>CM050652.1:11096588-21096588 GCA_027574665.1 Rhynochetos jubatus
TTGCTCCAAGCCTCATCCAGCCTGGCCTTGAACACTTCCAGGGATGGGGCATCCACAGCTTCTCTGGGCAACCTGTTCCAGTGCCTCACCACCCTCTCTGTGAAGAATTTATTCGTAATATCCAGTCTAAATCTCCCCACTTTCAATTTAAGCCCATTACCCCTTGTCCTGTCACTACAGGCCCTTGTAAAAAGCACCCCACTACCACCCCACCCACCCCCAGCTTCCTTGTAGCCTCTTCAGGTACTGGAAGGCTGCAATAAAGTCTCCCCAGGGCCTTCTCTTCTCCAGGCCGAACAAGCCCAACTCTCCCAGCCTGTCCCCATAGCAGAGGTGCTCCAGCCCTCGGAGCATGTTCATGGTCTCCTCTGGACTCACTCCAATCAGTCGATATCCTTCTTATGTTCGGGGCCACAGAGCTGGACACAGTACTCCGGGTGGGGTCTCACGAGAGCACTGGAGCATGAATATGCTAGGTCCAGAGAAAGACCAAGCAGTATAAATACATTAATTCAAACCCTGATTCTTCCATCTTGATTGATCTTGCTAGTTCCTAGGACCACGGTCTAGGCTCAGTAGATTCCAACTAAGGAAAGACAGATGTGAAACCCAGGCTCTTAGCTACCAGAGAATGATACAGAGTTATGTCTGCTTTAACATCCTTCGCTATGCAGACATAGCAGGAGGGATGCCAAACTCCAGGTCCTGAGAGAAGCTTGTTTTGGTGGCTGTGGTGGCAGCACAGCTTGGGCCAACACTGAATTCCTTCCGAAGTGGAGGGGAGGTAGTGGTGATGGCGAAGGGGATGTTACTCATCTTTCGCATCGTGTGCTTTCACTTAAAGTACTTGTCTCAAAAGTATAAAATCTACTTTTAATCTGTTTTTAGTCTGAGGATAACGATGGTAGAGGGAACCTGAGCAGTTATGAATAGAGAGAACAATGCAATCTAGCTCGATGGCTACCTTGGATGGTCTCGCCATCAGGCTGTGGCAGAAAGGCCTACAGTAAGCAGAAAATCAAGCAGCTTTAAACTTTGATTTTTTTTTAAATTTTATTTTATTTTTTAATAGATTCTTTTCATTTCTTTATGTCATGAGAAGAAATTGAGTGGTAGGTAGAACTTGAAGAGCTAGAGAGTTCTGGAAAGGTATTTCTAGCTATTTAGATGACAGTGAGGTGCAGGTTATTCAGCATCACGGTTTAGTGTATTTGGGGTCCCAGATTTTGACTGTCACATTTTAATTTGGTGCTACAATTTGGGATTCTAAAGTTAGACAATGTTTTTGGGACATTTCTGAGTGTGGTATTTATGCCACTAATCACTTTTTCTTTGGCTGATTTGTTATATTTATGTCCAGTTCCAATCTAGTAAGCCACACAGTGTCAGACTTTAAATCTCATCCTTAATTGTCACTGTATGAAAAGTCTCCCCGTCCACAAGGAAAGCAGTTGTGCTTAAGCCGAAGCACTCAGTACTGGGAAGTAGGATTGAGCCCCAGCTTAGGTTTTAGTAAACTATTTTATTGCTTAAAAAAAGTGTTGCTCATAGATTCTAACAGAAATGCCATATCCACTTGTGATTGTATCCAACTTTGCATAATCCTGTAGCTGAGGCAGCAGCATGGAAGAACAGTGGTGACAGATTGCTTATTTAGAGGATCAGCTGGACACCTTATTTAGAGGGTTTTGCTGTCAGGTCATGGTACAGCTGAGAAAGTTTTCTTTTACTAAATATGACTTTCTGTGGAACCAGAAATGTGAAAGTGACATGGCCAAGAGGAAAGCAGACAGGAAAGTAACAGCCCGCAGCCTGCGTTACAGCTCCTGGCACCAGAGCAGTGCTCGCTGCTCTCCCTGGGGTGTATCCACCAGGCTAAGGCAGTTGCTGAGCAATGCCACCACTGCCTGGTGACTCCCTGGGAGTGATGGGAAGAGCTGTACGCCTAAATGAAGCCAACTGATGTACCTCTCTCCCTTTCTCCCTCTCATAACAGCAGGGAATTCAGTGAGCTACATCATACCTGAGTTTTCAGATGCTTAAAATTTCACTAAGAAAAGTTGTAAGTTGTGGTGGCTTGACCTTGGCTGGAGGCCAGGTGCCCACCGAGCTTCTCTATCACTTCCCTCCTCAGCAGAACAGTGCAGGGGAGAAAATAAGATAGAAAGAAGCCCTCGTGCATCAAGATAAAGGCAGTTTAATAAGGCAAAAGCAAAGGTTGTGCAAGGAAGCAAAGGAACACAATGGTTTATTCTCGACTTCCCATCAGGAGGCAATATCCAGCCCCTTCCAGGGAAGCAGGGCTCCAGCAATTGCTCCAGAAGACAAATGTAAATAGCTAACGCCCCTCTTCCTGCTCCTTTCTCCTAGCTTTTATTGCTAAACAGACATCATATGATATGGAATGTCCCTTTGATCAGTTTGGGTCAGCTGTCCTGGCTGTGTCTTCTCCAGAGATTTTGCCCACCCCAGCCTACTGGAGAAAAGGGGGTAAAAGTTGGAGAGACACCCTTGATGCTGTGTGAGCACTGCTCAGAAGTAGTCAAACCACTGGTGTGTTATCAACACCTCTCTAGCTACTAATAGAAAGCACAGAACTATGAGGGCTTCTACGGGGAGAATTAACTCCATCTCAGCCAGACCCAACAGAGCAAGTCAGAGAGAATAGCTTTCCATTGCTTCCACACCTCCTGTGGAATGTAGCTGTTAAAGTAAAACTTTCATGTATTAAGATTTTTTGGGGAAGTATGCATGTGGACATAGATATTTTTATGACTTTTAGATGCTACCCATGGGCTTCTAACAACCTGCCGGTATGCTCTGCTTGCCCCAGGTCAAACAGACCCGCTATGCTTTTCTCTGGCAGACGACGTGAGTAAAACCATGCTTTAAAGCAGCCTGCCTGTAAGGCCTCCTCTGCAGAGCATGAAGGAGAACCTACAGCGTGACACTTGATTTTTTAGAATCTGTAGTTGAGTGAAATGTTTTAAATAGAATCTGGCCTTGTTCTGGGTGAAAACGTATCGTGGGCACAGCACAGATAGGCACTTTTATTGTTTCCAGAAGAAGTTGCCTCATGTAAATGGATATTCTGTTACTAGAAGCTTTTTGGATTTTTTTTATTTTTAATAGCTTAAATAGCCATTTAAAAATTACAGCATAGTGTGGAATGCTATATTTTATAGCTCAGCAGTATTCACCCTGCTGTAACTAAGACCCTTCACTGCCTTCACCATACCTGAGGCTTCGGCTTGTAATTTGTAATTCAGCTGATTTACAGAGTCCAGTGGATCCCAGAATCAAGTTCCAAACCAGTGCAGATGATGATGACAATGGCAACAGTAGAATAGGTTTGGGGGTTTTTTCCAACTAAACACTCCCACCCAAAACACCCAGATTACAAACTCTTTTAAAAGTAACAGAAAATATGTATGATTGATTTGATTGCCGTTAGGAAACACAGTATTCTTCATTGCCTCATGTCAGTATCTTTCTGCACTGTGGAGTTTTTTCCCAAAGCTTATAACGTGTGTAATAACCCCGTATCACAAATAAAGCCAGGCTAGTTCATTTTTAAACGCAACGTGGAATGAGTGCTATACTGGATGTAACCTTACTCCAATAGATACAGAATCTCTTACTAAAAACATAGGGAATTCAATAGCTACAGCTCTATAGGTTATTAGACATGCTTAGCTTTAATTCTTGGTAAAATTAAATTCACAGTTGATGAACCAAATGGCTAATTTCAATTCTGAGCAAATCAGAAATGCAAAGTGGTTCAATCAGCAGAATATCAGTAAGGCTGTATTTAACTTGTAGGTAGACACTGAATTTCTTGCTACAAGGGTCTCGGAATAGATGAACTCTCTACTTAAAGGCGTGTTTGCCTAAAGTTAAAAACTTTAAATTGTCCTGTACTGTTTTTTCTGACACTGTTATGCATTGTAATGTACTTCAGGGAGAGTCTGGATTTTCAAGCCTGCAGAACATTTGCCTCTCGGAGCAGAAACTGTAAGAGGAAACTGAAGGATTAGTCAGTTCTGAAAAGCACACATATTTTATTAAGGAAAATAGCCACTTTGGGGGGCAATTTTACCCAGCCTAAAAAAGATAGTTGTTCTTTCTCTAGGCTAATGGCAACAAGAGGCTTGAAGCCAGTAAGAACATAAAGATATAAGATGCCAGGTTGCAGTGCGCAGAGATTCTGGTTCATGCTGATACCCAGCGAGGTTGGTATCCATACTGTTTACGTCTCAGCATTTGGGACACCGGTGGTTGTACTTTGCCACCCACGTGTCTCACTCATTTGTCCTCCTTCCTGGCCCATGCAGGCTGCTAGCAGACTTCAACCCCTGTGCTCAGCAGTGCATCTGCGCTGGTGCCTCTTGCGACTGCGGGCATCTTGCAAACATTTCTACAGAGCAGAACTAGCTGCAGACTCTGTATTTGATGCCATTACTCACCATTGGTCAGAGGAAAACCTGTCAGATGACATTAATAATTAAAGCCATAAATAACAAACTTTGAAAAGTATGTCTAGAGTGTCTGGATACAGTTTTGCATGGAGTAATACAATCTTTGGCAGTGCCAGGCAATTGCCTTTCAGAAACATTGGGTGGCCTGAAATTAATTTGTTTAGCTTTTGCTTATGTAATAATGTTCAACTTCGTGACATCTGTTACGAACCCAGAGGTTATAGATATCCAACTTGCATTTATATGAAACAGAACCAGATGCAGCTGTTGGGAAACAGACTATAAAATCATCTGAATACTTTTTAAATGACTTCACTGATATTTTGTCTCATGTTTTCTTACAAATCATGGTTAATATTTTTAAAGGTGATTTATATTTCCACTTGAGTTCACGATTGTTGACCTAACCTTAAGAAAACATGATAGAGCTTGAGAAGAAAGAACATTTGCTGATGTCATATTTGTTATATATTCAAATTGGTAAAATATGAATTAAAGTCCATTATAAATTATGGATATTAGAAGAAAATTGTGTTCCTTTTTTATCCTCCTCAAAAGAGCAAAGCTGAAAAATTCTTTTCTTTTTATTATATTGATGTGGATGATAGCACTATGCCGAGTGGATTGACAACTGATTGTCATTTTGACTCAGCAACTGTGATTTATGGAGGTGGATATATGCAGCAGGCTCTACCTCTTCCGTAGTACTAATAGTAGGTTATAGCCGTCAAAGGACACAAGCCTCATCTTCTTTTCTGGTTGTGGAAATTCAAGAAACATTTGTTCTGAAAGTAGAAATGATATTTATGGAAAAGCTTTCTGAGGTTACTAGTAGTGCCATCTGGTTACTCCACCAAACGATTGTTGCAGTCAATTGCCTGAAAAGCACAGAACTGAAGCACTTGCTTTAAATTTAGCACTTGTTTCGCTGTATCGCTGGATGGAACAGTGCACATGCACAAAGCCAAGTATGTGTTTAAATACTCTCACTGAACAGAAGTATTTAACAGCTAATACATTGATGGCTACAGAGGGAGTTCTGTTATGCTACTTTTCCAAGCTACGTTATGTTTGAGATATCACTGCTAATTTTTTCTTTTACTATTTTTGTGTTGCTATATTCATGCTTAAAAAAAGATATTAAGAATACCATTTTTTTAAGAACGATACCTTAAAGTCTCAAAATGAGCTATTGCAATTTTCCTCATGCCAAAGGAAAAAAAAAAAAAAGAGAGAGAGGAAAAAAGGAGGAAAGTGTGCTATCTAGGAGAATTTTTGAATTTTCAACAAAGAGCAAAATTATCAGTAAACTTCTGCTTGAATCACTGTGACGTCTCAGGACTTTTGTGACACTTCATGAGACATAAAACCTTCACAGGGACATGAAATAACTACTGAAAGTGTGATGAAACATGGTAAGATTTGCTCTTCGTAACAATTCCATATCCCTACTGCAAAGATTCTAGCGAAAATACTGCAGCCATACTCCTGCCTTTTACAAGCAAATCATTTGTCTCCAATACGCCTGAGGAAAACAGATGTATGTTAGTTTGTATGGGGTGCAGAGGTCTGATGTAATCCACAAATGAAGGCTGATCAATAATTTGTGTCATCAGAGTGCACTGTAAGGAAAGCTGATGGTGTATCTAACAACTCCACTGTTGCCAGGGTCTTTCCAAAGAGATCAGTCACGTTTGTGACTTGCTAGGTAAAGGCTGCGAAATAACTCTTCCAGTTTGGTTGTTTTTAGGAAAGGGACTGTTACGCAACGGCAATTCTTAACGCTGAGATACAATAAACCCTGTTGTTTAACCCACAGGGAGAGGTCTGTCCCACTCTGCGAGCCCACTGACGGCTCCCGGTGTGCTCCCGCAGAGCCTGCTCACCCAAGCGTTGCACTGCTGAGGGGTCTGCGGCGAGCGGAGCCGCTGGTCGCGCTCCTCGGCCTCTGCGCCTCAGTGGAGGCCATGGCATTGAATGAGCAGCATAGGGGATACCTGGCATAGTGTGTCCACACTTCCCAGTTCTACAGAAGTGGCTGGAGTCTTTTTTTTAAGGTATTTCCCTATAGCATGAGTTGATCTCTAGTTTGTTTATATTCTGGGGGAGGAGAAAGAAGTCAGTGTTTCCGTTAGACAGTATCTTGTTTGGTACTGAGTTCATCTTCCCAAGGACGAGTATGCAGTACTCATGGGGAAAAAGAAAACTTTGATCTCTCAGATCATCCAAGTTTTTACCTGGTTGTTAAAAACCCAAAGTAAAGGCTTGGGTTTTATTGTTACACATATGCAAAGAAGGTAAACACCCCAGAAATCTAATCAGCCGTGAAGCTTAGGACACATTCAGGTGATGTGAAAGAATAAACGGAATGACCTCTAGTCCCTCAGCTCTTTTGGGAGCTGAGGATGAAGCTTGAAAGGATGGAAGTGGCATATCTTATTTAAGACCATCAGCAGACATTCTTGGAGTTACTAACTGATCATGGTATCAGAAAGTTATTCCATGTCTTGCCCTAAAATGTGGGTCTGACTTGCACCTCCATTCCGGACAAGACAATTCTGTTTCTGAAATGTAAACAATCACATTCCTAAATAGGCAGCTTACAGTGTTAAACTGCTGTTGGAAAGAATCATTGCAGGCTAATACCAGGCACAATTGTTTTAATGACAGATAATCAGCTGAAAAAACACCATGTATTAAACTTGAAAACAAGTTTGGACCTTTATTGTCTATTCAAATTGGTAGGTCCAGTTACCTACTCTAAATCCATTCTCACACTGTTCATTGGAGTAATTTAATCCAATAAAAGTGAAGTGATTTTTATGAAAAAATATCAGGTATTTTTGAGATTCTGTTTTGCACACTAATTTGGTTTCTTAGCTTTTAAAGTCCAATTTCTTACTATTTTTCTATGAAAAAAAATATGGAAAGCTGAGCTTCTCAGATTCCAGGTGCAGGTTTTTAAAATCAAGGAATATTGAGAGATTCCTGGTAGAAAAAGACAAAATTTGGCAAAGTTGTTTAAGGAGGAAGAGGGTGGGTTTTTTTTTTTCCTTCATGCACCTGCACATTTTACTCTGGTTTTGAAACAGCTGTGTTTGGTAATGTAAGTGTTGCCTGTCACAAAAACATATGGCCCAGCAATCACAAGAAACTGTAAGCTGTTCGGTGACTCATGAAGTTTCTCAGAACACTCTTCTAGAAAATAAATGAATATATTTCATAACCACAGAGCAGCATTTACAATCAGTTCTAGAAAGATGGATGTGGAGTAATGTAAGACATATGTGACTTTCTTTTTCTGTCAGTAATTTTTTTTTAACTGTGAGACCTATGAAAGTGGATGACAGATTTTTCTTACTCCAGTCCATGTTGAAACTCAAAACCCATCTTGTCCTCCATATAAAATCATAGGCGTAAAGTGGACAGAAGCTTTATTTAAAGTGAAAAGAAGACACAAATATGAGGCATAAATAAGAATGTCATAACTACATGTAAATAAATAATGAATATGAGATCAGTATCTTGCAGACGTAGAGCACATGAGCATCTCATGTGAGCTGTCCTGCTGACTTCAGTGGAAAGCTCGTGTGACTTGTTGAATTATCTAAACAAGAATTATTGCACTAGATACAGGAATAGCTTTAAAGCACATAATTTGCCTCTTTTTCTTTTAGAAATGCATCTACTTATATAAGAGAAACTGAAGTTGGACTACAGGTCAGGACATTTCCCCTTCTTAAAATTCATGCACTGAAATAATAATAATAATAATAATAATAATAATAATAATAATAATAATAATAATAATAATAATAATATAAAGAAACTTTTACTTCCTTTGTCTGCTTTCATGATCACTTCTCCAATTTCAGGTACCTGCATTTCATCATTCCTTTGGTAGCTTTTCCTTTGCATTTCTTTGTAACTACCAGAGCTAAGTAAAATGTATCATCGAGTATCTCATCAATTTGCATAGTTTTAAATATCACTTTGCTGATGATTCTGCTTCTGGTGAAATAATGGAGTAAAAATGTTGATACTCAACATGGGAACTTCAGCGTGTCTCTTCTCTTCTTGCAGAGGTCACCAAAGATCAGGATGAGCTTTGTTTCTCATTGTTTCCACCACATAATAGAAAATATGGGTCATTGTCTGTTAAAAACAAAAACCAAAAGAAATCTCAAGCCCCCCCCCCCCCCCCAAATACCCTGCATGATAGTATTTTATTTAAGCCAGACAGAACTGTAGCAACAGAGTTATAGACTCGTAACTTCCCTGGGCGTCTTTTCAGGACACTTGCTGCCAATCTGTTAGATGATGGTCCTGATAGAAGCAACCTACCCCATGTGGGACTGGTTGATACCTTTACATCCCCTGTTGTCTTTCCAGACCAGGCTGTAACTTCTGCCTTTCTTGGTTAAGACCTTATTCCTGTTAGACAACTTAGGGAAGTGGTGTGTAGTGTGGACCTTCACTTTCCCTTTCAGTCCTGTCGTGAGAATTTCTCCCATTGACAGGGGAAAAAGCACACGTATATATGAAACAAAAAGTGGTTATTATTTTTGCACTACCTTAGTGCTTTTGAATGCTTTTTCAATGTAATACTAATTGTTTAATCCAACCTGTGCAAAACTGAAATGTTATTTTTTTCTCTTCAGTTTCGGATGAGGTCTTTATCTCCTTCCTGTTTTCTATCTATGCTGACAGGTTTATGACATTGCTACTACGTTTTCCCAACTATAAAATTATAGCCAACTGCTCCTAGCAGTGGAAAAGCACTGGTGTAGGACTTAGAAATGACAGGTGTGAGATACGTGAATGTTTGAGCCCTCATGAGCCTTTACCAACAGCAGGCTGGTGTTTGTTAGATGCCGCTCATGTCCGTAGCATCAGTAACTTCTGCAGCCTCATAAAACCAGCCTTTGTAATTACAGTTTTGACGGGAGCGGTTGCTGTATGCTATATCAGAAGAGGACTGCTTTATGCGTATTAGAAAGCCAGAAAATTCTCCTACCTGAGGTTCACATCCCATATGTAACCAAAGTGCCATCCATGTAGAGCCGCAGAGGAAGTCTTGGTCACTTCTAATATAACCCAAGTCACTGCAGGGCTGCAGTAGGTCAGAAGCAGTTAGGCTGGAGCTCATAGCCACAAACATTTTGCTGTTTTTATTGTGGCTAATGGGAAGTAGAAATTCAATGGCAAGACTAGTGCAGGCAAAAAATTTACACATTAAAGAAATAATAAAAAAATCATTGTCGTAGATCAGAAGGGAATTTCCCCAAGCCATTAGCTATGGCTCACCACAGGCTACAGCCTTGGCTCAAGATACACCTCCACAGCGGGACTGCATGGATAAAGATGTTTCTCCAGGCATGTAGCAACAGCCAAATTCCTAATGTGGGACAATTCTCCAGTTACTTTGTGAAGTTAGAATTAGTTTAAAAATGAGGCTGGTGGATGGATCCAGCTTCACATGCTAATTGCAAAGCCTCTTGGACGTGAGGTACATTAGATGTAACTCTCTGCTTCACAGCCTTGATCCCATCTCTAATTACAATCATCCTAAGGGAAGACAGCAGAGAAACCTTGTCAAAAATGGGCCCAGACCCAACCATGTGAATATACATGATCATGTTGCACAAGTGCAACTTACATAATGCAGGTGACTGGCCCAAAAGATTATAATACACTCTCTGGCTTCAAAATCTATGGGTCACACCCTTAGTTCATATTCACAACTCATCTGGGATAAAATGCATCTCTCTAAGAATTTGTTGGCATTTCCACGTGGCTTTCCTTTTCTATTTTCTCACATTTTGCTTAGGAGTGTAGCTCCCCTCCGGTTTCACACTTGGTGTGGAGACAATGAAATCCCTGCCCACAGGACTTGCCTACTTCCATCTAAGTGACAGGAGGCACAGCTCCTCCTACTTTATTTTTTGTGCTGACAAGATGTACAGCTGTTACGAGCTACGCTCACAGAAATCTTCCTAACAGCACTGTTTGGGCCTGAGGCTGAACTTGGAGTCTGCCTAAAAGACTTAACAAGAAGAGCTGGGAGATGATATTACAGTGTCGTGGCATGGACTATGTCCGTTCACCTCCCCCAGGTATTGTGAACAGGAAAGGTTAAGCAGGCAGCTCAGCTACGTCACTGCAGATGTGTGTGGTAGGAGTAAGTACTTGTGGTGTAACATCTATTCGGATGTGTTGGTGGCTTCAAGCAAACTCTAGTGTGAGTTTATGACAGCTGAACATGTAGGACTATATTTAATATTTTCTTTAATATAAATGGACAAAGCCATGTACCTGACCTACAAATTGGTACATTTGTTATAAGTCTGGGGCTGTGAGTGTTATTTTCCTCTGTAAAGAATCCTGATTAGAAGCTATCCAGCCTCCACACATTTGGCCACAACAGTTTGC
Source organism: Rhynochetos jubatus (assembly GCA_027574665.1). Lineage (NCBI taxonomy): Eukaryota > Metazoa > Chordata > Aves > Eurypygiformes > Rhynochetidae > Rhynochetos > Rhynochetos jubatus. The sequence goes on from CM050652.1 coordinate 11,107,499, forward strand.
TTTGGAAAGTACAGAGGCAGATAAAATTGATGAGAAGCATTCACACACATTCTGCAGTCAAGACATGGGAACACTATCTTGCTTGCAGGCAGGAGCTGTACAAATGTGGCTTCTCCTGCCCAGAGGAGCTTGGTCAGGTAGAGTGGTCCAGGAAATCCTTTCAGGTTTGTGTGCATGGTTAAAGCAGGAGCATACTGAGAGCAAGGCTGCTGTGAGCCTGGTAAAAGCTGGGACACCACATGAAAAACCAGCCACATCCCAGAGCGACAGCAATGTTCCAGAGACAAGTTTGTGTTGCTGCAAATCACTGATGTGGGTTGCTACAAGGCAGGATTTGGAAACCAGAATCTCAGCAACTTAGCTGCTCAAGGCAGCACTCCTGGAAGTGAGAGCAAGTCACAAAATTGTGAGTGGCATGTAATTTGCCCTAAGTACCTTGCTGTTGATGTAGAAGCCAAAAAGCTGTTAATACGTTAAACCTCCCCTAACAGTTTCTGCCTTACTCCTCCAGCGGTGTCAGCGTGGTTGGTACCTGTATCAAGAAAGGCAGAGTCAGTCATCAACAGTGGAAACCATCCCTCATAGCAAAACAGTGCCCCAGCAGCTCTGAGGGTTGGGGGTTAATGCCAGAGAATATAAAAGAATGCATGGATAGGGAAAGAAAAAAATGAGGTTGACAGCTTATCCGACCATGATCCATTTTAAACAGGAAGACAGCTTCTTTTGGTATAAATCATTATAGTTTTGTTGAAGTTGATGGTTAGCTGCATCAGGACTTATGACTCTTATTCATCAATTTGATTTTGAAGTAACAACTCAGCAGTCTTTTGGCTTTCTCATTTCAGATTACCAGGCTGTAAAGACATTGAAACTTTCTATAAGCTTTTGAAAAAAAAACCCCAATTTTTAGTGCTAGGTCATTGGTTTTCTTACGTGTGTAGATTTTTGACAGAGAAAAAGAAAACTAAAAGGATAATTTGATTGATTCACAGCATATTTTGAATTCATATCAGCTGTGAGCTTTTAAAGTGTAAATTCAATAAGCCAGTGCTTAGATACACACAGTCTAGTTTACAGCCACTTCTAATGTTAATCGTTTATCCTGTAAATAGTATGAAGTTGAGAAAGGTAAGTTGGGTGTTCAGCTATGATATATAGACAGACTTTTGGCTTCTGTTGCCTTGGCAAAATATCTTTAGTTATATATATTTAGGTATCTACATCTTTGGCAAAATTGAGGCACATAATAAAAACTTAACCAAAGTTTTCTGAAACTTCGAAAGGCCGAGCATTTGGTTTGATTTGAATCAAGAGTGAAACTTAGCACTGAATGTTCTTTCTCTGCTAGGAACCAATGAAGTTTCTATTGAATTTTTAAATTTCTTTTTAAAAATTAAAATTTTTCTTTAGAGTCACTTCGAAAATTGATTACCCATTGGGAAAAGTGGGTTTTAATGCTTATTCTTCAAATCAATTACTTAATTAAAAGCTAAGTGAAGGAAAGCCTTGAGAAACCTGAATATTCCATCATGAGGACTTCCCATGGCTGGAAGTTGCCCACAGCTGGTTTTCAGCTCAAAGGCCTATATTCCATTGTCAAATCTGATCTGAGTAGAGGACTGCAGGTTTTCTTACTTACCTGTAAAAGCAGATAATGTAATGTTCTGAGAATCTTATTGTATAAAGACAATATTTTGGTTTAGAAAATAAACAGAGAAAACAGAACAAAACAGGAAAAAACAGCCACCATAACATTTTGCTTAATGATTCTCTGCTCCGCTAAATACATGGGGAAAAATATTACTTTTTAAGAATATATGTACCAATCCCACTGATGCATTTCTTGGTGATAGTGTCCTTTGAAACAGCAAAACTGCAGGAATCCTGTAACAGAGTACCTGGAAGAAAGAGTCTGGGAAGCACAGGTATCCATGGCAAGGAATAAGATCAGGGATCCCTCCGGATCGGAGTAACTCATGTGCAGGAGGCTAGATCACTCTCTCATAGAGCTAATTTCCACCCCCTTTTCTCAAGCTGAATTGATATCCTCTATTAATATGAGCATCCCTGAAGTAAAGCACTACTCAGTGTCTGGCTGTCAGATTAGGAGTCCTGTGAGATGTTTTGCAAAGCCTTCTTGCCAACAACCTGACAACACCTATGTCAGAACAAGTCTACGCAGCAAGGGGAACTGCTTGTGTGTGAAGTACTTGGGGATTTACCTCCTTTCCTCTTGCTATCAGCTGCTATCACAACCTATTCCTTCATGTTTGAAAAAAAAAAAATATTACAGGTAATAACACTTCTGCTCTGTGAAATCAATCATAAAGGGGTATTCTGGAATGTCCCAGCTTGTGTAATGTAATGCTTTTAATTAGATGCCATGTCCTCAACAGCTTGCAGTCCAAAGATGTCAACTTTACCTAAAGCTTCTGTAACACAATAAAAAAAAGAGATGGAAAATAAAAAAGAAAATAAATAGCAGCTTGATGAGGCAGAATAAGATCATGTTGTAGCAAGGAAGTCTGGAGCTATAGAGGGTTAAGGGACGTGGAGATGATTGATAGGTGTTGCATAGGATCTGAGTCTGCCTGGTTCAGCCACAGATATCCTAGAGGACCTTTGGCAAAACACTTCATCATTTCATGTCCATTTCCCACATATAAATAATTCATTTGTCACACAACTGTAGCATTGCCCACAGCCTAAGCCTTCTGTTAGACTGCAGGTTGTCCAGGGCAGATGATTGTCTTCTATTGAGAGGAATCACAATCCTATTTGGAGCTATGAAGTGTTACACTGATTAGAGTAATTGTAATGCCATACTACTGGTTCACTATTTTTTTAAAAAACACCTTGAAGAAGTGAAGTGCTGAGAAAGACAGAGTTAAAATAATGAGGAAAACCAAAGGCATGTGTTGTGCAGATCATTGTACTATTAGGGAAGTGTAGGTCAGTGCTTGTTGCACAGTTTCGTAACCAAAGAAGTGTAACATTTAGTCCACCTTCATGGTAAATAGCTTTAGGTCTACCTAGTGTCTGCCTCCTCAGGACGTTTATCCTTCCTCAATAGAAATAAGTAGGTGCTTAAATATACAAATTATTGAATTCTGTAAAGGTAGTCCAGACAGGAAAGCTAAAACAGATTTATAAAAAGAATGCAGCCTTCTGATGTTTCCAATGGTTTGGAATGTATTAAGATAACAAGGCAAATCCTTCTGTTTTCTAGATATCTTCTCCCAACCAACAATAAATTAATTTTACTAATTTTTGTGGATGGACATACAATTTCTCTTTTCCTTCTTTAAAATAAAGCATTCAAAACCAGATTGGTTTGTCAAAGATTTATTTATTTTTGGATGTGCATGAAGCACTGTCTTGCCAGGACCTGAATAATTTAGAACAGGAGAAAAACACATGTGGGATTTCTGCTTTAATCAATGTCAGTTTCGTATACTCCGCAAAGGGATTTTCCAAGGGTTAATATATATTATGCACTGTCATTATTAATTTCTCCTCTGTATAAATAACATTTCTACTAAAGTAAGGTCCAGATGGCACTCCAAGCTTATAGCTCTCTAATGCATATTTCCCTTTAAGTTTTTCTAGCACTTCTAATAAGAGACTATGAAGACTAGGCTGTATAGTTTCCAAAAGCAACCAAAAACTTCCAAACAAAACATTGAAATTTCCCTTTATCATTTTCTATCCATTCAGTTATAAATAGTACCACAAATGGAGCTGCTGACAAATGCCTCATAGTTTATAAATCCTTATGTTCTATGTGAGAGGGACCTCATGGATAAAGTGTATACAGGCTGTAGGAAAGTTCACACTGTGTGATGAGGCATGATACAGAGACACTCTGTCATAGTTTAGGCCCAGCCAGCAACTAAGCATCACATGGCTGCTCCCTCCCTCCTCCCCTGGTGAGACATGGAGGAGAAAATACAGTGGGTCAAAACAAGGACAGGGAGGACCTGTTACAGTCACAAGCAAAAAGTCTTGACTTGGGAAGAAAAAAATCCTTCCCATGGGCTGTAGTTTTCTCCTCCAACTGCTCTGGCATGGGTCCTTTACACAGACATAAAGTCCTTTTGGAGCAGGCTTCTCTGGTTTTCCATAGAGTCAAGCACAGTCACCTGCTCCAGGGACCTCCCTGGGCTGCAGGGGAGGTCTCTGCTCCACCATGACCCTCCATGGCTGCAGGGCACAGCCTGCCCTCTCACCACAAGCTGCAGGGGAATCTCTGCTCTAGGTACCTCCTCCTGCCTTTCTGCACTGACTTAGACATCTGTCTAGCTCACACACTCTCTCTCCACTGCATCTTCTGCAGCAGGTGTGGGGTTTTCCCCCCACCCCTCTTAAATATGTTAATCACAGAGGCACTAATTGGCTCAGCTGTGGACAATTAGGTGGATCTGACTTGAAGCCAGGGGATCTTCTAGGAGCTTCTCACAGAAGCCATTCTTGTAGCTACTCCTTCACTTCCCAAACTGTACCGTACAAAGCCAATACACACTCAGCCAATAACCTCAGCAAGTTAAAAACATGGAACGTTTGTTCAGGTAAGAAAACCCTACACTCCATTTCTTTTGCTAAGGTGGGTTCTGTACTGTATAGAGTCTGAGTTCCTGTGTATTTTCAACGGTTTTCTACCTGTGGTTGGGGTGGTGTAAGTGCAGTCTTTGTGCCCCCATCAGCTGTTAGTCTGTCCCTGAGTGGTTCAGGCACTGAACAGAGTGAGAATGTACAGAATCGTAGAATGGTTTGGGATGGAAGGGACCTTAAAGACCATCTAGTTCCAACCACCTGCCATGGGCAGGGACACCCTCCACTAGACCAGGTTGCTCCAAGCCTCATCCAGCCTGGCCTTGAGCACTTCCAGGGATGGGGCATCCACAATTTCTCTGGGAAACCTGTCCCAGTCCCCCACCACCATCCCCATGAAGAATTTCTTCCTGATATCTAATCTAGATCTCCCTGCTTTTTGTTTAAACCCATTACCCCTTGTCCTGTCACTACAGGCCCTTGTAAAAAGCCTCCCTCCATCTTCCTTGTAGCCCCTTCAGGTACTGGAAGGCTGTGATAAGATGTCCCTGAAGCCTTCTCTTCTCCAGGCTGAACAAGCCCAGTTCTCTCAGCCTGTCCCCATAGGAGAGCTGCTCCAGCCCTCTCATCATCTTCGTGACACTCCCCTGGACTCATTCCAACTGGTCAATATCCTTATGCTGAGAGCTCCACAGCTGGACACAGCACTGCAGGTGAGGTCTCACGAGAGCAGTAGTACATGTAGTATAAGGTGTTCAAGGTACTTTGGAATTAAGCTGGGTTCTCAAGCACCTCAAGAGTTTCAGCTCCTCCAAGGTTGATTATAGTAAATAATAATCAGTGGGTGTTGGCTTTGGATTTAGAATTTGGACTGAGATACCCAGTAATGATGAATTGAGGCTCTTAGCAAATCATAGTCTGAGGATTGCAACAGGCCTACAGAATACTATCAGTCCTATCAATACCTACTTGAGTTTAGGAATCTCTGCTTCTCCACTTTTCTTTCAGAAGTAGAACGAAAGCAGAGAGAAGTTAATTGTCTCCAGGACAAGAGAGACAGAAAATCTCTCAAATCCTGTGCCAACACAGATTTGCTGAGCCAGCTTGCACTTTTCTGAATGGCTACCACTGCAGCCTCGGCTTAAATCCATAATGATAGAGATATTTGGGAACTGGTCTTAAAAAGCATTTTTTTTAAGGGGGGGAAGGGGGGATGCATATTTTTTTCTAAAAGAAAATAAGTTCATACTTAATTGCAAAACTCCAACTCTACATTTTAGGCTGATGTACAAAGATTTTCCAAATCTTAAGAACCATTTTTCATATTGTGATTTATCTGTTTTCAGTTTTTCAGTCTTATTGCTTTGGATTTTCAATAGAAAGCAAAACACATGCAAAAGGAAAAAAAAAAAGAATAATAATGGGTAGGTCCATGGACATATCTTCTTAAAACAGCTATTTTCAATGAAAAGCATTTTTAATGAAGTATATCTAGTAGCTCTACTAATTATATTTAGAGTATTTCCTCTAGATAGGTAATTGTTTTAGGAATAATGCCTTTTCTCAAGAGATGTTGAGTTCATTTGTCTGATAATCCCTTGTGAAGTCAATGAAGAAAAAAAAAATGGACATCAAAGCACCCACAGCCAACAGATTGATCATCTTCCAAGATAAACTTTTTGCAAAATCCAAGCCTACTGTGGAAAAGCAATATCTCAGCAGGAGGGTGCAAATTCACTCACTGTGTTTTGTTTCCATCCATACAAATCTTCAGGACTGGTATAATGAATGTAAGGAAAATTAACTGAGGAGACATTTTGGTCATCAGCATCATCAAATCTAAGAGATAATCTACCCTATAAGGTTTCAAGACAGAAATAGAAGAAAAGACTAAATAGGTCCATTTTGAAAGACTGACAGTTGGTAGTAATGTATCACACCTTAAAATAATTCTATGGCAATAGTTTTCAGTAGCAATGGTTTTGAGGTGGCAGGCATGGAGTTAAGACAGTTTTAATCCCATTCAGATTTGGGTACTGAGTAAGTAGTGGCTTTCTTTATATCAGTTTTGGACTTTTTGTCTTTCTTTAATCTAAATTTTGCCCTGCAAATCAAGAAGATCGGACTGATATATTTCAGTGAGACTTTGTGGACCTGATCCTGAGCCCTTGATTGAACTGATCACAGCTCCTTCTGTTGTGGGAACCGCAACTTTTTATGCCAACTAAATACTCCTTTAAAATCTATGAAGAAGGAGAACTCACATGGAGAAGTGACAGCATAGCAGCATTGCCACAGCTCTCTGGACAAAGAAGTAGTTTTGTCAGAGAACAACATTTCTAGTCAGGACTACTTCATTTCAGGTTGGAAGTTTTGGAGTTTTGTTTGTTTGCTTGTTTTTAAATTATTTTTTGTTAGGCTACTGATCAGACTCCAAAGAAATGTAAAGTAAAATAAGAGATCACTAAGATTTCATGCATTATATCTCAGTATATCTTCATTCATAATTCTCACAATGTCAATTTAAAAGTATTATTCAACCTTTTTACTCTAATTCTCAATTCTCTCTAATTTCTATCCCCAGAAAAACTTTTTTTGCCACTGCCTTTTTTTCCTTTCGTTCCTTTTTTTTTTTTTTGGTCATGCATTTCTGTAAGTCAACATTTCTCAGAGCTGGAAATTTGCAGTTGTTTAGCCATAAGTAATTGTATTTACAGCCAAAGTACAGCCATCTCATTACTCAGGTCAAAAGTCAATTTATTTATAATACAAAACATTTGACAACTGACATCTGTTCTTGAGATACACAGGACTTCTGAATTGACGTCAGTGATGTAACCACCCGCAAAAATGTTTCCAGTGAATTTCCTTAGTGTTTTTATCTGAATGATAGCTCAGTGCAATATAGTGGAAATTGCTTTCTGTTCTTCATGCTACACAATGGTGTAAAAGGGCAAATTTAAAAAAATGTCCAATAGTTATAACATCAGCCAAATTCAAACTAGCTAAACATAATTATATCACAATGGTCTTTACTGGGATGGATACAGGTATGATAGGTGCTGCTGAGAAATTGTCCCTTACTGTAGAAAGTGAAATTTCGAAATCTGGGTTCACTTGAAAGCTTGGAGTAAATAAGTAGAGGTATGCTTTCAAATGTTCCTATGTTTTTCAAAAGTTAAACTGGCAGCAGTAACTATTTGATTTCTCTAAGCAGATAATATTTTCCTAAAAGATTTCTGGCAATGACTTAAATCTGCAGTTTTCAGTTTTCATCACAGTTAGAAACATACCTTGAGACTAACTTATGGCAGCTACTTCCAGTATCATTAAAGTGCAGATTCCCTCGGTTTTGATTGGGTATTTCTAAACCATCTCCCCAGGCTTTCTTATTTGAAAAGGAATCATTAGGAAATAAAAAAATAAATTAGCTATTTACAAGGTGTTGGCATCTAAGAAGGCTATAAAGAAGCAAGTCTTCTGGGACCATCAATGATAGCTCAGTATCTACATATAAAGGATCTTTCTCCTAACTATATAATAATGACTGTGAAAACACTTGAAAGTGGAAAACTCAAGCTTAATTTCGATATGCCTATATGTGACACATTCTGGAGGTAATTTGGATTCCTCGGCTGCCATTTATAACCCAAAGAATCTATCTATGATGCTGAGTAATTTGAAGTTAGGAATGTCTTGAAAACTTGAGATAGTTGTTTTGTCCTCTCTAGTTAATGATATCACCAGTGGCTAACCCAGCCCAGTACAGTTGCTTTATCGTAATCCTATTACTTAAGGCTGGGAAATAGCATTAGATCATCTAGTCCATCTAGGCACCTAGTCTTTCTCACTAGTAGGAGTGATTAATGTATTTCAGACCACATAGCAACATTCTTTTGTTGCTCCATAAGCAGTAGAAGGCTGATCCCCTATGGATCTTCATCCTTCACCAGGGTAGGCATTCTTCCATATGGAATATGAACCCTCTATTCAGCCAAGAGGCACATGTAGCAGAATTAATCCACACATGTCATAGACTGTTCCAAACCTACAGGCATGGAGGGGTTAGTCCTGACCTACACACATGCCTGTTTGATCAGCCCAGCTGGAGGATACTCTAGAAGGCTAGGCATAGAGCTACTTCCAAAGGGTTGGGTAACAACTAACATGTCTGCTTTTCCTTCATGAAAAGTCTCTCCTTCTCTTTTCTAATGTGCTCCAAAATTTCACAAAAATTTCAGACATGTTACTATTTTTGAATCTACTACCCTTTTTCAAGATTGAAATTAAGCAATGTGTTTGGAATGGATGTGTTCAGTACTAGCCAGACAGACAATTTAATAGATTACCTGGTTGAAAACATTTCATGTCTTTAGATAATCAGAAATACTAAATTAATCACCTTACAGCAATCATAATGCTACATCTTATAAATACATGACTTCAAGTGTTTTCCAACAGGCATAGAAAACGTGCTGTGTAAATCTGAATATCCATCTCCCTCTCATGCACTCATATAAAATATTTCACTGTGGATGAACATAAGTGTGATCTGAGTGATTATGACTCAAGTGAAGTGAGTATTTTCAAGAATCACATTTTCTTGTTCTCTTTAGGAATACAAAACCAGACCTCACAATGACCCCCTAATGTGCAGAATCACTAGTAGCATAAGTGATGGCTGAAGAAAGGATTTGCTTTTTATTACCTGAGGATATGGTGCTGTTAGAGAATCGAACAAATTGGCTCTTGATAAAAACCAATAGAAATATTTTTTTTTAAAGGCTTTACTCTCACTTTCCTTTTTCCTGAAAACTATCTGAAGTCTCAGCTGCCACAGTCACAGTGTTTCCAACCAAGGATTCAGCCACCTAAACCGATGTTTTATTTTTTAAATTTGTCTAAAAATGATCCATATATCGTTAAATAGATGTTGTTATTTAAGCACCTCAGGAGAGCAGGAATGTGTTGTAAAGAGAGGTGAAGAGAAGCCGGAATAGGTGAATATGAAACAATTGGGCCAGACATCAAAAGAAAGTTTTGAACTGCTAGCACATTGAGATTTTACGATAACTTTAATCAGATTGTGGTGGCATGAAACGTGCTTCTTTTGAATACGTTGATGGAAAGAACTCTGTGATATTGTTGTGTGTAATAAAAGTGCTCTGGGCTTGATGATCAAGGAAGTGCGTGCCTTGAAGTTCTATGCCCCATGGTTTGGACACGCCACTCCTATTCATTTTAATGGAAATTACATGCCCAGTTACAAAGATAATTTTGAAAACATGTTTTGCTTTTTGAAAACTATACAGGAAGTTCAGAGAATGTCTGTTGTGTTGACAAATAAATCTCCCTCTGAGTTAGACACCAATCAACAAGTGTGAAACTTTTGAACCAACATTTTCAAAAGCAGATGGCTAGAACTAGATTCCTAGATTCATATTTAGGCAATTATTTGAGATACTTTTCAAAAGCACATCTTTTAAAATAATGGTTTCAGTAACATGGGAAAAGTTGGTGGACAGGCCTTTGAAAGAAGGGCAATCACAACTGCCTATGCCACTGAAATCTGAATAACAAGGTTCCTTAGCTACTTAGGCAAAATTCCTTAATATTAATGCAAAATCTTCAGTTTTGTGTTTCATGACATTTCTCATTAGTTCTCACTCAAAATCCTCTTCTGTTTTCTGTTGCATTGATGTAATTGATAAGCTTTCTTGCATTTAATGAAGTGAAGGAATTATTTGTGAAGCTGGATGCCCCTGCTACAGAGAGACAGGACAAAAGGTCTTTTTCTACCTCTCCAAATGGTAATTAATCTTCATTAAAATAAAACAGTTTCGGGTTTTTTTTCCATACATATTTACCATTAATTTAGCCCAATATCCTGGGCTGTATCAAGAGAAGCATGGCCAGCAGGTCGTGGGAGCTGATTCTCCCCTCTGCTCTTACGAGAACCCACCTGCAGTTCTGCATCCAGCTCTGGGGCTCCCAGTATAAGAAGGATATTGACCAGTTGGAGCGAGTCCAGAGGAGGCCATGAACATGATCAGAGGGCTGCAGCACCTCTTCTATGGGGACAGGGTGAAAGAGTTGGGCTTGTTGAACCTGGAGAAGAGAAGGCTCTGGGAAGACCTTATAGCACTTCCCAGTATCTGAAGGGGGCCTACAAGGAAGCTGGGGGAGGGGGGTGGGGGTGGGGGTGGGGGACTTTTTACAAGGGCTTGTAGTGATAGAACAAGGGGTAATGGGTTTAAATTGAAATCAGGGAGATTTAGACTAGATATCAGGAAGACATTCTTCACTGAGAGTGTGTTGAGATACTTGTAGACATGGTGCTTGAGGACATGGTCCAGTGGATATGGTAGTGTTGGGTTGATGGTTGGAGTGGATGACCTTATAGGTCTTTTCTGACCTCAGTGATTATGTGAGGCACTGGAACAGGTTGCCCAGAGAAGCTGTGGATGCCCCATCCCTGGAAGTGTTCCAGGCCAGGCTGGATGAGGCTTGGAGCAACCTGGTCTAGTGGAGGGTGTCCCTGCCCATGGCAGGGGGGTTAGAACCAGATAATCTTTAAGGTCCCTTCTAACCCAAACCATTCTGTGATTCTATGATTAATGTAACTGTGTTGGGAGGAGGGATCCATACGAGCAGTTACAGATGAAATTGAGACAATGGAATGAAAAATGAACATATGAGATAGACTTGCAAATGCTTAAAGTTTTCAGGAAATAAAATAGGAAATCAATTTAGAAATCTTGAACAAAAGCTTTCTAGAGGAAGTGGTTTCTCAGCAAGGTTCAGACATTTTTATATTTTTTTAGCACAAACATCAAAATGGGTGTGTTGTAACACACTATTATGTATTTAAGATTCATGTTGTCCTTTTACCCCTTGTTCCTGTAAATGGATAATGCTCCATATCTTCCTTTAACAAGAGTAGGCAAATTAGGCTGCTTACTTTTACAACTGAACCAGCTGGCATGACATTGGCAATCTATCTCCATCTGTTCCACATTTCAGGAAGACATAATTAACCCCACTACTCCAGTAAGCTGAATGAAATAAAGCATGGCAAAGAAGAAGTTCCTTTCAAATTCCTTTAAAAATCCCCTATGTCTGTGGAACAGACATGCTTTATTGAACAAGTTTCAGAGAAGTCCCATGATTTAATGCATTTTCAACTTAAACTAAGTCTACATTAAATCATCAATATATGTGATGTCAAAGTGAATGTAGAGATGGAAGGAAAAACCAAACATATAGATATTTTGAAGATAAGAGATTTTAGTACGTGCAGAGTCAAATCGCCTTTGGAAATTTTTCAGGTATTTCCCAGCTTCTACAATAGGTGAACTTTATATGGTCATAGATGAAGAAAGCCTGACTTATGCTCCACTCGATACTGGCCTTCTAAGCAGCTTGGACACCATTCCAGTAAGACCTACCATAAGAATAAGTTCTGTCTTTGTCTACAAGCAATTTTTTTTTTTTCAGTCTCAGTGCTAACCTGGGTTTTGGGTGAACAGAGGGTCACTCACTAGTGAATGACAGAATCACTTACGATTCATACTTACATGGGTATTGGGAATTCATCTTTGGCAATTTCATACAGATGAGAGAGGAGAAAGAAAAGTCCTTTTTCCTGAATAGCATGTTTTTCTGAGATCTGAGTCAGTAGTGGTAGAAGGTTGTGAAGCAGAAAGGCAAATTTTGTTAAAGAAAATGAAAATAGGAACATCTAACTCTGTCTTGGTCCTCTGATTCAGTAAAGAGGTGTCCTATGACTGCTTATTATTGACTTTTAGACACTCCTGCACAGTTTGATTACCTTTTCTGTCATAATTACCAAGTCAATTTGGGGCAAAGTGTAGCTAAACACTGGCCAGCCTTCTTTCCCTTGATCAGTCATTTGGTTTTCTTGAAAGGCCTTTATTCAGGAAATAAGGTCTTGGAGGAAGCAGCAGTTATCTTTAGCCATATAGTTGTTGCCAGTGAACAGTTAGACCCAAAGTGCCAATAAAGGGTTAAGTTATAGAGATGGGATTTTTATCATGTTACAGTGTATAGTGATCTAACTCTGAAATGATCACTCCATGCTTCTTTCATAAATACAGGGAAAAGAGCACATTGATCTGTTTTAGATATGACTTACGATGATAGAAACAGTGACTCTGACATGACTGCTTCCTTCCACTGACTAACGGGGGCCTTGATAACTAGCTTAGGTGCAGTTGCATTTAAAGCATTTGTGTTTAGTCAAATCAATCACACCTAGATTTCTTAACACCTTGTCTTCCTACTCAGTAGTAAAGCAGCCTTTTTAATATATGCACTCCATAAATAAAAGAGAGGAGCAGCAAAACAAGTGGATGAATGTAAAACAATGGCACCTAAAACAGTCTGGATAGGAGAAATTTCTTAATTTTATCAGAGGAGTTTACTCTTCATGCTTGAAAAGCAATATTTGCTAGCATTGCAGTTGGATCTGTTGGACATAAAGATTAAAAACTATTATCTAACCAAAAGAAAAAGAACAGGAACTAAACTCCTCAGAGAACAATAGTTGAGTTTCTGAAGGTGATGTTGAGTCATCAACAGCATTCTGCCCCTGGAAGAATGTTTAGGAAGTGAAAGTGCAGTCTTGGGTATTGCAGCCATCCAGAATAACAACCAGACAAGATCAAGTGATATGATCTGATTATGTCTGTCTTTTCAAAAGAGTGGAGATTTTTCTTTTGTCCTATTTGTTTCTTTTTTTTTTTTTTTTTTCCTCTTCTCTCCATTCTCTCTACAGTGATTGTCCTTAAGAATGTATGAGTGTTTAAGATGGATCTGTGAAGGGATTCCCAGTACACAGCAGAGGTGCAACCTCAGCCAAAGATTCTACAGATTTATTCTGAACTTTCATTTGAGTCTCTGTAAAGAAGCTTGTATTTTTATGTAAAAACACAGAAATTTTCCTTATTTTTATTATCTGCTATGTGACCAGGAATTTGCCAGAATCCCCACAAAAAAGAATTCAAAGAATATGTCACGTACACTCAATGTGTCACAAGCCAGAAACTCATGAGGGGAGAGAAAAGCATGACAATGAGATCATACAATTGCCCAGGAGAAGAACTTACTAAAATGGTCCTGAATGTTTCTCTCTTCTTTTTTTTTTTTTTTTTTTTTCTTCACAATTTCTTGCCTTCTTTCTTTCATTGTTTGGTTTGGTTTAGATTGTATATTTTTTTCTTTGTATATGAGGATTTTAAAAGTAACTGCATGAAACACAAGCAGCTAGTCTGGTTTGCCAACAATGTCTATGAACTCAAGGAGCAAGCATGAGGACAGTGAATAGGGACGGAAAAAACCATGAAGACTAATAAGAAATCAACAATACACACTTTGAAAGAGAGGCTGGCAAGGGTTGTATGATGTATGGACTGGAAAGTAGGAAGAAATGCTGGAATGGGATGATAGCTGTACCAGCAGAGGAAATGGTTACTGCAGAAACTCTGGGGGGCTTATTAAACCTACCAAGATGTGCATTAAAATGCACATGGATGATAGGAAGAGAATGGGTTAGAGTGCTGTGCAGAAAGAAAGAGCTCCAGCATGGATCATGGTGGATTTAGAAAAAAGGTTTTAAATTATTTTAAGCTACAGTTATATGGGGTCAAGCAATGCGAGAGCAATACTGTCACCTATGATTATTAAAAGAAGTAGTGTAGACAACTTTCCTTGGTCATATTGGACTTAATAGACAAGTTATTCTAGATGAGATACTCTAGATGAGAAGGGTATGAGTGCAGTCATAACTCTAAAAGCTCTGGAGTATAGAAGTAAAATCTAAGTAGTTAGTCTAGGCCTAACAGACAAAAATCCATATACATAAATAAGGAAGTAAACATGGAAAAGGGGGAGCCCTGATGTAATTGCTGATAATGAGGAAATGGAGCTGCCAGTGGGGCTGCTGACAGAGCAACTAGAGAAATGAGCAGTGAAGAAAAATCATGGGGGCCAGGGAGAAACTGGCTGCCAAAAAGAAGGGAAATGACTAAATGCATTAAGGACAACAGGAAGATTAAATAGGCTTTGAGCCAGGCCAGAAAAAGAAAGTCAGAGGGAAGCTACCATGGCTCATATGCTGGATTGAATGGTTATTCTGCAGTAAAAGCAACAACTGAGATGCTACAAGCACTCTAAGATTTAGAAGAAAAGCTAGAGATAAAACAGATCCCATAAAACTTCTTAACAGAAGAACAGGCCTTCATCAAATTTCAGTGGCTTTTAATCATCTTTGATATTTGTTTGCAAATTTTCTTCTTCTGACCTGTGCACTACTGATCTGGTGTACAGGGATTCTCAGTTCCAGCAGTTTCTCATCACAATGTGAAAGGTTCATCTCATTCCGTGATGGTAGCTTTTTCTGCTTGTAACAATTCCCTCAGGTTACTAATGGATCATTTACACATCTGAGAATGTTGTTAAGAAGCTCCTGAGGTGGAATGGGATTCCAGCTGTAGCAGCTACCTACTGCTCTTATTTCTTATGACTGGCTCCTGAGAGTTGTACAACTGCCTATTAGTGAGTTGATGATGGATGGAACAGCTGTAAATTTACAAGTAATGATAAGCTTGAGACTTCTAAATTAGTTAGAGAACAGCAATTTGCAAATTTTAAAACAGACTTTGAACCAGGATCTTTTTACAGGATAATGCCGTCAGTAAGACAACAGTTCAACAGTTGAAAGCTATAAGCATTCCTCTGTCCTTGCTTACGGTGCTTCACCTTTGTTGAAAATAGATAATCCAATTCTCAGGCCAATTTACCACACTGATGCAAGTATGGGCTTTAATTTTTCTATTGATCTGCTGGATGGTCTGCAGCAAGTTATATGTTCTTCTCCAATTCACCCTAATAAGTAGGGATTTTATTCTGCAAAGTCACCTAAATTCATTTGTTCTGGAAAGTGAAAAGTAGAATAAATTAATACAGTAAGGAAGCAAAACAAGAATAGTCACTCGGGAATGGTGACGAAGAAGAAACAACAGAATGAGGTGGAAGGAAGAAGACAGCTGGTTCAGCAGATGGAAAGGAGAGCATTATAGCCATAGTGATTTTGTAAAGCCCTTAAAGACACACCAAAGTGAAGAGAATACTCTGAGAAAGGAATAATAAGAGAATGAAAAAGATGCAAGCTTGATGCACAGAAAGTGAAACCTTCTTTTCCTTGTAGTCTTTAATGGAAAGCTAGGAGTGTACCTGAAAGGCCAGAGAGATGCTACTGAGGAAGAAATGAACAACTTTCCTGGAAAGAGAGAACTGTTACTCCAATCATCCTTAGAAGAGTGAAAGGAGCAGAATGAAAAGTGAGCTTTTCTTTCCTGCTGTTTCATCTGCTGGTCTTACATGTCAAGGACTAATAGGTGGGCTTGACCTCACCTAACCTTAAAAGTCTTTATCTGACTTAATTGTTAGCATATGTAGAGTTAGGTGCCTCTGGCACTCATTCAGTACCAGGTAAATAATCTGCATCCCTAGCAAACTCTGGGTACAAAGAAAGGGCACCTGTAGATCTTGGATGAAAATTCTCTTCACAAAACAAGTGGTATCCACACTAATTGAGTTTTAGTGTCAGTTTTGATGTATCTCTGGACCTGATTTACATTTCATGATGAATCATGTGGAAGGTCTCTCCTAGACTTAACATATTTCAAACACTTTTCTGTTTGGATTTTAAAATCCTTGAAACAATTTCTTTTAATGGCAACTCAGTCTAAAAATACTGATGCTCTATGCACTCCATGCCAGGAAACAGAAACAAAAAGTTGAATTTTAAAATACACACAAAGAAAGAACTCAGAGGAAAGCAATATAAATTTAGTAGTCCTATTTTCATCTTTAGCAAGCATCAGTACTGATTGTTAATTGTTCTGAACAGCCAGATGATTAGTGAAGGAGTACATGGAGTATTTGTTTCACTTAATACCCAGGTTATATTTTTTTACATACAACCAAATTTTATATGAAAATGTGGAACGTGGCATGTGATAAATGGTATTAGTAGGCACTTTTAATTAATGTCCAGAGTCTAATAGCTGGAGTTCAATGGTATTTCTATGTGAAAATAGTCGTGTAGCAGCTTAACAAGAGCAAAGCAAGATAGTTAACATGACATTCACCTGGTGCTCACAAAGCCAGTTTCTATTCTTGATGTGTTACTGTTACTACCAGCTATGCAATCACTATCTCCTTTCTTTCATGAATATACAGGGTGAAAAACCTTATAAAACAGGTACTGTCACTCAGTCTGTATTTGTACTGCCTCTAAGACAATGCTGCCTGACTTCATCTGAGGTCTGTGTATTGACCAGTGTGCTCCCACCACATAGTCATGGAAGTTCAGCCCTTCTCTCACTGAGACTTCAGTGCCTGACTTCTTTATCCCAGTTATTCACATTATTCAAAGGGGTATCTGAGGAAATTTTGATGAAACTGCTCACATGTTTAAACATAGGCAAATATTTTAATAATATCAGAGTTAGGCCTCTGTTTAATTGCTTTTCTCTTTTGATCACTAATTTGGTATAAAACATTTCTAATATAATTCAATTACAAGAATAATCATCTCGTAGTTTGTAAGACAAAGGAGAGAAAAATGCCACCAAGGGAAATCAGAACATCATGGCACTCCTTTTACTTTGGTACTTTTTTCCTATGAAGCCTGTACTTGAATTGATGGTTTGTTGTACCCCTTTATTGCTTTGTTTGGATGAACTCTGCGGTAGTTTTCAAATTTAAAAATTAAATGTATGACCCTTTTTTTTTTGTTGTTGTTGTCCCCCTTAAAAAGAACTGACTGAACATTCCTGTCTGACATCAGCAGTGTTCCTTAGAGAGATGATTCATAAATACTGTGTAATGGGGAAAATTAAAGGCTAAAAGGGCACCCTGAATCGTATTACTTTTATTTCCCTGTTGATTTTGCCTTTTTTTTAATTTTCTTTTTAAATGGGTGCCCTTTTACTAGTTCTCTATCTGTTTTTATGATTTCTGCTAGACTTTGTGTTCTCACAATAAGGTAGTGGCACAATCACTGAAAACGGAAAAATAATCAGAACAGCTAAAATACTACTTCAGATACACTCAGAAATATCACAGCCATGGCTTTCCTGGAAGAGCGAAGAATGATGCCAAACTCCAGCAATATCACCTATGAACAGCTATCACATTGTCATAGCTATTGTGACACACCACTGGGGCTAATTTTAAATCACACCATAAAATATACAGATGTGCTTAAGCAAATAACTTGCCTAAGAATAATTTTTGGCTTGTGAAAGTCTAGAAGGGAAATTTACTGACAGGGTAGAATACAATATTTAATTAGAACAGTTGACTTATAACAAAAATAAAAACGCACACACACAAAAAAACCCACCACAACAAAAAAACCCTATGCTGTTCAGAATATCTGACCAATAACTCTACTAATTAATATTATTTAGTTGTAGACTGCTTTTTGACCCTACTGCACACACAAAAAAGGGTCTATTTACTTAAACGTAGTGAAATCACGCACTTAAAAGTATGTGGGGCACCACTAATTCTGCATAACTCTAACTGTGAAAACACTCCTAGCATTTTGACTTTTTTCTTTTAACAGACATAAACAGATTTGTATAGCATGCCTGCGGATAATATGTCTCTTTTTAGTGCCCTTTTAATCTTGGTTTGAGTATTGTTTACTGTTCAATTGGTTTTGTTAGTGTTGTTTAACTGATGCTACAAGTACGTGAAATTAAATCCTAATGTTGAAAAAGGAGATCAAATAAAAAACTGCAATCTTCACATTCAACCAAATGTGATTAATGGCATATGTGGTGGCCTCAGGAGAATACCCTCCTACCTATGATTTTATAAATCTGAGAATAAGATATCGGTGAAATACTGTCCATAGTCTATCCCAGAACCAAATAATTTTCCAGCTCCAGCCAGCTCTAGCTATGGACAAAATCTTAATTGTGATTTCCTCCACTCTTGCACAATGTTGTTGCAAATCTTAGTATCACTTTGTTAATCTATTTGGGAATTTTATTCTTGGTCAAAATCATCATAGTTGTTCTTAAGATTCAACATGTAAGTATGTATTTATTACAAAGTAGAGATGCTTGTGTGGTCTATGATCAGCTTTATAATGCCTTACTGAATGAACAATCTTCCTTGATTAAATATTCCACAGTATAATGGACACTAGAGTTTGGTCCAGTTGTTCACATTTTGGGATGAAGCTGTTGAAAAAAATTCAACCATAACAGCACGTCTCTTGTGGGACACGAACTGCTGACACACTTTTTTGTTTGGCAAATCAGTGTGACAACTGAGTTGGAAAAACACTTTCTGGTAATGCAAAAGTAGTCACAAATATGTCATCTTCTCATACCTTTCTGGAAAACCAGTACAACTTAGCATTCCTGTCTGTCTTCAACAAGACTAATTAGCAGGCTAATGAGGGTAGCAGACTGCACATTTTCCTTTGGGTTTTCAAAGGAGTGAAAGGGAAAGTCAGTGTGATTTGAAAATTACTACCTATTTTGCTCTTTTGAAAATTCCATAATAACATGTAGAGCTACAAACATACATGGAAACCAGTCAGAATACAGATCATATGTAATTAAATGAAAGGCTTTCTTTGACAGTTGCCTTGCAAGCTCATTTTTTTTATTTGCTATTTAATATTCCTCTATTATAATAGAACATTTTTGCCTTTAATGCTTCTGATACGTATGCATGGTATTTTGTTACTTGTGTATTTTTGTATTCTAATTTCATTCTCATCATGGGTTTCCAGTAATACAGAGGATTTGTTGTAGAAGTTTTGGTCTTTTTGACATCAATATATCAGAGGGTGTAATGTGGTTAGGTCCAATTTTGTTGGGTTTCCATTTGCAGACATTTTTAATGATCCTACATAGCATTTCTCTTAAACATAAGATCAGGTACTATCTGTATGTATTTAGCTGTACAGATTATTTTTTACAGATTATATACAACGTCTGCATCTTCCTGTAATACACACTGAGAAAAACTTTTCAATATTCATTATTACTAGTTCTTGTTGGAATGTTCTTCCTCTAAAATAATACTACCTTTTTAAAAAAAAAAAAAGGTTTTTGGGGGAAATAAGTTAGAATTTATTTTTAAAACCCACAGTTGTATGCAACAGATATGAAAAGTTTTTAAGATAAGGAAATTTTAAATTTTTTCCTCCTTATATTATGCAAAACTGGACATTACCCATGAAAAAATTTTAATAGTAAGCATGTTCATATTTTATGTTACTGAAATACAAGTCTTAGTGATGAATTTATTTAGACAATATTATTATGTGATTTCTTGTCTTACAACGTTTGTTGGAAACACATTGGTTTATTATCTCCAAGTTTAATTTCATTCTACACAAGTATATCTAAGATTGTTTAGGAGTTTATTCTGTTTCCAGTTCATTTTACACAAGTTAATTAAAAAAAAAAAGAAGAAAAAGAGAACTTCAGTCCTAAGAGTGCTCATCAGGCAATTTTCAAATCATGTATCTGGTTTTGTCTGGAACAAGACTGTACATTGCAGTACAGTGTCAACTATTTCCATGTCATGTTGAAACTTTTAAACCTCAGCTATTTCTTGGGCTGACCTTTTCTAAGAAAGGCAGAAGATGTGGAAATATTTTAATACAGGGAGAAAAATTGTATGTATATGCATTTTCATTCTACTCAAGACCTCACTTGGACTGACCCTAAAATCTATCCTTTTGGAGCTCAGAAAAATTATAGTTTAAGAGGTAGGAAATCCTATCCAAGATGAGGATGTTCCATTAAGTTAAGATGATCTGAAGAGTAAACATCATAACTGACATAATTCTGAAAGTAATTACTTGCTACAATATGTTTATGAAAAGAAAGGAGAATCAGCTTGGCTTTGTTGTTTTTCTTTTTGCTTGTTTGTTTGTTTGGGGTTTGTTTGGTTTGGTGTTTTTGTTTGGGTTTTTTCCCCCCAGAACAATACTAGTATGTATTTTTTTCATGTATATTTTAACTACTGGAAGTCTTCTGTCTCTGACATGCCATGAAGTCATCTCAATTTGTTTACCAGAAACACTCTTTCTTCGCATTTGGGGCATAGAATAGGCATTGGGGTAAAGGTCTGGTGGCAGAGTTAGCAGATCCACCTGCTAAGATGCTGAAGATATGAGTTTAAGCCTTGTTCTGAACTTGCACTTGCACCTCAGCTGTATAAGGTTATTGGGAAGGAGTCAAAGGTGATGCTAACCACATCAACCTTTGTTGTCCCATGGATGTAGGATCTGGTGGTTCTAACTATCCTGGTCTTATAGGACCTATCCTAGTATGGTGTTTGCTTTTTTTTTTTTGATGTAGGAAAAAGGAAATAGTTAGATTATGGATAAAGTGTGCAACATCCTAATGAGTGTTTCAAATTTTTTTGTATGTATGTGATACAGTGCAATATAGCAAAAAACCACATTGGCTACTTCTTGGTTTCACCAATACTCCATACTTCCTGAGGAAGAAAAACATACTCAAACAGCCCTGGACGACTTTTGCTTCCACCAATATGGAGAAATACGAAATTTCTTCATTTAAATCAATCCCAGTAAGAATTCAGTTGGCCTATGACCTTTCTTTCTCTTGTTTGTCCTTACAAATTTCTCCCATTTTCTCCTCTGCTGTGCCCTGTGATTGCAACAAAGGAAGGAAGCATGAGAAAAACCTCGTAACACCTGATGGAGACAGCAAAGCAGAGAGAGAATTTTGTACCTTTCATGTAACACCTTCAAGAAGTCAACCTATACTGTCTAAGGATATTTTATTTCCAATTGCATATAATTCTTCTTATAGGTTTCTATTGCTAGTGATTGATAGCAACATGGTAAGCACATGAGTTCAGGAAGAAAAAAACTACTGTTTGTGATGAGGAAATTCCTTAAACAGTATGAAACTGCCAATCTAATTTTAAATGTGCCCTTTAAACAAATCCATTCTCTCTACCTTTCCTTTGCAAGTGCTGTAAATATGTCACTTCTGTTTTCTGTAGTTTCAGACTATTCTTATCTCTTAATAGAGTCTGATGGAAGTATCCCACCAGCACTTTTCCCCTTTTTCAACATGTCCAATGAAGTAGGGTTACAAAAAACAGGCAACACTGGAAAACTGCTGTTTTCATGATTATATCTCTTGCCAATTTTCACTTCTGCTCTTAATTTATTCCACACAACTTATTTTAATAACAATAACAAAGTTCTTGATATGCACAATATGGGTTTTTTTGTTTTGATTTGGTTTCTTTTAAAACCTTTTTTAAAGAAGTAGGCTAAAAATTTCCAAAGGCATATTTTAATTCCTGGTCCAGTGATGATTTAAACATCCAAATTAAGACAAGTGAGAGCCTAGTTTAGAGGTGCTGAGCATCAGCAACTCCGAGTTCTAGATCTTTAAAGCTCAGCACAAAGGATCAAACAGGCACACACAAGTGACTCCAAATCAGAGAGTGCTTTTGGAAAATTTAGCCTTGTTTCTTAAGGGTGAAATCTCGGTCCTTCAAAGTCAATTACAAATCTCCCAATGACTTCAATAGGCTAGGATTTCACCCTTTATATTTTATAGGAAAAAACAAGCAACATCATACAGAAGTTTCTCTTTTATGATTTTCTTGATGTTTGCTCAACTCTGGCTTCCCTTTAGGTAGGAAAAATCATGGTTTTAATTTAAACTCCATAAAAACAAATAAACAGTAGCTTAATTACAAGGGTGGATGGGATGTTTCACAATGCTTAAGCTAATGTAGTAAAACACCAAGTGTTTGAAAAAACATTTTTAATGCTCAGAAAACTTCAAACTGTAGTGTATTTTCTCCTCCCTGTTCCCAACAATGCTGGAGTTGCTAATTTTACAACATAAATGAGAAACTGATGACAATTTCTAGTAAAGTAGGTTCCATTTATTTTGGCAGATGCTGGTGGCAACACTATAGAATAACACTTCTAACTGCTTTATCTGTAGCACTTTTCTGGTGTTTCAGTGCATGCCTGTAAGATCCCCTGTGTCTCTGCTCCAACTGTATGATTTTGATCTTTTCACAATCACTTATGTATGATCATCTCATGTTCACAAATGTCTATAAAATGTATGTTTCTATAAAACACATTTCTGTGCCTATTACCCACACTATGACAATAATCTATAAAATACTTCTAGTGGTTGTCATCCTTAAAGATGACATTCTTACTGATGATTCAAACATGGAAAGTATTGCAGTATGAAAACTGAAACACAAACACAATATAATTTTTTAATTTATAAATACTCTGATGGTCCTTGAGTCACTCTGGTCAGGTTAAAATGGACAATGTGCTAAATAAGCCTTAGATCATATGAAATCTCCATTAAAATGTAAATATTCTTCTGTTCTACATCTATGACATATTTAGAAATTTTATGGTGCTGTCAGTTCAAAGACTAAACGTATGGTCCAGCTATTCCAGCCTTTCCATTTTGACATTTCTTCAGGTGTTTTCAAAACAAGAATTGCCCATGTTAAGGTTTATTAACATACAAAATATGGCTCTTTCTTTATTTTGCATATGTGCATGTCCCATCTATATTGACTTTTTTTCCATAATAAGACTGGATACAGAAAGGATTTATCTCAGGACTCCCCAGCCACTCCCTTTTGGGACTAGAGCATAACTAAGAACATTGTTGGTAATACATGGAAGTATAGAAGAAGGTCTTCTTGTACAGAAGAAGGCCTTGAGAAAAATTGCAGTTCAACAGCTGTTCTTTGGAGTAGTAGGATAAGGATCAGTCTTTTCTTTGAAAATTATGTTACTCATCTTCTGTCTAATGGTCAGAGATTTGAGGACAGATTTCCTTTTTTCCCTGCAGGAGTTGGTGTCAGCAGTACTCACATTACAGCTTTTTAAATCCACTTGGTGCATCAACGGCAGCCATAGAGTCAGAGGCCTTATTTCTGACACAGGTGATTTGTACCCTGAGCCAAGCAGTCTGCTTAGACTACAGCTACCCTTTATGGAAAGGAAGCACAGGGAAAGAAAATCTGTGGTCTTCTATTTCAGCAGTTCGTCATTTTCAAATGTGTTGATGAAGTTGTCTGTGGCTGAAGAGTGTCATTTGTGGAGGTGAAGAAGACAGACAACCTCCTATCATCATGCCCAAAGCACAACACTAAATTCCATTTTAGACTGCAAGAATAATTTCAGAAAATTTGCTTTCAATCCCAGCTAGCAATGAAATATCCCTTTGGTCAGTTTGTGTTAACTGTCTGGGCTGCCCTCCTTGTGCCACTTTTAGCGAGAAAGTAGAGAATACAGGTGCAGTATCAGAAGTTGAAAAAGTCCTTGAATTGGTACAAACATTCCTTAGGCACAACTAAGAACTCCAATGTTATCAGTACTCTACTTAAGGCAAATCCAAAATAAAGAATATTAACTCTGTCCCGACTAAACCCAGCACATTCTATCAAGAATATGGAAAAGACTTTTTCCTTGATGTGTGCCTAGAGGTCACGTTTTCGTCTGAGTCTCAAATTGCTCTTTTGTAAAGTACACTTTTTGCCATTCAATATCACCCCTAAATTTGAGTTAATCTAATTTTTTACAGTTTTTTTTTAATTAACCAAATAAAGACAGAACTGACCAAGTGTATTTTAGCTGGATTTGGTTTTGGACACTATAAGCTTGTTTCCAGGATTTTAAAAGACAAAATGTATGTTTACCTACCCACCTATCAATTCTGTGTATAGAATATGTTTAGAAAATATGCTGCACTAATCCAATTTACCTTTTGCTTGGCAATACTCCTGAGGTATCTGTTCTCAGATCAAGGGAACATTGAAAGGCCTTAAATCTGATCTCTCAGACAGCGGTGCTAATTTAACTAAAGGGGCTACAAGAGGGGATGGAGAGAAATCTATAAAATATTTGGCTGACATTTGAAAAAGGAGATAGGATGTTTTCTTGTTAACCTTTAGAGCAGCCCATTACATAAATTGTGACAATGTTCTCAGATTAAATGAGACTGTATTCTGGTTTAGCTCTAGATTTATCACTCCAGCAAATGAATTCTACTGTAAAGTCTGGCAATATATCTTTTAAAGAATGCTGTTTATCTCACTGAGGAAGCAGAGTGCTGATAAATAAAGAGCACAGCCTTTAGGATGGAACATGGTAAAGACGGATTGGAAAGAAGATTCAATAACATTGCTTTTCTTCTTCAGTATAGGAATGTTTTGTGGTATATATCTGATTAAAATTAGAGATTTCTCATAGCACTTCCCTAAGTTTTAACATGATAAACAAAAGTATCTAAGAAATGTTCCCTTCTCATAAAATCTGAATATGTGATTTCTAATTACATGCGAAAACATTTGTACAATATTCATTGATGAATGGTTGTTAAGTAGTAACTTCAATCCTTAGTTATATTTCCATTCACTCCCTACAAATAAATTTGTTACCTCTGAACAAATAAATTTCACCAATTTCACCCATTTATATCTACAATAGAAGGTTGAGCGCTGACATTTTAAATAATTTTATTTTAAAATCTCCTAAAATTTCCTATTTCAATTGAATTTTTTTATTTCTCAGATGCTAAAAGTAAATCCTGTCCTAGTTTCTAAGTGCTGAAAGTTTCTTTGTATTTATTCAAACTATGGGTAATAACAGAACCTGAAACATAGAGACCTTACAGAAATCTAACAGGCCTATGTGCATCTAAGAAGAAAGTAGAAAAAAGTTTGAAATTATTTGAAATTAACATGTGAAAGTACTATGTAATAGTATGAAATATTATCAGAGGCAACCAGTTTATAAAACCTGCTTTCTGGAAATTAATTATTCAATTTCTGTAAATACTTATTTTAAAATGTGGAGAAATCAGCTATAAATAAGCCAATGGTAATGAACACAAACCTTGATTCCAACGAGATGTATTTTTGAAACCTAAATTCCCCCATTTTTAATGTTACTTCCTAAACTTCACTGAGAAAGCTGTTGTGAGTTGCTTAAACTTTCAGAAGCAGGAGGTTACACACATTGTAGTATTCAAAAAGAAAGATCCTGATTGTCCAATGCATAATATGTTAGAAATGTTATAAAGACTGTAAGTTTCAAGGTCTGTGTTACTCATGAAAGTGCTTGCCTCAATAAAGGAAAGTATGGTTGTTCCTTTTAGGGTAAAATTTATTTTTAGTAAGATTTTGTGCTCCGGGGGAGTTGAACATAGCTGACCAGAAAGCAGAAGTACATAATCCTACCAGTCCCACACACTACTTTTGTTGAAGGTTGCAGAGTTTCTTTATTTTATCTTTATTTACTGTAGAAAGTTTGTTGGGTGATGGTGACTAATAGCTGAACATCTGGATGCAGTGACCTTTAAAAGCCTTTAGTCATTACTGTGCCCAATTAAACTCAATATCAACAGAAGTGCTTGCATTTTGACTGGACTAGTATAAATCATTTTGCAAATACATTGTGCAAACGAAGGGAAGTATTACCATCCTGGGCTCATTCTCCTCTAAATGACTTCAGTGGGATGGGTCAGTAGCTAAGGATTTGTTTTGGTTTTTTGTTTCTCAAGTACAAACTTTGACAATTAAGGAAATTAATTAATGAAGTTAACTGGACTAAATAGCTCAGAAACTTCAATTGGGACAAGACTGGAATTTAACAAAGTCAAACGTACAGAAATTATCTGGGACTCGCATCTCATCCAGAGAGAAAAAAACTTTTAAGTAGCTTTTTAAAGGCCTAACTGGATAAACAAGCATGTCATAAAAAGGATATTAGAATAAACAGGGAGCCTATCTGGAATGGGAAAAGAGCTGATCATTAAAGGAAGCTATACTTTAAAGGTCAAAAAGTGCAAGCACAAAGTGACAGTTTTGAAAAGTAAAGATTGATTTGCCCTTACAAAGAAAGAAAACAAGAAAAAGGCTTTTCTAATGATGTCTAAAACTCCTGTTCAGTGAGTTTAGAGGTAAAAGACAATCTAATGTGGCACAAACCCTGACATTCAACAGAGTAACTTGGAATGAGGAGATAGATAGAAAAAACCAAAGTGCCACATCTACAATGGGAATAAAGCTCAACTCCAAAGTCACGCAGGGCACTGTGTGGGCCAGGGCTGGTTGTTCCCTGGGCCTAGGGATGGGGGTGTGAGGGGCTCCCTGGGTCAGCAGGGCCCCCTTGGGGATGGTGACAGGCCAAGGCTAGGCCAGGACATTGGTCTGCTGGTGGGGGTCAGGAGCCAGGGCAATGAGGGGAACCAGGGTCAGACCCAGTCCGGGATGGCAGGGCAGGGCTGTGGGGACAGGGGTGGGTTGAGACCAGGCTGGTGTATCAGGGCTCAGCAGGGCCCATGGATAGGCAGGACATGGCTGGAGACTGTCCTACAACCTGCCTGTCTGGGGTAGAGACTGATGGGTCCTGGGCTGTGGGCGGGAGGGGGGAGCCCCAGGGGCAGGAAGGGACATTAGGACCCCTGAGTGCACTCAGGGGCCTGGCAGAGTTTTCTCAAGTGTTAAGCACTTAAGCAAAGGAGTCAGAAGGCTATTTTTCCCAGGCTCCTTCAAAATGAATGGAAAAAAGCCTCTATAAACAGCAATTCAAGCTCCCTAAGTCTGCAAATCCCTGTCTCCCTATTGATGAGTAGGAGGTCTTTGTGCTGTGCCTGCATTCATGTGTTGGGAAGTTATAAGATGAAATTGGAGGGACTGGTAAGGATCATTTCAGAGCTTAAAGAAAACTGACTCATGAAGTGTAGCAAGAAATAATTTTTAAAAAGTCAAGCTGAAGGTTGTTTCCTGTAGCTAGAAGCTAGGCAATGCAGAATTTGTATTTTAAAGAAGAAAAATGAGATCTTGGGTGGCTGAGGAACAATTGTTTAACCTCTGTAATATGGAACACCTGGAGAAAAGGGTAATTGAAGATTTCACAATAAACAGAAAATGACATAATACAGAATGAGTTTATCAAAGTTAATCAAGCCATGCCAACAGGAACCTTTTGATATTACTATTTTCTAGGCAGTACATATATCCAAAGAGCATTTGCTATTATGTCACATAGGAAGCTATTAATTTTATTACAATTAATTATATTATGAACATGAAACAACAATAGATTGTAATGAAGGTAACAGGGCAGAGACAGTGCAATTCTTTGGAGCTAATGTAGTTCAATATTACTAATTAATGGCTACAGAATATGTTTCCATAGACCTTGTTAATGGTAGCATGTTAGGAAATCTTGGGTGTATTTAGAAAGGGTGTCACATTATATTACATAACTGTCCAAATTCCCAGTTCTTAAATTGTTTGCATTGATGATCTACCTTAAACATATCACAGCTCCTTTCTGGTCAAGATACCCAAGTATCTTTCTGCTGTAAAGTGAAGCTTGGCAGAGAGGAGGCTGCTGTGTGCCTCCATCTTGCCCTCAGGTAGGGTAAGGAGAACTCTTAACATCAAATAGGTTAAGTGTAAATATTGTCCTAAGAAAGATGACTTAGAGGACTGAAGTGCTAGGAATAAAATGAAATTCAACAGTACAATCTGCCCAGGCTTACATGTAGATCTCATAACAGAGAATTATCTTATAGTTCATCACTCATAAATGCAGAATCAGGGAAAGACCAGGTACCTAAATTTAGGATCTATGAACACTGCTTGAAAGAACTTGGTCCATTTGTCCTGGTAATGAATCTTTATTACTAAAAGGAAGACAGTATTTTAAGATAGGCTGCATTTCAAGTACAAGAAATTGATAATGAGCACCCTTAGCATGAAAAAACCCACTAAAAATATAAAGATTTCTAAGCGCCAGAGCAATAAAATTCTGGAAAGTCTTTCCAATGGGACAATCATAAGATGAAGATGTATTTATTTATCTATCCATTTCTTTATATTTTTTTTCATAATTCCTATATTGAAAGACATTCAGATGTGACTTTAAGAACACAGATTTTCTGTAAATTCCTATAGTGAAGTGCGTACAGTGATGCCCTTCTATCAACCACTTTTTCTCTATATTGCAATGTGTGCTCGCAGGATATGTCAAAGGAACCCTCTTATTTCTTCACTGTGCATGTAATGTCTCTGAAGAGAATGATGTCCTTTCCAATGACGTGCCTTACTATGCTTTTGATATGAATGTAAATGAATTAGAATGTAAACTTAGATTATATGATGATGAAAACTAGATCGTTTCACTTTTAAGGAAGAAGAAGAAACCCATAGCACATATATATATAGGTCGATTGTTTACTATTTATGCATGATACATTTTGGTGAAACTCCTTTTAAGAGTAATATTTAATGTCTTTTTTAAAAATACTGTAATGAGTTTATTGTGTAACATGCAATAAACTAAACTTTTGCTAGCATTTTTTATAACGAAAGTTTGATATTTACAAAGTAACTCAACTCTAGATTCAGACACCTAAATTTCCTTGTCTATGGTACAGATGTTTGTGTATGAGCTAGATATACAAGACCCCATTACCATCACTGGAGGTCTGCATTCACATCACTCAGATGCGGACACTAAATTTGGTTAGCTGACTAGGTTTTTTGATTCTGTTTACTGGCAAAGGACCTGATTCACTTGTATACACACAGTTGACTAGTGCAATCTGAGATGCTGTGGAGTGTCCGAGACTGTTACACAGGATTAGAACATATGACAAAAATTTTGGGAGATCCATACTTTAATGTATCAGCAGTGGGAGGTCACTTATGTTACCCTGGGGAATCTCAACCAATGTTGATATCTTCCTGTATTGGGAAACATTATGTAATTTGTCCCCTACATCTGCAGAGATTATAATTTTAGTCACATGTAGATACTTACAGGTAGACACATGAATTATTGTGTCTAAATGTCATGTTTAAATCTGGATTGGAATCCTGCTCTGCCCAGCTGGAAAGCGGCTTTGGAAAAAAAGGCCTGGAGGTCCTGCTGGACAGCTAGATGAACATGAGCCCGCAATGGGGCCTTGCAACAAAAAAACCCCAAATGGTATTCTGGGCTGTATCAGGAGGAGTGTTGCAGGTAGGTTGAGAGACATGATCCTTCCCCTCTAGTCAGCACTGGTGAGTCCACACCTGGAGTACTTTGGAACACTATTTTACCATCAGGGTCACTGAGCACAGGCACAGGTTACCCAGAGAGGTTGTGGAGTGTCCGTTACTGCAGATATTCAAAAGCCATCTGGACATAGTCCCAGGCAACCTGGTCTAGGTGGCCATGCTTGAGCAGGTGGGTTGGATCAGATGACTTCCAGAAGTCCCTTTCAACCTGAACCATTCTGTGTGGTTCTGTGATTCCATGAAAAGGACAATTTTCAGTCATACAATCTCTTTGGCATAGTTTCTTCCTTTACAGAATAGTAACCAGAAGAACTAACTACAATTTTTTGAGGCCAAAATAATGTTCATAAAGAAGACTGAACATTTTCTCTAAGTAAGAATACTATTGCAGACACAGTATTCAAAATACGTGAACTCACAATTTTATATGCTGTGTATTTCAAATTAATGTTTTGGCTTTTATTTTTTTTTTTTTTTTCCCAATATCCTTGAGAATATGGATTTTGGAACTCTTTAATGCAGATGACTAATCTTGGTTTTTATTTAAAAGCACTAATTGAGACTTTTAAAAATAAGTGCCTTCTAGAATTTACATATATATATACATACATATGTAAAATAATCCCATAAGCATTAGTGAGTGATTCCAATCAAGAAGAAAAGGCTGAGAGAAACAAAAAAGTAATTAAGAAAGCAGTAATAGGAAAAGGCATGGAACAGTATCATCTCACAACAGACAAAAATTACAAGCAATTACAGAGTGTCAGATTTCTTTTTAAATTTAAGCCTCCATGAAATGTTATTGTATGTAAGGTTAAAAACTTAGTCTTCAGATTTAAATCTGGTTAAAGAGTGAAAGATAAAGGAATATATTCAAGCAATTAATGAAGTTTAACCTGTAAGCAAAAATAAATAGACATCTAGCTTAACTTTTAAATGTTTTTGACATATATGTACAAATACGTAATCTGCTGTACATGTCCAGACAGGCCCTCCATGAGGCAGCTCTGTGGATGGTAAGAGATATGACATATCTTTCCCATGGAAAGGAAGTGATCTTAAAAATTGTGCCAACTATAGCCTCAGCAAGCAATTTAGGGTTTCAAACGAAAGAAAGAGCTGCAGGCAGTGTAACTGCATGGACCTTACCTCACATATATACTCTAAGTTGTTACATGTGGGATTTTGAATAGCCCTTGCAACTTTTCATAATAAAATCAGTTGGCAGATTTTACCCTAGATATATTGAGGCAGAAACGGGTTAGTGCTGAGTGGCAGTGATAACATCATAAACCAAAAAGAAATCTTTCTGGAATAGCCCTTGGTGCAAACCCTGGATTATCACACATTCCTGAAAACATCAGTGGTAATTTGCTATGACTATGAGGAATTGTGTTCCCATTTACTGTGTTTCAGCAACACCAGCCCCTAAGATCCTGTATTTTGTATATTTGTTAACTCCTGCCTTGCTGTTTCTTTCTTTGAGAATAACCTACATGTAATAAGAAGGCTACGCATCGTCAGTGGTGATGATAAAAACGGCAAGGTGCTATGATGTAATTACTTTTGACTGTAAAATCTTTGCTTGGATTTAACAAATCAGCTTCTCAGAAATTTGTTCATCTGAACAGCAGCTGTTTGCCATATGGATCAAAACTGCATTTGGCAAATGGAATAATTTCCTCATGCCCATCTGATTTTTGTGTAGAGTCATATATCTGAATGTTTAAGGGAGGAGTTTGCTGCTCTACTGATGATGGTTAAGCTGAGAAGTGTTTATTTTGAATCCCAGTTTTCTTTTACTTTTTTTTTTCTTTTCCTCAGAAGGTCTTCTCCTGCAGAAAACTTAAGCCAAACCAAAACAAAAAGCCAAAACTTAATAAAGTAATCTGAGGAAAATGAAAGGCAGTGGAAAGGTGAGAGAGAAATATTTTTAAATCTACACCAAACAAGCCAAATAGAATATTCTGGGTGAAATTCTGTCTCCAATGAAGTACAAAACACTGTATTTCTTCTAACTTCTGTTTGATTACTATCAATAACATCAATAATTAAAGAATAAAGGAAGATGATTACTCCCAGTTGTAATATTAACAAGAATAATTAATAGTAGTAAGTCTTAAAAATGTTGACAAGGAAATTTCCAATTTACCTGATTATGGTTTAAGTCTATTTAAAAGGATTATGTAAATATTAAAAAAATTATGTATTGGTTATAATCCTATGAGCACATATTATTTTTTTTAGTTATAGACTTATAGCACTGTTCATGCAAAGCTGTCACAGCAGATTTCATGCTTTCAATGAATGAACAGAGCCTCACAACACCTCCTGAATATTATGGGTAAGAATTGTTTCAACCAGTAACTAAAGTGAGTGAGATTAGGAAATGTAGTCATGGAAGTCATAATGCATATCTGGGTTTCCATATTCACATGTTCCCATATGGATTCCTACACTAACACCACAAATCA
The DNA here is from genome assembly GCA_027574665.1 of Rhynochetos jubatus. Taxonomy (NCBI): domain Eukaryota; kingdom Metazoa; phylum Chordata; class Aves; order Eurypygiformes; family Rhynochetidae; genus Rhynochetos; species Rhynochetos jubatus. The sequence goes on from CM050652.1 coordinate 11,139,700, forward strand.
CAGAATATCAGAGAGATAATAAATACGTAAAAATTAGGTAATGTATAATTGTGGCTTCATTTATAACTTCAGTGTGCTGTCCTCATGATCAGAGCACTGGTTTCATTGACCTCTTGACTCATGACTTAATCGGACCCATGGTACTTGATGATCTTATTTAATCAGAACCAACACAGGAAATTAATTTTATTGTGATAAGAATTGTTTTGAGTTATTCTTTTACTTTTCTAGGTTTTTCCTGTCTTTAATGCAATGTAAAAATCTGATATTTTGGGAACTAATATTAAAAATTTATTCAATTGCAGCAATTAAAATGGTTCACTCTATTTTATAATTCTTTCTGTTACACATTAATTCTGATTTTAATTTAAAATATCTAGAAACTTCTTCAAACTGGAAAATATAATTTTAAATTCTGATATCTGTCAAAAAGTTCAGATTGTTTTCTAATTTCAGAGCTCCTTAAAAATAGAATAGAGACACTTTTTAAATGTACCCTTTCATCATTTTTGGTTTTGATTGCATTCTGATTTTAAAATATCTGACCTGCAAATTCCCAGTCAGTTTTAATTAATATTAAGGATTCTGTAAGTAGTTTCATGTAACTTATATATACACTGTGTATGTTAGCAATAGAGATCATTTCTTTATTGGTCACGTTCTGGAATTTTAATGCATTCAAAATAACATTCTTGATTAATCACAGAAATATTTCAAATCTCCTAATAGATTTTATCATTCTCATTTTGGAGCTTCATTCATCTCTGTTGTCATCAGTTTTGATAAATTCAACAAAGAATATAAAAGGCAAGGACTTTTATAGGAAACTAGTTTGGTCTTTGGCTAGTACTGTCTATGGCTAATGAGGAAATATATGCATACTAGCATGGTGCTATGCCCAGCAGCCTTAACTTAATCTTGGAAAGTGTAATTAGCTCAAATCCCACACAGGAATGCTGTGTTTCTCCTATGATAGGTGCAATCTTGGAGATATCTTTGCACATGTCAGAAAAGCTATATTGAAAGTAGATGCTAAACCAAGAAGTGAATAGGAAAAGCTTAATTATTGGGCTTAAACCATGTTTTTATCCAGAGTTAAATTCTTGATCCATGGTTTCCTTTCAGTGTCAGGGAATTAGAACCCTCAGGTGAAACAATAGACATTTAAAACAAATATTGAAATACTGCAACTGGGGTCCTTATTTTGTTTTGTTGTGGTACTGTCGTGGTTTAACTCTGGCTAGCAAAATACCATGAAGCCGCTCTCACAAATGCCCCTCCCCTCCTCCAGGGGAGGGGAAGAATTGGAGGAAAAAGAAATAAGGAAGCTCGTAAAATTGAGATAAGAGCAATTTACTAATTAAATCTAAATCAATATATACAGGTACTACTAATAATAAATAATTAAAATAGTAGGAAACAAAACATATAGTACAATATACACAATATGATACAATATGATACAATTTCCCACCATCCACTGACCAGTGCACACCCAGATGTTGAGTGATGAAAATCAGACCCAGAGAGCCCGAGACCCACAGCCCGAGAGCGATCGCAGCCCGAGAGCCGCGGCCTGAAGGCCGGAGCCCGGGAGCTGACGCCGCAGATTCCAAGCAAACCCTGTCACTGATAACACGGCCAGAAACTCTAAACAACCCACCATCTCCCACATGAATGAGCCAGCACAGGAGTTAGCAAAGCAGCTAACGCAGGAGGGTTAGCAAGTTCCTGGGAGTAAACAAGCTAGGGAGTAAGAGAGAGAGAGAAGGGAAGAGTAATGGCTACTGGACACCCTTCCCCACCCAAGAGACCGGAACATGACGTACTATGGGATGAAATACTTCCTTGGTTACTCTGGGTCACATACGCTATCTGAAGTGGACAAAAGACCTTGAGTTCAGTACAGGCCATCCCCAGCACCAGCTTAGGCCTTATCAATGTTTTCTCTTAGCATCCAGCAACAGAGTTCCCTGGCAACCAGAGTAAAGGGAGTTAATCTTTTCCTGACTGAACCCAGTACAGGTACGCATAGAAGAACACTCAGGAAATGTGAGTTAGTGATTCATTGTCCCCCAAAATTGTTATTGACAATTTAACACTCAAGAAATATTCATTTCAGCTGGCTTGAGTTGCAGGCTGGAGTCAAGCCTGAGTGCTGTACTGAGCCATTGCTTTAGAAGTCTTTCAACCCAAAATCTGAGCTCTGCGACAATTTTCCTCAAATTTCTGAGGATTCTGTATTACAACATAAACATATGAACATGGCAGTTTCATGTGAGTCCACTGTTTGCGGGATGGTTTTCTAATTGATTAGAACACATATGATGCCTAAGAACAACATAATTTCTGCCTTTTATGTATTTTTTGCCCCATTAGGGGTATTTCCTTAATTCTTAATATTATTTTCCTATTCTCCTCATCTGTTAATTTCACTACCTTCTTGAAATCAAAATCAATGAGCAAATTTCAGCTTAAAGGAGTTAAGTTGAAGACACTCAGAAAGGTAGGCATCTGACCAAAGAGGAAGTAAATATTTCCAGGATACTTTGAGGGCAAGCTGAAAGGTGCCTAGAAAATTTATTCTATCTAGTCAGCTTAATTGTTCCCAAAATGCCTTTTTATTTCTAATAATGCTACAATGAAACCTAAGTGATTGATTACCTCAAACATAACTGCCAAAACCATAAATATATAGCATTAGATTAAATGAATATCACCAAAATAGCAAGGTAGAAGTGAGAGAGCTCGGTAAACATTTCCACTGGGAAAAGAGCCTTTAGTATGGAGTCATTATGTATTTTATTAAGTTTTTTTGTGACCTGTCGGTATGCATATGCCATGTTACGTGGCACAATGCTGTGTGTGCTTTCCAGAGTTCACCACTGAACGCACTGGCTCCACCCCAGGTGGTTGCTGTGGGATGTGGCAGGTAGCTGAAGGCAGCACAGGGACAAACTGGGGTATTCTCAGGAGCAGGTATGAGCACCCAGGAAAGTGGGCTTCCTTTGGTAAGGCTGCAGCACTACCAGACAGAAATATGTGGGGAATACGGGGTATAACATGGCAGAAATACAGTGTGAGCCAAGCAGAAATATGTTTTCTCATCTATTTATGATAGGATCATAGTTGTCAATGATTTGCCTCCCTTCTAGTAACATTTTTACAGACTTCCTGGACTCTGAAAGTTGAAAGTTTTCTTATGTTTCTTATTTTCAATTTCGGTTCCCTGATGTGTACATAAAAATGCCTTTAAAAATGGATTTGTGGGTAGTCAACCTTCCATTCCAAACACAGATGGTACATTTGCATTTATTATTTAGACATGCTAAGTGGAACACTTTTTTACAATGTATTGTAACTAGACTTTGTTCTGACTTATTAAATTTGGATATGATACAGTGGCTCTTTTATTTAAAATAGAACATTTGTGGTCTATTACCTATTTAAAAAATAATAAGCTGCTTTATCCCTTCACTGCAGTTGCTGTTCCACAACCTTCTTGTCTGCAGAGATTTCACCTACAAAGAAGGTTGTGTCATTGCCTTATTGTTCATCATGTGTGTGATCAGTCTTAGCTTAAACAGTGTGATACACTATGGAAAAATGCTCTTCCTTCCTGTTGAAGTTACGGCATGTTTGATTGAATACTCATTTCACCATGGTTGCTACTTCGCTGGAATTTTTGCTGGCCAGATGACCTATAATTCTCAGTTTGAATGTGTATTTTTCTGTGCTGATATTCTCTTCTTTGAATTACACCAGAAAAACTAGCTGTTGTTCAGGCTTGATTTTCACAAGGCTGAGATTATATTTAATAAATTTTGTTGTATTTTGGCTCAGAATAAAATTAAATGGGTTTTCCACTTCACTGTGTAATCTTTTGTTCAATAGATTATAAGTTATTTTGGATTCAAAGTCCTTGGACTTTGAATTACCGGTTCCATTTTCATAAAAATAAACCCATATACCTAGTCCAAACAAAGTTCTTTTGAATACATGTCTAAAACCAGGAGTAGTCCCATAGATATAAAAGGTAGACTAAGGAATCAAATATGTGAGTATCTTTTATTACCTTTTTAAAGGCGTCACACAAAACAACAAATAGTTTATACTGACGATGAAAAGGAAGTTCACTTGAATGAACTTCACTTGTGTTACACCTTCTTTAAAATCTAATGGAATGACCATTCATGAGAATTAGGATGTCAAGTAGACTTCTACATGCGTTTCTGAAGCTAAGACTCTATATAAAAAAGAGAACGGCTATAAGAAAAATTTAGAAAACTTTGGAGTTACAGAAACTGTTACAACAGTTTCTGCTGCTTGGCCTGCTGAGTGCTTCAAATCTTATACTATATCATAGACTGGGGGGCATATTCCTGATGTATCCCTTTGTAGTGTCTGCTCCCAATGGTAATATGTTCAGATGTGATCTTTGTGATCAGTATAAAAGCTGATCTCTGCTTTTAACCTCCATCTTTTAACTTCCCTGTAACAGGAGAGCCATGGAAATAAAGATTTAATAGGTTGAAGTTTTACTGTGCCCGTACTTTATCTGTACTGGATGGATGCACTGGTGTATGTGCTAGAGCCTTTCAAGCTGTTATTATTCCTTTACCTCCTTCACAAGTTTCTTTGGAAGTCTATTGCATTTTTAAGAAGTATGTATGTTCTCTGGTTCTATTGTAACTTCATATTTCATCAGTCACTCTGGTGTATGCAAAGTCAGGGAGGAAGACAATTACAGGATGATAGCATATCTTCAGTATGCTACCTAAAATACCTACTAGCTGGAGTTGAAGTTGCCAAGTTTTGCTCGCAGAAGCATGATGCTTTATAACATTTTCTTTTAGTGTTTGTTTTGTAGCCAAAAAATAAATTCATAATTTTTAACCCATATAACTGTATTTTAAAATCGACAATAGATAGGAAGACTTCTTTAAGTGTGTGGGGTTTTAATAAGACTTTTAGAAGTGAGAAAGAGACAGAGAGAAAAAGAGGAAGAAAAAGCAGAAAGGCAGAGAAAAAGTTAAAGGGAGAGGTTGGTAGAAGGAATTAGAGAGAGAGAAAGAGAGAGAGAGAAAGAGAGAAATAGAGAGAAAGAAAGGAGGAAAGGAAGAAAGAAAGAGAGAAAGAAAGAGAGAAAGAAAGAAAGAAGAAGAAAGAAATGAAAGAAAGAAAGAAAGAAAGAAAGAAAGAAAGAAAGAAGAAAGGAAAGAAGAAAGAAAGAAAGAAAGAAAGAAAGAAAGAAAGAAAGAAAAGAAGAAAGAAAGAAAGAAAGAAAGAAAGAAAGAAAAGAAAGAAAGAAAGAAAGAAAGAAAGAAAGAAAGAAAGAAAGAAAGAAAGAAAGAAAGAAAGAAAGAAAGAAAGAAAAGAAAGAAAGAAAGAAAAGAAAGAAAGAGAGAAAGAAAGAGAGAAAGAAAGAGAGAAAGAAAGAGAAGAGAGAAAGAAAGAGAGAAAGAAAGAGAGAAAGAAAGGAGAGAAAGAAAAGAGAGAAAGAAAGAGAGAAAGAAAGAGAGAAAGAAAGAAAGAAAGAAAGAAAGAAAGAAAGAAAGAAAGAAAGAAAGAAAGAAAGAAAGAGAAGAAAGAAAGAAAGAAAGAGAGAAAGAAAGAAAGAAAGAAAGAAAGAAAGAAAGAAAGAAAGAAAGAAAGAAAGAAAGAAAGAAGAAAGAAAGAAAGAAAGAAAGAAAGAAAGAAAGAAAGAAAAAGAAAGAAAGAAGAAAGAAAAGAAAGAAAAAGAATTTCCATATACACTGTCAGCTACACATTCACAATTTTGGCTAATTATGCCTCCTGTTAAAAATTGGAAGATTATTTCCAGATAGTGTCAGTTTTCTACAACGAATCCTTTCAATGGGACTATATCAGACATCCTTGTCATAAACTACAGATTAATTGTAGATAGTGTGCTTGCTATTTTAATCTTGGGAAACAAATATCAGATTTTTTTTTTTTTTTTCCTAGAGAAACTGTAAGAAAAAGTAGTTTAAAGTATTGTTCATTGCAAGCTGAGTAACATAGCTGTCTATTTCCCCTGGGTGCTCAATGCACATTCTCAGTGGTTTATCTGAAGTGCTTCCATAACTAAAGAACATGTGCATAAAATAATCTCAGGCAAAAATAAAGACAGTTTGTTGCCATTTCTCTTTAATATGTGAATTGAAACCACATTGTTTTCATCTACTGGGAATAAAGAAGAAGAATGAAGAAATACATTGGAATGGTAAAAGATAGCTAATCAGATATGTAGCATGTAAATCTACATATTTTCAACATTGATGGTTTTATTTTCATATTAAAATTTGTATATTCAAGTGTTTATATGAATATCAAGTAAAAGGCAGAGGAATTCTTAGATTTTGGTTTGCTTTGGTTTTTCTTCTTAAGGAAAACTAATAAATTGTAACACTGAGCATTTATTGTTCCATAGCATATGAAAAAGGTATTAATTTTCAGGGGATTATATGTGAAACATTTTGTACCAGAAGTAAAAAACAACTTACAAGATTGTATGTTTTAAAATTCCTTGTCCAGCTGATTTATCTTCTACTTTTGTTTGGCTGTTTACATCGGAATTTTTGTAGGCTGTGTAAAGAGAGAAAAAAGTCATAAATCACCATGCAGATAATTAATTTCATAGCACCAAAATTGGATAACCATCAACTGTTATCAGGTTGGAAAACATTCTAAGGAAGTATCACTGCCATCTTGTCTTGTTTTTATACTTTTCCCTAGACAACCTTCATTGATTACTGTCAGATAAAATTCTTTGTCTATGTGGGCTTGTCCTTCAAACCATTCTGTACACTTTTAAATTAAAAAACAGTGTTACTGATTTGGGGAGTTAAATATACAATGAATAGTAATCTATAGATTGCTATTTTAAGAAAGACTTCAAAATCACTTACAGTAATAAAACAAAGTCAGAAATAATGTGTTTCAGTTTAGGATAGACCACAACTTCTAGTCAGCAGGAAAAAAAAATACTTTTCCATAAAGTTTTTTCTATGCTGGTATTTTAAATGCATTTGTTCCATTTTGTCTATATATATCAATCTGGTCTTATTCAGATGATAATTTTATTTAATAATCTGATTAAAATATTTATATAGGCCATTATACCAGCTTGCTTAACAGTAGCATTCCAAATTAAAATATTCTTTAATTGATAAGTTTCATTTTGGACATGAAGAATGGGATCAAACCTTTGGGAAAGCTGAGTTAAAGGTGACGCATGTTAGCAAGCAGGCAGCGTTGGAATTGTAACTTCAGATCATAGACAAGTAAATTCTGCTTCAATCTTAGTTTTGCTGCAGAAATTGGTAGCGAAATTTGCAGCAGGAGAATGTGCTACAGCAAGAATATACTCTGTCACTGTTTCATGTGCAATGAAGCTAATCATCCAGGCTCAAAACTCACCTATAAGAAAAAACCCAGGCAACAATTAATCATTGTGAAAAATGGGGATAGGGTGCTTTGTAAAAACGAGCACTATTGTGTCAGGGCACGGAATACTAAAAATAGAACAGAAAAAAAGTGTTTATTGGCATAGCAAATGTAATCACACTGTTATCAGTGTCATTTCAGTACCAGCATTGCAATACCTGTAGTAAGATCTTTAAGAGATAAAACTGTACTGAAAAAGGTTTCTCTTTAGTATATAAAGAAATGGAAATAACTAAAAAATTTTGCCCTAGTCTTCCTTTGAGAGTTCCTGTTCTGATTCTGCAGCCACGTCTCTTTTCCCTACTTGACTGTTTTCCAGTAGCTGCATTACAAAGCTCATATCCCAAACAAGGAGACTTTGATTCAAATAAAGTACCCAAAGCTTGTTCTTGAAAAGAATTCAAGCTGAGATTCCTCCTCTGATAATGTCTTTTCTGATGTCTTGGCAAGCTTTCTGTCTCTGGGGTTACAAACCTTAAACCAGGAAAGATCAGTGCTTTATGGCCATGACTTGTGAGTTCTTTTTGGTTGTTTGTGTTTTCTCTGAGCTGCTATTAATAAGTCCTCATGTCTGAGACATTGCTAGGAAACTGGTGAATCCCCATTTAGGTTTCTTTCTGAAATCTTTAACAGCACTCTAGGTAGAAATTCTCCTCTTTGATATGAAATCCTAGAGAATTTACTCTTGACAAGCAAGTTCTGGAAGTCTTCATTCTCTGGAATTCAAAGGGCTAATGCTTTTGTCTCTGGATTTTCAAATTGCTGATGTTTTTCCATAATGTACAATGCACAATCAAAGTCCAGCATAATTTTATACTTAGTTACTCTAAACATATTAAAAATACATTTAAAAATGTCTACCAGTCTAAAAGAAAATAATAATTATATTTTTATAGCAATATCTCATTATTTTAAACCTCTGAATGTTAATTTTTTGTAGCTGGTCTTTCAGAATCAGTTTTGGTACCGTCTTCTCAGTATATCACTCAATGATGTGTCTTTTATGGAAGTATCATATTGGATTATAATGACCTTCGGCTGTCTGCCAACAATTTTACCTCATCTAGAGGTAAAATGTGTACTATAGAGAACCTGTTTTAAACTTTTCCCAACTTAAAAGCACACATTTAAGTTGAAAAAACAACACATGGGTTTGCATGAACATCTCTTTTTTTTTTTTTTTTGGTCAAAATTTTCTTGGAAATACTTTTTGTTTGTTAATTCATTGGTTTGGATTATGTCTGTGCACTAAATATTTTATAATGCATATGTAAAAATGAAGTCCTGATTTGAAATCCTTCAAAATGTTATTTTATTTTAAAAATAAGAGCAATCACTGAAAATAAAATTGTTCTAGGAAATCCAAAAATTGTTCTCCAGTTTGGTATTTTTCACATAAAAATATCTTAGAAAACCTACCCTCAGTTTTAAGGTTTAGCCAGTTAAATGTAAAAATATTCAACCAGGTGTGTTCTGTGACTTTACTTAATTACACTCTTGGCTTTCACTGACTTAAAAAATGGAGAGGGAGGGGCGAATTACCTGAACATGTATAAGTTTCAGAGCAGGCATTACTGTATTGTCGAAATCATGTATTTACATGCTCAGGCACTAAAATCATAAAATCATTTTAAAAAGCAGGAGATTTTAAGATCAATATGATTGGATATTTTCTTTGTGGTTGAATATTTCAGGCTAATACTTTCAAGCTTTCCAACAATAACAAAGATTAGAAATGTACTTTAAAAATATATATAAAATGTATGTTTCCTTGATTGTTATTGAGCTTTGTAATTTACATAAATATGCAAAGGAATTAATGCTTTCTGAATCAAAAAAGAACAGCTGGAAAAAGGGAGATCTGAAATCTAGACAATAACCACAGATTAATTTGGCCAAACCTTTGATTTCCAAATTACTTTGTCCCAGAGAATGTATTTTCTAATAAAAATAAAACCCCATTTCTTTATTTGCTAAAAATTAAACACCTATGGAGAAGCACAAATGCATGCATATTTGAATGATTAGATACTACGGAGAGTAACTATTCTCAGAGAATTAACTCAGTAACGATGGCATGTAAATTAAGGGCTTCTGGGGCAGTTCCTTCGTATCAAATGTGTTCAGTTTGTTTGTTTTTCCAATGGCCAGTACCACAGCTTTGTTTTGGTAGATTAAAGTTCATTTTTTCATACATTCTTGCACAAAACCAAAAAAACTATTATAAAGGTTTTGCAGATCAAATTAGGCTCTGAGTAATACAGACAAAATATATTGGAATTTACTTAACAGTACTACCAATGACATTTATTCTTTTTAGACTTTCTTGGAGCTACAGAGACTAGTAGAAGAGGGAACAAAGAAACAGATTTAAACAAAAAGTTTAATGTTTGTCAGACACTATATGTAAACTCTGAGTACATTCAAGAAATAATTCTTCTGAACAGAGTGAGGGACTTTGCATTCCTAAGAGCACATAGCCACAGTGCAGCACATTCCCCAAAACTTCAAATGGATATCACTTGGAATTTTCATGAAAATAACCATTTTTACATACACATTTACTTGCAAAATTTATCTTCTTCTAGAGAAGGCATTTAGGTGTGGAAATATCTGAATTTTAATGAGACAAAATTTCATAAGATGTTACCTACTAATAGCAATAGGCTGTATAGAGATTCTTGAAATTTTCTTATATTATTTTTTCCCAAAATATTGAAAATAATGATTTCCAATTTGATATTGAAGGGCTGCGTTAGCATCAACTGCTGTTGGACACCATACCATAAATGGCTTAAATGGCCTTCATACTGAACTTAAAAATTGTTTTGTTATTCATCTTAACTGTTCTTGGCATATAACACATACATATGGTATCTGTATATGTTATGTACGTATATTAAGTATATATATAACAAATATGCATAAAGCAGTTACCATGTGTCTTACACAGGAAAACCATAAAGGATTTCTATTGTTATCCAATTGTAGGGGTGGAAGTCTGATTACCTGGCTAGACTTTAGAACCCAGACCTGAGCACCTGGGAGTCGGTGTGGGTAAAGTTGTGAATGATATGTGTTTGGATATTATGAATATATGTGGATTATAATGGGTGGAACCAAGCACAACCCAGTCACTTTGGAGCTCATGTTTCTTTTTAACCTCAGCAACTTTAAAACCATACTTTTCATTCCCCAGGACCATGCAGCTGTGTATAAAATGATAATCTAGACTGTTTCTCAAGTTGCATATGCCCTGCATTGTTTTGCAAGTTTGTGCCATGAAAGGGTTCAGTCAGGGTGTGAAGCTGCTTGCTTGGGGTACAGGACAGTGCTACTCTATAGTTTCAAGCCAAATCATACCATACTTTTTGCCTGTGAAACCAGGTTTAGGGCTATTGCTCCTGAGAAATTTTTATTTATAAACTCTGACATGGGCTAAGGGAATAAGAAGCTTTTTAAAGCTAAACAACTTAGGTTGTTAAATACACATGGAATTTTAGGTGTGAATCCCATATCTGCAGAGGGGACTAATTCAGGACTGTAGGGTAGTGTCCACATTGCAGGGGGAGGTGTGGCTCTTGTCTTCATCCTTGGGTTTGCCTGGTGGCTAATGAACAAGTAGCTTCACCTAAGGTGCCACACTCTTCTCACTTCACTGCATGGGGCTCTGAACACTTGACTGGTGTGGTGAATTTGCCCTCTGGGACTAACAGTTCAGATCTGCAGCATTTAGTTTGATGACATGCAAAAATCCTTTTGGCTGAATCTAAAATGGTGGACTCAGGGGAGTTTTGGAGCTTCTGTTTTCAACTAGACATTAATCTCTCTGCTTGGATCTTGTTACCTTCTTCTTGCTTTCAGCCTTTCCACCCCATTGCCTTTTTTTTTTTTTTTTTTTTTTACTTTTTTTTTTTCTACCTGCATGAGGAAGGCTTAGGGATTGAGCTGCAAAGTACCATGTGCCCAGCTGTGGCTGTGGCTGAGGTGCCTCAGCAAGTATTGACACCTGGCATGTGGTGTAGCTCTGCTTACACTCTACCTTTCCCAGCACTATTGAATCTCACAATCCAAGCCTCAGTCTTTTCCCTTCCTAGTCTCAAGCTCAATGTATTAAAAAAAGACAACAAAACTTTATCCTGCTTGAAATGTGAAGCATGATTTGTTGGCTTAAAGTTCTCAGGCAGCCTGAGACTTTTTTATCAGTCAACTCAGTGTTGAACAGTAATTACTACAGGCACTTGGTTTTTTTATTTGACATATTATCCAGTAAGACCTTAACAGTGTGATAGCTATACTGGATAAATCAAGAAGTAAAAAGGTTTATTTTGAACACAAGAGGTGAGTCATATAACAGAAGCTGGTTCATTTACAAAAGCTTTCCTTTAAAGCTAATTGTGACTTGGTATTACTGTGTGTGTGTGAAGATTCCTGCCAAAACTGTGAATATCTAGCATTTCTGAATAGCAAGTTACATCTGAAAAACAGATCCAACTGTGGTTTTGGTCAGAAGAGGGAATATAAAAATAGCAGTTTCTATGTATTTGGTCATGTCTGCTTACTTTTCCAATCAAAATAAAGTTTTTCATATTTTTTTACTCATGTAGGTAATCCAGAGCCAATACATCTTTGGTAAAGTGTGTAGTAACTTTTCTTTTTAGATAGCTTCTCCAGAAATGTTATGGTACTTTCCTAATACAGAGCTGCACTGATCTGAAAGTTGGGTTATCAGGGCAAGTTTGCAAAGCTGCCAAAAAAAATAGAATAATAATAAAAAAAAAGGCAAGCCAAAAATTCCCACTCTCAGCTAAGCCCCACAAACAGAAAAAAAGACATTTATAGGTCAGAAAACATGCCCTCAAAAGGTCAGTAAACCTACCAGAATACTCTTGCATAAAGTCTAGAACTTCTGGTTATCATATTTAGACTTTTAGTTTCTCTATGTGCAAACTGAAACTTAACATGGAATTCTTTTTGAAAACTTAAGCATGAAACACAATTTTTGCAGCCTTCTTTCATATTGAATTTCATTTAAAGGTAAAATTTGATTGAACAGGACTAAAATATTATGCTTCAGTTGTAAAATACATGGGGCAAGAAGACACAGAATGATCATACTACATTTCGCATTACATGATGCGAGACCAAAGAGCATTTTCATTTCCCAGATCCAGATGCAAACCTTTGTCTTGACTGCATACAATTGTCTGAATATAGCTTATATAGGATCTTTCCCTTTCTAATCTCCCTTCTGTCACTGGCCCTCCACTCTGTCCACCCTACTTCCACTGAGGGGATACATATAGGGTTTATGTAAAAGGCAGATGTATCCTCCAGCAGGTCCCCAAAATTCAGCAAATGAGAATCAGGACTATGGAGTGGCACCTGCCCAGCATAATATGTGCAGTCAAAGGGGTTTATACCCATGACTTGTGATCTCAAGCAGAACTGCAGATATATTATGAATAATACACATGACTATGTATTAATAATGGGAAAATATTTTCTCCATTAGGGAGCACCCCAGTCCTCAACAGATGCAGCAGAAATCTTCCTAAAATTCAGGAGAAATCTGACTACAGGCCAAATATTCCTCTCAGGGAAGTCAGTCGCAAAAAAATCTACTCGACTTTAATGGCGCCTGATTTTGTGCTTTATACAAAAAAAAGGTCACTCATCACATGCATGGACAACAAGTCAAATACATCTGGTTAACAGAATGTGGCTATTCTGGGCTCAGCATGGTGCTATGATTATTTTTGTTGCTTATTGTTTATATTTATCTCTATCTTTAAACACAGGGGGAAAAAAACAGAGAACAGAAACTAATTGAGACATCCGTGCTCTATCTGTTGCAGTGGACAAGGATTTCACATAAGGTCATTGGCCGGTGGAATACTTCTTCTCTGTTCTCAGGTTGTGCATCTCTAAGGAACTCCTGTAAATTAATTTTTATTCTTGGGAGAAAAACAAGGACAGGGGGGGAAAAAAAAGAATTTCATTCTGCAGTTTTCAGAAAGTATTATTTTTTCTCACATAAATGTGTTTTTCCTGTAACACCAAATGTTCGAAATATTTTCTTCACAGAATCTCTCAACTCCTTTCTGTCCCCTTTCTTTCACTTACCAAGGCAGTAATTTCCCAAAGGGATATTTTTGTTTTACCACTAGGCATAAATTGGGTATAAAAAAAAAAATTTGGAAATTTAGGAAATACTGAGTAAAAGTTAACAATGAACATTTATGGCTTGGAAAACAACCCATTTTTAAGAAAAGCTGTTTCACTCAAAGGTGTTTGTCAGCAGTATGGATAGTAAATCTGGGCAAAGGAGTCTGGGCTGGAGAAGGGGACTGGTTTTCTGACTCACATGGCATGGGGCCACAAGCAGATCTCTGGTTTATGTGTGGGGAATGGGGGGAAACAGTTTCCTGCTGCCTGTGCGGTCATACACATGCTATAGATGGTAGGTGGGTGCATGGGAGAAAGGAACAGTTTAAATTAAGGGAGAACTTCTCTTGAGGTGTTTATTTTTGAACACTTGTGTGTCACAAAGACCGGTCTCATGACTTTAAACGAAAAAAAATGCTGTGTCTTCCATGAGGTTAAAATGAAGTGTAGTAGAAGAGTTACAACCACTTTGCCTGCAACAGAAGGAAGGTCAGGCCTCACTTTGGACTGAGGCTTGTCTCCATGGGGTGACGCCAGCCACCTGACACTTGACCTTTAGATTCCCCAGAATTGCCACAATTCTGGGGAAGTGGCATTTGTCAGATGGCCAAAGAGGATGATGTCAAGGCCAGGCTGGTGGCCAGGGGCAGCCATGGCTAAGTTGGAGGAAAGCTGTTTCCTTACTGTGGAGTGGGCCTTGCTTTGTCACTGGCCTTGGGGTGCACGGGTCCTGCAGAAGTGGCTATGGATGAGCGTGCTGCCTGGGGATGGGGCTGAGGGGTAGGTGGAGAAAGGGGGAGGTTGTGAAGTGAAATGTCTGCAGAGAGGGAGAGGTTTGTACTAGCTGCAGGTGAGAAGGTAAAGCAGGCCAGGAGGGGCTGGGGGAAGGGTCCAGGGGCTGCACAGCAGTAGACACCAGCCCTGGGGCTGGAGGGCCCGGCATGGCTGCTCCTCCTGAGCCCCTAAAGGGAGGAAGGAGGCAGCGGGAAAGGAGGGAGGGAAGCATAGAGGGAGGTATGAGGCGGTGGGAGCCCTCTCCCCGGGCTGGCTGTGGGGTGGAGGGGAGGCAGCTCCTGGGGAGGGGAGGAGTAGAGGAGGCAGAGCGGGGATGTTGTTAAACAGTTTCTTACCGTAAGAGGGAGTTGGGACCCAGATCTTTCCAGTTAATCACACAACAAACTTAGATCATCGCAATAAAAAGCAGCTCGGCTCACTCTGCCTCCTCTTGTGACCGGCTGTGCACAGGGTCCTTCCCAGGAGCCATCTCCTCTTCTCCTCCCCGCCGGCCGCCGGGGGGGCCGCCAGCACCATGTGGGCCACCCAACTCCTGCCAGCCTTGCTGCTCCATCAGCTGCTGCTGCTTCCCATCACCATCCCTGCGGCAGGTTAGTTTTTCTATCACTTCGCTAGTGACCCACCTCCACCTCACAGCTGCATCATTGTCCCTCTCTCGAGCGTGGGTGCTCGGGGCGGTGCACCGGACGGGCCCCGCTGGGCAGGTGGGGCGACACCCGCCACTTCCAGAGCCCGTCCGCTCCTACCTGCCCTGTGGGGCAGGCACCTCGCCCCGCGGCCGGGCCGGGGCTTAGGTGCTGGGGGTGTCGGTGCCCGCCCAGCGGCCGGGAAGGGCGGCGGAGCGGTGCGGTGCGGAGCGATGAGGGGGCCAGCGCGGTGGGTCGGACAAGCCGCGCTCTGCCGGCGGCAGTGTCCGCGGGCAACGCTTTGTGGGGAGGCTCGGCACGGCACGGTGTGGTGGCTTGCGGAGAGGTCGCTGCTCCCCGCCACCTCCTCTCCCGGGGAAGGGGCACTGGGGGCTCCCTCAGGACGGGGAGCCCTGGGGACACCTGGGGCAGGAGAAGGAACTGCCCATAGGTGCTGCCCATAAGGTGCTCCCGGCCGTCATCAGGACATGAGCGTGTATCCTTAATTTCGAAGTGGTAGAATAAACGTTAAATAACAGAAGTTGACAAGGAATACCCAAAACACAGGATAGTACGTTGCTGAAAGGGAACGTCCTTGCTGAAGTTCAGAAGCATGAACATGCTATTTCCAGCCTGAAATACTTGTAATTTCATTAGATGTTCCCGTTGAAATCCGGGAGGCGGGGGGGGAGGGGGTGGAGGGGGAAGGAACAAACAATAAGTAATCAACTGCTGGAAGCTCTTTAGCTGAATTTCTTTCCTGAAGTGTCCCCCTTGGACTGGATATCTGAAGAGCCAATTCTGTGTTTCTATTGGCTCTCAGGGGAGATGTTTAAGGGGAAAAAAAAAAAAAAAAGTTTGCAAAGGTTTCTACAAACCTTTCCTTCCTTCCTTCCGCCAACATTGTTAGGGTCAGACCTTTGCACAGACAGAAACAAAAGACAGACAGTCACAATTCAGGGAAAGGATCTGCCAGGAGCAGGCAGAGTGAGGGCAGGCACACACAGCATCTAGGTCCTGGGGCAGGGTCTAAGGGCATCAAGCAACGTGTATGGCCAGTGATGTTGATGGCTTCCAAGACATAACTTAATTTTCTAGTTAAAAAAATAAACATTTTGAAATATGATTTCAAACTAGAGTATTTTGTGATCTGAGTGGGCAAGTAAAAAAAAAACCCAAAAAACCTGGCAGCATGATGTACCATTTTTCTGTTGCAGTGAGTGTGTGTGGTTCTGTAGGATCCTGAACATCTTGACAGAGTTTCTGTGCTCACTCTGCTCAGTGATGATTTTGGCTTTGTGGGCAAGTACACAGGCATACAAGCAGTATGCTACTACACTTTTCTGAACTCCTTTTCTGTGTACATTGCAATTTCCATTTTTATGGACATGTGACCCCTATGAAAATTGATGACTAGATCTTGTTAGGAATTTTCTGAGGAAATGTGAGTTGTTTTTTTTTCCTGGAGAACACTGACCCATCAAAACTTTTCACAAAAATAATTCCTTTTAAACATAAACTTCCTTTGGCTTTGTTCCCCCAAATCAAATGAAAGAGAAATTTTCAGCAAGAGATATTCACAATAGCTTGTGGTACCTGCTGTTGAAAAACCCTCATCTGTGACAGAAACTCATCAACTGATGGGCTGGTTTGAAAGAAAAGCTTGGTCATGCTTACTCTCTTGATAGTCAGGATTCTTTCTTAAGCAACAGAAAGTTCTTGTTCTCCCTGATTGTAGGCTCTTAACGCTGGTTCCTAGTTTACCAAGCTCGATGAATATTTAATCTATCTAATATTCCAACTGGAGAGAATGAGAGACAGCCTCAGTGTTGCCAGTATCAGTAGGCTGATGATTAGGGTTGTGCCCTAACCAATAGGCTTTCCAGTTTAAGGGTAGATGGTTCATCTTGATGTGGAGGAAAATTAGATTTCCAAAACTTTAGAATTTTTCACAGAGTAGAACTTGTTTTCTGGCCAACTTTCATAGTGACAGTTTCTTGGCAACCCTCCTTTTCTTAACTTTCCTCCCCCACCCGTCTTAATATTAATCAATCCTATTGTTTGCCTTATGGGCAAGAAAGAGGACTCTTGCCACACGTTACCATTCTGCTTACCTTGCTTTTTAACAATATATGATCTTCAACAATAGTGTCTGGATTGTTAAAATGTAGTCAAGGGGAAGTTGTGCCATTCATTTCTGAAAACATATTGATTGCTTTCTAAATATACATGGTATCTGTGTACTGGATGTTGAATTCTTTTTGCTGGGATATTTTGAGAAATATTAATATTTGCCTACATAGTTATTATTTTTATATAGGAAAAACAAGCTAAGTGATGAAAACAGAATTTAAAAATAGGAAAAAAAGAAGTCATGCTAATGCATATCTGTACTTTTCCTATTACTATTCTGTTGAAGCTGATTTTAAACATACCTAATGATGAATGTTATCTCTTCCATGAATGGATCTTTTAGGTTTGGAATCCCATATCCTAAATGCTGTGAGAAGACAAAGACCTGTGTTGCTGAGTTTGCTGACTAATACATGTTGGGTGATATTAATGGGTAAAGAAAGAGGACAGTGAAGAAAGCAATGAGAAATTTTCATGTCAGCAAGCTGTCCACACTATCCATTTCTGAGTTTCTTTTTAATATATAAAAGATAAGACAGTGATTGGTGAAAGATAAATGTGCAATGTTCCTATAGACTACTTGCCTAGTAATTATCAATACCCATAAGTCTGTCACTTGCAAAAAGAAATTTATCTCTAGCTAATAACTTTCTTAGGGAGTTTTCTTCCTTGTTCAGATATTCTTAGAAAGTATCTCATAAATAATGTTAATCTAGTGAAACTAAAAATGACTTTTTATTCAAAGCAAAAAGTAGATTTGTATATTGCAAAAAAGTGAACATTAAAGATTTAAATTAAAGATATATTTTTCTGTGAAAAGACTGTCAGCTAAGTGTGTTTTATTCAAATTTCTCAGTACTTTCTGTAGTTTGGATGATCTGAAACAGTTGCTAATGAAGATGTGGGAGTTGCTCTTAGTGCCTATAAATAAGTGTTGCTTAGAAAAAATAAAATCCCATAGCCATAATCGATGCATGATTGTTGTGTATTCCTGTGGTCTGCATAGCTAAGTATATTTTAAAAATTTAACGCGATTTATACTTCCCCATCCCAGCTGTAGATAATCATTAGACTATATACTGTCAACAAAGCTAAAAGATACTCTGCCAGTTGGAAGACTGTATTCCTTCTGTTTAATGGAATCCTTTTGGTGCTTGGTGCCAGGGGCTGCTTGTTTTGCTCTCACATGTAACACAGCACTTACCCTGCTTAACAGATTTTCTGTTTCTATTAATGCCATTTTCATAAGCAACGTAGCAGGAGAATATAGAGTTGAAAAACATGAGATTAAAACGTTGCATAAAACTCTGGAAAATCGTGCACTGAAGTCAAGGAAAGGAAAGCCTCTTATTGGAGGAGCTCATCTGTCACTATTGTAATATTTCAACTGAGGCCAGAGTTGGAAGGGGAATGCGCAGTCTCCCTTGGAGAGCATAGTATCTCCCCTTTGGATCTTTACGCTGAGCATTAGTTTGCCACTTAAGCATTTTGAGCTTTCCCAAGGAGATTTGAAAGCAGGATAACTGGGCCTCTTGATGGGTAAAAGCATTATGTGGAGAGGAGAGGGTTGCCCTGAACATTTTGCAAGTACTTGTACTGGATGATTGTTGGAACTTCACTTTCTCCCCATCAGCATCGAGGTGGGGAGCTGAAGGTCAGAGGCTCCAAGATGGCAGGGAGATGAGAAAAGACTGATCAGGGAAGTGAGAAAGGGTTGATACTCGTGCTTGTTTCAGAAGCATGAACAGTAAGTAGAAGAATTGGCATGATGTGAGTTTGTACCTTGCAGTGGAGGAGTATGGCAACTACAAAGCACTGGGAAGGGGTGAGGACATCCTTGCCATTACCCTATCTCTTTTCTGTAGGTTTTTTTGGCAGTGCTCTTAGAGGATAGTAGAGCTGTTCCCAAATGTGGTTAGTACCTACATGTAAAGCAGTACTGTGGTAAAGCAGAGCTGGGAACTTGCTCCAGAATAGTCAGATGTGTTGGCAAAATCTAGCTGCAGGAGTTTTCAATGGCTTGTGGGCCCCCACCCATGTGCTGATGAGCCCGGCCATGCCTGGCAGTCCTCAGTGCTGCTGGCCCAGCTGGGGACTGGCTGCTCCCTCCATCTCTCCTCAGCTCCAGCTCTTCCTACAACTCCCGGCCTTGGCCAGCAGCACTATTTTTATGTATACAACATGCAGCAAGGCTCTCATCACTCCTCACAGTGGCTGTTTTTCTACCCTCAGCAGTCTGTCACTCTTTGTTTTGCCCAAATGGCTGCCGTGACTGCTTGTGCTTTTCTCTTTACCCCCCACTCCATGTCTGGATGTCCTCAGTGGTGTCTAAGACCCCGTCGCAAAAGCACACAACATCCTGGGTGCCAAATGCTTGTAAAGATTCTGTAATGCAATGTGAAATAGTGGGGATTTAATTCTTGTGCAGAATGCATAAGAAGACAAATCTTACAGGGGAAAATCTTCTCAGAAATTTAGCCAGAGGTTAGATACAGCAAGTCAGAGTATGAACTGCAGAACATTTGTTTCTGCCAATGAGTCCCAGCATCCTGCTGTGCAGATAACCTTTTCTTGGAAGAAAAAGAGCTGTCCTTTTGCATCTACCATCCAATTTTAGAATATACTATCAGTTGTTAGCATTATCCTTAGCTTCTTCAGCTCTTACACTAACTATAGGAGAGGGTTACAAAGGCAGGACTTGGCATAAAGATGAAGTTGGGTTTCAAGTAACATGGCAATCTTTGCAGCCGGTAATAAGGTGTATGTGTGCATGGGGATGTCTGTGAGTGGCAATATGCAATGTAAAGCCAAAGAGAAATAGAAATACCTTTTTGCATTTCCTGTATCTAATCAGCTAGACTAAAAGACAATGTAAAAATAAGGAAAAAATTATCTCATTATATACATTTCAAACTACTGTCTAAAAATTGTAGATTTTTTTTTTCTATGATGGCTCTTTTGCAAAGAAAATAAATTTCAGAAGTTGAAATGATCACATCATCCTCCAGATACCTTTTTGAGAAACCTTTTAATTGTGAGAAGCTAGAGATGCATCTTTGGACAGCTGGTTTTATTTTGGTGACTTTCCATCTGTACAGCTGACTGCAGTTTTTATGGGTATGGTTGGCAAACTTCTTTCATGCCAAATTATTGTCTTACATAAATAACCGCATTAAGCTTAATCTGGCATCTAAATCTATTTAATCTACAAAGTTCTTTTCTTGAGCACATTTCAGAATGGTTTCAGTTTGTCATTATGCTGGTCTTTCTTTTTTCCTTTTTTTTTTTCCTTTCTTTTTCTAAATGGGAAGTCATTTGGAAAAGGTGTTCACTTTTTTGCATTCTAACCACGAATCTGGACATTTCTGATACTGAAATAGGCATAAGGAGAAGTCAGTGTAAATGAAAGTAAGTTGAAAGTGAATTAAAAGACCATAAATTCTTTTCATCAAGGTGACTGTCAGGACTTGCTTTGAGAGAGAATACTGTCTTGACTGTATTTGTTTAAAAAATGCTTCCTAATTATTCTCATAGATAACAATACTTTGATGCCTCTATTAATGATTTTGATATCAACATTCACCTTTAACATCTTTTCCTTTATTACTGTGACCATACTGTTAACTTAACCATGTGGTGTAGGAAACCATTTAGTAACATCTACTTTCACCATCTGGTCAAGTTTTTTCCTTAATGAAGCCAGTATATTTACGCTGTCATACTGAGGCCTGCACCAATAGACAATTTACGCTTGATGTTTTATATCCTTTGAAAAGCATTGTCTTGGAAATACATCATGGGATTTAATTAAAAGTATCCCTTGAACCATGTTTTATAGACAAGTTAAACACCTCACTGCATTTGCATACCGTTCTTCAACCCAAGTACACTGAGAACTATTGCTTTATTTCAAACCCTACTCATTGATTTTTCATCCTACACAGCCTTTGCCAAGTGCAATTTTATGCATATAATTAAGCATACATCATTTTTTATTTTCATATTAAATTGTTGCTATTTATACAGAGATAAGTATTCGGCTTTGATATCTCTTATGGAAAATGTTTTCTGACACTGTGATAATCCATGTGTTTGAAGATTTTTGCTTTGTACATTTTATTGAGATCTAACATTTGCTTGTTTGGTTTTTTTTTCTTTTCCATTCAGATACATACTTACGAATATATTTGCTTGGGTGTTACCATGCAATTTTTGTTGAGTGTGGTGTTCCTTGCTAAAATATTTGCTACATTTATTGTGTTGAACTTTGCTTTCCTGCATTTTTTTCAGATGTGTCTAGGGTTGGGGTTTTTTTTCCTTTTTTTTTTTTTTTTAAAGTCTTTCATTTGATGGTGGATTTCTGCTTTTCTTTTTTTCCTTTAGGTTTTTAAGTAAGTCTCATGAAATTTGGTTCTCTTTTTTTTTTTTTTTTTTTTTCCTAGCTCATTGGGGAAGTCCAGTTTACTTTGGTTTGCGGTGATGATTGTTTACAAAATTAAGTTAATAGCTAATCTCATTTTGACATTCTGACCTGGTTATCAGTTATAACACAAAGAATTCAATCTCTAATTAGTCCATCTGTTAACCGCTCAAGGTCAAGTGACTTCATTTCATTAAAAACATGATGCAAAGCACAAAACACAGATCTAAAAGGCCAATTGATACTAACTACAGGGGCTATGTCTTTTGTATATTTCTGAAATATTTGTATCGTCTTGTATGACCATTTTTCTTTGCTGGAATATGTTTTGAATCTTCAGCTTCTCTCTGCTTCCTCCATAGTGTGTGGACAATTTCCCTCTTTCAATTTTTCTCCCCAGTATCATCTTATTTTGCATTTCATTACACTATTTGGAAGGACTGAGGTTGATTCCTGCAGTTCTCTGACAGTATCTTCCAACCTAAGGAATTTAGGTATTTTCATTTTTTTTTTCGCCCCAAAGATTTATTTTGTCTCTGACATCTAACAAACATAATGAACAGTGGTGTTATATGACTGTCCATATTGGTTTCAAAACTGAAAATTTTAAAAGGTCTTTTTTCCACCCATGGTATCAAGACCTGTATCCAACTTACATATATCCGTAACTATGATAATAGAAAGAAAAATTTTCATTACTCCAGACAGTTGAAAGTTCAGCACAACAAAGCCAACAAAGCAAATTACTACTTACTAAAGTGCTGAAGTTCGGCAAGTGTAAAAAAACATAATAGGAAATAAAACTCCATACCAAACCATCAAGATTTCATTTAGAATCTTGATTTAAATATAAACTTAAATTTAAATGTATCTCTTCTAATTTGGAAAATTTGATGTTGAGTTTTGATGTGTTTTTTCTGTATAATATAGTGAGATACAAAATTAGAAAGAAACAAAAGGAATGAGGCTTCTCACATTCTTGCAAGACTTCACAAGATGTTTCTTTAAGAAAGCATGAACTATTGCATAGACTAGAGTGAAACTTGAAAACCCTGGAAGCTGAAATGCTGAATGCATCACAACTCCAGTTTAATAAAAGCTTTCTGTAGTCTATGTCAAGCCCATAAATATAAAGATTCTTCTAGGGGAGACAGCAGTGTCCTCCAATTGTACTCTGTAAGACCAAAGCCTAAATATACAACTATGTTAGAAAAAGCTGGACAGACGGAGGAAGGAGAAAGGGATTAACAATGAGGTAGATGATGGAGTTAGATAATTTAGTTGTAAAATTTTGCTGTAGAAAATGCATGTAGAGTTTTGATCTCATTATAATGGGCAAAGGTGATATTCAAGCCCGTTGATGTCCTAAATGTTATTTTGGTTATCACAACAATAGTATCATATTGGTTATATTAGTCTTTTACTAATAAACAGCTAATGCAAAAACAAATCCTTTTTGTGGTCAGACCAAGACCTGAGAGTCTGAAACTTGGCTTGCTTAGGTATTTGAACTCTTTTGATTCTTGGAGAAGTAAGGAGGGTGTGTTAGCAGAACCACTACCTTGAACTTCCAGAAGGCAGACTTCATCCTGTTTGGGAGTCTAGTTGACAGAGTCCCTTAGGAGGCAGTCCTGAAGGGCAAAGTAGTCTAGGCAGTCTGGGATTTCTGCAAGAATGAAATCTTAAAGGTGGAGGGGCAGACTGTCCCCATGTGCCGAAAGAACTGGTGGGGAAGAAGACCAGCCTGGCTGAACAGAGAGCGTTGGCTAGAACTCAGGGAAAAAAAAAAAAAAGGGTTTATGACCTTTGGAAAAAGGGGTAGGCAACTCATGAGGACCGCAAAGATCTTGTGAGGTTATGCAGGGAGAAAATCAGAAGGGCCAAACCCCAGCTAGAACTTAATCTTGCTACTGCCATAAAAGACAATAAAAAAGACAGGACAAGGGGTAATGGGTTTAAATTGAAAGTGGGTAGATTTAGATTAGATATCAGGAAACCAGGTTTGAGCAACCTGGTCTAGTGGAGGGTGTCCCTGCCCATGGCAGGGAGGTTGGAACTAGATGATCTTTAAAGACTCTTCCAATCCAAACCATTCTATGATTCTTGTCAGCCCCCTTCAAATATTGGAAGGCTGCTGTAAGGTCTCCTCGGAGCCTTATTTTCTCCACGCTGAACAAGCCTAACTCTCTAAGCCTTTCTTCATAGGAGAGGTGCACCAGCCCTCTGATGATCTTTGTGGCCCTCCTCTGGACTCGCTCCAACTGGTTAATATCTTCTTATGTTGAGGGCTCCTGAACTGGATGCAGTACTGCAGGTGGGATCTCACAAGGGTGGAACAGAAGGGGAAAATCACCTCCCTCGACCTGCTGGCCATGTTTTTTTGAACACAGCGCAAGATACGGTTGGCTTTCTGTGCTGCCAATGCACACTGCTGGCTCATGTCCAGCTTTTTATTCACCAGTACCCCGAAGTCCTTCTCCTCGGGGTTCCTCTCGACCCATTCTCCACCCAGCCTGTACTTGTAGCTGGGATTGCCCCAACTCATGTGCAGAACCTTGCACTTGGCCTTGTTGAACTTCATGAAGTTGGCCCAAGCCCACCTCTCCAGCCTGTCCAGGTCCCTCTGGATGGCATCCCTTCCTTCCAGTGTGTTGACTGCACTACACAGCCTGGTGTCATTGGCAAACTCCATGAGGTTGCACTCAGTCCCACTGTCTATGTTGCTGGCAAAGATGTTAAACAACACTGGTCCCAGTACTGACCCCTGAGGAACACCTCTTGTCACTGGCATTCTCTGGAATACAGGGAGGGGAGCAGAATGAAGCCCCCACAATCCAATGGGAAATGGTTAGCAACCTACTATGCCACTTAGACACACACAAGTCCTTAGGGCCAGATAGGATCCACC
Source organism: Rhynochetos jubatus (assembly GCA_027574665.1). Classification (NCBI taxonomy): domain Eukaryota; kingdom Metazoa; phylum Chordata; class Aves; order Eurypygiformes; family Rhynochetidae; genus Rhynochetos; species Rhynochetos jubatus. The sequence continues at coordinate 11,164,199 of CM050652.1, forward strand.
CAAGGGGACTGAGGGAGCTGATGGAAGTGCTTACTAAGCCACTTCCCATCATTTGTCAGCAGTCCTGGCTAACCGGGGAGGTCCCAGTTGACTGGAGGTTAGCAAAAGTGACACTTGTCTGCAAGAAGGTCTGGAAGGAGGATCCAGGGAGCTACAGGCCTGTCAGTCTGACCTCAGTGCCAGGGAAGGTTATGGAGCAGATCGTCTTGAATGCCATCATGTGACATGTACAGGACAACCAGGTGATCAGGCCCAGTCAGCATGGGTTTATGAAAAGCAGGTCCTGCCTGAGAGACCTGATCTCCTTCTATGATAAGGTGACCTGCTAAGTGAATGAAGGAAAGGCTGTGAATGTTGTCTATATAGACGTGAGTAAAGCCTTTGACACTGTTTCCCCCAGTATTCACCTGGAGAAACTGGCTGCTCATGGCTCAGCTGGGCACACTTTGCTGGGTGAAAAACTGTCTGGATGATTGGGCCCAAAGAATTGTGGTGAATGGAGTTAAATTGAGTTGATGGCCAGTCACAAGTTATGTTTCCCAGGCCTCAGTACTGGGGCCAGCTCTCTTTAATGTCTTTATCAATGACCTGGACAAAGGGATCAAGTGCACCCTCAGTAAATTTGTGGACAACACCAAGTTGGGCAGGAGTGTTGATCTGCTTGAAGGTAGGAAGGCTCCACAGAAGGATCTGGACCAGCTGAGTCAATGGGCTGAGGCCAAATCTATGAGGTTCAACTAGGCCAAATGCCGAGTCCTACACTTGGGTCACAACAACCCCATGTAACGCTACAGGCATGGGTATGCCTTGCTGGAAAACTACCAGAGGAAAAGTATTGGGGTGCTAGTTGACAGCCAGCTGAATATTAGTCAACAGGGTGCACAGGTGCATCAGGAACAGTGTGGCCAGCAGGACTAGGGCAGGGATTGTTCCTCTGTACTGAGCACTGGTGAGGCCGCACCTTGAATCCTGTGTTCAGTTTTGGGCCCCTCACTGCAAGAAAGACATTGAGGAGCTATAGTGTGTCCAGAGAAGGGCAACAAAATTGGTGAAGGGTCTGGAGCACGAGTCCTGTGAGGAGCCACTGAGGGAACTGGGAGTGTTTAGCCTGGAGAAGAGGAGGACCAGGAGAGACCTTATTGCTCTCTACAGCTAGCTGAAAGGAGGGTGCAGAGAGGTGGATTTTGGTCTCTTCTCCCAAGTTACAAGTGATAAGACATGAGGAAATGGTCTCAAGTTACACCAGGGGAGGTTTAGATTGGATATTAAAAAAATTCTCATCGAAAGGGCTGTCAGGCATTGGAACAGGCTGCCCAGGCAGGTGGTGAGTCACCATGCGTGGAGGTATTTAAAAGACAGGTAGATATGTTGTTTAGGGACATGGTTTAGTAGTGGAGCTGGCAGTGCTAGGTTTATAGTTGGACTTGATGATCTTTTCTAACCTAAACGGTTCGATGATTCTAAATGGCTTGAAACTAGATTTAGACTGAATTTTAAATCTTTTCCCCCTGATGCTCTATAGTTTGAACAATATCAGTTAATTCTTCATATCTGAGAAGAATATGCAGAAAAGTCACATGAAAAAGGTAGTAAGGGAACCCAAATTTCAGTTTTTGTAGCTCCCAGGTAAATGTCTTTCACTATGAGGAACGTTTTTTCTTAAGTAAATATTTAAAACATTTTATGAAAATCGAGGGTCTCCAGCAGGGAGACTGTGGAAATCCCAAATAAGATTATGGAGTTCTTGCCCAATGCTGCATCGTACTAGAACAAATATGGTAGTTCCTCTTCCTTGGGCACAGGCTGAGCTCTTCATTTTTTTGTTCAACCAAGGCTGCTATCATGTTTTTGAGAATTTAGTTAATTGTTGTTTCTGTTGAACAAAAAAATGTTGATTCATATTTGACTGGATTCTTTTGTGTTTGAATCAGCTGATATTATTTTCAGATTCAAATGGAATGTCAGACTTCCTTAGTAATATGATATTCAAATACAAGAAACATCAGAGTACATGGCCCACATAAACATAAGTCATGATTAATCAAAGTTTAGGAAACTGAAATGAATGGCAATCACAAATTAGGAACATTAGTTATAGCTTATTACCTGATAAAGTTTAATGCAGAACATTTCTAGGACACTTTTATTTATGGTTTTAATAACAAGTGCACCTAATTTGAAGTCAAAAAGCTCAATTATTTTTATGTATTTTGCTGTTGGATTTATACAAGTAACGCTTTGCGTTATTCTGATGTTTCTAACAGTCACACCACAGATGCATTTGGCCCCCTGCCTTTTGGATTACAGGCAAGTCATAGAATGTTGCTGTTTGAAAGCTAAAGTAAATCAGGCTGTTATGAATTGCTAAATGCAAGATCAAACCCATAATCCTCTTTGGACAACTGCTAGGAAAAGAAGAAAAAAACCACACAACAGTAAACTATGTTTTTCAGGCAGAACAGAATTTCTTGATTTTTTTTAATCATACTCTTGCATGCTAGCTGGTGAGTTTAAGAAGCTGTTATCATCAGGAATTAAGATAATGACACTTATCAGTAGATGGGAAATGTTAGCATCAGAAACTGGAAGAAAATACTTTTGATATTTCTGTACAGATTCTTACCTCCATTTGACATGAAAGTCTTGGCTGAGACAACATAAAACTTACAAATATGTCTTGTGAGATAATAGATTGAGAAATTTACCACAAAAGCTTTCTAGAAGACTTCTTGTCTTAAAGAACACATGGAAGCCTTTGTGCAACACTTTGCCAATATCACAGGTACAGCAAAAAATAAAGCAGCTTTAGTGTAGACACAAGGTTTTCCAGCAACAGGGTGCTGATACTTAAGGCAAGTGTGTCCTCACACCATTTCCCAGAACATGTATGTTGGGTGCATGTGCACAAATCCTAAGGCTGACAATGCTTAAGAAAGTGGATACAAGGCCCTAACACAGCACCAAAACTATTAATATTTGTTCTTTTAATCAAAAGCATCTTCATATAAAAATAACTTGGATTTGGAGGTAAATAAATTTTCTTTTCCGAATATGTTTGTATTGGACATAAGCTTGTGAGATATTAGATGTAGTTGAATAGCATAGTTCACCTTCTGCAGTTCAAAAAGGAGATTAGGATGGGTTGAAGATTATTGACGGGGTGAAGACATTGTAGGAAAGATATTCTATGCCTTGATTTTTCTTTTTTTCAAAAGGCTGAAGCTTGATGAAAGCTAATTTAAATGTCTGGTGTATTTTTAGGTGTTTTAGGGATAACTCACCACTGAGAGGTGTGATTTAGCTGAATCCAGTGAAAATGTGAGCTCACTTAATGATCAGGATGGAAGTTCTGCAAAAGGAACACCCTTAAACCCTCTTTGGCTTTACAATATGTGGAGCTGTCAGTAACTCCTTCAGAGTCTCAGCTATTGCGATTTACAGAGTTATTCTGAGCTTCTGCACAGAGGGCACCAAGCAAAAGTTTACTGACCTAAGTGCACTCTGCACTTGCAGGAGGAATTATCTATTCAGGGTAACAGAGCTCTATGCTGAGGTTTCGTATAGTTTAAAGACTCTGGCAAAATTTAATACACTGATCCTGAGCATTCATGTTTTCTCGTTGCAGATTCTGTAGAGAAAAATTAAAGGACATCTGTGGAAACAGTTATTTGAAAAGAAGTTATGAAAAATACTATTACCTACTTTGTAAATTAAGGAGGGATTCATTCACCTAACCTTACCTAGATAATCCATCTAATCCAAAAAGGTCATCTGGGATCATTCAGTGAAATAGGAGAAATAGATCCAAAGGGCGATTCGTCCTCCCTGTCAATCATCTGTCAAAATAGGGAGAATCCCTCTTCGGAGGTACTCATCTACCTTTGCTGACAATGGAACAGCCTACACTGGCAGACTGGTTTCAATGGAAAAAATAAATATATATTGGGAAAATCGGAGGGTTTTCTTGTAAAAATCAAAGGCTTTTCCTTTTGTACTTCAACCAAATATCTCCAGCCAGTCTTCCCTGCTCCATTTTATACTCTTTCCTCTGGGCTTTTCAAGAGAGACATGAAAACCAGATCAGTGTGTTCCTTTTTGCAGAAATCCTTGCAGCATTGCAGGCTATTTCCATGCTGTGGACTCTGCCTCCCCTTGTCTTCTTTTCTGTAGGCTAACAACTCCAACTCAGTCACACTTAAACTGGACACAACACACACACTGAGTCTTCACTGGAGAAGAGGGAGAACAGATGATTATTCTGTGTCACTTCAGGCTCCACTTACAATTTGTGGTAACAAGTTTGCTCTTTTAAGAACAATTTATCACATTCAGATCATGATTTTCTATAACATCCATATAATTTTTCTTCTGATTGTAACTACACTCTGCCCATTCAAAAGATCTTTGTTTATCTTTTTCACTTGAGTTTTTCTTAGAAATAGTTAGAAGATCTCAAATTATTGTGATCAGACATATTTAGGGGGTTCTGAAAAAAAATTCACAAAGGCTGAAAACTTACCTCTTACCCTTTTCTAGCATCATGCAAGTATTTATTTGAAATTAATTGTGCTATAATTTTTACCATTCCTGTTTTTAAGAATGGAGTTCACGGTCTAAAATAATGGTGATAAAACAATTCTTCTCAAGTATCTGCTTGTACCTTATTTTTGTGAATTTCTCTATGCTTTAGGTACTAATGTCCCTATAATTCCTAATAAATGTTATTTATGCCTAATGCCACATGAATTTTAGCACTGTCTTTTACAATGTTTTTTCTTTTTTTTTCCCCCCTCTTTTTCTATTTTGCTTTTTTCTTAGAGGGTAAAGGAAAAAGGAGAAATCCTCTTCATGACTTCAAAAAAACAGGAGAGTTGATGCTCATTAAAGTAAACAAAACACTGGAAGTAAAAACCAAGCTGTTAAATACCACTGAGCAATGTGCCAAGAGATGCAGCAGGAACAAAGGCCTCTCGTTCACTTGCAAGTAAGTTATGTATCTATCTCTATTATTTTATTACTTTTTTCCTAATGGAACCTATATAACACCCTTTGACCCAAGATCTCTCTGTAATTGTCGTCTGTGGTAGCTTGTACCAAAGAAGACAACCTAAAGACCGTGCTTTTTGATTTCCATAGTTGTCTGGTACCTGTCCAGAGAGTGTCAGTCCTTTCTGAAGCTTTATCTGAGTTGTTCTGTCTTCCTAGCTTGTCCAGACTGTAATCCTTTCCATAACATACTGAAAAAATGTACTCATGTTAAGATGTGGATGACTTGTGTTGCACTGTAGTGTTCGGTGAACATTTCTGAGATTTTTATGTCTCTTATAAAACAGTTATTGTCACACATCACAGCTGCACTATTTCAGCACCACTTCAGACCATATTCTGCCTCCATTCTTTGCACATTACTCCTGCTGAAATCAAGGGGAACCTCACACATGGAGCACAGATACATGCACTGCTGAAGTTCACTGGCAAGTACTATGAATCTGATACAATGGAATCAAACCTTCTGGGCTGCACAAGCACTACAAGTATATGATAGCTATTGTTCAGCATCTGCTGCCTCTTAGAAACACATCATGCAGCTGATTACTTGTCTGCCCTGTACATATTCTCTACTATTTTTTGGAACAAATCACTGTAATTTTCCCCATGTATTAGATAAATTATCCCCCAGCCTCTCTTTGTCTAGACCATTAGTAATGAATGAAAGGACGTGAATGCAGGGGAATCTTGGAGGGATGGATAGCTTCTGTACTGATGATTACTGGGCTAAATGTGAGTCTGATTTTGAAACAAAAATTTTTACAGTCACTACAAATGGAAGCTAGACCAAATGTGATAACAAAAGCTCTTCCCTGCAGAAAAGGTCTTTGACTGTAATTTAATCCTTATTTAAGCTTTTAATTCCAGTGTTGCTAGACCTAGTTTGCATTGTTTTGTACTTTGACGGTTTATATATGTAAACAGTGAGCAGAGTTTACTTATTTCTGTTAGAAAATATTTTCCAGGCACTAATATTTTTCACATGGTACAAGACACTCCTTTTCCTATTGAAAAAGCTTCTAATGTTATCATTGTCAAGTGGATCAGGTTGTATTCAATACAGCAAGATATCCTTGAGTTCTTACGGTAAGCAGTGAGCAATATTATAAAATTAAGTTTCACGGTATAGAAAAATTCTGAATGACGCCAAGTAAACAACAACTCTGTATTCCAACATCTGCTCAGGAAAATTGTTTCAAGCTAGTTGTAGCTGCTTTGGCTGGTAAGTTTTCTGCTCTGAAAATGAAAAGTAGGTTAATTTATTTGTTCATTCTATTTGACATGAATAATAATCTAGGATCTCTGAATTTTTAAAACTCTCTCATTTGTGAAGATTTTTTTTTCTACTGGGACAGTGTCTGATGGATTCATTAAAGGGCAAATTCTCCCTGTTGTAATCAGTCAATAAAGAAACATAGAGGAGCCACGAGAGACTTTGAGAACACAGCCTGAAAGAGTCCTACTCACAGACAGCAGAACAGCAATCAGTCATAATTATTTTGCACTGAAGATAAAATAGAATTACAAATCTGACCATGCATGCTCTGAATTTCCAATTTTCCCTGTCACATTTTTACCAAAGAAAGCTAGTAGCAGAGGTGTAGGTGATTATGTCTTGTCTGTGATGCCACTTTGGAGCAAAGCAAGAGGGATTTTCTGTATCTGGGAACATTCTTGTGGTTTCCCATGAGTCCTGTTGTAGTGTGCATAGTTCTTTGATGCTACTGTAAACACATATTTGACGTGTGTTCCCTTTTAAAGTAACCAGTGATTACTAAAGTTTCCCTTTTATTCCTAGGATCCCCAGTCTTTAACTTCATACCAGCATGTCATTACTACAAGGTGAAATTTGTTGTGAACTTAAATTAAACCAGTTAGTTTACTGGTTGCTTTGAAATAATTCTAAAGCAAGAAAAGTTACACAAAATTGTATTTTAAATACTTGAATGTAACACTCAGATTTTTATTTATTTATTGACATTTTCATGGCATTATTCTGGTAATCCATACCCAGGCAGTAGTTCTCCATCACTTGGATCACAGTACTGATGTTTTATTTTCTGGACGTAAACTCTATTTGTTTAAATATTAAAATCAAATAAATTAGGAACAGTTTGTAACGTAATTGTGATAATAGCACTGGAAGCAGCAATCCCTGGGTCTGTGCCCTCTGAGGTACACAACTGAGAAGAGGGTCACACTTCTTTTCTGCCATGAAGTGGTAAAGTAGCAGGTTCCAGGCACTATAGACTTACAAAGGATCATTCACTCCTTATTTTCTGGGGGAAAATAAAACACCAAACAAACAGAAAAAAAACCCCTTTTGATTTATTTATGATAAGTTTCTGTATCATTTTCAAGTAAATTTTATTATATTTGTTAATCATTAATCCTTGCTGTTTTTAACTCTGACACCTTTTTCTTGTAGCCAATATATGTCACTTTTCAGAAAGGACATTTCCTCTTTTCCCTTGCTATCATGCTTGCACAGATCTGGATCATTTCCAAATGAGTTATCAGATCCTTATCTAGACTTGTTTCTTCTTCATAACACTATTCCTAAAATCCCCCATTAAACTACCCCTTAGATTCACTTACCTTGTCTTTTTGATTTCATAATTCTCTGTGCATCGTTCTCTGCCTTCCTTATCAGCTTTATTAACCTGCTGCTTAGCTGTTCTTATTCCTTTGTTTCACCACCATTTGCAGTCCATTACTCCTACTGTTTTCCTTCAGTCATCCTTGCAACTTTTCCCATTACATTTCTTATGGATGACAAAAAGATAATAGTTACTATTTTATTGGCTACGCAGATGACTTTTTCAGACATGTCTCACTTACCTACAAAGCTGTGCCAGTCTTATCCTTTGTTATCTGCTTAATTTCTGGAGTGTCTTTGTATTTATATGGAAAGGGATTCCAGTATAGACCACAGGATTCCAGTATCTGATTAGAAAATTTAACGACTACCTCAGTACAAATAGCAACAGTAAAAATTGTTCTGATCAGCAGTATCAGTAGAAGAAAGCCCAAGAATTTACTTAAATATGTTGACTTTGGAAGTATAAAAACCCTACAGATTTGGGCCCAAGAAAAAATTGTTAGAAACTTTTATGTGCAAAAGCAGCTGAAGCCAAACTGGAAAGAAACCAAAAGGCAACTGAAAGGCAAAAACTGGAAGAAATGTTTGTAAACAGTGCATTCTGCATTTCCACTTTAGGAGGGAGGAGGGGAAAGGAGAATGTAATTGAAAGGCAGGAAAGGTCAAGGATATTTTTGTGAAGATGGAGTTAGAGGCACTTGGATACGCTCATATTTGAGAACTAGCCAGGAGAGAACAGAAGGCTGAACAAGGGCAGCAGGATGAAGGTTAGCAGGTTGGAAACATTTGGAGTCAACAGAGTAGAGAGAGCAGTTGGATGAAAAATCTGTTTGATGATGGAAACGATAATGAAGAGGATGTTTGAAAGAGAGAAGAGTGGGGAGGTTGGATAGGATCTTGTAATATTTTTAACTGAACACAAGATCTCACACAGAAAAACTTGTATGGTGAGACAGGAATTAAATGAAGATCAAAGAGCTTTGCGTTTGGAGATGTAGTTCTCAGGAATATGGCACAGCCAAATTATGGATGAAGTGTAGGAAATCTGTGTGTCTTGGATATTACCAACTAATGTTAATGTGCTTTCTTGGGTCAGAATAAAATATCTCAGAAGGTTTGGGATGAGGGACAGAAATGTAGAGTTTGTGGTGGGCTAGAGACATTAGTATCATGTCAGTGATTTGTTACTTTTTTCCAATGAGAAATTAAGGGAAAAAACTATTTTTAGGTGGGTGTTTTTTGTTTGTTTGTTTGTTTGTTTTTAGTAACTGTTGCCCTCATCCAGACAGTCAACTGTGTTTTAAAAATACTTTAAAATATTTCACCTGCAGTTAAGGAATTCCCTTGCAAAATGATGTTAGGAGAAAAAGTTCTGCAGATTTCATTTAAAATGTTGAAAGAAAATGTTTTTAGTCTTCTGATTTCTGTTTGTCTACCTTGTCCTGCAAAAATCTACTCAGCTAAACACACATTGTACTCTATCCTTGAAAGCAGTTAAAAATAAGAGAAAAAATGAAAACTAAAGCAAAGCAAGGGCAAGCTGTAGGTACACTATCACAGTTTAGAATATCTATGAAAAAAAAAATCTTGTTTTTAAACAGCTCTGTTGTTCTAGGCAAGAAACAGACTCCTTGTGCTTGGATTTTTCTCAAGCCATCAGTGTGAGATACTTAACTATTTCAGAGACATATTGTAAGCTGAGCAAAGAAGGTGTTTTAGAGTAATTTTTTTTCTCCAGAAAGCAGCACAACTGGAGACACAAATGCTGCTTCAGTCACATTTATCTCACTTTTAAAATAAAAATCTTAAATGACAAGGGAACTCTTAGATTAGTGTGAACAACCAAGTTGGTATTTAATGTAATGGCCACATCAATTTCATTTCTTTGTTTCTTTGTTCTTGTCAGCACAGTTGTGGGTTTAAATAGTAGTTTGGGCTGTTTCTCTGACTTTCCCAGTAAAAATAAATCTGATGTCATTGCATGCTCCTTGGCAGGCCATGTGTCATTATTATAAACCACACAGAGATTTTTTTCTCATCCAGATTTTCTTTGCAGGGCCTTTGCTTATGACAGAGTTACAAAACGATGCCATTGGTTATCCTTCAACAGCTTGACAAATGGTGTGAGAAAGAAGCAAGACCATGCGTTTGATCTGTATGAAAAGAAGGGTAACTGATTTATTTACTGATTGTGTTTTTCCAGCTATGGAGGGGGAAAAAAAAGCTGAGGTCAGTCAGTGACATTTTGGCTGTAGGAGCGTTCTAGGCATGGGATGGTTTATGCATTCTGAAAGCTGTATCCTACAGTTTTATTTACAAATACCCTGGGTTTGCTGTCATGCAAGTTCATCTACAGATTTGCTCTTGCTCAGTTTTCGGACCTACATATCTGCCTACCATCATTTGTACTAGTCCAAGCTCCTACTTCAGTACTACTTAAAAACTTAGTTTTATGAGTTAATGTTATTGACTTAAGATTGCTTTTATTTACCTCGTTAATGAGTTGGGGGACTTAAGTCCTCAGTAATGGACTTTGGTTAATCAGACACTTTGGAAACTTTTAAGTAGTTTTCTTTGGGAAATTTGTGATCAATATTTTGGGGAAAAAAAAAGAGACAATGTATGTGGACAATTAAACAATATCTTGTATAATTAAGTATTTAAAGGATATCAGAAATATATTATTTTTATGTGAGAACTGATGACAAGCTTTAATTTTAAATACATTAGCCAAACCCCTAATTTTCTTCTCTTTCCTTTCAATAGACTATGTCAGGAATTGTATCATTGGAAAAGGAGCAGAATACAAAGGAACAATATCTGTTACCAAAAGTGGTATCCAGTGTCAAGCTTGGAATTCAATGATCCCCCATGAGCACAGGTAAGAGTTCAGGAGCAGAGACAATGGGAATAGTGCTCAGACAGCTTCAGACATAGTTTGACTTATTAGCAGACAAAGAATTTATGGGAAAATTGACCTTAGACAGCAAAATCTCTTAGGTATATTCTTGCCTTTCCCCAAGAGATGCCATTCTCTAGATCCCATAAAATCCCTACCTTCTTGGACTTTCTCCAAAGAAGTCTCTCCTAATGCCAGCCTGTATGTCTAGATCCCTTCCTCTCTTATGTAAATTTTTTCAGCTATTCATATCCTTTTGATCTCTTAGCTGGCAGAAACAAAACATCTGTGTAACTTCAGCCTGGGATTTTGAAGTTTATCACTGTTTTCTAATCGACTCCCAAGAAATGGGTAATTTTTAAATATACATTATTAGTAAGCGAGAGATATGAGGGATATTAGCCCACCAATTTGATCAATATATAATTATTGTTACTATATTTTGCATAGTTACTTTTAATTCTCTGTAGAATATGTTAAACTCTAAAAAGCACTTAGACCAGGCAACAAATATATGGAAAGGACTGAGCAGATTACTGAAAATCTTTCCTTTATATCATACGAGCACTGACTAAAGACTGAAACAGCAGGTATGGGACTTAACTTTTGATTTTAAGACATGATATGGTGAGGAACTGAGACCATACCTACACCTTGAGAGTGGACTTAGTTCAACTATGTTGGCTAAGGAAAAAGAGAAGAAAGCAAAAAAACTGAAGCCAGTAAGAGTGATGGTAAAAACAGATCCAACTGCATTGTTGGAAACTGGCGAAAGGACTATGAAGCACTGGCCTACCCTTTGACCATTGCTCTAAACCTTTTTGTATTGGCTTTTGCCATTCAGATAATGGCCTTGAAGAGCCAAAACCAAAGTGTCCTCTCTCCCATAACCTTCCTATCCACATTGCTGCCTTTTGCTCTGGACTCCTGGCTGGAGATTGGTAGTGAGGAACTGGGCTGTGTACTGCTCAGTCCTGTCCTGACCAAATCTATCCAGTGTGCAAGATGATATTTTGGAACAACATTAAAGGGCAGGGGATACTTGGGTTCTCTCCTCTTATGATGTGTTACAAAGCTGAGCCTCAGGCTTGGGCTTGAGTGGACTTGGCTGGTTATAATATAGATGGTAGTGTGTCAGATTTTCAGTGTGGCACCAGACCCCCTTTTAATTGTGAATGTACAATAAACAACATAAAATCCCACAGCAATGACCTCTTGAGACTCAACACCTTGAAATATATAATCATCTTTTAGAAGTGAAAGAATTCTCAGTAATTACAGCCTAAGCAAGAATGAGCATTTATTCTATGTAATACACTTATAACTTTAGATAATTAAAAAAAGAAAAATGACTGGATAGTACATTATTATCACTAAATTTCATTTTAATACACAGCATACACGGCTTTATCCAATACATTTGGACAGCCACTCTTCTATGATGAATTTTATGAGAATGACTTTTCTCCTGCCTTGTGCAATAAGTTTAATTTTTCAAAGGTCGCTGGATAAATGAGGTGGCTGCATGCTAATTTTGTTTTTCAACATCAGAAAATAAAATTTCATCATCAGAGACATGAAGGAGATGGGAAGAAGCAAACAGTAGTGGTGAGTTTGGAACTTATTAGTATGAAAGACAAGGATTTTTAGGTCAGTTTTTCTCAACATCTGATTATCACAAAGTGCCATTAGAAAATAAATCCCTTTTTCATATTCACGGCAGAAATGTACTTTACTGATTTTCACTATCTTTTTAGAAAGAATTGAAATAACTTCAGACTTCAAAATTGTGCTTGGATTTAACAACATATACTTTTATTTATTTGTATTCCAATAGAACTTGGAGATTCCTAGCTGAAAGCAGAGTTCTATTATTTTCATCTCCATCCTGGTACAGATTACAAGACTATCTTTTCTTTACTTTTAGAAGTTTTTTATCTAAATGGATAAAGCCAATGCAAAAAGAGTTCAAAGGGAAACGGTCAAAGAGTAGACCAATACTTCACAGGCTTTTTGCTAGTTTCCAGGACTTTTGCTGTGGCTGAAACTGTTTTTACCATCACTCTTACTGGCTTCAGTTTTTGGCTTTCTTATTTTCTACCTTACCTAATATAGTTGAACAAAATGAGCACACAATTTTAGGAGTGGCTCTATCTTCCATTCCTGGGTAGGTCTTTACTGCATCTCATCTTTTCCTCCTTCAAGAGTGTTGTTTTAGTACCTGTGGAGGCCACTTGTATATCTGACCCATCGTGAGTTTCCAGTGCTATTCATTTAGACTTTTTAAACATTCTGATAGCATATCTAATGCAATCTGAAATGCCTTTCCCCTATATTTTCTAATGTCCATAATTTTTCAACAGAAAGATTTTCCAACAGGAAAATGAAATACAATTTTCTAATATGCAGTGACATGCTACATTAACACATACACAGGTTGCAATGTCCTTTCAGAAAAATTTGCTCAAGGCTGTCTTTAGCTAAAAAAAAAAAAAAAAAAAGAGAGATTTAAATTTCTAGACTACAGAGGAAAACCAGAAGCAACAACTTTATAGGCAGCAGTAATGACATAAAAGTTATTCTCTTCAAGGACCAAAAATAAGAAAAGCATTTTTAAATAATGCTTCCACATTGCCTTGATTAGAACCGCAATGCAATTAACTGAGGTATTTTCCATTTCAGATAGTTCAAATATTTAATTAATGGGAATAAAACATGATTAAAATGTCACATGTCAGAATTTTCTTTTTGTTTCTCTCTTTCTGAAATTTTTTTTAATCCATTTTTAGCATAGAATTCACCAAGAACCGCAGGAACCATACAATTCTCTTCCAATTTTGGATGTAAATTAAATCAGTGTCTGTGTATAAAGACCATCCTAAGTGCTTAGTTAAATTTTGTAAACTGCAAGTGTCTAGTCTTCTAAAAGAAATTAGATAAAATTTTATTGCCTTTTTTCTTTTTTCCTCTGGAATATAGATACATTTGAATTCCCCTAGTGATTAAAAAAACCATGCCTATACAAAAACCCAAACAATTTTGGATTGTATTTTCAGAATACAAGATGTACTTTACTTGTCATACTTCCACCTGAATTTAAATATAGTGAAAAAAAAACACCCAAGCAACCAACCAAAAAAAAAAAAAAGAAAACCAAACCAAAACCCAAGCAAAAACCTGGAGCAAATCTTAGAAGCTCAAAAATCAAATCAATTTTTTACTATTATTGTGTGATCCCTTATGTATTTTGCCCAACTTTTCAATTAACAGCAATGAAAAAATCTTCATGGAACTGAACATAGCTCTGAATTTAATGTGCTTTTTAACTACAGAGATTAGCTGTTGTTTAAGCATCGGTGTAATGAAACTGGCAGTGAAGTGTCACTGGCTTTGTCTGCAGTGTGCAGCCTGAGTGTGGTCATGAACTCTTGCAGTGTCGTTGAACAGAACCAGCTCTGGGATTGGGCTCCTTACTATGGGGTTACTGATTACCTAGTTTGTGGGGAAACAACCGGTATTACTTTTATGTATAAATATATATATGACTACATATACATCTCTATGCCAATGTGTATGGGGGGGTTGTCTAGAGGTAAGCACATAATTTTACAGACAGCTAAGAACACAAAACATTGATGCTGCAGAGTTTGTATTTGATGGACTGAGCATAAGCAGCAAAATCCCATACTAGAAATGTGTGTTAGGCAAAAAATATAGTATTAGCTCACATTTCTATTAAATCACTAAAGAAAAATAAAGTGCTTAGCATTGGCCTGAGAACCCCTAACCTCAGGGGAAAAACCTTAAGGGGTATTGTTATTTAATAGTTCCGAACAGCAAAAGCAGAAAAGATAATGAAAGGGAGAGCACAGTTTAAGTCTGCTAGGTCACTGTTCAATGACCCAGTTTGTATAATAGCAATGATGAGTGGGTCTACAAGTAGCAGACCCTAAAGTGGCAACAGTGGGGCTTGTGGCAGAACACAGAGCAAGACAGCTAAAGCGGGATCTGGGGAAATTGCTGTTGCAATGCAAAGCAGGCTGTGGTTTGGGCAGTGAAAGCCTCTCAGTGCAGTGTCACGTCACCCGGTCACGCTCACACGCTGATGCTCAGTTCTAGCTCTTGCCTGACCGAGGATGGGATTGTGGACTTTATGTGGTTGGTGCACATTAAGGCCAGCTGAGCCTGCAATATGTCACCACATGCATAGGAAAGGCAGGTCTGACCTGGCTATGGACCCAACGAATTTTTCCCCTATGCACCCAGTGCATTTTTCCCATTGTCCAAGGGCCTTCCACCCTTATGTGAGCGGTTATGAGATCGTGAAAGAGAGCACAGAGTGTCAGGAAGTGTGCTGCTGCCTCTGGCTCTGCAGCAGATTGCTGGCTCCGGACGCCCAAAGGACGGGAGTAAAACTCACTAGACCAAAACTCACTAGAGCAAGCTATGGGCTAGACAAATTGTCCCTGATTAAGGCCATTGATTGAGTAATCCCGGCTGAAGATGTGTATTTGTGTATGGACAGGTATTTGGGTGTGTGCGTTTGTGTAGGCAGGGTGGAGGGAGAAGGAAGCAAAAATGTGATTTTTTTCTAACTGTTTGTAAATAATAGTATGATTAACACCAAAGTTTGCATGCTCTTATACTGTAATGATTATCATTTTAAAACTAGCTTTTTGCCTTCGAGCTATCGGGGTAAAGACCTGCGGGAAAACTACTGTCGAAACCCCCGAGGGGAAGAGGGAGGACCGTGGTGTTTCACCACCAGTCCAGAGACGCGTCATGAAGTCTGCGACATCCCCCTCTGTTCGCAAGGTAACCCGGCATGGTTCACGCGGAAAGTTGCCTTTTCTCTGCTGACAGCAGGTACACAGAACAGGTACAATGATACAGTAGTTTCAGTGACACTTGCTCATGGTCTTGAATAGGCATTTCTCAGCACGAATAACTCATGTAGCAAGAAAAGAGGTTACCAGAGAAAGAGATCTTGTTATGTTCCTGTTCTCTGGAAGACTTGAACAAGTTTTCAGGATCGGCAGCTATTTTTCAGATCACAGAGGAATTGGAACAACAAAGTTGTGCTGATCACCCAAATGTGACCCTTTTTTCATTTGTCTAGTCCATAGTGAATCCAGTAATAATTTCAGTACTACTATGTTATAAAATCATCTAGTGCCATTCCATGGTAAAATCAACTTCTGCTTTTTGATGAAAATATAGATATTGAATTACAGGACAAAAACTCAATCCAAGCATGCATTTTGGTATTCTCAAATAAATACTGTAAATAACTAAAACCTTTTATAAATCCATTCCCTTTCAACTTTCAAGTCGCAGAATTCAAAAGATACTTCATGTGCACAATTGCATTTGTGACTTTCAAGTTCTGTTAACCTCCAAACTAAGCTCTTATATCTTGCTAATCAGCCAGTTCAGTTCCAGTCAATCAATCCATTTAAATTCTCAAGATAGGATGCTTTTAATTTTCCTGTTAATGTGTCATGTGCAACAGCTATGCAGTGGTGGGGGAAGAAAAAGGGAGGGAGGGAAGGAGGGAGGAAGAGAATTATTTACAAGGAGCTTGAAAATCTCTTCAAAACTTACATTTAAAGATCAGTTTAAGTGAGCTTCAAATAGGATAAGACCTGGAGCTCACTGCAGGATGAAAATTTTGGTAGCGGATGTTTTGACTGAAGAGTGAGATCTGTAATTGCATAAATTAGTATTTACTAAGTGATCCTTCTTTAGAATTGCTCTAATTAGGGGGCACTTGAGAAATGTGTCTATAGTTAATGACGGTGAATTTATATTTTAAGACTTCTCATTCTAAATTATGAGGCATATTTTGTTCAACAGTGATTTCAAATCCCTTTGCTAGTTTTTGCCTACTCTCCTTCCACCCCCCACTTTTCCAAACCAGGGCTGAAAACATATCATAGTTTAAGCTGCCAAAAAGAATTAGTATAGAAAAGAAACAGTATCATATGTAGCTGAAAGTGCTGGGAATTTAAAGAGACAGACTGTACTGCATGAATTTGTGATTCAGCCGTTATTCTGGACTTAAACTTCAGCTGTTATTATGTTATTACTTAGAGTTATTTAGAATAATGAACATTACTTAATTAGAAAATATAATCTCTAAAAAATACTCCTTCCTTAGATGTGTGTGTCTCTGTTACTAACCATTGGTAAGGTTAAAAATCTGCCAGGAACATGAATGCCTCTGCAGCTCACACCTACCTGTCTTGAAACCATAAGTGTCCTATGAACTGCTACCCAATTTAAGCATCTGGATTAGATCTAAGAAAGAAGTGCAATTCTATTCAAAAAGACATTTCCCATACCAATCTAACTAAAATATACCACGTTTTTATACCTCTCAATCAGTTTCAATTTATAATAACAGGGATTTTGTGTGTGTGTGTGCTACAATTTATCAGTATAATAAATGACTAGTACCTATTTTTTGTCTTAGTCGAATGTATGACCTGCAACGGAGAGAGTTACAGAGGGCCAATGGATCACACCGAGTCAGGCAAGGAGTGTCAGCGCTGGGATCTTCAGAGACCACACAAGCACAAATTTCGTCCAGAGAGGTAACTTCCCCTCCCTGCCAGGCAAATGCATGTGGATATAATTTGAATATTACACATGTTCTGGAACCAGTTGGGCAAAACCAGCATTAGCTGAACTAAAATTTGTGGTATATACCAGTTTTAGTTGATTGGGATTCTGGCCCATGGTGTGTGCAGGCTGGGTACAGTCATGATGGAGATGCAGGATGGGGACTAGAGGATGTTTTATGCAGTTGTGGTTACACCCCATGGCTGTGCAGTGCAGTGGTGTACATGTGCTACATTAATTGCTCAACATTTCCTCTTTAGCATCACTGGGAGTAAAAAATTAACCTCTGAATGTTTATGTCTATGTTGTTATGCAGCTTCAGTCAGCTTAAAATACTTAATCACAAAATAAATAATGCTTAGAAGTCATGAATTTTTGTTAGTTTTTAACACAGGTAGTGAATATAAAATTGCAGCATTTTCAAGTCAAAGTATGCTCCTTTTTCGAAATATTGAATAGCTTTAGAGCTAGAGATGGTCTTCAGTTGTAATCTGATTTGTTTAAGTATCTGATTTGACAAAAATATTTTGCCACTACACGGTTTTTTTCAGCCTGGAAAAGGACTTCATCATTCTGTTTAGATTTTTATGCACATAGATTTATATTTTAGACTTTTTTATATTTTTTTTAATTTAGGCACAGATACATAATGCCAAAAGATGAGTCAGAAATAACAAGACAAATTGCATCCATGTAAGGGTTTTTCCTAGAGGGTAAAATTCACCCAACCACAAAGGGTCATCTATAATACACCCTTTTGAAAAGATTTTATGTGGGGGTTTAGGCCACACAGAAGGGCCTTTGTATTTCTCTTAAACTGGACTAAAGTTTCATTTAAGTTTTACTCTGGATTTTGGATTAACTCCACTTGTAAAGTGGATTGAACAAACTTAAACTGTCAGAGGAAGACTGCAAGAATCAACAATCTCAGAATCTGAGACCTTCCACTGAACCTATCTTTATATATGTTTAAGTGTCATACTAAACAACATAGTTTTTATACTCAGAAATACAGGTACTTGTAGATTTTATCAAGGCTGATTACTCATCAAAACATTAAGGATCTGTAGTTTTGGAGTTTATGTGATATAACCTCTTCTTCCTCTTGGCTCAGATGATCTGCTTCATGAATAACAGCAGGCTCTCCCATACTACTGCTACAATAAATATTTTGTATTAGTAAACTGGGACTGAAGATAATCTGTTTCTGAGTTTTGACATGCACTTGCTTTGCATTCCAGAATAAGTCACAGAAAAAATTTTATTCTTCGGGAGTGAAACGTTTATAGACTTTCGGAGTACAAACAATAATAATTTTACTGTCAGGAGGAAAATTATTTTTTCCATTAATTTTGGATGTTTTGCAAAATGACTTGTCAGACTAACAGCAATCTCACGAATTGTCTTCCTCCTTGAAAGATTTCTTTCAGAAAATGTCTCCCTGAGAGTTTTCAGACTGTGAAAAAAAAGCTTTTTTAATTAAAAAACAACCCATGCAGACTGAGCTGATACGTATGTGCTTTCAGAAGAGTAACTGGGGTCCAGCCCATTTCTAATACATTGATGCTAATTAACTTCATGGAATGGTTACTACTAAAGGTAGTGACAATTATAGTTTGATTATACTGGCTTTAAATATGTTGTGGGCTTTGTTGTTTTTTTTTTTTTTTTGTTTGTTTTGTTTTTTTTTTTTTAATAGTCATTTGGAAGAAATGATCCATTAAAATATATCGATCTCTAGAAAGTCTTTCTAGGGGTAATGTAGATAACCTGGAAACCAGGAAAGACTAGCTGGACAGATTGAAACTTGCTTTTATTTATGGATTCATCAGTTGCAGTGATGAAGAAAGAGAAGTAAAACCAGTAAACTTTTCAAATGCTTCAGTCTATCTGCTGTTGGACAATGCTTTCAGGTCAGGGTGAATACATCTCACTTTTCCCTTGCATCACCTCAATGAATTGTTCCACATTTATTCCCCTCAGAGGTCACTTACTGGAGGGAATTGATAATACCTATTTGCTTAGATGTGATAGAAGCCAGCAATAGAAATCCTCACAAACAACTCCTTCATGGCCTGTTTTTAGCTATTAGTAGATGCAGAACTGTATTCTGAAGCTCCAGTTCTCTGATGTACTCCTTGTAGACAGGATTATGTCTCAGTATGGAAGTAAGACAACTGAGGGTAATGACTTAGACTGGCATTAAGCAGTATGGAGAAGCAACAGTTTGCTCCTCTTCTGCTTATATTTTCTGCTCAAAATCAAATATGCTGTGAAAAAAGGGTACTTATTGCATGGAGGAAAGTAGGATTAAAGTGTAGTATGAAAGTTGAATAACTGCAAGTATTTTATTAAAATAAGCTGGTTTATATCACTTATATGAAAATTTACTTTATACAGTATCAAGTTTCCAGTCCTGCATGTCTTTTAAAACTAAAAAAAGGGGAAAAGAAATGTTGGTGAAGAAATTTAGACACTAAGTTTCAGTTTAGTTCCAGAAGAGCTAGACATCAACATCTGTCTCTTTAAAGAGAATAAATGTTATCTCTTTGTCTAACTCTTCCCCACCCCCCTCCTCAACACTGAGAAAAAGTCTTGATTTTCACGCCAGATGTGTATCATAATGCTACATTTCAGTTTCAGCAATGAAGTACAGCTACTGCAGTTTCAAGGGGGGAAAAAATAAAATATGTAGGGTTTTGAAAGGTCTTGGGAACCTCAGGATATTTGTTGGGTCCAAGTAATAAGTCTGCGCCCTAGTATGCTGTGTGAAGGAGGAGTGTACAGAGCAAAGGGATGAGCTCTCAGGAAATCCTTCACAGTCTCACTGTAGAATTGTAGGAAACAGTTGTTGTTTATCTTATCCCTAATATTTGTGTCTTAAAGGTGTTAGCTGAGCTTGAATTCTCAGTTTTGTGAGGTTTCTCCTTGTTGGTGGATTTTGTTTGTTTCATTTTATTTCGTTGGTGTTTTTATTGTCTTGTCTGGTTTTTTTGTCTGTGGGTGGTTGTTTTTTTTTTTTTAATTTTACTCAAATCCTGTTCCTGTCCCTTGAATAGATGAAGGATCCTGATCTCCTGAATGGGAGATCATATTGCAAATGCATGAGTCAAAATTAGGATGATTGTTTGACAGAAAAAGCATCCTAGCAAAACCAAATGCCTGTAAATCATGTTTTCCTCTGCTTGTGCAAAACACATCTGCTTGCATTGTAAATGAGTTCAGGTTCCCAGGTAGTTAACTTTATTGTTCTCTTACATACTTTTTATGTTTCCTTCAGGGGAAAATCTACTTTTTGTTTCTTTTGCAAGCATGTTTCAATAGAACTGGAAAACCAAGATTATTTGTATTCACTGGAGATAAAAAAAAGTATCCATTTATCTCCTTCTCTTCATAGCTCTTCATATAGCACATTTATAGAAAAAGAACCTCCTTATCTTGAATATGTGCCTGACTGGTCAATGATGGCAGTAGGAATGTGGAAACAATTAAATGACACAATAGTTTCAAATCTTAATGAGATAAAGTGAGGCGGAAGTTAATTCCTTATTTTTCTCCTTTTTTCCCCCTAGTGCTTGAAATAAGGGTATGACCTAGAATGAGCTCTGTTACAAAAATGGAGCTATCATTAGTAACATAGCTATTCAAAATAGCTGCCAGTCTGAACCTAGTGTTGTTGCACTGAAGGAGCTGTTTTCTTAATGAATCCGGTATGTCAAGCAGTGTTTATATAATCCACATTTAATTGGGCTGTTTCAAAAAACTGAGTGGCTTTCGAGTCTGGTCATCTGTTGACAGACACAAGAGCAAGAGTTTAGCAATTAGCAGAGTTACCCCATCCGGTAACCTGTGCATTAGCACAGCAGGGAATCCCCTCGGTGGAGATCTGATTCTGCTGCATATTTGGACACAGATTTCATGTTATTAACTTTCTAATACTGATAGAAGATTATTTGCATCCATCTCACAGGATCAGACCCAAGATTAATAGGTACTGGTTCTTGTTTGCCTCTGCTGAAGACTGTCCTCTAAGTACCTTGTACAAGCCTGTGCAGTGTTGCCAGGAAGACTTCCTTGACACGTTTCTCATTGTGGTTTGCAGATATCCTGACAAGGGCTTTGATGATAATTACTGCCGCAATCCTGATGGCAAGCTGAAACCGTGGTGCTACACTCTTGACCCTAACACCCCCTGGGAGTTCTGTGCAATTAAAATGTGTGGTGAGTTCAAGCAAAATTTATTACTTCCTTTTCCTTTCAAAAAACTGGACACAGATAGTTCAGGCCATATAGGACCAAAGTTAGTTCATTCACTGCACTTCACTGGGTTTTATAACATAGCTTTCAAATATAATGTCCTATAAAGACATTATATTAAATCTGAACAGGAAATAAAAGATTTGTGTGTTACTTAGCACTGGAATATGTACATATCTTACGTACAGGCAATTGCATTAAAATGTAGGAAAATCAAGCATAAAAAAATGGGACGTCATCATGGATATCTCATGTACGATATTAGGTTGCCCATTCTGGGCATCTGCATTACTATTTGGGAGCAGATGCATGCACACCTTCCCTGCTCAGTGCAGTTATTGCTCCATCAATAGCTGTTCATTGCTTTGTTTTTCTCTCGCACATTGTACGTTTCTAGGCCACAATTCCTGCACACTGTTCAGCATTGTGTTGAAGGCATAATTATTAATTTCTTCACGGTTTTCTCTGTGATATTCAAGACTCCAGTATTGAAGAACTCCACAGATAATTAATTTTCACAAGTCAAATACAAGATAGTGGCTTTTGTTACCCTCATTTTACAGGCAGTGAATTGACTCAAAGTAACATTAAGTTATGCAAATATTGGATACCCACTTTGCGATGATTTAGTTCAGAATTTTCAGAGCATTCTGCAGCATTCTGTATCCTCAAACCACAGATCCACCTAACTTTGGTGGTATCTCTGACAACTCTGTTCTACTGATAATTAGATATCTTAAATGAGCACTACTGGGACAATGAGGAAGGTAAAACTCCCTTGAAAACTTGGGTAAAGTTTTCTAGACTTCCATTGTAATGCTGGGCTTGAGGCAGATTGTAGAATGAAGTTTTGTTGTGACATGCTTTAATCAAAAAACTGAGATTTGCATCCCTGAGATTCCTTACCTCATTCACAGCTTGTGGGATCTACAGGGGACAGTCTCCACTCTTATCTCCCATACTTATCATTGCCAGATTCGGGGTCCAATTTGTTTCCCTTACTGAACTGACATGTGAAATAATCAATGCACAAGCATGATATTAAGGACAGTCTCATAATACCTAAACAGATTTGTTTGTTCTCTTTACTCAGAATACCTTGTTTATAACATTTTGAGAATAAAGGCAATTTCTGAAAACAAAGCATGACTTTAAATGAATCCATACTGTAGAATCTTGTCAGCTTCATGTGCCCCAGCCCTGTGGCAGAGGCCCCTGTAATTCAGACACAAAAAAAGGGAAAACAGTATTTTCGGATTTTCTGTGAAGTAGGGGCAAAAGGAAGCTTCTAAAATTGCTCAGTGAAACTCAGTGTCATGCTAGCTCACGAGAAAGTCAGTTTCTCGCAGATCTGCAGTTTTGGAAATTACAATTTCCATTGTTGTCCTGCTTCAATTTTGACCAAAATTAAGTGTAAAAAAAAAAAAATCCTTCAAGCGGGACACTGCTTTTCTTCTAGCTCTAAATGTCACTTCAGTAGGCTTATGTCATAGTGTAAAATTCATTTGGCTCTCCTGGGAGAAGGATAGAAGAAAAGAATCAGTTCTATTAAAAAGAAAAATGAAGCTCACCTGGAACTGGATATACATGAAAATTCAAAAATGGGGAAGAACCAAACAAAATAATAATAAGCATAAAAGGAGTGATTGTTATTGACTTTAATTTTCAGGGTTCTCTGTATTTTGTTGTTGCTGTTGTTATATATAAATTATGTTGTTGTTGTTGTATAATAGGGGATCTAAAATGCAGCTAAAACAGAGACAATAGTGGATTTTACAATAAGTCTAATTCCATAATTTAATCCTCTATTTGTCCTATAATGTTATCATATATACAAATAGTGTCAGGGGGTGGTTAGGGGATGAAGAGGGAATGGCTCTAGCATGAACTTCTATGTGTGAGTAGCTGTTAATGAAAGAAGGAGCATGGGATTCTCCGTCTTCACTTGAAATTCTTACCAAACCAAATTATGCCATGCTTTCTGCTTCCACCACCAATAGTTCAGAATTTTCCCTTCTTGCTTATTCTTGGCTTAGGCCAGTGTAATGTCTTGGAATATCAGTCACTTCTTATCAATTAGTCAATTTTTTTAAATTCAAAGGTTGAGTAAGAATACTCTTAATGTACTTCCTGAAGCAGAGGGATTGAACATATTTTGCACTGTTATCTGTCATTTTAAATCTAAGGTATAGTTAAAATTAGTAAAAACACTGTAAAAAAGTGAGGTTAATTTGCCACTTCAGGCAATGCCCATAATCAGGTTCCAAAGAGACAGAAGAAACTTAACAGGACTACTGCTTGTTTTGTCAGGCACCCATTAAGTCACACCCATGTTGAAAGTCTTGCCTGTGAACTACTGTAACTAATCCATGTCATTATATCTAGAGTTATTGACAATCTTTGAGAACAGGGAAAGTTCAGTCTTCCTATTCTGAACAGTCTTGCTTAGCACTATACCTGAACTGTCTTTTCAATTTTCGTGGAATCATTGAATGGTTTGGGTTGGAAGGGACCTTAAAGATCATCTAGTTTCAAACCCCCTGCCATGGGCAGGGACACCCTCCCCTAGACCAGGTTGCTCAAAGCCTCATCCAGCCTGGCTCGAAAACAGCCAGGGATGGGGCATCCACAGCTTCCCTGGGCAACCACTTTCAGTGCCTCACCACCCTCTCTGTGAAGAATTTCTTCCTGATATCCAATCCAATCTACCCTCATTCAATTTAAACACATTACCCCTTAACCTTTTTAGTTAATTCTTCAAGTTAGGGCTGTTGTTGTGGTTTTGGATTTGGTGGGGTTTGTTTGTTTGTTTTTAATGAAGCTGTGCTCCCTTAATTTCTCTAATTATTAGATAACATATGAATCATATGTAGCATACTAGATTTGTTCTTTTCCCCTTGTAGAAGTTGTTTTATGATAAAAAGCAAAGTATCCCTAAGTTACAGCTGACTGTTTCACAAATGCAACTTTTATAAACCTTTATCCTTTGGCATTTCCTGAGCTGATGTGTCAGTGTTCTGAGGATTCACATCTGGCTTTGTTGGTCACATAAGCCTAAAGACCATGCAACTTTAAGTGTCTACAGTCTGGCCTAAGATTTATAAAATAGTAGGGTGGGAGATCTGCAAACTACTGTAATGTCACCTTTGTCTACCCAAGTCACAATTAGAGCCCTGAAGAAAAGATCATCACCAAAATGAAAATTAAGAAAACCCCACAGTGTCATGATTTTAATGTTGTGAAAGCCTTTTGTCTCATTTCTAGTCAAAAGTTGACTGAATTAATTAGAAATTCTTTCTTTCATCTTCAGTGAGCAAGTATATTGAGATCAGTGGAAAGTTCACATGCAAAACTGTATTTTCACTGCATAAAACTGTAGATCTTTAGAGATTACTTAAGCAATCTATATGAGGAAGAATACAAAAGCAGTGATCCTGAAAGTGCTTAATCCAGCAGATATTTTCAAAGGATGTTCAGCACAGTCATGTGCGTTGCCCTCTACAGAAGACGTGATGCTGCCTAGTGCTTTCCTTTATCATCGAAAGAAGGAATTTATTGCTGATATTACTGTTATATCACCAGCTCAGTGAACAGAATACCAACACAAAATATCACAGCCCTGTTTTCAGTTTTCTGTCTTTCTTGAGGCACATAGAAAAACTATTTTCCCACCTCCTAGCAGGGAGCCCAAAACACCAGGCCATTCTGGGTTTCAGTGGCTGCTCCATTTGTTGAAACTGTGGCTGTGTGCAATCTCATTATACTAAAAAGAGAACATCATGAGTTATATGTCTTTATAGCTTTGTGGTTTGGATTCTCGCACAGGTTTTTAATTCGTATGCTGAGGACTGTTTATACATTTTACAAGAAATACTAATTAGAAAAAATGCTTAGCAAATCCAAGTGCTTGGACCATATACAAAAACGTAGGTGTCCTCTCTTTGAGGGAGTGACCACAAGGCAGCATGCTGCTTGTGGCTTTTGCTACATGTCATGAGTGCTAGTATGCTCTATAGCCAAAATGCTGACAACAGCTCATATAAAAAATTTTCAGCAAAAAAGTCAGTGGAAGGAAGCATTCAGAAAATAAATATGTTTTTAAGACTGAAGAGACAGGAGGGCATTGTAACTTTATTTCCAAGCACAGAAGGCAGCTTTAAACATTGTGGCTTCCAGCCAGGGCTGTGAGAAAGAGATGACAGGAGCAATTAGGGATTAGAGATGGCTCAAGCTGCAAAAATTGGATCTGGATTAAGACTTCAGGGACCCCAGGATTGGTTTGAAGTTGCTCACATATGTGTCTGTGGTTTTGGCTTGAGACGATTTTTAGTTAGAAGAGAGGATAAAAGGACAACTATAACAGCAATAAAGAAATGTAGGATAAAATAAAGAAATGGAAGCTGTGACAGCAAATTTGAAAAAGGAAAATGACTGTTACTTTGGCATTAATGAGGACATGGACTACAGGGAAGACAGGAGTGAGGAGACAATATTTCTTTTCAAAAAAAGAAAAAGAAAAGCTTCACTTTTGTGGATGTGGGCTATGAGAGAGGTGCTGAGGCCCACAAATGAGGAAGAGTCTGAGAGCTGCAGAGCTATATGGGATTATTATGGTAAGTCTAGCCTTTGATTGCTGCCTAACGGATTTCTAATAAACCCATCTGTTTATTTACACGGATTTAGCCTTTGCTGTCAGTACTCATAGGCAATAGGCAGGGGTGACTGGAACCTGAAAAGCCTTGGGAGAATTTAATATGTAAATAAGGTTATGGGAAAAAGCAAGTAATGAAACAGCAAAATTGAGAATCTAGGTGTAAAACGAAGCATTGTGGTGTGCCTACAGCCTTTGGGAAGGCAAAGAGTCATCAATATGAGATTATTTACCCTTTAGAAGCAGAGATTTCAACTGTCCAGTTGAATGTGGAGTTCTGATTAAAGAGTTATTTGTTGAATCATAGTATGTAAACAAATAAAAGTGACACTCAGTTTAAGCTTAATATTTATGTAAGATAAAGATGTTTATAGAAAGGAGGCAGTGAAAAGAGACTGATGTTTAGTAGCTGATAAAGTTTTACTTTCCACCTCACTTCACTTGGAGGTGCAGCTGAGATCCAGCACTCATTGTGTATGTGACAGCTTGATCTATATTTCCTCAAAAAGGATCCTTCTCAGATCCTTTTCATCATTTCTATGATAGTTTTGAATGTTAGATTAACAAGCTCTGAACCTGTAGAGAATTCTTAATGGTGAAAATTTGGTCCAGATTTTTTTAAAAATGTATTTAATCTAGAAGTTGTTTGGATTTAAAGCCTAGTTGTAGATATTGGAACAACCTGGAAAGATGTCTTGTGCTCAAAGACAAATGAACGGTAGGTATCCAGATTTAGGTGAGTGAGTTCTTCAGTACTGTGGTTCTTGAGCTTGGGTCTAATTTATGTCTTTACTTTCTCATATGTTTTTACTGAAAAAAACCAAAACACTAGAAATCAGTGGGGTTTTTCCCCCATGTTTCATATACTGTGTACATTGAAGGAAACGTGGAAAAAAAAAAAGAATGGCCACTATCATACTACCAAGAACTGTAGACCATATTGCTTGAGGTAGGGATGCCTGGAGGCAATGTAACAAAACATGAGCATCTTCTCCCCATAACATCACTCAAGCTTCTTGCTGACGTTTACAGAATCGCATGAGGGCTTTGCCATGTTTAGAGCACTTTCTTTACTTGGTTAGGCACTTCTTATCTTTTAAAATCTACTTTTAAAAATATTTTGTTACAAATCAGGGCTCTTTTTCCTTTTGTTGACTGACACACTAGAAAAGACATTGCAACAACACAAGCAAAAGTAGGAATATTCCCGATGAAGTAATTTAGGACTCTGTCTGTGGTCCAACTATGTATTTTTCCAAAAACACATAGATAGCATTACCATGAAAGAACATGAATACTCCAGCAAAATCCCTAGCTTCTTTTAAGTCAGTAGGAGTTTCACCATTGACCTCAAATTTGTGCAGGATTTTCTTCTGGGTCACTGGGATTAAAGACAGAAATAGTACTCTGACTGGTTACTTCAGCTGTAGAATGACTCAAGGCCCCTGCTGAGTCCCTCATGCTGGTGTTACTGTGAGAACCAGGACTAAGACAACTATCTGTGGCTTTACACATGAAGCTCTGGATAATGTTTCATCTCTTTACTTCAGCATTTATGAGTGCATGAACTGGTCTTTATTAATAAAGTTATGTATTTTGGAGTATCAAAATAGGGAGCATTTTATGGATAGAAGGGAACCTCCGCATTATTGCACTTTGCTTGGGGACTTCAGAATGAACATCTAAGGTGGAAATGCTACTAATAAGAGATCCTTAAGTAGCTGTCTAAATTACGTGGTTAATTTGAGTCATCCAGAATAAAAAAAAAAAAAAAAAAAAATTACAACAGCATTCAAAAGTAGCAAAATATTGCTAGTAAATTACCAAATTCTTCTGTTTACAATGAAGTTTCATACAGGAATAAGAAGCAACATTTAATTAATAAATCATACGTAGTAGTCTTATAAGATGATATTTTGTGTGATCTTCCTTTAAGAGTACTTTTTGTCTCACTTCAGAAGTATAAAATCTGAACTAGAGTTAAAAAAGGGTACTTTTAATATGAAATTAAAGTATTATATGCCTGCATAGTAAAGATTGCTTATTGAATTTAATTCATCTTCTAACTTAATTCATAATGTCTCTCACAAGGAACAAGCCTTTGGAGTTGCAGGTCTTAATTTATACTTTAGAAGAATTGCTGTAATAAGGATGGGAATTCAGCCTTCCTGATTTTTAGCTTGATCTTCTTTATGCCTTGCAAGAGAACTGGTGAGTGTGGTTTCAGGACTCTTCCACCAGTGCTCTGCACATCTGATATTCATGCTCAGAGTTATTAAACTTCAGAAAATTGGCTATGTGGGTGACAAGAGTAATTAGCCTCAAGAACAAGACCAATACTGAATCGACATGACTATTTAAGTTGTAGGCTTGGACAACCTGGGCACTTCGTACAGTTTAGCAACTGACTTATAATCTGCAGAGCACCTCTGTAATGCCTCGTGAGACAGGCACTGCTCCTCAAACTTTTTCATGTCCTTGTACACATCCAGCCCACCTTTCAGTCACATGAACAGGAATGCTCTTCCCATCCAGGCTGTTTATGGAAATCACCAGCTGAATGAAGGATTTCTTGAGCCTGTTTTGATAATTTTTGAGCTTTCTGTGAGACTCAAGAGTGAGAATGGGAGAGGTTGTTTCTGAAAGCACAAGCCCTCAGAATTTCAGAATTAAATTTCAGAAATATTTTGGAGTCTCATTTGTCATGTTTGAAATT
Organism: Rhynochetos jubatus; assembly: GCA_027574665.1. Classification (NCBI taxonomy): domain Eukaryota; kingdom Metazoa; phylum Chordata; class Aves; order Eurypygiformes; family Rhynochetidae; genus Rhynochetos; species Rhynochetos jubatus. The sequence goes on from CM050652.1 coordinate 11,192,997, forward strand.
ATACATTGTAGGAAATGCAGGTGGTATAGCAAGAAGAGCTTGGGGAGGGTTCTGTGAACCTTTCGAATGATAGAATTGCTTTTTAAATTTAAATAAAAACATTTTAGTGATCCTCTTCATTACTAGAATTCTTATCTAGAGTTGCCAAAATGTAGTAGTAGCAGATAACCCATGCACATGGCAAACTTTGAAATAATTTTTCTCTTATCCATTTTTATGTAAGTCTTTTGCCTGGCTGTGCAGGTATTCAGGACAATGTGAAAGTTGAGTTTGTCTGGTTCCTTTCAATAGGATACGAGGTCACTGTCCAGATACATAGTGTAAGGATTAGTGATGACCTGTGTATCTCTAGATGACTAAGAAGGAATGCTCTACAAAATGACACTATGGTCTTGCTTAAATCAGTCGATGCATTGGTTATTTGATTTCAGACACAATTTTAAAAATGTCTGAAATACATACAATGTACATACAAAGATACATGAACACCAACTTAATTATGTTTTCCTTGGTATGACTGAGTATGGAGTAGATGTACTATATGGTTGACATAGTAACTTATGTGTACAAATGAAGTCTTTGAAATAGCTTGTATTAGGTTGAAGTTTTATGCATTATTACTATTATTTAATAATTCTTTTTGCTAAATGTATGTAGTTGTAATTTATTAAATTATTTAGGACATATTATGCAGCCAGGATGCCACATGTATGTTGAAACTTACCATGTAAGTAACCCTTTATTTTTTTTCCAAATTATACACCACATCTCTTTCCTTTTTAATAAAATCATTGTATATATTTTTTTAAAAGACTAGAATGTATTTGAATGTGGCACAATGATGTTCAGTCTAATCAGTTTAAGAGCTACTTTAGAATATAATTCCATTTTGTTTTCATATATTATGATGGAAAACTGAAATGTGCAGCTATGTATTTGTACCTAGAGGTATGAATTCCTTGTTCTGTTGTCCAATTATTTAGAAAGTGACTAAGAATGATTAAAAATATAGTTATTAGCTGCAAACCTGTTTGATGAAACCACGACAAAGGGTGCGGCCTGCAGAAGCCTGCTTTGTGATACTTGCAGTGTCATTTCCTTTTTACTTTGGAATGAGCTTGGAACTCTTAATCCCATTGAAACAGGACAACCTTTGCAGGCAAAGTGCCTTGGGAAAGGACAGAAATTTAATTCGACTGTGAAACACTGATGTAAAAACATCAACCAGATGAAGAGAAAAAGGGAATTTTTCTCCAGAGTGGAGAAATGTATAATTCAACCTCACAACTTGATGTTATCATCTGACAAAGAAGTGATCTTTAATGTAGAAGATTAGACAGCAAATCAGCCAAACCCATCTGTTATGACATTTGGTTTCTCTAAGATCCATATTCTCTGCAAGTTCATAGAACTGGCTCAAGTTACCAGGAATGAACTATATTATGAGTAATACACAAATATTGTTCTAATCACTGAACTTTTTGAAGCAAACTAAATTTAAAACTTTATTAACATACTTATTGCTGGCAACTAATACTTTTAAGGTAATTAATAAAATTAGTCCTGTGAACAATAACAATAGCCAATAGATGGGCAGTTACTTACAAAAATATTATATTGAGAGCTTTCTGGGACATTGTAGAAGTGTTGCTCTTACTGTAGTATATTTAGTTTTGTGCTACTTTGTATATATCTGATGCAATATCTGTGCCATTAATTTGCAATTATGAAAATTGCATAAGAAATAAATAGACTTTCAAGTTATGTGAATGAGTCATTTTAAAAACCACTGTTTTTCTGAATTTGGTTCAAGACAGCCCACACCAGGGTGAATGCAGAGTGTATCAACATCTGTAAGAGATCTTGAGTCTGATGAATTTGTTAGTCTTTAAAACATTTGTCTCTCTGTAGAGAATACTGATCTTTGATTTCCAAAAGCTGGGCTTTTTTTTTTTTTTTTCTCCCCTCTAACTACATGAGGCATAAAAAGAGAAACTTCAAGGAGGATTTAGCAAATTACTTTATAATAGGATTTATCTTTTTTACTTTTTTTATCTGCATCTTTTTTCCTGTGACTTGATATTTTCGGAGTTCTTTGGAGAAAGCCAATTAGGTTTTAATCCTGCAAACATGTATTACCATGTTCAACAGTGTGCACATGGGTGGTCACTCAGTTTTGTAAAGCTTAGCAAATGAGAAAGTATTTGCTGAACTGGAAAGACTAACGAAGACTATCTATCTCCTGACCTTCAATGATATAGCATAGGCCAGGTGTCTCACCAAACCAATGCTCTTAAATGTTGCAGATTTTTTGCCTGCAAGTGGATAAACTACCATAAGGTCTAGCACCTATTTTGACTTTATGGGTGATATGAATTTGCAGAGGAGAAAAATATTCTGTAAAAGACAGGAAATTGGCACTTTCACCAAAGAACTCCAAATACCACAATTTGAACTGTAATATAGATTACAACCCTGACATCCTGAGCCAGGCTCAATCATAAGAAAATGAAACAGCACTTCTGCTCTGGGTCTGCAGATGAAAGCGTTGTGAACAGCACAGAGACGGCAGCTGAGACGTCAACATGCATTCAGGGACAGGGTGAGGGTTACCGTGGCACTGTCAACACCATATGGAGTGGAATCCAGTGCCAGCGGTGGGACTCCCAGTTTCCTCACCAGCACAACATCACTCCTGAGAACTTCAAGTGCAAGTGAGTAGGGATATGTGGGTTTTCATGCAGTGGGAAAAGAGTTTAGATTTCAAATCTCTAGAAATTCATGCTACCAAAGTAGACCATAGGATGCCTGTCCCTGCTCTGCGACTTCTGATGCATTCACTCTACTTGTTGATGCTACAAACCATTTGAATATGGGAAAATCTGTTCTTCAAATCTCAAAATATTAGTTCTCGAGGAATTTGTCTGAAATTGTAGGGTTTTTTATACACTTTTTCTTCAAGCCTGTATTCACCAATTTAATTGATTGTAAAGTGTACAGAGGTTTTCCAGACTGGGACCAGAATCCCAAAAGTGCTGGTACATTACTACTGTTTTTCTTTCATGGAGTTAAGTAATTGTTTGCAGTTTGGTTACTGACTTTAACTTGGTATGTCCTAAAGGTTACTTAAAAGTTATCTCCTTGGCAATACTTGACAATTATAATATCTGACAACATTTATTTTCCATCTTTGTAATCTGTTTTCTATTTCATTACTAAATATATTTGCATCTATAGAACTGCTTTCATCTGAAGGACCACTGGTCATCTAATCTTTCTGTACAGTTCATAAACTCCCAGGACATAAATAATTTGCTAATTTTCCACAGTTACTTTAATCATGCCCTTTCAGTCCCTTTTTTCACTGGGCATAGAAGAAACTTATCTGACCAGCACGGATCCAAAGCCCATTTTGTTCTAAATGTCTTTACTGGTAGCTAAATATCAGTCTGGGCTTCTGCTGAAATTTAGTATTGTGGATCTTTCCAAGAAAGGATTCCAGTGTCAATTTGGATTATTTCTCTAACAGTAGCTTGTTTAAGCAAAACAATTAGGTTTGTTGTCTTAATCCCTTCACTACTCTTGTTCAGTTCATTGATCAAATACCCTGCATTGTAACACATCTACTGAAAATCTAAATAATCCTCACTATAAGGTAAAAGAGGACTGATTCTGAGCCTCCTCTGTTAATCTTGAATTTACCTGGAAGTTAGTGCTTGAGCCTGATCCCACAGGTTTTTCTCAGACAAACCCCCACTTAAACCAATTTGCACTGTACCTATGTAATGCTGCTGCAGGGTTAGACCCTCCTGCAGTTTTAACAATGCTTCTAGCAGTGTAGAGGGGCTAACACTATTAGGACTGCTTATTCCACTGATGCTTGAGGGCATAGTGGTTATTCAGGCCAACAGCTTGAGTAAAAGCAACAGAACCATGAGTACGCATGTTCAAAACCCACATGAGTATGAATTACAGTATTAGGCCCATTCTTTCCATAATCTATTGTCAGTAAGTGCTGAAGATGATAGAAAAATGCAGTGAAATACGGAGATGCACAAAAATAGCAACAGCTGTCAGGAGATGGAAAAATAAAACTTACGTTTAAGAGGTTTGACTATTTCATGCAAGCTGCGAGAGACATTTAAAGATGTTCCCTTGTGACTAACTTTTACTTTAAAGGTAACAGCTGTATAGAATTTCCATATACATTTTTTTTTTATATTCCAAGATTCAGTTTCTTAAATGAATCACTGACAGTCTACAGGACTGTTTCTCTAAACTCAGCAGAACCATTAAAAGGATAGGGAATTTTGAGCACTTTAGTAATGTTTGTATTTGAAAGAACTTGTAATAGATTGCAGGTGTATCCAATGTCAGCTTGCATGCAAATTTTGTGGAGAATCCTGAATTAAAAATAAACTATGTTGAAAATATTGTTAATCTTCAAATGAAATCTTGTATCCAGTCAAAACATAGGTCCACTGAAAATGAATTCCCATAATCATATTACTACAATTACTATGTTTTCCTGGACACTGTGTTCTTACTGGGTCCTTATCTCCTTGCAGTTCCCACTGATCAGTAACATACTGACCTTAAGGAGCATATATTATTCTTAATTCATAATAAAAAACAATAGAATATGTCAGTGGTTTTAGGTTATTCCTGTTGTGACTTAACATATTTATTTTTATAGGGATTTGAGGGAGAACTACTGCCGAAATCCAGATGGATCTGAATCACCCTGGTGTTTTACCACTGACCCAAACATCCGTATTGGTTATTGCTCCCAGATTCCTAAGTGTGATGTATCAAATGAACAAGGTAACAGAGGAAAGTGTGATAACGTGATTTTAAGTTAACGTTGTACTGTTCCAAACAGCAGATAGGCAGGCTTGAAAACTGGAGAAGTCGGTCTCAGTACATCTGTATTACACCTGTGTAGTTCACTTTCGCTTTATTTGCATACTTTGGGATTCATCACGGTGTAAATGAGATTCATTTCTCAGTTCATGTTTCTATTCCAGCAGGGAAAACTATAACAAAGGTTTGATATTGGATGTGATTTCTATACAAGGTGAATCTGTGTGTTGTTTTATATTAGCTGGAGATCTACACCACTGTTTTACCTTTCTTAGTTTGAAAGGCCTTTTTCCAGATCTGAGGTGATTTCTTGGGTTCACAGTGTTTTTATAATTGAATATGAGGCCACAAAAAGAAATTTTTTAAAATATATGTTTTCAATATACCCCTTTCTCTTAAAGGATTTTATCTGAAAAAAACCTATATGGGACTTCCCATGTAGCCTCTTCGTTTCTAGCTGTTACTTCTGCCTGTGAAGTCAACTCTGAGTCTTCATTCAAATATTGTTTTTCCCACAGGGTCTTGGTATTACTTTAAGGAGTATTACTGCATCCTGAGAACTGATGCCAAACATAGCATAAACTGAGGCTAGGACTCAGACATATGACCCTACATCAGGCTGCATTAAGATCTTCATCTTTAAATTTTAGCCATTTTTTCTCTTAAAATTTAAAGACTTGCAGTTGCAAGAGTTCTGTCAGAGAAAGTATTAGACTTATACTTTCATTCTGTATTTTTTATAAAGTATCAATTATCAAAAAGTAGAAATACTGATGAATATGAAATTAAATGCTCTTAAAAAAGTCTTTATAGTAATGATCATTTTAAACAATCCTCTTGAAAAGTTTCAAAAAGGCTTGCGATAAAAGCTTATGAATTAAACATGACTTCTGCTAGAGTGAACAGGCAACTTTTTGAATTACATTAAAATTAAAGTTACGTTGATTTTTTATTTTGCCAAAGTAGAACTTAAGTCTAGAATTCTATACTGTTGTCAGTATCCAGAATCTACACAAAGGTAAGTCATTTCAAATAGGCTAAGTGACTGTTTTCTGAGGAGAGAGGGTTAAGGAGGAATTTTTGCTTCGTTTGTATAAAACAGGTTCTGACAACTATAATATTCTGTGTGACCCTTCTAACTTAAACATAAAATAACTATTTATGAAAGATATTTTCCCAGTTTATCTAGGGTAAATTTTAAAATGCCACTGTGCTGAGAATGAAGGCCTCAAGCAGGAGATTATGTATCTAAATTTAAAAACTTTCTCCCACTTTCTTTCTGATTTGATTTATACCATTTTCTGATTTATATTTTAGTGTTCGCTTAATATAACACTTGTCTTTAATTTCTTGGATTACTAATGGGAAGGAAGAGTTTTCTTTTCAGTGGTGCCCAATCACTCTACACTTCTTTGTGTCTCAACTTTCTTATTCAGACTGTTATCGTGGAAATGGCAGAAGTTACATGGGGAATCTATCCAAGACAAGATTTGGGTTAACTTGCTCCACATGGGACAAGAATATTGAAGACTTACGTAGGTATGTACATACGAAACAGAAAGAGATGGTTCAGTGAATTCTGAATAAATACTGCCTCCAGATGGCATCTCTTTTTCTTCCTCAGTGATCTAAAATAGCCCCTTATGCCCTGGAGCTTTAGGATCTTTTTTATCTTTTTTTTTTTTCCTCCTTTTTTTTTTTTTTTCTTTCGGTGTTTAAATATATTATGCAACGTGTCTTTGTTCAGGCTAACCACTAATTTCTGGGTTTGGGATGCTTCTTAGTGTTTAGTTTATTAACTAGTTTTACCCTATCTTTGTCCTTGAAAAGTTTGCTCTATGAGAGGATAGCAGGAATAAAGCTGGAAATGGTTATCTCATCAGTCTGATCCCATAGCTCATGCTGCTTCAAGCAGGAGATTGGTCTTGAAGCCATGTAAAGTCCCTTGCAGCCTGAAACTGAATCTTGAGTCTACAATCCAACGACATTGACATCAAATGCCGTTAAAGCAACTTGCAATTTCTGTTATTTATCATTCCTTTGGCTTTATATTCAAGTAGTAGAAATTACAAGTTACTTAAATGTATTTGTTCAAGCAGAAGTGAATTGGCAGATTCATCAGCACAACAGGAGTTGTGAGTTTCCAAGACTTTTTCAGTCATGCCAGGATCCTCAGTGTTGTCTCTGCTGGTTTAGAACAGCAAATTAACAGATGCAGGAGTGACAACAACAATGACTTCCAGGTACCACACAAAGACAGAGACTGTCAAAAATTTTACTATATATGAAATATTACACACATTAGTGGCCCAGATAGAAAGAGCTTTCCTTTCCTTCAGTTTCTGAAGGCGATGTGGTTATGTCTATGTTACTTTCAGTACTTGTTCTTGAGTTAGTGTTCATAATCCCCACAGTGATAGTGCCCAGCATATTAGCCATTGCCCTCTGGAATTTGTCTGTCCCTGATTCCTGCTGCTGACTTGATGGACAGGTCAGTAAGTCAGCCTTTGAATAAGCTGTATTGCAAAAGGCAGTCTTCAGTGGCACTGTCTGGAAACACCAACTGGACTGTATGTGGTATTCCCCACACAGGGTCAGAGTCAGCATATATATTCCAGTCTGCTGTCCATGTAGGAAGGCAGAGGTTTAAGATCATGACTTCTGAACACTGATAAATCTTCAGTTAGCTGTAAATGAGACAGCTTGAACCTACTGGATGCTTCATGCAATTGCATTCATATCACCTTAAACACAGATCAACCTTTCTACTTACTCCTGTAAGTTTTCCATCTGGGAACCTTTTTGGGGAGTTATCTGTCTCACTTCAGCAGTTGCTCTAGTTATGGGTGTGCTAGAAGTAGCATGCATAGTTGGCCATGAACTAAAGGAGCAGTGGAGCTGTAACTCAGGAAGCCTGTATGCTTCTGTTTGACAAGACAGAAATAAAGAGCTTTCTTTCCTTGAGATTGTCACCCCAAACTTTCACCTTTAAAATGCCTTGTGTAGGTTTGCAACTTAGGTGGCCTGTCACTGCAGTTTGTCTGAGCCATTCATCCTTTTCCTTGCCTGCTGCTCAGCTTTGCTCACTTTCTTGTATTTGTCTTGCCTTTTCCTGAGATTCAGCTTTCTTTGCAGATTCTGTGCTCCCTTGTGTAACCAGTAATCTGCAGAGAGAAGGTACCTGTGCTCCCAAAAAAGGCCTGCAGATTTGCTGAGGACAACACAGACACTGTTCTTATCAGTGTAAAGAACCCTCATCAGGGTATCCAGGGATTTTGAGTGGAAAATCTAGAAACCTCCCAGCTATCCAATGGACACAGTGCTTAAAATACCAACCAGAGGAAACTTGGACCCAGATTCAGCAAATATTTGGGTCTCATCTTCCCTTTGATTTTAACCAGCCTTAAACCCTGACCTGTAGGCTTCTCAATCAGCTAATATTGCAATGTGGAGCAAAGCAACATTTAACCTTTGAAAATTTGGGCTATAGTATAAAGCTTTTCAGCACTTTGAATTTTTTTTCCCTGTAGGCATATACAAATATTCAGAGAACCAGATGTTAGTAAACTGAAGAAAAACTATTGCCGCAATCCAGATGATGATTTTCATGGTCCCTGGTGTTACACAGATGATCCTCTCATTCCCTGGGATTATTGCCCTATTTCTCGATGTGAGTACATGGTATGCCTCAGGCATTGTCAACTGTGCAGTCCCAGTGCAGCCCTGATGTCACATGTGTATGCATACCGTTCTGCTGTCACTTGTGGCAGCAGAAAATGTGTAATTCTACCAGGAATCAATTGTGCATGACCGAGAAAGAACGGACAGAAGCTGCTTGTGCAATATATGAACAAGGGGTCCTTTTCCTTGACCAGCTTGGAGATTTCAACGCTTATTTATGCAGCAGGAGCATAAAAGGGCAATTACAGATGGTCAAACATTTTCCAACAGATCTAGCTATTGAATGAGGGCTGGATGGAGACAAAGAATTGTCTAGTGGTCAGAATGCTGGCTGTGGCCTCAAGAAACCCAAGGACAGTTATCTTCCATGCTGCAAAGCTTCATAGTCTCTTTGTGTGTTGTGTGTTTGTAAAGTTAGAGTAACTCATTATATATGTGTTGAAGTGTATATGTGCTACATAGATTAGATTCTGCTTTCGGATGTTTATGGGATGATTTGACTCCTGGCAAGAAATAGGAACATCAGTCCTCCAAAGTTACGTGTTAAAATCTAAATAGCTTAAATAAACAGAAATAAAAGTCCCAGGGAATTCAGTAATAAACTGACATTAATTGGAAAAAAGATAGATTTATGCCAAAAAATGTGCAATTCACATTTATGTTCAAAATTTTTCTTTTTAAATCTAAATCACTGCACTTTATTTCCTGGGAGAACATTTAAATTGTTAAACAGGCTTTTGAATGCATGTCTGTGATCTCTAGAGATTAAGGATAAGGTTATATTCATTCCTAGCAACAATCTGCTGCAGTTCCTCATTGTCAGAACTGCAGCATCTCTAAGAAGTGATATTTGAAGTCTCAGGTGATACTTTGACATCTATGTGAGTAGTAAACAAACTGTGCAAAAGGTTATTTGTGTCAATGTAGATAAAGAACAACAGATGAAATATAAATATTTTTCACTCACTTTGAGTTCATTATCTGGATCTGTGAATTCCTAAGGAAATATTCACAGCAATCATTTGTAGGCTATACAGCAGTGGTAAGTAATATGATTTCCTGAGTCAAACTCCAGAGCTGGAATACATCTTTATTACAACTGAAACTTATGTGGATTAGTACTAAAATACTCACTCAGGTACTCATAACCAGCTTAACCAGCACAGATAAAATGCTGGCAGTTCCCAAATGTGCTTACTTGGTGTCTGTATACATATGCGCACACACACACACAAGTTTAACTATGTATATAACTGTATACTTTTATATATAGATATATTTCCTTAATGATGGAAATCTAGTTAGATGAGACTGTTTAAATTTTGCCTGTGTAAATTTTCAGTAGCTACACCTGTACCTCTAGCTGAGAATGTTGGATCACTTGGCAGACATCACTAAGACAAAGATTTTGAACCAAGTTTAAGCAACCTTGTTGTAACTATATTTGAACTTGGACTAGATGAAAGAACTCAACCAGGTTTGGGGGAGCACATATTGATAGGGATACGTTTTTGCTGATAGCAGCATGTAAGGACTTTTCAGTTTTCAAAGGTTTTTAAGGGAATGAGAACTTTTCATTAGACTGGATTTGGATTTAAACACATGACTTTTGTAGTTCCTGAAAGTTTATAGAAAAAGGTCGCAACTTCATTTTTCAGCATTTGCTGGTTTGAATGAAACATGTAAGTTGAACATGTCAAACAGCCGGATGTATTCAGGGTTCAGCCAAGAAGAAAAGTGCCTGCAACTCATGTTGCGGTGTTTCTTCTTATTTCATCCTCTTGGAAATAAATTCTACCTTCTTGTTAATCCTTAACAAACTGTGCTTTTGCAGAATATTTAAAAATCACTGCAGTTTTAAACTTTGTGAACTATTAAAATTAACAGTATGTCATTTGCTGTTTATTTTTACTCTATTTAATTTTTAGATGTGCTTTAATTTTGTGTTAAGGATATCTTATGTGTCTGTCTAGGTGAAGGTGATACAACTCCTCCTACAACGAGCTTGGATGGTAAGTAAGTTTTCAGATGTACTGTGCAGTGCCTGTATTGCATGCTTTAAGACTAACCATTCCTTTCCAACTGGGAAACGAGAGAAAGGTCAGGTAAAGATGAAAAAAAACCCCCAACATTCAGCTTTCATTCAGAAAAATTGCTTTTACAAGAGGAAGTTGTAGAATAACTTTATTACACCTCTTTATCTGTTCTTACCATCCTGTATTGCCAGTGGTGAGATATGGTAATAATTTTGAATGTTTGCTTTATAGCCATGTAAATCTCTGTAATAAACCTATTTAAAGATATATATTGTATATTCCTTGTGAATATCTCTACAGAGTGATCCAGCTTCACTGAGGTAGTTTTGATGCTCTAGAAATATATTTTATTAGTTTGGGAAAGTTAATCCATTATAAATATTGACCTTCTTGTGGTCCTTATGTACAACTGTACAGGTTTCCTACTGCTGTTTTTAGTAAAATGTGATCTCTGGACCTGCTTTCAGATACTGTCATTCCTTGTGCCTCAACAAAACATTTGAGAGTGGTAAATGGAATCCCAACACAAACTAACGAAGGATGGGTGGTTAGCTTGACATACAGGTAACTGACACTTTGAGTAGAAAGACAACATGTCTACTACAAACTTGTTTTGGAACTGTAAGAAATGTTGACCATAATAAGAAAACTTCCAGATTGCGGTTAAATCTCATAAAAGCAGAAAATCAGCATTCTTGGAAAATCAGGCGGTTCCATAGTATTCCATATTACTCATTGCATCAATGAAATATTGACGTGTTCAATATTACTGACTTATATACATGAACTTGTAAAGCATTGAGTGTTCTGCTCTTTTGATTAGCTCCTGCAGACCTTTTCACAACAATTTCTCAAAATCCAGCATTAAGCTGTTTATTTTAGAGGTTGTTACCAAAAAATTTATATCAATATTTTCATTTTAGCAGAAGTGCATTTAGTTCTGAATGTTGGATTTGTACCTGGGTCACGTCTAGCTTTCTGCTCATATCATTGAACGCGATTGAAATGTGTTCTTATTAAAAAAATAAGTAGGAGCTATAGGGATATCCTTTTCATTCTGTAAAACAAGACCCTGACATGTGCAGCTGGAAATGTGTATTACATTATGACAGATCTTACTTCGCTTCTGTGTAAAAGTCAGAACACAGAATTACTGTTTCCTACGTTCATTACTCTAGTTCATAGCTCATCAGCTGGAAGTGTGAATCATTAATGTACAACAGGAGACATATCTTAGGCATCAGCCCCATAACTTCTATAAAAAAAAAACAAAACCAAAACCAACAAAAAACCCACTAAAAAAAAAAATAGGATTTTTGTCTGCTGGTGCAGCCTAAAATACAGCTCACTTCTATTAGCCCATGATTTGTCATCTCTTAAAATTTTGTTTTAAAGTAGATCTTAAATGAAAAATTGGAGTAAAGGAAAAGATTAAACCCCATATTTTCTACATTGCTTAATTTCTAGAAAAAATCTGGGGTCATGCCCGTTCTTGGTAATCTTTGCATCTTATGAGCTCCAATCAGAACTAGACCTTTCTGGAAGTCTAACGGATTGTCCAGGAAGATATTTCTAGACGAACACCACTCTGTTCCTAGACTAAATAACCAGATAGATGGGCTGAATCACCCTCTGGAAAAGTTTATATTTCTACTATTTTTAAAGCAGCATTGATGTTGGAGGAACGTTTAGATAGGTAAGGTGAATTACATCAGGGTGTCTAAAATTTAAATTGCTAACGTTAAGGTAGTGGAACCTAGATATTTTTGTTTGTCAACAAAATGTCATTGTGCAGATAAGTGCTTAAATGATTGCAGATTCTTTTATATAAAAGGGATTCCTGGAATACTCCAGCAGCAAAATATATTTTAAGTATTACATGTGGGCATAAAAATGTAGTTTTATTTTGTATTGTTACCAAGGAAGCAAATAGACTGTTGTCTGAAACAAAATCTTAATGACTTCAGGACTTTGCAAAAACCTAACTGTGCACCTCAGAATGGAATTGCCATGTATGAATGATGAAGGCTTAGTGACACTTAGAAACTTGAATTCATATTTGGCAACAAAGTCCCACCTCTAATTGTTAAACTAATCAATGACATATTTTCTTATATATCCAATCCAAATTCTGTTATCAGGTATATTTAAATATATTTGGATGAATTTGATACATTTAATGGAATCAGATCTGGATTTGTGCTACATTTAATAATAAGTTTAACCTTCCTTTGTGCACGAGTCAATCTTCTAAAGCAGATGATGAGATCTTGTAAATTTCTTTTGATAATTAGTGATGCAAACAGAATATGCAAAAACACATTTATACTCCTGATTGTGACATTTTTATAATAAAACTGGGCAGAATCTATATTTTAAGAAGAATCCAGCTTTTTGGACTACATATTTTGTTCCTCAATCAAAATACAATTAACAACAACAAAAAAAAGAGGCAAGCATCTGTGTTTTTCTGCTGTCTTTGAATTCCATATAGAGTCTGGGCTCCTTCCAGAATTTCTTTGCAAAGCTTAGAACATTTGTGTGATTTGAATTTATAAATTGTGAGATTTCAAGCTTTTCCCAAATTGCTGACAATTCTGATTCACTTTCTAAAGAGCTGCAGAAAATAAATGTGCTTTTGGAGGCACAAAGAAGGAAACTAATTAATCTGCATTCCATGGTTGTCTTTATTTTTGAAAGAACTGTCATGCTTAATTGCTTTAATTTTACTTGATATATTATGCTGCAGGTTTTCTACAATCACATGTAGGATGTCATACATTGCAGATTGTTTCCAACTGAAGTATGTGGGGCCAGAAATCTCATAGGGCTGGTAATCAAATAGGAACTCTCCACCTTGAGGTCAATGCTTTGAATAATACCTGCATGAATAATAACCAAATGTTGGTTACATCTGGTGGCAGTTTGGGGACTTGCTTGAATGTTTCATTCCAGTTCATATTGCAAAGACTTAGCTTGCCTTTTTTTTTTTTTTCATTTTGTTGCTTTTAATTAAATGTGTTATTGTAAATTCAACTTTGAAACCACTAAATGAACAAAGTAACTGAATTTCTCTTTCCTCCTGGTCTATATGCATTTGAGTAAAACTCTGCAAAGTCATGCTACAAGTGTTGAAACTATTAGATCAATGGGACAGAAAATTGTTTTCAGAGGCTGTCAGTCAGCCATCTTTCACCAGCAAACATAGTGGGAAGCAAAAATACTCTTTAAAGTTTTTGATTATGTAGAAACTATTTTTTTTTTTCCCCCCAGGAATAAGCATATCTGTGGAGGTACTTTGATAAAGGAAGAATGGGTTCTAACAGCAAGGCAGTGTTTCCCTTCTCGGTACAGTACTCTGCAGCTTTGCAATGTTGAAATACATCTATTTTTTAGGAACTTATCAGCACAATGTTTCTTCAACATAAATGCAGCAATTTTCCCTCCTGTTTGGCTTTAGAACTGCTTTTCTGATGTAAAAGTCCTGTGGGACTTTGGTATTTTCTGTTATTATTGTTGTTAATCTAAAAGAGCTCTGGCTATTTTACATAGAAATATAAATATGTTTTCCAAGTGTAATGGTTAGACAATTACCTCTTTATGAAAATAATCTCATGCTTCTGCTTAACTGGACAGAATGACACAGAAAACTTGGGTAAGTATCAAAAAGTTCAAAGGTTCACACTGTCCAAGGATCCAAATGTTTGGATACTACTAGGAAAGAAAAAAAATACTAGATTTTAGTAACAGTTAAAGATAAAATTATGTGGTGGCTTCAGACCAAAAACTTACATCCGAGCATGTTGATTTTGGAAGAGCAGTTGGCAGCATAAACCCATTTCTGTTGAAGAATATTAGTTGAAATCTTCTAGCATAATTATATTAAGCAGAATTTCTTGAGTTATTTTATTATACACTCAGGAAAACCCTAACCAACTTTGCCTCATTTAGGTACAAAGATTTGAAAGACTACAAAGCCTGGCTTGGAGTTCATAATATCAAAGGAAAGGGAGAAGAGAAGCACAGACAAGTTCTGAATATCTCCCAGTTGGTATATGGCCCCACAGGGTCAGATTTGGTCTTACTGAAACTTAGCAGGTTAGTAGCTGGTTTTGCTTATTCCAGGATTTTCAATTGATGAAATCCTAAATAAGATTTTCAGATTTCAAATTCTCTACTGTCTGATACTGCAGATGATGTCCCCATGGGGTAAACTTCCAACTGTAAGAAATTTACTTGATATATGCAGAAGTACAGGTTCATCTACCTTACTCTAAAAACAGATGTTAATTCTGAAAACTCATGCCTCTATTTTTTTTTTTCCTGATAAACAAGTTTAGGCTTGTTGAGAGGGATTTTTGGGCTGGGTTTGTGTTTGCTTTATAAAAAAAAACCAAAACCAACATCTCACATTGACTAGTATATGGTTTTAATTTATAGAATAAGCACCAGATTGTAACTGAGATCCTTGATTATATGAGCTTTCAAAGTTTCTCCATATTAGCAAAAGTACACATTCAAATGAAATGCCATCATTACTTACTTTTAAGATGAAAACCCTAGTTAAATAGCAGAACGGTGACAGCATTTCAAGAGATCTTTTTGACAGTTAACAGCTGTAGTACAAAAAATAGGTAGAAGAATCCATCATATTCTTCAAAGATGGAAAAGAAAGGAAAAGAATTGGCACAGTTTTTAATTGCTGTGGTCTATAATAGATTTAACGTCATTCTTAAAATACATTTTAGAAGGTTAAGCAAAATCCATTATATCTATTATTTATTTTCTCTTTTCAGACCTGCCATACTGACAAATTTTGTAGAAATAATCCGATTGCCCATTTCTGGATGTACCATTCCTGAGAAGACCAGCTGTAGTGTTTATGGATGGGGATACACTGGATGTAAGAAACTATTTTTAAAAACTAAATGAATACGTTGACAGCTTACTTCCTCTTGTCATTATAGGTGAGGCTGCTGGTATTGCCTGATGCCATGGTTGTCCAATACCTTTTGTTATAAAATGCAGTTTCGATTTTTTCCCAGTTTCTTAAACTTTCAGCATTTTATCTAGTATCATTTAGTAGGAAATATTTTCTACTAGTCCATACTTTTTTATTGTTTGTTTCAGTGACAGGTGAAATGATTCAAACATTTCAAAGAGTGAACAAGCGAAAAATATTGTTCTGTTTTAAAAAATCTAGCAGATTTTTTCGCACTTCTAAGCCTTTGTTGAAAAATTCCGGTTCATGCACTTGAGCAGTCTCTTTCTATATCCCAAAGCAGGCTGCCCTGTGGAAAAACTCATACAGAATCATGTACTCAAAGATATAATTAACATTCACAAAGCCAGTGAACTAAGGATGCACAGGCAGCCTTAAGTCTGGCAGTTCCTAACTTCTAAGTATTTGAAGTTGCAACCTTACTAATGTTTATTAAATACAGTTTTTGTGTGAAGTAAATACAAATATGTGGGAGAACAGACATTTATTTAGTCTGCTAAACACTATATCTGGCTAATTATGTGTTGATGATAAAGTAAATAGCTGCCAGTTGACAATAATTACTCCAGTAATTACTGTGCTCAAATGTCATTTTGCCACAGACCCTGAGTAAGCAGCAGCAACATACGCTGTCCTGGAAGCAGAGCAGAAACTAGACTGTAATTTTGAGGCTCTCTTCCTTGCAACCATTACTCTGCATTTCTTTGTGGGTGGCAAGTAATCTGTACCAGCTCTCTCCCAGATGACTGCCTTTGATGTTCCTAACACGGCGGTATTAGCCATCCTCTGGGGGGGAATAGCTGTCTGGGGGACAGGGAAGTCGGGCTGGAGCACGGTGCAGCATCACAGGAAAGCTTAGCTTAAGAGAACTGATAAGGAATTTGCAATATTGTGGAGTTATGTAATGTAGTAAAAACATCTGTCATCTGAGGACTTTGTGATATATTTTATGCACTACTTAATGTAATCCTCACAGTGTCCTAGTCAGAGAAAGAAGTGTTACATCCATTTCTTTTGTATTCAAGAAAGCAGGATCACAATTCAGTGAAGGGCAAGCTTGGCATTTTCTTTTGACTGCTGTGCATGTAACAGGCAGGTCCAGGCCCTTTATTTCTCTTCGCAGCTTGTACAGACTTGTCTTTCGACATGTTGAACAAGAGCAAGCTCCACAGGGCTCCTGCTTCCTGACCTTCACACTGATGAATGGAGATTGCACAAAGCTGTGGCTCTGCCCTTGCAGGCACAAAGTCAGTCAGTGTAGCTGAGCCAGCACAGAACTGCTCCAGTATTTTTCAAGTCACACGTCCTTCCCTGGGCCATGGCAGGCACTGTTGCACATTAACTCCTGTTTAAAAATCCTTGCTCCGCTGATGGGAGGGACAGCATTCCGAGTCTCACATTTTCTGATTTCCGTGATGTAACAGGGCAAGCTGGTAGTGGACTGTAGAGTAAACCCAATTACTTATAATACAAAAAACTTCTCCAGAAATTCCCAGAGAACTGAACAGACATGCACACCAAAAAATAATTTCTTGCAAATCTCATTTGTAGCAAATATAAGAAATACAAATGACAAACGCATGGTAACAGTGACGCTGGAGAAAACTGTGAGTACTGGAAAGTACAATAACTGAAGTTACATGAGTAAGCTTATTCAGATTGCACCTTCAATTATTTTTTTCCTTAAAATAAAATAAAGTTCTCATTCTCTTTTCAATCCTAGTAATTAACTATGATGGCCTTCTCCGGGTAGCGAACCTCTTTATTTTGGGAAATGAGAAATGTAACCAATATCTCAAAGGGAAGATCACTGTGAATGAGTCAGAAATCTGTGCTGTGGCTGAAACCATTGGTGCTGGACCCTGTGAGGTAAATATTGCATTTCCTAATACATTCTGAGGAGCCATCAACCTGGCTATTTCTTTCCCAGAAATAATTTACTAGAGTTTTTACAATTATTCTCTCTACATAAAACTTACACATAAAAGTTTATTTTAATCATTTGCATTGGAAAACAATTTGTGTTTCTAGTGATCTATTTTCTGCCAGAGTGCAGGAAGATGTTCCTTTGCTACAATTTCACCATACCACCACATCAGTAAAGGTTTACATGAATGTTAAATAAATTCATGTGACTAAACACTTCCCTAGACTGAGATAAATTTGTGTTTTGTATAATAAGAGCTAAAACCAGCAGTGTAGCTTGATTGGGTACAAAGCAAGGGCTGCACCAAATTTAACTAATTAGATAAGAACTTGCATGCAAAAACCAAAGTCACTGCTCAACAGAGTTGATAAAGTTATGAAAGAAGAAGAAAGATTCAAAAATATATTGAGGTTCTGTATTAGACAGAAGGCTGGAGCATTTTGTCTCCCTAATCGGGCCTGAGCAACGAATCAGTGAGGACAGGAGAACAGCTTCAGTGAAAGTATAGTTTGGTACGGTTGTTTTGCCTGGGACTAGTTTCAATAATGGTGAAAAGAGATCTGAGGAGAAATACTATAAATCATTTATTACAGAAAGATATCCTTTTTTGTATGGAAAACCTGCCTGATGAGATAATGTCTAGGAGGTGGGCAGTCATGAATATTATTATACATTTAATATCTGGAGTAGAACAGGTGATTTCCTAATACTGATGTTAACCAAGCAGTGAAATTTTCCTTACCTAGGGGTACTACCAAAACATGGGGAAACGAGGTCTTCATCAGGCCGAGGCCTCTTCCATTTATTCCATATATTCCAAAGCATAATTTTGTTACTGAAAAGTATTTTCTTCAAAATCAAACATTGAATCATAAATGAGCTCTTAGACACATCAAGGCTTATAAATGAAACATCTGCATGAAAGTCTGCTGGGGATCCTGCACTTTGTCTTCCCCCGCAAGAAGAAATAGGCTGAATTAATATTAGCAATCAGTCTTAATCACTGCATGGTTTCCTGCTCCCTGAGTTCCCCTTTGAAGCTACTTTCCTCAGCAGAGAACAGGCAGAGAAACAAAATCAGATTGGCAGGTAAAACTCCACTCCTGAAAGTGTTTTATGAGCTGCTCTGATGGTACTGACATAGTTCATTGTTCATGTGGGAACCAATCTGCCGTCAGTCAGACGAAAAGAACCCAAACCAAATAAAGGTCAAGCATGGTTGTTTCTCTGGTGATCCAGAGAAAATACAATGCTGATTGTCAGCTTTTATTTTTTAAAACAATATCTCACTATCTGATATGAATACTTACTGTCTAGCTTTGCAGTTCGCAAAGTTCAATACACATTTTGCCTGGGTAAAAACTGAGGTATCTATGTCCAAGTCTCAAATCTATGTGATGTTATTTTAAACTTCTATTTCAATCTAATTTAAACTGGATGTATTTTAATGCTAAATAAGACCTCGATCTGAGCTGGTCATACTCCAGATTTTCACTGACTGGATGTACTGGTGCAGAGATGTCTCATTAACTCAGAATAAGGAAAATGAGTATTTTAACAAGGTATGCCTCAAAATTATGTCTACAAAATATGACCTTACACTATGTTTGGGATTTCCCACCTCAACTCCCCATCCCTCCCAATTGTTAGTACACACAGATTCTCATCCCAGAGCCTTGCAACATGATTGACTGACAGAAGGATATTAACCTGGCTCTGTCAGTAGTCTTTGATGCAAAACCTGTTATCACAATGAAGATGTTTATCAGTCAGCTCACTTTCTGCTCATCTAGTCAGAAGTCACTAGAAGCACACGTAAGGATGAATCATAGGGTTTAGTTTGCATAGGTAGCAACCAAAAGTCAAAGGCCAACCTTGACGCTGGTTTGCATAATGTCTGTTTGTGGAAACTGATTTTGGCAGCAGGTGTTTGACCTATGGCAGGAATAACATCACTGAGCTAGATCACCCCGAAAAGAAAATAGTCAACAGGAGACAGGTAGGACCTGTGCCTTGAAACCTCTTGAGAGGTGACATGCTTTATGTTTATTTTCTCCTAGCGAGATTATGGTGGTCCCTTGGTTTGTGAACAAAACAGGCTGAAGATAGTAGTTGGTGTCATTGTTCCTGGCCGTGGATGTGCCATTCGAAATCGCCCTGGGATTTTTGTTCGGGTCTCATATTACTCCCGGTGGATACACAAAATTATGATGACCTACAGAAAACCCTGAAAAACTCAACAACTTCAATTCAAAGAAAGATTTTGGACAACATGTAATTAATGTGTAATGTAAAGATCAACAATTTTTTAACTACTTGATAGTCAAGTTTGTTGAGCTTCTTTTAATATTTATGTGTGTTTTTAGTGTTTTTGTCTATCAGTGTTGTTTTATAAAAGTTGGAATGACTTACAGTATGGTGACATATCTCCTGAAGATACTTGAATGGGTAAACAATTTTGAAAAGATATTATTACTGGGTGACAAATGGTTTTGTAGAAATAGATCATATGACCTCTTTTATGCTGCTCTTCAGATTATCTTAGAAGGAGAAACAAATTATAGTGTTATTTAACACATCTTATCCTTTCTGTGAGCCATGTATTTCTCTTCATATATGACAAAAGACCTACGGAGAGATATATACATATGTCAAGGACAGCATATATGAACATATTTCTCCTCCCTGCTTATAAGAGGTCAAAGATTTTAATATTTCAGTACAAAATAATCTCTTCAGAAATTAATCTTTTCATTATTGATGGACTTTGACAAGTCTGCCTAAGTAGAGTTCTCATAGAAGTCAGTATCACATATTTTTACACAGTGCTTGTAGACTTCAGTTCTGCACTTGGTCCCTTCAGTGTGTATGTGGCCCCTAACAGATATCTTAAAACCCCTTTTGTCTGAGGGAAGAGACAGAAGTGGATTGGTTAGCAGACTCTTGATCATTTGTTTAAGGTTAGGCCCAGAAATAACTGCAAATTTACAATGCCAAAGAGAGTATTTCGTACAGTTTGAAAAATTAATCCTGATTAGCTACTGTCAGACTTTGACCATTGAAAGAAATTTCAATCAAATGCCAAAATCTTTCTCAATAGATGAGTGTTAAAAATGTTGACTGTAGTTATTTCATGAAAGTAACTCTGTATTTACAACAGGAAAAAAAATAGTTGAATCTGGTGCCTGGCTGAGAGAATTAATACTGGGAAAAGTTATACATTAATAGCCTTTTCACACACTTAAGATCTTTAATAAAAATTTACCCAGATTTGGACAAAATTATGTCCCTTGTATAATTCCTTTCAGGGTAATAAAATGATTGCAGAGTCTGATATGATCTTGTATGTAATATGGAAAACATCACCACTAGTTTAGTAGCTTGTTTCCTGCCTGTATGTAGGACCATCATTTTCCTGTATGTTGACAGGGAAAGGGAACAAATAATCAGCATCTATGAAAAGTGCTCGTTCTCTTTTAGGCACTGAGTTGTATGGCTGGAAGTGTTATACAAGTATGTTGTTATAGGTGGCAATTACCCTGTAATTTCTGCAAAATTGATAGGACATATATCCAATTGTTAGTTTTACTACTGTACACGTAATTGCATAAGTAACTGCACTGTTACTTCACTTGTGACCATGTAACGGTATATGTTTTCAGTAGCAAATTGTATGGTATGTGTATCATATATAACTGCATAGCCGCTAAGCTGACATCATGGTGTAGACATAACAAAAGACATTTCATTCAGAAGACGCAGGGTTGAATTCTGCCCTCCCCAGTCTTGAGGGGAGCTGTCTTGGGAGGCAGCCCTCGTGATGACTCACGACATTTTCTTCAGCAGTGCACTTTGACTTCAGTGGGACTCAAATATTCTTACATCTCCTGGTGAACTGGGATGAGTTTCAGCCCATGCTTAAGTGGCTTGGCTTGCTGAGATTTGTGTCAAGCATCCAGCAGATTCTACTGGCACACAGGAAGAAGTCTTTCAGCAAGCAGAGCTTCTGAAATTGCTCCTGATGTAAATAGTCTTTTTGGACAAGATACGACTTCTCTGTACAGCGGATCTGAGGTGGTGGATGCTACACACACCGTCTGTCTTGGTCTATTCTGGCTGCCTCTGAAGGCTTTAAGCCCCTTTTGGGCTCTTTTACTTACCAGGCCTCAAAAGGGCAGGATTTAGCCTGTTGTATTTACAATTAATTATTGCCATGTATGTGAAGAGTGTATTCTTACTAAGTATATACTGACTATATCTTATTGAAAGGATTAACTTTTTAAGAGAGACTTTAAAAAAACTCCAAGTGAGTTTTGTTTTCAATCACAAGTAGAATGTGGATAAAATATACAATTCCATGTTCACTCTTTGTATTCTAAGAATTGTTATGTGCTCACTGTATTATATTTGCAGGCATTTTGTTATGTCTATCTAAAAAAGAATCAAATCCTAAAATATTTTAGTTATAAGCTTCTGCTGTGCAGAAGACTGTGATTTTTATATATATATATATATACACATATATATATATGATAAAAATACTGTTTTTTGTTAGACAACGTGTAAGGATTTTTACCTGTTTGTTCTGGGCAGCGTCTCAGTCAAACAAATTGTGCAGAGCTGATGCTCCAGAAGTTAACATGTTTGTATGCACTTGCTTATCAGGTGCTCTTGCTCTCCCCATCTCAGTATGGAGGGCACGTGAGACTCTGAAGAGCAAGGGAAGAGAAGAATAATGGTATGTGGTAATGAATTTGTACTTCATTTATTCCTGTGAATATTTCTTGTTGGTACCAATGGTACCGTACCAGGCAACTGTTATAACTACAGGATTCTCTTAAGAAAGGACACTCTATAGGTATTTTTTTCATTGTTCTAATATTTTTCTCTGTTTAATAACAAGGGAAACTGATCTAGTGCCCTTCTAAATTTCTTGAAAGCCTCTTACTAACTTCAGTGGGATCTGGACCTTACTTTGTTGATGGATTTTGTTTGTATTAGAATTAAAGGGTACAGAGCTTAAATAATTATCTAGAGACATTCTTAAATTCCATTGAATTTTATCTTCATTCTCCTTGCTGCAACTAATCCTTGGTCTTTGAAAAGTGTAATAACTGGATACAAAATTTTAGAATTAAAACCTAAGAGCTGATTTTGCACTACTGAAGTTAGTTTGACTTAATTACTGATTTTCCTTGGGCATTGGAACTGGCTGACATTTCTTCTTTTCATTAATATTTTTTTTTCCTTTAAGAAAGCTTTTTTCCCCTGTATCTTTTTCTCTCATAAAACCTCATGACCCTCAGAGAAACTGTAGCTCTCATCATTGGGAATGTACTGGTCTAGATTTTTGCTGCTACTGCTGAAATCTTCTCTATTTTAAGATTAAAATTCTCTGAGGCATTCTGCAGACCCTTGCTGCAGGTAATGCCAATGTACTTGACAGAGCTACTCACTTGAGTTAGAGCTTTTCAGACGAGGGTCCAAATATATCTCTGAGGGTCAAAATCTACTCAGGCAAAATGTCCCTTGAAATCAGTGAATGTGATTGATTGTCAAAACAGCAGGGACTGAAAGTTGCTCAGTGCTTTTCCCGGTGGCCATGCACTGAACTACATGCATCCTTGTACACTGAAAAGCACACAGGTTCTCAACTCCGCAGCCACTGCAACAAGGGGTGAGGCTTTATTGCCATCCTTCTGGAAGGCTGGTTGTAAACCAGTTGACTCCCATGGAACCTGTATGAAACGTATTGGATTGGTTCTTTAGCCTTCTTTTCTTATCAACTATTTTCTTCCTCCCTCATATGCACTGGTATATTATTGTTTTATGAATGTTGGTACTGCTGGCAGGAACTAACATGACTCTTCACCCTAAAATTTTACAGTGTTCCATTAAAACATACGCTTGGGCATTTATGTATGGCATTTCCTTGCATGGGATCTAACTTCAGGGAGCTGTCTGTGGAATTCAGTGTATGATAAGAGTATTTTTTCATAGTTAAATGGGAAAAATAATGCTCCCACTAAATACAATTAGCTGAATGCCTAATGAAAAGGGAACACTGTGGTTATAACTTGTATTATAAATCTTCTGTAATTAACAGCATCTTCATTAGTTAATAAAGTTGGTATTTTTGTAACCTTGTTTACTCTTATTATTCGTAATAAAGTATTTTATAAAAACCAACAACTTCATTAGCATTACATTTCTTATTTAAAGAAGGTTTAGAACCCCACTGCTAGACAGAACCTTAGAAAAATGAGTGGCTCCCAACTCTAATTTCAGGGAGACCTTTTAGTGTGTAGGGTATATTTTAAATATCTTCAGGGATCCAACAGCAGAACTGCACATAAATGAAAGATGATACAGCCAAATCCATGCTGTGGTCCTGCTGAGTCTCCCTAAGAGCTTCCTGATGGAATTCTGCACTGAGAAGGGCCTAAGCATATTATGGAGAGAGTATATTTGCAGTGGAAAGGGTGTACTTAACCTAAACATGAGTATTCTCCAAGAGGATTGTAGTTCCTTACAACTTACAAGTATGAGAGGCTTGGGATTTTAAATACTTCTTTTAAACTACTTTACACATCAAGAAAGTGCTTCTCTCACTGTGTCACTGGGTGAAACTGGTGGTACATAAGATGATGCAAAGGAGGGCAATAACTTGCACAAAGCTAGGTGCTGCTTCTGCACTGAATATCAAAACCAGCCAACAGCAGTCACTACCAAAAGAGAGAACAAGCAACACCCTTATTAGCCCTAACAGATTAGTGCCTCGGTCCAGCTGAGTACTGTTAAGCTCCTATAACATCATGGCATTCTGGTTCAGTAAGTTCAACTAAGGGACAGTAAGTTCATTACTTCTTTTTCTTTATCCAGATGAAATTTCAAAGTTCTAAGCATTCCTGGCTTCACTGAATTTTTGATCATTTAAAAAGAGATTTGCTAACAACTCTGTCTATATCAACAGTGAATTATTCTTCAAACAATATCTCATGTGCAGAGTGGTTGAAATCTGATTTTGAATTTTCCATGGTAAACATCACTTTTTTTTGTTTGTAGTCCAAAAAGGAGATTTCATAATTGATTCATAAAATCAATGGATTTTATCAGGAACTCCTAAAATCAATGGAAATCTTTCCAGTAACTTAAATGATAGAGGAATGCTTCCAAAGTTATAAAAATCTAGAAATAGTTCATATGTCAAAACCATATACTTGTTATAGGTTTACATTCACAGTGTTGAGGATGATCAGGTGACCTGTCTATCCCCTGGGAGCCATGAGAATTAACTGCTTGTACAGCAATTTACACCACAAAGATCTATAAAGGGATATTGCCTTCATATTACATTTTGTTATGGGTTTATCTTTTCTAGTTGAAAGAACACTGTAATCTGCAGATGATAAATGATGGAAACCTACATCGATGCTCAGCACTTGCTTTCGGCTCTTTGTTATTTAACAAGCCTTGTGTAAACAGAACAGGCCATTTCACAGAGTTCAGTTGTGTATCTACTCTGCCTTCCAAAGCACCGATTTCTGGATAGCTATGTTCCAATAAAAACCATGTGCAATAAATAGGAAAGAAAACAGCTGTAAGGAAAAAGGCAAACCATAAAAAAGTTAATACTAAAATAAACCCTAAAATTATTTTTTTTTATGTTGTCTCTGTTTTTATAACATAGAATAGATGGTGTGAAAAGCTACAATAGAATAGCTTAATAGCCTTAGCTCTCATAAAGCTGTTTCACTTTGGTTCAGAACACTTGGGAAGGTGCAATGACTTCTGGATATGGTCACAGAGGTTGTAGTGCTGGTTGTGCTTCTGTGTCTTAGTCCCTGATCCGGGGCCTACAAGGAAGCTTGGGGGGGACTTTTTACAATTGAGTGTAGTGACAGGACAAGGGGTAATGGGTTTAAACTGAAAGTAGGGAGATTTAGATTAGATATCAGGAAGAAATTCTTCCTGGAGAGGGTGGGAAGACACTGGAACAGGTTGCCCAGAGAAGCTGCTGGTGCCCCATCCCTGGAAGTGTTCAAGGCCAGGCTGGATGAGGCTTTGAGCAGCCTGGTCTAGTGGAGGGTGTCCCTGCCCATGGCAGGGGGGTTGGAACTAGATGATCTTTAAGTTCCCTTCCAACCCAAACCATTCTGTGATTCTATCTTACTTGCATTGAAATCACTGTCCAAAATCCTTCTAGGTCTAATAGATAGGTCCTAAATCCTCCTACTGAACCCCTTGGACCTTGTTATGGGGCTGTTTGAGATCCTGACTTAGTCAAGCACTCAGGGCATATATCAGGCTGGTACTTAGTGGCAGAGGTGAAAAACATATGTTTTACTTTGGACTTGGGCATCAAAATTCCACTGCAGACTATCAACTTTGTGCAGTCAGAGTCCCAATGAACAAAGGAATTGGATGATTTGTTTAGTATGCAAATATCTTTTATTATAATAATAACAACTAAAAAAACCTGGCGGAAGCAGTTACTATTAATCTGGTTTTCATACACATAATAATGCATTCCTTAGGGAACTTCTTGGGAATAACCTCTTCACTAGGGAAAAAAGATACACTGCTTCAGTCCCTAAGAGATGTTGGCATTTGCTTGACATGTATCAGGTGGTGTCTATTTAAGCTAGTGTTGTCCTCAATTGAGTTATTTGATATATTCTATTGGGAGAAAAAAAATATACAGGAGAGTGCAATTCATATAAATTTATTAAAAATAAGGCAGGAAATACAGCATTTGATGCACACACTAGATTAGGTTAGGCTGGTGTAAAACACAAACAAGCATGTAGTTCTTCTCTCTACTTGAGAGGAGTTTTACTTTGAGTAATATGCGAGTTTATAGTATTTAATTCAGTTCAGATTACACTAACTGAAAATTTTCCAGATGGCCTTCTTTCCTTGAGGATTAATGTCAGCATGATACACAGACTGAGCAAATACGCATTTACATCAACATTGCTATTACAAACCATGTCAACAATAGTCTCATGTCTTGGGCGTAAATATGCCATCTGCTGTTCAGCCTTGTGTTCAACAGTACTGCAATTTCACAGCAGTTACAAAACTGCCATCACAGTTTCTTTTCTCCTTTTTTTTCTAGCTCAGAAAATTTGCTGTTCAAAGCCGTGTAAATTGTGGAAGCTTTGCATTAAACATTCATATGAGAGCCTCTATTTTTCATGGCTGTGCATCCTCATGAGACAGCTGAATCCTAATTATTGACTGATCCTACAGTCCTTTAAGTCTATGTTTCTGTTGGCAAAGTCCCCATACAGCCCTAATTTTTCCAATTGCACATGTTCTGAATATGTCTCTAAGAATACCTGTAGGAGGTGAAAACTCATTGCAGTCCTGAAACATCCAGATACCAGCCTTCAAGTATCCACATTGATGTTCCCAGCTTACCATCAAGTACGTTAACACAGGGAAAGGAATATGCTAGTGGGCCAGACGGCTTCTACACATCCCGTATCAGCAAGGCTTGGCTATCCCCAAGGGGAGGTGTTCCACAGCCCTATATGCCAAACCATCCATACACAGCCAGAGGCTTGATGTGACTGAGCACCAAAGCACACAAATAACACACAGACACACAAAGAAAAGCACACCACACCCACACAAATGGTGCCTTCACAGTGGTTTCCAGCTGACTAATTCAGAATTTCTTTGTCTACACATATACTTCAGGAAAAGGGTTTTAACCTGGGATTTTCCCTGTCCCCCAGAGCTGTGATAGCTGACGTTCCTTAGTATAGGAACAGAACACTCTGAGAAGAAAGGTCTTCCTACCAGCACCACTTACCTCAATTTTTGCCTAATAACCACAAATAACAAGGGGAATCTTAGTGATGACAGTGAGGAATATGAATTTTTCACATCCTGAGTTTGCATATTTGTGAAGGCAAACGTCTGTAGTGTAAGCCTGAACTGTGAGAAAAAGTCATACGTGCCTCAGCTCCTGCACCCACGCTCCGGACTTGCTGGATCCAGACCAATCCAATCAGTTCTGCAGTGACAGTGTGTTTACATTAAGCCTTTGTGTGTGTGCATGTACATGTGTGCTTATACATAGGTATCTATTCTGCCTGAAGCAATGTAGAACCTCTGGCATTGTCGTTTATTGTCCTGGAAGCAGACAGGTAGACCTGATTAGTGTTCAGCCAGCTGTGTACTTGTTGAGACCCACCAGTATAACTATAATCTGCATGTGAAGGCCCCAAAAGTTAGGAATTAAAAAGATGCTCAAACCCTCTAGGGAAACAATACTAGTCATTTGCATGTATACTGCTAATTGAAATGATGTATGGACCTTTGGAGACTCTCCTGGATGTTTCTTTTTCTTTTTATTCCATTTTAATTTTGTTAGGTAACACCAGAGGCTGGTCTTCATGTGAAAACTGTCTTAAAACCCAAATATTTCCTGTAGAAACCTGGATCTGTTTCTGAGCTGTTATCTTAGTTAATTTTGTTAGGAGTGTCTTCTCAAGTCAGTCAGACCCAGGCTGACTTCTCACTTTATCTTAGCAGAGAAGATGGGCTGTATTTGTAAGCATGGTACCCTTTAATCTCCTCTGACGCCACTTAGTGTTAACAACCTTTTAGTTCGTACAACTCCCTAACACTAATCCCTCAGCATTACTTTCTTCCACTTTCTCCTGAAGTTTTTAAATTTAATCCTACCTTCCTGCCTGGTTTGTACACATGCTTGGGGAAGAACAAAAAAAGGGGGGGAGAGGGAAGGGGGGGAAGGAAAAGGGCTTTTCAGTCTTATTTAGCTGGCCTTTGCTTTAAACCTACTAAATTTTGTTATCGGTGCTTTTTCCCATCAGGACATGCAGATCTTACCAACTCGGTCTGCAGGAACATGTCAGTTTTACTGGTATGTTTGACAGAGACCAGGCTGGTTTCCAACTGAAATCCATTTGTTTTTCCTCCAGTGTGCTTGCTTACCTCCCCAGGCTCCCGCTCTGTGAGTTTTCATCCAAAGAGGTATTTCCCTGCCTGTTTGGGTATGGATTGTGCATTCCCTTTCAAAACTGGCAGCAGAGTTTCCTCTTTCCCACTCCATACTGGTGAGGATGGACTTTTCTTCTTATTTCTCCATCAAATTCTTCAGAAGCATAAAATGCTCCCTGCCTTTAAAACATTTTCTAACTAAATGCGTCAAGGAATCTGTGAAACTATGTCAGTTCAGGCAGCAAAAACTTACAGGAAGACACTTCATTTGAGCATAAACCAAAAGTTTTGGACGTGCTTCCCGTTAAAATATTTAAATATAGTCTTGGCATTCCTGTATTCCTCTGAATGGTTATTTCAGACCCTTAGGAAGAGTCTGTGAATTCCTTTCTTGGATCGGACGTGGTGAGGCAGTGGTGTTTGTACAGGCTGCAGCACAGTGTGATCCAAGGGACTCCTTAGCATTGCTGACAGACAAAGACTCCACATCTTTTTCTTCTCTGCTGGGTTTTCTTGCTTATTTTCTTGTTTGTCTTCTTCGTTTGTTTGGTACTTTATTATTCTATTTTAATGCTGACAGGAAGAAAACAAACAGGGTAGAGTGGAGCTGGTGCAAGTGATGTGTTTGAACTGTCCACTGGGTAAGATTTATGGTCTGCTAAGGACAGCTTTTTGGAATGTTCTTTGCTTCACTCCTCTCTTGGCAGTTTTCTTGGCCTCTTTAGCTGTCTGAAGACACTTTACTTTCTCTGTTTGGAAAGTGCTTTCCTCATTATCATCTCCGTAAGGGTGGAAGTGATGAAGTCACTTTGTTTCTCTTCCCCCTTCCCCCCTGCCCAACACTGCTGTCTATGTCCCTCAGTGCAGATTCAGCAACTGTACTGAGCACTTCACTGCAGAACATTTTCCTTCTGCAAAACACAGAGCAAAGGGCTACTTGGGCATACGTATGTTGAGAACAAAATACAGCAAATGCTCTAAGTGAAGTGGCATTTCTGCCCCATTTACCTTACCCTTTCCAGAGACCATAGCTGTAAAGAGAGAGCTCTGTGGTGTGGGAAAGACAGAGAAAGAAAACTTTGGAAGAGAGAAAAACTCTTTGAAACGACTGCTGCTCATACAGTAGGATTTTGATCATCAAAGTGGACTACTGTCTGCACATGAGTAATGACTTGATGCCTGGCTTGAAATAGAGTCCTGTATAGACAAATCAAAAGGTTAAGGGCTACCTTCAGAGCGTTTTAGGTGTGAGAAAGCAGGGCAATAATCTTAGGTCCCAGGCCATAGGATTGACCACTGAGGAGCTTAGGAACCACACAGCTTCTGACCACAGTTCATGACCCCTGTCATTATCAGGTCTTTTTCTATGCAAGATTGACCTATGAGAAGAAACTTAACTTGAGGGAGAAATTTCAGCTCTATTGAAATCACTCAGCAGCATGCCACAGACTTCCCTGTGACCAGCCCTTTGCACATGGATCTGGTTTGGTTTGGGTTTTTTCTGCCTGCTATGGGCAGATTGAAAAAGTGGCTTGAACCAGTTTATGTCTGTATCTGAATTTAGTCAGTCTTTTTGACTCCAGTTTAGGAGATGAAGATCAAAGGAAAAGAAGTTTTAAAAGAAGTGTTGTCTTTAAGGCCACATCCTTCCTAGTATTTTCCCAATTTCACACATTCATTACAAGGGGAAATGTACTGCATAGAGAAAACACACCAACCCTTCCGAGTGAGAACATATAGCGATTTCATTCAGAAACACTCCTTTTAAGGCACAGAGTCTATAAAAACCACACCAAGAGAACACTGTACTCTGCGGTTATTTGTTAGTAAAACTGACAGGAAATCAAAACTGAAAGGATTGTTCTTTAACTGCCAACTTGCTGTAATGGAAGCCAGGGGAAATATATTTATCTGTTTACTTGACTAAGAAGAAAGAAACCAAAACATATTTTCCTCCAATAGTAGAGGGAGATTACACTGTTACTAGTCACTTGTGTGCTAGACTTCCCTCCAGGCCTTTCCTAATGTTTTGTCTTACATTCAAAACAAATAAAATATCAGCTCTTAGGAAAAGAAAATATTTCAGAGTATAGAAAAAAAAAGATCTTTAAGTACCTAACATTTCACCTTTACAGCCTTAAAGATATTGTCCAGGACTTCACACTGTTGAGAACTATCCTTTTGCAGATGACTTTTGCACAATAGAGATTGCATGCCTGTTATCTGGCACAAAACTGCAGCTGCAAAGTTGGACAGCCCATTTAGAGGTATGACTCACTAGGCTTGGTTTTCCCTCCAAAATTAATTTTTATTCCATTCAGATAAATAACATGAACTAGAATGGATTTCATTGCAAAGGATTCAGCCACCCTACTTAGTACTTATTGTAATAGGTGCTAGGTCAGTTGAATCATATAGGATTGAATGCTATTACCAGTGTGATACTAAATGTGATCTCTGTAGTTAGGATCTCTGTAAGAATCAGTTACATGATGATGTGAAGAATAAAAATAATCTGAAATATGCCAAGATCAAGCTCAGCAGTGGATTTTGTCTTTGCTGCATTTCTCTGATGATACAGAGCTGCCATAAATTTTTTCAATTGCTGTATTTACAGCAGTTTTGCACTGCCGTGTAGCAGTCAAAACCAGCTGGCAAATCTTGTCAAAGATATTTCATCTGATTACTTCTTCCATCTGGGCAGATGCAGGGAAGTCTGTCAAACCATGAAAATAAAAATTATTAAGCTGTAGTTCCTAGAGATGGATAGCTGGTTAAAGCTTTGGTAGCTGGAAGAGGGCAAGAATCAAAAGTGCATATTTTTCTTAACAGTATATCTTTGATGTGAATTTTAAAGTAACTGCTTTTAGGGAAGTTGCATGAGAGAAATCAGTCAGTTTATGGTGTACAATGCAGCTGAACCAGATAATGAGCACATTGTTTTGTCCAATTTAAAAATTCCACAGTAGGAACCATCATGCTTATAGCAAGAGATGAATCTGTACATGCTATCATCATGCCTTGGTTTTTTATTATTTTCAAATTCTGTCATAATGTTCAAAGTGATGAGAAAGAACCTCACGCTTAGAATTTGTGACATTATTCCTAAGTACTGAAGGTACCTATAGAAATTCAGCGAGAATAGGTAGACTGCCACTTTTGACATATTTAACACCATAATATGAACATAAATAGATCATGCTGTAAGAAATCACTTAGGTCCTCATTTGGGACCATAATTAAACATATATTTAACTTCAACCATAAACCTAAGTCCCATTAACTAGTGCCTTCCTTTGAAGACACAATTAATCCAGTGAAATTAGAAAGCGTTGTGACTTTATCTGAATGGGAGTAAGGATGCCAGTTGGGGATGGGACTTGTTTGTACAGTACCTAAGCCAGGAACAACATAAACGTAAAAAAACTTCCAAAACTGACATTAAAAATGTTAATGGCTCCCTTTCATTCCTTTTCTCTTTTTAAAATAACAGCTTAAAATGACATTCAAAGGCTCAGCAACTGCAACTATGCAGGGAGACACATTCAAATTTACTTCTGCTTTAACCACAGTTCGTGTAACTCCTGTGAAAATAGATGTGGTGTTGTGGTTTAGTCTTCAGAGCCTTATTAGATGCCTTATTATAGGTCTTTGTGTAGTAGAAAGGTAATGCAGAGAACATTTTAATATGGTTGCATTACAATGGCATTCAGTTCAATTACTTCAGAGTCTGGGGAGCACCTATAACTGGCCTGTGCTCTGGAGCTGAAGTTAAAGTTTATATCTCTGCAGCATCTCTATTACTTGTCTAGACACATCTCTTAGGATTTGGAATTATAAATGACAGACTTTATACCAGGCTTGACATTTATTTGATAGAATATAGAGATATATTTATAACATGATGATAACTGCATCTGATACGTACTTCATTTAAGATCAGAATGAAGCCCAAAACATTCACATGTGGCAGGGTCAAAACCTCTTTATGATTACATTATAGAATACAAGTAAGCCCCAGATTTTGACTTTACAAACCTTTTCCAATAAATTAAACTCTGGTCCATCCTCAGAAAGTATTCTGAAGATTAAAAAAGACTTGAAAAGTCTACTACAAATACTTAAGTCATGCAAGTTATTTGATCAAGCCAATTGAATTATACTAAAAAAATTATGCTAAGTCATTTAGCAAAGCTTGATTCCACAGCTCTGCAAACAGGACAATTGCTTTGAGATTAGCATGGAAAAATTGTGGATTAAAAAGAAATGTTGATGACAAGTGAGAATTCATGTGGAAGTACTTGAGGACATGCTCCTCCCTAGAGAAAGAATAAGCTCTTAAAAATACCTTTGCAATCAACTTATACATCAATTATTTATTAGCATTAAACTTTTTTTTAAATGACAATACAGATAATGAAACTAGAATTTCTTAAGATGTATTCAGTTCCTGTCTCTGCCTTTGACTTATCAAGAGTCAATTTATCTTTGTCAAGACACTGAATGCTCTCAGGCACCCAAATATTGCCTGCCCATCTTTGGGGTTCCCATAGCCCTACCCACAGCTCAGGACCCCGTTCCAGCTCCCAGGGTCACCAGTCCCTGCCCCTGTGAGGTTGTAGGACATCATCTCCACCTGTCCTGGTCCATCTTTGTTGGGATGCATGGCTCCTGAACTTGGAGGAGCTGGTCCTTGAATAATAACCAGCTTTTGTGGGACCCTCTTCCCTCCAGGGTTTCATCCAACAGTACTCTACCAAGCAGATCCCTGAAGAGGTCAAAGTCTGCTTCCCTGAAGTCCAGGGTAGCGAGCTTGCTGTGCTCCCTCCTCTCCTTCTTAAGGATCTCAAACTCCACCATTTCATGGTCACTGCAACCAAGGCTGCCCTTGAGCAGTAGGTACAGTTTTCATGATAACCCAAAGACCCTTAAATCCCTCATTTGTTTAAAACCAAAACTTTTCCTTTGTATTTGTTTGCATTTCCTGAAGAATATTTTACAAATGTTGCAATTTTTGACTAGCTGTGAATTTTTTGTATTTAATAGTAATGGACTGTATATAGATTCATAGAATCAGAGAATGGTTTGGGTTGGAAGGGACCTTAAAGACCATCCAGTTCCAACCCCCCTGCCATGGGCAGGGACACCCTCCACTAGACCAGGTGGCTCAAAGCTTCATGCAGCCTAGCGTTGAAGACAGCCAGGGATGGGGCATCCACAGCTTCCCTGGGCAACCTGTTCCAGTGCCTCACCACCCTCTCCAGGAAGAACTTCTTCCTGATATCTAATCTAAATCTCCCTGCTTTCAGTTTAAACCCATTACTCCTTGTCCTGCCACTAAAGTCCCTTGTAAAAAGTGTCTGTCCCCCCCCACCTAGCTTTCTTGTTGGCCCACTTCAGGTACTGGAAGGCTGCTACAAGGTCTCCCCGGAGCCTTCTCTTCTTCAGGTTGAACAACCCCAACTCTCTCAGCCTGTCCCCATAGGAGAGGTGCTCCAGCCCTCTGAGCGTCTTTGTGGCCTCCTCTGGACTCGCTCCAACCAGTCTATATGCTTATGCTGAGGGGTCCACAGCTGGATGCAGCACTCCAGGTGGGGGTCTCACAATAGCAGAGTAGTGGGGGAGAATCACTTCCCTCGACCTGCTGGCCACGCTTCTCTGGATACAGCTCAGGATCCGATTGGCTTTCTGGGCTGCCAGCACTCACTGCTGGCTCTTGTCCAATTTTTCATCACCATTACCAAGTCCTTCTCCTCAGAGCTGCTCTCAATCCATTCTCCGCCCAGCCTCTACTTGTGCTTGGGGTTTGCCCTGACCCATGTGCAAGACCTTTCACTTGGCCTTGTTGAACTCCATGAGGTTGGCAGTGGCCCACTTCTCCAGCCTGTCAAAGTCCCTCTGGATGGCATCCCTTCCCTCCAGTTTGTCAACTGTACCATACAGTTTTGTGTCGTCAGGAAACTGTCTGAGGATGCACTCGATCCCATCACCCATGTCAGTGACAGAGATGTTAAACAGCACCAGTCCCAATCCGGACCCCTGAGGAACACCACTGCTCTCCAGTCAGACATCGACCCATTAACCACCACTCTCTGAGTGAGACCATCCAGTCAGTTTTTTATCCACGAAGAAGTCCACCCATCAAATCCGTGCCTCTCCAATTTAGGCTTTTGCTTTGTTGAAGGCTTTGCGCAGGTCCAGGTAGATGACATCGGTTGCCCTTCCTTTATCCACCAAGCTTGTGACCCCATCGTAGAAGGCCATCATATTCGTCATGCACAATCTGCCCTTGGTGAAGCCATGTTGGTTGTCACCAACCTCCTCATTTTCCATGTGCCTTAGCGTGGTTTCCAGGAGGATCTGCTACAGAATTTTGCCAGCTACAGAGGTGACAATGACTGGCCTGTAGTTCCCTGGATCCTCCTTTTTTCCCTTTTTAAAGATGGGGTTATGTTTTCCCTTTTCCAGTCAGTGGGAACTTCATCAGGCTGCCATGACTTCTCAGATATGATGGATAAAGCTTTAGCAACCTCATCCACCAGGTCCTTCAACACCCATGGGTGTATTTCATCAGGACCTGTGCACCTTCAGGTTCCTTAAGTGCTCCTGAACCTGATCGTCTCTAACCATGGGTGGTTCTCCATTCTCCCAGTCCCTGTCCCTGCTTTCTGTACCTCTGGTTTTTTTAAATTTTTTTCTTATTGAAGGAGACAACAGCACCTGTTCAATATTAATATTATATATTATGATATATATTTCAGGATTCTGCAGGATTTTCATTTCACATCAGGCTATTATTTTCATACAAGCCTTTTCAGAATAATTTCCATATTGTTGAATTAACTAAACATGACAGTTTCTGTATCCACCCCAAGATGAAATGCACATGTTTTGTACGGAAGCTATATACAAAAGTTTTGTATATGAAGTCAAGTATCCAAGCTGAATTGAAAGAGTAAGGGAAATTCTAAAGAGGTAGAATGCAACTAACATTGAATGTTGGCAACAGTGTTACACAGTTTAACACAAGCTGTTCCTCTCTAATATCATAGTGACAGTTTCATATAAATGACATTTCGAGAGTAATAAAATGACAAATACATCATTAAAATTAGAGACAGATTGCTAAATGGATTAGACTGCAAGTATCTTGGTTTTTTCTTTCTTCTTCCACATGCATATTTCATCTTGCTGAAAAATTATATGCCAATGTTGTTCAGATTGCCAGATCCTAAAACGAGTTTTAAAATTCATTCAGTTTTACCATGTAGAGCTCTCTGAGGAGATGAAATTCAGCAATGACTTTTTTTAGCATCCTTGAACAAACCACACCGAACTCTGTTCTGCAAACTTTTAGATGTATGAAGTGCCAGGCACATGTAGGGCGTTGTACGTGTATAAAGTAATTACAGAATAATGAAATGGTCTTTCTTTTGAGATGATCTTTCACAAATAACATCCTTTTTAATGCTCAGGTTAGAACATCAGAGGCTGTTATTACAAGTTACAAGTGCCCTAAGTTTATCTGTCAGTGATGTGTTAACCAAAATCCTCTTTTATCTTAACACTAAATATCTTTACTGGGCAAACTAATGGGCATACTATCTGAGAAACTTCTTTACAGCGTTCCAGTGGTAACAATCAGAGACACATTTTAGAATCACTGAGTACAAGAGAAAGGAACTTTTTTTTTCATTATGACTCGTTCTCCAGTAAACCTTACTTTAGACTGTGGAATTTATATATTCTGATGATAATGGCAGCCTGTAGGAGTAAACTTAACTCACCTTGAAACTGTTTCTGTCTTTGATGAATTTGCAAGCTATTAAAAAGGAAGTGAAGAGTCCATCACATTGACCATAAGGAAATATGTATATCTTATACAAACCGGGGCTATTTAGTTGCTAGGTAGATTCCATTTTTTGTTAATGGCCTATAAAAATGAATAATTGTCAGCCTTGTCCAAGGCACATTGTTTGTAATCATCTTCAGGATTGCACAGGTCTTGGATCTAGCCATACAAAATTGTCTTTATGCCAAGGCACAAGTGAGAGAAACTGCACTGAAAGAAGTTACAGGGCCTGATCAAGGAAGATACTGCATGCCTCTGGTGAAGGACCAAGGGCCCTTGGCTTCAGGCAAAGCAAAGAACTACGCAGGATGAGGTCCTCACTCTGTAAAATAATCTTCTGATTAAGCATGTGCTATTTTCTGCTCTTCTGAAATGAGTGTGTGCACATTAACATCTGTAAATGTCAGACAAGTGATCTGCTGCACTGAGCAGTCTGAGTTTAAATCTGTCTAATGCATGCCTTGTCTTAGTAAAGATACAGATGCTTTCTGTGGTCCTATAAAAATGTGCATTTAAATGATGAATGGGAAAATTTATAGTTCCAATTGCTCTTGTCTCCTTTGAAGCAGGAAAACTGGCAACCCCTTATCTAGACTTTAGCAGGTTGAGATAAACCTAGATACCAAAAAGTATTTGGATTGTCAGAGCTTTTAGCTACAGTAAACTACTTAAACTAAAAACAGCAGTTAGTCAAAAAAGAACAATACCCATTCATTTGTAAGATGTTCTGTAGTGGCTGGGATACTATTTAATGATTTTCTTCTTCAGATCAGACTATTGTAAGAAATATAAGTTACACACATGGACACTCATATGCACAAACGTGCCCACAGTGATATAAAATATGTAGTGTTTGAAGAAATCTTGCTTGGCTAACACACAGTAGTCATTGGAAGAAATGATCCATGGAGAACACTGTGTTGAGTAAACTATAGTTTAGCTCCAGCAATATAGCAGTGAGATTACACTCATTGTTATGAAAATGTTATTGCTGCCTTTACACATCTATTTTCTCATGTGATATCTGGAACAGTAAAATTATCCTCACTGGGAAGTACTCTTCTGTCTGGTTCTCTTTTGTTTTCAAATATATTGAATTTACGTGGACAGTGCAGACTTCTATCATGTCTCTGAATTTTTACCGATGGATGTCATTGTACTACATAAGACAATGATTGTCCCAGACTCCCTCTGGGTTTTGTACTATGTTTCTGGCAAGTTTCTATAAAGTTTTCTGGTGTAATTTTAAGTCTGCGTTTTAGTTAATAAGGCAAACAGGGGAAGCTACTAATTCAATTTGTAGTATATATTCAGCGTGTTCACTTTGCTTATAAAACACTGTTTTAAAATGCTGTATGGACCTTTTTGTTCAAGAATAAAACCTCTTCTATTTACAAAATATCTCCCTCAGGTCTCTGAAAATATCATGCACACAGTCTCTCTAGTTTCCCAAATCAGTCTCCTGGAAATAAGAATAACTACACCTACAAGACCAAAGCTTTAGCTGACAAACAGTGGCAACAGCCCAGCAGATTTGTGAGGGGAAAAACAATTACACCAGTTAAAATGTTCCCTTCTGACTGTAAGAGTCTGAGTTCTGCTTGATTTTCCTGTGGTTTCTGTGCAAAACCAAGTTCTGTACTCAAATTTCAAGCAACTTTTCTTGGATTACAGCACATTTTCCTTTGAAAATCAGTTTGGACACTCATGAAACTCAGCTCCTGCTCAGGTTGTACTTCCTACAGCCTACCCTGATACTTGACTTTGCAATGACAAGGTAATGTCAGTACTCTTTTCTGGGACTTCTGTATTAGTTCACTATTGGCTGCAAGAGATGCATTTGGATCTAGTGGGAAAGATTAGGCTGACAAAGGAGAGCTTTAGGAAGGTTTGGGTTATTGTAAGGTAATCTCCCGGCAATTTATCCACAAACATCTGCCAAAGGGTCAATAGTAGTGAAGAAGCACAATTTCCCTTCTGATTAATTTATGTGAAGCACCAAGGCCCTGATGAAGTTTGAATCTCTGCATTAAACTCTGAAATTGAATCCTAAAGAAATAATTTCTTCTAACAGAGAGAGAGGAATTACCAGCCCATGGAAAGCTGAGGCTTAGCCTTACCCTTTTCCTCATATTTTAACATAAAATCAGACTGACTTTGTTGGTTTCCACACAGATTTTCCTATTTTGATATGCATATTCTTAGTCGTGCCATGGCTTATGCTGGGACTTGGCAGGTTGATCTACAGTTGTGAAATTCTCTTCCAGATGAGGACCTTGAGCGTCTTATGTGAACCGAAGACTTCAGTTCCTTCTTTCAGGATTTCCTGCTTAATACTATAGCATGGTGGTGTCTAGTCTATTCAGTTTAGGCACTTGTTCATTTCCAGTTTGAAGTCCCTGGCCCCAGAAAGGGGAAGAAAGATATATAAACTCCTGTAATGTCGCTTCCTGCATCCCTTGAAGAGTTTTGAAAAGAAATAACCACTTCTAAGATCTGCAGAGCAAGTTCCAGACTACTGAAATCAAATGTCTGATCTGTGCAATTTATGTAACGCCAGAGAATAATCCAGCCTAAGGTACATGTCTATCCTTTTCCATTGAGAATACAGTGAAATAACAGGAAATGTTCCTCTCCTCTATTCCCTTGGGATGCACCCAAATCTCCAAATTTGCAAAAGGAATAAGACTTCATATCTGCAGATCTCTAGGCTCTGCTCAGGATATAATCCAATAGCCCAACAGAGTGTTTCTCTCCCTGAGACCATGGTTTGCTGACTTGAATCGCTGCGCAGACACTGACCTGAACCAGTCAATAGGCATATTAGTTACTTATCTACACACAGGTAGATTGTCCTGTCCACTATCTGTCCACTACCAAAGTTGGCTTCAGTTATGACAACATATAACTTTCAGGGTTTCTCCAGAACGTTTAGGCAGAGTTCTAGTGTTGCCCATAAACTGGATTGCAGCAAAGCTTTAGTTGATATTTAAGACTTCCATCAAATGAGAAGAAATATTTGGGATAAACCTGAAGTGAACTTTAAGGCTGTGAACAAAGGCAATTCACAGATGCAACATAAAGCTGTCCTGGAAAATAGAGTAGCTGTTTGGGATGTGAGAGAGTTCTAAGTCCCAACCGATACAGGATTTATGACATGAGGATTTCATCTGCTTTGTTTGTCCTGTGTTTCCAGCACGAGATAACATTTTGGTGTTTACGTGGGAGAGGGAACAGAACTGCTTCTTCCATCCTTCCTCATTAGAAACTTGCACTTGGTTGATAAAATACTTAGTTAGGTGCTCATGATGAGTACAGGTGCATCAAACCGTACCATTGAGCAACATCAAGCTTTGTGGATTTATACTTTCCATAACTAAACCAAATTATTTAGTCCACTTTATATATCAAGATTGCTCAGAGTGAAACCCAATTTGAAAAATATGGGTAAAAACTCTAAGTGGTAAGAAAGAGATAAAAGACAGACAAATTTGTTACTTTTAACATAAATATGGATTAAAATACTGTGTTATAAAACTTTATTTTTAATATTTTTATTACTATAATGCCAGATAATCTGATCCTGCCAGAGCCAATCAGATTTGATGAGAATATTAACTTTGTTTGGAGCCAGTAAATAGGTGTAAACATCAGACCTCATTAGATTTTTCTGAACTGTATTGAAATTGAGGTTTATTTCATGCCATGTATGATTAGACAGTTAGTGTAATTATTCCAATTTATTTCACATCGAGACTTTTGCGTTTTATCCTTTTAAGACAAGAGCTGAAATCTCCTATGCCCCAAGGCAGATCAACACACAATTTGTCATGTCCTATCAATCTGGAGGACAGTCAACATTTGTATCTGTCCTCTCATAACAGTCAACTCCTGATGCCTCAAAGGATGCCAGAATTTCAGCAGAACAGAGAATGATTGTAGATGACATCAGTACATGTGAAGGGAAGTATCTAAATTTTTTAGAGGGTCATTTAAAACAATCATTCATTTCTAAACTACTTTGTAGACTGAGTCCATCTTGAAGTGTTTTTCGGATATGTCCTTATAAAAAATGATTCTGCAGAACTGACTGACTGACTAGATTGAATGATTTGGGCATGAATTATGTCATTAAAGTTGAAAGTTTTTTCTATCTGCCATCCTTGCATGTACAACCTGCTTTCTATAAGGATTTTTGACAGGTTTATGCTGACTGGGTTTGTGTATGTAGTTCAGCATCTATGGACAGTTTCAGAACTCTGAGGACTGCATCAAAAAAAGTAATAAAAATATATTTTTCCTAATAGAATCAGATAAGCTGAGGAAAGGCATATATGTCGAGATAGGAGATGTCATTTTTTCATTTGTGCTGCTTTCTACTGCAAATTCTTGTCTTTATTGTTCGTCTGGTTCTCTTTAGCGAACTCTAGACCAAAATCTACTTCTTCCTAGCTTTTGACTTTTGTGGTCTGTCTGCACCAGCCCTGAAGGCAATTTGTACCTAAGTCTCATAAGACCTTTCTCTGCTTCAGTCACTCAAAACACTTAACCCTGCAGTTATTGGAGAAACCTGTTATATCTTCAGGTCAACCGATATTTTTCTTGGTTCCTTTGTTTGAGATATCTTGGGTTTTTTTTTCCAACAGCCTGTGTTGTTCTGACGTTTGAAATCACATTCAATTTGGGTAGGTGGTTTCCTAAAATAATTGCCACAGTTCTGCACTACTTGAATTATTCTTTTATTGTCATGGTCCACCCACTTTATACTCTCTGGAAATTCATGGAATAGTACAGGGCAAGTAGTGCCACTGTAACTTTCTGGAAGAAAATATATTTGTCCTGGAAATGCTGAAACGGGATCCACATGATCAGCTCCTCTCAATTAATACGAGTATGTCACATATTCTTCTTTGAGCCCATACTATTTACATCATTCATACTA
Source organism: Rhynochetos jubatus (assembly GCA_027574665.1). Lineage (NCBI taxonomy): Eukaryota > Metazoa > Chordata > Aves > Eurypygiformes > Rhynochetidae > Rhynochetos > Rhynochetos jubatus. Next base: position 11,234,277 of record CM050652.1, read on the forward strand.
AAACTGATTGTATAATAAATATGCTACGTGTCTTGCTGATACATATCTTTATTTTGGGGGAGAGGATACTCAGTGATATGCTGGTCTTTACATAATCAGTGTATCAAGATTATCCACAAAATACTGTAGAATCATTTCAGACTAGTATTTTTGAGAAAGTAGGTAGTGAATGAACTAAGTATAAAGTTAGTAATACCTGAGCAGATTTATATGTTGACTTTTTACAGCCATTCACTATGATAATGTGATACAAATGTTTGTCATCAGATCAACTGATCAGTGGTCTTGAGGTTTTAAACATTACATAAAAGCTACTATTCTTTCTGAGATTAAACTATGCAATGACCTGCTGAGATCACGTTTTAGCTCTAAACATCTTAAAGAAAGAGCTTTCCAGCTCATAAGCAAAGTCAGGGCCAGCTTCATGGTATACCATCTATAACCCTGTTCTGTTGAAGTATCCTATCAAAATACTCTAACAAAATATTTGCTTTGGTTGGGAGATACATCTTCTCAAAGACTATTCTTCTGAAATCATTGCAGTACTAGCATGATCAGATGGGGAAAAATGAAATTCCAAAGATATTTCTACACTGCTCTCACTCTGAGAACACAGCTCCACTGAAATTTAGGCACCATGAACTAATTTCAATGGTTCAGAGAAACATTGTGTGGCACAGAAGGAACAGAGTGGATGCAACTGCAGCTAAACTTTGTTTCATGCTTGGAACTGTCATAGAAAAATATGTAAAAGTGGGGTTAGATCAAAAGTGAATGTACTACAGGTAGAAAGTGGAATATGTGTATCACCTTGTGTTACAAGGATTTTGGACTGTGGTACAAATTACACCAATTAGCATCCTCTCACCAGAAGAGTAGGACACTGGTTGTCATACTGATAGGAATTGTGAGGTTACATGTGCTCCAAAATATTGTTTCCCCTGTTGTGCTGACTCTGGTCCACAACCACAACAAAGAAAAAGCTTATTTCTGCCTTATGTGTGAGTCCTGCCATTTCCTTAACTTTCCCTTCTTGCAGTTTTATAATGCACAACCTGCCTTCAGATCATGTCTCGCTCACGGAAACTCTATTGCCAATACATCTCACATCGTCCACCACTGGTTATGATACTCCTGCAACACCTTATCAAAGAAAGCATGAAGCAGAGACAAAAATTTTGAGTAATAGATAAGAAAATGGAAAAGCAGGGTACAATTAATCATAAATATAATAAGAATGATATCTGCGGGAGTGTGGAGCAGCAGGCTAAGAATCATAGAAACTTCAAGGGAGGATTAACAAGGGAAATTCAGAAACGGAAAGATTTTTATGAACTTACGTGGGGATCTTGGAAAGTGACTAGTTTAGACTAGACTCCTGTATTTAAGCTGGTTAAAGCTAAGTGAGATGAACTCAAACCACTAACAATTTTAAGTGGGAGTTGAACTTACATGCTAGCCTGTTTTGTGAGTCAGTCCAAAGTGTCTGTTATGACTAAGGAGGTTATTTGAGACTTTCTAGGGGCTAGATCACTGGAGACTTACTCAAAAGGCTGAGTCCTCACATTCTCATCTAGCTGATGTCAAAGGCACTTTGAGAGAGGTCAAAAACTTGACTGACTCTTTTCAGCTTATCAGTCCCACACTACTTTTGTATTCTCATAATAGTACAAGAGGAGGATTCCTCATTAGTTAAATGGTCTGTCTTGGATTAAAGGTTAGTTGTGGAAGGGAGGTCCATCATCAGCTAATTTGTTTGTCTGCATGGCAGGCTATTATTTTGCTGTGGAAAAACCTTAAGCCCACAGTATAATGGCATTACTGTCTGGTATTCGTAATTCTAGCCGCACAGTCCTTTTTCTTCAAAATTCATCTGCTCATTATTTGCTGAAGCCAACTTTATTTTTTCTGCAAGATGCAACAATAAGTAAACAACATATGTTGTTGATTCAAAGAATTAACAAAAGAGTGTTTTTTTCATGATCAAAAATCCTGTCTGTTGAGTGCATGTAATATACTTTCTGCTTTTGCGAATTTCTCCTGCTTCAAAGTGTTTGCATTCAGAAGCTGAAAAGGACTTAGATGTTAATTACACATGTGCTTTGAGTCATGAATTTATCCTTCTAAATATATCTTATGTACACTCACACAATTTCCTTTTTTTCTTAATCTATCCGTCATTGTACAAACACTACAAGCACAAACATTTGTCTTCATCCTTAGGAAACGATTGTATATGGCTGGGTAAGTCAAAGTTCCTATTTTCTGCACTGGAGTATGATTTCATCCCTGGATTAGTGACATTGTGTTTAGTATACATGACTTTTATGTGCTCTAATAGCAGCCAGCAGCTTGAGCCTGCTCTTATGGACACTGTTTTCAGTGGTGTAGAGTTGTTACTTAAATAGCATCACATTTACCTGCAAGAATTCCTGGAATATTATAAATGGATAGTGGAAATGAACTTTTGCATTATGCCCAAACCCATATTGAACATCCTACCATTAAAATTAATAAAGTACATGTAGCTAAAAGACTTTGGTGGAAAATCTGATTTTTTTTTTGATGGCCCTTTTCAGTCAGTGAAAGTAAAGGTGTAACTTTGTTGTAAGCTCATCCTTTTCCATTAAGCTTACCCACGCTCACAGTTTGCAGGAAAACGTAACTCACATTTTCACTAATATTCTCCAACTCTTACTTGGTGTGAATTGTTCTTTGGCTTAGAAGGACATTTGTGTCAGTGTAGTGCTTGTGTATGTATTCTAATAATACAGGAGTATTTATGTACAGAATTATGATTAAATATCAGCAAATATAATTTGTAAAATAGTCATCCAGACAGGAGATAGAGGCATGTGAGACTTCGCTGCCAATCAAAAAGTGTGAGTAATGTGTAATGGGTCACAGGAATTTTCATACTGAGAAGTTGGTAAAAAATCAGAGTCCAAAAACCCACCTAATCTAAAGTAGGAGAGAACTAAGTTTTGAAGACTGATAAAAATATCACATTTAGTAAAATTAACCTATGCCCTGTCTTTTTACAAGCTGAAATCTCTCAGTTATCTGAATGTCAGACTTCTTTTCTCAGTGCTCACTGTTGTACTTATTACCATCCAAATATTCTTATGGCTTTCTTGAGAGTGTATTGTGTTCTGCTAGCACTAAAAGTCTTTCTATGACAAAAAATGTCCTTCCAGACACAGTTTAGAACATTCTCGATGTAAGATGCACTGTGTAAATTCAAACCTGTGTAATGCAATATATGATTAATGATATTTAGTTCTGCATGCCTATGTGAATAAGGTAGTAGCAGTAGAAGCTGCTCTACATTTAGTATTTATTCTTCAAAGTACTGGTGGAGACACATATCCATATTCAGTACCCCTAAATTGTGACAGTGGATTGTGAAAATAATTAGAATAGAAAAAATTATACTGTCCTTTTATTTAGCTCCTGTATTTTTTATTACGCACTGATATACATTCTACACTGGAACTGTAAAAAAAACCAAAGATAGATATCACTATAATTATATAATTATATATCAGTAAAATTTATAGAAGTCAACAAAGAAATTGAGATAATAAATACCACAGCAAATTTATTTTGCAGTTATTCTATAAGTTTTAACTGATATTCACTGGTAGAAACATTTTAAATTATAAATTCACCATTTAGAAGTGTTTTAAGGTAAATATAAACATGTAAACCTCAAATCCATATTTTTAGTCTATGAATTAATAACAAATGCTTGATTATAATGATGCTAGCCCACAGAAAATCAGAGAATGGGAATATTATCTCATATGTCAAATTTAATCAACCATTCCACATTTTCACAGTATGTTTATACATGATGTACACCCTAAATATTATTCATATAAATTACACAATCATCAGGTAGAAGGTGATCTTTTTTTTTGTTATATATTTTCTCTGTGGACACTGTGCATTTAAACTATGCATACCTACTTGCATAGAATTGTTTGTACTATAACACGGTCTGCATTTCGTTGTTTTCATCTACTCAATTATTTCTAATCTTTTTTGACATCTTGTCCATGAAGAGCTGTCTGAAATCAGGCATCTGCTCCTGATTAGAATCAGTTGTGATTTACACATATCAACTTCTAATCTTGCCTTAGTCACTGAACCTTCGTGTGGTCACTAGTCCCTACTGGCTGAATGATTTCTAATTTGATTATCCTGCATTAGTCACCATCTACCAGATGTAGACATGAAAAATTTCCCAGTAGGTTTATAAAGTCATTTATGACAGGAAACGATTTTTCAGTGCATTCATCACTTCTTTTTCCATCTCGCCATTTCTTTCAACAAAAAGGTTTTGAAATATAATACCAAAAAAGGTGAAATCATACAGCTCCATCTATACTAGTAATGATGATGCCTCCAAGTTTTTGATACAGCCTAAGCTCAGCTGACTTGTTCATTGAAAAGTTAGTCTTTTATTTTCTACATCGTTGACACTGACATCCGTACACTTCTGGTTTTAGTTGTAATTATCAGTGATCCCTTTACTTGTGAATACATTAAATTTCAGTGATAATTCACTGTCATGAGTTATTTATTCTTAGTGTGATGAGTTGCCAGTCATACTCTGCTAACCACATTATATTAACACTATATTAGTGGTTAGTCACATTTAATCCCTTTTTTGCTATTGAGCTACAACTGAAGGAAAGGCAAATGGATAACAATAAGCATATTTCTTTATTAGCAAATTGGTGTCCTCACTGAGACAGATAGATAGATTCCTGTATGGGAACACCTGTATCAGAGCAGCTGATAGAGTTTGAATAAACGGTTTCCAGCACATCTGAAAAGATGCAACCCTCAAAGCCAGAAGGAGACTGGTCCAAGGTTTACTAAACGTGTTATAAATTAGATCTTTGGGGATAAAAGATAGTTAGCAACTATGAAGCAAAGATGAGGGAGGAGGTGTTTGCAGAATTACCAAGTTAGCTATATTATATGGGAGAGAAAAAAAGAGAAACAGGTGCCTTACTGTCTGTGGGACATGGAAGAGACAGAAGTATTATGTGTCATGATATTCATGTTAAATATTAATTTTCAAAATAGTTATGAGAGGTAAACCCAAACTTAATAAAAAATTTGGCAAATACAGACAATCATGGGGTGCAATGAAACCTGAAATATGTGGAAGAAAGAAAGTCTTTATGTTCAGTCTTCGGCAGGTTTTAGTCAGCATATCATTTAAAGATTTTTGGAGCATTATGACCCTTAGACTACATGCAATTTTTTAGTTCTTATTTTTAAATATGGGCCAGAATCACAGATTAGAAGAATATAAAATGATATGGTTTATGTTTTGGAGTCAGATTAAATGCTTTGTCCAGGGAGTGACAATATTAAAGGGGAAAAGTCACTCTGAGCAGAGTAGCCATTGCATGATCTACATACTGATGGTTCAACAAGATCTACAATTTATTTTGGAGCTTTTCTCTACATGGGAATAAATAAAGTGTCATCTTCATGTGTGTTTTCTTATTGCTCACGACTTCAGTATTTTGATTTCAAATTTTATATTTAAATCAACTTCAGCTTGATGGAATTCTATAGTCATGTCTTGTGCTTAAATCAAAAGCAGCTGAATATTTTCATTTTTTTTCTCACAAGTAAAAATTTCATGTGAAAATGCTGTGGATACCACCACTAAGTCCAATGTCAAAGAGCTGTGAGAATGTTATCAGTTTTCCAGCAAGATGAAACCAGGGCTGATAGCATCAAGTGAGTAACCCAGAGTGAAACCTCTCCTACAGGAATTAATCTGTACATGCCTAGCAAGAGGCAGAGATACTGTTGACATCCCACAGCTTTAAGGTATCCCATACTGGAATATATACTGAAGACCTTGAGAAAGAATGTAGATAACTTAATATGAATAAACAAGAAGAAACTATTTTTATCAATACTGAACTGAAACCTTGGAAATTCTGCCTATCCCTGAAAGCATTGGCTATACAAATACTTCTATCTTATATGGCTCCTGTACCTTATCTTTACCTATACAGGCAATTCTCCCACTTTATGCCAAATGGTGCATAAATGGGTTGCATAAAACATCCTAAAGTTGGGGACCAAATGAATTCCCAATGTACATGTGATTTGTGCAGATTCTGCTTAAAAAGTAAAATTTTATATTCATCAAATCTTGATCCAAAAAGGATCAGTGAGTTCATGTGTGAGTTTTTAAAATGTAAAAAACATAATGTTTTTAAAAATGAGTAAACATTTATCACTGAAGTTTAAACTAAAGATAGTTAGATAGCTAGAAGTGCTAGTAATAAATGTATGTTAGTGGCAAAAAAATAATCTAGTAAAACTGTTACCAGATGGATCATGCAAAGAAATGCAAAGTCAACATCATAATAGAAATGGACAATTTTACTGTCATCCAACTATTCACAGGTACAGCCTTGCAATTAGGACAGTGAGTATTAAAGCACTGCTGTATAACCTTGAAACAGGCATTTTACCTGGATTGAGTTTCCTTGAAACTCAGTTTCAGCAGAAATTATTTCAGTTATTTAGTTTTACAGCAAAATGCAACTATGTATGAGTTGTGTGGTTTTGGTGTGGGCTTTGTTTTTTTGTGTTTTTTTCTTCCCTGAAGAAGACTACAAATAAAATTGCTACTACTTTTGTTACCATATAGTGCTTGTTTTAACTGGAATAGGAGCTTTACATATAGATTATGATCCCTCCAACAATCCTTTCCTGTTTCCTTGCAAGTAAGTGTGTGGCTAATGATTGCCTCTTTCACAAAAGACCTCCCCAGCAGCTATTCAACTACTTCAGCTGAGAAAAGAACATTTGATGACCTACTAAGACCTATATAATTTACTCATGACCAAGTCTTGGATAGAATGAAATGAATATTTTAGAAAAATATTAATCTTGACTTTTTGTCCAAGAAGGACAAGATGTACCTTACAGCCAGGACATTTCAAATATTAGGGCTGAAACCCTGTCAGCCATTCAAGACTTCTTTTTCTCACATCAGGAAAGTTAGTTCACCTGTTTTTTCTGGAATACTTTATTCCCCAGTGTGTATCTAAGGAATTACACCAAAGCAGGCTGACCTGAAAGCAATCATTGTGTAGATTTTGTTGAATGTCTGAGTCAAGACAAAATTAGGTTTTATGAAATTGAGAATGGAGTATGATTAAGGGGGAGTGAAAAAAAGATAGGGAAGGTAGAAACAGTAATAGCATTCCTGTTCTGAGTTTTCTTCCTGGAAGACATGAAACGTTGTCCAAATAAAATTTGCTAATATATACACTTTTGAAAAATCTTTTCCTTTTGTTCAAACGATGAAGTACTAAGGAAAAAAATATCATCAAAAAAATCCTAAGCACTTCAACATTGCTTTTTGTGGAGATGGAGTCAATCTGAGGCGACTAAATTGAATGCTAAACACATAACTTATCTCCATTGTCTGGCTTGCTAAAGGATAGAGAAAGATAATCACTGGTAGCATGGGAGCTTTATATTGTTTTTTCTTTCCTATTTCCAGTATTTCCTTTACTCTCCAAACCTATTTTGTATTGTTTGTTTGTTTTGTTTTTTGGGTTTTTTTTAACTGGATAAATAGAAGTTTCTGGGAATCTGTTTAGCTATGGCAAAGGAAATTAGTTATATTTTGCTGGACCTTGTGGTTAGCTTCAGTTCATGCTCTTTATACCCAGAGACAGGGAATACTGTAAGCAGTATGAGGTCCAGCATTCACTCTATGTGCTTGGCACTGAATTCCACCGCTTATTTTGATATAAGGTAATTAATCTTTGCCTAAGACAAGGAAATGTGTGCATCTTTTTCTTTCGGGGTACCTTGGTATAAGCATGAGGTAGCCTGCTTTTGGAAGGCTTTTCTGTTTATTCTCATAGTCAGCGCTAGCTCATATTTCTGTTTGTTTCTCTATGGGCCACTTTGAGAAAAGCAGATATGTATTTACTCCGTGATCTACAGCTAAGGCATATTTCCTTAGTTGAGAGCTGGCTGAATCTGAGCTGAAATCTGACATGTGGTTTATTTTAATGGGAAATTTCTTTTGTTTCATCATAGTATTTGTCATCTCAAAGTAACTGTAAGTTGTACTTATATATAGTCGTTCCCCTTGTGGGGGATTTCCCATGTGACTGGAAAAAAATAGCATAGTGTCATGAAATTTGAGTGCTGAAAGGGAACACCTTTTCTCAATCTCTGAAACAAAATGAAATAGCATCCCAGCAACAAGACAGACAGGCTAGCCTGAAGCATACTTTTTTTTTTTCACTTTGACATAGTAGAGGTAGAATGTCTTTCACAGAAGTTCCCCCATCAAAAAAAAAAAAAAAAAAAGGTGCCAACATTTTCAAACAGGGCATTTTATTCTGTTCTCAAAGACCTAGAAAATCTTGCCCCCTTTGGGCATAAATTTTTACCTAGAAAAACCTGGTAAAGGTTTATTGTACAGAACCTATGAAAATCATGACACTTTCTTGTAAATAAATATTCTTTTCACCAAATTTTGCTATTGTAGATAAAAAGGAATTCAAAATATTATCGGCCTTATGGGTGAGAGATTTTGGGAACTGGCTTGGGGGACCTAAAAGAGTCTTGTAGGCCCTGGAACCAAGACATAAATTGGTCAACTGGTGTGGATTTTCAAGGCCTATGGGTGACTTAATGACTTATTGGTTTGTTTTGAGGCTAGGCTTGCCTACAAAGTGAGTATGAAAGCACATTCTACACGAGTTAATATCTCCCTTACATTCTTTTACAGTCAAGTAAAGTGTGTTTGCTATCCTCTGAATGCATTTAGTTTCCATATTTAAAGCAATACTGCTGATCGGGATATTGTACTGATCTTCCCTCTTCATTAAATGAACCCAGTATGGCTTCTTATGGCTTCTACCTTATTCTTATATGTTTAGCAGTACTATTTGTGGTTTTTCATTTCTGAGCTGGTCATATTGAATACTGTCTTTGAAATTATCTGTATACAGATACTATATAATATCTAGAATAGAATTCAGTACATATGATGAAAAAAAAAGTTGAACACTACAGTTTCTGCTTAAATTGTTGGGTCTCCTCTACAAAATATTAAAAAAATCTTCATTGCACTTCCAGTTAAATTCCTTATACACTGTGACTTCTTTCCTTTCAATGGCATTCCTCTGCAGTCCAATGACAAGGAAAGGGGTTAACAGATGAATAATTTTCAGTGTTTTATCCATAATATTGAAACACAGCAGGCTGGAAAAGGTTGGTTAACAATAAAATTAAAGACTGAAATTTTCATATGTAGGAATGTGTCACACATTTTAAAAGATACTACATCTTAATGGTATTGTCCAGTTAGAGTTCAACAATCATCAGAAATGATATTAACTTCTTTTATAACTTAGGCTTCACAGTTTTGTTCTCTGTTTCTAGGTATCTTCTCATCTTTCTTCTCACCAATTTCTTTTTTTCTTTTTCTTTTTCTTTTTTTCTGTTTTAATAAGCTAAAGGAGTCTAAAACTACTCTAACAACCAGATGTATCCTACCCAACAGTTATCACTAAAATAAGATGCTTAATTTAAAAAAAATAGGTGGTCTAGGGAGAAGCACATGTACTGCCAGAGGGAGAACTGTGGTCCTGGTCGGACTGATTTGATCTAAAATGAGTGTTGATTTCTCTTCATGGGTATAATCCAAGGGTTGAAGATGGATAAGGATGTGCATGTGCAACATACAGGCCCAAATAGATAAGTCAGATGAAGATAGTCACTAAAGACTGAACACAGTGGTAATGTATATTGAGGATTTTGCTCAGGGAAATGGGAACTCACTGGAAATTGTGACAAAAGTTGAGAATATAAAAACATCTGGTTTTAGATTTAAAACTCATCTGAGCCAATATCTTGTTGTCAATAGTGGTCAGCAAATGCCTTGGTAACTGCATAACCATGTAGCTTCCAACCATCTCTGGTTGGGACTTTCTCGAACTCAAGATTGCACTACATCATCAGGTTTATTAGTTTTTGATGGATCTTCCAATCCTTAATTTGTTTAATGTGTTTTTGAACGCATTTACACTTCTGGCAATGGAAGTAATTTGTGGCAGTGAGTTCCAAAATATAATGAGGTGTTGTGTGAAAAAGTACTCCTTTTACTTCCTTCAGACCTACGGCCTGATAATTCTACTTGGTGCTTTCTCATCCTTGTGTTATAAAATACAGTGAATGATTATTCCCCAGTCACCTTCTCCAGCCTATTCATGATTTTACAGCCTATCAAATCACTCTCAGTTCCTTCTTTTTCGAAGAAGAGTTCTAGTCTATTTAAAATCCTCTCATATGGAAAGCATTCCTTAGCTCTCATCAGCCTTGTCACATCTTTCTATACCTTTAGAAGTTTTACTATATTTATTTGGAGAGAGGGATGGTGAGGAGTACCTTACATAGAATGGAAGAATCCTGCATTTGCCACGGATTTCTACAGTGGTACATGGTTTTTGATTCTGTTTTTGCTAGCAAACTTTTTTCCTATGATTGCTGATGTTCATTGAACTGGTGCCTTCAAAAGGTGCCTTTCCTCATAGAGAAGAGTTTATTTAAAGTCCATCATGATATTTGAGTAATTAGACTTTCTTTTAACTATTTTGTACTTGTAAACAATTTTCACTTGACCTTTCAACACTGCTCATACTACTAGTACTACATGTAGTATCATACTACATCTTCAATTCTCTAAAGTCAGTTTCTGGCATGACTCACTTGAAAAGATAGAAACATAGAATCATAGAATGGTTTGGGTTGGAAGGGACCTTAAAGATCATCTAGTTCCAACCCCCTGCCATGGGCAGGGACACCCTCCACTAGACCAGGTTGCTCAAAGCCTCATCCAGCCTGGCATTGAAGACAGCCCGGGATGGGGCATCCACAGCTTCTTTGGGCAACCTGTTCCAGTGCTTCTCTACCCTTTCCATGAAGAATTTTTTCCTGGTATCTAATGTAAATTTACCCACTGTCAATTTAAACCCATTACCCCTTGTCCTGTCACTATAGGCCCTTGTAAAAATTTCACCTCCAGCTTTCTTGTAGGCCACCTTCAGGTACTGGAAGGTTGCTATAAGGTATCCCCACAGTCCATTTTTCCCTTTATTGACAAGAAATGCATAGAAGCTAGTCATAAACTACACCATCTGCCATCATGCTGTGGCTGCTTTCTTAGGGTGGATATGTATCTACAAGCTAAGATGCCTTAGGCATGGTATATGTGGTCTTGTCCCTACAGCACTGATGGCAGCATAGACATTGCTCTCCATTTTGCATTAGCAGCAGCTCTGCCCTGCTCAGCGCCTTCATGTGAGGAATGTTTCCGCAGGCATTACTGAGGTGACCACTCACGCAAGGGAGTAATTGAGGGAGGGGAGAGGTGGCCTGACATTTGGCAGGCAGGCAAAGGTATATATCAACAAAGTTTTTGTGTTCCTTTTTACACCAGACCATTTATGTTCAGCCACAAACTTTAAAGTGCAGATCTTCATGAGTTAGCACTAATATTTTTTCACATTATTTGTTCCCATTATTTGTTTCCCAGATTTTAAGTGACCATTAGTCTGTGAGGGGACCTTCCAATTTAATTCAAGAACTTTGGTGAGGAACTTTTTTGAAGTTCTTTGCAAATTGAGGTATGCTATGAGTTAGCTCATCTCTCAAATGGTCTGTAGTGAAACACAATTTCTCCCAAAAAACCTCATGTTTAGTATTTCCTGTTACATCTTATTTATTCATGTGAGTCATGCAGTTCAGTTGCTTGGTCCAGGACAAAAGAGGCTTACTAGTGTGCAGTTTCCTGGATTAGTCCTGACAGATTCTTTGAAAAGACACCATTTCATTCAGCACCTTCAGCTTTTCAGCATCTGAGATGGTTTGAGCAATTGTGACAATCTCAAATATAATCTGATTTTGAATTTTCAAGGGTAAACTATTTTGCTTTCTTCCTGCTATCAGTAATAAAAAACTCACCAGAACTCTAAAACTCTTCTAAGCACACATCAGTTTGAGTTATTTGCTTGGATTTTTCTGCCACAAGGAAAGACTCAGTGTCAGAGCTTACCTATGCTCCTCTATAGTGAACACCAATGCAAATAATTCATTTCTGCTATGGTATGTATGTATGTATGTATTGGTTATTCCTGCTATGACTGCATCTTGTTGGAGAAATTTTTTTATATCTTTTATATCATCTATCAACCCTGAAGACAACCTGGCATGCTTCCTGCTTTTGATATGTTTAAAGAAGCTTTATTTGTAGTTTTTATCCCTCAAACAATTATTCAGCAAAGTGATTTTTGGCCTATCTTATTCTAAACCTGCCAGAGTTTATGCTTAATTCCACTTCTGTTGCTTGAAAGCATTTTCCACTTCTTGAAAAATACCCTTCTGTTTCTAATCCCTCTGTTATTCTTTTGTGATGACTTTCCAGAGATCTTTTAAGGTCTCTTTGGGTAGGTGGTACATGCTCACTCTGAATCTTTTTTACAGTGTTTTAAAACAACTTCCTAGCCACCTGTAAGCAGTTTGCAGAGGCAGACATCTGTTAATAAAATACTTGAGGAAAAGAGAGATTTTGTATTACAGATGCTCATATGTTTCACTGTATTTGAGATTAGGATTCACAGCTTGGAAGACTCCTCACACTATAATCACACTTTTAAATCTTTTTGTTGGATTGTTTTAATCAAGACAAACACTAATGGTTGAACTTGATCTTATGGGCCTCTTCCGACCTAAATGATTCTATGATGCTGTGATAGTTATTAATCAAGCATAATTTGAAGTACTGTTTCAGGTCATATGAAATGTTAGTTCAGTGTTTTTACTACTATTGAAAGTGTCTTGTCTTCTGTTTTTCACGGAAATCTTCAATATTTTATTGAATATGTGGAAAGGAATATGATTTCCCACTCTGGACATCAGCAAAGGTTTCCAAATTTTGGTTCCTTCTCCAGAGGTGTTTATGCTTCTTATACAAGGAGGAATCATGTAAAACACAGAAACAATATCATCCTTAGTTTGACAATGTGCTCAAAAACTTGGAGAAGTAAGTTTCTTGGCTCCAACTCCAGACAGAGGCTTTTTAAAAACTGCAAGGATGAGGAACAGGCAGCATTATAAGAGCTTGGTAGTTGGAGTCCCTTCTTGAAAGAGGAAAATTTCTAATAGAGTTCACCTTTAAGGATCTTTGAATCCAAGTTTCTTGCCTCTGAATATATGATCTGGCACTGAGAAAGACATCAAGAAATGAACATAACTCCTTCTTCTCTGACAGCTGTCCTTCTGAATGAATGCCCATGGCATTTGGGTTTGCAGAAGTCAGCACTTCTAAGTAGGATTTTGTATTTCTGAGCACAAGAAATGGCAGTTTCAGGATACAAGCTTTTACAATGGGTATGAGAAATGTTTGACATAATGTCATTTATAGCGGTTGGCACTTAAAGGTGTAAATCAAAAACATGTAATGACTACTTGACATGTAGGATGGAGGATGGTTCTTCAGTTTGTAGTGATATTTCCAGCATAATGGAGAACAAACCCTGGTTCTGAGAAGCTCATTTTAGTTTTATTAAATAAAATGAAATGTACTTGTTCTGTAAAGATGACTTCTACAGCCCACTTTTTCTGTCCTGTGGCTTCAGAATAATATTTCTCAGCATATTACTAATTTTCCTTAGATTTCTTCTTCAGGATGAACATAAATGAGGTCAAATCCTGCTTTATGCAAATATGCTTTTGACTCAGTGGCATTGTTTGAACTAGAAAAGTGAACATTATTTAGACACATGGTAGACAGGAAATATATTTCTTCTTTGTCAAGAAATGACATAATTTTTTCTATATAGTAATAATCCTTTGCATTTTATTAGGGGAAAAACATTAAACATAAGAAACATAGTTGGGGGGCAGTTGTTTTGTAATTAAAACAGGATGATTTCACCTACTTAACTGTCATGAGCCAAAACAACTAGCATGTTCCAATTTCTATTTTGTATGGCACATCATGATTTCAGTACAAGTTGGCTTCAAAAGTCTGAAGCAGTAAAGTCCTAACATTAGTATGGATAGACGGAATGGAAAGAATTAACTTTAATGATCTCTTGTTCCCTACGTGGGCCTTCAGGAAGAACAATGAGTTCTACAAATTTCAGTTGTTGAGTTTATAATTTACTCCTCTTCTTAAGAACATTTCCATTCTATTATTTTGCAGCCAGGAATCTAGATCTTCCTGTAAAAAGGTGTTAAACAGAGAAGTAGCATAAAAAGTTCAATTTTAAAAAAATCTTTAGAGTTGCTGAAGTCCAATGCTCCATGAGTCAAGATGACTTTTCTTTGGTTCTCTTGAATTTCAAGTAAGATTTAGGTGCTGCTTCAACTTTGCACAGCACTGCCTAAACTTTAGGTGCCATAAATATGGGGGTGACGTTCACAATGTAGAGTTAGATCTGTGTTCTGTATCCTGTGTACTCCTGTGTTAAGAACACCTATGAAACTATAGTTTGGTGGTTGAAACCTTCTCCTGGGCTTAGGTGCCATATTTTTTTTTCCTTAAACATAGATGTTAGTGGAGTGATTTTCTCCATTTCCCATAAGACTCTGTGGGTCAGACCGTTTCCACCAGTCGTTCAATGCCCAATCTGTTCTCAGTAAAGATAGTACTGTAATAAAGGCCTAGAAGGGATCCCACGTGCTGGTAACCTCCCCTTGTACACTGGATCTGCGTTCAGAATAAGGGATGTTGGAACTGGAGAAAGCAGAAGGAAGCTTTGCTGCTTAGTTAGTGGTTAAGGAGAGGGATGTCTGGAGTCTTGATGGTGCAGTTTTAGAGGGAGCTGCCTGATGGAAGATGCTAACCACCTGTCTCTGGAGAGACACGAGTTGTGGATCTCAAGCAGAGAGACATCAAAGTCCTCTCACTACAGGATCTTTGTTCAGCACACAAGTTTTCAGAATTAATGTTCAGAGACATCTGACTCCATCCATCAGCTAATTGTATTGAGTCTGGGTCAAAGTGTGTCATGCAGGCTGACTGGGTCTTGTCTGAAGTTCCTGATCTTACCCTCTTGTCTCTCTTAGGATTAGTACTAGAAAGCAGTCCCTGACCCAGAGCACCTCTGAACAAGTATTTATTGAGTGAAGGGGTGAAAATGAAGAGTGAAGAAAGAATATGTTTTACACAAGTTGCCAGGGACTCTGCCATTTGGAGAAGTATCTCCAGATCTCTTCAGGAAAAGTGAAGAAATGGTATGCAGGACTCAGTTGTCTTCATTGACTTGTGTCATTTCCAGTGCTATGAGGATCCTGCTTGGTCCATAGCCTCTGTTCCAGGGGAAATCGGTCCCATAGGTCTGTGACATTGCATTTTCTATGGTGTTATATGAATCCCACTGCATATGCCTCCTTGGCGATTGCTGATTTCCTTCCAACAATCCCAGACCACATATCTGGAAGAAGAACTCATTCTGTACTTGAAGGACATAGATGTTACTTTACTAATAAAATTGTCCTTGTGTTCAGAACACTGAGTTTTATTTCCCCAATTGTAAAAGAAAGACAAATTTTAATCCCTTTGGTTTGTGCTGCCTCATGGTCAAAATAATTTTAGGAAATCAGCAATGGCACAAATCTAGAAATGGCATTTCAGGCTATGAACCAGCAAAAAGCATTTTCTGCTGTTATGATGCATGGAAGTTGTTCACAAACTAACCTGAATTCACACTGTGGGAGGCACCCACTGCTCCTTTTCCATTTCAGTTCCTGCCACCTGTACATTCAGGCAGGACTTTCCATCACTCTGCATTTCTACTGCATCAGAGAATGAGGTTGCTGAAGGAATAGTTTATAGGCTAAAGTCTTATGCCAAACAGTTAATGCATTAAGCTGTTGACTTATGCTTTGAAGGCTGTACATTTATGTTTCAATACATGTTTTAACTTACTGTGTTTTTTTGTCTGCTTGTACCTTTAATCTGTTCTTTGCGCCTGTTACATAATCATAGATTTAATTTATCAGTTGGGCTGCCTGGCCTTAAAGTTTTATCACACAAGGAAAGGAACACTGTGAAAAGTCAGAGTACTGGTATAAAGCAATTTTCCCTGAAATCCCCTGTACATACAGCATGATTAATTTCACAGCTGTGAATCAGACCTGGCCATGCTTAGTGTACACAGTCTATGAACAAAGCATGCACATATTTATACATAATGAAACAAAGAAAGTAACACAGAGCTTACTTGGCTAACAACAAGTATTGCATCAGTCTAATATCTGAAAGTCCCCAGAGACAGGATGAGTCTCCCAGATTTGCAAGATGATAATTTGATACTCCAAGTGTGTTGGTTTTTTTTTTTTAATTGATGTTATAATACTAGGCAGATGTTTAATTCACATGTAGGCCATAGTACTGAAAGCATGTGTCTTTATAACATAACTATCACTGGGATGGAATAGATACATTGGCTTTTAATCGAGAAGCTTTGATTTCAAACAGTGTGTTATTTAATGAAATGATGTATAGAATAAAAAAACAAGTTTTTTTAAAGTGATCTCAATCCATTCTCTTTTTTTTACTTAGAGGTGATAAAAATGGGAGTGCACTTGTGGCATACATTTTTATAAAATTTCAGAAATAGACAAAAAAAGACTGAAGGAAATTTATATTTCAGAAGAAAGTTTTCATGAAGAGTTCTCAATAAACAGAAATCTTAGCAGTCTAAAATAATGAAAGAAATTTAGGAACAGAAGTAAACTGTGAAATGTTGACATTTGTTCCCACCCTAGTTTCTTAAAACTATATTTAAATTGCTATGAGGTACTATTAGAATAATGTTCATTAGTTCATGAGTGAATAAAGATCAGACTTCAAAAATTGCTTTGATGTCAAGTGAAGGTTCTAGGTAAATCTTACAGACACAAACTAAATTCTAGATGGGGTATTTTGAATTTCAGTCCCCAAATGCTGCAGGTGCCACATATTCCACTGCTGTGCTTTCACAGACTGGCCTCGATGCCCATGCAGAGAAACTTGGAGAGTCATTCATTTGACAGATGGACTACTCGGTGGATAAGGAACGGGCTGGATGATCACACTCAGAGAATTGTGGTCAACAGCTGGATGTCTGAGTGGAGACCAGTGACGAGCGGTGTTCCTTAGGGTTTGGTATGGAGACTAGTGTTGTTCAACATCTTTGTCAGTAGCATGGATGGTGGCACTGAGTGTAGCCTCAGGAATTTTGCCCATGACACCACGCTGTGTGGTGCAATCGACACACTGGAGGGAAGAAATGCCATCTAGAGGGACCTTGACAGGCTGGAGAGGTGGGCCTTTCAGACAGGTAAGAAACAGGACCACAGAAAAACTGTACCTTTCTGGACCATTGGCTGGAGTCCAGTTAGGACACCTGAAGGCACATTAAATGGCACTTAAACACCCCAATATAATGGCAACTGAACTGAGTCCTTATACAGTGTTGTCAGTGACACTTAGGGATACTCAGTTTGTCCTAAAGTGAATATCTTTAAAGTAAACACTTAGCTGGCACAAGATTCAGTTGACTAAACATGTCCATCTAATGTTGTAACTCGATCAGTTGCATGGAGCTGGCAGATATAATGCCGCATTTCTGAGACTTCCATATTCTTCTGGCAGCTGGAGGCAAGGTTGTCTACCCCAGAGTATATCCAATGGCACTGCTTCCCTATGCCTATATATGGGTCTCATCCCAAATAGTTCTCCAGATTCCATCTACTAGATCTTTAATCACACATCTTAGCAATTAAGCCTAGGTGTCTGTGAGATGGATTTCAGCCTCTGGTTTCCTCTGCCTGTAGCCCCAGTGACAAGTAACACATGTCTTAATAACATGGCTCATGTACATTAAAACAACATCCTTTTCATCTACTCTTTTTTTAGGGAACAGATATTTTAAATTATTGAGTGAAACATATCTCAGATAAAGTTTCTCTGCCTTCAATCCTAAAGTGAATCAACAGGGCATTAGTAAGATGACAGAAAGTGGCTAATCCATATTAATCCAGTGGAGCAGCAACAGAGCCAGGAAAAGCACCTGAGTCTCCAGAATCCCCAGCAAGTCATGATGGATGCACCGTCACCTTGTAAGGGTTTCAGTCACTTTGTGTGTCTTCAGTTTCTGTGTTAACTAAGGTAATCCTGGAAATGGTGTTTATTCTGTTCAGCATGAAATTTCATCATAAAAATATTTAATTTTTTCCTTTTTTTCCTTTTCCAAGTTAATTTATGTGCTAGCTTGATAGACTAATATCTGGTTAACATAGAAAGTTGTGGATTTAATGAATCCCATAACTATTTCTTGGTTGGATTATCACACACACAAAAAAAAAGAAGATTCAACTGAAAAATACTGTTTGTCTCTTTGGGATATGTAAGTTATAAGTTTGGAAGATCTTCAGTTGTTCATAAGTCTGAACTTTTGTTCAGAGAAAAAAAGTGATTCACTGACTGAGAGCTCCCTTTCCTTTCTCCCTCCTCCTCCCTCCCTCCCCATTGGTCTGCTCCTCTCATGTACCCCTGGCCCTCTTAAATTATTTCTTTTCTTTTGAAAGTTGAAAATAAATGATTGATAGCAGCAAGCTACTTGGCTGCTGTGCCTCAGCTCTCTTCTTATAACTGAATCAATCCTGTTTTCAGCTGTTCTGAGGAAGTCTGAGACATGCATGTGTTGGTGAGTGCTGTCTGGACCAGTCACTCTGCATCTGTGAGTTATAATCCTGGAAAGGCTCAGCCAGCCCGAGGCTAGGTTGTTTCTATCTGGCAAGGAAATGGCAACTGCAGTTCTGGCACACCCTAGCCATGGAGAACCTATCTTTGTAACTTAATGTGATTTTAATACAAGTGAGCTTTTTGATGACAATATTATATGTAAAAACACGTGGGAATCTGCTGACCTCATGTGAAGGCCTGATAGTTTTTCAGCAAGGCCTGAAGGGAAAATTCCCACCTCTAGGCAAGTGTTTGAAGTTTTATTCACATTAGATTGTACCTTGGTCTTTGAATGCCTTCAGTGATTTTATAGTTATCTAATGTGAATAAAGGAAAGAGAATTTGATCCTAAGCAAATATGTGTGTGTAAGACAGAGAGAGAGAGGCTGGAATAATTTTTTTGAAACTGGATCCTTAAATGATTATGTTTTTAGCATTCCTGTCTACAGTGGAAATCGTTTCCCCACAGTCAATCCAAAGCTTATTCAGGGCAATGGCGTTTGGATCTCTGTCATCTGCAGCTATGGCAGACAAACAAAACAAATTGCTATCAACTGTAATATGACCTAAGTATTTGCAGCCCCTTAGCAAAAAAAGTCTGGCTTTGGGTCATTTCAAGGAGCTTACTGAAGTGTTTGTTTCAACTGTGTTCCGTTTCTAAGCAATTTTATATAAAGGAAGCAGGACAATATACACATTCACATTCAGTTGTTCTGAGAATCTCGTGCAGGAGCAGGTTTGAACACAGTTTTGAAACATTTTTTTCCTGCTCTTATGTTAATAAGCCAGTTTAGCTGCACTTTGAGGGCAGATGTTCAAATGAAAAATATAAATTATGCTTAAAAACATCCAAAGGACATATTACATGTTGACCTGGAATGAGCTGTTGTTACTTCCTTGAAACACTGGTTAGGACCTGGCTCGATGTGTTTCATTTTGTCCAAGTGCTTTGGATCTGTGGCAGCAAAGCCCTGAATATATAATTAATCTTGTTTATGACAGTGTAGGTATTCTGACAATGATAAAATAAAACTTAAGAGTTGGAGACACCAGCTCAGTTTGTTCTCTTTCCTCTGCAAATTCCTGGTGTACCTCTTCTTTTTTATCTGAGAGAGGATAGGTTTGCTTTTGGAAGCTGACATCTTGGTTGCTGAACAAGAAATAAAAATAGAGAATAGAAACATCACTACTTTGTCCCTGGTTGTCATAAAGTCCCTAATAAATTTGCAAGAATACAGAAACTAAGTGAGTTTTTATTAATTTTCTGATTGTAATACCAGAGAGAGCAGCTCTGCATAAATTATATTGGAAATTTCTTTTCTCATTAGTTGTGGTGTCATTGGATCCTTCTAACAGTGAAGATCAGTTCAGTTGTTATGTTACAAAGATGTCAGAATCGTCATCTGCCTTAAGAAGGGCTCTCACTTGCTCCAGCCTCTTTATCTTGTTTTCTCAGGTTGCAGGTGATCTCATATTTATCACTAATTCAGCGAATCTCAGCAAGATCAGGCCTGCTGCCACAGAACTAGGCTGAACTTATGATCCTATTGCTGTTGGCAGGAAAAAATCTTATGGAACTGTTGTCAACTTGCAAGAATTCAGAACAGACTCATGTGAGTTCTGGATTTTCTTTCTACTTAATCATTTAAGGACATTTCTGATTAGCATCTTCACTGGACAGAGTCAGATTTGGAATCCTTGTTCATTCCATGGATTTAGCTTCCAAAAATTTTCTTTTTGCAAAGGACATTCTACAAGCATGATCAAATAGAGCATGCTCCTATGCCACTACAATGTGCTTCAATAAAGGAAACTCTTTAGAAGTTTACGCAGAATTGACAGTAGAAGTAGAGAGAAGTCCCTTTAATGAGCCATAGTTCTACAAGCCCTCCGGCACTTAGTGAATTTTTACATTCTTAAAACAAGTACCAAGACAGATTTAAAATTACAGTTTATATTTAAAAACTGAGACAACCTAAGATAGACAATGTAATTTATGGCCATTTATGCCATTGATGTTTAATTAAAAAAAAAACAGACATGAGAAACTCTTACTGAGAGAAAAGGGAAAGCTTACCGCCCAGATGTGCTGCAAAAGTCTTCCTTGGCTTAATACAGTGGACTTCTGCCTTATTCAGTTTAATTACGTTCCACAGAAATTATATTTATAAATATGAACTTTCAAAGTATCTGACATGTATTTTAAAGGAAAACCATGTTTCAGATTTCAAGCAGAGTATGCAAATTATCTAAGTGTGCTTATCTATGCTTTTTTCAGGTGCTAGCATCATTACAAGAAACAGCATATTCAGTTCAGAAACTGATGTAGAAAGATGTGACCTAACTTGAAATAATATTTTCTCTATGGGGCAAGAAAGCATTTCCCAATAAATATTTTCTATTTTCCTGAAAACCCACATATAATTGATGCAAAATTTATTGGAGGAACAGGTGAAAAGTGATGGTTTCCGCCCCCCTCCCCCCCCCAGACCCTCTTCTCTGTAACTGGTGAAATATGAATGACAAGAGCTTTCTGAGACAAAAAAGCCCTGCCTGCCTTATGTCAGAGACATACATCATGGCCTTTCAAGAAATGATGCAGGGACTCTCCTAGGACAGGACCCTGGGAATGTTCCTAGTCAAGCATCCCGTCTGGCATGCTTTCAGTCACAGGACAATATTGTATTAACATTTAGGAGCAAGTACAGCTGGGTTTCCCCTGGAGTACGATGTCTGGCCAGGATAGTGTTACTGAAGATAGCACTTCAGAAATCAGGTATAGAAGTGAAAAAATGGTCACTAATTTTCACTCCAGCAATTCTATAACGTCTCTAATTAAGTAGTAATACACAAAAAAAGTCTTAAAATATCCTAATCTCAAACACAAGGAGAACTATTCACTATACAGGAGAAACTTCAGACTTTATGAGCAATCAGATTTTGACTTTCTCTGAGAATGCTCAGAAAAGTTTATCAATTAGCTAGTGCCCATTGTAATGAAGTATATCTTCATCCAGTGACAGCAGGATTGGAACTAATCAGACACTGAGATGAATTAATTTTTCTGGTTTACTGATTTAATTTAAAGTAGCTTCAGGTTGTTCATGTTAGTGTATAGACTGAGTCCACAGTTATAATATTCCATGTATAAAACCACATCAATAACTCCCCACTGTTACTATTATGATAAAAAACAGTTCAGGACAGAATCTGAACAATGAATATCAGCTAAAGATAAATTAAATAGAAATGGCACATTCCATCAGTTTGCATAAAGGTTTAGATACAGAAAAGTCTGGTTTGGCTTAATATAATTTTTTTTTAGAAAAACATATTGAAATTGATTAACATTAAAACTAATCAACTAGTAAGGCAATAATTAAAGTTGTCATGTGCATCAAAGATGGAAACTCCTTAGAATTAGGCCTTGGCCAGTTTTCTAAATCACCTATGAAAGGTTAACTTTCATAGGTTTTCCAGTGCAAAGTTTAAAACGTACTAGAATTTTGAAAAATACTTTCCTCTTGGACTGAACTTCTGAAACATTTTTTCAAAACACAGCTTTAGAGAAACATAAACCAAGAGACAGATGAGACAGGTACAACCGTGTCTGCGCTGCTCACATTTTACTGTTGTACTGTTATACTGCTGAACAGTATTTGATAATACAAAACAAACCAGGTTTTATTTTTGATTCACAGCCAAAATAGATATTGAGAATTATCAAGTTTTTCACTCAATCTTAAGAGTTTTCACTACAGATGAGGATTCTGAAAATGGCGATAGATAAATGGTATAAGGGGTAATTTATGTCTTAGTCTTGTATTATGGCTGAAAGGGAATTGTTGTATGCAAGTAGTAGTTAATCTTATTTTTTTGAAGCATAAGCAGGACCACATAAGGATGGTTGCTCAGGGAAAAGCTCAGAAGTCAGACTATGAAATTCCCAGTAAAAAAGTGTTTGCTGTTGTTCCAACAACACCTCCTGTGGTTCAGTTTGTGGCCCATTGTGCCCACTCCATTACTCAAAGAAGCATGCACACAGAGACTTTTTCATTAACAGTCAATAGAGTAACTAGAGCTTTAATACTTAGAATAGAGTTATACTTTCAGGGAATTCTTCCTTCCTCAGTGTCCTGAATTCTGAAATGCAGTTGTTGATAATGATGACAAAGAAATGCCAAGCATGCATTAATACTCAAACCCACCTCATTTTACTTAGTCAAACACATGTTCACATCAATCTAGTTACAAAACTCCAGTTTTGGGATAACAGACAGTAGTGTTTTCTCTACAGTACATAAAATTCTGGGAGAAACTATTCCTCTGCATTTTATTAATATGTCTGAAAATAAATCCGCTGTAATGAATCTAACAAAATTTAAAGGAAAAGAGAGACATGCAAACAGTGGTATCACCTGTTCATTTTTTGTTCCACAGACAGCATTTTTCTTGGTTACTAGAAGTCCAATATTTTCTATTTCTATGTATAGATGATCAGATTTTTGTTTGTACAGAAGAATTTTTAGATTAAGAAGGTTAAGGTTCATTTGGCATTTAAGAGACAAATGAGGTCAACATTAGTACTGTGAACGTTTTTCATTATAAAAATTTAGTCACAGCCTGGTTCAGAAGTTGAAAGTACCATAAGGAGAGCTCAAGACACTAATCTCCTTCATGACAGTGACAATTCCCAGAGCTGTTTAATACCAGTAAATGCTCTCACGTATTTGAGAAAAAAGAAGCATACAAAAAGAAATAGTATTTCAGATGGATAGAATCCAAAATACCATGGTTTTTGAAATTTTAAGAACATTTTGTTGGGTTTGTTCTTCTAAATGGGTTGGTATCTTATATTTTGTCTGCAAAATAGATTTCAGATTGATTTTAGTAGGTCTTTAGCGTTTTTGAAGGTCAACAGAACTAGGACAATATGAGGAGGGGCTGTGTCTGAGGAACCACCTTAGAAAGTTGCTGAAATGTCATATCTTTCGAACAGATTTGAAATTTGTCTCCTTTCTTCAGCATGATCCTTTGAAGCCCAGATGTCTTTTCCTGTTTCTAAAACAGCGTTATAAACTGCTGGTTATTCTATATGTTTTCAATCCAGCTACTCATGCTTCTGACGTCATCTCTCTAATGTTCATTTATTCTGGAAAACTTCTGCCAGCTAAGATCTTATTTTACTTCAGTGTCTTTCAATCTTCCAAATAAATGAGAATTTTTTTCCAGCTTCTGTAAGTATTTCAGTTTTTAGATCTTCAACATTTAGGCCTTGATTCAACGTTTTCTTGATTTTGGTTCAAGGATAAAATTATTATTTTTTCTAACTTCCTAACTTTAAATGTGTGTTTTCTTTAGTTCTGAGGATACTTTGCTGTTTTCATAAATTTCAGCTAAGGACCTCAGTACCAAAATAATTTTGCCACCAAAGCAAAAATTAATATTGTTTTCATCTGTTCACCTGTTTTTGTACTTTAATGCTATTGAGGCTAACACAGATTTCACCAGAAAGAACATTGGCAAAAATAATGTGAAGATGCTTGGGGTTTTATGCTCACAAATATTTCACAGAAGACGTTAATGGATGATAGCCTCTGGCTATTCCCACCACAAAAGACTCCCTAGCAAGAATCTTTGGTAAATATTCAGCTTTGAGCCTGGAAATGACATAAAACAGCTATGTTGACTCTAGACTACCTGAAAATTTCTTCACTGTGAAAGAACCTTAGGTTCCATGCTGGGTTGTGCAACAGAAAGACCTGTTATACTCATTATCAATGCTTGAAATGTGTCTTTCCATATAAACATTACTGATAAATTTTATTTTCAGTCTCAGCAGTTCTGGTGGATTATAATTGGATTACTGTTAAAAACAGTTCTTTGATTTCTGCATTTTACATGTTTAGAAGCTGCATTCTGAAATTGATTTATCCATAAGGCATAGTGAGCCAATATTATTTTTTTTATTTTAAAATAAATAAATCAGAAGAAATAATAGGTTGTCATTCTCAAATATCTGGGAATGTTAAAATTACTACCATCATAGAAGCAATCAATGGTGTATTTCAATGAGATCCCACTCATTTTTCTTGTTTAAAAAATGGGTAAACCGCAAAACAAAACAACAGACAAACAAAACCACACCCCAAAATACCCAGAAAAGTAAGATCATGATTCTTCAGCTTCTTGGACAGCCTTGAGAAGATCCAAAACCCTAGACATGCCTCCAGAGTTGAGAGACACTGGAACTTTCTCTATTGCCTTCACACGAACGACATTTCTGAATAATGTGAATGTAAGCCAGGTTTTTCTGTGTGAACAGGCAAGTTAGCATTAAACTTCAAAGTTTATTCAGTAGAACAGTAGTATGATACAGGTGTGTACAAAGAATATAAAATTTATAGAATATGACCTTTCATAAATCTTGTGTTGCCTATGTTGTAGACAGTAATGCTGAAATGATGCAAACAATAGAAGACTGATAATATGAGAAGCATAAAGCAGATCCTATAGCATATTACATGGCAGCTAAAAAAAACCAAAAAATACAAGCTAATATTACTGTGCCTACTCTTGTGTTTCATCATGCCTGTTCAGCCAGTTTCTGGAGAAAAATGTAGGTCATCACATAAACTTAAAGTAGCTTGGATCTATTTAGGTGGAGTGCAATGGAACTGAGGATCCGGAAATCACCCCTGCCAAGGTGAGAATCAGAATACACGCCTTTTGCATAACCCCTCACTTCACAGCTGCTGTTCAAAACATGGCCTGGTTATATCTGCTTTGTGCTAGCTATGCTAAGAGCCAGGGGTACTAGATCTGTTTGAACAAGTGCCCTGGCCTCTCTTTTTAGGAATTAAGCCAACCTTCTGTAGCAGCCAATGTAGATTTGGCTTGGAGAATTTTTCTGGGGTGCAAAAAAACAAGTGTGCTATGCAAGCCCTTAGTATAGGCATTTTCTGTTGTATTTGCACAATACAAAAGGTCTTTTCAGTTTGGTAAATGAAATATTTTATGCACACCTTCAGCTAACTCTTCCACTGCCATGAACATGGAATATTTATCTAGGCAGCCAGAGTGTTTATATAATAATAGTAAATGAATGAATGCGTTACATTAAGCAGCAACTGATCCAATGAGCCAGAACCATAGTATGCCAGGGGTTCAAGGGTACAAAATAGCTTCTGAATTACAGAATACAGTCTAGGATAAGAAAAATGGCTACTAACACATGGCAAATAACAAGGACACAGTATAAAAAAGTTGTTCAGCATGGTAGTCATCAGGCAAATTTTCTATAGCCATTTTTAGCTAAAGGAGAAGTATGATAAATAATAGGAACGGGATGAACCTTATATTGTACAGAGTGAATACAATTTCATTTACCCAGAAGAGGGTAAGCAAAAGACCATTTCTTAATTTACTGTAGGCATCTGGAAGGTCCATTCTAGCTTCTCATTCTTGTTCTGCTCTTGACTTTTTGTTCTTAGAGTTGTTAAGGTAATATAATGCCAGTGAAAGGCTGCATTTCAAGAATGAATAAGAATGAGTACACCAGCTTTCTCTGTCAGACTCTTAACTGACTCTTACTTCATACACTGCCACCTTTAAGTCACATATGGCCTTTGTTAGAAAATGAAATGTAACTATGCTTGGGTGTTTAATTTTATTCATTTTTCCTCCTGGATTTAACTAAATTTAATGTCTTTTTTCTTTATTAATTTCAATGAAATTAACTAATGTTTTGTTAGCTTTTGACAAAGAAATATAGAAAGTACTGAAAAATTTAATGCAATACATTTTTAAATGTTAGTAATATCAGAGCTTTCAAGGAATTAGACAAACTCAATTCAGTCATATAATTTGTTCTATTTTTATTCTATGGCCTAGGCATGTCCGTATTAATTCCTGAAAAGTACACCACTTCAGTAGTTGTCTATACAATTCTTGCAAGAGATCCATATCCTGAAGAAACTCTTGAACAAGATTATAAAACATGCCGAAAAAATGTTATACATAAGCAAGAGAGCTGTACATTTTGTTCTGATTTCTCATTGAGAATGCCTGGATGGAGACCCCTATGGGAAAATTACTAAAGTGACATAATGCCAGCCTTCTCCAGAAAAAACTTCTGGACTTCAAGACTTCTGAGAAGTGCACATTATGCAGCCTAAGCATGCATTTTTTCCACCTGAGAAAAGCCAAAGATAAACAGAAGTACATCTAAATCCTTGCGGAAGAAGATGAGGGAGTTTATGCTGGAAAGATGGTAGGTCTGTCAAACTGAATTTGAGTGTCATTAGTTGAAACATCAATTGAGAAGATGGATTATTGAATAGTAATGCCAATCAAATGTTAGTATTAGGGCATTCACTCATCACAGACCACAATAACGCAGACATGTTGTAAGAGATAAAGTGTGCTTTGAGAATGGATTTTTGGCTAATTATACATGTGGATGACTGAAAATATCAATTATTTTAATCACTCCTTTGTAAAATAAGTATTCTTAATTTAGTTTTTATTTTCTTTTAGGTTACTGCTGTTGCAGTGTAGTGACAACTGGGTAGATCCAATTCTGTGGCTGAATGCAACCCTGATTGTTGGACTTCTGTAGGTATGTGAGACTGTTCTACTGAAGGTATTGTGCAATCAAGATCTTGGAAATCCTGCTAACATTCCTAGCTCATATTGGTCTTCTGATAATCTTAAAAGAGTGGAAAATTCCACTGATTTTTCTTTTTTTGTGTCATATGTTCCTAATCTTTCTTCTCTTGACCTAGCCAATCAGGGCTGAGTTGTGAAGCTTGCCATGCTTTTGTGAAATTGCTTTGGCTCACAGCAGGAGGATGGCTGATATGTCTAAGTCTAAAGATACTGTTGAAAGCAATCTCATGTAACCATTCTTGAATTTTTTTCTATGAAATCCCATAGGAAAAGAGACCATAAAATGAAGAGACATTTTCTTGAATGTGTCACTGCCTTCAGACTAATTTGTCTTCACTATACTGGCTTGACCAGATGATAGCTAATAGACTTCTGATACTATTTGTCATCTTCCTGCCTCACAGATCTAAATTTTCAGCATGAAAAATACCACATATATTTAAAAAATAATTCAGTGATTGCAGAAGCAAATTGATTGTCTTTGACACTGTAGATTTCTAATTCTATCCATGAATTCTGTATAAATAACACACGTTTTCTTCCAAATTATTTAACTTTTTAAAATGTATTAGTAACAAAAGAAAAAATATTAATAATTTAGGCCCATTGTTATCTAGAGGCCTTTTTTGTACTAATGTAGAAAAGATGACTACATTTATTATGTGTTTCTGTGCTCTATTCAAAAAGCAGCAAGCTCCTTTGCATTCAACCATAGGAGGCTGAGACTTTTTTGACTAATATTCTTATTTTTTTAAGATGATAAATCCTTGACGAATGCATAGTAGCTTGCATTGGAAACCAGTAACTTAGGTGCACAAAGAATTTTGGTCTGAACAAAAGAAAGGAACTTGCACACTAAGATAAATAGCACCCAGGCTGGGAACTCACTGAGAATAAAGGTGATATAAATTTATGTTAAACTGGGAACACTTGATCCTCAACCTTTGAGTCTTACAATGAATTACAGTCACAAAACAGAAACAGAATGAAGTACAAGGCCCATATATATTGGAATAGCATTCCTCTTCTTGTGAGCCAAGAACTTTATTTATTGTTATACAGTTCAAGTAAAATAACACACCAGATCTGCCCAATTGAGGCTGACTAGTCATACCTAAGAAAGGGCACCTTCATATATTTTTTGTGTTATCACATTTGTATAAGGACAGATTTTCTTCTACTAGCATGTTATTCCAAACAGTAGAGCATACAAATAGGAAACAGATTTTCTTCTGTATTCATAAATCCTAAGACTCAAGGGTTGTAAAGTAAGACGATTTATAGTTCGAGCATTATCAAAAATAAATGTTACATTATAAAAACGTTTTGGAATCATAAAAATGAAAATTTAACAGTATTCACGGTCCTTCTGAAGTTTGGAACTAGATCACTAGATAGGCTTTGTTTATGTTATCTGTCCTCATATGATTAATATTAGCTCACAGTATGTTATTTTCAAAAGTACTTTTTAAACAGTCATAAGAAAAAAAATCATGTTGCTCATTTAACTATTTTGTTTTTAATTTTTCTCTGCTGCATTCTTTAGCTAAAACAACTACATTCTTTTTAGTGGATCCAGATAGTGAATGATTTATAAAACCTTTGAACCAGCTCTGGATTATGAAACCGACCCTAAAGTAAGACAACAAAATGATCTGTAAACAATGTTTATCCAAAAAAGATGCTTTCTTTGTTAAACTCTTCCTATTTTTTCCTATTGATTTTAAAGATGAATTTTGCTTTAAGATATATTGTACAATAAAAGTCCTGTGGAGAGGGGAAGAGGATGAGACAATAAGAAAGAAGTTACTCCAATTTCCACAGCCGACTTTCATATATGAAAATTACCTTGCAGCTAAGCTTTTACCATGTAATTGAATTTGATATTTATAAAAGCATGTTCACAGTCCAAAACTATATACTAGCATGCATTGTCACCACAAATGCCTTACAACTGAAATTGAGAAAAGATTCTCTGGAAAATCACAGTCTAGAAAAACAAATTTTAAATACAATCCCAGTGCACAAACTTGGGAAACTTTCAGTTGATTTCAGTGGGGTTCAAACTGAGTCATAAGGCATTTAATGCTACCACCAAAGGGACTCTGTCAAAGACCTGAAGTACCACAAAATTATTATTTATTCCACATCAGAAAGTACTCACTGTTAGAAATACAAAATAACCCAAAGTAGAAAGAGGAACACACCACTGTTAGAGTCTTCAAAGAAGACAAACATGGAGAAGCAAACACATACAGGAAAAAAATTTAAATGAATTTTAGTTGATTTTGTGTCTAGTTTTGTGCTAAATCAGCCTTATGTATATTCAGTGGAGTAAAATAGGCAATTGTGAAATGTATAACTTCTTTGTTTAATGAATTATATACTTGGAGTACCCGATTCTTTTCATTAACCATAATGGGAGGTTTTGTTGACTAGATAATATATATTGATCTTCATGGAGGCATGAGTATCACACAAGTGTGTCTTGTCATGTATGCCTTGAGGCAAAGCTGAGGATGCTTCCCCTCCTGGATCTCACTAGGCACAGGAAGGGAATGAAAGACTGCTTTACAGCTGCTCGGGGGAGAGGGGTAAGTTATAAATATTCTCAGGAAAGCTGTATAAATTATCATATAGCTTTGCTATTCTAGTTTTTATGTGTTCTTATACCACATTAATTGCTTTGGTAACATGTTTTGACTGACACAACTGAATTGTTCAGCTTGGTTTTTCCTCTAATAATCTACCTAGAGAAAGCATTTATATAAGGGATGTTTTTAGACTGTTAGTAACATACACCTTCCAGGAGATTATGTGAAGGAAGATGGGCACCTGATAGGGGTTTAGAGATTCTCCTGACTGAAACCTGGATCATTTGCTTTTTCAGTGTATTCCCTCTTTTAAAGCATTTAGTAACTAACTTTCACATTATCATAGCAGGACCAGTTTATGGGCAGTTTGGGTGCTGGTCTGTGTGCTCAGACTCCTGACTGCACAGGTCTCTTAGTCATACCGCTTCGATAGCAGAGCAGAAAACTGAGCAGGAACACGACTTGTAGATCCAACACCCTGGAAAGATCACAGCCAACTTCCTCTCCCAGCTGTGAGTCATAGTGGGGAAAAAGAAAAAACATAAAAAAGTAAAATTCCTTCAGATAAAGGTGTTGTCTGTTCTGTCTGATATTTTCTGGGATCTGTGCAAATGCATCCACTGATCAGCAATGTGTAACTTACACAGTCTATGCCCTTTTATCCTCCTGTCTTCCGCTAGTAAGATCCTCTGCTCCTCCTGCCTCTTCTGTAAAGCCTCCATCACTCGGACTTCCATACTATTGGTTCAGTCAGTCCATGCTCAGGAATTTCCTGTAGAAATTACTATAAATATGTATCAATTACTTTAATTCTAGTTTCTGCCTCTGTCATTGGCTTTTGTACCTGCATGTCAACCAGGAAGGGCATACTCAACCAGGGAGGGAAGGGACTAATGGCCACCGAATGCACTGTAAAAGCATCAGGGAAAGCATTTGCCAGTTACAGCTTCAAGAACTTTACTGGCAAGCAGGCTGCAAGAGCTTAGACACTTGGCAAAGGAAGAACTGATTATCCTAGGATGGAATCCCAAAATCTGTGGCTGAGAGAACATCTCCCTTGGGGCAGCAAGATTCTGGACTCATGCATCATGCTTTATAACCAAGCTTTTATCAAGTTCCCTGTTGTTCTCACTTGTATGACGCTGATAAGAACATCATATTCAGAAAAAAGTTGCATAGGGCAAGACATCAGTTTGCTTTGATAATACTGTATTTTGATTTTTCTTAAATAAAAGTTGTTTAACATTCCCAATTTGCTTGCAAAAATGAAGAAAAGTATTTCAGTCTAAATTGCATACAACCCATGAATTTCCTGTAAAGAATTTTTAAATCATTTGAAGAACTCATTAATACACAGAAGCGTTCACTGAATTATATACTTGAGTTTTATGGTGAAGACCAATTACAAAACCAAAACCAAATGACAGCTGAGAAGACTAAATTGCATAAAAAGCATAGCCAAGAATGAAGAAAGTATTAAGAGGGGGTTATTGTTCCTGCATATATATTCTATTTCTTTTATGAAATTTTAACATTTCCAGATGGAAAGTTGCTGTTACAGAGACAAAAACAATAACCAAAAAAACTCCATATAAACTTCTTAAATCATGCACTGGCACAATCACATCACAAATCAAAACTATAAATAACGAAGATCCATTTTTTTAATGTATGTAAGTACTTCCTGCGTCGACCTTTTGGGATTGCACTGAAACATGTTTAACCACATGGTAAAGGGCCAATGGAGTAATGTCACTCACCATGACTACACCGGAAAACGTTTTTTTTCTTTTCCTCTTCTTTAGTATCTAATAAACCCCAAAACATAGTGCTTTTTGTATAATGATTATTTTTCCAAATACTAAACATTGCACAGTTTATTATTAAGTCATATAAAAATCAACATAATAATTTAATCAATACTCTTTTTGGAATGTGTCACAGTATGAAAAGCTGATACACTGGGTTGTTTACACTCTGCATTGTGTATAATGATGACATCATTTTAAAAAATTCAAACGATTTAAGCTCTAACTTCTTTTGTCCCTGTCATGCACAGATTTCAAAGGAAGGTATACTAAACATGGAAAAGAATGGGAAATACTCTGAGAAAATAAAACAGAGAAGAAATATGTCAAGATACTAAAAAGTGACAAAGCAAGAAAAAATGAGGAAAGAAACATCATGTAGAAATGGAAGGGAGAAGTGTAGAAAGCCAAGAAAGGTGACTCTGAGGCTGAGATGGAGATACACATTTAATATTTTTAGTAGGGTATTTCCAGAATAATGTCATGTATCTGTAGGAATTTATCTTGATTATTTTTATTATGGAACATAATTCCGTGGTGGCTGGACTTCCATGTTTGTGCTCCAGTCATCAGATTTTTGGCACTTTTTAGATCTTCTTTTCTATAATATTAGTCTCCAATAAGTCATCATATATATGTTTTGCTGAGTTAAAGTTTTTTTCATATTTATCCAGCTTCCATTTAGAACCCATCGGGCTTAGAATCATATGGTTATCTCGTAATACAATTTTATTTTATAGGAAAAATATAATACTTGCATAAGTTCTGGCTAGGACAAAAGGATGTAGGAACGGTCCCAAAGCATATGGGTTAAATTAGCGCCTGCTGAGTTGCAGTGCCAGCATTTGTCTGATTTAATGACATGATTTTAAATAATTGGAGGGGGGTCTTGAGCATCCTCCATATGATTTTCTGATGGATTAATTTTAAACAGAGGCCCAGGGAACATGTGGGACCACTAGTATGAATGTGTTTCCCTTGGTTAACAGTGAATAATTGGCCTAGTTTCTTGTCCCATTTCTTCTTCAGGAAAACATAATTAATTCAAATTTGCTGGGCAGTGATATACATAGCACTGCTGAAAACCGTAATAATATGGCTAACCTTTGGAGAAATAAAAGAAAGTCAGATAGTCAGGAGTGGGACAGGCAATGAGACCAAATCAATAGGAAACAGCTCGATCATGTTCAATCCATCACTTCTTAGGTTAGGAATATTTAAAAATATGAAGTGTTACTTACAATTAAACACTAATACCAAAGCAATAGAATATTAAAGGTGACATTTTAGATACTGATCATGCTTCTAGAGTTGAAGAGTGAAAATAGAGTAAGAAAGTCTGGTTTTCCTAGTGCCTGAGGAGTTCTTCCTAATAGATGAATGAAATATAATCTCAATGTTATTTTCAATGATTACTTCAAAACCCACTCTTTTCAACATACAATTTTTCCTTCAGCAATCATCTCTTTTGTAAGATGCTTGTAAGATGTTATCTTTGTTCAAAAGGTTTCTTTACAAACTGTTAAGAATAATAAAATACTGAAATTATTTGATTTTCTCTTTTGGTTAACCTAGTGGACAGGCACACAAATGAAGATGTAAATGTAATGTTTCAGTTATGTAACAGAGATCAAAATCCTACCAAAAAACTTTTTATGTGTATAGATTAAACACGGACAGTAATTTAAGAACTGAAAGTGAGTTATCTAATCACAACTAATATATTCACATTTTGCTAACCACGCTCTATTATAACACATAAACAGAACAGTATATCTGTGTTACATTATGCTATACCTGTACTGTTTTAGTTTTAGGATATGGAAATCTCAGGCTGTGAAAACGAACATGTTCATTGCAAATCCAAAACTGAGCATGGGATGTGACCTACAATGCAGTAATCACAATTACTATAGGTTTTCTTGGAAGATAGCTCACTTTAAGGTCCTTATTTAATTTATTTCTTCAAGTTGAATGCAATAGTGACAAACTTGGTTAACCAGCCTATTATGTATTTAAGTTCCTGACTGCTGTGGTT
The DNA here is from genome assembly GCA_027574665.1 of Rhynochetos jubatus. NCBI lineage: Eukaryota > Metazoa > Chordata > Aves > Eurypygiformes > Rhynochetidae > Rhynochetos > Rhynochetos jubatus. The sequence continues at coordinate 11,268,201 of CM050652.1, forward strand.
TAACTTCATCTGGCAACTAAGCACCACACAGCTGCTTACTCCTTCCCTCATTAGTTGGTTGCGGGAGAGAATCAGAAGAACAAAATGAGAAAACTCATGGATTGAGATAAAGACAGTTTAATAGGCAAAGCAAAAGCCATGCACGCAAGCAACGCAAAACAAGCTATTCATTCACAACTTCCTATTGGCCAGCAGGTGTTCAGCCATCTCCAGGAAAGCAGGGCTCCATCATATGTGACAGTTACTTGGGAAGACAAAATACTGTAACTCCAAACATTCTCTAGTTCCTTCTTCTTCCCCCAGCTTTATATGCTGAGCATGACGTCATATGGTATGGAATATCCTTTGGTCAGTTGGGGTCAGCTGTCCTAGCTGTGTTCCCTCCCAGTTTCTTGTACAACTGCAGCCTGCTTGCTGGTGGGGTGGGCTGAGAAGCAGAAAAGGCCTTGACCCTGTGTAAGTACTGCTCAGCAGCAACAAAATCAACTCCATATTATAATTTCCAGCAGAAATCCAGAACACAGCCCCATACAACCTATGAAGAAAATTAACTTTACCCCAGCCAAAACCAGCACTTTTAGTTTTCTAACTTATAGTGACTTCCTATATAGCTTAGCTAAACAACAAGTATCCAGACTGCTTTAAAAAAGCAATGATACAGACCTTTCCTAATATAAATCCTAAATATAAATAAATAAATATAAATATACACTCTTGATAGTCTCTGAAGATCTAAGCCACAGTACGTTGTGCCCCATATTGCTGTGCATCTGCACAGTGATGCTGTGTTTTAGATGAAAGTGGGCGTCACTAGAATTTAGAAATCAGAACTAGAGGGGCAGAGGGCTGGATGGTTACTGATTGAAATGCTTAGTTCATGAGCTGAGAAGTGTTTTGAACTTTGAGTACAGCAGTTGGAATTTATATTTTCTACTTTGCAAAAATTTTATATTTCCTGAAAAAGTTTAGGTTTCCTGACTGAAAAGTCTACATCATTTGTTCAGTAAAGAATCACAGCTTTTTATATTGCATGCATTTACAGACTGTGAGAATTTCCCAGATTTATGCTTTTAAAACTATTTTCCTTGTACTTGTGTCTGACTAGTCAAATGAATACATGAAATGAAAATGAATGCAAATTTCCTATTTTCCAAGTGAAATCACTTTAATTTTAGAAATATTTTCAACAGGAATGTTTAGGAAAATGAAAGATTTGCACTCAGGAGTTTTGGCAAAACCATTCCAACCAGTTGTACTCAGTAATGATGACCTCCATATGACCTCTTGCATAATATCATTTACATGAACCCAGAAAATGTAAATTGGTCTATTAAGGCCAAATGTTGTTTTTATTTACACTTGATTCCACCTTGAAAAATGTCAATTGAATCCTCGTGTTTCAGGAAAAAAAAAAAAGCCAGCATTAATTGTACAAGCTTTAAAGCCAGAGAAGACTTCTTCAGTCAGCTGGTCTGAGTATTTTCTTTAACACTGTCCAAAGTAGGAAGGTAGGGAACTGATAGCAGTCCAGACTCTGACCTCAACCGTCTGACCTGATTTTCGGAAGAGTTGAACACTCACAGTTTAAACTGAAGTTAGCAGGCCTTGCAGCTGTGTGGTTTGCTTGCCAATCAGCCTGTTGGCCTCAAAATAAGAAAATAACATTAAACTGGCTAAGGACTGGAAAAGACAACCATTGATTATTAACAGTAATAAAAGGGTATTACTTTTACAATAGCTTGACCTACTTTAGTTTAAGTAAGAAGATGCAATAGAGTTAATGTACTTTGGAATACACCATCATGAAGCTTAAGCTGAAGTTTTATTTTATTTAAGATAGTAGTATTCTTATTACTATACCTAAGACAATGTTATAGAGACTTAAGAAGAAAGTACTGACCAATCTGTGCATCACAGCCATATTGTGAGAGTCAAAACATGCTTTTTCATTTTATTGAGCTGTTTCATATCGTACATTTTTCCAAGAGTCTAAAAGTTTATTGTCTATAAAGTGCGTTATAAAGTTAATTATTAAAATACTGTTTAGCATTCTTAGGATACTAGAACTTGTGAAGTAATTAAAAAAATTATTCTCAAAGGTGTAATTCAGAACATCTTGTTTTAGAATAAATATCTGCACATTTTAAAATGTCTACTGCTTTCATGGTACAGTGACAGTGCACATGTGATACCCTAAAAGCCCATCACAAAATCATGAAACTGTTAGACTCATGATAAACTTAATGGAGAACTAAATGATTGCGTAGTCAGTAAGATTCACTCTATTGACTTTAATATATGCTGGCTGAGGCTCTGGCCTAGAGCCTCCCCATTTTTCCAAAGGCTAGAGTCCAAATACCAACAGCAACGCCTGGAGTCATTAATGTTCCTTTTTGTATTTAATATTTAAAATATGTTAATTTAGACAAAAAGATTGAATTATTAAAAATTCAATGAAGATTATGATGATTTTCATGCACTTTTTTTTTTTTCATGTTTTCTGTTCTCCTTCGTCCTCAATGAGCACAATGAGATGAGCTTAAAATAGCTGCCCATGTGCAGAACAGCCCTTCACTAACTCCTTATTAGAGTAAATGAAGAAATAAGATTGTTTCCATCAGCATCAGCCATGTCCCTGTTCTCCACTTTGTCACTACTATCAGATGGGAAGGTTTCTAGAAGTGTGGGGCCATGGGAGGGTAAAGCCATGCTATGCCTCATCTTCCTCTGACGTCAACTTTCTTCCAAAGTCTGAAGGCCAATTTGCCTGGATCTTTTGCATTCCTAATTAGTCCCAGGACCAGATCTCAGATGTACTTCATGATTTTTTTTTTTCTCATTCTGGAACTACAACTTGAGGATTTCAATAGTGGCAAACACATATTTTAAGAACAAAAAGGCCTTTCAAATAAGTTCTGAATTAAAACCCAGAGCATGAATGAAATGTGTATTCAGATAGTACAGTAAACAAGGGAGGCCAGGATCCTTTCAGTTAATTTTTAAATTGGTTCAGGTCATAACAAAATAAGAAAATTATAGTGAGTAATTGCAGATAAAGCCACCTGATTCATGTTTTGAGTTATATTTCCAAACCCCTTTGCACAAGCAAGTTACGTGGTAAGGAAATAACCTTGTTTCCATGTTTTAGCTTGTATCTAGGTAGTGTACTGTAAAAGAAAATATGTGTAGATTTTAGACCAAGGTAAAAAACATGATCTTGCAATTGCAAAAGATTTTACTGGACTGTTTAATGATTGCATAGGTCACAAGAGAATTTAAAAAACTATTAAGCAGGAAAAATATTTTTATTGACTTGGAAAAACTTATGTGCTTACTACTAAACTTTACTCTCTTAAACAAGGGAAGGAGTAAATAAGTACTGCCAAGATCTGAAACAGTATTTAGCAGTTCGTGTAGGCTAAATATGCTTTTCCTTACATGAACTGACATATGATGCTATAGTTAGTGTTCAATTAATCAAAACAGGCCTTTTCCCATTTCAATGGATCTGAGTCTTGTGTTCTGCTTTCTTTTTGGCTCTACACAGAATACCTCAAAACAGGTTTTATTAACTGTACTTCTGGTTTGTTTATTTATGTATTTATTCATAATATCTTTCCTTTAGGTGCCATTAGATTACAGTCTCCTTGAACGGTGAAGGCTTTGCTGCTCCTTGCCAGAGGGTTTCAGAAGTCTAACTCAGCCACAGCAACAGGATGTATTTCACTACTGCAAAACTACCTGTTATTTCAAAGGTTGCAGATGATAATCTTTCTCTTTCTTTTCAGAAATATCCTGTATTGTGTCACTCCATGATTAGTTGGAATGTCAAGCAAACATCAAAATTGCATTTTTCATTAAGTATTCTTGTGAAAATTGGAAAAATAGCAAGAAAAACACATGGCTTATCTGAGTAAGACACAGAGACTATATTTATTTCCAATTCACTGAGAGTCAATCACAGCAGATGGAGTCCATAATTCACTAGGTCCAGGGTTTCCATTAACTTGGAGTGACAGCCTGAAGCCAAAACATCATATTTCTTGAATTGTTTAGTTAGCTTCACTAGCAAAGCAGCCTACTATGGAGAATTTCCCTTCTGAGACCTGCTGTTTGTTTCTCCAGGTCATTGTCACTACTCAGTGAGGGTAGAACCAGCTTGCCATGGTCTTTCTGAAGGGAAAACATACCTCATTATCCATCTGGTTCTTACTGGATCCTTTTCAGTCCTCATACCTGTGATGTGCCTCAGATATAAAGCATCTCTGGAAGTGCTATGTTTCAAGTGATCCTTGGTTATGTGTTTCTCTCTTTCTTTACTTGCGTTTTTTGGGGGAAGGTGGTGGTGGTGTTGTTATGTTGTTCCCAATTTTGTAAGCCAGTGTCTATGCTTACTTTTTTGTTGAAGGAGCATGGTCTACTCTTTTTCCTTATATTTTATTATAACAACAATGATACTCCTGTGATTGAGTACTCCATTCTTCAGCCACTGGATTTATTTGCAGATATTCATTCTGAGTTCACACAGATCATCTCTTTCTATCTTAGATGAACTGATGACATTATATGAGTTTTAATTATTGTTTTCCAGGTAGACAGGGTATTAAAATTTGTATTACCATGCTACTGATATGTTTATAATACAGACCCATATCCTGCTGTTGATAGTTTTCTGAATGTCTTTTTTAAGCATATTGGTGCTGACCTTTCCATAATAATTCCTCTCAGAGAAATCCTAGTTACCTTTTTATGCAGATGTAGAGGTGAAACAGGCTACAGTAACGTTTTCACCAGATTTAGTTCTTTGTGAGTTTTATGATTAAAAAATTACTCTGATTACTAATGAAATTTAAGTGTTTCAGTCATACTTCCTGATTTGTGATGACACTTACTCATAAACAAATAAAGTCTGTACTGCTTATCTTTCAGTTGTGAGATGAACTTGTGACTCCACTTGGGATGCTGTTGAAGGTGATGAGAGAAGTGCTGAAAATACTCCATATACTGGAAAAAGTTTGTCTGAATGGAGGATAGGCATGCTGAGCTCCTTTAACCTCTTCAGCAATCTCATGATTTCTCTTGGGAATGAGCAACCACTTTCTTTTCAAAGGCTTCCTTGGCAGTGTCTGTTCATACATTCATCTTGCCTCTGACCTCCAAAGACCACAACAGTCAATTATGCAGCATATCTGTTAACTGTCTTTCTTTAAATAATTTTTTAATATTCTCGCCATTTGATTTTCTTAAAGGTCTGCCTAACTAATAATACATTTTGGATAAGCCCTGGTATTCATAGCTGTGCAATTTTAATCTGTGTTTTGACTCTCCCACGGAAATTGACTTCTTATGTAGAATTAAGCTCAAACCAAACTGGTGTCTTAAAATGATCCTAGACCACTGTGCTGGTTTCAGGCAAGAAAGAGCTGCTTTTCTTCACAGTGCTGACAGCTGGCCCAGAGTGGCCGAGAGAGTGTTTCATTCCATGGTATGTCAGGTTCAGGGCACAGGGGGGTGGTGCAGACCCCCATTGTAGGCAGGGCACTGGCCCGAGCCCACGTGGCTGCAACCACAGCTATGTCACCCCCTGTGGCTAATCCACCCCTTGTGGCTAGTCGACACCCTACGGCAGCTCCGCCCCCTCTGTCGGCTCCACCCCTATGCCATCTCCACACACATACCCTCCCTGGCCAGTCCACCCCCCATGGTGGCCCCCACCACTGCAGGGTGCAATGTAGCCATGCCAACCCCCGTGTGACATTGTCAACCGGTGCCAGTGTCAGTTGCACCAGTACAGAAAAAGACATGGACATGCAAATCAACCCATCTGGTAGAGGATGACGAGGTAACAGCGCTGTCCCAGGACCCAGAGGCAAATGAGAAGAAGGGATCAGGGCCACCACAAGCGTCAGAGACAGAGGATGAAGCAGTAGTAACCATTCAATCCTTATCCCCGAGGGAGCTATGGGATATCCATGGAGATTTCAGCCATTGTCCAGGTGAACATAGTATCACCTGGCTGCTCTGCTGCTGGAATAATGGGTCCAGCAGCATGGAATTAGAGGGCAGGGAAGCCAAGCTGTTGGGGTAACTTGCTGGAGAAGGGGGCATTGACAAGGCAATTGAAAGACACAAAATGTAAGCCTCTGGAAATGACTCCTGACAAGTGTGAAGGAAAGGTATCATTTTAAGGAAAGTGTGCCACATCACCCAGGCAAATGGACCACCATGGAGAAAGGTATCCAGTATCTGAGGGAACCAGCTGTGCTAGAGATAGTTTATCATGACCCGAACAATGTATGGGTACCCACTGATCCAGATGAAGGTCACTGCACACGACCCATGTGGCAGAAGTTAATTCAGAGTGAACCATCCTCATATGCCAGTGTGCTTGCAATAATAACTTGGAAAGAGATGAGGCACCAACAGTAGATAAGATGGTTTGCCGATCCTGAGAATATAAGAAAAGTACCTCTTCCCCCGTATAGGCCTGTTTCTTGGCTGTAGAGACTTTCCCAGGAGAGATGTTCCACACCTACACAAGCCAGTATCTCAGCTATTGGGAGAGCATATATATCTCAGCTATTAGAAGAGTATTCCTCTCCTCAAAGAAGGGAATACAGCATGTATTCCTCATGAGGCAAATTAAAATTGCTTCAGGCCTCAAGGAAAGGGAAAAAATTCACCAGTGGGCATTCTTCCAGGCAAATTGCTGCTCCCGTATCCAAATGAGATGGCAGATCTGATTTGTCCAATAATCCATTCCTCCATGACATGAGTGAGGCATGTCAGTATTAGAGGGGTCCTGCCTCCAGCCAGGTGGAGGAAAGGGACAACTGTGTTTACTGGACTGGCAACATAAGGGTAAACTGTTTATAGCTCATACAGAGTGCAACACACAGATGGACTCATGACCAAGGCATGGACTTAACCACCCTATTGGTGGATGCTATTGCACAGGTTATTAATGTATGTCAAATGTGCTCCAATTAAACAAGCCAAGCAGTTAGAGGTGTATCACGTCCCCTACCATGCACCAGCCTCTGGGAAGGTCAAATGGTGCAATGGACTGTTAAAGACCACCCTGAAAGCAATGAGGGGTGGAACTCTTAAATGTTTAGCAAAAGCCACTTGGTTAGACAACACTAGAGGATCTGTCAATCATGCTGGCCCTGGCCAATCAAAAATTTTATGTACTGCAGAAGAAGATAAAGTCCCTGTAGTGCATGTTAAAAATATGTTGGGAAAAACTGTTTGGGTTACTCCCACCTCGGGCAAAAGCAAACCCATCTGTGGGATTGCTTTTGCTCAAGGACCTGGGCACACTTGGTGGGTAATGAGAGATGATGGGGAAGTCCGATGTGTGCCTCAGGGGGATTTGATTCTGGGGGAAAATAACTCAAGAATGAAATTGCAAGGTGGACATTAACTAACCTCTGTTCTGAGTTTTATGTTGTAGAAATCACTACAGCAGAAATCACTTGAACCTGCAGAGGACAAGCCTTACGAGAAGTGCAGCAGTGACCTGACCTGGTCTCTTTTATTTGCCTTTATACTGATGGAGCCTAATTATCTGCAAGGTGCTAAACTGAAGCACAGAGCTATTTTGTACATGTGAGAAGAATGTAAAAACCAGACAATATTCTTTAATCCCTTTTGTCATGGATGGGAAACATAGGAAAATAATCTGATTCCAATTACATACATAAGAAACAAAAATTCACTCCTGGGCAGGAAACTCACCGCCCATTTCCAGCTTTAAGCAGAATGTCATGGCCAACTTGTAAACTGCTTAAAAATGGCTTTATGTAATGAAAGTGCTGACAGACCTTTAATTATATCCGTGAGTGTGACTATATAGCAGAATAATTTTGAATTCTTCTTTGATTCTTGAGGTCTGAAGCAATTTTAATTCACTGTGAAGTGACATCTACCAGAGTACTGGTGTGAGGCACTCTATTTTAATATTAAACATATGAAATTACAAACTGATCATTTCCTAAATGTCCATAACTTCTGCACAGACTCCAAATTAATCCATTAAATTAATTGTATTAGCATTAATACCAAATGTATTCTTGTAACCATGGAAGAGGGAGAATTATTAATATTACTGATTATTGCTGATTACTATTATTAATATTAATCTTACTGATTTTTGCATTACTGGTTCTACATGCTAGTTGCCTTTATGGCAGCAGCAAAATCCATTTAACATTGTCTAATGCTTGAAGGTATGTTGCCTTTTCACATCCTTGTACATGCATTATTACATCCTATTGTAATTTTGCCAGACTTCAACAGGTTTGTTGCAAACTTGTCCTTGCCAAGCATCTGCCTAAGTCTAAAGGATTTTCCCTTTCTTCTGTCTGCTTTTATAATTTAAGTGTTACAAGCAACTCAGTTAAAGTAAGTGGAAATTTATAAAGCTGTGATGAATTAAGGACTTAGGTATATAGTTAAACCTCAGCCCAGTGAAGAATGATACATTTATCTAATGTTATGCCACGTAAATAGTCCAGCTATTCTAATGATACACATTCATGCCATGTAACATAAAGCAAGTCTGTATCAGTCTTTGTGAAAAAAAGGACCTTACAGTATGTATTAGTAGTGTAATAATTTCAGTTTAATAGAACAGAAGTGCAATTAAAAGAAGTATGGATACTCCTGTAGGATCTGGCTGATAAAACTTAGATGAAAGGAGGAGAGTACTCCAAAATGTATTTCAACATATATAATATATTCATTATAATGTATTTCAACATATATAATAATATAGATGTTGTACTCAAAGTCCAGTACAAATACAATTCAAAAGAATGTGCTAGCACTAGATGCCTGACAAAATATCAATATAATTATTACTTAAGATTGAATCTAAACAGTTACATTGTGATCCTGACACTCTTGCAAGGACACAGTTTTAGCACACACTGATGAGCTATGTATCTGATGGGAGGTTCCTATCACAAACAGAAGTCATTTGCAAAACTTGGAAATAATCAGAGAATATAAGTTGTACTATCTTGCAGCTGAAAGATATAAATGCTCAAAGTGCTTGTCAAAATGGCTGTGCAGTTTTCCTGTTGTGGAAAATAACATCTAGTACAAAAAAAACCCCAAAAAACCCAAAACTAAAAAAACCCAAAACTAAAAAACCCCAAAACCAACAAACTCCACCACCCCATGAAATGTAAACCCTTTGATATTTCATACCTGATCTTCTTGGTCAACGTGACCAAACATTCTTTTGTCTTAAAGTCTGTTAGTAAAGTAAAAAATTCATTTTCCCATATATAGGTACGTTTCTATGTACCATCTATTCACAGATGAGCTGTAACTGTTGACAGAAATACAAGGCTTTTAGATAGTATAAATGTCTTTATCTCCACTTACTTCAAAGAGGAAAACTCAGTTTGCATCTTGGCTGAAACCACAAACACTGCTGAAGCCAAGTGGGGCGATTCCAATGATGTTAGTGGACATAAGTTCACATATGATGCCTTTATGTAAAGTTAAGCTGTGACAGTACTTGACTTATAGCTCCAGAAAGGCTTTTGTGTTGGTGGGAAAGCAAGTTGCAATAGCTCACAAATTAAGCATAATATTCTTGTATTTATTAATTAACATTAAATGTGTGCAATCACCTTCCTTGACTTCAAAGTCTTTGGGTCAAGTCACTAAATCATAATTTTTAGGCTCTTCCCAAGGCATATGTCCAGGAATAATACTCTGTACTCCCATATAGTTCACAAAAATACCTTAGGTATAAGGGGATTATTTCCACACACACTCACCCAAGCTGTAAAAGAAAACAGTTCTTGACAACTAAGGCAAGCGTTGCAAATAGCAATATAAAAGCCAAACATCAGGAATCAATAAAATTAATTACACACTATTACCATATCCCAACTCTAATTGCCTGCTAGTGAAGATCACTGATATATTTTTACAGGTTATTAATGCTGGGTATATACTTGTATATATAATGAGAAGTAAATCATCCATTAGTTTAATGCAGCATAATTCTGTGTGGGGATTGCTTTGATTTAAACTAGCTAAATGGATCTGGACATAGTGCAATTGTTGGAGAATTTAGGGCACTTTGGGGTCCTTTTTGATGAGGAGTGCAGGCTGAGAGGTTACAGTGTTAAGGTCGAGCTGCCAAAACTCTGGCAGCATTAGTCTCGTTCGAATAGTGTGTCAGAGGAAGAACTATACTCAACCTTGGTCTGAGGCTGAGCAGGCTCCACAGCTGTCATGCAAGAATCTCTCCCCAGGAAGACACACAGGCTCATGCTGCTTGCTATTGTCAGTGCAGGAGATGTGATGTGTTTGGCGAAATACGTAAAAGTACACCTGAGAGAAAAGAAGTCAGGAGATAAACAACTGTTCTCCTTTCAGGACTGCTTGGAAGCTGCAAAGGCTTATTTATTTATTTGTTCAGTCACTTATTCAACCATCCATCTATTTTTGTTGGGTTTCATCTGTGTTTTTCATTGTCTTGTCTCCCAATATCTTTAATCATGATGATAATCATAAATTGACTTGCTTTTCCACAGGTATTGCCACAGTTATTGTGAAAGAGGTTTGTGATAACAGGCTACCAGTGCTTACAGAAACAGGTTAATAGCTGCTGTTTGGGAGAGTCATATTTGGATATCAGGACTGGTCAGCTTCAATAAACTGAGATACACTACTTCTAGAGGAAATTTAGGAAACCCATTCACATTTTATAAAAAGCCAGATACAGACCGTATCTAGTTTTAAAAACCTGTACAGCTTAATTTGATACAAAAATCTTGAAATTTTTCTTTAATCTTTCCATTGTTTAGCTAATTCTAATAAAAAATGATGGTCTAGAAATCTGTGAAACTAATATTATACAACGTTCCACATTGAAGTTATGTTAAATGTAGTTAAATTAGACCTTTTCTTACCCTACCCCATAATTAATTAAAAATCTGTCTCAGAAAAAATATACAGTTGTTTGCCAAGTACATAAAGATTTTAAATGCAATGAACCATGAAACAGAATCTTAGTATTCTCTCACAGCTACATCAGTAGATCTGAGCAGTGATATTATACCTGATCCCATCAGACACAAGGCTGCCTTTGCTGTCATCGCAATCAATGTTCTGGTAAATAAGATTATTTGCATATTCCTCCTTCTAATAGGATTAAGCACAAGAAGAGTTCTGATGTCACCTAATAGGCAGACAATAATACTAAAACTACAGAAATAAAATTAGTAAGCTGTAAGATTGCAATTAAACCTGGTGAGTATGAATATGTTCTCCAAATTATGTACTTCCATGTTTTTAGAAGGAACATAAGCAAATTTATAGCAGTAGCGAGAGCAACATAATAAAGAGAGCCACTGAAAATTTTTCTCACATAAACTGATGCATTATGTGCCATTTGATACTTAAATTTACAATTGCAAAATTCTGCAAACCATTATTGTTTTGTTCAGAAGAAGGACTGTAGTAATATGATTATACTGTAGACTGAAAATATATTGTGCAGAATATGTGACTATAGCTTCTTTTCCATTTCCCATGCATACAGAGGAGAGAAATTTATATCTGTGCCTATAGACATAGGTGGATCCCTGTCACTGACTAAGATGGAGACTGTACATGCATATGCATATAAAGGACATTATACAGTTACACCATGGATATAAAATGAACTAAATATTAAATCTCAGACTAAAATTGAAGTAAGTATTCTAAAGACATAGGGAATACATTCCAAAATGCAATCATAAATCTCATAGAATCACACAATCTCTCTTTAGTGCTTCAGTGTATTGACTCTTATGTTAAAATACTGCATAAAAGACATTGTAAATGCTCTTTGCATAGTGTGTCATGAACAATACAATTTCATCATGGTAAATCATAACTGATTAAAGCTCTATGAATGACCCAGATTCAGAGCTGGCACAAACTGAAATACCTTCACTGCACTCAGTGGAGTTAAGTAGATAACTGATGTCAGTATCTGCCCCCATGACTGAAAGCTGTGAAAAACAGTCTATTGTAATAAAAAACTGTTATGTATGAGAAACTCACTATGAAGAATAGCAGCATGCCAGCTTAGCTGAATAGTCAATCCCAGAGGAAATACAAAAAGAAAATGTGGAGAGGGCAGAAGCAGGGAGGGTCTGCCCAGAAGGAATGTAGAAAGATCACACAGGCACACAGGGATGGAATTAGGAAGACCAAACCTTGATTTGACTTGGTTTAGAAGTGATGAAAGATGTTAAAGGCAAAATAACGGATTATCATCATCTGCAAAGAGAAGATCATGTCAGCCTATGGCTAGATGAAGCAAGTGACTTGCTTTCAAAGGACACAGTCACAGAAAAAGACAATGTGAGGCTCATCTTCAGTAAGGACAAGAAGGAGAGACCAGGAAACCATTGACTACTCGGTCTCAATATAGTTTCTGGGAAAATTGTGGTATTTGCACTACAGAAAGGTGTCTTAGTCAGCACGGCTTTACCTGGTGATAGTCCCTGATCACAATTGCTTTTTATGATGCAGTGACTTGATAAGCAGTGAGTATCAGTTACTTTCGCTCTATCAAGGCTTTCAGCATGGCAACCCACAGAATTCTGTAGCTAAAATGGTGACATATGGACCCGATAGGTGAACCTCAAAGTGTGCAGAAAAGTAGAACTGCTGGGCCCAGAGAGTGGTGTTCAATTGCTTGGTTCCTAATTGGTGGTCTTTCTCAAGGGTTAGTACTGAGGAAAATGCTGTTTAAAACCTTCTCCAATGATCTGGATGATGACATGGAAAACACACTCATCAGCTTTACAGAGGATATCAAATTGCAGAAACCATCATTATGTCAAAAGGCAGAGCTGCTACACAAAGGGACCTTAGTGAGCCAGAGGAACAAGTAAAAGGAGCCTCATGAGTTTCAGCAAAGACGTGCAAAGTCCTGCATCTGGGATGGATCAGTGTAGACTATGAATTGAGTGGCTATATACCAACTTTGTTGAAAATGATGTAGGTGGTTTGATGACAAATTTGCAGTGTCCTTGTGTTGATAAAGGCTAACTGCATGCTGGGCTGCATCAGGACAAGCATAACCAGAGGAACATATTCCTTTCTGCTCAGAACTCACGAGGTTTCACCCAGAATATCGTGTTCCATTTTGGGTCACCAAGCAAGAGAAAGATTGACAAGCTGGAGAGAGTGCAGTGGAAGGCCACTAAGATGTTGAGAGGACTGCCAGCAAGAAAAAGATTGACAAGCTGGAGAGAGTGCAGTGGAAGGCCACTAAGATGTTGAGAGGACTGTCAGATAGTGAGAGGCTGAGAGATCTCTTTTCATTCTGTCTGATGATAAGGACTAACAGGAGACCTGTTTGCAGTTGTCATATCCAAAGAGCTTTTATAGAGTAGTAGAAGACAAAACCTTTTCAGGGGTGCACAGCCAGAAGGCAAAAAGCAGCTGTGACAGTTTGCAAGGAATGCTGACTCATTATAGGGAATAAAGAATGTACCATACACCTATTTAAGAAAGGAAACAAGCTGCTGGGAAAGCTGGGGAATCTTCTTCCTTGGAGATCTTCAGGATCAAACTCTACCTAAGCAACGTGATCCAACTCAGAAATTAGCCTTACTCTAAGAGGTCTGAGAGGCAGACAGAGGTCCCTTCCAGCTAAATATTTTTTAATATTTTCTATGGTTTGGTGTTGCTCATGTAAAACTGTTCTTTCTGTTATTGTTGCATTTTAATTTAAATAATAAGAAAGGCTTATAAATTAAAAGATCACCCCATAATATTAGACACAAATGCCAGTTCACTTGATGTGAAAGCAATTCAGCTATACTTCATGTTTAAATAGTCAGGCCTATTCTTACCTTTCATTATTGCTTATGAATTTTGTTATATTTCCTGGTTATGTTTTTTAGTTTAATTCTGTAAAAGAAAACCTAGTTTACCATATACTGAGTTTTGAAGTGATACTTCAAGACTACTTTTATATGAAATATCCAAGTACTTTCTGTATCTACTTATTTCTTAAAGCAAACATTTTTGTTCAGTGTTTCAGCCTTGTTGCTCAACTCTCTTGTCTCTAGCTTGGTTCTAACAAGACCTATATATAAGGTCTTATTAGCAAGATGAGTTGGCAATCAATGGCTCCACATGGAGGCCCTGATACTCCTGGAAGTGCTGAGGTGCTGCCAGTACCTAAGGCAGGAAGCAGTTCTTAGCTCATATAAATATTTAACTTGACATTATGTGTCCTTCCATTTCTGTCCCATTTCCCCTTTGTCTAAGTGAGCAATGATAAAATAAAGATGAAAAAATTTAATAATCTTGCTGTCAGAAAAAAAAAAGCTCATATGCTTTTCCAGCTCCTCTGCTCCTCTCTGTCTCCCCTCCAGATCCTTATTTAATAGGTCATCAAGTATGACCTTATACAACCTGTGTTATTGCTCTGAGAATGCTTTAAACCTGCTGTGAGCCTAAACTTCAAAGGAGAGAGTGCTCACAGACTGGTAGAGACAAATTGCTTTAGAGATATATATTGAGAGCTTTGAATTCCACAAAAATCCTGCCCCTGGAATGAAGACCTGGCAAGACCAATACTTTTCTGAGGTTGTTCAAAAAGAAGTAAAGTTCTGAACATGAAACTGTCTAGAAAAGAAACAAGTGGGATCCAAGGAGGGATTTTGATGGAAGACAAGCCATCTTGGTGTGGCCCCTCTGACAGATTTTCAGATCAGAAAGTAAAAGAATATGATAAATGCTAAATATAAAAATGTATTTTATAGTTTTTATGCTAAAGTTAAATATTTAGAATGTTGTGTTTATAGACAATTTCATCTCACCAATGCCACACTTTCTACTCAAGGTAATTCATGTCAATGTCAAACTTTTTATTGATTATGCTGGATTTCAGACTCCACATATGTAGTTGGCCCTTGAGGTGGAATTTAAGTCGCTGGAATTTGATTTCTATCTAGATCTCTGTACCTCAGCCTGTCCTCCCACATTCAGTTTAGTTTAAGGGAAAAAAATTTCTCTGACAAATTGTACACTAAAAAGGCTTCTTTCAGACAAGTCCATTAAAATATATACAAATACTCTCATTATTATAATAGTCAAAATTATTATTAAGGAAACATGGAGGAAAAGCTGATCTGTAGATATCTACCATTAGATAAGGTATATTCTGCTATGGAGAGTCAGCTACAGTCCTACAGAAGTGGAAGCAAAAACTGACCTGTATGAAACTCTCTTTTTATCATTGTTTCTGATCATTTAAAATTAGTTTGGGTATTCCTATACTCCACTGAAGTCTGGCTGTAGACAGATAACTTTAGTCTTCTGGTAGTATACTACCTTATTCTCTTCTCCTCTCCCTGTCCTCTTTGTCTTGTCACATTTAAGTAGTAATATTAATAGCTTTGTTGTTGTAGAATGACATGTGCAGATCGCCAGCATAAAAGTCCTTATTGCCTTGCAAGCTGCAGCATTAGAACATCATTCTCTAACCAGATTGAGTCCTTGTTTAAATCATAGTGCTGCAGAAATGATGGTGTCACTGTCTCAGGCACAGAGCAGATTTGTCTGGAAAATAAATATAATAAAATACAATAATCCCCGAACAGCTGCAGTGGCAAGAAACATGTGACTGATAATGTGACTATATAGCAATGCTGATGTGTATTTATAGAAATTGTTAAGAATGACATGAACCTCTGCCAGTGGAGTTCTTAATGGGACTAGTAAGGATAACTATCCCAAGATGTTTATATATTTCTAACTTGCATCTTGTCAGAAGTCTCTGTTCTTACTATTTCAAGTAAAAGTCTACTCTTTAAAAATAACAAAGATGGCAGAATGAAGACTAGAATTTATTTCATAATCTCAGCTTTCTGAGCTATGATTCACTATCATGAATGTTTGCTCTAGTTTGGGGATTTCAGATGTTTACTTCCCTCTAGTGAGCACAGCAAAACAAAGACTTCTGGAAGGAAGATTTTGGGATCTGTGAGTAGTATGGGCCACCTGTTGTTTAATTACTACGGTTATTTGGTCACTGTTTATAAGAAAGTTCAGTTTATAAAGGACTAATAAACTTTAAATTAAATTCTGTCAAGTCCTAGATGTCAGTAAAACATTCTGCCTCACTTTCTACTGCTGGGTTTCTGGTTGTCTACAAGACATAATAGCCATGTCTGTAGTTCCTACATTTGCTGGTCAGCTCTTCAACCTTTGTCAATAACTTCACATCTGAACTATTAATATTCAAATTTCAACTTTAAAATTTATAGCAGAGTATCATTTTGATTCATACACTGGACTTTTGTTAATAGCTATCTTTACTGAGGCATTTGGAGTTGTAATTATTTTTATATTGTCCTTCAGGTTTTCTGCTTAAGGAGAACTATTTTATACAATGGTTTCAGAATTTTACATCATCTTTTAGTCAATAACTACCCTCCCAATAATGTTTACCTCTTCAGCTTTTAATACTTCAGTTTTATTATTTCTGAGTAGCCACACAACTAGATTCCGTTAGCCTTTTCATGTTTTATAGACAAGCATGTTTTTAATAAAGTCAAAGAGTTTTCATTTTGCAATTTCTGAATTTATTTAATGGAAACGATTTAAAAATACGGGTTGGATACTCAATGACACTAAGGACATTTTCTAAAATGACTGGAGCATAAAAGCTTCTTTACCAGGCTCAAATCATGTAAAGTGCTATAGGTGTACATGTGAATAAAGGTCAGTGCTGAAAATTAACCAAGTTAATAACCAGCATCAGGAATAAATATGCTTTTGTTCCATTTAGTCTTATTTTCAGTGAAGTGTATCTCAGACATAGTAGCTCTCTTTTGTGGATTCTAAGGATAGATTTTATTGCATTTAAGCAAATACTTTTGTTCTAATGCATTGTACTATCCATGACCAGCTGTAGTGGTGGAAAAAAACCTCAACCAAAAAACATGTCTCTATAGCATTATTAACAGTTTCCATGTAGTTTATCAAGCTTGTAGACGTCTTGTGATGCTACAGTAGGAAAAGCCTTCTTATAAATGTGGTTTGTTTTTATGAACTATTTAATCAACTTGCCACCCAGAAAACTCAAAAGCTATCACGATGATGGAAGCATCTTTAATGCAGAATAAGTGGGATTCAGATATGAAAATACAGTTGCTGTAAAAGAAAATTACACAATATGCCCACCCACTATTGAGAGATCCTTTAACCTCAAAGCGTTTAAAGTCTCAGTCCAATCATGCAAACAGAAGTTGTAGCCAAGTCATGTGTTAAACACAAAAATGACATTAAAGCAGTCTGCCAGGAGTCCTTTGAGACAAGTGAAATATTGTAGACTTCCAGGAAGGCAAGTACATGTATATTTTAAAATAGGGAAAGCCAAATTAAAACTTTCCATTTAGCAATGAAACGTTCTCTGGAAGGCTAAACCTGAACAAAACAAAAGAGGTGAGCATCTGGAGGTCTGTACAGACTATCCCACAGCACTTTGGATAGACTAGTCTTTTAACATAAGTGAAGAAAAACGTAAGTAAGTTCGGGCCAACACAACATGCTGACACCGGTTTAACCTAGAATGGAGGGTTGTTTATGTTTCAGATGACTAATTATCTTTGATTGAAGAGTACTTAAGTAATACAAAGGTAGCCAAGTTTTAACAACATCACAGTAAGGCAAGAAAGTGAGATGGAAGAATTTTTATGTAATAAAACTAAGAAGAAAACTATCAAGGAGAACTTTGATGAGAAATACCAAACCACAAAGCCAGTTATAGTTACCTCTGTAGTAAATGCCAAGCAGTGGTACTGATGGGCTCATGGCCATTTTTCCCAGAGAAACCTTGAAAAAAAATTTTTTTTTTTTAGTTTAGTTACTTGCCTGTAAAACTGTACAGAACATAAGAATGGAGAGGGCAGAAAAGCAAGGAAGAGAAATTGTGAGATGAATTTCAGGAAAGTACAGAAGTACAGATCTCTTTCAGACTTCTCACAGGTGCTATGTAATATATCAGGTTGGTAAATGTTTTTTTCATGTGTGTGTGTAGCTAAAAGTGCTTCAATGTATTGTTAACAGACAGAGTTCTGAGTAATGCATCAATGAGATGACACACCAGCCTCCCAGAAATAGAATTTTCTGATTAAGGTCTCTTGAATTTCTGAAATATACGATCAAACTTTTCACACCCAGATGAAACAAAAGCATTCTTCATGGTTGTATTGCAAGTGCAGTATGAAGTGTTGATCTTCTGTGACCTATCCCTTTGATCCTTGTTAAATACCTTTGTAATTATTCACAGGCCATCTAATAACGTAATTGGACAGATGAAGCAGAGGCTTCCACAAATTTAGCTGTGAGTCGAATGACACAAATGTATTTGTAAAAATAAAACCTATCAAACTTATCAGCACTTTTCTGTCTGTTAACTGCCTACACCTGGCTGATCATTGATCCCCAGAATGAGGGAGGGAATAGATGAAGGGCTGCAGCCTTCATCCTCCAACTGGAATAATGATGGGAAAAGGGGCTGAAGAAGATCAGTGGTCTCTGCTTGATTTTGGATATGAGCCATGCTTAGTGGACAAAAATAACATCAGATTTTTTTTTTGAGAGAGATTTACCTGGCATGCAGGGTGAATCATACTTGCTTTGAAATAAATCTCAAAGTTCTTTTAAATCCACATCTGTCTATTTAAATCAGAGAAATGTGTTTGCACCAGAATGTGCTCTCCATTCGTATTAGGTGTCAGTTCTGAAAGTCATTACATCATAAACACTGATTATGTTATTTTCAAATTTAGGCTTAGAAGTAGAAATGAGCCTAAACTGAAATACACATAAGAAAAAAAAAAAAAAAAAGGAGAAAAAAAGGTTTGGTAAAACGCAGTTTTATCTCTGAATTAACTTTTATTTGTACAAGGGATCAAAAGAAATACACTGTGTCTGAATACTTCTGTTATACTTTAATGATGTGATAGAATGAAGAATGGGGGTGAGCATGAATTGAGAACTCCAATTCTGTATAGCATTTTAAGATCTGTATTTTGCAAATAATAAAAGGAATACAACTTCTTTTGTCTATGTGGCTCGGGCCTTTTGCTACAATGTACCTTTTACATTTAGCATAGAAAAAGCACAACAGACCATGTGGATCTGAGGCTAAAGACAGCTAATTTTGATTCTTCTATGCCCTGATGGCAATTACAAAATTCAGGGCATATTTTGCAGTCTTGTTAATAGATTTTATTGCAACCATTCACAGCTTCATTGCTCACCCACTGTTCTTTAGTCTACCACATCATTAATTTAAACTGTATCAATCTTTGTGTAAATACGGATTGACTGTATTATATTTTGTTTCTAAAAGTAAAGAGCAATCACCAGGGAAGAGTAGGCAGCTTTATTTAGCTTGCTAAATCATTTAATGGAGTATTTAATAAGATAAGCATTCAAAACCACTTTCCTGTTTACATCTTTACAAGGGCAGACTAGCTGAGTGGTCATGATTTGATTAATTACTTTCAGTTTGGAACAGATTATAAAGACATATATATAGACAGATTATAAAGACATATATAAAGACAAACTGACTGGCAGGTCCTTTTTTTCAGTCAACATTGCAATCTCTGTAATATTAGGTCTCTGTAAAGCATTAAAACTGTGACTGGTAGTGCACTTTTTGGAGCTTATCACTGACGGTTGCCTTTGGAAATTAATCCCGAGTGATACACAGAAAAAGTAGTGGAAAAGTAATAACTTACACTTTATCAAAGGCTTATTTTACATAAATGCTATTTTAGTCCTGTGCAATTAGAGAAAATTAAAAGACTAATTCAGATTTTCCTTGATAGACTTTGGCACATACTCAGAAAAGTATATTTGAGAAATTTTCCATACATAGATCACATGAAGTGTGTTTAGAAAAATTAGTGTGTTATTCTACCTGCTTATCGGAAACTCATACAGCCCTGGAATATTATATACCGACCTAAATAACAGGAAGAGCATCAAAGAAAGAAAGACTAAATAACTGACTGGAGGGGGGCAGGTTCAGCTTGTTACTGTTGAAATGGAAATTTTTGTACATTGCAGTGGAAAGTGTGGAAAAAAGAGAATGTCAGATTTTCTTTTTCATGAAACATAAATTTTAATGTTCTGCAAAACATTTTGGAAGTTGGCTGTCCACTGCATGCTAGCTATTGTGGAAATGTGTTAGAAAATACTAATAATCTCATAAATCATCAGGAAAACTTTAGTTTCTAGTGTCATTGAAGCTAGTCACCATTATTCACAATGCCTGAAGGGGAAATGCGTAGCTAAATCTTATCCCGGCATTATTCTCAGTGATTGGTAGGTTTTCCTGAGAACATTTTTAGCCATCTAAAGAGTGTGAGACAGAAACAAAGTTCAATAATATCTGGCATTATCTGACAAACATAGTGCCTCAGAGGAAATTTTGTGCCTGGATGCACTTACAAATTTGTATCAGAAAACTGTTCATATGGACTTCTTTAGTTTAAATACGGTCAGAAACTTCAGCAATAGACCTAATAGAATATGTCTATTTAAAATTTATTTGTTTTGAACTTGACTTGGAAGAGTTACTTTGTATTTACTGTGCAAAATATTGGCAAGCTCAACTTGACATTTTTCAGTGCTAATATTTTGACCATTATCAAGTGTAACCGTGTACCCCTATAATACATTATTGCCATTGCTAGTAACAGACCACAGGTTCTGTACTGAGTTTGCAAGGCTTGAGGACTGAGGCTTATCAGATTTTCTTGTCTGAACGTGTCTTATCCCACCTGCAGCTTTGTTTTTGCTTGGTTTCACTCTAACAGGTATTTTTTTCTTCTGAGCAGTGGTTATGGTTAGTTTGGTTTATATTTGCTTATCACTGCCTACTGGGTTTACACCATGACAATGGTGCAACTATTGTTTTATAGCCTTTGTACTGACAAGAAATTTTTGTGTGCAGAATGAGATATTTTTGGCTCTAGCACAATGATGTCATGTAGAGATACTCAGTTTTGGCACAATAGCAGAGACCTTGAGAGGCAGAGGCAGAATGCAGCACAGAGGAGTGCTGGGCTGGCATGAAAAGAAATATGGCACAGGCTGGCACTGGAGACCCAATGGCTATAAACAACTCACCGCTGGTCAGTTAAAGACATGCCATCCTGGAGCGGGCCAAAGTTAGTTTTAGGGCTAACAAAGAAAAAAAGAAGTATGCAACATCTGCAATATTCACCATGTAACGCGGAGTTACAGAGCAATACAGAATAAGAAAAGGGTAAAAATGTGACAGCAAACTTATAAAAATTAGCCCAAGTGGATCCTAGAGTGAGAAAAAATAAACCACCCGCACAAAGATTATCTTCCTCCCAGTGAGGACTTCGAAAAACTCACCATAACATCTTCACCAGCACCAGAATGAGCAACCAACCTGGGATCCAGAAGAGAAAGGAAGCGGTGAGTCCAACACCAGGACAAGGCATAGAAACTGAAGTGTGTCTATATAACAATTTAAACTGTATTATTGTTGTTGTTATTATTATTAATAATTATTTTTATTATTATCATTATTTATGTTTTTCTTTATAGAAGTATTCATTTTTAACTATCTTTTTCTTTTTCTATCGTAATTAGATCTGGTCTCATAGTCATTCTGGGATAGACACTTAAGATTTCAATTAAGCTAGCAATAAATTCTCTGCTTTATATATGAGGCATGTTTCCTTTTTTCCCATAAACAAGATTCTGACGATAACAGTAGAAGTAAAATATGTTGGACTAATAAACCATGTTTTATAAATTACAGATGTTTGCTATTAACAGACTATAACGCATGAGGAAAAGAGAAGTGGTCATACATCAGCAGACATGACCAACAAAATGTTAGTATATGAAAGACTTTTGAATATCTCCCAATTTATCAATATTTATTCATGGACACTAATCAAAAATTTATCTGATATCAGAAGTCCAGCTTCAGAGAAATGCTTTTGTCCATATTCACCTCTGTTGTGAAATCCCTCGGATTTGAAATCAATAGTTGCATGTGTGAATATATCAGTGGTGATTAAAGATTATCTAACCTAATCCATAGGTAGTTGCTTTCTTTTTTTGGATGTCATTTTAAAGATATATAATAACAACAGTTAATTATTCATTTGTAACATCAAATGATATTAGGCTTGTAATGATTTGTCACGTCTGTTCATGCATGTTTACGAATTATGAAGGTATGTGTTTGTGCAAGTGATTGACTGGATGCTGGCGAGCAGGAGGAAGGAAATCCAGCTGAGCTTATACTGGTAATAGCTTATTTTTTGTTTATAGGAGGTGAATGATGAACATCCTGTTTGTAGTCTGGTATAACAAATAATATATATTACACAAATTAGAGATGTTTTCCTCATTTGGGTGTTTGGATAGAAATTTATTTAATCACTTCACTTATTCTGTTATGAGAAATAATAGTGACACACATTCATTATTGATAAGATAGGTCTCTATTAGTCTGGAAAATTTCTAAGAGAAAACCAAAAATGAAATGTTACGATACTATGTGTGCAGTAAATCGCATAAACTTAGAAACTAAGAGGACAGCATGATAAAACTAAAAGACTTGGCATTTATTTTTCTGGGTTTTTGCCCTTAGTCTACAACCTCATTATTTCCAGACTACACAAATAATTGGTTCACACTCCTACTCTGGCAACAGCTTAGGCTTTTCAGCAGGATGCATTTTGAAAAAATCATATTACACTTACAGGCACTGATTGAAGTGACTGTTGAATTAGGTGGAAACAAAACTATTCAGCAAAAACCCCCTCTATTAGTACATTTGATTCCAAGAAAAACTGTTCAGCCTACATTTAGCACCCACATGCCTGTGGCTGCAGTAGATACTACATTTAGTGCCTGATTTTCCTTTGAAGTGGCTTCAGACTTTCCATACCAGTCAGTGAGTATATGAAGATTGATCCAAAATAAGGTGTGATTAGCACCCTTATTGTGAGTGCTCAGTCCGTTCTGTTCAACATTCACAGAGAGATCAGAAAGTGAAATATTTTTGTTTGAATTTATCTCATGTGTTCACTTTGCTGACAGAAGATGATAGTATATCTGTGACCTCACAATACTTTGGCTATGATTTCATAATATAAAAATATATTTTGAAAGGTGAGATCTACTTCTCTGAATTATATGCTTAAGAATCAAACTTGGGGGCGGGGGGGGGGCGGGACACGGGACTTTCAAAGGAATACAGGACTATGTTCCTGTTATCTGAAATTTTCCTATATGGATGTTCATTCTACAACACATAGTATATAGAAAGTCTATGGCAACTATAGTCCTAATTTAGAAGCTGAATTTGTTGCCTGAAATTAAGTGAGAAGGACCTAGAGCAAGCTCTCTGAATTGCTGTAACTGTGATGGAAGGCCATTTAAGAATTCAATTTCCATAGTCTGAAACTAAGCCAATAAAAGGAAGGACATGTTAACTTGGAGATTTATCTGTCTTGGATAAGATAGAAACCAGGAATAATTTTTACTTTAATGATGATACACCAATTTTGCAAGAATTTGAAGATTAACATCCGTATCCTCGCCAGATTTCTGTATGGATTTATATTTATGGATTATTTATATTTTTATTTATATTTATGGATTTATATTATACCTTTACATATTTCTCTCCAAGTTCTGCTTGGTATCATGTTCACCTTCTTGCCATTACTTACACTGCTATGTCATAGAATACTAATATCGTATTACAAGTAGAATTGTAATTGGTTTTGAATAATCTCTTCAGCTGCCTTTCTACTTAAGAATCAGGAGATAATGATAGATTCCTTCTCAGGCAATAAAATAATTTTAATGAAACACCCTAAACAGATTGCTTATCCCGTGACTCTGTGTGTGTCTGTTGTGTCTGTGTATGTAAATAAATAGAGCTAGTCAGTTAAAGCTATTTTACCTGGATCTTGTAAACCTGTCTCTCCTGACTTTTCATTGCTTTTGTAGTTCTTTCCTC
Organism: Rhynochetos jubatus; assembly: GCA_027574665.1. Lineage (NCBI taxonomy): Eukaryota > Metazoa > Chordata > Aves > Eurypygiformes > Rhynochetidae > Rhynochetos > Rhynochetos jubatus. The sequence continues at coordinate 11,292,286 of CM050652.1, forward strand.
ATTTCATCTTTATAGATGGATTGTCTATATCTTTTTCATACTCAGAGAAAAACTTTTTGATTACTGATCCCAATTGCACCAATGCTCCTTTGATGCAAGCAGTGGTATTTGAGGTATGAATTTGCCAGTGTACAAGAAACTAGAGCCTGCCTGTTACAAACGATGGTAAGCACCATCTGTGTTACTCTGCTATCATATTAGACTAGTTTCATAGAAAAATTTGACAGCAAGTTAGATGCCAAAATCTGTGGGTATTTGGCCAAACGAAAAATTCAAAGAAATCCAAGGTATCTATAGAGTACCCAGGGTCATGACTGGCATCAGACAAATACATGCATCTTAAGGTAACAACCAAGCCATGTGACAGCCAGCGCTAAATGCAGAATTATATATTATCCCCTACCTTGTCACAGCTTATGCAGTTATTTAAGATACACCTCCAGGTTCAGGCCTGAGTTTCCATACTTGTTCTTTGAAAGAACTAAGGTGTCTTTGCTCTTGTGTAACAGAAACAACCTAAGATACCAGTTGCTCCACTTTTTAAAAATAATCATCTAATAAGAAATAAGATTAATAAACTGCCTCAATATTCTGATGCTTGCGATTTGCAGCATCTTCAAAACTCTAGATTTTGCTACCAGATAATGGCAGAAGATGAAGGGTTTGAGGAGGAGTGCTAATGTCTTAGGAAATGATGAAAAAAGAACAAATTCTATCTTCTTCACTTTTAATATCTCTGACTCTTGGACCTGGTATCTCAGAGTACTTTGGTGACATTTTCCAGATCTTGTCCCTTAGCAGTACAGGCCAAGATAGCCCTTAACAGGGAGATCTATGGGTGCCTGAAATGTTCGGAGACCAACTGGTGAAGAGTTTGGGAACCATCAGGGTTCAGTCCTTCATAGAAAGTCCACCTGAAAGATTTTTTTAAATAGTGAAGTACTTTTCATGAGGAAGGCTGAAATGCCTTTGCAATCATGCAGTGAGTGAAGTCAAAGGCTTGCAAGTAGCTCAGTGAAACTTGATCAGGCCCAATCCCAAAGTTTATTGTTTCTGTATAGTATCTATTTCTGGTTATTTCCTCAAGATGCACCATTCCCAAGGTGACTTTCACCTTGTTATGACCTGTCCAGATTTCTAAAAATAATACAATCTTGAGTGAGATAGCCAGCTAAGTAATTAAGACACTAAGCCAGGAAATCAAATTAGGAAACCACAGCCATTGTGGAACTTGGAGTGCCAAGACACTTGCAGGCCAGACTCAGTAAATGGTAACTTTCTAAATCCTTTAATTTCATTGTTCCGTGACATGATATTGAATTAAGTCTCTCTCTGTCACATGTGTCCGTACAGTTACTGACATCCCCAGTAAATGTTCAAAGACACTGTTAATTCAGCCTTTCTTTCACCTCTAACACATTATTTCAGTACTGATTTCTGTTAGTAAAACTCTCTCTGAACTAGCCCATGATTACATGAGCTTGTCTTCCTCTTGTATCTATCTCCTGTCCCACATGTGAGAGCTGCCTGTTCAGCACAACAGCATGGAGCTGGGATCCTGCTTCCACGGTACTGACATTGCAGCGCTCACCAAGTTTTTGTCAATTGGATTAGGAAACAGTTCTTGGAGAACAAAAATAAACAGCCAGAAACCTTCCTGAAAAGATCGGCAGCAGTGGATCTGAGAGAATTAGACACTGAAGACAGTTGCATAGACCTGATAGAAGGGGAAAAGAACTAGAAAGCCTATAAAATCAGAGAATAGGATCTAACATGTCATATTCTGAAATGTTAATACTGTGGATCACATCATGAGAGGAACCAGAATAATATGACCGGTTCATATCTGATGGATACCTTCTCCAGTGTGCACAGATGACTAAGTCCTAATTAATGGACTCTAAAAACATGGGCAGGAGGAGTCTGCTACAGAATGGAAACAGAGATCAAATTAAGCTTACTCCTTAGACCTTTCTTTGCAATGATAAAATGAAAAGCTGCTGAACACCTATGAAACTAATAATGAGCTAAAAGAAAACTAGATACTCATTTTATAATACAAGAGATACTGCAGCCAACATGAGGAAACTTTAGGGCTCTTCATGTGATAAAGTTGAGATCTTTGGGACATTATGACTGCCTGGGAACTTGTGATCATGGTCTTGTTATAATCAACCCTATCTGACAACATCTAATCAGTAGGTAATTTTTCTGAGGAAAACACAAAGAAAGGCAGTGTGGACTGAAAGGAATATTATGATATAAAAAGTAAAGAAGGCTTTCTCATATGTCTGAAAACCTATTCTTACAAAACTAAAAGAAAAAAGAGAAATCACATTAATTTGATTCCTGGACAAAGTAAATAAAGTGGTTAGAAATTTAAAGACACTGTGTAAAATGACTGTGGAAGTAGTCTGATATTTACAGACTGGAAATAAGGAGAGAAAAAGAAAAATGAGAGAAAAGAGAGAGCAAGGGGAGGGAGAGAGGATAAAAGATAAAAAGATAAAAGGGAAAGTAAAAGGAGAAAGAAAGAGTATGAGAGAGAAAAGGGGATGCAAGGAGGGAAGAGAATGAAAAAGAAAAGGAAAATAGGAGGAAGGAGAAAGAGAAAGTAGAGTAAAATATAACACATAGCAAGGGAAAATAACAATTTTTAAAGGATTTCAGTAGTAGTAAAAACTTAGCAACAGTAATGGTCGGTTGCTGAATGGAGATGACAATGATCATCAGTGTCGCAGTTATTTTACATGAATATTTCTGTTATGTATTTGAAAAGTAGGATGATGTACATATCAGACAAATTTAGTGCTTTCCAGATTCACCACATTTACTGGGAATTAAAATTTTAAAAAGAAGGTATTAAGCCATTCATTGACACCACTAGGGATGTACATGATCTATTAGTGGTCAGGGTTAATTTGCATGTATATTTTGCAACATCCAGAGGCATTAGGTTGGAGGATTTTACATTAGAAAGAATGCAAAAGTTAAGACACATCTAGGAAAATGCAGGCAATCAAACTATGCTGACGCACAGGGTCACTCTAAGCAAATATTGTGTTTGCATGTTGAAGTGAAGAAGCTTTGGTTGGAGAGATGGATGGTTCATTTTTGTGGTTTTTGAGTAGAAGGAGAAAGATTCCCCCTTTTTTGGCAAGGGTTTTGTGTGTGTTCAACATGACCAGTCATGGTAGATGCCCCAATAGATGGTGGAAGCGCAATTGCAATATATCCAAATCAAATTCAAACTGAAATTTGTGAATTGTAATTTTTTTAATCTTTTTTTTTTTTAATCTTTGATGAACAAAGAACAATGGTGAACACTGAGCAAAATTATTTGTAAAATCTGACTAACCTGAATGGAAGACTTATTCCTTTTTGGAGCGATTCATGGCTGCAATTTTTTACTCTAGATCTAATGCTTATTAAGACAGGCAGCTGAGAGGACTTCATTGGCCTTTAGTATAGAAACTCTTGTGGATTAATATTGTATGGACCCTTTTCCAGGACTGGATGGTTGTCTCTTGGGTTTGGGGACTGGGATTTAACACGGCAATAATCCTTGCAACTCTTTGATGTTTGGATTTATGGCATTGCGAGCACAACTTTTGCAGAACGATCACAGGAGAGCACATGAAACGGTTTAAGAACTATCTGTTGATGTGCTGCCACCTACAGAAACAGAAGTTTCTAATGAGGTTTCAGATGGAAAACAGTTGGCCAAGTATTCAACACTTTCATCGATTATCTGAAAAGATACACAATTCATAAAAGCTCACAGATGACATGAAGTTGGCAGAATGGTGGGAAACAAGACGGAATAGATGTATCCAGAAATGCAGCTTTGCTGGCAACATCCATTCAACAAAATGCCTTGTAAACTGCTAAATCAAAGTTACACAACTAGAAAGAATGAAAGTATATGATAATACCTGTGCCTGTACCCTGGTCTCTTTATGGGAATATCATGGAGAAAATGTATAATCACTGCAACACAGGTGAATGCTGTATAAAAGCTGATCTATTCTTAAATTTATTTATGGAAAAATAATCAATAGTGGTGAAGAAAGTATTTTCTTTCTGTACATATTTCAGGATCACAGCTCTGTTTTCATGTCCAACTTTTTCAAAGGCTTATAAAACATGAACAAAAACTTAAAAAATAGAAGAAAATTATTCCAGTGGCTGAAGAAATCACTTAACTGAGAGAAGTAAGTTTTCCAGAAACAGATGACTTAACATGAACATTACAGAAAATTGACTTAATCCAAATGCACACATTCAAGGAAAGAAATACTGAATATTATGTGGCTCTTGTTATAACCTAGGAAGGTATGAGAAACCCATACATTTAGAAATCGAAAACAGAACTCCTCGAGTTTGATTTACAGCCTAACCAGTTTAACCGTAAGTGATTAACTATAGGTGAAAAGTACTGACAAAGTAGAAAATTCTCAATTTCTCTGTCAGGATGGATGGTTTTCTAGCTGTTATATTTTAATGAAATACAACTTAGTGAATTCAGTAAAAGGAGAGTTAAATCAAACATACAGATCAAAAAATACTGCTATTTGAAATTTGTATCAGAAGTTACTTCTTGCGTTTTGTTGTGGTTTTTTGGTTCTGGGTTGTGTTTTTTTCCCCACAAGCCTCCGTGTGAAAAAAGACAAGAAATGGCCTACAATTCACAGTCAGTAGCAATACATATTATGAAGATGCTTTAAAACTAGAATTTAGAATTTAGCAAATCAAGCACATGTATCTTTCTAACAATGTTACATCTTTTGACACTGACAGTATTTGGTCACAGATTTACTTCCATATTCATTATATATATTTGACATAGCAACATTAATTTATTTTATATAATATTCATTTGTTTACCTGTTTTAAGTAGCAATTGTTGACCTTTCTTCTGCTCTAGAATGTAGAAATACTTTTCAGAAGAGCATTAGCATTAGTATGGTATGCTCTGAAACTGTAGTCCACTTATGCTTGCTTTCTGAAGAATAATGTATTATGTATTTATTTAAATGTGTTCTTTCCTCAAGCACAGCAAAATAATCTTCAGAATCTAAACCATATTTTCCTCCCTTTTATGAAATATTTCAGTAATCCATTTATTCAATAATATTGTGATGTTAGCGAATACATCTAAATTTAAACATTAAAGAATTGGACCAAAATGACCCTCCCTGCATTTTACATCTTATAAGTGTAACTTTCTAAACTATTTTCTTCTCAGTTACTCTCATTTCAGTTTTAGCTTTAGCACTCCCACACTACAAGACTGTTTAGATTCTGCAAGAGTCTTTAACAGTATGCTACACTACCATCTTCTGGAAAGAGATGAAAATAGAGTTTTAACCATTTAACATCTAAACAGATTTTTTTCCATGTTTTCTTCATAATTTTCAGACTGTATGCTGATACTTTCCAAAGTTGTCGTGGTTTAAACCCAGTCAGCAACTAAGTACCATACAGCTGCTCACTCAATCCCCCATTCAGTGGGGTGGGCGAGAGAATCATAAAAGTGCAAAAATACATGAGCTGAAATAAAGACAATTTAATAGGTAAAAAAAACCCCAAAACCTGCGTGTGCAAGCAAAGCAAAACCAGGAATTAATTTACCACTTCCCACTGTCAGGTAGGTGTTCAGCCATCACCAGGAAAGCAGGGCTCCATCACGTAATGGTTACTTGGGAAGACGAATGTCATCACTCTGAATATCCCCCCTTCCTTCTTCTTCCCCCAGCTTTGTCTGCTGAGCATGACATCATATGGTATGGAGTATCCCTTTGGTCTGTTAGGGTCAGCTGTCATGGCTGTGTCCCCTCAGCCAGGGGAGGGAACTTGTGCACCCCCAGCCTACTTGCTGTGGGGTGGGGTGAGTAGCAGAAAAGGCCTTGACTCTGTAAGCACTGCTTAGCAGTAACAAAATCATCCCTGTGTTATCAGCATTGTTTTCAGCACAAATCCAAAATATAGCCCCATACTAGCTAATTATGAAGAAAACGAACACCATACCAACCCCCTTGGAGAATTTTCTGAAGAGGAGAAAATAAAAAAATATTCAAGATTTATCCTTGTACGTTTCAGAAATCTCTCCTTCAGGAGGGAGTTTTTCTTTCCTCCCTTTAAACTGTACTTCAATTTATAAATATTGACATTTTAAGGATCATTAACAATTTATATGCACAGCATGAAATCTTTCCAGATGAAGACACCTTTTCTTTAAAGGACCCTCATTTCATCAGTTGAAATTCAGAATTTAGCTCTTTTTAGGTTTTCATTAGAATCAGCCTAGAAAGCAAAGTTCGTGCTGCATCCAAATTTGCAAAAGTTTCCAGTAAATGTATCCAAGCCTGTGGGTTGGCCCATTACGGAGATAAGACTGTTTATGAAGGTCTGTCCTGGGAGCTGAGGGACTATATTTTAGTGTAGCAAGCCAGAAAGGGAAATATATTTGGATCAAATAAACCAATGTAGTGGCTGCAACCAAAACCACAACATATTTCTTTTGAAATTAAAAGTTCTGCTCTATATTAGAAAAGAGAATAGAGGCATGAAGCAGTCTAGCTCTGGTGTTAATGCTTCTCATATTTCACATACTATGCAATGAATATTTGCAATTTTGATCACTTAAAACAGTGTTCATAAAAGGCTAAAGGACTTTCATGATGAGGTTGACCATTCTTTTAACTGTAATTCTGATTAGGAAAGGGAACAAACGATGGTACTTCTGTATCTGTTTACTCTTATAAATACGGTTCACTGAATTGTTTTTTGAGATATTTACTGTAGGAAAATGTATCCTGGAAGACAATGACAGGAGAGATGTCAAAAGATCTGCATAGTGAGCTCAGAAGACTTAGTCTTCCTCTTGAATCTCCTGTGGGAACCTTATTAGCACATTCAATGATGTCTCTTGAAATTAGACTGTTTAGATTACCTTAAAGGAAAACAAGACTTTAGACTAAAGACAGATACATGTGTATACTTACAAGAAACAAAGAAATGAATATTTAAAATTATGGTTACTGTTCTGTGGCCACCTGTGCTATTTCTGCTTTCAGTATTTCTTAATTTCTTGTTTGAACTTGCAAAGTGAGGCAGCTAGTGAGGAAGAGAAAAAATTAGGTTTTGTTAATCTATACTTTTTCATTTGCACATTTTGTATTTTCAAAATCCAAAGAAAATACTACCAAAAAAAAAGTAGTAATGCTTCCTTTAGGATGTTTGCTTTATTTTTTTCTGGCTTTGGTGTATGAAGAAGGAAGTAAATATGAACAGATAATGTCTTTTGTCTGATATTTCAGTAGAATTTTATGCCTGTGTTCGTTGCCTTAATGATTCACTGGCAAATTAGAAAGTCAGCATGATACCTTGACTGCACAGTTAGGTGGCTTTCACATGAACATGGGAGAACAGAATGCTGCAATGATAAAAACAACTCTGTAGAAGTTAAAAGTGGCTTAAAAGCTATACAAATTATTAAAATGCTTTAGAGTTTATTAATCACCATTTTAATATTTTCCTTTGAAAATATAGCATTTGTACTTCAAACTTTGCTTCACATAAGACTAGGAATTAATTTATTTTTAAAATAGGAAATGTTCAGATAAGCCTGATTCCAAATGCTGTAGGAACTGACATATATAGTACAAGTATAAGCTACAAGAGTAAGTGGAAGAACATTGTTTATTTACTTCCAGTAAAAGGGAGACTTTTAAGCAGGTGCATCATTTTAATTAGATAAGGTGTAGAACTTCGTTAGAAAACTAAATCCATCCAGCTTTTAACTTTCTCTGTTTTCGAATGTTTTAATGTCCTGTATACTTGATCATTTCACAGTGATTTGTTTATTTAGTTATGTATTTTACAGTGAATATTTTCTGTTACTGCTATTCTGTGTAGTTTAACTCTATAAATCATGTGGCATCCTGTTCAGCAGGACAGAATTTATCCTAAAACACTTAAGGACTATGTATGTTCTAGAAGAGAAGTTCAGTAAATTTTGGTCATTATACGTTTAAGTTATGTCTAAGATGCTGAATCTAGTTGAGCTGAAGTTTGATGTTTAGATTAATTGAACATGCAATGATCATGAACATAATCAAAGGAAAATTCATTCTTGGAATCACTTGACCATCAGCAGAAGACGTGTTCTCATTATATCCCCAGATGTAGTGGCAGTTGTCCAGGACACTTGGCTTAACGAACACCATCTTGCAAATATGTCAAGGGACTCTGAATGATCACATCATGAGAACTGCTGCATGAACTAAGGTAAGATAGTTGCTTCTAGAATATGCTTCTATAAATGTCCTTTCATTTTATGATTGATGTGCCAGTTATGAAAAGAATAACCCTACTGGTATATATTTTGTGTTAATGTACATTTTTTGTATCATCAAGTAAGTAACACTGTGTTGGTTTTGAATTTCACTTTACTAGGGCATGCACGCCTGGTTTCTTGCATTATTAAACGTAACAGCAGTCCTGGTGTTGATATACCTATATGGCCTGGCATGATCTTTTTTTCCAAGAAATAACGTTGTGTTTGACTTTTCTTTACAATGTATTTAAATTCCTAGAATTATGGATAATTTAGGAAGTAGAAATCAGGAAGTGCAAAAATTGAGATCCTACTTCTGGAAGATTATAAAGATTCCCATTCATCTGTACATCCACAGATATGCACACTGACTTTACTAAAACTATTAACGAGTTAAGATACGTATCAGTGTTAAGGTAAAAAATACTTGTAATGATAAACATATTATGGATCTGGATATACTTTCCAGGTGTTAATGAAATAAATAGCAACATGCAAATATTTACTCACTGTTCATTGAAAACTCAGTGTTCAAGACTAAGTTTTCTTGGTTCGTCCTAAAATAAAAAGAGTGTTTTGAGAACCTATTAACATGCAGTCATCTGTATTTGATTCTCACCTATTATTCAGGAATACCTTGAATCTGTGAGGAAAATTATGTGTCAGTTGTTGGTTTAATAGTCCAAAATATCATGTTCCATCCCTTAGAAAAATGCATGCAAATCAAAGTTAGTTAAGGTTATATACCAAGCTAGCACTCCTATTCTAGATATACAAAGAGATAATAAAGTGATCTTACGAAAAGACATTTTAGTCCCAGACATCATCCACCCACCCACACGTGTGATCTGTGTTGGCACTCCTCTTACCTCGGAAAAGCATGCGGTTCAGCCTGGATCACTTTAGTACCAGTGAAGGACACATTTATTACAGTTTCTGTATACGTCAGTGCTCGGGATGTTAGCTTGCAAGACCTGCGTGTAGTCCCTGCTTGGCAACGTCAGATCATCTCTGCGTCTGTTGCACATGTATAAAATAGAAACAATGACACAGTCCCTCTTTGCAATAGTATTTCAAGTTTGAATGCGTTGTTTTCTTCTTGAGGTACTGTGGTAACAAGGGTTATGGGATCTCTTCAGTGAGACGGGGGCTTCTGTCTCATGTAAGTGATGCACAGATATTCAACAGATACAGAGAGAAAAAGCAAAAGAAAGACAACGACTGCTTTTAATTGGTTTTCAAATATTTGCACCATAATGTTATATTAGTAAGCAAGTGATGTTTTATTATTAATAACGTTGCATATTTAGCATAATTTTTATAAAAATACCACTGTGAAGTGGGAGAGTCCAGAACAGAGGTGTTCAATGACAATAATTGTTAAAACATCGGCAGAGTAGTTTAGTATCTTCTAACTTGTAAAGAAAACAGCAATGGAAGTATAGTTCTTCAAAAACCTTATGCTAGAACAGTTTGTAGGCAGAAAATGCTGGCCCAGTAAAATTCTTAAAAGTTATAAAAATATTCTTTGTGGATTTATCTAAGCATTCTAATGGCAATGAAGTGATTCCATTTGACTCCATAATTTCAATTATAATTGAATATGAACTATTTAAAAATACTTAATTTTGTGAAAAATACTAAGATTTTATCTCCTTGTCTTGTTTGGGACAATACTGAACTGTAGAAGTAGGGTTTCACAGTCATCTTTCATAACAGCATACACAATGAAGGTATTGTATCCCCTCTCTTTTAATGAAGCATTGTAACAATAAAGGCTCAGGATTTGTTAAATCACATTCTGGATGCATTATGAATATTTACAGGACAGATATTTTTAGTAGACTATTTGATTAACTAAAAGAAAAAGTTTTATAGGTACATATTGATGGTACTGGTGTTCCCTGAAGGATGGAATACAAATCTTAGATGTTTATAAAAGCTTGGCTTGTTATTGTCCACCACATGCAGTTTGTGTGAAGAAAATGGAGGGGAGTGTCTACTATGGGAGTTACATTTCTCTGTGGGGAAAAAATATAATAATTCTATTTAGAAATAGCTGTCATGAAATTTACTGTCGGCTATTATTTTTCTTACAGCCTTCAGTAATTTATGATGAATGTGCTGTAGGTTCAGGTAAAATACATGGACTCTTTATAAAGCTGATTTTTTTTTACCCGGTTCATCAGATAGTCACTGAAATTCAGAAACTCCAGATACAATCCGTTTGTATTAACCACATATTTAAGTAGAGTCATTGAACATCGCCAACAACACATGGAGAAATCTTCTGCTACTGAAAAGTTCCACACACACAGTTTACGAGCATAGCTGGCCTCTCTAAATGTTGGCTCACTCTACCTTTCTCTGTATTTTGCATTCCCATGAATAGAATGGACCATTATTTATTCTTGGCTCTCCCAAGAATGGAGTGAAGGAGGAACTTGGCTTTTGACCTTCAGTATCTCCACCTCCTCCCGTCAGAGCAGATGTCGCAGGCATGTGCTAGCTTTCAGCCATCCCTTTTATGTCTTAATCATGTTCATCTCTGAACTTACTCATTCCCAGGAGTCAACAAAGAGTAGTTGAGCAGTAGGAGTAGTTATGGGAAAGAGGAATAAATAGCGCAGATGTCAGGAATTAAACCTAGATCATATTTAAAATCTCTCTTGCCTCTCATGGAGCTTAAATCTCAGTTGCTCTCTTCTTTCTCAGTTGCAGGCCAATGGTTTTGGTTTTCTTACACCAGCCCTGAGTGTAGCTCGGAGACAAAGGCCAGCAGAAGGGTTGCTCAGCTGTGGGCTAGGCCCCACATGCCTAAACGCAGCCTTCCCTTGCTGGGGACAGGTCACAGGTTTCGGTCAGCTACCCCCAGGGATCACCGTTTTCCTCAGTTAGGGTTTGTGCTTTCTCAGACGGAATTAAAGAGGAAGTTAATCAGCACGAAGAACATGAGGGAACAACCAAATGAGTGGTGCAAAATAAGTAGTGAATGGAAAACCGGTGAGAAGTACTTCTGTCCTCTGGTGAGGCCAAACGGAGAGCAGGGCTCTCCTCAGCCAGCTCATCACAAGGTACACAGAAGTCTTACCAGGCATAACGTGTGTTTTCGGTGTGGCCACCAGATGACACTAGCGACCTAGGAATACATTATTTTTTCTTGAAGTAGCTGCAGGAATGAACTTGCTGCTCTGGGCGCATTTGATGCGTTTTTGGCATAGTCTGTAGGTTCCTTCTGTGAAGGGAGCAACGGAATTCATCTTCAGATACTTCATGATTCAAAAGCATGGATGTAAAAATATTAGTACCACTGCTATGTGTACAAATTATAGGCAAAAGTGCCTCAACTATGCCTTTATTTATATAAAGTCTTTTCCAAATTATATTTTAACCCTTCAGCCACCTTATTTCTCTTGGTAAGAACTGAATAAGCAATGCTGTCTAAGCAATGAGCACCTATCCATTACAACTTTGACCCAGTGTTTGATTCAATTGCCTCTTCCCCATTATGTTTTCGCTATTTGCAAATATGGGACAAAGAGTTTTTTCTTCATTTTGAATTTATGTGTGTGTGTATTAGTTAAGCTTAGTTTTGATGACTTTACTGTTATGCAAATCTTTCATTAGAGTTTCTTTGTGGGGAATTGTAACCCAACTTGAACTTTATTTTGTTAAATTTATTTTGCATTTGCAGCAAGAATTACACAAACTACATCTGGAAATGTTAGTAGGATTTAGTTTTGAAATTACAGCTTTTGTTCACTTTGGCTGTAAACAGCATTAATAAAATGCAATAACAACATAATAATTAGTAATTGAAATTAGTATTTCGTTTCCAAAGCTATGAATATTTCAGCCATTTAGTCACTGTTTCTTTTTAATTTTAATAACAGGTATGCAGTATGTCTTTAACAGTAAAACTATTGTAATACAGATATTGCACTATCCAACATGTTCATCACCAAATAATAGTCAATACTGAATATATCCAGCACCAAAAATATCCTGTTCTTCAGCTTGAAAATAAACCATATAAATAAAATGATATATAAGCTCTCTTACCGATGATAACACTGACATAATTTAAACACACTTGAATGTTTTGTAACAGGCTTTGAATGTTATTTCCAGCTTAAATAATATATTAGCAATAATATTATAAGGTCTAGATATAGAAATACTATTTTGGTTCCTCAAAATGCTTGACAAAATGCCCAAAGCAGATCAACAGCCATGCTAACTGTATGGTCTGCATACATGTGTCTCAGTCTCGTTAATTAAACAAACAGATGTTTGATACAGTATTCTGTGTTCACATTTGACACGCTGTCTTCAGTGATCATTTGAACACGATTTCAATTTTTTCCCTTCTCTTACACTGAACAACGGCAGGTTGTGGCTCTCTAAAAGTGGGTTAGGTTTTAAGGGAAAAAACTGGCCTTAGGATAAAACCACAGAAGGTTCTTGCTGGTTGTTTTCCACTGAAGCTATTTTCCAACAGGATATTGAGTTTTCTTTAGAAGGACATTTTCTGGAATGTGTCTGTTTTCTGCAGGCAATTTAAACTTTTATTTTTGTTGGAAAGAGAGAACACCTGACAGCTGAAAAGCCTTTGGCTGAAAACAAAACAAAATAAAACGATTTGTAAATGCCCTCCAGTGCCTTACATCATCTGTCCCTGTCAGACTGCCACCCCGTACTGCATCACAGCCATCCCTTGGTGCACCCCAACACCCAGGAAGACAGAATTGTTCAGGGTGGGCAGGCACTGGCCTGCAATGGTAGGAAAAGAAGCAAATCCCAACTTTTGTACCCCCCCCCAAATGTTTTGAAGCAATTTTGACTACTGAGGTTTGTGATGAACAGCCTCAGATGTTTTCTTCTACTTTTTTAATAAAAAGCTCATGCATTTTGTGATCTTTTCCATTATTTGGTTTATAGCACCCTTCTTGCACAGACCAATTCAAATGACAGAGCCCAGGCTGGGATGCAATCCTGCAGGTGGGGCAGGATAAGACCAATTTGGGGAACCAGGATCAGACCCAGCACAGGCAGGGCTGTGGAGACAAGGATATGATGACGCCCAGCTAGGGTGGCAGGTCCAGATGACCATGGTGAGTGCTCAGACACAGACATAGCTGCAATAATCATCCAGGATAACTGAGGCTGGGGCCAAGCATGAGCACTTCAGCGTCAAATTAGCTCCCAAAGGAAAAAAGTACCCAAGAGCAACTAACTGATCAGCAAATTGTAGGCTGTGCTGATCAGCTACATCCTGCGTAGCAATTGTGCAGAAGTGTAACTACTTTTCTTTGAGACGTGAAACATTAATCATAGGTGGCAGGTCCTGAGTTAGCCTTTCTCATATGCTTGTAATTATGGTCATGTATCTAAGAGGCAGGGAAATGGGCTGATGTGGGCCACAGAGATCCTGGAAAGGATCTTGAAAAGATCTGTGTGGCTTAAATCATCAACAGCAGTTCTACAAATAAGTTAATCTGTTAGAAGCAGAGATTTGTTGCCCAAAACCATGACCAAAAAAAAAAAAAAAAAAATCAGTGATATACGCTGGAATATGCACAAAATGCGCAAGTGGTGGGAACTTTTTGGTCACAGCTGGAAGAGAGTGTACCCTGATATGCACACATCTGCACGTGCAAGAAAGCTTTTGACAACTCACTGCGGGGGCTCTGGATCAGAAAGCTGCTTCTTCATGGGGGAATTAAGGCTGAAACCCTGGAGTGTGGGTTGGCATCCCAGTGAAATGGAGGGCTATAGGAGAGTAGGGCAGGGCTTTGAGCACCTTCAACATGCAGGAATGCACCTTCTGTATCAGGGAAGTGAAGCAGCCCTTACCTTTGAGAAGCACTGGGGAGCTTCTTGCTTGCCTGTCAGTCAGGCTCAAATCTATTTTTTTCTTTGCCAGGAATTTTGCCTTTGGACTAACTGTGCTTATCTCTTCCGCAAGAGTCTGCTCTCTCGTACCTCTGATGTTCTGGGTTTACGTTTGGCCTTGATTCTAACTTTTTTCCCCTCCTTAAATCACAGAATTGTTCACTTATAACCATCCACATGGCAGTTACTGGTAGGTGAATCCTCTCCCTTCAGTCCTCCTTCAGGACTAGCCTGATGTATCATATTTTCAGCTAACAATTGCCATCTAGTGGTTGGTTTGTGCTTAACGTAGAGTCTGGTAAAAGAGCTGTGTTTAATGTCATTTAAAAAAATCAGTTAATACGAAAAAGAGGGCTACATAAGACATGCTGGTTTTATCTCAGTTTGTGAACTGAGAGGTAAATGCATATTGGTCTGGTTGTGTTGATGCCTGACATTTTATCATCCATACTAGTTGTATAATCAATATAAATCAGGTTAGTAGAACTCCAATTTTTCTGAATAAAAGATGTATGTCCACAGTGAAACTTTTCTATACATTTCACAGATATTTTTTAACTCTTGCAAACAAATAGTGCCATTCATAGAAGGTGTTTCCATTTAATTAAACCAACAGGGAGTCAGACATTCAGTAGTACAAATTCATGAAATTAAAACAATTTGCAAAAGCAGAGATTTGCATGAGACACGAGCAGCTTTTATATGCATTTGATTCTATACATGCACTAGCTATGAAAACAGTGGTCTGTAGAGGAGATTACAGAGGTTATAAAGTCATGAACATTACTAGGGAGAAGTTAATAGGGAGAAGTTATTAGTTCTCAGGAGACAGGTATTATAATGTAGAAGGCTTAAAAGAAGTACATTCTCACGATGCACATAATAAATTTTAGGATGCGTTGTTGTGTGATTCTGACCACAAGTGTAAATGAATTTAAAATGAGCTTAGGCAAATTCACCTGATTTACATCCATTCTAAGATGTATAGCTATGTATGTCTATTATGCCTAATTGTAGCGCCGAGTTCAGGATTTCCCAGTGCTCAAAGTGGGAAGGGTCCACATAATGAAAAATTAGCCTGTTTGTCACACTTTCTGTATTTTTTCTTTGAGAGAAAAGTTACTGTCCATCACCTTGTAAAAGACTCTGGGACTTTGCTTCAGACCTGGATGTCAGTTCTGACGGGCTTATCTGCCTCAGTAACATTTTAAAGGTTGGCTGATATAATAGGTTTCCTAAATTAAGTGCATGTAATCCTTTACCGGAAGGTACCAAATATCTACAGTTTTTATGCAATATATACGCTGTATATACACTCATTCATTAAAATTCTGCCCTCTTTCACACTTCCCCTTTTGACTTTTCCTTTTTCATGTTTTCATCCATCTCCTTTACAGCTTGACTAAACAGACTAAAGTGCTCTTCATACTGAGATAAACATCTCATTTGCACAACTATGGTGTATGAGTAAGGGGATAAAATAAAACAAGCTAGCCTGTGCTACCTGTTGTATAATAAATGAGAGAACTAAGATAATAAGTAATATTACTCTGAGGTTTGCCCTTTGTGGCCAGTTTAATGAATCACTTTGCACATACCATGAAGAGCATCTGCCAGGTGAATCGGAGTGAAAGATGAAGCTCTTGAGCTGGTTCATTGCAGTTCATGGAATGTTAACACTAAAGAGAAACAGACTTTCAGAGGGCTCTTAGTCTCAATTTATCCTAAAATATCTTGCATTCCTATGTAATGAGGTTAATTTTAAAACAAAAACAAATTGCTGAATGGGGAATAATAGTGCAACCATGTCACCTGTGATTTCAGTGAGGATGCAGTCACTCAGCAGCATTGTAATAGGTCATACACTGCCAGAGACTTGGAAAAAGCCACCAAATCCTGAAAAGGTAGTGGCTGTCAGAATACTGTGTCACCAAAAACGTGATGGTGAGTTCATCGGTTGTTCTGGTTCTGTGGCGATGACATTTGTGGCCTCAGATTGGGAAGTAAGAAAGAAATGTTTTCAGTTTGTTCTAGTTTCTTGTCAGCCAACACAAATGCAGGCAGCAAACCCAGGGGAGTCAGTGATGGCAGCAGTGATCTGGCACTTCTTTGCTTTTGGGAAATCTATAGGCAGTTGAACTTTTGATTGTACAAACATTGTGTTAGCTGTTTAACTGTATATGTTAAAACCACAACACATTAGGTTCAAAAAAGTCTTGATGTAAGTAATTTATAGAAGAGTCTGGAACCGCTTTAATATTACATGTAAAAAAAAGTATTTTGAGTATAAAGGCCATAGGTGAGAACATGCCAGCTTGTATGGACAAGGCCCAGATGTGATCTCTCATATCACAGAGTGGAGCACATGACATCTCTATTCCGTCATCTTCCTCTGTCTCCATGCTCTGCCCCTTCTCTGAGAATGTGGATGAAAAAGGGACAGACCTGAACTGCCAAATTCTGCCAAATCCCAGAATCCAGCAACCCATGCCACCTACTCTGCCTCTGTTTAGAAAAGTTTAATGCAGTACATGCTTCCCTGCTTGACAGATGGTTTTGCTGAGTGCTACATCATGGTAAAGATGGCTGCATCTACTGTTACTTACCAAGTTAAAGACCCTAACCAGAAGAAGAAGAGGTGGTTTAAAGCTCGTTCTAGCCTGGATAGGTTTGAAGATATGTTGTCCTAACTCCTTGCAAAGCTCATGACTGTGATGATGAGAGGTGCGCACACGATTCCTTCTTTCAGGGCTGGGCCACCAGGCAGATACATTGACAGGAAAGAGGTAGGACATTGGCAGAAAAGAGGTACCTACTTTTCTCTGCCAACTTTATGGGGAACTTCCTAGGGTATTGCAGGTCTCCTCTCTTTCTCTCACTCCTGACAGAGCTTTTTAAACCCCTTGGCACCTCAACGTCCAGGTCATGTATCTATTGCTAGCCGCAGTATGTCTGGGCCATCTAGCTCCATGTTGCCCTGCCTGTAGCTGTAATTGCTTTCTAACCCTCACCATGCTTTACCAGTACTGCTGAGCCAGGCTGAACTGGGGAGCAATGGTTCACAGCTGCACTGTCCTATACCCCTTGGGCAGAAATGAAAATGCCAGGGACTGTGTTGGAGCAATCTATCTGACCCTGCTGTAGGACATCCCTGAATTACCACCACAGGGAAACTAAAAATTAGTAAAACCTTTTGTTTAGTGTTTGTTTAGGGTTGTTTGTTTGTTTTTTTTTTTTTTTTTTTTTAACATACTGGCTATTTTCTCTCACTTTATTTTTATTCATAAGATTTCTCAGGAATGCAAAGTATCTACACTGAGTGTTGCCTAGAAAAGAGTGATTGATGCAATTCTACATTAAATATACTAAACAGTTCATGAGGTTAAAAGGATAACATAATAAACACATTTCACGAACTTGCACTTGCTCAAAGGTTTACATTCAGATCTGTAGAAGAAACAAAATCTGATTAATGGAGCTACTCTGGTAGTTTTCATATTAACTGATCAAATCTCCTTTTCTAGACATGAATGTCATAACATAACTTAAATGTATATTTTACAAAGTTATTGTGATTTTTTATAGCAGAATCAGGGTCACTAATGAGCTTCGATTCCATGTGGCCTGCATAAGCCTAGAAACATCTTTTCACAATACAGGCTCTGTACTTACCCCATCTGCAGTGTGATTAAGTTAGCAGAGTTGAAATAAAAGCCACAATGAAATTAAAAAAACCCAAACTATCAGGGGCAAAAGTGTATCAGGTAAGTAGGTTACATTTATTGTAACTGATTTTCCATATATTCAGATGGATACGAAACCTTGAAATCAAATGAGGGATTTCAGGATTCTTGAAAAATTAATCAGCTTTCAGAATGTAGTTCTTAAAGAACAAATGGAGAGTTAAAAGTCTAGCCACATCTGTTGGTTTTGTTGAAGTGTATATACTGTCATAATGCACTGTAACTAATGAAAGAAGACATGATGAGTCAATGCATCTGGTGAAAAAAATGAAAATAATGTGATTCTTATTATGTATAAGACGCCTTTTGAATGTGAAGTTTATCAAAGAGCTGCAAATCAGGATGAAAAAATGAATGGTGACTTGATATATTTCTTCGATTTGAGTATGAAAAATGGAACGGAGTGGGAGTTTCTAGGAATGAGAGCCTTAAGGGATATTTCCCATTAAATTAAATTTTATCATCTGACTCATTTCTCAGAGCAGGGATCAACAGTGGAGGCTCTATAGGTAGGAGGAGATGAACAATATTTAAAAAGCTTTGTAAGTTGTCCATTTCTATTCTGGTACAATGTCAACACAAAAACTTAAATAAAAATATTTCTAAATGGAGAAGGGACACATTTAAAAAATGGCAGGTACCATTTATGCCTCTGCAAGCTCATGATTGGGTAAATGTATTTCAGATGCCAGTTCCCAATTTCCTGTAAAAATAGGAAGAATATAAAGTATAGTAGTTTAGATTCAAGCCTATGCTTAGGAAATATAATTGTTTATAACACTCGATAATGGGTTCATATATTGATATAGATTAGGGAAAAGTAACGAAAGAAAGCCTGTCCACCACAGGCAATAAAAAAATGTTAAAAACTGCTGTGGAAGAGGTGATTAAGGAGCCCGTATCTCCAAGACCATACAGATGTGAGGTAGGTAATTAAAACCCACAAACTCAGATAATAGATGCTTTAGATGTTTTGAAGTTGAAGAGTAAAGGAGAAACAGAAGGCACAACAACATATAAAACATTTTAAAAGAACTATTTTTAAAACCAGCTGTAAACTTCTTGATGCCAAGACAATACATTTGCTCAGCATGAACAGGATGATGCAGAACTTACCCTTCTCAAATGGTTTCCTCCTTTGTTTTGCTGTTTTTTTGGTTTGGTTTGGTTTGGTTTTTAATAATAGTTGTAAGAGCTCTATATCTGTGATCTAAAAGGGGGAGTTTTATCACCACACTGAAAGAGGAGTTAACCATTTGAAAGTACATCTGTCTGCTATCTTTTGAGGATACAACATGGTTAAATGTAATTTGTGAAAATGGTGATTAGCACAGATTTTGCCTGTTATCAATGTAACTCTCATATCAATGAAAATCTCATATGCTCTGGAGCATGGTTGGGTACACAGACACAGAGAAGCTGCTCGTGCTCCAAGTGCAGAGTACATGGTGTTGACTGAGTGCTGCCACTTCTAAGCTTTGTAAAGTCTGATGTCAGGATCCTCTCTGGCTGCTATGCTGTAGTTCTGTGTAAGCTGTAAATTAATGTCTGTACATAAGCTGTAAATTCAATCCCCAAACCACTCTTTATTTTTAGTATCTCAAAGAGGTATTGACTACAATCTTTTGCGATGAGTCAGTGCTATGGAACAGCTACACATCTACTCGTGAGTGAATCCTTAACAAATACATTGATAAAACATGGCTGTGACTGATCAGTGAAATATATCTTGATAAAAATTTACATGATGGGTATTAAATGATACAGTGAACAACTACCTAGTTCCTGAATGAAGGCAGAAGTCCTCCAGAAAGCAAAGCATGTCATCATGAATCATCTTACCTGTGAATAATGAGAAAGTATTCCCCTAAAGAGAACCTTTCAGTATAAAAAACCAGTTGTAATACATATGGGTGGAGAAACATGCAGTGTTAGAGATTCTATCTTTGAGCTTAAACCTAAATTCTTGCTCAGTGTTATCATTTAGACAACATAAAAATTTCATGTTCAAGACAAAAATGTTTTGCCTCTCTGAGGACTCCTTGAAGTTTCAACAGACACCTCTTTCCTCCTCTCCCAACTCTGTTCTTCAGTGGAATTTAAGCATGCGTTGATACCAAGGGCACATGGAGGAAGAAATATGAATTAAATAAATAATAACCTAGATATTATAATTTATGTTTTGTCAATGTATGTTTATCATTTTGCAAAGAAGAGGAATGTTGTTATTAATCAATTTTAGTGTGGCCATAAAAGCCCTGATCAGAGAAATTATTTGTCCCTGGCTGTCCAGCAGCAGAAACATAATCCATGAGTCCTAACTATTCATGCCAACAGCATTCAGTCTCATATGTCTTTTATATTAGTTGTAAAAGTCTTCTGGCAGAAGATGAAAGGTGCTGTAAAACTATTAAACTATACAATTAAAAATCTCTTTTTCTAGGTAATACTCAATACTCAAGGATAGAGGTTCCTGCCTTACACATGATCCTTGAATAAGGAAGAAATCTTGACTGCTGCCTTGATTATTTTCCAAAAGAATTAGAATATCATTATTATTTCTTTATCCCTCTTATGTAGCAATTGTTTCTAATATTTTTAATAAGGCATTCATATTTATTGCATGCCAATGTTGCATCACATTAAGAGCATCTGTTAGATTGCCATGTCCTTAAACACCTGTAATCCAAAATTATAAGGACTGCACAGTCTCCAGAAAAATAATGAGATGTGAGCTGTATGAAAGATCAGAAATATCGTATCACGTATGAGTTCTGGCATTTCCATTTAAACATGGTGTAAAGCGCAAGTACTGTTGTAAACACACACACAAAGCAGATAATTTTTTAAAGAACAAATGTTTGCAAAATATTATATTTGAATAAGATCTTGGTTTGTCTCTGGAGATATGATATTTCAAATGGGAAGTTCTCATTCAGATTTCAAGTATTATTTTCAATGTGCATGCAAATATCTGTGTTTCGCATCGGGGTTTTTGAAGGGATACAGAATCTGAGAGAGCATCTCAGCTAAGTGCTCCTGTCATATCACTACAGCTCCATCCTGTCTGAAACCTCTCCTGCCAGATAAAATCCTGATCCTCATTTTTTATTAATATTATTAAAATTATTTCTCCCCCACTGACCTTATGATACTCACTTTTCACCAAGATCTATTAGGGTGTAATAGCATATACATTTTCTCTGGATAAATTACCATTTTAAAAGCCTTTTGTCCCTGTCTTCTCATCTCTGGTTGCGATTTATCGCACCGCTCAGTCATGCTGATACACTGCAATAAACACCCCAGCTAAAAAAATCCAAATACCACAGACAAAAATAATTCCCTATTTCACTTCACAGCATGGCAAATCAAAAGGGGCAGTAAACTGCTGCCCAATGGGGCAGCAAACTGTTCAGAACGACCTGCAACATTGAAAAACAACTGCAACATGGAGAAAAAATGTATGTATAATTATACCTTTGAAAGGAAAAATCAGGTTGAAGTAGGTGGCTGAGAAAATTTTGATGCAAGATAGGAATCCACAGGAAATGTGCTAATTCACTACTTCAGCATTTTGTGCCATAGGACAAATTTCTTTCTTATAAAGTTTATACAGCAAAATGCTAATAAGGATGAATTTTCATTCTGTTTCTCAGTAGATTGGCCTGAAGAGTTTCTTTAGAGAAAGAAAAGGAAATAGCAGAAAACTCACCCAAGACCTAATATATTGGGAACAGTTCAACAAAATGGACTCTTAAAAAAAAATGATTCCTAAAATGAACAGGTCTGAAGTTGCACTCATGTATAGCCCAGCTGCTAGCAATACCAGAGGTCAAACTTAGTTTGTTTTCAGCATGTTTCCTTGCACAGATATTAGTCTTTGTCTATAATTTTGGCTATGTCTCTATTTTCTTAGCTCAGGTTAATCTAACACATCATCTGTCTTATTGTTTCTTTTAAAAACCCTAACAACTGACATTTACAAGTCACAGTATTTGAAATACTTTTCTTTGGGTCAGTTTGTTAAATTGTTTCAGATTAAATACACAAAATCACAGACTGCTCTATTTTGAATAGTGTAAATTTATTTATATAAAATTATATGTTATTTTGAGGTAAAACAAGCAAGCCATACCCTTGACCCTATAAAACATTATAGATCTACAGAAGACACACCGGTTTCTGCTATCTGAGGGTCTGGCATGGAAGGATGATTACATGACCCAGATATGTTTTAGATATTTATTTTATTAAAGACAACTATTTTCACATGAGCAGAGTGGGAGATGAAGTGTTTTTTCTGAACCAAGGGGCACCTGTCCTTCTTTATTTGACTGAATCTGACGTCTGCTGTTAATTTTCAAGTGATACTGGCACTAGTCCTTAAGGTGCTCAGGATTATGGCTAGGCTCAAAAATAAATGTGGATTTGAGGCACGGCATATAGGACTCATCTGATGGTATGGATGCCTGAAGTGTAGAGATTTGCATCACATCCAGTCCTTCTGAGCTTCCATGGAAATAAACAATCCAGACCAGAAGCTCATAAGTATGGAACATTCAACTTGAAGCAGGCATTTGAGATAGGCCTAATGAAACATGCTCTAACAGAGCGCACATGTCTCCCCATGACTGTACCTTGAGCCTGGAGTGACTAGATCATCTGTAGATCTCTGACTGATACCCTGAGCCTGGCAAGATGGGACCCGTGCTGATGGCACCAAGGCTAAATGTTTATTGTGCTGGGAGCAGAATTCACTGTCAGGCCTCACTCATCTGTTTCATACAGTTTCCTAGCTCTTCCCCTCTAGTATGTAACAGCAAGGTTTGCCACAACACAGTCCACAACTGGCGCACATGATGTCTGAACTAGACAACATGAAACACTGCAGACGTCTGTATCTGAAGCTCTCTCTCCAGCTTAGGTGCCCTTATGCTATGAGGATTCAGAGGCTTTTGTCAAGTATCTTTTTTCCTCTTAAAACAAAATAAGAAGAAACACCGTTTTCTCCCCAACAGTGCTTAGAGTACTGCATAGAAAGTCAGAGCATTAAGACATGCTCCGTTCTTGTGTTTCATAAGGATATATCCATATGGCTACTTCTCACCTATGAAGAAAGGTAGATAAAAATGACTACTGGTTTTTTCTGCTTCTCAAAATTGAGCCACCATATATCTAGGAATGAAAAAAACACTGGCTCAGAGAGAGAGCATGGTGTAGCCTGGTAGATTTTTGTATTTCTCTCTTAAGATACTTGCAGATTAAACAACGATTGGATAGAAAGTAATATTTCAGTACAAAAAACAGCACTTCAACATCCATCCAGCTCCCCACATAACTCCCAGCTGAAGGTCTTTTGACAATGTTATTATTTCAGTCTACCAACTCACACCAGCTAACCACTTTAGCATTGAGCTGATTCAGATAACAGCTAGGAAATCAGGAGGAAATGCAAGATCGTACAAGAAGCTTTGAAGGAGGGTTAACATCTGGAACTGCTTTCTCTAAATCACTTATGAACAAAATTTACAGTAATATCATGGCAAGAGCCAGTATGATGTCTATCAAGATAGGAGGCTATGATGCTGGACATGCCATGTTTAGTTCTTAACTCGCTATGATGCTATGATAAGCAAATTAATTTAATGAGCTCACCAACTTCCTAGTGATGGACCCCAGTGATCCATCTTGTTCATTGTTAGATCTCATCTTCTTCATATTTTTCACATAACCCTTCCCTAGATGTAGGCAACTTTCTTGGCCCCTGCATGTGCCCTCATTCTGATGTCCTGGCTTCTTTTCTTTGTCTTCAGGCTTTGGTTGTGACATCCAGTGGGTACCAGTTCACAAAGGCCTGAAGAAACTCGGCTACTTAAAATCAAACTAGATGCTTGTCAGAGTAGTTGAACCATAAATTAAAAAGGATTTTGTTAATCTCATATTGTTAATCTCTCCAGTGTGGAAAAAAAGAAGATAAATTCTTCCCTCTCTATGGTGGTGTAAGGCACTTCTGGAGCTTCTTGTTAATGGTTCTTTTATTATTTTAAACCATTCAGAAACTGCCTTGTTGACTCTTCATCTCTGCTTCTGCCAGAGGCTGCTGCCTTGTGATTCCTTGTCTACAGTTTTTAAGAGCCTCTCTTTAATATTTTCCGGGCTTGCTGCTGCTGAGATGAGCTTACAGCTCTGTTCCTTTGCCAGCAGACCCAGCACTGTAGTGGAAAGTGCAAGGGTCCTTGTATATGTCTTGCTCATTCGTGTATCTGATTTGGCTAGAATTTTTAATAGTAATTGAATGTGCCTTAAAATGGCCATGTAAGGCCACCTTTTCTTGTCTCTCTTCTGGTAATTTAAGATCTACAGCTCTAACTTATTAAGAAGCAGGGAAAAAAGAAAAGGAAACTATACTATCTTTCTTCAACTACCTCTATAATAAGAAAGTTTCCCTTAAAAGCTGGAGACTGACTTCAGTACATGTAAAGAATCTGTGTTTAGATTTTTGCGCACAAACCCCATATGTTCTCTGTGTTGTAGAATTTATAAGGACACAATCAAGCTCTGATCTGTGTGCAACTCCTACTATTTTCAGTGGTGATTTTCCAGCTGATATCTAAAACTGGATTTGGGCCTGTAGATATGTGGGATTTGCTGATACATGTGTTTCTCAATCTGTCTTTTTATAAAAACAGTATTAAAATTGGAAGAATCCTAAGTAAGTTCTCCAATTTTATATAACCAAAATAGAATGGTGCAAATTAGCATCATGTTTTCCCTAGATATTGAGTTTACCAAATCCTGTGATTAAAAAAAAATGTTTAATGGAATTTTTCTATACATTTACTGAATTTTATTACAAACCACATAAAAAAAAAACAGAAGTAGGAATGAATATTTAAACCATAAACTCTTTAAAATTATTCACAACTTTAATTATGTTTAAGACCATTTTCCTATTAGGAATGGATAGAAATTCCCCATAAACTGCATATGTAGAATTTTAGCAAACCTTTTTAATCACACAATAGCATCAGTGCCAAAGATTTTATTCATGTTTAAAATTAAATCCATCTTTTATTTAGGTTCCAAATATTAAAAAAAAAAAAGAAAGTATTTCTAAATAGAATAACTAAATTAAAAATAATTTTATTTTACATAATGTTTTCTATTAAAAAATATTGTCAAATGTTTTTACAGACTTTGATAACAAACTCAGAGTTGAGTCCTGCTCCCATTCAAAGAGAACACAGGGTTTTGTTAGTATCTGTGTTTGAAGGGATTGATAGTGTTATAAATATTACAAATATAACTATGCAGTCAGACAGTACTGCTTCAGGATGTTTCCTTCTTCCCAGCTGAATTTGCCTTAAGCTGCAGCTGACTGTATACCCACAATAGCTGTTCCTATTAAGACATACATTTTTAAGATGCTCATCTACACCAGGTTTCTGAGGATGTTTCCCTGTTCTCTCTGCTGAGCTCTGGTGCTGTCTCCCCTTTGGGCACAACAGTCCTGCTGAGAGCTAAATTTGCATGGCTCTTCCAGTGCCCACACGGTGCCTCTCAATTTTGCAATTGGTTCCCATTCAGCTTATACCTTGAAGTGAAAACACCTGACATGAAGTCACATATTTTCAGTACATTTATACAAGGATTGAAACTTTCATTTTTCTGGCAGCTAAAGTGAGTATAAATTTCTGAGAGGAAGTATTTCTTTTTGCAAGGACCTTGGGAAGAGTATTACTGCCAACTCATCTGATGGACATATGAAGAGTTTGTGGCTTTACAACACCTCACAGTCAAGCCAGCTCCTGAAAATAAGAGACTTCCAAATATCCTGTTTCTAACACCTGTAAACAGCAATATCAAAACTCTTCATATTGCCAATAACTTTGCCTTCCAGAAATACAGAAGAGCTTCAAAGTTTTAACTGTAGTGCAAACTGTCTTGTAAGCAAGCAGAGTCTGATCATAGTTGTTTCATGCTATTTTGATTCTTTTGAAATACTGTTTCTGTCTGTTCTTCTATGTCAATACCCTGTATGAACAAGCCATTAGCTAATATATAGCCTGTTAAGAAAACCTCTAAAAAGGTCCTGACAGTGCTAAAGCTTATCCTTGCTTGTCAGAAACCCTTCAAAATACAGAAATAAAACCACCTTGTAGATAGATCTCCGCAAGAATTCAGAAGTCCAGCATGTTCAGGAAGTAAAATTCTGTTATTGGAGTATAACTGTTTGTTCTTTAAACACAAGAAAGCAAACCATTTGATTAATTTGAGCTTAAATGGACTGTGGATATATCTCCATGTAGAAGGAAAATCCCTGGTAAATTCAGGCACGTGGAGTATATCCTGAAGAAGCAGAAGCATTGTAGGAAGAATTTTAGGTGAAAAACCTGTTTCAGAAAGGGACAACTCTTACTCTTTCTGCATACTCTCAGGATGGAGGCCCTTAATCCAGGTGTACAGGGAACTGAGTGTTACAGGCATATCTGTCCACTTAAGAAAACAAGATAACCTCGGCAGAACTAAAAGGATTGGAAGGAGGGAGAGGAACAGAGCCAAGTGGACAGATAAAATGTTTGGAAGTATTTGATGCCAGCTGACAAGGAAAAAGAAGATGAAATATTATGTGAGATACAGGGGTTAAGGAAACTGTCGAGGACAGTGTTACTCAAATTTTATCTTGAAATCATAATCTGTTTTACCATTTTCAAGTAGAAGATTGCCATCTGCACTCACAAGAGAAAATTAATATTCCTAAT
Source organism: Rhynochetos jubatus (assembly GCA_027574665.1). Taxonomy (NCBI): domain Eukaryota; kingdom Metazoa; phylum Chordata; class Aves; order Eurypygiformes; family Rhynochetidae; genus Rhynochetos; species Rhynochetos jubatus. The sequence goes on from CM050652.1 coordinate 11,319,030, forward strand.
TATATCTAATTTGTACCATCCTGCTCAATCAAGGGCATAATGCACTTGGGCTTGAAACCCAGGATCCCTAGCATCTTTTAACCCTGTGGTTACTTGAGGAGCTCTTAACTACAGAGCTTTTACTTTACAGCAGTGTGGGTTTTCATTACTAAATAAGCTATAATCTGCTGGTAATTGTAATACAGAAAGGAATGAAAACAGTATCCATTATTTCTGTCAAAAATTGTGTGCTACAAAAATTAGTTAACTTGTTACTCTTGGTTCCATAATCAAGGTTCTGCTTGTGCACCATTCCTTCCCTTGTACTTGGATTCAAAGTGCTGGAAGATCAGTCAGGAGTGTAAGGCAGATCTTAATTCACTGTTTATTTTTACTACCCTTCAGCAGAATAATACATAACTTTTCAATAGCAGAGACAATTCAGGAATTTTAAAGGCGTTTTTTTACAGGATATTTTTTTCTTTTCCCAGAGACACCAAACGATTCCAGTTCAATATGAACTACAAGCATAAAAACAAGTCTACAAATGTCTCCTGTGAGTAACCAATAAAATAGGCACTTTTCAAATTTGGCCAAGAGATTGCAGTTGACAAGGCGATGGAATGAGATTGCTTAGAATCTTGTATTAAGCCAGTAGCAATAAAATAATACAATTTTAGAGTGATTCTTCCTATGACTGCACTAAAATAATGATCTAATTCCTGAATGTATGCATAAAACAAGGGGTTTGTAACAATCTCCAGTAAATTATTCAAGCAGATGGAAGTGCTGTAATCTTTTATCTTATCATTGTGTTTGTCTCATACTGCGTACAACATAAACTGAGATCAAATGTTGAACAGTCAGATGAACAGAAATAACAATTTTTAAAGAAAAAAGAAAGCTTAAAAGGTTATCCACCCAGAATTTTTCTTCCAAACAGCCCCAAAAACCAAAGCATCCTCCTGGAGCCTTCATTTAAGAAATATACTATATTTGCATCATGCGTTATTTGAAATGTTTCCAACTGGAGCTAATCCGTTCTCATCATGCAGTAACAGCCCCAGCATATAAAAAAAGTCAAAAGATAGGTAAATCAAGAAACACTATGAAGATCTGCCCACAACAAACAACTTTGTCCATTGCCCAAACAGGAGCCCTCCTTTCTATTACAGAAGTAGATAGAGAAAAAAACCCAATAGATACGATTCTATGACTGTGTTTGCTGTTACAGCAGAAGCAGACGAGCTGAAACATCTGCCTCACAAGAGCAGGATATCACTTGCCCTCCTTCTGCTCTAAAACTACATGAATTGCTGCATATGACATGCCATACATTTGGGGTATAGGAGGCTGGGAAGTTTTCAACAGAAGGTTTTTCACAAGAAAATGTAAGCTTGTAGAAGTTTATGAAGTGAGAATTTAGAAGCTGGTAAATTTTTTTGAAAATAATTTCCTAAGATATGTCTCAAGTATATGGGAGCATATTACAGGAGGAAAAAAAAAAAAAAAGATAAATCGAAAGAAAGTGGATCTCGTTTAGCTGAGTGTGGCCTCTGGCATGCAGGGGGATTTGAACTCATGTCTTACATTGCCAGCACTGGTACATCTATTGAATCTTTCTCTTGTCCTTCCTCAAGACTGGTGAATAAGCAATTGTTCTCATATATGATCATCTCCAGAAGACAATTTTGATGTATACTGTTAACTTCGTCTGGGGCAGTTTTAATGTTTGTTCTCTCTGTTCAACAACGCTTGTTGAACAATCTGTCTTATACACAGAGCTTTTCCTCTTTGTCACTTTCTTTAGTTCACTTTCATCACCTAAAGTGATAGATTAATGATGTATCAACACTCCCTCTGCAGGGACCTGACAGTTTTCTCCATTCTGAACTAGCGCCCTTGACAACAGGCACTTCTGATCCTATAGAGGGTGGAGAAGGGAGCAGAAATAAGAGAGAACAAAAGAAAGAGGTCAGTTTTGTTTTGGAGCAAAAAATCGAAAACATTTAAAACTTCAAAATTTCTGAAGAGGAAAAAATAATTATCATTTAACATTAGTTCAGAAAATGAGCTGTGCAATGATTACATACATAGCATTTGACTGAACTCTTTTTACTTTAGTAATATCTTTTATAATACAGCAATAGTCAAATGTGATCTAGTATTACAATAATGGTCTTTTTAATTACATGTATTGCAAAGGTAACATGATTTTATTGTACTTAGTGCTTCCTTCTTTAACACATCAGAAGCTGTCTCTAATTTCAGATGACATGATGAGGACATCTTCTATTTCACCACAGCCATGAGTTACTTTTTATCAATGCTTTCCCATATAGCAAGTCTTGCTGTAGGCTCTGGGTTTTTTAGTGCAGTCTGTAGAAGACCCAAAGCATTTGCATGAGCCCAGATGTCATGAGTTTCCTTTTCCAGGCAAGTTAGCTCGGCAGTTTAACTTGTGTCACTTCCTTTATCATATTCATAAGATTGAAAGGGAAAGTTTAGGGTGAGGACATGACATATTTTGCTATGGGTATATATGATATTTAAGATTTACATTTTTATAACTTTTATTCTAATAAAAACAGTTTCATACACTCAGATCCTCTGCAGAAGATGCATTCTTCTTTTACCTGTCTCTAAGAAATTCCAATCACTATCGTAACGTCATCTTAAAGCCAGAATAACTCAAGTAAAAGAATCTGTATTAAAAAAAAGGACTTAATAATCATAGAATAATTTGGGCTGGAAGAGACCTTAAAGACCACCTGGTTCCAATTCCCTTGCCATGGGCAGGGATACCTTCCATTAGACGAGGTTTCTCAAAGCCTCATCCAGCCTGGCCTTGAAGACAGCCAGGGATGGGGCATCCACAACTTCTCTGGGCAACCTGTTCCACTGCCTCACCACCCTCTCTGGGAAGAATTTTTTCCTGATATAGAATCTAAATCTCCCCGTTTTCAATTTAAACCCATTACCCCTTTTCCTATCACTACAGGCCCTTGTAAAAAGACCTCCTCCATCTTTCTTGTAGCCTCCCTTCAGGTACTGGAAGGTGCTATAAGGTCTCCCTGGAGCTTTCTCTTCTCTAGGCTGAACAACGTTAAGTCTCTCAGCCTTTCTTCTTAGGAGAGTTGCTCCAGCCTTGTGGCCCTCCTCTGGACTCGTTCCAACTCTTCTACATCCTTCTTATGCTGAGGGCCCCAAAGCTGGACACAGCACTCCATGCGGGGTCTCACAAGAGCAGAGTAGAGGGGGAGAACCACCTCCCTCGACCTGCTGCCCACACTTCTCCTGATACAGCACAGGTGTTCTGGGCCGCCAGTGCACACTGCTGGCTCATGTCCAGCTTTTCATTCACCAGTACTCCCAAGTCCTTCTTGGACTTCCCAATTTAGGGTTGAGACATGCATGATGATGTCCTCACAGGCACTTTCCACAAGTGCAGTGTTAAGATTAGCATCCAAGCTAATATTTGTACTAGTGATTGTATCCTACAGGTCAATAAAGACAGTTCCCTTTCATGTCAGTGTTATGCTAGAAACTCGTGCTAGCTTGCACATCCCTCAGAGGTGAGTGGACCTCTGTGCCTCTCAGAGCATTACTGATCCATACAGTAGGCACTGGAGTTACTGTCACCCAGGACTTCCCTTAAACAGGAAAAAACCCAAGTCTGTCCTTATGGCACTGTAGCTAAGATGTCCCTCCTTCATGACAGGACAGTGCTCACTAGTGTGGGTGTGACACTGCACTCCCACAGCCTCATTTTCATCACAGGCTACTCTGCACTTCTTATATGGAGAAGTGTGGTCTCAGTACCCTCTTATCATGCGCTGCTGGTGAGCAGGAACACATCTTTAACTTTTGGTGTACATCATCAGTCTGATGTAACTCTAATATTGATGTCTATGCAAGAACACCTATTGAATAGCCGTCATTATACAGATGTAGAAGACATCGCACTAACTGTACTGTAATTTTCTCTAGTATAGTTCAACATTTGAGCTGTACAATCTTTCTGATGTGTGACTGTAGTGCATGTGTCTGTGAAAGATCTCTAACAGAAAATGAAAACATAAGCCATACATGTCTCAAATGTATATAATTTAAGGTCAGAAGCAAAGGAGTGTGCTCATCTAGTCCAAACTCCTGCATAAAGTGGGTCATCAAATTTCACCCTGTACTTTTATCAGTGTTTTATGCAATGGGCTTTCAGGAGTATAATAGAGGCTTCTTTGTCCTAAGAATTTTGGGAAATTTAGCCAGGAATTGCTAGAGATGTGTTCCTATTTTAGTATTGAGTAGTGTTTTACTAAGAATAAAATATATGAGGTATAATTAAAGCCTTCTGGAATTCTCCTACAGTCCATGTTCTCAATTAAAAAAAAAAAAAAAACCAAAACCAAAACAAAAAAATTAATCAAAGCTGTGGTACATTCAAAAAAGACCCAGTTTACCCTGGGGGGAAAAAAAAATCTAGTTAGCTTGCTCCATGAAGGTAAAGATAGAATAAAATCTACTGTTGCACAACAGTAAATTTGCCTAACAAACAGTCTCTCACCAGAATAAACTCTGTTTATAATTATCGTTGCAATTTTTATTTTTTTATGCAAGAGAAATTACACGGAAAGGTTAAGAATAGTTTGGAGACAAAAGCTTAAGTAAGTATGAATGTTTTGTTCAAATAGGTTGTTTAACAACTTGGTTTGCTAGGCTTTTCTTTGAGTATACAAAAAGTTAACAACTAGTGTTCTTATATTTGGGGTTTTTTGGTGTTTTTTTTTTTGCATACCAATAAAGTTGAACTTCAAGGGAGTTAGCTTAAACTCCCTACACTGCATATGACACTGTATGTTTGAAGCTTGGTGGTTGGAATTGAACAAATAGAATGTTACAGACTGAGAGCAAGGTATATACTAACCCCTAACTATTAATCATGTACAAAGTAAGCAAGGGCTGTGTTAATACATTTTATTAAGTGCAAGATACTTGGTCTAGGCAATGGGGCCTTGTGGTGCCACACTGGGAGACAAGAGCAGTAGCATTTGATTTTCACAGACCTGCGGGGTCACTGGGCAAATGCGCATTTGTGTGTCTTTCTCATCCTTTATGCACCACTTCTGACTCATTTATTAAGGAGCAGAGTCTTCAGACTGAGACATTTCTCTTTGTGCTTTTGAAGGCATATCTATAGCAGGATGTATTCTAACCTGGAGCTCAGAGATAACACGAAGAACAGTGATATCTATTTTACAAGAGGTGACTCAAACAGTGTATAATGCATGCATGAAATTTGAGCAGCGAATCACAATCTTTGTGTGTAAATGTAATCATAATATGTGAGGTAATATGTGAGGACTGCTGCTTGTGATCCTGAAGAAGTGCACACTTCAGATATTCCATATATAAAACAGGCTGCTAGCCAGCCAGTTGACTACTGTACTCTGAAAATATCAGCACATAGTTGGAGCTGTTGACAAATTGCTGAAAATACGATACTAGTCAAAATCAGTCATTTACATATGAGTTTTCCTTTAAAAATTTAAGTTGGAAAAAACCTAAATCTGAGCAAAACCTGGAGGTTATCCTGGACAGACATGAAAACAAATGAAATAGAAAAGAAAGCATTAGCATAACTAAAACCTCTCCAACTCCTGTAAAACTAAAATGACTCAGTGCATTAGACAGTAGATCTCTTTTATATGGAAAACAGAAGGGCGAAGCAAGCAGAAGAAAAGTCACGCTGCAGAGCACTAACAAAAAAAAGATACTCATATACCATGGTGGGAAGTGCTCAGTTGGCATATCTTCCAGCAGAAACTTCAGTCCCATCTGCTGGACAGAACTTTTCAAGGAAGCGCAAGACCAAGTCCTATTCTCCTGCCTAGGAACTGGTTTCTTACCTATTCAAATGCTGCTCTAGAAATCATGCCATCATCATCTGGACCTTCCCTCAGACTGCATAAAGTCAAACAGGGTCTGGGACTTTCAGAAAAGGGCCAAACTAACAATAGGCTCGGCTACTGAGTCTTGTATTTCTGAAAAAAAATCTTTATTTTGAAACATTGATTATCAGAATGAGATGCCACACATTTTCAGAAAAAGAAGACTCTTATTTTTGATGATATTTTTTTCATAGAACCTAAGGCTTCTAAGAACACTAAAGAGCAGTTTAAACAAAAACAAACAAGCAAACACAAAGCTTCTTATGTGTGAATGACAGCTGTATGGTCTTCCACCCACCAAGAGATAGGTAACAACATGATAGAGCAAAGCAGTGCTCCATTCCAATATTGTGGCTTTAGTGACAAAAAACAGATGCTTCAAAAAAGAGGCAAGGAACTCACAGTAGGAATAATTCCTTCCAGAAATATTTCCTGTTAATCTTTCATGTATAAGAGGTTGATTTAAACCCGAAACAGGGACTTCTCCAAACTTTCCAATATCTTTTTTTAGCATTAAGTATAAAAACTCTAGCTCTTCTTGTGATATGTATAAATGACAAACTCTTTGAACGTTGGTAGGGAGATAATCTCAGATATGTCCTGTTACACACTGTTGGTAAACCAATGATTTGCCGCTTATGTGGAAAAGAAATTAAAGATGTTGAATACTAAGGAAAAATATTAATTTAACTTAACCACGTCTGTTCAGACTAATTTATAAGGACTGGGCCATTAAACAGCAAGAATGACATTTGCACATAACAATATAAGTCATAACTACATATAATGATTTACATCACTGAGACATTCATTTGCAACTGATGGCATAAAGCAGACTCTTTATTTTGAATAAGATGAGTTTCAAATTGCTGAGTTAATAGCTGAATGGTTTTTAAAAGACTGTGCCTCGATCTTTAATGTACTCATGATCACTAGTACCTAAAAAGTATGGTGAGAAATAAAATCACGCCTACTTAAGGTGTTTTCAAAATTACTCTGTCCATTTAGTGACAAGCACTGTGAAGGATATCACTCACAGATTAAAAATCAACCCCAAACCAAAATTCTATGAATGAACAAAAGAAAGTTTTTAAATTTTCTTTCCATGAACCTTCTTATTTAATTGTCCTTATACAAATGTATTTTTGCTTCCCCGAAAATTCTAGTCAAGTAATATAGGTATAGTTGGCATATTACTATGGGTAAAGAAAAATCTAGAAATGTAACTATTAAATTAAGGTAAGGAACAAGGCTTTCTTGTTCCATTTAATAAAAGTGAAAAATGGAAAATATATTGAAAATTTTTTAAATTTCTCTTTTTTTTTTCAAAGAGAGGTAAAAGCTGTAAAACTGTTCAGCTCAGTCCTAAATTAAATATTTCATTAAATAACAAAAACTATTTTTCTTGTTCCCTCTTTTACCTTCCAACTCTCAACAGACTTGACTAGAACATGGAGTTTCATAGTGTGTATTGGTTTGATAATAAAGGGTTCAGGGAAGGACAAGGGCTGGGAAAGAAGGTGGGAAGAAATGAGTTATTAAATATTTTACCTGACTCTCAAGTGTTCACAAGTATACACATGTAGTCTGTCAGTTTCTCTTCATTTATCTAGGGAAAAAAAAGTAATCTTTTTGATTTTGACCACCTGCTTAAATCCCACGGAAGTCAACAAGGCTAGAGGGTAAACTGGAGCCCTAAGGAAGCTGAATAGTGAAGGACAGTTTTGGGATCACGTGAGTATTGGCTGCAGTATGAAAAAACTGTTGGATTTCTCCTCAGATATTGTCTGTCTCCTGCCATTCTTTTAACATCCACAGGGCCTGGAGGCTGAAAGTTGAGCATCTCTTGCAAAGGGCAACATCAGCCAGCTCCTCTTGACAGGATTTTGATGCAGAACAGCAACAGCAAGTCAGGCTGGGGAGATCCTCTACATCTGTTTTGAACAATTAATCCCCCAGAGGTAACTCCATTCACATGCAACTAATTCTGAAGTGTTTTAGCTGGAATGTGATTGAGTGAGCAGACTGGAAATTGAAGAAACTTGGTATTTATTTTGTGAAAACAAATGAAGAGGCCATTAACCTCCCAATAGAGCTGATTACTGTATATGTTTTATAATATCAGTTCTTTCTCTTCCCAGGCTTGAGAACTGTGCAACAGCTTTGGTGACAATCAAGATGATGCTACTTGTCAACACCAAGACAAGACAGATTATTGTGATGAGGGAACCACAACTCTCTAAACATAAACACAAAACCTAACCCCATAAACTCCTATAGCCTCTCTCAGTATCCATCAGCGGTAGGCTAGATTCTCCTTCTCAGAGAAAAAAGTAATCAGGGTCTACTTCAGAGTGCAGTAAGATAATTTTCTTACACCTTACTGAAATAAATGAAACCCTCTTAGGTGTTAGTATCTACTGGGACTTGAATAAAGAATGTCAAAATCCTTGTATTCCGAGAATATCTATGATAATAAAAGAAGTCAATTTTATTGCTGTTTTCAGCTTTACTTCAGTTCATCTGATTGCATATGCATTTATTTCATAATTCCACTGCCAAATACAAACATGAATGACAGTTTTTCTCTAGATTTGCTTTTGTGCATAGATACAGATATTTAGCAACAGAAAGTTCCTTTGAAATGATGTCAAACTGAGTATCAAAACCTCTTTGCTCTAAAATCAGTACTAAAAATTAATATATTTAATCAATTTAAAGCTTGGTTATGGATTTTATTTTTACCTGCAGTATCTCTTTCTCATGTGGTGCAGGATGATCAAATTGGAGTGTCCCACATAACAAACACTGTTTTAGCATAATGTTTTAGGAGTGTACTCACCTACTGTGAGCAAACCAGGAGAGCTAGGATACATGAGCAAGTGTTTGTCTTAAAAGCGTACCTTATAGCAATTTTATTCTTCATCTGGCTCCAGATCCCCACTACTTTCAAAAAAATTTTGAAACTTATTACCTATTTTTACTGACACCTGACAGAGGTATATCGCAATGTTACTAAAACTTTGGTAGCTGAGTAAAAGAGGGATACCTAGATAACTAAAACCCTCCACTGAGGAATAAAAATCTGCCCAGAGAAGTCAAATATATTACTGTTAGATACTGCAGAAACTGCAAAGGAGAGAACTATATGAAAGCAACAGGAAACCAGGCTTTATGCATTCTGTTTCTCCTGCAACTACTTGTCCTACTACCTGGCTGTGTACAAGAAAATTCCCAGGGCAGACATTATCTAACCACAACTGTGTGAAAGAATCCCACTAGTAGCTCTGTGTTTTGGGTTTGCGTGGTGGGGGCTTTGGTAGCAAGGGAGGGACCACAGTGAGAATGGGCCACAGTGAGAAGTTGCTAGAAGCTCTCCCAGCTGCAAATCAGAACGGTCGAGCCAATTAGCACCTTTGTGACTAACATATTTAAGAGGAGAAAACAAAGAGACCTGGAAAGGAGTGAGTGAGACAACCAGGCAGATGCTTGGGTCAGTGCAGAAAGGCAGGTGGAGGCTCCTGGAGCAGAGGTTCCCCTGCAGCCCGTGGTGAGAGGGCAGGCTGTGCCCTGCAGCCATGGAGGGTCACGGTGGAGCAGAGACTCCCCTGCAGCCTGGGGAGGGCCCCACACCGGAGCAGGTGGATGTGCCCAAGGGAGCCTGTGACTCTGTGGTAATCCTGCACTGGAGCAGTCTGTTGCTGGAGGACCACATGCCTGTGGAGGGACCTGTGCTGGAGCAGGTAGAGGAGAAAACTGCAGCCCATGGGAAGGACTCATGTTGGAGAAGTTCACAGAGGACTGTCTCCCATGGGAGGCATCCCACCCTGGAGCAGGGGCAGAGTGTGAGGATCCTCCCCTGAGGAGGAAAGTGCAGCAGAGACAACGTGTGATGAACATAAACAAAAACCAACAAAAAACCGAACCAACCAAACATTCCATGTCCTTCTGCACCACTGGGATGGAGGACATAGAGAATTCAGGAACAAAGCTGAGCCTGGGAAGAAGGGATGGGTGCAGGTAGATTTTTAAGATCTGGTTTTGGCTCTCATTGTCCTCTTCTGATTTGATTAGTAACTACTTAAATTGATTTTTTTTCTTCCCACTCATCTGATTTGCCTGTGACCATAATGGGTGAGTGATCCTTCCCTATCCTTGTCTTGATCCATAACCCTTTCTTTATATTTTCTCCTCCCCATCCCACCAAGGAGAGAAGTGGGCAAGCAGCTGTGTGGTGCTCAGTTGCTGCCTAGGGTTAAACAGTGGCGTTCGACGCCAGACTCTTTTGGAAACATCTATTTCTTCTGTGTCCGAAAGTCAAACACAAATTCAGTTTCTTGGTGTCCCCCCCCAACAGAACTTCAGGAATGACTGTATTCACTCATTTGGAGAAGCTTCATAACACTGTCTGCAGACAAACCAATTGTGGGCAGATGCTCTACAAGCTTTCTAACACATTGCCTAGCCACTATATGCAGCTTTTCATCTTCAGGATCAAGATTTTGGTATTTAAAATAGTTCTTCTGTTTTTATCAATTGCTTAGGCAAGTGTAGCATTCATCAGCCAAGCCTATATTTAACCCAAAGATGAATTATATCGACTGCTTCCAAATGACAGGTTAATGTAAAGAAAATATTTACAGCTTTAAGTTACAGCTTAAAATTAAAATGATACTTTAAGAACTGAGTATGTCTCATCTAATCAGTGCTTCTCCACTAATCATGAAATTATGACTGGGATGTAGAGATATATGGAAAGGTCAAAGCATATAAATAATTATTGTTGTTCTTTAAAATCTTTATCTGAAATACAAAGATTGAGATGAGCCTTATTTTTTCTTTGGGTTTGCAAGCCACTGAATATTAGAAATAACAGAATCTGTTGTTCTAAGCAGGTATGTTTCTAGAGCCCTCTTAATCTGTGGAACTCTTTTATGGGCAAATATAATGACTAATTGCTACCACACTTACCTTCAAAAGATATCAGTCAGTCTCTTTTCACTCCTCAACCTCTCCCATCCTTTTACTGGTTGCTGAAAGCAAAATAATTTTATTTTTTCAAATCATAGAATGGTTTGGGTTTGAAAGGACTTTTAAAAGTCATCTAGTCCAACCCCCCTGCAATGACAAGGGACATCTTCAACTAGACAAGGTTGCTCAGAGCCCCATCCAACCTGGCCTTGAATGTTTCCAGGGATGGGCTATCTACCACATCTCTGGGCAACCTGTGCCAGTGCTTCACCACCCTCAGTGTAAAATAAAACGTCTTCCTTTTATCTAGTCTGAATCTGTCTTCTTTTAATTTAAAACTATTATCCTGTCTTATTGCAAGGCCCAGCTAAAAAGTTTGTCCCCACCTTTCTTATAAGCCCCCTTCAGGTACTGGAAGGCTGCAATAAGGTCTGACTGGAGCCTTCTCCAGGATGAAAAACCCCAACTCTCTCTGCCTGTCCCCATAGGAGAGGTCCTCCAGCCCTCTGATCATTTTCATGGCCCTCCTTTGGACCTGCTCCAAAAAGTCCCTTTCCTGTGCTGAGGACTCCAGAGCTGGATGCAGTACTGCAGGTGGGGACTCATGAGACCAGAGTAGAGGGGGAGAATCCCCTCCCTTGACCTGCTGGCCACGCTTCTCCTGACACAGCCCAGGATACAGTTGGCTTTCTGGGCTGCCAGCGCACACTGCCGGCTCACGACTAGCTTTTCATTTACCAGTAGTCCCAAGTGCTTCTCTGCAGGACTGCTGTCAATCCCTTCATCCCCAACCTATATGGATACTGGGGGTTGACCCAACCCATGTGCAGGACCTTGCACTTGAACTTGTTGATCTTCATGAGGATAACACGGGCCCATTTCTCAACCTTTCTGGTCCCTCTGAATGGCATCCCATCCCTCAGGGGTGTCAACAGCACGGCTCAGCTTGGTGTCATCTGCAAAATTGCTGAGGGTGCACTTGATATCCGCGTCCAGGTCATTGATGAAGATATTAAACAGTACTGGTCCCAGTACAGACCCCTGAGAGACACTGCTCCTCATCAGTCTCCCTCCAGACATTGAGCCATTGACACTACTCTCTGGATGTGAAATCAGGGATAAGTTTGCATTATTGGCAGAATAAAGTGATGTAATTTCCAAAGATATTTTAAAATCTCTTGAGAAACATTTTAGCCCATTTTTTTGATGGCAGTTCATGCTCTTCATGTGTCCAGAAAGACAGCAGACATATAAATAATGCTTTGCTTGGCCGTGGGCTAATTGGTCTGCTGATTGTAAGAAAACATAACTGTTTCAAGTATTGCCTTAGACTGATGGTCCCTCCTATACCTGAAGAACAGGAAAGAGAGATGTACTTAGAGTTTGTGTGGTTGGATCCCCTCTCAGATAAGTCTTGGACTGCTACAGCCATTGGTGAGGGTTAAATTGCTTAGTTTGAAGCAAGAACAAACAGGATAGTTTGGGGGATAGTTAGTCATACAAAATGAGTTATCATGAAAGTTTACTTTTGCTTAAGATCATCACTGCTGGAAAGGGACTCCATGAGGAAAATTCCATCTTAGAAAGAGGCAAATATTGTGAAAAGTGAAGGGACATAGCATAAACACAGAGTTAACAGATACATAATCAATGGCAAGCACTGATAAGTGGATTAGTATGCTATGTAAAGAATTATTTTCATATTTTACAGATTTCTTCACTTGGAACACATCTCACTGCATGCTAAATTACACCAGTGATTATCATGCAGTGAACTCAGTGTGTCTTTTTGTATCAATGGACTAGAAGTGCTCATAAAAAGCATCCAGAGTTCTTAAAAATAGAATGAAAAAAGAAGCATTGAATAAAATCCAGCTTGAAGATTTATTCTGGGTTTTATGTGAGTAAAGTGAATGTACTTTATGATCCCTCTGGGTACCACAGTTCTTAAACCTTGTGAATTTTAATGAGTATATGAAACCATACAGCTTTTAATAAGATTTACGAACAATGTACACTCTAAATCACTGTCTACAAGTAGCAAAAAAAAGTCCCAAACATCTCATCACTGGTTTCTTCTCATCCTGAACTTTCCCTTTAAATCTTATAAACCTGATAAAAGAAGCTCAGGAGATGTCACAACTTTAAACTGTTTTTCTATCATCGGGTCAATAAGATTTCATGTATTTTCAGACAATTTTATGATTTACAGTTCTCACATTCCAGTCTGGTTCTGACTATAACAAGGTCCCAGCGACTGTCACATCCATGAGCCACATTATTAATCCACTGCCAGACTCTGTTTGAACTGCTACACTTGTAAAGGAGCCAGCATGAAACTCTTGGGATTTTGCAGACTGTCTGCTAGATCCTCAGTGAGTGTAAACTAAAGAAGTTTCATAGACTTCAATACAATTCCAGCCAAGCACAGACACTGATAGTCCCTTGGTGCTTATCTCAACTCCTATTGACTTATTAGGTGTCTAAATAGCAGTAGCATTCAAGTATCAGTCACAGAACATGTATTTTATAGACACACCAGAAAAATATGACAGTGACAACCAAATGCTTCTAGTGCACTGATTCAGAGAGATAAATCTCAAAGAGCTTACTACATTCAATAATACATTTCAACAATCAATTTTTCTACTGTTGTCTTGTACCTTCTGTACCATCAAGCTGCTGATGTTAATAACAATTTCACTCAAGATGACATGTATCTAGAGGCACACAATCTGACTACATTCCTCCTGTGCATGGAAAGGGTTGAAATATTTACTAGCAACTCACAGGCACAAGTATTAGCTTAATAAATGGATAAGAATTATGTTACAGCATGTGAGCACCACAATTGTATTACAAACATATTTTAATTTTTTAACTGTGTTTATTAATAGACTATTGAAGACTGACTCATGGACCAAGTCCTTTTGCATGACTTGGCAACAAAATCATTGGTCTTTGTCAGGAGAACTCACAATTGGATACAGCATAGGAAACAATAAATGCAGTCAAACAAATCAGGGACTGTGAGAAAATCATTAGACCAAATTAACTATACCATATCACCAGTTTATCAACTGCTAGTTTCCTTTTCTGTCATGGAAAGACAGTTTAAGGAGGGATTTTGAGGAAAATAACACAACAGCTATGTGACAGTTAAATGAAATACAAGGGATGTGATGGGGAAAAAAGATCAGTCACTTTAAAATTAATAGTTTGACAAATGGCTGGTAATAGCAGTAATAGGGTTGGAGATGAAGCTGGTGTTTCAGTATTGAATCAGAGACGATAAGAGGACCCTTAAAACTAAGGCAGGCTGGTCTGATAGTGCATATGGCAAGGCAGGTCACAGTTAAGGCAAAATGGATGGACACTGAAGTAGCTGTCACAGCAGATTTGGTATATAAGATTGCATTTGTCCAAGCCAGACAAAGGGGTTTTCATAACAGAAGTACAAGATGATGAAAACCTGGGCAAAAGCTTTAGCTGAAGATGGGGAGGAAGGGGCATATCCTAGACTTATTACATGGGAGGAACATGAACACATGGATATCATTCAGATGAGATGATCTACTGTGTAAGTGACTATGACCAGGCAAGATAACCGTCCTGACCGTTAACGTGACAGAAGAAAGGCAACAGGGAATGTAGGAAACTGGAAAAGATGGGATGAAGCAAAAGGAGAAGAAACAATTACAAATTGTCCATTTAGAGTATGCCACTGAATTTATACTTGCAGAAAAAAATTACTTAAATAGAGAAATCATAGTAAGAAGAAAATGAAATAAAAGGATCTGGAAGACTTCACAGAGAATGGAGAGGAAAAAGGAGAAAGATCCTTTGAAGCATACAGGAAATATTGAATTGGAAAAGACCCTGGGGAAAGTTAGATTCCCAAAATTCAAAGGAGAACAAGTTTTCAAGAAAAGCAGAGATTACAGTATTGAAGGCATTTTGGGATCATCGAAGAAGATGTTAGTTTAAAGATATTAAAGACTCCAGGGAAGCTGTGGAGTCTCCCAGCTTGGAGATATTTAAAAGCAATCTGGAAATAGCTCTAGGTAACTGGCTCTAGGTGGTCCTCCTTGAGCAGGGGGGTTGGAACAGACAACCTCTGGAGGTCCATTCCTACCTCAACTACTCTGTGATTCTGTGAAAGTTTACTTACGAATACTTGAGAAATAACATAGAAGTGGACTTTGGGGAATGAAAAACTTGCTTTATCTGAGAGAATCTAAGGTTGATCTGGTGGATGTGATTCCATAACAACTTGGCTAATAACTCCGGAGTTTAATTTTTAGTAAAAAAGAATAAGAACACATTTAAAGGGTGACTCAAAGATTAGTGAAAAGAAAATAGAACAGGGAAGAAAATGAATAGTCAGCTCATAATATTGCTATATCTTTTCTGCTCTGTGATGGAGACAGTCAATGACAGAAGTGGGAGGCTGGAGGAAACATATCTAAGGCTAAAACTGCAAGTGTGTTTAGTATGTCCTACACTTAATTTTAGAGTTAAAGTACTCCAAAGTCCAATGCAAGTTAACTGAAGCTATTTACATTCGGCTCTAGTTCTCACTATTAGGCTTACAAGGTACATGTCCACATTTGAACTGGTCACCCTAGTCTCGATTCAGAAGCAGTGAAGAGAAATAAGTACCTCTAGGGAACAACTTAGGCTGACTCATTTCTGACTCCCATATTTGGATGAGATCAGTTGGTCTGTTATCTCTATTTCTTTCCAGTGACTGCAAAGGGAACCTTGGGTAACCAGTTTCAACTTCAATGTCTGTCACAGCAATCTGTATGATTCACTTCTGGCCAGCAGATTCCCACCTTTCTATTCACATTTTAAACACATCAAAATTAATGAACACCTCCATGCTCCCAAATACTCTAAAATCATTTGAGAGTTACGCTGAAATGTCTGAACAAGTCTCTTAGGCTGAAAATATAAGAAACCTTTGGCAGTAGGAATTACATTCCTTTACTGCTAAAATACAGCAACACTGATTTATGTCCAGTGACTCATTTTAGCTGTAATGGTCACCTTTGTGTTTGATTGTGTCCAGATACTACTTTGTGAAATCACAGAGAATTAAGGAAATGCTTGTCACCATGCTGGATGACAGTAAATGGAAATCTTATGGTAAAAGACAATAGGTTATTTATTTTAATTTTGCTTATATATTTATTCCTACTACTACGGGTCACAGTTCTAATTCTGTCCCTTTTCATATGTAAATATATATATTTACAATACATTTAACTACATATACATTTATATAGGCATACTATTTATATTAAAGTTGCTTCTCTATTCCAGTAGTGATAGAACCAAAACCTCCCTTGATCATAGTCTGTCTAACATCTGCTTGCCTTTTCATACATACACATCTGGGACAAAGTTCTTTGAACTTATTCACCTCTCTAACTACTTAGTCAGCCCAGAGAGTATAGAAAAAGGTAATTTCATTCAAGAGACGTGGACTGGGGATGATTTCAAATAAATATGAATTATGACAGTTATAAAAATAGCAATATGGTCCACCCTTCCTCTTGGGTGTGTATTTCTCATTATTCTCTCTGTATGCTTCCAAACTCAGTTTTAAACAGGAAGTTTAGGAAAGTACAGATACTGATGTTCCAAGTCAATCTGTATTTGTGCAGCACCACTTACAACTTGGGAAAAATGGCTCAGCATGGCTCTCTGCATTGATACAACATACATGTCCAATTTATTTCCTTTTATTCAGTCTGGAATGGCTCCAAGAATCTTTTAGCTTGAGACCTGGAAGAAACCTGAAATCATTGCAGCAGGTTTGTATTGGCAGACTAAAAGACTACGGCCAGGCACCATTGACTCTGCTCTGCAATATGGTCTCAAGCTATTTGCGTTGGCTCTGTGCTGCTAGGCGAGCTGTCATCTGGCCATTTCCACCAGTTTTCCTTCATGAAAGGAGCAGTCTAACCCTCAGCTTTCAGTATTTACAAAGCACTGTTGTTTTCCATTTAGGGGTGAGGGAGCGAGCTGAAAACTTAGACTGGCATTCTTCACCTTGACACTGTGTAGAAGCACTTCACCTTATTAGCTCAGTATCTGCCAACACACTGGCATACTTCACAAGAATGCTCCTTAATTCCAAAAATAACAAAGCAAGAACAAGAAAAAGCACATATTTCAAACAAAATAAAGTTTTAGAGCCTGTAACGTACTTCAATTTGATACCACAGAGCTGTGAAGAAATTTCTTATGTCTCTCAAAGCAAAAAAAGTTAGACATTACAGAAATACATGCTACAAGAAACCTCAGAAAAGATCATGAGTCTACCCTTAGTGGTTAAACACCACAGGATTGCTTAGTCAGAAAGCAATGCTCTGACACAAAACCAAACCTTTATGACAGATGAGTATCTTTATAACAGCCATAGAAGTGGGGAATTGCTAGGGTGAGGTTTGCATAGCCATGTTATCAAACTCAAGACCAATAGTAAAAGACCAAAAGCTACAACTGTGTCATAGGGATAGATCAGAAGAGATTCCAGATTATGAGAATTCCTCTGGAACCTGATTCTGACAGTCACTTCATCCAAAGTGCATCAACATGACATATTAATATGCAAGAGTAATAGTTTGATTTACCAGAAGAACAAGAGTACTCTCTACCCACAACTTTTCACATTTACTGACACTATTGCTATGGTTACTTTTCACCATACTTCCTCTCAAGCTCTTTTAATTTTTTTTTCTCCTAAGAAAATATTAGACTCACAGAAACAGAAAAACTGAGTTGGGAAGAAGGGTGGAGGTCTCTAATCCAGCCTCTTGCCCAGAGGATGGCTAACTTCAAGGTTAAATTAAATAACTCAAGGCATTAGCAGGTGTTTTGAAAGTTTCTGAGGACAGAGCTTTCACAGGGTCTCTAGGCAATCTGATCTAGTGGTTAAACCTTCTTATTGAATACATAAGAAAAACTATTACTGTCAGAATTTTTGTTATTGCTAATTGTGACTTTCACATCTTATTTTCTTTCCATGGCCTTCTGGGAAGAATTTGGCTGTCTTCTACTTCTGTCTTCAGATATGTATCTTGAATGTGTAAAGATTTTCTGGGAAAGGGGTGGGTAAGTGTGAAAATGGACATAGTGTTTCAGATTAGATTGTAAGCACTAAGTAGAATGAAGTTAAGTTTTGACCTGCTGGCTGTACTCTTCATAATGTACCCCAGTATGCAGCCAGCCTACATACTGCAAGAGCACACTGCTAACATTTTCAGCCTGTTGAGTATCAGTCACTTCCTTATCTCTATTGATGCACAGGGTTAGTCTGTCCTGGATGTAGGACTTTACATGTTCTTGTTGAAACTCATGTCACTTCTCCTTGTCCATCCTTCTATCTTGCCAAGGCCCTTTTCCTCTGAAAGACAGCCTAGCCCTGCTGTGGTTTACACTATCCCCATAGGGTGCCACCTGTGAATCAGGAAAGGCTGTGTTCCCATCCCATTCTTCAGGTTTTCAGTGGGTAGAAGCACAATAACAACCCCTCAGGAACATCATTTGTAGCCTGACACAAGTTAGATTTCAAACAGCAGCTTGCTGCTACATATGAAAATACCTGAACTCTTTGAAACTATGCAGAATTTAAGCAAAAGGTTTCAAACAGCTGAACACAATCCTAAGTCCAGCAGTCCAAATAGTTTTTTTCCCACCCCGCAGTCCACCTGTGTAATCCATATCTTCTTTGGTTACAATCTCACTGCAGAGCAATGATGCAATACCCCATCAAAAACCTTACGAAGTCTGTCTATTCTTGCTTCTACTATTACCCCCAGGCTGTAACAGATGTTCTTATTTTTGCTTCATATAATCAGATTTCTTTCTTCTCATACTGTGTGTACTCCCAGGTACATTTATGTTACTTGGAATTGAGAAATAGTTCACTTAAGAACACTTGTCAAGCCTGCAGTGATGAACGTATCTACATCACCAAGCAGTTGATATCAGCACTACCTATGGCAGAGAAAGAACTAAGCAGAACTATTTCAAAGGCACTGAGGGTCACACGTCCAAAGCTTATAGAGACAATCTATCCAAAACAATCCTATCCTTAGTATCTGTGCTTATTTAAAAATGTTTCTGCTGCACTTTTTACTGAGTGGCTGCCCAAAAGAATTAATTAATATTCTGTTTCAGGCTTCATTTGAATGCTGTTTTAAACAAGGTAGTCAGCAATGTTTACTGAGTAGACTATCAACATAAAACTTCATGAGAAAACAAAAAAGATAACTTAAAACCAAACCAAAACACCTAAATCCCAAAAAAACACACACAGAAAAGAGCAAGCTGAGCATCCACTCCATGAGAATACACTCAGGTGAGCCATGTCTCTGAATCTGTACCTAGCCTGGTATGGAAGAAGCGTCATTTGTAGAAACTGGCAATTAAAACCAGGAGACGTAATGCAGTAAAAATCAATTCATGATACTGCTACCTAAGTATTAGCACAGCAGGTCTTCAGAACTACAGATCCATGGTGTGGCATGAGAAAGGTTAGTTTGATGGACAGATAAGAAAGGCTAGTAGGACACCCTTTTATGCATTAGGACAGCAGGAAAACTGCAGAATGGCAGAGCAGAGAACAGTTCTGGTTCTTGGCAGATGTGTGAAGCATATGTTCTGTATGTGCTCTGTATGGAAACGAGGAATGCTCAGTGGAGCTCTGAATCCTCTCTCAGCCAGAGCCCAGACACTCCACGAAATAAAAACCCAGACATCGGTCTGGCTGAAAGTATTGAAACTAAGCTGAAAACACATGTGATTGCTTGTATAGGTGACAAGAGAAACTGAAATATAAAGTACTCTAGATAGTCAATAAACCTGTCTTACAAACTTCCCTTTGTCCTCAGTGAAGAAAAATTCTAGTGTGGCTGAACATAAATGTCAAATGTCTTCAAAAAGACAAAGTCTGTTAAGTTTTCTCCCTGAAAAAAACCCGACTACATATTCATAGTATCCAGATAATATTCCCACCTCTGTACCCTAACTGCTTCCTGTCTGGTCTTGAAAAAGTTAGCACATTAAAAATTTTTTGGTGCATAACT
This sequence comes from Rhynochetos jubatus, assembly GCA_027574665.1. Lineage (NCBI taxonomy): Eukaryota > Metazoa > Chordata > Aves > Eurypygiformes > Rhynochetidae > Rhynochetos > Rhynochetos jubatus. The sequence goes on from CM050652.1 coordinate 11,339,029, forward strand.
AACATGTATTCTGTGAACTATGCTGCAGGGTTTGGATCACCAGTGACAGCTGTGAAATCTAACTTCTCTCTTTCTTGGAACAGTGTGCTTCCCTACATGAAATTAGAAGGCTCAAAACCCAGAGTAATCCTTTATCTCTGTAAGCATCCTGACGCCAGATACAGATAAGAATAGTTAAGAACGAAAACAGTTTCAAACTAGCTGGGCAACTTTTTTTTTCCCCCTCAGTTTTCATTGGGAAAGGCTGTAAGAGTGAAAAGAACAAGAAAATTGGAATTGTCTTACTATCAACAAGTATCCGTAGTTAAGACTATCACAATGCTACAGTTGAGTAGCATTTGTGATGATCAGAATGAAAACAAATGGATTACTTCACAGAAGCAGCAGATAGGATTTTTAGCATGATTGTCATGAGCACCTTTTTCAAGAAGGGAGATGATGTAAACATTCAATATTCATTAAATTATAGTGTTACAGTGACTTTAAAGCTGATATGAGATACTTTCCACAAGTGATAATTCATTTCAAGTTTAGAGAAGACCCCAAGATCACTTTCTGCAAAGTAGCTTTCCAGCTGGTACTGGTGCTTGGGGTTATTCCTCCCCTGGTGCATTTACCTTGGCTGACCTTCACAAGGTTACTGTTGACCCATTTCTCCAGCTTATTGAGGTTTTTCTGAATGAAACCACAGACATCTGGTGTATTATCAAGCTTTCTTCCCTGTTTTACATGATCTGTAGTATTGCTGAGGATGCACGCTGTCCCATCATACAGGTCAATATTGAAAACGAGTGGTGTTGGAACTGGTATCAACCTTTGTTGCACACAGTTAGTGACTGGACCCCATACCACCAGCCACAACCCTTTGCACCCTGGAGTTCAGCCAGTATTCAAACCATCTTGCCAAGCATCAGTAAACAGCACTGAATAGCATGCCAGGTTAGCAGACAGGACCTCTGTCTCTGGCAGAGTCCCCCACCACTATCACTCACCATTTCCTCCTGGTGCTTTTGCACAGATCAGGCTTAGCCAGCTGAGATGCTTTATTGGCAAGAGCTCACTGACCCTAATTTGGACCCCCAGGCTTGGAGAGGTGAATCCTAGTTTGGGTGCTAGCTCTATGTCAAGTTCTCTAAGGTTACTGGGACAGTGGGCCCATATGAGGAATCACTCAACTGTTTCAAGCCCCCACCCATAAAATCTGCCTCCTCTATGAGCTGCACCCTAGGCTGGCACTTACACAGGTGTCTCCCCAGCACCTACTGCAAGAGTATCTGACCCACACTATTCTGGAGTCAGCTGGGAGAGATGCTCCAAGGTCTGTTTCGTGAAGAACAGCTGATAGAGCTTGTTAGAAGCTGCTAGAGGCCGCAGAAAGTTGCAGCCTCCTGCTACTCTTTCACAGTAGCATCAAGATACTCTAACCATTCCTTGAAGAGGTCTTTGACGATCCCAGAAGAAGTCTAAAGAAGATCTAGAAGATTTCAAGGCAGACTGTAGAAACTGCTGAGAAAACTGCTGCATCTGTTGGCTACACTCTAATGAAGGAGGTGAAAGAGAAATTTGGTGATAATCTGTAACCAAGGCTGCAATCTGTGCAATAGGAACTTGGCTGGGGACACCTTAAAAAGGAAATGAACTACTTTTAGCTGTGCTGGCAGATGCTTGTCCGCACTGTAAAGCAACCACTAACTCTTGTCACAAATTTTCTTCTTTTCAGGCCAAGAACCAGGATTTTCTAAGAGCATCCTGCAAAATTTATGCGCAAACTGACAGTGTTGTTAGTCACTACTTTATAGAAGTTCCAGAACTTACCACAGAATAAATAATGTGTCTCACCTGACAGTGAGGCAAAGCTGGTCTGACAGATTGAAGGCAATCAGAGGGCAGCAAAGGCAATTACATAGATAGGCAATTACAGCAGTAATGAAGCAATAAAACTAGGCTTGTGAAGCATAGTTCCCCAAATAACAAGAGTGCTGGAAGCTAATGAAAATATTGGGATAAGAACAGTCAAAAGAGTGAACTGGGCCAGCTTTTGTCTCAGAAGCCTATGTAAGATTTGTTATACCTCTATGATGATTCAGAAGGAACTGTTTATGCTAAATGTCAGCTCAGATCCACAAATTTAGCAAGTTGTTTCAAAGCTGCTTTGTGTCTGCCTGATCTGAGACTTTGCAATGCTGTACGAGTTAGTTTTCATGCCGTACTCTGAAAGTTGTGCTGTAATCACAAACTGTTTTTTCCACTGAGAAAAGTGAATCTGGCATTGAACAAGCATTAGAACTCAGACTATCCTGCAGAGCCATGAAAGATCTCCACGCACTGCATATGTAGCAGCACATACATAGGAGAGGAGCAATTATTTAATCTGGTTTTGTGGGTTTTTTTCAGTGTTAACACTTACTTGTGTGTTCATGTATAGTGAGAAGAAAAACGCCAAATATTGTGCTAGTTGAAGTATTATGTACTGTGTGGCAACCAGACCCATGTAGTGTTAATTGTGAAAACAGTGTCAAACTTCTTCCCAATCTGACTTGCAGATCAGAAAAGCTAAAAGGCTCTTCTGCTGTAAGGTTTATAAGAACTGTCAGTGTTCAGCATTTACTGTTCCAGAAGACACATAGCAAAAACAAGGAGAATGAGAAACAACTGAAATTATAAATTACTATTTGCAATTCCTTTGCATGGACGTGAAATCTAGACTGTTGGAATGATTGAATTGTGCTTGTGTTTTGTATTGCTGTTGTTATGTGGAAGGGCAGACTGCATATAACTTTTTAAAAGAGTATTTTTTCCTTTTGAATACTTTCCTGTCAGGCATGGCATATAATATAGAAACATGGAATTACAGAATGGTTTGGGTTGGAAGGGATCTTAAAGATCACCTAGTTCCAATCCCCCTGCTGTGGGCAGGGACACCCTCCACTAGACCAGGTTGCTCAAAGCCCCATCCAACCTGGCCCTGGAACACTTCCAGGGATGGGGCATTCACAGCTTCTCTGGGCAACCTGTTCCAGTGCTTCACCACCTCAAGATATATGCATCCTTAAGGCTCCTCAGTCCTTACAGGAATTCTGTTTACATTAGGGTTGAAAGCTTGGAAGTTCTTTTTGTATGAATGACTCAAGGGCAGCATGTCCCTTGCTCTATCATGGAAGGTCAGAGGTGAGTGAGAGAGCAGTTGTTGCTGAGGAAGGACCAAAACCCACTGAGTGCTTGCTGCATGACAAGAGAAAATCTTCATTCCCAGTTTCTGTGGACAGCTAAGGGACATAATCACCTCCAAACGAAGAAAGTTTAACAGCCGTAGCTACCAGCTTTTTCAGGCTGTACCTGAACTGTGCTCCTGCAGTGCTGAGAAACACAAAAGTTTAAACAAATGAAGCTGGTGGTGTCAGAATCAGTTTGCTGAGGTACAACCTGCAGTATAGACACAGCTTTAGATAAATGTCTGGCTTCTCAACTTGATGTAATTGATGTGCTGTGCCGAAAAATTGGGTAAGTCACCTATGTATTTTTGTATCAGTTATCCTTCTTCAAAGGAATTTGTAAGTCATTCATTCTACCACATCCCAAGCAATGACAACTGTCTCTCAGATTGCATACAACAGCTAATCCCATGTATGGGATACTATCTACTACCACTTTACAAATTTGTATGAAATGCTGAGTATTCACATCTGTTATTAGCACTATTGGAAACTGAAGCAATATCATCTAACCATGATAAGTTTCCCAACTGAAGGCCGCCTGGGCTTGGAGAGTGTTAGCTGTTTTTTGTATCTATTTTTATTTGTTGAGAAACACAAGTTTCTCTCAAACACAGGCTGTTAGAATCCGTCTGAGCTACTGATGTCCACACTTCTCACTTTGGGTTGTGCTGGATTGGTGTAACAGAATGCATTCAGCCTGAGGAAGAAATAAGTCTGAGGGAATAAGGATGAATATAGAGAAAGTGTTTCTGAGCATAAATTACTTGCTGCACACCAAAGCCTGATTCAAATATCCTCTGTGATCAACTGAAAGAGTAAGCAGCTGGGTAACAGTGTATTCAGTGAAAGTAGCTGCAAGAAACAGAAGCTACTGAGGATCCAGTTGTGAAATCCAGACATAGTTCCAGAGGTACTTGGCATATAGAAGTCTTACAGTCTGTATAGGTGTAAAAGACAAAGAAAAAGCAGCTCTGTCCAGTAATGTTTGGATGGTCAGGAGCATATGGGTTATCTATGGAAAAAAAAAGGGGCACTCCCAAAGGGAAGTTGAATGAGATTGCATGAGACATTTCACCTTCCTCCTTTCCTCTGCAGAGTGTATTTTTAAAAAGAATTAGGCAAGAGCAAGTGTTTTATATGTGTGTGTGTATATATATGATAGAAAACCCCTCGTGATAATCTACCTTCTACTGCTATGAAGGCAATCATTTTGCACAGTCATTCTTATTCACCTTTGTTCACATTTATTGTCTTATTCACATTTGTTTCTTAAGATCGCTCCTGAAGACCACTGATGCAAACAGAATTTAAAAAATAATTTCAAAATTAAAGAAAGCATCAAACTATCATTTTCCTAGGACAGCACTGACTTAAGAGCTGAGAGGAAACTACATTTCCTAAAATGTCCTTCATTCTGCTAGAGATGTGCCACACATTTGCCTCCTCTCAAGGCACAAACTAACATGTTTATGGCCTAACCATGGTCCTCATTTCCACTTCCAGTGAATCCTGAACTACTACAAGCCTAATGTTGTAGTATTTTCAGAGGGAGAGATGAGTACTTCTTGTTATGTTTGTGAAGTCCTCTGTAATTGCAGAATGTACAGGCACTCATTTTTACACTAAATGTAATCAAAATCTTACATATATTTCTTTATTAAGCTCCTTTAAACTACACTTAGTTATTTCAAATCAAACAGCTAGGCAAAAAAATGAAGAGACCTATGAATAAAGTTGAGTTTTCAGCTGAAAATCAGTCTAGCAATCAAGGAGATCTACTGTAGTTTTATAAAGCTCCAGATAAATTGCTCATGCATATCTGAGTTTCACAATAATTGCCAGTACTGATCCTAAAATATTGTGGCAATCAAAGAGTGAGTATTACAAGATTATCAAGTGCTACTGAAGGTGGCAAAAATTATAGGAATTCCTTCAGGTATGGGGGTCTTCATCTAGATTGCATCTGCAGTCTTGCAGATAGTATGTCATTTTTTTCTGCCTATCGCTAAAAACTGCAGGAAACTCAGAGACTGATTTTTCAGCTAAGCAGGTACTGGAGATTTCCAATTGACCTCAAGCTCTATGTTGACGTAATACAGCTTGTAGTTAACTGTCAAATTCTTTAGAGACTTGTATATATTTTTAAAATGTGTTTTATGGCATAAGAGGCTAAATATATAGATTTTTATAGGCATACATGTGTGTGTATAGCCTGGTTAGTCTGTTACAGAATACAGTGAACTAAAATTTTATGCTCATATATTGGCTTAGAAGTATGTTCAAATTTCTCTTCAACCATTACCTCATTCAGGTGTTTTTTTCTCTGACTTTTTTTTTTAATGCATGTATAAGCTTTTTCTAACCTATGCCTCAATACAGTAAATTGAAACTCTATTTCTTAATACAGGAATTTTAAATAATTTCTGTTTGAACAATCTGTGTCTTCTGGATTGACACAAAAGTTTTGAAAATCGTATTCTGAATAAATTTTCCTGTAAGCTGGCATGAGATCAAATTAAGTTTCTAAAATATTGTGATTGGTTTAGACAGAATCATTCTCTTTCTCCCTCATTCCTCCAGAATTTCTTTGGACAAATTAATTTTCTAGGGACCTAAAATAACTGTAAAGCCCCATCCTCTCCTAGAATCATATTTTTTGTCTTGTGTATCTGTAGCTCATGCTTTTATTCCAACTAAACATAGTTTTTGAGTTTTCATTTTATCAAAGTGACTGATACAGCTAGGAATAAAGGATTCTCAAATCAATAACACCATTCTGTCCATACTGTGCATAACAGACTAGTATTATTTTTTCTTTGTTCTGTAAGCACAAGTATGTTAGTATTAGAACAGATATGGTGATGACTGGCACCAGACAGAGCTCGGAAGGGCAAAAGCAGCTGCATTGCCGTGTTGGCTGCACTTCGGCAGCATTGGCAGTAACAGGCAGGAGCTCAAGGAGACCCAACATCCTGGAGGTGATACCTTAAAAGTCAGAATTCCCTGTACTAGTGTGCAAACCAGGGGGAATTAATCTTGAGTGTGGTGTTGTATCAGGACTGTTCCCAGGGCTTCAGCATCACAACTGACTTAAGTCAATCACAGTCAACTAAAGGGAAATTACCCCCTTTGCCTCCCTTGTGCCAGCACTAGCACTTGTGTGGCAGGGTGGTGAGCCAAGGCATTTCTAGCTGGAAACTGGATGGATAAGAAAAATAACCTGGCAAAACAAGAAAAACAAGGAAAAAAAAAATGGATTGTCTGCAGCATCAGCTCTGCTGCCACAGGAGCTGGAAAAGCAAGAGGAGGAATCAAGCTATCAATCTAGAAACAAGCTTCTGCTTCCCAGACCTCACGCATGGAGGATGTTGTTGCCTCTGACTATTTTGTGAGGAGGGAAAAGCTGCCTCCAGGCTTTGCATACACTGTGCTTTCCCTTTTACTTCCATTGGCTATATGTGACCTGTATGTCGGGACTTCAGTGCAGAGAGGAGTCTGGGTAGAATTCAACACTGGAATGGTCAGAAGAAAAGCAAAGTGAAATTGCTTTAACTAAGACATTTAGGAAGAGTGAGAGCAGCCAGAAGCCAAGTGCTTGGTGAAGGTAACCAGTAATGAGTCAGATGGGCAGAAAATTTAATTCCAACTTTATATTTGGCTGTTATCTGCTACATTTGCTCAGATAAATAGAATTGTTTTGATTCATAGCTGTGTAAGTAGTACAGCTGTGCTGTAGGAAGGGAAAGGAAGTTTCTTTTCAAAAGGCAAAGATAAGGCTGTGACAAATTTATGCAATTCCCCAAATGGTTTGTTCCACACACTTCTGTAAAGCTAGCTTTTGGCTTGAGAATGAGAGCTTTAACACATTTTCTCAGAGTTGTTTCCAAAGTGTACAGGATTTGGTTGGGATGGACTGATGCTCTCTCAGTCCAGTCCAGAGGATTATCATTGACTACACAGTCAATACAAAATCCAAAAAGAGCTTCATGTTTTTGGATCACCTGAGATGATTTTTTTCCTGAAACTTAAGGGTTTCTTTTTGTTTATCATTTCACTTTCAAGTATATAAATTATGAAGAAGATTGAAAAAATGGACAAATTACATTATATACTTTGTAGACAGAGTTTTATACAGAAAGTCATTGATGTAATGATTAATGTCTCTCCTTTTATTAGGAAGCGGTTTTGAGTATTCAGAAAGCCAGACAATGAGAGAACTAAGGAGTATGCTATTTTCTCAGAAACTTTTTATATATTTGGTCTGGCTCTGATCTGAGACTACTGGCAGTGAAAACACCTCTTTCCCTGTCTCTCTCTCCACCCCACCCCCCCCCCCCCCCCACCCCCCCCCAAGTTATTTCCTGTATATTTCTTTCAATATCTTCACAGTGAGTTTTATCTTCACTATAGCTGAGGCCACTACATCATGAAAAATACTTGTCTTCCTGTTCTCTAAAGTCAAGTATATATCAGTGCGGACATGCTTGGTAGCTAAAATCGAAGTCAAAATCTGAAAAAAGAAAGTTACATTTTGTGCTACTTGATTAATATCATGGACCAAATTTCACTCTCCTTCTCAGTTCAGTTACAGAGTGTAATTCAGAACAGAATTTGGCCTAGTGGGGGTAACATATAAGCCATCATTTTAAGAAAAATATTTTCAGAAAAATCAGGTACCAAGTGTTCAGTAACTATGCATATAAACAGTTGGGATTCATGAAAATGCCATTTTGGGCTAAAAAACTTCTTACAAAGGGAAATAAGTTTACTGTAGTCTCTTCATCTTCAGAAGAGCCATCATTTGTTAATGTCTGTGCATCTGTTTATAATTTAGCCATTACCAACTCTTGAATTTTCAGGGTCTTCCCTTTAACAAGATGATTTAGAGAATTCCACATGCACCAGGCTATTAACTGGCTGGTAGTTTCTTGCTTGACCTGAATAGTGCATTTACCTAAGTGAGGGGTTTTTTTGATCCAAAGAAAAGGTGAGAAAACTGCTTAGAATCAAAATTCAAGACTGTTGTGATCTAATGAAATCAAGCATATACATGGATGACCACTTCCCGACAGTTTGAAGTAAAATGTTAGGGCACACAGCAGAGCAAAGTTAATGAAATGAAAACCAAAATCTCTAAAGCTATTAAGTACAAATAGATTCAAAGCTTCTCTTGCTATATTTAACCATGTCAAGTGATGATTTGTGTCCAGCAGGTAAGGACTCAGACCCAATATGTATGTGAAAATGTAATCAGATTTCATAACAGTTAGAGGATTTACCCCTGTTTCCAAAGAAGTCAAAAGAACCCCAAAAATAGTCAACAAAAAAGCAACACCAAAAAAATTACTTTTTCATTTATACCTAAGGTCTGAGTCAGCCTTTTAAAAAATGCCCACAGAGTTCTGCCATTTTTTAAGGGTACAATATGAAACAAAAATAGTTTTTTCAAAGCACCTCTGAGCCACTGTTGCAAGTTTCTTATATTTCTTAGACACCTGTAAAGATCAATTTATCTCCACTCCCTGGAAAAGAAAACAGAGTGTTCAAAAGGCTCTTAGGAGCTGGAAAGATGAGGTGTCACCACACGATAAGTGGTAAGATGAAAGCACAACTTTGGTATATTTTGATAGGTATTCCTGACCTGCAGCATAATATACTACAGCATTTTAAAAACCGTATTGTCAATTATCAGCTCAAGTGTGCCCGTTGTATATCTTTCCAAGGCGTCTCGTCCCTTGTCTGGCAATATATAAACCTTCCCACATTCCTTCTTTGACCTGAAAAATATTATATGGTATTGTCAGAAGCAAAACTTTTTATTCTGATGTAACCCTCATAGATGAAATTCACCAAGTGAGAGCAGACCTGCCCCAGAGCCAGCTGAATTGACCAATTGACAATAACATAAATTTCCTGTGCAGATGGATCACAGCAGGTAGACAAGGTGAAGAAGAGTGAAAATACATGCACGTGGCCCAGGTAAGGACCAACAGGGGCAGTTTAGAAGGATAGATTTTTTGAATGATTATCTGAACATAACTTGTTTACGCTGGTTTTGGCTTTTAGCTGGGATAAAAGTTTCAGAAAGAATTCCTGCTTGTGTTGAGTTTCTGTGGCGATGGGTTTTTGTTTGTTAGTTACCTATTGCTTTACACTGCAAACGACAGTTGCTGCTTCTTTAAATATTACTTTTGCAGGGGATGGGAAAGAAAATTTTAGGGATGCTATACTTCTGCATAGTTTACAGATCTTTAAATAGTGGTGGTTGAGATGATTAATGAAACATCTGTAAGTTAAATTCTCAAAGACTGTTTTCAGGCTGGCTGAAGACAGAAAGTATTGGAAATCTATTGAGAAGATTTAAGATTCCCAGCTCAATATCCAAAGTACACACATTTTCTAAGGATCTGAATGGAAATATTTGAAACTGGTTTTCTGCCACCAGTCTTTTCATATTCAAGGTTATAGAATTTGCCAGTTTCAGATAGGTTTATTTTATGAGATAGAGCTACATTGTGCACTGTTCAGCCCAAACCACAAGACAAGCATATGGGATAGGGTTATATTTTCTTGCTTTTTTTCTTTCTTTTTTTTTTTTCTTGTAATTATGTCCTCAGTCTGTTTTCACTTTGTGTGCGGCCCCATCACTTACAACAATCAAGAAATACACAAACATTTCCAGTAGAATAAAGCAGCGGGTGATTGCAGAATCAGAATGTATTCCTGATGATTAAATTAAAAGGAGTAATTGAAATTTCAAGTGATGCCAGTATGTGAGTAGGGTTGAAAAATACTACTCTACTGCAAAGAAGAAGGATGAAGAGTTAACATAATTTCATTAAATAAAACTAAGTTAAAAGTATAATCATTTGCATTTTTGGCAATGATTTCCTAGTTTGAATGAGTTTAGAAATGTTAGATTAAAGTTATTTTCCATTTCAAATAAACTTTTGCAAAAAGTTACAAGAAAGTCTGTTGTAGTTTAATTGACCCTGTTCCTTTATTGCACCTAGTATCGATAGAAGGAAATCTGATGTGAAGGTGGCACACAGGAATTTAAGAATATTTTCCCACAGTTTAGCCATTTGAAACTTAGGTTACTTTATTGAACTCCGTTCTGCTCTTGAGTCTAATTCAAGCTCACGATATGACCATCTCAGGAGCCATGGAAATCATAGACAATGTTGTCTCCAGAATCTGTACTGTGTGCTTCATTAAACCAGATCTTTTAAAGTCTCATTTCTATCTAGTTTTCTTCTAGCTAAAAAAATATCATAGGAATATTTTCAGATTTCAGCTTGAATGAGTTACTTAAGCAAAAATTCTTTTCTTTTTCTTTTGAGTGCTTCCTAGCTTGCCCAGTGGCCCGATGAATCCAAACAGAATGATAAATTTACTGATCACATGCTTTCCAGTGAGAAGCTTATCTTAATATTCAAAACCTGTTTTCACTGTCCCTTTCAAGCTTCGATGACAAACTCAAAAATAAATTAAAAAAAAATTCTTATTCCCTCACTGAGTTAAAGGTGATCCTTACCTATAAGGTGGTGGCTTCCAAGAGAGACATAAATTTATGTAAATCACAAGACGAATCTGAGCAAAAATATATATATACATGATTTTATTAGAAAAATCTTCACACAAGGAATAAGTGTATGCCATGGGTCTGAAAGCATATTTTCTAGGGCAGGAAATATATAGGAAATAAGGAGCAGCTATAACTAGTAAAGTACATCCTGTCGTGGTTTAACTCTGGCTAGCAAAATACCACAAAGCTGCTCTCACAAATGCCCCTCCACTCCTCCAGTGGGGAAGAATCGAAGGAAAAAGAAATAAGGGAACTCGTAAAATTGAGATAAGAACTATTTACTAATTAAATCTAAATCAATAAATACAGATACTACTAATAAATTATTAAAATAGTAGAAAATAAAACATATAATACAATATACACAATATAATACAATTTCCCACCATCCACTGACCAATGCACACCCAGATGTTGAGTGACGAAAATCAGACCCAGAGAGCCCAAGAACCACAGCCCGAGAGCGATCGCAGCCCGAGAGCCGCGGCCTGAAGGCCGGAGCCCGGGAGCTGATGCAGCAGATTCTGAGCAAACCCTATCACTGATAACACGGCCAGAAACTCCCACCATCTCCCACACGAATGAGCCAGCACAGGAGTTAGCAAAGCAGCTAACGCAGGAGGGTTAGCAAGTGCCCAGAGAGACGAGCAAGGGAGTAAGGGAGAGAAGGGAAGAGTAATGGCTATTGGACACCCTTCCCCACCCAAGAGACCGGAACATGATGTACTATGGAATGAAATACTTCCTTGGTCAGTTTGCGTTAGCTATCGTATCAAAAGTGGAGAAAAGATCTTGAATTACAGGCCCTCTCTAGCACTAGCTGAGGCCTTATCAATGTTTTTCTTAGCAACTTTCTAGTAAGCACAGTAAAGGGAGTTAACCCTTTCCTAACTGAACCCAGCACAGACTGAAATTCAAACCTTGATCTTTGCAATTGAAGGGCAATTTTACAAGCTCACTTTCTCATGTTTCTTCTTGGATTTTAAAATACTTTGTGTGGATCAGTACATTGAAGGTCAGGGTGCTACTCACTTTGATTGGCTCTCATTTTCAACAAATGGCAATGGCTGGTGTCTTGAAAACTCTTATGAAAAAAATTCAGTACTTCTGATGTTTGGGACTACCAGAAAAAGAAAAAGGAATACAAACAAAGTGTGTATATTTAGGAAAAGAAAGTGGTGTTCATAGCTATGTTGCTTGTACATTTTGTAAAATTACTCTAAATGTCTTGGGCTTTTTTCAGTATGATGAAGGGTTAACAGTGAAAGAAATCCTACACTGAAGTCACTCACAAAAATAGTTGCTTAGTGCCAATATTTCAATCAAATCATGGTTGTGTTTTGAGGAAACAGTTCAAATTCACCACTGATTTAACTTAACTGGTTTCTTTGGTACTATGAAAGATTTAAGTTACTAATCTCATTTACTGGGTGGCACATCTAGTCACCATACTACCAGATCTTGAAAACATTACAGAATTTCATACTGCAGGACAGCGAGATGCACATTCCTTTTTGGGAATGGAGCTCATCATTAATGGCCTGGCTCCTATCCCTTTATTGTTGATAATAGAAATAAATTATTTAAGTAAATAAAAAAATCTGACTTTTATTCTGTATCAGTCTTCAGTGTTCTACATTCCCATGCACCAATACAGGCTGGGGATTGACCTGCTGGATAGCAGCTCTGCATAAGGACCTGGGAGTGCTGGTGGACAGCAAGTTAACCATGAGCCAGCAATGTGCACTCATGGCCAAGAAAGCCAATGGCATCCTGGGGTGCATTAAGAAGACTGTGGCCAGCAGGTGGGGGGAGGTCATCCTCCTTCTCTACTGTGCCTCAGTGAGGCTGCATCTGCAGACCTGTGTCCAGTTCTGGGCTTCTCAGTTCAAGAAAGATAGGGAGATACTGGAGAGAGTCCAGAGGAGGGCTACAAAGATGGTTAGAGGATTGGAACATCTCCCTTATGAGGAAAGGCTGAGATACCTGGATCTGTTTAGCCTGGAGAAGACTGAGAGGGGATCTCATCAATGCTTATAAATACCTAAAGGGCAGGTGTCAAGAGGATTGGTCCAGACTCTCTTCAGTGGTACCCAGCAACCACACAAGGGGCAACAGGCACAAACTGGAGCACAGGAAGTTCCACATGTAATTGAAGAAAAACTTTTTTACTCTGAGGATAACAGAGCACTGAAAGGGCTTCCCAGAGAGGTTGTGAAGTCTCCTTATCTGGAGATATTCATAACCAGCCTGGATGCGTTCCTGTGCAATCTGAGCTAGATGAACCTGCTATGGCAGGAGGGTTGGACTAGATGATCTCCGGAGGTCCCTTTCAACCCTGACCGTTCTGTGATTCACTTCACTAACAGGAGAATAGAGAAGGCATTCCTCTGCACATGAAATGAAAATAAATTTTCTTTGTTTTTTTCAATAATTATTTGCTGAACATTAAAGACAAAGTAAAAGATGAGTGTTCTTTTTTTCACACAGTTGAAAGAATTAGTTTTCTTTCAACAATTTGAGTTTATATGGGAAATACACTTTTAATAAACACTTTTCCCTGCTTCCAAAAGTAAAATTAGAGTGTGATTAGAGAAATTCACTATAAAAGTTGGAGATAATTGAGAGAACATCTTTAGTAAGACAATCTAGGTCTCACTATATAATGAAGTTTGTCAGGTTATAAAGGTAATGAAATACATGCAGCTGAGGGGAATGCTAAGATGAAAGCAATGTGATAGCTTGAGGCATGTGAAAGTTTCTAATGCAGGAAATATTAATTAAGCCCAGTGTATTGTAAAAATACTTAACTACCAAAAATACAGGAAACGTTTACTTAAACAGTGATGTCTCCTCTATACTAAAATAATCTGAAACATAAAAACATTTTCTGGGTTAGTGTAACAATACAGCAGATCCAGAGTAAATTGGAGCACAAATAAAAAACTTTTCCTTCCTTCATTATGTCCCACAAATGCACCCAGGGAGAATGGCTCTCTGTTTCCTTCTGTTCCATTTCTGTTTCCACTTCCGTTCCACTGTTCCACTTCTGTTTCCACTTTCCTTCTGTTTCCACTTCTGTTCCTGTGGCAGAAGCTGACCTGTTCTAGATCCCAGAATAGATGTGTTACTGTGAGAAGCCACAAAGCAAGATAGATTGAGAAAAAGAGTATTCCCAGAGAATGAAAGAAAATGAAGCTGCCTAACTCACAGATACTTTAGTCACCTCTTGCAAGTATGCATTGTATTCTGTAGATATGCCACCAATTTACTATCAAAACAGAATGAATAATATCAAAGACTTAAAGACTGTATTAAAAAAAGAAGTCTGTTATGCAGAGCTACTATTCAAAACTAGTTCTCCTGACTCTGCCAAACCAGCTTTCTTAGCTAGTCTGTGTTGGTAAGTGTTCAAAATCTAAACCACAGGTCATATGACAGCAAAAATAGGCAAAATACCCTCACAAAAAGGATATACTGTAGGTAGCCAATTACACAATGGTTTGATGGTTTGGTGTGTAGTAGCTGAGTGGAAGGAGGGGATTATTTTGCCAGCTGGAAAGAAATGGAAAGGAAGTTGAAAAGTATAAAAGGGTTCAGGGATGAAGGAGAGAAGAGTTAAGAGAGGGAAGTGTGGATTGAAGCTCAGCTGAAAAATCTGTAGTTAAAAGAGGAAATCTCTTGGATCAGGTAACTATAGAAGGCAGAGAAGGAATAGTTATGGTATAAAAAGCTTTGGGATGCCATTAACATCTGCTGTCAATCAGGTTTGTTTCTAGAATTAAATTTCTGGTGGATGAGGTTAGTAAGACTAAAAGTCCAAAGGAAAACCAAGCCACGAAGGGTGTTAGAGAGTCTGAAAATCTCCAGCTGAACCATGAAGACAGGAAATCCTCATCCCCAGATTCTTTTTCACTGTCAGAACAAAGTAATGCTTGTTGCATGGTAGTATCATGTATAACTCAAAATAAACTTCCAGTTCTTTAAGTTTCCTAGAAAATGAGAACAAAGAATGAAGCTAAAAGTTGCTCTAGAAGTAAGAAAGTATTTTTTTTCCTGACTTTAATTCCTTGTACATATTTTGCTGAATAAAATTGTACTATTTGTAGTTTATACTGGCTTGGTTTATTTTCCCTTTTATTTCTTCTTCCCCTCCACTGCCCCCCACCCCCAGCCTTTATTTCATCAGCACTATGGAATAGAAAAAATCCTTTCAAATGAAGAAATCATTCTCTGAAACGCAAAACCAAAGTTGGCTCACTTTGGAGCTCACTATTCATGAACCACAGAGACTTTCCAAGATACCTGCCTCAACTGATCCCCTTTTTAAGCATTAAGCATCGTCCATAAATTCTGTTTCAAAGTTTAAATTTACAATGGACTCCATTCATAAAACTGTCATGGTAGGTTTTCTAAGAGCATTTCACACTAATGTGCAGAATGCTTCCAAGCTGAGTAAAAGCTGAGCTGTTCATACATATCAAAGCTTTCTCCTTTACAGACAGATGGTCAACTTGCCATTGGACTCTCCAAGAGAAGGCGGGGGGGCCAAGTGTTAGCTCAGAAGTGCCAGACTACAATGAACTTGTTCATAAAGAGCTGATCTATGCACTTTGCTGTCGGTTCAGAAAGCGTTTTAAGAATGTGACCTAACTCCCATCGAATCCAACAGACTTCAGTAGGAACTGGAACATGCCATGTGTCTGAAAAGGAGCGCTTCTCTGGCATGAAGCAACACTGCTTGTGAGTGGGAGTTAAGAGTGCATGGCAGAAGGAAAGAAATTTCTGTTCTATTAAATTTTCTGTTGCATTGAAAAATACAGCTCACTTTATGCCTTGAAAAATGTCCATGTTGGACTAAATTTGAGCTGATAGAAATTGCCACACTTGTGACTTCTGTAGATCTACAGTGAATCCTAATTTGTTTGTACCGCAATGCTTTATATTAAGCACAGCAGGAGATGTACAGTGTATAGATGGTGCAAGGATCATCACATAATGGCAGCATTCCAGCTTGCCTTCTGCACTGAATTTCTTGCTTCTTACTGGTTTTCTATGATTTTCCAGTCAACCTCCTGTGACTGTTTTAATGCTCCTTTTGGGTTTTTTTCGGGTGGGGGGGGGGGGGGGGGGGGGGGGGGGCAGGGCGGGGAGGTGAAAATGTTACAAATAACGTTCAGAAATAAGTCTAGACAATAATTGTAGAAATTGAAAAAAGACATGTGAATGTGTCCATTGGAAGCCAGATTTCTACTCATGCAATTGAACTGGAAATATGAGATTTGTATAACGTGGTTTACCAAATACAATCTTAACTTCAGAAATTCTAGTATAGATCAAGATTGTTATTTTTCATCTTCCCTTTGATCAAGTCAAAATACAGTGCCTCCTTTGAATAGACTACCCACATTGTTGGTGAAAACCAGATCTGGGAAAAATCTTGACTTAAACCAGTCTAAATATACTATGGTAAAACCCAGTAGCTTTATAAATTTTGTGTGGGTTTTCTTTTTGATACAAACTGTAAACTTTATCATTATAGTTTTATGAGGATTTGAAAGTATGAGAAATTTCATAAACTGTTGCTGTGCTAAATTATCCCAAAAGAATGAGAACTTCACAAGAATACACTTCTGGGAATGAGCTGTAGGAGTCTGCAGGGTACTGTTCCCTTGCCAGACCAATGGCATGTGAAAAATGACATCAAGGCAATCCATTCCTAATGGGAATGACTGTCTCATGATGATTTTCTCTTTTACTTGTGGACACTAAAATCCCCACTCCTTAAACACTTCATGACTTTTTTGTAAAGCCTGTAATAAAATCTGCTTTATTTTGGCATATAGTAGAATCCTGTCTCCAATGCCAAGTGAGGGTCTTAGAGGAACACAAGCTAGATAGTGTTCATACTGGCATACTTAACCCTCATATTTATTGTTTTTCCTCCCTTACGCAAGACTTTCTAGACTGTCCTTTTTTAGAAATTCTAATTCTGATGGGAAATTTTTAGTCCTCGGTGTCTCATAGTGATATTGGGCTTTATCTTACATATTAAAAAAATGCAGGTTCAGTATTATTCTATTCTATTCTATTCTATTCTATTCTATTCTATTCTATTCTATTCTATTCTATTCTATTCTAAATTCTAGAAAAGTTTCATAATCTTTTTTCTAATACAACTTCTAAGTGCTACTGCCGAATCCAGGAGGAAAATTACCTTACTAGTAAAGAGAATTATCTTGGTGATGCTCAGGCTATATGATAGACAATGGAGCTGGTGGAAAGATGAGAAATGACAGGAGGAAAAGTAGGTGCAGGAAGAAGTTTTGATGAAGATTATTGAGTAACACATTCAGCAATGTATGTGTGCCAGAGAAAAAGGAAAATGCATCTTAAATTGGTGATGACATTTCTCATGGCCTTGAGAGAGTTTTGTGGCATAAATCTCTGTACACTGAATAGATAATCATTATTCTTAGGTTCAGACTCAGAAGGCCTGAAATCTATCCCTCCCTACACTCAGTATTTGAGTTCATTTTCACAACATCTTCAAGTTCCT
The DNA here is from genome assembly GCA_027574665.1 of Rhynochetos jubatus. Lineage (NCBI taxonomy): Eukaryota > Metazoa > Chordata > Aves > Eurypygiformes > Rhynochetidae > Rhynochetos > Rhynochetos jubatus. The sequence continues at coordinate 11,356,391 of CM050652.1, forward strand.
TCATTCTTTTTTAAAAACATCTTTTCCTGGTCTTAATCTTTGTACATTCCCTAAAGTATATAGTATCTATCACATAACCAGCATTTTGAAATAATGCTGTAGCTTACGCTCTAGGGAGAAATATGTTAGGGTTTTTTTCTGTTTATAACACATATGAGTAAGTGTGCTTGTATATGTGCATGTGTTTTATTTACTGTGTTTAATTACAATGACATTATAACAGCAGTTAGAGAAGGGAGAGTTCTATTCTCTTCCAGTCTTCTTCCCTAAAAGGTAATATATAGTCTCTCAAACGTGGGTTAGGATAGACAGAAAGTTAGTACATTCCATTTGAACAAAAATACTCTTACAGATTTTCTCATACAAGATGCCATTCCTGCTTTTCCTAAATATCTTATGCACAGTCATCCATCATTTTAATGCATAAACTCTTTGCAGATGATTTTATGTGCATGGAGAGTTCAAGAGATTTTGTTATTCGAATTAGTGCATTAATATGCCTAGAGCTACTTTAATGTTTTGGTGGCAGAATACCTTTAAATCCTATATACTTTTTCATTGATCACAATGGCTTTGCCTGTCAGGCATGGATTTTCCAGAGCCATTGACAGACCTTTTCATGTGCAATATCCACAGTAGCTTCACCATAACCATTACGTGTCCATTTTACAAAACCAGTTTGAGTGTTCCTGGCTTAATAAGGCATGTAAGTGCATGCTCACTTTAAAGTAGAGGTTTTACAGTATTATATCTATTTATCCTTAAACATAGGCTTCAACTGAACAATGTATGTTGGGTACAAGCTGTCTGCTCATCATAGAGTAGGGAGTTTAATCCTGCTCTGCTTCACCTTTTTAAACCTAAGGGGCAAAATTCACCTGAACCAGATTTCCCAATATGTTTGTGGCATAAATGAAAGGGTAGGGATAGAAAATTATAACAAAATGTAATGGTACATTTTCCTTTAAAATATAAAATCATATGGATGCAAAATGGGTGTGTTTTACACATTTCGGAGCTTGCTTGCCAAGTAATGAATTGCCTGCTTATTCTGAAATAAAGCACAGTCTGTATAATACTGTGCTCCATAAAGTTTCAACCAAGAAGTGCCAAACTGTAATTTAGAATATGATGCTGCTTTTGTTTAATCTACTGTTTCACGCAGTCAAATGCAAAACTCTGCTCCTGAGACCAATATTCTACATAAAAACCAGATTCCCCTATGAAAGCAAATGACAGAACTAGTTTCCATTCAGCACTGCAATAAAGTGAACAGATGTACGTTAATGGTTAATTGGTCCAAAATGAAGCAATATTTCAAAATTTTTTTTTTTAATCTTTTCATTACAAGAATATTTTTTATTTTGATTTTTTTTTCTCCTACCTTTTAGGAAATGAAATTTGAAAACTGATATTCCACTTCATTTTGAGACCTGATTCTCATTCCTTACTGATAAAGACAGGTCTTATGAGGAGATTTCCCTCACTGACCTGCCTCATCCATCATTAACTACAGAAAATGTGTAAGCAAATTATAAATCAAATACCACACTCATTAATCATAGGCTATGTTTTAATTGGACACACATTTTGACACCTTAAGAAATAGATGGATTAACAAAATATCAGAACTGTGATTGAAAGCTACAGATCAAGAGTGCTTCAGCCCAGTAATCTCAGGATTTCACACACTGAGATTTCTTAACTTCATTACAATCATTCTCAATTTTACCTCCAGCAAATGGAATAAAAAGGTTAATTAAAATTACTACATTTAACAGAAACTTAAAGAGCTATGGGAAGAATCAAAAGTGAGAAAATTCAAATGTGTTTCTCTACAAGAATTTTTACTAAAGATTTCACAAAAGCATTTTTAAAAATTATTCTATTAATTAAGAGTGTTTGTGAAGATTTTGGAAACCAGATTCAGTCAGTAAGAGGTAAAGGGTGGATTTCAGCCCTCCTTTCTGTGTAAATAGGAATGTAACCTTTACCAATACCTCCATATATTTTTAAGAATGCCAAACCCAACAGCTGCACTCACACTGTGCCTTTGACTTTCCCCTAAATTGATGGAATACCTGAAGAATAGACTGATTCTCTTTGCCATCACATATCTTGCCCTGAATTGCCTGTGGATTGTTTTGATAAAAGTGTCCATCTTAAGAACAATGTTTATTTTCTAGTCCATTTACTTTGTGTGCCTTTTTGTTGATTTATAGCCTTCCTAACTGAACTTAGAGCAAAGACATAGGTCATTTCAAGGCATATAATTAAGGTTATGAAATAAAATATTCTAAAATGAGACAAAACGTCTGTATTTAAGTATTACTTGGATCATCTGTTGTCTCTTGGGAGCCTAGTAAGAGAACAACTTGCACATTGCATTGACCTATCTATCATTGCTATGCATAGGATACATTTTATTTTAACCTAAGCTGTAACAAATCCCCTAGTTTACCTATTTGTGAAAATTTTGAGGTTTGCTAACGAAACTCAGCTAGAAGGAGTGGACTCCAGTCCTTATTTAATAGCCTGGAGCCATAGTCTTCATTATTTGTATTGCAACAACACTTGTAATATCATATAAACTCTGCAACTCACATGCTAGAGTGCAAAAACCCATTAGCAGATATGGGATATATCCAAGCAGTTTATCCTTTAAATTAAGAGCTGCTAGAATAAATGTAATGGGGGAAAAAAAAAAAAGGGTTAGGAATACAAAAATAATGTTCAAAGATTAAGCAGTGAAAGATTTTTCAAGTTCACAGCATTGGATTAGTCTGTATTTACGGGAACTGACACAGAAACGGCAGACACTGGCTCAGTAGGTGGCACTATTCCCCCAAAATCAATGGGAAGCTTTTTCTTGGACAGCTATTTTGGGCACTGAGGTAGTAAAAGTTTTCAACTGACAATCTGCAAAATTCTTCATCCAGTCCCTGTGGTGATTAAGGATATTGTGCTCTTAGGAAAAGACAGATAATTTTGCCTTGCCAAGTAGATAGCAAAGCAGGAGGAGAACAGTAAGTAATTTTGTTCTTTTTGTACACATGGTTTTCCTTCTTATTTCTTGTCCTAAATTTTTAGGCATTCCTGCATTTCAGATTAATCAAATTAATCAAATTAATCTCAATTGCTTTGATTAAATAGATGAATTTAGTGCAAAATATCAAATTTCTTTTTTTCACTAAAGCTTGAAGTTCCATTCTTTGGTTAATAATAGTAAAGTTTTCTGAAAAAATAATTTGTGCAAAAGAATTTTTTTAAACATATAAATATAAAGTAGAATAATTTATTACATTTAATTTATTACATGAAATTTATTACATGAAATTCTAACATTTGAAAACTTAACATTCACAAGGCACTTCAAAAAATGAAATCTCTAAGAAAGTACAGTGTTAATAACTGGTGAAAGTATGTCTATTTGAATGCATAACTGAGATTCCAGTTGCTCCAGTACTGCAGACTTTGCTTAGCTAAACTTCCATCAGGAATCTGCATTCGAAAATAGTTTGATTCACAAATCAGACAGAAGCACCTTTTGTAGACTTTGCAATACCACTCTACAACACTGTTCCAACATTTTTAATGTTGAATGTATTGTCTCTAACAAGACCTGCATGAATTTCACAATCAGTGTACAGTGTAGTATAAATTTCAGAAGAATTATTTCTCTATAGTATCTAATTTCATAGGTGCTTTCAAAAGCTACAAAAGCTTCAAAAATGTACATATTTTAATTTCTAATAGCTGTCTTGGGCTAAAGCTCAGCGCATACAATACACCTTCAGATTAAGATTAATTTCCTTTAAAAAATGAAATCACACATAATTAAACTTGACAGGTGATTTCAATAATAAAACTTTTATTTAAAACTTACAAATTACTCAGGAAAGATTTCCCAGAAAGCACTTTCAATAGTCAACATGTTAATGCTGCTTCTTCTGACTAGAATATCCATGTATCCACATATCATCAATCATTTTAGAAGAGATTAAAGTCCCTAATTTGGTAGGATATTTCTCTGAAGTGCTTTTAGGAAAATAAAGTCATATGATATAATAGGAGCAATATTGGAACGCTTGATCCCTTAATTGCAGTTGTTTATTTTTCCATTTTGTAATCCAAGCATTCAGGCACTTTACAGCTTACATGCAGATTTTGCTTGTAAAATAAACCATCACATGTGTAACCGATCACACTGAAAGTGAATGAAGCTTTATGGTAACTTTGGGGTCTTTTATGACATAGAGAAAAGCCCACAACTACCGTGGTGTTACAGATTGTTAACAGTTGCCATTTGAATTCTTCTTAATGGATAACACCCAATAATTGTTTTGCTTTCCACTGCGCCTGCAATCCGATATCTGTAAGAAATCTTAAATCTAACAGTCAGCTTAAAATCTTTACTAAAATATTAAAGAAGAGAATGAATAATAAAGTATCCAGTGTTTCTAAAGGCCATATGCCCTTATTTTTAATGTCCTAAAGTTCAAGCTATCCCCAGTTTACAATAACATTAACTGCTTGAGCTCAGCTTTGGCTTAACTGTATGAGGAAAGCAACAAATGGAGTATCCACACACTAACAAGAGCGATGGTGGCTAGTTCACCAATGGTGTCACCTTCAAGTCAGAGAAATCTATGACATGATTTTGCATACATCAAGTCCACTACATTAATGTATTTTTTTCTTTTTATGAAAAATTAGCAAACTTGGAATTTTGAAAGTTTTTCACATCTGGACTACCTTCTCCCCTGTCTGGGTTTAATGTTTGCTAAAGAAACATATATTTTCATAGCAATGAAATCAGGTAAACAAAACTTAAAAGTTGTAATTGATTCTTACTTTTCATATTAGTGTTCTGAACGTCAGGAAGCTTTGTGAAAAGACTGAATCACTTCAAAGTTGAAAGGGGAAATTTGCCAACAATCCTAAGATTGTCCTATGAAAAAGACGCAGACCATTGCACAATCTCTTGTTTTTGCAGATTCTTTGGAATCTCATTGTTTAATAATTATTCTATAGAAATAGCTTTGCTTCTACCCATGGTTGATAGAATGGACTTCTAAGTTAGCTCATCTTGTACCTGGGTAATCTGTCATTATCACAGAAATGTCTGCAACAGACTGATCAGGAAAAGGGCATTTCACAATTTGATCCTTCTAATTTTGACATTTCTTCCAAATTAGAAATTAAAAACAATCACAGTATGAAACTTGAATAGAAACATATTTATATGCACTGATTATAACTTTTTTTAACCGAGTTACCAGAAATGTTATCTGTTTTATTGTTTGGAGCTAGCACATAAGCCAATATGCAATATTTTTCTCTATAAAACATGATGTAATTCATATCTGAGTAAAAGTGCATGTGGTTTAGTTTTCACACTATGAATGCCATCTTGAATTAAAATGTTCATTTCTCAATTTGCAAACATAGGATTAGTTTCTTATGAAGGACAGGGAGAGATAATTTTTACAGCTAGTTAATTAATTGATTCAGCTTTCATTCTAAACCTTGATTGTCATTTAGTTTCCATTAATTTTGAAAACTGAGCTTTTTGCCTTCCAGGAATGAAAAAGGTGGTAAACAGTTTTTTTGTGTCTGCTAGACACCTGCAGTAATCTACCTGGGATTTTATGTAGTAGGCTGCTCATTTTTTCCAATTTTTGAACACAAATATAAGAATTGATAAGCTGTTGGACTGCAAAGCATATCTATAAAATAGGCCTAAGAATATATTTTAAATATTGTTGGTATTGATAAAAAATCAGGTGAAAGCTGCTCCAGTTTAAAATATTGTCTTGTTGAAAACACACATTTTATGTCTGAGGATAAAGGTCTTTGCTAAAGTGTATGTAATTTATGCACTGGTTGTTACAAATAGCATGTGTAATTCCATATGCTGTGCTTCATAAAACTTATGCAAACTACCCCTCTATAGCAGACAGTGGAAACTCTGTTAGAATGAAGTGCACTATGAATAGAGTCCAGTGTTGGAAGGCAGTTCAAAGAAACTTTATCTAAGCAAACTGGAATGGGTGATTTCCTTGTAGTTTTACAGTAATTATTAGGCATATGCCAAGCTGCTCAGGCAAAATTGTAGTACCTTTGAAATGAGGTAACACAAACATCAGTCTCCTGTACTTGGGAAAGTTTAATGGTATGAAATTAATTTTTTTGTATGTTGAATGTTTCTCTTAAACCTCTTTGCACATAATTATCCTTTTCCCACAGGCAGAGACTTTGAGTATTCCTAAATTTTAACACTCTAGGTGGCCTGTTAACAACAACAACAAGAAAAAAAGTCTATCAAATGCCCATAATTCAAGATCTTAATAAATCCTATGCAATCATTTCCTTTAAAGCCTTAATTCCAGGTACAAAAATGAAAACCTGCAGCAATTGGATAAAGAGAAGAACCAAGAAATCCTTTTCTCATCTAAGTTCTTATGAGCCATAACCGAATTTATATCTTGGTGCTATTTAACACTTTTACATAGTAATTCATGTTCAAGTGCACCATAAGAATTAGCAAACTGTTAAAACAGCCTTGTAAGGAAAAAATTCACCAGTAATATTTTCATTTCTCCACTGTGGTGATGGGAGAATGGAAATGATTTATCCAGTCCCATGTAAGGGGAAATTGCAAAGCTGTATTTAGAAGCATTAAACATAATTCTGCACTCCGTCAACATGTTGCATTCCCTAAAACTTAAGAGCATATCAAAGCAGTATCTGCCTCCAAGCTCTTTGTAGGATCCACAAGACATGTTACCACTTTCTGAGGGCCTGGACATCTCTTCTAGAGTGACTAGAAATAAAATGAAGCATTTTGAAAAGCAGTTTTGTAATTTTCCCACCTGATCAAAGAAGAACAATGAGGTCAGAGGTGTTTAATTAATGTGTGCAGGAATCACTACTAACACAGAGGCAAGGAAATAAAGAAATCAGTACCCCATCCAACCTTAATTTTAGGACTTAATCTCACATGAGTTGGATATTCCAAACATTTGAAAAGAATGTAAAATGTTTAAGAATATGTTTTAAAGAAGCTGTTTCTTAGGCTAAGACTATGGAAACAGTTACACTGAACCCAGGAACTCTCCTAATACCTTAACTCAAACCTGGGAGGTACTTGTGGGTGTGTGGATGGTGTGTGTGTGTGTGTGTGTGTGTGTGTGTGTGGAAGTGACACCTAAGTTCCATGAACCAGTAAGTAAAGCTTCCAGTCTAAACAAGTGGTACTCATCTCAGCCTATAGCTGAACACATGAAGTCTGAGTTACTGTAGTCTCCTTCTATTGTGTGTAGAGTGAAAATATGTGTCTTACAGTTCAGTTCAAATGTGTCAGCTCAGAAGAATTCCCTTTTTGAAGTTGACTTTTTCCTCTCCATTGACCACACAAGACACACATAATACCTAGCTCAGCCTTAAGCATCTAACTTCCAGATGTTCAAGCTGAGTCCTGGGCAGGTGAAACACTACTCAAACTGCCCATAGGTTTTTCCATAACCTCTGTTCTTCCTGAAGTGAATTGTTCTTTCTCCTGACAGTTACCCAGCAACTGCTAGCAATAAAGCTGTTTTAAATCTGCCACAGAACCTTGAAAGAATGATTAACATCTGAAGTAGTTTGTAAACAGATGTTAAGAAATGCTTTTTCCTGTAGTCTTCAGATATTGGGTACTTTCAACACAGGAGAAGGGGTCTCTGTATGGTACTGTGGTAAGATAAAGTTGGCTCACCCTTTTTCCATGAAGAGCTAAACTAGGAATGTTTCCCAAATGTGTTCTACCGAAATTGGATTCATGTCATGAAATAATTCTTTCTCATGATGAAGTAATTCCAGCATGAGGGGATTCAGCATATCAATATATTCATTGCCTTCTCCTTCCTGATACATTATTTGATTCAAAAAATTTGATTCACAATGCTTTTTGTGATAGCTTTACAGAATATTTTTGTAATAGAAAGCATATAACTATCATTATTTCTTGACTTTTATAATGTATTGTATTTTCTATTTAAGAAACACTGTGTGATGGTAACAGCAGGCAGAACTCCTCTGAAGTAGTATCAATTCACCTTTGCATAGAATTTGGCCTCACAGTCCTAACTAAGGCTCTGCAAATCACAGTGAGTAAAACCATACTGTTTGACATGATAGTGCAGTGCCCTCTTATTAGTTACATTGCCAAGAACATCTAGATGTTCTTGCTCTTAGAATTTAATACCAGCTCCAGTTTGCTCTCTGATTTATTCAGGCCTTTCAGATGTAATGCAGCACAGCCCAACAGCACACACACACGTCCAATAGTGCATGAAAGATATTTTATTAAGTCACATACTATTTGTAGGTAAGCAAGCCAGTCTCTTTAAGAGCCTTGTACTTGATAATTCGTACAGTCAGCACACATGCAGCATCTGCCTCTGTAAGGATTTAATACTTCATCTGTACAGAATTTGGATCTCATTGTTCCTAAGAGAAGTTAAGAGTAGAGAAATAGAAAAACTGCAGAAGTGCAGAAAATAAAAGCATGTGGATTTTACAAGTAACAGATCTTTGTTGGTCAGCTTAACACAGACAAGTCTTAATTAGACCAGGCAGTTACAAAGCCAAAGTAACTCTTAGGTAGAATTCTTACGCAGAAGACAAAAACTCTGTGAAGTTTTTCTCTTGATGTATTCCCTTGAGGTTTTCCTACTTATGAAGAAAAATATACACTTTCCTCTGTCTCAAGTTTTCCATTGCTGAAGAAGGCAGAAAAATCAGGCTAGAGGCCTTGTACATATACATTGCTGACTGACAATGTTTTTTCTATATTCGTTTGGCTGAAAACGCCTCTGCTAAGCAGGTGCCTCCAGAAATTTCTCCTTTAGAGATTGCTTCACAACATGAAGAGATACATTCTAACCTACACCAATTTAACAGGCATCAGTTTGCATGACAGAAGGTACAAGAGTCAAGAAAGTGGGGTAAATGTTTCCTCCCAGGATATTGTTCCCACTTTGCTCATTTCCAAAAAGGATACCAGATATTTAGACAAATCCGACTAACAGGTTCTGTAGAACTCTTACTACTTTCAAGGCCCAGCTTCTTGGAGTTTTACCATCACCTATTTCTTCTGACTGTAGGTAAAGACTAATGTCAATTTCTCTCTCACTGAAGCAAAATTTAGGTTGACTTTATCCATATGTGTATTCTATATATGTAATGCAATGGGCAATCATGAATGCTGAAGACCTGTTGTCAAATTCACTGTCACATAAGACGAAATATGAAAAATGTGAAATATATTTTGCTAGGTTTTCTAAAGTTAAGACTCCTCACAACCAGTTCTTTTCAGACTTTGCAGGACACAATTTCTTACTAGAAAGAATTTACATGTGAGGCCAAATGGATTTGTTTCAACTTAGCTCTTATTTTTACCTATGTTTCTACAGCTATCACTACAAGTGTCGTATCTTGCTGTTTTATCAATGTCTTGGTCTCTTGTTATATAAATATGGCTCTGCAGTTATTTTGGATAGCATTTCAGGGCTAAGTAGGTTGACTTTCTAAACCAGAATTTAATCAGAACATGTGGACTGGAGATTTCAGAAAGTATTCTGGGTTCTCTAAAAAAAAAAAAATCAGGACAAACTGTTTCTACCTTCCATCCAAAACAGAGCAAATTGAGATCACCAGCTAATGTAAATCAGCAGAACCCTACTGAATTCATTAGAGCTCTTCTGATTCACATCTGCAGACAATCTGTATAATCATGTTGTCACATGTAATTGTTATATTATGTTCTCGTGGTTCCTCTTTAGCTGGATAGAAATGGCTTTCCTGTCCCACAAAAATGTTAATGCCTTGAGAAATGTCCCATTCCATGTTATGGCAAGCCTAAGACATGGCTTGCACATTTAATATCTTTGTTTGGTTCAGATGCAAGTGACAAATGAAACTGATTTTTGTGTCATTTTCAGACAATTATAAATTTGGTTTTTGTTGGATGAAGTGTTTTCTTCATCTTGTTGAAGAACAATTCTTTCTGTTCAGTTATAAGCCATTTCAAATAAAAGCAAATGAAAGCAAAGAGGGTGTTTCCTTAAGACATTAGAGGGTTATATGCCCTGTCCAACTCTGGCAGACAGAGTAGGAAGTGGGACTCATGTCCTGCTTCCCCTAAGGGAATCCAAATAATTTTCTATGACTGTTGATATCCAGCCTGAGAAACTGTTTTATATAACATAAAATGGCTTAATAGTTTCACTGCTTTCCTCCCTTACACCTTGAACACTTCCTAACAAAAAGTAGAAGACCTGAGTTTTAGCCCATATGCCAAGCTGGACTGAGACAGCATATGAACACTGGGTTCCTCCATCTGTTATTTCCCTAAACATTGGACAATTTGTTTCTTAATAAATTGATTCTCTATATTCAAGACTATATAAGATAATTTTGGAGCATTCAGAGGTATCTTGCAATCTTCACATTTCTGACTTCTTACACTATGTAACAACCATCCACCAAAGAGGTGGAAATGGCCCAGTAAGTCTCAAAACTTGACTGTGGTAGAGAGATTCAGGTTCAAGTCTTTGCTGTAATGCTGTTTTTCTCATTGTTATACAAAGGGGAATAGCCCAATTAAAAGAGACCTTTAAAATAAGCATCTTCATTAAAGGAGTCTGAACACTTCATCATCATCATAGAGTTCATTGGATAAATATACATAGTGATCTGCTAGCATTTCAATACTTTGGAATAAGTGTTTTTTACAGTATTGCTACACATAGCTAAAACCAGAATTAGAATATCCATTCCATTCCTGCTCCAGCAGACTACTTCAAAACCCTTTGTTATTTCCTACATATTGCACTGAATCAAAGTTCCGTGCAGTTGGAAGCTCTTCAAGTCCTCGTATATTAGAACATAGCTGGCCATCCCATGTTTTTTCTAGCATCAAATTGCCAAACCATGCTGGCAAGCTCTCAGATCCTGACTGCTATCCCTAAAGGATCAATGATCCTCATGCGTGTGCTCCCAGAGCGACAGGATAAACTTGCTGCAAAATTTCAAGTATCAGTGCATACTTTATGGCAACTATCAACCATTCCAAATGTGTCTCTATTAGTTAGCAAAGACCCCAGAAATGCTACTGCTCCTTGTCAGTGAAATTTTACTGTGTAAATCAACCCTCTGAGACCAATGAATTCCAGAAAACAGAGAAAAATAATACTCTTTTTTCTAAAAACGGTCAATGAATTTGAGTTGCCCATCAAGATATCTTATTTTAGAAGAATAGAACAAATATATATATATATATTTATGTTGAAGCACCCAAATTAGATGATGGATAAGAAAACTGTTTAGGATGCTCAATTCTTATTGTTCTCTGATTAGCATGCTGATATCCCTTAACTGACTATAAAATTCTCCCAGAAGGCAGTGCTGAGCACACATGCTGCAGCAGCTCAGTCCCAGAATCCTAGTGCTCAGTGAGGCTATGTGGCCCTGTTCAAAGCAGCAAAGCCTTCAAACTGACCACACCAAGATTGGCAACAAATGCACAACTTTCTGCAACAGATATGTATTAATTGTAACAGGATATGAGAGTATAAATTTTTTAGAGAAATCTTTACATGAGTCTTACCTCTTTTCCTTCTCCATATTACGATGTTTTGACTGAACTCCCAATTCTCACAGCAATTTCTTTTCCTCAGTGCAATTTCATCACCGTTATGTGATATATATTGACATTTTCTTTGCTGAGGGAGGGGTGACTTGCTTGCTTAAAGAATTCTGTTAAACTGATTTAATTTTGATAGTTCTGGAGCTTCATTTTTTCAAAAATTACTGAGCTTCCTCAAAACAGCTTGGGAAAGGTTTTGTCTCTGAATCTTGATTCTATTTGCCTCCTCACTCAAAACCTATTGTTTTTAAGGCACAGCATGACTTTGATATTTTCAAAGCTGTGAAAGAGGAAGCACATATAAGCTAGTGCTGTAAAGGAAGTGAAAAGGGGCTTTATAGCTGGGGTTAGATTCATATTATATAATTTTAGCTTTTAAATTCTAAGCTGGTTGTTTAGATTTTCTGAAGAGTCAGTAGAGCAAAAGATGGCCCCATTGGGGGTGATTCATCCTCCATGTATCATGCTAGTTACTTTAGAGATCTGGTTTTTAGGCAAGCATGAGTTGATGCTTTGGGTGATTTACGTATACTTTGTATTTTTTATGCTCATTATCCTCAAAAGCTTATTGAAAATCTGATCTTTTTTCTATAAATCTTTCTGATTTATAAAAATATTATATTAAGAATATCTTAAGGAGCCTGAAACAATGCTATAAACAACTGAGATTAGTAAAAAAAACCAGTATTGAGTGATCACTTGCTCCTAAGAGTTTTATGCATATCCATTGCCTTACTGTTATAGCTAGAGTTGTCATATGATACCTAAGCTGATTTTGAGTTGATTTTGATGTTTAATAAAATAAAAATTCTGAGATTTTCTGATTGACTTCCCTGATGTTGTGATCCACCATGCCAGTGTCACCTATATGAAGTGGAAAGAAACATAATTTAATACATATTGTAGATTTTCGTTGGTAGAGGCCTTCAGATTGAGTTCAGGGAAATTGCATTTCTTCCCAATGTCTTACAAGAGCATCCTTTAAGAACATCTTGGATGCATGATGTTCTAAGATTATAAGGACTGTAATACATTGATATCATCTATATCTTCTTACAACACTTAATTAGCTTTGTGATGCTTAAGGATTGTGGTCCTGAGAGGTGTACGCTGATATCTGTAATTGCTGTTCTTTTGAATCATTTGTTTGGAATAAGTGAATGTGAATTGTAAAAACAAGGCTAATTTTAGCAGAGTTGATAGCAGTGTGACCTGAAAATAACCATAATGTGGCAGACTTTGAGGTAGTAACAGAAAACTTGATTACAACCACTCACTGGTGTCTTCACCTCTCCAATATTTAGGTCAACAGGATAGTGAGAAATGGATTGTGGAAGGTCGTTATCTCACTAGAACCAGTCATTTAGAAATCTTTTAGATGGGAAAAAGTACAGATGTGATTGTTTCTCAGAAAACCAAAATCTGAAAAAAATAATTTTTATTGCTCAGAATTCACTTGGAGTTTTTCAGCTTTGTGAGAAATTAATTTTGACTTGGGCATTTTGACCTGTAATTTTCCATAGCCAGCACTCCTGTTTGATCAGAACTGAAGAAAGAAAATAAAGTAGGGTGATTTGCAATCTGTTTTTCTGCCATGTTGTCATCTAAAACCCCATCTTCATCTTTTTGAAGAGAAAACTTTCAGTGCCATGTGTAACTATTTGTTACTCTGGGTGCTCTTTGGTAACTGACTCTGAAACTCAGCTCAGGAAAACTGCACAGTGGTCACTGTGTGAACTGTGTTTCTCACCTACTAAACACATGTTCTCTTTGATCCTATGTAGCATAAAACTTAAATCTTAATATAGTGATAGAGAATTGGAAATAAAATGAGAGTATTTTACACAGTAAACCATTATGTGTTGAAAAATTTAATAATTATTTCATAGTTTACATTTTTCTAGAGTTCTAGCTATGATCCACATATTTCTTCCATTTAAGCCTATTATTTTGTTTGGTAAATAAAAGAAATATTAAAATTTACTATTCTGCTTTCTTCATAAAATTAAAGGGTTCTGATCTGCATCTCCCTATTCCTCTAAACTGTCTTAGAAACCAAAAGGAAAAACATTTTCTTTCTGTAATTATTTCCACTCTGCTGAGGCCATAGTACTAACAGTATGCAGGCAAGAGTTCTTACTCGTCACTCAGCGCACTCTGCCATTTGTGTTCACCTGTATTTCTAACTTATTTTCCTAGACCTTTATTTTTCTTCTATGTAGGTTTCCTTTTCTGTATAAAACCATTGCCACCTATTCATTCCCCCTTATACTCCTAACATAGTGTCTAAACAAAATGAAAAATAAAATAAAAAAAAAAATAGCTAAATTATTGATCAGATACTTTAAAAGGTTAGAACATGCTGTCAGTTTGTACAATCCACCAGCATCATCAGATCTGAGCGAAACGGACCCAGTGCACCCTACATCACATCTAATGCACGTATGGTCCGCAGCTGGTCTTGCGTAGCATCGCTCTTAAATCAGGTCCTGCAATAAAGAACAACCAATCCCTGCCAAAGGTCACAGTGTTGGCAGGAATGCAGCCAACTTTTGACTTAAACATGTCTCATCAGGCTACAATTATTTAATCTCATTGATTAAATTTATAGCCTATGCATCGTCCTTAAGATCTGAATCCTACCCTTGACTGCAGTGCTACATTATATTCTCCATAGGGCAGAATGTTTAGAAGATTATGTAGAAAAGGAAGACCAAATAAATTTCTAGGCCTGCTAAACTGATAAACATTCAACATAATTGTACAGAGACTGTGGATAATGAGGTCATGGTTAGTCATGTCAGCAAAAACTCTAGCAATCTTTAACCATATCCTGGGGTAGATTCTGTCCTGTCACAAAGATGGTGAATGTATCAGGAAACTTGATGTTGTTTAGTCTAAAATACTTCCAAGCAGTATCTCACAAATAGTTTGCTCTGTTGGGCATATCCATCTAGGTTTCAGCTCTTCATGACCTTCAGGGCAGAACAGGGCTGCAAACTGGAAACCACAGCTTCCAGCAGTTTTGCTGGTTAGATACTTTGCCAAGGATGGAACCCAAGAACCTGTTTCTACTTCATAGCCTAATAGGAACAGACAAGAGCCAACAGAAAGGGAAGCCAGTACTTACATAAAATGTATTTGTAATATAGCATACCACAGTAATTTCTTTGTCATTCCTAAATATTTTCCCTCAAGAAGTATATTTCCCTCAGCTAGGCATAGTTCCCTCAAAAGTTTATGATCCATGTTGAAAATTATAAACTGGTGAATATTCAATCCTGTTTAGTCTCTATAGTTAGAAGTGCATTCTTTATAGAAAGATCTTAGTGGGGGAGGAATGCTGGAATTTTCTACTGAAGTGCTTTTAAAGCAAATATGCCTTGAGCTGTTATGGATGAAAGGTGTTTGTTAAATTACTTGATGTTACAAATATCTGAAATTGAGTGGGTGATGGATTTAATTGCAGTTGTCAAACTGGTTTTAAAAGCATATTTTTCTTTTTGTTCTGTTTTTCAGATCTGCCGAACAGTTGGATTCTGAACATAAAGAAAAGAAAGTGTCTGAATATACTAATCACAAAATGTAGCTTCTGGCTAAGCCAAGGCATATTGTCAAGATGAAGTGCTGCATAATTTTCAAAACACTTAGTCTGGCCAATGCATTCCATTTCTGAATAGCAGTACCCCTGTTGTTTCAGTCCCTGCTATTTTCTGAATAGAAACATCCAATAATTGTGGTACTGTGTTGCTTTCATATACACATAAGGCTAATACAAACAGGAAAATAAGTGAATGGCTTGGTGTTAGTCTGAGCTGAACATCTCCTTAGCTTCCAGACCTTATCAGTGAAAGGGGGTCCATCAAACTCACGGCCTGGCTGTTGCATTGAAGCTTGCTGCTCTAGAAGAAAAGCATTTAGAGCAACACTTGGATTGTGATTTGCTTAAACCCAATTCTGTGCTGAAGTACACACTCAACACTGTTACATTATCAGTGTGCTATGCCCTCGCAGATCCCACTGATTTAAACCTGCAGCATTCAGTGTTAGCTTCACAAGAAGGGCTTTGGTTAGGTAATACTAATGTACACAATGCCACTCTGCTTAGAATTCATGTGGTCAAGCATCTAGAGAGATTTCTACTAGCAAAACATGCCAGATACCGAAATTTCTGCTCAAAGATCATAAAATCATAGAATGGTTAGGGTTGGAAGGGACCCTTAAAGATCATCTAGTTCCAACCCCCCTGCCATGGGCAGGGACACCCTCCACTAGACCAGGTTGCTCAAAGTCTCATCCAGTCTCACCTTGCACACTTCCATGGTTGGGGCATCCACAACTTACAGTGCCTCACCACCCTCTCCTCTAAATCTACCCACTTTCAATTTAAACTCTTTACCCCCTTGTCCTGTCACTACAGGCCCTTGTAAAAGTCGGCCCCCCCCCCCCCCCCCCCCCCCAGCTTTCTTGTAGCCCCTTCAGGTACTGGAAGGCTGCAATAAGGTCTCTCCAGAGCCTTCTCTTCTCCAGGCTGAACAAGCCCAACTCTCTCAGCCTTTCTTCATAGGAGAGGTGCTCCAGCCCTCTGAGCATCTTTGTGGCCTCCTCTGGACTTTCTCCAACAGGTCCATGTCCTTATGTTGAGGGCCCCAGAGCTGGAGGCAGTAGTCCAGGTGAGGTCTCTCGAGAACTGAGAGCGGGAGAATCACCTCCCTCGACCTGCTGGTCATGCTTCTTGTGATGCAGCCCAAGATACAGTTTCTGGGCTGCAGGTACACATTTCCAAGTCATGTTAAGCTTCTCATCAACCAACATCAAGAAGTCCTTCTCCTCAGGGCTGGTCTTCAACATGCTGACTACACCACACAGCCTGGTGTTGTGACTCAATCCCACTGACGGTGTCACCAACAAAGATATGGAACAGCACCTGTACTAATACCAACCCATAAGAAATGCCACTCATCACTAGTCTCTGCCTGGACATTGAGCTGTTGAACGTAACTATTTGAGTGTGACCATCTGACCATCCAACCTATTCCTTATTTGCTGAGTGGTCCCTCTGTCAAATCCATGTCTCCCCAATTTAGCGACAAGGATGTCATGTGGGATACTGACAAATGCTTTGCACAAGTTTAGGTAGATGATGTCAGCTGCTCTTCCCTTATCCACCAACACTGTAACCCTGTCATAGAAGGCCACCAAATTTGTCAGACACAATTTGTCCTTAGTGAAGCCATGTTGGCTGTCACCAGTCACTTCCTTATTTTCCATGTGCATTAGCATAGTTTCCAGGAAAATCTTCTCCATGATCTTGCCAGGCACAAAGGAGAGACTGACTGGCCTGTAATTCCCTGTGTCCTCCTTATTTCACATATTATAAACAGGTTATGTTTCCCCTTTTTCAGTCAGTGAGAACTTTACCGGACTGTCACAACTTCCTAGATATGATGGATAGTGGCTTGGAAACTTCATCTGCCAGTTCCCTCAGGACCTGTGGATGCATCCCATCAGACCCCATGGATTTGTGCACCTGCAAGTTTCTTAGATGGTCTCAGATGTGATCTTATCATACAGAGAGTGATTGTTTATTCTCCCAATGTCTACCTTTGTCTTCTGTGACTTGGGCATTGTTGCTTGAGCACTTGTCATTGAAGACTGAGGTGAAGATGAATACCTCAGCCTTTTCAATATCCTGGGTAACAAGGTCTAGCATTTCCTTCCAGAGAGCGGGCCCACATTTCCCCTGGTCTTCCTTTTGTCTCAGATACACCTATAGAAGCTTTATTTATTACCCTTGATATGTCTGGACATATTTAATTCTATCAGGGCTCTAGCTCTCCTAACCTGATCCCTGGCTGCTTAGATAATTTCTTTGTATTCGTCCCAGGATATCCGACATTGCTTTCACTCTCTGTAGACTTCCTTTTTGTGTTTGGGTGTGTCAAGGTGCTCCTTTTTCTAGATAACTAGAATATAGATAGGCTTTTGTTTCAGCTTCTTGTTTGAGCTTCTTGATCTCTTCTGTTGATGCTGTTTCCATTCTGTATTGTGTACAATGATCATAGGTTTAATGGGCCAGAGAAAAACTTCAGGCAATTTGCCATAGCAAGTCCTATTCTGTTTCTCTTTCCAGTGACTGTTGTAGAATTTCAAAGAAAATGGAGTAGTTGTAATGGAGAGACTGTGAAAAAAGCCTACTCGAGCAGCACAGAATACCCTTCAGCTTGAATCTGGATCTTTTAGAAAGTTACAGTAGGTGAGGTGAATGCCTAGATGAAGTGTTGCAGGTAAATGATCTTCCACAACCCATAGAGTCATGCTGGGTAAAAAAGAATTAAATTAACATGCTTTTGTGAATTCATGATAAATTTAGACAGTGGACTGCCAGTTACTGTGGTTCCTTTGATGAGTCGTAACTCATTAACTGAGTAGTTACTTAGTTATTTTATACTGTCTGCTTAAGTCCTAAATCTCTTCCCTGACACCTTTGAAGATGCTGGCCTTGCATCACAAATCTGCTAAAACCTGTTTTGAAACACTTACTAATATGAAAGTTCCCCATTGATTTTAATGGGCTTTGGATCAGTCCCATGAATAATAGGGAAAAGCTGTAATTTCTTTCATATGCTTTATCACTGGGAAGCAAAGACAATTACCTTCATGCACAGTGTGCTTGTGTTGCTTGGGTTTTAGCCCTCAGTTAGATGACATTATTATCTGGCATCAAAGCGGAGTTCAGAAGTAGAGAAACATAACAAAATGAAAAAGCTCATAGGGAAACATTTATTGAAGCACAGGATAATCTTAGATTGACTTTTGTATCACCACATAGATTTGTATGTGCAGGAATGTGTGTATTGGCAGTCCTGAGCTGACAGGTCTTTCTAGGTTTCACATAAAATGACAGAGAGATACCAGGAAGCATCAGACACCTCCACAGCTTTAGGTATCATTAAACATAATTGTTTAAAATGTGTAGGGCTCAGAACAGTCTTTTGGTTAGATGTCCCAGAAGGGAAAATAGTTATCTATCTTGGTTTTCAGGGATCTGCACCAGAGCTAACTGAAGAGCTCTTTCTGCTTTCAAAGAGATCTGGGTTAAGCTTGTGAGAAACAGTTTAGACTATGCAAGAACAGATAGAACAGATTCAGCACAAGTGTTGGAAACAGCCTTATGGATGTCCCCTAATGTGACTCCCTAAGTACAGTTATAACAGAGCAGAATGGAAACCCATCTTTAATATTAGATTGAAGATATATAGAGATACCAAAACTGCTACGGTGATGTACTATTGTAATTTCTGTCTGCCATTTAAAAGACATGAAAAATTATACTAATCAGTAAGAAAAAAGTGGTAAATGCATGTAAAAATACACTAATTAATTATATCCCTAGAGAATTTCCAATAAAACAAAGAAACAAAATGCATATTTCACTCAAATGTAGGAGAAAAATTCAGGCAGCACATTAATTACAGTACTCTTTATTTATCTTTAAAAGCTTTGCTATTTAACACAAATGTAACGCAGGACTTTGTATACTGTTTTGTCATATTGCAATTTCATCAGCATCAGAAACGCTATACTGTGTTTTTGATGTCAGTGGCTATTCCTGACTTCTATTAAGACCTTTTCTAAGGTTTTCATGAAGTATCTGAATGGAAAATTCCTATTAAAATTTCTCGGTTTTCATCAATACATTTCATTAGGTAATTTCTCTCCATCTCTAATAGCAACTCCTTTATAGCTGAAGAGGCATATGGTAGCAAGGAAAAGCTAAAAACTGTTGAACTCTCCTGGTGGCAGTGATTCTGGCTTCCCACCTTCTCTTCCTCCCCACACAGATGGCTCTCTAATCCTGGGCACTAACCTCGAAAGCCAAATAGCTTGTTGAATTATAGGAACTAGTAACTGGCCTCAGGAGCTCTTCACCTGGGGGCAAGATGTTCTTTGCCTTCAAAGGTACCTGGGTGGGTATATACACAAAGAAATTCTGCAAGCAGTGAGGAAAGGAAATTAAATCCTTCTGGAAATACTCACTCTGGTTGTGGCAGCACACCTGAGGTGTTCCTCTGTGCAGTGGAATTGTCGAATGGTAGCAGAATGGTAGTGCTGTGGTCAGGGCCAGGGCCTGCTGACAGCTTGCACATGCGCTATTTCCCACTGGCGTGCGCTAACAGCCCTCCACGGAGGCACAGGCAGGAGAGCTCAGCACATGCTGAAGGAGAATTCCTGTGGATGGTCCTGAGCCTGATACAATTGCTGAGACCCGAGGAAGCTCAGGGCCTGGGGGAACCCAGACTTGCCTGCCCTTGGTGGGGACATTCAGTCTTCATTAACTCAGCATTTTACTTTCTATCTTATGCTTGTTTATTGGCTTTAAAATGTACAGGTGTTTGATGACAAGTTATTAATAAAGGATTAGTTAGCTCTCCATCTGGACCTTTCCACAGCGTACAAAATGTGTCCAACAGAGCAGATGCAGGTGTTAGCTTTCTGGGGCTGAGCAATTACACCTTTCATTAGCCTCCCTCGGCCTTTCTAGACACATTTCCCTCAGTAGAAATGATGTTATCCAGCTTAGCATCCTGGACCCTTAAAACCAGTGCTGAGCTGCCTAACCCACAGAGAGCACGTTCTCTGTGGTGTTTCAGTGCTTTGCCCTCTGGGTTTTGTTTTTTTTATTATTTTCACATTATCTTTCATAGGGAGGTAAGTAAAATGATGTAGGTAAAAAGGGGGGTTAGACATATCTAAATAAACAGGACCAAGGCATAGATAAGTGACCTGGTCTGAGAAAATCCAACCTTCTAAATTGTTGGAAAGGACCCAAGCACAGTTTTTTCTTCCAGTCTACCTTACCAAGCAATGTTTGAATGCGATATAGGGGGCAGTGTAAGACAGAGACTATTTCCAATAGTCCCTCTTTTTTGAGGAGCAAGGGTATTCTTCCCTGTGGGTAAGAGCCATGCCACATCCGATTAATGAATGTCTCACATTATTTAATAACAAACATCAGTGTAGCCACAAGCACATTACCTTTTCTTCAGCTTTTTGACTTGATTTCTAGTCAGCTTTCTCAATTAGTCAAAGCCTATGGTGTAAGTCCAGGAGGTACGTTTAAAAGAATAAAAACCAAAACAAGGTGGAAAAAAAAAGACAAAAATAAAAAACATCAGTCTCTAAGACTCAGAAGAGCTTAAAAATACAGGTGGACTACAGAAGTACCAAGTCTCTAGCAGCACAGTTGGTGCCTGGGACAAAGTTTCACCCAGACAAACTTAATAGAAAAATATTGCCTGTATAATTAACCACCTATAACCCTGAAGTTTTCATTAAAGTTATTATAAAAGTTATTTTTTATTTACCTAGGTACTAGAAATCACTGTCCTAATAGTTATCTACACTTGAAGATAGCTATGTCAGGGCCCAAGGCTGTCTGTGTAATCAGAGAAGACAAATGCCTTTAAGAGCCAAGATGAAGAACCTGAATTAGGAGCATTAATAATTGCCAAAATGACCTATGATAATCACCTTCTTCAGAGCCTTGAAAAACCCTCTACAAAGCAGGAAGCTTTCTCCACTTTGTCTGCACTTGAAGAGCTCAATTTTTTCAAAATCATGTGTGATTTGAATATACTATATTAAATATACTTGATAAAGAAGGTTTAAACTTTTGCTCCAGATTTTGGTTTTGGCTATACACGGAATGACTTTTAAGAAGTGAATTTTTTATATAGTTTTTATGGAATTAGCTCTTCACATATCAAGGTAGTACAGTTTCAGGTAAGCAAAGGAACCTAAAAAGAGACAATAACATTTATTGAAACATTATTATTATACTTGTAGTGACATGCTCAAGAAAACAAACAAAACCCGAAAAATAATCCCTCTCAAAAACTCTGACTGTAGTATTGGGATCTTACAATCTACAGTGTGTATTCCTAAATAACAAAGACATCTTTATGTGGTTAAAGGTTAAAAGCTTTGATGGACCAAAAAGTTCATGGCTGGACTACATGCAATGTAATCTTTTTGTGTGTCTGAATTTTCTTATCAATGAGACTGGAATATCTTCTGCAATGGAAAAAGAATATTAACAGATAATTTATATTTAAGAATATTAGGAAATTTCATATTTTTCCCTTTGGCTGTTTTTTTTGGTTTGGGTTTTTTATTCTTTTGAGTGGGGCTTTATAATTCCAGCCATGTATGCAAACTCAGATATAATATCTGGCTTCTTTTTTGGCCAGGAGACAGAGATATGAGTCATGGAAAGAAAGATTTATTGGTCTACCAGAAACTTTTAGTTTAAATTTTCTCCTGTCAAATTCTTTCAAAGAAACTGAATCTGCATGTAATTGCTCATAACCATAAAAAGTGCAGCTTTAATTCACTACCTTTTTGCTGAGGTTCTGGCCTGTGGCGTTGCTCAAATAGATGTAAATCTTGTGTTGACTTATCCAAGTCTCTCCTGTTTGATTTACTGTTTTAATGTATCAGTGATAAACAGCTATAATATACTCCTTGAAGGACTTGAATATACTGTCCAATTATTGTCATATTGCCTAGAAGTGTGAGTTGACACATAGCTTCTTCTAAAAAATGTGCATTGAACCAGACATTTGAAAAAGATGTGTTTGAGAACCACATGAAAATAAGAAATAATGAGATTGATGGCTGGTCTGGTAAATTAGTATTCAAGTCAGCAAAGCTTGAAGGGGCAATACCACCAGTGTCATCGAGCAGCAAGAGAAACTCCTAAGATCTGACTCCCCACCAAGAGAATAACCCCACAGCCATATACCTCTGTCATCAAAAGGTCAGCCAGGAGTGGCTTATTTGGAACAGGTGAGACCATCTGTAGGGTCAGGAGCTAAACCCCAGATGGAGAGAGACTCACCCTCCTCCAAGGAAAAATCCTGAAAGCTCTAGTAAGCTTTGGAGCTACAGATCCCATAATAACTGATCTTTGGCTGCAAAGCAGATAGACTAAATACTTTGGCTGGGGACAGTCCCCATTTTCCACATACATCTGCCAAGCAGACTAGGCTTTTCAGTGCTATGGCTTTATGGGAGATTTGCCTGATGAATGAGACTTTGTCTGTGTTTAAAAGGATTTGGCAATATGATGCCTTATGTGGAGGTAATCAGTCTTCTAGAGAAGCACTCAGCCACAGAAACTCGATTAATTTAGACACTAATATATGAAAAGCAGTTTACAAAAAACTTGTCTGACCTCTTTAATTAATCAATTACACCCTAGATTTCAGGGGGAAAAAAAAGTCTTCCCCAGCAACCTAAAGCTGGGTTAATGAATGTCTTCAATAATATTTTCAATGAGCTAAGTACATACAGGTCTTTCTCCTGCCACACTCAGAATCCTTGGTGGGTCCACAGTATTGCCAGGCATACTAGGAGCATAACTCATTGGCTTTGATGGATGTTTGCAGTGATGGCATTTCTGTGGCTAGAACACTTCATCTGAAATAAAAGAATCGTAGAAACATGGAATCATAGAATTATTTAGGGTGGAAAAGACCTTTAGGATCATTGTGTGGACTGTAAACCTAACACTGCCAAGTCCACCGCTAAACCATGTCCCTAAGTACCATGTCTATGCTGCTTTTAAATAACTGCAGGGATGGTGGCTCAACCACTCCCCTGGGCAGCCTGGTCCAATGCTTGAAAACCCTTTTGGTGAAGAAATTTTTCCTAATATCCAATCTAAACCTCCCCTGGCATAACTTGAGGCAATTTCCTCTTGTCCCATAACTTGTTATTTGGGAAAAAGAGATCAACACCCACCTTGCTACAACCTCCTTTCAAGCTGTAGAAAGTGATAAGGTCTCCCCTGAATTCAAGACTTTCTGAAACCTCTGGGGGTTTATATTCTATTTGTTCACATACAAAAATGTTATAATCACCAGAGTATAAAGTAAAAGCATTTAAAAGGCCACGGTATCCTTACACCAACACCAAGTCATGCACTGAAAAGGAGCGAATGGTTAAAAGATGCCTGGATCTACTACAGAGCTTAGAGCACTTTGCTTGGAGTGAAGCAGTAGAGGGTTCTGCTGCCAAGATTAATTATGAATTTTATCCTAGAATTGTTTAAAATAAATCTGTAAATGGCATACAAAGCAGAATTTCTGGACTCAGTACTGAGAAATCCATACTCGAAGCGCAGTGCTAGTGAGCCTGCGTTCCCTCCAGGTTACTTTCTTTCCTCCATGATACTTTAAAAAAAAAAAAAAAAATTGCTTCTGTTGATTGAGTTTCCTAAGTAAAGTAAATCATATTTTAAAAGGCCTTTTCTGTTAGCATAATAATAACCACTTCGCTTAGACGTTTGATGAAGGAATTGGTTCTGCCCAGTATAGCGATGTTATAAGAAAACATTATAATTTGAGGAATCTCTCAATTTTGCTTTGTTTTAGATTACTTTTTTTTTTTTTAATTAAGGCTGTTTTATTTACAGTACTGTGTTCTCTCTCATTCAAATCCTTAACCTCAGAAATACTTTAAAAAACCTGCTGTTCAAATATTCACACACAAACCTGTTTGCATGAGTGTTCGTCACATTTTCACATTCTGGAAATACTCTTTGAGCAAATATTTGCTTGTACAACAGTTCTCAAAAGGTGAATAAAAGAACTTATGAACATTATCAAAGCAAATACTTGTGGCTCCTGGTACATGAACATTTATGATCACATTTTTGCAGGACAGAGCCAATGCTAACAGAGTTTTGGTACAATGTAAATTGTGCTTCTGCAGAATCGGATATGCAAAACTTCAGCAAGCAGCAGAACACCATTGTTCTTGAGGATTTCCCTGGATTATATCCTAGCCCTTCTAAGTTCAGGGGTAATTTTCCTGCTTTCTGCCACCAAAAGTAATTTTAAATGTGCAGGTATTACTCCATTCATTACTGTCACCTTATTCTCAGGAATACATTCTTTTGTTTACTTGAAGTATTTGTTGAAAACAAACAACAGAAATTAAGTGACATAAACTTTACCCAACAATAGTCCCGTGCAAAGCCATCAAAGTCCAGAGAGCAACTTGCCCTGATTCAGAGGGCTCCAGCCAGCCACTGACGGCCTACACTGCATCTGAAATAGATTAGCAGTACGATTTATAGTGTAAGAACTAGGCCAGTTTTATTTTATCTCTTTTAATACAGTAGAATGGTCCAGAGGAAATATTCAAATTCAAATATTAAGTTTCATCCAGACTAAAGGTAAGAGCAGAGAACTTGTCCTTGGAGACCGCATACCTAGCCAGTATGGTTAGAAATACACTTAATGCATCATGATATCCTTTATCCCTGATAATGTTGGCAGAATCGGGAATGAACCCACCACTACTGATACATTCCTTTGACAGCAGAGGGAGCGTTTCATCCAGCAACTCATTTGTTCTCATATGTTCTCATAAAGATCTTGGCAATAATTGAAAAATAAATACATTACCAAATCCAAATACCTCTAATCAGACAGGTAGCTTGTGGTTGGATAACTTTAAAATAAAGTAGCTGGAAAATCATATCATGTAGGAAACCCAGAAGGTGTTAATGGCAGAGATCAGAAACCATTCCTCTTTTCTTGTTTTCTTGAGAGGTAATTTCCAGAAGAGTGGGGATCCAAATTAGTGAGAAAATAATTTTCCCCTACTGGAAATGGAACATGAGGGGTAAAGCAACTGGTAAATATTAACAAACCAAACCAAAACAAAACAAGAGAGTAAGGAAGGTCTCCAAAGCTCTCTAAATTTTATTAAAGTCTGGCTCTGAGGAGCTCCCCATGATTTTTTTTCGAACATGTCTGTTTTGTTACAGAATTCAGGCCTTCAGCACCTGGGAGATGTAGGGGAGATCCAGAAATAACCCCTAACTTAAAGAATATGATTTAGGGAGAGCTTCATTCATTTAGTCTTAACCTGTGTTAGGTTAAAAAACAAAAAGGACATTGACAGAACACAAATTTTAATGGCTCTGATCAGATGATAATGTGAAGTAGTAACTCTATTGTAGTAGTTATGAGAAAATATTTCTCAGTTTTTCAATGTTCCTGTCTCCAGCCATATCTGCTCAGAAAAATAATTACTGAGTGCGTTAGCAAATATACCCTGTACATTCTAGCCACAACACTGGCAGTACTAGCTTTTCCATGAGCTTTTCTGACTGCAGAGTTTATTGATCACCGGAGTGATGCTGGTTTAGTTGAATACTCTTTTTATTTTACCCTTAGCCTTTACTTAGGCAAACTCTGATACTTCAAAAGAAATTTTATTGAATGAAGAACATTTGCCTCCAGGTGAAACTAATAATTTTGAGTCAACTGGTTAAAATCAGGCTGCATTCATACATCAGGTTAAACCATGAGATTCAAAAATGAACAACTGTCCCTCCACAATGAGTGTGCATTTTGCCTGTTCAAAAAGGTGATCACAAACACGAAAATAGTTTTAGCTGTTCATTAATTTAGGCTTCAGACCTGAGTCAAAGTCAGACAACATGTTGAGTGGAACTTGCAGAACAGCGTATCTCCAAGGGATACAAAATGTTTCTGATTTCATGGAGAGCCATGGGAGAACAGTGTTTGATAGGTAATAAAATCCATTTTTAGGGTTTTAAAAACTCCACACTTGATCAGAAACAAGTCAAAAGCAATGCCTAAGCTGAAGTCTGCTCGCTGGAAATCAATTGTTACAGTTGTCTTAGAAATTTCATTTAGGCCTCAAGGACTTTTACCCATGACTTTCTTTTTGTAAGCAGGCTGCTTGCTAAGCAAAGTTAAGGATGAGGTTGTAGACGGGCTTGATAATTCACTGATACCTCCAATCTCTCATTTTTTATATTCCCTCCTCTCTTTATTTTATCAGATTCTTTTTCTGTTCTTTTTTCACCCTACTCTGGTTTTGATTTAATGTTTTCTCCCTGCCCTTCTTTCCATTTGAATCAACTTTTCCTGACCATGGAGATGGTTGGCCAGGAACACGTTTGAAATGAGGTGAATGTATTTCTGGAAGTATTGTAAATAGGCTCAGCAGGTCTCACAAGCATGTTGCAATGCTGGAATAATTGTGTGATTTCTGAATGGATGACTTTTTTTTTTTTTTATACCACCAATATAGCAGTTTCCTAGATTCACTAGCCCAAATACTCATGACTTTTCATTACGTTTTCTAAGTAGAAATAACTGTGTTCCTGACAGCCACTTGAACTATCAGAACAAGATGAATATTAAAAAATGCCTAAAAAGCCCTATGGCTAGCCATTAATTCCATGTTTGTCCATCTTTACTCAAAATGAAGTGTGGAGAGGAGCTGCTTTAGTTTGAGTAGGCGATATGCAGACCCTGAAATTTGTGGCAGGCACATGCTGGGCTATTTTTATTAGAGAAACTCCAGAATCCATGGCATGTTATGATAAATGCTTATCCTTGCACATTCTTAGAGCTGAAATTAAAAGAAACAAGACAATAAAGCCAGCTGCTGAGATACCTGTCTAGAAAAAAGACTACAACTTTCAGCAAGTAGTAGGAGCAGGTCCAAGTCCTGTCTAGCTTACACCTATTTGAGTTCATGGGATTGCACTTGCATAAATGAGAGAAGAACTTCGCTTGTAAACTTCAAAAGGTTCACAATAGCAAAACAGGGGAAAAAAAGAAGAAATGAAAAAGCAAACAACGCCATGTGGAATGAATCTGAGACATCCCATCACAGTAAGAACACTCAGCAGTGCATTTTATTTATACAGATCAAATGCAGACTCTGAGATATATAGAGTATGTGAGGATAGAGTGGGAAAGCGAAAATGTTCAAATAAAAGCATTACTTTGGCACTACTGCTGAGATTAATGTGGGTTATAAAAAGAGTGCATCTAAGACTGGCACTTGAGCTCTCAAAAACTAAGAAAGTTCACAGGGATGAACTTATTATGACAACCCTAATATTGAGGGAAAGAAAATACAAAATCAGGACTTATATTTTCATATGAAATAATGACATGTTTTACCAAAAGGTTTAATTTCGACAGAATAATGAGTTTTGAAAGTGAACAGGAGGCTGTTTAATAGGAATAAGAAAAATAATAGTAATTGAAACAGCAACACACAAAAATAGCAAAGACAAAACCCTGTCTTCTACATGCTCATTACAATGCTGCTCTGTAATCACTGGATCATTCCCGCCTTTTCTGATTGTTGAAAAGCAACTTCTGCTTCTGAAAACCTCGGAGGCACAGGAGGCCTCCCATTTCTTTTTCATTGCTTAAATTGTACAAGTCAGTTACTGGTATGAAAAGAAGAGTTCAGAGGGGAAGGGAGGTGTTCACGGCAGAATTGTACTCAGGGAAGACTCAGCTTCACTGCAGGGTGCTCCAACCCTGAAACCAGCAGTATGCTCCAGATGAAGCCATTCAATGTTCAACTTCTGAGCTGGTTCTGCAGTGGGCTTTTGTTAATGGTGAAAATATGTCCTTCCAGAGAGCTACTCATTGCATATGTACCATTATCTTTACAGGTCAGATGATGCACATTTTGAGGTTCCTATTTCCTGTGTGTTGATTACAGAGGCAGTCTAGAGTGACTAACTCGGACACAGATACCTCAGTTATTTTAAGTGGAAGGAATGCACAGTTTTGACCTCAGGTATTTAAAAATACCTCTCTGAAGCATACTTTAAACTTTTATTTTCGCTCTTCCTTTTCAAGAAAAGTGCACAGAAGAGCAGCTGACCTGAGTTACTTAGTAGTATATGCACAGGTTTGGCTCTATGTGCCCACTTCTCATTAATTTCTATGCATGAAACTACTCCAGATGAAATAGATAATAACCACAGACCAAAAGGGAGGTGAAATTATGTCATGAAGTTTATAGCAATTCCAGAAGACAGAAGAGCCTCCGAAGAGACTATATAGAAAACTTCCTTGTGACTCACAAGAAAGTTGCTTAATCTGAGGAAATATATAGCATATGTAGAACCTATTTATAATAGGATCATGCTGTAAATATTTTAAAAGTTTTTTCAGCTAACTGAACTTTGCAAACATTTAGTCTGTCTGCCAGACCAGAAAGTGAGAGCAAAGTTCTGTTTGCTTGAGAGGAAAAAATAATAATAAATAAATATATTATCTTCTTCAATCTTAGCTCTTCCAGCAGAACAGAATTTTTCTAGTCCATGAAATTAGGGCTTCATGTTAGTAACTTGAAGTAAGATTGTCCTTTGGTAAGCTGTGATTCCTAATTGAAAAAACATTATATAACCTGGCTTTACTTTCATAATTTTTTAGAAAAGAGGTGGATATAAAATTTCAATGCTTAAAAATTTGCAAAAGAGCTAGATACAGAATATTTAATGGCTGTCAGCATGCTAGCAATTTTAAACTGTTTGGGTAGGGTTTTTTTCTCTTCTATTTAATTTAAATTAAACAGTGGCAGTGCCAGGTTGACCACTGGTATATTTGTACCCTAATTTTATAAGATGAACCCTTGTTTTGGCAAACAACCTTTGTGTTCTGGTGGAATTTCATGATGTCAAATTCTCTTATATTTCTCAACCCATTAGATCATTAATTTCATTGGGATCACTCCGATCCCTTCCTTTTTGAGGGTACTCCAAAACCATATATTACTGTGAATATCTGAATTATCGTAAAGTTGTACAGAAGCTCCTTTTCCAATAATTTGATTTGGAAACACTTTATTCTTTATGCTTTATTAAACGTTCTTCTAAATGGTAGTAAAAGTCTTTTCCTTGATGCCTAATACTAAAAAAAAAAATTGTCTCTGTTACTATAGTGAATGAATCTTTTCCTTAAATTAAGCAGCTACTGCACTTGAGAAGATACTGATGTGGGTAACTTTCCAACACTGATATGTTGGAAAAAATTAAGCAAAATTAAGATATGGTATAATTTGAGAACATTTTATCAACTAGTGTAAGTTACATTCATTTAGTTTCCTATATTTTTACTTCAGAATTGGGGTAAAAATTAGAGATAATCCAAAGGGAGTTTTCTTATTTAGGAGCTATCTGGCACAGTAAATTGATGCAGGAGGAAAGGTTTAGCTAAATCTAGGGCTATAAATAGTTTAAATATAATATCTGTATTGAAAAAGTAGAATAAATATAAGTCACATTAAATATCCTTCCTCAATAATCCCAGAATTACTTAGTCTTTAAAAGATGCAAGATCTGACACACCATACATCACCTTAGCATGAGCTTGAAGGAGAATATTCATAAAATATTGAGTCTTCACCAGTAATAATAGAGCTGTTCTATAATGCTATTAGGCATCTTTTCAGTAAGTCCCATTTTCTGTATTATTCTATAGATTTATACAATTATCTATGAGTACAAGAGGCACTGCTGTGAGTTAGAGTAGATATTTCTTCTGTATTCCTTAAATTATTCAGATGTATACAAAGGCAAATTTTTTTGCTAGGTATATAAAATGACTGAATTGGTATTTTCATCATGAATGTATCATTAATTTATTGACTTACTGGCTTTTTGCTCACTTTTACATTTTTTATTAACAATTTGCAACATTTGTCATGTTTATCTGTTTCAAAATGAAATCTAACAAAGATTTCTGAAAATGTATGAGAGAGATAATATACTAAAAGTATCTTTCTTCCTGCAAACATTAAATTTTACTGCAAGCAGATACTTCTACTTTGGCATGTATATTAACAACTACTAATGATATGACTGAGGAGGAATAAACATTAGCCTATAAATAAGTTTGAACTGTCTTTGTTCCTAAGACTAAAGTAATTCTGCAGACACTGTAAAATTAATTAGTATTATTAAATCTAGTGTCGCGTCCTAACATCTATTATTTATGGTTACAGCTTCATTAGGATTAAGAATAATTGAAATATATCACACTGCCATCCAGGAAAGTACAAAATGCCCCTCTTGGCTTAAAGAATAAATGATGCAATGTTCATTATTGTAAGACCCATGCTAATCACTATGGATTTATTGCCATCTTCATGCACTTTGAAATCATGATTTTGATCATGATTATTTTTACATTTGGTTGGGTTAAAACAGTATGAAGAAACTTATGCTGATTTTAATAATTCCAAAGACTGGTTGAAACACATTAGCATTCATGGTCTTGTTGTGTCTTTACTTCTTTCTTTCAGCATTGAAAGAGTAAAACAAATCTGTATATCTGAAAAAACATTTAAAGACAGGCATAGAAGAAATTCTCTGAATGGAAAAATACTTAAGTATTTTATAGAAGACTAGAAACAGAATGCCGTGGTTTAATCCCATCCAGTTACTAAGCACCACTCAGCAGCACACTCACTCCCCCCAGGGTGACATGGGGAGAGAATCAGAAGAGTAAAAGTCTCATGTGTAAAAGAGTAAAAAACTCATGAGTTTACTCAAGAGCAAAAAACTGCTGTGTTTTGATAAAGACAGTTTAAGTAAAGCAGAAGTTGGGCACACAAGCAAACCAAAACATGGAATTCATTCACTACTGCCCATCAACAGACAGGTGTTCAGCCACCTCCAGGAAAGCTGGGTTTCATGTAATGGTTACTTGGGAAGATGAATGCCATCACTCCAAATATCCCCCCCCCCTTCCTTCTTCTTCCCCCAGGTTTATTTGCTGAGCATGACATCATATGGTATGGAATATCCCTTTGGTCAGTTGGGGTCAGCTGTCCTAGCTGTGTCCCCTCCCAGCTTCTTGTGCATGCCCAGCCTACTCGCTGGTGGGGTGGCATGAGAAGAAGAAAAGGCCTTGACTCTGTGTAAGCACTGCTCAGCAATAACGAAAACATATCTCTATTATTGACACTGTTTCCAGCAGAAATCAAAACCAAAGCCCCACACTAGATATGTGAAGGAAATATACTCTATCCCAGCCAAAACCAGCACACAGAGAAACAAAGATTATTTGCAGTATTTTTGCCACTTTACTTCTAATGGTCTTGTCCTCATGGGGAGCAAACAGCTAGATATCCTGCTTGTTACTTAACTAAGCTCAGTGAGAGTGACAAGCAAGAAAATAACATTCAGGTAGGAGGTTATAAAAAAACTCTATTTTAATACTAATGTGGCTGAATTTGCATAGTGCTACTAGCTTGAGCAATTGAGTATCACCATGTATCTTACCTACCAGACAAGACTGGTCAAGTTCAAAACATCCTCAAAAGCAGGAAGTCCTTTGGGGCAGAGAGCTGAGTAAGTCCACGGGAATTTGATTAGTAGCCACATCTAATGCATACAAACACATATGTTGAAGATGACCACAGTGAGTCAGAGGAAAAGATGGGAACAAAACAAAAATATCCTGGTTCTCCATGTAAAATTGTATCCAGGATAACTGTCATCTTAGTAAATGCTTAATATCTTTAAATGCCAGTGTATTGTCAGAATTATGTTTTATAAGGATTTTGACACAAAATCAATGTAGACACAGAATTTTTTTTCCTTTTTTCCTTTTTTTTTTTTTAATATAAAAGGAATTGATACTTTTCATTATTTGTTGAAAAATGTTATAATGATATATGTTCATTTTCTGGGGTTTATATTCTAAATGTTAATGGGAAAGTAAAAAAAAAAAAAAGTTAATTAGAAAATGGGGTTTGATGTGGCCATATTCAATGACAGACACTTCTATCCTTAAATTACTGAAGTCAGTTTATGCTGACCTCCGAAGGTAGGTGCCAGGTGTGCTTTATACTTCCCTCAGTAACCATTCTTTGGTGGCTGAAAGCAGCAGTTTGAAGACAACAAAGAATGAGCAACAAGCAATGAACGCTGCACTTATTCCAATCATCGAATTTGGAGGCAGCATATTTCCTTTTTCCATTCATCTGTCTAGACAAATAACTGGGAAACTATCTTTTCTTTTATAACCAAAAGTATCACCCAATTGTTTAGCAAACCCCTCTAACCATTTCAAAAGTGCATATGTCAAAAGTTAAATATTACTCCTGGAGTACCACTGATTTATTGTCATAATATTAAATAAAAAGGTTGTACGAGAACAGTATTTCTTCCAGGAATTAATATAATTGAGCTGACATACATTAGATCAAAAAACTCTTTACGTAAGGAGAAGGAAAAATAGGTGTTTTATCAAATAGTGTGTCAGTGAAATAAATATTTTCGTTTCAAACCCATGTATATTTTTTTAACAAGTTAAAGCAGTGATATATAATTAGATTTAAAAGATCCAATAAACAGTGATATCCATGTCATATCAGAAATATTTCAGAATATGCAGGGAATGGTTCTCATTTTTTAATCTTGGCTTTACCCAGATTTGTATTTTTATTGACTGAAAATGAGTTGACTTCTGTCATACTTGCTAGGACCAGCTTGTAGAAAGAGGAGGAAGAAAAAGCTATAATACTATTTCTTTATGCATTTAAGATCACGTCTCTAAAATACTGTGCCACTAGTACATGATTGAATGATCAAACTGAAAAAAACCATTATCCTTTAAAGAGGGGTATTAAATAAGGTAGATATATATGTCCTTTTCTGTAGTACTTGTGTGCTTGCTGGTAAAGAAGACTTTTTTTTAAAAAAAGCCTGCATGTGATGGAGGCAACATACTTGGCCTGATCAATGATATTAGTGAAATTTTAGGAGTGCAAACCAGGAGCTCAGGTAGCTTGGAAATAAGTTCTTCCATGTGCATGGCTAGGGCACAGGGAAGATAGGCCAATATAACTTTTCGTTCATCCCATGATCTCAATCAGACCAGACCAGGTCGCATACTGCTCTGGTGTGGCATTTCAAAATAAAAGAGGTCTTTCTCATAACGCAGTGCTGGCACCAGTAAAGTACATTCAGGGATCTGCTGGAAATCAGAAGGAGGGAAATGCTGAACCTCCTTAAATGCTACTAAATGTAGTAGATTCTTCTATATGAACAGCCTTCAGTAGCAGATAATTTTGAAACACAGCTGCAAGGCTAATTGTGACCGCACATTAAGAATATAGGAATATAAACAGCACAGGAATATTGGGTATAACCTGGAAAACTGCCTAGTCTTCCTCCAGTCAAATTTGGTTCCCTGCTGTGTCAGGGAACAGCAGACCCTCTGGTTCTCCATGATTTTCTATCTATGGTAAAACTAAGATTTTTAACCACACAACTGTGACAAAAAA
This sequence comes from Rhynochetos jubatus, assembly GCA_027574665.1. Taxonomy (NCBI): domain Eukaryota; kingdom Metazoa; phylum Chordata; class Aves; order Eurypygiformes; family Rhynochetidae; genus Rhynochetos; species Rhynochetos jubatus. The sequence goes on from CM050652.1 coordinate 11,390,244, forward strand.
AATCAAAGGCCCTTTTAGTTATTATAACACTTTGTTCTTATTATATCCTTGAGCTTGTGCCAGTGTGGGCATTATCATAAATAACTCTCCTATTACCTTCATTTCTTCTTCTTTTTATCTATTTGTGAGTATTGCTTTTATTTTCTTTTTCAGTTAAGTATCTCAACTCCTTGATTCTCCTCATATATGACAGGTTCTCTTCCTTTCCTGATATTGCAGTAGCCATTCTTTGCACCTTCTCTGGTTTGAATTCACTCTTTGAAAGAGATGTGGCCACAGTGATTTTTTGCTCATCATAATCATACAGATATTAAATGGTAATTCCAGTCTTCCTCTATAAGGATGTTGATTACTGGTTTACATTAATATGCTCTTAATTAGGTTTGAAGTTTCTCATAAGAACTTTAAATCATATTCTTCTAAAGACTATAAACTTAGAAATGCCCTTAAAAGCTTTTTTCCCAGACAGATACTATCTTCCTCAATCGCTGTCTTCCTTGAGCCACCCCTTTGTGCAATATTCAGTTCCTCTGCTAGTCCCTATCTTCTCTAGTTTCCCAAGGAATTTACTTTATATCAAATCTCTTACCAAAGTAGAGAAGGACAAAAGCTGCGACATTTATTTTGGCTTGGAAATGGGTTTCTTTATCAAAGTTACCTTTTCAAAGCTCTCTAGGAAGAACGGTCTTTAGAAAATACATGTTGAAGTTTACCTCATTTATTATTGTCTTGTGTCCTTAATTATTGCCTTCATCCGCAGCTCATTATAATATCTGCATGGAATTTAGAAATATATCTATAACTTATCTTTTTTTGTCCTTCACTACTCCCATTAGATATTATAAATTCTGATATGACTGTATTAAACAGTCTTTGGTACTGGATCTGTGATTTCATGTACCAACTGCCTTAAGATTCTGGAATGACTTTATTCTGGCTTCCCAGTTTGAGAATATTTTACCTCTTTAGATTTTGTTGCTACTCAAGTGTTGCCTCAATTTTAACATTTTCATTTGCCTTTGATTCTGTACATGAACATAATTATTCTTCCTGAAACCTGACATTAAGTATTCATTTAACTTTGGGTCTGTAACTGGATTATGCTAATGTTCAAAGACAGTGTGATGTACAGCCCTTCTCCCTTTCTGCTTCTTCAGTCTTTTGATGGCAGAAAAATAGAAATTGTTTAAATTTACCATAGTAATATGGAAATTCAGTAAGTACAGACTAATATCTGATTCGTGTTAGCTATGAATAATGAGATGTTTTGTATTACCTCTCATTATTTTCTTCTTTGTTAATTCCAGTAATTACAATTCTTCTGTCACACACACATTCAGCATTAGCATCAGCTTCAGACCTTCTTTCTCTTTCATTCTTCCTGAGTTCTGACAGATTTACTCCTGTCTGAAAGATTTTATCCATTACTATTAAAACCTTTTTTTCACAGTCTAATTTTTTGTCTCTATTTCCATCTCCTCTTCCCTGGTTGCCCTGACCTGTCTCCCTATGATCTGAATCGCTCTGAAGGAAGGGTACTTTCTGATCCCCTCTGGAAACATTGTTCTTGTCTGCAACGATACATAATTTACCAAACCATCTTCTCTGCATCTCACCTTTTTTGTTTAACCTATCCTTTCTATTTTTGTTGTCCTATTTTTGGTCTATTTACAGGTTGGTTTATCTTTAACACTTTTTTTTTTCTTTAGTCACATTTTTCTCTACAAATCCAGAACCGCTCTTTCAGGTCATTGTCTTAACTGTAGCTGAAGGATCTCAGCTATTTTTCTGGTGGGTGAAAATTTGCTAACATGAACTTCAATACAGGCTAGTTGCCTTAGACCATGCCTGAAATCACTGGTGGGTTTAAGATGCCTGGAGTAGAGCCTATGCTTTCATAGCTGATTTCAACCACTGTCTGAACTAGCTACATTAAAGCCTCTATGGACAGACATCTAGACTAACACCAGACCGAATCTTTCTGGTTTCTACATCTGCTACAAAAAAAGAAAGCACATCACATAATTTTTCTTACCAATATTTTCCTTCCTCTTTTTTGTGAAGTGCTCATAAATATAATTTGTCAAATTATGACATTAATTCAAATTATGTGAAATATTACTGTATGGTGGGAAAATGTCCCTGTAAACAATATTAAATTTTTAAAAATAGCCTTCATAATTAACAAATGAACTTACAGACCTTTTCAAAATAAGAGCTAGTTCTCAACCCTAGAAAAGTTACAGGTATTAGGAATATCATTGGGAGTCAAAGGTTTATATCTCCACTCCACATACATACATGAGAAACTTGAATATGAACGACCTATAGACCAGGTGAATAAACCTTCCACCAGGTAATAGATTAATGAGCACTAAGTTTTATTCCTGCACTGAACAAGGTAGAGAAAACAAACTTTTGAGTAGTGTTGAATCTGCTCTCGCCTTTCAGTCCTGAATCTAATTTTCCACAGTCCAGATGAATGCCCTGTTGCGTAAATAGATATAGCCATAGAGTAAATATTTACTTATTACCTCTGCCTCTTGCCCTCCCTCTGCCTCTGGAATACAAAATTATTTATGAAAAATCGGACAGCAATACCAACATGAGCTACAGTAAACTCATCCAAGAAAACTCCCTAATCATACTCATAACGTGATACAAGTTCTTGTTCTGAAATACACCAGACAATCTTACATGTAAGTCCTTACTCACTTAACTAATAGGTTATTGGCAATCTCTTCTCCTTAATTTCTCCCTCCTTCACTTCCTCTTTTCTTATCTTACCCTGGTATTCGTTTTGATGGAAATCACCTCTTAGGTCAAGGTAGACTTTCCTGAAAAAAAAGAATCGCTGACATCATAATGTTTCCTTGGAAGTGTCAGATTTAACTAACTGGTATTTTCTGACATAATTTGTTTAGTGGAAAATCCCCAGTCAGAAATAGCATGAATAACAGTATGGGAATATTGTCAATGAAATTTCCTTATGACTCAGGGTTGGCAAACTTGGGCTGTTTGGTGTTTGGTGACTCCAGGCAATCCTCTGAAAAATCCCCATATTAATTTATAATTAATCAAGTCAATTAGTCAAGTGAATATAATTAAAAATGTAAGGTTATATTGTAAAGCACAAAGATTAGGAAAGTTCACAATTATAATTGCACTTGTTTTATTCTGGTTGTCCTATAAGTATTCATTACTATGTAATCTTTAATTACATAAATTTATGTTCTTTATTCCATGCCTCTTTTTGTTCAGAAATGGGAGTGCTCACTTTCTGAGCAGCTCATCAACATTATGTATACGGTGTGCACTGTTTACCATGTAAACCAAGTTAAATTTGCTGCACAAAATGTAGGAGTGAATTACTAAATTTACTGTGTGCCTTGTCATTCCTCACTGTGGCATCTAAGTCTTTTGTTTACTAATTTTCACAACAAGCCTGGTGAATTTGGTGGCTAGAGGGAAGCAGAAGGTTGGAAAGCTTGAAGATGATGCACACAGAAAACCAAAAGCATCTAGTAATTTGAGGTGCTTATTTGCTGGGGTTTTTTTGAGTATATACCATGATACAGCACTGTCAGTGTTCAAAACACACTAATCTCCTCTGCAAATTTCATACCAGAAAATAAGGGAAGAACACACAGAAGTGAATGTAAAGAATACACAGCTAGTGACATCTGAGGCAAATCTCAATCAAGTAGGATTCTAACTTTGACATCTCCAAGGCAGATAACAGGTTCTCAAAGCAAAGTTCAACTATACTTTGTTTTCCCACACTTAACCTCTGCAATTCAGTACTCATGTTCCACATCTGCAGAAAGCAAAGTTGGGATGCAACATCAGTAGAGAGCTCTGACTGAGTTTGTAATGAAATTAATTCAGAGTAGTGACTAAGACATGGCAATTTTGGAAAGTGTGTATGTGCTATTACATGTAAGAGTGTGTCATAATGAAATTGCACAGGAAACACAAACACTGGAATTTCCTAATTTGGTGTTTCCTTATTTTGGAGCCCTAATTCTGGTCAAGGGGACAGGACACAATGTCTTCATACTGATAATGAACTGGCTTGAAAATGGAAAACTAGTGGTCACTTTTCACAATAATAGGATAAAACCCAGTGAAATCCTTCAGAGATCTGTGAAAAAGCTGGTGCTGTTCAACATATTATTTGAAATTGATGAAAAATGACAAGCTGACAAAATTTGCAGATATTTGTTGCCCTTAAAGTGAAACCTGACAATTGTTTTGCAGAAAAAACTTGCAAACCTAAGTATGTGGGGAAGAATGTAGGTAAACATGCATAGAAAAGCAGTCCCAAATTGATGTGTGTCAAGAGTGGCTCTGATCTAACTGTTATGATGTTGAAATGACATACTGAATTATAACAGGTGGAAATCAAAACAAAAAACCATTGTTACACCTCTGTAAGGATCCTTTAGTATTGTGTGAAAAAGGAAGATGTAGTGAAACTGGGAAAAGTACAGAAAGTAGAGAATAGCTTCTAGGATGAAAAGGATGGTACAGATACCTATCAAAAGCCTGCCCAAAACCAAAACCAGAATATGGAAACAAACCCTCCATCATACAAGAAGATGACTGAAGTAAGTATGATGGAAGTATGATAGAAACATGTATCATAGAATCACAGAATGGTTTGGGTTGGAAGGGACCTTAAAGATCATCTAGTTCCACCCACCCTGCCATGGGCAGGGACACCGTACACTAGACCAGGTTCCTCCAAGCCTCATCCAGCTTGGCCTTGAAGACAGACATAAAAACTATGCATGGAAGAGATGCTGATCTGGAAACAACTATTCACTGTCCCTTCAACTTCAAAAAAAAAAAAAAAAGCTTCTCAAAATAAACTGAGGTGGGCAGGTGGGCCTTAAATTCAAAACAGAGAAGTGACATATTTATCCATATGGATATTTATTCATTAGACATAAATTTAGGTACTGGAATTCACTGCAGAACTCTATGATTGGTAAAAGCTTATACAGCTTCAAGGTAAAGTTCACTTCAACTTTGAGTGATAGCATATTGGGATAGAGGAACAGTACAAATATTAGATTTCTTTTGTTCCTGGTATGCTCTCGTGTGTGAGTCTATGTATATATGTAATAGAGAACACACAGACACATACATGTTTGCATGTATAAAAAATGGGTAAGCTTTTTTGAAAAGCCTTTAGGTAACTAATTCTGACTTTGAAAAATCCCCAGTTTATTATTCTAAGTATGTTGTGGAGCTGAAGCTTGCCATTGTTGTTCACTTTAAGATAGAGTTTCAAGACCAAAAAAATCACTCCCATCAGTCAAAGTATTCTGTATAGAGATGTACCCATTGGTACAAGTGCATAGCTTCTATGTGGCCTCACTTTCGGCTGTATTTACCCTTTGACATAGTTTTTGACCCCTCAGCTGTCTGTTAACTCCAAAACTTGTGCCATCACTGGCTGTTAATCTACTTAACCTGTATTCTCATAAATTATAGGAGGGCATTCACAAATCTTAGAACGAGCAAAGAAACTGGAAGTAGCTCCATCAGCATGACTACTAAAAAGAGCAGTTCTGCCATATTTTGCCACCTATGGAAGAAATAAGATTTGGACTGGATATTGTAGCATATGTTTTGGCAAACAAATTCAGTGGTCCATTGTGATTATCCCAGTAGGTGCCAAAAGAAACAAAACCTAAGCATCTTTGAAATCTTGTTCTTTGTAAAAAACCCAAACAGTTAAAACACCTTTGGGACAAGAAAAGCCATAGATAAGCCCCTTAGAGCACGTAAGTTAGTGGTTATACTCTGCAGTAAGATTATTTCCAGTTCTAGCAGCTGACAAACTGACCATTTCAATTTAGAGCAACAACTTCCAGTGCTATAATAGAAGCCTAATTTAATGAGGCTCTGAGTCTGCTTTCCTGTCTCTGATTTCAGAGTCCAAAGGGGAGATGAGATACTATTCTCCAGATGCTTTTAGAGAAGTCAAGAAGTAACTAGGCTAGAAGTAAATGAATCATGAACTTTAATTCTGTATATTCACATCAGCAGGATACTACCCAAGAGGAAGCTGTGATTTCCTCCCTTTAAGAGGCCACCTTAAATATAGCTGTGAACTGGCACTGTGAGATGGTTATTGCATAGTCTTTTGGAAATGAATTATTATTTTACAGAAAGAGATTTCATCACCATGAAGCAACATTTAAATGCAGATTTTCGGTCAGCTAAAATCTTCCATAAAGTTTAAAGTTGAAAATGTATTTAATGAAATGTTGGTTTGGTTTTTTTTTTTCCTAGCCCCAGATATTGAGCAAAATTTTTGCCTCTGAAAGGGCATAAAATGTAAAGGTTCATACTGCCAAATAATTCTGTATAATTAGATGAAGGACTTACAGTTCCTTGGAATTTTAGTTTTGATGGATTTGAGCATGGCAACTTGAAAATGTTTTTCTCAGATTTGCGTTTTTAAAAAATGAATTAAAATTGTATATATTTTGCTTGTCTTTTTTTAGTATAATTTTAATTTTAATTTCACTGTCTAGATTTTATTTTTTAAAAGGAAAATAAAAAAGAAACCAAGTGAAAACATGTGTCTGCAACAACACAGAAACACAGCATTGTGATTTCTGCAATAAGGAGTAAAATGCATCACATGCATTTTATGATGAATTAATTGCTATTTCAAGATCCACACTAGAATTTAAGTAAAATATTTCAAAAGTTCTGTACATATGTGAGGAAAAAGAACTATTATTGATAAACTCATTTTAATAGTTTTTTCTTCATCACCTTGGTATAAACATGACATTTTCTATTGACTTTTGTGAGCCTAGTACACCCAGCCTTTCGTTTTGTGTCATGAATATATAGTCACTCCACTGCTGTTGCTTAAGCTCCCTACAGATTTCTCAGAGATCTCTGGATGATCAAGAGTTCAACAGGTTTTAAAGCAAAGCAGTATGTTGACCACACACATAGCAAAAAATTGTAAATAGCTGAGATCATCCATTCCCATGTTATTTTTTCGCCCCCTTAAAAAATCACTTTATGATGTCATAATGTTAAGATAATATGGATCTTTGACGACTTAGTGGCTGCAGCTTGTAGTCAGACAGATGTATGGTAAGCCTTTCCAATCCATTAATGCTTGGCCCTTATTTGAAAATGTACATTGTTATGCTATGCAGTTGCTCAATGTCATGGGCTAGGACCTCTGCACTAGTGAGATAGTTTATCTGTTCAGATTTAAAGGCAGATTAAGCTGTCATTTGTGGTGCTGATGCCAGAAAATAATTCCTGTGTGATATAGTCAGGATATACTCTTATGTCTTCCGTAATCCTCTTGGCCAGCAAGTACAGATTGCCATCATAGAAGGCCACCGGCTCTGCATTAAGCTAAGGCCAACCACAGGCCTGGGGCCATCGGACAGGCTTTGTTTGGACTTGGCTTGCTTTGCTCTAGCTTGTTTAGCTTTAACAACAACTAATTAATGACCAGGTGGCTGTTACTAATTTTAGTTTGTTTAGCATTGTATAGTTATGTGGAGCAATGCCTACTGTTAATAATATAAATAGGAACAATTAGTTATGTTATACAAGAGTGAACTATTTCTGTAGCCTAACTATGATGCAGCTTAAAGGAGGACAGATCTGGGGTGAAGGAAAAGTGCTGAAGGTTTGGGCACAGTATGATACCAGTGGTCCGAGGGTATGAATATTCACCAGTAATCATTTCCTGAAGAAAACTGAAACTCAGGAGCTGGACAAAACTGGATTTAGGGGGGAAAAAAAGACAAGGAACAAGTATTCTACATACGCAAAATGAAGAAAGAGCAGAGTGCAAAGCATGTAAGAAAACAAAAATATGGTAGCAAGGGGACAGGAAGACACCATCAACATTGTGCTCCTTTGGTAAGAGGGGCTCCTTCATTAGGCTCCATCATTAAAACCGTGCTCTCCCAGCAAAGATTTCAAGGATCTCACGAATCCTTGTAATTCCCCATAGACTGAACTGTTTGCTTTAGGCTCCAGAGCAGTGGAAAGTTGAGCCTAATGACAGAGATAAAAAAGGGATTGATAGTAGAGGTTTCATCTGAATAACAACTTTTGAAGTGTTATATTGTTAACAAGATTTGCTTTCAATATAGATTGTATTAACATCAAAATATCTAGACTAATAATAATAAATTTTGTTGCATTTTTGTTATACTGTTAAAACTTTCAGTTTGGCTAAGAGTAAATTCTTGGCTTCACATTGATGATGTGGTCCCATTTTAGCCATAACAAGATCTTGAGTGTAACAGTGCTGAGACATGGGATATTAACAGTTGGGTTTATATTGTCTGTCCCTGGCTTCTGGAAAGCCAGCTGGGAACTCCTGCAGCTGTTGCAATTCAGAATTTTAATTTGCTCAGAATTATTTATTAGACCAGACCAATACTTGTCATTGATAAATCCTGGAATCAGCAAACTGGAGTCCTGGTTTTAGAGCCACTTCATTGTCCCATACTGCAGACTACACTTCAGGCTAACCAGTCCTAAAACATCCAAGGTGTTACATAGCACCTCTAAAGCAAGTTTGATAAGGAACATGCTACTGCTTTTCTTCTTTTAAAATTGCAAACTCTAAATGAGACAAAGGCAATTGAAACATTTATAATTCTCCCCAGATTAAAAGAGAATGGGAAAAAAACTTTGCTGTTTAAATAACTTAAGCAGTTACCATGGAAGCTCTTAAGTCTTTAATGATTGCTGTTCAGCTGTTCCTAAGAGAAAAATACAACTAGTCCCATTTTACAGTCAAAGTGAAATACCCGAATACTTGTGTACAGCAAGAAACTGAATGACAGTGTAAAGATGCCTTTAAAATCATTTTGTCTGCTATTATTTTCATCAACTGAACCATTTCCTGTTATCCTGGCTTGACATCTGACTTAGACTCCACAAATTATTCCTAAATTGGAGAGACACGGATTTGACAGGTGGACCACTGGGTGAATAAGGAATTGGCTGGATGGTTGCACTCAAAGAGCTGTGGTCAATGGCTCAGTGTCCAAATGGAGACAAGTGATAGGCGGTGTTTCTCAGAGGTTGGTATTGGGATTGCCGCCGCTTAATGTCTTGGTCGGTGACACAGACAGTGGGATTGAATATACCCTCAGCAAGTTTGCTGACAACACCAAGCTGTGTGGTGCAGCCAACTTGCTTGGAGGAAAGGGATGCCATCCAGATGGACCATGACAGGCTGGAGAGGTAGGCCTGTGCCAACATCATGAAGTACAACCAGGCCATATGCAAGGTCCTGTACATGGGTCGGGGCAATCCCAAGCACAAGTACAGGCTGGGAAGAGAATGGATTGAGAGCAGCCCTAAGGATAAGCACTTTAAGGGTGTTGGTGGAAAAGAAGCTCAACATCAGCTAGCAGTGGGCGCTTGCAGCCCAGAAGACCCACCGTATCTTGGGCTGCATCACAAGAAGCGTGGCCAGCAGGTTGTGGGAGGTGATTTTCCCCCTCTACTCTGCTCTTGTGAGACCCCACCTGGAGTACTGCATCCAGCTGTGGGAACCCCAACATAAGAAGGATATCAACCAGTTGGAGCGAGTCCAGAGGAGGCAACAAAGATGATCATGATCAGAGGGCTGGAGCACCTCTCCTATGAAGACAGGGTAAGAGAGTTGAGGGTGCTCAACTTGGAGAAGGGAAAGATCTGGGGACACATTATTGCAGCCTTCAAATATTTAAAGTGGACCTACAAGAAAGCTGTATGTGGACTTTTTACAGGGTCATGTAGTGGTAGGATAAGGGGTAATGTTTTTTAACTGAAAGAGGGTAGATTTAGATTAGATTAGATATAAGGAAGAAATTCTTCATGATGAGAATGGTGAGGCACTGGCACAGGTTGCCCAGAGAAGCTGTGGATGCCCCACCCCTGGCTGTCTTCAAGGCCAGGCTGGATGAGGCTTGGAGCAATTTGGTCTAGTGGAGGGTGTCCCTGCCCATGGCAGGGGGGTTGGAACTAGATGGTCTTTAAGGTCCCTTCCAACACAAACCATTCTATGATTCTATCATTCTATTTTTTTTGTTTGCAAAATACAAATCCATATTTACATACGTATGTTTTACATCTGAAATTAGTATGTTCTCACAACAGTATTATACCTTTATCATAACAAATCGTACCGAACACTTATGATACTGAAATACACTCAGTCATTTCAAGAGGCATTATTAAAGCGATAGGGCATGATCAGTCTATTGATTAATAATACAATCACGCTTTGTCAGATCCTTAGTAATTTTCTTTCAAGTAACAATCAGTTAAATTAGAGACTTTCTTAGACTTTTGGGGGGGAGGGGCTTTTCTAAAAATTTTCCATTGGGGAACTTTGTTTACATGGCAATAATAACTTCATTGGACTTTAACAAATGTTATTGCCCATAGTATTTGATAAACATCTTACAGTGGTTTAATTTGCTCTTAAGGTGTTCCCTTACTTAAACACTGATTTTGTGGGCAATTTTAAGAGGTTATTGACTGCAGCATTTTATATACTTCGACTTTACAATAAATGCTCTTAAGAGTTATATATGCTGCCTGTTAAATGTGATAGTTATGACCCTAACCTTACAATGCTCTAATTTCTCTATTGATTTGAATGAGCTCATATCAGTCACCACTTACACAAGGAAGAATACATTCATGGTGGATTTGTATGGGTTTATTCAACTGAGTCTTAAACCAATATATCTTAATTTTCCTTGCAACTTGAAGGAGTAAGAAAGGAAAACAGTATAGTCAGAGAGCAAAAGAAGTGTCAAGTTAATTGTGAGAAAAGGTGAAAAAAGAAATTAATTGGAGGAATTACTCTCTTTACTATTAGGATCTTAAGTAGACTCTAGAAAAATGCTGCCCTTGGAGAAATTTGGTTTTACTTGACATAATAAAAAGTAATGAGGTTAAAATAGAGAAAGTAAGACTCCAGCCTGAATATCAAACACCAAATTCCTTGACAACAGACCTAAGCTTTGTACTATGTGGCACTAAGTCAAGGTTTTATTTGCTTTTTAGAGTGTCTTAGGGGAGGCTCTGACAATAGGAAGTTAGTTTGAGTTAAGAAAGAACAGATTACATTTGCCTTGGTCCACACCCTTATTTCATGAGGGAAAAACAAAAATCAGCAAGGGGTTTCCAGCCTATAAACTGACCCTTTATGGTAAAGAAAATAGAAAGGTATGTAGGTTTAGGTGTTTTCAAGTGTAGCCCCTCAATTTCCATTTTGAGATAGCTTCATCTTGACTACGATAAGTAGCATTAAGATGACTGTGTACTCTGCATAAGCAAGAAGAATATTAATAGTACAAGCTCAAGGAATTAATACAAGCTAATTATTTTGATATGGATTTGGTCCTGTGCTAATGATACATTTTGGAAAGTTTAACTAGACAGGAGGAAACCTATGAGGACTATTGGGTGCCATTATCTGTGCTCATTCCAGTTGTGTCTACTTACTTCGTGTGAAGAGCACAATGTAATCCAGTATCTTTGAAAACATAAAGGTGAAACTGGTTTGTGTAGTGGTTCACACAACATAAGTTTCTGCTGATTTATAAGAAAACAGTAATTGTGTTCCCTACAATAAAAGACAGCAGTCTAGTAAACTAAAAGTTTCTCTGGAACTCACAGACATACATACATCTGTTTAGTTCAGTAAGGTGTGGAGACATTTTTACTTTGTTATTAAAAAGGTGAATGCACACCGTGATGCTTTCTGACTTTAATTTCTGTATGTGTGTGAAGAATTAAATTTCCTAGATTGAGCATAATCCCCCAGAAGAAGAAACATATAAAATTATAACTTCACAGTTAGTGGATAAATTCTTCAGCTATCTCTATTATCCTCTGGAATCATCATTTCTTTGTCTAGTTTATTTTAGTGTACTTTTTTCCCCCACCATTTTTTTTTTCCCCTAAAAAGCAGGTTACTGAATCACAAGTCTTGGTAGGAAAAAAATAAGTTGTTGAAACCATTGATTTTGATCAACTAACAGGAGAAAAGGAGTTACAGTGTATTCAGTGTTTATTCTGAGGGATGCTGCATCACTCAAGAATAGAAAAATCTGAAAAGAAGCTGCAATGAAAGTCACTAAATTTCATTTTGTTCTTTTCTTACTGATGCTTTCAGAGGTGGCTTCTCTGTGTGTAACCAAGAGAGTTGTGGTCCCTCTGCTGGAATATCTATCCCGTGTTAGTAGAAGCAGATTGAATCTTTTCTCCCAACAATAGTGTAGTTAGTTAAAATGGAAAATGGAAAATTGGGCGATTATCTTGAATATTCTGATTGTGCTGCAAAAAGGCACTCAGATGAAAATCAGGGCTTAGACTCAATGCACCTCCACATAAATCTGTGACCTCTGAATATTGAAAGTACTGTAAGCCGTATTAGTAGTTTATACAAGTTGCACCTTATGTTCTTAAAGTTCTGCTGCCTAATCAACCTAACCAGTGGTTGATCTGTTGAACATATATAATCTAGGTCTGTTTGGTTTAGATTTGTAATATATTTTTATTGCAGTGGATTGTCAGAATATAAAATAAGAGAGGTATGTAAAATGATCTCTGTAATGCTACTTTGTTGTATTATCCTTTGAACACACTTAGAGGTTACCAAGGAACATGATGGAAAAGAGGCCCAGAATACACAGAGGGTATGATTGATGTATCATGTTTAGAATGTAATCTGAAGTACAAGAGATTTAATTTATTCCATGACATACAGCCTAAAGTTTGTTTTCAGTTTGACCTGAAATAATGAAAATAATGTTCCCTTTGCAGCAGCTGCCATTGATTACTGTAATCCACAATGAAATTAAAAGACACAGTGGATCAAATCAAGGTATTGGAAAGATAGCTCGTTTACAGTACAGAAGTACAGGCTAGGATATGCATGAGAAATATGTTAACTATGCTGACTTTTTCCCCCATGCTGTTGGAGAGGTTATGATTAATAGTGTAAATACCAACAGTTAGGCCTACTCACCATGCTATCTTATCTCACTGTCTGAAATGGCATGTGGTGTTAATGTGTTAAATATGATATCTTATTTTCCTTGTGACCTGTTTTTTAAGAAGTGTCATATGTATGCACACACATATGAAAGGTAGGCAGTCTGTTCTTTCTCTTACAAAGCCTAATACCTTGGGTGGGTGAGGCTCTTTTCTTCTAGAACAAAGCTACGTTGTGTATGTAGCCTATAATTTTTCTTGCTCCTCTGGTTATTTTTCCTTTAGAAGATCTCCATCTGTCTATCATTATAATAGTTTGGTCTATGGAATAACCTCTGTATCATAAGGGGTTTTGAGCTGGAAACAACAGGAATGGGGAAGGCTCAAACAAGTTCACCCTCTGCCCTGTCCTGTGAAATGGAAGGTATTTTTGTATTGGGTCAACAGGAAGAGCCAAAGGATTAAATGTGCTTTTAAACTTCTGCTGAAACACAGTATGTACTTAAAGGTATCATACATAAAGATCAAAGTATATAATTGCTGCCCTTTAGTCAGCCAAAACTGCCACTGAATCCTATTTCTGTAAAGAAATCCTATTTCTCTGTCAACACCTAAATATTGGACCTGGAATATTATTTGCTGCTATTCATTAAGAAATAAGTCTATGGAGCTTCTCTGCAGCTAGCTTTGTGAGAACTTTTTCGAGAACTAGGACGTGAAATCTTTAGGAATATGTAAACTTGGTCTTAGGCTATTTGTGTAGGTACTGCCATGTGATGTCCCTAATGCTGAGCTAGTTTTCTGTTCAGCATGCTACGCTACCATACATACATAAAGGCTTGAAAGTATTTAATTTTCCTGATGTTTTCTTGGCTATTTATTAGTTGTTTACCTTTTTTTAAATCTATATTATTTAACAATGGTTTTATAGAATACCTGGTGAGTTTAGTTTTATTTTGTTTTCTTTGGGGGGGGGGGGAGAGGGGGGGCAGAGATGCCATTTGATCAACGAATTGGCTTAAGAGGTTCCTATCTTGTTCACACCAAAAATGGTGGAACAGAATTAATACTCTGCTACAAGTAGCCTGTCTTTCCAAGGAACACTCCAGATATATGAGTATGGTGTGATCTTCTATTAGGAGACTGGGTCACCCAGCATAACAGTTTTCCTCCACACAATAGACTTTTCTCACTTCTCTGGGTCCCCAGAAAATGTTGCTGGATGAAACAGCACTATAGAAAATAAACATTACCTGCACCAAATTTCAATAATCCAGTTATTCATCAAAATCACAAACCATTTTAAACTTGTTGTTTTCAATTGCAAATGAACCCCAGGAAAATATTCTCTGAGCTTACCTTTGGAACACCACTTTGGTTGTGATAGACAGAAACACTGACAGCATTGTCATTAAATGGACTTCTGGGTTCAAAAGGCTATTACTCAATGGCATTGCAGTGGTGGCCAGATTTGATGTGTATTCGTTAGAGTTAATACTGGGGTTCATATCCTTCATCATCATCATCAACATTGTGGTTTATAATTTAGATTGCACCCTCAATGAAAGTTTTGATGATGCTCAATTGTGGTAACAGGTGCATCAATCCACAGGGACTTTGAGGACTGAACCAACATAAACCTCATGAAGTTCAAGATTAAGAATTCTAAATCTCTGCACCTGGGACAGAATAACACCATGTATCAGTACATGGGAACATAACCACCCTAATGAAAAGTACTTAAGTTTTGTGGTGGACACCAGCTGAACACACGAATGACAAATGAATAACAAGCACAGCAATCAGATTCAGTGAAAGCATTTAATTTAGTGATGATGAAACCCCTGCTGTAATACGATGCCTGGTCTGGGGCCTTCTTTTTCCAGCAGGATGTCAGGAAACTGGAGAGGGTCCAGTGTAGGGCTACAAAGATATTGAGGGACAACAGCACAGGATCTACAAGGTGAAGCTGAGAGAAATGCACTTGTTTCGTCTGTTGAAGAGGAAGCCATGTGGTCGTCTAAAAGTATGAATATTTGAAGGCTGTTAGAAAGAATGCAACCAAGTTTTCTCAGTAGTAGTAGAGGCTATAACAAGGCTTACAGACTGTAACTTGGGAGATTCAGACTGGACATCAGGAATTTTTCACTGAGACCAAGTCAACAACGGAGGCTGGGAACTCTTAGTGATTTACAAGATGTGACTTCTGCAAAGCCATGGCTGACCTTCTTTGGTATCGCTGGTGATAGTCCTTCTTGAAATTCAATTAGGACTAGACCTACTCCAACATTTCTGTGATTCTGTGGTTTGTTTTCAAGACATACTTTGTGGTTCTTGCACAATACCAAAAATATAGGGATCAGTGTCCTCCAATAATTCACCCCAAAACAGTTCTGATTGGAAGAAGGGGTGGATTATAAAGTATCACATTGCTAATCAAAATTATCTACATGTCAAATACTTCTTGAGCAGATTTTGGTTTGAACAGAAGGGTTATAGAGGCCCATTTTTACAGATGTAATTCCTATGATTTGTCCTGCCAAATCAAAACTAGCTGAAGGAATTCTGGCTTGCAGAACTCAGTGAAACATGCAAAGATTTAATCTGTCCTAATGCAACCTCACCTGACAAGTCTCTTAGGGCAGTTTTCTGAGAGGAAGGAGTGCAATCAGCTCATACTTCCAAGTTCATTCTGTTACTGTTTAGCACAAACTGCCTCCACACATACATTTTTTTGTGGGCCAGAATTCAAAAACAGAGGTGTGGTGATTATAAGAACGGCTCTCTAAGGTATTATAAGGCATAAAGTACAGCCAGAAAACATTCATCATATTATTATCTCAGTGTTTTGGTTTCCATATTACTTTATAAAATGTTTTAAGTAAAAGTTTTAAGTAAAAGTGAGATACAATTATTATTATTTCTTTAATGCAAGGGTGATTAAGTGCTCAGTTGGGAATATTAAAGCAAATAAATTTTCTAGCTTCTGCCAAAGATCAGTGCTCTCAAAAATACGCAACAAATTAAGTATTTTCTTCATGTGAATACTTGCAACAACATTGGACTCATTATTCCAATTATTAAAAGCTTAAAAATATTTTGGATGGTTTCCTGTAAACGTCACACTCAGCTTCACTTCGCTAAAGATTCTGCTCTGAACTTTTTTATTTTCATTTTTATTTTTCTCAGAAAGTATTACAAAAAACCAATGTGTTTTTATAGATAAATAGATAAAATAGATAAAATGTTACAGTATGGTTAAAAGTGTTCCTTCTGCAAACGCCATCATACACTAACTGCTTATATACTTTCCACAGACCTGATTATAAATATCAGTGGGCAGTAAATGTCAAAGGGTAATGCTGTGAATGGATTGCCATGGCTGAAAGGGGCTTGACTTTAGGAATTACTAGGTGAAGGTTTATGTCCAATGAGGTCAGATGAAAAGATGGTAATGGTTCTGTCTTGTCTAGGATGCCTGACTGAATCAATAGCATGAATGGCCTCAAAAAACCCCTCCATTCTGAGTCAGATGAAATATGCCTGTGAATGTACATTAAATAGATACTGATCATTTTTTCTTTTTTTTTTTTAATGTGAATAAGAACTTTATTATCTAAATTCTCCACTGAAAATGTACTACTACCTACATTAGCTTATTTTAAAACTTCTTCAATTTATTAGCATTAAAAATGCTGAGGGGTTTTGTTTGTGGACCTAGTCTGAATCTCATCTCTTACACTCTCCTACCCATGCTGTGTGTTAGCTGTCATGGACTTTTTTTTGGAGTCCAGGCATTCATATCGTGGTGTGACTGTTTATCGTAATAAATGTTATACCAAACCAGGATGTCAAAGAAAGGAGAGTATTGAAAAGTCCTGCTCCAATTTTCCAAAGTCGTATTTTGATGCTCAGCAGTCAGTGCTTGAGAGAGGATTAAGAGATTTGAATTAAGACTATAATATGGAAAACAAAAGCTTCCAAAAAAAGAGGGGTGGAGTAAATAAAAGGGGGGATGGGAAATACTGTAATATATTTAAGCTAAATCTTCTAAATGAAAAAATAAAATAAATTTTAACTGTATAACTAAAAATACAAATAAGCTTTTGTTTCATTTGTTTACACCAAATATGAATGCAAAGACCAACACTGGAAAGAAGAGTGAGGGAAAGACCTTATGAAAATGGCAGTTACCATATCCACACTGGCAAGAAAACCAAGAAAAACTGATTATGCCAAAGATGTAAGACCACTTACACCTTTGCACTAGTGAATTAGAAGAAAATGCCATGTGGAATAGTAGACTCACAGAAGATGACCTTTAGTGAGTGGAAAATTAGGAAATGCTCAGTCTATGTACAAGAAAGAAAACCAGGATCTAGATATACAGACACTTAATCTTCCATTGGTAGTTTGTAAAACATATATGCAGGAAAAGTTTTATCAATGTACTAACATATTGTAGATCAGATAGTCCATAAGAGAAAAGCTTTGAAGTGCAAAGGAATGTCATGTACTAAATAATTGATAATTAACCACTTGGAAATAAGTGGGAAATGAGATAAGCTGCAATGTGTATTTATAAAAGTCATTAGTCTAATATGCTTAGTGAAATGACTGTTTTCATAGACAAAGGTAATGGAGACGCACTTAACCTAAGCCTAAGACAGGTAGGAAACTGTTGAAAAGGACAGGCAACAGTGAATTAGACTGGAAGGGAATCTTAAAGAGTTCTTCAAACTGTGGTCTTGGGGTCAACTAAGAATTTCAGTGACGAGTTCAGCACATTGGCCAAGACTACTTGTGAATTCTAGTTACACAGACTTGAGAAACACTGTCAATATGGGGACAGAAATCACAGTTAGGGCTTGGATTTTTTTCTTTCTTTAGATGTTCTTTTGGACTTAAGTAGTGGAAGTGGAATCATATATTACACAGTGTGAAGAAACATGAGACTCTGTAATATGACAAAAGAAATTACAGTAAAAGAATCAAAACTAAAAACAATTGATTTTACAAAGGAAAAATAAAACTATGCGTTTTGTTCTGCTTAGGAATGTGGAGCTTGAGAAAGAATATGATTAGGTGTACAAATATATGAAGGAATTATACAGTTGGGTGGGGTAAAGATCATGTAGCTAAAAGGTAACAACACACAGGAAAAATGTTGATGCTATGTTTGATTAAATAAGCTCTTAACTGGTATAGATGGAAGGTTCTGGAACAGCCCTTAACCACTTATGTTTAGGGGAAAAATGAGAAGAGTCTTATTGCGGCATGCCTCTAGCTGAAGATTGAACATGAGGGGTCTTCTTTTTTGCTTTTTCCTAATTGTGCTGGGTTCAGTCAGGAAAGGGTTAACTCCCTTTACTCTGGTTGCCAGGGAACTCTGTTGCTGGACACTAAGAGAAAACATTGAAAAGGCCTCAGCTGGTGCTGGGGATGGCCTGTACTGAACTCAAGGTCTTTTGTCCACTTCGGATACTGCAGCTGACCCAGACTAACCAAGGAAGTATTTCATTCCATAGTACATCATGTTCCAGTCTCTTGGGTGGGGAAGGGGGTCCGGTAGCCATTAGTCTTCCCTTCTCTCTCTCTCCCTTATTCCCTTGCTCGTCTCTCCGGGCACTTGCTAACCCTCCTGTGTTAGCTGCTTTGCCAACTCCTGTGCTGGCTCATTCGTGTGGGAGATGGTGGGTTGTTTAGAGTTTCTGGCCGTGTTATCAGTGATAGGGTTTGCTTGGAATCTGCTGCATCAGCTCCTGGGCTCCGGCCTTCAGGCCGCGGCTCTCGGGCTGCGATCGCTCTCGGGCTGTGGGTCTTGGGCTCTCGGGGTCTGATTTTCATCCCTCAACATCTGGGTGTGCATTGATCAGTGGATGGTGGGAAATTGTATCATATTGTATCATACTGTATATATTGTATCATATGTTTTATTTTCTACTATTTTAATTATTTATTATTAGTAGTATCTGTATATATTGATTTAGGTTTAATCAGTAAATAGTTCTTATCTCAATTTTACGAGTTTCCTTATTTCTTTTTCCTCTGATTCTTCCCCTCCACTGGAGGAGGGGAGGGGCATTTGTGAGAGCGGCTTCGTGGTATTTTGCTAGCCAGAGTTAAACCATGACACTAATTCTACTTATCATTTGCTGTTTAGGCTAGAAAAAAAGTATGTTAATTATTTACTTAGTGAATGTGGGTCACTGCTTTCTCAATCCTTTTAGAAAGCATGACGTCAGGTGGCAAAGCTATTCTGGGACATCAGCTGCAGTTACCTGGGACAGGAGTCACACACTGATATTGTCAGTATAGCTGTAATATTGTTTTCTGTTTGTTTTTTTTTTTTTTTATTTTTGCAATTTCCTACCTTCTCCTAAATCTTTACAACCTCCGGTTTGCAGCTTTTAGAAAGAGTCAGTGGCAATACTTCCAATTAATTGCAGCTGCATGGTGTGCTGTAATCAACTTCGGTGATGACCAAGTGGGTCATGCTAGACACATGTTCATGACTAAATCAAGTCTTTGCGCAGGACTGTGGAAAAAATTTCCTTCATTTCTCAATTTCCTATCAAGCTGAGAACATCATTCCACTCCCAACAAGTGGTGTGCTATTAGCTAGGTTCCAGTCATTCTCTCCAGTCACCCAAAAGTGACTCCTTTGCCAAATATTTCTACACTTTAAGAGACCTTGATTGAAGTGGGATACTTAGATATATAGAGTTACTATTCTGGAGTTTCTTTTCTTTATCTAGGACTGACATAGTACAGAGTAAAAGTAAAGCAATTTCCAAAATAGTACTTCTGTAATCCATCATAATAAAAGATAAATTAAGGACATAGATAAATTAAGGACACTAATAATCGTTTGATAATACTAAAAATATTCTCACTCCAGTCCATTGTGCATTAAGAAACTCTACAGTCCACTGTGCATTGAAAAAACCCTCCCTGCCAAAACCCTCCCAAACATCTGGGCTCATAATATGCGAGTGTATTTAAACACATTTAAACTTTTGAAAATCAAAGAAAGGTTTTAATGCTTTAAAATGTTCACTAGATTCTTTTTTTTTTTTTTTTTTTTTTTTTTTTAATACAGGAGCAGAACACATTAGGATACCTGCATCTGAAATTCTTCCTCAAAAAAGAATCATTAAGCTTAAACCTAGTCATGTAGCGTTCTGTGCTTCATGATAATAAATATGATGGGATTAACCACCACAGACCACTAGAAATCTTCAAAGACTGGAGAAGTTAGAGATCTCATTCTATTATGATCTCTCAAATCTTTTAAACACCAGAGGGTCCTCAAGATGATCTCTTGACAGTTCAAGGAATAATTAAAAAGTAAAACTCCATAATGATTTAAAGATGTGACCTATCTTTCTGTCCAAACCACAGCCATGCCTCCTGTAACCAATGGAGGTCTTATATACAATTGCACCTTAAGAAGGCATGTTTGTATATATATAAATATAGCTATATTTTTTCAGCACAAATAGTAACACTAGTTCTGCATATTTTCACTACAGTACCGAAATAAATGGTAATCTGTGTAGAAGTGTTTACTGCACACTGTCTATGGTTAAAAAAAGCACAGGAAGAAATAAACTTCCCATACTTACAATTCAGAAAACGCCAGGCACCTCCTTACCTGCAATATTTAATAAATTGATTGATAAATTAATTATAAAGCTAAAATCAATAGTTTAGTTCAACAGGAAAATAGATATTACCTTGATTCAAATATTCCTGTATCACTATATTCAATTTTTTTCCTTCTGTTGAAGTATGGAGTTCCTTTTTTGTGTGTATAAATTGGAGTCAGCAAAATTATTTGTCTGAAACTATTTCACTATTGCATTGAAACCTTTCTAATAAAGCCAGTATTTCTCCTTTGAAGCAGGGATAAAATCCCATTCTTAATACAGTTTCAAAATTGTTTCCATCATTTGAAAGTAATTTCATTTTAAAATTCCCTGCAATCACAGTTTTAGACTGATTGCAAATCACAATGCAATGTCAAAAGTAAAATGTATTTTACTGTTCTACTTTCAGTGTCTCAGAAATATTAGCAAACTGAAAAAGATCAGTAACTTCCATGGTTAAAATGAGTTTTGTTAGTGATACAGCAATAAAATGTAAAGTAAACTTGAATTCAGAGCAATATCACCCTGAGGACTGCCTTGTATAGTATGTTTCAAATTACCAAACCAGTAGTAGTTAATTTTCATGAAACAAATAATTTTAAATATCTTTCGGGGTGATACTCATTGTCCAACTTAACCTACACCACATTAACTGTTGAATTTGGTTCTTGCTTTCTATAGCTGTTGCATAGAAACCAGCACTTTCAGGGGACAGTTAACTTTTCAACTATTGTAAACAGTAGCAAATGAATGTCACCCTAGAAGTGCTGTGAGACACCTGACTAAGGTGCCCACCTTTGGTCAGTTATATCTTGTGAAACAGGTTTCCAAAACCACAGAAAAGGTAGGATTGAGGATCCTGGCCCATGGTGCAAAGTGGCCTCCCATAAGATGCAGACTGAACCAGACAAAGCAAGAATATATTTGTGTATGGTTTTACACTCAAAGGAGAACGGCTTCCAAATTTCAAAGTTTTTATTATGGGAAGCAACTTCTGTCTCCCACCTCTCTGCACTCATATTGCCCCTGTATTCAAATATCCTTCTGTTCCTATTCCTTGGGACATGTGAATTTAGTTCTATGTTCATGGATACCAATAATCTCAATCAAAATTCTGGACTCAACATTTCTTCTCTCTCTCCTCCTGCCTGCCAGCCCATGACTTTCTGTACAATTCAGTGTCCCACTCTGAGGTTCAGGCTATCTCTAGTTTTAAATAGAAACAGGTGATGTTTTCATAGCTGAGCTGTATTAGAATTAAAAGTAACCATGTTACATTTAATGAAGTCTTCTGATTTCTGATGTAATTTAATACACAGAAAAGATCTTTTGGATTAACATTTGTATGACTAGCTCCAGAAGTGCTGACTGTGATCAGCTGTGTATCAGGTCAGGGGCACTCATTTCTGGCCCTCTCCCATCTTTACTCTCTACTCTCAATCTGTTTCTAATGACTTGTTCTTTTTGTTAAGTTTTAAATCACTACAAGTGTTTAAAAGGACATCTCTCTGTCATGCTGTAGTTTATTAAATTCAAACTGATTTTCAAGAATGCCTGTTTAAAAATCAAAAACCAAAAATCTGAGGGCTCATAAATTGTAACGTTTGCCACATATAAAATGAACAGGAAATTGTTCTCCAGGATGACTGCTGTAACCAATGGATAATTGTTTAAACTGGATGTGATTTTCCTGACTATAAGTCATGTATAAGTGGTAATTTACAATATTTGAAACCTTAAATAATTTTAGAAACAACAGAAAAGGAAACATATCAGGTCGAAAAAAGCAGTTACTTTATCCTCCAAAAAAAAAAAAAAAGGAAAAGGTAACCCTGCTTTTTGATTTGGTGAAAATAATTACAGCAGACCACACCACCCTTAGAAAGCACCTTCTTACATGGCTTCAGATATCTCTTTTCTGCATTCATTAACATGAGCTTTACAGACTACAATAGAATTAAGGATTTCTGCCCAATTTTGGATGTCAAGAAAGTAATGTTAATACATTAAAATATCATGTTCAGTAGACATTAAAATGATGTATAGTGTCCTAGAATTATGTAAAATTCTCTGAAAGCTTTATGGGCAAAATAGTTTAAAGGGATATAGTCATAATTAAATGCCTTTGAAAGCATATATTAATACCAGAAAGAATAGACAAAACTCTGAATGAACATTGCTATCTGTAAAATGTCCCTGATGTATGTATCTTAATTTTAATTAAAAACTGTCAGCTTTACATGAACTTCCCATCAAAATTATTTAACTCTCTGGACATCGTTCATCTCAGACTTGGTAGTCTTTCATTGTTGCTCAAGTTCACTGTTAAAGGCCCTCAAACTCGTAATGTAAGACAACCGTCAAGGATGAGAGAGATGTTCAGCAAATACCTTTGCTGGGTATTTGTATTTAATAGAAAGCAAAGCACTGTCTCCTAGCTTACATGAAGGAAAATATTTTTATGAGCAAAGGAATAAATAAAAGCCCTCCTTTTTACACTCTCGACTTCCTTTGTTTTGGGTTGCTTCTTGGTACTGCTTTTCACAATCAAACCTTCCTACTTATTCCTCCTGTAACTATGCTGTACCTATCCGTGTTGTTTCACCATGAGAAATTTAAACTAAAAAAGAATTCAAATCATGGTTGTAAAGATCTCGCAAGCCATTATGTGTTTGCTGTCAGTATTTCACACACCAAAATCCTGCTGACAGACCTTTTCCAGGAGAACAGAATGCCACTTTTCTCTTTATTGTGGACTTGCAGAATAACAGAGGCTGGAAGGGAAACTGGGAGGTGAGTACTGTTGTGTACTGAGGTGTGAAAGACAACTAGCCCATAAACTAGTGAGAGGTGAGAAAAGTGGCCCTGGTGCAGCTAAAAGGGAAGAAAGAACACAGGCTGGAGAGGACTGGTGAAGCCTGAAAGAGTTCTGTGTGGAGAATTAACTGTTTGTAGAACATAGGGAGAAACGCTCAAGGTAAGTCAGGCAAGAATGGGGAACAAACCTGGAGAAAGACAACATTTTAAAGATGTCAACATTATGCAAGTTTTCTTTCTTTTGGTACTCTTCAGATATCAATGTCCTAATAGTTTTGCCATTCTGCTGAGTTGCAGTATGTACTTGGAGATCTTGTAGACTGCTTTTGCAGTGAAGGAAAACCCATAGATATGAAGCCTGGGTTTATTTCTAGTGTAAGACAATTTTATTTACATTCATACCTGCCATTCAAAAATATATGAAAAAGAGATTGCCAAACACACTTTTCTTTAGGTTACTTTCTTTTCCAGACACACAATACCAGCTTCTCAGGGAGTAGCTCTACTTCAGGGACTGAATTTAAACAAAACTAAACCCAGAACATCTTCCACTGCTTACACACCTCTCTATATTTTGCTTAACTCAGATATTATCTTTTCATATCTTTCCAGTGCTGAACATTTCTTAAAGAGAATTTTAAATAATAAAAATTAAAAATAAAACACCAGACCAAAATACTAACTGCATATTAGGTCAAGCACATGAACTGCTTCAGAGCTCTGAAGTACTAGTTTAGGACTGAATTAGTAGATAGGTGAATGTACAGTTCTTGAAATACAACAAAATATACTAGCTCCTTCTATTTCTTTCCCACAAACTAGATTTAACTGTTTTTGCCTTAACTTTACACGTCAATCGTGATTATATTTGCCATGTTCATTTTATCCTCTGCCCATTAATAATAAAGCATGGAAATACAAAAGCAGAATGAAATTATACACTGTGGATTAAATTCTACAAACTGCTTACTGGTTTTAGTAAGGAACACTTTGAAAGGAATGAAGGTAGGTCTTGATAATGCAAGAATTTGTGGTGTTTGGTGTTCAACAGACAGTACTGCAGCCTTATATCAAGTACAGCTGATTGTCGCCTTTGAACTCCTATGTTTTTCTGTGCTGCCATCTGCTCTCAGGGAGGACAGCAGACAGATTTCATCCTTCTTCTTAGCTTAGCTGTCTTCTTAGACACATCAGTGTCTTCCTGATTTTTTCATTTTATTTCAGCTAATGACAGCTCCGACAAATTACATGCATATGGGAAATAGTGAATAGCCCTTAGAAGATACTTATGAACAGGTTTTTATAGTTTACATTCTCAGTTCAATATTCACTTTGAGGATTTCCATATACTTTTTTTCTCCTAATTGTCACAGAACCATAAGTTCTTTCATGAAACTCCATGTATTTGAAAATTATAAATAGAACACGGTTATCTCATGGCTAAGAATGATTTTCAATAAGTGTTGAACAGTTGGACAGCTCTGCTGGAAATAAATTTGGTTTAAATCTATCCCAGATGTATTCCATCTGACACCAACTGTACAGAACCTTAGACAACACTTCTTATGAAGGTCTGCAGGGTTCAACAGTGCTACCTCTTGGGAGTTCACTGTGTTACTGTAACTTTGTTTGACATGGGCTGAGCTCATAAATCAGTGCAGAAGAGTATGGTGAAAGGAGATCTGGGATTACTTGGTTGACAGAGATAACCCTATTCCTGTCATTTCACCACCAATTTTTTTTTTCTTTCTAAGAACTGGATTTACCCAGAAACATGTGTAAGATGTTGGCATGTGTGGTAATGATGACAGAACAGATCATGGGTTCTGTAAGGAATCTCATTATTATCTTGCTGGTTTAAGACAGATCACATGCAAAAACTATTTTGAAGGTTCTCAGGGAAAAACACCTTAAATAAGCAATATTATTATTTGTTGATATATGAATCTTATAAACTACTGGTTAATTTGCATTGTTTCTACCAAAAGTAAGGAATGTAGTTTTAAGAATGGACTACCGAAAGACAGTTAATAGTTGGTTAAATTATCAGGAAAAAAAGCCTTTTAATAGTTCAATCTTCTAAGGACTGTTAAGTTTGAAGCTACAAATATTGATTCATCTTTGAAGTCTATGTTTTATGGCATTGCAGTTAAGCTCTGTACCTACAAGTAAGAACTACAATCTGCTCCTGAGTAACACAGCGTGACAGCTAAGAAAGAAGGCCAGAATTTTCTCTAGTGCCAATTCACTCCTCCACAAATGCCCATATAATATATAATGTGCAGATTTGAGACTCTTGTGCATGTCTGGCCCTAAACGTAATAATTTCAATATATATTAAAATAAATGTTTGATCTCCTGTAGGGTAATAAGGAGGTGATCCTTCCCCTCTCCACAGCACTATGATACACAGCTGGAGTACTGTGCCCAGTTCTGGGCTCCTCAGCACAATAGAGACATCCACATACTGGAGGGATTCCAATGAAGTGCAAAAAGATGATGGACTGGAGCATCTCTCCTATGAGGAAAGGCTGAGAAGGCTGTGACTGTTTAGCCTTGAGATGTCTCAAGGGGGTGGGATGGTGCAAAAAGGACAGAGACAGGCTCTTTTCAGTTGTGCTCAGGGACAGGACCAGGGTCAAGGGGCACAAACTGAAACACAGGAGGTGCTGTCTGACCATCAGGAAACACTTTTTCACCGTGAGGGTGACGGAGCACTGGCACAGGTTACCCAGGAAGGTTGTAAACCCTCCACGCTTGGAGATATTCGGAAGCTGGACACAGTCCTGATCAATCCGCTTTAGGTGGCCCTGCTTGAGCAGTGGAACTGAACCAGATGACACTCAGAGGTCCCTGCCAACCTCAACAATTCTGTGATTTTGTATAAACCTCATGAGATCAATATTTAATCATTGTTTCAAAATTAGCAATGTGAAGACAAATGTGTTGCGTGTTTGTGTTTATAATTATATTATTTATATTTTTACTATCATATTTATATTTAATTTATAGTTACATTCATATTCATATTTAATACACATAGATAACTCTGTTAATGTAGCTACTTTGTGTTGGCTATTTCATTGTTCATTTTCAACTTCAGAATATAGCAAGGTTTGGAAGGACAGCTTGGTTTTTATTGGACCAGCAGACAGAAAAAAAGATGACCTTCCTAACACCTGCAGATGATCGGCAAATTATACTAATGCCCACTCAACCTCTTCATGGGGTATCGAGGTAAAGGAAAAACACTTAAAAAAACTAATGATGAACATATTATGCCTTGAAAGGAATACTTTCTTTTCAGCCAATAAAACTACTATTTCCTTGAACAATTCAATTTTCTAGCCATGAAATATTCTTTCCAGGTGTCTGATGTATCTGGCCATCCTACGGAGAAAAGGGAGATCACTAGCACAATAACTCAGTGAGCTGGATCCCTACCAACAACACTATCCTATGGAAAAGAAGGGAGAAATGCCAGAATCTCAGACTTGTCTGCTTAAGGACATCATCTGAGAGAAATGTAGCAGTACAACTATACTGTTGTTGCTATACTGGTGTAACTCCCCTGTGAACTCTCTATTTCAACATAAACATGGCCTTAATACACCAATTTCTTTCTTCCAGTGTAATTATTTCTTTGGATGCAGTGTAATTATTAAAAAAATAAAATTAAGAACATCACTGTTTAGAAAGGGTGTCCACATGGGGAGTTATCCCTTCATGGTTGTATAGCAGAAATACCACTTAATTACAGTAAGTGCCTAAAGCTGTGTCATACATAGTTCTTTCAAATCACAGCCATTTAACGGCTACAATGGATATGTTTCTGATGGAACGGCTAATGGAAATGATATTAACCCTACTCATGTTTAAGAGAAATAATAGAAATGAGTGTGAGACCTTGACAGAAAAGGAAGGGTTAGTCAGAGTAGAGGGGGATTCAGTTGTAGATTAAGATATCTAAAATTAGGAGCATATGTTTAAATTGTCTAAACTCCACATTAGAAGAACCTAATGTCTAATAAATGCAGCAAGGAAGCGACCTACTGGCATGATTCAGAATCCAAACCAAAGGCTTTTAGAGTGGTGTGAGGTGCTGTAGGATAGCCAAAACACCTCTACAGCTTTGACAGGTATACCACCTGGCTACAGAAGACACTTGCCCTTCTTCCTAGAGGATAACATGGCCTCTATGGCATCCAAACAGTACTGAAGACATACGCAGCCACATCCCACCTGCAGATGTTGGTGGTCTACAATGGGTAATTGAGATCAAAGAAATCAGGTGCTGCTGGCAGATGCAGTGCAGAACTTCTAGGAGAAACTACTACTACTGTCTAGAGTGGTATCAATGCAGAATTACCTGCTGCAGCTTGAATCACCAGATGTTTATATCTAGAATAGGAAATCCAGTGTGCAATTAATCTGAAAAAAACCCACATGTATACCTAAATTTTGGGTTGACTTACCTCAGATTGAATGCCTGGAGTATTTACTTTGGTAGACGTCTGTTTAATAGATCTCTAAGATTTGTTGTACTGATCAGGTTTTCAATTCAATTTCTCAAATATAGATCTCCAGTAACATTTGAGATGCCCAGGCACACCCTGTCAGACCTCCAGCCATTGATCCAGAAGGATGTGATTCTTCCATAGCTCCTGTGTCATATCTTCCAGCTCCTTGCATATATATTTTGATTATCTTGGGCACCTCAGATGGTTCTAGAGGTTTATATTTAGGCAAACAAATCAAATCATAGGTTTTTCACTGTAATAGTCAGATAACTGGGTAATATGTAAACACCTAAGGATCTTAGTCTTTTACCAACTACAAGTTCTAGAGTCTAGATCTACATTTTACTTTGCGACTTGGACACTCAGCAGTGCACCAGGAATGCCTGTAACAGAAGTTCAAGAAACAGTTTTGTTTAGAAAACTACAAAACTTCTAGAAGTACAGAGAGTATTTCAGAGTTGCTTTACTGTATGTAAAGGCCGGTGAAGACTAGGACAAATCTAGAATGTCTTGTGTTCTTCATACTCAACTATTCACAGAAGGCTACTGTGGATAACATCAATAGGCTTTCATGATTCTCGAGAGCAGAAAGATACAAAGCACAAATAATGATTTAGTTGTATACTAGTGCATGCGGTGCTTTACTTAGCAAGGACAGACATACAGATTTGGTAATAGAAATATTCTTTTATGGGAGTTGAACATATCTCTGATTCTCTACATATGATAAACTCCTTGTAAATTTTAGTGAGCCTAAACAACCAATTTTTTTTCACACCAGCATGCTAGTTCTTTGTTCCTTACGTATCCCAGTGAAATGACTGCGAAAAACTCTCAGTTGTGGTAGAAAGCTGTCACAAAAGCAAAAAATAAACCTACGGATTATTCTTTGAAATAAAATTGCAATTGAACTATTTTCTTTTAAATTTAAATATCCTTTGACAGTTTAAATAGCATTTAGAGCATCTTTTCATCAGGTATCTCAGGAAAAAGATTCCTGTTACACATCGTGTCATTTTTTCTTATTTCTTTGGGAAATTGAAAGTAAAATAAACCCCTCAGAATTTAGAAATCTAGAAAACCAGAAATCCAGCAGTAATTAAAGTTCAAACCATATTTGGGTGAACTTCAGGCTTGGCTCCCTGTTAACTAAATCAGCTGGTAAAAAAAAAAAAAGAATAATTTGCAATGGGTTGTGGATTATTATCTGAAAAGCCATTCTGACATAAACCCCATATCTATTTGAACAACAGTACCATTTGTAACAAATAGAACAACAAAGAAATTTAATTTCTTTTGGGGCCTGTGGTTTTGCTGTTCTGACATGAGAGCAAGAAAAGATTGTACCAACAGTTGCAGAGTGAGATTTGAAAGAAATCTAAATATACGGGATATTTTCTGTCCTCTCTGCCACATTTATACTCCATATATTTTGCAAAAGCCTACTTACTAGAGATACTATAGACAAAGGGGAACAAGTGCATGTGTTCCATATAACCCTTTGTATGACTGTTTAAACACTCAGCTAAAAAATAATCTCCTAAATTATAGTCATGAATTAATAGACCTGTGAAAAGCCTTTATTAAACTTTTGGAAAACATTGTGATTCTCTGCCAACAAGCACCTTAGCAAAATGTGAGTGGAGAGAGTTAACACGTAAAGACTATTGAGATTGCAATTCAGTTCTATGTGTATTTCCCCAGAAGATCCAGAATCACAGAATCACAGAATGGTTTGGGTTGGAAGGGACTTTCAAGATTATCTAGTTCCAACACCCCTGCTGTGGGCAGGGACACCCTCCACTAGACCAGGTTGATCAAAGCCTCATCCAGCCTGGCCTTGAACACTTCCAGGGAGGGGACATCCACAACTTCTCTGGGCAACCTGTTCCAGTGCCTCACCACCCTCTCCGTGAAGAATTTCTTCCTGATATCCAATCTAAACCTACTCTCTTTCAATTTAAACCTGTTACCCCTTGTCCTGTCATTACAGGTCATTGTAAAAAGACCCTCCACAGCTTCTTTGTAGGCCCCCTTCATGTACTGGAAGGCTGCAATAAGGTCTCCCCAGAGCCTTCTCTTCTCCAGGCTGAACAAGCCCAATTCTCTCAGCCTGTCCCCATAGCAGAGGTGCTAAAGCCCTCTGATCATCTTTGTGGCCTCCTCTGGACTCGCTCCAACCAGTCAATATCCTTCTTATGTCAGCCCACGTCCAGCTTTTCATCCACCAGTACCCCCAAGTCCTTCTCCTCAGAGCTGCTCTCAATCCATTCTCTGCCCAGCCTGTACTTGTGCTCGGGATAGCCCTGACCCATGTGCAGGACCTTGCACTTGGCCTTGTTGAACTCCATGAGGTTGGCACAGGGCCACCTCTCCAGCGTGTCAAGGTCCTTCTGGATGGCATTCCTTCCCTCCAGCGTGTCGACCACACCACACAGCTTGGTGTCATCAGCAAACTGCTGAGGGTCCACTCAATCCCACTGTCCATATCACTGACAAAGATGTTGAACAGCACTGGTCCCAACACTGATCCCTTAGGAATCTCTGGTCTCCACTCAGACATCGAACCATTGACCACAACTCTCTGAGTGCGACCAGCCAGCCAGTTCTTTATCCATCGAGCAGTCCATCCCCCAAATCTGTGCCTCTCCAATTTAGAGACAAGGATGTTCTGTGGGAGAGTGTCGAACGCTTTGCAGAAGTCCAGGTAGATGACATCAGTTGCCCTTCCATTATCCATCAAGGTCATGACCCCATTGTAGAAGGTCACCATATTAGTCAGGCACGATCTGCCTTTGGTGAAGCCATGTTGGCTGTCACCAATCACCTTCTCATTTTCCATGCATCTTAGCATGGTTTCCAGGAGGTTCTGCTCCATTATCTTCTGCTTCTATTCATCCAAATGAGGAACTTACTTCACTAGAGATACATTTAGTGAATACGTACTCAGAGCAGTTTAAAGTAGTATTGCTACTATTTTTGAGGTGAATATTGACAGAATTATGGAGGTAATTTTGACTATACCTAGTATATGTCTTTGCTGCCTTCTAGCATAGAGGTTGAGGGAACATTGCAATCCACTGTTCATATTTCAAAATCCAGTTAAGTTTTTCATTATTTGATTTCTCCCCACGTTTGGCTTTTTTTAAAGAAAAAACCAAACCAAACATATGGTACTTCATGCTCAAAGGGTATGTGTCCTTACACCATGTGCAATGGAATAAATTCACAACACTTATTGTTTCTGAGTCCCATGACTAATCCATCATGCACACACCAATGGAAGTTTAAATTCAAATGCTTTAATGGTTTCAGGTAACCCAAATAACTTTTTGGTTTTATGGGAACACACACTGCTCACTGCTGACAAAAAATGAGACGCAAAATTCCATTTATTAGAATAAATGTTTCCCAGAATCAGGGATAACAAGACCATGAAGCTAACATTTACCCTTAAACATTTCACTTCTTTCTTCGTACTGCTCTTTTCACACTTAAAATTAAGTGTTAGAAAAATACTAATTTTACAGATACCACCAGATATCTTTGCATACTTTTTTCAGAAATCTTGGAGTGAGAAATTAATAGTAACAAAATAAATGCTCAAAAAATTCAGCAATACTCTCCTTGAATATTCAGGAAAGTTAAGTAAAAGAGAATGTGAGCAATCTGAAGCCCACCTTATCTTATAACTGCAGTGTACTGCAAATGTTTCAACTATTGTACAGACATAGACAGGTAAGGTTTCTGCTAACTAATAACATTTATCTTAGAAAGAATTTCATGACCTTCCTTTAAACTAGGCACCTAAACTTTCTGAGGAAGATGTAAACACGTAGTTGAGATACCTTTAATGAGGTTTAACAGAGAAATTATTGTCTGTGAGGTATCAGAACTTTTCTCTCTTTAATTACATTGGCATAGGAGCTGGTTCAAATCAAACTGAATATAGAGGAAGATTTCCACTTGTTTTCATGGACTTCTGATCTGGCCTAACATAATGAGAAATGTTTAAATAAGTGCAGTTACTCTCCTATTAAACTGACAGCAACTCAGATGAAAGCTGAGCTCACTGTTCCTTAGCATTATATTTTTAAGATCAATGTACAACTGGAGATAATTTTCATAGCCCATTTGAGCAGAAAGATATTTTTATTCTTTTCCTCATGGTAGTTTTTGCTCCCCCCCCCCCCCCCCCCCCCCCTTTTTTTTTTTCTTTTTTCATTGTTGATCTTTTGTTGGTTTTGTTTGTTTGGGGTGATTTTTTTTTTCCTCTCTTGGCAAAGTAATAAGATCTTTGAACTTATATTAAAAGAAGATGTAACTTCAACTGAATATGGAATTTCTTTGACTGGAAGCCATAGTATAGTCTCAGAAGACAGTGCTGTTTGTTACAATGAATTGCAGATTTCTTAATTTACCCTGGGAAAATAAGGTCACATATATATGTTGGGGATATAGTTTCTGAATGTATATGTTTAGGAAAAATGTTAAGAACAACAAAACCAACAAAAAAGCGAATTAAGACATTTTAAAAAAAGCAGGAATATTATGTGTTAGTAGACATTTCAAATAGATGGTGAAGGCAATGTTCCAAAATTCACTGGAAAGAGAGAAGAAAAATCCAATTATTAGACTCCTTTTTTCAAGAATGTTTATGGCCTCATTGTTCTCTGTAATGGATTAAAACTAAAGATGAAAAACTTGGATACGATACAGAATTTCTGACTTTTAAGGGAGGATGTTCTGGTCCAGTCTGGATCTGTAACCAATGAAAATGCTCCCAATTATATGTCCTAATTTCAACTAAAGAGTTTAAGCAGTTCATCATTTGAACACTGGTTTAGCTATTCTCTTAATTCTCTTCTTAATTTTTTCATCACATTTGTAAGTCAGAGGTTGCATTTTTTATTTTTAAGGGATTTTTCTGAAAGGGTAAACCAAACAAACATATGTCACTGACAATTGACTGCCTGATGCCAGCCATAGAAAAAGTTATGTAAACATTTTTTCAAGTCTCTTTTCTTTCCTATATTACCTCAGCCGGAATGGACTACTGAAAGCCACTCATTCAGTGAGGTGGTAGCCTGGAAAAAAGAAGCCAGGATCTAGATCTAGCTGTGAAAAATAATTACCCGAGACCAGGGAACCTGCTGTTTGCATGTGTATTTGGCCATTAAAAAGTTATTACACTGATATTGGTTGTCACTCGATAACACAATGTTCTCAGTGTGCTAGGGTATTATATTAGCAACCCATAGGGCTTCCATTATCGATAGCCTGAAAAAAAGAGACCAGAGGCAGGGCAGGCAGCACAGTTCCTTTGTGGGAAGGCAGGCACGAAGAGAGAACCTCAATTTACAAGCACCAACACAAAAAGGTCTCATCTCCTGTTAGGCTTTTATAGATAACTATTTTATGAGCTTATACATACGGTCATAATGCCTGACATACACTCTTTTTCTGCAGAAATATTACCTTATTGTGTCGGTTCCTCTTTGATTATTCTTTGAATTCCTTTCTATATTTTTCAGCAAAATGAAAAATTAATGAAATCCCCTTCTTCCCAAATAAAACAATTGCACCCAACTTTGTTTGACATGAGGAATTCTGGGAAAGGTTCCAATATTTCTAGTACTCATGTACATAATTATGTTTACGAAGAATACTGCTGAGTTCTTTGTGACTACTTACCCATACAAATGCAAATGTATGTATGGATGAGAAGTTACAGAGCTGGGAACAGTTTTATTCGTCTGTATTGTGTATTAAGAGAGGATGTTGATAATTTCAGTAAAAATAATCTTACAGTACACTAATAGGAACAAATTGAAAAGCACTTGTAAGATTAGAAGTGCACAATATCATGTCATAGCTGAGTGCAGGATAAAGAACTGACTGAGGAAAGAAACAAAAATAGGGATGAAACTAGAAACCAAACAAAAGCAATTACTGTAAATTAAATACCCTGTAGGGAGAACAGGATTTTGTGGCCTACTCAGTACAGACATAAGCCAGACAAACTCTGGGAAAAATGTCTGGGAAAAATTTGAAGAGGTGTCAATAACTACAAATACAATAAAAATATGTATTAGAAAAGAATATAATAAATATTTTGCTTTCTGCACTTTAGCTATAGAAAGACTGTATTTAAAGTTAATGACAATTTATGATGCCTTATGTTTTATTTTTCTTACACCAGCATCCCCATTCTTTTACAGTGATATTTTCATGATTTTTTAAATTATATGAAATAAAATAACCGATATGCAACTGTCTTTCCATAAAGTGTGTAGTTGTGATCTTGCACACATTTTTTGTGTGTGAGTGGGATACTGATTTCATACTGTTTCTCAAACTGCTTTAGAGACTTCCTGAGAGAAAGCAAAATGAGGAGCATGAATCAGAGAGTTATAATATACAATATTCATTTTCCTTTGTGAACAATTCCTTCTATGGCAATATGTGTTAAAAAATGGACACTACAACAGTACAAGGCATCATAGTTGTAAGGTGAGTATAGACAGCTAGACTAAAATTAGCACCACACTTTAAGAACACACATGAAAGCTGTGTTCATGCCATTTGGCCAGCATAGAAAAACAATATTAAAAAAAAAAAAAAAAAAAGAATTGCAGCAATTTAGCTGGCGGCATTATTTTCTAAAATATCACTTAGACAAATGTGTATGAGAATTTCTAAATTAGGTAAAACTTCAGTGTTTAAAAGGAAATCAAAATATCTTTACCTCCAACGTTTATTTTCCAAAACTACAACTCAGAGACCAAAGCTATTATTCCATCTCGTATTACACCTGGCACCCAGTACTTTTGTTTGATAACTTTTTCTGCCAGACTTATGCTCAGCATATTGCTAAATATTGAATTAAGGCAGATCTGAATCTTTCACTATCAGTTAATTTTCCATGGCACAAGCTACTATAGAATCATCTCTAGGGCATGAGTCCACGTGCAGGAATCACAAGGCGTTCCACAACGTGAGTAACCAAGTGACCTGTAACAACACGTATGTTGTTCCCACATGTTTCCGAAATACTTTGTCCAGCTGTCTCAATGCACACATTATGCTGGGAGACAGCTGGCCAGGCTTCTGAGGAAGCCGAAGCACATAGCTGCTCTCTTCTGACCCCTTATATACATTGTGCTACCCTGAAAAACACACCTTGGCACTCAGCTTGTCATTAAGTGAACTCCTGGATGGATGGGCTTTCGCTGCCGTGCAGAGTGAAAAATGGAGGGACTTCTTGTCTTAAAGTACTCTTAGCTGCATGGCAAAACAGATGGGAAAACATTTGCTGTTCAGAAAGGGATGAACTCTATTTTCATTTTCAATGTCAGAAAAAAAAAAAAGTAACTAAGATTTGATATAATTTAGTGATCTGGCCTAAAACTTGGAAACTAGAACACTTAAATTCTAGTTTTCACCTCTACCACTCATTTAAGCCTGACAATGGGCACAGTCATGTAATTAAAATGACCTTAATTTGAAACATCAAATAAACTGTGAAAACTGAAGTTACTCACCTTTGTGGGATGTAGTAAGGACTCTTTTTCTGCACTTCAACTAGGCAGGGATCATTCCAGAATATTAATTCTGTTAATGTGTATAGCATGTATTAGTTGCAGAGGAGGATAAGGTATCATTTACCCCTTTTTCAGAACAAAGCTATTAGAGGCTTTTCTGAATTCATGATCAGTTTGTAAGTCAGTAGGTCGGTCACCAAGTGCTTTTATTCTGAGCTGAACAAGGTCCCCTAGCTTTGAATCCTTCCCCTTCTCTACAGCACCAAGTGCCTCCACTGTCAATGACTCTCACATACATGACTATTCCACTATCCTTTCCTGGTTTTTTAAATACAGAATTTTAAAACCATTTATTCAGTTCATTGATGGCAATATTGATTACATTTTTGTTGGCTTCATTTTCTATCTTGCCATTTTTGCCATGTGAAATAACCTGTCTAAAGTAATCTATAAACCACGCACTAAGGGCTGTATTTACATTCCTCCATGTATGCTCAAGAGAAAACACGAAATGTAGTGCCAGAGATTCAAATTTCAAGGGTGATAACATACAGTATTCAGTGTTATTGCCAGGTAATTTACTCCAAATAGGCAGGAAGACATTGTTAGACTTTTATACATGACTTACCTGTGGACATGATATGTCTCATATACGCATCTCACAAAATTGTAGTTGGATAAAATAAGCCATGGTGCAAATCAATAACAACATAATCATACATTAAGCAAGGACTGTCGATATCAAAATATCACTGACTATTCCTGTGTTTATGTTTATATATGGGGTACTTTACTATAGTAGTCTTTCAAATCAGAAAATATTTGAACATAAAATGTGAAATGCCCTCTGCAAAAATATTGAAACTGTACAGAGGAAAAATAATTTATCAAGGTGATGCATTTCAAGATTTTGCTGAGGGTGCAATATTTTAAGTAGCTCAGCCTATCTAAACCCTATTTAATATTCAACCACATACTGTCATTTCAAGTGCATTATTAACTTTCCACTCTTTCATAGTACTACTGACTTGCTTCATGAAAAGATGCAAATCTACGTATTCTGATTACAGTCAAGTACGAAGCTTACTGAAATCAGTGAGAGTCTTCTGATTGATTTCTACTGATGTTGGATCAGGCCCATCTGTGGCCAGATTAATTTTCAAGATGGATTTTAGAAATGTACTAAATGTATAAAATCCACCTTTTCTTTGATACAAAGAGATATAATTACATCTTGAGGATGGTAACAGTCTACAGTGTATTTCCCATAGGAGCTGAAGTATATGATCCCCTGTATGCTGCAGGTGCTGCCCATTCTGAAAAAAATGCTGATAAATTTCCCACCTGTTTCCATAATACCAAAATCCAGATGCTCATAACATTTCAAAACTCACTTTTTGCAGTCTTCCTTTTTCTTTGAAGTTTGTTTCTAAGTCTTTGTGAGGTTATATTTCCAAATTTCGTTAACAGAACATGAAAACTACACCAGATTAGAGCAAAGAAATAGAACAGTTGCCCTGATCTAACGAACATATGTCTCTAAAAGAAATCTTAAGTGCTATATTCACCTTCTAGTGAACATAAGTATATATTTTCAATTTTGTATTTTTGTAAACATAATTTGATTATGACTTCTGACTATGGGTCTGTAAGCCACTTTGTTTATTCAGGCTGTATTGTTGATAGCAGTGAAACTGATAAAATGTATTGGGGTTTAACATGGCAAATGATGATTCCAAAACACTTCCTCAGCCAAGTCACAGATATTGTGCCATTTTAGTAACACATGCATACATTGCTCATTTTAGCTGAATTTAAAGTTAGATGTCCTCAGTTCTGGTTTTTTGTTGTTTCACTTTTACTTCAAATTTCAGAGAATGACAGAAACTGGATAATGACACATATGTATAACTACAATTCTGAAGTAAACATCAAATTCAAAATCAGGGAGACAAATGAAGGGACAAATGGGCAGGCCTGAAACATGTTTATTTTGCATATACTGTTGTATTGTGGGAGAGAATTTTTGTTATTAATATGGTGATATAATGGAATTGAGAACATTTTTACACTGCAGTAACATGGGATTTTAAAACAACTAACTGTGCAGAGTGGGCCTGAGTGGTGGCCAACATGAACTGAGCAGGAGTTTCTAGCATTTATATGAAAAAATTAAGAGCAAAGAACAGTACAGAAGGCAGATGACTTTGTTTTCGAGATTTCTACAGATGGAGAAGAGAAAAGGCTGTTTGTTGGTCTCTCGTGTTGAAGGTTACTGCATAAGCCCTAGAGTGTTGGACACGCTTTTACTAAGAACTGAAAGAACGAAACCTGTTAACAAAGCTAAAATAGCTGGTCAGGGCAGGCAATGGCATGAGGAACAGTGAGAGGAGAGATAAGGAGTGGGTAACAGGAGCAGAGCAGCTTAAATTGGGTCTGCTATCTGCAAAGATTTGACAGCCCCGAAGTGCAAGTGAGTTATTATCATAGGAAGGGGGAAGGAACCAGCTGTCTTAGCAGTTGCCTCATCAAAGACGACTGCAAAATGGTATTAGTTGTGCATGAGACTTAGGTATTGTACACTGCTTTGTTTGTGGACTTGTTAGGGCTGTTTTAAAGTTTTTAAGTCCGCTTAGGACATAAGTGGAGAAAACTAGCTCACCAGGAACAGAATGTATATTACATTTCTTTCTAGGTTTCTGGAAATTCCAGACAACGTTTTTTAGTAGCAGTTTTACATTTGAATCCAGCCCACACTGCTACCAGTTGGGAAACACTTCTTTCTAGTTAAGTAAACCAGAAATAAGTGATATGGAATACACACCATCTTCCTCATTTCCAAAATGTGTTATTATATCTTTCAGGACAAAACCCGATAACTTAGGAGAGAAATGTTTTACTTCTTGCTCAGATCAATGAAATATAGGAATTACTGGTCTGGATTAAAAACAGAATAAATCCACTCCAAATTCTTAGTTTTGACTTGGACTAATTGCTGTAAGAGGAAAGAGTTTATCTGGTTTAATTTGACATTATGCTTTATATATGTGTGTGGTTATAGATTGGCATAATTTTTTCTCTCAATTACTAATTTCTTTTACTTTTCTCCTATTTTTTTCTTACTCAGCTCCTCAGGATTAAGAAAAATAAAAAAGATTAAATGGCACTCCTCAGCACATTTCAGCATGTACTTGGTCAGTTATGTACTATTATCTGAACTAGTTCTTATTGAGAAATATCATCCCCTAGCCTCTTGTTCTTGTGGGTGACCCTAAATGACATATGTGGATGTACATCCACCAGTTTATGTAGAGACAATAGGCTTCCCTCTGCAGTCTTCACCTTCCTCTTTCTAAAGCAAGTTTACACCTTATTTGCTTTTTAACCATAGCTCACACTAAGCATAGGTCTACAGAAATAAAATTATATCTTTTTAACATTTGAAAGACAGTATGATATGGTGTGAGGTAGAGATATGGGACACCACAGATATTAGACAAGCACTATAGGTATTAGATAATGCCTTAAAGGTCTTATGACTTTAGGATTCTGAATACCTCCAGTCTAAATGTAGTGCCTAATTATGATGGAAGATTATTTCTTAGAAAAAATATCTCAAGTCTAGCAGTTGTACTCAGATATACTATTTTTGAAAGATCTGAGTACTAGAGTACTTCACACAAATATGAACTTTAGTTATAGCATGAGGACATTTAACCCACACAAATAAGACACAGTCAATACCTCTCAGACAATTCAATGCACATCTCTTCTAGGAAATATTTCTAATAACAATTTTCCTTATATTTTTTCCCCAGTTAGAGATGAATGGCCAAAACACCTGTGGCACTAAAACTTGCCTAGGAAACGTTTTAACAGCCCAAAGCACTGTCACAAATGTCACCTTTTGTTTTACATTTTCAGTTCATAATTTTAATCTTTTAGTGCCAGCTGGGCCGTCACTCAGTATTGCCTTCCTTCACTTTTCCCATATCCACTTGCCAGTCACATCTATCTCTATCTTCTCTTCATTTAGCTCATATTTTTGTCTATATCATTATAGCTGTATCCAACCAGAATTTATCAGGGCCTGTTGCATCAAAGCTTCATGCTCTCTGTAGTAAGGGGAAAAAAAAAAAGGATATCCTAATAATTTGTTCTGGCAACTCTGTTCTATTGTTCAGAACGTTGAAATTAGGAAGTTGAATTATTGCAATGCTGCTAAGCATGGCTATTCTATAATCTCACGAGTTCCATCAGTTAGGTGTTGTCTCATCAACAAAAAATCATTTTTGTGGTACAGTTTTGTTGTAGTCTTCCTCATGTCTAACAGTTACACTTACTGCTTTTAAGAATTAAAGCCAAATATGGATTACAAAAGCTAAAACTACAGTTACACCTAAAATTAGTATTCAAACATTGGAAAGTCCTGTCTTGATGAGTGATTAAAGAATAGCTTCCTGCAGTGAAATTTAACAAAGAATTGCTTGAGTTCAAAATGGAAGAGTGTAATATTTCATTGGCCTGGACGACAACATATAATATTCATAGTTTTCAAACTCAATGTGGTTCTCTAATTCAATACAGATGCTTGTAACAAGTCACTCAGTGTCTGAGTGACACAATTAACATTTTGCTGGTTAGCTAAAAATCTTAATAATTGCTTCACTTATTCATCATGGGCTGATGAATACAGAAACAGTTCCTGATTTAAACTTGACCTTTCTTTTCAGTCATCAGTCATTTGTATTGCATAGCCAAGTGTCTCACAAATATGCCTTTCATTTTGCATATAACTGTAAAAAGTTAAGCTCTAGGATTCTCATTAAGAATGTTTATTTCTTTAAATATGCATTAACTGCTGAAGTGTCACACGCATTACTTTTGTAGCATATGCTGCAATGAATGAGAAAACACTTAAATCTATCACTTCTCAGAAAATCAGAAACAGAAAGATTCAGACCCCCTACATTCCATCTGTGTTGGGACTTACACAGAATGGAAGTGTTGAAAATATATAAGGTACACTTTGCACTTCTAGTGGTACCTAAGGGCTAATATTCTCATTTTGACACATGATTCGGTTTCCCCTAACAGAGGCACAACCACTGCGTGGGACAAGTCTTAGGTGTTGTTCCAGTTATGAATTCTTTGACAGACTGAGTTTCTGGAGCATGAAACGAGACCTAGACACCCTTCATCCCAGTGGGGTAACCCATTTCACTGAGCCATAGAACTGGTCTTTTCTCTGTCTGCTCGTTCTCTATCTACAACAATATTGACTTCCCAAGAACAGCCCAACTTCAGCAGCTTTGAAACGGAGGTATTGGCATTTTCATACCTGGAACAGGACAACTGCCCAGAGATGTTGGTGGGAGCTGCACCTTTCCAGCTTCTTAAAATGGCAACAGTATAGAAAAAAACTACCCCTTTCCAGAGTGCAATGTTGGTACTTGATCTCCAGCCAATCTGGAAAGAGATACGCCCGTTCATGCTTAAGAAAAGACCTCAGAGTAATTATGAATTATGAAGGAAGGGTCAGACTATAAAGGTCTGATTCAGGTACTCAAAGTTATAAAGAGGACAACCCAGACCTGTAACCCTGTATTTATTTCTTTTTAATTGTCCAGTTATAACTGAGTCAGTATTCTGCTGAAATCTCCTTCCTGAAAATCTTAAACTCAGAAAGCAATCAAGTAGATAGATATAGATATAGATATAGATATAGATATAGATATAGATATAGATATATAGATAGACATAGACATAGACATAGACATAGACATAGATATAGATATAGATATAGATAGATATAGATAGATATAGATATAGATATAGATATAGATAGATATAGATATAGATATAGATATAGATATAGATATAGATATAGATATAGATATAGATATAGATATAGATATGTGTGTGTATCTTGAATCATTCTACAGAGTCAGCAGACAGAACAGAGATCCATACTAAATAAATTGGATGCCTGGATTAATCCAGCTGAGATAATTATTCATGACATCTAAAATAGGCTCCCTGAATCTGAGTTTTGTTCAATGTCCTTATGAACCTAATGTATATAATTGTGAACTACATATAAGTAGGATTTTAATCTCATATCAAAGTCCTTCCTCATAAACTTAATCCAAATGTGTGTGCTTTTAATATATTGTGGGAATATGGGAGAAAATGTCTAGCTCTTGCCAGCAATACTACACATTACAGTTCAGGAGAGAAG
The DNA here is from genome assembly GCA_027574665.1 of Rhynochetos jubatus. Classification (NCBI taxonomy): domain Eukaryota; kingdom Metazoa; phylum Chordata; class Aves; order Eurypygiformes; family Rhynochetidae; genus Rhynochetos; species Rhynochetos jubatus. Next base: position 11,432,032 of record CM050652.1, read on the forward strand.
TGAGGAAAGATCTCCTTTAATGAGCCTGTAGATACAAAAATAACATGGAATATTACCCCATCTGAATTACCCAAACAGATTCAAATTGCCCAATTTAAAACTTGTCCAAAAGCCAAGTTTAACATCTCATGTAGTCTGCAAGCAGTGCAATGAGAATTTTTAATGATCAAAGGTGCCTGACTTTGTTTTAATGACTTATGCATAGTATGCCATGCCCCAACACCACTGTAGCTCACAGATGCAGCATCATCTGCACAGTGAAGGCTTCAACTACTAAACTACTAAACTACTAAACTGCTCATGCTACTTGCTCATCATTTAGATCTTCTTTCTGGAAATACACCAGTCTAAGAAATAGTTGGCTTGAAATTCTATTATGATGATAAATGATCTGTTTAGAAACCTCATGTCTCATCATCTGAGAATCTGCAATACCTATTTGCTGCATTTTAACCCCACCCAGCAACTAAGCCTCACACAGCCGCTTGCTCAGTCTCCCAGGGTGAGATGGGGCAGAGAATTGGAAGAGTACAAGGGAGAAAGCTCCTGGGTTGAGATAAAGACAGTTTAATAGATAAAGCAAAAGCTGTGCACACAAGCAAACCAAAACAAGGAATTCGTTCACCCTTTCCTATTGTCAAGCAGCTTTTCAGACATATTCATGAAAGCAGAGTTCCATGTAACAGTTACTTGGGAAGACAAATGGCATCACTCTGAATGTCCCTCCCTCCCTCCCTGTTTCTTCCCCCAGCTTTATATGCTGAGCATGATGTCATATAATATGGAATATCCCTTTGGTCAGTTGGGATCAGCTGTCCCAGCTGTTTCCCCTCCCAATATCTTGTGCACCCCCGGCATACTCACTGGTGGGGTGAGAAGCAGAAAAGGCCATCGCAGAATCATTAAGGTTGGACAAAACCTATAAGATCATCTAGTCCAACCATCACCCACGCCTTCAGTCTGTGTAAGCACTGCTCAGCAGTAACTAAAACATCTTTACATTATCAACACTGTTTCCAGCACAAAACCAAAACATAACACCATGCTAGCTAATATGAAGAAAAATAACTCTCTTCCAGCCAAAACCAGCACACTACTCCATTCTATACACTGGTGCAGTCAGAAACAGATTATATACGGTACAAATATATATATATATATGCATGTATGCATATGTATCAGCAGACGATATTCCTCCACAGAATCTCCCCTCCACCCTTCAACTCTTCTCCCATATTTACCTCTTTCATATCAGGTCTTTCTAGTTTAATAGAAAATTATGACTTGCATTTCTGTAATTATGCAGGATATGGAAGCCAAATTTAGATTTAAAAAGAACTCTATCAAACACGTTATTGTTTGTGTTTGAATGGTAATTTGACATTTTTCCTTTAACGGAAACCAGGTAATTCACATGACTGGATACATCTACAAGTTTTGACTATATTTAACAGTTTCCAGTGTGAGGTGTCAGCAAACCCACTTCTGTTATACTGAAGGTGAATACATAGTTACCAGTTTTCAGTTGGTAAAGTGTTAATGGCTTGTGAAATGTCAGTTCTTTTCAATTATGTCTCTCCTTGTGTCATCTATTGACTGTCATTAATATAACTTAATAGCAAAGGAATATAATCTTCAGTAAATACTGCATATGAGATTACAAAAGACTGAAAATAATATTTTGTTTTCCTTTTCAAAATTCTGTTTCATAGTGAAATTGAGAAAAATCTATATTGATTTTAACATAAATTAGAATGACTTCTTTTATTTTTAATCTGGAGTGGAGACATTACTTTCATGATCTCTGGTGATTCAACGACTACAGTTGGCCTGGAGGTAATTGAAGTAGTATTTGTGTGGAGAGTTAACAAGCCACAGGGGACCTGGAACATGAGCAAAGGCATAACCATCACAACAAGCCCATGTTTTCTTACAGCTTGGTTGCTGTTGTAAGGTCATAGGCTGTAAAGATGTGGTTAGTGAGAGAAATTAGTCATGAAAACAGCATAACCCAGTGGGGATTTAAAATACATGAATCAAGTCCAACTTTTGTTTGTTTAAAAGAAGCTGGCTTGGAAAAAAAGTCTCTTAATGGTATCCTAGTGGCATAAGCCCATGTTTGGGAGGGTTTCTATAAAATGCATCATGTTAAGTAATTTCACTTAGAGGACATGACAGTCCAAAAGTAAGAATAATACAGAGGAATTCAGTGCTTTGGACACTCCATTTCAGTCAGGAAAACAACCACACCTAGTATGAGAAACTATGCTGGCTTCCTTGGAAAGCCACTAACCTTTCTGGATGCAAATTTTTTCATGGGGAGGTGCCCACTGCAAAAGTCAATCAGAATTCAACTACAAAACTTAACAGCTGTTGAAAGCTCAGCCAGGATTTAAAACCAGCAACAATCTGGGACATCTGTGTAACTACACTGCTAATGGAGTGTCACTGAGGTACCTATCCCAAGATGATTCACTGCCGTTAGTACCTACATTAAACATGACTAAATCAAGAGGGTTCAACTGCTTATATCTTAAGAAGAGAAATGAGAACTTGGAAAACAAAAGTTGTTATCATGCAGCAGCCTGACACTAGTTCTGTGTCTCAGGGAAATTCCTGGCAAGGAAATATTAACATAGTAAATGCAGCAATAGAGCAACTGTCTCTGTCATCCTTAAAACAGCTAGGAAACAATAGCTGGGCTGAAAATAGCAGTTCAAAGCATGATAAGCAGCTGGTGCATTTAAAGTTAAGGTATTAAAAGATAGCCAAGAAAGTGTCTGGAGAGATCATTTGGTAGGTTTACAAAGCAGTAGATTTGGTTCATCTTTGCTCCCTGTAACATTTTTGCATGTTCAAGTAGCATTGTTGTTGCACTGCTCTTAAGATGAGCCACAGCCACAGACTTATTGAACAAAGATACACCAGGAAAAAGGATAACACCGGTGAGTAACTTTTGAAAGAACTATCTAGTGTAATGACAAGGAAGATTGAAGGAGACATCACAAATAGCTTCAAATATATGAAGATCAGTCAGAAAGTGAACAGAAACCAGCTGTTCTCCACACTCACTGAGGACAAGGCAAAAAGCAGTCAATTATAAGGACATAAGAAAGGAGATTGAGTTTAAACGTTAATAAGCTAATTTCTAATAGCAAAATAGTTAAATATTGGAATAATTTACCTAGGAAAGTTGTTGAACTTTCCTAGGTAAATTCTATTACTGAAGGATTTAGAATATTTAAGACTGGACAAGAATAATGTCCTTTGAAATAGTCTTGCTAAAATTAGTCTAGGTCACCTATCAAGATATCTCCTACCCCAGTTTTCTATTTATCTTAGGTTAAATACAGCCAAGATCAGGATAAGTTGTAACCGTACACAGAGTTTGTAAACTTGTTAATTCTGTGTTGAGGATGGAAGATTACATCCCAATCTATTATTTTATTTTCCTGGATCACAGGTAAAAGCCACAGCACTGCAATGGTCAAATGCATATTCGAAAGATCTTCAGCTGATTAGGAGAAAGTAGGTGTCATGCTGAGAATCTTTGCTGTCAGCAAAGCTACAAGTAACAGTAACAAGGACTATATTACACAGAAGATAAAGACTCGGCATGGCAAGAAAGTTGTTCTTTGTCATTCTCCATGAGACTATACAACACAGAGAAATATAAACCAGAAGGGCTAACTAGGCCAAGTGCACAATGCAACCATTTCATATCCTGGAAATACGAATGCTATCCTCTCGTTACAGATTACTGAACATGGCATTACCTACCAATTGTTGAGAAATGGTAACATGCTCTAATAATAGATGGTTGAAATGGTAAAATGACAGGATCTTATATTTCTTTAACTGTAAAGCCATCTATAAACTACAATATTAAATACCTTTTCTACAAGTTTTTGCTGTCTCATGTTATTTTTGTACAAATAATTCTTACTAGAAAAGATGATCGTGATAGTTACAAATATTACTGTAACAATGTTATATTATTAACATACATTCGTAGTATTAGGAATATATTGATAAAAATACAAATATTTTTTCTTCTGAAGGCATTAAAATTATTGCTTTCTTTATAAACTTTGATGTCTAGGAAAAGACTTGAATGGCAAAGCATAAAGGTTACAAGTCAAGATTTTTTTTAAGAGCATGAAACAAAGTGAACAAGAGGATATATAATTTCAGTATGTGCAAACATATAAGGAAAATACAATGCAACTGAATAGCTCAGAGTAATTTTTATAGGCTTAATATAACACTAAATCAAACTATTAGAGAAATGAATATAAAAACCTATTCTGATTACTTTAAAATCACAAGTCCAGTAAACATTCAGCATTATGTACAAACTCCTTCCAGTACGCCAAGCTTCCCATATTATTGCGAAAAGTATTCACCATCCACCTTTGCAGTAATGCTGGGGGTTCCCCCATCACCACATACCGGTAGAATATTTTTTTTTCTCTTGCAAATATGGCTAATAATACCGATTTCCTTCTTTAATTCTAGGAAGTAGAATAAGTGTAAGGTAATTACCCTGTGCTTAGCAATATTGATTCGTTCTTACAGAGTCACAGAAGATGTAACGGTCAAATATTATTCATTTTGGTCTTAAAAATGAAGGCCTCATGGGTATATCTGAGTTCAGGATGTAAATTGAATAAGTAAAGCAAATGGTCTTAAATCCTTCAGATAAAGTACATTAGTTTTGCAAAGACTTATTCATCAGTATTCATAATTCAGGGGAATAGATTGTTAGAGAGCTAATGAAAAGCTTCTTATCTTTATGCTATATGGATTTACTAAAAGCTTAACAGAGATTGACTATGCCTAACTTCCAGCATTTTATTCAAGGAGTTTTACTACTATGCAACACACTATAACATGAAGCTACAGTAGATTGATATCCTTAAGCAGTTCAAGAGAAGAGAATTTATGAGAAATAAAGCTCTTCTGAAATGTAGTGGAGGAGAGTTCAAGTTCAGAAGAACTGAGGAAAGGAGTAGGCAGCAGTAATCTTAGATAAGTGACAATGACACTACCACAGTCTCCAACTTCATTAAAAAGCATTCTGTGGATAAAAGAGAGATTTCAGTAAAGCTTCAGTGAATTTTTATGGCTGTAATTCACTTCCCAGGGCTGTACTTAGGGATGTCACTGTTTCCATTATAAAACTCAGTTGTAAAGGACATACAATTAAATAATTAAAATTGTGGGGGTTTGCACAGAACTTTGTCATACAAAAGACGTTGTGGAAATCCATTTTACAATTATTTTTTTTTATTATTATTTTTGCAATAAATCAAAATGAACGTGTTATCTTAATATTTTTAATTTAAGTATATGACTGATTTTCAGTACATTTTGATTTCCAGTAAGGAAACATCTTTAAAGGAAGTTGATAGTGGGATAAGCCTAAGCATCCGTTGTTTGGAAATCAGCTCTTACAAGAATGCTGACACTGAGAATCTATAATGAGATAAGTTATAAACAGTTCAGCCAGCAGTTTTTATTAAAGATGGTAAATTTACCAACATGAAGTTGTGTTATCTTTTCATTTCTTATCATTGGATGACCCCACACAAAAGACAGCAATGAAATGACTAAGAGTTAAGAGCAGGCTGTGACTTCATTGGATAAGTTTTTATCAGTATCCTGAACACAAGTACTGCAATGAGGTTAAGGAGGATTGCTAGGTTCATTGGAAGATGGGTGTATTTTCCAAAAGAATAATTTTGTTTATTTATCATCCTTTACATAAAAATGAAATCCTGTACTACAGCCAGATTAAAATAAGCAGGAAGGAATGGGTTGCTGAGCAGAAGGACTTACTCTTTCCCCTCTGATGCTGCATTACACTGCCACACTGGAAATTACCTGTACTCTGAGACACCCTACAGCAGCTGAGGTGGAGCTGGGGCTTATCCAACATAGGAAAAATGCATTCTCGTGTCATGAGGGAGAGTTCATCTCATCACACAACTCAGCAGAGTGAATATTCCATTATTACAGTTTCCAAATGCTGCATATGGTTCGCTCATTCCTACTGAAACTGAGTCTGCTTCTGTCCCTGACAATATTCTTCTTGCTTTTATAGTTCTACTTATATTTGTGACAAAAACTTGGGATTATAGCATCAATTTCCTCCCTCTACTATCTTCTTTGATCCTAAAAAGTCTTCTATCTGTTGACAGACTTCAAGCCCTTTAATAAATATGCTATTGACACACTCACATACTCCACAGTGACCTGGTAGTGCTTTCTGAGTGACTGCACCTTCCCATTTGAGGAGATGACTCATGTGCCTTCAATACCCTCTTTTATTAAACTTCATAGATATTACTTCATAACATCTATTGAGTGTGTATATGAAACTACTGTTGACAATGCAAGATAATTTGGGTGCAGTTCATCTGTTGAATTAGTTATCATGTTATTCTTGCAAGACCTTCTCCAAAAGAGTCTTTTAAATTACTTTCTAGCTGGGCAATGCCATGTGGCCTGAAAATTGGCTGAAGTAGCAAGGAGAGGTGTCCAGCAGACTCTAGCAGGATGCAAGCCTCGTCTTACTGATCATTCGTAATAATCTGTTATGCATTTTACAAATTAAATATCCAGAAAATATTAAGCTAGTTTAAAATGAAATGTTTAATGACAGTAGAGATGAAACAGATATAGTTATAAAGGTATGAATTCTGAGGGAAATAGCATACAATCTAGAGAGGAGCAAAATTGTCACAAAAAAAGTGTGCAAATTTAGTGCTTAATTCTCAGGATAGTAAAATCAGTAAGCATTCACAGCAGTGGGATTGTTTAGTTACAGGTCAGTGAATGCTAAGCATCTTACCTGTTAAAGTTGCCATGTGGTAAGGGCTTACTGGAAAATATGCTGACGATGACATTTGAGAGACAATAAACAACTTGAAATTGCTATAATGATACACTGAGTGGGATCTGGAGATTGGCACAAAGGGCACAATGGTCAGAACTGAGTAGCCATGACAGAAATACAATGTAATGAAACAGTTCATTCAATATTTCTTTTAAAGTAAAGGTATCCTTTTTCTTCACAGAGGGACACATACTGATGTGCACTTGAAACGCAAACTGATCAAGAGAAATCGTTGATTCTGTGGTGCAAAACATGAAATAAGTATCCTATCATAAATGTACGTTTATAATTCTATAGTAAAAACTAATAATATAATATAAAACTAGTAATGAAGAGGATAAAGGAGATACCAAAGCTCACTTTCATATAAAACAACACTTCTCTTGAAGTTTTCTAAATAATTATCACCTACCCCTCCTCAGAGAGTTAGGCCAGCTTTCACCTAATAATGTGATGGTGGAGGAAAGCGTTAGTTTATCTTTGTATCTGAGGTGGATGGATGACAGCAGTACATTCCAGCCCACTCTGAGCTGCTAACAGAATTGCACAGACACTGAGTCTGAGCACACAGCGTGATTTTTTTCCTTACGTAGCATTATTGATATTATACTCAGACTGTTATATGAAACGTGCAAAAAATCGTTGACTCTGTGGTGTGAAACACGAAATAGTAAGTAACCTGTCATAAATGTAGAATTACAATTCCATTAGAGGTTTATGAGGAGTGGATGCAATAATGGTATTCAAGAGAGAAAAGAATATAAATATATCAAGCTTAACCAAGTTATAATGCATAGATACAGTATTTGCCTTTATGTATTTAATGAACTATGTATGAGATGCTCCATGAACAGCCATCAGCACTCAGAGGAGCCACAACCTGACCTTGTTTCCAGGTGTACTGTGAGGCACTGCAAGGGCCGGCAGTTCCCTGGCCTGGGGGCAGCAGGGGCTCCTGGGGGACTCAGAATCCTCTTATAGTTTAGTGTGTTAGGTGCCCATGCTTATTATTCTTCCTTTTAATGGAAATGACTTCACATTTGTCAGTATTACATTTCTTTTGCCACCTGTCATTATCCCATTTATGAAGCAGGTTCCTGACTCCTTTGAAGCTTGCTTGTTAAAGGCTCAGTACTCATCTGTTTCAGTCTCCCTCCTCCTCCCTACATGCTCAGACATGAAAGCTAAATAATTAATCAAGATTAAAAGCTGTAGAGCACCAAAAAACCCACAGTGTGCTCAACAGGACAGCACTTAATTATTTTCCACACCTAATAATAGTACCTTCTGAATAGATCCTTCTGTGTTCTCTTGTTTTTAACAGATTTCTTATAGTTTCTGAGCCAGAGCTTAGTGACTTGAGGTTTCTATGTGAATCAGTGACAGAGTATCTGAAAGTTAAAATTAATTATCCAGTTCAGCACAACTGTTACTACTCATTTTCTGTAACCTAACTGATGAATGGCTACAAATGGTTCTGGGGTGGGTCACAACAGGATGTATATAGGCACACAGGTGGGGAGAGACATGTGTTGTCTCCTATATCCTGGTCTTCAGCAAGTACCCAGAATAAGCTTAGAGGGTAAGGGAAAATAGGTTAAAAGGACCAAACTGGACTTCTGAGTCAAGTACTTTTGTGCTTCTCCTGGGAATATATGAATTTATGAGAATGTAAGTTTGTTGAATGCATCTCTCATTGCTTTTTTTATTTCCAATATCTATTCTGAGTAAAGATAACAAAACTGATGAAATGCACCTTTTTATTAGTAAACAAAAAAGTCAAGATTTCATTACTGTAAAAAAACTAGGTTGACACAAATAAAAGAATGTTTCTTAGATTTCCAAATAATGTACCAAAGCCAGCTTGCATTTTATCCAAGGGTAAAAATGTACATTCATAATATACTTTTCTTTCAAGATTATCAGCCTTCTTTAAAGTGGAATCAAATTACAATATACACTAATGACTATATTAATATTATTAAAATAAATTCATTCAGCATGAACACACCCTGCTTCAGAATCCTACAACTGTACATCAAAGGATAGCTTGAAGTTTTAATCGTTTTAGGGCTACAGAGTGTCTAAGTGCCTAGTTGCATAAGTGAAGCTAGCACACTTCGTCCACATGTTGCATTCCTCTGGTATTTTGGCTGAGTTTCTGTTACTAAAATGCCTTCCAGATGTCATCATTGCTATTACAGATCTAATCCAACTTTAGAATACCTAAACTGGAAAGAAAGAAAAAGCCCTAGAATAAATTCTTCAGGGACTGGGGTAATCATTTGGGAACAATGTTTAAGACCATCTCACATTTATACTTAGTGAGATATAAAGACCAAGAAGCAAAAGACCTGCTTTATCAGGATTTTATGATGCTTTGATATGTGTTTATGCTCTTTTATGATTGAATAGATTTCTCACTGAAAAAGAGAGATCCCATAATTTGGATTTATTCAAATAATAGCAGTAAATAAAGTTAAAAGTCACATTTCCTTATAACAGAAATTAAATAAAGGAGATTTTTATTTTTTTCTGTAGTTGATAAACCAAATGTAATACTGTTCAGATACTACATTATTTTCAGCCTTACGAGCGGCACTCACAGATAAGTTTTACAAACATGTTAGGCTGATAATGCAGTCGTGTCATAGTGGTGTTGTCAGGTGACTATAGGAAAGAGATGAATAAACCCAGATTCATATATTTTCAAATTATATCAAAGCAATACAATAAATATGCTAAATGTTCAGAATTTTTAAAGAAATAATAGAAACAGTTTGTCTCTGCAAGTTATGCCATGGTGCTCAACATGGGGCTCAAAGGTATAATTTTTGGCTTGTGGGCCAAAAAGTATATTATAATATTTGTATATATTAATGGAGGCTATGCTTTTGGTACAAAACAGTAATATTTCTGTCAACAAGACTTACTCTGAAAACATCCTCCTGTGTTTAGTGAGTAATGCAGAATCAGTGCATTCGAAAATGTCCTGTACTGATGAGGTAAATTTCTGCAGCAAGTTGCTACGTAAAAGAAGGAAAACTGTTTCATATTTTCATTGTAAAGGTAAATTTTAAGGCATAAGTAATGTTTTAAGAAATTAAGTCTTCTATTTCATTACTGTAATATGACATAATACCCTTCTATGTGTGATGGTAATGGTTACATGAAAGTTTACATTCCCTTTTATTGAACAGATATGATATTACTGCTTTCTGTCCTAACAGTAAGAGACTTCAGACCACACAGATTCAACTCTAGCAGGCTGACTTGGGTCACACATGGTGTAAACAAGCAGAATCTGTATGGAAATCTTAATATTTGAGCTGTAGTAAGTAAAGCAATGGATCAGATGGCGCCACTTAGTACTTTACATCAAGCCAGGTAAACAATGGGAGATATATGGTTTCAGTATTCTTATTTTGTCAAAGGGAGATTAGAGTTGCAATAGCTGCAGAAAAACCAAACTGATGATAGATATCCGTTTGTTTAATGAAAAGTACTTGAAAAGTTTAGTATAGAAGGGGGCCGGAAGCCTACCATTTTGCTGCAGTTTGATTCACCCAAGCATGACATCTATCTAGGACATCTATCCTCCATGTCTTATAATTTTCTATGATACAACACTGGTTAAATAATGTCTCCATTATGCACTCTGTTTCAGAGTTTAAAATATACCTCATTTAATGATGAATTAACTGAAAAAGGAGTGTGGTTGTGCAAAAGTGGCTTTAAGTTAATTTGCACAAATTAAGGGTGAGCCTGAGTTGTAGGTCAAGGTTTAAACTGAATCATTGCTGACTACAAATATACAAAAGAGCAGAGGTGTGATGATGGATGCGTTCCAAAAATCTTCAATTTCCTACTAACGTTTCTAAACTCATAGAGATAAACTTAGAGAAAATTCAATCCATAGTGTGGCAACATTAATAAAACCCAAACATTAATAATGTGATAAGGTGAATTACCTAGGACATTCACTTGGTACTGGGATTACGTCTTTGACTAATACTATGAAAATCATAAAAAAAGCAGCTTTTTTCAAGATTTCTTGAGAGAGATTTTATATACAAATCTATATATGCACCCATATACTTAATTCTCATTAAATCTATTAAAATCCACAGGTGAAACGTACACACAGTTTAGCCATTTTCTTCCCAGCTTTTTTTTAATAAAAACTAAACACTATAGTGACATGTATCTAACCAACCCTGTATAGGTATCCACGTTTGTCTGCTCATATGTTGTGCATATACAACTCCACACTGGTAGCTCCATTTGCAAATGCAAGTGGAGACCACTTACAGTCAAAGATGAACCTGTTTTTATTGAACACAGTACAAGTGGTATCCATGTAGACATTTGAGCATGACATGACTGAAGGACTGGAACTGCCAATGTGATGGACAATCTTTCTTGAAGAGTACAACACATTGTCATTATTGATCAGTGCTTCAAAGGATTTGATACAGCTCTTACACTGTCATTGTTTTTGCTTCAGCTTTTTCACTGAGCTCCGTAATTTTTCTTCTCAAAGGGTCTACAGTGTTTATTTTGAAGTACAACATACAATCACAGAAATTCACTTAAGATGAGTTGAAACATTTTCATTGATAGTACTTATAACACCTAAATTAGTCTTTAAAAGGCTAAAGCTTATATATATCAACCCAGCAGTTCCTGCTTTTAGAATTTAATTTTTACCAGCTGACCCCATTTCATACAACATTTTTCAAAGCCTTGTATGGAGGCTGTATCCCATGTTGTCTGTCACTTCAAAGGATAAAGTTAATCTATTATTGATTCAGCTAAGAATTAGCAATTAACTACGTCTGTGATTCATATATTCTATATAAATTATTATAAAATTTTAATAAACACTGGCTATTGATATATATATAAAATATATTAAACATTGGTGTTGGCAGATGAAGAAGCTCTACGCCAAAGACTGAACCCTGCTCACTATAAGAAAATCTTTCCTGAAAATAAGATAGAAAGAAAGAAATGTTTTAGTTGTCCAGGCATGAGAACAGTCTTTTACATTATTTCATTATATCTTCTGGAAAGAGGTAGTTACCCCTACCCATGTCTAAACTGAGGTGGAAGAGGTTAAGCAAACGTTAAAAGGTACATCGTGCCTTCTGTTAGGCAAGGGATAGGATGGAAATACTTGTCTGAATAAAGCTCCAAGAGGGATTTGCTTATAAAGGTCTTTAGTCAGATCTCTTCTGGGACAGTATAGGAAGGAGGGCTTGCTTCAGCAATTGCTCCCCAGCCAGAATGATATATATCTTTCTGGTAGCTTGTTAGCTGGGAAACACAGAGAGAAAAACCTCTTCAAGTGAATGTGAAGTCCAGGTAGGGATTAACATGCATTACTTTTCCCATCTTTTTCTCTCTCTAAACCTAGTAAAGGTGGTGGTGGTGGTGGTGATGGTTGGGACTACTGAAAATTTCCTTGTCTCACTTAGCCTTACATTTGCTGCTGGTGATTTCCAAATAACTAGCAGACCAGTTTGGTTTCTGTGGATATGGTCAATTTAAAATCTGGGGGTCTTAGCTAATTGCTCAGAGTTAAAGGGACCCCTCAATACAACCTCATGGACTAGTTCAAGAGCTAATCATTTAGAGCAGAGTTTATGATAGTGTTCTTTGACTTGCATTACTCTTAACCTTCACAAGGTATGACTGGGTAGTAAATTGGGTGGTAAATATCAATATAATAAATGGTATATTCAACTCAAGAAAGAAGCCTTAAAAACCCAGATCCACTGCATCAAAACAAAACAATATAACAACAATAACAAATAATCAGTCAATAAGCAGTTGGAGATGTTATACTAGACTCCATAAGAGGAACAAAACATTATTCAGCAAGAAAACTTTCGGTCTGTTTACTTCTCAAATACAGTGATTTCCAAATTATGAGACAGGAAAAAAAAAAAAAATGAAACAAAACCAAAACCCAAGCACAAGAATTTAGGTGCATCACTTTCATTCTTTTGCTCACTGCAGAAGTTGTTTTTATTTAATTGTTGGTTTTAATAAAAACTGCTGTTTCACCCAGAGTTGGGCATCATTAAACAGCCCTGTGTCCTCAGTTCACCCTTCAAACTCCTTGAACTCGAGTCCTCATACAGGTCTCCTGACATCTTGTCACAATATCAAGTTTCTATTTCCTGGTATAAAACTAAGCAGTTCCTCTAAGTGATAATTCCAAAATACTTTATTTTCCATATTAAACAAGTCATCTGTTAACACTTGGAATCTGTATCTTGAATCCTTTTACCATTTTGTATTTGCCAGCACTTCCTGACTTTATTTTCTAGCGGAGGTATGTACAACTCCTCATTACATTTCTTAAACCTCTAGTTGAAAACTTGGAATAGGCTTGCACAAATTTGTACTGTTATTGGTCAGCACTGTAATAGGAAACCTGGATTTTGTAGGTGCTGAGCTCCAACAGTCTTCACAAATGTCAGCAGTTGGTGAAGTTAAACTGTTTTTCAAAAATATCTGGAAACCAGCCTTCCAAATTATTGTGTCTAATTGTAGGTGCTTATGTTTAAGATGTAATTGAGAATAATAAAACCGGACACTAAAAGAATATACATAAAATAATACAGAGAAAATTAATATAGCAATCACAATGTTATAGACAGGGGGATGAGAATTAGGAAAGCAACTTTTGGTCTGAGATTCGCAGTGACACTTGTTAGCTTACAATTTGTAAGTCATGCATATGCAAAGCCTGGGCTGGGTGAGCAGTGACAGTGAAGGGCATGCTGACAGATTTCTCTCTGTAATTTAATTATTCCAAGATGTCCTTATGTCCATGTTATATAATGTGGTTAGAAGGGGAGGGGAAAACTGATTTTTTTTGACAATTTTTACAGATATTATGGTTCTTCCTGTAAATGAGCTGATTATGGTTCTTCCTGTAAATTAACTGATTCTAAGTGTATTCTGTTTCCATAATACCATAATATAAATTGTCTTTATTTTGCATCTACAGTGACTTCATTATGCAAATGGCTAAACTCTGCTTGCAGCTCTGCTTTTAGATATAGTTTTGAACATGGAGGAACGGAGGATACGTGTTGGAATCTTCCCAATTAATGTTTTTTTTCTCCTTCTCTGTCACATAAGCACACGCAAACACGTGAGCAGTATCTTCTCAGGGTAGCAAAGAGAACATATCCACCGTACCTATTTGAATCTTTAAAACTAATGACAAACAGAGGAGCAAGCCCAAACCAGTGAAGGTCATACCTAATTTTGTGCTCTTAACTGTACACTGAATATAGTAAGATGTAAATATTATTTCTTGATGAAAGTGAAAGCTACAAAGTATGAAAACCCTTGAAGTGTTTCTTTACTGTTTTCATAAACTTTAAAAAACTTTATTGGGTAATTGAAGCTTACATTTTTGTTGTGATAAACAAAAAGACACTGATATCTCTTCACATATTAAGACCTTCCCAGAAGTTTTATTAATGAAGCTGAATGAAATTAAAGGAATTATTTCTTAACAGTGATGACTATTTAAACTGACAATTAAAGCTAACCAGACTGGGGTTGTTTTTCAGAGCAACAGATCCTAATTACTTCTGCTTTTTAGTTTCTAATGACCACAGTATTTTTTCCATACCAGCAATTGCATGGTACTTCAGGGACCCTGTATAAAATAGTGTGTGTTTAGGTCACTGCAACACCTTACTTTCAGCTATGAGAGCACTGTTATTCTGGGAACAGGTGGATATTATTAATTCTTATGGGGTGGAGAAAAGACATCTTTTGAAGGCTGCTGGTGAGCAAAGGAAAACATGGAAATGGCCAAGTATGGAGAAAAATTCTAAATGGGTGTTTATGGACTTAGATTCAAGGACTACTGAAGCTAATATGCACTTTCCATTTAATTCCTGTATCAGACATGAAAGGCAGATGAAACAAAGTGATCTCCTTTCCCTTTAGAGATTTCTATGAAACAAGTATTAAAAATAAACTTTAATTTTGCCCTTCCTCAGGACATTCAGGTTCAATGAAATGCAAGATAGAAGTTCCGTATCTAAATACAAATATCAGGATTTAGACAAGAATGCTTAATATTCAGGCCTCTGTAAATCAGTGTTAAATGAGCTGCTCAGTTGAACTGATCACTAAATATTTTCAAAAGTGTATTTAAATAGCAAATGATATCCTGCTGGCTATAAAATCATCTGTAAATGTTACTCTATTATACCTTCTACTAATGGTTGCAGTAGTATAAAACTACTAGTGTAAAAGGCAACAGCTCTGAAAGCAATCAGCCTGAAAGTAGTTCATAAAAAGCTAAAAGAGTGGCAATCTTCTCAGCAAGATGAAAAATAGAAAACCACAAGCAATAAGTGCATTCCTTCTACTTCACTACTTTCTACTTCTTTGTTAGAGTTCTGGATTTATGACAAAGCTAATTTAAAAAAAAAAAAAAAGAAAAAAGGCAATTGCCTTTCAAAATACCAATATTACACACAGAAACTAACATTTGTCAAAGTGTATAAACACTCTAATTCTTTTTTTCACTCACTTTCTTTTTTTTTGTCTAAAGCATGGGAAGAATTAAGCATGCAACTCAGAAAAATCACATTCTTTATATTATTTGTAAGACGTATACATCACTTACTATAGTAAGGCTATAGACCATGATTTGCTAGATGTTTGGACAAAATGATGGATGGTCAGATTGATAGACAAGTAGTATTGTTTTGTTTTATTTTACTTTGTTTTTCCAGATTTAGCTAACAAGATACAAAGAAAAATAAAGACATACTTGAGTTACTTGTTTTGGACTGATCTTCTTAAGAGATTAATTTTCCACTGTTCAAGTTAATAGAAGCCCAGAGAATGACATTAGTGAGTTTAAGATCAAGTTCTAGCAACATCAACATTCTTTTTCTTGATCGTATGTGCCTTTGGCAAAAGTATTTGATGAATAAAGGTTTAACTAAAAAAAAGCAACAGCAAAAAAGCCCTTGTCATCTTACAGTACCACTGAACTGGAGTTAATTTTGTTTAATGGACCATAAATTGTGTCTCATTATCTCTGTTTTACAGTAGAGAAAAAAAAAAAAAAGTACAGCAATGCAAAAGATCAACAGTACTAAGGGAAATAGAAGCTTGCTCTCTTGTGGCCAGAATATCTGTTGATTTGATAAGTCTTTATGATTTTACAGAAACGCATTTTAGAAATTTTTTTGGTTCTATAACAAAGTGTTCTATAACAGTAGTTTTGGTGTGTCACAGTCTCCGAGAAAAAGGATTTAAAAGTGGATTGGAACACAAGAAGTTTGCAGGTCCAAGTTGGGCTCTATAATTATCATCTTTTCAGACTATTCTAAAGCCGCGCATTTAAAACAAGGTAATGCTCAATTTATTTGTGAGAAGAAAGCCATTTTCTTAGCACAACAAGCGAGGAAGCAGTTTACCTCTTACTGCAAACAAGGTGGTATAAGAAATGATTTCTCAAGCAAGAGATCAAACACTGTCGTGCCCTAAGTATACTACAGATCATTGCTCTGGCAGACCAAGGTTACTTTAAACATCCCTGACTCAAATGAGATTTGTTCCTATCTTATGCAAGTGTTTTATTTACTGCTGGAACAGTTTGTTACTGGAAAAATGCATGCCTGAGGCCAGATCATTAATCTATAGAGACAGCTCTTTTACAGTCCAAAGTTATGGCACTGTTTATTAAAAAACTGCAGAAAACTCTGTTGAATGTTCCAACCAAGTCTACTCCTAGGCAGACTTGTTCTGTTTTTACTGCTTTGGCATTGCCAGAAGCATCAAGACCAAAGTGACCAGCTGTGTTGCAGAGTTCTTACTGTGCTCCTTAGTGCCTTGCTTGATGGGCAAAAGGAAGCTAAAGAGCAAAAATTAGGAGCTTTTCTGTCATGGACCCAT
The DNA here is from genome assembly GCA_027574665.1 of Rhynochetos jubatus. Classification (NCBI taxonomy): domain Eukaryota; kingdom Metazoa; phylum Chordata; class Aves; order Eurypygiformes; family Rhynochetidae; genus Rhynochetos; species Rhynochetos jubatus. The sequence goes on from CM050652.1 coordinate 11,448,884, forward strand.
ACACAGTGTCATTCATGCTCCAAACATCTTTGACAACAGCAACCTGAGTCTGCTTACTTCTATTGCAAGACACACCTGTGGGCTGTCACCAGGTAAATAAAAAATTACAGATGAAGGAAAGCTGTATGTGGAAGGAATACACTGGAATCTATGGATCTGCAAAGACTTATCCCATCAGAGACATATAGCTGTGAAGTTGAATAAGCAAGTGGATGAACAGGTCCATAATAAACTGAATACTACTAATGTAAGAATCTAAAAGATGTATCAAGTCTATCTGGGGAATAATAAGGAAAGGAAGAGGGAACTCCTGCCCTAAGCATCCAGGGTCCTGGTCTTTGGCTAAGTGCCCATCATATATGATCATACTCTCAGGAGTAGAAAGAGGAAACGTCAGAATACCAAGATGTGGAGAAAATGATGATGAAATATTTGGCATATCCACATGGCTGTGAGCCTTCTTGCCAGAGCACCAGTTTATGATCATGTATGAGATATTAAGAGTTATGATCATCTCTGGGAGTGAACAGCTACCTCAATGATTGTACAATCCTTCTTTTATTTCCCCAAACCAATTAGCAACACAACCAAGACTCACTCACTTCCTAGGGCTGATCAAAGAGTCTTTTACAGTATTGTCACCAATGTCACCTGAGGAGAGGATATGGAGCACTGATAAGTTTCTTTTGACATCATCTTATCTGCAGACGATTGCAAAAGGGATTCCAAGGCAGAGTTGGACACAGCTCTCGAACACTGACTACATAAGAGGAAACAGGGAAGATAGTCTCCAGTCTCAGTCTAGCACACTCACTGTCACTCAAAGTTTTTGCATAGGCTTATGGCATAATCATATGACAATCCTTGAGATGAAGGATCTTATCCACCTTTCAGGAGCCTGACCAAAAAGAAGTTAGCATGTGAGAAATCCAGCATGTGGAAAATCTGGGACAGTTTCCATGGATTGTAGAGGATTTTGTGTGAAAGGAGGAGGAATGGATGGAGCAATATAACAAGGAACTGCATCATTTCATCCAACTTGTTTAAATGCTTGTGCTAGGAGAACAAGAATAAAGGAAGACTTGTCAAACCCCTAAAATCTAGGAAGCAGGAATTCAACTGCCAGCATTTGTGGAAGGTCCAAGTTTTCTTGGCCACAGGTAATTCTTCATGTTGCAGAGTTTTTCCACAAACAAGCCAAGTGAGGTAGTTGTCTCTGCAGCTACAGAAAAAGGGCATCAACTGGACACAGGAGTCATCAGCTCAGCAAGATGATTGGCAGCCACAAGGATGAGGAAGGTAATGGCCATGTTTGGCTTTGGGTTTTTTTTTTTTTACTTGTATTTCATGTGCTAAATACAACACTCTATTTCTCAGGTGCCTTGAAGAACCAAGACAGAATTTGCTCTGTCTTTACTTTCTCTGTATTTGTTTTCATAATCTTTCCTATCCTGAAGACAACTGAGTGCATTTATCTGAATGGACCATAGAGCGTTTCAGATAGGTGTAGCAAGGAAGGATAATGTGAAACTTTGTTACCTACCATAATGTTGTACATTTTTTACCCACCATAACCTACCTGAATTGATCTGGCCTAATAAAACTTCACTTTCCTGATATATTTGGACTGCACTTAACATATGCTGTCTACAGAAATACAGCAATAAGGAATGAGCTACACGAGAATTTTGTTTTTAAAAATATTTCAGGAGATCAAGAAGTCTCTGGTTTGTAATTTTTTTTTTTCCAGTGTGCCTCATTATGTGAGGCCAATAAAGTTTGCTTATATTTGACAATAAAGGGGTTTCATATTTGATTACAAGAAAGTATAACACATGCCTGATCTTTTGACTAAATATTTTCTGGGAAGTCTCCTAGTTTTGTAGTGACATTCCCTCTAACTGATGACTGATTCATCAGTGATAATATAAAATTAATCAGTTAAGAGATGCTTCAGCGAAGGAAGGCACAACACTTCAAGTAGAAGGGATTGGATGACAGCATGATTTAGGAGTGGAGCAAAGGGAATTTTCACTGGACCATAGGAAATAAAAAGATTTCTTGCCTTACAGATAGCTGGTGACCAAGTAATGTGTTACCAAATGAAGTTCCCTACTTTCTACAGTACATGCTCTCATATCCCAGCAAGCTACTTCACAGTACATTAATTGGTTTCCTACCTGACCTGTCATGGCAGACACCAATGATCAAAGATAACAGTGAGAAAAATTGACAGGTCTCTGGAGGTCAAGTCTACAGTTTTAGAAGTACTCTTTGCTGTACATGCAAAACATGCATTCTTTCTCTACATTTACTTTTAAAGTAGATGAGCTGTGCTACACATAAACACAGGGAGAAGATGTAACTTCAGCTCGTAGGGCTATTATATAGGCTCCCACTGCAAGTATTAAGTGTATTGACAAACATTTAATTTGTTGCTCCCTAATGTTTATTTTAACATTTTCCAAATTTGTGTATTTACAGATTTGTAAAAGTGTATTTCATCACCTACTTCATGTATCCCTTCATATTCTTAGTGCCAGATTGTGGCCACTACACCTTTAAAGATGTCACAGAAATAATCCGTGTATCATTACTGTTAGGAAGTGGAACTGGGAAAATAATTTCATTTCAAGCAAGGCAATATTTGGTTAGCTAACATATATACTACGATGTACAACATTCATATTGATTCATGTTCTCTTTATCAGAAACTATTAACTGAATCTCAATGTTTCCCAGATGATGATCCTATTTTCTTGGATCTATATTACCATTGTGCTGGCTATCTTAATGTATTTATTTGATGTATATTTTCTGTGAGGACGTATTATTGGACTCAGTCCTTTCAAGATGGAATATGCCTGCTGTCTTTTTTGGTCCATATTCTTTAATCTGTCCAAGTCAGTAGTTTAAAGTCTTCAAACACAGACCACAGACTGGAAGATAAAATCCTTTTAAATTCATTGAGATTTTGCTCTTGGGGAAGGGACACAAATGTAACTAATATTTGAAAAACTTGATGGCTTCCCTTCATAAATGAGATGCAAAAGCTGAACGTCCCAAATTTTGCTGAGTGTAAAAAGAAATGGGAGCATGGAGAATCTCCAGCACCTCTGAATGTGGCTGAGCTACCAAGACTCCATCACTCCTAATTAACCTAATGGAAGATTATGTTGATATGACTAAGTAACTTTTACTATTCAGAAAGGTATAGAAGTATATACTGTTGTGAAATATTTGGAGATTTGCTCATTCACCTGTGATAAAAATTTGATCTAAGGATTCAACTCACAGGAAGAAGTGGCACCTACTTGCAACACTTTAAGCATACTTACGAGGATGACTTGTAGATTTAGCAATTTCTTGCAATTTCCATCTATACTAGACTAGTTGGAGAGCATTTTGACTGGGCTGTGCTGAGTACTGAATAATTTTAGTGTACAGATAGGTTTTGCTAAGTCCTTGTCCATTTGTCTGATCCATAAAGAATAAAAATAAGTAATTTAGTCTGCTTGCTCCTCTCTCACTAGATTTTATTCCAGTAAAATCTAAACAGCTGTAGGTAACCACAGTGTACAATTCATGTGCTGTGTGCACATAACAGATCTTACTGTAGCGAATACAAAACACATTAATAAATGGCAATTCAAAACAAGTAAAGTAAAACAAATGCTGATGCATTTTTCTTTTAAGAAAACTATTTTCACAGAAAAAAATCAAAAGACAAAATAAAGCCTAGTTCACAGGTGACAACAGGAGCTTGGGGTCTTCAGAACTAGAGATTATAAAGATAACAATAGACCACCACCATATATTCTCAGCAAAAAGGAGCAGCAAAAAGGATGTCTTTCAAGTGTGCAAGCTGTTATAAGAATTTTATGTCGCTACAATGTGTTTGGGACAGAAATTCAGAGCTGCTCCATCTCAAATCTTTGGAATGTTTTCCTGTAATTAACAATCCTGCAGCAAGATTGCTAACAGGAGGAAAAAACTGCCCCTACTAATGAATGTTGAAGAAATACTTAGTTAAATTCTCAGGATTTAATCCAAGGATTGAGAACAAATGTGTATTTTAACAGACTATCATACTAACTGTAACTTCAAAGGCTCTGGAGATTAACATGCAATAATTCATTGATGACCACAGCCTTTCTGTCTGTGACACAGATGGAATTAAAGGCATAGACACATCTGGGTTAGTTTAATCATTTCTCAGTTATAACAGGGAATGAAGGAGACAACTAAATTCATTTTTGTTGTTTATGAACATCTGGAGTTTCTGACCATTCTAACTGTAAATAATATCTGATCCAAAATACTTCACATTCTGCATATTAAAATAATATATTCAAAGATCTAAAGAGAATAACAAAGGGGCAATAGCAATAAAACAAAGCGAAAATAGGAAAGAATTAACTGTGAAACAAGGAATGATCTTATCTTCCTGTCCACTTCAAGATGGAGTCAAAGGACATATATGAGAGCAGTGATACTGACAAGACTGGTTAAAAATTGTTCACTCAACAGATTTGAACTGTTTTGTAGTAGAAATCTGACTTTTTGGTAGCATTTTCTGTGGCTTTCCCCACAAATAAGAAATATTATTTCCTTTTTTTGTTCTTCAGAGAAAAGCTGAACTTTTCTTCTGAAGAAAATGTCAATTTCCTGTAATAATAGTCTGAACCGTATGAACATTTGGAAGATTAACATATGTGAACTGCTGAATGACTGGAATTATCAGTGATGTGCTGCTAGAATATTTTAATTATAAAACTATTTAGGACTGCTTGTCTCCACGCTTTCTGCCATTTATCTCCCTATAAACATGATCTTAACCAAACTCCAAGCATCAGTGTGAAGAGCTCCAAGATCTCCTCTCCCTGCTAAGTCTTTATTCTCTTCATCCACGATTACTGAAGTTTCTGTATCTTCTTTCCCTAAGACATCTTGAACGCAGAGTTAACCTCACTGCACCTAGTTTTGAACTTGTCATATTCTGTCTTCCTTGATAACTGTCTACCAAGAATATTTTAGATTTTCCGGTTTGGGGCAGATGCATGCCTTGTGTGTGGCAAGGATATGTTCTGTATGTATTATGCCACTCTCTGGTAAGAAAACTTCAATGAGGGAAAATACTGTGACCTAGGTATAGTGGATCCCTCAAAATATATTGGAAAGAAAGCCTTTTTTTGGGGGGGGGGGGGGGGGGGGGGGGGGGTGTTGGTTTTCTTTTTCTGTTTTGATATTTTTATTTCAGACAAAAAGGAAAAATGGGGACAAACTTCAGTAAGAGAAATTCAGACTAGGTATTAGGAAAATTTCACAATGAGGCCGTTCAAACATGGGTACAGGTTGCCTAGAGCAGCTGTGAAAATCTGTATCCCTGTGGATGTAATAGAATACAAAACTCATTTGGATAGGACCCTGAGCAACCTAACTTTGAAGTTGGATCCAACTTTGAAGCTGGTACTGCTTTGAGGGGGACACGTGGATTTGGACCAGATGACCTACAGAAATATGTTCCAAGCTGAATTTCTTTGTGATTATGATTTAGTTTAATTTATCTTTGATGTGTCACTAATCAATTCCATTTACTACAAGTGGGTATCATTACAATCATATTTTTGCAATTTGCAATAAAAATTAAAGTGCTTTCTTATGATTAAATTTTAATTTTTCTATTGTAGCTCCCACCTCCTCAATAGACGGCAGTAGTAAAGTTTCAACATGAGCTTTTTCATAGCAAAGCACAGCCTAGTGTCCGTTTTGTTAAATTAATAACTATATTTACAAACTATGGTGATAGACTGTTACCCTTTTTCTAAGGGTAAGTTATCAAGAGAATACGGCAAACATTTTGTCATCATATTACAGTTGGAACTTTAGCTCAAATTATTTCCCTCTCCAACTTTTAAAAAAAATATTAAAATCATATTCTCATACAGATGGAAAGTATAATAATTATGAAATTATTTCAAAATAAGAAGTATGTGCTTCATACTTATGAAATAGAAATAGGAAATTACTATAACTAATTACTGTTATATGCTGCGAATACAAATTTAAGCAGTATAAACACACAAATTTCTTTCTGCTTGTGTGTGTTTGTGCACGTTTTCTTTTTGGACAAGCAATTCTATTATTATTATTTTTCAATGGGATTTGCAAAACTGTATTGAAAATTTGAAATACTATTTTAGCCAAAATCTCAACTGAAGTTACTGGTACAGAATATATTCTTATCAATACCTAAGAAAAAAAACCAAAAAACACAACTTCTTTTTCTTTTTGTGGGCTTCCCCCCCCCCCCCCCCCCAAGTATAAAATTTTGACATATTTAAGTTATATTTCTTCTCTTTTCCTAAACCTGCTTTTAAAACCTTTTCTTTATTCAAGCCTCTGCTTGAACCATATGTTGATTTAACATGTGTTGTGCAGTTACTCTACAAAGGCTATCCAAAATCCCTCTTCTCCATCCTTGATAACTGCCTGGTATTTAGTACTCCCTCTAGTATTGCATTTCAGTAAACTTAACATATTTGCAGCTGGTTTCCTTGTCTGTATCATTTATGCAGATGAGAAACATCAAAAGATTTCCATCATGGCACCTGTTGGACTTCCCTCTGTATTTATTTGCAGATTGGCACATTTCTGTTTGACATACAATCTGCTTTCTCTTTCAAAATAGTTTCTTTTCCATTGACACATTTGCTCCTGAATAATTCCCTCCCCATCTCTCCTTTCTATATCAGAAAGCACCGCTCACAGCAAAGACACAGAAAGGACACGAATAAAAACTCGTGCCAGAATGTATACCAGATTTACAACCTTCACAGGAACATGCAAGAGAACTACTAGTGACAGTACTCACTGTGCTGGCTTCCAATTTTATTTAAATTTGTGCTATCATTATCAATACAATTATTATCAATGTGGTGATTATTGTTATTATTCCTGCCAAAAATCCCTTGATATAGCCTACTAAGTTTTACATAGCCCAACAACCTCTCCTAATTTTCTTTTGACCACAAAAAATATTCCATTCCTTGATACATAAAATAATTCTGTACACGTTGAGTTGCAAAATAGTTTGCCTCTGTCTATGGTTTTGTGCAGAATAAGAGTCATGGAAGCCAAAAGACCACATTTTCTACCAATCCCATGCTATTTAACTATTGAATGGCCTTGGACTTTGACTCTATCCTAAAGACAATATGTGTCACAAGATAGAGACTCTCCTATTCCATTCAATTTGCTCTTCTTGAGAGGAGCTTTGGCAATGTCTGGTTGTCCTTAAATATTTCACAGATTTTGTGTGCCCTTGAAAACAAAAGCATAAGACTGGAGGAAAGCCTTTTCTTACCTGATCTTTAATATCATGTCCTGTAAAGAATAATGGACTCTGTGGGCCTAGTCTGCTCACATGAGAAATCTGAAAGTGAGATGATGTGTTTGGGAAGTGCCTTAGGATTGAGACATAAATATATGCACAGAATAAGTGCCAGCTAAACAGTATTTGTGGTTAGAATTAGTAAAATTCAAAGAACATGGATGAGAAGCATGCCTTCACACACTTCCTCCCATGCTTCAAAAACTCTTTTCTTACTTATTCCAAAAGATCTTACTGAAATTCGATGGATCTGATTAGCATGATGATAGTAAGTGAAGTGGGAAACACTGCCTGGATTATGAAATCACATATTCAGTAACATTTATGAAAGACCAGAATGACCTGATAATAGGTCTCAAGATAGTATTTATGCTTAGAACATGACTTTTTAGGTTTTTGGGTTTGTTTTTGGGTTTTTTGTTTGTTTGTTTGTTTTCCTCTCTACCTTCTATTTAGTCTTTTCCTTTCGCTAGAATCAAGAGTAGTTTCCCAGGTTTCTATCTTGAGATCTAGACACTGACATGCAGGACTGAGTCTTCCCAGTTTTTCTACTTTTTCAGAAAACTGTTTACATTTCAGTGCTACCACAGTACAAGACACAAAAAGACAAAAACTATCTGAGCTTCCAACTTCAGAGGAAGTATTTCTGAAATACTTCTGAACAAGATATTGTTCTAGTTCTGATTCACATTTATGAACATATAAAACTTGCAGGATATTCTAAATTAAAAATTTTCAACTGTGTTTATTCAGTTTCGTGGGCTTAATTTCTTTTTTTTTAATTTATATTTGTCATAGTATGTTTCAGATCTTTTCTCCAACTTCTTTATAATTAATACGGGAGATTTTCAAAAAGTGACATCGTTTATATCTGGTTTTATTAGCTCCAAGAAGAAGAAATGCTAGCAATGTGAAGTTCCTGTTCTGGTTTTGGCACTGTTAAGGTGAGAATTATTTTATGAAATTATATAAATGTTACTAGATTTTTAGTAACCTTTCAGCTGCTTATAATAGCTCCAAAAAATGCAAGAAAGAAATAGTCAAGCAAATAAATATAAAAGCACAGAACCCACAAGACTACATTGTATTTGAAATAACATCAAATAGTATTGTATATTTAGCAATTTACTGTCTTAAATAATTCATATTGAGTAAAGATGTGCTTATTATTCAACAAAAGCTGGGCCTAAGTAGCCACAAGACAGTAGAGAATTTCATCCACTCTAATCGTCCTCAGCTTTTTCTTATCTTTGTTCACATTATATTAGGAATTAATTTCAGATGCAGCAAGCTGTTTACTCTGGCAAACTCTGTGCCAAAATGTCTTAATCTAAAAATACATCTGAATCCATAGTGCCTATTAATAGGATGCAAGTGTGATATGTAATGTAAAACATTTAGATTCTTCCTAATGCAACACAGATTTTAAACCACATCACCAGTACATTTTGGATGTACATATGCCTCATCATGATAAGCACATATTTTTTAAAAGTCCATAGGCACTTGACTTCAATGAGGTTGTGTGGGGTATAAGCCAGAACAATGCAGGAGTTTTTATGAGGCATGGCTTTCTATAATTTTGGACTTTTTTTATATAATTCCAATATTGGTTGACTAAGTGAAATAAAAAAGAATTAGCCTCAGGACAGGCACATCCCACTTTTCAAGTAAAGATCGACAGTCAGAATATTAGACTACTTTTTCATGCTCACTTACCATGATTGATTTCTTTTGCATAGAATGCAATTTAAAACATATTTTAGATATTAACAAAAGATATAAATATTTGAATGAATTTGTCATAAAATTATCCATTTCTATAAAGCACTTACCAAGACATTTTTTCCATGAAATAACACATTTTTTGAAAATATGGAAATATTTCCCTGCTTTTTGTTTGCATACCACTGATTTATAGAAATTGGATTTTTTTGCTTATATCTAATAAGCTTAGTTAGATTGCTAGAAAAGATGTAGAATTATAAGAAATTCCTTTCTGTTCAAGCAATAATAGTCTTGGCTAACAGGGTTTTACACTGAAACCACTGTAGTTATGTTGATTTACATCAGCCAAGGGTCTTGGTCTTATAAACAGTTTGGATTTTGTTCTTACTAACAGTATATATGCACAATTTCAAATGGGACACATATACATTTGACGTGAAACGTGCAATATTTCAGATATAAAAATAGCAATAAACAAAACTAGTTCAGAATGTGTTATAAATGGTCAGATCCTGAAAATGTGTTGGGATTCTTTAAAATTTATAAACAATCAACAGACACTGTGCTGTCACATAGGACATTTCATTCTCTTACACTGTAAAACAAGCAGTTGTTAGTCTTTCTGATGGTAAGAATATCTCTGATGAGATAGAAGAATTATTGAATTATTATATAAGGAAAGAATTGTCACATAAGAAGTGATGACATTGCTGGAGTTGTACAGTTAGATTCTACCCTGATGAAACAAACTGATGATTTGAAGAATTATATGCCAGCCTATGTAGAATAATTGCGGTGGTCCTTAAAGTTGAAACGAAGAAGCAAACTTAGAGACCAGGAATGTGGGTTCTCAATACTTGATAATATCATACAATTTCGTGTATAAACTAATCGCAAACTTCAGCATAAACTTAGGTTAACATTAATTAGCTTATTTGTCCACTGTAAAAAGAATGTTCCTGGGGCACATTCTTGTGACACATAGACCTTGTCTTCGGCTATCTAGCAAAACTTATTTACTGAATTATACTTTGTCCTTCCATAAATCATGTCTTCACTCAGCTTTCGATTTTAGAAGGTGAATAAAATATTTCAACTCTAGCTGATAGAACCAGATCTCCATTTCAAGCTAGTAGTCCTTTCTGCATCTAATTCAGTGTGAACTGCTTTTCTCCAGAGGATGTTTTGCTAGCTGTTTTTGAAGTAATCTATTCTGGATAAGACTGGGGAGACCTCTGTAGAATGACTTCATAGGAACAGGGACACTGGAAGAAAGTATTCATGTAGTCAGGTGGCCAGTTCTCTACTCTGGACAACCACATGAACAGGACAAGTCCCGCTTCGGATCTTCCATGCAATTTAGGGTAGCACTTAAATCATGGAGATTATTTTTGTCCATGTGGCTATGCCTACATTAATGAGTACAGCAGCTCAACACAACAGTTCTACAGAGTATTGTTGTTGCTGATGATGCAGTGTCCACACCACATGTACATCAAGGGTTATATTTCAGAATACCTCTTTTCTGATCTCATGCACTCAACACACAGATTGGAGCACATTAGGCGTCTTTAAGGAGTTTCTTTTCTGATTTGTTGCTCTAAAAGGGATCCCGTTTTCATGCTTTGAGGCCTCTCTATGTTGTCAAGCACAGCACTATAATTGAGACAGCCAGGATTTTTTTATTTCAATAATATGCTACTGATTGTGATTAAAATGAGAATAGTAGATCCACCCTTCATGTCCATTTTCTACAGTAAACTGTCAGAGTGCTGTTTATATTGCCATTCACTGTTGGTAGAATCAGAATTTGCATGATGTTATACAGTGTAGAATAAGACATATAGGACAATTCTGAAAAATGAGTGTCATGATGCTGAATCAGTAAGATAGTGCTGATGGTTTGAATTAAAATAAATAATTGTTTGAAGTAGAATTACGTGAACATTTTTTACCTTTATTACTTACCGAGATGTGATGACTTTCTTGATTTGCTAGTAAAAATAGAGAGCTCTTCTTTGAATATATTCTTTCTCTTTTCATACCATTGACAGCTATTGGTCAGCATGGCAGGGATGGAGGAATAGATAATAGAATGTTCTGTTCCAAAGAACATATGCAACTCCTTAAGAAGTATATTTAGGCCTACATTGTAGTATTTAGACACAACCCATATGTAGGGTGTGATATGTTTTCCAGATTTCTTGGAATTTCTCCTGGAATTCATACTGATCTGGATGAGGGAGAACATATGGAGATACTATTCCATGCACTCATATGAGCTTCATGACTGAACACATAGCTGCATGCCCACTTTCTTGGGGAAAAGTTGGTATACTTTGATGGTACTGGAAAGGCTAGAAACCTAGTTCTTGATCTTTAATTATAAACCATGTTGCCGCTTCTTTACAAATCTGCTGTGCAAGCACTGCTCTTCAAAGTTCCTTCTGCTAGGGGACCGTTAGGGCATACCTGTTTATTCAGCACCCCAACAAGGTCAATCGTGCTCAAGAGATGCCTCCAATGAAAAACGATGAAGCAAATAATACTGTGGGACTTTAAAACATTTTGTGTATTTATTTTCACAGAATTTTATTTCTCTTGTAACTTCTACTGAGGGAACTTTTAAAGTGCAGTAAGTACATTCAGCAAAATATGTGATATGTGTGTGCACTGCATTCACATTAAGTTCTTTTAGCCACTACTTTCAACATGATACTGGAAATATTCATAAAACATGGAGGGTAGCATGCACCAATACTTTATACATTCTGGACTGGCCTATAATTTTTGAGAGGGGGTGACTCCTGTGAAATTATTTGGGAATTCCCAACTCATTTAACTTCAACATTTTATATCACCTATGAGGCCTTAAAAATTGCAATCAGTAAAACAGATTCTTCTCTCAGTTACACTTACTAGTAAGTTCTTTAAAGTTAACTCTGTGGTCAATAGCCAGCAGGTCCTGTATAAATCCAGCACATGTCTAGCTATATTTTTCTCTATATTTGTAAGTGTCTGCCTGTCATGTAATATAATTGAGTATTATGCTGTAATAGTGTATGACAGCAAAGTCTGTGAGTCTTACTGTAGTCCCAGCAAATCAAAGTATTTTTTGAATTTTTGAGGGCTGCTGATTTACAGGTTCTCGGATTTTGGTCTTGTGAGAGACACACAAGGTGTGACATTGCCATTGCCTCAGGAATAAAGTGGAAGAGCCATCCCGTTCCATCTGAGGAGAGACTGATTTGAGTGAAGATTTGCACCTACCTTCAAAAACTAAACACTGCGACTTGTAGTATCCTGGTTATTGTTAACCATTTGAGCAATGATTGTGCCTAAATAAATGTGTAATTAACCATGGAACTCAGTGGAACAAGATTATGTTCAAAGTAGTTACAGTAGGTTTACTTATGCTCAGCGTTTTACAAAACAATGAAGTTTATTACAAGACTGTAAATGACAGAAGTCATCTTTCTTTACAAAAAATGGGAGCTAACTCTCATGCCTAAGACACATTTTCCAGCTAGAAGTGCTTTTTTACCAGGAATTATGTATTGACTACTGTGCTAAGTAGCTGAAATTTTGATTCCTCCATTTTTTAATTAGACAAAATTCCAATCAGCTATGACTCCACATCAACAAAATCAGCTCTTGTCATGAACATACCCCTGGTGAATAAAAAAGAGTTTTAGAAAGAAAATCTATCACATACATCAACCAGCTACCTTTTTTATGCATTACCCTTACTGCAAAAGTTTGTTCAATTCATTTTTAAGTACATCTATATATCAACATTAATGCAGCTCTGTTTAAAAGATTCATGGAGTTTGAAGTCAGGGCGTGCCTTCAGATCATCAAGTATGAAAAAACTCAATTAATAATTTTGTACATGATCTATAGCTGCAGTCTCAGCTATCTATTATAAACTATTCCGTTTTAATTCTAGATGTGAAGTGATGTAGGATCTTCAAAATCCTGGAATGCACACTGTCAGTGGGAAATTGCCTTCACTGTTAAAAATATTTGCGTTATTTGTAGTTCAGGATAGACTTTTTAATTTGGAGAACCTCCAAACAAAATTTTATGGATTTAAAAAAAGCCTACAAATACTTCTATTTCATTGCACAATACAGTTTTGGATGCTTGATTTCCACCTTCTGTGACAAAATAAAAAGCCCATGATATGTCACAGATCTCAGAGCAGGATTTAACACAAAAAGCTCATGCTTTTACCTCTGCTTCAAAGCTTGCACTCACAGTTACTGGGCAAATTGCACCTATGACCTTTCCTTACTTCCTTGAGTGCACCCCTCTCAAGTTTCTGGCTATTAGGTATTACTTGGCTCAGTACAGAATCACACAATTCTTTGCTAAAGCTGGGTCATGATACCAAGGATCATTTTCTGAACAGATCTGGCTTAACTTCAAACTCCTCAGTCTCCTCCCTTTGGCCATACAACTTTCTTTAAGTTAAATACCACATATTTAGAAGAAAATCCTAACTCAAAACCCCTTAAGCAGACTGCAGATTTTCAGATTGTAAGACATTTACCTGACTTACAGGCTGATACCCAGTAAACCAGTTGCCTACAGGTTCTTCCAGTTTGTGCAGCCCTTTGACCTGGTATGCCAGCCTTTGAAAAACAATCTTTTCAACTACATGGAAAAAGGGGACAGAATTTAATTTGCTTCTAGGTATGTTTTTGACAGGTCTTGGCAGTCAGTGTTATACCTTCATTCCTGATGTTTTCATGTACTGTAGTTGGAAAATAAATATTCCCTAACAATCATTACTAATTAGACTGTGAAATAACACAGAGAAACCTAACAAGGCCTCATCTCATTATATTGCTGCCCTGGCCCACCTCACGTGCCATACTTACAAAACTGTGCTTGTCAATAGCCACAATATTCCTCTAGAGTAGCTTCCATCTAATACCTGTTTGACACCAAGATGCCTATTGTTATGCTCATAAAAAGCTGATCCATGAGATCATATTTATGAAAAAATTACCTTCCTAAAACTCCTCGGATCATGTAGCAATCCGTTGATGTCCCAAGAGTCTAAGGAAGGGATCTTTAAAAAATATAGACAAAAGACCACTTGCAACATGTAAAGCTTTTTGTTTTTCAAGGAACTTCAAAATCTTTCTGTTGAACAACAAGGTGTTCCACTGCACATAAGTTATGTGTAGTGGTCATAGCCTGAAAGCCTGATTGTATTAAGCAGTTCACAAAAGCAATTTATTTTGGAAAATGTGAAGAAATAATTCCCATTTAAAAAGTAATCTGTTTTAACATATATAAGGAACTAAATGACATGGTGTGCACCATACAGGTTATACTGTAACAGTCAAAGAAGCATAAAGAGGTAGAAGACCTAATTTCCAATAAATAGTTACAAGCTTAGCCTATACTGGCTGTGATAAAAGGCTATGTTTGCTGCCAGATTAATCTATCCAGAAAACACTAGGGTCTAAATGAGAAACCAGGCCAGTCTAGGAGAATACCTTCAGAAATAATGAAAGGTAATTTTTGGAGGCTGAATGCAATGGCCATGGTTATCTTAAAGAGCTGAAGTTTCTTGTTAGCTTCTAGATTATAGGTAGAGAAAGAAATGCTCATGAAGGATGCACCAAGATTCTCATTCATAAGAAAAATAATGTAATTTGTCATTTTTGTCTTGTGTTGATATTTATGTAAGTATGGGATCATAGTGGAATTAATGGCTGGTGTTACTTGAAACTGGACTGTGTGACTTGCCATAAACATTCTCTAGCCTATCTGAACCTTACAAGTTTGGGACTTGGCTGGTTTGTAGCACTGCATGTTTAGACGGTCCTATTCAGACTTGCCAAAATATATGTTTGCTTGTTGGCAATGTGTTTTACTTTCTGTCAAAATAGGAGCTCTTATAGAAGAAAGCACTTTCCTATGTGTTAGAAATCTCTTGAAGATTTTTAGAACTCCTGGGCCTGATTTCGCTTTTGCAAACAATGGAGTTAAACAGGCAGAACTCCATGGCAACGGGTGGAGGAGAGGCAGCTTCCATCTGGAGATCTGGAAACATGGATGTGATTGCAATAGCCATGCAAAACTGCTGGACTTAACTGATGTCCAAAAGAAAATGCTGCCAATAATTTCTCAAAACTGATGACTCTCCATTACCATTTCTATTGTCTCTATTTATTCTCTACAATCCCTATCCCTGGAAAGGCTGAGAGAGCACAAAACGGTCAGAATAATCCTAAAGCCAACAGTTCTGTCAGACAAATCTGTCAGACAAAATCTGTCAGACAAATAACAAAATCCATCTCTGCAATCACCTAAGACCTACACCATTATGGTTTTATTGTATCTAATGACTTGTTAATCATACCTGTGTCATGATAATCACACCTATTGATAATTTGGGAGTCACCAATAAAGTGTGAGGTAGACAAAATGGCATAACAGGCAATATCACAGTGACTGCATTAGAGTAGTTCAGTCGTTTCAAGATCAATATTTGAAAACCATCAAAAATTTTGAGCTTCTAAGTCAAATACAGATTATAAAAGGCATGTTTAATATATGGAAATCCATGTGCTGCCATAGATCTGAAGGAGTATCAAAACTGCAAACAACAAACTTTTTATGATAGTTTGGTACTTTCATACAGGTGCCATTAACACACAAATATACATTCACACCTTCAGCATTATCTGTCTAAATGCAGTTACTGCATTGTTACACTTCTTTGGCTGTTATTAGGAGCCAAAAGTTAGCAGAAGACCAAGTGAAGAGGAGCAAGAAAGCACACGTTTAAAAGCCTGTCTTGAAAATTCATTGTCATCATTGCCTGAGAAAAAGAGAGCATCTGTAAAGATGTCCCCACAAGAATTATGTGGAAATTGTTTTTACGTAGGTTTGAGTGATTTCTTCATCCAGTCTTATTTATTCTAGTCACGTTGTGAGATGGAGAAAAATGTAGTGGTCAGTCTTTCTAAGAGCATGTTCTCCCATTATAGGATGACTGCAATTTCTTTCTGAACTAATGCTCTTGGACATCGTTCACTTTTTGACTAGCACTGAGTAGCTTGAAGACCAAAAGTATCTGAGCTATTACATGAAGTCATTAAAGAAGCTAGAAATGCAATTTAATCTAGCTATGTATTAGAGCTTCTAATACAGTTATTAGCTGACACTTAGGTTTCAACTGAGATGTAAAGCTAGTTTGCATACATTTACCTGATAGTTAATTAGTTCAATTAGAGCACATTATTTTTAAAAATGCATAAACCTAGTCCAACTGTCAGAAGCAATATTGAATTTCAGGTAGTGCCATGTTACAGCTATGCATGTTATGGCTGAGATCATAACAGGCCAAAACAAAGTAAGCAGTAGTACGTACATGAAGAATATACCAACCCTTCTTGAAAAATATTTTAATGATATGTGGCAGTATGTTAATTGTTAGGGGACAGGGATTTCATTACTATGACATCCACGTGTAGGTCAGGAGAACAAAAAGCTGGACGTGACCCAGAAATGTGCACTCGTAGCCCAGAAAGCCAACTGTATCCTGGGCTGTATCCAGAGAAGTGTGGCCAGCAGGTTGAGGGAGGGGATTCCTCTCCTCTCCTCTGCTCTCATGAGATCCCACCTGGAGTACTGCATCCAGTGCTGGGGTCCCCAACATGAGAAGCACATTGTTCAGTTGGATTGAGTCCAGAGGAAGACCATGAAGATGATCAGAGGGCCGGAGCACCTCTCCTATGAAGAAAGGTTGAGAGGATTGGACTTGTTCAGCCCGGAAACGAGAAGGCTCCAGGGAGACCTTATAGCAGCCCTCCAGTAGCTAAATGGGGCCTAAAAAAAAAGACGGGGACAAACTTTTGTTACGACAGGACAAGGGGTAATGGTTTTAAATTAAAGAAGGTAGAGTTAGACTAGATATAAGGAATAAATTTATTACAATGAGGTTGGTTAAACATTGGTAGAGCAGCTTACCCAGAGCGGTGGTAGAAGCCCCATCCCTACAAAAATTTAGGATCGGGATGGATGGGGCTCTGAGGAGCAGCCTTGTCTAGTTGAAAATCTGCCTGCTCATTGCAGGGGCGTTGGACTAGATGACCCTTAAAGATCCCTTCCAACCCAAACTATTCCATAATTCTATGACAAGACTAAAGGACAATACTACATGCACATACATGCAAAATCAATGTGCCGCCCTGCTTGCTCTGTGCCTGACCTGCATATATGTATGCTGCAATACCTTTTAACACTTATTTCAAACTGTAATTGCTCAGCATCCACCTGTGAAGAACATGATTCAATCCCAGGTGTCATCTCAGATGGTGTTTATATTTGCATAAGATTCATCTTAAGAAGGCATTTTTTTATTCTCAACAACTGCATTCACAGAATGTTTTGATAAAGTCTGACATCTAGCCAGTAAATAACTTTTGCTGATCCTGTACATGGTGACGTGAAAAAGATTTTATTTTAGAGCAAGTTCTGGAACACATATAATACTTTTGTGAAAACTGATTTTGCAGTCATCTCAGGGAATTGAGGTACAGAAAATCTACTAAACTGAATTTCATGCAAAACCAAAAAAAAAATTCTAAGGGACATACTATAATTCTGCTTTCTGTTTCCCTGCAGTTACCTTTACAGATAAATAAAAACACATGCTACAGCTACAAGATACATTCCTTGTTCACTAAATAAAAGTAGTTCAGTATAGTTAGTATATAAAGTATAAGTTTTGTATAGGAAATATAGGGTTTGTCACATAATGTAAGGACACCTAAATTACAGAACTGCTTTACACTGAATTTCTTTCTAAATTAGTTCTTTGTCCTGGGACAGAAGATTGATCTACACACCAATGGCACTCTGATTGTTTTGATTCACTTTATCTTGTTAATTCCTTGTTGTCTGTAAACCAGATTCTTTCTTGGTATATGCTACATCCCATAAATAAGGTAGTCATTTTTCAGATTGCTTAGCACTGTATACTAGAAAAGCAATTTTTAAATTCAGCCACTGAGCTGTGAAATAGGTTGGAAAAAACCTAATATAATAAATTATTAAACTAAATATTAATTTTGGTTTTATTCAAATAAATGCCTCTTTCCTCCAGGAGAAAAGAAAAGAAGAGGAGAGGAGAATAATATTTTCAAAGAAAAACAGTAACATTAAAGTAGATTTCCTACGATTCACAAAAACAGTGGTACTGTGACTGTCCTTTTCCTGTTTCCTGAGAAGCCCACGTGCAGAGAGTGTGGAAAACTAGAATTTTGTTTTCTTTGAAAGAAGACGTTTCACAGACACTCTCCAGACACTAAGAAAACTCATTGAATCCTTTTTTGCCACTGTCGTGTCACATACTTGAACAACTATTGACAGTTTGATTCAGATCACTGTTCTCAGGCCAGCAGAATGTATTCCATTTTGTTGCCAAAAATGTATTTGTCCTAAATACCAAAAAGGTAGAAAATCTCATATTTAATATATGTATGTAAAATAATTACTTTGATATTTTAAGCCAGAATCAGAAAGTAGGACTGATTCCCTTTCTCGGTCATTCAGATATTCATGTGCAAAGTGACATTCTTTTTCTGAGACAGCTTATGTTGTAGAGGCTAAAGTTTTTCTCCTGCATAGAGGAAGATAAATGGATATGACTTTCCTTAAGGTAAGGAAAGAGTATGCATCTCCAACATCATAGCTAAGTGACATACTGCTTTGATACAACACTACTAGTACTTTTATTAAGAAATAGATAACTGCTAATGTTTTTCCTTCTCTTGACAAATAAAACAAAGTCCATTCAAATTTTGTTTGTTTGTTTCAACTCATGAATGATTTAACTGTATTGCTGGCAAGCAAACCACTGACAAATAAAGTGATCCCTACCATGCTATAAAGACAAAACCCCATCGTGCTTCTACTCAGAAAATGGCTCTGTAAACTCTGCATTATGAGGCTCTATATTTATTGTCTCTCAGGAACTGCAGAGAAAGTTTTCTTAGGTATTTCCTAAGTGTCAGTCCTGGAAACTATCACAGCTGCTTTGATTTCTTTCTGAATTATACATTAACACATGTATTAAGTACTCTGTCAAACCAAGTCTACTGGGAACACCTTGTCTTCAATTTCTGCCTCTACTTTAAACCTCTCTAAGCAGGGAGTATAAAACTGAGGGCAGAATATGGTCCTGCAGCTGAAACTTTGTTCAGATCCACTGATGACGTGGGAGCTAAAATGAAGTATGACTCATTTTTCCACAGATATTTGGCTCTGCAATGTTTAGCTGCGGACCAAGAGCACGTTTTTGTCACTAACACATTCAGCTGTAAGTGATTATAAACAGATGCATTAAGTTTTAAAAGAAACATTATCTGCTTGCTTCAGTACACAGATTCATAGACCAAATACCGACCTGAGAACATTTTTTCTGGAAACCTAGTGTCACAAGAAGTAGAATATCAACACAAATATTTTTATTAATGTTTTATAGATCATGAAAGCAACATATTTTTGAGTTATCTGTGTATGCTACGATTTCATATTAAACTTTTTTCCATAAAACTCAAGGGTTGTTTAAGGCCTATTAGACAGTCACAAGTATAATCTTGACTGCAGTAGTGCTAAACAAAATACAGAGGCTACATCAGACCCAGACACACTCCATGAAGAACTTCTCATGCAGAGGATAATGGGGAGGCACTGGAGTGCCTGCTGTGTTCTAGAACAATGAAAAAGGGTTGAGAAATGTGATATTCTTCCTTCCACAATACAAAACACAAAGAACTAAAGCCTGGAACAAGAAAAAGAGAAGGAGCTAAGACAAGCAGAAGGGATAAGTTTGCAAGGGGAATATTGAGTTGACCAAATGAAAGGGATGAGAATTAGCCAATAAGGGACAGATGTTATACCTGACTAGATTCAGAAGGATTAGGAGATTGAACAGGGTAACTTGGACTGGAGAGGCCAAGTATTGAAACTGAGGTGGACAAAACTCCCATTAAGTATATAGTGACAAAATGTGCTTTTACACAAAAATATTTACACATCCCTATGCAGTGAGTATTCACAAGTGGTCAGGGTTGAGGTTTAGTCTGAAAAGCCCTGACATAAGTGGCTGATGTGAAATTATCATAATTTGTCCTTAGAGGATTGCCTTGATATTTGCAGGTCATCTGAACAGTGATTTCATTTTATGTAAGTCTCACTAGATCTTACTATGGGAAGAATGTTGATTCACAAAAATGCCAGAATCTAAGAAATTCCATGTCATCCTACTTCTTTAATATTTTAAGTCAATTGAATAAAATGTGTCATGGACACAGGATCCACCAAAGTGTTTGCATACGTTTGAAAGCAGATTGACTTCTTTGAAGGTAATATAAATGCTCTCATGTTTAAATAAAAGCACCTGCTAAAGTACTTTGAGAAATATCTATTTTGCTTTTCTTTCTCCTCTTCATTTTCCAGTTTCCCAAAGTTATTACATTTGTTATCTGCATTATCAACTGTTTTTAAAACAGAGACATAGAAATGAAATTTATCAAGCTCTCAAATATCTCCAAAAATTAAACAATACATAATACTTCGCTTTTGTCCAGGAACTTTGTCATTCTGGTGTTAACATTAAAACTTCTGAATTATTAGATATACAAGCTAAAATGAATTTGGATGATAAACACATCCATCAAAGTTCAAAATTTGTATTCGAACCCTTATATGTAAATTATAAACAATTGTTTTTCATATGTTGGATGTCAAAAGTGTAGAATTCTGTTTTCTTAAGGGATTCTGTGCTTTGAAAAGGTCAAAAGTGGAGAACACTGCATACAGTAGATACTGGAATTTATTATCTCTTCCATCTATTTGTATGCAAATATCAACTCAGTAACCATAAACAATCTTATAATTATTTTGTCATTTATACTAGCTTTGGGAAAATCTGCTTCCACAAAATTTAATAAAACAAATTAATTGTATTGACAGAAAGTCCTAGAAGTACACCCAGCCATCTCGCTCTTCCCTGAGATCTGATACATCTACACCACCTCTATTGGTCTAACTTCTTAAATGTTTCCTATTACAGGGATTCCATAGCTTCCTAGAGAATTTATTTCTATGTTTATTTATCTCTCCACCAGAAAAGAAGTTTCATTAAGATAAAGAATAATCCTTCCTTGCTATAGCGTAAGTTATTATTTCTTGCCCTACTCAAATGGACATAAGGAATTACTGATGGTTGTCTAGATTTAAAAAATTTCTATTCTTTCAGCTTTTTCTTATGAATCAAGTTTTCATTCTAATACTCTTCTTGTCAATCTCCACTGTATTTTCTCCATATATTGCAGACTAACCATGGTCTCTGCTGGAATGAGGCTGGAAAGCCCAGTGACAACTAGATATGGCAAACCAAGAGGAGATGAGGGAATTAGGAGGTGTTGGACAAAGAACAATTAAGAAGGGGCATAAACTGGAGGCCACAAGGGAAAAATAAGAAGATGCAGAGTCTCTAGAACTGAGCATGCTCTCGGATCTTTAACTAGGGACTATGATCTGAATTAATGAAGTGAAGTTCTGAACTAATTTGCAGATTTTGTCTTCTCATTCCTTGCTTTCAAACCTGCGACAGGCAAGGATTCTAGTATGGGAGATGACTGACTCCCTTTGGGAGCAAACAGAAATTCAGGTTGTGACCTGCTCAAGTTAAGACTTACCCACCATCATGAGAAATTTACTGATATGGATATACAAAACTCAGAAACAAACAAAAGCCAAAAACCAGAGAGTGTTTTTTCCTAATATTGTTATCACTGCCAAAGATTTATAGGTGAAGCCTTGTTGCATAGTTGTCAAGCATTTTAACAGCCAATCAAACAAAGAGTTACAGGGCCTGGACACAAGTCATCAATTAATTTATGTGAAGGTGTGCATAATTGCAGAAAACTAAAACCACTAAGACTTCTTCAAAGCCAATAGAAAGCAGGTTGCTTTCCATATTTAATGTTTATCTTGGCTTTGAAAAACTTTTCAAATGATGTTTTGACTAAAACCCAAACTGAATAAATATCAGAAAGCAGCTTTTCCCCACTGATCATGCCTGGGTTATGACTGAAATGGTTTTTAACTCTCAGGTTTCAATTTTAGAAGATTTGAACGGTAACAAACCTCCTGAAAGCCCTAATACTGGTATATGTGAGTTTCCACAATAGTAGAATTCCTAATAGTAGAAATCTATGCAGGATCAGCACAGGAGTATTCTGGCATGGTGCACAGGGGATTCCCAAACCAGGGGAACCGCAGGGGAAGCCCAGAGAGGTGCCAGGAGCCCTTAGTTTGCATCACATCAGCTGAGATCTGTGCAGGGCAAGAAGCAACAGTAGCCAAGATCACCACATACAAGAAAGAAGCCTGCTTGACAAACCGTATCTCTTTCTATGAAACAGTGACCTGTTTAGTGGATGAGGGAGAGGCAGTGGATGGTGTCTACCTAGACTTTAGTAACACCTTTGACACTGTTTCCCACAGCATTCTCCTGGAGAAACCGCCTGCTAATGGCTTGGATACATGTGCTGTACAATTCACTGGGTAAAAAAATGGATGGATGGCCAGGCCCAAAGAGTTGTGGTGAATAGGATTAGATCCAGTTGGAGGCCGGTTAAGGTGGTGTTCCCCAGGGCTCAGTATGGGGCCAGTTCTCTATATTGCCTTTATCAATGACAAGTGCACCCTCAGTACGTTTGCAGATAACACCAAGTTGTGCAGGAGTGTTGATCTGCTTGAGGGTAGGAAGGCTCTACAGAGGGATCTGGACAGATTCGATTGATGGGACATGGCCAACTGTGTGAGGTTCAACAAGGCCAAATGCCAGGTCCTACACTTGGCCCACAACAACCCCCTGCAATGTTACAGGCTTGGGGATGAGGGGCTGGAAAGCTGCCCAGCAGAAAAGGACCTGGGGGTGTTGGTTGACAGTCAGCTGAATATGAGCTGGAAGTGTGCCCAGGTGGCCAAGAAGGCCAGTGGCATCCTGGCCTGCATCAGGAACAGTGTGGCCAACAGGACTAGGGCAGGGATTGTCCCCCTGTACTGGGCACTGGTAAGACCACACCTCGAATCCTGTGTTCAGTTTTAGTTCCCTCACTGCAAGAAAGACATTGAGGGGCTGGAGCATGTCCAGAGAAGGGCAACAGAGCTGGGGAAGGGTCTGGAGCACAAGTCCTGTGAGGAGCAGCTGAGGGAACTGGGGTTGTTTAGCCTGGAGGAGGCTGAGGGGAGACCTGATAGCTCTCTACAGCTATCTGAAAGGAGCATGTAGTGAGGTGGGTGTCAGTCTCTTCTTCCAAGTAATAAGTGATAGGATTCTATTCTATATTAGAAGTACCCATGTTTGCTTCTACAATGGACTGCAGGTTTTATTTAACATGGGAGGATTTCATTACAAGTAAAAGGGAAAAATGTCCTATAAATTCAGAAAGCTGTTGAGTAAGACCAGGATTTGAAAAACATCAGTCACTTGAAGCCATAAAGGCTTCCTAGAAGTATGTTAATTCCAGAAAGTATAACACCCTTTAAATCTTACAATCATAGAATCATTTACATTGGAAAAGACTTTTATGACCATCAAGTCCAACTGTTAACCTAAAACTGCCAAGTCCGCCACTGAACTACATCCCTAAGTGGCACATCCACATGTTTTTTAAATACCTCCAGGGATGGTAACTCCACCACTTCCCCGGGCAGCCTGATCCAGTGCTTGACAACACTTTCTGTAAAGAAATTTTGCCTAATATCCCATCTAAACCTCCCATGATGCAACCCGATTCTATTTACAGGTACTATGAAAATATAGTTTGGCCTTACACATCAGAGAGTACCTGGCTTATTTTATTTTGCATGTGTTGTAGAGCTTGTTAAAAAGATAATTTAACACAAGTAAGATTTTCAAAACCATTTTTTCTGTGGGTTTTTCTCCACCCAAATAATACTGTTCCATGGGTATCTAAATCCATTTTGGCATTTTTGTACCAAGGATAGCCAAAATACTGAAATATCTGCAAATTTTTGCTGAAATAAGAAACAATAATTCACTTTTCTACATTTTTAGGAGAAACGGAAATAATTATTGGTTGGATCTTACAATCAGGGTAGAAAACAGTGTATGCAATGATTCCTGTCACAGTGACTAGACAGTACCAGTTTGAATATACAGGAACTCATAGGCATGATTTTCTTAATAACAGAAAACTTAGTTAACTTCTCTGACATTTCTTAAAGTCCTTGACATAGTTTATAAAAAAAAACCACCCAAAACAAAACAGAAACATGCACTATATGAACATTTAAAGCAGAAAAACCTATTCTGAAATAGTACATTTGAACTTGAAAGTTAAGGTTCTTAGCCCATATATTTTTGTATTGCAGTACTGAAGTACAGTTTCCCCTTGCCATATTTTCTATTCATTTTTTCATGTTATTAGGGTGTAGACAATCTCAGGCATACAGAAAATTTATTGTAGTAAAAGTGATTTACTTCAATAGATACCTCCTTTGATGTTTAACCTTTTCAAGGCAAAGGTACTACCTTGAAACTTAATAAACTATCATTTGTGTCCCTTTATGTTTCTTCTCCAGAAAGGATTTAATTAGAATTACAGAAGGAAATTTTACAGAAACTTGGATAAATTAACCATGGTCACATTTTGCATTATTATTCAGTAAAGAACAATTTATTTGAACTTTACAAAAGAAACTTTCCTAGACTTGTGCAGTTCTGAGTTTTTTATAAAACCTTTTTATGCTGAACATTGTAAATCTTTGTAGTAGAGTCTCACATATTGACTGTTTATGCTTATTAGCTTTCCAAATTGCAAAGTAAAACACATTAACTTCAGCTAGTAATGAACATAATTTAGATTAAATACACCTTATTTCAGACCTCAGGTGAGTCAAGAATATGCACAGTCAGCTCCTATTGCACAGTTGATGAGTGGTAACTCATTAAGATTCAATTACTTTTGACTGTGTGGCAATATCCAGGGAATTCTATCAAGTGGTATGTGGCAGTAACCCTCTGCATACCTCTATAATTTGTAGTTAGTTTGAAAGAAACTAAAAAGGTTATACAACAACTTTGAGCATAAGGAAGCTTGTAGAAATTATTCAAGCAATGGAAATTGAATATGACTTTTTTTCCCAAAGAGAATATTTTTAGAGATTCATTAATTATAGCTGATCTTTTCCCTTTTCCAGACAGCTGTCTATAAAAAGATGCACTTGTTACAACATATAGCATCATATCGCAGAGCTCAATGATCTACTGGTACTATCAGTTTGGAAGCAACAGAACACACCACTAGTATTCTATGTATTAATCTTTAAATGAGTTACCTTATAAAGACAAACCTTTATAACTTCAGTATAAAATCTTGCACAATCCATACAAAAAACTGTGTGGAATCTGGAGAGTGACTAATACATCTAGCTATCACTGACCCAAAGCTCAGATAGAAGTTTGTCAGATTTTTCCAGTGTTTTTAAAGGTTCTTATTTATGGTAAGTGTGATGAGGTTTGGATGAGGTTGATTGTTTGGTTAAGATCTCTGTGTTGTACCCTCACAAGCTTGGGCTAATATGCTTTTTCTTAGCTGGATAATTCCCAGTTGCTAAAAGGGTGGAATAGTCTTTTATTAAGTTTTTCTCTATTTTTTTTCCACACAATGGTAAAGGAGTTAAAACTGAGGAAAAACTAGGTTACATTTTGATGGGGGGGGGGGGGGGGGGGGGGGCGGAACCAAACAGAATCCTTTCTTCCTGAGCAAGCGTTTTTGTGTTCAGGGTTTTGTCACCCTTGATCTTGTTCCTATATTGATCCTGAATCTTATGCATCCAGTAACACTCTCCCAAGTTCTGGGCTCAATTTATCTTCAATGCAGACCCCACTGTACAGCAGATATCAGTTTTTATCAGTCTTTGGTTTTTTTTTTTTTCAGTTTGGTGCCGGCATGTGGCTTCTAAACTTGATTCAGTCAGATCACGTTCAGCTCTTACATTCTTTCTGACTTTCACTGCATACTTCATGCCAGACTGAAACTGTAGAGCCAGATAAACCCAGTGGAGGTCCTGCTGAGAATTTGAGATGAGTAAGAAGATACTGGTACATCTGCCAGATTTATGGTCAGGGTTCACTTGAGGGAAATGATTATATCTAGACTTCTAACACACTGTGGTTTCATAAATATTCCACATGAAATCATCTCCCAGTGGTTTCCAGTGGAGAAATCGTGACAACTCATTGCATGCCATGTCACTAGAAATAATGCTATCAAAAATAAAGCTATTGTGACAATGAAGTTTCATATCAAGGAAGACTGAAACACACCAGTGCTCAGCACACAGCATTTAGAGTAAAAATTAAATAAAATCAAAGTTGCATTATTGGACTGATAAACTGACATGATACATATGTATTCCTTTTATGGCAAAAAAAAACCTATCTTCCCCTTAATAATAAAGAATGTTTTAGTCTGAAAAAAGGAACAGCTGGAAATATTCCAGGATTTTTTTCTTGAGGAAGCACTAATTTGATAAAGTTCTCTCTCATCAAGACATGTCCATATGATAAAAACACTTCTGACAAAAGTAAGATTAGTAATGTTGTGGTTTGTAGTTTAATTTATTTTTCCCATTATTTCAAAATTACTGACATTTATTTTATTGTATAGCTATTTGCTGTAAATCCACAATCAGAATGAAGTCTTTCATATTATAAAAATATTGTAACTGACTACAAAATACACTGTTTTCAATATGTGGTTGGGAGATGAATTGGTATATATCTTGGTATAGAGCAAAACTTTTTTTTTCCCCACAGACATTAAATATAGGATTTCCTAACTGTAGGAGTTAAGAATCTCAGTCATGGGTTTGAAATACACACATTTATATCTGAACTAATTATTGTAGGCTCCTTTTCTAGTCAGTGGAGCGTTTATAGGAAATTTGTCAAAACCGTTTGGTGAATACTAAGATGACTAAACTGAAATGCCCTAAAATTATCTATTTTTCACCACAAACTGCAAAGAGATCTTAGGGAAACTATGGTCAAAAGAAGACATTTCCATTCATTCAACTGCAAATGTCTATAGTTTACAGATAAATGTCTATAGTCTGTAGGGAAACTATTCTACCCTGCGTTTCTAATGTACTGGTCTTCATGTGAAATCTGTATTGAAAATGTGATATCTTAAAGGTGAATTAAATAGGATTTAAAAGGTAAATATAGAAATCTTATTTTAAAAGCATGCACTTCAAAAAATTCAATTAAAAAATTGCATGATCTAAAGGTATGCATACATGAGAAAAGATATAAAAATAGAAACGTGAAAGCATGTAGGAAATATTCAGCCTATATATATGCATACATGAAGACATTATATCTATATAAAAATGAGTTCATATACAGTGTACATTTCTTCAGAACTGCTGATCTTTGGCAAATCTGTTTATACTAGCCATTTGTTTTAGGCTGTATGAACCAAACAGCAACTGTTATTAAATATAACTCTAATAAGGTATTTATTGTAGAATAATTACATTCCAAATATTTATTGAAAACATGTATGGTTTTTAGAGTTTGATGATTCTTTTGGAAAACTGTATCTGTTAAGTTTCAGTGAATACTTGTTTAAAATCAGCCATTGGATTTTCATATACATTACTGCCAAGCTCCATATTAGACATACAGGCTGTGACTGATTCATCTCTCATTTTTTGCAGGTGCTTATTTTCATGTGACAAGGATGTGTTAAAATGGAAAAGACAATTCAAGAAGGACAATAATTCCTAGATTTAGCATTGATTACAGCAATTGATCAAATGCTTGGGTTTTTTTTTTCACAAGATTAGAAATTCTATTTAACCTATTCAGTATCTCTCAATTCTACCACAGGTTGTACATACATACTGAAAATAGACTATGACAATTGTCCTTCTTGCTGTTCAGTACTACACTGCACTAAACTATGCTGTGGGCAGATAAAAAAAAAATCAGTCTAAAAGTGCTTTACCATCCAAAACTGGATGGAAAGGTACATCTTATATTCATAAGAACTGAAATTCAACTGATGACACAAAGAAATAAAATGCAGGTTTGTTGCTCTTTACCAACTAAAGTCACTTCCTGAATAAACCAGACCACAATTCCATCTTCTTTTACTTTATCTATCTTACAACTGCTGTTTTCATACAGTGGAGGAATAAAACTCATGAACCTTGAAGCCCTTTTCCAATCTTTTGAATGACAATATTTCAGTAGATTCTTCAGAGAGAGAGAGAATGAGGGTCTGACTGCTAGTATGTCCTGCTTAGTGAAACACTCTTCAACACAATTGATAATGAGTACTACAGGGAATTGCTTAATTACAGGAGACTTGAATTCAAGAAATAGGTTGGAGAATAAATTGTTACTGACACAGTATTCCTTGGTATTCCTTAATTTTGCCATTGAGATTTCTTCATCAAATACTTCAGTTCTCCCCCCCCCCTCCATAAAACACTAGATTCTTCCAAAATATAAACAAATATAAGGTACAAACTAAACTTATTTCATCTTATAATAGCTTATAATCAATCTCTTTCTAATAAGGTATTTCAGAGGCAAGTAAAAATTAAGGTAAGGGAAAAATTTAAAACCAAAATCAAGTAAGATGATCTAATAAGATTTAAAGCTCTAATAAACTAGGAAGCCAGTAAGGTAAGTAAACTGGGTGAAGACATGAAAAGATTTGTGTGGAGAAGGTTTGTAATTTCTCTAAAGCATATGTGCACAAACAGGCTGGAGTCACCAGTGCAATGTGGACAGAACTGAGAGGAGGGCTTCAAACGTAACTACATGAATCACCTCAAGAAGGATATTAGTAGTGAGTAAAGAATGCTACACATGAGAGATCAGGAAGTGCAGTGAAACAATTCATTACAAAGGAATAAAAACTAACAGCAAGTGTTTCTTTAGTCATATGAAACAAGAGCCACAAAACAAACAGAAAAGATCGTAGATCAAAGTCAGGACTAGTAAAGTTTAAAACACTTTTGATAAGATCTAGTAATAACCTTTTGGTCTTTCTGTCCAGTAACAATGCTGCTATATGACATGAGAGACAAAAAAAGCTGGTTAATAGAAATGAACATAGAAAATTGATATTAAAAGACAAAAATCAAATATCTTAAAAGACTTGTGAGTTGGCCCCAGCAAGCATTTGAACACCCACACAGCCACTTGCTCACTCCACCCTCTCAGTGGGCTGGGGGAGAAAATAAGTACAGAAAAGAAAACTTGCAGGTCAAAATAAAGACAGTGAAATCACCCACCAGTTACTGTCAGAATCAAAACAGACTTGACTTGTGGAATTTAGGTTAATTTATTGCCAATTAACATAACCTAAACATCTAATTACTCATGCATATATAGGAAAAGGAGGAAGACAAACATTGAAACACTGCAACCCATGCACCCCTTCCCTGTCCCAGTACCAAAATGTTGGCATGCCCTATATACATATAGGGTGTATTTATATATCTTCACACCAAAAAGTCCAAAAAAGTACGTTTTTCCATTGTTTTTTCCTAGTGCTTTTATTTTTTGTTTCTAATAAACTGAATTTGACATACACTAGAAAGAAAAATTCCAGCAGCTCTTGCCTAGTATCTTCAGCAAAGTCTTGTTTGCAAAAGAAATCTGTTACTTTCCTTCAAATCTTTTTATAGGTTTAGCCTACAAAAGTTTTTTTACACCTAAAATGGCCAAGGGTGAATAGGTCAATCCTTCAAACTCAATGACCACATTCAACATCTAAAGAGAAAGGGCCTATTAAAAATTCTTGAAGAAATTGGAGAAATCATGGAGGTTAGTTGTTAGACAGGAGGGATTTCTATTACTTGTTCTCAAGTTCTGCAAACATTAAAGGAGGATATAATGGCTCCTCTTTTACAGGGAGGCAGCTGAGGTAACCTACGCAAGATAGATTTGATGTTTACTTTTGGTAGACTTCAAGCCATGAGACCTGTAAAAAGAATTATGATGTTTCAGCCATTTTAATATCAACACAGTTGGTGTATCTATTACCTTAGCTTGTTTGATGGAAGTTTGAGGGTTTCTGTTACGAACTTCATCATATTTCAAACACTGGGTGAACATACATCAACTGTGTTTCTTCATTAGCTGGAGAAAGAGAATGGTTTTCTGGTTCACTTACTGAAGAAACAAGATTTAACTAATGGGAAATGCTGCTAAATGGAAACATGGAGGAACTAATTTTTTTGTAAATGTGTGAATTTAATTTTAATCTCTCAGAGACTCTGATTAGAAGTATGAATTTATCCCATCTTCCTTTTTTGTGTCACATCATAACACTTCTAACATGATCTGATAAATGCTCTGAAATGTGTATGTCTCAGCAGAGCACTTGGTTTCAAGAAAGGACTGTGCTGAAGGATTTGTCAAAACTGGTTAAATAAAATTATTGCATTTTTACTTCAAGATAACTTACATTAGAAGAAACGTTTGTCTCCAAATATGAATTCATATAGTTGTATAAATCAATTACTGTACTTATTTCATGAAGGAAGGTTTAAGAAAAAAGCACTTGGTTGCTTAAAAGGAAATCCCTTGAGTTATTCAGATGTCTCCTGCTGAAATCAGTCACCTACATCTAAAGATAAAATTTGGCACAATAATATGAACAGCGTGAACTGGACAGAAAAATGTAACCTTTAAGAAAGTCAATGACCCAGATGTCATCTAGATAATAAGTCAAATAAGCAGGGAGAATCAGAGGTCCTCATGCATTGTATCAAGAGGACTTGTGTAACGCATATAAATAAAGTAACCTTAAAGAATGAGTGTAGTTTGGAAGATCACACTCTAACCTATGCTCAATAAAGTGGATTTGTCTTATATTAAAATGTATTATTTTGTAGTTACCAATAAGAAACAAATGAGTTTGACGGTCACATTATGATCTAAATCTTCAAGTTTATAAAAAAAATTCTTGAAATTCTTATTCTAAATCCAACCTCTTGTTTTAATAGTATTGCTGGAAGCTTACTAAATAAAAGTGCTATTTAATTTATTCTTGTTGCATTTTGTTCGGATAGGGAGGAAATGTTGCATGAAATTAATTTACTCAATAAAAGCAACATTATAAACTCACAGGATAATTTATTACATCAATAAATAATACAGGGAAGATTTTGTTCTTGCCATCAACCATCTGGTCAACCTTCATATGACAAAACCACAACTTTTTATTTTTCTGCTTTCCCATTTTGTACTTCATAATGTCTTTAAGTTACAGCCTTTCTTTCCAGTTCACTGTAAGAAAAAATATGCCAAAACAAAGTCCTGATTGTCCAATATCCTTATGCTTGTTTGAATCTTTGTGCTCTCTCTCTTTTCCCTAGTGCATCCAGCATATACTGCAAGTAGCAATCAGTCTTTGGTACAGATGATCTGAGACCTTCTCATTCTCTAATTATTTTCTCTGGTCAAGTAAATGTGTTAAAAACATCATTTGCTGTATCAAATCATTAGGCTAAAATTTTTGAAATAGAAAATTAACTAATTATATCACATCTTTTATCATTCACTTGTTCATGAATGACAACAGAATTTGAACTTCAAAGGAACAGTAATTATGTTCACTTTTCTTTCTAGATTTACTACATATTGAGTCTATGAAATTTGATATTTTGAACAGTCTTCAATGAAATGCAGTTCAATGCAACAAGGGTACAATTCTTTGCATGCTTTCCAGCAACTAGTTCTTTTGAATTCATAAAATTAACCCCTTAGTGAAGGCAAAGGAATCAAGCCAAGGACTGCTAATAATCATGGAGTGAATTCTGCCATTTTTACTCATACAAAGTGACATTTCTCTTAACTAATTAAATTGAAACTAAAGATTTTTTTCTACCAAGATGGACCTTCACATGAAGAAAGCATACTGAGTACAGCCCTAGACAGAATGACTGTGCACTGATCACATCAGTCACTGGAACATCCCTTCAGACTTGGGTAGGATCACACAAGGGAGGGAGTGTTTCAATTTGTGACTTACATTTATAATTTGGCCCAGTTCTATTTTGACTAATCAAATGCAGTCACTGTGTATTAATGAGGTCTAAAATGTCCTAGGATCATTATTCATGAAGTGTATGCAAGATGCTTAGAAACAGCTAATCCTGATTCATTTTCAGTGAATTGCTCAATGTCAGCTCAGTGAGTCAACTCCTTTGCTCTTTATGTTCAGCTGCATATGGTTTACCTCAGATAAATTCCCTTCTTTGATTATGCTGTTACTACTGTTTACTTGCTGGTGTTGCCACAGACCTCTCTCCTGCCATTTTTCCAATTGTGATTTAGGCCCAGCCAGCAACTAAGCACCATGCAGCTGCTCACTCAGATCTTCCTGGTGGGATGGGGAGGAGAAAAATACAAGGAAAGGCTCATGGGTCAAGACAAGGACAGGGAGGAATCACTCACCCATTATGGTCACAGGCAAAACAGATTTAACTTGGGGGAAAAAAAACAGCTTGTTACCAATCAAAACAGAGTAGGATAATGAGACATAACACCAGATCTTAAAAACCTACCCACTACCCCTGCTACCAAAACCCTGCCACAGAAACCCAATACACTTCCTGAGTATAAAGCAGTACTTTAAGCATGGAACAGAAAGACACTGCGACTTCCATGTCTAGGCTTTGCTGGTTTGAGTGGAACATTGGTCACCTCACAGCTTTAGCAGAGAGATGGACCTTGTTTCTGGCCTCTGTCAGATGCATCTGAGAACACTAAGCAGGTGAATTGCAGCAGAAGGTCAGAAAAAAAATATCACAAAGTCAGTTCAATCTATTATCAATGGCAAGAGTATATTGATAAAAATAAAGCTTATTAGTCTTAATTTAGTCAGCACAGACACCTGTAATACGTATATTTTAATCCCACAAATCTTCAAAGTAAAGTTTAAACATCATGGAATAATCCTTCTTTCTGGTAGCAGTTCTCTGAATGGAGGAAAACTTTCCTCTGCATGTGACAAAGTAGTGTAAATTCAATAATTTCTCTCAATATCCTGCATCTAAGCCCAGCTAAACAACCTACATTCCTGTTATATGTTATTGATCGAAAATAGAGATCTTTTTTCTCTCAGTCTCTTGTAACTGATACAGTTGTTTAAAGCGCAGCTTGTTAAAGGAAACATTTCCTAGCTGTTCTTTGATTTATCGAAGTTTCTCAGCCATTACAAATAATAAATATAAAAAGAGAATAGTCTGAAAGTTGATCTACACATACAGGTTATGAGTGTTGCTTTTATGAACTTTTTTTTTTTACACATTTTCAAGATGGTCATTAAGGAAAACACATCTGTCAGTGCTGTAAATGTTACATTTTGCAATTATATTCCTACATATGCAAATAATTAAGCTGTTTTGTCAAGAACTGATTAAAAAAATTAGTCATGTAATCTTTCAAACAAAACACGTTGAAACACAATTTGATGCGTTTCAGTGCAGCATCCACAACTTGTCTTGAATTCATGAACAGCAGGGTGAGTTAGGCTAGGTCTAATTCAGGTACAGACAAGTAAGCCAAGTCCCAAGTGACATGCCTGGTTTACAATGATAAGGGGATTTTTTTGGAATTACAAAATATTTTCTAGACCTAGTGTTGGAGGTATTTATATTGCTTCCTCAACAGGTCAGCTTTGGAGTCCCAGTCTTAAGGTCAGTGCTTTTGTAGTCATTGCTAACCATTTGAACATAGTTTTCTTGTTTTGAATTTCTCCAGATTGTTTGATTCAAGATAAATTCTTAAGGTATTTGGCTTGTCAGATTATTCCTTCACCTAGCCCAATCATCTGTTTCCAGAAATATTCTGGATTATTTCTGCAACTTAATAATTGCAGCAAAAAGACAGTAGTACATCTTTCATCTTAATTCTTTTGTATTTACAAGGGAAAAAATAAAATATTTTCTCCTATGAATAGTGAGTAGTCTGCAAATGTTTAATAACACTTCTGGGTAACTGGATTGCATAACTGAAGCCATTAAAACTGTTGCAAACAGTTCCATGCACAGTCAAGCATTATTGACCAGAGCAGATGAATCATTAATGACCTAACTGAAAAACAAAAGTGCAACCAGCTGGTAACTGATTCCTGGATGATACACAGTTTCTACTGATTCTGTGTGTTTGTTTTGCAGGTATAATCCACTCACATTGTAACATATCACAGAGGTGAAGAGTATCACTGGTACCTTGGTATCTCTGACTCAGGTAGTATGCTTGAAGGTCTGTACTATGTACAGCAAGTTACACTGGATACTCACTATTGTATACAAAGCCAACAATGTTGTTAACTTCACAGAAACGTTAAGGTTGGAAAATACCTATAAGACCATCTAGTCCAATCCAACCCAACACTACCATCTCCACTAGACCATGTCCTCAAGTACCATGTCTACATATTCCTTGAACACCTCCAGGGATGGTGACTCCACCACTTCCGTGGGCAGTCCATTCCAATGTCTGACCACTCTTTCAGTGAAGAAGTTTTCCTAATATCTAAACATCCCCAGATGCAACTTGAGGCCATTTCCTCTTCTCCTATCAGCAGTTACCCAGGAGAATAGACCAGCACCCACCTCCCTACAACCTCCTTTCAGGTAGCTGTAGAGAGTGATCAGTCTCCCCTCAGCCTCCTTTTCTTTAGGCTAAACAACCCCAGCTCCCTCAGCCACTCTTCCTAAGACTTGTTCTCCAGACCATTCCCCAGCTTTGTCACCCTTCTCTGGACATGTTCCAGCATCTGTGTCCTTCATGTAGTGAGGGGACCAAAACTGAACACAGGATTCAAGGTGTGGCCTCACCAGTGCCCAGTACAGGGGCACAATCACTTCCCTACTCCTGCTGACCACACTGTTCCTGATACAGGCCAGGATGCCATTGGCCTTCTTGGCCACCTGGGCACACTGTTGATTCATGTTCAGCTGGCCATCAACCAACACCCCCAGGTCCTTTTCTGCCTGACAGCTTTCCAGCCCCTCATCCCCAAGTCTGTAGCACTGCCTGGGTTTATTGTGACCTAAATGTAGGACCCAGCACTTGTCGTTGTTGAGTCTCATACAACTGACCTCAGCCCATCGATCCAGACTGTCCAGGTCCCTCTGCAGGGCTCTCCTACCCTCAGAAAAGATCAACACTTCCACCCAAGTTAGTGTCATCTGCAAACTTACTGAGGGAGCACTCAATCCCCTCATCCTGATCATTGACAAATACGTCAAACAAGACTGGCCCCAACACCAAGCCCTGGGGGACCACTTGTGACCGGCCGCCAACCAGCCTTAACTCTGTTTACCACAACCCTCTGTGCTCTGCCCTCCAGCCAGTTTATAACCCTGCAAAGAGTATATCTGTCTACGCCATGAGCCATCAGCTTGTTTGTAAGCAGCTGATGAAGCAAAACCCTTCCCCTAGTAGGTTCACTCACCAGCTGTGTCAGGAAGATGTCTTTCACACACTCCAGGAACCTGCTAGACGGTTTCCTCTCTGCTGTGTTATATTTCCAGCAGACATCTGGTAAGTTGAAGTCCCCTACAAGAAGAAGGGCCAGCGATCTTGAGACCTCTGCCAGCTGCTTATAGAATGCTTCATCTGTCTCCTCATCCTGGTTGGGTGGTCTGTAACAGACTCCCAGCAGGATGTCTACCTTGTTGGCCTTCCCACTCATCCTTACCCACAAGCACTCAACCTTATCATCCCCGTCATTGAGCTCTACACAATCGAGACATTCCCTAACATACAAGGCCACACCACCTCCTTTCCCTCTTTGCCTCTCCCTTCTGAAGAGCTTGCAGCCTACAGCACTCCAGTCATGGGAGTCATCCCACCACGTTTCTGTGATTGCAACTACATCATCGCCATCCTGCTGCACCACGGCTTCCCGCTTCTCCTGTTTGTTGCCCACACTGTGTGCACTGGTGTATGTGCACTTGAGGTGGGCTATTGACTGCAGTTCCAAATTTGGCCCTATATTCCTAGGCTCATCTCTAGCGAGCTTGGTTTTATCCCTTTCCTACTTCAAAACTAGTTTAAAGCCCTCTTTATGAGCCCAGCCAACTAATGAGCAAGAATCCTTTTCCCCCTTTGAGAAAGCCAGACTCCATCCATCACCAACAGGCCCAGCGCTGTGTAAACCTCCCCATGATCAAAGAAACCAAAATTCCACTGTTTGCACCAGCCTCTTTCCTGCCACTGAAGGGATGGAAGAAAATACAACCTGTACTCCCAATCCTTCAACCCCATGGTCCTGAAATCCTTTTTGTTCACTTTTAGGCTTCTATCAGCAACCTCATCACTGCCCACCTGCATTACCAGTAGCTGGTAATAATCAGAGGGCCACACCAGACCAGGGAGTTTCCTGGTGATGTCTCTGACCCAGCCCCAAGGAGACAGCAGATTTCCCTGTGGGATGGGTCTGGCCAGCATATTGGGGCCCCTGTTCCCCTCAGAAGGGAATCCCCTACAACAATCACCCTCCTCTTCTTAACAGAGGAACTCTTGATGCACAGGGCTGACTGACTCTCCCTGGGTGACTCCCTGGTGACCCTCCAACCACATTCCCACCAGCCTGGCCCTGGGGTTCCAGAGCCCCACACCTCTTGTGTAGGGGCACCTGGGAAGGGGAGGGAGGCCAGGAGGGGATTCACCTGCCACCCTGAGCAGGGACCTCTTTCCATTCCCCCATCTCTCAGGTCCCTTCCTCCTTCTGCCTGGTGTCGAGAGGGCAGGGGATCCTGTGCTTTCAGTGGAGCCTCCACCTGCTGCCTTTCCCCCAGGCCTGGCAGGGGGTGGCTGCACCCACCCATCTCCATCTCCCCTCCCTGACACTCCTTCCCCTTCCCACCTCCCCGTTCAGCGCTGCCACCAGGCTGAGCAGGTCACCTACTTGGTCCCCCCGCACACAGGGGCTGTCGCTGCTGCCCTCCGGTCCCGGGGCCAGGCTCAGGCACCCCCTGCAGCCGGAGCCCTGGGCGGCTGCGTGTCTGCCTGGGGGCCTCGGCTGGGGCCCCACGGTCTTTCTGCCGACGGCTTTTGGCCGGGTAGAAACCATCGCTGTGTGCTCTTCTCTCCCGGGCGGGCGATGCCCACCGGGTGAGGTAACCCCCTGCCCCGCGCTCCAGGTCACTCGCGCTCCCTGGGCGGGGTTTAAATCGCCCTCGGCTGCTCCCGGCACCGCCCCCGGGTGACGTCAGCCGCTCCCGCAGGGGCTGCCGGTACCACGCGGGCTGCCCGGGTCCGTCTCTGCCCGCCGGGGGCCGGGAACCCTCCGCCCGCCTCGATCGAGCGCCCAACCGGGACAGGAGCTGCTGCCACCGCTGCGGCCCGCGCTGACTGGGCTAGACTTACATAAAGTCCAGCTTTATATAACAGCACAGTTCATACATTTTATTTACTTTCTCACTATATAATAGTGCAGCATATGCAATCTGTAGCATGTCCTCACAGATGTGATGGTTCCTGGCTTTTAGAGTGTATCATGTTGTATTTCCTCCACACAAAGTCCAGCTGCAGCTAAAGCAACCTCGGAGCTGAAATAAAGTTTTCATCTCTCTTAAGAGAATGAGTTTTTCTAGGTACTTTTCATGATTGTCCGGCTGCCAGCTTCTGAGCCTTGATCCCAGTCCAGTGTGATGGAGATCAGTGGAGGCAGCTTTTCCCTCAGTCAACAGAGATTCCTGGTGTTAACTCACCGAAGAAAGGTAGGGTTGCTACAAAATAAAAGTCTGTGACAATCGTATTAGGACAAATACTGAATTTCCTGCTACGTGCTCTATAGGCTAGCAAGAAGACAAGATCAAAGAAGTCCTATGCTTGTCTAGCCTATTTACAATGTGATTTTGTCACTAACACACTGGGTCAAGTTCCCTTATTGTTACTGCAAATTGATTATATGATAAAATAGAGGGGAAAGGCAAAACTGCCCTGGATTTACTGTGATGGAACTGTTCCCCTGATCATATAATTTTGTCTTCATGGTCATTATTGTCTAAACTATTCCATTCTGTTCTAGTTTCTGGAGCTTCATTTTACTTCCATTGAAGGTAAAGTCTTAAAGTAAGCCAATATCCACAGATGTAATCCAAGAACACTGGCCACTGTTCAATCAAGATTTTTAGACGCAGTAAAAGAAAAAAATGTTTACTTGAATGTGAATATTTTATTTAAAAAATAAGCCTGAACCTGGAATTAAAAAGAAACCTGGTTAATAAACGAGGCTATGGCTATTTGAAGAATATATTCCTCACATTTACCTGACTCTTGATTCCAGTTAATATCTGTGATATAAAAAGACAAGTGGCATTTTATGCTCCCTGTCTGCCTCATTTTTCCTTTCATAGTGTGGTACATGTTCTGTTTAATGCCAAAGCACACTCTTGTTACTTATGAAAATGAGTAAAGGAAGGCCTAGGATGAATATCAAGAAGCATTTTAGCAGTTAGGAGACCATGCTTTTCCCTGCCATATGGTGTACTTTTTAACACACCAAGCCTAAAAAGAATAAAATACGTAAAGTAAAAGGGAATATCAGACCCTGGGGATGATTCTTGTGCTAGGGACATGTAATTGGGGGAGTACTGCCCACTTAGCACGCCATCACTTGGGGCTGAGAGATGTCAAACATTTGGATAAGCTTTAGAGAATATGCTCTATATTCCCTGTTCCATACGCACATCTCTGCTGCAGTGCCATACAGCAGATACTGCTGGATGATACCAAGCCTGAAATGTAGTCCATTCTTCTTGGAAAGTTAAGTAAAGTCCATGTGTTAGTTGTTGCACTTGATTAAAAAAATCCAGCACTCAAAACTAAGCAGTGCAGCATCTAACTTCCAGGTCAGAGCTCTTGGTGAAGATGGTAGAAATCTAAGGACAAAAACTAGGTGCCATAAAATGAGATCTAAAATAGTTTTGTTTCTGAGCTAGGAATGCCCAAGGGCAGGGAGCTGAGAAATCCACTTTGGTTGAGCTTGAGATGCTTGAATAAAGGCTCCAGAAAACTGTCTTTATCCATTCAGGATTATCATACGGCAATCCTCTCCAAGTGAAGAAAGACTATCCCTTTAAAAATGTGGCTGATCAAAACTGTGCCACTTTCTAAACGTTATGTGCAATTTATGTCACTAACACTAGCTAGAAATGGAAGACTAATACCATCCACAAGCTAAAGGAGTTCAAACACAGACCACTGGCTCACCTTCAAGTTGAGCCATGCTCAGCTGAGCACCTACAATTACTCTGGTTCCACAAACAGAAGAACAAAGTGTGTTGAATGACCAAAAAAACCCCACCCTAGGATATAATTTATTCTTTATGGACCCATATACGTAGGATTTTTTCTGTAAAGAAAATGCAGTCTATCAGAAGATCCACAAATTGTCTATATATTAATTTTAAGGATTTTGTTCTACCAGAGAATGTGCAAAGAGAAAAAAACCAGGATGCAGAATCAGAGGTATATTTCTAAATGAGATCTTTACAGTAATTTTTTCTGAAGTTCAGATGTTTCTCCTTGCTAATACTCAAACTTCCAATAATGTATTGATTCACTCAAAATATATCTACAATCTATTTTACCAAAACTTTATGTGTTGTGGTGGCTCTTTTTCTAAAGCAATTTCATTAGAAATTAATTAATTTTCTACAGCAATTTCATTAGAAAACTCCCTGTGAGAAAATGGACCGGAACTTGTTTGTAAGAGTTTATGTTATTTGCTTTTATTTTGGCAATCGGTGTATTTCAAAGTATATCTCAACAGCCAAAACCTACAGCTGAGTATTTGTTATAACAAAGAGGACAAGTCCACGTGATATCAATCAAATTCCTGTTTCTTTCAAGGCCCAGATAAACAAACAAACAAAGAGAATAGTCTTTGACTCTTCACACAGTTATGAAATAGTCTTTATTAGAATATTTTAAAATTATTCAGATTCAAAATCAATGGCTTTAATGGTCTGATATCCTTCTAGAAGATGCAAATAATGAATGACAGTATCATAGAATCACAGAATGATTTGGGTTGGAAGGGATCTTAAAGGTCACCTAGTTCCAACCCCCCTGCCATTGGCAGGGACACCCTCCACTAGACCAGGTTGCTCCAAGCCTCATCCAGCCTGGCCTTGAAGGCAGCCAGGGATGGGGCATCCACAGCTTCTCTGGGCAACCTGTTCCAGTGCCTCACCACCCTCTCTGTGATAGCTCTGCAACACCAGAACATATAAGCTAAGCAAGCTGTGTTCAATCATTTTGATGCTACATCACCACATAACCGTACAATTCTCTAGCAACAACTCCAATGCTCTGTTAACATTGTTATAGTGGTATGCCACTAAATTTGACTTACCAATATAGCCTTGGAATAGATTGCAGCGTTTAGAGAGCCTGACATATAACAAGAGAAACTGAGAAAGAAATGGCATTTTGCCAAGGATGCCAAGAGAAGAAAGAAAAATGTAAAGTGACAGCAGAAAGAAAGGTACAAAGTTAAGTTTATAGTATGGCTGCCTGCCTACTGCACACTGTTATTTTTATTCATAAGTACTTTGCCAGTACATAAACATTTACATGTACTTTGACTTACTATAGCAGTGAAAACTTAACTAAACTTTCGCAACTGCAGGACTGGCACAGTGCTACCTACCACAACACTCAAAACTCTGTGGTGAGAGAATTTGTAAGGTCATCGAAATATCAGAAACAAGCCAAAGCCATGATACAGGGGAATCTCCTGTTCTTGCACTGACAATAACAGTCCAACATTTTTTCTTTCACGTCCTTCTCTTATTTTTAAGGAACCTCAAGAAGTTTTATATAAATATACAGTCTGATGTCGCTATTAGATGAGATTGTAAGAAAGGGTTAAATAATTGAGAAACTATTAAAAAAAAATCCTGCAAATTTACTTTTGGACTGAGTATGAATTTAAATGCAAATTATCCGAGCCACAGACATTTCTCATTTACCAGTGCAATCACAATGCTTATTTCTTTCCCCTATCCTAGAAATGGAAAGAGTTATTTCTTTCCAAGGGAGCTCAATGGAATTTTACCTTCAGGTCAGGAAAACAGCTGAAAAATTTATAAGGAAACAGAGCTGTCTCTCCCTACTTTTAAACATGCCCCTTATTTTTATGAAGTTATAAATGCACTGAAATGGTTTACTTGGTGGCCCACGTATGGCTATTCTATGCTTTTTTCCGAGGACTCTTTTATGTCACTGATTTAGTACAGTCACCTATACTGCACTGGGCCTTTACTTAGGTGTCAAACAAATGTCTGAAAATTTGAATATTGGAAAGATGTCAAATTGGTGTATTATTTTTCCTTTTTACAAAGTTTCAGAAAAAGATAGTGGGGTTTGGACTGCACATTTAAGGAATAAAAATAGATACAGTAATTTATTTCAGTGGTAGGCTCTGATTTCAACTAAGTTGGGTATATTTCCAAATTTCCATTTCTTTTGAGATTAGTGTCTGCTTTCTCCAACAATGGCTCTTCACCTGCCCCCTTTCCTTGCCCACTGTATGTCCATCACACAGTTTGTCCAATCAAATCCCAGTCCAAATACTCATTTTGGTGATACTCTAGAAATAGATGGCTATGGATTATTTTTTCTGAAATCTCTTTTTTTCCTTGACTTTCCAGGGACAGCACCCATTAAAATGAAAGGTATTTATATTCCCTGAACTGGAATGAATACAACTCAGATTTGTTCCGATAGCTATAATCAGAATGTAGTCCAAATTCCATTGCTATCTCTAATATTTTTGGCAGACCAAAGACTGAGTCAGAGACAAAAAACAGGATGCCATCAAACACGTAAATGTTTCTCTTTTTCCAAATGTGTTCATTTAGCCACAGATACCTAATCAGTGCAGCATAACTGGCTAAATGCAATGTTTACATAACAACAATGACACGAGTCACATTTTTCGTGGTGCATTTATGCAACAAAATGGATGTCCCCTGTATGAGCAATTCCAAGATGCTATTCCCGGCTGTACCATTCATTGAGCACATTTTTTCTAGGCAAAAACTACATATTTTTTCTGCCTAACCAGGCAAAATACATTCTATAAAATTTGTTTGAATAAAAAATTCTAGATATTACAAATGTACAGTTCTATAATGAGAGCTGAGATGGGTGTGTTAAAGTCTATCAATCAGACCTGAAAATTTGTTAACGTACTTTATATAAATCAAGAAAGTTTGTAAATTATTTTGGATTTTAAGTGTTATGCCAGGTAAATAAATGCTGTTGAAATTAATAACCAAGCAAGATCATTAGCAGGTGCATGATTTTCAATCATAAACCAATGTGCGTGTTCTTGAAAAGAACACCTGTCATTTTTCTGCACTTTGCATTTTTCTGCACTAAATGCATTTGCTTCTAAGAATGAGTGAACAAAATGTAAACCCAAGTTCA
Organism: Rhynochetos jubatus; assembly: GCA_027574665.1. Lineage (NCBI taxonomy): Eukaryota > Metazoa > Chordata > Aves > Eurypygiformes > Rhynochetidae > Rhynochetos > Rhynochetos jubatus. The sequence continues at coordinate 11,491,567 of CM050652.1, forward strand.
GGATTGACTCATTCTGGTGAAAAACTCGTTGACATCTGTGGCCAGTGAAATGACTATTGTCATTACATTTGCATATGGCTTTAGAAAAAAAAAATACTAAATACTTGTTTGCAAACAATTTGTGTTGAAGAAGAACAAGATATTTATTTAACTATGGCTGCTCATCCTCTGAAACCTTAGTATATGTGAAAGCACTCAATCAGGTGTGGCCTCAGCACCTACAGAACTGAGGCAGAGCACTCTTTCCTACAGGAGCCGCCCAGACCCTTCTTTTGAGCAGCAGTTTTTTATCGGAGGATAAATCCTTCTCATATTGCTTGTTTCTTCCAAACATGAATGAAAAACTCCAAAATCTATTTTAAATTGTTAGCTCTGGAGAGAGGATTTTCATTTTTCTTGCTCTTTAAAGGGCAAACTTCTTTGAAATAATTTACAACACTAACAGACAACCAAATTGTAGTTCAGCACCTTCAATAACTGCTCCCTCCTTGACCTTTCCAATGGCATAACCAGCCTTGGTGGCAATTGCCTGGCTATTGATGGCAGCTTTGTAAAGTGTTAGGGAAAGTTTTGTGCTACAGTGGGGACCGAAGTGGTCAGCTGATTTCCAGTAAGTCTTCTAAACAGCCATTAGGGATTATTAACTTTTTGTTCATTATTACTTACTTGGAACTGATTCAAACAAATAACCCATGTTCAGTTAATAAATATGTGAATCATCCAGTCCTCAGACTCAGTAACTTTTCCATGTGCAATGTAAAATATAGAGAACATATTTATAACTTAATACAGTTATTGTGATTCTGTGCCAGCTAGTAGCTCATGCATATAACTTGAATGCAAGGTTATAGAATAACAAGAATCTACAGAAATGTAGATATTTTTACCCACAAAATCTCTACAAATTACATCTTTGTGCCACACTTTAAACAAATTGATTTCTCTTTTTTAATTTACTATAAAATGAGACTAATAATATTTATGTTAAAGTAGTACAAAATGCAAGAAACACTGCCATCATGTGAGTACACACATAGAAAATGTTTAACATAATGTTGATTAATAGGCTTTTCCTGCCTGTAATGTTAAAAAAAAATCTATAAAGAACCTAAGGGAATGGATGTGTTAGTTTGATAAAATGCACAGTGCACTTTAATTTGTGGAGGTAATTACAAAAAACTGAATTGGTGATTCAAATTTGGATGTTCAAGTAAAACTAGATTTATTTTTGCTCATGAGAGAAACCTGGTCCCTTTTCAGGTCCATGGTAATTTTTATTTTGACTTGACTTTACTGAGGCCAATATTTAATCCAATAACTTTAAAAAGAAACCGAAGAATGTGACCCTGCTTTCAGTACTATGGATTGTCATATAAGGATTATGGCAGCAGCAGTACCATTTTGTTGAGGACTATTCTAAAGAATCCCAACAATCTAGACATGTATAAAATGTCACAGCTGTTGCATCTGTCTTTAACCAAATATTTTTTCACAACATAGGATACACACTGCATTGTGCAAATTGCCTTTAAATTAGCAGTTGGAAAAGGGCGGGCAATTCATTTATAACACATTTTTTGTTAAGTACAGATATCACTAACACTTATTTTAGATTCCATATCAAAATAGTATTTGATCAAGCTTCAGCAATACCGCAGATTAGAAAGCCGGAGAAGTCACTGGAATGTTTTCTTTGTACTGCAAATGTAGTAGAGATTATAAAAACCAAACAGACTTGCTTCAGTGTCTAGTGCATTTAATTATTTTAAACTTTTCTGTACTTGCTTTTATTTCTAAATAAGGTCTTGCAATGCAGAAATGAGCGGCTTCTCTGAAAACACATTATTAAAGTTTAGAACAGAAAGGTCAGAAGTCATATTCGTGTTTCAGAAGATAGTTTAATGTTGAATTGATTTTTTTTTTTCTAGTAATACAGCCAGTGCCTGCAGTGCTGCTTTTTACTGTATATCTTGATTTTTCGTTTGTCAGTGGGAATCACTGTCATATGCCATGCAATTCTGCCATTGCTCCCAAATGTACAGATTGTCTAAGTTTTGCTTCTGAAAAGAAATTACTTTCCTTATTTGAATCTGAATAGTAGGTATACAGCATTTTCAGTTATGTAGAACAGTAACTTTTTTGTAGTGCAGAGCTTTTTCCTCAATTCATCTCTTAGAAAGTAACTTTTAACAACATTTACAATTCATCACAGCAGGTCAGGTGGCCTGATAGAAGGGATTTGCTGCCACTGAATACGTGAAAAAGAATAATAAGCAGTAGTATGGGGAATTGGAACTGGTGATCTTATTTTCTCTCTTTCTTGCCATTTTATTCAAGGATTATTGTCATGATAAACCTTCAGATTATTGTGATTTCATATGAAAAAAACCTGACAGTAGATGTCTCAAATCCTCCTGCCATGGTTTGAGTTTGGAGATCCTGTTTCTATTTCTAGAGTACTCATTTGCCAAGGATAAGTAAAACTTCCTAGTCCAAATTTGAAACAAGAGGGTTTTCTTTCCTCTTACATACAGTTGGTCTATAACATATTATCTCTTATCTTCCAGTGCTGAATTTACAAACACAATCTATTGATTTTTTTTTAAAAAAACCTGATACTGTTGTACACCAGAAGTGTGTGATTTAAGAAAATTAATTACCAGCTCAAACTTGTACTGAACTCTTAAATCAATGTATAATTTTAATTCTTTTTTTTTTCTTTACAGAAAATAGTTTCATTTCCAGTACAAAATTTCATCTCAAGAACTCAGCATGTTCTGGAAGTGTATCACCTCATTAAACTTACAGGTACTGCCATTTCAAATATTTCTTTAGGACTGAAAGGGAAGGGGTGAAGGACACTGTGTCCCTGGGTGCCTGTGATGTGAAGAAGCCTTGAAACACATCATTAAAGTAGTGCAGCTGGCCGTTCACTGCACAAGGTGTGCCACAAAGAAAATTCTGAAACTCATTTTAAAGGAGTATCACCCTGATGCAAAACAGGGTGAGAGACTGGGTCTGGGTCATGAGGAAATCTGCAGATCCTGCAAAGGGAAATGTGAAGAAATGGGAAGGATATGCTGCATCCAGAGAGAAAAATACATTGCCAAGGGGAGAACTGAGAGATTGCATGACCTGCCAAAGATTTGGTACAACACACACCTCCTTCTAAACCTTATTTAGCCTCCAGACATTTGAAGTTCAGGTCACTGCTCACATATAAGATGCTTGGTGGTATCTTAGTTGAACTTCAGCTGCTGCTCCAAAAAGCCAGAGGTTTTCCATAGACTGCATTACATGGATGTCCCAAGATCACTAAGGCATCTCAAACATCAGGAGATATCTTTGTGTAGGCACCTGAGAAAGGTCTTCACGGTCAAGTTCAGATCCAGATTCAGACATAGGTATATGCACTTACGTGTGAATTCAATGTTATAGCTGACCCTAAGTGTGCCCAACAGGGAGGCCAGAGAACTACTCAGTTCACCCAGAAACAGTCCTGCATCTGACTGGCTGTAGTCCTCCAGACCTGACTGACTTTATTGACAAGGGGTTTGACTTGCCAGCCTGGGCATTGGCAGCCAGTGACATTTTGCTTATTCTCAACCTCCACTACAGCTGCACAGGAGGGACACACAGCAGTCCTTGCCTGTCCGCAGCACCAACTGGAGGCCAAGCACAACAAGCCAGGCTTGGAGCGTGTCTACTGCTGGTAGCCGTCTGTGTGCTGGCAACTGAGTCATCCCTGTGGTATCCCCACTATCTGTAATGGGAGCTGAGATGTCTAATTTGCATGCAAATATCTGTACATAGGCATTTAAATTTAGGTATTTTCAGTTGCACGGTGAATCCTGCCTTTGATGTTTCCCCTGTATTATTTGTCTGCATTTCAATTACAGCTATCATGAAACTTGTTGTTAACCAGGGTGAGCCTAGCCTCTCACCAGGCTCCTTTTATTCTCCACAGCTACTATCTCCTGCTTACACTGAGCTACTATGGCCCTGCAATAACAGAAAGTGTCATTTCAGATCCTCCTTAGAGGTAAATGTAAAGAGTTCCCTCTTGCTGAAGACTAGCTCTGTGCACTTTGGTACCCGTTAGATGTAGGAAGGGTAGCGTATCATATCAGAGTATTGTGAAACAGAAAATGTTCAGTAATGTTGATGTGTGGTTGTTCTATTTCATGGAGTACAGTGCTATGTTCCTTTAAAAGTAATCAGTACATTTATTTATGCATCAGTGGGCAAACATATGTACAGACATTTTTAAGAGCTTTACCTTGAGTTTAATTTGTGCTACTCTGAACTTCCTCATTAAGAGTTAGATTTTGATATAAGCTAAAAAATGGTCTTCAGAAATCTTCAAAACTTGATAAGCTATACACTGTCATTGCTGCTTGGTCTTTTATATGATATTCATGAACAAAGAGCTTTTTCTCCCTTTTGATATAAGGAAAACTTATATCATATATATATGATATATCATATATAATATGTTTTTATTATTACAGAATCATAATTCTTGTGTGAAGAGGTAAATTGCTATGCCTAACTAACACTGTTTATTTTTATTTGAAGAGACCAGGTTAAAAGATTTTATAAAGTTTCCGTTTCAGTGAAGGGAGAACTGAAGAGGTCACTGAGTCTGTCTTTTCCACCCAACCTCCCAGCTATCTCTTCTATTCATTATTCCTTTTTCAGAAAAAGCCTATCAAGGAGAATAAGCAATACCATGTGGCTTGGTTTGTCCTTTGCTGATGTCAAGCCACATAACAAACTGTAACGGTCTAAATAAATAGTTTGAAAACAACACTTCAGTTCTCAAGTATAAAACTGTTTTACATATCATTAATTTTTTTGAGGGTTGGATTTACACTAAAAAAGTAGACAGGGCAGGAATCTAGGTTCGAACACTGGAATGTGATACTGCCTACTGGTGCACATGCCCTGTGGCATGGTTTTGGCTTGTGCCAAAACCATGTATCTTCCCAGATAGTGCTGAGAACAGGGCTGCTCCCAACAGACAAGCATGTGTAAGGGTGCTCTGTCTAGCAGAGGAAGGGAGTGTAACAGTACAGACATAAGTTATGAACATTTGGTGCCTGAGGGCCAAAGAATGAACCCTAGACTATTTTATTTTTAAATACAGATGGAGTTTAAAGGAAAATCAAATGGGCTAACTCAGGCTGCAAGTAATAAAACTTTTACAAATAAACCTTCACAGAATCAGTATTTGGGTCTTTGTGTCAATTGCAAGTATAAAGATTTGTTTGAGGGAAACATGAACAAAAAAAAAAAAAGAGCTGCATTTATCTGACAAGTCTTTCTTGGTGGTAATTTAACCAATTTTAAGTAAGTGTGGTCCGTCTCTTCATTAGGAGCTAGAGTTGTTTATCTGAAGACAGAAAATTGTAAATGTTCCAAAAATTTACTGAGGGAGAATTATGTTACAGAAATGTTAAACATTATATACTTCCATCACTTTGACAAAGGAATGCTGTGTAGAGCAGTAAATTTTACAATTTTTTTTTTAAATTGTGATTCTAGGGCTTAAGATTTCTTTCCTATAAAATTTAATATAAATCCATAATTCTTAATTAAAACAAATTCTAGATAATTTGATCATGATTTATTGTGATATCTTCAAATATGTTAAATGCTTCAAGGACTAAAGGAAATAAAAATAAGAAGTGTGTTTAAAAACCAAAACCCTTCAGTGTATTTAAAATATTCATGGGTGGTGCATGCACTTTGGGCTGTAATGTTCCTAGCAGCTGGTTACAACAGCTTCTTCCAAAACAGAGAATTTTCTTTTTCAGATGAGTTTTATTTTTATTTCAGCTAAAGTCAAAGTTCTTCCAAACTGCTGCCTAAATTTCAGTTAGGTTGAATACAGATCAGTAGAATGAAAAAACAAAAAAGCATAAATTTAATTCATACTTGCTTGTAGCCTGTTTACTATGATAACTGTGGTTAATTATAATTGAAAACCAACAATTTCATGCATGGAAGTCAACATTATGCTTGTTTGGTTTTTTTTGGGTTTTTTTTTTTTTTATAAAGCAACCTCATATAGAACCAAAACAATTTATTCCTTTTTCCTGAAAACATGACAGACGGAAATAACAATAAAATTATCAGATGTCATAGTATCCATTTAAAAGGTACTTTTAACAAGATAAGTAAATAAATCGGACAGCTAATTGCCTTGGGATATTCTGAAGCTCAAATACATAGCTGGGTTCCAGGAGGTATTAGGCAAATTCACAGAGAAGCAAGTACTCTGGTGACTATCAGTTATGGGCCAAATTTCATATGAGGAAGTGACCAAACCATCTGTTGCCACAGGCTTTGTGGCCAGGGGAAATGTCAGCTTATGCTTTCACTGTGTTTTGGGTTTTTTTTCATGAACACTGATAGTGGCACCATGAAACATCAGATACTGCAAGAGGTGAACCTCTCATTGATCAGAATAAAGTTGATTTATGCCAGTGAAGATGCTTGTTATGCAGTGTTTGCATGCCATCTGTTGTAGGTTAAAAATGTGTGTACATGTTCTTTTTGGAAAACATATACATAATATGGAAGAGTAGTAATATGGTAGTGGCTTACAAGCCACTTTGTATTCAATATATCTCCAAGTGTAGATATATAATAAATTTATACAAGAAAATTTAAAATGAGATATTAAGTTTAGGAAAAAAATCATCTGTCTTACATTAGAATAATGCTGAAATTTTTATCTATCTACCTGACCACAAAGTGAAACACAATAAGACAGGGAAAGACAGAGATTGAAGGAAAATTAGCAAAACAAAATTTTAAACCAAATAATAAATCTTTTTTTTTCAAATTCATCAGAATCAATGAGCCATCAGGAGAGATTTTAGTGCCAATGATGATGAGGCAAAATCACATTAAAAAAAAAATGGGGATCACAGTTGAAGGAACTAGTTAAACTAGAATCTTTCATTGTGGAAGATTACTCAGAGCATCTGCCTAAAATTTAACTGACCACAGAGTATGAAATATATAAACAAAATCAACAAGAAAATTCCAGAACCAGAGCTTGGTAATCACTCAAGAATTCTATGGGCACTCTAAAGGATGAGATAGCTGAAATGCTAATACTAATGTGTAACCTCTTGTAAAAATTGCCTTGATATATGATGACAGGAAAGTGGCAAAAACTTTAAGAATGGCTGCAGTGCAGTTCTGAAGGATACAGTCCTCCAAGTCTTACATTTGCTCTTACTAAATTACCAGGACCACTAATTAAAAAATTAGCCTTTATATTAACTTAATATACCTTTATATATAGTCTGCTTAGGAAACATCAACATAGCTTTTACAAAAATATGTACAGTCTTTAAAACCTAATAGAATACGTTAAAAGAAAAGCATGGAAGCAAAGATATGTTGCTGATACGATTCTGCTTGGATTTCCAAAGGCTTTTGATAAAGCCTCTCAGCATTAGCATCTAAGCAAGAAGCACAGTATAAGACAGAACATCCTTGTGTAGATGAATCATTTGCTAAAAAGATAGAAAACGTGAGGCTGAAATACACGACCAGCTCTTGCAATAGCGTGACACCAGTGCAGTTCTGCAGGGAGCTGTATTGAGACCTGTGGTGTTTATCTTACAAATAACTGACCTAAACTAGGGGCTGATCAGTAAGGCCAGAAAGCTTGCAAAGATTGTTAAACCAATCACACAGTGTAGATGAGCAATGGCTGTAAAGCTTTGTAAAAGGACTTAATGAGACTGAGATATAAAGTAATAAAATGATGGATGGAATTCAAAATGGATAAACGTAAAATAATGCACACAGGAAAAAGTATTCCAACATCCCATATAAGAGGATGGGCTCTGAGATGATCATTGCAACTCAGGTTGTGAGATGTTGGGATTATGATAGACAGAGTCATTAAAGCTTCAGGTCAGAGCTCAGTAGAAGTCAAAACCCCCCTAAGCAGTATTAGGAATTATTGGGAAAGTACTAGAGAACAAAATAGAAAACGCTCCAATCATTTATCTTGAAAACTGCGTATCTATTGTCTATCTGTAAAATTATATTAATAAACTGGAAAAGTTGCAGGGAAGGGCAACAAGGATGTTCAGGGGTGTGGAATGGCTTTGTAAGTATTCTAGGACCCTTTCCATCTGGAAAAGCAGTGACTTGGAAGGTACAGAAGAAAACTAATTTATTATGAATGTCAGGGAAAGGGTTGTTAGGGATAGACTGTTCATTGTCTTCCAGGATACAAACAGGGTAATACAGATGAAGGTAGGAGGGATCAAGCATAAAACAAACAAGCAAAAAGATAATATTTCATGCAGTGGGTAGCAGACGTGTAGAACTAAAGGATGGTATTTATGCTGTAAATTTATAGCACTGACTGGAAAAGTCCAGGGAAAAAAATCCACTGAGGATAACTAAATCACTTCTGTCTTAGACAATTCAGAGAGCTGAAAACAGCTACAATGAGAGAGTATATGGTGAACCTTTCAAATACACTTGCCCTGTTCTTACTCTTGCCTAGGTTTCAGCTAATGTCCATGGCTGGAGGCAGAACACTGGGTTAGATGTTTCCTTGTTCACACCTATTTGCAAAAGGGAATGATATGGACCTGATTCATAGGCCTGGCAGAGGCTGGTGGAGAATGGATCAAGAGCAGCCTTGAGGAGAAAGATTTGGGGGTACTGGTGGATGCCAAGCTGAACATGAGCCAGCAGTGTGCGCTGGCAGCCCAGAAAGCCAATCATATCCTGGGCTGTATCAGGAGAAGTGTGGCCAGCAGATCAAGGGAGGGGATTCTCCCCCTCTACTCTGCTCTTGTGAGACCTCACCTGGAGTACGGATATCGAATGGTTGGAATGAGTCCAGGGAAGGGCCACAAAGATGCTCAGAGGGCTGGAGCAGCTCTCCTATGAAGAAAGGCTGTTGGGAGAGTTGGGCTTGTTCAGCCTGGAGAACAGAAGGCTCCGGGGAGACCTTATAGCACATTCCAGTACCGGAAGGGGGCCTACAAGGAAGCTGGGGAGGTGCTTTTTACAAGGGCCTGTAGTGATAGGACAACGGGCAAGAGGTTTAAATTGAAAGTGGGGAGATGTAGAATATAAGGAAGAAGTTCCTCATGGAGAGAGTGGTGAAGCACTGGAACAGGTTGCCCAGAGAAGTTGTGGATGCCCCATCCCTGGCTGTCTTCAAGGCCAGGCCGGATGAGGCTTTGAGCAACCTGGTCTAGTGGAGGGTGTCCCTGCCAATGGCAGGGGGGTTGGAACTAGATGACCTTTAAGGTCCCTTCCAACCCAAACCATTCAATGGTTCTATGATTCTAATTCACAAAGATGATGGCACACCCTCTATGAGAGGGTGGTGGACAAAGATACAGCCAGGCCATGAATGGCAGTTATGAGTATTCATGTGACAGCACTGAGAGTAGTTTTTGTCATGGGAAATCCAGCCCCTTATTTCCGCCAGAAAGGTCTGTAGCTGAATGACTGAAAATCTGGGACTTTCTTCTTGCAATTTTCTGACAGCTTTCTTTTAGTTACATGACTTCTTAGAAGAAAACTCCTTAACTGTCACTGCTTGTATCCATAACAAATTTCACAAATGTGTTTTGCATGCACAAATCAATGTAAAAATGATGGTTTTCTTTATTGCTTGTATATTGAATTTCATGTGCTTGTTGGTTTAATTGCATTCTAATCCCATTAGCCAACATTATCAGTTTTGCTCTCTAACAAATAAACAGTTTGGTAGAAGAGAACATAAAAAGACAATTAATTGACTCAAACCTCATAAAGTTTTAATGTCTTGGATGGTTTTCTTCATTTTCCTTTCATTTCTATTTTAGAGGGTCACTTTGTTTCTGCCTCTAATAGTGGGAGGTGGAGGGGATAAAAAAGATTCCAAGTCAATGGTAATATATTTCTTATTTTTTCCATTATCTATTTTAATAAAAGCACCAAAAATAATGTTCCTAAACAGGAAATTGTTCCTAACTCTTTCAGAATGCTACCGTACTTGCTTTTTAAAATGAGGTATGAAAGAAGTTATGTGCATGTGTTCATAAAGGTCTCCTTTTTAAAAAACAAAAGGGGTGGGGCCTCTTTCAACATTTTCATTATCTCTTCAAAAGTATACAGAAGCTGTAGGACAAGGCAGACTCAGTAATTTGTTGTTAACAAGGCATTACATTTGTGCTTTTGTTTTTCAACTTTATGTTACCTTTCTGGATATAGAGAACTACAAGAGGCAGTCATACTAGTGCCTTTTTAGTGGCCATAAAATATGTTTTTCTTGGCTATTTCATAGTAAATATACTAGTAGCATAAATCCATATTTAAACCCAAAGTTAACTCTTAGACTTATCAGAATTTAGTCTGTCTGTCTATCTGTCTGTTTATCTATATCTTATCTATTTATAGCTGTGGCAATTGTAACTCTTCTATAAGAGATTGTGGTTATTTAACTTTAGTTTTGGATCACTTAGTCGATCCAGTAGGCTAATGCTAAATGTCAGGAAACAGCTATGAAAGCTGTGGAGTGGATTTGTAGCTACGTCTCTGGTGTATGAACAATTATGTTACATGAATGAGAAAAAGAATATCAGCAACCTAGACTTCCAAATGTCTGCCTTGTTACCTTCCTTGCCTCATGCATGAATTATAACCTGGATTGTGTCATCAGCTCACTGAAGAGCATTTCTGAACAACAATGGGTAACATGTACTTTCATGTGTGCCGCAAAAAAGAGACAGGGGTCACATTCCTTTACGTTTTGTAACTTGATGATCTTTATGGGTCGCTTCCAACTTGAGATATTCTGTGATTCTAAAAATATCTTTTCATTTGAAAAATTAATTTGAGACTGGATAGTTTTCAAAAATAAATACTTTGTTTCACTAAAATACATGTGAGTTTGATAGAGGTCTTGCAGGGAGATATTCTGCAGACTGTATCATGCAAGATATGAGATTGCAAATGTATGAAAGGAACAAATAAACTGGTCAAGTTCTCCTGTCCCTTCTATGATCACCTTCAGGCTGTAATCTGCAGCTAAAGGTAGTGGGAGTTGAGATATATCTTTTATGATGACATAAAAAATGACATCTGATTATCTAATTTATGCCATGTGAAATCCTCTCATCAGGATTACCTTTAAAAAAAAAAATCAGAATTAAATGTAGGTACCACCAAGGTAATCAAATAAGATAGAAATATGTATGCTTGTAAAAATCTGCATGGATAGAGTTTTTATTTATAAATACTTGATCTTTACTTTAAAGTGTCAAAGAATACCAATGAAGTTCAATGTTTCAAAGTAGCCTTTTAAAAGTAGCCTCAGAAAGTATTACTTGTAAAAGGTCTGAGCAGTTAGGAGAGGAAAGCAAAACAAACTGTTTAATAATAGAAGGTTTGTTATACTCTAAATTATATGCAGACCTCCTTGGATTAAATGTAGGGAGCTACTTAGAACAGGGTTTTCAGCTGTCAGCTCCTTCAGTCTCATCTCTTAGGAGGTTATATAAAAATCAGAAACATTTAACTGTCTCTTACTGGTTTTGTTTTTGCTTTTTTTTGATGAAGAATAATCAGGCTTGATTTTGAATACCAGTTGGAATCACAAATGAGTTTGTGACCATTTTATAAGTCTATCTCCATCTTGTTATTGCTTTTTTGTACAGACTCTTCCTCATTAGGATAGGTTTTGAATTATTTGGTTGTATGCACACTGGGTTTTACAATTTTTCTGAACAGGCTATTACATATTTACCTTTCTCCCATACAGTATCTCAGAGGATATTTTGAGAGTTTGAAAAGTCTGTGTTTTGATTGATTTGTTGCAAATTTAATATGAAGTTACTTTTAGTTATAATTAAAAAAAAAAGCACAAATAGAAATCCACTTGTCTACACAAAAAAAAAATACCCAAACCACAATTATTTCATTATTTCGGAAAAAAATTAATAAACATTTGCAACAGTGTGCAAAATCTAAGTTCTACATATGATAGCTTTTTATACATATTATTAAACTGTGTCTATGTTTATCTGAATAGAACATGTTATAAATGTCTTTTAGAAATTCAGGGGATATTCTCTACCAGTTAGCTGGGCTATTTCTCTAGCAAGTGAGTAGCAAGAGAGCAATGCTCTCCAGAAGGTAATTCACCCTCTTTCTAAAGTAAGAGGAATTGCTTTCTGGATACAGTTGTCTTTTTCCATTGACTAAAGGAGCTGTACTTTGAAAATACTAAAATGTTCTGCTGGGATTTTTTAATGCCTCACTGCTACATTTTCCTTATTTTAATGACTGTCCTGCACACAAATTGGAGCCAATCAGTGTACATTAATATTGCCTTTACTGTATTCACCATGCATAGCTTTTGTCAGTTATTCTAATTATTGATTGGCATGCGCTACCCTGAAAGACCTCACAAGCAGCTGAAATTAGAGTCTGTGGTTCCTTTTCTGATTCTGAATCCTTCTACTAAGCACACAATATATGGCCAATTTGCCAACTTCTTTGCAGCTATGTAAATCTTAAGTATGCACCAGTAATTTTTTTGGAAATGTGTTCACTGTTAAAGAGATTAGTCTAATTTAGCTAACAGAGTGATGTGAGTATATATAGTATTGCCAGTTTCTGAACTAATATATGGATGCCTTGTGACATTTTGTACGTGGAGGATGCTTTTCACTCTTTTCACTAACTCAGAATGCTAGTTTTTCTCCCTCCTTTAGCTCCCCCACCCTGAAGCTACTGTTTCCCATTTAGCTCTTCAACAGTGGCTCTTTTTCCTGGTCCACATATCTTAATACATTCTACATAATAAGAAATGCACAGAAAATGAATGTGTACTGCAAAGAAATATGCATAATTACATCCTTACAAAGTGCATCTTTCCCTCTTTTGTAACATTTTTCTGTGTATATCTTGAAACATCTGAATGGGTTCATAAAGCTTTTTTGTGTGGAATGAGCATGTTTACTTTTTATTTATACTTGTGATATGAATGATAAAGGAATTCAGGATGTATGTAATATTAGTATGCCCTCAGAGAACTTCATTTTCTGTCTTCTTAAGTACCTTTACCAACCCCAGCTTCATTTCTTTCAGGATTCCCCTAAAGAGAGTGGCTTTTCAGAGTTGCTTAGATAAAACATAAAAATCATATGCTTCTGAGACTTCCCTCCAGACATTCACCCAGGGAGCATTCTGTTTTGCCTGGGGAAGTAATTGGAATGGATAGCTGATCAGGTCAAGTCAAGAGATCCTTTCTGAATCTGTGATGACATCATATGAAATTAGGGGACCTTGGAGAGATCCTGGCCTGAGTTTGAAGTGTGGGGGTCTTGTGAGGTTTTGGGGGAGAAGAGGATGAAGTCATCAGACAAGCTCACATTTGAAACTTTTAGCTGTGGAAAATTGCTCTTAAGAATATAGTTTATTTCTCAAGGTCTAATCCTGTTGCGAATGGTGTTACACCCCTTAAAACACAATAGCAGCAAAAAAATTCACTAGTGAAACTATTCAGCCTTACTGGCATTAGAGGACATGGCAGAAGTGCCAACATTAGGCAAATCAGGTAGTTGCCCAAGATTTCAGAAAAAGAGGAAAGGAAATATCCCTGACCTCTCTCCAGACATCCTCTGCCTCCTTCTGCCCCTTTCCTATCCCAGAGAAAGGGGACAGATTTGCCTCTATACTGAAGGAGTTACTAACCATCCTTCTCTGCCTTCAGCTGTAGCACAGTATGTGCTGTGACCCTGAGGCCAGCGAGGCAATTCTGATCTGGCAACAGCACATCGATGTCGTGCAGCATCCTGACAGAGGAGACTGATACTAGCCTAGGGATAAGTGTGTGGTATAGACGCACACTTACATTTCCATATGACTGCCGAGAGCATGGCTTTTCATTTCATTCATGTATGAAATCATGTCCCTTCATAAGCGTTGAAATGTAATGGTGATATGTTTGTAATTTTTAACTCTCTTCATTGTATTAGGCAATGTCTAGACAAAAAAAAAAAAAAAAAAGAAAAAGAAAGCTTCACCTCAGCCCACCACCCAGCTAAAACCCCCACTTCTACAGTGGCCAGTTTTTAAAGTTCAGTAATAGTTTTAGCAAAAGTATATGATCTCATAGCTTTTTTGTGGGTAGCGCTACTAAGCTTCCACTTACTGATGGCAAGTAAAGTTGTACTATTGCAGCTTCTAAAGGCATTAATTTCTCAATCAAAGTTAGTGATTATCGCTCAGCAAGTTTAAAATTAGGCACATAAATATACTTGTTACAACTGCCTTGTATTTAGATCTATAGGAGTTAAAAAAGCAGAGCAGCTGGGTGAAGCAATACTATAGGATCTTCTATATTGAGAGAGGGTGAAGAGAGAGGATGATAAAAATGCATTTGAAATTTAATATGACAAAGGAAATATAGATAGCACATATCACTAATGCATGCATACCAGTGCTGAAAAACAAAATCTGAACTGAAAAGCAATCTCTGATACCTAACTATCCTCTATTGGTGTTATGACCATGGGAAATTTTAGGATTCAAAGATGGTGTACAGTAAGGAAGCAAATCCACTATATACTCAAAGCATATTCGCTCAGATGTTATTAATATTTAAATAGTGATGAGCCCACTGGAGAAAATCTCAATTTCCTGGTAGCCCAGGTTTCAACTTTTGATGCCTCTATTTGAGAAAAGAGAAAGTCTTTAACAGAAGAGGAGCATTAGTGAAATTATCAGGCTTGTTTTATTAGAAGAGTGTTTCCATCTGCAACAGCATCTGTTGTATCCATGCTACAAAGATTCAATATCTGATGGATTCATATTAAAGCCCAAAGTACTTGGGGAAAAAACGTGAAGCAGCATTTTTGGGTTCTCCCTGTGCAAAATTAAGTAGCTGATCAACATCTGGTGTTCGTACAAGAGTGAAGAGTTTGACAGAGAAGGAAAAAATTCTTCATACTAAATTAAAAATATTTGGTCTTTTTTTTTTTTTTTTTTTTTTCCTGAGCATTAAGATTTTGAAAAGAGGCTGTGAGCCGGGATCAGCCAGGAGCTCATTAGGGCCATCTGCTTTTCTGTCACCACACCCCGGAGTCTGCTCTAGCCCTACCCAGTCCTGCTCTCTCAGGAAGCATGCATCAGCTGTGAGAAGACAAACAGGCCCATGTACACTCTCATCTATTCCAATAGAGAGAATGAGGAATTGGCTGTCTGCCTAGAATATCTTCACAGAGAAAAGAACATGGAGAATTTTTGCTTGTGGATCTGGCCATGGTAAATAAATACTGTCTGAAAGAATCATAGAATGGTTTGGGTTGGAAGGGACCTTAAAGATCATCTAGTTCCAACCCGCCTGCCATGGGCAGGGACACCCTCCACTAGGCCAGGTTGCTCAAAGCCTCATCCAGCCTGGCCTTGAAGACAGCCAGGGATGGGGCATCCACAGCTTCTCTGGGCAACCTGTCCCAGTGCCTCACCACCCTCTCCATGAGGAACTTCTTCCTGATATCTATTCTAAATCTCCCCACTTTCAATTTAAACCTGTTACCCCTTGTCCTATCACTGCAGGCCCTTATAAAAAGCACCTCCCCAGCTTCCTTGTAGGCCCCCTTCTGGTACTGGAAGGCTGCTATAAGGTCTCCCCGGAGCCTTCTGTTCTCCAGGCTGAACAAGCCCAACTCTCCCAACAGCCTTTCTTCATAGGAGAGCTGCTCCAGCCCTCTGAGCATCTTTGTGGCCCTTCTCTGGACTCACTCCAACCATTCGACATCCTTCTTATGCTGAGTGCTCCACAGCTGGACGCAGAACTCCAGGTGGGGTCTCATGAGAGCAGAGCAAAAGGGGAGAATCACCTCCCTTGACCTGCTGGCCACGCTTCTCTGGATACAGCCCAGGATATGATTGGCTTTCTGGGCTGCCAGCACACACTGCCAGCTCATGTTCAGCTTTTCATCCACCAGTACCCCCAAATCTTTCTCCTCAAGGCTGCTTTCGATCCATTCTCCACCCAGCCTGTACTTGTATTTGGGATTGCCCTGACCCAGGTGCAGGTCCTTGCACTTGGCCTTGTTGAACGCCATGAGGTTGGCAGAGACCCACGTCTCCAGCATGTCAAGGTCCCTCTGGATGGCATCCCTTCCCTCCAGCATGTCAACCACACCACACAGCTTGGTGTTGTCAGCAAACTTGCTGAGGGTGCACTCAATCCCATCATCCATGTCACTGAAGACAGGAGAGGAAGAGATACCATATGGCACTGAGATTTAGACAATACAGTCTGCACAATGTTCATTAGAATAGCATAAGATAGCCACAATTATTTATGTTCCACAGCATAGAATAATGAAACATGCCCAGCCTACACCTTACTCAGTCAATACCACCCTTGCTCTGTACTTGCTGTTATTTGCAAAGATTTAGGATAAAACTGGAGATTTGTTGAAGCATCTACAAGTAGTTTTGAAAGAGCATTCAGTTCACATAGTGTTAAAAAATGGAAAGTTTTGTAGAGACAACATCTTATAGACTAGAGGTGGAATTGGTTCTCATCATTTCTTCAAACTAAAGAAGATTCTGAAATACTCACTTATGTTTATTACTGGTTTTCCCCATAAATGGTCCCTTTGAGCAATTACATTTCTTCAGCCTTTCCTGAGCACAGTATTATATGTGGCCATGTATAATGCAGCAGTGTTTGCCTAACCTCTCCCAGTCTGCTTCTGTTGCATTTTTATTGGAAAGCTTCCAAAAATCTTTGTTAAAAACTGTTCACGATGAGATCAACAGAACACTTGAGCTTTGTTGGAGTACTGGTTGGGATACATGCATGAATAACATTCCCTGTATAAAAACATGTTAAATAGGAAACCCAATAAAACAAAATTCGTGATTATAAAAGAACAAAGTCACTCGGCTGAAATCTCAAAGGTTACAAAATCACACAAGCAGTGAAGCTGTGTATGCCTCAAGTACAAAAGAAACCACAACATGGTGTCAATGAGTAACTCTTGGGTCACAATTTTCCGAAGAACATTCAGACAGTAGATAGAAAATTGCACATGGGCAAACATGTTGAAGAAATACATGGAATAAGTCACTGTATAGAAAAAAATGAAAAATAAAAATTGGTTAATTAAAATGTATCCTATGGATCCTGACTGATCACTCAATCAAATGCTAGAGAACAAGATATTGAAACAAATGTTGGACTAGAATTATTGAATGTTTTAATAAATTTGATCAAACTCAAACTGCAATTAAAAGCAACAGAGTATGGCTTATTAACCACTTAGTGACCTGTTCAGCCACTCTAAAAATACCCTTATTTACCTTTCCACAGACCATCACCACAGTTCTTAGACATCCCTGATAAATTACAAGGTATCCAGCAGAAAAGGAGAGAGAATGTTTTTCCAATCAAATTTAGCTATCTAAAAGTTAAGCACCTGATGTAGTCTTATTTATGTTCAGAGACCCTTCAGTACACTGAAAAAGCTGTCCTAAAAAGGCCATATAATTTGTATGAAGACAGGCATCTAAGATAACTCAGATAAATAATTATCTGGAGATGCTAGTGGAGACTATAAGGCTAATTTATATGGGAGAGCTAACTTTAATATGTTCAGAATAAAATAATGAATTAAGCCCACCATTTGACCTCTCAGTGTCTCTACTGAGTTGCTGAATGCAGGGTGTTATCATCTTTCATCAGAGCACAATAAGTAGGATACTTCAGAGGCCACCACTGTAAGTTTGCCATTATCTGACCGGGACTATATTGTAGATTAACCCACAAAATCAGTTCCTGCTTTCTCATGTAATCATCACAATTCAAATATAAATAATGGACTGATTCCTCACCAGGGGTATAGTTTTCCAATATTATGAGCCAAGAAAACAGGCCCATCATCTTCCTGAGAGCTTAGAAAAGAAAGAAACTAGCTACAGTTTTGTACATCTCACTTTGAAAACAACAATGGAAAAAGCAGGAGATCTGTCCAAAAGACCAATATAGTAGTCTAGACAGGAAATATCCAGGGCATGAACCATTATATTGGCCCTAGATAAAGTAAAAAATCTGAATTGTTACAATACTAACATATTTAATGTGAGTGATCTGGCAATTGTACCAGTAAGAGTAGCAACGTTTAGACTAGTGCAAAGTCACTGATTCTTAAAGATGAAACACAAATTAGGTGTGAAGAAACGGGTTTGAGAAACTCTCTTTGACATTGCTGAAGCCAGGATTTCCCCTGTGAGTAGAAGCCATACCACATTATAACAGAAGCATTATACATCTGCTTACACTCATTTTACACAGGTGTGAACTGATTAGAGTTGGATGCATAAATCTTTTCTAGGAAAAAATATACAGTCAGCATTATAGAATTGCTTTGAAAACATGTATTCATCTAGTTCAGAAATAAATTGATGTTTTGATATTTTTAAAATGGATCCATTTGAGATATTTTTCTGAGAATTTCCTTTTAGTTTCTTAGAAATTCAGGATGCTTTTGCAAGCTGGAAATTGAAACAAAACATTTGGTTTTCACAAAACAATGTTTTGACAAATTTAAAATTCATCTTTTACTCTTTTTATTTGTTAGAAATCTGAAAAAAGGGTTTTTTTTCCAGAAAAATAGTTTTAAAAGTTTGAAATTGATAACCAATCTCCCAAGACATTTTATTTTTGTTTTGTTTCTTTTGTTTGTTTTTTTCAAAGTTACACTGGACATAAAGTATCAGAAAAGACTGGTTTATTGTAGATACTAAAATTTGTTTATCCTTTTTCCTTTATTGTCATTTTATGAACTGTATAAAATAGGGGCTAGAAATATAGAGAAGCTTTTTTGTATATGTGGAAGTGGAACAGGAGATACAGAAAGTACCAAAAGAAAATATTTTAGCTTAATAACGTGAGCATCATTATGCACTATTTATTTAGTATTTAGTGAATCCTACTTACATAGGACCAAAATACATTTTCTGAGGAAACGTCACAGTGAAGGCAGTTTCTAAATATAGATTTTGCAGATAAAGGTTAACTGGACATTGGCCATAAAGTTCTAAGAAAACACCAGTGTCCTGTGTGCATGTGCATACATCTGTGCAAATAGTAGCCTTGCAACAGCAACTGAAAGATCTTGCTTAACTGAAGGCCTAGAAAGTAGGTATGCTTTTCAGGGTAGTAGATGTGTAACTGTGACACAGCTGAGCTGTCCCTTAGTTAAGCCCTCCTTAGCGACTGCTACTCCTCAGCTCACCAGCAGCCCAACAGACAGCCCCAGTTATATTACGTAGGAAAGGAGGACTCAGCATCTCCCAGCTTTAAGCCCAGTACTTGGTCCTGACAGTGGGGTATTTCTTTTAAACCCATGGAAAGTAATTAGTGGTTCCTTATTCATTCATACTTGATCTATGCACTAAAAGCAACAGAAATGTGATCCAGGTCTGGTGTGAGCGTGTGATCCTGTTTCAGTTGTGGCATGCATGCCGTGCCAGAGCACACCATATGGTGCTTGGGCTGCATTTGTGTAGCTGCAGGGGAACAGATACTTGATCTGATCCTGAGTCTGCCAGGACAAAATTACCCTATCAAAATATTTTGAACAAATTTGAAGCAGCAGTATGAACTCGCCCCAGATCTGTATTTAGTGGTGTGTGGCTTCAGCTCTTCAATCGATTACTAGAAGCTTCAACATTGTCTTAACCTTCTTTGAGAGGCTATTTAATTCTTTGTAAAAGTAGATTTCATAATGCTGAGTTTCATACAGAGAAAACATAGAATAATATGACATTTTCTTTGTATAAGTGGAAAAGGAGACAATATTCTTAATCCAGCTAAGCTACGTTTTCATCCAAGGCAAAAATCAAAAGTAGACTTCTGACTGGATGTATGTCCAAAATAAGTAACTCAGATTTGAAATCTAGACCTCATTTCTTAAATACCAATACTTTCAGGACTATACCCAAATTTCCTAGAGATTAGGGAGAAATTTAGATATTTACTTGGGTCCGCCTACTTTTGTACAGCTTTTAGGAAAAGAAGATATTAGCTTTTTCTTCTTTTCCTGCAGCGTGTTCTTTTTTGTATCTTTGCATTTCTGTGTCTTTGCATTTGCTACAGTAAGGACTGGAGAGTGAGAACATGGAAGCCTGGAAACACATCTGCACCCATGGATACAATCTCCTTCCCTGGTATTTCCAGACAAAAGAAAAATTCTGATTTCTTCTTGCTGAGTCCTCAAACCCATTAAGCTTTTGCTTAATTTGAAAGCATTTCAATCAGGGCTCAAAGGAGAATGAGAAAGCATGTTGGATTTCAGATGTGGCTTTCCTGAAGAACTCAGGGACAGGTCACACCCAGGTGGAACAGGAAATTAAAGTAGGTGAAATCTCTAGAGAACATGTCTGATTTAACCACAGCCCAACTAATTAAAGCTTTTTATTTTTCAAACATGCATACAAATTTCCTTCACTCCACGTCATTCTTCTTGTGTTTGACTGTTTTAAACTAAGGCCCCTTTTAAGAGATGGAAACATCCATATAATCAGTTTCTGAAGAGGATGTCGCTGCCAAGCCCAGCTTCTGTTAGCTGCTGCTCATTTGTTTCCACTTTTTCCTCTTCTTTGTCTTGTTTATTTAAATATTTTAATGAGCTTGATTTTAGGATCTACATATTGCCGTATGTGGTCACAAACTAGAATTACTTCTCAGGTCATGCACTAAAGAGTTTGGACCACAGAGTATGGTGGTTAATGTCTCTGAAATCTAATCCCACTTTTGTTCTGTCAAGTCTTGCATGGCTGACAGCAACTCAGCAGTAACGAAAGGTCAGTTTGGAAGTCAAAGACTTACAACCTCCAGGTCTCATTTGTCTGGAGACCACGGAAGTCTTATTTCTTTCCCAATATTTAAAAATGAGAAGGCCTATTCAGGAAACCACCTGCTTTGCAAAAGACCCATATTCATTTCCCTTTAAAAATACGATTCTGCATTAAAATAGAAATAAATTAAATGGGCTCAAGAGATAAGACTCACAGCCAAACCTTTTGCCACTGTGAGCAGACAGATTGTCTTCCATGATAATACTCCATGGAGTTAGGTCAGTGCTCAATAGTCTCCCCATGGCTTGAGGTGAAGTCCTTAACTCTGGGTAATGCACACATTGCACTGCACTGGTGGTGGCCTGATGTGCTTATTTTGCCTTAGAGAAATAAACCTGCTGCATCATTCCTGCCCTGAACTTCATTAACAAGAAATTACAGCACTCATAGTTGTTGACTCCATTTTGGTAGTGAGTGTCTTTTGAGCTGGAGTTGAAACTCCTCTTGCTCCCCATCTTTTTTGACCATTTTCTTGAAGAGAAATTGTAGGGTCAGAGAAAACTGAAAAAGAATAGCCTGGGCTGGGTATGTGCAAGAAACAGATGTAAGAGACATTGTTTCACATTACACTCATATATATGCACATAATCATAGAATCATAGAATGGCTTGGGCTGGAAGACCTTAAACATCATCTAGTTTCAACCCCTCTGCAAGAGCACCTACCACTAGAACATAATTCACCTCCATATCCAGTTAAGAGCAATAGTATCTTTTCCAAGAATAAACCTGAACCTAGACAGTATCGTAGTTCACACCAACAGGTATTTAGGGGATTTTGATATGTGTTAGATTTTGTTCTTTAATCCTGGTATTTTGTAAATCTGTGTGGACATCAAGTGAAATAAAAGAATGGATGCACATGTTGCTTCTGCTGATTGCCCTGGAAGCTGTGTACACACCTGAGGACAGACACTGCACAGTGGTTGTTCCTGTAAGCTCTTACACTACAGATTTATTTTCTCTACAGTATATTGAAGTTGGCTTTAATTTCCAAGATTTGTTACAGAAGTTTTTGTGTGTGCATTCAGGGTTTTGGCAGAACAACGTATTTCTAAATAGCTTGAAATAAGAAAATAGATAAAATAAATGGTCTTGTATTCTGCTGTTACTCTTGTTTGCACAGAATACTCAGGGCAATATACCCTTTCCCATTGTATTTTCATTTCTATTTCTTTCACACTATATTTTAAACCATGAGGGAGGGAAAGAATAGAAGTTTGAAAATTGAAACAGCTGTACTAGAATCAGGATAATGCCATGGTTCATTTCAGTCTTTCTTTCACAAAAAAAAAAAAAAAAAAACCCAAAAAAAACCACACTCTTTACCTCCTCTTATGACTGTTTAATTTGGAAATTATTTAATTTAATTATTATAAATGATCCTGTGAAATAGAGAAAATCACTGTGGCCCAGACAAATCATGACGGTATTACAGCTTCTTAATTAGAACAAATCACTAATCTCAATTAAAAATTAATGTCTGTATCAAGAATCAAACGAGCTTTTATTCCTCACTCATCTTTACATTTGGGAACACATCTGGTCTGTTTTAAATGCATTTTCAGTACTAAAAGGGTGGAATCTTGTTGCTAAGGTCTTTAAGTTCCCAGTCTATCTTTCACTACAAGGCTCTGAGACAAGCTGTGATCCTGTAATGAACTTCATGGGAGAAGACTCCTACAGAGGTGCCATTAAAAAAATAGGCCGGGGTAGATATCCTCAGGGGTGGTGCAAGGATATTGCTGAAATAAGAACATGCTGTGTCCATTACACTACAACAAGGAGACCCTGCAACTCTTTCTCACCTTGCTACATTTGGGCTCAGTTTTGCAGGCTGCAAGACTATATGTAAGGCAATTTACTTTCCATCAGTTCAGTGCAGAAGACCCTGTTGGATTGCCGGGAGTACACCTGAGGCAGACAGGAATTTTTTTTTTTTTTTTTTTTTTTTTTGCACAGGTCATAATTTGAATAGAAGACTGAGGCAGAAGAATATGAGGAAAATTAAAGCCTCTGAAAGACTCTTGTAACAGCTAAGAGCTTTAAGGTGGTATTATGGTATTACTAGGAAATTGAAGGCAGCTGACAGACGTGGACCATGAAGAGCAAGACTGATCTGAAGTGAAGATAACATGTGAAAGCAAACTGACATTTTGTGAAATGTGTTTTCTAAGGAGAATAAGACAATTACTCTAGGACAAAATATATATATATATATATGTCCTTTAACAATAAAATTGTCATAAACTGAGGTAATAGGGGCAGAGGGATCCTACCTGAGAATGAATAGCAACTCACAGGGGTGGATGAGGAAGAAAGAGTAAAAACAACAGGAAGAAGCCAAAGTTACATATTGGAAGCTGACCAAACACAAAATCAAAGCAAAATAAACCCAACTCAAACCCCCCACTTTTTGGATGGAAAACTATCTGATAAAAGGCTTAAAATTATGGGAATAGACAGGCTTGAAACTGAGGATACATACATATATACACAGTCAGATGAAATGCCTCTTTTATTTTCAATCACTAGGAATACTGCTTCTATGAAGAACTCATGTAGTCACTTCTTTTCATGGGAATCTGTATGTGTATAAAATGGAACAGAATAATTTAGATAAAAAGAGATACAAACCTGTTTATTTAACTAAAATAGATTAAATATGCCATTCCTTCTGTTAGTACTGAAACATATGGACATTTCTGAATAAAACTTCATGAAAACCTTCCCTTGGGGTAATCAGCATCAACTACAAGTCCTCATATAAATACACAAATGTTTACCACAAATCATTACCCTCAAATATTTTAAACTAAATGGTTCTTCTACTAGAAACATTCACCTATTCCTAGTTTGATCCTAAACTTCAGTCATGAAGATACTATGGCTGAAAGCAAAATTTGCTTAGTTAAATAGTAAAGAGGTATTATATCTATATTGTATTCAGAGCAACCAGAAAAAATATTCTGTATAATCTAAACAGCAGGCAAGAAATATGCAGGACCACACACATGAATAAAATGAACAGAATAATCCTTCATATTCTGCATGGTATACCTTAGTTCTAGGCCACACAGCTTGATCACTCATCTTTTTATAGGTGGCTGTGAGCATCCAAAGCAGCCTGGACCAACCACTTACAAACCTTATTGTAGCCGAGAAGGGAAGGTGGAAAGAAAGATATGTAAGGAACACTGGTCCTGGAATGTTACACTACACGTTCAGGGCTTGCAGTTACTCTTACAGCCAAATAAAAATTAGAGAGTCAAAGCTATAGACTCTATCCAATCATGCAGAAAGTTTGGATTGTGTCTTTTACTGGGTTTAGTTCACCAACAGGTGAAAACTGAGAAACCATCAGAAATTGAGGAAAAAAAATGCACAAATGCAAAATGAGAATATAAAATGTTAAGTGGGTTTTTACATTTTCCTGTATGTTAAACTCTCCTGGAAAACAGACTTTTTAAAACTGTACTTTAACTAGTAAAGGTATTATGCTTTTATTACATCTATAATTGTTATATTGATGGCTGCTAAAGTTTAACTTACCCTAAGAATAACAAGGTTTGTGGGAAGTTTGGAAAAGCACAGGACATTCAGTGGAACTCATTTGCTTTACCAAAAATTATGCATATATTTATAGTTCTATTTACATTCATTGCAGAGCTCTACTATGTCTATAAATTCCAAATATTCAAGGACAAATCTATATGTCTATATGACAAAGCTATATGCCTTCTTTATGCGAACAATTTCTACCAGTATTCTGTAGGCAATTGAGGATAATATATATCAGCTATGATGAAAAAAATTTTCTTTCTCATTGGCTGACAGATACTGGAGGTTATAATTGGATCCAGAATTAGAAATCATCATCTCTGTTGTAATCTTAAATGAATTCTTTCCTTTCTTTAATACCTGGATCTTATTTTAATTAATTTCCTTTCTGATACATTCTAGCATAAAAAAATTAATCTCCTTTCAAATTATAGACTCAGACTCTACCATGAATAAGTCCGTTTTCCTTAAAGATTAAGTGGGCTCATATTTGAGGAAGGAATAAATTACTTTCTGTGCTTTGCTTCTCAACATGGAGGCTGAGAGGGCCATACTCCAACCTCTTACTAAACTGTTTGTTAAGAAATGAATGAGCTATTTTCCAGGGCTTTCAGGTCCAAGGACCTTCTAAAATGAAAGGAAGTTGGACAACATACCGTGTGTGACTGAGCTCCCTCCATCTTCCAGAAGTCAGGCTCTGGAAACTTTATGTAGCAGCTGATCTTAATCTGAAACACTCTTATATTCAGTGTCATTATATGTGAATACAACCTAAGAGACATTTAGCTTTGCATCTCACCTTCACAGTCACTGCATGCTACAGCACAGAAATTACCCTGGCAAACATCTACAAAAAAGGCAGAAAACTGTGGGTAGGCATGACTGTGGGCAGAGCATCATGCCCACTGGAAAAGTTGAACCAGGCTGTACCAAATAAAGAAAGATGGCAGGAAAGATCATGCACTGGCATTGAAACTGCGGGAATTTCTTTCCCCTTGGTCCACTTGCCGTGCTATATTTTTTCCTGGTAAGTAATGATACCTGCTTTAATAAATGTCACAGTCAATTGCCACAACATCAAACAGATCAATATGTACGTTGTAACTTTCTGTATCTTCTACAGATGTGCTCATAACCATTTGCAGTGCATTGCTTGCATTGTGTCACAGATAATAATCAGCTGTTAACCCTTCATAAACAACATATGAAAATAATGTAAAGCATGAGGGATTTTTTAATAATAAACATAATCTAAACCAGAACAAGATCAGAATGCAACAGTGGAGATACGTGATTTTTCCCATTCAGGGTATGGATTCAGGGGTATCTCTGAAGCCTTCAGATAGCCAAGAATTCCAAAATGAACCACCAACAGAAGTAAACTAAGCACCAATGGTTTAGATGGTTGCTTTGATCCCATCAGTCTGTTATTTTACTGTCTTGTGATTATCCCTCATCCTGAGCTTCATTTGAAGTAATTGCTTGAGGCTTATTGATTTCTTGATATAAATACTTTAATTTAGGCACTGAAGATCTCAGCATATCAATTGTCAGAGCCACTTAGATAAAACTCACACGTTGCACTAAACTGGGGGTTTAGATCAGGGTTTGTTTTGGCATGATGATTCAGAGTCAGCATTGCTATGTACGTGGTGAACCGCAAAGCTGAGCTGTGTTACGCTTGTCTTCTTTTCAGTGTTTGATTACACAGCACAGGACACATTGTGGTAGGTCTATGTGAGAAAGACTGGCGGTGTGGAAAGAATGAAAAAAACCATCTTTACCCATGGTTTAGGATGTGTTCAGAAGCCATTCATAGGCATAACTGTGTAATTCAAAGAGATACAGCTACTATCAAGGAAAAAGAGAATTTAAAAAGCAGTTAGAATCCTTAAATCCAGTGCATTCCAGTCCCTGGACCCTAGTTGTACAGGTTAAGTCATGAGGACTTTTGGCCTTAGCCCAAGGGGTGAGGTTCCCAGAGTGGTGATGCAGTGCACAGAGTCCCTGCTGCCTTTGCAGCCCAGGAGCTCCGATATGACTGGGGGGTAGATGGCCAAGTCTCATACACTGAGTGTTTAAGCCTTTCCCCAGGCTTCCTGGCAGTATGATACTCTTTCATGTCAGGGTTAATCACTTTTTTGTCACTCATGAACCCAAACGTTATATATGTTCTTGATCTAAAAATCTCCCAGTTATACAGATGAGATACATGAGGTCAGGAGGTAAAGTAGGGATGTACTTCCTCCAGAAAAGGCTCTGTATTTAATTCCTCTGTGTGTATGGCTCACAGCTGTATCCATCATCACATGAAAAGTCAAATTGCAAGTACTGCCCAGGTTATGGCCTCTTACCTGGGAAAGTAGATACCTGTGAAAGACATGTGCTGTGCCTAAGTTGTTCCCAAAAGGCAGAAAGTCAAGAGGCAGAACTGCATCCGTCCTCTGGTGACAGCACAACCAGCTGAACTGGAGGGCACACCTTTAGGAGTGATGCCAGCGTGTCCCAGGGCTAAATGCTCCCAAGCTTTGAGGGGGAAGTTAGCTTTGAATAGGCACCCCCTGAAGGGGTGCCCAGAGGCTGAAGGCAGGACTTTGGAAGCATAGCACTGGTAAATGAAAACCCCACAGGTTATGGGCTGCAGCGTGGAAGAAAAAAAGTTTCCTTGAAGTTAAATCACAGTCTGGTTCTGGAAAGCGGTGACATCTCTAGGGAAGTTAAACCTTTAAAGTCTTTTGGGGAACAAGCAGAAAAAAAATACATTGAAGATAAAAAATTATCTGGAGGAAGAAAGAACAGACAATAAGTAGTGAATAAATCCTTATGAAAGGTCATTTATTAGAAGGAGAGGGAAAGGCTGAGATCAGAATCATGATCTTAACAAGATCCAGTCCAGGGTGGTATTTCTTAATGGAAAACTTCTGACAGATTGCAGGGGAAACAGTCTAAAAACTCTGCTTCCCAAAGGCCCTCATGTGATTTTGATTTGAGAGCATGAACAGTGCTGAACCCAAATGGCAGGACATCTGCTGACTAAAGCCTAAGAGAGTGCTTTCAGTTTCCAGTCATTTCTCAGTTGCAATGAATTTCCCCATAGTTTGTAACGTTTCTGTTAACTGCCTCTTCTCCATTCTCTAAATACACATGATAACGTAAAGGTTTAGGAAAAAAGTTTCTTTCCTACAGGTGCCTATTTTTTACTAGATAATTGCAGCTTTTGCACCATCTCATATACAGGCTAGCAGTGTTGTAGAGAAATGCCTATGTCCTGTTAACTTACACACGAAATTCTTAACATTTCTGTGACAAAATTTGGTATTTCCTTACATTACATACAACATAAAAATATCTGCTGACAGGTGACTAGGCAGTTAAATTTTATTCTGTATTGTGGTTCCAAAAGTGATGAAATGAAGTGGGCTTTCACATTCATTTCAGCATTTAACTTGTGTCATATATTCTGATTATATGCATATGTATCTGCATACATTATATGCTGATTTTTCATGCTGTAGGTGACGTGGGGATATGCCATATTTTGTAACAGAATTGTGAAACATGCTGGTTACATATGCTAGCAGCATCTTTAAGTTACTAGATGCATCTAATGTCAGCAACATGCTGTTGTACTCTACAGTTTCTGTTTCATAGGATGTTGGTAGTTTCTACTTAAAGAAACCCAGCATCAATCTTCACCTTTGTTACCTTCTGATGAGCTTAAAACTGAGCAGCTGCAGCACTATTGCTCACTGCAAACTTGAGCAGATCTGAGACTTCTACCAACAGGTGGTTTTGCTCTGCAGACCTGTGGTACCTCTACAGAATCCCTTTTCTGTCCCCATCCTGTCCCTCCCTGCCACTGCACCCCCTGCTTTCGTTACTTTGGCACCAGATGCCTACAGAAATTACAATGCACAAAGGTATCATTTAACAAGAGAAACAACCAGTGTGTGTCTGTGAAGCCAACAGATGGATTTTATTTGCACTGGTGTAAATCAGTGATGTGCCACTAGGTGAGTGGAGAAAGTGTGGATAAAGGAAGCAACAGGATAATCCAATTCAGTGTATCCGTGTCTGTTTGCTTAACAGCCAACAACTGCTGACTACCAGGAACTGTAAATTTTCTGAGACAAGCTAATTAAGGCCAAGCCTGAAGAAGGTCCATGAAAAAACAATTCAAACAACACCCTCCCACACCCTCAGCCTCCTCTCCCTGCAGATAGCAAGGTGTGGGGAGGGAAAAAAGGAATGAAAAAAAAAAATAAGAATTGCTGCCCATCCACCTGTAGGGAAAGCTTCACCATCTTCCTGAAACAGTTTCCTACATGGAGGTAAGCACCTTCTCTTATGTTGAAACTGATTCTGAGGGATGGGAGTCCATTCTGTGTCATTCCAGAAATGCAAAAGCAGCATTTTTCAGCAGATATTATGACTTCCTTGCGTAAATTACAAAAGTGTGTGTGTCTTGTAGTCAGATACACATAATAGACAGTAGGAAGGAGTACACCCAGGACCTGCTTGGTGCCTCAGAGAATTATTGCAACATAAATTAAAAAAGACACTTTTACCACAGCATTGTTACAAAACCCCACAAAAATTACTACAGCAGTGATGGTGGGGTGGTGTAGCTCAGACAAATCTGCACATTTTCAGTTCATGATTTTTATGTGTTGTCAACTTATTATTATTGGGTATAATATTATATTTTTGCTGCCTAAAATTTCAAACAGAAAAATAAAGAAAATGCAAGGCTGTATTTATCAGATTTCTTGCATCAACCACAATCAAAGCATTTGGCCTAATTTATTCTAAACCATCAACTTACAAGAAAGCATCTGCTTACCAGCTGGCTCAGTAGCTGCCCAAACTAATCAGAATGACCTCAGCTGGAACAGGCTGACCTCCATCAAGTTGAAGAGTCGATTCCTCCCGTGAATACAGATTCTGCAGTGGTTTTGAACTACAGCCTGGAAACCCATCTTCTGCCTTTTGTACCATATTAGTTCCGTACATTATTTAGGAATGTTGCTAGTTTTCTTTCTTTTTAAGCCTACCTTTTTAGGCACAATAAAATTGGTTGATTTTCTTGTTGGGAAGTTCATGTTCCTATAACATGTTCCTCTGTGGAGGGGAAAAAAATAGTACCGAAGTTTACTCTTCACTTACTATTTCCACAGTATATAGATCTTTTAATTATAGTAATAAACATGCTACTAGTGGCAAGGGAGTGAGAAGCTTTCACAGCATCTGCCTTGGGATTTATAACAGTTGTGTCTTGTTCTGTCTAACTGCTCTTTGAGTAGCAGGGGAGGTTTGCATTCCAGGTGCAGGTTATTTCCTCCTTGACAGAGAAATGAATGGAAATGAAAACAGGACAATGTCCACCTTTGTGCTAATGTATAAATCCTTACATTCTTGTACAGCGATAATAAATGGGAAAGTAGTGACTGGTAAATTTAGAGTTTTAAGTATGTCTAAGACTCTAACTTCAGCTCCTATTCAGGCACCTTCTTCATGGAGGCTACTTCCAGACACTAATCCAATTACTCACAGTTGTGAAAACTTTCAGTCTTAAAGACATGTTAGCACAGGACTCTTTATCCTGAAAACACTGCCCAAATATTTTATTAGGTTCTGGGGGCTGAGCCAGTTATGAGTAACAGCATAACTCCCTCTCTACCCCCCATTGCACATGTGATTGGATGTTTTGCAATGGTAAATTACCTCAAAAGTCACAGTCACAACTTCCCTTCATACATGGGAAGTGTATATGAAGTTAAAAAATTGTAGTTTTGCCTTCCAGTCCCTTTAGACACTTGTCTCAGTGGAAAAAAATGTGAAAGTGATTGCAAAAAAGCTGCAAATCATAATTAAAATATTTCCAACCCATTTTAGGAAGGCAACTGTTACTGTACAAGGTGTAAAAGAGAGAAGGGGTCCACAATGTGCTCATTTCAGTAAGCCCCATGAAGTGGGAGTTGCTGCATTATGAAAGACTGTCATATGCAGACCACTTAGGTTTGAGTTGTGGTGGGTGTTTTATTATCTTTCTTTTGGGTTTTGTTGTTGTGTTTTACATGGAAGAGTTAGAAGAAGAGAGGGAAGGAGGAGAGGAAGAGGAGGGAAGAAAGAAAGGATGAGAGAGACACAAGGAAGGAGAGGAGGAAAGACAAGGCAAAGCTAGTTTCAAGAAATACGTCTTGTTTCAAACAATGCCTTTTATTAACTGGAAACACACTACAACAGTTAAAAGGATCCTGCAACAGGAGATTCAAATAAGATAAGTAACTCAAAATGCATAAAATGAAAACCAGAAGAAAGTTCAGCATTAAAACCTTTGTTGGCTTTAGCTGGACATGAAGTGATCTCTTACATTTGTTCTTTCAGCTAATCCTGACTCCCCAAAGATTCAGCAGGCTTTGCTGGATAGAGATTCAGCCACTCAGTGACTTAATACCGAATCCTGCAGTATGTTGTCATGGTTAGAAAATCTCCACTAGTGGAAAGTGCTTCTAAACAAGGGCAACTCCTATTTTATTTATTGTTTGAATCTGGTCATATGGTTTCCTGCCTTGCACATCTGGTCTTAGATAGTCAGATCTGGAAACGATAGCTTTTTACATTGTTAACCCCACCCTGTAGTGTTAGTAAGGACTTGATCCAAATCCCAGTCAGAGTCTTTTCTACTGACTGCACTGGAACTGGATCAGGCCCCCACTGAATTGCTGCCTCCAGTGAATTGGATATTAAGAACAAAAGAATTGAGGAAAAAACCTGTTCTTTCCTGTGCTGGTAAGAAACCAGGCATTCTTTAATTGAAGCACTAGTAATACTTCTGTCTCACAGAAATCTTCATTTTTCCCTTGGTATTCATTAACCTATCTCAGTATACTGAGATTCTCAGTTGCTGTTTAAATATGATTAATTTAAGATATAAACAATAGACTTGATGTTTTTATTATGTGTTATTCCATGTTTAACTTTTTTGTCTCATGCACAGATTTATCTTATCAATGTATTCCCCTTAAAAATATTCTCAAGTCTCATCATAGTGAAATAACATGAGTTTCTTGAAGGAAAAAAAAAAAAAATCATGTTTCTTGATGCTACCAGTTGTATAACATGACTGTAATAAGACATTATTATTTCAGGATTCATTGAGATTAAAATCCTAAGTCTGTTCACTGAGAAGAAGAGTGAGAGCTGGAGAGAGTGCTACAGTTTCAAAGTGTTCCTCTGTCATAACACCACTTTTTACAAGTAAGAAGGAGTCTACTTTTAGGAACAAGTAAAGCAGTAGAGCAGCATCCTGCTGTGAATAAGGACTCAGGTTTGGTTGGCTCTCTGGGTGGTTTCTTTTCCTAGGACCACTATTCAGGATTGAGGGAACAGGGAGAGGAAGTGCCGCATCCCTCTGGAACTTTGCTTATGAAGAACGGATACAGGCGATATCCATGAATGAATATAAGCATGGCATGTGTGACAACACACCCAATTCCCCAATCATCTAAATAGAAAGAAATAAAGAGGAAAAAAAAGGTCACATTTTCTTGTGTGAATATTTGACTGTGTTTTAAAGGAAAATTCCATGTCTCTGTGTTAGAGGTCACGTATGTCCCATTTGTAAACCATTCAGCAGGGCAGTATCTGGCACTATGGATCAGAAATTATTTTCGTGTTTACCTGGGCTATGGTTCAACAAGACACAAAATGTGGCTTTGGGGTTCTTTCTATCAGATCCAAAACTCTGTGGCCACGTGCCACAGAGCACTGATCCAGTATAAACCTGTTCTTCTGGTTCAGATTTGTTCAAAACGTTTTCAAGGATTAACCAGGGGACTGTGCGCTAGACCCGGGAGCATCTGTTCTCACACAGCCACTAAAATTCTGCCATAAAAGCACAAAATGCCAGCTAATTCAATTCTAGCTAGTATGGTTCACACATGTTCTGGGTTACATTTGTGTGTGGAGTGCACTAGCATTGTCCTGCAGTGCAGAGACTGTGGCTCTGTAATACAGTGAACAGGCTGCTCACTGTCATGGCACAGTTATCCCTGAACAACTTTGCTTCTGCACCACCACCACCAAGTTACATTCTTTATTCCCTCCCCCAATAAACACCCCATGTAGACAAATTGTATCAGAAGTGGGACAGCCAGTTCATAACGGCATTTGACCAAGAGCTCCCCAAACCCTCCCCAAAGAGATATAGTGAGGAAAATGACAATCCTAAGACTTCAGAGTTTTGTAACTTCATAGATTTGTTTATTTTCAACTTTAAGGGTGTTTATCACTTCATCCCAATAACTGAATTGTAAATATTTGAAATACTTTATATACTTCTTTACCATATTAAAAAAAATTTAGTCACATCATTTACCACATATCCACCCTCCTATCATCACTTGCTGGAATGAAGAGGTACAATTTTCTGTTAAAAAGATCAGAAATTTGGGATATTTACAAAACTCATTTAACTCACTGAACATCTTCCCACTGATGTCAGTGAGCCTATAGACTTTGGCAGTCAGTGAAAGGAGTAGCCAACGCCTTCCACATCCAGATCTCAAATAGAAGGACTGCTAACAAATGTAACCTCAACCAACTGTGCCCATGAGGGAGCAGTACAGGGAGAAATTGCATGAGACTTTGCTGAGCTTTTTTTTCTTCCCCTCCTCCCCCCCCCCCCCAAACTCTTCAGGATCGTAAAGGGTTTGCTTGAAACTCCTTCTTGGGAACCCAGAAAGACGGTGCAGCTGTTTTTGTAAGAGTACTCAAGACTTCACAGAAACTACTGACTCACATTTATACCGGTATCATGTTTTTAAATATTTCACCAGGGGTTAAGCAGGAAAAATATGTTGTAGTTCTGGTGAGTCAACCTAGGATTTCATAGCTACACATCATTAACACTATAAAATGATCTGTTTCATTTCTTTTTTCATTTATATTTCTCTCACGTCTCCTTTATCAGATCTCCAGAGATTTTTCTTACTATTCGCTTGTATTCCTGAAGCTGGAAAAAGATGATTTTTTAATTATTACTTATTCACCTGAATGCAAGTTTTAGTACTTTGAAAAGTTAAAAAGCTTAAGTGAGGTTTTTACCTCATGCTTATCTCAGTCTGTTCTCTGGCAAATTTTTCACAGTTATTTAAAAAAAAAAAAAAAATTCCTGGGCTGAAAACAAGATGATTGTTGTGGAGGAGAACTAAGCAGTTTTGGATCAACATAGTAACATTATAAGTAATGAATAAAATAAATTGAAAACTATATGGACTGTTTAACATACCAAAATTTTATCTCAGTAATCAGGCCTTGATATTTTACATGATTTTCTTTTATTTTTACAATTCATATATGTATCTGTAACATAAAGTGGTGTGTTACAGAGAAAGTAATCCAGAAATGACTATGGCAACTCTCAAACAAGGAGTAATATACACATGATACTGTTGCTACAATAACAAGAGTCATCATTTATTAATTGAGTAAAAGCATTGCTCTCATGTGGTACTACTATTTTGGGACTAAGCTGACACTGTTCTCGGACGCACAGTGTGGTGCTCTGTGCTTTCTGCCCCACTGACTTGGTTTACTTGGTTGTCTCTGGAGCGTGCTACACTGGTCCACAGCAGAAGTTACAGTTTATATTAGCAGGTAAACTGAGGTTCTTCAATATATTTTATGCAGAAAAAACCCACTTGTGGTACACAGGGCCCCCAGGTAAACAATTTCCTTAGGTGCCTATTCTCTTTCAAGAGAAAAAAAATCAGTTTTCCACATAATTTTTCCTCTGTAGGTCACACAAGTTCCTATTTCCTCATCTGCTTTCATGCTCTGTCACAGCTTTCCCTTTATGATTTCCACTGAGTTCTTCTCCAAGTAAATTCTTGGAAACTGAGTGATTCCAAGCGATCCCTTTAGGTTCAGAGCTCTACTGATGATGCAGAATTCTGTGTTTTGAGTATCTGAAGTGCTAAGAAGATACATATAACACCACTGTCTTTGCAAAACAAGTTCTATTACTATTGTAATATTAGCTACTATTGCCTCCTGTCTGAATATTTGTCTATTTCAGCATTGTTCTTAAGGCAACAAGCACCTCTCTGTGTGGAAGTTGCACTGTGTAAATAGGAGCTGCAGGACAGTCATGTAACAAAATCATTCAGTGTGGTGAAATCTGCTCAAGAGTAATTTCCGAAAGCCGGAACTATAACTGCTTTACAGTTTGGGAACCAGGCACTTTCTTTGAAGAGACTATTGGAGCTCTTGTGTACTTAATTGGAACACATCTGTCTTGCTCATTTTAGGTAAATAGAGATCCATGTAATAATCTCTGGTTATTGTTTCATGATGGCTTTGGAAACAAAATCAGTGTAAGCCCCCCTCTTTTCTATCTCCAGATGCTTGTTCCCATTTTCTTATCACACCCTTCCAGTTGATACAACTGATGCAACTTTTTGTATGGCTGACTGCAATTTGGATTACTTACATGACTCAGGTTAAAAATAACTCTAACCTGAATAAAAAACTGGTTTAAACTTGCTTTGCTGTTGAAGCCAGACTATTAAGAAAATATGCCTTTTATGAGCAATAGCTTGACCTTTCTGCTTTCCATAGAAGCCACGTGAAGTCCAGCATGTTTATCAATTACTTTTTTCTACTTAAGAAGTACATTAATACCTCACTTTTTCAAGACTCTGAACTTTAATATCCTCAGAGTCTTGGAAATGAAAACAACTACCCTGTGGAGAAATAATTTGCTTCATAGTAACACCAGTGTAGACTACATGAAAGTCAGAGGATCATGATGAATAAGCATGTATCCATAGTCCATCTTATTGAAAGGGTGGCTTGCTGTCTACAAACCCTCTACAAATCATGATCAGAAGTAGACCCATTAGTGAATAGATTGCAAAACAAACATGCAGGGTAGGCTGCCTTTCAATATATGCCCTTCAACATGCCCTTTGTGGGACATGTAGAGCCCAAGCTTCCACCACTTCACGTGGTTCTGCAAGACTGGTAACTGGCATCTTGTTTAGCATGGCTGAGACTGCACAGGCCAAGAAGGGAGATCATGGTCCTGTTACCCAGCACCAAGGATATTAGAAGCATCATCAAGGATGGTATGCTGTTGTTCTGGCTGTTGAGAAGGTTCAAGTTGAAAAATCAGTGCTACAAACCTTTATGCACTTCTACACTGGCTGACAAATGAAGAGCAATGGGTCCTGACCAGTGTTCCTCGAGTCTGCAATCTGCTGCTTGGATTCAGCCATACGACTGATATTGTCCATGTTACAAGCAGCACCTGCTGCTCCCTGTAGTAATTTGGAGGAAGCCAGGCAAACTGAGTAAACATTTTTTCCTCATGACTTCATATTAACTAAAAGTCTGTGACGTGCAAAACTTCAAGTTGTTACAAGCACTGCTTCTGAGTAATGACCTCTCCCTCTCTCAAGGGGACATAAAAGTTTGAGCTGGAAACCTAGGCTCCAAATATCTCCTGTGCTAATTTTTTTTTTCCACAGACCCATGCAGAAAGATGTATCTGTTTGCAATATATCAGAATTGCTACATTAATGCATGGGGCTTTTTTTTTTCATATCAGAAACTATATGTTGCTCAACACTTAGGGTAGGATCTAGAAATAGTGGCTGGAAATACTTCTCATAACAGCAAATATTTAGACATTCCTAAGTGTTTGCAGATAATAATTATGTTAAATTTTTATTTTGTTTATACTGACAAAATTTGATAATAACAGGAAATAGATAAAGTAATAAATCTTGCCTTTGTTAATAGACAAGAAATAACATTACAGTTTTATTATCTGGTCTTTCAAAGACAAGCCTAATACTGTTTGCAATCAGAAACGTGTCTCATCAGCATCTTTGCAGTCAGATTAGAAAAGTTGTGATGCCCAAATTGAAGGCCACAAATCAGCATGTGTAAATATTCTAGTGCAAAAAACCAGCTGCAGTAGTAAAGCCTAAGGAAAATTTGTCCTCTTGGATTCACAGAGCCTGTGTGGACTTCCTTTTTTTTTTTTTTTCTTTTTCTTATACATACATAAGAACTAGTTTTCATCAACAGAGGTTAAACAAATTGTCAGAAGGCTAAGATGCTACAGTCTCATGGATAAAGAGAAAAATGAATTTATTCCCCTTCTTTCCCTTGCTGGCCTGAGTGTATGGCTACTCCTGCTGATCTCTGCAGCTGTGTATATTTTTATAGACATGCTCTCAGGTCTTGAAGTTTCAAATGAGTGTACAGGTATGATCAGGGAGAAAGACAGATGGCTAGTCACTACAAGTTCAGTGTGAGAACTGGATGTAAGAGCATGCAAAAAATCTACTAAGTTTGCAACCCAGGAAAAACATGGATTTGCTTTTTTGACAAAGAGTAAATGTATTAAATGACTAAATTATAGCTATGTGAAATGATGAAAGCGCTGTTGTCTTTAAATGAGACTCAACTCAGTAAATAGCTTTCCAAATCAAATCCATATCACCAAGAAAATAGGTTGGATAAGTCAGCTAGCCTTTTGTATAACCTTATGTGACTATGGAGGACCAACTGTACAGTATGAGGCTAAAGGTTCATTTAACAAACAGCGGACACCTATAAAGGTATAAGAAAAGGTCGTTCATGTAACAGTGCTCAAATATATTGCTATAGACTGTATCTTTGTGTTTAATAATAAAAATATCATTGTATACATAATAATTTTGAATTTAGGTAATTTTAGGTTCCTCTGCACCTTGCCTGCTAACATGAAATTATGTAATATGTGGAAAAGTAGCTCTTGTGGATTGCACCTCCATTAGCTTTCATAAATCATGCCACTGATCCAGCTTGGCTGGAGTGGGGGTGTGATGGGGCCCCTGCCTAGCTGACAGCAGTAGTCCCTCCCCTTCCCTCCTTGGGGGCCAGGAGCATGAGCTCTTCCAGTGGTAGTGTCCCAGTAAAGCTGTATTACTAGGTATTTGCAGGTAGGCCATGGACTCTGCCCCAGACAACATGCATGTAGCATCACTGAAATGAGGCAGTACCCCTTTGGTCTGCATTAGTAACACTTTTATTTCTTGCAGCAGAATTAGTAAGAAGTCTGAGTCTGGATTAACAGCATGGTACGTCACATAAATCGCAATACGTGAGTCCAAGAGATTACAATCAAATGCAGAACAAAATAAAACAGATATTCAGGCATCACTAGGTAATTCTTCAGGATAACAGATCCGGTGGCCAGAATGTTCTGCCTGGCTATCAGCTTCTTCTCCTTAAATTCTGCACAGCATTTCTAATTGTACTCCGCTACATCTCTGCATGCACAACCATCACCATTACAAAGTCAGCACTTCTCAGCAATGCCACCCAGGAGTATCTGATAGATCATCTTCCTGTCTTTGAGAAGGATATAATTGCTGAATCTCTACACTAAAGTTTTCTTATGGCAGCTACTATAATTTGAGCTCTATCCTTGATGTGGTTTAAAAGGCCTAATACGGACAGATATTTTATGTTTAACATTTTTTAATTTACCAAGTTAATATTAAATTTAATTTATAGGAGAGGTAAATGAAGCATTGCATCCAAGAGACTAATAAAATCTCTTAATTTGTTTTCTAAATGACAGTATTTCCTCCAAAATGGTCTTCAATGAAAACAGATGTCTCCAGATAAAAAAGTGATCCTGTGCATACAGACAACCAGCACCATCCTTTGGTGTGTTGCACCACACTGAACTGGCCAGAATGAAGGTTCTCTGTGCCTTCTGCAAAAATATTTGTCACATAAAGGATTCACCACACAGTTTGATGCCTAGGCATTCACTTTCGAAAAGACAGTTCCTCTAACACAAAAATTTAATGCTTTGGAGTGAATAATCATGTCAAAACTACATGCAAGCTTTATGTGGTTTGAGACACTCTCTGAAAAGGTTGGAAATTCAGGTGTTACCTGCAAGCACTGTTTTCAAGTTTCTGTATTTTAACAATAGACTTGGACTTCAAAATATTTAGGGAAGCAAAGTCTGATTGGAAAATCTTTTCTTTCTAGACCCTCCTATCCTCCTCTGGTTATATAGTCCACATGAACAAGAAAAAAACTTTTTAAAAATAAGGGGTTTAATATATAGGCTGTGGATTTGTTTTGTAAGAATAGATAGCTTTAAAGATACAGAAGCTGAAACCTGCAAGATATCCTTTGTCTACCTCTGTAATATGCAAGATTTAGCTCATAATGTGGTGTCAACATCAGGAGAAGAAAAAAACCCAAGACAGCAATATGAAATCTACATAGAAAGCCCTACACTTGCAAGAAAAGGCCTCACAAATTGGTGCAGATGCATCAGGATTAAATGATTAATTGCAGAATCACATGCAAAAATAGACTACGGGCAAACATCCTGACGGTTTACCCAAAAAGGCCTGCTCCCCAGGGAAATAATTTTCTCTGTTCAGTGTCACTTTATATTACCCATCCATCATTTGGTCATCAATTTCAACTATTCACTAGGTGCCAAGTCTATTTTCAAGTTTCCGCATTCCTTCTGTGTCATTGCATCTTCCCTTTCTCCTGTAATGTACTGGCTCTCCATCTGCTAGCGCTCCAATCTGGGTTGAATAAAGTGTGTTTGGGGTCTTGAAAGGGTGTTTGAATTTCTTTCTTCTTTTTTTTTTTTTAATTTACATATATTTTTCTGCCTTGTGCTGGCACAGCTGCTTCATTCACCCAAGAAAAGCTGATGAACAGGAGTGTGAAGAAATAGCTGCAGACCTTGGGTCCTTGGGTGGGATGGTACTAACTGATGTTACCTTCTTGGGACACTAATTCATTCCTGTTTATTTCCTTACAGTATGATACAAGTGTTGTTTCTTTTTTCCATTAAAAGGCAGTATTTTCTGTCCTACAGTTTCTGAGAAACTCTGGCCAAAATTCTGTTCCAGCTTAGTGTCATATGAATCTGGATTTTTTCCATCGAGTTAAAACCAAATGTAACTTTCTGCTCTTCGCTCCTCAGGAAGCTCCTTTTCAAAATCCTGTGCAATATTATTATGGCTGGGGTGCTATTTTTCTGGAACAGTACATTGTGTTGTGTTACCTGCAGTAGAAGCACGACATAAAATTACTTTTTAAAGGCAACATTCAGAACTGAGCCTACATCTACTTCCCTGACCAGTTATACCCATTTCACAGAGTTCTTCAGGGTTTTTTTCTTGTGAAATTGGTGAACACACAGCACACTTTCTTTTCACTGAGTGCTGCCTTGACTGTTTCTGTGTTCTTCTTTCTACCTTCTCATGGTTTGTTATCCTAAGAAAACAGGTCCTGCCCAAACAGAAATGAGGCAGTATTAAAAAAAAAAAAAATAATCAAAAAGTTGTCCTAGTCAAGTTGCATTTGAAAAAGGTTTTCCATAGCTCAGATAAGTGCCAGGACACACATCTAAATGTTGCATTCTTACCCCAGCTGAGGCCACAGTACATATCTTTATAGGTTCAGTCATCACTCTTAGTAAGCTTGGTTTGCAAAAGATACAAAGGTAAATAAAACATAGGTAAAGAAAAGGCTATTGGAGGGCAGAAAATCTTTATTTTGTTTGGTTTTATTTGTTTGTTTGCTCTACAGTAAATCCAGCTCTTTATTAGCCTTATTCAGTGTAGTGATCAATCTTTTAAAAACCGAATTATCCCCCATTAAATAATATTCCCTTTAAAGGAGCGTAGTCTAAATGCACTGAGACCCAGGGCACAGTAAGTTGTAAAGAATGCGTAAGAAAACTCTGGTGGTGCCAGAAAATTAACTGTTAAAAATTAAAAAAAATAAAATCACCTGATGCTTTATCACTTCTGTGTCCATACAGAAGTCATTGCAAGCAGGGCAACCTTCATCCACCAGAAAAGGCTTCTTCTCTGCATTGCTCATAAAGGATTCCCGTTCTGGTGACTCTTTCATTTAAAGGCAAAGAAAATAAAGACAATTCTGACTTAATGTCGTAGAATTATTTTATCATGAAAGCACAGCTTGGTTGTAAAATCATCTGTATTACTGACTTGGTTTTGGCCTGGACCAACCATCACGATGACTTGCACCATGACCAAAAGGCAGTTTTGATGAAGCCACCATGACTTCAATAATAAGAGTTTAGCATGTAGATGCAGTCTGTGTCATGACAATTGGTCTCAGAGCAAGATCAGACATTCACCCATTTGGTTTATTAGTAGAGGAAGTGCAAAACCAAGTAGAACTCACCAGAAAACAACCAAGACTGCTCCATTTCTTGCCACAGAATTTGGCCATTTTTTTCTTCAGACTTTGATTACAGAAAGAGTATGGCAGATATTAGGAAATATTGTCTCTCAGACTCTGTTAGTGTACTCCAGAAGTTCTGAAAATAAAAGCCAAGGTTCAGAACTCTTTTGGATGCCATCAGGCAGCAATCAGGGAGTGGACATCAGCCCTTGCTGGGAGGACAGTGCACCTTAGAGAAGTAAATTTGCGTGTGTGAATGCATATAGCACGTGTGTACGCTTGTGTGTATAGGTGGTTGCTGGAAGATGGGCAAACTTTGATTTCTGATTAAAAACAATATGACATCACAGTCCTCACTGTTATCTGCTGGCCCCGAAAGAAATATCCTTTTGCTTGATCATTTCTTCTAATGTCTTCGTTCTTCCATAATATTATATATATTTTTATAATATGTAACTGTTGTGGTTTAACCCCAGTCAGCAACTAAGCACCACACAGCCACTCCTTCACATCCCCTCCTCCCCCACTGGGATGGGGGAGAGAACTGGAGGAAAAAAGTTAAAAAAGTCATGGTTTGAGATAAGAACAGTTTAATAATTGAAATAAAATAATTATACTACTATTTCCACTAATACTACGAATAATAATGTAATGAAAATACTGAAACTAATAATAGTATATAATGAAAAAGAAAACAACAGCAACGAAAAAGTAATACAGCCACTCACCACCTGCTGACCAATGCTCAGCCAGTCCTTGAGCAGTGGTTTCCCCTCTGCCAGCCAGCTCCCTTCAGCTTATATAGTAAGTGTAGTGCTTTATGGCATGAAATATCCTTCGGTCAGTTTGGGTCAGCTGTCCTGGCTGTGTCTCCTCCCAGCTTCTTGTAGAGAAGAATCTAGGAGAACAGGAGCAGTATGAGAAGCTGAAAAAGTCCTTGGCTTAATGTAAACATTGCTTGTCAACAACTAAAACATCACTTTTATCAACAGTCTTATCAGCATAAATCCAAAACATAGCCTCATACTAGCTACTATGAAGAGAATTAACTTTTAAAATAACATTATTGATATCTATGTTTTAGTAAAACAGAATTCTCTCAGGTCTTTTGTGCACAGAAAGAAGAAATCCTTTTAGTTTTAGTTGGCTAATATGAATTTTTACTGGCTTTGTTCACTGCAATGTTCCATATAAAATCTGCTTTCAGATATAAACGCTTATCTCCCTGGTTTTATCTTGGAGGAAAAAATAAATCAGACATAACAAAGAATCCACAAAAGAAACATATGAAGAAGGATCTCAGAGAACTGGAAACACAGGAAGGCTTGCTTGCTTCCCAGGCAAAACCAGTGATCATTTCTTAAAGCTTGGATAATTGTCTTCTGGAGGTAGAGTCAATAAGAAGTGAAAGCAAATGCCTCCATTATCTCACTATATATATCTCAGAGAAGATCAAATATATACTGAATATCTCAACAGGGTGGGTCTCTGAAATGGAATGCTTCTTCCTTATCCATTCAGGGAAAAAATGAATCCAGAACTTTTCTTTATTTGCCAGAAGATCTTGCACAGATCTTGACACACATTTTTTTGCTCTCTTCTGTACCACTTAGGTGGATTCTTTTTTTTTTATAAATCACGTAGCAGTTTAATTCTGAGACCACTTCCTGCTGGGTTTTAAAAAGATATACATTTGGCAATTGTGTTGTGACATTTTGTTATTATTAGCAGTTGCAGGAAAAGAAACAAAATTCAAGTACTTCCTTCAATGAAACTTCAGCAAGGATGATCTTTTCATTACTGTTTCCACTGACAGCAGTAACATAAACTGTTAACTGTAAGATACAGTTGTGGCTCACTGTTTCTCACCAGCATCAGTAAAAATATACTACTATCCCACAGGATTTTGTTTCAATCCTTATGGCATGAACATTCACTTTTGTGGCTTGGTGAAATGTCTACGAGAAGGTGCTGGCCACAGTAACAAGCAGCTGAGACCATGCTGCCTGTGTGCCTGGCTCTGCTCAGTGTTTGCCTTTGCCTCTTCCCTTCTTGACAGAGCTGAAGAGAAGCCACCAGATCTGTTATGATAGTATAGCTGTAACTACACCAGCAGAGCTCTAGCACTCAGGAAAAAGGTGCTGAGAAAAAACTGGTTGCTTTCACTTTACCCGCTTTTTCATTATGCCTGGGATATTCCCCAACAGTGTCTTCTCCCACAAACTAGGGAAAGATAAAGCCTTGTTTTTCTCACCTTTACCTGCCTAAGGAACTGCCTGCTTTCTCTTTGCCTGAAGGCTACCCTGGGAATATGTAACTGTTGGAATACAGATCCGTAAGTACATGCAAACATATGGGAAGGTTTTGTGGTGTTTTTTCTTAAACTGAAGAAAAGTAACATGACTTCCTGTTAACTGTGCTTTAGGGTTTTTTTCCTGTTCCAATTATACATCTATAAACAAGTTACATTAATTGCCCTATTACCAGCTTTCACACTTGCTCTTTTGCTCTACAACTTGTCTTAAATTAGGCCTCAACTGGCTCTAGACTCTGCGCTAAATCCTAAACTAGCTGATTTTCGTTTAAAAATTCTTTATGTTTTCAAAAATAAACAATTAGAAACAACCAAATAACAAATCCCATTGCCTGGGCTCATTCTCTCCATTCTAGTCCTTGCTACCATCGTCTAGTTTGTCCCTTCCCTTTTCTGGTCTGTGTGTCTTTCTTTATTGGGCACTTGTTTCCTAACTTTCTTTTTTGTCTTTTCCACTCATCAACATATCCCTACCTGTTGTTACTTCTATGTTCAGAGCATTGCAGCTATTTATTTCAATTTCTAACCATAATAAAACCTGTCCATCCAAATTAATCTGGATGCTTTTAAATAACTGCAACCCACAATGACAGACAACATTAATTAAGCCATTAATCTATCCAAAAAGATTACTACCCAAAGAAATAAAGATGCTGTGAGCATTGACTTCCACCTCCCTAAATGTCAAAGCTACTTTTTGGTTTTTTCTAATGGCACGGATATTAAGTACAAAATACTCATTTATTTGTCATGCTCTACTTGAGTCATTGTACAAAGACACCTTACTTGTTTGATATCTTCCATCCATCATTTGGACAGTGAAGAATAACCCCTCAACCACTAAATTGGTTGCACCATGAAACTGGCATTCAAAATTTAGGGAATGTTCATTGTCTCAGCTGGCCCTGATCTGGTTTACAATATGCCAACACTTCCTGCTATATATATATCAAGTGCATGTCACAAACAATTGATGGTAAACAAAAGAAAAGAGGAATATGCAAGTTTTTTACAGCAGATTCATTGAATGATATTATCCAGAAAAAAAATTAGTCCCAGCAGCTGAGTATTGCTTTATGTTGCATGTGGGCTGATTCAACCATCACTGACCTTAGAGGAGAGGAGAAAACTTCTGCTCTGTAGCTCCTTCTCCCTGCTTGCACTCAGTACAGCCACACTCCTCGACTGCACTAATTTAGGCAAATGTGAAGTTTAAAGTAGAGCTTTAGTAATTCTCCGTAGCTCGTAGAAAACTCATTTTTGTTCTGACAGCCAAATTAAGAAAGCTCCAGTTCTAGCAATGAGTTTTCAAGGTCCATTCTTTCAAATGTCAAGAAATACAAACATCAGGATAGGCTGACTACTAATTTGAAATTTGTGGCCTATATAAATTCAAAGCTGAGCTTACAGCACTTACTTTAATTTCCAAATACAAAGTCAGGTTTAGAAATCACGAGAAAAAACATCTCTACAGTAAGCTTGATAGGAATGGAGGAGTGACCCAACATTAATTTCACACATTACTTTCTTTTATCTTTGTAAGGTATTAATTTTCTTTTTTAACTTCTTTTTGTCTATCTCCTGTATGCCTCTATTCTCCTTTTCTTCTCACTTCTATTTCTCTGAGTTTTGAAGATGAAAGAGCCAGAATAAAATTATTTAAATGTATTTTTTTCTTTACTTTTACCATGGTGGTCCAGAATTCATGTTGTGACCCTAGAAGTTTGTGTTGACATTTCACAATCAATATTTATTCATTTTTTACAAACTGAAAACAATTTTTCCTCTGGATTTCTGATATAAAACCTGAAAATTATGTATGTAAATGTTTTTACAAGACAATTTGCGTTAGAACTATTTTTGAGACATCCTGGAGAAAAATAATGGCCAGAGGAGAGTATGCTTTTGAAACATGGACACTGAA
Source organism: Rhynochetos jubatus (assembly GCA_027574665.1). Lineage (NCBI taxonomy): Eukaryota > Metazoa > Chordata > Aves > Eurypygiformes > Rhynochetidae > Rhynochetos > Rhynochetos jubatus. The sequence goes on from CM050652.1 coordinate 11,536,550, forward strand.
ACAGCATAGAGAAAGAAGAGTGAGGTAACAGTGAAAAAAGATACCATACAGTCCACAGGCCAAAATCATGATTTGTTAACCTATAATTCAGGAAGAAGACAAAGAAAGGAACTAAATACATGGTTTATGACTAGCAGTTTACCGAGGTCAAGATGTAACCAAGTAGGTGATTATGCAATAAACGCTGTATTTGTCAATTCTGTGCAGGTAGAAGACTTTTTTCTCCTCCATTTTTCTTCTAGAAGGAAAATTGAATAAGCACAAGCAGATCATTGCTAGTGAGTCTATTACCTCGTTTGTATATTTATAAAGCTGCTATTCTAATCTTCACAGTTATATTATTGTTTAGTATAACATGATCCATATGCAGGGAAATATCACTCTCTCATATGTACATCACTGGCAAACCTCATCTACCTAAAGCTGTTTCTAATGTAAATAAGGAAAATATTATATTAGAGATGCATTTGGGTTTAGTTTCTTTCAAATCTACCTGAAGATTAAATTTGAAATCACACTGTTTATTTTCTATTTGTTAGTTTAAAATAAAAGATATTTTCAAATATTTTTGCAATGAAAAAATCACCCTGGAGATAAGAGATTCTACATGCCACAGCAGAAAGGATAATGAAATTAATTTTAGCTGCAAGCTTAGGAGTGAAACTTTAAAATGCACCATTTTTAAAAAAAAAGTAGGTTAATATATCACAATTTGATTGTAACGGCATACAAATGTATCATATGAATTAGTTCCACTACCTGGGAAAGTGTCCAAAGGCTTATTTTGGGAAAGGCAACTTCTTCCTTAGACCAACACAAACCTCAGGGGAAATGTTACTCAAACAGAGATCATCTGCCTAAATACCATCTCTAGAGCTCTTTGAATCCTCTCTGTAAAAAGCTATTTTTCTGTGGCATTCATCCATCTCTGAAAAATCAGTATTGCAACCAGATCATCTACTACCAAGAGCAAAAATGATGGCTTTTACCTATTTTCTGTCTAAATCAGAGAAGCTCAGCCAGTCAGGAAGGAAGAATTAATAATCACCTCAACCACAGACCCCTCAAATGATGCAATAGAAAAGCACAAAGGGAAGTCCAAGAAAAGGAGCTTTCTATATGTAAAAAGAAACATATAATAAAATCACAGTAGTAATAAATTTTCACTGAAGACGAAGCAAAGATGTTAATCCCTGTGATGTTATTTTTGCATTATCATGCCCAAAAACTGATTTGCTATTTCTCTGTTTTATAATCTTTTGATGTGGCAATGCCAAGCACCATTCTATATTTAAGATCACTAAAGATTCTTTTTTTTTTTTAAACCAATTACATTAGGATGATTTCTTCCATTTTTTTCTTTAAAAATCTTTCAATTCTTTTTTAATTGTGAAAAGCAGGGAAATATAAAAAATAAAAATTAATACTTGTAGATAAATAAAAGTATTTCAGAAGGCTAGTTTGGGGGTTTTGTTGGGTTTTTTGCATGCATTTGTTGACTAATGGGCCAATCTTACGATTTTAGAGTGGAACATTATGTTTTTACAACTGAAAGTGATAATGCTCTTTAAATTTATAAGCATAAGATTGGGCCAGCCTGTGTGAAACATCACAGGATTATGATCTAGGGTTTGTGTACAGAGAGAAGTTAAAGTAGAATACCTATTCCTTATTAACTCTCCCTAGACAGAGAGTGATTCTGTGATAAAGCTGTCATATTTTAGGCGAGTTTAATCCACTGAGATAGCCATTAGAAGGAAACCCATAAAAAAATATCTTTTCCAGGACTATGAGATAGAGCTTCCTTGAATGCCATGCCTTCTGGCAATCCATTTTTCTGAACATAATATAAACTATTGGAATTAATTTAGGTTTTGATTATTTGTTTGAATAAACGTTTTTTCTGGCCAGTAAAAAGAAAAAAAAAAAGCAAAAAAAAAAAAGCTGAAGGAATTAACAAAGGCGGTTGTCAATACTTTCACTACTGACTACAGTTACACTGTGTAAGAAATCTGTTTCTAGTTCATACTTAAGGATCTGGGCAATATACTGAGGAGTGTTAAGAAAATTATTTATAAATAAGCATTTTCATTCTTCCAAGCAAATTCAGTGATCATAGAAAAAAACAGTAAATAAACCAGTCCAGCAGGCAACCAAAAGTATACTGCTGAAAATGGATTTTCAAAAATGCTGGGTCTTCGTTGCTTTGAGAATTCTTTTTACAATACTATTGACTAAACTTTCAGTAACATAAACCAATAATATTCAAGAATTTTAAAATTATAGGACAAAATCCAAATTTCAGTATTTATCTCTTTTAAATTTAGCATGTAAGCTCTTTTTATTTATTAAGCATATATTGCAGATAATGAAATCAGAAATGTAGTTTTCAAGATTCCAGAATACAGAAAGTATTAGCATCTGATTTCTCAGTTTTTCTATTAGTACTATGCAGGTTTTGTCACTGAAGAAAACCTGCACTAGTGGGCCTAGGGGCATTACAGCAGGATCATTAAACGTCCCACAGAACCAAAAATGTGAGTCATTCCAAAGACTGTCCCAACATTATCCCCAGATATCAATGGGTCCCCGTTAGAGAAGCCAGAGGCAGCCAGACATAATGCTCTCTTCACCTCAGGAACTAGTCCACTGGTGGAGTTTGGCTTGAGTGGCTCCTTGGCCTTTCCTTTGATGGGCTTGAATCAGACCAAAGACCAGACTGCTGTCACCACATAGCTGTTTCACATCCTTCCATTTACAGACCAAATGTAAATCAGCTTATTCCAGGTTGCAAGCAGGCAAGCGGACTTGCTCTTGAAGATAGTGCTAACCTATTGTAAAATCATGGAAGAGGAGTTTTGACCTTAGCTCGTGTAGGTGTCCCTTGCTGAACTGGGTCAGGCTGCACTCGCTGTCCAATGTTCATTTCAGTACATACTTTGCTTGCCACAGGATATATTACATTATAGCTGTTACAGCTGTTCAATGTTTTTCTACTGGTTATTGTAATGGAAGAAAATATTTTCACTGAAAATACCTTTTTGCCTTTTAAAAACATCTCACACAAGGAAACAATGTGGTGTTTTAAAGATAAAAATACTTTTCATTTATAGTTTTACCTACCTACCTTCCTTCCTTCTGTCTGTCTCTCCTGTCATTTTATTAAGCATTTCTTTATTTGGGTATAAAAAGTAAGTGTCATTACAGTCTGTGTAATTTTTGCTTTCCCTAATCAATTAACCTTGGAAGTCCCTATGGAGAGACTGTTACAGGTCTCAGTTCCCTGCTGAACTGCCTTACTTGCTCCGGCCTTCTGTGCACCTGTGATGCCATGAATTAGTCACAGATGTCCTGCTAAGATATAATCACTGTTATTTGTCATGAAGTTGATAGTGGTATCACTTTCTCTTGCTCTGCAGAATCTACTTCTTGACAGGCCAAAATTTCTACATCTATAAACTTTATTAGAAAAGAAAAAAAGAAAAAAAAGAGAAAAAGATTCAAGGGTCAAGCCCAGACAGGACTCCAGCCCCTTGAAGTGAGGTAACAAGCATCATTTTAGATGCCCAGAATCCCCCTGTGCTGGGTGTGGAGACTTTGATGACAGACGGTGTGAGCCAAAATAGAGAACACGGTGAGATTTCCAACTTAACGCCGTGTTGTAGTTACCCAGAGCAAGGGAAAAGACAAAAGGTGGAGGCAGATGGGTATTTTTTAAGTCCTAGAGCCACAGTGAGGTGTCTCTGTTACCCCACTCTCCCTAGTGGCAGATTTTATTTTTCTTTTTTTTTTTTTGTTTTCTTTTCTTTTCCCTGAAGTACTGGCCCAGGAACAAGTCAAGAAAAAAGGGTTTCTTTGTCCCTGTAATAATGTATCAGTTATAGCATTTGCCCAGGAAGTCAGTAAGATAGGTGGTATATTCTCTTTTTTCTTCTCTTACTAACACACAGGAATGTCCCTCAGCTTTTCCAGGAGGAACTATTCAACTTCCCAGGAAGGGGCCATGAGCAGCCACCCACCTTCCAAAGTGCTGGTGGGTGCAGCTGTGCTGCCATGGGAAACTGCTCAAGACAAAGAGCGGCAAAGCAGCCTGACTGTACAGGCAGTGGTGGGGATCCTAACTGCCGGAGACCCAGCCCTCGATCCCATTTCTTTTCACTGGGATCACTCCTGCCATTCAGGCTGGAATGTCACTGGCCTGTGGAGCAGGACAGGCAGGAACTCAAACCGCATACGAGATCTGAAAATCCTTAGTGTGAAAGAGGCTCTGTCCATCTATCCTGAGACATTGCAAGACTTGTACAGATATATTTTTTTTTTACATTTCCTGGCTATGGAAGTTCTTTGTTCTTGGATCTTCTTGCAGGTGTTTTCTTGCTTCCCTGCTCCACAGTAAAGTTGTTTTTTATATCACTCTAATTTTAAAACCACCATAATAAAAGAAACATTTTGTAAACAGCAGTTCTCTAAGGATTTTTTGTCCCACTTCAATACTTTGCATTGGAGAAGTAGCAAATGACTTCAGCTTTAACAGCAGGTAGATGAAACTTGGAACCAGAAATCAGGGACAGGTCTTTCAGGACTGTGACAGCTAAGTTTTGGATGGCCTCCTTGGAATATTTCACTGGGAGGAAAGTCTCAAAATCATAAAACTTTAGAATCTGAGCCTAGATGTCCTGGTTTCCAGCCTTTCAGTATGTCACTGCTAGCTCATGCTTGTGCTATTACCTTTGCCTCTCAATGCTGAATCTCAACTGCTTTAGAAAAAAAAGCCCAGTGCAATGAACTGCATCCAAATAAGCCAGAACTTGACCTGAAACAAGCACAAAATTGAGATAACAGGATTTTGAGACCTGATGATGTCATACTTTGTCCTTACGAAGTTTATCATTAATGTAAAAGGATAGATAGCAGCTGGTGCTTATTTACAGGGCAGCCGGTTCTTTGGGTGGTACTGTGTGTTACAGTCAATGTTTCTCCTACAATAACCTCTACTGAAACTTTTTTTGTTTTTCAGGAAAATTTTCATTGATTGAAAATGTTTTCCTTTGCTACAGTTATACTTTGTACAAATACACACATTTCCCTAAGCTAAAGGAAAGGAGCCAGATTCTGAGCACTGTAACAGTGTCCAAATCACCGTCAAGTAACAAAATCATTATGTTACGTGTTTCTGTGTTACACTGAGTATTTAAATACTCAGTAGAAAACAGAAAACCTCTGTCAGCTCCACTGGTGTATGTATGGTACTTTACTGGGGTCAATAGAGACCTTCCTGAGAAAACAGGCTATCTGGGTTTTGTCTATTATATATCTACTATTGGTTATTCATTTTCACGCAAGTATTTTCAGACAAATTTAGGAATACTGTGGCCATTTTTAAGTCTGATGTAGAATAAAGAGGATTTTCCTTTTCTAGCCCTTCCCTTCTTTCTTCTCCTTTTCTCCATCTTTTACTATACAAAATTTCTTTTGAAGTGTTAGTTGTGAATAGTGCTGAACTGATATAAATCATATTTTACTGAAAATTACCTTCAGGACAACCAAATTCACACAATTCTTAATCTTGTTGCACTTAAGTTTGTTGACAACAAATGAAAATTCTGTCCCAGAACATGGACACAGTATCAGCTCTGCACTGTACTCCTTTTACATTCTAACTTCATTTTGCATGTAGAAAGAGTCTCGCTTATTATTTATATCTCATTGTAGCTTTGTTTTCTTAGGAGTTTTTTGGCGTGTTCCCAGAGCTATGACTTCAAACAAAATAGTGCTGATTCATTGTGGTGGAGTTCCAAGTAGGTGAATTTAAATGTTGTATTTTTGGTCAACATAAAGTAAAGTAGGACAGAGAGAAATATGAAATTTAATCACAGAGCACTGTTGTGCTGCTGAGGAAAGTCATAAACAGTTGATTCCAAGCTGGGAACACTCTGCCAAACATTTCTATCTGGGACAGGACTGTACGTTCCACCAATGTGCTGCAACAGGGAGACTATTAACACAGGGAATTCAGTACAAGTAGAAAAACTTTTCAAAAATGAAGGAGGTCAGGGGGTGGAAAGCGCCTGGAGGGGGTTGTGCATTCAGAAAAGAAGAAAGGATTATGACTCCTTATCTGGGACAACACTAAGTAAAATTATTTCCTATACAATCCATTCAGAAAAGAATCAAGGTAAAGAATTTAGAAAGGACAACTTTTTTCCATCTTACTCAAAATAAGTCATTTTGAGTGGCAGACAACTGATTCACTACAATTATCATACATCTTCCACGCTGGCAACAAGATCAAACTGAGGGCTGTATGAGCACTGTATACCCGTCATGTTACAAAAAGTTTTGCTAAGCCTAGGAAGGAAATGATGCTGCTTTGATGTTACTTTTGGCTTTCCACCCAGGACTTGGATGAAAAAGGACTGTAATAATATTTTAACCTGCTTATAGGGATTCAAACCCATATCTATCAGCAGCAAGTGCCCTAATCACTCTGTGGTTCAGGGAAGGAAGCACAGTCCACATGCCTACTGCTGAAATTGCTCCAGGATTCACTGGTGGAGGGAGAATAGGTCGTAGAGGCAGATGGAAAACAGATTGTGTTCCTGTGGTAAGGCATTAACCTCAGAGAAGCACAGTCCCTCTGCTAATGTTTGTGCTATCGCAGGGCGCGGGTGGAATGCACGTCTCCTTCCAGGCTGCAGTCTCAACATCTGGGATCGCAGCCCAGAGCAGCTCAGTACCATAACTAGGAAAGTTTTGTAGCAAGTTAAACTACCAAGTTCAGCACCTTAAACACCAAATACAGAGTCACACTTTCATGCAGGCTGTCTGGCTTTGGCTATGTTTTGATCTTTCACTTTCAGCAGGTAGGATGAAGTCTGTTCTAAATATTGGCTTTACAATACAAACTATCAGAGGATTTGGGTCCCACTGTGCTGAGCAGAGAAGCCTGGATCTGGATCTTCCAAAGATGAAGCAAGAGTGCTGATACAGCCCTGTGCTAAATACATTTCTGCTTAAGTCCAAGTTTTGGGCATCTTCTTGATATTTCTAATTCTCTCCATGCAGAGACTGGAGACTTAGTGAGCTTCATTCAGGATTTTGGCTCATTTTGGGGCCAGACCGACACTCCTCAGGGCACCATACTACCTAACTCATAGATGCCTGCATCTGTGCCCTATGCCTTATTCTTTAATTCAGCACAGCACGTACATATAAATCCTGATTAATCAGTTCCTGTCATGAACTTCATTTTTCTTAGTCTGCAGGTCTTCACGGGTTCATGTGTACTGTTAAAGTTCACCTTATTTCTAGTTCTACAACAGGACTTTCCATCTCTTGAGCTGCCTCTGCTGCAGTTCTGGTCTTTGGCCAACTCTTAGTCAAATATGCTCAAATTTATGCAGGTGGCTTAAAATGTATTTAAATTAGTAAATGAATGAAAAGTAAAGCAAAATCAACAGGCACTTCCCCTTAGCATATGGTATGTTTTCTGCTATCAGACTGTTTAAATTATAGAATGTCTGGTCTATGTCTTCTTCTATTTCTTGAGCAGCACTTGGTTCAAGTAAACGGGCATTCAGCAAAAAATAGTCTAAACAGAGCACTCCTTGATTTACTCCAAAACTACAAATTAGAATAAAGACAAGTCTATATTTTCTTAAACCTCATTTTGACTGGTAAACAATGACACTGTGGGCCAACTTCCCCTTACTTGAATTAAAGCTGCATATTGTTTTTGCGTTCAGATGACCACACACAAATTGCTGTGTTCTAGTGCCCAGATAGTACTTAGATTTCTTGCAGCAATTCCTTTAAGAAATCTGATTTCTGCATTTTATATATTGTTATTTGAGAAATTAGCTATGCCTTTTTTTTAATGTAAACTGCAATATGCTACGGAGATGTTATTAGTCCAAACTTCTACATCAAATATTTTTATTTTGCTTTAACTCCTCCTAGTACTACTTAATACAAACCTATCCTTTCAGTGTCTCAGATTAAGGTTTTTGGTTATTCAATTTTTTTTTCACCAAAACTCTCTCCTCTTATAAGACCAAATCTCTGGATAGCTGAAAACCATCATTCATCAACAGGAACAGGATCCTAATATTAATGTTAAATCAGATATTTTTTGAGATCTTTTAAAATTTGCCCAGACAGAAAATTGCCTGCTGAATACCTGCCAGTACATTCAAAATCTCATTTATTTTAACTTCTGCCAACCTATGTAATTTGAACTGAGAAGTCTAATAGTTTTGCTTTGGAAAAATGGCACCAGTTCATAGGTAATATACAGGTCAATTAACATTAGACTAAGACTTCTTAAACTAATGTAAGAATTACAGTAATGTAAGAATTTCTTTGTGTGTTAACATATGCATGTGCTCTAGGACACAACACCCTTAATCCTCAGCACTATGTTTGTTTTGTCCCTGACTGTATGAGGGTGACCTGGACACCTCATGACTTTTAGATACAATTCTTTGTCTCTATTTCCTCTTTCTTTGCTTGGTTACTCCCTAGCTGGTTCAGCAGCCAACATGGTTAGAATCTCCATTCTACTTTGGTGCAGATGATAATATAAATGGTAATTTATCCATCCAAATAAAAATAAAAACCTCATAATTTATAGGTACATGTTTATAATATATGTTTACATGTCTTCTTGCTATTGTTTAGTTTTTATCTTGTTAGTTCTGAGAAAACCTGTATCACTTACATGTAACTCTAAAACAGGGATTGTTGCCTAGGATTTTCAGGGTAAACAATTCTTAATTTACAGTGTTTTTCCCTGCTGTACACACCCTGCAACTTAACTATATCCCAAACATGCTAGAGTCATTTAAAAAACACATGTCTCGGCTTTCATTCAACAACTTTTTGGGCTCAAAAACTATACATCTGTTAATCTGAGTTAGAACTATCTTTTACCTATTTTATTAAGACAATAGGGATGACAGATAGTGACGATTATCTAATGCTACCCTTCCTGACCTCAGCAGAGTCAGTGGGAGTTTTCTCACTGACCGCATGAAGCCAATATTTTGACCTGGGTTAAGTCCAACATTTGAAGAGAACAGGGAAAGCAGCACCTGCAGTCTCTTTTACATGACTGGATTCATTAGGATATGAGGAAAATAAATATTTTCCCAAAATAAAAGCTCATCTTTCACATCTTTCTTTAGGCTCCCTTATGATTTACATAGAAAAAGATATGGAATTACTCCCAAAACAATGGAGTATTACATACAGAAATAGTTATATCAGTCTGGGGTGTTTTACTTCATTTCATGTCACTAAATGAACCACAGTGAGAAATGCCACATATCAGCCTGTGGAATAATGTTCCCAAAACAAAGTGAAGCAGAGCACCTTGTCTGCAAGATCTGTGTCGTTCTTTCTTCCTGAAAAAGTTACCAAGATGTAGGCAACAAAATGATGTAATCGTGACAACACAACCTGGTGGCTATGATTTCAACTCATTCCCACAGCATGTAGCCCACGCTGCTATGAATGGTGGTTAATGAGCAAAAGCAAATTTTAGAGGATCAAACACAAAATAAAATCATGTCGAATTTTTAAAAATTCAAAGGTAGCTATTTAAAGATGCGAGTTTTTCTCTCAGTTTCAGTACATTGTTACTGCTTTCTTTTCTTGTCTTCAAGAAAACAGCGTAATAAAAAATTATTTTATACCACTGCTGTGTTTCAGCTATTGTGAAAACAATGATCTGCAAATTACTGAAACAACAAGTTTGCCTTTGTAGTGTTTCTCCCTTCTTGTCATGCTGGAATGAGTATGTTCAAAGCAGACCTCCATATGCTCTGACCACTGGAATATGTAACACCATGTACATTTCCATATGCTAATACAGAAGATTTATTGTCTCAGTTCATCAAACTATTTTAATACAACAACTGAATCCTATTAAATTAGTCTGATTTTACCTGTAAGGAAAATAATTCATCACCAGACATAGAATTAAACTCTATAGCTTATAGAGCTCAACTGCAGTTCTTGGTATAGAATCATAGAGTTGTTCTGGTTTGAAAAGACCTTGAAAGTCATTGAGTCCAACCGTCAGCCTAACACTGCCAAGTCTGCCCTAAACCATGTCCCTAAGCACTATATCAGCTTGTCTCTTAAATACCTCCAGGGATGGTGACTCAACCACTTCCCTTGGCAGCCTGTTCCAATGTCTGACAACCCTTTCCATGAAGAAACTTAATATCCAATCTGAAACTCCCCTGGTGCAACTTGAGGCGATTTCCTCTTATCCTATTGCTTGTCACCTGGGAAAAGAGGCCAACACTCGCTTCTCTGCAACCTCCTTTCAGGTAGTTGTAGAGAGTGATAAGGTCTTCCCTGAGACTCATCTTCTCCAGGCTAAACAACCTCAGCTGCTCCTCACAGGACTTGTGCTCCAGACCCTTCCCCAGCTCCGCTGCCCTTCTCTAGATAGGCTCCAGCACCTCAATGTCTTTCTTGTAGTGAGGGGCCAAAACTGAATACAGGATTCAAGGTGCGGCCACATCAGTGCTGAGTACAGGGGCATGATCACTTCCCTGCATAACCTTCCCTGCATAACCTGATAGTTTTGTAGATGTGCTGTATTGTTAATATTACCGTTATTGTTAGTATTATTAGTATCAATATTTTATTAATTTATGTTCAACTATTAAATTGTTCTTACATATAACCTTGTCTTTTCCTCTGATTCTCCTCCTCTACTGGAGGAGGGGGGGAGGTGAATGAGTGGTTGGGTGGTTCTTGATTCCTGGCTGGGATTAAACCATAACAGTAGAAAAGGACCTAAAGTGCCTCATTCAACACCTAAACAATATTGAAGTACAAGAAACCTCAGTTCAGTAGCATAACCCATAAAATCCATGCTCTAGCTCTGCACTTTATGCTCATAAACACTTTACAATTCATCTTCCACATTTCCTACCCACTGTTACCAGCACAGAAGCATCCTGGGCTGCGGAGCTCTTGCTTAAAGGTCAGGACTAAAGGAAAGAAATACCAAATCTGTATGTACCTAAAGTAATATGGTTGATTATGAATGCCTCCAAAGCCATTGCTTTCACAGTGATAATGACCTTCCTCCCTCTATCTGCATAATAACATAGTAAGAAAATTAATTTTATAAAGTGACAAATCTGAGTTCAAGTCCCTCTCCAACCTGAGGGAATTCAAATCCATCCTGATATTTTCCAGAAAGTATTCTAGCAGACATTCTGTTGAGAATATTTGAGATTAGGTGATAATAGAGAACGAAGGTATACAGAAATTTTGGAAAGAACCTCCTTCTGATTTGTTGAAGCTAGACACAACACAATCAGTGATGCAGGACTTAGAAATCTGCAGATGACTAACAGATCTTCAAATTAATTCTGGTTTTTTCCTATAGCTTTTTAAAGTGAAACAAACTTCCCACATAAGACCTGACCTGAATAAAGATGTTTTAGTTAAAAGAGGAAGGGGAAGTTCAGAAACATTTCTGTTCTCAGTATCTCAAGTCGCGTGGCTGAGGATGATGTCTTAGTAAGTAGCCTTCAGAGATGCCTTAGTCTCAGCCACATTGGTTATTCTTGATTTCCTTGCTGGTTTACAACCTAAGTGCCTAGTTTCAAGAATTGTAGCTATTAATTTTGTTGCTTAGGCAATTACTTTAGACCTTGACCTCAGAGTTTTCCACTGAAATTATTCAGAAAGCCAAACTTTCAACATTGTGTAGTATTTTATAGCTACAGCTCTAGCAAATAGCAAGTGAATTCTAAGGCCTTGCATTTCTTTTAAAATAAAATAGTTTTTTCTTCTTACAAGGGCATAAAGACAGATTGCCCTTCTCTTGTTCTCTTAAGTGACATGTATACCTCATTTTAATAATTTGTTTTTATCTCAGTGACTTGTAGTAAATGGTGGCACTGAAACCTTTGTGGTCTGAGAGTTCATGTACTAGTTAACATGAAATACGTCAGGTACCGTAGTCGTAAACCATTATAGCAGACGTAACGGTAGTAGTTGAACAGTAGAGTCTTGTTCAGAAATAAACTGAGGCATTTGTCAAACTCTTTGGGAGGGAACACATTCCATTAATAAAATACTCATTAGATTTTACAATTACACCATAAGAAATTGAATAGCAAAGGAATGAAGCCTTGTGTAAACAGTTATGGTTCTGATACAAATTGCAGTTTAACTAGTAATTGATGCAAACACATACCACACACATTAATCACTAATATAAAAATGAGCACAATCTATGAGAAACCTATTTGGGAAAAAACATGCTTCAACACATTGCCACCAACAGGTAATTTCAAAGGAATCTAATAGAATTGAATATGCATTAGGGTCAAATTTGTTAGTAATTATGGTTATTTGAGAATTCTTAAAAATACTCTCCAGTTTTATTAAAGCATGAATAATGATGATGATGATGACAATGACTATGGTGATGATGATGATGATAGTAATAATAAGGTACTGTCTCAAACTCAGACAATAAACCTTATGTGCCTAAAATAGGAATTTCATTTCTATAAAAGTCTCTGACCTTGTATTGTTTCCACCTTTGCATTATCAAGTTCTGAGACAGGAAAAGAACTGAAAGTTGTGAAATAATGAAAATGAAGTTATTTTTTAATAATTCCCAAACTGGATTGAGGAACAGTCTTGTAAACCTTGAAAGAGATTGTTCTCAGAAGATTTGCTGTTCAACTTTAAGATAAAGGTGATTCAAATAAACATGAATAGAAGGCACCAAAACCTTTGGGTTAGTGATTTCTCAGGTGGAGAATTACAGTTAAGTCATAAATGTATTTGCTCTGGAAAGTTCATTGTCAAAAGCTTTCTGCTGCTGAAAAAAACAAGCATCAGAGTAGTCTGAACCAGTATAGTTATAAGCTTGAACTATAAACAGATCATTTTACTGAATCCAAAATATGAGAATGATAGTAATGTGTTTCAGTTCTACTGCATTCTAGAAAATGCTAAACACATAAGAATTCAGTAATATCAATTTAGTGCTATCAAATTTAAGTATCAAATATTTCAAACCAGTGGGATATACTATCTATATGTAAATCCTAAGTAAGTCAATTATGCTGCTGAACTATGACCAGTTTTCAATAATGTGGATAGATCTGTTTAAAAATTAAAGTCACAAACATCGAAAAAATGTACAGTATTTCTTAGCTTATTTCAAAATGGCAGTTTGCTCTGATATAAACAAAAACAAAACTGAAAAATAACTGCCACGAAAACTATCATTTTTCTGAATTTATCTTCATGGAAAGGGTTGTCAGGCATTGGAATGGACTGCCCAGGGAGGTGGTTGAGTCACCATCCCAGAGGTATTTAAGAGACATGTGAACAAGGTACTGAAGGACATGGTTTATTGGTGGTATTAGTAGTGTTAGGTTAATGGTTGGACTTGATGATCTTAAAGGTCTTTTCCAACCTAAAAGATTCTATGATTCGATGACTGTATAACCCTAATGAATTAGCTTAGTTACAGCAATCTGTTTTCTCCAAATATAGTAGCTTAATACACTGTGAAAGAGACTTCTCATTATGGAAATGCAGAAGAACAACAAAAAATGCTTTAAATGTATGTGTGTGCATGCATACTTACACACATAAAAATGTATTTGTATAGAAGTATGTGTGTGCATGCACATACACATGTACACCCACAAATATACATATATTTGCATATATACATGTATATACATTCACATACATATATATGTGCACACATATACTTATATACATACACATTTGAAACTATTTTTACATACATATATGGATGTATGCATGCGGAAAAGTGCCACAACTGTTGTATATAACAATACATAAGATATAAGTACTCTATTGGTCATCAAGAAACCATATATTCTGCCAAGGAGAAAACAAAGGGCTGGACACATTGTTCTTCCATTAGCACACATTACATACAAGTGAATCTGTTTACAAATTCAAACTTGTGGTTTGAACTCAGAATGTCACTGAAGGTTTGACAAACCAGTCAAACCACAGACTGGAGATGAAGTACTGTTTTCTAAGCACACTTCTACAAAATCAAGTAATTTATCTACTTAATTTATTTAAATTCCACTTTTCAATGCTTAACGCTTACTTATCTGCACTCTGACCTATGAAACACTGTACCTTTTAGATGTGCAGTGTGAATGGGACACAGAAGCTCCAGCAACTCACCTGAAATTTCACATTTAAACACCCCATGGGGCAAAACCATTTCAAGGATATCGGCAACACTTTGTTTCTCCCTTATGTTGTTAAAGTCATAGTATGAATGTCCATTATCTATCATTACATGGAGTCTATAGCCAACCTTTTCTATATTCTAGTTGTGTGAACCAACCATCTTTCTACTCCCTGGACTTCTACAACTCTACTACTGTGGAAAGTATTTCCCCTTCCTCTCTTTTCTACATACAGTGTCCATCCATGTGTTATTTCCACACTTTTCTATACAGGAAAAAAACCCATGAAACTTATAATTTGTATTGGTATTCCAAATTTGTTTCTCAAGTGAATAGTGAAACATTTCACAAAAGGTGTCTGTGTGCTTTACAATACTCTACTGTGGATGTGAATTACATTATTCTGCCAAAAAGCATTCTTGCTGTGAAACTGAAGTGTCCATACATGGAAGGCTGGAAAAGAGCTGCTGTTTCACCACGACATCCCATATAATCTTGAAAACATTGAACCCTTGAAGTCTGTTCCAGTGATGAGGTCCTTCAGCCTGAGGTCATGATTGAGCAGAGCTTCAAATATGCTTTCCATATCACACTGGCATGGATTAAAACCTTCTTACTCTTCTTGAGCTGTACCAAAAACTTATTACTTCACATCCTGGCATTGGTTATTTGGATGAATTTTTTATTTCTAATGTCTCTATTGTTTCCTCTCCTCTGAGCATAACACAGAACTTCTATTAGTCTACTCCTCCACTGCCAAGTCTATAGGCAGCTTCTGCAGTATTGTATGGACCACTGAACAAAGAATGTGTAGTGTAAAATGATCGCTTTCTTCCTCCAAAAACTGGGTTTTTTACTCCTCTTCACCTTCGTAACTCTGTCATCCCCTGGTAGATAAATACACATTTTGAGGTCTGGAAATCCCATATCTGTCTCGAACTCTAGTTGCTCAGAGAGAAATTGGAAGATCCTTCAGCTGGCTGTGAGCCTGTAGGTTTTCCAACTGCTTTCATATTCAGCTCAGCATGAATACTCCTCTCCTTTAACATATTTTCATGTGTCTTTCATTAATTTTATTGGAAGACAAAAATCTAAGAATTTGGAATTCAGATTCAGTTAAAAAAACAGAGTTTGTGTTCAGTTTGGTTTTATATCCAAAGTTGTCTGTATTTGAATCTGCCATGGCTTTTAGTTATAATAGTAAAATTCGTATATGCATTCAAATTAATTCTTATATTTAAGGGGAAAAAGGAAATTAGGGTTTGCTTCTTGAACTCTTTGAGTAAAGCAGGTATTCTGTAACTATATTCGGATCGAAGAAACTGAAAATATGGAACTCAGATTTCAAGGTTATATTCTTTATTCTACAACTTAACCAATTAACACAAAACTCATAGTCCAGGAGATTGTGGAGACTCAGGCTGCATGTGGTATTTCTAATCTTTAACTGCTTCAGAGATTTAGGAAGCCTTAGAAGTGAAGTATTTTACATTAGATTTGTCAAGCTGGAGTACGAGGCACAGCCTTGCTTGGATTCACTATGTCAAGCAGTTCTGGGATACTGCTTGTCACATATCAGGGTTTTCAGGAGACAACCTCACAGCTATATTCTCCATTTTTTGTACCAAGCAAAAATATTTCTGACTCCTCTGATGTAGGATTTCCTCAAGTATAGATTAAAATTTGGATCTAAACTTGAACTGTATGAGAACCATTGATTCAAGGGAGATTACTTCTTATTTTAAAACCCACAAATACAACAAATACCTTCAGAGAAGTGAAAGTAAAAACAGCCACTGGAAATCCAACAGCATAATAAACAGAGTAATGGAAATTTAATAATTTCAAATGACATTCAGCTTTTTACTTGGCCAATTTAAACCAAAAATAAATATTTAAAAATTCATGTAATCTTTATTTTAATGTATTTTTCATTTCTAGTCAGAAGTTGCAATATAGTTACCGGTTTTAAGATGTGGAAACTACATGATGCAGTCCTCTCTTGGGAAATGTCAAAAAGGTTTTTGCAGATGCAAAAGGCCCAAAAGGTTCTTAAAGTGCTAAAAGCCTTCCCAACTTTGAGTTCTGAGATTTTTTACTGAAAAATTAAAAAACTTTAAAGTTTTGTTTCTATTAAACATACCACGATAAAGTGTGCCATCTACACAGAAACACTATTAATCTTTTTTTCTTTTAAAAAAGGAAGATGCAATCAGAAAAGAAATCCTTTCCTTTTCGGCATTATACTGCCTTTCTTCCAATCTCCTATTTATTAATGAAGATTTGCAGTTTGTGATTTATAATAACATTTACAGAAATGTATGTCACTGCTGAGTTGACACTCCTGCACTCCAGTTCAGAGTAGTAAACATCTGGAAAAAACAATTAAGGGTCCAATTACCAACTACTCACCTTCCTTCTCCAGTTCCCAGCTAGACCTATGAAACTGTATAAAAGCTCAGAATGTTCTTAATTTCCATTAAAACAGATACAGTTTTGTCTTTTGCCACCTCTGAAAGAGCCATAAGAAAACAATTGGAAAAACAGCTTGAAGAAGGACATGCCTGAGGTATTTTTTGGCTCAGCTGTAAGCAATTAAGAGCTAAAAATCTCACACATGCTTATAAGACAAGGACAGGGTCAAAGACAAGGACAACGTCAAGGATAAGGACAATGATAGTCATCCCATGTATCATTGCAGGTATATAATTGTTTTCAACACATTACTATATAGTCAGTAAAATAAACAGGTAGGGTGCAGGTCGTCTGACTTCCATGAGCTTTTTACTTTAAGAGGAGATTAATTGTTCCCTAAGTTTCTGTTCTTCAAAGATTACAAACAGACCTTAGTTAACTATCTCAGGTGTCGGGTGGGAAGGCGCAGCTGTTAAGTTAAATCCCATTCAGGCTATCTGCATTACTTGCAACATATGTGTTGGCTTCTGTGTCGCCGTAGTAAAACTGAGCCTACTAACTTAATGACAGCTTTGAAATCTCCACATTGCTCTGCAATGTATAATATGTATAAAAAATGCCAGCCAAGCTGTATAGTTTAAATCAGCTTCAGTTTGAATATTCTGTCTCTATCGGATGAAACTCGATCCCAATGATGTATTTTCACTGACCTCTGTGAAATGAGGATGCCACACAGCTCTCCTGGGTGACTTTTTTATGCATTCCAATGGGGCAATAGCTTGCTAATGTAATTAAGAAAAAAATATAAGTTACAGGAGACCATGAACAAGTATCAAAATCAATCGTTCTGAGTTTTAGGTGGGTTAAATCTAAACAGACCAATGTTTTTATGTCTACCCTCTCTCAATAAGGACCTTCCCTTCAGATGGATTGTGCAACTGTTGCTTTTTTCTGTCAACTGACAAGCCAATCCTCTCCCTCCCTTAAAATTAAGTCTGAAACAGGATTACTTTTGTTTGTTTAAAAGGGGGGATACGGAGGGAAAGCTTGGGCTGAAATAAAT
Source organism: Rhynochetos jubatus (assembly GCA_027574665.1). Lineage (NCBI taxonomy): Eukaryota > Metazoa > Chordata > Aves > Eurypygiformes > Rhynochetidae > Rhynochetos > Rhynochetos jubatus. Next base: position 11,554,262 of record CM050652.1, read on the forward strand.
ATTTCACTTGGATCTCCATTACATTTACAAGGGTGACGCAGACTAATTCTTTCTTTTGAGTGTTGAGCTCAATTTCCTACCTTCCAGGGAAGTGCCACAACCGCTAGATCACAGGGATTCTGTCATTCAGTGCTATTAATGTCTTCTTCTGACACGTTTTATCTTGTACCAATTATGAAATATTTAGAAAGAGAAACTATTCCGAGGGAATGGAGTAATGCTTAAGCTAACAAACAATTCTCCTTGGTTTTGCATTCTATTCAAATGTAACAGTTGAAATGTCAGAGGGAGAGGAAGAACCAGCTCAAGAAAGTCAGCAGCGTAAAGGATAAGGGATTGTTCTCTGACAGACTGAAAATCCCTGTTCAAATTTCTGTAGCTGAGTGGAAGTACCTGGGAGTAATGGATGAACAGCTTGTCCAGACTATAAGAGTCTGCATGCAATGCACTGGCTCCATTGCTCTGCTTCCAAATCTGACCCTGACTTTTTCCAGAAGAAAACAGTTAGTAAACCTGGGGATTGAATAGCTTTGGGACTAATGGCATTACATTTTTCAAGGAGTAAAGTGTTTACAGATCTACAGATGTGTGTTCACACTTCTACATACTGTTCCCAGCTCTCATTTGACATTCAGTTGCTGAAATGTGCTACTTCTTAGGCAGATGCTTGACATCCAAAGTTTCCCTTGAGACCTGTATTTCATAGATCAGTTTTTGGCTGGGCCAAATAAGATTTCTGAGATTCAGGTTTTCTGAAGTTTAGAGTTCCCTTTCTAAATACAGATCACCACAAAGGAGTAATCTGAATTAGAGGTGTTTTTTACAACCCCGTCTTAAATATATTACTGCTGTACTTAACTGTGCTAAATGCTTCTGCCAGGCAGCATCTCCAATTCCCCACGCCAAATGATGGAGAATGGCTTGTGAACATGCTAATACTTTCTGTAAAGCACACGGGTGAAACCAGCACTGGAGAGACACTCATCTTTCTGGCTCCATATGCTCCTTCTGTTCTCTCAATACACAGTTACTATATGTGTGGGGTTTTCAGTAAAGAGTGTTTGAAATTACATTAGAGCTGTGTTGCTGGAAGCAGGTAGTGATGGAGGCTTGCTGGGGTAGTATGAAAAGACTATGTAGCATAAAGGGAGTCAAATCAGGTGCACTTCCATCTGTGTTGTTTATTGGAGCAGCCCAGGAGCATCTACTCTTCAGAATAAAGGAAGAAAATTAACAGACAGCCTGACAGACTTACCAAATTTTCCTGTCTCAAATCATAACTTTTGGGAAAATTACTTTGGCTTTGTCTGGTACTGTGGACCAAGATAGTTCATTCTCTCAATATAACTTTATTTAGGATGATATATAGCAGATGCACATTTTTGTTGGCGTTTTTACTAACAAAATGACTACATGAGTTCATGAATCTTATACAAATTCACATTCTTCCCCATATTACCCCACATATGTCTTTGAACAAGATGTCATCTGATTGTTATCTGGCACTCCTAGGTGTTATTGATATAATTACAGTACAATTAGTTCCCCTCTCTAACAGCATGCTTTTGTCTTATACCTATTCTTTATAGTTTTATTAATCTCAGAAGAAGAAGAGCTTCATTACAACATCAGATGCCACAGTGTAGACACCCACCTAAAGCATAGCTGTTGACATCTGCACTAAATATCTAAACTGCCATATACATCCCCAAGACACACCCTGAGTAATCTAAATTAACTGGACTAAATTTTTCCATTCTAAGTTATTATCAGTAAAAGACAAAACCACTGTCAAATTAACTCAAACATGGACAATTTTCCATTGATTAAATAAGCACAAATGGTCCATGGTTTCTTTTATTGCTTTTTAAGGCTATCTTGACCCCCTACTGCTTGAAGTTTAGATAGCAAGGAAATTAAAGTATGCATAGGAGGCTTCCCTTCATTTCCATTTTATTTTCCCTTTGTGCAACAGTGGGATAAAGATGTAGACAGAGATTGGAAGTAGATCCATACACACCCTATGGAGATTTTGATCTGGCCAGACCCAACCTTCATCCAATCTGCTGAACTATGAAGATGCATGAGTGTGTCATTGCACCTCAGCAATAGCTGCAGAGTCTCAGCAGATCTCAGCAGGTTCAGTACAGTGCTATGCTAACATAGCCAGGTCTCTGACAGATGGGAGCTGGCTCACATCCACCTACCCTGCAGTACAGACAAAACAAGTTCAAGTCTATCTGCACGTGTTCATAAAAGCACACACACAGCTGCACGGCCTGGAAGAGGAAGGGAGTGGCTCAGGCTAGAAGCTCACCTACTTCCTACACATTCACTGCTTAAAAAAGGAAAGGAAGAAGAATATTCTGGAGGGGAAAAAAAAGAAAAAAGTCTGGCTTGGCTTGTTTGATGACAATAGAGTTGTGAAAGAAATTTGCCTTTCCAAGAATTATGGAGCTGCACTTCCCCATGTAGACAGCCAGTGCTAAATGGCACAGCTAATCCTTCAGGGTGCAATTCCTACATTAGCTTTTGAGCCTCCACTAGGTGAGCCAGCTGTGAAAAGAAGGAGAAAATATTTAGCAGGAGGGGAAAGAAAAGCAAGGCAATGTCCATATGTATTTGGCTCCTTATTTCTTCCATATGTACACTACAACTTTATTTCTTTCAGGTAGGAAGGAAAATCTGTCAACAATAAAGCTTTGTGTGTCTCATCTTTGTGAATTCATTTTTATTCCCTGTAATCCCAGAATGTATAATAAACAGATTATATATATATTTTTATTTACTTTTAGGCCATATACTTAATTTCAGCTTTAAATTTTCCATCCAATTGAAACAAAATTCAAAGTAAAAAAAGAGTTATCAATGTTACCAAGATGAAGACAAACAAATCAGACCTTTGGAAGAGACACATTTATTCTTGCTTGGCTTGTGTAAAAGCTGTATTATCTTCAGTAGGTGTGATTGCATGGAAATTGTGTTAAGATCAACTTTTGAAGGACAGAAAACTACTAGAAGAGCCTAATGTTTATCAAAGCATCTAAAAGTTTGCCATACATCTTTGCAGTTAAAAAATAATCACAAAGGAGGATACAACTACTAGAATAGTAGACATGATAAGGAGCAATTAGTTGTATTTTCACTATGATCTCATATTTAAGCATTTCTTACCTTATGTTCTCCTAACATTGGTACACACAAACAGTAATCCCCTCCAGAACTTGCCTGAGTCAAATATCAAACCCATGCCAGGAGCCTCATGCTTTTCTAATGGTACAGTAACCAGCTTGAAATCAGCTGAGCTATAAGGTACATGTATGGGCAAAGAGAAACAAGGGTTATTAAGTGACATTTGTGACACTGTGAAAGGTCAAAGTAATCTGTTTATAATTTAGGCAAATGTGTTAAGATGCACATGATGTTATTAGTTGCTCCTTGCCTCACTTATCATGTTATTTTACAACACTAAAATTATAATTTTGGAGAACAAAAATTTCATTTAACAATAGAACTATGGAATAATTTCTCCTGCTTCTGTATTTGTAATTTGTCAGTAATACAAATTACATGTGCATTAGTCTGCTGGATTAAAATTGGTCAAATTTAGAATTAAAAGAATTCCTTCTTCCTCAGAACCTTCTTTTAACAAAAAATGTGACCATAGTCAAACCTATTTAATCTGGTTTTAAGTAAAATATTTTATGGAAATAAATGCTCTTTAAACTGATGTGTCATGGTTTCAGAAAGTCTTAAAAAAAAAAAAAAAAACACAAAAAAAATCCTGTAAGTGACAAAAGTTGCAGAGTCTATAAAATGGTAACTAAAACCATCTTACCTTTTGGACAGGTAGGGACTTTGATATGTTCCCACACAATATTCTTACTTCTAAATCAGAGAGATATGTATTTGCTGAATGGACTATTAGATGGATAAGGAATTGGCTGGATGTCCACAGCCAAAGAGTTGCAGACAATGGCTCTATGTCCAAATGGCAATCAGTAACAAGTGGTGTCCCTCAAGGGTCTGTACTAGGACAAAAAGTATTTAATATCTTCATCAATTACACAGACAGTGGGATCAAGTGCACCCTCAGCAAATTTGCAGATGGTGCCAAGCTGAGTGGTGCAGTTGATACGCGTTAGGGAAGGGATGACATCCAGAGGGACCTTCAAAGGCTTGAGGACTGGTCCCATGTGCACCCATGAAATTCAACAAGGCCAAGTGTGAGGTCCTGCACATGGGTCAGGGCAATGCCCAGTATGAGTACAGAATGGGGGATGAAGGGATAGAGAACAGCCCTGCAGAGAAGGACTTGGGGATACTGGTGAATGAAAACATTGGACATGAGCTGGCAATATGCACCTGCAGCTCAGAAATCCAACCGTATCCTGGGCTGCATAAAAACATCCCAAATGGCCAGCAGGTCAAGTAAGGTGATTCTCCCTCTCTAGTCTGTTCTCCTGAGACTCCATCTGGAGTACTGCGTCCAGCTCTGGGGTCTTCACTACAGGAAGGACATGGACCTGTTAGAGCAGGTCCAGATGAAGGCCACAAAAAGAGGGTTGGAGCACCTCTCCTATGAAGTTAGGTTGAGAGAGTTGGGGTTGTTCAGACTGGAGAAGAGTAGGCTCTAGGGACATCTTAATGCAGCCTTTTAATATGTAAGAGGGCTTATAAGATGCAGAGAGACTTTTACCAGGGTCTGTAGTGGCAGGACAAGGCACAATGGTTTTAAACTGAAAGAGGGTACATTTAGACTGGACATAAGGAAGAGAATTTTACAGTGAGGTGGTGAGGTACTGGAACTGGTTGCCCAGAGAGGTTGTGGATACCCCATCCCTGGAAATGTCCAAGGTCAGCTTGGATGGCACTTTGAGCAACCTGATGTAGTGAAAGATGTCCCTGCCCATGGCAGGGCGGTTTAGACTAGGTGATCTTTAAAGGTCCCTTCCAATCTAAACCATTCTATGATTGTTCAATAAATGTAGCTCGTTGGTGCCTAACTCAATAAGGTAGCTATTTCTTGTCAGTGCCGGTTTTGCTCTCAGGAACAGGCAATTAAAAGCAATGCAATAGCTGAGTACTAAAGATTTACTGCAAGAATTGGTCATTATATTCTCTATGTCCTTGCAGCAGTTAAAAAGGTCATTACGGGTTCAGAAGTTTGACATTTGATTGGTTCATAGTATAATAAAGTTGTTTAATACAGGAATTTGATGTCAAATACTAAGGGTTGTATTTCCTGATCAAGCTGAAAGGGTTTGAAGGTGTAATACCATACAAATAACCTTTCCAAATATTCTAGAAATTTTATCAAGATTTATCACTAATAGTTCCAAGCAAATGGAATGCCATTCGCTGCTGGGCATAATTTATTATCCACAGAGACCTGCAAATACTGAGGAAAAATATTAAAAATAAAACATATAGTTTTTAAACATCAGGAATTACCAGGAGTAGGGTAAAACCAAAAGCAACTGGTGAGATTTAAAATGTTTAATCAACTTTCTTTATTCATACTTTCTTAAACTGCCCTCTCTCACAGTTTCTGTGATTTTTTTAATTTTTTTTAAAAATAAACCTGAGATTTTAGACCATGTTTTATAAATACGTGGTCTTAGTTGTCTTGCCAGGTTTGTAAGTATGCATCATTAGAACTATATATACTACATATTTTATAAAGGAACACTTATAAAAAGTGGAATCAACACTATTTCTCTTCTGTCACTCGTCGAAGAAAAAGCTTAAATATCCATTAAAGGCACAGAGCATATCTGAAAGACTTCTTTGTCAGAACAGTGGGTGTTTCTAAAGGCAATTTCTTAAGAAAAAATATTAGCGACTCACAACCTTGTGTAAAAGGGTAATGATAAATCTAAAAAGTCATTTTCAAAGACACTGGTTAGACAGAGAGTTGCTTGTTATTTCTTGTTATGTCTGTGATCATCAAGGCAGTTTTTGCTTCTTGTGTATGGTTAAGATTTCAATCAGCTATTTTTTATTGTATATATCATACACACAATTATAATAAGCTCCAGACCTCTGACTTGGCAATAGCTTTCTAAACAACACAAACAAAATACTACACCATTGCAAGACACTTAGTAAGTCTGGAATGATTTAGTTCCAGCTACTCTGCTGAATTATTATGGGTTGTCTTTATAATTTAGGTGGAGAGCAACTACTTTTTTTTCTGCCATGAATTCTTTATAACCGGGAATCCTTGCTGGGACACTTTCTTTTACATTAGCTGTCCTTTAATAACAATTCTATGTGTTAATATTCAGAGGCTTTGATTAGTGCTTTTCTTGGAAATTGGGCCATCTTGTACTTTGAATGCTAAAGAGAATTAACATATCGTTGACAAATCACATTGATGTAAATACTGAGAACAGAAGAGTGCTGGAGACTATTTACACTGCTGCTGAAAGGTTAAAAACCAGCCAGGAATGAAATTAAGAAAAGCATTATCAGGCCAGAAAGAAAAGGCTTAAACTTTTGTTTTTATTTTCAACTGCAAGGGTTTTTCCTGTCTGCCAGTGTGCATTACATCTGCATAAACCTCAGTGCCACTTTTTATTCTTGTAGCTCCATCCACCTGAACAGTAACACACAAAGAAAGACAGCTTAATTTGTGGTTTAATCCTATGAGATGCGGAGCTCCCTACTGAAGGTGTTGGGAAGCAGACACACCTTTTCTAGTATTTTTCAACCATATGCTGTGGGAAAACTTTAGATATTAAATGCCTATGAAAATAGCAGGGTTCTAAGCATGTCAGTAATGGTATGGAAAATATTCAGTACTTAGTCCTGAAGTTATATGTTGAAATTAATTCTTGTACATGAATTGTAGCAGAGGGTTGGGTGGTGTTGGGTTTAGGGTTTGTGTTTTTTGAGTTTTTTGGTTTTTTTTTTTCTATGGTACATTGGTGTCACTAAGTAGCGCAAAGCAGCCTAGCAACAATTAGTACACATTGTATGTGCAACAGAAACAACACATTCCAGTTCTTATCATTCCTGGGATATGTCCATGAGACAGAAAATATGCCCAGATCACTGCTGAGTGAATCTGAACTGCACGGTCATAGCTAGGTATTTCAAAAGAGCCAGAAGAATCTCTGCTGTCTTTTCAGCTGCTTTACAATAAGAGAAAAAATTCCGTATCAGCACCCTTTCCTCACCCTTAATCACCTTCTCTGATCTTCTTCTGTGAAGGAGGCAGCACAGTAATTCAAGCAAACCTTGTAGGCTTTAGCATATATTTGCATATGTTGAATTAGAAGTTACAAAGATTAAGGATTAGCTTTGACTGGAGCAATTGGGATGGCTGCAGAATCACAACTCCAAGGGCAAATATAAAGAAAATTCTTCTGCCACAAGAATGGCATTCCACATCGATGGTAGCACTTCCCCAGTAACATTGCAGACACTAGGAAGCACCGCACACCTCCATGGAATGAGCCCTCGGACAGGCTTTGGGCAGGCAGAGGCATGCAAATAGTATGAGCACATACTTGGCTAGCAGAAGTGCAGGAAGGGGGGAAGATAGAAGCCCATGTCTCTCTTTTAAAGAAGACTTTGTCTTTTGCAGTCTGTGAAGAGGTGGACACACTAGTGTGAAGTATGTGGAGGGGTATATAGACAGAGAGGCAGGAATACCTTATCTTTGTCACTTACACAGCACATGAACACCAGATGCAGGTTCAGTTCCTCAGATGCCAGAGTATTTCTTGACTTGGTCCTCTGAAACATGCCCAGATGAGCTCTTCTGCCTATTTATGATGAGGTTAAGGTGACATAACTTGTTGACTTTTGGTCTTCCTCTGCTGGGAAGGGCCCAAGGGATCACTTTTATCACTCTCCCTTATCTTATCTGGAAAGGGTAACGCAAAAGGGCAATTAGATTCAGAGAGAGAAAGAAGATACTTTTATGGGGTTTGACCTAGACTTGTTAGCAGGCTCGGTAGTCACTAATGACCCAGGAAAAAGCACATGGAAGAAAAATACAGAAATATGAACAATAAATTAAATAGGTTCTCAAGAGAGAGATTTGATCCAGACTCCATGTGCAATAGTGTATAAATATAATGAGATTAAATACTTACAGTAGTAAGGATCAAAGGCCAGGTTTATAACACATTTTTGGCAGGGATATGCAGAAACAAATCAATGCCTGGTGACCTACAGATGCCTAGTAGGATGGTCCTATCTCCCATTAAAATCAGGGTAGGTCAGAAACTTCTGAAAATCCCATTAAGTTCCTCCATGGCAGCTCTGCGTGTATACACACCTTTTGAAAAAAATCTCTCAGCTAAATCATCAATCCAAAAGTAAAAGATAGCAGTTGACAAAGGTTTACATCTCTAATCACAGTTGCTATCTGACACAGAAGAAAGAAAAAAGCAAAAATATGAAAAGTAAAACCTCACAATTTTAGGAGTTTTTAATGACACTAAGAATTTCACATCTGTGTTTTGGATACAAATTGCTGCACTAGATCACATAAAGCAGATAAAATCCAAAATGGGAGTACTAAAACATCAAACTACTTTGGATTTTTTCAAGTCTGACTACTAATCATTAAAATTAGCTGACATGGCAAAGTTCAACACAGCAGCAGAAAACTATTGCAATCCTATATACTGTTAGAAAAAACCAGCATGACATTTTTCCAGTTTGGGTTACCATCAATGGAAAGTTTCAGCATAGATGTCACTGGTCTTTCCTATGTGTGTCATGGCCAGTATGCCCATGCGTTTACGGATACACTGTTTGATACTGTGCTTACTCACTCAGCCTTCAAAATTCCCAGTCCAAACAAAAAGACACCACTTGCATCATAAGCTCGGTGACTCATACTATAAAATAAGGCTTCCTCTTTATTTGGGCCTTGAACAACCATCTTGACCCAAGACGTAACAACTCTTTGCAAAGGAAAAAAAAAGCAGCAATTTCCCTTAAGCATAAGCTGAGCTGGTAAAAGCAGACATCAGCTTAAGTGTGTTAACAGGGTCATGGAACCATTTACATTTTGTTTGGTGTGTGAGTTTTTGAAGTTCTGCGTGCTTTTAAACAAATGCAATTACTCTACTAGGAAAGGAGGGGAGACAACCCCAGCAACCTTTATACAAATAATAGATCTGTTAGCTAAGAGAGTTCAAAAATCTCACTCCTTTATGCTGGAAAGCGTGTTACTGACTACAAATAAATATGTTGTCAAAAGCACAGGCAGCAAACAATTTAGAATACATTGCAGAAATAACAATCATCAGTACTCTTTTTAACAGGAGCAGATACTCTATTTGATTTTAATTAATATTTTTACTTAAAAATTCAATTTTATTTTTACTTTTGAAGGTCTTTGTTGTTGCCAAATCAAATTTCCCAGGTATCTCTCCTTCTCTTGTCCCCATACTCAGGTAATGCCCTGCATATTTAATCTGTGCTCTTCATCATTTGTGCATTAACAATATTCATAAATATTCTTCAAGCCCATTTCTCTGCCTCTATTACCCTTATATTTTCCCTTTGCTTACATCTGTACAATCCTGTTACCTTTACAGTACATCCTCAGGGACACCTGTGCAATGTTGCTGCGGATAATGGCCATGCCATGACAACTTATATTAAAAAGCTTCTTTTTTTTACAAAAAAACAGAAATGTAAATCAGTTCTTGGACAATACTGAAATTAACATCTCAAAGACATAAGAACATAAAAATCTAATGCCAACAAAAGTGTGTCAAGTATTAGTTTATCCGTATCAATCCAATGCAATTAAATTATGCTCACAACTACAAAATTCTGCAGAAGTCTGGTATAAAGACATAACCTTTAGTTCTCTATTATTCAGGGGTAAGCACAGGTTACCTCGGTGGGGCTTCACTAGAATTAATAATTGATTTCTGGAATAGAGGGGAATTTAGTGAAAATTAAACCCTCAGCAGAATACACCACAGGAACTATCAATAACCTTTATGCTACAAGATATCATTGTAAACCTAACGCAACCACCAAAGAGAAATGAGGGTTTGGCAATCCACAGCTCGCTGCCAAGCATTTTGGACAATTCACTTGGTCAAGCACACAATATTTAAAAATGATCTTGAAATCTTTTGCCTCTGCCAGACAGGTGGGAATTGGCTATGCAGAATTATAATTATTTTTTCTTTCTCCTTTTTCCCCACCCTAAGGACTGCCTGGTATGGAGAATTGTCTCTGTTAATAAAAAAACCTCAAGCTTGAAAGTTCAAATCTATATCAATACTTGTTGCCAACACACAGAAGTGAGGAATGTAAGAGTTATTCACAGCAGTGGAGTAAGGCAGTAATGCAAAACTGCTTCTTCTTGTTCACCCCCAGCATTCCACACACTGGAGCCCAGACTGCCATGGAAACAGATGCTGAGTCAGTCAGGGAAAATCTACTGGGCTGCTCTCGCAGCCTGCAAGGGGCAAGCCTTCTTCTACACCAGCAGAAATCCACATTCATCCCTCTGGTTTGGACGCAATGATTAGGCCCATATTTGGGCTTGCTGAGAGATTTTGGCTTGAAAGATCTTAGATCTTACTTTGGTAGTCAAAGGATTCCAGAGATGGTTTCTGAAAAAGGGTACAGTTTTAGTAATAAAAATAATCTAATTTTTATTACTAAACTAATTTAGTAATAAAAATAAAAATCTCCTAATATTTTAATAGATCACAGCAGTGTTGCATCCAGAAGAACTTTTTTAAGTTACCCAGATGTCCTGTGAAATATGTCTGTATCCATGGTCCAGACAGATTACAAAGGCTCTGAAAATCATACCTAGACTTCATCAGAAGTAAATTCACATCATGTTATTGAATTTGCTGACTGCACTGTCTACAGTGAAGATGCGCAGAGCTGCCAATATGGGAGATGTATCCCATCATCTGCAAATTGTATGCATTCTTTTGTAAGCATATAGAAAAAAAAATCTGCCACTACATAGGGAAAAATAAGTGACTTAATTATTTTCCTCCTTGAATTGTAGGCAAGTTCAATAAGTGATCTTCGTTACGCTGGGAGGATTCCTCCTCCTCTGTAAGTGCTCTTCTTTCCAACAGTCCCTCGCCAAAACCTTATGAAGAATTTTTATGAGCTGTATAAGAATCATAGAATCATAGAATGGTTAGAGTTGGAAAGGACGTTAAAGATCATCCAGTTCCAACCCCCCTGCCATGGGCAGGGACACCCTCCACTAGACCAGGTTGCTCCAAGCCTCATCCAGCCTGGCCTTGAAGACAGCCAGGGATGGGGTATCCACAGCTTCTCTGGGCAACCTGTTCCAGTGCTTCACTACCCTCTCCGTGAAGAATTTCTTCCTGATATCCTTACCCCTTGTCCTGTCACTACAGGCTCTAGTAAACACACGCACACACACACACCCCAGTTTGCTTGTAGGCCCCTTCAGGTACTGGAAGGCTGCTACAAGGTCTCCCTGGAGACTTCTCTTCTCCAGGCTGAACAAGCCCAACTCTCTCAGCCTGTCCCCATAGGAGAGGGGCTCCAGCCCTATGAGCATCTTCATGGCCTCCTCTGGACTCGCTCCAACCAGTCCATATCCTTCTTATGTGGAGGGCCCCACAGCTGGACACAGTACTCCACGTGGGGGTCTCATGAGAGCAGAGTAGAGGGGGAGAATCCCCTCCCTCGACCTGCTGACCACATTTCTCCTAATACAGCCCAGGATGCGGTTGGCTTTCTGGGCTGCCAGCACACACTGCTGGCTCATGTTCAGCTTCTCATCCACCAGTACCCCCAAGTCCTTCTCCTCAGGGCTGTTCTTATTCTTCTATATTCAAAATACACAGTATCTATTATCACAGGCTGACTTTAAGCCATTCAGTGGAGTCTGTTTATCTGTCTATATTGTTAGATACATGACAAAAAATGACTTTATGTTTGGATCCTTTATACAAAGCCAATACATTACACTTAGTAGTTATCTAGCAGAGCTCAGTTCTGAAGTACTGCAGTCATTCTCAGGATTCCTGTTTTATTGGAATACATCCACATATAGGGTATGAAATATGAAGCATTCTGACTTAGTCAGCACATTACTTTTCTAGGAGGAGACTTGAAAAGTACTGTATCCATATAAATGCAGAGGGAAAATGTAGGCACCACTATAAACAGTACTTTCACTTAGTTGGAATTTGCCAAGGACCATAGGGCTAACATCTCTGTTGTTGCTAATCACCGATTTGGATAAGTGCTAAGCCCTGCAGTTTTGCAAGTCTTCAGATGTTACGGGAGTGTTTTCACTTCTCAAGATCAGACCTTAAATAAATTATGGGGTAGTTAATAATGGTAAATGATCAGCTTTATGTCTTTATGCAGCTTTATGGATCATCATCAAACTACCAGAGGAAAGTAAGATCAATTTAATTATAAAGTTTGAAGAAGTTTTACTTATTATTCCTCATTTTCGGAGCTCTTATATGTCTGCTTGCGGTATGAGTCAGTATCCCCAGGCATATTATGCTAGACTTCTGCATTAAATTGCTCTTCCTAAGACAACAAAATGAAATGTATGAGAAGTGATCCCCTGACAGATTTTTTGTTTGGAAAACTTTTTTGTAACACATGTTTAAACACAAAATACTGTCCCCAGTTTGCAGCTCCTCTTTTTCTCTAAATTCCAGACGACTGGGAAACCCACATTGTTTGATGGCAGCATCACTGCAGGTAAGTACTTCTAAGACGCATCTTTTGTGATAGCTTTCATCACATGTAAGAACAGCCATGCTGCTTTGAGAGTTCATCTGGCCCAGTAATGTCTCCAGAAGCATCCACCTGTGGACATATAAGGAAAAAGAGGATCAGAGCAAGCATGTATGATATTTCACCCATAATATTCTGTTTGCCTCCAGCTACTTTCAGATTTATTTTCTAAGTGCTCATCCAATCTGTCTGTTAACCCATATAAATGCTTTGCAAACAAAGCATCTTTTGGCAAAGAGCTCCACAGTCAAAAAACCTGTTGCATGAAGAATAACTTCTTTTTGGTTTTTTTTTTTAAATTCTGTGTTAGTAGATAATAGTAGAGGGTGACCATCTGATGGATCTTGTACTGGAAAAAAAAAAAAACCTTGATCCCTATCTACCCTCTCTATGGCACTTACTTTTCAGATCTCTGTTATACTCCTCAGCTTTGCCTCCTTTAGGCTGAGGAGGTCCAATCCACTCTGTTGTTGCTTGTATGAAAGCTGCTGTATATCTTTGTTCAACCTTATTGCCTGTGTTGCTTTCTTTTGAGATAGCAAAGTACACAGATTATGAAACAAGGAATTTTACCTTAATTATAGGGGTTTTTTTCTCTTTCTATTACTTTTTTGACAATTCCTCATGTTTTATTTGCTTTTCTGACCACTGCAACACTCTGAGCTCATGTTTCCACGGAACTATTGTGTCAGTGAGGTGAAAAGAATTATACAAGTAGGTCAGTGTATTTTAAACCTGTCAGACTTTACTCAAAGCAGTGATGTGCTAAGTAGCTCTAATAATAAATACATGACTATATAGTAGAGCTTTCATTGTTAAATTTAGCTGTCATGTTTCAGTGATGAGAGACATTCCGCTGACAAAGAAATTACCATCTACAGCAGCTCTGATACTGGAGCAATCATTCCTGGCTATAGTCAGGTGGGAGATTATGAAAAGGATAAGAGAGCTTTAGACTTCCCTATAAATAATGGCTGGTAAATAGTATGTATCCACATTTACAACTGCCCTAGCTGTGTTGTCTATAAAAAGTCTCAAGAGCTAATTTCTACCTCTTTGTCTTGAGACGCCTGAGAAAAACAACAGCAGACTCAGCATTTTGAAATTCTTGCGGGTTCATTGTCTGTTGAAACAAAAGCCTAGTCAAAAATTGGGACAGAAGGTTAAAAACTCAATCTAAAAGTTTCAAGTGTCTGCTTTTGTGCTAAAAAACATGTAGTAAAACAGCCACACTGCCACATTAACAAGGGAAGGGATGTTTTGATATAACTAATTTTCGGGGTGTTGTGGAACCACTCTGGTAATCACTGGCTTCCTACATGCTGCAAAAGTTGGTTTCTTTCTTAGTAAAAAATGTAATCATTCCAGAAACTTTCTAACCCAACACTGAAACACTATACCTGAATTCAACACTACATTGTACCAAACTGCAGCCGCAGTGCCAATATCTCCCATTTTGTGCTCACTTTTTATTTTTTAGATAATAAAGGCATAATTTTACACTGTTTCTCAGAGGCATTGATCCTGTTCTTTCTTATATGAATTGGAACTGAGAATAAAGGACAAATGCTTGCTCTTGCTGTAAGAGAGAATGGAGATAAGACCTGAACCATCTGAATATTTCATTATCCTGCTTTTAGTTCCTCTTGATATAGCTCCTCCAAAGCCCCAACAAGAGCTTTTGGCAGAGATTCCTGTTCCCATCATAGTGTATGCAATGTTATCACTCCTCATTCGGTCCTGTTGATTCTCTTTGGTTTTAAAGGAATCCAGGATGGATACCTGACTGCTTAAAGGGAGATCAGTGACATACATTCTACTTTTACAAGTCATTGTGTAGCTATTATAATACATAGTGTAAAGACTTTTATTCAGGGACAGAGAACATAGTCCTGAGAATATGAAATGTGAAGAGGGAAAATATAGATGGAGGAGAAGGTTCAGAGTACTGTGAAAATAAAATAGCTGCAAAAAGCAATTGACATGTTCCTTGTTAAAGCCAGCATTTAAATTGGGGATGACTGCTTTTAAAATACTGTAAGAAAGAGCAAGGATGTCAGGTTGGATAGCTAGGTTTAGATGGAAGGCCAGAATAAGGCGCAGCTTGAGCAGAAGATCAAAGAGAAGGACTTACAGAAATTTTATGGTGTGCTGGCTACCAACGCAGGAAGCTACAGTCAAGGCAACCAAGTCAAAGACAGGGTGCAATTATTTAAAAACACAAATGAATACAGCATGTCCCTGCCTGGCATTCAGATCTGCCTGTAACCCTGTAACTTAGACTGGAAATGATCTGCTGTTAGCAGGAAAAATAGAGAGAGAAACCATAACATGCTTTGCAGATCTGGTTGTCTTTATCTTCATTAGTGAATCTTGCCAACACAGCGAATTTATGCCAGTGTGTAAATGGCTGAGCAAACCCTACAGGAAACAGAGGAGATAATAGGAAGAGAAGCACATGATATTGCAGAAGAATCTGTTGAGCATTGAGACACATTTTTCTTTTTCCCCAGTCGTGTTAAAATATAAGTGGCAAGTTCTCTTGAATTGTGGAATAATTATTTTCTCCACAATAAATTTTTCAATCAGTACATTCAAGGAATAAAAGTCCTGGAGGATTCACCTTGCCAACCTACTCTAACTTTCTGCAGGATAAAGGCCTCAGCATTTCTCTAAACCGACTTTTATTTAATCACTGTATGCAGACTCATAAAGCCAGAACTACAATTTTAATCTCACAATAGATTGAAATAAACCTGGATTTTGATTCTTTATGAGCTTTAGGATTGAGTTGATTGCATATACAGATATTCCTGCTAAATAAACATGAGAAACAGCAAACAAACAGCAAAGAATGAGTCATACAATCTTCAAGCAATGATACTATGCTGATCAGCATATACTTGATAGTAAAGATACAACCTGCATCTTCACCTACTTTCTCCTGAAGTTAAAATGAGCTCTGGGAATCCTGATCTATCAGTCATTCAAGCTGGCACACAATCAGACACACACTGTCTGCATTCATGCCAGGTAACCGACTTTCCTTTGCATGGCCATAGGAAACCATTCGTGGGCGCTACACTATCGATGTAGCACCAGCAAATTCTGTCTCTTTGTACTAAAAGATAATTGCCTGGTTAGATTGTTGTCAGCAATATCATTCATTTTCTGTTTATTCCAGAAGATTTGTTTGCAAACACTGCTGAAAGTGTCAGCCAATTTTAGTACAGTTTCTATTCTCCTAATGAAATAAAATATATCATCAAGACAACTATTTCTCTCAGGCCTAATTAGAATGCCCTCATAGGCTTTAAAATCCTGCCAGTGCTGTTAAATACCTAAAGGTTTGTTCTTTACAACTCTTTCCTTGTTGCGCAGCATTTAGATTTATGTCAGCCCTCCTATTGACTTCAGGAAGATTGCTGGAGTTGTTTGTCACAAATCAGGATTTAATCACGAGTATCTGTCATTAGATTATGTCAGTATTCGCAGGAAGCCCAGTATTTTCTACAATGGCTGGAAATACACTGAACACAAACTTGAAGAAAAATCAACTCTCTTTTGGTAAACTAGTGCATCCGTAACATACCAGTGCTACAGGTGATGCAGTTACTTCTGTATTTTGGTAAAAGGCAGGCAGGCAAGATGCTGAGTTTCATTATCCTGTCATATTTCACTGTTTCAGGTCCCATATATCCTCCTTTTCATTTCCTTATTTTCTCTGCCTTGGAAGACTTCTTGCACAGTTAGGATATATGAACATTTGTTTGTTCCAAAGGCTCAAAAATGCCACGTTCACTTCCAAACCTATGTCTCTTCTCGGACAGCAGTGCAGTGCAATGCTGCCAAATCCAAACTTGTGGGCTAGATGCCTTGTTTAACAAAAGTAATCTGAAACTCTGTAAGCTTTGTATAATGCTAACATCTGCATTTATTCAGCTGCAAATTATATGCACGAGGCTAGCTCCTAGCTGGTGTAAACAAGGACTGCTTCTCTGAAGTCACTGAGGATTGCCTTCACTTGCACAATCTAAACATATGGTATATATTCATCAGTTCACTTCCCTTACACAAAGTTGGTCAGATTGCCAGTGAAGTATTCATTCATAGACTACTCATAGATACGCTTCTGCTATAAATTACAGCCCTCAATTATAAATTCAAATACATATCATTGCTCAGATCAAGGATGTGCTGAGGCAGTTTCATCTGCTATGAACAGTTCTTGAAACCAACATTAATTCTTAAATTTTCCATTTAAAAATGAATCTCAGAAAGTTTAACTCTCTGCTGCAGCTGTCCTTTTGTGCACAGTTTGGGCAACTGTGTTGGCTCTTCCCCTCCCGCTTCATGCCTGCACAGTCATGGATGCAGAAATCCCCTCTTGGTGTTTGTATATGGAAGAAAAAACCTTGTTTTCCCCCTGCCCCACACCCTGTCCTTGGCTTTACCTCATGGTCACTAATCCGTGTTCAGAACCAACTGCAGTTTGACATCCAACTCCTGGCTTAGAGACAAGGAAGAGGAAACAACTAGAAAACAGGACAGACAAAGGGGGATCAAATAGCAGTCTTGACTACATAAAAGGAGGTTGCAAAGACAGAGGCAGATTCTCCTTGCACCGTCAAAGGACAGGTTGTGATCAAGGAGAGGATGAGCCAAAACTGATGTCACGAAATACCACTTGGACAGGAGGAAAAATTCTTCGCTATGAGAATGCCTATGTGCAGGGGCAGGCTGCTCAGGGAGGTGGCAGAACATCATTCCCTGGACATTTTCAAGACCTGATGGGATAAGGAGCAATGTGATCTCACTTTGAGGGTGGATTCAACTCCAGAGTTAGTCCTGCTTTGAAAGGGGATTGAATGTGATTAAATCGCTGCAAACTTAAATCATTCTGTGATTCTGTGGTTCAGTTGAATTCATTTTACAGGTGACAAAAGTGTCAATAAGAGACAGTTCCGGTGACTGCAGGTGAGTAACACTGCGCTAACAGTGAATACATGAATATTATTTACAAGGAAACACATGCACTCCTTTCTGTCTGGGTTTGTATATCATATAGTATGTATTTTAATATGATATGATGATATAATATATAGTATAATTTTTTCATTTAAGCTCCCCAACAGATGATACCCTAATTTTTCTGAGGTGCTCTGATAAAATCTACAATTTAGGCACACACAAATAATGAGAAAACACTTTCAGTTCTTTTCTGCAGAATACAGGTTTCCTGACCTAGAGCACCAGCTTTGATATCTTGAAAGATTTTGTTTCATCCTCAGAGAAAAATTTCTAAAGAAAATGTAGACTTTAAAGAACAGGGACATGAAACAGTATTAAAAGAATGGAACATTTTAGTGACTGGGTTTCTCTGTATATATTAAATACCAAAGGATTTGAATTTCTTTTGATACTAAAGATTCAAAAATAAAGGTCTTATTGGTCATCTAATCTTGATGTGTTTTTTAAATCTGTGAATGCTAGTAAAACATACTTTATTTCTAACTTCTCTAGAGCTTATGGTGATAATTAGATGTTATGCTTGTGATTTTTTTGTAGAAAGTGAACCTTTTACTCTGAATTCCCTTCAATGTTATTATTTGTCATTTATTTTTACTAATGCCGGCTAAGAGGATATAACCCCCAAAGTTAATCTAAGTGATAAAAAAAAAAAGACAAAATTAATGTTTGTTTGATTCTCTCATATTAGTACATCCTATATAAAAATTACTTTTATCTAGACAGTGTGCAGGGGATCATTTGCTCACTGAAAGAAGCAGATCTATGTACAAATTCTGTGTTCCTGTGTCATAAGAAACTATTAACCCCATGTATGGAAATCACGTTTTTTACTTAGGGTGATTGTGCAAAGGGAACATAAAAATAAAACTAATAATTAAATCATTCTCTTTTGATTGCAATTTAGATCACCCTGCACCTGTGTAAACCACTACACAAGGTGTGAAGTAGTCAGCAGTGAGGGCCAAAATACTTTTTCATTAACAAAGATGATTTTAAAAGATTATTGTCAAAAATAAGTTTCTATGATAGGAAAGAAAATTAGCATCTTTAAATATTTACAAAGTGAATGTGTATTTTAAAACCAACTAAGAAATCAACATCCTCTCTAAGATGTAAAAAGAGTTTCACCAACTATTCAGAATGAAAAATGTATTCAACAACTTGAGCCTCACTTTCTTTTCATGCATCTTTTGTGAATAGACTTGATTTTTGATAATGCCCTCATTATTCACAAATATTTTAACTAGTCATTACCCAAAGATGAAATAAGCAGTTGTAAGTCCTGAGGCTGTTTGAGGTGGCTTACAAATATTCATTTGCACTTTAAAAGATTTTTTTATTTTTTTTTTTTTTTTTTGTATATCAGAATTGTTCTTTGAATGCTCAGAAAGTTTGAAAGATGATAGAAAACACTCTTGGAAAATGTTCTTTTTTCTGCAGTGACTCCTTTCCAGTTTAGTAAGTTGCTAACTCATGCCTTCTCTTGATTTGAAAGGATGTCTCATGCAAGTACAGCAAATGTGTGACATTGTCTCTGACAAAGTAGATTTGTACAACATCAAAACACAGGTGGGTGCTGACATTACTGGATTTTGTGGCAGGCTTCTTAAAAGCTCTTCAGTGTTTGCTCTGAGTCATAATGGATTAGTTTTAAGAATCCACCTAAAGGCAATATAGCATTAGGTGAAGAACGCATTGAGAAAAGATCCTTTCAGAAAAGTTTTCTGTTCAGAGAAGCTAGAGAAAGAATGTGGCAAGGGAGTCTCCTTGTCTCCTTTTCTGTTGGAGGTAAAGTGAAGGCACATAGGAACAGACGTTAAGTTGTGACGCACAGGATTTAACCATCAAGATCACAGAAGAAACTGAGAGTTCTGCATTTATATCAGGTTTTGGCTGCAAGGGGAGGTAAGTTTGAGTTTTGCTTGCTTGCTTGCTTTTAATCCAAAACCTACAGAAAATACTTCATTATAATCTTGGGTTTTTACCAGGCCCAACCTGAATAAACCTATTGTCCCAGAAAACAGGTAGAAATAGGAGAATGGGACACCTGACTCCAAGTTTGAAGCATGTAGAAGGTTGTAGCTTTCCTTCAGAGAGATGCCACAAAAGGGACTGAAGTATCTGCTGTCCTATGGAAGTCAATGACTCTTGAGTGATAACAGATACTTTCCTTTGAAAGAGTAGTAATAGCTCTGTCATACCTGGCTACCCTGACTGTTTTCAAAACAGTTCTAATGAACTGCCTAAAGTAACATTTCATGAAGCAGTTGTGTATTAAAAGGTACTGGAAAAATACTGAAAAACTTGAAACCTGTATCTAATGTGTGTTCCCAAGGTGCATAATATTTGTGCTAAAGAGAGAACTAAAACAGAGGAGGTACACACCTGACAGAAGGCTCCTTGCTCCCGAATAGGTACAGACACTACTGCACACCCATCTCCAGTTGAGTCTCAGGGATGATTTGATGGAAGTGCCTGCCTTTCCAGGAGCCATAAGACTTTGGGGCACCTAAAAGGTCCAACAGCCATGAGTGTAATTCCCTGCTAGTAATTGTAATTTTCCAATTATTTACATGCAACTGCAAACTTCCATTTGCCATCTATTGCTTCAGATCTCCAAGTATATAGGTAATAATTATAAGTATAGCAATAACAACAAAGACCAAAAAAATTACAGAAAAACAGGAAGAATTCCGGAGCAGCAGTAGCTGGTGTGTTTGTCAAATAAAAATCTTATGATTTTGTTCAGCAGTATAAGTGAATCCATATATTGTGCCTCCACAAGTCATTCCACAAGTGGAGCAATGCAACACTCTCAAAAGCAGACAGTCCTGGCGCTGTCTTATTTCAGATCCTCCCCAATAAAGACGCCAGTTTGTACGATAGAATTTAGCCAGGCTATAGTCCCTCATTTCAGATATTTGTTACCTGAGGAATTTAACAAAAATCCTGACCTTTTTCCTAAAGCAGAAAGAAGGTGAAAACTTTGAGGTTTCAGATGCAGAATTTCAATTAAATAATTTCCATTTTTAATGTCAGGGATTCCAGTACAGATACTGAGGTATCATTGCCTTGGGGAATGTATCTAGTTGTTATAAAGATATGCAGGTGTTAACATAAATTGTCAGTTCATTATTCAGTGGACTTACTGGCTTCACCAGAATAATACATTTTTGTGCCAACTGAGGCACTGGCTTTTCAAGTCTTAATGTAACATCTATGCAATGATGAAGTGGGTTGAAATTCAAAGACCATAAATCTTTCGCCTACAGAATTATTTTAATATTAATTAATAATTCTTCATGAAACTACCCAGATGAGAAAATTACCAAATTCAGCTCTTCAACTGCGAATTTCTGCAAATAACAGACTACTGTTGGATATCTGTGCTTTTCTGTTATATGCCAGTGGAAAAAAAAGATCTGACAAGCGGGAGAATATCCAAAACATATCTGAAAGCAATTTGCATTCTGTTTGTCAAATTGTTTTTCCCTATACTTGTTAGTGAAAGTGATTTAGGGGTAAAGATCATGTGATGAATTACATAATTCCAGGAAACAAGTCAATGAAATACATCCTTGGTATATGCTAAATAATATTAAGTCAGAAAATTATCTTTTGAGAGACTCAGAATTAAAAGAATCCATTGTTCGTTGGGGTGGACAAGGGTGATGCAACCAAATACTTGTCTAGAGATATTTGCAATACCTGATAGACCATATGGGGTAAAACAGGCATACATAAGATAAGTGAAACCTAGGCAGTCACTGCCCCAGATACCCAGTATGTGTGGTCCTGAGTCTGCCTCTGCTCGTGAAGAGCAGAACTGAAGCTTACACGGTAACAGCCTTGCAGGGCTCTGAAAGCCCCACACAGCACATTTTTTTTAACAACTTTCCTTGTACCAGAATGAAGATTTTCTATCTTTCCAGGAAACAATCCAACCTTCACCAACATTAGCAGAAGTCATTACACTATGTTTCGGGACCTAGCTTCTACTCAGAATTTTTTGGTGAGAAGACACAACTCTTTTCCATCCCAAAGGTTTCTCAGGTTCATATTTTGACAGAGCACATCTCTGTATTCCTCCCATTCTCACAACTTACATCACTCATGTAAAACATTTAGATGCTCAGGTTTAAGCTTTTTTTTTTTTTCCTGATTTCACGAACTTAAGAATTCATGGCCTTTGTCTCATTGAAGCTCTAATTTTTCTTCAGTCCTTTTTTTATAATAAAGCTTCAAGGGTCTCATTTTTGCTGTCTTGCTGCTTGCTTCAGGGGAAGCACTTGAATGTAGCACTTGAACTTCCATTCTCATGGAGAGCATAAACAAGTGCTTAATGTTAACTCTGCCTAGGCATAGTTTCTGAATTGCGTCCATAGGTCAAACCACCAATTTTTGGCTTCGTCTTCTTCTGTGGTAATTTCTAAACTGAAAAAGTAGTACTTTGCCTCTTCTTCGGTCTTCCCTTGTATTTTCAGACTATCCAATATGAAAACCCAAAACAGTGAACTATGGCTGTCCCACTAACTCATTTAAGGTATTCCTAATTACAGAATTATTCATATTTTTTACTCCTTTGGTGCATGAGTGTAAAGAATTGCCATTTCTTAAAACATATATGCTTATATTGAGATGTATTTTCTATTCTAAGTGCATGAATAATGCCCTCTTATGGCAAAATTTAGGGATTAAAAAAAAAATTATCATCTGGTCTAAGATCATTTGCCTTATGACTTTTTGTTCAGTAATACTTATCCTGGAAGGAAAAAATAATGAAAAAGAAAAATACGCTATGCATGATATTACAGTCATAATGAGTTATACTATTTTTTTCTTTATATTATTTCCTTCACTTCTGTGATATTTGAGAGGAAAAACTAGTCTTGAAGCCTGTTTTTAACAATTAGGATAAGGAACTCATTTTTAAATCTTTTTGATGGGTGTTCTTTGCTAATTGCTAAATTAAAATGAGCAAAGAGCAAGCATATATTATGCATATATTTATTGATACTGACAACAAGGGATTTGACTGAATTCTGGAAGTGTGTGTAATATAAGTAAACTGCAAGGAATAAACTGGCAAGACTGCGGTGAAATAGTACTGAAATTTTTAATCTCCGATTTCACAGTACTTTGGAAGTACATTAAGATGAATTTGTATGAAGTAGTGCAAGTTAAGCGTTTTAAGTGTTAGCAAGGCAAAATAACAATTAATAAATTTCTTAAGACACATTTTGTATCTATTCTGTTTTCCTTTTGCTTTTTCTTCCTCCTAATTTATTTTGAATAACTGACAATGAATAAATTGTTTGTAAGTTATAAAGGTGTAATTGTAGAGAAGATACTACTGTGTTCTGGCTGCCATCCAAAATATAGATTTCTTTTTTTCCTTATTGGCTTAAAGCAAACTATACGCTTAAAGAAAAAAAAAAAATCAAATAAACATTCAGTTAACAGACATTCTGGAGAGAGACAAATAGAAAAAAAGATAAATATTTAGTGGAATGTTTATGTTGTTCAAGAAAAAGTTAAATGTAGACTCACTTTAAATTGTGGTTCTTTCAATAAAAAGCCAAGAACCAAGTTACAGAAACCTTTAAATGTGATAGAAATTCTGAGATTTATGTGATGCTTTATTTCTCGTGCATCAGGTGTTTCCATAAAGCCTGTGCTAACTTTTAATGGACAACTAATAAAATACTAGGCATAAAGCATATTTCTAATCCATAAAGGCCAATAAATAAGTACATAAGGTTCTATGACTGCTTCTCATTTTAACTAATAAAATTTGATTTTAAGCTGATGACTTAATGTTATTTTAAGTTAACTCAAAACCTGATTGTCCCAAGGCCCAAAAAATGTACAAAGAAGTCATCAGACTCTCTTAAACCCCACTAAACATACATTGACTTCATAGGCTTACATTATCCAGGCCAAGTGTTTGCTCATGCCTTTTACGCAACACATTCTAATGAATACAATGGGGTGGCTTTCAAGAAGGGTTTTGATGATTGAAATACGATAACTTCATATACTGCAAAAAGCATTTTTAAGAGCCTTTCAAAATATCTGTTGCACTGACAGTGAAAAAAGGAAAACAGAAGCTCCTGTCCCTGTGAATCACAAGGTTTTGGAGGCACTGTATGAATACCTGTGGCAAAAGAAGAGAGTTCACACGATGAAGAATACAGCATGAAACACAATAAAGACCAGAGCAATTTTATCTTCTTTAGGACCTTAGAAGAAGACAATATGAGAGCCTCTTTAAGAGATGGAAAAGAACACTTTGCTGGAAGCAAGAATGTCTTCTTTAATACTGAGATAATATTATGGTAGTGAATTAAGACTTTAATCCTATAGCATCTCAATGTTTTTCACCTTGAGGGAATTATAGGGTACATTGCATTTACATTAAAATTGCCACTGCTACTTTAGTTTCCTAAAGAAAAGGTAAAAGTGGTCATAGTGGGTCACTTGAAAGACCTAGTTTAAGATCCTAACTCCAGTGATAACTAGGATGTAATGCAAAAGGATCAGGCTTGATGAGCAGGAGAGGAGACATCTCTGGGACCTATTCCATTCCTCAATGTCCTTTGGTCCATAGGCACAGATCCTTGACCTCTCCAGGGGACAGTGGGCATTATTTAGACTGTTTCAGTCAATGTTCTGCTTGGCATGCATGGTTTAAATTATGACCTTTTTCATTTGTTTTGTTCTTCTTCCACCTGGAGACACAAGTTACTTAAACTTCTGTTTCTCCTGCATGGGAAAGTAATAGGGACAGTGGCCAACAGGACATGTTTAGGGAAGGACAAGGCATATGTAGAACGGTCCTTCTGCTCCTCTTCTGAAGTAACAGCTTGCAGGATGCAAACAGTATGCAGTGAGCAATCAGCTGACAAATACCATCAGTAAAGCTTAGGCTGTACTTAACGAAACAAATTGAAGCCTGAAAGGTATGCAGTCATTACTCTTCATTTGGAGAAGACAGACGGTGGGAAATAGGACTGCACTGCTATATTATCTGGGACCAGACTAGGACTGGGTAGTTTTATACAACCAGGCTTCTACCAGTGTCTTTCAAATCTAAGATGAATTGGAAAAAAATCACAAGCCTTTTTTTTTTCTTTTGATTTCCAACCAGTGATTTACATAATGCTCTATAAACACTGAAGTAGCTGAATAATTGGCAAAAATCTTCCAATGGAGTAAGAGGACTTTCTTGAATGCTGTGAGCCCTGTAGCATGTAGCAATGGATCAAGCACCAGGCCCAAGAGTAGCATGTCATCCTGGAAACAGCCATTATGCCCAGGGTTATGTCACTGCTCCCCTCTATCCTGCAATAATCTTCTTGTTTCTCCTCCCCTCCTATCTCTATTTGTCTGTTGATAAAAAGCTTCTCTACAACTGCTCCTGCTTTGCTTTGCTGTGTGTTTGTGGAACGTCTTGCACCATAGGACCTACATTCCAAGTACTTACAATACACAGATTACACATTGTTGCATCCTCTATTCACTTGTGCTTTCTTGTATTTATAGCTCGCCTGGCCTGAAGCCATCCTTGGTGCGTCAACGACCCACCCCTTCTCATTCAAGTCTTCCTAATATATATTCTTACTAATCAACTTGCAAAATAATGATGACTTGGTTTATTTGTTAAAAACTCAAACCCAGCTTTGTGTAAGCACAGTGACTCTGGTTATATCACTGACCTCATTTAGTCATAGTGGCTAAAAGGTGGAAAATCTGACCAAAACACTGGGCTTCTCCCAGAAACAGCAATAATGTGGTTGTCTCACTGAAAAGAGGAGGCACGAAGGCCTGGTAGCATACCAGGAATCAGCTTACATCTTTTGTACAGACACAGAAGTACTTATTTGATGATGACCTTACAGAAATCAGTCTGTTCAATGACAGAGGTCACGATGAAATGCTGGCTCACTGACTTGCAGAGAAGCCATTCAGAACTGGGTGTGTTTGGCTGGAGACAAGTGGAGTTTTATCAAACTAAGAGCATAATGTTTTCCTCTGTTCCCGTACAGGTAATAGTGCTTAATTAATGTGGTTACACTGATACTGTTCCTAAGCACCTAATTTTTCTTCAACTGTGAAAAGACAAATTGTCTCCTGAAAACAGACGTTCACAACAAAACCTTAAGAAGTAAAAAGCAAACTGATGAACTGAGTTTGACAACTCATTGTTAGCTACATGCCAGCAGTTTTATAAGGCTTTGACCTCGGTGATGAAGTGTCGCTCTTCATGATCAGTCTTTATTTGAATAAGCCCACTGACCAGTTAGGGCACACTGCGTTCAAGGACCTTATGCCATCTCTGATCACACGGTGGTATCACCAGTAGCTTCATCTTGACTCTCTGGAATCTGTGGACTACTTGTTGTGAAAAAGAATACAAACTGCTATTCATATTAGCATACCTTCAAAACGAACACCTAAACGAACACCAGCTTTTCCCACAATAAACTGCTGATGAGTTTCACACTTCTCCCAGTTCTTGTAACTGTAAGAAAGAAAATAAACAAAGATGAACTAATTGGGTTACCTCATGACCATGCATTTCTATAAGGAGATTTGAGACTCATAAATGAGGACAGGGGAAATAGAAGCTAATACCATTTTCTCTCATCACTTGGATCTGGACACTTTCTGTATGCACAGTTCCTTTGATTTTTTTAAGGAAGGAATAGACTACATTTGATGGTCATTTTTTCACGGCTTCATTACATTTTCCCTTATAATAGCTAGCATTTGATCTTGTCTGTGCTGGTGTTCAAAGCAGAAACTGATTATTGAACCTGTTGATATTCTTAATGGCTAGCAGTTGCCAATACAGTTAAATTATTTGATTCTCTTCCACTGTGCTGTCTTTATCAATATCAACTGTGTCTTAGGAGACTCCTGTCTTCCGCCTCGGCCAACTTCATCCATCTTGGTTTCTTTTCTCTGTCGTCCCTCTTTTAAACCTCTGTTCCTTCTAGTCCTAATACTTCCTACAATCTGTTCACTTTTTCAGGAGCTTAAAATCAAAGTGGGGAGAAACAAACCTAAACAAACCAAACCAAAACAAAAAAGCCAACCCTCAAAACAAAATGTTAAGTAAATGCTCAAATCCACTCTCGTTCCTGGCTTTAGTTAGTGTTTAGGTCTAAAGCTAGACCTGGGTCCATTAGGATGATTTGTTTGGGTAAGAAGCAAACACCATGCACAGATACAACAAAATCAGCATCTGTTTGTTTTGGCCATGAGGGTTTGCCTGCTCAGATCACATTGCAAGAGTCAGAAGCGCCCCGACTCCAAAGCTGAGAGCGAGGGCCTGACACTGTCCTGACATGTGATGCAACCTGGAGTAACCACAGAGTTCTAGATCTCACATGCACCACATCAGAACTAGAAGCAAATTGTACAGCACCTTGTATGCTTTGTGTAATAGAGGATTGATTAAAAATCAGCTGCAAAGCAGAGTCCAATTCATTTGTCCTCATCCCTCTGTTAGTCTGTAAAACACACAGGCTGGAAAGCAAGTGTCTTGCATACTTTTCATTTCACTCACAGGGGTGATTCATGCCAGTAAATACTGAAACCCCACCTCATAGTTTGGAGAAGTAATTTCCATTCCATGAGTTTTGCTTGAAGCTAATACATGCTCTTACAAAACATCTAAAGTAAAACTTTAACCATTTCACTCAGCCCAGCTGTGAAGTACAAACTGCTTTTAAAGTTAATTATCAGGCTCTGACCTGCACATATGCACATGTTAAATACAAATAAATCAATATGGCATGCTTATTCTTGTTTCAATTTGCTTTTTTGTTTTTAAAATTAGCATACTCTTGCTTTGCCTAACAGATACGTGAGAGTGATGGTATCTCACAGATTAAAGTTTTGCGTTTGTCTCTTTGTAGTTCATTTGCTATTTTATAAACCCAAGGTCCTTGAGGGAGTGTCGGAAAGCCCCATAATTTTCCTCAACGTTCCATTTTACCTTTTTATCTCAGATGTAGCTAGCACATGTGAAACAGAAAAGCAGATAGCCAGATGGCTCCCCAGTGCCCATCATACAAAAGCACTGACAAACACAAGTAACTTTAATGCTGACATTGATTCATGCTTGAGTGTATTACTTTTGTTTCCTTTTTCCAATGCTATATTATTAGGAGCATGTATTTGTGATCTTATCTAGAAGATTAGTGTTCTGAATTTAAGGAAACAAAAGTAGAATCGTGATGCCTTTTTTTTTTTTTTAATTGTGGAAAAAATATCTGGGGAGGACAGTTAGAATCATCATAATTTTTAGTGTTGGTATTTCCTGGTAACATTCTCCTTTTTCTTCGACTGGTATTGCCACCCATTACACATCTCCCAAAAATCTCCTAGAAAAGAGGTTATTTCATATTTGCTTTGTGGTTTTCCGTGCACTCTCCTCTGAATCACCCTGCATAGACCACAGCAAGAGGGAGGATACTGAATTAGCTGATTCACATCTGTTGCTTGGTGTGATGATCTCTCATTGCACTTAGTTGTGGGGATTTTCCAAAGCAGACAAGTGACTTCTCCTTTTACCAGGGTGCTGCTGTCAGACTGAGGCATTTGAACATCAGCACATATCAAGGATGAGCAGCATCATGTTCACAGCCACACTGCCTGCCCACTGAGAGAACAAGCTCTGTGATGGCCTAGCGTAACTGCTCTCTAGGACAGCAAACGTTCACACATTTCTACGTAGTTTATTTGTGTTAAGAAGGAGAACTGGAATGAGGACTCACGATCTGGAGAGTTTAGTCCATTTGATGGCATCAGCTGATTTATCTTCAAATATGATCTGAAGTCGGTCAAGCTCTTCAAAGTTCTGGACCAACTTCTTCCTAGCATCAGTTGTGAATCTGATGTTTTATTTCAGAAGAAGGAGCATGCCATGTTCCATTCATATCCTGTGGAATTGTAAGTGCCCTATAATACTGGAATTTCTTGCTTGAAGAAAGCACTAACTTTTCTAGGCTGGCATTGAAGCCTGGGGGAGAAACTGTGACCCCAACTCATACAGATGAGCTTTTACACAAAGTAGCCTATAGGGACAGGCCATAAACATCCACACATACAGACAAAATTTGTTTAGTAAGAGCACTGTATTCAGGCTACTCCCTGCTCTCAGGCTATAATGTATTAGTATTATTGACAGCTTTGGTTAGTATGGCCAGAATGTGCAATAGTTGGAAACAACATTGTAACTTGAGCGTGTGCACTGATTCACGGTGGGTACTTGTTTACTTGTTGACCTACTGTGGGACGTGGCTGCAAGAGTGTCATGAGAAGTGCTCCCTTGAAGTACTGCTGCACCAGTACTCTGCCATGCAACCTGCACCACCTCAGCTGGACCAGGGACCACCTCTCCCTGCAAAGGTGGAAATCCTGACTCAGAACAAGTTTTCACCTAGCAGGCCATATTAGAGCAGAATATACGTGCAAGATACCTTAGGAAAACCTAACCCAGCACCCAAATACTGTTACTCGGAAAATTCTAGCGGCTTTAATGGAGCTATGCTGCAGTTGACATTTTCAGGACACCTTGGGTAGCATTTTCAAAGCTATCCGACTGCCATGAGAGGGCAGGTGTCACCAAAACGGGGATGCTTGCAACTACTAATAGCTCAGGAGCTTGGGGAGAAAACGAGCTCGAGCAAATGCAGCTCCCAGCCTTCAAAACTGCAAAAGAGCTTCAGAAAGCTGGTGGTAAAACTCCTGTAGCAACCAGGAGACGGAATTACAAATCTAACTACTGCTCTAATGCTCTTTCCATACTCTTGGTCGCTCGTTTTACTTTCAAATAGAGGAAACAATTGAGGAGGGGGAAGAAAAAGCATCGGCCCGTCTGAGCGGGGTGATGCGACCCGCCTGCCTCCTCCCCACAGCCCTTTCCCTCTGCACAGTGACACCTACCGGCCTCCCCCGAAAGCTTCCCGCTCCTCCGAGCCCCTCCACCCGCCGCCGCCGCCGCCGGGGGCTCGGCTCCGCGCGGGCCCGCTCCCGGCCCGGGGCCCGGGTTTCCCCCGGATCCCCGCCCGGCACCGCCGCCTCCCCCCGGGCTTGGCCGGCAGCCCCGGCGCTGCCGTCGGGGCACGCTGGGAGCCCCAGGACGGCCGGCGCGGAGAGGCAGAAACTTTCCTGGCGAGTTTCCCAGCGTGCGCCGCGGGCGCGCAAACTGCGCGGTGGGAGTCGCAGGCCACCTGTACCCCCTCGGGGCCAAGCCGGGCCGGGGCCGTTCCCCTAAAAAGCCTCTGCTCGTAACGTGCCCTGCTGTCCCGCGGAGAGGGCAGACTGCACTCGGCGTGCCCGCGGTCGCTCCCCGCTACCGAGCGGAGCCGGCAGCCCCGCGCTGCCCGGGGCGGGCCGGGCGGCCGCCGCTCTCGGTGGGGTGTGGCCTCGCCATTATTTATGAGCTCCAGCCCCTATTTGCTCAGCTAATGATGCACCGGAGGCCGCGGTGCCTCGCCTCGCTAGCGCGGCGGCGGCGAGGGCAGGGCAGCGCCGGTAACTGGAAACCAGAGCCTCCGCCGTCCCCGCCCGGCCGCTTTCCATTCACTCCAAGGTGCGTAATTGCGGGCTGGGGAGAAGCGCGCCTGGTGCCTTAAGGACTCCAGCCGTAAGGATTATTTTACAAAGGAGCCGGGAGTACCTTTGCAACCACCGGGAAGAGAGACTTTATTTTTTTATTTCCACACACACACAATGAGCCAGGTTTGGAATTAAAATGTTCTGGTAGCAGCAGTGGAGTCCATAAACTGATAGAAACCAGATAGAAATCTCTATTACTGGTTCCTCCAATAGCTGGGTAAGCATAATTGAAAGTTCTCTTTCTTTGCTGTGATAGATGTGAAATGTGTCTGCTGGTTGAATTTTCCTACTGCTCACAGATAGTTAACGCAGTATTTGCCAGATTAGCATAGCCTGCGTTTGGCATACTTGGTGGTGGGTTTTTTTTTTGTTGGTTGGTTGGTTTTGCGTTGCTTTTTTGTTTGTTTTTAATTTAGTGGGTTTTTTCCTTCCCTTTCTTTCTTCCCTTTCTTCTGCTGAATGATTTTCCTTAGGATTTAAGGGTAGGATTCAGCCTGTAGTGGATGACACCTGCACAGCACTTCACAGCAAAGCTATATAACACTTTCCAAAAGCTGCACAGCACGCTGCAAGCGACCTCCGTGACAGGAAAACTTCACCGCTTTGCTCTAGTAGCGGTTTGCCAGCTTGTTTGCAGTTAGAATAGGGTATAAGAGCAAAAATGTAATTAGACGTTGCTTTTTGTCTGTCCTAAAAGATTGTTTAAAAGTACTTGCAAGGTTTTAGGTCTGTGGGTTGTCAGCAGGGATCATGTGCACAGGACATGCTGAATATAGCATCATGACTTACTGAGATAAATTCAGAACTGGGATATAAGCCCAAACTGAGTTTCAAATCCACAATGAGTTTGTGTTCACTTAACAGGTATGTAAATCTCGGAAATTAAACCTATTTTCATTAGGTAATTCACATGTCAGACACCCTGAGGTACCTTTCTGGCGCACTATGCATCTGTTATTTATGTGTCTAACAGCTGGGTAGGAACCATGCAGCTCAGCATTTGAATCTTGTATTTGCCTGTCACTTCTGTGTTAACGGTGAAGATCTGCAATTTGAGCAATGAAATGTAGCAATGTTTCACTCCTGTAACTGATTGCACTAGAACTGGCAGGAGGTATGAGAGTGGGAGGGAAGGAGTGCTGAAAGGTTGAGGTTTTTTTTCTCATTATTTCCTATAATATTTAAGGGAAGAGAGAAAGCCACACACTTGTTCCTCTTTGACTTTTTATCTCTGTTGCAAAGAAAGCATAGTGCTACTACTGTAAAATACTAATCCCATTGCATCTGTTAAATCACATGTTCAGTATGATTGGCTATTTGTTTTGGCCTGACGAAGAAATTTTATCAGGATGTAATGACATTTCTCTTAGAAGAGGAGTAAGTTAAAGGATATCCCATGAGCTAGTCACAAGTTTTTAAATTTAAAGCCCACAAAGCAGCATTAATACTAGAGTTCGTGCAGCCTGTTTAAAAATTATTCTTGGCAAAAACCTCTGCAACTATCATTTTATTAGTTAACAGACCCTTAGAGATAATTTGGAACTGGGCCAGAATGGATATGTTTCTCCAGTAGACCAGATCTGTTGCTGGCAAATTTCTGACACTGGTGTTTTTGTCAATTAGCAGAGTTGTAGCATTATTTGATCTTCATGGATTTCTCGATACTCCTCAGCAAATCATGGAGGAGAGTTTAGAGCATGGGCTACAGAGCTGTGCACTCACGTGCATGCTCTCTATCCCACCCCCAACTTAGCATGAAGTTCTCATGCGGAGAAGCCTTTAAAAGCGATTTACAGTGAGTGGATAGGGAATGACAGAGGTAGTAATGAGATACGGGGCTTTTACCACGAAGTCAGTGGTGTGGATCCAACCCAAATTGATGTTGACCTAAAGTCATCCCTGGCTGACAGCTGGTTCCTGCCATGCTGTGGTGGTTACAGCCGGTCCTTTTAGGACAGGTGTGAATCTCAGAGGGACTGAATGAGTAAGCATGTAGAAATAGTGGCTTCCACTGGAGGGACTGTAGTGCTAGAGCAGAGCTGAGGTAAAGAAGTGTAAGCTGGTTGCACAGATAACAAAAATCTTCCTGAATTAAATATATAGCCATTAATCTTATCTTCTAGCTGTAGGGATTGTATCCTTTGCAGTGCTTCCAGTTAACACAGAATCAAATATATCACCTGATTAAACAATTAGTGATGTCTAGTAGAAAGGCTGTTGACATCAAAAGGAGAAAAAAATGTATCTAAGCAGGGAAGAAGAGTGGGCCTAAAATGAGGGTGTGTTTTATTCTCACTTTTGCAGCTGAGCTGAAGAACAAAGTTGTTATCACAGTTGAAATGAAATTTGGACTTCACAAATTTTGGAGAGATGCAGTTTAGGAACATTAGAAATCAGTATTTAGTTTCTAATGTCTCTGGGTTTTATGCATCTGGTCCAAAGACCATTGGTATTGATAGGAAAGTGCCACTGACTCCAGTGAGCTTAAGCCCTTCCTAAGCTAAATAAAAAAAAAGACAATTTGTTTTGGGGTGTTTTCTGATTCTCTGAGGAGCTCAGTCTTCTCAGCAGCTAAACCCTATAAAATGAACATAGATGGAGCAGATGTGCAGGAGAAGTAGCAGAAGTATGAAGTGTAATGCACTGTCCAATGCCAGGTATTCTTAGTGCTCTCCAGAAGTCTACTAGAGCAGGTGAGTATCGCAAACGGAGCTAGCCCAAAAAGCAAACATTGACTAATAGTTTCAAGCATGTTGAAATACTTTTGGTTTCAATGATTTTGAAATTAGTGATGTACAGTCAGGTTTTCATCATAAAAGAAGATGTAGGGGGCTGTTATTCAGTTCACTAATACTCAGAGCTCATTTCCAAGCCCCCTTGACTTCAAATGTGTTAAAAGAAAAACAAACAAACAAAGCGAACAACCCAACCCTGCCCCACACCCCCACTCCCCCCCACCCCCGCCTCAAAAAAAAAAAAAAAGAGGGAGATCAAATATGATGTGAAGTAAGGAGAGACATCTAAAAATATCAGCCTGCTTTTTATTCGTGAAACTTTATCTCCTGTCCTTGCTTTGCTCTGCCTTGACATTTAGTGTAATTATTTTTCCAGCAGGTGGAATTGTCTTTATTTAAATAAACTGAATCTAATGCTGCACTCTGCCTTAGCCAAAACTCATGCTCTAGTGGCTCCTACTAGCAGGCATAGAGCTCCTTTTGTGCCAGCACAGAAGACTGCTGACGAAAACCATTTTCAGATGTACAGGAAAACCAGAAGGGCTGTACCTCCTTCACTTTATCATATATTACGGCTCCAGCTGGAAGAGCCTTCTAACACAGATCTTTCTGTACTGTTGGTTTTGCTCCACAGAACTGTGTAACAACAGTAATGCGATATCTCTGTCTTTCAGGTTTCGTTTCTTGGATATTAAGTTGCAAATCTGAAGAGATGGCATTTCTTGCACTGCACGTGTTGATTGGGATATTTATTTACTTTAGCAGTGTAAAAGGATCTTCCCTGCCTCAAGCAAGGGTGTTTTTAACATTCAATGGTAAGAAATAAGATAAACATTCTTAAGCAAATGTTATGATTGAACATTTTCTTCTTCCTCTTAAATTCAGTAACTGAGTAGAAACTGGCTTTTTGATCAGAGTCCACAACTACTGGGTTTGGTTTGTGTTTCTGAAGTACCTGTCAGCCTAAATTTAAGTTTTACCTGAAGTTCATTGTTACAGTAGATATAGGCACATAATTAATAATTATTTTGAGCGTTAGTATGGCTTACTAACAACTAAAGGTTTTATTTGTTATTTTTATTAATTTGGGGAAAAATGATAGCACATGGCATGTAGTGGATGTTACTGATGGTCTGAGTTGCTTTCATTTGGTGCCCAGCTGAGACACTTCATACTCTGGAAATCAGGTTGCTGGAAAGTTTATCAAGATAGCTATCAAGGCACAGAGTCCTTCGGCAAAATATCATTCCTTGCACACTTTGTACAATGTGTTGGATGTACAGAGCATGTAGTAGTCACTGATGCCTGCATGCTGTAAACAAGCAATCAAAATTATGATTTTCAAAAGAAAGGTGTATTTACTTCTGAGGAGATGAGCAGTACCTTATTACTGCAATTTCTCAGTATTATTTTAATAGTAATAATAACCTACCAGATAATTGTTCTACTATTAATCCCAGTTTTAAATGCCAATTTTAGCCAGAATTTGTGTGTTCTTTGGGCTTACCAGTGCTATTGTATTTGAGCAAAAGTTGTCTGTCACTAAATAATAGGGGGATTGGCTTTCTTCAGCTCTCTGCCTTTTCTGCAATTGTCTTTGAGGCATGAGGGCTTGCTGCTCCCTGCACCAATACTGTCTGGTTTAGGATGGTTTGTATGGTTCACAAGTGCAGGGAAGCCCTACTACTGCCATGGAAATATTCTGTGTGCTCTGAATAGTTTAAAAAAAAAAAATCACTTTCAAGATAATATTAGCTAGTATCTTGAACTGCTGTTCATCACAGTGATCATAGCTATGTGCTCTTCAGTCTGAGAGACATCCAGAAGGAGACCTGCCAAGCTAGACCAGCCACAAATACCAACCAGCAGGCTGAACAATTGCAAGATATTGTATAGAGCCCTAAACTTATGACTGTGATAATTAATAGGTATAAATTAGCATGGTTCCAGTAAAAGCAATAGTAGAAATTGCATTCTGAGAGGGAACCATCAAATCAAGAAGTAGGTGGGAATTTCTTTTCCTTACTTAAGTAACACTGACTTAATGGAGATGGTGCTGATGCTACACAACTCAACACAGAAGTAAGTTTGGCTGTGGTTGTGTGTTACACTTGCGCATTTGTCACAGTCGTGCAAAATCAGCTGCTTTAGATTTCCACGTCATGTCCATGGTGGCCTTGAAAGTAATCTAGTTGAGCACTGAGATTTGTGTTTCTTTTCTTGTTTCATCACAGGCAGCCTGCAAGTCTGAAACACAGAACCACTCCTAGGGGTAAAAAACCCCAAACCTAGGGATTTAGGAATAAAAAATGACTGGGTGAATTGAAGCCCTAGTTTCTCTGTGCCTCTTTGAAAGAATGATGTCCCCCCTTCCTTTAAAAGGGGTTGTGACAGCTCTGTGTCACACTGACCGCTTCGTCTGGTGAGGTTCTTGGGCCCCTAGGGCTATGCCTGCCGTGGGTGCACAGCCCCAGCGCTCTGGTTCCTGACTGCAGCCCTCCTGGGCTGCCTCCATTGCTGCTCGCTTCTGCAGTGTCATGTACAGTAGTCGCATGTCCTACATCCTCTCCTTGAGTTTCGAAGTGATGCTTTGCATGGGTAGAACTGGGAGTCTCTAGCCTCAGTGAAAGTTGGGGAAAGTGTCACCAGAACCTTGCAATACTATCTGATTCTCTTAAAATGGACATGTTATTTTCTCTAATATCTATCTCACCATTCAACTTAAAAAAAAAAAAAAAAAGAATTACATTTTGAAGTCATTAATTTTTAATGTCTTTCAAAGTCATAAAAGTAAGAAATTAATTGTGCCTTTTATGATATGACAAGTAATGTCTGAAATGAAGGGCTGAGCTTTTCATACAATATAAAAAGAGTAGTTTTATTTTTAGACCAAATTTCCAGATGGCAAGAAACAGCTTTCATCATGTGAAAAGAGTCTGCAGGTTCTTGTGTTTAGCAAGGTAATGGCCCCACCTGTAGTATGAACTTTTGTTCTATAAATCTTCATTTATTTACATGGGTACTGATATAAGAGAAAAAGTTGAAACTTGGTATTGTTCTCTTGCCAAGTGCGATAACATACTCTTCTGCCTAAGTTGCTTCATACCTTATTGCTTTTAAATCATGTAGAAATATCAAGATATTGGCTGTCTCCATGCCCTGAGAAGTTGTCAGTTTTTGTGGAGAATTGTCACACTTTAAGTGCATCATTTGAAAATAAAGCTATAATTAGGACTCCTTATGTTTTAAATGACATTAGACAATAAAGACAAATCATTCAAGCTTAGGATACTTACATGATATTTTTCAAGTACTGAATTGGACTTGGCTTAGTGTCTGTAATTACACTGCATAAGTTTTGGGGGTAGAATGTATACAGGAGGAGAAAGTGAGTGATGCTTTTCAAAGTAACCTGCTCCTTCAGGAACAAGTCAATTGAGCTTATTCACATCACAGCATTTCTCATGGGAAAATCCAGCAAGTATCTTGACCTATTCTGTTGTTCATCAGGAAAGATAAAAATGCGAATCATTTGAATCATGGGCTGCTTTTCTCTTTGCCATCTACTTCATTAAGAATCAAATGTAATTAAAAAGTAAGCCTGGGTAATACCTCAAGAGCCTGATAATAGGGATTTTGCAATTAACTTCAATGGGTGAAGGACTGCAACCCTAATTTCTATTTTTGAAATCAAAAGCTTGGCCCCTTGTCTAATTAAAATGTAGTTCATGACTTAACTGGGGTTGTTAAATGTGCATCTGATGTGAGTGTGGAACTTACTGCTGTGTGTAGCCTGAGTATCTTGAAAATGGCAGTGCCATACAGAACCCCGAGGCCCAATTTCTATTGCTTTGCACCTCATATAGCTGTTTACTCACTTGAAAGAAAAGGCCAGGCTGGAACTGAACTCCATGCTTTGCACAGGTATACGTGGCTATACATGTCATTAGACCTACAGAGAATCAGGTGAAGCGGTTCTCCATGTTTTTGGGATGATTTTTCAAACCTAATTGTCCTGTTCAACTGTGATGGCTCAGACCATTGGTATTGGTACAACATCTGCACTTCAAGATCTGCCACAGTTGAAGAAAGGTGGCTCCAGCTTTTTCTGGTTCTGAAACTGAAAAGGTGTGAAGCCTGTGGTGCAGCAGCTGCAGTAGTGTTGGGGATCATCTGCTGTTATCATGGAGCATGTGAGAGGAAGGGAACCTAGGAGGAAAGCCAAGGACTTGACATGTCTCCCTACACGATTAGTAGAGCATCTCCCCTCTTCTTACCTCTTCTGGCTTCTTGTCCCGGGGATAGATCTTCCTTAATCTACTTAAATCACCCATCATAATTTAAAACACCATAGATTATTGTCTCCCCATAGCAAAAGCCTTGATTGTAGTTCATAAACAGATAAGGTACAGTGCCTACTGTTTCGCAAGCTACGTGCATTCCTCCTTCTTACTGCACGCTCCTGAACAGATAACTGGGAGCTGTATTCTTCAGTCTCTACAGGGACAAAACCTTTCTCGAATCAGTGGGAGTATTATCAAAATAAGAAAGGCGTTATTAGACTCCAGGATTGTCTCAGACTTGTAATTTCATTATCTCACATTTACTTTTTGGGTTTTACCGCAACCCTAAAATGTAGGCCCATGCCATTTTAACATCAGATTATGAATCAGTCAAAGCAGTTCCAGTACTTACTTTTAAAAATACAACTCAAACAAAACTTCTTTGAGCTTTGAATTTATATGGAGATGCACAAACAAGTGATAATTTCACAATTTACTGGGAACATTTCATGCATTCCTCCCTAAAATGTCTGGTCAAGCAGCTATTTCCCATGCAGATTCTCCCATTGTCTTCAGTGGAAATTCCATATGAGAAGTGGATCAAGGCTAATTTGCAGACGGTTTTGTTCCTCTTTTTGTTATAAAATTACTAGAACACGTAAAGCACTTTTAAGAAAGTATCAGTCAGCTTCATTAATGACAATTAAAAAGCAAAAAATGTCACCAGAGCAACAGCAGCACTTATTCAACTGTCAACATATTTGAAAAGATTTAATGCAACCCCTGTGGTTACCCTCAAGGAAAAATAAAGGAACTGAGAACCATTTTCTTTGAGCTCTTGAGCAACAGCAGTACAACTTGTTTTTAAACAATACCTCATTGTAATGTTAATTTTACCACAGTTAATAAAAAGTTCATTTATTATTTGAGGGACTTTGTGCTGATGACACTCTAGTAGGCAATGGTTTATGCTTAAATTGTTGATGGGGTCTTTGGTGGTGTCCACGGGATGAAAGCTACTTGTAAAATGAACTAGAGATAAAGCATAAAGAAAAAGAGAACCCAGGTTTTATTTTTGTTTATATGCAGAACTCATACAGAAAGCTCTTGAGTGTTTATATAGTTGCATAATTTTCAGCAAATGGTGGGTCAGATTTTCTCACAAGTAACTGATTTTTGGCTTTCACAGCTTCATAGGTCTTAAATAATACTAATTTATAAAGCGTTGAACACCAACCATGTGCAAATTCTTCCCCCTCATTTGTCTCACACTGGAGATCTAAAAATTTAACTCACTTTTGACTACTGTGAAGTAAAAGTAAAATTCTTTCTTATCTTTAGTAGTGAAGCTTGTATTTTTATATTTTGTCAAACTGACAACTTTGGTTGTTCTTAAAGGCAAATACCTAATTTACAAATTGCAGGATTTGGGGGTCATCTTTAGATGTTGTCTTCTCTGTATATAGAATTTTTTTCTTGTTTCGTCGCTGTTTTTTCTTGTTAAAATAAACAGAGACATAATGCAATAAATCTGGCTTGTATAGAAACTGAATTTCTTGAATAGGCTGTAAAATGTAAAAAAACCCAATTCAAACAGATATT
Source organism: Rhynochetos jubatus (assembly GCA_027574665.1). Classification (NCBI taxonomy): domain Eukaryota; kingdom Metazoa; phylum Chordata; class Aves; order Eurypygiformes; family Rhynochetidae; genus Rhynochetos; species Rhynochetos jubatus. The sequence continues at coordinate 11,593,296 of CM050652.1, forward strand.
AAAGGAAGCATCATGTAAAAAGCTCAGTATTCTTTCTAGAGTTCCATAGCTAGAGGTCCCACATGCCAAATGACATAGAATCTGCTTATTTTCACACTTAACACTTGTTCAGTTGTAGTGTCACTGACTTGGCTTCACTGTCATTATTGTTGACGTGGGTGTACGGAAAGGAGATTTTAATGTGTTATTTCTGTATTTAAAGTTAGATTTTCCCATGTGCTGTGACTTCAGTTATGAAAAATATTATGTAATAAAGCTGAAGTCACAGGAGATGTTTGGTCCATTTCTTTGTTCTCTGAAGTTCTTACAAGAGGTAGCCTCATAGGAAAGCACAAATAAGTAAATGGTGTTGAAGGTAGTTAATCATCAGGCCCAAAATTTAGGGGAAAAGCTTATAAATTTAATCCTAATCTTGAATGAAGTACTCATCCAAATTTTACAAAGTTTGAGAAGAATTGAGTGTTTCTTGCATTCTAAAAAGTAGATGTGTTAAGTAAGGCATGACATTTCCTGGAATGTCTTCCTGGTCCCCAACTCAGTCAATTTAACCTGTAGCTGAACCATCTCTCTTTATTATTATTATTTTGGTAAGGAAAAATCAAACTTTATCTTAGAACATTTTGACAGATTTGACACATCTTAGTTCTCTCTACTTGTCATAGAAGAAAGCAGCTTATCTTGGCCAATTCCACTGCGCTCTCATTACAATTCTCCCTTGTGTTGCCTGTCCAAGGCAAATGCTGAAGTCCCTACATAGGCAGTTATATTGCCATTATTGTACAACACATCTTCTTTTATGTTTAAAAAAATGCAATGAAAGAAAAACTGCACAGACGTCTAATACCCTATCTTTTTCAGGACTGTTTGAGTACCAGTAACAAGAGCTCCTCTGTGAGACATTTCCATACTGCATGAGTTCATGGTGCACTTTGATATGTGGTGCTGCACAAGCCTTTTTATGTATCAGATGTAATTAGTGACGTGACTCACAATAATTACTGATTTTATTGAACTGTGCTGACTGAGATGTTGCCATGAATAAATACATAGACCAAGACGTTATCCTGTCATTTGAACTGGCCATTTCCTCAACGTGTATTTTGTTCTTTTTGGTGCTGGCTTTTCAGTGTTCTCAATAACACTCTTTAATAAAAAGACGAGGCACTCTTTCTCAGGGAAAGGCCTTTGCCATAGGGACACAGTTTGCTGATTCACAGTGTGCCTTCTCATCTCATCTTATATTCGGACGGCAATGGTGCAGCAGACACCAGGTTAAAAGGCTGTGTGTTTTTCCTTGTTCATACAGTTACAGAGTTGGGGTCTCAGGGATGCAACTGAGGAGTGAAAAATACTCCATTACCTGCGTGAATCAATGTGATGTTGAATCTTCTGTCTTACTGTTAAGTATACAAATCAAGATAAGTGCATGTTTCCTGTAATAAAGTGAACAATGGTGTTAAAGGGAGGGTTTACACTGTCTGTCCTTCCTCCCTTCCCTTCATACCTCCATCCTTATTCAATGCAAACTTAGTACAATTGCATCTGCGTCACTACTTCATCTGCCATTGATATGGCTTCTTGGAAGCAGAAATCCTGCTTACTGGTTTACTGGAGCTAAGAATACTGGTACCACAGTGGAAGAAAGATAGTGATTGCTTTGCCTCTCCCACGAAACCACTTTCTCTGGAGCTGGGACCATCATGCCCTTCATAGAAATTAGTTTTTCTTCTTATCCTTGTGAATATAAGGCTAAGTAACTCTCCTTGAGGAAAAAGTCTCGCTCCTTGTGAGGGTGAGGTTGATTGAGGTTATGTTTCCTGTCCATTTGTACAGCAGCTAGCAGCAAATCAGTTATGCGGAATTGAGTGCTACAAAGGCTCCTATATTACTGCAATGAATACCCCAGATTATACCTAGATTATTTTCAGGAACACTGTAAGTATTTGTAACTAATAATTTTGTATTCCAAGACAGTGATACAAACGGGAGACAACATTTTGAAGAAATGTCCTGCTATCATCATAAATCTTATCTACAAGACTCTAATCCATGGTGTTTTTTCTGGGACCCACTGTCCAACCATCTTGATAGAAGACTCTCTAGAACAGGATTTCACTAGTGCACAGCTCCAGTGAGTTCTATCAGGGAGATTGAACTAGAAATACAGAAATGCAGAAATACTGCAAGAAATACAGGATCCATTAGGGACTCTGTGTGTCATTAAGGCAAGAAAGTGAATTTCAGACCTGGTGTGAATGCCCTCAAATCACCTCGATCTGAAGAGTTTGGACTATGAGCACCTTTCAGGGCTCAGCTCTTAATTTTTCATTTGACCCATTCTTAATTTGGTCACCATCACAGGGGTGCAATATGACATATTTAATGTCATCCCCAGTAATCTCTGGAAAGGAAGAATGTTTTTGGTTTGGTTTTGGTTTACTTTTATTTGAAGTAAGTAAATACTTCACATAAAATATACCCTATTTTTATGATTTTTTTTTTTTTACTGTTAGTAAAAATTTCAAATGCAAATTTGATTTCATGAAATGCAAAATTTAGAAATAGTTTGGAATGAATACCCAGACTTTTTGAACTGTTTTGCTTAATCTTACTGCTCTGGGATAAAAGATTGCCTCACCAAAATTATCTTCTAGAATGTGGATGAGGAAACATTACAAACAGCCTGGATTACCAAGTTGCTTAACGGAAAAGAAAAAAAAAAGTGTGTCTTGGCAGTTAATTTTATTTAAAACCCCATACCCCCAAAATTAAGCTGAACCTAAATTTTTTAGTTAAAGGCATCACTTTCAGCTGTTAAGAGGGTCAGACTTGCATTCTGAAATGAAGAAAAGGGTCTTTGCCTTAGAGGTACATGGTAAATTTGTGACATATTAAAATTCACTTTCAACTATCTGTTTTCTCAACTATTGTCTCTTTTTTGTATTTCCTTTGCAATTTCATAGTTTTTATATTGCTCTACAAATGCAACAGGGGAAAAAAAAGTCTTTGAAATCCTTCCCTGAGAGTAATAGGCTTTCTCAGTCACCTGTTTTTCTGATCATTTGATTTTGTTCCTTAGAATTTTTTTTCTTTTGAATAATACAATTTCCCTTTACCATTCTTAATAAAAAATACATTTGCTTTTAAAAGCTTCAAGTTATGCAGAATAAATCAATTTCTGTCAGCTCAGAATCAATTAAATTGGGAAAATATCAGGCTATATCTCTCAGTCTCCCAGCTTAAAGGAGCTACAGAGTTAGATTTACAGGGATAAGGGAAATATGTGAGGCAACTGTCTGATCGCTCAGTCAGTTCAATGGCTGGGAATGACGAGGTTCGTTTTCTTTCCTTCTCATGTAACAGACCAAGAATGCAGAGTTTTGAACAGCAGAAAGAGACGATAAATATCATGGCATATATGCACACGAAAATTAATAGTGTAACAGGAAACAAAGAGGGAAATACAGTAGGATAGATGTATTCATAATCCTTCAGTAATTTCTTTCTAATGCAAAAAGGCATGTGTATTCAAAACATTTTACTAGGATTGAATCTAAAACTGCTGCAGAAACTCCTTGAAAACAACTACTGATCTCAGTAGACACCAAGAATGGAGGTGCCTTATCCTCTAGTGAACCACAGCCAGTCGGGGAATGAAACATGGTGTTTTCCTTATGGCAAATACTGTTACACGCTTCTTTGGCATTTCTGGTGCATTTCAACAACACGGGATAATTTGGTAACACATTTGTTTTCTACAGTTCTTAGAAATTCCTCCTTGTCTGAAATAACCAGCCTGCATGCCTGTCATTGCAGTTTTTGGAGATAGTCTCTGTGTTAATATGTTGAGTGCTCTTACAAAGCACAATATCAAATTAGTATACAAAAATGTGAGCACTTGCATCTTCAGAATAGCACTTTCTGGTTTTTAATATCAAGCAATTAAGATGTTATTTTCAAGAAGAGGCTTGGCATTTTTTCAAAAATTTACTTTTTGAGGCCTGAAAAGGATTTAGTTGGCATGGAGAGCTGATCCCGGGCTTAGACTTTTTGATGGCCTCAACGTGAACACAGCTGGAATTTTTTAAGCTGATTCGGCTAAAAACCCACTTCCTGCCACTGTTGAAAATAATGCACCATTTTTTTTTTTTTTTTCCTAAAGGAGACAAACCTACAGCAAAGACAAAAGAGTTTAAAGCCTTCATGAGGCGTGTTACTGTGGTTTGCATTAGGGAAATAAAGCTGTGCATACAAGGCTATAAACGATGAGAAAGAATGTGCCTGTAAAGCCATTACCTCTGATTTAATAACTTACTGTCTGTATAGCTTTGATAAGTCCCTTTAAAATGAGAAGGGTGTCATCCATTCATTTCTCCAGTAGAAACCTCCTTTTTCTTATGGATACTTGCAAACAAGACTTTTTTTTTCAAACATAGTTTTCAAAAGTAGAGTAGGAGAAGAATAAAATGTCAGTGTTTTTTATTTCATTGGATGTTTCTTCAAGCTCCCTCTCTACTATTTCCTGATCTGAGTTACACGGGTAAAAGCTCACACAGGCAGCTGAAAAAGTCGGTTCCTAAAATGGTAAAACTGCATAAAATTGCAAAAATAATTTGAAACTTCCACATGTGGTCAGGTATACCACTATCTGCACTAACAGTGTTCAGAAAGTGAAGCAAGGAGAAGATTTACAAACTTGACCAGCATGGTTTGGCTCTCCAGCAGGGTCCAACAAACAGGCATTGATTTGGTTCATCTTTTCCTTCAAGACACGGCAGAATCTTTGCTTGCACAGTGTGTGCTTCCTTAGCTGATGAATTCTTCCTCCCCCCCAGCACTCTGAAGATGAGCAGTGAGTTCATGAAAGGCTAGCATGGCACTTATAGAAGAGAACGAACATGAGTCTTGCTGCATTTGGGTGTGTATATATGCAACTGGACTAGTTAAAGCTGCAGCTGTGTCCCCAGCAGCTGGGGAGAGCAGACCACCCTGATGCAGGAGCTCTAAGAATGTTTTATAGAGGGAGGTTGTGCCAGCTGAATCAATACTAGGGCAGGTTTCATACCTACTGTGGTAATTTACATAGATGTGTTGGGGGGTGTGTGATCTAATAGAATTAAATATTTATTTTTTTCTAAAACAACCTTTCTTAAGTTGGATTTGTTTGCAGATACAGGAATCTGCCACAAATGATGACTTAATTTCCATTTGCTAGTTCAAAAAAAGAAACATTTCATTCCAGATTCTCAGGGTGTCATTGCCAAAGAACTTTCTCTTATAAGAAAGAGCATTCCAGATACATCTGGCACTGCAGTACAGTGATGAAATCCTTCTCCATTATTATTATATTTGTGCTTTTATTGAGTACATTTTTATTGGTACTGGTATTGGTGTTAGTATTGGAGTTAGGCATTGAATGCTGGTTATGAGGCAGCCTGCCCTTCTTGTATACTCAGTTTGTTTCTTATCTTGTCCTTAAAGAGGTGAGTCTGCCTGGACTTGTCCAACAGGCAAGCAGCTGAGTTTTTTCTTTTCACTCTGCATGGTGATGTGAAGGAGCTTTGCTTTACGGTTATCCTCTTTCCACACATGAAGGGGCAATGCCACCAGGAAGGGTTTATGGCTTGCTTATGGCTGTTGAAAGCTTCCCTGGCCAGCTGGAGAAAACTCCCTTTCAGATCAGGTTGGATGTGAGAGAAAACATCTAACATCAACTAAACTTGAGATTGTGTGTAACGTCAATAAACCACCACACTCTGAATAAACAAGGTGGCCACTCACTGTTTACTGTTCCCTTTGCTTGTTTTTCCTACTCTGTGTCTGTGATAGCCCCAACCTGTTTGCTGAGCAGCTGAAAATTAGTTTTGTTCAAAGTGGGTCTAATTCTTGGTTGATAGGTATGGCTTCTATGTGGAAATGTGTGAGAGAGAAATAACAGATTGTGGGACAATTTTTCTCTAAAAGGCCCTTTCAAGAAAGCAGTCACCAAAAGGTGAAAGGGTCTTGTGGAAATTACTCACAGACACAAGGAGTTGGGTTGAAGTTACTCTCCCCCAGCTCATGTTGTATGAGGACATTCAGCCACAATGTCTGCTCTGGAGGTAATCTGCAGCTCCTCGAAGCTGACTTCAGATCTGATACCAGATCTTCTCATGCTGAAGATAGTACACGTGTGTATTCTCTTTAGGCTTAATTAGGAAGCAAAATACTAATTTTCTGAACAGGAATTGAGCATGTTTCAGCCTACTGTATTAAAGTTTTCTGCAGTCTTGCCAATTTATTTATTTTGATTTGTGGAGAGGAGGGATCAGGGAAAGAGATTGCTGTGTCCACTTTTTGGCCCTCTGAGCATAAGAGGTGCTGGTGAAACAGAAGAATCCCAGTGAGGGGCTGCTGAGCTGTTATGGGTGCTGGAGCACGTGGTGGACAGAGGCTGAGACAGCTGAGTTTCTACAGCCTGGAGAAGACTAAGGGGCATCTCGTGGCTGTCTTCAACTGTCTGATGGGGAGAGTATAGACCAGACAGAGCCAGACTCTTCTCAAAAGAGCACAGTGACAGAATAAAATGCAGAAGTCTCAAGTTTTAGCAAAAGAAATCTGATTAGATGGTAGGACTTCCCCCCCCCCCCCCCCCCCCCAGCCATGAGCATAGTGAGACACTGGAATAGGTTGTACATGGAGGCAATGGACTCTCCATTGCTCCAGGTTTTCGAAACTCAGCTAGACGTGGTCCTGTGCAAACCCACCTCATTTCAGTAGCTAGCCCTGTTCTGAGCAGAATTTTGACTGACATAACCTTCAGATGTCCTTTCCAGCCTGAGTGCTTTGTGGTTCTGTGATTTTATCAGCAATCAGTAGGTGTGAGTATTACGACATTGGTATCTATTTTGGCAGTGTTTCCAGCACAGCTTATCTACTAAAGCAGTTCTGAAGAAGAAAGCAAGCTTTTCTCAAGAAGGTCAGAAATCTGACCCAAATGACCCGGCAGCCTGTGTCCACAATGGAAGCTGTAAATACTCAACACCAGAAATTTTTATTTAGATGCCTACTGCAAGTTATTGTGCCTAAAGTGTGATCTTCAAAGTTTGAAACTTTGCATGTTGTGTAAATTGTTTTCTTACACTTTAATACAACAGATTTCCCTGGTGTGGATAGGAAAAACATCTATCTGTAGCTGAACAGTAAAATATAAAAATTCCTCTTGTAAGAAATGGCAGAAATCCTAGGTATGCAGCATTACATGAAATGATATGAAGCAATATCAGATGATTCTACCCGTACTTTCTGTACATAATCTCCCTTGCTCTCTTGTTGAAGAAAAAGAGATTGCCTTCTTGTTTTTAAACTGACCTCATTCATAATGAGTAAACCACTCCATGTTATGCTGGAGTCTGCAGACTGTGACTAAATTTACAGATGTAGAATAAATTTATTTATTTTAAAAATTCTATTGAACTCCTTTAATACAAAAATAAAGTTCAGGTTAAGTTAAATAGGTGAAAATTGTGACCAAATTTCACAGTATACATGTGGTCTCAGAGCACATATTAGATCTTTACTTATGGTGACATCTGGTTCTAGTTTATTTTCAAAGTTTGAATCTGTACATGTGTATAATGTTACATAGAACAGATAAAGCAGACTTCAGCAGTACATACTGTGTTTGTGGAGGTTTACGTGTCTACTTCTGGGCAAGTTTTATGTTATCTGATGTATGGCAGATGTATAGCAAAAAAAGTTTGCAAAAATTATATTAAAATGGCAAAGTACAGAGTAAAAAAATTCTGAACTACCTGGCCTCATCCTGTTTCATATGCATGTCATCCTAAATTTGTCCAAGCTATGGTATTTCTTTCTTTTCAGTGGCTGAGTTCACAAGCTTGAGCTCTGTTCTCTAATGATAAATGGACATGTGCACACACACTGATACATGCATGCACAACCAGCATACAAAACACTAGTGATACAATATGTGCTTCTGAGTTTATTCTTTTCAGTCCTGTGGTTGAGTCTTTATTATCTTGAATATTTGAAAAAGTAATTAAAAGTGTACTGATTGCTAGGTTGTACAGTTTTAGACAAACTTTGTTTAGCCTCTCTGAAAGTCTGTAATTGTCTTCTACTGACATTATTTAAGAAAACCACTGTATTTTTCCTGTCTTTCATAGAATCACAGAATCATATGTATTGGAAGGGACCTCCAGCCAACATCCTGCTCAAGGCACTTCTGATTAGATCAGGTTTCTCTGAGACATGTCCACTTCAGGCTTGAATAACTCTAAGGGAGGAAATCCCACCCTTTAATGTCAATGTTCCAGTAGCCTCCTAGTAGGACATTGTACACAGCAATTTCCCCTTTTCCTTTGCTTCCTAAAAGTGAACAAACCCAATTCTCTCATCTCACCATGTATGCCATGTGATCCAGAAAGTTTATTTGTTCTTTGACTTATTTTTAATCTTGGAAAGCAATTCTTCAATTCTCGCTTCAGTAACCACCCATCATCTCTTCACGCCTCTCCAGGCTCATCTTCGCATATAATATCAACGGAGTCTGCATCGTTCATGTTACAATAGTTCATCATTCAGCCACTTCACATACAATTGAGTAAGATGAGAATTGGGACCATAAATCTGTCTGTGTATGTACTTAATGACGATGAAGTTGTTTTGGTGTCCAGCTGGGGAAGAAAAAGGATGATTTTGTTAGCTCCAATGGGGTTAGAGTCAACTGCTGAGGGTTTTTTTTTTCTGGAGAGTGTGAGTAAAAGTGAACATTGTGTCCCATGGCCGTTGCTGAGTATTTCCTGAGATTGGATTTCATGAGGAACTCACCTGCCAGCCATTTTTAGAGAAGTTTCTCTGTAACTTTCTGGGGATACATTTTGATTCCTGCCCATATCTCAATTCATATAAGCAGTTTAAAAGGAAAGGGCTGTGCATCCATTACCAGTTCCCTATTAATTTACATTTTGGGACATTAATTGTCACTGGGGGAAACGAAAGTATGGTGTCATTTTGGTAATGCCAAAATAGGAACAATATATCTTGTATATGAATAGTGAAATTGAAAAGATCTCAATTCACTGCTTTAGACTCTACTTTTTCTAGACAAATTTATTTTCTATGTTGTAAAGGATAGGTGGATTATGTCTTTAAAGAGGTATTCATTTTCATTTGATCTGCCTTAATCCTAAGGATATGGGTTCAAATTCCAGAGCCATTGAAAATATTAGCTTGATGCTTCCATCAGCCTTCAAAAGCCCTGTGACTGAAGGCTCTCAGTAGCTGTTATCTACTATAATAAATGCCAGTGATCAAAAAGACTTGATGAGATGAAGATATTTTTTGAAGAACAAATAAAACTGTTTTCTTTCTAAATTAAGTTAGGAAAAAAAATCCTTTGATGATTTCTTTGTTGGTAGAAAATATTAACAAGATTGTTCTTGGATAAAGCAATTGTTCTTTTCGGCAAATATTGCTTAGGATTTGAGGGTCACAGTTCATAGCAAAATATGCCGCCTCTGTTTGCCCAGCTGCCACACCTTCTTTGCCTTGTCTCCTGCACGTGAAAAAAAGAGACCAAAAGCAAGGTAAAGGGAATAACAGATTTAGTGCTGCTCTGCTTATAGACCATAATTCATGTAAATGGTCTTACAGGATTAAGAGTTTTTGCTTCCATGTCCATATCCCACCCAATAGAAATTCTACCCTAGTATTTAGCAAAGGGAAGAGGGCATAGTATCTCGTGTGGTTTTGGCTAGATAACAAAATGCAATGGGGATCCAGAATGTAGAAATGTCTTGCAAGTTTTTTTATTATGCTTTTGTTTTTAACTGTTAAGTCAGGGTTGCAACGACTGAAAACTGCTCCTCCAGCATAAACTGGGCATTCTAGATAGAATGGTCCCTCAGAAAGAAGCAAACCATAATGTCAAATGAAAGGAAACTCTTAAGTAGAAAAAGGATATGGAAAGGCTGTTTCTTCCAGCATTCGTTCCAAGTTCAATTTTATGGATGTTACACACAAATTAAAGAAAGATTGTGTTACAGAACTTTGTGTTACAAAATCTTATGGTACAAAGCTTTAAAAAAATAGTCATGTTCATGTCTCTGTCTCCATAGACTTCAAACAGATGCATTTTCATTTCAAAATTGTCCGCAGAGGTTTATCTGCAACGTAGAGCTTGCATTGCAGCGTTCTTTCTCTGCCTTACATGTTTCCATTTTGTTTTGGCAAAACAAAAGGAAACAACAACTAAAAAGGATTTTCATTTTGTGGAGGAAAAAACCCCAAAACAAAGCATAAATCCTCTGAAGTCCAATGATGTTACTGAACTTTGGATCATGATCACATTTTCCAATGGGTTCAGCATTTCAATTAGAAATCAAGATTTAATCACTCTCCACCCTAAAAGAAGGTGTGTAATTATGAACACACTGACACGTGACAGTGTTCAATGATTTTTTTTAAATTGTAAGAGAATATTCAGTTCTCTAATGAAAGCTCAAATGGTAACAGAAAAGATTAGAATCAGTTTCTGGTTTTACATTTTTTTGTTACATCCCAACTTCAGCACAAAGCGTTTATGTAGTTCAGAGGGTTCAAACCCTGTGGAAGTGGGGATGCATTAACAGGGTGGCACTTGCACATCTCAGAACAGGCCTGGCTGCTCTCTTGGCAATGATGAAAAGGGTACACGTTTGCTGCTGTCCCTTCTTCACTGCCTATGCCAGTAATTGCCACTCTGTATTATTTATAGAGACAGAGTTGTATCGCAGGTTTGTTTTTTCCTTCTTTTCTCTTAAGCCGCTACCCCACACGACTTCACCCAGGCTTTTTGTTGAGGTTTGTCTGGTGGAAGCAGATTGAAAGATTTTTGTGTACTTTGCCATCTTATGACAACTGGCAGTAACTGAAATGAGGCATGTCAAGCAACTACCACAAAAAGAAATCAGTAATTTACAAGTTCAGACAAAGGTTAAAGAAACAGACCTTATCTGTAATTTTGCTGTCTCATACACTTAGTTAATATTTTCACATTTGAGAATATTTGATTTTCCTAATTGAGGGAATGTTACACTGTAGTTCAGAAGAGAAGGTGAAATCAAAAGAAATCTCTTTTTCAGCAAAGCAGTGCTAATGCTTGTGTTAGTCAGTGGGAATAATATGGGGGTGGTTGGGAAGCAATAATTCATTACTGTCTCTCCTGCAGTCTATTAAATATGTCTCATACCTAACTGATTAAAGTTGCTTTTTTCCCATTATGATAATAAGATTCTTCTGAAACAGACTGACAGTAGGACCATATATTCCAGCATCTTGAATCTTTAGAGGAATGAAAAAAATAAAATCCAAATGCCAATCTTACCAGTTTGAGTTTGATTATGCAGAGTCAAAATCAAATAAAGATTTTTCAAAATGAATAGAACAAAATGCTCAGCTACAGAGTGTCTTCAATGAAAAAAATCTCAACAAGGCTTCATAAGAAACATGAGATACATAGAAAACTTTATAAAGTTTTTAGTACTGCTGCTACATATGTGGCCATTTGTGCTAATGCTGCCTCTTTATTCACAGGGGTGTTCTAAAATTAAAATTTATTGGTGACTATGAGACTTGAAAATACCTGAGTTATGAGGACCATAAAAGTACTGAGGGGGTAATTGTATTCTCTATAAATATAAATTCTAATTTCTGTAGCTGTAGAGTTTTTCTTCTTACTCTGATGCTGACTCTTGTAAATTGATAGACCCACTGAATCTTAAACAGTGCAACACGTCTGAGACATTTTCACACATTATAAAACCATGGGTCAGAAAGCTGATGATCTGCTGTGTAGATACAAGTTTAATAGATGAAGATCCTCTGTGACATTATAGATTATCTCACACAGTGAAGAAGGACTTCCTGCTTTCTGCACCCTTCCCCCATTCTCAATTTGGCTGCTTTTCAAATAGTATTATTATAGAAGGATTTCATAGAACTGATCTCTTTAATGTCTTTCTCTTTCTATAAAATCTATTGTTATTTATTTCTAAGCTCCTTAAGAGACTGCCTTAAGAGACTATCTTGCCAGGCTTAAATATGCATTGCTCCAACAGTTCTTCACACTTACTGTCTCCTCCAATTTGATTCACATTTGCTCCCTTCTGTATCTAGTCCCCTGCCCAAGTTAAAAAGTAAAATAAGATAGAAGAGATATTTGGGCCCCTGAACACATTCCTGAAAGGTTCCTTTTTCTATACACAAGTGTTCCGAGTATTTCTCACAGAAGAATAGCATAAATTATGGAGATTGTGTTCACAGAATGGTGAATGGTATTGTCAGTTTGCTTAGGAAAAACTAATGGGGTTGTAAAGGAATACTATCTGCTTTATTAGAGTAAAATTTGACAGCTGGAAAAACAAGGGCAATAGGCTGGCTTCCATTTTCCATTGATTTTGGCCCCTAACATTCAGAAGACTTCCTTTTCTGCAAAACCGCATTCACACTGCCTACACACAAACACATAGTGCTCTTCTGGTTCAAGCCAGAGTCAGATTAAACTTCATTAGGAGTGTAAAGCTTAAGGAAAGTTCAAACTGTAACAGATAGTAATTTGACAAATAAAGAATTACAGTATGTTTTACTGAAGCCAAAAACAAAGGCTAGAGCAAGGTTCCCGTGGTTCTTTTGTGCTTTTAACCATTGGGCAGGAATACAGTCACTTTTCACAGCCTGGTTTACATGCTGTATAAGCCTGGTAGCCACATACCATGGCTTTTTTTATGCACTTACGCACCCAGTGGAAGCATACATATCTCTCATTAAATGCACAAAAGTTTGCCTATAAAGTATTTACTTTAGAGCAAGAAATAAGAAGTGGAACAAGAATACGTGTTTAAAGCATTCTTGGGTAGATGTACAAGGAGCTCAGCTTAAAAGCAAGAAGATCGAATGCGTGTTTTGTCTGGATAGATTGGATTAGCTTTCTGTAGCAACATCATTAAATTCTCACCCAAGAATCCTCATAGTTACACACTTTCCCAGGTCTTGATAACTCTAGGATAAAGGATGGATCGTTGCAGTTGAGTGACAAATACCTGTGGTAACTGATGAGCTGTGATTTGAGAACTTAAGTTGTTCTCACTTCGCTAGCAAACTGTATAATGACTAACGTGCAGTGACACAACCTTGTACAGAGGTGTCTAACGTTAATACCTGAAAACTTTTTATTAATTTATATTGGATGATCTTCAACAGATAATTTAACAATGAATGTTGCTACTTGTTAAATGTTGTATGCTGGAATGCGCAACATACTAGACAGTGGCTCCATGCAAACAATAGTACAAAGTGAGGGGTAATACAACAAAGGAATAATGTGCTGAAATATCTGGCAAAAGCACTATGTACTTGGCTCCTGGATGGGATTCCAAGCCTGTGTTAGGTGCCTGTGCTTGCTCTTGAGCCCATGGAGAGAGTTTGGCATCTCAAGTTGGGAGCTGAAGCAACCCTGTCAAATAAAAAACTGCTGCCAGAAATCATCATACTTTTTAAAACATTACCTGGAAGTAGCTAGGGGAGAATCGTTGAGGACAGGAATAGGACACAAATCTTGGTACTTGTTGTCTTATTCAGGTCTGCAGGGAGGTACCTCCATCAGCCTGGAATCCACACAAAGGGTCATTGCTTGAAGAGAAATGTTTGCATAGTTTACATTCAGAGAATTGAACAGAGATTATTTACTTTTCTGCACTGTATATAATAAAGAGTGAGAAAAAACATATTCATTTCCATCTTAATTTGGAAGCAAATAGGTGGATGTTTCCAATTTCAGCCCGTGTTTCTTAAATAACTGTTGTAAATAGGAGGCATAAGGTAATCAATTTTCACTCTTCTCTTTAAGCTCTGCCACTATACACAAAAAATAAGGTGGAATGAACTGAACTAGACTGAGAAGCGTAAAGAGCAGTAAAATAGATCTGAGTCCTAGCTGCGGTTTCTTGTTTTCAAAATTGCAGCTTCATTTTATACTAACTGTTAAACTAACTCTGTAAAACAGAGAAACTGTCCATTAGGAGTAGGCTTTGGGATGGTGGGAGACTGGACCTGTGGCCACCTGCTATTCCGTTCTTCAAATCCAGCAGATGATTCCTATAGCCCACTGAAGGGGAACATCAGCCATCTGGTCCCAAAATCTCTTTGTCTGTCTTCTGCACAGACTAGGCCTCAGATCTTAACTTTTGGGTTGTATGTCCAAGGCTGGTTGTAGGGATACATCTAATTTTGAAAGACTGCTAACATCTAACACAGATGCCAAAACTGAGTAAATTTTGTGCATGTCGCCGTAAGATACTCCTGTGCTTGGAGGTGTTAAGTTCTGGCTGTTATGAGTGAAACAAATTTGTCATTTCTATGTGCTAGGGATCCCCAAATGCTGCATACAGACATACAGAGCTGCCTATGTTCTGGAATGGATTTAAGCCCTGGTGAATATCTCCTATAAATTTTGATAAAGTTAATTGCATTGCTGTTTGGTGCTTTGTAAGAACGATTTACTTTGTGACTTGAAGGAAACTACTGCACCAAAAGCAGCTATAAAATGATGAATTCTGTGAATTTGTTTTATAAATAATTTTTGCAGAAGTAGAGGGAAAGAGATAAAACAAGAGTCACAGTGCAAAAAGTACATTTCTTCAATAGAAGGCAGATTTGTAGTCAATACATGTATCAGAACAATCCTGAAGATACTCATTTAAAAACTATGAAATGCAGGGCAATGTGTACTTATAAGCCAATTCTGAAGTGCGTAATTAATAAAAATTGCCTTATGTTGCAATTAAAATTTGTGCTGACAGTGAAAAATACAATTTGAAAGCACACATTTAGGCTGACTCCCTCTTCTCTCTTCGTCATTCAAGTAGCCTTCTCAGCTATGTATGTGGGGGCAGTTGCGTTTACCTCTAATGAAATTATGCCAGCAGTGAATTTGGCACCGTTTCATTAACTTGTTTCTTGGAGCTTTTATGTCTCATTCCCTCAGGCAACAGGATAGGTATCTATTCAAGATACTTGTGAATTCAGAACACTTTATAATTTTTGCCTCGAGTAAGAACGATATCTAAATATATTTCTTTTCCTAATATGTACACATGTACACACACCTCTCGATGCCTTGGTCGATGTGTGCACACGCATATACAGAGGCACACAATGTCATTGTGAGACTTCTGTCTTAAGAAATAGACCCAATCAATATTTAAGTCCAGTCTTTATGGAAAGACATGCCTTATAAATGTAGGACTCTTTAAAATCAGAAATACTAGAAATCTTTAACTCCTCTACTCCACCTCATTTTAGTGAGAAAGTGTTTGCTCCAGCACATTTTTGTAGTGCTTTCTCTTGTTCAGTAATGAATATCCTAAGCACAGAAACTTTTTATCTGAGCTGTTACTTCAGGAAGAAGAATTATTTTCTAACTATGAGCCTTTGTTTCCTATTTTGTAATTCTTTGTAACAGTGAATTATACTTCTGTGCACCATCCTAATCCTATCCCGTCTGAGCACAGAGCGCTCACAGAGAACTGTTGTTATGTTGCTTTACAATAATTTTTTTGCCTTGCTGGCCATGCTTTGGTTGGTTGTTTGCTCATGTTTTCTTGACCTTCCTTCATAATTGACTCTCTTTAGTCTCTTGAATACTTACGGCATTCCAAACTCATGCCAGTTTTCCTTTACATTACTAATACTGAAGATCTTAGCAAGGGAGTTATTGCATGCATAATCTCAGGGAGGTAAAGAGTTGTTCTGTGATGGGACAGGTGGGGTTCAAAGTAATGATAAATACAATTCAGTGCATTTTTAATTTATTTCTTGCAGGTGCATACAATTCCATCGTTCTAATGGCAATTTAATGTGTGCAAATCTGGATTAGCTCCCTTGAAGTCAGTGAATATGCATCACCTTCCTAATTGTGTATCTAAAAAGGTATTAGATTTGAAATAGTAAAAACACAGGGACCCAAACCCACAGGCACCCTAAGATATCACCAGTGACACGGTACTAGGTGTGTAATAGTGAAGTAATAGAGCCAAGACTTTGGACAACTCTGTTTACATGCTGATGTGTGCGCTGTTTCCTGAAGCTTGTCATTTTGCCATTGACTCACCAGCTGTACAAATGCGTAGGACTGCACTCTCAGCTTTTTAGTATATTTAGGCACATGTCTGTTCTTGCCCTTTAAAGACAACATGTGCAGTAGTACAGAAGCGTGAATTAGAGGAAATGTTGTTCCAGAGGTTTTCAGATTAATTCATCCTAGATGTTGCCATTCAGTTTGACTGGACATGGCGATCTCAGGCTGTGATACTGGAATAGGGACCTCACGATGTAGGAACCAGTTACATGTTTGTCACACTGTGACTGATATTGTCAGTATTTTTACTAGTGTTGGAATGACTGGTGTTGGTTAAATTGAAAGCAGATTTTATCAGATTTGTTCATAACAGCGACTTGCTGACGAACCTGAATCCTTTCTCTATATATTCCTCATGTATGGGTATGTCTGTTCTGCTGAGGGCTTCCTTCAAAAACAGGGGTTTGACTTGTCCCTAGAGTGTTGTGCTCTGAACAGCCTCATATTTCACCAACAAGGATATTTATGTCTGCTGTTTGGTGTGAGCCTCAGGCTTGGTATAATATTGTTTACTAAGACAATTGTCACTGGTGCCAACACTCCTTATTACACAACTTAGAAATCTGCTGCCTCCTTGGTCCCTCTTAAGACATCCAGGCATATTCTGCAGAAAGCAGCCTCCACATTTACTTGTTATCTCCACATGCCCCGAAAGAAGATGGTGATGGAAAGAAGATGAAAATATAGTTCAGCAGTGGAGTCTTTTGCTGTTGTGCAACACACATGTGAAATCTTCTCCTTATGCCTGTCGTTTACTATGTAAGAAAAAAAAGGTTGCACTGCTGAGGAATTTGCACTCTTAAGAAGAACAATTCTAGCTGATCCATCAGTTCTTTGAGCTGGAGCTGAAAAGGGGTAGAGAGAAACAAGCGTTTAGGAGGAGTGAATGGGCTTTTGTTAAAGAACAATAAAACCCAAGAAAGACTCACCATGATGCTCAGGAAAATCTTGTGTTTTCTCTAAGCTTAAGATATTTTTTTCTAGGAAATATATCCTTGCAAAATAAGACCCAGGTAAATCAAACTAACAAATATTAGACTTATATGTTTGGGGTTTGTGTTTTTGGTTTTTTTTTTTTTTTTCATTTTAGGTGCATAAGATGCCTGAAGGCAGTTTTAGCTTGCCTAAGTTTCAAAGGATTGTAAAATCAGTTATATGGTATATGCAAAATAAGAAGAATTTCTGGTTTGTTCGCTTACTTTATTTATGGTGGAAAGTCTGTGTGCCACGAAGCAGGCAGGTTTGAATTGCAGAAGTGTTTAGGTATGCAATAGGGAATGGAGTTTAATGGTGTTTAATTAATTTGATGCTGCTGTTCTTTAAGTAGACTAAATGAATGTAGGCTGTACCTTTTTAGCTTTATCACTTACTTGAAGGTATGAAAAAATTTGGAAGAAGTATTAGAACAAGTATGAAATAAAATCCAAATGCTTATATTGTCATTGATCATTAGATATTTTTTTCTTGGATTTTAAAGCACTTTTTTATTAACCACTGTTAAGAATTTTGCATAAAACCAAAAAACCCTGGATGAGAACATTGTGCAATGCTAAGTATACCAGGAGGGTCTATTTGGGAGAGCCTCTGTGTAAGCTAGAGGAATGGCATCATGATCTGTAAGACTTGTAGGAAAACAAGACTCTACTATCACCTTACAGTGTGGATTAGACATCAGAACTGAAAAGAGCATAGGAGAAATCAATCCTACTACTCTTCAGCTCTTCAGTTGCATTTTATGTCACTTTCTCTCTTGCCTCTCTTTCTCTTACTTTCCAAAAATAGAGTTTTGTCTAACAATGCTACAGCAGCTGTAATGATCATTCTTCCCAAGTCAGGTCTGATTCTGTGTTTCTCACACTTTACACATACCCATGTCTGAACTGGGAAGTTGATTTTACGGGGGCAGTGATTGAATAAATCTGACTGTCCTGGCCTACTCTCCATGTCCCTGTGAGAGCAGCACAGCATCCTGTCAGCTGCCACGACGGGGCAGGACTCCTGGCACTGCTCTGTGGTGCCACTGCCAATGCTAGGTCTGAGGCCTCTTGACTTTCTGCCCAGATGGCAGAGCTGCCCTGCGAGCTGCTCTGGGGTCATGGCCATCCCGTCATGCCCGCGGCCGGTGCAGAGCAGCCGTCCCAGACGGAGATGCCACTACCAGCGGGCAGCTGCATCTCACATGGTGTATTTTTGGAAGTCTCTGTACTTTACAGTTAAAGATATGCAAGAAGCAGTTATGAAAAGTTCAGGAGGCACAGAGCACTTGAGTGGATGTGTTCTAACCAGCTGGTCTGACTGTTAATAAAACCCACTTTGACAGTGCATAGCTGAATTTAAGTGGATCAAGCTTACAACTGTAGTTTAGTTTGATTCAGTTGCCTCATGTCCAGCAGTTACTTCTGCTCATTAGAAGCTCTCACCATTTGTTAAAAGTGTTTAAAATACATTTTCAAGTTCCTAATAAAGGAGAGCTTTTAAGAATATAATTTTTCCAGAGATTACAGACTTGTGATACGTCCTGGAATAATGTGGGCTCAGCTCAGCGAGCATTTGCACCACTGGTGAGCGTGCCACAGTGACAGGCTGTGCTCAGCAGCGGAGATGAGAAGGGTCTGGAGAGGAAGAGTGGGGAATGGTGGTAGGAGGAAGGCAAAAGTGAACTCTGCTTCAAAATGAGTAGAACAGCCAGGAAAGCGCTGAGATTAGTTGAAGTGGGAAATAAATGGGGGTGGGGTGGAGCGGGTTGTTCAGAAGAGGGTGGTTCAGAAAAAGAGTAATGAACAGCTTTGTCTGTCATGGAGTCTATTTTGGTTAACCTCAGTGGGCCATTTGTTGGCTTCCAAGGAAGGAAGATCTGGGTATCCATTAAATCATGTTCAAGATGATTAAGAATTTCCTGTTGCTTCAAGTGTTACACCTTTTCTTTCTGTAATGCTCTTAAATGTTTCCCACGAGGGACTTATTTGCTTCTCAGGGGATTTAGCATTCATGTAACAGTCCAGAAATATAATTGTCTTATGATTTGGTATTAAAAGAGTATTCTGAAGAGATTTATGGGGGGAGAGAGTTGTGAGTATCAGCACAGTGCCTGCTGTCTTCTCACAACAGGTTTTTGCCTCTCCTCCCATGCACTTTGGCACCAGCGAAGGGCCAATGTGTGCTGCTCTTTCACTGTACCTGTTCCCTCTCTGCCTCCTACTTTGTGCCTACCCTCTAGTACTGGGTACCTGCTTTTGCTGATTTCACTTCTCCCTACTCATGAAGTAGAAGCTCAGAAATCATTTTATCACTAAAACAATGTAACGCTGTGTTTTGCTTCTGCAACTGTTAACTATATTAACTGATAACTGTATTTTTGCTTTCTCTCTTTGTATTGCTTTTAAAGTTGACCAGACTGCTTTGAACTCTGTAGTGAGCATTGGTTTCAGTAGGTAGTAAATCTCCAATACACTTATATCTGAGAAGAGTGTAGCTTGCACCCATGGAGCCAATGCATGCCTTGGCAGCCTGAATGATGCAACCTTTGCCTTTAAGCTACAATTTGTAAATATCATTTCCTGAGCATTCACCTAATTCTTTTTTTAATTGTCTTTATATATTTTGGATATCTGACATGAAGAGGACACTACTAACTCTTCAGCTTAGAGCAAAGTTTATGAAGGTGTTCAGGGAGGGAGCTGTCTCATCAATATGCCAAAAGTTGAGAGGTATCATGGTTTAGTCCCAGCCAGCAACTAAGCACCACACAGCTGCTCACTCACCTCCCCCACCCCTAGGACTGGGGAGAGAATGGAGAAAAAAATCATGGATTGATATAAAAATAGTTAATAGGACAACAAAGGCAGACAAAAGAAGAAGAAGAAAAATGACAAGAGAATATACATAAACAAATGATCCACAGTGCAACAATTGCTCACCACCTGGTGATTGATAGCCCATCCCCAAACAACAATCCACCTCCAGCCAAGTCCCCTCTGCTTATAAACTGAGCATGATGCCTTATGGCATGAAATGTCCCTTCAGTCAGTTCGGTCAGCTGTCCTGGCTGTGCCTCCTCCCAGCTTCTTGTAGAGAAGAAGCTGCGAGCACAGGGGCAGTATGAGAAACTGGAAAAGTCCTTAGATTAATGTAAACATTGCTTAGTAACAACTAAAACATCAGTGTTATTGACATTCTTCTCAGTACAAATCCAAAACGTAGACTCATAGTAGCTACTATGAAGAAAATTAACTCTATCTCAGCCAAAACCAGTACAGGAGGTTAGAAGATTTTGACACAGATCTTATGAGTGCCTCAGTTGAAACCTCTTTGAAATGTTTAGCTTTGCTACTTAATATAATTTATTTTACATGTCCAGCCTAAAAAGTTTCAGTAAATCTGACTGTGCTAAACATAGACATTTTAGTACACCAAATACTGATCTGTGCATGTGTGGAAGCATTTTATGGGGAGAATATGAAGGAATATCGTTTGAAAAAAACATTTCCATTCTATTCTGGCCCTGTAACTATTTTGGGGTAGACACTGTGTAGACCTTTGGTGTGAGCTAAAACAGCTTTCTTTATGTTCTCACATAAAGCCCATTAAGCATTTCACAGAAAGACTCCTACAGATTGCGTGGCTGTCCGGCTGTCTGGCCAGACTCTGTACAACAGGTGTTTAATTATGATCTCAGTCACATATATTCCAGTAGTCTCTGGTGCTGCCTTTCAGTACTTTGGTTTAACTCAAAATCTAATCGTTTCAACTTGATATCACTATTGATTGTAACTCCAGTGCTCATGGGTTTCCATCTGTTGAATAAACACAGCAGAAGACCCCATCTGAAGTTCATTTCATCTAAAAAAAGGCAGTTACTAAGACTGAATTATTAGTACAAAGAATTGCAATAATTAAAAAATCACAAAGGCTCACACCTACTTTTTCCATCTTTTTTCTTTTAGCCATCAACATGTTTTACCCAGCAGGTCTAACAAACAGCCATATGCTCTCTAGTCTCAAGGGAAGTAGTTCCAGCTTGAAAATCAATATGTCACTACCAGGCTGTGGTAATGGATGCTTACAGCAGCAGGTTTATATAAGCTAATGGTACACCGTGCAACAGCAACTCATTTAGATGAAAGGGTTGCCTAGTCTCATTCAAATGTTTGGGGCAGCAAAAGATGGATGTTTGTAAAAGCTAATCAAATTAGTAATTTGTTCACTGAAGAGCAGGCTGTCTATAGTATATACAATGGAGCTCCTACCAAGGAATACATACAGTACACTAGTCCATGGGGTTTTTTTCTACAAGATGTTTTCGTATTTGTGGAGTACACTGGTACTACCCTGTGAGCTGCGGTAAATCAACATAGCTTAAACAGGCCTTTTTTTGCACAAGCATCAACCCCACTGTACTTGGACAAGCTGGAATAAATCTGCAGAATACCAATGTTTTAAATATATGTGTGAAATTTCTATATGATTTTATCAAAAAAATATATTATTGCTAGACGTGTACAGTTTTCTTTTCACTTGATGCATGGTATTGCTCAGAGACTCATTTCTTTCTGTTCTTTGAGACAACCATAATGTATTTTTTCATCTAATGTATGTGGTGTTGTTAGCAAGGACAAGAGCGGGCTTTTGGATAGAAAATACATGATCATCAAGTCTAGCAAAATTTCTGTCCTCTAATCATGAGTGGTGACCAACAAGATATCCAGGCTTCCAGGTTAAGCTGGCATCTACTTAGAGTCTCACTTAGCATGTGAGGTATTTTACAGAACTTACTTCTCATTTCTGTGAATACCTTGTCAAGATAAGTTGCCTCTCTAGATTTGCTTCCACCTATTACAACAAGAGATCTCAAGACAGTCCTTTCCAGTCTTTTTCCATTATTTAGGATAAGATAACTGACTATTTCAGATTGTTGTGATTTAGCACGGATCCACACATTTGAGTTCAGCTCTAGAAATGACTGAAATTGGATGCAGGAGAAAGGGACGTCATTTCTAATTGTGTCTGTTTAATTCTAATGTGCATAGCTTGTGGGGGTTTGTTTAAAAAGTGCTGAAACACATAGCCAGTGTATATCTTAATCTCCTGTTCAGACATGGTGTTCTTAGTTTAAATAACTAGTTAAAAAGAGCAATTTAAACAACTCTTTATGACTTGTTGGAGCCCACGCTTAGCCTTGTTGAGCTTTTAAACTGTAACTAAGTATGTGTTTTGGTGATGTATGTGTAACTCCTTCTGTTTATTTCAAACTCTTCCAGCAGCTTGTTTTACATATATTTACAACTGAATTTGCATGGAAAGGACATGTGGCCTCTTGTTTGCAAATTTACAGGGAGCATCAAAGGTATTATAAATACACTGAAAATTTCCTCTAGCAAGAAACAAACCCACCAAGTTATTTGTGCACTACGTATGTTTACAGCCTACTTCAAAGGTTTTGGTTACCTTAGCTCTGGGCTGTGGAATCTCTCTTGCAGAGGTCAAGAACTCCTACGTACACATGTCAGCCTGGCAGACTAAGCCCCATGTTGTCATAATTCAGTGTACACACTTGTGTGTTGCCTGTTGCCTGAATAATGACCTGAAGCATTCATAGCCCTGTGAAAGACAGAGAAACACACGCTTTTGGCATCTCTTTAAAATCTGATTCACTGTCCGTTGAAGTCAGTTGAAAGGTTCCCATGACCTAAATGTTGCCATGGAAGCTGTCACCTCAAAGGGAGCCTGTTGGCATTTTCTGATAGGACCCCAGGTTAGATAAAAAGTGAAAAACCGACAAACTGTATTATCAGAGATCACAAAGCATAAGTGCTTGTGAAATGTGAAGCCTTCAGTATATTAGGTCAGCTCTACACAGAGCTCCCCCTTCATATCAGCCTGCAAATAGAGCTGATGAGTGAGCACAGGTGAGAGTTAAACTCATACAAAACTCTTCCAAAACCCAGCCATGCGATGAGAGCATTACTGACGGAGCAAGTCAATCACTAGAAGGCTAGAATATAGCCAGCCTAAATTTAACTCAACTGCTTTGTGATCAAGTATTCTGAAATTATCATGTGATTTTTTTGTAGGCTACCTCCATCTTTAGAATTTTTCAGGGCCTGAGATACGATTCCTGGCTGTGGATCTCTACTGTCATCTATTTGCAGAAGGTAGAAAGTGGAAGAGAAAATTTTCTACTCAACATTTCTGAGGGAACTGAGTCTCTTCCACATTCCTCACTCAAAATGCTAGACTGGTTAATTAAGTAGTGTTTTTAGCTGGTCACAAAGTGCTTTCAGCAGGGATGAGATTCCTGTTTGATTGCAGAAGTGACAAATATTTAAACGTGAGGCTTGATAATAAGCAACATACAAGTGAACATGCAAAGTTTTATGTAATATTAAAGTCTGCAAAGAAATATATCCTTGTGTCTTTGGTTGCGTACCCCAATTTTACTCAATTCAGTTCTCCATCTATAGATTAATAGATGTTACAATAGTAATTTAGTTAACGTTTCTAAAGGCACTCAGATACTACACTGTGCAGCACTGAAAAACCCCTGTAGCTGACTGAGAAGAGAGCAAATATACATATTGTGGTTACAGGTTTAACAGTTTATTTTAGTGGGGAGAAAGAGAGAAACAGTGACTGTAATACAAGAAGAACAAATTAAAGGGTATGTAGACCAAGTGTGGCTGGCTGATTAAGTTCATCTAAGACAAATTTAAGGAAAGCATAAGCAATCCTTCCGTTCCAAGGCTATACTTTTAAGTATGACTTTCTAGGAACTTTCCCGGATGCTGACATCATGGGGCGTGAAACAGCCCAGGTCTCCACTAAAAATTATATTTGCCTCTAAGAGAGATCATCTGCATTTACTGGGAGTCATCCCTGGCTATTTCCTTACTGCACCAAACTCAGTATTTGTTTTGGAAAATGCTACCTAGCACCAGCCCAAACAATTCATGGCTCCTGTTACCACAGTTTAATGCTACAGAATTATCTCTTCATTTTTAATTGCATAATAGGTGACACTTTTTCTTATTTGCTAAGTGCAGCATTAGTGAGTCTATTCAAGAGTCCTTGGGGGATGGTAATGTCCAAGTGGATCAGAGCATGGTGCAGCAGCAAAAAAGAGGCTGCTCTTTGTGAAGGTGTAAACAAAGGGTTTAGAAAAATAAAGACCTGTCAATAATACTGGAAGCAAAAAAAAAATCCCAAATTAACTAAAATGCTGTAAGAGTCAGTTTAAGTGAATTGGAAAGATAATGAGATGAATAGAATGAAACAAAATAGATTTATAAGCAGTAAAGTAGGTTTCAGTCTGATTCAAATTCCTTCTTCGATAAAGCGTCTGCTTTTATGGATGTGAGGAAATGTATCTGTTACAGCTTGATTTAACATTACCCCATTTCAAATTTATTAAAGCAAACTATGGAATTAAAGTCTAGATTAATTTAATATATGCTCGGTGGGTGGAAGATAATATAAGAATACTATTTTGATGTCAAACTGGAAAGACTCCTCTAGAGTGATTGTAAAGCGTCTGTCTGGAATCTGTTTCTATTACACATTTTCAGCAGCAGCTTGGATGATGGAATAGAATTTCCACATTTGAACATGACACCAAGCTGAGAGGAGTTTCAAGATTTTTAGAGGATAAGGTCATAGCTTAGAATAATCTCACTGAATTGAAAATGGTCTGAAATCAATAAATTGAAATTCAATAAGGAGAACTGCAAAGTCTGTGTGTGCAATTAGGGAGAAGAAATTAAATGGTCAAATGAAAAATGGAAGAGAACTGGGCAGCAACATCACAGAACTGGAGTTAGGTGTACTACTTTGCAAACTGAGTAAGTAATAACGAAGTGTGTCAGATAAATTCGGAGAAATGTCCATTTCAGGCACAGGAGGCAATTATTCTACTGCACACTGATGGCTGCAGTTTTTAAGTCACCACAAAGCAAAGTTGTAGGCAAAGTGAAAGGAGTCTGGAGGACAGCAACAGGACTGATAAGAGGTATAAAAGATACGACCTGCAAGGAAAGCTTGAAATAACTTTGTTTATTTAGTCTGGAAAGGAGAAGACTCACAGTGTGGGAGAAGGGAACTTGATAACAGTCTTCAAAACTGTTATAGCCATGGCAGTTATCAGTTGTTCCCCGCATCCACTGAGGACAAGGTAGGGAGTTACTTAGTTTGCAGTAGGGATTCACAGGAGAAACCCTAACCCTGTGCAGACTTAAAAAGGTTGTGTTGGAAGAATGGAGGTGATGGTCCCTGGAGAGTTACACATTTATCAGAAAAAAGCATTGTAATCATATATAGATATATTGATCCTTCTTCAGCTTAGCAGGCCGAACAACACTGTGATCCTTCCCAACTTTGTTTCTCCATCTTGATTTGTTCCATTACATTAGCTGCCTTGTGAGTGGTATAATAAATAAAATATGCATTTCTTGCCTTTGCTGAAATATAAATTAGTCAAGTATTTGGCAGAAATCCATAACCTCTAACGTTTTTCATGAAAACTGTTCTTTCTGCAGTAGTTTTTTAGGAAGATAAGATGTTTGTGTTTTATGCTGATGAGTTGTATATTTTCCATATACTGAAAATAATATCAATATATTCCATACATTTCTATATATTCCATGTATTCCATATATTTCCATAATATATGTGTTATATAAGTTATCTCGTTTTCATGACCTCTCCAACACAGTCTATGCTAGGGCTGTGTGGACTACTTATTAAAAAGTCAAATGTCTAGAAGTGAGCATCTACACAAATTTAAAAATGAAACCTCTCCTCCAAAAATGTATTAGTGGTCATTTTGCCTCTAATCCCTTTTCAAAGTGAAAATTAGCAAATCTAAACCAACTATCTCAGATCCATAAAATCAGACAATATTTCCACCAACCAACTTCAGTAGAAATAAGACAGAGATTTTTGATGAGCTAAAGGTGGCTCCAAACTTCACTCTTCAGTTGCTTTTGTAAAAGGGCATACAGGTCTGGGATGACTGCCATCTATGAGTGATGCCATGATTTGTGTGGTGGTGTGTAGTATTATAAGCCTGGCATTTCCCACATTTTTCATTCAGTTTTCATAATTTCTTCCCCTCTTTTTTTTTTTTTTTTTTTTTTCCCATATCATACTATGCTGAGTTGCCTGTACTTGAGGATGTCTATTAACATTTCTGGAATCCTTCTAGGGATGTCCCATGTTCTTACCCTGTCTTTAACTCAGCTAGAAATCTAAACAGACCAGTACAGTATTCCCAAAGAAAATACAACTTCAGCTGTTGGAATGAACCATATATACCAGAAAGGAAAAATGTATATTTTGTTGCTGCCAGTAAGTTTTACCATGGCAATTATATCGGGTTTGTGGGTTTTTAACTTGATTTTGTGCACTAGAGCATTCTCTGTGACCTCAAGTGTTTGCTCACCTTTGATCGCTGCTTTTTGCTTCTTAAGTGACTTTGGTCATCAATATTAAATGAACATGAATATTGGATTCCTGCATACACGTTTGTAAAAGTGTGCCAGTCCACCTTCAGTATTGGAAGTGAGGCATAGTGTGGAGCAGAGTCCAGACTTGTAAGCTCCCTGGGTGCATTAGGCAAAGGCTTCAGTAGGGCTGCAGCAGACACCAGCACCCTGAGGGAAAAGGGAGAGAGCAAAGGCTAGTGAGGATGAAGCAGCGGGGTTTTGAGGGTGAATGAAGATGCAGAAGCAAGGCAGAAAAGGAAGAGAGGGCAACATTTTTAAAGACTGGCTGCTAAAAGGTTAAAAAGTAGTGTACTAAAGGAAGAAATAAGCACTTTGCACCCTGTCTTAAGCTGAAGTTCATGAAACCCTATGGATTCTACCATCCTTCCTAAACCGAGTAAGATTACCAGATTTTGGATCCTCCCCAGTGTACTTTCAGTATTCTGCAAATGAGTAAATGAGAAGCCTCAGCTTGCTGCTTAATAAATATGCTCCTCTGTAAAGTATCCAGTAAATTAAGGGAATAGATCATATTTTCAACCTGGAAAGTGCAATAGAAGAAGAAAGAGAAATAGCTTAATTTTGTGTTACTCGCCCCTTTCAACCTTAAATGTGGTTATTGCAATACCTAGTTAGCTACAACTGAACTAGAAAGCTCTTCTACTGCTGGTGTGGTCTATACCTGTGAAAGTAAGTTTTTGCCTCCATGTACTAGGTCCTCAAACAAAAATCCAAATAAAATATGAAAAACAAAATCAAGGAAAGTAATTCTTTCTTAATGTGACAGTTGTAGTGGCAGTTTTGTAGTATTTCACCTCTACAAAAGTCAGTAACAACTATAGACAATGTTACTATACAACAAGTTGCTGGAATTGGATATATAATATTTCCCTTCTGTGAAATTAGACTACACATTTGCATCAAACATGGATATATGATAAAAAATTAATTACTTGTTTTGGTGAATTTGTCTTGAAAGGGCATAGAAGTTGGGCTGGTATTTACCATTTGCGTGAATGTGACTTCTTTAAACCTGCAAATAGTTCCCAAGTGACTGCCCCACCAAGAACTGAGCTTGCCTAGATCTGCCTAAATTTGAAGATAAATACTGGAAGAGGCATTTAGCCAACCTAATTCACATACACACAAAATATATTTGTGTGCAAGTCAGTATTACAGCACCAGTGTGCAATTTTTTAGGCCAAGATTTGTCTGAATTAGTGATATCACACAGAGATGCAGAGGAATAAATAAATAAATGGTGGCGCTGATTTTGAAAGAATGAGCCAAGACCAGCCACCGTCCCTCACTGAGCTGCAATAGTTTTTTTCAAGGAAGGACAGTAGGGATGCAAGAGCTTCTGGATGAGATCAGGACTTGGTCTTTTGATGGTTTGTGGTTGGGTTTTATTTTTTATTTGAGGTTCAACATGAATGTTTTACTTGGACTGACCCTTCCATGCTGCCACAGCTGAGGTAAGCACTGCAGAACTAGAAGCTAGATGCATTTTTCATGTTGCACTGATGTGATTCATTATGCTGATAAAGAATAATAAAGGCCACAGGGAACTAATAATAATAATGTGGGTTTGGCTAGTAGCAGTGTAAGTTAAATGCTGTGTCTGGTTAAAACATTAGTAACGT
This sequence comes from Rhynochetos jubatus, assembly GCA_027574665.1. Lineage (NCBI taxonomy): Eukaryota > Metazoa > Chordata > Aves > Eurypygiformes > Rhynochetidae > Rhynochetos > Rhynochetos jubatus. Next base: position 11,621,591 of record CM050652.1, read on the forward strand.
AAAAACACTGCTGCTTCTGCAGAAAGGGGAGGCATCCCCAAAGTAAGCTGTAAATGCATCAGGTTGTTTGGTTTTTTTTTAATCACTTTTTTTTGTGAAGGTCAGCCTTTCTGTCGCATGTATTCCAAATCCACTTGCCTGTTAGCATTTCTTATCAGCTACTCCCACAAGGAATGATGAATACTCAATGTGCTGAATGTATACAGTATCTGCCTTCTGGTGGGATTCCAGCTGTAAAATCACTTATTATTTCCATGATTAAATACTAGGAACCTAAGGGGACTGTATTTATTTGACTGTCTGAAATTGCTATAGCTACTCCAAAAACTTTAGTTCAGATAACGTTATGAATCTTACATACAGTTTGGTTCCAGAAACTGAGAATCAACGGCATCTCTAAAAAGCACTGAAATATAGGAAAGTTCTGAACTAGGTTTTCTGATTGTAGGTGCTAGACTGGTTACCCATATCAAGGGTAAGGGAGAGACTATCATCCAAGGGCTTCTGTATTGAGAGTGTTCAGTTATTTAAGCTGCCTCATTTTTCATGGTTCAGCCCTCTCTTATACTCCAGGAAAACATCAGGTTTTCCCATCAATAATTGAAGATTTCTAGACTATATCAGAAATAGTTGTTGCACCAGAAATGCAACAGGGTACAGTTCTTGCACTTCCAGATGGGTCAATGCTTTTAAAAACAGCATAAGCATAAAAATATAATGATGTACTGCAGACTATACTCTTAGGATAGGAGACGTCTTCTATCTTGTTGACATTTAAGTGCAAAGATATATATAAAAGTCTATCAACAAAGTATTTAAAATATCAACATAATATTTTGGAAGGGAAAATTACTTGGCAGTGATGCAGAATGTGGAAGGAGATGGTACAAGAGGCATGTACTGACACAGAGCTGATCTTCAGGTTGTGCAAGTATTTGAAGCTTTTATTAGAAGGCAGAAATGGCCTTAAGGCTTTATAATTGCTTTAATTGCAGTGGGTTTTAATCAAATATCTCTTCAACATTTGTGTGGATAACTGTTCTGTTCTATAGCCATAGAAGGAATAGCTAAGCTATAGCTGTGACTGCAGATGCGCTCCTGGTCTGCCACTGATCCCTCTGCTACCTAAATGACTTGATACAGCTCTGTAACTGTACGGAATGCTTTTCATAGCATTCAACAGAAAATCATCCCTTTAAAAAATCAATGCATCATGTTTGGATTGTAATTGAAAACACTGGTATCTGTGAGGTATGGAACCCCCACCTGCTGAGACAATAAAATCTTTGATGACACAATGTCTCAGTAGACTGGTAGTGGAGGGGAAATGTTTGCTGCACTTGAGAGACTATGGTTTTCTTCACAGCCTGCTGGTTTGGATTAGAATCAGAGATGAATTTCCAAGTCCGCGTGTACAGCACTCTGCCAGAGAGTTGTTCTTGGAGCTGCTGCTTCTTTATAAAATGCAGAGAAAAAAAAAAGAATGGCTACTGGCAGCTTTTCACTCCTGTGTTTAGGATATTGTAGAGACAACAACCAGTACTGTCTGGACTTCGCTGCAGCAAATGCTGGGTGGGCAGTGCGGTTTCTCACTCTTGGTAGATATTCTGTGAGAAAAGCGTGTTAGAAAAGAAAGGAGAGCTTTCACTGAGACTAGCATCACTAGCAGCATGCATTTAATATTTGAATGAAAGATTCTAGCTTTTATTAAAAACATAGTGGAAAGTTTATTATAAGTTTTATGATTTTATATTTACCCTCAAAATGAAAGCACTGTTTTGGAAAATAGAAAATGTATTTTCCCCCAAGTAGCTGAAAATTTTCTAGTTTCTGTGAAGAAGAGTGAAACAAACCTTTACATTTACAGGGATTTATCCAGCCTAGACTACAAAAGTATGTAAAGAATTTCAGCACAGTAGTTGTTTGTGAAATATTCAGGCTTGTTCTGCTAACTCAAAAACTTGAATCGAGGAACAATAGCAATATTTGGCATTTTAATAATGTTTGTAGAGAAAGAACCATCCAAAGCTTTTGCAGGGGACATTATCCGACAGATAAACTGAAACACAGAGAAGTCACCTCCATTGTCTAAGTTCATTATTACTTTGGATGCAGGCATGAGCATAATACAGCACCCTCTCTGTTTCTCTCAATGTGTTACATACCCTGATCAAGGTCTTAATGTTTATGGAAGCAAAATCACATTTCTGACAATTTCACATGGATATATTTTGGCTTAAGGATGACCAAACGGTTGTGGTACCTCCTGCAGGTGGAGATTCACCTGCCTAGTGCTTAACGGCTTTGCTGTCATGCTTGAGCAAGTACCTTAGTCCTCTGTCTGCAATTTCCCATCAGCGAAACAGTACTGATGCTACTTCACAGTTATACTATGGGAATAAAAGACGATTTTGACAAATGCCTATAGGCATTTAAGGCAGAAAAAGAACAGCATTTATTATTGTGTATGCCTGGACTCAGTCTGAGTCACCTCAACAGGGATTCAGTGGTGCAAAGTCTGGGTCAATGCAGTCCACAGAGTATTCATAATCAAGACCTAATTTCCATTATTTACTTCCATCTTAAGGTGTATCTAGTTATGCTTTACATAAACATCTAAAGGAAATTCCAGCTGCTGAACCTTCCCTTTGCTGTTCACTAATCATGCAAGTTCCTGTATATTCATGCACAAGTTGTTTAGAGCTACACAGAGGGTATTGGAAAAGCGGGACAGTTTATAGTTTATTTAATTAGTATTTCATATAATCCTACTAAAATAACATGTACAGAAAGTATTCTAAAAAATTACTAATTGTAGAGCAACTGCTTTGATACTGCCCTTGCATTCTTTGTTATTTAAAACCTCTTCTTTGAAAAATAAAAAACCATGAAAAGAAGACATTACTCATCCAGCTTCTTTACTAGCTGCACTCTTCTTTATGAGTTCTGCATCCTCGGTTTGTAACCTTAAATGGCATTACTGCGTTTGTTAATTGTAAACTAAGTACATGATTAAAACAAAATTCCTTTTCCGCATTAGGCACTGCTTTCTATCTTCTTTTATTTTCTGAATTTTGGCAGAGACTACAGGACCATACATATTTGTGAAATACAGTATGCTCTGTGCCTGTATTATGAAATGACATTATCTTTTTTACTAAAATTTAGTAGAGGGTGGGGCTCTTTCAAGCAATTATGGCCTGACAGGAAAAATGTTACTGAAAGTATTGCTAAACCTTTTAGATGGAAATTTCCTCTCATACTTTCCAAGTTACAGCAATGAAATCTGTATAGTGTATTCCAATCAGCAGACATGTGATGTGAATCACAAAGAAAACAAGGTCATAGAAATGTAAAGCTATAAACATATTGGAAGTGGCACTTTAGCATTTTTTTGCTTACAGCAAACATTTTTTTCTTGGAAGCAGGAGAAAGAAAAGCAGTGGTCTTGTTAATGTCAACTAATTGAACTCTCTGAAGTCCTTGGAGGTGCTACCAATTTCCATAATAGGCAAAGTGATGAAGAAAATGAAATCCAATGTGAGAGTAAGAAGGGGAAAGCTGATGTTCTAGAAAACAAAAACCTTTTCCTTGCTCACCTGGGTGACGAAGCTGGCTACAGGAATGTTCTGTCTTGTGTTTTGGGTGAGATGCGTTCTCTCACAGTATAACTTTTCTCCATGGGCTGAAGCTGGAGGCTGCTGGCAGCTACCTGGACAGAGGGACCTGCTGGTGCCCTTGCTCAGAGGTCTATGGTATGCCTCTGTGTCATCAGGGCCTTAGAGGGGGATAAACTTAGAAGACATAGTTGATTTCTATATTTCTTATTTCTAATCAGAACAAATAATCCTGGCAGAGAGTGCTAGCAGCCTTACAGTAGAGGCTGTCAGTTCTTTCAGTATCTTGTTAGCTTTCATCTTCTGTCTGGTGGATTGTAGGGCCTTCTGCTGAGCCATGGCGTGGACACCATTTTCTTTAGGCCTCATTGTTACAGCTGTAGAAAGGCTTTTGCTATTGTAACATTGGACTTTTTTGACTTGGTTAACTAACCTGGTAATGAAGCTTTTCATGCCATCTGCATCATGTCAGCAAAGTAATCTTCAGATTAGACAGCAGCTGGGCATGGTTTTTCCTGACAGATGGTATCCTGTCATCTCTTTAGCAGCTGTTTGGACATGGCTGCATGTCAACACCACCATGATATAATCATTGTAGTCCTGTGAAGCAAGCCCAGTGTGACCCTTAAGACACTTGGCATCATGCTGTTGGTGGCATATTTTGCAAGAATATTTTGAAGAAAGGTTACGGAAACAAGAAATCTGAGCATGTGTCGCATATGTCCTTCCTTTGCACACTTTTATAGGGAGCGACAAATGTGTTCAAGCATTTTAACAGTAAGCCTTTTGCTGGTTGCGAACCTAAATTTTGGATTTAGAAAGCTATATAGAGTTACTATGAAACTGTGCCAGTTTTGCAGTAATGTTACATTGTTCTGGTGTTACTCTACTGATACTGAAGACGTAGTCTTCTATATTTAACATTTAATTAACGTTCTATGCCTTGTTAACCAGCAGATTTTAAAATCAGTGGGAGAATATTAGTGTAAATGGTGGAAAGCTGCTTTGAAAACATGCTTAAATATTGTCTCTAACTGGATGTATTCTGAGTCAAGATGGGGATACAGGAGTTAACAGAAGTCAAATCTCTGAAGAAAACTAGCAACAGAATAATTTTCTATGTTGGAATTTAAATGTTTAACCTGGCTGGCATAATGAGATTCTTTACATTTTTAGACTCTTGTATTGTAAATTACAAGCCTTAGCCATGTGTTTTACATCTGAAAGCTCAGTTCGCTGTTTAATGTGCTCTCAAAGATGACAGTGTCCTTTTTTCCTTTTTACTTTTTTTTCCACGTACACATCTACCACTTAATCACATTATGTGCTTTTTCCCTGCCTATGGTTGAAGAACTGAGTGTAACGTTAACAGATGTGACACAGATTCTCATATGTCTTGGTGATTGGCCCTACAGAAAACTTGTTTGGCAGTCTTTTTGAGTCGTGTGCATCTGTGTTTATATATACACGCATACATATATTTGCATCCAAGCCACTCTGGCCACTATCTCAGAGTTCAAAGAATCTGCAGTATGAGTGATAATTTTGTCCAGATGTAAGTTGTTGTGGTCAAACTGAGTTGTACGTAGGACCTCACCACAGGGATCTCATTTCCGATGCCTCTTTCCTTGACCTTTTCTGTGTAGTTAATTAGCAAGTATTGTGACTATCAGTGAGGATTGGCAGGTGACAATTAGATTCTCTTTCTAAGGGGCATATTATGCTTGATTTTACCACCAGGCAACAAAGCTTTGGTCAGTTATATGCACATGGCAGAAAAACCTCACGTGGCCATTAAATCATTGAGTATTCCTCAGTGTTGGTTAAGTTTTAAAGAAGTTGAATAGACAAATATGGGACATATTCACAATACAGTCAAGTGTACAACAATAGACTTCTTAGCTTCTTTGGGGAGTTTCCTCTTTGTTTGTTTGCTTGTCTTTTTTTGCTGACACTGAGAAATAACAAAAATATTCCCAAGATTATTGTGGGTTCTCTGTGCTCAGTAGCTATGGAGGCTTAACATGCTATTTTTGGTCGAATTCTCCCTTACAAAGGAGCAGTGAATAATAACAAATATGCTGATTCTCTGTCATCATTGTTTCCAAAGGATGGTTTAAAAGGTTTTCAAGGACATGACATTTGTCAAGGGTGATGAGTGGTCTTTGTTTTACTGACTACAACATTGGAAGACCAAAAAAGCCTTTTCCAAATATCCAGTCATCTGACTTCTGAGGATTCCGCTTTTATTTTGAGTGTGAGAAGCAGCAGATATTTGTTAATGGTTACAGATCATGCCAATGAAATAGAAATCTCTGTCCACATGACCAGGTTACACCATTTACTAAACTTCTGCCCAAAGTTGTGCTTGTTGATAATCTGCTGCACTGTCAGCATATAAGTATACATTTTGACTTGAATGCTATGCAGCCAATGTACCTCTTACAAATCCAAGCATTAGAAAAAAAAAATGAGGAAAAATCTGAATGTCCAGAGCGTTAGCAGGTTAAAATTGATCCATTGGCATGGAAAGAAGTTTCCTTTTAACATGTGTGTTTTAGATTTTTGGGGGGCGGAGGAGGTTTCTCATAGGAAATAAAAATAGCTCCTTTTGCTCATTTGTAGCATACATGTTTTCCTAAGTATTTTTCCAGCTAATTAGTGTTCATCATGAAGATTGATCTCTGTAATGCTTATTTTCAGCCTTGGCAAGTATTACTGAGATGACTAGCCAAGGTTTTCTAAATCTTTATACCTGTGTGTCTTTGTGTATCTAGATCTGGATAGGTAGAGGATGACATGAACTATAAACCAGAATTACTGTCAAGTTTCCAAGTAGATACTCAAAAGCCACAGAACTCTGTCTTCAATGTCAAAATACAGCTTTGCTAGATTTTTAACTGTAGATATTGCACAGTATATTTTTCCTCACTTAGGAAATTGATATGCATTACAAACAGCTTGAGACATACCTCCACCTAGGTTTTGCAGCTGCTCTGGTTCACAGAAGGATCCTGCCAGCTCTCGAGGCTGTGGAGTTAATTGGAGTTGGATCTGCACCCAGGCACACCCAGCTGCTGGTGCAGCTTGGCTGGTGATTCAATGGTTGACCATGACCTAAATCAGAACAGGCAGAATGAAGTTTGATGGCTTTTTGCTGTTGGAGGTGCTATTCTTTAGGTGAAATGTTAAGCAGAAGTCAGGTTACAAGAGTTGGAAGACTCAGACATAGAGTGTGAGCCCATATATAGCTGTGTAAAATCTAAGCCTCTGACTTTTGTGTCTGACCTACCATCCACATCTTTGTTTGGCTTCAGTAATCACTTTCATTCTTATCCCCAAGCTTGAGTGTTGTTTGCTATGTGATGTGAAACAGCTATTCCCTGTTAACCTGCAGCTGGTTGTTGAGAGATGCGCTCTGTCTACTGTGTACATATTTCTCCAGGCTATATTTTAAGACTTTATTAATGTGGCTTAGGATCCGTGGGGCAGTGTTACAGCATGTAGTTGTTTTATTACCTGCTGCAACATTGATGTTGGTTACTATTTTTTATATTGCTTTGTATACATAACCTAAGTTTGTAAATCTAATACTCAAAATGGCATGTAAGAAGGTTGAGAGCTCTAACCGTATACTTTGGAGACAATGGTACAATTTCTGGCCTTCCACCATATTTCGTTATAGGATCTACTGAAAATAAATTAGTAGTATCCACATGAATAGCTCACATCCTATTCTTCTCCTAAGTGAAATTCGAAAGAATGATTACTAAGTTTCATGTTGAAGCAGCTGATCTGGTCACAGAAAGGTACTTCAGTCTGGTCAAGTAGGCCTTTCCCAGTCGAGATGAAAACCTCCAACACTTAAGCAAGTCAATTCCATTGGTTTTTCCCTGGATGTACATAGCAAGCAGGATTAGAGTTCTTCCTGGACACCAGCTATGAGGCTGTGTGCTGCCCTGCAGGGAGAAGGAAATAACTTTGAGAGACAGAATGTTTATTTATTAAGTGTAATAAACCACACATTTTATTATTTTTAGGTATTATTTTCTAGCAGGTTTTTTTGCACTATGAACACTTATTTTATTAGTTTTACCATATTAACTAATTGTTACATGTAATTTTTGCTGTTTGAATGCTTGCATTGTCTCACAGCTAGATTTGCTCTTAGGCAATTATTGGTATTCAGTCAGCCTGGATGAATAGAATGGTTGTACTTAGCTGAATACTTTATCTGGCTTTAACAAATTAATTAAACCTGCAATTATTTAGCCTGCAGGTCTAGCTGTATACAGCTTAATCCTAGTTGCAACAGATACAAATGTATTATGAGTCCATAAAGACCTATACATTTCTGAGTGGTATTTATGATTTCCCTTTCCAGTATTAGGCAACAAATGAAGCTTCTGTGAAACACTTGTGCTAGGAAACATTATCAAAAACCTCATTATTATGTGTCCTATTTTTACAGCTCAGTCAGTTACACTGATGGGGAGAGACTCAATAAAGTCAAGATTTAGTTTGCTGTTGATAAACACAATAAATTTGAAGGCCAAGTTTCTTTCCATCTGTACTCAGTCCTTTCTCAGACTTCTGCCTGGCTTTAGGGTCTCCTTGTTTGACAAAGTGTGAATCAGTTCATTGTCTTCTCTGACATATTGAAAACAACATTTTCTATTGTTTTTCTTTTTTATCTATATAGTTTTTCTATTGCCACGAATACTGTACCTGATAAGTCATGTGCTTTAAATGGAAGATTCATTCTGACGGCTGCCCTCACATCAACTCCTTCCACGTCATGGCTTTCTGCTGCCTCTGGAGTGATGTGTGTGCCAGGACCTGCTGACTGTCCTGGTGGACCACGAGAACGAACTTGCAGAGCAGACAGACAGGGTGTTGCACACCAGGAAGAGCTCAGAAGCACTTTCTGGAAAGCATGCTCCCTTGCATAAATCCTTGGCTCCAGCCCCTGGCCAGCATGCCCTGCCCGCCCTCTGCAAATGCCCTGATGCGGGGGATGTAACCATTCACATGACCCTGCGTGTGGAGCCTGATGTGTTCAGCAACAAAAATGTGGGAGGTCTCTAATGGGCTTGGACCAAGCCCTGTGTAACACTCGGCGTTGATAATTGACTATCTCTTTGTCTGAAATCATACTGAAAATTACAGAACTTGAGGAAGCATCAAACCACTTCTGAACAAACTGGAGGTGTTGCCACATTTCCTGTGAGTTCAGCTCTTCTTCTAGCTGAACCATACAAGAATAGGGGGAATCAACATTCCCAATAAGATTTCAAGGAAGAAATTACCAAATATCTTTGAATATTAGTAACTGGCCTCATTTCAGAGAAACAGAGAACATTTTATTCTTTTATTTCACAGAGATTGAGTCATCATCTTCTAGTCTGTTCTCATTATAAGACAATTAATTTGCTAGTTTCCATGATTGCTGTATGATCTTTTCAGTACCAGCAACTTTGTTCTCTTAAATCTTCAACTCCTGATTTTCTGTAACAGAAATGGTCTTGAATTAGATTTAGTCACACTTCTGCTCATTCCTATCAGTGTAGGCCAGTGCTTGGCAAAAACGATGATTGTATTTGTCTCGCTATTCAGACTGCTCTGAACACTTCTCTTTCTCTGCCAAGTGTATTTGTTTGTAAAAAAAATTTTTTCTCTGAACTTTCCCTTGTGTAATATTCCTCAAGGCAGTGATATTTATAAGAGTAATGAAAGTTTGCACCTTGCTTTAATGACGTGAAAGAGGGTGGCAGAGTTATCTGGGGACCAGCATATCCTTCTGCTTCCTTCTGAGCACACAGGGACAAACACACGTTGTTCTTTGCTCTCTGAATTTTCTTTGAAGCACATCTCTGCTGTCGGACATGTCAGTGGCTGTTTCAAAAATTTTTCTACTTTTTGAGCCAAAACCCTTCCATTTTGCATTTGGGACACTGTCTCGCCAAGATATACATATCTGGCCAAAACAGATATTTTTTTTTAGGGAACTTTAGAACTTTTTTTCCTCCGGATGTGCATCTGGGTTTTCTTTTTTCTTCCTATTTTCCCTGTTGTTTTTGTTTTCAGAGTGGTGATGAGTTTATTCATTTTAATAGCATTCTGATGTAGTGACATAAACCCTCTGCTAATAGGAAACAGAAATAACAAACAACTTTATATACATTCAGTGCAAGGCACATTAAGTGTAGCAAGCATAACAAATGTCAAATAAGACAAGTCAGAAAACCTAGGAGTTGTCAGTGGACTTTGATGTCAGTGGCAAGCGTGGAAGTAACAGGTCTTTGCCATTTCACACGCTGTATTTGGAGTCTGTTGTGTACTGAAAATTGGTTTGCTAGATTGCATGTTTATTTCTCTCTGCAATATCTATGTTTGGGCTTTTTTTTCTTTAAGTTTACAAAAGAAACATCCTTCTTTCCCACATCAAACTTTCCCTTGTTCTTCAAACGTTACTATTAGTAGCCGTTAACCAAGTGAAATATATACTGTTAAAACACAAGGGAGGCATGTTTGGGAGGTAGGAGAGGCAGATGGGCTAAGCGATATCTTAGCTCAATTTTCTGTAATGTGGGAGGCTGGGAGTAATGTGTATTAGTGTGGGCTTTGTAAACTTCTGACAGGTTTCCCGGGGATATACAACCAACTTATCCTCCCAGGACAGTAAAATTTGAACCTCTTTGGACTGAATCTCATTAAATGTATTGGTCACTGCACAGCATAATTTGAACCCATAAAGAAAAAACAAATTCAGAATGTGTTTCCAGCCATTGTTATTTTTAGTTAAGCCACAAACCATTAATGGCTGTTTAAAATAGGGGGGTTTGCATTTTTCTCCTCGAGCATGTGCTGTTTATTTGCTACCCATAGAAGTATGCAGCCAGAGTACTTGGTCCCTCTAAGGCCACTGGAAAGGCTTCAGAGGAGCCAACTTGCGCAGGGCTCTGAGAAGGGATCCTGGCTTTGCCACATCCAGCCTCCTCGGGGATGATTGTTCCAAATGGTTTCTCCCTTCACTGAAGAAGATGCCAAGACACTACACTTGATATTACAGGGCATGCAAGTGGGCCTTGGCAGTAAGTACTCGTCTCAGTTATGGTCTCGGATGACTTTTGGCAGGTCACTTTCACTCTCTGTATTTCTGATTTCTGAGTCAAAGATATTTCTTTGACTTTTTTACAAAGGTGCAACTATTTCGGACAGAGATTACCAATGTTGCAATTTTGCTTTGAATATGTATTAAATTAATACTGTCTGACAAATAAATTATCAGATACATATGTTAGCATCTTGGAGTATCCTTCCACCATCACTCTTTGTTTCCTTAACCCCGAAGGACTCTTGAAAATGACTGTTCTTAAATGGATCCACGCAAGATTGCATAGAGGCAGGAGGAAAAAACATCATGCAAGCCAATTTTCAGCTTACTGACGATCTTATTTCTAGAATGGTATCTTCTCTTCTTTTTACACTTTTTTTCCTCTCCATAACCCTCTTATTTCATGTTGATGATTTCCTCTGCTGGGATAGCAATACATAATTGTGGTAGCCCAGTGTTTATTTACAACTTCCAGCTAAAATTTAGCTTCCTATCTTTCAGTAAGACATTGCTGTGTATTTTAAAACACTGACATCACTATTTCCATATGTAGTAACTAATGGAATATTTTCATTTCCTCACTTGTTTTCTTTTTTTTTCTCTCTCATATGTGAATATCTTTCTTCACTTTCATTTTCACCTGAAATTAAGGAGTGGTCCAGCAGAGCATATAAAGATGATTAGCTGGAATTCCTGAGAAGTCTTAGTGGAAGTTCTTACATGTTTTCAGTTAAACTCCAAGGACTTAAATTCTTCATTGGAGTAGACCATGTTACAGCTGTAGCACATGAAGATCTGACCCTGTTTTCTTCTTGTACCCTGTTTGAAATCTTTAAAGGTTCCTGGTTTATATCCACACTTTAACCCAGTCCTACTGAAAATACAGGCACCAATCTTTCAGAGGAATCTGTGAATCCCATTGATTGCAAAAGGAGTGAAGGCAGAGGTAAAGATCTACAGCTGCTGGATCAGCTCTGAATGTGTAATGGAAGGATATAAAAGAAAGATGGAAGTTTTATTAATTAAAGTTACTCTCATGTTGCTAATGATTCCTCTAAGAGATATGCATGATATTGCAGCATTTTAAAATACTTGCAAGAAAAATACATAACCACTGACCTATGGGTGTAGTGTTTTGAAAAATGTCCATGATCTTTCATTCAAGGAGATAGACTTTCCACCTGTTCTGAGATCTCATGGGGAATCAACACCATTAAATGTGCCCTTTTGCAGATCAAATGAACTGATAACTATTTGTAAATTGGAGTTGAAGCCTCATGTCTTTAGGCCCTGTTTCAACTCAATAAATCAAGGCAGGTTCTTTAAAAGGAGCTACAGAGAATCTAAACTATTCCCCTGCTTGTTTGAACCCTCTGTTTTTTCTGTCTCAGTGAGAATATACACATTTTCTAGAAACTGGGCTTCTAAATTCAGTACTTCAAACTAGATGACTGCAGCAAACTGTATGACTTTCTACAACCTGCCCAATCAGTGTATGGAAAAACTACATCTTCCTGTGATTTGACTTTATTAATGGAAAAGAAAGACTAGTGCAAGCTATGTCCCTACCCTCAGATAACCTGGATTTCATAAAATGGACCTGCTGAGGCCCCACTTAATTGCTTACGTACTCACTGATTCAGAAAGGGTGATGGAGGGTTTTTGGAAGAATGTCCTTGCTTTTCCCCCTCCTCGAACATTTGCAGGTCTGGTGTAACTTAATGGAAATCTTGACTTTGTGTCTGTGGTTTGTGCTGCTGTATGAAATATTTTTGGCCTTCTACTGACCTACCTTGTTTAAAATTCAAAGGCAATTGTTACATATCACTTCTCTCTGTATTTCTTGCCTGTTTATTTGCTCCAGAAGATGACACTTAGATTGTTTGTAATCCTAATGGCCACAGAGGATTTGGCTTTGGTTTGAGTTGTTAATGTGGTTGAGTGACTCAGTAGCAATGATAACATATTTAGCCTGGATCTCTCAACAGAGAGAAGCAGACAGAAGGCAACCTGAAGAAAACTTTCCAATTAGAATATTGTTCTGACACTGTTCAGAATGGAAATTAGGAACCTAAAATCTTTCAGACAAAAGCACTGTTTAAAAACAAATTTTAAAAGAACAAGCATTTGTATGAACTCCCTTCCAAATTATTTAAGCCACTACAAAAGATTTTTTGCATTGATATTGCAATAAACTGAAATAAAGAATATACTGGACCTGCACTTCTGCCCAGAGGTTCAGAAGGTCTCTGTGGCCCCATCTTGAGGAGTTTATAATGTAAATATCAAGTGTCACGGTCACAGCAAGAAGGAGAAATAGACAGATGAAATGACACACCCACAGCTCTGCAGCTGGCCAGTAGCAGAGATCAAGTTAATCTGAAAGGTCCTTGTCACCAGAAATATGTGGGGTTTTAATAAGAAAAGCCTGGGTAATGCCAGCTAAAAGCCAAGTCAATTGGCTTTCAGCAACTACTCAGTTATTTTAGAGGCAAGACATAGGTAAAAATGTGTTGACTTAATAAATTCACAAAATAAGCCAAAAGATGTAAAATCATCATCTCCCGTGTCACAAAATGGAATCAGAATTAACAGAATTAATCAGAATCACATTTAATTGTGATATCCTGATGTACACACCCACAATAATTACGTGCTTTTTACCCTGATGTGTTGCAAAAGAGATGAGATTCTGGAAGTATTTTAGTACTTTGTCTATTCCAGAATCGTAATGCCTATTTTTTATGTTTTCTTATCATAATAATCAGCAGTTCTTTTATGCCTATTCTATTTTTTTTTTTCAGTATAGAGGCAAGCTTGTTTAAATACTTGCTCGTTTCTGATTAGAACGTTTTTCCCAAGGCTGTTGACATAGTTTCCTTTGTTCAATTAATTCTAGCCAAGTATTAATGTTTGCTGAGTAACAGTATCATCACACCAGAAAAATCAGTTCAGACAAATTACACTCTATATTCACTTGTTAGGCACACGTCCATACACTACAACTATTAATTAATGTAATTGGTAGGTTTTATTTTAATTAAAATAATGCAATAGTTTTAAATAACCTTGTCACCTGTTTAAAATATCATATTTGAAAAACTGAATGGATTTTTAGTATCAGATACTTTGAGCAGAATTTTTGCAGGATATGAATAATTTGGGTCCAGGGCACAGCACAAAAATTTTTGCAACTGTATTTTATAATTTTAAAAAAGAAATGTGAACCAATGTTTGCAAGTGTATGATTAGTTCACACTTGGACTCAGACTATCTGTCATCTCAATTGGTGTGCACAATGTCATACCAGCTAAAAGCGCAGTCCTTTGCCTTATTAGAGAGCTGGAGAAAGGCAAGCAGAATTGAAGGAGAAAAATTGCATTAATTATATGATTGCAGAGTGCTCATTGTGAACAGCATCTAAATATCAGTAACATGCAGCCTGAGTGAACTTGCAAACATTTATTCATGTGATGATTATTTTTTTCATCTATGACAAGTCTCACTGTGATTGCTTCTATAAATAGGGTTTTCAGGACCCTTGGTTTTCATTGGCTTCGTGTATGAGGAGCAGGGGGATATGAGGTGGCATTTAATGGTATCAGGGAACTAATGTAAATGTATTCAAATTGCAGATATTTTATTGTCTTCCCTTCCTTCCTCTCCTCATGCGCCACTTGCTTTCCAAGATGATAAATCCAGCAAGTTAATTTATTATACTCCTGTCTGTGTGTTTTTTGTGCTGCTTCGTGGGTTTTGATGCAATTACATTTGAGTTCAATATATTTATAAAGACAGATCTTTTTTATTTCAATGGCCTAAAGTTAATCATTGAAACAAACAAATAGAACTCTTAATTAACTGCTTTCAGATTATTTTTTTGATGCCAATCTTATACTACTCCCCTGAGTTACCAGCTGAGCCACAGTAAGTTGTATTTTTATATTGATGAAATTCACCTGCCTCTAGTGTTGCAATCTAAATGTTAGATATCTAGTCTGAATTAATCATCCATGCTTCTTTTTTAATTATTAGAGAAAAACAAAAGAAACCAAAAAACATGGACGAGCAGAAGAAGGTTGAAATCAATGACAAAAGAGAATATGATGTCAGTGTGGAAGAGTTAGGCTCTTGTGTAGCTGTCCGTCCTTTCAGAAAACACCTGAAAACAATGAGTTGGAGAGGGATTTCTTAAAAGGGCCTGTAGTGACAGGAAAAAGGGTAATGGGTTTAAACTGAAAGCAGGGAGATTTAGGTTGGATATCAGGAAAAAATTCTTCCCGGAGAGGGTGGTGAGGCACTGAAACAGGTTGCCCAGAGAAGCTGTGGATGCCCCATCCCTGGCTGTCTTCAAGGCCAGGCTGGATGAGGCTTGGAGCAACCCGGTCTAGTGCAGGGTGTCCCTGCCCATGGCAGGGGGGTTGGAACTAGATGATCTTCAAGGTCCCTTCCAACCCAAACCATTCTATGATTCTATGATTTATCCATATTTTATACCAGTGGATATCTCTTGATTTTATTGGTGATGAGAGTGAAACATCTGGAGTAATGCAGTAGAAAATCAGGCCAACAGATTACTGGTCAGTGGCAATAAAACCTGGCACACAACCTGTGCCTGTTGTGAAGCTCAGGCTAATGATATTCCCGTTGTAAAGAGTAGATTTGATAACCTTTGTAGCACAAAGGAGAAAGATGGGTATCTCTAGATTATGGTGTCTTCAGTGAATAATATTTAGGCTTTAAAATAGATTTCCACCAAAAATACATTAAAATAAGCATAATTTCTTTATTCTACACTCAATATGTATCTGATGCAAGAGACCCCTGCTTCTACGAACTTTCAGTGCCAGTAAACCACCCAATAACCCAGCATTGAACAGTAGACAGAGCCAAGGAAGAGGAGAAGCTGTGGGAGATCAGTTTAACAAAGTTAAAAGTTATCAGAGTTGCTTTTAGTTTTCCATAACTAGTAAACAGTTGAAGTATACTCTGAAATGCTATGAAGGTGAAGCTATTTAAGGGAACTAGTCAAAATATCTTGCATAATAGTGAAAGCTCTATTAAATAAACACGAGCTAAAAGACTTGAACCTGTTAAAAATATTTTGCATTCAGGTTAAGGGTTCATAAGGTCACTGTTTGGCATTCCTCCTCATGGGCAAATCTAGTGAAGTTAACATTCCTTTATTAAACAAATTCTGATTAAAAGCTATTCAGAACTGTCTCTATTTACTCTGTCACAATCACGTGATAGAGATTTCCTTTCTACTACAATAGAATACATGACATTATCTGTTTAATGGAGCTGAAATGGATTGTGCATTAAGCAGCATTACTTTAGAGACACAGAAAGACTAAAGCATGTGTACCTGTAAAATGGAGTGATTTAAATGTATTATGCAATAAGCCTAAATGGTTAGCAGAAGCATGAATTAAAATAAGACCATGAACATAAAAATGCCTTTCATTTGCTGTTTTTCACCAAACATACATTAGCTGAATTTGATAGTAATTCTGAAAGACAGGTAAATGTTGTTATAAACATATAGCAGATGGTTAAAGTGACATAAGTGGAGGGTGAGTGATTGTTCAAGGTCAGAGAGCAAGTGCCCAGGAGTTCTAACTTATAGTTCCCTGTTCTGATCATGAAACAAATCTCCTTTGTTCTAGATATTTGTACATTATTCTTTAAATGAATAGCCACTTTATTTTGCTTGTGCTTCCCAAATATGAGTACAGAGCATACTCAAAGGACACAATCTATGAATTCTGCCTTTAAAGTTAGCATAATTTTTATTTTGTTTTGGGATCAAGGACACAGAGTCATATACCCAGGGTGCTTGCATCATCCTCCGCTACAATTAGTAGCTCGCTAGAGAGATAAGTGGTTGACTGTGGTTGATTTCGATCCCATACAGACCACTACCACTTCTTATCCTACACCTGCAGCATGACAATTTTAATCTGTAAGGAATCTAAATACCCTTCAGTTTTGGATTCCTGTTTAAGTCCTTCTTTCCTTTAACACACTCCTTCCCATGCTGAACCTGTAAGAGGTCCATGTACTACTTTAGTAGGTTGTTACTCTTCTTGGCTCTTCTGTCTTTACCTGGAAGCAATTATTTATCTTCCTTATGCTTTTTGTTGATGTTCAGCACATCCAAATGAACCAATAGCTCATTCCTGTTAGAGCCTACCATTGTCTAAAAGTGGCAGTGTTGTAATCATGAGATGCTTCATATCTGAGAGTGGAATATAAACAAGTAGATTTTATCTGTTATTTTTTATATCTGTGGACATGCAAGGGAGGAAATTCTTATACTTCTTTTCCATCTTTTGGCCAAATACTGAATGGTCATCCTGACGAATAAATATGGCAAATCTAGTTTAAACATGGAGTGACTGACTGCAGAAGGTTTATTTATTTAAATGGCTTCCCGTTCAGATGAAATCTAAACAGAAAAGCATAAAAGTTATCTCTTAAATCCAAACCAGAATTTTGGCTGAGCTTATTAAGTCTGAAGAGTCTGGACTTAAAACAAACAAACAAAAAATCCCTTTTTTTTTGCATGTGAAACACACTTGAAATAACTTCCTCCAACTATTTAATTTTAATTTCAAAGGCTTTTTTGTACATTACCAAGTGCAACCCAAAACCAACTCAGTGAAAGAAATATCAAACTGTTACCTCCACTTTACATGTGTAACTCAGAGAGTTTATGTGACATGTCTTAAGTCAAAAACAAAATACCAGCAGAATAGGATTTAGAGTTGAGTGGACTCTAATCCACCAGGCTATGCTCAGCCCACTAAACATGACTTTTATTGTGCACCCAAATACCAGCTGGTGATCACTTGAAGATTGATGGTAGCATGCAGCTCTGGAATGTGCTCCTAAATTCACTCTTTGTGTCAGACCTCATGGTGCAAAAAAGAGTGAAATACGGTTACATTCAGTGTGTTTAAACAGGCAGCATGCTACCCACTGAACACATCTCCCTGCGGGGCTTAAGCACAGCATTCCTACTCCCACTGAGCCAGTGGTAGGGACAGCCACATCTCATAAATGACACCTACCAGTGACAAATCCACTTCCAGTTTCCAAATCTATACAGAAATAATGTAAGCTTCAATAAAATAATTTTCACTGCACGCATGCTTGGAAATACTTAGTTTTTGAAGCTGACATAAAAAAAACCCTAAGTCTTAAGTATTTAATACTGAAAGTACTCATAACTCTCCTAAGTGTTCAGCAGCAGTGAACAATGATGATGAAATTAATAATTTCCAGTTGCATCCGACCTCTGAAGTCCTCTGGGGGACATGGCCAAACCCTGTGTCCAGTGAAGCAAGTTGTAGCATTACAGTAATTTGGAAAAAAAAACCCTTAATGTGCAATCTTATGGAACTACATGGCTATACCTCTGATGGGAGTGAATGCACTTAATATACCGGAAAAATGTATTTCAAGGAAAAAAACCAACAGGAAAATATTTAAGGATAGGCTTGACCTTTGCTTTTCTCACAAGCCAAACTTCCCTTGGCTTCAGGAGGCATCCCAAACACCCACGTCCTGTAAGCATCTTGCTTCCTGTCAATGCAAAAAGCTGGGTGGCCTCTTGGATGTAAAATCAAATTTAATCAGAGTGCAAATTAGGCTAAAAGGGGTAATTTAACCATACAGAACAAAAATTATAAGAAAATAAATGAAGAATATTGTGAAGTATTGTACTATTCTAATATTTCTATTCTACATGTAGAAATATCAAGAGATTTGGATAAATACAGTTGTGAAAGAACTGCGATATTGAGTGTGGCTGTCTCTTTTGGTAAAGTTCATTATCTCCAATATAATGACCCTTCTGGCATCATGTTGGACTAGGGGTTCATTGAAGGTTCACTGAAGGGGGGATGCCATTTGTTGACCTTCATCTGCTTTGTTTTCCCACGTAGTGGAGCGAGAATAAGTGTTTCTTTTTTCTTTCCCAGACATAAAACAGAGCTTGCTAACTTTCCAGAATTGGTATATAGAAGTGGTTATATGATATATAGACAAGAGTTTATAGTCAGCAGGTATATGCATACCATTGATTGACACACTGATACTGATAGGAAACACCCTAAGAAAGGAAGCGGTAGTTTACCTCATTGTATGTGATACCCACCATCCTACATACCTGTTTCCTTATTTTTGCTATAGACAACTTCTTTTATGAGCATCCCTCTGTATTCGAAATTGTCTGTCTAAAAATACCACCCTTTAATTCACCAGTCCATTGAAATGAATTTATTAATGAAATTCTTTCAGATGTGAAATACTGCCCTCCTAGTCTTCTTCAGCTCATAGCTGAGTAAATTTTACATTATTTCACTGAAGGATGAATAAAAACTAAGCACTTGGGATTTAACTTGATCTTTTTATGCCTGATGTTTCCCTGATAGCTAATCCTAATTTGATTAAAATGATAATAATAATAATGAAACTGTAACGAATCCTGCATATACTGTTGCCCTTTTTTGTAGAGTAGGGGTGAGAATGACTGCCAAAGAAAGAACCAATATATTTTAAGGAGATCTGTGGATAAAGTGGCATGGCTGAAATTGCAGCTGAAGTTGTTAGTATCAATAAAGGCAAGGATTACTGCAGCAAGGGCAGTAATGCCAATCCTAGATACACAGAGATTGGCTAAATCTCTTGGGAGGTCGGTCTTTGAAGGGGAGAAAAGAATATAATGAAAACGGTTCCTCTGCCTCACCACAGTGAAGTGGGTTTTTACTTTATTACAGAAACCGTAATGAAATATTTCAGTGGTTGAGCTGTGTTTTCTCATTGAGTTTTTATTAGCTCTGACAACAAAAGAAATTCTGCAGCTTAATGACAATATGGACAACATGCTTGGAGAGAAAAAGAAAGACTGTGCATGTGAATTGATGTGAACAGCTTTTTTGTTTAAGAAAGTTTAAGCAGTTAAGAGACTACTATCATACTTTCATTATTTAAGGTGGGGTTTTTTGCAGCATTTGAAAGTGCTTTATTACAATTCAGAGACACAGTTGTCATTATATCAATGAAAATGTATTAACACCTCAAAACTGCATATTAGGGGAGTAGCTGTCTTATTCAATTTTGCAAAGGGCAAATTATGCCTTCACTGTCTACAGGCTACCTCAGTAAACCTGCAAAGTACACTCTTATAATGAACCAGAAAGGTAAACTTGCAAAGACAATTCCAGCAGTAAAACAACTTCTTTCACTCAACCTTACTTACACCTTCCCTGTTCCTCTCTCTCCCTCCCCAGTATTTAAAAACAACCCAGCTGGCATCATCTGCCACATCAGTTTGTGGAGGGTAAATAGTTAGGTACTCAAGCCTAAGTCTAAAAGGTTTGCTTTTATCACAAAAATAACAGCCTGAATGAGATGCAGAACTAATGAGAGTCCACTCAGACCTCGTTCTCCTCCAGAGGTCAACCTACTAGGGGCCCACAGAATGAAGATGAATGAATTAAGGGAACAGCTCACAAGTTGTTGCCCGGTTCTGAGTTGGAAAATAGCACTAACTTCAGTTTTAATTCATTTTCAGAAATTCAGTTTCTTCCACTTCTCATATCTTTCTTTAAATTTGGATCAAAGAGCTTTGGTGTCTGCATACAGTCAGGGCTTCAGCTGGCCAGTTAGTCTGATAGCTACTTGGAACATTTCTCTGTATGACTGAGCATTGCAGGAGGAAGCACAGCCATTCCTACAGTGACATGCTTGCTGGTCCACTAGAAAAAAGAGCAAGAGAGAAAACACAAGAGATTACAATGAAGAGATATACTGCTCCCAGAAGAAATAAAATAATGTGGAATTTGTCTGACTTCTCCACGGGTGTGGCTTTTTTTCTTGCTTCATGTCAAAAATATTGTCATACTTGGCAACTGAAAGCTTCTCATTCCTGCATTTGGAAAACAAAAACATCTCAAAAAAGCACCCAGCACACCCAGGCTAGTGGGTGAGACGGGTTGAGCTTGCGCAGCCTCAAGCAGTGTGGCAAGGAGCCTCTTCATGTCTTTTGGAAAGAAACAAAATTATAAACTCTGTATAACTCTGCAGACTTTGAAGTATGCAGCTTACAACTCTCCGAGAGCAGTTTCCACCTTGCAGAGCTGTTATGCACAAGATTTTTCTACACAAGACACAGAGAAGACTGGCTACCATGGCTAACTCAGCTGCAATAATCTTAAACCCAGCTGGCCAGTCTTTATGGCTCTCCAGGCCTGTCAATGTTGTCCCTGTGGTTTTGGGACCAAAAAAGACAGTAAAGCCTGGAAAGGTTAATAATGGGCAGAAATGAGCAAGGTAATATTTGAAAAATCAGATATCTTTTTCTGGAAAATTCTGTAGAGTGACAGTATTTTGACATCTTCTGAAATAAAACCCACAGATTGCAATTATATAAGGGGATAAAGTTGATGAATGGTGGAATTATAACTGCACACTGCTTATTAAAAGCTAAGAAGACTGCTTTTTTTTTTTTTTAATTGAAATACCTATAGCCCCTTCAGAGGTGTTATTCCAGGTTTATAGTGAGGCAAGTGGAGGAATAATCTGAAAATTATGCCAAGTGTCTACTGCCTAACAAGACTGGCTGACTAGAGCGTGTGGGTGGTCTTGCGTAATTCTCAATGAAGGAATCTCAGTACTGGAATATTTGGCAAGACTTGGAATAGCTATGCAACTGCAGTTTGGAAAAAGTTGATATTTTTCCTCTTTGTTTCGAGTGGGGCTTCTATTCTGGAATTTCATCATGAAGTTATCTGTGTAAGTCAAAAAATGATCAGCATTTTAATAGTGTCTGTTCTTCATAATGTAAAGCTTAAATAAAAATGCACTTAACCTTGTAGGGTATGTTGGGTTGATGAATATGCCACAGAGCCATGCTTATACATTTTGCCACACACAAGTAAGTGACTTTCTCTCGTTGTGTGTTTGCCTTTGCTTAGAAAGCACATTCTTCCTGCCCAAAACTGGCAGCTGCCCACACCTCAGTGGATCTGTCCCTCCTTCTTCATTCTTCGAAGCAGCAAATCAAATATGAAAGTTTTTCTGATAGTTTTTGACAGTTTTAATAAAACAGCACTCTCTTGCAAGTGTTTCCACTTTCAGTACAACTTTTAAAAAGCTCCAACATCAAAAGTCAGCTGGTAGTCCATTGCAATCTTTTTAAATTCTACAAGTTACCAGGATTTTAGGACGTCTATGTGTGTTGTGAATTGTAAAAAAAAAGACTCATCTACTGACATATGTGAATGCTCTGCTTAAGGTCAACTATTAACTGGTATGTCTTTTCCTATCAACACATGGTCCCCTTCACAAAGAGCTATTGAGTGTTTTACTGCTTCTAATGTGTATGTTGAGCTGCTCAATGTGACAGATTGTTCTTCAGTCATTCTAGAGCTACGTATGGGCCTGATTCTCCAAAGACTTCACCATGGTGCTATTATTTCTATTTTTAAAAGACTACACTATCTCAATCATGTAATGTTTAAATTCAGTTTTCAATTCATTTAGCAAATATACCAACAAGTATTCATGGTCTATATTTAAACCAGTTCATATTTAGATATCATTGACATTTCCATGTTATTTACTCTCATTCCAAGTACAGCGACTAAGTTTCCTTCTAGCAAATTAAACATTTTAGTTCTGGGCAAAGATGGCTCCTGTTTCAGCCTGTATTGTCTGAACTCCCTTCCTCCCTATCCTCCAAGTGATCTTGTTAATTAGTTAGCCTGTGATTTTATGAGTACTTGTAAACCTATTTTTCCCCTCTCACCCGCCTTTTATTTTTAATAAAAATATAATTAAAACCCTTTCAGATGGATTCAGAAGCTAGCAAGTGTGCACATTTCTGATTTCCAGCCCTTAAAAAACTATTACCTCCTTATACAAAAAGCCAAATTGCATTCTAACAGGATTTTTTAAAAGTGCAAGGACTTCTCATGCGTGAAGAAGAGATAAAGAGATAAAGAAAAGGTCAAAGGTCCACCTGAGCTTTTTGGGCCCCGTATGGTTAAGGCACACAAGGGACTGACTAGTATCACATCTGGCTGCTTACGGCTCTTTGGCCAAATGACTACCCATTTATAATCGGCTTCACTTGAGACCTGGCTGAGGATTGGGCTGTAGTTTGAACACTGCATGAGCAGTGGCAAAATGCTTGAACGGCTCTCTTATCTCACCCCCTTAAGTACAAGGAATCAATACAGGTTTCTTCAAAGAAAGAGAATATCGACAGTGCAAAGGTGACTCGTTCTGAAGTTTTGAAAGGAAATAGTTCTTTGTTCTCTTTCCATACATAAAATTAAACAAATAGTCACACTGTATCCTCACATAATTAAAAAGCAATTGTAAATAGCGTGGTTTTTTTCCACAGTACTATGTAAACTATAAAAATAATACATTTATTTCTTCCATGTCTTCACACTAAAAAATCAGAAATAAGGCCAAGAAAACAGTAGTTAAAATTATTAGGTTCTGATTAATTCCAGTATCGTTTAACTAGATATTTTCCAGTTCTTTCTAATAATAAGGCACAAACCAATTAGTCAATACAAAGTTGAAAGGAAAATATTTAAAGTAAAATAAAACATTTTTTTTTGTAATTTTTCAGGTACCTCTGCTTCCACTCACATTTTTAAAATATATAACCATTCCTTTCAATACTAGCAACATTATGTACAGTGTCTCTATGAATGTATATGTGCAAATTACTTTCTCACCTGTTCAGAAGTGTCCTGTGAGCAAAACAGTGCCATTTCCATTTGATGCTATAAGCGAAACCATCATTTTGCTTAAATATTTATTGGGGGGGTGGAGAAGAGGGTGGGAGGGGGGGAGGTGAGGGAAGAAAATTGATTTACTTCCAGTTCCTAGAATGTGAGATTTTACATTTCAGTTTCACATTTGGCATGGGCTGGCATATTTGTTGGCACAAACTGAAGGTTTAATGAGGCTTAAGAGAGTCTTACGGTCTCCTTAAGTAGAAGCTAATATTGTCAAGCCTGCTGCTAGAGGTACACACAGCCTGTCGTTTGTGGACACCATGCCCCATGAGGGAGCGAAAGACAGCAGCATTGTATTGCTGAATTCCAAATCACTAAGGCTATGTAAAATCCATGCCAGTTTGGGCAGCAGAGGTTCCCGTGGGGGATGTAGCCCATCTTTCTGGAAAGAGATGTTTCTTTCTCCCCTTCACTGTGGTGCTGTGTGTGAAGCTGGATTGCTGTGCTTTACTCCCTGCTTTTTTTGAGCCACATACACCAAATCTCTGCCTCTGCTCTGAACTTCCCCCTAAACAACCTTATGAAACTGAATCCTTATGCCAGCAGGAAAACATATTATTTCTTGTACTTCACCCCAGGGGGTCCTAAATTAAAAGCTTGACAGAGCATCCTAGATTTGCTCAAAGTCCTGCCAGACTGGAAACTCAGGGATGGTACAGAGCAGAGACAACTGCGTGTACTCTTTCACGTACCATAGTTTAGCCACAGCTTATCTGTGGATAAACGCAGTGCTTTGAACTTCAGCTGGGATGCTTGCATGCCACAGCTGTAGCTTACCAAACTCTGAAATATAATTTCTTGATTATATTGAACACTTTCGTAACAAGTGATTATGTGGGTCTGAAATAGGGAATAATCTTGTTTTGAGAAGGTCCTGCTAAAAATTGTATTAGTTTCATTAACATATATATCAAACTTCTATATTAATATGTCTGCAGAGGAAGTCACTTATATTAGGGTCTTATCTTACATAATGGGGATTATTATATCCCTTATGTTAGAAAAGTCAGGTTGTGTTTTCAGCATTGTGACACCAGTGAATTTGAATTAAAGAGTGACGAAAGGCGGATGTTGAGTGACTAAATAATATGTTCAGAGGACAACCTGATGAGTGGATCTAGTTCATATAGCTATATGCAGGTTGGACAATTTGGGTATATCAGGCTGTGTTTGTCAGCGGGAGAGATGTCTCCACCTTCCTGGATTTCAAGTCTCTAATAGCTGTAATTTGTTTTGTTCTGGCCAACACAGTGGGTTTTGAGTGTTACAAAGGCTTTTGTGACATTAACAATGGATATGACACAAATATTTTGTTTCTCCTGCAAGAACAAGCTTTTTTAAAAAATAGTACTTGCATAAACTTTTGTGGTGGATTAGAAGGATAATTAGAGAGTAGGTGTTAAACTGCCTAATTGTCAGTAAATTGTACACTGTGTACAGAGACTCCCAGTCATTGGGAACTCCTAAATGTTTAGTTCAATAATAATAATAGTTCTGGGGAGACAGGTCACTGAAGCCTTTGTTCTTCATTAAAAGAGACAAGAGCTATATAGCCTGTCCTGTAAGATCAAATTTCTAACACTAGGAATCAAGTTGGTATTGGCTTTATCATTGAGGAAAGCCAAAAAAAAAAAAAAATCCCTGACTGATGAAAAAAGGGCGAACAAAGATTATTCTTGTATCTTTCAGGATGACTGTTGTTTGCATATGAAATATATATAAACATTTTTTATTGTCAAACAAAATTGTTGATATTCACAGAGTGGTGTCCACATCACTCTCCATACAGGGTTTACTGTTTTGAATGTTTAGTTAAATTCCCAAAGTATGGAATAGAATTTGCTTTGAAGGTCAGTAAATGTTTACATAATTTTTTTACATAAACTTTTGGAGATTAAAAGCATCTTTCTAGCCACTGCTCTTTCCAAGTCACAACACTCAGACAGTAAATCTTTAACAAATCAAATTTTCTTGGGTGGTTGTAGGGTAAATTTTGTTAAATGAAAGGGAAATTTGATTAATTGTAAATTCCCTCCCCATAGTCCTAAGAGACTACTAAACTGTAAGCTTCAGCACTGAAAGAAATGAGACTAATAAATCTGTATGAAAGTATATGTTTCAGGGTTTTCCTTCCCCTTTACGAATGGTGTGGTGTTTCCATAGCCTAGTGCCATGTCATAAGGTATTCTCCTAAGCAGCAACTTGATGGAGAAGAGTTACCCTTAAGATGCCTTAGAAAGAATAATGCCATTGCAAAGAGGTTAAAAAGCCAGGAAAATAATGGATTTTAATAAATGAAAGTTGTGAAAATCAAGTATTTCTATTTTTGTCTCTTGCTCAAAAACAATCATCATGATCTTGATCATCGTTAATGTCAATCATGGCTTACGCTTTGTCAATCATTGTCAGTCACTGAAGCAACAAGGAGGGGCATTATATTGTGCAACCACTGTGCTCACATTTAGCCAGTGCTGTGCAGGAAACTGCTGCCTCTCCCAGGTTTTATGTGCTTTCCTAGGATATCAAATACACAGTTCCGAGAAGGTTGAGTTTCACCTTACAGCTGCCAAATATTACAGTAAAGTTAATAAGGCTACCAGGAAAAGAGATGAGCTCTAGATTCGCAGGCTTGTTATGAAAGGTCAGTTTGAGCATTTCAGAGAGGGCATAGGGACTGCATTTTAATGGCACTTATGCCTTTGAAAATCCCAGCTAACAGCCTACAGGAATAATTGTTTAAAATAAAGCAATTGATTTTTCAATCACTGAAGACTTATGAAAATGATGTGGACAATTTTCATATACATTTACTGAGTATTGTTTAAGTTTTTAGGTGGAGACTGTAGATCTTGATTGTATGTTTACCTTTGGCTGAGGGACATATGAGATACAAATATTATTTGTTGGTTTAGTTTATTTTTTTAATGCATGTAGGCAAACATTTGCTCCTGAAGGCTGTCACACAAATAAGTGAATCAAAACATTGTATCTTTCAGTAAATGAAGATTTTTTTCATCTTCCTATGACAATATTCAATAATCATGATAGAAATAAGGTGGAGTTATGTATCATATTTATCAATGCAAATCATGTGATCTCTAGCAGACAGGTGTAAGTCCTAAGACTGCAGCCTTTACCCGTTTGTTGTCTACAGCTTGTCAAAAATTGCTCTCCAAGAAATTTTCAAAGAAAAAAATTACGGTTCCAGCTAAATACGTGTTTTGCAGAAAGTGCAGAAGGTATTAAAGGCACTTCTTTTTTAAACGGAGCAAGTATCCAAAATATTTTCTTTCTTTTTTTTTTTTTTTTTTTTAGCGTTCTATTTTCCAAACTATCATTAGCCCATGTTAATCTAGTCATCTGAAAGGCATAGATGCTTAATTTTGGATAAGACATCTACTGTTTTCTATAGGGAAATACTGAGGAAAAGCTTTGTTTTTAGCAAAAAGTAGGTTTTAGAAACAGTGATCAGCCATATTGTCCCAGACAAATGGTTTTCAAAAGGGATGTGGACTCAGTTTTTAGATTTATGAATAAGAATTAGAGGAGGGCTTCATTTTTGTATGTACTGTATATTCGCCACCCTTTTAGAGTCAAAGAGAACACAATACAGTAATAATGCTCATGAGGTAAGAAAGCCTAATTATATGTTAATTTTTTTAATAAGAAGAAATTGATTAATAAAGTTTTGGCTTTCCAGTGTCAGCTCTTGAGAAATATCCCTTTTGCTGTTACTGAAAAGAAAAATAATCTGAGTGGGCGTCAAAATATATTGGCCAAGCAAAGACAGGAAAACTGAGCTTTCTCAGGGACAGCAAGTAATACTTATATTGCAGATATTTGTGCTATTCCTCTAACAGGCCTGATCCTGCATTACTGAGATCAAAGGAAGTTTTTCACTTTAGAAAAATTGAAGAAAGTTTTATGTGGGGAAAAAAAAAAAGAAAGAGCTAGTTCTACAGTTTTAATAGTTTGATCCAAATCCCATAAATGAACAACTGAATAAATGAACACATTTAGGCCTGACTGAATACATATTTTTTTCTTTTAAATAAGCTGTGCATGATGATGAACTGAAGAAAAAAATGACCTTGGAAATGATAAAAAAATATTCTTAGAGAAACCCCTGTTAGGAAAAGAAAGTAAACTGTTCTTATGTATTTTTCATCGATCTTGTGGCTTTTCTGCTGTCACAAACTTCAAAATCTATTGAACATACTAATTTGTTTAATATATGATCTTCTTTAAAAGCCAAAGCTGTAAATAATCGTATCCATTAAAATAAGAATTAATTAGATGAATGAATAACAGCAATGTCTGATTTTTATGATGTATGTCTAGCTACTTAATGTATTAAAAAATCACATTCAAACTGGGAAAGGAAAATTTGCTTTAACTCAAGAATGACATTATTACCAAGTGTCTGATGAGGGTTTTTCTTCTCTTATTGACCCCACTTGTGTTCAGAGATGCCTTTATTTAGAAAGAAATGTAGTTGTGAATTGAGAAAAGCAACTGAACCACTTTACTAAATTGTTGTCTTTACTATTTCAGAGCTGCAAGAAACTAAGACCTCTGAATATCACAGTATATCCCACAGTCCCCTGGATTACAGGATATTATTAATGGATGAAGATCAGGATCGGATCTACGTGGGCAGCAAAGATCATATTCTGTCTTTGAATATTAATAATATAAGCCAGGACCCTCTGAGTGTAAGTTCAAGATTTTTATTGAGAATCCAAGGTTGCTTTACTATATGACTTTTATTTTAAGACAAAAAAATGTGTATTTCATTATTTTGCAGCAGGCAAAAGTCCAGGCACGCCCCTTACTGAACTGTTATTCCTTGGTTTATGTTTAATACAAGATGAGCAAACTATTAGGATGGCTGCTTCTCAAACACTGTTTAAAAAATGACCTATTTGTTTTGAAGTGATGTTCAGAATGGCTTGGCCTCATAAGGAAAATTTGTATGGGCTGGTGGTTTCCACTCCTCTCCAAGATCTAAGATAATTCAGAGATGCAGTTTTAAAAGGAGTGTGTAAGGAAGAATAAGATACATGCGATCATTTTCAGGCTATAGGGAAAAAAACAACGGAGACAAAGTTGCCTTTAACCTTCGGCTACATTTATCTTTGTTTTGTACTCTGAAGCATAATTGCTGAACTATTTTCCAATCTTTTATTATGTCTGTGTCAGCCCTCGCCTATCAGTTGGGTAGCTGAGACACCTCCTGTTTGGGGATTTTTGGACACTATGACCCTCATCTCCTGCTTGACACCACCTCTTTGGTGGCTCTTCTCACTAACTGAGATGCCATTTTCTAAGGACTCGTTGTGTCCTACCTCCCCAAACTGTGGGTAGGCAGCCTGTATATGAAAAGAATCAATTTATCAAATGTTTAAACCACTTTCACAGATTACTCTTTTGCTTCCAGAGCCAGTTCAAATACAGCTTCTCTGCTGTTAAAATAGGTGGCCTGCAGAAGTACTTGTGTGCCCAGAAGCCTGTTAAGATATTACCTCTCTACAGACTTTGCCTTGCCTATCTTTAGATTATTACAGCTACAACAGAATCTTAAAGTGTACTGTATAGCCCTTGTTCTAACAAATTCATCTGATCCTTTAATCTATGGGCTTTATTACTGTACCTCAGGAGTATCAAGAGACAGAGATACCCAGCTCGGGGCAGTAAAGTTAAATGCCTTTCTTAAGCGGCAAGGCTTTTAATGTGTCAGGAGAGAGAGGCCCTGCTGGGGGGTGATTAAGAGCACTTAAATTAGGCTTTTCTGTGAATCACCCTCTGGACATGCCTGTCTACCTGAATTGATTGTGCTGGGAGTCCGGGGAGGCTAACTCCAACTTATGTGTGTAAATTAAATGCCTCGTGTGATGGAGTGAAGGCATCATTACTCCTCGTAAAGGTACAGAAATCTTCCTCTGAAATGGGGCTGCCTTCTCTGATCTGAAATAGCTCGTGTGACCTTTTTGGTAATTCCCATCTCACCAGTGATCTGGCCACCCTTCTCTGGGAGCTGCTGTGCTCCTGCATGGCACGCTTCAGCGTTCCCTGAGCAGGTCGGTTTTAATGCTGTGCAGAGTTCGGGTAAACAGGAAGGCCTCTCTTGCATGAAATATATTCTGCAGCATAAAGCTATGAGGCATTTCAACAGTCTATTTAGGCCTGAAAAAAACAAGAATTAAAAAAAGTCAACAGAAAGCAAAGAAATGTGAAATTTTCTGGCGGTGAGTGTGATCATGCAGTGTTAGGCTCAGAATTAATCTCTGCAATTCCACACGTGTTTTCATTTGTTTATTTATTTTTATTACAGATTCACTTGGCTAATCTTATGCCTCTATAGAAACCCTATATACATATGCATACAACTCTCTGTATATTTATATGTGTTTATATATATACATAGAGATATTTTAATACTATTATTTATGTTATCTTGAGGCTAAATGTTACCAGGTTCTGTCACCTACTACATTTCTAGGGAGAGATTTCAGTGGATATCTTTTCTGTTTCAAAATCAAAATAAATAATGGAAAAAGCTCGAATAATTTAGTTTGAGTACAGAACAGATAAACATTCAAACACTGAGGTGTTTGTCAGAAAACTTTCTGTAATACAGCACATCTTGGAAAGAAATGAGGAAATCAGTTGCTTAGATTTTATCATAAGATATCCAAACCTTTACTGTTAAACCAAAAAATTTTTATAAGAACACTTCTTTCAATATTTTAGTTTTCTGGTTTCTAGTGTGAATAATTGCTAGAAGTTCAGTAGAAGTAGAAAAGTAAAGATGGACGATAATTTAGACAATGATGACAAAAATATCTCTTATTTACCAGAAAGAAGTTGAAATAAATTACTTATGTTAAAAATATTTAATATAATTTACTTTTATCATTCAAAGACCTGGGCCTTTATTTGTTTACTTCATGCTAGACAGGAAGTTGTTTTCATTTATCAATAAAAGTCTTTATAATTAAGGTGTAAAAGACATCCAATCATTAAATTTTTACTAAGTTAGGCAGTGAAATGCTTTTTGGTTGTCATTAAAAAATAAATTATGTAATAAATATGTTACTTAAAAGATATTCCTTTCCTTCCAGATACTCTGGCCAGCATCAGCAAACAAGGTTGAAGAGTGCAAAATGGCTGGCAAAGATCCTACAGTAAGTTATAATCCACATGCACACACATACACAAATTACGTACTTGGCAATAAAGTGAGAGCACCTCGAGTGCAGCCAAATACAAAATGAAAGAAGTGTTTGTTTTGCTTTTTAAATGTTCTGCAGGCCAAACGATAATGTGAAATTATGAAAAAACAAGCTATGTAAATAGAATGCACTTTCAGACTTTGACAGGTGGGAAAATATTCATTGTCCACTTCCTTGCCCTTTTTACTTGTTACTAGTCAAACTAGGTAACAGTACTTTTCCAGATATGTCCTGGGGATGGTGCCAAACAGCCTGTTCCATGTGGGGAAATGCTCTGGCTGTCTACTCACCCTGGGAACAGACTGTGCAGGCTGGCACTACTCACTGCAGCCTGAACATCCCATATTCATGAACAACCCAAACACCTCTTTCCATTACTTCCACAAAACAATGCCCAAATAAGTATCTGGAAACCAGTATGCTTTCTTAGAAAGATGTAAAGGTAAAGATGGTCTCTGGAATCCTGGGAAACACGACCTGGGGAGCAGTTATGTTGAGTCATTTTGCACCACAGCTGTTTATTCTACTGTCTAAATGCAGACACCTTCCAAAAGGACCTAAATCAACTGGCAACCCTATACACTCTTTATAGATACTAGACAGAAATGAGGGACTTTGAAAGACCTAGTGAGTGGTACAATACAGGAGATCCTGTCTTTGGCAGAGTTGTATATGACTACTGTTATGTCCCTAAAGTAATTTGAATTTACAGTCTGTATGTGCTTAGATTTTATTAACGGAAGCAGCTAACTTATAAAACAAGAAACAGAAATTTACTTTTGCATTCTATTCAGTTATCTTTTGAATTTTTGCTACTTCAGTAGCACCTAAAGATCTTTATACTGATTTTCTTTTTAGCTCTTTAGATATAGCTGGTTTCCAACTCATATTTTAGTATTAGAATTAGGAATCTAATCTGAGCTAGAAAATCGTAATTTCTAACTACTAAATCTATACAAAAACCAATTAAGTTTTGCTTATATTTTTATTTGAGTAAAATTCTATGGAAATTGGTAGCCTTCACATTAGGTATTATCATCTTTGGAATATACTCCTTAGCATGAAAGTGTGATAATTAATGAAGTGATTGAAGGACGTAAGCAGGTGTATATAAATATTGCTTTTAATTTCAGAAATAATAGAATTAATGCAAAAGTCTAGTGATTTTAGTATATAAACTGTTATTTATTTCAAAGGTCTCTATATCATGCCTAATATTTCTATTCATTTTTGCTTTACATTTTGTATTGTTAGCTAAGCCTACAGATGACATGCAATTCAATTACTGTAATGTTAAAGCAATTCACTTGAGTCCATTTCGTAAGAAAAATATGTGTGGGCTTTATTTTGAAAATCTGTTGCAAATGATGATGATTGTAAGGAAACCAGCAGGTTAACCTACTGGAGGGTCACTGTAATATGCTTTTTCAAAACTGTGGAGAGTAATTCACTATATTGGTGCAGAGCAACAGAGTGATTCTTTATGAATAACTATATGGTTTTATGGCAGCTTATCTGCTTTCTTTCCTGATAGCTATGGTAGTGAAAAACAAGTTTTTCCTACTTAATATGCTATTTTTCTATAAATCTTTACATTGTTCTGTTACTGCAGCATGCAGTAAATTCTACAGATAGTGGCCTATTAAAGTGCACTAAACGTGAATATAAAACAGAGTTTTGTTAATGGTGATTAATGTTGACCCTAGTTACTATGTCAACTGCATCATCCACTTGTGATTGACAGGTAAAGGAATTTTTTTCTTTGAAATACAAAGTTCATTATTCTTAGTCATGTTTCCAACATATACTGACACTTGTCTAGGGTGAAAAAAGGAAAAACATAGATGATACTCTAAGCACAAAGTAGTATGTACAATATACAATCCATGGGAAAAAAAACCTGAGACACTCAAGTACTGGTCTCTCCAGAGAACTTTTAATCTTGGATGTTTAGTGGTGAGACTTTCCTAGCTTTTAATCATATAAAAGTACCCAAATGTTGCAGCATTAGTGGACAGATTTCTGGATAGAACCTCTGTTTCTACAACAGTTTAATTGTGGGTACAGCTAATATTCTGTAAAGTAGTTAATTAAAAATGTCTATCTGCATTAACTTTAACTGATTATTTTAATACCAGCTGTGCACTGCAGAAGAAAAATTAAGTTCCAAAACCAGAAGTTTACATTAAGTTTCTTAGTATTTGTCCTCAAGAGTTTAAAAGAGAGAAAAAAAAAAAAAAAAAGATACTGAAGAGGAGCTGCTGCTTCCACTAAAATCAATGATGTGTCTTATTGAAAGCTCACTGAAATAATGAGAAAAAGAGCACACAATGCTACATTACTGTTTGCAACTTAAAATGTATAGTTCTATTTTCATAGAATTATAGAATGGTTTGGGTTGGACAGGACCTGAAAGATCATCTAGTTCCAACCCCCCTGCCGTGGGCAGGGACACCCTCCACTAGACCAGGTTGCTCAAAGCCTCATCCAGCCTGGCCTTGAAGACAGCCAGGGATAGGGCATCCACAGCTTCTCTTGGCAACCTGTTCCAGTGCTTCACCACCCTCCCCATGAAGAACTTCTTCCTGATACCTAATCTAAATTTCCCCACTTTCAATTTAAACCCGTTTAATTTTAATAGAATTCTTGTGAGTTTCAGTCCTGATATAATGGGAGAAGCAGAGAATGAATTCATAAAAAAAAATAACAATTTCAAAATAAATTCAAAAAGGAGGAGTGTGAATGCATGATAACATTTGGCCTGTCAGAGAATCGTGATTATCACAAGGTGAAAGAGGAGTAGATGGACTTACAGCAGCCAGTAAAGGACTTTATGCAATCAGCAAATTCTTTTCAAGGAGACTCAGGGAGGAGGTTCATTTGCCATACCATTAGACAAACATTGGTGTCTGAATTTGTCATCTTTGGCTGCCTTTTTTGTTAATGAAAGAAATTGTCACTTCAGAATTGTATGTTCACCAGTCTAACTTGAATGCTTACATTAGTTTGACATCTACTTCTCTCCATTTACTGTGATGAGATTCTAGGGCATAGATCTCTGATTTTC
This sequence comes from Rhynochetos jubatus, assembly GCA_027574665.1. Taxonomy (NCBI): domain Eukaryota; kingdom Metazoa; phylum Chordata; class Aves; order Eurypygiformes; family Rhynochetidae; genus Rhynochetos; species Rhynochetos jubatus. The sequence continues at coordinate 11,655,454 of CM050652.1, forward strand.
AGATGTCTACAGTAAGCCACTTCCCCAGACACCTCTACTGAGTTTTAGCATCAGCTCCAAGAGAAGCACCAGTAGTATGTGAATATCTATAGCTTAGCCACCTCTTTTGGATGTTTATCCATCCTGAAGACAATTATCTCATGTCACCTCAGACCAGACTGATTTAAAAGCCCAAAGTACTCCAGTATCAAGTAAAGGGAAATAAACTGCAGCATAAACTGGAATAGACTGAGTAGCAGTCTTTCAGAACATATTCTGAAATAATTTCTTCCCTTGTTGTGTTGTGGAGTCACAGTACAGTACCCACATTAATCACATAGAAAATTGCAAATGAAGTTCAGTGGTTCAGCACTGGGGAGATGGGCAAAGGCTCAGGGAAGATCATAGAATGGTTTTCCTGATGGACAGCACTAAAATATGAGAGAGAATGTTGGTATTGCGCTAACTGGTGTTACTTTTCTGTAAATCATCACTGAAGAGACATGAAGGCACAGTATGTGTCTGGCTACCCCAGAAGGCTGTCCTTAAAGAAAAGAGCTGTTCATCTATCCACCCCTCTGTTCTTGATGTAGACCCTTTGGAGAGTACATGGCATGGTGCTGTAGCAGAGTAGCAAGTGCCACATTCCAGTACTGTTCATGCAGATATTGTTCCTTGGTCCTGATCCCTGAAGACTTCCATTCTGAGATTTCTCAGCATGTAATCCTTTACCTAGGAGTCTTCTAGAAAAATTTTCTGCAAACAGTAAGAAAAGAAAGCATCAGCTTGCACTCTGGCATATATAAGCTAGTGATATACCTTCACGTATCCTTCTTCCCTTTCTGCTGCTGGAATATGGATTCATAGTACTGCTGAGAAAAAACATGATTTTGATAGCAAGCCATTACTAAAGCCAAAATAAGATAGCTGGATATGAGAAAATGGAAACATTTAAGAAAAGTCCTCAGCTTTAGAGAAACAATATATTTTGACTGGGTTAAAGGATTTTTCTGATACAGCTAGAGCTAACGCTTAACTCAGCACATGAGATATTCCCTGTAGAGAAACTCCATCTATGAACTCTGAACTACCTACAAATATGCACTAGTTTTCAGATGCTGTAGTACGGTACCAGCTCCTGCTGAACCGAAAATGTGAATGCCTTTAAGGATAAATAAACTGGGCAGTCTATTGAACAAGGATTAACTCTACTGGTTTTCATGAAGGTGACTGATGACATAGTTTCCAACCCCATGCTCACAAAACACATGCAGTATTTGGTGAAGGTTTGGATGATTGAATATGAAAACAGTTCTGGGATCTCTGTAAGAAAAATATTGATAAAAAGGTTTCTATTTTGAACCTAAAGTCTATTAACAGTTGATCATAGTAAAAAAAAAAAAAAAGAAAAACCAAGAGAAGAAAGGGGTTTGCTGGAAGGAGAAAACTGTAAATCCAAAGGTGTGAAACTGTGTGGCACTTAACATACTGGTTTAATTTTCATGCTGATTTGAAGATGTTACTGTCGATCTTCAATGTGAACCAACAATTCACTGCAGACTTGCTTTGTGTTGTTCAGTTTTAATGTTTTGAAAGTAATTCTTTTACACAAAAAATAGGATCTGAGATTTGGGCTTTCTTTCTTTTTTAATTATGTCCAACTATGATGAAAAAATTAGGGGGAAAAAACCCACCGTTTTGGAGGTGTCCTTAAAGAAACTTCAGGGCTTCTTGTTTTCCTGCAGAGGCCCTGTTTCTTCCCTTGCAGGGTACAGAGAAGTCTGTGGATAAAAATTAGATTGCTGTGTGGAGATGGGAAAGTTACATGCACTCCTCTGTGACTCCTCTCTAGTGCCCTATCAATGCCCAGTTCCCAGACTAGGAAAAATGGCATGAAAAGAAAACAGAAGTCTACAGCTGTTCAAATCCAGAGACTACCAAACTCATTAGCAGTTTTCATACTATTAGAATTACAAACCACGTCTATTCCCTAGAGTTCCCAACATTTCATAACATTTGCCAATGTGAAATTATTTTTGTCTGTTTTCCCTGCAGCATGGCTGTGGAAATTTTGTGCGTGTGATACAGTCGTACAATCGCACACACCTGTATGTCTGCGGCAGTGGTGCCTTCAGCCCCGTGTGTGTGTATGTTAATAGGGGGCGCAGGTCCGAGGTAAGTCTCTTTTCATTTTATCCACTCATTTTGTGCTGGATCTTACTCGTGTTATGCAAAGCCCAAAATTTTAAAAATGCAAAAATCAGTGATCTGAATAGGTTTCTTCACCCATGTTAAATACAAAAAGAACAAAGATCCATGGTTTTCTGACCTGTTAGGAGCAAGAAGAAAAGCCATGATCAAAAGCCATGCCTCAGATATGATATTTGTCCAAAATTTCACAGTCATACTAAATGCTGGGCTACATTTGATACTACTTTTTATTTGATCATCTCTGGTAAATTCATTCCTACTCTTTGTTGGAAAAATTGCCAAGAAATACTTGAAAGGAAATAGCCATTTAGATAAAACGTAGAACATGCAGTTCACTTTTTATAACTTCCATGTGTTACTACGTTCCTGGGAGAAGCCCTTAGGTGGGCTAACTATTCAGGTACGTGAAGTTTTGCTGGAATTCAGCTGAATACCCCCTAGATGCAATCCCAGTACAGGTAACTCATCTACTGCACAAGTTTTGCCCCAGTAGATTCTGCCAGGATGAAATCAGTAAGTTTTCTCATCACTGTCAGATTTTTCAGGGTCCAAATCTTATTTTCTTTAGATAGGTCTCCAGTTTTTCTACATTCAGTTTCACTGTATATTTTCAATAATATAAAGACCAGATGTTTCACAAGTATTTTGTCCAAGTTTCCTGATTTGAAAGTGAAATGTTTGTTTATGTGCAAATGTAATAGGTACTAAATTAAGCAACCAGAATGAGAAAGAGAAGCACTTAACCGAGACCCAGCACCTCAGTAGCTTTTGGGTCAGATTCATGTCTGCAGGCACAGGACTGTGCAGTATATTTTCCTGTACAATGTGGAAGCAGATGTGTTGGGAAGGCAGATCAGAGCGTGCTACCTGGAGTTTTGCCATGTGAGGGCAGCTTTTAACGCTGGCTGGCTCCTAGGGAAGAGACTGGGAAATTCATCGCTGATTTCATTGGGAGTGGGATGGGGATTCTGGACAAAACCCAAGACTGCTGCAGAGGTTGCCAAGGATGTGATAAATCATTGTTTCTCTGGGTAGGTTTGCACAGGATGATCTCAGTGACTTTTGGTAGATTTCTACCTGTCTCCAGCCTCCTTAACGGAGTATGTAGCCTGAGTCACTGCACCTTCAGTCCTATTGAACTTTCTAAAAGTAGAGGTTGCTAGGCCTGGATTTCAAAACACAAGCAAGCAGAACTGAATAAGTAAATCCATCCATCTGGTTAATGGAGTCTGCATTAACTTATTTTGACGTATTTTGAACCTGAGGCCATCTTTCCTCAGCATTGTTCTATTTCTTGACAAATTATTTAGAACATAGAAAATGATGTCATTGCTCTCTAATTAATACAATATTCTTTTATCAGTTTAAGCAGTAGTACTGTATCCCAGAGAACTTTGAATCTCATTATTTTAGGGGCGTTATAAGTGAGGTCGTGGGGGGCAGGACAGGAAATTACATCTCCAGATGATGCAAGATGTTAAATTTCTTAAGTTAAAAATACAGATACATGCCTTGGAAGAGCAAAACTGACTTCACTTAGCCTGTCCGAATAGCTACATGCCTGTGATCAATTCATTACATAAACTGCTGTTTCAGACATCTGGCGTCTGTCAGACACTTGACTGTAGGCATCACATGCTCAAAGCCCCTACTGTACAAGCCAGAACAGTATAACAGATAACACCAAGCATTTCCTTCGAAACTCATTGCATATCTGAATGCATGACTAATTAATAGAGCAGAATGAAAAACTATGTAATGCTGCTGATGGGACTAGTGAGAACTCATTTTTTTCTCTGCTTATATAATTTCACCTTTAATTTATTACAGTTTTCCATGCACAGAAGGCTGGGTTTGCATGTACAAAATGGATATTTTAGAAAGCACATCTGTTTTTCTTTAGAAGCTACAAAGCCTGACAGTAAGAGTCATATCCAACAGTCATAAGAAGTGGGCCTGTTTGGCTCTTTTGTCTTCAGGACTCCACATAATCTCACTAAAAAGGTGGTTTCATTGATGAGGCAGAATGCTACCTGTTTCTTTGAAAAGAGGTTAACAATTAATTAATTTTCCTGCTTGGCACACTTGATACTTTGGTCTCCGGTAATGATTCTCTTAGTCAACCAAAGGTATTCTAATGTCAAAGTAAATGCAAACAGAAGGAAATATAATCACTGTATGAATTAATTATAGACCAAAAAGTAGTTTAATATATATTAAAATCAAGTGAAATCCTGGAGCTAGTTTAATAGTGCAGTAGTGGGCATTTTGAATTGGTAAATAGTGGTATAATTTAGTAAATACGGATTAGTATCAAGCTGCATAATTATCTAGAAGTAAAACAACAACACAAAAAACCCCCAAGATCATATTAGAAATTTCATACTTACGTATTAACGTTGTTTAGAGAGCTTATTACTGAAACAATAGATAAGATCTCTGTAATTAAATTAGGCAAAGCAGAGGAGGGGGAAAAGAGATAGGGGATAATGGATATGAAAACTTCCTGCTATAGCTGAGCATTTCAGGTTGGTGGAGTCTCCAATTTGCTGTCACCAAATGACTGCTCAGTGATCTTTATCACATCCACATTCCCCTGAGACTTCATTTCTTGTTAAAGCGATTATAAAGAGCTGCTGCCCTTAATCAAATAACTAATACATTGGCATCTACATCACAGAAGCCTTTCTTTGGAATTTTTGTCAGTTATCTTTTTCTGTTGAAACAGAAGTATTTTGAGTTTGGGTGTTTTTTTCCTTGCAATTGTGCATTTAGGCCTTTTATTAAAGATTAGAAGTTTGCTATAGGAGGCTAGGAGCAAATTCTTTGTTTGGCATACAACGGTATGCGAGTCTATGTGCTATGGATCGATGTCTCTGCCATTACTGACTGCAATTTTTAAAGAATGGACTTGGACCCTTCCTGTTGAGCATACTGTGCCCTTCAGTATTACTAGGGAATGAAGAAGTGAAGAGGTACACCAAGATGGGCACATTTTCTGAAGATTCTCAGATCGTTTGTATTTCAGGCTGTAGTCCAGGTTGCTTCTACTTGGCCAAATGATTTTCCTATTTATAAATCACATCATAAACTATAAACTAAGTCCCATAACAAGATTCCTAACCAGTAAAAAAATTTCAAGAGATTTCAGGCCATGGCAAAACATATTGATAAATCACCTATCGCTATGGAATTAGAGCTCTACATGTAATCCAAGAGATGGTGATGAAGAAAACAAGTATGATTTAGGGGATTTTGGAGGCCTGATAGCTCAGTAAAGAGCAAATTATTTTTACTATCACCAAATTACAATTGTCATAAGAGATTTTTATTTAATATATATTATTGTTCTAGTAGCTTTATTATAATGTCCTGGACTTGTATAAGCATCACGATGAATTCAGCAAATAAAGGATAAATAGCTTCAAAAGCACTGAAGTAATCTCCACAGATGCTATTGTAGAGATCAGTCATCTTTCAAAAGCATAACTGACCTAGAGGGAAAAATTCTTTGTTTCAGTGTCTTGAATTCATAAAAAGAGTCTTGAAAATAACTGGGTACCAAAGAAAAAGTTGTATAAAAAGATGCTGAAATTCTGAGTAGGAAAACTAAACTACTGATAGTAGAGCAAAAGTGCCTGACAGTGCTGAGCATTGTTAACACTGGAAATGGCCAAGCATAAAAATCACTTTACATCTGATGGTTTCTGAAATGAGAAGTGACACATGAATCTACATTGCAGGAACAAATCTTCAAGATCGACTCCAAGTGTGAATCAGGAAAGGGACGCTGTTCTTTCAACCCTAACGTGAACACGGTGTCTGTTATGATCAGTAAGTAAAAACACTAGAAGTTGCTGAGGTCTAAATCCATGTGATCATGTGTGATGTGGATTGACAGGATGCCTGGAATGAGCTGGACACAGATTTCAGCCTCCAAAGAGCAGTACTTTGTGTCTGGCTGGTGGGGTTGGGTCAATGCTTGTTTCAAGGTTTACACTGAAGCTAAATGTTGGTGTATGAATGAAATGCAGAAATAAACTGTTGAAAGGGAGAGAGAGAAAAAAACAGAAAACAAAAGTTTGTCACTTTTCCAGCTTACACATTTTTCCCAGGGTTAGTTTCAACTTTGCATTACCCAGTCTAGCATTTTGTGTTTGAACAATTTCTGACCTTATTCATCCTAGACAGCACTTGTGTCTCATTTAATTATTTGTAAAATCTCAGAGTAGCCAGGGAAAGACAGCCTGAAGACTTTAGTTACTTTGAATTTCATTTTTGTTGTCATCTCTGCTGTAGAGCCCACCAGCTATTGAAAGGCTCTTGGTTCTTCGATCGGCTGTGTACCCAAGCAACTTTTCATTTTTCTTCCATTTGAAAAGCCAGGAAGTGATACAACTAACACACCTCAAATGTTCTTGTGAATTGGTGGTGACTGTACTCAGTGACTCTGAGATATACCCCATACACAGAATTACTGCAGTGCCTATTGCACACTCAGCTGAAAACTCAAAGGGAGCACGCACTTTGTGCAAACTAAGTCATTAGTAAAAGAAACTCTTTCCCCAACCAGGAGGCACATTATATATACTTACTTTAATCCAACCTTTCACATTTACAACATGTTCACAGTCTTCTAGTGCCAAAGCTTTGATTTCTCAACATGTGCCTAGTCCTTGCTCTATTTCGGCTATGAAGGGCACAGCTGTTACAAAGATTTTTCAGGCTTTCTTAGAAATAAAATTTAGTGCACACAGGTACTGCATGTTTCACTCAAGAGGTTTACAAGGGAACAATATGTGGTATTTCTGCCATTTGAATTCTGTTGAAATCAGTGGCAATTACATATTTTGCCAGATATTTCCTTTAAAGTTTGAGTCTCATGGAGCTTAAGGGAAGTGTCATATAGTGTATCCCAGATGGTCTATTCAATTATCTTTTTTTTTTATTCCTCATTGCAAATGTATTTGGTGCAAAGGACAAGTGATTTTATTCATAGAAGTATGAACTGAAGCACATTTAGAAGACAGGCAAATGCTACCTAGATACCTCTCCGCACTTTGGCTGCACTTATATCTGTATCTCATCAGTGATCTATGGTCAGTGTTTGCAGACACTCACTGTGTAAAGGAAATGTTTGTTTAAAGTCAGTAATGGATTAATCCACTGCTACTCATCGCTGTTGTGGTATAATTAAATTAATCAACTGTCAATAAAAAACAAAGTTTCCTTTCATTGTTCTTCTGGATTTTATGAAACACCATTGAAGTACATTGTTTCTGAATTACTGTATATACAGACAGTTGATATTCTTCTACAGTAGATATATGACAGCTTTGTTCCTCTTAGTAGACTTCACATTGTCTTCCTTGATCTCTCAGTTATGTGACTAAAGAAACCTTCCCTAGTATTTGACTTATCTTTCATGACATAATTCATCTACAAAGTTAAATTACTCCACAACGATCACATTCTTTTTCAATAGAGTCCCACAGATTGAATTTTACATTTTCTTCCTGTTACTACAAAGTCTAGTCACTTCAACAACATTAAGCTTGAATGAATTTAACCTCAATATCCATGCTGTAAAAGGTAAGATTTTGAAAATTACAACTTGAGTTAAAATGTGAGGACATAACCCATGTACTGGAGTCTCCTTTGAGCATTCTTCGGCAGGAGGATTTCCTTCCCCTCACTTCAGAAAATAGGAAGTACTGTGAGACTGGGTAGCTCTTCCACAACAAAAGAACCATTTTTAAGTATAGCTGCAATTTCTTGACAATTTTGGGCAACACCAGCCTAGAATACAGCAGGAAAGCTGACTCACTCTTCAGAGGAAAGTGATGCTATAAAAACAAATTTGAACTTGGTACAATTTGCCATTGTACAAAGACACTTTTGCATCAAAGCAATGAAAAATGTCCCTTGAAGAAGCTTGATATAACCGATGTACAGGATGCATGTCTCTCTCCCCACCAAGACTCTTGAGATATTTATAAAAGCAGACATACCTCATCAATTCAGTAATTCCCCCAACGACAAAGAGAAGCAGTGTGAACTAGTTATGCTGCGCAGATCAAGTGCTGTGTGGAATTTAGAATTTAACCAAAAGGAAGTGGAACTGACGGATATCATCTGATACATGATTAGCAAGTAGACTAGGAATGCTTAAGACATAACTAATAGCCTTGATATGTAATAGGATTAAAATTACATAGCGTATTACTGTTATTAAAGTGTGCGTCTCTGTATGTGCACAGAACTGTACATAACATTTAGTCAGAACCATAAGCCTGATCTCTTTCAGCCAATTTATTTCATAATAAGAAAAAAGCTCTGATGGGTTGAGGCAATGAGGCCAATATAAAAAATCAGTTATAAAGCAGTGTAGATCTAACATCATTCTGTCAAGACATGCTCAGGAAGTAAAAGCTTCACAAACATGCAGCAAATGCATTGTTTAAATCCCCTGTGTATGAATCTTGTCATCACTGGGAGAGATGGGAGCAGAAGAGTGCCTGCTGGTGCTCTGCAGGGGTTCAGTTCAGGCTCTAGCCAGCAGCAGAAAAACAAAATCTCCAGAGTTTTAATTGTCTCATGAGCCAATAGTCTTCCATACTGATGCACACACAGAGAGCATAAAAATAGCCTCAAGCGCTTCTGAACCTGTGACTCTTGCCAGCTTGACCACACTCTCTGGGTAGTCCAAGAATTCAGACAAAAACATCAATCAAAGGACCCAGCTGTACTGGAATGCATTCAGCCACCACTCCCACTCCAAGAGTTAGAGTTTATTTTAGCTACTGTTTTCTACTCTGGGGTTTCATTGTCATTAGTCAGTGGAAATTGCTTGGTTATTCACAGAGTAGAAGATGATAATATATGTAATTAGAATTAAAATTTTATATATGTATATTTATACACAGACTCACACAAACACAGATACGTATCCTGATTGATAGACTGACTTTTCAGCCCTGCACAGAGGCCAGAAGTTCGTAGTTCTATTAATCTAAGAGTTGCGTGTCTAATTTTGTTCAACCATAATGACCTTGTACTTAGAATCAAGTACATAAAAGGGGACAATTGTTGCTCCGTATTACTCTATGTCAAGTTCAGTAATATGATTGTCTGTTCTCTGCAATACTGAAGTCAGCTTGAGGCTGCCTGGGGCAGCCTTGACAATACTGTTGGTAAAAATTGGCACTGATCCATTGACGGCAATAGATGTTGTGCCAGTTTACACCAGCAATAAATTCAGCCCAGTCATTTTGTCTACTCCCATAACAAAAAAAACCTTTTTGAAGTACATGCTTAAAAAATTGACTGTGATTCTTTTTGATAACACTAGACTGATTTTCCAGTGGTTAGCAGTGAAAGTTGAGCAACTAAACTTTGTATCAAAGGTTCACCACATACACAGTTCTGCTCTTGCATTTCATTATGGAGTTCCCTAAAGTCTTTAAGAAAAATGTGATGATTCTCATGTATTCTAGATTGTGTCTTTGTAAATCAGAGGGAAACCCATTCCCATGACTCAATATTTATCTGTGTAGACTCCCGTGTAAATAAAGAACTGACAAGTTTAAAATAAAAATAGATCAGTAAATACAACTTTTCCAAAAGCCATAACAATGCATTTGCTTTTTTCCCCCTCCAATTCTTTGCAGATGAAGAGCTTTTTTCAGGAATGTATATTGATTTCATGGGGACGGATGCGGCCATTTTTCGGAGTCTGACTAGGAGGAATGCAGTGCGAACCGACCAGCACAACTCCAAGTGGCTGAGTGGTGAGATGCCTTTGTTTTACCAGAGCTTTTTAATGGGTTTCACAGAGATTCTGCTTCGTTTTGTTTAAAATAAAGAGCTTGGGTTTTACAGTCTTTTTCTCTGAATTTAATTTATGAAGTTGAACCATGAAGAAATATGTCTACCTACATATTGTAGACAATGCACACATATAAAGAGTTCATTGCATGAGCCAACCTCTTATGCCGTCCCACCTGATGGCCTTTTTTTGCATTCAGACTGTATTAAACTGTTCAAGGGAAGTGTATGAAAACCTCTCAAATGGCAGTGGTCATACAGTCTGACATCTAGGGAAGTGCCTTCTCCACCTCTAATGCATCAGACATTGCCTTAGAGTGCTTGATTCTAATATTTTTCCTAATGCATCACCAACTTCAGTTAATTCGGGCTGATATGCCTCTGTACGGAAGACTCACCACCAACTGCATTCAAAATGTGTGCAGAAGAGAGTCCCATTATCAAAGACATCAGTGTCAATTATTGCCATTTATTTCAGTGGTAAGATCTTCATTATCAAAATACAGTAGGAAAACTAATTTCTGAGTGCAAACAGTTAAATCTTGGCTTCACTGAAATCAATGTGAAAACTCTCCCTGAATTTACCAGTAAGAAGACTCCTTCCAAATAAGCTATTTTGAATTAAAATGGTGGTCAACCCTCTGAGCAGAAATAGATGTCAAAGGTTAAAAGCAACAAACATGGTAGTTCCAATTTTAAAAAAGCCAATTTTTAAAAAAAATTTAAAAGTGTTGAACTGAAGTTACTGTGTATTTCCTTTACCCTTTTTCTGGGAGACTCTTGTCATTCCTGCGTAGCTGTGACTGCAGTGAAATCACAGGACTGCAATCAGAATAAATTCAATTCACTATGAAAGGGAAACTCCTTTCTAATTTTTTCTTATGTTTCCTATGCATTCTTACAGTTATCTGCACATCCTGAGATGTGTACTCTAAAGTGAATTAGGGAAAAAGGACCATTAAAATCCCTAATTTCTGGAAAATGTACCTAATATATATGCTCAGAACAGGTATTTGACAAGCACAATTTATTTCTAATATAATAATATATTTCAATTACATTCTTTTTATGGTTTTATTATGTTCTTTTAGCGAGAGTCATGACATATATTAATTAGAATGGGTTCATGAGAATAGAAAAAACCTGCAGTCTAAAGTGAGTTTTCTGACAGACATCAAACATTTGTATCGGATTCTTTTAAGATTTGTACTGGATTTCAAACGATCAAAGTCTTGCACAATTGTTGAAAAAGTATAACCTTCATGCAGGAAGCTAATTCCTTTAGACAAAGGAGAAGGTCTTTTGAGGACTCCTTCCACTATCCATTGTATTTTAGCATAGGAAATTGCCAGAAACATATGTTATACAGGTACCAACACCAATAGAGGTGGATGACTAATAAGGGATTGCAAGAAACTAGTGCAGAGTCACCTGTGTGTCATCATGTACATTTTAAATTACATTACAATTTACATTACACTAGTGCTCCTTTACAGTTTCATCTGTTTATCAACCTCTGATATGAACTCAAATGCTGTTCGAGCTTTTGCGTACTCTGCTTTCCTTTTCTAGTTCCAACAGCTATTTTTCTCTCTTATTTATGCATTTTTAAAGTACCTTATTTGTTCTTTTCCTGAAGAGTCTTTTAGCAGCTTACTTTTATGGTTTTGCCTTAATGAGTCTTTCTGCAGTCATCTAATACTATTGCTTCTGTATTTTGATTGCTTTTCTAAATATCTGCTGTGGGATAAAATGTGACGATGCAGAAATTTAAGGCTGCCAGCAAGAAGCCATTTACCTGATGATATCTGATATATCCACACATAGAGCCTAACCTACTACAGCTATACCTCTATAGGCATTATGTAGTGTTTCCTTGATGCAATCAATAACTGTCAAATCATTATTTGCTTATACTGATACAACTTTTGGTTTCATCTTTTTGGTATAATGTTTCATTTCAGAGCCTATTTTTGTGGATGCTCATGTTATTCCAGATGGCACTGACCCCAATGATGCCAAAATCTACTTCTTCTTCAAAGAAAGACTCACAGACAACAGTGGCAGCACAAAGCAAATTCATTCAATGATTGCAAGAATATGTCCAGTAAGAACTATTTTGTTTGCCAGGTTGTTGGGACAAGCTGCTAGTGTGACATGATAAGCTAAAAGAGTAAATGATTGAAAAACCTTTGATTTATATTAGAAACAAATTTGCTGTTTCATCTTCAACATTCATAATTAAGAAGAACTGTTACTGAACAGACAGCTAGGGTCTGAACACGTTATGTATATTCGTCTATACCTATAATGATATGGAAATTTAGAGATTTAGGAATTAGACTGGAATCAGTCAGGAATCTGACTGACCCACAATAATTACCACTGTTAAATTTCCAAATGTGTGGTTCTTTGCATGAGTGAGGTACATTCTTTGCTTAGAAAAACTGAATTATCAGACAGTGAAGTCTTTCACACACACACACACGGACATAAACACACTCAAAAGCTCTGAAACACATTGGAAATATGAGAGCCAAGATTTTAAATGGGTTGCCTTGACTTCTAATATTGTTTTCATTTAAACAATATCTGTCTTTTCTGAGTTCTTGCATTAATGTATGTGTGAGCCTAACTTTAAAAAAGTGCACAGAAAACTTAAATTCAGGAGTTATGGCTCCTCCTGTGCAGTAATTATTTTATGATCGCAGCTCTCCTCATTGTCTCTGTTTCTTTTTTTCTATCTGTAATCAACTGCAGATAAAAAATTATTGAAACAGCTATTAATATCTCTGGTGAAATGGATTTTTTTTTTAATGAATGCAAAATTATAAATGCACAATTACTGTTATCCTTTTAATTCCTTCTTTTGTAAAGGTTCAGGAAGATAATTGTGAGCATTTGTGTATTCCTTGCCTTTAATCTGGGTCTTCAGAATTTGATACTTCGTGATGTTGTTGTGCATGGGTTTGAAGGCGTTTAGGATTGTGTTAAACTTCTCTAGCAATATGATGAGGCATGTGATCTCTTTTACAATAATGTTCTATATTTTTGTGAGGGTGCCCAAAGGCCTTTTTCAGTATTTTGCAAGAAGACGTTTCACTCAATTACAGCTGTATTTTTTTTGTTATTGTTACTCTTATAATTTAGCCCAGATGATTTCTGAAAGGCTCTTTAGACTTACACTGAAGTCAGTGGCAAAATCCCAAAGCCAATGGAAATAAATCTGAGCCAGTCATCTGTATACTTGTATACCATCATATTCATATATCACCACCTTTGAGATTGGCCAAATATATTAGTACAATGGTGCCACGAGATACCGCCCTAAAAGACTCCCTGTCGGTCACCCAAAAAGTCAGATTACCAGCTCCAGGAGCACCAGTGAAACATGCACAGTATGTCATTGAAATCACATTTGCCTAGCTTTTGTATTTCTTTTTTCCCTTTCCTTGGGTGACATTGTGCTGTGCAGTTGGAAGATACTGCTCTTACCTAAGGAGGCCACCAGCAGAATGAGGCAAGAGCTGCACCATCTGGTTTAGTAGTTATGGTTTCCACCTTTCAGTGGAGAGAGCTGGAGATATCCATGAGCGAGCTGTTACCAAGCCCCAGGACCAAGCTAGCAGGACTTGCAGCAGTGCAAAACTAACTTGACCCATGCTAGCCATCATTTCTGAATTTAGTTCAGAGCACCCATCTCAGCGGTTAGCATGGCTTACTAGGTCAGATACAGCTATACTGCTCTCAGGGTTAGAAGAAACATCCCTCCATAGGCTTATTAGACCTTTTAGAGGTAACATGGAGTTCTCCATCCTAGGTTTCAGTGTCAACACCTCCACAGTCCTTTGCAATCATACCTACACACACTGATGCTGTGTGTGTAGATATCTGCTGCTCAGCCCGTCAAAGCCTGCTAGCCCAGCACAGAAGGTCTTGTATGCAGTATTTTTCTAGTATCTGGAGTGTTTAGATGAAGGTATGTGGTTTGGGCTTATCATATTGAATATACCAGCATAATTATCTAGATGATGAGTCAAATTAACCTGAGGAGATTGTAGAAAGGACCAGTAAAAACTTAGCTGTGTTATGGAGGTTTTTTTCTGAAAATAATATTTCTTTCCAGAATGACACAGGTGGTCAGCGTAGTCTCGTGAACAAATGGACAACATTCTTGAAAGCAAGACTTGTATGCTCAGTAATGGATGAAGATGGAACAGAAACGTACTTTGATGAATTAGGTATGGCAAGAAAATCCCTTAAAAATTTTATCTAAATCCTTCACCCTCTGCATATTTAATTATTAATGTTCACAGAGCTCCTTAGTCAAGTTTTTGACAGTAAAATCTTGGCCTGGTCGAAATTCATGACAAAATTCCCCTTGCAGTTTTATGACAGGAAATGAAATGATCCTTCATAAATCTCTCTTGGTAATTATCATTATCTTTGAAAAAAAGGTAATTAATCTTGACTATATAAAGGAATTATATATGTAAAGAATTAAAATATGGAAGGGAACATGTAAGTGAAATCTACTGTTATTTTGCTCTTAGTTAGGATTATGACAAAGGGTTTTTAATATACATATCTGAAACTGTTTCTTATACAACTGTGTAACATACAGCTTTTTGGCAATACAGCTTTTCTATTTTGATCACTGGGTAGAGACCTCAGTTTGATAGTTCAAGATAATACTAACAAATCTTGTTACTAGAACCAGCAATAATACTATGAATAAATATCCAGTGAATAATCTAAACAGCAGCCACAAGATGTGTAAGGAATTAATAGATGCATATCATGACATGTAAGTGCCAAACAATGTTATCAGGTAGTTTCAAACTTTATGTTATCTGCAGCTGTGACATACAAAGTCACAGTTCTAAGTTCAGGTATTGGAAGATCTGGTATGTTTATTAGTATAAATCTAAATCTAAATACAAATATAAATACTATAAACAGCTAATGGGCCCCACACTGGAGCTGCACTTGATTTTGACCTTCTCTCCATTGTAATCTTTCTCGTTTCTCTGTCATTATTCCTGATTCTGTTCATAGCAAATGGAGTTTGGAGGTTTTTTACTTTATATCTTTACAAATATTTGGTATACTTATTTTGGTTCAATATTTCAATGGAACCTGGTGGGCCTAAGAGCAGATCCTAACTCAGTGTAACTCAGAATATTCAAAGGGCTTGGAGAACTGATTTGCAGAAGCTCTCAGCACCTCCTAGGACTGTCACAGCAACTTTCTTACAGAACTCTGATTTACCAGTGCACTCCTCTTAACAAAACACTAGGATATCTGCATTTAGTTTTCTGTATGACAAAATGCAGAACCATACAGAATAGGAGGCAATGCTCTCATCTTGGGCTCCCAGTACAATCCTGTAGCAAAGAGTACCTGGAAACTGTATACAACTGTACCTGGGAATTCATGTATAATGCAGAAGAGTGTAACGCCATCAGTCCTGCATGGTGAAGTCTTTGGCTTTTAACATATTTAACAGAATGTTTAAAATTTCAGAGGGTTCATGAAGGAATCACATAAATTAATGGAAAGCTAAAGAACATATTTTATCATAATGTTGAACAGTGTCATTCTTATCGTGTGGAGACTGAGCTAGTGACAGCATCTAGAATGTGGACTGGACATAATTGTCCTGCTATCAATCTATGGGAACTCCTTGGTTTTGACCTATTTCAATGTTTTCCTACAATGGAACAACCTACTGAAATGAGATCCAGCTGAGAGAAATGCTCAACATGGATCCGGAACATATTTGAAAATCTTTTTCTTCTGTCTTCATCAAAAAACTGTTTCTGAATGTTTAGATGCTAGATTTATGCATATAGTCCATTTATAAGGTAAGTCTGCTTTTTCCTATTCAAGTCTGAGACAAAACTATTGTTGACTTCAGCACGGATAAAGTCATAAATTAATTAGAAAAATAATTTTTTTATTAGTATTCAAAACATTTTTCCTTTTCTTTCTTACAGAGGATGTGTTTCTTTTAGAGACAGATAACCCCAGAACAACGCTGGTGTATGGAATTTTTACAACATCAAGGTAAATTGGGAGATTTTTAAAAAATTACCTTTCTGAACTGCCCAATTTTCTACAGGAAAACTGATGGTTTGTGGTCAAGGCTTTGCTGTGCAAGTTTATATGTCTTCTGTGACCATCATTTGCATGCAGGAGTAGCAGTCTCACTATCATTAGAGTTGATATCCGTGTTGGACCTGTGTTGCTTAGGGCAAACTGCTCCCTCACTTACTGTCAGCTGGCACTGCGGAAGCATTTCCGTGAAGGGCCACTTGTTACCATTCAGAAGTGGAAAGCTAGACAACTTCAATGCGGTGAACTCGTGGCATCTGAAAACACTTAACACCTCCTGAAGGACATCCAGCACCCCGAAGGATCAACCCGGGAATTCTGACATGAATCCGTACAAATCATTTCCAGTCTCTCAGCTGGCAGATGATCACACAGATGGCAAATAACCCATGTTGGCTTCAGTTAGTCACAAAAAGACAAGCTTATATGGCATTTGATCACCTCCTTGCAGCCTTAAGCTCTCTGTTATCAGTCAGTAGTATTCACTTACAGTCCAGTTTAGAAAGCACTCAGTGAGCTCCCAAGGGCATTGGGAGTACCAGCTATGGCTCACTATGCTGAAACTCTCCACAAAGCTGGACCTACAGGTGGATCAACAGATTCTGCCGTCTCTGACATTATTTTTTCTACTTTTCTCTTGCCCTGACTTCATAGTGTTAGTATACAGAGTAGAAATAGTTACTGCTTACTGATTTCTGATATGCTACCCTGTATTATTTAGCTGTTATTAATTACCTTCGAAGAGAGTTGTTTGGGGTTTTTTAATTTAATTTAATTTATTTGATCAAATTAGAAAATTATTTTACTTATTACTAGTAGTTTTTTTAATGGCGATTTCCAGTAAAGAAATCTTTGCATGAAAAATGTTTTTTTCCTCGTACACTTTTCTGTCTTTTTTCATGTGGATCCAGGGATCTGCTTTCTTCAATGTGTGAACCAGCCAGGAAAATATGATTTTATGACATTTAATTGGAAAAAAAAAAAAGTCCCATAACTTGTAAACATCTGGTGATGACTACATTTTATGACTCCTACTGCACAAAAAGAGAAAACGCTGAGGTTATGTATAGCAGTAAAACCATACTTATGATTAGGTTGTGGATACAGCATGCCTGAACTGAAAACACTTTTACCTAATTCTCCTGGTATTCCTGCAGTGGAAATGAGGTTTGAATGACAGGACCATATAAGGTGACAAGAAAGAGAAAACTTCACTTTTTCCTGGCTATGAAGTGTTTTCTCTCTTTATTCTGTTATCATAAACTACGGTAGTCTATGCTTTCTTTCTCTTTGCTTGACTATAGGTGGACTGTTTCCTAGTTAAATACAGCAATCATAATGATTTTTACTCCTTAGCAGTTCCTTTATCTTCACCTCTGTAGACCTTCAGCTCATAACAGTAGCAAGAGAGAAACATCCCAGCAAATAATAGTACTTTTATCTAAACCATGCAGAAGAAAACCAAATAATATTGAAACAAATTATTTTGGTGGCATAATCTGCTGTAAATCTAACATAAAACATATGGAAAGATTAAATACATTTCTTAAAACCTATTTAATACCTACTAAAATTTCCACAAATGCCATAATCCACCTAAAAGATTCCTCCTGCTAATACATGTATATATCTGAGAGCAATGTGGATTGCAATTTCATTGTTTAAACACTATGTGTAATGGTTTTGGGGGCTTTTTGGAGGGTTTTTTAATTTCTCAATTGAAAACAGAGGCTTGCTTGGATTATCTTCAACCATTAACATCAGGCAGATTTCAGACTGTTCGGAATTTCCACTTTGTTAAGATAAATATTCCAAATCTTCCATGGAGTGAAAAGGAAAAAGAAGTTGATTCACTCCAGTTAGCCTTAGCATCACTCTGGAAATTATTCCCCTATAGCCCTCCATTGGAGGCTGCTCAGAGCCTGTGCTGGCTGAGGCAGCATCTGAGATGATTCCTGAACCCAAAGCTGTGGAAAAATATGCTCTTCTCATAGATGGCCCCACAAGTTCTCCTCAGGAAGCATCAAACTTCAACCCTTTTGAAGGGGTCTTTATAAGACCAGTTTTGTGGGTGGATTTGAGTATTATATAGGAGTGACTCCTTTACAGCCTCACCTGTCCCTGTTTTGCTTAGAAAAGCTGGCAACTGATTGTAATAACCTAAACAGTTTTAACTGTGCTGGATGTTTTGATAAGATTTTAGCCATGTATTTTAGGAGGCTCATGGAGGTCTTGTGGTTAGCATACTGGTAGGGAGTTCTGGCAACCTGTGCTGAGCTTGGCAGTACAAAGTTTATAAATCTCTTGCCTCACTGAAGTCAGCAATATTTTTGCCATTGATTTAACTGGGGGCAGATTATATTTCTTTCATATTCAAAATTAGGCAATTTTCTTATTTTACTGGTAAGGTAGTACCTTCCTTTTTTCAGTTCACTGTTCAAAAAGGTGCTAGGTCTTAAAGGACTAATGGTGTATATTGGGAAGCTAGCTTAGTTGGTTTTAAATGCATTGAATCCACATTATAGAAGCATTCAATTGTATTAAATATATTATTTTAGAGGTATCTTTGGACTATGTAAAATGATGGAAAAGCTATACAAAAGTTAGTAGATTGCAATACTAACTTCTTCTTATTGTCTTCCAGCTCCATATTTAAAGGCTCAGCCGTGTGTGTATATCATCTATCCGACATCCAGACTGTGTTCAATGGGCCATTTGCACACAAGGAGGGCCCAAACCACCAGCTGATTCCATATCAGGGCAGAATTCCCTACCCACGACCTGGCACTGTAAGTACAAAGATGTTTATGCCGGCTTGCCAATTACTCGTCTTTGTTTAATACATAAATAAATATTATTGATTCCAGGAGAATGGAATATATGTGACTATGACAATGAGTTACAGTTCAGAACGATTTTATTTTCTTCTCAGCTTGCCATACAAATCATGTAGTATCTGGAAATCTTCTAGAAAGGATTAAAAGCTATGCAAAATGCTAATTGCTCTTGCTATTTCTGCTGAAAAGGTGGTAAGAATTATTTCATTAGATGACAGTCATATTGTTTACACGTACATTTGCATTTTGTGTGTATGTTTGAGCAAAAGAAAAAAAAATAAGCATACAAAGACAGCACTGTGTGTGTGTTCTATAGTGTGGATCCAAACGCCTGTAAGTGTGTCCTCAGTCTGTATGAATTTTCCATAGTTCTCTTATTTTTGCAGCTCTGCTGGGATGCTTGAGAGATGTAGTAGGAGAACAAGATTAGACGAGGTCTAATACCCTTTCAGGCACTGAACCTTAGAAGAGAGACCTAGAAATTGATGAGTTTTCATGCCAACTAGTTCACAGTAGTCCTCCTTGTTAAGAATGCTTTTTGTATGCCTTGAAAAGTTCTCTGGAATGTTCTCTAAATCCATATTTGCTAAATGAAGTATGGTGGACTTTTGTTGTTTCCTGTGAAGTCTTCTTACAATTTCTTAAGTATCAGAATTCAGTAAGTATGCACAGAGTTATAAATTATCCCTCAACAATGTAGGGTTTGGGTTTTTTTTTTAATTAACACTTTGTTGCTTTTCCATTTACCACAGGAAATTTTATTTTATTTTATTTTAATTTTGCACGTCACTTGAAGAAACTTTAACCAAATTACTATTTCATTCAGATTTGTCTTTGTGCTGTAGATCTTGGTCTTTCCAGTACACTCAGATGTACACTCTAGTAATGCTCAGATACTTTGAATAACTCTCCCTGTTCACACAGTTCTTCATGACAGTTTAGTGCAGATTTAGGACTTCATGTTCCCAGATCTCTAGAAGCAGCTGATCAATACCTGATATTCCACTAAGGTCTAATGCTAGCATTAGTCTATCATCTTTGAAATTAATTCATACAGTTCTGAACTCATGAGTTCACTGAGACTTTAAGTTTAAACTTTACAAAAATAAAGACCCATTTAAACAGGAAGTTTCATACTCTTGTGATTAGTCACATTTCAGAGCTTCTTGCTGCTTCAGAATATTGTATTTGTATGTGTTTCCTCAACCACTGCTGTGTTATTCTTGGTTAGCCTCGTGGAGGCTTATGAGGTATTCCAGATGGGCCTAAAGAAATTGGGCAGCACAATGGAAAGGGAAAAAGAAAATTCAGATTTGGATTTAACATGGTGTCAAAAATTATCTATATTTTTCAGATATGCAGGTCAGATCTGAATTTGTAAATAAATTCATAGTTCACACACAAAAAATAAAGCCAAAAGAGATTCTTTTAAGATAAGCATTTATTTTTATCACTGGCTTTTCTGTGCTTCCTCACAATTCAGCTACAGCACAATATCTTCAAGGTGTGTTTTCTAAGTGGGCACTTGTATGGTTTTGCTTTTATTTCACTGCCAAAAAGTTTCACTTTAAGTGCATGCTTACTAACTCTGTTAGATACTGTGTTCAAAAGGTTAACTTTGAATAACCACACTTGCAAACAATGGAGCATGAATCTCTTTCCTCTGCAATGTAGGGTTTTTGCAACTTTGGTGGTGCTGGACTAGGCAGGGATGCCTTTTTATATGGCATGGAAAATCCTACTTTAGAGTTGCCTAAAGAGATATTCACACTAAACCTCTAGACAGAAATGAATGTTCATTGTGTTGCAGTCCATTGGATAAACAATGAAGAGGCTGCAATATGGCTTCAGTATGGTTAAATAAAGCAATACGTTCATTTGGCCATAATCAACTCCTCAGCGTTTGGCTGCCCTTCACTAAATACCAATGGTTTCTTATTTCTCCACAAGCAAAATTTACTATGGAAAAAGAAAGGGGAAAAAAATTACATAATTGGCAGCTTGCTACTAAATTCAGTGATGTTTGAGGATAGTTTCCATTTTTCAGAGTTTACAGAAACAGTTTTTGTACCTACAACATGTTGGGGAATATGATCTAAATTAAACATTTCTGTTTCTCTCTGCAATCTAACTGCATGGTGATCAACTGTGAACATAATTATCGTGTAGCCAAGTCCTTGAATGAGGTGTGAAGGATACACATTCAATCTCTCCAGGAAAGGGAGAGCTTACAGCGTTCTTCAGTAACATCTTTCGCTTGTCATTGGTTTATACAGAGAATAGCAAAAGAATTAATTGATTAAAGATGCTTGTTATGGCTTTGCTCAGAACAATAATATAATGTAAGCTTTCAGGGTCATACTGGAGTGAATCAAGCACAGACATTTTTGCAGGAAGTCACAGACAAAGGTCTTATGATCTCCAAGTCAAGAATTGCCTTGCGTTTTAACTGATCTGTGCAGGACAGGAATGTTTCATTTGAACTGCCTGTGAAACAGAATCTGTCTGGAGGGGAACTGGGATCTGGCAGGTCACTAGCATGTAGAATAATCTTACTAATAGCCCACAGTTTTATGAACACAGTTCTTTTTCAGCATTTCTTACTAAACTTAGCAGATAGCTCCATATATTTCCTGCAAGACTGTGGATGGAAGTGCCGCAGAGGGAAGGAGGAGTGCAAACAAGATAATCAGAATTCAATTTTGTGATCACTCTTAGAGGACTAACATTTAGTCTCATTTCTAATGAGAACCAAACCAAAATCCTCAGGATAATTGAGTCCAGAAGAATCAAATGTCAAGAATATCACATAGGAAGAGAGACCCATTTCTTAGCTGACTTCCAGTTCTTCTTCCTGAAGGTAACTAATGCTGGAGCAGTTTCTTTTAAAGAATTCCTACTAGAGCTGTTCTACTTTGTATCAATAATTAAATCCTAATTGAGCCAGAAGATTATTCTAAAGCCTGGGATTAGGTCCTCTCTCTACTTGGTTGCTGGTATTGCTCAATGAATAGTTTATTATGTGCACAAGATGGCACAGCTTTTGGCAGCAGAGGTAGAATGGGCACTCCTGTCTTGTGGTTAGAGGGATCCCCCTGCGAGGTGAAGACCCAGATTCTAACATTTGCTCACATCAGGTAGGTTGGACATATGACTCATATATCATCCCCAAGTTTCCTGGTCTCTCAGAGTATGATTCATTTTATGTAATTTTAGCCATCTAAAAGCAGGGCTTCTAGTCTTAATTACTGACTGCAGAGGAAACCTTCATGGCCAACTAAGAATAAATGCCTGATTTTGAGACAGCAGAAGTCAGGTGAGGTAAATCTCTCCCTAAGCTACTAGCTATTTTTATGTCTGTGGTTTTGACCAGAAATTCCATGCTAGATGTAAGAATGGGCCTCATCAAAATAAAAAAGTTTCCATGAAATACTTCATATGGAACAAAGCAATGTTTTTCAACTGGAAAAAACATTGTGTCAAAATATCTCTGAATAACTCCAATACTTCAAGGAGAGTTTCACAGTTCAGATATCTGGTAAGGAGTGAAATGAAAGCTCTGGAGCAGCAATAAGAAGTCTGATAATGGTGGCTGAAAAAAAAAATCATGTAAATTAGCATAGGTACCTCCAGAACATTGTACCAGTTACTGACATAGCTCCTGATTTCTTCCCGCATTCTTATTTTAGTTTCACTCTCAATGAACACTTGACATTTCTACAATCACTTTTATTTCCTCCTGAGGTCCAGAACGACTCAGGGCTGATTATTTCAATGGTTCTTCATTACATGTAAAGAAGCATACAGAGTATTCATGGAGCTCTGTTATTTTTCAAGCATAGGGGAAAGTGTAGACAAGATGCTGTGAATGGGCAATCTTCTCAGATGTAAATGAGTTGTCATGGGACCCTCTCATCAACTCCATATTGTTTTTTTTCAATTGAAGATGAGACTTAGGCCCTCTCACCATCTCATAATCAGTGTAATGAGTAGACAGATATTGAACAAATTACAGTTAATATCATATTTTACCTTTTGCCTTTGTACAAAATCTGTAACAAAACAGCTGCAAAAGTTTGGAATCTTATCATACCAATTGCTTGGAATTTTTGTTTTCAACAGACAGTTTGGAAATATAAAGAATATGGAAATAGGTCCAGAAGTATGGATCTTTGGTGTCAATCTGAGTTTTGATAGTGCAAAAATATGTTTGTATTTTCTTTATCTGAATTAATGGGAATACAAAGCGTAGCTATTCATGCACTTCATTCCCATTACTGGAATAGAATTACTTTCAGTCAAAGTCTGAAGTGCTCCTTTGGGAACCTACTTTGTCATCTATCTGTCAATATTTGTAAAGGACTTGGAGATGAAAACTCTCTGAAAGATGGTAAGTATTGTTAAGCATTGCTGTGCATGTTTCTTACAGTGTCCAGGTGGAGCCTTTACACCTAATATGAGGACAACCAAAGAGTTTCCAGATGATGTTGTGACCTTCATCAGGAATCACCCATTGATGTTTAATCCTATTTATCCAATACACAAGAGGCCATTAATCATCCGGATAGGAGCTGACTACAAATATACAAAGATTGCTGTGGATCGAGTGAATGCTGCTGATGGAAGATACCATGTCTTGTTTCTTGGAACAGGTAAGATGAACCTAGCAACAGTCCCTTTTCTCCACTGCATTATAATTTGCAATCAACACTGATCTGTACAACTTTCAGCTTTCAGAAATGGTTGTTTAAACATATTCCCTATCTACAAAAATGTCTATAGAAATCCATAAATTATGCTCTTTTTACTTTCAGTGCATTTTTCTGTTTCCTATAGATGTTAATTATGTGCAGAAGATACAGTGTATTGTTATGAATTTTATTTGAGACAGAAATCAACACTGATGTATATTGTATTAGGTCTAAATGATAATACCTCTCTTGACTATGCTTTTATGTGACATGATTCCACATTACAATTTGATGCTCTCTAACGAGTAAAAATACCAAAAATTGTCTTTATATTATTTTGTTTATCCTCATCATCATTATTTGATGTTTAAGCTACTTCTGAAGAAAAACACAATCTGATCAGAATGTTACAAAGGCAGAAATAACCCCACAAAAATAAGTAAAAGTATGGAAATTTTAGCAGAGAAAAAGAAACAAATGGTTGGAGTTCTAGGAGTAGTGGACACAGAGAATTTGATCCAAGTATTGTAAAATAATTTCTGTCTAATACAACCTATATTGTGGTTTTAGTTCCATCAAATTTGTATCTGGTGTTATGCTTCTGAAGTGTGCAGGGAACAGGTCAAGTGATTCTCATACCGATCAATTTTGATTTTTTAAAATACTCAGATATGAGTCAGTCTTCTGATTGAAGCAGACAAGCAGAGTGGTACCCTGGTTAGACCCTAGGATTCATTCCCATCCAAAACTCCCGCTGGCTAAGTGGGGCATTATAGGTTGATAGGCACAAAGGCTAATCTTTTTTACTACAGATGATTTCAAATTGAACAAAGGAAAAGAACTCCAGGAGAAGAAATATATCTCTGAACATCAGAAAATAATTACAGAGATGGCTTGTATTGCTTTTATAGTTCACATATTATTGGGGTCCCGGTTGTTTTCTGCCTGTAAAATAACTGCATCTGCCAGTAAACTCACATGGGGCTGGGAATAACCATGCTATTATAATACTTTCAGGAAACTGGTGCTAAAAAAAATCTGTCAAGAATGTCAGGCTTCTACAGGGGCAGGATTAAAAGGAACTCTCTTCAGTCTTCTTAGAAAAACCTGCAGAGCTATCAAAGTCAGCAGGGTGTCCCTGTGCCGAAGGAGGCCAGCTGCGTACTGTGCTGTATGTATCTAGCCAGCAGGTTGCTGGAAGGGATTCTTCCCCTGTATTTGGCTCTCATCAGGAGTACTGTGTCCACTTGTGGGCTCCCCAGTGCACCAATAAGATTGAGAGGTGAAGGTCCATAGTATGTGATGTATGAGAAGAGGCTGAGAGAACTGAGTTTATTCAGAGAAAGCTAAAGGGAGAACTTACTGCTGTTGACAGCCATCTAATGGAAGGGTATAACTACCTAAGGGGAGAAAACATCTGCACTCTTCTCAAGGTGCTTGGTGTCTGGGTGAGGGGCATTGGACACGAGTTGCAATGTGGGACATTGCAATTAGATATAAAGAAAAGGTTGTCACCATCAGTGTGGCCAAACGTTGGAACAAGGACCCAGAGAGGTTGTGAATTCTCAATATTCTTGGATTCAAAACACAACACAGCCCCAAGCAACCTGCTCTAATGGGACCTGCTTCAAGTGGAGGATGGGACTAGATGGCTTCTAGGGGCCCCTTCCAGTCTACAGGGTCTGCGGTTCAGTGCAAGAAAGTAGGAAAACAAATATGTCATTCATGTTCTTGTGTCAAACCTTTACCAGATCACCATCTGATGTTCTGTGAATGCTCAGTGTACTAAGAGGCATAGCCAGGGTAGAAGCAGCTCTGGGTAATAAATTACATTAGGAGTTTCATCAGTTTTTGATCTGGGTATTTTTGTTTTCTTGGTTGGCAGTTGATAAATGTGTTTTAAGGTGTTCTTGAAGATCTCTTTGATTCTACTTTCAGAGTCATTGGAAACTACCAAATTAAGCAAATTAAGACAAAGCTTTCTTTTTGAGGTGGGTTCCCCTCCGCACACGCTAACATGTAACCACATTTTCTATTTAGTTGAATGAATTCAGCTACAGTTCTTGACTTTGGGACCCTTTGGGATCATTTTCCTCCTTTCCTACAGAAGTAAAGAAAAGAGTCTTTGTACACTGCTGTAGAAATATCAGAAGTGTTAATAGATATTGTCCCTACTACAGCTATACAACTCCAGAAGAACTCTTAGCAAAAGGAAAGGTTTGGTTTTCTGTTAGCTTTATTCCATGCCAAATCACTGTATTTAGCCAGAATAATAGCTTGGTATACTAGTACAGATCTTTCAAACGAACATTTTATGCATTTTTTTAATGTAGTGGCTCTATAAACATCTAATGTTAATTGGAGGAAAGTTCTACTAAGGATTAGTAGAAAAGATAAGATAAGTTTCCAACCATATAGGATTCTTAATGTAGCAGTGATAGTTATTACTGGAAATGTATTGAAAAATTGAAATGTGCATGAAAATGCACAATACTGATATTCAGCATTTCCATAATTCTGCAAGAGGTAATTACAGTTAAATTCATTGTATAATTTGATTATCTTCTGACTGGTTTTAGGTGATCAATGTGGCCTCACACATACACATGTGACTTGTTAAAAATTCTAACATATCTCAACTTGTTCTTACGTTTTGTTAATCCTCTTCTGTGTATCAGCACGGCGTCCATTATAGCAGAGATACGTAAACTGCAACTCTGGATATTTTATATTCATTGCTTTATCTTCTGCATTACACTGGAGATGAGGATAATTTTCTGCTTTCTCATTAGTTGGAGGGGAGACATTATTCTTCCTGAGTAGGGCACAGTGACGCCGAAAGACATTAATAGCTTCTAAGGTCTTCCTCAGAAGAAAGCGATGCAATATAAGTCATTGCATTTCTCAGCCCTTTTAAATAAAAGTGATCAAGTTTCAGCCACTGAGTGGAGGGACTTGTTGTCTTTATTCCCTGCTTTCTGTGACACTCAAGAGGATTTGATAGAGATATTAACTGTCAAAAGGAATGCAGAGGGGATTTGCTTTGGTGTCAGTTCATCTGGGCAAATGCAAAAACCACATTGTATAGGAGAATTTCACGTGATAATTTCCTTGGGAGCCTGGAGCCCCACAGTCGGAGACAATGGGACTTGACACCTGGTGACAATTACACTCAGCTCATATGATGAGTTACTGCTGCTGAACTGAGATGTTGCCAGCCATGTCTGTCACTGTCAGTGACCTGTCTCATGCTTGAAATTGGAGTGTTTTATGTCTTGCCAGATGCAGAGCACACAAAATGTTTAGCTTTTCCTCTCTTCCTCCTCTATAGCGTCAGTAATAAATCAGTTCCTGAATGCAAGTGAAGAATACCAGAAATATAAAGCTCCAACAACCCCAGTGGTTTTCATCATGTAGCCATGGCATAGGAGGGTACGGGCAGCTGCATCATTTTTTTCACATTAATGTGTACTAAATGTAGTGTTCCCTTTGTACCCCCAGACAAAAGTGCTGTGCTTACAGGGGCTGGTCCATGCCTAGTGTTAATATGTTGCTTTTCTCCCTTGCTTGCCTATGTAGCTAACAAAATAAATCCCAGGGACAGACATTGTTCTCATAGCATTCCATCTGCTTTACAAATGATAATGATCTCCTGTTTTCCCTATGCTGTTCAACCTCAAGATTCTCAAAGTACTTAACAAAACTTGCCAGCTTTGCTAAATCCACCCAAAGGGATCTCTTCACCCTCCCTCTGAAATGAGCTGATGTAGAGGAACAAGTCTTTAACAGCAGAGAGCAGTGCCACAAAAGTGCTGTATACCTTGTCTTCCCATTATGAAACTCAAGGGGTAATTTACTTGGCAAGAGTGTAATCACTCATTTACATATTTGACAAGGGTGATGCTGATGATACTTTTTTTTCTATGCAATGACTAATAACATATTCAGTTCACAAATTTGGGGTTAGAGTTCTGCTTCGATTATCCCATTTCTGTGGTAAGCCGGGACTCTGTCCTGTGTTTTGATTCACCCTAGAGTTTTACAATAATTACCTTACTCATTTCAGTTATATCTAACGACCTCAAGCTTTCAACATTTTCCATTTATCCTTTCATAGATTGTTTTCCATCTGAGTTTTAAGAACAGCAGTAAAACAGCATGAGAACATTTTCCTGAGATTAATATTTATTTTTTAAGCATGCCACCTACTGCTTGCAGTACGAAAGCCTTCAGTCAAAGTACAGGAAGATTGCACAACCGAAAGATTATGCATGGGGTTTTTTATTGCTCTTGGTGTTATGAAAATATTTAAATGTCTGGGTCAAACTTGGGTACATTCAACAGCCATGGGCACCAATAGGATTTTTTTCAGCTCCTTGCGATCAAGATAGGATACATTTTTGTGTAAAGAGATCTAAGTTCCTGTCGTGAAACAGCACTTCAGACTTCAGTGTGGCTTACTCAGATGATTAATGTGGGCCACATGTATCTGATGTGGCAGGAGGTTGATCTATGTTTTTTATTATTGGTTCTTCCCTGATGCAACACTTGTTTTCAAAGTTTGGATGCAGTAAGTGCCTTCAGAGCATAAGGTTGTAATACTTGTTTTCATGGTGTTACATGATGGCTGTCTTTTTGGAAAACTAACCCTTGCTGACAATGGTAGCCTCCAGTAACACCACAGCCAAAATCATGTAATGAGCTACAGATTCTAACGGAGCGAGATAATATGGTCAGAAGAGCAAGCTTGCCTCCCACAGACTCTCTGGCTGCAGCTTCATGTCTGTGAGCTCAGGAAGATGATGTTGCACAATGGTGGCACAACAGGCAGAAGAGAGTTTTCTTCCTCTTGGTCATACTGCCTGAGTAATTCAAAACCTTTCATTGGCCAACCCATCTAAAGCTTTTTCACAGGCTTTTAAGAATATATGTAAGTTAAGAGGGTGTTCCTCCACCTGTTCCATTTTCCCTGTTCAGCCTTTTTTCAAAGTTCACAGTATCTCCCAGAAGATTGACCATGCTGGGGCTATGTGAAAGTTCTGCCCTCAAGTGTGAGGTCATTAGACATTTGTATCTGTCTTTTTGTTCTTTGATGCAGCTTGAAATGACTTTACAAAGTTTCACAGCAATAGTATGAGCTGGAAAAAATTAGACCCATTTGACAGATGCGAGGTTAGGTGGCTGTGGTGGGAGCCCTGACTTACAGCAGACTCCTAAGGACACCAGAAAGCATGGGGACCTGGCTCTCAGCCCTAACTGCTAACCTGCCACCATCTCAGGTGCTCTGTTGAGACTCAACATTTTTGCAGAGAGATTTTAAACATTCTGCAAACTCTTTGCTTTCTTTTTTCTTTGTAATGTTATTTGTTTGCATCAGATTCAACTCAGATTAGAGACCAAAAACAGTAAAGCTGCCATCAGATTGACAGGTACAGAATGGAGAAAAGTTTTCAGGTGGTCTCCAGCAATGTTTGACACGTCAGGGAGCAGGACTGCTGCAGGAGGCCTCTTTGTGAAACCTCTGGCAGGGTAGCAGTTGGTGTCCATTTTTTTATGATGGGGAAAATTCAGGGGTTTTATTTGTTGTTCACTTTGTTCATGTGATATGTCTCAGAGGTAGATGGTTCCCGACTTTCTTTGAGGTCCACAAGACTGACAACTGCAGTGTTCACTTAGAGCTGGGAAAAGAAAAGCTAGTTGAAATTTAGAGAACAAGATTTAAACTCAGACCTTCAGGTGCAGCCTCTGGAATACAGATTCCAGCCAAACACCTGGGTATTTTTTATTGCTGTTCATTAAGCGTTGCCTTTTCAATTGCCCATGGTCAGTCAGACCAGGAATTAGTGTAATCAGGGGTAGTCCAACTGGTATCAATGAAGCTTAGCTGATTAATACCAGCCAGCATCATGTCCTGCATTGCAAATTATTATTAGTATTAATATTGTCATTATTAAAAATATAATTTATTATTATTAATATTTCTCTCTCCTTCTTTCCTTGGACCATTTATTGGACTGCCTTCTTTCTCCATTTATTTCCCACTCTGTCTAGTCTCTACAACATGTTTTAGCCTGCAGGATGTTAGCATTAGCATTGCATGCAGGATGATAGCATTTTCCTCCCTTGCCATTCCCTCTTTCTCAGTCCAATCAGAGGGAACATGATCTCAGTAACATTGTCTTCCATGTCAAGCTGGGAGACTGCAATTGTTCAAGCAGATTTGAAACAGAAAAATTGTCTTTATGGGTCGTCCTTGTCCTCTTGCTGTCAGCTTGAGGCAGATTCCTTCTCGTTTGTCCATCTGCCCTCAACTCACAGGCTGCTGCAAGGCTGCAAACAGCTCCCGGTGAAAAGTCAGGGAAGTGGTGAGCATAAATCTGCCTCCTCACTTCATCCATTCTAGTGGTGGATTGATGTTCTGGAGACACAATAGCTTTTTTCATGACTGTGTGAGATCATAACAATGTAGAACTGTTCTCAGTGGATTTCTGGAAGTAACAAGTGAACAGAGAAGGAAACCATCCTGTTCACTTTTATGATTTTTAAAGAATTAACTTATCATTTCATATGCTGACCTAAATCTGAAAAAATTTTACTTATACTTGTTTGGTGAAATTTTATGTCTGGCTCACAACACAAAAGATTAACTATTGTGAAATACACTGGGAAACAGCTCAGGCAGTGCTACTTTGCATATATCTCCTGCAGTGCACAGTGCTGCATCCTTTCCAACGTTCCTTCTGAACCAGGGAATTTAGCTTGCTGCCTTGCCATTAAAGGAAATAAGAAAAACTCAGATAAGCTTTCTGACATGAACGCATTCAAGTGACTTAGTTTGTCAGCTATCATGTTTATAGTGAAGACCTCACAATGAGAAAGGAATAAGAAGTGTTTTCTGGGCACAAATATTTGCTTTTCATTTATTAAGGAAAAGGCTGAGAAACAGTAGACAAACTGTCTTCAGAAGGGTTGGAGAGCTATAGCCCACAAGCCATGCGTTGTTGGAAGTATGCGTGTGTAGATGTGTATATATATATATATATATATATATATATATATATACTATTGGAATTCCTTGCTTTAAGTGGTTTCATTTAATGAATAGCTTTTTATTGCCTACTTTTCCTAACATGAGTATTTATTTTAAATGTTGTATTAAGTTTACTAATTCCTTTAAAACAATGCAACATTCCTTTCTGAAGCGGTCTGTCCCTCATGGTACAATACTGAGTCAAAGCGAATGGTAAAATATTGAGTCAAAGGGAATGAATACCAAGGTAAACAGTCCTTAACTCTGTGTATTTTGCTGGGGTGGGACAAGAAAGTAGATAGGAACCTGGTTTTCAAATAGAAAAGGTTATTAGGACACAAGAACTTGGCGTCAGGCATTATCAGTATTTTCTGTGCCAATGCCCAGGATAAAATCTCCCCTCAGGTTCTGATTTCAGTTAGGGGCGAGGTTTGAGGAGCAAAGACAATTTAGGAATTTTAAATGTGTGGCATGTGCTAATGGATCAGTTAAATAAACCGGTTCTTCTGAGGCTCAGCAGCCCCACATTCCTTTGCAGGTAAGGTCACTGTCAACATGCTTAGTGCTCTGTGTCAGGCTTCCAGGTAGCTGACACTTTAAAGCAGCTGAAAAAAAAAACCCACAAAAGGCTGCAATTCCTTCCTGCTCTTCTGATACAGTATTTTATATGGTATAGTTTAATGTTAGAGAGAGGACATTGACAAAAGGATTCAAAGAAGCAGGGATAGACTGGACTTCAGCTGTGTGTACTTGTGAGCGGGTTATCCCCTTTAGCAGGAGCAGAAATACACACACACGCACATGCACACACTTCTCCGCTCCAGCAAGGGGTGCATCTGCAGCAGTTTAAAGCTTCGGTGGGTCCTGGCAGTTAGTAAATCTCTCAGGTTCTCATAGCTTTGCTAATACTGGCACCCAGTCTAGACCACATCTGTACTATCACAAGATTTAGTTTCAGTGAAGTTTCTTCAGAAGGAACTGGTTTATTGTGCCATTGTATAATGAGAATAAATGTTCTCCATAGAAAATTCTCATGAAAAATTCATGCCTAATGTGTCCTGAGCATGTACAATTGATAGCTACACGTTTTTCTGTCTTGTCAGGTTTCAATTTCTCTTTTCCTTTTTTTTTTTTTTTTAAATTACAAAATAGTGTAATGTGCTCTCTGTGTGTGGTTTGGTCATTACATAGCAATATTCTGGCTCTAAAGCTTATTTTTTTTAAATAAAATATATCATTATTTGCTGACTTCCTCCAGGGAAATAAGAAGATGTAAATTATTTACTGTAACCAACTTGCCCTGCAACTACAGCTATGGAATTTAGTTACTGACTTTAAAAGCAAAAGTAAAATTGCCCTTTTTCAGTTTATGTTGTCTACTTCATGAATTGCCAAACAGGAAGCTGAGATTTCCTTTCCTTGGTCACAAATTCATCAAAATACACATAGATACTTACCTATATTGTGCTGTACTAATGTTTTACTAACAATGCAAGTCTATATTGCTCATAAAACTTTTGAAGTCTTGAACAGAATCTATACCATGTGGTCTCATTCCTCAGAATCAATATTGAGGAAATTGTTTTTTCTACTCAGACTAATTTTCAGGCCTTTCAGGCAAGAGAAATTCTATGTGCTGTGTTTCTACCAAGTAAAATACCCCATGCCTGTCCTTGTGATTCTCCCAGTCTGCTTTTTCTGCCACATCAGAAATATTTCACTGGCTGTCTCAGCCTTTAAAAGCCTTCACAGATGGACCCTTCCATGACATACGTTCTTTCCACATAACAAATTTGGAAAACTAATCACAAATATCCCTTTGGTCTCAATCATCACATCTACCCTGCAAAAGCACTGCCATTGCCCCATCTTTCTTACCTTTTACTCCTTTGACCTGAGTGGATTTGGGAGGCTTGGAACTGTATTTTGAGAGGGTAGAGTAGCTACTCATGGTAGAGTAGCTACAGTATCTGCACCTTGCTTTTCCTTTTTCCCTTACAGAACAAAGTATTAACTCCTACCAATATGTAACTGACTTGATTATTGTTTGACTTTCGTGGAAAAAAACTCTTTCATCTTTCTTTGTTTAGCTGTAGATAGGATTATTCTTTGGAAGGTTTACCTTTCATGGTATCAGTTTTTATTATGGTTGATTAATGAATGTGAATATATATTAAATTCTGTGGCAGCTCCCTTTTACCTGTTTATATTGTTGTGGTTTTACTTTAATCATTAGGATAGATACTGCCTCTGTCTGTGTGTCTGTACAGCAACCAGTACAGACGATACTAATTTTCCTTGATCTTTTTGGGTAGAGTGGTAACAGTAATGGTAACTCCAGTCTTAAACCAGCAGACCAACCATGACTTTGTGTTTGTAGATGAGAATAATACTATATACAGACATGTACAAGTTATCCACAGTCTGTGACTTCTGAAGGAATCATCTCATGGTTCTTTCTGACCCCAAACCCTAGAAACTACTGAAAATCTTTTAATATCTTTCTCTATGTCATAGTGCTTGCTTTGATGGTTAGTTTTCATAATTGATAATGGTGCATCTTCTTTTTTTTCTCTCTCTCTCTGCCATATGATCCCACCTTTTCTCATCTTTTCCAGATCAAGGAACTATACAAAAAGTTGTTGTCCTACCCACCAACTTCTCTGCAAGTGGAGAACTCATTTTGGAAGAGCTGGAGGTTTTTCAGGTTTGGCTTGCTCCTACTTTCACTCTTCCAATGTGTATGTTCACACAAACACTTTGTTCTAGGAGACTTTGGCAAAGGCAACTGTGACTTGATAAAAGATCAAGTAAATGTGCATACTGTCAGCTTGATACCCAAAGAGGAATTTATGTTATGAAGGCTGTAACTAGCTTGAGTCCTTTTTTGCCCCTGTATTTAAGTTGCTTATTTTTCTGTTGTTATACTGGCTAGAAAAATTTTGATAAACATGCTTTTACAACATCATTTTATAGTGACTGCCAGAAGGCCACTTTTATCATTGGCATCACGTATTGAGAGTGTCAGTATTTACAGATGGAATCTAAGATTTTTGTACTACTTTGATTATCTGATAATCTTTCTGTTTCTGAGCTGCAGAATGGAAGCAAACTAGTGTTGGTTTTGCTTAACTCCAGCTCATCAAAGCCACATGCCTCTGGAGGCAAGAAAGCTACAAGTTTAACACAACATAAGCTGAAAAGAAACACAAACTACAGGGAGAAATAAGGGAATAGCCTCTGTCAATCACTCTGACATGTAGCAGCTTCTAATAACCTAAAGAAAATGTTCATCCTCATGTTGAAAAATCCCTTTCAAATTTTTAAATGGGCTATTCTTTAAAACAGGTGGTCTCAGGGAAATGGTACTATGCATCTATAGACTTAGTTAAGGGTTTTGTCATAGGCTTTTCTCTATTTCACTGAGGGGATACAAAAAGGAAAAGTTAAGCCTTTTTATCTAGACAGGCAACATTAACAATTTCTTTAAGAAAAGGAATACACTCTGTGTTAACCCTCATAAAGGCATAATAAGTCTTCCTATGCTTTTATTGAAGACTTTCCTTTAAAAAAATATATATGTGAGTAATATAAAGAGCAACCTTCACCCAAGTATTACTAATTCCTTCGGCTGAAAGGTAAATTAATACAGCAAGCAGATAGATGGGCTGAGAGGAATCCTAACCCTAAACCTTGTTTCTAGGCCTCTATGCACAGACTTTTTTAATCCTGAAGCCTAAAATTCATAGTATCATAACCTCTGTCATTGCAGTCTGTGGGGGCAGCATGGCAGTATTTTGATGAGTCTCTCCAAGAGAGGGGGAATGAGATCCCTAGCTGTGTGCTAGTAAATATCAAGAGTAAACAAAGCACTGATTCCTTTCCAGAGTATAAGCAAGGAAATGAGAATGTGGCATCAGATCCAATGTTGCATTTGACCTTGAGTCTCCAGACAGTTCATGAGATACTACAGCAGCTCAAACCTTTGCCAATTCACATGATTCGCAGCCAGATTTTCTAGTCTTGGCCCCCCTGTTCTGCTTGTAGCCCACCATTAATCCTAGCCCACTGTTATTTCTTTCCTTTTTCACTAAGAAACTTCTAAATCTTAAAAAAAGCTGAATATTTTTATTACCATCAATTTTATCATTTTTTTGGATGAGAATAATAAATTGTATCAGTTGCTTAAGGCAGTGAATGTAATAATTCCTTTTCCAGCTCTTTAACGTTTGGTTTGGACACAGAAAATAATAGACTGCAGTGATGACACACAGTAGTATACAGTACTGTCTGGGAAAGAAACATTCAGTAACACACATGCCATTTTTAATATTCTAGTCATTGATAATCTGAAAGTATATGTTGGATGGTAACCAAACTGAGATAATGTGTAGGAGAAATATGACATATTTTTATGGGGAACATGTGGTAAATATGCATGCTATTGTATGATTTTTCCTTCTCATCAAAGAACAAACCTTGTTTCTTACTCCAAAGTGAGAGTAATGGCTTCATAACGTGTTGCTCCTATATTGCTGAGGTAACACAGAAGCAGGTTAATTAGAAATGTACAAAAACTTGTTGGTACACACGAGTAATAATAATGAGGCTGAGTTTAGCCAATACATTTAGTGAGACATTAATCTTATTTATGTCATTTGTTTAGCTCTGTAAATAGGAAAAAAAAAAAAAAAAACCCACCAAAGTAAGAGGGAGTGATGCCTTTCCAAGATATGGAAAGTTATCATTTTTATTGAATTTTAAATTTTAATGATAAGGCAGTATTAACAAGACAGTCCTTGTAAAAGTGGTTTGGAATTTTGTCTTTCAGAGTAATTCTCCTATAACAACAATGAAGATTTCATCTAAAAAGGTAAAGAAAAGTAGAATCCTTATTTAGTGCTTATTAATTGAGAAATAAATTGGCTTCAAGATGTTAGATCAGCAATTGTTGTGCAGCATGCTAAATAGACAGGAGGTTTTCTATATGGAGAAACTAATGTGGAGGCTGAAGTTTACTTGAGCTGTATATGTGCCCTAGAGCCACTGAGATAAAACATTTTCTATTCATTATGTATAATTTCTAATACACTGAAAGTGTCACATTTTTTGTCGTTTTGTTTGACAAGTAAGGAAAAAAAGTAATAAAAGAGGAAATCTGCCCTCCCCTTTTTTCTGTAAGTCTAAACAGACTTTCTAAACAGAAATTTTCCCTGGGAAGTTTGGTCAATGCAAAAAGGCAGTGTTGGGTCTGTTGGATCCATGCTGCAATTATGTGTGTTTGTTTATTAGTATTAATGAAGGCAATAAGAATGATGAAAACAACTGAGAGGATGTCTACTGAAATGTTAAACACACAAACTAAAATACGTATTCCATGATTTTGCAAGCAAGATGTTGCTCAATATTTTACAAAACTAATAAGTAAACATTATTCACTAAATTGGTTTTGGTATAATTGTTTAGTTTTATGACAAAAAGATCAAGGGAATTTCTAGGGTTTTCTTCAAAAATAATTTATATTTTAAAAATAATTGATTAATTGTTTCTGAGTAAAACAGTCATTTTGGCCCAGATTTTGGTGATGATCCATTCACTTTGAACTTCTTTTGCAAAAGCTCTTATTTATTACAAAAGTTCTGTTGGCTTATTTTTCCTGGTATATAAGGCTATCAGCATCTGGCCCTAAGCCCCAGTATAATCTCTAGGTTTTATGTCTTGGAAACCTATGCACTGGAGAATCCAACTAGGAACTCTGCATAATATTTGTTAAAGTGACTGTATGCAGAGAAAATACTTAGTTCAAAGGCTGGAACCAATAATCCTTACTGAAAAAGAACCAAATTCTCAAATCTGAGTGATATTAACCCAGCCTGACTGCCCCAGAACAGAACAATGACACTCAATGTCCAAAAAACATTAACATTACCCAGTGTTTCTAAGTGTTTTCTAACAGGAAGGTGGAAATATTATAGCCCTGTTCACCTGGGAGATTTCTGTTTATCTTGGCTTTATATATATTAGTGGCTCCCCTCTTGGTCTTGAGTTAATTCCAAAATTAATTGAAGGGGTTTTAGGTGTGTTAGCTGAGGCTCGGGTGAGGCTCCTCCACATCTGAAATAAATCTTTCCATTTCCTTCTACAGCAACAGTTGTACGTGAGCTCAGATGAAGGGGTCACCCAGGTATCCCTGCACCGCTGCCACATCTACGGCACTGCCTGCGCTGACTGCTGCCTGGCCCGAGACCCCTACTGCGCCTGGGATGGCAACTCCTGCTCTAGGTTTTATCCCACAGGGAAAAGGTAAGCAGTAATAAGCAGTCCAGTGAAGTCTGCAAGGAAAGAAGGCTTTTGTTCTGCGATGTAGCCTGGGGTGTTGTAATGTAATGGAGAAGTGGGATGTCATCCCTTTCAGGAGCATGTACAAACAATACTTCTGTAGCTATTGTGCTTGGCATTGTTCATCACCTAGGAGTGTATGCTGCAAGAGTGAATGACAAAGAGCTTGCCTTTTCATGTTTGAAGCAATGCACTGAAACAAACCAACCCTACCCTAACAGTTCCTAATCATAAATATTAATCCTTCTGTCTCATCACACAAAATCAGTGAAACATTTATTTGCTTTGTTTAAATGCAGATGCTCACTATGGATGTAATTATGATAGCCCCAAATAAAGGAAAATATCTCTTGGGCTGTCTGAGGAATAAAGTCATTTATTTCTTTTGTTCCTCATTTGCTCCTAAGCGAGAAGAATTATTTCCAGGGAAATTTTAGGCAAATGTGATTTCCATGTAATGCCTGCAGATTTGGGGTTTTTGAGATAAGATTTATTAAAGCAGACAGGGAAAGCAATTTCTCTTTAATTTACAGCAGAGCTAATAGTCCATCTCATAATTCTTATGCAAAACAGGAGCCTCTGTTCTCCTCCCAAGGGAAATATTTAATAGCAGGAGGCTGTACTGAGCTCTTGTATTACTAAGATTTCACTTCATATACAAACAACACTTCAGAATACACAATGAGGTGTTACTGCAGGGGAGAGAAACCTTTCAGGTGTGTGCCAGAGCTTTACCCACTATGTGCCACTGTGCTTGCTGCCTGCACCTGAGCTGCAGATGCAGAAGACCAGATACAGGGATTGGGCTCTATGCCTCTGCCTACATGGAGAGAGACAGTAGACAGAAACAGGCAAAGTTTGGCTCAGCTCTAGTGACCCAACCAGCCAGTGACAATGCCATCCCCTGGCATTAAAGGAAATTATTTTTGTAATTGCAAAGTTTTCTTGACTCATTCCTTATTTGAGATTAACGGGTAAAGCCCAACCTGGCCATGTAGTGATTGGGTTTTTTACTGCTTTCACTCAGCATATTCAGCCTCCAGTCTGCAAACTGATTGTTTTCTTCCATGGAACAAAGTTCAGAAGACAGGGGCAAGGAAAGAAAAGAAAAATCCCCAAGTCTCAGACCACCTAACTCCTACACTAACATAGCTGCTGAAGACATAATGAGCGGTCAGGTATACCCAGTCTGTTCAGTTTCCAGTGGATTCCTTTGCATTCCCATTATATACACCAGGGTTATTTCCACTGGGGCTTGCTTTCATGCTGACATTTTGTTTGCAATTTGCTTTTTATATCAAACAAAAATAGACACCTAAAACTGTATGGAAAAAAAAATGTTTTTCATATGTGAAGGAAATGAGTCGTCCCTTTATCCAACAAGAGAGATTATGAAGGAGAAAACATTGGTAATTAGAGCCAAATCCTCTAGTCTAGACAGTAGTATCTGCTGGGCACGTTTGCTTATTTGCTTCTTTTGACACCTCTATCTCCCATGGCTCCTCTGTGAGGAACTGTGTGGTTTCTCATCCAACATTGATTTACCTCAAAACACCTGACAGTAGTATCTTTATTTTATAACCACCACATTGTCAACCTTTTTTTTTTTTTTTAAATATCAAACTGTAAGTTTACATTTTCAGAACTGCTTAATGCAAGCAGTGTGCCATTGATGACAGCGTGGAGCAGCTCACGGTAGCACAGGAATCCTGAAATTCACTCAGAAATTCGACTCAGATACATAGTTCACAAGGGTTAAGATCCCAAGGCATAAGATGAAATATTTTTGATGTTTACCATATACTTGGAATGTCAGAAATTACTCCTTTGAAACATCACCTTTCAAATGTTTCCCTTTGAAACAATGCAGTGAAGGGTCAGGTGACACAGGATTATAAGCACTGTCTCTGGGTGTTTGTGCAGTACCTGGTATAACGTAGCCATAGAGGCATCACCCTTCACTCAGTGGTACTGGAGCTCCGGGGGC
Organism: Rhynochetos jubatus; assembly: GCA_027574665.1. Taxonomy (NCBI): domain Eukaryota; kingdom Metazoa; phylum Chordata; class Aves; order Eurypygiformes; family Rhynochetidae; genus Rhynochetos; species Rhynochetos jubatus. Next base: position 11,694,472 of record CM050652.1, read on the forward strand.
TTTTTATGGTTTCTGATCTTGCGAGGCATTAGTGCATAGCTCAGAATACAGCTGTTACACATCCCAGCTGCATCCATTTGCAACAATCTATCACCAATATATTTTTTTTTTTGTTGTTGTTGAACTTGATAAATACTGAACTAACTTACAGAGTATTCAGGAAACAAAATAATATATCTTAAGAATAAAAATGTCATGTACCATATTTTCATGCACTGAATTCTGTGAGCTATGACCTCTTGGCAGAGGAGGACTGAAATGCCAGTGTTCCCAATCCCAGTAAGCTCCCTAGCTGATTTGCTACAGAATTGTGATTTTACATTTGTCAGCTGAATAATCTAACAAAGTCCCATTTAGAAGTATTCTGAGACTTGGTGAGTTTGAATATCTTTTGGAAATAGTCACATACCCTGCAGTAGATCTGAATCTTAGCTCTCCATGAGGTGAATACTTCAGTCGCTCTGCTACCAAGGTGGCTACAGGCATCAAAAATAAGGTGCATGCCAAAATCAAGGAGAGAACATGCCCTATATCATAATTTTCTGTCAATGCATTAGATATGAGCACTGTGGCTCTTATGCATCTCATTCTTAGGTGCTTGTCTTTATGAAGAATTCCAGCTGAGGGTTCTGGCTTTGAATGCCAGGTCTTGCAACAGTGAACCTATGTCTGTTTCATACATCACCTCTAACCCTTCCATCTCTGTGTCTCCACTGAAAAACTACTTTACCTACCAAAAGCACAATCGTTTTATAAACTTCATCAAACTGATTATTCACTTACACATATCTTCAGTCTAGTGACCCTGCCAAGAGTAAAGCACACTCACAGTGGGTCATGAACTATCTGTAACAGTTGATCTAGTAAAAAAAGTCTCCCAAAAGCAACCTAACCCACAAATAAAAAAGCATTTATTTGCAGTGTATCTGTCTTGGAATAACATTTTGTTTTTACAAAATATTTCAGGAGGAGTCGTAGGCAAGACGTGAGACATGGAAACCCTCTGACTCAGTGCCGAGGTTTCAACCTGAAAGGTACTATAATTTAGAGATCCTCATGCTATATAAAGAATGCATGGCTTTCCTTTATGTGATTCATCATAACTCACATTATCTGTGTGGCTTAGTGGTAAAGCATAATTATTTTCTAAGTCTGAGTTCTGTTTTGATTTGATTTTAGCATCTTTCCTTGCAATTACATCAGACCTGCATATATGTGGTAAAATTGCGAACTATGATATACATAGTTCAGCCTACATGAAACGTGAAGCTGACAGTGTTGACTAGAAGCAGGTACAGTTCGTTTGAGAGCTTTTCTATTTCTAAATCACTTCTGTCTTTATTAATGCCTCTTCATGCATTTAAGTCTTAGACCTCAGAGTTATTCTGAAAATTTGATGCCATATTGAGTTTTGGAGCACATCTTTCAGCAAACAGCAGGTTTTAGGCTGGTTTTTTGAGTTATGATTGCTCCTTTGTCCCTTTACATGGAAAAATAAAATATTTCAAATTTCCTTATGAAGACTCTTATTTCCATCTGTGCAACTCTTTTGTCAGCCTGGCATGGAGTGAGTGGACAGGGGAGCCAATATTCTGCCATCTCAACTACCACTTTCTCCGGATTGATGGACACCAGCCAAATATGGCCAAAGTCATACTAAGGAAAGACACATACATAAAGGCAGCTTAATCCTCTTCAACCCCCTGCATGTCTGAGCTAAACAGTGGCCATGTATGCCATCAAACCAACAACACACATTAGAGAATTATTCTCCTTTCACCTCTGTTTCCAAGTACGCATTTTGAAGTCCATTCTTATTTGCACCATCTGGAGACCAAATAATAGACCCGACTGTAAATTTTTGATTGAATTTTTTGAACAAAAGAAAAATGCTTTAAGATTTACATGTGAAATGTTCAGTTAATAATGGTCTCTGCTGTGTGTCAGAAGAATCTTCTGGATCAAAATAGACCACAGCAGTCAGTTGGGTGGAGATCCCTCAGCTCAACTGTGACTAATTGTGCTCTAACTGTCAATCTACAGTGCCAGCAGGTCTTTCCCCATGACTCAGTATTAGGTCATCTCTAGGTATTTGAATAGCTTGTAATGGTAATTACAAAAGGTGACCCCACCATTAGAGTATGCACCTGAGCTCTGAGAGTTCCATACCTGGGCTTAGGCTTTGAATCATGAAGTAGCTTGAGCTGCGTGTCCTACCTTGCAGGCATGTGCTTTGACCACCCACCCATTGCCTGTCCCAAGGGTGGGTGTCTCCTCTTTCGATGTGGAAAATGTGAGAATGTCAACTGTCTGCTTTCTGGGCTGAGGGGAGACAAATGTTTAAACCTTGACAGTCTTGTGAAACAGGTTTCTTGTTTTCCGAACATTATTTTTAATGTGGATGTATTTATAGGTTTGTGTTTTAGCAGCTTTATAAAGGATGTTTTGGTGACAGCAGTGGGATATAGCATAGGTGGATGGCAGTTGTTTCCCCAGTGGAAAAAAGATAAAAAGAAACAGCAACTTGGGACACTTGAAAAATATAATTAAAGCCATTTATAGCAAAACTACTATGTTTTGGGGAAAAATTAAGTTTACCTAAAGGACAAAAAAGAAGAGAGTCAGGTAACAGCAAGAAATCTTCCAAGTTCATAGAGAACTATAACGGTGAAACGGTCTTTAAACATGATAGGTTGCATGCCTTAGAGCTCTCACCATGTATAAATTGAACGTTTTTGGCATACTGCAGTTCTTAAATAGTTCATCAAGAACTAAGGGACTTGTATGATTGCTTTTCAAACGTTCTGTTTAACACAGTTATGCTTGTGTTAGCCCTTATGACCGTTAGAAAAATTCATTTTTATTCTCAATCTTTTTCTTAGCATGTGTAAGTGGTAGAAGTATGGAGTAGGTAAGAAGCTAGATATATTGATCAATTAAACAGACAAAAATGCCTTTCTTTGATACACCTTGTTCCAGTGTACATAAAAATAATAATGTGTTACAGCTGTGATTCTCACTGTTCCACAGCTATAGAAAGGTCAGCCCATAGCTCTTTGCTAGCTTATGGTCTAAATGCAAATTATTTTCACATTATTCTCTTAAAAGCTACAATTGATTTTGGTACAACCTCAGAAATGTGCTAAAAACTTTGAAGGACTAGAACTAGGAAAAGTCTCCTTCCTTTAGTACAACAGATTCCAATTTCACATACCAGTTGATGAAAGAAGCTGAAAAGAATGGGAGATAAAGTAGAGTCTGAGGAAAACCAGTCTTAGGACTGTGAAAAAAAGAAAGTCAGATATTAGAGATGTAGACCTGTAGGTATTTGCATTTCTTATATTGTTTGGTATCCATTGCTTCTTTGGGAAAAAAAATTATTTCATATATGATGTAAGCTTTTAAATCTGGAATTGTAGTGTTTTCAGGACAGATATTATGATTAGGGCCAAGCAATTGGCATCTGAAAGTTCCTATTGGTAACTGCCAATTGTTCATCTATCAAGAGTATGAAGGGGCACAACAAGTCTAAGCGATGACATACACTCAGCACTTGCCCAGGTGTTGCTGGAGTGCTATAAACCTGTCCTGCTCTCTGTTGCTGGCCTGTCTACGTATTTATTACATTTCAGCTTTAGAGCCACGTCCCTTCCTTGCTTTGAAAGAGAAGGGGAGGAGTGGCAGCCAAGCCTGCCCTCTCTCGCCTCCCTAGGATGCTGCAAGCAGCTGGAATAGACGAGCTGTCTTTAGGGCACGCTGCTGTATTTTGAGTCATACAGCTGTATTCCCTCAACTTGTAAATGGTGAAGTGTGAAGAAATACATTAAATGCTTCATTCTCCTTTGATAGTTCTAGACAGGCGTTCTTGTAGTAGTAGAGAATGAGATAATTTCAGAGAACAATATCCATGAGCTCAGTAATCCCATCAGCAGAGCTTACCAGCCCACAGGTATCCTACTGTCTCAGAACAGACCATGTCAGATTTGAAATATTGACATTTGCAACTGGATATGCTTCTTCACATTTAATTTCATTTCTTTGAAAATTTTGTGCCCTGAATTTCTTAGAATTTTCCAGTATCAGGATCAGATATACTTAATCTTACATGTTTGGTAAAGATTTTACTTGTGTTGCAGTTACTTGCTTTTTATATCAAATCACCATTCCCAGTAGCCTGACCACTTTTATCTTCTTTCTAGCATACAGAAACGCTGCAGAAATTGTTCAGTATGGAGTAAAAAACAACACCACCTTCCTTGAATGCACTCCCAAATCTCCTCAGGCTTCTATTAAATGGCTGCTACAGAAGGACAATGACAGGAGGAAAGAGGTGAGTAATGTGAGCAGCAGCTCGGGAAGGGACCTCAGTCAGCACTTAATCCACCCCTCGGACTAAGGGATGGGGGTGTTTGTGTTTTCATCAGGCAGTCCTGCTACAGTGAAGCTGGAGGATTTGTGTGGAGGCAGGACAGTGACCAGCACTTCACTCATATAAGTAAGGGCAGTCTCAGTATAGCTGGGACCTCACTCCTCAGCCTCAGTGATTTCTGTCAGGCCAGAACAGCTATCAGAAAATTCCTGTCAGCCCCTGAAGTCAGGGAACTAGTTAATGAATTTTTCCTTCACACCTTACTAATTTCAGCTGAAGGTTTGCAGCAGTCAGGACTTCTTAATGATCTGAGGAAATAAGCATAAAAGCAGTAACATGTATAGAGTTCAGGAAGAAGTCAGCATGCAGTAGGCCTTCTTTGCAATTGGAGAGATAAAAGGTAAAATTGGGAGAAATGTGGAAGGTTTCTTTAGCAAGAAACTAGTCCAGGCTAAGAACACGTATTGACAAAAGCATTTCCCCACTATGGTGCAATCACATTTTCCATTACTGCACTCTCTAAGGCTCTCAAGTTTCAGCACTGTAATATACAGTATGATTGTTTATGGGGAATGTGCCTTCCTTAAGTAATATAGAAGGGGAAAAAATCCATTTCAAATCCAAGGCAGTTACTATATGAATAAAAAGGAACATCTTTTGAAAGGAAATATGAAGTAATATGGTGTCTGTTGATAGATTATAAATACTGAAAAGCATTATTCACATATCAGGCCATTTTCCAAAATCAGAGAGGACGTATAAGCCTTTCACTGAGTCTTTCATGCTGTTTTTCTCATGTACTCATCAAAGATTCAAGCCATGTCCTGGCAATGTAGGTGCAATTCTTTAACCCTTTACTCCAGCAGAACATCTCCCTTTTTGTTCTTATGTTCAATAATTGTATTACAGTCAATGCAGTTTTAAACAACAACAGACAAACTAAAGTGTTTATATTCCTAGCTCTCAGATCTCTGCAAATCTTACCTCCACAAGGTCTACAAAGGTTTACAATAACAGGACAGCATAATAAATAAATGAATTCCCAAGAGAATAAGGTATAATGCAAAGTTCAGTGGCAGAATAAAAAAAACCCATTCATAAAAATACCAGCACAGGTATTCTTTCATAATGGGTTAAAGTAGTGATTTTTGCTTCACAGCTGATAGGCAAAGGGACATATGCGCAGTCATTTATAATCAGATGATATCTCAACAAGCTGTGGTAACTTGCTTCCTTTGGATGATGTGACCATCTCCTGGGACTGCCCACAGTCTGAAGCCAGGAAGGAAATAGGACAGTAGAAAAATTGCTCTTGGTTTACAATGAGGCAAATCCCAGCTGAAACCACTGCAAAGAAAACTTTTATACCAGGCTACAGACCCTGCAGTGCTGATATAGTTCTTCAGAAGTTAGCCCCGCCTTGTGTTCAATGACAGATCAACCCCCAGTTCTGCACCTTTCTTCCATCGAGTCTCAGCAGCAGTCTCTGATGCTGGAAGAGACATTCATGGGGACGTAACCCTGGCCAATAAAAGTTCATTTCCTCAGCTCTGATATTTGAACATTATGAAAACTCTTCTTTCATATAGTTTCCAGATTTACATCTATTATTACCAAATAAAAATATTGAAGTAATTCTCTTTAGTGACACTTCCCTACCTTGAGGTAAGTTCTCTCCTAACAGTAGCAATGACAGTGGTTTCTGGGAGATGGTGATAAAGCAAAACATAGTACCTTTAAGAAATCTTTTAAGAAAGAAAGAGGTGTTGGTAAGTCTCACTTTCAAGTGGCCTAATACTGTGCTGCTCCATAACATTCCCTAAAAAATTCCTCTTGCCTTTTTGTCCTTTAGGTCAAGCTGAATGAGAGGATCATAGCTACTGAGCAAGGACTCCTCATTCGCTCTGTCCAAGACAGCGACCGGGGGCTTTACCACTGCATCGCAACAGAGAACAGCTTCAAGCAGACCTTAGCAAAGATCAATTTCAAAGTGTTGGATTCGGAGATGGTGGCCTTCATGACTGACAAGTGGTCCCCTTGGACCTGGGCCAGCTCGGTGCGAGCGCTGCAGTTCCACCCAAAGGACTTTGTGGGAGCTTTCAGCCACTCAGAAATGCAGATGATTAACCAGTACTGCAAAGACAGTAGACAGCAAGGTCAGCAGCGGGAAGAATCGCAGAAGATGAGAGGGGACTACAGCAAACTAAAGGCCCTTATCAATAGCAGGAAAAGTAGGAATAGAAGGAATCAATTACCGGGATCTTAATTTCATTTTGTAGTAATAGATATCTTTGTCCTCACTGTAGGGGGCTTATATTTGTCTATTAAGAATGAATTTGAGCAAATCTGATTAAAAAAAAAAAAAAATTGAACCAGCCTCAGAAAAGATCTGTCTCCCAATAAAATGCAGTGTAACTTAAGAGAATAATTCAGAGCATTTTCTTTCCTAGATGCTTACTGACACTAGGTTGGGCTCGTGTCCTAGAAGCAGACCTGGGTATTTATTTTAAACCATATTCATCTTTAACATCTCAGTATTTAATTACAGCTGAATAGAACTTTTTACAAAATCAATCTTGCAACTCTGGAACGGTACGAACCAGACTGGTGGTGGAAGAATCTGGGTTAAGGTGAATGCTCAAAGTAGGATGGTACTAAGTTTTCCTTGCACTGCATTTAACAACATGAGTTTCTTCTTGTTTACTGTTCAATATCGGGTTTACAGCTTTCACTCATTGTTCAGATCATGTGAATGCGTGCTGATAGGAAACATAAATTATAGTAGAAATGTTTCATTCAGAGGTCAAATGAAGGAATGAGTAGGGAAAAAAAAAAAATTATACTTTATCAGAGGAAACACTGATTATTGTGCATAGTGTGAGTTGTAATAAATTCATGAGTTCTGGAATGTAACTTAAAATATCTGTGCTCATATGGATTTCTATTAAAATAGGGTGTCCTATAACACTACGTAGCTTTAACAGTGGCATAAAGCTAACATGAGAATGTTCATTATACATACAGTTTTGAAAAACACTTAAGTGACTTAGGTATTTTAGTTATTTTTCAAAGACTTACACTCCAATTTTTTCAAACAACAGAATGTGGATATACTGTATAGTGTTTACTCAGAAATGAAAAATAGTCTATCTTTAATCTGTTCTGTGATTAAATTGGACCTGGTCTGGAATGTGGAAACAAGTCATGAGTGTCTTCAACAATTTTAAAATATTTTTTAAACTGTCTTCTCAAAGATGCAGATATTTTAATTAGAATTTCTAAATTAACCCATTTCAATTTTCCAGTCTTTGTACCCTTTTTCTTTTCAATGTTATTTTCACAATTTCTTCTTCTTTTTGGTTTTCTGCTGAAAAGAAGATCAGAAAAAGGAAATAAAAAAAAAATAGAATGAGGAACAATAAAACTGAAAAATGGGTTTGGGTCAAAACCCAAAAAGTATAACAACTTGAGAGGCATGTTTAAACAGAAATATTTTTGTTTAAGAAGCAGCTGTCAGGTCTGATGAAGTATGTTTAGCTGAAAATTTGGAAGCCATCAAATCATTCTGGGGAAAACTTTTTTTTTTTTTTGAGCAACACTAATGCCAAAAAATAGGGACAAATCTGCCTCATTTTATTATTTAAGAGTGTTCTGGAATCCACTGAGACTGTTCAAAAGAGAGAGTTAAAGAGTTAACAGGGTTTTAAAATGTATGAGTACCTTAAAAAATTTGTGCTTTATTCCATTGTATTTTATGATAATATACAGAAATAATGTTCAGCTAAAAAAGAAAGAAAAACCAAAAACAGAGCAGGTAAGAAAAAATATTTTTTAAAAGTGGTTAGTTCCAGCCAGTAACAGCTGGATGCTGTATTTTAAAACATAGTTTTAGGCATCTTAATGGGTCTTTCATGAAACTCTTTGGGCATTATTCTGATTCTGCTTCTATTAGAATACTCTGGGAGTAACTCTATGGGGCATAGGAGGACACCTCTGGGTTTTTGCCAGTGTGAATTAATATCTAGTGCAATGGAGTTGACCCTGGTACTTACTTGAGGTCAGTTAGATGTGTCACTGTCACCACCTGATGCAGAATAGCTGGGAAATGAGCTGATCGGTCAGACCGCTTAAACACTGCCTCTGAGTCCCTTTGACACTGGTGAGTGCTCTTTGAATTTAATTTTTTGTGTTTACTGCTTTCTCCAAAGGGGAGGGCACTGCCAACCTGCTCATATGTTGCCATTGAGTTAAGTGCTTTCCTTATTCAATGCCTAAATTCATGTTTCTGCAATATGTGGCCACTGGTGTCTAAGGTCCTTCTTATGGAAACCATCAGGAAACTTTTCCTTTGACTTCAATGAGATGGGATCTGGCCCCCAAGAGCTGGCAAAGCAGAGTCTTGAGAAAAAAAAAACCAAAGAGGAAAATGAGATGGGTAAGGGAAAAAAAGATTTTTTTTTTTTTTTTTTTCTCCCCAGCTGACTTTCAGTGCAGCAAACTGCTTTGTTTTTTTCTGAGGGTGACTGACTTCTGAAGTTGTAAGTGACAAACCAAAAATCGAGTGCCACAAAATAAAACTACCTCCTGGAATGACACTAGTGCATGTACTCTGAGTGCTGCCATGCTCTTCCTGTTTCCCCAGCAGATTCACTGCAGTCAATGTGATATTAATGTCTATTGTGAGGATCATAATTGCTTCCAGATGGAATACAGTGATTAATAGATATTTAAGGGTGCAATTTACCCTTTAAGTGTCTAGGTACAGTGATATTTTAATAGGCCCCCATTAGGCCTCAGAAATTATAGTTACACTGTTTTCTAATAGAATATTGGCAATAAGGGATTCCATTAAAACAATCAGCATAGCTCAGAGTTTCATATGATTATAAAATAATATTTTTAAAGCTGCTTCATATACCATTATTATGGTATGACTGTTTAAGGGATTATACTTAAACTAACATTTTTCCTGCTGCATGAAAACTTCAGCATATATATAATAGGCTTCTGTCAGTGCATAACCGGTCCAAGCTTCCGTGCGTTAGTAGCCCTCCACGGTGTATAGAGTAGTGAGGAGCCAGATGCTCGGCTGGTATAAACCAAGGTAACTTCCTTGCTGTCCATTTAGCTACTGTGGTTTTTAGCAGCTGAGGTTTTTGGCACTTAATGTACAGAATAGACAAACTGCAGTTTTTATTTGTTTAAAGTAGGCCCTCTGCTGTAGGTAACACCAAAACTTAAGACTGTAATATTGTTTGTGCTATTTAATACTTCCTATTTTGAGGATTACTAAATAATGTATATAATTTTATTCCTTAAAAAGTACAAAAGCAAAATGACTTCTAAGCATAACTTCACCAAATGTAAAGATATGTTCTCTGCTAAGAACTTCACCATGTACTGATATTTTTTTGGCTATTTTTATTTTGTGTAGTTTGTAAAGTTTGCTGAAATCTTGACCTGTGTTCTTTGCAATTGTTGTTGCTGTAGATATGTGTCTTCTATTAAGAAATTCTTTTTTTAAAGTGTAGGTATGTGTATAAGTTCCTAGCATGATGAAACTGTCATTACAGTGAATATGCATTATATAGTGTGTAAGAAAGAACAAAAAGTAGTTTAACATAGTGCTATTTAATTGAATACCTAAAATACTATTTGCCTGAAAAAATAAAGTGTGTTGCAACAACTTAAAAAATTGTTATTTTCCCCTCTATAGATGTGTGTTAAAAATAAGGAGCTTTGCTGTCTGAAAGCAATCCCACAGACTTTATTAAACAAATCCACGAAAATACTTGCAGTGTCAGGCATTACAACTCATCAGTTTCGAGTCGTGCTCTGCGCTGAACGCACCAGTCACCAGAGATTCCCAGGAATTCCTGAGCAGGCAGAGATTAATCCTTTCACAAATTATCCCATATGAAGACCTTGCATATAAGCTGGTTAACATTAATCCAATGTAAAAAAATGAAAATGAGAAAATAAAAAAAAGGTGTTTTTCTACCAGAAATATTGTCAGTCAGAAAGAGGGAGCGAAGTGTAAATGCTTTCTGCTTTTATTCCACTGAAAGAATAAAAAACACAAGCAAAACCAAAAACAAACATACCAAAAAAAAAAAAAAGTGCATTCTGTGAAATCCTGCTGATGAAACAAATTGTGTTGTTCAGCTTTTTCTTTCATCTGGGACTTGAGGCTTTCTCCAAGCAGCTCTGCAGGAGGGGCAGGGTGGTGGGGTTGTGCCACAGCTCTCCCCCATTTCTTGGCTTGTCCTTGGAGTGAAATGAGCTGCCCGACACCAAGAGTATGGCCCCTTTTCCTGCATCTGTCATCCAAGCAGTGGTGTTATTGCTCTTCTTATCGTTTGTTTTTCCATATGGGTTTTAACAAGAAAGCATTGGGCCTCCTCAGTTCTTTGGGATAATAATTAAAACCTGTCACAAATAATGACCTTCACAACAAGGTTCTGGATCGTTAAAAGTGGATTTTGATTTTCCAGATAGATAGGTTCCTGCAAGGCTTTATGAGGTGTGAGTGGATAAGCTTACTCACTCCAGGATTTCCTTACTGGCTGGTTCCTAGATGTGCTGGATAGTTACCTGCTCAGCACTCAGGCCAGTTCAGGTCATAAGCTGAGGTTTCGAGCATTCCCATGTGCTGTAGGAAATGTTTGGATTAGGCTCCAAAAAAAGCTGGGCATTTACACTCTGAGAAACTTTTCCCAGATCTGATCCTCTGTTTTCAAATCCCACTCAGTTGTCTTTTGCTGATCTTCTCCCTCTTCTCTTTTTTTCCCCACCTCCTGCAGGGTTACAGCATGGTTCAACACTTAACTGCTTTGATTCCTTAGCTCTGAGCAGTGGCAACAGAAGACACAGGAGGGGCATGGGATGTGAGATCTTCGAAGAGCTGAGCTTTCTCCTTTGTCTTTCAAATGTCTGTTGGTTGGTTTTTTTTCCCCCTCATCTGGGAGCTACTGCTTTTGATAAAGTCTCCCTTCTGGTGACAAGACCTTTCTTAGGTCTCTCTTCCAATGAAAGCAGGATACAAAACCCACACATTTACAGTCTGTTGTGATGAATGTGCCCATGCAGTATCCCAGTGTCAAGTGCAGCCTCCCCTGTGCAGCCACAGAAGCCCAGAGGGGGAACAAGTGAAAAATGTTGCCTGCACAGGAGGCACCACTAGCAACGAGGTGGCTCTTGATCCTACGGGATGATTGTTACCCCTGGAATTAATTGTTGCCTCCAGACTGAAGTCAGCAGCTGTAATTCTGTGGGGCAGGCCATAAAAGCAGGTTGAGGTACTGTGGGTTTTGCCTAAAGCAATGGGCTAAGTCTCAGTAGGCCAGTACTTCTTTATGCTTTACACTGCACCTGGCTTGCTAAACCCTTCTCAGGCACTCCAAGGCAGTCTGGGGAGATGTGACTATGTGATATGAGGGTCATGGTTTAACCCCAGCCAGAAACCAAGCACCACAAAGCATCTCGCTCACCCACACACACAGTGGGATGGGGGAGAGAATCAGAAGGGTAAAAGTGAGAAAACTTATGGGTTGAGACAATGACAGTTTAATAGGTAAAGCAAAAGCTGCACACACAGCAAAGCAAAACAAGGAATTAATTCACTACTGCCCATCAGCAGGCAGGTGTTCAGCCATCTCCAGGAAAGCTGGGCTTGCCATCACTCCGAATATTGCCCCTTTCCTTCTTCTCCCTCTATTTTTATATGCTGAGCATGATGCTATATGTTATGGAATATCCCTTTGGTCAGTTGGAGTCAGCTATCCTGGCTGTGTCCCAATTTCTTGTGCACCCCCAGCCTACTCAGTGGTGGGTGGTGTGAAGATCAGAAAAGGCTTTGACTTTGTGTAAGCACTGCTCAGCAATACGAAAAGCATCCCTGTGTTATCAACACTGTTTCCAGCACAAATCTAAAACACAGCCCCATAGTAGCTACTGTGAAGAAAATTAACTCCATCCCAGCCAAAACCAGTACAATGAGCCCAAGTAAAACTACACACAGATACTCACCAGCAGGGTTCCGATAGATAGATGCACACATACAACATAATTCAGAGGAGCTTTTCTTTCAATTCAGTATTTGCTGATCCATTTAGCTTCTTTTAACATTAATGTATATCCTTTTCCTGTTTAAACATGGGCAGAATCAGACCTCAGAGTCCAAAGACATCAATAGTTTGTGGGTAGAGCTGTTACCATCTCTAACAGCATTTTAAAAGACAAGTAATTGGCCAAGAAAAACCCTTTCTTCTAATCACTCCCATTTCTAACTTACCTTCTTATGCACTATCTCGACATAAATTTCCTTTCAGCATCAGGAAATTAGCACAGTGTAAGAAATGATAAATGTGCTGTCATTTAACATGTCTACTCTAAAGACTGAGATTTAAAGATGCTTTGGCATTCTGAACACTCCAAGACACAAATTCAACACAGCTGGCTCAGCTGCCAACAAATAATTACTTTACAGTGATAAACTGTCCTGTATCCCAGGACTCATTATTGGATTCTATATACAGCTTTAGCTTTACAGGGCAAACAGCATTCACGTATTCTTAGCACTGTATCAGCTTCATTACTCCTGATTTGAATGCCAGCCTTATAAACGAACCCAAATGTTTGCTGAGCTCCACATTCAAGACAGTTTAGGCCAAGAGATGTCGAAGTAGTAAAAACCTCTAAAAGTTTTTCAAAGTATTTTTAAAAAAGCAAATAAAATGTGGCCAATATTGTTGTCCATGGGAAATGAGAGTCAACAAGAAAGACTGTTTTCTAGCTAAGCAACTTGTACAGCAACATGTAGCATGGGGAAAGAGCAAGCAAAAACACATTTACTTAACCTTAGGTTCACAACTCTTTTGGATAGTTGTTCTTTGGCTCTGTGCAGTAGTTCTTTTTCCAGTATCTGCTCTCTCTGTCTCCATTTCAAAGGTCCCTAAGAGACATCATAACGTTTATTCTTGCTTTCAAGTTAACATCTTAGGACCTAGTGTCCAGGACATTCTTTCAGGCCTTTTGTTTAATAAGACCTCAGTTAAAATTACATATAATAATTTATTATACCTGCCTAAATAATTTCAGCAATCGATACAATATTTGGAAAAAACCCACTTTTAAGACTTCACACAAAATGACAGACAGAGAGGAACAGGACCCCAGCAAAAACGGAGCAATGCAACATGCCATGGTCCTTACATGAGCACTATGGACATTGGCTTGCTACTGCATGTCGTAATGTGCTGGAAAAATACTATTCTTTCAGCCTTGAATGTCCAATTCTCCCATAAGTCAAAGCTTAACAAGATTAATGCGCTTTCACTGCTCACAATGACAATTCAGTTAGGTCGTTTCAAGAGCTTTTATGCCCCTCCCAATTTTTGTTAAAAATGCAACCATTTCCTCTTCCAAAAGCTCTTCTTCCTTTAGGGTTCCACTCCTCCTTTTCTATATGGACTCTTCTTTTTCCCTTACCTTTCCTCAGCTGAACTCAGGTTAGTAGTCCCAGAGGGGCTACTTTTAATTAGCTGTTTTAATTATAAATCCTGTTCACTCCAACACTCTGATATATATTACCTATTACAGCCTTCAAAAGATGCCACACATTGGCATCGTCAAGCTTGTCTGCTTCATAGTGTCAGTTAACAAACAAAATATAAAGGAGTGCTTCCAAGATGTGTGTAGCCTTTTGAGCTTGAGAACAAACATCAGAACCAGACTACTTAATTGAATGTCTATGTTCAAACTCAAAAGACATTTGGGTAGTATTTTGTTGTTTTTTTCAGCACTATATTCATATTGCAGACTATTATTTATTTCATACCTGACAATACGTTTACCCTAGCTCAAGGATTTTGTTTTGAGGAACTTGAGATAAAGTAAAGGATGAGAGAAAAAATATCAATAGATTATATCATACAGATCTATTTGACAAGTTGCCAGTCAAAACCATATTCAGTTAACTTACATTTAGGAGAAAATATTCTGTAATTCATAAAGGTCAATAATCAAAATAATTAGTCCAAGCTATCCCAAAAGATGAGCACAAAAATGTTCCTAAGACTGTTTGCTTTAGGGGGAAAGATCTAAGGCCTTGGCCGTGGAAGAGGAAGATCACCCATATTATCACAGCAACAAATCCACGTCTCCTGCACATATATGGGACAAAAGGAGCTCACAAGATTTCTTCCCTTTTCAAGATTTCAAAGGATTAGAAAGATTTTTTTATATTTATGCATATGTGGATTTGTCCTATGTATGGACCTGTCCTGTGCTGTGTCTTCTACCTAGCGATGTCCAGAGCTGTCTATCATGAAATGGTTAAAGCAGAGAATAACATGCCTGGTGGATTACCCAGGGCTCCAGAGGTCGAGGATAATGTTTCCTGCCATCGGCTAACCAGCTGGAGCATGGTAGTCATCTCCCAGCACAGGGGCTGCTGTGGTGCAGTACACACTGGCCAAGGAGCCCTAAATGGAGTTAGAGATGGTTAATTTTCTAGTCTTGCTGGAGATGAGTTAGAGATTAACAAAGAAAGAATTGCCTTGCCAGTTTATTCATTCTTGTCAAGAAGGCAAGCTGTTATTTTGAAAGGAGCTAAAGACATCATGGCGAAAACCATATAAGCTGAACAGAAACTTACCCTGCATCCTCCAGCCAACTGTAAAGTCAGCCAGCAGAAATCTTGGAAATGGTACAAGTCTTCCTGCATTGAGAGCACTCAGGTTCAGATGCCAAGAATAAATTCACTCTGAGGGAAACCTCTGAAGTAACTGCTGTTGACTGAGCTGTTACTGGCTGTGAAGACAGAGCTGAGTGTGGCATACAGTGTCATGCCATACCAGATGCTGCATCCCCCCGGCCCCATTTACACCAGATTTTGCCTTGTCAGTATGAGCAGAGGAGGAGATGGTGCCGTTTCCCTTCCTTTGCCTCACACTTGCAACTCTGGGCCTCTCCTTTGGTTCAATCCAGCTACTCTGTGCTGTCTCAGAAAGCTGAAACAGCTGTAAACACCATTTAACTGGTTGATTAAGTCAGTTCACAGCTGCTTTTCATCACCAGAATTTTGCAAAGCAACCATTAGGTCTAGGCCCTTTTTTTAAGTCCCTTTACCAGGACAAAGCACTAAGTTGCACATAGATAGCTTTGGGACTTATCAGCATCCTAAAGCAGGACACAGCACTGGGAAGGTTGGTGCAACAACCAGCAAAGCTCTGACTTGCAAATAATGCTTGATAGTGACCTCTCTCAGCTGTAAGAAGAAGGAATAGTTTCTGTAATGCTTTCTGCATGCTGCACACCTGAATTTCACTAAACAAGATAGTTCCTAAGATACATCACATTTTGAACTTGCAATTTTGCTACTGGAAAATATCAGGAAATATATAATTCATGAAAGAACCAGAATTCAAGTCAAGGTAGTTCATGCTAAAATACCCTGTACCTTGTGAAATGTCATAAACTCCTTGGCTAATGCATGCATCTTCTAGCAATTCCCAACCCCAGATCCTAGGAATGATCCAGCAAGTATTTCCTTGAAGACATATTAAACTTCAGCCCAGTCAAATGTACTCCTTTTCTTGGATTCTTAAGCCAGGCTCCTAGTGTAAACTCCTACTGACATTAGTTACTCATCTTGGAGGAGTGAGGGCTGAATAAGGCTTGTGGGATTTGGCTTTCTGAGTATCATGCTCATCTTCCTTTTCCCTGTTTCCAGGGTCTTCTGCATTTGAAATCTTTCTCACCACCTGATTTTGGGTGCTCTGTATCCTTTCTTCATAATTCATTCCAAGTCACTGAGAAGAACACTTTATTTTCTGTTATTAGTTTTAGGTTACTGTGGCCATAGTAACCATATGCAAAATGAGGATATTGCAATCACAAAGTAATGAGAAATTATTCAGAAAGCATATTTAAAACAAATATAAATAACAGAGAAAATAGGGTCGGTAGTATTCAGAAAAAATCAAAACCAAAATCAAAATTAAATAACCTCCTACAGATTCTGCCATTATATAGTAAAAAAAGAAATTAAAATATGCCACGCTGTTGATTTAAACAAATCTCAGTCATAACTGTGCTAATTTAATACATCTCCATCATCTCCATACCCCAAACCACACATATCCCCAAATAACAGGGGGGATGTTTCTTCTGTGCTAAGCAATAAGTAAGATAACTAAACAGTTCATTGGATGTTCTCTCTTATAGAGAGAACCGTGTTTTTTCAGTATGCAGCTTTGACTCAAACTGGGAGACATGCATGACTTTGCAACCCCAGATGTCCTGTAACTGTGCTGTTTAGTCCACCATGGTTAATTGCCGATTTGATGATAAGTGACAGTCAGGGCCTGTTTGCTGCCTTGAAGTTGCCGTTGAAGTTGGCTAGATGGTGCTAGAATACACTTCTGCACTGCATTAATGAGCATATGGCTCATATTCTCCTTACTGTTGATCAGAGAGTGCTTAAAACTTGCTTTTACAGTGTGCCTCCACACGCAAAAATTGTAAAATGAGTCAGTTCTACAGCCCAGCCTTGGACCAGAAACTATTAACAATGCCTCATTAACTTAATATTGAGTTGATTTTAAGGATAGGATTTTTTAAAAAAAATAAATTATAAAACAATCTCTTCCATTGCCATAAGGTACAGCAGCTTGGCAATATACCAGTACTTTATATCTATGAAGGTTATTTTGTCTTCCTTGATATAGGAATTTGTAATAGTTAGTTGTGCAGTTTGATTTTCCTTGCCACCACAAATCTTGACCTTTGGTCTCCCTAGCGGTCTTTGCAGGGTGGTTCTCTGTTTTCCTTTGTTTGTTGTTTTTTTGTTTGTAACTCATTTGTGTCCACCAATTCAAAGAAACATGTGATGTAATTGAAATGGGAGAGCTGCAGAGATGGTTGAGTACAGTCTGAATTTATATTTTCATTTGGCTGGTCAAAAAATTGGTTGCAAATCAAAATGAATGTGTCATCCTAGATCTCACACTCTGTTCTATGGACAGCTACACACGCAGAGCAACAGCTGAAATGAAAATGTGAGTCTCAGGATATTTAACCTCCAATATTTTCAACTTCTCTTATCACCACTGACACTAAATTGCATACTGGCCTTTTCACAAAGATGAAAAAAGGGTTTGACCTGCTGAAAAATGAGTTATAGCAAATAAACACAACATATTTGTGTTTATTCTGCTTGTAAGGAAACAGTTGCTGGTATTTTATAACTAGTCCTGAGAAGACAAGTTGAATTTTTGTTGATATGTGCTAGCTGGCTGCTGTAAAGCCCGTAGGAGCAGCGTGCCTAGAACTGCACAGTAACATCCAGTAACAGAAGAAAGCTGATCACAGCTCAGCCATTGACATGAATGTGGTTGCAAAATGGTTGCAAAAAAGGAAGTTCTCTTTTCCCTCCAATCTGAAAACTGAAGAAACAAAGAGATGGTTTAGGGCAGCCCATGTGCTGGAGAAAACACAAAAAAAATTAAGAGAACTGATACAGAGAAAACACTTTCTGTTAAGGTAAATATTGATGCAGCTGTTTATCATCTTATCTACTGAGAAAAACAATACCTCTATAAGGTCAAAGGGCTTTCAACACACTTTCTGCAGTAACACACTATTGCAGAAGGACCTGTCATATGAATGCAGAACTCGTTGATTCATTTGTGTAGGATTTGCTGCTGTCAGTCCTCCGTCTTGAGCAAGAAGAAGGTTGAGCAAGTCTCAGGCCACAACATCGGGCTGTTCCATGTAGTAGGAACTAGATGGAGGCTCTGGGCTGGATTTTCAGTGCAATCTGTACAAAAGGGATGTTTCAGTGCTCAGAGCAGAGTGCTGGTTTCTCTGCCAGGTGACAGTCCTGAAAACTGTGTTATTGACACTTTTGAGCGTTTTCTTCTTTTTCCCATGCAAAGATGACCAACCTCAGCAAGACAGATTTAAATACCCCTGCCCAAGATGCAACAAGGGAGCTAGACTCAAGCTGGTTGTGAGAAGCAGATTAAAAGCTCTTCTGGCTAGTGAGGGATTGGTGTTTGAGTTAGCCCTGTGACCTGTGACTAAAAAAGGAGGAGGGGAGGAGTCTTTCTCTGGATGTGGTTAACTGGGGTTGCATATAGTCTAAGAACAACTACAGTGTTTTGCTTTGTAATCAGAATAATATCTGCTTTGGAAATCCTCAAAAATCCCAAGAGATTAAGTAACTGTTGTGCTCATATGTGGGCAGATGATGCTTAGCTGACTGTGGCCAGGAAATGTCAGTTAGTCAGGTGTGAGTTTTGATTTGGGCATCCAGAGCCAGATGCAACATATTGAGATAATTCTCCGGAAGCTAGATCCTATGGCACACATAATAACTTGAAAGATTAAATCCAAAATAAACCCCAAAACCTTCACTCTGGTGCTGGGCAGCCCTAAACACACCATGTATCATGCGGGGAGGCATTCATATGAGCTACTTCTCTCAATTTCTTGGTCAAAGGGTTAGAAATAAACCTTTGTTATTTGTGGTATATCTCATCACAAGCCTTAAACTTAGAGGAATTATGACTCACAAGTGCCTCATTTCATCATTAATTATAAAGAGGGTGTAATGTGTTGGTATAATACCTGTGTCAAAGACACGTAACACTGAGGTAAACCTCAGCAATAGCTGTTTCTTGGGATGACTGAAGAGTCAGGTGCTGGAAGAGAGGACGAGCAGCAACACCAACACCATGGATCAGCTGGAAGGCATGGCAGCTCACTCAGGGGCACACACTGGGACATGTGCACAGAGAGTGCCCTGGGTTCATTCCCCTCTTCCCTCAGCTTTGCATGAAGGGCAATATACTCTAACTGAAGAATATCAACCTCATCCATACTGCACTGTAACACCACTTGGAGGCCACAGGCTAGAGCAGCAGTCCTTTGCTCTTGGCCCTGTTCAAATACATAAATGATGGCCTCCGTCCAGGTCAGAAAGGCAGATAAGAGGCAGAAGAAGTCAGAGGGCAAGACGGTTGAAAGGCTGCAGTGAGGACCGTGCTGCTTGACTCTGGTGGATATACCTGGATGATCATTAACCTCTCCATGATGCTGGGACCTACTCCCAGGAATTGCCTCTTCCACCCTTTCAAGCTTCCAGACTACTAGAAGCAGAAGAGGTGTACAACCTTAACGTTCTTTTTGACAGAGTAACTCAGACTGCCCAGCACACCTCTATGAACACAGCAACCTGCGTGATACAACTTGATTTTAAATTATCTAATTTAATTGTAGGATACGGACTTTGACCTTAGTCCTCTGCTTTTAAAAGGATTGCTTCAGCTCCAGTAATTATATTTATGCATGAACCATCCACATTGATATGAAAATTGTTGCAGCCCAAAGGGGGTCATTAAGTAATTAGGGAGGAAGGCATTTAATGTTATTTGCTGTAACTGAATCTACAGAACCAATCAATAAGTGACCATATGTGCATGAGCTAGAAACTTTTCAATACCTTTAGCATCCCTGTGAAAAAAAAAAAAAAACAACAATGCAAGAGTGAGCGCCTTTATCTGTGACACAATCTTGTGGTCTCAGGCATATTTTCATTGCTTAAAAGAATTGCACGAGCCATGCTGTCATATCAAACTGCACAAAGCAGGCAGATTTATGGTCTGCCTGGAAAAGCATGGCAACCAAAGAGCTTTGCAGTTCCAAGCCGAGGGCTTGACAAGCACTGTAAGAATAAAACCTGCTTTATATCAGAGCTTTCATAATCAGGCCATGTTTTGCTTTTATATTCCAAGTTTGCTACTCTTAAAGGTCAGTTTTGTTCTGAGTCTGAAAGAAATTCATGGTATTAAGTGCTAATGCAGCTGTAAATACAGCTTTCTAGCTTTTTTATTTTATTTTATTTTTTTCCTCCTGTTCTGTTGGCTAAAGCCCTAAACAGCTGGTGTTTGCTAGATTGCATTCTTAGGGTGAAGAGTTTGTCCTGCACACAGAGAATGTGTTCATTCCTCAGGAATCAAGTGACCACACCAGAGCTAAACAATATGTAAAGCATACAATTGATTTTGGACTATGATTTCTCCAGATGCTGAAAGCTGGTACATTTATTAACTTTTGACTACAAACCACTAATTTTCAGTAGAAAAATGCATACAAGAAAGAGCAAATACTTTTACTGGGAGGTGTTATTTGAAACTTTGCCAAATGCTTGCTGCTTTTATACCCTCTGGTTTGCAACATTCAATCTGTAAACACAGAAACGAGACTAAGAAGACAAGGTTTTATTTGCAACAAACCTTTCATTATGGCAAAATGTCTCAAACCAACACTGACTGCACTAATGGAAAGATTTCCATTGAATCTGTGGGAGCTAGGTTGGGCCGCCTATTGGAAGGCAGACCAGGTCAGTATTTGCAGTAGCTCACTCATGATTTGCAATCCCAACTTGTGCTATTTAAATGACATCCATTATAGTCTACCTTTGGGTTATACTTATTAGTTGCTCTTTTTGGTTAGGTGGGTATCTGTAGACCTCATGATCAATCACCCTGGGGTCACATCTTCAGGGCTGTTTACAACCATTTCAACCTGAGCCTTGGGCCCAAGACAGAGGCGTAGCTGTCTAATTGCTATTTAAGACCCACTGAAATGAATAGGCATCATAGCTGTAAACAGAACTAAGTGATCAGATCTCTTTGAACATTTGGGTTTTAAAGGCCCTGTATGTGAAGCTTTAAGCACTGGAAGACAGGTTTGATGGCTGAGGAAAGTGTAGTTCCGAGGCCCACCTGCGACCACCAAGAGCTAGGACCTTGGCCTGGAAAATGAGTAAAGGATTTTTATCCTTTGATATCACAGTTGTTAAATTGCCTCAATCCTGCCAAGAAATTCATGACTCTTTTCAAATCCTTTTCCTGATCCTATAAAGCTCAGAAATCAATGGCACCTGAAAATGCCTGTGCCCTTCCCCAGTGGAGAGCCAGGTCCCACTAGTCTGCCTGCATGTCAAAGCTGCCAAGTTTCACGCTCTGCAGCCTGGGATCACAGGGATCCTGACACACCATCCCTGTGCTCTGACCAAACTGTTGACCCCAAATGAGTAAATCACCAATACCTACTGTGGAACAGCTTTGGACACACAGTATTTGTACTGAAGAGTGGAGTTCTTCAAGCAAAGGGGCTGGCGGGTACTTAGAGACATTATCAGCATGTGCACAAGGCTGTTATGCAGCAGAAACAGATTGAATATTTCCAGGACATGTGTGTGTCTTTTCCCCTATTGTGTTCATTTTCATTTTGTTGAGTTAGGATGGGAAACTTGGTCCAGAGTGTGGGGCCATGCCCAGCTGTAGGGCCATGGTATGTCTTGTCTCCTCAAATGTACTTCTGTTGCCTCACTGCCACTTATCTGACTTTACCACCCTAATCAGTTGGAGATTTTGGGTGCAGTTGTGCATTGAGTTGGAAAACAGTTATTACCAGGCAATGGTTAGTTATCAAAGCAGATGAAGAACGTGATGTACTATAAAATGTCACGTGGGTGTTTGCAGATGGTGTAATGGAAAGTTCCAGCTTTATCAGATGGTGCAATTTTACTCTCTGTTTTTATTTATGTGGGTCTTCAGTAATGATGTCATGTGTGCAACAACTGTCTGCTTCACAACACAGCTTTTTGCATGTTTGCTAGTTGTCAATGCCATCCTGGAGGAACTGTCAGAAGCCACTGCTGAGAGCTGGAGGAAGCAGACCGGTGAGGACAGAAGTAGTGAAAGGCAATATTTTATATATCAGCAGCTGTTTGTGCTCCCTGGTGAGTCAGCAGCTGGAGATGAATTCATGAGATGGCAGCTGCCTATGAAATCTCTTTGGCAAAGCCAGTAATGGAGAAAGTTTAATACACATTGCATATCTGTCATTTTAACACACCTCCACCACCTACTCAGTCCTGGAAATGCTCTCCCTGCCCTTCGGGCACTCAGAGTGAAAGCCTAGTCTTCAGCAGGGACACCAAGTTACTGTGTGCCGAGCTTCAATCAGACAAAACTTGCTGCAAAGCTCATTTGCAGAATTAATCTGGATAAAGGATACAATTTTCTAAACCACTGAAAAAGCAAGAAGACAACAGCCTTCACTATGGTACCAACTCCCCACAGTCTCATCTCTGTGCCAAGTTCAGTTTGTATGGGTAAAGTCATTTAAAACTCACTTTTCTTCAGCAAAAGACAAGTGTGCCAAAAAATAATTTCAGTCAGCAGTCAAAGATAGAGATTGCTTATTTAAAATATATGTATGATAAGACCAATTTGGTAATTATATATATGAAAAGGCCTTAAGAGAAATTTTATACTAAAGTACTGTAAAATTTAGGATGAAATCCTTGTGCTAAAATTGTACCAGAAACTTCCATAACATACAGGGATGATTGGACCCATTTGCATGTAATATCCTCCTCATACTAGAGGTAGGCCAGTCAACTGAGAACGTCTTCAGGATATCCACACGCGCATCTTGCAAATACAAACTGAGAGGGAAACTTGAACAAGTCCAGCATTTGGCACCTTGTTTGTTCATAAACACAGATAACTTCTTAGATTACATCTTGGTCCTTATTTCTCTGAGGAATAACGTAGAGTCTAGTCCTGACTTTCTGTCCATATATCCATCATTGTGAAGGGTCTCTGGGGTGTTAGAAGAAGTGCTTTCACCTAGGCATTAAGACATGACCTCACTGGGATGAGAGATCATAGCCCACGACTTGCCAGGCAGAGATTCCAACATTTCTCTTTTGGTCAGTAATTATATATAAAAACATACATACTTATATACATATCATTCCTCGCACTCATCCACAAATAACCAGTCCCAGAAATCAAGGTCATCAGATCCAACAAAACCTTATTTTTCCTTCTTTGATGATACCTTCAATTTTATTGTGATTGAATTTGACAGGGAACCCAACATTTCTCATCTCTTCCCTGAATTATATCAATACAAAAAATTATTTGAAATAATTATATAAAAAATATTATTTTGAGGGAAATCCTATTTTGGAGAAATAATTTCAATAGTCTTCTCAAATACCTTTTATATTTTTAATATTTACAGCTTTAAAACATGATCATGTAAGGAAAAACATATAACCTTTTTTTGACAAGCATGATTTTTCGACAAGCATGGTTTTTCTAAATAAAAGAGAGACTGATATTCAATCTTCATAACACCAGAATGTATACATACGTTACAGTTAAATAAATAGACTTGTCAACACACATGTGGCTAAAAACTTTATTTCCATAAATAATGGCCGCAGGTGAACAGTGGTCTAACTATCGTTCCATCTAGACTTGACCAGCTTGCTGAGTTGTTGATTCTCATCAGGGCTTGCACTATTAGCTGAACAATGGGGATGAGAAATGGCTCGTACCCTGCCCACTCAGAAAACCCCACAGAACACCCTGTAGACACTTTTTTGAAGGTAGGCTACAAATGCAAGTTTGGAGTTTACATGATTTTTTTAATTCCCTGTCATTCAGGGCTGCTATCATGGGTACCCTATTAATTGGATATTATTATTAATGGTGCAAGTATGTTATCTCAGTATATAACTATCTAGCCTATTTCATTGTAATGTGTGTGTTCTTCCCAAATACAAAAAAATAGAAACATAATCTTTCTACAACCAAAACATGTCCTCAAATAAAGGCAGTATATCCGTTAATGGTTAGAGCCTTGATTTACAACAGAAAATCTCAGAAGGATGCTGTAATCATATTTAAGTACATATTTTATATACACAATTATATAAATACATACATTTCTAGACATGAGCATTTTATGTAAAAGTGAGTTCAAATGCTCGGATGCCCTCATAGCCACAGGAAGCAGAGAGAATCAGAGAAGGTGAGTTTTCTGGATAGAGAATAGTGGGAGTTGTGATGGTATGGTAAGGGGCAGCAATGGGGCTTGCTGAGCATGAAGGTCTTTTCTCGTGTCCTTCACCAGAGGTGGCCAGCCTGGCTCTCCGACTCGGCACCAGGGTCTGCAGTGCCTGGCAAAGAGCAAGTGGAGCATCTTCACATTGTCCACAGGCACGACAGCATGCGATCTCTCTGGGTTCAAATATTTCATCATTTCTTCACAAGCTGAAAAGCAACTTTGTAAAGAAGCCGTTCTCTATAATATCTGTTTCTATGGAAGCCATACACTAACATACCCGAACACATTAGGTAACAGTTGCAACCCTACCAAGCTCTGTGAGGCGCTGACACAATGCTTATTTTATGCTCCACATTAATGTGCAAAAAGGGGCCTCAGCTGGAGTCTCACGACATCCAAGTGTATCCACCCAAACCCGGGTGCAGGGTGAGCCTCTCTGGAGAGGAGATTGGGAGCAGTTGGGAATGTCAGCCTAGATACTGCATTGCCATCTAGCGCACAGCGCAGGAACGGCCTGGCGGGGCCTGGGAGCTCTGCTCAGCACTAACAAGAGTAAAGGCGAGGAGGGTGCTCAGAAACGTTCGGTTCGAGGGTTATTATGCAATGGCAGCAGGAAATTCATAATAGAAATCTCCAGCCTCATCCCTCCTTTTCTAAAGGAGCACAAAGCAATATTGTGAGTGAACAGCAAGAGAAATTTGAAACTCTCAGCCCTTCCATTTTTGTGTCCTGGGTATAGGAGAATCTGGGAAGAGCCTTGAGTACCCCCGCTCTGTAAATACAGAAAGGACAAGCTGTAGGTAAGCCTTGCACAGTGTTTCCCCTTTCTGCACAGTGTTTCCCCTTTCAGCCCACTATTTTCTTGCAAATAGAATGCAAATATGTAACTCTCATTTCTCATTCAAAGTTATTCACTGTTTGTCTTTGGGATTGCTCCATGGCTTGCACATTACTCCTACACTGCCAACGGTGACTCAGTGAGTTGTAAGGCACTGATCTCTTCCACTTCTGGCAGGTGTGTTGCATTCCCAAGTTTTGCTGCATGGGTGCATGTGGACCAAACAATTCAATACATATTTTTATATCTAAATGGGCCATTCAGGGTTGCAGGCTGCAAGAGAGCATTTCTTCCTAAACACTAGGAAGAACATCCACACTAACCAAGAACATCCACCATCCTAAACACTTTGGAACATCCAAGAAGTGGCTGTAAAAAAAGCTTAGAAGAGACTATCAGGCAGAGTTAATAAAAATCTGCTCCTGAATTATTTAGTAGGGTATTCATTTCATTCATTCCTCTCTTCTGCCTACAAAGAGCTTTAGGGGAGATTCCATAAAAGGGCTCAGGTGTGAAGCAAGAACAGCAAAGGACTGAAGTTTTAAGAATATAGTCCCATATGAATAAGGGAACTTGGCTGCTCAGCAAGGGAGGATGGGTACCTAAGATGGGGATCTGCAAAGGCCAGAGGGACACTGCCAAAGCTAGCCAGAAAGTCTTGGTGACCAGCCTCCTACATGACTTTTGTGGCTTCCTGTACTTATTACCTCTCCTTCCTTCCTTCCTTCCTTCCTTCCTTCCTTCCTTCCTTCCTTCCTTCCTTCCTTCCTTCCTTCCTTCCTTCCTTCCTTCCTTCCTTCCTTCCTTCCTTCCTTCCTTCCTTCCTTCCTTCCTTCCTTCCTTCCTTCCTTCCTTCCTTCCTTCCTTCCTTCCTTCCTTCCTTCCTTCCTTCCTTCCTTCCTTCCTTCCTTCCTTCCTTCCTTCCTTCCTTCCTTCCTTCCTTCCTTCCTTCCTTCCTTCCTTCCTTCCTTCCTTCCTTCCTTCCTTCCTTCCTTCCTTCCTTCCTTCCTTCCTTCCTTCCTTCCTTCCTTCCTTCCTTCCTTCCTTCCTTCCTTCCTTCCTTCCTTCCTTCCTTCCTTCCTTCCTTCCTTCCTTCCTTCCTTCCTTCCTTCCTTCCTTCCTTCCTTCCTTCCTTCCTTCCTTCCTTCCTTCCTTCCTTCCTTCCTTCCTTCCTTCCTTCCTTCCTTCCTTCCTTCCTTCCTTCCTTCCTTCCTTCCTTCCTTCCTTCCTTCCTTCCTTCCTTCCTTCCTTCCTTCCTTCCTTCCTTCCTTCCTTCCTTCCTTCCTTCCTTCCTTCCTTCCTTCCTTCCTTCCTTCCTTCCTTCCTTCCTTCCTTCCTTCCTTCCTTCCTTCCTTCCTTCCTTCCTTCCTTCCTTCCTTCCTTCCTTCCTTCCTTCCTTCCTTCCTTCCTTCCTTCCTTCCTTCCTTCCTTCCTTCCTTCCTTCCTTCCTTCCTTCCTTCCTTCCTTCCTTCCTTCCTTCCTTCCTTCCTTCCTTCCTTCCTTCCTTCCTTCCTTCCTTCCTTCCTTCCTTCCTTCCTTCCTTCCTTCCTTCCTTCCTTCCTTCCTTCCTTCCTTCCTTCCTTCCTTCCTTCCTTCCTTCCTTCCTTCCTTCCTTCCTTCCTTCCTTCCTTCCTTCCTTCCTTCCTTCCTTCCTTCCTTCCTTCCTTCCTTCCTTCCTTCCTTCCTTCCTTCCTTCCTTCCTTCCTTCCTTCCTTCCTTCCTTCCTTCCTTCCTTCCTTCCTTCCTTCCTTCCTTCCTTCCTTCCTTCCTTCCTTCCTTCCTTCCTTCCTTCCTTCCTTCCTTCCTTCCTTCCTTCCTTCCTTCCTTCCTTCCTTCCTTCCTTCCTTCCTTCCTTCCTTCCTTCCTTCCTTCCTTCCTTCCTTCCTTCCTTCCTTCCTTCCTTCCTTCCTTCCTTCCTTCCTTCCTTCCTTCCTTCCTTCCTTCCTTCCTTCCTTCCTTCCTTCCTTCCTTCCTTCCTTCCTTCCTTCCTTCCTTCCTTCCTTCCTTCCTTCCTTCCTTCCTTCCTTCCTTCCTTCCTTCCTTCCTTCCTTCCTTCCTTCCTTCCTTCCTTCCTTCCTTCCTTCCTTCCTTCCTTCCTTCCTTCCTTCCTTCCTTCCTTCCTTCCTTCCTTCCTTCCTTCCTTCCTTCCTTCCTTCCTTCCTTCCTTCCTTCCTTCCTTCCTTCCTTCCTTCCTTCCTTCCTTCCTTCCTTCCTTCCTTCCTTCCTTCCTTCCTTCCTTCCTTCCTTCCTTCCTTCCTTCCTTCCTTCCTTCCTTCCTTCCTTCCTTCCTTCCTTCCTTCCTTCCTTCCTTCCTTCCTTCCTTCCTTCCTTCCTTCCTTCCTTCCTTTTCCCCACTTCATAATTTTCACTTTAAAGTCATATATTAGGGAGCAAGTAAAGCACAGTAGATAACAGTTGTTCAGATAGACATTTAACATTTCCCAGTAATGTACACACACAAGGCTCAGCAGCTAATCAGAGCTGCAAAACCTGTTCCTGACTGAAGCAGGTGTCAATGAATCCTTAGCACAATGAGGGAGGGAAAACGATCGTGAGATTAAGATCTAACTGCAGTTACTTGGAAAATAGTATTTGCAAGTTATGTTTCACTGCAGAGGATGCCCTGAAGAGGATGCTCATCTGGAGGGACCCCTGTCACTTCTCATCCCAGCTTGCCCGTTGAGATGGCATTCCCTTTTGTTTTCCGTTCTCTCTTTTCCTCTTCTTTACTTTGTATATTTGTTTGGGTTTTGTTTTGCCCAGCTGGAAGAGTTACTGTTCTAGTTGCTGCATACCATGGGTTACAGGCTCCACAAATAGATCTTTGTGTCTGTAAACATATTTCATCATCCTTTGTGCAATAGTAAGAACTTCTGGTCTCTTTCAGATGAGGATCAAATAGATGAATTTAACCACTTGTCAAAGATTTAATCATTCATAAAACTATTCAACAGGTCTCAGGGCAGATCTGACTGATCAGAGATAGTTGCTTAAACCGTCTCCTGTGTCTGCTACATCAGAAAGGCTGAAATGCAAAATCAGATGTAATAGTTTTAGGCAGTATTGCCATGATTTGCTAAAGCTCCTCTGTTTGACTTGTTCTGTCTCAGTCAAATGTGAGAATTTTAATAAGATTTTCAGCTATTTATTAGAGAATGAAGTTGGTAGATATTACTGAATAGCAGCTATTACCTACTCTCTGGGAGACTTTGATGTGGCCTGATATGCCCTCCACCACTGCAGCTGGGGCCACTGACCACTCTCATGTGCATGAATCTGTGAAGCAGATTGTGGGACTGGCACTCTTAGCAGACGACAGTGAGGTAAACACACTCTTCAAAGTTTTCCACGGGGGCAATGAGGCATTGCCATGCTAAACCATCTGTGCAGACTTCCCTTTCTTTATCTTTGTGTAAAACTTGACCAGACTTCAGGGACCTCCAGCCTCTTCACTCAGGTGTTCCAGACAGAGCAGCCCCTTCAGGGTCAGAGCAGCATTAAATGTAAGTACTCAGTGGTTTTGGTTGTAGCTGCTGCAATGCCTAAGGGATGCTTGGCTCCAAGGAGCAATTCAGGTGAAACACAAGGTAAAATCTGGCTCTTCATCTAGATTCATAAAAGCTGATGTCCTAAGAAATAGATAATCTAAACTCTAAAAAGTGATCCATCTTTCTCTTTCCTTAAGGAGAAGATGCATTCAGTACTTGTGTTATAACTCCAGCACCTGGCTAGAAAAAGAGGTCAGTATTTTCTTGTCCTTGATTTTTAGACTATTTCTGGTTTTAATCCAGTAAGAATTAAAAACAGCATAAAAAGGATCCTTTGTTTCTCAACCAGTATCCAAAGTAGAACCAGGAGCCCCTTCATCTTCGTGGATTAGAAATCATCTTCCTCTAGAAATTTAGCTTCAGTTGAAGGAATAACCTCAATCATAGCATACTCTCTTCATCTGAATTAGTGTAATCTAAATGGGCACACATAAAAATAGGAGCTTTTCCACGTATTCCACATTCTGGCTGATGCCTCTAGTCATTAACTTATTTTTACTGCTAGAAACATTGTGTACCTCTACCAGATATGTCTCCTTCAGGACTGTACAAAGTGCCAAATGGTCATAGGCAGGAGACACGTATGTACATCCGTTCAGCAAAGCGAGTGATGATCCTGGATGCTCAGGCAAGTCCCTGCCACATGGAAGAGATGGCAGCTGGAATAGATTTCCTGAATTAACCTCTTAACTGCACTGACTTGTCATTGAATTGAAGTTCTTTGCCAAAAGTTCTTGCTTAGTGCTTTTTCCCATTGCTCATAGGAAAAATATAAATAATTAGAGGATTCTCGTTCCCCTTTTGTCCTTGTTTTCTGTCAGTGTGAGTCCACAAGTGTCAACAGTGTTCTTCAGCTTATCCTGCCGAAGACAACCAGGGGAGGTTGTCAAGACTACAGAATAAAATGCAGCTGCCCACATCACAGTCATGTGTCTCTGAGTCTGTGTACATTAATTGTGGTGATAATTGCTTTCACAAAGCACACCCAGTGTTTGACCAGTGCAAAGATACAGAGTTACACCTGTAGAGTGCATTCACACAGAAGGATATACTTCCACATTTGTGTTGAAAACACAGAAAATATCTGGATTTATATGTCAGTACCAAAAAGTACCTGCACTTCCAGCAAGCTTTTACCTTCCGCTGATGGTTTGAGGTGCCCATCAGGTTTTAGCTTCTGTCATGAAAGAAAGTATCAGTGAAGAAATTTATCTGTAGAAGCGTTCACATATGTGGGCTTTCCCTTTGGAGATATTACAAAATAAAAATAAGGGCAAAAATACAACTTTCCCAGTCTTACATGCAAATATTCTATGGGGCTGAATGTTGTGTTTAAGGTGCATCCAAATGTGTTTAAGGTGCATCCAAAACATAAGTTACGTAAAGGGCCACACACGTGGCTACGTGTAAGTCCTGATTTGTTCACAAATCCTTGGTGTTACACATGTGTTGTGATACTGGGCAAGAAATAGAGTCCTGAAAACATATGGGTGTGTCTGGTACATAAGCACGTGTTTCATCAGACTCCTATTCCCAGAACTCAAGGAAGCTCCTGGTTTAGCAGAATACTCCACAATATTAATGGGCATCAAAAATTCTGTCTCAGTGCTGCATCTGACAATCTGCCATTCAGCAGACACTTAGGATATGTTTTTTCTCACATTGATTTTGAAGTGGTGCAATTATTTCTGGTGTTCTCAACAGGCAGAGGAAGCAAGAGTAAATTTTAGTCAGTCAGGAGTTATTTTCGATAGCCTATGCTGAAATGCAGAAGAACCTGTGAAAAACTGTATGCCCTTTGGGTGGCGCCCACTGCAAAGCATTTGGTTTGTTTTCTTACTAAGTAAATCTGAGAAAGGCCTCAGCCTGACGCTGGCTGAATGTGCTTTATGTCCCTGGCTCCTCTGGATACTGCTGAGAGAGGATCATCAGGGATATCTGGCATGCAAAGAGGGGAAAGATAATAGAAAATGAAAAGCATCTATTCATAAATGCATTTTACATTTAATAAGTGTGAGTCATTTGCCTCCGGTTTTTGGTTTTATATGGCTAATGAAAAAAAAAGCTGTAAACATATTTTATTAGTCATTTAATACATCACATTTTTATATACTGTTGATGTGTACACCCATGAATAAAAGAAGTCCTTACCTAGTCTCACAGTTAAAAGAAAAGAGAAAACATAAATTTGATTTCTGTTTCAGGGTGTACTGACATGTTTACATTACCTTAACAGACACTGGTAGGCTAGTTGGGAAGAACAGGTTTTAAGAAAGGCTTTGAAATCTTAATTACAGCTAAAGATCAAGAGCTGGCACACCTGCTCTGGGGTGTAAGTATGTGGGCTGTTAGCTCTTGGGTCAGGTCTGATTTTCACCAGCGATTTTCACCCACAAGGACCTGGGATGGGTGGGGAACATGAGGTGCGAGTGTAGCCAGGCTCCTCTCCCACCCAACCTGCCTGGCCAGCAGAGCCAGTAAAGGACGTTATGAGGTGCTGCTGGATGCGTTAACACCATCCCGCCAACACCTACAGCTCAAGCGACTTGGAAGGCTGTCTCCCTCTGAGCTTGGTTTCCTGGCATTCTTTTACAATTGCTTCAGTTTGGACATGATGGTGCTCAGCTCTGACCACAAAGTCTCCTTTTTTTTTGTAATCCAGAGCATAAAAGTTCTATGCACTATTATTTATAGTATATCATGCAGAAACATGAAACTTGATCTAAATAGCTGGGATGTACCGGAGTACGATGATGTAAAAAAGTTAGTTGTACGCTCTCTTTATTTGTCAATTTAAAAAATCAATCTCTAGGAAAAGAAAACACATCCAAAATACCAAGAAAGAAACACATAAAGTTAATTATCCAACATAGAAGACTTTATTTACAATTAGACATAAGAATCTCAGAAAGAAGGGTTTGAGCTTTATTTTGTTTTTATTGAGTTCATTAACATTTCCAATAAATGTTTATCCTGCACTGTTTGAACAAATGTAAATACTTAATGTCAGCCTTAATAACATGAATTAACAATGACTGTAACCAATGCTTTGGCCAAAGTAACCACTAATTTTAATTCAAATGCAGTCTAGGTGTTGTACATAGTTTAAAAGTCCAAACCTGCATTGAGATCAATGATACTATACATATGAACAAACATATTTGTGTGCATGCGAAATTGGGCCCTGAGACATTTAAAATCACGGCCTGACTCGCTGGATCACTGCTGCTGCAGCACCACACAGCACTAAACAACACTAGTACAGCAAATGCTAACTTGCTGACAATGGACTTGAAGAAAATGAAGCTGAAATGTTAGTCTATCAAAAGTGACAGAGTCATTGCCGTTGTTCCTTTGGTAAAAAAAGTCTCACTTTTAGATTCCAGCAGAAAAGACTACAATTTGTGTTAAATCTTGAACCACAGTAGGGCTCTGCATGTTTCAGAGGAGAAGGTAACTTAATGACTAGAGGTGCTCATACACTTTTCACTAAGCCATGGGGCCCTAGGGATGCCTTCGGTTGTGTCAAACTGTCCTCAGACTAGTATGAGAACAGAGCATCACATATGACACCAGCAACAATGTAGAGATGAGAGAAAGGTCTTATTTTCCAATGACTATCAAGCACCTTGAGGAAACAAACGCATTGGCTCTCGAAGTGATGTCAGAGCTTCCCTGGAGTGCCATGCCTCCTTCACATCTCCTGCCTTTTTACTTTGCATTTCCATCTCACAGTGGGAAAAAGAGGTGGAGCCATGTACCACATAGACCTTGCCTTCAAGAATAGTCTTTTGAGATTTCTGTGATTCATTGGCTCTATTGTTAGCTACACAACTTTTTCCATAAAGTGTATGAGGAACAACAGCATTTTAGCCTGTTGGTTTTTTCCCTTTATTTCCCAGAGGGTGAAAACACCTTATCAAAGATACCTGGCAAAAGATACTGTCTTTCACTATCAAGATAAATCTTTCTGGTTTAAAGCCTATTGTAACACTACTTCCAAACACCAAGTTATGACAGGCTGGCCATTTTTAATCTTGCTTTTTCTTGTCAGCTCTTATTTAAGGGAACAAAAGATCCAAGAAGGAATCTTCAAAAATGCCTAACTTGGACTGAATCCTGTCCATGGGAAAAGGAGCAACCCCACAACACTCAGTATCTGCCCTCATGACTCTCATTTCTAAGATTCAGCAGTCAGATTAAATGAAAAAGTAAACCATTTATGCAGATGGCAATATTTGCTAGCTGTCTACAGGCTGATGCGCCTCATTAAACAAATGGTTGCACAAATTTCCTTGTGGCATATGGCTTATCAGTAAAGAATTGCAGCTACCTGTTTTCATGTAGGTTCTTCTATAGCAAGACAGTGGAACCCTCTGATGTTTGCTCAAAATCATTATCTCAGTCTTTCCTGTGTCTGGAGCATTCTGGAATATTTTCTCTCAACCTTGGCGGTAACATATCAGATCATACTCTACAGGAGACCTTGGGAGAAGTGGGGTTAAGGCAGAGCAAGGGCCAGAAAGAAAAGCACAGAAAGAACAGTGTAGCAGATTGGGAGTTAGGGAGTGGTTCAGGTTACTAAACAGCTGTGGAGACAAATGTTTATGAGTTGCATCAACATATGAATGACTGTGGTGTGTCTGTGGGCCATCTCCATAGAAAATGTATAAACCACACATTTTAGTAAGTCTTACATTAACTTAATGTATTACAGTTAGTAACTTTACATAATAAACTTCACGTTCAATGCAATTCACATCCCTGAATAGAGGACAGAGAGCAGTTCTACTGCAGCAGCTTCCATTCCTTGAAGGAATGGAAAGAAACATTGCAATGAGAGCATCTAGAGCACAGCATGAGCTCAATGATGTTGTCATTCCCAGCCTGTGCTCAGAGACAGAACATCAGCAAACAGCTTTCATGTCTTGCAAATCCCAGAAAAAGTAGCAAGTTGCATAAGTGGCAGAAGGTGGACTAAAATCCAACCACACCTCAGCTTCAGTCCATTCGAATGTCATTTAAAATTTGTAACAAGGTTCAATTAATCAAAGTTATTTGAAAGCATAGTTTCCATGGTGACCTCTTTAGTGATGTCAGAAGGGTGGACCTTTGGAAACATCAGCTTATTTGGGTTAGTGAGTTGGTCTTCTTTAAAGAGAAAAGCATGTTGAATTCCATATCATGTGGACTGACTGTGCCTTGAATCATACCTTTTGTCTCTGAATTTTAACATGCTGGTTGGCAGAAATTTCAATTAAACATTGACTGTCTCTGAAGTCTTGTGCTACCTGTAGTGAAATAAAATGAGAATTCAACATGTGATGAGGTAAGTCTTCATATTATAAATATCTCTTTTGTACAGCATATTTTTCACCAAAACATTAATGTCTCTGCATTTCTTTTAAATCACTCAAAAAATGTATGTTTCCCTAGATGTCAGTGCATTAATCCACCACTTCGTTATTGTACCCATGATGGGAGTATATTTCGTCTTAGTGGGCTAGATATGTTCAGAAGATGTTTAGAATAATGTAACAGCAATGCATTACTGAAAGAAGTGAGAAACCGTATCCAACATTCAGTAAAAAATGTCATTTACAGTGGGTTCTCTGAACCTCAGACAGGGGTATATCCTGGAAGAGCACAGGAATCTGCAGTTGTGTGGCCTCTGACCCAGAGAAGTACTAGAGGGCACTTCTGAAGAGTTCAGCAGTCTTTGATAAAACGTCTATTTTCATAAACTCACAACAATCATGCTGTGGTTTGCAATTTAAAAAATGCTGGTCTTCTGATATAGCTCCCAAACCCTCTCCTGGGTGTGTTAAGAGCATCCCAAAAGATTAAAGCTGGGAAGAGAATTTGAAAACATTAGCTAAATTATCTGGATGATCTCCCATAGAACAACTGCTGAATTTACTAGCACTTAAAAAAGAAGAACAGCTAAATAGGTAATGATTCTGAACTTCTTGAAACCCTGAGGAAAAGTTATTGCTGAGGACTGGGCCATCAGTGCTTACTTACTTATTTTAATTTCTTTGATCTGCATATGAAATAAGAACCCATGAACGCGAGGAACAGCACAGAACCTGTGATCATTAACACCATCTGCAGCACACTCAGCAACTGGACCGGACCTGTGACTTTCTTTCTGAACATTTCTGCTTTCGCATCCCCAATAACAGCAGACTGAAACAGTGCAAGAAAAACGTCAGTGAAAGGTAAGTATGCAAGCCTTCACTTGCTGATTATATTGTTGGCATGTGCAAATCAGAGCATGAGTTAAGTTGTCCAGTTTGGGGGCACCAAGATTGAACAAGTTTGGTGTGTTTTTTTTTTTTTAACAATGAAGATTAATAGACAGAAAAAATACTAACCTCATTTAGCCAAAGAAGAGGAAAAATATAAGGTTTTTGAACTTTTGATAAGGCTCTGAAATAAGAAAATAAGTGCAGCATGTTACCTTTAGTTTGGTGCATAAGCCCAGACTCTATTTAAACATTTTTCTTCTCCTCTAACTACATTTCTACCAGATGTACCTTTTTAGTATAGTTTTGGACTGAAAAAAATAAAAAGCCTACAATCAATAACAGCCATTCTACATATCAGGCAACCATTTCTTTCTGTCTAGTCTTCCATATGTCGGTAGTCAGAAAGAAGAAAGACTGGACACAGCTAGGTGTTGGTGGGAAGGTCTGGAGGTCTGTGTGGTGTTCACCTGGCAGATGCACAGGAAGCCGAAATGCACATCTGCACATGTACATTTGGACCAATGATGAGAAAAGAAACAGCTAGAGACCCATGAACACTTCTGGTAAAATCCATCAAGTGGCAGAGTACATATAAATCCTCTCGCTCATTGGATTTATTATGGAAAATACATTTTGCCTTCTAGTTCATCCTTGTGGCCCCCATTTGGGTTTTGTAAGGACGTTATTTTTAAGAACATGTCGCCTTGTAAGTTTCTGTGGGGAAATCAAATGTGCGTTAAAATATTTAGGTGGTGCCTTGCTCAAGAAGTCTTGCTCTTTTGCTTAAATTTATGTTCCATGAAAAGTCATGACAGAAATTTTTGCAAGAAAGATGAAAATATTTCATCTCATTTTACTCCATCTTTTCCCAGCTGTTTTTTACTGACACCCTCATCGAACAATAAGCCCTCTTGAAAAAAAGTCTTTAAAAACAAAACAATGAAGTACTACTTACTCAATTTTTGGTGCAGGCTTCACAAGGAGGTTTACTTGCAGCCTTTTTGCAAATTGTAGTGTAAAACCAGTGATCTACAAACAGGAAAAAAACCCAATATTAATTAAAATTTTTGAATTGTATACCTAAGCCTAGAATATGGACTGTGTCAAAAAGCACTTTGGTACATTTTTATCCTTATGTTTTCAGGGATTCATTTTTTATGAAATATTAGTGTTTCTGAGGGGCTCTCATTTCTCACAGAAGTCCTGATTTTGTGAATTTACTATAGTTACTTTTGTAATTTGCAATTAAAACTGAATGCAAAAGAAAAGGTTAAAAATACTGAATCAGTGAGTAAATGTTTCATATAAAAATATGGTTTAGGATTTTTTTGGCCAGAAATTAGCTAAGTTTTCTTTATCAATAAGAAGGATGTTTAACTTGCATGGGGCCAAAACCAAACATTTTTTATGAGAACAAATATATCAAAATAAAGGTCAGATATTTTCTTCATCTTCTTCTTTTTCCCTCTTTTTCCTTCTCCACAAAAATAAATCAGGGTGTCATTCTTGAAAATTTCATATCAGGTTTAGGAAATTCTGGTTGATATCTCTATTCCAGTTAAGGTGAAACAAACTTTTGATCTCCTCATTGAAGTTACATAGCTTGATTGTCAAATTATATGACTAAAAATATTTTAGTGAAAAATATTGAATTTTACCTTTTCATCCAAATTCAGAGCAAAATAAAATTTTGCAACCTTAGAATTCACACAATTCAGAAAATTTTGGTAAATACACTTAAAGTTAAGAATCTGAATCACTGGAACCAAAGTAGTCGTAAAATTGGAGGCAATCAAAATCAGAACAGTCATAAATTCTTTCAGCTTGGGAGCTCTGTTGAACAATATGAGTCATAAAGACTATATCAGGTTTGTTCTCGACTAATCTGTTCAGACTTCTAGCAATTTTCTTGGAAATAAACTCATCAATATTCATTTAATTTCAATTGAGATAGTAATTATACAAAAATGGCTAATTATATAAAATGAAAAAAATGAAGTATAGAAGAAACAAGAGCTTTCATAGAAAAGAATTTTCTCAAAGGACTTGAAGGTCATAGAAAAGCTATAGCATACTTCAAAGTTTGCAGAATTTATCTAATTCCACATTCCAAATAAGGAAAAAAAAAAATTATTTTCCAAACTTTGAATTTCAGAATGTGATAAAATCCTGCTCTATATTTCCCCTGTGAAAACCGTAACACTTTTGTGAGTGGATCTCGTAAACACAAGCATGAAAATATTATAACTTCTGCTTGTCCCTCTAGTAAACAGCCTACTCTACTACCATTACATTTAAACATCACAAGTTTACTGAGTTACAATTATTAAGTATTTGTACTTACAGGCTCTACGTCTAGAAACGTCTCATGCTCCTTCTCATTTGGGCTCAGGCCTTCAACAGCATGCAATATAGAATCACTTGCATGAAGAAAATGTGGAAGAGAGATAAATACCGGTCTTCCTATTTAAAAAAAAAACAAATTCACTTGAAGCATTAAGCCTTGCTTCAGTGCTCATCTTCTGAGGCCATTTTCCATGCAAACATAGTTTTTTTATATAGACACACAATCCTGATAAAAATGTTAATAGTTCCCCACCCCCCAAATATTTGAGCATTTCTGGGATTCTTCTGTCATGAGGAAAATTTTCATGGTGAAACAAGTTCTAGTTACAAACCACTGCTTGCCTGTATCCACACTGTGGAACTGGCAGTGCTCCCAGTCTCATGCTGAGGTGAGGACCGGTCTGTCACTGTTTCCCCCACCTTCATCCTCTTGTTTTAGTAGAAAGCAAGCCTGAAGGAAGCCCATGCTGCCCACCTCACACCAAACACAGACTTTGTTTATTTGTTTTATTAAACTAATGCTAACCTTAGCCAATAGTGTCTCTCAAACCCCCTATGTGAATTATAACAAATACAAGGACCATCACCATCTCTGCCTTTTATACAGGGCTTATAGAATCCTCTTCTTTCCTTTCTATGTATGCATATCTGCATTTCAGTACACGATCTATAGTATCATGATTTTGCACAACACTATGCAAAATACAGAAATACTACAGTCCTTATTTTAGGAAATGAAGCTACAGAAAAGCGAAAGATCTCACAGGCAATCTGTGGAAGAATTCACAAACAAGAACATCTTCGAACCTAGAGTAACATTTCAGCTACAGGACATGTGTTTTCTCCCCAGTTAAATGGCTTGTTTGGCAGTACCATGACACTACCATACCTGCTTTGCAGGCACTAATGTCTAGGACTCCAGCTAATGTGCAGTTCTTTGATATGACTTGATCTGTACAGAAGCAATAATTATCTCTGACTTCAGCAGGCGATGCAAATGCTTCACGAGGAACTGTGAAACGATAGAGTGAGATCCCCTTCACATCCTGTTTGCCCTGGAAAACTCCATAGATCGATCTGAGTATAAAAGAGGATAAACTTGTTTTAGTCATTTGGATTAAAAATCTGAATTCCTGGCAATACTCGTTAAGGATCCCCCAGCTGTCTCTCTCTTAAGAAAAACAAGTACTCCAGAGAACCAATGTCCAAACCCTCTTCACGCTGTTTAGCAGTTTGTAAGGGTGTTGCTCTGTAGTGGAGAATATTCCACACTTTCACAAAAGGATGTACAAACCCAGAGGTGACTAAGACAATACATAAAAAGACAGATAAAAATATTAATACTGCTAATAAACAGTATACTCAAAATAAATTAATTAAGAGCTCTTTTACCTACAAACTTCTACATCAACTGTTAAAAATTTTTTGAAAGTTTTTGGACTAGAGATGCTTATCAGTATAAATAATCTCTGCTATAGGGTTTTGCTGACCTGATGGTAGTAATCTAAGCTTTATGATGCAGGCAACATTCTGCATATAACCTTATTCCATTACATATGAATTAGAATACCACTTAAGGTTCTTTTTCCTGATAAATTATCAACTGATATGGATATATAGTTGTTACACTGTAGTGTAATCAGGGCAGCAACACTGTATTGCAGTCAAACAAAAGAAGGCTTCTGGGTTTTGCAACATGGACAGAACCATTTTCCATGACCCCATTTCAGCATGACCTTTGGGCAATTGTTACAAACCTTCTTTATTGTTCATTAATTGTGAGAGTTAAATGGCCAGAGGGCTCTCTCAGAGTGTGTGCAATCAATCCAAACAATATTATCTTTTCTTGTCTGCATAGAATTCCGTTCTCCATGACTTCTGAAATGTTTTCCAGGTTGGGTATGCAATTACTTCACAAAAAAAACTTTAACTTCATGTAAAAACATTGATCTTCAAAAACTAACAGTCTGCAAAGCAAA
This sequence comes from Rhynochetos jubatus, assembly GCA_027574665.1. Taxonomy (NCBI): domain Eukaryota; kingdom Metazoa; phylum Chordata; class Aves; order Eurypygiformes; family Rhynochetidae; genus Rhynochetos; species Rhynochetos jubatus. The sequence continues at coordinate 11,733,744 of CM050652.1, forward strand.
TGGCCCACTTGAAATGTAGTTAAAAGGGAGCAGCTGTTTCTAGGCAGCAAAATAAATAAAAAGGTCAAACTTCCCGACGTAAATACACTGTGATGCACTTTAAATCTTTTAACATTGCTTTCAGCAATCCCACTGGAGAACTCAGGGACACTATAACCACAGCAGAAGAAACAGGCTGAAAAGTCATCAGTACGGGATGTATTAAGCAGGTTTGTTTGTAGATATAAAAATAAAATATGTAAAAATATCCTGTGAGTAAACAATATTGTGTACCTAGTTGATAACAATAAATCCTGTTCTGCATAGATGATGTTCTGCATAAATGCCAAAGATGGGCCTAACTGGCCTCTGATGTAGCTATTGCCTTCTCAGACCAAATAAGACAGGTTATATGCTGGGTTCTAATCTTAGAAGTTCTAGACTTTGAACCCTATGGTCCTCAGGGTCTTAGTAGGTCTATAACAGCTCACAACAGTGTCAGATATTCCTGAATTATACATCTGTAACTGGCTGAAATAAAGTGCATCTGTGCTACTTGACATAAATAAAAGTGGTACAATCAGGTTCTGAACCATGAGCTATGCTCATGAATTTACGTATGTTTAGGTGAAATGTTTATGCTCAGTGACCTGAGCCTCAGTAGAGCCACTGCAGCTGCCCTCCGAAATGAAAGAGCATTCGTGCAGCACATGTGCCTGGAAGAGTTCAGCCTACCTGCAGATATCAGAGGAGAAGAAGCGCAGTACTTGATCCTTCTTGACAAATGGTGGGAATGATGCCCCATCTATGAATAAAATAAAATATGAGCTTGAAAGCAATTCCAGTTAGAAGACAATTTATTTTCTAGCTCAATATTCAGCTGTTACTTTCCTATAAAGCTGTGGAAAAGGTAAACAAATGAGTCATTTATGGGGAAAATATGTATGCGAGTTATTGCACAGTGGCAGGCAATCCACAGATAAAATTGTATTGGTTTTGAATGCAAGCCAAGTTATAGAATTTGGGGGTTTGGGGGTTTTTTTGGTTTTTCTTTTTTTAAAGATGTGAAGTTGTATGATCAAGCCATTAAAAATAAAGGATACAAAAAACAATCCCACTTAATACAAATCCCAGTACCTGTTGCCATTGATTCAAGGTATATGCAGTCTAAAGACCTAAACCTTTCTAGAGATGCTAGGTTCACCTGCACAAGAAACACAGATTTAGACTTCAAAATTGCCTAATAATCAGTGATAAACCTTTTTTCACTGTGCAAACCTCATAAGATTAACAAGGCCAAGTGCAAGGTCCTGCACCTGCATCAGGGCAGTCCCAGCACAAGTATAGGCTGGGCGGAGAATGGATTCAGAGCAGCCCTGAGAAAATGGACTTGGGGGTAAGGGTGGGCAAAAAGCTGGACATGAGCCAGCAGTAAGCGCTGGCAGCCCAGAAAGCCAACCGGATCCTAGGCTGTATCCAGAGAAACGTGGCCAGCAGGTCAAGGGAGGTGATTCTCCCCCTCTACTCTGCTCTCATGAGACTCCCACCAGGAATACTGTGTCCAGCTGTGGAGCCCTCAACATAAGAAGGATATCAACCAGTTGGAGTGAGTCCAGAGGAAGTCATGAAGATGCTCAGAGGGCTGGAGCCCCTCTGCTATGGGGACAGGCTGAGAGAGTTGGGACTGTTCAGCCTGGAGAAGAGAAGGCTACGGGAAGACCTTATTGCAGCTTTCCAGTACCTGAAGAGGCCTACAAGGAAGCTGGGGTTGGGGTGGGGCTTTTTACAAGGGCCTGTAGTGACAGGGCAAGGGTTAATGGGTTTAAGTTGAAAGCCCATAGATTTAGATTAGATAAAAGGAAGAAATTCTTCATGGGGAGGGTGGTGAGGCACTGGAACAGGTTGCCCAGAGAAGCTGTGGATGCCCCATCCCTGGCTGTCTTCAAGGCCAGGTTGGATGGAGCTTTGAGACACCTGACATAGTAGAAGGTGTCCCTGCCCATGGCAGGGGGGGTAGGAACTGGATGATCTTTAAGGTCCTTTCCAACCCAAACCTTTCCATGATTCTATGAAATGTTGTTCGGTGGCACAATGAATCTCAACCCGTGGTAGACATGCAAGAAAAGTAATAGTACTTTGGTGTTGTCTTTTTCTCCACTGGTTATAAAAAAATAACACAGCCAGTTCAGATGCATATTTCTGCACTGTAAGCAGCCAGAGTTAAGTAAGAGGACTCTCTACCATTTTCCCAAACAAGGTGTTGTAACAAACCTTTAACCAGTACATTTGTTACTTCTTGCTACAATTTATATTTATTTTCTTAGTCAGCAGCCATAACCAAGGGATTAAAAACATCTGTGATACCTTCGAATCTAGTTGGCAAGAGCAGAAAGCTAAATTACATACTGCCACTTGCCCACTGCTGACAGAAACACTTTTTCTTAAAGAAGATCCAAGATCATCCTAGACACACACTCTGTTTCTAAATCTTGGCAGTCATGGAGAGTTTGCAAACATGGACTATTTCAAGCCCCATGCAAGAATATTGCTTAATATTTTTATCTAGATATTTACTTATACTATACATGCTGCGCTTTGGTTTGAAAGCTTACAAGATAAGAAGGAATTCTGACACTTACAAGACTTTGTAAACCTGATGCTTCTCTAAACACATGGACTCTCCTGAGCAGTCACACTGAATGTTCTTGTAAACTGAGTGACAACATTTGCTAACAAGGAAAAACTCCACATTTTCACTGTACTGGAGCACTTAGTCTAGTTAGCTGAGTATGTATATTCCATCAGCTGTGGTAGGAGAAAAAGCAAAGAGCTGACCCTAGGAAAAAAGGATTGAGGCTCCCTAAGAAAGAAGGAAAGTCCCAGAACGTAAGAAAACGTTCCCTCTTATAAAATGAATTACATAGTTTAAAAAGGCACTAATCCTTCCTGATTCACAGACTTTTGGAAAGTCAGATTCTTGTGATGTATTTGAACTACTTCAGAATAACTTGCCATGTGCTATGGGTTATAAGGAAAATTATCTCTGCCAGGTAAAGCAGCACAGAAAAAAAAAAAAAACCAAAAAAACCCACCAGCTCAATGCCAAAACCTGTTTGTTTTGATACTCGCTCACTGAAGGCCTACAGCTCTCTGCAAAGACGTCCACCATGTCATCTGCCAGCCTCAGCTCAACAGATTTTGGTGTCCTCACGGCAATGCTTTCACTCATCAAGAAGAAAAATATAATCTTGAACAAATGTATCTCAAACAGATCAACTGTTCTCATACGCATTCCGAAAGCAAATATTCCAAAAATTATTACTCTAGTTTATTCACCCAAAACTAAACTACTTCTCCTCTTCATCCCTTTTCACTTGTTAGTGTCTTCCAAACCACCTGTCTGACAGCTTTCTCCCTTGTCACCTCAATTTCTTTTCATATCTCAGAAAAAAAAAAAAATCTGTGCATTCTTGTGTATTTAATTTTATTTTTAACACTGAAAATGAATTTATGTTAATAGAATGCCAAGATAATTTTCAACTGCTATAGCAAAGATAAAGAATCATTGTTAAAATGTACCGTGAAGTCTCTTCCATGTCCACTCTAGCTGAAGATGCTGTGTGTACATGTATATATAAAATAATGTACAATAACATTATATATATATATTAAAATAAATACACACATGCATGTATAATAGCAGTATGTATACATTCATGTTTATATATACATTTAAAATATAGAATACAAAACTGTCAAAGTCCAGGATATTAACTTAAATATTGTATCTCATTATACCCTTGCAATATCAAGAAAAGCGTTGAATTTTAAAAAGCTTGAATAGGCTCACCTGTGCCATTAACCAAATCGCAGTAACCTTCCCAGTATGAAAGATTCCTTTAAGACAAAAAAAGAAGTCATGATGCATGTTGTATATTATACCACATAATCCATTCCATGTATTGCTAAGTTAACTGCTCCAGTATAACCCTGATCCATTAGAAAAGTCAGAGGATAGAGCTGTTCATTCATTTATTCAGATAAGCTATATGATACATTATGATATGAACACCAGTTGCATGTCTTTATAAAAGTAGTCTGTGCATACCCAGGCTCAAGATAAGGAAGAAACGTAGCTTCTACTTAAGGTAAACAACAAGAGAAGCCTGTGCTGAACCAGACTTAAGATTTTGTTTGGACCTCAGGAGATAAGAATGATCCTACAAAAGGCTCATAAGGTATGGGAAGATAAGCACAGGTGGGAGGGGGTGGGCAAAATGCCCCAATGGTAGAGGATGACATTCCTCAAGTAGAACCTAATTGGGATCCAAATAATCAGGCCATGTCAAAGGCTATAGGTCTCGAACAAGAGAAAGAGGAAAGTCCTGCTAATAGGTTAGAACGAGCTAGGAATGCCCTGAGAAAGCCGAGTGGATTGAGCCCTGAGAAAGCAGTGTGGATTGGGCCCTGAGGGACCAGTCTTTGACACATTCCTGAAAGTTCAGTTTGTCACTAAGTCCTGGCCAGACGTAAGGATACAGAAAGAGGAAGATGGCAGTATAGGACTCTGGAAGAATTAATAAGAACAGCACAGTAAGTTTATGCAAGGAGGTATGAACAGAAGGCTAAAATGAAAGCAAAGGTGATGGCTCAGTTTCTACAACCCCCACCCTAACAGGGTGGAGGGGGATATGTCAGAGGTAGAGGAAGAGGAGGATGAGGTCAAGGCATACTGGCCCCTCACCTGACAAAACGAACACTCCGAATAAGGTTGGAACAAAATCAGGGTGCAAGATGCAAGAAGGAAGGACACTGGAAAAATGTGTGTCCACAAAAACCAGAAGAATCCCATGACGAGGAAGTCCAAAAGATAATGGAAATTAATTGTTAGAGGTGTCAGAGGCTTCCTTTATTCCAGGTACCCACCACCTTGGAGACCTTGATATCTTGCAGGGTGAGTCCAAATCAAAAGGAGGTACACTTCTTAGTAGATACTGGAGCCTCTCTTTCTACTTTAAATTTTGTGCCAAAAGGGGGACTGTTGTCAAAAGGATCTTTAATTATACAAGGGGTGAGTGGAAAGGATGAACAGGTACGTCTCATCCAACCACTATTAATAGATGTAGGAGATAAATTTGAAATGCACAAATCTTTATTTACCCCCAATTGTGACTGTAATCTGTTAGGAAGGGACTTAAATGGTTAAATTGGGAATGCGCATTAATATCATAAAGGTTGACGAGAAAGCCAATACTGTCATGACTTTGTGTAAATTGTGTGATAAATCTTGTGTTAAAATAAATCTGGAAGTGTGGGCAGTCCCAGGGAAATATGGAAAATTAGATATGGACCCCCTTCAAATTACTTTGAAACAGCCTAGTCAGATAGTCTCTAGAAAATAATATCCTATTTCAAGAGAGGGAAGAAAGGTACTACAGCTCATTACTGAGTCTTTACCAAAGGCAGGTCTTTTAGAACCATGTATGTCTCCCTGTCATATTCCCATCCAGACAGTCAAGAAACCAGATGGAACCTACAGGGTGGTGCAGGATCTAAGAATAATAAATGAGGTTGTTAAGACAAGACACCGCACAGTCCCAGATCCATATACCATTTTAAGTCAAGTCCCCTCGTCACACCATTGTTATTCTGTGCTGGACTTAAAAGATGCATTTTGGGGGTGTCTGCTTACAGAGGATAGTAAACAATATTTCGCTTTTGAATGGGAACGGGAGGAAAAAGGGAAGATAGCAAACCAGCAATTGACAGGGACAGTCCTTCCCCAGGGATATACTGAGGCCCCAGTCCTGTTTGGACAAGCCTTACAAGGAATGTTAAGAGAATTCACTCCAGTCTGAGGAGTGAGATTACTACAATATATAGATTATTTTCTTCTAACAGGGGAAAGTGAAGAAGTGGTAGAGGAAGATACAGGAAATTTACTAAATTTTCTTGCTAAAAAGGGACTCCAAGTGTCAGAAAAGAAAACACAAGTGGTAGAAAAGAAAATTAAATATTTAGGACACATTCTTACTGAAACTCTTCGATGTATTGACTCAGAGAGAGTTAAGGGGACCTCAGAAGTCCCTCTGCCCAAAACAAAAAGGGAGTTGCAACACTTTTTACAACAAGACGGGTATTGTAGAACCTGGATAGAGGAGTTTTCTATACAATCCAAGCAGTTATATGACTTCTTGACACAGGAAAACCCTGATGTGATAGTATGGACACCTAAAGGTAAATGGAGCTTTCAAAAACTGAAAGACGTTTGAAAGCCCCAGCCCTGGCTCTACCAGATGTGGAAAAATGATTTGAACTGTTTGTAGACTTTAAGCAGGGGCGTGTTAAATTAAATGGCTTTTAGTACAAGAACATGGGGGTAATAGAAGGCCTGTAGCCTGGTTGTCTAAAATGTTAGAACTGGTGGCAAGGGGAAGTCACTCTTGTTTACAAAACAATTAGAATAGGATAAAAGGGATCTAGCTACTTAAGCAGGCAAAACAAATTAACTACTTGTATCAAAGTATTGATAACAACTTGAATCCAAGTTCCTAAGAATCATTAATAGCTGAGAGAGAGGGTTAGTTTTGCTAAGCCCTGGCTTTGATCCAGCTTCCTTTGAACTGTTGAAGATTTTCCATTTGTCTATAGCTCTTAGTGAATCAATCCTTAAAACTGTATCTTGAAAACATGTATAGTTTTCAGTTCTACAATACTATGATACCTTTTGTTTTTATAGCTTTCAATCATTGCTGTTTTTTTAATGTCTTCTTTCCCAGTATAGACTTTGTAAATTCCGTCGAATGTCCCATTATACTGTAACAGACACAAGAAGAAGGAGTAACAGTTAGAAGTGCTGAACTAGATTGTAGGATTGTCAAATTTTTCTTCCTCACAGAAGCTGCATTAATTTTTTTCACAGAATGATAAGTGAAGGCTTTGCCTCCTCATTGATTTCACTTACCGGGTAGAAGACTCCCAGAACTGAGTCCAAGGGGAAGGGGACTTTGTTTAAGAAGGGATCATTGTATCCCCACAGTAATTCTTTCACAGTTCTGTTCTGCAGCATGGTTGACTTAGAAGATTTAATCCAAGTGTTTAATAGCAGTTGTATAAAAGTGTTTGTATACAAGGAAGGCGCAGCCTACAACAGCAATAAAATTAATGTTTAGCATAAAATTCTGCATGTGCTTTGAATCAAAACCACAGACACTGACTACAAGAAATGTCTGGCAAAGACGTTTTCCAGAGTTGCAGCTCACTAAGTTTCTGCTTAAAACTGACACTCCTTAACAAAACCATTACTGGGTATAATTTACACAAAAGCAGACAATTTGTCTTTACTGCTTACATGAATTCACTAGATCATCCATAATCACAGAAGAGTTGAGGTTGGAAGGGACATCTGGAGGTCATCTGGTCCAACCCTTCTGCTCAAGCAGGCTACTGAGAGCCAGATGCCCAGGACCATGTCCAGAAGGCTTTTGAGTACCTCCAAGTAATGATCTCAGATCTCTATCTGTATAACACGGGTTGTACTACTTTCATTTTTCTACCTCTTCTCTGCCATCTCCATATGTCACATCCTTCACTCACTCGCACTATAAACACGTAAGTGAAAAGATACAAGCTTTGTTACTTATGGGCTACATAAGTGGTTTAGATTCGCTGTTCTGCTAGCGGCAATGCTGCATAAAACTGAGCAAGTACTGAATCTCCATTATTTCTTTACTTAGAAAGAATACATGTTTGGAGCAAACAAGTCCTTCTTTCTGAGCAGCTTTAATTCTTAATAATGGATAACGTTTCCTAATTCAGCCAAGGATAATGTATATTTACCAGCAGTATTTGTAATGAACATTCCCAGAGGTACAAACACAAAGTCAGTACCTATAGGCACTGAGTAGATTGAGGAAAGCAAACAGAAATGATCAATGTTGTCCTGCCTGCTGAATCAGGGAATTGTAACAATTTTGATAAGTAAATCCATGTAAAAACCAGTGTTTCTTTTAGTGCAAGTGCTCAGCCTAGGCCAACAAGTGAGCCACCTCTTTGTACTTAGTGCTATTAAGATAGCAACAGAAGAGTCTCTTTTGTTCTCATTTTCTGTCCCCTCAACCCCATGAATCTTTCCCTTTTGTCTGAATTTGAACACAGAGTAAGCAGAAAGCATGTATAAAACAAGATTGTGAGGTATAGGAGGTGTGGGTTCAAGTCCCTCAAGGTTAAGAAAGTGTGAAAAACATCTCTCTGAACTCCCCTGTGAGTATTTTGAAGACAAGTTTATGATATAAAGAGTCAGTTAGGCTGGATTAAAGTCAGTGCTGTCAAATGAGGCAGGCAGAGTGTCTCTGGGAATTTAGACTTAGACCATTTTGTTTCTGAACAGCAAAATGGGGCTTGGATCCTCTGTTCCCATCTCCCCTGACACAGATGTTTCCAGGTGTGAGCCTATGCTTAGACCTATGTAGATCTACATGGTCCAAAGCGGGGAAGCTGAGCAGTGTTGGTTAATACCATGACATGAGGGTCTCTGAGCATAAGAAACAAGAACAGCTTTTGAAAAGAGAGTTGCTAGCCTAAATTAGGACACAGTCAGAATACATCTGGTCTGAATAAAGTCATTTGCCTTTATTTATTAGGTCTTTTCTCCCTAGAGAAAAGACAGCTCAGGGGACTTCATCACAATATTCTTATACTTAAGGGGCAGCTACAAAGAGGATGGAGGCTCTTTCTAACCAAGGAGTGACATAGAAAAGACAAGGGGCAATGGGTACAACTTGCATCAGGAAAGGTTTCATCATGAGAGAAGAAAGACATTTTTTACAGTGAGGACAGTCAATCACTGGAATGTTGTAGAGTCTCCATCACTGAAGGTTTTCAAGGTGGAATAGGATAGGGTCCTAGAAAATCTATATAGGCTCCCTTTCTCAGAAAAATGTTGGATCAGATGATCTTTTGGGGTGTCTTCTGACATGGGCTTTTCTATGATTCAGTGATTGCTGGTACAATTCTGTTTTGTGTTTACACCAACCATCCCTTCACTATGCCCCTAGCACCCACGCTCTCACAGTAAACCTGAACACTCACATACAGACACCGCAGAGGTAGTGTAGGGCAATCAGGCAACACAACCAGGGTGGAATAAAACTATGAAATCTGTAAATATTTGTCAAGGGTAAACATTCTCAGCCTGTGGCAACAAAAGCACATCTGGACAGCAGAGACCTTAGCACTACTGTGGGTGAGGGCCACTGTGCTTTTCTTTGGCCTCAGAAGGACAGGAAGGCTCAGGGGATGCCCTTGCAGTGGTGCTGAGGGGCACCATGGAAAGCAATCAATTGTGGCAGTGAGGCCCTGCATACACTGAGCATGGAGTTTAATACAGCCTTCCTTGCCAAGCAGAACTGAGGGTATTATGGAAAGACCACGGCAAATCCTGCTTATACTGTTTGTGCTGTACCTCACACAGAAAATGAATCCATCCACAACCTTTTGATTCCTTCCCACATTAAAACTGACTAGGAGGATGCTTTTTGATATATCCCATCCAAACTGATGACTTTGCTTCTATTGACATGAGCAAGTCAATTTTTATTTACCTTTAAGATCACCCTGGGAATATAAGGAAAACAACACACATGCAATATGTGCTCAGATTTATGCTCAGATTTATTATTTTTTTAAAGACTATAATACAGCTATGCTCAGTGTCATCTGAGTCCATAGAGAGGAAATATATCCTGTGGCACTTTCAGTATTACTAATGCTAACTTCTCCCCTAGTTCCTCCAGTATCTCAACATTTGGTGGTGGACACTATGGTTTTGTCTCTTTTCTTACCACAACAGCAAGGTTGAGGCAGGTGATGGTATCATTTTCTGTCCCAACAGACATATCAGGTTCAAAACGAGCAACATTAGGCAACGTGTAGGATATTGTCCCATCAGAGTTTTCCGTGATATTTTCTTTGGGTAAATATCGCACACTTGAAATACAAAATAAAAACAGAACATTTTTAACATTTGATTTGAGAGACGGCACATAACCATGCCTGACTGAAGTTTTTTGAAAAGTTGATCAATAGTTTTGTAGATGAATGATGAACATTTTATACCCACTGAAATTATTCTAAATTTTCATGTGAATATATATAAGAAATCCATTTTCTGTAAAACACTTTTCCTTTGGAAACATTTTCTTAATGCCTAACAGATTTTTTTTCTTGATAATAAAATTAAAAGAAATATTTCTTTTTTATTTTGATTTCTATAATGGACCTTGTACCTTTTTATATTTCGCTTTAAATTAATTATGGTTTGTCACATTTTTTACTAAGCTTTCTCATGGTTGGATGTAATTAGAAGGACATGAATCAGAATGGTTAATAAACACTCTTTCTTAAGTTTTGATCTGATAGGCCTGTGTTGCAACAAAAGAGATTACAGGCTAAATCCATGGTGGCAGTCACTTTTATATCATTTCATATGCATGTGGAGATTTATAAGGAGTCTTTCAGCTTCACTGAGATTCTCATAAACCTCTCATCCATACCCTGTCAGCAGATCACTAAGGTACAATTCTCTGAGCTGCTGCAGTTCTAGATTTAACGCAACTCTTCAAGACCTTGTCCTCTTGCAGACCCCTCTGCAGTGGCAGCATCCAACAGTCTATGCTGTGGGTCCACAAAGCTTGTCCCAGCTCCATCCCAGAAGGGATCTTCACAGAAGATATTCCATCAGAAGGGTATTCCATCAGATCTTCCAGCCTGGGACCAGACTGGGTCCAAAACATTCAGAGAGTATTTCTCCTTGGTACAGATGTAGCCAGAGCAGGTGGGCCTTACCCCAAAAGCAGCTGGATATTGGCTTTTCAAGACTGTTTTTTGTGCATGTCATTTTAATCAACTTAATGTGTAAAGCACATACCTGAAAGTTGGGAAATTGGTTTTCTAATTAATGTTACTTCTAACTTTAAACAAAAGACCTAAACCAAGGTTTCCCAACAGAATCGCAGGGACTGTTGCATTTTCAAGGCCAGTTGTTCTACATTGTAATAAATAATTAAATATTTAAATATTTAAAGGGAGATTGAGAGAGAAAGACTCAGTGTCACAGTGTTTCAGGTAAACCCAATATCCCAGGTGAGCATGACCGCAGCAGTGAGAAAAGTTGTAGCAATCGTTTCTTACATAGTCTCATCTAGGCTTCTGGCAAGGATTTGTCCCTGAGAAAATAGTCATTAACACCACCACCAAACATTTCTGTTCAGCAGGAATTCACCTTCTGCTGTATTTCTTAACTGGTTAGTTTCCTCATTCCTATGTAATCATTTCTTATGTCTTCCCAGTTACCTTCTGAACCAAGATTTCTCTATTTCCAATGAAAAATAAATAATATTTTAGGCATCAAAATACCTCAGTTGTAGATGCTGTAATGCAGGACTGTCTTGTGAATATAACATACATCCCCAAAGATAGATACCAAGAAAGAAATATCCTATCATTTTAGGAAAACAATTTCATAACAAGGGTGTCAGTGGCAGCTGGGTACTGGGCTTAATGACTCGTGAAGCAACAACTAGTCCTATGTCAACATCACATTTAATATTAAGCAAATAATTAAAAGCTTTCCTGAACGGGGAAGGACTGCTGTATCTAGGCCCTAGTTAGTACATTCAGAAAAACTTTTTTCAGAAGAAAAAATGAAAAATGAAAATATTAAAAATAAGTCATAAAGGAGCAAAGAAACAAAAGACGTTATTGTTGTGGCAAACACCTTGCTAATGAGTAATTGTTTTCCCAAAAGCAAACAGGTTCACACCCAATTACCTACTTCCATATATGTTTTCCCAATCTGAGACCCAGTACAGAAAGTATTTGTGATTGTTGTGTGTACTTGCACTTTAGACGGTTTTTTGTCAAGATTGACTAAAATATGAAGCTGGAATTTCAAAAATAAATTTTAACTCAGCAGAACTTTCTCTGACTTCAGTAAAACTTCTGATATGACATGTCACACATTCAGGGGGTCTTCCCTTACCTGTATGTGTAAGGTCCTCTTTGTTCAAGTTTTGGACGTGCTCCTCGGTCTAATACCTCTGAAGGGTTTTGAACATGGAAAACCCAAAATTGTCTGTAAACAGAACTTCCTGGCACAACCCAATTTTCAAACGCAATGGTACCATTTGAAATGACAGCTTCCTAAAAGGACAAAAATTAAAACAAACATTATCCACAAAAAACAAGTGACAAGCTGCATTTGCTTTCCAGATGACTGTAGAAGATTCCCAGACAAACAGAAAAAACCTGCTATTTTATCATCAAGATGAGGTATACAGCACAGGTTTTTGACAAACATTTGAAGGAAGCCTGAGATTCCTTCTCAGGGAGAGCAAAAGTAAGTCTCCCTAAAATAAGTGGTCACAAAGCTCATATATTTGCTACTGTAGCCAGTAACAAATCTCTCCTACTGCTGTAGTCGAACATTACCTTAGTTCCCAAATACTTGTCAAATCCACTGAATATTCGTAAAAAGAAACTCTTTGAATGACAGAATCATACCCAGCAGGTTTTAGAATCCACAAACTGGTGGTAAAAATTTAGAAGATCTTTTTCAATAAAACAAAAAATACTAGGCTGCCTAGCTCCAACATATAAAATGCTTTTTTATTAGAACTGTGCAATGTTAATTAGTTAATAGGCACAGCCCACAGTGTCCCAGGAAGCAAAAGGCTGGAATCCCTTCAGAGAGTAAGAAAAGATTTTTTTAAATGACGGATTGCTAGATTTTCTTTCTACCTTAATTTTCTGCCTCTAGTGTTTACTTAGCAAGCACTATATAAAAAAATAAAAATAAATAAATAAATAAAAGGATGCAACCAATCACTGCCATCAGAAATCAATGTCATGTTGTGGAGAACTCGTCACACAGGCAGGGCTTATTCTGTGGAAAGCCTGTATGCTGGAGCTGCATATGCCTTGCTGCTGGTTTGAAAAACAGGGCTTTCTGTCTGAGTAACTGATATAACTTATCTGCGTGTGTGTGAGAGGGGAAGGAAATCTTGCTACAGCATATGTGTTATCACCTTGAGGTCTTGCACTCTGGCCCAAAAGTTAAATTCTTTTCAGCCTTGTTTTGCAAGCCTCAGAAGGCCGAAGACTCTACCAAAGCTGAGATCCAGCATGGGACAGACTGTCTCCTTGGTAAAGAGTGAAATGCTTACATGATTTGGAAATCAAGTTTTCAGTTGCTACAGAGAATTGCTGAAAGGATCTGGGAGAAGCAGACTGATGTAAAGAAAGGGGCAACTCTTTGCTCACAGTCTGTGATCTGTACTCAGCAGGGTCCTGGGATGGGGGAAGATGCCAGGATTTGGCTTTCTGCCTCTGTAACTGGGGTAGGGAAACGGTTAAGGGTTCCTGGCAGCTATACGGTCAAAAGGGCAAACTCTACAAGTCAACAACACTCAGTAACATAGGTGAACAGAGAAGTTTTAACCCCGTGACATTAGATTTTAAAGTAGTGTTACTTACTTCTTAAAAGTTTAAATTTTCCCCTCCATCCATTCCTCCCTCCCCTTCTAACTTTTTGATAGGGGTTATAACATCACACAATGGTCTGCAAACTACCCTGCCACTGCAGAGTTTGCTCAAAGCGTCTGAGCCATTGGATCTTTCCTCCCATCCTTGAGAGGCACAGAAATAGTCCCCAGGCCTGTCTCTAGTTTTAGGCATTTTGGGCACCGGTAAGAAAGAATATAAGGAACATGCTTTCTCACAGCTTTCTCCATGTAAATGAGCTTGTTTTTTCCAAAGGGTGGATCTTTGCCTTAAATCCTCTCTCTGCTACTGCAACAAAACCTGAGTATGCAGGGCTTTATAACATTTTTTAGTGCAACCAGGACAGCTTTCCACATAAATTGAAGCTATCGGCTATGTGACAAACCTTTTCATGTACTTTCTGTACTGCCCCTTACCACACTTTACTATACTAGGTACTTTCTTATCCATCTAGAACAAATTTGCTATCAATCTAAAGAGGTGGGTTGGCTCTCCTTTATTTTTCATGCAAGAATAACTACTATGTCCATATTATACCCTTAGGAATGACAACAGAGAAAAATTACTTTGGGCATGGTATGAAGAGGTCTCTGGGACATGAGTACACGGGACAGTCAGGTCACAACAAGTTACTGTGTGGATTTGCAGCCCACCGTTTACTCTGTGCTAACGCCACCATGGACACTCATGGGGGATGATCCAAGGAATGTCTGATCCAACCTGAGTGTGCTGCAGCCAAAGGGGCAGACTTCTCCCACAGCCCACAGTACCAGGTCCAGATGCTCCCCCTTCCTTTGTGCCAGCTCTTATTCCTCCAGGAGCTGTTTCTGCCTGCCAGACTGGAGAAAGATTATTTCTGGGTTGGGTTTTTTTGGCTGGATTACCTTTCTACCTGTGAGCAGCTTGGCTGGGTGGTGTGGGTAGGGGAAAAGATTAGATGAGAAACAGAGTTAAGATAAGGGAATCAGCTAGACAAAAGAAGGAGGGGGAGGAAGGGACTGAAACCATTACTTCTGGTGGCATTCAGCCATTATTGTTAATAACATTTCTCCCACAAAGGAGGTGTGTATTATTCCCTGTCACATATTTTGAGAGTGCAAATGGTGGGTTAAAGTGGAATAAAATCCAGACATCTGCCTTTATTCATGTCTTTGTTTAATAAAACTAATATACTCACACCAGAAAGTCCTTGGGTTTTGGCTGTCTGATCACTAGCAAAGCCAGTTCTAAATATTGCCCCACTTTATGTCTTATAACTTAAATATTCCCCTAGTAACACTGCTATGCTTTGTGGTATTATGAAAGGTAGGGTAATTTGGGAAACTACTAATTTGTAATTAATAATATGAAAGACACCTCAACCTACATCAGCTCTAATACCATATGTAATAGTTAACTCTTGTTAGCAAAAGTAGCTATACCATATGTAATTGCTACGCAGGCAAGTTCATCTCATGATCTAACTGTGCAAGACTGAGTGAAATCAACAGGAACTTTAACCCCTTTTGTTTCTGACACAATTTTTCCCCGACTTGTGGTGGGTCAACTGCAATGCATAATTTCAAGAAATGCTGAGAATCAATAGGAACTTGGTGTACTTTATTTCTTTACACTAATTTCATCCATAATGATTACTGATGAAGAAATAAAAAATGTAAGACAAAATTGCTGTCTTGACAAAGGATCTGGTCAGACGGTCAAAAGATGCCATTTTCTGGGAACTGAGATGTCCTTTTCTCAGGGTAAACCCAGAAACATAGCTTCATACCAGCCACTGTGAAGAATGTTAACTCTTTCCTGTCTAAACTCAGCACACATGAATACTTCAGGCTGTAACAAAATTGTTACTAGCTCGTCTCTGTGTGTTGGGCTGCATAGGTAAGCTGGAGGAAACAATACAATTCTGTAAATTCCAGGAGAGCAAATAATCTTCCATTTTGCAGCTGAAAGTACAAATAGCCATTTATTACTTTTGAAGTGATGATTATTAGCTTATTAGTAGTCTTTGTATTCAGGATTTTTTGGATAAAAACTTTTAATGTTTTTTCAGTCCCTGGTCATAAAAAATTACAGAAGCCAATCAAGTTTATCATTGATAATGCTGGAATATGTGTGATTAGGTCACTTGGGTTCTGTTGAGAGCTGCAGTTGCTTTAGCTTATTAGTTTAGATAAAGAAGTGGCATATGAACGTCACAAACACAATGTTAAATTAGAAGTGTTTCATATGCCTCCAGTAGCTGAGGAGATATAACCTCGCCAATCATAAAAACCAGATATTTAAAGAGACAGATGGCTAAACATAATATTATAACTAAAATTGATAGCCTTATTTCTAAAAATAGCAGAGACTAACCTTGAGGACTTTACAGAAAGAGTGCAGCACTGAGATACTGTGGCCAATCACACTCCATTCTGTATTATCAGTTCATCAGGAATCCAATATGTTATGTAACATTATGTGACTGTTAACCTCGTGAGCTCACATGCTCAGGTAGAAAGCAAAAGCTCTCAGAGAAGTGGTGATAAAGATTTTTCTGGCAAATGAATCAGTTAGCAATTGGTTTGTGTGGTTTTGAATGCATCTTTCCAATTGACTTTTTTTAGTGTTAGACATGATAATGTCTAATAATAATAGACCTGATAATGTGCCACTTAAATGTGTGGAGTCAATTAAAAAGGTACATTTTGATAGTCTCAAACAAAATATTTTTTGTAAATAACTCCAGAACTTTCATTTTTCACACCTAACTTACCAAGAACAGTTTTCTGCCTTGAGCTCTTATTCGAAAGGCATCTCTCCCCTCTGGATAAATTCAGTGTTTGGGGAAACTAGGATTTTTGCCTTTTGGTACTGAAATCAAAGGCACCTTTTAAGGGGGAAGTCTCCATTCCATGAACAGTATCAGAACTGAAATAGCTTAGCACTAATCTCATTCAGTGGATCCCTGCCAAGATGCTGGTGGTGGTGTCATTCTGACTGTGCTCTTCAAGTGACAGTTTCTTTAAAGAGCCTCTAACGAGATTCAGAAAATGCATGTAATGTTGAAAGTCTTTAAACCTGCTGGAGGCAGGAGTAGAACCAGCTTACCCCAAAAAGATCTGAGACACAGGTATAAAGTCTGGGGTTAGAGAAGAAAGCAATGATGTGTTTTGTGCTGAAGCACAGCTGTCTGTTAATAAACTGGAACATGTGAAGAGGTGACATCTTGGTGTTACATGTTACGTAGACTTTGCTAGAATTGTCCACCCATGGGTGGAGAACAGCACCTGCCTGATAGGAAGTAACAGCCTATACCCTGAGAGTCTCTGTCACATTTCTATGGGCATCTAGATTGCCTATATAATTGCAGATGCCTGTCAGCAAAATATGTCCTGCAGTGTTAACTGAAGCTAAACTCTTAATGACTGCAACAAAGGAGAAATGGGGCTGCTAGGGTTTGGTACACTGCAAAGATGTGTGCTTATAGGAAGCACGCTCAGGTTTCCACGGCAAGCAGAACAAGAATAGCAAGAACTATCGATTGCATTGATTTTTGAAACTAAAGTTTTCCCTATTTCTTGAAAGATGCTAAGAAGCTCAACCTGGACTTTCTTGAGAGTAAATTGATGATAATGTAATTCGACTAAATCTTGCTAAGTTAATTTATGACAATTTAACTTGTTGTAATATGAGGTGTCCTAAAACCATTCAGGAGAAAAAAATCTTTTCTATTCTATTCTATTCTATTCTATTCTATTCTATTCTTAATTTCTCCTATGAATATAAATTTGGTCTTCCTGTGTTGTTGTCAACTTGTGCAAAGAACTAGGATTTACTCTGAGATAGTATAGGTAGAGGAACAACTAGGGGACTTCTCCAAGGTTTGGACTATGCAGAATGTAAGACATGATTTTGTTTATAATGGTGATATCTGAAACAGTTTCTCCATTTTATTAAAAAGATGTAATTTTGACATTTAATTTCTCCCAGTGGGTGAGGACCTATGTTCAAGCTTTGCCTTATAAGACTCCAGATCATAATACAAAGATTGAAATACAAACGTTTACAGGCCATATCTGAGAGAATATCTTGCTCATTAATTTTTTTCCTGTCTTAGAGTCTCTATTCTTGAGAAATTCCAGATAAAACTGTGATTGAAAGTGAGATGTTTCTACCAAACATCTCCTTAAAAAATGACATTTCCAAAAGTGAAATATTTCAGAGAAAAAATATTTCCCGTGTTCTCTGCTCAGCAGACCTGTTACCTTTGCAGTCATCTCTACATTTTTCTTAAATATAACTGCAGTGCATAATAAATATCTGGTTTTCTTACAAGATCTTTCATCAACACAGGTCAAACAGAATTAGTTAGTTTCAGGTCCCTCCTTGGCATCTGTTGAACTAATGACATATTCTAACTGTTGCACCTTGGCATATCTTTTCTGAAAAGGAATTGCCTTAGGGTCTTATGGTCTCACTAAATAGTCAGCATGATAAATAGGAAAAAAAAATCTACTATGACTTGAGCTTAGGAAAAAAAAAGGCCTATACAAATTTACTCTTTTATATTTTATGTGAATACTGCTACAAGTTTTCCTTTTTATATTCATGAAACAAGTTGCCTTGAAAAAGTTACAAGCATCTGAAGCATGACCACAATGCAGAAAATTATAAAGAGGTTGAGGGAAAAAAAAATTACTCTGTCCAATACTTTACCACTGAGAACCCATACAGGTATAATTTAATATGTAGATATTTGCAAATCATGCTGTATAACTGGTTCATTATTATAAGTAAACAAATGAACACATAGCACTGGTAATGCCCCATCCCTGGATGTGTTCAAGGCCAGGCTGGATGAGGCTTTGAGAAAACTGGTCTAGTGGAGGGTGTCCCTCCCCATGGCAGGGGGGTTGGAACCAGATGGTCTTTAAGGTCCCTTCCAACCCAAACCATTCTATGATTCTGTGATATGTGTAATTTGCTCAGAAATTACTTAGTGACATAAGACAACACTGTGGATTAATTCAAAGTAAATATTTAGCATAAGGACATACACATTTTTATAACTATGGGTTTTCTAGAAAACCTGCCATTTCCTCAGTATGTCAATCAATTAAAATTATTTGCAAATATAGAGAGTACAATATTTTGTAAAATGTTGCAAAGTGGGTGAGATATTATCTAGTGGGAATTACTTCTGTGTTCTCAATAAATTCAAAAATTTCATAAAAAATACAATAAAAATTGGAAAATTCCTCTACAATTAGGTTTTCATTGAGTTTGGTGACAAAATTTAATTGTTACGTAGAAACCATTTTTTGCACTTTTTTTTTTTAAAGTGTTTGTAGAATATAGGTAGGGCTTCAACAATATAATATTTCCTGACAGTTCACATGTCCAACTCCTCAATTGACTTCAGTAGCTGTTGAGTTAAGGGCAGTCTTCCAGAAGGGCCTTTGAATAAGTATTTTCAAGATCTTCAGAGTCCTCACAACGACAGCAGATCATTAAGAGGACTAACTATCAGGCAAAGACCTCATGATTTCTAGACTTTTGACTGTAGGAGATCCAATGTTGGATGCAGTGACCTCAAGGAGACTTCATGTCTCCATGGTGGACACTCTAGGGTTTCACTGCAGATTACTCTATGGTTATAACCTCAGTTATACACTCTTTTGACCAAAGATTTAACAAATTAACTTTTCATTTTTCTTTAAAGACAAAACTAGATTTTAAAGAAATAAAATCATTGGGGGAAAAAAAAAAAAAAAACCCCAGACAAAAAATGTGTCTGCCAATTCTACAGCAATCTACTCCAATCACCCTTCACACTCCCTGAATCAAGGAGATGTACATGATCAGATCCTGTAGTCTTGTGGAGCTCACTGGCTTGTATCATACAGTCACAGAATGTGAGCTGAATGTATTTAAGTGCAGGATTAGATTCTGCATCACATGTTTGTTTAGATTATTTGCAGTACATAAATGTAAGTGCATGGAGTACCAAAAAAAGACCAAAATGCAAAAAAAATAAGGGGATCATCATGAGGAAAAAGTAACCAAGACACAAACATAATTAAAATAAAACTAAGAAATCCTTACTTCTATATTACATTAATGAAAACACGTTAAAAATAATATTTTGGCTTCTCAAATGAAGCATGAAAGACAGCAAGCAAGTAAACATGACAGTATAATTAATATATTAAAAAATACATTGCTGCAGCATCTATTCCTAGCAAAGTTTGGATTGCCTGTACTACAAAAGCTAGGTTTAATAAAGAAAAGAAAAGGAAAGAAAGAGAACAGAAATATTAGAAATAATGACTATTCAATAATCACAAACCATACAGATTGAGGAAAAAAAAAAAAAAGAAAATATTTGTACCTTTTTTATTGCTTGGCCTATAAGGTTATCTCCAAGTGGTATCAGAACTCCTCCGAAGATAGCCAGCACAGCACCGATGACAGCCCCAGTGAGGAGCCCACACTTTCTGTTGCAGCCCATTCCTCTCCTTTGTCAGGGTGCAGGCAGACAATGTAAAAATATCCTTGTTGCAAGGCTTGATTTTCTTTCCTCACTTCTTGGTCCCAGTAGACTCTTAGATTTTCCTGAGAGAAGCTGCTAACACAAGGAGAGAGTGAACAAAAGTCACATTCCAAAGCTCAAAGTACAAAGTGCATGAGGTGAAGCAGGTAGGAAGGTAACATGTCAAAACCAGCCAGCAGCGACAGCCGGTGCCAAAAAAAAAAAAAAAAAATGTTGGCAAGCTAGTCAATTGTTACATATCATTATCTTTTTTATTCCAATTCTCTAAAAGGCTCAGGTTCTTTCATTAGGTTTTTTGGGGTTTTTTGCTTTGGTTTTTGGTGTGGGGTTTTTTTGGCTCTGTTGCCTTATGGCAAACCAATTTTTTATTCAGTTGACACTTTCTCTGAGGCAAGCACCTTATCTAAGATTCCTCTGTGCGAAAGGAGGAGGCCATAGCCCTCTGCTTTTAACAATAGCCTGCAATGCTCAGCGCTCCCACTGCAGGCAAACCCAGGAGTTGGCAACACTAGTGTAGGCTGCTCTGGCTGTGTCTGTATCATGCCAGTACAAAAGTCCTCCAGGTCCACCAGCACTTTGGTGGGAATGGCAGGCCCTAATGGGAGCCACCTACGAGAAGCCTGTCTTTCCAGATCTCTGTCAGTCCAGTGTGCTATTGAATAGACAAAACTTTGTTTCAACAACTGCATGGCAAAGGCATGTCTGGATTTTCCTTTTAGAGCCGAATTCTTATCATCACCAAGTTTCATCATTCCCAATTGCCTTACGGAAAGGCAGACTTCTGAAAGTGAATCTAGATTTTGATCTTTGGACAATGTAACACTTTATATTTCCAGATCATTAAGCCTCAGAATAAAAATGTCTGCAATTACTCATTGTAAAACAATAGTTGTTGGTAATATGTGCCACCGTATCTTAAGATCTAGACCCTAGTGAAAGATGTTGTAAAGAAAATCAGAATTACACCAGTGCTGGGAGATAGGATTAAACATAACATCCCACTGATTTTTTTTTTTTCTATTTCTTACTATTTAGGAATAACCAAGGCAAAGTTCTGCCTATTTTGTAATTTATTCTTTCTCAGGAATTAGTCATATCCACAGAATTTGCAAGTTTGATATTTTCTTTAGACCTCCAGCTAACAGAGAATCTGCTGTTTTCTATTTTACATATTATTCTCCATACCTTTTTTATTCTTACCTATTTCTGTTTGTTAACATGTTGTGATCATCTCTGAACCAATTTTAAAGCAGGTCTTAATTGCAGAGTTAATTACACATTCAAGGCCAAATGCAGATAGCAAAGGAAAACAGAAATATTGAGTGGAAGAACAACACAACCTGAATTCCCAGTCTACTCATGAAGATTAAAGGGCTGAAAAATCTTCATGGATTTATAAACAGTCAAGCAGATGTAGGAATAGCATGTGTTTTATTTTTGTAAATGCAGATATGAGATCCTTTTATTAAAAAAAAGGACACATACAGCATGTACTGACATATAAGGTACCGCGGTCAGCAGGCTAATGATGTGTCCTCCCAGAATGATCAAAAGACTACTTGCATAGTAGTAGTCATACGTTTCCATCTATGTTTCTACAAGCTGTTCCAATGGATTTTCTTTGAGTTAGGCAGACTAGGTGTGTCTCATGAGCACTAGCAATAAAAAGCTAGAAAGCAAGTGGCTGCTAATAACTTGTGTCTGTCCCAAGCTTTTGTAAAATGTAAATTATTGACCCTTCTCCCACCAAAACCAATGCAATAGCAGTCTAGACATAGCTCAATTTATGCAATTTGAATTAGCCATTACACAACTGCAATGAGGAGCACTCACAACATAACATTCACTATCACATAGAAGTCAACGAGCTATTTTCATCTATCACAGCTGGATGTAAAATATGAAGGTTAAAGTAGAAACTTCCATTTAATTAATTTATCTTAAGCAGAATTGAAAGTACCATAACAAAATTAATTTTGTAGATGAGTCTACATTATCACTTAAACTTAGATTTGTCTACAGAATTAATATTATTCAACCCATTCTAGAGTGTTGGGTATGTACTTTTTAATATAATTTCAAAGGTCCTTAATAGAATCTTGACAATGGAAATGGTCCATTCAAATCTCTAAAAAAATAATTTATAAGCAGCAATTTATATGCAATTTATAAGCAACTTTCCTCCTGAACAGGAGGAAAGATGCAAATGTTATTAACCTTTTTCTTCCTTATTTAACTTATGCTTCTGTACATGTCCATTTAAAGCAAGCCCCTATATAAAGCAAAGAAAGCTACCTGCATATTTTTAATGATTTTTCTGGCTCTAATAATAATTTTTAAACATTGC
Source organism: Rhynochetos jubatus (assembly GCA_027574665.1). Lineage (NCBI taxonomy): Eukaryota > Metazoa > Chordata > Aves > Eurypygiformes > Rhynochetidae > Rhynochetos > Rhynochetos jubatus. The sequence goes on from CM050652.1 coordinate 11,756,165, forward strand.
TTGATATGGCATTACTTCAGTTCTGACAAAGAATCAGATTTATTGCCCCAAATGTAAGCAACTACATAGGGAAGAAGTAGTGTGCATAGTGAAAATCAAAATTGGTTTGAAAATTCCTATTAAGAGTTTCAACCCAATTTCATAGTGTTTCTTTAAACATAATTACAGTTTCTCCAAGGTCAGATAGTGATATTAAAAAACCTGAAATTATTAAGAGATACGTCTCAGAGAAGAGGCTATTTCTGCCTTTTTCCTTTTTTTTAATCATCTTTGACATACATTGAAATTAGTTTTGAGCTTTTCATCTTCAATAGTAAATGCTAAAAATATCACTTTAAAAAGATGCATTTCTAATACACTCACAAAGTTCTGAAACTGTAGTTTCAAGGATATTAAATATGAAAAGATAGAATGCAATTGGGAAAGCCAGGAATACAGAACATTAAATACCATGGCTAACATAGTAATGAAGCATTTCTCTAATACTCATAAAATGTCACTGTTTCTTGCAAACAGCTTTGCAAAATCTTGTCATTATGTTTAATATTACAAATATATTCAAGAGCTTTCCACCAACTGATTTAAAAAGTATTCCTGAGGAAAAACTCTGATTTTAAATGTCCCACGATATGACTCACCTTGAATAATGGCAAGTGACTTTTCAGCTGAACATACACGTATTTAACACATGACTTGCATCAAGTTACAAGAAGACAAGCAGCTAAATCTCCCCACCAAGCACATACCTTCTAAACTCTGAGGGAGTGTTTATATATTCCAAGAGACGTCAGTTCCCTCTTTATCTTTTAGCCAAAGAAAATGTTAAGTTGTATTGGTTCAGGGGGGAGGGGGACGTTATTTTTACAGTCTGACTAAAAGCCACTACCTATATCTCGTGGTAATATACTTAGCAGCTGCAATCTTGGTCAAATTGTGATCCAAGTGAGTCAAAGGTCAAGGAGACCAAAGGGTAATTTATCTACTTGTTTCCTGGTCACTTTTTCTCTAATATCCATTTGCTTTAAAACTGTTCGTATTAGCAAGTTACGACTAATCAGTTCCTGACAGCTTCTTTAAGATACAGAATATTATCAAACATTCTTTGCCATATAGCTCCACAGTATTAAATAAAGCCTGACTACTGCAGTCATTTTCTGTTACAATACAAGCTAAACACCCTTGCAGGTTAAGTATCGTGATATATTTTCAAGTAATAAAACTCAGGAAATATCAGAATATTTTGAAAAGCATTTTTTCCGCAGTTTGGATTACAACATTTCCTCACAAAGTGTGAGCATTTTTCCTCTTTTAATGCAAGTTCAATAAACTTCATCTGAGAAGCTTCTTTTTCTTATGGTATCTAAAAATCTGGTATTTTCAGACTGACGTCTGTGCAGACCAAAGTGTCACTCCAGCACTGTGTCTACTAATAATTAACAATAATCAGTTTGGCAAGATTTTGCACAAATCTTTTTAAATTAACTCCTCATCCAAGTTGAATAAAATGAATGGATTGTTTTAAAAGATTCTTCTGGCAGCAGCAGGAGGATGTGATTCATATTTGGCTTATTTAATTACAAGAGAGAAAATATTCCTAAAACTAGATTCTTAGGTCCAGACTTTCAGGGTATAACGCTGAATAGTTTGTGATGCAGATGTTTAGTATTTGCTGTGTGTTTTGACTGTTTATTTTTTTGGTTTTGATATTGCCCTGGTTGAAAGTTAAGCTTTTGTGGAAGAAGCTCCTTTCTTCTAATCTACTTCTGCTAAGTAAATCTAAGGTGGATGAAGATTAATGAATTTGAGGTTTATCTCCTAGTAGTGAAATCAAGCGTGAAAGTGAGCCTGGTTCTTTGAAATCAATCTGTAGGACAGTCTTTGTACAAGGCTCGCTTCCAGGGAAAGCCGATGACCCTGACTAACTCCAGTTTCACATCCTTGAAAAGTGGAGTAAATTTGCTTTGCTCTGCTTTCTAATTATAGAGTGGAGTTTAACTGCTGAAAGAAGCAGTCCTCCACACTATAGTTCCCATGCATTACATTTATGTATATTATCATTAATTATTTCTTTTGGACACCTCCTTTTGTGATGTTCTCTTGAGGATGATCTTGTTCAGGATCCCCCAGCTTTTCTCCCAGGCTGCACTGCCTTCTTCCCTGCTGATTTGTCTTTTCTAAGAGGAATTAATTCTGGTTACTCACACCTGCTCGTGGAGATGTTCCCTACCATGTTAATTTTCTCCATTAGACATGTTTGGGATTCAGTGTGCACCGTTTGTAAGGGAAGAAAATATCTACTGCTGTCTTTTGTTTGAATCTTAAAGGCACTAAAGAAGATGTAATGAAGCTCAGTTTTCAACATATACATGTTAAATTGTATCAGCTAATTTTGTGACTTATCCTATTATCATCCTATGTAAGCAAAATCTTGGCTATCAAGCAGTAAAATGAGTGCTGCCAGATCCAACTGCAGAAACCAGCTAAAAGGATTTGAAGCTAAGAAAGAAACTGTGCACTTTTGGATATCAGTCATTTCTGTTCCTTAAAACCAAACCATAAGTACTTTATGGTCCTTCTGTGTTCTCTGGCTTCATATCAGAGTTCAGAGGTTATAGGGGAGGAAAAAAGACAGAAAAAGCAAAAAAATACATGCTTCATCAGGGTCCCCAGTGTGCAACAACAGACAAATTACCCTACAAGGAGAAACTTTGATGAAGGAGAAATAGTGTAAATGACATTCACATGCTTGATGAAGACACAGAAAACCACAGGAAGCAGAAAACAACAAATGCAGTTGTTAACTCCAAATGAAGTTCACACGCATTTCCTGGAATAAGCACACTACTAACAAGAAAATGCTGAAGAGCTGAGTGTGATTCCTGGCTTTTCTAGACATCTCATAGTGGGGCCTTTTGGAAGACACTTTCTTTGGAGTGTTCTCTAAACACAGAGGAAAAGAATGAGAGTTATCATCTTTCTGTATGTCCTGAGATTTCTAAATATTCAATGTCCCTTTTTTTTTTTTTTTTTTTACATTAACATCCCTTCCATCAAGGGATGACATATCTTTATGGTACACATAATCTGAATTTTGAGGATACCACATAGACATTCCCAAATTCCTGTGGGAATTCTCTGATGTATGGTACAGCACAGGATGATTTTATATTCCCATGTTTCCACAGTCACGACACTCACAAAGTTTTTCTTCACATACCTGTGATGAAGATTGTAAAAACTAATTTTAACATTAATCCCTTGTCAGATGTGGAGATGTTAGACCTGAAGTTAGCAAGCGAATTAGAAAACTCCAGGGAACTCCTGTCTTTACTTTTGAACCTTCTAAATTTTTCAGAGGACACTAAATAAAAAGCAAAACAAAAACAAAAACAAAAAAAAACCCAAACAAACAAACAAAAAACCCCCAACCCCACAACTGAACAACAAACACAACAACCTTCCAGTTGTTAGGCAAAGGGCCAAGCCCTGGGGTAGATGATGATGTTAATTTTCTCAGCATCCAAAACATTATTTTCTATAATCTTTTGGCTATTTTTCCTCTTCTGAAATGAAGGTGTGAGGAATTACGGTTACCTCCTTTCTAGGGTAAGTAAAAGCACAGAATTATTGTTTATCTGGCTTATTCTATTAACATCATTTTATGTGGCTTCTACACTCCCTACCTAAAATCCTGTTGCCACCACTCAGTGGTCCTCTGGCATCTACACAGTTATTAGGTTCCACAAGAAAGGTTGTAGCTTGTAGTGAAAGATGTAAAGCATTCAAGAAAACTCACAAAAAATAAGAACCTGTGGCTCCTGTCCCCAGATAAGCTCCTTCTGATTCATGTCCACATAGTTCTACTGAGGAGGAGAATGACAGAGATTAAATACCTGCAGAAGAATATGTGCAATATGCCACCAGCTGGATGAGACTTCTGCCCCTCCACTTGTATTGGAGGTACTTGGAGATGTTCCTTTATAGGGAGTGAAATTTTCTATTCATGAAAGGTAGTTTAATTTCCTGTGTAGATTAAAATCTTCTGTGTATCATGTCATCACATAATACATAAGAAGCAGAAGCTATCCACCCAGACCAGACACAACAATTCACTTCTACTGCATGAAAGCCTCCCTTAGAATGGATATGGCTTATCTTCAAGTACTGCCTATAGAGAACTTGAATATATAAAACCCAAAATATAAAAATAATACTATATAGATAACTTTCTTTTTCCTAAATTATATGTTCACTATCTTTGTCTCAGCTACTCTCACTGTGACTGCTATTTTGTACAACCACATTTTCCAAAAGCCACAGGATAGAACAGGCTTTCTCACCTCACTTTAAAAGAAGGCAGTATCAAGATATTTCAGTTGTTTCAGTTTTGCCTTTAATATCTTATCTATAAGGACCTAAAAGACAAGAAAGACATAGTTTCATAGCAATAATTCTTTTTCTTTAAAGTTGATTACAAATATTTGTTGCAAATAACTTTACCCGGGTGTACTGTGTGTGCATGACAAGGTTTTGGTAGTGGGAGGGCTACAGGCGTAGCTTCTGTGAGAAGCAGCTAGGAGCTATGTCTGATAGAGCCAATGCCAGCCGGATCCATGGTGGACCCACTGCTGCCCAACCCCTGTTCCTCATCTGCCTGTGCGGCTGGTGGAGAGAAGGTAGAGATTTTGAGAGTAAAGTTAAACCCAGGAAGAAGGGAGGGGTGGAGAGAAGATGTTTTAATATTTAATTTTTATTTCTCATTACCTTATTCTGATTTTATTAGTAATGAATTGAATTAACTTTCCCCAAGCTGAGTCTGTTTTGCCCATGATGGTAATTACTGAATGATCTCTCCCTGTCCTTATCTGAACCCAGAAGCCTTTTGTGATATTTTTTCTGCCCTGTCCAGCTGAGAAGGGGAATCAGAGAGTGGCTTTGATGGGCACCTGGCCTCCAGCCAGGGTCAAGCCACCACACCAGGTGGGCTAAGAAAAACTAATTGGTTTCCTCTTCCCTCACTTAAGGGGTATGAGCACATCCACGGATTCATCCCATCTTAAATAATTATCTTAGGCAAAGAAGTATCATATTCTTTAAAGGTACTGATATATTTAACTGCAGAGGATCTAAACAACTCACTTAAATTAGAAATCTAACTTTCAGAAGGTTAATGTTAGAACAATTTCACTCAAACTCCACAGAAAGGTCTTTCAGTTCCTCCCCTCATCAGTGCACTGTACCAACAATACCAGGGCAGCTATACAAGGTTCTGGTATGTGGAAACAGTCTGTGAAGCTAGATGAAAATGCAATGAGAAAACTTCAAAATACTTACTACCTGACATTAATGGGAAGTTTGGCTAAAGATTGCAGACATGGTGTAGCAGTTTTGCCCACCTCTCATCAGACTTTTACAGCAGATATGTTGGCCTTCAAGGCTTTCCACTGTATGCTGAGGCATACTCCAACCGTTCATATCCAGCAATCTTCAGCCGCCTGAAAACAGGTCCTCTCAAACATGCATTAATACCTGATTCCTGATCCCAAGAGCTTGGAAGGCTCATTCCAAACTGCTGTGTAGATCCTTCATTATCCACTAAATAGTCCAAGCTGTAGTTTTCCCAGCTGTGTGAAGTGTTAGGACCTAAGATGCTGTCCCTTGTGATTCTCAATGTGTTCTGATGATACGGAAAACATCCTAAAATACCCTTGGCTCAAGACAACCTGGCAGCAGTGCAGTGGAAACAGCATGATATATTTGGCTCCTGTCAGTGGTGAGTTTCTCTGTCAAACTGTAACCAGGTTCTTTAAGGGAAAAATGGGTGATGGAAGACCCAGAAACTTCGGTTCATTTTTTTTCCCTTGAAATATTGATTCGGAGCTCCTCTTCACTGACTGTGGAATGCATAAACTTCTGCCTTTCTCAGTCCTCAAAATCACTTTAAAAATTTATTTTCCAGTCATTTTAGCATGAGAATCTGGTGAAGAAAGCACAAGAGAGGCAGGGATAGAGAGGAGTTTGAGTCTTCCACTGCTGTTGATTCATGTGAGAGTCACTTGGAACATAAATAGGAAGGAACTTCCTAGAACAGAATCCAATACAGAAACTGTAATATAGCAAGTTAGGCTTCTGGGTGAGTGTGAAGCAGCAAACAGATATAAAAACCTGTTACCCAAAGGGCTAGATCATTCTAACAATGCTAGAAATGTTTCTCAGTGAAACCTAAGAAGAGCACAGAGAGGAGGCTCCAAAGGTAGGGGTGAAAAATTTTGAAAGCAGACATCTTTTGTAAGTCAAGAAAAATTAAATAAATCTTATCTCTTCTTGAATACATTCCACTTCTTGCAAAACTCTTCTCCTTGGCTCAGCAGCCACAGAATAATGTGGTAATTCAAAACTCCTTCACTGGTGCAATACCTGGTTGAGAAACAGTCACCGCACTGAATCATCCCAGGCAATGGCAGTAGCTTTAATGAATGACTGGGTAGTCCTTACGTGAGCTTTTGCCTACCAGCTACACCATAATTTTGTCTGTGTAATAATTAAGCACAAGAGGGGATTTTTCCAATAAATGAAGAGGGAAGTTTAAGGTCAACTTTTTGATGACATCTCCTGTGTTGGAGACCTGCCAAATAATTGACATCCTTTTCTTTCAGTTCACATATTCCAGACCTGGTGACATGTCCTTGGTCTGAGCAACATGCAGAAGATCCTGCCTGGGACTTCAGTTCAGCCTCAAACACAAGGTATTAAAGCCAAACCGTGAACCCACTGCCAGAAAAATTCTTGCTCTTCATCGGACCAGCACAAGAAGAAAGCTTCACTTAAACAATGCCATGTCCTGGGACAGTTCCCTGGCCCCTGTGTGAGAAAGAGAATTGGTGGTTGGGGTAGTACAAGGGGATCCAGACCCCTGCCTATGAGATATATGCTTTCTACCAAGAGAAAGGGCAACATAGAAAATAATCTGGAGAATTAACACAGGCCAAAGCCCTTCCTGATTCAGCTTTCTCCCTCGAGGGAAAATCTCAGAGACTACAGCAGTGGCAACACAGACATAATGGAAACATTCTCAGAAAAGCAGATTTTCCCCTCCAGCTGGTAGCTCAGGTACAGAATGTGTGGGTCTTGCCTAACAGTCTGAGTGAGGAAGCAATACTCAGACATAGTGATACAGTAAAATAATATAATTATCAGTATATTTACTGTTTCTAAATCTTATTGAATGTAACATATGGGCTCTTCTCTGTTATAAACAGTCAAGATATAGAAGCTGAATAGCATTTCTCTTTGCTTTTAATAATTCTACCATGTAAGAGAATTTTGTTAGCAACAGGGTGAAATAGTATGCTCACAGAAAATGAATACAATGTCCAACTGTCTGCTGAGAAACTGCATTTAGCCCAGGAGCAGGTCACCTACCTGTATGGAGGGAGAGCTGCTCTCACTGCTCTTGCCATCATGAAGGGGAGAGCTGCAGAAGAGCCTACTAAATTAGATCCTTATTCACAGAAAAATCAAGTTGCTGTAGCAACCCTGTAGCAACCCTGGCTGATCAGTGCCCTGCAAGTCAGTTGATCTTCCATCAGCCACAAAGAGAAATAGAAAGTTGCACACATCTTTTAAACTCCTTAGTAGCTAAGCTGCCTCAAGTGATAAGGAATTATAAAACTTCTGAGCCAAAGATAACACTCTTTCACACTTATTCTTTGCAAGAAAGACCAGCTCTAAGAAATCCTTTCAACAGCAGCCTCTTCCTCTGATCTCTTTACCCTGTGCAATACCCCAGCACTTGGAGGCAATGTATTAGATCCCTGTCACCAGTCCAGAACAAGCTTAATTGACTTTGCTCTTTGCAGTAACTCTTTGCAAACATAGTCTAATCCCAGTTAATCTTCACAACACACAGGAAGCCAGGTAAGGGGGTTCATACTAGTGATAACTCTTCAGATTTGTGCCTATTATACTTATTTACACAAAGCACAGAGACAGGTCAGAATGAGGAATCACAGCTGTGAATACAGCTGTTCAGATTCATGGGGCTCTTCCTAATGATTTCTACAGGCTTTGGTTCAGAACTTTGTTGTCTAAAATGAACATCTGACACAAGTGGCAGTGCTATTTCTTCCTTTACCTGTCCTTTTGGATCTTTGCTAGATCCTTTTATCACAGCAATGATCTGTTTAAAATACTTTTTAAAAACTAGTAAAGTATTAAATTTTTAAGCACTGTATCCATTTTTTCATTTGAACAGCGGATTGAGACACCTCCTTCCAGACAGTTACAGCAAATAGCAACAGGGAGCAGCCTGTCTGCCAAGGCCTTTCATAATTAAGATAAAAGCTGTCCCAGGGAGTTAACAGGACCCCGAGGTGAGTCAGTACAACTATACTGAGTATATAGTCAGTACGAGATATAAAGTTACATCCCACACATACTAACTCAAGAGGTATCCCATAGCATAAGCCTCTGCCTGGTTTTCTGTGAAGTTTATCCTTTTCTGAATTTAGTCAGAAAATAAAGCAACAAGGGAAAGGAAGGATACAGAAATATTCCTGATATTTCCATTACTCTCATTATTTTCTGACCTATCCTCCTATGTAAATGCTGTTGTTCTACCTTTGGTCTTCTTGAAGTCCTGTTGATTGTTTCCTGTGTGCCTTTTGCAGCTGCAGCCTCCAGCCTGTTGCCAGACTTCCCTTCTGCCTTCTTTTCTACATGTGCTTCCTTTTACTCTCATTTCCTTTCCCAAGAATCTCCTCCCTCCTCCAGCTGCCCATATAACTCTTCCACCCTACCATCTCAGAAGTCACTTCTCCATCAAACATCTCCTCTGGTCTGTCTCTTCCTCCACTGAATTATCCTCTGTTTTTTTCCCCACTTCTGAATTTACAGTTTTACATTAATTCTGTCCTTGTCCCCTGACATTAACATATATATTTTGCAAAATCTCCCATGACACTTTTTTCTTTCTTCTCTGTCTTCCTTTCTTTGCCCTCTGCTTGAACTCCTGGTATTTAACCTTCTTGCATTATCAGTTAATCAAAAGCTGATTGCAACTGAAAGCCAGCTTTATCAGTGTTCTTCGGTACACAGACATAATTTTACCTGAAAAGATTAACTATAAGTAATAATTTTATTTTTGTACCTTAATTCTGTAATGTGTTCTTGTCTGTGTTCCTTCCTAAAGCCTCAGAACAGTAAAGTTCATGGTATTTCTGCTCACTTTTTTTTCCCTGCCCAGTTGGCACTTTTTGAAGTTCAGCACCCTTTTTGAAGTCCTCCTACTCCTAAGAAAATGAATGTTGAACAGCTTCTCCCATACACAAAGAAGCAGACGTGCCAGATAAGGAAAAGTAAATCCCATCCTCAACTTACCTGCATCAGAACTTAGAGGATCTGAGATGAGGCTGGGAACAACTCAGGCTTCTCTGAATGCAGGATCAGACTGCTTCAGTGGAGGAGCAAGGGTATTGGACTACCAAAAGCAGTGCTGTGCCTTTCCTTCCATCCCACAGCCACTAGAAAGGAAATGGGAGGTATCCTTCGCCTCTTTCTTATGCTTTGAGAAGTCAGGGCACTTGTTAGTGTTTAGCATTTAAAAACAATCCTTAAAATTACATAGGATAAAGATTACAGAATTGTAAACATGCCATCACAACACAAAACACCCCAGGCATGTTTGTGGCAGAGTGTACACCCATCCTGTAATTATACTCAGGCTTCTCTGTTTTAGGAGAAAAGTAACAATAGTCACTTATCAGATTCCCAAAATGGTCTTGGAGAGGATTCAGCAGGACACTCCCAAGACTTTTTGGATAGGAACAGCCACAGGATTACAGACATATAAATGCTCAGTCCCTCCAGCTTCTAGTAACCATTTCTTGCATGCTGAACTTCGCTCTGTTGGTGGTTTTCTAGTCAGTTTTTCACCAGTCTTTCACAATTCCTTTTCTCACTGCCAGATTCTAACGTGGACTTCTCCTCCATTCCGTAGGTATTGCTATCAAGCTGTCTTCCCACATCCTCTAAGAGGATAAATCTTGACTGCCTCAGAACAATACCTCTAAAAGGTATGTGGAGTGCAAACCGAAATGCTTGCCTCAGCATTGCACCTTCATGGAACAGGAACATTTTTTCCACTGCACTTCTGTGTGTGAGAACTGTTTAAACAACAGTTACACATTCTTGGTCTTACTGAACACTGTATTTTCCAAAGTCCATGTGCCCAAGTGAGCATGCCAGCATCTTGATCAAACACCATGGATATCTATCAGCTGAAATCTGCCAGATTACCTACCAGGCCTCTGTAGTTTTAATGTGTCTGTGATTCTAATGTGTACGTGCCTAAATAGTGTCTGTATGCACATTCAAGTAGTGTGTATAGATCTCCTTATAACAGTCAGAAACCACTGCCTCCCAACAGCTTTCCTGGCAGACAGCTCTCATCCATTAGGCTTATAAAACCCTAGAAAAAGAGAGCTGCTTTGCCATTTGGAAACAGCAGATCCCAATATTTTGATTCTTCATCTGCATGTAGCAACAAGAATCTTCATCTTCGCATGACAGGCATATGTTATCTCATGAATTGGTGAGGCTCGAGATGGTCTTTTCTTTCATAGTAAACAGGAGAACATATTTTCCTCTGGATTTTTTACTTTCTTATGCCCAAGTAAAATGTAATAACCATCTCCTTGAAGGGCAATAGTATTCCATTTTAGACACAAGAAGTATTTAAGCAGTTATACATGCTTACATGTACACCTGAACACACATGAAAGTGCCTTGTTTCAATTTCAAAGAAAGTCTCCTGAAAATTAGTATGTAGCTTAGCTCTTTTGACTCCTGAAACCTTGCTTATTGCCATTTTCCATCACTGAAACACCCTAAAAAATATCATGTTTTCCTCGGAAACTTCCATGTGCGTCTCACTGAAATGAATGTGGCCGGGAAGATTGGTGCTTACATAGTCCTTTGAAATTGTGTTATGATTTCATGCACAGCCTTAACCAAGTGATACTTTTCATACCATTCAAATTCCTCACCTGAAGGATGGCACAGTAATACAGACCTATTTCTTCGGCATGTTGCCATGCTTAGTGTGGTTGCTTAAACTGAGGTGCTTTCTGAGGTGCTACGGCCCTCTTTGATGTGGCTACTGTATTTCTACGTAGCCATCCTTTTCTTATGATGAAATTCATCCATGAACAGACTTCCACTTTTAGAATCATGCCTCATCTAAATTCCATTTCCATACTTCATGTTAATTCAAATGATGCACGAAGCATGTGCCCAGTACAAATTCTATAGATGGGACAAGACCCAATCATGAAGTATAGATTCAGTGCAAATGTGTTGACTTTCAGGATTTAAAGGTAACGTATCTTAATTAAACAAACAAACAAAAACCCCACACCAACCACAAACCAGCAAAAATCATGCAACAGACCATAGCAATATTTTTTTAAATTAAAAACCTTTAGTGCCTTCTGAATCAATATGCATTTTGTGAAGCAAAATATGAACTATTATTCTGGATAGGATTCATCTTTTACATTTCATAGTCCACACTGTAGATATCTCGATGTCTACCCAAAATTCCTTCATTGTCTACAGAGAAAAATATGCCTTCTAAAACTCGAGTCTTCTTGTCCTTACTATAGGATAAATTAAAAGTAGCTCTCATTGAGCTACCCATCACGAGTGTCTGCTGCTTTACAAAAATTTAGCTCACAGTATTTCCCACTATGAGACGAAGTTTCTCCTTTTTCTCTAAGCAAAATAGGGAATATTATTCAATATAATACCTACAAAAAGGAATTCAAAGATGCACTCCAAAGATCTTGAAGGTTTTTCAAGTTTTCAGAAATAACTTTTATTCAATTTTGTGGGTCATTAGAAAGGAACAAAGAAACAAAGAAACAAAGAAAATGATAAAATTTATCTGACCTGGTCTCATCCTCATAATTTTGTAATTCTGTCTTATTTGATTCTGGGATTTACTTGCTATGGGGAGAGTTTCATGCTGAAAAAAGTGACTGTATTTAGAGAGACTTGATACAGTGACATAACTCGAATTTAAACAGCCTGTGGGCATTGTTTCTGCGTTTTGCTCAGGGTGAATTTCATCACAGTTCAAAGAGCTTATTTGACTCTTTATTAAATAATCCCAAAATGAAATTGTCCTATTCTGATTCATTAAGGTGTTTATTCTCATAATTCTTATATTCTTTATTCCACCATATTGTAATTAGTAAAACTTAATTTAATACAAAATTAATTAACAATTAAAACTTGTCAAACACTGTGCTTGCAATGTATCAAGCCTAAACTTCATGAAGTGCTGATGGAATCACCATCAGTGGTTTTCTTCAAGCAATTTTAGGGGCACATAAAGGAGCCATCATATGAATTACATAATTATTGAAATCAATTAATTAGATTGTGAGATATAAACTAGTTCAATGTTCAGGTTCAGCAAGGAACATGCTAATGTAGACACAATATCCAATGCTGGGTGATATTAATGAAAAAGTGTTACACTGACAAAAACTTAACACCTACGTCTTTCTTTACGGCATCTCTAATAACACAAGAAGATGGGAGATACTAAATTATGCTCCATTTGTGTTCAGAAACTACAACAGCCCTGACCCTTGTCTTTGCTGTACCTTCCATGAGTAATTGAAACTTAAGTAAAATGGTAGGATAGAAATTTTTTTTTTTTAAATGAAAAATCAAAATAGCTCATGAAGGCTTCAGTGGCTCAATCTCTGACATGAAAAATGGACTTTTATATAGTTTATAAAGATTCAGAATCCTTGAAACTAGCTTTCTAGCTCTTTTTTATTAATAGAGACACTAACAGTGTCTCTAAAGTAATGAATAAAATGTAAAGAGAAAATTATATAGTGTTAATACTTTCTGTGTATGTTCAAGGGTTAAAAGTTACTCTGAAATTAGAAACTACAAAGAGGTGTAGCTCTTTGTTTAATGACAACCCATGCCTGCCAGATTTACTCAGGTAATTGAGCGCTCACAGCAAATCCCTGCAGAGCTTGCAGGGAAGCTGAGAAAGCTGGCGCTGGTGCTGGGTTTAGGCAGTGAGACTGGAAACTCCTGTGTCTCAAAGCAAAATGTCAGAGTAGGAATTTTTCCTAGGCCAGTTGCCTAGACTTGCTGCCTACATGCCCAGAATTGGTGACTATTCTCCAACTGAGTCTGAACATATTCGGAGCCATTCAGAAACAGTGGGGGCCAGACCACGTCACAGGAATCCAAAAGGACACATATCAGAAAAGTAATGAAGTTACATAAATACAAGGAAGCAGAATATTGGAAGTTCTGTGATATTCTTCAGTTTTTTAGAGATAAAGCCCATTTATTTCCCTGTGTTTTCTTTAAGTCTCAGCATGGCTGAAAAAAAAAGCTCTGCTTTATTTCTGTAGAGAAAACACTGCAATATCCTAATGTACATGAATCCTCAAAATGTTATTTTCAGATGTCACAAATCATACTGGATGCCTTCAAATTTACATAGCTGATTTATGAAGATTGCTATTCGTCCTTTGGAAAATCAGACCCCTTTTAGTTTAAGTTACAAAACAAGGAGATCAGCATTGTGAAAGAAAAAAAAAAACAAAAACAAAAACAAAAACAACCAAACCCAAAAACCACATGCCCAGAAAAAGCCCAAAACATTTCTGCTTACTTAAATAATGAAAGTGACATGTCTGTTTATAAAGTGTCTTCACAGTGAAAAAGTTGTTTTAAATTTTCCTTCTTTCCAAACAACAATCGTTTTTATCTTAAAAGAAAAAAAAAAAAAAATAAAACAAAACAAACTCAGTTCTAGATTATTTAGCTGAATGTTTCTCCGCAATCTCTTAAACTGAAGCGTAAAATCCTTCTGTCATTTTTTTAGCCATAGAGCCCAGAATTTTGCCCACCAGAGACAGCTGGAGTGTTCCCCGCAGGACGCTCACAGGAATTAGCTCTTGTCCTACTGGAAAGATTCTTAAGAGTCTCCACAGACTTTAATTAGCTTTCATTTCTTTGGCCTCTTGTTTATTTTCCAAACACAAGTGCCATATCTGTAAAACACCTCTTGATGAAAGTGACAGATTGAGCAGGCTTTATGTCTTTTGAACAAACATTGACTTCCAGTATATCCTAGGTGTGTTACAGCGCATCCTTTTTTCGAACATCTCTGTGTCTGAGTTCTTGACTTACGAATTATATCTTCAAGGGCATAGGCAGGCGAAACAAGTAAAGCCATAAGCTTTACAAAGGACTGACAAAGTTTTCCTTTCTACTTTAGCAAACACAAGTCATGTACACTGCTAGGTGAAAGAAGGCAGGATATCATAATTCAGGCAGCAGGCTGCTGTCCCAGAGATCTGGAACTTACTTTATTTTTCCCCTGCTGAAAATGAGGAAGCAACTTCTAATTGAAGAAAAATAATTTTTTCACAGAGATCTCATTGAATAGCTCCCCAATCTTTGCATCTAAAGCTAAACTCAACAAACATAAAGCCACTCAAAATATATTATTTCAAAAATCAGGCCCCAGGTGTATCATCAGAAGATACCATTTACGCTAACAACTTAATATTCAAATTTACTATTTACAACTTTTATCTCTAAACTTTAAATACAACCTTCACCAATCTGGTCATTGCAATTCTGATATAAAACCACCTTTAACAAGGTGCCTGGGCTGTTCTTGATTCCTTGATTCAGTGTTCCCCTATGAATTGACAAGCATTAAGAATTTTATTTATTTATATCTAGAATAAACATTCTTTTATTTCAAAGTTTACAAGCTTAAACAACTAAATGAACTTTTCCTTTATGGAATAAGCAAACTTTCTAATTAATGAGAACCTCAAATAGCAACTTGTATTCAAAATCCTCTGATATTTGCAATATTATCAGGGTCAGAATGTAGACTCTGGTGTGAAGAATGAAAATGTATATACCTTGTGCTCAAAGACTATCTACATCTGTCCTACTGCGCAGCTGTAACAGCCACTGATTCTTGTTTAATTAGGAAGATACTGAACAAAATGTCACAAGAATGCTTCTTGCACTTTGTGAGGACTTGGACCCACATGTGCGCTTTGGGTCTCCGGTGAATAATTGTAGGAAGAATAGCAGCTGATGTGGTGCCAGAAATTAAGAAGTCAAGAACAAGAAACACATGGAGATTGAGACAGATCTTGATATTGCACAAGTCATACTTAAATAAGAATGACTAGTCAGAGGCCAGTAGTCCAAAGATACTTGGCTTCTCCTTTTTAATTGTTTTCTTCCAGGCATGTATAAACAATTGCTAAATGTAGGAAAGCTGGGAGGCAATTTTCAACTTCAGAATTTATGTAAAAGGGTAAAGGAAGCTCTGGAGTTAATAAGGGAAAACCGGACTTAAGTACTCTGAACAGTTTCAGGGGACTTGACAGCAAATAGACTGCCAATTCTCAAGCATGACTATGTTGTGGAAGGAAATTAGGAGAAAAATAAAGATTCAAAAGAGATACTAAAAATAGCAAAGCAAATAAAAAACTAGGCAAGTGTGTTGGGTTGACCTTGGCTGGCTGGCAAGTGCCCACCAAGCTGCTCTATCACTCCCCTTCCTCTACTGGACAGGGAAGAAAATACAATGGGAAGCTCATGGGTTGAGATAAGAACAAGGACATCACTTACCAATTATTGTCTCGAGCAAAACAGACTCTTCTTAGTGAAATTAATTTAATTTATTGGCAATTAAACAAAGTAGGATAAGAGAAATAAGAATGAATCTGAAACCAGGTTCTCCCCATCCCTCCATTCTTCCTGGCCTCAGCTTCAATCCCAGCTTTTCTACCTACTCTCTTCGAGTGGTTCAGGGGGTTGGGGAATGAGGGTTGCAGACTGTTCATAACAATTCATCTCTGTTCCTTCCTCCTCACACTCTTCCCCTGCTCCAGCGTGAGGTTCCTCCCACAGGAGAGGCCCTCCACTAACTGCTTCAACGTGGGTCCTTCCCACAGGCTGCAGTTCTTCACAAACTGCTCCAGTGTGAGTCCCCGCATAAGGTGCCATCCTTCAGGAGCAGCCTGCTCCAGCCTGGGTCCCCAACAGGGTCACAAGTCCTGCCAGCAAACCTGCTCCAGCCTGGGCTCCTCTCCTCATGTGTCCACAGAAATATTATCATGGACACATTAAACAGTAAAACAACAGAAATACTTCCGGTAACTAACTTCTGTGAAATCAGCATTACCCAATTGGCTCATCATTTTACTGTGGATCTTACAATGATGGGCATGGTTAAACTCCTATTTATAGAGTCAAGTGTTAGAATGTGTACCTCAGCTTTCACTATTGAAAAAATGTTTCTAGCTATTACAGTTATAGCAAAAAAAAGGCAGGAAAAATTTTTTGCAGTGAAACCAGTCTCCTAGTTCTAGCAAGGTTAACTTATTCCTGGCAGGTGTGGTGGGCTTGTGTGTGTTGAAAATTTCCAATTCTTCCAAAAGATTATAATTTGGTGAAACTCTAGTTTTAAATATTTGAATATATCATTATTATTTAATTCTTGAGAGCAATTAAAAATTTGCTCTTTTCTGTAACTCTCAGTGGCCATAATTTGTGAATTATACACAGAAAGCAATCCAACTTTTACAGGTTTTGTGTAACAAAATGAAAAATAAATTACAAGAGTCAGTGCTGTCTTAGAGGTTCTTAAATAAGGCATATATGTTTACTTAAAAAACATTATTACAGACTTCCAAAAAGGGCCTGGAGAACCGGATTCCCTCCTGAGTTTTTTCCTCAGAAGACTTTTGGTCACTACTTCTGAATATCCTTGAAAATTAACTCCTTTTCCTACAGATTTCTAATCACACAAATGCAGGAAATTGTTATAATAAATGTTCTATAAACAGCCTTGTTTTGACAGATTAGTATTTGTGATTGTTCTAACCTTGTTCTGATTTTCTAGCGGATTTTTTCTGATTTTTTTCTGATTTTTCTGGGAATTTCACCTCATTTCATAGCATCTAAAGAGCCAGTTATCCTTTGAAAATGTTCTGAATAAAAATTAATAAAATCCAATTAAAAACATTGCTTATGAGGAAAATATTCTGCTGGTGATTCCCCAGTGTCACACATTTTATCTGCACAAAGAAGTGAACAAAACGAGGAAGACAGCCCTTAATCATGAAGCAGACAGCCCTGACCTTGTCTCAGTCATTAAGATGAGATCAAATGTGAGGGAGGATTTCTCTATTGTTTTTTGTGCATTGCCTATTTCTAGCATCTTGTCATCCATATAGCAATTAGAAATTCTGTCACTTGGAATTGCTGCCTAAATCAGTAATTACTTCAAACCACGTAGCAGATTTCATACAGTTCTATTTAAAAAGAATAGTTCGACAGCAGCGGCAATCTAGGTGGAAAAACAAGCCCATAAATGCAGTAGCTGAAATCTAACATCTTCAGTGTAGGCTGTGTTTGAATGTGGAAAGAACCCTTCTAATAGCAATAAAACTTCTTTGAAGTATTTACTTATACTTTAATTAAAAATATGTATTTATAGTTGTATTATCACACGGCAGTCCATACTAATTTTGATGATAATTCAACTGTTTGCAACTGTCTTGAAAAGATTAGTTTGAATCCACGTGTGCTAAATAGGTATGTGAATGTTTTCACTGAGCTCATGAGAGCTTCCAGGAGTATGTTTTTCATGACATGTCACCATCACCATTACTTTTTTTAACTATCCTATTTTATTTGTTTAATTAAAATAAAGTTTATCTCAACTGCTCAACAGCATTAAATATGTTACTATGCTCCAAGGTTTACACATTGTATAAACCATTTCTTCTCAAATCCCAAGTCGTGCCTTCAACGAAACAGAAAATTTGAGCTGAAAGACAGCTCTGACATGACTGCAAATCCATCCTTCCTTCTCTCCCACTTTAACACATCTGCTTTAAATGATTGCTTCCCTGATCGCTGTGCTGAACAAATCACTGGATTAAGCAAGGCTGAGCAGATAGGAACCAAATCTGATCGGGTGCTCACACACAGTTTCACTTCTCTTTGTCTGCAGCTGAGGTCATCTCTGAACACATACTAGTTAAGGAGATTGGAGGTGGAGGTGAGAAGTGGCATTTTGCTCTTCTCTGTACTATGTTTGAAGAAAACTGAAAGTTCAGTTATGTGACATATGGTTGAAGAGTGTGTTCAGGTGTGACTGATAAAAAGAACTAGGTGCTTTTTCACTTCGGCAAGAGCTGTGGGCAGTTGCTGAATTTAAAATTTTTATTTGGCTTAAGCTGTGACTTCTATGCTAAGTTATACAAAACAAAAGCCAAGTAAGTCTATAAGCTCAGTTTTTATAGACCAAAAGCAATATGTTCTTGTGTCCCTTGAGTGTAGGAAAAGATCTTATTTTTCATTGGGGGCAGAAGTTTCAAACCACAATAGTAAGCCCAGCACTTTGTGTATTGAATAACTGGTTGGGATTTCTCAAATTCAGTCAGAATATCAAACTAATACACTTAAAAAAAATCTTCACCTTAATTATTTAAATAATCAATCAATTGTAAGGCAAAGTCCTGAAATCCTCTCTGGCAACAGGAGTTTATCTGAGAAAGGATACAATAAAGTGTTCAAAGACTCCCAGAATTGGAACATAGTCTGGAAAAACATGGTCATAAATGATTAACAGAAAAGCACTCTCTGAGGCAGGACAGGTAGGTGTTATTCTGCAGTATTCCATGTCATTGTAAGGAGCTTTTAGCTTATTCTGCTTTACTTGGAGTGGAAAGTTCTAAAAATGCAGTGCAGAAAAGCTCTGGAACATTTATTTTTATAGCTCTTGTCTTAGAAATAAATACAAACAGCAGAGGATTAATCCATTGTTTAGAATTCAGTCCAAATTATACAGGTAGAGGATTAAGAAAATATTGTTCTATTTTAAATCAGTGATTATATTAATTTTAACATCAACTGAACACGTGCAGAAGAAACAACCGTAACTTTAGAGCTGCCATTAGAATCACTAAGCAGAGCTTTTCTGCTTGGTGCCATCTGCCAGGTTCCCTGGTGGAAATAAATAAATTCTGGGAAAGTGCACCAGCACCAGTGGCAATCCAGGGCACATTTCAACTGTACTAAGTGCTGGTGGCCACTAGTCCAGACAGACAGGTAGAAGAGAAGAAGGGAAGACGAAAAAATGCAGAGGAAAGGCCCAGCTACAAGGCAAGATGTAAAAAATTCAACTGAAAATTGCTGCACTTTACCACTATTAGAGTAACATAGACACACTAAGATGAAACTTAATAAAACTTTCATGGAAAAGACAATCAAATCCTCAACCCTTACATGTAAGCATACTGGTTTTACAGCCAAGGAATATAACTGCTATGAGCAGAGATCTGAAGAGGAAAGGCTGTACAGAAAAATTAGGAGGGAAGGAGACTCACAGCAATGCGAAACTGGGAAAGGTTTCGTAAGGCAGTAAACATAGGTGGTCATCTCCTGATAGTAACCATATCTTCTCCCAAGGTGAACTTCACAGCTATTCTAAAATCTTGGATTCTTGTCTTCCAAATATTTTGACTTGGCTGTATGACGGTTAAGTCCCAGCTTCCTCTCTGCTGTTCCACAGCATGGTGTTTTGGTCAGCAAGAGTGAAATGGAACAGGCTGAGAAAGAATCTGAGCTTTGATTTCCAGTCTCTAGCATTACCTCCTTAACCACCAGACTCTTACACAAAAGGAAATTATTTTTGCCAAGAGCATAACAACCTGGCATCCAGGCTTAGGTGCACCCAACTCAATAAGGTGTATATCTCAGAATAATGAATCCCACTCCTATAGCCTGTCTGTAGTCTGAAAGCACCAAAATTTCATCTATAGTCTGGTCCTACGTCAGAATATGAAGAACTGCCTCTGGGACTATTTATTTTTATTGTTCTTAGCTTCTTACCTAAAATTCAAGTAGCTGAAGTTAACAGGAACTTCATTTCAATTGTTAAATGGTTTGAAAATTTTGTAGAAGGCTGACCATGTTTTTGAATATCCAGAATTCCAGGTCCATATACAAGTATCTAACCCAGTATTCTGATACCAATATTGCTTAGTACTCAGAAAATTTCTTTGTTAATTTGAAGCTGGGAGGAGATGTGGAATCTGTGTATGATACGGTCACAACCGTGGTGGATAAAGGATGGGCAAACAATGTCATCTACCTGTACTTGTGCAAAGTGTTCAAAAACGTCCCGCACGACATCCTTGTCTCTAAATTGGAAAGGCATGGATCTGACAGATGGACCACTTGGTGGATAAAAACTGGCTTGATGGTCACACTCAGAGAGTGATGGTCAACGATTCGATGTCGGAGTAGAGAACAGTGGTGAGCGGCGTTCCTCAAGGGTCACTGTTGGAACCAGTACTGTTTAACGTCTTCATCAGTGACATGGGTGATGGGATTGAATGCACCCTCAGCCAGTTTGCTGATGACACCAAACTGTGTGGTGTGGTCAACAAACTGGAAGAAAAGGATGCCATCCAGATGGACCTTGACAGGTTGGAGGTATGGGCCTGTGCCAACTTTATGAAGGCCAAGTGCAAGGTCCTGTACCTGGGTCAGGGCAATCCCAAACACAATTACAGGATGAGTAGAGAATGGATAGAGAGCATCCCTGAGGAGAAGGACCTGGGGGTACTGGTGGATGAAAAGCTGGACATGAGCCAGCAGTGTGCACAGGCAGCCCAGAAAGCCAACCAGATCCTGGGCTACATCCAGAGAAGAGTGACCAGCAGGTCGAGGGAGAGGATTCTCCCCCTCTCCTCTGCTCTTGTGAGATCCCACCTGCAGTTCTGCATCCAGCTGTGAGGCCCTCAACATCAGAAGAATATTGACCAGTTGGAGCAAGTCCAGAGGAGTCCACGAAGACGATCAGAGGGCTGGAGCACCTCTCCTATGAAGAATGACTGTTGGGAGACTTGGACTTGTTCAGCCTGGAGAAGAGAAGGCTCTGGGGAGACGTTATAGCACCTTCCAGTACCTGAAGGGACCTACAAGAAAGCTGGGAGTGTGTGTCTTTTTACAATGGCCTGTAGTGACAGGACAAGGAGTAATGGGTTTTAATTCAAAGCGGGTAGATTTAGATTAGGTATCAGGAAAAAATTCTTCCTGGAGAGGGTGGGTGGGCACTGGCACAGGTTGCCCAGAGAAGCTGTGGATGCTCCATCCCAGGAAGTCTTCAAGGCCAGGCTAGATGAGGCTTTGAGCAACCTGGTCTAGTGGAGGGTATCCCTGCTCATGGCAGGGGGGTTGGAACTAGATGATCTTTAAGGTCCTTTCCAACCCAAACCTTTCCATGATTCTATGAACATGGGTATCCTTCCAGGAGATGTCTAGATGTCTGACTCTGAAGAAGCCTTGCAAGTGTCTATATTATATTGCAAACCTAACTAGGAGGATGGTGTTATCTTTTCTGTCCAGCTGCTGTAGGACAACCCCCACCCTGACGATAAGGATTTGTATTTTCAGAGTCTTCAAGACAACTCAGACAACATCAGCCACTCCAACAGCTCTGTGAAACCCTCCCATTATCTGGCATCACAGAGTAATAACGGTAGCAAAACCAACTCCAGAAATACCTAAATTAATAAAGAAACTAATGAATGGTGACACCACAGACTAATATATGTTTTTGAAAACATTACTAAGTGTGTGTTAGGGAATGATTGGTCAAATCAGGTGCTACCTGAAGACCTGAGGGGCTTAAGAACCATGTGTAAAAGTGCAATTGGCGTGACTCAATTTGAACGGGACTCCTTATGCACATTTCTAAAGAATTACTCTTTTAATTCTATACTTTGCGTTGTAACCTCTCTCCTCGGTTGGCATGGGCCAGTTGTGAAATTTCTGTGACATCTGTTTGACGTTCTGAGCACAAAAAAATGGTGGCAAATGTGACCGTAGATGATAGTTGGCACTGTAGTGACCATGCAACAGTTGAGTTCAAAATCCAGAAGAAGGTGAGGAGCAGAAACCACAGGGTTAGGATGGAGGACCTCAGGACAATTCACTTAAGCTTATAGGAGGACAATTCGTTTACGCTTTTTTAAGGAACTTCCAAGCAGAATCCAGTCAGAGGCTGTCACGAGGGGGGAACACATTCAAGTGGTGAAGCACTGGAACAGGTTGCCCAGAGAAGCTGTGGGTGCCCCATCCCAGGAAGTCTTCAAGGCCAGGCTGGATGAGGCTTGCAGCAACCTGGTCTAGTGGAGGGTATCCCTGCCCATGGCAGGAGGGTTGGAACTAGATGATCTTTAAGGTCCCTTCCAACCCAAACCATTCTATGATTGTATGATTCTATGTGAACTCTTTTCTAACAACTCAAGGAAATATGGAAGTATAAGGGAGAGTTAATAAAAGCCTCTCCTTTGTCAAGGAAAGTCACAGCAAAAGTGACCACAGGAAATCCTGTGTATGCATTCACTACAGTTTCAAAACATTGTTCAACACAATCAGTCACTAAATGACTGAAGAAACCAAAATGGCCAAGCATGAGAAGGAAAACCCTTTCATGAATGAAGAACTGCACAAAAGAGAGGCAACATATAGCCAGAGGCAGCAATCGGTATTTTTAATTATTTTAACAAAGCTGGGAGATTAGAAGAGGCATTCTGCAGAGATTTGTGTTGGGGCTCATGGAGTTCAACAAAATTTTAAAGATTAGGCAAAGAAGAGGAATAATGAATTGACAAATTTAGTGAGAATAAAAATTTATTCATGTAACAAATATGTAAATTGAGTGTGAAGAATCATAGACTAGTCTTACGACATTAAATGACTATGCAATACATTTTATATAAAAAAATATAAGCGAAGTTATGTACATAGAGGAAAATAGTCCTAAAATTGCTGGAATTCTGTGGTGTTATCAATCAGAAATCTGAGTGATGAGAGATTTGGGGCAGAATAGGCATTTCTGTGAGAATGTGCTCTGAATAACAATCAGAGTAGCAAACATAATGTTGGGAACTGTATTGAATTATTTTTCCTGCAAGAGACACTGGTGAGGTAAGGCATGAGTTCTGTAAATAGCATGACAGAAGCTAATTGTTCTTTATTCTAATACAGGAATGAAATCTACTGCCCCTTAGAGTAGAACAAAACAAAACAAAACAGAGGCAAAACCAGGTGCAAAACAAAAGGAGGTCTGCCTTTACACAGCATAGCTACACAATTACTTGCTGCTATTAATTTAGTTGGGTTCAGAAATTAACAGAAAAGGTTTCTTGAAAAAATTCTATTTAAAGCTGTATAGTACAAAAAGCTCTTTGTCAATAAGCTACAGCTTTCTATAGGCTGGGAGATTACTCTAGAGAAATTTTCTCTCTTCATATATTGTTCTTTCGTCATCTCCAATTTGCATCCTATTCTCTTTTGTATTGCAGTTATAATCCCCTTGACCACTTTGCCTCCTTACTGGAATGATGTTTTGTTGCTTATTTTCATTGACCTCAGTATATCGCTCTGAGTTCACAGTCATGTTTCCCTTAGATTCCTGAAAAGGATCTCAGGATTTCTGGCCAAGATAACTGACTGCTGACCCTCCTGGGAAGAATACTATAAATGTAACACAAACATTAATAATGAAATGTGACAGGATCACCAGAAGCTCTTTCAGACCCTGACTGCACAAAGTATGCCCTGAACTTTTCCCACTAGACTATCTTCTCCCACTCACCATCCTCTTGCCTTTGGGTTCCCTGATGCCCAATATGTTGATTCTAGCTCTGATCCCAGGAAAACAGGCATCTGAAGTGTCAAAGACTGGAAGACACACTAAAGAAGGGAGTGCTAGTGTGAGGCACATAACAAAGTACAGAAATGGCTCAGTTTGAGGAATAAAGTGATCAATTAATTAGGCTTTCCTACACTGTGGAAGACCTAATTAAATTCCAGCTTTTCCACAGATGTCCTAAGTGACATTTGCAAGTTGCTCAACTCTATACCTTCAAAGGCACTTAACTGTTGCAATCCTCCATATTCATGTTTGACATCTTATGTAGTTCCCTGCGTGAACTGTGTGTCCCTTCCATAAAGCACAGGCAAGGGCCAAGCAGGGCAGGCAGAAGAAAGGGAGTGTAGGATAGATACATGCCTCATTCAACATAGAATATTAACCATGAGCTGTCAGCTATGGAGACAGACCCCTCTCTGGGCAGTTGTTCCTCATACATGGGATTGAAGCCTAGATCACTCCCATTTCAAGATTTGCAGCAATTCACACACCCTCACCTGCCTTTGAACAACACATGGTCTTTTGTCACAGTGCTGCTCAGGGAATGTCGAAAGGCTCTGCTATTGGTTGTCTCCTACCTTATACACCAAGACTCCACCTTAGATCTCAGCAGCTTTGAGTATGTACACTCTGACAAAAGGAATTCAGGGACCAACACCACAGACCAGAATGTTTATACAGATAAGTAAGGGAGGTCTGAAAAGTGAGTGTGAGTACTAGCTGTCCATGGTCCTTGACTGTTCTGAACCATTCCAACTAGCTCTAGCACTAAGCACTGTGCATATAGGAAAATCAGTGTCAGTTGGCATCAGTGGTCCCCACTTGGTTCTGATCCCTTTTTATTTGGCAGTATCAATAGAATCCTAGAGACCTTAGGTTAACATAGTTTTTTAGGATGCTTGTGATGTCTAAATAGTGGTTAAGAGTACACCAGGTATCACTAGCTTAGCTATATTAATCTCCCTCTCTGCATATTGGGGAAAGTTAGGAATCTAGAGAAACAATTCAGATGTTTAGGACTTAAGTCCTCTTCTGCTTTCTATAAACTGCAGTGGGGGTCTGAAGTGACTAACCTCTTAACCTCACTGAACCTTCTGAATATCATGTTTTGGGTTGCAAATCCTCTTGGAGGTAATTTCTTGCCTCATGCTAGCACTGAGAATAAGTATATATGTAGGTATAAGAAGCAGAGTGACTGGGACTAGAGTAGACAATGAATACTGTGCATGCATTTAAGGATGAAATATTGTAACATTTGCTGATTAGGCCAGAGCTTTTACTCTGTGTCTTCACCTAGCAGAAAAGTCACTGGGATCTTTTGGCCTATATGAGAATCTCATCATAGTATTCTTTTTTAGAGTTTTCCACAGCATTTACTCCAGTGGTGGAACCTGCTTGCTTTCCTTCAGAGACCTGGAAGAAAATATCCCTTTTTTTTATTTAAAATATTATTGAATTAAGCTGTTCTTACAAAATCTACTAATAATAGTTTAAAAAACATAGCAGTGTAATCCCAGTAACAAAGTACTTATTATAATTATTCATTAAGAAAAAAACCCATGAATGTTCCAGGTAAGAACATTGCACAAAATATGGTTTAATTAACACAATACTCTCTAATCCAAAATTGCAGGGTGTGGACCAAATATTCCACACTGCCCAGGCTGCACGTTCTGGACATTCATCATGTTCAAAGCATCATCTTGGCAAATGGTACAGAAACTGCAGTCCTGATTCAGCTCTTTTTGAGGACAGTGGTGAAAACTTCCACTGTTTTCTTCGGGTATTTTTGTTGGTGGTGGTTTTGGTTTTCATTTAATTTGTGTGTTTTTTCTTTTGCATGTTTCATAAGATGTACCAATGCCTACAGCTAAAGGTAGAAATTGCAATCTGCAACCTAGCACCTTCTAAGTCAGTGCTTAACACTGAAAGTCTTGGAAGAACACAATAATCCTGTGTTACTTCTTCCAAGGAGGTGGCATCCCTAAACATTCTTGTATGCAATGGAACTTTCATGAAGTTCCAGCTATGAAAAGTATGCAGATTCAAGAGAAACAAAGAAAACCATTTAAATCTTGCAGCAATGTAAGTCAACAGCTGCCCATGGGCTGGGACAGGGGCTGACAGTGCCAGGCTGGGCTGGAATGAGGACCGGGGCCTGAAGGGGGTGGACAGGGTCAATAAGATCTAGTGGTGCCCTCAGTATCCTGACAAAAAAAAAAAAAAAAAAAAAAAAACCACAATCAAACAAACAAAACAAAACATAACAAAAAGGTGCAGACCTTCACAGACCTCCTCCTGGTTTAGTTCCAGGATTTAAACAGCCTCCCAACTTCTGTGCTGCATCAACCTGCCTCTGCACAAAGTGACACTTCGCCATTCATCTCCCACCTCACGTCTGAGAGCATCTGCCTTATGTTCAAGTGGAGAGGGAAAGGGAAACAAGACTGAAACCTCTTCTGGAAACTTGAGAACACCACCAACAAGCATGAGGTGCAAAGCAAAAGGAACAGAATTGAGTGCAAGGCTTTGAGTGATGAAGATGAAGGATCTTGCCCAGCCTGAAGAGCCTTTGTACTCAAATCCAGGTGAAATATCCAGCTTCATTTGATCCCTCTGCTTCAACCATCATTTAGACGGCACAATGATGCTGTAACACACAGAATTTTAGTGGCTTGTTCCTGATATTCCCTAAAATTAGTTTCACACTGGGAGACTTAGCAGGTAATATAATGATGCACATCATTATTAACCATCTCTGGGATGAAATGAAATGTTTCCAGTCATCTCAGAATCACACCTCAGAATGCTACTAATGTGATAAAATCCAGCATTTTAACAGCCACATATTAAATTTGCCAGCATCATTTTTATACACTGACTGGGATGTTTGTCATTCTGCCACAGAGTTTAAAAAAAAGAAAGTTGGATAAATCAAGGACCACTGAGGCTGAAAACCTTCTACCTCCAGCAACAATTCCACTGATTCTACTTCGACAGGCAAAAGTATTTTTGCATAAAATTGACTGGTATTCATAAACAAAACTGCCATATTTTGAGGAAGGTCAGAAAACTTGACTGGCTTGATATAGCCACTGTGTAAAACTCTTCTCTTATAATTAGTTATCTTCTATTATCCATATACATAAACTATCATACCTGTGATCCCCCAACTACTACAGATCACAACCATTCTAAGATATTTTTCTCCACCTGTTTTAAAACATATGTTGGGTGTTCATAGATCATCCCATAGTTTCTGCTAGGTCAAACATATAAACCAATTTAAATCCCGTGCACTGGTGTCTTGAGCATTTGACCTGTGCTGTTAACAAATAAGGCACTTTAGTGCCAAAGTTAAAAAGTAAAAATTACACCATTCAGGGGAGACTAAGCATGCAGCATGGATTAAGCTGCATCCAAGTCCTGTTTTCCGGACACATAGACTTTCTCCTAAGTCACTACAAAAGACTGAATCTACCTGTGACTTTCCAAAATTTCATTTATATTACCACAAAGACTTGAGACGCAGGAGAGAAGCTGCACCAGCTACCTCATGGGGAGCTGGGGATGTTCAGGAGACAGATTTGAGGTAAGCTTTAACAGCACGTATAAGGAAATCTGCTTCAACAAAATGATCTCTAGAGTAAATAATGAACGAAGAAAAAATGGTAAGAGGAAGTATCAGAAAAGGCACAAAGATAGCTTGTGCATTGAGTAAGACTCGTGACAGGAAAGCCACCAGTGAAGGGTCACTTACATACAAAAATACTTACGGGCACAGTCAAAGAAATCATTCACTGAGAGTTGCTCATTTAGACATCCTGGTTTAATGACAAAAAGAATATAAGCTTAAAATTGAACAGAAATTGCTTTTAGTGATCAAGGTATGCCTAGTGTTGTCTTCCAGTCAGATTGACTATGGCAGAAAGTACACAATGGTGGCTAGTAGTTGTACTTAACATTTACAGCCCCAGAGAAGAACAAAACCCTCTGGCACTTGTGCATAACAGCTAATTAGACAGTGATGGACAAAGAAAATAAAATTAATTATGCTGTTTTCACACCAGTGTCATCTAGAGAAATTCTTTACGTGGTCTGAATTACTACACAGGAAGGAAAAAAACTACTTATACAGTCACATATAGAAGGATGCTCAGCAACCTACTGCCCCGCTGGAATATGTTGGAATGCCAGAAGCTAAATTCCTTTACTTCATTCGAATCATAGTTGCCTTGCCCAAGACGAATATGTGCCTGTCTGTTGCACATCAAGATCCTGAAAAGTCTTGGATTTGTGTGAACATTCACAGATCACCTAAAATTAATTCAACACTAATCTGTCATAAACACTTTTCCCTAAATGTTTGTATAGGGGTGTCTATATTAGAGGTCTGAGTACCCACACAGGACGTGGAAACCGTAGATGTAATTATGTCTACAGGAAGTGTTTAAATTCCTGCCACCAAGAAAGTCTTAACTGTCAGTTTGAAACTGAAGTCACAGGCGTGATCCTGCTTATCTCACAGTTCCTCCCTGCACTATTATTTAAGAGGTCCCAATGAAGTTATAGTGCTTTTACTGTTATTTTTATATCTCTTTCCTTTCAAGTGGTTTGTTATTATGCCTTTAAGATGGGTAATTAATAGCTTTTATATTATACTGTGCTGTAAAACTAAATCCAGCAGCTTCCTGAGTTGGTGGAAAACTAAATTTTACTGTCTTCAATCTACACGCTGCTATTCCAACTTCTTTCACAAAGCAGGAATCTAGATCATCTTGCCTATATTTTTTAAGCTTCTGAAGTAATAAAATAGCAATGATGACAACCTCGCTGAGTAAGCAGTACAAGGTTTTGAGGAGTTGTTATGCTGTTAGCATTTTATGTCTGTGTTCTCATGAAGCATGTTTTTCAACAGAAGTAAATTCTGCTGTCCGTTTAGTCACTTGCTCAGTTATATGAAAGAGAAACTTGTTCCCACCACACTCTGAGAACTTGCTGGCCTCTGTCACAGCCTATTATTTTCAGTTTTGTGGATAATTAAGATTCCTCTGGTTCTACCCTTGGAGAATGCCATTAAAGACATACATATACAGTGCCCTTCCAGAAAGTACACAGTCTGTAGAGAAAATAATCTGTGTTTGTAGAGAAAGACTATATCTTTCTATATAGGTATTCTAGCTTTGCAATGTTTACAATCAAATATCTTAATGCTTCAGTGAAATCATGGTTCTGGCATTCAAACTTCAATTTCTTCCTACCTTTCTGCATGGTTTAGATATTTGAGACTAGACATCTCAGATGCACAGAATGAATGGGTTCTAGTCTGCCTAATAAATAGATATAAACTCAGGCAGATAGTCCCTTTTAGGTCATCTTCACACTGACACTCGCAGAGGACTCTTAGCAGCGGCTGCCTAGAAGCAGTCACAGTGCAAGTGCTAAAGCTGAGAAGACTAGACTGCACCTTTGGTAGCTGCATTAACTCTTGCCACTTCCAAAGCCCTGTGTTGTCTTCAGGTTTTCAGCCCAATTTCTCCTTTGGGGATCAGTCCAAAATGAGTGTAAATTATCTTCGTGTTTTGGCAGATTGTTATTGTTTGGTGTTCTTCTTCATCTTGCTCAGGACAGTAGCCCATGACTGCAGAAAGCAAAGTCTTCTTATCATTACTTTCTACTCTGTCATTGATATCCTTCCTGTATTCAGTTCTTCCTTCTGGGGCTTTTATCTTTGATGAGACCTAAAAAAGAATAGTTCCTGTCATGTAGCAAGCTTAATTTTTTTTCTTAATGTCTTGCAGTACCAATGAATTATTGTAGCCTGACATGCTCCTTTTCCTGCAGATCCTTTTTATTATTTATAAGTAGAGGTGTGGTTGGGTTTTTTAAATTTTGTAAAGTACCAAATAATAGTAATTTATTTCCACTTCTATCCTCATTTTTCTTAATATTTTCTGTTACTGTTCTGTTACTTACTGGAAATTGCCATTTTTAGAAACAGAAATGAAACATCAGACATTACTGCAAATATCCACCCTGAATATCCTTTGATAAAAATTAGGCTTCTTTCCTTTTTTTCTCATCACTTGACATGGATAAAAACTGATCACCATCCTCTTTACTACACTACACAGTAATGCCTTTTATGCTTTTCTTAGTCATCTTGACCAACTAAAGTGCATTCTGCCTTTCCATAGTGATCATGCATTCTTGTATCAGTCTTGGTGTCTCCTCTGGACTTTCTCCAGTTTATCTGTATTCTTCTTATACTGCTTACAGTCTTCCTATCTTAATTAACACCACATAAAAAGTATGTTACTTTCCTTGTAATACAACTTTGTCCTTAAAAAGTCCCAGAATATGAGTGCTTTGGGGTTAGTTTGGTTTGGGGTTTTTTATAACTTCTGTATAAAAGTCACAGATTATTGACATTATTCAGATACTTTATTTCTTCAGCAATATTATACTTTACTAACTTTTAAAAATTTCGGATAATTTCTGTAGTTTAGTAGGATTTTGCATTACAATCCTCTTTGCCAGAGTATTTATAGTCTTCTCAAAGGTGAAGTGCAGTTATACTGTTGGACAAGATAGGTAAACTCACACTAGTTTTTTGCTGTGGTTTTAAGTTCACAGCCCTCTTATCTGTCTAGCAAACTGACCAGACATGCTCTACTACTTATTTCTCATTTAGTGCTCCTTCCCCATCCTCAAACACACATGTATTCCTGCATACCTGGTTGAACTTAAGGCCATGCACTTTCACATCTGATCCTTGGCTGGATGAAATAGTGGTGAAGAAGAGGACTAGAGGGCCCCTTCACCTTACCTCAATGTCTCTTTCTTTCCTCAGTTGTTCAGTCTGCTCGGTGTTCTTGTTTAAACAAAGAAAATCTTCTCAACTCATGAGTCATTTAAGTATTTGCCGGTCCACAAATCTTGTTCTACAGTACATGCCTGACAGCAGAGGTCCAAACTTCCTAAATCCCTAAACTCACATTTGCAGACCACCTTGCAGTAACCATCTTCTCATGAGGAACCTGTTCCACATATACAGACACATTCAAAACTCACCTGAATTCAGAATTGGATGGAAGAACCACACTAAAATAGGATTACCTTTGTTGCCCTTTTCACAATCCTACAGTTTTGTGCATTGCAAAATTCTATAGCTTACTGTACTCAAAGAGCAAGACTATAACCTGCAGAGAAAGACTTGAATGCATCTTTCCAAGTTTTACCTAGGGTTCTGGTTTACTACAAAGTGGTGGCCAGATTATGAAGTCATCCCAAGAAAAGTCCGGGCTAGTTTTATTTTTCCTGTTGATATGAACATCAAATGGCTAAAATCATTGCTTCTGGTGGAACTCTGAATCAATACTCAGGATTTTTTTCTGGATCTTGGAAGAGAGATTTATTCTACAAGTTTAATATTCTTAATCCTAACAAAATATAGATCTTCCCCCAAATTAGAGTAATGTTGTAAGGTCCAATTTCTTAAAAGCTTTTGTAATCTTCTGTGACATCTCTAGAAAAAGCGTTTTTAATTAATTACTATTATCATTATATATTCACTGGAAGACTCAATGGAGAAATTGTAAGTGCTTTTAAAAGCAAACAGTTTCTTGAACGGAATAAATTAAGAATGTTGGCTTCTAAATACAAAGTCTAAGGGACGACAGATGTGAAGAGACCACAGCATGTAGGATCGGTCTACGAGACAAGCGGTTATACACGTTTCAGGTGTGTGTTGCAAGTGTTTAGATGGTGACAGCCACACATTTGTTAATTAAATGGTAAGACAGCTTACGTCAGATGGTCAGTTTGAACACCATTCCTGCGTGATGAGAGTGACCCTTCAGCAGATGTACAGCTTACTGACTGCTGCAATTCAGAACTGAAAGATGAGCTTCTCCTGGGCAGCAAAGAGTTTCTGCACAGGGACGAGGACACTGAAGTGCCCCTTTTGTAGAAGAAGATCTCCTAGAAAAGTAGCTCAGCATTTACATATAAAAAAGAAGTCTTGAGCATTCATTTCTTCATTGACTGCGTTACTTTAAGCATTCCTCACCTGTCACCAAGTAGTTGTTCTCAGTCCTTGATCTTATGGTTACATTGCCCCTTAGCCTTCTTTTGCTAGATTAAATAAGCCCATCAACCTCAAACTCTTCTCATGAGACATATTCTCAATTTGTTGGATATGCTTTCCTATACAATAAGCAGTTTGTCTTACCTACAGGGAGAACACACTGTTGGCTTATATTCAGTTTGGTGTCCAACATATTATTCTCAGCAAGTTTGCAGCTCAACAGGTCGCTTTGCAGCCTGTAATGATGCCTGGTCTCACATTGCCCTAGGCACAGAACTTTAGGCTTCTTGTTGAACTTCATAAAGTTTCTGTTGACTTAGTCTTTGAGCTTCTCAAAATCCCTCTGGACTGAATCTTGACTGTCAACATGTCAATCACCTTATTCAAAATTAATGTCACCTATTGATTTTCTGAGTACGTGGTCCGTCTCCTCATTTGAGATGTTGATGGTGATATTCAACAATATCAGTCTCAGTATTGACCTCCGGGGTACATCTGCCAAGTAGATGTCAAGTTATTTGTAACTATTGTTTAAACCCAGTGTTCGATTCAGTTTTCAGCCCATCTAATGCACACTTCATCCAATGCATGCTTCCTCGGTTTACAGTTGGGAAGGCTGTGGATAATTAAGGTATCTGGCATCCGCTGTTCTCCCCTTGTCCCTATAGTTAGCCATTTCATTATATAAGACAGTCAAGTTGACCAAGAATGACCTGTCGTTGGTAAATTTGTGCTTACTGTTCCTGAAGGATTTTCTTGTATTTCCAGCCCTTGTAAATGGATTGCAGAAGTACATGATGACCAGGCTGAGATGAGGTTGACCAGCCTTTCTGGCCTGGACCCTCCCTTTTGCCACTCTTAAAGATGAGGATGATATTAATCATCTTCCTGGCAGGGATTTCCTCCAATCACTATGACATTTTTGAGATGTGAACCTCCAATCACACTTCAGTGAATATCATCTAGCCCACAGTTGTGAATGTACCAATTTTTCTTTAACTAGTTTTCAGTTGGTTAGCCTCCTTCCTTATCTCCTATAGGCAGTGGTCTGGCAGAAGTTTTTGTGGTGACTGTGACAAAAAATCCAATTAATACTTCAGCCTTTTCAGAATCATCCATCACCAAATTGACTCTCTCATTCATCAGTGAAAACACATCTCGACTTTCTGCTAGTGACACGCTTGTAGCTATGTCCTTGCTAAGTCCAATGCCAGGTTCATCTCCAGGTGAGCTTTGACTTTTCTGATGTTTTCAATAAATACCTGAAGAACGTTCAAATGTATTGCTGTCCATGTTTCCACTTCTTCTACGCTTTGTATATTCTAGTTAATTATTAAGTTCCTCGTCTTGCTGGGCTGGAATACCGTCAAAATTCTACTTCTTTCTATAAAATGGTTGTGTGTGGAGATGTTCTAGGGCTTTCAGTAAGTTTCCTTTAAAAGCTAACCAATTATGTCAAGTGTGTTCCTCCCTCATGACAGCCTCTGATTGGATTCTGCTTGGAAGTTCCTTAAAAAAGCTTTTTGAAGTCCCGTTCAAATTGAGTCACGCCAATTGCACTTTTACACATGGTTCTTAAGCCCCTCAGGTCTTCAGGTAACACCTGATTTGACCAATCACTCCCTAACACACACTTAGTAATGTTTTCAAAAACATATATTAGTCTGTGGTGTCACCATTCATTAGTTTCTTTATTAATTTAGGTATTTCTGGAGTTGGTTTTGCTACCGTTATTACTCTGTGATGCCAGATAATGGGAGGGTTTCACAGAGCTGTTGGAGTGGCTGATGTTGTCTGAGTTGTCTTGAAGACTCTGAAAATACAAATCCTTATCGTCAGGGTGGGGGTTGTCCTACAGCAGCTGGACAGAAAAGATAACACCATCCTCCTAGTCAGGTTTGCAATATAATATAGACACTTGCAAGGCTTCTTCAGAGTCAAACAGAATTAATAAGGAGTTTCTAGACATCTCCTGGAAGGATACCCATGTTCATAGAATCATGGAAAGGTTTGGGTTTGAAAGGAAAGGACCATCTAGTTCCAACCCCCCCTGCCATGGGCAGGGACACCCTCCACTAGAACAGGTTGCTCAAAGCCTCATCCAGCCTGGCCTTGAAGACAGTCAGGGATGGAGCATCCACAGCTTCTCTGGGCAACCTGTGCCAGTGCCTCACCACCCTCTCCAGGAAGAATTTTTTCCTGATACCTAACCTAAATCTACCCGCTTTGAATTAAAACCCATTACTCCTTGTCCTGTCACTACAAGCCATTGTAAAAAGACACACACTCCCAGCTTTCTTGTAGGTCCCTTCAGGTACTGGAAGGTGCTATAACGTCTCCCCAGAGCCTTCTCTTCTCCAGGCTGAACAAGTCCAAGTCTCCCAACAGTCATTCTTCATAGGAGAGGTGCTCCAGCCCTCTGATCGTCTTCGTGGACTCCTCTGGACTTGCTCCAACCGGTCAATATTCTTCTGATGTTGAGGGCCTCACAGCTGGATGCAGAACTGCAGGTGGGATCTCACAAGAGCAGAGAGGGGGAGAATCCTCTCCCTCAACCTGCTGGTCACTCTTCTCTGGATGTAGCCCAGGATCTGGTTGGCTTTCTGGGCTGCCTGTGCACACTGCTGGCTCATGTCCAGCTTTTCATCCACCAGCACCCCCAGGTCCTTCTCCTCAGGGCTGCTCTCAATGCACTCTCCACCCACGTTGTACCTGTGCATGGGATTGCCCTGACCCAGGTACAGGACCTTGCACTTGGCCTTGTTGAACTTCATGAGGTTCGCATTGGCCCACCTCTCCAGCCTGTCCAGGTCCCTCTTGATGGAATCCCTTCCCTTCAGTGTGTCAACGACATCACACAGTTTGGTGTCATTGGCAAGTGCCAATGTCAGATCCGAGTCAGAGACAGAACACCTGAGAGACAGAGCCTGAGAGCGATCGCATAAGAGTCCAAGCAAGCCCCACGAGTGAGAGCACCAGGAAAGCCAAGTGACCCACCAACTCACTAACAAAGTAGCAAGAAAAGGAGTTAGCAAAGCAGACAACAAAGGAGTTAGTGAAGGAGTTAAAGAGCTAATAGGAGAGTTAAGGATCCAGAAAAAGGGTTATGTTATCATTTGCACAATACTATCTTTCCCTCCCATGAAAAACCTCCCAAGGGTACATGAGTTTGTCATCTGGACTTTTGCACGGATGTGCTGGGTTTAGTCAGGACAGAGTTAATTTTCTTCAAAGTAGCTGGTATGAGGCTATGTTTTGGATTTGCCCCCAGAAAAATACTAATAACATTAGGACAGGCAGGGGAGAGGTGGAGAGGGAGTTGCTTTCTATGTCAGTGACCAGCTGGAGTGTGTTGAACTCCACCTGGGGAGGGACAAGAAACTGACTGAGAGCTTATGGGTCAGGATTAAAGGGAGGGCAGGAAGAGGGGAGACAGTAGTAGGAGTTGGCTACAGACCACCTGGCCAGGATCAGCGAGTGGATGAGGCCCTCCACAGGCAGATAGCAGCAGTCTCATGGTCACAAACCCTGGTCCTCATGGGAGACTTCAACCACCCCAATATCTGTTGGAGAGACAACATGACAGCGCACAAGCAAGCCAGGAGGTTCCTGGAACATGCTGATGACAACTTCATTATCCAAGTGATAGAGGAGCCGACAAGGAGGGGTGCCATGCTGGATCTTGTTCTCACCAACAGGGAGGGGCTGGTGGGGAATGTGAAGCTCAAGGGCAGCCTTGGCTGCAGTGACCACAAAATGGTGGAGTTTGAGATCCTTACGGAGGTGAGGAGGGCGTGCAGCAAGCTCGTTACCCTGGACTTCAGGAGAGAAGAAAGAACTGAAAGAACTGGCGGATGAGGCTGCAAAACCTCTATCCATCATATTTGAAAAGTTGTGGCAGACTGGTGAAGTTCCCGCTGACTGGAAAAGGGGAAACCTAACCCCCACCTTTAAAAAGGGAAAAAAGGAGGACCCAGGAAACTACAGACCAGTCAGTCTCACCTCTGTGCCTGGCAAGATCATGGAGCAGATCCTCCTCGAAATCATGCTGAGGCACATGGAGAATGAGGAGGTGATTGGTGACAGACAACATGGCTTCACCAAGGGCAGATCATGCCTGACAAATATGGTGGCCTCCTATGATGGGGTCACGACTTTGGTGGATAGAGGACAGCCAACTGACGTCATCTGCCTGGACTAGTGCAAAGCCTTCGATACTGTCCCACACGACATCCTTGCC
The DNA here is from genome assembly GCA_027574665.1 of Rhynochetos jubatus. Taxonomy (NCBI): domain Eukaryota; kingdom Metazoa; phylum Chordata; class Aves; order Eurypygiformes; family Rhynochetidae; genus Rhynochetos; species Rhynochetos jubatus. The sequence goes on from CM050652.1 coordinate 11,792,309, forward strand.
TCTGAACTGGAGAGGCATGGATTTGAGGGATGGACCACTTGATGGATAAAGAACTGACTGGCTGGTCACACTCAGAGAGTTGGGGTCAATAGCTCAATGTCTGAGTGGAGACCAGAGATGAGCAGCATTCCACAGGGGTCAGTGTTGTGACTGGTCCTGTTTAACATCTTTGTCAGTGACATGAACAATGGCATCAAGTGTATCTTCAGCAAGTTTGCTGATGACAGCAAGCTGTGTGGTGTGGTCGACACGCTGGAAGGAAGGGATGCCATCCAGAGGGACCTTGACAGGCTGGAGACGTGGGCCAATGTCAACCTCATGAAGTTCAACAAGGCCAAGTGCAAGGTCCTGTACCTGGGTCGGGGCAAGCCCAACTACAGGTACAGGCTGGGTGGAGAATGGATCGAGAGCAGCGCTGAGGAGAAGGACCTGGGGGTACTGGTGGATGAAAAGCGGGACATGAGCCAGCAGTGTGTGTTGGCAGCCCAGAAAGCCAACCAGATCCTGGGCTGTACCAGGAGAAGCATGGCCAGCAGGTCGAGGGAGGGGATTCTCCCCCTCTCCTCTGCTCTTGTGAGATCCTACTTGCAGTTCTGCGTCCAGCTGTGGGGCCCTCAGCATAAGAATATTGACCAGTTGGAATGAGTGCAGAGGAGGGCCACGAAGATGCTCAGAGAGCTGGAGCATCTTTCCTATGAAGAAAGGCTGAGAGAACTGGGCTTGTTTAACCTGGAAAAGAGAAGGCTCCGGGGAGATCTTATCACACCATTCCAGTACTTGAAGGGGGCCTACAATGAAGCTGGGGGTCAGCTTTTTACAATGGCCTGTAGCGACAGGACAAGGAGTAATGGGTTTAAACTAAAAGGGGGGAGATTTAGATTAGATATCAGGAAGAATTTCTTCATGGAGAGGGTGGTGAAGCACTGGAACAGGCTGCCCAGAGAAGCTGTGGATGCCCCATCCCTGGAAGTCTTCAAGGCCAGGCTGGTGGAAGCTTGAAGCAACCCGGTCTAGTGGAGGGTGTCCCTGCCCATGGCAGGGGGGTTGGAACTAGATGACCTTTAAGGTCCCTTCCAACACAAACCATTCTGTGATTCTATGATTCCATGATTGCTGGTATTCAATATTTACTAACGAGTGTTGTTGCACCAATTCAAGGACTTTTTCAGCTTCTGATACTGCACCTGTGTTCTCAACTTTCTCTCTACAAGCAGTGGTGGGTGGGGACAACATAGTTCAGACAGCTAACCCAAACTGACCAAAGGAGTATTTCTTTCCATAGCACATCATTCTCAGTACATAAGCCAGGGATGGGCCAGGAGACCATAGTTCATTTTGTAGTTAGTTAGTAAGTTGGTTGATCTGTTGGCTTTCTTGGGCTGTGCTCTCATTTGTGGGGCTCACTCAGACACTGATGTGATCTCTCTCTTGGACTTGATATGACTCTGCTGTGATGCTCAATATATGAGTTTGCGGGGAGTTGAGTAGGGGACTCTTGAGTACCTCAGACTCTAGTTTTCTCTTTCTGTGGCTCTGTCTCTCATTGTTGGGAGACTGGCTGGGCATCAGATGGCGAGTAGTGAGTGGTTGTATCATTTTCTTCCCCCCTAATTTCCATTAAACATTATTAGTAGCAATATTAGCTTTTTTTTTTGCATTATTATTATAATTATTTAATTTATTTTAATTTATTAAACTGTCCTTATCTCAATCCATGAGTTTTCTTACCTCTTCCTCTAATGGTTTCCCCTATCCCACTCGTGAGCGGCTACGCGGTGTTTAGTTCCTTACTGGAGTTAAACCACAACAGAGAATCAAGAGAAAATCCCCACACCCTCTCCCTTTGCTGTGAGACCAATGCCTCCCCACCTTTTTGGCTGTGATTACACAGAACATATTGCTAGATGAAGAAAAAATAGGTAGCTTTAAACTTTACAGTGGCACAGAGAACATGCTAGCTTTCCCTGTGTTTCATCTCAGGTCAGAAAAAGTAATTTAGCAAGGAGAATTTCAAATAAAATTTTTTAATATTTAACTAAGCTTATCAGGAACAGGGGAACTGGCAAGAAATAAGGTGCACTTTGAATATTGCTTGTTATTTTTGCATTACCTTTATTACTAAATCATATAAGTGGCATTTCGGTCTTTGTCAAGAAAAGGTGAGACCATTTATGTGGAAAAAAGTGTTTACGTTCTATTACTGAATATTTTATGGCAGTCTTTCATATATGTGTGTATCTGCCACATAAGGGGTGTGAATTATGTTTTACATTCATGAAAAACAGAAAGATAAGATAACTGGTTTATTATTTTTTCAATAGCCATACATATGGTATGGAATTTTGAGATTTGTTTGACAGGATACTCTAAAAAGTGTGTGCAATATTTCTGGTCAGAATTATTTATTTTGAAGTACAAACTTATATTTTTTGTTATTGAGGTGTCTGATTAAATGTATATAATTCAAATGTATATATAGCAAGTTTCTGAAAAATGTACTTCGGGAGAAACGAATGTGAAGTGCCACAAGAAAAAGCTGGGCTAAGAACAGAGCAGCAAGTGAGCTGGGCAGCCTGAAGGCACCCTGCCCAACAATCCCAGCCTTTCAGTCACTACCCAGCTGGAGAGCATTTAATTTTATTTTATAGCATCGGCATTTCCTCAGCGTTCTGTTACAGCAGAAAATTATCAGCTGCTATAAATAGTTCCTTTAAATTATTAAACCAGTGCACTGTTTGCTTTGCCAAGTGACATGTATAAAGTACCCAAGGTTTGTCTTTAGATATTTTGTTTGAGGTAGCAGAACACGCCAGAAAGACCCCTCTGCATTACGAAGGACAGAGTTGATTATGTACTGCTACATGGACTGAAATACTCTAAATCCAAGATTCTAAATTGAATGGTTTAATACCAAATGTATGGGGCTAAAGAACACAGTTCTTCAGTCCCTGAAGCATGATAATGTTCTGTGACCCTTCTCTAATTAGTAAAGGGTCTTCACAGGCCCAGAGATTGGTGGGTCATAGAAGTGTTTGCACGAGGAGCTATGGAGAACATAACATGGGCGTACTGCTGAGTCAGTGGTTTTGGAAGGTGTAGTACAGCAACTGCATGAGTACCCTTAATGCTAAAATAATAATTATTTTAAAGGAACTCTGGGCTGAAATTCTTCTCACAATATGGAACTGTTCTTCTCATCTTTAAAGAAAGCATGATAGGTGACAGCATTAAAGCAGTTTGCTTTCTCTGTAGTGCTTGGTAAACCCAGGTTTTCTTTGCTCAGCCTCAGGCGGTGCCTCTGGGAGCCGTACAGAACTGCCAGCCAGCTGCATTTTGTGTGGTGCTGTCAGGAACAGCGTGCCAATGTTTGTATAAACAGTTTGTCCCTGTTGTTTTACTGGGGAAAAAAAAAAAGCTGTGCACGTTCCAACTGTGTCTAAATTTGAGCCTTCCTGCATCTTGAAGGATAATCACATTTTCGAGTTAAGTAAGCAGGAAGTGGATTCTAATCACTGAGCAATTAGGGGGAAGGACCTGTGCTCTAGTAACATGCCTGAGTTTTGCTGAGCCATAGCTGTGGGAAACGCAGGCATACCAGAATAACTGTTCCACTGAAACACTGTCTGTGAGACCATGTGGTAGCAAGAATTTACTGCAAAGAATGACTGCTCACCTTGCTGTAGTAAAGTAATTACTATCAGTCCTTACACCCCCTGATACCCACCTGTAGTGTAATAAATTTCTAAATCCACTTGTATAAAGCATGAGAGAGAAAAAAGACACAAGTACTCTGTGAATGTGTTCATTACATATACATAAGCAAGTTAAGTTTAATTAGACACCCTCTGTAGCTCTTGAAGCTTCGGTATTGCAGACCCACAGCAACCCCACTGGTGTTCTTGTTCCTTAGCAGTTAAGTACCCAGAAGGATATTCTACACTGACGCAGAGGAAATTTGGAATAAATTCCCTAGAGTCAGTGGATTAATACCAGTATAACAGTAACACAAAAGTCAGGGCCAGGCCCCCTTTTTTTCAACTTTAGCAAAGCACTGCTAAGTTTACCTTCTGTATCATTTCAGACTTTGCTTTCCTGACTTCGATTTTTTTGTTTGCATTACAGAGGTCACAGGAATACCCATTTTCAGATAAAATTTTCATGTTCATCACTGCTTTGTATATTGTAGATTGCAACTGTGCTTTCTTTGTGTAGGAGTGTTGTCAAATACTTCTATGAAAAGCCAGAGCATACAAATCACAGCAGCCACTGTCTCAGCATTCAGAAAGCATCTAAATAACTGTAACGATAATGTATTCCCTTCCCCAAGGGTTGTGTTCCTCTGAAAAAGTTTCAGATTCTCCTGAAATAAGGAATTCCCATTTTAAAGAGAAGAACAAATCTTTCAAGGTCTGTTTGATCCATTTGTTTAGTGTCTTTAGGAGGAAATGTTGTTCAAATGCCAAAAAAAAAGGTAGGAACCAAAAAGTTGGTGGTTGTGTTGGACAGAGGGCCATTTCTTTGAACAGTGAAAGGCTAAGTGGCTGCAAGTCAGAGGAATCTTAAAGAATGTGAGGAGGCATAATCGCATGCATCTTGCCACATATGCAAAGCAAAGGAACTGCAGTAGGCAGTGTTCTGTAAACTGAAAGATCAGTATCCCACACCAGTAACAGCAAACCAAAACTGGAAATTATAACTTGAGAGCAAGTCCTTAACAGCTGGCAATAGGTTTTGGGGTTGGGTGTGTTCAGGGCTTTTTTGTATCATTTTTCACCAAATCACAGCAACTACAATGCTGGCATAATGTGACAGAAGAGAAATTCACAGACACAGTAATTAAAATTCATTCAGTTCAATTTGGCAACTTAATGGGTAAAAAAACATAACTGATTCTTCCAATATCTGTTACAGCTGTAAGAAAGGTTTCAAAACTCCAGTCCAGTAAGCATTAAAAGATTAAATTCAGGAACTCTTACCTGAAACATCAAAATGATGTTCCTAAACTATTTATTCAGAAGAAGACATTATAACAAGCCTGGTTCTGCCTGTCAATAATGACAGTAACATCGAAGTTCCAAAAGTATTTTGAAGACAAGCACACATTTATATTTCCTATTCAAGGAAGCTCCTAAAAGCAAATTATTAAGAAACAATTCTTTTCCATAAAGTGTCTCAGTTCTCCAGAAACTTCAAACAACTTCACTGTCTTTCATGGTACTAATCTATGCAAATGAATCAGAGGTGAGCTAACACTAAACATTAGGCTGTACTAGTTTATATCCAGTTTCTATACAACTAGAACATTAAAGATCACTAAAAATTATATATGTACATAATTTCAGCATGGTTCATGAACATATCATTATTATGCTGTTTATAATCATGAAATACAACACTTAGTCAAAGCACCAGAGCAACAGTGTTTTTCTAAGTAAAAGCCACTTAACCTCTTTCAAAAGAAGTTAAAGATATCACGATGAAATTACATTCTTAATAGAAGATGTAGCAGTGTTCAGGTGAAATAGTGGCATGAAGAATTCAGAGAAGTAACATGTGAAATTACTACCTTCATACCTAAAATTATTTACTATGTCAACCAGAAAATCCTATGAGAAGGAACAGACAGAGGTGTTGTTTAGTCCGTTAAAGGAAATTCCCCAACCGTGATCCTTCTTATAAAGTGGTCTCCAAAGGTTGTTCATAATGAACAAGGAAATTTTAGAAGCAGCATTCACCGATTGACAGAATGACAACCAAAGCAAGAGAAAATAATTTATGAGAAGTCGAAGTCCTTGACCATGTTTGCAATCTCCAAGAAACAAGGCACAGTATATAAAGTGTATTCAGTATGAGGAAATGTATTATTAATAAAGATTGTTAGGCATTCTTGAAAAAATGGATGGATGCCAGCCATGTCTGTGACAATAGCCATGACTAAGTTACCCAGCCTGACTAAAATACTTTAAAGTGTAAAAAGAGTGGGGGAAAGGTGCATTCTCATTTTGAAAAATGTACAGTGGTGTGCTATTTAAGTGACAGCAATGAGTCATCAACACAGGACATAAATTTGCCTACTCCTACTGGGAAAGGGAAAGAGGACCACCTTACAGAACCACAGCAGGAGTCCCCACATAACTCAGACAACCAGGTATAAAAGGACCACTACAGTGGAATGAAATAGGGATCTTCTGACCATTCCATGGTACCAACTACTCCAGTCAGAGGCATGTCCCTCTGTTGATGAGAAAACTCTAATAAACCTTGTATTTTACCTCTGTGAATCCTTATGTCCCTTCTTTATAATATATGCCAGTCTCAAACTCAGAGCTTGAACTTGAAGGCCAGAAGAAGAGCATTTGCACAGTCAAGAAAAGAGGAGACATGGCTTGGCATTTTGGGAGACAGTCACTGAACAAGGGTGTAGCAGGAATAGGTTATAGACAGGTACTCCACAGTACTCAACGTTCCAAATGAAGCAGCACAATGGTTTGTAGTTTTTATAGAAATACCTGATGAGTTTCCCAAAAGGAATCTCTCATCAGATTGGACTAATACCAATAACCTTGTTATTGACTCACAGAAAAGTAAATCGGCCTAGACTGAGCTCTGACTTTCTAGAAATAGGTTGTACTTGGGATAAATCATTGATAGCTTGAGTGGCTGTCCACAGTCTTTTCTGTCTGTGCTATTCTGAAGAACTAGATTGCCTTGTTCTTCTCTCCAACAGAAAGACTTAGCAGTTGAATTTAAGGTACACAGCAACATAACTCACTCCTAAGATGGTTTAGGCAAAAAGAAGTTGCAGATATAGGAAAAAACCCACACAGCAGTCCTTCTCCCTGAGTCTTGTTTATGATACTGGAGCCTTGCAAAGATAATTTGTCTTTCTGTGGTGAGTGGGCTGGTGTGTCATGCTAGGGAGAGGAGGAAGAGAAACTCTTCCCAGGCACTAGGCACCATCCTGTATTTCCCCATCTCCCAGGAGTAGCAGAAGCAGCAAGCCCAGTTCCACACATTGTCCCACCAGCTTCCTCCTGCCTCCTTGTAGAAGGAGTTGCTCAGCCCCAGTCAACCTCCACCCACCCCGCAGTTCTATTTGTTGGAGTGCAAAATTCAGTGTCAGCTCCAAGGCTTGATCTGTCTGTTGCATATATTCAAGGTGGGGAGGGAATTGCTGGGCCAGGTAAGTCTAGGTTCTGGGAGGTCACTGTGAGACAACCCTAAAGAAAAATATTTGTGCCTCCAGAATAAAGAAAGATTAATTTCATGATTTGAAGTTTAATGTCAGAGCTCTACCTACATATAACATGTGAAAGGAAAGATGCAGCACAGCATGAGGTGGGGGACAGTGTAACCTTCTTTTCTCTGAAATCTTCCCTAGAGGTTTACATTCTCCTTATCTCTCTGAGGGTAGCTTCAGACTTCTCACTTAATTTCATGTTCCTGTTAGAGGACATAGCTCTTCTCTCCCTTAGAAAACTACTTCTGAAACTCATCCTAACAGAAAGCTTTCTTTATAAATGTATTTAATATAGATGTGTTTGTGTGTCTAGCTCTATTTCAGTATTTTTACAAACAAGTGAAACTAAGCTTGGGGATTTCAAAACCTCTTTTTCAGTCTGCTTCTCCATCTCTTTCTTTCTTATTATGAAGTGTATGGTTTTAGTTTAAGAGTATTTTTATTTTTGAGCCATGATATATTTATATTTTCCTTTAAGCTTTTGGCTTGTCAGCTTGTTATAATGTCCAGTAAAAAATTCTGATTTCAGCTTTAAAAAACCCAACTTGTTTGTTTGTTTGTTTCTAATCTCATGTCTAAATGAAAGCCTCAGAGGCAAAATGAGGCAAGAAAGTGTTTTGTAGCCTCCAGAGAGAGAGAGAACCTTTATCAGTTTGGGGCTGTGGGATATGGTGTTGGATTGTGTCTGGAGGTATGGACATACATACTCTTCATATTTATTCAAACATGAACTCTGGAAGGTCTTAGGACCTGCAGTGTATTGTCCCAATAGTTTAGTCACATATAACCTTTGTCTTTGTCATTGTCCTTGTCTGGGAGGACCCATATTGAGTTTATCTGAACAAGCCACTAAAGAGGATGTGGAGATCCCATAACCAAGATGACAATAGCATCCCAAATTCTGTTGCTGCATTGGAGCTTTCTAGTGGAATACATGCTGCAGAACAGCTGCTTCCTGTTTTGACTGCATAACAAAACACACCAAAATATTGGGCTTGATTGTTATTCTGAGGCCCCCTGAAGACAAGTGATGTGCAAAAAAAGTTGGCGTGTTCACAGTACCCTCTTTTTCAATACCTATTATAAGTTTCACTTAACTCCCCTGAAGCCCTCAACAGCATAATCTGGCAGAAGAGCAAGGAGAAAAGGTTTCTGCTGGTATTGAAGGCTTCTAAATGACCAGCACATCATGTAATTTGACTTACATTTGCAGAATTTGGTATAGCTGGACACAGATAAACATCAAATCCACAGGATCAGACTGAGCTTGAAGAAGATTCAGAACTCTTTGTTCATCACATTTTTTCTGGTTACTTCAATGTTAGAATCATTTGAATGGGCACAACTAATGGCCCAGAGAGAAGGGAGATGGGACTGCTGTAGTTTGGGTAACTAAGATTAACAGGAGGTGGTTAACACTCTCCATCAGTCACAGAGGGGTACTGTAGGCTAAAACTTTTCTCTTTCATGATGTCCCTTGTTCATAAGAGAAACCTACTTAAGCAGGGCTGCTCAGGAAGGCACAGCCCAGGCCAGATGGATTGACCCATTCTCCATCTTCTTCCCTTTTTCCACTGCTCTTTGGTCACATCAGAATGTCCATATGCTTCATTAGCACTGCCAGAAGAATTTCTGAAAGATTTTTTGGAAGCAAAGCATGTATTTATGCTTATAAATTTCTTGCTAATCAGCTAGTTGCCATCAATGTAATGAACCAGCTTCAACTTTCTGTGAGCCAGTACGGAGCCTGTCATATATCACTAATGATGCTTTTATGCCTGGTGTTACTGTAGCACTTAAATGCACCATGTGAGTATCAGGTCTTTTTCTGTTTAGAGCTGAGCAGAAATGCAGTACAAACCAGTGCATATCTGACAAAGCTAGTGCTGCACTGTGATTGTCTTTTCTGACTGTCTGCATAACACGACATAGGATTTCCCTGAATTATTGTTTGAACAGCTCCATCCTTGTAAATCTCTTTCTCCAGGCTCTTAGAAATTGTCACCAATTAATGAAACAATTGGAGGTGGGTGGGAAGGAAGATTAGGAACTATAAAGTAAGTACTTTGCCATGAATACAGGGAGGTTTCAGCCCACTACCTGCATTTCATATCACCACCTAAACAATGTTCTAGTTTTTCATTAAAGACTCAAAAAAAGAAAGAAACAGGCAGAAAGTAATTAACCAATTTCCTTACCTTAATAGCTGTTCTGATGCCTTAGAGACTTCCTTAAAAAGCAAAACATCTTAGGAATTTCTGAAGTAAAGCTTCATTCATAGGTAATGAGGTAAAAAGCCTCACCCACATTTATTTTTTCCTATTGTGAATAATACACAGGATAAGATTCAGTTTAACTACTTTGGTGGAAATGATAAATTTAAAGAGGAATTAAGAAGCTTGGGATGAATAAGGAGGATCCAAGTATTCACTATTCAGTGTGATGTAATCCTGAACTTGGTCAGGTACAGAAGACATTTATATTTTATGCTGTAAAGTTCTTCAAATGATCTTGATCAGAGCAGTCAAGGAGGTTCCCACTTAACACTCATCCCAATTCAGACCTGAAAAGGTGAGCTTAACTCCAGGGAGAAAACCCTTCTTCTGCTGGTTTTACCAATTGGGAAAAGTACTAGATAAAAAATTATATACTTATTCTTGAGTGCTTGAGTACTTCACTACTGAGTACCTCACCACTAGCTTACAGACCCATCTTACTTTAAGATCTCCTTACCATCTTCTGTTCTTGGTGGAGAAGTCTAAACTAAATGTTGCACTCAGCACCTTTTTGCACAGTCCAGAATCTGTCCTGAAGGTGATGGCTTCCTACCATTGATTGTAGCACAAACCTTAGTGCCTAACTTCAGCAGAGGTCCAGGCAAGCCCTTATACATACTAGGGTGACTAACTCACATAATCCCAGAATGGTGGGGATTAGAAGGGACCTTTGGCCACCATCTAGTCCAACCCCACTGCCAAAGCAGGTTCACCTACAGCAGGTTGGACAGGAATGCGTTCAGGTAGGTTTCCAATATCTCCAGAGAAGGAGACACCACAACCTCTCTGGGCAGCCCATTCCAGTGCTCTGGCACCCTCAAAGTAAAGAGGTTTTTCCTCATGTTGAGATGGAATTTCCTGTGTTCCAGTTTTTGCCTGTTGCCCCTTGTCGGTGGGCACCATTGAAAAGAGTCTGGCCCCATCCTCTTGATACCTGCCCTTCAGCAATTTATAAGCATTGATAAGATGCCCTCCCAGTCTTCTGCAGGTTAAACAGCCCCAGCTCTCTTAGCCTTTCCTCATAAAAGAGGGCCTCCATTTTCTTGACTATCTTCGTAGCCCTCTGCTGGAATCTCTCTAGTAGTTCCCTATCTTTCTTCAACTGGGGAGCCCAGAACTGGACACAGTACTCCAGGTGTGACCACACTAGGGCAGAGGAGAGTGGAAGGATAAACTCCCTCGATCTGCTGGCCATGTTGATTCTAATGCATCCCAGAATACCATCAGCCTTCTTGGCCCCAAGGGCACATTGCTGGCTCATGGTCAACTGTCTCCCAGGACTCCCAGGTCCCTCTCTGCAGAGCTGCTTTCCAGTAGATCGACCCCCAATCTGTACTGATGCATGGGGTTATTTCTCCCCAGGTGCAGGACCCTATACTTACCCTCATTGATCTTCATTAGGTTCCTCTCTGCCTCTCTCTCCATCCTGTCCAGGTCTGGCTGTATGGTGGCACAGCTTTCTGGTCTATCAGCCACTCCCAGTTTGGTGTCATCAGCAAACTTGCTGAGGGTACACCCTGTCCCCTCATTCAGGTCATTGATGAATATGTTGAACAAGACTGGGCCCAGTACCAACCCCTGGACTACCACGGCTAGTCATAGGCCTCCATCTAGACTCCTAACCCCTGATCACAACCCTCTGAGCTCTGCCATTCAGCCAGATCTCAACCCACTGTCCACTCATCTAACCCACACTATGAGGATGTTATGGGACACAGTGTCAAAAGGCTTACTGAAGTCAAGATAGACAACATCACTTCTCTCTCTTCATCTACCCAGCAACTCATGCCATCATAGAAGGTTATCAGCTTGGTCAAACACGATTTCCCTTTGGTGAATCCAGGGATGGAGATGAGGCTGACCGGCCTGTAGTTTCCCAGGTTCTTCTTGCCCTTTTTGGAGACTGGTGTGACGTTAGCTTTCCTCCAGTCCTCAGGCAACTCTCCTGTTCTCCATGACCTTTCAAAGATGATGGAGAGTGGCTTCGCAGTAACATATGTCAGCTCCCTCAGCACTTGTGTGTGCACCCCATCAGGGCCCATGGATTTGTGGATGTCAGGTTTGCCTAGATAACCTCTAACCTGACCCTCCTCAGCCAAGGGAGGGTCTTTCTTTCTGCAGGCTACCTCTCTTCCCTCCAGGGTCTGAGATTCCTCAGGGCCAGCCTTAGAAGCAAAGACTGAAGCAAAGAAGGCATTCAGCAACTGCACCTTCTCCGCATCCTCCATCATCAGGGCACCTACCTCATTCAGTAGCAGGCCCACAATTTTCCTAGTCTTCCTTTTGCTACTGATGTACTTGAAGAAGCACTTATTATTGACTTGACATTCCTTGCCGGGTTTAATTCCAAGTGGAACTTAGCCTTCCTCATTGCATCCCTGCATACTTTGACAATATTCTTGTATAGTTTCTTCTTAAATTTAAGTTTTTTCAGGAGCTCCTTGCTCACACATGTAGGTCTTCTGCCTCCTTTGTCTGAATTCCTACCCATAGGAATGCATTGATCTTGAGCTTGGAGGTAGTGGTGTTTGAATACTAACCACCTCTCTCTCACCCCCCTTCCTTCTAGACACTTAGGCCATGGAATTCCTCCAAATGGGTCTTTGAAGACAGCAAAGTCAGCTCTTCCAAAGTCCAGGGTTGCAATTCTACTTTTTGCCCTGCTACTTCCACACAGGATCCTGAACTCCACCATCTCATGGTCACTGCAGCCAAGGCTACCCCCAATCTTCACATCCCCCCTTCTTTGTTTGTCAGCACAAAGTTCAGGACCGCACAGCTCATTGGTTCTTCTACCACCTGTGTTAAAAAGTTATCATCAAATCTCTGCAGAAACCTCTTGGACTGTGCGTGCCTGGCTGTGTTGCCTTTCCAGCAAAAATCAGGGTGGTTAAAGTCTGCCATGAGACACATAGTCTGTGATCATGAGGCTTCTTCCAGCTGTCTGCAGAAGGCCTCATCAATATCCTCTTCCTGATCAGGTGCCCTGTAGTAAACACCCCTTATCTGTAGTAAATTCAGATGGTCAAGAGTCTGCATTTTGAATGTGGATCAGATCGACCACTGCATACTGAGGTAAATAGGCACTCCTCAGTTACTCTGCATGAATTTCATACAGCTTTGTATTTCTTTGATACTGTTTTGTTCACTCTGGACTTCCCTTTGAGCCCTGGAGTCCTGCTGAAAGCAGTGCATGACCACATGATTGGAGGCTGTAGAAAAAACCCTCAGCCTAAAAAAGTTTCTGAAATCCTTGTAATTTTCTTTAAAGTAAGTAAACAACTATATTTTTATGGTGGTTTAACCCCAGACTACAACTGAGCTTCACACAGCCCTCACAGTAGGATGGGGAGAGAATCAGAAGGGTAAAAGAGAGAAAGCTCATAAGATGAGATAAAAACAGTTTAATAGGTAAAGCAAAAGCTGCACACACAGCAAAGCAAAACAAGGAATTAATTCACCACTGCCCATTAGCAGGAAGGTTTTCAGCCATTTTCAGGGAAGTAGGGCTCCATCACATGTAATGGTTACTTGGGAAGACAAACACCATCACTCAAATGCACCCTTTCCCCATCACTTCTTTTTTCTTCTTCCAGTTTTATATGCTAAATATGACTCCATATGGTATGGAACATCCCTTTGGTCAGTTGGGGTCAGCTGTCCTGACTGTGTAACCTCCCAGACTCTTCTGCGCCCCCAGCCTACTTGCTGGGGGGATGGTGTGAGAAGCAGAAAAGGCCTTGACTCTGTGTAAGCAATGCTTGACATTAACTAAAACATCCCTGCTTTATCAACACTGTTTCCAGCACAAATCCAAAGCATAGCCCCATACTACTATTATGAAGAAAATTAACTCTATCCCAGCCAAAACCAGCATAGTATTCAGGAAGGAAAGCAACACCAACATGAGGATCTATGCAAGTAGACAAAAGGACTATGTGAGAAAGAAGAGGCCACTGAGCAAGCTAAACATGTAGAAAGGTACACTAGGATTCATGTCAATAAGGAGAGAAATCATATTGTTGAAATCATCAGATCTTCCCTAATTCTTATAAAGACACCACAAGTAATGAAACGGGAGTACATTGGACATTAAAAGCAGTACCATTCTGTCTCGCTGGGTTAAATACGGCCAGATTTAGTGTGCCATAACAGTCCCTGGTAGAAATTAATCCCATTTGTTCCTATGAAACAAAGCAATTCCCATAACCTTCATATATAATTTGTCCCAGTGCTTAACTACCAGTACAGTTAAGTTTTCATAATCATTGAATCATAGAATGGTTTGGGTTGGAAGGGACCTTAAAGACCATCTAGTTCCAACCCCCCTGCCATGGGCAGGGACACCCTTCTGGTGCTTCTGATGAGGGCCCTGCTCAGAAGAACCTCTGCAACAATAACAGGGAGAGCACTGCAAATGAAGATAGAGAAGATTTTAACATCCTTGCTGAAGATTTTTAGCAGCAGAAGATGAAGCCTCTATACTATACGCTGCAAGTGTGAGAGGAAAATGAACTCTGGAAATGCCTAGTATTTTTCATTGCCGATAAAAAAGACAGAAGGTGACTAGTCCATATGTAGATTTGTACACTGTCATTATCTGCAGACAGTTGCAATGAATGTCAACAAATGCAATGTCATTGCAACAGCAGTGACAGAATTTAGCTTTATTAAGCATTCATGATTCTAATGAATTACCAGTAAAGAACACACAACACAAAAGTGAAAAATGAATTATCCTTTATATATATTCATATATATTTTTGTTGCCTCTACACAAATGTGCACTGTAAAAAGAATATGATATAATCTACAAACATTGTTTTATTTTCAGATACAAACTTGTGCAAACACAATGTTCAAAATGGCATCTTGGGCTATCAAATGGTGATAAAGAGAATCGTCCAGTTCTTTTTCGCATAGTGACATAATTAGAAATGTCTCTGGAGAATATGATGAGCAGTTCCCAAAGTACATGCATGCCAGAGAAAAATCCTCTTCTGACTTTGGGTATGTCTCCCGGGAATCTTTTAAAAGTTGTATCTCTTCCTTTTACTCTTACAGTTCTCACACAATTCATGGCATTTTTAACTTTGGCCACTGTGACATATATATATAAAAAAAGAGATTAAAAGGACAGTATTGCCCACACTGTAGGTCTCTATTCAGAATGATTTATCATCTGTTTTCCTTTATTATTTGTTGTCCTTTTCCCAGAAACTCTCCTCAGTCTTGGATCTTGGAAGTGGCAAGACATTTTCACAATTTACCCTTACTACATAGGATTATATGACCAATTTGCTTTAACAGTGTTAATGAAGCCACAAGACAAACAATGTTTCTACTGACCTTTTGTTTTCTAAGCCCATTACTATGCTAAAGGTGCTCTTAATTCAAGGGATTTCAGCAGATGGGGAGAAAGAAAAGATGGTTACAATAACCGTTAAATATCCAGGAAGCTAAAGCATCTTGACAGCCAGCATCCTGACATAAAGGAACTAAGTAATACAATAATGTTAGTATCACATAACATACTGGAAAGACTTCCTCTAAAGTTTGGATCACACCTGTGATCTCAGTGGTTCTTCCTACTGTAAGTGGAGCTCCTACCTCCAGTGTTGCAGATTTGCGTGTATTGTGGGCATAGAAACCACCTCAACGTGTTCTCACACTTAGGAAGCACAGGAAGGTGTAATGCAGAATAAGGCTTTAAGAGTCAAGATCCAGAAAGGCTGATCATGAGACAGCTTGCAAACACTTTCTCCTTTACCTCATGTCAGCTTCAGTACATATGGCTTACACCTACAAAAACTGAGAGCAATTATCAAAGTCCACCTCAAAGCTATTAATAAACTGTCACAGCCTTCAAATCAAACAGGTTGTTAAATAATCTGCCTTTAGTTATGCCAATTTTCTTTGGCAAACCAAGTCTATCAGTCATCTAGGAAATGTCATAAACACACCAAATTGTGGACTGTCCTAACAATTTAGAAGCACAGACAATCCAGTTGTATAAATTCAACAGATAACTGGGGGCAGGGGGCAAATACTGAGTGAGAAGACATTTCTTTCTCTCACATGCCACAAGATAAGCCAGGAGAGATGGTTATCTGGAAAAGCAATCTGCATTGCTAAGTTATAAATGTAGGAAATGGTTTAACTGCGAAGTGAAAGTCTGAACAGAAATGCAGTTGAAGACACATATATGAGGGCTTTGATCACAGGAGCTGGAGTCCAGCCCCGCAGTGTCTGCAGTTCAGGGAGACTCAAAAATTGAGCAGGCACAAATGAAATCTAAGACCCAAGCAAAGCACCACACTGAAGAACGAGGCATGACCCGTCAGCCAGCACAACGCTGACAGGTATGTGACAGTGTCTCAATGGAGCTGGTATCACACAGGGCCATGCATGGCATCTGGCCAACACTTCACCCAGAGATGACTTTCCATCAGGGTGACTCTGGAGCAGCAGAGGGCACGCAGATAAATAAAGAGCCTGACAGAGTTGTGTGAAATATCTGTAAGGCAGCTTGCCAGCTGAACAACATTTTAAAATAAGGGATGGGTACTACAATGACTTCTGGAGGAAATCTCACCCTGCACTCCATGAGTGTACTGCCGCAACAGCTACAATAATAAATATGAAAAAAACAAAATCAATGGCCAGAACAAACACAACATTTGAGGATGGGACACTATAACATGGGATAACTCAAATTATCCCACAGGGTATCTTAAATAGCTGCAGCCCTACCTTGCAAAATCTGTAATGAGGAAAATGCTCAGATGAAGAAATGGGAAAACACAGTCACTGTCCCTAGAACTGGCAGATTCTGTTCTGCACTTCAGTTAGAGACAGACTCAGATAAAGCCAACTTTGAGACATGATAAATGCTGGAAAACAAGAAACGGAGGGGAGAGACATTTGCACAAAGAATCTGTAAACTCCAAGAGAACAAGACCTCAGGAGACTAGAAAGCATTTCTACTTAAAGAGAATAAACTTTGAGAATAAACTGGAAGGATAATACTTAATGCTGGAAGTGACTGTGTGGTTTTGAGGAACAAAAACATCATTCTTTAAGGCATAAACTAATGTGATACCTGAAGGTACAGAGGCATTCCCCATCTCGACATGTTGTCCTATAATTACCAAATGAGGTTCATACTCCCTTGTAGGCAGCTGAAGCTGGACACAACTGTGGATGGTGAGCCACTCCCAGCTGTGATGTTACTGGACAACACTTACACACTATTGGCATTCACAAAATATCTGGCTAGTCTTCTAGGCTCTTCCATTTCCTTTGCACCTAAGTTCTGACCTCATTTCTCATGAGACCTGTGGATTCAGAGGTTTACTTTTTTTCCCATCAACTTATTGTATGTGAGTGGAATTCTTAACATATGTGCTTAGGCCCACCTTTCCAAAATACACAGGGAGTCTGTGCTCATTCCATTCAGGAGAGTAGTAAAAACATTTTGATGTTGTTTTTCCTTCCCTCTCTAAGAACAGAACATTTTTGGGATGAGGCCACCCTAGCTCAGGAAGACATGCTTGGCTTTTGAGTTCCTCTTTAAGGGGAGTGGAAGCTGAGAAGAATGAGACAATTTCCATTTTCCCTGGAATTCTTCCCAGGACAATACATATTTATCTAGGGGAAGTGTTAGCTAGAGTCATATTAGAGCACTGCTTTATAAGCAAAATGGAAGAATACTAAAAACATCATTAATTCTTAGAATCCCCAAAGAGTGAAAATTCCCAGTATTTCCTCCGCATGCTGCATGGGTCAGGATGAGGTAGACCATGAGGCTGTCTCAAAGTATTTCAGGATACCATCAAGACAGAAAATACTTTAGGTATCTTGGTTGAAGACATTTGAAAGGTAAGCAGATCTGACTACAGAAGAATACAATGTATAGAGCTCAGTCAGAGGCGAAAATAGTTATAAATGGTTAGGGTAGATTTAGATTAGATATCAGGAAAAAATGGTTCACAGAAGGGGTGGTGAGGCACAGGAACAGATTGCCCAGAGAAGCTGTGGATGCCCCATCCCTGGAAGTGTTCAAGGCCAGGCTGGATGAGGCTTTGAGAAAACTGGTCTAGTGGAGGGTGTCCCTGCCCATGGCAGGGGGGTTGGAACCAGATGGTCTTTAAGGTCCCTTCCAACCTAAACCATTCTATGATTCTGTGATATGTGTAATTTGCTCAGCAATTACTTAGTGACATAAGACAACACTGTGGATTAATTCAAAGTAAATATTTAGTGTAAGGACCTACACATTTTTATAACTATGGGTTTTCTAAAAAACCTGCAATTTCCTCAGTATGTCAATCAATTAAAATTATTTGCAAATATAGAGAGTACGATATTTTGTAAAATGTTGCAAAGTGGGTGAGATATTATCTAGTGGGAATTACTTCTGTTTTCTCAATAAATTCAAAAATTTTGAACCAGAGGGATTGGAATGAGGTGATCTTTGTGGTCCTTTCCAACCCAAGCCATTCTATGATTCTATGTCTCTATAAGCCACAAAGATAATGAGAGACAACTTTCCTCCTCCAGAGAAATAACTTTCCTTCCAGAAGTTAAACTGAGCAGGAGACAGTTTTCCCAGAATAACTTCAATAATATAGTTGTATTTCCCTAGCAAACTTCTCTGTCTCTCTTTACCATATTTTGATACTGTGCTCTATTCTTTGAAGTGATTAGGTCTAACAGAGAGCTACAGTGAAATGTACCTTTAAAAATTTAACACCACAATCCTCTCTAAAAACCTACCAAAATCAGGATCTTATTTAGTCATTATTATGGCCTGGAGTGTGAATGAAAGAAAAAATATGCAGCAGATGTTAGACAACTTCCGTAAGTATGTAGTATAAGGATCCATATAGAATATTCCAGATCTCTTCAGATGCATTGCATTATCTCAGCAACAGAACAATCTCTTCTACAGTCTTTTCTGTTGTAATTATTACAATATGACAACAGCTCTTACAGAAAATAAATTTTGAGGACACACTCTATGCAGCTTAGTTCAATTCAGCTGACATCCTGGAAATCGCTCCAAGCTCCGAAGCTACCTACTTATGTCCCCTTCAGCATTCAGAAATCAAATTTTATCCAGCCACTGCACAGCTGTGTTACAGTACAGAGCTACTCATGTTCTGCTGAAGGGACTGTAGTCACAAGCTGGTTTAGCTAGAACAAGTCTGCCAAATAAAAAGGAAGGAATGCTAGTTTGCAGGGAAAAAAAGTCTTAATAATTTTCATATTTTCCCCTGCATGTTAGTTTGAGACCAAAAGGAAAGGTAAAAATATTTGTTATTCAAGGAGTTCTACAAGTCAAATCAGAATTGTGTTTGCTTTTACTCTTCATTCATTTCTGGCTGTGCAAGGCACTGTGGGACTTGGCAGGCCTCATCATATGGGTCTACTGGGAATTGGAAATGTTCATAGTGGGATGTTGACAAAATATTTCCCCATTGTTTTAAGCCTTTTTTTTTTTTTTTAACGTACTATGTTGACTGTTCACCTTGTACTAGAAACTAAATCCTTTTAGCAGAGATAGAAGACATCACTCATTTTCCCACCAGGATTCCATCTTTCTGTTTGTTTAGATTGGGGGTTTTTTCCCCTCCAAAAAAATACAAGACGCACCTCTTGCAGGAGTCAGCAGGAGAGAGACACCCAAATGGAAAATAGTTCAAAGACCTCAAACCATTTATTCGTTATACTGCATTACATTCTGGCTGTTCTTTTTCATTTTCTTGAATGAATAAGCAATAAGCCAGGAGAAAATTTAAACTCACCATAGCAGAGACATTATTTGTTAATCTTTGTAGAAAGGTCGGACCCTGAGATATTTGCTGTCCTCCTGTGAGAAGTCTGGGGGAATCAGCAGTGCCCAGTGCAGTTCATAGCTCTTTCCTGTAAGCGTCATCTGGAGTCAGGGTATCGGTTCAGGAGAAACTGAAGGGTTTGGGCTTCTTCTGTAGGTTTGCATTGGATGTTGTTTTCTCACTGGTGAGCTAAATCTCTACATCAAGTTATAAACTTCTGGAATGACCAGTTGTTAATCTGAGCGTAGTAGCTCAGGCATACATCTACTGTCACAAAATTGGCATAAATTCACTGAGAAAACAGACTATCCTCAGCTGAAGTATTGGTAAACTTTCCAAAATTATGTGAGTCTTATCTGAACCAATACAAAGCCAGCGAGCCCCCACCCAGCGCTCAGTCTGTGCTCACACAATGTCAGAGATTCCATTGCATCAGCATGTGTTGTAAATATAGAATTGAGGATAATGAGTATATTGAAGCTAGCACAGTTCACGTATCTCATAGTGACTTTGAGATTTTCACTAAAAGGTAAAAGAATTATTGCTTATGTCAGTATTTTAGGAAAAAAATATGTTTTACAGGATTGGAAATGTAACAACTCTATTATTTTTAAAAGTTTTCCTCTTGACAATTGTTATGTTGTTTCTTTCCTTCTACTTCCTTTCCTGTCCACCTCCATAAGCAGTAACATTGAAGGAGCGCACCATTCCTTTCCCCTTTCTTATATAACTAAATGGTTTTGCAAATGTTGCAATGTCATTACTGTGATACTATTATAGAGCTGAGACAAGATTTCCTTTTTTTATTCTGCTTTTTGGTAACACTTCCTAGATAGGAGATGACAAATTGAGGGAGGGGAAACCCAAAAATCTAAAGATTCAGTCACTTATTTATATCTAGTGCTAAAAAAGGAAACAGACATATTAGGAAGAAGAGCAAATAAATTTTAAAGAATACAAATTTATACTTTTTAATATTTTGAGAAAGAAAGGCAAAATTTTCAACTTAATTAAGCTATCAATGTATTCTTTGATTTTGAATGTTTTTCACAGAAACAATATTTTCTGCCACATGAAAAAAAATCAAGTGTTTTTTTTTGTTTTGTTTTCAGTTGGAAAATTTCAGGAACCTAAAGTTTAAGAATAATGTAGTTCATAAAGGAAGCCACAGAGCTGAAGGCACCACAATCATATCCTTTTCTTACACGAATACAGTTAACATGGATTTTAAATCTTAAAAATATCCTTCTTTTGTAAAAATATATAGTATGAAAAAAGAGCACAAAAAAGTGAAGTGTCGATAGATATGTATCTCAGCTAACATTAACCACTTTTTTTTCTTACCAATTATCAGTATATTAGTTATTCTTGCTTTAATAAGGCTTTTTCCATAGCATGGAATATGCAGATGATAGTTCACTCCACAAACATCCAGGATGATAACTAGAACATTAAGTTCAGTTATGTGACCCTTCTGAAACAGCTATGTTGAAGTTATTTTAATTTCTGGAAAATCATGAGATCCATGTAGATCTGTTTTTTTTTTTTTAATTGAAACAAGAGGATAAACAGTAGGATTCCTCAATAAATAGAATCTGAAGTAGAGATGATCACAGACACCAGGACAACACGAAGTTTATCTTTCATATAACATAATACTTAAATCACTGTAGAAGCACATGGTGCATTCAGAAAAGGCTTCACAATGGATAATAGGAATAATATTAAGGAATTGTTAGATCATATACTTAAATTTATCTGAGTTAAATTCTTGTCTTTTATGAGGATATGCTTTCAATTGTGCTTGGAAAGACTCAAGTAACTTGCTATCTTTTTCCAGCAGCAAATAGTGCTCTTGCCCGAACACTGAATTTGTAGTATGCTTGCGCGCTGCGCTGGATTAGCTCACTTCACATTAACTTTGGTCAGTGCTTATTAGTGGCTGGGGCAGGGCTGTCTTTCAGACAGACCTTATTAAGCTACAAGGAATGGGCCAACATCAATCTCATGAAGCTCAAGAGCAAATGCAAACTCTTGCATCTGGAACAGAATAACTCCATGAAACATTACGGGCTGGGAGCTAGCTAGAGAGAAAGTGACTTTGCAGAAAAGGACCTGAATGGTGGACAGGAGGTTGAGTATGGATAGCAATATACCCTTAGGCAAGGCCAGCCCCATACTGGGCTGCCTTAAGAATACAGCCATCAGCTCAAGGCATTCCCTCCACTGAGCTCTCTTGAGGGCACATCGACAGAAATGTTTCTAGGTTTTGGACCACTGATAAAAGAAAAGAGATTGTCATGAGACAATGAAGGAAATTAGAAAGCTGAAGCATATGGGGAACACGGTGCTGGGTTTGCACAGGCTGGCTAAGGAGAGGATCTGACTGTAGTCTTGCATTACAAAAAAGGGGACCTGGCAGATCCACACTGTCTTGTGAATAGAAGCAACAGTCACGTGCTCCAACAAAGGAAATTTCAGCCAGAGAAATGGAAAATTCTTCATACTGAGTGTTTAAGCGCTGGAACAAGCAACCAGGACAGGGCATGAAAATTTCATCTTTGGTTACTTTATAATTAAGCAATGCAAAATCCTGAGAAACTTTAACTTTTGACTTACCTCTGTTTTGAGCTGAGGGTTGGACTAGAGACCTCCAGAGGTCTTTTCCAACCTAAATCAATCTATTATACTATTAAGGAGATCTCAACTGGTTTTATCTTAAGTTATGAAGATGGTCTATGAGCTCCTAACACCTCAAGGAGTTTGACACGACACTCTTCAATACCTCTTTCTTAAGGAATCTTTGTTTTAATATAAAATCATTTCAGTAAAAGACCACACACTGGTGTGTCTGGAGAAGGGGGGATTAGGAAAAGATGAGCCATCCTTACGGGTTCAGCAGGGTATCACCAAATTTCATGTACTTGTATTCTGTTTTTACTCCTCCAGCATAGGTATGTGAAGTGTAAACAGACCTCCATCCCTTAATGTCTCAATCATCTCTGTCAATAAACTGAATGGATTCCACTTTGTGTACATTCACGAACAGAACTGCTGCTCATCCAGAATAGAACACAGGACACCAACCTGTGAACTTGATCTGCAACGATGAATATTCCCTTGCTGAGAGGACAGACAGTCCGGGGGGGCGGTTCTGAGTAAATCACCTTATCTTGTACATATAAGATAACTGAACAGAGGGTAGTACGATGCTAAGATCTAAATACTCATCGCCTCACTGGATCCTGTGGCCAAATTCTTAAAGGCAGTGTGCCTAAAGGAGTGTCTGGGTTCTCCAGTAGGAAACTGAGGAATTCTGAGATCTGACTACCCTTGAGTCAGCAAGATTGAGCATGTCACATATGTGCATTGGCTGAATGGATGGCAGCAGTACTACAGGGAAAACCAGAGAATCTGGAGAACCTGCTGTCAGTGGCACTGGAAGGTCTGCTTCCATCATGGAGGCAGAATGATGAATAACAGAAGGAATTTAGTCTCCTACTGTAATTTCTATAAGCGTTTACAGTAGTACAAAGGTGGTTGGTAACACCAGTTTGATGATTGTCACATTTGCTCGGTCTATGTCAGATACCTCTGTGCCATAGTACAGTTGGTGTTGAAACTGATACATTTTCCCTTTGGCTTGAGATGTACAGATAGATACAATTCTTAAGAGGAGCTAAGTACTTACCTGGACAATTTCTTGTGGGCTTCATGTCACAGTCAAGCTTCAACAGTTTGTTTTGTGACTGAGTCACAATATCTAGGCAGAGAATCAGAGTGGCAAGAGGAGACAGCTTGAGAAGCCCTCCACAGCCAATCTGCTACCCAAAGATTCTCTCCCTGTTACACTTTAATGCTGGGCTAGATATCCAGTTCTGAAGTCAACCCTACTGGCTTCTTCCAGGTCCATCTTACGTTCTTGTGAGTCTAAGAGATGAAAGGCTCACAGAAGGATTAATATCCATCCGGTATATCACTTAGAGCAATCAAGCAATATGAGTATGCCTACACTGTACAAGGCAGATGACAATCCAAACTGTAAACATCACATAGTGAAACACAGCCCTGTGTGGAGATTGTACCTTAGATCCCCAAACATTTCAGCCCCACGACTGTGGCCAAGTGCCAGAGGTAATAAACCTTGACTCTTAGGTTTCAGAAGCTCTGGCTTAGTACTGTGTTAATGCAGCTAGCCATGGATCCAAGCTAACAGCAGTGTTGACTAGGAGCATATAAGGAGTCCCTGTACCTGTTTCATTATGTCTCTAGAATACCTGTCATTCAACAGATGTCTCTGATACAAAAGTTACAACAGTCTGGATGGACTGGTCAATGTTCAGGGTGTAAGGGAAACTTCTTTTTTCCATTAGAATATTGCCAATGTACAACAGTATTTCAACCGTTTTGTGTCTTTTTGTGCATCACAAGCAATTCAGTAACCAGCTGAAAGAGCCAAATGGCTTCCTTTGATTGTGGCAGGCATTGTCCTGAAGTTTTTTCAGGTTTCCTTTATTTAGGAACATATTGAAGGAAAAGTATGGAAAGTTCCTAAATCTAGAGACTTCTATTCTTACTAAAGTATCCCCCTTTCTCATCAATGTCATTCCTCCAAATATTATCAGAGAAAAGGGAAAATATTAGTGGTAGTGAAAGGTAGTCTTGTGGTTTAACCACAGCTAGCAATCAAGTACCACACAGCAGCTCACTCATCACCCCCACACTCCCCTCCATTGGAGAAGGAGAATCAGAGGAAAAGGCAAGGAACCTTGTGGATTAAGATATGAAAAATTTAATAATTGAATATAAATTAATAAAATAGTAATACTAATTATATTAATAACACTGCTAATAATATGCAATGAAACTGATGGAAAACAAAACAACAGATACAATTGCTCATAACCCATCAATCAATACCCAGCCAGGTCCCAGGTAGCAAGAGTCAGAGCCCGAGAGCCCGAGAGCCCGAGAGCCCAAGTCTGAGAGTGATCAGAGCAGAGCCCAGGTAAGCCCCATGAGCGAGACAGTGCTCAGGAAAGTCAACTGAGCCACCAACTATGAACTAACAAACAGTTCCATGGCCCCCAGCCCACTCCCAGCTTATGTACTGAGCATGACATTCAATGGAATGAAATACTCCTTCGGTCAGACCTGTGTCCCTCCCCCCATGCTGCTTGTAGTGAGAAAGTTGGGAACACAGCTGCAATATCAGAAGCTGAAGAAATCCTTAAACTGGTGCAAGCACTCCCCAGCACCAGCTGAAAACCACCAATGTTATCAGTACTCAGGGCAAATCCAAAACATAGCCTCGTACCAGCTACTGTGAAGAAAGTTAACTTTGGCTTTGCTAAAACCAGCACAGGTGGCAAAATGAACAGACTCCACTCTGAACAGTTCATAAATGCAAAGACTTAGAAAGAAAATAAGAGAGAAAAACTTACAAGGTGTGAACTTCCTGAACTATTCCTCTTTCTTTGACTGGGAAGAGTATAGTATTTTCAGAAGAAACTGAAAATTCAAAGCTAAGTTAATTGAAAGCCTATGCTAACAGAACAATCTGTGTTATTTGCCAAACAAAAATCCAAAACCAGTACACCAATAAGTTTCAAAAGAAAAATTTGGCATTGGAACCCAGAATCCTAAATCCATGACGACTGAACAGATAATTTGAATGAACCTTTCAAAACGTGTCTTAGACATCTTACTAGCTACAGAATGCCTTTAGAGTACGCTCTATGTTATCAGCACCATCTAGAGTGCATCACTAGAAACAACTCCAGTATGATAAAACTAAGATTCTTTACAAAGTGTGATTACATTTCAAAATAACATTTTCCAAACTTACCCTCTTTCCAAGACTTCCGTATCAAATATACATGGCTGATACAATAGAAGAGAGGCAGGAAGAGACCATATTTTTATTTTTGCACCTAGAAGAGGTGGAGAAAAAGTATCACAGAACAATTTAGATTCATCTGAACCCTGTCAGGCAGTGTCCATTGCTTCTGGCTTAATCATCAGCAGAAATTTCCTCAATCAAAATCTAGTTAGTGACAGTGATGAGGATGTGGATGAAGATGCCCAAAGCAGAACAGAATCCCATTCACTCTCCAGAGAAATAGAAGCAGATTGATGTGATTGTTCAGTAAACTGGTTAAGAATTTGAAGGCAGAAGTGAGAAAATCAAGTGGATAATATGTTATAGATATTGCATGTTTTTGAAGTAACTGTTTTTATCTTTATTTCTATACTTATTCTGTTTACAGTCTGCTGTATCAGACACCTACTTATTTAAAGCCAATTCCTGTATGTAGTCATAATAGCCACAGTTATGAGATGCACACATGATTTTTCATTGCTTTTCATCTAGGAAAAATGATGTAAAGCTTTCATTTTGATTTATTTAGTTTCATTTTCTTCCGGTATAACTGAACAGGACCTAATTTACCATTACACTATTCTAGCTCTGTACTGTAAAAATTAAATGCAAAATGCGTAGAGTTATACTAGTATATGCCTGAAACAACTCAGTACTGCACTGGGAGCTTAATCTGGAGATGATGTATATCTATCTCTATGATTTGTGACTGTATCAGTTAATTTGTACATTATGTTAGTGTTCAGAAATATGCAAATAGTCTTAATTTTCAAACCCACTGAAATCTATAGGAGCACTGTACTTGCCTACGGTTCTATTAAACAGACACCTGGCATGGATATCACACCTCTGAAGTTGCTTATTTCCATTTTTTAAACAAAGTAGTTGTTACTATGGCTGCATAAATATCTTACTATGGTCTGTTTTAGAGAAAAAACAAAGTAGGCTTAACAAAACAGAGCATTTGCTTGCATTCTAAAGGTACATGCAAAATTTCAGCTGTTAACAAGCACTGATAATTTATTTTTGGCAAAGCAGTACAAGGAGACTGAAAACAGGGCTTCCTGCTCTGCTGGCTGAGAAGCACATACTGCAAAAGCACAGCTTCAGAGCTTTACTGCAGTATGTGGTGTTCATTTTAAGTCTGAGAAGATACTTGCTATTGAGTGGGAGAGGTACAGCAAAGGACCTGCCTTTTCTTGGAAGACAGCTCCCTCCTGCTCTAATGGGACAGAATTCATTAGTATCACTGGTGATCTTTATACCTCTCACTCCCATCTTCCCCATTCAGTACCAGTTGCCTTCCTATTACATCTAGGGTCCACCTATTTCTGATGTGGGGAAGTTTCTTTTCAATAGGACAGGATGAGTTAAATGCTTAGCCGCTGGCCCTCTTCCTCATTTATGCTCATTTACACCTCAAATGTCACGCAAACTCACCTGTGTGTTTATATTTCCCCTAAACATTATTTCCAGGCTAAATCTTATAAGCTTACATATTGTAAAGTCAGAGCGTTATTGACTATTACTAGTTAATAATTGTGGAACTGTAATTTAATTTCATGTTTGTATGTTTTATATAATTGAAATACTTTATAAAAGGAATAATACTACAACTAATTATAGTCTTGCACACTAGTGGTATTTATTTTATTGAAATTCTTATTCTGAAGAGAAGGGGACAAAAAGAAAGTATTTTGGATCTTTTAGTCCTGACAGTAACTTTACTCTTACCCACTACCACAATAATACAGTAGAGAATATTTTCTTGATCTACTGCTGACAAAACATGCCAAGTAGTATTTCTACTGCACTGGAAAAAACACTTCTATATTACTATTGCATTGTGAAGAAGCTAAGATAAAATTATTACGTCAGTGGGGAGATACTGACCTGTGTCCTTTCTTACACAAAAAAGGTGTGGTGCTTTCAGCTAAGACTGATAACTGCTAATAAAACCATAGAAAAATGGATAAGACTATGACATTCATCAAGGAATGATTGCACAAAAGTATCCCAGATATATTAGAAATTGCAAAGTACCCATTACCATTACAAGAAAATAAATGTACTTGCCAAAATATGAAAATTCAGCAAACATTTTGCATGTTAATAACTCAAAACAAAATATGTCTTAACTATATAAATTCAAATTCTGTCATTTTTCAATAACAAACACATATATTTAGACCTATGACCACTGAGAAAGGTGAAAAATAAATTATGTAAATATTTCAAAGACATATAAAACTTCAAGGCATAAACACTGATTCACAAGCTGCATTTTTTTTTTCCTTGAGCAGATTTTTTTCCCATTTTTATTGTTTCAAGACATTCTACACATTTCTTTGAAGTGTGTGAAGCTGGAACCTGTTTGAACAAGACAGAGATCTATCCGTATCTTGGTTTTGCTCTTGAATGGATCATTTTAATTCTATGACATCATAACAATGTTTTTATGTCCCTATATAAATCCTTGACTATAGCATCTCCAGGACATGTGACAGGTGAAGAGGGTCCGTTTCATATGAAGGATGAATACAGAGGTTGAACAGGATTTTTAAATTTTCTTTGAACACAGGCTGTTGTCCTTCTTGAGAATTAAAGCAACTAGTCTGATAAGAAGTAAACCAGCTGGAGACACAGGATTTTTAACATCTCAAGATGGGCACTGGAGCCAGTTCTGAGAGCAAGGAGTCGGCCAGGAGATCCAGAGAACTGGAAAAGAAACTCCAGGCAGATGCAGAGAGGGAAGCCAGGACAGTCAAACTACTACTGTTGGGTAAATACAACAAAAATTTCTCATATTGCTTTTCCATTGGGGGATTATTTTGCTCTGGAATTACATTTCAGTGCAGTGTGCTTCCTACCTCTCACTGTTTTATTTGGAGAAGACAATCCTGTAATGTAAGCACAAAATGTCTTCTGGTAGTGGACACTCATGAAGTTACAAGGAACAGGCTGCAAATGGCCATGTCACTGCATGTATTCAATTTTAAATAGTATAAAAATTGACTTTGAAAATATTTGAAAAATGAGAACCTACTGTTAGAATAAATGGCATGATGCTTACTTACACACAACATAGCACAGATTTTTTTTAAATTTCTTTTTATGGATCTATATGCATCCATCTGAAAGAGATTTAAGTGAGATAACTGGTTACATAGAAAATCCACAGGTGTCATGTCACAAGGTATCGATATTGTTTATTTTCCAAACTGTTGCGCTTCATTTTTTACAGAAGCAGAAAGTAATTTAAAAAGGCTTTTTTTTTTTTTTCCCTGTATAAAAATGATATTGTGGCGAGTGGAATGGAAGGTAATGAAACGTGATGAATACAGATGAATATTCTCACAGCCTACTACTTCTAATGCACACTATCATCAAGTTATTTAACAGCCAGCGGGTGTAATGTCAAAAGAAAAAGGTTTTTTTTTTTTCTTTATATGGCTTTATTCTTCTCTCTTTTTTACCATGGTACTTTTAACCTACAAGAAATATCCAAGAGCACAATAACACTACCACCATCTTAATATTTTTCTTTTTATGTATGATGCAGGTTAAGAAAGTTTACATTGATTTCTCCAAATGAATAGAAAAACAGCCTTTGCTTCTTGAAATTTTTCTGGTTGTCCTTCATTGTAACTGCAATGCTTACAAATGCTTTTAAACTCACATTTATTCAGACTTAGCTGGATTCCTTAGATAAAGTAAATTGGCTTAACTCTATTGCTTTGTATCTTATGCAAAAAGTCTATTTCTGCCTGTTGAGGATCTATTATTATTAATAAAGAAATAACTGAAAAGCACAATCCTGCAGGTTTCAGAATTAATAATAGGAAAGTAGCAGTTTGACACACTTTATTAACCATCAGTATTCAGATTGTTGTTGACAAAGCTATTCAGTCCAGTGGAGAATACAAAGACTTTCTGTGCCACGTTAATACAAAATGTTTCACGCAGATTCACAGAGCATTAGGGGTTGGAAGGGACCTCTAGGGATCATCAAGTCCTGCTAGAGCAGGATCACCTAGAGCAGATCACACAGGAAGAATGTTGCCCTTACTGAGGCAACCTTGAATTGGAAAACAACAGAATAATAATTTCATTTAAACTTTCATAAACTTTCAATGCTCTATATATATATTCTTAAAAAAAGAATTGTCATATCAAGTTAGAACCAGGGTCCATCTATTCCAGCATCCTGTGTCCAACCTTATCCAACACCGATCCATGAGGAAGATGTAAGAAATCCTTTAAGAGGAATTTATAGGCTTAAGAGGAATTTATAGGCTAAAGAGGAATTTATAGGCTAAAGAGGAATATGTAAGATAAAGAAGAATTTGTAAGAAAGATAAGCAGTGTGATGATATGTTTTCAGCTTTCATGCCTTGGCAGTAGTAGTGGAGGCTGTCTTACACCAGGACACATGCTAAATCATTCCTCCCAGAACATACATATGTAATTAGTATTAAGGACTTTAGTATTAAATTTTTCCTAATATATAAAATCAGTATTCTTCTAACACTATTAATATCAGTCTCAAGATATCTTTAGTAAAATACTTTGAAATTAATTGCAAACTATTTGAAGAAGACTTCTGTTTCATTAACTATACAATCACTCTTTTACTGAGACAAGATCATCAGAATCTGAACTACTTATGCTGAAGTCTTCCTTCTAGAACATAGTTCTACAGTATCTGCTTTTATTCATGTCACTCACGTTAAAGATTTAAATTGGTCAGTGAATAATACTTTGGAAGGTTTTTTCTCCTATGGAACTGTTACAACAGATCACAAGGACTTGGTAAAAAACATGTTGGAGAGAAAAAAGAAAGATTATAGACTTGATATCTTGAATTTTCTTGTTCTTATAAAAAAGCAAGAGGTGAAGGAAATGTGAGTCCATTTTGAGGCTATTGCACTGCTAGAATGAAAGTGTCTCTGCAACACCTGGAATTGAAGCAATGTGTATAAGGGGTACCATAAAGCCCCTTCCATAGTCAACCAGTGACATGGCCAGGTAGGCCTTTCTACTGTGTTCAGATCTGCACCTCTTGTCTTTCCATACCTTCGAGGTGATCTCAGAAATTACTAACATTTTACACTTCATAAATGAAAGGCAGTTCCTTTCAAGCCAACCAGCCTAGTCCTACCCTAGTCTTAGGTTTCTGTTCTTTCAGTCCTTACGTTGCCTCTGTATTACAGATCAGATGTCAGCATTCTTTCTTTTGCAGTAGGCAGATTGGTAGAAAATACTCAGAAAAAAATGGCTATGTATATCCTAAGTTTTTCAGTGTGAACATTATGCTCTTAACCTTAAAATGTTAAAAAAATATATATTCTGATCATTTCTTGAGAGGATTATTTAGTATCTAGTCTGTTCTTCCTGCATCCTCCAATTAGTCACTTAAAAAAAAAAAAAAATAAAAAAGAAAGAAATTATATCCAGGAAACAGACATCACATTTGTTTATGTTAAGTTCCATGGTCTGGGCAAACACATTATCTGTGTTGAGATGGTAATTTACAGTTTATGACATGCACATAAAAACTACCCATATCGACTGAGGGAGGGGGAAAATCATGCCACTTTCTCACAAGATATCCAGGAGCCAGGAGGGTTCAATCCTCTGTATTAGGTGTTCCTATGACGTCATGTCCATGCCAACCCCCAGCCTTGGCTGCAAATCTAGCCTCTACAAGTTTATACTTCCAAAAAATCAGACTGTTTTATGAGTCTGGAACAAACTCCAAGATGGAAGTTTTATTTCCTTTCTATCAGTGCCATATCTTGCCTAACATATCACACTAAGTTTATATACTTTGTAGGAGGTCAGTTTGCAATTTATTTGTGTGCAAAGTACAGCACACATTCAAAACATTGTCAAAACAGCTGATGAACACAGTGATTTTTCACAGAAATAAGAACTTAGATTCAGTTTAAATAATCTTTAAAACTTTGAACTTCTTTAATTTCAAAGTATTACTATGTGGTTTCATTATCTTGAGTTTTCAATGGCAGTGCAAATCTCACCCTTATTTGAGCTTGTCATCCTCAGTTCACTTTACAGAGAAATCACTTTTAGGGCACAACTCAATCTAATTTTAACATCTGCTTCAGGGTGACAAAAATGGAAGATGTTTATTTTAGTAGCAAATATTTTTCTCCACCAACTATGAAGTCTCTGATAAGTAGTCTGAATGTAGAAATTTATATTACAGACATGTAAAGCCAGTTAAATGAATCAGCTAGTGAGCCTGATTCCTGTTATTAACACCTGCACTGGAAGCAAAGGCTTTGAGCACAAAGATGGACCAATCGTCCTGGTGATTGGAGTACACCGATTTTCCTTCTTTGGGTGTAGGACGCCATTTAAGGACCTTATTTCCTCAAGAGAGTCCGATCTTAGGTCTTTTCTCTAGTTTATTTCTCTCACAGAGAGTTTTTTGAGTTTGGTATGGGGACCAGGAAGATACAATTTCCAGTCTAGTTCACAGTTTCCAGAGCTCTGAATGGCACAGACAAGGCTCAGGAAGAAGCATGAAACCTTTTCTGATTTTATTTTGGAGATTTTCTTTTCCTGCTTTTTGCTGGCTTACGTCCATCTCAGTGGCTTTTGTGACAGGTTTAAAACATAATATTCAGGCAGTATTTATTTTTTTCATTTTCTTACCTTTACTTCTGTAAACTTTCCTAAACCAAACCTTTACTTCCACATAAATAATAAGTGTAAAGAGATAATAACTCTTGATCTGAGACACAAAAGCAGCTTAATACTTAAAAAGAACCTTTTTCAATGGTTCAGCAGCTGCTAAACTTCAAAGGGGCTTGTACTCTCCCCAGTTTCCAAAACTAATCAAACAAATTTTGCTTAGAATAACAGTAACATCAAGTTACAGCTGAGGCCCTCTGTTCTGTTCTTTGAATGTGAGAGATGCTCACGAGCTTTCAAGGCACATCCAGTGTTTTCCCTGGTTTTGCTCTGACTGTATGCCTTAGTGGCCTGCAGGGAAGAGGTTAGTCAGTCCCAGAGCAGCAGGGCAATTCATGTCAGGCTGCTGGGGGACAGCTCCTTTGCAGCTCAGTGCCTGCAGCCACACTGCACCGCACTTCTTGAATCTCCTTCACAGCCCCAGCCCGCCCAGAAACACAACAGGCATGGGTCGTGGCAGGGCGCAGTTTGAAATATCCAGAGAAAGAAGAGAGGCAGGTTACACCTGCCAGAGTGCTGCATGTACAGCACCTCACTGAAGGTGGATTTGGCATGCCCTTGAGTATGGTGAACGTGATCTCTGCGAAGTGTGGGAGTAAACATCCATCAACCTTAGTGGCAGCAGGGACATCTTCAGCTCCCAGCAACGAGGCCAGGTTTTCAGGCATTGGCCAAAATGTCTGTGCCTTTACTTTCTGTGCCTTTATCCATCTGAAGAAACTTGGCAGCCAAATAGAGACAGAGTAATCAAAGATAAATTTGAAAAAGATCTTAAATTTGTGAAAGGCAAAATACGGGCTTTGGCGTATTACCACTGGTCCCTATTAGGTTGAGCTATAGTCTTCTCAGTGACAGAGAGTTTTTCAAAAGCCAAGTAAAGGCCATGATGAAGTCTGGCCTAAGTTCTCATCTTTTATTCAGAAAATCTGGTCTCAATTAGAATTGCCCTTTCCACTGCCTCCTAAGAGAAGCTTCCTTAGGTCCCCGTGCAGTCACGTAAGGGTTATCATGATGCACCGCTGTAACTGCAAGCGGAAGGCTACTGTGGCGGGTGGAAACGCAGCCCTGTCCCTGCTCTCCCGCCCTGGGCCCTGGCCAGCGGAGCAGACTGCACAGGAGGGGGAAGGAAGAAAGGAAGCAGGTGCAAAGTAAATTGTTTCAGACCAATTTCCTGGAGTGTAAATGCTGCTATGACTAACACGATACTCCGAAGTGAAGCCAAAGTCTGAGAGACATCTGTTGTTTAGATAAAGACATTACTGGATCATAAATTAAAGATGAGCAGAGGTAGAAAAATGCACCCAAAAGACATAAATTATGCCTCCCACTCTATTTTAGCTTTGCCTTTCAGACCTGGAAGAGAGGTTCGTTTCTATACTATGCTTCCTGGCACCTTTCCATGAGGTGAATGTATGAATTCTCAGAACAGCCTTCTCTATTCCCTACAAAAAGTGTAGCAAATGCCACCTCGCTGACAAGCCTGCCAAGTTCTTCAGAAGGGCATTGAAGGGAAAATAGATGATCCATATCAAATTTGCATTTTTTCTGAACTCTGGCAGATGGCAGCATCAGCCCATTTTGCATAGGCTCATTTTTCTCACAGATTTTCTGCTGTTCACATCCTGGGCTTCAGAAAATGCTTTACATATGGTTTGCTGTCTGTTGTGATTCATTTGAGTAAATTAATCATGGTCATTTAAATGGTATTAGCTTTACAAAATCTGTTTGGAAAGTCTGTAATCAGCTTGTTCCATTCACTGAGAAGCCCTCAGTCAAAATAGCTATGCCCTAAATTTCCTCTTTTGTCCAAAGTATTTGACACTGTCCAGTGAGGTAAATGATAATCTGCAGAGAAACAAGCAGTGATGTATCCTGTCCCAGGGATTCACAGCCAAAATTAAATCCTCTCTTCAGGTGCTTTCAAAATTTGTCTCTGGTTTGGCAGTTCTTGCCAAGCCTCACCACTCTCACTTGGCAGAAGATGAGAGTCACTTGCACTGATTTTCAACAGAGAAGGCTTGCATAGTGATTACTCACTTCATATGAGATAAGAAGGTCAAACTAATCGTACATCATCTGACCAAAGCTACGCCCTAGTTCTGCAAGTGGCTGTGCAAGCAAATGCCTGCACCTCCCTGCCAGCTATGGGGATTTACTGCAGAATCATTCCCAAGTGGGATCTCTTGCACAGCTCTGCAGCTGTCCCACTTCCAGCCATGCTGCTTCATAACAGAAGACCACAGGGCAGACGAACTGACAAAACACCAGTGTCCAGACATTTGCTCATGTGCTGCCTCTGCAGCTTGAGCTAGACCACATGCAAGTCTCCACTCGTTTTTCCCGTTACTCAGAGGCTGGCTAAAGAGCATGGAGCTGGTTGGTTTGCCTTACAAAAGGTCATGATACACATTAAATGAGCAGCTGTAAATCATGTAATAAACAGGACACTGTCAGAAGCTTAGTTTGTTCATGTCTTCCTGCCCATCTGCCAAAGAAGAAATCAAAATATTACCCATAATTTTTTTTTTTGGCAAATTAAAGAGTCCGTATTTTTCTATTAATTGACTGAATCTTCCTTTCATTTCAATTTTCTCTTTTCTTTTTAGAATTAACACTTTTACCAAGATTTCATGGTTTTTTAAGCCTGAAAGGACATTAGGGAGGGTTATAGTTACTACAATGGGGATCTAAAATATCTGTATGGTATATGTAGATAAATAATTTTGTGTTCCAGAGAGTTACATTAATACTTGCTACTTATTCATCTATCAATCACATCTTCTCAACATTCTCTTTCTGCAGGTGCTGGAGAGTCAGGAAAGAGCACTATTGTAAAGCAAATGAAGTAAGTATATGAATAATCATACCAGTTGTTGAATTTGGTATTTGTAGTATAGGCTATCTAGCTAATGTCTTATTACAATATTTATGCAATTTGAATAAAATGCAAAGAAACATCATTCAAATTAAGTTCTCATTCAACCAAATAAAGAAAACCACAAAGTGACTAAGACACACAGCTGGATTGGTAATCAGATCTGTCTGACCATATTGTGCACTAGCCCAACTCCTTACTGAAGACCAGAGAAGCCTCTTCATTGGCTTTGGTAGGTGTTACAGTGAGAACATGAACGTGTGAGACAACCAGTCATGGCAGATCCACCCAGCCTAGTATCCCATCTCCTGCAGTAGCTAAAGAAGGATGCTCCCAGAAGATCATCAGACCAGACAAGCAAACACACAGTACCACTTGTGCTGCATACCCTGATATCTGATGATCTCTGACTCAGGCACCACCCTGAACCAGAGACAGTATCACTGTGTTTAGTAGCCCTCAATTCATGTCTATGTTTCTCCTGAATCTTTTTTGAACCAATAAAAACTAATAACATTCATAATATTCTATGTCAGACAGTTCCACAGTTTAATTACACATGATGCGAATCTCCCTTTATTCAAATTAAATTTGGTCCCTACTCAGAAAAGAAAATTCTCCTTCCCTGTGTAACCTCCCAAAACATTGCTGTTGTTTCTAGCTTTATTTTCGTAGGCTGTGCCAATGGCTTCCTCCTAGAGCTGCCCAAAATAGAGAAAAAAATTACAGATACGTAACTATTTAGAGATGACCCAACTTTGTAAGCACCAATCTCTTTCTGTGTTAAAATCAAGACTATTTTACAAAATCAGTAACATTATTCTGAATTTAAGTGCTTCTAACTATGTCATATCTTCACCAATGCATTTTAAAAACTAAAGTAAAAAATATTACGTCACAATAGCAATTTTCAACTATTTAAGTTCATTCTGTAATAAGACAAAGTCAGAACCATCCATCAATTATTTTCCTAACATTTTTGTTCCAGTTAAATTGTGGATGCTTTTATTTCTGTTTTGAGTTCCAACCAGAAGACCCTCCCTATTCAGCAAACCATTGAAATCTATTGTGCTGGAAGCTTCCCCAAGTAAATTAAAGATGTTCATCTGAACTGAACACTTTAAGAAGGCAGATAACTCTGAGCAGCATCAAGGAGGGGGCATAAAACTGCAAAGCTGAGAGTTATCTGTAAAGCCCTGTGCATTTATGACCTGTCAACCTGATCACAAATATGAATAATATTACAAGGATACTGTTCTTCAAAATAATCATTTTTTCATATAAAATGTCATCTTTCTGTCACAACAAAGGACTTCATTTTTTAAAAAGGGGGAAATTTTTCAGTGAAAAAAAACCATTTTTTTTGCAGTGAAGCATACCATATTCTAGCAAAAACTGATATCTGCTTATAAAAGAAATAATCTTGCAGGAAATACAATTTTCCACCATAATGAGGGTAATTTGACTCATATTAATATAAATTTCTAATTCATAAACCTTATTCTTTCCAGACTGAAAATTCCAATCATAGTTAAATGTTTCCACTGAGCTTTGCACGATATGTTCTGATGCTCAAAACACAGATATGCTGTAAGGCCCTAAAAAGGCTAGGATGGTTGTGAGTGATAATTAAAAAGGAAAAAATAATGAAAAAGCTTCTCTGGAGCTCTGTGATTTCTACTAGATCATTTCCAATGTGTCATCTAACTTTTTTAAACCAAGTTGAGTATTTCTATGCCATGCTCTAAGTTAGCAGGACAAATCCATTATAAATAATTCAGTGAATGAAAAGCATGAAACAAAATATTGGTAACTCATTGTGTCTGTTGAGTCTGAATCAACTCCACCCATCTGGTGAGAAGTCCTTGCATAAAAAAAACCAAACAAACAAACAAAAAAAAAAAACCAGGAGAATAACTTTTTTCCTCCAATAGAAACATAATTTAGATATTATGACTGATAGCCTAACATCTCATGCTGTCAGCATCATGCATTTATTTTTTAAAGGTTGTTTATTTTTTCAAGAGGGATCAGAGGAGAAAATATTCCATTTGCTAAAATGATCCTGCTGGCCATACAAGATGTCAGCCTGTTTTACATTCCTTCCTGAAGAATGACAGAGCTTTAATAAAAGCAGCAAAACTCACTACTGATTTAACAGGTTGGCTAACATACCTTCAGCCAGAGGACATAAATATATTATTACAAAAAAAAAAAAAAAAAGAAAAGCCTTCAAGCAAAACCAAGTTTTCTCTCTGTAATTACAGAATCTAGCTTTATTTCAGAATCTTATATTTTCTTCCTTCCTTTGTTCTTCAAAGGGAAAACATGAAAATATAAAATAGTCATTTGTGGACTGTGTAAGAGGTTTTCCCTCTCTCTTCCTAGATATTTGCAGCCAAAGGCAAAGCACCCATCTTCCTCAGAAATCCTGTTATGGCCACTGCTGTGGGACACACAAATTAGTTAAACCAATTTCATGTACTTCATGGGTTTTGAGTTTATATATATATTTATATATATATATTCCATTACTTACAGAAAAACTGCTGCTTTCACAGGTAGTAACAGTAAGAGTGAGAAGAATATGCTTAAGTACCAGTGCAAGGTTCAACACTGATGGCAGCTGAAATTATTTCTTGTTAAAGGTTACCTGACCCACTAGGGGAGGTCATCTACACCAGTGGGTGGTTCTAGGCTCTGTGGGGCTTCACATACAGGATATCTCTTAATGTCCTGTGTTGCCCAAACAGCAATCCAGACTATACAGTGCACTATCATGGAGCTGCATTAGACTCTGCCAAGTGAATATGCCTCCCTTCCCTCTGAACAATTCTTATTTTTTCATTCAAATCACTGTGTTGGCACTGGTTATATGGATATTTCAAGAAAAGATCCACTAGTACACCAAACTGAATAACACAGCTTCCCCTTTTCTTTCTCCCTAGTTCAAGAGGACTCCTTTGAATCTTGCAGATGTGTTTGAGTTCATGTTGAAAACAGCATTCAAAAAAAAAAAGCTTCAAAACAGAGCTTATAGATTTGCCTGGTCTAGAAGTGATTGGGGAAACATTTAGAGGTTCCTCTATTTTTCCTACTGACGGTATTCCTACAGATAAAATAAGGCAACTTTTGACTTTTCTGATGTCCATAAGTCAGAGATATTAAGATTCCTGCACATTAAAGTGTGATCTTGTTTTTGCGTGTGTGTGGGTGAGTGAATTATTTTCTGACAGGACTGACTTCTCCCCCTGAAGTGAAAGTTTCCCCAAGATACACACCTACACTCGTCCTGGGCTAACCTGTCACATCCTTTCACATCATCCTTTTCTGCTTGTATACCTCCATCCAGACTGCATCTCTGGCAAGAGAGAGGGGAGGAAAAACCAAACAACAACACAAACCCAGAAATTAATTATTTAATAACCTGGCCTTCATATCTGAACAACTGAGGTGAGAAAAAAGTCTTAGTCCCATTAGCAGCCGAAGCAGTTTGCTGTCTGTTCATTGAGGGTATGCTACACCAAAATAAGTGAAGTTTTCACCCTTGTTCACACCTCATGGAAAAAGACGTCTCTGAGCCTTGATAAAATCTGCATACTGACCTTGGAGAACTTTAACCACATGCTATTCTCTAGTCAGGGAGGATTATGAAATTACAATTGCTTTCTCCAAATCAGATTAATTGAATTTGACTCCTAAGGTTCTTTGTGCTCTGGAATATGGGGCAAATCCTCTGGACCAATAGGTATGTCCCCAGATCCTGTTGATAATAACTGTAGCACCTTTCAATAGTTATAAATTGTAACTGATGTACAAAGAAATATTAAAATTTTGTCTGTTTGCTTGTTTTCTTAAGTGCCTCACAGTGTACAAATATTTTTACAATAATTTTCTACTCTAGGTAATGTTCAGGTTAAAAATGAGAATGAATAAACTAGCAGTGTGAGAGCCCAAAACTAACTAGTTAGGGTAGCTGTGCAACTTGCCCTGTATCCATGGGAATGAGCTTGGGTCTTGTTCTGGATCCATATGTTATCTTATATTGACCCACAACACAAAGAAACAATACCTATTCAGTCAGACTGAGGCGTCAAAACCTAACCTCATAAATTTAACCTCATAAAAAGCTGCAGAAGCTGGTGTTAACCTCTTCCAGCAGAACAGGCAGACCGAACATTGATCTGCTTTTCCAAGATGGATTCAGTCCTTTCTCACATTGACCACAAAAGCATCTGATTCAAGTTTCCATGACTTTCTTTTAATGCATCCCATAAACCTTTTATTTTCTATTTTTACACCAGGATCATCCATAAAGACGGTTTCACCTACCAGGAACGCATGGAGTTCAGACCTGTCATTTACAGCAACACAGTGCAGTCTATCCTCTCTATTGTGAAAGCAATGATGAAGTTAGGAATCAGTTATGAAAATCCAGCTAGAATTGTGAGTATGATGCCCTTTCACCTGACTAGGCATTAGAATACAACCTTTTTGTGATGTGTAATAGTAGACACTAATAGAACAGGGTTCAGTATTTGCTTTGCAATAGTGGAAACAGAGTACTGCTTGAGTTACATACATGACGATGTCCTTCCTTATTTTCATTTTCTCAGGGATGATGCCTGAGGTCTAACCTTTGCATAAACTACCATTTTGTTTGTTATAAAAAAATGTTCATCTTGCAAAAACGTACGAAAGAAAAAAACTGAACCTTTTCTTAGCTGCTTAGTTACTTATTTATTGCTATTGGGAAATGTAACAAATGTTTCCCTTTTATGAACAAATCCTGGTGCTCAGCCATGTAAGGAAAGGTCATCTAGACACACTGGGAATACTTCAGTTTGTCATTGCTCCTGGAGAGAAACCTCCCCTTTGCATGAATGCAGCACTGGCACATTGGCACCACCAAGAAGTTGGAGTCTGACCTCCCTGACACGATTAGCAACTCTGCACAAGCACTTGGAGGAAAAGCCACAGTAAGACCTGCTATCTTCTGGTGATCAGACTGAATTTTCAGGGGCTGAAGTAAAGGAAAACCACATACTTTTCTTCTCAGAGCAATGATTTAGTTCATTGCTTGTAATTCAGAACTTGCTGAGAATTTCTCAAAGGCCTGTCGGAATATCAGCTGGTTCCAGTTTTGGCAAACTCTGTCTATTCCCTACAGGTTTATCTTACAGGGAATTATATCTGCTTATCTGAAACAGCTTTTCTTGTTCCAGAAGTCTATATTTCATTGCAATGACATGTGGTACTTTGACCTAAAAAATGATAAACAAATGCTTTAGAGGTTATTAAAGCCCATACAGTCTTTTGACAAAAGAAACTAAACGTTTTCTTCCTGTATCCTTTCAAGGGTCCCTGAATGAAAGTCACTGAAATGCCCCAAAGCAGCACACGGGTGGGTAATAGTCCCATGTGAATGTGCTGCAACATGGCCCATCTTCTCAAATGTGATAGACGTGTACTGCATAAGGACCTGTCTACAAGGCTTAAGACAGCTGAACCTTGCAGCACCCAGCCACAGGCCCTTGCTCAGCCCCTAATATCCACGATGTAGTCCACACTCTGTTTGCCATCTGCAAATGAGGTATCTTCTACCTGTGCCCCAATGCTTCAGCCTCTTTTCTCAGCCCTGCCAAACTTTCTCAGACATTAAGCAGAAAATACAGCTTTTGTTAAGTTTATCATTTATAGCGCAGTAAGCCCACTCTTACTATCACTGGCAGAATAGGTCTC
Organism: Rhynochetos jubatus; assembly: GCA_027574665.1. Taxonomy (NCBI): domain Eukaryota; kingdom Metazoa; phylum Chordata; class Aves; order Eurypygiformes; family Rhynochetidae; genus Rhynochetos; species Rhynochetos jubatus. Next base: position 11,832,882 of record CM050652.1, read on the forward strand.
TATGAATACAGTTGAATACACCTGTATGAAATATTTGCACTGCCTGCCTTCTTTTCCCCCAGAACCAGCAACATGGATGTGAGTTTTAAAGAAAATAGAAATTTTGGTCACATTTAGTTGACTCACCACTAAACAGTGCTCTTTCTTCCAAAAACAAACTTAGCTTACATTTTCTGTAAAATCATAAGATATTTATAAACTTGAGATGTTTTGATATAAGCTTTGATTTCATCTGGACTTTGTTCTTGCTGTGTTCTGGTCCAGATTTAGCTGCTTAAAGTCACCTAGTCCAATGACTGGGCTTATCTTGGGCCTGAAAGCAATGGGTTTATCCATGTTCCAGGACTGCCTGCAAATACCTCTTAGGGGTCCTGAATGGGCCCCAGAGCCTAATTTTGAACAACAACTGTTCTAGGGAGAGAGGTATTTTTTTCTTCCTAAAGTGACATTGCAATCTATTTTTAATATGAAAATAATCCAAAGTCTGTCTAAATACCAGAGAAACAAAACATTATATAACTCAGGTTTATGATAAACTCAATCTGCTGCTATCTTCCTTTTTTATGTAAGCAAGCATCACAAATCACAGTTGCCACCTTTTGCATAATGATGAACAAACATTTACCGTACACCTGGAGGCTCTGAGCTCAAGATTTCTCGTTGTAGGCTAGTCAACCAACAAATCCAACATTGAGAAGGATAGCTATAATCATTAATTGATAAGTGATATCTTGAAGGATAGAACATTCCAGCTCTTATCTTGAAGCTGAAAAAGTGAGTGCCCTGCAGAGCAACCCTAGAGACAAATTAAGAGCACACATGACTCAGTTCTGCTGATCCCAGCACTGAGTGAGAGGGTGGGGGTGTAAATAGAGATGTTGTTCAAAGTAGAAGGGCAACTGTATGGCTGTCCTCCTTCCTCTTTCAAATGAAGGCAGTTCTCCAGTGGTTATTTCCCCTTTTTCATTTTCTTTTTCTCCATGCTAACTCAATTTCTCCAATATTTCAGAAAACCTGCAATGTTTTAGTTTTGATCAGTCTCTGGCTTTTACAAAGTTTCTATAAACGACAATTTCTATTGAAACATATAGTACATTCCTAAAATAAATTTGTTACAAATTATTGTGAAGAAGTTTTCTATTTTTGAATAAAACATACTCCCTTCCAAAATGCTGTCTCTCAGAACCAATTTATACTCCTGCAGCTATTGACTACAAGTTACATCAGTTGTCAACTTATACAGCTAGGAAGGAATTACATTCTATAATTATCCACTGCTGTGACAGTGTATCAAATGACCCTATTTTAATCATGTTCTTTATTTACGGTACATTCCTAAGCTGTTAACCTCTGAGAGGAATTATTTTTTAGTGTAATAAATTACTTGAAGTCTTTTTGGATTGACTATCAAAGGAAGATATTACAGAATAATACATTTAAAATATTTAGGATTTTATTCAGTTTCAAGTTTCTTCTTCCCCAAATTAAAAAAAAAAAATATGGGAAATGCATTCACTAGTTACATTCACTTTGCCACATTTCTCACTGTGGCCTAAAGCTAGAAATTTTTCCTTCTAAATACGTTCAAAAGTTTATTTAGCTATATATTTCTGCTTTGATGTAGTTACAATATTTTTATAGTTTAAAGATAACTGTTCAAAATTACAGTTTAAAGATAAATAAATAAAAAGGATATTTATTTCAGTTTATGATACCCTACTACTCTTTCTTGCAATAAAAGCCTTCCCTACAAGTTGCACCTTTTGTGAACACCTATGGTAAGATGAAACTGAGCCCTTGTATGAACAAAGCAAATTAATAAACAGAAGAAAACTATGTATCACGATTTAAGTCTAACCTTGGCACTAACTGAAAGGAAGTGAGCTTGTAAAAGGATGCTCATATGCTTATGAAAGTACGGCTGCCTGGAAAAAATCAGGGATAATGAGAAATTTTGCCCCTGCAACTTACTGTAAGCCAAGCACATCTTCAAGAAGTGGAGGGACACACTGCACTTGCACAATATTTACTGAAATTTCTCTTTAGGAAGATGAAAGGAAACTGTGTACTATGGCAACAACTCTGGAGGATGGCAACATGTCTTCTGAATTGGCTGAACTCATCAAACAACTGTGGAGTGACAGCGGGATCCAGGCCTGCTTTGCAAGGGCAGCGGAGTACCAGCTCAATGACTCGGCAGCCTAGTAGGTGACACGAGCTGCAGGTGCTGAGCAGCTGGCTATTTCATAGGAAGGCTTGTAGCAAGAACCATTCCTCCTGTGCAGACTAGCTGATGAAAATTATTGCTCATTAACCTGAAAAGGAATGAGGTTTTTTGCTAATGTTTATATTAGGAATGTTTAACCAAAGGAAACATGAAAACAAGGAAAAATTTATTTATGTGAGATTGTTTAAACTGTAAAAAAAAACCCCAAATGTCTATTCTTTCTCTAGATAACTCTAAGAATGACAAAACAAGGGAAAAGGTGAACTGAAGCAGCTTAGGTTTTACCTAGATTTGTATTTTGGATATATACATTTGAAGCTGCTCAATATAAGAAAAGACTACAAAAAGTTTCCTCTAATCTGGCTTCATGGATGGGATCCCCTGGACCGTTATCATCTCAGCACCCAGCTGGTCTTGGCCTGTGTTGCTGCAGCCACCCTCCAACCTGACAGCCCAGGGTACCCTTTCTGCAGCTTGGGAGGTGGCAGGAATGTAAGCAGGTGGTTAAGGCTGCTCAACTCCAACTCCACAAAGGGTCAGCATTCAGCCAGGGTACATTTCCTAGCTTAGATAGAGTCAGTAAGCTTAGACAATTCAGGAGTCCCTGGTTTGGCTGCTTCTACAGCTGTTCTTGCGGGCTAGAGTGGTCCTTCTCTGCTGTTTTCTCCCTAAGGTCATCCAAGACCCAGAAGGGAGATGTCACCTGGTTGGAGTTTTCCTGGAGTGTGTCAGTCTGACTCTAGACTTGGGACAGAGGGTTGTTCCAGCTGAGGTCCGCCTTCCAAGATCTGCTGCTGCAGATTTCCCTGCTCCTGCAGCCCGTCCTACAGGCTGACGGCACCTGCAGAGGGAAACCTCAAGAGGTGTTGGGTGTCCCTTCCGCTCAGCAGGGAAAGAAAGGCATGGTCTGCGAGGAGCCAGGAGCCAGGCAAACTGAAGACATGGATAGCTCACTAATTGTAGATAGTAGAAAGGTTATACATGAAATTATTAAAAATTCTTTATATCTTCAAAACAAGAATTAAGACCTTTGTGCAAGATACCTAAACAAAGAAATTATTTCCTGCATTGATTGTGCCCGATCTGGCAGTATTTTGTGGCAGCCTTGTATTTCTATAGGAATAGTAAAGACCAATCTTTGGTTTCCCAACATATCCTTTCTGACAGGCCACATTGCAGTTCCCAGCACTAAAAGCCCGTAACAAGTTAGTCATCATAATTAAAAGGAAAAACACTTGTTGAAATAAATTACAAAAAAAAACCAAAAAAAACCCCAACAGTAAAAAACATACTTCAGAAAAAAAAGTTAGCTGTGTACTGATATTGTAGTGTGTATATTATGCTTGGCAGATTAGGATTTGTTGCCTACAAAAAAGATAGTATAGTGTGAAGCAATACCCCCTCAGAGTTTACAGCTGTGTCATGTTTTAACCTGCAATAGGGTCCAGCATTTACGGGAGCTAGTACAGACTATAGAGGTGCCAATAATCATTTTTTATTGCCCGAGGTACATTAAAAACAACAGTGGTATGTTTTTCACCTGATTGAACACTTTGAAAAATCCTGTCTTCATCTTTCAGTACCTGATGCTTTTGAAAATCTAGTCTTTGTCTCTGAACCATTAAAATCAACTTCATTTTTGCCCTTGCTGCTGGGCTTCTAACAATCAGTTCAAAACAAGATAGAGTCAATCAAACATCAAATGTTACATTTCAACTTCTTTTAAAACCAAGTCCCTGCTTCTCAGCTCCTGTGAATCAGCTCCTACAGAGTATTGATTTATACTGCGTAAACTCTGACTTTCTAAGGTTATCTTCTCTGAGTCTTTCCATTATTAATTCATGCTAATGAAGTCTGATCACTGCCTTTCCTCTGTGTGTTTTAATCAAAACAATGAGAACTTCTGAATAATGAAAAATCAAATTTGACTAGAATTTATTTCTTAGACTCAGCTGGAATTAATGCTGCTTTAAGATAGAGTGATGGGTAAAGAAGGGGCAAATCAGGATTATAAATCATGACCTTAAATGTCATTGTATAACTACCAATAGTGCATGGTGCTTCTTGCCGGCTCCATCATTCACCCCTCAGGGAGGATTCATGTCACTTAATTCAAGGCAAGAAAAGGTCAGGCATTTAGACCAACCTGCTAGTCTGTTTTCCCTCTTTTGCTAGTGGAGAGCCAGCCTTGAGAGCGGCCCATTGGAAGCTGCCTACAGCTCTAGGAATCTGAGGAAGAATCTGAAGATGCCTCTCTTGCTCCATTAACTAGATAATTAGCTTGGTTCAATTTTTCATGCAATGCAAATTGGCTGTGTTGATTTGAATTTAGGTATTTGTGATTAAGAACTATCAGATCTTTATAAGGAACTTTATACAGAAGTGGGGGTTTTGTGCTTACACGCTTTTCTTTCATTGCAAAATGTCTTTGGTTTCTGCCTCCCACAGAGGTGAGCTGAGCCTGCCTCAGGCCCTACTCAGAGAACAAGAGCTATATTGCAATTTTTTTTTTTTAAGTATGTTGTTTCCTGGACTAAAATAATGTGCAAGCACTGAATTACTCAGATCAACTTCAGCACTCCTTGCTGAGTGGATTCAGTCTATTCTTAAAATATGAAAAACCCATTTCAAAGTGCTACTTAAAAATCTCCACATAGAAGATTCTAGCTTTTTTAAATTTTATTTTATTTTATTACTTACAAAGGTATTAAATATTGCAGACAAGGATGGAGAGCTGTGAGGGGTTTTTTGGCAGTTGTCTGGTTAACTTGAACCACAGAACTTCAAGCTGGGCAGTCTTTGAGTTAGAGAAGAAAAAAAAAAGTCATGAAACATTAGAGAGATTGTGTTTTGTTTGTCAGAGACATGAGGCAACCAACAGAAAGGTGCCAGCTGGGACACTGAAGGCTTGAAGATGCTTAAACTATTGTATATGTTTTCTTGCTTTTGACTTTGTTCATTATTGGAATATTAGTAATTAAAAGGTAGGAAGCTACCCACACATCACCTCTTCTTCACCTTTTGTCAATTTATAACCTCTTTATGCAGATTCCTAGGCCAGCCAGTAGGATTCATAGGATCTGTCCAGGCATTTCAAGAAAACTGTGTGCCTCTAGAAAAGATGGGAATAGCATTGGTGGTAGGATGAGAACAGGCTTCAAAGTTCTGTTTCAGATTCCCATTTCATGCAGATTATCTCTCTGTATGCCAGACACTAAATCAGATAATCCGCTCTTTTCTGGGGTATGGAGTGAAGAATATTAACTTAGGGGGGGTTGTTCCTCAGCTTCATTGAAGCTTCTGATTTTGGTTACAAAATATAATTTTTAAAATAACATGTACCTTCCTGTAGTAAACTGAAAGGTCAGCAGGGAAAACAGCCACTAAGTGTGAATTCCTCTGTAACAATACACCCACACTTTCACTTAGAAAGGAAGATACTCTTACCTTCTAGACAATCTGCTTCTGAGAGGTGCTTGTGGTTCTTCCCCTGTGGTGGCAATTTCCACCTGCTGAAAGCAAATAGACAAAACCCCTTTCCTGAAAAGGTGGTTTTTTATCATCCTTGAGGAAAATAAGAATTTTCCTTAACTGAAATTCTCAGAAAGATGTTTACTATATACAACTAAATTACACTCCTATACAGGGAAGGGAAAAAAAAAAAAAAAAAATGCTCTGGATTGTGAATCTTGATTGTATAAAAAACAATAGTATTGTATTTAAATGTGTAATTTACATAAAATATTCAGAAGTGGCTCCGTATGAAGCAATTATATGTAGTGTCCATTTCTCCTTTTGAATTCGCCAATCACCATTTCTTTTTACTCTCCTTAGTTACCTCAATGATTTGGACAGGTTAGCAATGCTGGACTATGTGCCTACTGAGCAAGATGTTTTGCACTCCCGAGTGAAAACAACTGGAATTATAGAGACTAGGTTTTCTTTCAAGGACTTGAACTTCAGGTATGAAAGCTGTATTTGACAGTTTTCTGTGGTTTTATTTTTAAGTATTTTCTTTTCAAGGGTACTGACTTATTATAATATTGCTAATCCAATTGTGATATCCTTGAATCCACTTGTTTAATATTTTGAAACAGCCAAAAAAGAAAGGTATTTAAGTACAAATGCTCCAACTTTAAACATATAATTGACTCTTACTAAGAGATTTCAGAATATCAGGTTCTAAAAGGACATTTTTACATATGTACGTGTCTAAAAAGCATTATTTGTATCCTGCCATTTGAATAATTGTTTGTGACATTTATGAAATTTGCCTACCTAAATGTCCTTAACAGCATGCAAAACACTTGATGAGTACTAATTTACATGCACTCTCAACCTTTCACTCTCTTTTTTGAGAACAGAAATAACCGCTCTTAACACTGGAATACATTACAGCTGGCAAAAAAAGAATTATCTGTTCCATGGGAAATTTCAGTATTAGCATGAATGCCTCCATTTAAGGTGAAAAGCAGAATGTTAAGAAAAAAAAACTTGAAAATAATGTCTCTGAGAAATTTGACTGAAAATAATTGGCACTTTCCGATACTCAAGATTTTGTTACGGTTGGTGAAACAATAGAAAACATCTTATTCCACATGAAACTGTGTTTGAATTATGATTGTTTCAGTGTTCCGTAATGCTTTTCTCTATGGACTGCATCCCATTTAATTCTTAATTTAAAGGCTGGGATGCCTAATGAGGAACGTACTCTAGACAAGAAACTGTAGAGATAAACAGATGTACGAAGCATCAGGATTATAACTTTTACATTTTTCAATGGGCTTCTTTTTTCTCCTCATTTGGTGATTAAACATCCCCCAAACTATCTGTGCTATCACACAGGTGCTTTGACACAACAGAGATTATACATACAAAATCAGGTTCTGAAGTAGATGCCCTACAGATAGATTATTATCACCTATTAATACACTGATCACTCGTGAATATTTAGCAGGTACCCACAAACACTACAGTGTAATGTCATAGACATCATCTTCTTTTTCTCCGATTAACCTATTTCCAGACAGCCTTGTATATTGGAAATCTGAGCAGCTTCAGTTACAAGCACGGTTTATGTAAGAAATAAAACCAAAATCAGGATGGATAAAGAAATTATTGGAATGTAAACCCTCTTTGGCATGAATCATAGAATCCTAGAATGGTTTGGCCTGGAAGGGACCTTAAAGATCACCTAGTTCTAACCCCCCTGCCATGGTCAGGGACACCCTCCACTAGACCAGCTTGCTCAAAGCCTCCTCCAGCCTGGCCTTGAACACTTTCCAGGATGGGGCATCCACAGCTTCTCTGGGCAACCTGTTCCAGTGTTTCACCACCCTCTCCGTGAAGAATTTCTTCCTGATATCTAATCTAAATCTCCCTGCATTCAATTTAAACACATTACCCCTTGCCCTTGTCCTGTCCTTATAAAAAGTCCCTCCCCAGATTTCTTGTAGGTCCCCTTCAGGAAGGTGCTATAAGATCTCCCTGGTGCCTTCTCTTCTCTTAAGTATTTTTAAAAGGAGACCTGATCTTCATAGTTCCTATCCTGTTGTAGTTTCCATTGATGCTCTAGGAAGAGGCTGACTGAAATCAGGCAATCTTTATTTTAGTCTTCAGGCTTCACTGTATGTACCACTAGAACAAATGAATACACAGCTAGTCCCTTATCTGTGGCAAGGTTTTCCAAGAATAGTGCTGGGAAAATATAGAGCTTTCGAGACTAAATTTGACTGTCTTGGTAAAAGACAAAGATAACTTTAGAAATACATTTTATACCACTCACAGAGGGACTACAGTTTTACATGTACATATGTTAAGTTCTGGGCTGACATGAGAAGAGCTAAGTACAACAAAACTGTCCATAAGCATTGCCTCTGGCCTTGATCTTGTCCTGTTCTAACTGACTTCTCATGAATATTCACAGGGCCATATGCTAAACGATTGCAAGAAGTGAATACAGATTCATATAAGTATGTACGCTTGTGAAACTTTACTGCAGACTAGGTTTTGAAGCTTCCCCGCTCCGGCCCCTAACCCTGATTTCAGAGGAAGACACGTAATGACAGGTGACTTTGGGGAATTAATTGTAGCCACAAGTCAAGATGCTTTATTCATACTGGCCTCACTCTTCAGTGAGCACACTGAACACAGTGAAGATACGCTTGGAGGAAAGCCATTACTGTTATCCAAATTTTGCTCCACAACAGATTCCTGATTTCCTAATAATTCACATTTACAGACACCCAATGATCAGACAAAGAGATGTAGTAGAAATGTACTAGAAAAAATAATATTTTCCCTAATCACTCCTCAGCTGCAGAAACAGTTCATCACTAGCATTGGGAAGGGTTTCATTTCTTCTAAGCAGGATGAAGAATGATAAACAATAACCTTTGTTTCCATCAGTTGCATTGCTGATGGCAAATAAGGCAGCAAAACAATGTACAACAAAAAATGGTGTTTCAGTAACAAATTATTCTTGCTCTGTTTACTACTGACATGGTATTTTTCATACTGAATCCCAATATTTTCATTGTTATAAAAATTGAGCTGTGTTTAATTTTCAGGACATACATCCAGAGGGTAAGATCAAATGCATTTTATTGAAGGAAGGGATAACACAACAGGGCATTAGGTTTTATAGTTTTAAGTTCAACAAGAGGCAGCACAGGGAAAGGTCATAATGCACATAAGTAAACAGAAAAAGTAAAGGTAGGATAAATTTGATAAATTTACACATTTTCTCCTTTCTAATGCACTTGGAAAATATTCAAGTTTGGCACCTTTTATGTCAGAAAAAAAGTTAAAAGAAAGCCCTATCTCTTATCATTGAAAAACTGCAAATTTAAGTCACAATTTTGAAAGCTAGTGCTAAGCAGAATAATGATAGAATCACAGAATGGGTTGGGTTGGAAGGGGTCTTAAAGACCATCTAGTTCCAACCCCCCTGCCATAAGCAGGGATACTCTCCACTAGGCCAGGTTGCTCAAAGCCTCATCCAGCCTGGCCTTGAACACTTCCAGGGATGGGGCATCCACAGCTTCTCTGGGCAACCTGTTCCAGTGCCTCACCACCCTCTCCAGGAAGAATTTTTTCTTGATATCTGATCTAAATCTCCCCTCTTTGAATTTAAACCCATTACCCCTTGTCCTGTCACTACAGGCCATTGTAAAAAGTCCCCCCACAACTTCCTTGTCAGCCCCCTTCAGGTACTGGAAGGTACTATAAGGTCTCCCCAGAGCCTTCTCTTCTCCAGGCTGAACAAGTCCAACTCTCCCAACAGTCTTTCTTCATAGCAGAGGTGCTCCAGCCCTCTGAGTATCTTCATGGCCTCCTCTGGACTTGCTCCAACTGGTCAATATCCTTCTTATGTTGAGGGCCCCTCAGCTGGATACAGTACTGCAGGTGGGATCTCATGAGAGCAGAGGGGGAGAATCCCCTCCCTTGACCTGCTGACCACACTCCTCCAGATACAGCCCAGGATACGGCTGGCTTTCTGGGCTGCCAGCACACACTACCAAACAGTGATAGGTTTGACAACAGCTCCATCTCAGTTGGGCCCTAACTAGGGCCCTAACTATGTCCCAGCTACATATATTCTGATGATTTTGGAACCTGTATAAAGAGTCCATATAAAGTTCATATGATTCTACCCAAAGTAATTTCCGACAAAGACTGAAGGAAATCAATGCAGAGGAGGACAGCCCTACATTTTCCTCTCTTCAGATGAAGGGATTCCTGATTCCCATGAGTTGCTGCTTAAAGAGCAACTAATGATAGGGCACTCAGATGCATGCTGCAGGTTATTCCACTAGCTAAGTGATCATTCCAAGGCAATGAAAAGGTGACTAAGTATGGATCTACACAGTCAATTAAACATAACCAGTGGTCAACCCATGACTGGCTTCCAGTCATATACCTTATTGATCAAAGTGTCAGTTTACTACAAGCAAAACTGTGAAGTAACAAATGACTGTGGATTTGAGGGTCTTTTGTCAATGTTTCACATATGAACTCTGTCCTGAATAAATCCTTGCCTGCAGGGCTTAGAGCTACACTGAGCTCTCACACAGAGCTCCACTTCCTCAACATGGAGTGTCACCTGAAAGTACCAAATGTATTTCCCTATGCAAGTATTTAAGCATTTATGTTTCATTTTATGCCCATTACAAAGCCGTAAGTGATAGATAGTACTTGTTGCCTTGTTGGGATAAAACAGGCCAATATTTGGAAAAGCTAGAAATTTGATTGCCATTCATGTCTAGTTGCACTCTACACAGTAACAGCATTACTACATCCTTACTAGTTAGTGCTTTACATTGTACATATATTATTTTTTCTGCAAAGGATGTTTGATGTGGGTGGACAGCGATCAGAGAGAAAAAAGTGGATTCATTGCTTTGAGGGAGTTACTTGCATCATATTCTGTGCTGCACTCAGTGCCTATGACATGGTTCTGGTGGAAGATAAAGAAGTGGTGAGTCAGAAAAGACAAACAACCCTTTTTTCTGCTAAGTTTTAATGTACTCTCTGATGGCATCAGAACTATTCCTGTTCCCTGATAACCATTTAAAGGCTATTATGCTGTATTGGTTCTTGCCAGTAAAGAACATTGCAGTAAAAATGACATATGGGATGAGATTTGTCAGTCTCTGGTGTTCACCTTTTGCATTTCAACAGAACAGAATGCATGAAAGCCTTCAGCTGTTCAACAGCATCTGCAACCACAAGTGCTTTGCAGCCACTTCCATTGTGCTGTTTTTAAACAAAAAAGACCTCTTTCAAGAGAAAATAACAAAAGTTCACCTGAATATCTGCTTTCCTGATTATAATGGTAAGTTTTCAGAAGAAAAGACATTCCTATGATTAGCAGAGGGCATGCATGGAAGGGGAAGACTTGACTCAGGTCACCTATATATAACCATTTAAAACTTGTCTAAGCATCTAGCCTTTCTCTCAGAAGAAAGGTATGGGACAGACATGGCCAGAACACAATTAATCTCACCTACTCATGATGCTTATCCTGGGGTGGGATCTTCTCTCTCTGGAGATGCTTATTTCTCTCCATTGGTGGTAGAGGAAGCTGAGAGACCTAGAAGTTTTAGATGGCTAAAGTGTGATGTGATGAATCCAGCCAATATTCCAGTGCAAGTGAGTGGCTTATCACTCACACACACCATAACTGAATCCAGGGGGTTTGCCCCTATTTTCAAAAACTATCCACTTCAGAAATGAGAACTTCTGGTCAGGCGTGGTGGGCAGTTTAGTTACAAAATTTCCATACCTAATGCATGAAGTTAATGGGAATAGTTGTTTAAATGTGTCTTTTCTTTTACTATTCCCTCCACTAGGACTAAATACATTTGAAGATGCTGGAAATTACATCAAGAAACAATTCCTAGACTTGAACATAAGGAAAGAAGATAAAGAGATATATTCTCACCTGACATGTGCCACGGACACCCAGAATGTCAAGTTTGTATTTGATGCAGTCACAGACATAATAATCAAAGAAAATCTGAAAGACTGTGGGCTTTTCTAGTCATTGCTCATAGCCTGACTTCATCTCTGTCCACTTCCCTCTTCTCATCCTGTGTGCTGACTGAAATAAAAAACATGAGTATCAGTAGATAATTTCCATTAGTTACTTCTGTGTTTTCATGCTACATTCACAGCTAAAAATGACATACCATTAATTCAGAGGCAAACCACCACAACTTAACTGGTGTACGACAAAGAGCAGTGCAGCTCTGAATGTTTAATTATATTGGGTTTTTTAGAAGAGCTATGAGGCACATACGTAAAAACTGCACGTGTATAAATGTTGCTATGCAGTTTGGGGAAAAAAAGAAAAAGATGAAGGCAAGTTTCTGAATACCTGAGAGAGTGTAAAATATTATGGTAACTGTTAGTGCCTGTATAGGCCATAAAGGCAAGCTTAAACATTTTTGTAACAATGAAAAGACCTAACTTTTTAAAATATTAATTAATAATCCTGCTACTGGACAGTTTATCCAGTACCCTGGGATTGCACAATCATTTCCACCAGTGCAGAGCAGATGTAAACCCACTGGTCCTTGTGGCAAAAACACAGCCTCGAGACTTTGGCACAGAGGTCTATTCTCTGTGCAGAGAACTTGCTAATGAAGAACCATTCCCCTTTAACTCCTCCTGATTGACTATAAATACAGAAAACATTTAGTTCTATTAAACAGAAGGGGAGTTTACTGTATACTCATTGTGTTCTGGTTAATATTATTGAAAACACCAGAATAGGCAACTTGGTCACTGCACAACCGAGTCCTGCAAGCTGTCCACATAAGCAAGGTCATTGGTCTGTGCAGGTCTGCCAGCAGAAGCAGGAAGAGGAGAGCTAGAATACATTTTGCATTGTCTGAGTTTCTATTGCTGCCTGATCTGTAATGCTTCACTTGATTAATCCCTTGTTTGTACTGAAAATAATGGATTTCCAGTGGTAAGGTTTCAGGACTCGTTTCCAGCAATAAATCTCATTTAAAATGAAGAATGTGAACTATGGTGACATCAACATTAATTTCTGGATGCCTTGATGGTATAATAAAAGCCAGAATGTTTAAGAAACAAACCCATGAGCATACCTCTCTCAAATGTATTCGTCAACCAAGTACCTCCGAGTTAGCAGAGCTACAACTGTACAGATGGGTTTCCCACTCGTGCCTTAAGGAGTCAGGCCGGCCTAAGATGTTCTGAGTGCCTGGCAACGCCGTGGCAGGAGGGAGCAGCAGGCCCTGGGACCCCCAAGAGAAAGTGCTGCGGGCGCTGCCACAGGGCTCCCCAACGGGCTGCCGGGCCCAGCTGCGACAACAGGGCCCAGTGAAACCAGCACTCCCGGGGACAGGCCGGAGGGGTCTGTCTGCTGGGTACAGACCGATCAGAACCGGCGGCTAGATCCCAAGTAATCCCGAGCCGGGAGGAGCGGGCGGGAGGACGAGCACATCCACCCTTCCCGCGGGCCGCCCGCCGGCGGCCATAAGCGGCGGCCAGGCGCGGCCGCCAGGGGCCGCAGTGGCACCGCGGCACATACACGGCCGCCGCCGCCTGTCGGTGCGGGGGTGTCCCGGTGAGGCCAGCCCGGGGCCGGGCGGGCACTGTGGGCCAGGCCGCGGCGGGGAGCGCGGCCTCGGCGTCCCTCAGAGTTCCTCCTGCACACGCAGAGCTGGGGTGGCAGGGAGAGGGAGCCTGCCGTCCTGCAGACGGGGCGTTCAGCTTTATTTTCATTTGTTTCGGGAGGCGGGCGTGTTCCCCGCACTACGTGGGGTCTCATCCAGGTCACCTACATCCCGCCTGGGCTGGGTTATCCGGAGCGGCAGGGACGAGCAGCCTTCAACATCATGCTCCTCCTAGCAAAGAGGAGAAACAAACCCCTACCAATAACATCATACTCCTCCCAGGACTGTTGCCGTCACATCTCTTCCCGCAGACAAAAACCATCGGCACGAGCAGCTAGAGGAGCAGTGGCGCCGCAGAAAATGGTGCACCAGAGAGGCATTACATACCAGAGTGGGGGTTTCAATACAAACTTTAACTATAGTATTGTTGATGAGTTGTTTGGTTTTGTTTGGGGTTTTTTGGTGTTTGTTTTTTTTTTTTAATTTAGAAAATTTAAATTGCTTTTTGACTAACTGGCATCAACAGTTCTCTGTATTTTGGTTATACAGTCAAATCTTTAAATTAGATTAAAAATAAAATTTTAGTTTCCAGTATAAGATGTGGTCTTTTCTTTTGCTCATAACATGGTGCTTAAGCACAGCATGTGGTGTACACAAATACTCTGGGGTAGTAGTGATATCAAACTGGTAATCTCATCACCTTGGATTTTAGATGATCTGCAGGAATGCACGTGCTCCAACGGGATGACAAAAGATTCACTGCGTTTGACACCACACCTCTTTGCCATTCTCTTTGAACTTCTTATTTCAAAAGCTACCATTTTGATTCTGTATATTCCATTTCTTACATTTTTTCAGTATTTATTCTGAGTACGGATTCTTGAAGACAGCAAAAAAAGAAAAGAAAGGATTTGTTACAAAGAATATTATTGGGTTTGCTTCCTTTTTGACCGGCAGCTTTAACCCACCAAAGGAATGCTTCGAAAGCTGCTGGATTTCAGTGCATTACCGTTAAGTTGGTTTTAGTTTGGACCATTGTCACAATATTGTACCTGTGCCTTTGAGAGTCCATGAATGTTTGAATGATTCGCCTTTACTGAATTTTAAACTGGCACCCAAAACGTCACAGAGAAGTTTTGCTCTCTGTAGCACAGTAAATCCAGCTCAATTTGCTGTGTGAGTTCATTTTGTTCATGCATTGAACTTGCACTGATGGCGTATCCCTCTGTTACCTAAAGGGCATGAAGCAGTGTGCATCAACCTTAAACATTGCTAATGGGGCTTCCATATACGCAATGGAACTCCTGTTTTGTTTTTTCTGTCTGATTGACTACTAATATAATTGCTACAATTTCAAGAAATAAACTAGACCTTGACTAATTTCACCTTTTCTGAAATTCAAAAGTGACAAGTGAAACGTCAGTGAAGACTCACCTGGGTTATGGGATACCTTAGCAACACAGTATCTCTACACACATTCTAGACTTCCCGTTCATAGGTTTCTGTCAGTCTTTGTCCTCTTTTCTCATTAACTACTTTTGGTTTTACTGCGTTCATTCTGTTTTCCTGCATCTAACCCCAGGAAGCGTCCAGTGGCATTAAGGATCATAGAACCATAGAATGGTTTGGATTGGAAGGGACCATTAAAGATCATCTAGTTCCAACCCCACTGTCATGGGCAGGGACATAATTCGCTAGACCAGGTTGCTCAAAGCTCCATCCAACCTCGCCTTGAACACTTCCAGGAATGGAGCATTCACAGCTTCTCTGGGCAACTTGTTCCAATGTTTGACTCCTATTATCATGAGAGGGAAAAAAAAAAAAAACCTTAACTCTTCCCCTGAGAACTGGCAATAAGCAAAGTCTTAGGGAAGGAAACAAGTCATCCTGTGATGTACTCTTTTTCTTTGAAGATGATACACTTTCCAAGGCCCTGATTTAGCAAAAGCGTCAGTTGCTGCGAAAGTGAAAACTGTTTAAGCAAGTGAAACTGCTGTACTCTACAGCCACTGTACTGGGGCCGAAATGGCCAGAGAGGCCGCACAGAAAGCACCCAAAGTGTAGTTTTCTCTCTGGGGATTACATGGAGGTTTTCTACATTGACCCTAGGTTCAAATTACTGATGTGGAAAGGTCATGCTTCTTCTCAACTCTGAGTCAGACACGCATTCTAATAAATTGAATTAAAGACTCTGCAGTCCATTCTTTTGTCCACTGAGACATGTAAATCTTATTAGTGTCAATGAAGGTTGCAAGACATTCAGAAAAGATAAAATACACTCCTCATAATGTGTATCGATAAGATGGATTACATGTTCTAAAACCACTTTCTATAACATTGTGGAAAACCTGCCATAAATATAATCCCTTTCTAGAACATTTTAAAAGCATAGGAATAGCATATAAATCACAGGACAGTGAGATTCTGATGATGAGCATTGTGAAAGCTTCTTATCCTTGGTACAGTCCATTAAAAACAAATCATAAATTCTGAAGAAGCACACAGGAGGATCATCTGAGACCTAAGATCTAGGGGTACTTACATGCTGAACACCCACTGATCACAACGGCTGACTCTGTTTACCCATGGGTGCAAATCCTGTCCACATAGGAACAAGAAGCTGCAACATGAAATCATACAGCAAGCAGATGCATTCCTTTGGGATCTTACTCAAAAGATACAAAACTACAATTTCCTACCTAGCAGCACTATTCAGTGGCTGGTTTTGCCACAGCAGGATGTAGAGAGGAACGAGATGGACTGATACACTGTTCAGTTCATGAAGGCAAAGAACATAGTAGAGCTGAGAATATTTTTACAAACTGTGTGCATTGATTGAAGCTGTTCTAAGGAGCCACAGCTTAAGGGGACATCATCTTCATTCTTACTACAAACAGAGATTTGTAAAAAGGAAACCTTAATGTCTCTCTTGTGTGTATTTTTCCCTGTGAAACAGGCAGTTAGTTGGTTGGGGAGCTACACCCACTGCAGTTACAGGTGGATCATGGCATTCATGATTAGTTTGATCAGATAACTTTTTTTCTCCCTTACTGTGCTATTATTGGAAAGCCAATGCAAACCTTGTTTGGGAGTTCTGCTTAAAATTGATGATCACTGTACATTATATTAATAATAGAACAGCAAATAGCAGTTAGTTTATATGTTTGGTCTTTGAGAATTTCCACTGAATTTTTATGTATATGTGTGTTACAATGTCTAAGTTTATTTTCTTCTCTCTTTCCTTGTTTTTATTTTACATGGGAGCAATAATGACCCTGTTGAATAATGTGTCTTGTCGTTTATTCTAATGTGCTTCAATTCAGTGCTTAGAACAGAGAACAGTTAGAAAAAAACAGGGTTTCTTCCACCGGAAAAAAGAGAAGCCATTAGTTAGAGAGTGTAAGTACCACTTACATGAAAGTAAAATGACTGCTAGATCTTAATAAAATACATTACATCTTTCCTTTGGAATAAACAAACTATCATTTACTTTAGAGCTCATTTACAGACAGTGTTTTTCACACTATAAGTAATCTGAAATTCTAAATAAATGTCCTTCTGAGAAGCCACAGGAGGCAGAAGAAATACTTGTATAACAATATTGTAGCTTCAGAAAACAAGAACTAGAGAAACAAGTTGGAAGTGGCCAGGTTCAAAGAAAAGAGAATTAAATGAAGGATGGGTATATTTCCAGACTAAAACATACCCATTTTCTGCCTTTTAGAACCATTTTTATTTTTGTAATTTTATATAACTTTAAAAGCTTCCATGCTCAGACTAAAGTTTGTTTTGTTGAAATATTTTTATAGGTCCCAACTATTTTGCTTTTCATGTGTGAAGAACTACCAGCATCTGTTAGAAACAGAAACAAAGACAAATGTTGTAAATCTCAGAATCTTCCTCGATGGGGAATGCCCATTCTCTGCATACCTCCAAGCAGCAGCATTCATTTTCTCAGAGCTGTTTGCATTCAGCGATGTTTTACTATGTCTGACTTTGCACCTGCAGAGAGCAGTACCCAGATTGTTAAGGCTGGACCCTGCAAGATCTAAGTGGGTTCTGCTTGGTTTAGGTACAGACCGGGCCCTGTGGGCTCTAACTTACCAGTGGAATCCAGAACACTCCCTCAAAGTCAGTCCTGCTTGCTGTGCCTTAGTCCTCCCAGCTCAGGATCTGCATAGGTGATAGTGCTCGATATTTCACTGTTGCCATTTATATTTTTCTTTAGGTTGACAGGGTCAGTGAGGAATTCTCCCTACAATATTTGCTTAAAGTTATCATCTCTGAGCTCACAAATATGAAGAAGCTGCTGCTTTCTCCTTCCAATATTTAATATGGAGGTGCTTTTAACTTCTGTTTACTGAATTTAGATTTATTAAATTTTCTTCCATAAAACAATGTTTATATACACATACCTTGTTGTTTATATTATAACAAGATTTCTACCTTTTAAAAAGACTGTTCATGCAAACAAAAACCTTCTGGTTCCACCAGGCCCCAGTAAATGCCTGTTTATATTATCTCTGTGATCCGTAACAACTGAGCACCCAACTGAGCCCCTACAGATTTACAAGTGCAATGAATCCTTGAGGTTAAGATATCAAACATCCACTTGCTAATTGTGACATTAATCTCACACTGTCTGCTGCTGAGATGTTAATGCTGTACTAGTGCCACGTTGCCATTTAAAGTCATTTCATCCTGTAGTGCAAGTCATGTGGTTCTGACTGCTGGTACAGATCCAACAGATGGATTGTGAAGGAGTGGGAGGCAGAAAGTGAAATGCAAACAGACTCACTGATTTTTAAAGTACAGCATATTCAAAGATAGCCTTTGCTTTAGATTTCTCAGTTCTTAAGCACCCAAAATAAGGTGGTGGCTCTCATCAGAGCATAGTCAGGTAGTTCAGACAGACATCCAGACCTGGGCGCTGAGGAAAGTTTCTGCCCCGCAGCTTACACAGGACAAAGGAATTTAGACACATAAAACACCTCTTGAAGCAAAATTCACTTCCCGGAGTACAGTGGTGAAGTTCTCTACAAAGTTCAGCAAGTCAGTGAGGTAGCAAGGGCCAGCATGCTGCAGAAGGAGCCCAAGGCAGTCAATAGTAAAAGCTGTAGAGATTTTTCTGCAGAAATGGAATTTTCTAGACATAAGTGGGAACCCAGGCACCTTTTTAAGGAGAACCTAATATCCCAAAGGACTTTGCTGCCTAGGACCCTTTGTGAAGATGGACTTGAGCACTGTGTTAGACATACTCAGCACTTGCTTGAATTGGGTCTTGAGATGATACTTGCTTCATAAATGGGTTCTGCAGCAAGAACAGCGTATAGATTTGTGAAAAGAAACAAAAGTGCCAAAAGTCTGAATGTGCTTCAGCGTTTCCATTTTTTTCATGTTAACTGAAGGCTAGAACAGAAAACAGCAACTTACCATGGAATTTATATATAATCAAAATAAGTAAAAATCTGCACGGTGATTAGTTATAAAGAAAATACCGAAAAAAGTTATTGCAGAGAATACATTTCTGAGACAATGGAACATGTGGTATCTTTAACGATATTTTCATAATAAAAAAAAATTACTTACATACGCTTTTTAGTGAAAGTTTGTATATCAAATTCTGGCAGACATGAGGCCAAGAGAGAGAAGTCAGGAAAGCTGCAGCCCATTCTAGGGAAGCAGCTGCTTTCATCTGGAATTGACTGAGAGCTGTCATGACTGGAAAAATGTTAGCCAAGAAAAAACTTGCACTTAGCATCTTGTGAAAGGTTCAGTCTGCTCTCTCTCTCTTTCTCCCTCTCTTAGAGTAGTTTATTCAGAACTGAATCGTTCCTGCTTAAGTTGTAGTAGCCACAGGTCAGATTTTTTTTAGCTTGTACAGTAGTGGATTTGTCTTGTTAGCCTCACTGTTTAGCTTCCACCTCCTCAGGGTTTCAGTGTTGTACAGCATTGTACAATACAAAACAATAATGCTAATGTAATCAGTGCTGCAAAATGAGGTTAATGACTGTTCAATCTGGCAGGCTGAAACTGGGGGTTCCTCATGAATAGGAGAGATTCTGTATTGCTAACACTGAGTTTTCCTTTCCCAGGTTCATTACCTTTGCTTTCTTCTGAAGAAGAAAGTGATTTGCATTGAAACATTCTGCACCTTGGCAATTTTGTTTGACGAAGGGAAAAACATGCGATGTAACAAGGGCAGATCTTGCCTTCAGTGGGACTGCAACAAATCTCCATTTCGTGTTTTCAAAGTACTGTACAAACATTTGCCAGGTAACCCTTCGTGTTGTCTGGGGAAGGATCCAGGTCAGCAACACAGCTGACTGCCAACCAAAAGAAGCTCAGGCAGAGCATTAGGCTGGTGTTTCCTCCCACACCTTGTGCCAAGCAATCCAAATGCTTTTAAACCTTCTGAAAAGGATTTTTTTTTTTTTTCTTCTGACATTTTCTCGTTTTCCTAAGGGCAAGATGACCTGGATAATCTTTCTGAAGGTGATTGTATGATGGCATCGGTTATACAGAGAGTATCTGAAACTATAGTTCTAATTTTGACCTCTTAGCAGGCTTCCTGAATAGAAGTGAGGTGAAGATGTTGGGCCAGCTTTGTCTGGGAAAGGAATGGCTAAAGCAAACTTGGCCTACAAGATGAAGCACTGTCATCAGACATAAGTCAGAACAAAGTGGTGTGCCAAAATGTACATGTGTGCATACATGCAATCAACTTTATATGAGAATATGAAAAGTTTATGGGTTGCTTTTGATATATTCCATTTCACAGGTCTCTCCTGGGGTGAAAAAATCCCAACTCCTCATCTGTATGCAACAGATATTTTCTCCCAAACAGTTCTGAACTGCAACATGCCATTTTCTGCAGCTACAAAAATTACAGCAGAGTGAGGAAGCTGCTAACCCAGCAGCATGAACAACATAATGACTTGAATGCTTTTCTTAGCTGTAGCAAAGTGTTTCTTGTGCTTCTTGTAACCTATAATAAGGAGTCAAACTTTATCCCCCAAAACTGTCGGGCAGGCATTTAAAGAGACAAAGCCGTCATTTGCTGTATATCTTTCTATTTAAGGTTCTGCTCTTCAGCATTTGCAAAGAACAACACAGATTCATGTTTATCCTCCAACTCCCCAAAGACTAGGATTTTGTATGAACTTGGGCTGTTATGAGAAGTATTGTTTCTGAGTTTGTCTATCTGCCGTTATAAACACAGGCCTGTCTTTGTGTGCATCAGATCTTTACGTAAAGACCGTGAAGAATGTGGGGTTCTCCACAGCACAATACAGCCCAGGGGTTTGTGAGAGCTGGGTCTGGGGACATGGGACCTGATGGCTGGGAGGGTGTGGAAGAAGTAAGGGCTATCTTTATTCCTGCAAACCGATAGCCTTTTGAGACGTTAAGATGACACCGCTCTCCCTCCTTCCTCCCATCCAGGCCCTTTTAAGTTTCCCTGTCATTACATTGGCTGCCCACAGAAACATACACCATAGAATCATAGAATCCCAGGTTGGGAGGGACCTCAAGGATTTTCTGGTTCAACTTTTCTTGGTAAAATGCAGCCTAGACAAGATGGGCCAGCGCCCTGTCCAGCTGAATATTGAAACGTCCAATGCCGGGGAATCCACCCCTTGTCTTTTCCATTTGACACCTTGTAAAAAGGAAGTCTCCATATTCTTTGCAGTCACCTTTTAAATACCAGAAGACGGTGATAAGGTCTCCCCAAGCCTTCTTTTCTCAAGATTGAACAAACACAGTTCTCTCAACCTTTCCTTATATGGCAGGCTTCCCAGTCCTTTGATCATTTTTATGGCCCTTCTCTAGATGCCTTCCAACTGCCCACACCATTTATGCATAGCAGGGACCAAAACTGAAAACAGTATTCCAGGTGTGGCCTGACAAGCACTGGGTGATACACCATGATTCAAACTCAGTGGCTGAACAGGCATCATCTGGTAAATTCAGCCTCCTTTTGCCCACAGAGAACAGCTCACGGCGCAGGAGCATGGGGGAATTGTAAAGGTGGTGACTGAAGAAATAGCTTCATTCAAAAGAAAGGGCAAAAAGCTAGGAAAGATATTTCTTCTTCCTCTCCAATTCTCCTGAGTGCACACCAGTGCTGTAAGAGGCAGTGGAAGCAGCACAACACCTCAGGGCCAATGCTACACACCATCTCTTGCGAATATGTCAGAGAAGGAATTCACAGATTCACAGAATGGTAGGGGTTGGAAGGGACCTCTAGAGATCATCTAGTCCAACCCCCCTGCCAGAGCAGGATCACCTATATCTAGATGCTGGTGTTGGAATGGAGCCTGTGTGGGACATGGCAGCCATCTGGGGATGGCCACTCTTGGGAGACTCTGGGTTGCAGGGCAGTCCCTTAGCTGCTCTTTGCAGGAGAAGGCTGCCTGCAGAAGGGCTCCTCAAGCTCAGATTCTAGTTACTAATTTCAAATTACCGATTCAGTCAGATTTATTTGATCAGGGTTACATAAAACAATAGTAGTAGCCAAAGGTCTTCACCAGAGCTCCCATCGGTTTAGCTCTGGGATAAGGTTAGCTGCACTGGGAAATACTTAGAAAAAAAGCTTGATGTAGACTGCTTATAAAAGAAGGGAGAGAGGCATCCCCTGCTCACTCTCCTCCTGTTTCAGTGAAGCACAATAACTCTTACCATTGCTACTTTAAAGAATAGGAGACTGTGTATATGTTCACTCTTTCCTTTAGTTATTCCTTTTTAGCCTTCAGTGCTAGACCCAGTGCCTCTCACCAATACAGGATTTTATTTTGGACTTAGGAACTACCTAAGTGTCATGTCTTTGGTAACTGCCGTTCAGCCAGTTGGTGTGATCCCTTATCACAGAGCACTGGCCAGTGCCTGTCCTCATGCTGCAATACTCATACCACCGCTGAATCTCTGAATCTGATCTTTTAAATTCAGCCAGAATTAACAATTCACAAGGGATTTTATAGGAAGTTCAACACTTTTAATCTTTAACAGATGCTTCCAAAAAGATTTGGTGTTATGTGTGTGAGTGCAGGTGAACAAGAATTCCAGCGCCAGTCTGTAGCTCTGTGCAGTGGAGAGAAAAGCATTTTTACAGCAAAAGACTGGTGTATCATTTGTTCACAGGCAAGAGGAAGGAATTGTCTTCACTGGAACCTGGGAGAACAGGTTTTAAAAGTGAACACCAATCCTGCCTGCTCATGGAAGGATGGTGATTGACACCTCCTCCTCAAAAATAGTTTTCCTGTACCCACACTTAACAACAGCTTCTGATACAAGGAAACAGTGAAAGTCCAGGTTAGTACACATCCTAGTAAACACAAATCCTGGTACAAATCCCAGAAGTTTTAGAAGCACTACATGTAACATTAAGGGTATGGAATCTGGCTCTAAATGACAGACAGACAGTCTGAGCTGGAAGTGCTTTTGACATACCAGTAATCAGTGCTATTCCTGTCAGTGATTATACCCAGCACTGCCATTACTGAAGACAGCATCTATCAAAAATGTTTTTAAATTCCTGATTTAGACTATTGCAGCTGGAAACATTTTAAGCAACCAATGCATTTCCCTCTACAGATGAGCTGTGAGAATGGAAGTTGCATTTCAAAAGAATTTCAGGTTTTCAACGTTTGACTAGATTCTGATAGGAATCAGTGATCCAGATTTTTCCCTGAAGATAAGTCTCGAAAGCACACAAATAAAAAAGCTGGAGTCATTCTCAATATTTACTTTTAGCAAAATTGAAATATTTTCATAATGACTTTTTAAGATATGAGATTTGGGTAGTTTAAAAAAAAAAAAAAAGCCTTAAGAACTAAACAGAAATCAGAATGTCTTGCTCTGAATCTGTCCAAATAAAATGTCTAAACATTATTAGAATATTTTTCTTTGGAGAAACTCTGGAGAGATCAATCTGATTTTACA
Organism: Rhynochetos jubatus; assembly: GCA_027574665.1. Classification (NCBI taxonomy): domain Eukaryota; kingdom Metazoa; phylum Chordata; class Aves; order Eurypygiformes; family Rhynochetidae; genus Rhynochetos; species Rhynochetos jubatus. The sequence continues at coordinate 11,856,198 of CM050652.1, forward strand.
ATGTGTTTTAGATCCAGCTAAAAGCATATTCAAATGCAAAATCAAAATTGCTCTCAGCAGTTCTACTTGGGATACAAAAGTTCATCTAATTGGCATCCACCAGGATGCTTATTTGCTCATTCAAGATGAGAGACCAATTTACAAAGCAAAATTACATCCTCTGAGTAGAATAGGAACCCTGACATGGGACTCAGCTTTTCAATAAGTATTTTCAATGCAAATAAGGTTTCAAAGGACTGTTCTGAGAAAAAAAAAAAAAAAAAAAAGCAAAGAAGTGAACAAGCTTCTTCCTGTCTCATTCTTGAATTACTAATATGAAGTATGAAGGTAAAATAAATGTTCTTAAAATTATAAGGAGCTTTACACATTACCTATCTCTCGCTCTATTCTGTGAACATGCAAACAAAGCATTGTCAGTAGGTTCATTCATTTTGAAATATGAATGGAGGTGAGAGGGCTCTACTCTGCTTCCTTGGTCAGCAGCAGAACAGGGGCTGACTGAGTTGAAACTTTAATTAAATCCCTTTCAAGACAGAATAACTTACTGTGAGCATCTTTGTATGAGTTTTACATCATATAAACCACAACTAAAGCACCTATTAGACAGTGTCTTGTGATTACTTTGTGGCTTAATGTAGGTCTCTGTCTTTCTGCAGAGACAGAAATCCATGTAGAAGACAGACCTGGTACTGCAAGTGGTATCACTAAGTATCCTACATTTAAGTAGCCCTTGCAATATAAATAAAGCAGACAACACTCTTCTGGGAGGAGTTACCCAGTTTATCGAAAGCACTTCTGGAGTTGCTACACATCACATTTAACCTTGTCACTATACTTAAAGAATGATTCCTTATATAAATACCCTATAAATACCACAGTCATCAGCTGGTTTCATTGACACAAAGAGACCCAACGCAATACATAAACAGAACAGAAAACAGGCTGGAGAATGAGGTGTTGTATCTATGATAAATCTCCATGTTGTCCTTCTCGGCACGCTGGCATTTTAAGAAGACCCCATGCTAGCTGAGATAAAGTCCATGTTTTGCTGACGAGGGGGAAAGAGGTAGTATTTCCTTTTGCTTGGAAGGCATTCAGACGCTGTGCTGACAGGCATAATAGAAATGCCCACATAGATTAGCGCAAGAGAAAGAGAGAAAGACTGCAGAGCCAGAGCTCTGCAGATAATCATAGCATAATAGGAATATTAGATCACTGCACATTTTTCTCTCTGTTACTGTCTGCTGGACGTTCTCAGGGCAGAATTTTTTAGACTGTGATCCTATTTTTCCTTCCTCAGTCACAGAACATGATCTGAAGCACTGGGAAGGTGTTCTGGACCAAGAGCCACCCGTCATACCTTGGGGATCTTGTTTTTATCACACAAACTACACTGCTTTAGGGGAGTCTTTTGAGCACGGTGACAAATGTACAGCTATAAAGTCTGAGCTGATTGCTGATGTCATTTTACAGCCAGACTGTAGAAAGAAAAATGTGAAACTGACCTTGCATCAAAATATTTCAAGTCTATTCATGGTTTTATTTTCAGGCAGTGTAGCAGGGTATTTTGCTCTTGCAGTATTTTCCTTAACTGGTAGAAGCTGTGTGCATAGTCTTCTGCCTTTTCTCATCTTGAACAGCCCCTGGGGCTGTGCTGGAGGCGCAGACCAGATCCAATGGACCTGCTACCCAGACAGCTGCCCCTGTTTCCCTCTACTCTTCACAGCACTGCACTTGGGCTCTTCCTGCCTTTAGTGAAGTGCTGCCATTCCCTGTACACTCTGGTGTAAATCCCAGATGATGCCAGTGGATGTAGGAGATTTATTTTGGATTTACACTGAATTTGCTGATAGCAGGGTGCTCTCCTTAGCATCTAGTAAAAAATAATAAAATAAAAAAGTGGCAAAGGAAATACAGATTTCTGAAGAAAATTCAAACAGGTGACAAACTTTATGTATTCAGGAACTTTCCCATTGATTTTCATGGGATGACCCACATGTACAAATGTAGATGAATTGGCATTTGCAGGCATAAACAATAATAATAGTTTGTGTTAGTAACAGGGTAGCATAGAGGTTAAACTGCATAACTTTGCATTTGCAGGATAGAAAGCAGTTGACATCTTTTCAAATCAATAAAAGCAGGGAATATGATAAAAATAACTGTAACATTAAGAAAATATTTTATCTTAATTATTTTAAATCCTTTCAAAAGATTTTTATGTAGTAAATTAAAAATACATGAGTCCCTAGCAAACAAATTCCTTCCAAGCTTCCGCAGATCTCAAGGACTGACCTCTGTCTTTCCGTTTCAGTTATTAGGATTTCAGTCATCTGAAGTGCCAAAAGCTTCTATGTTTTTGTAGGCATCAAGGACTTTCTGTAAATTATTTCTTGCTTTCCTCAAGAAATTTGAAAGGGTTTTTTTTTTTTTTTTTGTGAGTGAAGGTATTTTTTATGTGTTTGCCTGTTTTGTTTAAATCTTTGAAACTTGAAAAATAACAATGGGAACAGAAAAAGTGATCCAGCTTTACTTCAGGTCAGTGCATTTAAAAAAGATATATCCCCTGTTAGGTGATTATTTTTATCCTTAACACATAAAAGTGCCATAATTTTGTGTCAGAATTCTGGGAAGGTATACTTTCCAAAATAACTGGTGCATAAAGAGTGGGATATTGGCTACTGAAGGAAGTACATCATAATAGAATTGTTTCACATTCATATTTTCCGAGACCTCCAAACTGCACACGCGCACAGAAAAGTACAGGTTACAGATGGCAAAGTAAAAACTTCTGCTCTGCCTGTTTCATAAGAAAAGGAAGACAACCAGTCCTCAGAAGCACCCTCAAAACTAGCAAGACATTAATTGAAAAGAAAAGGTGGAACATTCAAATGATGTAAAAGAAGTAAAGATGTACAGGGTGTTTCAGAGATAGAAAGTCATGTAGCAAACACCCCTGTGGCTGGGTGGGGACAGGTACGAGGGAAAAGTGGGTCACCTGCATTCTGCACTGCCATAATAAACACCATTCCTCTGCTAGTAAAATTCTCCTTTAGCATGGCTAATTAGGTCACACTTTTCAGCAAATGGACTGTATTCACAGCTTCGAGATCTCAGATCAGCTTTTGCTTGACGTATGGATGGGGGGAGCACAGTCAGCTGCAACTGCATCAAAAAATATACCTTATGAGTCAAAATATTTATATGGCCTTGTGAAAAACAATATTCTTAGGTATGATTTTAAAAAAAACCCAAAAAACAGAAAACAAAACAATTAAAGTCTGAGAGAGGACTTGAACTGTTAGGTGGTCTGCTTCCTTAGGGGAGCATTCCACCTTCAAGTATGAAGGATTGGAAGAAAGCATGCCGTGGGCTATGTGAAGCCTGCTGTTGTCATCTGTAGCTCGTCTTTGCTCTTACTTCAAGGTTAAAATCACAGTACCGGAGACAAGCTTCTAGTTTAGATAGACACTGCTCTGACTCAGAATAGCCATTCTGCTTCCCAACATGAAGCCTGGTACAGCCAATGGAACCAACCTTGTTAAGTCCAGTCCTTCTCAGAGCAGCCACCCCACAGGAGTCCGTGGCTCTGCTGTCCTTTCTACAGGCCAAAAATCAGTGAATGAGACTTTGGCTGTTAGTTTCAGGTTCTGAAAAATTCCATGCCTGAGGCTCTTCTGCTGTGCTGGCGAACCTCTGCTGCTTGATGTTGATGCTGTTCCATCATGCCATTCCCCTGTGTACAGATACGAGAGACGTTTCTGGACATGGAATTGGTCTAATGGTGTGTTAAAACGCACTAGAGACAGAATCTAATGCAAAGTGATACTTGCCATATTTGTCCAGTTGGTTATGACTATCATGCTCTTCACTGACTTTTGTGTCTATGCATACACATTACATCTTTCATACATATGAATGTGTATATTTTAAACACTAATTATCTAAGAAGATAGAAAAGATATTTTCATATGCAGGTATCTGCTTGTTACATAGTTTTATAAGATAAAAAACGGTTGTGGAGGTTTTTTTTCTGTTGTGGTCCATTTTCCAGAATCCACTGTTCTTTATATTCATATTTTCCATGACCTCCAAACTAAAAAAAAAAAAAAAAACCAAACAAAAAAAACCCCAAAAATAAAAAACCTAAGGCGGCTAATATGAATATTCACCTAAGTTCCAAACTGGTTTCTGCTGGCAGAAAAAAGCAGTAAATCTTTCTCTCTTTTATGACCAGTTTCATTTGCAAAGTCCTGGTATAACTCTTCACAGAGTGATTAGTAGACTCCAATTGGAAACAATACTATTATGGCATATTAAAATGATAATACATGACCTCAATTTAAATTTAAATTAGATTTCCAATGGTGAATTCACTTTGCAGTCTGATGTATTTGGAACTAACAGTACAAGGGCTCACACACTTTATTTCTCATTGACAGAATTGAGTATTTCAGTTACTGGGTTTTTTCCTTTGTAGATGAAAGAAAGGAAAAATGAAACAAAGCACACACTTCACTTGAATATCTACAATGACATGAATGATGCCACAAGAGACAGAGATCATAGTTCTAGTGACATTTCACTTAGACTCTACATCTATATTATATTCTTCAATTGAAAAAATACTTTTATAAGTGTGACTTACTGATGTCTTCCTATCAGATGTGTTTTTACCCAATGTAGTTAATATTTTCTCCTAATCATGGAAGAGCTACTGCTATTAAATAGTTCCTGGCATGTTATTTTGGCTTTGATATATCAATAGCAAGACCTGTGTGAGAATTTTTATCGAGTGCTCATTAATAGTTAGTGTTCAGTTTCAGAATTTCAAGCTGTGGTATATGCACTATTAGGAGCAAGGTATCCAAAACGATATGAAAAAGGCCATTTGAAGACCTGGATTCCTCTTTCAGCACAGGAGTACGGCTGTTTTATCATTCTGAATCTGTTTCAGCTGGTGGATGAAATTATATATGATGCTGATTATTTCATTTTGCTCTAGTCCAGATGCAAAGTGGCCTACTAGAGATAAGGAGAATAAGTTCCTCACTCTCTTCTATTTCTAGTATCACGATCAGGGCTTAATTGTTTCTTTCTTCCCATCTTCCTACAAAGGTATGGGGACGTTTCATTCTTACCAGAAGACTAAAATAAAAAGAATTAAAAAAAAAAATTTAAAACCCCCAAATACTAGAGCGGGAAAGATCGCAGTCTAAATATTTTCCTTGCCTAAGCAAAATAATCTGGAACAAAGCAAGATGAAATCAGCAGATATCCTGTACCATTTCCTGAGTTTGAAAGATAACCCATTTCAGCACAATTCCTCACTGGAAAAGGCAAATCTTTTCAGACACAGTAAGATTTTTACACTCTGGCAGGAGATACTGGTAGTCACAGTTGCAAGGCAGCCATCCCGAAGGTGTCTAAACAAACAAGTAAATGAAGATGGGCCGCAGCAGTGTAATATACATCACGGAAGTTTCACTTTTTGTGCTAGTGGAAAATGTTGCTCAGTCCACAGATGCCTCTACATTCCAATGCATATCACAGCAATATCATGTAGACCATGGACTAAGATACTGATTCTCAATTCCCTCTCAGAGATCCCTTCCTGTGCTAAGATACAGAGATACATCCCAAATTTCTAAAAATTAAAGAAGTTATCTCTTTGGGTGAGTTGCACTTTATGCCTTCTTAGGCCTAAGGAAAGAGAGAGAGATGTGTATTAGATTTGAGACAAGGAAAGGTAGTTACTTCCTAACAAGATCTTTAGTGTGGTCTGATTTCAGCAGCCATCCATCCAGATTCTACGTACATCGCTATTAGCCAACCATCATGGAAATGCTTTGTCCTGGAGACACTGTCCATACCGTCAGACTGCAGTGAGCAGTAAATAAGAGATGTAGAAGCGTCCAGTTTTTTACATGTCTTGCTGAAATTCCTGACCATCCATTCAACAATCCAATAACTTCTATGGCTCTCTTTACTCCTGTTACCTTTTATAAAGTTTCACTCAAAACAAAACCTGTTTCCTAATCATCTTAATAGTAGAGAATATTGCTCTGGTTGTGCCATTAAGCTATAAATCAACAGCTACTCACAACCAGCACCATGTCCATCTGGTCCATCAAATGCATTGGTCCAACTGAAGATGTTAAGGTTCTTAATCATATATCTGCATGTTCAGAGGCTTACCTCCAGATTTCTCTCTCAAACACCTTTCCTCTCACAGGTGTATTTATTGGAAGGCAGCTCCAGTGCCAACATATTAATGAACTAGGCATGGCAATATCACTAATTCTGTGTTTCCCAAAGGAGAACAGGGTACAAAAGGCAGTATTATTATCCAGGATAAATGTAGCAGGCAAATGGAATATATTTCCTTCTAATTTTTGCAATATTGAACTTAAGCACTTCTCACAGAAACCAACAGTGATTTAAGCCATTTTTAATTTACTAACAAGAAGAAATGTCTGGGAATGAATGTGACCAAATCAATTGTCTTCATGTGGGTTTTCCTGCTGGCATATGAGGAATGCAAGGGCCTAGTATTGCACCAAAAAGGTTAGAGAAGAAGGCAGGTGGAGCTAGTGGTCTCTGATGGAAGTCTTTAAGTCCATCAGGCTACTTAGTCAAACACTCCTGAAGCTGCTGAAGAAATTTTGCTCACCTACCTGCCCTGAAATCCTTTTAATTTGAATTGAAAATGAGTGTGTCACAGCATGCAGATTATTCATACACATTCTAGTTGTGCTTGGAAGGGAGGCATCAGCTTTCCTGAAGGGTGTTAGTGTTATTGCATGCAGGGTGAGGCAAGAAAACAGGAAAAGGTGACTGGGAAAACAAGGAGGCTGGGCCTGATGAGAAAGTGAAACTCTGCATGCAGAGAAAGTGAACACACAGTGTGTAGCTCTTCCCTTGGAGCTGCTGATTGAAGTAAAGTTGTGTTGCTTTTATTATCTGCATTATTAAACCAATGTATCTTGAAAGCTGTACAGAAATAGATGAAACACTGATTTCAGAAATTTTTAAATCCCCTCTGATTTTCACTCCATTCCTTTTATTTCTGTATGAGAAAATAATAGTAGCAAAATAGACCTTTAAAATACCCGTTTGTTTATAGGCCTGATAATCAGCACGACTCATCCACAAATCCATCGCTCCAGCTACTCTTACTCCTTGATGGTCAGCATGCTTACGTTTCAGACTAGCATCCTATTTTAATAGGGAGGGGTGGTGCTTCATGACACTTCCTGTCAGTGGTAATAGTGGCATTTCATTTTTAATTTTCATTTTTAATTCAGGCATTTCTCCTGAATCTCCACTAGGATTGCTTTTGATGCTGCCAGTTACTTTGTAACTGAGGACAAATGTTCACACCTATAGGTAAACACAAACTTGTAGATTTTTAATTCGTCAGGGACAGGATGTTTCACTTCACAGCTTTCCTGCCCTCACCTATCTTTTCTCTTTAGCCAATCAGTTACATGCAATTCTTTCTTTGCCATGCTATTTGAAATTACATATCTGCAGTCAGATCTACCACAGAACTTGATTTTTTTTTTTTTTGATATATCAGAAAACAGGATAGGAATGATCTAGTTTCTATCAGTAATTTAAATGTATCTTAAATTCCTCTAGGCACATACAGACTTTGGGAGGAATTTCAGATTCAATCTTACTGAGTAGAAAGTATCCATTTAATTCAGATTTCTATCAAGCAGTATGTGTGCTCCAAATAAAGGTCTTTCTCCTTTCACCATCTTTTTTTCAATATAGCCAATATTGTTAAGGTTTTCATGCCAGGAAAAAATCATAGCATGAAAGCACCTCTTTTAAAGGCCTACTTAAAGGAAGTGTATTGTTGATAAAAACATAGATTTTAATATGACACTGAGTAGAGCACACGCTCACAGATGACTCCGCCTTTCAAATCTCAGAGCTGAAGGATTGTCTGATTTGACAGAAAGTATAGAAGTAGGTGACAGTGCTAACCCTCACTCAGTTATATTTCAGACCTCCAAAATTAAGGAGATAAACCTGAATGCTCTAGTTCACTGATTGCTGGTATTGAACAGCCTGCTTGGTGCTACTTTGCAATGCAGGGGAAGGCACATACAGCTTTCTCTCCCTGTTACCCAGAGAATCAGGGTCCTAATTATTTGTATCAAAAAAATCATTAATGTATCTGAATCAATAAAATACACTATAAAAAAGACTAAGAGTCTCTTACCCTAAAGAGCTTATGAGGAAACCAATACTATAGTTTCACTTATGCATGTAACAGGTTAAGCTAATTTTTACCCTTCCCTCCTGTCTCCTCTAATAGCAGGGCCACTGTCAGGCACAAGGAGGGGCAGACAGGAAATGTGGTTTGAAAACTGTGCACTTAGCTAAACCACAACTCCAAATTATCCACTGGGGACTCTGGCCAGCAGATGCACTTACGAGCAGTGCCCAGGATGTCCTAGTCAGCTCACAAGCCAACGCTGGGCAAAGATGCAGGAAGCCATAACTTGCTGCTTACAGCTCTTGCTGATGAAGTAGAGATGTGACCTGTCATATTAAAAGATGAACTATGTATATTTTTGGTATCATTATTGATTGGAAAAGTTACTGATGAAGCATGTTTAATTGAATTAAAGATGCCTTGAATTGCACCTTCCACCTCATTCATCTGTGCTGTTCTCCTGTGGTTTGTTTTTTTTCTATGAAATATTCTCTTGATTAATAATATGTTTTTTCCTGAATTAATACCAGTAACATGTTTATGTGCTTATCCAAGGTACATGCCCTTTCCCATAATTCAGATAGAAAAAAGAAAAAATATGGCAAGTTTGATTATAGACTTTAAAGTGCACCCTAATGTTTGCACACTCAAATTAGCTGAATTATTGAATTTCCACAATCTTCACACCTTCCCACATACATAGAGATGACGGCAAATGGTGGTCCAGTGAATTCTCTTCCTCCATGTTGCCCTCCTAAGCTGGAGCTTCCAGCTGGGTTAAGGTGGCATTTTGGGTTCTCTTTGCCCTCTGGGCAAGCAAAATGTGCCATGGCCTGGTCCTTAAATTAGAGGCAGCTGTTACACAGCCAGCACCAATGACTTAGTCACCTTAGTTTCACGAAACGGTATTCTAAATATAGTTCCGAAGGTCTTGGACTGTGCAGAATCATTCCATTAACATGTAGAATACATCTTCATACTGTTTTGAAAGCTTCTTCATTGTGACAGTGGCATCTCTAGAGGCTATTTTGGGCTTGCCAGAGACACTAATGGTAGTGTTTGTTTTAGATATCTGGCTTTCTTCCAATTAATTGTGGCTCTTTGTGATTCATTTTGTTTGGAAATCTCTGACAGAGATTATATGAATAAGACAGAAGGTCTTCAGACAGAACATAGCAATTATAAATTGCCAAACACTATTAGAATGAATTGTCAGCATCCTTGTTGCAAACAGATACAGTCTTTTAAATGCACCTCAGCAAGGCAACAGTCTGGTAATAGTCCTCCTGGTGTGATCTTAGCCTTAGTGAGAAAGAATTAGGATTTTAAATTAATGTAATAGAAAATGCTGTAATTCTTACTAGTATCTGATTCAGGCATTGCTGTATGGATTGTTTATGACAGATGATTTGCACCTGTAGATAGTAGTTGCCGTGGGAACTGTCCATTTGGATTTTGGTACTGAATGGTAGTCTGAAACATTTTCAAATCTACAGGTAGTTTTGGGAATCAGTTCAAATGCCTTGAGTAACATATTTCATATTAATGGATATTTGAACACGTAGAATGAAGGTTACTTGATCACAACTTGCATGCTACTTCTAGGTAAAACAGAGAGAAAATTAATAGGCCTTTAATATCAGAAGTCTGGTGTTCATGAAGTGCAAAGAAATGCAAATTGTGATTGTTCCTCTAGCAAGGCTTTTGCCTGCCTTGTTAGTCGCTCCAGCCCGGACCAAGAGGTGCCATTGGAGCAGAACCTAGCATCTCCAAGAGGGAGCTGGAGGATTCTCCCCTTTTGCATTTACATGCTGAGGGAGTCAGGAATGACAAAATACAACCACTTCCTTTTTCAGCTGCTTCTCCCTGAATTTTTATTCTTCCTTTGGTAGCAGGCCAAGAATTCCTACATGTGAAACAGAACAATAACCCTGCTCTCACTAATTTACTGTCACAAATCGTATTAAATTAAACTCTGTGCTTCTTGTCTTGGCACGTGGGTGTTCAATCCACAGACTGAGTTTTCCATGCTGTCTGTTCCGTATGAGCACTGTTATTTGCATGAGAGAGATGCACTGTGCCGTTGTTCAGGTATGGCTTCCAATTTACTGTCTGCAGGCAATTATAACAAGACAGAGGACAAATTTAAACTAGATCATTTTAATGTGACTAACATTTGAAGATTCATCAATTGAATTTACCTCTTGGGAACTTTCACAGCATTTAGGAATTTCTTGAAGAATCTGCCTAGATTAATTAACTTGGGAAAAAACCTACCTTTGGGCTATTGATCAATCAGCCAGTTATGTATTTCTCCATCAAGTGAGGTTTTAGCTGCAGTTTTCAGGACATGAAAGAGAAAGGTCATTGCAAAACATTGTATTCTTCAAGCTGCTATTTCACAAAAATTTGGAAAAAAAATTCACTGATAATTGGAATTTTATTAAAATGCATGGATTTCAGCATGTTAAGAGTGTTCCCTCTGGCTGTGGTAATGTAGGGTCAGAGCCTGCTGGGAATCAAGAACACTCGTGTTAGGGGCTTGTCCCTGCAAGCAAACTGTACGAGTGATTCTTTCCTAATGTTTCATGAGAAATACTCCACTTAATATTAATTATTAAATAATAATTAGGTAATGGAACAGTACTCTGCAGTCTCTAGGGCACTTTTTACACTGGGCAAAACAAAACCTAGAAGTACTTTTTAACAGGTTGCCTAAACCCCAGGAAAATCCCTGCCTACGAGGAGGTGGTAGAGTCTGTCATAGCTGGCTCCCAAAATTACAAAGCCTCCCACGAAAAGCCCTGGATGGGTTATACCCAGCCTGGAGGTAATGGTTTACATGCAGCTGGAACCCAGCTTGTAAGCTGTATAACAAAAACTCGAGAAAACATTTTTTTTTTCTATGTTTATTACAGTCAGACATTGGATTTTGTTGGTGAGTAACTAGCAAATATGAGAAAGAACCTAGTGAGAAACAGCATATTTGGTACTTCAGACATCATCAGCTAGACAAGAATAGGTAACAGGTATCTTAGCTCTCAAAACAATGTTTCTGACAAATTCTCACAACTATTTGATTTATTTTCATGCAGCATTTTAAGATTTCTATGCTTTTTTATTTCTCTGCATGTGTGGTTTTCTGGTGAACATAGGACAAGGCGCGAGATGTCAGACTAATGCTGACAGGGATACGAATCCTTTGTTTATCCATGACTGGCTGACTCGCCCCTCTCCCTACCCACCCTTACTCAGATAAAAATCCTACTGCCATTTTCCAAGTAAGGCATGAATTTTTGGGCCAGAAATAGCATTGAGAGTGATCACTTCCTTCCACTACCCCTTCACGATGCTTCACAGCAGTGTGGGTGACAAACAGGTACTGGTGTCTCCGCTCCATCAGGAGGCTCTTCATTACATGTTAAAAAATGTCAGAAGCAGTGGAATTCACCTCATTAAAGGCAGGCATCCCCGGCACAGTGCCAGTCATTTAGGCTGTTTAGCTCATGGAGGGAAAGAGGCACTTTTGGAGCAGCCTCATAAAGATAAAATAGGCCAGGGGACTTGTAAAGGTGCCTATTTTCCTCTGTTGATTTTAATGGGAGGTCCGAGGGGTGAGTAGCTCAGGTGGAAGCAGACATGCTGATGACAACTAGAGTAAAGGGATACTAATCATGTTCCTTTTCATAATAATTTGAGATGACTCATTATTTTCTCTGCTCCCATCAATCAACTATGATTTACCCGAGCTCAGTTTGAACAGTGGCTTAGGAAAGGATCATCATTCAAGCATAAGCCAACTTTGTTGTGGGAATATTTTGAGGAAAGCATGTGCAAAAAAAGGTGGAAGCCCTCACCTCTGTTAATTCCTCTGTACTGAAAACTTCATTCCTCAAATAGGGAGGAAAAGCCACTGTGGGTGGAAAAGTCAGCTGTGGTAACAGTAGTTATCAACAGAGAACTGCCCTGGAGGTCCCAAGTCAGGCAGCTCCAGGGAAAAGACTTTGGGAGTAAAGAAAGAACCCGGCAGGACCATGTATGGTTATACTGACTGCTGGCACATGGCCCTTTGTGGACCTCTAACAATGGCTGAAGTAGGGCAGCAGGACATCTACCTGGACTTCAGTGATATCAGTAAGTTAGGACTCTTGATGCTCTGAAAATGCTGCTTCTGTTCTATCAGACAGGCACAGCACATCAGAGAGAAGCTGAGATTTGAGATTTGGTTCTTAACCCATCATGGTTTATTAGAAACCAGTATCAGACCAAATTGGGAAGGACGCATTATAAAACAGAGGATCATGAAAGATTTGGGCAAGTCTTTCTATAGCTGGCACTCTGCAGGTTCTTTTAATGTCCACATTGTCTTTCAGGAGCAATAAGTTTCAAGACAGAAATTTTAATTTGAAATCATGGTCCAACACATTACAAAAGCAGATTTTCTCCCTTATGACAGTTAAACTAATTTATGTCAAAAGGCTTGAAAGTTAGTTTTACTTCCATTTCATCAATCTTCTGCTACTCTGCTGCCATAGTTAGTCTAGCTGTTTACTTCAAACAAAGTATACCAGTGCTTTCTCAAAACTTGCCCATTAGTTCCAGTTTTATCTTTAAAAATGATTCAGTAATCAAAATAAGCCTGTGTAGCAGAGCCAACATCTCAAAGTCTGAAAGCAACATTTCCATAGCAAAGGTCCCCAGTTGCCCCAGTAACAAAACTGTGAGGTACAAACACTAACTGAATTTTGGCTAACTTTCTCAGGCACTGTGCGGTATGATGAAATTTGCAAGAGGGACTGAAAAGGCATGTGAGGAACCAGGTATTTTAAGTGTACAACCATGTGTATTTGTACAGGTACATTGCAACAGGCTCACCATCACTCACAGGCATTAGTAAAATGAAAGCCTGAACCCCGGGTAAGAGTCTACTGTTGGTGTCAGTGACAGAGATTTCACCCTTCACATAACTGAAGGCTTCAACACAGACACATGTACAACATTTGTATATACACACAACTGTTTTTCAAGTGAGCTCATAAAGTGGCTTCTCTTGAAAGATGCCAGGTGTGTGTGTGAAGTATGTGTTATCCATACTTTTTTACAAATCAGGATAAGACTTAATCATTAAACTGTAGTTTGGAAAATACCAAAAATACCTTAATCTTTAAGAATCTGGATTCCATGAAATTTGAAAATTACAATAGATATACCTTTGAAATACTGAAGTGCTGTAAGTCTTGATTAACCTGGTTCCTTGGATCATGCCTTGAGGGGGATCCACAAAGACCAAGCCAATACCCACAAGAGTCCTTCTCAAAAAAGAAAGTCTTTCTACAGAATTTGTTGGGCTTGAAGAGCCCTAGTAATTTTAATGGCTACCACTACAGGTCTGTGAGTAAAATAATCCTCTCCTCTATCTTCTTCACCCCAGCCCTGCCCTTGTTTCAGTTAATGCAGACCAAACAACTACAGTTTAGGCTAGTGCTGGGGACAGAGCTGCCCACTGTGTTGTGGCTGCCTTCACACAATTCTGTGAAAGAAAGTATGTTTCCTTGAGTTGTGATACTGCAGTTTTCACCTTGGTGTGCTGTACCGTCAAACTGTAGGAACCTACTCCACAAGTGAAAATCTTCTGCCATGAGGAGTGTTGTTTCATCATCTTCCCGGAGTACCAGTGCTCTATCATCTCAGTATTGAATTGGTCACTAGCTGCCATTTACTTAAAAATCAACCAAAACCAAAGCTGTAAGATCTTGCTGATATGTTTGTCTGTTTTTGAAGTGTCTTTCTGTAAAAGACAGGAGCCTACTCTAATGGTGACTCATGCCCACCTTCACATTTGTGTTTACATGCTTGAGACAATCATCAGAAAACATGCTGAAAAATAGACGCTGTGGAAAAGGACAAAGGTCTGTGCACAAAATCATCTGGGTTAAAATTATCAGCCTAAAAACTTCATGTTTTATTTCTAACCTACAGTGCCAGCTCACAGCCTGGAGACATAAAAATTTTATACTTTTAATCGAATCACTTCCTGTTCATTGCACTGACATAATATTCCATCTCTTTGTAGGCTCACTATTAGCAACAGTAGCAGAATCCTTAATTAATACTTTTAAATAAGATTTAATTTATACTTTTGCACCTTTGGATTAAATAAATAATAGATCCTTGTTATCATTATCTTGTTATCATTAATCTTGTCACAATATAAATTACTACATAATTAACAATGTCGTATCTTCTTAAAGGCACTCATTTATTATTAATCATCTTTGGGTCAAAAATCTGAAAAACAGGTAGAAAAGAGCACAACTAAAATTATATAAGAGGCAAGAAGCTTTTCAGCTTCTGGAAACACTCTTGAAATGCAATAAATTAATTTTATCAGTAACAAGTTTGCAATTGGTGATCCCTGAAAATGGAGATTTTAGGAACTGTGAGACCCACAGAATTAGAAGATGATGAAGTACTGCATGAACAGGAAACATTCTGGTTCCCCTTCTGGTTATTTTCTAATCTCAAAGCAATAGTGACAGATCTTATACAGATGGTCTCATCATTTTCTTTCCTTTAACAGAAGTAATGACTAGAAGAAATGCACAAGGCAATAAAGGTGAGCTTCAGTAGAAGACCCTATGTTGTACTGAGCACACTGTGGAAAAATCATGAAGATGGATCATCAGTGCAGTAATATACATCTCTTTCTTCACTGTTCCATTGTGTAAAAGTGTATGCTAGCTTGTGGAGAGCTTGTGGTTTAGCTTGTACAGCTGGTTTATCTAATGGATGGGCATTAGGAGACCACAAATAAAGAAAACAGAAAATTCAATGTCATGGAAGCAAGTCTTAGGTGGAAACGACTTCCTTAAGTGGCTGCAGAGTGAGTTGCTGCAAAAGAAAATATGTAGGCAATATTCCAGGAATCACACACTGTTTTTATTAAATCAGTGCATGGAAAGATGGCATTAGATTTGAGGGCATGCAGTTCATTCTTCTCCCCAAATGTGTGAATTATTCTGCACCAGATTAGGGTGGTCTGAGAGGTTGCCTCAGCCCAGCTGAGAAATGCCGGAGTGGATAGCCAGCATTCTGTGCTAGAACACTTGTGGGGTTTAAAGATATTGCACACCTAGAGAAACCCAAAGTTGACTAGTGGGATTTCTACAAAGCCTACCTTTTCACTTTTCCCGGTCCCAGTAATCTCTTAAAAGAAGTGTGACCCACCATGAGGAGATCCAGGGAGCAAAGAAAGGCCACCAAGGTGAGGAAGGACATGCCAGGGCCTAGCTGGGAGGGACATGGCTTACATACACCCTCCTGAGGGACCACAGCATGTACAATAATCATACAGTCATAAAAAGCAAGACCTGGCATTAGTTCAAAGGAGTTTGTATGGTTTGGGGGCAGGAGAGTGGAACATATGCCTGACTTAGCAGGTAAAGGCAGAGGAGGCTGTCTCTCTGGTTCTGTGTTGATGGCAGTAGCTAGCAAGGCAAGCACTGCTAGGATTTGGCAAAGTGTATTGGTGTGCATGGCAACAGAAGTGCTGCCAAAGGGAGAAATCAAAGAATCATATTTGTTTTGGGTTGAAAAAGTCGCCTAGTTAAAGGTGATCTAGCCCAACCCCCCTGCAATGAACAGGAACGTCTTCAAGTAGATCAGGTTGCTCAGAGCCCCGTCCAACCTGGCCCTGAATGTTTCCAGGGATGGGGCATCTACCACCTCACTGAGCAACCTGTTCCACTGGTGTTTCACCAGCTGCACTCTAAAACATTTCCTCCTTATATCTAGGCTGAATCTGCCCTCTTTTAGTTTAAAACCCTTACCACTTGTCCTATTGTTACAGGCCCTATTAAAAAAATCTGTCCCCACCTTTCTTAATTATAAGACCTCTTCAAGTATTGAAGACCTGTAATAAGGTGTCCTTGGAGCCTTCTCCAGGCTGAACAACCCCAACTCTCTAAACTGTAACAGGGAAAATGTGAAGGCCTAGGATTTCATGATGCTTTGTGAACGCTTGTTGTGGCCAAAGCCACTCTGAGCCTGGAGCTAGGCCGCTTTCACACGTGGCATGTATCTAATAATGACAGATATTCAAAAATTCACATGAAGTACACTTTGGTGAACGCAATCCCTGCAGTTTTGGTAGGACACTGAACCTATACATCCATCCTTCAGTGACGGAGCCTGTTGTTCCCCATAATTTCTGCTTAGCCATAGAAACTTTGCTTTTAGATTATTCCCATAGCCGTATGATGGGTATGGAGGTGGCCAAGGTGTATTTTGTTATGTGGGTGTTGCATCAGCTCATACTGTTATGTTAAACTCCCTTAAACTAAAATCAAACAATGTACAGTGTGAGTAGGAATACAAAAGCCTTGAGTCAGTGTTTCTCACAATTATTGGTTACAGTGAATACCCATAAGATTTAAACATCAAAAATGTGTCTAAGCTTTAGACACCAAGCACCAGAAATAGCAACAGCAATAAACTGCAATCATAAATGTGGATAATAATTCAGATATATTAGTCTTTCAGGCAAGTAAAAAATGTAAGTAAAATAATAATTAACAACAAACAACTTCACATATCCATCAGAAGAGAGTTGGTTTACAGTGTATGATTTTTAGAACTAAATTCTGGACTTTTCCTGTGCCCTCAAGGACCTTGTCCAAAACGTCGCACAGTTTAATCCAGATTCTACAACTAATGGCAACCACGTATATAAATTGGATTCGCTGAAGAGAGCCACAACGATTTGCAGTCCTGGATTTGTCCCTTAAACTGGACAAAGCATTTCACTAGCCTTTCAGCCCCAGTTCCTGTGACTTACATTGCAGGGCATTTATTAAGATTAATTTACATGATTATACAAACATCTAATACACCATTCTGGAAGGAGGTTCAGGTCTATCTCAGTCTCTCTTGAGCTGAGGATTAGTACTGGTATCACATGGAGTCTGCAACATGTGTTTTCATATAAATAAACTATGTCTGCGGACACCATCTTTGCTGTACCTGGTTTTTATACACATACCTACCCCTCTGGACCGATGAAATCCTACTGGTGGAGCTAAAATCCTTTAGTCCCCCAGTTGTTGTAGAGACCAAGGTAATATTTTGAGAGAGGGAAGTGTCATTTGAGCTATTGTGAAGTTTGGTATTTCTTTGCAGTTACACCTGCATTTGAGTGTTCCCCACATGCATATCCATTTGTCCAGGTCTCCTTTCAACCAGCCACGCTGTTGAGCACCTTGTCAATGTAAGCAAATACTTTCTTACCATGGGTTCAATGCATTTTTTCAAAAATTTGCAAGTCCCATAATGGACCTTCTGCAATTCAGGGGGCAACAGACCTCTGCCACAGCCCACATCTATATTTAGACTCATAGCCTACAAGAAACCATCATGTCTGTGCCATTCCTGCACACTTGCTGCTTTAAAAGCTCTTGTTTTTTGCTTTATGAGCAATGAAACCAAAGGTTAAGAACATGAATGTTTGTAGCTAACATATCTGTTTTCTTTTCATGCTTTTGTCAAAGGTTGCCTGCTTGCTGTTACAGTGTGGTATAATGCTTTCTGGTACTATCTATGTACTGAACAATAGCTGCAGGGACACACATCCTCTTACAGGGGGTCTATTTATTCAATAGCTTTAAACATACAATGTCGAAACAACTTCTTTAAAACAAAATCTCCTTTGCTTCAGGCACTGGCTGCTTAAGAGGTAAATGAGGTCAAGAAGATGATGTGGTGTGTGTGAATTTAACAAGGCAGAACCTGGCAGAATAACTCATAAGCCTGACTCACTGAGTGCTGCCGTATCCTTGGCCTGGATGCAAACTTTATATATAAAAAAACCTAAGGGATTTGTCTACTAAAAAAAAAAAAATAGAGTGTATTTAAAAACAGGTCAGCATGCCATGTGCCATTCATAATGCATATTACTGTAAGTATTCTTCAGAGTTTGCCCCATAAATATAAAAGGAAGAAAAAATCTATCAGGAAAGGAAAGAACCTATGCCTATCCATTTTCCTAGGATAAAGCCCTTCTGTTCAGCCTTATCCCTTTGTCACATCAGTGCATAATGCTAAAAACTACAGGGATACATTGAAAGGTATGAACACTTAGAAAGAAGGGGGCTATCAAATAATATTTTTTTTTTAATTGAGGGATTTTTTTATTGCGATGAACACATAAAAATATGTTTGTTTTCTATCAATGTTGTGAAAACAGTGGAACTGTGCTTTCTCTGAATTAGTAGGTACTTAGATAGGCCTGAGGTTCACAAATAAGGAGTTGCAGATAGAATGAATGAGCTTATGAAATGTGAGATAAAGTGTAATTTCTCCCTTTCCTACCGTTGCAGTTCCTTTCCTGTGGGTACTCAGATGACTGGGTTTGGTACATACTGATGTTTGAGAAGAGAGGTTTGCTCATACAACTATGAATAATTACGTTTAAAAAAAAATCTGTTCATTCAGAGAGCATATGCTGTCCAGATACTTTACATATGACTCATGAAGAGTGCTAAGGACACAACTGAAGATACCAAGTTAAATACAGGAAACTTAGCAAGTGATAGAAATAAAAAGAGCCTTAATTCAAGTTCTTTGTATGTATGCAATATTAGATAATTATATAATCCTACACTGTTTTTTTCCACAGACATTGCAGATATCCATGTTGCAAGAGCTCAAAACGCCCTTTCTTTGTCATATCGTAAATTCATTTCTGCTTAGAGACACTTTTTCCTTTTGCAGGTCAGATCCTCAGCATTTCTGAAATACATTTGCAGGAAGGAGGTTATAGCTCCCACTATACAGAGCAATCCAGATTAATCTGCTGAAGATTTCGTGTACGTATTGTAAAGTGGAAATGCCCATTTGTCATGACAGTCCCCAGGTAACCCAGTATCCTGTGGGTTTTCAGAAGAGGACCCACAACATCTGCCCAGCATCCAAAAATGAAGGCACAAAACCACCTCCCTGATCGCAGCAGGCCAGGACAGAGCTCAGCTCTCTGGGAGCCCTCAGGAGCCAGCATGCAGGACAAGATCTCGCCTGCTTTCTGTAAAGGCTGGTCAAGCCTTTCCTTTTGAGCTTTGCTCACAGGAAAGAATGTTTTAAACATTTATTCATGGTATGTAAACAGTGGAACAGAAGCAGTTCTTCATGGCAAAACATGTGATTTCAGTTCAGCATGAAACAAAATAACTGATTTCCAAAATAACACATCCACTAAGGCTTTTTTGATACCAACTAGGGTAATTTTTTACTTGTACACTGTTAGGATATAAATCCTAGGCCATATAAATGTTTAAAAACGCTGTCAGCCCAAGGGCACGCTAGGAAAAGTCTGCTTGGTGACAAGACATATACCTTAATCTTCTCTATTTGTTTTATAGCTGCTGTTGAAACGTGTACGACTTTTTTCAGATCCAATAAATGGAAAGCTACAATGCAGGCTTCTGCCATAGTTTCTGAAGATTTACAACAAATTAATCTTTTGCCAAAGGTAATTCTTCTAGAAAAAACTCAGTTTAATGGAGAAAAAATATTAAATAGTAGAATGCTTATTTTTATGCTTCAGGAGGTCAAATGTCTGCTGTTATTTGTGTGCATGGGTTGGTGGATGTAGGCAGCTAGTTTTCAGTACATCCTATTTTATTCAGATATGAGCTATATATAACAAAAAGAGGGAAAATTTCAGCACTGCATATTTTATGACTAGGAGGAACATATATTATAAATTATTTTCTTAAAAGAAATTAAGTCATATTTCCATGTCCACAGGATGATGTCACCATAAGAAATAATGCCAAAACCTGTCCCTTTTCCCTTCCTTACAGCAAAGCATCATGTCAGTTTTACAAAAGAGAAAATGGAGAGAGAAATGTTAAATGATTTGCCCAAGGTCACAAAAAAAGCTGGTAGTGAGATCAGAAATTGAACTTACACTATTGATTCCCTGAGAGCTTTAGGTACAAATGTGTCCATATTTCCTATATTTTACTTTTTCCTCCTTTTTTGTGTTTGACATTTCAGGCAGCAAATTTCTATGGCCTTCCTCTGTTAATCCTCAGAAGCTTTACAAAGTCACAATAACAGGGCACACACCAAACCAAATACATGCCATGTATGAAATAACAGCTGTGCTCTCACACAGCCCAGGGTTAGCTGAGAATAAATGAGCACCAATGATTAGCTGTCTTCTGCTATTTGATGTAACGTATAGTTCAGCTACATGTGTAATGGCTAATCAGCCTGAGAAACTTTAATTACAAAAAATGACAACACAACCTCTTTTTCAAAATCTTTAGTATTTATTAGGGTGGGATTTTTCCCCTCTTGTAGCTTTTCAGTGGACAATCAGCTAACAGGATTTGTTAGTAACAGCCAGTCTCAAACAGCTCACAAACTGCTAAGTATAAAGGAACTGGAAAAGCTCTTAGCTACAAGAATAAAGGCTCATTTTTAATCTTCTCTTTCTAACCCAACATGACAGGCAGCGTGACAGTCTCATTGACCTACGTGTACAAAAGAATGCAACAGCAGAACTTGCTTGTAATTCAGCACGGCCATTAAGGATGCACTTGGCAGCTTTGCTGAATTGGGACAGTTTAGCTCAGGTATTTGAAGTCCTTTGCAGCTGGACTGCCCAAATTGTCCTGCCTGTTGTCTGTGAATACGAGGAGAGTTGCATGCTCAGGCAGGCAGATGCCCCATGTTCCCCAGTACAGTATGGGACGTTCTTCAGTGTGAGACCCCATTTGGGGATCCCTTTCACCCAGCACAGAGCACCTGGCCTCCCAAAATCAGTGAGACAGGGTGGGGTTGAGAGCCTGAGAAGAAGCCCAGCCAAAGCAGGACTCCTGCCAGCTCTTGTAGGATTCATAAACTCTGCAGCTTTCATCAGCCAAATAGGATGTGGGCACCATAAGTTTAGTAGGTCCGGTAGAGAAATACAAAACAAAAGCCTCAAAAGGAGCATTGAAAGTGGTATGGTATAGGATTGGTTCTGGAGTTATCTTCTGTGCTTTTGATTTGCTCCTTAAAATTAAAAATCCATAATACCAACTAAAAGAACTATTATTTTAGACATTAGTAGGTGTATCACTTTCAACATGCTTAATAAAATAGACTGCTGTGAAGACCAAACATTTCTCACAGTTGTTTCAGCGTATTATATTCCACCATGGCATAGCAGGTTTCCCTTAAGACAAAGATTGGTTTCAGTACTTTGTCTCCACAGGGCAGTGCTACTTCAACTTGTCATTTATGTATAATTGCAGTTTGCCTGAATTAGACTGTAATTACAGCCTAGAACCCAGAAATCTGCATCCATTTCAACTTTCTGGGATTTTTTTATTGTTAAGTTTTAGTTTCTAATTTTTCAGGTTCATTTACTCTGAGTAGAAAAACAGATGAAGCTTTCTGAATCTATGTACGTGATTTAGGCTATAATGGAAAAATGTGTCAGCATTATCAGAAGTTTTTCTCAGATCTTTCAACAAAACATCGCTTGCTGATTTCTTTGCTGAATTCTTTCCCTCTCTTTTTAAAATATAAATTGTCTTGGCTATTTTTAATAGAGACAAACAAAGACCTTGTACTCTATAGAGGGTGCTTCATCCTTGCAATCTCAGAGAACTTTATAAATAGACAGAAGACATCAAAGAAGGAAAAGAGTGCTCAAGGGCATCAGCATCACAACACTGCTCTTACTAAGGTAGTAAACCATCCTTTACTTAAAGGGACCACATCCTATATACTTTATTTTTAATAGGATTATTGCCTCCTCCAATTCACTTCATATGTCATGGGAGTAAGAAGAGGGGTGAATCTATCAATAAATCCTTTGCACAGCAGAATAGAATTTGACTTGATTGATCTGTTTTTCACTGTATAATTCTACCTTGACAGTCTTTAACAAAAAAATAACCAGAAACTTCTCTTTCCCCACTAAAAAAAACCACCATCTCTCAGCCAAAGAGTGAGACTGTAGGTCCAAACAGGTCTTGGTACCTGATACCTCTCTATGTTTAGCTACCAGGTTAAATGAAATTCATACTTCTAGATTGTTAAGTTTATCACAGTCCAAGAAAAATCTAAGATTCCACAACAATAAAGTGAAATCTGATTATATCTGTTAAGTAATTAATAATTAAGTGGTTTAGATTCAAAACATGCTTTACTGAACAACTGCTCTGCAGAAAAACAAACTCCTTTCACTAAAAGACATGGTACTGTGCTGTTCACTGGCACACCACCCATTAAAATAGGCACAAAGAAATCCTCAAAGATAAGGTAGCGGAGAAATGTTGGCATGCATTTTGAAATTACACTCATTAGAATATGATCTACATTGCAGCATCAGCATCTTCACTCCTACAAAGCTTCACTGGTTGTTCAGTATCCACAGGTAACTAAGATGGTTGCCCATCAAAAATCTACTGATCAAACTCAATATAAACTCTGCTCTTTAAACAAACCGCGTTCAACTCCTAAAAGTCAGAAATGCTGGTGTGGCGCTTTGTGGAAACAGCAGTTTGGACCACTCGTGTTTCTGGTGCCAGGAGGGTCAGACCTCTCCTGGTGCAGAAGAGCAGGATGCCAGGAGCTGGAAGAGTGGTGGGGAGGGTTTCATCCCTTGTACAAAGCATGGTCATGGGCTGCCTCTAACTCTCAGAGTAGCACATGGCATTTTCTTATCAAAATTTTCCACTTTTTTATCAAAATGTGTTGTTACGTCTGCAAGGTCAGTATACTGTGGAGTTTTCTTTCCTTTCTAGTCACATTTTTAAGGCCAAAAGAAAAGGAAATAGCAGATGGAACTAACCTGAACATGCTGCTCCTAATCTCCTGTGCTGAATAATTTTATCAGGATCATCAAATTCTGTGAAACCTGTGTTTATGCTTGCTGTGCTGATGTTAACAAAAACACCACCCACAAATGGACGTGTGGGTAGAGAAAAGAGGTTTCTGACCTACACGCAGAAATTTTTCCTAGCTCAGAGCAGTGACGTGGTTACCGAGAGCTGATCTCAACATTTGCCAGACATGCAATGTACGAGGAGACATTTCGTGGCTTCTTCTGGGGTGCTCTGAGGATGGATGCTCTGGCAGAAGAGAAATTTCCACCTCCATTTCAGGAAGCTTTGTGCTTGCCAGCCCCTTTCCGAGGCAGGGGTTGTGGAGTGGCTGCATGTCTCGGGATGATCATCCTTACTCCACCAGATTTATTGTGCTTGCTATGCATGACAGTCCCATAATCTGTTTGCCAAGCCTGAAAGGCAGCTTTTCGGTGCCTGGCCAGTTTGCTGCCTGTGCAAGCAGCTGACAAGGGCTGTCTCAGAGCAAATATTTGAGGCTTGGCAAGAATACGCTGCTTTCCCTTTGCTTCCTGGATGGCATGTTTGCTCTGACTGAGCTCTTGGAGCGTCAGGGTAGTATAGTACACAAACATCTCAGGATAAGATCTCATCCAGTATCTACACAGGAACCAGCAACTACTTCCCTGGATGGTTAAGAAAGTAGGAGGGTTTTTTCTGCTAGACAAGTTTATCCAGCTGATATATCTGGTTACTAATTCTATTATGAAGATAAACAGAACTGTTCACACTGCAGGCTATTCTTTTAACTATTAGAAGTGAGGAAACCAGATATACAAGATAAGAGAACAAAGTGAAGGAAAAACAAGGTAATGAATTATAGCAAGGACACAATACCGGGTTTTATTAACAGCGATCTCAATTTAAAAGAAAACAACCAAACCACATGTGGTCCTGAACTCTAAACAGAGGCACTTATCAAAGGCTATGCAAGGAATCTCGAGTTTATGTCAAACTACTTCAGTAATAGTCATCAGTGAAATCTAATCAATAGCTGCCTTCTGAGTAAGGCAGGTTAATGACCTGCTCCATCCACCATGCAGGGACTCACGTAGCACCCTTGGCAAGGGCTGTTGTGTTTGGTGGTATTTTGGTAACACCTATAACTTATTAATATGATCATCTACTGCATCAAAGGCTGTGTTGTGATTTACACTGACAAATTAAAAGTAATGAGATTTGCCAATGGTAATCCTGAACCATATTATCTAGCACAGCAGAATGCATAACTTTATTTCAGTAATGAAACTTCTTACAACCTGCTGCAGGATGGCTTATTCACATACACTTCATCAATACTAGTGCTAAAAATCAATAGGCAGAATCAGAAAATTTGGAAGATGAGTAATTTTAAACCTGGGTGGACACTGTCTGGCAAACCTCACATTTACTATCAGGCCCTCTGACAGACCTTGCCCACGGGTGTCATGGACCCACTGACAAAACAGTGCTGTGCAAGTGGATTTGGAGAAGAGAGGAGAAAGAAGAGGTATTGTTCTTTCACTGATAAGAAAAAATCCTGACTGGACTCACCAACTCAAGCTTTGGAATTCCACCAGAGTTTAAATAAGGTCATATTTGTGCTGCCTGGGGAGCCTGAGGTTGTCTCAGCAGACTGGGGGGCTGTGCAGCACAGAGCTGCAGAGCCCACAAAAGCCATTTAGTTATGCTAACGGAGAGCTGCACCGGAGCTATGCAGCCCAGTCCTGCAGCAGGATGAGGAGGACTAAAGAGGCCGACGTCTAGCTCCAGAGCCAGCTGGGGCACAGGAAGCTTGGGGATATTTTCAGAAAACACTGTGTGATACAGACTGACCCCAAGTGTTACAATTGCTGCTGTTTCCAGTTGTCTTGGCTAACCTGTCCTTACAAGACTGTTACATGTGTTTATAACTTTACCAAATATTACCCAAATCAACGAAAGTATCATGGGTATCATGCTGTGTTGATGGTCCACCTTCCCATTTCAGGATATAATTAAATTTAGCACATAAGACTTAACCGCCACAATTCAGCATCTTCAATCTAAATGAGAAGAAGTACCCATGAAGTACCATCAGCTTGGTTAAGACAAGGCTGAAAACATTAGCCTTCAGCTCCATCCTGCTCAGCTAATCCAAGCCATGACTCCAATCAGTGGTTCAGATCAGAAGAAGGAGAAAAACAGGAGTTGTGTCTCAAACCCTACAAGGACGGAGGAGTGTGGGGTTGGAAGCACTGGAGTTTTGCTTCTAAAGCCTCACTGGAGCAATTGTTTTTAAATGCTATATTTCATCACCAGCTTCACTTCAGATCTGAGGTCTGACCAATACTGAACTCTTCTATTTTACTGAGCAGAGTTAAACTTAACAGGAGGAATTCTAACAGGCCCATTAAAAATAGAGGAAAAAAAGCAGAACTTGAAGTCTCATGACCTTAAACCAAATAATCTTGTGACACTCACTGTGTGCAGAAAGAATAGGTTGCGGAAACATGTGATTAGGGATAGAACAAAACGAGGAGAAGTGGAAAGGAAGAAAGAGGGAGACAGGCAAGCAGGGAGGCAGAAATTTATTCAGGCACAGTGGGCAACCCGGCTGTCAGTACACCTGGGCTGGGACGTGGAGTCGGCATCCGGTCTGCCTCATTCAGCATCAGAAATACCCAAAACACAAAACCTTTCCCACCAAGCACTAATTAGAAGACATGCTCAGATTTCATTTAAGTTTGGTCTTTATTTTCTGCAAAGCGAACTCAGTAATCTGAAAATAGGGAAAAAAAAAAAACCAAGATTTTTGCTTGTAAAAGTCTGATGATTTTAATCCAGCCAGTTTTATCTTTTGGGAATTTGTGTTAACTATACTAAGAGTTGACTTTACTAAAAGATATGAGTGCAACACTAACGCTGAACCACTGCATGTACTATCATATGCAAACCAGCAGATTTTGCATTATTTCAGTGAAATTAGCTCTGTTAATTGCAAGGATTCACCTTCCTCAGACAAATTTCACTTGGAACACTGCCCAACATTCAGGCTGTAATTAAGAGAAGAAGCAGCAGGTCTGTGATTTCTAGTTTCACTATGAACAATTTTAGTAATTCCATTTTGAAACAGAAGACAAGGCTACAAAATGTTCTTAACGTGTCATTCCTGATTTTACTGCTTAAATTTCAATTGCTGTCATTCACCGTGGTCTGTTCAGAAAATAACCAAAATTATACTTCTTAGTATCCATGAAAATTTTATGTATTTCTTCAAAACACATTTTTTAACAACCAGTGTGTAATTTTGTTTATTCTCTTGTGTTTATTGTAAGTGGTGAAGATCCGCCCCCCCCCCCCCACCCTTTATAAATGAAATAATGGTTTTGCACATAAATCACTAAATTTGATGCTGATATTGGTTCTTATCCAGCTAACATCTTCCAAATTTTATAACCCTCCTTTATCTTGCCACAGGGTTTTCCATTTGTGATTTCAGTAAGGCGAAAGCTCTTTCATGTCAAGAATTCATGCCTGCTGAGATACAGGTTCTTCAAGGGACTGGTTTAGAGAAACAAATCTCTGAGGCTTAGTGCTGACCTTTGGGCTTGCAGATGTGGAGCCCTGAATTTATAAACTAACAGATTAGGAAAGCAAAGGCTTTGAAAGGAAAGCTTTTATTTTTGTGGTGGGGATTCTCACAAGCGGTTGAAGCATTGACATTGTCCCTTGTAAACTGGTAGAGCCTTACCTGCAACTCGACCCAAGGTAGGGTTGTTATTATTGTTATGTTAATACTCTTCTAAGCCAGCAATGGGCAAAGAGGATAAACTTAATCATAGAATCATAGAATGGTTTGGGTTGGAAAGGACCTTAAAGATCATCTAGTTCTAAACCCCCTGCCATGGGCAGGGACACCCTCCACTAGGCCAGGTTGCTCCAAGCCTTATCCAGCCTGGCCTTGAACACTTCCAAGGATGGGGTATCCACAACTTCCCTGGGCACACTGAGCTAGTAAACTAGTAAAATAATCTAAAGTAGATGCTGAAGGCTGATAAAGGAAATACAGCATTTTTTCCTGCAGTGTGAATGAAAGCAGCTGTGAGGTCTGGCATCTGCCAGCCAGTCACTGAGGGCAGCTGAAGAACAGCGGATGCCAAAAGCTCCAGGACCAAGACCTTGATGGCTTAAAGAGTATGTTGGCCAGAAACTCTCCAGGCTTTGCTGCAGAAAGTATCTGTATGAAATTGCTTGAAGAATACTTACTGTAAATTCAGTTTCTAAGAAAACAGTACGTGAAGCTTCCCTTGAAGCAGTTATTATTACTCATAATTCCCACGAAAATCAAGTGAAATATGGGGCCTCTGTTTCCAGTAATACCCATTTAATCATGCTTACATTTCCATTTGGCCCATTACACATCTTTTATTCTTTAGCTGCATAACCTGTGGTAGAAATTTGTTTTCTAAAATACCTTTTTTTCTAAAAATGAGTTTGAGAATTTTTGCAGTTTGTCAGTCCATGATTTTGCATGTGCTTAAAATCTTGCAAGTAGCTTTCCTTTCTGAATTATTATTTATTTTTGCTTTTGAGCAGAGTGGCAAGCGTATAGTGATGGCAGACCTAGTTTTAAAAAGCTAAAATCTTCCTTTCTTTCCTATTTCATTTTTTGAAATTTTTGGAAATCATCTGTAATTCACAGTTGTTAGAAATTAAACATATTCTATCTGAAATTATTTTAGTCTGCTGGTTTAAGAAGAAAATCAGTAAATCAATTGTATGTAATGAATAAAGGACATGGATCAAAACCTATTAGGTCGAAGTGAGTCTAGGCCAAGTCACTGTCAAAGTAACCTGTAGGCAAGGCTTGAGATTTAAGTCCCAAGTTTTGAAGACTGTCCATTCAGTTTAATTAATAACAATTCAATGAAATATGTTGGAAAGGTGGCAATGGAAAGTCTGGCCCATAATTTCTGGATATGTAATTAAATGAGGAACTAGTGGCCAAGAGTAAGACTTCTTTTGACATACCTACACTGC
Organism: Rhynochetos jubatus; assembly: GCA_027574665.1. Taxonomy (NCBI): domain Eukaryota; kingdom Metazoa; phylum Chordata; class Aves; order Eurypygiformes; family Rhynochetidae; genus Rhynochetos; species Rhynochetos jubatus. Next base: position 11,884,329 of record CM050652.1, read on the forward strand.
CTCACTGTGTGACTGTCAATGCTGCAAAACCTTGGTTGAAGGACAGCAGGTAACAAGGTTAAAAAAATATTACAGTGACCAGAGAAGAAGAAGGTGGTGGAAGGAGGAAGACAGATAGCAGGATAATCAAGTGTTGCAGAACATTGCTCAGTCACGAGCTCATAGCAATGACCTTTTTTCCCAACAGAGAAGAGTACAGGTTAGGCATCAGCCTTGCCTCAGCCAGCATGGGCTTTTCAGTACGATGCAGTTGCTAAGCTCTCCACAACAGGCATCCAAACATATGCATTTAGAAAGCAACATGAATCATCCAGGAGTAATGATAACTGAAGAGACATAAGGAATAAAGCAAACATCTCAGTAAGGCACTCTTAAACTTCATTTGGGAAAGAAAAAAAAAGAAAGTCAACCCTCAGGTCTCTAAAAATAGTCACAGAAAAGTACCGCTTCAGGTAGAGAAAAATGCTTTGCTTCCTCAGGCCTGCACAAGAGGATGCCTGCTGACAAAACCCACTCAGGCTGGGAGAGGACAGATACATTTGACTTTGTACATGAAGAATTTCATGGCTGCATCTGTAATGCTCATAGTGACTACAAGCTCTGAAGTCATGCTTGCATCCAGTGGAGCTGGACAGCATCATTTACAGTTCAGGGGGATAGAAACAGAGAAAACATCACTCTTTTCATAATACCCTTTATGTTCAAGCCTGTCTGTGGCTTGAGCTAAATCTGCAGTGAATATTTTGTAAATTTTTTTCTGGCAAGACAAGCTGGTCTGTGAGAGACCTTGCTGATCAAGAAAACAATACACAGTTATCTCCCAGCAAGAGTTCAATCAGCTCAGAAACTCACAGCTGGCTTAAAAGGAGGAACATAGAAGCAGGAGGTGAAGTTCAGTGCAGCAAAGCATATTAAGGGGTGAACAGGACAGGATGAAACATAGTAGATGAGTGAATGACACAGGGAGTTGGACTCCATTCTGCTATCACAGCCAAAGCAGGACACCCTGCAAGAGCCGGGGAAGCCAGCTCGGGGCTGCTGCTGGGTTGCACATTTGTTGTCTGGTGTAGAATTCACTCCCTGGAAACAGTGAAATTCAGGACATTCTTCAGTCAAGGGACCTTGGGATTAATGGGTTTGGTCAGGTTTCTCCAGAGTATCTGATGCATAAGAAAAGGATGCAAATGGCTTTTGATCACTTTTGGTCATCATCAATTTTGATGCTTGCCATCTCCCCCACCCCACCTCTTACCAGGGTTTTCCTGCTGAACAGGACCTGTTAGAAGCTGTGGAAGCCCTACAGGAAAGCAGAGGAAAAACAATATCCTACAGCAAAAAAGTACACAATTTTTGCCACCTTCCCCTCAAGAGAAGCTGGGTGGAACCACAACCTTCTAATGTCTAACAAAGGAGAGGTACGGAGGAAAGATCTTTGAAAAGTAATTTTAAGTAATATTTAAAAATACATCTGTTGAAACCAGTGTGCAATATCTGTGGTGAATTTATTTTGCTGAATTTGCCCAATAGGATAATCCTAGTCAACATGAAACTTCTGAAACTAGAGTATTTTTGATACCTGAGAATATTTACCTTTTTTCCCCCATGGAAAAAAAATAATAATGTCCCATAAACCTGTGACAAATTTACTTTATCAGCAGCTCATCAGGAAAGGAGTAGAGCAGAAAAGTGAAAAACAAAGTGATAGATGTTGTCAGGCTTATAGCTCGGATGACCTAGTGCTCCTATTAAGTAGTTTCAGTACTGCTCTCAAGGAGTGCAGTCCATGGAAGACAAATTATTACTTTCTCAGCTAAATATGACATTATAATGAGCATTTTACAGATTAAAGAGGAAAGATCAGAATAAAACATGGAGTTCAGACAATGACATTCAGCAGTATTCTCTGAGGACATAGATCTCAGAGCAAACAAGTAAGTGCATTGAAATGAGTTTGAAGGATGCTAACAACAGAACCATTTGTTTGCATACCAAAGTCCAAAGATTTCATCTAATCGTTCCTGCAGGTGGTGTGCAGATCCTGACGACATGAGAACAGACATAAGAGCTGTGACTCTAGATATAAACAATGCACGCAGACTCAACCTTCCTGCTCCTAGAAAAATCATGGAAAAATTCCCAAATCTTGAAACTCGTTATAGTTTGGGACCATTCTGTCAAATTTGGTGCTGTTTTTTATGGTTTTATTAGAGTGGAAATACTAACAGAATCATTCATAATGCCTATGTTTGTGTAAAAGAGGTGCGGCACTTCAGTTCTCTTAATCATGAGCCTGCACACTCATGAGGCGTTGAGCATGGAAAGGTGATGGCATATTCATTCACTACAGCTAAGGAAACTGGAATGGTGGCACATGTATATCCTCAGCGAAAACTGGGCATCTACCCACCTCTGAAAATGTTTGATCTCTGGTGTTTCCTGTACACAGCTAAATATTTTCATGAAACTTGCAGGAACACCTGAGACACCCACGTTCCTGTTGATTTTGGTTAAAACCAGCAGATGAAAAAATATTTGGGAGAAAGGAAAGGAAAAAAGGCATATTATACAAACAAACTGAATCATCACACAATATCTGCTACTTAGAAAAACGGGTCCAAAAATGTGAAACCACAGTCTTTTAGTCCTCACCACAACGCTATTCAGTGTTAGTTGCCCTGTTTTCCTATGCTCATTAAGAACAGGATTTACAGTCCTAAAGGGGGTTCTTAACATTTCCTAAACTTTGCTACATGTGTCTTCCCCCCTATACAGTTTAATACTGTTTTTCCCAGCTTCTAACACTTCCTAATGCCATAGAGCCACCACTGAATAACCCCTTCACTACCACACAGCGTTTGCTGAGCACCAGGTGGGAAAAAACAGAATGAAACAAGCAAAGGGAAAACGAGGGGGAAAGAAAGGAAAAGGAGTATGATAAAAAAGAGTGATAGAGGATAATGGGGTGAAAAAGTGGACAGAAGAATTACAGCATTTGGACTGGTTCACAACTGTCTTAGGCTGTCAGGGAAAAAAGGTGGATAATGTTTTCAAGTAATTTCTAAGTATATGCCCCTGTGAAAGCTGGGAGTCAATGTGAAAACTCTCAGTGCTTTGTGGTTTAGGTATTCAGTACTTATTCCTCCTCCAGAGCAACTTCTAGTAGACCATGAGTAAGTAACATAGTTCTATTAAAAAAAAAAAAAAAAAGTTGTGTACCTCATATTTCTTTGCGAAGCAATAGCAGAAAGGGAGGAGATCAAATGGTTGGGATGCAGCTGTAGCAGCTTGGGTTTAACAGGCAGAGCAGAGACTGAGTGCCTGGAAATCTCTGGATTGTTTGTTTACCTTATTAGCGATGTTCTGTGAATCTTTTGCAATTCATTAGGGACATTGGTTTTAATTGAGAAGTTTATAGGATTAAAGAAAACAATACTTTCTACATGTAAAATCTAATTCTATTACTAAATGAGTAAAGGAACATGGTCACGCCCCTGTTGAACTGTACTGGAGTGTTCCATGTGCAAATCCTCCAGGTTTTCAGAACATGAGATGAAATTCAAAGCAAAGCCATACAATGGCCAAGAACCTTACTCTATTAAAGGTTATTCAACAACACCCCATCTTTAAACCATTAAACCATTGTCTGTATGACCAGAACTGATCTCACTAAAACTTAACCTAATCAAAAGTAAACTGCAATATACTGACTGCAGGAACCTTAGTACTGTGATAATGGTTTGAGGAAGGAGAGTGTATGGAAGTTGTGGACAACCTCTAAATTAAACTGAAATGAACTTCAGATGGATTAACTGACAGTGCATCTAAACCTTCAGGTTATCTGCTTTCATGTCCAGACACAAAACCTGACAGAAGCTTGTGCTTTCATCTTCCAAACCTTCAGGTCTTAGCCTCAGCTGTCACATCTAACAGGGAGGGAGAGGAGGAATTTCTGATGTTCATTCATATGGTCTGATAGATCTTATCAGCAAAGAGAGGGATGGATCTGTGACTACTTTAAAGCCTGATGTCACCTTGTGACTGACATTATTCTTCTCTAAACCAAGGTCAACTTAACCCTCTTTGCACAGAAGCCTTCAAATGCCATGGACCTGGAACAGCCAAAAAAAAAAAAAAAAAGGTGAAAATCAGCTCAGCTTTTAGCATATTTCAGATTAAGAAACATATATATATATTTCAATAGGGAATACTCTGTCTAGCAAAAATGAAAAGGGGTTTAATGAAAAGGTTTAAGGGCAGATCCAAATAAACAAAATAGCACACTGAAAATCATCTTTGTGTAGCACCATGTCTCAAGTTTCTACGTTTTACCATAACCAGCAATGAAATGTCCACTCAGCTGTTGCAAGTGGTATACAGTGATCTACCCAGAGACGCTGGCATCTTAGGAATATTGAGGTAATCTATCAACAAAGCAGTTATCTGACGGGAAATATATCTTTCATAGATACCAACAACAGCATCTTTGTTGAAATGTCTTGGTTGAAAGAATATTGTTGCAGGTTTGCATTATTATAACCCTAGTGACTCTGGAAACAGAAGCGGTCATTTGGTACCATGGCGGAGGATTACTCAGGATAGATACTGGAGCATCACCTCCTGGGGCAGAAGGTAGGAGGGGGTGGAGAAGGAGAATTTAGGCTTGCACAAAAAATACTGTCCCACCTTGACAATGCTGCAGGTTTTCCCTTGCTGTAGGAAGAAGGAAAAGAACAAGGTGCCAATATAGAATCTGAATATGAGCTTGAGTATAATTTTCACTAAAACCAGTATCATATTCCAACAGCAATGTGTCTTTAACCAACAATAATACAGTATACTCCAGGCAACTCACAGGTCTGTAACAGTTTATGTCTGCTAAAACACTGGCCTTTGAGTCTCAGACCTTGTTCTGGTGGATATCTACGTATCACTCTGACATTAATCCCAAACATTATTCCGGTCTTCTCAGTTTTACACCACATGCACAAATTATTTACACATTTCGCCCCTTGCTTGGACAGTGAAGGCCAGAGATACTGTAGGGGAGAAGAGAGAGATATTTCTTTGCATTTTTTTTTCTGTATTTAGTGAAATATAAAAATGTAAAAAATTTGAGTCCTACTCCAGCTTCTAGCTGCAGACATTAAACTTATTGCATTGTCTCCCTTGACTCAGAAGCCAGTTTAGTTGCACTGGTTTATTTTTCCGAGTCTATTTTAAAAAAGAAAACATAGATGAACCATGATGAAAACTGGGAAATTTGTTGGCATTAAGGACTTCTGTTTACCAAGAAGAAGAATAACTGTGTGCCTCATGGGATTTCAAAACCAGTCAGCTGCATGAGGGAAAGGAAGGTCACATTCAAGTATTTCCCATATGGGAATCCCTACACGGAAGCAAATTAACATCAATCCAAAGCTTTGAGAGTTCATCCTCTTTCAACTGTGGGATCGGAGGTTGTCATGAAGCATTAACAACACTAAGCAGGGAATAACTCATCAGCCTGGTTCCTGCAAGTTCAGGGAGTATTTGCCCCAGCCAGCAGTTCCAGCTGGTGTCACTGCCAATCCCACAGGAAGGAGCTGCTCACAAAGATAGGCACTTCGGCAAAAAAAAAAAAGAGTTGGAAGTGCACTAAACCCAGAAAACGATTTCTGCTACATATACCAAGTGCCTCGCCATATGTAGGATGAGCAGTGTGATGCAGCAGGTAGTTACGACATCATCATTCCTTTTGATTAACATGCTCCTATTTTTTAGGAGCAGGGGAGGAAGAAAAGAGGGCAGGAAAGGGCAAGAATCTGCGAACAGCACTCTTGGTTTTATTTGCCAGAATCTTCCCAATTCAGTTTGTTGGCTTTGGCTCTGTGCCACGTGTTGGCCAACTGTCAGGACTTTGGACATGCATTAAAACAGAAATGTAAATGGTAATTATAATTAATATGAAAATGTATCTGGCTAACATCATGACACAGGGCCAGACCCTACAGCCAGAACTGTGTAAAAATTGCCAGTAACACTGGCAGAAATCCTAAATAAAGAGTCAGGTTTTACCATCCTGAAATCAATGGGACAGAAGTGATGTATATAAAGTTGGAGGCAGGAGAAATATGATGACAAATAATTAAATAATAACTTTGCAGTCATTAATGAATGATCAACAGCAGATGTGTTGATATTCACATGCATAAATAGGTTCCAGAAGTTAGAGAGAACACAGGTTACTTCAGTTAGCAAATAATTGTTGAGCTGAGATGCACCTTGTTTTCTGTCTTTAGCTTCTACTCATTTCAAGTACCTCATTTTCAAATCAATAGGCAGTAATGTGCTTTATGTTTCACTGTGCTTGTGATACTTGTTTGCTGCTGGTGAGTTACTTGTGCTCCTGATTCTGTCCTTGATGCCACCACATAAATGATCCCTGCCTAGCAACACTAAAAATGAGACCAAAACCCTTAAAAATAGTGAAACCTGGATGACTTAAGTTTATTATTAGAGGACAGTTGGCTGCTGGGAGGGGTTACATTCCTCGGGCAAGAAGCACAACAGGAGTGGGGTGTAAAGGCAGCAGATCCTGCAGTGCAGCATATGCTCTGAAGTGCTGTAGCTGAGCTTTATCTTAGCACCATGGTTGTGCTGCTGTGAGCTCCACATAGAAATGCCCCATACCATCCTCCAGCTCAGATACCCTTCTGTTCACACCAGAAACTTCTAGCTCCTAATGCAAAGACCTTGTGAGTCAAGCTACAAGACCTCAGTGTGCTCAGTGTCCAATGGCACTAACTATTTCAAGAGGAAGAAACCCAGAAATACCATTCCTGTTTGCTGCTCCAAAGTCAATAGCTCAAGGGCAGTGCTGCTAGTTGATTGTAAATACAGAAACTGAAGATGTTTTCTGTAAGAAAACATATTTTGAGAGCATTTAGGCCTACATTCATTTACAAATTTAGGATAAAAGTAACAGGACTGCTATAGCAATTAATTAAGTTGATTATACATAAATTTTCTCACCAGGTTATTTTTTAACATAAAGATAACAGTTTTTAAATGTCTGATTTACACAAAAAGGTTCAACAATGTCTAGTGCAGAAAGTTTACCTTGGTTTACGTTTATACTGAAAGCAAAATTCAGATATTGATAACAGTATTTTTTTTTATATTCCATTTATTCACAAGCACTTTTAAATTACCATTAAAAATAAATCACATTTCCATTTCGCTTCCCAACAACCACCTGAAGACAACACATAAGGCGAAAGGAACTTCTCAATAATTATCAAATAATTTATGACCAAATAAATTTGTAGACAGCACCAATTTAAAAGCCAACCAAGAGGTGACAGTACAAAAAGATTTGTGGAAGTAACCTCGTACCTGAGAGTGGTCAATGACATATTAAATTAAAGATCTCTCTCTGGTGGAAGCCAACTAAAAGCCTAAGGAAAAGGATTTATTAACTCATTTGTCATTAAACCCAGCATTTACTCAATACACTAGAATTACTGGAAAGTTTATACAGCCAAATATGAAAGGGGTCAAAATATTCCAGGCTTGTAAGTGAGGTTACAACCATCTTCCTCTTTTTACAGACAGGTTCCTTAAGAATTAAGTTTCCTATGATCCCTTCTGCTGTGGCAGCCTTACAAATGCTTATAAATTACGGTAAAAATATTACTGATATCACTGCAGAATTTATGATCAGCACACTAGCAGTATTTGTCATTACAGGAAGACAGACATATACATTCCCAAATTGTGAGTAACTTGGGAATACAAGCAGTCTGACACAGCTTCTATTAGGGTGACTGGCAACGGCTTTAATAACTACACAGGGGAAAAAAATAATCTGTCTGATGACTTGACACAGTATTTGACAATATTTCCATTTTTAGGTTGTGACAAAACATAAAAATATCAGGAAAGTTCAAGGACAAAGTGATCTTGATGTAGAAGACCACAGCTCTTACTGATTTTGATAATTGTGTCAGCTTATACTAAACCTCAGACTGGTGCAAACTGTATTTTCAGATTTCTCCTTTCTAAAATGATTACATATTACATTATTAACATCATTTTCACTGAAATTATTATGCTACGGTGGATCCTTATTTGCAAAAATGAGCAATTGGTTTGAGTGAGTGTGTTTGCATGTGTAATGGTTTCTAGCTCTGCCCCATGGAACAAATAGAGGAACCTTCTGGAAGTGTCCTTGCATTTCCAGAAAGTGCCTTTAAGTAAGATGCTCAGCTGGTGCACATCCCTGTTTGAAACTTTCTCTCTCTCATGCTGCACTTCAGGAAGGTTGGATAGCCACAGGGTCACAGAGGTGGGAATTTGAAGTGCTGGATGTAGTTTGGAGGCCCTGCAGAAAGCAGAGGGCACAGCTCGAGCAGAGGAATTGCTGCTGTGCTGCCTCTGAATGGTGCAGTTTGAGTCTGACAACTGTGAAGGTGTCATCAGTTCCTTGTCAGTCTGAAACTCATGCATTGTAGAATGATCTAAGGCCAGCTGAAACAGTCTTTAAAATGGATCTTTTTTTGAAATGTAAGGGAATCATACCATTTTAACCAAATTTCCTTTGTTTCATGTATAAACAACAGCTGCTAAACAGAGCCTTCTAAGAACTATTTCTTTCCAAGCCTCTTGGTTTAGAATTAATTTTTCTGGGAAACAGTAAGAATGTCACAGCCAATACATTTTTGCCCCATGATCCTGATTTTGCAAAATGAAAACCAACAGTTACAGCTTTAAGAGGCAACAAGCACAGCAACTACTTAACAATTTGTTCTTGGCAGGATCTGACCATGTCCCAATACCCTACAGATTAATGTTTTTATAAAGGAAGAATGCAGTATTCAGCAGGGAAAGAGATTATTGCTGGCTGGAGTGCAAAGCAGAACATTGCTTCCTCTGTTCACTTTTAGCACAGTATATCTCCCCAAAACTTGGCCATCCCACCTCTTCAAGAAACCTGCATCGCAGGCATCCCTTCGAACAGCAATCCGATCGCTTTCTTGGATAACACTTTGTGGAAGGGATTTTGCACAATTTTATTTGCAAACTATGTACAGGCTTCCTGTGCAGGACAGAGGAGGATGCACATCTTTGCCTTCTATCAGGCAGTGCACTCAACCATTACTTCAGGACTTTGACCCTTTCCACGTGCTGGATATCAGAGCCAAAGCAAGCATGTATGAGTAAGGTTTTCATGCTCTGCCAAGTTTGACGATGTGTCTTTTCTCCATGGGAAGAATGATAGCAATTCACAGGACAGACAAATGAAGGGACTTAATAAAGCAACCCCTGGATCTGGTCCCACGTGTCTGTGCTGCTGGACAGTCTGTGTCAGTGGGTTTCCAACATCCCTCCTCCTCAGCTGGGTCACCACTCCAGCAGCAAGGCCCGATGCAAATCCCATTACGTGTCAGGAAGATGTATAAAGGGTGAGAGACTCAGCCACAAGCAGTCCTCTTATAACTTTGCAGATTACATTGATCCAGGGTCATAGTGTGGGAACCATTATTCAAAAGACTAAGCAACAAAATAGTAGGTTAAAAAAACCCCTCATTCCACATATTCTACCATAGAGCATCACCTTCTGCTGCAGTGCTCCCCCATAAGAAAATGTTGAGCCTATGGCTCCCTCTGGGGAAATTAAATCAATTTATTCATCAATACACAGCAGGTTTTTTGTCAAAGGTTAAGAACATATTACACATTTTTCATTAGTTTACATTTATACAGAGAGAAAGAGAAAAAGATCCTTTTCCAGCTGTACTTCAACTACATAGAAATGAAAGCAAAGACATTTTATTATGTTTCTGGATTTATTTACAATTTAAACTTCACCCAGAGTGACACTGCCATGATCCTGCTACTTCAGCCTCCCCAGCCTGATGCACCACAGACCACAAAACCTTGCGATGGAAACACTGGTTTCATGGAGACAAACCAAAGAAGTGTTAGTCATCTGCTCATCAGATAACCAAAGAGAAGTATTTTGAGGCAGTTATGTACATGGATAGAGACAAAGTGCCAAGTAGGGAATACACAGAAAGATCTGGAAGCATTTAGATGATTAGAACAGATAGACTTTATGTACAGGATGTGGTGAGGTAGTAACAGTGAAGGTTTTTAATCTGTTCATGGCAAGTAGGATATTTACTATTGATTACAGGGAAATCAAATTGGACCTTGCACACACTGATGGTAAGAGTGACAGGTATTTGTGTGAGCTGCCCACTTAACATACACAAACTTGCCACATCAGTATCACAACTGCTTCATTTTTCAAACTACGGGGTTGTCTCTGATTAATAGGCTTGGTACTGATAAGATGGTTACTGTTCATACATGCTTGCAGTACCTACAGGAACGTTATCAGGAATAAAACCCGCCAAGAGTAGAACTAAGGTTAGTTAACCTTGAAGGTTATTGCCCTCTCAGGGTGAGAAATATCTGACAGTGTCTTCAAAGGAATTTTTTTGTAGTAGTAGTATTAAACATGAACATAGCAGAACCAAAACTATGTTGAATGGCAATAAGCCCCACTTTAAAAACAGCAGCACTATCGTATTTTTAAACAGAGATTTATGTGACCTTTGTCTATGCTGTGCAAGAAAGGATTGTTAGGACTGCAAAGATGGATTTTCCACATCCTTCGGGCTACAGTTTGTATCCATCATTCAGCAGTAAGAAATACTGAGAGGAATTAATAATGAAGTAGAGGGCTGTGGCTACCCATAGGCCTTCCAGGAAATGTGCTTGGGAGCAGCATTTGCACTGAAGGTCTCAATATATTTTAGACGTACATCAGGAAAGCTCTACTGGTCCACGCTGGAGCGACAGCAATGCTTCTTCTTGCTTCATTCTGAGGCAGTCGTTCCACATGAAAGATGTCAGCAAAGTGTAATTCTGCATAGCAGAATGGTGTCTTTTGTAGGGATACCTAGATCTTCTCAGATTTCTGATGTTTTCCATTTCTAATACTGCCACAAATTCCCTATAAGACTTAGTTAAAGGGGTTTTAATTTTTCTGGTTCTACAGAGATATTAAAAACCCCCATGGCCCTTACAAAGAATAAGAGAAGATCTGTGCATATCCATGCTAATTGAAATCACTGAAATCAGTGAAGCTGACCTGTGTTTGCAGACCACGTGTTCCTTTTGTTTTATGGTATTGCCAAGTAAAAACCTTGGCAAAACCTAATGAATGTCTTACTTAATTCTAGAAATACAAGACTTCACTGGCTCAGAAAAAATATCATGAAGAATCCTATTTTACAACAGAATCTTTAATGCTTCTTTAATAAGCAAATTTATTGCAGTTTGTGGTTTTCATTTCCTCACAAAAAGCCCAGCAGAACAGATCTTCTCAATCAAATGCATTATTGGCCCTGCTCCACCTTCCCATTAACCGCGAATCATAAGCTAGCACTGAAAAATAAACTTGATTTACTTTAAGTAGAAAGAGAACAGAAAACAAAAGTAGCTGAAATATTTCAGATGCTGAAAAAGAAGGCTGCAAAGTTCAATTTTAATCCTGAGTAAGTGATCTGGAGCACAGCTAGTGCATGTTCCTAAATACTATGATGCTTGCTGTGCAAAGGCTTTCTGCTCCTAGTTTAACGCATGTGACAGTTTCACTGATGAGCCCTCCTAGGTCTCTAATGCTGTGCTTTGGAGTTAATGCTCCAAACAGTTTGAACAAAAATGCCATCCACCTAAGAGCATTAATTATAAGGCTCTCTCTCAGACGTTAATTGATTACAATCTCACGTTATTCATTATCTAAGGCATTACACCTGTAGCTCTAACTGAAGTATTTATGACTCTACCCAACAGATAGTTGCTTATGCCAAACTCCAGGCAAGATCTGCCTGTACCAAAATATACAAATGTAATGCCCTATAAAACTACCACGAGCAGGCAGCTGCTGGCTTCTCAACGAGCTGAGGACAAACAGAGCCTGAAGGACAGCTTGTGCAGAGGAAGCAGAAGGCAAGTTCAAGGGTGCAGGCTTGAAAGGCTGTGGTGAGCCAGGCACAATCACTTCCCTACCAGCGGGGCTAAAGCTGTGCAAAAAGCAACCAGGGTGTAAGGCAAAGATGACAACAAGTTTACACAACATGTTCTAGGTGGACATGGCATGCTACATGCTGAAAAATAGCCTTATGTTTACGAATATTGAAGAGACGCACATAACCAACTCCCCTGAGATGCTGGGTGTATCAGCATGGCCATGGCACAGGCATGAAATCTGGTTAACTGACATTTTCAGTGAAGGAGTGCAGACAACACATTGCCCCGATATAAAGTGCAAATGTATCTTAAAAGATTGCCTCTCCCATTTGCTCTGCTGACACTGCTAAAGCCACTGGAGGTGCCAGAGTAGTAACCATATGGAAACAGGATAGAAATGAATCTGCCTGAACCACTTAACAAACATATGCTTGGACAGATAGGCTTTATTTAAGGCTTTGAAGTCCTAAAATGAACAACCAAATCAAAGACAGCTAGTACAGTCAGAGGAGCAGAAGGTTACTGACTCAGACAAACCGGGCTTGACAAGCAGGGAGCTGAATGCTGCAGCAGCTGCTGTTTCAAAATGGGTTTTATCAAATCGTTACAAGATCAGATTCGGCCCCGCCGAGGCACCGCAGCTGCACACAAGACAGACACATGCTTTTGGGATTTGCTCTTCCAGTTAACATGGCATTTTCCACTTTTGATGAGACCCAATATATGCAGGAAGCAGAGCGGTAACACCCCTTCCATCCTTAGGGGTTTTATTAAAGCCCACCAAAGTCAACTGAAGAGGAAGGGACAGCAAGGTGCCTTGATGACCTTTCCTGTCCCACAGACTTCAACTTCCACAGCTGAAAACACGGCAACAGCAATACAGTCTGAACTACTGGGAATTTCTGTGGTTTCCTGGCTCTTGTGGCTGTTTGCATGCATCCTTCAAGACAACAGGGAGGTTTGCCTGATTACCAGTAGCCAAACTTCCATTGACTCAAAAAGGGGCAATTTCCAACCTGAGACTGAAAAATGACCAAAATATGAGGGAAAAAGATATAAATGTAGCAGGTAAAAGGGGGAATAATAATTTCCTAACTTTAAGTTGCAGCTTTTACCATATCCTCTACTCCTCCTTCCTCCCAGTGTTTGTTGAGCAATGCAATTAAATCATGCATTTAAATTTACAGAAGTCCCCTGCTATGGCAAATAGGCATATGGCAACTTATCTAAGCATATTGAGAGTGAACAATTAAAACATTTGTAATGGGAATGTTCAGAGGGAAAAATTAACACAATTTTAAAGGAAAAAATGAGTTACTTGTGGTAGCCTGAGGGCAGGAGGAACTGACATGATGTTATTGCACGCTTTATGCCCATGCAATATTAATGCAATCGCCATGACAACTGTGACATCCTCTGAAATTATACACCTTTACAATTACAGAACGTCTTCTGAAGGGAAAACACATCTGCAGCTCGCAGGAAGGCTGCTGCAATCTAAAATCTCTCTCCTCCTTTTGTAAGCATTCAAAGATATCTTCAACAACACTTTCTTCTAAAGACTATCATTAAATTAGTTTTTAATTTGTGTGTGACCAAAGCACATGGCTGTCTTTTTTTCATCCCAGTGAAAAACAAATGCATGCTTTAACTTTGCACAATTATTTTTTAAAGATAATAAGTCATACAAGAAAAATTCAAAAAATCTGCACAAAGCAGCTGACCAAAGTCTTATATAAATTGAAAGTTCAACATGTCAAAACCAATCATGGCTACATCCACCAGCCACCTTGCTTAATCGGGAGCTAAGGCAGGATACATCATCTACATTTCTTTAGTGTTAATGCAGTGTTTGCAGCGAACAAATAATCTGAATCACACTGAGAGTAATATGTGAAACCATATAATCTGGGGGCCTGAACAGCAGCCATAAAGTAGTTGCTCAGTAAAGTAACATAAAGGCCACCAGACACTGTGTCATGACAATGTTATCCTTTTCATAATGTATTCAGAAAAATCAAAATTACATAAGCAGGCTTTAGTAACGATGTCTCACGTCTAGCAAAATGCCTCTTGTGGATTACTTACACTGCAGTCCTTTCTACAGTCTCATTACAATTTCTTTCAAATTGAAACCAGGCTGTGATTCAACTGCCCATTCCTCCCCTCGCTTCAATATGAAGTGAAAGCATCCAGCATTTCAGGTTTATTAGAAAGAAAATGAAGACTTACGAAAACAAGAAATCGTAAAAACAAAGTCCTAAGTATCCTGCTCCCAGCAGAAACTGGGGTGGAGTTTCAAAATAGCAGCTACTTATTTTCATTGCCCTGTTACTGAGGGAGGACGTACTGGATGATGTCGGAGGGATATCAGGCTCACTTTGTGCAGTGGCTGAAAGTTCTCATCCAACAGAAATGCATTAAAAGGATTTAAGAGTTTCAATGTTCCTGTTTATCTTCATACAAAGCTGCAGATAAGAAAATAAGACAAAGAAAGGACTCCTGATCCATTAAAGTCAAGTTCAAAAGTCCAAATCCTATCACTGGGTGGGAGACTGCTTTTAGACGTTTCTCTAGTATCTATCTTCACCATGTCCTGGTTAGACACAGTCTTGGATCTTCAACTTTATTCCCACCTGTTTAGCCTTATAAACTACTCCAGCATAAACACGGTATAGTCAGCACTTACACTGAAACACGCTGATGTCAGTCATAAGATATCCACTCTAATGCACTGGCCGAATGATCCTGCACTGGTTTCTCTTCCTTGGAGTCCAAGCAGATGGCAGGAGCATGGCTCTAGCAGTCAGGGGATGCTCTGCCTGCAGAGCCAGTTCCAGGCAGAAGAGAAGGGTGCTCAGCTGCCAGCAAGAGGGGTGGCTGGTCCTGATCAACACGTCCAGCAATTAGAAAGCCAGGACACTGATCTCAGTCATGGACACAGCTACTAGTAAAAACTATCCAGCATCCTCGCTGTTTTACCCAACTGAAATACTGGCTCCGTCATGTGCCTGTCTCGTGAATGAAGTTAAAACCATATGAGACAAGCTCTATGCAACTATGTGACCCCAGTTAGGGGATTATAGAAAACACTGCCTTTCAATTACTTCCCACTGTCATCAGGCTTATAGCAGATGTGCAATTGGCTCAGTGACACAAGTTCTTGAACACAACTTAGGTCTTTTCCTGACAGTGGCTGACTAATGCAATATGGGGTAAGAGATGCTAAGGAGAGAGGAGGAGCCTTGGAGAGATACTCACTATATTGCTCAATGCTTTGCCACGGTAAGAACAGCACCATAGCATGGGTGATCAAATATGGTCAAAGTATATAGACAACAGTCTTACACTTTCTGATAAAAAAGTATAAAACCAGCATAACTAACCAAGAAATGTAGAACAGACCAAATGCTTCTTGCTACAACCTTCCCCGCCAAAGATTATGAAAACCAACCCCAAAATGTTAACGTAAACTAAATCCGAAAATCCTCAGGACACATTTTATCCTACATTTGGTTAAAATATTATATGTGTGTATATGTTAGAAGAACCTGGAGAGCTTGTATAGCAGCTTTCTTTGGAAAATATTGTAGACCGTCAAACATCAGACTTATGAAAAGCTCAGCTCCAGTGACACCATTTTACTTATGACACTGACTTCTGTGATAATGCTGGCAGGAATCATTGAGCCACCCACGGTAATAAACATCAGACCATTTTGTTTCATAGCTGGTTCTTGGATATACATTTGTGTACATTCACTAAAAAGACACCACTTTTGAAACAGAGAAGAACAAAGGGAAGGTACTTTTAGGTCAAATTTCAGCCAAATCTGCTCAAACTAGCAGGATCGTCTAAGGCAAACATTGCTATATCTTGACCTCTGTACGGAGCAAATCAGGCTACTGCCCCGTCTGAAGGACTGAGAGATCACAGCAGGCGACCCCCTAACTCACAGCTCCCTGGCAGAGCTCGAATCCCCCTCCAGGAAGCCTGACAAACACCAGGCTTCAATCACTATATCATTCCTCTCCAACTTACAATGCACCCCAGAACTTTTATCATTATTTGGATTATCATAACACCAAGAAACCCTGTGAAGAACACTACTTTGAAAACATACAAAATGCACCATAGCCTTGAATGCGTTCTGTAGCCTCAGCACAAAGCAAGAATCAGGAGATTTCACACACACTGGTGTAGAAGAGCAGTGAAAAAACATTGGTCAGCATGCCTAGCAAGGATCCCAGCACACCAGTGGGCTAACTATTATAAATTAAGCCGATGGAACCGCGCTGATTTACTGAGAAAACATCCTGTCAAGTTTGTATTATACTTAACTGCTGCTTCATATTTAATTATAAAAACACTAAAGCAACACAAAAGCCTAGAGCAACAAAGGCGGCGCCTGCTGTGCACCAGCTGTCTGCAGTGACAGAGCATGACGGATAGCCCCAGCCTTTGGGGGGTCTAAGGACTAAGGCAGTCCCTCAGCAACCAAATATACTGTCTTCCTCATGCATTACAATCTTTGTTGCAAGATTACTTTCCCACTGTGCCCATTTCCATCATTGGGAAATAATTATTGTTGTCGGGACTGATTCTGTTTTCATTTACTTCAGTGGGAGGAAGAACACCATGAGAAAGAAATTACGAGGCTGGAATTTTAATCTGAATGCATCTTTCAGGAAGACCGAAGTACAAAGTCCCCTGACCTTCCCAGCCTTGCCCGCTGGATGGGCAGAGCCCCCAGCCCAGGGGTTTGCTCCAGGACTGTGCCACAGGTCCAACCGCGGCATGGGCGAGCGCCAGGGCGACGCACAGCCCCGCTCCCGGGAGTCCAGCAGCGCTGCGATGTGCACGGCGTGTCCTCCCAGCTCAGGCGCTGAGGCAGCAAATACATGCAGCAGCAGCAATCCTTCCTTTTGGGGAAAAAGAAAGTGTGATGACAAGCTGGTGTACGAGCAAGAGCTCACGGTCCACCGGGGAGAGGGGCTGGATGGACTTAGAGGACTCAGATTCATCCCTGGGTTTGTGTTTTGGGGGCACAGAAGAAAGTCGACAGTGCTTGTTTTGTCTCCTGAACAAATTCAGTGAGTCTATTTCGGCAAATTACTGTCATTAAATGCATATGAAAGCAGCTGTAAGTAGGGGAAAAACCAAAGATAGTCATACACAGAATCACGGTGCCAGAACTATAGCAAGAATAATTAATATTTTAGAGGAGGTTGGAATAAGCTTATAATAATGCCAAATTATGAAATAACCAACTCAGAAGAGATTTTTCTTTCTGCCTTCCACTGCTAAAGATGAATTCCTGAAACATAAGTCTCAAAGGATGTTCCCTCCCCTCTTCAGTCCCCACTTGCTCCCAAAAAAAAAGGAAGAAAAAAAAAAGGCTACAAGTTTTCTGCACAGAAAGAGTCTGAGATCAAAGGAGATGAAGTTAATAGAAGGGGGTCCAACACAGAATATCACTCATAACTTGTCCATTTTATTTCCAGCCTCCCCTTCAGCTGTTTGTCACTTTTTCCATCTGTTTCAAGAGAGGCTGTCTATGATTTTGGAAAATCAGACGTGCTAAAATCATGCTAAAAATATTTCAATTGCAAAATACGATGCTTCATAAAATACCAGAAGGCCAGAAATAATTCACAGGGAAGCTTTCAAAATGCTTCAAGAACACTTTTGTATAAAATTGCATGCTGAATCATATAAAACCCTAGAAGAGAAAGGACTCCCCAAAGACATTTAAAGCTAACTGAAACTTTTTGTACATTAACATTTAGAAATTTGGAGAAAAAGGAGGAGAAACATTGGAGACATTTTAGAATATGCTTTTCTAATACAAAGAGGTCTCTGAGTGGATGTTCACATATCCAGTTTATATCTTTTATTCATAAATGTTCAGCTAAAAGTGAGAAATTTCAGGTATGATTTTAAGGAACTTGCAACACATGCTACCAGAGCAAACACTATAATCGGGGGACATTAGTGTGTCACCACTTGTCTGCATAGCCAGGTAAGATGACTCTTCGCTACGCTGCTGACATTATAAAGTGAAGCCTATTAACAGAAAGCACCTGGAAAGTTGACTTTGCATTTACCCTTGACACAGGGTTAATCCCATAGCTCAGCTGACGGTGGTAACTTGTGTTAGCTGAGCTGCTCCACTGACTGCATGTGGATGTGTGAAAGGCCACATTCTGTTCCGTCTCAGCCAACTTCTTGACTCATTGTTATTTTGCAAATACACCCGGTACTCTGGTTTCTGACTAATTCACTACATCATAATCTGTCTATATGCTTTAACGTGTGAATTCCTCCATGCCTTTGGAGCAGGCTGCATTTTTCACCAGAAATGAACACTGAATTCCAGAAATAGATTTTAGCTGTCAACAGTCACACGTATTCTGCAGCATCATTTCCTAAAGGCAGGAGGAGGTCTAGCATTCCTCCTCCCAAAGCAGGGTAGTAAGGCAAAATTACAAATGGTCTTGCAAAATGCACTTCCGTGTGCTATGTTTAAGCTGCTCCAGAGTCAGCTCTGAGAGACACTGCAAAACCAAGAAAATCATGTGCCAAGACAGATTTCTGGCAGGCAAAAATCCGAGAGCCAGTAAGCCCACCATACATTGTATTGGTTTTGATCATTTATTCATGACTTAGCGACAATACCCTGCCTTTCACTGCATGTTATTTTAAATGACAACACATAGACAATATTGTACTGCAAGACAATATGAAAACAGATTTTAAGCCAAATTCTCAGCTTACAGGACCCAATAAATATGCAATTATTTAATCTAACCAGACCAAATTATCTGGCTGAGCAACTTGGCTCTCCATGTATTTAAAGGACCCACAATGATGAGCATAACATTTAAATTGGTAATTTTAATCCTTTGCTACAATATACACCAGTAATTCTACACAGTTGTATATATCTCCCCATGAAGCATGCTGTCAGGATCAGGATCCCCTTTACATAGTGTTTCTGAGGTCAAATTGGTTTAAACCAAAGAAAAATATAAGAACTCAGTAGCCTTCACTACCTCCCACTTGTGCACTTACATCATGGAATGACTTTATCCTTTCAGCATCCCTAGGTGGGAAACTCCAATTTTCCCACTCCCAACTTTCTACGTGCAGCCTGTAGCCCATATTACAATGCCAAGCAAACATGTGGCGCCAAGTAACTTATCAGTGTTTGGTTTTGATAACTCCACTGCTGTCCATGCTGTTATTCAGCTAAAGCAGCCACACTAAGCTTCTGTAATTCATAATAAATCATAACAATACCAGCATTGTCTGTGGATAATCATCTATGAGAACTGCTGACAGAGTGGCAAGAGAAAAAACTCTCCACTATGTTAAATCCACCTTGGAGGAGCCCAGAAGGAGGGGGAAATGCAGACCCATGGCCCTGGGGTGTTTTCAAAGCACTCTACCATGCTCCAGACAACATCCTCCCTCAGCTTCCCAAAGCTCTGACATGCCCAGGTAGGGTCACCCAGCAGAGCCAAAAGCAGCCTGCTCTCCTCTTACAGCAGTTTGGTTTGTTGGAGTGTCTAAATAATACAAAGCCCAGGAAGGCAGAGAGGATTGGATTCCACCCCCTTGCCCACCACCCGCCCTTCCACAAAACAGAGGATGAGGGCAGAAAATATTTCCTCTGTAACATCCCCCACATTACGGAGAGGGCTTGGCTTATCACAAGAGCCAGTGTTATCTGAGGAGCATCAAGAGAAACAGTATGGTCAGGTCTGCAGGCCAACATTCGTTGCTTGTAACTCTCCCACTCATTTTCAGTGCCATTTCTCCAACCCCCTGCAAAGTGAGCAGCTCTCTGTTCCACACTGTTGTTCTGAAGAGTTTTTAAAATAGATGTTGTTCTGCGGGTGTGTGGAGTACTCAAAGCAGAAAGGAAGTCTGTCACGAAGTTACAGCAGATAAGGGGGAGGGGGGAAGAAAAGGAGCGCAAGTTCCTTTGTTGCATTCATTGGTGTTATGCTGTTTTGCTTCTGCCACTTTTGTTATTGCTGTGAAATGGAATTTTGATTGGAGAAGGTAGAAAGAAGGCATTCACCAAAGGCTGAAATGTCAAAATTGGTAAGTATGCTAATTTTAGGGAACATCTGAGAGAGAGTACTGAAAAGAACTTTTTTTTTTTTTTGTCCCCTCCTGACATAAGCACCCGCAAATCTAGGTTTGAAAAAACAAGTGAGCAGTTGCACAAAGCAAAAGATGTTAGCTTCAGAAGTTGTTTCATGTCCCTTGTTGCTGATTGCCAGGCATGGGAAATATTTGCCTAGAGTATTTACTTTTACTTTGTTAAAGTATAGGTCCAGATTCATCAGCATACCCTACCAGCTTTATACTACTCCAAAGATAAAAAGCAGCCATAAATGCTGCTGAAAAAACCTGGCTACGCTTGCTTTGTATGGACAGAATGAAATAAAACAGCAAGAATATACAGTGAGTGTAGACATAAAAATCTGTCTCCACCGGTAATAGACAATTTGCCTTCCTAAAATGTTAAGCTTCAAACGGAAAATGTGTCTCTTGGCTACTGATGTAATTTCCATCTTTCCTATAACATTGAGAAATATCTTAAAAATTGCATATTCTGACAGTTGTTCATGTTTTTCAAAGGTCACTTATATCACATTTCCAAATCTGTTGATGGTTGAGCTTAAACACCAGGGAATGATTCTGGTAATGGCTTTGTCTGCTCAGTGTCTGTTTCTCTCTACTTCCTGAAGTAAACCAAATCATGAGGAATATTTGAGTCCCTGATCACATATGTGACTGTTTCATGAACGACTTCTGTGTTTATTTTCTGAAAATGGATTCATCACCTCTGAATTACTCTGTTTATAACGTGTTATATCCAAAGCATAAAAAGTCAATTCAGGTCTTCTGAATAGCATTAGTATGCTTAACATCAGACCTGAAAGATGTTTACTGAAGAACAAAGGCGTCCCTGTGTGCCTGGGTTTTTAGAATGAAAGCCACTGAACTTGGTCATTCTGAATAGTTTAATGATTTGAACATTATTTTTTGTTGTTTCAAGTCCAGATACGTGTCAGAGAGATCTTGGAAGGCCATTTCCTCATTTTATCCTCACTTCCCTTACTATTACACATTGCAGCCCAAAGAGACTGTCAAGTATATAGACAGGAAACACAGGAAGTACACACAAGATCTATGTGTTATACTGCTGTTTTCTTTATAGCGCGTAGCACTTTGCCCGAGTTGTTAATGGCACTGTCTGTGTAGTAGCCCAGCCAGATCAAAAAACATCAGTAGCTACACGAGCTGTCTGCAGGTCGTCTTTCCCCCTCTGCTAGATCATCTCTATTTTCTCAGGACAGAGAAGATGAAAAGTTCTCAAAACTCTGTCTGCAATCTGATATACTCATCTTGGAAAAAAACCACACCACCTCATAGATCTCAGTCATAATGAGCAATTTTGAGGTTGTGTAGCTAGAATCCCCCTTTATTGAAAATCTTGCAACCTTGTAAAATATTTTGGAGGTTTTTTTATTAGTCTGGAGATGTAAAAAAAGTAATTTTATTCCTCTCCCAACAGAGAAGATGATAGTGTTGTCTTTAGGAAAGAAACAGTCAGAAGACCACCAGCTTGTATTGTTCAAGCAACA
Source organism: Rhynochetos jubatus (assembly GCA_027574665.1). Taxonomy (NCBI): domain Eukaryota; kingdom Metazoa; phylum Chordata; class Aves; order Eurypygiformes; family Rhynochetidae; genus Rhynochetos; species Rhynochetos jubatus. The sequence continues at coordinate 11,906,015 of CM050652.1, forward strand.
GAAATAGGTTGTTGGGAACTCTTCTTGCTAGACTTTGGCTGCGATGACTATTCAGTTACATGATTTAGTCATGCAATATTCCCTCTTGGTCTCATCTGAAAACAATATAATATTTTGAGGACAGAATTATAAGAAAACTTAACTGAAAGTAGTAAGGATGCCTGGCAGTGAAGGGCATGTGTATTTACATCAGCTTTGAATGTAGCTGCAAGTATCAGGCTGCAAAGACTGTAGAAATTTTCCAATACACCTGGAATATTCTTCGCTTTGGGATTATTGAATCCCAAAAGTTGAGTCAGTCTCAGTAACTTAACTGAAAGCACCCTATGATAATAGCACGTGCAACTGAGATCTATCAGCAAAAAGAGGCCTTCCCTGGATACTCACTATGTTTAAGACTTGAACAATGGAACCCTGGGAAATTCTTCATCTCTTTCATTCTTGCAGTTTCTAAGAGAGAAAAGCTCATCTGCTTTTAACACTCAGAGCCAATGTAGCTTATTATCCAAGATGAACAGAGTTGCCATAAGATGTCCAGAAACACTTAGAGTCATAGTGTCAGGCAGAACAAAGTCAGAGCTTCACTGTCTACTTTACAGGCCAGAAAGGAAATAATATCACACATAAGGACACCTGACCATGTTCAACATGACAGGACACAGATAACTTCATGAACTGCACAAGTATCCAAAATATTGATGTAAGGGAGTCACACACACATGGGAACTTCAGGTGCTGGCTTTTTGCTCTGCAGAATCTACAGAATTTTTGTCTTTTGAGTAAGACAGTGACAGCCCTTAATATTTGAACTGATTATTTTTGCCTGTGGACATTCACCCTGTGTGGTAGGTACATGCACCACCTATGTGGATGGTATGGGATGCACTGAAACAGGATTCTGAAAACAGGACAATCTTTCTGATTTTAACAGTAGGTTGATGTGTTGCCCCAGTGACTCTTCACTCTCTTCTTCAGTTTCCTACTCACAGGAAGGAAATTGACTTCTTTCAATAAAGCGCTTTGAATAAATATTAATCTATTCATATGAATAAATTCTGTAACACTGCATTATGAATAATTTCAGTAACATAAGAATTATAACATGTATTTATTTATAAAGAATTCAAGCATGCCATTCATATGAATCTTGATGAAATGTTTGTACTTGTTAAAGAGCACAATAGAAAAAGTGGCTGAAAGTTATTAATGCAATGAGGCCAATCCCTCCTCCTAGTCCCAAAATACACATGAACATCAGATTCTTCAAACATTAACAAAAATTTCTATCTCTTGAAAAAAGGAAGCAAGAAAAAAATGTGGGATTCTTCAGCACTGAAATTTAATCACTTCTGTGATAAGATTTCTGTTAGGAGTCTAGTGTGCAGCCATTAACACATTTAAACAGACTTATCCACTCCCTCCCCTGAAAATAAAAAATTAAAAAAATATAGAATATAGTTTATAATTGCAAATCTTTCTCATAACAAAAAAATACCATTGACTGTCAAAGTAATCACTTTAAATAGGTTTCACTTGAAACCAATGCCTTTAGCTTGAGTCAAAGCACTTCAAAAGAAAAAGCTTTCATCTGCTAAAACCATTATTGTTCTCTAACAACAGGAGAGTACTTCTAATTGTACAGACCCTGCACTTCCTCTATTGGCACAATAGAGTAATTTTTCTTTTTTTTTGTTGTTGTTGTTGTTGTTGTTTGTCTGTTAATTTATTTCTGCTATTTTTAAGCCACAAATAAGAATTATGACAGCCCAAATTAAATGCTAACTTGAGTCACTCACATCATTATCAGGTGATTTGATTAGCTGGATAAATGAAGGGAATAAGAACCTGAAAAGCCACAGGGTTTTTTTCACTGTATTGGCATAAGGAACACAATATTAAATACATGAATTAATACATTAAATACATGGGCCTACAATGAAGCTGGGCAGGGACTTTTTACAAGGGCCTGTAGTGACAGGACAAGGGGTAATGGGTTTAAACTGAAAGCAGGGAGAGTTAGATGAGATACCAAGAAGAAGTTCTCCCTGAAGAGGGTGGTGAGGCACTGGGACAGGTTGCCCAGAGAAGTTGTGGGTGCCCCATCCCTGGAAGTGTTCCAGGCCAGGCTGGATGAGGTTTTGAGCAACCTGGTCTAGTGGAGGGTGTCCCTGCCCATGGCAGGGGGGTTGGAACTAGATGATCTTCAAGGTCCCTTCCAACCCAAACCATTCTGTGATTGTATGATTCTATGAGTTTTATCACTGGCTTTATCACTTATGGAAAACATGTATGTGCATATACAAAAGATTCCACAGAACAACCCTGTCTTCCTATGCTTAACTGCATATTCGCTCAGCCAGATAGCTAACCAGAGGTCATTGCATTCAAGCATAGGACTGTGGACCAAAGAAAATTACAACTTTAATTCTCAGGACCTAATCCTTGTTTAAGAAAGGTGACATCATTACCAAGCACTAGTAATCTGAAATAAGACCGAGCAGTTTTCCTGTTACTTTGTGTACCTCTCTCAAAGATGCATTTTTCTGTTCTCAGGACCTAATCCTTGTTTTAGAAAGGTGACATCATTACCAAGCACTAGTAATCTGAAATAAGGCTGAGCAGTTTTCCTGTTACTTTGTGTACCTCTCTCAAAGATGCATTTTACAGCCCGTATTCACAGCCTTGCAGGAAAAGGATGCTTATTTTTAGCAACATCCTTGAATGTTTCTACCAGTGAGCAGATCTACAAGCAAACAGTACAATTGCTAAATCTCATTGATCCAACTGAGGTTTTTTTTTGTTACTGAAGAACAAACTTAAATAGACTACAGTAGTAGATTTATAAAATGCAATCAAGCACCAAAGACCAAAAAGAACAATATAATCATCTTATGTTCTTTTTTCTTACCTTTTTTTTTTTCTCTTAAGGTACAAAAATAAAAAATTCCAAACAGAATTCTTCACATCTAGAGTTATGAAACCATTACAAAATTCAGACTATGCAACTGAGTCCTGTGATAGAGATAAAAAGCAGCTTTAGAAGATTTGACTTCAGAAACCTCCAGCAGCAAACCCGCCCTTTTCCTTTTCTTCCCATGCCTACCGCATCTGCTCTGCCACATTATCTGCCATAAAATTCCTGACGGGTATTCTGTGGTATTTCACTGGATTTTAATCCATCCCAGTCACTTCCACAACACTTCTTGAATCAAGACAAGGACAGAAGATGGAGATCCTCATGTTTGCCATTCTTTGGCATCTCAGAACACTAGAAGCTACATCTCCATGGTATCTACCTTGGGTCTGGGAAATCTTAAGCACTCCGTATTCTATAACTGCATGGACTCACTACCCTGGGTGGTGCTAAGACCACAGGGAGAGAAACCATTGAATACCACAACACCACCTATCCTTCTGCTTCAGTTGCAAACAATTCACCCCCAGATCCTTAATAGTAAGAGAATCATAGAATCACAGAATGGTTTGGGTTGGAAGGGACCTTAAAGATCATCTAGTTCCAACCCCCCTGCCATAGGCAGGGACACCCACCGCTAGACCAGGTTGCTCAAAGCTTCATCCAGCCTGGCCTTGAAGACAGCCAGGGACAGGGCATCCACACCTTCTTTGTTGAGAAAACACAGAAAGCTAGCCCTGCTGCATTGCTTTGCTGTGATTGTGCTTGCTTGGGGCAGGAGCAGGTGCCAATGCAGGCTGCACACTGGGGACATACAGAATGGTTTGAAAACAGTAGCTGTTGGCACCAGGGAGATGGGCATCACAACATACATATCCAGTACAGAGTAAGCCCTGATTACCATCCCGCTCACATCTTCCATGCCCTTCACACTCCATCTTCTTCCACAAGACCACTCCAAGCTCCTAAGGCTGCTGACCTGTATCAGGACAGCCTGTCCATAGTACGAGTAGTCCATAGTACCTCCTCAGGAGAAGGAATGTCAGCAGATTTTACTACAGTGCCCACTCCAGGTATTTCTCCATCAGGAAGAACAGCAGATCACATAGTCCCAGAACTGGCTGAGAAGCAGCAAGAGTAGAAGCAACTCCCAGCAGAAGAGGATGCCTCCCCAAAGGATGATGTGACTATTGTGATTAATGGCAGAGCAAATCCTTGCAACAGTGCAAAGGAATTGATCCAATCCCTCCAGACCAGGCAACAAGGAAAAAAACAGGGATAGCCCATTAACATCAAACCCTTCTTACAGCAGATCCAGACAAACACTTCCATCTCAATTGCTGTTTCCCACAGCTACAGGAAGGCTCATTCTGGGTTCTCATCTCTAGGTTACCACCAAAACAGAGAGATCGACCAGACTGAACACTGGGCACTGGCATCCACTCTGTTTCCATGCTGAAGGACATTTAGCAGTAGTCAGTAAGTCATCTTAGTAAAGGCTTTTTTCCAAAAGGCTTTTCGGTATGATCATCGAACTGAAAGTTCTTACAAAAAAACTCTGCTTCTGAGCCAAGTACAGGTAGGGTCAACAAATCACGTCTTCAGGCTAAAACAACTCCTCACCATGAAAACATGGGAGAACGTAGCCTCACCTGTTTCCAGGCCAGTGCATACAATTCAGTGTGGGTCATCCAGCAGCAGGCTGATTGTCAAATTGTTGCAAATGAGAGAAGGCCAACAGAAAAACAGATTGTATAGTGGGCCACAGTCGAAGGAAGGTCATGGACACCAAGAAAAGAGCAGTTCCTTGGTCACGTTAATCTGAACCTCTAACCCCAGAAGACCCCATGGCAGGACACTTCTCTGGCCCCAGAGGAGTAGCAGTTGTCCAGGAATGAGTTCCCCTGGCAGAGGCAAAATATGCTGCCACCAAGACAGTGGGGAATCTCTTCCAAGTGCCCTCCCCAACACAGGCTGACTGGATCCTTACCAAAGTTGTAAAAATAAATCTTAAAAAAATGTTTGTTTCAACGTTTTGTTGGGAACCTTTTCGGCTCCTACTCCTCTTGCAAACAGCAAGCTTTTTGCCAAGAAGGCAGCCCACATAGAAGGGTTGACACAGAAATCTAGACTGCTAGACAGGAGAGAAATTACGGAGGAACACTATTAATCTCCACAGATAAAAAGCTGGCAGCAGTAAGGAGGAATGCCCAGAAGCCTGCAGAAGTTTGGTGGTGTCTGAAGAGCAGTCTTCCAGTATATATACCTCAGAGTTCTTCTACAAAAGTTTTCCTAGCCCTGTAGAATACGGATGACCTTTATGAGGATTAAATGATCTGAATAAAAGGCAACATACTGCTTATGCCTTGTATTGTACAAGTGTCCTTATAAGTGTCCTTACACACTACAGGACATCATCTGCATATAACCATGCTTTCACTATGGATAAAAGATTGGTGCTTCAGGCAGGGAGACAGAAATACAAATGAGTGCAACATCGAGCTGTGCTAGAAGGGAGGCAGGCATGTTTAGAGAAAAGTAGCTTGGGACAAAGCTGAGCCTGCAGGCCCCTGCTGGCCCCTACCCAACAATTCACTGGGATACACCACAGCTCACCATGCTCTGTTCCTTGCACAGTGATTTGAAGCACTTTGCACTGGTGGCAGAAAGGCTGTCCCATGGCATCCTCCTCCTTACTGAGGAGAGAGAAAACACACTGCACATCAGCACTGAGGAGTTAGGTCCTTCGCAAAGGAAGTGCATGAGCCTCTTGGCTTCCTGGTAGAGCTGAATGGCGATGAAGGGTGTGGGCTCATATGCTGGTACCCTGGAGAAAGAGGTTTTCTTTGAGAAGAAATGCATTTTCAGTGGAAAATGGCTGAGGTATAAAAGCTGATTTGTGCTGTAAGCTGTTGCTGCAGAACCATAATGCTCCACAATGATTCACAGGGCCTGTAAAATGACAAAATAATTATTAGTTAACACAACCGTAATTGTATTATGAAAGCTGCACAGGGGGAGGCGTACTCATTTTTAATTGGGAGATCCCTGATAACACCACCAGGACTCACTAATCTCAGGTAAGTAACTGTTATGGACCAAACTACACTGAAAATAAGATACAGCCTCACAAGCTTAGGCCACAAGCAGATACTGGGCTTACTTCAAATTGATTCTTCACTGACTAGTGGGAGTGAAGGATTTCCAAGATGCAGAGGGCAAAGGCAAGGCTCTTTTCCAGAGGAATGAGTTTCCAGAAGAACGTATGCCCCTTCACCAGAAACAAGAGCACTGAGCATGGTAATTATGACAGGTTGCTGGCCTGTACACCATAATACACAGTGGCTGAGCATCTGTGCATAGGCTCTTCATAGCCTGAATAGCATAAGGTGTGTCTACATTAGATTTATTTTTGATCAAGAATGTGCTTCCAAAGCAAATTTCCCATTCATCCTCACTGGTTCCCACTGTGGGCAAGTCCTGCAACATCTGAATGAGGAGTGCACCTACCACGTTCCTGCTGCTAAGGAGCACTTGGTCCAAAAGAGCAGTTTAGAACTGGTTCAAAGTAAAATCCCCCAAAATGCTCAGACCTTGGGCATTGCTTCCTTAGGAACAGGTATTTAACTAACCTGCTACTCTTGGTCTGCACTGCTCGCTAACAGGTACAGCCAAGGTGTGTGAGACAAGTGATCCACAAGTATGGGTAACACTAGAGACACATCCCAGAAGAAGCAACAGTTCGTGCTGCAGTTGAACCATGGTATGGCCTGGACAAGCCACTGCAGAGCACAGCAGGGCAGAACAGCATGGTCACAAGCCAGTCTGCAACACTTGGATGAAGGACTTTAATAGGCATTATCAGGGAGTGCATTTAAGTTAGCACAGACACAACTCTCCTCAGCTTCTTTCTATATTCAAGGTCTGTTTGAGGTGTGCTGGTTTTCTCTAATAGACATAAAAAGCATGTCAGGCTGGGACAGGTCTCGCAATGTCAGTTTTAGCTACAAACTGGTTTTAGTATCAGTTTTTATGAACCCTTGAAAAGTGGTTCATTTTTACTTCAATAGGATTGCTGACAGATCATGTTGTAAACAGCATTATAGTACATAAGACTATCTTACAACTGGATTTGAGAAGCACACAAGATGTGGAAAGAAGCTATGGACTATATTTCTGAGAAGTTAATCCCACTCTGAAGTTGGCTATTTTTTATGGCAAACAGGATAAAACAGACTAAGATAAGGTTCAGGTAAACATGCTTTCTAAAAGGACATAAATATACATTTTCCAAGAAAAAGGTTATGTACCTAATATCTAAAATAGTGTTTTACCCAGCCTCTTCAGGAAGTTTAGACTACTTTTCTAACCAATGCCATTAAAGAAAGGTTCAGTATCTTACCAGGCCATAAGGATAGTTAAGTACTACATAAATTGTCTGTATTACATCACTGCAGCCCAGTGAACCAGATCTCAGATATGGCTAAGGGATAATAGTGCCGTTTTGGAGCCATCCTAAAGAGTAATGCTGAATATGATTATCTCATATGCACTTGTTCTGCCACAGACTTCACATGCAACTTAGAGCAAGAAATTTATTATAATTAATTAGATATGCCAGGAAATGGTCTTTGAGAGATTCAGCTGAAGTCAGTTTTGGCCTTTGTTTTCAGTAATAGAGTAATACCCCATGTCATTTCCATTAGTGGAAAAGAACTTTGAGTTTGTTCTTACAGAAAGTATCTTAGAAACAAGACAGCACATTACAATGCGCAAAAGGTCTGTTTTACAGGTACAAGAACCATCCTCACCCGTACTGTACATGGTACTGTTTATATACTCATACATAATAAATAAACAGCAATTGAATTCACAATAGAAGTGGGATTTTAAAGCATGTAGTAGAACTATTTGGATTCATTACAACATAGTATTGATACAGGAAGACTTATTGCTTGAGATTATATGACATTATTGTTTATGACAGCACTTGTATCTAATTGCATCTTATGAAACAGAAACCTAAATGCCTGTTAGGTACCAAATGTCTTGCTAAAAAGTACTGCTCCTAAACCATTATGCATCAGACAACATCCATTGAAAGTCCTGCTGTGTTAGAAGGTGATTGTCCACCTGACTTAGTAGCCTGCACAGGGCTTTGTGGTCATCACAGGTAAGTCAGCATTATGTTAGCTGGTCATCCTCTAACCTTAGTGGAAGCAGAATTCAGGTGTGTGGGATAGAGAGTGTTGAACACAAAATTCCTGTCTACGTTGGCAGCAATGAGCAGCACAGGTACATTTTAGTGTTGTATTCTAGTACCAGTAACTTTTGGCAGTGTCTTGAGAGAAATTCCCTACCTCTGATGCTGCTTTTTGAGGGATGAAGTGTGTTGTCTGGTGTTTGTGGGTTTTTCGCTAAAGAGGATTCACATCCCTCTGAAGACCAGGCTAATGTCTGAAGCTTACTTACTGCAGTAAAATCCTGTCCAACTGGTAAATCATGCGGTCATCTGCACATGCTGCAGACTCCTTCAGCTGCGATTCACTTTGTGGAATGACTTCCTATGTTTCCTGATTAACTGTGGGGAAGTGAATCTTACCCCATGTCTTATTTCCATTAAGTGCTATTCCATATAGTTCACCTCAAATTGGAAAACATCTATTCATCTATGGAAACAAAGCCAAAAGGATTTTGCATTCTTGGCTACACTGTGTAATTTGTCTAGGAAATGAGGAAATTTCCAATGGAGAGTACGTTTGACACTTCAAATAGGAAAGATTTAGAAAGTCTGGGTTTGGCAGTCTTCTAAATCCTCTTGTACCATCACCGCTTCATCCCCAGTTCAGCATGGTTTCATACTTAGCACTCCACTGCCTCAGCCCAGACTGACCTGCTGTGACCACCACCCTAACACAGCAGCCAGTCACGAGTTCTCTTGTTCCATCAGCAGGGTGACGGCAACTAAGAACTGCGCTTCTGGAAGTACCAGCCCCAGTAAAACCGCACACGATATAGCTGATAGCTGTGCACAAAGCACGTAAAACACAACACAGCAAGTGCTCAGAAACACATGTCAAAACCTCCTTTGATCATACACACGGCATGGAGTTCAGGAGTTGCATGGAAGACAGCCAGACGTTGCATGTAGGTCCATATGATCATCATATGGAGGCTGTTACAGAAGAGAGATCCACCCGTAAGGATTATATATTGCTTTAAAAGGGATAATACTTTATCTTTCCATTTTGTGCAGATCTGGCAGTCTCTTTCCATCTGCATCCTCTCCAGAACGTTAAAAATAGCATTCACAACATAAACGTTAAAAGTCTTATTTTTCAGCTATAACAAATCCCACAGCCACTGGCATCCCCAGCTGCTTCCTCTTCCCCAAGATCCACCCACTGCCTTTCCGGTTACTTGTGCTAATAAAAAAGCCCCCTAAATAAATGCATTACCTGGCAAGTGCATTTATTGTATCCGGAAATAAATATCTAGAGGGGATAAAAACTTGGAAGTCAGTACAAAGGTACACTGGCTCAACAGCTTCATTAAACTACTCCGGTTTTACCAAAGTCTGTTTCATGAGCTAATGGCCCAAGTTAGACTAGAGAGGTTTCAGGCAGGCTACAATAAAAGGTAATTTGCAAAAGCACTCAAACCATCAAGTGGAGTCCCAAAACAGAAAAAGAAAACATGCCTGATATTTCTAATCCGCGGAGAAAATATTTAATCATTGTGGTCTACAATAATTGTCGTATCACCAAGACTGTAAGTACCTGTGGTTCTTCTTCTCAGTATCTTTAGCACAGCTGTACATAACATGGAAAAGACTAACAACAGAGAAAAGTAAAAAAAACACTGAAGGGAACATAAAACAGCCATGAAATATTTAAACCTGTAATAGGGCAATAAGAATAGATCTGTTAGATGGCTATCTGAGGCATTTTCCATATATTGCATAAGATCACGGCTCTGGAAAAGAGGCAGAGTTATGATGGAGCACTTTGCAACAAAGGCAGTATAAACTCTTTTTAAAGCACTACAAACTACCAGGGCCACAAAACTAACCAGCTGCCTATTGAACTGAAGAGCCTCCAAAGAGCATCAGCCAGCTGAGATCTAAAACAAAGATCCGTTGAGCAAAACTATGCAAATTTCCCACAGAAGTACTGAGTTCCATCATTTGGCTCTTACACTTCTATTATCTACAGCCTTTGGCATTAGAAGCAAATTCATCTTTGTGACTTAAACCACATTTCGCTTTTGCTGTTTCCTGATTATTGTGCTCCACAGCATGTGCTCCATGTTGTTTGACAACAATGAAAAAAATAAATCAGATTAATATATAAAGGAAGGTAAATGATGGTAGCTTCTCACCATACTTCTCATGACATCTCTCTTTGGAAGAATTTAGAGCAGAGAGGGAGAATACAGCACCACTGGGCACCTACTCAGAACCGTAAGTGAAGAGCTCAAAGTACCTTATTTTGGCATAATGAAAAGCTATAAACATGCATTAACTGTGCTTAAAGCACAGAAGCCTGTGTAGACATGTTAACTCCATTTTTTGTCTTCCAGACCACAGTTCATAAGAAAGATCTGCCTTAAAGTCCAGTTTATACCTCCTGGGCCACTGCCCACCTAAGAACAAAAAAGTGCCCTAGGGAGTTAAGAGTTAAAGCAAAGAAGAAAACTGACTTCCTAGCAATCTCTTTCTGAACCCAGTAGACAAAGACTAATGGCTCTAGAGTAGGATTCTGCTTGACGGTGAGGCAAAGAAATGCTTTAGCTGCAGCCTTTATTCAGATCAGTTCAGGCAAGGGACAACTACCTTCCAAGGAAGCTGAATTCCTTCATTCAGAACCTGAAAGTGTTCTGCTGTCCAGTTAAACTCCTGCAGTCCTGTTTCATTGATGGCCTTTCCTCAATACACTACCTGAACTCTTCCAGAATAAACACAGTATTCTGGTATTCCTCTATCTCTCCCTGGACTAATAACATCATGACTTAATGGAAGTCATCCATTAATTATCCTAGTCTGACCAGAAACAGCATGGAGGCAGGATTTTTGGTATTTCAGCCTATGATAATGTATTTTTCTGCCTTCCAATCTGCATTTTTAATCTACAAACCTCTCAAGTAATATTTAACCTTTAGAAATGGAAAATTTTGAAGCTTGAGATGATTCAAACTGATTTTTTGGTAAAACACTCATTTCGTATTCTTTCCCCATCCATCCTACCAAAAGCGGAAAAGAAAAAATTAAAAGCTTTCCACTTTTAAACCCTTTTCACTTATAAATAGCTTTGCAATTCAAGATACACAAGGAGAAATGGAAACTGATGCAGGAAAGAATTTCAAGAATGAGTGAAGGACTAAAAACTATGCATTGTACAGAAAGTCTCATCAGGTTGAAGCAATCCAGCTCAAGAAAGAAACAGCTAAAGGATGACTGGAGCAGCCTGAAGTGAGCTCTAAGTTTTTCCTGCTTGCAGGAAGTTTAAAAAATAATCCATACATTAATTTCAAATTGAATTAGACATTGTAAACTGTAAATAAGACAGTATCTGGAAAAAAAAAGGTCTAAAACGATGATGTTGTTAGCATTAAAGGTGAGGAGGAGGGACATGGCTGTTGTGCCACACAACATAATACAGCTGACTAGGATACTCCTTCAGGATGCAGGCAAATGAGTTCAGCACCTGCATTGGTTCAGAGCCAGGATCTAAGTAAAATCTGACTCTGAGATCTACTGAACTTATTTTTCTTCATAAAAGATACATTTGTTGTAAAGGAATGAATTATTAGGATTGATACATACAGATTCTAGCCCTTCCAGAAATGAGAAGTCAGTATTATGTAAAGAATAAATATTCTTATGAAATAAATAAACAGGGAATCAACAGGACAAGGTGAAAATAACCATTTCAGAGTATTTATTAGCCCATTTGTAAGGGCATTTCTCTCAGACTGGAGCAGGCCAAACGTATTTTAACAGGAAATCAGTCTGAGTTTGAACCTTAGCGTCCCAGTTGCAAGCTGAATAGCCTTGCAACTGGATTACAGAAAATACTATTCTTGCCATCGGCTCCTATATATACTGTATGACATATATTGTATGTATATAGTGTGTATATATATACACTATATACTGTTCTGTATTTAGTACGACAATGAGAAGTGCTGTCTTCATAAACCTGCATATATCTACTTCACAAATGAGTTTCTGAAATGCTGACATAACATGATTATAAGTGTTACTGGAAGAATGCAAGCCTTGCTTACCTAATATGCGTAATTTTGATTTTGTAAATTATTTCCTAGGTGATGTTTTCCTTACTTCTTAGATGTACAAGTTTCATTGTGTTTTAAACCTAACTACCCTGCAATTGCCAAAGGCTAAGAGAACTTATTGTTTACCACATGACAGCAATCACTTGACAAACTTTTTTAACTCACTTGAGATGCTGAACATTAAAGTGAGGCATATTACCCCATTTCTGACAGAACTGCTCACTGCTTTCTGAAGTCCTGCTGAAAGTGATGAAACTGCTGACTCCTTTTAAAGCTTTCACTGAAAGTCAGTTTATGTAAACAACCCTTCTACAGCAGTCATCACAGTTTGGCCTCAAAGGACCTTAACACTTGTGCTCTGTAGTTTACGGTCCTATATCATTGATATTAATATCTCTTTCCTCTTCATCAAGAATGTAAACAGTCCATATACTGGATTAAAACATTAGAGCTATCAGGAAGCACTATCAGTTCTTTGCTGCAATTCCATGGAAGATACAAATGCTTCATTCTGCTACTCTTACAGCTTATGGAAGCACTGTATTTCAGCACTGATCTCAGGAAGGCTTACACAGATCACTTTGAGTGCTCCATTAATCTTCCTTTCACAGCTTTACTGGGGAAAAAATGAAGCGAAATGAAAAAGCTTGTCCCTCTCTCCATGCTTTAATACTTAAAATACTACAGAACTCATTTATCAGCCTCGGGATTTATCTTTTAGATCATCTTTGAGACTCTACAACACAAAAAATTCTGGTTTTGAAGAAAATTCATTCAAGACTAGCAAACTATTACTCTGCAGCTATGTTAACATTTTATTATTTCTAGCATGGTTTTTAACTAGAGTAAGACATATCTTCAAGGGCTGAGAATCTAGATAGGACAAGACGTTTCAAGATTAAGTATACAACATACCAGTAACTTTCTCCTAGCAGCACCCAAATACATCATCTCTCCTTGTAAAATTGCTTTAACCCCTGAGAGCATTCAAATACAGACTTCATAGACATCAGAAGACCAGCTGCCTCCCTCCCACTCCACCTCTGTTTACACCTCTAGGCAGTGCATCCTCTCCCCACTCCAGGAGAATCAGGGCCCCTCTTGCCTAGTTCTTTTTGCTGAGCAGCTCTTTATTCCTGGCTGCACAGTTCTGGCAGGCTGGAGGGAAAACCTGAACAACTACTATCACCAGCTGTAACTTGTCCCTCAGATGTAACTTGGAGCTTAACACTTTTTAGATGTAAAAATACTCTGACCATTAGACTGCAGTACAGAAAAGGACACAAACCTTTTCCTCAATATTTGTAAGATCACGCTGCTTGGGCCTTTAATATGCAGATATCAGACAGCTTTCATGTGGGAAAGGGGTAAGTGAGCAACTGCACATAACCTTACTGTTACCTCCTCACAATTAGAACTCCAGACAAGAAAAACATACAGGAACATACCAAAAAAACCTTTGTGCCACATCATTCTCCCAGTGTTGCTTTCTTGAAATGTTGGACACAGCTGTGAAGTTCATAACAGAGTATTTTCTTTAAAGCTTTCCCAGAACATCAGTCTTATATGCTTGACTGACTATAAACGTCTTGAAATGTTCTTTATGTCTCAGTAGATAATATAGTTTATGACTCTTCCATCCCTTAGAAGTCCAAAGACTGAGAATTTTATAAAGAACTAGTTGTAAGTAGAAAAAGGCAACAAAGTAATACGCCAAACCAACATGAAATTAGCTACAAGATACTGGCAGAATCTATAAGCAACAACTCAAAACTCCATGTGCAGCATCCAACAAATTAAGACTTTCTTTTTTACAATGATGTTTCTAGAATTATGAAGGATTGAAAGCATATTTTTGTTAAAGATATAGAATAAAGAACTGCTGTTAGAAACCAGATATGATGAACTATCCTTGCTGGTTTACAGGATATAATACACAGGACAAAATCACATCTTGAACACATGTTCAAATGTATACTACAATCAAGTCACTGAATGTATGATATGCTTTTTATTCCACTGAATCTGAATATGCTTTTTTCAGGTTGTTGTTTAGTTTTATATTCTAAATTATGCAGTTGATAACTTCTGATTTTTATTTATTGTAACAAATCCACCAATAGTCCTTATCAAAGAAATTGAAGCTTTGGCAATTTACACCAAGTGAAAGTTAATAGTATTCTCATTTGAAAGTTACCTTTGTTTTAATGACAAAGCTCTCGTAGTTAAAGTATTTGTGATTAATGGAATCAAAACAGGAATAGCTGCATCTTTGTTTTAATGTACCAAAAATATCCTGGCACACAGGACAAATATTACCCTTTTTCAATCAAAAGTACGTAACATTCTCAGGATGACTTCGTTTCATAGGAGAGAATAGATGCTGCGGGGTATTTTATCATGTTGTAAGAGAATCACTATTGGAATAGAGGAAGAGTCAGAATTTGTGACCATACCTCAGCATATTTTTTCAGAGGAAGATGTCATTGTTGCTGAGGTGAATTGTTACACCTTTATGTGCAAAACTGATGGATTATTCACTTTTTTTAGTTTAGATAACTGCTACTTTATTTTGACAACTGGCCAAACCCTTCTGGAAGTGTCTTGCTATCTATTTGAAGTGCGTCTCCCACTCAGCCATTTGTACTGTACAGTCTCAAAGAGCATTCTGATTTTGTAGAAGTGAGGACACTTATTTGTAAGGGGTATTTGAGATGTGCTCTGTATCACACTGTAAGGAATTCTGATCAGACTGTGTACCGCTCTGGAACTATAAGCTACATAACTGAAAAGCTTCACCTGCTCAAATTCCTGGTTTCCTAGACTCTTCTTCACGCTTTTCAATATAAACACACGCAGTTTTAAGCACACTTATTTATTCTCTAATCAGCCTCCATAGTCTTACATTACAAGAATAATAATAATCTTGCATTACATACAGGCACCTGTATGTTCTTTATCTGTAAAAGACATTAAAGAGGATTCAAGGTAGCCATTCCTTAGATACCTACACAATAGCATAACCTGAGAGTGGGAAAGCAGAATGACACCACCTCTTCCCAAACTTCTCCCAAAGATCAGAAAAGGAAGGAGTATGAAGAAGTTAGCTGGGAACAGCTAGTTCTGGGGAGCTGCAGTGACTTCCTCTAACAACATATTTGTTGTTAAACATCTTTTGTTCCACTGCAATTAAAACCGGTCAAATGTCAAGTTGCACATTCTGATCAGTACATCCTTGCATACATACATGCATCTTTCCTCTGTAACAGCTGCTCTGAATTCAGAATTGAGGCATTGCACTAGACAAATACAGTTCTACTATAGAATTATATTTCTACACAGTGGCCTTGACTCTTTCCCTTCCTAAAATCCAGAAGGGAGTGTAGAATCATAGAATGGCTTGGGTTGGAAGGGATCTTAAAGATCATCCAGTTCCAACCCTCCTGCCATGGGCAGGGACACCCTCCACTAGACCAGGTTGCTCCAAGCCTCATCCAGCCTGGCCTTGAAGACAGCCAGGGATGGGGCATCCACAGCTTCTCTGGGCAACCTGTTCCAGTGCTTCACCACCCTCTCCAGGAAGAACTTCTTCCTGATACCTAATCTAAACCTCCTCGCTTTCAATTTAAACCCATTACCCCTTGTCCTGTCACTACAGGCCTTTGTAAAAAGTGCCCGTCCAGGGGGGGGCCAAAAATGTTACAGCATTACACCATCCCATATGGATGTCAACCCACTGACTGCACACTAAAAAATAATCTGAATTATGCCTTAGTCCAAGCAATTTATTACTAAAACAAAACTGCTCAATAACCCTGATCTCTGCTGAGTCAGGTAACAGTCATAAAGCCTTCCCCCTACCACCAAAAAAAGAAACCACATGCAGAGCAAAAGCAACCAGAAACCCCTTATCTGTAACCATAATCAACTTTGAGAAGCACTGCTCCCAAACATGCCATGGATAAAAAGCTTGATAAATGCACTTTAACTCAGCCATTTTTAATTAAAATATATTTCCATGACTGGGAAACAAAGCTGATTGAAATTCTGCTCCTAGCTTCCTGTGTCAAGGCAGCATCTTTGCAAGAACTCCAGAGACAGAGCTGGAAATGGTTTTCTAGTTACTTATGCAACTGAAACGTTAATATACCTGTTTTTCAGAGCCTAAAAAACCTGATGCAGCTAATGACTGGTAATTAAGTTACTCCACAAAGTATGTCCCTTAGAATTCCAGTTCCTCTTTCACCTCTCATCTTCCTCATACATAGCCTGTGAGCACACTCTCTCGCAGGCTATGAACTATTCAAGGGTGAGCTGCTTTCTGACTCTTGTTGCATCTTCTATACTTTTTTCAAAACTAAACAGAAGGATTTACTTGTTGTAAACAACAAGTTTACAACCAACCCCAGCATTACTCTTCGACCCACGGGCTATTAGTTAATAATATGTAGTATAATAAATTCAAGAGACTTCCACACAGTAGGATGGTCAGTATCTTGGTAGTTTCCTTTTGGCTTGCTTTGGAACAGAAACTTATCTTCCTGTTTTCCCCAATTCCAAATGCATACTAGCCATCACACCGTTCAGAATGCAGCAGATTGATCTCTGGCTCCCTAAGGTTTTGGAGTTCAATTGCAGAATTTAAATCATGAAGCTGCTAATTGTGTACATGGAAACAGAAATTGCAATCCAGCAAATGCTACGCTTGTTCCCATGCTACGATCCTGGACCCTGGTTTTAGTTACTAAGAAGTTACTACATTTAACATCAAACTTCCTCCATATTCAATAGCTAGAATCAGCAAGCCAAGTACCAAATTTTCCAAACTACACTTCCTCACAGTTAAGCCCCTTAAAAATAACTACATGTTTAACAATGGTTGCATCTGAGAGACTTCAATCAAAGATGACATGCTCACAAGACCACGGGGGCTAGAGATGCCTCCATAAGGTTATATAATTCCCTACTTACACTAAATTTAGAGTATTTAAAATAACCTGAAAGAATAGCTAAGCTATTAGAGGGATCTTCCCCGTGTAAGGCTAGAAAAAGCAGTTTGCCTGGATACTTCACAGGAAGAAATGAGAGGAATGGAGGCTGAGATTGCTGAGGGACAAGACTCTCCTTCGCAGACAGTGGCAGACCTGCAGGATTTCCTTGATTTTCTACAGTGCTTGGACCGAGAAGCAGCATCCTGACAGAACAGAGATGGAGTGGGACCTTATTACAACTGCAATGAAAATTAAGTGTATTACTCCCACTATTTCAAGTAAACCCTCTTGTAGCTTTCCCTAGAGTAGTGGTCTAGGCCAACAACTTTCATCCTCGGACAAAGATTGACCAGCCCATACAGAGCATCTATAAGGAAACATACTTGCTGTACACTCAAGTTCATCTGCCTGAACTAGCAAGCAGAATTATTTCACTGTTTTGTTCCGTGTTAAGATGTAAACATTTAAAACACCAGGTCAAACACCAGAAAACACCAGTTATAATGTTCCAAAAATTCTCCAGTTAAAGGTGTTAGGAACAATGGTAGAGGAAAAATATTTATGAATTAACCAATACCCATCTATTTATGTTCATTTTCATTTTACTGTTTCTTATACAATTTTTGAATTTACTCTCTACTACTTATCTTCTCATTTTTACTATGTAGTTATCTTCACAGGATGGATGCAAAAAGATTTCCATCAGCACATTTAATGAAAAACATTTCTTTCAAGCAAGGCACAAAATTTAGATTTATTTATGTAATTTGATTAATCCCAATTTTGTTTTACATTAAGTACAAAAAACAACTTCAATGTAGGAGTAAATACAATTTCCACAAAGCAGTTCAATGAGATTTAAAATCAGTTGTGTATCCAGAACCATAAAGCACAATTAAAAGCAGCCCAGGATATACAGATTGCTTACCATAACTGCTGAAAGAGCTCCTAATGTATGAATATATTTAACAACCTCCAGTAATAAGTTACCTCCTTTCTAATCTTTCATACGAAATGCATTTAGCAATGCGTACCTGACGAAGCATTAAAGAATGAGAAGTGCCTGTAAGTTTTACTCAAGCTGAGGGCTAAATTAAACACACAATTAAAAATTAAATAACAGAAAAATGACTTAAATATTTTGGTTAATTTCTAAGAACATAAATGCTAAGATAATATAGAAAAATAGTAACAGGTTCAAAGACTTATTTACTTCTCAAAGAACTTAAGGTGTTATGTAGCTGCCCAAAATATTTTAACCTTATAGAAAGTCCTATTTCCAAGTTTGGTACGTTCATATTTTCTAGATGACATACATTTAAGACAACCATTCGTGAACTTATTTACAAATAGAAGCTTATTCGGTTTAAAATCTGTATAAAAAATCAGGTTTGGCACTACCCATAAGGCAATGAATGGATGATACATACCTAAGATAGCAAATCACCTAATGAAAGCATAATCAGAGGAAAATCATTCTTTAACTTACTATTTAAATAAACTGTGAGACTTTAATTAAAGAAATCAAAAAATAGGCATCTTTAAGTCACTAAAACACCAAAATACTGAAGATTCTTTACATATGCAACAGGAAATTGCTTTAATCTGTGACGCCACTGTGTCATGTCTTGTGGGAAAACCTAATATTTTTATGGTTATCAAATTATCAAACTGTTTTATTACCAGAAACCAGCAAAAAGTTTAAGGAGAACACGATTTTACTTCTTAAGTAAGCAAGAAAAAAAAATTACTCTCAAGTCTAGCTTTTGTTAACGTCTAAAAAAACCCCCAAAGGTAATTTTATCATACACTCCACTGAGTAAAGACCACAGTTTCAAATTTTTTTTTATTGATATGAATGGTTTTAACAACTTCCTTTTTGCATTTCCCTCAGCTTCAATGATAGCTGAACCTTAAAATTCAATTTCTCAATGTTGCCACATTTGCTCTGCAAAGACCGCAAGCCCAGATTTCATAAACCGTGTATTTCATTTCAATTTTAAAAATAATTTTTGCATTTATCTTAAATTTATAAAAAGATTTTTTTCAAAACTTAAGGCAAAAAACAAGTTTTATTGGTTATGTTTCTTTAAATCTGAGCAGGTGTATGAGGCAGTTTAAATATCAAAAAAGCTAATGCCATATACAGTATTACCAACAAAAGTAAAGAATAAGGCAGCATGCACCCTTAAGATGGAAAGAAAATTTAATTTTACAAGATGTTTAAATAATCCAAAGGCAAAAGTGTCTGTCTCCTCTAAGAGTATCTTCATAAAACATGGAAATTTTAGAGGACATCAAGTTACTAAAATATTCCGTTCAACGTTTATACAAATACATTACTACAATTATAAGTTTACATACAATCAACTGACATCTCAGTGTTAACTAATTTCTTAAATTTACAAGACAAACATAAATAAAGCTGTTAAAACAGGCAAGTACAGTACTGAGCTATCATTCAGCACAATGTATTTTTTATTTCTTTCACCTTGAAAAGAATCAGATTAGAATTGTGCGAAGTCGTTCTCCAAACCTAGAAACAAAATAAAAGAAAATTAAGTATATCTACGCAGGTTTTACACAGCACAGGTATATTCCAAATGCCTAAGTCCTGTTTTCAGGCATGTAATTTACCATTTAACAACTTTTTCTCTGTTCTCAGAAGAGACCACAGTCTTTAAGGTTATTTTTAATAATGACATCAGTTACAGCATCGAAAACAAACTGCACATTTTTTGTGTCTGTGGCACATGTGAAGTGAGTGTAGATTTCCTTTGTGTCTTTTCTCTTGTTCAGATCTTCAAACTGACATTGAATGTAAGCAGCTGCTTCTTCATAAGTGTTTGATCCTAGGAGAGAAATAATCAGTAAGCAAGTTTCAAACTGAGAAAGAACAAGATACATAGTGTATCTCTGAAGGAAGTGGTTCTTTGGAAATAGTTAACCTAAGGAGGAGTAAATCCACAGTCACTGCTTTAAGATACCATAAATAACACTTGAAGAAATGCTTTTGGACATATTTTTAAGACCAAAAACTACAGACTCAATTCAATTCCAACTCCAGGAAGAGCTTTTCCATGGCAGTGGCAGATGAATCAAGTCATTACTCAGAATAGTTTGGGTTGGAAGGGACCTTTAAAGGTCAACTAGTCCAACCGCCCTGCAAAGCACCAGGACATCTTCCACGAGGTCAGGTTGCTCAGAGCCCCATCCAACCCAACCTTGAATGTTTCCAGGGATGGGGCATCTACCACGTCACTGGGCAACCACCTTTATTGTAAATAATTTCTTCCTTATATTTAGCCTGAATCCACCCTCTTTTAGTTTAAAACTATTACCCCTGTTCCGTAGCAATAGGCCCTATAAAAAGTCTGTCCTGATTGTTCTTACAAACCCCCTTCAGGTACTGGAAGGCTGTTATAAGGTCTCCCTGAAGCCTTCTCTTGTCCAGGCTGAACAAGCCCAAGTCTCTCAGCCTTTCTTCATAGGAGAGGTGCTCCAACCATCTAAGCATCTTCGTGGCCTTCTTATTTTTGGGGCCCCAGAGCTGGATGCAGTACTGCAGGTGGGGTCAGGCCAGAGTGGAGTAGAGGCGGGAGAATCACCTCCCTCAACCTGCTGGCCACACTTCATTTGATGCAGCCCAAGATACAGTTGGCCTTCTGGGCTGCAAGCATCACTGTTCCCTAGATTAGGGTATTTTGTTTTCTTCATTCCCATTATTCACTTCCAGTTTTTACGTCCCAAATTCAAATAAAGACATTTGGCATACGTATTTCTCCTAAGCTTTTTACCTCCACATACTATTTGCTGTACAATAGAATCATCTGATGCTACAATTAAAATGATGCATAAAAAGGCTAAGACTTGTTAAACAAAATCATCCTCTTTTGCTATGTATTTTCTGCATAAGCCACCTACTTCTAACATGTATGTATACTCCCTGTTCAAATAAACTCTTATGTATCCTTAGGGATACCTGCTAGTGAAAAAAATTAGATCTAAGTTAAAAAAATAGAAGGAAATCAGAAAAAAGATTATGCTAAATAAATTAAGCTGACAAGAGTTGCAGCAGTAAGATTTAAATCAGTGCACCAGAATTATTTCACCTGGTTAAGATGATGAATCTGACAGCACTATCTGTGATGCATAAAAACAACCTCCCATCTTAAACTTTATTTAAATATTTTAGACACCTAGAGTGATTAAACTCCTCCTGATGTGTGCACCAAAAAACAAGGTTAAGTTAAGCAAAAATTACTTGACTCCTGTGCCCCCTCCAATACCTGCATATTCAGGGTAGCAAATAGTGAGAGGACTCCTTTTGATTTTTTCTTCAAAAAGATCTTTCTTGTTCAGGAAGAGAATAATAGAGGTGTCTGTGAACCATTTATTGTTGCAGATACTGTCAAACAATTTCATGCTTTCATGCATCCGATTCTGTAGTTGGAAAAAAAACACTTTGTTGTATTTTATCAGACTTCAGTACTAAAAATCAGGATACATATTTTTGACTAGTTACAAATGAATCAGCTAAGTTACAAAACTAAGTTTCTAGCATACAGAATCACGTTTTACCACTGGGAAATACAGACAGGCCAAGACCACTACGAAGAATGACACAGAAAAGTAGGGGTTGGAAAGGAACTTCAGAAACCATCTAGTCCAACCACTCTGCCAAAGCAGGTTCACCTGGAGCCAGTTGCACAGGAACACATCCAGGTGGGTTTTTAATATCTCCAGTCCACAACCTCTCTGGGCAGCCCGTTCCAGTGCTCTGGCACCCTCAACGTAAAGAGGCTTTTCCTCGTGTTGAGATGGAATTTCCTGTGTTCCAGTTTTTGCCTGTTGCCCCTTGCCACTCGGCACCACTGAAAAGAGTCTGGCCCCATCCTCTTGACACCTGTCCTTCAGCTATTTATAAGTATTGGTAAGATCCCCTCTCTGTCGTCTCTTCTCCACACCAAATAGCCGCAGCTCTCTCAGCCTTTCCTCATGAGAGGGGCTCCATTCCCCTGACAATCTTCACAGCCCTCCGTTGGAAAGAACACTTCCATGAGTAGGGTTTATGTAACTACTTTTTAATTTTTATTTTTCCTTATTTCCAGGCTTAAGCTGTTTAATATTTCAGAATTTTTTTGATGTGTTTTGATATTTTGCAGTAGATATTCTACAGGAGCTGCTGAGTTACGTGAACTTGTCTTGTACTGATTAGGTCTTCTGGAAACTGAAAATTAAATTCTGCACCTAACTGAGATTTCAGTATAAAAAAATAAAAAAAAAAAGATTGTTCTATAGAATGAGAATCAAGTGAGCACGTTTTTTCTCTTAACTAAATTTTAGCTTTGTAGAAAAATTATCCAACATGTAAGTAATTTAGCCAAGCTCTAGTTATTTAAAATAGAAGGATGCTACTTATGACCTTCTTTGATTATATTTGACTCAAAAGATGTTTCCATTTCTCTTTCCTCCGCAAACTAAATTTTATAAGTTGCAGAACATGAGGAAGAGCAAAGACATCTGTTAATGATTCACACATAATAGATAAAGCATCACTTTAGACCACTTGGATAGTAAAAAGCATGCACGCTGTGCATATGGATATGGAAGGAGTCACACCTTGAAAGGGGAGAAAGGAGTGGAGGGGGTGGGAAGGGAGAAGGAAGAGATACATTTCTGCCACTAAGAAAAGAGATCAGAGAAACACATTTAGTAAGAAAGAAAAACCGAAGACTGAGGAAGGAGAGGAAATCAAAACGTGGTAAAGTAGAAACAGATAAGCAATTTCTCACTATATACTTCTAGCATCCATAAAGAGACTAAAATGTGCATTACTGACAATCTATCCTCATTAATTTATGTGTTCTTTAAAACATGAAAGACTGCAGCTGAAAAGAACACTTGACTCATAGCATTCCTTCTGAGGATATGAGGAAATATTTTGAAATCCAAAAGCATGAATTCTATCACCGTTTCTATGAGACCTTTTACACAAAACCCATACATCTTGTAAAGCAGTAATACTCTAGAAGATGTATTTATAGCTTTCCTTTCAAACTTGTTTAGTTTCTATCCAACAACTGACTTGTTTCAACATTAAGGTACTTGCCATTTCCTCATCTTCAGCCAAGACCAAGTCATAATCACTTAATGCCACACAAAAAATAATTGCTGTAACACCCTCAAAACAATGAATCCACTTCTTCCGCTCTGATCTTTGGCCTCCAACATCAAACATTCTGCAAGACAGAAGTGCAAAGCAGGGAATGAAGTTCAGAATTTCTAGCTTTCTGAATGTTAACCAATAAAATCTGAAAGTATCAGCTGTGTAAGTATGATCATAATTTTTTTGGTAAAGGCATAAAAATCTGCAGATTTCATGACTATTTAATGTCTCAGTATAAAAACCAATTTTAATAAAGCTTTAAAAGTCTTCCTAGACAACATCTTGCAAAACTGAGAAAGTGTGAGATGAAAGCAAAACAAAACTTATTATTTACAAATAATTTGTACTAATTTCATTAATGAAGTTAAATGCACTTTATAAAATAAAAATACAGTTAGCTTTACTAAATATGAACTAGGTGAAAGTGTTACTCAACCTTTAACCAAAATGAATGAGAAGTCTGAAGTAGTAAAAATTATTGATCAACAAAGTAAGATTCTTTAAGAGCAAAGTTGTATCTGTTTTAATACTTGGAAACAATGCAAGACTAATTGGATACAAGTAACACTAACTTTATTATTGTTGGTTTAGTATTCTGGATATAAATATATAAAATCTAATGTTCACTTTTTCCAATTTAATCTGGAATCTTTAAATTTTGGTGAGTTTCAGGATCTCTCTCTCCTAAATCAAACTACAACTTGATCTGTTTTTCAACTATCCACTGGGATTTTTTTAAGAGACACTGAAATTATTTTCAGAAGTCTCTTAAAAGACAAAATAAGCATTATATAACAAGAATAAAAATTTTCCCCTTTAATAAATGCCCTTTTTTTTTTTTTTTAAATGCAGGTAAGTGGGAAAACTGAGCTATAAAGGTGAGTCATGTTTCTTTTGAATTCTTGGCTTAGCAGAAATAAAGCAATAGGAAAAGAAGTTCCAGACCTTCCCAGCAGAGGATCAGCAAATTAGCACAATCTGAATGGACTTTTTTTTTATCTAAAAGCTTTAGATGGCCGTTTACTAACTATTATGGGCTACAGCCACTCTGAAGCACAGAACTTGCATTAGACATCATTAGGAGCTTCAAGTATGCAAAATATGAAAAATCTTGCACAAAGCCAGATTGAAAGCATCCTGATAGAATGAACTGTGAAGGGAGTGAGGTGGCAGGGGCAGGACCTAGCAACAAAAACACCAGTAAAAAGCAGACAAGCACTGGTATCCTGAAATTCAGTGATATATACATGGTAACATCTTCTCAAAGAGAGAGAACACAGACTTTTTCCACCCATCTCTTTCCTACTACAGAAAAAAAGAAGTCTGTTGTCTTCTTGTGATGACTTACAGCTTCAAAACAATGCAAGGTATGCCACGTATTACTTCCCTCACTATGTCAGTCAATATTCTATCATATAAAATATCCTTACAAAATCTTCCAATAAGCCCAAAGAATTTATTACTTAATATCTGCATATTTATTCTGAATTACTACAGGAATTCCAACAGCTCTCATATCCCTTCAGAAACTGTGCCAAGCATGAGGAATTTTTTTTTTTTTTTTTTTGAAAAAAAAGCCAGGAGGGAATCAAAGCTGTGGTTAGACAAGGTTGTTACATTACATCATTGAAAGTCCATCTTCTAGAACTTTACAGAAACCATAACAGACAGATGAACATACACCATGATTTACATACTTAAAATGAAGATCTTTGAAAGTAAAGTGAGTTTCCACTATTCCTGTAGTTTTCACTCTAGTCCTGAGAACGTCCTGCTGGGTTGGAATGTAGCTGGTTTGTGCTATTCTGTCCAAGTCATTCAAGTAACTGAAGGTAAAAATAAACACTGCTTTCAGTTATTCATAAAATAGTAACAACATAACTGAAGAATTACAGAGCCTCCAGGTCCATTCATTATATTTTGCTTAACTCTCATAAGAAAGCTTTCTCTGAGATAAAACAGAAGAAAAGTAACATAATTTACATCAATTTTCCAAGGTTTTTTGAAATAAGCTTTAGAGACACAAGATATTTCATCCTAGGAGAAAGAAAACTTATGGTATTGACTCCACTACAAAAAATTCTTCTTTTCAAATCCCAAAATGCAAACTTGGTTCCATGTACACCAGTGTTATTTGCATTAACTAGAACACCTTCATCTTTGTAACCTACTGAACTTACTTTGAAATATAACCAAAGCCCAGAATTACCCTGGATTTGATAACAGGTATGAAAAGAACAACCCAGTGTTTTAGTCAGAATTTATGTGTTTATGAAAATGCTTAATACATAACAATTAACCTTCTACTGAGAATTTCTAATTGCACACATTTTTTACAATAGTAGACTTTCACTGCCAAAATTCTCACGATGCAGGCCAAGAAGCCCAGCATTTCTAAAGACCATTCAAATCTCATTTGTGCTTTTCCCAATGTAAATAGGCAAAGCATTACGAACTTTCAGTGTAACCAGAAGTTAGCAATGTTAAGGATGCAATTGCATGGCTAGAAGAACAGTTTCTAATGAAATTGGAGGCAGGAGTATCTAAGACAACAGAACAGAGGAAGTTACCAGAGGAAAGTAAATGATCTTCCAAATGAAGCACTCCATATTGAAGAAAGTTTATACAAGTGCTATCTCTTAAGTCGAGAGATCTGTCATCATGAGCTCAGCTTGTTGCCATCTACCCCCTGTACCCTTAGAACAACTTCAGCAAACAAGTAACAATCATGCTGAAAGTATCAGTGTTATTGCAATACAATTTGATCCCATTTCTGATCATTCAGCATGCCTACAATTACATTACTCCAGCTGTAGTTTTCTCATAGTTACCTCACCTGCGTGTTGTTTATTTATGTACAGTTATTGTAAAGAACGGAAGTATCTTATTTTAAAGAAGATGAAAACCAACTTCAAACACTACATTTTAATTCAGAAATATAAAGTTTAATAAAACCCCTTACAAGGCCAGTATCACTGCTATGCCATTCTTTACCATCTTACATCTCCCTTGATGGACTCTTTTCCTTGCCTGACTACCATAACTTGCTGATATCGTATCTTATGTCTTACACCTTTGATTCCTTACTATTTCATTTTTTAATGAAGCACCCTAGCATAGGAGACACACATCCAGACTGTTACATTTGCTCAACACATTTCTAACAGAGACCCTTAATTAACAAAGAAAATGCAGCAATGACGAACCACAGAAGAAACTCTGTTATGAACATGAAAGCAGTATCCTTGGTAATAGAAATTCACATCATGTAATCAAGTTTCATGGACATGTTCAGATACTGAGCAGGTACTTGAAGTCATGTTTTTGTAATAAAAATGCTATTAAAGCACCTTAAAACAATTTTGGTCTTCCTCAACGGGATGAAGCAACTGGTCAGAACCTGACTCAAATTCATAAATATACCAAACTACACCTATTTCCTTTCCAATTTTAAAGCATAGTGAGAACTTTTTGACTCAAGCAGACAATATCTTTGTCCAGATATTTCTAAATTTCCCATCTACATGGGAGCAGAATTCCTCAAAAGATTAGATTTCCTTCATATTCCTTTAGCTACTACTTACAAGACAGAGAAACTTGTTTGTCAAACAGTACTTACTAGGCAGCAGAGTCATTAAGCTGGTATTCTCTAGATCTGTTGAAACAAGCTTGAACTCCACTGTCTTTCCACAGTCTCTTGATAACTCCAGCAAGCTCTGCAGTCATAAATCCTTCTTCTGCTGCTCCAGCTAACACAAACAGTTGACGAGCATCATCCTGTAGGATGTAAACAGAAAGTGGAGAGACAAGCACTGAGAAAGATGGTAATACTTCCATTGTCTAAGAACTATATTCAGCAAACAAGTTACTTTCTTAAGCTGGTAAACATGAATGTGACCAAAAAAAACCAACACACAAAACTGTGAAGGGAAACAATTACTTTTAGTGTTCCGTGTGAGATAGTAATTCTCACATTTTTGAACAACAGAAAAAGATTAGTAAACCAAATTTCTCATTAGCTGATAAAGCTTCTTCTGATCTGTTTATAACTTGAACTTGGCTTCCATAAGCAGGAGTAGTAACACATTCTATGCTCAAGTCTAAAGTTAACCTGTTTTGCTTATCAAGTACCGTAAACAACAGAATGGTTACAATACATTAGAACTTTCAGAAATGCAGATGTATATTGACTGAAGAAAACACATTAATCACTTAAGCTTCAAAACACAACTTTATCTGAAAGTGATAAATTATCATTTCTTCCCAAATAATTTCATCAGGAAACAGAAAAATACTTCTTAAAACTTCTCCAGACCAATCAGTTACAAATACCCATTACCTTAATTATTCTACGGCAACCAAGTTTTCTTGGTAATGTAATATCAAGCAAACATCAAGATTTTTAATAGAGCAAATGCTGAATTTTATGACTATATATAATAACTTCCTTTGAGAGTGAGACTAATGGAGTACGGGATGTCAATCCACAAGCCTCCTTTAAAACAATTTGACCAGTTGGCTACCTTCATCCAATTCTGACTGAGGAAAGAAACTTTAAAATGTTAGACCTGTAAGAAGACAGCAGCTGGGTAGAGGGAAGAGATTAACATTAGCAGTCTCCTGTGGGGTAGCTGCTTGACCTTGGTTATTAGCTGTATGTGATCTAATGCCAAGGTATGTCAGCCAGAAAAATCAACATACTTGTGGCTTGTAACTACTAACCACAGCATGTACTGTTTGTCCAGTAATTAAAAGAAAGACAACAGATGACACTGGAAAGAAGAAGAAAAGACAGGCACACCAGATGGGGACTGAAAGGACTTCAAGAAAGAGGAGGATTTAAAAAAAGCAACATATAAGGTTATTCTCACAAAACAGAAAGTTAAGATATAGATGCAAATCTATAGAAAAATCTGGTTCTGTCACCTTTGCTGTTCAAACAATAAGCTGGGGGGGAAGGGTAAACCCCACATTTTCAGGATAAGCACAGAAAGCAGTGATTGTTCTAAAGATAGTCTGCTGTAGACCTAAATAATCAAAGAATATGACAGCTAACAGTGAAATTGTTTACAGATTGATTGAGTAATAATGATATTCACAGCTTGAAAAAAACAGAAAAAGCACTTGCAGTTCAGTCAACTCAAGGCAAACTTGAAGAGATTTATATGTATCTATATGTATACGTATGTAGTTACACATCTGAACAACAGGTATCTCATACATAGTTCAAAAAGTCTTTTGAAAGCTAGAGTAGTTACAAATCTAAAAAAATAACATTTGTCAAACAAATTAACAGAATACTGGTTACTGTACATGCACAGGACAAACTGCAGACAACTAATAAAAATTCCATGTATTGCTTTAATAATTACATTTAAAGCAGAAACGTAAAGATCAAAGGGTTGGATAGTCAGATCTCACAGACTGTAGTTTGAGCAATATGCATGCATAAAAGAAACCTGAACGACAATTCTGGTCTTGAATATTGTTTATGGATGCAAATGCCAAGGACCTACAACTCTTAGAGGCAGCAGATCTTGGAGAAGAGCCAATATATTAAGACACATGATGGAAACAGCTTAGAAAATGACAGGCAATTTTGTCATGAATAATTATGCCATTTTATACCTGAAGTAGTCTGTCAAACATATAAAATTTACTCTGTTTCAAATAACTCTAACATCTACATATGCTAAAATGGGGACAAGGGACATGTAATAGAAGAATCAATTTCAACTTTTTAAAAGCCTAAACATTAAAATAAAAGTTGTCTCTTTTACCCCCATACTCCCTTTTCTAAGGATAAAAGTACTACAGATAACATAAGTGAGGTAGTATGCAACGATCAAGTCCTATTTTCATTATTAACTGATGCTAGATACGTTATTATACCAGAATGGGGCAGCTTCCTCTCTAAGTATCACTACTTTCATACCAGATTTCATAAACAAGATAACGTAAAGAACCTAATTTAACCATCTCTCTCTAATTACAGCAAATCTCACATTCAGGAAGTAGTCCACTGTCCTTTAAAGCACATTCATTAAATGTCTCTCAAAACATAGTTTCTATTTTAGTACTGAAGCATCCTGTAGGAAAAGGAAGATACACCAGTCTTGAGACTGACCATTAACTGAAGCTGCTGTTGTAATCTGTGGTCCCTTGATTCCATAGCTTTAAAAAAAGAAAACACTCAACTCTGCTTCACCATTAGTCTTACAACACAAAGAAGCATATATGATTTTCAAAACAAGCATCCTATTTAGAGTACAACCCTCAGAAATTTAAGGAAGAGAGTCTGAACTTAACAGCTTTCATCAGAAGTCACAATTTTGAGCTTTTCTTTTTTCTGAACAACAACAAAATTGCAACTAAATAGAATAAAATCTAAAAGGCTATACTATAATAATGGAGGAATAACCATACTTTCTTTTTTTTGAGACTGATGTATAACACAAGCTCTGAATTCCTTTTTCCATATCTGAGTTTAGAGATGGTGAAAATCTAGCACTGACGTACCACAGCAGCAATGCTCTGAAAAGAATATTGGGACCACCAAGACCTGCCTATGTTCAAAGGGATGGACAGCTATTTTAACATTATCCCTGACAAAAGTTTGCCTCATCATTTATATAGCTCTCAAACTGAGAAAGTGAGATGACTTCAAATTGATATCATATATAAAATAGCCCTGAAAATCTTCTTGTTAGTCATTTTATATCTGCTAACACCTAAATTTACTCCTCCTCCGTTTTCTCTTACTATGTATTTAGTAACATGTGTCTACCATCTGCCTCTTTCCAATATTAACTGCCAGACTCCAGAGAGAACTCCATTGCACAAATAACCAACTAAGAGGTGCTGAGATACTGTTGGCTGCCCTGGAAAACTTTGGTCTTAAGGGAAGAAAACAGCAAACGTGAGAACAAACGTAGAGAGGAATAAACTAGTAACAACTTCATTTTCATTGGTATGTTTACAATTGAAGAGGTTTCAGGTAGAATTAACATCTGAACAAAAATAATAACCATCAAAGAGCAAAATGAAAATTAGCTAATAATTCACAACTGCCAGATTTAGGCCTCAGATACAACTTCATGACCCACCTTACATAATCTTAGGAACGTTTGTCCTCCTTATGACAACCACACATAATGCATTTCACAAAAGCACTGAAGGCATACTCTCTAATATTTATAAATTGTTTTTTAAGCAATCAGGAAGATCTTGAACACGAGACTTTGTCATGAATGAAGAATTTACATACCATTTCATATTTTTCAAGACCTTCCCTCTCCTCCCAAACTGCAATTTAACCCTAACGTGATGGAAAGAATAAAACAAAATGTCCCTCTGACTACCTTACATATTTATTTCAATACATGGACAGCAAAAACACCTTCCTCCAGCTTTCCTGCAAGACAGCCATAACGTGGCTAGTTCCCGCTTCAAAAACTGCACTAGTGAGCAGTGACATTGATTCCTATGGAAATAAAATGAAAGCACACCTCCTGAATGCGGTTTCAATACTAATCAGACTAACAACTTTGGTGATCAGTTTCAGTACTGCAGCACAGAGTGTATTCCTGTAACCAGCAGACAAGCAAAACTCTAAAGCTGAACATTTTACAGAGAGATTCAGAGGATCTAACCTCCTGACCAGACATGGATGTAATCAGGGTCAGCACAGGTAAGAGTATAGGGTGAGGACTGGAGAAACAGTAAGACAAAAGAATCAATTCTACAGACCAGCTTCATAGGTGGAATGGCAAATACACCCATCAGAAGTTTGTATATGGGACATTAGATGGAATGAGATGGAAAAGGTGCAGAAAAGCTTAGAAAAAGGTCTTCTATTTCTTGCGGAAAATCCTTAATACATATGGTAGCATGAAAAAATGGGATATCAGCAGCATGGCTATACCCATATCTCTGCTTCGAGTAAAATAAAGTCCTCCAGACCGGACCTCAGTATGAAACAGGATAAAGCGCAGAGGCTGCAAATGTTTTAGGTACCACTGTGTCTATGTAGCTAGATGCCTAGCTGTAATCCGTGTTTTTTAAAGAAAGTGAAGATGTCTAACTTACAGAACATAAAAGCCCACAAGTCCATACAAAGCAAAAGACATGACCGCATATTTTAATGGTTTTCAACAACACATTAAGACTCAGATGTTTGGTTCTCCAAATGTAGGTTAGTTTGAATCAACACAGTGCCAATTGCTCTGTAGGTCATCTTGCCACGTAAAGATCAATGGCATTTAGCATTCAATCAAACTTTATATCCTACAAAGATTTTTGTGTATCAAGAGATTTGTTTTCAGGAAATAGACAAAAACTGAGAATGAATGAGTATTTCAGCCATATATCTGTGTGTGTACTTCAATACTCACAGCCCTGGTTGGATCACCAAAGTCTATCTTCAACCTCCCCATTGCTCTAATGATAGCAATAATGGACTGAATGGTGTTACTGTAGACAACAGCTTTGTACTGTTTACATTCTTCTTCTGAATAACCAGCCTCATGGATAATCCTATGGAAGGAAAAAGAAATAAATTCTCTATTCAAATAAAAAAAAAAATATCAGAGGATTTCACCATACTTACTTCATTTGTTTGACAATTGTGCTTTTCCCTGATTCACCAGCTCCTGAAAAATAAATATGTGAAAATTCATCAGTTTTGTCACCCTTTGAAAATACATTTAGTTTCTACACTTCAAATACCTAACCAGTATAAAAACCTTCCACAGTTAAATGTTTCAATAGTTAAGCTACAAATTAATCTTTAACATCAAAATGTGTCTCAAGCTGGAAGTTTCAGAATCAAGACATTTGAAGAAGAAATCATTCAGCTGTCTGAAATGAAAGAAAGTCTTCACTTTTATTTTTATGGAAATGTAAAAATAATCTTTATACAGTCTGCTGGTGTTTCTAATGCAAACAGATGATGAGTTGTTACACTTCAAAAGGGTCTGAAGCTCAATTCCTCTATCTGCCTCTACCAACACCTAACCAAAACCCACCTTTTTAAACTCTCCACTGCATTAATGGTCTTCAGTGTTGCAAATTAACATCTTCAAACTTCAAGATTCTAATCTTTGTAATCATCTTTTGGCCCTTGCAAGAATAAACCAGCACAGCCAGACTACTTTTTGTAGGAATAGATTGCATGAAATTCGCCAGACATGCTGATACCATTCTCAATGCTTAACAAATTAAAAAGGGGGGAAAAAAAAGAAAAAAGAAAAGCAAGCTTGCTATGTTAAAATACAAAGCTTACAAGAACAATTAGTATCTGTCAGCAGACAGGAGGGAAAAAATGCAGGTTGTGGTATCTCAACCACCTTAGTTCAGTTTACCTCCACTTTCATCTGCTTCTTTCTCTGAAAAAAACTATGGAGCTCAGATCTGTGACCTAATTCCTTGAGACAGCATGCTCGTCTGTGCTGAATTTTCCCTCCTGCGCTTCCTCTTTCTCAATATGGCTTTGCAGAAGTATATTCTTCACACATTCTACATGTGTTTCTAACACAAACAGATCACCACTTGTCCAAGTCCAATACAACCAAAGAAAACCCTCTTCTTTAAAGGTCACTGTGACCACAGGAAGCCATTGATAAAGGCTGTATATATTCATCTTCAAAAAAAGGGCAAGAAGAGGAATCTGAGGCACTGAGAGACAGTCAGCCTCACCTTGATACTCAGACTAGCTATACAGCAAATACTGCTGGAAGACATTTCTAGACATGTGAACAAAAAGAAGGTGGCTGGGAATTACAGCATGGACTGCAAAGTGAAAACTGTGCCTTAGTAAGTTTTTGTGAGGGAACACCTGGTTTGGGGGATGAAGGACACCAATGTATGTAATTTACTTTGACCCTAATAAGGCTTCCGATGCCACCTCCCATAGCATCCTTGTACCAAGTTGGATAAATATCAACTTCAGGTTTCTGAAAATCTGCAACAGCCAGGCTTAAAGGCTTGTGGTCAACGGTTTAAAATCTAACTGGAAGCCAGTTAGAAGAGGCGATCATCAGGAGACTATACCCTGCTAATATAATTTATCATCTTCACCACTGACCTGAAATCCAGGATGGAATACACCCACATCAAGTGTGCAGGTAACATCAGCCTGGGAGGCCAGAAAGCGGTCCCAGTGTTGGAGAACAGAGGTGCTCTAAGTTGGAGGACTAAGCTGACAGGAATGCCATGACGGTGAACAGAGACATGTGAAATCCTGCATGTGGCAGAGAACAACCCATGCAGGAATACAGACTTGGGACTAATGGGTGTGGGAACAATCTTGCAGAAAACAAGTGTGGGGATCAGCAACCTGACAAGTCAGTAGTGGGCCCTTATGGCAATGAAGGTCAACCGGAGAGCGGGCTGCTGCACTGCGTCTGGCTAGGATGGTTAACTTTCTTCACAGCCCATATGGTGCTGTGTTTCAGATGTGTGGCTAACCCAGTGTCAATAACACGAGTGTTTTTGCTATTGCTGAACAGCGCATGCACAGCATCAAAACTTTTTCTCTTCTTTACCCTGTCCCCACCCTTAACACATCAGGCTGGGGGTGGACAAGAGGCTGAGAAGGGACACAGCCAGGACAACAGACCCACGTTGACCAAAGGTGTTTTCCATATCACATGATATCATGCTCACCAGTAAAAGCCCAGGGAAAGAAGGAGGAAGGATGGACATTTGTGGTTATGGTGTTTGTCATAACTTTTGGAAGGGTGGTTATGGTAAAGGGTCTGGAGCATAAATCCTGTGAGGAGTGGCTGAGGGAGCCAGGGTTGTTCAGTCTGGAGAAAAGGAGGCGTAGGCAAGACCTGATCACTCTCTACAACTACCTGAAAGGAGGTTGTAGTGCAGTGGGTCTCAGTTTCTTCTCCCAAGTGACAAGTGATAGGACAAGAGGAAATGGCCTCAAGACATGCCAGGGGAGGTTTAGCTTGGATATTTGGAAAAATTTCTTCACCAGAAGTGTTGTCAGGCATTGGAACAGACTGCCCAGAGAAGCTGTTGAGTCACTATCCCTGGAGGCATTTAGCAGATGTGTAGACATGGTGCTCAGGGACATGATTTAGTGGTGGCATTAGCAATTTTAGGCTAATGGTTGGACTCAATGACCTTAAAGGTCTTTTCCAATCTAAATGATTTTATGATTATATGATTCTTCTCACACAACCATTAAGCATGGTGAGCTCCTGCTTTCCAAGAAGTTTCCAAACAACTGCCTCCCCATGGGAAGACAGGAATTAATTCTTTTTGTTATGTTTGTTTATGCAAGCTTTTGCTTTCCCTATTAAAATGTCATTATCTCAGTCCAGAAATCTTGTCACCTTCCTTCTACTTCCTCCTTATGCCAAGGGAGAGCCAAGTGATCAAACAGCTGTGTGGGTGTTTGGGTTGACTATGGCGAACAGCTACAGCACTGCAAAACTGCAGTCAACAAGTCAAAAGCAGCTGTTATTCCCTAGCAGTCAGTATTCACAACACTGTATGAGTGCTACGTACTGTTGCCACCACCAGCGCTCAGTAAATGAGATAGTAAATGGGGATTGGTGCACATGGCACACAAAATAAAACTACATGGAACTGGGCTTTTTAATCCTGGAAAAACTACCAGGTGGGGGTCGGGGGGGGGGGGGGGGGGGGAGGAAGTTGTGAGTTGGGGGGTGCATCTAATTGCTGTCCTCTCCCTAACACCCACTTAAGACAGCTGAAGACAGAAACAAACTTCTCAGAGGTACACAACAAAAAGATGTGAGGCAGCGAAAAACCTGCAGCACAAGTAATTTCACAGAAATAGAAGGGGTGGCAGGGAACCTATCCTCATGGAAGAGGTTAAGCACTGGAACCAATTGTGCATAGATGAAGTAGAAAACCAGCTTTGGGGATCTTCAAGATTCAACTGGAAAAGTCTCAGAAACCCTATCTAACTTAATGTTAGTCCGGCTTTGAGCCAGGGGTTGAGCTAGATGACCTCTAGAGTCTTCTTCCTACTTAAAATATTATTTGATGTCAGTATAACAGAATATTTCTATACTGTGACTACTGTATAGTGATGCCTTTGGGATATTCCTCCTATTGAGCCAAATACATAGCTTAATGACAGGCTCCAGCCAATTTGAGACTGGCTGCCAAAAGGTGTCCCACCTCCTCCCAAGGACTGCCACTGACGTGGCTAGACTTACTCCCTCCAACACACAGCACATGAGTGTTAGCACCAAGAGGAGCAAGTGTGCTGCAGAATTAAGTAGCTAAGGAATAGAGCAAGCCTGTCAACATCAATCTAAGATCGCTTAATGTCATTTTTAGCTAATGTCCAAACAAAAGGCTTATTTTTTATAAACCTGAACATTTCTTTACAGAGTAGCAATAGTTGTCAGTGGATATTGTACATTAAACATCCATATATTAACAGAAAACAGACACCAGTACACAAGTCATTTGTTACTGTGACACCTGAAGCATTTATAAACAAAATTAACACATAAACTGCAAATACCTAATTAGCCACTTAGGCACAAATACATGACAAAAGTTTTAAGATTGGTTTTATTAGTGAAATTACTATAACTTGCTTTGGGTTAATATTTTTATTAAAATAATTTGAAGAAAGTATATACCTCTGCATTCAACAGCAATTTTGGAGATATTAAGAAATATTACTACACCATTTAATTTACATAACCTTGCTCCTTCTGTCAAGAATTCACCACATTACACTAAGAGAGTCAGAGTCAGGGCTAGTCATGGTATGAAAATTTACTTTCTACTCTGCATTTCCTGAATCAAATATGTGTGTTTCTCTAACGTGTTAGAATTCCCAGTGTATTACATAACTAGAATTCTCATAAAGATCCTGTCAGTAACATAACCACAAGCACTCATAATTTTTTTTTTATCTATTAAGTCATTTATTAAAGAGTAACAGTGAGTTCCTGGAAGATACATTCTCCTGTATTATTTAATGTAAAATAGAAATAGTTGTGTTTGGTTTGGGCTTTTTCTTTAACTGCAAGCTAGAATGCCTGCAGCTTGCTTAATAATCTTTGCCAAGTATGTAAGAAAATTACACCTTTCTCACTGCCCCATACTGAAAGGAGATTCATTATTTTTGCACTCCTGAACGCAGAGCTCAGGTTTTCTGGTGATGGATTTGTACAATTTCCTCCTTTATCTCAGTGTAAATTGTCCATACAGCAAAATGAGAATCACTCTGTTTTAGAAAGTTTTAAACAGGAGAAAGCAGTATGAAGCACTTCATGTGACAGCTGCATATAAAATGTCAGAGCTAGCTGTACTGCACAACCAAACCCTACCCAAATTTAGACACTTGATTGTATATTCCTCAAATATCTAGTAAAGGATGCTATTTATTACCTACTACTTAAGTGTGATACTTGATTTCAGCTTCCTTACTGCCAATAATTGGAACAGACAAACTTAGTGGCTCAGTTACTGTTTATGTGTAACATAAAAAAAATATTAATATATAGCTATGACAGTTCTTCTCAGACTAGAAAAACAGCAGTGTATCAGTTCCAAATATGAAGAATGGTGGGCATTTTTTGTTTGCTTAGTTTTAAATGAAAGTCTAAGCTGTTAGGTCAACACTTTGACAAAAAAAAGTTTTAGTTACCTAGGAGTATTTTCATCTCTCTTGCACACTTTGTGTGCGCCTCCAAAAAAAAGAAAGAGGGCAACGCATGCTATGAAAAAAGTGTGGAAGCAAAGCATGTCCAACTTCATCAGCACAATTTAACCCTGGAAACAGCAGACCCACCCATTA
This sequence comes from Rhynochetos jubatus, assembly GCA_027574665.1. NCBI lineage: Eukaryota > Metazoa > Chordata > Aves > Eurypygiformes > Rhynochetidae > Rhynochetos > Rhynochetos jubatus. Next base: position 11,943,190 of record CM050652.1, read on the forward strand.
TAGATTCTAATATACACTGAAGGGTCTTTTGCATCAATATTTCGGAATCAGGCTCTACCTTTGTATGTCGAAACTTCCACAGCTAGTATTGGTGCTATCCAAAGCAGTTGTTTACCTGGATTCAGCAGGAGTTTTGATAGCACGCAGTGAATTCATACCTAGCACATAAAGCCAGGCCTACGACTAACCCTGCTGCACCCATGGCACAGTTAATCTGAAGCTCAGCTAAACTGGAGGGACTAATTTTGTATTACAATTTTTCTTCAAAGCCAACTTTCAATTTGGAAATAGAGAGAAAAATCAACACAACTTCATGTTAAAAAAAAAAAAACACCCAAGCAAAAAAAAAATCATTTAACAGAATCATAGAATGGTTTGAGTTTGAAGGGACTTTAAAGACCATCTAGTTCCAACCTCCCTGCCATGGGCAGGGACACCCTCCACTAGACCAGGTTGCTCAAAGCCTCATCCAGCCTGGCCTTGAACACTTCCAGGGATGGGGCATCCACAGCTTCCCTGGGCAACCTGTCCCAGTGCCTCAACATCCTCTCTGCGAAGAATTTCTTCTTGATATCTAGTCTGATAATAGATTTTTCTGACACAGAAAAACCTCACAGTACTTTGAAGGAACTTAATAAATTTAAGAAATAGCTAGAGCAATATTTGATTCTACAAGCAGCTATTTGGCCACATACACAAGATTGTACTAGAAAAATATTAAAAAGACAGAGTCAGTTGGACTCAATATAAGGGTCTTTTCCAACCTAAATGATTCTATGAACCTATGACTCATTACTTCAATATTCTTTTACTTTCCAAATAAAGTAGGTCTGTGTTTAAAAAGAATTAAGTATTTTATTATCTTATTAAAAATAAGAGGTCAGCAAAAACGTTACTTTAAACTACTCATAGTGTCTCATGATTTATTATCCCACACACTGCCTACATAGCAAGCATTCCAGAACTACAAATTTCTGGAACAAACGTTTTATGCACCTGAGCACAGACACTTCTGTTTGCAAGTGCTGAGATCTTAATAGTAATATTTCTAACTTGTGAAGCATTTGCTAATTGCCTACTGAAGAAACTAATCAAATACCAAAATAAAAAGCAATGCAAACATCGAGTTCACAGCACCCATTGTTGAAGGAAACCAACTGTCAAGTACAATTCCTAATAGCACAAATATACTCCTTGCAACACTAACACAAAAAATTGTGCACTAAATTTTGGGGAGAAAAAAAAACCACAACAACAAACCAGATTAAGAAAAGTTGGATAAAAACTGAAGAGAACAGGACTGGCTTTGAACCACCAACTAAGCTGGACACGGAAACAGAACCCACAAACTAGTCGAATAGTCTTTTATGTTGCCAGAAGAGTTCAAGTACAGACAAGAGCAATTAATATTAAACTTGCAATGGATGCTCATCAGCTTTTCAGACTGCAAACCAGGAGACTTGCACCAGATTAACTTAGAGACACAGGCAAAATTTAAAATAAAAAAAACATTGACTCGTAAATTGCTGGATTCACCTACTGTAAGGTCCTCTCCCCACAACGCTTCTATCCAGTCTTCTGTCAGATGTTAGTAATTCACAGCAGAAGGCCTGAGATGAATGGTGCCTGTTCCTCAGCTGCTACTGGTCACACCACAAGCTAAATGACCAGTGATTTCTACTGCTTCTGCTACGGGGCCAGTAATCTCCTACAAAAGCACGTGGCAAGCAGATAGCTTGGAAGTATAACCTCTTATATTTATCACCACGTGACACATTACCAGACATGAGACTTTAATTAGATTTCAAGCTGCTAACTACTGCTATTATATTCAAGATATACCAATGCTAGTACAAGAAACCCACAGTGGAAACTTGTTGCTACACATCCACTAGACTGGTTGACCACTAAATGAAACATTCTGACACCAGCACCTACACTGCTGCGTCTCTCCGATTGATTCCCCCCCACCTTGTGTCCCGACACTCCCTTTTTGAAGCCGTCCAGCAGTTCCACTTCTTATCTACCACCATGTTTTGTTCTTCCAGTTCTGGGGTGGCTGCTACCACTGACAGAGTTCGTATTACTTTTACCCTTCCCAACTGTTTCCATATAGTCAACCAAAGGTTGACACTATTCATTACTTACGAGGTGGCATTAGCCTTTCCACAGCTACTGGAATTTGAATGTGCCAGGAAACTTTGAAAGAAGAGTCAAGAAAGAAGCTATGTAAATACTATCTGGAAGAAAATATTTCAGTAACTTAGTCATGTAGTAATAGTGTGAATTCCAGATGACATCACTGCTTGAAACCACAGGAGTGACAGATTCTAAATTATGACACTGACTCAGATAAAAGATCTGAGATAATTCTCAAGGTTTCAGTAGCTGAATGTTGGCTTAGTTCTACAGAAGCACATTTAAACCTATAAGCCAGTCACTTCCATAAATTCACTAAGAAATCAAGAATTAATTACAACAAACTATTTCTTTCCTAGATCTTCAGTATTGCTCTTAGTAGACAGCTGAAGTCAACAGTACACAATAAAATAGTCAATTATATATAAAACATCATTTAAGGAAACCGTTAATATATGCCATTGCTTCTTGAGATAACATTTTATTAACTCCTGTTGGCATCCTGTGTTCTTATTCAGGTCTAGACCTCCACTAAATTGCTCTAAGTTTCCTAGATACCTAGGTCATTACTACAGCAAACACAGAAGCAAGTGATAAAGACTGTATTAATTAGTTTAGTATTGAAACAACAAAAGAAAAAGTATAGCTTTTTATTTGGTATAACCTCTGGAATTCAATGCATTCTAAAAATAAAAACTTATGGTGAAATGAGTAGAGTCCACACTCCATTTTGCAAACCTTGAAGGTAACTTTTATTCACATCTTTAGAGCTATGAACTGAGTTTCCAGCTATTTCAAATTTCCTATTAGTGCTTAGTATCTTTTTAGGACAAAGGTTTTATGAAATCTTTTTGCTTATAATTTGATGCATGTGATAAGCAAACACCTTAGCAGAATTTCTGTTTTGTGCAATTTTATGTACAACACACTGGCATTGATTCAGCTTTTGAGTATAAGTTATATCCAGAACTTCAAAACTGTTCTTACACTTGTATTCCTCAGTGCTTCAAAGCACTGGCTGTACAGCTACTGCTATATAGTAGGAATCATTTTATCATTATGCACATTGTTCGTACCCTAACGATACTGTGGACTCATTGTCTCACTATAAAGGAGAGCACCAGTACAATCCCAAGTATCCTATTTCAGAAACTTTATGAAACATTGAAAAGTAAATATGGTACCTTAGAAATGAATCCACCTTAAAAAGACACATCTGTTGAGAACGTACAAGACATCCCTTTAAAAATAAGTATCATTGCCTCATCGAGGGACAATGCCATTGTACTTTAAAATCTGAAGCATTTCATTAAATTGAGATACAGACACAGCTTCCTTTGTGTGAGGTTCCAAACCCTGCAGAACCAGGACAAGCTGAGACTCAAAGATTTGAAAGTCAACCTCTTTCTTATACCAGAAATTAAATAAGGGTGCACATTTAGAGATGAAAACCACACAGCAATCACGCTTGCAGCCTGACAACTATATGCCCTACCACCAGTGGCTAAACCATTTGTGGCTCCAGGTTCATCTAACGTGTGAATGGTGACAGCACCTTAGTAAGATTATCAGTTGACTACTTACATGTATCAAAGGCCAGCCTCCACACTACTCTGCTCTAAAAGATCTGGGTATTTACTCAAAATTTGAACTCCAGAAACTTGTGTTTCTAATGGAACTTCATGAATAGCAAATAACTGATAATCTCTTCAAAATTAAAATGTTTTAAATTTCTTACTCTAAAAAAGTGGTTATCTTCTCCCATACATAGTAGTGTGCTCAGAAACAAACACTACATAATTTGAAATAATGGTATGAAAGAACATGATTAAAGACCTTCTAGAGCATGGGCTTGAGTACATATTGTTTACCACACCACATGAGATAAATGCTGAGTGTTCCAACAGAAATGTGCTTTAAAAAAAAACAAAAAACAACACACACACCAAACAAAACACATCCCCCTTGCTCTTACAACACGTACCAAGACAGTTACTCTCAATTTCTGCCAACAGAGTACAGCATGCCTCATCCAGACCTCCAAATATACATCCAATAAACCTCTAGAAATCCACAGTACCCTGACGTTTTTTCTTCACAGCGTGGCTGGCTTTCATGGCCTTTTACTGTTCTCTGAGCTACAAATATAGTGTGCAAAGTTGGTAGGTTCAGTGACTGAGATACCAATGAGTACTTCTACTACTAAGCAGACTTAGCAACCACAATCAAAGATACTTTACAAAAAAAAAACCCACTGCAACAGAGGCATACTTTATGCAGGCTATTCTGGTGGAGAGATATAACAAAAGAACTTGTAATTCACATCATATTTTCACCTCAGGCTTGACTTGAAATACAGAACACTACTGTCATATTATCTACAGTTGTGACAGATCTGACTGTCCCTGCTACCTCATGTTACTGTGTAACTGTACAAAGAGTTGGGAAAATCAGAAAGCAAAGTGAATTGTTTCCTATCAAAATAGGAAAAAGATATCTCATGTAAATCTCAACTGATTTTATTCAAAGATCTACTTGTCATGTAACACCACATCATTATTTGCAAGTGAGATAAAAGGGTACTGACAAAGTTTATATCAGGGCAAATGCAGTTACACTAAAAGTTAGCCCATTACTGTAGAAGTAGTGCAATAAACTTTAATTCACATAAATTCTCAATCTTCACCCATGCCTACCTTAACAGTGGTTTTCATCTTGTAGCTCGAGGACTAAGATTCACAAAAATAAGGAGAATAAGCTTATTGATAGTTGACCTAAATTCACTACAAAACGTTCTCCGTCTCCACCAAAAAACTGTAAGGACTTACAAGGTGACACAGGTTGAAAAAGATCAGTCTGAATAGCTAGATCTTTTGATTTCCTACCTAAAAATCAAACATTTTCAGCACTCTCATTTGTATTTGAACCAAGAAAGAAAATGAATGTGTATAGTCAACCATATTCTTTTGTTACATGCACATGCATTTTCCACACAAAGCACCTACAAGAAGAATTTTATTTGTGGTTAACAGTACTAAAACAAAAATCTGATGTTTGTTATTGTTTAAACAGACTTTGTATTTAACTGGGCTCAAATTAAACTGAGAAAGCTTTGAAGTATATAAAATTTTCAACTCATTCAAACAGGCAGTTGCAGCCAGCAAGCCCAGAGCAAACAGTAAGATAGATACCTACAGAAATAGCATCTTGTTAGGCCTCAAACAAGTATGTTGTCAAAGCCCCTTCTAATCTAACCCCAAATAGTCCTACATTCCAGAACAGCAGACAACCTAAGCAGTCTCTCATCTAGGAATTAATTGACAGCCTTTGCTAACAAATACTGAGGCACTAAAGCATATTAGAAGGAATCCCTGTCAATGTCCTTAAGAGCTTTAGAAAGCATATAATGGTTTTGCTAAGAGTTTACCGGATTATTAAGGATCAGTAACTGAATCTGCATACAGCTAAATCCACTTTCAAAACACTTCAAGAAATAATGTATCAAAAACGCAGACAACACTTCAGTGAGACTTAGCAGCTTATTTTCAGTCCACCCTTCTATAGTACATCACTGGTAGAATCTGAAATCAACAAGCATTCAAAATAAGATTTAATTAAATAAAACCTAAAAATACTCAAGACAATTGTCTTGTTTACTCCCAGTTTTGTTACTGCAAGACACTTATCTCCAGTCAAAGCAATTTTATAATTGCACTCCAATACTACATTCACACTGTATTCTGTTTCTAGTATTAGTACAACTTTACTGTTTTAACTGGAGACTGTCTCCATTCTCCTCTCTAGTGCTTGGACACTGAGCTGGTAGTTGAGTTTCTTGTCCGCTACCATCCTGCATTCTTCACAAAGTGCTAGGTAGAAGAGGATTCCTTCTAGTCAAACCTATGACCAATAAATTAGAACAGCATAAAGAAACACAGGTCTGAGACTCCTTGGACTTGGAACAAAAACTCATACCTTCATTTTCCAATCAAGTGTCCTTATCAACACACTCCTTGACAAAGACCAGCATCACCTCCTATTCCAGCAATGAGATTTTAAAATAATTGGATTTTAAATACTTTAACACATCTGCCAACTGGGCCTTGCAGGAGAGTACAACTTCACATTATTCCTAAACAGATTCTACAGTAAACTGATACAGAAATTGAAACAATCCTATTCTACACCCATTTTCCTCTTCACCCACTCCTATGCATTTCCAGTACTCCATTCGCATAAGGCATCTTGCTTTTATTCAGGTCTTCACCAACCTGTTATGAAATACCGGCTAAACTGACCACTCTAGCAGCAAACTAAGTCCAAACAGGACAGCCAATTTGACTATTAAACCAGCACAAAACTGAATTAAGCATTTAAAAGCACTAGGAAGAGGGCAAAACCATTCAGACAGATGCTGCAAGAGCACTCTCCTTTTTAGCAACCTCTTAAGCTTCTAGAATGGCTCTACTGTTTATTAGATAACATGCACTGCTTATTTCCAGCAGTCTGGTATGTATTTAGAAAGTAGGCAAGAACCTCGAGTTTTACTGGAAACTGTTGGAAAAAACCCAGAGATTCACAACATCCTCATGATCATATTGGGTAACAACTCACATTATGAGCCAACTACAACAGCTTCATCCATGTGAAAAAAACCAACATATAGTTGTATGCAAGAAATTATTTTATCAACTTTGCAAAGGAAAGATGGGACACCGGTAGTCAGTTGATTCCAACAGTATCTTCATTTCAAGAAACAGACCATGTTAAATCCTAGAAGATACTAAGAATTATAAACTTGCTTCACAGCTTCAAAAGGAATTTTCATTACAGTACAGTGATTTCTTTAAAGGAAATCTGTTTAAAGCAATGATTGTAAAGACTTCCTGTCCATTCCGGTTGCCTAGATACTGTTATATATCACTAAAGATCTAATCAGGTACCTTTGCTAAATATATAACGTGCTTCAAATGCAATACTACATTTCTAAAAATCATATATGAACAAGCAATGACAGTTTATTTCATAAATTGAAGCACCGTGTATTCAAATGGTGTTGATTCCTTTAAGTAGCTTTACAAAAAGTATTTTCTATTTCAATCTCACTTTTTATAGGTACATTATATACTGCAGTTTATATGCATCTCTAAATATAAATACACAGTGCCCCTATAAACATATATCTATATATCAACACTGCTACTTGATTTACTAAGTTGATACCTAAACATACAAGAAACTGTGTTATTCAGAGTTTCATTGACCCTTTAATTATCAAAGCCAGAAAAGGAAAACAATTTTTTTCCCCTATCATATGTCTAACAATAAATCCCTATAAGAACTGATTCTTGAATGTTCTATGTCAATCACCCCCATCAGCTGAAATCCTGAAAAAATTATATCAAGAGACATTTTTAAAAGTTACACAAAATTACAGTTTTCAAGGAAGGGGCTAGCTATCAATTAAACCAAAATTAAATGGAAAGTCAAAATTTGACCTGAACAGATAACATACTTTCAAATCAAGGAATAATTCACACAGGTACCTGTGACACTAGGTGATTTTTAGGCCATTTTGCTTGGAGAGCATAAACAGATGATAATCTACCTCCTGTTACATATTCAAGCTACAGGTAATTCCAGAGATGTCAAAGGTGGCTCCACAGCTTTGCAAATACCAAGGGCAAAGCCATAATTATTGGAAACATCTTCCTAATCCCCAACTCTTAACATTTCTTACAGCTACACTGTGAAACGTTATGAGCCATCACAAACATGGATAATTAGTATATGACGTAATATCATTACTTCATTTCCCACCCTGATTCTCATTAAGAAATCTTACTTTGTCGTGTCTGCTCCTACTCAATGGACAAGAAGAACAAAATATGATTAGCATTAAGAGGAGACAAGTTCAAATCTTTTATTGCAAAAACATACATTCCTTGTAAACAGAAGGGTCTCAGCAAAGACTTCATTTTTGTATTAGTTGCCTAATAAATTTCAGTATCTTAGTTATCCTTCCACTCAGAAATGTCACTAAGTTCAGCCACTTCAAAAACTCTGCATTCTCCTGAATAATGCACTCTGAACTTGTGAGAGGAAGAAGATCTCAGTTCTGATTTTTCCAACTGCTGTCTATATACTTCACCAACTTAAATACTTTTGGACACAGAATCTCTTAGGTGAAGCTAACTAATTTCCATTTACAGAATAACAAAGCAGTAATTTACACAAGGCCTGCATTAACAGTATGACACTGAGCAAACAAGGGCAATAAATAGAACAGCTGACCTCAGTAAGGCTGGACAATGACAACCTCAGAATAGCAGGTTTTCATCAAAACAGGTTCTCCTATACACATCGTGGAAAAAAAAACGTTCAGTAGTTAATTATCAAGGTCTTCAGCATTTCCACGGCAGAAAAAACTTCACACTTAACATCTGAAATATCTCTTTTGTACTTCCAGTTTTCTACCTTGACATTTGCCAGATAGCATATTACAGGAAACACTGCAGACATTCATCAAGCTCAGCAGCAAAACTGACCAGAATTTCATGCCCTCTGAAGTCAGCCTCATGGCTCAGTTTTAAAATATTAACCCAGACTTTACGATGTGCTGACTATTCAGTTCTTCCTTCTCAGAGGACCAAAACAACTAAAAGATAAAATATGGCAGCAAAAGAACAATCCATATTGGTGATATGAGTATATAAATCAGCATAGACTAACTCTTTATAGCACAAAGCCCAAGTTCAAGTTGTGCCAACACAACTATGCAAGGAGCTATACCGTAAACTTTCGTTCTGAAGCAAGTTAAAAATAACTGTACAAAGGGAGGTTGCTTAAATACACTATCATTTCAGTAATATAATCTATAGGATGGAAGTAAACTGTGACACCAGCACAATGATGATATAATAAACTATGCTGCCAAAAAAAAGTAGGAAGAAATTAATTAAGTCAGTGTATTACAGAACTTATGCATAGTCTTGAGGCAACACTAATGCTTACCAAAAAGTAAGAGCACTTTTGTTCTCTAATTCGGGGGGGGGGGGAAGCATTACATTATTTTTAAAAGACAACTTGAAGGAAAATCATGCTTTCTAGTTCTTAAAATATTTTTTAAAAGCCTTAATGCCTGATGTAAAATATAAGTTACAGTAATTGTTGTAGATGTATAACTAGACCTTTTAATCAAAAAGCAAGAAAAGCAAAGTCACCATTACTGGTATTATGACATAGTACAAAGCATACAGTTTCTCTTTAGCCCTTTCTAAAAGAAGGTGTACTGAAGTAAATTTTTTCCTAAGAACATTAAAGAATTAAATTAATGAAACAAATATAAATTGTGATTTTATAAAGACATTTCCAAAATGAAGATTTAAAATAATAATGCAACAGATGACCTGAAATCACTAAAGATAATCTGTATTGTAGTGATGTCTACACACAACAGACCAATATTATGATGTTGTAAACTATTACACCAACATTCAAATAGAAAGAGACAAGCATACAAGAACCCCAACTCCAATTATACAAACACAACCATAAAAGAATGGCTGTTTTCTGTACAACCATGAGCTTCTTTTCACAAAAGCAAGGGGGGTTATTACACTATGACAATCTAGTATTTTTGACTTTGCTCTTTAACATTATTGATATATTTAGTACAAAGGCTTGATGATTTCATTGACTTAACTACAAAGGCAGATATGAAAGTGCACATAAATAACATCCTGAGTGCCAGCATCCAAGTGTACCGTATTAAAATGCAAGAGAGCTAATTCAGAACTCCTGCAAAATCTAAGTACAGGCAGAAAGTCAGGGGGCATGGGGGTGGGACAGACAGGCCCAACAGGCAAAAATGAAAAAAAAACCCCAACCAAACATTAAACATTTATTTTAAGTATCAAAAAACAGCTTTTAACTAAGAGGTGGACTTTGTAAATATCTACAGGTAGTTGTCTCTGAAGGTGAGAGAGGAAATACATCATCAGAAACGTTTTAGACTAGGCTGGCATGACTTACAAAGATGAGGTCAACATCTCTAAAATGGGCAATACTTGTTTGTGAGAAGGCGGCTTTTTTGAGAGCGCCTCTAAGTTCAGACTTCTGAAGCCTTTTTTGTCTGAAAGCGTGGATAAAGAGACTACTCTGGAGGAAAGGCAAGAGAAGTAATGGTGCAAACAGCATTTATGAATTATTATTTCAGTGTGCAGCCAGGTGTATCAGGAGGAAGGCAGCTATGGCCAAGGACTGTGAGGATCGTGCTGTTGAAAAGATAAGCATGCAGTGGGAGTCAGTTGACTGAGCAGACAGAAAGATGCAGGTCTGTAACAAAAGAAAAGCAGCCACAAAAGGATTCCTGAGATGCGAAGATTTAGAACTGAACAGAATTGTTCTAGTTACTGCCTTAAGGAACAGGAAGAACTGCAATGAAAAACATTAAGTGCAGTGCTTTGTCTTAAGTTAAACAAGTTGAGGTAGCTTTATAAGAACGTGACATGTCACAGTTCAGTAGGATTCAGGAATGGAAAAGTATTTCTGTTGGTCATGAGTATAAAGGTATCCACTGAACTAAATCTACAAACATGATTATCCAGTATTAAGACAATTACAGTTGTCACACATATGGTCTGTGACCTCCTGGATCTCAGGATCCACTCCTAAGAATGTTTTGGACAAATCCTATTACCTTCTTCATTCAAGATACTAAGAACTTGAACACTGAATTTGCTATATTAGGTGAAGAATGTGATAATCCACAAGACAAACTGCTAATCCTATAAACTCATGCTGCCAGTTTGAATGTATTCATAAAACCTGATGAGTTAACCTCATACCAGAAGGCTTTCTACTAAATGAGGTACTGCCTGTTCTCCTGCAGTTGGCATAAATTCAGCCTTATGTGCTTTAGCTAATTCAACAGAAATGTACTTGCAAATCCACACCTGATCAGGATCACATGTATATTAATGCACCACACAGATCAGTCACATGGAACCACCATTTCCCAACATGAGTAGAATCGCATTCATTCTGCAAGCATCGCTGAAATTGTTGTTTGTTGGACACTAAAAGTCAAGGTAAGGAAGTATGGGAGAGAAAAACAACTTGGGTCTACTGCTTTCTCTACCTGAAAGCTAGCCAAAATATAAACTGCTTTTCAAAAATCTCGATCACTCCAAGTATATAGGCTTATCTATAAGAAACAACAACAAAAATATACCATAAAACAAAATGTTACTTCAATTAGGAAACAGAAGTTTCGGAACTGTCAACTTGACAAATATTAAAGCGCTTAAGGAAAATTGATTTTGTATGTCAGATTTTAGTGCTGGACAATAAACTAGACTGCACTTCTTGTTGACTTCCCATGAAATTTAAGTATTTCTTTGTCTTTGAAAAAAAAATTTAAATGAAAGAAGCTCATCTATTTAATGATTTTTTGTTAATAAAATCACTAAATTCCATGCCTAAACAAGTATCTTCCACTTGGTTTACAAACTATGTGCTCAAATTCAGCTTACTTCCAATAATGAGGATGGTTCTCAGAAATTTTCCAGAAGAGGTCCGCCTGTTGTGGGGATAGGCACGTTGAAGTGCATGGAATTACAAGGTTCAAATACTGTTATACATGGATAACGTTCAGAATCCAGTATTTTTATTCCAAATGACCTGCAGTCAAATTTGTACAAAATGACGCACCAATTTACAGATATCATGAAAGAAGTTAGATAATCCAGGCCAATAGTATTTTGCGCAGTTTAAATATGTCTGCTTCATCCCAGAGGCAGGACAACAAGTTATAAATCTAACATGGGATCAGTGACATTGTTCACAAAGTCATGGTTTAGGTACAGCAGTGTCACATCTATCTCAATCACAGCAATTTCCTGGTTTAGAAAAACCTCTAGAAAAGCTTGTAATGGAATAAATTAAATTTAAAGGCTAGAAATAGACTGATTTTATAAACACATCTTCCTGCAAATGAACATTCTACTCAAGCTTCAGTAGTATTATCTAACCACCACACAAAAAATACAATTTTTATAGATGCTGGAATAAATCTGTCTTATTGGGTCAATGGGTATACAGCTACATGCTCTTTTTCTACATAACCAAGGTATTTTAAATGTCTCTCACACATTATATTTTCCTGGCAGCAGACCACTATTTGTACTTTTCCTGTTATTTCAGTATCTTTTTAGCAGAACAAGCCCATAAATAGATGTAGGAATACAACTGAGTAGATGATAAACTATGACATGTGGGCTGAACAAGCAATTGGGAAAGGGAGCAGTGAGGACAAAGTGACTCTAGTGGAAATAACTTTAAATAGTTTTGCCATCACATAAAGCATTCACATCACATTTAAGACATCTGACACAGCTGCAAGGAAAAGTAACAGAAAAACTTGTATTCCAAGACACATGAAATACACAAATGCATCCATGAGTGTATATACAAAATCTCATTCTGAGTTCAGTAAATGCTTAAGTAATTTTTGTATACATAATGATTCAAATACTGGCCCTAAAAGAAGTTAGCCTGCTAGTTTTCACACTTCTTTTTAATAGGGGAGGGGGGAAACATTAAAATAAGCGAGCTACTACTGCTCATGAATCATGAGATTCCAGCAGAAAAAAAAACCAAAACCATAATTTCCTCAAAAGCTTTTCTGTATTAGAAACACAGAATTTATAAAATTTATAAATAAAAGCTCATAACATCCGATTTCATACATAAGAGCATTAACAACTGAAAATAGTGACAAAATTAATTCTCAGCTTTAAAGTCCACATCTATAGAAAGATGGTTTATCAGTATCCACAGAATACGATGAAAGATTCAAAGACAACTACCAAACCACAGGTACTAAAAGTTCCATACAGAACAGCAAAACACTAAAAATATAATTTTAAATAGTAGACTATATAAAGCATTACTTCGCCACCTTTGAAAAATACAGTAACATCTTCTAAAGTATCACTATTGATCACATATCTTTCTAGAAAACAAGCCAAAAAAAAGAGCTGTAATTGTTTCTCTCGAAAGAGAAATTGTAAATCTATAAACACATTTTAGGACATTTGTTTTTCCTACCAGAGGTTTGTTTCATCTCATTACACACAAAAGTGCTGTAGTTTCCTGTACCCTTCTGGAGCTATTTTAGAATTTAGCAACAGGAAGATGCTGTTTGAGAGGTCTGTTACACTGTTTGTAGTCAATAGAACGCTGCTGATGAGCAATGTAGCAAAATCCATGTCGACGGGAACGAGAAGTTGGTCAGGTTTATGAAGTTTCCCTGAAACTGAAGCTCTGGGAGGGGAAGGGCAGCAGGAGGAAAACTGCAACTCCACAGCTTTTTAACTCCGGATGAGAAGGATCCAGTCTGGTTTAGCTATACAGCATATACTGCAAAACTCCCTACAACATTAACACAACGTAAATCTTGCAGCAATCGGCTGTCCCCAAGTTGTCAAGTAGTTTTAGTCCTGCACAACGGTATTTCTAACTAAAGACCTTGCTTCCTTTCTTCTTGTATTTTTTTTAAATAATATTCTATTTATCTTTACACACAAGCATATCGCTTAGAATACACAAATAAGCTAGCTTCAAGTACTTGTGAGCAAAACTCAACAACACAGGATAGGATGTCACGCGAGTGACTGTATTACACGTTTAGAACCCCCATCAAGGTTGTACTTCCCGTTGGAAGATTTCAGCAACATAAGCAACTTCCACAAAAATGAAACAACGCAGAAAGTTCAACAGTGCTTTGCCTCGGGTTTCTGGGCCACTTTCTGCACTTTATTCTTGCAGCAACAGTTTCGGGGATGTTAGGGTGTACAAGAAACACTTCACAGCAAACATCCTCCAACCCCAAATTTCCTTCCTCTGCGTAAGGTGCAACAGAACCCACGTCAAAAGTTTGAGATGTTATCCACTCCACATGGAATTTAGGGCCCACTCTAAACAAGGGCCCCGGGACAAACTCCGCCGTGCAGTTTCCCCGTCGCAGCCCTTCCTCTGCGCCCGAAACAAGCCGCGGCGGCCACCTGCGTCAACAGGCTGCTCTGCCTCCCCTCACCCCGCAAACTTTGGAGGGGCCATAAGCTACGGCAGAGCGGCGTTCCCCCTGCCGCGTTATCCCGAGGAAAGCATCCCACCGCACTCCGAGCCCCAGGAGCGGGGCCCTCTCCCCAGCCATCCCCGCTGCCACATGAGCTGCGAGCCGGCTCGGCGGGCACCTGCCCCGCCCTCGCCCAAGTCGGGGCCCTCACCCCGGGGCTGGGAGGCGAGGGGGCACCTCCGGGGCCTGGGGGGGGGGGGATTCCTGCCGGCGCACCCTTACCTAGGAGGAGCAGCTTGACCTCCCTGGCCGCCTTCTCGCCATCCTCCCGCAGGTTCCTGTCGATCATCTTGCTCCTCTCCACCGCCGCCTTGTCCTCGGCGCTCAGCGTGCAGCCCATTTTGGGAAAGGGGGCTGTTTTCCTTCGCCGGGAGAAAAGCAGCGAGGGAGCGGCGGGGTTCCGGGGCCGCCGGAGAGGCGCTGAGGAGGGAGGGGGAGCGAGCTCCTCCCCGCTCTCCTTCTCCTTCCCCCCCTCCCTCACCTGAAACGCAGCGGCGGCGTAGGCACCACCACCGGAGGAGAACGGGGGGCGCGTTGCCTAAAGTCCGGGGAACGCGGAGCTGGCAGAGGGCTGCCGACCGAGACCACGCACCGCCGCCGGCCCAGAGGCGGCTGCTGCTCCCGCCGCCGCAGCCCTCGCGCTCCCGCCGCGCCGCGCCACCCCCACCCCCTCCGGAGCCGCTCGGTCGCGCGCACCCCCTGCACGGCGGCGGGAGCAGGCAGGGGGCGAGCGCGTGCACGGCGGGGAGGGCGGGGCGGCGCATGCGCACGGCACCAGCGAGCCGTTGGGGGCGGGAGCGTAACGGAACCAAAACGTGAATGAGGTTCAAAACGGGCGCGGGAGGGGGGAGCGCGCTTCGCCTCGTGACGCCATTGCGCGTGGGCCGCGGACAGCTGCCGGTGGTGCGGAGGAAACTGCTGGGAACTCGAATTTACGCGGTTCCGGGCGGGGCTGTACCAGCGCCCACGGGGGCCGTTCCGGAGGCTGAGGTTGCATGAGGCGTGGCGGGGAGCGGGAACCGGCAGCCGAGGCCGCTGTCCTCCGTCACGGCCCCGCCTGGGGCCCGCCTCGACTACCAGCGTCCCCGCCTGCCGTGGGCTCCCTTCGCTGCCGAGACCCGTCAGAGGGCCTCCGGGTCCAACCCCGCCGGCGCTGGGGTCTTGTGTGCTGCAGGGCGGGCGGCCCCTCACGGGGGGGAGGCTTGAAGGAGGCCTGAAGCTGCAGCAGGGCTTTCTGCCCTTTCGAGGCCCACCAGTCAGCAGTGTTGTTCCACCCACGAAGGGATAAGCCAGACGGAACCGTCCCACCACGCAAAACTACTCAGTCAACCTTCTCTTCATGTGCCTGGCCTGCTTCCTCAGAGCTCAAGTGTAGGACTATCTGCATATCCGTATCCTGACGGGTTTTGTTCTTTAACATAAAACCCTTCAGAAAACCATGTGCGACGTCTCCAACTCTTTGTCCACTATGCGCACGTTGAGCTGCTTGGATTGCAGAAGAAAGAACCTATTACCTTATAATAGGATCACAGAACAATTCGGGTTGGAATAGGACCTCAGGATCATAAGATCCAACCTCCTGCTCAAAGCAGGGTCAGCTGAGCTTCTGCGTGACTGTATTCACCACTTCCCTGTGAAAATACAAGCTGGAAAAACAGCCTGTATGTGAAATAAAACTTCATCCATCTCAGTAAATTTCAGTCAAAACATAGGTCACAAAAGTCTACAAGGCACATAAATTAATGTTCATCTTCCCCAGTGAGCCCTTAGGGTTTTTTTGTTTCTGTAGGATCTCAAGAATTTCTGCCCCCAGAATGAGCTTAAAAAACGCAGAATTTTACAGTTCAGAATGTATTTTAGCTGCAGAGTACAAAGAATCTAAGCTAGACTCAGCTATTACTATACTTGGTAAATTAAAAGTTTTTTCCTGTAATGCTTAATCTTTATGGAAAAGCGTATCGAGTAATAAATTTTTATTGGATGTATTGGATTTTCTTCGTTACAGGGGTCTTTGAATGCTGACACCGAATAAACCAAAAGTAATGAAGTAAAATGAAGTAGATGATAGATAAATCTCAATTGAGCTATGACTTTGCAATGCCTTACAACAAATTATGTTTGTTAAATTGTGATTTGATGTTAAATTGTAAAGCAGTGGAGGCCTGGATCTACATCCAGATCTAGTATAGATCTGTACATGGTGGAAGAGGCTCACTTCTGGTGTCTTGAATTATTTTCTTAAAATCTAAAATATTGTACTGCATAATAAAAGAAACTATAGTTAAATAAATTTGCATTGGCGTAGTATACCATTTATCAGTTCTATTCCAAAATGTCAGGAATGCGTTTGCTCTGACACATTCCCAGAGTTGCTTCATGGCAATATGGATATATGAGATAGTGTATTCCATCCCTATAGTTACAATTATACATCTTTTTTCCTTCATCTGACAAGCTGGGAGATTGCTCAGAAGCTGTGTGTGGCCTCATTCCTGAGAGAGGATTATTTCAAGAGATTTTGTTGGTTTGCTTGCTTTAACAACAAATAGCTCTAGTTTGCTATGACCTCCTTTTGAGTGCCCGTCACCCACTCTTGGGCTCATTTTTCTGTAAGATTATCTTTAGCTGCTATTGCTTCGGCTTAATAGATAAAATTTCTTGGGTTTCGTGTGGAAGATAGTGTTGTGTGGGGATAATGATCAGCCTTCATCTTTCTATTTTATGTTTTTCAGATTTTCATTTAAATTGTCTGATTCAGCCACCTTACTTCCTTTAACTTTAACTAGACACAGTACACAAAATGACAAGAGAAATTGAATATAAATGTTATGAAAGATATAAGGGATAGTGGGAAAGAATTTCAATTTCTGTCTTTTAAAAACTGAATAGACCAAGGTAAAATAGTTTCTGAATAAAGATTGTAACTATATGTGTAATTATAAGTCAATGCCTAAGCTAAAATAAAATTGAATCTAATTGATTTAGTTTATATTTGTGCTGAGAAAATATGTTACCAAGATTCAGTGTAAAGGTATCTGCTTCCATACTACTGCTTCACTTTTAAAGTGTGTATGTTGCAGTTTTGCCTTTAACCAGCTTCTTGACCTTCTTACAATTCTAGTAACCCCCATTTTTTTCCAGATTAACTAGGGGCCTCCCTTATGATGCCATGGTCCCATGTACCACCACATCTAAATCGTTACCAATGGTAAAAAGCTATTACACTATTTGAAATTTAAACAGATGAACAAGTGGTGCAACAGACATCCAAGGTAGTTAGCAAATACAAATCCACAACGTGAATTAAACATCAAAGCACTCCTCGGCCAACATTGCTGAGTCTTCTCTTGGCAAAGTGCATACAATCCATCTTCGAGGACCTCTGGATTACACTGTATGCATGCACAAAGCTGATTCTCCTCTCACATTAGTGAGATTAATTAATAGATAGTGGATACTTTATATGCTAATTAGCTATGATAATGTCCTTTTTCAGCAGTGTCACTAATTACAGGGCAGACTGTCACAGATGTCATGTGCCACACCTCTGTGAAGGGCCTTTCTGGATAAGACATTGTATGTTAAATTCAAAATGATATTTTTTTGAACCACAAAACAAGTTCAGTTTTAAAATTTCCTCACACCGTAGCTGCACAATACTGAATTGATTAAGCTGTAACTTGGTAGCTTGCTAACACCAATACTGCTTCTTAATTTGGATGCAAACAATTATTGTCAGTGTCTGGAGAGATTCCAAGGTGTACATTGTGCAAGGACGGTGATGTTGAGAGGAAGAGGAAACATGCATCATGTAGGCCAGTGAGTGCTATGCACAACCTAGTACTCAATGCTTCCCTGAAATACACAGTTAGGATTCTGTTAATTTTAATGAAGGCAGTGCTAATTACACTAATGTGGGAGGAGAATCAGCTTTGTGCATGCATACAGTGTAATCCAGAGGTCCTTGAAGGTGGACCACATGTATTTTGCTAGGACAAACAGCACTGTGAACCGTTAAGAGTTGTGTTTATAAATGTTACTGCATGTGAGTAAAAATTAGATATATGAACATGTATGTTCATGTGCAGTTGTCAGTAAGAATTATGGGGTCTATATCACTCTAGTTGTGTAAAGCTATAGTAAATATGGTTTTTTGGTCACCATTTCAATTTTGAGTTGTAGGAAGCAAACATCAGCGTTTACGCTAAAAAATCCATTAGTATAATGTTTACTCTTGCAATGCTAGGTCATCATAAGTTGGTGTCTTTTAAAATGAATTTAAGACAAAAATCTTTATTCAAGTTCTATAAAAGTACAGTGAGTGAAACAACTATGTAAAATGTTACACTAAATGACATATTCTGGAAAATTACATATAGATTAAAGATAATTTCTTAATAAGTCATCTTTTTTTATTTTTGTAAACAATTGTGTGTGGATTATGGCAGTAGTCTTTCCATTTCAGCATGTTGCATAGCTGTGAGTACTGTACAATAATACCAGGTAAAATAACTTTGAAATATATATCAAAGTGGGTTTGTCCTTCTCTTCCCCGGACATGGTGACGTAAAGTCTAATATTAGAGATTGAGATTGAGATTTTATTACTATGACTATAGGATTCTCTTGATTGTGAGATGAAGAAGGAACAAATTAACAAAACTTCTATTAATTGTGACTGAGCAGCAACATCAAGCAGGTCTGGAGGAAGGCCTTTGC
The DNA here is from genome assembly GCA_027574665.1 of Rhynochetos jubatus. NCBI lineage: Eukaryota > Metazoa > Chordata > Aves > Eurypygiformes > Rhynochetidae > Rhynochetos > Rhynochetos jubatus. Next base: position 11,962,189 of record CM050652.1, read on the forward strand.
CATGGTTTTATGTTTACATGTATGCTGAATCTTCAGAATCTTCCTGTTCGTCCTCAGTCATACAAGGTCTCAGATGCAATTCAGTAATATTTACATCTGTGCTTGCTTTTACTCTTAGCTGATACATACCTTTGAACTTTGCTGCTTCTGAAGAGTTGTGCCCTCCGCTTATGTGCCCTGAAGCTTGTCCTACCTACACTGGTGGATCTAAACGAAATATATTGCCTCTACAATAATGAAATGTTACCATTACTATTACTTTACCATTACGGTACTTCAGTACAGCCAGAATTTCTCTTTTGGAACTGCTCAAGTGCTTCAAGTTACATGTGTGCTTAAGTGGATTCCTGATCTACAGCCAGGGTGCTCAGCATCTTCCAAAATTAAGTCTTACGTAGTTAGACAGGTTACGCTGAGGCTTACTTTGTTGCAAAAACAGTGTTTTTACTGGATAAACGAAGAAAGTAATTATAACATTTTGTCTAAAATCTGATCCTAAATTATTTGGGAGGAAAGATACTGTCATCGTCATAGTTTAGGCCTTGAAGTCACAACTTCTGAGTTAATTTCCATCTCCATTCAAAATTTTGTGTTTCTGTGGACAGAGTGATTTTCTCATTGAAGTTTCTCTTTCCATTGCCTGAAAAAAGCAAAACGCTTCCTGTCAGCACAGAGATGCCGATAAATATGCAGGATGTTCTCTAATGCGGTGGCAAGATGGGTTGTATTTTCTTGATTTATATTAAATGAATTACACAGTGCAAAGCAGATATTAGCCTGATTACAGGAAATAGCGGTTTCTAATACTTCTTCCTTCATAAACCTAAAACCTTCCAAACAAGAACAAGTAAACCAGCCTGTGGTTGGTTATATTTCAGTGCTTCTTTGTTTGCCTTGGCATTTGCTTCGCTTTTATATAAATATCAAATTAGTCCCAAGTTGCCTGGGTAATGTTATTCATTCTATTGTTTGTTTACATGTTCAATGTCCTTAAAGCTTTTAGTAATAATGGGCTGCTACTTTTTTTCAAGTAGTCTAGTTTACTTTTTCTGTGCAGAATACAGAAAATCAATGGTTGCAAAGTTATTAATTTTTAATTTTCATCATGAATTGACTACCATTATGAAGTTTAGCTGAATAATGTATTGTCTCTAATGGTTCCTGCTATTATAAATTACATTGTGAACATAATCCTGCCTTTGAAACCTAAGGTGTTTTGCCTTGTAGTATTCTGTTGACGAGTTTAAATCTCACAAAAAGAACCCCAAAGAACACACGTACCAGAGAAGGATTCTGGCAGATTTTTTTTTCTTGAATAAAGTTTGTAGAATTGATTAACAGAATAAAATCAGGGAAGACAGTATTTTTAATAAAAATGCAGTGTTGAAACAAATATAAAATCTATTTATGAAATAAGAAGAAAATATTTTCAGTAATATTTTGTGTTAAACTTGTTATGGTTAGCAATAGAAATAAGATATATTAGCTAAATACTGTCAACATTATTAATAGCAAATTCTAGATCCACTGTAATGAAAGAACGCTGTCATCAATATCTGTAAGCCTTGGTTGTAACTTTGGATTGCACAGTGTTGAAGAAAGTGGTAAAAGAATCCAGAGTATGTCCTTGCTTAACAAAATAAATTCTCACCAGAATGCAGAAATAATTATTCCTTGTCTGTGTCATGAGGTCACCTGATTGAATACTCCGGCAGACAATTTTATGCAGCTTATTCCGTCATGTTGAGTTTTGGCTAGTATATCTAGGCTTTATTCCTGGGAAAGTAGGTGCTGTTTTCAGCTTCTCTCCTGAGAGGCTGATATTTCCAGCTGATGTAGATCCAGATATTTCCCTAACTGAAGCAGAACTAGAAAACTGAGTTGTGAGCCTTTGCTGCCAGAATTTGAAGAACCCAGATTAAGAAAACTATGTATTGATAAAACTGTCTAAGAGAACAAAAACAGGAAATGGTTTTAGATGAGAAAGAGCTATCAGGAATTTAAACAGGAAAGGCTGAGTACTGTTGGTTACTGCAGAGTGCTAATGCTGTGTGTGCTGAATGACCACTGCCCTAACGATTAGAGCCTCAACACAAACTCAGCCCAAGGCCAGGCACTCCAGGTCAGCAGTGCCAAGCGGTCCACGAGGTACTTCGCAGCTTAAAAAAGGAATTAGACAAGGGACTCAGAAGTCAAACGATCACATAATTTAGTAGCACCAAGTTGCAAACAAGAATCACGATCAGAAAAAGGTCTAGGGCACTCTAAACAAAGCAATGTGCTCTCTGACAACTAGGGTCAGAGAAGTCAGCGGTCAGCTGTGGAGTCCAGACAAGCAGTGAGCTCCAGCTGGAGCAGAGCGCAAGTAGTCCAGAGCTGATGGCGAATGGAGGAGGTACAAGCAGCGACACTGCCACACAGGAGTCGTCATTGTCTGCAGGACAGAAAGCCTTGGGGAGAAAAAAGGAAGATGTGGCAATGGTTTAAACAATAGTGTGTCACACTTATTGTGTCTCCAAAGCTGCACTTCCCACGGGTGTGGCAAGGCAGGTAAACTATGGACACGCACTTGGGTGGATGGGCTCACGGTGCTGCTTATCACCACAAAACTCAGAGGCTCACTGAAACTTGCCAGCAGGGAAAGCATTACAATTCTTAGCAGCTCCTGTGCTGATACATAGTAATTATCATGTCAATGAATAGCTGCAGTTCACAAGTTTCCACTTGCCCAGGCTCACAGTACTCCCATGGCTGGGCTGGAGCCTGAAGCTCTGGGTTGAGCAGACCTGCCAGCAACGGCCAGTGTACCAGCTAAAATTGTCTTAGACTGAAACCAAATATATAGTGAGCAAAACGGTTTGGAATCCACAAACTGCATTTTTACAAAACCAAACAAACAAAGCCCCAACAGACAAAGAAAACACAAAACCAAAACCCTATAATATTCTCATAAATTTTAAACTGACCAATTTGATAGGTTTTCTTCATGTTAAATAACTGTCTCACTGATCTATGCTTCCTTGGCATATTGGAAAAAGTAAGAATAATCCCATCGCAACCCTTGCTTTCACTAGATAAAATTGGCATGAGTTTGCACTATATTGTGTTTTTTCATTTCAGGACATATTCTGAAGTATAAACAGTAGGTTACTACAAGTTTCTGTTCCCATTCTGATGTTATCTATTGAAAAGTAGCAAGGGGATGATACATCTGGAAATATTATTAAAAATAAATATGACATTAACACTGAAATAGTGCTGCCAAGATATCCCCTGCTACAATATGCTGGTCAGCCTGAGTCAAAATAACAGAAAACAGATACACAATTCACTTCCTTATGAATTAAAAAGTAGGAGTAAAATCCATCCCACTCAACATTTTAGTGACTTTCTTTTCTTTTTTTTTTTTTTATTAATTCCTGCAAGGCTTTTGTCTAAATATTCCATGACATTCAGATTGAAAACGCAGCAATCTGCTTTATCTGTGATTCAGACCTTAGAGATATTTAAGAGAAGTGAGCTGGCAGATTTTTAAAATATATATAAAATTTTGTGTGTATACATAGATAAGTATTTTTGTCATTTGTGACACTTATGTCAATATTATGTCCAGATTGTCACCCATGGATGGGATTTGTGGAAGGGTTCTGCAGGAAACAGGACTCACTCCTGTTCTGTTCAATGCGTGCTTGGTAATTTTGAATTAATCATCATCCATATCTGATAAAAATTGTACATGGCACACAGGCTAACAAAACATTAGGTAATGATGAGGCTAAGGCAGTTACAAGGAGTGATATAGAATGATTGTAATGCTGGACCCAGGGGGAGGAAAATGTTTATATAGCTAAACAAAGAATAAGTATATGAAGAGGCAATTTTACCTCTTGAAGGTTTTATGAGACCAGTATTGAAATACCACTTACAAAGCTAGTGTGGACACACCAAAAAAAGGAATTTGAAAATCTTCAATGTATAAATCACCATAAAAACACCCAGAGAGTCTAATAAAAAGGATGAGGAATGTGAGCAGCAACAGAAGGGGCTGGATACACTGTGTCTTGCGGTGGCAGGGACAGTCCCTTCAGAAGGCGTTGCACTCCTGTGTTTTACCGGGATGAAGGTGTGGGGCCGAGCTGTTGCCTCGTGCCAGGCAACGCACCAAGGAGAGCGGTGGAACTTCCTCTCTCAAATGACCAGTAAATCATTTAAGAGTCAGTGATAGATAGACAATCAAATTACACAATCCATTTTTATAGTTCCTTAATGTCAGTGTATCTACGATAAGATAATTTGGGGATGAACTATAGCAAATCTCTTCTAATTAGAGATTACAAATTGCCTCAATGTAGTCTTTTGAAAGATCCCACAAGTTAAGCTGACTCTCAAAACAGTGTGATTGTCTCCTAGTCAAATTAAAGCTTTGTGACTTGCTACAGAATTCTGTAATTTGAATAAAAGGAACATTTTAGTTCATTATAAAACATGGTGGAGATACCTGGAAACTTTCATGTTCCTTTGAACTCCTTTTTAGCTCATTGCTAGCTTAACAGCTGCTAGGCTTTACACTTATAGTTCAAAGGCTGATTTATATTGCTGATTAAAAATCACCTGAAAGCCGTTGGAAGAGAGAACTATGGGCACGTGAGTATGGAGTATGGGTCTATCTCCTAGGTTTACGAAGCCTTTTACTGGATCTGGCTGCTGGATTCTGATTCTTACTTCACTGAGGTTTCAGATATTGGTGAGTGACAGAAAAGAGAAGATGAAAAAAAAAATTCGCTTTTGTAGCTATACTGTTGTGTGGAGTAGTCTGACTCTTCAGTCTGTCATCCGATGTCTGAAGAGGACTGTATATGTAATTGATAAATGTAAGAATGACAACTGGGGAGGGAACAGGTAGTGCTTTCCAGTAATGGCATCATGGGTGAACATGTGATGCAAAGATGTGATGACCATGGAGATTACAGAGACAAAGGACACTGTGACCAGCACTGATGGTGAGTAGATATCACCCAGGGAATGCCCACACTGTGCAGAGGTCAGGAGTATGGCAATTCCTGAGTTGACAGAGCTATGCAAGAAAAAGGCTTTGCATTCCCTGCTTCAAGGAGGGGTTATAAGGTTGGGAGCACTGCAGCACCTTGTCCCAACTGCAGAATTGGCTCCCCAGCTCCTCTGGTTCCTCAGCACAGTTTGAAAGTGTCTGTGTGACCCGAACACCCTCTACTAGTGCCCACACTACAAGCCAGTAATGAACCTTCATAGCTTGCTATGCCCTATTTAAGGCCATAATAAGAGAGCAAACAACCCAGATTTCAGGGATGAGGAACAATAAAGCTATCATAGAAACATGGCAGTTTTCTCAGAAATAGGTGTTGCACTACTGACTTAACCACACCAGCCCAGCATATCTGAATATAAATGTTATTTTTCTCACCAAACTTTGTAATTTTAACTTCCTTTTTATATATGTATATATATATATATATATTGTTTATTCACAAGCATGTTACAGTTTCTAGTGGGTTGAAGCCGGCAGTGGGTTATCTCTGTATTCATACATTTCTGCTTTTTAATAGGATCTATTCAGAGCAAAACAAAGGCTTGACTGAATGCTGGGAGAAACTTTGTATGATAGAGTCATTTAAATGTGAACTAGGACATTCTCTGGACAATTACATAAAAATGGCAAGTGACCCTCTGTACAATAGTTGCTTTCAACATGATCCAAGGCCAAGACAGGCTTTTGACAGTTACATAATGCAGATGGGTCATGATCAGCCAACACAGAAATGTTCAGCATTGTGCAAAATGAGAATTTAGCGAAGTTAGAACAAAACAAAAAAAAGACAGACAAAAAAGCTTTCATTTTCAGTATGCTGATCAATTTTTTAATTAATAATATGCAAATTTAGAAATACTCATTTATAGTCTGAAAACTAAATATTAATAATAGGTAGATTGGAAAAGGCTGAAATAAGAAATGTGGGAGGTCTTCAAACTTTGACACACCTGTTTGCAAAAACATCTGCAATATTGTAAATGGTTTATGAAACTATAAATTATTGACAGTATATGCTATTGATTTATATGAAATACATAGATTTTAATTTAGAAATAATTTACTATGCCTCTAAAATTGCTATAGAGTAATTTAGTTACAGAACTAAATTCCAGAATTCCCAAATCCAAATTATTTAGCTCATTCCTAGCGTACTGCCACCTCTGCTTTTCTTCTTGCCTTTTCCACTGCAAAAAAACGTTGCTTAGTGCTTTGTGTTAATGCTTATTTGCTCTTTCTTAGGCCAAAACAATAATTTCACTGAAAAAAACAATAATATATCTGAAAAAATACACTTGCATCAATAAACACCACATTGCAACAGTGTGAATTTTCACTTCTCCCAGTGTTAATAAGGTCTTAAACTACATGGAATTGTGGCATTTCAGTGTATTTAATTTATACTCTAAAACCCAAAGGCTTTACACGTATATGTATATCTCTATTTAAAAATGAGGTAGACTACAAAGCATTTATATATTTATGAGCTATAACACAAGCTTCTTTGTATCTACTATTATTTGCTCACTGTCGCCTGAAATTTGTTGACATTAAACATAATTTATGGTCTTCCTTTGCATTGTCTCTTTCACTGCCAGGATGAGACCAAGAATGTTAAATATTGACATATAGGAATTGTAATGTAATTTCAAATTAATTATCCTTGTTGTGGTATCCCTTCTTTCAGAACAGCTTGCCTCTTATGTTCCCCAGCAAATATTCCAGAATACTGTAATGAACAATCATGTAAAAACATATCAACACACAAACTTTTTTGTGAGTCTAGTAAATGGTTTGTTTATACTAACTGGTGTTGCAAATATTGGTATCTTGATTTTGTGTGAGTAAAGACACTATTTTATTATTCACTCTGATCTTTTTTTTTCTTAAACCTTCTTATATCCACACAAATACTTTATAAAAGTGAAGAAATGAATTATAAATTGTGTTAAAAACAAGATTTCCATATCTGCCCTTAGATTCCTGCTTTTAATATGTATAAACTGAATTATAGTGGTGAATTTTATCAAGAAGCAGGTTTTTTATGCTAAATCGTAAAAAAAGGCCTTACTTGTCATGCAGTCTTTTCTGCTTTTGGTTACTACTTCTTTTTGCCAAGATGTATATGCTGTCAATCTGTGGAAAAAATACACAAAGAACTGACTCTGAGTGAAAATTAAATTTGATTTAAAACAATGCTAAACATTGAACAAGTGTTGTTTAATAAGAAATATTTTTATAACTAAGCTGTCAATCAGGCCCTGTTACCAACACAATCGTCCTGAATTTAATAATAATTAATCTCTTGAGGCTGTTTTTGAGAGCTTTTTTCCAAAGCCTAGTTAGGTAGGGCATTGTTCCAAAATCCCTCCATCTCTTAAACAATAAATATGTAAAGAATTAAGCTTTAATTCTTCCATGGAGCCTTCCTTATTATTAAATAACAGTGAAGATAAACCATAATTTGACCTTGTTAAAGGTGGCATGTTTCCAAATCCTCTTTCTGCTCTTCCAAGTTCATTTCCTCCTCGTGGGCTATTTTATGGATAGACTGTGAGAGAAACAACATAAATAAGTAGAGCTACATATTTTTGCAGAACCCGTGTACCTGGTCCTTAACTGTATGAGTGCATCATCTCAGTGAATCAGTGGGGAGTTGTGGAATGACAGGTCTTTGATAGCAGGAAATACATTCATTACAAAAGCAGTATTGAGTCAGTTCATTGCCAAAACCATGAAGAAGTCATAAAGCAAATAAGCAGTGATTGACAACAAATACTCAAGAGCCCGACAGATTGATCATTCCTTCTTTAGTTTTGTTTAATATACTCACTGATTAATAAAGACCTTTCCAACTACAATATACCAAAATCCCATAAAATTAACTTGCATGAGAATAAACTGAAAGATATGAAGAGAAGAGCAAGGTTTCCCCCCATCTGTAGTACTTTTCAACAGAAAGGAAATAAAGATCTTATTTAGCCCCTTACCTTGATCTCACTGAATTTATAATGAATATTTAAAGAATGGCAGTGAACTTCAGATAATATTCTTACTGCACAGAGTACCTGATAGTGGGCTTTATTTAGCTCAAGGCTAAGCAAAAGTGCAAGTTTACAAATATTTACTGATTTTCACTTTGGTTGAATGAACCTGTGCAGACATTGAGAAATAATTATAGTGTTTAATAGCACAGTACCATTTGCTCTGGTTTTCAAAAGCAGGTGTTATGATGACCCACTTCACTTTGGGTCATTTGCCTCTATTTAAATTACCCCCGTGTTTCTTCCTACTTGGAAAATATTGTTCCTCACTGTACCTTTTGGGGCCATAAGTTGCTTTTTGAATGTTAAAAGTAACTAGCTTTTCTATCAATTTTCTGTCTGTTAACCCTGTTTGGCTTAGTTGGTCCTCACCGTTATTATATACAAACCTGTCTTCCCCTACTGTCATGTTTCTACATGTAATATTTAGTCAAGGTTCATGCTAGACAGCAAACTATCCAAAGTTTGACCTAGAGCTTGCTGTATTCTAAAGAACTTAATTCACTCTATAAATAATAATACAAAATAAAAAGACTTCATGGTAGCATAGGTATTACTGCTTCAGCTGCTATCTAGCAAAATTGCAATCAGTGGTAAATATGTACATTATTCAGCTTTGTTGCAATAAGCCTTGTAGGGTGTAGGGTGCCATTTTTGTTACTACACAAAGATTGTTTGAACATGGAATCAGAAACTAGAATCATAGAATGGTTTAGATTGGATAAGACCTTTAAGATCATCAAGTCCAACCTTTAACCTAACACTGCCAAGTCCACCACTAAACCCCTCCCTAAACAGCACATCTTCACATCTCTTAAATACCTCCAAGGATGGTGACTCCTCTCTGAGGAATCCCTTCCAATGCTTGATAACCCTTTCAGTGAAGAAATTTTTCCTAATATCCAATCTATACCTCCCCTGGCTCAACTTTTTCCTGTTGTCCTAACACTTGTCATTTGGGAGAAGACACCAACACTCACTTCTCTGCAGCCTCCTTTAATGTAGTTGTAGAGAGCGATAAGGTCTCCCCTCAGCCTCCTCTTCAGGCTAAACAACCCTAGTTCCCTCAGCTGCTCCTCACAAGACTTGTGCTCCAGACCCTTCCCCAGCTCTGTTCCCTTCTCTGGCCATACTCCAGCCCCTCAATGTCTTTCTTGTAGTGAGGGGCCCAAAACTGAACACAGGATTTGAGGTGCGGCCTCACCGGTGTCCAGTACAGGGGGACAATCCCTGCCCTAGTCCTGCTGGCCACACTGTTCCTGATGCAGGCCAGGATGCCACTGGCCTTCTTGGCCACCTGTGCACACTGCTGGCTCATATTCAGTTGCTGTTGACCAACACCTCCAAGTCCTTTTCTGCCGGGCAGCTTTCCAGCCACTCATCCCCAGCCCTGTAGCGCTGCAGGGGATTGTTGTGACCCAAGTGCAGGATCCAGCACCTGGCCTTGTGGAACCCCATACAATTGGCCTTGGCCCATCGATCCAGCCTGTCCAGTTCCCTCTGAAGAGCCTTCCTGCACTCAGGCAGATCATCACTCCCACCCAACTTGGTGTTGTCTGCAAACTTACTGAGGTTGCACTCGATCCCTCTGTCCAGGTCATTGATAAAGATATTTAAAGAGAACTGGCCCAAATACTGTGCCCTGTGGAACACCACGTGTGATGTTCTTTCTCATAGTATGGGATTAATTGTGAGTGATTAATGGAAAATACTAACTGCTGTCAGCTGTGGAAAGAAAGTGAACTTTCTTGATATTAATAATACTAGGTTTGTTATAAAAAAGCCAAAATCATAGCAAAGATCATAGCTAAGGTTTGTGGGAGAGAGAGTCACATTACCTGTTGTCTTGGTAGTTTAGTCAAGTGCTTTCCTCCCACGTTATGGGAAGGATAATTTGTAAAGTCCTCTTTAGACTTGTAGCATAGAGGTTAAATTGCACAAGGAAAGCAGCCTGAAGAGAACAACACAGTATTATTAAATTCAGATTGTTAATTATTATAAAACGTGAGCAAAACCAATGTTAGTCAAGATAAATGCAAATTTGCAAATGGTTCATGAAACATGAATGTGGAAAAAATAATGCACGCATGCTATCCAAAAGTGTCAGAAATACCGTATCCCATGCTGTTTGCACTCCTGAAAGCATTCAAATGACACCTTGCATCTAAAATCACAATTATCAAGCCTCTCCTTTTGCTTCTGTGCTGAGGAGAAGAGAGGGATTGCTATGGAGACAATATATAGCTAATAGCTGGAGGGTAGGTGGAATAAATTCAATAAATAAACAGTCACAGCTGAAAAGAAGGAATGAAGGATGGCAACAAAGTCTGACAGCTTCTGATTTTATATTGAAACTTTGGAAAGGATGTAGAAATCAAATGCTGTCACTAAAAACTGATAAAGCCATTGAATCAATCAGGGCAAAATATTAGGAAATGATCTATTCAAAATGAGAAGCTAACACACAATCATAGGACCTTTTACTAAACTCTACAGCTGTTTCTATGGCTTTGAACTGGTCATTTATATTATTGCACTCTCTGAGCATCAGATTACTTCTAGGTTTCCAGTCTGGGCATTGTGTGAACACTTGTCCTTTCTATTTAGCCAGATCATTTCTTCCTGTGCTCCTAAAACCAGCAAAAAAATGGGCTGGTATGACGAGCTAACTCCAAGGGTTACAATCAAACGATCTTACAAATCACCTGCTGATTTTAAAAAGCAATTATGTGTCTGAGAATGGTCATTAAATAATGCATAGTATGGCAAGTGACATAGAGTTACGTTAATGGAAACACTTAACACTGTTACCATGGTTAGTGTGAAAAACATGCCCAAAAGGGGCCAGTGCTGTTGACTGCCACTATTGATTCCAGAAAATCTCATTAGTTCTGCTTCTCAACAACTTATGAAATACTGGAGAAATGCCTATCATTGTTCTTCTGTCAGTTAGAATCAAATATAACAAAAATGCAGTCTGCTTTTTATTACTGTATCGCTGTCCTGTATATAGCTGCTACCCACAGTATATATTTACTATTGAACAACAGAAACATTTTAATGGTGGGAAAGGAAAACTCTGACTGCAATCGTTACCTTCCAATAGTCTTTCTGCCTACCTGGTTTGGCTCACATCCTTTACTGCAAAGCCAGGTTATAAATACTTTTCATTTAGTCAATTTTCTCATTTCAATCAGATGGTTTTTAATCATTAACTTGTACAGTTTTATGCTGTCATTCCTCAGAATCATGACCTGGTTCCAGTTCCATCACTGGCCATGTCTCACATCCCAGGAAAGGAGAAGGGTCTTCTTGGCAGGGATGGGGAGAAGGGGGTGGATAAAAGGGTTAAAGGTTTTTTGTTTGGTTGGGTTTTTTTTGTTTTTTTTTTTCTGCTAGAGCCTCAAATTCTACACATCTCTTCTGTCTGTTATTCACCCAAACTGTAACTAATCAGCGTGACAGCTTTGTTAATTTTTTGGTGTTATTTGCAAGAAATTAGTTTTGGTTTTTCTATTAGCATATAGCCTGAGTTCTCAGAGTTCTTCTGAGTTCCTCCTTACCCAGGAACAAGGATGATACAAGTCTTTTAACAATTTGCAAATACAACTGACAGAATGTGCTGATTTTAGTCAGGAAATAGCTATGGTAAGAAGATTGTTTCCAGCCCATTTTTCTCCCTGTTGTCGCCTAGTATCCTAATCAAACGTGGCTGGCAGTGGACTGTAGCGGTTGAGAAGCTGACATACATTAACTTTTGCTTCTCCTATTGCAGATGCAATAACATACTGCAAAGAAAATATAGTGACTGCTCAGGGCAGTCATACACTGACATGACTGGATCCAACAAATACTGTTCACCAGAGAAACTCGTGAGCTAATCACTTTAATTGCTGTCATAATGGGTGGAAGAGAGCAAGTGGGTGTGCTAGGTTATGAAGAAAGAAATAGGAGGGATCATAACTGAGAAGCCTGGACTCTTACTGCTAATGTATCTTCGTTTTAATGCAAAATGTATCAAGAAGAGCTATATTACTCAAAGTTTCTTTTATAACATATTGACACGTAGGGGACATGAACATGCACTGTAGAATCCTCTATATAGAATTCCCCCAGGACTGTACAAGCTATATGCACACAGTTCAGTGAACCCTGATGTGCAATAGTACTACCATTAGTCTCTGACCACGACCTACCTATCTCAGCCTAAACTTCCCATCTTTCTGACTTCTACTCCTGGGTGCCCCACTAGACGTTGCAGCAGCACGTGGCTAGTGGGGAGTTACTTGCCCTGTTCTTACTACCACAGGAGTCAAAAGAGAGCACCAGGGAGGTGGCCACACGTTAATCTTCTCTTCACCAAGGGTGGGTTTGCAGTGCATGCTGGCATCTGTACCACAAAGGTTAAAAGTAGATCAGCTATCACTAATTCAGATTTTTTTTTAATTCTCATTTTAGCTATCTAGAAATTAGATATCTAATCTAAGCAATTTATCTAATCAGTGTTACCTCCATGTAAGCAATGGGAAAGAAAGAAACTTCTGAAAGACAGTTTGTCTCCTATTGTATTCAACCATTTTGGGATTAGATGAGTCATCCCCTAGATTTATCAGTCCCTCCATACTGATTACAAAGGAAACCTGTGTGACTAGGTAGTACGTATGTGGTGATTACACCACTTTTCAGATGATAAGAGCTTTGTGAATCCCACCTAACCTGAGTAACAAGAAAAAGTATGTCAGTGAGGGAAGATGAAATATAAGACTGCATAGAAGCTAACAAGTAAAACCATAGAATTAGTAAAACAATAGATCTGCATGTCATTGTAGTAAAGTATTGTAAATGAGTTTGTAGTGTAGTGAAGCTTTATTACAAAATGCCATAATACACCTCAGAAGTGAAGACATTACCTTGTGTATTGAAATTCTTGTGTTACTGCTGTGGAAAAAAAAATCAAAATTACCTCATGTCACAGTGTTTTGTAGTTTTATTTATATGCACTGGTAATGTTCTAGAATATTTTAATGTCATTGAGCTATGGGTACCAATGTCTAGTCACATTAACTCTGTGAGCAAATTACCAGCTGTACAAATAAACAGAATTCCACTGGTGTAAGTACAGCAATACTGATTTATGCCAACTGTGATTCTGGGGCTATGTATTTTGATAGAAAGCTTTGGAAAAAAATGTTCCAGAATATAAAAATTGTAAAGAGAAATCCGAAAACAGAAATAATTCATTCCATTTAACTGTCCAAGATGAAACACAATTGCATCTTTTCTTCTTTTGTGCATTCTTATTTATAGTACACAGTAAACTATTGAATGGAAACAACTGGCATATTGTGTAGCTTCTAAGAGTGGCTGACACTAGTTCAAATAGATGATCTTGACAGCATGCCCAAAGAAATGTTTCAGCTTTGCAGTCTGGAAAATGTTTTATTTCTTCTGTGAGCTGTGCTTACATGAAGCATACATAGATGCTTCTTTTAAATTAAGAACATAGTCTTTATTTTGTTGTGAGTGCATTGTTCAAGCTTGCACCCCCACAGGGAGGAAAAGGGGTTCTCAGAGAAATTAATGGAGTGCTGATTGCACCTCACTGCTCATCTGAAACAGCATGAAAGCTATTAATACAGTTGGAGTAGCTGACTCAATCCTGTATTTTCATGTATTCTCTAAGAATGGCATTAGCTGTCAGGGCTTAGAGCAGGAGACTTGACCGAATCCTGAGACTTCCCAGATGAGGCTGTGTGAACTCTCTGGGTCTGCAGCAGAACTAAGGCAATGTGCAGACTGCAGCTGCGGGGTGGGCAAGGATCAGGCTTCTGGAGATTGTATGAATGCCTGTGAATGCATAGGTCTGTGATTTCGGGGGCTCTTAACTCCATAAGCAAACTATGGAAATAAATTCAAGATGTCCAGTGTATCAGGCTGTGGCTGTTGTAAAGTTTGCATCAGGTTGGTATGTTTGTACCAAAACTGTGAGAGACGCCTAGTCTGGAATGCTACTAACAGTAGAATGGAAAATTCAAGGCTGCTAGACTTCCCTTTCTCATGCATTGTATGTATAGGTCATTGACTTACTCTATAAACCAAACAAATTGTATTTGGCAAGATCTATAACAAAGCTCATTTGCTCAAAAAAATTCTAATTAGTGTAGAGGTGTGCAAATAGATCAAATTCTCCTGATAGTTTTCATCCCAAGTATCTGAGTTAACACCTATTCTTTTGATAATGATCCCCTTCAGTCACAGAGATGAGGAGTCCAAACATCGCAATGGAACAGGCTGCAGCCCAAGCACCTTCACAAAAACTGTGTGGACAAGGTGTGGCCTGAAAGGTGTGTTGGGTTGACAGTAAACTAACATGATCAGCATAAGGTTCTCCATGTGACTTTGCTGTTTATGACAACCTGACAGGTGCCATGGCTTATGATTTCGGTTTTGTAAGAAATGCTGTGTCTGTGATGTGTCAAAGTATAAATTTGACTCATTTTAAATTAGTAAATATTAACCTCTGCTGGAATGCTCACTCAAAAATAACTATGAAATGGTGCAATATCACATATTCTGACATTTCAATTTTTGAAAGCATTCAACTGTTTAATAAAACACTAAGGACCAATATTTTGTCATCACATGCAGTGTTACATTAGCTATACGCATTTAGTTACAAACACGAGTATATCTATTAAAATGATTTGTTGTGATAATTCAGAGTATGAATCACTTTCAGACAGCATGGCAAGTCTGTGCTATCTGATGTGCTGTTGGGCAACCAAGTTGTCCACTACTGCACCAAAGTGTGACGCATTATGGCACACACAAAATGCAGTACAGCTGAAGGGGAAGCTTTTAGGCTGCTGTGAACTAGTTATTCCTGGGTCTCAGCTCCAGTACTTACTGGATTTGTGACTTCAGGATTCTTTCGTTCTCTCTCTGACCAGCTTTGTACTAATTGGTTTTGCCCAAAACTGCCTATGCTTGCTCTCATCCTGACAGCTCCAGTTTTGGCAGCAAGAGTTGTAACCTTGTCACCTCTGAGGCTCCTGTGCCCACTGTCAGCTAAATCATACCTGGGTTCCATACACCCGCTCTGACAGAGGTCTAAAACTCAGTCAGCTTCTACAAAAGTCACCAAATGATTACCATGATACATTATATCAGACAGTGAAGGGCTCAGAGTATATCACAGTCGCTGTTTTCTCTTATTAACATAACTACAGCAAATTGCATGCATGTTCTTTCTGGTGCCTAGAAGTCAGCTGATGTTAGATCAGATGCTAAATAAGAATGAAACCTGCATTTTCAGTCTCTAAGCTTTATAAAGATATAGCCTAATTGGGATTAGAAGAAAAAGAAAAATATCAGACTAAGTAGTAAGATACTAAGTATTATTTTTAGGAAAGTCAGTATTTTGTTTCATTTATGTTTTTATATTCCAGACATTTTTGAAAAGTAGTATTTTATTCAGTATGCCCACTCAAGGGAGAACAGACTCTTCATTAGCATGTCCTAATTAAGAGGGCTTTCTACTAGATTACCAATGTGACTTTTTAGCCTGATTATATACAATAATATTGACTGATTTAGCTCTGCATCTGTCACTGCAGTCTTTACTGCACCCTCATTCCCTTGATTTTCTGTAATGTGAGTACTCCATAAATAACATCAGTTCCTCTATTCCTGGGACACAGCCTGCCTGGGGCTAGTTAAGTTTTATCAATGTTTGGGTTGTTTTCCAGTTTGTTTCTCAGAAACACACTGGCAGAAATATACGGGCAAGTGTGGCAGATATGCTGAAAATAATTTACCTACCATGCCACAATCATGTAAACTCTCTTTGTCTTCTTGGAAAGAATTTTGGATGTATATTGAATTTGAAACATGAACTCTATAACATTGCTTTTATTTCTGCAGAAATGGTGTGCATTTATCAAACCAGAAACTGAATGTTCCTCATCTGTGTCCTGTCCTCTGAGTTTTCTGTGCAAGATAACAAAACGTGTCTTGCTTCTCTGCTGTATAAATGTATATTTAAGCTTTAGAATTAAATTCAGAAATACAAAACCAAACCAAACCAAACCAAAAAGAGATAACCCCCAAACAAACAAAAACCTTGTTGAGTGTTACCTTTGGATTCATTAATGTTTTCTTTAAAATGGTATGTGAATGAGGCTGTACCTCAAATTAAAATGAGGACAATGTATTATACCAGCTGTTCAGTAACAGAATATAAAGCCTCAGTCTGCTATACAGTCCCCACTCTAAAACAGCAGCTATTTTCCATTTTCTATTATAAACAGAAAATGAATTTTCCTCTGAAGACTCTAATTATAGAGTTAAATATTAATTTAAAAGCTTATTACAATAGATTCATAGTATAAACCAAAGGCACAAATGTCAGCCAACAATATAATCATTATATCTCGGTGAGAATTTACAAAATTACAATTTTTCAATAATGAATTTGAATCAGCAGGTAAAGAAGAAATATTTGCAGGTATGAAGTTTTTTTCCATTATCCAGCCAGTTCACCTGAATTTCATATTGCTGATTTTCAGCATTCACACTTGTCCCCCTGTTAATGGCCTAATTTCATGACTTCATGAAACACATGTGGGATGTGTGCACATGGGGCTGATAGGAAGTCTCTGGGAAGGCTGCGGTGCAGAGCTGAGGGTGTTTCTTTGGGATGCACACTGGGACTACAGCATATTTAAAACATATCCTTCATTTTATTTTCTCGTTTCAGCACACCTTGTTGATTGGACAGGGTACAGCAGAATGGAATTCATTTAGACAAGGTGTCAGAGGGCTTTTGCTGCCTGAGACTGAAGAGTCATTTGGGACTGGGCCTGGTTAGTACCAGCTGCAGCACTCCTGTCATCTCACTGACAGGCAGGGAACGTCCTGCAGATGGGAGCAAACTCAAATCCTGCTGCTTTCTTTAAATATTAACTTCTTGGGGAATAAAAAACTGTTCATAGGCAAAGCAAGCTGTTCTTGGCCTTTGTTTGGATTGCAACAGTTTTAGTACAGTTTTCCCTTTGCAGGTTATTGTGCATTCTATAGGTCTATTAAACTCTGGTAATTCTTTAGAAAGCCAGGTGCTCTGTAGCAAAGGGCAAATTTACTTTGTGGAACAGATAAATGAGAGATTCAAGAGCAATAAAGGCTGAGAAGAACAAAGCAGAAAAAATGCAGTGGACAAGGCATGCTGCAAAGGAACAGATGGGAACATACATTCTCCCCCTCCACTCCACGCTAGTGAGACCCCACCTGCAGTACTGTGTCCAGCTCTGGAGCCCGCATCGTAAGAAGGATATCGACCAGTTGCAGTGAGTCCAGAGGAGGCCACAAGGATGCTCAGAGGGCTGGAGCACCTCTGTTATGGGGAGAGGCTGAGAGAGTTGGGCTTGTTCAGCCTGGAGAAGAGAAGGCTCTGGGGAGACCTTTTAGCACCTTCCAGTACTTGAAGGGGGACGGCAATAAAGCTGCAGGAAGAGTTTTTACAAAGGCCTGTAGTGACAGGACAAGGGGTAATGGGTTTAAATTGAAAGCAGGGAGATTTAGGTTAGATATCAGGAAGGAATTCTTCATGGGGAAGGTGGTGAGGCACTGGAACAGGTTGCCCAGAGAACCCGTGGATGCCCCTTCTCTGGCTGCCTTCAAGGCCAGGCTGGATGAGGCTTTGAGCAACCTGGCCTAGTGGAAGGTGTTCCTGTCCATGGCAGGGGGCTTGGAACTAGATGACCTTTAAGGTCCCTTCCAATCCAAACCATTCTGTGATTCTGTGCTGGTATTGGCTGGATGACTGTCTGCAGAGAAAAAATTATTCCATCATCACAGCAACTGGAAGCCAAGAAGAAGGAGTAATAAGCAGTGGTAAGTCCCATGGTCTTAAAGAGTATTCAAGGATGTCCCACAATGCCTTTTCTAATTTGAGTTTCAGATTAGCTGTTAACTGCAGTTGTTTTATCACCTTCCTGCAGTGTAGTGTTTGCACTGTTTGCCCGTTACAAAACTGTTTCTGTGGAGTGTTGGATGCTCCAGAGCCCACAGAGGGTAGGCTGCTCAGCAGCTCGAAGCTCCACATCCCATCCCAGTTTGTAGAGGAAATCAGCACTATCTATCTGGTAAAACGAAGACTTTTTTTTTTTTTCACAGCACCTTTAAAATGTTTCCTAGTGTCTACGTACAAACATAATCTGACTTTTCTCTCCATCTCCCCTATTCCACACCTGTGTAATTGTTCAGAGGTCAGAGTGGTTCCTGTTTTATGCTGTGCAAGGCAAGACTAAGAAAGGTTTGTAGTCTGCAAACCTATGGCTGCGAGTGATTAGTACCAACTATCTCATCAAACGTTACCCTGTCAGATGGAAATAAAACTGGAAACCTGGGCATGCAAATGAGCAAATATTGGCTACTGACTCCTGCCAAAGAATAGCTATGCAGTAAGAGAAATCCTATCAGTAGCAGTGTGAAGTAAGGCTACAGACCGACAGTGTTTTTCCAGCAAATGGAAACAAGCTGCAACATTACAATGCACTATTTATTTCTAACCATCCCTGTTTTGGCAAGCAAGGTTTCTAAAAACAGCGTCAGTGAACCTGGATCCCGGCGTTATTACATTGAAAACACCATTTTGCCACCTAGTGGTGGGCTCTGCTTTTTTGCTTTGTATGTTTTTTACCTCTCAGACTTGCATCCACTTGGAGTGCTGTGAACTGTGTACTGTTCCGGCAGACAATTCCTCCTAGAAGGCATATAGTAATTTTCTAGGGAAGTCGCTACGTGTTAAGTGTAAATAGAAAGTTTGTTGGGATGAGTTAGCCAACTCATTTATTTTAAGTATTGTCTGGTTTGAAAAGTTTCTAGATGTTGAAGATCTGTATTATTTTGTAAAACATCAAAATAATTAGTCTTCTAGCCATGATCAAGTTTTTAATTACACAGCATCCTCCAAAGTTTTATTCAGTCATGATTTTCAGAGTAGATAGGGGCCTTCATGCTGTACTATAGCCAAACAGAATCCCCTGCTACACGTAACATTTTGAGACTCAGTGGGCTGCAGGAAGAAGGCCGTAGGTGCATTGGTACATTGATGCATAGCACCTAATTTTGAGGGAGGTAGGAAGCTGCTGTACACCCCAGCAATAAACCCTTCTGAAATAACTGCATCTCTAAAAGACGGCCTCGCAAAGCCATGCACTAAGTGTGGGATTTTGTGCACGGAGACACTCCCATCTGGGATATATTTAGTTATAATAAAGCTGTCTTTTGTTTAGTATCTCAGAAACAGCTGTGTTTTATCCACAAGCCACAGAATGAAACCGAGAAATATGAAGGTGTATTATTTTAGTCTATGTAGTTTTATTTTGATGCTTTCTGCTTGTAGGATTGAATGGAAGGAACATATTTCCTGAATGGTTTGCCAAACATTTTTTTCCCTTTAAACCTCTGAAACATATGCCAAACCTCCAGTGACCTTTCCTCTTACTATAATGGCTCTTGTCTTACTGGAGAGAGCTAGCAAAGTATTGCTGGTGAAATTATACCCTCCCAAGAACAGTATGGTGCTGGCTAATAGAAGAACTATATAGAAAGGAAAACCATTCAAGACCTAAGATCCTAAGAAAATTATGGACACTTCTTCCCAAGAAAATTACCTTTTCTAGGTTTTCTCAGTCACAGACACCAGTGTGTGAACTGATGAGAAGTCAGAAAGTACTATGTAAAGATGATAGCAGTGACAGTCTCAACCTGTGAACTCAGGTTTGTTGGGGCCATCTGGTGATCAAGGACAGTCTGGTGAGTGAGGACTGAACTACACACAAACATTCAGTCCCCAGTTTTGTTTGCCTGGTTATTCATTCACAGCATGGCATTAAAGACAGGCTAACTCTAGGGTTTCCAAATGAAAGCAAATGACTGCTTATCAGCTTCCATAAAAATCCATCTAAAGTGGCAAAACGTTCTCCAAAAGGCTACAATAAAATTCAGAGGGCAAGAAGACATAGTCCAGAATCAGTGTGAATAGATACAGGCTACACTAAATTTTATCAACTTCCTGAATACAATTAAAAGTAAAATATCAAAAAGATCTTCAGAAAACTATTTTAACTCATGTTTACAAGTGTGAATCCTAAAGAGGATTGTCAACTTTTCTTATCTCTCAACTCTCCCAAAAATTAAAGAATTGCATTTATAAATAAAGCTCAAGTTCGACCTGACTTTATTAATAGCAGACCTCATGCAAATATACTTATTTACTTTACTGATTTTAACTTTGGTGAGATTAATGCAGGTTTGTAGAAGTTCCCAATAAGGATGTTTACTTTATTTTTCTTCAAATGAATTATTTTGTGACACCTACAAAATATTAAACAATACTTCCTTCTATGTCTGTCAAAACATATACCAATTGACCAGTGAGTTTTACTGTGGATTTGAAACAGATTGTTAGGGTATAGAAAACTGAAACCATGACCCTTATTTCTGTGAGTTTCACCTCTTGGTAAACAGATGGTATTTAGTCTGGCTGAGTCAATTGAGATATTTCTGAACTGACTTTGATGATCCATCTGTGCAAGTTGTTTTTCAACAAATTACAGGATCATAGGACCATTCAAGTGGGAAGAGACCTCAGGAAATCTCTTCAAGAAGCGTGAGATATGGGGTCAGACCAGGTTGCTCGACACTTTGTCCAGACGGGTCTTGAAACCCTACCAGAATGGAGATTGAAACATTCTCTCCATACAATCTGTGCTACTGCTTAATGGTCCTCCTTGTAGACTTTGACTGAGCATGGAGGCCTGGGAGACCTTGTCAGTGAAGACTGAAGCAGAGAAAGCACAGAGTTCCTCAGCCTTACCCATGTATTCTGTCGCTAAATCACCTTCCCATTCATCAATCGTCCCCTTGTTCAGCCTTGTACTACTAATGCAGCAGAAAGACTTCTTCCTTATTCTCCTTGATATCTCTTGCAAGTCTGAATTCCAGCTGAGCTTTGATTTTCCCAACACCACCCATGCATTCCTGGGCTATGTTTCTTCCACCTCCATAGACTGCCTTTTTGCACTGAAGCTCCATCACAAGTTCCCAGGTCAGCCAAGCCAGTCTTCTGATGTGTCTACTTGTTTTCCTGTGTATTGGGCTGGAGGATGATGTCCTTAAAGACCTGTCAGTTTCCTGAACTCCTTTACCCTTCAGGGATGCCCCCCCATGAGATTCCACCTGATAGTTCCCTAGGTAAGCTGAAGCCAGTTTTACTGATGTCCAGAGTCTGCATGCTGGTGCTGTCTTTCCTCACTCCCCACAGGATCTTGAACTGCATGATTTCATGTTTGCTAGTAACACATGTGGGTAATACCAACCAGTTCTTCCTGTGATTAGGAGATCCAGCTGTGCATGATCCCTGGTCGTCCTATACAGTACCTGTATTGAGAAGTTACCCCTGAGAACCATCATAAATCTCACTGACTGGTTGTGTCCCATCCAGGAGATGTTGTGGAGTGTGCTGGTTTTGGCTGGGATAGCATTACTTTTCTTCACAGTAGCTAGCATGGGGCTGTGTTTTGGATTTGTGCTGAAAACAGTGTTGATAACACAGGGATGCTTTCGTTAATGCTGAGCAGTGCTTACACAGAGTCAAGGCCTTTTCAGCTCCTCACACGACCCCACCAGTGAGTAGGCTGAGGGTGCACAGGAAGTTGGGAGGGGACCACAGATGGGACAGCTGATTCCAACTGACCAAAGGGATATTACCTACCATATGGCATCATCATGCTTAGTGTATAAAGCTGGGGGAAGAAGAAGGAAGGGGGAGACATTCATAGTGGTGTTTTTCTGCCCAGTTAACTATTACATGTGATGAAGCCCTGCTTTCCTGGAGATGACTGAACACCTGCCCACCGAGGGGAAGTGGTGAATGAATTCCTTGTTTTGTTTTGCTTGCACCCACAACTTTTGCTTTACTAATTAAACTGTCTTTATCTCAACCCACGAATTTTTTCACTTTTACTCTTCTGATTATCTCCCCCATCCCACCGTGGGAGGACTGAACAAGTGGCTGTGTGGTGCTTAGTTGCTGGCTGGGGCTAAACCATGGCAGGGGTTCAAGTCCCCCATGTGAACCAGGGTCTGTGACCAGAGGCATCCTTGAGTTATGTAAAGAAATCTCTGTTCACTTCTTCACCCTGATCAGTGGGTCTGTAACAACAACCCACCATGATTTCTCACCAGCCTCTCCTCTGTTCCTGACCCACAGACTCTCCCCCAGTCAGATGTCCATCCCACAGGAGAAGTCCGTACACCCAAGCTGCTCCTTCACACAGAGGGAAAGCCCTCCTACTTGTCATCTCTGATTATCTTTCCTGAAGAGCTTGCATCCACCCCGTTGTTCCTTCCAGTTATTCAAGCTGTCCCGACATGTCTCAGTTATTCCAATAATGTTGTGTTCTTCTGACTCCAAGCAGAGCTCTGGTTCCTCCTACTGCTTCCTTAGGTTGCACGTCTTTGTATACTCTTAAAGTTGATGTCTCTTTACCCTCTTTATTGGTTCTGAGGTGTCTATTGTTCCCGCCACACTGCACCCATTGCTTTTCATCCCTGTTCACTGCTACCTCCCTTAACCATGGGTTGTTATTTTCATCCCTGATAATTTCCAGTTTAAAGCTTTCCTCACCGGGTTGGCCAGCCACTTGTCAAACACTCTATTGCCCTACTTTGTCAGGTGGATCCCATCTCTCCCTAGCAGTCCTCCATCCTCAAAAATTATTCTGTGTTTTGAAAAGCCAATCCCCTGTTGATGACACCAGTTGCACAACTAGGCATTGATTTGCAGAACCATCTGCTCCTTCACATGCATTTTCCCTTCACCAGCGAGACCAAGGAAACCACACCTGGGCCCTCATGCCCTTTACCCTTATGCCTGGAGCTATGCAGTCTCTGCTGACTACCTGTTAACAATATAAGCAATCTATTTCATTGCTGAAATTATATGCTTATATTTGAAATATAACTTGAGTCTAAGATTGTCGTAAATATACAAGTATTATAACTTCAAGGCTCTAAGTAATTTTCTATTCTCTATCCAAATTTGATCAAATGAACCTTTGAAAATCAATTACTTAGAAGTGGATAGAACCATAGAAATCCTTTGAACTTAGATCACTACATTCATCTTGCATCACTAGTATTTCTTGATAAATTTATTTTCCTTGTGAATCTTACAGATTGAGATAGTATTTCAGCTTTCCCTGTAGACTACAGACTGGACACGCCTATATATCTTTACATACCTATGGCCTTTTCCAGTGATTTGTTTGTAGAATGCTTTCTCTTGATTTTGGTCTCACAGGGTAGAGAAAACTGACTGTCCTTTTCTTAAGAAATGACCTTTCTGCTGCTGAAATATCTGTTCCTTCAAGAACTTAAGACAGATTGTCTGCCATGGTTAAGATTGTTCAAAAGGGAAATTAAATGTTTCTATTGTAGATCTCATCTCTTAATGGATCTTGAACCTCAGGTTGCATACAATGAAAAGTAGTTCTCAAAGGAATCCTGAACTGCTCCTGAATTAACACTTCATGTTTTCTGTCTTAAAATACAGTTTCTGGTGGGAATAATTTGTTACAAATTAATTCTATGATTTCACAACACCTCTGCAGTGTCATTTAGTAGTGTCTTGGCTTCCCATTAACTACAGTAGTGAGTGGGATTTTTTATAACAGTATTTGTTCTCAGTATTTTAACTCTTTTCTCTAATTACCCCTGCTGTTAAAATGGCCACATTGTCAAGTCTAGCGACAGTTTCACAAACATTCATTGTCTGCACCAAATGGAATGAAATCTCAGCTATAAAATGCCAGTTGATTATACAGCCTTGAATTAAACATTATACTTCTTATTTTGCATTAGTATTACAATTTTCTTTTATGTTGTGTTCTGAAATATGCAGAGCAGGTTTCTTTTTTTTTTAGTATTTATACTGAGTATTTGATATGAATTCCAAGTTATGAAATGAACATTTATCTCTGTAGGTTGTAAGTTTGGAAAACCATATGGCAAAAAGTTAGGAAACTAACAAGGATATCTTAGCAGAGAACAAAATACACATTCTTGTATAAAATATGAAAGATATAAGGTAGAGGAATAAAAAGAGTGTTTTGCATCTACAGCCTCATCATTTTGTGCAAAAATATGTACTGATCCTGCCAGCAGTAACAGGCAAATAAAGTCCCTACATTTTCCCTGGTAAATCTCTTCCTACGTAAGGCCACAAACAGATTTCATAACTAATTAATAATTACATTCCTGATTAGGAAACAGTCTGAATTGCATAAAGGTATACAATGGTGTCTCTACACAGAAAGAGAAGAAAAATTTAGCTATGACTCTATGTATATGACACCTATAAATGTCACCGAAGACATGTGCGTCTTGCTTGCCCCCTTTGCAAGCACACAATAGGAATGCAGTGGTGGGGGAACAAAATTCAGTGCCAGTCACTTTTTCTTACACGTAGATCATCTGTTGATCTAAAATGAAACAAAATTGGTGCTCCACGATCTCCAGAAGAGCAGTAACCAACTGGACCTATCTCATACCTGTCTGGAAGGAAGAGATGAGAAACTCTTGTGCAAAGAGGGAAAGGATCAGTGAGAGAAACAACCTGCCTGTGAGAAGACTTAGAGAAGCCTATGCAAGTGAGCAGGAAAAGTTTTCTTTCCCTTCAGGGCAGAAAGGACCATGTTTGCTTCAGGAGCACTTAACCTCATCCCCTGCTAGCAGGATAGAGTAGAAACTCCATTTTTTGAAATGTGAATGAAATTTAACTTCAAAGAACTATCATATCCCCAAAGTTCTGCAATAATGACATCCTTTTCTTTTAGGAAAGGGGCTCCTGAGATAGCTGATGATAAACTTCCCTCATAAATCCATTGTGCTTAAGTACCACATCCTGGGGCTCAGTCACCTCCCCTCATCGTCCCTCCATGCTCAGCCTCCCAGGAGCTATGCTGTAGTTTGCACCCTCCAATTCCTGCATAATGTTGGACTGCTCACTCAGACACTGCTCATGCTTAGAATTTCCATATCTCTGCTCTCGCAGCTTTATGGCATGGTGATCTAATAACTGTAGATTTCTTCAATCAACAAGCAAAATAGGAAGGTAAACAAAATGCTTAGGCCTGCTTATTAGTTTCTTCCATTAACTCCCCTCTATCTCTGCTATATGTTGTCACTCTGGACTTGGGTCCTTCTTAAGCTCTGATTATCCTTATTTTTTTCTTATTTTAGGCCTCAGTCATCAAACTTACAATTTTGGTAAGAGTAGTAGTTTTAAATAATTGTTTTTAGTTTAAAAAGCAGTTTTACAGCAGGGTTGCTTTATTTTAATGGCCTTCTTTCTACCAGCCAGCAACCTTGGCAAAAGTTACCTTTACCCTCTGTGCTTTAGAAGGAATAATTTTTCATGAGTAGAATTGCCTATGAATTTTTAGCATGCAAGTTTTATGAAAAGCCAATTTAAAATGCTGAACAGCAGAGAATGCTAAAAAAGACTGGATTATGCTGCATAAGGAAAAGCAGATGAAGATCAGGAATTTATCTGGGCATTGAAAGTCTCAAGCTGTGACAAAGTTAGACATTATATGGCCTGTTTGCTCATCTGTACTATGCTTTTCCAGTCATCACATCTACAGTTCCCAATACACACTGCAGTTACTAGAGGCATCACAGGATTGCTATAAATAGGCAAATCAGAAAATATTTGGAATCTAGCAGCTTCTTCTGAATGAGAAAGCACCGATCCCAAACTGTAGATGTAATCTTGGTACTCTTTGTCAGTGTACACTAAATCCTGTCTCCCAGAAGGAAAAAAGAAACCCAAAATGCCCTCATCCACCAGTTTTCAAGCAGGCAGCTGTAGCAGGTATGGGTCTTTAAGCTCTCACTCAGACTGTCTCCTGCTTGCTCACATCATAGAGAAGTGAGCGGAGCCCCTACAGCTGGGATCCTGAAAATGACTCTGAACTCTGTCTTATCTAAATAAGGGCCATATAGGTGATGAAGTAAACCAGGATTACTGTGCCTATTTTATGTGATTAATAGCCTCCATGGTTACTTGCTTGTAAGCCCACTTTCCTTCCAATAAACTAATAGAGATCCAATAGGCTTTTAACACCCTTTGTATTTAATGAGATTTACTTTGAGACTAAGCCATAAAGTACCAGTCTTTTGGGACTTACCCTCTTCCACGTGTTTAGTTTAGCAACAGTCATATCTGGAAGCAGTATATTTTTCTCTCCTGTTGTCCTTTGGTGGCAGCTGTAAATGTTTACTTGGAGAGGCATATAAATATGGGTTTCTGTCTGAAATTACAGAATAAAAGGAAAACAGAAGCCGGGGACCCCTCATTCAGGGCAAGGGAGAAAAACGGCCAATGTATGCCTCTTTCCTGGCACTCTGTAGCTATCTGTCCAGCCCTGGGGGTAAACAGCCTGTATCTCTGTTTCATGTTGTTTGGGTCCTTTCAAAGTACCCTCAAAAAATAGCAAAAGGTTTCTTTTCGCCTTCTGTCCTCAGCTGCACACAGCCCTTACCAGCTATTGCTGATAATCTGTCTCAAATTCTTCTGACAGCAGATGTCAGAAGAAAGCATTTCCCTATATTATTTGCAAAAGGAATTTACTTCCAAACAAAATACAAGGCAGCTGCACCAGAACACCAAAGCAGCTTCCTTGGAGTACTCTGAGTATTTGAACTGAAACTTGTTATGGTGTATTTGGAAACTAGCTTGGCCCTTTCATTTCTGTCTTTCTGTCATTTGCTGTTATCTCAGATCTGGGTTGCTGAACTGTCAAGGAAATGGGCAGATTTAGCAGACAATTGGGCTCTACACACCGCTGTGGCACGGAAAAGCCTGCACATGTCAGAGTCCTTGAACTTCTTGGCACCCTTGCACTGTCTTATAGCCCTCAACTTCTCTGGATAATTTTGATTTTTGCAAACTCATATTTCTACTCTGATAAATGGAAACAGTCTCCTTGCAATTCACGTGGGATACAACAGTGGTGATACAATTACTTTGTATACGCTGCATTGGAATGCACGGATGAGATTTTGGGATTGCAAGTGTCTTTTAGAATATTTGTTCAACAGTGCAACCATTAGCAGCCTTTATGAAGTTCTGTCTCAAGAACAATTGCAGAACGTCATAGATGACTCAGAAACGCAGGATTGTAATACCATGTTGTAAATCAGACAAAAGCCTACCCACCAGCTTGTTTGCATATTTACAGAATATGGATCCTAAATCCTTTCAATCCTTTTCTGTGAAATACACTCCAGATTAATTTTAGACCTCAGTAAACTCCAGATTAAATCCTTACACCCAGAGCTGTTAAGTTTAAGATCAATAAACGTTTGAGGTCTTTGAGGTATATGTGATTCTTGCCTCCTAAAGCCTGAAAAATATTGTGTTACCTTGAGGGTTAGAGGTTTGTTTAGGATTAACTGTTGAATATTTTTGGTAAAATAAAGATATGAATGTAGGCTGAATGAATAAACTCACTGCCCATGTCTTGAAACCAATCTGCAAAAGATCCAATATTGTTCTTATCTATTTTTGCTGTTGTAGACTGTTCTGTATGCACTGTTGTGCACTTCAGTGTGATAACCAAACTCCTCCCAACAGCACTCCAAGGAATCAGGCTAACATATGCCAAGTATGACTGGAGTTTCTCAGCCAGGAACCCCATTGTGAAAGACAGGCGTCGTACACAGACATAAATAAAACAGTATACTCCCGCTAAAAATCTTGCAGTAAGCAATCATTGAAAATTTCAGTTATATTCCCTGTAGTGACTATGAGGTTCCACTTTGCTGCATTATCTGCTGAGCATTAAGATCTGAGCAGGTATCCTGAAATTGGTCACTTCTCCTTATTTCTCATCTTTCCCCTCTCTGATGCTGGCATAGATTAGCCATGGTGACGTGGCTTACAGAAGTTAAGACTATCCTCTTCTTTTTTTTTTCTTGACAGCTCCAACCCTGGTAGTTCTTTATACGGCCCAAAAACATCAGCTGTAGGGTAGAGAGGAAAGGAGGTGGAGAGATAGAGACAAGTTGCCAGTAGTTCAAGAACAGCCAGAGCACCTCTTCCTGCAGCAGTGTTTGCTCATGGAAATACAAGGACAACTACTTGTGTTGGGTCTTTGTAGGCAAGGGGGATAGATGGGCACAGAAAATCGTTTTCAGATACCTTAACAAAAGGTATCTATTGATGCTGGTCATCTTTGAAGGTGTCTATCCCTCTCCACTGACTGAAGAAAACTCATGGGGAACTAATTTAGAATATATAGCTAATTTATAGGCTTCGGAAGTAGGTGGGATAAACCTCCCTACAGGGCTCTAATGTTGACAGTGGTGCTTTGATTTCTCTACTACACGCTCACAACATTCATCCATGACCATCTGTGTAGGGGTTAAGGACATGTCCTGTTTCTTTTCCTGCCATTTGTGTCACAGTCACTAGTCAATGTCTAATCCTTTGTCAATGTCTAATCCTTTGTTGATTTGTAAAGCAAGAGCTCAGGTTTGAGAAGTTATTTCTACATCTAATTTGGTTTTCATCTATTTTTCTGTGTTGCTATATACTGCATTTTGTTCTTTGAAATCTCGACAATTTATTTTGTGAATGGCTGTTGCAAGGACAAAAAAGAGGAAAAATAGCTTAAAACCAGATCTTTGTGCTGCTTTTAAGCCTCTGTAGTTCATTTCTGGAGTTTCCTGTCTACAAAACTGGATAAACAGCCTCATTCCTTGAACAATATGCAGTTCAATTATATAAGTGCACAAATGGTACTCAGTGAGCTCAAGCATGACTTGTACTTTCTCATGTCCAAATTCTAAAGAGGGAGGCTTGTTGCCTAAATAGCATCTTTCTTACATCACTAGTTGCACAGTGCTTTTGTGCGACCGGACTGTAGGACTCCCATCATACTATCTGGGTAGACATCCCACCTGTGAGGAGATTTCTCTGCTCAACACCTGAGATCTGAACCATGACTGATCACTTCTCAGCTCTGAGGTCCTCAGCATGTTTCCTTTGGGCAAACCTCTTCTCTAAGTTGAGCCGTCTGGTCCCTCTATAACCAGTGCAGAAAAATGGAGACTCCTGGGTGTGATTCATCTCAGCCCAGAGCAGTTACTTGAATCAGGTCAAACAAATTTCTGCCTACACCTTCCTTCCGGGGATCATAAATTTCTCTCAATTGACTGTAAAGGGAAAAAGGAGTTACTGCCTGGTGACCCTACCTTCATTAGCTCCCTCCAGACACAGCTTCATTTCAGGTCCGTATCTAGAAAGATCTGTATAAATTAATTTAATCTGGCTCTCAGTATAGGGCTTGTTGTTCACAGGTTACAACATGAAGGTTTTAACTTTAATAAGCCATACAATAAAACAAATTGTGCAAACTGCCAAAGCTATTTATCAAACACCAGCACTTATCAGATCCTGAGAGGTTCTTTAAGAATCATTGGCAAGATTAATTCCACAACACCTTTAGCTGATGTCTCCAGCCATGGACATCAGATAAGTAATATGGCTTCTCATTACAGGCAGAGGGATGAGTAGGTCAGAATAGAAACCCAGGGTCCTTTTTGCTGTTTCTGCTGGCAAGCATCCCCTCTGATAAAGCAGAGAATGACAAATCAACATAACAGTTGCTGGAGAGCTGGAAATAAACATTGCTCCTTAGACTTCTGGCTGAATTAGGAAATGAAAAATTTCTTTAGCCACTCTCAGATCTTGAAAACAACGTAAAATATCCTTCTACAAGTCAGTTTCCTAAGTTTTCAAAATTTATCATCAGAAACTATTGCAAAATACGGAAAAACATTTAGTTGACCTATAATCCTACAACAGGTGTTATTTTAACCATTTTTGAAAAACGTACAATAGAATCTTGGTTTAGACCTTTTTGTTTAGTTTATCTCAATAATATTTTTTTCTAATTAGAATTATGAAATATATATTAGTGTTTGGAGGGTTTTTTATATTTTATAAAAACTTTTCAACCTTTAAAACACTGCAATCACTTTTCACAAAAGAATAGTAAAAATAATTAAAATGCAGAGCCTACTTCCAGTTACCAACAGTAACTATTGTGGGGTGACATCAGAAGCACTGATAGGGCATTGATCGTGCTACAAGCACAAGCAGTTCCTGTATTTTAAACTGTGTGTGGTTATGGGCTGCTGTGGAAAGACTTCCTGCTGTTGCCACTAGATGGCAGTGCATGTCTTCTGAGTTATGAAGAATAACCGATAGATTTCACTTCTTACGCGTTAGTATTTAAATTCCTCCTGAAGCGTGATGCAGGATTTGTGGCAAGAGCTATGGAATAGTGTATGCTAAAGATATAAAGTAATATTAGCTGCTATTGGCTAATTTCTGTTGAAAATGATGAGCTGCAAAGTAGAAAGGATGAAAAAGGTGTAGATGTTATGATGTTCCACATATGCAGACACAGAAAATTGGTTGGTTCAAATGGAGTTCTTCTAATATATATTAGTATAGTGGGAGGAAAATGTGTCCCACAGTCTATGAATTCCTGAGCATCCTAAGAAAGCAGAAGGGGAAAAAAAATGTACCTACCAGAGGCTGAAGGGAGAGCAAGGTTGTCTATACTCGCTTGCTGCATTTATTGCTATACTCCTTTGTAAAAGGTACTTCTTCAGTCAGCACAGTTGTAGCCAAAGGGTATAAGAGCACTGTGCTTAAAAATGAGTCACTGTCAGTCCATTACGACATAACCTGATTTAATTGACTTCAGCACTTCGCCCTCTCTGTTCTTAGAAGTATTTTGAAGTAAACCTTTCCCTTTTTAATGCATACAGAAGTGAAAAATACAGCTAGCTAGGAGGTGACTCAGGTTTGCTTTCCCACTGCCCATCTCTGCTGAAATAAAACTGAAGTACTTGTTAATGCAAAATTAAGAGGCTCTGCCTTCCAGAGCTTTACTCAAACAAGTTATCACTTTGATGTGAAGTGGGCTGTGATTCAAAGATTGCACGTTTCTGATGAACACCATTAAAAAAAAAGCCCTGCAAAAAAAAAAAAAAAAAAAAAATTAATGTCAACATCGCTACAAGGAGGCTTTGCTGAACAGATGGGCAAGCTTCTGGCAGGAGGTCTTCAGAAACTAGCATCAGTAGCTTGGCTGCAGAAGGGAGAGAGAGGGAGAAAGGAGGATAAA
This sequence comes from Rhynochetos jubatus, assembly GCA_027574665.1. Classification (NCBI taxonomy): domain Eukaryota; kingdom Metazoa; phylum Chordata; class Aves; order Eurypygiformes; family Rhynochetidae; genus Rhynochetos; species Rhynochetos jubatus. The sequence goes on from CM050652.1 coordinate 11,993,571, forward strand.
GAATAAAAGAAGAAGAAAATAAGACAAACAGGTGTCCAAACTTCAGCAGAATCCTAGCCAACTGAAAGCAGCAAATAAAACTGCTTACATTAGAGAAAAAGCATCGAGTTCATTATTAGGTGCTTCCCTTTGTTGGTCTACTCAGGAGTTCAAAGCATTTGAATAAATTTAAATATGTGAATATGATGGTAAATATAAATATTTGGGGATTTTTCATTTGATGTTAATTGTTGTGTTTTTTCACTGATGTTCTTTAGAAAAGCATAAGCCTGAAGTCAAGGCACAACTGAATCTCAAGATTGACTGATCTGATGTAAGGACATTGGTTTTAAACATAGAGGAATCAAAAATACACAAAGTTTTTTAAATATTAGAGAAAGGCTGAGCAAAAGAACCACTGCCACTGGTCTTGTTTTTCCTGGGATAAATGACATCCTGCAAGGGCAGGACTGTAGCCTTTTTGTTCTATTGCCTTGAGTTTTCTGAGGATTCCTCTGAGGGAAGACATTAATTCACTTCCAGGGATTTTCTACAGCTCTTCTTTGCCATTGGCCATATAAATCTTATATTCTTCCCCCCTATTGTTCCTGGGATCAGCTGGAAGGAGGTACCTGGGTGCAGAACCTGCAGCCACCACTATGGATGGAAACCTTCCCCTTGAGTAGGGAAACACAGGGAAAACCGAAGTAGAGGTTGAAATCCACTTTTCTAAAAGTGGTGTTGAGAATTTGGCTAAGGCACTATGCAATACAAATGGGAATGTATGCTTTGTGTCCAGACTCTCTTAATTTCTCAGCGTTTCAGAATAAGAAGACTCCACTGCAGTCAAATTTTCTTTTTTGTCTGATGATGACCTGGTGCTGTTGGAATGAGGCTGATATAAGTCAAATGAGAAGCAGGAGCACAGCTTCCACTGCTGACTGCAGTGCTTCTATCCACATCTTAATCATATGCTCTCTGAAATGTTTCTCTTAATTTCCCTTGTGGCCGGCTCTTTTGAAGTTTTAATATGTGACCTGTTGCCATCTACTTGAATAGCTCTTTTTTTCCTATCTTCTCTCTTTCTGTGCTTTTTGGAACATTATATTTCTTAGCTATGTCCTTTTTAATCTCTTGATATATTAATGAAAAATATTCTCATAAACCTGTTCTTTCATCATACCTGTGTTATGCAATGAACCTATATAGTTTATTTAGGTCAGATAATCTACTCAAACAGCACTGAAATAAATGAACAGATAAATGTGGACTTCAGTTGGGTCATTTATTTCACCTCAGAATGCTACATACTCCACTGTATGGTAACTACAATGGCAATTGCTTTCATTTTTCAAGGATTTTGATTTTTCAGAGGTTTTTTATTCTGTTTTGGTTTTGGTGTTTTTTTTTTTCTTTTTCTAATAGGAAAACAGAATAGGTCTCTTCCTGTTTTCAAAGGCAAAATAACTAAAAGAGAAGAAAAAGAAAATAAGTAAGAAATCACATCTTTTACAATCATCCCTGAGAATTGTATCAGCAGAATCTATCACTTCAGCGAGGATCTATGGGGTAGGATTGACCTATTTTAGTATTGTATGCATGAAATCAGTTGAGCAGGGATTCATACTAGCCACTTAACTGAGACCGAACAGAAAACACTGAAGTCACTTCAAAAAGAGAGGGAAGAAAGGAAAGGAGATTATATTTATATTGCTGTGAAACTGGAGATGGGGATGGACTGCACTGTCTGACTTGTTTCCATTTAGAAAGCCTCACTTGAATAAGCTTTTTTTACTGACCAACAGATCTTTAACATAATAACAACAGCTCAGAGGTACTGGGAAAATGAAGGTCAACGTGTGCCACCTTACTCTAGCCTTAATATGTTGATGGTATTATTTTATAGAGCTACCCAAGTAGTAGGCAACAAAGCAGCCTTTGGGTATGAAAATGGTTAAATGACATCTGGGAAGGCTCCATATGTACTGGAAAACTGTGCAGCTTCTAGTCAGCCCAGTTTACTGAGCCTGAAACTGCATTCTAGTTATATGCGATTAAACAAATCAAGTAAAAAATAACAAGTATAGGTATATATACCTAGTATTGCTGAAAAGACACTTTCAGGGAAAGCTGAACATTTTTAATTTCAGGGTAAATCTTAGCCACTGCAGTTGGGGTATTGCTTAGGTTGACACTGATCATAAGAAATTGAATTGTATATAAACCCAATTTAAAATATATCAGTGAGATTTGGAAGATGTTAGGAACATTATGTACTTTATGGATTTCTCTGTTGTCATCTGTCCCCTTGACCAAATTTTCCCAGAACTCTCCACTTTCCTGCTTGTGACAGAGCTACTGAGAACTGGTGTATCTGTGGGCTTTTGCCTGAGCCCTGCTAAAATGAAGTGTGTTGGATCAGTGGGCACTGTGGTGGAAGTTTGTTTTGGGAAAGGAATGAGGAGTGTTCACCTTCTGCCTGCCTTTGATACTGCATTCTGCAGCTCTCAGGTTTGTATGTTGTCGAAGGTTGTTGTGGCTGCATGGCCAGATAGGTGCTTCTGCTCATAGGTGTTTTCAAGGTCAGTGCATCAGTTCTTGCTAATACAGAGACATTCAATGGCTCGACAGTGGTGTTTCAGGTACCTTTAAGCAATAGCCAGCTCTGAAAGAGGCACATTTCCCTTTCTGGAATTGGTCTTTTCTTGGGAGAGCAGTACAAGTCTGGTTTGAGTCAGAGCTTTAGGATGTTTCTAGCCTTGTAGCCAAAGCCTTCTCTAAAAGTCAGATCCTGAAACCCTCAGTTAGGAACAGATGGGTACATCAGGCTGTGCTCTGTGAGCCCTGGAAGGAAACGGGGCAGGAAGATTGGTGAGGAACTGGAAGTTATACTTCATATTTCCTCATGCTCTTTTCTTCCCACTAAAGGATCTGAATTGGTAGTGCTGTGATGATAATAAAATTAATTTGCATTATCTGCACTTTCTCCAGTTATTCAATAGATTACTCAATAAAAGAACAAATCTGACCATGGCGTGAGATACTTAATGGGCCAGTAATTAACTGATATCCAAGCATGTAGAAGCTGGAACATATTGGAATACTGAAGTAAAAACTCACACACAAAAGGGAGGAGACCATTTTCATTTTCAGGCTTATAATATACATTTCTTTTATTTCTTCAAAGTAATTTACAAATGTTAGGTTTGGAAATACTACCTTTTTGGAAGTGATCTAGGTCTTTCTCATCTTCTCTCCTCTCTTGACCCTCTTCATTGCCCCCCTAGAGAGGGAAATAGGTGGGAGGGAGAGAGAAAGGACAGAAAGGGAAATAAATAATTTTTTTTTTAATTCATTTTCTCATTTCATCAAAACAGCAAATACTTTTTTTATTTAAAGGTTATAATTTTTTTTTCCACAATTTTCTAGCATAAAGAGCCCAAACTGCATATTGATTGAGCATGGCTGGATTATTTGTTCCAAGATTTTTTGTCCTTTTTTATTACATGTCAGCTTTATAAATATAGTGTTTATACTTTAGCACAATGTTATTAAATAGACATGTCTTATTGGTTGCTATCAATTTCTGTGTGAAAAGCAAATGATGTTGGAATATTAAGTCTAATAACATTATTTATCACTGATCTTGATAAACTGTTCTGATAAAAAATTTAGTCACTTTAATTCATTGAGGACTGAGATAACCAGTTCATTTTAATGAATTACAAAATGAATCAACCATAGCTTTCTCTCAAAAAATACCCCAAATTTTATCTTTTCACCGCATCATTAATAGTTTCAGCTTCTATCTTTAAGAAACAAGTCAGTATTGACTGACTGACAAAGCAGGAGAACATAACAGTATTTTATGCTTTTTTACTAAAACTGTTGGATATTTGCAGTTCTTTCATAAAAGAATTGCAAACAGAATTTGTAGGTTCTTGTATTCCAATTTCAGCATAAAAGGTTGAAACAAAATGACACTCCAAAGAAGGCTAGAAGGAGAAGAGTAAGCAACAGCAAAAAAACTAAAGCTAGCCAGGGAGATGGTGCATATAAAAGCAAGTGAAAATGCAAGAAGGATCCAGCTCTGGAATCAGACATGTAGCATCAAGTGGGTACTTGAAGCTGCCCACGTCTGAGAAGGGCAGTAGCAGTCTGGTCCATCCACAGGAAGCTGGAAAGCAATTCAGCTTGCCCTGAAGTTGACATCAAGGACTCGGCCTAGTTGCCCAAATGTATGTGTCTAATACCAAAGGGGACAGCCTTCAGTCTGAGAATACTCGAGATGTATGTATCCCTCAGGCAGGATACCCTACAGGTCTGTGTGTGGGCTGACTGGTCAAGCCCTCACAGCCACCCACGTTAACAGCTGTCAGTGTTCTGAGAAGGGAAAGGATTATGCTAGCTGTAAAGAGAACTATGGTATGGATCAGAACAGAAGAGCTCTACAGGTGAATGCTGGTAGCACTGGGCCGAGAGCCCAAGGAAGCCCTTCTGCCAACACACAGTACGAATTTAGCTGGTGATTTCAGCAACGCCATCTACAGCAGTACATCAAAGCGCAGAAGGAGCAACCAATCTATACTAACTTTAGATAAGTATGAATAATATTCCCAAGGATGCTTGTTGCTTGGAATTACTGATTTGTGAAAGTTCCTCTCTCACACACATACTCAAGATTTAGTGTATATATACACCAGATTTGAGAATTTAGTAACCAAGTTTGGAAAAAACCCAGTTATCTACATCCTGAGGAACTTCCAGAGATTTGCACTTGGAGTTCTGCTGAAATTCTATCACCTTTTACTTTAGAAAGGTATAGAAATAAGAAAGACAAAGGGTGCTATAAAAATATTAACAATATATTGTGATATATAGTATTTTCGTAAATGCTTCAGTACACGGCCAGCATATTTAGAAACAATAAAACTCAGGTGCCCTGGAGAGGACATGAACCTTGCGCTCATCCACGCTTGATTTCATAAAAGGAGATAAGCACTCTTGCCTCACCATAAAATATGTTCTGGTACTCTAGCAGCAAGATCGTTCACAGTTGTAAGGTGTCTCCCAAACTTAGACAAAATTAACCTAACCCACTACAGAAAAGAAGTTGCAGACAACTTTGCTTCATTAGACTGCTGGCAGAATAAGGAAGAGACAGTCTTCATATAATTAAGAATCTGCAAATAAAAAGACTCAGGCCAGCATAGGTTTAGGATTACATCTAGAGGAACTGCTGAGGTCACTGATTTTATTTTTAGCTACTAACACATTTGTTTCTACTACAGAAGCTGCTCGTCAAAAGAACTCTGAGAACAAACATTCTTATTCATTGCTTTCTTTTTAAAAATAAAACCAGAAAGCCTTGAAGATTAAGCTACTTATCAACACTTCCAGGAATATATTCTCCTTTTCTTTTTTGCATGGCCTGTCTAGTTGGAGCCTCAAAATCAATTAACTAAAAGGTCTTCATCACCTCTGAAATTCCACTCATTCACATCAGTAATTACAGAAGGTCTCCATGAAGCAGTGGTTTCTCAAAGAGTTAATTGAAATGCAGGAACAGCTTAATACTGATTCAGCAGACTGAGCTCTAAACTTCAAAGGAATTGTGATTTACCATTTGGTTATTTGTCTATTTAAATTAATCATGTTGCTCAAAGGCAAGGGAAATGAAATGTTGGAGACCTCAGAGTCATTGCAGCATAAATGTTAAGATACATTAGTCCTGTGAGATACAAGTTTTGAACTTTTATTTTTATTTATTTTATAAAATATTTATTTCACAAAAAATTTATTTCATAAAACATTTATTTCATTTATCTTTCCTGGCAAACATAGGATTTGCCCCTCAAATCTCTAAATTGTACACCACATCCAGGTTTATTAATCTTAAATACACTATCATAAGAAAACACCCCCAGGGCCTGGTTCAAGTTTTACAAAGGTAATACAAAGCTTATCAGATCTGTGATTTACTGACTCCCTAGATGGAGTAGGCTGCCTAGCAATCCCAGCACGATTCACAGCTTCAAATAGATACCTACTACTGCTCTAGACATCCTGAGGTTTGGCAGCAATTTATCTCAACAGGCACTAAATGCATCTATGTAACACCTGCACTGTGCACTTGTATTTTGATCCCCAGCCATGCAAAGACATAAGGTCAGAAAGGGGAATTTAAGGGATGCCACCGTGTTTAGTTCCATGCATGCTGTCTCCATTCTCCACCTGAAAGAGGGAATGACAAGAAGGTGAGACCACTCAGAGACCTTATCCAGCTTCCTCGGTCTTCCTGACAAGGTGAGTGTAGTATCAAATGTGTGAATTTCTGGCCAGCCTCCTTGGAGATGGGCTCGACCTCACCAGCAACCACGTGATAACTGATTGCCTTCCAGCACAAGGATGAACTCACGACTGTCACTACCTGGGTGCGTATCATCCTGCTGAGAAGGGACAACAATTTTTCTACTTGTGGTGTTGAGAAATGACCCATGCAAACTTGCTCACCACTGCTGTGGTGCCACAGTGGAAGGCATTTACATCAATATGCATCTGGTATGATGAGGTGGGAGGAGGATCTACCTCATCTTGAAGAAATGGTAGAAGCTACTCCATCTAAACAGAGTGCCTCTATGTCTTGTTGGGGTCTTTTAGAGAATGATTCTCTGTCCCCCAGTAAAGAACAAGCCCTGAAAGACTCACAAGGAAAGCAGAGATGGTACTTCCTCACTGTTCTGTGAATTAAATTGAACCCTTTCTTATAGAAACCCTCAAGCATGGTAGTTGCTTAGCTTTCTCACTTCTTAGATATGCAATCTTCTTATTACAGCTTTCAGGATGAACCGAAATCTGTAATTAGGTATTTAACTTGGAGTGAGTGCAATGTTTGCTGCACCCTTAATATTCTTTGAAGTGAGAAGGGTCAGTTCGTAGCATTGGTTCCCTAGTCATCATTTTTGTCCTTGTGTTTTCTGTAAATGCAAGTTTAATTACTAGCTCAGGATTCTTAATCACTGTCATTGCAGGATAACTCTATTCTGAAAAAAGGCCATCGTAAAATGGATCCTTTACTCAACAGCACTGCATGCTGAGAGTTTTCACAGCAGTACCTCAATGATTAAGACTGGGGTTTTCAAAGTAACGCCAACCCTCTACTGAATTTAAATGAGACACAAGCACCTAATCCCCTTAGGATCCTTTGAAGATCCCAGCTGGAAATTATTTTTCAGTGCTTTTAATTTTTCTTTCTACTACAGAACCATCATGGCTAAGACCAACCATTCTCACCTGTTTTCTCTGAGATGCACTGTTAGCAGACTGGTGGTAACTGTGTGGTTCTGGAAATTTGGTGGGAGCCACAGACATGCAGAGATGCACTTGCAGGTATGGTGAGAAGAGGCAGGGCTGATAGCTGTTCCTCAGCTCTGTGTCTGCTGAGGAACCCTTTTGCATTGTGCAGATTTTGAATGGGTATTAAAGATAGTTGGTTCTCAGGACATTGTTTACTGCAAAATTGACTGTGAAAGTGCCACCAGACTACGATCACGTCCTCAGCTTTACCAGGGTGCATCACTTTACTAAGGCATAAAATGCAGCATAGAAGATTTCAGACCCTTTGCTGAAAATTAGTGAGGAAAGCCAGGATGTTGGGAGGTGCCACTTAATGAGCAGTACATTTGTTGCTGTATCTGAAGCGTGCAGTACTAGTTGCAGCGTATTGAAGAAGCATGTCATAACCTGATCCTGAGAAATACAGAACTCTCTTTGAAAGGCCTGATTGTGGTTAGTGTTACAAAAGAGTCATCTTACTCCAGGCCTGAGTCCCGTCTCTCTTTCCCTTGACTATCTGTACTGTTTCAGCCTCAGTTCCAGGTCTCCAATTTACAGAAAATTCTAGAGATTACCTGTCAGAATAAAAATCATGCCACAGATTGTTTGCTTAACTGAGCAGGCTATGAATGTATTTATCAATGGGAATGTACACATTTGCTTGAGTGTGTAGATAATCCCACACCCCATGCACCCATATCCCTCTTCTAAGTAATCTTCTGAAATGGTTTTCTGCTGCTTCTTGATTGTTCTCAGGTTTAAGTACATGACTGCTTTTGTTGCAGTTTAAATGCCACCTATCACAAGCATTTTAGGACTGAAGTGTGTGTATAAATACAATTTAATGTGCAGCAAGTCATTAAACCTAAGTAATTTTATGACGTTTACAGAATCTCAAAAGGTGTTATTCCTTCCTTGTTTTTCCCTTTTCTCCCATAGGATAAAACTGGTGTAGGGCAGTGTTGGGGGAATGGGAAAGAATGATGACAAAACAGCCATCAGGGCGCCCAAAACTCCAGTGCTGGAACACAGAGCACCTGATGTGACACTACAAGCTGCCATAGGGTCACAGTCTTGCCCTGGGTGCCTGCCCAGAGCCAGACCCTGCTGGCACCAGCCTGGCCTGGCTTTGTCCCTCACCAATTGACCACAGCTCTATGAGGTGGGGCAGTGATGGTGACAGAGTGATGGAGCCCTCTGCAGCAGCAATCTGCCCGCACAGACTGGGTGGGGAGGGCATCACCAAATCAGCCTGGGAGCACAAGCCGTGACCCAGGTCCTGACGTATGGACCGTGCTGCAACTGCCACTATTTCATATCACAGCCATAGGTACCTGCTCATTTGGGTCTGAATGCTTCCTGCTCTCTAGTGGGTTTTATTTCCCTACCCCTTCTCCCAATATGTTTTCAAAAGGGAAGTAGATTTTCTCCTTGTATCTAAAATATAGTACACCTCTGTTTACCTGAATTCTGACATCCTTAACTTTACCCAGCAAAATGGTATTTTCTGTTTGTCATTGCTGGGGGGAGATGAAAAGAAAACTGGCTTCAAATTGTAATATGTACAGTTCATCTCATTTTATGAGCAGAGCAGTTCACCTGCCTAGAGCAGGGCTAAGCCTGGTCAGAGCTGGCCATCCAAAGCTGATGAAGCCATTGTGAGTGAAAGGAGTGAAAGAGCAGCCAGTTCTAAGGACCTCAGTATTTTTCTGGTAGTTAGACACTCCCAGAGAGCTTAGCCTGTGTGTTGGACTTCTTAAATTATTCCAGGTGGTTATAGACACTTTCTTGTCTCATTATTATCTTTTCCCTGGTTTATTTTTTTCTGAGTGATTTTTGTCGCAGAGACTTAGATTACACTATGATTCTAGGTTATATAGAAAAAAATAGGCATCTAATGAAGGGCCATAGAACAGACCCTGGAGCTGCTGTACGGTCCTACCCAAATGCAGAATTGCTGCAGAGCAGAGACAGCCTGTCTTCCTAAGACAGGACATAGCAGTTGTGAGAAATTGTCAGTGTGACTTTAGCTCAAGGATTTTTCAAAGCACTAATGACCTTTGCTCAAAACCTAAGCAGATGGAGAAGTAACTAAGGTGTATTGAACCTCAGTGTTGCAAATTAGTTGAACTTACTTGTACTGCAGCTCTATTAGCCAAGATTAACATCAGCAGGATCCCTCCCTTCGTGCAAATCTGGGGGTCGGGGGAGTGGACAGTTTTGGCTATATTAACCTGTCAGATAAAATAGTTACTATACAGTATGGCACATCTGCCTTTGCACTAAACTCTGTTATATGTGCCTCTGTAAAGATGAGACAGCCAAATTATCCTATTTAGCTGTATGTGTAACAGCCAGAGGCAATTGAGAGGGGAGTCCTACCAGAAAATGTACAATTGCTGGAAGCATGTTTTTCTGCGATTGATGTAATTTTGAGCATCCTGTTTGATACTTCTCAGAAAGAAGTACCTAGCCTGTTCCCAGCTGCTGGTATCAGTGCTAGCACCTCATCCCTCCTCTTTGCCATGAGATCAGTCATCTCTGCTGTGTTTCCACATGGGAGCAAGGCTACTCTGAACTGGGTTTCCCAACTATTGTTGTAAGTACTATTTTTACTACTGCACCACCTTGTGCTGCAACAGCATTTGCACAGGAGAGAGTAATATTTTAATTTCATGCTTGATACTGCTACTGCTGTGAGTCTGGGCAGTCCAGCCTGTCTCCCTGGCTGTGTGTGATGTTAGCTCTGATGGTAGTCAAACACTGGGTGTTCTCTGGAGTGCCTGTGACTAGGAAGTCCTCTATGGGAATATCTCTGGTCAATGGTCCAGCTCAAGATGGAGTGAAGCATGTCTTAAATCATCCAGAAGTGTTCCTAACTGAGACTCTATAAAGTGGATGGTGTCTTGGTTTCCAGATCCAATGTCCTACTGGTGCCTGTTGGATATGTGGAGCTTGGTGCCGTAAGCAGGTTTCTGCAATTCATAGAAATTTTCCAGGCTGGTTTAATTCTGGGCATTGGGTCTGAAGGGTAACCTAGTGAGAGAACACCTATTGGCTAAGATAGGTCATATATAGTGAGATATTTGTAGGAGTGGCAAAAAATACATAATTGAAATTCCTCAGGCTGAGGAGATCATCAAACCTAGCTCCATTGCTGCTGATTTAGTTCCTTAATTAATGGTCACCCACTCTTAGATCAGATTTTTAAAGCAGTTGTATCTGTTTTGTCTTGTCCCAGCAGACATTCCCTGGTACAGCTGAGCAGACTCTTCACAAGATTAGATGGAGGTTAGCTGCCTCCCAGGCTTGTCTGTGGCTCATGGCAGAGCTTGCAAAAACTGGGTTCCCACTGTCCTGGTACAACGGAGGGAAGGAGTAGGGACAGCCTCGGGACTCAGCTAGCCGCTCACAACAGTGTCTCATAACACCCCTCTGTAGCTGAGTTACTCCTGGAAATGACAGCTTAACCATGGTATCTACACGTGCCTTCTGGCATGCAGCCATGTCTCGGAGCATCCGAGGCAGACATCCCCCCACTCCATCCTGCTCCTTCACGCAGGGAGGAAAGCTGGTGCGTAGGCTGGAGGGAGCACTGCTTTACACCGCAGCAGCTATCTGCCTAACAATTTTGACATAGCCTAAACCTATAAATCCCTTGATCCGTTAAAGCTGTTTTTGTCAGGTCAGAATATGTTTATTTTCCTTTCAGGGGAAGCTTATCTCGCTTAAAGCAGCCCATAGAGCTTTTCTCACTTTTTCCTGGTACTCAATGTGTTGTTCCTCCAAGGAATGAGAGAGTGAAATAGTTTCTGTCTATTACAATAACTTAGAAAGAAGGGAAAAAACAGAGTAAGTGTGCGCAGTGAGCCGGGTGACCCTACCATCTCAATACCTGTCTGCATTATGAAGCTAAGACACAGAGAAGTAGTTTTCTTTTGGTGCCGGGCATGTGTCGTATCTAAGGAAGGGGTCTACTGGCTCTTCCCTGGCCTCTTTTGGGAATCTCAAACTATGGGAACTCTGCAGTCCTCTCTCCACCCATCAATGCAATTACCCTCTGCAGTAGGATCTTTTTGACATCACTCTGAGGACTTTTAGGAATGACTTTGAAGGTAGGAGAAGGTCTCTCTGTGTCTCCTGCACTGCATCGGTATCTTTCCCACACCCTGCTCAGCGGTGACCCCTCAGGAGCTGCTCCTCTCTTGCTCTGCTGAATTGCTAACATTTAAAAGATACTAAACACACTGGACTGTCAAAGACTAAATAAAAGCATCTTCCAGCTCTGATTGAGTTATTGAGAGCAGTTTTCTAGCTGTAACTGTCTTGGGTTCTGCACGTGTGTCACATTTGAGTATACTCTTTTGTAGTGTTAATAGATACACTTTGGAGATAGCTGCTTGCAACAAATTAATGAGACATTTCGAGACAGGATTCTTACCAGCTAATTAAATTACCTGCCTAGCTTACTAGCATTAATTACTCCTTTCCCAGTATATCTGTGTCAACAGCCAGATTTTCATGTAAATTAAGTGATGTTTGAGATGGCTGATGAATGCCTTTGAATCCCTCATTTGGTGATTCTGACTTAATACAGGAAAAAAGATAAAATGACTAGAAATCATTCATGATTACTGCTTCCACAGATTCATAATACTTTACCAGTTTCTCTAACCACATATCACACAAAGGGACTAGCCTGCACCCTCATAAAACAAGAGAGACATATTGTGGAGTCTTATTTCCAACACTATCATCAAACATAAGAGCAGCTGTAGCTGTCACAAGTCAAAGTTTTGGAGAATTCAACAGACATGTTATAATGGAAGTATTTTTTTAGAGATCCATATTTCTCCGAAAGATTATAACAATGACTGAAAAATAAGTACGTTTTACAGGTGTGGTTTAGAACTCAACAGCAGAGGGCCTAAACAGCACCTTTCAGGTAAAAAAATTGTTCTGATATTTTTGATTCTGATCCACCCACTGCTCTCAGGGCTGCCTAGTCCTCCAGCAGAGGAGGCAAAGTTTTTAAGATTTTCTATTGAGAAAGGTGCTAGAATAGAAATTAAGAAAACTGGGTTCTTTCTCCAGCCCTCTTTCCAATGCAGATGCAAAAGCCACTTTGTCCTTCAGGACCTTGGCTTCCTCTCACCGTCTCTTTCCTGTGTCATCAGTTGTAAGCTTCATCCACTGCAAATGCTCTTTTACTCCTTACAAGCAGTGAGATACCAGTAAGAATGCAGTAAAATAAGATTACTTGGTTTACTGCATTGAGCCAAACCGTAAAATTCAACCAATTGAAATTTAAAAAATCATATTCTTCAGGACAAGCATACCTATTTCTGGATGAATAAAGCTTAATTCGATTGCAAACAAATGGTTACATTTTCAAGCATTTGACAAGAGTGCCTGGAAACTTGAAAAGAAAAGGCTACTTCCAAAAACCAGGATGAGGAAGTATTTGGGGTGTCTCCTTTCAGTCTGGAGTCTCATGTCCCCAAAGGATGTAGAAAGCTAAGTTGAAACTCCTTCTTTGCTTTCTTTCAGGTAAGGAGTAATCCCTTGTCTCATAGCCAATACTCTAACCAGCAACGATAAGGTATTCGGCACAAGTGGGCTGTTTCAGCTCTTCTAATTGTTTCCAGTTTATATGAAAACACTGGAATTTCAGGGAGAGAAATTAGGAATCCCAGTGATTACGGGACACTATATACAGATGGAAGAACTGGATTAAAATTTGTGACTGTTACTTTTTTTTAATGAAATTTTTTTTTTTTTTATTCCTGTGAGATCAGATTTTAAATTGTAGGGTGTGATGTTTGTTTCCTGAGACAGGGCACTGTGTAGGGGAATTCCGTCAGAGTAATTTTGCTAGGTGTGAGAAGACTGGGCATGTTCACAAACAATCCATAGAGGAGGAGTTTACTATAGCTTCTGATTTTATATTTGGTACAGACCTAAAGATCTACATCTAAAAGTTCTGTCTCTGCAGCTGTAATGACACCGAGAGTTTCAGCACTGGATACAGCTGACGAAATTGCATTTCCTTTAGCAAATGTAGGAAATATATGTCTTGAATAGTCAGGAGTAAGGCTGATATGGTTTTGTTCCTGTGTAGTATTGCCAGGTTAAAGAACCAAAATTCAGACAAGCATCACTCCTGGGACTTGAATGCATAGTCCTCGTTCTGCTGCCTCTTGCATATTGTGGATTAGCCTCAGTGTTAGTACAGGTAGGGAAGAAATTCAGCCAAGGATGGTAGAATGATTAAATTATTGATTCTCTCTTCATCTGAAATGTGCCATCAATCTCAAGTATTTGTTCCGTTGCAAGGTTTCCTGCATTTCCATTTTCCAGAGAGCCCCTGCATAAGCAGGATCAAAGACTGTGCTTTCACATAAATGGTTTCCTTTACAGAACATTGTTTCTAACATTCCTGTCCCAGAACTTCCAGTGCCATACTTAAATTACTTTACTTTTGATGGTGGTGTTTTCCTTTTATAGACTCATATGCAAAGCGACTCTCCTAGGCTCATGAAATCTGATTCTACTTGTGAATGTACCTCTGTGGTTCTCAGGGGTCAGTTATAACCTGCAAAGTTCATTAAGAAGTTATTTAAAAGCACATAATTAAAAAAGACTATGCAATCTGTGGATGCAAATCAGAGAGACTCAAATAAACATCAGGGACAGAAAACACATCAGTAAACTCACTGTAAACTTCAGCATGCCAGCCTCGGGCGGCACATGAGAAAAGAGGATCTCAGATAACCCAGAACTGTAGACACGAGAGCTGGTAAAGGCTCTGAGGGAATGCTCATCAGCTTGCCTGTGGCGAGCCCAGCAAGGAAACACTTTGGTGCTATTTCTGCTGCTCTAGTCAGTGTGCAGGCAATTCCTTCAAGGTAGAATTATGTTTATCCTTTCTTCAGTAGACCAATACTTCATATGAATACTTCATATTCACCTGATATCCATCTGCATGTCCAGAATACCACCAGCAGCACAACGCTGGCACAGCCTGCCCATGTCCTGACTGTCACAGGGCAGCCCAGCGACACGCAGCGTCCAAGTCTGCTGGCTGGGTGCCTGGGGTTGTCAAGGGACCCCTTGGTCACTTAAAGTGACGTATCAGCTGTAACAGTGAGGCTAATAGAGGGCACCTAATCTGATTCATCTGTCCGCTGGCTCACACTAAGACACCACAGAAATTGCATTTCATTAAATGAGCTATTTCTAGTACCTACATGTGTTAAATTAGGTATCGCTCTGTTGCACAGGTTTGGTCCTTTTGCACCGTGGTTGTTGAGCAGCAGTAGAGGGGACGAAGATGGGAACTTGCAGCTCTCACTCGTGTGACACTGGGGTAGCGACGGCCTTTCACTCACACAGCCTTTTGGCTCTGTTCGGAGACACAAAGTGAAAGAATTGGCTTATGCAGCAAACAGAACGGTTTTTCCTGTGGCAATTGGCCACAGGATAATAATATATAATATTATTATATATAATAATAATATAATTCTTGGTCTGGGAATGACCACCAGAATAAGAAGAGACTTCTTCAATGTTCTTAGAATTTATGTGGGAGAAATAACATTTTTTAAGCAATGACAATAGATGACCAATATAAAATCTGCAATGCAGTTATTTGAGTGAATAACGTTATATACTCAGCTCCATGTAAATCCATTCAGGATTTACAAATATTTTTATTGACAGACTTGCAAAGACTTGAGTGTGACAAATAATGAATAGGGAATATTTCTGGCAATATTTTTTTACTTGTATAAATTTACAAAGTACTTTTATAACCTTTGTCTAGCCCTTCTTTTTACAGAAATGCTATATGGTTTGAAGTGGGTGACAATGTGTAGTTACAATTGCATATAAATATATTATTCTGATTGTTTAGCTAGTTGCCTCTCTATGATTTCTCTTTGAGTGCAATCCTCTGAAATATAATTATGCAAGAATCTGATAGATCATATAATTTTAGTTCTACGTAAGCAGCAGGTTTCTGCACACAGGGGGGTATTCCAAGACCAATGAGAGTTAATCTGTGTATTGCAGGGAGCTGTGCATAATAATAGTTGTCAGTTTTAGTAACCTTTAATTGAGTCTGTCTGAGCCCCATAAGTCTTCAGTATAAAGTCAGATTACTGATTTCAGTCTATCATCCTGAAAAGAAGTTTGCAACTGACACGTGGATTTTCTCCTCTACTTCTTCCACAGTATATTGCTGACAAAACTTCCACTAGTCTTCTGGAGCAATAAGACACTAAATTTATGTATCATATTTAAAAATAAAAAGCCTGCTTACAAAAATAAAAGCTTGAAGCATTTTGCAGAATCCGGGCTTTCTGGAAGGAAATGGACGTGACGAGGGATCTGTTGGGTGTGCTGTCTGCATACAGTTTGGTTCCCTGCCCAGGCAGACTGAAGTGGCCCTGGCAATTTGCCTGCCTGGCTTTCTCCTGAATGCAGCACGGATAAGCAACACTCCTGCCAGAAATACTTTGGCTGATTACTTTTTTTCAGCTAGCGGACACAGTGTGGAGTATCAGACCCCATCTGCACTGATCTTCCAAGAGGGTTGGCTTTGTTTTATAGCTTCAGTCCTCCTTCTTTCCCTTTTGTATTTGTTCCTAGAATATTTACAGATCAAAATTATGCCACATTCAGAACTTTTCTTTCTTAAGGTTAACAAGGAATTGCCTTTAAGCCTACTGTTGCAAGACAGAGTCTGATCTCCCTAGCAGCATTTCGCTGCACCCTTCCCAATATTAATGATTTTTGTGCCTCAAATCAATCTGACTCAGATGTTGCACAATACTCTAAATGAGGTTTTCTTAGTGTCTTGGGCATTGTCACCGGCAATTCCTTGTCTCCACTGAAATCACCTTGTCTGATCCAGCCTGGCTTCACACTCTTATATGACTTTTTTCCCATGTGAGAAACAGTTCCTTATTAGTGCTGCCATGAGATATCTGTTCTGTTTGTGCGTTATTTAATTTCCTTGTATGTGTTTTCTGTTTGACTAATTCTTATGCCTTTCAAGCACTTTATTGAAATAGAATGAGACCTTAAATATTACACACTGTTCACCAGAAAAAAACCCTCAGCCACACACAAAAAACTTATTCTCTTATTAATGAAAGCAAGATTATTTTTAGCCGTGTTTAACAGGGGTGGGGTGAACTATACTTAAATTGCTGTAATATTCCAAGGAATTATGGTTGGGTATAATGTGGGTTTTGTACTGTCTACTCAGGCTACTTAGACATCTTAATTAAGCTGTGTTCAAAAGACCACAGGAGCGTGCTTCGAAAGGCCATGATCTATGAAGACAATGAAAACAAATAAACACTTTGAGGGCCTGGGTTAGGCATGCTGGTGCCTTGAGTAGCCTAAACTCAAATCCCCTCCCTGGTGCTCACCATGGAACAGGGCTGGCTCCAAACTGCCTCCAAGTTCATCCTTCATGAAAACTAAAGAAGAGTTTTCCACCCTGAGGTATATGAGGACTTATGAGGCTGATGTGGATACAAATACAATATGAAATATTGTAAATATAAAATGTTTTCAATTATTCCTATACCTTGTGTCCATGAATACCCTGGCTTCTGTGAGAGATTTCTAACTGCTGATGTCCTGTCCACTTGGTCTGATGTCTCTTTAGTGCTGGCTAAAATTGGCTTAAGTAGTAATATACAAGTACAAAAAATGGATCCTTTTTTTAATAAAGCTTTGTTGTATGTATTCCTGAAAGACTTGTGGAATGTAACAGTGGGGATGAAAGACAGACAAAACAGTTAAGATGAAATATTTAATAAAACCCAAAAGATTTTATTTTCATTTTACTTTTATTTTCTCATTGACAGGTGAGAAAACACAAGATCTAATGAATAACTTTTTCTCCCATTAATAATCTGTTGACTGTACACTTCAGAAGATCCGTTCACCTTACCCATTTTAGTATTTTTTTGCCAACCAATCTGCTGTATTTGGCTTACTTCCTAGCAATAAAAGTTAACTGATTTTTTTTCACTCTGATCTCAATAAGGTCAGTCTCTCTGTCTGACACAGATTATAAATCCTGCTACAGTCCATTTGATCATAACCTGGTCTAGCAACCTGGTCTAGTGGAGGGTGTCCCTGCCTATGGCAGTGGGGGTTGGAACTAGATGATATTTAAGGTCCCTTCCAACCCAAACCATTCCGTGATTCTATAACACCAGGATTATTGACAAGCTGTCAAAACATGGATTATCACTAGTGCTTTTCTGAGCTTCAGTATTAACTATATGCCCTAACAACAAATCTGCAGCATCATAATAAATTCAATTCCCAAACCAATGGGTTGCAGGTCCCAACCAGTGAAGGACTGCCAGAATGGCAGAAACAGCTATCTTACAAAATGCACTGAAGTCATAGTGTTTGTGAACTATTATGTTTCAATGTGGAATTTTAGAAGAATAGTCTGTCAAAGTTTTTGAAATATGGCACTGAGCAGTTTCAATTTCCACTGCAGACCTTTTGAAATAAATGGTCTTAATAACTCTTACTCTTCCTTTTCTGCAGAAAAAACAACATTCATCTCAGTTTTGTAACTTATATACTGGCTATTAAAAAACTACGATGCTCTTGTTGTGTCTACTAATATCTGCTAACATTCATCAATAATAAGAAAATTTTAACTAGCAGTTTAATAAAAAGATGGACACTAGATGGATGAAAAATGTAAATGTCCTGGAAAGTAGAGTCCTCAGATACTAGTGCACTGAAAGTGCACTGAAAGACTTATGGCTCAGGACAGTTTTCATCCTTCTAGTTTCCAGGTTCTGTCTGGGAGTCGGTAATGTTTGAATTATCTGTCTCTTGACTACCTACCGTCTTGCCCAGGTTACAGGGAGAAAGAGTGATGATCAACGTCACGTTCCCTTCTCTCACTCATCTTTGCAAAAAGTCTGTTGAAAAACTCATGCTGTGCCTATTTCCCTGACCTTTTTAGTAAACACAAAGGAGAAAAAAATTGGAAAGATGGAATTCAAAAAGTCAGTAGCTGGATGTTATGAAAGACTTAAGCCTGTAGTTAACCTGGTATCCAAGACCCAAGTTTAGGTAAAGACAACTGCTCCATAAATAAATTGTCATGGGTGGCTATATATTGATTGACAACACAAAACCGGCATGAACAACGTTTTACATGATGTGGGAAGGATCACTGGGTAAAAATTAAAAGTAATGAAATGTCCCTAAGAAAGGGAGAATTTGGACTGTGGATGTGGCCATGGACTCAACTCTGCTCCTTTTGTGATACTACATGCAGCAAAGATTAGTTTGAGCCACAGATCCAGAAACAGAAGGATTTGCCAAGGTACAGGTAACGGCTTTCAGGGAGGTCTCCACGATGATTATGGTGCAAAAGTTATCATCAGAGATGAAGCAACACACCACAGTGCATCCCAGTCCCTGCATCTCCAGGGACAGCAGGGTAGAGATCACTGCCTTTTCTGCTGTCCTTACATTCGTTCCTGGTTGTGTGGTGTTGATTATCATTTTGATTATAATTTAAACATGATTTGAAGAGGAACATTCCAAAGTGCAATACCTCAAATCCTGGTTTTAGATCTCTATTATGGGGCATAGGCATCTTTCAAATATCCAAGGCAAACAGCTTGATAAAGATTGTATTCCTAATTCACACAGTTCAGTCTCTACATAGGTTCCTGGCTTTACAAAACCTTTAATAAAATGACAGGAAGGACCTACAGAGTCTTTCTACTTCCATATAGCTGGGCTGGGAGTGGCTCAATTTACAAAGGCATTTTGTCAACCTTAGAGGCCCAAATAGCTTTTACCAAAATTACAATTTTTGAATGGATTTCATCTATTATTGTCCCTTCACTCAGAAGGAAAGACAGCATTGGAGGAGGTCTCTTCTGAGAAATTATAGTTTTCTAAAAATATATTAAATTGGTTCTTTTTCAGTATTATAACATAGGCATTAAAAAAAAAAAAAAGGATGGGGAAGCTCAAAGCAGCCTTTAGTCTTGATTATGTGTATTGCTAAAACGCAGTACAAACTGGCATCAATATACGTTTCTTGAGGTTGTGCATATGAAAGTAGCCAGGTGCTAAGTAAAAGGAGTTAAATTAACAATATCTGGAAACTAAAATCCCCCATATACCCACAGAACATTTTTATCCAGGTCTCTTCTCAATCCTTCCTAATTATTTTGAACTCCAACCTGGTGGGTTGAGTGTTCTGGGGGAGAGGCTAATTCTCTAATCTGTGTGCTGAGGCTGTCATTAGCAGTTTCCCAGGGACTGTGGCCTGACCACCTGCTGCAGGGGAGTGTTGGACCTACGGTATCAAGGAGCAGCTGGATGATGGCACAAGCAGCACCAGTGACCTGGAGATGACAAGCTTGATGGTTCTTCCCTAGCCCCACCAATTTCCTCCAGGAAAAACTTGTGATGGTAGGCAGATTTTTTAATTAAAATTACATTTTGGCAGATTTGTTTTGCTCCCTCATTAGATCTTTTGGCCATGTGTAAAATACGAGCCTGAGTTGCCCAAGTGGCATCTGTTAGTTTACACAGTAACTGCTGTAACCTGGAGGCAATAACAGGAGTTTAACAGATAAGAACAACTTACTCAGCATTTCTCAAAGTGTGGAGAGCAAGAACAGGCAGCTGACCCCAAATGCTTTAAAAATACTCCCCCTAGGAGTAATGCACTAAAGTAAACACTGAGGGGAAAATGCTGTGAAATGGTTTTGTCAAGCACCAGTGTAATAACAAAGCAGCTGAAGTTAGGGCTAATTAAATTGTTTTAGCTACTAGAGGGAAGGGATTTTCCAGCTGCGTGCAAGCCGCAATAACAAACTTTCCTTAAGGTGCAGATTCTTTCCTGATTCTTTAGCTTTAGACAACTCAAATGTTATTCTTGTCCACGACAGCCTTGTCAGACTGCAAGAGCCATGGAAGAAAGCAAGTAGGGGGAATTAGATATAAAATCCAGTCTCCTTGTCAGCAGAGGGGTTTTTGGGGGTGAGGTGGGGAGGAGGGAGATGTTCCATGTAGCAGTTTTTCTGTGAGGTGTTCTATCTTCTTTGGACTTTCTTCAGCTATATTAAGCCTGAATTTGAGATCCAAACTTCTCCCTTCCTCATATAATTAATTCTTATTAATTTGTGCGATCCTTTGAACGTCAATATTTTCAGAAGTGGCTAAAAAACTATGGGTTTCTTTTTTAGATGCCTGGCTGGTGGCTTTAATGTAAGTTGAAAATGTTGCTACAGTACTGCTGCTCTTTGGAGATCTCTCCCTAGAGGTAAAAAGAAAAATAAAGATTATTTATTAAGGGCTCACTATACCTTCTAACAAAGGCAAGAAATTTTCATGGAGCAATAAATTGGAAAAAAGCTGGAGAACTGTTAGGCTGCAGGAGAGTTATATCTATACATGCACATAAATGTGGGGTTTAGTTTCTGATTTTTGTCACTAAGCATTTACACCTGATGAGTAGGGGCAGAACAGAGGGCTGGCTGTACTTTCTAAATGATACAGACAGTGACAAGGCCTCATTCATCATAGTAACTTAGAGCTTCACTGTCCATGCTTTGGTTGATAAGATGTCCAAGGCAGGCAACTGTAGCTTTACTCACTTGCCAGTCCAGTCAGAGAAAAGGCAATAGAACTCTGTGAAATACGAGTGACAGTGATGCTGAAATGGCTATGAGCTTGTGATCGAGAGCAACCTGTTACTTTATACCTAGATTCCACAAAGAAATGCTACTGCCATGATAATTTTAAATTAGGTTTGTTGGGGATATCAAGAGAATCATATAATCACGGAATGGTTTGGGCTGGAAGGGCCTTTAAAGATCTTCTAGTTCCAAGCCCCCTGCCATGGGCAGGGCCACCCTCCACTAGACCAGATTGCTCCAAGCCTTATCCAGCCTGGCCTTGAAGACAGCCAGGGATGGGGCATCCACAGCTTCTCTGGGCAACCTGTTCCAGTGCCTCACCACCCTCTCTGTGAAGAATTTCTTCCTGATATCTAATCTAAATCTCCCTGCTTCCAGTTTAAACCTGTTACCCCTTATCCTACCACTACAGGCCCTTGTAAAAGATCCCTTCCCTCCCCATTTCCTTGTAGGCCCCCTTCAGGTACTGAAAGACTTCAATAAGAAAGATCTCTGTGGAGCCTTCTCTTCTCCAGGCTGAACAAGCCCAACTCTCTCAGCCTGTCCCCATAACAGAGGGGCTTCAGCCCTCTGAGCATCTTTGTGGCCTCCTCTGGACTCGCTCTAACAGGTCTATATCCTTCTTATGTTGAGGGCTCCACAGCTGGATGCAGTACTCCACATGGGGTCTCATGAGAGCAGAGTAGAGGGGCAGAATCCCCTCCCTCGACCTGCTGGCCACTCTTCCCCAGATACAGCCCAGGATCCGGTTGGCTTTCTGGGCTGCCAGCACACACTGCCAGCTCATGTTCAGTTTTTCATGCACAAATATCTTCAAGTCCTTCTCCACAGAGCTGCTCTCAATCCCTTCTTCCCCCAGCCTGTATTGACACTGGGGGTTTCCCCAACACATGGGCAGGGTCTTTCCCTTGGCCTTGTTGGACCTCATGAGGTTCCCATGAACCCACTTATCAAGCTTGTCTAGGTCCATCTGGATGGCCTCCCATCCTTCAGTTGTGTCAACTGCACCATTCAGCTTGGTGTCAACGGCAAAGTTGCTGAGGGTGCACTCGATCCCACTGTCTGTGTCACTGGTGAAGATATTAAACAGTACTGGTCCCAGTATGGATTCCTGAGGGACATTACTTGTCACTGGTCTCCCTCTGGGCATTGAGTCATTGACCACTACCTTCTGGATGCCACCATCCAACCAATTCCTTAGACACCCAATAAAATTTAATAGAACTGTCTGTTTAATAAAACAGACACAATTAATTGCTTGAATAAACAAAATACTACATTCCCCTTGTACTCCTGTTGCTTGATAGCATGCAGCTGTTCATAGGTATTCCACATCATCAGAGTCGTAGAGTTTCTCTGTTCACCTTTGACAGTAAAGTGGAAGATGTCTGTAAACAATTCTTGCTTGTTTAAAGCTGTGTGTCTCATTTTCTGCCAGGTCCTGGGAAGGGAACCTGAAAAAAAGAAAAAAATTGAACAACACAGCTAGAAGGATCAGGTGTAAGACTTCATGGGCAATTGGGAAAAAAAAAAACCAAACCTCTGTATTAACGTTAATATTTTTGCTGTAAGAAATATAAAAGTTAGAAGGTTTTAAACTTCAAAATTGCATTTGTGTTAAAATAGAACTTTTTTTGTGAAATGTGAACAACATTTAATTCAGAATCCAATACTTTTCTCCATCTGCAGACTCTATCATAAATATGGAATTCTATTCCGTGATCTCTGGCTTGTCTACACAAATATACTTGTCAAGTGTCATAAGAGCTACAGGTGAAAAGCACATTCATAGATTCAGAAACCTGGAAAGAGCTTATTTCCAATTTATTTGGGAGTTTTTTTGTGTAAATTGAACATTTACATGCTTACTAATGTGTTACCAAAATTTGCATTTTCAGGGAAAATATGCAACTAAAGATATCCGCATACGGAAAAAAAAAAGGGTCAAAATTAAAAATGCTGTGGAAATGTAGATTTCACCTTAATTGCTAAGAGATACTAATGCCTCCATAAGAACCACAAACAAGGCAAAACTGATGAGAAAAGTATTCATGTTTCTGTAGTACTTAACACGAAGTTAATATGGAGTTGTCAAGACATTAAACAGTGAAAGTTCTTCAGGTTCATTTGATGAGGATCTTCCAAAGTCAAACCATTTTCCCCCTGCACTGCAGAAATCTCCTCATCTCTTCTATCATCCCCCAAGCAAGCTCACTGTCCAGCAGAAACATCTGCAGGACCTGGGGAACACCCTTGGCTGCAGACCCCTGTTACCCTGGTTGGGTCGTGATTTGGGTCTTGGGAGCGACCTGGTTAAGGCCTGGAAGATGCCACCAGCTGCTGCACCACTTGCTGCTGTTATCACCTGTTGCTCTCCAGTGGATGGCTGAGTGTTGAGAGGGGCCAGCACAGAGGTGCCAGAGACCCTGCAAGGCTGCAGGCTGACAGGCCTTGCAGGATGGTATTAGGGTGACTGGGTGGAAGCTGAGCTGTTCATGAACGGCAGGCTTAATGCCTGGGGTGAATTTGTAGGAAAGTGTGAATGAGAGCAGACACAGCAGGGTATGATAAAAATTACCAGTGCAAATCAGATTCTCTGTCTCCTTGAAGACTCAGGGTAAGACTGAGGGCCTTTGACACATGTTTCTATCCCACCGATTTTGCTACTAGAGTAAAGCAGGAGAAGTCCATAGGCTGTAAGGGCAGTGCATTTCAGCACTACTCTGCTGGGAAAATTTTCTCAGAACCAACCTGGATTTCTTTTTGCCTCCAAAGCAGGATAAAGAGGAAGTGGCAGTGATAAGATCTGTGCCTGTTAAATTTAAGGGACTTCCAAAACAGTGAAGAGCCCTAACAAAAGGATCAGTGAAATGTCTTGGTCCATCATGAGGAGTGCACAGCATTGTACAGGGCTGTGCATGCTTTCTGTTGCAGAAGAAATGAGCAGTGTGCTCATTAATTGCATCCTTGAATGTTACAGCTAAAAAATAGATGATTTTTTTCTTATTCTCTTTTCTAAAAAACCCACTTATGTGTCACACAGCTGGAAAATTCTTCTAAGATGAATATGCAAACATCTCCCCTTTCCCCACAGTCAGGTCTAGTAAGATCATTTGGGGCTAGAATGGGGTAAATCTTATAATAGGCCTAAGGCATTTCATGCAGGACACCCATGACTCATTAGCTCATTGTTCTTCACTGACGTACAAAATCTTTCTCTTCATGCAAGATATCTATTATGTTGACATCTAAGCACTGACTTTTCAGTGTTCATGCTTTATGTAACAGACAGCTTATAACAGTCACGCAGATATGTAGGGAATGACTTCACAATGTTGTTGGTGCTCTGCACTACACAGGAATGATTTTCTTCTCTATAAGTAGATAAAAGATAGCAGAAGTATAACCTCCAGGGAAATCAACCCTGCCCTGAATAGCATCCCCACAATACTTTGGCACAAGAGAAAGAAATATGCTATCATTCTCACAGAAACACCATCATAGCCAACAAAATTCCAGCTGTTCTACCTCTGTGGTATTCTGAGTTTCAGAGAAATGCACATTTCATCTGTAAATTGTATTGGGTTAATCTTCTGGTCTGTGCCACATTAGCACAGCCTCATATGAAGTATGGTGTCAGTGTGGGTCATTGTACTTCAACAAAGGTTTGAGTGCACATGAGAAAGTTCGCATGAGACCAACAGCAGTTACCAAAGAAAACACAGAAGTAATGAAAGAGCTTTCAAAAGAAAAGAAGATGGAGAAATGAAAAGATCATACACTTCAAATACACACAGGCATGCTGCTTAATGAAAAGCAATGATTGAATCTTCCAGCCATAAAGAAAAATGCATGGAAAGAAAAATTGTTTGGAGGCTAATAAACAAAACCAGCACTTCAGTTTTAGGAAGTCCTGGGCCATATTAAGTGAAGGGCCACTGTGGGGAACTCCCTCTGTGCTTGACCTGCACTTTTACACATCCCTAAGTATTTCCTCTTGACACTACAGGAGGAGGAGTTAGATGAACATTTCTTCTTACCCTGAATGTTTCCTATTTTCATTTGTTGCCATTGTTTGAAATAATTCTTTACAATACCAAATGTACTTAAAAAACTCATTACTTCATCTGTCTCTGAGGCAGTCAAGAAATCAGTCTACTGTAGTGAGTGGTTTGTGATCACAAGATCTATTTTCCTTTCACACAAGAACCATGAGGAGAGTTGTACATTTTTATGTTCTCTATTGTGGCTTCCCTGGCCTTCTACTACTTGTAGCATATCTGCTCACCAGGTCTCAGAGATCTTCAAGACTGTTTGCTGATACCCAGGGTGCCTAAGTTTTCCAGGTACAGACCTATATTCTGGAATGGAGATTTATTTTTCCAAGACTCTGGACATTACGGTTTGACTGCTGTGTACAGTTTGACATGTTCCTGGATATTCATCTCATATCAGTCTTTCTAGCACACTTCAGAAGGAGTTGGGGCTTCTTTCTGTTGACCAAACAGCCTAAGGGAGACGTGTTACGAATATTTATAACTGTTTGCCTGATGTGTTTCATATGATTCTCTCCAGACCTTTTCTTAACAGGGACATGAAAATGTATTGTCCAATGGTCTCAGTGTCCTCACATCTCTTTTATTTCTGCAAGGGTTACAATTTCATATTCTTATTCACTTGTCTTTCCTTTAATGCTACAATGCTTCTTCCTTGGATAAGTTGTCAGTAATTGCAGTCCTTTTCTTGCAGCATACATCTAAAATAATAGTGCCGCTCTCTCAGAGTGTGGGCTGAAAGCACTTGAGAGCAGCTTGTAGTGGCTTTTAAGAAATACCCTCCAGTGATGTATAGTCATGTTCTACTTGAATGGATTCCTGCTCCTGAAAGAGTCCTAATTGAGCTTTTCATGCACAAACATCACTACAAGGCATTTCTTTAAATTTGGGTCTACCTTTATTCTGTCCATGTTAGTGTCACTGAGGCAAAAACTAGAGGCTGTCCCTTTCATAGGAAGGTGCCTCATCTCTTGCTCCTGTGTCGTCACTTTTATCTTTACTTTTTCGTTCACATTATAAGTATTTTAGAATAGGTCACTAGTTCTCTGACGTATGGGGTAAAAGCATCACGTTGAAGAAACCATGGTTGTTTCATTCTTTGGTCAATCAATGCCTCAGAGTTTGCAACTATCTGTGGTTTATGGAAGGTGTTGTGAGGTTTTGAGATTTGGTATGGTGTTTCTGAATTGATTTATTATCTCTTGATTTATTATACTCTTTCTAGCTGTTTGAAGGATCTGTGATCCCAGTCTGACCCTGCTGTCTCCCATCTGGGCTCTGGCTTGCCATCGGCTGTTCCACTGATCCATTGAAGTCCTGCCTTGCTGATAGCACATTCCCTCTTCTAGTGGCCAAACAGTGTTACTGGCCATCCTTGCCTGACTGCTGTGCCCATGCTGCAGAGATGTAACTACCTCCCCATTCATAACAGTTGTCAGTATCCTTTTCCAGACAAAGCACTTGGAAATACTTTTGCCTGTCTTAAATGGCAATAATACATTTTATTTTTTGTTTTATTTATCTCCTATCTTTGTATTTCTGTATTTCCTTTTGAAACAATTTAATGCAACTTTCTTACAATTTCAATATTTATATACATTGTTTGATGGTTTACTTTGTCTCTTTTCCCAAGTAACAAAGGATAGGAGAAGAGTAAATGTCCTCCAGTTGTGTCAGGGGAGGTTTAGGTCGGATACTAGGAAAAATTTCTTCACTGAAAGTGTTATCAGACATTAGAACAGGCTGCCCAGGGAGGTGGTTGAGTCACCATCCTTGAAGGGATTTAAGAGACATGTGAACTAGATGCTCAGGGACATGGTTTAGTGGTGGTATTAGCAGGTTTAGGTTAATGGTTGGACTTGATCTTAAAGGTCTTTTCCAACCTAAAAGATTCTATGATTCTATGGTAAACTGTAGTCCACCTTTGACTCAAGCTAGGGTCCATTTATAACCAAAGGAAAAAAGTTGGATTAAAGTGTTCTTTTATTACCTAAATTAGTTTCTTGCATATATGACAACTCTGACAAGTTAATTTTTGTTTATTTTGATTGGAATTTTATGTTATACAGGCACCTATGATTAATCTGTCAAGCTGGACACATGAATTATACAAATTTAAAATTTAGAGCACTCACTTTAAGTATAATTTCATCAAACTTCTCTAAGATTCTCTCCAGCAAAAAAGCACAGCACATATTTTTACAGCTATTTCTAATATACAACCCTATTAATAAGGAGCACTACACAAATAAATTGAGGTTATGCTGAGCTGTAAGACAACATTTAGATGACAGACAATTGATTTTCTATAAAGCTGAGGAAATAAAAAAAAAAGTAAATAAAATCTTCAGGGAACAATTTGCAAATGAAATGTGTGAAATTGCATGTCTCTAAGTCACATATTGATTTGATTTTCATAAACGCATTTGCTTGTCGATAGTGTAAGTGATCATTGCTCACCCTTCTTGAAAACATTAAAATGGGGCAAGACAATTCTAGCAACAACATCATTAGGGCTGGACCTCCTGGAAATTTGGAGCTGAGAAAGTCTGCTTTTCCTGATGGATTTTACCTTATACTTCCATGAAAAAAGGATGCAATTTCTTCTGTTCAATAGGTGCCAATACGAGGCTGATTTGGGAGCCTTGTGCTGCTGAACTGTGTAGGATAAAGCTTAGGCCCAGAGGAATGGAACAACTGCCTTCTGTCAACTCATCACACTCTTCTGCCAGGAGGGCAAGATCCAGGTTATGGCACAAACTATATCAGGAGTATCCCAAGAGGAGTGCTGCGTGGAAACAATTCCTTCCTTGCTCCCCCTTTCTTTTTATTGGGAGTAAACCACAACAAGAAGTACATACTTTTGTCATGGACAGTATGACCAACACTGAACTGAACTATGGGATATAAAAAACTATTTTGAAGTTCAGTATGAAGTAAGGAGAGTCTACCCTTTTTGTTGGAAGAGGTTATTGAAATGCAGTTATCAGAAAAAGAATTCTTAGCTCAGTTTTTCAAAACACATTCATTAAACAATTGAAATTCTTTTCAACCTTATACTGCAATCAGATTGTATCTACTTTTTCAAGCAGTATCACTGGCTTGAAGAATATGAAGGAGGAGACAGATTGGTGTGGAACAGGCATAGATAATTATTTCATTAGTAACAAAGTAATTTGCACCACTCTAGCTGTTGCTGAGAGAGAATATGTAAGTCATAAAGAGCAGTTAGGTGATAAATTTATTTATAATGTAGCTTAGCCACCATTTCCTTCTTCTCTGCTCACTAATCCTTCTCCCCCAGGAGTTACTCTAATTTTAATCCACCAAGCAGATAGGTAAGTGGTATGCAGGGTAGATGAGAGTGAATCCTTGTCTCCTGAAAATGTAGGATTTTCTGCCCAAACTTATTCAATCTAAGGCACAGCATGGTCGTGGATCAGTCCAATCTGACATTGAGAATAAAAAATTCATAACCATGAAGACACAGTTTTATTGTCCTGCAACTCTACGGGTAGGATCCCTTCAGAATGCAGACTTTTTCAGTTTCTCAATTTGAGTCTCAGAAAATCTTGATAAAATGTGTATTAGAGCCCAGACACCTTAAGGCTTCTTTAGGTTCTTGTTGGCTTTCACTGCTTTATGCTGTTGAGTTCCTCATGAGGGAGGCATACAGCTTTGTAAGATAAGAATTAGAAATTAACTGTTTGAAGCAGCTCTAAAAAACACTGAAATGTTATTAGAGTACTTTTTCTAAACTGGTGCATGTCATGCATACACGACACATGATACCATAATATCTTCACCAACATGACTGTGTTGCGTGCCAACTAAGGAATTCATGATACACTGCTTTTGCTCTGTGAAAAGTAAACCAGAAATGGAAAGGAAAAATCAGAAGTTCTAGGCAGAAATTGTTCTTTCTTACAATGTTCAAAAAGTGCCATTATATACATTCAGAGAGTTTAATTTTCACACCTGATGCTTCAGGTGTGAAATCCAAAATGAATCTGTTCTTTTTGAATCCAAAAAGACATTCATAGAATCATAGAATGGTTTGGGTTGGAAGGGACCTTAAAGATCATCCAGTTCCAACCCCCCTGCCATGGGCAGGGACACCCTCCACTAGACCAGCTTACTCAAAGCCTCATCCAGCCTGGCCTTGAACACTTCCAGGGATGGGGCATCTACAACTTCATTCAGTACTACTTTCAAATTTATAGGATTTGTAACTTTAAGGAGATTGGAAAAGTTTAAAAAATAATCTTTATAAAATAACTCTTCCCACACTAGGCTATCCATTCACAAATTAGTTGAAAACGTATTCAGAAGATAGTGCACCCGTTGTACATCCTACCCTCTGAATAGGTTAGTCTGTGTCTCTTCCATCTGCCTTATGGCTGCAAGCCAATCCAAGATCTAAGCAAAGCAAAGGGAGTAATCTTGTAGTCTATCTCTTTTATGCATTAGCAAACCATAAATGCTGTTGATTGCTGTTTAGCTGCTCAATCCAGATTATCAGGAACTTGGAGTGAAAAAGTGAACAATGTATGAATTTGTGGTAGATATTGGATAGTGTTTCTACATTGGCTTCTGGGCAAAAAAAAATTTGTAAAATCCTACAAAGGGAGCTCTGTGTCTCATAAATCTCACAAAAACACCCAGAAGGAATTCTATTTTCTTGAAAAGGTTTTTC
Source organism: Rhynochetos jubatus (assembly GCA_027574665.1). Taxonomy (NCBI): domain Eukaryota; kingdom Metazoa; phylum Chordata; class Aves; order Eurypygiformes; family Rhynochetidae; genus Rhynochetos; species Rhynochetos jubatus. The sequence goes on from CM050652.1 coordinate 12,023,354, forward strand.
CCTCCTCCCTTTTTCTTACTGAAATATATATCTCTAATATATAGTTAATGAAAGAACTAGGTGTGGCTTAGGCTGTATGTAAGGCTAAGATTTACAGCAGATCTCTGACAGAGTGGCTTTCCTTTCCACAGCTCCAGCACTAAACCACTACCTACTCATGATCATTTTATGAAATACATGCATGCTGTTTGAGTAACAATAAAGTCAAGCAGATCAAAATCTTAAAAGAAAAAAAAAATCCCACCTCAGTGCCTTGCTGATAAGTCATGCCAGCATTCAGTCTTTTAATGTGATAACTTTGGTGATAATGTCAGAACAGCAGTTCTCTGGTGAGAACAAAATTAACTGAAGAGAGAATAGGCACTTTGGCAGCTGCTTGAGCAGCTTCGTAGCTGTCTGCAGAACCATTACGAGCATGGCCATGACATTTGTCATTCTACATTTATGTAATACATTGGTCACTGAAATACATGCGTGTTACCATTCTGCCTCCTACGAAACAGGGAACATTTCGGTGTTGCAAATAATTTCTCAGAGGAGGAGAAATAAATTGTATGATAGCTCCCACTGTGAATAATATGTTGCCTCAATATACCCCATCTGAACATAAATAGTTACTGAAGACATGAGGGAAGTCCTTTTTTCCAGGAATCCTGACATGATCATGGCTATCCAATGCTAGAAAGAAATGGTTTTCTATTCCAAGAATTGACCAGATGAGATGGTGATAAAGAAACCTTCCTGTTGCTGAGTTTCCCCAGTCAGTGGTCTAGGACTGTGTCTTCTGGACCAAAAATTCTCATCCCCAAGATGTTGTTGACACCAGCTGTGATAGAAGATAAACAGGGTCAGGGTCCAGGCTGGAGAAATGCCTTCAGGACCAGAGGGTGGGCTTTGCTCTCATGGTACTAATTTGTTGGCACAAAGATGGATTTTCTGACGAGGTACTTTCAGACTGCAGTCATGGTGCTCCTGGGACAGCACAGGTACAGCCAGCTGGATCCTGAGTAACTGATGTGGCCAGGTGGAGGAGAGACACTTAAGAAGAGGTGGCAAGATGAAGGGGTGTCTAAGGTGAGATGAGAAAAAGATGGAGGAAGAGAGAATTTGGAGGTTAATAGGAAGAAGAGAGAGAACAGGAAACAAGCAGTAGCAGTAACAGTCCATGTCAGCTTTCCATCCTCTTCAGCCTGTTTCTTGAAGGCAATCCCTTAGCCAGACATCCCCCTCTACCTTTCTTCCCTTGTACCGAAATAAGACTGTTCAATTTGTCTTGTGATTGCCATCAGAATAAGTTTTGCACTGTTACCTTTGCACTGCTTTATTAGTGGGTGCAACTTCAAGCCAGAGTTAGCAGCCCCACTGAGGCACACCTTAGCCCAGTGTCCTCAACATCCCTTCCTGCAGTCTTGTGACTTCCATCTCCATGGCACAAGTTGCAGCATCCTGCTGCAGGAGGATACCATGCATCTCACTTTCAAAAGACAGCAGAAGTGTTTTGTACTTCTCAACTTCTTCTGCCCTCATTCATGTGGAAATTTATTATGTTTGTGAAGACACAAGGAAAAAGCACATCTGAAAGATTTTGCTTTCAAGTGATTCTCACTAAAGTGATGTACAACACAAAGAAGGACAAACAGATGAATTTCCATGGCTAAGCATAATGTGTATGTTCCTTGTAGACCAGCTTCAACCAACTTGGGAACAATATATTTACTCTTCAGGCAAACATAGTATTTAGGTATGAAAAATACGGGTATCTCATCCATACCACTGGTAGAATAGACACCTTTATCACTTTTCTGATTGTACTGACGTCTGGAGGAAAAATGTAACTCTGTGTCGTTAATCGGATCGTGTTAAATTGCATACCAAATGTTCATTAAACTTTATTATCATTCTGCAGCTGGATAACATTTGTGTGTCTGTAACCAACGCTTTCTTACGGTTTCTAATGAATCCTTCAGAGTCAAATTTCTTAATAAGAAATATGCTGAGACATATACCTATAGCTTTGCCTTGATCAAAAGATCCAACTGTGGATTGCGAGAAACTTCTTGAAAAGAAGATCCGTCTTTATATTCCACACTAGGTGCAGAGTACTGGAAAATCAAATTACTAACAACAGTTTTATTAATTTTAATGTGATAAAGTCAAATTTATTATTCTAATTTGAAACCATTACAGTGATTCCCTCTGAATTCCCTCTGAATCTTCTTCTTCATAGGATTTACTTGCAAGTGTGCCAAGCTCTTTCATTAGCACAAATTAGAGCAAATGCAAGGATTTGTACTTCAATAAATTTTCATGGATGCATGAAATTGCATGACCAATAATTGTAGCCCAGTTCTTTCAGTGATTACACTGTGTGCAGAGGAAATTAAAGTAAACCATTACAAACTCTGATCCTGACATTTTTCCACAAACGAAGCAGGATCCTGCTATGCTCAAGTAAGGGCCACCAGGAGAAAAACCTTGCTGATTTTATTTTGGTGTTCTGTGCCTCTGGACCTCATACACCATGCTGGGGCATGAGCCCAGCTCTGGCACTGATTTCCAAGAGTCACTGCCTTGTATGTCTGTAAAACCATGGCTTATTGAGGGACCTTTAGAGATCCTACAATAGTTTTCAAAAAGTTGGGATTTCTACAGCCTCAGGTAGTATATTTTTATTCTGTCCTCCCAAGTTTCTGAGCAGAGCGTTATTCTTCACCCTGCATTGCTGCTTGTTAGACACTGCTACAAACTGTTCAACAGCTGCTGCGTTCCACTAGAGAGCTTCTCTTTTATTGCAATATGACTGAAACACAAATCCTTACAATTAACAAACAAATCTGAATAACAAGGAACCAACAGATGAAAACACACAAATTAGCCAGACAAACAAGTGCAAGCAGGGACTGCAAACCCACAGCACTGAAGCAACTAAACCTGCTTGCTCAGCACATGCCAAGACTCAGGTTCCAAGCAGGAAAGTTCCCATGTGCAAAATTCTGGTTTCCTGGCAGATCCCAGATTTGTCTGACATTTCTGCAGCAACCACCACTCTGTCCTGTGTTCCAAGCCAGCCAGTTAACTCACCATCTGCTAACCTGTTAGCCAGGCAGAGCAATTTGAGTGTGCAATGGGTGATACCCTCATGCATCCCAGTATACTGGGACTGCAGGACATATTCCCTGTAGCTATAGACACAGTCCCAAATGCAATCTAGAACAGACTAAAACAGTCTTTAATTATTCCTCTTGCCTGCAGCTCAAGTCAGGGACACAGTATGTAGGCACTGATAATGAACCAGTTAATTAGCCAAATCTCTGGTACAAACCTGATGGTTACAGTATTGGAGAGAAGAAAAACCAAACCTGAAAATAATATAAAAAAGGTTGGCAAACAAATATAGGGTGTAATGTGTCAGGAAAGCATCCCTTCATCCCAAAATACTGGCTGAAATTGAAAGAATGAAGACTTACTTTGCCACGGGTTTCAGACTACCTCATTACCTTACACCTAATTGCCTGAAAGGACTGCAAACTTCAGAGGATAATACACATCTCCAGTGACCTCAGTGATCTTCAGATATCCAGGAAGAGAATAAAATCAGAGGCCACGGTGTAAGGAGCATGTATGGCTGATTCTGGCACAGGAGCCGCGAGTCTGCAGGAAGGATTGCTGGGGACAGCCTTGGTGAGCAGATACGTGCTGGTCCACAGGGTTTAGGAAGTGTGCTAGACAGCTCCATTTTCCGAAATATCCAGCCTTCCCTTTTCTAGGATTGTAACTGGCCACTCCATTAGCAACAGGGAAAATTGTTTTGCTGTCAGTGCTGTGTATTGTGTCCCATTTATTCAAATATTATCCAGTGCATGGGGCAAGCAGCACACCCTGCATTATTCTAACTCTTGGAGGAATGCCCTGTCTACACCATCATGTTTGTACCTATTGTACACTATCTTCTGTATCTGGTATCATGTTACATGATGAAATTATTTTTGCAAAAGTAGAATAATGTTTGCTTAAAAAATCATGACCTGATGTAGATATGTAAAAACTGGTATTTTGAAAAGGAAACATTTTGTGCAAACTTACCTTCACAAGTGCCCCAAAATCCACTTTTCATTGCAATCAACATTTTGCTCAGATGAGGCTCCTGTACTGAAGTTTGACAAAGATAAATGAACCTTTCTACTATCTGTAAGTGATTTATTGTCTCCACACTAATGCTACATTTTATAATGGATGGAATTAGGGTTAAAACAAGGTTATGTATAATTGCCGGCAATGCTCGGTATAAGTACCAGCATATCCCACTTCTGTATATCAAACCCAGTATTTTAAAATGTAATTAATACCTGTCTCATTATTAACTGCTAACATTGATACCAAAGGAAACAAACCCACTGTTAAGACGAAAAGATATTCTGGATGGTTTCATGAATATTAGTTTTTGTTGTGTATGGACCAAAACCTGAAGGACTTCCTCAAACATGCCTTGGCCAGAATATAAATCAAGCATCTCAGTATTTGACCTCATGACTAAGGACTTCCTAATTGCAGGTAATTACTGATGTAATTGAGACTTATCTACTTATTGGGAGATCTGGTCTTCAGCAACCTGTTCTCCAATTTTATTGTAAGACTGCAAGTCACACTGAGTGCTGATATCTAGTCTTTTAAACATGTTATGGTGGAAATCAAGTAGCATAGTCATCTTCTCCAGAGGTACTGAAACTTACAGAGGTTGTCCATTGACATCTAGTAGGTCTGGTTCCTGCTCTGTGTTTCTTCATCTCCTGTACAACCCAACTGAATTTATTGCTGCATCCTAATCCTGCTAACTTGAGTGGAAGAAGGTAATTCGCCATGCCTAACAGGATACCCTCTCTGTTCAGACTGTTTGTATAATCATAAGCACACTGAGAGTCCTGACCCAGAATAGATCTGGGAACGATCAAATAAATACATTTTCAAAAAACACCAAACAATAAAAAGCATGCTCCATCACCGTGGTTTTCAGTTTTCTTTTCTTCTGATAGTGAATCTTCTTTCATGTTAATGCAAGGATCCTGCTGTTTTAACTTTCTGAAATTACATATTCAAACTTATCTTCTGTTACACACTGCATATTTGTTCCCTATATGTCTGCAGGAGATTTATACATGGAGTGAATGATAAATGCAACAAAAAGGAGATACACAGCATGGATTAGGGAAGATCATTTTCATTTTAGATGTGTTCTAACAGTGCCTGAAGTAATTTTAAGCCCTGCAGATAAGTTTATAAAAATTTGAATGCAAGAGCAATGCATCTCGCTCTGTTAATGATAAATGACAGAGTGCAGTAGCCCTGGCCTCCCACATGAGAAAATTCAGTGGGGCCCTTTTAGTGCCAGCTGAAAGGCTTTAACAATTTTTAAAATGGAAGTTATACAGACATAGGTGTTAACCCCACAAAAAGGAATTAGGTTTTTCAAGATACAAGAACCTGTAGATAAAACTGAAGAGAACAAATATACAACAGGTGGGACTGATTTGTTCTAACACAAGCAATTAGGGATTGGATTCAGTTCGTGTTCATATGAAGACAGGTGTCTACAAAGGGGGACAATTCTGCTGCCTAAACAGTAGGGTCTGCTGCTGCCTGAGGTGCAGGAAGTTTTTCAACAAGGCTTCTTACTGCCCCTCCAGCAGGACACAGGTCTTGTATAAACCATGTGTCCTCCTGACATTCATATGTGGATATTTTGGACAACTTAGGACACCTCAGAAAACACAGCTGAACTAAGGGCCCAAGTTTCCATTGCAGTCAATGGAGAGTTGGTCAATTCAGTCCATGAGGCTTAGAAAACCACTTAAGTATCTGATCAAGAGATTTCTACTGTGGGATGAACTGAAGCTCTCTTGTAGATGTATACTGAATGTATTGACTTCAGTTCTAAGGACTAGCATTGGCTCTGGTATAGCTAGTTCGCATGTAGTCATCTGCATCACAGACACCTTAACTTAGAAGTATTCATCTGCACTGAAGTCTGATCTATATTTAAAGTGTTCACACAGAAACGGGTCAGTTCAGCTACATTTACCAAGTGAATTGCCCTCTAGAGGGGCATATCCTGGAAGCCATGGAGGCTGGTTCATGTTCAGACACTAACTCCTAGACATCTAAGGTCAAGTAGCATGAATCGGTTTACCTTCATCATTTGGAAAATCAAGTGGCTACAAGAAGATAATACTGAAAAAAACTCAGAAAAATACTCTATGAGAACTGAACTGGTTTTCCTCTGGTTGTTGAGTTGTCGAGGATGGCAACATGGATAGAGAGTATCTATGAGCGAAAAATCCCCACCTGTAGTGGATCTAGCTCTGGGCAGCACTAAGAGTCTTGTTATCTGATTCTTGTTAGAATCAGATCTACGGTCTGTTTATCTCTGCAGTACCATGCTCATTTATGGTGCAGTAATAAACATATTGCACTCCTCTTCCAAAACTTACCACCATCTACTGGCTGTTTGCAGGCTGCATTCCCAAGGTTACTCTTGTCTTAGTGATTTTAAACCATTTTTGCTTGTGAGTGATTGTCGGACAAAGTGATTTATGGCAGCCTTTGCCCAGATCATAGTACATTGCCACAGATCCTTTGCCAAGGCTTCTTGACCTTTTTTTATTTACAGTGTCTAGGGCTGAAGGATTACTTACACTTACGTTTTGGTCATTTGCGATAAGAGCCCTGACAATTTTGTTCACACACTGCTGACTTTATTGAATTGTCCTCAGTGCCATGGTATACAGCCTATGCTATGAGAAGGACATGGATTCCCGATTGAGAAGAGCAGTTATTCTGTTTTCTCTAGACTGAAACCTGCGTGTTTCCAGATTCCTAAAGAAAACGCACCTTAAAATTTGTCATCCAGTCCTAGTCCTTGGGCACTTTCCCAGCTAAAAGGGACAGACCTTCACTGGGCGTAAGTCAGCATTCTTTACCGCAGAAACCTCAGATGTGATAGTTTATGTTCAGAGATGATCTGGTTTAGATTTGTAACCTTTGGCACTCCAATTCTGCCCTTCTCTCAGCCCTACCACCACATGGCAGTCGCTAAAGAAAAAACCAGAGGTTTTGCTGCCATAAAACCCACTAAGAACAACTTGGACGCAAGTTTGAAGCCTCAGCCTCTGAGACAAAGCCTGGGTTAAACTTTAAGGAGCATCCATGCTTTCATTTCCTCTTCTCATTTTGCCTGATCATCATGTATTATTCACATCGCTATTGCTTTTAATTCAGGAACTAAGATGAAGAGGATGAGTTTTAGGTACTGATGCATAGCACAGGCACAAAAGCATAGCGAACCACACAGCACAGTCTCTCGAAGCCAGCACAAACCTGCTCAGCCCAGAAACAAATGGGGTCACATCTCCCTCTGAAGTAAAGGAGAAGAATTTATGACAGGCCCCAAAACAATGCAATTTGCTTCTCCCCTTCTTCCCTGAAATGAGCCCTGCCCATTGCAGTGGCTGGTGTTAAGCTGTGTGAAAACCTACTACATTGCCTGCCATCCATCACATACTGCCTGCTCCTAAATAGCCCCCAAAGGGAGACACAGCCAAATCTGAGGTACTCAAAATCTTGTCCATATTGATTCAGTTGTATTAGATGTCAGTATTAGATATCACTTCACTGATACCTATAGACGCCTAAATCAACAAATTCTCTCTGGGCAAATTTTATTCATGGTAATAACACATACTTTTTACTCTTCAGCTATTTATACAGTTATTTATTGAACTGGATCTCCACCCTTCTACCCCTAGCCAATACCCATTATTTCACATTTAAAAGTACAAGTAAATGCAGGAAGAAAATAATACTCATCTGGAAAAGGGTATAGATTTATATCCTGTTTTGGAGAGGAGCCAAAACCTGCCCTAGCAGAATAATTATCTATCACAGTAATGTTGGCTAGAAGTGAGAGAAGAAAGACTGAACGAGGATGCTGACCTGTACTAATACGACTGTAGCTGTTAGCCTGTGAGCACAGAAGCATATATAGGTATACAGTATAATCATCTTAACGGTATCTGTCATGCTATACTTTGGAAGGGCACGTTATAAAGGATCTGTTTTGCTGGTTTGTGCAAAAAAAAAAAAAAAAAAAAAAAGTAGATTCTTTATAGTCAGCAGAATTCTTTACAAAACTTCCCAAGGAGAAAGCAGCTGCTGAGTAGCACAAAATTAATCTTGTAACATACTAGCTATAAAATACAGTAACACAAATCAATATTGCAGCCTTACACTATCAGCTGCTGAGCATAGAAACAGTCAGCTGCATTGTGTAGGACATATGCTCTGCTCTTTGGTTTTTCACCACAGATTCCTTTTTTAGGTCCTGAGTCAGTGCCTATTGGAACCAGTGACAGAAACATGGCTTTGGATCAAGCCCTCAAGGGTAGATTTATACTGACCAGTAACTGAGAAATACTGCAGTTGAGTCAGTGCTGCAGCAGTGTTGCCGGTTATGTTATCCTCTGCTGGAGCCAAATTGCTCTGTGTTAGAAGAAAGCCAATCACTTTTGAACTGTATAATTTTAACACAGCAAAATTTGACCCTGTAAGTGTAAAACTGCACATGGCAATTATTTGGTTCTGCAGAAATGAACTCACTGTGTATTTAACGCTTCTGTCCAACAGCAATTAGGGGACTTTCATAGCAGAATGTGTAGCTCCTAATGCAGCAAAACCACTGCCCGTAACAGCCAGAGCTTACAAATTCAGCTGCAGAAATACAGACTCTTTCTGGCAACACAGTCATTAGCTCTTTCGCAGCTGACTGCAAAGGCAGCACACATTCTGAGGTAGCTTAGCTCACCGGGCCAAAGCTCAGGGAACAGGAATTTGTTGCATCAATATTCGGACCCCGAATCCTGCTTGTCAATTTGATTCATAGACAGCCTTCTTCAGTTCCCATGTTTGTCAGGTGAAGGCATGAAACAGGTGTTCAGCACTGAAAATGAAACAGTCCAGGCAGCAACATCTCTTCCCTGAACTATTAATCTTTGAAGGCTGATATTTGCCATAAGAAAACATGTTGGAAAAACACAACTTCAAAATATATGGAATCATAGAATCCATATCTATTTCAGGTTGGAAAAGACCTTTAAGATCATCAGATCCAACTGTTAACCTAACACTGCTAATACCACCACTAAACCACGCCCTTCAGCAACTGGTCTGTACATCTCTTAAATCCCTCCAGGGATGGTGACTCAACTGCCTCCCTGGGCAGCCTGTTCCAATGCCTGACAGCCCTTTCAGTGAAGACATTCATCCTAATATCCAACCTAAACCTTCCCGGGTGGATCTGTGAGCTAGTAGGATTTAGTCAAGTAAGCGCCTTTGGCCTTGACCACAAAGACTTATACCCTCAAAAGCATCTCCCATTCTGCCTTCTGAATGTCACCATGAGCTCCTACACTGAAGGTCTGCTGTACCCTTCAGCTCCAGACGTATTGCCGAATGACCCAACAAAGCAGATACATGAATTCATAGTAGAATTCATCAAAGTTTAATTTCTTGATGACTGAAAGTGAGGGTAGCCAAGGAGCCTGACCACAGACTCTCACTATAATAAAAGACCTGTTCATAGGTCAAATCAAATAAACTCTAGCAATATTCCTCTTTGATTCTTCTTTTCTTCTGAACAACGGTCTGATATAAAGGTCTTTCAAAGGATGTGTTTCCACTGATAGCCACAAATCCTGGCATCCTAGGTATCCCTTTGGCCATCTGCTTTCATTTACACCTCACAATGCACAGGGGCAATATGAGTTATTGTTACTGCCTCCTGGGACAAAATCTGCAGCATGTTGCAGATGCAGCCTGCACAGCTGATGAGGTAGGACTGTCCCAGTGAAACAATCTACTCAGTCTATATCAGCCACGTTTTACTTCCAGTGCTGCACTCTCTGTCTTTCTATATTTGCTGTGTCATACCTTTCCCATATGAAGCCTTTCCTAATAAACCAGCAAAGCTAAACTTTAAATGGAAAAAATATATAAAGCTTATGTCATAATTCTCCTTAATCAGCATCTCCTGATGATTTTTATATTTTATGATATTTTCTCAGTTTATATTTACTTACCATATCTATAAAAATGGCAATAAATCCCATAAATGTTTAGTGCATAGATGAGAGTTGCTGTGAATTCCAAGATGCATCTCCTGATTATATAGCACACAGAGTGATGAAGAACGCATAAGTAATTCACTGGAAAATAGGAGCCATACTTGGGCACATATTTTTTGTTCTTTGTATTAGTGATATGCAAAGGCAATTATGGTTATTGGTGCTTTATCAAGCACCCTGGCAGGAAGATGCAGAGACATTGGAAGAGGCATGCTTCATTTCCTTGCCAGTACCCGACTTTCAAGACATTTCAGACACAGAGAGAATTTAAAAAATATTCTCTTTGCTTTTTCCTGTGTCCCATTATGCTACTAGATCTCTGGAAATAATGGATTTTATAGTTCAGTGGCTCAACCTGAGAAGAAAATAAATAGTTTAGGTGGATACTGTTCCTTTTCCCTAAGGTTTCATATAATTTTGAGGTCATAAACCTGTAAATTTTTTATCCTTAAAAAAGTTACATCTATTTTAAAAATAGAAAGCAAAGTTTTGAAAGAAACTAGGAAAAAAACCCAAACCACAAACTATATTTCAATATTTTCTCAACTTTGTTTTGAATTACTTTTGGACTTCTTGAATCAATGCCAATTGATTTGACAGTATCTGGGTATGACAATGGTTCATCAGCATGGCAGACAGAGGATGTCAGGACACAGGATAGAGGATGCCCTTCTTTTTGTGGTCTTTCCAATTGCTGATGTCCCTGCCATCTGTCCATCACTGTGACCACCCTGCTCTGCTTCCAGAGAAGCATTAGCAGCAGCAACCAGAATCATAAGCAGGGCTTGGATATACTTGTCTCTTCTGTGTTTCTGCTTATAGCTCTGAGCTTGAATGGGATCTGGGAAGATAACATGGAATAATTGTGATCTAATGCATAATTCTCACTGTGTTTTGCAGACCATGTCCTTGTAGACACATTGTTAGAGGCACACAGTTGCCTATCTATAGGTTTTTTAAGCCTTCAGAATGTAATATTTGATTAGCTCTTCCTTGAATTTCATAATTTAATTCACCTGATACTTTATGACTTGCATGGATTTTATGTAAATTTAAGATGTCCGAAACCCACTAAGGAAAACTTGCTAGAAAAGAGCTACCGCTGCTTGATTGGTATCTGTCAAATTCAGTTGTAACAGACTTTTTAATTGGAAGATAGTTCTTGCTATTATTTATGACCATTCATGCAGAATTTCCTCTCTAAATTCTTTAACTAACTGAGTAGAGAAAGTACAAAGAATTAGATTTCAAGAGTTTAAATGATGAGCTGTTAATTAGACATACCACAGCTAGGCTCACATAATTAATTAATGTATCAATCAGCCACCTAGTCATCATTACTCTAATTACCATTGGGACTTTTGTTTTTATTCTGAATATGAAGATACTATATCTGGCTTATGAGTCTGCTTAAACGTGTAAGTGCGAACATATTTCCAATTTTTTGTCAGAGATACAAACAACTAACACACCATGGAGAACTTCGGCTACATTATTGTAAGAATTGACATAGCCTGTGCAAATACATTACAATTTCTAACTGGAACATTAAAATAATCTCATATTAAGGAAATATATAGGCTGATGATGGATAACAAATGAGGGTTTTAAAATATGTAACATCTGTTACCAAAAAGACATCAATTAATTAATATTTAGTTATTCAGTGAATATATAATATTATCTTGAACTCAGATTCTATTAATACAACCATTATTCTAGCTGTGCACTGGGTACTGGAAATGGCAGGTCGATAAAGCAGAAAGCTGTGGGATGTTTTTGCAAACATTATAGAAACAAACATGCTGATTAACATTTCATCGCAGCAGCCTGTCAGAAACCCTTCTTGTAGGTGGGAGCTAAATATGCTCCCACCACTCAAAATGACGTATGTTTACCCAAGCTAGTCCCCACTTCTTCATAACTTTTGTATTAACACTGACCTGCTGCAGCCACTGAGATATAACTCTGAGGTAGCAGATACTGCAAATGCCTAACAGGATTTCTTCTTCAGAGCTTACGCCTTACGCCTCCATCTTCTGCAAATGCATGCCCTGCTTCAGCAGGAGAGGTACAGCCTCCCTCCTTAGCCAAGTCTCTTTGGACAACAAGGACTTGACTCTTCCCATTTATCATGGCTGTAATATGGTTTTCCACTGCTGACAGGAGCATACCTTAGACAACGCACAGGCCTTGAGAAGGCAGATTTGTGGAAGCCCCCTTGCGCCTGTACATTCTGGGAGTGTGAAGTATGGAGAACAGAGAGGTGGAGACTAAGCAGGGTCCTGAGGAGCCTGCTAGGGAGTTTCAGCACCTCAGGGGCTGGGATAATGCCCATCTCCTGGGCAGGGCTGTGTGGTTTGCAGCTGCACATCTAGCCCTACTCCAAGCCAGCTTGCTGTCAGCTGTTGGCTGCCTAAGTCTCAGGGGTTTGTTGGTGGTGGTTTTATTTAAACTGTGGTCTCTGACCCCAGAATACCTATGAAAAATTGCTAAGGGTTTTACAAAAATTAGCTAAGAAAAGCAGAAATACTGTCCTTGGGTTTTAGCCTTTAGAGTCCACAGTTCCACTGGAAAAAAGGCAAAGATCTGCAGGCCAGAGAAAACCCTGAACTGGGGGCTGACAGGGTCTCCTCCTCCAGAGACTGCAACCACTCTCACCTGTCATGGCTTTCTGTCCACAGTGACTGACAAAACACCTTGAGTACACCCTGTGCCTTATCCAGAAGTGTCTATAGCAATGATGTCTGTATTTTTTTTTTAGATGACAAATAATTGATAAACCAGACCACTAGCTCTCAGTTAATTTACTTGCAGAACAGATTTAGATCCCCATAACTGAAAACAACTTGACATTACAGCCTATCCAGATATGTAGATGGTTATGGGGTATCCAGGATCAATACCAATTCACAGAGGATGCTACCCAGGATCTGCTGTTAGGAGTTTCATTTGTGGCTTTAATGAAACCTGCATTCTACATTTAGTCAACAAGATTACTTGCAGCAATAAAATGCACTTTTTTTACAGCGTGCCTTTGGTGTGGGAGCAATAATGCACTAAGCTCCATAGCTTGCTCCTTCACAGGAGAAGTCCCATGCTATTAAAGTAACTATATCTACCTACCAGCTGTACAAATAATTGTTTCGTATTTTTTTATTAATGGTTAAATATCATTAATGTAAATATGTATATTGATATTAACATTACATAAATGAAGTGTTAACAATTTTAAATGTTCAACACTTTTAAGAGTGTCTCAGAAACTTAATTGGTCTGGATAAAAAAAAGTTGATTCTTTTCCTACATAGAATACAGCATGAATGTTCAACTCTCTTATATTAGAGAATTCAGTTGGTTTCAATGAACTTTAAAAATCCAGCTGGCTGTATCACGTTACAGTCACATCTTACTGCCTTTGCTCAGGTAAAAATGCAGGTATAATATTTGTTATCGATCACACTTTATTAAGAAAGTCATACAACAGGCTACCAGTAAATGTAATATGTTATGTTAAATGATGTCTCCATTATCTTACCCTGTCTGTTGGGCTTTAATAGTGCAGGTGCTCATACGGTGGCTTGACATGCAAGTAACAGAAATGCATTCAGATCATACACACAGAAACAACAAGCACACTCCCTGATGTGTTTGTCAGGCTGCTCACTCAGTGACCACCAGCATAACATGGACAGCAAAAGCCCAAAGTCAGCAGGAAATGAGGCAGAGAGCTTGCAGTGCTACCAGGACACACAAAAACTATCAATTCTACACCAAGGCATCACATAGTAAAGCAAAAAGCTCATACACCTTCCCTAGGCAATTCCAGTATCTTCACATCTGAAGTGCTGTGATTGCACCCATCATTACCAGGAAACTGTAGCAAAATTAGAGACTATTCATGGAATCGTCAGAGTGAAGCAGCAAAATTGTTCCAGCAGCTGACAGGTTAAATTATAACATAAACTTTAAAAGTTAAAAATATGTATAGTTTGAGTAAAAAAATGTGTTGGCAGTAACATGTAAAATTAATTGTCTTGTAAAATCACAATGATGTTGAATATTTATTTAGTGAGACGCACAAAGTAATTAGGAGTAATGGGATATAAAGAGGAAAAATGATGTGTTGGGCAGTTATCAGGGTGTGTGTCAAAGCATAATCCATTAGGTTGTGAAAAACACTAAAGCTGAACACAGTGGAAGACTAACGTTTTGCAAATTAAAGATATACTAGGCAAAGCACAAAAACTAGTCTCAGGAAAAATCAGGCTGTTCTGGCACCATTTCTTTGTTTTCTGCTGCAGCTGTATAAACCAGCACACAGGAAAAGAATGAAATTACACAGGTACAAGTGAGAGTGATCCCACTGGCTAGTTCTACAGCTAGAAAAGACCTAATTCAATTATGACTGGGGCCAGTTCTTGTTCTCACAGACACATTTAACCAGAAGTCCTTACATATCTGAGCTTAAAATATCAATCCTCTGACCCAAGTTATCAACTCCTCTTCAGTTCCCACATGAACTGCCCGTGTTGGACTGCCATTTGAAAATCAGTCACAGCCCTGCCAATGACAGTTAATGATGGAGCCCCATGAAAATGTCATGTAACAGGGATACAGTCACACCTCTGAGAGTCAGAACAGGCTCAGCCACCTTCACAGTGCCATCCAGTCATAACCCAGGCGAACTGAGACAGTTTAAGTGATCACAGATCTATAAAAGCTAAGTAGAAGAAAAAAAAATCTCCCACTGTGATCTTCTTAGCTTCTCTCCCAGTGCAAACTTTTTGCCAGTAATGAATCAAAAAGAATAGATGAAAGCATTTTTTCTCCACCAAATAATACATTCAGCAGAAATGCTATTTTGAATATTTCACTGGGGAGGTTCTATTTAAGTGAAGGAAAATGAAAAATACTATAACAAATTTTCATGTAAGACATTATTGTTTTTACATTTATGAAATGGTTAACTTTTTTCAATTTTAGATTGCAAACAATTATAGAAAAAAAGGTTTACAAGAAAGGTTAAATAACCCATAAATGAAGCATTTCATCCTTAATTATGAAGTCGAGCAAAATATTCTGATTTATCCCACAATCCTCTATTATTTATGCAGCTTTAATTCTGAATCGTTGCCTCCAAGTAGGATGTGCAGTGTTTTGCTAACAGAACTTCTTCTGGCGTGCAGGCAAGAGCTGCTTTTCTGTCTCATAGATCAATCCCTTAAGTAGCTTTACCCTTTATCACCTTGAAAAGGGATCAGTGCCAAGCATAGGCCAAGCATTTATTTTCCATAAGTAATAAACTTGTGATTATGGTGATCGTGAAAACATGCTTTGTCTTTTTACAGTTATCAAGGGGAAAGGCAATACTGATTTATATTTCATTAAACCATGCTGTTGACTGCTTTGTAAACAGAAAAGTTCAGATGATCTGAACACACCCGGGGATATATTAATCTCTGGACTTCGAGTATTCTACCATTTCCAGGTCTATTTTAAGTTATAAGCATATGCAGAATCTGGAATATGGTTTCAGTGGGAAAGTAGCACAGCAGATTGATGAGAGGTTTGCAATTTTCTAGTCATTCCTTTAGCATTCTGTTGAGTCTAAATTGGCATCCTTAGGCTGGAAGTGCTATTCAGAAATGAGTTACAGGGAGTAGTTACAACAGAACTGTGGTACTTAACGTTTTGTCTCAGTTTTTTGCTCAAATTCAGTATTGTTTTCTTCAGGAAGCCTAACATACAACGCAGGATACTATCTCACAGGCATTCAGAATTAGATACAGGATATTTAAGGGTTCCCACAAATAGTATTACTGATCTGTAGGTGATTGCCTATTTATAGTATATAATACAATCATTGAAGAATATCGCTGAATATAACATTAGAGACATTTTCATTGTGAAATTGTGTTTTGATTGAATTTCTATGTTGAATTGTTTCAGTATTTGTGTAAAGCACAAAGCAAACCAGCCATTCTTTGGCATCTGCTATGAAAAATATATGACTTAGTGTAAATAATAAAAATTAATCTGCCTTCTCACTGCAAATTAAACACAGAGCAGCAGCTTTCGGATGATCTATATAGGAATAAAATTCTTCAGATAGTACTCCACATATAAGGGCTTGAATTTAATCAGCATCTTGGATGTTCAAAATGATACACGGTGGCCAGTTCTGCACTGTCACAGGAATTTCCTTTTATTTCTGCAATGAAGCATTAAAAAAACATTCTAAATCAGAGTTGTCATAAGACTAAATGATGGGTGGTTTTGACCTACTGTGTTCTCAGTCCTTGATAATAATTCAGGGATTTAAAACAACTATAAAATTAGGAGACGAGCATGCCTCATGCCTCAGTCTGCACATATTGCCTATCTGTCAACATCTCAGAGAAATGCCAGCATGTGCTTATTTTATCAGAGTGTGTGCATGCACGTGTGTGTTAGCAAATAATCTAGTAACAACAGATGTACCGTAATTATGACTGAGCTGATTAAACTTCCAGGAAGAAATTACTATTTTTTCTGTAATGGTTATTTCCATCACAATTCAAAACTCAGTACTGGATTCAGTAGGAGTCCTGCAATTTAATAAAAAAAGGATTACATCTTTAAGTAGACAACATACTTTGCTAATTGCTGCTTAATATTCTGGGGTTTAGAGATCACACATGCTGCCAAGGAATGAAGGCAACCTGTGGCACTAACGGTGATGGGGGCTGTAGAGTTAGGTACTCTTACTAGGCTTCAGAAGAGTCTGTATCCTTTGATGGCTAATAGTAGTCCTATGCTTGCAGAGTGTTCCTGCTGCAGAATTCGAAAGCATGGTTTGACAGCTCCAGCTAGAGATCTCTATTCTCTCCCTGCTTCTATGAAACTTCCCCATGAAAGCTAAATTTTCTTAGCATCAGCTTCTACCTGTACGGGATCACAAAGAGGATCAGCAAGAGACCAAGGCTATACCTTCCTCAGACCATGCTTCAACATGTCTCATTTCAAAGGACCAAAGCAGAAGAGAATAAAACCTTAGCACTGAAGTCAAGAGAGGATTGGCCTCTTCCTGAACCTATTTGCACATTCTCCAGTGGAACATCAAATGGGGCAGAAATCAGGGGGTTTTATTTAGAAACGAATGTAGCAGTGGTCTCATATTTACTGAGGGTCTTTACCTACTGTGGACCTCCAAGCACAGGAGAAGCCTCACTGCTCAGTGAAGGAATATTTCTATAGACCAACCTTGCAATGAGATGTTTTTAATTTACTAACCTTTTTGCATAATATAACCACTAGACAAAATTGACACCCATCTTTAGAGTCCACACACTTTTACAGCATAACAGTGGCTCGGATTGACATGGTTGTTGCTGTATTTCACTAGGAATTTTCACCAAACCCTAAAGAACAACTTCCTTCTGCTGGTAGTCTTAAAATACATGACATCACTGAGCTGCAGGAATAGAAGGAAAAGGAACTGTAATGTGTCTGTGCTGCTGAAGTCACAGCAGAGCTCAGTCCCAGGCCAATGTGCAAGGTCCTGCACATGAGTCGGGGCAAACCCAAGCACAAGTCCAGGCTGGGTGGAGAATGGATCGAGGGCAGCCCTGAAGAGAAGGACCTGGGAGTACTGGTGGATTAAAAGCTGAGCATGAGCTGGCAGTGTGCGCTGGCAGCCCAGAAAGCCAACCGGATCCTGGGCTGGATCAGAAGTGTGGCCAGCAGGTCGAGGGAGGGGATTCTCCCCCTCTACTCTGCTCTCGTGAGACCCCCACGTGGAGTACTGTGTCCAGCTGTGGGGCCCTCAACATAAGAAGGATATGGACTGGTTGGAGCGAGTCCAGAGGAGGCCACAAAGATGCTCAGAGGGCTGGAGCCCCTCTGCTATGGGGACAGGCTGAGAGAGTTGGGGGTGTTCAGCCTGGAGAAGAGAAGGCTCCGGGGAGACCTTATAGAGCAGCCTTCCAGTATGTGAAGGGGGCCAACAGAAAGGCTCGAGGGGGGACTTTTTACAAGGGCCTGTAGCGACAGGACAAGAGGTAATGGGTTTAAATTGAAAGAAGGTACATTTAGATTAGATAAAGGTATGAATTTCTTCCCCATGATGGTGGGGAGGCACTAGAACAGGTTGATCAGAGACGTTGTGGATGCACTCCCCCTCTCCCCCACTTGAAGTGTTGAAGGCCAGGCTGGATGAGGCTTTGAGCAACCTGGTCTAGTGGAGGGTGTCCCTGCCCATGACAACGTGGTTGGAACTAGGTGGTCTTTAAGGTCCCTTCCAACCCAAACATTCTACACTTCTATGGTTCTATGATGCTTGTCCTTTGCCCAGATTTTTTGATTCTTTCCTTGACTTTTGTTGTGAGTGCCAGGGGGATTTAGGAGTGATGTACAGGAACAGAATGTCTTGTGCTTACAAATATTGCTTTTTGAAAAACCAGAGCTTATGAACTGTATTTCTGACATATATTACATACCTTGAAGTTTTATGGATCCCCAATGTGTTTTATTTTAAGATTAGTAGAGCTCTTTCAGGCAGGGACAATAAGAATTGTGAAGAGAGTGCACTTTATTTTGAGAGAATACAACTTCTTTTTTTTCTTTCTTAAAGTGACCAGCTAACAGGAGAAACATTTTAGAAGCAGTTTAGTCTTTATCTTAATCTAGATTTATGAAATTATTTTTGTTTCAAAAGGCGCTTGTGTGAGAAAGAATAGGAAAGATGGGAGAAATAATAATCATTTTCCATTTAAATATCCACTTTCTTCCATGAAGGGATTCCAGGGCACTTTACAAGCCATCAGACTTAGTATGCCATAGGGACCACTTGTCTGAAATGCCACCTCCTCTGGGGCAGAGCCGAGCAAGCATTTTCCTGCATGTAGTAGCAAAATATAATGCATTATCACAGAAAGTGAGAAATACCTTCTCTGGCTAAAACCGGTTAAGAGAAGCTGTAGTGCAGCATTCCTGATGCCTCATCAGTCTATACAGCAGACTTAATGACTTGCTGTTACACTGTCCTTGAGCACAATGACCTGGTGCCCAGACGTGCAGCAGTGAGGGTTGTTGTGTGCCATGGTGCTCAGGGCCGTAAGGCTGTCTGTTCCCCTCAGCTTCTTCTCAGATGAGTCATGACAGTTCCTATTACTGCAAGACACCTCATACACAACCTCCCCGCCCTGTGTCTCAAACTCCCATCTCAAAAGAACTTTTCTGTCACTACCTCTTTTTGAGTTTTGTCTATATGGTTTGTAAAACTTTGGGGACAACGCTGAGCTAATTGAGGTGCCCCAACCACAGAGCTGAATATCCTCCAAAATCCTACCATTTAACTGCTTTGATTACGTTTCTAAAATTCTTCCTATTCCTATGGCTGAAGGGAAGGGTTCTTAGCTCATAGCTTATGTATGAACCTCAGCTCCTTTCAGTCTTCCTGATCTGGATAGTGGCCAAAGTAGACACTGTATTCTTTATTTACACTATTTTAAACCTCCTTCTAGTTACACATATACGGTGAGTAACAATAAAGTGCTGGGACACTGGTGATTGGACAACCCTGATTTCAGTAAGACAACTCAATTCTCCTCTGCCTAAGGCTGGGATGCAGTGCCCTCTGCAAGGTAATTGACTCCCACCAGTGGGTGGACAGATATGACTGCTTTCTCTGCCTATTAAGATAATTCTTAGCAATTTTCCTTCCAGTGAAAGACTCTGACATTTTATATTTCTCCTAAAACCCAGTGGAGTACATCCATTGCTAAATTTATGAGGAAGAGTTCAGAAACGTTTCATTTTATAAAATTCTACAGTTCATCAGAAAGCTTTATTTTGTTGGTGTCAAGATCGCTCACGTCGTCACTGTAAATGTAGCATGCAATGATACAGTTTAAAATAAAACTTTTAAAAATTAAAATAATTGAAGTCTCAGTGAAATGAAAATATAATGTGGAAAAGAAAACAAACTAAAAGTAGAATTGAAAGAAACAAACAAAAAATTAAATACCATTTAAAACTCTGTTGAAAATCTAATTTAAATTGTTTTATCCAGAACATCCCAATGTTTTTTGGAACACCATTTTTCAGTTAAAACACCCCTTGTTCATCAAAGGGGTTTTTTGCCATAGCTTCTCTTAGAATTCCGGATAATAGGTGCTTTCTGCCACATCGTAGCACGGGTGAGAGACTTTGAATAGCTTCCAAAAGGTGCTTATTTTGATGAGTCTTCTTCCAGAGCATCTCCAAAACACTTTGGGAATTATCATAAACAGTGAGAACTGATTAAGCAGTATAACTGAAATAAGAGAAAAAGAGAATTATTTTTGCTTTTGAGGAGCAGTACTTATCGTCTCTGCCTAAAAGTCCTGTATGCCATTAGGGTTAGGGTTAGGGTTAGGGTTAGGGATTCTGACTGTCAGAATGAGCCTTCGACGAAAATGAGCAGCATAACTTGTTGATTTCTGCAGCCTTTTTATGTAGTTAATCAATAAAAGTAATATTACTGAGCAGCACAGTGTGAAGACTTGAAGTCTCTCTGCCTGCACCCCAGGATGCTGGGTATACACTACCCAAAAACTGTGTGCAGGGTTTAATATGCTCAGGTGGCATCCCTACTGCTAAATGCCTCCTATTCAAGGAGATAACCATAGCCCTAAGCAAACTGGTGAAGAGTGGAAAGCATTACTGCTGATCAGGGACAGTCCCTTCTAAATAGGCCCAGGGGTAGCTTTGTGTAAGTATAGTAACCTTGTTGACTTGAAGCATCTTTTTTTGTGTGTGTGTGAGTTTTTTTTAAAGTGAAAATCAGTTCAAATGTGGGCTGAGTTGTGTTGCATGCCAGCTGAATTTTTATAGTCTGTAACTGAGGGTAGGCACTGCAAGTCCTGGAGTATGTAGGACTTTCTATCACTAAAAGCTGGTGAAGATAGAGGTGCAGCCCTGTAGGTGTGGTGTGGTCCCTGACGTGGACTGGACAAGTTATGTGTCTGTGGCTCTGGTTGTTTTACTGTAAAAGAAATCCCAAAAGCAAACTAACATCCATGCAATGCAGACAGTAAGGGTACAGGATCCAGTGCCTGCAGTGAACCCAGGAACTAAATTGTGTGGTAGTGTAGACCAACCCAATAAATAAATAAATTCTACAGTTAAGGGTACTGGCCTGCCCTGTGGTCACTAGAAGGAAAGGAACTGCAGTTATGGGCTTCTAACAAAGTTACCATGGAGTGCATTTTAGTTATCATTCATGTAGTTCTTCTAATTTCCATAATAAAGTCTTGTTCTTTCACACATAGACTCAGTGCTTATGAATGGAGAAATGTCACTTACTGAGAGTTCCACAGAGAAATAATTTCTGATTCCAGAAACTCAGGCAGTTGTGTTTCTTAGGTTCAAGTGGAATGTTTGCTATTTGAACTGGTTCCCCGTGGCTGCTGTCACAGCAGAGGGTTCCCTGCTTTTCAACGAAATGCAGGATTTTTCCATTACACTATGTAACTGGAGATAATGCTTGTTTATATTGATGCATGTGAAAGTTAGGAGCCAGTGTGAGCAGTTAGTCTAAAATACCCTCTGTAACTAGTGGAGGCATTTGCTCAAATCAGCCAATATCTGCTGTCTATAAAGGAAGATCAGTGCACTGATTTAGGCTGCATGCCTAAATTTCATAAAGCTAACTGAAATGAATCATGTTTTCATAGTATAGTTCATGCTCTTGGGAAAAGTAACATAAACTTCTGTAAGTACTTCTTAAGTAAAACACTTAAGTAAATATAAGGCTATGAGGATTTAAAGACAAAATGTAACTCTGACTATGGAAAACATGACATTTTCCAATGTATGAACTAGTCAGACACATTAGATTAACTAATTCCTTCTTATAAATGTAATACAGAAGCTTCAAAGTGTAACTTTATTAATAATTTCCCCTAATGTATTAAGGATATTTTGGGATTGGTGATATGGCAAAATCATATATTTCCCCATGGTATCACCAAGGACACATCTACATAGCAAATAGCAAAACAGCTGTAATGATAAAGGAGAGTTTCTGTGGGAGTTTAGATATCTTTCTCCATGTTTTCAGAGAACGATTAAAAAAGAAATCTTTTCTACTCCCTACTTTGCTGCTTATCTTAAACTGTAAGGGTTCTTTTTTTTTAATATTGGGAATGTATTTTGCTGCCTTTGTACAGCACCTAACACAGTGTGGAACCCAAAGTACTGCAAGCAGTAAATAATACCAATATTTTCTCTTGGTGCAATGTTAATTTTAAGACATTTATCCTTGTTTTCTTAAATGATTGGAGACTTACAGGCTGTATTTTTTAATCGAGTGAAAAAATACTGGGGACAACAGAAATATTACCATTATCTTCACAGGGGGCAGGTGATGTTTTTTGTAACTGACTGCATTTTAAAATCCAATTCAATAAGAAATAATAAGTACTGTGTTAATACATTTTTAATTTAGCTAAGCAGATTGATTTTTCTTCTTCCACCTTGATATATCTTACTGAAAATTTTCTCCCAACCAAATACAGCATTACCACTGCACTTATTTTTTAATGTATTAATATGTTCTTAAAATAATCTGGTTCAGCTCTTTTGGGGCATTTTACCTGTTCTTAAAACATTTGGGTATATCATAGCAATCTTCTATGGCTTTCAACAAATTTTTAAATTGTTTCATTTGCTATAGGGCACTAGCTCATGTTTCGAAGATCTGTAAACACTTATTTTAATACAGGCCAGCTAGGCATGAAGTAAAATCCCTGTCCCAGCTGGAGATACCCCTGTCTTACCTGGAGTGCTACTGACTGTAATAATGTTATGGTTACCTCCACTGTGTTATTTCTAACCTTCACAGCAGTACCTTGGACTGGTGTTGGTCTCAAGCTAGACAAAGGCCATGGCCATATTCAAGTACCATGATTTATTTACATGAGAGGCAAGGAATGTGACTTTTCAATTAAAGCCATTCCCTAGAGAGCTGTAGGATCTCATTTACTTGGAATGCAAAGACTTTTTCTTGTGAACTAAACTCCTCCAGATTTTGGGAATGCATTTAGCAGTCTGCAGTACTGGAGCTCTGGTTTTATCACATATCTATGCTTCCTTCTGAAGAGTTAGATAACATATGTGGATTTTTATTAAGTCATAAGTCTATATGGCCTGATCCAAAACTCCTCAGCAAAATGGCAGCCTCTGCTTCGAAGATAAAGAGACTGATTCTAATCTCACTTAAACTTTTGGCATCGTGAAGTTAGTCTTAATATGTAGTCATATCTGTGATTACTCCTTCTCGGCTATCTGTTCCCAAGACTGCAGACTCATGCAAAAGTTCTGAATGCATCTTGGCATGAACCTTCAGTCACTCATTAAACTTCTTCAAGGTTAAGATTTTATATAAAATAAAAATTTCCTTTCTCATATATTTTCCACTTCACTGTTATCACACGTGTGCTGGTCTGGAGTAACGAAAAGCCCTTTTCCTTTCTGGAGTTAAATTTTTGCAATAGCATTAAAAAAAGACTCAAGAATGGTTTCATGCAGGGCAAGTGGCAACTAAATCAGTGGCTTTGGTGTAAGACTAAAATTTGGCTTAAAAATTAACTCTTTTTCCCTGCTCACTCAACCCTTCAGTTCCTTCAAAGCCTTTAAAAACAGGTGAGTACATATATGGGAGACAAAGCCAAAAACTTTTTTTGTGTAGGGGTTTTCTTGTTTGATTGAGTTTTTGTTTGGTTGGTTTGGTTTGGTTTTTCCCTTGGCAGCTGAACAGGAACCGGAGATAACTCACAGAACTGTCTGTGGGTTCAGAAAAGTGTACTGAATGTATACCTTAAAACGCCATAGGGTTTACAGAAGTGCAGAGTGTTGTAGAAGCATTTAGGATTAGCTGTGAAAAGATCACTTAAGCACATCATAATACTGAAGCACTGTCGTATGCTTACAGAATACTGCTTTGAATCAGACCTTCCTATGTTTCTGCAATGGGTGGACGTAGCATTAGTTTGATGGGATACATGAATGTGGCTGTATAATGAAAGTACTGATATTCAGTGTTTGGTACAGAGCTGGGGATCCAAAGGCTTTAGGGATTATTACAAAAAAGCAAAAGCAATATTTTTAAAGCCACAGTTGTCTCTGTCTTCGACAGTGAAATAATCTCAGCACACAGCCCACCTTGAACTTGCGGGAACAGCAGGTCCATATCTTATTTTTTGCACTAATTTGCACTAGTTTTGGACAGTCTTTTCACCAGCTAAACCAGTGTCCTAGGGAGGTAAGTCTTGCAGGAGTGAGCCAGCAGTGATAAGGACGGCAGGTCACACTCCAGACCAAACCAATATGGCCAGCGTGCCACTGCCTTAACTCTGCCTTCAAATAAATTCACCCCTCAATCTGAAACATCTGTCTCAGGTCCAGATCTGAACAAAACATTATAAAGGAGAAACCAGAGCAAGACTTTTCCTCTCCAAGCCCCTTTCACAAGAAACAAACACAGAGTGCTAGACAGTGGCTTCGTTATGTTGAAGAACCAGTGAGTTTAAGCTCCTAACAGCAAAGAAAGAATGGTCACCACCGCAGCTGATAGTATGCCGAGCAACAAGAGAAAGCGGAATGCTTTCAGACCATGTCATGATCCTCATTAGCCACCTGACAGGAAGAGAAGTTCAGGGAGCAACTACCTAAATAAAATTTTTTTAAAAGAGGAAGAATTGCTTTTCTGTTGCTTATAATACAGGAGAACCATTCTGCTGCATGTAGCTCTATGAATGGTCTTATAATCAGGTTAGAAAAGCACTTTTAGTAGACTAGAGCACAGCTTTAACCTTCCCCAGTGTTAACTGGACGACAACAGATGGAGCAGATGGAATAGTGTCAGAGGCTGTATGAACAATAGAGATGTTGAAATTGAAGAGTCCCTCAGGCAAGAAAATTCTGTCTAAGTGTAGTTTACATCTTGGGATTTCATTCAAGCTTAGTTGAATTTTTAAGACATGTGGTCCATTCTGAACTGTTTAAAACATATCAACAGGTTTACAGTGACTACTGTGCTGCTTCAGTGTGCAGCCAAATCATTCCTACTGCTTTGGTGACAGACAATCCAGGCAAACTATTTATTTGCTTATTGCCATTTTTCACTGCAGATTTTACCGACTCGTTAAATAAAAGCACATTCCTCATAATGCAGAATGTATTGAAATTTGCCATCTGCTTCACTCTAAGTATCTATAGGGTTTGGTTGACATCTGGAGACCATCAATCTGGCATTGGTTAATCCACAGCCCCACGCTTTTGACTCCACTTTTCCTGAATTTGGCATTGTTCTCTACATGTTTGAAACAAAACTGCCACAACTCCTCCCAACGGCTTTTAACCTTTTGGGCATCACTAGTGACAAGAATGTGCTTCTGGAGTGTGAAATTAGAATATTAACAACAGTGTGAATCTTTTCTTCACACCGCTCAGAGGAGCAGGCATGCTGGCAGATGAATCCTCTGCTCCAGAAATGTTGGCAGTTGAGACAAAATACCACAAAGTGGGTAAGAAATATATATGCTGGGATGTAACTGTCTGTTGCACCCAGCCCAGCTGGCACACACTGCACCCTATGCACTGGCTGGCAGGAGATCAGCAGCTATCGTAGAAACATTTAAGATGCCTATTAAGATTTTGGCATAGGCAATGGGACTGTTATCCTCTCTCTCCTGCTCTATGGGATCACTTTGCAGTTTCAATCAATTGCCTTGGAGAAATATATCCGCATGACAAAGCCGTGGATGCAGTAGCACCCAGAGGAAGTGTCTGGATAGAATCCAAGGGCTGAATGGCATCTCTAGCTACTGTACTGTCACCAGCTCTTCCTCTCCGTTTTGGTAAGCATTCTGCTGGATTTCCAGACCTGCAGCAGCCTGCCTGCCATGCTGCTTGTCCAGAGGTCCCAGCCTCAGGGCCCCTCCACGTGGCGCTGTGAGGCATCCCCTCGCTGCCCACAGGATGAAGAACCGATTTGTGGTTGCTCAGTGTGTTCCCCAGAACATCAGGTTCTTTTTATAGTCCAGTGCTGGAAAACACAGAACAGCTACAGAAACTACTTTTTCTCTTTTAATGTTGCCTCCTATGCTCATTTGATATACAATGGTACTACAGAGCAGAGACATATACTCCTTGAATTATTGCTGTCAATCAATGCTAAATCAGACAGTAAATTTAACAGTGACACAAATGACAAATAATTTTAAAGGAAAAGAGAACCAGGACTTCACTGCCTACTCAGTACTTTTCCAGGATACAGACAAAGGACTTCATATTCTTATGCTGTCAGTCTTGCACCTTTTGTAAGCACTGACTTAACTTAGAAATCTTAAAACACTAGAGAATGCCGATAAATATAGCAGCTGTTTTATCTGCAGAAGAAGAGCATTGCATATTTAATGTAACCTGTTCAATGATGTTTTATCTATATTAACAGTATCTGCCAGGGAGCAACATATCTTTCTTTTCCTTTCTCTCACTCCAGAGGGCTAAAATGTTTGTCAAGGGAAGATGTGGTACAAAGAGAAGTACTGGATTGTCACATGACATCACCTTCTTTTAAGCAACTCTTAATCCTCTGGCTAATTAACTTTTCCTGCTGCTTTAACATTTCTGAAAGGAAAAATTACATCAGACACCTTCACAACTAGATATTGAAAACTGTGTTGTGCTAAAATGATTTATGCTAAAACATTTCCCATTTAGAAATTTTAAAAAAACTTTCACATCTAAGCAATAGAAAGATGTTAGTCATGGTCTGAACTGGTTGTAAGAAACACTGTAGTGAGACAACAATAATCAGGCATATAATGTATAATTTTTCATCATTTTAACCTTATTTTATTGATAGGATGATATGCCCTTTCATTTTTCTCACATCATTATGCAATTGATCCAATTACACACCTAGTATCAGCTATGCCAAAAATTATTTACTATCTATCTGTCTCAGTCTGTGATTAGTAATGAACATCTTCCACATGAAACAGTGAAGTTGCTTTTCCATTCTACCAGCCAAACCTTTTATGTATTTAGTTTTAAGATATGAACAACAATTGCATTTCACAAAACAGTGCATAACTCCCTTTTAATATTTCTTCAGTGCTCCCATTCAATAAGAAAATACCTTTAAAGCAATACCCATGCATTTTATACAGTTATGAAACCCCTTTCATTTAGAAATATCTTGTAAACATGGATGTCTTTATTCTGAATGCTATCTAAATTAATGGTGTCTGAAAGTAATTATTACTAAACCCAGGATGTTCATTACCTAATAACCTCAATATGTTTTCCTGGTGAAAACTGCCCTGTTGATAAAGGACACAATCACAACAGTGTGGTATTCTACCTGTGGCAAGCTATGAAAGAAGGTCAAGCAGTCAAGGACTACAGAGATGTTGTTTATTCTGTGTAGGCATCTTCCAGCTGGATTTGAGGTGCCCCAGTAGCATTAGTGTGGGGAATTACATTGCTTTGGGCCATACCACAAGTTTCAGAATTTTTTTCAGATTAATTAATTTTAATTAAATTAATTACAATGAATAAATGGAAATTCATCTGCAATTCCATGACAACGTAAATTATTATGCAAAGAAATCTGACGGCTTCATTGTCATGTAACACAAGATATGCACAAAAGATCATATTCAAATAAAATTCATCTGTAATAAGAAATTTTGTTGCTTTTAGAGTTACCATACACATAAGGACAAACTCTGTTACATCAGTATACAAGGGTTTAGAGAGGTACATGACTTTCAGTCTGTGATGTGAAACTAAGTGTAAGATCCAACACATTTACTATAAGCAGGCTTATAGCAGTAAAAATAACACACAAGGACAAAAAGATCATACGTAAACTGACATAGTTTTATGGCTTTCCGCCTGTAGTCCAGGCCTGACACTCTGCTTGTATCTGATGAGCTTCATACCAGCAAATCAAAAAGAGGGCTTCATTAATTTTCAACAGATTCCATTAATGATGTACATTAAATATGTATATGTACTAAAGGAACAAAATAAAAACAACCTACAAAAAAAAGTAGGAATTTTCTTGTATAGGGTTTTAGTATAACCTTTTAGACTATCATGTTCTAGTCACTGCTTTACACTATGTGACACCTGCTTATGCCATTTTTGATGTGTTATACTACACAACCATAATGCAAAGTGACTTACTTAGTGTAACATAAAGTGAGGCATTAACAAAAGTATAAATAGATTTGGGAGGGAATCAGATCTAGCAAGGAAATTTTGATTACATCAGACAGTTCAGATGTTGATAGACTTTTAGTCAGAAGCCTGTGAGTTTGCATTATTCAGTGCAATTTAATATGAGTTACAAGATGAGAAATGTAACGAGACATTCTGGTAAAACTCTGTGCCAGAATATGCTAAAGAAACATGGGAGCTGTATTTATGAACATTACATATCAAATTCAAAGAAGAAAAAAGACCAAGTATCTAGAGACTCATGTATTTAACAGATCATGGCCAATGTTGAAAATACTTAAGTCAATGAATGAGCTAACATATTAACAGTTAAGATAATTTACATCAGTTACCTGTTGATGTTGAAGAGACGAAGCAGGTATGTGCCTTTTAGCATGTGTGCAAAATACATAATTAGTCTCCCAGGCTTTTTATGGTCTAACATTTTTTCCTCTTTACTTTGAAAACAAAGTACTTTTATTCATTAGGAAAATAAAATAAGTTCTAAAGTATGGAAGTATAAGAAAAGATGCTAAATTATGTGAAAACTATTGTACGGACATACTGTTTGGCTCAATAAAATGAATGTTCATAATTACATGGTTACTTTGCTTCAATTTTTTATTTGTAACAAGTAATAATCAGAAAATTAAAGTATGCTTTTTCTCCACATTCCTAGAATAAATGATTGTAAAAACTTTTGCACCGAAAGTTTTACTCAATATGTTCTCTTCCAAAAATATACATACTTGACAAAAATAGTAAAACTTCCCATGAAAAATTCTTTAGAAAAATAGCTAGATTTAAGCAGAATATAATGTCAATGAATTTCTATTACAATAAGGTAAATCTAGAAATACTATATCTGATTAGTTCCATGTCATAATTGGAATCTATCTGGAAAATATACACATAAGGATACAGTGTTAATACAAGCAACCTTTATATTGCTGCCCTGTGATATACGAGTTTTTTATTGTGCTAACCTGGTACTTTCTTTTCATAGTTTTGAATGAAGAACACGTAATATTTTTAGAGCTCTTCGTTGATTACTCCAGTATGCTTTACAGGAAAACATAAACTCTATCAGTAAATGTATGGGAAGACAGTATGTCCTATTCAGACCTGAACTCTGAAATATTTTTAATTTATGTACCATGGCAGTGATATTTCCATCTACTGAAAATTACACATACATTTTTGCAATGAACCACTCAAAAGTGACTCACAACAGTAAAGAAGTAGTAGAACACGTGCACTTATCTAGATTTTGGCATTGTAATTTTTGAGATACATTATATTTCAATAGAGGGAACATTTCTGCACTCATTACCAGAGCTTGTGTTTTGCAACAGCATTGGACACAAGTGAATTCCAGCATAGACGGGAATATAGATTAGCACTGGAACATAGATTAGCAATAATAGGATAATAAAAAAGAGTAAGTTTCAATATTCTCTGTACCTAGAAATATTTCAGGTTTGGCAGTGTGTTTGTGGTTTAGCAAATAGAAATTAACTCCAGAAAGCACAACATTCCTCTTGGGATCAGGGGATTAATTTTATTACAGCAGAGTATTTTATCTGATATCAACCATTAGTGCTATGCAATACAATAGAGAATCAGACTGCATAAAATTAAATCACAGCTTTTTCATATTGAAAAAAAGAGAATTTTAATGTATTCTAATGCTTTTTCTTTTTTTTTATGTTCGTGGGATTAGTTGACTGTCTCTGACATACGTAACACCGTTGAGCTACATGAGGCAATCACTCATTTCCAAAGAGTAAGAATAGCTGATATGATTAGCAGAGTGTGAGTGTGAAATAGCTTTCCCATTGATAAAAATTTTCAAGATGTTAGAAAATTATTATAGAATAAAGGGATGAAAAATAAAAATTGCATACAATTATATTAGCCAAACCCTCAAGCAGAATTGACTGCAGAGCAGTTAAAACATTAGATTGGTTTCTAAATATTTATTTTTTAATTATTTTGATATTTTTGACTCCATCACAAAGAAAATGAATCAAACTTCCACATCTTAAAATGGATTTTTTTCATCTTTGAAATACTGCCGAAATAATTAACCCTGTAAAATTTTGAGTGCAAAATGCATCATGACTTGAACTTTCCATTTACATTACAAAGCTCATCCTGTAGCAGTTAGATCCCATTTTATCTGTAAGACATGAGATACTATCAATCAGTTCATACTATCTGTTTTTAATTACATATGCCATGCATTTCAAACAGGAACTTTTAATTCCCAGGAATTGCCTGCAAATTATCCTGTTACGGAAAGATAAACATCGAAGATTAACCTGAAACTCCACCATTTCCCAAATCCATCCTCTGCTTGGTTCTGAAGATCTGCATCAAAAGGAAATAAAATATAAATGCATAAGCCAGGTTTACTTAAAAAGAACAATTTCTATTTCCTTGGAATTACATATGCAAAAAAAGGTAATGGATCTCCATAATCCCTGAAATAAGAGTTACGTAAGCAGTATAAGGTACCCAAATGCATATATCATCTTGGATTCATCTGATGCCACCTTGGAGTCATTCTTTATTTCACGGAATGACCTGAGAGACCCACACTATGAAAGAAGTTGGCCAATTTTCCATTTCTTGGGAGTGTAAAAGACACTTCCAGAATGTAGCTCAGACTTCAGCTGGTCTTCGAAGAGCTCAGGTGACAACATGACAAGTATGGTCCCAATTAGTGGGATAGAACAAAACCTGTTTCCTGTGATAAGACTCAGTGTTGAGGTTCACTGGCAGGATGGTGACAGCAAAGACTTTTCTTCTAGCTCTGAAGATGGGGCTGCGGTAGTCAGAAAGAGCAAAATGTTAGGGGCTGGTCATTTAAAACCACCAGAAATGTGAGGAAAAAAATGTGGCAGAGTTCACACAGAAGTACTAATCTATTGTTTTGCTGAAATAGTTTTTGGTTCAGTCTGAAGGAGGAGGGTAATTAAGTGTACTCATTGTTAGTGCTAATGGAGAGAGGGGGCTGATTAGAATATGGCTGTGTGTTTCTGTTAGGAACAGGGCACAAAGCCAGTGGGAAAATTATAAAACCAAAACAAAATAAAACTGAAAAGCTATTATGCCACTGTATCGATATTTCTGGCATGGAGAGAGTGAAGAGAGCATCCTTGACACTGCCTGGAAAGAGCCTAAAAACAACATGGTGGGGAGAGGCTTTGTGGGTTTGTTCCTTCTCTGTTGGCAGAAACAGGGTTTTGTCTGGAACTTCTGTAAAATAGACAGGGTTTCATTCAAAAGCAGCTACTTTGCATCGTTTTTTAATCCTCATGGAAATAATCCTTGACACCCTGAATTCTGTTAGAACTGCGGAGTCAAAGGAGGTAAAGTGTCTCCCTATTCATGTGTGTATTATTACTCGCTTCCATATACTTTACAATTTACTGAAACTGCTACATTTTAACTCTAATATTTTAATCTGTAATTTAAGAAATACAGCTAGAATGGGATTACTGAATCATTTGTTCTGTAAAATTTAAAACCCTTTTACTGTTACTTTCTAAAGCACAGGGAGGCCCAGGGCACTGTACTGTGACCTTTAGATTCCTTTAACACATTCAAGTAGGAATTGGAAACACTTTCATAGCTATGCAAGTTATTAAACACTAACCTAATATTACAGCTGAGTATACAAGTAGCAACAGTACAGAGAATAAATTTTGATGGGCGCCTTTTTTGAAGATGATGTGAATAAGAAACCATTTGGTTTTTAGGCACAGACTTCATATTTTTAAAGTATATTTGCTCACATTTATTTATTTCAATCTCTTAACAATAAAAATACAATGCTGTATTATCCCCATTTCCCTGTTTCCTCAATGGCACTACTTTACTTAGTGTTTCTTTAAAACAGTCTAATGTAAAGAGATTCAAAACCAGATACAAATACCTGCAGCAGCATCTGGTTAGTTACTGCCCTTCTTTGATCTGGTACAGGTAATAGGGCAAGACGAATGATTTTTTAAGCAGTCTAGTACAATTACACTGCCAAAAGCATCTTATGCTGTATTAAGGTGAGTGCTGAGGAAAAATTATGCTAAAGCTCAAGAAATGTGGTTTGGCAGTCGTACAAATTTGATGTAGAGCACATTACATTTCTGATTTTGAAACATACTGGAATAGTACAAGACTCCTTTTTCTTCTATTTCAACATATTCCCTTGGAATGGTAAAATCACTTGGAGCAGCATCCAAAACTTTGGACACCTAAACCCTGTTTGCTAAGAGGCTGAAAAGATAGCGAAGGTCAGAAAAATGAGCTGCTTATTCCCCATGAAATCTTTGACTATTTAGGGAAAACACAACCCCATCCTCCCCCAAATCTCTCAAAAGAGCACTTCAAATTGGAAGTACTCCAAGATAAAGCACAGCTCAAAGTTAAGCATTACACAGCTTAACTATCCTCCCGCCCTGCTCCCCCATCTGCTTTGCTGCATGGGAATTCCCAAGGAAATGCAGCCTGTCTGATGCTGCCTGACACTGCCAAGGAGAATACTGGTGTGGACAACTGCAATGTGTCACTGCAGACAAATGCTCCTCACCTATGACTTGGCTCCACACCTATGGTGGCATTCCTATAGCAAGATTAATATTACTGACTGCAAATCCTGTGATTTAGTCTAGGTAAGGTTGAAAAGTACAAAGCTCTATGTCAGTTCTCTGGTGTGGTTGACCAAAGCCAATTCCTGGCAGAATGTGCCCTCCCTCGTGCTGGAACTATTCTGGTGGTGCTGTTGCACTTTGCTGGGGAAGTTCTGATTTCCAGCTAAATGAGAATGCTTTACAAGGCATTTCTCATTCATGGTAACAGTGGGAGAGAAATCAATAGCACATTCACAGCTGATCTCCAGCAGCTCTCATTCTTCCTATTCTAAAAAATAATAATAATAAAAAAAGCTGAGGAGTTCCTCAGTCTGGATAACTTCATTATCTAACACCAGTCCCAATTACAGAAGGTTGAAAAGGTGAACAGAGCCCAGTCTCCCAACCCACAGAAATTCTGTGTTCCAGATGATGCCAGTCAAAGTCAGGGCCGGTGAACACCTCACATCACTGCATTTTTAAGCCATGTCTGCCGTGAGGAAGTTGGTAGCAGTACTTATTGGTTGTGCTGCTAGTCTTGTGCTGTGAGGCTAGGGTAAACCTCAGCTTCTGCCCCAGTGTTAAGCTCACGAGTGCATGTAACACCACACATCCCTGTGTCTATACTAGGACGTGAACTGTTAGCTACACTTAGTGTGTAGGTAAGGATAGGACATATTCTCCCTTACTCTTTCTCGATCCTTGATGTTTTCCCATTGTTAATTCTTATTTTTCTATAGCTCATCTTCATCTTTGGGTATTCTGCAACACATTGCTACACGACCCAGTGACATTTCTTCCAAGCCCCATTGCAAGAGAAATGTTAGCATCTTTCCGCTTTGCACAGAAATTGGGTCCTGCTAACAATGGAAGTTGATAATTTCTACAGAAACCCAAAGCAGTTAATTAACTGTTTGTCCTCAAATGTGTAGAGTTTATTTTTCTTTTTGAACAAAGCAAACACAGGTGACTTTGCTCACCTTAGGCAATGATTCATCGTTTTCTCTGCATTCAGAGCATAGACAGATGTGAACTGTTACAACAGAAGGATTGTGCTATAATTCTTCTCTTTTATACAATTTGATGCCAGAGTACAATGTACTGCAATTCTGCTTTATATCTATAGCAGCACCTACAAATCCCAATTGATTATGAACATTTGTTCTATCGGGTGTTTTATAGCTCCCCAGTAAGAGATCCCAGTCCTCTGAATCTGAAAATTTAATGGGCAAGAGTACACTGTATCCTCAATTTCTAAAATAAGAACTAAGTTACAGAGCACGTAAGTGACTTCTGAAAATTACCCTGGAGGACCATGATAGGCAGGAAGCTCTAAACTTGGCTTCTTAATCAAAAAACATCTTGTGTGGTCTGGGAACTTGAGGAGTCTGGATTCAAAGAATTTCCAACTGATGATTTTGAGTGTGAGAAATGAGATTTATTGCCTTCTGGTGGCAAAATACGCAGTTCGTGCATACAGGGATGCGTGAGGTGGCTTCTCTTGTCTTTACCTGGCATAAAGCCATTTGTGTAGTAGACACAAAGCAAGAAGCTGAAAAGACTTGAAAAAATTCCAAGAACCATGACATGGGAAGAAAAAGGGGAGTGAATGGAGATACCAACAGAATGGAGATACCAACAGAACATGGCACCAGCTGCACAGGAATAACCTCCAGGAGTCAACACGCCTGGGTGACCCAGTACCAGCTAGCAGCAAACCCTGTGCTCCAATGGAGAAAGAGGAAGCTGTGTTCATGAGTGTTTTCCACTCAGAGCAAGGACAGAGTTGGAACAGTGAAGGCAGCAGGGTAGATATTGCACTTGGCAATGAAAAGAATTGTCTTGTCTAAATTTAGGTGTGCTTTTTTTTTTTTTTTCCAGAAGTAACCAAAGTTTGTGCTTAAGCTCATTGCAAGAAATCCCTTTAAACAGAAATTGTGAAAGAAGAAAACTCAGTTATGGAGAATCCTCTTGGAAATAGTTTGATCTCTGATACATTCCATCTTGAGGGAAAAGGAGTTGAAAAGTAATTTTATTTATGCACAGTGACTCAACAGTTGACAGTGCAGGCTGTCTGGAGAACAGCCTCCTCCTCTCGGCTACTCCAGGCCAGGTCTGGCTGCACAAGCCTTCACCCCAACAGTAAAAGGGCTGGGGCTGGGCTGCAGGGAGCTGAACCACCTCTTACTGCTGCTTACCATGGCTGGAGGGGCATGAGCCTCCAGACAAGTGCTGTTGGAAGGAGCAGAGTCCTCCTAAAGAGGGGTACACAGATCAAGGAAGGACCAGGCTGCGGAGAAGCCACTGGGGCAGATGGGTGAGGAGGGCTTGTCTGACCCATGGGCTGGGGTTGCCTTAACCCACACATGGTGCCCCAGAACAGCAGCTCCTGACACCCCTTTCTCTCCCCAGAGGTCCTGTCACTCGCTAGGTGCCGGAGCATGACAGGCCATGTCGAACTCAGAGCAGCAGCCCAAACAGTCTGTCCTGACTGCCAGGACAAGTCCTGCCCCTGCCTGCTGTCCCCACAATAAAGGGGCTAACAGAATGTGAAAGTGAGGATACAAACATTGTGTAGTTTTTAAAGTTGTGTTTCAATGTTTAACATTGTATGAGACATGTTCTAGGATGGAATCATGAGCATAAAATAAGTTTCTTCTTACTAATATGAACTTACTAAAATGTTTGATTCTTGCACAGCTCAGTTTTTCTTGGCTTTCTCATAGTAATGGATTTGTGTGGCTGAATTTCATATTAAGTATCTGGCATTGAATTCTATACTGCTAATCTCAGGAGAGAGTCAGTTACTGCTTCCAACTATAAATGTGGCACCCAAGCCTGGACCAACACCCACATCTGATGTCACATGACATCTCTATTGTAACCAGTGAATCTCAGACCAGCCAGTGAGGCAGCCCCCAACAATATGCAGCAGGTGAAAGAGCAACATAACCCAGGGAAACATCATTTAGAACATTATTTAAAAGTGAATTAGGGGTTTTTTCCCATTACTCAACGGATTTCTTTCTGTCTGTTCTATCAATGGCAACCCTCTCTTCCCCTTCCTATCAAACCTTTTTTCCAGTTTTTCTTGGATAAGGGATAATGTAAGGTGAGTAGTGTACAATGAGAAAACAGGAAGGCACACCATAAAGCTCATGAGAATCCAATAAAATACGTATTTACGAGGACAGAATCAGATAGAATTTATAGATTAAATGATTGCGTAGAATGGAATTAATTGCAATATTAATTTGTAATTCTGCACCAGAAAAACTGAACATTTACCATAATATACTGCTGTATTTTGAAGGGCAACACCACAGGTCTGGCGACTTTTGAGAAGGAAACATAAATCAAACTCATTAAATCATTTTTTGACGGCAGGCACTGAAGTGCATGCAATGTATTGGGAAATAGAAGCCTGGGAATTTTCTGAGGTTGAGGAAAATTATAGGAAAAATGTTTATATTGATATAAGGGGAGAGAAAATGTGAACGCATGGATGCAAAACACCAGCAGGAGAAGGGCTATAAAAATTAGATGTGTTGCTGAGGACTCCAGTAGCAAGTTGTCAAGATCCAAGCACACATCTACCTGCAATTTCTCTGAACAAAGAGGTATAAAGCAGAGACAGTGACTAAATCGTAATGACTCACAGCAGTGGGACAAGGTGAAAAGATTAATCACCATCAGCTCCTGAAGGGTACAATGAGACATATCCAAAACCAGCATGCTCCTAAGAAGAAACCAGTAGGTGTGGGGAGGGGCTCAAAAATGGATATGCCTGGTCCTCCCCAGCCCACTAGGGGTTTTCAGCAGAAGCAGGGTGTGCTATGGGGAAGACAGGGCCCAGCAAAGCCCCAGCAGGCTGGGGATGCACTCTGACTTCTGCTACCCCACAATGGCCTTCACCAGGATCTCCTGCCCACCTACTGTGATATGTCGTCTTCTCCCTCAGCTGTCAGTCTGCCAGAGTTTTGAAGCTCTCTACAAGGTCATCATGGCAGAGGGGTTGGAATTAGATGATCTTTAAGGTCCCTTCCAACCCAAACCATCCTACGATTCTATGATTCTATGATCATTGGACCAGGGGCAAAGAAACTTGTATAGCTCCAGGCTGCATCCCATCTCACAGGTGCTGTAAGCTCCCCCCAGCCATGGGCAGAGGGATCGCACCACCCACCCTTCATGTGAAACATCCCTGGAAGTGCAATTTGTGATTCATGGATCCATCAGCCAGTTCTTCAGGTCATGTAGTCTCTTCTGGGCATCCTCCTGGGGCTTTTCCTTACTGTTCCCACACATATTGTGCTCTGGGCGTTTTGTCCTGGATTCCCAATTTGGTGGGCTGTGTTGCCTATGCTGGGCAGCCTCAAGCAGAACCCCAGGACTGTCCCAGGAGCACCACAGAGTCCTGTGGGGCAGGGGCTGGTGGGACCCTCTCAGGGCTGGGCTCTACTGTGCCCTGGTTGGTGGTTGCACAGGGCCCCTTGGTGGACCCTTGGGACAGATCCATAGACCTGGGTGATTTTCCATCGTGTTCATGTCTGTCACCCTCCCTGCATTGGATACCTTCACCCTTGTCACCTTCCCCCACCCCAGAGAAGTGAGGGCTTCTCCAGCAACCTTTGGACTTCAGGCCCTACACCTGCCTTTTGATTTTCTTTAATTACTTTCTATTCACTTAAAATTTAATTACTCAATTTGCTCTTATTAAAGAAGTTGTTTTTCACTACATACCTATGCTTTTAAGGATATATATATTTAGCTTATACAAGTTCAAATATAGATGTTACATATATACATATCAAAACATGTTTATTTAAAATAATACATTTATTTAGGATGAACCAATGTATACATAAATAAAATATATATTTGTACATGATTTTCTGTAAGTCTATATATAATACACAATACTATAAAAATATCTATGTTTATATATCAAAAGAGAAATATATGTGTGTGTATGTAAATTTGTATATTTTTATATAGGACCACTTTCTGGAAAAAGGGAGCCAACCAGTTGGTTTCAAAAAATGTCAACCAGCCACTCACCAACCAATGATAAACTGTTTTGGTTATGAGGCAGTGGGACACAGCACCCGCTGTGTGTGCAGGCGACAGAGCTCCACCAGTGCTGTACACACCCAGCACCACTGGTGCCACGCTGGGCAGTGCTCCTGCCAGCTCCACCCCAAGCTGTGCCGTGTCCAGCTGTGCCTGGTGTCTATTCCTAGAGGGCAATCTATGCTCTGGTAGGAGCCCTCGTCAGCTTTGGAGTGCAAAACAAACACTCCAATTATTCAGCCATTTCAAGAAACTTTCATAAAATTCCAATTTCCTTAATTTTACTTTGCAGATCTTACCTGTTTGTCTATATTAACTGTTCCACAACAGTCCAATTGCTGAAATTGCTGCTGCCGACTGCACTGCTGTCTTCTTTAACCACAGTGTCTTGTCTGTGGGCTAACCCAGGAAGCCCCACATCAGTTAATGGAAGCATTTATTAGTGCTCTGAGGTTGCTGTGTATCATTTGCTCTCCAACTCTTGGCCAAGACAGGAAAATTAAGAAACATATTCCAGCCCCCAGTTTACATCCCTCACCAGACATACCTGAACTGCAGAGCCTGCTATAGCTGAATGTTGATGTGTTTTGCATAGGCTACAACACTGACAAGAGAAAACATTGGTTTTGTGGTCCCATAGTAAGGAAACTTGCCAGTTACATGAAGGAAGTGGATTCAGACCAAACAGATGTCTATATGAAGTTGTTCACTTGAATTGTAGATGCAATGGCCACAGCAGGGACGCAGTATTGGGTGTAAACTGGATTCTGCCTCCTCTTTTTTTTTCTTTTTTTCCTTTCTCTTTTTCATAGTAAAGAAAGGATTCACCTTGAATTTGCTGTTTTCGATCTAGAGAGTGGACACAGCTGCAAATCCTCAAATGAGATACTTGTGCCCACTCAGCCCAGATTCAGCAACCAGTGTCACTCATGAGTACAGTAGCTCTACTGCAGCTGTATTACATTGCAACCTTTTTCTTTGTGTAATAAATATATTAAATGTTTTTTAACTAGGATGTTGTTCACTACTAAACATTTTCACGTGTTTATAAAACCATTAGGCACAGGTAAAGAAGAAACACACTATTAATTATTAAATACAAAGGCACTTGGAAATTCCTGAGGCATTAATTACTAGAGACTGAGAATTATTTGCCCTGTTCTTATGCATTTTATGACTACTGCTGTGCTGTATCAGAGAAAGGGTCCCAGGCCAGACCAGTATTACAGTATTCAACACAGAAAAAGAAACCAGCATCATATTTATTTGCTTTGCAGTGCTGCATTCCCATGCAATAGAACTGTGCCACTGCAGCATTTTAGTTTTCATTGGCACTGCAGTCTGGTGAAGATGAGCTGTAACTCCTGATTTGGTTTGACTTCTTGTACTGAGCCATACTTTGTTTCTGAATGATCATGAGGAAAAGCTTGTTGAAGTGATGACACTACGGATGTGTCAGGTACCAGGCAACCAGCATCAGAGGGTCTCACCATCTAGTGGCAGCATAGCCCAGTTCTATCAGCCCTTGCAACAAATGCAGGACAGATTTATTTTGACATAAGACCCATGTGAAACTAATCAGGTGCAAAAGGAATTTGAGGTATTGAGGTGAAGGGATTGTTAGAGCTCCAAATTCACAGAAAAATTTAACAAGATGAACATACAGCACAAAATGAGATATAATTGCACAAACTCCACTGTGCTCAAGGATAAGATTTTTCAATTTTGGGTTTGTGTCCATCCTTAACAAAAGACATACATACATTTGTCTCATGCACTACATGTAAAGATCATAAATATGTTCTCATCTAGTTTGACTGCACAGCCATGATTTCTTTCAGTGCCCAGGAAATTTTGAGTAGCTTTACTCTTCTGTATTGATTTATGCTTGACTTACCCATGCAGTATACTTCAGCTTATGTTTTTTAATAAAACTAAAATATTTCATATATGTCCAAAATCCAAGCATTATAGCCCAATTAGAAGTTACATTTTCTTAAATAGTTTGTATTTCTTCATTTCTTTACCAGCTCTATGAGCCTAGTTTATTCTCAAGTCTTCCGAACAGAAATCCTTAACCATGACACTCACATGTTGGGATACCATCATGTGTGTACGTGTGTTACACATCTCCATTTATAATCATTAGCTTGAAATGAGATTCAAATAAATGTAAAATTCTGTAAAGCTGTATGGAAATCAAAAGCATCTCTTGACAAACAGAGCTTTAAGCTCTCAGTGTGCTCAAATAATTCCCTGTTCTTCTAAATCTTCTACTGTTTCACTGCTGCCTTGGTAGGAAGTCAAGGCTCTTTATGACTCTGAAATGGAAAGTCCTGAAAGTTTTCCAAATCAGCATTTTGTTTTAAGAGTTTTTCCACAGAGAAAGTCTGTATACAAGGGCTGTAATATGAATGGGCATTTTCATTGCTGTTCCAATTTGCAAGGAAATAGGTAAGTCTGTAAGGCATGAGCAAAAAGAGTAAAATCTTCTGAAAAATAGACTCTGGTTTCCATATTTATCAAGCAATATAAATACCCTTTGTAAAAATATAAAATATTCAAGAGATGGAATATTTCCAACAAGATGGGGAGAAGCCATTATGGAAAGTATCAAGTAAAATTGCTTCTGTAATACCTCTGTCAGGAGGGTCAAGACCATACACGTGCTGTCTCCTGGTGGGACGATCAGTAACAAGTGATTTTGAAATAATTTGGTGTCTTCTCTTGATTTCATGCCATAAAGTTGCAGAACAGTTTGTGTTGTTGGTATGGCTAAACAATTACATCAGCTATGTTTGTTCCACAGTATCTTAGATGCTTTGAAATCCTAATTTGTGAAGTTATTTCCATTGAAATTATTCTAGTTCCTCCTTAAGACAGAAGTTGCCTGTAATGTCTATTAAAGACATACCAAATTGTCCTTTATTTTCCTTGCAAGCTGGTTCTTTCTGGATGAGAACAATTAATAGCAACTCTGAATTTGTCAAT
The DNA here is from genome assembly GCA_027574665.1 of Rhynochetos jubatus. NCBI lineage: Eukaryota > Metazoa > Chordata > Aves > Eurypygiformes > Rhynochetidae > Rhynochetos > Rhynochetos jubatus. The sequence goes on from CM050652.1 coordinate 12,064,482, forward strand.
TAATTTGTAGGACTTTATGGATAAATATTATCTTAATTTTTTGTCTTTCATAGCACACTGCAGGTAATCCATCTTTAAGCATTCAGCTTTACTGTGAATACAGGGTAAGTGTAAATCTCCCTAGTAAACAACAGAGGATTTATGGTTCCACTACTTTACATAAAGTTAATGTAAATTTATATATGTTTTCTAGCAGTTGTATTTTGTCCATAGCCAAATGTTTAAATAAAGAAAAGATATTTTAAATGTCATTTTGAATTATCAGAATCTGAAAACATGAACCGATCTATGAAGAAGCAAATGCCTAGATAACCTGTTATTCTTTCCCACAGCCATATTGAGCTAGCCAGGACAGAGGCATAATACAACCTGAATCAGCTGGGAAATCAGGTCATAGTAGCAATACAACACAGCACATATGCACTACTGTTGTAGTAAAATGAATAAAACTGTGCATGAATAAATTACTGAAAAGCAAATCAAGTGCCTGAAAATTTGTGTGGAAATGGGCAACAAGTCTTGCTGAATAGCTGCACACAAATAATTCACCCAATTCTACAGACAACACCCAAAAATACCTTCAAAATTCCTCTGCCAATTTATGTACAATTTATTTAAGCTTGTTTTATTAATAATATGACAGACATGTCTTCTTCAGCAGGCAGTGGAGGCTGGGGCTCCTCTCCAGGCATCAGAAGTTCTACAAATTTGATTTCTATGTTTCATTTGTATTATAAATTGTACGAATGTTAATAACCCCCAAGTGCATCTGCTAGCTGGCATTTATAAAGTTCATCAGGAGCACTTAAACTTTTTATCTCAGATGGGATGATGCACCATTCCCACTGATTTACAAGAGCCATTTATCAAAGATAACACCTGCTGCAACACAAATATCAGCCAAGGTCATTTTTTGATCTAGTACGCTGCCACATCCATTGATTTTCTAACTTCTACCACCTTTCCACGGCATCCTCTGGAAACAACTTAGTTCATTTCCTTCATAATGTTCATAGCCATACCTAATTCACATTTCCAGAAGCTATATCACAGGAGGATTGTTAACCTCCACCTACTTTGCAAACGAGCAGGAAACTCTCCCATCAGTGCATAGGAAAGACATACCTCATAACTTCCATTAGTATTAATAGAAGTTGCCAGCATGGATCTCTGTGCATTTCATTGAGAGAGTAGACTTCAAATTGGACTCTGAATGTTTTCATTTCTTTTTAATTGTGCAAGTAAACCCATCCAAAATCCAATGGAAGATTTACTTCCTTTCTAAACTATTTCTGGATGAAATGTTAGCACCTTCCTAAGGGAATAAAAAAATGAGCCAATATTGCTCATGAGAAGACAGGTACATTCCAATAATAAGAACTCTAAAAGCACACTTCAATGCAAAAAGGAAAAAGAAGAAAAAAAAGAAAAGGAAAATGCTGTTAGAACTATAGTAAGCTTCTGCTTTTAAATTAGGATAATAATTCTAAAGATGCATGGTCCATCTTTAATTTGCATCATTTCACACTTCAGTATAATCTGACGTGTAGTAAAGAATATGTTTTTCTGGCTAATATAAAATTTTCTTGTCAACAAACATGTTGCTACCCTGATGACTAAAACATATCAGCTCAGTTATGCCCTCCAAACGATATCATTTTGACAGAATGATGTCATTGTCACACTGCCCAATTGTTTCGATTCATTCAAAGTCCATCGTTGTACACTGGAAGCAGGCTGTCAACACGGTGATATGGCTGGTGTGATACTGATGGTTTGTCAGGGAGGGACGGTTTGTCAGGGAGAGACGTTTTGCAGAAACACTAAGCAAGGAAATCCAATGAGTGGTGTTGTCATGGATAATGGAAAAACTCTGATTTTGGGGGTCTTTTTACTTACTGATTTATGCAAGGACTTCTGGCAACACCAAGGTAATTGGCAGGACAACAAAATACCTGAGTAATTGAGGACCTGTCTTTGAAGACCAAGACTATTCTCTGCATCTAAGAATGTTTTTTGAGAAGAAAAGCAGCAATACAACTAATGACATCAATGCACTTTAGCAAATCACCTACAGATAGCATCCAAGATTTAGAAATTGAGATAATAAAACAAATAATTTCAATCATTTACTCTCCCTTTCAGTTAGCAACATCAGCTCTCATCCCTGATCAGAAGGATGTTCTGCTGGCTTCCACCATGCTTTTGGAGAGCTAACTGAGAGTCATGTTTGTACTGGCAGATCAGTTGTTCAAGTCTTTGCAAGGGACTCATAATGAAGAAGCAAACTTAAAATTTAATCCAAATAAGAACAAGAAAACCCATTATGGTCAACCTAAAAATGCATGAAATGAAGATGGGTTTGGCCCAATGCTCTATAATTAAAGAGTTGTGGACTTTCAATCAGAGAAAATTGTCATCTCATCCATTTATTAGGTGCCAGAATAACTTAACTTCATTTCATGGTTCTTGCACATAAATTGCACTTAGATTGATCGGTGTGGAGAAGTTCCTCTGTGTTGTACATAGCAATTTATGTTACAGCAATTCCTTTGGGTTCCCAGGAGAAATAGAGCCATCTTAGCTGAAATATAATCACTAGGTATACCATGGCTATGCTACGTCCGCCACCTTCATTTTCAGGTGCATGCTATATGGCTGTAAAATGCCAGGGAACATGGGAAGGAAGTTTCTTCCTTTCTCACTGGTCAGTGGGAAGCAGAATCCCACATTCAGAGTTCATATTGCGATGTGGGAAGAGTGGGGGTGTACTATTTATTGTTAAAGTCATTGTGGGAAGAGGAAGGAATACAGGTGGGGTTTGCTGTTTTGACATGAAGCTTGATAGATCTGATATAATTTTTCTGTTTTTCCCTAAGACAGAAAAATTATATCAGATCTTCTATTGTCCAAGTTAGTCTGCCAAAATAAGCTTTCATCAGAGCTGTCAGAGGTACACACCTAAATCTCACACATAAGCATGGGTAGACTCCTTCTCAAAGGAGATTCCAAGGTAATTGTGTGAATTCCTTTGGAAACAAAGCACTTTTTATTGCAGTTCTTATGCAGGAATTGAAGAATTTAAATTTGAACAATCGAGTCAGAAAATTATGTACAAAATCTCCAGTTGTCTCAAATCCTTTTGATGCTTCTTGGATATCTCCAGTGTTACATACTGCAATTAATGTGAAAGTGCCTGCTTATTATAAGACAGACTGCCAACAAAGACTTTCGTTGTAACAGTGTGTCATAACTTAGACAACAGATCCAGAACATAATGAAAATCTGATGTGCGAAACTCAGGTGGAATAGCTAAGAGAAAATATGGCATGTTAGCCATATATACAGGTAAAAAGGTGCGACAAACTCCTTACAGAAAGTTGTATCAGTTAAGGAAGTTAGTTGACATCAGACGGTCCAACCATCTACCTCGAGTGAAATCCAGAGTAGATAAAATCAGAAGCCAAATTTTCTGTAGAGTCAATATTAAAAAATAATTACCCCCCAAAAGACAACGACATCCACCCAAATTTGATTCTTAAATCCAAGTTGTGTCAATAGCTCTGTATTTGGGGATGTGCTGGTTTTGCCTGGGACAGAGTTAATAAGGGTCTTAGTCTTGGATATAAACACTATTCCTTATCTTCAATGCCCCAAAATATCCTAAATCAAGACAGGATGATGTCCACAGTCTATACTGACTGCTGTGTAAGACCTCCTTAGTAATCTTGAAGACATGGTTATGACATCTGACAGATCACTGGCATTTTTTTTGTTAAAGTAGGTTCTGCGATAACAAACCAAGTAAAGCCATATTTCTTTAGTTAACATTCCAAACAGAGATTTTTATGGTTCATTATAAATCATGAATTTCATCGGTATAGGTTTTAAATGACCAACATATTCCCTACTTCCTTAAATTCTCATTTTTTTCCTTCATATGTTGATCTTGGGATTGATCTACTTTTCTTCAAGAGCCAAAATACTGATCAAAAAATGATATATAACAAATTATCATAATCATTTATTGATCCATATCCTTAAAAAATTGCACAAATTGAGTTGAATTTAAATACTGTCAGTTCTTCTTACACTGAGCTCTCTAAATTTATTTTAATTCCTCTGGAAGAAGCTACTTCCCAGATTAAGTATCACTATTGCAGTAAAGGTGTCAGAATCTAGCTAATAATTTACTGGTTGCTTTGTGTAAAATGGATACTTGATGTTATATTTTGTGAAGAATACAATTATATCCCATAGTTTCCATTTAGTTTCTTATTCATCTCTCTTCAAATTATCTTGTGGACTTCTCTGCTTTGGCAAAGTCTGTCAAAGGATTTTAAATTATTTTGCCACTGAAATGAAAAATAAGAACATCATCCCGGGTGACACTTCCTTCAGAAAGTAAAATGGGAGAAATGGTATTAAAATGTAGTCTAATCACTGAAGTCCAGATTAAGCACTTTCACAGAGGAATCAGAATGTATAAACTGCTGAACTGTGGGCAGGTAGTCCTGCCTTATTCATCACGTAGGAGTGATCCTCAAAGACCTGCCACATTGCCAGTATGTCTAAGAAAGGAAGAGGTAAGGAAATCTTTTCTCCACGCAGTTAGAGAGCTAGCTGCCAGTCTGCCTCCAAACAGATGCAGAACAATTATCTTGCCAGAGCGATATGGAGGGAAGCGACGGTTGAGTGAAATCCTGAATCCTGGATGGGACTAGCAGGCACAGCAGCCATTTGTACAGAATTTACAATTGTTCTGCTATTGCACTGTGAGTTCAGCAGGTCTAGAGCACATCTGGCTCACTCTCGCAAAGAATGCATCTGTGCAATATGTGTGCACGTGTTTCAGTCCGGGAAATCCCAGGCAGAAACGTGAGGACCAGTTCCTGGTTTCTTCCACTAATTAACAAACATTATGGAGGAAGTCACAGACTAATGTGTTCCAAAATGAGAGGGTTAGGAATATGTTTTCTAGTCATATGTGCTATTTCAAAATGAGATGTGTGGGGATTTGTGTCTTGTTCTGAAATATCCCACTGTCACACACAGTGATGGACCACTGACTTGACTCCCGTTTAAACCAGCTTGTAGTTTGGCCCTATCTATTTCCACCATTATCAAGTCTCAAATACTGTTGTCATTAATAAATTTACTATTTATGTGATCACAGATAACCCCCCCTTTTACCTCTACATCTCCTCTGTCAGAATTGTCTTGAAATTCTTGAAGGTTGAGCCACTCAACTTGGTAGTTACAAATTAGTGTGCTCTGATTCTGAACGGAGTGTCCCAGTGCAGATCTTCTGTCCCAAAACTCCCACTTGTTTTCATAACCTAAACTTGAAGTCTTCCTATGCTGCAAGGTAAGAGGAGAATGTTTCAATGGGTTTTTTTCCCTTTATTCTAACCAGGCCTTTATAGAGAACATGTGAAAGATGTGTAGTGTGGATATTTTTCATAAACGTTGTGCAATTTTGTTGGTTAGACTTGTTTCCAATGCCTTCAGAATCAGATTTTCATCATAGCCATCACTCACTACAATTTCCTCTTACATATTTTTCTTGTAAGACTACTCAAAAAATGTCTCTTCAAAAAGAGCTTAAAAGAGATCAAGTTCCCAAGCTCTATCAGATCACATCTAAAGTAAGCAAATCAATATGGCTCTGGTGCAACATTTCAGTCCGTAAAATAAAAACTACCAGAACCACTCATCTGCTACGAGAAACAACACAAATACTTGTAGATGCCTCAAGTGACAAGGGAGAAGAAATCAACTGTGAACTGCAAAGCTTTGCCTACAGATAAATTCAACACAATTTTTGGATGGATACTTGAGTGGCAAAGAGCAGTGTTTAGTGCAAAAGATACTTGTGACATTATATTCAAAGGATGATACACATGAGGTTGGTAGATAGCTGGTAGATATCTCTGTATGGTATCTACCTAATTCTATGCAAATGCTGACTTGTGGATACAAATGAATACAGGTGAACATTTACCACCTGTCCTGAGAGTTTACAAGAAAAATAGAACCTATCCTGTGATATACCTCATCACTCCCAGTGATTATAACTGCAGTTTGCATTTAGTACATTTATGATAGTCTGAGATAATAGTTCATGTCTAAGAGGAAGAGTGGACCAAACTACCAGACCCAGTTTTAGGATCCAGACTCAGTGATTTGGCAACGGTTTTTGCACAATCAGGTAATATTTTTGGAGCCAGTTTTCAACAGATTGGAACAATGCAATTGCACAGCTACTACAAATATTTTCAGGAGTTTTAAAAACAAGTCACAAGAAAGAAGATAAACAGATTTCACTAGATTCAAGACAACACTGAAGAATTTATGTGGACAGACTTCATACGTACAACAAATATTTTTAATGGTAGTTGTAAAATGCTTGGAGATGCAGGATTCACTGAAAAATTATATTTTTCTTCTTTATCTTCTCTTTGCTGGCCTTCTTCCAAACAAACAAATCTTTTGATAATGATGACTTGCTTGAAGTGTCGTTTGTTATGATTTGCAAGGTTCTTCCCAAAGTCTCCAGGCAGGACAAGAATAAAGCTTACATATCATTAAAATAGGAAGAAATAGTTGGAAGGAGTAGAAGAAATCTTGTATAAAAATATTTCACACGTATCTGAGTTTGCAATCAGATTGCTGTCTTGTTTCTTATCAGTAAATTGTTAAGAGAAAACAGCTCTCACAATCACAACCCTTATAACAATGTTACTGATTAGAGTAAATTAAATTTAAAGTAGCTATTTAGTGACTTTCACAGTAAACTGGTAAAGAACAATGATATTCGTCAGGGTACATATGCTTTGGGCACATACATCTACTACAGTACTTCACCTATTAAAATTAAGCTATCCAATCAGCCTGCTTGATTAGATTGATGGTAACATCTGGTAAATAAGCCCACCGGTCTGTTTAAGACTGTGAATAAGTTTACTCTCATTTCTACATGTCTCTGTCTTTTGTCTGTCTTTGGATGGCTTTTGCTGTTGTAATTAGAGAGCTCTGGTAAGTGCTGAAGTCTCTGGTTGTGTACGTAAACATATTCAGTACTATGGCAGAATTATGTCCCCTCTTGAAACAATATCAGATTCAGTCAGGACATTTCCAATAGAACGAAAAGTTCATATAATATTGCATCCTTCTTAGTACTGCACTATTTAATTGCTTTCTGCAACTAACTACAACTAACTTGTATGAATCAGTCATGATGATGATAACCAGTTCAATTACCTGTAAACCAAGCACTTACTCTTTGCCCTGTAAGGTACAACCTGTCCAGTGTTAATATAGTATGAAATCCAAGCTGTGTATCAAAGCCTCACACATCTTTAATGGACCACAGTGCACTGACAATTAGTTATGAGCAAGGGGAAAACTATACCCAAGTGTGTTCAGTTGGTGTGGCAGGGATTTTGGTAGAAGCTGTGAGAAGCTCCTAGAAGTTCTGCCAGCTCCAAGTTGGACTCACCTCTGACCATGGCTGAGTCAATTGGTGCCTCGGTGATTAACATATTTAAGAGAGGAAAACAAAGAGACAACAAGCAGTGGAGAGAGGAGTGGAAGGAGAGAGAGGTGGGATGTGGGAAAGACAGCCAGGCAGACACCCAGGTCAGTGTGGAAAGGCGGGAGGAGGTGCCTAGAGCAGAGGTTCCTCTGCAGAACATGGTGAGAGGGAAGGCTGTGCCCTGCAGCCATGGAGGGTCATGGGGGAGCAGAGACCCTCCTACAGCCTGGGGAGGGTCCCACACCAGGGCAGGAGGCTATGACTCCATGGGAAGTTACACTGGAGCAGTCTGGTACTAAAGGACCAAAAGCCTGTAGAACGGACCCACACCAGAGCAGTTAGAGGAGAAAACTGCAGCCCATGGCAAGGACTCACTCATGATGGAGAAATTGGTGGAGGACTGTGTCCCATGGGAGGGACCCCACGCTGGAGCAGGGGCAGAGTGTGAGGATCCTCCCCTGATGAGGAAGGAGCGGCAGAGACAATGTGTGATGAGCTGGCTGTGAAACCCCCATTCCCAGTCCCCCTGCACCACTCTAGGGGAGAGGGTAGAGAAACAGAGTGAATTTGAGCCCAGGAAGAAGGGAGAGGGGTGGGGGGCAATGTTTTTAAGATCTGTTTTGGTTTGTCTCTCATTATCCTACTCTAATTTGATTGGTAACTTAAATGATTTTTCCTCCCCAAGTCGAGTCTGTTTTGCCCTGACCATAACTGGTGAGTGAGCCCTCCCTGTCCTTGTCTCACCCCACACCTTTTCCTTGTATTTCCTCCTCCCCATCCCACCATGGGAAGGAGTGAGCGAGCGGCTGCGTGGTGCTTGGTTGCGAGCTGGGCCTAAATCATGACACCAAGCTGAATGCATATGCCCATCAGATTGCAGGCAAAAGATACCACAATAAGCACTTTACATGACAAGGTTGGTGATGATTACTGAGTATCACAGGTAGAAATCAACCCAACCAATTATTTTTGAGTTATATCACAGAACAGGAACTTGATTCTATTCATAGAGTAATCAGTGGGAAAAGTCATACCTGACATTTCACACTTCATGTTTCATATTTCAAATTTCTGGTTCTTTTTCTCCTCAATCTCATGGACAGAGATGATCTGATGAATCCCTAGAGTAACTCCACTGATTTTGTGAAGATGCACAAAGCATAATATAGCTCAAAACGCTGAGAAGCCAAAACTAAAAATGAACTGCTCTGGGAGAGTTCTATTTCCTGATTAATCAGGTTGCAAACGAATGGAGTATAAACTTTATCTATCATTCATTCGGTGACCTGGTGTTGGTAAAACCTGAGTGAACAAGTTCCAGCTTCCACCCTAGCTTCTGCTAACTAGTAAATGAAATTTGAAATTCCAGAATCACCATTTTTATTGAATCTCTGTTTTAAAGTAACTAGATTTGTTATACACTGAGATTAAAACCAGAGCCATCACTGGCTGAACTTTATTTAACTCCTGCAAATGGTTGTCATGAATGTGTCTAACACAATACAGTAAGAACAAGCTACTCAGTTCTTCAAGTCATTTCCCTAGGGCGTAGTGCTCAGGTAGAGTGTTTTTGCGAGCGGCAAGTGCCTGAAGACAGTGCCTTGTCTGACATTACAATAATAGCAGATATTGAATGTACTATTATATACATGTCCGTTCAGCCTGCCAGCATTTCAGTGCCTGCACTGTGCAGACTGGCAGTGATTTCTTTAGGTGATAGGTATGGAACTGCAGCTGTAAGCCAGTTATTAAACTTGTCGGACCCTATGAGCTTTTGTGTTATGCTGTGCATACACTCTGGTTGAAGCTGGCAATATTCTTAGGTTTGTATGTCATTCATATTGTTCTATAATATCTAGTTTCACAGAACTAAAATTTTTACACTAATTTATTTATTTATGAAACTAAGTTGTCATAAACTCAATAGCCAAAACTCTAATAGACTCAGCTTCATTTGCATGGTCAGATTCTGTATTTATTCAATGCAATTGGAGCATGTGGTTAAGAACAAGACTATATTTACTAATGTGTTATATACAGAGAAGTTTTAGATCATTTGATTTACTTTTTGCATTTTTATGCATCTGAGAATTTAAAATTCCCATAAAGTTTTAATGATTTTTTAGTCTTTCTAGTTAGGTTGTTAAATGTACTCAGTTACAAGAAATATTTGGATTTTTAGATTATTTACAATGCTTTAAAACTTCCTTTTAGGTCTAGTGCACTACAAAGGCAACGTACAACTAATAACAAATATTTAGACACATTTTGATAAAACAGCCTCTATGGATATAGGAAAATTTTAAATTTGGACTTTCATCTCATTCTATGAGGATTGAAATGAGTTTTTTTCTGTATTGGATTTAAAGGCAAGGTTTCGGTAGCAAGGGGGCTACAGGGGTGGCTTCTGTGAGAAGTTGCTACGTCCAACAGATCCAATGCCAGCCAGGTCCAAGATGGACCTGCCGCTGGCCAAGGCTGAGTCCATCAGCAGTGGTGGTAGCACCTCTGGGAGAACATGTTTAAGGAGGAGAAAAAAACACTTGTGCAACAGCAACTGCAGCCAGAGAGAGGAGTGAGAATAGGAGAAAGAAACAACTCTGCAAACACCCAGGTCAGCGTGGAAAGGCAGGGGTGAGGTGGGCCAGAGCAGAGGTTCCCCTGCAGCCATGGAGGGTCACGGGGCAGCAGAGATCTGCCTACAGCCCAGGGAGGACCCCGCGCCGGAGCAAACGACTGCTCCTGAAGGAGCCTGTGGCTGTGGAAAACCTGTGCTGGAGCAGTCTGCTCCTGAAGGAATGAACCCATCAGAAAGGACCCACTCCAGGCAATTTGTGAAGAACTGCAGCCTGTGGGAAGGACTCAAGATGGAGAAGTTCATGAAAGACTGTCTCCAGTGGGAACAGGGGCAGAGTGTGAGGAGTCCTCCCCCTGAGGAGGAATGAGCAGAAGAGGCAACATGTGATGGACTGACCACAATCCCCATTCCCTGTCCCAGTGCACTGCTAGGGGGTTGGAGGTAGAGAAAAGCATGAGTGAAGCTGAGCCCAGGAAGAAGGAAGGGGTGGGGGAAAGGTGGTTTAAGATTTGTTTTTTATTTCTCAATACCCTACTCTGATTTGATTAGTAATAAATTAAACTAATTTTTCCAGGTTAAGTCTGTGTTGCCCATGACAGTAACTGCTGAATGGTCTCTCCCTGCCCTTATCTTGACCCACGAGCTTTTCCTTATATTTTCTCTCCCCTGTCCAGATGAGGAGGGCATCTTTGGTGGGCACCTGGCCTCCAGCCAGGGTCAGCTCACCACATATTCCCTCTGAATTGTCTGTGACACATTTAAAAAAATATTTTTCCATTTTTGGTAAAAAACTCAATATAAATAGAAAATTTTGAGGATAACTTTTTAAAACTTTTAGAAATAAAATTTGAAAAAATTTAACTCAGACTAGAATGTTGATGAAGTTGACTGCTTTTCCATCAACTACCATCTTACAATAAAGCATATGGTTTCTCTGCAATTTTCCCTCATCAGTCACAAACATTTAGTGTAAGTAGCAGAAGGCAAACCATCCAATTGCTGTTAATTCGTCTTAGAGCTAAGCAAATATTTGGGTTTTCTATGTGAACAACCACAGAGACATTTTTTGTATTCCAAATATTTGCTCACTTTCATCACATTCATAAATTTGAATACTTAGATTTTTAAAAGTAAAATACTTGCATCTCATAAAATGTAGTCAGTAAGTTAATTAAAAGCAAAAAAAGAGAATGGGATATTTTAATTGCTTGGCAACGTAAGATCACATAGTGTGATGGGTAAGTAGTCAACTCAAGGAGAACACATTAATATTAACTAGACAGTGCAACAGAGGATAGGTTAATTAAAGAATAAAGAAGCAAGAATCAATCTTCCCAACTCAGAGCTGCTGTCAGCTTTTGTTAAGTTAGGCAGAGCTGTGCCTGCTGAAGAAATGGACATCAGACCTCCAATGAAAACCCCTCTGCTTCTGGAAGTGACGTTAGCATTTTAGACCTCAGTCCTGCAATGTCCTTAACACCACCATATGGGAACCTGATAAATAATATCAGGGCAGTTCTGTAGAGCAAAATAAGTTCATTCATAAGACATGTTCAACTGCAAATTCACATTTCAATCACACCTGCAGGAAGAAAGATTGAAGTTTAGAAGGCAGTAAATCAGAAAAACGTTTTGGTTGTCAATAAGGCATATGCTCCCAGTGTGATGTAGTGGCTAATACAGTCTTAGGATGTGTAGACATGTAAGGCTGTCTACCCAGTAAGACATGCCCCAGTTATCATTCTGAGCTGGGAGCAGCGTGTTTGTCTCAGGGCAGTGCTCCATGCAGACTAATCAGTCTTGCTGAGAAGGGACACAGCCCTCAGCTGTGCTGTTTTAAACCCACAAGTCTTGAAAAGAAACCAACCCTCACTGCCCTTGTAGACAGTATTAGAGAAATCTGATGAGCTATCAGACACATTTTGTGGCCTCCATTCAATTTAGAGAAGATTAAGATGAATGATTCAGCCATGGAGAACCAGCAGTAACGCCCAGCCAGCATCACTCACCGTTCTGGGCAGCTGTTGGACACAGTCAGATTTCTGATTGCTGCACTGCTTCAACTACAGCTGACACTCATGAGAGGCACATATGAAACCAGCGTGGTAACCAGCTCCACCTAAATTTTTTGTGTCTACAGTGTGTTTACCGAGCGCTCAGATTTATCAGACCTCGGTACAGCTAACGAAGATGTAGCCGATGATGCAGTCAGTGAGGCAGGACTCAGTGGCCTAAATATAGATATCTATTGCCATTTGAGATGCCCTGTAGGATGTGATACATCTACACAGGGCTGGGCTATATGACCTCGTCCCAGAGGGAGATCAGTCCCTTGCTGCAGCAGCAGCAGGACTCACAGCTTAGCTCACAGCATCTAACTAATGCTAGACACTGATGTTTTGGCAGCTGAATATTGCCACTAGAGAATTATTTTTCTTCTCTGAGAACAGACACCTACACTGGGAAGCTGAAAAGCTCTCTGGATTGTCTGTTTATTAGATTTCTATTGTCTATAATTGTCTAAACCTATCACACACATAGGCACCAACTCTGTAACACTTAAATTTGGTGTCTAAATCTGGAACCTCATTTCTGACAATCAGAGAGACATCGGATAATATACTGGATATTCCAGCCTACAAATTTCTGAAAAATAGTGTTGTTACTGTTTTCCAAAAGGCTATCTCATTTCCAGATAACAATTTTTGAAACATAAATTTTGTTTTCCTCATATTTTCCAAAATACTGATTTTCAAGGGGTGATCCCAGAAATGGAAAATTTCAGCACATGAGTAGGTAAAAGATTTGCAGGCATGTGAATGCAGGCTATTAATACAGCAAGCACAGCTTTGCTGCAGCCTCTCTTTGAAATTCCTGGTTTTACAGAAATTTGGGCTTTGACTCACACCTGCAAAGCAAATCTGCCTAATCCCAGCTCCAGAGGCAAATGACCTGAGACATGTGAAACGAAGTTTGTCAACCACAGTCACTAAGGTCAAATCTACTTCATGCAGTGGAGCACTGTACAGAGATTTAAGGTAGCACAGATCCAAGCTGGTAACCAGTAGAGTGTGCAATATCTTGCAAATACGCCAACTTGTGTCTGGAATTAATAGACTTCATTTATGTGTAGCCGTTGACATTGTTTAGCCAAGGAAAAGCTGAGGAGCAGTACTGAACAGGGCTTGCTGCACAGATTTAAACCATCTCTGCACTATGCAACACTTCTGAATCCAGAGCTGATGTCCCTGTCCCGGTTCACAGTGAGCCAGCAGCAGAGCCTGCAAGGAAGCCCAAGCTGGAACCTCTTCATCCCTGTCCCACCGAGTGATATAACCTATTAGAATATCAGACAGATAACAGGAAAATCTGGTCTCCTCCGTACAGAAAGATGAAAATGTCACTGTAAGAGGAAATGGATTACGAAGTATTTAGTGTTCCCTCTGGCAATGTCCTGATAAAAACAACCAAAAAACACACCCCATAGAATTTCAATTATGTCTCAAGTAACTGGGTTCCCCCCCACTCCCCCCCCCACCCCCCCATATATTTATTTTACCAGATAAACAAGAAAAAGATCATTTTAAATGCAACAAATATTTATTTGGCAATTAAAAGTAATAGGCCCAACATCATAAGTTTCCTGAGTCTTCCCCAAGATGGTTTCAGAGTTTTTTCAGTTCATTTGAATGCTTTTTTGCCCCTATTTCCCTTTTTGGAAGATGGGAAAAATAGATGAGAACTGTAAAACGAAGTGCAGCAAAATCATGCTATTTGCAGACACTTTGAATAGACAAAGCTTGAAATTAAATAAAATAACACTTTGAGGAATCCGACTTACAATTTCCATCAATAAAGAAGATTTGCTGCCAGGTGAAATGACACATTAAGCAATCCAAGCTATTGAATACAGCTAATGTAGAACATACTTACATTCATAGCTCTCTTGACTAATACAAACTATTTCTACATGTTTTTCCTCTTTGATTCCCTTTTATGCTTGGTCTTGTGACCTAGGACATCACTGACAACCTGCAACATATGGTTAAAATGTTGTCCTTTCATTTTTCACAGACAAAAACCCATCTGTAACAGATGCCTTAGGCAAGTCTTGATAGGTTACAAGGCTCCACCAGACATTAAATGGGTACCTGGCAAGCTTAGAAATCTGCCATTCACTGAGTCTGTTTTAGTCTAATAGCCAGGAGATCTCTTGGCCCAGGCATAAGGCAGAGATAACAAAGAAGCTTTCCACAACAAGCCCTCAGAAATGGCACACAGGGGCTTACATGCCTTGGCAGACTTTGCAGTGGAATGTGGAAAGTGAAGATAAATTTTACATTTCTGGGTCTTTTGGATACTCTGAGAAACAGTGATAAAAATTGTAATCAGATCATTATCATGTTGCCAGAATGTCCACTTCAATTATAAATCTTGGATGGGTAATAAATACGTATATGTAGCCTTGGGCCCATATTTTGCAGCTTTTCCATGTACTAAAACTTCCTTTGGCTACAGTACAAGTTTCAGACAAGCAGCAAATTTCAGGGCCAGAAGAACATCATGGCTACAAGGTGAAGCTCTCTGCCTGAGTGAATTTTGGCTTGACAGAGCAGAAGAGGAGGAGCATCAGGGCACCACTCATGTCTCCAGCACAGGCTCCAGCCTCCTGCCAAGCACAGCAAAAGGCTCTGGCCTTCCTTCTGCTTCACGACTACCCTTGGTAGTGAGCGGCAACAGGATGCTGAGGAATATGGTGAGGAACTCATTCTTCTTGGCCTTACATAAGCTTTACCTAAGCTGTTGACTACGCTAAAAGAACCTCCTCTTCTGAAACTACATTTAGCTGCATTGTCATAGTTGTGGTAACTGTGGCCTCAAGCTTCACGTAATTCTTCACACCTTGATGATACAACAACCTGTTCTTAAACCCATGATCAGGCTTTACTCTAAAGGCAGTGAAGTTGTACTCCTGACAAGGAAAGTTGTTCTTTGTCTACTGCTAATGGATATTTTTAACTTAGAAGTTGCTACTTGGTCAAGTAACACAGAGCTGCTCATATCTGCGCTGCTCCGGGCTGCTCCCTCTGGGACACACTTTGTGTGGCCAGGTCTTCACTGGGCATCACTTAGTGACACTCAGGCCCTAAACTTTTTCAGGTTTCATTTCAAAGATCTCAAGACACTGTTGGTGCTGCCAAAGTTGCCAAGTGCCAAAGTAGTGGTTCTGTAATATAAACTGTGACTACATGTTGTGTGCTAGAGAGATTAGCATGGTATGGATAATGGTTTCAGTGGACAAGTCCTGCTGGAATAATGCCAGATAACTGCATAAAGCAGGAGTTAAACATCACTGGCATCAATGGATGAAAAGAACAACAAAAGGTGCAATGCAAAACTGGTTAATTGATGCATTTTAGCAAGTTTGCAGTCATGTGTATGCAACTTGTGGCAGTGAAAGTAGCATCATCATATGTAAACACAGGCCCATTCATACAAATCAAAGATGATCTGTTACTGGTTGTTGAAACAGATCTTGCTTCAAAACTTCTTTCAGTCAGCTGCTGAAAATACATTTATTAGCTCAATAGAAGTCATGAGGGTCCTTTCCTTCAGCACAGAGCAGCTGAATAAGCTTGTACTGGAAGAGGCTTTCCCAACCAGTCTGATTAGAGTGAGAGAGTAATTTATTTGCAAGTAGAGAATCCACAGTAATGTCATTTTTCATAGGCAGCCATAGAGGTCAACTGTATTTCCTCCAGAGTCCTCAGCATGTTAACATTTTGAAGTATTCAGTACATCAAAGGATCAGCCCCTTAGTTTATCTACCATCACACTCAGCTGAGCATCTTGTTTCGAAAGAAGTTTAAGTTCATGTTTATGGACATTTTCCTCCTTTCTTTTTTTTTGTCTTTTGGGTGTTCTGCTAACTCCCACATGGATCTAATCCAAGCAGCTCAAGCAACCTAATTTTATAGATACAGAAAAAATAATTTATTTTTTCCTTCTATCTCATTAACAGAAGTATTCCAAGGAATGATTTTTGTGGGGGGAAATCTTCTCCAATAATGCAAGAATTCACTAAGGATTATTAGCTGTATCACAGCATTTTTTCTGATTTATGGATGCAAATGTAAAGGTGGCCTATATAAAGAAAAAAAATGTTATGTTGTTCTTTACTCTTCTGTGATGAATAAAGAAAGACTAGAAAGTTTCTGTTAAAAATTATTTTCCCCATTGTTCACGTTAAGTGTACTTTCCTGTTTTGTAGG
Source organism: Rhynochetos jubatus (assembly GCA_027574665.1). NCBI lineage: Eukaryota > Metazoa > Chordata > Aves > Eurypygiformes > Rhynochetidae > Rhynochetos > Rhynochetos jubatus. The sequence goes on from CM050652.1 coordinate 12,080,869, forward strand.
AATGCTCTGGGATTAATCACAGAACTGCTGGATGTACAAGAAATCTCTAATTCAGATTGCTCTGTGTAAGGTGGGGAGGGGGCTTAGGCTCTTTGTTTCATTAAAATTTACATAAATTAAACTTCAGCAGTACTGTTGACAAAGATTAATTTTCATAAAATTGAGAATTTTCATTTCTTTCCCATGATGTACCAGGAAATACTGAAAGGGATTGATGTTCCCAAAAGTGCCTGTCTTTCTGTGTCTTGCCAACACATATGTCAGTTCCCAAGAATTTTTAAACCAATTGTCCCATTTCAACCAAATCTGACTTTGGAGCCTACAGACCCATAATAGTAGGATCCCATAGATTTCTTTGGAAGTGGTAGCTCTACCAAGGAGAAAAATCCAAATCAGCACCCCTACAGTGGAAAACCTGGATTATTAGGTAGTGTTATAGGCATCTATGTCAGCTCATCGGTCAGTAGGTCTGTAGCTTAAAATCTGACAGCCAGTAAGCAGAGATCATGGGCAGAAGGTGAGGGTACGGTAAGGGAGATGTTGGGAAAGCAGAGCTATTGTAAGGGGCTTAGGAAACATGGAACAAACTGAATTTTGTACAAGGGATCCATTTTTTCTGAGCAAATTAACTTCAGAAGAAAAGGATCTGGGGCAGATTTTTTCCTGTACCATGTACTTAATTACAATAGTTGATTATCTGGCTGCAGCTGCAGTGCTTATGAAAAGGGAGACAGCTCATGAAGGAGATTCTTGCCACAGAGAATTCCTTATGTCCTTTGTCCCTCCATTTCTGTTCAGATGTCAAATAATTGCTTAATATTTAGATAACATTGGATATTACCAGATTTCTGTTCAAACATTAATAATGATTTGCCACTGTACCTCCCTGAATGATGCATACGTTGCAATAAACCATGGTAATGATAATGATGTGGAGAGACTGAAACACTGAGGTTGCATTTCTTGCTCCACAACATGCAATGAGTCAGGAGGACAGGAATTCAGAGTATCTACGCATAGTCCTTCGGCGGACACTGCACCAGCACTGCTGAAGACATAGACATTGAGAGTCCCGCAAGCCCTATCCCAAGGCGAAGAAATGAGGTAGAGAGTGATGTCAGTGATCAGTTACCTGAGCAGAGCAACGTTGGCTATTTATTGCCCTTTTACCCTACAGTTCCTTTCCTGCAGACCTCGATAAGAGAAGCTGTGCCTGTCACACTCACTCTAGACCTGCTAGGTTGCTGAGTATGTGATTTGTTGGACATTGTTCAGCAATCTATAACTAGAGCATCTCTAACAGCTTTTATTTCATTAATCAAAACAGCAGCATCTGCATCCTTTCTTCCCTATCAATTTTGCCATATTTTTCTTTCTTCATTCTGGGCTCTTCATCAGCTGTATCTCCTGCCAGCCTCCCCCTCGTCCCCTCTCAGTTGCCACTGCAGACAAAGATGCTGATTTCCATTGTGCAGCTTAAGAAACAAAACCTGAGCAGTTAACTCTAAACTGTTGGAGCAACAGCCCTGACTGCCCCCACAGTTATCTGTGCGCTGCTGTTCTGCTCTTAAATTTTCTTCATGCTGCAGAACTGCCAATGCAAATCACACACTGCAGTGACCAAGTCAGCTAGCAGAGCTGGCAGCTGGCCAGCGTGTGCCGTGCTGGGGGAGTTAGGGGAGGAAAAAATCCTGTAGAGGTGGGACAGATCCGTGCATTTGGACCCCCTAAACCAGACAGGTGTAGAAATAGATCCAAAGAGCTAAAGCAGCAAACCTTCAAGATAAGAAAGCCATTTCAAAGACACTTCTGGAATTAGAAGGGGTTTTTTTGGCTTCTTCTACTGTATGCCTTGCTCAGGCCAAGGGAGGGAAGATGAATTCTGTGATCTGGCTATAAAACTGCATAGCGATACTTCGCTTCTCAGTAATAACTTTCAGGGAGTTTCTCATTACAACTGCACTACCGCATTGCACATACACACAGAGCTCAGCTTAACCGTGTCGCCAACTGCATAGCACTTCACTGTAACTCCCTTATACCCAGCTTGAGCATGATGTGTAAAATGTGCTTTCTTTTTAGTAACACCTGCATTCCAGAAGGCGGAAGTTACATTTTAAGCCCATCCCTGTGAGAACTGTTGATATGAGCAATGACTTTCCAATATATATATCACTAGAGGAACTATCTAGCTAGAATTTTAAAGGCAAGAGCAGAATCTGAAGGAGCTGGATGCATAGGGATAGGGGTACGTTATCATAGGTAGGCCAGGCTGTTCCTGGAGAGCAACTCTGGGAAATGTATCCATTGGTAGAGGAGACTGAAAGGAATTCCTGATGTGCCTGGATGCAGACTCAGAACCATTTTCAGTATCTGCAAATAGGACAAGGATGAGTTCATAATGGGGAAATGGGATGGAGAAGGAAACAGAAGGTACAGGAAGAAGTGAAATTTGGTGTAACACTAACTAAAAATAAAGGAGGAAGACATAAAAATTGGTTACTGGGATCAGCACCAGCCTTTTAAATGAAGATATGGACTTTAAGTATGACTGTTGTTCATCTGACCCTCGGTTTCAAACTACAGCCATATACTATATAACAGCTACACTACAAAAAATATCCCTTTCAGGCAGGGAGAAGTAAGGCACTTCCTATGCAGGTTGCAGGTAAGGGACAGGAGATATGGAGAGATCAGAATAATGCAGTCTTAGGCAGATATAGTCAAGATTTTTCGTTGTTTTTTAGCCTTGAAAGACATTGGGTGAATGTAGCCATGTCGTTTACTTCCTCAACTACAAAATGAAAGTGATAATGTTTGATTATGAGATACAAACTCAAAGGCAGGTACATTTCACCAAATAACCCTTTGTTACATATACTTCACCCTGCGCTATTCCAAGGTCACTCAGGCCGTCAGCATAGAGATTGAAAGTGTCTGATCAGACATTTCTCAGTATTTCACTACGTCTGAAATGAAAACTGCCTTGAAGTCATGTCTTACATTTCTTTTTGCTCCCTGAATGTGCCTTGTGTTGTGAGACATTACAGAAAATGATGATCGAGAAAATGAGTTTCTACTTTAAATGATGCCGACCCACTTAAACTGGCATGATGCTATTAGAACATCATGTGACAAACTCACATTGAATTGACCTTTTACTATTGCATATTCGCTGCTTAATCAGATGAAAAAATGCTTTACTACCTCTTGAAAATGTTGTATGATGAACACTGGATAATTATTGTATATTTACATATATTCAGGCAGCTTCTGGCAGACTGCACAAGTATTTATCTGTTAGTATGGTAACTGTCTTTTTCTTTCATAATTAAAAGGTCTTGTAAATTTTCAATTTACTAAAATACATCTCCTAGCATCAATTTGCTGATACATCTGAAATAACCTCTGCAGTCTAGAATGCTTGTTGTGTTTCAAAGGATAACAAAGGGAACTTGATGAAACCAGGTGGTACAGTCTGGGTCATATTTTTGTGATACATATTCTAGATGATAACAGTCTGTATTTGCAATAAATTCAGGAGTAAGGCAATCAAGTTTTACTCTTTTACTTTCTTTGAGGCTTGGGCTAGAACTAGCATACGGCCATTACTGAGTGATGCAAGTTGCTTGTCCCTTGAAATGAGTTTTCCATTGAGGTTGCTGTCATTATAGACCATGAAAGCAAGCTTCGAAGGACTGGTTCACTCATTTCTTTTTGGAAATGTTAATCATGAGCGTCCTTTTCTTTTCATGGCCTCACATCAGCAACTTGTCTAACTTAGGAGAAACATAAAATGCACAGATAGAGTAAAACTACCTCGTAGCCACAACAGCAATGATCAGCAGCACAAGTTAGGAACCAATCTACCCTACAAGAATATTAACTGAGAGAACAGGGAAGGTTTATTAAAGGTTGCCAAAAATAAGCTTATGAATGAGTGATGCTGCTGAAAGGACAATTATTCTAATTAGTTTACCCCAACCCTTTTTATTGCCTCATATGAAATAGAGCTCTAGTATCACTATAGATTACTACCATAGATAACTAGCTAGCTGACAACAGGATCTTATTCTGAATAGACACACTAGTTTAATACAGCATTAATATGATTGACAAAAAAGGTCCCAGATGTTTGAAAAGGAAAGACAATACACTGCAAGTTTTAACAGCTGCTCTTCTTGCATGTAAACAAAACTTAAAAGAACTATTCTCATGTTCAAAGCCCTGACTAAAACATCAGTATGTATGATTCCGAAGGCTTATTATGAATATTTGGTGTCATGCCTGTGTATCTATGTACAAATTTAAGAGCAAAGGCCATCATTGTACTCTGTAATATTTCAGAAGGAAAATACAATTTTCCATTAAGAATAGAGAGACTTTAGTAACAGTCATGTGTGCATTACATCAACAGAACATCTAAACAAGACAAAATCAAGTAAAATTGTTTTTTGTACTGTACAGCTGCATGAGCTGAATACAAAATGGTTGCCTTTTTTGTACAGCTGAGTAGAGATCTCAAGGCCTGTTATTAAAATGAAGGTCTAGAGCATGATATTTGCACTCATAAAGTTGTGTTATAATTTGTACATGGTGAAGAGGGATCAGACCACTATAACTTGCATGCCCCCATTAAACAAATAAATTCATTTTCCTGATCAACTTTTGCTTGCAGCACAAACTAGAGGAGTAGCCAAAGATACTTAAGTTTCCAGTGATGGAGAAGCTCTCTACCACAGTTCTTGTTAAGCTGTACTAATGATTAATGGCCTTTGCTGTTAATAGTGTGTGCTCTACTTATTGACTAGACTTCTTTAGGTTTCAAGCTTTTATATCTTCTTACACATGTCTCTGTGGAACAGAGGTGCCTCCTTTGTTATCAGATTTCTGTTTCACATGTAGATATTTAAAAAGCAATTGGATCACAGCTTGTAACTTTCTTTTGATGAACTCCTGTATACATAACGAAGATTTTATTAGCCCTTTCTTTGGCCAAATAATTGTACTGGAGCCAATGTTCACCTAATTATCCACTATAGTCTCAGTATGCCTTTTCCAAAGACATTTTTAATGTGGATTGAGTTCCCCATGCTGTAATCAGGTTTTGTATTTTTCCTTCCTAAGTGGGTAATTTTACAGTTCATGTTACTGAAGCCCAAATTAATCGTTTGCGGCCTGATTTTTCAAGTAATGATTGTGATATTGGTTTATTTCTGTAACTTACCCTCACCAGTACTTACCCTTCTCAATACTTGTGTCTTTTGTGAACCTTGTCAGCAGCAATTTTAGATTTTCTTCCAGATTAGCAGTGTAGTGTAGAATACATGAAGTCAAGGACCAATCTCTAAAGAACACTGATAAAGACATTCGGTGATGATCATCAGCTTCTGTGGCATGTTGAGACATAGTTTCTCGGTGTAAATGGTTCTCACTCTCAGTTTAAATACTCCACAGAAGTCCATCTTCAAAACTCTTAACCCAAACTTAAAAAGCAGTAACAAGTTTATTAAAAAAACAAAAAAATGTATACATCACCACATTTTAAGTAGTTTTTTAGCTGTAATTTAACAGTTAAGATATTTTTGTGTTTAGGCCTAGCAGTCAAGTTCATGCTTCTAAACCCCTGCTTGCAGTGATGTAGCATTTGCCTCCTTTCAGTGCTCTAGACTCTTGGTGTTCCAAGATTTGATGAAAATCAGTGTGAAGGAGCCAGAGTGCTTCTTGGCTATCTCACTTAAAGTTATTAGATGCAAATTACCTAAAGCCATTAACTGAAAAATGAAATTCTGTATCTGATACCCAGCATCCTCCTGAGTGTCTGTTGAATGGGTTGTCATGTACTCTGAATTTGTCCTGGTGTTTCAACGCTGACCTATTTATTCAGCATGCTTTCTATTATGCAATCACTGTGTCAGCACTGGTCAAAATTATACCTAGGAGAAAATCCCATGCTAATCTCTGCTTTGTTAATCTATTGTCATTTTTCCTCTTCTCCCAGTCCTGTTCACCTGTCGAAGAATTCTGGCAGGTAATGTGCTAAACCTGTGTCCAGCTCCATTCCCACCTTAACTGGGAGGACTTCAGAGCCTTGAAAAAAAGATATTTTACCGTCTTTAAGGATAAACCTTATTTTTTTCTGTCACTTTGTTTACAACAAGGGAATCCTGTGCACTGTTGGGCAATCACATCTCTAAAGCTCTATTGAGCAAAGCTAAAGTATCCACTACTACTGTCTTTCAGCTTTAGAATCGGAAGCATGCGTGTCTGTCCAGTGGTATTTTTCCTGCAGGAAAGGTTCAGATCATTGTTTTGACATCCTACCACAACTGTCACTTATACTTTTATTTGGGTGGTCATACATGTGCGCTGCATGATGGATGACCTGGATTTCTGCATTGGTTTGTAACTTGGAACTCTAACAGAATTCACTTGTAAAATATTCCATCTGATCTAAATATGGCACAAAAAACATCACAAAAAGAAGGCGATTGTTACGGCTTCTCTACACAGAGTTACAAAAAGCTTTTAAGGTGTCCATTATTTAATTTTCCTTAAGTTTTTTCTTTACTGTTTTGCTTTTTTTCTTTCTTTTGTAAAACATTTTCTTCTTTTACAGAAGACTTAGCATTGGAGAAAAAAAAAAAAATCTTAACATTACCTCATTATTGCAAACACCAGTGCAAAACTCAAAATCCAAGAAAATTATATTGTCTACAGCAATACCATTTGAACTGATCTGCATGTGCATAAACAGGTTTTTCTTTTTTCTTTAACTTACTTATCCATGTTGCACTGATTTTTCATTATTGACTTACAATGATAGATAAATTCTTGATGTAAGGAATAACTAGGTCTTAACTAAGTCGATGAAGGACATCTGCCTGACCCAATGGAAATAGCCATTTTTAGGTCTCTGTAGAACAGATTTCTCTAGTGTGCAACATACTAAAAAAAAATGTCAGTTGTTCATGTCTGGTGAACACTTCAGGGTGCCCAATACTTGCGGTGTGCTTGACATCTCGTTTCACATGCTGAGTCAGATGACTTTGTACTCGTGAAAACCTACGTGGCATGCCTCTGATGTCTTTAACCCTTCAGTAACACCAATATCTTAAGTCTGTGTCACAGCCCAAGACATACAGAAGTCTTGCAGTTTAGTTTCCATATCAGGCCATAGTTCATGAGGTGCCTGTATTTTCCTCCGTAAAGCAAGAGCACAGCTGTCTGAAGAAGACTGCCTGTTACAGTCATAAACAAATTTCTCAGTCTGCTTAAAGCAGCGACAGAAGATGTCAGAGATCTTGTCACGTACCATCACTTAAGCAAGATAGGAAGGTGTCGACTAGAGGAAACTAACACAAGGTCAGTGCAAATGGGTCAGATAACAGCTCAAGATGAATAATAATCAGTGCGCTGACAAAAAGGAAAACAGCAAATGGCATTCCTCAGGGTTCTGTTATGGGTCTGATACTATCCGATATTTTCATTAATGACTTGGATGGGGGAACAGAGAGTGAGTTTATTCAATTTTTAAACATTATCCAGTTCAGAGGGGCTGTAAGGATGCTATAATGCAGTTCAAAAGAATTTGACACATGGAAGAGACAGTTTGGAAAATCAAGATGCAATTCAGCACCAAGTTCTATACTTTGAGAACAATGAGCAACAGCAGGAATACAGGATGTGAAATTATTAACCAAGGTAGCAGTTCTACAGTATCAGGTTGGGATGTAGTAATGAATCCCAAACTGGAGAGAAATCTAATAGCTTTGCTGTTGCAAAAGCAGTCAAACATTATGCTTGAATCTGAAACAGCACTGTAGCAAGAACTTATGTTCTTGCTTTGTTTAGCTGGTGTCCTGAGCTTAATTTTGGGTGTACAGTTCAAGTGCAGACTGCTTGGACAAAGATCAGAGGACAACAAGGTGAATGTTTACAGCTCTTGGATATATAACCTGCAGACAAATAGTGGCTGAAGTGGAATTATTTAATCTAGAGAAAAAAAGGTCATATTCTATTGTGCATTTATACAATGTCTTCAATACATAAAAGTGACCTGAAAGGGGAAGGAAACAAACCATCCTAAATATCTGCTTCCAGTAGATCAGGAAGCAGCAGGTTTAAATGAGGACAAAGGAGATTTAAATTAACAACCTAGAAAAAATATTGAATAGTGAGCACAGTTGGCATACCAGGGTTCTTATGAACATTGTTGGAGCATCATTAATTGAAGATTGAAGATTTTGAGAAATATTCCAGCGAGCTACCTAGGAGATGGAGGTAAAGGGTAGGTTAACTGGCCACGCTCCTGCACAGGGAAGACCCTGTCTGAGCTTCCTTCCAGCTTTGATTCACTGATGATTCCAGCTCTGCCTAGTCTGCTGCTTCTTCCACCAGCAAATGGTGGATGCTCGTGTTTACAGAGCTCTAATTGCAGGAATGGGGGTCATCTCTGCAGGAAGAAAACCTGTTTACTGTGTCACAACACAGCTGCTCTGTTCCTAGGTATCACCTGGGTTTATATTGTGAAGTGCCTCATTGCAGCATACAGCTCAGGCAGCATAGAGCTGGAAATCTTTTCTGATGTTTTTTCTCAAGTTCCTGCCAATATTCAGTCTTACTGGGGAGGCCATGAACATACCACCCTCACAGAGAGATGTAGCTGGAGCTACCCTGAATATTTATTGACACAGATCATGCATGTCTGCAGCATGTATTAACCTCTGCCTGGGGCACAGTAAAGCCACTCTAATTAGCACATTTTCTTTCTGTGCTGCAGATCCTGGTTCAAAACCATAAATCTTGCAGGTGGAAAGGTCATTTGGATTGAATATATCAGGAGAAGTTGTCTCTGGGAGGGCTAAAAGCTGTTCAACAGGAACAGTTCATGTTTTATGTTTTCAAAGTCCTCTGTAGCAATGCAGTGCCTTTTGTTCTTGGTATAGATGTAAGTGGGCTCAAAGGATATAGTTAAGTGTGCCTTGGTTTGTTTTGGCAGATGACCAGTTTAAATACACTTTAATCCCTTTTAACAAACAACCTGTTTGTTTCTGCAAAGTTAAATTAAATAATAAAAAAGACACAATGCATGCATATTTCATTTTTCATGGAATTTCATGCTTTACTTTTGTCTTCTTTATTCATTTAACATTAAACCTCTTTTCATGATTTTTCATGTACTTTGAAATCAGTGTTGCTCTGGCTTTTTGGCTCAAGATATGTCAATTCACTATTATTTGAATTCTTGGCATTTTCTTTCTCAGTGATAAAGATGATCCTTTTCAAACCAACACATTTCTGACCAGATTAGAACCAAGGAAATGCTGGCTCTGATGACACTTTAATGTATCATAGAATAAATATAGTGCTTGAAAAGGGATTTTTTTTTTCCTGGTATTGTAATTATTCTTGTGATCGAAGCGGGATTACTTTATTTTTACGCTCCATTATGAGATAATTTAAAATGTTACATTTATTTAATGAGTAGAACAATACAAGTGCTTTGGCAGGACAATATTTTTGCTTTACCAGAATTTTTTTTTTTTTACTTTAGACATTAAGTCCCAACACCAGAAATATTGTGTTCTTGCTCACAATATGGTAAATATTTAATCATTCATTGTCACTGCTAAGCACAACTTTTCCTCTAGTTCTCTCCTTACAGTGTGACATGACTAACTACTCTTGCCATTATGTTCTCATTTAATAATGTCATCATGAAGCAGTAGCTTGTCGTCTTCATAATGAGATCAGCGCCTGGCAAAAACAAAGCGGAGTAATCATGCATCATGTTTACCATAACAGACATGCTTGGACAAGAATAAACTATAATGGATCAGCAGCATTCAATACTGAACAAAACTTCAGAAGCAAAGAAAAACCATTTATGAGTCTCATAATGCAAGAAAGAGGTTTTGCAGCAGGACGGTAAATGCTGGCCTAGGCACAGCGCTGTAGAGGACGTAAGTTTTTAACTGAGCTGAAATCAATGGAGATGATACTCAGTTTACCGAGACCGAAATTTTACCTCATAACACATAAGACAACCAGTGATGGGAAAGAAATGTGAAATAGAAGAAAAGGTTGGCATAACCACTGGAAAGTGCCTTCTGTGGAAACCCCTGCAGATGATAAACGCCCTCAATATGATGGGAGAAATCTATGGCTACTCGCTGCTTCCATTCCACAGAACTTTAACAAAGGGGTGAGGCTGATTAAAGGAAAACAGCAAGCAAAGCAAAGATTAACCACAAATGTTACATGAACTGGAAGGTGGACAAAAATTAACTGGTACCATTATCAATCCCTCATATGAAATTTGCAGAAATTCCTACCCCTTTGTACCCAGCAACATTGGGCCATACATGCAGGTGACACATTATATACACATGCTGCCATTTCTGCTTCATGCTATCATGTGCTATTTGCTCAGTCCATGGCTGTTAGCATTTAGTAGTGACTGTTTTCAAAAGTTACCTTAAAATATTACAAAACAACTGGGGATTAAGCTAACAAGCTGGATGATGAGCGGTCCAGCCGTTGAGATCAACCTGTTTTGCTCCTTTTTTTCCTTGTAAGTGGGAATATACTCAAAGAGACCAAGTTTCATCAATCTGAACTTTTGATCTCCTTTCAGTATCCCTATTCAAACCTCTTCTGCGCTCACCATGACACTGAGGACATGAGGGTCTACACAGCAGTTTCGTTAGCTGTACAGGTGCATAAACTTCCCTAGTTCCTTCAAGCAAGACCTTCGCCTAATCCTGGTACCAGTTCTGCGAGCTGAAGAAGTCCCTTGCTGAATGAAAATCTGTATGATTAAAGTAAAACCGTACCAACACATCATATACATCCAACTACTCGGTGGGATAGCTGAGTGGCTGAGATGAAACATAAAAAAAACCCTCACTCCCAGTGCTGGCAGTACAGGGTAATTTGTTTTTCTCTTTTCTAGTAGGTAATGGCAATTGGCATCATACCAGTAATATGGGGGAGGAACAGAGCTCACAATCCCACTGTAACATTGTATATAGCTTACGAAAAGGATAAATAAGCCTTCACACGCACTGTACGGGGAAATAATGAGCTTTTGCTGAACCTTTCTATATGGCACAAGCAGCCAGGCAATCATACTTTTCAGGTCTAGAAGGAGGGAAAATATTGTTAAAGCAACAGTTTGGGCTTTTTTCCTTTTCTAAAGAAAGCATCCAAAACTCTGAGGTTTCAGGCAGCTGGGGATTTTATAAGCTTTTCTGACATATAAAGTGTTATTGTGCACAAAAATTTGCATAGTGTCCTGCACACCTTAATTATGTGTGCATTAATTACTGGTATCATTAAACAACAATTACAATGTTGTTAATAACAGCATCAGTAACAATAATAACAATTGAGAATTTTGGTTTCCTGTCCAGGAAAGAAACAACATCTTGAGGACGTCATTTTGCACAAAATGTAGTGAAAGAAATGAACATGAAAGCACAGCTTAACAAAGAATTAAACCATAAAGGAAGGCTGGGTGAGATGCCTGGCCAGCTGGACAGCATTTACATTCCAAGCAGTGTTCCCATGATTTACTCTGAACACATGGTGAGGTCATGACTGTCAAATAACTCTAGTTCAGATTCACATATCTTTGTGCCTGCAAAGAAAATTGAAGGATAAAAAGATTAAAAACTGGTCATTTAAAGAAGTGTTTTAATATATCACAGAAGTGCATAACTTCTTCCATCCACGAGGATTTTCAAAAATCTTTATGTCGAGAAATCGTTTTCTCCTTCAATGACTTCACAAAGATATTTGATATAGTGGGATGAAACTGAAGATGAAGTTCCCATAACAGCTAGTTGAATTTTCATGTAAGCTTTGTTGCAATAAAAATATTTGTCAAAGTTGGAGGCACAATACTGGAGAGCTTTGTCATTATAAAAGACATAAAACAAGGGCATATATTACGGTGCTTGTTTTTCATCTATTTTTTATCTAGTTTCTGGCATTTTTCAAACAGACAGAAAAAAACTACAGCAGGTTAAATGAGAAAGGATAGGAAGTTCCAACACTTATAAACTTGTATTTAACAATTAATATGCAGATTGTACACTCTTGACTCGAGAGTGGATTCATCTCCACAGCTGCTCATTAGCAACCTTCTAAACTGAATCCTAAATCTCCAATTCCATTCAATCTTCTGCGCCCTTCCCCCATGTTCTACTAAGTGCCCTCTTTTTTTCCCACATATGCTTAAATAATTGACTTCCTCAGTTTCTTTGTACCTGACTAAATGTACAAAACATGCAGACTTCTTTCAATTGCTTCAGTACTGGCGCACCAAATTTCTCTTGTCATTAGATTTATTCTCTGCATGTAATTCCAATAATTTTCAATCAGAATTTAAGCATTTTTACCTTTTCATCTAATGTTGAGAGCAAAGCTCTCACCGTAAAATATAGGGGGTGTCTACACAATTTGCTCCAGAGTTCTGATCATAAGTTGATTTTTCTAGCTTTCCATATCCTTTCGGTATGTATGGTGTGTCTAATCTCCTTCAGCCTGCTCATATGAAGCACCTTTATTCACCAAGTCTGATCTTACATACAAGATGTTCTTTTGTCTCATATTCAGACTCTTCCTCTAACTCCAGAGTCATCTTCTGTCATTTCTTTTGGCTGTTGTTCTTACCTGAGGGACAATAACTGATGAGCTTTTCCTCTGATATTCTGGGGATTTTTTTTTTTGTTATACATAGCCTATTAACAACATTGCTCAGGCAATAAGCTAGCCAAAATCATACATTCTTCAAAAGTCAGACTTCTGAAGAACCTGCTTCCTGCCTTAGGTCAGCTCCAAAATCTCCCATTATTTTGCTTATCATCTCTGTTAAAATGCAAAGTTCTCATTGCTGTGGATATTGAAAGACCAGTAGATAGGAAATAACTCAAGTGAAGGTAACTGAATATTTATTGAGGAAAAAGAAAAGGTCTAAGAAACAAGAAAAAATCCCATATTGCTTGTTGAAATAAATGAAGACAAAAAAGAGAGAGGCCTAGCTGATGGACCTAAGCTGAATCACAAGTCCAGAAGTTTTTTCTCCTTGGTAATCATAAAGTCAAGATTTACAGCTTGTGACAAGAGGTGATACTTCTGCTTATGCAGTGGTTTATTATCAGTGCAAACTGAAAGGGAAAAACGCTATTCTTCTAATTACCACAATGGTATATTTCAGTGTCATGCCCTGTCTGGGTACAGCATAAACACATAATAACTAGGAAGTGCTGAAAGATCACAGCTAAATAAATTGTGCTGCAGTCTTAAAATGTAACAAAGAAAGCTTTATTTTATATAGATACATGAAGTGTTAGATCTTGAATTTTGAAGCAAGCTAGATGTGGAAAAAAATCAGATTAAAATGTTTATGATTTTCATAGTTCCATTTGCTATTCCTAGTATCTGCAGGCTTACTGCCTGAGAGGTAATATAATTAAAGTGGACAATTAGGTCTCATTGAATTGCTGTAGTCATTACAGATTTGGAGTATCATTCAACCTATTAGCATTCAGGTTTCATTAATCCAGATTTTTGTAATGGATTAAGTGAGTCTTTATTATTATTATTAAAAATGACCAAATTCTTTATGCTTTCCAACTGCACATAAAATATTATAGACAGATTAAAAGATTTTACTTTGGGCACACTGGAAAAGGCTGATCTTCAACGTACTCTACTCACCATCACACACCTTGCTCTCCTAATCATACACCTACCCTGAGGTCTATATTCTGAGGCCAGTGCATGGGTCTTGAGAAACACTGTGCATCACATTCAGGAAATACCAATGTGTATTAGTCCAGTTTGGGATTCTTGGGGGAAGAAGAGGTGAAAATCTGGTAGAAGCAGAATCCCTTGCACTTCCCTAAAGGGTTGTCATAGCCCCCAGACACACTGCTGGCAGCCTGGCCCTTGCCCACCAGCCTGTGCCTCTGTGTTGTCTTCCTGAGCACTTGCAGGAGACCACACTGCCTCACTGGCTCCCACTTGTATCCCAGATCATGCAGCATAGCCTTCAAGGTTCATTTTTTAACGGCAAAGGCAGAAAAACTGTTCAGCCACCATCAGCCTGGACTTGCCAGAATTCCTTCCTGACCCCGTGGCTGTGGATGAACACGTACTGGGCTCACGTACTCTTATGGTGAAATAAGACAAAGGGGAACACAACAGCTTTCCTGGCTACTTACCGATGGCCAAGCTCCCTGGTAATATAAATAAAATATAGACCCTTCCTGGCATCCACCTCACAGTAGTTGCAATATAAAATCCTACCCCAATGGTGTGAAGTATCCCGGTGACCGACCTGGGGGACATTTTCATTCTAATTTCTTCAGCTGAGTCTGACCAAACTTCCAGCTGAAAACCCAGTGTCAGCATTCTCTCCATAACCACAACTCACACTCCCTTTTTTTTCACACTTTCCTGATTTAAGTGCATCTTTCATTTGCTAATTATAATTAATGAAGCGCTTCTGAAGCTCCTGTGATGGAATATGGTAACATTAGGATTAGTTTTCTGTAACAATTACACTACCTTCAATTTTTCTATCTTATTTTTTCAGCTTTAACAGATAATAAAATACCAGAAGTCATTCCTCAAGTAAACACCAGAATATTGTTTTCCTAATATTCTGCAATACACAAGTGTACATTAATTCTAAATATTTATATTGAATTTTCTACATTGAATTATTAAAATAACATATTAATTATTTATGTACAGCATCGATATACTCCCTAATAAGAAAATATTTGAAATAGAGTTGTCAAGTATGAAAGAAGGAAAAAAAAACATTTGCAACAAAGGATTCTCCGCTTGTTCCAGACTGAAAAGTTCATTGTTACCTTATCCGTCACAGGTTGCCATAAAGCGCTTTTCACTGACCACCTAGAAGTCGGTATTTTTCTGCAAAACACAGTTGTGACTCTCTGAAGACAGTAACAGGCTAAATGGCACTAATGTTCTCTCATACATGTGAATGACAAACTGTCTCTCGGTACACCAGACAGAGCTGCTGACATGAAATCACACAAAATTAAGTGTTGTGATCACAGAAATGCCAAAAGGAAGAGAACAGGGTACGATGCTGTGATTGCCTGACACAAGTCCCACTTCTTCCCTATTCCCAGGGCAGTCAGACAGGGTCCTGTCCTTGGTTTAGGGTTTACGGAATAATTTAGATGTAAAAGCTACGAAACAAAAGGAGAGGAAGATTGTGGAATCACCATTCTGCAAAGAAAGGTCCATTTGACTAGGTGTTAGCCTGGATTCCTACAGAACACATACATCTATAATGTCCTGAATACATGGTTGTCTGCCTGCTGTCTGGGCCACGTAAAGGCTATTGGTAACTGCTGGCAACTTCAGTTAGTGACAAAAAAACCCCAAAAACTTCAAAGACACTTTAAGTTCTTAAAAGCTTTATGAAAAAAGGGTGGACACTGTGTATGTAAATTATAGAAAGTATATAAAGTACAGTGTGAGCTCCCCCCTGCTTGAGATATCCCAGAAACTACATTTTATTAACAGGCCAACCACAGAAGGCACTGTGATATGAACTTGAACTTACATAAGTTTATATAACAAGATATAAACGTGCTGGAAATGAGGACTCATTAGTAACAGTTGCACAGAATAACATGTTTGCTATGGTATAAAATTCCAAAACTATTGTAGAAATATACTTGGGAAAATCCTTATTACACTTCGTTTTCCTGTTAAGTTTCCCAGTGACACTTTTGAAAGCCAGCTTGGAGAGAAAGAGATAAAATACTGATGTTAAGGGATTCCTCAGCAACTGCATATACAAATTACCAAGTGGCCTACAGTAGCCAAGCAGGAACTTGATAATTCCTGAACTGTAGACATTCTATAATACAGTCACATACAAGTGATGAGAAATTAATTTGTAGTTTAATGACACAGGAAGATATGATGACCCAAATTTTCACAGAAATCTTTAAATAATGACAAAACTTACCAATAGTTCAAAAACTACGGTTAATCAGAAAAGAGAAGTTTTATTCCATAGAAACATCTCTATCTCGACATTTAGGTCTTTTTCCAAATTAGAGCAAGCTCAAACAGTAAAAGAGAGAGCAGAATGACATATTCTGAAATATTTTATTTAAAAAATCAGTAATGAGCTTTGTTGCCTTTGACTCACAATATTTCCCAATATATGAGATTGATGGAAATAATAATGATCCCTTTATATAATTAAGCATATAGAAATCCGTTTATGAAACTAACATTTTTCTGTATCGTATATACTGTAAAATTATTTACAGAACAACTCAACTGAAAGTACATTTCAAAGTTTACTTACGGATTATATTTGCTGTTTGTCTATAATTTTTGTACATAAAAGCTCTACTTTTCATCTAAGCAGTTCATAAAAAACCCACCCACAACCCATGATATTAATAAATTAATCTCCACAGCTATTGAAGGCAATGGAATCATGGATTCCACTTTATATTCAGCATTGGGAACATTGCAATTTATCAACAGTAACAATTATAAAACCAAGTAGGGCAAATTGAGTAAAGTTATAGGAGAAAAACTGTGCCCTGTTATGCTTATAAAGCATTTGAAAGCTGATCAACACAACTGAAATCTCCAAAACTGCAATTATTTCAAGAAATTGGACACATTAAGAGCAGTCAATGTAGTCAGCAGTTACATGCTCTCTTAGCTTAGAGGTCAGCCCTGAAGAGAATTGTACATTTGTTAGAGTGATGTGTAATATATGTATATGATAAATAACTATTTGTTGCTCCCTAAAGATTATTAAGGTATCAATTATTTAAGACATGTTCATTTTTCTCTTTCATCTAGAAGTGTATTTATGCTCCGGTGCAGTTTTTAATAAAAGATTGTATCACTCTTCCAGTTCAGTGTCTGATTTAAATGGGTTTCCCATGCACTGTGTGACTGATTAGATGTTTCATCTATTATTTGGCATTGCTACAGCTTTAGTGTAATTCTTAGGTAGGTCCTTTACCTACCTAACATTGTGAACTGAACTATTAATATGAAAATTGATATGAGTCGGACTATATTGTGCTCTCTATTAAATGAGAAGAATATGGTAAAATAGGGAAAACATCTTCTTTGGATTCAATACGCCATTTAACAGAATTGCCAGCCCCTGAATGTCAATCGTGGAATGTGCCTGTAGTATTGAACTGGTTCTGATTTTCCAAAAAGCTTTGCAAAGCAACTTTATAACTTCTACACAGCTTTCACAGAGAAGAGTTATTGGATTTCACCTTGGAACTCTTTATCAGCCACAGGAAAAGAGAGCCTTACCCTACAATAGTTTTGTGGTTCAAACCCTTGTCTCCGCAGCGGGGAAGGGGAAGGAAGGAATCTGAAACTTGAGATGGCCATAGCAGCTATGACAACTTCCAAGCGAGAATTCACCTTCCTGCTGCTCCAGAGTGGGTGGGTGTCAGTCACTCTTTCTGGGCTTTTAGGCTGTTTTGTTTTATTTTGTCTGTGAAGCATCTTCAAAGAAAGACATTAGTTTCATCCAGACAGAACAGAGGAAATTAAGTGGATTATTTTTACAACCTCTTCCCTCACCCTCTGTCCTACTCAAACCCAATAATCTTGGAGGGAAAAATTACAGCTTGGGTACATATCATTAAATACCTCATAAGTAGTACTGGGTAACACCTTTTAAGACTAAATTTAACCCATTAAAATAATTTCTTAAATGTCTTTTACTGTTATGGCTACTGAATGCTATAACACTACTGACTAGCTGGAAATTACACTCAATATTAGTGTTTCTTTGGGCTAGACAAAGGCCTTCAAAGGTGCATCCTATATCAAAAAAACCTGTTGTGTTTTATGCACATAAAATCAGAGCAACAAAATATCCTCCCAAGTCAAACTCAGAGAACAGTCTCAGATTTGTGCAGTAATGTGCAAGGGATTTCTTAGGCTGGGAGGAAATGTTTAAATTTGGTACATCATTACTGAACAATTCAGCGAGGCAGCTATACTCTTATATTTTAGAATGGGAAAGGTCAGTTCCCTGAGGAGCTGAGACCTCACTGTCCATTTCGTCATTTCAATAACTTTGCTTTCAAATTAAGGGGTATTCTCTAAAACTTCAGACCACAGATGTATCAGGGACTCCTAGAAAGAACAGACAAAGCAGATAATATTAGGCAACATGTGAGGCTCTGTGGATTCTGGATTCTTTGAATTCTTTTATTTACAGTCCTAGTTCTTATCCTCCCACAGTCTTACCATTTCATCCTGTCTCATTTTCCCTAATTTTCCTCTTATCAATTGTTAAGTGGATTTCAAATGTCACCACATAAAAGTCACAAAATTCCAAGATCTCAATAAAAGTTCTGGGGCCTAAGATCCTGGAAACAGGCTTTATGAACAGGAGGGATAGCTGCTGGACTAAACCAGCTGTCTGCGTGGCCCATTAAATGAGTTGCAGTTCATGAGGACAGAAAGTTGAAATATGCAATACAGTTCTGTTTATAGTCTCTTGACAGTAAAATGAGAATGGAAATTTTCTTTTTTTTGTTTTGTTTTGTTTTGTTTTGTTTGTGTCCCTCTAGTCTATTTGTCAGCTATGCAAAAAGCAACAATAGAAATGCAGTTAAATCAACAATGCAAGTCAATTGTTTTCCATTTTGGTGCAAGATAAAAAATATATTAAAAAATTAAGGGAGAATATAGGACAGACTTTCTAAAAACATATTTAAAAAAATATATATATGATTTAGGAGTCAAAATCCCATTCAGAAGAAAATTAGGTAAGTCAATCAGTTTTAATGTTTTGTTGTGGAGGGCACAGGACAGAAAGATAAAATAAAGAACTAAGTGGTCTTAGGCATCTGTAAATAATACTCATATTTGTGGTTTAAAATTCTTCCCCTCTCACAGCCTACAGCATTTCTTTTTTTAATTTTGTCACCTTTGGAAAATATATTTAGTCCTCATGGGAAAGTCATATGAAAATAAAGAAAACAACTTTCTCTCCGATGCACCAAAAGAGCACACACAATGTTCTGATTCTCTCCCAGTCCCCACCAATAAACAGTAGTTGATCACCTAATTATTTATTCCTGAGAATTTTCATTTCTTGTTCTGTTCCTCTGTGATATGCTCAACAAGCGAATGCTTAAAACAATTGCCATGGAGTTTTTACTATGGAGAAACAGGCCATTAAGTTTCAAATCAATGTGGATGATTGCAATGTGAAACTAATAATTTCCTTGAAATTAATACTGGGAGTGAAAAGAAGTGGCAAAGAAGTAAAATCAAGCTTCATTATTAGACATACTCCCACAATTTCAACAGAACTTAGATAATTAACTTATGTAAGAAACAACACATTTCTGATTTTTCACTCAATGCCCCTTTCCTAAAACCCACTAAACTCAATGAAAAGATTTTTGATAACTCTCATAAAATCTGAATTGAGCTATTGCTCATCCGTGTGTATATTCAAGTATAGTTTCATACTTTCACTTCGCCTGTTTATAATACTCAAAAGTCCTGAGAAACCACTTGGAAAGAGGAGGGTCTCTGATGGGGAATCAGTGTGGTATGAGTCCTGACAAATAATACCTGAGTCAATTGACACCTGGAGCCACCAGGAGCCACCAGGAGCATAAGCAAAACCCACAGAAACTGCTGAAGCCTCTTTTAGTTTATGTAGCCAGAGCCTGTGTCATACTAGGGCAATAAGAAATAGAGGTACCGTCATCACAGAGGGCATATTTCTTATCCTAAAGGAACATATGCAGACTCTGAAAGGCAACTTATTAAAATAGATAGTTAAAAACTATCTTTATCTCAAAGATCTTCCAACCTAAGCAGAAAAGACAGTGAATGGGCAGATAAGTACAGGTACAAGGCAATCAAATGGCTTTGTCAAGGTTAGTGACAGAGCTGGAATTAGAAATCAAAGTACCTTAAAGGGATTTTGGATCTACTGAAGGATGTGTGTTGCATGTGAATTTAATGAAGTTTTAAAAATTATCGTAATTGTTCATTAAAAATATCTCATGTCTTAACCTGGCTGTAATCAAATGCAGATTTTTCATGTAAAGCCTACTTCTTTTCTGCCTCTTCCAAAAGAAAATAAGAAAGAGGCAGAGATCAAAGGAGTTTTGATGAACAACTGGAAAATCTTGACTGCTGTTCCAGCATATTTTGGTGGTGTAGCACAAAGAAAAACAATAATAAAAACCCTGCAGAAAATGGAATATAAAGAGATTAGCGAATTTGGATTTATTGGACCTTACGCCTTTATAACAACATAAAAAGCCTGACTTAATAGAGGAGAATGTGAGGGACAAAGATTCATAGAGAGTAATAAAATATTTTGATACGACTTTTCTTTAATGATGTGCCTGGGCATGTACTTGCTTTCTCTGACACAGCTCTGCTGATGTTTCTCTTAACCTTTACTGTCCCAAAAGCCAAATTAGATCAAACTATATCACGTATATGGAATACATAAACCAAACTATTCAATTCTCAGAAATACACTTTCCAAACGTTATTTCTTATTATTTCTTTAAAAAATTATTTTTAGGTTTTTTATTCTGTGTGAATTTTTTTAACAGATATAACATAAAACTCAGGAAACTAAGCAATAACACATCGTAAGAGCCGTTAACATCACGAAATCACAGCTCCCTGCAGCAGGAGGCTATGAGACAAAAAGATCTGAGCTCTTACAAAGTTGTAATTGAGAACAGCAATAAGGCAGCGGGGGGAAGAGATCTAGATCTCAGCTGCTGGTTCAGCGACTGCAGCACAAGAGGCAGCCGCTGCTGGTGCCAGCAGTTTCTCACACACATGGTATGAGTGTGAGCATGTGTATGTACGCATGTACAAGAATCTGTCAGAAGGGTTGCCAAAACTCAGTGCAGGAAGACACACCTGAACAATATAAGAAAGCCTTTTTCTACAACTGCTAGTTCAATGAACAAAGAGCAAATTATTCGTCTGAACTTAGCTGCGACAGACCCTGATACAGTTCCAAAACCACATGTCAATATTATCTCCTTTCAAGTCCTTTGGTTTCAGTAATGAGATTTTTTTAATATTCTTTGGAGAGTAAGCCAAATTTGCTAACCTGAACTTAGCAATGAAAATGGGAAAGGAGAAGAAAACTGCTTTAGTTCTGGTGTTAGCAGCTGCACTATTCTCTGAGGATCATCAGAAGAATCTCAGCTATTAAAAACACACGTGAAAGGTGCAAACTGCACACAATGCATTCCTAAGTAACTCCAGATGAGACACTGGTTGTTATGTACAACACAAAAGCAACAACTTTTGAGGCATAAAAGAGTAGTTCTGAGGGCAAATGTCTTTTTCAGTTCATTCAGTGATAATGAAGCTTCCTCTTGCTTGAACAATTAGCTTTTAATTTAAAGCAGGAACTTACTGTCCATCTCGCTTCTAGATTCAGTGAGGACGTCTTGAAAAGAGATAGGTGCAGAAAGGTGTAGCTTCATCCTACTTTAGACCTCTGCAACATTTAAATCTGAACTAGTCAGCCCCATCTTCCTAGTCAATGGAGAGAAATAGGCTCTTTGGATATCTGACTTAGACAACTATTTTAGGAAGGGATGAATCATACTCTAGAAACATTTATTTTCTTGAGCCTCCTCAACTGTAAATCTCTTGAGATAAGGGTCCTTTATATAAGATTTTGACTCCTAATGACAAACGACGTTGATGTATGACTTCTAATTTCAGTCCCAAGAAGGAATAGCTTGTAAACAGTTTTTAAAAAAGAGGTAAAAGACAATCATTTAGAGCAATTCTGAGCATCACCAGAAGCCTGGAAATGGGTAAGCGATACAAGTGGCACAAAGGTAGTAAGACAGCTTTGTGGACCATTGACTTTTCTGACCTTGGTCCAGAAACCTATGTGCTGAGGACTGATGAAATAAATCAGCACAGCTAAGTACAGTGTCTTTGTCATAGGATGAAATATTCCCCCACATATCTTCATAACCTTCTGCAAACTTTAAACTTCATCTCTCTGAAGTAATTATTAGCTCCCTCTGTCAGTGTTTCCCAGCTAATGTAATGGAGATGAGGAACAACTTTACCAGCATTGAATAACAAATCTATATTAGAAATGTGAGTCTTGCCAGGTTTGATTTCAGATCACTACAGTTACTACACTGATTTTCCATTTAATCCCTCTAATACACTGCAATCCTTAAATTCAAATTTTCATGCTTTCACAAAATACTTTGCTTTGATGTATTGACCCATTGCATTACAGTACTAGGTAAACTGTTTAAGAACATGCAGTAAAAGGAGTTTGAAACATTTTCTTCCAGATTATTTCAAAAGGACCCTATATACCACCTAATAGCCTGCTCCAGCCCCCAGTGATGTTCACAGAAAGATTCCTATTCATTTTAATGAGGAATGACTCAGTCCTATGGTACTACTAATTTAAACCAACTATAAATGAGTCCCCTGGTTTTTAAAATAAATGACATAATATTACCAGGAATAAGCATGTGTTCAGTAATACTTTATTTTTCTTTTATTACTGACTTGACACCTTTTCTTATTCCCACCAAATAGCTGGAAGAGGTGAATAATAAAATGTATTCCCTGAAGAAAATATAAAATTATATCTTCGGAGTCTTGACCATATTCCCAAACTTAGGTGATGGCTGCTTGCCCATCTAAACTCTCCTTCAGAGCTGATGAGTTATGGTGTTCTGCAGTGGGTTATGGTCAGCTACTGCTCCTAGCTTAGTTGGAGCAATGATAAAAGGTGCCACCAGGCATCAGTCATACCTCCGCCACACTAAGAGGTGAGAGCAAAATGATCGTATTGCTGTTCAGTGAGAGTTGAGAGACAGAGCAGAGACAAAACCGCAGGTGATACCGGTTGCTGAAATAAAGAGTGATGCAGAAGCCTACCTCTTAGCTAAATCCTAGCTGATATAAACTGGCCTAGCTCCATTGCAGTCAACTGACGTCACATCAGCTGCAGAACTGTCCCGTTGTCGGCGCACGGTGCATGGCCTCAGTTTCAGACTGTGCCTGCTCTTAGACTCATACAGTCACAAGTGGCTTTGCGGCTTCACTTTGCCCCCCTGGGCTTCAGCTCACATCACAAGAATGCAACATAATGCTTGCTGGCTTCACTGCAGACATGCTTCTATCATATATTTACTCTCTTAATAACCAAAAGGTATACTGTGTCCATTCAGATGTAAGCTTATGTAGGCATACTGTTGGGAAGCAACAATTCATATTTATCAGCACTGAAGATATGAAAACAGGCACACCGTGCAGAGTTAGAAACATCTACTTCAGCTCCTCTTAGCCTTTCACTAGGTTATTCAACAAAGAACAGGGACAACGTGCTAAACAAGAACTCCAGAGGTGTTTAACAGCAGGATTGCTACCTTGCCTTGCGCGTACTGCGCAACATTGTTTATTTAATAGAGTGAAAGACCTGCAGAACTTGGAAGAGTGAGACCAATACTTAGGGCAACTTTTTATTTAATCTCTTTGTTATTTCTTTATGTCTGTCTTGGATCAGTTGCTGAGCTCTATTCACTTCTGAGAATTATCACTTCCTTCCTCGATTTCTGGATTTCACCAAATGATGTAATGATGTACTATATGAAAAATCAAACAAGCAGAGAGACTCAGAAACTGATGCTAGTAGTTGCTTTTCAGACTTTCTTTTTTAGCAGATTATGTTTCAAGACAGGATTTCAGAGACAATTAACTGTCTTTGCTGTTGTTGCAACCATTATTTTGGCAGGCAGCTCTCCAATATCAGTGCATCTAGTCTGAAGCTGACTCAAAGGATAAAGAAGCATTTACTTGTGTCCATCTCTTCTGGTACCTAGACAAGTTAAGGGAAAGCCTTACAGTACTGTCAAAGGCCTTGAGTTGAGCTTACTTGAGCCAGTAGGAGAGCCATTAGCCATGTCTTACATAGCAGTCATTCTACATACTTTCCAAGAATAATGATTCTTTGACTGCTTATCAATAAATGCTATTGCTTGAGACACAAATATAATGGAAACTGTGACAACTGGTGAAAAAAACCACATCTTATGGCTTGAGCAATTTATTTGCCAAATTTTCTGGTCAACATATAGTAAATATACTGCAGATAATTAGTATTTCATGATATTAACATCCTCATGTTTTCATAATAATGCTGTTTTATTTTAATAATCTGTTCCCATAAGGCTACTCATGTGATTGTGATTCATTATAGTCATAAAAGCATTTGTTTTTATCAGAAGAGTGCAGAAATCAAAATGCTGCATGCAAATACAAGATAACAGTTGAGGAGCACAAGAGATGTAAAAGAGAGGTATTGATCTTGCATTAGTAAGATCAAAGCAGCATGAGTGGGACAGTTACACATCACTACGCGCTTCATCACCATACTGAGGTCTGTAGCACAAATCCACATATTTATAAACTTGTTTGGTCATCTCTGCCCAGTCCCTTTCCTCAAGATGAGACACATATGCAAGGAGTGGGCACAGATTTCATCTAGCAGAGAATTTTGTTAAGCATTTATGTCAACTTGTTCATTCTGCCTCCAAATTAGTCATGAAGCAAAACCTTGGGGGTTTTGGGTATTCTGTGCAAAACCTTGCAGAATTAAGGTCATGGCAGTGAACACATATATGCAAACATACTAGAAGCTAGCTGTAAATATTTACATTGCAACACAGACCGTTGGGTACAGCTGGCACTCACTGTGCATGTTCCTCGATGCGGTTCCCATTTCTACTTGTGCCTGTAAGTTCGTATTTTGAACTGTTAGTCTTCAGCCCCCAAAGAAGGTATATCTGACAAGAAATTATATGCTTAAACTGAAGTATGAGATATTAAGTCTAGGTGTAACGAGACCATTTAATGCTGAAACAGGTGAAGCACTCATCAGTTGAGGAGGTTATGGAAGCCCATTGCTGGCTATTTCTGAGGGCAGACCAGAGTAATGTGACACAGATGATCCTGCTTAGGTCCAAAGACTCAGTTGATGAGTCAGCCTGTTTATCTCCACCACCTGTAAAGGAAACCTAGGTGAGTTGGCCTCTGTGAACATTAACGTTGCAGGTGCATATAGGAAAGGAGCTGTATCTCTTTAATAGGTTCTGTCTAAGTTATAATGCATTTGCGTGGATCTCCTGTATTATAAGAACGTGGATTTCCAAGACACTAGAGGCATTCACTCAACTGCCAAATTCAAACAAATGACAAGTCTGAAATTAAATGCTGACTGCAGCTTAAAATATGTATCTGCATGAAGTTTACACAGTAGTTTGCATATCTATTTGCTGCAGCAAAGTGATTCTACTGTTCCTTCCTTAGCAAATGTTCTAAGTCACTGTGAAATCTTATACTGTGTGACTTGCTTTTTAGAATGGTAGCTTCACAAATCTCAATTCTGAGCTCTCTGAATGTTTGTTGTAGCAACAAGAGAAACAGGTCTCACCTGAAAAATATGCAGCAGTCTTCCTTACAGCATCTTGGGATATTTCAAAGATCTGACTTCTGCATGTTCAAAAGCAAAATTCAAGAATGCTAGAAAATACCTTAACTTTTCTGGACTTCTCAGGGTAGGCATTTTGAAGTTTAATCTGGAAATGTGACTGAAAAGTATATTCTTCCAGGTGATTTGGTCACTCTTACTCAAAATCTTGACAGAACACCAGTCACAGTCACTGTCTACTTTAATCATTAGAAGAATGGTACTTGTTAAAACAATAAAATGAACTCAAATGTGTCTTCACAACCATGATTTGGGAAAAGGTCTTCAGGACTGCTTGCTGCTTCTGACAAGACTACTTTGGAAACTCCTATCAAGTAACATGATAATGAGCCTGCTGTTAGAAAAATAATCCTCTTGATTATTAATAAAAAATAGGGTTGGACACTGATTAATACATGACACATATTATTAAAAGCATTTTATGAATTAGTGTCAGGAAAAAAGGAATGTTTGTGATTAATGAGTTCTTTTGAACCATTTCCAAAATCAATAGAGAGAGCTTTAAATTACCTATGTCTGATGCAAAGCACAGCATGCTGGCCAACAGCATCTACTTCTTCTTAATCCAGGGGCTGCTACCTGGGCTCCCCATTTGGTCTGTCTGGAAAGTACCTGTCCTGCTGTCAAAGGTACCACTGAACCCTGATCTTCCCTGTTTTTCAAGCAAGCTGTGGCAGCACAACAAATGGAGAAGTAGCACATGTTGTAGGACCAGAAACAAAAGGATCAAGGGGAATGCATTTGATTTTAATCTGTCCACTTGACCTTCACATTCATTCCAGCTTTTCTTTTAGATAGTGTTCACTGCTTATCGTAGCTGGAAGTTCAAAACTTGCCACCTCAGCTCCTGGTCCAACTCCCTCTGAAGAAACAAAAATCCTATTAACTTTTATAGAAAGAGGGTCATGACCCATGTGATCACTTAGCAGTGTTTCCTCTTTCCTTTAAAAAAGAGAACAGCCAAAAGGCTAGTAAAAAAGATGTGTTTTTCCTAAAGCAAGAGTAAAATACTTCACAGTACTCCCCCAGGGCCTAATGAAGGAAGGCTGTTGGGAAGCTTTAATGACTTTTGCATATCAGAATCCCGGAGAGATCCTCAGGAGTGACTCTGTGCCCCCTCCAGCAGCCATGAGTCCAACCTGCTGCTGAACATATCTCCAGTGGCAGAAAAGTCTGAACCACTGCAAGCAGTATATTCCACGCCTTTGTTATATTACCATGAAAACCCTTCCCATAACACCCAACCTACATTTTATTCTTGTTCTTCAGGGCCATGGAGAACAGCTTTGTTCTTTGAAGCAGCTTTTCATATATTTAAAGAGTGTTACCATAATCTCTCAATGTTTTACTACATCTCCATTATATCTCCATTATACTGAACAGTTCCACTTTATTCAGTATCTCCTTGCAGGTTATGTGTCCTGGATCTACGCTTGCTTGCATTTCTACCTGTTCCTCTCACACTTATGATACTTTCTGTAGCAGAAGTGAAGAGCTAAGTATGTGAGGTGTATTGTAGGCTGTTATAAGTTCTTCTTACTCACATATTAAAAGAAGTCGATAAACCATATGAATGTTACAAAACAATAATATTAATATTTTTTAACGAGAAGTAAATTAATAACAAGTGACTAAAGTGTTGGATAAAAAGAAGTCAATAAGATAATGTATTTAAATAATCAGAAAAATGTCTTTGAATAAAAGGCAAAGAATTTTTCATGGCTGAAGAAACCAATAGAAAACAGAAAATAGATTATAAAAATTCAAATAATTCATAACAAAGTCCATCGTGACTTTGTATTGAGTCCAGTATTGTACTTATGAGTGAACTAGAAGAAGGACACAGAAACTGTTTGAAAAAAAACATATTAAAGAGGGTTATCTGAGATAATTGTCTCTCCTACCTGGCATTTCTTCTGTAGTACATTAGAAGAAGAATAGCAACATGAACAACACTAGTTTCTCCAATTTTTCTTCTTGGGTCAGTGTTTCAAGATCACATGTTTTTCCCCTCTAGACTCTCTACAACTTTCCTTACTATTCATTATGTTCAGTACTCACTGATAGGTAAACCCTCCATGAATTTAACTGATCCTATTTGGTCTCCCCAATGCCTTATGTCAATATGTTTCACAGTTCAGTGATGTACTCTCTGAAAAAGGCTTTCCTTTCATTGTTCTAAACCTATTACACATAATTTTCCTGGCTGCCCTGCTGTTGTTTGATTGTGAGAAACAGTGAATAATCAATTCCTATCCACTTTCTTCTGGAATTTATAGACTATTATCCAAACTGCCTAAATCATCTCTTTTTCAATCTAAATGTTCTACTTTATTAATCGTCTTTTATAGAAGTTGTTTGAACTTTTGATCAGCTTTGTTTACTAAATCCTCTCTGAGATGGAGTGACCAAGCGCCACATTCATGGTTAGACATGCTTTTTCTTCATAAAGTCTTGCTTGGCTGCTACTTAGCCTGCCATATTCTACAGAAAATATGTAGCTTTTTTATGTGATCCTGGATTTTTCCAAGTGCAGAAGTTAAACTAGTGGTTAGATAATACTTTTGGTTTTCTTTTGTCGTGTTTGAAAGAGAAGAACTAAGAATTAGTGTGTGAAACCTTATGGATTTTTTGTGATATTTCCCATTTAACAGTTCAAATACTGAACAGTTTCAAATATCGACCAAATGTAAGTATGCTTTAATCTACTTTTTTCTTCCAGCTTGAGTTTACATTTTTTCTGACCTAATTGTGTCAGCTCTCTGACCACAGCTGACTTAGTTTTGTGAAGCCTGCTGTTAAAAAAACCACTTGTGCCACCTCAATGTATTGATGTGTTTATCATCTTCCCTGTTCAATAGCTGACCAATTCTTCCCTGGGTTCTTCCTTTCTCTCTTAAGGCACTTACAGGATGTTTTCTTGTCCATCTTAATGTGCCTTGCAAACCATACTTTCACTTTGTTGAGCTTTCTTCTATTGTCCATGGATGCTTACGTCTACTTATCTGTCCTTGACAACTTGGCTTGATTTGCCACCATCTAAACTTCCGTCCTGTATTGCCAGCTCTTGATCTAGCCACAGCAATCTCTTACTGCTTTTCATCCTCTGCAACTGCACTATTTGTGGCTGTGCCTATACTATATATTTTTTAAGAGATGTGTATTAGCTCATATTCCTTTTTATATTGATTTGCTTTGTATAGTAATGCTCTGACTTTCATGATGCCTTCACATTGCCGGGACAGGACAGACAGCCTCAACCTCAAGGACTTCCTTCCTCAACAGACTTGCTTTGTTCAAGGACTCCAATGCCATTATAACTTGTATCGTCTCTGACTTCACTGCCTGCTCACAGAAAACTGCATCAACCTCATCTTCACAGCAAATGTGTCTATAAGAGGATCCCTGCTATGGCTATTGCCTTTATTACTATTTAAAGAACTCCTATATGTACGTCTATCTACCAGTTAAGGATCACAGAGTTTGCATATAAATCTTTGACAAACATGGCAATACATTTTTTTCCCATAAAAGATGCATATTTTGATAATAATATTCTGATCATGTAAATAATCCTTTTGTAAGACATGAGAGTAAATTAGGTGAACAACAAAAAGACTTAGTAAAAAGGCAAAAGTGTGGACGTATTTATGGAATATTTACAATATTAGCTGTCTCTCCTCAAATAGTGTATTGTAAAAATAATAATTCAAGAAAGAACACGGGAAATGAAACTGTGCAGCATTACACATCGTGACTCTAACTCCCAGACTTTGATAACAAAAGTGATGTTCATGTGTATGGAAGGTACTATTGAAGGGGCTTCTCAGTGGTTTTACTAAGATATCAGAACTTCACAAAGCTACCAACAAGCTACTCACAGATGTTACAGCACAAAAAGTCCATTGGCCCCTTCTAAACCACACCTTGGAAAAAACTGCATCCCAGTTTCTAGTCACCCAGAGTCATCACATTTCTACATGGACTGTTTTCTTGAACCTTACAGCAGAACTCAGCTGTTTAAGTCAATCATCTCATTAATTATATTTCATATGATAAATATTGGTTTTCCTATATCTTCCAGTTAGATGTGGGATAATCCTGCTAGTAGCTGAATTCAACTAATATCTGCATCGCTATATATTCAACTTCAGGCCATTCAGCTGAACTCATAAATGGCATTACCCTTAAAAGCCACCGCTCTATTCAGTTACTGTCCTGGCTTTGTTGGGAATGTGTCATCATTGCCATTATTGAAGTTCACTCTTCATTCTTTGTGAGACTTCTATAACCATTGTTAAAATTCCTCTCATTTTTATGAGTGCATATCAACGGTTCTGCTTCACTATCTTTATAGTATGTCACATACAATAGTGTTGGGACTTTTTGTGTCAGCATTTTGATGAACTGCCTGTAAAATTCTGAGGTTTTCTTCCCATTTTTTATGACAGAAACTTCTTGATTACATTTCAAAAATAGTGCAAATGTTAAAATCTATACTGAATCTAGTGCTTTGTGGGTTTTTTGTTCAATTTTTAGCATCAGAAATAAATCCTGAAATTCTTTGACATTTCTCTCTATAACACAATGTTCATATTTGATACAATGTCATCTCTTCTTTCATTTTTTTAAATAAATCTTTCTCTTCTAAAATCTATATAACATTTTTTCTCCTTGGGAAACTTTGCAAAAACAAAGTAAATGTTTGTCTTTAAGCAGTTCACATTCCAGCTCACAATTCGTGGAATTAAAGCAGGAAAAAAACCGAAACCACTTAACAACTTTATAAAAATGTAACAAAAGTCAAAACATAAATAATATCAGGTAAGAAAGGAAATGCAACCATGATCAGCAATTAAAACTCATCTTCTATAAAAAAGAGAGTGAATGATGTATTATTTTTTGATTAGCTAAGTTGTGTTTCTGGATGAGATGTACTCTGTCAGCATTTCAGAAAAACTATATGAGAGTGATCCCAAATTATATTTTAAATACTTTCAGCTTCTGATGTGAAGGTCTTAATAATAAAATTTCTTCTTCAAAGGAAAAGTCCGGTGTCTGCTACAGTAGGAGTTCGATTTCTAATAAGCCCTTCAGCATCAATGGAGAACAGAATCATATTCCATATTAATAGATCCCAGAAGTGCTATTTGACGACAAACGTACAAGTAGTTTTATCTTTTTGGGTATAGTAGCTGAATCTCTTTGACCTGACATGTAAAGAACCAAGGTCTGTTGATAGCCTGAGTGTTATAAATTACATCAATACTACAGGCAACAATCTGGGAGCATCCAGAGAACAAAATTCAGGGTTACCAACAGGGAATATTTTTTCTCCCCACCACATAGCTGGAGATGGCTTTGCTATTATAAACATCTTTTTGAGGGCTTGCAAAACCCTGTTGAAAGGATGTAAACAGAATAATCTTGGCAGCACTTATTTCTAAGGGTGCACTTAAAGGTAGTAAAGGTATCTCAGCTACATACCAGTGGGCAGCTACAAACTGTACACCGTGTTTTCATGTCATGAGATTCAGGCAAATCTGTCTAGCCTCGAAGGTTACACAGGGAAAAAAAAAAAAAAAAAAAACAACAAAAAAACCCAAACAACAAACCCCAAAAAACCAGCCATCATGTAAAGCAATCACTCCAAAAGGAAACCTCAAACTCCTTTTCTCACATAAGCCTTGATATAGATTTCTTAAACTTGCTAAAGTGTAAATGGCTTATTCCATGTTATCAAGTGTGTTAATTCATTGTTATGACATTTAAAGGTTAGGGACCTATGTAACTGTAACATTATTTTAAATTACTATTTTTTCTAAATGCTGTTTACATCAAAGAACCACTTTATAGACTCTTCCATTTATTCATCCTAAACATGGACAAAATTTTATTTATAGTGGCATTGTGTTGTGTTGGTTTCGGTTTTCATTTTTCCCCCCGACTGTCATGTTCTGGCTTATATAGGTAACGATTTTAGGCAGTTTTCTTATTCAGATATGATGCTTTTCCTTTAAGTGTCACTGCAAGGGCTGTGGCTGCTGAGTTTTTTATGCTCAGCCAACAATTTTCACTCACAGATTCTCATTTCTTGATGAAAGCATTTATACAGATTGTCAAAGCTCTCTGTCCTGCAGCTCCTCATCGACCCATCTGTGTGTGTAATGCATGTAGTCCCCACTTTACATCATTCAGCTTAAAGGCCCATTTAGACACACAGCTGGACACCCACGTAGCCCGTGGCCACCAGATCAGAGCAGCCCTGCGGTTACCTGGCTCTAAGCACCAGGAAAACGAACAGCTGCCTGTCTGCACTTGGCCACGGCACACCAGGAATGTGAGAGCAACCAAGTGTATGGACTGCGATTCTCTCCTGCTTTATTAGCTATAGTTTCATACCCCAACGTATCACACAGTCGCCCTGTATACACCCCCAACACGGTGACTATGTGCTGACCTGCTATAGAGGCAAAACTCTCCCAAGAACAGGGATTGCAAAAAAGGTTTCTGCTTGCTTAGTTTTCTTCCAAAGTCCATAAGAACTCTTTCACTCAAAAATCCTACTTCCAAAGTCATGTTACAATTGTGCAAGTTAAGGACTACTTCTGTGAGCTAACTTTCGTGTTACTAACTTTTTGCATTAGTAACAGAAGCCCAGCCTGTGTTTGCCCTTTCCGTGGCAGAGGTGAGAAGTGGCTGCTCGGACATTCCCTGTAGGAGCCCCACCACCCAGCAACTCCCTTTCCCCTTTGGCTCACCCCGGCCCTGCTGACCTCCAGGGCTGCTAACCTCATTTTCTGTCCGGAGACTTTTTTGAACAGGGGAGGGAAGTATAAGGAACTAGAAGTGTGGGAAATGTGAGAACTGGGAGTATATTTGAGCTTTTGAATTGCTGATCTTGCAGGTAAGAGACTGCATTGAGCTGAAAATCTGCTATGTTTTGGTATTCGTTTTTCTGTGTTTTAAGCAGTATCATTGTTTTTTAGAGTGTTTATTTTGGACATAAGTTGGGTTGGTTTGTCTGTTTATTTTTTCCATGTCCATGTGAATTAATGAATAAAATTAAATGTTGAGTCATACATTGTTTTCAGCTATTTTGTTTATGCAAGTTTTGCCAGCGATATACAGCATAGAATCATAGAATCACAGAATGGTTTGTGTTGGAAGGGACCTTAAAGATCCTCTAGTTCCAACCCCCCTGCCATGGGCAGGGACACCCTCCACTAGACCAGGCTGCTCAACGCCTCATCCAGCCTGGCCTTGAAGACAGCATGAAACACATGAGTAAAGGACAGCAACATTTTTCACCCCATTCACTTTATAACATAAAATTTTATATTTTTATTTCCTAAAATATATTTGCAGTCATGCTGCAATTAACACCCAGTCCTGGGGAGGCAGAACAGTATTCATATATATTTAGCAGGCCCCATTTAAGTTAATATAAACCCACTGTTCCTTGAGATTATATTGGAAAGAAGTTTTACTGCAAATCTGAAGGAAAGAAGGGACTATTGTGATGGGCAGAAAGCAGCATACATGGTTATTTCTAGGTAAGCAGATAGCTATCCTAATATATAATCTCATTAAAATATCAAAGCAAGTCCATTGAGTGTCCTGAGAAGTAACACCATAATTCCGTCAAAATGTGAGATTACTGAAAAAGCACTGCATCACTTTCTGCCAATGAAGCTCATTTCCATGCACAATAGCATGGAGCTGGATTGTGAAATGGTGTTACTGATGTTTTTTTGCCTTCCTGGACTTCAGCTGTACAGATACAGGTTTTTGCTATCAGATACCATAGCTGTATGTACAGTTAAATTACATCTCCCATTTTTAATTGTATGCAATACCATTTTTAGTAATTTAAAAAATGCTTTGTATGCTTCTCAGCTTCACTGTGCTTGAATGTTTTATTGGAACATTAACTCAGCTTACTTGAGAATTACTGGGTAGTAAATGCACTAGTGAGGGAATTTGGCTGTGGTGGGGTTTTAATTTATTTTTCAAATAATGACCTACGGTGCAACTTACTATTATTTTGCCTAATTGTTCCTGTTTGAAGGCTATTAGTCATACTTTACTAAAGATTACCCTTGCAGATTTGAAGCACTTATAAAAATAAACCTGTGATTTCAGGAAGGAGCACACACCTTTAGTTATGAATGCCTGAATGGTAGAAATTATTTCCCTACATTCTCTGTGGTTCTCTGATGTTCTCTCTCTAATTATTGAATAGAATGGATTTTTGCTTAAAGCTGATCTCTCAGATGTAATGAGTCATATTTGTCATTTGTTCTTGAGCCATGATGGTCTTCTGTTAATATTCCAGCTATATCTAGGACTTTAGTATTTGCAGACATTCACTGGCCCCAACTTTTCTGCTTTCACAGTAGCACTGATCATTTGAAATGTTATTTCCTTGAGGACAATTCCAGTCTTAAAAATATATTAGTTAAAACTCATGACTCAAGGTTTTTACCAGGTTCAGATCTTCAGGGATACTAAGCCACTTACCCCTTGCTGATTCAGTAACATGAGGACTCTGTAGTGTTCAAATCACTGTTTACAGATGTATAAATAACAAGTATTTGACCCAAAACGCTGTTTCATTGCACCTGCCTTAAATAGTTAGGATCCCTATCCAAACACAGGGAGATACCTCTCAGTAGGAAATTTCTAAAAGCTTTAAGATGGCACCTGTCTCTCCAGCCTAATCAAGCACCTATTTCCTAACAAGGCAATTCAACTTCCCACATACCTGGTAAGGAGCTGCCTAGAACCAACCCAAAAAGGAGCCCAGGGAGGGGATGGTCTGAATCATACACAACCCTGCATAAGGCAACCCAAAGTTCAGCCTCAGAACACCAGGCAGATAATTCCAATCAGTTTTCTCCAAATACGGGGACAGAAGTCGCAATGCCTACCCATAAAAGGCAATCTCGTCTTCAACGCGTTTTCAGCCAATGAGGGTTTTGGAGCAAGAACACTGGTGCTTACAAAGTGTTGGCAAGTAAAAGTTCTCCCCTATTCACATGAAATTACCTACAGATTTCTAATCTCCCTTTAGGTGATGCAAAAAAATAGTCTCGTTATGGATCTAAGTTATTTAAACACCTCGGAAAACATTGCCATATGTCTACATGTATGTACAAGCACTGATTTTGAATGCATCGTTTTCTTTCTTCCTTAATGTACCTACACGTTTTTGCTCTCCCATTCTCTGAGCAGACTGGGAGCTGTTTGCCGCAAAATCCAATTCTTTATTACATAAGACTGCAACTAATTCTGGGACCATCTGTGTGTACTTATAACTGAAATCATTCCTTTCAATGTGCATTATATTCCACTTGTCAAAGTTCAATTTTATCTCCAGTGGTGTTGCCTGTTTACCTGGTTTTGCTCTTTCCCAGTGGAGCTTGTCACATTCCTTCTGAGTTTGCACATAAATAATCTTGAGACAGCAGCATATTTTACAAGTTTTCTGCATTTTCATGAACCACACAAAAAGGACAGTTTCTGCACAGCTACAGTGCAAAGGATGCCGTACTGAGACTGATGCCCGTCCTCCCTCTTTGTTCCCTCACAGGGTTGCACACCACTGCCCCATGAAGCATAAAACAGCAAGGTGGAACTTCCATCCTAAACACAGGCAGGGGGTGGGAGACAAGAGTGTCCCACCTCAGCCTCCCTGACACCCATGGATACTAGTTCAGATCAGTGAGGAGGAGCAGGTGTCTGGTAGAGCAGCAGGTGGCATTTTGAATAGTCCACTGGAGGTTCACGTGACATACTGAGCATCTTCTGATGGATGACTTTTCTCAGCCAGATGTGGGACCATAGCACAAAGAGAGATAATTAGCTCTGTTAGCTGTCTTAAGTACCAAGAGCAATGATGCCTGGGGCTCCAGTGCAGCTATATAACGGTTTGCCAAAGATCACATTGCTGTCTGTATTCTGCTATTGATACCTCAGCCATCTGGACTTAAAGTACTGCCGGCATGTCTGCTGCAACCCTTTTGCACGGGCATGTGAGTGCTCTTTAACTTTCTTTCTGTACATTTGCCATCTTGTTAGAGATGTCAGTATCTCTTTTTAGGCCCAAGCTCCCATGGGCGACACAAAGGGCATGTGTTTCTCACAAGGGATCCATCTCCCTGAAGTCCAGCCCTCAAGTACATGTAGCTGGAGCTGCAGTATTGGCTGCTGGTTCTTCTGCACCCTGTGCTCTGAGTCGCCAACTCCTTGAGTCTTACCATACAGTTTTGTCACCCTCGGGGATTTTCCCGAAAGTCTTAGTTCTCCTGTGACTTTTTCATAATGTGAATAGTTCTTTGCCACATGAAGAGATAGAAAATATTAAAACTAAAGCCACAGACACTGAAAGGGAAAGACTATCATTTATGATTACTAATGCCACATGATTAGCCTGACTTACAATTACCAAAAATTGATGACAGCTAAACATAGCCTCAAACAGAACCGGAGACAACAGGCAGACAGCACATGCTGTGGTTCCTGTCAGCTGCCAAACTGTGGGGATGTCCATGTCTTCTCATGCTGAATCCTGGTCTTCTCTAAGAAAAGGTGTTGCAGGATTCACCAGCATCACAGGACCCAGCAGCTAGAGAAAGGAGGAAATAAAATGTAATCAAAAGTAGAAACAAAATGGCTTCATGTCAGGAGTGAAAGCTTAAAAAAAAAGAGGAAAGGGAAAAATGGCAAATCAGTGGGTGCTCTGAGTAATGGAAGAATGTAAGCTATGGATCAACATGGTCAGAAGGACAGGAAACAGTGAGGGAGGAGTACAGAACAGAAGGGTGGGTAAGTCCCTACCCTGTGGCAGAAACATGAGTGTGCTGGTTCCTATCTGACTGTTTGTCTTCTCCCACAGAGTCTTGCTGAACAGGAATCTGCCAGAGAGTGATCTGAGGTGAAGGAAAGCAAAATACCCCTAAATATCTATCCAGGGACATTTTACTTTTGAAAAGAAGGGACAATCAGGAGAAATCCTTTGGGAGAAGGAAGGAAATATTGACAAGGGTTTACCTGGAGTGTTACTTCTCTCTATCATCTGTTTAGACTACACGTACATTTGCAACAGCGTCTGTGCCTCTGTATCTGCACAATGCCTAGCATAGTTCAGGAGCTGAAGCCAAACAAAAGAAGGGAAATACAGTGAGAAAAGGAAAGCAGAAAGCATGATTTTTGTGCACCCAAGAAAGTCAAGACAATTTTTTGTGTACTCAAGAAACTCAAAACAACCACGGTGAAAGTTTGTTACAGACCACCCAGCCAAGATAAAGATGAACAACAAATATTCTATAAGCAGCTGGGAGAAGTTTCATGACCTCTAGCCCTTGTTCTCATGGGGGACTTCAACTTACCAGATGTCTGCTGGCAATGCAATAGAGCAGAGAGAAAACAGGCTCAGAGGTTCCTGGAGCGTGTGGAAGATGATAACTTCCTGACATATCTGGTGAGGGAGTAAACGAGGGAAGGCGCCCACTGGCCCTGCTGTTTGTGAACAGAGAAGGACTTGGGGGTGATGTGATGGTTGGAGGTTCTCTTGGACACAGTGATCACAAAACAATGGAGTTTTTGATTCTTGGAGAAGTAAGGAGGGTTGTCATCAGAACTGCTACCTTGGACTTCCCAAGGGAAGACTTTGGCCTGTTTAGGAGACCAGTTGACAGAGTCCCTTGGGAGGCAGTACTGAAAGGCAAAGGAGTCCAGGAAGGCTGGGCATTCTTCAAGAAGGAAACCTTAAAGGCACAGGAGAGGGATGGTGTCTACCTAGACTTTAGGTAGGCCTCTGACACTGTTTCACACAGCATGCTCCTGCTCATGGCTTGGTCGAGCACAGTCTTCAATGGGTAAAAAAAATGTCTGGATAGCCAGGCCCAAAGAGTTGTGGTGGATAGAGTTCTATCCAGTTGGCAGCCGATCACAAGTGGTGTTCCCCAGGGCTCAGCGTTGGGGCCAGTTCTGTTTAGTATCTTTATCAATGACCTGGATAAGGGGATTGAGTTCACCCTCAGTAAGTTTTCGGATGACACCAAGTTGTCATTGGTCTGCCTGAGGGCAGGAAGGCTTTTCAGAGGGATCTGGACAGGCTGGATTGATGGGCCGAGGCCAACTGTGTGAGGTTCAACAAGGCCAAGTGCTGGGTCCTGCACTTGGGTCACAAGAACCCCATGTAATGCTACAGGCTGGAGGATGAGTGGCTGGAAAGCTGCTTAGTGGAAAAGGACCTTGGGGAATATCCATACATAAAGTTAAGCATATGTGTAATCTTTTTTTTTTCCTGAGAAACTAATTTTTTAAAATAAATTGCACAATATTTTTGTGCACAAAAATATATCCTGCTATTGCATTCTTCTGCAAGAGTGTTATATAAGCTTACTAACACTATTTCTCTTCTGTGTAAATCTTTGCTTAAATATTATTTCATCTCATCTCACTAATGAGGGCAAAAAATCAGCAAAATGTGAGGTATTACTTAATTCATCTTCTTCCAGTATGCAAAAACTGTATTTATACAATTTATTCCTAAGTCTGTGATACAGCATTTTGTCATTAAAAGAAAAGTAGGAGTGTCTGTAGCATTTGCTGATTAATAATTTAATGCCATTAAATACATGTATT
This sequence comes from Rhynochetos jubatus, assembly GCA_027574665.1. Lineage (NCBI taxonomy): Eukaryota > Metazoa > Chordata > Aves > Eurypygiformes > Rhynochetidae > Rhynochetos > Rhynochetos jubatus. The sequence goes on from CM050652.1 coordinate 12,119,126, forward strand.
GACATAAATACTGTTTCTAAGAGCCCAGTGTCAGCATATAAATCTGTCGTTTTCTGGCAATTCTGTTTGTCAGTCATGACACCCCTGCTAGACAGAGCCTTTCTCCCCACAGTCACAGAGATCTGCAGGACTATTAAGGCTTAACAGGCTTCCTAAAAATTGTTAAGCCAAATAAGTGTGCATTTATTAAAGGTATGATAATCTACATAGAAATGGAGGTTATTGCAGTGCCTTGACTAGTAATGCAATCCTCACTAGAGGGATTTTTCTCTTAACTCCAATTTTATGCATTTTTCAGCAGTAGGAAACAGTGAGGGAAATATATTCACCAGCTGTAAAATGTAAAAGGAAACTTAGAATATTCAGAGTTAATGTCTAACACATTTCTGATTATGAGGTAAATGCTAATAACTTACAATGTACTCAAAATGCCACTGCGTTACTCTGCTTGTTCATGTGAGATAATTATAGCAAATGGGAGAGTTTTTCAGGTGAAAGGGTTGTTCAGCTCATCTCCTCTTAGTGAACAGCTATAATTCTAAAGTCCATGTGTCATGGTTTTATCTCATTAGATAAATTAGTAATAAATACATAAATCCATCACTGACTTGTGTTCTAACCTTAGCAAAGTTTCTGCCACTTTTACTTTTCTTCTCATTTATCTCTTTTATCAATCTCATTAGATTTCTAAGGCAGGGATTATCTCGCGTTGTATTTTGCTCTCAGCTATGGCTCAGTATGAAAGATCTTGATCTCATTTAGAGTCTGCTCACTACTGTAATATAAAGTAATGTTCATAAAGAGTTCAAGGTAGAAGTACCTCTATTGCTGTCATTGTAGACTGTTCTATAGACCAACGCTTCTCACTCAAAGGAAGTTTTTCATGTTTTATCACACCCCTTTCCTTCTCTGCACAACTCTGTCTGTTCTCAGCTGTTCTGCTGAGCGCCGTCCTGAACACTCCTTCGCTACCTCAAAAGTCCACTCATCAAAGATTTAGAAATGGGATTAATCTTTCATCACCTCTTAAGTTAAATACACAGGTTTCCCTTTCTAAATCTTTTTTCAATTCCCCCACCCCCACCCCCACCCCTGGCCTTTTGATTTCTTTTTGTGGTTTGCCTTTGGTCATCCAATATTTCATGCAAAGGTACTCTTTTTCCTACAGACAGCAAAACCAAAATATCACCAAGGTAATTGATGGCTCTAAAAATTTGCTTCACAAAGAACTGAAATGGCAAAGCATTTTTATTTATCCCGAACGTACCGTACTACAGGAAAGTAACACGGTTCCCCAGTGACAGACCATAAACCGTGCTTCTACCAGTTTTAATACCTTTCTCAGAAGAACAGCTTCTGTGTTTAAAGTTTAAAATAAATGTTTGATATTTAAAGCGAAAGGATTCTTTTTGCCCTTCAGATGCAGCCAGTCATAAGGCACAACGGGAACTCCTTTGCCAGCACCGACATCCGGCTCTCGTGCTGCTGGTGCCACAATTGATTACACTTTACAGAAATATGAGAACTGCTAGCAGCGGGTCCAGGAAGGCTCAGCCTCCCCCCCTCCTTTTAAAGGCTTTGATTCAAAATGTTGTTCACAGCACCTAAGTGGGATTTTTCCATGTGGATATGTATTTGAAACACTATGCCAAGTAAAAATACGTTTGCTTTTCTCTTAGGGTTATGAATATAGCACATATTTTTCAAATAAAATACCCCAGAACACTGTATTAAGGGATGGACTTTTTTTCACACTGAGCTATTTTCTCAAGGTCAGATCCTGTTCCCAATGAAATCCAGGGGAGATTCCCTGATTGCAGTGGGATCAAGATATTGCATTTAAGGCCAAGTTGTTTCCTCAGAGCTTAGCTTTTATGTATGCAACAAAGTAAGTGGTCAGTCTTGCAGAAAGTGACAGCAGAAATTGCTTGTCCTTGGAAAAAATGGTCCTGATAGTCCACAACAAGAATTGTATATGTGATAATTTGTAAATTTTCTTCAGCTTCCATGTATTATTTTGTAATTCTAAGTTAGAGCTGGAACAACAGGAAAAAGCTCTAGCAGAATCCATCTACCTGAAACATTTAGTGGGCAACAATCACAACCTATACAGAAAGCAAAAGCTTCATTTTCCTGTAGTCATTTGAGTCATCTTTAGTCACTTTTGCTTCCATTCTGTTTTCCTTTTTTCCCTTCCTTCTATTTCTACCTCATCCATTCTCTCTCTCCCCTCGTCCTCCCATTTCTCCCACCTAAATCCTTACATACTATGGTAGGTCGACCTTGGCTGAAGGCCAGGTGCCCACCAAGCAACTCTATCACTCCCCTCCTCCTCTGGACAGGGGAGAGAAAGTATGATGAAAGGCTCAAGATAAGGACAGGGAGATATCATTCAGCAATTACCATCATGGGCAAAACAGACTCGGCTTGGGGGAAAAATTAATTTATCACCAATCAAATCAGAATAAAAGAGAACTAAAACTCTTAAAACACTTTCCCCCCACCCCTCCCTACTTCCTGGACTCAAATTAACTCTCTATTTCTCTACCTCCTCCCCTTGAGCAGCACAGGGTGATGGGGAATGGGGGTTGTGGTCTGCTCATCCCACATTGTCTCGGCTGCTACTTCCTCCTCAGGAGGACTCCCACACTCTGCCTCTGCTACACGGTGGGGTCACTCCCACGGGAGATAGTCCTCCACCAACTTCTCCACCATGAGTCCTTCCCATAGGTCGCAGTTCTTCACAAACTGTTCCAGCATGGGCTGCCCACAGGGTCACAGCCTCCTTCGGGCATCCCCCTGCTCTGGTGTAGGGTCCTTCCTGGGCTGCAGTTGGGTCTCTGCTCCACTGTGACCCTCCACGGCTGCAGGGCACAGCCGGCCTCACCACGGTCTGCACCACAGGCTGCCGGGGAATCTCTGTTCCTGTGCCTGGAGCACCTCCTCCCCTCCTTCTCCACTGAGCTGGGTGTCTGCAGAGTTGTTGCTCTCACAGCTCTCTCTCTCTCACTGCTGCAAAATCTCATCTTCTGTTTTTTCCCCCCTTCTTACACATATTATCCCAGCAGCACTACCACCCTTGCTGATGGGTGCGGCCTTGGCCAGCAGCATATCTCTCGTGAGCCTTCTGACATTGGCTCTATCAGGCATAGGGGAAGCTTCTGGCAACTTTTCACGGAAGCCAGCCCTGTAGCTCCCTTGCTACAAAAGCCTTGCTTCACAAACCTTCACAATGCCCTTTTGTTTTCCAAAGCACCTTTCTGTGGAATAATATGGCAGGTTATAATACAGTTCAGCAATGGCTTTTCACAGATATAATCTCTGAGATTTCTAGAGACACCAGCTCTGAACAGTTTCACCTGGAAAATTCCTATGCTCATGATAGCACTAGTGACCACGAAGGTTACAAAAGCAGATCAGCCACAGTCAGTGGTGTTCAGCTGCCTAAACATAAGTATCTAATGATGAGATACCCTTGGGTACCTGAGACATCCACCCAGCAGACCCAGCAGCAGCAGACATGATAGAGGAACTCAGCATCCTTCTCCCTGTATTTAGACAACAGAATTAAGCCCTAAGTACCACTGTCCACGTAAGGTGAATTGCTGTATGGGCTCTGTTCCCAGAATTGAGTAGGCCTCTAATGGTTATAAAGAGAACCTAGATGCAATAGCTGTTATATAGACATTTACATATATATGCTTAGATTATATATCTTGGTTTAGGGCTGAATGTCATTCATATGGTTTTGATTGGCACAAGCAGCACTGAGATCACTGTCATATAATATCCCTAAGGGTTTCTTATTACTTGGTGACAATTTTAATGCCAAAACAACGTAGGATTTTAAGAAGATTAAAAAAAACAAAAACAAAAACAAAAAAAAAAAAAAAAAAAAAACAAAAAAAACCACCACCAAAACAACAAAATCCAACAAGTAAACCACCACCAACAACTTCTAAAGGAAAAGAGTGTCTACAGTCATTTCATAGAAACACGATCAAAATCATTTCGTAACAGGCAAGGTATGGGAATCAGCTAGCAGCTTTGGTCTGCCACGCTGAAATCTAGGAAGAGGATGATCCTTATCCAGAACAGCAATGAAGCCTCTCTGTTGTGGCACAGCATGAACTGAGACTTCGGAGTATTAGCAGAGATAATCTGGTGCTAGAAAAAAGTCATTACTATTAATCTGGTGCTCAATATGTGGAGGCTGCAACATATATGGGATTATTGCCCTACTGAGTTTGAGACAGGAGTGTAAATGGACTTTTAAAAAATAAACTTTCATTATCTTACTTCAGAAACAACTTGCTGGCTTTATTGAACTCTAACTGAAAGATTTTGGTTCCATCCACCAATTAGAGCATAGCAGAGCTTGTTTGGAAACATTGTGTTTTATCAATACAACAGTGCTAGATGAAAATCAATACTGTAACTGATGTTATTTTTCAAGAGGAGAGGGATGCATTTTATCTATTACACACTGGAGATCAGCTAGCTACAGACCTTAATAACAACTAGACCAGAAGTCCTTGACATGCAGCAAAACTAACTCATCGTTCAGTCTCACACTGCTGTAGAATCATAGAATCATAGAATGGTTTGGGTTGGAAGGGACCTTAAAGATCATCTAGTTCCAACCCCCCTGCCATGGGCAGGGACACCCTCCACTAGACCAGGTTGCTCAAAGCCTCATCCAGCCTGGCCTTGAAGACAGCCAGGGATGGGGCACCCACAACTTCTCTGGGCAAACTGTTCCAGTCCCTCACCACCCTCTCCAGGAAGAATTTCTTCCTGATATCCAATCTAAATCTCCCCTCTTTGAATTTAAACCCATTAACCCTTGTCCTGTCACTACAGGCCCTTGTAAAAAGCCCCCCCTCAGCTTCCTTGCAGACCCCCTTCAGGTCTCCCCAGAGCCTTCTCTTCTCCAGGCTGAACAAGCCCAACTCTCTCAGCCTGTCCCCATAACAGAGGGGCTTCAGCCCTCTGAGCATCTTTGTGGCCTCCTCTGGACTCGCTCTAACAGGTCTATATCCTTCTTATGTTGAGGGCTCCACAGCTGGATGCAGTACTCCACATGGGGTCTCATGAGAGCAGAGTAGAGGGGCAGAATCCCCTCCCTTGACCTGCTGGCCACATTTCCCTTGATACAGTCCACGATACGGTTGGCTTTCTGGGCTGCCAGCGCACACGGATGGCTCATGTCCATCTTTTTAGCCACAAGTACCCCCAAGTCCTTCTCAAGGCTGCTCTTGATCCATTCTCTGCCCAGCCTGTAGAAGATTCAAGTGACTGCAGATTCCAGAAGGGTCTCAGTCAGAATGGTGTCTTACATTATGGCTTTTTTGAGTCTTCATGCCAGAATCAGCTTTGACACTCTATGTTCTTGATTCTACAATATGATGAGAAATATTAAATCATACTTAATCTAAGGCAGCATGAATTTCATCTGCTTTGGATTTACCTGCACAGTGTTGGAAGAAAGTCTATTATGTAAAATGTTGCCCATATTGATGTATGAGTAATGTCTTCTTCGGGGAAGTAGAAACATGTGGCATTTATACATAACAGAAAAAGGGCATTTCTGATGATATAAACCACTGCCTCCAATGTTTTACAAAAGCAACTACTCTGCTTCAATTCACCAAATTCTTCAAGACTGAAATTATAAAAAAAGTATTCAATCTGGGACACAGCAAGACAACTTAAATGTTTAGAATTCAGGGTTTGTAGAATAGTAATGGATTACTACCTTCCCTCATGTCAGCAGTTTTCAGCATCATTTATAACTTTACTTACACAGTTTAGGACTACATCAATAAATAAAACTAATATGCTCATTATTTGGTGCACAAACAGTGACTGTACATTTAGAAAGAAAATACTTCTGAGGTTACGTGATCTTGATCGTGTTTTCAGTATCTGAAGTGGAGCAGTTCAAGGAGACACCAAAAGAAAATATATAATGATGTCCTGAAAATTTCATTAAATGTGTTTTTTGATGGAGAAAACTCTTTTATTTGTTATCCTGTATGATCTGACACCACATGTCTAAAGATATTTTAATGTAATCAGTGAAACTTCCAACTGTGTAAAGCTAACCGTCTTAAAATTGGACACATCTTGATTAATTCATATTTAAAATCAGCTTTAATTTATTATAACTATTGCTACAGTGCTTTTTGAGTCTTAATCTCATCAATGAATTAGCACTTATCACAAGTCTGTTTAGATTAACACACCCCCACCCCCATTCAGACACCAAGACTATGTGAGATGGCACCACGTACAAATTCTATTAATGGAAGTCAGTGCTGCTGAATCCTCAGCTCAGACAACAATTAAAGTGTAATGTTGTTCTTTTAGGCTTACACGCAATGGACGTTGTTACCAGCACCCTTTCAGTTTTATCAGGTAATTTACAAGGAATAAAAGAAAACTGAGAAATGGCTAATAATATGGAAAATTATATAATGAATGCCAAGCACTAAAGCTTTTTGAAACCACATTTTCTGTAAAAACTCTTAATCACATCATCACTCTTGATCCCACCAGGTTTGAGAATACATTGAGGTTTCAGTCATCTCACCAACCAAGGTGAAGTGGAGGTAGGGTAACTCAGCGGCTCCTTTACTCATCATGGCTATGGGGGCCATGCAGCAGCCCTTGGGTGCAGCATCTGCTATAAAATCTACCTTCAACAAAATAGTATGTGCCATCCCTTTTCATTGATGTGGTTCTGGCCTCAGCCACTGTCTGTGCAAGAAATGGGAATTAGAGAATTGGCCGAAACTCACATGAGTATGTTGGAGAAGCAGTGGAAATGGTCATGCAGTCTCAACCTCTTTGACCTAAAGCTTGCAGTCATTCTTAAACACAGGAGGATGCATGCCGAGGATGGTTTTAGACATGGTCCCTTGGCACATGCTGCGCACTGATCTGGGTACAGAGTCCATTTTGCTATTTTGACACAGGAAACAGGCAAGTACTCATTTCTTTTAGATGTGACGTTATCTCAGCCATGGACACCTTCAAATTACACTACCAAAACATGAGGCCCCACCACAATACCGTGATGCTGGAAAAACTGCACTGGGGCTTTCAAAGAAAATCCAGCCTGCCTTTGCTGGCAAAGCCCCTGCTAACTGCCTCATGGTCCTCCAACTATTTTCAAGGTGTGGAGCTGTGAGCCATGCATTTCGTGATGGCCCAGAACACATCTGTTTGAGGAACACTTTGTTTCCTTTGGATGTACCTACAGAGGTGAGATTAGCTGTGTGACTCAAACTGATCGTCTTTTAAGGGGAAGGGCACCACCAGAAGGGCATTTTCCATGGTGCGGAACCAGTCTCACAGGGTTGCTACAGGATCTTCTCATGCGTGCAGAGGTTACTGATCTCACAGCTCTGGGGAAAAGTTTGCATCTTTGGTCAGAGGGAGAGGCAAATAGAGTTCCTTCTGTTGCTTTCCCTTGTTGGCTGGGTGACTGAAGCCTTTCCTTATACCTTGGGTTTTTTTGCTTGTTGGAGCCTGTGTAAGTAACTGTAATTACAGGCCTACTAATTTATTGTCCATATGGGTTCAGATTGATCTTTTTATTGTAATTTAAATAAAAATACCTGCAGATCTATGTAATTTTCTCAACTACAGTCTCTGGTGTGAAATCCAGATAACTTCCAATAATGACTTTTTAAAAACTTTCTATAATCATTGCTGAGGTGAGAATCAGAAGAACAATGCCGATAAAAATGCTGAAGGTGTGTTTGTTTCTTTCAGAAAAATGTAGAGATTAATTAAAGGCTTTAAAGATGCAATTCTTGATTAATCTTAAATTTCAATACATACAAAATAAACAGGAATGTGAAAACCTATTTCTACAAGGTCAAAGGTGCACATCATAGTTGATGCCCTTGTTGATAGAAAAGCTCATCAGGCTGTTTACTAAATGTAGTCTCAACCTTATTGCCTCCTCAACTATCCACCTAATTATCACAGATTTCAGGGAAAAATATTGATTTACTTCTCCTGGTATATATTCAGAAAGTGATCATTAATTCTCTATGAGATCGCTGTGCTCTGATTTTTTAGCATTCAAAATAGTTTTAATGGAGGGCAGGGGGTGTTATATGTTAATTGAATATGAGTATCTAGTCTTCCACCATACCATTGGTCAGGTGATGGTTTCTATAGCACAGATTTTCCTGCCTCTCTGTTTCGCAGTTTCTTCTGTTGTGACAGGTGAGTTTTGACCTCCAAATGGAAGGTGATAACGTGTTAGTCACATCATCCCATTTGGTTAGTTATTTCATAAAACTATTTTGGTGACTAATCACCTTTACAGTGTCAAAATGAATCCTACTCAGTTTGAAAGAGGCCATACAGGCATTGTAGTAATGGATTACAATTACATGTGGATAATGACCTTAAAATTTTTAAAATGCAGAAGGAAACACTAGTACTGCACACAGTTTGTAAACCACACATATGCCTACTCATTACAATAAGGGATCACAAGATTGACTCCTGAATTCTAGTCGTTAATAACACATATTGTATTATTCTTTTCATAAACCACTATGACTGTCTTAAAGTCAGTTGGGGTTTATATCCTTACTCTTCTAATTGGAAGCCTGTTCCAGAATTTTGTTTCTCTCATGGTTAAAAATATCCTCATATCCAGACTAACTGCATTCATAGCTAGTTTATATGCATTTATTCTTGTGTCAGCACTGTCCTTTACCATAAATAGTTTTTCCCTTCCTGATGCTTACCCATGAAGGATCTTTATAGAGCAGTCATATCCTCTCTGAGACTTCATCTGACAGACTAATCAAACAAAGTTTTTTTGGTAACTTTTTATAAAAAGGGTCTCTGTTCTATTGATCAACCCAGTAGCTGTTATGTCTCTCATCCAGTTCTTGATTCAACTTATAAAAACGGCAGAAAAATCTGTAATATTTTACATGGGTTTTCTCCAGCATCTTGAACAATCACCAATGCTTCTATGATCCATCTGTTATATCTCAACATTGCATTTGACAACTTTTTTTTATTGCTAGTATGATGTTTTATGTGTTGATTGGCACATGCCAGTCTCTACTGTTCCCAAGACTTTCTCCACCTATTAGTTTGTATGTGTACATCTGTGTATTTTCTAAAACCACTAGCACTAATGCTATGATAAATCACAAAAATAATTAGAATATCTGTTACTCTGCAGAGTATCTCTCTCAGCACCTGTCTTATTGATAATTCAACTCCATGCCCATCTAAATGATAATAGAGCAAAGCAATATTATTTCCTGTTTTGTTCCAGAGATTCCAAGTTCAACGTTCCTGAACTTTACCGAGAAGACTTGGCAATCTATTAGCAATAATTAAACCCACATCCAAGTTTTTGAAACAAGTCTGAAAGACCTTATCATTATCAGTACTGCAGTTAAAGATATGACTACCAACCCTCTACATGAGCTTTAGCAAGCTCAGGTAGGTCACGCACCGTCGAAACAGGGAGTTCAAACCGCAAGATCCACCTGGTATCCTGAGGACAGCAGTCAGACATTGCTGAATGACACAGCAAGGCAAAAACCTCCTTTCTCTCTTGGGGAGAGCAAATGAATAATTTGTTGTGTAAAGGGAAAGCAATGTAGAAATATTCTTAGACATTAAAGTTCCATTACAATTCTGTGATGTGCATCTGCCCACCTTAGATACATGTAAAAAATCCAGTATCAAAGCTTGGGTAGAGGGACTGACTATGAAGGATAGGTCAGACAGATAAAATAATTGACTATTTGTATATATATTTTTGCTTACACTTTAGAAGAACATCGCAGCTGGATAAAGAAATCTGCCAGAAAACGTTTTGGCTGAAAAACTGGGATAGACTTGAAATACCATTGGAGCCTAAACTGCGACATGCCCTTGGTTTAGGAAAATTTGACTCAGTGTAAAACGAAATTAGGAGCCACTGAAATCCTTACAATTAAAAGTGATTGCTTTTGCAGTGAATCTCTTCACCACTGTGTATGCAGGCAGTTAGTTCAAGAGCTCTGTCAGTGTGAATGAGTTTGCAAGCAGCTGTCACACATCTTTAGCCAATTTTTCCTTGTCACAAAGAGCTCTGTCACCAGACTGGAATGACTGTCATTCTCAGTTATGCAGACCACATGGATTTCTTGTAATGTTTTTAAGTGCAATTTGTGTAATATTTCTTGAACTTCTGCAGGATGGCAGCCTGGCACTGTGGGATAGTCTGCTAATCCTCAGGACAGGTACAGCACAGACGCATTTTCCCACGCAGCCTTGCAAAACAGCACAGCTGTGTTTTTATCGCAATGTGAGAACCTCTGGGAAGAAGGATGGGCTTGGGGCCTACTTTTGCTGTATGACCATGATGGAAACCAGTCTGTCGAGCAGGGATGAGGAGGTGATGATATTTCAGCACTGGGCTGTGGATACACTTTAACGAATGATGGTGGAATGCTTGCATGGAGCTCATACAGGGACAGGTTTGCTCATGGCTAGATGCAAATCATCTCTGGTCTAGAAGGCATTTAGCCATGGTAACAGTACCTTGAGATACTGTCACACCAAGGTAGCTCTTTGGCTTCAAGAATGTACACTTGTCTTGTCCAGACAACTCAGAACACAAGTGATTGAGTTTATAACTGTCCAAACCTATCTATCAGGCAGACAATCACCCACCTAAGAAGACATGTTCACTGGTATTTTTGCATTCACTTCCAGTATAAGTATGAATAATAATATATGGAGGTTTTGAACTCTTCTGATATATTTAAAATGGTAAAACTGGCTTCTAGGATACACAGTTATACCAAAACAAAAGTGTAGCCTTTTCTGGTTTGATGAAATGCTGCTGACAAAAAACAGCTCATGGTGGTGTAAGAGTGTCTACACTAACTCTTTCACTGGAATATTAATGTTTTAAAAATCGTAACTTCTACTCTGTGGTCATAAAGGTAAGGCTTTACATGTGCATAGAGCAGACTACTCCCTTTCACACTCATTTCCCATGGAAGTGTTCTGACGGGCAAAAGAAATGACCCTCTAGAAAGTTAATTGGAACTGTTCTCCTATAGATTAATGAACTTCCATCAGACAGAAGTAACTTTCTGTGATAGTTTTTCTCTAATACTGGTATTTTCAAAGATACACTAAGGTACTCAATTCCCATTGGCTGTGGAGAGGAAGGTGGCCATGAAAATCATAATCCAGTCCTCCACCACCTCACCACCTTTCTTTGTAATTTGTATTGTAAAAGATGACTCCCGGAAGGGAAGAAACTATTCCACCTTCCTTTATTGTTAGTTAGAGGTAGAACAGTTGAAAGGGTTAAATAGGTAGCAGCATATCTAGTGGCCTTCTACAATGGAGTGACTTCCTCAGTGAACAAGGGAAGAGCTACCAATGCCATCTACTTGACTTCTTTAGGGCCTTTAATACAGTCAGACACAATATTCTTGCTGTTAAACTGGAGAGATGTGAGTTTCATGGATGGACTATTGGATAATGTATTGGCTGGATGGCGGTGTCCAAAGAGTTGTAGTCAAAGGCTCAATGTCCAAGTGGAAAACAACAATGAGTGATGTTCCTCAAGTGTGTGTACTGGGACAAAAACTATTTAATAGCTTCACCAGTGGTATAGACAGTGGGATAAAGTGCAGCCTCATCAAGTTTGCAGATGACACCAAGATGTGTGCTGCAGTTGATTCGTTTCAGGGAAGGGATGCCATCCAGAGGGACCTTAACACACCTGAGGATTGGGCCTGTGTGAGCCTCATGAAATTCAACAAGGTCAAGTGCAAAGTCCTGCACATGGATGAGTCTGGGCAATTCCCGATATCAGTACAGACTGGGGGAAGAATAGCTAGCCTTATGGGGAAGGACTTGGGGATACTGGGTGATGAAAAATTGGATACAAGTCAGCAATGTGTGCTCTGCAGCTCAGAATGCAAATCATATCCTGAGCTGCATAAAAAGAAAACCAGCAGGCCAAGGGAGTTGCTTTTCCCCCTCTACTCCAGCTTGTGACACCTCACCTGGTGTCCATCCAGCTCTGGAATCCCGCGTACAAGAAGAACATCGACCTGTTGGAGCAGGTCCAAAGGAGGGCCACAAATATAATCAGAGGGCTGCAACACCTCTCTGACAGAGCTGGGGTTATTCAGCCTGGAGAAGGGACAGCTCTGAGGAGACCTTATTCTGGCTTTTCAATATATAAAGAGGGCTTAAATGAAAGATGAAGAGACAGTTTTTACCAGTGTGACAGGACAAGGGGCAACGGTTTTAAACTAAAATTAGGTGGATTTAGAGTGGCTATAAGGAAGAATTTTTTAGAGTGTGGGTGGTGAGATACTCAAACAGGTTGCTCGGAGAAGTTGTGGATGCCCCCTCCCCAGAAGTATTCAAGGACAGGTTGGCTGGGGCTTTGAGCAACCTGATCTAGTGGAGAGTGTCCCTGCCCATGGCAGGGGGGTTGGAACTGTATGATCTTTAAGGTCCCTTCCAACCCAAACCAGTCTGTGATTCTATGATTCCAAAGCTTGTGCTGTTCTGCTTCTGTAAACATAAATGATGGATTTTTTGAGCACCGTAATGTGTCTGCACAGATGTTGTAATTACAGCAGGATAGACTGTACAATTCAAAATCAGATTGATCTTTGGCAAATTGTTTTCTTTGGCACTGTCATGAAGTTCAGCCTTCAAGCAAGGTAAAGCTCTAGGAATCAGTTTATTTAGGGCAAACATTTCTTCTGTGCTATAATTAAAAACGAGTAATTAGGCTTATGATACGTCATTATTTGTGCTCTGAGTCCTGATCACAGCAACACAGCCTTCACTGGTGTTTTGATCTTTTCTTTCCCTATTTTAAGCAGCAGCAATTACAATAGGTGGGGGATAAAATCTCCCCATCATACAAATTAAAAACTCAATGGGAGTTCCCCACATGAATTATCAGAAAGCAGCAGTACAGTGCTTGTAAAAAAAGGGTGAAATCTGGTGTCCTATTTCTGTGTCTCTCTCCAAGCTGACTATGTGGTCCCACTACAAAGGGCAGAAGGGAAATATTGAAGCACTTGGTCCCCATTCATTTGCGTGGCAGAAGCAAGCCTGTGGCAGAGGTCATTAGCCCAGAGTATACCTATTTCTTGGCTGTGCTGCTATGCCTTGCTCAAGTCCATGACATTTGCACGAAGCAATAAGAAAGAAGCTGCACTGATAATCTGGTGAGGAGTGAGGTACCATCTTTACAGCTGTGGAGTAGCAGATGCAGACATCTAATGGACTTAAGCTGCCTGGTTGCCTGTCACTGTTATTAGTCCATTATGGTATGACAGTCACTTCGCCACTTGGTCTCACTTTGTCTTTAGGTTATCAAGTCCCGTGCTGTAATCATTCTTACCTTATAATGTGCTATCACGCAAGTACAGGAGGTGCATCCTGAACTGTATTTTGACTAAACCTTTCTTTAACATACTGAAATTAAATTAGTCTTTCCGTACTTTTTTTTAATTTATTTTTCGTGGCTGAACAGGTTAGGCATGTGGATTCCTTTGATGTTGAAATAGGATCCAACACCTTCTTCCTGGCTGACCTGTGAAAATCTCAGACCTAATCATGGCTGTTAATCCATCACACTTCTTGGGTTACATGTCAGATATCCACAATTATATAGTGGTCAAGGAGTTTTGAGATTACAGACATTTGAGCTGAAGGTCATGCCAAAACCCAAGAGAACTTCTACCATGCCAGTTTCTACAGAGGGAAAGGAAGCTCAGTCACAGGCATGCAAGTTACAGTCCTCAGCTCAGTCCACGATGTGTCTACATGCTCAGTTAACCCTGAATCTGAGCCCATCCCAAGTATCATCCTGACTGCACTCCAAGGTTGACTGAGGCAAAGTACTCTGAGTCTGGTGATCCTGTTGATGGTCTATGGACACAGGCTGCCCCATCCACGAGAAGCCACCTAAAACTGGTTATTGATAAGCCTATAAGCTATAGGGACCACATTTTCTTTGAGAAAGCCAGCTAAACTACAGAGAAAGGAAGTGCTTTGCAAGAGTTGCCTGCCTAACACTCCTTGCTCTCACAGGTCTGCTAAGTGGCACTGAAATATGTGCCAGTCATATCAAACCAAGAAATACCCACAATACAAGCAGAGGAAGTGCCCTTCTTGTTGAAGTATGGGGCCACAGAGTTCAATTCAAGTGGTGGTGTGTCTCCTTCCAGGGCGTGGAGGGGAGGATGTCTGAAGGCTTCTGAAGCTGGACACCCTTTTTCTCAGACCCACAAAATCTTTTTCTCTACCTCATTGCTGACCTAATCATAAATTCATGACTGGTGTAAAAAACTCAGGCTGTGAGCTATATTGATCCAAGCATGACACCCGGCAATTCAGGAGGGAACAATCTAAACCTCTTGTTTCATTTTCTTTCATGAAACTAAGAACCAGTATTGCTTTCAGTTTTATTTCAGCTTTCTCATCTGCTTCAGAAGAAAACAACCCCCCCATGTACACTTTAGGTACAGTAAAATTATATGAAATTTATCTATGCTGAATTTCACAGTGTTTCTAAGGGCAATATTATATAGTTTGTCATACAGAGAAATGCATCATGCTGAGGAAAAAGAGTGAAAAATATATATATAAATGTGCAATGCCTGACGTACTGTACCCTTTAAACAGGAATAGCCCTTGGAAAGAGTGAAGAATTGCACAGAGATTCTCAGACGCCAGATTATTTTAAATAGCACGGATTCAGCAAATACCCTTTCTTCCTGTCTGCTTGTGTGACACTATACGGAGTGAAACTAAATAAAAAGCTTAATATATTCAAAATCAGGCTAAAACTGAAGAAATGGAAGGACAGGGTTTGGAACAGGAGTTTATATATATATATATAATCATATATATATGATTTGGAATTTCCTTTCTTTTATTTGGAAAATCCCATAGATGTTCTTTCACTCAGGCATTCAGTTAGTAAATCAATCTTACTGGAAATATATTCAGTTTCCAAGAGAGCTAATGACATTTCTTTTATGACTGAAGCACCAAAAATTTGACTAAGAAGAACTTTTTCCATTGTATAAAGTCATCTTGTATCTATGAAAAATATTACCTGTAAGCCGCGGTTTGTTGACACACAGACATTCTAAAAGTTAATGTGAACTTGGGTTTAATATTTGTTAGTTAAATGGCATTAAACTCATGTGGGTAGTTTAATTCACTTTCAAACTGAAATAAGTGAAAGCAAATTGCAATCACTTGAATTCTGAATAAGGATGCCCAATCAAGGATTCAATAACATTCCTCTTCTCTAAATTCACATAATTTGAATTAATGGCCCTGAGAGTCTCTACACAAAGAAATCCTGAGTCTTACTGCAAATCCTGAGGCTCCCTGCAAATTCAGGTTTTTCCAAAGTTGGAAGCTGTGTTAAGCAGACAAAAGTGTTCTTAAATTATAATATTAAAGACATCTTGAGTACTTGTCACACATATATACTGAACATGCAGCTAGAGTAACAGATGAGGCTCATTTTAGTAGATAATAATAAAGTAACAGTAGCTGAATTTAGCAGGAGCTTTGTCTGCCAAAGAATTGTAAGTTCAAGTCAATAAAGTTTAACACTTACACTAGGAGAGTCACCTTCAGGTGTGTCCTGGTTTTGGCTGGCATAGAGTTACTTTTCCCCCTAGTAGCTGGTATAGTGCTGTGTTTTGGATTTAGCATGAGAATAATGTGATAACACACTGGTGTTTTGGTTGTTGCTAAGTGGTGCTTTATACTAAGTCAAAGACTTGGCTTCCCACAGTCTGCCAGCCAGCAGGTGCACAAAAAGCTGAGAAGGAGCATAGCCAGGACAGCTGACCCCAACTGGCCAAAGGGACAGTCCATATCACATGATGTCAACGAGGGGGAGTTGGCCAGGAGGCAGTGATTGCTCCTCAGGGACTGGCTGGACATCGGTAAGTGGGTGGCCATCAGTTGCATCACTTGCTTTTTCTGGGTTTTGTTTCTCCCTCTCTTTTTGTTGTTTTCATTTTCATTACAATTTATTATCAACATTATTATTATTATTTTATTTTATTCATTAAACTGTTTTTATCTTAACCCATGAGATTTCTCACTTTTATACTTCTGACTCTCTCCCTCACCCCATGGAGGGGAGGGTGATTGAGCATCTGTATGATGCTTGATTATCAACTGCAGTTAAATCACAACAAGGTAAGCAACAGGGAGAACTTAGTGAGAGCTTGTTTAGGTAACAGGGGACAGATAAATTTTGGGAGTATGATTTCTTTCCAGTCAGCTATATAGGAGAAATAGCAATGCATCATTTCCCACTGTTGTGGTTTAAGCTTATCTGGCAATTGAGTACCACTCAGCCGCTCACTCACTTCCCTTCACCCTTCCACAGTGGAGGGGAGCAGGAAGACAAGACAAGGAAATCTCATGAAGTTGAGATAAGAACAATTTATTTAATAATATAAATTAAAATTATAGAGATACTAACAATACTGCTACTAATAAGAAATTAAAATAATAGAAAACAGAACATATGATACAACAGCTCACAACGCACTGAGCGACACACAGCCAGATCCCCAAAGCAGCAAACAATTCTGAGAGCAGGGAGAAAACCTCAATCCACTAACAAAAGACCCGGCTCTAAGATCCTCCGCTCCAGACCACTTCCCACCACAGAACTGCGCACTTGCACACCCAGCCTGACCACTGAGCCTGAGGTACCATGGAATGAGACAAATCCCTGGGTTGTTCTGGGCCAGCCAGCTCTGTGTAGGAAAGGAGCTCGTTCCTGCCTGAAACCAGCACACCCACTGGATTTGCTCCTACTCCAGCAACATTTTTGCTCAGAACAAGCTTCTTATTTCAGGTCAAGTAAGAACTTGAGAAATATCTTTTGTGTTGCCATGCAGCTCTGGGATCTCCACTGAAAACGGGCAGCAGATGCTGCTCCCAAATGGCTGTCGCATTTTCTGTCAGTGCACTCAGGAGCCCTAACACCCCTGTCTGACGTCAAAGATGCCCCCACCCTGCCCACAGCCCAGGACCCCATTCCAGCCCCCGGGGTCTCTATGCCAACAAGGCTGTAGAAAACACCTCCAGCCCCACGATAGCCCTGTGCTTCCCAGCCATGGGCTATGCTGAGCCAGGCCCACCCATGGGCAAACATTCCATCCTCATCCCCTGGAAGATGCCTGATACCCAGAGCTGGGGCTGCCCAGCCTCCCCTGTCTGGGAGCTTCTGCCTCTCAGCCCCTGTACAAGGGTGTGCAGAGAGGACAGGTGGGATCCTGGCAGCCATGAACATTGAGCTAGCACCAAGAGAGTAACTCACTCTTTCAGAAGATTCAATACCTTGCTAAGCAGAAGAGTAACAGGGATTCTCCCAGATTGCTAATCGGACAGAGCAGTTACATGCTTTTCTTTATTTGGAGAACAGCAGCTGAAGCTGACTCATACAAAATATTAAATCTTATACTGACCTACTATACCCTCTATTACAATTACTGTGGCTCTACCAGGAGAGTTATGTTCTCCATACAGTATGTTCAGCTTATCAAAGTGATGCATGGACATGATCCTACATACTCATGCTGACTTTCAGGAGTATATATATATATATATATATATATATATATATATATATATATATGAATGGATTATTGAAATTATAAATATATATACATGTAGATAGGACTAAAATCTTCATGTATTACTCGCATATGAAGTCAGATTGTCTTTTAAGCATACAATTCAGGCTCAGCAATTGCTGACACAAATGCTGCCTGGAATGTGGTAGGAGTTTTTAGCAAACATGTGGTTGTCCAGAAAATTCTGATCGATGCATGTACACTACATCTGTAATGTGCAGAGGGAAATATCTCTTTGTGAAGATTTAAAGTAATTGGTTGGAAAGGCCATCAATCAATCTTTAGGCAAGCAAGGCAAAAGTAAAGTCATTTTTACTTAAAGCCAATATCTCTCTCTGAAAAAGAATACTCAAAATAATGAGATTAAAAAAATATTAAATTATCAATAACATTTTTCTGATGTGAATTTTCAAATATGTTTTTTAAGGTAAAATTCATGATGTTTCCAGATCCACAAATACTCCTAGGAAAAAACATTGGCCACATGTATATTTCTTTGCAATGAATGAAATACTTTTCTAAGTCTCAACGAATGAAACACCATGGGCTTATTCATCACAGGGATTTTAATCACTGTTCCCCAGCCAGGTCTGGAGCTAAGTGCTACCGTTGTGGTTCACAGATCTCTCTGTGCTCCCTAGCAGAACATACGGTAAACATGCCCTGGATGATCTTTCATATGCAAGGGATCTGTGCGTTTTTTTTCTATGGCCACCCTACACATCTTGCTTTGCCAATCTAAACCTGAACTGAAACAAACTCACCATCAAGTTGACAGATAGCCACATTTCTGACTTGATTCTGTGTGTTCACGTTAAATTAATCTGTCTCAGCAAAAGGATTGGAACCATTGTTTTATAGACAAATGTGTCTAACTGATCAATAATCTAGTCTCATCAGGCCATGAAAAGTATTTACTTGCTCTCAGCGAATGCCAAAATTCCCTGTCTAATTCAATAGACTAGCAAATGAGGACACATTAAATTGCTTTCCTGCATGTATATGTCTATTGACAAGAGATTTCAAGCTAATCTCCTTTATGCCACAAAACTATTTTAATGGGTGAATGCTTCAGCCTTTGGCTGTGCTGGGTAGTAGAGGTAATCATGCTTTCTCTTCCATAATTTCTCTCTCCCACCTGCACGTGTACACAGAACATTTTCTCCGAAAGTTTAATGCAGCAACTTTATATTTTTTAAAGAAAATACACTTATTAATAATAAACACAAAGCTTTGTAAAGTCAGTGTTCAGGTCTGGAATTCTGTGTTTCATCCAGCACCATCACATACTTTTTGTGATGCCAGGACATAGTTTCAATAGCTTGCCCATATGCCAGGCCTAAGTTAAGGTATGTTTACTTGGTTCAAGACCTTGTTAGACATTCCATACATTTAATCTACATGACAAAGTATTAGAGGCACTATTCTGACAACTATCTGATCTAGGACATCAAAATTTCCAAGAGTTGTATGTATATCACATGAGGTGTTCAGAACCTCACAGAAACCTGAAGTTAATCCTTCGAGTTAATCATGGCCTCCCAGATGTCAGGGTAGCGTTGCGTCATACAGCAGTACACTACCACTCCAGACCAAACAGATTGTAAATTAATTGTAATTAAGCAAATAATCCAAGACACAAATGATTTCACTAGCACAGGAGCATGTTGTCTCATCCACCATAACAGTTCAGAGACAACATTTTCAGTATAGATTTGGCCAACATTTTGTCAGGTTACTGTGTAAGTTAAATTTTGCAGGACTACCTGTGAAGGATATAGGTTTAATATTATCAGATATATGTGTTGTATAGATTTTACAAACATATCATATAATTTGATTTTTCAAATTCAGAGATGCATAAGTAAATAAAAAACCCATAAAAAGTCATTGAATAAATCATAGGGCATAGTTAGCCACTGGTCCATGGCCATCAAAATATAACCCTAGTATCTAATTCATTATCATATCCTATCAGACAGTAGAACAAAATATTTTTGCCACCCACACATAATTGTTGCAGTATCAATTACCAGGGTCAGATGAAATATTTTCAAGCCCTTTACTTTTAGAAATTTGGTTTATATTTACTTTTTCATATTAAGAATCATAATGTGTCATTACAATCAGAACTATTATTAACTTTATGTTAACAGACTGGATAAGGTGGATATTCTTTTTTAAGAAAAGGAATACCTCATGACTTTTGAAAGACAGCCCTGCAATTCTTTAAGTAATATAACTCAGGCAGTATCTCTCTGTGCTACCATGGCTGTGTACAGTTTCCTATCCACATCATCTGTGCTGATAAAATAGTCAAATACTACGGGCTTGTGATGTGTAAACATCTGAATCAAGGACATTGCTACATTCCCTGATCATTCATGCAGTAGAGTGCAGCAAAACGGAACAAAAAAGCTCTTTGGATTTCTGAGTGCAGTGCCCAGTTTAATAAATTAGCTGAATCTGTGGGAAGGTTAAAAGAAGCAAGCTGGTTTGATTCAAGTTATAATTATTTTGCTTGTATAATTTTTGGCATTCTCAAAGCTTGTTTATGCCCTAGAAAGGCATGTACTTCTTCCAGCTTCATGCAAATTATTACTCTATGCATGACCTTGTGAAGCAGCCACATCGAGCATTTCATTGTCTTTGGGAAAGCTCTGTTTTAATTCATCCAAATAATTGTCACAAAAGTGGTGCAGTGAAAAAATAAAATAAAATCCTTGGGTCTGATGCTGCATTACCCCAATTTTTTTAGCGATTTACAAGACAAAGTGGATGTAAGATAGTCTTAAATCAAAATAGTAGTGATTTCCAGTCAAGCAATTGATGAAACAAAAACTCAAGGCAATGGGTTCATAAACATTTCTAATTTAATAATGAGACAATGTGCTGTATCTCAAAAGGGACATCTGAACTACCACCACAGTTGGGACTTCTTGTTACCATGCTATGCTGATACGGAATTTGTCACTGTCTTCCCACTTCTGACCATTCACCTGAAACATACCGAATCATGTGTGTGAAGAACAGCTTTATACTCCTCTCTTCACTTGACAGTGTCTCTTCCATTGTGATCAGAAGTGACACCCAAGGATCCCCAACTTCTCTCGGATTTGTGGCACAAACATTGCAATGATGCTCTGTTCGGGTTCATTACCCCCAGAGAAGTAAATTCATTTCAGATTCAGCCTCTTCTCCTGAGTTTACTTTAGAATATTAGGCAAATTTTAATGGCAAAAGAGTTTTTCTTAACATGCAAAAAGGTTTATCTCTTCATTATAAAATGAAAATTTAAAAGGAAGCAGTGCTCCTTGGGAGCAAGTCAGTTGCTTGAATATTGATACCTGACAATGAGGGGGTTGGCATGTGTTTTTCTTTTTTTTTAAGAAAAGAAACCACAATTATACATTAATCTAACATATATGAGATATGAATCAAATCCTTTCTTTTTCTATACATGTAAACACCCTTAATTTTCATAATCTTTGTATTGTACACACCCATGCTGTGTTTTGCTTAGTAAGTTCAGGTGAATAATGTAGCTATGGAATAGAGTTCAGGACACCCACCCAGACCTAGACTCTGGGTCATTACTGACCAGCTTAGCTCTATGCTGCTTGAGATACAGAATCATAGAATGGTTCGGGTTGGAAGGGACCTTAAAGATCATCCAGTTCCAACCCCCCTGCCATGGGCAGGGACACCCTCCACTAGACCAGGTTGCTCAAAGCCTCATCCAGCCTGGCCTTGAACACTTCCAGGGATGGGGCATCAACAGCTTCTCTGGGCAACCTGTTCCAGTGCCTCACCATCCTCTCCATGAAGAACTTCTTCCTGATATCTAATCTAAATCTCCCTGCTTTCAGTTTAAACCCATTACCCCTTATCCTGTCACTACAGGCCCTTGTAAAAAGCCACCCCCCCACCCCCCCCAGCTTCCTTGTAGGCCCCCTTCAGGTACTGGAAGGCTGCTATAAGGTCTCCTCAGAGCCTTCTCTTCTCCAGGCTGAACAAGCCCAATTCTCTCAGCCTTTCTTCACAGGAGAGGTGCTCTAGCCCACTGATCATCTTCATGGCCTCCTCTGGACTCGTTCCAACTGGTTGATATCCTAATGCTACTATTAACACCAAAGCTGATTAAAGATAATTCCTGTAAGTCAACATGACCTGCCATGACACCTTTGGACTGCAGAGCAAATGTACCATTAGAACATGAAGGCACCATGAGAAGAATTTACTCAGGGACCCAGTTCATTATACATCCCCTACACCAGTGCATCCAGTACTTCAAGGTGTGCAAAAAGGTCTTTGGGGTCCTGTTTACCCTTCACAGGTCTTAGAAGTGAAGAACACCCTACTTTGCCCTCCAGAACCATGAATTTCATACAACTTAAGAGTAGCACAGAAGAGGCAACTTTCCCTGCTGAAATAACAGTCCTGTCTTAAGCAGCCTAGGTTTACCAGAGTAAATTAAGTGGTGTAGAAAAAAATAATGTAATCAATGTTCATTTTAGGTTAATTTAATTTTATTTTTTATTTCTAGGTTTCAAAATTGGATGAATAATCTTCTTTATGAACATCTATAATGCACTGTAAATCTGATAGTGTTTATCTTTACAGAAGCATTAAATCATAGAATGGTTTGGGTTGGAAGGGACCTTAAAGATCATCCAGTTCCAACCCCCCTGCCGTGGGCAGGGACACCCTCCACTAGACCAGGTTGCTCCAAGCTTCATCCAGCCTGGCCTTGAACACTTCCAGGGATGGGGCATCCAAAGCTTCTCTGGGCAACCTGTGCCAGGGCCTCACCACTCTCTCCTTTTTATAGGAAAAATACTACATTATTACATACAGCTCGTCTAGCCTAGTTTTTGGTGTGTATTTCAGTTATTGACCCTGTCAATAAAAAAGTATAATTTTTTAATGATCTTAAATCATTAGTGTTGGGCAGAAGATTTTTCTTTGATAATAAAGTAAAACATGAAGTTACATTTCTCCCCTTCAGGTTTTAAGGCCTGAAAAGAAAGATCAGTGAGATGTGAGGAAGAACGTGTTAATGAAACATTCCTCATGAAAACTACTTGTTGTCTCTTTGTGGTCCTGGGACACATTGATTTTAAAGTATGCCAAAGCCAGACATTTCAAGGGAGCAAAAAATCAAACGGTATCTTTTAAATCTTACAGCCACATATTACCAGTGTATTCATGTACTCGAATCTGTTTTTCTTGTAAACCAACAAGGTTGTCCTTTGCTTGGTTAAGTAAAAATAAATAAAATTAACAACTGTGTAATACCTGTCTGTACTCACATGAGAGATTTTGTGGCTTTTTAAACCATGAAATTAAGCCTCAAACAATGTTGTTACTGGCTAGAATTTCAAGACAGAAATGTTTTGCATTACCATGTGCTTGAGCTTTGTCTATCATTAATACCCTCAGTTTGAATGAGCCTCTTTCAAGGGCTGCGTGCTGGCATTGCTGGTGGTATTACATGAGAAACACCAGGAAGGCTCATTGTCCTTAGTCATGAAAAAACAAAGCAAAACATAGGCTTTATCCCCATCCCCAAAGAGTATCCTGTCTGAAAGAAAGCATGAAAATATGAAATTGTAAGTCCCTGTCTAAACAACAATATGCCATAAAAGGACCTGAGGGTTTTACTGGAAACACAATAAAATACAAGTTAGCAGTTACATTTGCTTGCAAAAGCTCATCTCACACTTGGTAATAATTGATAAGGAATAATTATCAAGTTGTATTTTGCACTGATGAGTGTAGCTCTGATTCGGCATCTAGCTTGTCACCTACTTTTTGAGAAAAATGTAATAATTTGGAGAAACACTAGAGGAAGGCAACAAAAAATAAAATGTGTATAGGATATGAAAAATACTGTATGCAGCCAAAATGCTAGGGAAACTGTTCCGTATAAAGGGATTGACAATTCAGGGTCCAAGAAAGTTTGCTTCAGTTTGTGGTCCTCAGATGCAAAAAGGTTTATGGACACATTTTCTGAGGTCAAAACGTAGCTAAGAAAAACAATCTGCCAAAAGCAGTGTTCAAGGTACTGTGCACAGTTGAGTACATTCACTGGAAAAATTTTAAGAGCTCCAAACTGAAAAAGCCTAAAAAATGCCTGGAAAAGTCTGAAAGAAGACATGGTAACAGCTTTACAGTATACGGCTGTGTGTTAGAAACTGATCCATCATATATTCTCTTTGGCCACTGGGAAGATGCCAAGAATATATCAGCTTAATTGGCAACAAATGGTCTTTTGACCACTTGAACTACAAATAGTGCCCAGGTGGGTTATTAAGAAATAACTTTGAAGCCACAAGAATAGTGAAGCAGATTCCTCTGCACCTCCAGGTAGCCCCTGAAATCAGCTGCAATGCATGGAGGCAGCACCTTTGTATCATATCCCTTCGATATCAGAAGTACCAGGGTAGCTGTACATCACAGGACCCAGACTCCTATTCAGAGGCTTGATGTAGTTTGTTCCTTTCACTAAGAACTGGGATAAAGACTGATCCCATGGAGAAATTCTCATGTACTTCTTCAGAGACAGAGTTTCACTTCTGAAGTGAAATCACAACTTTTCTAGTTGTATCCTGTCTCCAAGACAATTTCAAGGTAAAATGGTCTCAGACTCTCCTTTACAATTGACAAATGATAATGTTATAACCTACTGAGCTTCTTTTAGCTACTTCCATTATTTCTTGCTTACTTTATTCCTTTTCCTCACTAAGTTAAAGTAGAGCTTGTTATAGGAACAATGGGAGCCACATGAACAGATGCAGCAAGGCATCACTATCAGAGGATAATGATATGTTCTCCGGCACCTACCAGAAAAGAAAAGAAGTAATCATAGGGCCATTTTGCAGGACACCCGGCAGAGCATTAACACTTGTGTACTGTCTCACTGCTTACTAAGCAGCACAGAAAACACTTGATATTGAAGCTCACTCTCAGGCTCAAAAGAAATCTCACATTTATTTTTAGGCACACAGAAACAAATAATATCTGAAAAAGATACTACAAATGTTTTTGGAGAGAGAACCAAGAGACATCTTTGTGAGCATGATGTATTCTTGTAAACTAAGCCACAGAGTGAGATGAACATGGAAGTACAGATCTCGGCAGACCAGTGATCTTTTAAATCTCCAGGAATACCAAATCTAATCTACTCCTTTTTGCAGAGCCAAACCTCTTTCAGAAGACAGGTTTCTCCTCTCAGATTTACCAATGCAATTCTTGTCCAAGAAGCTCTTGCCTCCCAGTGAATCCCCAGTCTTCCATTTTCCACCTGAATTACATCCCTTTCTCAATGCACATTATTTACAAAATGATAACATAATCATCTTATCAATTTAACAGCCATGGGACACCAGTCATAAATATGCAGGCTGAGCAGATTTCCAGACCGAAAGAATTAAAGAATTTCTGGTTTTCCACACTAATTTATGCCTTTGAGACTTTGGGTTAAAATTACTAAGTCATCCCTTGCCAATGTAGGTTGTACCTTTAAAGTAAAAACAAGCTGAAAAGTTCATTTACTATGATAGTAAGACCAGGTATTGAATTTTAAAAATTTATTTCTGCAAAGGAAAGGTCAGAGTTTTGAAGCACTAGGGAAATGTAGAAATTGCAGGGAATGAGCAACGTGTCTGGAAACATTATGAAATTGGAGGAAAGAATACAGGAGAATTGCTTCTTTCTGTAGTTTGACTTCTTCAGTATAGTCCTGATGATGAACACTGGGCTAGGTGTGATTCCCAGCTGCATGAGGTTGGGTCATGCATTCATTACACTGTCTTATTTGCTGCTCTGCTCTGGTTATTTCCTACACTAGTGCAGTTACAGACTTCCTGACTTGACACTGTGCTGAAGAACAATTTGTCCTGCAGTTTTCAGGCCTAATTCATTGGTCATTTAACTGTATCATGGCTTTGAAGAAATCTTGGTAGGCACCAGAATTTGTCATAGCACCTATGCTGTAGGGGAAATCCTAGGTCTGTCAACCTGTAGGTTGCCACATTAGATATTCTGGATGGCCTAGCATGAGGTCCTACACCTGTGTGAAGACCTGAGGTCAAACATTGTGCATCCCACAGCAACATGTTCTCATACCTTGCTCAGTGCTGCTGTCGCCCATCAGAGCACAGCAGGGATCCATGAGAGTGCAAGATGACCACAGGGAACCTTGAGAGCATAGGCCCAGGGTGATACCAGGGACACCCAAGAGATAAACGCGAATGGCAGGTGGTTGGCCTCTGGTCCCTAAAGAAATGTTTCCTGAGGAGTTGGATAGAACCAGTTTTAAAGCACAGCAAAAAAATATGAAGATGATATTACCATCAGGAAATGCATCCCATATTGGGTGAAGAAACAAAGGTGGTAATTAGATGATATAAACCAGTCATGCCTTCTGCCAGAATGAGAGCAAGGTAAGTGCAGAAGAAGAGGAAGTGCTCCAGCTCTGTCTTGCTCTGTTAAAGGTGCTGCACCTAATCAGTGCTATGGCAGATCTGGAGGTTCCTCTATCACCTCCACCAGAGAAAGACCACTGTTGTTTGATCTGCCATTTGCCACATTCTGCAACTGCAACTCAGCAGTTATGTGTGAAGGCTTATCTCGGACTACATCACTAGGTTAAAGAAATCATTTTAAAGAGCAATGACTGTGTTTTTTTTCTTGTCCATCCTTCTCACACAACAAGATAATTCATATCAAAGCATGGATGAAGGGTGAAAGTGCAACAGTGTATATTAAAAATCTCCACAAAACTGGTAGAGCATTTAGGCTGCTTATTTACTAACCTGCATGTAGTCTGGTCTGACACAAGTGTGACTGGTAGAAAGAATTGAAGACTACACACAGAGGCTCTTCCAAGACAGAGTCCACCTCACCTTTTCAGTTATGAAGACAGAGTTAGAGAGGTGGGCTGGCACACAGCAGCCCCTATGCAGCCTTTTCCAGCAGGGAGACACCAGGTCATACCTGTATGACCTGTTGGTGCTGCTGGCCAACCAACACATACCTAGCAGGCACCTGACCAGTGCATTTGGAAGTCCTTGTTGGCCTGAATGCACTCAACACCAGAGAATCTCCGAGTGATTCAGGGATGCACTGGTTTTGGCTGGGATACAGTTAGTTTTCTTCACAGTAGCTTGTATGGGGCTATGTTTTGGATCTGTAATAGAAACAGTGTTGATAACAAACTAACGTTCTAGCTTTTCCTGAGCAGTGCTTACAGTGTCAAGGCCTTTTCTGCTTCTCATGATGCCAGAGAGTAGGCCAGGGTGTGCAATAGGCTGGGAGGGGACGCAGCTGTGACAACTGACCCCATGGCCAGAGGGATATCCCATACCATATGAGATTCAACTCAGCAATAAAAGGTGGGGAAAGAAGGAAAAAGCAGGGAGGCATTTGGAATTATGTTGTTTTGTCTTCCCAACTAACTGTTAAGCATGATGGATCCCTGTTTTCCTGGAGATGGCTGAACACCTACCTGTCAAAGGGAAGTGGTGAATTAATTCCTTATTTTACCATGCTTGCACACACAGCTTTTACTTTAGCTGTTAGGTGTCTATTTCAACCCATGAGTTTTCTAACTTTTTCCCTTGTTCTCTCCCCTGTCCCACTGTGGGGTGAGGAAGCGAGTGGCTATGTGCAGCTGAGCTGCCTGCTGGGGTTAAATCACAACAGGGGATTAATCCTGTAATAATCCTATATTTAATCACATTGCTTGGCCTGAATATATAAAGCATTGTAATGCTGAAAGGGAACACGATGTTTCTTATGGGTCACATCCTTTAACACTTACTGGATTTCTGGACACATTTGCACCTCCTAGCTTACTAAGTGCTTGTGAAGTGGACTCAAAGGTCAGAACCCTTCAAATTCTGTGATATTTGTGGAGCTCTCTAGATCAAGAGAATATCAACTAGCTTTCAGTCAAAATTTTTTCACTTTATATGGACGAAAATACGCACAGTTTTACTTAGTGGATGTTAGAACTCAGAATATTTGGTTATACAGTTTCTGCCTAGGCATGCTTCATCACAGCCCAACCATTTCTGAAACTCCACAGGGATTATAGAATATAAGAGATAAAGGGCCTGTTAAAACACCACGGTTCTTATAAATTCTTTTCTTATCAATTTGTCCATTTTTCAGCTGGAAGGGATGATACAAGCATGAAAAAAAAACATCCTAACAGGGTACAGAGACCATCAGTGCCCTTAAAAGAGACATAAGCCTTGTAGTCATTCAGTATTGTTGCCTTTGAAGGATGGATAAGAAGGAGCTAGGGGTTGCAATGTGCAATGAAGATTAAAAGCACTTTTCGTGTAGAGCGGAGCACAGCTGACATCCATTTAAAGATAATGATAGCAGTCTATTAAAGGCAGGTGAAACAAAAGGACAAGGGAAAGTGTGTCTAAAAAATAATGGTCATGAAGCTTAAAGGACTTAAAAATAAACACACATCAGGTCACTAACTAGTAAACAATAAAATCTTAAGTGACATTTATCACAGAACTGAACAGATATGCATCAAAAGAACAATGTTCTTCACCTCAAATGGTAATTCAAAAGTATGCTTTCAGCAAGGAATGGCCCAACAGAGGGAAACAGGAAAACTCTTTTGATTCACTCTTGCTATAGCAGAGATAATAGCATCACCTCTCAAGACAGTGAAGGCTAAGTCTGAAGTCCTTTCTTGGGGCCTTTTTGATTTAATTAAAGAAAAAAAAATTAATTGAAAGGAAGATAGGGAGTTTGGGAAGTAACTTGCGCTTTATCGAAGGACTGAGTGTTAACGCCATTCAGCTGAACTGATATATCTTAAATCATCTATAAAACTATAAAAATGTAAAAAACTCAAATAGTGTTCCCAACCAATCTGGTCACCATGAAGAGTAAGACTCCTTTCATAACTTTTTTAATTTTCTCTCATTCAGGCTGTGCTAAGAAGATAAGAAGATACAAATACAAATTTCTGCCAGACTGCATTTCACACAACGGATTCTCAGTTTTTATACATGGTTTCATCTTGTTAAACTCTACAGAGACATGCAGATTCAGAGAAGCTGAGTATCTTGTCCGTCAAGCAAGTAATGCTGTTGTATTTGTAGAAAGGAACAGTTTATTTTAGGACTAGAAAAGGAAATTATTTCATGCAAGATTGCACTAGCCTTGCAGGGTTCGGTTTGCAACAAAATTTGCACATAGAAACTGGATTTGCTTCAGCTACTTGAAACTCATAAATAAGATTTTACTCAACAGATCTGACCAAATACTCTCAACAAGTCATAAGGACAACTTTCTGGCTCAAATATCTTCCAGTCTTAAAACCTGCTGGCACAGAAGCCACTTATACATGTTAGATAAATGCTTTGTACCAGGAGAATTTATAACCTCAACTTCTTTCTTTTTATGCTAAGGAAAGTGATTATTTGCTTGATCTTTGATAAAAATGTGGGCAGTTTTGATGTCACCCAGCAGATGGCAATGCTATGCACACACAGCCACATGCGCAAGCATGTGTGCATACACACACACCCTTGTGTGCTAGCCAATCCGTTACAGTGCTTTGGAATAACATTCTGAGGGTGAACTTTCTAAAATCCCACGTGTCTACTTTGGATGCAACCCACTTAGAAAATTCAAGTGAAAAGCAGAAAGGTGAATGTTTGAGTTTATACACTAACAGGCTTGGATTCCTGAAACAGACACTGCCAGTAAAACTGCTCAAGATCTCTCATGAGAACATAAAATACAATTTCAGTACCTTTACTTGTCTGCTAATGTCTCTGGAAAGCTAGTCATAATCATCATCTTAATTAAAAGATGTCCAACATCAGACTGACAGAACCATGAGCATAAGTCTGTCTCCTGTCACACCCACTATAATATGTTCTGAAGCTATCCTATATCCCACATACTATCATGCTAGTTACTAGGTAGCTGTTACAGAAAATGTTTTTCTTTGCATTAAGACGCACCAGAGCAGAATGTAGTAAATTCTATTTACAAAGTGATATTCTTCAACCCTCAGTGTTTAAAAAAAAAACTAATTTCTGCACAGGTATTATATGTAAACCACTTAATAGAACTAGTAACAGTAAGGCTTGACTTGGTGTCAATTCCGTTACTTTGATCAGTGCCCCTTCAGGGTGGAAAATAGCATGTGGAGTTTAAAATGCTTTATGCAGAGAAACAAATACGTAAAGACTTTGTGACTTTTGTTCCATAAAAAACACGGATGTATTTTGTTGAAATGCTGAAATGGATTTGGAATTTACAATAGAGAAGAAATGGCTAATGCCCACTTTTTCAAATTTTCATTCTGTACATCAGAATAAAATCCACTGAGGCTGAAAATAATTCACTGATAAAAAAAAAAAAAAAAAAGGATGCACATAAGATTTGACCCAGGCCTTCTTATTACCTGTTTGTCTGACTTCAGATTCTGATTATTTAATCTTGTTCCTATCTCCATTGCATTCAAACATTTCACATTAATGAGTACATAGGACAAATCCTTATGCTAGTTCTTAGATTCATCCTGCTTCTTCCTCCATCTGCCCAGGATAGACCAGCACAATTCTAGGCAATGCTGCTGCTGTGAGCATCTCTTCTGAACAAAAGACTTCACTGAAAGATTTTACACTTGTCTGGAGCACACACTGACCTCTAGAAATTTATTATGCAAGTGGTCCTGAGCCGAAAATATTATATTTCTCATGTCAGTCTAGCTATACCAAAGCGTAATGCACATGTCTCTGTTACTCATGGATGTGTGCTCTGAGACA
Organism: Rhynochetos jubatus; assembly: GCA_027574665.1. Lineage (NCBI taxonomy): Eukaryota > Metazoa > Chordata > Aves > Eurypygiformes > Rhynochetidae > Rhynochetos > Rhynochetos jubatus. Next base: position 12,149,658 of record CM050652.1, read on the forward strand.
GTAAGTCTCCAGTTCAGCCAGTTCTCAGAAGTGCAGGGTGCCCATACTCCTCCCTTCCTTTTCATCAGAGGAAAATGAAAAATATCATGGGTGAAATGTTTGGTTGGGAACAGAGCAGAGGATTTGGCAGAAGGAGTAGGGCGGTTTTGCATGCTCACAGTAAATCTGCCACCACTATCCCTCCTTCTCTTCTCCTTCCCCCACTGAAGGGGGTGTAGACCCTGAAGATGTCAGTGAAAAACCACGGGAGGAGAAAGGGAAGCATGGGAAAATGCTTTGAAAATCAGTGTATCTTGGTCCATGCTGCTCAGGGACTAAACCTGGTACCCTAGACCTGAATCATAGGTCTGATGTATTTCCTACTTGCAGACCACTGAATTGTGTCACAGCCTCTGGTTTTTTGAGGTTTGCGTGGTATTCCTTACAGGAATAAATTGCTGTATGCCAGCACAAATCAATTCTGTGTCTGCCTAAACGGTTGTTCATAGAAGCAAGTGATGAGTAGAACAAATAGTAATACTCTGTAAACTGACAGATGTGTATTCCCAAGTTTCTAATGCAGCCCTCTATGCCCTGTAAGAATGACTTATGGCCTTGCAGCCAGTTCTTCCTCTGGGCATATAAGGGACCTAAGTCACTCAGGCTCCAAAACCACCTTAGTACTTTTGAAAAAGTTTCCCATTATGAACTGAGTCAGATTTTTTTTTTCCCTGAACTTTATGAGGTCCTCTGAAATGGATGAACATTGAAATGCCTTTGATATTATCATTGTCTCTCAGAGTAATAATTATAATTAGCTCTTTTCTAATATCCTCTTTTGGCTTTAGTACAACTAAGGCCATAAAACAGACTTGAAATTTATCCCAGGCACTGTTGGGAACTCTTTTGTATTTCAAGTCAATACCTAAATATAACCAGCTTTCTTAATGTGAATGAAAAGTCTGTATGAAGTCAAAGGACCTTCATGATGTTCTACAAAGATATTAGACTTTTACCCCTGTGAAATAACCTTGACTATATGCCTAGACACTTTGGTGAGGAGCATAGTAAAATGTTTCCTGTTTTTCTTCTCTCCCCCCATTTAATCCCTTTATCCCTCTCCTACGCCTTTCCATCTACACAGAATCATTTTCAAGTGACCTGAACTTCTTCCAAATTCTTGCCTTTCCAAAAACTTATTTCCCCTTTTCCTTTTCATTTCTAAATACTTCATATGCATCATTTACAGCCACTGTGTTTCCTTCTGCAGTCATAAGCCATTTTCAAAGACATCTGCCCATGGCTCCCTAACAAAACAAGCTCATACCAAATTGTCTGACAAGTGATTCCTAACAAGTAAGTATTCCATCTCCATCACTCCTTGCTGAGAACTGTCTTGTTTTCTCATATTTTTGAACTGTTGTTCTCATTCAGCCTTTAGGATTCGGCCTTTTATTGGTAATCCAGGTGTCTATAGGTGTCCCAGAGGGTTCAGTCATTGTCCGCTGTTCTTTCCCTTCTGCATACCATCACTGAGCAGCAGCATACAGAGCATCTTTATTCTGAGGAATCTCCATTTTACTTCTGTGTGGCGCTGTGTACAACTCTGCAACAGATGTAAACCTTATCTTGTGTTTCTGCCATATTATTATCACAGGACCATACGAAAACTGAGATGGGAGGACATCAGGAAATCTCTAGGCCAACCCCCTGCTCAAAGTACGGTCAGGTCTGAAGACATATCAGGCTGCTCAGGGCTGCATCTTAAAAATCCTAATGGAAGGAGACTGTGCACGCTCTCTGGGAAGCCTGATCTAGTGCTGGGCTGTCCTTGTGACTCTGTCTTGAAATCCTGAAAAGTACTGACAGTGCTGCTTTTCTTACTTACTTACTCACTTACTGTGAAAAATCTATATTCTTTCTTGTCAATAAGTTCCATCACCTGGGTGCTGGTGTTGCACAGACACCCAGAGACAGAATTCTTTGTGTAGAAATAAATTTATTTGGATTGTGGCATAAGTTCATGCACAGGGCATATAGGATTGTGGCTGTCAGGTGGCAAGAGGAGTCTCTGTCGCAATGATCCTCATCTGGACAGAGTGAGACTCCCTAATTTGCTGTTCTGCTCCTTCCGTACAATCTAGCTGGCCTGTGGTTGTACGTGACCACTTCAGCACATGTGCAATAAATTGTTATGGATTGTCTCAACTATATACAAAACATCTCAGAAATATCTTACCAAATACCTGTCCTACATGACCATTTCTGCATCTGTAGGAATATTTTCTATTGACTGTTCACGCATTTTATCCATGTAGAATTTGATAGACCCTGCAGAATTTCTGTGACACTCCACCCACAGTATTAGTCAATGTATTTAAGCAAATATATTGGACTTGACACAGCTGGAGCTGCCCGGAAGGATCTCTAGGGCTGTCTGAAAGTCCTACATGGAGAGCTCTTGCAACAACCAATAAAATACTTAATTTTCAAGGTGGCTGGATGTTCACACAATCACCTAGGTTTTTTAATTCTCTATTGGAAAGTGATGACAGTGTGCTTAATTCCCAACTTTCATGAGATGGGGAGTAATAAAGTCCTGGGAGTCTTTCGCTGTTATTGGTATGTATCTCAGCCATTTCAATAAACCATGTACTCCTCCAGGCCCTAAGTGGAAGTCTCCAGCTGGGATTCAAATTAGCAAATTACTTTACTATAGTACCATCATTTTGACACAAGCATAGAAATGTATTTTTGTTTGGTATTTTTCGGTTATTGTATTTAACTGTGTATAAAGAAGGACACTGTATTCATTCACACAGGTCTGGTTTGTTCTCAGCTTTACACATTTGCTATTAACTTATTTTTGTTTCTTGTTCCAGGTGTATTTGTTCTATTGTATTCAACTCTGCTAAGACAGGGTTGGTGCCTCACATTGTTGTTTCTTGGGAAAAAAAAAACAACCCCACAACAAAAAAAAACAAACCACAAAACCAAAACCATGACCCTTCTTCTTTTGTTTCTTACTTTGTATCAAAACCTTGTTCTTGGAATGAAAGACTGAATGAAAATAGTCTGATGTTACCTCATTAATGCAGATTCAGGGCCAACACTTGTCTAAGCGCTACCTTCAGTTACTCTGGTATGACACAGGAAGGGTATTCTTTTGATCAAGTTCAGAATTCACTTAAAACTCAGAATTTATGAATTTGAGGTAGTGAAGACAGGGAGGATATATGGCCCAAAGAATCTATTAGAAAACCCTTCACAAAATAAAACTTTAAGTTCTCTGGAGCTTGGATATCTGAGGTGAAATGACAGTGAGTGAAAAAAAAAAAAAAAATTAATGTAATTTTCTTTTTCATGTTATTTTAATCTTTTCCATGAAAACCACAGAAAATTCTTGGCCATGGTATTTGCTTGAAAGCTGCACAGGAAAACATCATAAAATATGGCCACAAACTGGAAAACAGAAGGTTCAAACTGAACATGAGGAAACACTTCTTCGGTGTGAGGGTGACAGAGCACTGGGACAGGCTGCCCAGGGAGGTGGGGGAGTCTCCTTCCCTGGAGACTTTCCAAAGCCACCTGGACTTGTTCCTGTGTGATCTGCTCTAGGTGACCCTGCTCTGGTAAAGGGGGTTGGACTGGATGATCTCTAGAGGTCCCTTCCAACCCCCACCACTCTGTGAATCTGTATAAATTTGAGAATGAGTATATAAATGCACAGAGAAAACCAGATGCTCCAACCTATTAAATATTTGCATCGGTGGTATTTTTACAACACAAAGCAACTTCAAAATGCCTGTGGTTGTCTTTGCTGGATGCTTTGGGTAAGGAAAACACCTATCAGCAGAAAGCTTACAGAAGCACCTCAGTAAAAACATAATGGCAAGTGCATATGTCCTATATAAGGATATATATGTGCTGTAAGTTATAAACAGAAGTCCACCCAGCCTGGTATCCTATGGCTGACAGTAGCCAACACAAATACGGTGGGCATATGGGAGAGCAGCAAGCACATAATGATTTTCCCAGAGTATTTTTCCGCCTTTATGCTATTTGCAGTTCAGAGATATCTTGGAAGAAACGTGATGGTTTTTTATATTTAAGAGAGGTAGATAGATAACCACCTATACCAGAAATACTCCATTCCCTCTTTAAAGAAAAAAAAAAAAGGACAAGCAAGTAAAAAAATTTAGCTGATTAGCAGTGCTCAGGGGGCAAAATCATCTTTGCTATTTTTTGCATTCCTGGTAATTTATGTGATACTACAAGCATAAATCTTGCCTATGTGGCCATGTTGAGTCTAACAGTAGGTAGGAAAAGAGAAGATTGGAATTTGGGAATTAATAGCTTTGTGCTTGGCAATACAGCATTTGGATGGGTTTGGTGCTCTTGTGTCAACATTCATGTGTTTGGCAGGGAATGCATGAAGGCATTTGGAGCAGCACAGGCTCACAGTCCTTTCCCAGCAGAACATAGCTTGCCAGTGGCAAGTTACTCTGGTTTGAAAGCTTGACTTGGACCTGAAGGTGCATGTGTATTTATTACTTTCAAAATATATTTAAATCTCTGAAATGCAAAATACAGCATCAATCATGTCAAGATTTCCTGAGGTGCCGGCACTGCTGATACCCCTGTGAGGTCTGATCCCAAAATGTCTTGCATCCATAACTGTTTTTATTGCCTGAAAAGGACTTAAGGAGATTTTATTCTTCCTCCCTATTACTTTTGTTTAACTAATATAGTTAAGAAAATTTGATCTGTTTAACCAGTTTAATTAAATAGGTGTTATTTTGTGTGTGTGTGTGTGTGTGTGTGCAAACATGTTGTTTTGGATTAACTGAATCTAGATTAAACATTCTGAATCAATTTATACCTACAAGAAATAAAACCAGTATTGGACTGGAATACTTGTTGACACACAGATTTTAGTGTTCCCTGTTTAACTCTACAGCTTAGGTTAAACTAGTGTAAATTTGGATCTTGGACTGTGTTTGATGCCATTCCACAGAACATCAGATTTTTGATACAATGTTTTCTGGGGTTGTATTTACTTCATCCTCTTTTTCTCCTTAAAAATTCAGCATTGAGCAGAGGCATTTGTAAAAAAAAGAAAAAAAAAAAAAAAAAAAAAAAAAAAGCCAGAAAACTATGTTCATGGTTAGCAACAGCAAAAACCATGCTTGGAGTCTACAAATGTTCAGATCCAGAAGCTGGTGAAATGGTGAAATCAGTGGGAAAATGCTTATTGACATTAAAATTTTGGATCACGTCCAGCAGACTAAATCTTCAGAACTGGTAACAAATTTTGTAGTGACTAACACTTTCCAACATCACGTTTTTCTCTTATTTGAAACAGTGAAAAGAGCAGTTCCTTTAGGTTTTTTACAGAGCTCAGCATCAAAAGGGTCTATAATAACCAGATTTCAGCTATTAAAAGGGAAATTTTTAAAGGCAATTATTGGGTCTGTCTTGGTTTTTGGGGGTTTTTTTGTTTTTTTATATTTTTGCAAGGCAGTGTCTTGTAATCTCCCATTTGGGACAGTTTTAGGACAGTCTGTTAAAGAAGATTTTTAATGCACAATCTGTCAAAGGAAACTTATTTTCTTACAAACATTGTGTGCAATTCTTGTTAGATGGAAATTATTTGCAGAACCTCTTTTTTTCCCTCATTGGGCATTTACTTCAAGATACATGTCAAAATATTGTCCATCCATACATCACTTTATGAGGAACTCCTAGAAACTTTGTTAGGAGAAAACACAGAGCTGGTGACTGCAAAAGATATTTGCACCTAAAGCCAGGGGCACTCAGACCCTTTCTATGTACTGAACTTTATAAAGTGTCTTTGAGAGCAAATGGCATGCACCTTCTGACCTTTGCTTTCAAAGGCGCAGGGCTGGGTCCTCATGAAGTGAGGCTGAGATGGCAGCAGGCTCCCATTCCTCCTGCACAGCAATGGAACCAGAGAAAAGAACGGTGTGGGCAGCCTTGTCCACACTAGGAAGGCCAGTGCCAGGGAAACAATGAACATCATTGCTCTCTGCAGCTCTCTACAGGAGGGCAAGTGCAGAGGTAGGTTCTGATGTCTTCTCCCTGGTATCCAGTGATAAGAGATGTGGGAATGATTCAAAGCTGTGCTGGGGGAGGTTTAGAGCGGACATTAGGAAGCATTTATTTACAGAGAGGGTGGTCAAATACTGGAACAAGCTTCCTAGAGAGGTGGTTGATGCCCCGAGTCTGTCTGTGTTTAAGAGGCACTTGGACAATGCCCCTAACAATGTTTTAAGTTTTGGTCAGCCCTGATGTGGTCAGGCAGTTGGACTAGATGATATCTTTAGGTCCCTCCCAACTGAAATTATTCTAGTCTAGTCTATTCCATTCCATTCTCTCCTCATAGTCCTTCTGTTCCAATTTTTTCATTCCTCGCAGCATGGGGACTGATCCAGAAGATGTTAGGGAGAAAGGAAAGGAGGATATTCTTCTTCACCAGACTGTTTGCCTATCACCAAAACAACAAATGTCATGTATTCCTCAGTGTGTAATACATACCTGTTTAGAGTGGGATTCTTTAGCATTTGATAATAGAGATTATATCGTTAGAAACAAGCCAAATGCCCACCTTTATAACCTATGGAAAAGGGTGAAAAGTCTTGTTTTGGATTCAGTCAGGAATTCCTCAAATTCACGTTTTATAATAAAATGAAAGCTTCATTTTCATACTATTTTTTCAGAACATGATTTATTCTTTCTTCCAATCAGGAATAGGGATAACAGCAGTTTAGCAGATTAAAATAAATTATACTCTATGATTAGTTTTCAGCCACTTGACTTTCTTTGTAGTCATGTTCTGAAGCCTCTTTACATGGTTTTGCTAGCTCTCACCTTGTGTACATTAGACCCAGCTCCAAGTGGAGCAACAGAACGGAGACAATATTGCCTGTATTCAGATACCTCATGTTCTTGTTCCAAAAATTACTTTGTCACTAGGCAAGACCATGAGAGCTCATTAACACAAAGTCTGATTCTTGACTGTGTCAGCTTGATGCCAATGAGTCCGTGGAGTTACTCCAGAGCAAAACCGAATTTAATAGAGTGAATTCACATCATGCATATCTTGTATCTTTTAATAAAAAAGTATACATTTCTTCTGTATTCCTGTAAGAAATTTTTAATTGTTGGGAATAAGACTTGGGGTTTTGTGCTGGTTTTGGCTGGGATAGAACTACTTTCCTCACAGTAGCTAATGTGAGGTTAAGTTTTGGATTTTTGCTGAGAAGAATGTTGACAACATACTGATGTTTTTAGTAGTTACCAAGAAATGCTCATATCAAGTCACAAATGTTTTTGGTTTATCATACTGTATCTGTGTTCCCAGCTTCTTCTCTACAGGAGGAGAGACAGCTCCTCTACAGCTGGGAGGAGACACAGCTGACCCAAACTGACCAAAGGGATATTTCATGCCGTAAGATGTCATGGTCAGTATATAAGTTGGGGGGAGTTGACAGAGGGTCTGGCTCTTGGGGGTCTCAGATCTCTCGGGCTCTGGATCATTCTCTGTAGCTCTGGCTCTGTATCTTGCTACTCAGGGACTGTCTAGGCATCAGCTGGTGGGTGGTGAGGAGTTGTAAAATTTGGTTGGGTTTCCTGTCCCACTATTTTCATTATATACAAGTAGTAGTAATAGTAGTAGTATTTTCATTATATATTAACAATATTAGTATTTTTAGTATTATTAGTATCATTCTTGTATTTAATTTGTTTTTAATTACTTAACTGTACTTATGTCAACCCACGAGTTTTCCTACCTTTTCCTCTGATTCTCTTCCCCATTACACTGTGGGAGGGGGGAGGTGAGCTAGTGGCTGTGTGGTGCTTGGTTGCTGACTAGGGTTAAACCTTGGCAGGTTTATTATATGACTGCATTATCATTGTTTGTCCTGCTTAGTTTTTTCCTAAGCCGAAGTAAGCTGAAATTGAATACTGAAATGTTATGTTTCATTTGTAGAAGACAGCTCTACTTTCCATCTTTGATGCTTTGCTAGGTAGGGTCCTAGATTCATGACCCTCTCCCAGCATTAATGGAGAGAGTCCAGACCAATTTTTGCAAACTCTGGCAGTTGTGTTGATTTTTGGCCATTCAGACCACTTCATGTTAGCACCTGTAATAGTTCTGCTCTCACTAGGCAGTGGTCAGATGGTGTGAACTGAGTTTAAGCAGAACCAAATTTTGTTCCCGGCACAGGCAAGTTCTTGAAGCAGGATGCATTTCTTCTCGAGGGGATCTCAGAAATCTCCTTACCTCTCGTTCCACACTAGTCAGTTTGGTTGTATTTGTGTGCAGAAACCAAAGCAGTCTTCAAGAAAGAGGTAGGGTATGGTCTCAGCGCTTGCCTTTTCTCAATTCTCTGGAGGATCTGCTGGCCAGAAATGGTAAAAAATGGAGATGCCTTGGTTTTTTTTATTGTCAATGTTTATGTTAACTCAGTTGTTTTAGCAGATTGCAACAGCTGTGAAACCCCACCACAGAGATATTCCTAGAATAATTATTTCCTGCTGCAGTCTAATCAGAGTAAAGAATGTGACTGGGTCAAGGCTTTGGAGTTTGCTGAGATCCATGCAATGATAAATAATGTATGTGTCTAATGTGTTGCAACAAGATGTAAAAGAAAATTAATTCCACAGGCAGTTTTTATTATTCTCGAGTCTGTAACCTGCTGTCTTCACTGAGTCAAATGCCAAATTACAGCTGAAATCCTGTTCTGCAAATGAAATCCTTTAGTCATGCTAATTTTAATTTTAAATTTAATTGTTTGCATTTTACAACTCTTACTATTAGCCTGGAAGCCAGTTCTACCATCTAAATTTTGACACACAAAAAGCTGTTTTGCTATTCTAGTACTGCAGATGCAAATGATGATGCCGTATCCTTATTTCAACTGCTTCTCAGGAAGACCATAGATAATGAATTGAGGAAGAAACTGGGGCTATTGGGAAGGCCTGTAGGAAGTGGAAGACTTGGGGCAGAAAGGATCTAGAGACCTTTGGTAGATATAGCATGTAGGCTACAAAGCCACAGAAAACTAGGTTTCATCAGTTGTACTACAGCGGTTTGTTTCTACAGGAAAATACATCACAGAATCATAGAATGGTTTGGGTTGGAAGGGACCTTAAAGATCATCTAGTTCCAACCCCTCCATGCTTATTTACAATAAACAATAAAGTCCAACTATTGCTCAGGTTCAACAATCAGTGGAGACTTACGCTGCTTTGAACTGAGAGACTGTGTCTGAGACCTGGGGACAGTAACTTCCTGCCAGCTTTAACACAATCTAGCTCAAGTGCTCCTCTTATACCTCAACTTTTGGATCTGTTCCTCAGCTCCTAATGTTTAAGATTTTAAATTACTTCAAAGCACTTCACCAGCCAAAAACGCTAAAAGATTCACTTTTCCCTTAAAGAAATTACTTTGGAGTGAAATATGACTTTTTTCATAGCATGAATCAATTCTAAACAATATTTTATTAGAGGAAATGAAACATACCAGGTGCACCTGCAACAGGAATTCTAAATTGGGAAAATTAATCAAGCTCTAATTTTGACAGGTCAGTGGAGTTAATGTAACTAGACTTTCAGAAAGTGCCCACTAGTGAATATTGTGCAAGACTGTTACTTTCCAAATGGGAGAAAAAACCCAAACCATTGAGATACCATTCACTGCATGCTAAAGCCTCTTGCACCCAAAGAGGTTACACTAGTGCATTCTACAACAAGCGGCTCGACATGTACAAATGGCACAGGCTAATCTTTTGCTCTAAAAATTCACTAGCTCCAGGCAGATCTCTGTCTGGAGCAACAGCAAAAGTGGGTTTAGATGACCTTGAAGTATACACCACCAAGTACAGAGATAATCATCTGAGAATATATAACTAAACTACTAAAGATAAGTACTAGAGCTCTATGTTCAGCTGAAATTTGTTGAACATATTTGCAAACCAGCTTGGCTAATATCTAATTTTAACAGCAGAAGTTCTGCTAATTAGTTCAGCATTCAGCAACCCAGCTTTCAGACACCCTTTGCCTACTGGCATAGACCAGCTTATGAGAAAAAAAAGTTATCTGTAGAGGGAAAAATAACTGGTATCATAGCACACAGTGCAACTATTGATCTAGCAGCTGATAGTTTTGAATCTCTAACAGGATATTTGTAATAACATAAATCAGCAAGAGCTGAAAATACTTATCAGAGAAATGTAAACAGAGGAAGAAAAGACAAGGGCAATATTCACTGAATCATTCAGAACATTAAATTAATGGAAAGCAAAGAGAGCACATAAAAGTTAAATGGGAGAGATGATAGGAACTTCTACTGAGGTGAATGGAAGCTTATTGTTTATATATCTACTGTACAGTGGTTTTGAGATAATCCTCAACTTTCTAGCTGACATTAGGTTGCCCTGGGATCCAGTACTTACTAAACTGGTAAAATTAGCAGTAAAAATTATTACTTTAAAAAACTTACTCCCTCCGTTAGGGACATTCCCATCACACAACCAGCAAAGGACATACTACCATTTGCCCAGCATGCTATTCTGAAAATGAAATATACTCATTTCACTCAGGCCCAACTGTGTCTGTAAAAATAGCATGCAAGATCTTGAGTTCCTGGACTTGATGAATTTCTCAAAGTTGGACAAGGTGTAGATGTCTAAATCAAAAACTCTGATTGAAGAAAACTCTTATGCTGGTCACCCACTACAGCAGCACTGAAGTCAACATGTCCATCTTGCTCTCAAGGTTCCCAGGCACCTGAATTTCTGTTTTTATGCATGTCCAGGGTTGTATCAGTGCCAGAATCAAGGTGCCAACCTCCCACCCAGCTGGGAGCAGGACTGAAGGCTCAGTGGAGCATTATCCAAGTCCCCCAAGGGACTCTGCAAAGATTTTGTTTCCCTGAAATTGTAATTCCTGCTGCTTCCCTTTAAAATAGACCTGGAGGAGGCATTTTTCTCCTGAGCCCTGCTTTGGAAGTGGGACACCTAGGTATGCAATGGACTGGGGGCAGGGGTGGGGTGGGAGTGTTCTCCACTCTTTCCGATGATGCTGTTCAGCAAATAATTCAAAACCTTTGGCTATAGTGTAGGGACAGGGAACATAACTCTGTAGCACAGCAATTGGTACTGTCCCATGGGATAACAGAAATTACAGAACTGATACGGCGACCTAGCAGGCTTTGGTTAGGTCCATGTGGATTTAGAGAATCTCATGTTTCCAGCCTCAGGCCTCCCTTATTCTTGCTAAATGGCCTAAAATTAGTAAAGAAATGTCACCAGGGGCTAGTGTGCACAGGGGCCAGATATTTCATCACAGACTACCACGTATCTGGAAATCCACACATGCCCAGGACTCGTGTAGTTTTACTAGCAAAATGTGTTTTTTTGGAAAACATCTGGCTCACTATCCTCTGCTACAAGTCACAATGCACAACAAGTCAGACATGTACTGTGCAGGCACTCTGCATTCACTGTATAGTAGCTCAAGGACTTGTTAATAGGTTTGTGTATTTGTTCAGATGGGTGTCTTCATTTAAACAGTGTGAATACTCTGTGTCTCCAACTTTGAATATGGAAAAGCATTACAAAGCCAGAGCTGGTTTTGGTGCTTTGGGTAAAATAATATGGTTGTCTCAAGAGAACTGAGACAGTAGTTGTTGTGATCACAAAATAATGATAAATTAATATAGTCTAAGAATCAAAACTCATTTGAGGGTGATATGCAACATACATTTCTCTTATAGATGGGGATTATCTATATTTGTATTGCATGCCTTTCCAGAACTGAGTGTAAGATCTTAAAAAGACAGTAGACTGGCTGTAGACTACAGCCAGAAGAAAAAAGAAAAAGAAACCCATGTGTTGCTGTTTTCCATATCATGTCATTCTATATCCATAAATCCCGTAGAAAAAAAATCACAACAAAATCTCCTGCTATTCTCACTGTAGCTTGCATATGCAATAAACTCTATATGAGTCATAAAATAGTCCTTGATTCAATGGTCTAATGTTTTGGTATTTAGAAAGGGACATTTTCCGGGAGTAATGTTGCAGCACAGTGCTAACACTACAATACGAACCACTTTTATGAGGTTACACTACAGATCATTTGTATCTCTTTGTGAAGCCTCTCCTGGCAAATGCTTCCTATCGTATTGATTTTTGAAGAATACTTGAGATCCTCATGCTCTCATCATGGATAATTAAAATACAAGAATGCAAAAAATACATCTATTTTGAATGTTTTTTTATCACTATTAATTAATTCCTGACTATGCTAGAGTGATTGAGACAGAAGAAAGTTTTATTTTGTCCTTTGCTGGGAATCTTGCTCACAAACTTTGAACTATATATATATATATATATGTGTGTGTTTTCATGGAAAAAAAAAAAAATTCTTCTGGGTTTCTAAGCTCAAAAATTCAGAAGAAAAATGAAGGTGTGGAATTTATGTTTCTAAAAGCAGAAGTGGGAGAGGAGGGACAGCTGAAAAATCATTTATGTATGTAAATACTGCCAGTCATTCTTATGTGCATCAAAAAAGAGTATAAATAGGCAAGGTGAAAGGAAGACTGGGAAAAAGAAGATTGTACTGACCACTTGTGAACAGGGAGATCGTTCCTCTCTGTGCCCTTAAATACTGTTCTTTGCAAGACAATGTAATACTTGGTCCTCATTAGAAATCTGCTGTGAGCAGCAGCCTGAAGGCTTTTTGCCCTTCAAGGTGTTGAAATGTAAAGCACAGCAGACATAATATAGCCAGCCTTCTCATGCTGGACAGTCTGGAGCATACTGGATGCATACATCTTTTAACAGACAACACAGAATAATGGTAAATTTCTTAATGAATTCACTTGTGTACAGTGTATTCACCTATCACAATTACTACATTCCTGATGAACGAAAGACTCTTCTAAGGTATGATCTTGAAATGAAGGTTTAGACAGAAAATATACAAGGAGTCACTAGAGATGATCTAAACCAGTACCTTGTGATGCTCATGAATGAGTCTTTGTTTTTAAGAGCCTGTAAAAAGATTTTGCAGCCTTCTTCTATGACCTTAAATAGACCACTTTCACAACAGTTAGAAAGTGTTTAATATTTAATTGAAATTTGTCTGTGACAAAAGTTAATTCACTTTCCTTCTTTCTTCAGGCACGTAGAAAAATAGCTGATTCTCCTCCACTATAACCTTTGGCAAATGACAATACCATTATTCTGATTTCCTCCTTATATTTCTCTTTCTTAGACCAGACAAACCTAACCCCTTTACGAATTTGGTTTAAATAGTTCTAATATTACTTTAATTACTGCTCTGGATAATAATGAGTCCCCCTATCAAATGCTATCACTAGTAATGGTAGGGCCATTATTTTTGTCTCACTTATGTTCCCTTTTATAATGCTTGGAAGATAAAATTTATTTGATGTCTACATATTGAAAAAAGTAGAATGTTTCCAGATGGCCAGAATAAAACTGTTCAACTATCAAAAAACTTTCTATTACAATTTTAGTAGGATTGTTGGTTTCTGTCATCAATTTGTAAGAAGTCTGTTGGCATCTTACTATCTGGATTGTTTTGGCTTACAGATGACCTGCAGCACAGGTGCCATGTTGGAGTGCTGTGCTTAGAATAAAATTTTGTTTCTCTTATGGCATGGAAAGTAAAGCATCTATCCCTCAGTATCCTCCTCACAAACAATGTAGATTTCTCACCACTTTTGTAACTCCGATGCAAACTAATTATATAAAAGTCCTTAAAATTAGACACACCTGATGCAAAAAATTGTTCATTCTAGTGCCAAGGTTAAGCTCTTCCAGGAGACACACAGCTTGAACTACCTCATCCTTGATCAACACATGACATTGCTCAGAAACAAAAACCTAGAAAAGTTTCTTGCACTCTACATCCTGTAAAGTAGTAATAAAGAAAGAAACCAAAATCAAACCAAATTAAAAAAAAAAAAAAAAAAAAAAAAAAAAAAGCTTTGCCTATACCTGCTTATTTTGTTTTAACAAGCACCCTCTATAGCAGGTTTGTCAAACCACCCTCTACAGCAGGGGCTGGACTTGACCATAGAGTACCAGACCACCTTGTTATCCATTGCTTACAAATATGGCACCCTATATTGTGCTAGTGCACAACTGTCTATTGTTATTGCTTCTGGCTTCATTAATGTCTTAAAAGCAATATAAGGGATTTAAATTCAGAGTGGGAGAGAAAAATCTGCCTGTTGGTCACCATTTTAAATTGCTTATGTCTACTGAGCTTAAAAGTAAGGACAGAAATTTGATGGAGTAAAGAAGCAAATCAAGTTGCAAAGTTTCTGTGGATAATGTCACTTTTGAGTTAAGCGGTTTGGCAACAGCTGATTTGTAGATCACTGTTCCCTTGGATTTTTTGTAGGGAATGAAATGTTCTCAGATCCCTCTGAGGATAGTGGCTCTTTGGATTTGCACATATAATGCCTGATCCTAAAAGGAATATGATTTACTAATTGGAAAATTAAGGGCAAGAGGATGAGAATACTTGCATTCTTAGATTGAACTAGTTCTGTCCAGAATAACCTCCAGCAAAAAATGATCTCCTGATAAAGGAAAGGACAACTTATTGATTCAGTCTTGTTTGCCATCCCTCATCCTGAAGGAAGGCTTTCCCTTGCTCTTCCATGGTTAGAGAGGCCCAGGAAGAGATCTTGTGCAATTATTTACTGCTACTACTTATGGGATTCTCACCTTCTTAAAAAAAAAAAAAAAAAAAAAAAGAGAGAGAGATTCTAGTTCAAAGTGGAGCAGAAACACTGTCATGTCACCCATGGATTAAACTGTTGTAGTCAGTTCAGTATTAAAGAGATTCTCAGAGGTAGACTTAAACTGAACACAAGCACTCTCCAGACAGAGACACTTTCTTACACAAAAGCAACTTTTACAGGGCAGCCAGAGTTAAGGGAAAAGATATTGTGGCTAGTGTCTTAAGCAATGGTGGGGCTAGTGTTAGAGTACACAAATGGTGAAACCTGTCAACTCACCCACCTCAGACAAATAAAGCCAATTCCATGGCCCAGACAGAGGTTAGCTTCATCCTGACAATAGAGAACAGTTTGCAATGAAATTGCACGTGTACGAAAAATAACATGATTCTATTTAATAATTTTAGGTTAAATTTTTATAATATTCTAAATTTAAAAGGGGAGAAAAAAGTATTTTATATTAGTTCATACATGTCAGTCAACAGCAGAAGAAACCTTTTGATCATGTGAAAAAGCTATTTACAAATGTTTCCATTTTGCCATTTTAAATTAGATTTGAGAACGTCTGATGGATTTTTGTATTTAATAGATATCATTGAAGTGGCTTCCATTATATTATAAAGAAAAAAAAAAAGAGGTTTTCCTTTAGGGGTTATACCACCATTTGCTGTATATTCACTATTTTGAGCTAACATTTTCTGTGGCTTTAATCAGGCAATGTAATTCAGTCTTTTTAGTCCACATAATGGCATTCAAAAACAAACTTTAAGGGCAAAACAATATACAGCCTCCAGGGGAATAAAATGTTTACTTTATATGCCTTTAATACATGCTTTTATATGCCAGTTTTTTTACTGTGACAGCCTGAAGAAATTTTGCCTGTCATCTCATACACTGGGAGGGTGGAAGGATGATCTTTTCAAAGGCTTAGATGTGTACTAGGGTCAAATTGTCTATAAACACTTTCTCCGGAGTCTCAGAGTAAATGTACAGCACAGATTATATGAACTGATTCACAGACATATGCGTAGTGTCTTTCAAGCACAAATACTGGGCTTCCAGTAAGAATTCCTAGGGGAAATTTTATGCCCTGTGTTATGGAGGAAATCAAACTACGTTATCATTATAGCATAATCTGTAGATAAAATTTATACATCTGTGAGTGCACCAGAAAAGTATGTTTCAGAGAAATTAAAATAAATATGTGGACTAAAGCAAGGCTAAAAATCATAAAGTGAATATGGGTTAGGTTTGGGTTTTTTCTGGAAAACATTACTTTCTTCTTTCTCCAGATACAATTATTTGTGGTTTCCTTAAAATAAATAATCCCTCTATAATTTGTTGATTAAACATCAGGATTTTGAACATTTGCTGGAAAGTAGAAAAAATGAAAATATATGATTAAGCAAAAGTCAAAATGTCCCTAGAAATTAACTGGTAGTGTTATGACTGTCAAAAACTAAAAACAAACAAAAACAAAAACAACAAAAAAAAAACCCAAACAAAACAAAAAAACCCACATAACAAAAATAACAACACTGTCAGAAAAGAAATATGGGAGAAGAAGCATTGACTTCCCCCATCCATATGAAAATGAAAAACAAAATTATTCAAAATTTGACTTGAGAGAAATTTGAGGAAAATAATCTGGAAATGTATTAAATAGTAGAATTCAGCAGACAAATCTGGTAAGTTTGAAACCATGTATCAACCTGTGAATAGGTCTAAGATGGAAAAGACCAAATTAAAGATGGAGCAGTAAGGAGTCATTAAATCTGAAGGTCATAATTTTGGGTCATAAGAGAGATAGAATCATAGAATCACAGAATGGTTTGGGTTGGAAGGGACCTTAAAGATTATCTAGTTCCAACCACAATGTTGTAGAATCTATTCTCAATTTCAGTTCAAAAATCTTTCTTAGTAGGTATCATGTAAAAACACAATACAGAATTATGACAAATCAATTCAGAGTTGGTCATACGGCCAACACTGACTGAACTGTGCAAACCCAGATGGAGTGATGAAGAAGAGAATCCAGTCAATACCAAACCTTTACATCATCTGAATTAACTGAAAATATGTTGCATGGTAAAAATCAAGGGACAAATTGGAAAAAGAAGTGGATTGGACTCAAGAATCAAAATGACCTTCCATGAAATGCAGTTGTTTACTGCATTTGGTTGAATGGCTGCAAACAGAAATTTCCTGTAATATATGAAAGGACTTGTTTCAGGATGGTGCTTTAGAAACAAATGCTCCTAAAAAGCATGGATAAAACCCGGCAAGCAGCCTCTCAAAAGGGGAGCAAAAGTCCAGGGACGTAAGTACAATGCTTAAATGACTTCAGTATCAATTGGTCACTTGAGACCTTCACAATTCCAATACCATGTTGTGTTTTAAAGCCACACTAAATTTCCCTGTAAGAAAATTGCTGCACAAAAGAGCCTATAGATGAAAATCAATCTCTTTGAAAATATCACGCAAAGCAAAAGGAAGGAAACTAGAAATAATGCATAGCAAATAAATCTAGACATTTTAAAAAAATTATACTAAAAGAAATTATATTTTCCATTATTCACTACTTTCTTCTAGAATCATCAATGTTGTTAGGTAACCTGAAATAAAATGCAAGAAATAATCTCACAGGATGCACATGACAGAAAGTAGTTTTGTCAAATATAGATTTGCACACAGAAGAAAAATCAACTTATTTTAACAAATGTGTAAGGCAATGAACGGTCTATATGCTTTGCTTCTACCGCTGTGTGGTCTCATCTTTAAGCTGGTGGTTACCCTTACTGGAATTCTCCTATGAATGATCTCTTTTTGTTTTATTTGAATTAATGGATCCTGTGATGCTGTGAAGAATGACTTCTGGCAAATTCTGTAGTGGAACACAGAGTAGAAGTACAAAGAATTGTAGTTCCATAAAAAAATTTTGAGATCAAAGATAAATAAATTAAAAAAACCCAACCCACAAACAAAAACAAAAAAAAAAAAACTAATTAAAAGAAGGAATTCAGATTATTCAGCCTGCAACTGCTTGAAGTCAAAAGTGCTAAGACTATCCAAAAGAATATTTCCGTAGGAAAGGATTCCACATCTAACAGAGCCTACAAAAATAGAAAAATGTTTTCTTGAAACAAATGACTGACAGAATAGTTATCAAAGGTTCATTGTGAAAATGAAAGGGTTTATTGCATGGGGCTCTGAACAACTCTATTGTGGATTGAAACTAAATGATATTTTCAAGAATGACTTGAATGATGGAATTAAAGCATATTTCTCATATTTGCTAATGACACCATCCTGGATGGAACTACAAGTACATTCACCTAGAATTCAAATAATCTTGATAATTCAGGAGATTACCTGAAGGAGATAGCACAAGAACAGCATAGGGCTGTCCTACAAAACAGGAACAAGAGCAAGATACTGAATATAGGGCAGGAGCAATCAGCTACAAAAATATAGGAAGGGGACAACTGATTAGGGAGTAGCTCTGCAGGGGTATATGGCTTAGAGAAGATTACAAACTGAACCTCAATCAATCGAGTATTGTTGCAAAAAAGGACAAATACCATCTAGGATCTACAAGCAGGAATACAGCTTCCAAAGTGCTTGAAGCAATAACCCAAAAGCCTCAGCTGATGAATACTCTTGGGCTCAAGCACAGTAAGAATCATTTGGATAGAGTCTGGAGAAGACAAAGGGATGAATCTGTAGTCACACACAGAGGTTCACCCTGGGAAAAAAAATGGGACTGACTGGCCAGCAGAAGAGACAGCTGAGGGGTACCTCAATAATTACTCAGAACTGCAAAAGTTTGCTGTAAAGAGGAAGGAAACCATCTATTATTCATGTTAATGGTGAAAAACGCAAGCAGTAATCAGCTTAAATTCAAACAAGAAACGTTAAACAGCAGAAAGTATTTTGATAGAAATGATGGTGAAATACTGGACTTGAGGCAGTAGGATAACCTCTGTAAATGGAGATCTTTAAGAACAGGTTAGATAACCATGTCACAACGGTCTTGTTTGGGACAGGATGAGGAACTAAATGACCTCCCGAGGTGCCTTTCAGCAGTGTAATTCTGTATGTAAGGTATTAGAAATAAAGTGGTACTGCAATAAAGTGAGACTTGTCTAAGGAAATACTCACGGAAACCTTGAAAAGGATTGCGGGAAATAAGAACTACTTAAAAAAAATAAACTAAAAAAAATTAAAAAAGGAAGGCATTTTATTCATATAAAGACACAGAAGAAAAAATAAATAGGATGTAATATAAGAAGAATTTTATTTTAAAAATTATATTGAATTAGAACAAGGTATGTCAAATTCTGAAAAAGTCATTGAAAATCTAAGAGCAGGACGGCAAATTTTTCTTCTAAGGTGGAAGTTAAAAGGTCCAGCATTTTAGAAGGACTGGGCACTCCACGCCACAATCAATTAAAAAAAAAAAAAAAAAGTCTGGGCAAAATTCACAATGAAGTATAAAATATTTTTGAGAAAATTTAAATGCCAGAAGTTTATTTTTATAAACAATAAAAACAGAAACCATATGCCACAGGATAAAGAGATATCAATAGCTACAAAATCGTTTTTTCTGACCTTATTATAATGCAAGACTTTAGAAGAAATTTTTGGAAGAAAAAATAATTAAACACATGCAGATAAATTAAAAAATAGAATAGAATAAAATATAATCTGCTTTAACCAAACAACAGATTGTCCAAGGCTTGCCTGATATCTCAGTAAGAAACTATTTTTATAGGAAAATTTAAATATAGTAAGTTTTTTTCTATCTGGTGTTCGAATATGGTGCTTTATGGAAAACAGTTGGTAAAGCCTGACTGTGTGGGTATTAGTGAATGAATTCTGATGGGAAAGGAAATGACTTATGGAAAATTACACCTTGTCACGTTTGAGGGGGGAATACCCATCTGGATAGAGTTTACCATTCTCTACCACTGATTTTTTAAAACGTTTTCTGACAACGTAAGCACTAAGGATAGTGGCTGAAATGGGACATGGGCTGCACAGAGAAGGACGGGGAACAGGGAAAGAGCAAGACAGACATTGGTCATGAACAGTAGAAAGAGGATGAAATTCAAGAGTACAACACACAGCACAATGAATTTAGGGGCAATAAACATAAATCTGTGACGCAAGTTAGTAGAGAATGAGATAAGGAACATCAGCCTTGATGATGAAAAATAGTTCTCCCACCCCTCCTTCCCCTCCTTTTTCCCCATCAGACAAAGATTCTGTCCTTTTAGTTCATAAGTTATGCACAGAACTGGAACTTCATTTTCTGTTTTTAGGAAGTCTATCAAAAAGCCTCATATTGGCACATCACTGGCCAAATGGCTGGAGGAACTCAAGTCAGAGGCTGCAGAAAGCCTTAGGACACAGAATACTGGCTCCTGTTGGACGTAAACTACCTGATATGACACAGAATTATACACCAGCACCTTGGCTATGTAGCTCTCCCATGTCCTTGCCATGCCCTAAGGTTTAAGTCATCTATCTGTTCTAATTACTACACACAGTTTAGAAAACCACAAGTCTAAGCACCTCTGTTTAATTAGTTGTAGCCTGTTGCTCCTAATTCTTCTTGGCACTTCTCAGGCATGTTAATTTTATCCATGTGTGTATAGCTTCCTTCTGTAGATCGACAGAGTCATCTGCACAGGCTCACCTCTCCATCTTTGAGTCTTAACATTTAACATGGGTACTCAGTTGTGTCCAATTAAGCCCATCTCTACAGTGATGAGAAAGATTGGGCCAGTCAAACCAATCTTGGAAACACTGTGCTTTGCACCACAAGAGAGGTTCCAGGCCTGGGACATACATACTGTCTCTTGGGGAAAAATAACAAATCCCTGATGTCACTGTAAGGCGTCAAGTGAAATTCTCTATGTAGTTCTCATTGCCCATATTCAAGAAAGACCAGGTGCATAGATAACCAGAGATAGGTTATTAAGCTAATCTGTTATCATGATGCTAGGGTGTCTGCATTAGCATTTAGTTCAGATCAGGAATGCACTTGTGCAGCTAATCTCATCACCCTCATTTACCGTGCTTGGGTTCACTTCCCAGAGGCTGTCAGAGCATACAATCAAGAACATTTTCAAACAAAAGTGAGCAATACCCAAGTAGTGGCTGCTCAGTCCGTGGCAGCAGGACAGAGGTTGCACGACATGAAGCCAGAGGAGCAGAGATGTATGGGATACACTGGTTCTCTTACAGGAGTGGTACGGAGTGGAAGTGCTCCACTATGTACAGCTGTTTTGCCTCTGGAGTATTGTGTTGGTGCTGGCAATGGTGTCACCCTTCAGCCCAGCACACCCCACACAGGTTAAACCCTTTTGAGCTAGGCGCCTGCCCTGATGTGTGCAGCCCATGTTGGCCTGCTTGGGCTCGGTTCTGCAGAGATGGAGGGGGGCATCTCCTTGGGACATGCTCGCAGATCATATCGGGAGTGTTAGGGTCACAGGCAGATGGATGACTGGGTTGCTGGCTAGGTGCTGGCCTGAGGTTAAACTAACTGACCAGGATGTGAGAAACTGCTAGGCAAGACATGAGAAAAATACTGGGTTTAACAAACAACGTGAGAAGCTGACAAAAGTAAAAGCATCATGAGGAATAGCTAGATTTTAGAAAAGGATAAGGAGGAGGTATGTGAGAAACAGACAGACTTTAGAGATAATTGGAAGGAGATGGGAAATAAAGGGGACATTTAGGAAACAGAGACTCACAAAACCACCAGTGCTTAAGAAACACAGTAATACTATGTAAGGTTGCAACCTAGCTACCTGGGTAACTATTCAGAAATACTAAATATGGGTACAGATGCAGCAAAAGTGGGAGCAATGGGAAAAAAGTAACTAGGGACAGGTTGTTTCTGTTGGATGGGATAAGGGTGGTAAATGGGAAGAAGAAAAAAAGGGGACAAGAATAGATAGAAAATGCTGATGGAAATAAAATCTCAGTTTTCTTCTTCTGAAGAAACAGAAGATGAGATTTGTCAGCTGCTTTCTGACAGAAAAAGATGGAAAATTTTAATTTGAAAAATTTTGATGCTATCCTTTCAAGAGCCCAAGTGAAATCTGTGTAGTTCTGATCCAACATCCTGACATAAACATTAGAAAAGGGAAAGACTGACCCAGTGAGAATAAGTGGCAGAAGGAACTGTAGAACTCAGAGTAAATAAAAGAAAATTGCCTTCATTTCCCAATGGATTTCAACAGCCCTGAAGCTATGCAAATCAGTGTCTCCCTAACCTGAAATAATCTAATGCAATCCTGCACCTGCCCTTGCTTGAATTGTAAAACCAATACAACCTTGCAAGAAACCACTGCATGCTATAATAACAAAGATCATTCAACTGCAGCCCAGTAACTGAAGTAATTAAAGACTTACGTATTCAAAAAAGAGCTGTGTGCCAACTTAATCAAATCTGGGAGAAGAGTATGATATGGATGAGATCCACCTTTACACACATTATAGACAACTTGTCCCTCAGACTTAAGAACACAATATATATTTGCTGAGCATGAGAAGAGCCATCTCTCTCTGCAGTTGTGATTTACAGTGGCTGGTCAGAAAGAGGAAAAAGTATTACCGATACATTTCCTCGCTGTTTCACAGAACCTGATAAGGAGATGTATTTGGTTTGCATGGCAAGGTTTTAGTACCGGGAGTGCTACAGGGGTGGCTGCTGTGAGAAGCTGCTGGAAGCTTCCCCTGTGTCAGACAGTCAGTGCTGATGGCCAAGGCTGAGCCCACCAGCGAGGGTGGTAGCCCCCCTGGGATAACATGTTTAAGGCAGCTGGGGGTAGCATGAAGTTGCACAAGAGCAACTACAGCAAGAGAAAGTGAGGATATACAAGGTCAGCAGGGAAGGAGGTGCTCCAAAGGACAGATAAGAGATTCCCTCGCATTCCATGGTGCAAACCATGGTGAGGTCAGCTGTGCCCCTGCAGCCATGGAGGGTCACAGTGAAGCAGACACCCACCTGCAGCCCACGGAGGACTCCACGCCAGAGCAGGGGGATGCTCTGGAGGAGGCTGTGACCCTGTGGGCAGCCCACACTGTGGGTTGTGGCCCTGTGGAGGGAGGTGACCAGGCTGGAGCAGGTTTGCTGGTAGGACTTGTGACCCCAGGGGGACCCACACTGGAGCAGGCTGCTCCTGAAGGACTGCACCCTGTGGGGGGGACCCACACTGCAGAAATTTGTGAAGAACTGCAGCCCGTGGGAAGGACTCACATTGGAAAAGTTGGTGGAGGACTGTCTCCCATGGGAGGGACCCCATGCTGGAGAAGGGACAGAGTGTGAGGATCCTCCACTAGGCAGGAAGGAGCAGCAGAGACAACTTGTGATGGACTGACCACAACCCACATTCCTCATCCCACTGCACTGCTTGGAGGGAAAAGGTAGAGAAATCAGGAGTGAAGTTGAACCCAGAAAGAAGAGGGTGGGTAAGATGTTTTAATATTTATTTTTTATTTCCCATTATCTTACTCAGATTTGATTGGGGAAAAACTGATTTAATTTATTACCAATCAAGTCTGTGCTAGCCATGACAGTAACTGATCAATGATCTCTCCCTGCCCTTATCTCAACCCATGAGATTTTTCTTGTATTTTCTCTCCCCTACCCAGCTGAGGAGGGGAGTGATAGAGCAGCTTTGGTGGGCACCTGGCCTCCAGTCAGGATCTTCCGACTACAGGAGAGAACTCCCATCAGGGTAGGACACTAATCCAAATGCATCTATTCCTCATCAAACTGACTCAACTCTAACAGACCAAATGGACACTGAAGTAAAAAATATAACAGAATTATTACATTCTTGTATCAATAAAATTGCTTAATGCATGTGTTCCAGCACAGGAGAACCCCAAATTCCAAAATGATCTGCAGTAACATTAACATTTTAAATGCCTAAATTCTGGCCACTGAACAATCTCCAGTTATTCTCTAGCCATCTGTTCAAGACAAAATTGAGCTCAACAATCTAGCAGAGGAAACAGCAGAAAAAATAACCTTGTGTTTCTTATTTTAGCATTTAATCATTTCCAGATTAAGGTA
The DNA here is from genome assembly GCA_027574665.1 of Rhynochetos jubatus. Lineage (NCBI taxonomy): Eukaryota > Metazoa > Chordata > Aves > Eurypygiformes > Rhynochetidae > Rhynochetos > Rhynochetos jubatus. The sequence goes on from CM050652.1 coordinate 12,173,540, forward strand.
TTCACAAATTATGATGGTGGGGTTATAGTAGAGTAGGGCAGGGTAGAGTAGAACAGAAAGAACACATGCCCTTGTCAAAATATTCAGGTTGCACAAATGAAGCCAATTAGGAACTCAACTGGAAAGATCTTCTTTCCCAGGCAGGGGGAATTCTTTCTACACATATAGCTTCATGTTTTCAACAGCTAGAGAAAATGAATATACATTTCTAAAGAAAGAAATGGCAGTGATTGTAGTTAGATTGTATGAAAGGTTTAGTTTTGTGAATCATCCATATTTTTAAGTGCTCAGAAGAATATGTTGAAAAATCCCATTTTCTGAAATTGTGCCCTAATTTGTTCTCAACCTGAAGTGTTTTTAGACCCTTTAGCAAAATTGTTTGAGCTTACTATAAACATTTTGAATATGTAGGCACAGCTTGCTGATGTAATTTAGTAGAATGGTCTCCACAGCAAGAAAAAAATCTTAAAGTTTAAGGCTGGACTTTTCTGTAGCTTTTACTGGGATATATGAAAAAAGGATAGCAACAACTTGAAAAGTTATGAATTTTTAAAAATACAATCTCATACAGGCTTCCTAGGTTGCTAAAAAGAACATATGGAGGATGGACTTATTTTGTCCTTGTATATCTAAAAGTAGATACATACACATCCGGGGTTGTGAAGGCACCAACATTAGCAGTAACTCCCAGTTACCATATATGAAGCATACAGATTTTTGGAGCAACATTTATATACTATTTGTTTAAAACTAATTGTGACATTTGAAGCACTACTGATACAGCTGCAATGCATAAAAGGAGAGAGATGAGTCAGTTCTGTTAAAAGATGTGAGAAGAATCTAGGAGCGAATTTCTGTATCTACAGAAATCAGTGGTAAATCTTGTATTCACTTTGGTGGCACAGACCCACACATTTATTCTTGCCTGCAGTTCTCTCCTCAACCTGCCTCACCTGAAGTCATGCAGGTCTGGAATAGAATTATGTTTTACTGCTATGCTGCAAGAAGAAAGAAGTGTTACACCTTCTGCAGAAACACCTCTAAGTGGATTTGTTTCTAAGTAGGTGAGTCCAAGAGGAAGAAGGACAACAGTAAACTGATCTTCCATTGCTCACCTGAAGGCGGGAACCGTTGTGAATGTGAGAACTCCAGTCAGATACTAATAGTCACGCAACCAATGTTATGCAGCAAGCAACACCAAAAATTACATTTCAGATACCTTTATATAAAACCCACTATGTTTAAAAATAATGAAAATAAATGCAACCTTGCTTACAGGCAGTACTCTATTTAGCAGCAGAGTATGTCACACCACTTAGCATAGCATAGAGGTGAGCTGTGCAAGTGCAACGATGTATGCCTGTAGCTTGTGCAGCAGGCAAATGTCTTGTGATGGTTTTTATAAGTAGATCTTTTTTTCCTTGCATAGTAGGTCCCCTATTTAACATAATTTTCAGATAAATATTGTCATTCACACAAACAGGATCTCCAAAATGTTTTAGAGCATACACAATGCAGTTATGAACTCAAATAGAAAATTCATGTATTTGCAGCAAAACCATGAAGCTAAAGGACAAGGAAGTCTCACTCATGCGGTAGGCATGCCACACAGGAATGGCTCTGCTGAAGAATGAAGTAAATGAGATATTGGCAAGAAAAGATGGCTAATGATAGGAAAAAGGGTGAAAACAGTGCAGAAATGTAACTAGGAAGTAAGCCTTCCCTTAAAATCAAGAGCTGTAATTTTTAGTAGCTGCTGAATACTTTCACTGCCTTTGAATTTGGAAGGAGTTTCAGATGGTTTGCTTTAGCAACAGCTAGAAGATCTTTGAGTAATTTGCACCAGATTCCTGAATTCCTTGTGAAGTCACTGGCAATGACTAATGAGGTGGATGACACAGCCTCTATTCCTGGTACAGCCACTAGAAGTAGTTTAAATATGCTTGGGTCAGCAAGGTGAATCTCAACTAGATGAGGGCTGTGATGGATGAGCTAAGATGAAGGTTTCAGCAGAGGAGCTATCAGGAAAGAGCATTCATGGATAATGCCATGGTGTTTGTAATAGGATGATCAGCAGACTCTGGGAGGCTTCAACATAAAGCTGACAACACCAGAATAAAGTTTCCAGCAATCCTCCCCCATCAGAGAAATACGTCTGGCTCTGGTAAGGACGCCAGAATGCAGCTGCCTTCTCGGTGACTGTTAATGCTGTTCAGTTGCTCAGTGACTCCAGACTAATACAAGGGCCTCCAGCCACACATTTGTCACCAAAGTTGTTCCACAAGTCTAAATGCCAAAACAGTCTCAACCTAAACACAGGCAGCATCATTTATCAGACAGAACAGAACCTCACCAGTTGCTCATGCAGGAAATTGAGAATCTCTTTAGTCTCTGCAGCATAACAAATGTAGGTGATGAGTTTCTGGGAGCTGTACATGGACAACTCCTCTCAAGCTTTTGTGTCCCAGTGTACATCCTAATTTGATAATTTAAATGGTCAAATTACAGGCTGCTTTAAACACAGAGAACCTCATTTTATTGCCACTGGGATTATTTTGTCTCATAGGTAGCTCAGTGGATTTCAACTCTGTTTTCATTTAACTGAAGGAAGAATTGGACTACAATAGGTAAAAAGCAGGATAAAATCTCACTGCAGTGCTGCTTCCCCCTGCAGAATTACAGACTCGGAGTAAAAGATGTATCCCTGGCAGGGAAAAAGCAGTCTGCAATGAACTTAGATTCATAAATTTGAAGGCCAAAAAAAAGATTATTATGACCATTTTTGCCTTCCTGCATAGTTCAAACTACAAAATTTCCCTCAAGTGATTCCAGTGTCAAATCCAATAATTTACAGCTGAACTAGAGTACATAACCTGAGAATGATGGGAGTTTCTCCATCATGATGATGCAATGTAGCCCAGTGTGCTCTGTAATGCCGTACAGCAGCTTCCTTGTTAGAAAAACATTAAAAAATACAAATAGCCTCACACTTTTTAAAACTTCGGTTTAAAACATTTTTCAGTATTCTTCCATATCTTATTTTGAATATAGTTTGCCCGAACTTGGTTTTCAAAAGCAAACAGGTTGTTACAGTATTCACTGAGCTTTGCTGCGTGAGCTATTCATTGACAATTTGTGCAAGTATCACCCGTGACGAATAGAGACCTAACACATAGCTGGCACAGCGCAGATGCATTTCTGAAGTGAAGGTATATTTGTAAGGAACAGTGTACGTGACCTGATCTGGTTTTTTGGCTTTTGCTCCATACTATCTTTATGTCAGACGTAGTTACTCCCTTTCTGTGAAGACTGTGCATCTAGGTACAGGAATGTTTGAACATGCGAGATGGATCTCGGGCAGTTTTCTGTGGGTGTTCAGTATATCTGCCATTAGATATGTCAGGGTTAGCGTGGCATCCAAGAAACTATTGTTTTGGTGCAAGGAGTTTGCAGTCATTCAGCTGACGTTCTTATTAACAGATTTGCCCAAATGGACACTGCAAAAGAGAACTTCATCTTAATGTTATTTCAAAGCAGTAAGTTTCAGTTCTCAATTCTGATGCAGAATTAGTTTCATTTACCACAGTCAAGGAAGCTGCAAGAAAGTCCACTGTAACCTGATGGGGATGAAGTAATCTGCAAAAACTTCTGAAATGTCAATGCTACCTGCAAAGCGCTTATTGCCCAGCTTCTGCGGCAAGACTATTTCCTATCTAAGCTACATCAAGTTGCTTCCATACCATCAGTGCACCCATCAGCATGCAGCCACCATGGAAAACATACACAAAAATGGAACTCATGGTCTCCATAATGTCTTTTCTGCACTAGAATAACCATGCAGCTATTATAAGTCCACTCTTAGTTCAGTGCATAATTATTGTTATAGTTCTTTTGGAAATGACTGACTTTTATCAGCCTTGATAGCTCCTCCCCTGGAAAAGGTCAGTGTGTCCCCAGGGAGGTACTCCTCACAGCCTGTGAGAGATTGCCTGGGAGTCATACCCTTTTGTCAGCTGACCTTTAAATACAATAATGTCAGTTTGTTAACAAGAAAGTTTCATTTGTTAAAGTCTTTGGTGTTAGTCTGACATGACTTGCCATTTAAAACATTTATCTGAATTTTTTCCTACCCTGTGATCTCATGATAATGCTATAGTGTTAATCTTTGAGGTCACATACTAGGCATATTCCCTCTCTAGCCCACATTTGCAAGTTTAATATAAATACTTTCCCTTGTCCTTAAACTACTTTTAAGGAAGTTCAGACATAAGTTCAAAGAAATATCATGCAATTTCCAAAAGCTTTTACACTGGGGGGCTAGGAATGCTCCTTCTGTTTCTCTCTGTCCAAGACTGGCAATCTTGGGGTAAGTTTTTGATCAATTGCATGGGTCTCATTAAATCAGTGTTGTGTTCTGTTCTGCTAAACAAACACCATACTCATCCTTTCTGTACTAAAGGCGCAAATACTGAGCATTTAATTAAAGACAATGAGAGTGAAAAACTCTCTTCCAGATGAGAGTTTAGCTAGAGTATAGCTGGATGAATGTGAACCACTGAACACCGCAGCATAAATTCAGAAACAGTTTCCTGAACTTCCAGGCTTCTTCTGGTGCTGCCTGTATTCAGAATCACAGGCATGACGTGAGACTTCTTGGTGAGCACATATATTAGTGGCAGAAAGTAAAGAATTTTCTGTCAGACTACTTGGGGCCATGTCACACTCTTACCCAAACAGAAGGTCTTGCGGATCCTCTCCTAGGAGTTACTCAGGTAGTTTCCAGACTAAAGGTAGCAGGCTAAATGTAAATCTTCCCTAGAAACTAGCTGAGTCCCTGCTGCACAGCCCTTCTTCCCAAGTTGCTTATATAGACAATTCATCAAAATGCACAGGATGCCTTTCTGCCTACCCGACAAGTTTGCTTCTAAAGAAAACTGAGGAAAATGTATACACTGGTAACTGCTACATGGGGACTAAATCTACGGGACACAATGCAGAGCAGACCCGCCTCCAGCATGGGTACCTCCATGAAGAAGAGAAGAAACAATGAGGCCACCTAGGCAGAGTGCCTAATATCACTTGAAACTCAGCTTTATCCAGACACCTCGGGTGGATTGTAAGCTCCCAGACCTTCAGTCCGGTGAGTGAGAACAAGGAGAAAGGAAAAAACCACTGTCCCATCAGTCAGGACACTGAGCAGCTGAAATACGACTGAATATCACTTACCTCACACTGCAAAAGCCAAACAAACAAAAAAAGAAAAAATTTCCAAGCCATAGTCCAAACTAATCTGTCCAATCCAAGGGAAAACATTCTTCCAAACTCTGATAATCACCTTGATCATGAATGTGTGACTGCTTTACACCTGCAGCACATCTAAGGACATGGATTCCCTGCAACTCACTAGAGCACTGACAGAGCTGTGCTGATGATCTGCCTCCAGCTGTGCCCCATAAGCAATGCTTCAGGCAAAGATGCACACACACAAGCCTCAGATTACTTCCCTATCTCTGCTTGATATATCTTCCCCTTAATGTAATTCTGAAGTTCACATTACCCCTTTTAGTCACAGCACTGCAGACAGCTCATGTTAAGGTAATTATCTGTGATGACCCTGAAGTCCTCCTTGGATTCTAATGTACCTAACATGCTCATTACCATAATATCTGAGTCTCCATAGTATCAAGGCATCTGAGTCAGTCACGTCAATCTGCAGAGCACAGCCTGGAGAACAGCGGTGAAACAAAGTAGATGGAGATACAGATACAAGAGCAAAAGCATAGGATTTTTAAATTTGAGAAGATACTTAGGAGATCAAAGAGAGAATGTGAATTTTCAGTAATAAACATAGAAGTACTAGTGACAAAGTTTAATTGAAAAATCTTATGCAGAAATCACTTTGCAAAATACAGCACACAACTGCATTGCAGGAGGTGATAGGAAATCTTTTTTACTAAGAACATATAGATTGAATGGAAGCAAACTGCAATAGAAGACTAATGCCACTGTCATGTTCACTGCCAAAACCAGGAGTAATTTCATTGAAAACCATGCAGTGACATGTGTGTAAGACTGTTATAAGAGCATAATAAAGCCTAAAGTAAGGGAAATTCAGCTGTGTTAGTATTGCTGTGTTGCAGTGGACTGTCATATTAAGATAATGCACATTACCCAGCATGGTTTCCATCAAATTATATATTCACTTTGCTCTTACAGATCTTTCCTTGGTTGTGTGCTTCTTGCTGATTAGTCATTAACTGACCTCCTTTAACAGATGACACATGCTTCCTAACATCTATAGCTTTGCAGCACTGATAGAGGAAGTATCAATCACATTTTCTCTGTTGAATTACTCATCTATTTGTGACTGTACTGTGAAAACAGTCATGCCAGAACAACAGTGCCTCAGGGTGGGAATCATCTCACCTTAGTTTACATGTCTGCACCTAAGGCAGTCAAACTCAACTCTTCTTATAACCAATTACAGGCATTTCTGTATTAGGGCATAAATGGCATCTACTTCAAGTGTAGATGAGTCATGATCTAAAAGTGTCTATTTCCCTTTATTGGCTGCAAAGGGAGCCAAGAGCGACTAGATCAAATATAGCCTTCTACAATAGACAGCTACACAGTCAGCTGAGTGTCACCCCCACAGTTGATAATTTTGACAAATCACACACATGTTTTAAACCCAATTTGTCCAGTGAAGCTTTTTTTTTTTTAACAGAGCTTTTGGCAACTAACATGCACTCTAGAAAATAGGTCTTACTGTATAAACCTTCCCTGCCAACACACAGACAGGGAAGTCTATGCCACTGTGTTGGACTACCTCTCACTTAGACTAACAGTTTGCCACTTACCAAAGGACAGCAGTCCAAAATTGTATAGCTGCCTCCTAATTACATTAGTCCCCGGTGGCCTGGGCTACAGTAAAACATTTTTGTGAAGAGATGGGAAGTATGAAAGTTTTCATGAATACTATTTGGAAATCAGACACTTCTTGCTACATAAGTCAGGTTATTCTAGAAAGCCTTCGTGCTCTGTGGGATGTGTTCTCATGTACTGCCTACTACTCATGCAGTTAAGTGCAGTCCTTATTCACCTTGTGCTGCTTTCTTCCAGTTCCCACTGCAGGTAGCCAGCCATACATGATGGGCTAAAGGCACAGCAGTGCAGATACCAGGAGCTGCATACCTGCTTCAAGCTAGTCTAGTACAAGGTAGTTCTGATCTGTGAGCCATCTGAGCAGTGTATGGCATGAAGGGCACTGGCTAGGACCCCTCCCTCTTTCATTTTCATTCCTATCGTAACAGGTACATTTAGTCTCTGCCATATGAAGTAATTGGAATGTCATATGTCCTCTATTCATGGATGCCTTCAGTAGCTACTTCACAGCAAGGTTCCAATTTCTGCTGCACAATTTCAAATACGACAGATCTATCCATGTTACTGCATAATGGCAGCTTTCAATGTTATTGATTTTAAGATGATTCTTACATAGCAGATGTTGGAGTTACTCTTACTTCAGTCTGCTCATAAACAGTTGTAGGAAACCACATAGTTGTTTGCAAATTAACCAGTCTAGAGAAAAATCGTGTGCAATAACAACATTCATAAGATGCCAGCACACAGCAGGGCAGTATTTTCAAGGTGCTGAAACTGCACAAAAACCAGAGGGCTTTATTTTTCTCCACAGGTACTATACATATAAACTGGTTCTCTTCACATGAAACATTTAAAAACACCACAGTCCTTGCCATCTTTTGGATGATATTTTTCAATATTTCAGATTGGCTTAGACTTCAAAATCAAGATCTGCCAAATGAAAACCAAGATGTGAATGCCCAGCAAGGCATCTTGATGAACAATTATGTTTTTAAAATTTCAATTATTTTACAAATAGAAACAGTGAGTCTCATTTATGATTCAGCAGCTCTCATGAAACACTGAGTTTCTAAACAGAAAACAACAATGCTGTAAGCCTTGTCTTACATCTTTAGCCTTCAGTCCTAGAACCCCACAGTTAGGCCATTTATACCACCTTACACTGATTATGTTTTGTGCCTTCTAGAGGTGCTGTAGTTTCAGTACTGAAGAACCCCATCCCCTACGCGTGGTAGTATTTTATTAATCTTCTCATGCACTGTCTTAGGAAGGATAGTCTGCAGATTCAGTGTTATATTCCTTTGCTATTTATTTAGTTGTTACAAGTTGAGAACAGCACTGAAGGAATAATGTCAATCCCAGAGGATTATGAACAGAACACTCTAACTCTATTTTCTGCATACAGATCACTTAGAATATTTTCTAAATCTTTCTTTTTGGAGGAATACATATGGAAAATTCTTATGTGACACTGAATTGTATTGGAATTTTAAGAATTTATGACATGAGAAGTTACCCTTTAAAACATTTTCTTTTTCCAGAAGTTGACTTCAAGGACCACCTTTAAAATTCAAATGATGTAAGTTTGTAATTTCGCCCCCCCGCCCAAAAGGGCTTAAATGCCATTCTGATCATTAAAGTATATAAAGCCAAAGAAATTATTTTCCCAGTTATTACTTTATAAATATAAACCTCATATTTACTACAGCAGTTACGGTTACAATACTTGTTCCTGCTTTGTAGCTTTTGTATTACGGAAATGTGATAGGAAGTGAGGTGAGTTAGAGCACACGGACATACAGAACAGCATTGGAAACCCCCTCTGCATTCATGTGCAGGAGAAATGAAAGGGAAGCTCAGCCAAAGGGGAAACATTTTCCTAGTTTATTCCATGACACATCAAATGATGAGTGTCTGCCCTGTGGGAAAGTGGCACACAGCAATAGATTCAGCAACATAAAAGCTTTAGAGAGAGAATTGAAGCCCATGAGGTTTAAAAAATATTTTTAAATAATTTTTAAAAATTAAGTGCATGTTAGGAACATTCTGGGCAAGCAATACAGAACAAATAAGAAAGCACCTCTTTACCGCTGTATAAATTCACAACTCGCCCATGCCTCAACCTTCAGTTTGAAAAATATATGATGTGAGAGGTGTGATGGAAATCTACAAAATCATGCTGATGATGGAGAAGGAGAGAGATGGACTGGTCAACAATCAATCGATCAATAAAACATAATCAGTCTTCATCAATTCTCAACATCAATAACAAAACTTGAGGCTATAAAATGAAGCTAGTAGGAGCATTTTAAAAAGAAGAGGAGGTGATTCTTTACACAATGGGCAGCAGAGCTGTATTGCTACTTGCCAAAAGCTGTTCTGCATGTAGAATGTGTACGTGTCCAAAGGGAGACTGGATGTAATGCTGAAAGACTTCCCATACAGGGTTAGTAAACACACTATCTTTAACAGGCTCAGGAAGTCCACTAAGAGGAAAGCATTAGGAAGAACCTTTTCCTCATACAGCTGATTCTTTCCTTACCCTTCCCTAGAGGCCTATTTATTGCCACTGTTGGAATCAATGATCTAGAAGAACCATTTGCCAGGACAGAAATGATAGGACCTATGTTCTTATGTGCTTGTGGCTTGTAAGAGACAGTGCCTACTTCATCATCAATGAGATCCCAACACTATTCATGACAGAATAAAGCTTTATGGTCCACAGAGGTTTAAACAATGACACAAGGGATTGGACACTTTGGCCAAATAGATTTTGGATACGAGATAAATTTTGTGAACTTTTTATGTTTACAATGTGTCTATACCCACGTTAGTTGTCTAGGCATCTTTGGTGGTCAACAGAAACATACTGGCAACAGGCTACACCAATGATCAATTTAGGCATGTACAAGCTGGGTTGCAATTAAAATGCCTGGTTACCTCCAGTGACCACAAAAGGAGTTTAGATAATGATCTCAGACACAGAAAGCCACACTGTAGTCATCTCAAATTCAGGTGAGATTCTCCTACCACAGATGCCCATGTATTGAATAGGAGAACTATTGTTCTTAACAGAACATGCCAATAATTTTGCAAGACAGTCACATACTCAGGAACTGATTCCATAGATGAAGCCCACTGCATACTGTAGGATGTCCTTTCATTCTTCTAACCCCCCAACCTGCACAGTCCCTTTCTACCCGTTCCCACTGCTGTTCCTTTTGTCCCTTTGGTTGTGCATTTCAATTTTTCTTAACTGCAATTCTATCCCCCACGACTGTCCATTCCTCGATAAATAAATAGTTGTCTTGCCCTGCCCTTTACTACAACTGATCTCCCTTTCTTTCCACGCCCAGATTAGGTGCTACTTCTGTACCGTCATGTCCTATCAGTCACCTTAGTTCTTTACAACAAGGTCCCACATTCCCTTTCCAATGGCTTCTGTGGGATAAGGTAGGCTGTATAACGTAAAATGAACATCACAGGTTTTCTATGATCATCGGGCATAATTCCTAAAATATTGTCAGCTGATTATGCAAATCCAGTGAAGAGGCTGCTTTTTCAAGAAATGTAGTAGCTATTGAATAGAAAAGTTTTTAAATTGTATCATAAAAGCATAAATAGCCAGTGATTACTTAGAGGTACATACACGTGTTTGCACATTAAAACACTACGGATAAAGAGCCATTTTATGAGATGTATATTCTCAAATGTAAATGAAATCATTTTTTCCTTCAAAAGAAAATATAATTTACATTCTGACTCTTTAATGGCCCCTTAACATCACTGACATTCAATTAAACAGTGCAAGTTTTCCATAACAGTTTAAACAAAATCAGAGCATGAAGAGCTAGGATTTATTGGTTAAAAAATAAAACCTTCGCCTATTGAAGTTGCTAAGCTCATTTTTTACAACAGTTGTGTTTCACAAAGATGAACAAGAGTATTTTTCAACTCAGTTTGACTAATTTAGTTTAATGCTGTACTGAAGCAGAGATGTGAGATCCAGAGCGTGTTGAAGCTCATTTTCCAGTTTCAGTTTGTAAGTAATGATGAGGTGTGAAATGATGAGTCTTAACCATTTTAAAAACTTGAAGAACATGGAAAGCAAAAATAATCAATTGACTAGTGACACTTAATGCTTTCATCTAATACATTAATTTTGCATTAAAGCTTGTTTGGAGGAGAATTCTTTCTAAAAATTTCTATAGTTTTATTTCCCCAATAAGCAATATCAAAATATTGTTCGGGTTCATTTTTAAGTGACTGTCTATTAAATTGACTTTCCATTCAAATGCAACCTCACACAAATAATAATTAAAAAGATAAATTATCCTCTAAATAATGAATTCAGTATTCATTGATTTCCAGTAGAATAAAAGTGTAAGTACTAAGAAGCACCATAAATGCATGTAGTTTTATAACAGCTAAGACAAATATATAGCAGACATGCATCTTTCACTGAGCAAATAGCCTCATTAAATTTATCAAATTATATCAGCTAATTAGAATAGATTTATTTTGCATAATATCTTAGGAAAAAGGATAAACTTTATTTAAATTAATGCTTGTTGATTTAAATGATACTTAAAATCACTACATTTTAAATCACCCATCTTGGTGCACGTACTGCATATATGCTCTGGTTTTATATGCAAAAAATGACATCTCATTGGGAAAAGGTTGAATTTTACTCTTGCTCCATTGTTAGCTGTTGAAGTTTCACATTTGCAAGTCTGATATTATCTTACCATCTGTGTTTTGGAGATGTCTGTTCTAAATTAACGTAAGTTACAAGCATTGCCTGTTTAATCTGCTGGTGAAAGACCTTTGTTAAGAAATCTGAGAACAAATAGCATTTCCACAGTTGTCATAGATGTGGCTAAGGCATCTAGATAGGAAACTCACACAGGAGTGAGTACATCCACATTTTTGAACATTTGCAAGTGACAGTGGGATTTACAACTAATGTGAAAACAGAAGTTTCATAGTACAGCTACTGGATGTAAAATGGTGGAAAATGATGGACTACTGAACTACAACACACATTTGCAGAAATTTAACACTTTGCACAGTGCCTCCAAACTCTTCATGACTGTCACCTAGGATAAATCAAGATCTGTGATGCTGAATTTTAACATATGGGAGAAAGCCACAGTTAATTTCTAAAAGGCATTATGCACAAAAAGACTGCACTTGAAAATTCACAAAATAAAGCAGGAAAGCTCAGAATATAAACCCCATAAAGATGGAGTTGGCACTGATTTATTACATGAACTGTATTTAGAAAACTCTTTGGATCTCATTTACCCTAGCCTCAGTAATCAGTATTTACTGAGCTGGCTACAATAGTGAAATGGAAATTTGTATGGAGCAAGCAGCCAGTTCACACTGCATCAGAGGATGCTAGAGTGAGGGAGACTAATGTAGCAATCCAAAATGCTGCACTACCTGCCAAGCACATCCAAAGGAGATATGCCACTGACAAAGCAACAAACACAAACCAAATAATTTCCCCCTACCTGTTCATATTTGTCACAGGGAAAATAATGTTTTCTGAAATGCTTCTTAAATTCAAATGCAAATACCCATATAACATTAAGGCAGGTAGCTTAACTGTAGAATAAATTGAGTAATTTGAGGATATAAAAAACAACAGTCAAATAAGGTTAGATTTTCAAAAGACGTGTTTTGTTATAACTACTTAAACCTTTTGTGAGCTACAGGAGAGCACAGCAATTGCTTTTAAAGCTACATCATGAAGGACATATGGCAAGTCATATATGAAACTGTATGTTACATTGGATTACACATTAAATTGGAATAATGCAGATGATTCAAAGAAGAATAAAACTTCCATGCTTTCTCTGCTCTGGCCCTTACCAAAAAAAGGTTAATTATTAACTGACATAACAAAATAATTTTTCAAGGAAATCAGAACACAAGTCAGACTAAGAAAAACAGCTTACAGAATATTTAGCTGACATAGATGTATTCAAGTAGGCATAGCTAGATGTAATTCTTCCTTGGATGATTAAGGAAATAGGCAAAATAAGCTCTGATTACAATCCTTAAGAAGTTGTGACAGACAGATAATATCTTGAGGACTGGAAAAGGACTAACAAATTCTCTATCTCCAAACTAATGAGGAGAAAAGAGGACTCAGTGAAATACAGATCTAATCAGCCTAGATTCAAATCCTGAAATACACTGGAAAACTTATTAAAGGTTCAATTTGTGAGTGTCCAAAAGATAATTAGATGATAAACAACAACCAACATGATTTTGTCAAGAAAATTAATATGAAACCACTCTAGTTTTATTAAATATCTTATTAGATGAGAACAACACAAAAAAAAGCAGTGATATAGCTTGATTTTAATAAGGTTTCTGACATTATCTAGCATGATGTTCCTTCATGTACTGAAGTAAGGATAAGAGCTAACAACTCAAAGATGAGTGAATAATTGGTTAGAAGTTGGATTTCAGATTGGTTTTTACCTATGGTCAACTTTTAAAATATTATGCACAGTCCTGACAAGTCTGATCTGGGTTTCATTCTACTCAGAAATATGTATTTAAATAGGAGGCTGGGCATGTAATGTTCTTCTTAGCTGGCCTAGAAATTTCAAACATTCTACTGAAATCCCAGCAGGTGAGACTCACTACGTTTTCTCTTTCTAGAAAATTAGGCACCTCTTAGATGAAATATGGCAAATTAGTTTGGAATGATCTGATTTCATAGAAGAATATTGCATTTAATCACTTTTTCCATTTATCTCAGCATCTTAATTGTTCTTCTCTTCCAAATTTGTTCAAAAGTCTTTCATTATACTTAGGTCAAACTGGCAGATCTCTAGTTTTCAAAATTACATTTTTCCTTCTCACAGATAACATTACTGTGATGCTGTTCTTGCTGCTGTACCATCCCCAGTTTGACAAATTCAATAAGATTTCTTGCTGCCAACTTTGAAACTTTATGTACTAGTTCTTTCTAGTATTATGCAATTCACATAATTCTTTCCCTTCAGACTGAGCACAGGAACTTTGCTTCCACAAAGAATGGACAGGCACATTCATCACTTGTTTTCTAAAAACTACAGGGGAGATAAATGCTGGTGCCACCTTCTCCTTTGAGGCCATGCTTCTCCTACCATCCTGTTGTCTAACTTCTCCAGACATAAACTCAGCCCCCACTGAGCAGTAACCAGGTTTCCTTTTATTCCAGCAGTTTGTCAAGAACCATGTCAATGGCTTCTTGAAGGCTGAACAGCCACTGACACACAGCTCTCCAGAAAGTGGAAGTTCAGCTGGAGGCTGTGGTCTCTAGCTCTACTTAAAACTAAGTATCTATGAGTATGCTCAGACTGTTAACCCTTGGATTAATCATACCTCATTACTATCCATTTCAGTCCAGTTTTCTCTTTCAGGTCTCTTTAACAGAAACAACCCTTCTCTGTCTTAGGGGTTTCCATAAGTTACTGAGCTGACAGTCACTTACAGTTAGAGCCAAACCTACAGCTCGTATTTCTCTCTTTTCTACAGAAAATTTATCTTAATGGATCCTGTCCTGGAGGCCTGTTGCAGACTCTTAGTATTGCCATCACAAAACCAATCTGAATCAGAGAAATTCAATTTAACGTATGTTATAATTATCCCTCCAGTTTGTTTCATGACTAATATGCAAAAGTGCCTATCCTGTTTATCTCTACTCTTACCTTTTTCCAAATAGTTGTTGTGTCTTAGTCCACCTTTTTTTCTGCCATCTTACTGACACCCCCATAATATCCCATTCCACTTCATTCACCAGTAATGTTTCGGTTTGTTGCATTGCATTATTGTGTGTCAGTGTCTTTTCTCTGTAAATGTCCAGTCTGGTAGCTACACAATCTGTCATTGTTTATATTTCTCATAACACTCAAGAGCAGTGCTTTCATTTGTGATTTCTGTTGCCCTACTTTCCTTTCTTTTAGGACTATTCCCTTTCTTCCCTTCTTCACAGAATCACTAAGGTTGGAAAAGACCTACAAGATCATCTAGTCCAACCACCAACCCAACATCACCATACCCGCTAGACCTTGTCCTCAAGCACCACGTCTACACGCTCCTTAAACACCTCCAGGGATGGTGACTCCACCACTGCCCTGGGAAGCCTGTTCCAGTGCCTGACCACTCTTTCAGTAAAGAACTTTTTCCTAATATCTAATCTAAACTTCCCCTGACACAACTTGAGGCCATTTCCTCTTGTCCTATCACCAGTTACCAGGAGGACAGACCAGCACCCACCTCCCTAAAACCTCCTTTTCAGGTAGCTGTAGAGAGCAATCAGGTCTCCTTTCAGATTCCTCTTCTTTAGGCTAAAGAACCCCAGCTCCCTCAGCCGCTCCTCACAGGATTTGTTCTCCAGACCCTTCCCCAGCTTTGTCATCCTTCTCTGGCCACACTCCAGCACCTCAATATCCTTCATGTAGTGAGGGGCCCAAAACTGAACACAGTACTTAACGTGCTGCCTCACCAGTGCCCAGTACAGGGGCACAATCCCTGCCCTACTCCTGCTGACCACACTGTTCCTGATACAGGACAGGATGCCATTGGCCTTCTTGGCCACGTGGGCACACTGCTGGCTCATATTCATCTACTGTCAACTAACACCCCCAGGTCCTTTTCTACTGGGCAGCTTTCCAGCCCCTGGTCCCCAAGCCTGTGGCTCTGTCTGGGTTTGTTGTGACCTAAATGCAGGACCCAGCACTTGGCCTTGTTTAACCTCACACAACTGACTTCAGCCCATCGATCCAGCCTGTCCAGGTCCCTCTGCAGGGCTCTCCTACTCTCGAGCAGGTCAACACTTCCACCCAACTTAGTGTTGTCTGCAAATTTACTGAGGGAGCACTCAATCCCCTCATCCAGATTACCAATAATGGGTAATAATCAGAGGGTCACACCAGACCAGGGAGTTTCCTGGGGATCTCTCTGACCCAGCCCCAGGGAGGTAACAGACTTCCCTGTGGGATGGGTCTGGCCAGCATATCAGGCCCTCTGTTCCCTTCAGAAGGGAATCCCCTACAACAATTACCCTCCTCTTCTTAACAGAGGAACTCTTGATGCACAGGGCTGAAGGACTCTCCCTGGGTGACTCCCTAGTGACCCTCCAACCACATTCCCACCAGCCTGGCCCTCAGGTTCCAGAGCCCCACACCTCTTGTGTAGGGGCACCTGGGAAGGGGAGGGAGGCCAGGAGGGGATTCACCTGCCACCCCGAGCAGGGACCTCTTTCCATTCCCCCATCTCTCAGGTCCCTTCCTCCTTCTGCCTGGTGTCGAGAGAGCAGGGGATCCTGTGCTTTCAGTGAAGCCTCCACCTGCTGCCTTTCCCCCAGGCCTGGCAGGGGGTGGCTGCACCCATCCATCTCCCTCTCCACTCCCTGACACTCCTTCCCCTTCCCACCTCCCCGTTCAGCGCTGCCACCAGGCTGAGCAGGTCACCTACTTGGTCTCCCCGCACACAGGGGCTGTCGCTGCTGCCCTCCGGTCCCGGGGCCAGGCTCAGGCACCCCCTGCAGCCGGAGCCCTGGACGGCTGCGTGTCTGCCTGGGGGCTCCGGCTGGGGCCCCACGGTCTTTCTGCCGACGGCTTTTGGCCGGGTAGAAACCATCGCTGTGTGCTCTTCTCTCCCGGGCAGGCGATGCCCAGCGGGTGAGGTGGCCCCGAGCCCGCCGGAGGCAATCCCCTGCCCCACGCTCCGGGCCGCTTGCGCTCCCTGGGCGGGGTTTAAATCGCCCTCGGCTGCTCCCGGCACCGCCCCTGAATGATGTCAGCCGCTCCCGCAGGGGCTGCCGGTACCACGCGGCCCCCACGCGGCTGCCCGGCTCCTTCCCTGCTTGCGGGGGCCTGGGAGCACTCCCTGGGCCTCGGCAAGAGCTGCTGCTACAGCTGCGGCCCGTGCTGACTTCAACTCTGCCTGATCCCAATCTCGGTCTCATTTGTGAAAATTCATAGAATCACATAACAGTTTGGGCTGGAAAGGACCTTAAAAGATCATCCAGTTCCAACCCCCCTGCCATGGGCTGGGACACCCTCCACTAGGCCGGGTTGCTCCAAGCCTCATCCAGCCTGGCCTTGAACACTTCCAGGGATGGGGCATCCACAGCTTCTCTGGGCAACCTGTCCCAGTGCCTCACCACCCTCTCCATGAAGAATTTCTTCCTGCTATCTAATCTAACTCTCCCTGCTTTCAATTTAAACCCATTACCCCTTGTCCTGTCACTACAGGCCCTTGTAAAAAGCTGCCCCCCCCAACTTCCTTGTAGGCCCCCTTCAGGTACCGGAAGGTGCTATAAGGTCTCCCCAGAGCTTTCTCCAGGCTGAACAAGCCCAACTCTCTCAGCCTGTCCCCATAGCAGAGGTGCTCCAGCCCTCTGAGCATCTTCGTGGCCTTCTCTGGACTCACTCCAACTGGTCCACATCCTTCTTATGCTGAGGGCCCCTTAGCTGGATGCAGAACTGCAGGTGGGGCCTCAGAGAGCTGAGTATAGGGGGAGAATCCCTTCCCTTGACCTGCTGGCCACACTTCTCCTGATACAGCCCAGGATACCGTTGGCTTTCTGGGCTGCTAGAGCGTGCTGCCAGCTCATGTTGAGCTTCTCATTAACCAACACCCCCAGGTCCTTCTCCTCAGGGCTGCTCTCAATCCATTCTCCACCCAGCCTGTACTTGTGCTGGGATTGCCCCGACCCAGATGGAGGACCTTGCACTTGGCCTTGTTGAACTCCATGAGGTTGGCACAGGCCCACCTCTCCAGCCTGTCAAGGTCCCTCTGGATGGCATCCCTCCCCTCCAGCATGTTGACCACACCACACAGATGGGTGTCATCACCAAACTTGCTGAAGGTGCTCTCAATCCCACCGTCCATGTCGCTGACAAAGATATTGAACAGCACCAGTCCCAGTACCGATCCCTGAGAAACGCCGCTCGTCACTGGTCTCCACTTGGACATGGAGCCATCAACCGCAGGCCTTTGAGTGTGACCATCCAGCCTATTCCTAATCCACCAAGTGGTCCACCTGTCAAATCCATGTCTCTCTAATTTAGAGACAAGTTTGTTTGTTTTGCAGGTCAGTGTCAAATACTTCACACAAGTGCAGGTAGATGATCTCAGCTGCTCTTATCCACCAGTGCTGTAACCCCTCCATAGAAGGCATTGGTCAGGCACAATTTGCCTTTAGTAAAACCATGTTGGCTGTCACCAATCACCTCCTTATTTTCCATGTGCCTTAGCATAGTTTCCAGTAGGATCTACTCCATGATCTTCCTGGGCACAGAAGTGAGACTGACTGACCTGTAGTTCCCCAGGTCTTCCTTTTTTTTTTTCCTTTTTAAAAACAGGAATTATGTTTCCTTCTTTCCAGTCAGTGGGAACTTTACTGGACTGTTACCACTTCTCAAATATGCAACTTCATCTGCCAGCTCCGTCAGGACCCATGGATGCATCTCATCAGGTCCCATGGACTTGTGCACCTTCAGGTTCCTTAGATGGTCTCAAACCTGGTCTTCTTCTGCAGCGGGAGGTTCTTCATTCTCCCAGTCCCTGCCTTTGCCTTCTGCAACTTGAGTGGTGTGGGTTGAGCACTTGCTGGTAAAGACTGAGGCAAAAATTCATTGAGTACCTCAGCCTTCTCCATATCTCATGTAACCAGGTCTCCTGTTTCCTTCCAGAGACATCCCACATTTCCCCTAGTCTTCCATTTGTCACTGATGTACCTATAGAAGCTTTTCTTGTTGCCCTTGACATCCCTGGCCAGATCAAATTCTCAGGGCTTTAGGTTTTCTAGCCTGGTCCCTGACTGCTCGGACAACTTCTCTGTTTTCTTCCCAGGCTCCTTATCTTTGCTTCCACCTTCTGTAGGCTTCCTTTTTGTGTTTGAGTTTGCCCAGGAGGTCCTTGTTCATTCACACAGGCCTGCTCTTTTTTGGGATGCATCACTCCTGAGCTTGTAGGAGATGATCCTTGAATACCAACCAGCTGTCTTGGGCCACTCTTCCCTCCAGGGCTTCATCTCATGGTACTCTACCAAGCAGATCCCTGAGGGGGCAAAAGTCTGCTCTCCTGAAGGCCAGGGTAGTGAGCTTCCCGTATGCCCTCCTTGCTGCCCTAAAGAACTTCGACTACACCATTTCATGGTTGCTGCATCCAAGGCTGCCCTTGAGCTTCGCATTCCCCACCAGGCCCTCCCTGTTGGTGAGAATAAGGTCCAACATAGCATCTCTCCTCATTGGCTCCTCTATCACTTGGAGAAGGAAGTTCTCAGCAACACATTCCAAGAAGCTCCTGGATTGCTTATGCCCTGCTGTGTTGTCCCTCCAACAGATGTCAGAGTGGTTGATGTCCTCCATGAGGACCAGGGTTTGTGAATGTGAAACTGCTCCTCTCTGGCTACAGAGCGCCTCATCTGCTGTCTTTCTGGTTGGGTGGCCTACAGCAGACCCCCACTAGGATGTGCCTGCCCTCACTTCAATCCTAACCCATAAACTCTCGGTCAGCTCCTCATCCATCCCCAGGTGGAGCACCAAGCACTCCAGCCGGTGTTTGACATAGAGGGCGACACCCCCTCCTCATCTCCCCTGCCTATCATTCCTAAAGAGCCTGTATCCTTCCATTGCAATGTTTCAGTCATAGAAGCCAACCCGCCATGTCTCCATGATGCCAATAATTCACAGTCCTGTAGGCATGCACACTTCTTCACTTCTATTTTTTCATTCATCTGTTCCATGATTCTGGGTTTCAGTTGTACCCTTCCTCCTTCTTGAGTTAGTCTTCATCCCAGTATGTACCCAGTTACCACCTTTTCTAGCTGGTGCTCATCTGATCAGCACTCATGCATAACACAACCTGTGAGTTTTTCATTTACTCATCTTTGTTCTTTTTTCTCTCTGCATCGTCTTCATTCATAACATACATTACTGCACTCATCTCCTTTAACACTTCCAAAATATTTTGACTTCACTCACTTAAAATATAACTTATTGAAGTTTTCCTGCCAAAGCAAGGTTCATATAAAATATTGAGAGTATTCTCCCTCCTAAAACCTCTGTTAAGATCTTGGAAAAAGTTTTCTTCAAGAAAATTCGTGCTGATTATGCAATATTTACTGTCTTCTGCTGCTTGAGCCCTGCAATGCTGGAATTAACTTTTTCTATAGTTCCCAGATTCTTTGTTAATTAAGCACAAATTTTATTCTATTGAATAAAGCAAGTTGAAATTTTCCCAGTTACTGATGTGCCTGATTTACTATGCATACTAGATCATGGACTGTACTAATTCTAATGCCTACGCATAATACAGCGTATCACTAGTCATTTTTGCATGTAATTCTCTAGCACTGATATCATTTTTTTTTCATTGTTGTCAGAGCTAGACAGATTTTTAATCCCCTTGCATATTTTTAGCAGGAACTTATTGTAAAGTTAAAATAATATTGCTTTATATGTACCAGTGTAATAACTATTTTGTTTGTTTTCAAAGCAGCAGTCAGAAAATAATAGAACTGGTTTTCAAAGATGTTCTATGGTTTTAGGGCTGGGGACCAAAATCCCATTTGACTTATACCAAAGACCCTGTAATTTTCTGTGAGGCCAAGGTTGTGGCCCCACAGTGATGTAAGTGCTGAACATGGATTTAGACAGGATTTAAGTGCCCAGCTTCAAATCCACGATTTTGAGAGGTCTGCACTTAAATGCTGCCTAACTCTGCAATTGCCAAAGCTCTGTAATGCCTCAGGTTTTAATTTTTAAGTTCTCAAGCACATGAAGCTCTGTCACTGCTCATTTCCAGGATTACATCTTTCCCGGCTAATCCAACCTCTTTGCTGCCTAATATATTCCAACATCCCAAATGGAGCACAAGATTGATAATACATACTGTTCTTTGCTTGCAACTTCCATACTAAAAGGGAGGAGATGACTTTCTCTAAGAGCATACACATAAAAAGGCCAGGGTATCACAGCACACTGCATCCCAATTGATGGGTACACACTCTTGGAATCTCTATTGCAGATGGCCATTTCTGAATTCAAAGCTTGTTACACCCCTGTGTAGAAGAATCCTATGTTGCACTTTATTTTGGAAGAGAGAAATAATTGAACTTCAAGATAAAATACTGCTGAAACAGGGCATGGTTCTGCTGTATTTTGTGCAAAGCACCAAAATCTGACCAAGTCCCATGGGCTAACATAAGCTTTTAAAAACTATTGTATTAGGTGAAATAAAATTTTACCAAATTTTAAGGTGCTCTTTGCCATACAAGCTGCTTTCACGGTCAGGATATACTCTATGGCATCGAAACTAAGATGTTGTACAGTCAGATACAAATCTAGAGAAAGCAGGTTGATACCTAAGGCTTTCACCTGGAAAGGCAGAAACCCATGAAACCACTCCACAGACCTTCTCTAATTTTTAATTCTATGAATGTATGATGTCAAGTGTATGAACAGTCCAAGGAGTAGAGCCTAGATCAGGCCTGGGATAACTCATATTGGGAAACACAGGATGATTACACTAAATAATATGGAATACCACTAGCCGCTAGCCAAATCAAGAAGAAAAATTCTCTTCAAAACAGAAAATGCAAGCTTTTTGTAGCCTCTTCAGTCATATGTTTGCCACTTTTAGTTCAAACCCAAGGCCAAGCTCACTAGTTGTGGAAGGCACCATAATGAAACAGCCAGTACCTCATCCCAGTGGCTACTCCCAGAAGCTGGATAGTCACATGCCATGGGATTAAAAACTGACTTGTCCCCAAAGCAGAAGGGCATACCATAACAATCTACCAGGATTTCAACACAGCCATTTTAGCCCTAGAAAATGGAAATGCTAATCGGTTTCAGGTAACCCTACGAGTAACAGTAAGTTAGACAGGAGCAATGATTGTTAACCAACTATCTCATCACCTTTAAGGGTGCACTGGGGGAAAGAACTAATGCGATTTTCTGATATACAAGGAGAAAATACCGGATTTGTAGAGAGACATTTAGCAGCAGTACTGCTGTTACTAGAATATTATGTCTATTCCTGACATACAGGGTTGAAGAAGAACTAAAAAATGGGAGGGGGTTCAGGATGATTGAAGGGCTGGAGAACATTGCCTGCAATGAAATCTTCAAAACTCTGAATCTGTTTAGTTTACAAAAAAAAAAAAATAAAGGTGATTTGATTATGGGCTGTAAATTCTAATTTGGGTAGCAATCTGATTGTATCTGGCTCATCAACCTTGTAGATAAAGATAAAAGAAGATCCAGTGACTGCAAATTGAAGCAAGAAAATTTCAGATTCAGAAACAAAAGAAGGTGAGAATTTTAAGAAGAGGATAATTAACCACTGAGATAACCTAACAAGATTATTGTTAGGAATATTGTTACGTTGTTGGTTTTTGTTTGGTTTTTTTTAATAAAAGGAAAATTTAAATCAAGAAAATTTATTCAGGAAAGCATTATGGCATGTATTATTCAAGAGTTTAGAATAGAGGATGGTGATACAGAACTGACACCTATTCTGAGTGGAAGCTTGAGCTTATATAATCCATGAGTGTTTTGCCACTGACTTGATTTCATTGTTGCTTTTGATTGTATTAAAAAATCTTTCACCACACCAAATTTACTGGTAAAATAAGCATACATAAACCTTAGCTGAAATGAAATACGTTATTTATGAAATAATTAAAAGGAGGAAACATTTGCTGAATATGATTGAAATCCCTCCATTGGTTACTTCATTGTCAGAACAGTGTAGCACAACCGTGACAAAGCAGCTGCCCATGACCCCAGCTCATGGAAGTGATCCCAATTTGAGACATCACTCCAAGAGCAAAAGGGGGTGTGGTGCTCATGGTACTAAACCCAATTGCTGTGTACCACTCTACAGTACACTACCACAAACGGTTAAATTGGCACAACTGAAAACACGGCTGATTGTGCTGGGACAGCATGATATATAGTCAAATCTGACTTTGACGGGGGGAACGGGAATTTTCAAAGCCAGCTTCACCATCAAAGACTACATCTCACATAACTATCCCCTAAAGCAGGTGTATTGGGTTTGCATAGCAGTGTTTTGATAGCAGGGGGCTACAGGGGTGGCTTCTGTGAGAAGCTGCTGGAAGCCTCCCCTATTTCCAACAGACCCAATGCTAGCCGGCTCCAAGATGGACCTGCCACTGTCCAAGGACGGCATCAGCAATGGTGGTAGTGCCTCTGGGATAACACACTTATGAAGGAGGGTGAAAAAAGCAAGGGAGAGAAATTGCAGCCACAGAGAGGGAGATGTGAAACTAACAACGCTGCAGACACCCAGGTGAGTAGAGAAGGAGGGGAAGGAGGCGATCCAGGCACAGGAGAAGAGATTCCCCAGCAGACCATGGTGAGGCCGGCTGTGCCCTGCAGCCACGGAGGGTCACGATGGAGCCCAGACCCACCTGCAGCCCAGTGAGGACCCCACACTGGAGTAGGGGGATGCCCAAAGAAGGCTGTGACCCCATTGGAAGCCCATGCTGGAGCAGACTCCTGGCAGGAGCTGTGGCCCCATGGAGAGAGAAGCTCAGGCTGGAGCAGGTTTGCTGGCAGGACTTGTGACTCTGGGGGGGACCCTGGTTGGACCAGACTGCTCCTGAAGGACTGCACCTTGTGGAAAGGACTCACGCTGGAACAGTTAATGGAGTTAATGGAGGACTGTCTCCCATGGGAATGACCCCATGCTGGAGAAGGGACAGAGTGTGAGGAGTCCTTCCCTGAGGAGGAAGGAGCAGCAGAGACAACATGTGATGGACTGACCACAACTCCCATTCCCCATCCCCCTGTGCTGCTCAAGGGGAGGAGGTAGAGAAATCAGGAGCAAAGCTGGGCTTGTAAAGAAGGGAAGGGTGGAGGTAAGGTGTTTCATATTTGGTTTTTGTCTTGACTTCACTGGTAATAAATTAAATCAATTTTCCCCAAGTCAAGCCTGTGTTGCCCATGACGGTAATTGCTGGATGATCTCTCCCCATTCTTTATGTTGACCCATGAGCCTTTCCTTATATTTTTCTCTTCCTGGTCCAAATGAGGAGGGGAGTCATATAGCAGCTTTGGTGGGCAGCTGACCTCCAGCCAGGGTCCACCCACTACAGCATAATACAGGACAGAAGAAGACATACTGGTACATTGACCATTCATTGTCAGGTTTGTTAAGAAAGTAGGTTTTTTAATGCCATAGATTTGAGACAGATAGATATATATATATATCTGTGTGTGTATATATATATTTATTTATCCCCACCTGGAGTACTACATGCAGCTCTGGAGCCCTCAGCATAAGAAAGATATCGACCAGTTGTAGTGAAACCAAAGGAGGCCATGAAGATGATCAGAGGGCTGGAGCACCTCTGCTGTGAAGAAAGGCTGAGGGAATTGGGCTTGTTCAGCCTGGAGAAGAGAAGGCTCTGAGGAGATCTTATTGCAGCCTTCCGCTTCCTGAAGGGGGCCTACAAGAAGGATGGGGGGGAGGGCAGTGGTCTTTTTACAAGAGCCTGTAGTGACAGGACAAGGGATAATGGGTTTAAACTGAAAGCAGGGAGATTTAGATTAGATATCAGGAAGAAATTCTTCACAAAGAGGGTGGTGAGGCACTGGGACAGGCTGCCACAGAGAAGCTGTGGATGCCCCATCCCTGGAAGTGTTCAAGGCCAGGCTGGATGAGGCTTGGAGCAACCTGGTCTAGTGGAGGGTGTCCCTGCCCATGGCAGGGGGGTTGGAACTGGATGATCTTTAAGGTCCCTTCCAACCCAGACCATTCTGTGATTCTATGAAGTGTGTTCTTTGTGTTTGTTAATGAAAGAGTGAGAACTGAAGTGCTTTTCCACCGAACAGTTTTGATGCAAACCTCAACCCCGCAATACATTTGCTTGTAGATTTACATTTCCAGTCTCTAAAGGAAACAATAGAAAGTCTTAACGGAATTTTTCTGTTTGAATTTCAGCTTCTCCCATATTCTACGTTACACCTAGCAGTCATCAGTCAGGGAGAGCAGGAATGTTTTTTTCTTAGTGTTTGACACTCCGGGAGCTGCTGACTCAGAATCACCTCGTTTGAAGATGTGCCTTCCTTACACATAGTCCTTTGCTTAGACCACTACTGCCCTTTAAAGAATATTTGATTCTCTACATGGTAGCATGTTTTGAGCAATATTCTCATAGCTCTTACACTGTGGTTCAAAATAGCATTCATATACACTGATATCTTAAAAAGATAATTTATTTTTAGCATACAGCCCAGAGCATTTTTTAATGCCCACATTTCATACTGCATTTGTCTTTGATTTGTACTACAAAGAAACATTAGTCCATCCAACTTTTTTGTTTGTTAGCATTTTTGAACTGATGTACTATTTTGAGACCAGATGAGTTATTCCCTCATCTAGCTACTATATTTTGATCTGCTGCTAACAGGCCTCAAGCCAGCTTTAATATGTCATCTCCTGAAAAAAAGCGAGAAACAGTGGAAAGGAGACATTGCTGTGTATCTGCACTACACATACAGGGTAAAGAATCTCAGCTAAAAAATGCCCATAAGCTTCTAGCTAAATATTGTGGTAGCTAAAAAGCCAACCTCCATAGCTTCTTGTTAAGCTTCAGGTGGAGTGTCACAGCAAGTTTAAGAGCCTGCCAGAAGAAGCAGTTCCATCATTGTCCCTGACCCTGGTGAATTGCTCTACCTACCTCGTCTGTGATCACCCAAGCTTTTGTAATGGAACTGGAAGCAAGGTCAGGGAATCAATTCAGCTGAGTTCCTCACCTTGGTGGGATCAAATGGTTTAGGTCCCTGCTGCTTTTGTTGGCTGGGTGACTACTGGTGCTGTCACGAGAGAGTGGGAATGTGCATCGCAGAGACAGAAGATGTTCATGCTGCCTGGCCGATGAATTCATACAATCTCCATGTGCATTAAATGCTTTTTTCCTAAGAAATTAGGACATATTCTGTCTGCATGGGCTGATGCAAAATCACTAGCACCTACACCATGACAGGTTTTATAACAGATAGATTTACAAACAAGCTGGTTTATAACAGATAGTCTCAGTTTTAAAACCAAACTGCCATGGAAATTTTCTCTTGTGCAGTGCTAGCTTCGGCAACCCCTAACCCAGGAGCTTCTCCATTCCCTCCCTCCTCACCACTGTAACCCCAAGGCCCTGCAATACATTATCGCCATTGCTAAGTTCGAAGCGATAAGGACTGAGGCTTGCCAGGTCTGCTCTGCCTGAACTTTTCTTGACCTGCCTGCAGCTTTGTTTTAGCTGCGACAGCGATTTCTCTAATTGACTCTTTAAGGTGTCTGTGGTTAATCTGTTCTACTTTTGCTTATCTTCATGTGGTACAACTATGGTTCTATACAGATAGCTGTAACAAGCAGTTACTCTACGTAGAATGAGATATTTACAACTCTAACACAATGATGTCATGTAAAGAAATACAAGCCTGCTACAATAGCAGAGGCCTTGAGAAGTGGAGGGGCAGGATGCAGCATAGAAGAGTGCCTGTCTGGGATGATAAGGGATGGGGCACAGGATAGCAGTGGCATGCCCACAGCTATAAACCACTCACCAGCAGGCAATTAAACCAGTGCAGACCTGGAGCTGGACAAAGCTAGTTTTAGCATTAACAAAGGGAAGAAAACAGTAGTAGCTAACATGAATACATGATGAGATGCAATTTAGTTGTTATTTGTGAATAATATCATTGTATCTCTTTTCTTTCTAAATGAAAGACTAACCATAATGTAAACCAAAATCATTCAGTTAGATTTTGCGTATGTAAACCAACCACAAGTAACGAAGGTCAAACTTGGAGCCACAAATATTGGAGACACCTATAAACCCACATAATCAGCTTTCATATCAACATTAAGCAATTAAACAACTAACAATGACAAACTTAAAATTTCTCTCCAGATTGGTTTTGTATCAGAGACAGCTCTGTTTGACAGTGTCACCTAAGAAACACCAAAGGGGCCATGGATAATCGTGGTCTCGCAGACTGAGGTGAGATCACTGTGCCACGAGAGAGACCGTATTGCGTAGCTGAGGTAGGGGCACAATGTAGGTTTGGTTACAAGGGTCATTAATGGTTTTGTGTATCTGTGAGGGGGTAAGATGCTTAAATAACTTTAATATTGAATAACCTCTTCTTATAGAAGCATTTTCAACAGGAAAAAATGGGGTTTAATGATCTTCAGATTTCCATCTTTTTCCAAAATACAGACTAACAAAATTAGAGGTTTTTTCCCTTAATTTTTGTTGAACCAGAATTTTTTAATTATTTAGAGAAGTTGTTTTTGTAATTTTAAAAGAAATTATGAAATTGTGTATCATGTATTTTCATTATTTTTCTACATTAAATGTTCTTGACATTTTTCAATACCTACT
Organism: Rhynochetos jubatus; assembly: GCA_027574665.1. NCBI lineage: Eukaryota > Metazoa > Chordata > Aves > Eurypygiformes > Rhynochetidae > Rhynochetos > Rhynochetos jubatus. The sequence goes on from CM050652.1 coordinate 12,200,865, forward strand.
CTTTGGTAAACATCCCAGAATCAGCTTTTTCAGGAGAGAAATAACAGAGCTTTATGAACTGCATGAGCTCTCTGAACAGCTTGATTAAGTCTATTGTGACTGAAATGAGTAATTCATTATTTTACAAATTGATGTTTATTGGTTCTGAAATATCCATAAATTTTTCTCAATTAAAAGTAAATAAATTTCTTTGTCACATTCATATAATTCTTTCCAGACTGTAAATTGCACCATCTTCTCTTTGGATTTTAGGACTTTACGTTGGCTTCTGCATCTGTTGTTCAAGATCCTCCTTAACTAGTAGAAAATATTTCTTATGCTTCTCTTAAGCTCTTCATTATGTTATTGATTGCAAAGTGTTCTTGACTCCAGCTCAACTAGGTAATTAAAAAAAATCTCAGTTTAAGCATGTGAGATGTCTCATTGAACCCAATTTTTCAGTGTTGATCAGTATTTAAAAGCTTAGGTGAATTTGGCCTTAGAGAATATTTCTTCTCTCAGAGCAGCTCAAACTATACTTCTTAGTATATTGTGTCCTCATCCCTCATTAATCTACTTCTGGTCCCCTTCAAAGACCTGAGTGTTATGTTTAGACTCAGAATTAGATCTCAGTCCTTGGACTTCAAAACCTGCTCATTTGAAGAAGTAATTAATGCCTATATCATAAAATGGGATATTTATTATCAGGGTTAAGATGCTTCATTAGGGGTACAGCTTGTTGCAAGGAAAAATAAAATAAAATAGTCACTGTAGCACTGAGCACTGTAATGTCCCAATGTTCATGTTCTTTGCCTTCTCTTATACTCAAGAGAAATTCTAACTGGTGCCAATAATAAGAATCGTATCAGCAAATATCACCTAAACCAAATAGGAATCAGAGAAGATAGAGGTATCCCATAAGTCCCATCTGACCCCAGAGCACCTTACAAGCTCCTTACTTGGACAGCTAACTCATATTCGACCACAGCTGCTGTCCACTTGGTACTAACAGACACGTGCCAGCAGTCCCCCTTCAGCATGGAGTCAATGAAGTGCTGGAAACAAAAATTGCTGGACAAGAGAAAGCATATGATGTTCTAGCTCTGATGCATGCCCAAGAAATTAAGAACTGTCTGTCACTGCAAATCCTGCTCTGGGCCATGTGGCACTTAGAACTGAGCTGGTACAGCCATTCCTACTTTCTCTTAAAGCTCAAAAGGTGGAAGTGGCTTCCCATGCTTTGCCCTTCTGAAAAGGGCATTCCCACCACAGCCACATGTTCCTTCTGCAACCTTGTCACTAGGAAAACACTCCCATGTATGCACTGAGCCCTGCAACTAGGTGATAACCTAGTTGTAAAATAATTAATAACTAATTAATAATAAAAATAAGGATTATTTTTGGTTATGTGATTTTATGACTGGGCAAGAGCCAGGTCCAATTCCACCTGCACCATGAGAGGATTCACATCTGCAAGCTCTGTCTCTTATGACAACAACCAGAATTCAAGATTGCAAATGGCCTGAGGTGGAGAACAAATTCTTCTCTGCTTGTAACAGATTATGGTTTTTCATTTGTGAGAGTTACCAAGTCTAACGTGTCTTTCATAGGCAAGGTAATGGAAGGTTCCTCCCAGGATCAAATCTATCACATCAATGAATTCCATTCAGCAGGAGCACATTAGTAAGGTTTGATGGGGGACCCACATGCCACCTCAAGTAGCTCCTCTGCAGCACCCTTCTCTGAAGCTCCCACGTACCTGGTTGTCTGCAACCCCACCTTCACTTTTTAAGCTAATCCTTCTTTCAGGGTCTCAGACTGGAATAAATCTTAAATCCCTACATGTATAATCTAGCCATGTATCTGCCCCAGACATAATTTGTGTCTTTTCTTTTAGATGGAATGGACATTAGTGATTGGACTCAAAAGCAATTACTTTCCTGCATGGATCTATTTATCTCTCTGAAACTGGAACCTAGAGATGTCCTTTCTTTAAATCTTGATCCATCCTGTCGTCAGAAGATGTGACATTTGGTAGCATCCTTGTCATTCAACATGTCAAATAATGATTTCTTCATTTCAGATGACCATTTTAACACTCTTAAAGCCAGCAAACGCAATCAGAAACAGAAATTCTACAAATTCAAAATTCTTTTCCAGCAGAATTTTATCATTTGGGGAAATAATGTTGTATTATATTTAAGGCTTCACAACTGCACAGCAGAGACATTGATTAAAACATGACTGGTTTAAGCAGACAATTATTGATCTGACAGCCCTGGATCATAGAAAGGTAGGATAGGTCCCACCCTTAGACACTGTATTTAAATTCTGTACAGAGTCAGATGGCATATAGTTCTGGATGTAGTAGGTATTAAAATGATAAATGAGATATTTACACGTGACGTGTAATGTCTCAGTACCACATGAATAAGAACAGTGATTTCCTTTTTGTGCTGAAGACAATGAACCACAATCATTCTAAGAAAGTTCCTAAGCATTTTCAATTATCACACATGAGCACTGTTATATGTAGTTTGTCTTTCAGTGAAAGGATAATCTTACTTTTAAAAGTTTTAAGAAAAGATTATGAGCCACAAGTAGCTGTCTATGAATTAGCATTTGAAGATCTATCTACTTTAATCTGCTCAACATAAAGAAAACATTTCCATTTTTACTGAAAACAGTTTCAGCAACTTTTAAACCAGGCTCTGGTAGCAGTCATTTAATGTCACTCCTAAATTATGGGTTTAATATGGTACATTCTTCACAAGTGAAAACCTGCATTCAAGTATTTGCATCACTCCTGTAATTGCTATGGATGGTCACTAATACTTAAGGCTATCATTAAAACCACTGATTTTAATTACACAGCTTACAGGCTATAAATTAGGTTCTTCCTCAAGTGTCTAATCAAATCACATACTAAAAGAGTAGCTGGATCTGCATTTCCCAAATTTCTTTAATGTTATGATAAAGTAATTGGAAATGATTATGATATCAAATACTATTTTTCACTTCTGTAACACCTTGTATACAAGCACAGCAGTGCACTGCCGAAACAAATCTGTTACACTTGAAAATGACCCATTATTGCCCATCATGACTCATCATTACTGAAGAAACGTGAGTCACATAGGGAGTAAGACCAAACATGACTGTCTAAAATCAGATGCATGAAGTATAATTTTTAAATATGGTTTCTAACTCCACGTAAAGGTGAGGTTTGATTCTCAAGCTTACTGAAAAACCCTAGCTTAAGTTATACTTTTTTCAATTCCTCTGAAAAATCAAGGTGAAAAGTGTGAATATTTTCACCAGAGTGTCATCCTGAAGATGATCAGAGAATGTAATGGTATTGGTAGTACAAACCAGATCTTCTCAATGCCACTTTTGCCATTCACTGTCATGAACTTTGACAGGTACTGCATTTATTTTTTTCAATATTCCTTGTTCAGAATGTGTTTTCATGATCCTTAAGGCTTCTCATTCAAGAATATTTCTGATCTGGAATCATAAAAATTGCTAAATTCTTTGTATGGGTTTGGTTTTATCCCTTATTTTTAAAATAGATTTTCAGATCTTGAAAACACATCTTTCCTCAAAAAATTTCAAACTTCAGTGGAGGCACAAAGCCCAATTTATTTCATTTGTAACTGCCCTTTCAGCATAGAAAAGATAATTGATATTAACATGGAATCACTCACCCTGCAGCACTACTTTTAAAAGCCCTGAGAGCCATATTGGTAACCATGTTCTGATCATTAACATCAGTTACTGTTCAGTAGACCACAGAAAATAAAGATCTTGACACACCCTCATGCAGAAGATGAATAAAAGCCTCTCAACATATTAATCCTACGTATAGTGTCTGTTTGCATTAGGGTCCCTGGAATGTGATGCAATCACAGATGAAGGAGGGACCATTGACTGCAATAGTGACACTTCCTATATTATGATGCTCTTCACATTGCATTGTGCTTTGACTTTCGAGCTGTTCACAAGCAATGGCATAAGAGCCACAGTTAGTTCTTCTTGAGTAGCTCCTAGCTTGTGTGGGTGAATTGTTGATATATTTTCACCTGATGTGTCTTCTTTGCAGAGTGCAGAACAAAATCCAAAGCCTATGGGAGTTATTTTTTCCTATAACTTCCCATTATCGGTATTGAACATTTCCAAATCTCTTGTCTGGGTTATTAAAAGAAAGCCGGGAGCTGTATAACCATGGAAACACAATTTCCAACCCCCTCAAGCACATGACTGCTCCAAGCCATAACAGGCGAAGCCCTGCAGCAGGAGGGCCTGATCCAATGGATCTGCTGACAATCTAGGCATTAGATTTTGTTTGGACTTATATTCAATTGCGTTTTCATCATGGAGTTGGCTTTTTCAATGAAGAAGCAAACACCTAAAAGGAAAAAGCTGTTTTTACATTAAACTGAATGAGCTTTATGTGTTTTACCACTACTGTTAATTTATGTGTTATGATAGCACCCCAGAATCTTACCACGGACCTGCTTTGTTTTAGGCATTTGCACAAACACAGAGTGAGAGACAGTCCTGGTCCTCAGGAGCTTGCATGGCTTGCAAATAAAATAGGCAAAGTACATGGACAGAAAAAGACATTTGACCATGTCTTTAAACACATACTATCAATCACACCATCGCAAAATCAAGTTGCTTTACTGAGTCAATGCCTAACTGATCCTAAGGATACACAGAAAATCTGTCCTGGAGTCAAAAGTGGAATCTACATTTCCCATGTACCTCTGTTGCCTCAGCAACAAAACCCTACCATCTTCCTAAAAGAGGTGCATCTCCTGTTCCGCCGATCAGGTGCTTGTCACAAGAACAGATTTCACTACAAATTTAAAAACTGACACTATCACACTCCTCTCACTCCTCCATAAGGGAAAACTACAACCAAAGATCTTCACAAACGTCTCGGAAACAGCTGTTATCTTCGCATGCCAGGTACACAGGATGGTGACAGGAAAGGTGTTGAAACACCGTGTTACTTCAACATTTGCTCTGTTGTTAAACCTGCCATGTCAACATTTTGCTCCTTGGGAAGTGAAGCTTTCACCAGGCATTATTATTCCTGACAGGCCACCCTGTGAAAGGCTGTTTCCACAATGCAGGGATCTTCCATACCTAAAACCAGAGAATCTTGTTTAGGAATAGCTGCAAAGTTTCTTGCTCCTGTTGAAGCTCTTCCTGATGTATGTGAAGCAACAAGATTAGCCTTGCATTCAAAGAGCTACTTAGTCCTAACACACCCTGAGCTTTGGGAGGGACGGCACCACATAGCCCTGCTGATGGAGACATGGACTGGAGCTGCCCAGTGCACCTTCACCACCTGGTAAGGCAGGACCTTCAGAGGTAAGCTCAGACACAAACATTAAATGGCACTATCAGAACATGAAATGAGTAAGGAATGCCCAGGCTGTTCATCCACTTGGCATCCAGAGTACTCAGCCCTCTTCTAAGGGTAAGAAGCGAATAGACCAGGACTGCTGCTCTGTGTCTTTTGCATTTTAGCCCAGTAATTGAAGCAGTGACCCAAGAAGTGAAAATCCTGAATCCACAGCACTGAACATTAATCCAGCAGCACAGGTAGTATCTTGCATCAGCTTGCTTCGTCCCTCTCCCGTTAAAGCCAAACTACTGCCAGTGAGAAAGGAGAACCGAAATGTCTAGGAGACCAGGCAACTGAGTACCTGCTCTTCCTGTTTGAATGAATTTGCTAAAACCAGGAACTGTGTTCATATAACAAAATCGGACCAGCTCCATAAGTATAATGAAAGCCTTGTATCGTAATGACAGCTCTAATGCAGATCTAATGCAGAGTGAGCTGCTCAGCTCTCCTGTAACTGTGAGCTTCCCCACGGCTGCAAACAGACTTGCTCCGGTGTCAGTGCTAGCGGAACATGCCGTTCCCATGTCAGCCAGATGAAGAAATGCCCTGGACACACCACACTGCCAGTTGGAGTGCAAGAGCACTTTCCTCTCATAAAATTAAAACGTCGGATTTAAACAAATGCAGTCGTAGCACTGTTAGGAATCCTGTCCAAAATGAGCAGATGTAATCACACCCATCTGCAGGAATACTGTGCCAGCCAGGTACTGAAGGTTTTCTGCTCATCACCACTACTGAGCAAGTGAGGGCCTTGAGAGGGAGAAGAGCAGGAGCATTGTGATCCCAGGTGTTATGCATCAGGCACCGGAAACACGGTTTCAGGTGTGCAACAGCAATTTCATTAAGTGCTACCACATCTGGTAACTATAACACATTTGGAGCCAGGGTTTTTTTAAACCCATCAGCTGACCCATGCTATTTTAGCCGTCGCTTATTGTTCTACCTCATCTTGAAATGTCTGCTGGATCCTCACATACTACATTCCGTTAACTATTTAGAGGTTGATGAAGGAAATTTGTCCTCCCTATTCTTCAAAGCAGCCACCTTGCTTTGTCTTTATCATGTTGTATAAGTCTTTTCATTCTGTTGACTATTAACTAAAAGTCACATAAATACCTGTTCTTTAATTAAGTTCATCCCAGTAAACAGCCACAGAAAGCTGTCAGAATTATCATAAGAATACTGTATTCTTGCACAACAGAAAAGGCATATGAAATATCCTGTAATGTAAGTTCAAGGCTCCATGAAACATGGGCACAGACCCCAAGTTCTTAGTGGATAACTCTTAATTATTAAACTGTTTTGCAAAGAACTAAAAAGGTGAGGGGGATTGTGGGGGATCATTACTAGTTGCAGTGCTGCCCATTTTAATGTTGGCACTTTCTCTGGGAATTATGCCAGAGATAGATGTCCATCTGGCTAGAAAACACTCTCAGGCAGGATATGGGAGCTCATCTCCCTTCTGCTCCTGTCCATGCATCTGAACAACTACACTTAGGCATCCAGGGAACATTTAGGCTAAACAGAAGGGCATGTTATGATCATAAGCACCTATGGGGGCAATATTCTTGGAGAACAGACAGACTAGGTTGCTTTTGACTCTTTGAGAGATTTTACATATACTTTGTCTAAATTTAGGCATGATTTAAGTAGACTAAATTTCATTAAAACTAACGTTTAAAGGAGAAAAACCCATTATAAGCATTATTTGCTTTATACTCAAAGCCCTGTTGTCTGCATAGGAACAACAGATATCAGAGAATTTATCTATGAAAAAAAAGAACTGCAGGAAAAGGTGTCTCTCAGTTATGCTCCTTTAACTACACAGCCATGTTATCTACATTTTCACTTCTGAACTCTAACTACCTCTGTATTTTGGCATGATCCTTGAAATACCGTATATTATTTGCTAGACTGTGCATTTACACCACTGCAGCATTAACCGCATCATTACGGTCATAGGGCTGTCAGAGCTTGACTCCCCCAGTATCATTATGTGTTTGGCATCAGCACGTCTGAATTCAGAAATGGATTCTAATCTCAAAAGTAAATTATTTACATGCATGCATACTCATATGCCTAACATACTAATTAATAAAGCTCAGCTTCTCATAAGACTAATTGATTACTATTTATAAAAGCAATGTTTATGTATCTTAATATATATTAACTTGTCTATGTATAACAAAATCTTTGTTCTTGGATCAGCCTGTTGCCACCTGTTTCACTGTTTGTACCTTCATCCTGAGTGGGGCTAACTCATGAAGCTGGTGCAAAAACCACACAAGGACTGATGTTTTTCAACTAACCATATCCTGGGCTGTATCAGGAGAAGCGTGGCCAGCAGGTCAAGGGAGGGGATTCTCCCCCTCTACTCTGCTCTCGTGAGACCCCACCTGGAGTGCTGTGTCCAGCTGTGGAGCCCTCAGCATAAGAAGGATATAAACTGGTTGGAGCAAGTCCAGAAGAGGCCACGAAGATGCTCAGAGGGCTGGAGCCCCTCTGCTATGGGGACAGGCTGAGAGAGTTGGGATTGTTCAGCCTGGAGAAGAGAAGGCTCCAGAGAGTCCTTATAGCACCTTCTGGTGCCTGAAGGGGCCGACAAGGAAGCTGGGGGGTGGGGGGGACACACACACACATTTTGCAAGGACCTCTACTGACAGGAGAAGGGACAGTAGCTTTAAACTGAAAGAGGGTCGATTTAGATTAGATATCAGGAAGAAATTAATCACCAAGGTGGGTGGTGAGGCACTGGCTCAGGTTGCCCAGAGAAGCCGTGGATGCCCCATCCCTGGCTGTCTGCAAGGCCAGGCTGGATGAGGCTGGGAACAACCTGGTCTAGTGGAGGGTGTCCCTGCCCATGGCAGGGGGGTTGGAACAGGATGATCTTTAAGGGTCCCTTCCAACCCAAACCATTCTATGATTCTGTGATTCTATGATGCTATGTGAGTTACCAACATATGGTAATATATCAGGTACCAAACAATCACACAGGCAGTGATTCTAGCCCCAGAAAGGTTCTTCCTTCTCCATTTTCATTTCCTATCCACCATAGGACTACACAAGAAGTTAAAAGAAAGAGTGCCAAACAGCAGGACACATATGAGTGCCCAGATAAAAAACAATGCAATCATTGGTATCCTGTTTCTGTGCAGGGCAAACGATGTTCCTCTTACTCCCAATGGGAGTGCTGGGTTCTGTTGTTCACTAGGGATGAGTCTGTCACTGATGCACAGAACACCCCTTTCAAAAGAACCAGGCAGACCTCACTGGGGTCTTGCTGGTCACAGTGATGTACCCAGTCTCACAGTGGGCATGGTTATGTTTATGGCATGTTAAAGGCAGTCTGACCGATAGACATTTCCAAGAAGCAGAATTTTAAATAAGTCTCTGTTGATGAGCAGAAATTGGAAAGTCTATAATACAGCCCTTTTATTCAAGTCATTAGTCACAAAGGTGCCCGTGTCATTCCATGGAGAGCCTTGGTGTCAAAGAGGAGGAAGAAAATGCAATACTGGATCTGAAGGAGCAAATGAAATGCTGGGTGTGAAGAATTATCGCTGTATTGGAGGGTGGTGCTCCTGCACTTCTGCAGGTACCTGGACAGGTGATGGGCTATAGCCATCTCATAGAAATTCAGCACGGATGATGTGCACTTCATCAGTCAGGAGATCCTAGTTCTTGGTTACGCGTATGGCAATAATGAGAGCTGGCAGCTCAGATCCCACTTCTTTCCCTGTGGCTAGGACTATGGGATCATGCTACACCAGAAGGAGAAGAGGATAGTGTTATTATCAGACGTCTTACTGTGTTATCTACAGCTGTGGTTCAATGCCTTTAGTGTGCTTGGTATGTGATGAATACACAAAGAATAAAACCAAAACACTTTCAGAATGTGCTTATGCTTAACATATTTCCAGGGAGACAGACAAAAGAAGTACTTGTCCTCCCTTGAAATATTGGTTATGTGCTCATTTAATTAGAATGTAATCATTTTTAATGGGAATTAGAAATTTGGGTTTGCTCTTAATTCACTGAAATACATTCTGCTCCTACTGATCTAAACAAATAGAAGAAAGAAAATAACCAAACCCCAAACACGTACCACCAAGTTGTGCCAATTTTTAGCACTTTTTTTCTACTCAAACACAACTAGTGGCTCCATATACACAAATTTTATGACGATCAGATAATTTTGGTCATCACTGCATCAGGCCTTTACTATGATATATATAATCTTCCTAGTATTTTGTAACAAATAATTATCAGCCTTTAAAGATTTTTACAGTATGACCTGCCAATAACAATTAAGTTGATATTGACTTCTGAATAAGCTAATATCCAGATTTATTGACCCAATAGTGAAGTATTAACTGAGGAGATGCCAAGGTCAATATTCTCCTAGTGCAACAATAAATCTTCATGTTCTTCACACTACAAAAGATGCACCTAATCCCACGTATACTGAAATCCCCAATCTCTCTGCTAGGCAAATAAAGGATGTTTATGACACGGGGAGATCTTTGTTATAGGTGAGAATAAAGAGGGAAAGGTTCAGTCAGTCAGCCCAGAGCCCATTTTCCATTACGTTCTTTAAAGTAAACTGCCTGCTGTTCTAAAGTAGCCAGGAAAGGTTTCAATCTAATCAACACAACATGGAGAGCACAGTTGGGTGCTTTTCTCAGCTGCAGAGGTTACTCTTCCAGATTCATATGTTCTGACTATGACTCTTCATCCAAATTTAAGTGAAGCCACAGAGAGAATTTGGTTTCTCTCTTACACCAATGAGCTGGGTAACCCATCTCAGCCTTCTTTGGGGATCATCTGAAATACTGAAATTTTCCTGTTATGAAAATATATGAGAATATATGAAAATATATGAGAATAGTTGAAAATAAAATTAGATAAAAAATCTCGCCCTTTTCAATTAAAAAAAAAAAAAGGAAGTAATGGTTTCAAAGAATTCACTAACCAATAAAAATTCAATTTTCATACTTGATCCATTATTGCATTTGCTTTGCAGGTAGTCAAACTTTTGATGTTGACCTAAGTTAGACACTAGCATTTATATTTCAATCATCTGAATAATCTGCATGTTTAGTCTCAGTAGGGGTTTATTATTCCCCACCTGCTGCTCTTTCAGACTCAATGGGATTTACTCTGTGGCAAAACTACATTCAAATCAGCAACAAGAGATGCAATTTAGGGCCTGACATAGTCAGTCTGCAGATCAGAAGGCAGGGCAGGAACCACATCAGCATGATTTTTACTCCAGTGGGTGGAATACTTACCCACCAAACTGTTTAAGGTAAAGGTTAAAAAATAATCTGTGAAATTATAAAGTGTCCAGTAAAAGACTTTACTACACACTGAGTTTAACTCTTAACCAAGGTCAGAATTAGAAGGCTACATTTCCTTTTGTCAAGTCAAAACAGCATTGAAGCAGCTGCTTGCTTAGTTACTGTTATGAGATCAAAGTGATCAACGCAATTCCATTGTGAGAAGCAAAGTCATTAACATATTTTTATTTGATTGATTAAGCATGGTAAATAGATGCTTCCACAGATACGTTGATTGTACCATGTTAAGCATCAGGCACTAGGAGAGTGGCAAAATGATCCTACGCATAATTTGTGCTTGAGGAGCAAACGACCCGTGGAAAATTCTGACCCAGTTAACTTCAGTGCACAGACCCAAAGCTCTGTGTTTTGTACAGATGCAAGGATGAATAACATCACGATGGAAGGATAAATAGTGCAGTTTAGAATGTCGGGGTGGGAAATTGCAATCCAAGAATTGGAAATGTACATTCAAAAAACTGTGTGTACATACCTTATCTATATGTGTCTCTACCTTATCTAGCTTATCTATAACTTTTATGAGCCTTTATATAGGCACAGTAAGACACAGTGCAAAGTCCTCTAACTTTTCACACATGTGTAGCTCATAAAATACAGGGTAGGAATCAACCTTGCATTCTTTTGTTTTCATTAATCCATTATTACTCCATACAATTTCTTTGGAATAAGGGCTATGAAATAAATTCAGATAAACAGAGTTTTTGACCAGAGGGGAATTTACAACCTATATGTCAAAGTGAATGATCCAATATCAGTTAAAGGAATTTTCCAATTCTTATTTGCACTGCTTCATTTTCTCCTGTGTATGTACGATGTTAAGAATTCATTTCGTCATTTATTTTTACACTGTTTGACACTAACCAAGGGGAAAAAAAAAAGAGTTTTTTTTTTCTTATTTGCTCACTCTAGCTTCTTATATTTAAATGCAAATCACCTACGGTTGGTAGGATTGTTATTCTTATCTTCTAAACCTCGTCTTTCTTGTCTCTCTCATTTGTTCTGCTTTAATATATGTGAACTGTCTTTTTTAATTCCTACAGGGAAGTTCCCACAGGTCTCTTCTAAGAGGTACAGGGGTGAATGTTCTCTTCTTTCAGCTGGGAGAGCCGCTCATTTACATTTCAATTCTCATGCTGCTGGAAATTGTAAAAAATAATCAGAAGATTTGTTTATATATCGCTGTTACTCTAAAGTTCAAATCATTATAATAAGAAAATCCTATCCAGTATTCATAGAGAAAAATGTCAAACAGAAAATATGGACATATCAGGTATTCAGGTGACTGAATCTCAAACAATATTGTACACGGGGAAGGGGACAAAAGCAATTCTGTAGTTAAATATTTCAGATAATTTAGAAGATGAACAGCAGGCAAAGGTCTTTTATTCACAGCTCTTTTGTTGGTGCTAAAATCCAAAATTATAAGACTGTGACTGAGCAGAGAGAGAGTGCAGTGAAAATTGTTTGGTTCACTTTCTGACTTAGCAGTCTATTGCCATAACTGAATTCCAATTTCCAGCTAAGAAGATTTTATTGAGAACTGACATTCCTGAACATTTGCAAGATGGAAAATAAACTAGCAATAACACGCACAAGGGAATGAGCCTGATGATAGATTCTTATGAGTATGCTGAGATTGCTTTATAAAAAGTTTAAGAAAACTGTAGAGAAAACTAAAAGGATGATTCTTCTTATTACAGATCACACAGATTTATGGAATAAATACCGACCTTTAATTATTTGTTGCTATTATTTAATTGAATTTAGTGTTTTGGGGAAATGCGAAATCAGGATTTTTTCTACACCCAGGAAAATGAAAACAGCCATAAAGAAGCTTTTCATGCACAGCCCCACAAATCCTTTCTGCTTTGACCTAAGGGACCTACCCCAACAGACTTTCCTGCTCAGGTTTTGAATAGTGTGATGTGGCTCTCCATAAGGCAGCCCTGCTTGAGCAGAACGGCTGAACCAGCGACCTCCAGAAGTCCCTTCCATCCTCAACCATTCTGTAACTCCGTGAAGGTGACTAAATGTGTTGCTAACTTTCTGCAAAGAGCACCTGTACACTGTAAACTTCTCTGAACCTATTAGGTGATGTTATTATGGATCACAAAACTGTCAAAAGACGGTACCAAATTTCACTCCCTCATGACCTGTCAAGTTCAGACCTCAGGAAAGGAAGTCATTTAATCATACGAGCAGCTTAAATATATAAGCAGTATCATTGAATTGAGCCTAAAAGAGGTTTACCTATTTCTTTAAGAGGGCTATCTCTATGCTTAAATTGATGCATGTGCATTTGTGGTTTTGCCCCAGGGCTCAGCCTTGTCCTGAATTTCCTCCAGCTCCAGCAGAAGCTGCTGCAGCTCTGCACAGGCACTGGCCATTCAGGGGACAGTCAAGTGCCAGGGTCATAGAATCACAGAATGGTTTGGGTTGGAAGGGACTTAAAGATCATCCAGTTCCAACCCCCCTGCCATGGGCAGGGACACCCTCCACTAGACCAGGTTGCTCCAAGCCTCATCCAGCCTGGCCTTGAACACTTCCAGGGATGGGGCATCCACAGCTTCTCTGGGCAACCTGTTCTAGTGCCTCACCACCCTCTCCGGGAAGAACTTCTTCCTGATATCTAATCTAAATCTCCCTGCTTTCAGTTGAAACCCATTACCCCTTGTCCTGTCACTACAGGCCTGAACCTCTTCAGGTACTGGAAGGCTGCAATAAGGTCTCTCTGGAGCCTTCTCTTCTCCAGGCTGAACAAGCCCAACTCTCTCAGCCTGTCCCCATAGCAGAGGGGCTCCAGCCCTCTGAGCATCTTTGTGGCCTCCCCTGGACTCATTGCAACTGGTCTACAGCCTTCTTATGCTGTGGGCTCCACAGCTGGATGCAGAACTGCAGGTGGGGTCTCACGAGAGCAGAGTATAGGGGGAGAATCACCTCCCTCAACCTGCTGGCCACACTCCTGATACAGCCCAGGATGCGGTTGGCTTTCTGGGCTGCCAGTGCACACTGCCAGCTCATGTTCAGCTTCTCATTAACCACCACTCCCAGGTCCTTCTCCTCAGGGCTGCTCTCGATCCATTCTCCACCCAGCCTGTACTTGTGCTGGGATTGCCCCGACCCAGATGGAGGACCTTGCACTTGGCCTTGTTGAACTCCATGAGGTTGGCACAGGCCCACCTCTCCAGCCTGTCCACGTCTCTCTGGATGGCATCCCTTCCCTCCAGCATATCGACCGCACCACACAGCTTGGTGTCGTGGAGTGTCCCTCACTTCTTCCCATTAAATTTTCATCCTGTTTCCTTTCTTTTGATGTTTATCCTTGCTTAGATTGCAATACCTGCCTAAGCAGGTATTCTCTTCATTGTAATGCTGCAAGTCCCCTCCAGAGAGCTTCATTCTCCACTGCTACTCCAGTCTTATTGAACGTAAAGTCACTGAAATCCTTGTAGCTAAGCAGAGTGGTGACCTCTGGACTCTGAACTGTGGGGTTTTTTTTATCATCAGCTTGTAAGGAGTTAGTCTTTGTAAGGCCAACATTTCTGCCTGTGGCCAGTGTAAATCCTCAAATGCTATTTAAAATCCTTCCATCGGCTTCTTTCTTCAACAAGTTCAGGGATAAACACTTCAGCCTGTTTCTTCTGAAAAATAGGAAATTTTATTTAAAAATCAAAAGGAAATTTAGGTGTGTATTACCACTTCATCTTTGTGTAGAGATTAACAACTCGGTTCTAGGATTAGCTAGAGAGTCTGGTCCACTGAGGCCAGTTTTTTCTCCATTTTTTTGCTGGTTTAAAACTAGAGTATCTGCACTGACTCCAGTTAACATTGTATCTGATTTGCAAATGAAATAACTCAGAATAAATAGTCCTTACTTTCAGCCACACTGGAAGAATTGCCAGTTAATTCCCTTTTCACAGAATAAAGTTATACTTTAGACCTTAGTTTTGCTCTTGGTTAAACAAGTATGCTTTGAAAAAATAAATATTAAACAACCCAAAAGCTAATATTTTCCAGTCATCACCTAATTGCTAATTTATTCTTTAGTAATGAAGAGCTGGTTAGCAGATGAATGATTATTTCAATATTTCTCTAAGGTAAAATGGCTTGTGAAGCAGGCTGGAGCATTCTTTAGCTAAGAAAGAAGCCCTCAACTGGTCTTGCATAAAACCAGACTCTGACAACCAAATGACAATGCTTCATAAAATTTCTACAATTATTTTTTTCCCCAGAAAAATACTTAAAAGGAAGTTATAACCTTCTCTTTCCTAAATTTCCCCAAATGCAACTGCATGAAAAATTTTTAATAATGTAGAGCAGGCAAAAAGCCAGAAACTTAACACCTGCACTGTAGGATTTGTTTTAGTGCTAATCTGTTTTCCCAGGAATTTGTTCAGGTGTTGTAGCAATTGGCAACACTACAAAACATGTAAATGGACAGGTCAGAGTGCTTATCAGCCATGTTCAGGTTCTAGATGACCTTTTTCAGTGCCAATGATGTTGACTTTAATTCTGTTAAGATATTTCTGATGTGCTGCAGTGGTGATAGGTCACTGTTGAACTGTACAGACAGTTTGCGTGGGAGAAAGGTTTCCTGTCCATTTTCATCCTATTTATTGTAGATAGATGGGTAGTGATTGTTTTCAGAGCAGATTTAAGTTTCAGATGAAGCTTCAAACGTCAGATCTAAGGTATATAGGCTTGGTTTTGATGATGGCCAAATTCTTCATGCCTACCTTGCAAGATCTCTGCCATTCCAAATTAGTAAAATTGTGCTCTCTTGAGGTTCTTTGCACGTCTAAAGTAGAACCAGAAGGATCAGAATTTTATACTTGGACTTGTACTGTGTGACTCCCTAGGAAGAGATGGAAATTTGAATATATACATTTCACGCTCCTGGGAATTAAGTTCACGTTTTGGTTTTCAATCATCTTTAAATCTTAAGCATTTGCTGTCCATTTCCAGTTTCTTTTTGGGCCCCATGAACAAATTTTTTGGAGCCCGTTATTAATCAAGCATTTCACATTTACTTGTTTTCTTCAGTGATCTAAAATATGGATTAGATTTCCATTCATATGTTAATATTGTGCCAGTTTCTTTGAAGATCAGTTCTAATCTTTCATCCATTTCTCTCTTTATGTGAGCTTTTCGTGAGAAAAAAAATGCCTGGCTAGTCAAGTACATATTAAAATACAGTGCTAATAAAAGTGAACTATTGAACTGAAATATGCAACTTTCAGATGGCTTCTTCTTTTCCTTTTTTTTCCTGCAGTACCCTTTTCTGTTCACATGCCATCAATTCAGCTGGTAGTCTCAGGAATATGAGGGTTCACTGACTGTCTATTACAAAAGAGCCATTTCTAAGAACACAAATGTATGAGTCAATTTGTTCAAAGAGCAAGGAAGATTAGTGCTTCTGAAAACTGGCTTAAGAGCATAACTTTATTTAGATAGAAAAAAATACAGTATATTGCTCTGAAGAAAAATGTTTTTACAGCATTTTAATATATGACAAGCATAAAGGTATTAACCTATCATGTCCTTTTTAATGGAAATAATGGTTTTTGAGATCCCCAAAGAGGAGGATGGCTTAAATGAGTAATTTGCAACTTCTGTTCCTTCTATGAATGAAAAGATGAAGTGTAGTGATAGTCTAAATACTACTGGAGAGTTTAGTGGGACCAAACCTCTTTATTGGAATCAATACTAGGTAAAGTTACCAGCACTCTTACCATTATGTCAGAATGATGCTGTATTCCTGTAGCAGCACAGCACGTATTTTATGGCCACTGTACTTTACAGGAGCCTGTCAACAGCTTAAGAATAGAGGGCATAACAGCAGCTCATTTCGAAGAGCAAATTCTGTTGGGGAAGCAATGCCTATATAGAAAATACAGGATTTAATGAACACAAGAAAGAGTGATCAAATTCCTACTTTGTTATGCTTTCAACTTTATCTAGGAGCCCAGACACCCGGAGATATTCTTACTATATCTTAACTAATTCCTGTCGAGAATATTCACAAACCACTTATTTCAAAATGAAGGCTTCATTGTTTCAGTGTCTCTCTCACTTTATGTCAGGTCAACTGCTTCACAGAATCTTGGCTATTATTGCAAGATATTCAAAAAATGTCACATTGTCATCTTGAAAGGAAATGGTCAGGTGAAAGAAAAGACAGAATTTTGTATTATTAACACTATAATTTCAAGGTCCCAAATAAAAGCAAAATAATCCATTGTGACAAATCTGGGTTTACTTGCCTTTGACATTTTTCATTTTTTCTTCTAGTCTTCTTCCAAAAGGAAATAGAAATCTGAAAGAAATTAAGAATGCTACTATGTTGAAGTAGTAATCATATTAAGCTTTGTCAGTCAGAGCTTATTTTTTCATAACTTTCCATAATGCCATTCATCTGAATTAACTCACATACACAGAGAATGTGGTTTGTGTTTTAAAAAGGACTTTTTCCCCCATGAGATACAGCTAAGAAACTGGCAATTGAAAACAGATACAGAATGTCTTAGTGGGATGAAGTCGGCTGCCTCAACAGACAAGTCAGATTGACACAACAATTAGGCAAGACTCTCAAAGCAGTTCCTGTATCAGATATTTCCCCTATCAACCAAATTGCAACAGCTGATTTACATAATTAAAGGCAATCCTTCTTGCCATCTGTGTAACATGACAAACAACTGACAATAATTTTTAAAAAGCTTTAAAAATATATTACCCTGAAGTGATGGCTCTCCAGACTAACACAGGTCAAGATCCACTGAATTGTGGTACATAAGCAGAAATTGGCAGGTGATTTTAGTTGGTTTTATATTAATTTCTTCCCCTATTTCTTGATCAAAACATCACAGGGATCATGCACAGTCTATACAAGTTTTTGTGAGTAGTTTTCTATATTTTTTTCGTAGCTATAAAAACCACATATTTTTTTGCCTGCTACAATACACATCTCTGCTGAGGAATTTAGCTGCAGAACCTAATTGCTATATTATGTTCTCCATCACTCCTATGATACTCCAGGGAAGTAAGAATGAGAAATTTATAACTGTGAAAGGATTATTTTCACCCCTTTGGGCAGCTACGTCATGAAATACTTTTAAATGGAACTTCAAGCATTATTACTTTAGCAGACAGTCATCTTTATTCTAACTGCATCTGGTACTCACCCGTCACTTGCCAGTCCACCCAAGAGCAATCGCTCTTTTTCACTTTAAAACTATCCAAAATTAAACAGTTAAGAGTCGTGTCATTAGGTCTTTATGACATCTCAGAATTAATGATTCAAAATGATACTGAGCTAACTGGAAACATTTTAATTCTGTCAGATCCATAAGACTGGGTTTGATCTCATACCAAAATACATCAGAATTAATTTGTGTGAACTCAGCAAGTCCATTGACCCCAGTTGTGTTAGCAACTCAGGAACGTGGTGTTATATTTCTGAAGACAGCCCCAAACTGACTTTAATTTCCTGTGAACTTCCATCATGCCACAGAGCTCCCTGAACTGGCTCTATTTTATGCAAATTATAGAGTCACTCTGGTTCTCAAGTCTTACAGGCAGAGTGGTTAGAATAAAAAAAGTCTTCCCAGTTCAGCAATTATGAGACCATTAACATAGTGACTCAAAAAGAGATGGGGTAAATGGTAATTAATGAGCAGAGAAGAATTCATGATTTCATGCTATTGTCATTCATAGAACCATGGAATGGTTTGGGTTAGAATTGGCCTTAAAGACCATCTAGTTCCAACCCCCTGCCATGGGCAGGGACACCCTCCACTAGACCAGGTTGCTCCAAGCCTCATCCAGCCTGGCCTTGAACACTTCCAGGGATGGGGCACCCACAGCTTCTCTGGGCAACCTGTCCCAGTGCCTCACCACCCTCTTTGTGAAGAATTTCTTCCTGATATCTAATCTAAATCTCCCTGCTTTCAGTTTAAACCCATTATCCCTTATCCTATCACTACAGGCTCTTGTAAAAAGCCCCCCCCCAACTTTCTTGTAGGCCCCCTTCAGGTACTGGAAAGCTGCAATAAGGTCTCCCTGGAGCCTTCTCTTCTCCAGGCTGAACAAGCCCAACTCTCTCAGCCTGTCCCCATAGCAGAGGTGCTCCAGCCCTCTGAGCATCTTCGTGGCCTCCTCTGGACTCGTTCCAACTGGTCCACATCCTTTTTATGTTGGGAGCCCCCAGAGCTGAACACAGTATTTCAGATGGGGTCTCATGAGAACTGAGTAGAGGATCCTTTTGTGCTTGTTTGGTTCAAACCTTTGCCAAGAGCTGTTCATGGCTTGGGTTGGTTGAGTGTCCTCAGAGGTGCCCATCCTTCTCCTCTGTCTGAAGAAAGATGTGACAACAACTGTACTGCTCATGGACCCTTCTGAAAAAGGTGTGTAAAGTTAGCTGCAAGTGCTCTGGACATGCAGTCTCACACCCTTACCTGACCAGTTTGCCTGGGGACAATAGAATGGGGCCCTGGTTCTTGACAGGGTTTGGTATTTTAACACTATTTGTGCTTGCTTCTATTGGCACACTTTTCTGCATGCCATTTTTCCATTGCCTCCAGCTTGTATAGGTTTAAAGACAAGCAAGCCCGTCATGTAATATTATATAATCAAAGCAGTGACAAGTCCCAGGAAAGCAGATGGGATTCTTTATTTTGTTTTCCTTCACAAGCCTTGTACTTCAATTTTCATATCAGTATTGTCACCAAGTTTTAAGATGTGTTTTCTAATGGCTTCTTAGCGCAACAAGAATTATACTCTAATAAAGCTCTTTCCCATTCCACCTACGAAGCAACAAAAATGGCCACGTTAAAATTTCTAACTTGAACTCTCTGTGAGGTGAGGAATAGCTTGAAGTAAAGGAACCCTGCGCTACGCACTGCCAGCAAAAATCTTTTACTCTCATCCATTCCAGATGCACTAGAATTGACAAGGACTGGCTGTATGTTGGTGGTAGTCAATCAACCTACACATAAAGAATTGCGCCACTACCTAAACGAGTCCGGGAAACCAGTTGAGAGAGTATAGGAGGACATGCCCACACCATAGAGCAGTACTGGTGCGGTTTTTGAAGCCTGAAGGAAAAGAATAACTTCTTCCATATGCCCCAGAACCACCCACTCCTCCGTCCCCCATCTGAGCTGAGGTGGAGAATGTAGGACATAGGTTCACACCAGAAAAGGATGCTATTGTAATCAGACCAAATGGAGACACAAACTCCTGGAACTGATGTCAAACCCATATATTCAAACTATGGAAGTTCATCACAAGAATCACAGCACTGACCCCAGGTGAAACTCAGTTCCTCTTTAATCCACACATTTCTAATTTTCTGGAAAGTCTTTCTCTCCCCCTTCCCGTTCCTGTAGTGTCTGAGTGTACTTAGCTAAATTTATCTGTTCTTTTTGCTGTTATCATTAGGAAAGATTCTTTCTGATTGTCTTTCACTTGACATCTTTGTATCCCCAATCAACCATCCCACCCACCCACATTCTGTGAAGCCTTCCAATGCCTTCAGACACCAACCATGTTTACATACGCTGCATCTTTCCTCTCCCACTAATAAAGTGCTGTCCCCCAACAGGTTTTTGTATCCCATCTGGCATGAACATAACACACAAACTACTTAACCTGAGCCTGTCAATAACAGCGATTCTTCAGAATTATTAAGAACATGATTTACCATTGTGCTTTATACTAAAAGTGAGTGGTAACACACTGCCGGCAATACCTCATGAGGTAATATATACCCCTGGGGTTAGGACTGAGGGGCAAAGCAAGAGGCCAAATGACTTTGAATATCCTCAGAGTGCTGTTAGTGTGTTAGAAGCACTGAGCTTAGCATGTCGTACTGTGAGCAGGACATGAAAGGCAATAACAAGATGAAAAGGCTCTGCATTAAAAATGCCAGGAGTACAACCTTTCTGGCAACAAAGCAGATTCTTGTTTAACACTACACTTCCATAACAATAACTAATGTTAATATTAGCAAGTTAATTAGCTCTCCACTATATATAGTAGGTTGTGGTCAGAATATGATTTAGAAGTTGCAACCTACCTGTGGAGGCTTCTCACTGTGGGAACTGCTTTTCCAGTTTTGAATCAGTAATATTTTGATGCTATAGGGTTGTCTTGTACCCTGTTAACATTTATCATTTCCATAGGCTATCTTCAGGTAGTGCCCACTGATAACAAACTATGTTTTTTACAGTATCCTAAGGGAAGAGCTGCACAAAAGGATGGATTTACGGAGATACCTGAGCACCTTACAATGCTGAGAAGTGCCTACTCATAGGGATTTACAGAGGCATCTAAGCACCGTGCAATTTATCTAGACAGTAGTCTTTGCCAGCTAAACCCAACTATGTATGTTCCAAACATTCCTTTGCCATGTGACTAAAACTAGTTGCATCCATACTGCTTGCAAGGGCTAAGTGCTAATTTGCACACACCCCTCTGTCTTGCTGGAGGGTCCCTTCTCACTGAGCCTGCAGGTCCTACGCAGAAGAAATGTGGGGTGATAGGCAGATTCTGGCTTGAATGTCCACTCAGTGTTGCCCTAGCCAAGCTGCACCTGGGGCACCTGATGTCCAGTGATTTTACACTGGCCCAAAGAGAAAAATTACACAAATGAGCATCATAGGTAAAGCTGGGATTACAGCTCACAAGTTTGGCACTCTGTAAGTGTGCCAGGAATACCATTTTTCACTATGAAAAGATCTCAAATATATACGAAACGTCTATGGTTCATGTTAAAAATAATGAGGGGCAACGATTTCAGAGGTAGTTCTGAAAATTAGAGATTGAGATTACATTTTAACTTCTCTCTCATATACATGAACATGTGTGCGAACATTAATCAAGTATTTTATGCTCCAGTCCCAAATGTGTCATTGACCCAGTGTGTGCCTACGAGGAACTAATTTTCTTCCCTGTGCCTTAGCTTCCCTCTTCTATCAGTGGAAGTCTCCAATAATTTTAAAATTACCACACAGAAAAATGTTTTCAGGCTTAATATATTAAGATAAATAAATTTCACAAAGATGTTTGAAAATGAACACTGCACAGATGCTGAAAGATTTATCATAAAGAACAATTACAACAAATGCATTTGGAGTATTAAGTCTAAAAAGTTTATAGGTGTATAAATCATCAGAGTAAATCCTTTGAGCAAAGCTGTTGCTTTCACAAGAAAAGTGCTATGCAAGAAAATAAGAGTAAATATTGTTTATATGTATACTACACCATAATAATGTAGCTGCATTGGCTAAAAGCACTAATACCATCACATTAATTACTTTAAAGAGCTAAATTATCTCCCACTACAAGTACCAAAGGTCTCTTAGCTTTAGCTGAGCTAAGATGATTCCTCCTCAGTTTAAATTCTGTTCTTTTATGATACACTTTTTGAACTTTATATCGCATTCATATGCATATTAAATGAAAACCAAGAGGAGGACGTGATAACAATCTCTAAACTGTTGAGTTGCATAAGTGTCAAGGAAGGAGACCTCACAAGGTAATAACAAGAAGATACAAATGGAATAGTTCATGCTGAATATGAGAAAAAATGTCTTAATAATGATAAGACCTATTGGACTATGGAATAGTCTTTAAAGGGCAATAATAGAAACTCCATCTCCAGGGATAGGTACAAGCTTACTAGAAAAAATATGAAATAAAACGCTCCAAAAAACAATGCTGATATGACTTCAGATGAAGCAGATTATTTTAATTGGTTTTGTTCATCTTTAATACCTGTGATTCACAGTGGAAAAAGCCAAAAAGAAAACACATCATACAGCTGTTCCAGTCTTGCAGTGGCAGAATCAATTTGACAGATTAACATTTGGAAGACAGTTTTGCAGATCTATCGGTCATTCCATGAAAGCATTTATTATTCATAATATATATTGATAAGAACTGATTATTTGTATATAGGTTTTCAAGTCTCTATTCCTTCCCTTCATTCTCTCTGGGTTTCATTTAACAAAAAACATAGTAAACAAAACAATGGAATGTCTGATATTTACCTCTATAGATCTTGTCAGGGTATGATCACTATGGAAATTGTTGTCAATGAAGTCCAATTTCCCTTGCATGTTTATCTTTATTGCCATGGATACTTTCATCCTTTTAAGCACTAACATACAGAATTGATAGAAAAATCTGTTTTGTGATATTATCACTTGTGGAAAAAAAATACGGAATTGTAGTCTTCCCCTAAGTGGAGGCCCTTGAGGTGAAGGACTACAGCAGTATTTTCCATTGGTAGAAGAGGACATTCAACTCTAGGACAATGAAAAAATTAGTGGCTAGCCAGACTGTGGTCAGCAGCCATACATTTGGTCTCTAGAAATACTAAGATCACAGGTGCTAGAAGGATTTTAGTTCAAACAGTCTCTTGTTCTAGCTTAATTCTCAAATCTGTATTGTAGTTATAAGATAACCTCTTCAGAGAGGAACCTCTAAAGATTCCCCAACCTTCCAAGTCTGCAGCCACTTCAGCAGACAGGGACTCAGAAGAACAAGTGACTGACCTTGAGAAACTTGAAAGGTTTTGTTCTAGAAAGAAGGTGGCAAAGCACAACAGAGCATGGTGTACAGGTATCATCAGGACGTCATCCATGCCAGAGATCCTGTGATACCCTGTAGAGCATAGTGACTCCTGAGAGTTTCCCATCCATGCCTATGGCTCCAGTCTAGAACCAGATGAAATATTTTAGCTAACCTGACTACTGTCCACTGTAGAAACTGCAGATATGATTGTGCACACTATTTTGTCTTATAGTTGAATAACTATGTATATTCTTATCCTCTCTGGGAACACAAAATCTGGCTCATATCTGAAGTTGGGGCAAATAAGATGTCTTGGCTCTCAGCGATGAGGTTATTTTGATACAAAAGAGATAACCAGACAAACATGAGGTTTAAGATCTCCTAACCTGTCTTGCTATAAAACTAAAATAGACAGCAGGGGCAAGCCAGTCTTTTCTGCTTTCTGAAGCTGAACTCTTGATCATGCCTGTGGTGTAATCTTATCTGCTTTTATTTATACTCTCCTGCCATAGCAATTTAGTTGTACATTCTGATTCCCTTCAAAATGGTGAAGGTAAGCGGAATCTAGACTTCTTAAATAAAAATTCTCACCTCACTTCTCTACTTAATATGATACATTGCCTTTTACTACGTAACACATATTTACACCTCTGATTCCTGGTTCTCAGGTGTATGACATTATGTGCTCATGTACACTCTCCATCACACCTTCAAGTACGTGAGAACCAACAGCTCTGTTATTTCTGGCTGGTCTGTTTCCCATTGCTCTTTTTCACTATCAAGAGAGAAGCAATACGAGCAGTAGAGGGCTAGTTCCTGTAGGTAAGGATCTCACATGCCCCTTTTTCTCCAAAAAAAGTACATTGTATTCCAAATTCCCATTCAGCATCTCTAGCAACTTTTCAGGGTATGTGGTAGCACATGCATTGTCTGCTCCTCAGTTGGGACAGACTGATGGACAGCCTTGCATGCTGATCAGCCAACTTGTGGGTATATTTGCCTTTCCCATAGCAGAGGGCAGTAATTTATGCCTTCTCTACTTGGCTGCAGATTTTAATGACCAACTGGTTCATTATGGGGGTAAAGGGAGACAGACAGATGGGAGAAGAAAGAGGCAGAAAATCCGCTATCACTGTCGCAGTTGTTACCAATTGTATGTGGAGAACATAACTTCAGTCTCTCAGTAAATTGAAAATGTCTCACGATGGCATCTAAAGATTTCCAAAACGATAAAATGATACATTATTTCACTTTCTGTAGTCATTTACATTTTCTAAATATCAAATGCTATAAATACCTGGGATAATGAAGAGAAAGTTTTTTCATTTGCTGATACTTCCAATTATAATGTAGGATTTAAGGTCATTATGACTTGCTCATATCTGGATGACAAAAGAATCAAAAAAATCTGGTAAGTTCTTTCTTTCAGAGGAATTCTGGAAAGCACCTGAAAACCAGAATAAGAAGCCATTAATAACCACTGCTTCGGCTAACACTATAAAAAAATCCAAATAATATTATAATTTTCAGACTTTGAGCTTTATGTCAGCAGGAAGCTAAAAACCTGAGACCTACATTTAGAGAAAAGCAAAAGCACCTAGAAAAATGGATAATCCTGAAGAAGTATCTTTTTTTTTTTTTTGAACTTGAAAATAAGTTATCCTTGAGCCATTAGAAATATTGTCTTTAAGAGATAAGATTCCAAAATAGAGGTGATACTTAGGTTATGGTTAGCAGTCTAAAGTTAGGCATCCAGCCTAAGCTGGTGATCTAGATTCACTTTGTCAGTGGAGAGAGGTCAGCATTCATATCGTCCTCCATTATTCATCCGAGAAGAATGAATTAACCCCACAAGGCACCGACTGCTTTCCACAGATAGCTGAGAACAAACAGCTAATTTTTAAGTTTCTGAAGTTGACTAGATGACTCCTGACCAGGCTGAGTGTGTTGCTGTGCACAACAGATGCACCGCACAACAATTAGAATGAGACACATAAAAATCAGATGAACTACAGGCACTTCTGCTACTGAAGGGTCACCATGTGATATTAGCAAGGAAGGGGAACCAAGGTGCAGAGCCAGTGAAGGGCTTGGCCACCTCAGCATGGCCAAGGCAAAACACAGGTATTGACTACAAAACAATATGAATTTGAAAGCAACAGAAGAGTTGAATGCAGTCCAGGACACACCTACGCTTTAGGCTTGCCTCATTATCTACCTTACTTTTCTCCAGATGCTGGTTTATTTTGGGCCTATCTTGAATGCCAAGAACCTCAGCACCTGACTTCCAGCGTGTCACCCAGTGGTCAAGAGATAGGAGCTTCTTTGTTTTATTCCCTGGGAAACATGAACTTAACAATCTTCCCAAACCACATCAACACACAACAGCAGGTTCTGCTCTTCAAAAGAAGAAAAATGCAGTGAAGTTGCCAACATCTTTTTACCTTCCTCCTCATCCCCATTTATTTATTAGTCTAATAGACAAACCACTCACCTATGAAAGCAGCAAATTAAAATTTATTCTCTCCTTCTAGTTGAGAGAAATCTTGAATGGCAAAACATATGTCCTGCCGGTCATCTGTGTAAATACAGATTTTTATCAACAGATTTTAATCCATCTATTTATTAAGTATCTGTTATTTTAAAGTAGCTATTAAACTAATTCCAATTTAACAATCTTAATTGCATCCATACAGTCCTAATGAACAGTATTTTCTCACTGGGTCTGCAACTTGGATGTGTAACTTGTCCTTTGGTTCCATAACAGAAGTTTCAAGGGTCTGATTCTCACTTGCGCTTGGATTTACTATGAAAGTTTGTAAAACGTAAATTCAGAATACTTGTGAAATGTTGCTGAATCTCAACATTAGTGTTACACATCCACTGTAAAAGATGACACTGATGCAAAATACAGGATAATGCAGAATCTTAGGTCCTCAGACCTCAATGTTTATTTCTTAGTCTGTACATTAACATTTCTCCCATAGTATTTAAGTTTTTCAGAAACCTGTAGTATTTCAGACCTGCAGGAGGCTGTGAACAATAATGTGCCTTATTAAGGTAGCAGAAGACACAAGTTCCTGCTGATTGCATATCCAAGATTGTTGTTAATTACTATATTACTTGATAAAAAAGTAAACAAAATCCTACTTGGAGATATCCAAGATATGCCAGTTGCCTAGTTGCTAAAGAATATTAACATTTCAGCAAAGAAATGCTCAACTGTGCTGTCATTTTCAAGGGATGAATTTCACAAGTAATGTGGTTTTGGAAAGGATATCAGAAACACTCTGAAGTATGATTCATTTTCGAAAGAAGTGTAAGGATTTTATTCTCTTCATTGTCCACATTATTTTGGTCTCTAGCATCAAGGCCAATACTAAAATGGCCAAATAATGAAACAAACCCTCAGACAGAAAACACAAATTGTATTTATTAAACTAAATCTCATTTTTTAGTGCTACAATTGGAAACATCCACATTTCTTTAACAACAGCTTATTTTGATAATCCTATGTGCCTGATTAGAATTAGAATTCATCTCATATCACTGAGACAGATCCACATACTTCCAAGTGATGCCAACAGGCTGAGTCTTTCCCACTGACTTCAGCTGAGCTTTTCCCATGAGGCTGGATTGTAAAAGGATTAGGCTGCTTCCATAAAGATTCTTACTTAGGTATATAAACCAGGTTCAGCCATGAAGGAATTTATTTTTGGACTATGGGAAATGTAAGTAGAGCTTTGCATTAACAGGTTTATAGAAAGTTCTGAAACATACAACAATATATTTCATGTTTAGCTTTCTAGGTAAATAAAAGCCTGTAGAATTCTGGAATCCACCGAACAGATCCTGATTTATAATTTTCTCTAGGAAATTACTTATTACTAGTTATACAATATATGGCTTCCTGAGCTGCACTGAAGAGAAAGTGCAGGGTCCAGCTATAGACACATAAATACAATACAGCATTGTTTGGAGACTTCCGTAGAAAGCTAAATAACAGTATCCAAAGGAGAGTTAGGGTCATCTTCCCAAAAGCTTCCACAAAAAATAAGAAGCAACAAGTTGTGGGCTATTCCCAGTCAAAGACTGTCTGGCTGCTATATGACTCACTAAGAAAGTTCAGGCAATGGTTGCTCATACAGTGAGTTTTTTCTGACCAGAGATGCTAACCGCCACAGCTACTGCCATGAAATAAGCTGCTCTGTGTTATGGGTTAGGGCCAGCCAGCAACCAAGCACCACACAGCTGCTCTCTCACTCCTCCCTGTGGTGGGATGGGGAGGGGAAAATATAAGGAAAGGCTTGAGGCAAGGACAGGGAGGGATCACTCTCTCGTTATGGTCACAGGTAAAACAGGCACAGCTTGGGGGGAAAAAAAGAAACAATTTAACTTGTTACCAGTCAAATCAGAGTAGGATAATGAGAAATAAGCCCAAATCTTAAACTCACCTTCCCCCCACTGCTCCCTTCTTCCTGGGTTCAGCTTTACCCCCGATTTCTCTGCCTCCTACCCCCAAGTGGCACAGGGGAATGGGGAAGGGGGGTTGTGGTCAGTTCATCGCATGTTGTCTCTGCTGCTCAGAGGGAGGGCTTCTCACACTCTGCCCCTGCTCCAGTGTGGGGTCCCTCCCACGGGAGACAGTCCTCCATGAACTTCTCCAATGTGAGTCCTTCCCATGGGCTGCAGTTCTTCATGAACTGCTCCAGCGTGGATCCCTTCTGCGGGGTTCAGTCCTTCAGGAGCAGACTGAACCAGCTCAGGCTTCCCACAGTCATGGATTCCTTCAGAAGCATCCCCCTGCTCCGGCATGGGGTCCTCCCCAGGCTGCAGGGGGGTCTCTGCTCCCCCATGAGGGCACAGCCTGCCCTCTCACCAGGGGCTGCAGGGGAACCTCTGCTCCAGGCACCTCCTCCTGCCTTTCTGCACTGACCTGGGTGTCTGCCTGGCTGTCTCTCACATCCCGCTCCTCTCTCTGCTGCAAGTTCTCCTTGTTTTCTCCTCCTAAATATGTTAATTCCCAGAGGTGCTGTCTGGCTTGGCTGTGGCCAGAGGTGGGCCTGACTTGGAGCTGGGGGAGCTTCTAGCAGCTTCTCACAGGAGCCATCCCTGTGGGCCCTCACCACAAAACCTCACACACCCTGTGACAACTATTCCAGAGTAACTTCTCTGTGTGAACATCCATTTCCAGACCTTACTCTTCCAGAACAATGTGTGTAACGCTAAATTGCTTCAAACCAAATTAATCCACAGTTGTTGTCCCAGAGTATTGTAGTTCTCAGTTTAGTCTTTGGTGATGATGCTGGAGAAGAAAATAGAAAGCCTTGAAGAACCGCACCATGTCCTGGGCATGGGTGCAGGACCTTTTTCTGAAGGTTATTTTCTTTCTGGTTAATACTCGTTGCTCTAGGATAAGGACCTACCTAGATGCAGACACCACACCAAACGGAGATAGCTCATCCACACGCAGGCACCAGATTTGTGCTGATTAAAGTTCCAGCAAAGCTGGGACCAGGCACATACTATTGGATTATGTGCCTATTTCCTCACTCATCAAATATTAGGAACACCCATTTTAAGCATTAGTATTGTAAAATAGAGGTGGCAAAGAGTAGCTTGGGTATAAGACATCTTCAGCAGTAGTTCAGTTTCTCCATCTGAACGCTGGTACTTGAGGAACACACAGTACAAAATCATTATTTGCTTAGTATATTTTATCACATCTTCCAGTTTATAAAGTGCTAATGCAGTTTCTACTTACATGTATATACAACATTATATAGCATTTGTTTATACCATATAGCTACATTTTATTTTGGACACAGATAATTTTACTTTGCATGGTTGAAAACAATGAGGTACAAAGCAAGTACTGTGTAAAACCAGTGGGCACAATGCAAATTAGGCAGTTTCAGAAATCTCTGTGCAGCATGTGAGCATAGTAACGGGGGCTATTCCTCAAGATATATCACATTGCTTTTGTCAGGGCAGCAGTGTTTGCAATGCTTGCAGAAAGTTATTCTTGCTCTTCATGTTGCTAACACCCATGCCTTTTTCACAACCTCACAACACTTGGCGTTTTTCCTCAATCCTCAGGAAATGTGGTTTTTTCCTTTTTTTTTTCTTTTAATGGAAATTTCCTACTACTTACAGTGTTACTGGAAATTTTGGAAATGTACAGGCCCCAAAAAGAGACTCAGAAATCCCTACAACTATCATTATTTTTAATAACCAGATTCTTTATGTGATTCCTATTTGTAGATTTGTGGTACTGGCCCTATTTTGTAAACTAGAGCAATTTACTGTTTAGTTAGCTATGTATTCTTATCTGACTACCTAAATTGTTGTATAATTTTAATCCTACTTAGGGAACTATGTAGTCTAAATTAAAAAAAAAAAAAAAAAGGCAGAGTAAATCTGGATACAAAACAAGTTTCCAGTTTGCAGACTTATTTTTCCAGAAATGTGATTTTGGTTTGAACCAAATGAAGCATCAAACCAGTAGAAACTTTATGCCTAACCAGCAGCTCCCTAGGCACAGCAGCTGGTCAGTGAAACCAAGTCCCTCATTAACTTTGCTGTGAAGAGGAAGGACAGCAATTTTGCTGCCGAGAAGTTGATGGGGGCTCCCCACCTCCCTGACACTAGGGCAGACCTTCAACTGCTTCGACAAAGCACTCAAGATCACGTAACAGGGGTTTTGACAGTGGCTGGACCAGATTAGACACAAAGCTCTGGGGAGCTATAAGAATAACAACTTTAGGGGTTTTTTATTGAGGATATTGTTGTATTCATCTTCATGGGAATAATGGTAAAGTCAATATATTTCTAGTGTGGTGATAGTCTGTAACTGCAAAGTGATCCTCTGGACAGAAACAAAGCAAAGTATGTTCCAGAATCTGATCATATAGCAAAGTTTTGGGGACATCATCTGTACGTAGGTCTGAAAATAGAGGTATCTATTTTCACTATTCTCTCTCAGCAGAGCAAATAAGCACTGGTGTTGGATGAGAAGATTTAAAATCTGAGCCTTTCCAAAACCAGCAAAGGTTTAATCTTCAACAGCAATATCAGTCTATCCATAAAGAGAAAGTGCAGTGACAGGACACTAATTGAAAGATGAGCCAAGAGAGAGAGATCTACTCATTTCTCCCAATGATCACCTTACGTATTTCTTTCTTCATCTGACATTTCACACTGCTTTTTCTCTAAAATATTCTCATTTTGAGGGTCTCATCAGGAGTTGTTCTGGGTACAGTTTCCCAGAGATTAAGCATGTTGCTGGGTGTCCTTGTTCTCTACTGGGATACTGCCCTTAGTAGATTTCTCTGGAAACATACCAAGAAAAGGATGGAAGCAGGACCAGTTGAGAGGTCTACCTCAGTCTGTTAGAGCTGGATTTGTTTTATTGGGTGGGTAAAACCTACATGTGACTGGCAGTAACTGGCATTGGAAAGGATGTAGTGGGCATGCAGAGCTAGATGCCACTGAATACTTTCTGCTTGGAAAGAGAAATAAAGCATGTGGAAGTTGGAACACAGAAAGAGTAATAAAAACTTGTCTGTGCTAAATGTTCAATGAATAGTGACATGATTAACAAAATAATGGTTTTAGATGCTTACAAAATGCAGCTTGAAGCACTACAGCTTCCAGCATGAGGGATCCCACTCTGCTTCTCCTTCCTGAGCAATCATTGAGTCTGACTAGCAGGACAGGAGGGGTGATGGCAGAGAAAACCCCTGCCCAATCCATAAAGCAAGCAAACTGAGAAGCCTTTTCAATCCCTTTCATCTTTATTCATCTGTTTTCACCGTTCCTTAGAGCATAGTCATGGAATAAGCAACCCTGAAATTAAGGTTAGATTTCTTAACATGGGTAGTTTTTCATGGAGGTCACTGCAAAGAACTAGCACATGGCTCATGGAAGACATATTCATTAAAATGAATAAATGTCTGTGATATGCTTGGATGAAGAAGGAGAAACAGTGGTCCATAGGTCCCATAAGAATGGGGGAAGGCCATCTTTAAGAAAGCAGGCAAACCCTGTTTTAGGGCAGTAGGTTGGGAAATAGTAGACGCCGTTTACATTCCCATCTCTGCCTTACTCCTCCTGCCTGAATCTGAATGAGTGTCTAAGTCTTTCTGTGCTTCAGTCCATAATGGAGTAATATTATATTCCTGACTCGCCGTGGACATTGTTACCCATATATTGTGCTGATGGATGCAACTGAACAATTTACTATATATTAAAAAGAAAATATCATCAGTTAGATGGTGACTTTTTCACTGGAAAATGTCAAGTGAACGAGGTGCATTCTTTTTTTTTTATAGTTTCCTTGTACGTGCTTTGTTATGATAAGTAAACCACCACTGTAGGGACCTGAGTCATCTTCGCCCTTATTCTATTTTTTTGCCAGTTTTTCCTTGAATGCAATACAGATAAATCAGTATAAAAATGGAGTAATACCATGGTGAATCAGAGCTTTTGTTTTTCTCCCTGAAAGTTGCAATAGCCCTGCAGTCCAAAACAATTATTACCATGTAATTTATTTTCACTTTATTATGTTTCTCTGAAATCAGAATTGAAGTTTGCTGTTATGCAATGGCTCCCCATATTAATTTCCCTACACAATGAAACTTCAACTGGGAATACACACCAATTAAGGATTCAAATCTTTCTAAGAAGGTTTGCAAAACTTCCTTTATAGCTAGCTTCTATCAAATCCCATTTGGTTTTATAAGCTGCTGAAAACCCTAATCAGAAACATTTGTGCTTGTGGGCTCAGAACAGAGTATCATCTATATCTTACCTTACTTCCCTGCAAGAATCCCTGAATAACGTCAAAATGGCATGCCTTTCCTAATTCAAACATTTGGCAAAACAGTGTTTTAATAAGTGATGTAACAAGGGAGATCCTAATAAGAAACATGTGTACAGACTGCTGAAGGCAAGCTCAAAATATGTCAGAGTCTAAGAATTTACCACAAGGAAAAATTACTGACAAAAATATGTGAAAAATGTTTATGTTCAATGTTGCTTGAAATGCAACGTGAACAAAATGCATAACAATACCACACAAGAAGACCACAACCCTCTTTTCATATTTACAAAGCTATTGAAGGGTTGGCACAGGGAAGAAAAAATGCAGCCCTTGACTAGCAGCTGCTTCGAGATGCATTTACTGCCTGTACACACAGGTCTTTCCATGATCCTTCAAACTGAGAAACTCATTTTACACAAATGAGAACATTCAGCCTTGGACCACTTGTGCAGGATAGAGAAAGATGATTATCTCTCTCTTTTTGATTGGAAACCTCAGGTACAAAGAGGTCAAGTCAAAATTGTTCCTCTAATCTGAATGTAATAAAACTTGGGCAATCAATTTCATTTACCCATTACTTCATCGAAAAATGCTATGTGTCTGAATCTTCCATCTCTTTACGCTAAAGAAAACAGCATTTGGCCTCCTTGGACACCATGTCCAAGTTTTCTCAAGTAAGAGGCGCCCAAAATGAGTATGTGAACTTGAAGGTCATTCAGAGCCTAAGGAATTTGCCTAAGGACCCTCCTACATTGACCAACGTAATAACCCGATTCCCTGTGCTTTTTTTCCTTTCTTACAGGATTTTGTAATCCATACCAGTCTGAAATAAGAAAATCAAGGGAAAACATGCTGCTGAAACATGCTGTATTGTGAAAAGCCGTACCGGACACTCACCAGCAGTTAGGGAAGACAGCCACTGAGTCTATAAGCAGGAATACAAAGAAAAGTGCTCCCTGAACGTCATGCCTTTAGGCTCCGCAAGGAACAAGCAATGAAAGAAAAATAACAAGGAGATTGGACATATTCTGGAGAACAAATAATAAAGTTGGACAAGCGAGCAGCACCCTGTCAGCCTCCTCCTAAGGAAAGTCTGACTTTTGATGCCCTATGCCTAGAGCCCAAGAGGCAAAGGGGCTGAGTGCCTTCAAGGTCTGGTACTTTCTTAAGGGCTTGGTCAGGTTTTCAAGGAAAATACTTGAAATGTTCAGTATGGAGTGGGAATATCTCTGCTGTACCACATATCTGATTATGAGAGCTCAGGGACCACTGACACTGTATGTCACTGATACTCAGACTAAAATTTTTAATCCATGCTTGGCTAGTAACTGGATTTTTATTTTTCTGTTGTTCCTCAGAGCTTTTCAGTGAGTGTTTTAAAAGCTAGAAAGAAACTGTTTCAAGGTTTTAGTTGATGTTAATTGTTTCTCCACGCATGAAGGTACCTAGTTTGAAGGAGAGCTGAGGATAGCTTTTTAATAACAAACTCTGTTACTCATAATACGTAAAATATTTTTGTGTTCTATAAAAATAATGCTGATTTTGTTCAAACAAACTCACTGCTGAGATGCTGCAGTAAGCTTTAATATTTTTAGAACATTTGAGCCCCAGGCAATCTGAAGTAAATATATTTATCCCTGGTGTAAACAGAAAAAACCTGAACATGAGGGTAAAGGTCATAATCCCACGGGCAACATCTGCTCTCTTGAATTTTGAGGAATAGTTCTGACTGCGTGTGTCACAAAGCTCGACAACTCTGCACTGGATCTCAGTCTTCTCAAACCCCTCCAAGTCCTCCAGTCCCAAAACGCTGGGACCTCTGAATTTCACCTGCTGCGTCAGGCAGGAGTGGGTCAGCTACGAGTGCCGGACAAGCTTCCAACTGTGAGTCAGTCTCAGAGAGTCCCAGTTTAAGTGAAAATCTCCAACAAGCTTTCATTACCTCTTATCATCACTGTCTAAATCAGGAAGCAAGAAACTCTACATATGAAGCCATCTATTTTCATCTTATTTTTGTGTAATCTGTACTTATTTTTCTAAGGAAAACTTGATGCTCTTCATTTAATTAAAACACTGCAGACAGAACAGATACGATCTTTATGCTAGGTTTTGCCACACGGATATACACATTTAAAAGCTTAGACAGTTTGTCTTAATTTGTTTTCCTTTTATTGTGCTAGCAAGTGAGGAATGGCATTTATTAATTGTTTTACTCATGATTTCCTGCTTTGGCAGGAATCAGAATCCATTTCAGAACGCCAGACGTCTCAGTTATGCCTGATTATTATTTATGCAAAATTATTTCATATGTTCTGGACGAAGAAAAAAATCATGTATCAGAAACATCTATTATTGAAAAGTGACTAAAAAGTGAAAAGTAGTTATTGTTTCTTATCACACAGTCCTTCAAGATTTTAGATCTAAGCAGATCACAGTCTCTCAGGTCTGTGGGATACTCAGCTGTAACACATTGCTGCAGGTTCATCTCTGGTTTTCTCAGTGCTTGCACTGCTTGTAGACAATGGAGGGCCTATCTTCTGTGTGCCTGAAGTTGTAATTTATAAATAACAATTCATAACAAGCTGTTCCTGCGTTCTTCTGCTCACAAGAACTGAAATGCGCTTAAAACATAAGTTCTTCAGGGATGTTATGCACTGGGCTTGTAGCTAGTGAGGTTATTCCAAACCCAACCTAATGAAACAGCTAGGTTGAAACCCCAGTATTTTAAACTTTATTTATAGCAAAGCAGCTGTACTAGTTCAAGGCATTTTATTTTTCCAAGTAAGCTTTTGCATAACGGTCTGTCTTTCTTTTTCAAATTATGAAGAGAAAAAAAAATTGGCAATGTATGAAAGGAAGAAAGCAGACATAAGAAACACATTCCTAACATGGATCCACAGTGACACAATGAAGACCCTAGTCTGGGAATTTACCAAAGTCTGGACATATTTGGAAGAAAAGAAGGAAGTCACTTGGAGAGATCTCTCTTGAAGTCAGAGACATTTTTGGATGAGCTCTAGACGTACTTGGAATGTCATGCTTCAAACCAGCCCCTTCTGCAGATCCTGTTTCTGTTGCTTAGAGGGTGCAGCAACCCCTGAGCTATGGTGCTTTACCATTATAACTGAGCCACATCACCTTTTGTTACCTAAACATGCTGAAGGCTTGCCTTTATTCCGACAAACCAGTGAAACCAGAGAGGCACTGTGAACATTGTTCTATGCCGGCATGCATATGAAGTTCCATTTTGCATTAAATTAGATACTAACTGAGAGTAAGCAATTATTTATAATGCTACACAGAAAGGCTGTCTAGGAAGAACACATGAAATTGTGTTTTCAAGCTTAATTCGGTCTCCTCACTGCTGACTTTGATTTCTGAAGCCGTGTGATGCATGAACACTAGGCAATTATTAGGTTATTTAAGATGTAGTCAGATTTAGGCCAACTACAGATACATCTTCCATATATTCCCCCATTACTTATACAGATGACGAAGGGTCACATCCTGAGAATGCTAGAAATTTATGAGATCTCAGGATCTGGCCTAAAGAATCACATGCAGCTTTTGGATTTATGCAAGGTTCTTTGTTAAGTGGCCACAGATTCCCAGACCACCCAAAGTGAAGGACCACATCCACAGTCACAACTCTCCATACCGCCAAGCATTTTCTTTGCCTTGCAGGTGCATGTGGTTCACACATCACAGCGTGGAAATTACTGTACAAAATTGCCTGCCAGTTCCTGAAGTTATACGGCAGCTTAGCTAACACTGGAAGAGACAACATGGATCACTGAAACCAGTGCTGCATAATCTCAGGTAAGCAAGTCATTGCCACTAAGGTCAGAAGGGTGCAGAAGGATGTCCCCTCTACCCTCTGTACCACTACGAACTGAACATTTAAGTATACATACATACATCTTAAGTATTTAACTTAAGACCTTTCACTTTAAGGAACCAAAAACCTAAAAAAATGATTATGTGATATGACAGGAGAAATTGAGACTCTCACCTATGGGGTGGGCCCTTGCAATGCCCAGAAAACTGCTGGCACTAAAACTCATATGACCTATATTTATGCTACCCTAAAGTGAGAGAAAGAGTGCAGAAATGAAGAACTCTTTCTCTCA
The DNA here is from genome assembly GCA_027574665.1 of Rhynochetos jubatus. Taxonomy (NCBI): domain Eukaryota; kingdom Metazoa; phylum Chordata; class Aves; order Eurypygiformes; family Rhynochetidae; genus Rhynochetos; species Rhynochetos jubatus. The sequence continues at coordinate 12,237,153 of CM050652.1, forward strand.
GGGTAGCAAAGTAAAAACAAAGAACATGCATTTAAATAAATAATATACACAGACTTACACAGCTTAAAACCAATACATGGTCAGTACTGTGAAATATTTTACTGGTTCCTCCATGTACTGTTAACATCTTAGCACTAAACCTGAACTACAATTAAGAGACTGAGATAAAATGAAAAAGATAGGCTCAAGGCAGAAAGACTTATAGACCTTAGAAATGGATTTCTAAATCTCTAAACACAATTTTTCTGAACTGCAGTGATAACCTTTTATTGGAAGCTGTCTTGAGCCCCTTTTATGTTTTATCATTGTAGCACCAACACGAGTGCACTTGGGATATATATGGTTGTGGGTTTAAGCCTGATGTGTGTGTCTGACCCAGCCCTTGCATGGGAAACTCCGTGTCACACAAGTGCCTGGGTATTTTACTTTTCCCACCAACAAGGAAAAGGTTGCCCACTTTCCAGAGTCCAAAACTGCACTGGTACCAGGGCATGACCCTATCATGTTGAAACAGTGATGAGATTACCTTAAATAACCTAATTTACACCCAATAATTTCTATACTGTCCCTCACAGGACATCACCATGGCATATGACTGACACTGGCAGCACAGCACCACGAGCTGCCCACCATGCCAGCATCTGACACTCACACCGTATGAATAAGCACGGAGAGGTACAGCAGGACACAGACTGCATCCCCATGCTGTGGCTGGGACCGAGACTCCCTGACCAGGGCCCTGCACTCAAAGAAGTCCTACTGAATGCAGTTTTTTATTAAGGCCCATGCACAACTCTCTTCCTCCTACTGCGGCGTCAGAGAAGCCATACACATTGCAATATATAAACTGTGCCCCTGCTACCTGGCCCACGGCATGAATCTCCCATGTCAGTCTAATCAGGAAAGCAGATGGTCTGAAAGGGCCTCTGCATATTTTCCCAGGCAAATGCATGCTTAGAGAGTACCCCCAGCTAGGAAGATGAGCTCATTCAGACCCAAAACCTCCACGTGGATAACAACAGAAAGCATAACACCAGGCGCATTTGTTTCATAAATAAGTGGGTTTAAGCTGTGAGTTTTAAAGCTGCACAATGTAATACCAACCTTGTCAGGTCTCTCTGCAAACATATTCACAGAGGAAGTGAATATGACAGTACTCTAGGGACAATATAATAAATAAAGAAAGAAAAAATATATCATAAATAAGTAAATAAAGAAATAAACAAACCCAAAACAACAACCCCACACCCCCCAAGCTGGATAAAGCATAGATTGCAACCCACCACATTTTCTTCTTTGGTGTTATTACCACAACTCCAACTTTTACTTTCTAACAATATATGTGTCAGTATCTCTATGGTACAATTTAGTTGAAAATGTGAAATGATATAGATTTTATATGCTTCAGTAGATGTTTAAATAGTTTGTTCTTATTTTTCCCTTTGGCTTATTTAGCATATAAACAGTTTCTTTTTACATTACATATATTTTCGTTCTTCAGACAAAATATTATAAGCTACAGGTCAAGAACAGATTTTCCATAGTACTGCTCTATTTTTAAGCTACTGTGACTGGTAAATTAGCAAATATATTTACTACCATAAAATTAAAGTAGCACAGAGAACTGGTCCATGGGTTGATTGAATTCAGGAGAGCAAGAATCAACAAGAACCAAAGCATCTACTTAACCCATCAGGGAGTCCTGCAAATATGACTCAAAAATAATTTGCTCCGTGGTGTCAGCCACAGTGAAACACAAAGTCTGCCTCCTGAGTACACATTTTAGCTCTTCTCACAGCCACAGCAAGAGGAAGAGGAGTGTTCCCAAGCGCTGAATGTGTACAGCCTCGCTACCTGCTGTCACCAGCTCCAGAGAACTGAGCCTAAGTCCTCTGAACCAGGGAGAGCTGGAGATGATGAGCATGAGCTGAAAGAAGCATGCAGAGGTAGTGGTCACTCCCTCTCAATTACACAGCTCTATGGGATATCTTCCTATCCAATCTCTGAGTGACCAAATAATACCATTTTAGGGAAGTACTCACCTTTTGCCTAACTTTTCATGTGTTTTCACTCACTAGAAATATGGAAACTGTTACCATAATATGACCAGCCAGCTTTCCGTGCATCATTCATGATTTCTCTGGAGGCCACAACCACCTGATATGAGGATCAAACCCATTTGATATCAGCCTTATTTCAGCATCAAATGTAATAAAGGTGGTAAGCCCCAAGAGAAATTACTGTGTTTTCCTGAGGAAGGCACAAAGTATTAAACCAAAGAACAAATTCCCCCCCAGTTATACATACCAATGACCTCTCCTGCCTCTCTTCCAGGCCAGTGCATAAGAGTATAAACAATCATCATCTTAATTTTGAAACACATAGCATTATGTGTTTTAGCACAAATGGGAAAAAACCTGAACACAATATTCATCCTGTATTCTGAGGCTTTTGGTGGAAAACTAAATCTAACTCCATATTCCTAATGAATACAAAAAAGATGATTCTTCACAGCTGACAGGTCGGTGCGAGCCGTATCATAGATATTGGTGGCTATTCTAGCGCCAGAGTTTGAGCTAGGGCCATCAAAATAAAATGATGGATGGTAAGAGATGTTTTACAGTATCTGCTCCAAACCTGCTTTCATTTTGCATCTAAGTCCCTTTCATTGAAATGTGCTGGGAGACCAGCAGACCTGAATGCTCTCAATTATAATAGTCAGCTTCAAGTAACTCAGGTGGGATCAACGTCACAATACTGGCTTAAAAACAGCCCACATGAGAAGGGAATCAGGCCCAGCAGTTACAAAACAGCTATATTAGAAGAGGGTTAGCTGTTTCCATAGAAATAGAAAGGAAATATAGATTCAATTCCCTCAAATCAGAGCTCTGAACAACACAGGAGAAACCAAACTGTTTGTAAACATCTCTTCCCAGCCAGAAATATCTGGTAACAGTACAGACTTGCCATGCTTATAATGCTAATGTAGCTAATGTTTGTAATACAAAGCCAGGCAAAATGTAGGCCCTGGTGCCCCCACCCTGCTTTTCTCCCTGTTGCTGTAGTAGGCAGGAGGAGGACTGGAAGGCAATTACGATCCTTGATTATCATGATAGCTCAGTCCCTACCCTTGGGTAGAGCAGTTTACAGTGTCCTGATAGTTCACACTTACTTGTGCATCTGTTGTCAGAGGGGTAGGTACCACTCCTCATGGCAACAGGACAGGGTGCCAGCAGATGGCACTCCGGAATGCTCAGCATCCGCCCAGCTCCCTCCCTCCCAGGGAGGAACCAGAGGTCATGGCTCATAACTACATTACTAGAAATACTCCCAGCAGAAATGTTTGTAGGATGTGGGCAATGACACCCCATTTGCTTTCAATTATGCCTGCGGCGTAGGAAGTCCTCGCTTCGTGCGCTGCAGCGTCCAGCGTGCCAGCAGCACTGGTGAGCGCAGCCGTGCTCCCCTCGCCTGGGTTTTAAATACCAAAGTAACATGACTGGGTGTGCAAAGATACAGCAAGCCACCTGAGCAGAAACAGAGAAGAAAATCAAGGAGTGAAGGAGGAGAATAAGCAGCAAATTTTGAGTGCAGGAGACACCAGAACAGCAATTACTGCAAGGAAGACAGAAGAGTTTCCTGTAGCCAGGGAATGACAATAACGCACCGACAGCTTGAGCACGAGCAGCGTCTGGCCTGTCAGGAGGGTTCCACAGCTCTACCTCTAACTCTTCCAAAACCATACATAACGAAATTCAATTAGCAGACATTTTTCTTTTGCACTGAATCCTGATCTCGGGTTTTTCATTAGCCTGGGATAGTGCTGGCGACTCCCACATCAGCAAGAATTTCCCGTTTGCTTTCAGAAAGGCTGCTAGCTGCATTCCTCTGAGAAATGCCTTGCCAGTTCCACAGCACAAACAAGCACACACATGTGCGACATCTTCTGCAAAGCCCATGCAGCAGTGAAAAGTGGACACTCCTTTAGATGCCATTTTTTCTAAGCATAAACTTTGACTTTTCTGCTTCTATCAGTACTTTTTAAAGGATTTTTTTTGCCATAAAAGTAAAAGTGAAAAGAGGATAAAAGCAGAAAGAGTAAAACATAGCTAAAATCACTGTTGAACACTTCCTGGGGAACAATAAAAACAACACTTAATATTGTTAAGTATTTTGCACTAGGCTTCATTCTCTGTTTCGAGTATATCCTCTTGTCCCTCATGGTTTCATATGGTCTTTTAATTATTTTTGTTCATAATGGCAGGTTCCAGAGCCTTATTCCTTAACTCCAGCATTTTGTCCTCCATGTCAGCCTACTGGAGGTGCAACTGAGTAGCAGATGTTTGTGCCCTTGATCAGGAATGTACTATGTGCCTTTGTTCTTTATTAGGAATGGCTGATTTGGCTAGGCTGAAACTATTGATGGCAGTAACAAACACATGAGAAAAATTCTGGCATGTTCCAAATACTAATTTCATTATTTTAAGAATGAAAAACTGCTCTTGGACAGTAATTCTTTTCTGGTTTGGATGTGCTAGGCTGGTGTTCAGATCGTTCAAAATGGTTTTGTATTTTCCTTTCAGCTCAGTGAGTAACTATAACAGTGGTCTCAACCATCATTAGACTTGCAGACATCAGTTCAATTTTCTTCATCACATTTTGGTAATAATTTTAATAACTTTTGCTTAAATATTTCTATATTGTGGTGAATATAGATATAGAGCTAAAGCTCTCAAAATACTAGCAGATATATACTGTGCAGAGGGCTCTAGGAAGTCATGAAACAGCTGAACATTTTACACCTACGTTTTCAGCACTGTGTTTCACAGAGCAATATGTTGGTTACTGTGTCATAAATACCTTATGATTTCTACTGACTTTGACAGATAAAAAACAGAGAAGCCAATCCTATTTCCAAACCATGAACAGAAAAATATGTGGCTACATCAATGCTTAAAAAAAAAAAAAAATAATTACTTGAAAAGCCCAAAGCGTTTTTGAATCTAAATGATTATTTCTTGAAAATTCTTGCACATGTAGATACAGACATAAAAAGCTGGAAAAGTACAGAAAACCTTAATCTGCCTGACTGTGTTTCCTTTAAGCAACTGTTCATTAAAGTGATTTCATGCATGTTCTCCTATCATGAGTGAAAATTAGACTGACTGTTCTTAAAAAATAAACTAAAATAAAGTGGGTTTTTCTGTCTAGCTGCAAAACAAGGTTGAAAAATGAACATAATTTCCCCTCTCGTCTCACACCCACCCACACAGCTTTTGTTCAGTGAGGATTCCTTTTTGCAATCCTGCGCCTTTAGCCCTCCTCCAGGTCTTCCTTCAAACAGTGACCGGATCTGTCTGCCTGCATACATGCCCTATGAAAATGGCTGGAAAGGATTTGAAGCTACCACTAAACTTGATTAGATCTCAACTGTTAGTCTAACTGTGAGCATGTTTAGGCAGGGTATACTCATTCCCTCTTGTGGTCCCCTTTCCAGCTCCTTGTGTAGCCCTTGTTGAAAAGTCATATACTAGGTTTTCCATCACCACTTTCCTACAATCGGGTCTAATACAAAAGCACACCCACCACTTGGTCCCCAGAATTAAGCTGATAAAAGCACCTGCCTCTTACCTAGCAGCTAGCACAGTGTTTGTGCGATGCACGAGTAAAGGCTTTTTAGTGTCCGCAGAGCTTTGAACTTGCCGCATGTTTTCTATGTTAGTGCCTTAAAACACAAGGCTATTGGAACTTCTCAGTCCTTCAAACTGTTCCACTGCACGTGACATAGAGAAATAGGCACTTGACAAAGCCAAGGAAGGAGATTATGTGCGATCTGATATATATGTTACAAACATAAAGGAGTTCCTGCTGGGAAGACACATAAATCTCAGTCCTTGCTCCAAGTACTATTTAATACAGGCAGTACTATACTGAATGCATGCTCTCTACTCAAAGCTAGTGCTCTAACCATGGGGCAAAATGTCATGCTTCCTGTCCGTTGCATACAAATCGTTGTTTACTCTTTGTAAGATAAAAAAGTGGCATCATAAGAAAGTGAGAAATGCAGGTTCTGTGTCATCAGGAAGGCAAAGGTAGTTGATCCTAGCCTGTTCACTTACTGAATGAAGACTAACATTAGGGGTTGGAAAAATTACATATAGAACATGGCTTGTTCAGATAAATGAACTTACAATTTCAACAGGACAAGGGACATAAGAGCGTTGTAACAATTTTCATGTTCATATTGAAGACATTACTGGATCTCTTTCTTGGACATCTAATTCTTCCTATACACCACAAAAACATCTAATTATCAATGTATAATTTATACATATTCAGGCATATAGCTCTGAGCTTCCCCTGACTGGTCAAAGGTGACTCTTGCAACACTGTAATACTGCAAGACCTGAGTCCTTCTGGAGCCCTACATCTGGAATAAGCGTAATGTATCTTTGGCAGATGCTTATCCAGGTCTAGGACCAATCAGTCCTTTATTCTCTCCTGCAGGAGTTTTTAAGAACCAAGGTTATTATTTTTAATCCTAACTGGGGACTTTGGACCCCACCTGTTTAGTCCTTTTTGAAAAGTTTCACTGCAGTCATTTTATTTGCAGGCTCTGTATTTGTTACAACCTTTGACAAAGTATATGGATATAAATTTCTTTTTTCCAATTAAGTTTTCCCATTTCCATAAAAACCTGTTTTCCAAATTATACTTTACATGAACAATAGATAATTTTGCTGGCTGCTCTACAGAAATATAGCACTTGGAGTCTTGCCCACAGTACAGCAGTTTTGTGAGTATTAAGAAAAGTCGAATTTATATTTATAAAGAATTACATATACGCTTCTTGCAGCTACTAATGTCAATTTCTCTGAACATAACCTGTTATACACCTTCATTTTAAGATTCAGAGTTCCCAAGCAAACAAGGAGGCAAATGCATGTCCATACTTCACCCACATGTATCTAACTACACAGGAACATAGCACAATAATAAAGAAATAGTATCTAGTAAGTATAATTTTCAAAGCATTTTACAACTTTTAATGAAACCTGCCTGGAATACCGGTAGGTAGGTTGCCCAAAGGCATAGGCTTTGTATGATCTTGGAGCTCATTTTCGCACCAGTTAACCCCAGGTGGCAACAGGGACTCAGGAACACTCAGAAAGAGGTGAAAGGAAATGCTTGACCTACAAAACCCCAACATATTTTTGTGTCTGTGCATGTGAAGAGAGACATTCTAGACCTAATACAGCTGTGAGTCTCACACACATGCTCTTCCTGTATTGCTCCTGGGATCTCTTGCAGTGCTGTGATGGTTCTCCAGTGGACACCCTTTTCCCACTGCAGGTCTCCATCCAGCTCCTGGAGACCAGAGAGTTTCTGCTTCTCCCCTGGTGCTCTTGAGACACCTTTGGCTAAGCCACGTGATTGAGGGTGCTGGTAGGACCTCCCTGTTTGAGATCTACTGAGCAGAGGAAGATCTCACCTCTGACGTAACACCCGATATTGAGAAGGGACTTAAAACCCCACAGCCAGGTGATTCCAGCCACCTTTTGTCTGTTGATAGCCCAATTATTTCTCTGAGCCTTGCCAAGGAGTCTGAGGAGGGTGGGCTTTGCTGGGTCAACTCAGTTTTTTAGCTAGTTATCAAAGCAAGCATCAGACACCAAAACTAATTTTAATAACTATTCATTTGAACAGGAAGAATGAACACCAGCACCTTACAGAAATGGTTTTGATTCTTATATCCAGCCCTTCAGAGAAGACAGGAGGCACACAGTACGGAAAGCAAATCCACTTCCTACTAACATTATCAAGTATCAATCTGTATCTCTTTCAGTCATCTAATTACCATGTTCCACTAAAAACATCACACCATATGTCATAGTACGGATTTGATCATGTTTGCACGTACACATTTGTTAACAGACCTTGGAAATAATCATAAATTATTTAAGTATTATACTAACTTGTATTTGGACACAATAGTGATATCTTTTTTTTCCTACATAATAATTATGTTACTGTTTTCTCACTTTTGTGTGTATAGTTAATTAAAGTGCCCCTCTTAAGAGACACGATGATTTGTAATTCACTAACAAAAGCTTTTTAGTATTACAGACATATTAATATTTGTAAGTCATAAAAATGTCAAACATGACTGTCATTCAAAGCCAGTTTTAAGATATTTCCCTGCTCAAATCAGGACTTGGCTAGATTTACATTAATTTCTTCCAGCAAGAGATATCTAAAGATGCAGGAATCTTCAGGCTGATGGATCTAATTAAATATGCCATGTCGAGAGAAGAAATAGAAAAGATTAGGACAAGGAAAAAAAAGGGAAAATTACATTTTCCGTGACCTTTCTCTTAAGTTTCTAACCAAATATTGTCTAACACAGAAAGCATTGTATTTTAACTTCCATCTACTTGCCCACAAGTTATTTTTCTGTCCTGTTATATAAGTACACCTTCTTTAAGTGCAATAATACATTAAAAGGATAATAAATAAACAACAACATAATAAAGAATGGTATTCTGCAAAAGGCAATGCACAGGGCAGCATTCTGTCCAGCTGATTCTTTCCCAAGTGTGTGGCCCATCGCCACTGAAATATTTCATTTGTTTAAGCTGAAACATTTGAGCATCAGACTTTCATTACTGTGCTAATAAAACGAATAATGGATTCATAATTCATTGTACTAGTCGAAACTTCATCTGTACTTGTAAAATTTGTGAGGTAAGGTGAACCTAAGGATATCGCTAGGAAGTGTAAATACAGAATTACTTTAGAGCTCATCTGAAGAAAATGAGGGAGAGTCTGAGAAAAGTTTGTGAACTCCGTAGACAAAGTATCTTTTACACAGATTCACAGAGTGGTAGGGGTTGGAAGGGACCTCTAGAGATCATCCAGTCCAACCCCCCTGCCAGAGCAGGGTCACCTAGAGCAGATCACACAGGAACAAGTCCAGGCGGCTTTGGAAAGTCTCCAGGGAAGGAGACTCCCCCACCTCCCTGGGCAGCCTGTCCCAGTGCTCTGTCACCCTCACACTGAAGAAGGGTTTCCTCATGTTCAGTTTGAACCTTCTGTCTTCCAGTTTATGGCCATCGCCCCTAGTCCTGTCACTGGGCGCCACTAAAAATTCATTTTGTACACTTAAAACATAATTTCAGGTTCTTTGCCCTTTTGCTTCTTAAAGGCCATTTCAATGCCATTTTCTATGTCAACGTAAGCATTTAGGTCGCCGATCTCAGAAACACCTGCAGGAATTTTGTAGTTCTTTAATGAGTTATCCCCCTAAAGTAAAGAAACCGCTTCTTTGTTCAAAGTTCAATGCATATTAAAAAATATGTGCATTCAGAATCTAAATCCATTTGCATTGTTTTCCATTGCTATAAATCACAGTTTTACAAAGGACTACAGTACTTTTGGGAAAAACCATCCAAGCCCCAAATGTGAAACAATAAAACAAATCAGAAAAAAATACAGGTTATTTGAAAAAGTATTAACTATACTTCAATTTTACCTGGAGATTAGCTTATTGGTTAATTTAGAAGAGAACTTTAAGTTAACAGTTAATAGTTGCAATACTCTTATTTTAACTAAAAAGGGTTGATTAAATTCAGTTCATCAGCACCAGGACACTGTGATGATAAATGACTAAATTTCTTTACTTATTTATTCTGGTGTATTAGATACACCAATCCCTTTCTTTTTAAAGTTTTATTTGGTAACCCACATAAGGACACCTAAGGAAGTTACAAGAAAAATGAGCTGCATGGTCAGGGATGGAGCCACAGTGTGGTCCTAGAGTTCGTTAAGTTTTGAGGGTCAGGACACTGGACTGCAGACTACATTTGCCCTTCAATCGTACAAGCACAGATAATTATTCTGGCCTCTGTGTTAAGCCATCTAGAAGCATGGAATAGAAAAAAAATCCAAGTCCCCAAAAGGGTTTACAAATCTGGATTATAGCCAGACACAACAGTGAGTGAAGTAAGCAGATGGGAGAATAAGGACTAGGATAAGGAGCAAGTTTTTCCTGGTAAGTAGTAGTCACAGAGTAACACCTGCCTACTACAGTCCTCTGATCACTGCAGAAAGCCAAGTGTTAGTAGTAACAAATACTGTCAAGTGCCATGGTTTCGCAAAAAGGAGTGAGCTCATAAGGAGTGCGCACTCAGTTAAAATTGCTGCTTGAATCAAAATATCTAGAGTCTTTAAAAGTGTCTCTGATTCAGAACAAAAATATGTAAGCAGTTACATTCTTTGTGAGGTGAAAGTAAAAAGTTTATGTTGCCTTCTACATATCCAGCAATTATCCTAGAAGACCACCCACTTTTCAAATGACAAGCTAATCTTATAACTACTCAAAGACAACACGTAAACATCACACCAAAGGTAAACTGGGTGGGGTGGGGTGGTGGTGGTGGTGTGTGTAAGCACGTATAGTAGAAAAGTGAAGTTCAAAATAAATCATTAAGAACAGAAATTCAAGTATAATGTCTAACTTTTTTTCACTAGGACTGAATCTGTCAGTATTAACACACACGTCGTTTGGCTAATTAATTATAACATACATGCTACACAAATCAATCCAATGGAGTTAAATACTATTAGATCTACACCAAGAAGGAGTATAAAGCGTACTAGCTCTTTTGGGCTGGAATAGACTTACTATTTCTAAACTTGACTTCTAAACTTGACTTCTAAACCTGACTTATTTTCCTTAAATGTATAAAACCAAAACCAACCTTTGACCTATTTCTTATCAGTTTGGATACTGCTATCTAAGAAACAAGGTGCCTCTTTACTCTTTTGCAATGACTGCAATCTTGTTCTTCAAAAAGTCTTTCTGTAATAAAAACACAGTGACAAATCTAGTCTGATTCTTTGTTTGCTGTGGATTTAAAAATAAACTGCCTAACTTCAGAAGATACTAGTTTAAAAACACCTGGTTTACAACCTTTAGATTTTGCAACAGTACAATCTAAAAGCAATAACTTTTGGCAATTTTTCATATACAAAATGGATTACAAAACTGAATCTGACTAGTTTTATTTCTTTTGAAGAGAGCGGTGAGACTGATGGACTTTTGTAGGAGCCGAGGTACAAGAGTGTTCAGATCTGCTTTAGGAAGATCAATACATACACAAAATCTGCAGGTGGAAACCTGTGTATTTTTTGAGAGAAGAGCATCCTGAGGTTACTACAAACCAAAACTGAAGCAGGGATATCAGGAGAACACTGAAGAACCTGAGAAAACGATACTGTTGATTGTCGATTTTCTCATACCAGTAGTGCAGGGAAACAGCTGCCAGTGCAGCACTCGTTTTTTAAGTGTAAGCCATGTGGGCAGAGGATTTTTTCCATTTGCATGTAAAAATGCATACATGACAGTTAAGTGAGACATTAAATGCAGCAGTATGTGGGGCCCACTGAAGTTTCACCTACTGAGACCTCCTGTACAGAAGTAAAAAAAAAAAAAAAATTATTACTTTATCTGCATGGGATGATGTAACATTTTAGTCTCTTTCTAGCACTCCTTTTTAAAGTGTATCCCACAAGAGACAGAATCCTGTCAAATGAATAATTTGCCATTTTCTTTCATCACTGGGAGAGATCAGTTCCAATCTGAGACCAGCTGAACTAAGACCAGTTGCACCCATTTACTGCTCTAGGAATGCCAATATATTAACCCAGTTAATACATTATTAATTCATTCAGGGCTCCTAGGTCTGGAAATTAAGAGGGATATTAATCTGGGTTTGGAAGAAGTGTCTTAATAGTGCCAATTAATTTTTAAATTGAAGTGCATATTAACAGCTTAACCTTCAGGTCAAGAGGTGCTCAGAAGTCAATTTAATATATAAGTCAATGAGACAACTGGTATGAAGAAGTACTACTCAATCTAATAATTGCAGAACTGGTCTCCATCCATAACTATATTGGTTTTGTACAACTTTATAGCAAAGATGATGTGGTTCAATGAACAGTTATGTCATAAGACTCCAGCGACTTAGATTCTGTTAACTCTGCTCCTAACACCATCAAACAGAATAACCGAATTGTTGAGGCTGGACAGAACCTCTGGAGATCACCTAGTCCAACCCCATGCTCAGAGCAGGGTCAAGCAGGCTGCTCAGGCAGAGTCCTGATGGGTTTTAAGTGCCTGCAAAGATGGAGACTCCACAGCCTCTCTGCACAACCTTTTCTAGTGTTCAAACACCCTTGACTTCTGTTATGTATGTGCTCCAAGTGACCTTGGAGCTATGTGATCCTGCCTGCTTTTACATGTATTACCCATGACATCTGGATTATAAATTGTTTAGAGCATAAACCATCTCTTATGATGTAATTACATAGCACAAAGTTCATGGTGATAGTAGGAGTCCTACGAGAAATGCAAGTAACAGTATCTGCCTAGATTATTCAATTTGAAGGCTAAAGTGAAAACAAAACACATGCTAAATCAACATATATCACAATGTCGTGGGGAAGTAATTTGATTCTCTTTGAAGTTCTGATTCTTTTTGAAGTTTATTTCTTTCCCTTTTCCTCTCCACCCTATTAAAAAACTAAGTTCAAAATCTCAACACATGGTGTTCTTTGTTGGCCCGATGGTATGTTCATGCTTATTCCACTACCTCATTATCAACTTTGGGGCAAAAAACAATGGAATGAAGGACATCATGTTGCAGTAGCAGCACTGCGGACTGGACGCACCAATTCATACATCATTAGCTGAAAGGGACAAAAAATAGGTGTTACTGTCTTCAGATACATCAAACCAGACCCTGGCTGTGACAAGAAAGAACAAGACTTGCACATAAAAAGTCCTTATGAGAGCAAAATACCATCATGGCATGAAAGTTATGAGAGCTCCAACATCATTTAGGTAGAAGAAAACCAACATGCTTGTCCTTGAATAAAGTATCTCAGATTAATGAAATAATCTGCAGGAAATATCCAAAATAATCTACTTGCTCATGTGGTGTTTCTTTTTCATGTGTTTCTACCTACATAGTCAGTTAGTAAGTACCTTTTTCCCTTTGAATAGTGATAAAAAAGTTCAACGCCTATGCCAGTCTAGCAAACACAGTATTTCTTTTGTTTCCAGCTATCGTAAAACAAGACAATGATAAAGTACAGTGTCTTATCCTCCCAGCACAAGCAAATACATTTCCACAGGCAAAATCAGAATAACCAAACTTTTGAAATATTTTTAGTTTATTTTTCATATTCTATGCATTCCACGCAAATCTCTCAAGTGAGCGCAGTAAGAACTTCATTGTGCCTGTGTTGCTTCATGAGGGTAGGGCACAGTTCTTTCTTCAAATTCAGTGCAAGTGCCTATCTGAGAGTTTTCCCCAGGATAAGACGAAATTCTGTGAGCGAGTCTTAAATCTTCCTGGAGACTGTGAACTTGACCTACAATTTACAGGAACCAAAATCTTGAACTGAAATCTTGATTGAGTCTTCTGTCTTCAAATCATTAGCTTTAGGTCATTGCATCAGCTGAAAACTTAACCTCCTTTTTTCTGAAAAGTCATCCGAGAACAGTGTTAGTGACCTGGCAAGACAGTGCTGTCCTGTTCTGTGAGCTACTACGGATGGAAGCACCTGTGCAGAAATGTTCTCATGGAGTCCAACGTACAACCAATACCATGACTGAGCATGAAGCCATTTTCTGAGACTAACATTGCACATTAACATAATTCAGCCTTCCTGAATGCCCTTCTGCTTACCACCTCAATTCCGAAGTGAAGCCTATCACGTGCTGTTAAGCATGTGGACACCAATTCCAGAACTATATAAACAAAACTGACTAAAAACTCAGAGATGATTTTTTATGAGGATGCTGTGCATATGTATGGTGGTGCAAATGTCTTTATGTCACATCATCTGGAGCACACTCTGGGTGTAGGGCAGAGAGAGAGGGTTATTGCCCTGTAAGTTTACCATAGTATATAAGTTTTGGGAGTATTTATATGTCACTCTGGAATGAAGCCCTGGTAATTCAAAAATGATTTTGCCACTAATCCCAGTGTGATGATACTTTTACCTAAAGATACATCCATCACTAGGTAATCTTTCAATCCAACCAGCTATTGGAAGCAATCTGAATGTTTTTGCAATTGTGAAAAGCATTCACAGCAGGGAGTCGAGGCTAGCTGGACCCTGGCCCTCAACACCCACTGACCAGGCAGGGGATGCCCTGTCCCTCCAGCTGTCATGGGGCAGCACAAGTCAGCAACTCTGCTGAATTTAAAAGCTTGGTAATGGAAATAAGACATCATCCTCACCCAATAAATTCTCTGAAGTGTCAGGCTAACTAACGTCAAAAAGCGGAGATTTTGGCCAGTTCAGTGCTTAGGCACTACTTGTACTGAAGCTCTAGACTGACTGAGGTGTAAATCTTACCTGCACAGTTTTGCTCGTGCTTCGTCTCTGAGCGGTGACAAGCACTGGGTGAGTTTGTGCACGTATTACTTTAGAGCCATTTTATCTAAACACCTAACTGCACCATTCTTAAATATTAATGGAAATGTATCTACAAAACATGTAACATTTTATAAATTCCCATGGTGATGTCTGTGTGAAAATATGGTACTTCTAACTTCAGAAATACTTGTTAATCTTCATGACAAAAAGACTTTGCTATCACGTTAAGCGCCAGAATTTTGACGTGGAAAGGTGATTTCTCTCAAAGAGATGAGAAAGATGTGTAAATAAGGTTCTGAATGGACATGCTGTCACAATTTTTACGTGGAACATGAACAATACATCTCTAGAATAATATGCTTTCATTTTATCTTTTATAAGTTCATAAAATATTCATCTTCTTTCCCAGCTACGCTGTGAGATCAATCTCAGCTGCACATTTAGTTCATACGAAACGTAAAATAAAACTGATTATAGACATGAAAGAGGAAAGCCTCATTTCAGTCTAATCCAAGGGTAATGAAAATGCAGCAAGGAAAAAAGAATTCGGAAAAAAGAATTCAGAAAAAAGGTCTTTTGTAGTTTGTTAATCTAAGATATCATCATGTAAGAGTGATAACTAATGTTTGTAGATATTTTAATTGTGAAATAAATAATAGAATCCTAAAGATTATAATGGGAAGTGAAAATACTAGAAATTCAAATTCAGTAGAAGCAGGCTAATCCACATTATTCAATGCAGTAATACCCTAGTGCTATCCAATGAGGCTTACCAGTGGGTCCGTGGTAATTTAAGCTACAGAGTGCACAAACGAGTGCCATGGCAGTGGAGAAGCCATCATTCCAAACCCAGGCAGCTACCCGACCACTTCATTTGGTATTCTTCAGAATCCCAGCCACCACTGCCCTGTGTGTGGCGAGGATCTCAGCAGCAGTAATTCACTGTGCGAGCCTCAAGCTTTTCCTTCCATTCGCAGTAACAGATATTTGTGGGTTTGCTATCTTTCTAGTGTCAGGCAAAAATTTAAAGGATTATTTTCCGATAGGGTATTCTGTGCAGTTTTGTTTCTGTCTTCCTCTGTCTCCTAGTATGAGTATTTACTGGGATGCAATTTAAACTTGCATTTCTGTGGAAAGAGGCCATCATTTGTTTATTTTAACGGCTCTTACCAAATTTATTTTGACAGCCTGTCTCCCAGAACTTTGTCCCTGGGGAAGTTTTTGACCTCCAACAAGTTATCTATATCACACCTTAATCAGCTCATGAGCAGCCAGCAAAAGCAGCACAGGAAATATATAATACTGAGGTTTGATAAGAAAAGAGAAAGGAAACTGGAAAATACCACATTTAAAAAAAAACACCAATACAGGCATGATGAGGAGAGAACAAAATGTCTCCTGCAATCTTATAAACTCATTGTAAATGACACAATTTAATAAATGCCTCTCTTTAATTTGTCTTTCACTCCCAAAGGGTGCGTTTATTTTTCAGTACAGGCATGGACACTATCTTCTTCACATCCAGAAGTGATCATATTTGCCCGCTGTAAGAGCTTTGGCCATAACAGAAATCCTCTAATGCATTAAGAAACCTGAGTATTTCCCATTAATTACCATTCTAATCAGACGTATGGTTTCTAAAGTTTTAAAGTCTACTATTAAATAAGTTTATTTTGAAGCACTGATGGGCAAAATTATGAACGGTTTTGGTCTAAGACTTAAAAAAAACTCCCAGAAATCCTTTTTTTGGCTTTGTAGTAAAATAAAACATGCATTTTTTTCATTAAAGCTTTCAGAACGTGGAGGACTTGGGAAAAGAGATTTTAGATAAATACCCTGAGGTTTTAGCCTTTCTGAAGCAAAAGTTCTCAAAATCTGAAGCCAGGAAATTGGGAAAGATTATATTAGTAATATTATAAGGCTCACAGTAGTAAAACTAGGCTCATAAATGATATGAGTGGCAGTAGTAAATATCATATCAAACTTTTAGTGACTTTTTGGTGAAATTTGCAACTGCAAAGGCTAGGAATTTCCAATACTTATCCAAAGAAAGAAAGGACTTAAAATATGCACAGAATCCCAAGGAGAACATATAAAACTCCTAGCAGAAGACAATGAAAGCAGCTAAAACACTCTGGAACTCTCCTGGTGGGAAGATTAGCTACTACAGTCTTCTCAGGCAACTAAAGGCACAGGCAACATTTTTGTGAATTTAGATTTAAACATCTGAATTGTGCCTAACATGAACATATGTCCTGTGGTGGATCTGGTTGTAGTGTCGAGAAGCCTCACCTAAGAAAAAGGCTGTCGGGTAGTTGGCATGCTAAATAGAAACCTGTGAGAGAAAAGAGGAATTACACCCATGCTACAACGGAAAAAAATAAGAGTTCACAATGTCATGTAGTTAGTATCCAGTCACACAGGAGGCACATGCCGAGGAAGGAAACTTAACATCTTCTGAGTTTAAGTCTAATGTTACAAACACAATTACAAGGTAGAGAACTCCATTCCTGCACAAATAATAGTAGGTAATGGATTTATTTTCTTTTTTTTCCCTCTGGCACGTGCAATACATAATTTTCTGCTTGAGGAATTCACTTATCCAAAAACGTAGCATATTGAAAATACAGACAGAATTCAGTTACTTTTTTACCAAATCTGCAGTGTTACAGTAGGAAGGATTACTTTCCAGCTACAAAACACATTTATTTACTGAAGTCTCATGTGCTTACTCATGTGCTCAACTTTACTCCCCTAAGTACAGTGACTTACTGGTTCCTACGTTTACAGGCTCAGATTTAAAGGAATAGTAAAAGGCATTTGTGTTGTGTTTGGTGAACGTGTTTCATTATGTGCTGTTGTTACTTTTACCCATAGGAAGTCCCTTGTGTTAGATACCCTTACATTCATGCTCAGGATCAGTTCATACCCTCCTGGGATGAAACCCTACAGAAAGGACTGACAGATGGGTCTTGGTAAGTTATAGAGTCCTTGTCAGACTCTTCAGAGGCCAGGCAGAAAATCTGCAAACTCGCCTGCTCAGCCACATGCTGGGACACTTGCTCTGTCAGTGACAAGGATAATCTTGTTTTATAGCTACCCCTCTATCACTGTAAAAATGAAAAAAGTTACGTGAAAGAGCATAACAACTCAAAACTCTAAAAACACACACCTCCTATAGGAGAATGCTGCCGTGAAATACTGTATCCCGCAGTCATCCTCTAATTACAATACCCTTCAGTCTATCCTGATCTTAACAGGTACGACCTGTCATTCCACTCACCAAATTCTGCTCATCTCTGAACCTGAAAACCACCATCCTGTCCTGGTATGAAGATCAATTAGCATGCAACTCTGGTTTGGGAAAACTGTTAAGGCTCCTGCCATCTACCCGCCACCTCTCTGCCAAAGGCTCACATTGCTGATCACCAAGACAAAGGTAACACGACTATACAACCACTTCCTCCAGCTCTACATGGCACCATTAAGAGTTCCTTCAGCTTGATTTATCTACAACACGTGTTAAATCAGTAATGCTCTGACTTGTAGGCCCTTTAAAATGAGAGTTTGTGCCACTGATATTTAGCAAGGAATGTACCTATTACCTAGTGTCAATGTTATCTGACGTAAAATGGTAATGAGCACTTAAAAAATCAACAAAGACCCCTAAGAAATAGGAAAATAGCCACCACAGAATTTTCTTCTCCCACCTCCTAGGAATATTTCACGTATTTCCTGGCATATTTCTTAAAAGCTGCATCTTTGGCAGATGTCCTAGTCTTGTACATATGTTGTGCTGAACGTGGAGTTATTTAGAAATTTACTTCTAATTATCAGACAATCAACAACTGCAATACTATACAATAAACTTTTTAAATTAAGAAATGATGACCACTTTAGAAGAGTGGGTTTTAGCAGAGCAGTGGACTCAGCAAAGAAGTGACTGTGGAAGCATTTGGGAAACTGAAAGGTAAGATGTTTTGTCTTGTAGTTCCTCTTTTTAGCCATTTGCTTCCTACCCTACTTTTGAACTAAAAAGCAATACAAAATGTAAGGGTAGGGCTGTAGGAAGAAACAAACCTACTGACTGTCTTGCTCTCTTTCCAAATGTTGTAGGCCATTTCTGTCCAGAGCAGAGACCCTGATAGTGGCAGCAGGACTCTCCTGATGGTCTTGGGAAAAGGAGATGATTACTGTAGTCCTCATCCCACCAGTGAAACTATCTTAGTACCTTCCAGTCAAAGTACCTTTCCAATTCCCCTCCCATCTTCAGCTGACCATGCTTATGGATCTCTTGTTTCTAGTTTTGTGGGGTCTTGGGTTTGATTTTTTAAAAACTCTTTAATCCCACTTTTGTGAAGCCCCTCACATACAGAGCTTTGCACCACTGGCCAGCCCCACGCAGCAAATCAGGTGAAATGACTTGCAGGAGACAGACTTCAGAAACTTCTCACCTCTTTCTTCCCCCCTGCATGTGCCCATTCCACCTCTGAGTGCATGAGGACATTAAACAAGTAATTCTGGGAGAACATGAACTGAAGAACCCTGGTTTCCCACAGACATACACTGAGGCTGATAATGAGCTGTAATTGAAACTTTTCTCATTACCAAGGCATTTATATGGTCTCTCAACCATGTGAATCACTGTTTAATAAGAGGCAAGTTCATGTTACAGCCTTTGGGACATTTACAGGATCTCTCAGCCCTACACAGCTGCCTATTTTCATTAAATAACTTAATTATATTGGAGATAGATTTGGGTGAAACTGCCCAACAGCTTCAAAAGTTATTGGAGAAGTAAAGGAGACACAGCCAAGCATGATCGCATAAAGGCCTGTTTCCATAGGAACCTAGAGGGAAAACAGCAATACAATTTGTGAAAAAATCATAGTGGAGTCACTTTAATTGAAATTTTAAAAATATCTGACCAGCTTTAAATCACGTGCCACAACACACGCTACATTTCCCCTGCCTTCCCCCATTCAGTACGTCTGCAGACCCTTGCCTTCACGTATCCTGCTCTCCTATATCCTGCAGGCACAAAAACTACGATCCTCAAAGTCAGGAGGCTGCTCTGCCTGTATTCTGTCAATCTCCTCTTCAGATGGAAACTGTTTTTTTTAGGCAAGGCAAGCTTCTCAGAAAGGCACGCCAACTGCTACACTCCACCGCTCCACACGTGTGAGGCACATGACAGAAGTAGCTCCTGGGAGAGCCCCCAGGAGGGACAGGTTACAGCATCACTCACTGAACAAAGCGCATCCCAGTGCTCTGGCAGAGCAAAGCTCTGGAGGTTGGAAATGTCTGCCTCTGGCCTCTCAGGTTTTACGGGTTTAAGGCCTCAGGGTTTAAGGCCAAGGAGGAGGTGGCAACCAGAGTGAGGGTGGTGAACATCTGGTGGGTGACAGTAAGTAGATTTTAGAGGAAGAACTGCCACCCCTCTCTTCGTTGTGCCTATCTTGTAGCCTCTCCAGGCGCAACACCCATCTGAGCCATTTGCTCCTGCCTCCTGTGGCCACAGTACCCAGCGTTACAAACTGTGCCCATGTACAACTCAAGAAACTGAAGTGTGAGGCCTCCGAACGGAGGGAGACCATTCTGCGAACGTTCATAATTTCTAGAGCCTCAAAGTAAAGGCTGAGAGCGTTGGGCTTGTTCAGTCAGGGGAAGAGAAGGCTCCGGGGAGACCTTATGGCACCTTCCAGTACCTGAAGGGGCTACAAGGAAGCTGCGGGGGGGGCTTTTTACAAAGGCCTGTAGCGACAGGACAAGGGGTAATGGGTTTAAATTGAAAGCAGGGAGATTTAGATGAGATAACAGGAAGAAGTTCTTCATAGAGAGGGTGGTGAGGCACTGGAACAGGTTGCCCAGAGAAGCTGTGGATGCCCCATCCCTAGCTGTCTTCAAGGCCAGGCTGAATGAGGCTTTGAGCAACCTGGTCTAGTGGAGGGTGTCCCTGCCCATGGCAGGGAGTTGGAACTAGACGGTCTTTAAGGTCCCTTCCACCCCTATGATTCCCTATGATTCTACAATAAACGGCGGGCGTTTGTTTCTCTGGCCACAACTGGAAGCCTGTCAGTCACTGGGTCCTTCCCTGCCATGAGAACTGCCGGACCACAGCATCCCTCCCGGGCAGCCTTCCCACACTCCAGCAAACTGCCGATGCAGGTGCCACCCGCCGTACCCTCAGGACGCTGCCGGCCCACCTCGCCGTGCGGTAGGGCTGGGGCTCGGCCCGCCCCGGGGCAGCGGGAGGCGGGCCGGCAGGCGCCCGCGGCAGACGGGCAGCCAGCGAGGGGCGGCGGCAGTCCGCGCTCCCCGCGCCATCTTGCCCCGTCGCGCCCCCTGTCGGCCAGGGCCGTGCGGCGGGTGAGGGTGCCGCGCCGGTGGTGGCCGCTCTCCCTCCCCGCCTGCCCGCCGGGCGCCTTCCCTCCCCCGCGGCCGGGCCGCTCTCCGCCTTCTGCGGCCGCGCCAGGCAGCCTCTCTCTCGGCCTTCACTACCGGGTCAGGCGAGGCGGGAGCGGAGCGGCAGCGCCCGCCTCGCTCCGGCACCGCGACCGACACCCCTCCTCCTCCTCCTCCCCGCGCCGCGGCCGTCCCCTCCCTCCCCGCTCCCTCCTCCCTCCCCGCTGCCAGTTTCTCTACAACTAGTACATCCAGGCGCAGGCAGGGTCCCGGCCGCCCCGGCTGCCATGGATATCAGCTAAGCCCGGACGGAGAGGGCAGAGAGGCGCTCCCCGCCCCAGCTCCCGAGCCCCGCGGGGCCGCTGCGCCCTCCCTCCCGCCGGCCGGCCGCTCCCCGCCCGCCCCGAGCCTGCCCCGGAGGAGCCCGGCTGCCCCGGGGAGGGAGGGAGGGGAAGAGAGGGAGGGAGGGAATCAGCACGGACTACAGGGAGGGAGTCGGGCAGAGCATCCCCACGGCAATGTCCAAGGGCTTGAAGAAGAAAAGCCACTGGACGAGCCGAGTCCACGAGATCGTGATCGTGAGGAACCCGGAGGGGCAGCTGGGCTTCGAGCTGAAGGGGGGCGCCGAGAACGGGCAGTTCCCCTACCTGGGGGAGGTGAAGCCCGGCAAGGTGGCCTATGAGGGCGGCAGCAAGTTAGTGCCGGAGGAGCTGCTGCTGGAGGTGAACGAGACCCCCGTGGCCGGGCTCACCATCAGGGATGTGCTGGCCGTGATCAAGCACTGCAAGGACCCCATCCGGCTCAAGTGCGTCAAGCAAGGTAAGGCGGGGACGGCCCCCCTCCGCCCCCCAGCCCCCCCGGGGTCCGGGGCAGGTCTGGGGGGAGCTTGGGGGGAGTAACTTTGTTGCTGCAGTTTGACTTTCCCCCTCCCCGGTGGCGCGGGGAGGGGGGGAGGAGGATACGAGCGGCGCTGCGCGGTGCCCGCAGCCGGGCGAATTAAATGTGCGTCAGTGAGAGCGCTTCGCCATGCCGCGGGAGGGGACGGGGGGGCAGCACCCCCCCTGCAGCCCCCATCCGCCTCTCGGGGACGGGGGGCCCGCCGCGCCGCCCCTCCGGCACCGGCCACCCCTCCGGCTGCTGCCGCTGGCGGTGGGGCCGGAGGAGCGGCCGGGCGCGGCTGCGGAGCGGGGCTTGCCCTTGGCTCTGCCTGGCTCCGGGCGCCTGGGCTGGGGGGCGGGGGTTGCGGCTGCCCGCCGGCTCCCGGGCGACGTTAAGGGCGGCTGTAGCATCTCTTAAGTGTCCTTTAGCGGAAAAGTCATTCATTTGCTCCGTGGTGAAAATGAACGCCTGATCCTGGGGAACGGGGAGCTCGGAAAAAGTGGGACGGAGAGGCAGGAAGAAACTTTTGGGTTTGAACCGTTTACTTTTGCCTCTCCTGTTTGTCTTGCTTGTTTTTTGAGGTACTGTAATAGGTTAATGCTTTTCCAGGAAAGTCAGTGGAGAAGAGCCGCCACAGATGCTGTTTACATGTTTGTTTGTGCCCTCTTTAAACTGTGCCGAGCTGGGCTATCTGCAGCCGGGCGCTTGTGAGGAGGTTTCTGCTCGCCCAGCAGCGCTGCCGAGGCGCAGGAGCGGTGAGCTGCCCTGGGAGCCGCGGCTGTCGGGGCTCCTTGGCCGTGGATGGTGCAGCGGCTGTAGGCGCATCGCTAACGTACACGGTTCAGCCGGGCAGCGAGCTCAGCCGCTGCAAACTTGGGGATTTCTGCGGTGGGATGGTTTTTGGTGCCATGCATCAGAGGTGCTCGTGCTCTGTAGCTACAGCAAGCAGCTTGTGCTCAGGGCACATACGGGAGAGTTCCTCTGACATTTGGTACCGTTTTGCAATTTGACTTGCCCGTCGTAATTGGCGGTTTATTGTTCAAAGTGTCATTTGTGATACTTCTGAAGGCTTGAAGGATATGCCAATTACTAGTTTTTCCAGACACAAGAGAAGCAGTAGGAAGAATTTGACTTTCACTCAGGCCTTCAGAATGTGATATGTTCATCTATCTACGTAAGGTCAAACCTCTAAATAAAGATATGACCTGGCATTTTTCTATTTGTCCTTTTAGGTAAGTTTTGCAATATGTTGTAGATCATATCTTGAGAGTTGGGCAATGCAGGGAGACGCAATAGTTTATGTGATAAGTGAAGGTTAGAAAGGAGTATAATGGATTCTGTCATGCTGTACAGTGTCATCTCTGGGCACCTGAACTCCAGGAAACCTGCTCTGTAGTTTGCTCTCATAATCAATAATTTCAGTGTGAGTGGTCTTCCTGTGATGGGATTCAAAAAGAAGCAACAGTGGACGTGTCAAGAAGATAGGGGTACATTGTCTGTTATGTTATTTAAATTCTTTTTGCTTTGCAGAAATCCTACAGATCCTTGACAGTAATGCCAATTTAAGGTTACGTTCATTTACTATGTGAAACAGTCTCTGTCGCACCTCTTCACTGTTTTTCCAATACTTCTCTTCGAGTCAAAGCAATCACCAGTGATTCATTAATGTGTGCACCCTTAATAAAGATATCTGTCATACATGAATTAGGGACATTAGTCAGGCTTTTAGTACGTGGTTTACTGCAAGTTTCTTGAATGAAACACAGAGGATGAATTCTAAGTTCCGCCTAGCTTTTATATATATATACATCTCTGAGGAGTTTCACTTCAGTATGTTAACACACTACACTTTTGATGCGAGTCCTCAAAGCACTGGCCAGATGACTGCATGTTTGGAAGTGACAGTTCTGCATAGATTCATGGACTGAGAGAGGCTTCCTGGCTGGAATGATCTTTCTTGTACTTCAGCATCCTTTACTTGGCCAAATGTAGAGGCCGTCTGGATCCAACTTCTTGGTTTAAAAAAAACCGTGAATGGTTTGTGTATTTTACCACCTGACGACTCCTTCCATTCAGTCGCATCCCTGCACCCCTTGGTTACAGAAGCGCAGACAGCAGGCATCTGCGTTACACTATCTGTTCCCCAACAGTACTTTGCAGCAGTGTGTAGGAGAGAAAAAGCTGGGCAATAAAATCTATGTTTTTGTAACTTTTGTTCTCCTTTTAATTATAAAACACCTTTAGTGTGCTGGAACAAGGTTAATGACTCCATTATCATTGTTTCCGCATAACTTATCAGTGATATCTGTAAATTAGAGTAGCATGACCTTGAATGCACCATATGACTGTGGCTGCTTCTTCAGTGCTGCCTGGGAATGAAGTCAGAGAAATGTGGAGGTAGGGCAGGACTATTTATAATGTAATACTTAAGAGACTCTGAGTATTTCTCTTGTTTGAAAGTTTTGATAATTCAGCAGTGAAAATTCACTTTTAGATGAAATCAGGGAATGGCTAATTCAGTTTACATGAGTTAACTGTTTTGAAGTATGGGAAATAAAGGTGCTGTCATGAGTTTTCATTATGCTGTTTGATTAAACACCTCCCTCTTTGAATAATAAAATACTTAATCTTTTATCACATTACAAGTTGAAATACTTCTTTTAAAAATGTCCAGTGGAATATTGCTGTTTTATGTGAGCTGAACATCTTGAGCTAAAAAGAATAACTTAGAAAAAAAATCATATAATTTAGAAATTGCTGTATATCATGAGGAGCAGTAAACATCATGAGAAACTAATATACAGTTCCACAACACAGAACTCTCCTGACACCCAATAAACAAAGTTTTAATGGAGGAAATTATTGCCTTTTTTTTTTTCCATGGGGAGAAAAGGTTGTAAGAACCATTGTTATTATTATTATTATTATTTGATCTTAATTGTAAGAGTTGGCAGAGAAGTATTCCTTGGAGACTATTTCCTGTTTGGCTTTGTGTTTTTTGTGGTTTTGTGGATTTTTTTTGTTGTTGTTGTTGTTTTTGTTTGTTTGGATTGGGTTTTTTTTGCGAGCCATTTACCCTGCTACCATTGACAGAATCACAGAGATTCTCTTAAAACATGGGATGAAGTCTTGGCCCAGATGAAGTTAATGGCAAAGCTGTCCTTGCCATCTAATAAAGAAGGCAGGATTTTCCCTGTAAAGTCCTATGTTTTTTTGAATATATGCCCCTTCAGTGGGAGAATTTTGTACAGCAGTCAAATCAGTTGGGCATATTTGCAAATGTTCCGCATTCTGACCTTCGTCTCTGTCTGGTGAAGAGTAGAGCTTTACTGCTTCTGAAAGAAATACTTCTGAATTTCAAGTGTGATTGTTTTTACATGCAGAGCAGTTTAGATTAAGTACTGTTTTCTTCCCACAGATGCACAGATGCGTAGTTGCAGAAGTAGCAGTGTGTTAAGGAAAGGCATCCTAATTTGGATAAGTAATCACACGGGGAAGAGTCATGTGAAGAGCAGTGTTGTCTCCAGTTCCACTCTCTGTTTATCACTGCTGTCTCAGATCCATAGTATCTTTCTCCAGTAATTCCCATCAGTAGGTGACACAGGTCCATCATGTGCAGAGACTCCAGTTGAGTACTCCAACGGAGTTGTAGTTTGAAGGATTGCAGGAACAGCCCCCTCAGTTGTACTGCATAAACCAGGGTCTTTATTCTTTGGAGAGTTATAAACTTCCACAGAAACCTTCAGCAGAATCCCAGTGAATGATTTGGTTGGAGCTGCTGCGTGACACATCTCTTCCTCAAGGAAAATGGTTTGGACATACCATGTAACCAGGTGATCTGACTAACTAAGCAATTTAATTTACTTTTAGAGGTATTTAGTGGTATGGCCATATGAAATATGAGTAATATTGATACTTTATATTGACACTTTCTAATGCCTCTGTTTTGACTCTAAATCATCATACTTCAAGCTTCAACCCATAATGCTTTAGCTCCTTTTTGCAAAAAGGCATTTAGTACACATAATGTCAGGAGGGACTTCAAACCAGTTTTACTTTCTCAGTAAGCATATGCTAAAATGTTCTGCTGACTATAGATGGACTTGGGCGTCTTTGCAAGTGCTTCCCAGTCAGGAGAAGATCTGGACCCTCATTAGGATGGATACAAGAGTGGCCGTGTTTGGGCAGACTGCAGGTCTGCATCTTCCACATCTATTCCTGGTAGTGGCCACAGTGGCTCCCCAGTGAAGAGTAAAAAGGACAGGACAGTACTGTCCCAGCATCCAGTGATTTGCGGTTGAGGAATTTAGTGGTTGGGTTTTTTTCTTAATGAGTTCATCCATGAGTTTTGCAGTTAAAACCTGACTTGCAAATAACTTTTTTTTTTTTTTTAGTTTAAAAGTCTGTGACAAGTCTTTCGACAAGGAAATAGAGGACTGTTGGGGTTTCCCAAAGTTTTTCCCTGCACATGTAAATACCATGTCAGCTAGTTAAAATGTTACTGTCTTTCCCACAGATTTTTTCATACAAATATTGTATTGTTATCTTTTTACAAATTTTCTTTGATTATTTAAGTTATCAGTAATTCTCTTTTATGTTCATTAACATACTCTGGTTTTTATTCCTGGATATCAATAGACACTATCCTCCAAGATGTGTATTTTTGATAAAATTTTCTTCACTAATATGAAGTACAATATTTTACAATAGAAAGCTGCATGATTTTCCTGAATAAAAAAATCACAGGGATCTTCCAAAAACCAAACCCAGAGTATCATGAAAACCTGCATGGTTGCACTTCTGGTATATAGTGCAAAGGTATTTGAAAATTAACAGTACTTCAGACCTACTCCTTTTTCCTAACTTGTGCACCTTAGGATTTTACCAACTCTAGAAATTGAATTCAGAGTTCTCTTTTTACCATTACTTTATGTCATTCTTATGCTTGTCCATCTTAATTTAAAGACCATTGAAGCTGACTTCTGACTCATGAGGCTGGTGATTTATTCTCCAGCTCCTCCAGAGAGATTGTGATGTTTCATGTCAGGAACTCTGTGTGTTCACTGGCAGTAGAATTATATTCATCAGTCTTTTTCCTTCCCTGAGAATTACAAATGCACCATTAAAGGATGGAGCCATGACTTTGCTAGTGCATCATTTCCTTGAAAAAATGAAATAATTGAGAGTGCCCTTCTTAATTCTGTTGAGTCACATATGGTAAAGTTCATCTCACACTAACACTTGTCCATCTGTTGATAATGCTAACATCAAAGGAAAGTACTGATATGAGAGGGTAAAATTGTGTCTGACTTATTTTATGCATCCTATAACCTCACCTGCATTAATTCAGCATTCATGAAAGATATGGATTCAGAGCTTTTGCTTTCAATGTTCGTGATCTTCTCACTCTTTGTAGATGAGGAACTCCTTTCATGACATGAAGGAGTTGATAAATTATTCATCTACATTTTTTTGTATACAAGAAGTAGTGTATACCTGGAAAAAGTGCTCCTTCAGAAGGGATTTATGTGAGGAGGTGGTCATAACTGTGCTTTAGAAAGGGTGATGGAGAGGAGAGTGCTGCAGTAGTTGTAGAAGCAGATGTTTCTTTTTCTCTTCCTCATAGTGGTATAAACAAATTTGGAAAAGGAAACTTTTTTTTTGCTGGAGAGCATCAGGTCAAGGGTTGAAAACATAGTGCTATTGCTTGACTGTATTAACATTCTGGAAATAATTGTTTTTCTTCCATACATACAATGTGCATTTATATAATTATACATCTGTGTATTTTTTTTTGAGAGAGCTATTGTTAGGACTTCTTATTTGTAGGTTGAGAGTATGTAACACTTTGTAATGTTGCACAATAATATAATATATAATGATATTTATGGGCTACAGTACTAATCTAGAATGTTTTTCATACAAGTTTTGATGTGTATGTATATGATAGCTATAATGAACCCATTCACTCTGGTGGCCAAGCAAGGTGCAGTATGGCACAGTATTCTGCAGCAGGCAATAAAATGATAATCAGCTTTAGAATCAGATTGACTAGGTGCCTACCCAAGCAGGTGCAGTCTGGAGCACAGAGTTTGAAGGTGGTGTTTTCAGTAGCTAACTGCCTATCTTTGGTTCCAGGAAGAAGGTGTAAGAATTTTGCTGGCCATTTGTATAACTTTCTTACTGTAGGCTGAAGCTACCACAGTGCAAAATGGAATGGTGGGCAAAAGCGGGATAAAAGTACTTTAGCAAAAATGAACTTTAGCTAGCAATCTGAACTGGACAAAAATCCTCATTGGTAATTGATAATCTCTAAACCCATACTTAGGGTTTGGATGTTCTTTTAACATTAACGTAAAAATGGTCTTATTTATTTAAACCTCCTATCCATGATTTGAACTCTTCACTAGAAGCCGAGTTGAGGGAAGACTGTTGTTTGTGTGTATCTGCTGTGTATTGACCCTTTTTACAGCGTGCAAGTGAACCACAGATGTGTTATTTCTGAACTCTGAGTCAGCACAGGCAGATTGCTAGGATCCAGGCTGCTTAATCAAAGGGTATGTTGCTGTCAACACAGCACTTCAAGGTGTCTTCTCATTCATCTATTAGATTATGATTAGTAATATGTGAATAATGCTGTTTCACTCTGCTTACCAGCTTCAGGTATTTCTCCTGGATGCTTTGATTATTTCCCCAATTCGTGAACTCTAGATGAAGGGAAGTAAGACAAAGAACAAAATGGAGAAAGTAAAATGTGGGAGAGAAAGTCCAAGGAAAAAATGCAGATATTAAAATAAAATATTACTGATTTTAGAAATCTCATGTTCTGTCATACTCAAGAGAGACTGTACAGCCCTGGGGAGATTCTCCATCATGGGGAAAATCGGCACAGGCTACCTGCATTTCCTAGGTCTGTCTTGTTCCTCAAAATATGTTGAAATCTGATGCTGAACTAAAGCTTGTCCTATAAAATGCCCACAATTGACTCATTCCCATGAAAAAAATTGTATTCCTTCTTCTCTAGCTAAAATCATGAGTTATTCTTAATGCATCTCTGTTGTCACCAAAGTAGGGTGAAACAATGGTGCCCCCTGAAAAATGGGAAATAAACACGTTTTTGTTGAATGACACGTATTTGTGTAGGATGACTTTGGCGTGTGTGTGTTAGTCCTACAAAAATGGAGGCTTACCAGCTTGTGTTTAGTTACCATCATGCCAGAACTGCGTGCTGGTTCTCTTGCTGTTGAGGCAGCACCTTGACTGCCCTGGCTCACTTTCTGCATCCTCCTTCTCTGGTACCAAAACGGTTGTGTTGTCATTGACCTGCAGAAGTCGTGATGGCCCACAAACACGAAGTAACTTCTGCATGTTTCTTTTCAGTCCTCTGACCTTGGGAAGCAGGGGTTACAGTTCAGGTGTTCAAGAGCATGTGAAAATCGGGAAAAAAAAACCCAAGCATGTGTTTTATGGTTTGCAGACAAAACAGAACGGCTATGTCCACTACCAGAAAAATATCCATAGGTGAAATAATGCCTCCTTACATTTCTATATCATATTTTCTCTTTTGAATCATCCTTGGTTCAGATCAGTGTACTTCAAGGAGCTCCCCCATATACCTTTTCTTTCTTACAAACCATGGAGATCTACTTGCCACCGATGTCCTTTCTTGCCTGTTCCACGCTACTGAAGCATCTTTGTTCAGGGCTTCCTGTGTCCATGGAATTCACCTTGACCCTTTCAAGTAATGCATCTTTCAGGTCTGGCAGTAGCACCAACTGGTTTATTCTGCCAGTAAGATGTTTCTACCCTCTATGCTCGAATTTACTTCAGAAAGCATGCAGTAACTTGTTTTGACCCAGAATTTTGGCATTCCATCATTCCAGATGATTCCTGTTCTGATGGGAGCAAGCCTGGCGTAACAATCTGTCATTGTCCCTGGTCTGGGAGATACGTGACACAGCCTTGACGACATATGGTAGTCTCTGTAGCCAGTGGTGGCAGTCATTTCACTGAATTACGCAGAGTTTCTAAATTGTTCAGAGTCCCCAGATTATCACACTGCGGGCCAGGGTTTTCCTTTAGAAGTCTGTTAAGTCGGACACTGGGGACAATATGAGATCACTCACTATCTGCAGAGTCAGAGCAAGTTTGTTTTTAAAAACTCAGAAGTAGCATTGTGTCCTCAGTATGCAGAAAAAAGGAAAATCTAGAAATACAGTTATGAGTAGTGCTGATAGATTTGCTATGAATAGCAGAACAATTAGAAAATAGTAGTATGAATATAATGAGCAAAATTTCCTACACTGTATTCTAGCAAGTAAATTGTGTAGCTGTGTTAATGTAACATTAGTATTCCAGAGTGGAAATCCTTCCTGGAAACGGTCATCTTTTATGACTTACTTATTTAATCTTGTTATCTTCATACCTCACATTGTCCTTGTATATGTCAAAAATGAAATGTGGAGTATGATTTGTTAAATTGCACATTTTATGGTGGGTTTTGTAAATAATAATAATAAAAAATTCTTCCAGCTTGGTTTCCTTTCTGGCGCTCATAAATTAATCTGGATATGTCTGGTAAAATGTATCTATTTCTTGAAGCCACACCTGACTCGTGCTCCTAAAGCTGAAAGAAAACTAAATCAGGGCATGGGTCTCATTCTAGGACATTGTTTCACATGTAAGTTCTTCTCACACACACACACGTTTTTGGTGTGCTTGGTTTTACGCTCAGATTGAAAACTGAGGGATGGTCCTGTTTGCACGCTGTATGAGTTACACTGAATAGTTTCTAACGTTGCATTCACACGGCTGGTTCTTTAACTAGTATGAAATGAAAGGGCTCTGTTAGTTTCTCTTATTTCCTTGCTAAGTCCTTCTTTGTGCTAAGCCTTCATTAATAAATGTCACATAAGCCTCTGTTACGCTTCCAGAATGGTACGTTAGTATAAACAAGGATTAATCCCATTATATTTTAATTCTCTGTCCTTTATATAAGAACAGCATTTTATATTTCAAAGTGTTGCAGAGTCCTGCTGCAAACTTAATAAGCTCATAGGGCACCGAGGGGCTCCCTCATTGAAGCGTAATCCTTGCGGAATGGGAAAGGCAGCAGCTGCTGAACTCTTGTAGCAGGTTGAGGCAGGAGGTGAACACCTTTCCAGTTTAATCTGTCGAGCACTTTGGTTAGGTAAAGTGTAGTTACACCCCCAAATTTCCTGCACAGCCACTACACCGTTCTTCTGCAAAACTCTCCTTGGAGCTCAGTCCTGCTGAGAAGCCGGCCCTGCACTTGGCCATATTAGGTGGTGTGATGTGCTGTGACTCCTGTTCATTATACTGACAGTGGTTGGTTGTGCTGGTATTTCTGCTTTCTCTTTCCGTGTGGGTTTGTTATATCTGCCTGTTGTCTCATGCATGAAGTCTGAAACCCTTTGGTGAGGGGAACTGCCTTTTTGTTTTAGCAACTAGCACGACAGTTTCAAGTTGGGAGTCTCTAGTTTCTATGGCAATGTAAGAAAGTATTCACGTTAAATTCAGCGTTAGCCATAATGACTTTCTTGTTAATAGTTATTGGAACTATTCTGTATTATTTTAGCATAGGATCTGTAGCTCAAATTGACAATATTTCCGTCTTGTGATAGAGGCTGTAAAGTGGATAAAAGTTGACCAATATGATTTCAGAGAAAATACCTCGTTATGACTGATGTGGAGCTTCTGTTATTGATAGCACTGCTCTGTTGTCTCATGGTCTTTCCATTACAGCTACTGCTAGTGAAGCCTGTTCTTAAAACCTTAGCTATACTGTAAACAGGGAATGAATTTCTGAAAGAATTTAGTTTTTCTTTTTATTTTCTCCATTTATTTGTTAAAGAACATCTTCCCCCTGTCAACTTCTAGAAGAATTATTGGAATTTTTGATAAGCCAGTAGAAGGAGCTTTTTCAACACTCAGTCTATTTGGTCATTTTCCAGTAAAAAAAGGACAAAAGATTTCAGGAAGAGAATGTATCACAGCACTGGAGGTTTTGTTGGAAAAATAAAGTAAAATCAAGATGTTGGGTTTTCTTAATTGAAGTTAAAAGTCAGTAATTGAAATATTAATTAAAAGGTCTTCTGGATTCATATTTATGTTGAGTTTTTTTATGTTATGCCTGTGGTACTTATGTACTGAAATCCTCTTCAGAACAGATGAACCCATAAAATTAAAAAATGTCTCCTTTAAATATGTGTGAAATATTGTAGGGGTTTGTGTACAGTTAATCTGACTTGCAGAAGTATAACAGCTGCTTTGCCTTGATAGGGATTCATGTCTCTGTGTGTGTCATAAGGGTAATAAAAGTAACATTCTGAATGTAGAAATTAGAGTTGTTTGGGATTTTTTTTTTTTTTTTGCATACCTAGGAAAGCATCTCCTGCATGTGACCAGAGCAGTATCACTTTTTCTTAGGAAATGCAGCAGATCCAAGTTGTATCCAATAGTGTTCTTTCGGGTCAGTATTAAGTAGTTTTCCAGTACGTAGTAAGAACGTCCTCACCTATTGCTTTAGGAACTGGTTGCAGTGAGCTGCAGAATTCCTCCCTCTGTCTCTGCACTAGTGAGGAGGGTGCTTCTGGGAAAGAGGTTTGCAGCTGAGACCTTAAAACAGAAGTCTTCACATGTATCCCTCTAGACACTAATATTACGCTTGTTATTAAACTATCTGAATGGCTTCCAGATTCTAAAAAGCCTTCACAAAAAGAGCTTATTCAGACTTCCCCAACAGGGAGTCCCCTCGGTGTCCTCAAGGTTCATTCCTCCGGTTAGTTGTGGGGAGGGAAGTTGGGACTGTGTAAAACTTAATCGCATCTTTGGTCTTCTGATAGATGCTGTGAGATAGCGTTCTTAAAAACTCTTGGGAAATTGCTGAGTTTCACAATTGTACTGATTATATTTTCATCGTGTGTGCTGTCTTTTTGTGTGGGTTTTTTAAATGTTATTTAAAGCCTATCTAGCTTTTTAGAAAGAAAGGATCTATCTAAATATGAATGGTTTACCAATAGAACTGGCATGGTATTTCTGCAGTACAATTGCTAGGGTTTTTCTTTTTATTCTTAAAAAAATTAATCTCTTAGACTAATAACATTCATGTTTTATCAAGACAACTGAAATCAGATCCCAGAGAGGCAGGTACTACAAGCTGTCAGTGAGAAACAGTTGCTGCCCCAAAGGCTTTATAAGGGCTAATTAGACACAGTGGCTAGGTAGGAAGAGACAGAACCGCATGGTGGTGAACTGACTTGCCAAAAAGATCAATCAATAACAGAGTGAAGAACACTGCCATGTAATGTAAAAGTCTATGCAAGCAGTACTCATTCCAAGTAAAGCCACACAGTCTCCAAAAACAACCCCTCTCCTGTTCAATGAGGATTTCTATTGATTGCTTGAGTAATATCATGACAAATCCCATGTAAGGCAGAAGCTTTGTCAATAACAAAGAAGCACAAGCGTGCAAAGGTCTGTACAGAGGAAAGAGTGTGATGAAGTGTTGTCTACTAAAATAAAAGGAGTTTCGGAGATATATTGGAAGTGGTAAAATGTAGGAAACCAAACTAATATACATTTATGTATTTAAATGAGATATTTATGTTTGTTTGCAGTGCTAATTGGACATGTAGGTACATCAAACATACTTTATGAGACATTTATTAAAATTCTTCCGGCCTGTTAAAGCTGCTGTCTGATGAGTGACAAATTAGAAATAATTTATGTGGGGGTTTTTTTGGTGTTTATTTTTTTCCCTTTTTATTTTAAAAAACTACTTTTTTTTTTTTTTAATATAAGATGTCCTAAAACATGTTACCATAGGCAAAGTTTGGTTTGCCAAGTGACACGTACAAAATACTAATTAAAAACCCAGTGGGAACCTCTCACTTTCCACAATGCTGGGGAACATCAGGTCAGCTTTGTTGGATGGTGGCTACTTTCAGAGCCCTGATGTTGCCATCTTTTGATGCAGACTGGGTGGGGTTATTGGCAGAATCCTAGTTTTAGCCCAATTTGCAAAAAGTTAGGGCTTAGGGTTTAGAGTTGTCAGATGACTTCCCTCCAAATAACTGAGGAATCATGGAGAAGTGAGACTGTCCTGATGTTAGAGGACATCTAATAGTCCCAGGCAGGGCTCTGTTAACGCTGTTTCACTTGCGGTTACACCCAAGGTTATGCTTTGTGGCTCTGTGCGTTGTCACTCTGTGGAGAGTGTTTGGTCCCTCTTGGTGCTTTCACCTCCTCTTCGGCACTGGTTTCTCATCTCTCACTGCAAGCTCTTCCCTCCCACTCCCCTTGGAGAGGCAGGCACATAGGAAAGAGTGGGGGGACTCCGTATCTCTTACCCAGTGTGAGGAATGCCTGCCTGAGCTGTTGGAGTATGTTTGACTGTGAGGATCCTCTAGAAGGTCTCCTCTTCTTTCAGTGCCCGGGGCCTGTGTAGTAGGATTTTGCTGTGTACAAGCAAGACTTAGGTCTTGCCAGATCACCCTCCTTTTTCAGGAGGAATTGTGTAACATTAAGGATGATGCCCAGCTAAGGTTCTGCAAACCTTTTTTTCATCCCCTCTTGTGTACCACAGTACTTCTAGGTCCTTTAAATGAAACTGGCACAAGCCAGTGCAGCACATGACGGACACCTCAATTGATGAAAGCTCCTGTCTCCTTTTGACAACCACATAGTTGTACATCATCCTTCGTTATGTAGTTAGTCTGGTAGGGCTTTGGTCCTGAAATTGGTCATGAGCACACTGTTGACCTGTGTTTGCATTATTATTTCATCACAGCTTTTTATAGGTGTGGTCATTGGTGGGGCTAAGGACAAAGGAAACCTGGAAAAGCTGATGTCTCTGTCCTGAAAGAGGGCAGTTTGTTCACAGTGCACGGTGATACTATGCAACAATTTGGTGCAGAAAATGTGTCACATTGTGTGCAGCCAGTATCACCAGGGAATAGGCGAAATGAGTGGGACTTTGCTTAGGCCCCAGAGTTAGCAATCCATACTTCTGTCAAGAAAAGATCCAAGCTGTACTTGGAGTAGCACTGGGATGATTCCCCTCCCAGGACCGTCACCAGCTCTTTGCCGTCCTGAGTTCAGCCGGTGATCAGGCTGTTCAGTCATGCCAGGTGCCCTTGTAGCAGGAGATGAAAATACCCGTGTTTGAGGGGTGCTGGGGTCATCCTGCGCTGGAGAATACGGAGTTTCTTCTTGTGCGTGTGTCTCCCACTGTCATTAGAAGGATGAGATAACTGAAGCTGCACAGAGTGCTGGACCCAACCACATCCCAGAATAGATGAGTGAGGCGTGAATAGCTATCTGGGTGTTAGGGGACCTGAGCTTTCCCCTCTGGGAATGTCATATGGGTCACCATAAAGCTGTGCCTCAAGACACGCTTGCAAGCAGGTAACCTGAACAGGCGCCTACTCTGAGTCAGAAACTGTCCAAAGCAGGTCTGTACAGTACCCTCCAGTGACCCCTGGTGCAGGACTACACTTGCGTAGGAATTCCTCAACTAATATTTGAAAGATTTCCTTATTTCTCCTCCATTTTATTTTTTAAAAGCACAAAATGGAACCAAATGCCAACCTTGAATTTTTTTGTAAAGCAGAATCCTTGTTTTCTGACCAGTCTTTCTCAGCTTAGTTATAGCTATCTTGAAGAAAAGTGCTCCCTGCCATGGACTTGGACATGGGTCATACACAGCAAGAAGAGTTCCATCTACTCAATCACCTGCTAGTTGCAGCTTTTAAGCTCCTTTTTGGAAGCCTTCCTAGCAAGAGCCAACCACATATCATCATGTTTATCTTCTGAGATCTGGTGGATCACAGAACTAGTGTGGCATTGCTGAGTCAAAAGTTTATGCACATTTTTTTTCATGGTTTGCCTGAAAAGAGTGTCATGTGTCACTGCTAGGAGGCAATTTCTGATCAAATCCAGGAACAGCCTAGTCTCCGAGTCTCTATAGCCTTTAAAAAATTTCTTCTTCACCCTTGGGCTGGCAGTTACAGATACCGCTGTCTCCTGGAAACAGCCTGCAGATAGGGAGGGTGAACCTGCAGTGCATGATTTACACAGGAGTTTTCAGAGGGGCAGCGGAAAAGAGGGGAGGGAAAAACCCCAACCAAAATGATCAACCCAGGTCTGCAAGTTAAGGATCCCTCTTTATATTTTAGATTGAATTTTTAATATTTTTGTCTTATAAAGAACATACCTGTTGAATTTGAAGTATTTTCTAAATCAAATGCTTATATTTTATTATAAAATATAGGTGATTTTACAAATATCAGATTTTTTTCTGACTCTTTTCCCCACCCTTGCTGCTGTAACCTGCACACTGCAAGGGTTGGTGGAGTGCTGTGAACGCTCTGAATTTTGTGTAAAACATACCTTCAGAAGTAAATGGGACCTGTAGCAGAGAGGCTCCATCTTTAAGTCCTAAAGGTATTTTACACATTTGGATCTTTGTATAAGAAACAAAGAAACCCCCACATTTGGAAAATGAAATAATCAATTTGATTAACAATATTCTACATCATCTAACTGTAGAATTTGGCTTTGAGGGGTTAGAAACTGCAGATTTCTCAGCATAAATTGCAGGTGTTCCGTAGCTTTCAGGGTGAGATACACATTTCTGACAACATCTGAGCCAAATGGAGCTGCCTATGCTAAGCAGCCCAGTGACTGGCCCAGCTGGAAGTGGCTGCCATCCCCAGAAATGCTGAAGGTTGCTCCTGCTTCCCCTAGGAGCAGCCTGTTTCCAGTGCCATCCTAACATAAGGCAATAGCTTCTGACCGCTCCAGCCAAGGCGTGGCCATAACTACTTCCACCTGTTATTTTTATTAGTCAGCTTGGTGATCTTCCTTCGGCTCATTTTCCTTTGAAAAAAGTTTCTCTGTTAACAGTCAGCTGGGTGTCATGTTTGCTTGCAAAGCATCTGCAACAACACATAATTTCTGCTTCACTTATGTCAAACAAGACAGCCAAGAATTACATCCCCATGCTGATTTATGCTGTACTGGTTGGAATTGCATTGGAAATGCATGAATTTCATGTGTCTTGCTGAGCTTTGCTTTATTTTTGTGTGCCAATATCAACTACTCAGGGCAATTTCATATCAGTATTATCAAGTTCACAGTACAGTGTGGAATATTTTGTGTTGTAGGAGAATTGGCAGTCAGCTGTTGGTAGATCTTCCATTTCTGTGTGTTAGAGCTGTGTTTTAAAGGTTTGTAGTTGAGTTTTGCTTACTAAAGCTGTCTGCAAGCATTGCCTGTAATTTGTTTCTGTCTTAGTACTGTTTATGAAACAAGGAGATTTTAGATTGTCTTGTTTTTCAGAAAGGTGTACAAAGTACTTCTGTAATTGCTTATTATAACCTGGCCAGCAAAGAAAAATAAGGAAAGAGGGGGAAAAAAGAGGTAGGAGTGGAAGACAGTGCTGAGTAATTCCATCCAGTTGCTTAACAGCCTACAAAGATTTGTCAGTCTGCAGTGCTGGTGCTACTGCATGAGAATTTCCAGATTACATATCCTAGCACAGGACTCATCAGTTGTTTTTTCAAGAAGGACAGCATCCAGTATAAGAGTTGGGAAGTTTCACTGGGAAGTGGAGACGTCCTGCCTTCTGAGCCCTGGCTCTGGTGCATGAGAAGGGCTGTGCTACAGCCCAGCCTGGGAGATGGAAGAGGCCTGGAGCTGGTGTCCTAACCCTGACTGCAAGGGGGAAGGTATGAGCCTTTTGTCCTGTGGAGAAGGAAGAGATGTTGCTGTCATCAGGGAGATGATTCCAGCCCCTTGTGCTTGTGGAAACCATGGGAGACGGAGGGAAGTTGAACTCTTAGCCGAGGGACCACTGCCTGCCCACCATTCTTGCTGCCCGTCTCCAGGGGGGACATTCCCTCCTCTCTCCCCTTTCTTCTGACATCCCTTCCAGTTGGATTGGCACCTAAAGGAGGAAAATCCACCCAGGGCTTCATGCCGAGTGTTACAGTGAAGCGCTGCCCTGACTTGGCGCTGTCGCACGCCCTGACCGCTGCTGGAGCCCAGCGCTGGGGCTTTGGCTGAACATCGAGTCAGCCGCCTTGCTGACCCAGAGGGCTTACCCTCCTCACTGTGCCGCTTGCCCTCACTGCTAGGCAGCATGTCCCACGGGATCTGGGAGAGGGGCAGAGGCCAGGGCTCTTGGCAGGCTCCTCCACGGTGCCTGGTGAGCCAGAATTGACATGCGGATATTAGTTGAAAAGTCTCATCTTAACAGCTCATTAAAGCTGTTTGTTCTCCTTCGTCGTACAATACAGTTTAGCTCAGCAAAGGAAATAACTGTACTTCGTCTAAGAAAAATGTTATGTACCTCCCAATTTTTGTGAATCTGTATAACAAAAACCTTTGGAGAAACTGTACGTGTAATATATAAATGGCTAAGGTAAAGTAACGTTAAGAATATGATTTAAACCAACAGAATCAAGGGTTTTCAAATAAAACACAAAATCTGTCTTTTCATACAAGTTTTGTTAAGCATGCCAAGGCTGTAAAATATCCTCTTTTTGTGATTATGTTCTGATTTCGGATGTGCTTTTTAATTTAATTGGCATGAGAGGTTCAGTTTTTCTGTACTATGTCAAAACAGATCCAGAGCATCTCCTGGGTCCCATTTATTGGGTCCTTGCTGGTATGATGGAGTATATTCAGCATTGATCGGATAAACACTCTCCTGTATCTTAGTCTTTGGTCCTGTGATTTGAAAGGAGTTACGTGCATAATCTCAGTGTTGCAAAGACATTGGAGCACTTTGCTTTTTTCATGCTTCTACCCTGTGTTTTAAATACATGTTTTATTCTATACTCAAATGCCAGAATACTCAGTATGTGAACTATTATGTTATTGCTACTTATGGCACTTAATGGACAAAGAACAAAAATACTTTCCAGTCCTGAGAAGCTCAGTATTGATAAAGGTACTGTCTCAAGGAGTAATGATATAAACCCCTCAAAAAAAGCCTAAAAGAAAGTAGAACATACAAAAGGGAATTAAAAATAACATTTTGAAGCGTTCAGAAGAGGATTGGGAGATGCCACATGTTTAAACCCTGTATTAATCCATTTCTGGTGGCTTTACAAACCTGACAGCAGTGTTGAGCTGGCGGTGGGTGGAGACTGGGGACATCCGTGCCGCAGCTCATCAGCCACAGGGCTGGATGAAGGGAACCAAGGGGCTTCTTTCTGTAGGGCTTCAGCCTGGGCTGGGCAGGGTCTGGCTGTGCCTGGAGGCTTTGGTGGTGATGGCTGGGTGGGTGGGGAAAGGTTGGAGGTAGGCTGCGTAACCACTCCTTGCCATACTGCAACAGACCAGCGCATCGCTTTGTGAAAGCTCGCTTTGATAGTTACCTGTATGCAGCTGAATATGTAAAGGGCCTGTATGTCATAGTCATGATAAAAGAACAGCGGTTTATGATGTACCTCGTTTGATACAGGGCTGAGATACGATGATGTCGGTATCGCGTTTGTTACCTGTTTTTAAGTGACAAATCTGGAGGCAGTTTCAGTATTTTGGTGTTTGAAATGTGCAGTGAGGTAGATTTCAAGATGTTGAAGTAGATTAGGCAATGGACATGCAGCGAGGAGATATGGGCTCTGTCTGGTTCTCTAGACACCTTAAATTTCTTAGTCTCTCTGCCTTATTTCCCCAATGATCATAAAATCATAGAGTATTGAACTAATAATAGAAAGATGTTCTGAGGGTAACTCAGTATTTGTGGTGCATTTGTCTGCAGTAGTAGTAACGTCGCATGCTGCGACCCTTGACCTGAGCCTTGAAAACTGAACGCTGAAAGCTGAATTCTATCTTGTGTAAATACAGGTTGAATTTTGTTGTTATTGTTGTTCAGGAATGTATTTGTCTTTTTGTTAGTTTTCTTTCTCTATAATGCACTGGCTCAAGATGCTTCCCATATCAGTTTTGGGACAATACTCTAATCAAGTAGTGCTCTTTTTACTTTGTCGCCTTTTTTTTTTTTTTAACCTACATGAGAAATATGTGCTTTTCCCTCAGCTGAGAAGTGTCTTTTCTGGTATTATTACTTTTCCAGAGGGATGGTTTCTCTTTTCTAGCTGGGAGAGGTAAGGAGGGTGTTCACTGAGTGCATTACCCTTCTCATTTTAGCAGGGTAGAACGTGTGCTGCAGGTTTTATTTAAGCATTTATTTAATAACTATGGCCAAATGTTTAGACTCTGGGGTAGTTCCAGAGAATTTAATTCCTTACTTTCCAGCAGAACTGTAGTAGTAGAAGTTAATGTTGTTTGTGATTATTATCTTTGCACTAGATGTTTCTCCTGAGGGTATGTGAGCACTTTAGAAGGTATCTGGACAAAAATAGATCTCTGTTGCTTTGTTATTCTTTTTCTACATTTTTCTGATTCCATGATTTGTCTATTTCATTTCTTCCTGATTTTTATTTATTTTCTGACCTTTTGAACTTTATTTTCATCCAAATTCGTACTTGTGGACGTTCTGTTTGTTGTAGAGGCAGCATTGAAAGTGAAGAGAGTTATAAGAATTTTGGTCTCCGAGTCAGTACTAAAGGTAACTAGATTTTACTCTTGAACTGTGTGTTGCTGGATTTTAATTGACCAAATCCTACAGGCTGATTGCAATATTTCAGTGAAATCTGGGAGGACTAGGTGCATACAGGATAAGGCAAGAAAAACTGTGAAGACCCACTTCACAACCAAGTTTTAAACTCGATTCCAAATTAAGGTGGTTTTGAAAAGAAAAAAAAAAAATTAGATACTCCTTTGATCTTTTTGTTTAATATAAAAGATACTGAATTTCAGCATTTTTTCTGAAGATACTGATTCTTTTAAGCACTTTCAAACTGTTTGGGATTTGTTAGGTACACTAGATTCCAGGGCTGGGGTTGTGTATTGTTCTCAGATGTCAGGTAAGGTAACGTGTCATCTTCTTTTCTTTTGCCTCAAAGTGATTTTTCAAAACTATAGTTAGTTTATTTGGATAGTCTTGAAAGAGCAATTCTTTAAAAGAAAAACGGATTCACCTGTCTGAACAAATGCAAGATTTAAACAGGCTGAAAAAGATTATTTGCATTTGGAGGTTTTTACCTACAGTTAGGGGAAAAAAATCTGTTGTCAGTTAATGCATTGTAAATCCTGATTAAATCCGCTACGGAATTGCTCTGTATTCGTGGACAAAACTGAAAGCATCATATGCTCTTTGTTCTTTGCATTTTAAGGTACCAGAGGCTGGCATTATTCCATTTACCGGGGCCATATCTGAGTTTACTGAAGATAGGTATTTTCTAATTTTTTTTTTTTTTAAATTTATCCCTCAGAAATTACATTGATATTGAGTAAAAAGGACCAAAATATTTGGTTTGGATATATAGCAAACTGTTGTCCACCAGAACATTAACTTTCAGGCACTCCATGTTTCTGTTTTATTATTTATTTTAGTGTCCAGTATGAGGAGTTGTGTGGGAAGGATTTGTTGTTTATTCTGTAGCATGAAAAGCTGAACTCTGGCTTGAAGTGATCTTTGATTCCCTCTTTCTACACAACTACAAATATCTTAACCTGTCAGATATTCATGTCATTCACATATAAACCGAGAACTAGTATTTTAAGTTTTTGTCATCTTTACTTTTGTGTAATCTGCTGCCCACAAAGCAATTGAGATGGATCATACTGTGAAGTCCAGTTGCACTTCCTCAGCTCAAGCTCTTAGCCCATACGTAACTTATAGAAAAGTATATATTTTTTTTAAACAGTATAAGGTAAATTACTGTGTCAAATGTGTACTGAGAAGGGATCAGTGTTGCACCACAGCTGATGTAAGAACTGGGAAACAAAGGCAAAATCACGTGGCTGCGTTGCAGTGGCTGGAAAATCAGTTTAAAGATGAAGCATTTGCTTAATGTTGATATCATGATCACGTTATCAGGGAACAAGGCAATGATGTGTAATTTTTTTGGATTCTGAGCAAAATTCAAACTCTCTTGTCAGATTTGGGTTTTAAAAATCTCCATCAGCTGTGATGCAGGTAGATAGGTAGATTTTGCCAAGCAGCTGTATAAGCCTTCAGAACATCCTTATAATTTAATTCTAAATGTCTC
Source organism: Rhynochetos jubatus (assembly GCA_027574665.1). Classification (NCBI taxonomy): domain Eukaryota; kingdom Metazoa; phylum Chordata; class Aves; order Eurypygiformes; family Rhynochetidae; genus Rhynochetos; species Rhynochetos jubatus. The sequence goes on from CM050652.1 coordinate 12,279,038, forward strand.
AGATGAGAGCTTTCTAATATGTTCTGATACAAACCCTTAAGTTTAGCAGTAGTAAGAAGCTCTGCTACAGGTTAATTCATAGGTTAGTTAAAATTAGTATCAGGTTTACCTAGAGTGAAAGACAATTTATCAATATATATAATGAATATAAGGATAATCTGTGTAATAATTCAGAATTATACCTAACCAAATTTATCAAAGGTCATGTGAAGCTGAAAATACTCTGTGACAAGCCTACTTGAGATTCACCTGAGAAATCGGGAGTATTTAGAATTTTTTAAAAAAATTGTTTATTTTATTTTTATTTAAATGTTGAACGATTTTGGCTTTTACTGGTTAGAATTATGGATGCTTGACATTTTTGGATAGTAAGCCCTGGTATCAAAGGTCTAAATCCATTTGTTGAAGTGGAATGTTGAAGTTGAGGTGAAATGGAGCTGGTTTTCATAGCTCCTCTGAATCATCATTAAACTCATTAGGAAATATGGACATATAATTTTTTTTTTAAATTTCATTACAAAAATCTGTTTCTAATGAGAAATATTTGTGGGGAGAAGACCAAAATTTAGTTCCTTCAGATGACCCAATAAATTGTGGTCTCCCTGTAGTTTTATTTTATTTTATTTAATTTTATTTTATTTTATTTTATTTTATTTTATTTTATTTTATTTTTTGGTCTGATCCAGGCTGTGAGTGTTTTGTTTCATCACAGATGACTACTCGTAAGTGTATGCATTAGTATTCACTCAGCAATGGAGGAGAAAAATAAAATTACCCTGTTAACTGTAATAAATAAATAGGTGGATTTTAATGCATAAGGATAAAGTAGGGAAGTATTGCCAAAGGCCTGTCAGACTCCAAATTATTATCTACATTTATAACTCCATGGTGGAATTTTGCAAGAAATTCAAAGTTCATTTGCAGAATTTTTGCCCAGAAGAATTCTTTTTAACTTTAACAATCTTGAAATTACTGGAGTTTAAAAAATCAAAATCAATTTTAAAGGGCATTTTTTAGAAAGTGTATTTCAAGTGAATTTCAGTAATAACACTGAAGCACAGACTGAATATATGTCTCAGTTTTGATGTTTTTTTAGTGCATGGTGGAAGAATAAATTAATCTCCCTTTCTCTATACTCCTGTCTGACCACTGAGTATAACATTTACCTCATTCACATGTTGCATTGGATCACATGTTGTAAAGAAGAAAAGCAGATTTGGTCTGTTATTTGTGATGTGTTCAGAGTCACGTGACTTAATCACTTTGGGTAGTAACTGCAACAGATAATCCCCTTGGAGCTTACAAAATCAGGGTATGATTTTGCAATCCTTGATCACTTGACCAAGGACCATCAGCCCTGTTTTTAAAGATTGGTGCTGAAAGGTGAAAAAGCAGCTAGTGGGATTTTCAGGTGGTTTCGGCACTTAGGAAAACGTCACTTGCCAGCAGCATCCTCAGGCACCCGCAGACTTTTCTGGGTATTCCCTAGTATGTGTTAATATGGGATTATGAACGGGAAGCCTTTATTTTATTCTAACCTCAATATGTTCATGATTAAATGTAAGAATGTGGATCAACCAGTTCTAAATCCTACATAGATTAAAGTGGAGTGGAGCTCCTCTTTGAAAAGCAAAGTGGATCTCTTCTTCAGTGGTTTGACCCGGTGTCCTCTCCTTTATTCAGCTGGTTTGCTGAGGATGTATGGATGCAGGAGAGGGGAAAAAGTTGTTACCCAGCTGGCTTCCAGCTTTTTGATGAGTTGGTTGGAACAACACCCCCTTCTAATGATGACTGATGGGGGGAGTGGGGGTGAGTTTTTTTTGTTTCTATTTTTGTTTCCTTATCTGGGAATCTCTTGCTAAAGGGAAAATGCCTGTTTTCTGTTCAGCAGAATTGCTGTAGTACAATTTGTAGTAGCTGTGCTGTTCAGGAGTTCACCAACCCCTGAAGTGTAGTGGCCCTCCACATTGCCTTCCTCCCTCCAAGCCCCTTTGAACAACAGGATGTGTCCATAGGAGGTGGGTTTGGACTTGCTGGTTTCTCTGCCTCCGCACCTGTTGGTCAGATCATGAGTCCACCTCAGTTAGCTACACGGTGTTCTGTCCTCATCTTCCCTGTGCTGTGTCCCACCACCTTAGAAGGGGACATCTCTTTAATGCTGTATCTAAGACTTTTGCTTATGTTGTAAAACTTCTGTTGCATTTGCAGACACGGGGAAGTCGGTGGAAGTACATTCTTAAACTTGGAAACTGGGTATGGAAAATAATTCTTATGCTGAGATCAAAAGCACAGACTACTGAAGAGAGTGGATTTTCATGGATGTGAGGAAGAAAAGTTTATGGTGACAGATAGTTGTGGGGGTTTTCTTTTAGCAAGTCCAGGTAAGCTGCATTTTAATTTTGGATCTTTGTCATTTGCAGTAGGAGTGTCTGGAACTGTTTGGAGATACCTCCTAATCTAATTATTGCAGAATCCAAATACCTGAACACAAATAAAAAAAGCTATACAGGATTTTTCTTTGCTTAGACTGGTTAAGCAGCTTATATTTGAAGAACTATTTCAGCATCTCAGCTCTAGAATGGAATACCAATACCCAGTTCAGACTGAAGAATCATGCTTTCACTGTCTTTTAGTGAATAGCAGCAGCCTGAAAAATCAAAGCATCTGTGCTGTCTTCCCCACAGGAACATGTGCAACCACTGTGCAGTAGTTCTCAGGGTAAAATACATACTGCCCAAGCTGGGTGAACAATTTTTTAAGTTGCCTTCATACATATTTATATGAGTGAATGAATTATTAGAGTGTCTCACTTCTCTTTACATTTCATAGTTGAAATTTATGCCTATACGATCAGGTATCCATTACACTCTGACATCTCGCTGCTCAGCCACTTTCCCAGAGGATAATTTATTTATTCTTTTCATCAACTTGTTTATAAAACTAGTACAGAAAGGAGTTTTACGTAAGGGAAAATGAGGTTTTTGCTTCAGGGAGGAAATATGGAGCATAAGAGAATAGCTGGAAACCCTGCAGGCTAAGAGGATGCTCTGTTTCATGGAGTTGTTACATCCTTCAGCGATACATCAATACTATATTATGTTGGAAGCAACCCCTGCAGTTTCCCAGCCACAGTGTCTTGTGAAGTCTCTGAGTCAGCAGATAATGGAGACAAATTTGGGATTTGAGGGAGTCCTTAAAAGACACTTTATTCTTTTTTTAAATTGACATAAAAAAATCAACAGAGCTTCCTAAAACCACTTTTTTGGTCTTTCTATATTTAATTCCTTTTGTTCTTATTCAAGTGTTATATTTGTAACACTTTGTTTCAGTCTGGTCTGTTTAGGTTTTTATACGTTCTCATCACTATTGTTTCTGAGAGCATTTGAATACTATATGAAGTGACATGACAAACATCTGTCACATGTTGCTCTTTCATCCTCTCCCCAGGGAAGAATCGTGCCTGCAGTGATGTATTTTTGTAAGAAGACTTTAGTTGTTAGTTTTGTTTTTTAAAGCTATATCCATGTTGCTGTAAGTTTATGCTAGAGCAGGATGGCTCAAAAGAGAATCCTTTGTACTTGTAGGTGAAGGTTTTGAGGTATCATCTGAGTGCCTCCCCCATACATCTGGGAAAGGGTGGCAGTACTCAGCCTCTTGCTCTCTGCTTTCTAGACCTGCTGCTATTTTTGTGGTGTTTTCCGAGGCATGCTAAGAGGTCATTGTGGGAAAGCTAAAACAAAGGACTTGGGTTTGCCTTTGGCTCAGAGTGTGGTAAAGTCAGTGGGTGTCCTGGTTTGTGGTCCACTTTCAGCTAATGCATGACCTTGTCTTTTGGACAAACCCTCTCCTCTCACAGGTGACGTGGAGGGGAGTTCGGCAGGTACGGTCAGACATCCTGAGGATGGTATCGGAGTATGAGCCTTCACTGTGGCGGTGATATGTTTCACAGGAACATCTTGTCGAGGAAAGGGAGATAAACATGACCTCCTGCGGACTGTACCAAACGGAGGATGGCATTATGTCAGGTGGTAGATTGAGACAAATACTCTCGCAGTCATAGTTGCCTGGACATTTCTGTTACAGTGAGCAATTTGGTAGGAGCCTAAGGCTGCAAAGTGGCATTAACTGGCAGAGAGACATCACTGCAAGTGGCCATCCATGCTCATAAGGAAGCTGGCTGTGAAAACTGCTTGTTCAGTTCTGGCCAACGGCTCTGGGTGAAGTCTTGGAAGACATGAAAATGGTTGTTTGAGTCTGGGATGAAGAAGCTACTGGAGTGGGTGATTCTTTCCCCACTTCCCTTTAGAAAATGTACACAAAATGTATGGTCCACCTTTAACAGAAGCCGCTTTTATTTTTCTGAACAATCGCGATTTAAATTTAAATTGCTTTCTCCTTTTATTTGAATTTTTTTTTTTCAGGACTGTGTGGGATGTACTGTAACAATATTAATTTTTGTGTGAAGGTAACTTTTCTCAGTAGTGTGTTAGGTGATTGTGCAATACTGCACCCAGAGTTGCAGAGGCACTAATTCTAGACTTGTGGATTTATCAGTAAAGTTCAGCTGAGTCTGGCCTTTCTTGGATTACATCCTGTGGTATGGATTCGTAGCTTTTTAGCCTAAGCAGGACTATTACCATCACAAAATTGACCCCACCTCATACTCACCATATAGTTTTAATAGATTTTTTTTTTTTTCATGAAGGCTGTAAGTTTTGGTGTTGGGTTTTTTTTTTAATTCAGCTTGATCTTATCTTTTAGAAATATGCACTGCCTTGATTTAAGGTCCTGAAGGGATGAGAAATTCATGATAGGTAAAGTGTTTCACAGTTAATTATTCAAACTCTTAAAATTTTTATTTCGAGTATATGTTTCTACCTTTACCTTCTAGTCCTTGAACTTTGTTAGGCATTCGAATGAAAATTAAAGAACTCTAGTATTAAAAATATCCTCATACATACATCTGAAGAGGATGGCTAAATTGCTTCTTAACCTTCTATGTGCAAAGTAAACACCTGAACTTTATTTGGTAATATCCATTTTCCAGCTTTCCAGTTGTTTATGTAGCTCCTTTTGAAGACTTCATAATTTATCAACATCTGCTTAAAATACAGACACCAACGTCAAGCCCAGTATTGCACTAACATCTTAGGAAGGCAGAATGCAATGCTAATAACGCTTCTGAGCACTGTTTGAATATTCACGTATTCACCACCATACATGCAGTGATCATCTTCACACCAGATCACCATTTCTTATTCACCACTTAGAACAGGAAGTTATATAGTTGCTCTGAGACACAGAGAATGGTAGGATTTATGCCCAATTAGGCAATAAATCTGCATGAAAGCAGCTGAGAATTGTGAAACTGGACCTTGTCTCCTTACTTGCATGCTCCATCCAGAATGTGTGTGTATCATACTGGCTTACTTTCAAAGTTGTAAGTATTACATGTAACAGTAACCATTCTGACAATTGCAGTGGGAAAAAAAGGCAGAGGTCAAATCCCTAACATTTCTTTGCAGTGAAAAAAACAATCCCATATTAACAGGCATCTTTTCCCATCTAAAAACTTAGAAAACAGAATTAGGTCTTTACTAAGTGGTGCCTTTTAATAATAACCCAGTCATTAGCAGTGATTTATGCCACATTTAGGCAAAAGCAGTTTTGTGAGGTGGGGTGGGAAAGGAAGATAAAATGCTGTTGGGAGTTTGAAAAATCAGTGAGTCAACAAAATTAGGTAGAGCTCCTAATCACAGTTTCCCTGTGAAAGTTTTGAGAGGGTAGTGAGGTAGATAGTTTGAAATATTCTACCCAAATTCCACAATTTCTAGGGAGACAAAGAAAAAAAAACAACTGTAAGATTTATCTATCTTCTTCCCAAAAGGACAGGATTAGTCTGGTTGTAACCACTCATCCAGGTGAAGGGAATACAGCTGTCAGACTGCTCAGGAAATCCATACTGTAGTTCTTGCAGTAGGCTGAGACTTCATCCTCAGCAGGTCAAGCTTGGTCTTAGCTGGATGATGCTAACACATCCTATGTGTTGAGCTGCCTTCTTCCCTAAAAGAAGTTCATAGTTTTTGTCCGATTGCCTAGGGCAGCCTTACATGATGTACAAACCCATGGCAGGTTTTTTAGCCACCAGCATCTAGGAGACAGTGTGTGGTCTGATCTGATAGCTCACATAGAGACTTCTCCTAGCTGGCCAGTTGGGTGGTCAACCCTGTAGAGAATAGGTACAGATCAGCTTCCTGTGGTCAAGCACATCAAGGCCAGATAGTATAGAAGGGGACACAAGGGAGGACAGTAGTTGAGAGAATGAATAGGTTGGTCTTCTGCTCACAGGGAGTAAGAATGGGCAGGTAAGAGGCATTAGGTAGGACTGAAGGGATGAAGAAGGGAAAATGGGGTCAAATGATAGGAGTACTGGAAAGAATGTGCAAGGGAGCCAGGTGGAAGTGGAGAGATGTGAAGAACAGTGGGGATTTGCAGAGGGCAAAGAGGATGTGTGGATGGAGACGTATCCCAGGTGGAGAGGTGGGAAGGAGTTGGTCAGACAAGGGATGTAGTGGCAGGAGATGGGACAGTGAACCTTGGTGCTGTGAAACTGGAATCTCTAACGGCCTGCTCCTTCGTCTGATTTGCACACCACTCCCCTTTGGCTTGATTTGCATGGCTTACATACCGAAAGGATGTGATTTGCTGGAAAAAGTCATTTAATCCAGAAAAAGCAATTTAAGAAGCAGACTATCAAAAAGTGCTTAGGGCATGAAGAATGATATGGTAGATAGGAATACAGTGGCTTACAAACATAAATAAGAGAAGTTTAGCAGCATTATTTCTATTTGTGAAGCTTTTCCTACAGTGCATGTCAGTATAACAGGAAACATTTTTATGTCTTATGACAGTAGTACTCTGCATGTTTATTCTACTGAGCAAAGAGTAAACATAAACTATAAATAACTAGGGCTTCAGATAATATGGTGTTTTTCACCCCCCCTCGACTTCTCAGGTAAGATGCCGAATTGCCTCAGCAAAGCCCTGCTAGAAAGTGGCTGATTGTTCTTATTTCCCTGCTTTTTCCTTCTGAAAAGAGTTTGGCAGTACACTATTTTATTGTATTTGGTCTACCAGTCCTTGAAAATGAAGTTTACAGCCCTAAATTTACCAACTGCATTATGAAAGGAGAAGAATCCACAATACCCTGTGTGGTGCAGGATGGGAGATGCCTGTGCTATCCTCAGCATATCCTCCTGCTGCTGAAACCTGCCCCTCTCCTAAATGTATGATGCAAATAGGCAGTCGAGAGGCGGGAGCTACCTCTTTGCACAGCTCTTTGGGGTACAGGTGGTATGCTCTGACTTTTAAAAGATGCCTAAAGAAGGGTGGCATTTACATATATATGCATGTTTGTGTGTGTGTATACATACACACTCGCTTATGTTATTTATATGTAATAGCCTAATGACTACATCCCTTGCAAAGGAAGGGGGAGGCCCATTGCAAATACTCTTCTCCCTGATGAAATTTCAAACCTCATTTGCTGCCTTCTAGGGTAGACACCCTCACCCCAGATGCCGGCCTTTCTTACACAGCGCGAAAACATTCCACACAATACTTTTGAAATTCTGTGACTGTGAAGAACTGAATACAGACTGGTTTGCTTTCAAATTGTGTGCCTTTCTCTATTTTCGCCTTTAAAGAGTGAGTTCTTTGGAGTTAAAATTGTCTTCTGCAGCTGTTTATCACATACAATGGGGGCGTCATCTCAATTGAGACCTTTTAATTGTGAATCATTTTTTTCAGGCACTTAAATAATTTGTTCATATATGAACTTATCAAAAGCCTAAACTTGAATGTTTAAGACAATCCAACCCACTGTTCTATATATAAATCAACAGAAGAGAGTGTTTTACTAAATTGTGCGTGGTAGGTGGTTGCTCTTTTGAGATTTGGGGGTAGGTCAGAATTTGCAGAAACTAATTTGTCATTGGATTATGCAGACAGAGTTAACACAACATCCATGGGAACCCTAAACCTGGGGTTCTTGTCACTTTTTTGGGGGCAATTATTATTTTTTAACATATCTCCAGTGAAGTATCTGGCTGTAATATGTTTAAGATGGAACTGGTTTTAGTGTTAACAAGGATTGCAAAATTGAATTCTGGTTGTATTTTTTGCCTTATGCAATTGAAGTTAAAACATTTAACAATCCTTTTTCCTTTGAGAAATGCCAGAATTACAGTTGGCTCCATTCCTCTCGTTCTGTGACTTCCATTTGAACTGAGGTCATGCCACTATTCACTGTGATGACTTGCTCCCTGATTTTAAGGTCATAGGAAGAGTTGTGCAAAACCTTGGCCATCAGTGGCCAAATGTATTAGTAATCTTTCACATTCCTCTGATCTTACATGGAGAGTCCTTACTCAATGAAGATATGATGAATCACGATCCATTGGCCTTTGATGTGGTCTGGTCGGAACGCTGAGGAACTGGGCGGAGTGGTGAATTAGTCTTGATCTATGGCTGATATCTCCTGAATCTGGTAAATAATCAGCCTGGGGCCAGCACATGACTCCTATTAGCATTCTGTACCTGGATTAAAGTTTACGGTAAGCGCATTAAGCATGCTGTACGTTTGCCATAATTGGGTTTTTATGTAAACAAAGCTCAAGAAATGTTACCAAAGCCACTCTCCACTGGCACGGCTGCTTGGCGGGCTTTTGGGGTGGAGAAGTCATGGCCATATTTCAACACACAGTTGCATAGTTTACCAGGCATACCATGCTTCTGTAAATAATAAGGTTATAGCAAGTAATTAAGTTCTTACTCCAAAGTTGTAATTAGTGTTTTAGCACCAATTTTTTCCCATGTGGAACAAAGAATTATGGATATGAGCAGTTCTGAATTTTCTACATTTTCAGGAACTGTGAGTTTTTTTGTAGGTCTGCCCTGTACGTCTTAATGCACAGGCTTGTATTAGGTCAAATTTTGGAATATAGTGTCTTGCACTGCGGGAAATAAGCAGCATAAAGGAACTTGTAATTTCAGGAAAATTGGGGCTTACAGGGCAACGTAATGTTTTATACTGCGTACTGCAGACTGAAAGACAACACATCAGTAATTGACTGGACACCGAGATTTGGGTCCAGTTTCATGCCTACATCATTTCTGTGGGTAACGTAGACTTAAAAAAAAATGAAATGTTTAAATGCTGTGCAGCCTGAGTTCACACCATACTGATTGTAGGCTGTCTGCTTAGACGATAAGCTCCTTAAGATACAGGCTTTTTCTTCACACAGCAGCTACCATTATGGGCTCTTGATCTCAGGAGGAGATGTGTGTAAGCAGTGTGGTACACTCTGTAATGATATCTGAGTAACAGGACTGCTTGGTAAAACTCCTTCCTTCCATGACATCATAAAATATTTTTTGGTCAGAGTCTTCTATATATGGAACTGTGAAGTGTTTAAAAATGAGCTCAGAAACTGCCCTGATGTGTCGATGTGGAGCCTGCTCATTTATTTTCTTTTCAACTAAAGTGCACCTGGTTGGTTTAGCCCTGGTTGATTTAGGCTTTTTTTCCTGTGGCTGAATCTTTATTTCATCACATATATTTATTTGGGAAAGTTCATATAACTGTTTAATTACAGTTTGTAATTCAGTAGTTTATTCTTGACTATACATCAGAAGTTACATAGATGATAACAGTAGTAGGATGCTAAAAGGGATGGCTAATTATCTACGCTGTTTCTAAAATGCAGTTTTCTAAATGACTAATTTAGTAGCAGCACTTCAAAGCATTCTTCTTGACAGAAAATATAAATCTGCTCATGAAGGCTGTCTCCAGCCAAAAAATGCCTATCAAATTTAAATTTGGTATGTCAGTGAATCAAAAGAATGTACTCCTAATCTGAACACCCAGCGTTTAAGGAGAGTCATGGGTGCTGATGGTACATACAATATTTGAGAACTGATCCTTAATTAGAAGTTTTTATATCCAAAGTTTCTTTCTTGGATAGACTGCATTTCGGTGAAAGTTAGCTGATGTGGTTTGGTTTTTCACACATAGCAATTTATTTGTATACAATCTTTAATATATTGAAAATAATTTAGAGACAGGAAGGACTCTATAGTTTCTTTTAAATCTGTTGATGTTGGTTTAGATACAAAAATAATGAGGAAGATGAACTTAATTTATTTCTACTTAAGCACGCACTGTGTTTTCTCCTTCAATTGATGAGTTTTACATTGTGTAATCTGCGTTTAAGCAATCACAGCGGCACAGTTTAGCACCTGTAGAGAGTGGAAAGTTCTGTTAGTGTTCTGCCCTACAGTATGTGTCTTGGCCCTGGATCACTGGGAAGTGGTATCTAGTTTTGGGGGAACATGTAGGAAATTTGTTAGAGTGAAAACCTTGTCCTCCCTTTCCTTGTGTGTAGGGACCTTTCCTGCTCCCATCAAAGTGGAGTCACTCACTTAGCCTCAGGCAGAGTGTGTTTGCCAGTTCCTAGCTTTTAGCTCCTCACTCTATTTTTTTATTTCGGAGAGTAGCAAACAAACCTTAGAAAGAGTAATCACAAAAAATTCCCACATTTTTTAATTCTTTGGAGAATTAGTTATGTATTTCCATCTGTCAGGATTAAAAATTGAAATACACTGTTAGACGTAATTGATAAATTTGATATGTCAAGAAAGAATTTAAATTACTGAAAAATTAATGGGCAGCATCTGTGCCATTATACTGGTGCCTCCAAGGGGAAACAGGCGCTAATGGTGGAAAAAATTGGCAAACACTTTTTTCTGTGAAAGGAAAAAAAAGCCTTTGTAGTAGTAAAATCGTAGTTTGTGATTATCCGAAGTGATACAAGTATGAGGCAATATTTTTAGGGAGATTTTAGGAAGATTCATTACCCATGTTTTTGGCACTCAGATTCTTCCTCAGACCTGGTTTCTTTTTGTATATTATTATTTTTAGCATGGAAAGCAAAAATGTAAAGTCTGACTGTATATATTGAAATTTTTAGTTTCTTCTTTCTTTCATTTTGCAAAAGGAGAACAGCCTCATACTCACTAAAAGGAAGCAAGCCAGTGTGAAGAAAAATGCCCACCCCTTCCTCTCTAAGATTCAGATCCCAGAGGGTCCTAATTGCTCTCAGTTTCTCAGAGCTGTATAAGGCTTGGCAGCTTTTAGTCCCATCTAGTGAAACTCACTGCAGTATGAAGTCATCCAAAGAGGCATTGTGTTTGCGCTTCAAGAGAAAGGGTTTTGTAGTCTCTGAAACACGAAGAAAATATTTAGCAATTCAAGGTAATGAAAGAACAGCCAGTTAGCTGCTGTGTAAACTGACTACGTGGATAGTGTCTGGAGAGAATTCCCACTTCTCTCTCTGCATCTGCACTGCAGTAGTACCTAGACATATACTTTTTAATTACTTACCTCTAAAAATCCCCTGTGGTCACTACTGAAAGCAGGATTCCAGGTGATACAGGCATTTGGTATCATTTCCTATGATAGGTGTTTTGCTCTTAGGTAAATATAGGTAGTAGAAAAATATGGCAAAATGAATGATAAAAATAAACAAACTAACAAAATTTAAAAAATTACACTAATTCAATGTAGCATATGACCAGTCAAATCTAGACAAGGAAGAGTCCAGTTTGTACAAAACAGAAGTGTCCCTTGTGATGAAGGATGAGCAATGCGTATTGGGTGTGCTACTGATTTTGAGAACAATCATTCTATTTTTGGACTCTTATGACCAACTATGGCACAATACCTCTTAAGGAAGGCTATTACAGTACTACCCATTATTTCAGCTACACTTAATATTCTACCAGCATTTGCATGATAAATCTATTTCTAAAGGCTACAACGAGGCGGTAAATGTTCATTCAGCAACAAAGACAGCTGCAATTAGCCATTTAAAAAATTTAGAAATAGAAGCAGAAGTTCACAAAAACAATCTTGGATTCTGGCACTTGTATACAGCAGAGCTTATCAAGGGTCTGGAGCACAAGTCCTGTGAGGAGTGGCTGAGTGAACTGGGATTGTTTATCCTGGAGAAGAGGAGGCTCAGGGGAGACCTTGTCACTCTCTACAGCAACCTGAAAAGAGGGTGCAGAGAGGTGGGTCTCGGTCTCTTCTCCCAAGTGACAAGTGGAAAAGTGGACAAGAGGAAATAGCCTCAAGTTGCGCCAGGGGGGAGGTTTAGATTGGATATTAGGAGAAATTTCTTCACCGAAGTGGTTGTCAAGCACTGGATCATGCTGCCAAGGGAAGTGGTTGAGTCACTATCCCTGGAGGTATTTCAAAGACGTGTAGATGTAGTGCTTAGGGATATGGTTTAGTGGTAGACTTGGCAGGGCTACATTAATGGTTGGACTTTATGATCTTAAAGGTCTTTTCCAGCCTAAATTGTTCTGTTCTATGAATGGTCTATCTTAAAGGTCTTTTCCAACCTGAATGATTCTATACAGAAATTCAAAAAGTGTACAAGCACTGCAGGGGTGGGACATGCCTCTGCTGTGGGTTTGTACAGAACATAGGACAATGGCACTGGCTATTCTGTTCTGCAAGAAAGCTGCGAAGGTGCCTTTAATACCCCAAACCTCTGTCTATCCAAACTCTCTGAGCCATTAGAAGTCCCTGCTGGAATACCATGAGTGACCAAAATTCCTTGGAAGAGCCTTATTTCTATGAGGCTGAAGACTGATGCCATCACCCTCCCACTCCATGTCTTTATATTCTCTTGTTGGTCATTTTCAAGTTGGAGACATTCTAATCTAATGAGGAAGTGAACCACTATTAAAGAATGTCTATAGAATGTTCTAAAGAATAGTCTTCTTACTAGAGAAGACTAAACATCTTCATATTTTTAGTGCATTTCAACAGACATATGCTGGTGCTATATGTATATTTTTTATCAGCTTACCCTTAAGGACATGGAATATTTTTGTTCTCTTTCTCTTTGTCATCAGCCAGAGGAATACAGCCCAAAGACAGCCCCTTGGTGCCCGTAATTTGTCTGAACTTAAGGCCTCGCTCACTAAGGATGGCCAGTTTCCCAGTCTTGTGTGACAGGACTGTGCCTGATCTCATCTGGTCCTAGCAAACAAGGGTAGCCTGTATGAACATTTATGTATGGGGCAATTCTGCCTGTGGACTCTGAGTGTGCTGGCTACAACAAGAACAGCTGTCCCATTTTGAAATGTCTTCTCTTTCTGATTATCAGTGACCCATTGTGGTAGGTAATCCATGGAGATGAATGCTGGTTGGCTTTCAGGTCTACGCCTTGCCAGTGGCTTTTCTATATAAGGTTAATACAGTTGCCTTGCACGTGTCAAACTGGAAAACAAATGTGATAACAAATAAAGGTTTTTTGCACTGTACACTAAGTGACTGTTCTCTGTACTCAGTGCCCTTTGGGAAGACTCTTAGCTTTATGACTGCCTCAGATGTCCGATGGAGTTTAAATGCCACGTGTCCCATGGTTAGGGGACAGTTTTGGGATGAACTGTAAGTTTCTTACAGAGACAAATGGGGAATTTGGCATGGACTGGGAGGAGCTGACTCCAGCAGCAAAGTTGCTGTACTGAGAGGCAAATGTTGGCAAATGCGTGACTGGTATTTTCTGGGCAAACCTGTGGGCTTGGCAGGCATCTGGGACATTTGCTGCTGCTCCTTATGTTGAGTGCTGAGTAATTCTGCAGTTCCCTGTAACCCCTGGGATGGATCAAGCTTCCCAAGTTGCAACTACAGAGTTGAAACAAGACTTTTCATACATTAATAAAAATGCTTTGGATGAGCAGACATCGGGTACTTTGACATTGGTTAACTCTTAACAGAGCTGCTGTCCATTTTCATGGAAGTTGAAGAACAATCTGTTGTCTTCTCCAGACAGTGGTAGTCTGTGTCTGGCTCTATTAGAAAGACAAATGTGAAAATACAGGGGAATAACTGTTTAAAAGACCAAAATAGGAGTTTGAAAGGATTGGAAAAACAGGCGACCCTGAAGTTGCAAAGTAAAGGTGATGCACCACACTGGCATAGGGGATCTAGGTGGTGGACAGAAGGCTTTGCAGATCACCCTTGTTGGCAGGTGCTGTGTTACTGGGTGCTGTGGCTGTGTCCAGCATTGCTGCTGGGAAAGGACTGGAGTACCTCATCCTCATACAGACCCAGCAGGATTTTTAAAGGCTCCCCATTGTCTGCACATATTTTCATCAAGACCATCTCACAGACAGTGCCATTCAGTAGAAGCTGATGAGTGTTTGGAACTCCTGGGCATTGTGGTCACTGGAAAGCATCATACATGCTGCTTGTGGCATTAGAGAATAGATAGCTTTGCCAGTGACAAAGATGAGTCCTTCCACTCTCACATAGTGGGAGTTCCTGTTCTGTGGCAGGAACAAGGTACCAGCGTGTCCCAGGAAGTACATGCTGGAGCTCTGAACCTGTGTGAGAAGTACATGGTTTTACCTGTGGAGTTTGTACATGACCATGGAGATTTCTGAAGCCTGAGTGCATGATAGTTTTATATCCCTTATCATCGTAATGGTCATGTGTTTCCTCTAGTGGCACTTAAGAGGAAAATACATCACATTTGAACCCTTGCTTGTTACTGCGTCTCTTGGCTTTGCACATCTTCAGTGGGGAATTACAGTCACTACAGCAATGGCCTTGCAAGCCTGACAGATCTGCTGACAATGTAAGAGTTTAGAAGCCCTTAAAATAAACCCAGTGCCTGTCAGCACTTTTCCATTTGTCTGGCCCTCCTTGGAGCTTTTAGCTCCCTCCCGCTTTTACTAAACCTTGCAAGTATTCACCTGTCACAACACAGTAATGCAGCAAGATCAGTGTGATGGCAGGAGGGCTCCAACAAACCACTCTTTTTGGTAGATACCATGATTACCTGTGAAGCAGGCAGATGCTTAGAGAGCTGGGGGAGCACACTGAATTGTGGAGCATCTTGGGATCCTGAAAGTCTCCTCTCTTTGATATAGTATTGAGACACAGACCACAAGGTCAATAATGTAGGCACAAGTGGGCAATTGTGACCTGCAGCTCTCTGCTAAGGTCCCTGGGAGGTTGTACCTGCCAGCACAGTGCAGGGCCAGGCAGTTCACCCCTGCGATTCCAGTGTATTCTTTGATAGTTCACGTTTAGTAAGAGTGGTAGAAATTTTCAAGAATTAGGTAGATAGTAGGTTTCGGTACCTTTTCTGTATCAGATTTCTTAAGGCAAAGTAACAGTTTACAGTCATGAGTCTTTTAAGTTTTGGGAATAATCATGAGGTGCATAGGGCCAAAATGGAGCCTAAAGAGCTTCAGTTGGGATGGGGGGGATGGATGTTGGCTTAGTGTTCTCATGGTGTTCAGTTAGACTCAACTCTTCCAGTTTCTCGTTGAATGCCTTAAACATTCCCTTATGTATGTTAAACATTTAATACATGCCTATATATTAAAGATGGGTAGTGACCCAATCTTTTCTTTCCTTGAAAGAAAATGTCTCTGTCTTTTCAACTGGGCAGAACCAGTTGGGCGTACCTTTGAGCATAGTAGGTAACCTTAGAGCAAGCTAACAAATTACACACCTATGGGGATGTAAGTAGGCATATGAGTCTGACTTATTGCAGGCACAGGCACTAATTCTGCTGAGGCAGCATTATGGCACATTAGATGTGTGCAGTATAGAGAGATCTAGGCGCTGTTTTTGGTTTTCTGGTGAAAACGAAAATGCCTGTGTGGTCTCAGGAGGCTGTGCAGTTAAATAGGGTTGCCATGGCTTGTTCACTTGGATTTCTTTGCTTGTTTGTAGGGAGTGGGTAGTAGTACTCCTGTACTTGACAAAGGGAGTTTTGAGGACAGACTATTAATAACTGTTAAGTGTTTATGTAGAGCCTTCCTTATTAATGTTTTCCTAAATGTAGGAGTGTCCAAATACTTAGTTGTTTTTTATAGATGATTATAAAAATGTACTTACAAAAAACATTGGTAGGGGACCAACTCTGAGATCATTGTGTAGTGTAGCTGTAGTATCAGACCAATAGGTTTTTTCAGAAGAAAAGGAAACAAATCTGGCCAAATTTGTACAAGTTAATTACCATGAAAATAGCAAAAAAATCTTTGGCCTAAATATAGGGATAGTAATATTTTACAGAGCTAATGACTGTTCTTTACAGCTAATTTTTCTAATCAAAATCTAGAATCAGAAGGGGAAAAAAAGGGACAAAAGCCAGTCCTGGACACTGAAAACTGAAACCAACTTGTAGGTTAAATTTCCTACAATCTCATTGTATTAGTAATACAATAGTCTGGATCTGCTGTTCTTTCCCTGGGATTGTAAATGCCCTTTGGGAAGTACCTAAATATGTTTCAGATAATGTACTGCAACAGTTCTGGTAATTTTCTGGGTAAATATATTGTGTCTGGAAATTTCCATATAAGGTAGTTTAGCTGCAACCATGAGGAAATAGGGAGCAAGGGGTTTATACCTCTCATTTGTAAGAAGTTTATGAACTATAATAGAATCTTAATCAGACCCTATAAATCAGAATGCTTAAAACCAATAAGGATTTTCCCTTCTTTTAGATGTTCCAACTAAACCCACCTTAGGCAGCCTCAAGGCACAGCATGAAATGGGAGCTGCCCCAGGTACTGAGCTATATTTACTTTTAAAACACATCCATAAAGTGCACTATAGAAGATCCTTACTTGTCTAAAAAGGAAAAGCTGTCCAAAGTTAAGGCTCTGTGGGAGATCTTACCTAGGGTACACTCAGAGACAAAACTTCCATCTCATTGCTCAGTGACCCTGATGCTGGCGGGTGCAGAATGCCTCCAACTTCCTTTGCTGTCTGTGGGAAGAGCCTTACACCTCTCAAGATCAGGCCTTTGGTCTTCGTTTTTTGCACACTCATCCTGTCGCTGTGGGTGCAATGGGATGGATGCTTATGTTGGTGCCAAAAGACTGACATTGCAGGTCTCCTGGAAATACTCCTGACAGGCTGAAGGAGCTTTTGCTAGGGTAGGAAAAGCTTTAGAGCTGCTCTGATGTTTCCTTTTGAGATACCATACTAAGAATTACAGCTTTTCTCTTTCTTTCTGTGCTTACCATTTTCTAGCTTGTGGCTGAGCCATTGGTGCTAGTAGGTCTCTCTTGGAGACTGGAGACTTCTCCCCCATCTCTTCTTCTCTCAAAGAGGAGAATTCATAGCCTTCAGTTGCCCCAAGTGTTGCAATCCTCTGGCTCCCTCCAGCTGCTCCATTCCCCCGGAACCTTGAACCCAGGGGTCTCAGCCTGCTGGCGCCGCCTGCCCCAGCCAGCACAGCCCCGCCAGCCTCAGGCCGTGGGCATGGGCTCTGCACCTACCCAGTGTACCGATGCTGAAACAGAGGGGTTGGTCACTGTGCTGAGTCAGTGTCCTCCACAGGAATCTGCTCAAGATTTCTGTTCTAATGTTCGCCTCTTCGAAAGGCTGATTAGTAAGTATGGCAATTCCTATTACTAATTCAGTGACTTTAAACAAATATTAGGCAACTACTGATATTTCTCTCAAGGGGGCGTGTGCCTGAACACTGAAAAAGATAAATGGCATATTTTTTTCCCTTTGGTATTTTCTTTGCTGAGTATACCTGTGCATTTATATAATCACAGAGCCAGCACTAAATGTATTTTTGTTAAATTTTGAGGTGTGGGGTTTTTTTCAACACATTACAAATTCTGTTACTGGAAACAAGTAATCTGGACTGTAACTAGCATGATCCAGTTTTATTGGTTAAGTGCGAACGTCTGTGTGTAATGTTTTCATGTGTCTGGAACTCGAACAAGAACATTACTTGCATTAGTGCATGTATTTCATGACCTTTCAGAATTAAATGGAGAAGACAGCCTTTCAGGAAGCCTTAATGCCATCCCATATGGAGGCAGTGCCTTGTTGTGCGGATGATGTTTGATTTCTGTTATGAAATTTCTTACCTTCTGGTATATGTTCCTTTGTTCTTTTTTCTTTTTTTATAATGGAGCAGAATTAAGCTTATTATATAAAGGGCACAGTTTAACTCATAGTTGTGTAAAACTCCCTGCACAGAGATATTTTTTTTTTTTGTCTAAGCAACGAAACGTGATGTATTTTATAAATGCTGGAATTTTTCTTTTCAGGTGGAGAAGTTGTAAATATAATTATTTTGTAACAGAAGAACAGAGGGTTCTTGCTATATGAAACTGGAAAGATTTTCTGAAAGGCCTATTTCTGTCCTTAGTATAATAATATAGAACTATAGATTTGTATAGTTTAAGAATTGCAGAATACGAAACAATAATGCTATCAGAAACAATTTTATTGCCTTCTGGGTGTGATTAGTGAGACCTTTATTGGTCTAGAAATTAAATTAGAATTAATAAACATAAATGGAGTTTTCTGAATTGTAATCTCAAATTGAAAAACTCATCTCAGTTTTACTAAATCTTAATTTGATTGAGGTTGCCCCTTCTCTCTGTCATGGGATTTATTTCTGCAATCTTAAAGAAATGGCTGGGGTTCAGATGCTGGGAACCAAAATAAAATCCAGTGCACTAAAATCCTTGGAAGCTAAAGACCCACCAACCCAGACAGTGATCCAGGAAATTTACTTTCCAATACTGCACAACCTAGTAAGCATCTCCTTTCCTAGCCTGAAAGCTTTCCGGATTCCTGTTATGAGGAGATAAGCACGTACGTCCTGCCTAGTCTGTATTTGCAATTGGATTTAAGGAGGGAATCATTTATACCTCAGCTGGGTCCCTCAAGAAGCCCCAGTCAGTCAAGAATTTAAATGACTGTTTCAGGCTGATAAGCCTGTCCATCTTTCTATGCTCTCTAAACAGCACCCAAAGCACTCAGACCCGTACGGATGAGAGCCATATCAAGGCTGATGTCACGATCGATCAGCATTTCTTTTAGTATGACCCTAGATATAGCTCTTGATGGAGGGACTCCCTTACTCTCCATTCTGCTGTTCATGGAGGAGGTTTCACCAGATGCGAAATGAGGACAGACAGTGCTGCCAGAGTCAGGATGAACATTCAGGCATGGATGTTGATCCTTGGGGTTTCAATTCTGTTGGGAGAGGGGGGAATGTCAACCAGAGCTGTTTTGTGCCTTTCTCCTGTTACTCAGCAGTATCCTTTAGAATGTGTGCAAAGTCAGGGAGTGAGCAAACCGGTGGCCTCAGTGCTGTATTCTCTGTAGCTCTCAGCCTGTGATGCACCTCAGCCTTTCCCTGTAGGAGTCATCGTGTGATAAAGCTTCAAAAAGAGCTCTGTGCCAAGCATCTTTTCCTTATTGTTGTTGATAGTATTGTTATTGATGATTAATCCCTCTGTACAACATACAACAATCTCCTCATAATTCAGCTGATTTTTGCATTTTCCTAGAACTTCATCTCCTGCAGTATGAGTGTTCAAGTGTTGGCATGACTGTAAGCTTTGAACCAGTTCCTGAAGTGATGGAAATAGGCTACGGTGCCTCAGAAATTTTATACCAGGAGTTGTGCTTCATCTGTAGTGCCCATATCAATTCAAAATATCCTATCTATAAATTTGCAACATAAATACTTTCAATTGAAATTTAACATAAGAAGTGTCGTCAGATACATCTCTCCTACAAGACATGGAGAAGAAGCGCTTGCTTTCATCAGTGTGATTCCAAACGTTCTTAAAACTCAGTGACTCCAGCTTTGAGTCTGGTGTCACATGTATACAATGTTAACCAAACCAGCAGGGATCCAGACTGCTATTGTTACTTTAGTAGAAAATTAGAAAAGTTTGATCCAGTTGAGCAATGTTCTCAAGGTGCTGAGCACCCTTAGCTTCCAGGAACTTGAATGAAATTGGAAGCACTGAATTAACTAGCATGACCAGGCATGAATTAATCAAGACAACCCATAAGCCATCTAGCAGAGTAAAACTGAGTGGTATTTGAGTGGTCAGATATCACTGTATAAGGTAGCGCTCTACATCTCAACAGGGAAGTTATGTATCTGGGGTAGTACATGATGATTTCTTGCTTGATGGATGAGTACCCTGCAGGATGATGAAATAGGTGGTGAAAAAGGGTTTAATTCGAGTCACTTTTAGAAAACTTATTTTTTTTTTATGAGCATCATGCATTATTTAGTTAATTACTACTTTAGCCCTTTTTATGGATGCTAATTATGGTAGTTTGAAAAGCGTGTTGGAAAGAAATATATATGCTATTCATCATTGCCATGTGCACTCTAGCATGAGAAGATGGGGACAAGTACAACTTTTTAGGTCAGAAGATACGGTGAGAATTCTGCAATTGTTGAAAGAAGATGATTTATTTCTGAGAAAATGATGATCTGTACTCACCCAGTCAATGAGAGCTGACTCATGATAATGTAGCAAATAGCTGTTGCACTTTAAGGTACGATCAACCCTATAATAGAAATGTCAGCTGAATTACATATGCCCACACCTTCGGTCATGCCAGTAAAAAACTGCCACTTTAGCTCAAACCCACTTTTATCAACATGCTGCAGGCACTTGGAGAGAAACTGTGTTACAGTGGGGTTGAAGCAGTCCAGACGAGCAGGAGAAGGGCCAGGACATCTTCTGCAATAGATCTTGGGCTTTGGAAGTCCATCCCAGAGGAGGTCACAAAGCCCATCTGAATTTAGGAACAAGATACACATTTTTAACAGAATTACACTGCTGTATGTACTAGTATCTACAGTATCTACTGTATGTAGATAGTACATATCCATGCTAATGTACAGCCCAAAGGAATAGGAAAATGGTTTTTTTTTCTCTCTTGTGAAATTCATACTGCTTTATAACTTTGTTCATCATTTGATGACGCAAGCTTTTCACTTAGATGTAAAGTTAGACGTATGCTGAAGCCTGTGCAGTCTCCGTGTGTCAGGGTATCTCAGACACCCGCCTGCTCACACCATATTCCTGCAATTCTCGTGTGTTGTTGGTTTAGGCAGCAACTCTTGAAGCAGTATCCATGGCTCTGGGTCTGCTCAGGATTTCCATCCAGCTAACAACCTGCCAGGCAGATGCAAAGATGTGCTTGGAATATAAAATTGCCAATGGTGCCAAGACCAAGAGTTAACAGAGAGGAGCCACTCTTCCTGACTGCTTGTCTGCAGCTGTAGAGGCATAGTCAAGGACTTTTAGAGGAAATGCTTAGGTTTTGGATTGGACTGGTTCTGTGAATTTTCCATCAGTTTTGAAGGAGTTAGAACTGTACCTGCAACAGGTGAAGCAATTTGTTTCTTCAGAAGCTTTGCTGAGCCACATAGCGGAATGATCTCTGACGTATTTTTGTTGAACTGTGTTTTCTATGGGCAAAGAGATTATAAATTCTTATTAAAAGAAGAATCAAGTAAAAATGGGGATTACATTGGAGATAGTATGTCCAAAATGT
The DNA here is from genome assembly GCA_027574665.1 of Rhynochetos jubatus. Taxonomy (NCBI): domain Eukaryota; kingdom Metazoa; phylum Chordata; class Aves; order Eurypygiformes; family Rhynochetidae; genus Rhynochetos; species Rhynochetos jubatus. Next base: position 12,300,477 of record CM050652.1, read on the forward strand.
TGCATGCTTAACACTGCATATATATAAACTACATAATTTAAAATATCAGAAGCAATATTTTAAGAGGATGCCTACAACTAGTAAGTTTTATAAATTAATGAAAGCACATAGAAGCTGGAGTGTAAAACTCAATAAAAAAAGGAATATATTTTTAAAGCAAAACAAGAGGGTGTAGGGTGATTTATGTATTTAGTCCATGCATTCCCCCATAAGACAATTATTTCTGTGAGTGAACAGGAGAATTATCTGGTTATGGTCACGTCCATAATTAATTTGAATTTATTCATCATAAAATATGTCAAGAGGAGATGCATTGCACCCATTGCTTTGAATGTTGGCAGGACTAGAAAGGAGGCTGCATTTCACATACTGGGGAATGCCACTTCTGAGACTGAGTCTAATGCCTTTTCACACACTAGAAAAGAGAGCAGAAACCTCTGGTAGTGTTTCCTCACATACTTTCTGGTTTTGTTGCTGGAAAGCCTCTGGCAGAAGTCATGCTAGCTATAAAAAATGGGTAACACAGACAGCACTTTGCATCACAAGCAGCAGAAGTTCTTGAAATGTCTGGTCATCTGCACCAGACATGCCTTCCCCAGATATTAAAATTTAACCTTATCCTGCAGCTGAGTCTCCTGGGAGTTTGTATGCCTTTGGAAGTTCTGCAGTGGCAAAGGAAAAAGAAAAAATCGGGGAAAAACAGCAACAAAAAGCAACGAGCCTTGACTGAGTAATCAGTTTCTCTTCCTCTAAGACTAGCAGGAACTTTTCAGTTAGCTTTATTACCAGGTTTGGAAGCCAAGTCCCGGCAATAGCAGCTCGCAGCTCAGCCTGCTGCTCTGAAACTGTACTTTATCTTCATCAAAATTCTCACAGGGAACATAAAGCTCCGAAGTCTGTTGTGCCCTCAGGACTCTGCAGGATGGGACCCCTTTCCTTTTACACCTTTCCCCAGAACTCCTCCGACTAGGAGGAACTTTTACTAGATTTTCTGGTGTCTGCCCTGTAAGATGGTCATGAATCTGGCTTCCTGCCTCTGAAGCTTTGTCTACAAGATAGAATTTTGCTATCATCACCACTATGCCATTGTCAGTTCACAACGTGTCTTATAATACAAACCCATTAGTACAAGTCCCATCGCTACAAAAATTCCAGGAATCGTTTCATGACTTCTGTTCTGAGCAGGGATATCCATTCTATCATCCACTGCCACAGCAGTTGCTGCAGTAGCCACAGTGTCACTGCAGCAGCAGTGCTGAACAAAGGTGCCACACAGACACAAAGATGCTGTGGATCTCATCTGTCACTGATAGCTTATCTCCAAAGCAGCACGTGGGATGCCTGAACAGTGTCGTATCCCATTCCCACCGTCATTTGCAGAACTCAGCTGGGGTGTTACGTGTCTAGCCTCAGCTCCGGCTCTTCATTCGTCAGCCCTTCTTCCTAGGCTCAACAGAGAGACAGAGACAGAAGGGAATATTGTACCAAAAGAGGCAGAGTTTAGCAGGGTTTTTCCTTCCTCTAGGGAATTTCATCTGGAAAATTCAACAAGGAGACAGAGGAACCTGCAGTGAACACATACACACAAAGTACATTCCATGTCCTCACTATCTGTTCGGCTGTTGCCAGTGAACCTCTATCTACCCCACTTGTGAGATCTGAAAACAGATCACAGATCTGAGATGAGATAAGATAGATGAGGTAAAACTCATTATTAGTTCTTGGATACAGATAGAGGAAGCTGTCCCAGAACTCTGCCCTTTTCACCATTTTCACATTTTTTTTTCTGGAATAGTATATATGCATGGGAATAATGGGTGGAGACAACCCACCTAGATCAGGGTAAGATGGCACATAGAAGAAATCTCCTTTGGACCTGGGCCTCAGCAGACCTTTTCTGTAAACACTGGAAGAAACTGAAGACAAAGATGGTTAAATTCAGGAAAATGGGTTTATGACTTTTAACAATGAAAATGATAGGAATTAGGACAAAGCCAAATGAATTAAGTTTCTTACTTTTCCCCCTTTATTTACAGTTCATTAAGCTCTGACAGAAGCCCTCCAGGTATCATGGCACTCACTTCTTCACAAGTAGCCTGCAGGAATTGTTGCCTGTGTTGTACATCAACCAGTTCAAAACAACAGCACTTGAGTTCATTTGCCAGTGCATGCAGAGCTCCTCCTGTCTTGGGATTGGGAACTGACGGGCTGGAATTGGCTGTACAGCCTGCACGTACTGGTTTTGTTTCAGGGATTTTTCTTGTCTCTTCTTTTTATTTTTATTTTATAAAGCTAAGAGTCTTTTTTAAAGTTTTTTTTTTTTTTTTTTTTTCTTCACAGAAAACTACCAAGAATATATAATCATATTCAGGTCTGAGTTTTCAGAGTATAAAGTGCAACTTCTATGCTGTCGGTCTCCCAAATCCAGGGTCTAGATCAGGGTTCCCACAGGAAATGTTGAAGGAATCCTCCAAGGTGCTTGGGGACCCTAGTGCAGGAGGAAGAGTGAAAGTTTTGTCAATGCCCACTGTAGTCCTATACTGCACATTGGCATTAGTTGATATCTAACAAATGCAAAAAAATATGATACTTTACTGAACACAATTTGGCTGTCATACTATATTAATCTAGATAAAAGGAAGTACTCTGAGAACATTCATCATTGTAATAATGATGATTGTATTAATATAATACATTTCATCTCAAAGCACTTCACAAACCATAGAGCCTTATAAGCATAGAAATGCAGGCATTACTAAGATGAAGAAAAATTGATGGTTGCATTACAACACAGGGCACAGCACTGGGAAGAACGCACAACAACCCAAAATTTCTTACAATCTAAAAAAACCCGTATAGATAGATGTGCTTTATGGTCTTTTTGCCATTTAATGTCCTGCTTTTGATTTGCTCCCATGTAAATCAAATTGCAAAGATGCCTTTTCTAGATTTGCCCTCATTTATGGTAAAATTTATCCCCTCATTGACTTCTTTTTCAATTTACCAGTGGATTTCTTCAGCAATCTAGAATTCACTATTCTTGGTTTTAAGTTATATGAGACTCTCAGTTGCTACACTGGTGCTGTGAGTTTACTTTAAGGGAAATCAGGTCCTATGTACTTAATGTATATGAAATCCTTGTCGTATTTATTTTTGACACTTTGATCTCTCAGATTCAAAGCCCCATGAAAAGTCCAACTGCAGTTCTGACATTTTCCTAGTGTAATACTGAAAAACCACAGGTGTTCCGAGCTTGAGTTTTTGGTGTTCATACTTTGCTAGTCATGCTTGATGTACTTAAGAAATGAAGTGGTAGACTCTTGCCTTGATTTTGGAGTATTTGTGCAGAGAAACACAAATTTACTCTTAAATTTTGCTGGAAGAGATTATTCGAAATGTGTAGCAAATAGAGCACCTGATACAGAATATAATTCCAAACAGCCATAGGTGACATCATTTTTTTTTAAATGTTTGATGCTTACCTTACATTATTGGATTTAACCTGATCTGATGCAGTATCTTGTTACATACATGACATGACATATAAAATTAAAACCAGTTCCATTTTGCATCGTGAATGACTGATAATAGATTATTTGGAAAATAGAATTTAAAAGCAATGTAGCATGACCTATTTGTGAAAAAGATAGAAACTATTTATGATTAAAATACTTCAAATTTTGTTTGCTTTCATCTTTTATCTTATGAAACTCAGGAATGAAAACAATTTGCACTACTGGAAAAGCATTTTAAAGGCTGCTTCAAGATGTGCAATATTTTCTAATTTGAGAATAGATTTTTTGGTTTGTAATCTAAAAGACCTTCATTGACTTGAAGGAAATTTGGATTGGACACCTTATGAGATTGTTGCCATTAGAAATTTTACACTTCATTTAAAACTGTGTGAAGCAGTACAGCATCATCAGAATGTAGCAGTGGAATCTGGCCAACTAGATTGGGTCTGTCTCATTTTGTACTCTATGTCTCAACCTTTTCAGCTTGGTGATCTCTGTTCAAAGTAAAGAATTTTTGCATTCCTCTTGCTTTAGTATTAAAGTAAGAACAAAAAAAGCAGAATTATTGTGGTAAACCAGTGTAATTTTGTTAGCGGGTCTGTGTTTTGGAAAGCAAATGAATAATACTCAGCCTTGAAGGGTAGAAGCTTTCTGGAATAAGTTTTTCTATTCTTTATACTGAATTTAAGTATCTGCACCTTGCAGTCTCTCTTAATTACCTTTGTGACTCCAGAAAACCTCCAAAGTTCATGAACTGCAGTTTTCCAGTATTTGTAAAAATAATACACCACATAGATTGAAAGGATTAAATGGTAATATAGCTGAGTTGCATCTTTGCAACAGTCTGCAGAAAAGGATGGAGAAACTGCCAGACACCTAGGCTGGTATCCAAAAAGAAGTCAATAAATTTTTCCCAAGAACTGCATCTTAATAAGGATAACCCAGTGGAAAGCAGAACTTTCTGGTTTATGAGCACATTGTGAAGAAATGGTCCTTTTTTATTGACACTCAAAAAACTGTAACCCAAGAGTTTACCCAACGACTGGGAGAAATTGTGAAATACTGGATTTTACATAAATGTAGCCCAAGACATGTTAAGATGGGCTTGATTCTGAACCAGGACATGAACTTCAGCTTTAGTTTGGTCTTCCCAGAGTGATCACCACCTTGTGTGACTGAGTAGTATAACAAATTGAGGAAGAATGCGGAGGTGAGTACAAGATAAATAACTGGTTGGGACAATGCAACATCAGCTGATAGCACCAGAAAGCATACTGCTGAGAACTTAAATCAAATAATGAAGTCTTAGTACAACGTAGCCTCAGTTGGTTTTGTGTGATTAAGTATCAGCGGGGGGACAGGAAAGATGAGGAAAAGTGGAAATGGTGATGGAGGAAGGGAGAGGTTCTTGTCAGCAGACTTTCTTCAGATTGTGTGTGAGAGACTGGATTGCTCTTGTCTCTGCAGATGGGAAAATATTCAATATGCAGAGGTGTTTCACCGCCTATCATGCACCACACCTGCTTGTGCCACATGGTCAGCATTGGGCTTCAGTTTATTTCCATACTCGCACCATTTAAAATGTAGGAGCTGCAACTCCAAGACTGCTAAAGAATTTGTATGAATAACTATTTGCAAATTCTTGATGGGGTTTTTAGGTAAGTTTTACGTGAGAAAGCAATTATCTTCATGTTTCCACCTTCTTTCACTTTTCTGTGACCTTAGTGTGGTTGTTCTAGGTGGTAGGGGAAAGGAGCACAGAACCAGAGGCAACTGCTGTTTTTCTGTGCAGTGACACCGTATATGGAGAATTCTTTAAATACAAAGGGAAATTGTTTCTCTCCCTTCTAAGCATGGTTACATCATCTGTATAGATTGTAAAATATGGAGATCATTGATAAGCACACAGTCAATTTCCAGCACCAGATTTGAACTTTTATTCAACAGCGGGTAATCAGAACAGATACGTATTTCCTTACCTCACTGCAGCACAAGACAAAGATAGCTAGCATTACACAAAACGAGGACAGAGAGAAGGAACTTGGCCATTTGATGTGGCTGCTTAAATTAATAAGAGGAAATATTCTTTGAAAGACAGTGATTTTTTTTTTTCAGTTTAAGGTCAATAAATATGACCAAAAGAGCTACTTTTCAAGTGATAAATCTCTAGAGCTTAGCATAAAACTTAAAAAAAGGCATTTTATACTGTTGACTTCAACCATAGTTTTCTTTCTTTATGTGCAAATCAGTCTAAGAAGTTTAATACATAATTTGTGTATGTGAGTAATTTTATTTATTTTGATGACACTGACCAGTATTGTCTAAATGGAAAAGGATGTGAAAGCTTAGCTACTCTGTAGGACAGTAAGATAGTGTCATTATCTTCAGATGTATTCTGTATGGTATCAATGGATGATTTAATATAATGCAGCTCCACTGCCAGTGTTCTTTATGCCGCACAAGCTTTAAAAGACATTATCTGGCTAAAGGACAGAGATGGCCTTATTTAGAGCTCTACTTACTATCTAACCTCTGAAAGTGAAGGGGTAAAAAACCCACAGACTTTAAAGTTTTTTTTTCTCTTAAAGGATGATATTCAAAGCCATTAATTGAAAGCTGAGAAACTCCCATTGGTCATGGGATGTTGTGATGGTGTATAAAGGGAACAACTTTGTCATTTAAATTCCTACCTACTGTTATTATTTTGTCAGTAACATTTTCAGCCTACTTATAAATTCCTGTCTTCCTTAGATCACAGTATACTAATATGTGTGTCAGAAATACCAGCAAGTCAAAGATAGGTACCTACAAAAAAAAGGTGATGTTATATATGCTAAGCAAACCCACTTTTTAAAAAAAGCAGTCCAAGTAACTGTTCAGTGGATGTCACAGTAACACCAAATGTTCAGTGATTCAGTCTTTATCCATTCCTGGGGCTGCAACCCCAGCAGGCATCCTTCAAACCTTGAGAGCTCAGACCTCCTGGCACAGAATGGGCAGTGTGGTGGAGAGGATCTGACTGGATCTTGTACAAAACACCTTGTGTCTGGAAGACAGGGTCTTCTCCTCATTAGTAGAACTCAACTGCTTAATTAGTTTCTTGAAAAGGTATACTGATGGTTCAAGTCAGTTGACACGGGGCAGAAAACTCTTTGAATACTGTGTGAGGAAAAAGAGAATGTCAGGGGGATTGTGTTTACTGAAGGCTAGAAAAGGTGCAATTTTTTAAAAGATCCTCGTGGAAGAATTATACAAGCAAGCAGATGGTCGGTTTATCTTTTAAGACTTGGCATGATTACATAGATTTTAATGCTTCCCTAAAAACTGATGCTAACCTCTCAGATTTGTTTGCTTGTCCTGTATGAAACATCATGTATGAGGTACATTCATTGCTACATCACAGATTATAAAAATAAGGGCTGTTCATTTATAGGGTTATGATTTTTGCTATCTCATAGTTTTGAGATATTTGATGCAGAATTTGTCTCAGGTGGTGTTACTTGTTTTTTTTTATTGAAGGAGTTGTTTGCCCACAATAGATGCAGTACCCTGAAACAGTTCTGTTTCTTCCTAGTGCCAAATCATTGTATCCAGAAGCTGATGTCTGAGCTGAAAATACAGAAGTCAACATTATTTGAGGCTGTTTTGATCTCCATGACATTGTTGGCTGTAATTTCTTATCCCAGTAGTATTGTCATTGAGGGTACAGGAGTGACCTGCTGGAGAATTTCCAAATAGACTTGTACTTGTGATTCATTATTCATTAAAGGAGACAATCTATACAGCGTTTTTTGAGTTGTCTAGTATGATGTGCTGATTTACTCTTCATCCCTTGTTCTCTTTTCTGCTGATTAGACACAGACTGAGTTTTAAGGGATAGAAGGGCAGCTTGTCTAAAGCAAAAGGAAAAGATATGACTTAAAAAAGTGAAAGGCTTTGTTTTAGAATGAGAAGTTATTGTTATGTAGAGCTGAAGTGACAGAACACAAGCCAAGAGTGAAGTCCTCAGCAAGCAGATGCTTACTTACTGCTACTTACTCCACCTTAGTGCCAAGGCAATAGCCAGAGGTGGTCCTGGAATGGCATTTCTCATTGCCGTTGGATGAAGGACAGAGCCCCAGAAGGTCATGCTGACTTCCCCAGGGGAAGAAACCCAGGTGACTCTGAATTGGCAAGGACATAGGACATGCCTTTTGGACAAATCTCCTGATAAAATAAGTTTTATTATTTATGATGATGACTATTATTGTGAAATGAAAAGAATGAGTAGTGGAAAGATATTAATTAACAAATTATTAAAGGCAGCTGAAATGATAAAGAGAAAGAGATAAAAGTATATTTTCTACAGTTATTGATGTTATTCTGATGTCTCTGTTTCGTACTTGAATATCCCTATAATAGACATTTTAGAAAATAGCTAAAGGACATCCCTTCTCTCATACTAAGCATCTCTCAGACAAACAAATCTAATGAGTGATGGGAATCAGCAGTTTATTCACTGTCCATAATTTAAGAAAGCAAGATACTCAGTTTGTTTTTGATTAATCATATACCCCAGTAGAGAGTGATAAATGCATCATTTTTCTATAAATATTTAAGGCTTGTGCTCTATAAGCAGTGAATGGTGCTGCTCAATGTTAAATTCTGAATAATACACATCTTTTTTGAAGTGCAGGGCATCTGCGACTTAGCAAAGGCCCTTGCAAAGACTGTAGTTCAACAAGTTATTTATGCATGTGCATCATTTTATGTGTCTGAATACTCTTATTGATTTTAGCTTAAACTTTCAAGCTTTAAAGATTTAATTTCTTTAATTACATTACTGAATTAAGGCCAGAGTTGTTAAAAAAAAAAAAAAAGTCTTGAATTGAGTTCTCAGGGATGCTATAACATTCGATTAAAATTTGTAAATCACTTATTATGGCATCAGTCAGTACGCATTGTTAATTTGTACTTTATTTACTGACAAGCATAGGATAAAAGCCTCTGTACCGGACGTGGAACAGGCCTTGCTTCGCAATGATGCCACTGTGTACCAGCCAAGGAGAAAATGAAGATTTGGGGCATTTTTCGGTGGCAGTATTCTCCACCATCACTAGGACACAGGGCTACCCTACAACCACAATAATGAGGGAGGGAGATATAGACTACATAACGTGACACAGACTGATAGGGGAGGAAAAGACAGTTTTATAAGTGGGACGTGACATGATTTTCTTGGGGGTTTTTTAGGCAAGAAGCTCCCTTGACATTGTTTTACCTATAATTGTAAATAAACCATGTATGGGAGGGAATTAACTCTCTAGGGTCAGGTCTATAACTAGTCAGAGCTTATTTAAGTCAGAGGAATTACAACAGAGCTTTGGCACGTAAGCGTTTTAGTTATTCAGAAATGTCTCCTCTGATGGAAAGAAAAAATAAACCAAAACCAAAACTTGAAAGGTATTGTGCCCTTTGAGGGTCAGTATAATCCTGTCAGTATTTAAAATGGATTTCAGTGTTGGTAATGTGACTGCAGTTGGTTCCACATCAGATTCCTGGTTCAGTGAACAAACCTTAAGAGTCTGTGTCACTTTGAAGATAAAATAGTCTCTCTCAGGACATACTGCCAAAAGTCTGATGAGATGAAGTGCTGAAGCTTTGACTGGTTCTTTAGTTGTGCTTTGACTTCAGAGTCCTTTGGGTTATTCTTTATTAATCTAAAGAAATCACACCTTCTGGCTATTTCACACTGTTTGAATTGCTAACAAGCCTGGCTGCTAAATTTCTAATTCCAAAGGAGTTCTCTAGATCACACAAATGACCTGGGGCAGTATTGCTAATACCTGAAAATGTTCTATGGATTTAGTTACTAGAGGTGTAGTCAATATTACACAGGCTTATTGTGGGAATGTCTTTGGATGCAGAAAACTCACAGTAGCGGTGCTTGACTTTCTGGGGCTTGATCCTCAGTTCCAGGCTTGATCCTCAGTTCTGAGCTTAATCTTCAGTTCTCCATGGTCTTGATCCTATACTAGCAAGTACTGAAATTAATGACTGTTTCAAAGTCACTAGGTTTGTTGGTGTTGCATAGTCTCCACGTGGAGACTATGAAGGCTCCACTTTCCCACATGGAAACTTGAAAACCCTACCTACAGGAATGCTGGGTTGAAAAATCCTTCTTAGAAAGAACAAGAGAGCAGATGACTTTTCATTAGTTTTTTACTCTATGCCTAGCAAAAAGTTCATGGTTGCTATCCCAAGATACCAATCAAACAATAACAGTAATTGCTAATGTTTTCTGGGATCTGGAGAATCATCATGGGATTATTAGGAGAGTTTTGTATATACTCTCTATCACTGTGTCGACTAAAAGCTGCCAGAGCCAAGCATGAATACTTAGTCCTCTTCCTACTGAGTAGTTGGTTGGGCCTTGTCATTTGTATTATTTCACTGATGTGCTTATTGAATGTTGAAGTTACTTAATGCTTTAGGAGGCAATGTATTTTGTCTAGGTCTATTCATCCCAGAAGGCAGAAGTTTCAATTTCCTTCTTTTTGCACTACTCGGTGCAGAGTAAAAGCAGACTGGGGAAGAATTCAGGAGACTGACAGTACATACTCTATTGAGATTAATTGGCTTGATTCCTTTATTTCAAAGTCCTTTTCTGCTTTTTTTTTTTCAACTTTTAAATTATACTGAGTAATTCTGCTGTGATAATAGCTTCTCTGAAAATAGATGTTATTCCCACTTTATTAGCAGTGATTCCTGATGTAAAACATTGTGGAGGGTGAGAGATATGTAACACAGTAAGTTATTCATTAGCTGTTCCAGTAGAGGAGCTTGGCAGAAAACCGTTCCAATCTGCTGATTATTTTATGTTTTGAGTAAAAGGAGTTTAGTACTTTCAATAAATCCCAGTTGATCTGAATACTTTTTACCCTTTTGCACAGGATTTATTTGGGACAACTTTAAAGGCAATATTTGGAAGATCTGGAAAGAGCCTTCCATTCCTTCCATCCTGGAGTGGCTTTTTTCCCTTAGTTCCTCCTGCTCCTTGGCTTCACTCTGGTGGACTCTCATCCACTGGCTTGTCCTTTTCTTTCTTTATATCTACAAAATCTCATAGCTCAAACTCTCCTGGTTTCACTAGCACCTCTTACTCTGTTGTCTTGCTGGTCCTAATGGCTCAAGTCCTCCTGACGAAGCCTGCTAAGAAGAAGTTTAGATCAGTCAACAGAATGCAAAGAAATTGTGCAGCTTTTCAAGCTCTTAGTAATCTGGAGCAAACCACTCAAGTCTAACTGCAAACCAAAATGTAGTCACAGTGTAGATCCCGGCTTGTCCTGCACAAGGGAATCCTGAATTGGTATGGATAGCTGTGCAATGCAGACCTTGATGCATGGAGCCGTCATGACACTTGGGCAGTATTTCAGATGGGTTTGATAGTTTGCAGTGAATCACAGAGTCCCACAGCCGTTACTGGTGCCTAAGCTGACTTACAATGTATATGTTAACATCTCTGTGGGCAAGACAGTAGAAGGCTGGCAAGAGTTTTCCATAAGGACCGTCAGAAAATTGTGGGAAAATGCTGTTTAAGGCTGTTTCTGTGACAAAAAGCCAACATTTTTCATTGAAAAATCTAACGAAAATGAAACCTTTCTGGGAAAAGTTCTGGGAAAAGATTTGCGGGGAAAAACATTCTCATAAACTTTCTGAGTTGTATTAAAATATTTATTTGCTTCTCTTGTTTCTATCTCCACTCATTTTTCCCACCTCTCCTCATGCCAACTGTGCCACTTATGACCTTCACCATTCCCTTATCATCGTCTTTCTTTTAGTTCATTTGTTAACTCCTCTGACAGTACCAAATGCTTCTTATCTCACTCTGTTTTTACATGTTATCTCCTGCCACAAAATAAACTCCCCTATTCACGAAGGATTTACACTATCTCCTATTTTCTCTGTTGTTTCTGAATAATCACTTTCTGCTTAAGATCTTCGGACTTACACCTTTGGCGATAAACACCATTTATTCCTTCATTTATTAGATTCTTATTGTCCCCCAGGTAATCCTGCTCTTTACCTTTCCCTTGCATTGTAAATTCCTTTTGTATTGGTTCTCCAAAAATTTATAGTGCATCTGTTGCTTTGACTCTGTGCCTGGCTTTCTGTTAATGACTTTTGAGCTGATTTGTTTAAATCTATGGCAGTGAACAACTCTATGACCTTCAGACATGCTTTGAAATTGTGGAGTAAACATTCTGGTTGATCAACAGTTTTCGCTGGAATCATCAGAAAATTATATTATTTGTTGTGTAAGGGAGGAATATGCTTGTGGTATTGAGCTACAAGTTTTGGACATGAATCTTGATTAAAAAAAAGTTAATTCCACTTTAATGTCACATTTGTGACCACTTCCCTGCTAAATCAAAGGCTGTTGGTATTGTTCTGGAGAGGAAATATTGCTTATGTAGATTCATTTTTTCATGAGTATGAAAAGCCACAAATATTTCCAGAATGCTAATGACATTTAACACTGTTTAGTTATTGTGTTGCATCATACACTGTGCTGGTTTTTTTTTGTCTTCTTCCATTCTTCATTTTTTCTTTTTTTCAAAGCAATAGTAAATAAAATTAATAGATTTTAGAGCTTGGGTATTTGTCTTGTCAGAGCTGAACCAGAGCCTAGACGACTGACTTAATGATATTCTGCAACCACGGTGTTGGGAGTAATTTTTTAAAATCATGCTAAAACAAACACACAACCCCCCTCTAAATTTACTTTATAGTAACAATATTTCATGAAGCATAGAGCATAAGCTGCAGAGGGAAAAAAGGAGTCATCCCTGAGGAAGACATGTCTGTGGCTTATTTCATTTGTTTGATGGCACTTTGGTACCTGATATACAAGGTTTTGAGAGCTCAATTTCTTTTCCATTCAGGAATATTTGCTGAATGTCCACAAAGATGGCTTATATCTTAAAATCACAGGTTTTCATTTACTAATACCGGAATTTTCTACACTTCTGTTACACATGTCTGATTTTTCAGAAGTTGGTATGAAATGAAGAAATTATTTCACCAAATCTCAGAAATGGTTGTGATAAATCCTAAAATAATATTTTTGGCCAAATACTCTATTGCCATTATTTTAATGGAATTACACCACAAGCAAAGAACTTACCCTATTATCCTTAGAACTTACCCTATCTTATCCTTATCCTGCCAATTTGGATATTGCAGAAATTACCAGTAAGTCAAATAATGACAGCTTACTTAAACCAGTGGTAGCTTATTAGTGTAGACTGGCTCTAGGAACTTACTGGCATGATGAATGACTTTCAAAATTTTGGTGCTGGCAGACTGTTGCCAACCCTCCTTAATTTCTTCATCTGTATTCTTAGCATTACACAGGAAATACAGTTGCATGGCTCAGCTGCAATCTGGCTATCACAGACCCAGGACCTGTTGCTGGTTGGAAGAACACAGTTTATCAATCAGAGGGCAGAACATACACCCTTAGAAGCCTGCTGGCATCGTTGTACTCATCAAAGCATTCTTCACCTCAGGCAATAGTTTAGGTCCAGAAATCATGCATTCAGTTAATGGAAAAAAACCCTATGAATCAAAACCTTAATCATAACGTAGAACATATTTACCAACTCCCTATTTTTTATAAACAAATTCTTTCATGGCAAGTTGGTGCAATATAGAAGTTGGCAAAACGTGCTTCTGATACTAACTTGTCTGATAGTGTCATTAAGGATTTTTTTTTCCCATTCGGATCTTAGAAGCAGAACTTGAAAATTGGTGTAATTAAATAAAACTTATGTCTTTGTTTCTCTAGTCTTAGAAATAAGATAATGATCCATTTGCTTAACCATAAGAGCCAAATGTTATTAGAGACACTCTGGATATCAGGTATCACCCAAGACCTTCATGAGTCTTTCTAGGCCAAAAGCTGGAGGTAGGAAGGCTATCCAGGAAGATGACATGAGATACCTGTGTTTGCCTTGCAGTGGGGTTGTGTCTGGAGGTTCAAACAGCTGACTCTAGGTGTCATATGCGCTTAGGAACTATATACGTAGACTCCTGTTATAGCAATTGGAGGTCTGGTCAGTAAGGCTTGATTCACATGCCTACATGTAAGTGCACAAGGCAGTGGGAAATGACATCAAATATACTGTATGGCTTCCAGTTCTTACCCAGCAGCATGCAAGCACCCTCTAGTCCCTCAGGCATATCTGCCAGACAGTTTGTCTTTAAAAGCATTCAGAGCTAAAGCTTAAGCAACCAAGTTCCATCTGGTGAAGCCTACAGATTATTCAGCTCACTAGGAAGAGTCCACCTGGCTCTCCATTGACTGTTTTGATTAGATCACTTGACTGTAACAGGACTGTAAACACATAGAACTTGATTCAGTTGACAATACATAGGTACCTAGAGCCATTGAGTTGCCTTGTGCTATCGGACACATCTAACATACCTGTGTGGGCTCACAGATAAGACCTGTGCCTTCCAGAGTAATAGCTAAAGGTCAGGTGAACTTACTGCAGCACATGTAGGTGACACCAGGCACCTACATGTAAACTTAGTTCACATGTAGATGTCTAAATTTGGATGTGTTAATCTGCAAGCTGAATTCAATCCCTGCTGTGCGTCTCATTGATACAGAGAACTTTTTTTTTTTTAAATACCATGTATTTTATGTTGCATCATTCCTTAAAAGGTAATTGAATAACTGTGACTAATGTTTGTTGTGCCGCTAGACATATTTGCTGTAACAGTAACTATGACTAAGAATATTTGTACCTACTGTTCTTCATCCAGGACAAGTGTTTTCTGCCCAGTGAATGAAAGGGTATCTTGCTCACAGGTGAGAGAGTCAGTATAAACTGCCTTGGTTGCAAACAGGAACAGATGGAGAAGCTGAATGCCCGACCTCCATAGCATAACTAAAACTTACTTTTCCTCAGAAGGTATAAAAAACTTTATCAAACTTTTCCTCTGAAAGTTGTGCTGAAGATTGTTTTTTCCCACAGAAACATGCAGGTTATCCCTGTATATTTTGGTAATAAATACCAACTTTTTCATTTGACCTTTGGAATTTCTCTGGTTTGAATAGTCTGAGATCACAAGAATACCGTGAACCTTAACCACTTCACTGAGAAGGTTTCAATGTTCTAGCAAGTGTTTGCATGAAGCTGTAGACACAGATAAGACCATGGAGTCCCTGTGTGTAAACTCTTCATGCGCAGCTTAGGAACCACCAGTGTGGTTCTTCAGAGGACAATAATACATTTCAGTGACACTTTTATTTTGTATTTATACTTATTTTGTATTTGTACATCTGAGCTACCACTGGAAACTTATGTCCAAAAGGAATTTTTTTCCAGACCTTGCCATTGTTTCTAAAATATAGAAAATAAGGAATAGTTTGTAAATCTAGTATTCTAGACCTCTGTGTCCACAAAGTCTTCTTTGGATCATTCTTCACCATTGCTAGCTGTCAGATTATATCTCTGGTTTTCAGTGCTGAAACAAATGGGGGTAATGATCTCCTTCACAATGGCATTGGAAGTATTAATTGTTTTGTGTAGCTCTTGAGCAGCTATTGCAGCTCTTCCTGGTTCCTTTGTAAACAGTAAACAGGATTGCTCTCAGTGACTTATTTAAGCATACATGATACCTCACTTGATCCAGACGATTTTCTTAACTGTAAGAATTTCATACACAAGGAGCCATTTAGACACCTTAGTTAAAATCCTGCCTTCAGCCAAGTCAGTTAGAGTTCTTCTCTAAACAACACGGATGCCAGGATCTCATCAATTCCCGTGAGCCAGGTGCAAAGCCAGTATCTGTACCAACATATTGCCAACAGCAAGACTGCAGTGGTGTTGATAACTCTGTCGGGTAATAGAAAGGTATTGGGTGATAAGAAGGTATCTGAAAAATACTCAGAAGACTCAAGGAGCACAGAAAGGTATAGGTGAGGAAATCCTCCCCCGTTGACATCTAGTGGAGACGTACCCAGCATGAATAAAGATTTGCATTCGTTTTGGCAGACACAGTCAACCACGTGATGGTGCTCTTTTGACTCACAGGCAGCTGAAATAGAAATACATGGCAGTTTTAATTGCTCAACACTGCGAGTGATAATTTAAATATTGAGGTCTGTTGTAACAGTTTTTAAGGATGTGCTACTCTCTGAGTGGTTTGATTTTTAGCTGTGTGCAGTGTAGTAGACTAATTCTCTCTCAAGGAAAACAAAAGATCATCAGACTTCTGATGCTTTTCAATATTGGCAAGTCTCCAATAACTGTAATCATGATGTTCATTTATGCAACACCACAACCCTGATTTGAGGTTTTAGTCATTCTAATTAAAGGTATTATTTCAACCTAAACTCACAAATAAGGGTATAATCAGGAATTACAGTGTTTCCTTTGACATCAGTGTTACTATTGAGTTTGCCTTCCTATACATCATTTATCATGTAGAAAAAAAATACTATTGATGGAGTTTTTTTGTCTATATTGTTTTTAAACTTGAGGAAGTTGTAGTTTGGCTATGCAAGATATTTGCTATGAGCGTGCTGGGTGGCAGCATGAGCATTTTGTGTGTCTGCAAGGTAAAATTGTGTTTCGTTAAGTGATGCTTTTACAGAGAGGCTGACATTGGTGAGAGACTGGGACTTCATAGTGCCTTTTCACAACTTTTACAATATCTTAGCCTGAGTTTCCTCTGTCTTCTTTCACACAGCTTAGTACCGTGTACTGTGTACTACTAGCCTGCTCTAGAAATGAGGTCTTCATCTCCCGTTTCATGTTGGTGGCCTAATAGGCCTTTGGGGTTTCTCCTTTTAGTGCATGCTGCTTTTTGCTTCTGTCCAACGTGTCTTTCATTTGGTTGAAGGCATACCCACTGACCCATCTGTGCTGCTCGTGCACATACTCCTGACTCTTCTGGGTCAGACCTGCTGATTGATTCACCTTATCTTACTTATCCCTGATCCTTTGACCCTATCCAATTTCGCAGTCGGGTTGCCTGGCAATCCTGTTCAGTTATTTTCCGTTCCTGCTCCAGAACCATTCAACACCTGAAACACTTTTTATGAACATGTCCCATCAATTACTGTTGGCTTTGCCATTCAGTCTCTACTTACTCAGTGTTTGGATATGGATGCATACCTCTTGCTGTAAACAGTTTCCTGCTTCACTTCTCATTCTCCGACTACTGATATGTCATCTCATCTCTGTGTGGGTCTACAGCAGCGTTCATCGTAAGAGCCACTCTTGGCTGTCTAGCTCATCCACCTTGCTGGTTACAGGAGGAAAAGTGTGGAAAGGATCGGATTTTGCTTAAAAGGTATAGAAAACTTCACTAGGAGGTTTAAGAGAAGACACATTGCCAAAATAGATGCTTTATAACTTAGGAAAAAAGCTTGAAAAGAGTCAAGAATTATGTTTATACTAACAGTGATAAGGGGGTTGGAGCTATTGTGGACCATTTGATCATGTTGTATGACCTGCTGTACATCACAAGACAGTTGTATTTTCTCTGGCTTTTCCTGTCTCAAGCCTAGTTTAAAAAGTAGACTTCCACACACTGTATAATTTGATACATCTTTTTACTGCAATCTCCAGTTAGACAGTTTTCCAGAAACAGAAACTGGAAAGGATAGTAAAAACAAAGGTTTTTCATAGTTATCTCTGTACGCTTCTGTGTTTTCTAGACAACCGAGGTGAACCTTTTCAGTGTTGTCTAAACATGCTTTCAAAACAGATGCTTGGTGTTCAGCAATGAGCTGAAGAAGAATCATAGAATCACAGACTGGTTTGGGTTGGAAGGGACCTTAAAGATCAACTAGTTCCAACCCCTCTGCCATGGGCAGGGACACCCTCCACGAGACCAGGTTGCTCAAAGCCTCATCCAGCCTGGCCTTGAACACTTCCAGGGATGGGGCATCCATAGCTTCTCTGGGCAACCTGTTCCAGTGCCTCACCACCCTCTCCGTGAAGCATTTCTTCCTGATATCTAATCTAAATCTCCCCACTTTCAGTTTAAACCCATTACCCCTTGTCCTGTCACTACAGGCCCTTGTAAAATCTATCCAACTATTTCATAGCCTGCTGTAGCTGTCTTTCTGTAAACAGATATTGCTAATAACAGGAAGACTTTTAAAGTAAACATTTAAGCAGCCCAACTCTAGAATGCTCATAATTATTTTGGATTTTCTGCCTTGATAGTGGTGCTGGGTGTCTGGTAGAATTTGAAACCCAAATTCAGTCAAACTTGCTGTTGTTTATACTGCCATCATTTGGTATCCTGAGACTTGGAGGGGTCTTTTTTACAGAAATTCCTACTGCGTGATGCATCAATTCCCAAGCCATATTAAATTCTCTGTTATGTCATATCTGATTTCTCTTTATTTTCAAGCTTAAAATTTTAATACTTGTGTTTTCCTGCCCTGTCAAAACACTTTTATCATGAAATCTCATGATATCCTCAGTATCTGGTGAACTACAGCATATTGCAAATATATTTGCTATATGCCTATTGCTTATTTATGAAACATATGCCCAGTGTTTGTCCAATATTTGGCACATGTAACATGCAGCATCTGTTCTTAGTTAAGGAAAATGTTGCTGATTCAATCAGAGACCTATTACGGATCCCTTTGCTTTACACCCCAAACTTCACCGCCTGAGTGAAGAAATAAACCGAGTAACTTTTACCAAAAGCACCGTTCCATTGAGAAATGTCTTCCTAGCTGCTCTGTTGTCCTCATTCAAACCCTTCCTCGGGATTTCCCAGCATGCTACCGCACATTCACAGAATTAAGCATCTGTTAGCATCTATTAGCTGCTCATGAAGCTAATCATAACTTTTTCCTGCTGTACTCTTTTCACAAGTATTTGTGGTTTCCATTAATTATTTCCTATCATACAGTTAATATGATTGTAAAATCATTGTTTTAAATATTTTTTCCTATATGAGTCCACAGTACTTAATGTGTGTAGGTGCATCCCTAATTGAAGTAAATAACTTAATAAATTTCCACAATTCCAAATCCTACAAGAGGATTTAATCAGTTCTGTTGGAGAGCTGTTGATTTAATTCACAGGAAATATTTACTTGTCCATTCCCCGGGCTATGGGGGAGATATGCTTTAGATAAGAGAGCAGCCTCTGTGCAAGTAAACTCAGGATTTTTCTCTACCTTGAGATGACACACAGATCATCCTCTGCCTGAAGAATTCCCATGGACTTGTGGAATTGGGACTTGCTGTCTCTCTAGTTTTATTTAGAACCTTCTGCTAGTTTTATGGCCTCATTATCCCTGCTGTAGCAGACTGAAATAACGTAATCTGGCCCTTGATTTTTAGTTAGCAGTCGTTTGGAAATATTTTTTTAGATGTGTATGATTTTCCTAAGGTGCTTCGAAGAAATTTAAACTGCTCTTAATATTGGTTTTTTCACCACTAATTTGGTAGAAGAATGGAGCTTAATATAGAAAGAAGAATATTTGCATGCAAAAAAATATTTAAGAGTTAGTTGTCTGTGAGGCCAGCATGGTGTTATATATGAGGAGCGTAGAGCACAATGAAAGTTAATGTACGAAATGTTGAGTCTGAACTGACTGAAACTTGTGTTCCTTTCTCTATGGGTTAACCATCATTGTGGAGAATACAGTTAGGTTTTTTTAGTAGGTCTTTTGTTGTTATTGTGCATTCTTTTTTACATTTTGAGTTAAGTATTTTTTAGCTTGCCATTTCTTATCTAAATCCTTCCCTAGAAGTATTTCCTTACCACAAGATAAATAGCCTGATGTCAGTCTGATCCCACAATACCCATTGGCTCTATCTGAATTTTCCATATAGAACAATTTTAAGATAAGGTGTTAAATATTAAATTCACAATAATATTTTTCATTATTGCCTTGAAGCGTTGTTGGATTAGATGGAATGAGCAAAGCTGAGGAGGTAGTGACGAAAAAAACTGTTCAAAAAGTCAAAGATTATAACATACAGCTATGAAGGAAGAGAGTCTGCATTAACCAAGCCTGCCAGGAAAAGATGCTAAGACTAAATGAGAGGCCAATTAGCGCAGTTTGTTCTCCCGTAAAGACTAAATGCCATATGATGCCATTGATCCACACCTTAAACACTCATTGATTTTTACAAGGTGTTTTGTCTGTAAAAGGGTGGTAAAAGATGGAGCTTTTAATGAAAATTCATTTGAAGAGGATAAATGAAGGTATAACCATACTACTTCAAACCACTTAAGAAGATCTGCTTTTGGGGAACAAGTACATTATATTGGCACGTGTTGTATCCAGAGCTGAGCTGCCCAGTGCAAGGACATGGAGTGAGTACAGCAAGTCCAGGGAAGGGGCACTGAAGCACAGAAGGGCTTGAAGTATCTCTTATATGAGGAGAGCCAGACTTTTCCCAGTGGTGCCCAGTAACAGGACAAGAGGCAATGTGCACAGACTGGAACAGGAAGTTCCATTTAAGCATCAGAAAAAACACTTACTGTTAGGGTGGACTAACACCAGGACAGGTTGCATCCCTGGAGATGCGTAAAACACACCTGCACACAGCTCTGAGCAACCTGCACTGCTTGACTCTTCTCTGAGCAAGGGGCTTGACGAGATGGTCTCCAGAGGTGCATGCCAACCTCAGCCATGCTCTGATTGTGCCATTTTGTCACACTGGACTTTCTCTTATTGTCATAGTATGTTTTCTAGGAGCTCAGATTTTCACCAGCTTCTGCAGGGCAAGATTAATTTTATCAATTTTTCAGATTTGCATATACTGCTGGGACAAACACCTTTTTCAT
Source organism: Rhynochetos jubatus (assembly GCA_027574665.1). Taxonomy (NCBI): domain Eukaryota; kingdom Metazoa; phylum Chordata; class Aves; order Eurypygiformes; family Rhynochetidae; genus Rhynochetos; species Rhynochetos jubatus. The sequence continues at coordinate 12,320,818 of CM050652.1, forward strand.
GGTCAGATCCATAGATTTTGTGCAAAGAAATATGTTCTTGTTTTTCCCTAGGCTAAGTGATTCTGAAGGACCATAAAATACTTGCAAAGAAGAAAATACTCTTCAAAGGGAGGAAACCACCAGGAGTTCATTTTGAGAAAAAGAGGTGTTCTTGAAAGATTGTAACGTTAGTCCAGGTTAAACATCTGTAGGATGATAGCCTGCAGTATTCTGTCCAGGTGCTCAGTTTTGTGAAAATATATCCAAAAACTTTGAAGAAAGGATTTTTTATAATTACATTTTTTCTATTTGTTTTACAATTGAGTAAATTCAGCCACACAGAGTATAGGGCAACAGTGCAGCAAATCAATGACATACACAGAAATAGAAACCTATCTAGGAGGCCTAATTTTTAGACTCTCACATAAGATTCCATTGCATTAATTGCAAATTACATTGTGTTATACAATAAGTTTTGTAATAAGGAAATTCTGATGATTATACTAAATCCATCAGAAGTTAAAATTAATAACTTGCAGGTTAAGCGATATTGTAGAGAAGAACAGGATTGCTCTTGTTCTGTAAAGTGACTGTTTTTGAAGGGACCTAAGAAGGTGAAATTACATCTGCAACTGAAGTTCAGTTAAAACCAAGGTCCTCACTCTCACTTTGCTTTTGCAAGGACACTTTCTATGTCTAACAACACACATTGCTGTAAACTAACAGAAGAGTAGCTGGAAAATAGTGTGAAGAAAATGTTTGCATAAATGTGAAGTTGGGCACAGCTGTTCTGAGAAAGCATGAAGCTAAAATAGTATAGGAAATGGAAGCAAGGAAGTCTTTTATGTTTAAAATATGAGCCTATATGAGAAGAGATTAATGAGAATAGTTGTGAAAATGAATTCATTTAAATATGAGCTATTTCCTTTTTTGAACCCTGTAAGTTATGGTTTCATGAATATTTGTCAAAGTTAATGTTGTGAAGCTGAACTGTTGCTTTTTCTTGGAGAATAAAACTTGTTGTCTTCCTTTGTATTACATATTCTCTTTTAACAAATGAAGAGAATGCAGTGATTAATATACATGCTGCTAAATTCTCAAAAGCTTGATTCAGCTATGGAACAAGAACATTTTGCTTCTTGTGAAAAAGTAATGAACTGTATAAATATAGGAGTCAAAGCTTAAAGTTGGCTGAAAATGATGAACGGCTCTTCTCTTTGGAAACTTAATCTTTGTTCAGTTTCTTGACTTCCAGATAAGAAGAGCCATCAGGCTTTTCCACATTGGCTCATGCAGTATCATCACATCCATTATGGTGCTTATGGTCTTACGGCAAGAACAATGCCTCGTCCAGCTATAAGGTGACACACTTGGAAATAATATATCTGCTACTGCAGATATGAAACAAACAAACAAAGAAACAAACAAAACCCTCATGGTTTTCCAGAGTGAAACAATAAAGCAAAACCTTTGCCAAAGGCAGTTTGCATATGTATAAAAAAAAATAAGGTTCTAAATTCTAATTGCACAAAAAGCCTCAGATGTATGCTTAGTCTTGATTTTTAAGAAGCCAGTATAATCATGCATTAATTAAACTTGCAAATCTATTTTTTCTGAGATGTGTATTCTTCTTGGCAGGGTATGATTTTAAATTAACCTTCTGCTTTTGGGCAAACTAATAGCCGATTTCCAGGAAAGGATAATTTGCTTTTCCATAAAGACTTTTCAGACATGGAAGAATGTCTGTATTGTCCTCAACTTTCTTTGTTATTTGTGCCAGTAGAACACAAGGCACTGAAAATTCCATTCATAAAGAAATTGTACAAAACTGAGGACCTGAGGGATGGATAAACGTCTTTCCAGAAGTTTGCTTATAACTTGTAAGCACTTTGGCCACGCTTGATTTCTACATTATGCATAATTTTGACCAGAAATTATATTGCAATGACATTATTTATTATGCAGTATTGTTTTATTAAATTATTTATAAAAACATGATTTAATTACCCAGACTCTTTTAATGAAGTAATGAGGACCCATGTAAAGCAGTATGAAACTTTGTGAATACATACTCGTATTCTAGTTGAAATTGGTATGTGTTTGGGTATACAATAAACATATCTCTAAATACTTGAGATACACCCATGCTGTAGTTCAGTGAAATCGCACAAGTTGTAGGAATCATAACATCTTAAAATTCTATGTAGAAAAGCAAGAAATTGTTAATGTATGTTAGTCCAGTATGTTAAGAAGTGCATAGTTCTGTTAGCTCCTGCAAACACAAATAAAATATTTTAGATGATAACCACAAAAGCCAACAAGTGTCTATAATGGTTCCAGCTTTACTTCTGTGGGGTCAGTCGAGTTATTCTGCCTGTACTATGTGAAGGTAGCACTGGTGTAAAGCACAACTGCTTGCCTGAGCGTACTGCTGAATGGTCAAAGTTATAATTGTATGCACTAATGCCCTTCAAACATTCAAACACAAAGAACTGCATTATTTTCATAGTGTTAGGACTTCAAAATGTTGTCTTGTGGGTAGACTGAGGCCAGTTTTATACAAAATAAACCTCAAAATGTTGTCAAATCTCAATGCGCGCTTATCATGTGGAACTCAAAAGTCTGACAAAAATGCCTAGTATTGTTTAACTCGAAGGAAATTTTGCCATAGGCTTAATGGATCCAATTTTTGCTGTACATTGGTTTCACCTTGAAAAATTGTTTTCAGTGTTTTTTATTATTAATTTTTTTTTCCTGAGGCAGGGACATTCTGGCCTGTGGAGATGTTTTTGAAAGTTAAAATTAGTGTTTCTATAGTTTCTAATCTTGTTATAAAGAAATTCTTCTTCATGTATTGAAATTCTATCTTGAGTACTCAAAAATTTTCCTACACATATACCCCTAGCACCATGCGAGATGTAGTGTAGTCTGTGGCACAACATATCCAGGAGGGGGGGATGGCAGAACACAGGGCAATGGAGCTCTTGCGCTCTTGGAGCACAGCAGGGATATCCAAAAACATTCCAAGTGGTGCTTTTAGGCAATTAAACTCAGGGCCCAGGTAATATGTAGGTACCTAAATCAAGATGCTTACTCTGAATCTCTACCTCATGCCTTTATTCAGTTAGTATGAAGGAGCTGAGCAAAAGGACACAATGGTCTCTTCTAACCATACACCTTACATATACCTTGCGTGTATATATATGTATTTATCTGTAAACAAATGAATAATCCCACGTGATGCGTTGGGCTTGGTATACACATGATCTTTTGAGAGATGCTCTCAAAATAGCTTTTGAGATCTCTCTCATGCTTGGAGATGTTTAAAAGCCAACTAGACACAATCCTGTGCAATCTGCTCTAGGTGACCCTGCTTGAGCAGAGGGGTTGGACAAAATGACCTCCAGAGGTCCCTTCCAACCTCAACCCTTCTGTGATTATGTGTGATGTTTGCTTATGAGCAAACTATGAGTTAATAGGGAATATGCCAGTAGATGGTGCTCATGAATGTATAGATTTGTTCTCACATCACTAAAAGTTTTTGGTGTTACATGTTACCAGGCTTCGCTCATGTTGTTTATCTGGTTCATTGAACAGTTGCGTAATTGAAGTTCATCACATACGTAATTATTTGCAAGGTAAGAGCCTAAATGATGTCTTAAGGTTGTAGATGAAACTGATCCTACACTAAGCCCCTCAGTTGCCTTTGTGTTAGCATGAGTCCTCCAAACACAAATTATTTCCGCCTTGTTTGAATTCCCCTTTACAGAACGGCATTGTTCCCTGGCTCTGAAACTGTCTAAAATCAAAGAATTTTGAGCACGTCAGGGAATTCTGAACACGAACTGCTGGCCTCAGCACTTTGTCACTGCTAAATTAGGATAATAACATTTTCTGTTTTCTCAGGCTGCAGGAACTGACCTCAGAACTGTATTGGACATGACTCTGTTGAACAGATGTTGTAATGAGATGACAAAAAAATCTAATTTGTTCCGTAGAGGAAAGGAACAGAAAAGTATTTTATTTACATGAAGGGCATAACCACATTAAAACAGTTCGATAAAAACATTATATGTTTCAGAAAGTTGTTACTGAATAGAGTCAGGGCTAGAACTGATAAAGGACATATCTACAGGCTGCATGTCAGTGGTTGCTATAGACATAATTACCCACCGAAAATGCTGCAGTGAGAACTGTGTGCCTAACCTCCAGACAACCGAATGGGGAGAACTGGAAGCCAAAGAGGCAACATAAAAACCTGAGGCTGAGTGAGAAGTCATCATAAATTAGCTGTTAGAGAGTGTAGAAGAACAGTATCTGAACTCCTACCCCATGGCAAGTGCTGATCTCTGTCATTTGATCTGGCAGTGGGATGCCTCCATCCATGGAGAGAGCAGAGTTTGGAGTTTAGCCACTTCCAGATTTTTTTGTGGAACAATTGAGCAGAACCTACTGTTGTCCTTGTAACATGGACATAGGAGTAGCATGACCATACCTGCCTTTTATAGAGTGAACACCTCCAGGGAAGTAGGAGAGCTAAGGCAGCCTCCACTCACGTGTCTCCCGGGGAGAACTTTAACCACCATGTGCCAGGCCATTGCGGGTGGGTGCCCGCTCCCATGCACGTTCTGCTCAGCCCAACAAATACTGCCGCAAGAACGGGACTAACTGATGGAGCACAACAGAGCCTGACCTGGCAGCCTGGTGCTCCAGCATCCATTGGTGAGCTGTGCAGACACAGGCATTTCACGTGAAATAGTCACTGCTTAAAAATCCTGAGACCATGGATCAAGACCACCCCTTCTAGGTGATTTCCCTAATTACTCATGTAGAGCCTCTTCCTCCATGCCTTAGCTTCCTGTGTCTCCGTAGCGCTTGGTTTCCTGCCCATGCAAACTCTGTTTCAACAGCACAAGGATATTTCTCCATCTAGACTGGCCTGCAGCTTGCCAGTTCCTACACTCTTGGCAAACGTGGATTCCACTCCCCTGAGGCTAAGAGGGGAGTTCAGTCCAAAGTCATTGTTATCCCAGGAGAGGGTTTTCATGCCTCGATCAGAGGCGAACAGTTTTTTTCTCAGCTGGTACAATAGTTTCTGTGCACATTTCCAGACTGGTGACCCCTACAGAGATGGTGGTGCTCTGTGGTTTGGGAGATATCTCATATTGCCCGAATCCAGCATGGAAGAGCATTCTTGCACAGGTCTTATGGAGAACTTCAGCATACCCATTCGGCTCAGGACCCAGTGCAATGGAGGGGGAAGAGCATCTGCTGGTCAGCCAGGCAGCTCTTGGCATGGGCAGGGTGAGCCCAGCAGGGACTTGTAGAAGGATCGGCTGCTGGGAACTGAGAAGACCAGCCTGGATCGCACCTCTTGTCTTCAGCCCTTTCTGGACCCGTATTTTAATAAAATAATTTACTCAGCTTCTGTGAGTAAATTCATACTACTAAATGATAGGGATATGGTGTTATATATGTTTTGGACAGAAAAAACATACACTGCCCTTATTTTAGTGCAGCGTGTGGCAAAAGCTGAATGTTTTATGTTAATGGATTCACGTACAGTTTACATTTTATTCACATTATTTTGTTGGTCCTTAAGTACAAAAATATCATTATAAATATTTTACATGTTTTCTACTTGTAAGTTCTTTTCCCACAGCTGGTGGTCTATTTTGCCAGTTTGGGTTAAAGGGACGTCATCAGTTGGAAATCGAATCTATTTTAAAAACAGAGTTAGAAGGAGAATAAATTACAACACCTGCCAGTTTTCCTATTTCTTTTTAAGATTCCTCCCCCATCAATCTCTCGCAGTGCAGAATCTGATCATTCACTCGATGCTGTGAAAGGCAGCATTGCCATTGACTTTGCTAGGTGTCGGCTGTAACGCTCCAGCGTCGCTGCCAGGCTCGGTGTGTAGGGCAACCCTCCATGCCTCTGCATTCACGTATCAGCACTGCAGAGACTGCTCTGGGTAGAGATTTTAGCATTATCTTTAAGTCAGGCAGCTCAGTCTCCGTGCAGAGCAGTACTCAGGGCAGGCTGGTTTGACGTCTGGGCTCAGACAGCCCGGAGAGCAACTGAAGGAACTGACTGCGGAGGGAAGCCAAACTGCACCCAAAGGACCAAAATATGCACAAAGCCTTAAATTAAGGGGAGAGGAGGAACAGCAATGCTCATAAATAAATTGATAGCTTTTTTTGTGTGCTTATAAAATTCATTTTATAGCCCACAGACTCATGAGTGCATCATCTTTCACGAGATACCTAGAAAATTTGTGAATGCGGAAGCACTACCAGTGGATGGAAAGCTGCTACGTTCAGCTTGCACAAAGCTCCCTGTCAGTCTGACTCATCCACCCACCAGCTGCCAGCGCGGTCAGACGTAACGGGCACTTTGCTTTCTCGGCTTTGTACCGATCCCCTTCTCTTACCAGAGTATGGCATGGCATGGCATGCCCTCGCCTCAGACCAGCAGGACAACTGCACCATTCTCCCCTGTTCTGCTCCCTCCTCAGCTGGCTCTCTCCTAGGAAGCTGAGGTCAATGATGCCATCAGTAATGTCAAACTGTCAAGGCCACTGGGCAGAATATGGGGAGATGATAAAATCAGCTGATCATCATTAGTATAGTGGTTTTCCACTGATTACCTGTTAGAACACCTCCTCTTCATCCTTCTCTCTCTCCTCACACACATGTACACATAACCTTTTGGTAGCCACACCTCCCTCCCATTTAGCCTCTTGGAGGCAGGACAGTGGCTGAAACTGTCATTCACAACTCCAAGAATGACTACCACTACCAGAGTGCATCAGCTCCACCATTCGCCTTATTCAACATCTTCCAACAACTGCTTCCAAATGCTTTACAAAAACATGTTGCTTTCCCCAGTGTGCAAGTTAGACAACTACAAGCCTTAGAGGAGATACTTCTTTTTAACCCCAGGCATCGTAGCATCTAACTTGTCCTTTAGACACCTTTTTCCCTAGGCAAGAAGGATATTTTTGTTTGTCACATCCATACCTTTTCCTGTTTCATTAATATAAAGGACCTGATAAAATGACTTTCAGTTTTTTCCAGGTCGTCTCAGGCAGGAAGTGTTTTCTATCTCCTCTGACAATTAATCAGTAAAACCCTGTTCTTGTGATACGTTAAAAAAACCCAACTTCCTTCAGCACTAAAGTGATGATTAATTTATGCAATGTTTGAATGATTTTCATCAGTTAGCAGATACAATGATTTGATTTTCCTGTATAATCATTTCAACTTAGATATCTCACTTGCCAAGAGCCTGACAAATCTGATGTGAATACTATTTTTTATTACAATAAATCTTCGTATTTTGATTTTTTTTACAATTTGATACTTGCTTACCTTAAGAGATAATTCAAAATAATTATACTTTATTTGCATTTTGAAGTTTTATTCTTTTAAATGAGTCATTGATGATCCTGTTAATTCCCTAATGCAATTCAGAATGCAGTCAGCTGTTTTAAATACCGAGCTTCTTCACAAGGAGCAGAAATGCCCAGTTCCACAGTGAGCAGTTCAGTCTGCCTCCCATAATTTTGGTTTTTTCCCCTATGCATTCAACAGCGGCACTTCTGAAGATCTACAGGATCCAGCCTGCCTCATTTAAATACTCATTAGTCTCCTTTGACTGCATGAGGTTTTTCAGCACCTTGAGAGACTCACTCAGTCAGATGATGTGCCAACCACCTTCACTGACAATAGAGGGAAACAATAGCAAATGTTAGAGAAACACATTTGGCTTCCAGACTGCCCAGCCCTTTTCAGCAGTGGGTAGTAGTGTGCCAGCAGCCACCTTATGCATTTTAATAAGGATGCTTTTCAAACCATAGGGATCTGTGGACTTTCAAGGAACACATGCAAAGGAACAAGGAAAAGACAGCTAATTGTCAGTAATCTTACAATCACTGTGCAGAGCCCTGCACTTCTCTATGAATTAAGGTTATAGTCATTGCTCCCTGGGACTTCTGTGTGTTTTACATTGTTGTTGTATAAAAGCCTCAAGATGGTACAAGCAGAGCCTAGATCTCCCCCTTTTCACCAATGAATCATGCCCAAATAGGCTAAAGCCAGACTTCCTCCTGTGTGCTTTCCCTTAGGGCTGCATCACTCACTTCTGGCTTCTTCACAGCATGTTCAGGACAGCCCAGGAGCGGCTATTTTGGGAATTATCTGGCAGCATAAAATGCTGTACCAATTTGCAAGTGTAGGAATGCCAGTATCATCAAATCATCACATACTTGGGTGATTAAATTTAAGCACGCAAGGAATTTTCAGACTAACTGGGGAAGTACATAATGAATTCAGATTTTTCTGGAAAGCAGACAGTGGATCACTGTCTAGAAATTCAAGTAGACTTCATAGGCTCACCTCCCTGCTCAGATGGAAACCTCCCCTTGGTTTTCCCCTTAATAGAAATAGATTCTTGCAAATGACAGTGTAAGTTTTAAGCTGGCCTTCTGAACGTGGCACATAGGAAGGTCAGAAGATGGTTGAAAGCAAACTCAGGTAATAAGTTGATAGAGTTTGCAGCCTTCCTACCTTCATTAACATCTTAACTGGGGTACAAAGCAAGCACCCTTGCTGATGATTGGCCTGTTATCATGCTTGCTGGGTGGGATGCTGATCAGTATGCCAGTTGCTGTTCAGAAGTGGTTTCCTCTCTGAGTCAGTATGCACAAAGGCATAGGTAGCTAGTTAATTAGTCTACCCAATGTTAATGAACTTGGCTGAACAGCTAATTCCTTTGTCTTATCACTGTCTGGTCCTTCTGACCTTTCATCTCTCCTGCCCTGTGTTGAAGCTGGGGGAGGTAAAGTGCTCTTGAAACTTGCCTGGTAGAGAGGGAGCATCCTGGGGCAGATGGGCTAAGACATGCGTGTGGATGTCTGTGAAAGAGTAGAGGCTGCAGACGGGGTTCTTGTGGGGTTGGTAGTGGTGGAGTTAATCTGTGAGCAGTGGAGCTCTAGGAGGATTAGGACTGGAGGGTGTGGAATTGATTAACTTGTGTTTTTGGACAGAGGGAGAGAAGAGATACAAAACTTGTGCCAGGAGGCACAATGTTTTGGAAAGGTATGTAATTTCATGCAAATTGAAAAATGTTATTTTTTGTTGCAGTCTACTGGCAGATGAGATTGCTGGCACCTACTACAGAGCAATTATGTTTGTGTTGCTCCTGGGGTAGAATCAAATGCTCAGGTAGTTACCCATAGATACTTGATGAAATGCACGTAAAAGTTTGCCAAGAGTATCTGAGCATTACTCTGTTTAGGGAAGTATTAATTGAAATGGGTAATAAAAGTTGTCTTTGCTGCTGAGCTAAAAATAGTATAAATATTGAAACAAAACAAAACAAAAATCAGAAACATCTTGAAGCTTAGCCAAAAAGGGAATATCGTCTTCTATGGTACTGTCTTTCATACACAGAAAGTTTTGTTCTTTTTTCCATGGTAGTCAAGAGACTTGTTGTTTTGGAGATCTATGCAATCTACATCAAGAAGAAATTAAGTCTTGGATAGTTCATAAATCAGTTATTCCTAGTTGGATTATGAGTATATCTAAGTTTAATTATTTTAAAGACATGCTTGCAAGTAAATTCAACTTCTGTTTTTAACGAAGTGTACCAAGTCAGTACTGAAGTGTAAGTGCTGTAATTGTTACTTTTCTCTCTTTTTTCTTTTTTAATGGAGGCAGAAAACCCCCTCTCCTAATAGTAAAATTAATGGAAAGTTTTGGTCTGTAGATATGTGTATTCATATGGCAGGCTCAGCTGAAGTTGAGCCCTGTGTAGAGAGGCAGTACCTCAAATTCTCCACTCAGTAGCTCATTCTGGACACTAGATTTATAGAGACTAGTCACAGAAGTAAGTAAAATCTGATTGTAGTTGAAGGATCATAACTTTGATTTATAGGGTACATGGATTTTAATTAGATCTCATTCACGAGTGGTACACTTACAAAAAATTCTGTTCTGAGGGTTTTCTACTTCTGTTGATCTTATCCCTACCTGCTGTAAGCTTGATGTGTCACAGCCAGGGAAATGCCCCTCTCTGTTGAGTTGCAGTAGCTGTCATAGGGCATGAAAGAGCAGCAGACAGGTCTCTCTACCACTCTTCCAATAAGTGCATTTGATTCTTAATTGCGTAGAGCAATGGTGGTGCTCTTGGCGTCAGAAGAACATTCAAAGAGGACTTTGGTGTCTGAACTGGTCTGTGGTGGGGAACCAGCAGAAAGTAGAAGTACCTTTGTTACCTTACTTGGAAGTGCTACCGTCAACTTGGAGACAAACATGATTATGAGTCTGTAATATTCAAACCCCATGCATAACTCTGTTTCCAAGGAAAGGATTAGATAGTTGTCATTAATTTAAGATGGCTTTATTTTCTTGTGTTCAGCCTTCACTTCAAGAACTGGAATACAGTGGAAGGCATTTCAAAGAACTACGCACGATATCTTCGTACACTTTTTATTTTTTTGACATTGCTGTTTATCCTTTTTTTTTTAAATGACTTTTTAATGTGGTATAAAGATTTGCTTGGTGAAAAGACTTTAAATGGTTACTTCTGTGTGTTGAAGGATGAGCTAGAAAACTCTATAGCTAGTTAGAACTGGAGTCACATTTGAGCCACCTGAAGAGTTGAAATGTAGCCTGTGTTATGTAACGCCTGTCATGAAAAGCCCATGAATTCTTAAATATGTACTTTGATACTGCCTGACAGGTTGATTTACTCTACACAGACTCCTTCACAGGCAGACACCCATTTCTCTGTACTAGAGCTCTGAATGGAGGGGATTCATCTCACTGAAGTCAGTGCCAGGGGAATCAGGCTCACGGGGTGAATCTAGGTTGCCATAATCCCCTTTTACTAAGACTTAGTGTTAATGTAGCTGATTTTTCCATTCTTTTTTCCTTCCCGCCCCCCCCCCCCCCCCCCCCCCCCTTTTCTTTCTTCCAGGCATTGTAATTTTAATTACATGCAATTTTTGCTTACATATGGGAAAGACAGCTCTGTTACTGTGGTAAGAAAGTCTTGTACTGAAAGTCTCCTGATCTTCCTGAGGTCTAAGGACATTACTATGCAACAAATTAAAAAAAGAAAATTATTAATTGCATTGGTCTTCCTGCTACACCTGTTCAGTAAAGTACCTGTTCACCCTTAAATCTCTTGCTGTGTGACATCTCATAAAGAATGGAGTGTGTTCTTTGGTACATCTTATAAATTATTGCTGTCCTTGTTGAATGTATAATACGCTTTGGCTGATAAACTTATGGTATGAAATACTGTTTATTTTCTTCCCACAACACATCAGCACTTGACGAGCAGTATGAACTTCAACATCCTTAAATATCGTGTGGCAGTTCAATCCACTATTTGCTTACTTCAGTACAGTTTACATAGAACACAGCATGATTTAAATAAAAATCTAATGTTTGAAAGTTCGGTTTGCCAGAGTTGGACATTTTAGTATTTCTCAAGTGACAGTTGCGCCTTTTCCTACTGCTTTGCTGCTTCTACATTGCCCATCTTTCAATATGCAATGCTTGGTCTTTAAATTGCAAATAAGAGTTGAGAATCAAATATATAAACTACTTTAAAAGGTATTTGGAAATAGTGAAAATTACCAAAATATTTTGTAAGAAGATTATTTTTACCTTTGACTCTTTATTAATGGTTGTTTTTCAAAATAAAGCAATACATACGTTCAGTAACTTGAGAGTATAAACAAGATAAAATTCAACTGCATTTGTAGAAGCCTACTGGAAAATTGAAATTGCTTCATTAATCAAGCTGTTGTTGGATAAGCATGCATATGAAAAGACAGAAGTTGTTAAATATTAATAAAGCAATAGTATTTCTGACTGCATCATACCCAAGTATCCTTTAAATGTGTGCTAAATAAAGAAATTGTCAGAACTATTAACAATAGTTTGGAGTGCTTGTATTGACTGCAACATAACTTTCATAGCCCTTTCATCTTTCAGAAACAAATTGGTGTTACTTGCATACATTTAGGATGACTGTCCATTGCAGGTTGTTCTGTTTGTTTTGAAGCCATAGAATCACAGAATGGTTTGGGTTGGAAGGGACCTTAAAGATCATCTAGTTCCAACCCCCCTGCCATGGGCAGGGACACCCTCCACTAGACCAGGTTGCTCAAAGCCTCATCCAGCCTGGCCTTGGACACTTCCCAGGATGGGGCATCCATAGCTTCTCTGGGCAACCTGTTCCAGCGCCTCACCACCCTCTCCGTGAAGCATTTCTTCCTGATATCTAATCTAAATCTCCCCACTTTCAGTTTAAACCCATTATCTCTTGTCCTGTTACTACAGGCTCTTGTAAAAAGGCCCCTCCAGCTTTCTTAGCCCTCTTCTGGTATTGGAAGGTGCTATAAGGTCTCCCCAGTGCCGCCTTTTCTTCACGCTGAAGAATCCCAACTCTCTCAGCCTGTCTTCCACCTGGAGAGGTTTTCCAGCCCCCTGGTCATCTCACTTCATCAAGTCCACATTATTTTTATGTTGGGTGCCCCAGAGCTGGATGCAGTACTGCAGGTGGAGTAAAGAGAGCAGAGTAGAGGGGGAGAATCACCTCCCTCAACCTGCTGGCCATGCTGCTTGTGATGTACATGGCTAGGGGCAGAAATTAAATTGAAAGACAGGATTCCTCAGTACTCCTATTACTTTTTCCAACAACACCAGGATGATGCTGTGGAGGCAGGATGGTAGATCTGGCTTTGAGTGTTTGTTACGGATTATGTCTGTATAACGTACCCATGATACAGTTACCTGCCAACAGTTATTTTACCTTCCAGTTACGGTTATGTATGTTCTAGTTATGCAGTGTTTATCCACAGGAATTGGACTAAGAATCAGCAGTCAGACTCCTGCATATGTGTCCAGATGCTGGAATCAATGTCCTCATTACCAGAAAGGCCATTACTGCTTAGTTTAGTTATTTGATCACCTTCTGACAGGTAGCACGTGCTTATTGTACACCAAGCCTTACAGGAAGTTATTGGTTTTGGTTGACAGCAGAAATATTCTGGGAACAACCTGTTGCATACTGTATATCCCATAATATGGGATCTGAGGAAACATTCTTTGAAAGCGGCAATGTTTATACTCCATCAGCCATCAGTTATAGGAGGTGGCAAAGATTAACTAGTTCCTAATCTTATTCCCTGAACTCATCTGCTTCCTGTGCTGTCTCTGCAGTCCTTGAATCAAATAAACATATAAGTCCTCTTCCTAGGCCAAAACTATCCACTCCCAGGAATTAAATCACTCCCAGGAATTGCTGCTATATATAATATGAAGTAGTCTATACAGCTGACATTCAATTTCTGTATGTTTGATCATGAAGCATTCAGCTGGGATATTTCTATTGTGAATAGTTTATAAGCTAGAGAGTACCAATTTAAAATTTTTGAGGAAGTGCAAAACAGTGTTTATATATGAGTGTGTAACATAGTCTTCTTGTTGACTCTGAAATATGGATTTAAAATGAAGCTATTATATTCTAGAGGCATATTTCCCCCAGACACACAAGTAAGGTTCATCCTATGAACTGGAATAGTCTCACGAACTTTGTTTCATTGTGTGTTTCAGGGATAACTGCAGAACTTACTTGTGAATCTCAGAACTTTGGTAACCAGGTCGAACTGGCTACTTTTAATTTGTTTTTAATTTCATAGAGAACATGCTGGTAAGGGGTTGCAATTTTTAATTAAATTTGGCTTATCTCACTGTAATTCATCTTGTTGGTTGGTTTGTTTTTTTCTATATTCACTGAATATGTGTATCATATATTATTGTAATTATAAAAAGGTAAATAATGGTGTTCCTTAGCAGCAATATAACATCTTATTAATCTGTTTTAAGTTGTGCCAGATGACCAGCAATACTATTGTGTAGTGCTCATAGCACTACAGCAAATCAAACTTTAAGGATAAATAAAAAGCTTCCGTGGAATATTTCAAACTGAATTTACTCTAGTCCTTTAGGAATAACAAACTTGTTTATGATCCTTTAAATAAAGAATTGGAAAAGAGAAATGTAAACAATATGTAAAATAGGAATGGAATTTATGCTATGGAAGTAATTAGGTTATTCTGCTCACAAATCAGTTTGAATAGATTGTTTTAACTATTTTTACCCCATAACAGAAATTCTTTTTTAAAAATATTAAGAAAGAAGACTGCATGTGTGCAACAGAAAATGGCTGGTAGAGACTGCAATCTTTGTACTGAAGCAGGGACCTAATAACTAGGGAAGATTGACTGAATTTTCTGCACAAACACTGCTAAATATATAACAAATAAATCCAGTTTTTAAAAAGTCTTCTGAATGTATTTATCTCTTTCAGTATCATTAGATTTGAAAACATCTTATGTTGTTTACAAAGTACCATGTGCACTTGCAGCACCAAGGCTTTTATTAGTAATTAGGTCAATAAAATTCCCTTTTAAAATCCCTTCATTGTCTATCTAAGTGACAGATTAACCCTCTGAAGAAACCAGATAGACTCATCAGACCAGTAATGCACACTCAAATGCAGTCCCTAAAATTGATCAGTAATAGACCTTAATAGATAGCATAGAAAGCATGCACTGATTATATTATGAAATAAATCTTGATACTATATCTTTACTCAAAATAATATAGACATTGAGATTTATATTTCCCCTACCCTGTCTTTACTCTTAAATTGTTACTTTTCTTGGTTGGACTTGCTTTCATGTTTGGAGCTGCCTTATTCCATGTGAAATCATAGACTCATCATGGAATCCTTGAATGGTTTGGGTTGGAAGGGACCTCATTTAAATTAAAGATCATCTAGTTCCAACCTCCCTGCCAGGGGCAGGGATACCCTCCACTAGACCAGGTTGCTCCAAGCCTCATCCAGCCTGGCCTTGAACACTTCCAGGGATGGGGCATCCACAGCTTCTCTGGGCAGCCTGTTCCAGTGCCTCACCACCCTCTCCATGAAGAATTTCTTCCTTGAACAGCACCGGTCCCAGTATCCTGAGGAATGCCACTCATCACTGTCCTCCATTTGGACATCAGGATGTTGACTGTAACTCTCCGAGTACAAGTATCCAGCCAATTCCTTATCTGCTGACTAGTCCAACCGTCAAATCCATGTCTTTCCAATTTAGAGACAAGGATGTCATGTGGGACAGTCAAGTCCAGGTAGATGATGTCAGTTGCTGTTCCCTTATCCACCAACACTGTAACCCCATCGTAGAAGACCACCAAATTTGTTGGGCACGATTTGCCCTTGGTGAAGTCATGTTGGCTGTCACCTCCTTATTTTGCATATACCTTAGCATAGTTTCCAGGAAGATTTGCTCCATGATCTTGCCAGGCACAGAGGTGAGACTGACTGGCCTGTAGTTCCCCATGTCTTCCTTTTTTCCCTTTTTAAAAACAGGGGATATGTTTCCCCTTTTCCAATCAGTGTGAACTTCACCAGACTGCCACGACTTCCCACATAGGGTGGATAGTGGCTTGGCAACTTCATCCACCAGTTCCCTCAGGACCCACAGATGCAAAATTGCTCAGCAGTCTCCGTAGATATACTTTAATAATATGAAAGATACTTAGCTCTCTGTAATACTTTGTATGCATTATTGTCTAAAAAAAAATAAATTGCAGTTTTTGAGTGGGTTATTGGAAAGCCTCTTTCTGGTGCGTGTTCCTTAAAAGCCCATTGTGAAGCCAATTGGTTCTCTTACATATCCCATAACTTTTCTTTATATCTGAAGAAATATTCTCTGTGTGGCGTGGCTAAGCATTGCCATCCTCACTGCTGTCATCGCTACTGTCAGGGTGTTAATTCAGTGCTGTGCCCCATGTCAGTCTCTCTTCTTAATATTTCTCTTGCGAAGCTGTCCTTTCAAGTGTTCTTCCAATTTTAATGCAGTCTTCGTTATTGAAAGCATTTACCTTGCCAGACAGGGTGAGAAAAGAAAAACAGCTTTTTTTCTTCTCTCTAAGCTGCCCACAGACTTCCTTCTGAGGTGATGAGGTTCACAAGCATAGTGTATGTTCACAATGCTCACGAAGATGTTTTGTGCAATAAAAATTTGGGGCTGTGTTCCCTTGTCAGAGCTTTCATGTTACCAGCTGTGATACTGCTACTGGTATGAGTACGCTGTGTCCATTGAGAGGGAATGTGATTACTGCTGGGTATGGTTCCTGCTTTCTGAGCTCATTTTGGTTTGCTTGCTGCTTTTTTTTCCTGAAATACGCATGTATAATCGTTTGTTTCCTCCTGAGGTATTACTCTTCCTTTTAAGCATCTTAATATTTGGGTCTCGCAAAGCATTCCCACCTAACTTCTGTTTTATCACCTTTGGCAGTTGGTAGAGAGCGCATTATCTGTTTTTGCTTTTATTACATCTTTCTCTGTAGTGGTATCGTATCTTAATTTGCTTTCCACATTGCTGTTGTGTATTTCATAGAAGATCTGCTTTTATATGAGAGGCCTCAAGAATGTGTTCACTGAGCTTCGATTGTTTGATTGACCTGGAGGGGAATGGCATTTGATTCTTCCGTGAAAACACAGTGTTCCTGCAACTTTACCTTGGATGTAAATATTTCACGGATTAAGGTGATAAATAAAATGTTTTATTGCCACACATTTTTAAAGACTTGTGGGAATTTTCATTAGTGTTCGTTTGTTTATGTGTTTGTCACTTTCTATCTACTGATTTTTTTTTCCCCTCCCTTTTTAAATTTGGCTTTATTCTCTATGGAGAAAATCAAAATATTCTGTGGTGGTCACAAATTTGTCTTTTATTTCATCCTGGAAACACTCCTGAGTTAGCTGTAGAAATACTTAAACACTACAATGAGGTGACTTATACCAAAAACACTAAGTAAAAGCTGGTATAAGTGGAATAAATTCTGATTAAGAAAGTTAATTTTTATCTGAATATGTGAATATTCTAGACTGAAATATGATGGGGGGTTGCTGGCTAGGGCTAAATCACAACAGAAGGAAGCCTCTTCAAGGTCAAGAAGATATGTCACTCAGGCTGTGAGGCTGGGTAGTTCTGCTGCAATTAAAGTAGTTGTCTGAGCAGGACGACAGCCAGTACTTGAGGTTTGAAGAACAAACTGGGAGCAGACTTAGGAGAATAGGCAGTGGCCTTAGTGTCACTATGATATGATATACTATGGATCATGCATATGAAATACTATGGATCATAAACTCCGGGGAGACCTTATAGCAGCCTTCCAGTACCTGAAGGGGCCTACAAGGAAGCTGAGGGGAGGTTTTCTCAAGGCCCTGTAGTGATAGGACAAGGAGTAATGGGTTTAAACCGAAAGCAGGGAGATTTAGATTAGATATCAGGAAGAAGTTCTTCCCAGAGAGGGTGGTGAGGCACAGGAACAGCTTGCCCAGAGAAGCTGTGGGTGCCCCATCCCTGGAAGTGTTCAAGGCCAGGCTGGATGAGGCTTTGAGCAACCTGGTCTAGTGGAGGGTGTCCCTGCCCATGGCAGGGGGGTTGGAACTGGATGATCTTTAAGGTCCCTTCCAACCCAAACCATTCTGTGATTCTATGATTCTATGTAGTCTGCAGTGTCATAAAGCATCATTTGGAAGTATGGATACTCCAGTCCCCTTCCCATTCCATGTACTTACCATGCATGTACTTTAATGAAGGAATGTGCTTTTAGACCATCACACTTGCCTGTTTCAACCTGCAGTAAGATGACAGTCTGTACACTCTGCACACCTGCTTCATATTTGTGGGTTGTTTAAGTGGACAGAATGGATTTTTTACTTTGTTTGTGGACAATTTAAATGAGGTCCCAACATGGTAAGATGATGTATGCATGCTGCAACAGTGTAATTCCAGCTTCTTTATTTGTTGTCGTGATTGGCTGAAATGCCAGGTGATTTTCCTAATTTTAAATGTGGTCCACTTTTCATAACTAGAAGGAAAGAGAAAGCACTGCTCATGAAATGGAATAGAGAGGGTGAAATTAAGTTCTTTACATCCAAAACTTTCAAATAAATTGCTACACTCTGCCAGACTGACGTGTGGACAACCATCTTCTTAGAGAAGCTCATCTTTCTGTGAGTATCTGGGGGAGGCTTTCTTTATGCCTTTAAAAAGTAAAATAAAATTATTTCTAGACGATTGAGACTTTCAGATATACTGAACATATCGCTCCCTTGCTTCCCGACTCAACTACACCTTGAGACTGGCTAGTCTGTTCTAAAGTCACTTAACCTTGCTTCCAGCATTTGTAGGGAGACTGTTGTGTCATCATTGTCATTCCTATCCTTTGTCAAGTCAAAACACAGTGCCAGCAATCTGCTTTGCAACCTGTCAGCTCTCCAAGGCTGTTTCTGCTCATGCTGGTTGAACAGATTTTTTGAGCCACTGAGTTTCTGAGTGGGATTTTTTTTGTTGTTCTTTTTATTTTGCAGTAGTATTCCCCTTGATATCTGCTGCTGCTTTCACTTCTTGCTTTTTAGCTACCTAATGGTAATGCACGAAACTGTGAGTCAAAATTAATGTTAGTCTGAGGTTCTGGAAAGTCTGGGAGGATTTGTAGTCAGTCTGCAGTTCATGGAGGATTAGGATGTATATGCTTTTCACCTTAAAAGTATCATGGTACTTTAGTTGTGAAGAGAATTTTCACAATCAAAAACTTGATTCCTGGGGGAGACTGAGAAAATCTGTTTCACTGATACAAACACTTTTAATGCACTTAGAAAGGATTCTCTTCAAAGCTGCCTTTGGATCAAGTCCTAAACTGACATGGTAGTAAATCTGGGGCTGTCAGTGAGCCTTCAGAAAGCTTAAAATGTAATTGTTATGGCAGAAGTAAACAGGAAAAGATGGAAACACCTTAACTGATTTTTTTTTACCTCTTTTTAGATGAGTGTTTGGTTTGCTTTGTTGTTTTAAGACTTATTTTCATAATATTCCAGAGACCTGATATTCAGTCCTTTGGCATTAGTCAGTCATGGTGCAGGCCTTTCTCAAAATAAAAGAAAGTAAAAGACTCAAAAGGAAAGACTGTGCACCTATGTCAGTTCTTAATTCCAAAAAAATGAGCACTAGACAAACTCTGATTTGTTTATTTGTTGGCTAATCTAAAAGGTACGGAAAGCTACATGTGCGTGAGAACATAAGTTCGGTCACATTATTTCCTCTTGTTGAAAATGGCACAGTACTCACATGGTAAGTCCTAGACGTTGGTGTGAACTGCTGGTACTCTGAATTGGAGTATGTGGATACAGAACCAGGAGGTAGATGGGAAGGTAGGAACTCCTCGGCTGTGTGTTAATTTGCTTTGAGTTCTAAATCGAGTTGGAAAACTTCTGGGCAGTGCCCTTGGCAGGCTTTCTTCACATGACATCTCTCTGTAGATGGATCACTGTTAAGATCTGTGAACTAAGGAAAATACAGAGGAACACTTTTCTCATCCTGGGTTGGTAAAGATTTCTTGAGTTGATTGGCTCTGCATCCAAAATTTTGATGTGACCTTGAAGCCTTGTGCTCACAAGGTATTTGATATCTGAGGTGCCTGAAGGTGCTGAGATACCTATGACCTTCGTGTCTTCACAACTCATATCCTGAACTTTACTGTCTGACACAAATTTTGCAGTCTGTTCCTTGTCTGTTGGGATCTGGTTCAGTGAAGAATAGTGTACAGTTATCTTCAATGAGAGCAGGCCTTTTTCTGAAAAAGATAATAAAATTTTTTCTTAACCTTTTTGTTTCATAGAAATGTTGTGTAACAGTGGTAACTATAGTTCAGTTTTTGTTTGTAAATATCTTTATGGTTATTACAAGAAGGATTATTCAATACCTGGATGGGTTATTGTGTGGTGTAGTGACACGCTGGAGAGAAGGGATGGCATCCAGAGGGAACTGGACAGGCTGGAGAGGTGGGCCTGTGCCAACCTCATGGAGTTCAACAAGGCCAAGTGCAAGGTCCTGCACCTGGGTCGGGGCAATCCCAAGCACAAGTACAGGCTGGGTGGAGAGTGGATCGAGAGCAGCCCTGAGGAGAAGGACTTGGCGGCACTGGTGGACGAGAAGCTGGACAGGAGCTGGCAGTGTGTGCTGGCAGCACAGAAAGCCAACCAGATCCTGGGTTGTATCAGAAGTGTGGCCAGCAGGTCGAGGGAGGAGATTCTCCCCCTCTCCCCTGCTCTTGTGAGACCCTGCCTGGAGTGCTGTGTCCAGCTGTGGAGCCCTCAGCTAAGGAAGGATGTTGACCAGTTGGAACGAGTCCAGAGGAGGCCACAAAGATGCTGGAGCCCCTCTGCTATGGGGACAGGCTGAGAGAGTTGGGCTTGTTCAGCCTGGAGAAGAGAAGTCTCTGGGGAGACCTAATAGCAGCCTTTCACTACCTGAAGGGGCCTACAAGGAAGCTGGGGGGTTCTTTTTACAAGGACCTGTAGTTACAGGACAAGGGATAATGGGTTTAAATTGAAAGCAGGGAGAGTTAGATTAGATATCAGAAAGAAGTTCTTCACAGAGAGGGTGGTGAGGCACTGGGACAGGTTGCCCAGAGAAGCTGTGGGTGCCCCATCCCTGGCTGTCTTCAAGGCCAGGCTGGAGGAGGCTTGGAGCAACCTGGCCTAGTGGAGGGTGTCCCTGCCCATGGCAGGGGGGTTGGAACTGGATGATCTTTAAGGTCCCTTCCAACCCAAACCAGTCTGTGATTCTATGATAATCTCAGTGTGCAATAGCTGTTAATCTACGGCAATATACATTTGACTTTATTTAAACAGGAAATATTTACTTGGTTTGCTGTCATCTTTTTAACAATAGAATAGAGTATTAAAAAGGCAGTCCAGATGCAAGTTCACTTCTGCTCTAGAGAGTAGCTGAAATGCTTTCGCTTTAAAACTGAAGTTATACATACCAAACTGTCAAATTTCATGCAACCAACAGTTGATGGAACTCTACAAATACAGCCATTTGAGAGTAAGGGAACAAAACAGCTACATGAATAGTGTGTGTAAAGATATTTATATAGGGATGTGTCAGTTACAGAAATGTAACTACAAAGATCTCATTCTCCAGGCTTCTCCCATTGCTATTCACAGAAGAGGTGTCTCAGCTTTCAATTAGGACTGATCATGTGTCCTGAACAACTCATTGTCTGACAGCCTTTGTGCAATATAGGCTCTTGGAAATCTCCACCAGATTGATTTCCACTTTTCCAGAAGGGTATGTGGAGACTACCACTTCATTTTAAAACAGAGCTGTAGGAGTATGTGATCCTCTTACCACTCCTTTTCACATAGTAATTCAGGGGTTGGAACACTTACTCAGTACTCATGTTTCAGGTGGAGGAGATTCAAATACCTACTTGACTGTAAAGTAGAGAGTGGGTTAAGAAGGGGGAGAGGTGGAGGGACACTCCTACTGTATCTTCTTTTATGAGATTCATTTGTCATAGACTTACAGAAAAATCAAAGTAAATCAGAAAAAGAGCAATTCAGATAGGAGATAGATTGTTCACCTGTGACTGCGGAGTCTTAGAGTGCAGTTATATTTCTCACTTCTGACTTCTGGTTACTGGTTGTCATGGTTTAACCCCAGCTAGCAAATAAGTAGCATACATCTGCTCTCTCACCTCCCCCCTCCTCCAATAGAGGAGGATAATCAGAGGAAAAGACAAGGAAACTCATGGGTTGAGAGAAGAGCAATTTAATAATTGAAAAGAAATGAAATAATGTTACTAACAATAATAATAGTACTAATATTGCTACTAACAATATGTAATGAAAAGAACGCAAAATAAAACAAGTTATACAACTGCTCACCATCCACTGACTGATGCCCAGCCCATTCCCAAGCAGCAAGAGATGGAGAAACCAAGAGTAGTCAGAGTCCAAGCGAGAGATCGTGCCAGAGCCAAAGCGAGCCCCAGCAAGTGAGAGAGAGACTCCACTGGGCCAACTCCAACTTATATGCTGATCATGATGTTTTATGGCATGGAATACGCCTTTTGGTGTTCTTGGGTCAGCTGTCCAGACTATGTCCCCTCCAAGCTGCTTCTGTACAAGAAGCTTCTCTTGTTGAGAAGAAGCTGGGAGTACAGGTGCAGTACCCGAAACTGGAAAAGTCCTTAACTTGAAATAAACATTCCTTAGCAACAACCAAGCAACAGCTAAGCACAAATCCAAAACATAGTGTCATACTAGCTACTGTGAAGAAAATTAACGCTATCCCAACTAAATCCAGCACACTGGTGCATCCAACAGCTGTTGATCAGAGTGAAGACCCAACCTTCACATTTGCCACCCAGGTGTCTGTGCTGATGGACACAGACTCAGGCCTAAACTTGCTGCTTTCTTCTTGGTCCAGCAGTTCACAAAGTATGCCTGCTCTGAAGGAGCACTTGCAACTGAGGGAACAGAATGCTACTTCATCTCAATTTTTCCAGTCTGATATCAGGACTTTATAGAATAAAGCCTAATTACTCATAAATGCTGCTCATAAACATATTAACATATAAAGAATTCATGTAGTAATTTTGTGGGAGTTAGAGGACTAGAGGAGTGAATATTTATTGGTAGAATGTACTAGGAATGCAGCCAGATATGCTCTGATACAGGCTGTGCTCAGTAGCAGCGAATATAAGATCAGTAGCACGTGGAGTGAAAGACTGGCAAAGACAGGACTCTAATTCATCAACAGGCAAGCTGGATTTATGCATTAAAATTGTTATTGCACAACACTAGAAAAGAGATCACTAGAGAGAGCATTTGCCCTGGGGTTACCCCTACTCAACTAATTGCTCCCTAGCTAGCTGCTGCTTTTATGGCTATAAACCTTGGCGTAAATGCCTCCAGGTTTCACTATAGGTGAAATAATAAATCTTCGCCATCAAAGCTCAACTGAACCTTTTCATTGGTTTACTAACAATTATTCTCACTGTTTCCTAAGTTTGGCATGTCTTTAACTTAAAGTTAGTGTGGTGAGACTTGAGCTTGTCCAGATTATTTCCATAAATCTTGCACGTCCGTTTTCCAGAAATATTTTTAAGATCTGTTGCTTTTACCTGGGCAGTAGCGAAGACCAGATAAATGTATTCCATAAGTTTGAAATAAACACTACTTTTTTTTTTTAAGAAAAAAGATACTTCAACCCACAGGGGCCTTTGGAAGTACAATAATGACCAAGATAGAATGCATTCTCTTAATAGTTTGGAAAAGAAATGGAGCCAAATGGTGTGTGGGCTTGGCTAGAAGTGGTAGAACTGCATATGTGAGAAGTGGAGTAACTTGGATTTTAGTTGTTCCTTCTTATAGGAAGTGACAGGAAGGATGCCTGTTGCTTGCAAAGTTGTAGTTTGCTCTGCATCTGTGCAAGCAGTTTGCTCACTAAAAATATATTGAAATTAATAGGAAGGTATTTGGATTTTCTAACTAGAAAACAAGATAACCCGTCAGTCTTATTTACACAGTGGGCCTGTTTGGCCTTCAATGTAGTCAGTGCGTCTGAAATATTGTTCAAATGGCACCTCGTGCTGTTGGCATGTTTGAGCTTGTTCTTTTGATCCAGGGATTGTGCTATACAGCACCGCTTGTGCTAGAAAGATAAACTTTATATAAGGAGTAGTCCTTTATGGTAGACATTTCTTTTATTAATTTGGGCCACTAAGCAGCAAAGACTTCGTTGATCTGTCAGTTGTACGTCAACAAGTCTTGGTGCTTTAAAGAATTCCACTTCCTCTCCAAACAATGACATCCAGTTGGATTCATTAATAAGTAGCAGTAGGTTTTACAACAAGGAGAACTGACAGAAATATTAGCATGGCAGTTGTATATGGGGTCATCCACCCAAGGAGAGCACAAAACCTTTGTGACTAGTGTTGTCCAAAGGAGAGCTCAGAGGACTTGTTGAAAACCCACTTGTGCTCTCACTGTAGGACTTGTGGCTGCTTTTAAGTATGAAATGCTGAAGTTACACTCACTGTGGCTGTATTGTCTGTCTCATCAAATGTCCATGACCCTTCTTTAATGTCTTCTTTAGTTTTGTATTAGGTACTGTATATTTTTGGCAGAATTATTTGATGCCACAGTATCCATGCCATGCTGTGGCTGCACTGTGTTTTAAATTTCCTTTGTTCCTCCAAACCAACGTTGCCAACAAGATCCATGGCACAGATAACTTTAAACACCTTTCTTCAGTGTCTAGCAAGGCATTCTAAACCACTGAACTTTTG
The DNA here is from genome assembly GCA_027574665.1 of Rhynochetos jubatus. Classification (NCBI taxonomy): domain Eukaryota; kingdom Metazoa; phylum Chordata; class Aves; order Eurypygiformes; family Rhynochetidae; genus Rhynochetos; species Rhynochetos jubatus. Next base: position 12,345,042 of record CM050652.1, read on the forward strand.
GAGCCTGAAGGCCTTATTGTGGTGTGATTGCTTTCCCTCTTCAACTTCTTTTCCTCTACAATTTTCATCCAGTCTCCAATTTTTATCATTCACTATATGGGTGTAAAGAAATATCTTCAAGTTATATACTATTTGGCCCACCAGAGCATCCTCATAAGACAGTATGAAGCCAACCACCTTTATGTTTCAGCTGTTACGAATGTTTGTTGCTTAATTAAATTAAAAATTTACTGGGAAAATTTCAGGTGTAATGTAAAAGTGGTAAGATGCTAGTCCCCATGATAGTGGGAAAAAAACTTGATAATGTGGCAATGATGTGATTTCACCAACGGGTGAAAAGGAGAAAATAAAATCCCAGGTCTTTTTTAAAGCTGGCTGTGTAATTCTCAGGGTACTAGATGGTGTGGTGGAGCTGGTGACATTTGTGTTTGGCATTAAAATGTATCGTAACTTTGCTTCTTCGGGGTAAAAATAATTGCAAAGCGTTTTCCAGTACATTGAATAGAGAATTTTCAGATTTATGGCTAAGGACTGCAGAAGTTTCTTATTCTGTGGGTTGGGGCTTTTTTTTTGTATTAATACTTACATTTTAGGTTGCCAGTTTACTGTTTGGATGGAACTGGCAAACTTTCAGTGAACGGCTTTGCAGTTTCAGTTTGATTTGCTGACATTAAAAGTCGGGGTACATTTTCTTTCTGACCATGTAGGTTTTCTCTGTGTAGTGGAGGGATTTGAAGCTTACAGCATGGATATGCTTTTTTACTATGCTTATAAAAAACCACCCACATTTGGCAAAGTTATAAACATTTGAAAAATTGCATTTCACACATTCTTGGTCAAGTCTTATTAGATTTTATTTTTTTTAGCAGCTGCATTTCCAAAAGATTACGTATGTATTGAATGCTTGCCTCCCTCAAGGTAGGGCTTTCCTTGAAATTGCTGCTCTGAGTTGAACAGGTCAAACCAGTACAGCCAGAGGAACAGAGATCAAGGAATTTGCCTGTGATGTTTTCTAGTGAGCATCCTGTTAAGAACAATTAGCATATCAACATGAATCAAATGCTCAGGATTAACGTTTGGAAGAGAGAGAAATTAGGCAGGTGGGGGAGAATGGTTGTTAGCTAAATGGTGAGTTGTGTTTTCATGGCTAACCAAGTGTGGGAGCAGGACTGAGATAAGATGAGCATAGAAGGGAGTTCTGGCTGAGCAAAGGACAGGGGCTGGACTGGTGGCATTGAAGGAACATGTACTGCAGATGGAGGAAAACATGAGAGGGTAGAGAGACTGGGTGGGATGGTCTTGATGTAGTAGAGAGACAGCTTGGGTCTTCTGTGACTTCACCCTGAGTTCTACCAGGAGATGAAGCATTCAAGTGTGCTAGAGGTGTGCTTGAGTACAAACCATGTAACACTGACTATAGATGCAAGACAAAGTTTTGGCTATGAATTTAATGCCTTTTGTGCAATAAATTGCTAATATGTGCATCCATACTTGCACATACTGGTGCAGAGCTTCTCAATCATCTAGTTATGTCAGCTAACCCCTAAAGCCAAGATTCTTTTGATAACTTTCTCTCCCATGTTTTTTGGCTAGACCATCTTTCCTTTTGTTTTGCATTGTGGAAAATCCTCGCATTGATTGGACAAAGATCTATTAAAGAACTTTCCTGAAATTGTTTTTCCATAACTTCTAACTAAGCTTACAAGCTGCAATTAGAAAGGAGCCAGCAGGTTGTCCTTGGTGTCAGTGGAGAATGTTGGAACTTTTTGCAGCAGAAATTATGAGTTTCCAAGGTTTAAAGAAAAAAAAAAGAGAAGTTGTGTATCTACTGTTCTCTTAGGAACTCCTACATTATGTCCACTATAAGTGGAAACTATGCATCTGCCTTCATTCTTTTGCCTGAAGTTCAAGGTATGGGAACCTGCAGTGTCTCCAGTTTTAGTTGGAACACTGCTGCAGTTGCTCAGTGCTTCGTAGGCCTGTTGGTATCCTCTATAAGACAAGAATTACTTTCACATGAATTTAGCATTCCTTCTGTAGTCACCCAGCGAGGACAAGTTGTCATCTCCTTTTTTTTTTTTTCCTTTTCTTTTTTCCTCTCTGTAAATACATGGGTTGTGCTTTTGATTTTCCCCCACCCCCCCAGGGCTTATTTGGCTTAACCCCAGCCAGCAACCAAGTACCACACAGACACTCGCTCATGTCCCTTTTCCCCAAGGAGTTAGTATTATTGGTATCATTATTACCTCAAGGAATGGGGAGGAGAATCAGGGGAAAAGATAAGGAAACTCGTGGGTTGAGATAAGAACAATTTAATAATTGAAAGTAAATTAAATAAACTAATGATACCAATAATACTAACAATACTATTATTATTACTAATAATATGTAATGCAAATAATGGAAAAGAAAACAAATGATACAACTGCTCACCACCCACCGGCTGATGTCCAGCCAGTCCCTGAGTAACAAGAGAGGGGCCGAGAGCTGGAGCCTCCCCACCCCCTGGCCCAATCCCCAGTTTATATACTGAGCACGACGTTTCATGGCATGAAATATCCTTTTGGTCAGGTTGAGTTACCTGTCCTGCCTGTGTCCCCTCCCAGCTTCTTGTAGAGAAGAAGCTGCTTCTTGTAGAGCAGCAGCTGGGAACACAGGTGCAGTAACAGAAACTGAAAAAACTTGAGTTGACATAAGCATTGCTTAGCAACAGCTACAACCATTAGTATGCTATCAATATGCTTCTCATCACAGCCAAAACGTAGCCTTATACTAGCTGCTGTGAAAAAACTAACTCTATCCCAATTAAAAGCAGCACATCATTAATGCCCTTCATACTTTACATCTCTTCCTGTATGTTAACATTTTAGTTTTCTGTAATGTAGCAGCATCTTCATAGACCTTGATAAGTTTATGGCATTTCCTCCCTTTCTGTATACCTCTGAAAGGAGATAACGTGGCCTTTTATTTTTTCCCTTCTTGAACATATTCTTTGCATAAGCATGTGTCAGCAGAACCTGGTCCCTCTGAAATAACTTCTGTACGCTGACCCATGGGGTTGAAGCTGATTGACACAGCTCAGCATGATTGTTTGAGGTGAAAACACAGGGAAACAAAGTGAGCATTTAACAAATAGCTCCTTTGTTTCTCACCTGTTAGCCTTCGGAAAGAAAGCTGTTTTGTGACTTTAGGAAGTTTGCTTTTCCCTTTATGCATCAACATCATTGTACTTTGGGCCCATGCACAGTTGAGTAGGTCACCTGTCACAGGTAGCCTCCCTAACTCAAGGCAGCAGTTATCTTTTCTCCACTGTTCTGTGCTGCTTCATCTATACCTTGCGTAGGAGTTCAAGGTCTGAAGCAAGAATGTCTGGTTTTTGACTCATTACCTTCCTTCTGAATGTCAATGGAACAATACGGTTCTGGAAGGCAGAGTAGCCAGTATATGGCAATGGCTAATTTCTGCACTAAGCAATGACTTCTTGGCTTTGACAGAAATTTTCTAAACAAAAAGAGTAAAACATTGCAGCACGTCATCAAAAAATTTGATAATGAATTGTGGTTTGTGTTTTTTTTTTTTTTCCTTTTCTAATATCATTCTTTTGTTTGTTTCAAAGCAAAGGTGAGAGAGAGAGAGCCATAGATTGCTGAACTTGCATACAGGTTTTGATTTACTTTATCCTGACCAAGACAAGTAAATCAAGTAAAGATTCAAAACTATACACCTTCCTATAGTTGCTTACTTTTATTCTGATTATAATGTGTTCTTTTTCTTAAGAAAAGTGGTTTCTTATAACCGTACAGCTGAATTATTTTGAGATGAATAGAATGTAAAGTCAGTTAATATCCAACAGAAGGGACACCCAGGGTAGAATTACTAGTCTCCTCCCAGGGCAGATGATGAACGTTTGACCTCGTGTTTAAAAGGGGTAGTTTAGGCCCAATCCAAATCACATTGAATTGAGTGACTGTACCTTTAACGGAAAAAGAGTTGGGGCCTTTATTAGTAACACAATCTACTTAAATTTTACCTTATCATATTTTAGGATATACAAAGATAGTATTGTGAAGTTCTAGAATGATACATATTAAAATTTTAATTTCTTTTCTGATTTCAGTGCTGACATGAGGTGGCCCTGAAGTGAGGTAGGAGAGCACAAGTTTCTTAAGCTTGTCTAAGTGTCATCTTCTAAACATTTAATGAAACAGATAATTTCGCAAAGATAGTAGTTTTAAATATGATCCCATAAATGTTCTTAAAAATAATTTTTCAAATGAAAATATAATAAACCATCACTGTTTACAGAGTGTGCCATTAACTAGCCATGAAGCAAAGTACTTCTAAAACCTTAGTTTTGCTGCTGAGATTTAAATCTCCTAAGTGTTCCAAGGAGAATACTGGAACATTAATCATAAATAGTTTCAAAATAAGAACTGACATGTCAGAATTGTTTTCAGTTCTTTGGGATCAGAAAAACTTTTTACTGGTTGGAGGAAGTGATTGTGGTCTGCAGATGCCCTAGGAAACTGGCCATGTGTTGGCCATCCTGCGTATATGGAAAGGAGCGCTGTAAGGGCTTCACATTTTAGGTGCTGTCCTGGTTTAGGCCCAAGTGGCAACCAAGCACCATGCAGCTGCCCGCTCACTCCTCCCCTTGGTGGGATGGAGAGGGGAAAATGTAAGGAAAGGCTGGAGACAAGGACAGGGAGGGATCATTTACCCGTTATGGTCGGGGCAAAACAATTCGGGTCGAATTGGGGAAGAAAAATCAGTTTAGTTACTAATCAAATCAGAGTAGGATAATGAGAGACAAGCCAAAACAGATCTTTAAAACCTTCCCCCCACCCCTTCATTCTTATTGGCTCAGCTTTGCTCCTGATTTCTCTTCTTTCTCCACCAGCAGCACAGGGGAACAGTGAATGGGGGTTGTGGTCAGTCCATCACACGTTGTCTCTGACGCTCCTTCCTCCTCAGGGGAGGATCCTCACACTCTGTCCCTGCTCCAGTGTGGGGTCCTTCCCACGGGAGACAGTCCTCCATGAACTTCTCCAACGTGAGTCCTTCCCGCAGGCGGCAGTTCTTCACAAGCTGCTCCGCCATGGGTCCCTTCCATGGGGTGCCATCATTCAGGAGCAGCTTGCTCTGGCCTGGGTTTCCCACAGAGTCACAGGCTCCTTATAAAGCAGCTGCCTACTCTTGCGTGGGGACCTCCCCAGGCTGCAGGAGGGTCTCTGCTCCCCCGTGATCCTCCATGGCTGCAGGGCACAGCCTGCCCTCTCACCACGGGCTGCAGGGGAACCTCTGCTCTAGGCACCTCCTCCCGCCTTTCCGCACTGACCTGGGTGTCTGCCTGGCTGTCTCTCACATCCCACTCCTCTCTTCTTCCACTCTTCTCCCCTGTTTACACTTCCATTGCTGGTTCTCTCTTTGTTTTCCCCTCTTACATATGTTAATATTTAATATTAATATAACATTCTATATTTAATTTAATATATAGCTATAATTGAGTATTCTAGCAGTTACTCACAGAAGCCATCCCTGTGACCCCCACCCCACTATTAAAACCTTCCACCACACAAACCCAATACAGTTGCCTGCTCACCTGTGATTTTGGGAGATATTTGTGTGCTCTTGTATGTCACCAAATATAAATGTGTATGTAAAACTCAAAGAAAACCTGTAGCATAAAAGGGTTTAAATGTCTAAATAGATGTACTTTCGTCTAGATCAACAAATTAATGAGCTGATGGTAAAAAAATATCAACAATTACACCAAAAAATGACAAAAATCTTCTCGTTTCACTCTGCTCATACACTTTCTTAGGTCAAAAGAAATATTTTCTCCAACCTGTGATATGGCCATACAGCCAGGTTTCTTGAAGAACGCGGCTCTTCAAGAATATCTGAAAGGAGGATAGTCTATAACTAAGGAGATGGAAGTGGGGAGTGTTGTAGCATGGTAACTGATTTCCTCTTACAATGTTTCGGCAATATTTGTGACAGCATTTTTTGATTGCGACCATTCCCAGTGCTGTTGCTACTCTTCTGCCTTTACCAAGGTCTTATGCTGTTGGAGCTCAATCAGCTCTGTCCAGATCTCAGTTGGTGCCCCATGAGGATCTTATTTGATATCCCACAAAGAAATTGGAGGTTGAGCATGGAAGGATACGAGTTGCAGATTGCAAAATGGCTAGTTTATCATAGAATCACAGAATAGTTTGGGTTGAAACGGACCTTAAAGACCATCCAGTTCCAACCCCCCTGCCATGGGCAGGGACACCCTCCACTAGACCAGGTTGCTCCAAGCCTCATCCAGCCTGGCCTTGAAGACAGCCAGGGATGGGGCATCCACAGCTTCTCTGGGCAGTTTAGCATCAGTCCAAACCAGTAGAGACTCTGCCAGGGCACTGGTCACGAGAGGAGACAGCTGCTGGCTTTATATGTGTGAAGCATTACTGGTGCATCCATTGACAGGGTGAAAGCGAGCATTTCTTGTCCCTGCCACCAAATGTTTTGTGTCCCTAATTTTCTTAGCAGTTTGCATGAGCAAAATATATATACTTATATATATACTTATATATATTTGCAAGTCAGTCACTTGAGTGTTGTTTAACTCCAGATTTTACTTGAGATGTGTAATTTCTGATTTCATTTGTTCAGTCTAATGATACGCATTAGCTAAAACCACCCTCAGTGCTTATGCAGAACACGAGTTTCTTTACAGTGCAATGCCAATGAACCTCCTTATCACCAGCTTTTCTAATGCTTCGTTTCCAGTCAGTTCATTACTTCAAGCCAAAATGTACATTATCCTGGCTTCCAGACAATCATGGACCAGAGTCTTGACTGAGTTTCTGCCTTTGTTTCCCTTGCAAGGGTTTGTATCTAGTATTTCCAGAACAGAGAACTGATGGTCACATGCAGCGATTTTGCTGTAGTATATAGTATAAAAGGGGCTAAAATAGTTTAGCGCTGATATTTCCATTAAATACAAAATATGAAAACTCTCTGTAAAAAGCAACATTAAATTAGTACAATTACGTATCACCCTAATCACAGCAAACAACATTAGTAGTAGTCTTTCTACGAACAGCTATGGGCATGATGTAATTAAAAAAGAAAATCTAAAAAACAGAAAAGCAGGGACATACACATTCACACTTCTCTTTTTCCTGAAATGAGCTAGTGATTGGGGTGTCAGGAAGAGCAGAAGGCTTCTAAGAGACAGGCTTTTCTTAGGGCCTCTTCTTCTTCAAATATCTGAAGACCTGTTTTCATCTAGGCCCTTAAGGTGTAGAAAGAACACTGGGATTTTGGGGGTGGTTTGTTTGGTTGGGTATTCTTGTTTGGTTGGACTTTTTTTTAATACAATATTCATTATAATACCCCTGCCGCTTCTGTGACAAAACAAGGCACACAGAAGACCAGAGGGAGATAATCAGCCTTTTCTTTCATCATGTTATTAGCTTCATCTGTGCAGGTTGGCACTGTTTGTGGTTATGTATGCCAAATACTCAGGATTATTTGTTTGGCCACACAGCAACTCTGCATGGCTTTGTAACGCCATGAGTGAGTCACCTTTCATGCACCTCCTTTGATTGTCTTTTCTGACAGTGTTTTGTGATTTGCCCTGTGGTTCCTAATTTCTTTCAAAAAAAATAACCTTTTTTCACTGCTGATATTTTTCACTTGCTACTCTGTTCCATGTTGCATTAAAAAATTGTCACTTTTTAATATTTTTTTTGTTGGGACCGGATTTCAAAATAACATGTGAAAATGTTTTTTTTTGTATCTTTCATATTATTTCATTTACAGGAGCCTAAACTAAAAAAAAAAAAAAAAAAAAAAAGAGGCACAAACAGAATAAATTACCCAGAATATTTAAAATTGAGAATATGTACTTAATAAAGGTATAAATCTTTTTGGAGATGGTATCCAAGAGTTTGTGTAAACTGAGCAATTAGAATTCTTGCTTGGAAAAAAATACAGTTAAATTCTCTTTCCTTTAGAAATATGATCAGAGAAAGACCTGTTCTTAAGGAAAATGTGATTTAAATTGTTATATACTTTGGTGTATAATATACACCAAAATTATTTTCATCCCTAGTTGCTCAAAAGTAGTAATTATTCTTTTACAGCTCATTTTGATTTTGGATGATGGATATAATTTATTTTTTAAAAAAATGTTTAAGGAAAAAACCTTAAGATGGTGAAGAAGGACTCTCTAGGGCAGATTAAAGGTCTAATGTTTGCTGCAGAATCTAGTACAGCTCATGGCTGTAAAGGCACCTGTATTAAATTTTGTAGGCATTCCTGTAACCCCTTCCCATTATTACATTAGTACTAAAGTGTGGGGTTTTTTCAGAATTAAGCACCCTTTTATATTTAGGCTCCTATATAAGAGTGTGATCAACAGCATCTTCGTAAATCCAGTTGAAACTTGCGAATCATAGAATCATAGAGTAGTTTGGGTTGGAAGAGACCTTAAAGACTATCTAGTTCCAACCCCCCTGCCATGGGCAGGGACACCCTCCACTAGACCAGGTTGCTCACAGCCTCATCCAGCCTGGCCTTGAAGACAGCCAGGGATGGGGCATCCACAACGCTGTAACATATCGTCCAGTCTTTCTGGAATCAGGGCCAATAATAATTTACAAATAGATTGGTAGTATAGAAGATTCACGAATGAGAGTTTTGTAGTTAATACTGCCCACAGTCATCTGTTCAGGTGCTGGTAGGAGGAGAATTAAACATTGGTTAGAGGAAACCAAGAGGAAACTACAGGCGAAAATGAGTGTTTTGGATATATCTAGGTTATATTAATTGTATTTTCTGCCTATCCTTCCATCAAAATATAAATTGTGCCTTTTGTTGCTGAATTGGAATTTTATTTTCTTCCCCACCTATTTTTTTCTTGAAACAATGTGATGGAGGCAGTATTTATGGGATATCCAGCATAGTTTTTTGAAGAACATAATAATATTGGTCTTCAGCAAATTCAGGTTTTTTTAGATTTGAAGTTAATTTTGACCTTTCGCAGGTTTCAAAATACACATAGATTTATGGTATGTAGGCTACTGGGTTGGTGCTTTCTTACATTCCCTTTCAAACAGATTGAATCAAGGAAAGGGACTTTAGTGATGCATAGCTCAATCACTTGACTCTTGATTATTTGAATTTTGAATCTTAAATAGATGCATAGGCATCTTCCCAGCATTGGGCCAGATTGAGAGTAGCTTTCTCACTTAACAGAATCCAGTTTGACCTGAGCATATCTTTCTCTTATTTATTTTAATGTGTTTCATTTCATGTCTCCCAATGTTTTCATCTTTACCCAACTCTGTGGGTCAGTTCCAAAATTCTCATGCTATAACCCTTCCTCTCCCCACCTCCACCAGAATGGGCAATCATATTTTATTCCTCGTTCTCCCAAGTGGGCTACTTCTGCCAGACTTGTGTTTGTTTTGTTCGCCTGCCAAACTCCAGCAAATGTCTTATGTTTTAAGGATGATGGGCCAGTCTCTGCATGAATTCAAGTTGTTCTGCAGACTTTTTTGTTTGTTTCTTTCTTTTTGTTTTGGGACTTTCTTTTTTTAATTATTATTTTTATATGCAGATTTTTTATTGTATAAGTTATAGCAGCTAAATTGATCTTCAGCTGAAGAGTGAATTTTGTTCGCTTCTTCTGAAATGGTAAATGCTAAAATTCACCTTAAAGCACTCAGGAATCAAGAGCACTGCATGGTGAGGTCTTTGACTCATCTATGAAACACCTATCAGCTGTCCAGGAATTTGCGGTTTAAACATGGTGTTTACGGCTAGTACACTTTAACTGCTCTTTGCTGTGCTTACATAACCTGTTAAGGGCAAAACTTATGCTTGCTCTTATTCTTCTGCAATCAGTGTAATCCCGAAACCTGCCATGGAAGTTTGATTTCTGTAGTCCACTGCTGACATTTTTATGAAACTCCTCTGGGATGTGGATTTATCAACTCTGTTCCGTTCTGCAAAATGATAATGATGTGGCTGCCCATGCTGTCATCTGAATATTACAATGTGAGTGGGATATTTTTCATACTGTTGAGACCTCAGCCAAAATAAACAGTTATGAGAACCAGTTTGCAATATTTTTGGTTTTCTTTTTTAAATTTTATGTTTGTTTTTTAATATGAATTCCAACCCTTATGGTCCATGGTGCTGGCTGCTGTCTGTATAGAAGGAGTAGAGGAATTTTACTGCTCATATTCTAATTGTCCACAGATAAGGTTGCACTTGCTTCTAAAAATCTACTGTTGCACTTTGTAAGATTTTGTGGTAAATACAAATGGTTGTGGGGATGGAAACGACGGATGGGATGGTGGATAACCTCTTAAGAAAGCGTAGTGCGGGTCGTCAGAGGTTATCATGGAGCACTCCCACAGTTACATCACCTCAGGCTTGCATCGTGTTTAGAGATAAGGGGAAGAGGAGGATGAGAAGCAATTATAAAACAATGAGAGACTGCCTATTTTCAACTTAGTGAAAGACCTTGGTTTCAGAAGGGATTTTACTGTGGGAGGATGGGAAGAGCGGAAGGCAGGAGAAAGTAGAATATATCAGGAAAAGGACAATTCCAGGTATAGAAAGATACAAAAGGCACAGGCAGAAATAGTAATTAAGAGAAAATGATGCAAAAGAAAGAATTAATGTGCATATGTCTCTTGAAATCCTTAGTAAAAAAAAAGGGCATGACCAGAGGAAAGGTGCTGGATGTGATTGATGGTGGCTTGTGTGGTTATGGATTTGACAGGATGGTCAAAACAGGGTAAGGGCAGCCAACAAGTTTTTACAAATCACTTTTCCATGTTGCTGAACCCCTTTTGGTGGGGAACTTCACAGAGGTCAGGTGGTATTTCTAGTCCCAGTTCAAGTCAGCAACATATCATTAAAAGAAACAGTCCCGTTCACAGATCTTCAACACGTCATTGTGTCCTGTACATGTGCCAGTATTGAGTTCTGATAGGAGAAGTTCACCTGTACTTTTTCACTAGTAAATTCAAGGAGAAAATGATTGCTGCTAATCCCAGGTAATAAACACAAACAAATAGAAAAATAAGTAGTTTCCACCAGTTTTCCTCTTCCTGTGCTGGAAAGTGTTATGTCACAATCTAGTTATCAAAAATGGTAAAGGAGGGAGAAAACAAGAAGACATGAAATAATTTCTGTATTATCCCATTCTGCAGCCTTGTAATAGTGATGTGAAAAGGGAGATTTGGCATTTGTGAGTGACTTGTGGATTTAGCACTTTCAGATCACCTTTATTTTGGAGGCATTTATCCTGATGGAGTCTGCTGTCGTTCAGGTAAAATCATCCAGGAGAGAAAAACTTTGTGGATGACCTTATAACACTTGGGTTTGTGAATCTTTTGGTCCCAAAGTGAAAGCAACTGTCACTTTGCTATCCGAAACCTTGTGCAGTCATTTACAGCCATGAAATGAGACCAGGTCATTGTGGTACCGTTTTACTCTCACTTCAAAAATGTATAAATCATCTGTAAGACAGTAAGTAGTGGAACACTCGACCCCTTCTTCTTCTCCGGGGAGTAATGATAATGTACTAATTTAAGGTAAGAAGTATAAGAAATGGCTATTTAGCGTATATTAAGTGCATGATTTGAAGTTTACACGTGGTGCACTTCAAAGAGTGGATTATGAGCCCCCTGCTGTTTCCTTGGTTATTTTTGGGGCTTTTTAAAATTATTTTTGGTGGGGTTTACCCTTGGTTTTTTGTGTCTTTTAAAAGAAGGAAAACCATAATGATATAAAGGGTACATGTAGCAAACATAAACAAAGGAGAGCCGTTACCTTTGAAAGGGTCAGTGACACTTTCAGTTTCTTCTCGGCAAACCCTAGGTAGCTTGAATTAGAATATTTTGTCCAAGTTTCCGATTCTAGTGTTTTGGTAAGTATTTAATTTTTAAATACTCCCTGATAGACCTTTGGGCTCCCCACTCAACAGTGTTTATTAATCGCCACCTCTGAGATGTCCTTTCCAGAGACTTAAATTTTGGACTGTGAGGGTCTATATAGGCAGTAGCATGCACAGGCTGCTTTGTGCAAATGTTCTCTGTGGTGAGTATTCCTTGAGTATTTGCACCAGGGACAAAATTAAAAAACTACAACTCTTCTGACACAAGATCTCTAGAGGCCAGCATTTTAAGGCCATTTAAAGTAAGGCTGCAATAGATAGAGTGGTGGTGCCTTCTGTTACTGCTAGTAGGCCATTCAAGCTGAAGAGAGGAAAGTGCAAGAGATTAAAAAGGAGGCGGTAGCAGGGGAGAAATCTTGTGTCTTCATACAATAACTTGACTAGGAAATACTGTGAGCTCAATGAGGAGAGGACAAGTCACCCAGTTTGAAGATGCAAAATACGTCTTCACTGCCTTTTTCTTCATGATGTAGGTAATTGTAGAATTGGAGGTGTTTTACTACCCTCTGTTACCAAAGAGTGGATTAAAAAAGAAGTGAATCAGATAGAGCCCTGATTTTTCAGGGTTTTTCCATGCTGTGTGCCAGTTGCCCATGGAAATTACCAGTGAGTTGTTTGAAGAGATTTTAAACCAGGGGTAACATACCAAGAGATCAAATAGTGTCTGTCCCTTCCTAAGGCACATTGGAGTGCGATGAAGTTTGGAACACTCTTAGAATAGCAGACGATGAGCAAAATTATTTTAAAGACAACCCTTGAGCAGGATTAGGATTTCAATGAACTACCCCAGAAACAGAAATAAGTCATCTGCAATTTCACTTGGTTGCATGATGCACAACAGAGATGCTACAAACGGTGTTATTTAGCAAGTACAGTAGTTAGGTACAGAGGTAATCAAGGCTGTTCTTAAGTGCATCCACAGAGCCTGCTACACAAAATTAATGACTGGATAGTACTCCTCAGTGACTGAAGTTTGTATGTACTCTGTAGGAGGCTGTAAAATATTGCATATTTGTAATCTGGAAGAAAAATTATTTTAGCTATGAAAAAAGGGAAAGTGTGTCTCACATATCCTCTCTTGCTACTTTATTCTAAGATGGGCTTTGCCAACATGAAGAAATTAGGACTTGTCCACAGAATCAATTTTGAACCCACCAACAAATCAATTGTTAACCGAGGAGAACGTGTTTGAGAGTATGTGGGAGTGTTTTTTAAGAAAAAGCCAACATGCTTCCAGACCTGTGAACATCTGACACCATATTCACACAGACAGGTGTCAGGATGCAGAAAGAACAATCAGAAGTCACTGAATTGCATGTTTGGGGCAGACTTGTGCACATATGTACAGGTTTGGGTCTGCGTGCCAACTCTGCCATCCTCGCAGCAGGAGACTGCTGCAGAACTTGGGCTGTAGCTCTCCAGGTACCCTGTCCTGCTGCAGTGTCTGGAACAGGGCCCTTTCTAGGGCATGCGATGACATACAGAAAAAGCCTTGTTTTGGCACACATGTGCCTGCACATGTATATGAACTGTAGGGATACAATTCTGGTGCACTTAAAGATGTCCCATTTGACAATACAACCACAGGGAACATTAAGACATTAAATGCATAGCAGGAGAGAAGAGATAAAAAAACCCCAAACCCAACTCTATAGTACTGAATACTTTTTGGAGTGGTCCTGAAAGTAATGGATTTGATTTTTAAACTCTGTAATGCTTGAAAATGGGTTAATACCTGTCTTACTTGCACTGTTTTCCAAAAGAAAAAGCAAATTTAAATTTTTTTTTTTATGTTATTACTTACTAGTACATCATAGTAGAGGACATTGCAATCACTGTAACTTCTATCCATTGATGGTGGGTGTAAGCTGACTACACCAATAACAACAGGAAAATGTCACATTTATAAGAAATTGTCCTTTCAGTGCATCCTTATCTGTAAAGTGTGGATTTATTGCTAGGCCTGTTTCTGTACCATTCTATAACTGGGTTGGAAGAGTTGTCTCTGCAACTTTAATAGACTTGTACATCAGACAAGCAGAAAGGAGAGTGGCAAAAGCTTTTTAATACTTCATCAAAATTTTATTTCTTTGCTTTTAATAAAATCTAGTTAGGGAAATATATTTATAGGACGTGTGGCATATTTCAGAATTCTGTAATATAAGAGGAAAAATCCCCCACGCTTGCATAGTTCTAAACCAAAATGCTGTTCTTCAGACATTTTTTTCCTCCCTCTGTCTTGGGTAACATCTTACTGAATGAATAGCAAATATCACAGAACTCCTACAGTCTACCACACACGACAGTCTCTTCTGTGCCACGCTGGAACAAGCCTGTACTTTGGGCTTTTCTCAAATGCACTTTGCACTTGTGAGTGGAGCTCTTGACCCTTCTCTGGTATTTACGTTGGCTTTGCAGGGAGGTTCCCTGATCCGCGCTGACTGAGCGCACCGGGGCACGCGTATCAGGATACCTGATGGTCTGCTCTGTCAGGTCTGGCTGAATTGTACTGCTTTGCCCTTGTCTCATCCTCTCTTGCCTGGCGGGAGTGCAGGAGTATGATGTGTTGACAGAGGTCTCCATCTGACATTTCCAGATGCCCTAGTCAGGCGAAAAGAGCTGCTGTTTCCTCTGCTTCCCACGCTTGTCTGCCTGCTGATTGGCAGTGCTGGCCCTAATCCGGTGGATGCGTGCTCAGCCGTTTCCAGTGAAACACACGTACAAGATGTTACGGGCACACGTGAAGCGCTGAACATCTTTGATACTGTTGTTCCAGTCCTTAATTCTCCGCAGCCAGCGGAGTCCGCCGAGGCAGCGAGCTCGGTCCCGCGTAGCAAAGCCTTGTGGGGAGGAGCTGCACGTTTCTCCAGGGCTGCCACATTAGCATTCAGCAGGCTTGCTCCCCCTCTCAGCTGTACACCTGATTAACCCAAAGCTGCAACGGGGCTGCTGACCTCTTCTTGTCCAATGAGTTAAGGTCTACCAACAACGTGTATCCTGAAGTTGTTTTGAAGAACTCGCATACAAACATAGAATAAATTTCTTTGGAAAATTCTTCTTCACGGGCAATTGGAAAGCACTCCATTCTGAATGAGGGATTGCTTCGTACTTGCCACGTCTAACAAGAAATTATGAAGGATGAAGCAATTCTATGGGGATGACTGTAACAGTCGTGATGTTATATAACAGTTTGTATATTCCTCACTGAGAAACGCACAAATAAGAACATTTGTGTTTTTTCCTACTTTATGCTGGTGCTTTTTTAAGCTAGCAAAGTAGTTCATTATTTGACTGGCCAGTGCTTCAGAAAATTGCTGTCATTCAAAGTGTTTACTTTCTCTGAAATTTTGATTGTGAATAATGTATATTTGCTCACAGTAAGTTTTAAAAGGCCCAAACTGCTTTCCAAAAATAAAATCTGCGTGTGAGCTTTGTAGTGAACTGAAGGTATCAGTCTGACAGTGTTACCATGGTCTCCACAATTCTGATCTTGCCCTTTCTCAAGGAAGTTGGGTTGGGAGACATTAAATATAAAACAAGGCAGGCTGGAGGAGCACAACTGCTTTCAGCAGGAATATATCTGCTTTTTTTGTTGTTGTTATTTTTTGTTAAGTGCTCCATAATGAAATATTCATGCTTTATTTTATTAGAATTGTAATTAGGTCACATGCTTCTGGAAGGGGAGATTGCCAGGCATGACTGAGCTCTTGGATCTTCCTCAGTGTTGGTCCATTTTTATTTGACAGATTTAATTGATTCCAGATTCCCTTTGCGCACTGAATGCAAATGTATTGTTAGGTTAAAATCCTGGAATCCAAATCAGACATGGCTCCCACTGGCTCAATGGGACATCATTCCTGCATAAGAGTTGTAGGACTGATCCAACTGAATCTGTTGTGCTTCAGGGAAGCAAAAGCAGCATTATCTGCTTTCATATCAGAACTACTTAGGAAAACATTATCAATCTCTCAGGCAGTTTTGGCTCCAATTTTACTTCCTTTGTAGTTGCACAAAAATCCCCATGGGTGGGGCGGAGTAAAGCTCTATGAAAACTGAATTTGAGCTTTTCAAAGTTCTCCATATTTTCCAAATCCTTCACACTGACATCCCTTATTTTCTTTTATTATTTTCTTTCGGGTTGCCTTATCCCAAGGAAGCCAGGCTGGAGCCAGGGAAATATATGTGGCATGCCAAGCACATGATGTGGCTCACGGGAGGACACAGCAGTAGCCTGTCGTGGGCACCCATCCCAGCTGTGCACTGCACGAGCGGCAGCGTGCTCGGAACCTGGTGCTCAGTGGGAGGTTTGTCTGGCTGAGAGGGCAGGCACAGGTCAGTCAAAACATGCAATACTCTTGAATGCAAAGCCACAACTGAGATATCTCGTGTCTTGATCTGGAAATCAAAAATTACTTCTATGCAAGCAGAAAGTCCATATCCTGGCTCATCCCTTTTCACAAGCCTGCAGAATGCAATAAATGAACGAAAGACTGTTGAATTCAATGGTAATTGCTGAGAACAATCAAATGAACGTCTTCACTGATGTCAGATACAGCTACAGCTTCTCACTGGGTAGATCTCCCTAAAAATGGGCAAAAATAAGACAATGTATTATACTTCAGGGTTGCATTAACTATACTGCAATAACAAAAACACTTCGAGCCTAGTTAAAATTCTTGTGTAAATATTTTCAAGGGTTCATAACTACTTGCTTAAATAAGAGCACGAGCTTGTCATTTAGATGATCACTCAAAGAAATTTCTTTTAAATATAGTACACAACGAGGGCCCGAAATCGTTTCCTGAACCCGAGTAGCTTTGGCTAAGGTACACTGTTATCTTGTGACCAAAGATGTTGCAGTACATAAACTCATTTGACAATCTCAATTTGGAGCTATGGTAATGAATTGGATGCATAATGAATTTATTTTAATTTATATATGCTTCAAGATTTAGTAATTTCTAAATTAATTCAGTGTCAGGACTAATGCTGCATTTAGTGTGTGTTACAAGAGGTTGAGAAAAACCACTGCTGCTATTGTTGCCCTCATAGTTTCAGATGGTTTCGCTAGGCAGGAAGAGCTTCAGCCTGGCTTTATGAATCCAGTTTGGCGGAGAGCAGGAAAGTGTTAGTCGGAGTCAGGTAGTCACAGCAAAACCTTTGCTGAAAGGGCAAGATCTAAAAGGACGATCCTTAGATGATCTCAGGTCGTGGAGTGGAGGAAGCTGGAAGCAAAAGTGCCTTCTAGCTCTAGGGTAACTTGCTACTCACCTTAAAAACTGAAATTGGTGTAAGAGAAGAACACACTCACAAGCTTATCAGCATGTATCATACTAAACTGGAACAAGTACCCTGGTCCCGTGTGGTAAAAGTGAAATTAAAGAATAAACTGGTGATGAGACTTCCCACCCTCGTTAAAGGAAAGATTTTGACTATGGAATAGGAGTTGGACTGCATTGTTATACACTCCTCTGAGAAAGGGTGATAAGGGTCTAGGATGGTGCCAGGTGACCAAAGAGAAATAGTTCAACTGTGTAAATAAATGAAGGATTTCACTCCTTGGCCTTATTATTTTTCTCTGTAGAAAACCCTAAGAAGATAAATTCTCAAACACACTTCATAAAGGTTGCGTTCCACCAGGACACTGGTGTGTATGCCTAACATGTAAACATAATTAGTCTTTACTTAATGGGACTTTTCACATGCTTAAACTTACTAACAGGCTGTAATGTCAGAAAGCAGATGCTCTATTTCCACTCACATTGTTGATAAACTAAACAGCACCAGAAAGAACCAGCATTGTGCCTACCCCTACAGAATTCAGTGCAAGGACTAACATTTAGCAAATAACACTTAAGAGATATAGTCCGAACTGTGTAGTTGTGTAAGTGCACGTGCACATGTATATGTTGTTTGGCAAAGAAATAGGAAAGCAGTATTTTGGCAAATATTAGATCATTCAAGCTGCAAAGCTCTGGTCTATTAGGTAAATTTAACTGTAAAATAAGATCTCTTGATAGCTTTTTGCCATTAAAGAGGACTGTTATGTTAACATCAAAAATCTATAAAATAAAATGTGATCAATTTAGCTACTTAATTTTGGTTTAAAGCATAGTAATTATCTTCTAAAAAACAGTATTTATGACTTCAAATGTTAACTGGTAATAATTATTATAGAAAAATTAATTGTAAGAGTTTAGTGTTTGGGTTTTTTTTCTTGTGGCGGGAAGCAAAACAAATTTGGTGACTTTTTAAGCTTTTAGTGAGAGCATACCAGATGTTTTTGCCCATGAGAAACAGAGTTACATATTAATTACAGCATTTAAGAAAAGTATAAAAATAGTATCTCTGTAACTTAGAAATTAAATAAGGAGAAGGTTGCCTGGGAACTTGAGAGTTCATCTAGCTCCTTTCTTATCTGGAGGCATGATCGACTGTACCTACGTACTTCCTGACAGATGTTTATCTGGCTCTTTCTTAAAGATTTTCAGTAATGGAAATTCCATAGTCTTTGTAGCCAGGCAGTCCAGTCCATTCTGGTGCCTTTCCTATACCAGAAGTGGCACTTTTTTTTCCAGTTCTCTGACCCGAATGTGCATTACTGCAGTTCAAGGTCATTTTGTAGAAGAGGTGAGATTCTTTTATTTATAGCAGAAACTTCCATGTATTTGTTTAAAGAGTTCCTATGATCCACCCAGGCCTTCTGTTGGTCTAACACTATTCATTTTTCACTTAACATTTAACCCAGAATTCTACTGAAATCCTGAAACTGCAGTGTAGGGGATATATCTACACTTAGAGTGAGATTGATTTGGAATACTTCAATTATATCTCTTAATTACAGCTGCTTATTCTAGCAGATGCTTGTGATGTCACCAATGATTCTCATGCCAGAATGGGAAGAATAGAAAGCATGTGGAATATTAAGAGCTTTTAACAGTGTGAAGGTAGTGAGTGTACTGTTTTAATAAGGTGACATTTCTGTACTGCTCCCAAGTATGCATGACATTTTTGTTGCAAATTTTCTGTATGATAATACTGAAAACCAGCAGAGATTATACTTTTCAAATTTGTGTTAATTTGAACAATTTTGTTATAGGAACAGTGTGAGATATGGGAGATAGATACTTTTTTTGTTTGTTTACATGCAGAATTTTAAGGAACCTGTTTGTTAAGAAGTTGAAGGGGATTAGATTAAGAGTGCAGCAAACATTGCAGTTCATTTCTAATGAACTGCAAGTTTTGGGCAGACCTTTCCAGCTTTTACTGGTCTTGATTTCATTTCTTTTTATAATGTTGCAATTCTAAAAGCCAGAAAATTTCATGTTGCCTTTTTCTAAATTCAGGGGAGATTGCAGCTTGAAGTTAGATGTACTGAATCATATTGAATGCATCAAATTTGCATTTGTGCTTGGCTTCTTGATTGGCTTTGTTTTCTTTTTGTTTTCATCTGGGAATAAAAGCAGAATGGTCCTAAAAATTATGTTATTGAAATGAGGGACTACAAATAAATAGAGTATAAGATGAAGCAGAAAGATCTCCAGCAGTCCTGTTTTGCAGAGTATCCCCTGAGGGGTTGTAACAATGGAGACTGATTAGCTTGGAAGTCCAATTATATTAAAAAACAAACCAACACCAGCAACAAAAGCCCCTCGCCTGTTCCAAATGGGAAATGTGGAAATGCCAACATGTATGTGCTCTGCCAAACGCAGGGCTAAGGGTAGCTGTGATCTGAACAGAACAGAGGGGGTGAGGGGGAAGGGCTGCCCATGCCACCCTTCAGTGTGCTCAGCCGGTTCCTATAGCCCGGCCGCCACAGATCCCTTGCAACCAAAGCCATCCCTGTTGCCCAGTCAACACCTAAACCATCAGTTGGATATAGACTGTGCATTAATACCTCTGCTTATTTTTTATATTCACTGCAAATCACTCAGAGTTTAAAACAGTCTTTTTCTGGATGTAAGATGGATTTCTGTTGATTTAGTTCTAAGAGCAGTACAGCCACAAGCAACTTCAGCGCGCTCTCCTGACGTTAAGGTCAGCATGTTGGAGTGGGCTGAAATACAATTTTAGAGATACTCATCAGTAAGATCCAATAACTTGTTACACACTGTCTCTGTGCTCTCTTCATGCTTAATGTTTTTAAATGAAACGTCTTTTTTTCTTCTTCTCCTTCTTTCCCCCAGAAGGCGTAGGCCAATAACAAACAGAAAACATCTACTGTAACTTCTTGTCTATGCAAGCTTTGAAAAACCTCACAGCTGTACCATTCAGCTTCTTTTTATCTGTTTCTCTGTCTGACTTATTTTGTGATATCTCAGTAGCCAAGACTGTTCACAAACATATTTTTCTCTTCTCTGTGAGGCTGGCAGATTCTTCACATGAAGACCTGAACTTGAGTCATTCTCACACCAAGAGGAACTTAGTTCATTAGTTTAGGATGGGAGTGGGGATGAACACTAACTTTGCATGCCTATTGGATGTTGTGACTCGTAGAGAAAGGAAACCCATCGATCTGAGGAGCACTGTAAGTGCCTGCTGTTCTTGAGATGCAGGAAGCAAATTGATCTCTGAACTCAATAGGTCAGCAATCCATGAGGAGTGTAGGTCATAAGTGTTGGTCTTTCCTTTTAGATTAGTGATACATTTATCTAATGCACTGGCGTGTTTTGTCATGGTGAATTCTGAAATCATTATTCCAAAGAATCGTCTCCTTTCAACCTTTTAGCTTGTGGTCGTTCTGATAGGGTCACCTGCAATTTATGGTGGAATGTAGTAACCCAAATTGCAATTTTGTTTCCAGTAAAATGAAATTATTTCCTAAATTAATAATACATTTGCTAAATGAATAATAAAATTCTTTTTTAGTCATATGAAATTAAAGGTGGGATTTATTTGCCCAAATGTCAAATAAAATACATCCTCAGAAAGTTTGCATATCCCCACAGAATATGAAAGAAACTTGTAGTGATCGTCTAAATATATGTATCCACAACAGAGATTTTAAGGTCGCTTTGTTATGGGGTATATTTGGGAGGTAGTGGTGGTGTGGGTTGAGCTTGATAAACAAAGAATGTATCCTACATTTGCAGTCAGAGCTGAATTCTTGGTGTAATTGTTTTCTTGTATAAAACTCTGCGTGTGTATATATATGTATTTGCATGTATCTATGTAGATATTAAAAAAAATCTGATGCAACTGTGTCTACTTAAGCTTAGGCCTGAATAGCACAAAAAAGTATGAACCTGTAGATGAGTGTAAGGGTAAAACATAGCATAGGCCTGAAAACTGGCAGAGCTGCTGCCATAGACCAATGGTTTGTGCATCTGAGCTAAGATGGTTGTGAAAAATTTAAAAATTAGTTATGTGGAAAAATAATTTCCTCATTGAGAACAAGAATATTGGTAGCAGAAATCCAAGTTGCAGTTATTGAATTAATGGAATTTCAGGAAAGTAATTAAAAATCCAAGTTGCAGTTATTGAATTAATGAAATTTCAGTCAAGTAGTTAAAGTTAACACAGAAAATTACTGTTTTGGCATTGTATCAAGCTATAGTTTTAGGAATTATTATCCCAAACACTTGAATAATTAGCAGATGGTTAAATGAAGCACATGCCAATAAATTGACTTTCACAAGCAGAATTTTGTAATGGTGACTTATTAAGGAAACCCATAGAATGTAGTCAGGAAAATATAACCATGGATATTAAAACCAACAACAAACCCCCTTGGTATTATAATGAATATAGAAATTACTGGTGCCATCTACTGTTGGGAAAACAGAGATGACAGAAAGATCCAAGCTGAGTGATGGAAATGAGCATTAGAAAAGAGAAGTCAAATAATTCCCTCCCTTAATATCAAACTGAAGAAATATGAGATGGGAAGATCACATTATTTTATCATTTTTCTGAGTTCTAAACAATGAAAAAATTGGAAATCATTGAGACAATATTTGGAACTTGTTTAGGGTTTTTTTTATCCCTCGAATTCTCTGCCTGTTCAGAGAGAAAAGCCAGGGCCAGAGATGTGTAATTTGGCTATTTTGGGATGGAGTTTGTCTGGATAATGTTATCCTGTTTTTCTTTAGCTTTTAAATCTAATGGGATCAGTTCCTCAGCTTGTACAAACAGGAGTTATTCTATTACTGTTAGTGTTGATATCCCGTACTAAAACAGGACTGTGAGGAATGCAGGACCGAATTTCTATCTTTGGCTTCTAAGAAAGCAGATAAATGTTGGAGTAATACGAACAATAACACAGAGATCAAAAGGATGACTGCAGTACAAATAATTCAAGTTTTTAAGAAAACAAAACCAAACAACAACAACAAAAAAACCCCAGTGAAGGACAAAATCTCTCAACAAAAGAAAACACTTCAGGAATTTAAGACATTCAACTGCTTGGGTTGTTCAAATAAACTTGAAGCAGTGACAGAGGCGAGCACAAACTGTTTCTGCCTGCGTGCCTACAGAGAACCTTGAGGACTCTCCTGGTGGAGATTTAATCGATCTGATTATGGTCTGGGCTGGGTAGAGTTATTTTCCTTTTAAAGCTACACCCTATTTTCATTGAAAACAACAGCAAAGGTCTTGATAACTTCAGCCAGGGTAGAGTTTCACCCACAGGTTACCCTTAAATATGAAACTTGCTTCCAGGTCCATCTCCTGGGCAGAACTGTGCTCGGGATCATAAGCTTTCGTTCCCTTGTAGCATCGTTCTGTAGCCTTTTAGAGGACTTTGTTAATGTGACTAGGATTTAATTTGAAGTTCAGGGTCAAGAGGTGACCACTGTGTCAGCAGCCAGATTGAAATATAAATTCAAAGGTCCAATTTAGTTTCTTCATGCTGCTGGGAGCTTGCCTATAAAACTCAAAGGGAATTTAAACATCACTGGTGAAATAAATGTACCGTACAGAAACACATAGGTAATGCATCAGGTTTATTTTAAGAGGACTATAAAGACTTCACTTGATTTGGGGAACAAAAAAATAATCAAAAACTGTGGACACTGATCTGCCTGAGGGCAAGAAGGCTCTACAGAGGGATCTTAACAGGCTGGATCGATGGGCCAAGGCCAATTGTATGGGGTTCAACAAGGCCAAGTGCCGGGTCCTGCACTTGGGTCACAACAACCCCCTGCAATGCTACAGGCTTGGGGGCAAGTGGCTGGAAAGCTGCCTGAGGGAAAAGGGCCTGGGGGCGTTGGTCGACAGCCAGCTGAATATGAGCTGGCAGTGTGCCCAGGTGGCCAAGAAGGCCAGTGGCATCCTGGCCTGTATCAGGAACCGTGTGGCCAGCAGGACTAGGGCAGGGATTGTCCCCCTGTACTGGGCACTCGTGAGGCCGCACCTTGAATCCTGTGTTCAGTGTTGGGCCCCTCACTGCAAGAAAGACATTGAGGGGCTGGAGCGTGTCCAGAGAAGGGCAGCGGAGCTGGGGAAGGGTCTGGAGCACAAGTGCTGTGAGGAGCGGCTGAGGGAACTGGGGTGTTTATCCTGGAGAAGAGGAGGCTGAGGGGAGACCTTATTGCTCTCTACAACTACCTGAAAGGAGGTTTCAGAGAGGTGGGGGTTGGACTCCTCTCCCAAGTAATAACAGATAGGTTAAGAGGAAATGGCCTCAAGTTGTACCAGTGGAGGTTTAGATTGGATATTAGGAAAAATTTCTTCATCAGAAGGATTGTTAAGCATTGGAACAGACTGCCCAGGGAAGTGATTGAGTGATCATCCCTGGAGGTATTTGAAAAAGGTGTAGATGTGGTGCTTAGGGACATGGTTTAGTGGTGGACCTGGCAGTGCTAGGTTTACAGTTGGACTTGATGATCTTAAAGGTCTTTTCAAACCTAAATGATTCTATAGTTAATCCTTAGCTTAAATTTGCGACTCCCCAACAAAGCAGAATCCCAACACAGTCTCTTTCCTGGGCTCCCTTGGTGGTCCTGGAGGAGAATAAAGCAGCTTTGGTTGCTGATCTGGAAAGCTGTGTCCAGAGCTAAGGAACTGCTTGTAGTTTTCTGTCCATGGCTCCCAGGCCTGAGGGAACATTTGAAATCCCTGCCAATCTCCAGCATGGACAGCAGGAGATCACTGTGTGCTGCAGACCTCCAAACTGACTCATCAAGCAGACAATGAACGTGGTTAGAAATGGTAGAGATGATCATGAGGTGGCAGTGTCTTTCAGTGTTTATAGCAGTTGATTGATCAAAACTTGCCACCTAAAGGGATTCAAGCAGTGTGTCCAACTGCAAAGCTGCGGGTTACCTCGTCAGCGTGAGGACATCACTCTCCTGTTCCTCCAGCTGTCTGTTGTAGCTGGCTGCTGCACAGCTCGGAGTGTGACATGAGGAATGGAATGCCGGTCCTCAAGTCCCCTGACTGCTTGTGTATGGCACTTTATATAGCAGTTGGATTACCAACCCCACCGCTGCTTTTGAGCAGGGATTAAAGCCCCTGGCAGTGCTGCTGGCCACCAAGACAAGTCCAGGTGTTCTGGTGGGGCAGTGAATCTGGAGTTTCTGGCTGCAGAGTGGCCCAGTGTAAAGGTGGTGGTGACACAGCGAGCTGTGCTTGCCTGCTAGCAGAAGCCTGGGTATGTGTAGATGTTGGTATACTTGAAATAAAACCTTCCTCATTTTCTTCTTACTTCTAATGTATGCAGTACAGAATGAATCTTCTCCTTCTGCCCAAAATGCCAAGCAGATGGGTTTACCTACTTGCTTGTTTGCTATGATGCCACTAGATGCATCAGTGGACAGGATGGAGGGAATTTAGGCAGAAGGATTCCTGCATATAGGGACAGAAGACCCAAATTGCTGGAAAAACTTTTTCTACATAGAAAACAATGAGATTCAGGGTGTCTGTGGTTCGCCATGGATTATTTCTATAAGCCCGTTTCATTTCATGTAGAAATTGGAAGGTATTGAGTGAATGAAGCAGGAAGGTAGAAGAGAAGGGATTGTCGTGTTTGGCAGTTCAGTGCTGCTTGAAGGGCTGGATTGTGCAATGCCTGCACTACAGATCTCATCTATTTTGTTAAACAACTTGTTTAATATGATTTTTCACAGAAAGGAGAAGCTGGGCTCTCAGTTACAGGCATGCTGAGCACTCAAAACTGACAGAGACGTTGAATGATTTGGATATGTAAAGCCCACAAGTAATGTGCAGAGTTCTAGAAGGTATCAGATTGTTTTCTTTGCTATCTGAGCACTGAATCACTAAATATGTTAAGCTCTTTCTGTCATACATTTCTTCATCTGAAAAGTTCAGGTAATCCAATTTCCTTCCTATAAGGAGTCTTGTGAACATAAACTAGTATTTATGATGTTGTTAGATACTATATCAAGGAACACTCAAAAAAATCCACCAGGAAATTATTCTGTTTGCAGAGCATGTTTGAATGCAGCACGCTAAAGTGAAGAATATGGTCATGCACTGAACACTGAGGAGAAAGGCAGATTTTCTGTACCTGTTCACTGAATGAGCTTTGCTATCTGTCTTTTGCATTAAAATGAACAAAGGTCTTGCAGAAGAGTTTGCACATGGTTGTACAGTTGAGAATGATATAGTGCATACAAATGGAAGGGTATCCCTTAATCACATATTCTGTAAGTTTTTCAATGTGCATTAAGATATAGCTGAAGTTTCTGTAAGCTACTTGGGTTTTTTTTTTAATGTATTATGCCCTCGTGCTTTTAGAGCCCCATACCTATTTAGTTTGCATATGTTCTATGTTGCAGCTCCATTTCAAACACTTTTCTCTGTTAAAGTGATGATTCAAGAGTGAACCAGTACATATCAATGTATATAGACTGTGAAATTGTGCTTTAAAATGATACAAGGCAAACCTAGAAAAAGAATATTAATTCTTATTCTAAATATCTTTTCCTCACCCAGGTAATTGATGATCAGAGATAGGTTGAGTCTGTGCCAGGAGTACAAATCACTGCATAGATGGCTCTCAACTGTGAAATTGGTCAGCCCATCCAAGGTCTACACTGCTTAAAATATTGAGTATTAAATATATTTTCACCTGTGTATAAAATCGGAATAACAGCGTTTTGTTATCTGCCTGTGACTTTTCAAAGGGTTTTCACACACTCGTTAATTCCCGCTTAGGACTTTGGTAATGTGATAAAACTACTGGATTTATCTTTCTATTGTGTATGCCTTATTTTTAGTATACATTGCAACAAAAGCTTTCCTCTGCTGTACGTGTATGGTTTTTGTTTGAATGTTAGCATTGGCTAGAGTTCAATTTTTGTTAGTATTAGGTTAATGCAGAAGCCCCATTGTAAAGCTGTGGTGTTGTAAAGGCACAGCACTGATCTCTGTATGTCTAGGGATCGGCTTCTGCTTCGGTTGCTTTTTGGTGGGTGGTTTTGTTTTTTTCTTTTTGGTTGTGGGTTTTTTTGGTTTTGGGTTTTTGGTTTGGTTGGGTTTTTTTTTGTTTTGTGTGTGTGTGTGAATGCGTTAAGATCAGTCAATCTATTGTCTGCTGCAGAAGAGATGAGAGGAATTTTAGGGAGGGTATTGTGCAGACTGAATACTAGTGATTCGTGCCAGTGTCTTCCCCTAAAACTAGATGGTTTCTAGCCTTGACTGAAGTAAGAAATTATTTCTAAGACAGGACTCAATGATTTGATAGCATCTCTAAACCTGGATGGGTCAGGGGGAGGAGAAGTCTCTGTGAAGGTTAAAACTTTGGCATGAATCCAGGTTAAAGTCTTCACTGAAGCATTGGTAAAGGAGAGGTACAACTGAAGGTGCAACTCATCAGCTGCTAGTCTAATAGCACTGCTTTGCCTCTGAGTAAAGTTCAGGTTTACCTTTTGAATTGTTTGATGGTTTAGCCTTTAACCACTCCTTGCTGGTAGTGAAATGCCTCATAGATGTCCTATTATCAGAGTTTCCTTTTGGTATGTCGGCATACAAACTTCTGTGCTTCGTTTTCATAATGATATACAAGCCAGGTGGGTAGAATTGGAAACTTGAGTCATTTTCACTCTAATTCTGTGGAAGGTACTTTGCCAACAGGTACAATAACCAAGTATACTGTAATGTATGAGTTTGCATCAGTCTGTGCATCTAAATTACAGCTTTATTGTAACACTGGTAGAAATCTATTCTAAATTTGGAAATTTACCTCCCTTCTCTCCCTGTCCTGAGAAAGTTTCTTAGCAGTCCTGGTGACTGCATCTGGCTACATGTTTAAATAGCAGACATTTGTCTGAAGTGTGAGAAATTCCTGGAAATTGTCTGTTTTAAGTTATTATAGTAGATATGCATATTTAAAACTTTGGGATTGAGTTAGCAACAGCTGAAGTCAATGCCTTTTTCAATGTGGCTTTCTCAGATGATTTCTATTGTGGTCTAACTTGAGTGAAATAATTCAAAATCAAAATGCCTAGGTTTGATGTTGCATTTTAGTATATTCAATATGTATTTTTAAGGCTCTGTATTTGAGTTTCAGATCCCAGCAGAGGCTAAAACTTGGTAACATTTCTAGACTTCTGGTCTGGGGAGTCTTTTGTTGTAGAATGCTTCCTTGATTTTTGTTAAGCAATTTTTCTTTCTCAGTCAATAGAAATCATTTGTGCTGGTGGGAGGAAAAAGATCAATCTAAGCTTTAAAATATTTTGTTGGTGGTTTTAGTTCAAAGCAAAGTGATTTTAGACTATATTGTACCCAGACACTTGGTGAACGAGCTGTTTGTTGCAATGACCACTTTCCTGTGACTTGGGTCTTAATGTGTTTTCTATCAGCAAGGTGACACTGCCATGAGAAGATTTGTCAGGTTTGGCAATAATTAGTGTCACTGGGAGAGACTTAGCAGAAAGCTCAAGGTCAAACTGTTTCCTTAAACTGATTTATTTTTTCCTTTCCTAGGGAGGTGGTCCTTGCTAAGAGGGATTGCGTCATTCATTCATGGGGTTGAATGGGAGAGGACAGATTTTTGTGCTTTTCTAGGTAATAAGAGGCCTTTAGTCTACAAAGTTCTCATCCTGCAGCTTTCATGAGCACTGATTTTCATTGGAAAAAATCTTGGAGGGAGAGGGAAAGCAGAAGAGACTGCATTACCCTTCATTTATGAGAACTTGAGCTTAAAGTCCCAAACATATCAAAAGAGGAAATGCACTCAGTGGACCTGGTATTTTTTAAGTGTCTTTTCCTCAGATCAGCCTGCTACAGGATAGTTTTAGCAATGTCCAGTCAGCAGAGTCCCTGCTGTGAAACAATAATGATCTTGCCAGTGCAGGGATATGTCTTGTATTTGAGCACTCCAGTTCTGACCCATCCCTCTCTGTGATTGTGCTCTGGTTAGGGATTTTCTTTTTTTCACTGGGAGCTTAATGCTGCATTTTTAAAAGGAAAAATATAAATGAAGATATCTTTTGGACACCCCATTTAAAATATATTACTTTAAATGCAAAGACTGAAATTATTCATGTTAATCTTTTCTTAGACTCCAGATACCCTCACTCTTCTCTGCCAGAATAGTGAAGCTTTTCCCACCATAACTGGCTGCATGGTGTATAAAAGAAGGAGGTGATATTGCGAGTAATAGTCTTGGTCTGGAAAATGTCTTATTCAGATGTAATTAAAATACCTCTACAGTTAGAAAAAAATGATTAAGACTTGTTATTCTGTGGTATTAACTACCATCTTCACTTTAAAACTTTCTTTTATGAGTAGCTGTTTCTGGAGTCATCTTGATAATGGGTCTGGGCAGTTTCTGCCCCTGTGGTAAGCTCTCATGAACATTTTTTTTTTTAGTACATGTTGCAAGAATCAATTTTTTTAAGTGTTGATGAAAAATATTCTGTGGGGTTTTTTTTAAATTTTATTTTATTTTTACAAAGTGCACTACTATACTAAAACAGCAAAATAACATAAAATACTGCTTATTGATGAGGTGACCAGAAGAAAGGTCAAATAACCACAGCATCCTACAACATATAAATTCAGGAGTTTGGAGCATTTTTGCTTGTTGGCAAACAAAAATGTGTAGGAGTTGATCAGGTCATGGCCCCATGATCTTTTTGACTAGTAGAAAGCCGTTGCCATTTTTTTTTCACCCGTGGAGGAACCATGGAAGAGAGACATCAGATGGTCTGAGTTTCAGATGTGGATTTGTAGTTCTGGGTTCACATCTTCAAACATGTTCTTCCCGTGTGGATTACTTAGGCATTTTGAAAATGTAGCATATAGAAAAACTGCAGCAGGGGGTTCCCTGGGGTCAAAGAGCTGTGGGTGGGGTCAGGATCAGGCCCGGTGAGGGGAGACAGGGTCAGACCCAGCCCAGGTTGGATAGGCAAGGTTGTGGGTACAGGGGTGGACTAGAACAGTGGTGCCTGGCTTGGCAGGGCTCGTGGTCCAGCAGGACTGGAGACAGCATCCTATGCCCTTGCTTGTGGTAGGACTGATGGCCCCAGGGGCCGGAATGTAGTCATGGGCATGATGGGAGAAGCCCCGGGAGTGGGAAGTGGCATTAGAGCCCCTGAGTTTGCAAACTGACATCTTAATTTCTGCCAATTCTAACATAAATTAAACCTAATGGGTGGTATTAATGCTGGGAAAACCAGAGCCATTAGCTGTCCCCACACTTGCAAATTATGCATCACAAAAGGTTAAGATGAGTTTTAGAAAGTGAGGCCAACTCTGTACAACATCATTTTACCCATCATGGAAATTATTGACAGTAAACGTGCCCGCTGACTGACAAATAAGCACAATCTTGTAACTGTCTCTTTTCTCTGAAGCAATTATAGACTCTCAAAATGTTGTAAAATAACATTTCAGAGAAGAGCAAGCTTTAGAAGACATCTAAATGAGCCATCTTGTATAGATATATGGCTGTAGTCCCTTTAGTAGCTCTGGCAATGACTGTGCTGTAGGTAGACTGGAGATTTTCTTTCTGCTGCTCAGGTAACAGAGCTCACAGCTGGATTCCAGCTGTGCTGAGTTTGGATAGAAGTGGTTTATGTGCTCTGGCTCTCTCGAAATAGCTGAGTGATAAGCCTATTCAGTTCAACTTACATTGTAAGTTGAAGAATGCGTTGCGGTGCCTTTTCAGGTATGAATGTTTATTTGTGACAGGTTTAATTACAACCTTTAGATAATTTCTGCTATCTACTTAAACTCTGTATTTCTCTCAATAGCATCATTTTAGTGTGTATATATCACAAATTTATAAGCAAAGAAACACTGACTAAAATAACAGAGGAAAAATACCTTAATCTAGCCATTTTAAATTAGTACCTGTTCCTACTATGAGCTCCATAGCGTCCTCTACAACCTAAGATACGGAATTATTGGAAGCGTTCTGTCCTGCTTTACTGAACTCTGAGATTCATCTCATAGACTCAAAGAGCTTGTGTTATGAAAATCTTTGGTTAGTGTCTTCCTTAATATTGATGTGCTTGACTGGAATGGTATCTAGTCCAGCATTTATTGCACAGAACAAGACATTAGACACAGTCTGTGCTTCTTCCAAGCAACAGAGAAACAAACCAACAGTGGCTGAAATGCTGGCTTAGGAAAGAATTGACTGGCCTCAGTGGGCTACAAGGCAGAAACTGACCGGGGCAATTTGATCTGAGAGATGAAAAACTGTGCTCGGAAAAGCAGGGTCATCCAGTGCGCTTAATGGAAGTTTGCTTTGTGTCTCTCAGCTTGTCTAACAAAAAAAAACCCAGTCCATAAATTACATAATTGTGCAAAATGTAAAACAAGAGTAGTGAAAATAAATTGACTAGATTAAAAAAATAATAAATTGCGTAGTCTAATAGTTCTAATAGAATAATGTCCACAGCTGGTTTAAAAAGGTATCAAAACTGATCTTTCAGTTCTAAGCATATTCCAAATACACTTTGTCATTATCTTCAGCTGCAAAGAGAATAACTTTGTTACTGTTGTTCTCTTCTTGAAATCCTTCTCATCCCAGGACAGATCTGCATTTTCATTAAGTGTTCTCCAACTTACTCTTATGTGTCACTTTCAGTGTGTCCTTTTCCATCTATTTATTCTCTTATCCCATCTCACTCCACCGTATGGTAGCCCTAAACCCTGTGCGTGACAGCAAAGTTTGGCTGTTGGTTTGGTCCTTGTTGCCTCCTCGTGGCACTCTGAACTAATGGGCACAATTTCCTTTTGAATCCCACTGTGAACAGAGTTCCAGAACTGCCTTGTTTGGCTAAAATATTCTAATTACAGAATGGTCATCGATCAGAGATTTGGCTGTGTGCAGTCTTTGCGTTGGTAGCTCTGACAGGGGACTGTCCTGCTTTCTGTGAATTCCTTTGGTGTTGTGTTTGTTCAGAGATCATTCAGTTAATTTCCCTGTCCTCAAAGGAAACCATGTCAGATTATAAAAACCCCTGAAGAAATGAGATGGTGGGGTGGGGGAGGGTAAATCTGTCTGCTCTGCCTAGTCTGCTTCTTGCCAAGGGCTTTTTGCCCCTGCAGAATCCCTGTCAGCCCTCAGGACAGGGATGTTTTGCTGTAGTGAGACCACGATCTGCTTTATTGCCTACAGCAGACCTATGCAAAAGCTGCATGTTGTGGCCAGTGTGGGCGCTACAGGCAGTGTTTTTTCCAAGAGGAGTGTGTATCATGAGCAGGATGATCGAATCTTACACCTCCAGCCTTTGGTGCTGATATTAGGATGAGTATTTCCAGCATGGCAGTGGATGGATCTTAATTTTTGCAGACAACTCTTCTGGTTTTCATCACTGCAGTTTGTCAGCCTTCATTGTTGTCACACATGGCAGTTCTTGGGAAAAAGATAAGCTATTTGTTCCAAGCTTGGGTAATGTAATTTGTTAATCTAATTTTCTTTTCATGAGTTGGGAGATAAAATTGCATCACTCCTCCTACCTATTTTTTCTTTGACTCTGGAAATGTGCTATGTACAAGATGTCTTAAAAAAATTAGCATGTTAAAATAATTGTGTTAGGTAGTAAAGTGGTGTTCCTGTCTTTCACCTTACAAAGGCAAGGAGTACGAGGAACACAGTGGCAAAGCACTTATGGTGCTCCAGAAAGCCTGATGTAAGTGTTCTGTGCACTGACTCCACATACTGGCTGGTGGCAGACTTAGGTTTTGTGGGGTTTGTTGTGTTTTGGTTTAAGTTGCTGTTTGTAGTGCACATTTGCTAAGAGAGAGCTCTCTCATCACAGGGTGTTGTGGGTATTAATTTACAAGGGTTAAAAGGGATATGAGCTGTGGGTCCGGAATTCCCTCAGCTGCAAACTGTTTTGAAATACAGAGTATGCTAGACAACTACAGTGTTACACTACTTTCACACCGTTATTTCTATATCCAGTTTTGGTGCCTGTTGGAGGCAGGATGTTGGGCTAGGCGGATCTTTGTAAGGATGTCTGTACTGAGCCAGAGCACTCTTCATGTGACGCTGTTATGATATTCTGGGTAGAGGTATATGATAAGCAAAATGGTATTCCCAATTCTGAATAAGTTAACAAAGTCTTACTATAAAATCATCTGACAGTGAAACAGGCATTCTTTCCTATGATATTTTAATTCATTAAAGGTGAATAGTGTAGCTTTTGTGGAAGCTTAGAGAGTGTTCCAAGTAATATAAAAGCAGGGGACCTTTCGGCCTCAGAGCCATTGGAGGGGTAATTACTGTAACTGAACTGCACTGGTTCCATTCAGCACAGCTTGATTCATGTAGTGTATTTTTACTTAGTATTCGTATAAAACTTGTAATCTTAAGCAACACACGCTGTTCTTTGGTGCATGAAGGTTTACAGTCTGTTAAAAAAAAAATTATTTTACGTCCTTCATGGTTGGAGCAATGCAGTGTGAGCAGTGACAGTGAAGAGAAAAATGGATCAGAACCATCAGTGTCTGCCAGTAGGAAAGCACTGATGAAGGCACCCTCCGTGCTCTGTAAACACCCAACGGATCAGCTCCAAAAGCTTCTCATTTAATACTTTTGACTAATAGTTTAGATTAGTCATCCAAGTCTAGCTCTTGCTTTTTGCCTGGTCTTTCTCCCCAGGTGCTGGCAGCACTAATTTCAAATGGAGGAGAAAGCCAGAAGAAAATGCAAAAATACCTACTTCAGTCATTCTTCCTTGTGTTGCTGAGTAGCTTTTCGTACCACATAGAGTTGCTTTGGCCAGGAGAGGAAGCACACACTATTGTAGCTGCTGGCCCAGGTGTGAAAGATTCCATGTTCCCTGCTGGCATTCCCTGAACAGATTACTGCCAGTGGGGCAGTGAGGAGACACCTGTGTCCTGACAGCTGGCTTGGCAGTCAGTCAGCGGGTTGGAAAATTCAACTTTCTGTGCTTGAGCATGCAGGCAGAGAGTTCAGAGCTGCCTTCCTTCTCCACACCAGCCTTCTCAGGGGGTCTGTCCTGATGTCGCAGTCCTTCAGGGGCAACACCCATCTTGATTTTGAATCACTCTGACCTTCAGGTGTGTGAAAAATGAAACCTTTTTTGTTGGAAAGACATCTGTAGACCACTGGCAATGTCCGAGTTCAGTTTTGCTCATCTTTCCACAAGAGAATGCATCATAGGGACAGATTCCCCCAAAAATATGCTGTAATTTAGCCTTATCTGGCAATGAAGTACCACAGGGTCACTCGGTCACCTCCTCCTCTCCCCCAATGCAGGAGGAAGGCCAGAGGAAAAGACAAGGAAAGCTCATAAAGTTGAGATAAGAACTGTTTAATAATAGAAATGAAAATTATAATGATACTAATACGAACAATACTACTAAGTAATTAAAATAATAGAAAACAGAACATATGATACAGCAGGTCACCATTGGCTGGCCGACATCCAGCCAGCTCCCAAAGCAGTGAGCAGCCCCCGCGAGCCCCAGAGCAGGGAGAACACCCGCCGCCGACCCTCCAACCCACTAACAAGAGAAAACCGCTCCCCCGCGAACGACCGCGCCGAGAGCCCGCAAAGGCGCTAACGACCCGCTATACAGCCGGCCCCAAGCCTTAACGACCCTCCCCCCGGCCGCTTCCCGCCTCAGCGCTGCGCATGTGCCTTGAGCCGCCGGCCGGGGAGTGAGGCAAATCCCTCGCTGCTGTGGGCCGGTCGGCGCTGTGTGGGCTCATTCCTGCCCGAAACCAGCACAAAACATCTAAAATGGTCTAAAAGATAATCTTTTGGCGCTTTTTTTTTTTTTTACTTTTGCAATTCAGTAGGGAGGGATAGTATTTTGGCCTTCAGTTCCCCTTCCGCCCTCCCAGTGAATGATGGAGACCAGAGGCGCAAGAGCAAGGCACAGATCTATGCTGAATTTCCAGAAGGTGTGTACTCAAAGTTGGTTTTCAGTTGGTTTGCTTGCTCGCTTTTTTCTTCTTAAGGGAGAAAAACTGCCTATGTGAGGGAGATTAAATGACAACGTTTATGTGTGAGTAATTGCAGACAGAGAAGAAGTGGTCTCCTGCAATGTAATTCCTAGCCTTCCCTCCTGTCCGCTCCATATCCTACACACTGGCTTCCCTGCGTTTTGTGAGGCTATGAAGTTTATCAGTTCTGTTATCTGTACTCAGGGTACACATAACTGTCTAAAAAGGGTTTCTTCCTTGTTTTTAACTCGGAGGTGTTTGTTCTTTTTGTTTTATTAACCCCAGAGGATCATGGTAACCCTTCCCAGACTGCACATCAAAGAGGTAACTTCAGCTTCCATCTCTGTACGTTTAAGAAAACCCTCAACCCCAAACTTTTGGTATCAGCCTAATATCCGTGAAGATAAAAGCCTGAAATGTGATGTAACATTGTGCCCTTGTTTTTGTGAGGCAACACTGGTGCTCAATTTTTGCTTTCTACTCTTAAATGAAAAAAACAAACCACTTTGGCAGGAGTGAGATACAGCTGTCTTGGCATGTTGTGCATAGTCTTCCACGCCCCCTCTTCCATGGCAGAGGTTTATCTTTGAAAGTGATATATAGGCACTGAAATTAGATGCTTCGGCAAATCCCAGCCCTTCGTGCCAGAGCAGAAAATTTTGCAGAAAGCTTGAAGCTAACCAGAATCAATCATAGTTGTTTGTGAGCCTTTTTTTTTCCTGTCAGAATCCACAGAAGGGAGTATGTGATGAGTGGCAAGTCTGAATAGTCCCCAAAGCAAACCGAGAGGTAGTATCACTTTGCAAGCAGTTTCTGAACTAACTCCAGACCTTTGAGCAAGCTGTAGGGCTCGTAACCCACCGTTCCTGGAGTTGGTCCTTGCAATGAGCCAGGGGCTTTCAGTCAGGGAACAAACAGCTGACTGTGGCAGCAGACAAAAGGAGGCAAATAGGCATTGTCCAGAGGGGAAACCTGTGGAGCTTTAACAGACTCTTTCTGTGTAGATGGCAGTGGAGTAGAAGCCATGTAACATGGATGTTGGATTGTAACAATGTAAAATAAAGTCATGAAAAGCAAACCATCTGTAAGTGCCTCCAAAGGAGATGCTGTTGTTAAATTCCCACTCACTGCCCACCTCTCTGGTGATACACAGGTGACTTTATTAGTTTAGGGAGCTAGCTTTTCTTTGACTGATATTTTCATTTGATCTGAAAAAGTGTTTCTTAATATGCAAAAGTCTCTTCAGGTTATAGAAATATTAAAATTAGTGTTTAAAAAAATAGAAGATGGAAGTGTGTTCTGCTGATCATCATTCCCTCCAGAGACAGAAGAGTAATTGCTCTTTTATGCAATATCATAATTATACATTGTGATAAAAACCAGACCTGGTGCAGTAAGTGCTATACTAGGAAGCCTGGATGAAATATGCAATTGTTTTTCAGTAGAAGCTGCTCTTGGAAGGATGTTAACTGAAGGTAGTCATTAAAGACATGCTTGTGTCAGAAGGAAAACTATTGCCAGGGAAAACACCTGGCAATCCTAACTTCATTTACAAGTATGCTTCAGTGAATTGGTGTTCACGTTAATCCTCTCCAGTAATTTCTCCAGTCTGCATCGCATTGCCCTACTGGCAGAAGCCAAGATCCTAAATTTCAGCCGTTTTTAAGGGATTCACCTGTTTAGCTGACAAATGATCCTCAGCCATGAGTTATCAGGAATAGCAAAATGAAATAATTTGGGAACTTGTTATCTAATAGGGAAGGTGTAACATCCCCTGAATCTCAAAAGACCGTTGTCGTCAGTCATGAATAACTGCTTTGTTTCCACTACGATGGCCAGTGTGCCTGGCAGGCTTTGCGTGAAGAAATTACAAGATATATAATAGCCCACTGCAGCTTTCTCCGGCTAGGTAGCAGTATCGAGGAGAAAACTCACACCAAGACTTACAGGGCTAATAGTGTAGAGAAAAACCATCCCCCAGAATATCCTCACGCATTCTAAGTCAAATTCATGTCCTTTTTTTTTTTTTTTCTTTTGTACCTGATACCGGTTATAAAACACCTTGTGGTGTCTTCAGGTGTCGGAACTCATCTGAAGGGGTGATAAATGGTGTCCCGCAGATTGGAAAGGTTGCTGCTATATATCTTCATATAGCTCTCCAGAGCCAGATAAAATACGGGAAGGAAGCAGCAGCAATAATATTCATGCCTTTTTGCTGAGAAGGCTATGGCTCACAGTGCTGATTAGCATGAAAGCAGGACTTTCAACATACTTCTTTCTTCATTAGGGGGATTTTGAGTTACCAAATTCAGCTCTTAGTTCATAGCAACACAAAATAGACACCTACATGAAG
The DNA here is from genome assembly GCA_027574665.1 of Rhynochetos jubatus. Taxonomy (NCBI): domain Eukaryota; kingdom Metazoa; phylum Chordata; class Aves; order Eurypygiformes; family Rhynochetidae; genus Rhynochetos; species Rhynochetos jubatus. The sequence goes on from CM050652.1 coordinate 12,381,702, forward strand.
TGGTTGTCGCTTTCATGAACTTTATAGTGAAGCTAACAAACCTGGCTTATTCTCCTGCTGGAGTTGAGACAATAATGTCCATCTGTTGTGTCTAGTGTCTTTGTACTTGTATGTCTTGGTCCTATTGCTACATTAACTGCGTTTTTTCTAATGTTCATTAAAACAGTCACTTCAAATAGGTCTATGTTTAGCCTATTAAGGGAAGAGAATCTGCTTAAAAGGTTAGCACATTCCATTGGAAACCTTTCTGGGAGTGTTACTTACGTGGATTTATAGCTGATGCATATGTTTTGGTTGGTTCTAAAGTAAAGCATTGTTTATTACAATAATTTGTTGAGTTGGAAGCCTTCTTAGGTGAGACTTGGAATGATTCTTGTACTTTGGAAAAGGCCTCCTTATAGTCATAACCACAAATTTCCTCAGTAAATGTAATATTTTTCTTTTCAAACACAAACATTGGGATCATCTTACAAAAGTAAAGTGAGGATATCATATGTTCTGTAATGCAATATGGTTTTTAAAATGCCATGGTGTACTGAAAACATTAATACGTGCAAAAAAATTTTTTTCAGTGCCCAGAGGTAAATAAGACCATGTAACTCTTAGTTCTGAGCAGTCCATATTTAAAGAGTAATTATGTTTTGCATACTGGAGTTGATGCCATGAAAATCCTCTTTTGATGATTACATCATTACAGGAAAGTGTAGGCAAACTCTATTTACTTGAAATTATAATTTTATTCTCTTTTTTTCTTTGATCTGTTAGATTATGTTTGCTTGGTCAAGGTAGACAGTATTTCCAGGTCTATAAATGTAAATTTCTATCAGAAGGTCATTAAAGTGGAGATCTGTTGTGACTGTGATAAGAGACACTAAGGAAAAAAATGAGGCAGGCATAACTCCTCTGTAGTTTAGGAAAGCAGAGTGGAGTTATGATTTTAAAAGTTGTATCGGTGGATTAGTATTCAGGGATGCTTGATATTAGCAGAAGAAGGTGACAATTATTGTTATGATAGGAAGCTGCCATCAATTTTCATGGATCTACACACATTATTAAAAGACATAGGGGGAAAAAAAACCAAACCCACGGTAAAAATATATGTAGCTTATGGTTGTAATAGAGTGGGAGTTTGTCTGTTATTTTGAGAAGCTACAACTGCTGACAAAGATTTCCAAGCAGAAAGTATGTACTACTGTGGATTTGCCAATGCTATTTGCATGAGAAAAACTTTTTTCCCCTTAGGGCTTCAGAGTTTTTCTGAAAACTTGGCATTTTTTTGTGCTAAAATGTTAATGAGCATTAGTAGCTCATTTCCATTCATCTCTCCTGGGGAAATGTGACTTTTGGAGTGGAATGCCTGTAGTGAGATGCAGGTGATAACTTCAAAATGAGGTGTCCAACTTAAGCCAGGCTTGACAGAAAGATGAGTCTCCAATAATTGTGATACTACAGGCTTTGGGAAAAGGGCGAGTCCAATACAAAGCTTCAGTTTGAATACAGTAATATTAGACATCAGAGAATTCACATGGGAAACAGCTGGTGTAAGTGCCCCGTGCTGGGTTGGCACATTTACTGATACTTTTCTAGTTCTGACTTTTGTAAGCAGAACGGTAGCAAATGTTGATAGGGTTGTTGTGTTTTCCTATACAACAACTCTTCTGTTTTGGTGTCTGATCTGGTTCTAGGAAAATTCACACTTGTGCAGGGAGACATCGATAGAGCTGCAAGCAGCATAGTGAAAGGTCTTCTTTGTTTCCTTTGGGATGCATCTTTGTCTCCAATATTGCTGCTGATGTTTGTAAACATACTCCTATTGTTTGTAGCTTTTTTTCTAGGAAGAAGATAGAAGCTTATTTGACTTGTCTTTTCCCTTGCATTTATTACCCGAGTTACACCTTTAACCTTTATGTTTTCTTCAAAAGTTCTCAAAAAGCTGTGTCCACAGCATCTTGGGAATCTTGCTCCAGCCTGTGGGTAGCTTCATTACGCAGTATGCATCAGTCCCCACAGATCGCCCTATCCTCCGTGCCTCTGGGTTCCTTTCAACAGAGAAGAAATTCACAGGCAAATGCCACCCCAGGAACTTTCCTGGATTTTACAGCTCTGACATAGTCTATGGATGCTGTGCCTTGAGTACATCATCTTCGTAAGAAGAAAGATGATCTCTCAACCAGTATTTATCTCAATTCAAATGTCTTTTGTAGTGGCTTACAAATGTGTGAAGCCATTTCTTCTTCTTGCAGCTACTACCATATTCACATCTGAACCTCCCTTAATTGCATTGGATGCAGAAATCTCTCTTAATAGAATGAGCACCACATTTTTCAGTGTCACTGCAGTCCCATCCATCAAGAACTTTATCCATCATCTAATTGTATTAACCTTGAGTGATTTTGCTAGTTCAGCAGAACACAAAAGAAAAAAAGCCTTTACCAGTTTTGTCTCTATTCTTTACATGCAGAAATAGCTCAAATATATGGACAAATAAGCACAGACCCAGCTGGTCATATATTGCTACCTAGGATAATTTTATGGGATTTCAGTACTGACTTCTGTTTCATTAGACTGAGTTTTACAGTGGGCAGCAAAAAAAATTACATTCTTCTGGGACTGCTGTTGACCTTAACCTGGAACATATCTTCAGAATCCATCACAATGCTCTTGCTAATCATATTAAAGATATTAAATGAGGAAACTTTTGCAGCATATATTTTCTTGATAACATACAAGGTTAAGCCCATGCAGAAAGCAGTACAGTCTCTACCAGCTTCTCTTCATTTTGAGTGCCTTTCTCATGGTAGAATCAATGGTACTTCCAGCTACCGAATCATCTGGCCACTTAAAATTTACAAGAAATTTAGAAAAGTGATGAAACCCACTGGTCAGAAGATGAATCAGTGACTCTTCTTTGCATAAAAGACAGAAGTGCATTATTTGGGGCACAGATTTGGAGGAGAAAATCAAATTTTCATGAAGATTGCGGGGTGGGTGCATGGGGGAAGTGGTGGTGGTGTCTGTCTTATGCCACCAGAAGTATGTTGTCTTATGCCACCAGAAGTATGTTGTCTTATGCCACCAGAAGTATGTTGCCTTATGAGGTAGGTCATCTTAGTCTAGTTTAGAAACTAAATAATAATTTGAAAGAATTCTAATTTTTTGTAAAAACACGTCCTAGCTTCAGATTTTGCTGAACACGTTGCATTTATTTTTAAAAGTCCATTAAAAGGACTTTCAGAAGCTCTATTTCAAGGCTTACTTTATTAAATTTACCCACTTTGATGTAATTATGTCAGCAAAAATTTTACATACAAAGTCCCTGGCTTCCCTAAACATGAGTGACATCTTTTCTTCCACTGTTCCAATGAAAGCAAACAGATCTGGTTCAGCCGTGGCCTGCACATCCATCTAGGATGGGGCAAGATGTATAACACAATTTTGTAGGATAGAGAAAGTAGCGAATGAAAAATTCCCATCTCATTCACATAGGTGTACCCACACTTGTGTCACAGCTCAGGATGACTTATCTCCTGGGGTTATAGCAGGAAAATATTTTGCTATCTCTGCTATGCCATAGTTGCCGTGACTCAGATACAGTGGGCAAGGACAACAGTAAAAATTTAGGTCTGTTCTAAGTGCTTGGATCTTGTACAAAGATGCTTTTAAGTAATCTGTAATAGTAGTTGTCTATTTTTATTCCAGACACTATAAACACTTACAGTGTTTTTCTCTACCACATGTATCTTCTACCTTTGGCTTGGCTGGAGAAGATAGGTTTTACTCAAAATGTTTTTCATTTAGGATTTGCAGCTAGTGTTAAAGTAGAACCTGTAATTTGCCATTTAAATACAGGCACTGAACTGAATAAACAATTGAATTAAAAATGGAGAGTTATCTAGGCATCAAATTTGTTTAGGAATTTGCCTTCATAGGGCCACTGTGTATGTATGTATTTTCTGCATGGCAGTTGGTTAATCTGTTTCGACAGCTACTTAATTTCACGAGCTAAAATATGGGGCTGATCATCTATTAGAAAGTATTTCTTGTGAGGAACTTGCTTGAGGATAGTTTCTTATTTAAATGAAGAGCCCTCTAAAGCACAGCAGCTAAGTAAGTGTACCTGGGCACATTGGAAATACTATGCCCGTCTCTGTTACAAATCAGAGAATAACATAGAAATGAGACTGGAAATCAGTGTGTGAAAATCAGTGTTAATACGCAATTCTTTTTTCCTCTGTTTTCTTTTGAAGAGGAACTAACTAGTCTTTGTTCTTTCCGTCTTTTACTTGTATCTGCTTTCCTTTCAAGAGGCTATTTCAGCTATCCCTGTATGCATTAAAAATGTCAAGTATTTGTATTGTGCTATGATTTGGAAGGTTGCAGTTTATGCTGTTCCGGCTGATCAGAGATGGGCTGTTGAGCAGTCCTGGTCGAGCAGTTGAAAGAAAGAGGAACCAGCAGCCTCTCCTCTCCTTGTCTTTATCCTGAGCAGGGAAATGAACTGGAAAGGCTAAAGTAGTGTGCAAATTAACATGAGCAAAGGGAGCGGCAGCTGAGGGACAGCACTGTAGCACTCAGTCCAACTCCTGTCTGCCTCGTGTCCAGCCAGGCCCCCCCGACCTTCTCTTGGCATCTCTCTGCACAGGTACAACTGAAGCCATTGAAATAGGAAGGTTTGCTTCATGTGCCAAGGAGAGATTAAATTATTTTGTGTTCTGATGGTGTTCTAACCTCCCCCTGCTGCAAGCATTTTTAATAGAATTTTGGTGCTCAGAAAGAGCCATACATTTGTTGATCCCATTCTGTGGGGGAGGGATTGGGGTGGGAATCAAAAATAATGGACTCTTGTTTTGCTTGTCAATTGTATGAGGTTCTCAGATCCCTGCAATGACAGCCAGACAACAAAAGATCTGGTGGGTCAAGAGACAATGTTGAACATTGAAGAAATATGGGAGAAAAATGTTTGATACCTCATAAAGTCTCTGTTTATGGAGGATTAATGACCAAAATGTTTAGAGAAAGAAACTGCTTTTTGAAGAAACTTGGGGTTTTCTATCAATACATCTGCAGTCAAGATGAAAATGAAAAATGTGTGTGGTGGAAATATAGAATGGATGAAGGGAAATCTCTTTTGTTCATAACTTAGCTGCTAGAAGTAAGAAGATAATAATTTCTTAAAAATAAATATTCTTTGTAGCTGACCTTTAAGCCTATATTTAGACTCTGTTTTTATTAATTTTTATTTTCTGACAGGTGACTGTTAAAAAGCCATCTTACTTCCTACTGAAACACTTTTTTCCCTTTCAATTTGCTTTCTGGAGTCTTAAATGACAAAGCTATTCCTAGTACTGTCCTTGTGGCATTTAAACAAAATTGAACGAAATGTGTATACTATATGAACAGAAGCTACAAGAAAGGACAGCCAAGAAGTGTGTTTGTGTAGAATTTCCTGAGCTATGATACTGCTTTGTATCCCATATGCAAATGCAAATATTGCATTTAAAGAAAAATGCTAATGGGAGCCACAAAGACTGGAGAATACGTGAAAAAAAGAAAGGGCAGATGAAGGAAACGCAGCAGAGAATCTAAAAGGTGGGTTCTAGTGGAGCCTGTGTGACAACAATGGTTAAAAACTGCAAAATGGAGCAGCATGTGCAGGAGAGGACAAGAACAGAGAAAGTAAGAGTTGAGATTAAGGGAACAATGAAAAAGTGAAATAAAAGAGCAACAGAAAGATGAATAAAAACCCACTATAACATTTGAAATAAGACGAAAATGAACTTGGAGAGGTTAAATGCAGAGAGTCAAAGCAGTAAGAAAATAAAATCCAGAGATAAGGTAAACTGGTGTCTTTGGTTGATGCCGAAGGAATAATGAACATTGTAGGATCGTTTTCTCAAATACAGTGTTAACGTGGTGGCACTAATATCACTTAACCTTGCAAAAAGGTGCTTTCAGGGAAAGCACCACAAAAGTAACTTCCTGGACAACCCCAGCGATTTTGAGTTTTAATAAATAAAAAGCTAAAAGCAGTTAATGGAAATGCTCTGTTAAGGACTTGCTGGTGAAAATTCCTCTTAAAATGCGCTTTCTAGGATTACATCCCCTGTAGTTTTTTTAAATATCCCAGAAGTGGTGGAGTTCCCACAACTTCCTTCAAGCTATTATTTCACAATTTAAGAAAACCATCAAGATAACTTCTGAGCTCAGCTTCAGCCTTTGTGTTTTACTCTGGTAATTGCACATTCATGGGCTAATGTAAAGCAACTCTGTGTTAACTTTTGTCCCTTACAACTGTTTCCAAGCACTGTTGTTTAGCTGAATTGGGTATTTAAACTATCTTTTTAGCTATTTCTTTCACTTCTCAGGTCATCTTGTGGCTCTCCTGTGGTTTTTTTCTCGCCTCTGCATTTTTTTCATTCTTTCCCTTACAGTATGCAGAACTCAGAGGCTTGATTTTATGTGGATGCCATGGTGTCTTACCGCAGCAGAAACTATTACTGTCCTACCTTTATCTGAGTTGTCTCTAACTTGAGGTATTTCATGCAAAGGTCAGAATTAAAGACAGGTTATCAAGGTGTGATCTGATCTGGTTTTTTGGGGGGTTTGGTGTTTTTTTCTCTGGGACATGGAGCATTTCCTTCCCACCCAAAAAAACAAACGTGCTTGGACACTCCTTTATGGCAGCACTGCTGAAGTGGAGGACACAGCCCCAGATTTGTTCATATTGTCTGCCAGCACTTGCAGCCAGATGGACAAGCTGGCGGGCTTTCACAACAAGGCCTGTGCTGCTCCAGTGCCTCCGCTAACTTGGACGTGAGTGATGGTTCTGTTCTAGCCTGCCAGTGGATGCTGCGAATGTTTGCACGTGTAATGTCCTCAGGCGGCGGTGTTGGCAAGGCCCAGGGCTGGCTGGCAAACTGCCGTGGGAGAGGGGACCTGTGGGTCCCAGAGCCCTGATCCCCCAGGATCTGGCAGCCCCTCAGCTCACTGCTTCCAGGCTAGAGCATATGGGCAGGGAGGGCCCGAAGAGGCAGAAGGCAAGGACAGCTCAAGAGCTTAATTAGGTAAATAAGCCTTTTTAAAAAGTTTTTTTATGAACTGCAGCCCATACAGTTAAAGGTCTCAGATCCTCTCCATGCCCCAAGCTAGGTGCAGTTTGCTAGGCTGAACTGTTATCATTCAATTACAGGCATGTCCAGCATGCATATCCAAGTAAGATGCTGTGATCCTCATCCATGGAAAGGAAGTTGGCAGGTAGTTGAAGCAATTCACAAGAAACAAACAGGGGTTGTTGGACAGCAAGCCTCATTTCTGCACAGCTATCAAATGTTCTACTGAGAGAACAGTACAGCAACTAAACCTCAGTTACTGCAGGTTTACAGTTAATTTTGTTCAGTAGGATGTTTGTATCTTGTCAGGAGTCCTGCACTGGACAGTGTTGCATGGCTTCCTGTGGTGATTTGGGGTTTGGTTTGTATGTGCATGCAAGTCTCCCCTAATTCCAGTTTCAGTTCTTCAGTATTCTAGTTGCAGGAACACTCATTCTTTTCAGTTCAAGATTGGCTCCAGTCTTGCTGTGATCTAAAAAAGAGACTAAATTACCACATCTGTTGACCAAGGAAACAAGCAGGTCATTCCTACCTGAGTAAACTGATATTGCTATACTAAGCCCAGACAGAAGATCCATCCCTGTCCTCAGTGGTGGCTGCCATGGGTGTTTAGGAGGCATCTGAGGATAGGATAGTCAGGTAATGATCCTTCTCCAGAATACTTTGATGGCTTCCAGCACATCACAACTCCCAGATTTCTTAAGTTGCACGAGATGACTTGATATTCAATAGCTGTCAATGGATTTTTTTCCATAAACTTGTCCAGTTGTTTTGTGAACCAAGATAAGCATTGAACGTACTGTGGGAAGGAATTACACAGCTTAACAGCAACATGTGTAGAGAAATATCTCCTGTTTAAATCTGTCTTATCATACTATCTCTTGGTGCCCCTTATTCCTTGTGTAGGAAGGCAGTGAACAAGCATGACTTATTCACCTGTTCCCTATAATTCCAGATTTCTTAGATTTCTTTCCTGTCCAACTCCAGTTTTATCTTTTCCAGGTTCAAGAGTCCCAGCCAGCATACACAGTCTTTGTCCTTTTCTGTAGTATTTCCTATTTTGCTTTATTTTAGTTTGAGTTACAGTACCTAATGGGGTCTGTATGCATTCACAGGATCATAGAATGGTTTGGGTTGGAAGGGACCTTAAAGATCATCCAGTTCCAAGCCCCCTGCCATGGGCAGGGACACCCTCCACTAGACCAGGTTGCTCCAAGCCTCATCCAGCCTGGCCTTGAACACTTCCAGGGATGGGGCATCCACAGCTTCTCTGGGCAACCTGTTCCAGTGCCTCACCACCCTCTCAGTGAAGAACTTCTTCCTGATATCTAATTTAAATCTCCCCACTTTCAGTTTAAACCCATTACCCCTTGTCCTGTCACTACAGGCCCTTGTGAAAAGTCCTCCCCAGCTTCCTTGTCAGACCCTTCAGGTACTGAAAGGTGAGCCTTCTCTTCTCCAGGCTGAACAAGCCCAACTCTCTCAGCCTGTCCCCGTAGCGGAGGTGCCTCAGCCCCCTGGTCATCTTCGTGGCCTCCTCTGGACTTGTTCCAACTGGTCGATACCCTTCTTATGCTGAGGGCTCCAGAGTTGGAACCAGTACTCCAGGTGGGGTATTAAAATTCCCCCAGTACTGCTTAACAGTTTGTGTGTGTTGCGTTTCTTCCTTTGAAATCCTAGCCTCCAGACCTTATTCCTCAGTTATGATGACTATTTCAGAGCCCACCACAGCATGCTTTTTTCTTTTTCCCCTTATGTGTATCACTTTCATTTATATTTGATTTTGTCTTTCTTAACATGAAGCATCTTAAAGTTGTTCTGCAACATTTCAGATTTATTCCATGGACTAGTTTGTATTCCCCACCACCATCGTTACTTCGCTGTTCATTCCCTCATGTGGATAGAATTTGCCCCCTTCCTGATATTTTAGTTTTTCATTTGCTGGTCCAGCTGTCAATATGGAAGGGAAAGGAAAATTGAGATCTCTCTTCAGTCCTGACCAGGCTTCGTAAAGCCTCATGCAGATTGGACTCTAGTCTGTGTCTGAACCCTGACAGCTCTGGAGGTAGCAGCTTACCTTCTTCTATCACTGACAGGCTGTTCCACCTGCCCTCCAAAGGGGTTATCTGCTAAACAAGACACACCAAAGACAAGAGGAGATGCTCCAAGGGCAATTAGCAGGAGAGGTGTTCATATCGGAAAGAGGGAGATACTGCAGACTTACCAGAGAGGTAGAGGGGAATGGGGAAATGGTAGCCATGGTCTGTTATAGTTACCTTACAAGGCCTAGCAAGTGTTTACAATAAGTTACTTCAGATAGAAACTGTTTATAGATTAGTGTCTGTAAATTTGTTGCCAATTCCCTGATATTTTTAGAGGAAATATGGGTGTAGTACACAGCTTAAATGTTATCCTTTAAAACCACTTGAAAAAGATACGACTAACGCATTCACTTAACAACATTTTATGTCATGATGTTTGCTTTTTTTCCACTTTGAGACTCAAGGTGCAGCTCATCAAACAAACTTGTGGCAGTCAACTCCAAAATATTTTGTCATTCAAGATGCATCTGCCTTATATTAAATTAGTGCTCACGCCCCGCGGGGTTTGTTTTCTCTATTAATGAAATAGCCACAAATGTGCTTTTCAAAGAAATATGACAAGGAACTGATTACAGCTTGCTCACCAAATGGACATTGTGTAGTGGGAGGAATGGCTTCAAAAAAGAAATGATCCATGTCACTGGAATTAGAAATTTTCATATACTTACTTCCCATTTACAAAGAGCAACTGAATCCTTCTAGCTCAAGTATTATTTATGTAGTTTACTTTTCTAAGGACCAGCAGGCATATTATTCTACTGAAGTAAAATCACCATTTAAAGCAATGTTTGGTTTAACAGTGAACTTACCGATTAATCATCGAACATGTAAGTGTTCACTTTTTGAGTCAGATGAAGTCCTGTTGCTTCATAAAACAGCTATTAATATGTCAACTGCTTTGGTAACTTACTAATTGTGTAGTCTGTGCTTATCTATGCAGTTGAATAATGTAGGTTATACTTGTCCAAATGAAAAAAAAAATTATAAATTGCTAAGGTCCCTTATCGCTCTATCCCAAAAGAAGTCAAACACTGTGCTTACTTGGAATATATAAAGTGTAGTGGAGTCTGTCATAATGTGTAGCAACTGTACATATAATTGAAAGTATTGTTATCATGGGAAAACAATGTAGAATGCATTACATCTCCACTCAAGCTCTGTTTTTTCCTGTAAGCTTAAATGTTTTGTGGATTTTTTTGTTTGTTTCTTTGGTTTTGTTTCTCCCTAAGCTACTCAAAACCAATTTAATCTGAAAAAGAATGTTTAATAAGTTTAAGTAAAAGATGATTATCATGGTTTCATTTTGGCGAGGACATCCCATACTCATGTGTCACAAAGCTGTACGGTCTAGTAGGTCAGGATCCCTTGTTGATAATTTTTTTTCTGTCAAATCCAGTATGTTCTATTTCACATGCCGCCTTCTTTTAGAAACTGGACATTCCTAATTCCAAGACTCTGCGTGTTACTTTTTTACCATTAGCAATAATGCTAGGAATAGTAAAAACCAAGAGTATCATGACAAGATTGATTACACAAGTCAGTAGTCTAAGAAAACTAGCAAAGCTTCTAAAATAAAACCTGTTAATTAATCCTATGTGCCTGAAGAGATGTAAGGGTATTTGAGCTCCTTAACCAGGGCAGTAGCATAGCTTCCACAGTGGAGTATTTAATAGCATTTGCGTGATGTTATTGTAGATTTTGCAGTATTTAGTCACACTCAATTTTGAAGTATATCTGTTTTATACAAAATGCCTTTAAAAATAATGAGTTCCACTGTATACTAACAATATTTTCAGTTTTTAATTGCCAACGTACTGCCCTGGTTCCAGCTATCTCATCTGAATCCAGAAGTGATCAAGCACCCACTTTTTCCCAACAAAGACTTGTCTTTGCTAGGACTGCTGCTGTGGCCAAGTGCATTACCAGAACATGCCATTAAGACATCGGCTTTGCACCAGGTAGCATGCAGCAAAGGTACCAAATGCTACAGGTAACACTGAGCTCCCAACAGCCAGTTCCCAACTGCTGCTGTGTGTTTCAGCCATAAAACATGTCCTGTCTTGCTGAAGCCTGACTAAGCAGCTTTGGATGTTACAAAGGCACCACTTAGTGTTTTAATTTGCATAGATTAGTCTTTCTCCTTTTTATTACACTGACTAATCAGGACAATTTCTTAGACAAGGTGTGTTTATAACCTTGTATGATCGTGTTTGGTTACATAGATAAAATATCCTCTCATTTGCCTGATTATTGCATGAAAATAGTACCCTTAGAAATGTAAAACACTAATTAAAAATCTTTCCTTGTGAAGGATTGGAAATTTAGAAGTTTAGAAATCTGTTACCAGCCAAAGAAAGGCAAATCTAAGGATGATACTTGTAAACCAATCTGGCATCTTAGTTTTGTAAGCTTTTCATAGAGCATTATGGAAAAACTTTCAACAAGGACTGCAAACACAGTTTTAAGAGATAAGGAAATGCCATTTGAAAATGCACTATTTTTTCATCTTGCTTGACAAATGGCATCTTTGTGTATACGGATTCTTGTGGAGGTAGAAATCTGTATCAGCCAACTGTAAAACTTGGCCAGCAGGTCGAGGGAGGGGGTTCTCCCCTTCTCCTCTGCTCTCGTGACACCCCACCTGCAGTTCTGCATCCAGCTCTGGGGCCCCCAACATAAGAAGGATATGGACCGGTTGGAGCAAGTCCAGAGAAGGCCATGAAGATGCTCAGAGGGCTGGAGCATCTCTGCTATGGGGACAGGCTGAGTGAGTTGGGCTTGTTCAGCCTGGAGAAGAGAAGGGTCTGGAGACACCTTACTGCAGTGTTCCAGTACCTGAAGGGGCCTACAAGGAAGCTGGGAGGGGAGTTTTTACAAGGGCCTGTAGTGACAGGACAAGGGGTAATGGGTTTAAATTGATAGTAGATTTAGATTAGATATCAGGAAGAAGTTTTTCACAGAGGGGGGGGGGGGGGGGGGGGTGAGGCACTGGAACAGGTTGCCCAGAGAAGCTGTGGATGCCCCATCCCTGGAAGTGTTCAAGGCCAGGCTGGATGAGGCTTTGAGCAACCTGGTCTAGTGGAGGGTGTCCCTGCCCATGGCAGGGGGGTTGGAACTGGATGATCTTTAAGGTCCCTTCCAACGCAAACCAGTCTGTGATTCTATGAGTTTAATCTGACTTTATCAAATAATTAAGACTAAATACTTTGGAAAAGTGACAGCTTCTAAAATTAGGAGATTCACATATATGTGAATACATAGGAAAAATTTTCAAAACTGTCACTGAATTTAGAAGGGTTTAACCTTAAATGCAGCTTAAATATGGTACTTCATTTGCAACTTTCTTTTTGCTACTTGTTTACCGGTAAATGTGAGAGACGCTCACCTTTGCAAGGAGTGGTGTACTTGCAGCAGTGGCCAGAGCAAGCAGAAATAGCAACAGTGACTCTGAAGTAAGCTGGGGAGACAAGTCTGTCACAGCCTTGGCTTATTAGATCTAGCCTGATTACAAAAACCAGCACTGGCTGCGTGCTCCCAGAGCCATTGTAAGCAATTGTGTTAGTTTCCTTATACAGTCATTGAAACACTGTTCCAAGCAGGGGGAACAGAGTGAGCTGTCTTTGTAGATAGATGACTATGTACTCTGATTTATTCTGTTGATTCTGCAAAGTCAGCTGTATGAATTAAACCAAGGACCATGAACTGCAGGCCAAGTGGTCATCAGGGAGCAAGGGATAATGGATGATCTTTTCAGAAAGAGGCAGGTGAAGCTGACCTTATTCTATCACAGAACCAACAGACAGCTAACATGAAGCATTTTCATACTCTTAGGTACACCTTGAATGTTGCTAATTTCTCACTACCTTATTAAAGAAATGAATAAAAAGCAAGTTCTTGCTGTTCACGTGGGCTTACTACATTTATTTCTTTATCACCGGTCTTCAGCTGTTACCAGTTCCCTTGCTGACACTTTCATGCCTTCTGAATTTAACTGTAGGATATTGGTGCCCTGATTTGTTTATAATCACCATGTGTTTGAAATAACTAGAGTGCGCTGCAGCAGGGATAACTGCAGAACTATAGCATCATTGGTTGTTTTCCTCTACTTTTCCTCTCTCTTGTATTTTAATACAGGGTTAAAGAGCTGATTTGAAACAAAACGCACCTTTTACTAGCCTAACATCTTTCACTTTGTGCACTTATTACCTATCACAGTGGGTTTTCAGTTCTAAGTAGGGCATCTTTGTACTGCTGGAGTACAAATGCTTCCATACATATTCTAGATGAGTGGGAAAGTGTATTGCTGTACCATACCAGAACACCCCTTAATAGCACTGTTCAGAATGGTTTCCTGAAAATGTTTCCTAATAGCTATAGAGATCCATTCTTTACCCTTAATTTCGCCTTCATTTAAAATCTTTTTGCTAGGTCTTGTATGGTATAGTGGCTGACATTATTATTAATACTTATTCAAAAGATGGCATTATGAGAAACCAAAGGTATAATTTCATATTCATGGCTTTTAACAAAACCCAGCCTATTTTTCTGATCTTACTTTCTCTGTCTGGTATTGTACAAATGATCTGAGCTTGTCTGGAAAACTGATTTTGTGTTACTACTTGGTCAGAATAGTAACTTCTAATTTTGACTTGGTATGCATGAACTGTAGTTTTCACTAATTCTTGTTCCTACTTTTTTAGGGAGGTGAGGTAGTGGTTTGTGTCTTGATTTGCCCTGATTTTGTGTTTTTAGTTTCCACAGAATATTGTGAATTGTGGAGAACTCTGTAATAGTTAGAACATGATGGGATTTTTTTTTTTTTCAGTTGCATTTAAATGTTAGAAACGAGCACAGCCGTTCAAGAGTGGGCAACTGTCCATACAGGGTGGGCAGTCAGTGCTGCATTCAAATTCACACTCATATTACTAAGACAGTCATAATTTTAAAGTCAGTTTATTAAAACTTAGTCACCTGACTATCAGTTTCTGGTAGGAAATAAGTTCAATAAACACATACTCAATTTTGCCATTGACAAATGTCTATGTATCATCAGAAAGTTTAGTTAAGTATTTGCCAGGAGAGTTTACCCAGGCTTGGAAATCTCTTCTACATGCTGATTCTTACAAGTTACTCCATTTAAATCACATCAATAAGTCGCGGAATCAAGCTGTTTTGCTTTATTGCTTTAAATTATAAGCTGTATTATTATACTGTGACAAGTAAATCAGATAATCTAAAACAGCACCCCTTAGGGTTTTCTTAAGCTGCTTATATTTCAGTTGTTTTGCATAAACCTGGCTTGCTTGCTTCTTATTCATCATAAAATGGTGTTTGTATTCCTAGAAGAAAACTTAAAGGACTGTGGGAATGGCTTTTTACTATTTACTGGTTTTAAACTGAAGTAGTCTGAAATTTCGTGGAAGTTCACTCCTTTAATGACTAGCAAAAAGGTGATAGCCAAGGCTGCCCCGACACAGGTAGCTCATCAAGGAAGATACATCTCCAAGCATTCCGTGTGATAGCTTTCTTTGCATTCATATTGAAAACTAATTTTCAATTATCAAAGTAAATGATATGATCATCCAAATAAATGACACAACTAGTAAATTAGAATTTGGCTTTTTTTTTTGGTGAATGATTTCAAGAAGTCATTTATTTGTGATTCACTCATGCAATTATGTGATGGCCTGTCAAACCACCTGCTTTTAAAAATGACTCATTAAAATTTGGTGCTATGTCAAATATATCTTGGTGAACTGCTTTCCCACATGTTTTCATCTCAGCCTCTCAGTTTCTGCAGTACGTAATAGAGATGTTTGCTATCTCCTGTGTGGCTAGAAGCAACATCTGATGAGTCTTGTTCCTTCAGAACTGCCTTGGATACTTTCAGAAATAACTTTTAGTTCCTTCCCACTTTATGCAGAGGATGTTGTGACTAAAGTCTTGCAGATGGTCTTTGGGTTTTGTCCCTTTACTGAGTGTAATTTTGCAAAAATGTATTGCACAAGGATTTTTCTCCTTTTTTTTTTTTTCATAAAGTTTAATCATGACTGTGAATAATTAAAAGTAGGATGTCAGACTAGATTTACACTTAAAAGGTTTACCTAGTAATCATGCTGATCTCAGATGATAAAAAAGATTAATTACTGTACTCATCCTGGCTACTGTTGGAGATTCTGCTAAAAGGAACAGCAAAAATAAGTGCAGAGCAATTAATTAATTACTGTGTATACATTCCACTGCTGGTTCTCTTGCTCCCTTTATTTTACGTGCTGTTGTCTTTTCTGAAGCCTTTATGAACTCCTGTGAGTATTTAAGCACTTTTGAAAAAATTACTGAACAAATACAATCATCTGAGGCACTCAAATCCATTAGTCTTTCCTCCCCCAGGATTGTGTGAGACTAGTAAATCACATAGGAAAGAAAAAATGGCTATCAGTCTTTTTTTCTCCATAGCAGACGGGATATTTTATATGTGGCAGCGGCTGGGTACAATTTAACCTGGAAATCTGAATCATGAGCAAACATTAATATTGAAAATGTCTACAGTGATTTACTCTGTAAAATGGTAGATAAAACAGGTGCAAAATATGCCTAGGATTTTGTGTAAGGTTAATTTTTTTCCACTTTTACATTGAAACCAAAACCAATCACATCACATGCTGATGATAAACAGTGCCTACAGACTACACGTGGTCAGTGTGTTTGAAAACAACGTTTCATACCCTTAAGTACACCTCTGAGGAATGAGGCTCTCAGTTTTAGTAGAAACCACGTAGGAACAGTGCAGGAAATGGAGGAAGCACTAGGCAATGGCGTGGGTCGCAGTTCAAGGCTGGCCACCAGCCCGTGCAGAACAGCCAAGCTGATTTGCTTCTGTTACCCAAGAGGTGTTAGTGGGGCCACAGGGTTTGATGGTGTCAGGGAGATGGTTAACTGAGCAGGTGCATGTGTGCACACGCTTCTTGGCAGTGCAGTCACTCCTTCATTGCGTGGCAAACCCTGCCTTTCGGCAGGCAGCGGTAGGGGGAAGGGATGCAGGTGTCTTTGTGTCCTGACCACTATTCTTAGCATTTGTGGTAGGTAGTTCTTGGCACTGCCTTCCCTCGTCCCTGGGCTGGTGCTTGTGCTTTTTGCGTTTCTTGGTGTTAACGTGATACTTCTTTAACGGAGTTTCTTGAATAATGCAGCAAAGCCCTTTGGTCTTCATGCAGATACTTTTATTCATGAATGCATAGATTACTATTACTTATTAATTACTGTAGTATGGCAGATAAGTCCTAACCAAAATTATGGTCCCATTATGCTAGGCAGTGATTCAGCACAAAACCAGAATGTTGCTCTGCCAAATAATTTTATAGTTCTTTTCTTTCTTATAAAACAGAGTTAAAGACAGGGCATGAAGATAGGTCTTTTCCAATGTCATATAGGAAGACTGTGACAGAACCTGGAATTTAAGACTTTATTAATCTTAGTCCAGTGCCTTAACCAGAACAGCATTTTCTTTCCTTGCAGTAGTTTAATATTAGTTACTTAGTGTAGCTAAGCTTTCTCCCTTGGATGGTAAGAAACACTGTTAAACTATGGTACAATGACGCCATAACTCTGAAACAATTACCAATATATTCACCAGGGCAAAGACTTTGTGTTTTTAATATGTAGAGAATGTAAAGACTATTTATTTTTGCTTTAAAGCAAAAATGTGTGTGAACGTTATGTGCAAATATTGTATTTGCTTGTATTTTGCTTTTCCCCTAAAGGAATGAACCAATTACTTCTCTCAAATAGAGCATGACATCCTGGAGTAAACGTCAAGAAAAAAAATAGCCAAAGTTAAAATGAGTATTAATGGTAAAAACAAAAGTCCTCTGTGAATTCAAGAAATTAGAAGTTAGACTATTGCATGTCAAGAATAAAATTACAGTAGAAATTTCCCGTGCAATAAATCATGCTGCTTTTCAAGCAAGGATTACGTTAGACCTTTCTACTCCATTAGGCTTCATTCACCTCTGAGATTATGGGGTTCCCTAAAATCCAAGTGTGTATATACCCTCCTGTAGGTGTCTGGAAAACAGTGCTGTGGCAGTGCAGGGGGAGAGGAAGAAATCTAAGCAAAGTAATCTTTATTACTTGTAATTGATTTGTAGAGGAGCAAGAGGATATGAATGCTGGTTTTCAGGCCTTTTATTTACTATGCTCGGTGAGCGTCTGTTTTGCAGAGATCGAAGACATGTAAGGTCATATGCTCTTAGCAATTCAAATCCAGCACTGGGCACTGTAAGGTGATAGTGGATTCTTGAATCCAGTCACGCTCCGTAGCCCAGCTCATAACCTGGCCTCACACTGGACGGCTTTGCTATAAAAGAGAGATCCTCTCCTCCAGGGCTGGAAAAGGGGTATGAACTTCCTCACCAGATCTTGGGTTTGGAAGTGCCAAGTTGCAGAAGGTGCGGGTACATAAATGGGTTTAGAGCCAGTGGTTTTGTAGCTCTGTTCTGAACGCTCTTGCCAGTGGCCACCCGTATGATAGCTGGGGTTCAGTTCCTCCTAAACTTCCCTCATCCAACTTCCATCTCTCCATTACAACCGATTTATTACAGAATTTGTGATATATCTAATGTCTCTCAGTATTATTTTGTGAGATATTTGATGTCTTTAAGTCCATAGAGGTGTTTGCAGCAAGCAAATAACAATTATTACTTAGCTGTTAGGTTGAAAAAAGTCCTGTGTGCTGTGAACTGCATTATAAAATATAGCTTAGGTTTAATACATCTGGGATTTTAGCTGGTATTAATGCGTGTTAATGAGGAAGCTGTGTCTTCCAAATTGCTGTGTTAACTAAGCAGATAACTGCATAGTTGCAAATAGTGGCTGGATATTAACAACTGCACAGAACAGTGCGGAGAGGTCCTCAGTTTAGCAAATGTGTAACTGTGTTTTGTGAATAGTGTTTATAGAATCATGGAACGGTTTGCTTGGAAGGGACCTTTAAAGGTGATGTAGTCCAACACCCCTGCAGTGAGCAGAGACATCTTTGACTAGATCAGGTTGTTTAGATCCCTGTCCAACCTGACCTTGAATGTTTCCAGGAATTTAGTCTTTGCAGTTCATTATACCCAAACTTTACTACTCAGAACTGTGACTGGAGACAGAAATATCACATTCCCCAAAACATTTTTGATGTTCCTACTAAACTTTGCTTGGCTTGTATTTCCAGGTTGGTTTTCCTACCTGTTCTTTACTGGTCGGTGTGCAGTGCCATGCGTAGGGCCGTTAGTTATAGGGGACCCTCAGTAAGAGCAGTCTTCTGAGGAAACCAAGTCAGTGGAGAAAATGTATCAAAGGTTCACTGCTTGCTGTTGGAAAATAAATGACTTTGTGGATAACTGGCATCAGGCTAGAAGAACCAACTGTGTGACCAGCCATAGTTGGAAAGGGCATGTGTGTGGGAAGGGAATAAAGTCACTGCCACACCATTCCTGTGGCTCTGAGCATGTGGGAGGGACTTCCCAGTGAAACTGGAAACTTCTTCCAGTTTCTGTGTTCATCTGGGAGTACTTTGAGTTAATACCAGCTTACGTAGTTGATGGTAATATATGTGATTTTGGGCACTCAACTTTTTCAACTATGCCTAGTAACACATACTACCTCTCCCTGAAAACTTGGCTCTTCTAGTCAAGGTGGTCTCAAGATGCTACATTTAATGCAACAATTTGATGTATTTCACTGTATCTGAATATTTATGTGTGCAGTCTGGGTCTTTGGTCCTCTATAAACGTTCTTCCTCAAAAAAATTTAATTTTATCTTTCAGCCTTCAGTGTGTTAAGCTTGTTTTCTATCCCGTGTTTTTCGCAATCTCATCTGTTTGTCACTGCTGACAGCTGGATCCTTGTGCTTTCGAGGGATGTCTGCAATTGCAGGGAGAAACCGCAAAAGGTCTCAAAATGCACCTTATGGTAGTAAATGAAGGCATCAGGAATACCTCTCCTCAGAACAGAAGTTTGGGAAAAGGATATCTGAAGCTTTAAGAAAGAAATTGTTCAATTTCTACTTATCAACATAAATTTGACACTTTTGAGATGGTAGTAGCCAGGAGCCTGTGATTTTAAAACAAAGCATGAGAAAAAACTTTTTTCTTAGTCTTGACTTGAATGGACATGCGTGCATTATGTACAGCAGATTTTGCAGCCTGTTTATGCCTTCCTTTTAGTGTGGAAAAAAGAATTCATGTCAAGAGAGGGCTCCAGAGTGTCAGTGCAAATGAAGACAGAGTGCAAACTACACTTTTCACTTGTATTTGGAAGTGAAATTAAGCATTAACCAAAACTGTCTTTGGGAGATCTACAGTATTTAAACTGTTTTCTTAATGCAAATAAAATGTGCATTTCAGAACAGGTTTTTCAGAGCAATGGTACAGACCTCTCTGTATCAGGCTCTGATACTTCTTTGGGGAACTCTTCCTGGGCAGTCTGAAATTGTCCACTGAGTCTGTGGTCTAAACTGAAGAGGAAAGGCAGGCAGTGATGGTAGAGGCTTTTCTCAAAGGAAGCTATAACGTCATCCTGAGCAAGACAGGGATTCTCAGGCAGAACACAATGATCTTTGAGAGCTTTACTGCTGTTGTATCTCCTGATTTGTGGAGGAGGTGTGTTTTGCCTTCAGTGTAACAAAGAGATGATGAAGGTAAGGTACAGTAGAGGTTTACAGAAGAATTAATGGATAGAAAGGAAAACAACTGCTTCATAAAGATTGGTACAGTTTCATGGTTGAAAGTGACCAGACGTTTAGTAAAAGAAAACAAATTAAGTACTTCATGTAGAACTTCAAAATTGAGTTCTGTAGAATTAAATTGTAAAACCTGCTGCCATGGAATGTGGTACATGTCGAGAGTAGAGATGAGCTGCAGTGTGATTGAACAGGTTCATTAAAAGAAACAGAAAGAGAGCGGTTACTGTCTCTCAAATGCAATTTCCAGTTACAAAGTCCCTAAGCAGTGAGGTGCCAGATTCTGGAAGCTACACCATGGCAGTACAGCTCTATGCTCACCCTCTTCTTAATTGCCACTGTCAGGTACAAGATGCTGACCCAACAGAGATTATTCTTGTCTACATCTTCTGACTGTCTTTGCTGCATGCATATATTTTTAAAATAAATCCTAAAGAAAACAAAAAAACCCTCTGCAGTAGATAACCCACCCCACTAATATCTAGATTTATGACAAGTAATTTAAAAGGATTTCTTTAATGTTGTTTCAGACTCCTGCTTTTGCAGTCTTTCCAGGTTAGACTCTGTGCTGGTTGCATTTATGGCCTCAGAAATCCTTGGGCTGTACCAGTAAACGTAATATACCTTTTTCTGATTTTGCAGGATAATAGAGTATATACGAGGCAGTGAAAATAAGCAGCAGATCAGAAGTGGTGGAAGTATCCACTTAGTGGGATATCTGTTCTTTTTTCATTTGAGGTTATTTGTGAGGCAAAGTTGAATCTTTCTGCGGGAAAGACATTCGAAGTGTTCCCTTAAAAGAGCTCCTTTTCCTTCGTGAATTCCACGATGGGAAATCCAAGCTATGGGGGGCACACTGTTGTGCAGATACCTTTCCAGCAGCAGTCTCTTCCACCAGATCACACCAGTTGTTCTACTAGACAACAGTTGGATGCAATCTTGCCTTTGCCAAGTCCAGGCAATCCTGAACTCTATCTTCAGCTGCATCAAACAGAGCATCCTGTTCTACTATTTTCTAGCCACAGCACCTTGTGCCTTGATAGTGTGTTTGCTCAGAGTTCCAACTGGTTCTTCCTTAGACCTAGAGACCAAGTTATTACTCAGGCTAATTTGTGGTGCAGACCTTAGCTCTCTGGGATTCTGCTGATGAGAGTTTGAATTAGCTGGGCCTGTGAGGGACCTGGTGTGCAAGTGGGGATGGGTGTTTGAGGGAGAAATAAGTGATAACTGAAAGAAAGCAGCTGACCTATATGCAAGGAATTAAAAGGTGTTGTAACAACACCTTGCAGTTTGTGATCATACAGTGAGGCAGAAACTGGGCTTGAGAGAGTTATGTGAATGTATTTGGACATAAAAATTTAGCACAGAACAACATAAACATGTATAGTCTGAGAAAGTTTGTAAGGAAGCTCTCCTTACTGGGTCGTCTTAAAGTGGTTTTCTCATTTGAAACTTGGACTCTCTACTTGCTACTATCTTTATTTTCCTCTCCAGCAAATGAAATTATTCTCCAAATCTTAAAAAAATTGAGGAGTGATATACTTTAAATGCTAGAGCTACAGAATAACTGCCTAGTTTGAATTAAATGTTGTAACTGAATGTAATTATTTTTAGCACCTATTTGAATTAATATAGCCTAGATTAAATGGTTATGGTACTTAGCACTGTAAGCACAGAGACCAGGAGTCCTACTAATAAGAAAAGGATATTTGTTTATGAAAAATTTTGTATGCTTTTATGTACAGCTGAATTTTTTTGCCTATATAAATTTTCAAATGAAAAGTTTTGTACTATAACACCCTAACTTGCAGTCTTTGCTTACTTAAAACTATTAGTGAAATCAATCACCAAAGTTAGTGCAAGTTTTCATCTGCATAAGGGCTGCAGGTTTCAGTTCATAATTATTAATGTATTCCAAAATGACTGTCATTACAGCTCCATTATGGAACGACTGTACTCAGTGGCTCTGATTGTAATCTGACAATAGGATAAATTGGGCATGAGGTCAGTGAAGTTACAGGTACATAAAATATGGGAGTAGAGCCTGTCCAATCATCGCTGAGCTGGGTAGAATCTACCTAGAAATGATCCTTCTCATGACTTAATTGTGGTGGTACATTTTATTTAAAATAGAAGGAAAACATTAATGATTGAGGCCTAATGTCACTTTGATCTGGACTCATAGTCCACTGTCAGATCTGTAGTTTACCTTAGGCCACAAGCTGCAGAGCTGTTTTATTAGTGAATTAAATCCTTGGAGATGAGAGGAATGCACATACAGCATGACTATTATCTTTCCAACTATGTCTTTGCACTCTGAAATTTAAAGAGAAATGTTTGAATTTCAAAGCCCCTCTAGCATGCAGACCGAAAATTAATGGAAGAAATTCCCTGGGCTGCCTTGGAAACAACAGCCATTGTTTCTGTGGAAGCTGGTGTTCATTCAGGAGATGGCTGGGTGTAATGCAGGTAATGACATCTGCTGAAACCTGTAGGATATCATAATTCTGAAGTTAACTGATACAGAAGAAAGACTAACAAAACTCATTGTTTTAAAATGAAAAAAAAGTAAAGTGTTGCAGTGCATCTTGGATCCTGCTTTTTAAATAAACATGCCCTGCTTTCTTTCCAGAACATTAATAGGTATGAGGAACGTGTATTTAATAATTATGAAGCTGTAAGCTTTCCTTCTGCAGTTGCTTCATCGTGTAGTCTTATCCCTCATCAAGTTAAAATATGCTCTAACTTGTACAGTCAAGTATCTCACTACTTCATTACTAAGATGATCAAGACTTGTTCGGTGACAGCAGGTGGCAAATTAGTTTTTAACAATCTTGCCTGCTGAAAAAGGTAATTAGTTTTGTGCCTTTTTAGAAGGTTTTGTTTTAAGCTGTTGCTCTTCATTCTGCCTTTGTTACTTTCCAAACTTAATGCTTCTTCAGTTAACTGTAATCCAGATTGCCATACAGCATGCCGCCACTTGTTTGGACAACTAGAATGTGGTATTTCTCAAGTGCGTATCCATTAAAGTTTTTGTCTATCCAAATTTTCTTCTTTATAGGACATAAATAGATGTTACAGTTGAAGCAGAATGCTGCTTGTTCATAACTGTCTCCTGTTACTTTGAAATTACATTTTTCCTCAAAAAGATGTAAAATAAAAAAGATAAATCTCTAAATCCTTGTAAGTAAGAGTTCAGGTGTCATATCCCAGACTTTATCCACAGGAAGCAATCATTCCTGATGGGAACTGAGATTAAGAATATAGATGTGTTGAATTTTAATTAAAAAAATTATCTAATTTATGACACCAGTATGATTAGAAATATAGATAAATACATACCTCTACCAAAGAAGTTAAAACAAATCACTCTGGTTGAAAAGCATTTGCCTAAAGTAAAGGAGATGGAAGTCTGGAGTGTCTGAGTTACTTTCTGTTTATACAGGTCTAAACCCTCTTGCAGAGAAATTCTCAGCTATGTGACTAAAAATTTAAGTCTTACATGGCCAGTATCCAAGGAATGACACAGTACAAGCGATCAGCAAAGTAAGGATTTCAAAATAGGAAAATACGTTTTATTATGAAAACATGCTCCATTCTTGGCAGGAATGTTTTCACCAAATATCAGTTAAGATTTTCATGACACTAGGGAAGTGTAGTTGACATGGCTGGTGTTAAGATATTTCTGTTATGTACTGCTGACCTCTGTTGGCTTATTTCCACTATATGCTGATGTTCTGGCACTGCTGTTTTCTTCCCCTGGGAATTACGAGTGTATGGGGTTTTTTAATTTAAGGAGTTTTGTAGCAAAGTAACAAAATCCTAAGCGTATCTGTTACTTGTCACACACGAGTAGACTCATTAAGTGACTTTCCAGTATCAGGTAAGTCAGTGGAAAAGCCATTATGTTGAAGTAGTGACTTAGTAGGGGGTTCTCATGTCTCTGAATTTACAAATATGCTGAAATGTTTTTACTGAGGTGGGGCCCTGGATATACTACGCTATAAAAATGAAAACAAATGCTGTAGCTGCAGTTTCCCTTTGCTTCTCTTAGTCAAAAACTACTTTTGTTTCAGAAAGGATAATTTGGCAAATCATCAGACTGTAACACAGCCTAATTGGTTTTGAAGCCGCAACATAAAATTTAAATTGGAGGAGATATTTAACTGTGCAAAATATTATATTGATCCCCTCTTAGAAGTCAGTGCCATGATGTTATTTTCTGTTTGCTCTAATTTTTAAGTCCATTCCTAATACTTTACACTGTCTTTCTAATGTTTATACACAGGTGCATAATTTCATTTGCGTTTGTAGTAACACTAATGTCTTGGAACAATTATTAGCCTCAAGTTGTCTGCACTGGCAAATGCAAATATTAAGGGGTTCTAGCTCACACTGACGTCCTCAAACCACAGTTTTTGTAAGGGCACTTGACTGATGCCTTTTGGTCTTTGAGAGGCAGAGACTGTAATGAAGATTTGCTTTTCAAGTTTGCTTTATCAGAGAGCGTGGCCTGTGGTTAGCTCTAACAGTTAACACGGCACTACAGAGTGCATACAGTAGGTAAAGTGGTGCTCAGGGTGCACTTGTTAGATGAAGCCTTGAATTGGAGTTACTTCTAAAAGGAATAGTTGATTTAAAAAGGTTTCTTAAGAGAAACTGTAGGATTTTGCTGGTTAGAGTACTGCACTGGAATTTCAGATCTTCATGACTTCACTGGCTTGATAAGACAGTTCAAGGAAATAAATGTGTAAAAGGTTTTACGTCATGGCAGTGTGCGGGTAGGTTATAGGGACAGCCTGGAAGATGATTCTGATTCTCCATGAGAACCTTCTATAATCGCTTGAGTAAGGAGCAGACATAAGAAACAGGCTTCAAATAGCTACATTAGGCTTAAAATTTCAGAGTTTTGTGTTTAAAATAGTTTGGGATTTTCTTCCTTAATTCTCTCTAGGGAAACATAGGAAATAACACTGGGAGTATGAATAATAAGGCTTAGGGAATGCTGTATCCCTCTGGGTGAGTTATAACACATGCACAAAAAGGAGATCGCATTTCTTTTTCTGTCTTATAGCTACCAGAGAAAGACCAGGAAGTTTCTAAACCATTGGGATTCCTTCAGTTCTAAACCCACCCCATTGCCATGTAGTCCTAAAACAAACGGGGCTATCCTCTTGAAAAAACAGAGAGGAAACTGCTGTTCTGGCTGTTCGCTTCTGTTGGAAAGGAACATTTCAAAGGTCAGTTCTTTAAAGCCAGCACTACTTAGTCAAGGTCTGTTTCCAGAGAAATGTTTCATAGTTCTTGGCTCTCTTAGCAATCATAACTTTGCTAGTGCTTACTAAGTCAAAAATATCCCATAGCATCAAGCTGCATTTAACTGTATCAAAAGTCTTTATAGACTGCAATTATTAGTGCTCTTGCTATATACTGAAGGTTTTTCCAGCTCTTAGCCAGTGAAACTGTAATGATTAGGCTATTTGTAGCCTAACCTAAGGTTTAGACTTTGGGTATGTACACAGAATAATGAGGTAGCATGGATCAGAAAGATTTGCTGAAGGTGAGGTGGAACCAAGGGTCAGGCAAACAAAACATCTATGCAGCTAGTGGAGTCCGGCAGGAAGAGTAGGGACAGCTTTGAGCATGGCAGAAAACAACACTGAGAGAGACACAGAACTTAGGTCCAGGTTGATGTAAAGATCACGAGGAAAAATTGAGGAGTACTGGCTCTGAGCTGGGCTGGCTGCATCTGCTTTGGAAAAGCCACCCCCCAACAAAGGGTGCTACCTACATCTCCAGCAACTCCAACACTAAACACTGTGTAGTGTTGACCTTTCTGGAGCCCTGGGGAAATGAGTTTGGAATAGGAATGACTCGAGATCACGGAGATTGTAGTGTAACAGCCTCTGCAAGCACAGCCTGGTGTGGTTCCATTAGAGTGAACGGAGAAGGGCCACTGGAGAGGTAAATCTGGTCCTCTTAATTGGTTGCATCCTTGTCTAACTAGTATGTGGTGGTTGAAATTTTCAGGTATTTCAAGTGGTCTGTTAAACTTTGCATTAATGTCTAGTAATCTCTATTCAGCAAGTCACTACAGATGCAGCTAATCATTTTTTTTTCATTGAGATAAGGAGTTTCAAAGTGTCCTGTTTAATCTTATCTCATAATATATTCCATGGCTATGCTAAGCATATGCTAAGGATCTAAACACCATCTTTGAGTGTTTTTTTTCTTGTGGTTTGTTTTTTTTTTTTTTTTCCCCAGAAGGAGCTTTACTCTGATTAGAATTATTTTCTAAGAAAAAGTATTAAAATTTCAGGAGAAGTTGAGTCTTTTCGCTTGGAAATCTTATAAAATCAAAGAAAGAAAAAAACCACTCTTCTATTTCCTTTTCTGGTTTGAGTAATCAGCCTTTAAAAGCTTGAAATTAAGAGGAAATGAAAGTCTGAAAGATTGTATTTTCAACTCAGACTGGTTTATCTGATTCCCACAAGAATTTTACAAATGAGATTTCTCTGTGTGTTTCTGAGTATACAGTTTCATAATGATGGATTAAGTACTCCTGTGTTGGTTTCAAAATAATATCAAACCTGGTGCTGAAAAGCACCTGATTGGATGATGATGCTAACTTTTGCAGATGGGGATAAATCTTTTTTTCAAAGGCTCCACCCCTTTCTTAGATTTTTTTTTTTTTCCTGGAAAGGCAATGAGCATCAGGCACCATAGAGAAACAGTATGGTGTTGTTAAGATGCAGCTTTAGAAAGCTCTAATTGTGCTTTTCCTGGAAGCTTATGTTTTTATTCAGTGGTATTCTAGAATTTTAGATAAACTAGTATACATTGAGTCTCTCAAGTCTTTGGCAGGAGTAATTGATATTTTAATCTCGTAGACAGCAATGAGCGAATTGTCCTATGAAGAAAGGCTGACAGAATTGCGCTTGTTCAGCCTGGAGAAGAGAAGGCTTCGGGGAGACCTTATAGCACCCTCCAGCACACATGAAGGGGGCTGCAAGAAAGATGGAGAGGCCTCTCTTATCAGGGATTGTAGTGACAGGACAAGGGGTAACGGGTTTAAATTGAAAGGGGCAAGATTTAGATTGGATATCAGGAAGAAGTTCTTCACAGAGGGGCTTGTGAGGCACTGGAACAGGTTGCCCAGAGAAGCTGTGGATGCCCCATCCCTGGAAGTGTTCAAGGCCAGGCTGGATGAGGCTTGGAGCCACCTGGTCTAGTGGAGGGTGTCCCTGCCCATGGCAGGGGGGTTGGAACTGGATGATCTTTAAGGTGCCTTCCAACCCAAACCATTCTGTGATTCTACCCTGCCTCAGTGGTAGCAAGAATGTTTCTTAAGAAAAATGCCTTTTGTAAGGTATTTATTATACACTTGATGCATAAATTTATAGTCTTAAAATATTTATGGTAGAGAAAACGCCTAACTACTCTATTTGAGATAGATTTGTAAAAAGAGGACCAAGCCCTGTGGCATGTGCAGTGAGTAATTAGACCACTGGTGAGAGGGGGCAGAAATCTGTGTGTTTTCTTGTACAATTGCCAGGAGCAATGTGGTTCAAAGCAAAGGCAGTTATAGGAAAAGACCACTGAATTCTGCAGGATTCAGTCTCGTGCATTGGATTAAGTTTTAAGAGCACATATATCGGTGGACTGTCATGACATGAAGAATTTAGAAATACTGTCACTCAGAAACCAAAGAAAAATCCAAGTGTCAAATAATCTGTCACTCTTTCCTAAGATCATCCCTATCATTCCCCATAGCATTAAACAATTCTAACATCTCTGTGGCAAGAGAGGTGAAGAAGATTTTCTTCTTCAGATGGACTTGTAATCGATGAGGTTTCCTGCCAGCATGCCTGTTGCATGTAGGGTACTCGTCCCCTGTGGAAAGTTTTGGTGCTCTGTGTGCTTGCGCTTTGTAGACTACAGGGGCTCTTTTCCTGGTGCTATGCAGAAGGCTACAAGAGTCTGATATTTTCTTGAAAAAGCACTGTTGTTCCAGAAATAGATTTAATAGCCATTTGTTCTCACCACCTTCAGAGCACACATGCCCTACATTCAGACAGTTCTTCCTTCTTTAGCTGGTCATGGGTTATTAAGTGGTGACTGGAGAAGGGTGGGTGACATGTACAAAAAGCAGTTAATTATCATTAAAGGGCTGTTGTCAAAAGAACATCCAGCTGACCGAGTAAAACGTGTCCAAATTCAGTTTTATGTGTCAGTGCCACTAGACTGAATTTGGGCAAGTGAAATAGTTGATTGATAATATTTAGCCTCTGGCCTATTCTACGTTAGAGAAGCTTAAAGTTTCCTATGACTGAAACTTCACTGTATTAGCAATATTTGGAGCTTTAAATAAGACACACTTGAACGACAGGCCTTTTCAATGTCATACGAATTAGGCTCCGTGAGAACTCTTGCTTATGTTCATCGACCACAGGATTTGTTACCTTTTTCATGAATATGGAATCTAGCAGAATGAGTAGGAAAGTTTTAATGTCTGAGATGGTACAAGAATAAAAAAAGAAACTTTTTTAGGAATCACTGGCAGAATAATCCCTTGCCTGGGGACTTTATTCGGCTTGCCAGACCAGAAAACATAGCCAGCTGTGTAGCCAAGGGTGAAGAAATGACTATCCTTGTGCCCCTATTGAATGGAAGCAAGGCTGAGATGCTCTCCCTATCCTATTCTGTAGTAAGAATAGGAAGAGCTCTAATACTGAAAACAAACAGCTAATTGCCTGTTGCTGTCTTGGTATATTCCCACCACCGTTAATACCTTTACTGAGGAAGGATTTCACAGACTGCATCACAGATTTTTAGGTAGGTGAATCAATTTAATTTTTAAGATTGTGTGATTCAGACTGTACATAACATAATCCAAAAGAGTCACAGTTTTGACTGTTGGTGATAAGACTTGGCAGAGACTTGTAAAAGCTGGAAATCCACAAGAATGTCTTGTGTGAAATTAAATGCAAAGTCTGCAACTAAACAAAAAGTTCCTGGAAAATAGAATATTTGGGTGTCATCTTCCCTTGCTTGGAGGGGGATATGGGATATGATACTGAATTTTCTACTTAAGCATTTCTTCTAGTCAGGGTTCCCTTCTATTGGAAAATCTTTCTGCTTGAGGGTTCTATAGATCTCGTAAAAAAGAAAAACATTGTGACTGCAGGAGGTCCTGTTTTGATAAAAGCAGATAAAGATAAGCCATGCTGCTGATTAATGTAAGATTGGTGAACATCCTGGATTAACTGTTCTTTAGAAGGCTTTGCTTGTTTTAACACAAATGAAGGTATTAGCTACCTACTGCTTAAGTACCTCTGCTCAGGTAATAATGGTGGACACCTCTGTTAACAGCAGCTTTTACTGCTATAAGTGATTCTCAGTTGTTTTAATTCTGCCACACTTTCATTCTTCTTGTTATATCTGACCAGAAATTCTGTTGGAGATATTCAGTACTGTAAAATTCTGTTTTGAGAGAAATATTTTATATGACTAAGTATTTTGGCTTGGAAGAAGAAATACATCAAGTGGGCTTTGAGTTGAAGGGCTTTATTATGCCAAAAAGGCTATTTTATAATAACAATCCTCTGTGTTATAAAACATAAACAGTATTTTGAATCTTAGTGGAAAATACAGCTTCAGAAAGACCTTTTTTATATTTTCAAATAAAATTTTTCACTCCTACGACAACGTTGGAACGTTGTGTTAATGGAAAATTATCTTCGTGCTCCCTCATTATCAGGGATTTTTGGTCTTCTGCTGAGTCAGTGTGTGACTGTGTATGCTGGAAGTTTTCCAAAATAGGGATCAAATTTTAGGATTTTATTGCAATAGTTGCTGCCCATTAACAATAGATCTCATCTAAATAGGAAGTTTACTCTTTACAACACAATAGGGAGCTTAAGTAGAGCTTTTTCAGTATAGATGCTTATTCTCCTTAATTCACCCCTTAATGATAAAAGAGCTTTGAGTGTCTTGGTGCAGTAGTTCATTTTTGTTATAACTGCAGTAGAATCGAAATAAAACCTGAAGGTCAGTGGTATGAGTTCTTGATCACTTTTTTGATTGAAGTTCTTTACTGTAGCATCATCATGCAGTGTTCAAGCATCAGGTGAACAGAAAGGAGCACTAAAAAAACTATTCACAGAAATGCTAAACCTCCTCTTTTTCCCTTACAAATATCAAGAAAATATTTATTTGAGGGCATTGTGTGCAGATAGCAGATGTTCAGTATTTCTGGGATTTCTCACTTGGGAAGCTTCAGTAGTGCTATATATATAGTTGTATTTGTGTTGTGGAAGTGCTCCCATGCATTTAGTCAAAACTCGCCATAGAGAAAGGTGTTATTCTCATCTACACTGCAGCAAGCTAAAGCTGCTTGCAAATTATTCAAACCTGAGCAACCATTCAGGTAAGGAAGAAAATAAGCTGTGAATTAAATCACAGAATCTACAAGTAACATTAGTACTTTACTTTTTAAACACAGCAGAATAGTGCTTTTGTGCCTGTTGGGGGTTGTCCTGACCTCCATCAGCAGAACAGCCTTGTCGTTCTGCTGTATGCTGTGTAGCAGCCTGAGAAATATTCTGGTGTCAATGCCTCATGTTAGTAGGAGGCAAAACGACAGATCCTGAGGTAACGCAGTCAAGGCTGCCAAGGGTGATTGTGCCTGAGCTGGGAACAGAAATCAGATTGTGTGCTGCTCGTCACAGAATACCGGTTCTCACCATGCAGAGGATTTGGTCTAGCAAACAGTTGGACAGAAAGTTGCCATGGTCCATCCATGTCCACTTGGTTGGTATTCCTACATGTCAGTAAGTTCTGTCAGTAAGTATTCACTAATACTTACTATAACAGGTGTACTTAGAAATATGGACAATGGGTTTCTTTTTCTATCCAGGAACTGTGTGTGATTTAGGAAAAGGGAAGGAAAATATGTTTTAAGTCACCATTTGATCCTTTCAACAGTTATTTACATCCAGTTTGAGCTGTGGAAAAGTGGCTGTTTCCTTGGCAGTCTTCGACAACAGTTTCAATGAAAGGCTGTCTATAAAGTTCTTATTCCTACAGGATTTTAGACTTTCATGTTAAGAGTAGTTTTGCATACTTGCTTCAACAGGCCTTTAATCTGTAATAATAATAATACTTAGCACTCTTCCGGCTTCAAAGTGCCTTACACATGATAATTCCACAACACCCCAATGATACAGTGAGTATTTCGTTTGCCCAAGGCAATGAAGGACGTTGCTGTCAGTGCTGGGATTAAAGTAAAAAAGAGAAGGGTATGTTTGGAGGGGAATGTTTTCAGGAAATCTTCACAACTGTTCTTTTTCATGCAAATTCCTCTTTTCCTTTGCCTTTTCCAAAATGCTCGTTTTAAAACTAAAATGCTGAGAGCATCAGAATAAATAAAGCTGAGAGAGAAGATCTCAAGATTTGTTCATGGACTTCTCACCTTGTACAGCTCATTGCACACAGAGATTTGATTTTCTTCGATCTGACCTCAGTATCAGTCTTAAACAACCAGATCAAGGTAAATGTGTCTTTCGGGAAGGGGGGAGTGCGTGAAATAATTTAGTGTACTGAAAGCAATGTAATATTGCATGCTCTTTAAGTCAGGGTGTAAGAGTAGATAGGAAATGCAATTATCAGTGTCCTGAATTTTCACTTCTTGCGTGTATCTGAAGAGGGCAGCAAAGAGCTTCAGTTTAAAACCTCTGCAGCAGGTAACCTGCAGTATCTGGTTTGGCTTTGATAATAGCTTTAAAATAACATCATTAAAATATTTTCAGAGCGTTCCGCAGTCTTCTGACTCCAAGTATAATGACAGTTTTTTTGGGAGTAGCTTTAAGTTATGAGACAGGATGGTCAGAATTAACAACTTGACCAAAGGCAAAGAGATGTTAGCAAATTAAGACAAAATCTTATAATCACAACCTAAGCTCGGTTTATCAGACTCGGTGCCTCCAGGTAATTTAGGATATTAGGAACAGGATTTTTATTAAACCTCTGGAAACCTATTCATCGTCAAATACATTGCCCTGAAAGAGCAGTCTGGATGTGTACTCCAGACAGACTTAGCAGACATTAAACTGAAATTCACTGCTTTCGTTGCCCTTCAAAAGAAAATCCTGCTCCCTTGTGCACACACATTGCAAGAGGCTGATATACTGCTGGTGGAGGTGAGGAGTCTTTTTCAAAGCAAAAGAAGGAAGATGGACTATGGGATATTTGGAGGGCAAATCCATAAACATCCCTACATTGAGGAAAGAGGAGAAAGAAGGTGTGTACCAGTCCACTTTCCAGTGGATTCATCAGAGCTCACTACTTTGGAGCAGTGATCCAAGAACAGTAGGACATTACTCTGGAGTCCAGACTCTTAAAACATCTGAACTTTCTGTTCAGTATTCCCAGCTGCCTGGCATAAATCCAGATTTTCATACCAAGTGATGTTACTGGGAATTTTGCCACTAATTTCACTAAGACTAGTGTTTGAGATTAGCAGAAGTGTCCTTACTGAATTTCCCATGTTCCTGTGTGCTCATCTACAGCACTGTTGCAATGTGTCATGTTCACAGCCACCTCTGCTTACCAGCTTGTATGTTTTGTGATGTGTGACTGGGCCTGTCAGCTTGAACAAACTGCAGGTTAATACCAGTTACATTTCTTGTATTCTGGTACCTAAAAAGGCCTTTATTTTGACTGTAGTGTGTCACTTGTCCTTTGATTCTTTAGTATAGATGGAACAGGCTAAGTGCTGGTCCTGACCTCATACATTGACTAGAACTGATTTCTATAACATCCCTCTTGAAAGCAGGAATTTCTATATCCTCTTCTCAGTGGAAATTCACTGAGAGGGGGATCAGCGGGGTGTTATCTATGTGTATAAATATCTGGAGGGGAGGTAAGAAGGCAGAGTCAGACTCTGCGCAGTGACAGGGTAAGAGACAACAGGCACAAATGAAAATGTAGGGAAATCCATTCATATGCAAGAAATAAGTATTTTTGTTGTTGTTTAAACTGCTGGGGTGGATGAACACTTGATATGGGTAGCTCAGAGAGCTTGTGGAAACATCATTCTTGGACATACCCCAAAGCTGGATGTCACTGAAAGCAACCTGCTCTAGGTGACCTTGCTCTGAGCAGGGGGTTGGGTGGGACGTCCCTACCAACCTTAACCATTCTGTGATTCTCACCCAGATGTTACCATAACCTGCTTGAAAATAATCAACAGTTATGCCAATCCAGTAGAAGCTGCATGAAATGCTTATTTAAATATAAAAATTAACACTTGATTTAAATTAATTTGGTTATTTTCCCTAATAGCCTCAACAAATAAGTACAGTATTTAATGTAAACATAGTATGGTATCTGTTTAAAAGGTGAACTCCTTATCCTTCAGTCTGATTTGCTTACAGAAGATTTTTTTCTAATGTCTGCAACAGTGAATAAATTCCCTTTAAATATTCCATTTGATAATCTTCTTTCCATCATAAAGTTTTTGGACTTCAAATGTTATTTGAAAGTCCTGAGCACAAATAAAATGTGAATCATGGTAGAAGTCTGTCAAACATGTAAAGAAAATGGGCATGCTTTTTCTTACTCTGTTTTATAAATGTTGTGACATTTCAACTAAGAAATAAAATACAGCTTTTGCCAAACTATGGACAAGCAGTGACTAAATTTTTTGTAGTCCTAACTGGACATTCCTGAAAGTCAACGCATAAAGTTCTAACACTGCTCTTACAGCCTCAGTGCTGTTGTGTGAGAGCTTTCCTAGCCACGTAACAATCCCAAAAATAATTTAAAAGAATAAAATAATAAAAAAACCACCCCAACCCTGAAGCTGTGTTGAACACAAAGAATGTCTGGCACAGAGGAACAAAACCAACTGAGAAACAGCTACACCATGCTATTTGGCTTGTGTCAGAAACTTTCAAGCAAGCTCTTTAGTAATACCACATTAGCAAATCTTAGATGTTGGGTCTATCATTTGCTAATAATCTCTAGCATGTTACTTTCTTACTCTTGCCAGCAGCCTTTTTGAGTAATTGAAGACTCTTTCTATGTTCTGTCTCTTCATTAGTCATCTTATTTTTAGACTAAACTATCCTGATTGTTGATTCGGGGTTCCTCCCACCCTTCTGTTTATTGCTGACGTGTGGACTCTGTGCAGTGGTTAACATCTCTCTTGATGTACAGACACACCCTAGTCATACTTTCTGTCAGACAGCAAAGAGACTGCTACAACCATTTAGAGTTGCGGTTTTGAAGTTAGATGCAAATTTTTCAAAACAGTGCGTTCCTAAGGGCTGCTCCCTATCTGAAGCTTAACTCTGAAGCTTTCCAAGTCTCCAAGCTGGAAATCAGAGCCTGGCCCTTAAGGTGCACATGTTTATTTGGTAGGGAGGAAAAGCTACTCTTTTGAGTCCCTACGGAGTTAATGTACTGTATCAGATCCTGACTAATGCTGATCACAGCAGCCCAGTTGTGGCAATTCACCTGGGATGAATGAACTGAAGGGAGATATGGCTGATACTCTCCTCCTAGTAGGATGTTTGCCCTTTCTACAACAGCCTGAGATGGTTGACATACTTGGATAGTGAATGGTGAAACCAGTGAAATCTATGGGTCCTTTTGTACAATCAAGCCAGTTTTCTCATCCTTAAGAAAATATAAATCTCTGTTCCTCGTTGCAGTTAATTTTCCTGCTTGGAGTCCCCTGTCCCCATCCTCTGATCATCTTCAGTTGCAGCATAGGTTCTGTATATACTTCTGTAAAGTATATTTCCAGTTTGTCAAGATTTAATTATGCACTTCAGGGTACTGGTGGCTCCTTCCAGTTTGGTGCCCTTCTGAAAATTTACTCTGTTTTACTACCCAGGTCCTTGCTGCTTCTGACAATTGCTGGTTTTAGGTAAGGAAGAGGAGTGATGTTGAATGAAGAATATACACTCGTCCATAATCTTCTGTGTATGGAAAGTGTGTAGTGATGGAAACCATCTGCTGTCTCTGTAGTTGTTTTCATCCATATTTCTGTCTTAAACATGTGAATAGCATCACTGTGAGCCTCTTATGTACAGTAAAATCTACTACAGGAAGTGGAAATTTCTGATCTGAAAGATGGTGGGTAGGTCCACCGTTATATGATATGGAAGTTTTTACATGTGTCTTCTTGATCTGTAGAGCCGGTAGAGCCTGCTCTGAAGTTCCTATATTGTTGTTCCTTGAAAAGAGGAGAGAAGACAGGAGAGAAGTGCCAGCGAGTAACCCTCTGGGGTGCCTGCAATAGTGTGTCAGGTTTCTAGAGGGGAGGAGTGTAAAAGAGGGGGCAAATCTGCTGCCTCCCTGGACAGCCAGCTCAGCCTGATCTCGTTAGCTCCAGTCTGGAGATAGAAGAGTGAAGAAATCTGATAGTAGAGAGAGAGAAGGAGGTGGAGAATAAACCTTAAAAGGAAACTTACTTTAAACACCCACCTGGGAGCAAAATTCAAGCTATGCCTTATGTTGGTAATTTGAAGACAGAAGACAAGTCAAGAAATGAGTGGGTTAGGTTTGCTGATATCAGTGGTTTTGTTTGTGTTGAAAATGATGTTTAGGTTTTAGCTATTCACAGTTCCCTGTGTTTGTTTTCATTTGTTTGGAAATAGCTCAATTTTAATGAATTAGAACACCTGAAATATGCCTAAAGGAAATCATTAGAGTGAAACACTATTAAGAAAACCAACCCAAACCTTCCTGTGTGCTTCTTCTTATCATGCAGAATAAAAACAAAATGAAGATAAAGGGTCCCAGAAGAAAGTAACTTGGAGGCCTTAGAGAAAGATAACTTTGTATGCTCTGTGTTTTGAATGAATGCTGTTTTTCATGTGCCCTCTGGACTCTGCCAAAAAATTGCTTTGACCATTGTGATGAGTAGGAGGAAAAGGGTATGACCAAGAAACAGCTAAGGAACTACAGGGCAACAGACATTAACGAAATAAGCATCATTTCAATCTCAGACCAAACCTGGGGGTGGGTTGGTTGGTTTGTTTGTTTGGCATTTGTTTGTTTGATTTTTTTTGTGTTGGTTGTTTTTAACTGCCTTGTTTAATACTGAATAAAGTACCATTAAATCTCCCTCTAGGCTTTAGGAGTCCCAGTTTGTAGGTGATGATCTCAGACACTGATAGGTAGTGAAGGACTGGTGAAAATGAGTATTGTAGGAAAATTCAGAAGAGAGAATATGCCCTGAGGACACAACACGAAAAATCCAGTCCCTTTTTAAGTTTAGTACCTAGAAATTTGGAGCCAGCTCTTTTCTTGGCCTTCAGATATATCTCCAGTACCACTGGTTTTCTCAGCACTGTATTCTGGATGGTTTTGCAGGTAGGTCTTTCTTGCAATGTTTTAATTATGGGTTTTTTTCCTTCTTGATGGGATTCCACAGAAGTCAAAGATTAATTTTAAAATGTGGTATTAAAAGGAAAGAACACAGTCACCAAAGCTTTTCTAGTGACTAATGTTGTGTAAATACTGTCATGGTACAGTTGGATTTATTTTTAATTATTAGACCAGCCTGGGGAAGTGCTGTCAGAGAGCAGTGATGGCCTGTCCATTGCTCGTTTGAGCATAGCAAAGGGCTTGACTTGAAGCGAGTTGCAATGCAGATACAGTATTGTCTGAGTTTATTCTGCCTTTCTTGTTCCCAAGCAGCAGAAATGTATCTAGAACTGCAATGGAATTTAATGCTAGGGCAGATCCCTGTGGAGTAGTAATTTGATGGTACTTTTCTCAAATTAACCATAGTCTTCCATTTTATTGTTTTGACCAGTTAGGAAATCATAATTCTGCTCTGTCAGATGTTGTTGTCATTGGTGTATTCCCTCCATTACTTAATATTTTTCTTAAATTAGCCTTTGTTTTCTTCTGACAAGTGTCTCAGTATATTAAAATCAGCATTGGATCCAATAAGATCTTGAGATTTTTTTCCTGTATAGATTTGTTCACATTTTGTTGGTTTAGGTTTTCAGGATTTAAACACATGGAAATACTGTTAAAACAGAATTGGAATAAGCTGAGTGGGAATAAATAACTTGCACAAAGCATCTATTACTGCACTTTTTGCATACAACATGTCTTTTCTTATCCTCTGTTACAATAGTTGTGTTTTATAAACCCCACTGTTCAGTCTGACTCAGTGTTGCTGCTTTTCAGAAGCAGATGTACACTAAGGTGAGACTTATTTTTTGTATCGCAGAGTTGAGACAGATTGCTGCAATTATGAAAGGAATTTATTCTATTTGTTTGACGGAAATGATGACACGTGGGAGTAGTTTATGTTGAGACAGATTGAGATTTGGGGAGGGGAGTTAAAACAAGCAGAATAATTCTGCAAACTAAGAGATGAGTAAATAACCAAGCTGTGATATCTGGAGCAGGACTCTGTTGCATGAATACAGACACCTAATGCCATTTTAGAGATCTGAGGCATCTACAGAAGGTAAATTGGTATGCCACAGGGGCTAATGGAGACCTGTGCTGTTCTAGATGGGCATCTTGGTGTCCAAGAACCATCTAAAATAGCCCCAGACATACTCTTTTTCATAGGCAATAAAAAACACCCCTGCGCTGTAAGCTAACACAGTAGTCTCCCAGTGAGAGACGGATCCCAGATGCTGTTTTTATTCTCATTCCCCTGCATCATGCTGCCCCTTTTTGGGTGGGGCTTGTTTGCTTGGTGGGGTTTTGATTGGGTTTTTTTTTCCCCACACAGAAGTACTGACCCTTTGGAAGCCATTTGGAAGGGAATAATTTCAGAACATATGACATTTAGGCTTCATGTATGTGTTTATATACAGATTATAAGTTTTAACAACCTAAATACGTGCTCTTAGACCCACATCTTGGATCTCAGGCCCACACCCTTCCTGCTGAGGTGATGTGCCCTTTAGTGCAGGAGAGTTCAGCACACAGAAGGTAGCAGTGCACTGCAGCAGCTGTGGGTGCCGAGATATCGGGAGAGCCAAACTCATCTTGAGCACATTGAATTCAGAGGATTACTGTGGCATAAGCTGTATTTAGTGTCTAAAGGAGCTATGCCGTGTTTCATTCAAATCTGTCAGATGAAATCTTCTTCTCAACCAGGCTTAAGTACATACGTTTCAAATGCTTTGGATCAACAACAGCAAAAAATCCAGAACTTATTCTCAGGGTCTAGATGGGAGTGAAGGTCATGAAACCACACTGCATGATGTAAATTTTCTGCCTTTTGTACTAGAAAGAAGTCATGGAAAATCTTGTGACTAGTCTGGTGCGGTGCCCGCAAATAGTGTGTAATATCTGGGTGGCCGAACCTTTTTGGGCTGACAGGGAAAGATTGGAAACACAGAGGAGACATATGCAGAACTATTTTTACTGTACCTTTTGAACC
Source organism: Rhynochetos jubatus (assembly GCA_027574665.1). Classification (NCBI taxonomy): domain Eukaryota; kingdom Metazoa; phylum Chordata; class Aves; order Eurypygiformes; family Rhynochetidae; genus Rhynochetos; species Rhynochetos jubatus. The sequence continues at coordinate 12,420,069 of CM050652.1, forward strand.
AATTTGGAAGGTCCTGGGAGTTCTAGATGGGAACATAGCAAATATTGGCACACATTCCTTGCAGAGCGCCCAGATTTTCTCACAGTGCAAAGCAGATCCCTATGCAGCTGTTAAAATATTAGAATTTAAAATGTTAATGTGTTTAATTGCAGGAAGTTCAAAGGAGGTTGAAAATGTCATGTACAACTTATTTTTCATTATTTCTAGGCAGAACTATCCAACTCATCATTGTGCCCGCTTTAGTGAGTGTCAGCTCTAATCCCCTTGAGAGAAGGCACTTCTCATCCTATAAAGGAACAGAATGGCAGAAAGGCTAAAATATTATTGTTCAGAGGATTGGATGAGAAGAATCTGTTATTTGAGGCTCTGTATACATATAATAAGGGTATGTTCATGAAATGACAAATGATCAAGGTAGCTTCTCCCTCATCTGCGAACCCCTCATCTGGGAAATGGTTACTGCATGTACTCTTCTTGTCATTTGGAAATAAGTAGCAAGACACATTAGCTAATCTGCTTTCATGGCTAAAGGAAGATAGAGTATGTTAGTTTAAACCTTAGTGAAACCTCCTGTTCACAGCTGGCTATAAGCACACGTAGTGGCTTGAGCTGACAGGCAATCACTTGTTTAACCTCAGTAACTAGATGGTGGGCTTCAGCCTGGAAAGAAGAACAGGGCTGCTGTCCCCCTCCTTGGTATTATGGAGCTGAGAGTAGGAGAGCCTGAAGTGCAGCCCCTAACCACCGAAGATGTCCCACTGTCTTCACCATCTGAAAAGTCACCAAAAAAATTCATTTTTCAACATTAGCAATTGAAATACCAGGGTGTTTTTGCTGAAGTCTAGAACTCAAAGATCTTGCAGTAAGCTCAGAGAAATGAAATGGAAATCAAAATACATTCTCTAATAAAACTGATACTGTAGTCTTAAAGTCCATTTATAGTATGCCTTAAATTTCCTTCCCTTTTGATCTCTATATAAAATGGTTAAATCTGTTTGCATGAGCTACCTGATTTTGTTCAAGTACTGAGAACTGGGAATTAATGCAAGAAAATATTTTCATATCTGAGTGAGATTACATTAGGCCATACGTACTAGAGTTTGTTCCTGTGATACAGTTGCATTTTCTGTGAACACATTGTCACAGTCTTTCTTCCCAGAAGCTGTGGAGGATTGTCATAGGTTTTGAAAATCATATTTTTTTTTTTAGAGACAGTTTTTGCATAACAGAAATATATAGACCGTTTAATGAAAAAAGTATGTGTGAGCTCTGATGGTAACAGTTGTATCCTTTTTTCCCAATTAGACTTACTTCAGTACTTCAGTCAAGCATCTTTTGAAAAGTCTACCATTTCATGACTTCTATTTGGACAAGATTGTAGAATTAAGCATTTGTAGTAGCTAGGGTGCAGTTTTTTGTTTTTTTTTTTAGATAATTACTACTGACTGCAGTGGAAATAGTAGAAATTTGGCATCTATCCACAGGTTTTTATCTACAGTGTTCTACAAGTTTCCTTCTATTCAAAACAGTGCTGGGAAAAATGGGAAAAAAATATTCACAGAAATTTGCTCCAGTGAAAACAGAGCATGTAATTTGACCTCAGCCATGCCTCTATTATAATAAAACCATACAAATATTCTACTGCAAAAGTTAAACGTGGAGGTGTGCCTTTACTCAATCAAGTTGTCTTTAAAATTCTTAATTCTCAGAGAAAATGACCTAGCCTGGACTCCCATTACTCATCCTGTTACCTAATCTAATGCAGATGTGAACCTCACTGGTTAACCTGCCCTGAGTTATGTGCCAGGAGCAGCCCGTGATTCATCACCTTAGAAGTATGTGCCCCACATGTAACTTAACCAGGGACCTATACACTTACTCTTGTTTGCATTTAAATTTTAAGGGACACCTAAATCATAGACAAAATCCCTGTTCAGCCTAACTTGTATAGGTCCAACAAGATGGGTAATAAGGATATTGACTTCTTTAGCTCCTACTGAAGATTTTGCTGCTTATTGTATGTTTAGCAACATTCTTGCTGTGGTTTAATTTCAGCCAGCAGGTACATACCACACAGCTGCTCGCTCACTTCCTGCCCCCAGTGGGGGAGAAGAATCAGGAAAAGGCAGACTTGTGGGTTGAGATAAAAACAACTTCATTGAAAATAAATGAATTAAAACGACACCAATAATACTAACAATAATAATAATGTGTAATGAAAATAATTGAAAGGGAAAAAAATGAGACAACCGCTCACCACCTGCCGGCTGAGAGCCTGAGCTGTAGAGAGAGCGCCCACCCGTGGCCCAACCCCTGTACTGAGCATGACACTTCGTGGAGTGAAATACTCCTTGGCCAGTCTGGGCCAGGCATCCTGACCATGTCCTCTCCCAGCTGCTTGTAGGGAAGAAGTTGGGAACACAGGCACAGCACCAGAAATAGGACAAGTCCTTGACTTGGTTCGAACGCTTCTTAGCAACACCTAAAACCACCAGTGTTACCAGTAGTCTTCGTGCAAATCCAGAACACAGCCTCATGCTAGTCACTGTGAAGAAAATCAACTCCATCCCAACCAAAACCAGTACAAATCTTTAAAATTTTGCAAATATGTTAGTGGAGCTGATTGGTTGTGGACGTGGTTAATCAGGTACATTAAATATCAAATAATTCAGCTGATATATTTTGAAAATTTAAGTTAATTCTTTGCTTTTCCTCATAAAATAGATATCAGTGGAGGTGGTGGTGGTGGACAAGGGCTGCAGAAAACAATGCAAAATTCTTCCATGCTTACTCTGAAATCAGTTTGAGATTTATTATGCACAAATTAAGTGCATAATGTCTTGGTTTCTCCATTCCTTTCTCTTTCCCTGTCATTATTTTTATCATTATATTGCACCTCCCTTGGCTCTGTAATCCCCTGAAACATTTAACAGTCCTGATTTTTCACATTCCAGCTCTACACTTTTTTCCTGTGCCCAGTCAGCTTTGTGTTCTTCATAATCTTTCCTGCTTTCATGCACATGTTTTTATCTCTCCACATCCCCTTATCTACTCCCTCCCAAATCTCATTATTATAGATCCAGAATACACCCTCCCCTTACTCAGGCTCCAATCTCCTTCCCTTTGCTTTGACAATGCATGTCTTTGCTGCCCAGCCCTAGGTGTTTGTCAGCTGTTTATCCCTTCCAATTGCTTTTACTCCTCTACAGCTCTTTCTGCCCTACTTTGGTGTAGTATGATCAGGAAAGCTGAACGACTAAGGAATATCTGCCAGTGTCTGTGTGAAAATAGATACCTTTTTGCCACTTTCTACTCAGTGATAAGACTAATGTGCTGTAAATCATTGCAGGAAGGTGAACAAAGACTGGTTGTAATGTTTGTTGCAAGAATTCTGCAGTAGTCCTAATTCAAACCTTGGTCCATAAAACCCCATTATCTTTACAGTAGGAGTTGGGTCAGGACCATTATTATTGTTGCCTTCATTAACTAGCTGTAGACTCTGAAAGTTCTTAAGGGCACTAAAAGAACATAAATCTTCTGAGCCTAATCCTTTAAGTAGCCTGAAAAATCTGTCAGAACTAGGAGTAATATTTATGTACAACACACTGTAGTTACAGGTTTATGTGGAGTGGCCTCAGCAAGAGCTGCCGTCACAGATCTCCCAACCTGCTTCCGTGGCTTCAGATGTGACTACCTGGTGCTGAAGTAGTCGTTGCCTCTTGCCCTCCATTAGTTCATGAACATAACACACTGATGTGTTCTCGGTTTTTGCTTTACTAAGTATGTCAACTCTAGTCCTTTCCAGTTTTGAAGAATTTTTTTGGGGGGAGAGTGTGTTAAAACTATATAGCTTACTATCTACCTACCTATCCATATACCTTACATGCAGCATCTTACTGTGTTGAACTGAGATGGTCTGTTGGTACAGAATACTCTGCCTTAGGTGAGGAAGTGTGCGCTGAGTTGTTCAAATCTGAACTTACTTTGCAATGAATTCACATATGAAAGCTGCAGAGTTTTCAGGTGGGACTGGGTCCTGTCCCATGTTCTGGCAGTCAGGGACAACCCGAAGGGGAGCACGTAGCTGTGAAATGAGCCGAGGCATTGCCTTTCCTGCCTTGCTCCTCCTTGATCAGACTCTCAAGTGAAACAGATAATTTCACTTCTCATATAAGTGAAATATGTTGAGTTTGTGTGTATTCTTTTGGCTGTTTTGAACTGAGGGGTGATTATTCTGAAAAATATTTTTCCAGATCTTAATATTTATGGAATTACAAATGATAAAAATAAGTAATTGGCTTTACAAGATTATTCACTTTTTTCCTTAAAGAATCAAGGCTGCATTGCACTTAATCAGCTTTAGAAAGAAAAGGAGAATTTTGTAGAGAAAAGACCAAACATGATATGGAAGTGTCATGTGTCAAGTGGATGTTTTAAACCTTTCACTCCTTTGTTGAAAGCTGAAATTGAAGAGATTTTTTTTTTTTTTTGATTACTGAGAGTCAGTGGGTGATTCTGAAAAGTTACCAACATGAATATGAACAGATTTAGGTAATCCAAAACTGAATTAGAGTGGTATGGGAGTTTCTTCTGATTTCTGTAGAGAGAAACTTTCCTTTAAGGAGAACTAAAATTTTACATTAAGACTTAGAGGTCCCCGAAAGGACCAAATAGTTAATTATTTACTACAAGTCAAGTTATTAGTATAAAAATGCTTATGACTCATAGTATGCTTGAGGAAGAAAAGAGCACAGGGAAGAGCAGTGAAGGCTGTACTTGTCTCAAACAGAGGCAAATGGTATTTGGAATATGCCATAAGAATGAACTTCCAAGGTCTTCAGAGAAGATGTGAGTGGGGAAGGATACAGCCTTTATATTCTAGAGGTCTGATTCTGTAGGAGTTAGAGTATTCAAGGATGATTACACTAATGGGGGGAATGAAGTGATTTTTCTTTTTTTGTAGCTGCCTTCACTTAGAAGGAACCTGGGGAAGTTGTTATCTTGGAAGTGTTCTGAGTATCTGCTTCAAGTCGAGGTGGTAGTAGGCAAGGATATCCAAGAATAAGATAAGCGAGAACATGCTTGCATTAGTTAAAAACAGTCAGGAGACAGGATAGGAATAATGATTTTCATATTAGAGGGTATTCATTGGTAGAATTTTGAAAGAATGGATGTTTTTCAACCTGGTCATGAATCATCTGGAAAATGATGGTGAAACTTGCCAATGATAGTAAATTATTCTTTATAGCAAAGACAAAGGCCAACTTGAAGAGCTACACTGAATAACTGAGAAATCCAATGGCAGAGGACAGGATGTTCGGTTTTGAAAAATGCAAAATGATGCAGAATGAGAAACATTCACTACTTTTGGCTCAGCAGTGAGCACTGGGATAGCGTCGTTCTGATTTCTATGCCTTATAAAACATCTGGGATGCTTTCTTTTAAATTTTTTTTTTAATAATTTTGGAGCTGAAGTTACCAGCTGGTGGTTTTAACTAAAAATAGTTTTAGTATGAGCATAGTATGTGCATTTCCTTTCACTGATTTTGTAAAGGTGCATTACTAGTGATAAAAAATAGCCGTAATTTACTCTTGGATACTAGAACTACACATAAAGATGAATGGGGCATGTATGTACTATATAGACAGCTTTCCTTTTGTTGCTTTGGCCAACCATATAGTTAAGTGATAATGTTCCTGGAGATTGAGTCTATGAAGCAATAAATGGCTTTTATAGTTGATTAAATGCTGAAGTGCAGCTGGAGCTACAAAAGCCATCTCAAGCAGTAAGTATGTTATTACCGTTATGGAAGGATAAAAGGAGAACATCATGGGGATAGGAATCTTTAAAATTTTGAGGCGGGGGAAGAACAGAAAGGATAATATTTTCATTACAAATATTAGCAGGATAGATGTGAACCAATACTCTTAGTCTGTAACCTTAGCATTTTTTAACAAATCCAGTTCTATAATACATAAATAAACACTGTTGTTATAATCTGTAAAACTTTAAAGCAGTGGATGTGATGACACTTAAATTCTGTGCTGGTTTGGATCTGATTGGGGCTGCTTATTTGTCAAAATAAGCATTGAGCACCAAGAGTAGTTTTGCACAATTTTCTTAAATCAATGCTAGTTCCAAATTATGTTGGTCTTGGAAGCTAGTCTCTTAGTTTATCTTTATAAAGTCTGGTCTCCTAAGACATCACCCTCTTCCTGGCAAATGCCTGTTATATCTACAGGAGGCTTGGACTTGTGGACTGAGGACTTTCTGATTCCACCTGTAGTTAAGCAGACACAAGTCCTGCAGTGACTGAATGTTGAGATGTGAGGTTGTGGCTCTTTTTCCCAGGGGATGGATATCAAGCTTGATCAGGCTTGGAATGAAGTGAACAGAGGCTTCTTGTGTTAGTGCTACAACTAGGACCCTGGTGACCAAGTGGTCATTCCCACTGTGTAGTCATAGGCTTCCAGGGAAAAATCATGATGGATTATGCCTAAAATTTAATGTCGTGAAGCATTGTGTTATACCCTGAATATCTGAAGTGATTTTTCTCACCCTCTCTGACCAAGTGAAAGATACAAGAAAAGTTGTATGAAACAAACCAGTCCATAATTATGGCTGAAAGTTATTGAAAGTGCTCAAATCGTGTGAAATAAACCTTCCCAAGTAAGTACCTGAAAACCATATCCTCACTTTTGAGCCAGCTCTTCAGGACTGGGCAGGCAAATACATCAGCACCTAAGTGTATGAACTGAATGGTGAGCGTGCTTTCTCTGTTCCCGACCGTTTCAGTCATTGACGTTGTTTTATCCAGAAAAGAACCTGGGCGAACACAGGGAAACTAGGGGTTTAAGATAGCAGGCATGGGGCAGCAGCAACTGGAGGACTGCTTTATGTCACATTTAGCCAACTATGTCCTGATCTCAGGCCTTGTAATCAGAGCCAAAACTCCAGCAACTACTGTCCAGCACATGTGTCCCTGAATTCAAGACCTAAAGATGAGTCAACCAAGAAATAATGTGCTGAGCAGAGCTGCTTCTTCATAGCTTCTGTATTGCATGAGATGCTTGGAGGTCTCCAGGGCTACAGTGCCTGAATCATATGTCTAGTTAACAGAAGTGTCTCTTTTCCATGTATTTTAAGATTCATGAAAAATGATTCAGTCATGAGGGCCCAGTCTGTTCTCTTTAAGTCAACAAAACTTTTGTCAGTGGCTTAAATGGACACAGACCTGAGTCCAATATGAAAATATCCTGTCAATAGAAAAGGAAACTGAAAAAGCTCAATTTAACCAGGCTTTCCTTGGGTATTGTATTATTCAGATTGGGATTTCTACAAGCAAATGCTTCTTGTGGGTACCGTAGCTTTAACTTTAATGTTCAATGAACTTGAAATGTATATTTTTATAAATAACATTGTAAACATCCATTTTCAGTAGATCTTTTATATAGACCTGCAATGCACGATGTGATAAGCACACATCATTCATGACGGTTATCGTTCTGAAATGTGATCCTGATGAGCAAAAACTCCCAGGGACTGAACTCCAGTCTTTATTCTGAACTACAGTTTGCTGCCTTTCTCTTTTTTTCAGCCATTTGTCTAAATTTTTGCTTTGTTTCTCTAAAGAATTTTGAATGTCTCTGACGAAACAGTCTTTGTACCACATTACTTCGTAATATATAAAATACATGCTATTTTATTTTGCTTTTGTTAAAGACACAAGAGAAAAACCATACCTGCACTTTTGTCCTGTAAGTGTATTTTTTGGTCACCCCTTGAACATGTTACAGTTCTTAACTGGAAACTTGAACTTCATCAAGGATTTTATGGCAGCATTATTCACCCAGGTGGGGAGGATCTCAGGAGGCCATCTGCTCAAAGCAGAAACAAGACAATTAAGAGCATGTTGTTCAGGCCTTTGTCCAGGGTCTTGGAAACCTCCAAGGATGGAGATCCTGTAGCCTCTGGGAAACCTGTTCCAGAGCCTAATTATCCTCACAGTGATTTTATTTTTTTCTTATACCCAGCACGATCCCTCTCTTTCAAGTTATGTCCATCATCTCTCTCTCTTCTGCAGTTCAGTGGAGATCCTGGGTCTGTCTTCTTGGTGACCCTTTCGTTAGTTACTGGCAGGCTGTGGTAGTTACCCCTGAAGCCTTAGAGATAGACTTTCCCTGGTCCCTCACACTGTCTTCATGTGTACGTGCTTATGGAATTATACACCTACAGTGTCTTAATATGCAAACCACGTAATTAATTGTATATTCTGCTGCATTTTTCCTGAGGTCAGATCTTTTCTAGTCTTACTCATTACGAATTTGAATGTCTTTTCAAAGTGGTAACTAAGTAAATGGCTTATAGGTATTGAAGATTAGTCATAGACAATATTTATCTGAAATAATTTGAACCTGTAATTGCATTTTCAGTCAATAGAGTCCATTATGATTTCGTGTTTATCTCAAAAATGCTGATCCATACCTTTATACTTCATGTGCTTTAATCGTTAAACATCAAATCATATCCCTGTCTGGGGGACTGTTGTGTTACTTCAGGCTGCTTTCACACAGACGTATTAATGTAGGGTGCATACAAATGCATAGTTTATGGGACAAGACGAGTTGAACATGTACCTTTTGATACACCAGGGATCTTTCCTTGCATCAGTTGAATGTTGTGCCAATCCCATGGTCAGCCTCAGAGGCAGCAGATGGACTGATCACATGCAAAGGTAGCCCACACAAGACATCACGCTTTTATTACTAGATCATTGCCTATTTCACCCAAATGAAGCACAAGATCTTTCATTACTACATTAGTAACAGAAATCTCAGGAGAAAATCCTGGAGATTTTGGTGTTTAGATAAACTGAGTGTGATGTCAAGTCACTGCTTCTTTCACATGGATGAGTAAGACAGCTCAGAGATTTCTCAGCAGGCCTTGTGCATGCAGCATCTCTGTAAGCTCTCAGGAGCTGATAAAACACTCAAGCTCATGCTGTGGGACCCATATTTGAGACTGAATTCTATCCCATTTTTCTCAGTTGCCAATATGTGTATGGACATTCATAGCTGGTGTACAACTTTGGTACCTATCCACAAGATTTTCACGTTCAGTTAAAGAAAGTGTAAACATAGCCATCTACTTGTTTCCATCTTTTACACCTAGTACTTGGAGCAAGGTAACAGTCCCTTGTCAGCAGGTGACATAGGCATCCACTGCCGACGTTTCAGCAAATGATGTGAAATGCTCCTATTAGAACTCACATTTCACTGGAGTTGCTATGGTTTGCAGGACTTCAAAACAACAACATCGCAAAGGTTTTACTTCTGTTTTCTTTTTAAAGTAGCTGAGTTTAAAAACAAAAAAGAAAAAGAGGAAAATCCCCAGACAAAACAATTGATCATGCTTATTGGCCACAAAGGTTGACATCTGATACCTAGCAAAACAGGATATTTTTTTTTGTTTATTTTGTGTGGTTTTTTTAATTTATTTTCTGTTTCATCTGTGAAAGCAACTGTTAGGTGAGGCTGCTATAGATTGAAGAGAAGCTGTGCAAGATAAATGGGATTTCATAAACGACTGCACTTGGGAGAATAAGATCTTGTGGGTTCACGGCAACCGAAGGAGATCTATAGGGATCTGAACAAGGTGTTCCTAGTTGCGCAAAATATATATAGGCACCCTATGATATGTGGGATGTGATTGAAATGATACTGGCCTGTACAGGTCTAACATGCAGATTATATGTTTTTGGTGATACATATAATTTGTGTTTCTGTAAGGAAGAGAAATACCTATGAAGTGCAGATTTGTAGCACTTGATAACCTTTGGCAATGCAGTTTATACAGCAAATACTTTTCTGACTTGAGGCATGCATGAATCCTTTTTTCTTTATTTCACCTGGTGGTCACACGGCGGGTCATTCTGTCATTAGATGGAGTATTTCTATCTTGTAAACACAGTTGTGTTTAGTGAAGAGGTTAGTGGCAGTGAAAAATGAGCAATATCTCAGCTGCACTTGCCAATATTATTATTATTTAGTATATTTACGGCCCCCAAAAGTGTACTAGACACTTGGAGGAACCATTAAAGCAATTTAATGTTTCTTGTAATGCTCCAGTAACCAGGGAATCTTTTACACATATATTTGCCTTTATGTAGATAATTTTATGAGGTATGGTGCAGTCAGTCCCATAACAGCTCCTTGCGTCGCCCTCATGTGTGATCTGTAAGGCCCTGCTGATTTTTCCTTCTCTTGCTCTTTCAATTTCATGAGGGAGGCTGAGATTCCAGTTAGTATTGTCATGGTGCTTTATATCTAAGTGTGATTTGCATTATCTAAGTGTGTTTGCATTAATTAGTAAGTATTATTAATAAGTATTTTTGTATTCTGCTTATCCTGAGTCCCACTTGTATGTATGAAACCTATGGATGTACCTAGAGAGACCAGCTAATGCCCACAGATGTTCTTACGAGTCCACGCTTGCTTGCTTGGACTCCTTGTAGCCCAAAGGAGGTTTTGTGTTAATGGAGAACAAAGGTGCCTGGTTCTTGCTCAAAGTTAGCTCTGGATCTTTTATAGCCAAATCTCTACATATCCATTTATATTTGGAGCTATTGCAAAACCTTGAGGTAAACTAGCAACCTGAAAAGGTCTGTTACATCATTCCTTAGCACCTCTGGTTCATGTGTGTGGCTGCTCAGTGCTTTAGACATGGTCTGAGTTACTACTTGTATGTAATGCATCTTTGTGTACATCCCTGATGGCATGAATGCAGAGTACTTGCCTACAACACAATTCAGAATTCAGTGCTTGTATATGATACAATTCTATTGCACTTGGCTTTACCACACAGATAAATTTATTTTTGTTTAATTTATATTTTTATATATAATATTTATATGTTAACTTTATCTTACGTATTTCCTTTTCTTTGTATGTTTTCAGGCTTGGAAAAATCTCATGAACGTTTTTTCTACATAACTGGTGATAAAGCTTCATCAACGTGTTAAATCAAATGAGAATGCTTTTACATGTAGTACCGAATCATGTATGTTTAAGACTTTAGCCTCAAGAATGTACAAAACATGGGCTGTGACCGTCTCTTGTCATTCTTAAGCAAAGCTAAATCACTCCTCCTTAAGGAAAATGTAACTTTCATTGGTACTGACTGTGGATGAACTGGAATGAAGAGCAAATGCTATATGGTTTAGTAAGAATTGAAGTCATATTGAATGTCCAGGTGGAGGGCTGGAAGCACACCTGTTAATCAGGTTGGGAATATTACGTTTGACATTGTAAATGGCCACAGTAGCAAAGACCATTAACTTCAAGTGCTATTTGGAATAGAAGTGTACTATTTCTATTTGTATATGAGTTTTTGGAAGCATGTAAATACTAGGAGCAAACAAATTTAAACTGCAAAGAATGTGTATTTAAAGGGTAGACAGAATTTATCAGCTATTGAAACCAGCCTATTAATTTGAGACAGTTCCATTGTCTAAAAATGAAGAGGGAGAAAAGAGGAACTCGGTGAAGCATAACTGATTCCTTTTATGGGCTGAAATAAAATCACGGTGATAGAGATTTTTCCAAACTGCAGCTCAGGGCAGATTGAAAGTTGTTTTGGAAACAAGTGTGTGTTTTCCAGTACAGGTTTCCAGTGGTAGAGGTGCCATATTAATATTTTTAACTTCAGCTGGGGAAAGACAGTGGGTGTTCATGAGTGCATGCATCCTCTTGGTATTCAACAGCATTTCCCTGGAGTGGGAATTCCAGCAGTTAGTTTAAAATATCTGACAAAGACAGTAACTTGGGAATGTCCAGAGAGCAGAAAGAGTTTCAGTATCTGTTTATAATAATAAAGATATCTTACAGTACCCTTCATCCTACTACATCCCAGAGAGCTGTGCAGGTTGAAACACGGATCTGCATACCTGCGGGTATTTGTTGCAGCCACCTGCCAACTTGTAGGTGAAACAGAAAATGATTATTAGTGCTTTGCAACACCATGCACCTGCATCAGAGAGGAAAAGGGAAATTTCCTTCAGGATTATCTGCTTGTCCTAAGGTTTGCTGAATGATTATTTTAGTATCTCAGTTAATATTTGGGTCTATCAGGCTTGCGTAAAAAACATTGGGAGGTTGTTTTAATACGTAGATATCCTAGATGGTATCGTCTGCTCTTCCATTTCCCTGTTTATGGGGGATTCTTTTTGGACCACATGTACATCTATGAAAGATCTTTCAGAGCCCTCAACACTGTAGGCTCCTTATTTTGAGCTCGGTTCAAAGAGTTAAGTGGGGTAATTGGAGTTAGAAAACCAAGGCATGACTGAATTAATGTAGCAAATTCAAAAACTTCTTCTCCAGTCGTTAATTAATAGATTTTTCCATAAAATCTTGCTGTGGAAATGTGGAGAGCTTTGACACCAGCATAAAGGAGCTGTGTAGCAGTGGCAGGTGTAGCAGTGATCCAGCTGGATGCTGAGCCCCAGCCCCATGCCAGCAGCACTGAGCATCACCACTGCCTTTGCAGTTGGGCAAGGTGTCATTTCCCAGGATTAATAATGGCTACAGAAATGTTCTTCTGCCTTTGGAGGGCAAAGATCTCTCTGTAATAAAATATGATTAGCCTTCAGCTGAAATGCCTAATTTTTTTTTGCCATTTTGTTCCTGTCAGAAATAGAAAAAAACCCCATGTTGAAATCAGTTAAATTAAATCCTTGAATTTAAAAGGTCTTAAGATTAATTTGGCTATTGAAGCTTGCAGAATATCCTTATTCAGGGTTTTTTATACCCTATTCAGATATGAGGCTTAGTAGTTGTTTGCACTTTCAAGTGTAAAAATTGCCCTGAGAAAAAAAAAAAGTGAATAGTTGATGGCTAGGAAATGCTTCTGAGCATTCTGAACAGAAATAGTTTTAAAATGTAAAAGTAATTATTATCTTTTTTGCTAAACCAGTTTCTGCACACTTTCAGTTTATCTAAGAGTTGGGATTCCTCAACTGAGATGCTGACTGCAGCCTTGCATTTGTTCAAGCCAATGCCATGAAATAAAGAAATAGGATTGCTTAATTGAAGAAGAGGGGTTTACTGCAAATTTACTACTCCACTTAGAATTTTCTTTTGTCCCTGTTCCCTTGGAGATCTCAAATAGGGACAGAACAAATCATGGAAGATAAGACAATCCTTTCTCATAAAAATAATTCCCGCCTTCCTGTTGTTCCAGTCTCCAGAAGAGCGGATTGGATTAGGCAACTGTTACATGTAATATATATTTTATATTTTTCTTTAAACAACAATGGCAATAAAGAGTTAAAAATATTAAGAATTTTAGACACTATGGGTTCTGTCTGAACAAATTCAGAGATTGAATGCAAGTCCAAAATGTCTGCAAGATGAATGACTAAAGGAACAGAATCGGGATGTGCTGATCAAGATTGATAGTTCATTTCACCTTACCTTTTTTAAGGCTGCAACATGGGGCATGTGAAGGCAGCGGTAGAGATAGTGAATATGTTTGAGAAATTTTGGGAAAAGTGATTCAAAGCATTAAGTGGCAAACTTAAAAAAAAAAAAAGGCAGATCCATTTTACAAATTTATTTTTGTTTTTAAGTAGAGAAATATAGCAGCATTAGACAGACTAAAACCCCTTAATGTTTTTTTATTGGATGAATACATTATCTTTGAATGAGAAAATCGATGCATTGTTGATGTGCTAAGCAAAGATTTGTGCGCATCAAGATTGTTTCTGATGGATTAATTTTCAGGATAAAGGTGCCACCATTTGGAATAGTATGTGACACATTTATGTAATGCTTTCAAATAACCAAAATTGCTGCCTTTGGAAAAAGAAAAAAACAAAAACCCAGCCATATATCCTGTGGATGCAAATGTACAACAAGTTCTTTCCCACATCCTTCACACTTGTAATTACATATTATTGTCTATTCAGTGTCTCTGTTTATCCTGAAAAAAACTATTTTCTTTCTGTTAAGGATGTGACCCGATGAAGTGAATGGTGAGAGTCCATTAGATTTTTAATGGGCTTGGGGTGACATTGGCAGTGAGAAAGGATATTCTGGAATTGACAGCCTTGTTGCCTCTTGGTCATTTCAACTTAAACTTTTATGCAATTAATCTTTTCTGATTCCAAAGCCACTCGTAATCAGAGACTGTATTTCACTGCAGTTATTCAGCACAGCAGAAGTACACACCTTCATTTCATCTCTCCCATTAGGACATACAAGCTGTTCCACTACTTAGAGAAGTGAATAAGCCGCCATCTCATTTTGTGAGTTGTGTAATCTGTTCTAATTCACTCTAAAGATACAAGTGATACTGGTGATGTGTGTGCTCTGTAGAGCTGCTTGGGATTAGTCATCTTTCTTGTTGTTAGAAGGTATTTTGTTATCTAGTAAAATCAGAAATTTAACATTAACAATTCAGTTTTTTTGTAATATCAGATGGCATCACTGGATCTAAACGACACATTTTGATGTCTTTGCCATGTCTTTTTTATGTTGTGCACATATTTTGTACTGTGCAAAAGTCTTGTTGAAAAAGCAACTCAGCATGGTGTCAGAACAGACTCGAGACTGAAGTGAAAGAAACATCAAGTGATTTGATTGTACTGAGGTTCCATCTTTTCAATACTTATACAACTTTATAAAAAGTAATCTGATCCTACACAGCTGTGAGGATAGAAAGCAAAAAGGTAGCATTAAACTAATACATGAGACATCTATGTATTCCCTAAGTGTAAATTACTGAGTTTGTAGGGCTTATTGGAAAGATACCCACAATAAGAAAATGTAAGACTAAAGCTGTAGAAACCTTCTCTGTAGTTAATCAGGTTCTTTGCTAAAGCCACTTTCCTAATAGCATTGAGCCATGTTCTTCCCAGTAGAACAGAAATCATTCCAACTGATTAACTGGTCAAAAATTGCGGAAGTCCTATGTGATATTCGGAGAGTGACGTTCAAAGACTCTTTCTGTTGTAGATAGTACCGTAAAGTTGTCTGTTCTCCGGCCGCTGCAGCAGGTGGCATGGTCTGGCTCACATCCCTACTGCTGTACTCTTTTCCAGTCAAAGACAGCAGCAGTAGCCATACTGCTGAACACTTGACTATCCTATCCCTAACACTTTATCCACGGAAAAATCTCTTCACTTTAGATACGTTTTTCATAAATTAAATCCTTATTTTGGGGCCTTAGTAGTTTAAACCAATAATCTACACCTTCTGAGGGATTATGTTTACAGGCAGCTTTAAGAGAGGTTTATACAGTTCCCTGTGAGAATTTTCAGTTAAAATTCCATTCCGGGTATCTTTGAAATCTGCTTTGTTCCCAAGATGTTAGCCTGCTATTTAAAGATCAGAGCTGTGCAAGTTTTTGTAAATGTCATCATGAGCTGCATCTAATATTTTTATGAATACCCTAGTCATCTCGGAGTGCTTTTTACTGTACAAGGCCCCCAAATAGTTAAACCAAATAAGCTTGGTGCAGGAACTATTGTTGGGCCTGTTTTGTACTTAAATCAATAGCATAAGAAGGCAGCACTGGGAACAAATATGTAAGGAGCTGTAGTGGTCAGTGAGGAGTTGAGGGTGAGAAGGACAAGCTGGAATTTCATATTATGCTGGAGAAGGTGATGGGGTTTCTGACTTTGGCTCCATTCCAGCAAAGTACTTAAAGGCAAAACATGGTCCCATTATGTAAATCTATTTATAGAAATAGATATATTCCCTCTGTAACAAATGCATGCAACTCATTAGCACAAATAGAATTTATGAGTTAGCAGTAGGGAGAAAAGCTAGCTATTAGTTAAAACGATTGCATTTTTGTGGGTTTTAGTTGAGTTTTGGGTTTGTGGGTTTTTGTTGGTTTTTTTTTTTTTTTGGTAATAAAATCTTTGTCCACTGGGGAAAAAAAAAATCTGTTAGGTTTGTTCACAGAATATCTGAGAGTCAGATAATTTTGGCACACAAAAGAACATGATGCCTGTCACATGATTCAAGCTGCAGTATTTGACATTTAGCTTATATAAACACCACCCCCCACCCCCCGAATTGTAAATTAAACAATAATTGATTAAAATTAACAAGAAAATTTAGAGTGGCAAACAAGTATGCCTGTCTTGCAAGAATGAAAACCCACTGATATTTTCCCATCCGCAGTGTATTTTAAGAAAGTATTCTCAAAAACGGTAAGTCACTGACACGTCATTTGTTACACAATCCTGCAATTATTGGTGAAAGTTCAGTAGATGAATGTGTAGAATTTCAAATAGGCTTGAGAGATGCTGATTCAACAGGCTCTGGGGGAGTAAAGGGGTTATTTGGTAAAAAGGAAGAAGGGGATACAGACTACTATTTAGACAATACATACTCTTGAATTACACTAGAAATTCAGTGAGAAGCAGTGAAACATTAATCACCTGTGCTTTGGGTTCAGGTGCACATGGGTCAGGTTTGGCCTAGTAAAACCAATTACAGAACTGCTTTTAGATGCTGAAACCTTAGTAATGTTTTCAGGCTTGAACCATCTGGAAGCTGAGTCTGTGAGGAACTGGTGGTTGGGATTTGACAGACAGCAGTGAAGGCAGGCGAAGACGTGGCAGAAGACACAATGGAAATTGGAAGAATTTCTGTAAGATAGGATGAAAGGAAAGGTTCAGCAGAGGTGGAAAAGTAAAGCAGAAGCCAAAACAGAGTTAGTGAAGTTGGAATAAGGCTGGAAGACTCATAAACCTGGGGTGTGGGATGCAGGAGCCTAGGAAAAGCCAGGGATGATGTAGAAAAACAGTGCACTGCAGATAGGGCTGGCTTACTGCCAGCCCCAAAGCCTGGATCTGTAGTTTCTCAGCACTGCTTTGTTATGAAAAGTGTTCGTTATCAGAACCTGCTTAATGCCTGTTGGCAATTTAGGCACAACTGAGTATTTTTGCCCTAAGTAGAAGGAAGATAAATAGCTCTCCCTGGCTGCTGTGGTATGGGTGGGGGCAGGAACACATCTGTTTCCTCTGTCCTCTCTCTTATGCTCAGCCCCGCTGTTGATGGCACTAATAGCAGCAAGGCCATCGCCTCAGGACCATGCCATTAAGGAGAGCTGGCAGTGTGGATGCCTCTTACTAAGACAGCCTGCCAACGTGGAGATCTACTTATTTTGCCTCTTCCTGAAAACCCACACAGAAAGAATGTCCTCTTGCTGCCAGCTACTGCTCTTTCCGCATGACCAAACTATCTTGGTCTGGGTCGTGTCCCAGAATGGGACCATAAGAATTTTTAAATTTTTTTTAATACAGAAAATTGCTTACAGTTTGCTACCTCTTTTCTTTCTCAGTGTCCCCCAAACCCTGGTTTTCTCCACAAAATTATAGTCTCAGGCAGAGCACAGGGATAAGCAGTGATCACTGAACCAGTAACTACTCAATATTTCTTTTTAACATCAGCCATATGGTAACTCTGTGATCATTGCCTAACTCGGTCAGGGGCTTAGAGATGTAAAGCTTCTTATGCCTTTGTTAGGCCAGCTGTTTCTTTTGGGAAGCTGAAGATCAAGCATCCATACTGCTGAATTTATCTAAAAAAATCTTACTATGTAAATCTCAAAAGGGGGAGGATATTAAAAAAAATATCTCTAATACGTGCTGAGAATTCTTACCTAAATCAACTATCCCAGGCTAGTCAGAAAGTGACAATCCTTCTTTCCCATCCGTCTTGCTGTTTTTTTCCAGTTCTTAATCACAGTATCAACCATCCATTTCTCTTACTGTTTAATCGATTTCAGCAATATGACAGAAGTCAAGAGTATTTAGTTTTCAGTTTTCTTTTAAGCACAGTTCAAAAGTTTCCATAACAGCTGGTAGTTATGTGAGAAACATTTTCTGTCATACTAGTTGAAAATAAACTTTTCAGCGTTATCACAGAAGCGGTAGCATTATGATTGAAACAATTAATTGTATATGACACTGCAATTACATGACAGATCTCTAGTACCTTCTGACTTTCCTGAGATTATAATCAGATGTGCTTTAAATGCACCTTGACAAATAACACTGTCCTTAAAGCTCTTCAGGACATGAGCAAACTTCCTGGTAATACAGTTGCTGTGAGTGGGGAGGAAAATGGTTGTTACTTGGAAAAATAAGGAAAAAACCTTGTGTTTTTCTAACACACATAATGGCTTTACCCTAAGAATAGAAGTGGCCACTGAGTCGTGTGTGTGCTGTGATTCCAGTCAGAGCCCTCCCAGCTCTTGCTTTGCCTTGCCCCAGAGCTGTCCCAGAGCCCACACACTGGTACTGCTGATCCCATTCCTACAGGTGTGTCTCCTGCCGTTGTAAGTTGAAACAATTGAGTAGACAGAAATTACGCTCATCTTTCTAAGTCTTACACTTGAAAGGGGAGGACAGGTTGGTTGAGAGGGTGAGAAAATGTGTCCTGGAAATAGCCCAACATCAAATGTGTGAAGCACTTCCCCATCTGCAGAAGGATGGTTGTTTCTGCCTCTTCTGCCCATCTTAGGAACTGTAGTAGAGACAGAAGAATTTGTCAAAAAGCCCTGTTCTTGAGTGCAAAACCACAATTAGGGATTCTCAAATGGATTCTTCAAGATCAGTGTTGCAGAACCGTTCTGCGGAGCCCGCACAGAGGGAAAGAGCGGTTAGTGCTTCCTGGAACAGGAGGAGGAGTTGCAATTCAATAAATAGAGCTGCAGTATCTGAGTGAATGCAGCTGCTCCTTATTCTAACTTTCCACAGGATCTCACAACACATGCTTCAGTAACTGCTGACAAGTATTGACTGGGAACACTAATCTCACCACCGACTTGTTCAGGGTACCAGCGAGTTGCTATTATAGTCTGTCAGTGATTGTAGTTACTGCCCTTTCCATTTCTGCCTCTAGGTTCAGAGGCATTTTCCTGTGCTCTTAATTACGAGCCAAACACCAAAGAATTAACACTGTCCATCTGACAGATTCTGTGATACTGTGCGATTGCTCCCGCTGAAGCAATAACCGTTCGCAGACCTACCAGTTCTTGCAGGAAGCTTGTTTTATAGTTCCATTTAAACGCGTTTAAGAAAACAAAAATCTGGGAAGAGACTCTATGGGCTGATGTAAGCAAAGCTAAGGCATTGTAGCTTACACACTGGCATTTTTAGAGCCTTAATTTCAGACCACAAGTGGCACAGTCATCAAGGCAATCAATTTAGAATGACAGAAAACATTTAGATGTATTTGTGGAGTAGATGACTTTGTATTTAGGTGTAGAGAGGAGAAGAGATAAGTTTGCTAATGGAAGGAAACTTAAAAGCCTGCCTATAGAAGAAAATTTAAAAAAAAATGGAGTAATGGAAAGGATCTCACCAAATACCTGTTTACAGTGCATAGTCGTTTCAGCTTATTACCATGAGGACTGAAAAGTGTAAGCCAGGCCTTTGCAGCATTGAGGGCTTCAGGCCAGATTTAGTCTGCTGGTTGTCAGCAAATGGTGAAAACACTGTCAATTACCAAAAATGCTCTCTGTCCTTTTGCACCAAAACAGCAATAATGTGCCCTTTGGTTGCCTGGCAGCGTTAGCATGAGAGAAGGCAGTCCTACTGATTGGAAAAGGCCTAGGCAAATAATAAAACCCTGTGTATGGCTTGGAGGGGCTCACGAGCAGAGCTACAGCCACGGCTTGGCTGAGTGCATACAAAGTGGTGATGTACCATAGGCTCCGAGAGGAACAGCCTGGGGTGTGGAAAAATAGGGGAAAGCTTCATTTTCCTGCTTATTGATATCGTTGGGTTATGCAGCTAAGTTATCTCCTCCGTTGAAGCAATGAGGAAGAGGAGGCAGTGGATCTAAGGTGGAGATGAATGAATTTCATTGCATGACGATTTTGGCAGGTATATGCAAACTATCTTGGTTCCAAGACGCAAAGGAGAGTGAGACATTAAGAAAATCAGATCCAGCATCAAGATATTGCCAAGAATTATTTAGGAACCATAGATGCAGAATTACAATTGTTTTTTGTTTAGAAAACTTGCTTCATAGGCGTTGAAGTAAAATCTGATCCTGATTATATCACTATGAACCACTGACTTCAGTAGTAAGCATAGCCGAGAGCAGAAATTGATCCATAAAAGTCAGTTGTAAAACTGAAAATAGAGGTATTAGGAGTTTGTTAAAGTGGAAAAGGATATGAATAGCATGTGTGTGCACCAAACCCTTTGTTTGGAGATTCCAGTGTGATGATTCTAGTCATCACAAAGTGGAGTTCCTGCAGTGACAAGATCCTTACAAGAGGTGAGACTGTACAAGTGCAAAGATAAACCAAGACGTGAAAACTCTGGTCACCTTTTGCTTTAAATTGTGGTAAATGGGAAGCAATTTTTCACGATCTTGTTTCAGAGGTTTTTAGTTTGTTGGGTTCAACAATAAAAACTGACATCAGCAGCATAAAGTTTAAAGTAGGAAATTGATTTGTAAACTCAGACAGCCAAAGGCAAAGTTCTCAGTAACATAAAGCTGTTAAGCCATGGGGTTCTGAGTCTGAACGCTACCATAGATCATTTCCACGGGTAGTGCACCGTGTATAGGACAAACACCGATCTTGGTAAATGTCTTGCTTTAAATCCCTCTAGCACAAATACATTATAATCATTCTTAGGTACTTAGAGCAGCAGCATCTGCGTAAAAGGTCTGAATGGGAATGAATTTTCTGCATCCCTATAAGTCATTGTCAGTGACAATTCCTTATGACTGAAAGTGGAAGCAGTTGCTAACAGGCATTCAATAGAGAACTGTGCTGTTGAATAATGTGAGAAAAAGAGCCAACTGATTAGGCACTGCACTGGCTGCAAATGTCAGAAGTACTGTCCGTGGTCACTGTTTTGGACGGATGCTTCTTTTAATCCCAAGGATCTGTGTTGCTCATTTCACCTTCTCTGCTGTCCCTCTTGCGTTTTTGTGGAGGTTTTGTGCTTTTCAAAGCTAAGCCTTTTTCTGAGGCAGGCATCCTACACTGCATAGCACAATGCTGTGCTCCTCTCCCTTGCCACAATTGCTGGTACTGCAGTAGTAGAGAATAATAATGCAGGTTGCATCTGCCTGTTCAGTGCATTGGAACTTAATAGAAAAATCAAAATATTTGGTTATTTGGAAATTGGAAAGACAGTGCTCGTTCTTGATTTAATTTAACAACAAAGCCTGAAATCACGGCTGATATTAGGAACTGTGTGGTATATGTTTGTTTACATTTTGTCGCTGTGATTCTATTGATAGTTTCAGGCTGCTGAGCAATGTTCATTAAATTGTTATTAATATTCCTGGATGCCAACTTGTCTGTATGTGATTAGAATAGCAATCCTTTTGCACCTTTGTGGACACTTACATAATACAAAAGACTTCAGAGGATTACACGTGGCCCTCAGGCAGGAGCTGGTTGGGAGAATGCGTCTCATTGTGCATCTTCCTGCTTTAGCCCTGGAATATGTTCTTCCTGCCATCGCCAATGAACTCGGGGAGACGTGGAGTTTCCTGAGAGTGCTGACTCTTCCACATGTGTACTGGATGAAGAACACCTTGGACTACCCCACTTCAAAAGCCAGAAGTTGTGAACTCTCCCTGCCGTCAACCTTTTTTGTAAATCAACACGCAGGGGTTGCAGGTTGTGGGGTATAACAATGTACAAGGTTATCCTTAGTTTGGATTTAAAGTTTCTTTGATAGTGGTGAGTAAAACAGCAAAGGAGGTGGTCTCACGTCTGTTGATGCTTGGGCAAAAGTAATAGAATGATTTCCTTCCTACATTTGATGTTTTGTGCAGTTTCAGTGGGAGGTTCGGGTCAGTGTTTCTTTCAGCAATTGTCACATGGTTGTGAATTTTCATAAAACTGCCTGAGCTTCTCATAGGGATGGCAGAAGTGAATGTGCTCTTCACCTCTGTCCCTCACAGGGTACCCTATCCCAGCCTTGCTTTAACCTTGCAGCTTCTTTCACTGTGTAGGCAAAACTACAAGGCCTCTCTTGAGATAATGAGGGTAATCTAGTATACAAATATTGTAATAAACTAAAGAATTGTTAAGCCATTGGAGAAAAAAACAGCATCAAAATTAAAACTAGTTCTAGCCGAGGATCAGTGAAATTAAGAGCTTCTGAAATTTGTGCATTATTTCCCCACTGAGCACGTGTAAAGCGCAGGTCAATAGTTACAAAGCAAAATGTTGCCATATTAACCTTTTCTCCCTGTTTCTAATTCACATAATCTAAACAGAGACACTGCACAAGAACACAGATAGTTCCATAAGACAGTTATTCAGCTGGAAAAAAAGCCATTAATCTTTAAATATGAGATTGTTCAGTTTGTATTCTGTTCTGGATTATTTAGTGCTTTTCATGTACTATAGCTCAAAGTGTTTTACTAAGCAATGAATTATAGTAGAGGTGTGCCATGAATGCAGAACTCACCAGAGCTATGGGTACAAATGCATTAGAGTCATTTTTTGTGTCTGAGTGCTGTCACTTGCCCCTGTACAAATGATGCATAGGGATGAGTCCTGTGCAAAATAGATGTTTGCTTTTATGGAATAACCAGAAAATATGAATGCAAGACTAATATTTGCAAACAGGAAAGCTGTCTTTGGGATAAAGGTTTTTGCCACGCCATGGAAACACAACGGAATATATGAGAAAAATCCAGGCAGTAAAAATATTAGTAAATATGAAGTACTGTTCTATTTTGGTTTTTGCAATTTATTTTTTATTTCACCAGCAGCTAGAATTGCACAAACTAATCAGACACCACACTTGCCTATGCATAGCAAAAGTGCATGGTAGGAGACGGTTCTTCCCAGAAGACCTTGCGGTCTGGATAGATAAGACAGGAAAAAGTTGGTGGTGGCAACTAAAAGATGAAGACTGATGTTTGCAAGCAAACAAGTTACAGTCGTACAACAAATTAATGCTGAGCAGCTGCAGAAAAATGCACATATTTTTAGACTATTCAGTCATGAGTTTATATTGATTTGCTTCATTATCCTTCACTGGAAAGGCTGGAGCGTCCTTGAAACTGGTGATACTTCCTTGGCTGCCCTGAGGTGACTTTATTCACCACTGTGACTTGACCTTGTTCAATCATTTGGCTGCATCCTCAGTCATGTAGAGATTGGAGTGGTTTGCGGTCTTTGATATTTGAATCTTGATGTTTCTAGTCCTCTTTTCAGTATCTTAAACCCTCTTATCTTCCATGGAAGTCCCCTGTCTTTTACTGTATTTAATGAGGTTTATAAGAAGATGAAGAGTCAGGATGGGATTAAAGGAGATCAGAGCATACTACATCAACTGTGCTGGTTTTCAAAGGTGTTTGCTTTAAGTCTCATCCTTCTGTAGCCAACAGTGTGAAAGGAGCAGTCAATAACTCTGGGAATAAAAAGAGGAAGGTATCTTGAAAATGAAGGATTACAGGACAGTGAATATCTTCAGTCACTTGGTATAATGTTACAGCATTTCGTAATGGATCCCTTGGGCAAAGTGAGTATTTTCACCACTTACTGCTGTTACTGGTTACCACAGAAAGGAAACGAATCTGAAAACTGTTTCAAATGAGAACAACATTGCGCTGAAAAAGCTACGGTAGCATTTTCCCCTCTATTTCTGTTCTTCCCGCTACCTTTATTCAGATGAGTTAGGAGGATCACTAGGATAAGTTTTTAATAATTTCCAGCACTAAGAATAGTTATTCTTACTGTAGAATAGCAGAACCTCCATTCTACTCTGTATCTCATGCTGATGTATACAGTACTGTAAAACCCACGATTTGATAAACGTAATAATTGGCCTAATATGACATCATCAGCAGAAAACAAGAACGTTTCTTTTTAGAAGAGACAGATTATAGTCTAGGTAGCCCACGTCCCAAGTATCAGTTCTTCATCTCCTGCTACACGTAATGGTCCAGAGTCATATCCTTTGGACTGGAATACTAAAATTTATTTTTTAAAGAAAGTTCTGGTTTGTCCGATTTTACATCAGTGCTGAAGGGTCTGGGGTATATCTCCTTCAATCTTCCAGTGAAACTTGGGTGAAGCTTGATTTTTCTGTTATTATTAGACTGTTGTTTACAGTCCCTCTACCCATAATTCTTGAGTTTGAAGCCTGATTCAAACTCTTTATTTCTATTTATCCATTGCTTAGAATATAAAGATTATCTGTTTAGGTGTGCTCTGGAACTTCGGAGTAAATGCTCCACGCAGTCCAAACAGACAAGAGCTATTTCTTTCAAAATCTTCCCTGTGTTACTCTCTGATACCAAGGGAGGGTCAGCTCTGATGCCCCACATAATCTTCATGGAAAGTTATTAAAAACAAACAGTTTTCTCTGTGGTTATATTCTTTCTGCTGTGTGGGCTTAATAGTCTCCCTGTTTTTTGTTATGAATTAGTTGGTTCTTCCTACAAGCACGACAGTAGGTTATTATTTAAAAAAAAAAAAAAGTCAGTGGCCTGTTAACATGAGGTCTTGGTTCAGTGTAGCAGCACTGCTTTCTATAGTAGAAGATTGTATATGGGTTAAAATAACAAGATCTGTGTTCTACCCTTCACTCTCTAACAGCTTCTTCACTGCCTCTGAGCAATTCACTTAAACTTTAACACTCTTCACTGAAAATTCTGGATAATAATGAATACTTAAGTATCTCCCAGTGTGCTGGCAAACAAAACTTATGCTGGATAATCCACAAAAAGAAGTGTCGTATGCAAAGGAAAGATAATTTATTAGTAATATTTTAAAAGCAAATATTCTTTAAAATACAATAAAAATCATGTTCGTTTCTGGCAAATGCATCTTCCAAGTAGCTAATAATGAACAGGATCAATTAATGTGCTCTCAGGAGGGTAGAAATGTCAAACGTTGCATGCTTTGTCACACTTCTTGATGCACCATCAGGTGCTCCAGCTCTCAGATCGCCTTGGTGTCCCTTACTGGACTCGTTCCAGTACGTGAACGTCTGTCTCGCACTGGGGAGCCCACGCTAGGATGTACTTCAGGGCTCCAGCTGTAGCCTCACCAGTGCCAAAGCAGGGTGGGAATCACACCCCGTGGGAAAGTCACGTGTGGTGCAGAAATAGCTACTCACTCCCCCATTTAATATCTTCAAGAGCTTTGCATATTATTGCACTCTGCAACCACTGAAGAGGTCTCAAACTCTTTAGGACTGCAGCTATATTAATTTATCAGTCTTTTGCCCTAAGGATCCTGCAGTGCAGGGAGGAATCCTTAATATTTTCTGAGCAGAAAGCCCAGGATAGCATTCTTTGCTGTTAACTGCTATGAACCAGTCTCTCTGAAGCAATTTTACGCATGTTCTTGCAGTTGGTGTACAGCGTGTCTGATATATTAGTTGCCACAGAAATATAAATGTCTGCCTGTTCTGTTGCATAACTTTTATTATTGTCACAATTAAAAGCTTGCTAGCAGCGATGAGACCGCTGGCTGGCGTGGCGAGAGGACAGGGCTATCCAGCTCCACCTAGCACTTTTATAGGAAAAACACTTTGAGAGGTCACCTATAAAACAAATGAAATTGCTCAACACTGATAAATACCATGGCAATACGTGGAACTTAGAAGTGATAATAAATGGGAAAACATGAAAGTTCGTTTACTGACGCGCGTAAGTATTCCACTCAAAAGAGTGATTAAGACCCTGTTTGTCATTGCTGTAACACGTCTCAGTTCGTGGCACAAAACAGCAGGACAATATTCCAGTATTTGATGTGCCGAGTACAGCATAATGAAATAACGTCCATTACTTTGCAGCTTGTCAAACAACTGTGTAAAACCTGAAACTAATCAAACAGGTTATGTTTTCTTTTTGATCATCCATCACAACTGGTTTAAAACCCTGCACATTTATATAAATAAGGTTTTAGTCACCTTAGAAGAATAACCATACAGCTAAAATTCATAGATATGCTGTGGTTTGGTGAAGAACTGTTTTCATGGAAGGGTCAGCAATCAGTTTTTAAAGTACATAAGCAATCTCTTATACTTGACTAACATTTAAAGCTGTCTTATGGAATCTGTTTCTTGCCTTGCTCTTAGCCATTTGAACTTTCCTGTTGTCAGTAAATCTATAAAAAATGACAAGGGGATTCTGGCTTCTACGCAAGTGAACTTTGAGCTCTTCTAAGACAGTGGTCACAAGCAAAACCTGAACATCTCTGAATTATTATTATTTCAGAAAACTGATGCCTGACTGTTGAGTGAATTTGATGTTCAGCAAGACTCCAAAAATAAATAAGCATTCCTGCAGTAACGGCTTTAAAGATTTATATTGGATATCAGGAAGACATTCTTCAAGGAGAGGGTGGTGAGGCACTGGAACAGGTTGCCCAGAGAAGCTGTGGGTGCCCCATCCCTGGCTGTCTTCAAGGCCAGGCTGGATGAGGCTTGGAGCAACCTGGTCTAGTGGAGGGTGTCCCTACCCACAGCAGGGGGGTTGGAACTTAGATGATCTTTAAGGTCCCTTCCAATGCAAAACATTCTATGATTGCAAAAATTACCCACAAGTAACTGCTGTCTAGTATGGGAGGTAAGGTGTTTCTTAAGTTTCATACTTATTTACCCATCAGTAAATTTTGGACAGCAAACTGTTTGAATAGATCAGTTGTAGCTGCTGTTTCGCAGTGCCCTATATACAAACGTGTTTGATGTCTCTGTAGTCTTCCGCTATAGAGACTGCTAAAATATTCCAGCAGGAAAAAACATAAGCGAGTCATGGCTTCACCTTTGAACCACAGCAGGATGTTTTTCCTTAGTCAATAGAATACTGAAGTCTGTGTAAAATATTGCTTGGTTTGTGTTTATCTGCATTCATCTATAATGCATTAGCTATATTTCTACATCATTTAAATTTTATGTGCTTCTTGGAGATGACTTAGAATGATTTTTTTATTTTTTTGGTTAGTATTTTCATTGCAGTTATTTCCTTAGATAAGTATCAGCCAAGGCATCAGTCCAGGAAACTGGTATTCTGTGAATGCCTAAATGAGCATTGCACTGAGGTTTTTAGGTCAAATTCTAGACTTCATTATGTATTTGTAAGAAATTACTTTCAAATTGCATATGACATATCCTTCAATTCCCAGTAGTTTAGGAGGTGACATCCAGCGGGAAATATATTCAGAGACCTCAGGTACTAGCTTCATAACAAAATTGCTTTCCTGATTCCGAAGCATGCTTTATGAAAAAGCAGGTGTCAAGTTTCCTTTTTTTTTTTTGACTGTCTTTTAAATGGACACAAATAAAAGCAGTTCCATAGGCATACTGTGGTTTACTTAATTTTTCAGTATACATAATACAGCACCACTATGTTTAAGCAAAAGCTCGATTTAAGACTAAAATCATGTATTCACATATATTAATCATATATTATAAAATAAATGATATTTTTCTTTAAATATAAATTGAAATAACCAAAAACTAAGGTAAAAATTTCAGATCCATTCAGCTGATGTTTAAATCCCTGTTGAGGTCAGCCTGCCAGGATTTCACAATCAAGCTTGCTGAGCCTCAGAAATACGTTCCTTTCAGGAAATGTCATCTGAGGATGCAGTTAGCTTGGCGTCACTTCGAGTGCTCCCGGAATGCCGCTAACAGGCCCTGGCAGCGCACTTGCAGGAGGTGGTGCCTTCTGCCTTCACACCTAAGCAAGCGCCGCCAGTGTTTTGTGTAACATGCTGAACATACACCGCGAAAGTAAATCTTTCATATAGTAGATCTTTCAGAATCTTTCTCCTGTGTAATATTGTTTGTCCTTGAAAACATACCTGCTACATAACATTTAGTGCTTCTTGGAGTCTAACGTTACTCTTTGTGCAGAGGGTATCGAAGGGGTAAAAACTGATGGATGATTGACAAGTAGGTTGATATCTTTAATATAGGACATATGCCATCAGCAGGAAGGATTTAAGAATGTCAATGAAATTTGGATAATCCAACTATTTTATTGGAGGGAAAAACAGCATAGATTTAGCTCTAATATGACTTGGTTGTAAGTCACCAGTCACTAACAAAAGGCCAACCAGGACAAAACCAAGAAACTCTGTTCAAGCATATGGTATATATGGGAAATTGTTGGGTCTGAACAATAAACACAACAGTTTCGCAGTTTGAATCTTGATCTCTTTGAAATCAGAAATAGATGTATAATTCTGCCTTCTTCATTGTAATGCTGCTTGGGCAATGCAGCAAGAGCCTTTGGACAAAAGCAGCAAGGGTCTGGTTAGACTCCTACACAACGGGAAAGCTTTCTAGCCTGAATAGATGAATAGCTTTAACAAAGGTCAACAAATGTGGCGGTGGGTTTATAGGTCCCCTTTGTTTACAGGTGGCACCTGAGAACCCTTCTTATCAGCACTAGCTCAAGAGGATGTGCAGGTTGTCAGTGACCAAAGCGTCAAAGCACTGAGAAAGACCAAAATGAAATTATCCTGACAAAGCAGGTCCAGTTCAGCAAACCTCAGGTTAAAGCCGGTTACTCTTACGGCCGAGTATTTTATCATATGTTATTCAGGTATGTTGTTGTACAGTGCCTTATTTATAGATTTTGCAGTGTTATTTAGTATCAGATGTATCAGCTTTGCTTTTTCACAGATGTGTTTCTGAGTACATAGATAAACCTCAGTTTAAAACATACGTGGACAATATAAAATATCAAAATAATGGAACTGAACTGAGCTACAGGAACAGCCAAAATCCTCTGTTAAAAAGCCACACTGAATTTATCTTTGTGGTCACAGCAGTTCAAAAAATAAAGCAGTTCAAATCCTCCAAACTATATTATTAAAAGTTTTTATGGCCTCACTCAGACAATTTATAATGCATATTACTGATGAAAAAACTTACTGAGCAAGACAGCACACTGTAACTGTGATAAGCAATATTTCATGTCCTTGCTAATTAAGAAATGCAGCAGGAAAATATTTCACTTATTTTTCTGTACTAATGAGGATAAGATAATTAAAATTTTAATAGAAAAAACATTTAAGTAAATGACAGCAAAAAAATCCCCTTTCTTCTCCCCTCAGAAATACTTTATTAAAAAAAGCAACCCTGTTTCTTTAAAAGTAAAACAAATTGTTAAATTGATAGGTACGTTGCCATAATCACAGTATCAGAAATTTGTTTGGAAGATGTAAATTAATATTCAGAAAATTATTATGCTTCTTTTACAAAGGCAAAAAGACTTGGTTAATAATAGATGAAAAAGGTATGCTTAGAAACTTAATAGGAAGATACAAACGAAAAATAATATCATTTTCTTGTTTTCTTTATTTTTTTAAAGCAAAGAGTGAGTTACTGTATTACTATGTACACTTCTGAAGTATTTATTCACTTAGTACACTTTACATAGTTACAAATCGACTACACCCAATCCACTCCAAAATTACATTGTTCAAGTGAAGACCTTTGCAGAACCTGCAACTGATAGCAAATCAAATAAAATTAGATCAAATAAGGAAGAGGATGGCTAGTACTCTGCAGAAAATCGACTCAGTGATCACCTCTTCTCAAAAAGAGTGTAAATCAACAAGAAGGGTTTCACAGAGAAGCTGTGGAAATGATCAGGGAGTTTTTGAAGAAATTCTTATATAAAAGAAGCATAAAAAAAAAGCAGAGACTAAATTTTTAGAAGGGGAATTATTAATAAATGTATGTTGGGATTGAAGATCTAATAATGTGAAAAATTATGTATTGATCTTCAGAATATTTAATCATAATTAATACCATCTTTTTAAAAAAGCTGTATGTACCTCAAGGCTTATACTAATCTCTACTCTTAGAAATAGATATTGTTCAAATGTAGAGTAGTTTAGCGCACGTATGTAAGATACGGGTTTCTTTCAGCTTTTTCTGCAGCATCTGTTACTGTTTGGAACAAGATACAAAGCAATCTAGAAATGTGTGTAGAAACAGCCTCAAATTTCCTTCTGGTTTTGATAAGCTCAGATCAGTCAGTGTCTCACTGCTGTGTCCAAACCAAAACTGTCAATCTGTGAATAGTTTTGAGTATCTGCATTTTTGCATCTCCTGTTGATAAAAATAGACCTGTTCAGATGGATAATTTTTGTTTCAGTCTTCCTGGTTCATCTCCAAGGAATTAATCTTGCTGTCCTGGACCCTTACAGTTTCAGAAAGTCCTGTTAGAAATGAGCTGATTTAAAAAAGAATATTTTTTATTTAGTGATTCAGTATAATCCACCAATGGCTGTGAGTGTTTTGAAGACTTTGTTACTCTTGTTGTTAAGTTGGTCAGTGGGATCAGTGGGTATTTTTTTAATCTTGATTGTAAAATGCCTCAAGTACTTCGCATTATAGGAGGAAATAATATTAGTGTATTGTTGTTCTCTAGAAAAGGAAATCTAAAAATGGAACTCTCAACTTTTTTCATTTTGAAGTTGCCATTTCGCTCTTTCTCACATGCTGGGGCACATTGGCAAAAGAGGTACAGAGTTAAGGTCCATCTGTCTACTTGATAGACCTGTACAGAAAACTCTCTTTTGAGGCTTCCTGCCTTCCCTTGGAGGTTTATAGCTTGTTTGATGGCACCTACTGACAGTTTTTTCCAAGTGCATTAGCTCCCCACTATGTCAGTAGAAACAGAGGGGGGCAATTCCAGATGGAAATTAAGGTCTTAGGGTTTGCCTGATGAAGTTGTTTATTTATTTTGTTGGCTGTAGAGGCAGTTTACAGCAATCAGGGTGGGATGAGGTTCACCTAATTTAGGTATCTGCAGGCATTTGTAGAGTGCAGTTTGTGTGGCATATACTCAACAGCTGCTTTGGGATGAGATGAGTCATGTCTAAAAATGCTCTTTTCTCCCCATTTACTGTAAGGGAAGTTTGTATAACTACCTCATAAGTAAATGTCTCTGTTTTCTCTGTAGGAGAATAATTAGGCCATCAGCAATTCTGTGATGAGGAATTTATTTTAAATTCCTTTCATAAGGGCTGCTCCATTTGGCCTAAACAATTAAGATCCACTAGCTAAAAGAAAGAATATTAATGAATGTTAACATAAAAGGGAAGAAGAATGTTGTTGTTGTAGTTAATTAGCCATACCACTAAGGAAACATGAGTTCTGGTTTCAGGAAATGCTGAACGAAAAGGTACAAGGACCAGAAGCCAGAACTACCATCACACAAAAATGACCTAAAACTAAGCCTTGTGCAGAATCTGTCTCTTTTACCCATCAACTATTTCTGCAAAAGGGAAAGCAGGAATGATTTAAAGTTGTCTGCAACCCTACAGGCTTGAGCTTGGCACCGTGTTTGCTGGGCAGAACCTGGATGTGTTTGAATCACCTTCTGCAGGAGAGGGATTTGAACTGCAGGTCTCCTAACACATTTCTGAGCACGTTTCTTAAAAGCTGTAAGACTGAGAAGTACCACTAGAACAATCATCACCATTTTCTTCAGCCACGTTTGGAAGGAGAGCAGAGTCACTCACGTTATAAGAAAAGATCAGTTTTGTGACCATCCGAGGAACCTGAACGTACATCAGTCTGTGGACCAGCGAGATGCATCCCAGGGCCCTGAGGGAATTGGCTGATGTAGTTCCAAGCCATTTTCCATGATATTTGAAAAGTCATGGCAGCTAGTTGAAATCTCTGGTGGCTCGAAAAGAGAAACACTGCACCCATTTTTAAAAATGGTAGAAAGGAAGACCCTGGGAACTACCGACCCGTCAGCCTCATCTCTGTGCCTGTCCTCCTAAAAGCTGAGCTAAGGCCCATGGAGTACAGGGAGGTGATTCAAGACAGCCAGCATGGCTTCACCAAGGGCAAATCCTGCCTGACCAACCTTGTGGCCTTCTATGTTGGAGTGAGTAGGATCAGCAGACAAGGGGAGAGCTACGGGTGTCATCTGTCTGGACTCCTGTAAGCCCTTTGACACAGTCCCACTCAACACTCCTCTCTCTAAATTAGAGAGGTGAGGATTTGATGAGTGGTCTGTTTGGTGGATGAGGAATTGGTTGGATGGTTTCATCCTTAGGGTAGTAGTCAACAGCTCAGTGTTCTAATGGCTGTCAGTGACAAGCAGTATCCATCAGACGTCTGTATTAGGACCGATAGTGTTTAACAGCTTCATCAATGACATAGGCTGTGGATTGAGTGCACCCTCAGAAACTCTGCAGGTGGCCAGGTGCCTGCGTGCCTGCATGAGGTCCCTATATGTTGCAGAGTAGAGGTTGGAGTTTGAGGTTGGGGTTTCCTATCCCTTACTGTGTGTAATTTCACATGCAGCATATCTATTGAAAATCCCCCCCTTTTTTTTTTTTGTGGTATCCAACTCGTCTCAGCATTGTCTGTACCATCAGCCTGACTTAGCTGGATTCTGAGTGGGTAAAGGGAAAAATCTGTGTGTTCCTTCATTCCTTTAGTGCTGAATTGCACTGCATTTTTCCAGCCTTGTTCTTGTATGAATAGACCTCTTGAACCACAGAGTACTTACCTTCCGTCAGCTCAGGGTAGCATTTCAAGCTCAGCTGAAAGTCTGAAGGTTATTAAAATAGATGGAAATAGAATATACATGTGTGAAAATTACTTTTTCAAGGAGCAAAAGACAGCTCAGTGTCTGCTCCTTCTTTATATTCTTTTCTTTACTTAGTATGCTGCCTGTGTGAGATCTGGTTCATTTCTCAGGGATATAGTCTACCCCCAGAGTAAATGAGGACACTATATTCTATTAGATGGTGCTGATGCCATTCCTTTAAAAAAAAAAAAAAAAAAACCAAAAAAACCAAAAACAAACACCAAACCAAAAATAAACCCAGGCACTTCCAAGGATCCTTGCCAAACAATAGCATAATTTTTCTGGGTTCAGTCTAGAATATGGTTGATAAGACATTACAATTATATAGAACTTGTAATTTTGAACAATCCATATCTGCTCCGTAAGGAAACTGAGTTCATGTGCCACCTGAGAACAAGCAGCTGATGAGCAGTGATTGATGCTGCACAGGAGAACAGGGCATGAGTAGGAGTCACCTGACCAAAACCAGAATTTTGCCAGACACTGGAAATAATTCTTCACTTACTACTTCTTGCTGATTTTTGACCTTTATTTAATCTGAATCAACAGAGTAATGGAGGAGCACATCAGTTTTAAATGCTGTCGCTGCTCTTTTTTTACTAGCCAGTTTGCCATATGAATGACTGTACTTTCATTAGCAGACATTATCACTGAATTTTAATGCTAATATTTACCATAATAAAAATGTACATGCTATTATCACACAAGTGTTAAACTAGATGTTTTCATTTATGGGTGGAATGAACCAAACAATAGTAAGGGAGCCCAGGTAGGATCAAAGGTAACACTGAAGGTGAAGCTGGAACTTTTCAGATTCATCAGTATCTCAATACTGTAAATTTTAAGCTCTATTTTTACAAAATTAACAAGGTTCTTTTTGGTTAAATATGCAGAATTATTTTACTAATTTTTTAATGTATTTTCAAAAGGAGTTGCAACCTATCATTCTTCAGTGTGTGAAGTATGCAATTATCAATTTCTCTGCAACTGTGCAATTTAGGCAGAAATAAAGTCAGGTAATCTCATAATATCTATGCTGTCTTTATTCTTTTCTCTGAAGCATCAAGTTTAGCTTCAGCCAGGGGTTCATTGGACTAAGTGGACCACAAAAGCAACCCCTTTTTTTGATTTCTGAAAGATTATTTTAAAATATTTTTATATCTGAGCTGCCAAAATATGTACACCAAAAGAAAAAAATACCATTCTTTAGAAGGCCTTGGCGAAGTTTCTGTATAGTTTCTATATAGCGTCCACAAGAAAAATAATAAAAAAGAAGGCATTCTCTTTAGAAGTATTATTCATTATATAATTATTCATGATAATTTTTTTTCTCAAATAATTTTAATTGTGTGCATTAAGAAATTAACTAAAGGTGAGGATATGGAGGTGTGGGGAGATGATTGTATTTCTTACCTGAATGCTCATTATGGAGATTGTAACATCCGAATGTATAAGTTTATTTAATTCTTTTTGAACTGGTCATAAGATGCCCTTTGTCCCAGGAGAGCATCTTTGCCTGTGTCCCGTTAAATGGCCAAGGGCCAAGCCAGACCTGCAGGTGGCTCCCAGCAGAGGAGCTGAATGATGTGGGAAAGCTGCATGTCCACACTGGTGGGTCTGCAAGGGCTTTTGTACCCTCAGTATGAGCCTTGCTGACCTTGACACACACCCTCAGCACACAGCACTTGCAGGGCTTTATCCTTCTGAAGCTCACGCGTCTCACTGTGCATGATATAGCATGGTAAAATACATCTTCATTAGTTGGCACTACTTTCAAGCAGCACAGATCTTTGGTACAACGAACCAGCACTGAGCCATCATATTTTGCTGGCGAGTGTTAGAAAGCTGTACAGCAAAAAAAAAGCAGTTTTTCTTACTGCTTTGGGACCCATTAGGGCAAACATTTTAGTATTCATGACAGAGACCATATAACTTACTGAGCCATACTGGAAGACACCATTGGCTGTCCAGTGGGTTTTAACTATGTTAAGCTTTATTGCCTTCTGGAAAAATACTTTGTAGGAGTTCCCCTCTGCACTGAAGAAAAATGAATCTTTTTCACACTAAACATATTTTATTCCAATGGTAATTTCAAAAATATGAAGCTGATCAACCTTAACTCTAAATAATGTATGTACACTTAAGACCTGAACATTTGTTATGTGCAACTATTTATTTTTTCTGTCTAAATAACAATGACTAAATGTTGGCCTGTGACTCAGATTTGAGGACACATGAGTCAACGGCATGCCATGAGAATATCTAGTTGTCAAATCAAATTTATCATTTGTGTTAGCAGACTTGTTAAAATACAAATAATTATTTCACACTGGACTTTAGAGAATTAGGTCCAAACTTTATTTACAAAACAGAGGAAAAATAAGTTGCCATTCTATTTTATTATAGCATTATGCCCCACAGTAGTGTTTTGGTCTTACCTGAACTTCTGTCTTGGTGAGAATTCTTCTGCACACCACTGTTTTTTAGATTAGTCTATAAGGAAAAAAGGAATTACCATATCCGTAGGCAAGCAGATAGCTTAAGTATATTAATTATGTGGAATATAAATGTTCTTATTGGGAATCATGAGAGTTTTTCATGTACTTAAATACACAAATATCTCTCAGTTTGGGTGGATCCATTGCTGACAGAAATGTATTTATACTGGTGTTTGAACATTTCAAAATGATTATATTTTTTTTCCCAGGGGAAGCATGCTTTTCTACAATGTCTTTTGGAACTTCAGTATAGCTCAGGTACTTTCATGCAAGATTTTGGTGTTCTTATGGTTCCTGAAAGCAAGTCAATACATTCAAATACATAAAAAACCCCAAAGAGGTAGAGAATTATTTAAAAAGACTGATTTATTTTTTATTATTTGTACGCTGCAGCTGCAATTGATGGTATGTGGAATAACTGTTACTTCACCATTTAAATGTAGTTGTTCCCAGTACAGATCGAGATGCAAATCCAGTTTGTTTCTAGGAAGACAGCAAGGAGCTATTTGTGTGTCACACCTCCTGCATGAACTTTTCTGTCAAAAACTTTGGGCCCATGTAGGGCACATGGGGCAGTCAGTGCCCTACAGTGAGCAGCACAGGCTTTGGTGGTGGCTGGTGAAGAAGGGGGAATTAGTTGGTATGTGCAACTTCCAAACTGATTCCAGTTTTTTAGTTCTGGTAAACAATCCTTAGAACTGGCTCTTATAGCCATCTCAGAAGTCTTATGACTCTGATGTACAGATAAAACTGAAACCATCTCTTGAGAAAAGCTAAAGGACTGCCATCCCGAACTGTGAATAAACTGCTTAGCCAATATCGGCTTTTTAGCTTTTCTGAGCAGCTGCTGAGATCTGCGTTAATTACATACCTCTACAAAAGACTACGGTTGTAAGGGGGAGTCTAAATTCAGTCCATTTACCCTCGCTGGCTATTCCACAGCTGAGATGCTAAGCTATCTCATGTCTTTGTGTTACTGTTTAATGTATAATTATGGTTCCTTAATTACATTTTAATACCACATGGTTTTTAATTCTGCATGCTCCCTCTAGGTACACTTTTATTCATGCACAAGATGAACGAGTATTTTTATTCTAACATTTTTGCAAATAGGTCATTTTGTTTGCTTTTTAATTGCAAAATGTATTTTAAATATAAAAAAATGCCTGGATTAATCTTTCATACATGTCTCAGCGTTGTCATTAAATGTATCAGATTCAGAAGAAGAAAATGACAAATTCCTACTCTTAGATGGCAGCTAATCTAGTGATTAAAAATCATGATTAAAAATCTCAGCTTGAAAGTTATCTGGTTCTGCACAGCATGCTGCTACCAAGAAAATTCACAGGAAGTTTATTAAAGAATTGCTGTAGTCAATCCTGACTTTATTTGTGGTGAAAATGTCTGGGGAAACATTCTCTAGAGGTTTTCATGCTGTGTTGCCCAGTTATGTTACCAGTTTGGGGGTATACCGCAGTACCTGAGTCTTTCTTTTTGAAAGGTACAGACCTTGGTTCTTACTGTGGCTGCAGCATCTGCGCAGTTTGGTTGACTGCAGGGGAATGATTTTTCATAAAGAGTGGACAGAGTGGCTTCCTGGATGCGAATAGCCCATCGTGTGAGTTCATGGCTCTTTGTTCTAGAACTCAAATTCTGGCTCTGCACAAAATTTTGGAAATATTTTCAGCAGAGTATCTTCTGAGGGTGAGTCAGGAATCCTATCAAGTGGATCTTCCTTCCAGGAAAAATGATGGGTAGAAATTTGAGCAAGCAATGGAACTAGAAACCTTGTTTCTTCATATTGATAATGATGAATATCTGTTGCTTTGTGTTGGGAGGCAATTAGGTATGGAAATAGAACAGATGCAACATGAGAACTTACTGAAAAATCTCAGTAGGTTGTTCTTCCTTTTGTAAGGCCAAGCTTGATTGGACTTGTTTAGAGTCAGATTCATTAAAGGATTTAAGTACTTGCAGGTTAAGAACAGTAGTCTTCACAGTTTAGGCCCCTGATCGCAAGAGAGGAATCTGAAGAGAGTTGTACAACTAAATTCTCTCTGTGAAATAAAGGAGGGAGAACTACTTCAAGCAGTCCTTATTTTAACCTTTAAAATATGAAAGGTGACAGAGTGTATTAGGTATACATAAGCAAGGGATTTTTATTCTCATCTAATTTCTGGATCCAGATGCTGTTTGATTAGGATCTCAGGCTCCTTCTGCGCCGCCATAGCCACACTGGTCGTGAACCGAATATATGTGCCTGAGAGATTTTCCGGCTGTGAAGCAAATACTTCCATGCTGCGGGTCGGGGGGGGTTTATACCTAAAGTATAGCATACTGAAATATGTTGAATCTCTATTTTTCCAAACTGGCTCAAAGCACAAAATATGCATCTGCAAAGTGCGTAAGGACCTGTATGCAGTTTACCGTAGTTCTTGGATAGCGTGAGATACAGTGTGAGATATCTATGTTCACCCTCTGGTAGCACCAGTTAGCAAAAGGGACACCACGAGAAAGGTCAAGTGATGTTTGCGTGGATCAGCACATTTGGAACTGATACGTTTCAGCTTCATTCACAGGACCCTCTGTTTTATGGATTAATGCACAGTCTCACATATTTCTGTCTGACTTGGAAATACTTTGGAAGGAGTCACTCCTTTTTTTGTGATTTAAGGAAGGTCTTCCTTTTGTCAGTGTTTTGTGCTTGTACTTCAGAAATTAAGGTTGGTTTTTTTTTTTTTTTTAGAAGACATTCAGTTTAAGATGTTTCACATGATCTGTACTTGCTTCAAGAGAGGATTGTAATGTAGTTAAAGCACTGGGCAGGTCGTGCTGTGTGACCATAAACGGTTCAAATCCAAGGATGTTTGACTGTTCAGAAAGTAGAAAGCAACAAATCAGAGAAGGATTTTAGTAAGCCTTCAACAGGTTATTTTCTCTGTGCTGATATGTGCAGTAATCTTAATAGGTCTTCCTGGTGCAACAGACCATGAACTAAAGTTTATAATATTAATTTGCACTGTGTCATCTAAATCGCCATACTCCTGCCAGAAGCACACTGCAAAAATAGCTTTTCAGTAAAAGACAAAGAACGTTGGTTGAGTCATACACGGGTCACTACAGGAACAGTTTTAAAAAATGCTGCCAGCTCATGGCTGCGTTGCGGAACACCTTGGTTTGAAAGCCATTCTTTCTGCCAGAAACTTCCATAGAAAAGTAGCAGTGTTTAAGGTTTGGAGAAGAGGTTAGAAGTTAAGGAACTAGAAATGTCTTACTAGAACTAGTACATATTTTATTTCTTTTAATACCTCACTTTTCAACCCTCCAAAACAGCTTCTAATGGAGTCTCAAGTGACCCAGGAGTCTTTAGAGACAATTTTTATTGTTATTATTGTTAGGATAAAGTTCATCCATATGTCTGCTTTATTGAATGTTCCTGTTGCTCTCTGGAAAGTAGCACTTTCGTTGCAGCAATACGTGTTTTTTGCTTTTAGTTTCTTCAGTTAAACCTTTTGGAAGACTAATCCATACAGATTTAGGATCAAGTTCTGATCTTGGTGGCGCTGCTATATGATGTGGTATAAGCAGGTTTAACGTTTCGATAGATGCCTGAAAAGAATGAATTAAAAGATCTCGGTTTCTGTGTCACTTCATCACTGTTGTGTCTTAAGTCAGGTAATGAATCAAAGTGATGTTCTCAGTACAACACAAGGGAAACTTTAACAGCTTATTCACTTCCCATATAGTATGGGAAAAAGAAATTTACAACGAAGCTCCATGAACACTTTGGCAAATTATTGGTTGATAGTTTGGTTAGGAAATTCTGTCCTGTCATGAAATCTTTTTAGGAATTATGCCAAAATTTTGGAGGTCAGGAGGAGGGAAATGTGTTCGGGGACACTGCTAGTGTCACATTTTCCCATGTTAGTCTAGGATAAAATCGTTTTTTCTCCTTACTGATCCCACTTCTCTTTACCCAGCCCAAAGGCATGTCTTCAGCCAGGCCTTGTAAGGCGCCCTGCACGGCTGCAGTTAGCCTCGCCTTCCAGGCAGGGGAAGTAACTCATGGCTGTCATGGCACTGGCTCCAGCAAACTAGCCTTGCTGGGAAGCAGGACTTGCAACGCGAGCACAGCTCTCTGCTGCTGTAGCTGCATCGAGCTTCGGTGTCTTTGCACTCCACTGTGTGCTGCAGAGATGCCGGGCAGGACGTCTACTCTCAGTTTAAGTGTATAAAAGTTAGGCATATAAATTTTAGCCTCTCTGGCATTGGAAAGAAACAGGCTGTCCAAAACAGTCATTGTCCCGTCTCAAACATCCATTTCAGTATTGGATGATGGTACCCATCTCGCCTTAGTTACTGCAGTGGGAGACCAAATGACTAGTTCAAGCTGGATGTCTGCTTCTTAGGTAGCTAAAGATTCTGTTACCATTTAATTTATCCCCAGTAAGTGAAGAGTGGAAGATGAGCAGGGCTGCGAGAGTCATGAATCCCTCAGGTTCAGTGGTTTGGGTTGTTTTCAGTTTCAATATTACTTTTCCAATATCTGTAGCATTGCGGAGGCCTTTAAGAAATTAAAAGCTGAAAGAGAAGGAAAGTAAGTGGTGTATGACAGTAAAAAAAGGATGAGTAATAAGGACTGCTGTAAGAACCGTGAGTAGCCTGAGCGGTTCCCTGTGGCTGTGGAGAGCAGCCAGGCATTGGTCGTTTCTCTCCCTCTGTGGCTTGTTTGGAGTTTGTAATTTCAGAAGATTAGACACGGGTATCTTCTCTTGCATCAAGAAATATGTGCCTTCAGTTTTGTAAATGTCCTGAAGGGATTTTGAGAGGAATCTGAAATTTATAACCTTGCAGATAATAAAGCTACATAGAGTTCTGGGTTTCTTATTATTAATGCAGAAGTGAAAGATGAGAAGCATAGGAAGGGGGGACAAAAACAAATGGATAGCAAGTAGAATAAAAGGCAGTTGATTTAGTGACATAATGCCCTTTCACTGTAACTGCCATTTTCCTGCTTTATAGATGTGGCAATTTTATTCTGGATTATGCAGTGTAAGAGCTACACTGCTGTCCTACATTGGAGGTGTGGGGAGAAGCAAATTGAAGTGCTAACTGCCTAATACCTCTGCTTTTATACAGTTGAATCTATGAGATTGTGAAATGATTGCCTTGAAGAAACCCAAATACTGTATTTCTGTAGGTATAGTAAAAATCCTGTGGCAGGGGATCCCCAGGATTTTCTGAGACTGATCAAAACATACAGAAAACTGTTTTAGTAACAACACAACAATCTTCTTAAAGCATAGCATGCTGGAACCGAAATCTGCCAATGTGAAAACGCCATTGAGATACTTCCTGCAAAGACATTCATGTGCAAATCGCAGATTATGAAGCAGAGCAGCAGATTCTCTGTGAAATTTGATTTTACCCATTTTCTGTAGGTATGTGTAGAATTAGAATTTCCAAACACAGTAAATTTAGCAGTTGTATGGTCCAGAACGCTGCTTCATAAACATGCTGGTTTTACAAATTGCTTTTAAATGGTAATTTCAAATGCAGAGGCTGGTGAATGATCTTCTCAGATAGCACCTCAGCAGGAACTTATTAGGCAGCCCAGGAGGTGCGTACTTAAACTGATTTCATCCTGTGGGCAGGAGGACAGCATTATTCTAATTGACCTTCAGCGCACAAAATGCAAGGAGTTTTTTGACCATTTAAAATACAAGGGAGAGAGACCAAGGTTTTATTTTAAAAGTGTATATACTTCACTGGATGCTTCAACTTTCTGGTGCGTCTAACATTTTTAAGGTAGCCGAATAAAGAGCTATATTGGTCTTTTTATAGGCTTTTATCAATTGTTAGCTGCTCATTCTTGCAGAGAAATGTCATTCATACTACTGTGAGGTAAGGGAAGTTCCATTGATTGTCAGCACATCTCTTCTAATGTGCTCACCAGCAGCCGACAGGGCGCCTGTAACAAATCTGGCTCCCTTCCAGGAATCCCAGTTTAAACAGTTGTTTTCAAAGCCTAATGCCAGCTATAGAACCACAGTATGAGAAATCCTATTTTTAAGAAGCATGTAACACATTTCATTGATGTTGTATCTTTTAATGAAAATATCTTGTGAAGGAAAGTTTTGTTTCAAGAAAAGCATCTTCCAAAGTAAATTTTGAAGGAATATAGGACATTGTATAAATGGAAGACTGCTACTGAATAGTAATACCATTTACAAACCGAACTTAGATTGCTTTTAAAATAAAGCCTGTAAAATTTTTAATTATTTAAAACAAGCAAACCCATATTTACTGCTTTTCTTGAGATTGAAATAAAACAGCTTGGTACTTTTAATTTCTTGACTGTACGAGCACTACAAAAAATAAACAAAAATTCCTTGTTGAGAAACAGGCACAAAAAGTGAAAAAAAGACGTTCTTGTAAGTCTCTTCTAGGGCTATGGTAGTTCATATTTCTTGGAGAAAAGATCAGCCCAAATGCCTTTCTTTAAAATGCAAAAAATCATAGAATCTTTAGGTTTGAAAAGACTTCTAAGATCATCAAGTCCAACCTTTAACCTAGCACTGCTAAGTCCACCCCTAAACCCTGTCCCTAAGTGTACCACATCTACATGTCTCTTACATACCTCCAGGGATGGTGACTCAGCCACCTGCCTGGGCAGCCTTGTTCCAGTGCCTGACAACCCTGCAAATCGTTTGCAGCAAAGAGCATTTTGTGTAGTAGCTGGTTTTGAATGTAAAAATTAACATAGCAGCCAAAAAGGTTCACATTTATATATGGAGGTCAAGGCAAAATCAATTAATTTCAAAAGCAGTGGGACTTCTGGATGCTGGTGGAAGGCATCTTAAGGCCTTGAGTGATGAAAACTTTTAACGGCTGTGCTTACAAACAAAGAAGAAAACACACTGTAGGAAAATTCTGCCCAGGCTAGAGTATCATTAATTTTACGTGTCCTGTTATGCCATACGAGCAATTCAGAAAAGTGGCACTTTAGTTGACCAGGCCAGCAGTTTTTCAGGTGCGAGAAGATACCAGAGCTCCCATTGCTCCTAGAAGAGA
The DNA here is from genome assembly GCA_027574665.1 of Rhynochetos jubatus. Classification (NCBI taxonomy): domain Eukaryota; kingdom Metazoa; phylum Chordata; class Aves; order Eurypygiformes; family Rhynochetidae; genus Rhynochetos; species Rhynochetos jubatus. The sequence goes on from CM050652.1 coordinate 12,462,233, forward strand.
TGTCTTGGTTATGGAAAGGTATGAGTGATGTACCATGCCCATCATTACGGGCAAGTGTCATAATTCAGAGCATGGTGTAGGGAAAGCAGGGAAAGCTTAATGTTACTATTGGCTGAGAGAAATTGATTGAAAAACTGAGAAATAACATGCTGGATAATCATTGTTCTGCTTCTATGGACGTGGACTTCTGTATCTTCCTTTTTTTGAGGGACTTAGATCCACAGAAAAGCATAATTTCATTTTCACATCTGTTTTTGTTTAGACAAATAACTAGAATGTCTAATATAATCTTGTTAGGAAGAGTGGTGTCTTGTTTTCTGCAGTGTGCCAAAAGTTGTTGGGAAATTTCAAGATGTATCTTCTGTTCCTTTAGAATAATTTTCTCATTATTTTGTTCTACTTATCAGGAATACATATTTTCCTCTGTAAGCATAGCAGCTATTGAACTATCAGCTGAGAGCTTTTGGGGGACACCCTCTCCCCTCCCCCGGGCACAATAACATTTGCCTTAGCAATAAGCGTTATAAAGTACATCCCTAGAGTGTAAGAAGAACGTTAATGTTAAGACAATTAAGCCTTCAGGAGCAGTGAAATGCCAGTTAAGGTTGAATGAATAGCGTTAACTCTGTCCCTTGTGCACATATATATTCTGATACTCCTTAATGATATGATTGCTTACAGTTTATCACTTAATATCATATAATGTCATATATTTGTCTTCGGTGACCTCAGATCCCTCTCTTAGTGTGGCTAATAATAGCAGAACTGTTAAAAATGAAAAGGAGATGATTTTTTAATAGTCTTGCTGTTATGTGTACAATTTAAAAGGAGTAAGACTTTACATTTCTTTTGGACAATAATCATAGTTTTATAGTAATTTTAAATTTGTGCAAATATCTAGCAGAAAACAAAGGGTGTGGAGTTGCAGTGATTAGTACATCCCAAAACATCTAACTTCTCATAAAATTGCAGTTTTTTATTTTCCTAGATGTAAAAAATTTAAGAAGATACTTTTTCAGTAATTAATAGCAAGAAATGTGATTCTATCAATCTGTGCTGTAAAATATAATTTGTTCTGCATCATAAACAACTCGCCATTTATGAATATCAGTACCTACCAACTTTGGGCAAGTACATGAAAATTGCAGAAATTTATTAGTAAATGAAACCTAGGCTTTTTAGAGATACTTGAAGAACAGCGCAAGTCCAGTTTCATAAAGGAAATATTGTTTAAGCCTTTATTCTTACTTCTTGCAAACATTTTTCTGTATACCTTACTTCCGTTTTTCTCCTTCGTTTTTATCTTGCAGTGCTGAAGTTTTCTAGGCCCAGATCAGCGCACAAATAGAACCATCCACCTCCTGTTTAGTGCCTGACTTTGAAATCACCAGAAATACCCTTCTCTTTTCAAATAGATCCTTAGAGCATGTTTCGTACTGGTCGCATGCGCCGTTGAACAGCGTGATTGATGATGTTAGTAACGTATTTCCTACCTTATTTTGTAATTGTTCAACATTTTCCTTTCCCTAAATAGGTTGTCTTGCATCTTTTTCTTAGTCATGTGACTGCCAGTTAAAAGAGCATTACCATTGAAAGCTTTCTTGTTCTGATACTGAAATACTCTTAAATGTACAGTGTTTTATGGGCAGTATGAAAAAAAAAAAAAAAAGAAAATAAGAGGGCTTTTCAGAAGAGCTAAGAGCTGATTTCAGTTGCTTCCTGTAAAGAGGTATTGCACTCCCTGCGATTTCAGTGGTGGTGCAGTCACAGGCACGCTGCGGCTCTTGGGGAGTCAGTGGGGAGCCTGTGCAGCTCTGCTCTCTTTTCTTTGGACGTGATGTAGACAAATTAGAAATCAGCTGCAGGGAAAAATGTTCAAAAGGAATGAGAAGTTTAGACCCTTTGTTTGTTCAACTCAACAATAGGAGGGCAAAAAAGAAAGGAAGAAAAGAGAGTGGTTTTGTTTACAATGTACACATTTTTTCATGGAGCTATTCCAGGTGTTTCATTGTTGTAGAGAAAGAGAGATGTGTCTGTGTAGCCAAGGATTTGAAACTCAACTCAGAGACATTTAAATAAAGGCATAATTTTTTAAAAGTAAGGCCAAGTAAGCTCCCAAAGAAAGAGGGGGAAGTCTCCATCTTTCCTCATCTTCAAGTCTGTAGACCTTTCTAGAAAGTGTCATAGCAGACATAGATTAATTGGCTTAATACAGGGGTCACTGGCTAAAATAGCATGTCCTGCAGCATGTGGGAGATCAAACTAAATGATGTAATGTTTTTTCCTGACCTAAAACATCAAGCATTAACATGTAATCTTAAAAAAATAACTGCATACCTTTACCCATCTTTGGCATGGTTTTTGTTCTTTCCAAATCTGCATCCATCAGATGATAGATCTGACTTCTCTGTGTGATGTCTTTAAATTCACCACATTTGTGATGCAGAAATTCAGAAAATGTAATTTCCCTCAAGACATAACATTAAAAAAAAGTAATACTAAGTCTGTCTCATGCTCGGTTCCATGTTTACAGACATATAAATTGGTCAGTGACATTTTTATAACCCAATCATTGTTTCTGTAGCCTTTGGCAGCCTGTCTACTTTGAATCTGAAATTCTGAGTAAATTATTTGAATATCCAGTATTTTTCAGTAATACTTTTCTTCTTTGTAGTGTAGTAGTTTACTGCTATCCCAAAATACATCCTTTTATCCCTTGTGGTATTTTATTTTGGGCACAAATTAATAAATGAATGAATAATAATAATAAAGCTGAAAGTAGCAATATTGAATATTTCTTCAGGTGCTTGTTAGGGCATCAGGTAATTTTTATGTGTTGCCTGTAGAACAGAAGCAAAAACAAGAGACAGCATGTGTTAGTATATCAAGAAAAGAAAGAATTTGTAACAATAGGAGAAACCTACTTGCAATAAGAAATTGATTTTGTATTATTACCAGAACAATTCTGCTTATTAATGGATAGTGATATATTTCTAGTCCAAATTAATCAAATATGTATAATGATCATAATCTAAATTCCTCTGAACTGTTACTGAAAAAGTTACAAATTTAATCAAAACCTGCTTTGGTTGCTGCTTTCATCAAAACACTCAGTGGAATATCTATATAGACATTACATATCCACAGCTGTTGGATGAGGAGATGAAATCTGCAGTCATTGCAAAGTGTTTTTCTTCAGAATCCAGTGTACTGATGGCAATAAGAAAGAAAGTTTAGGTGCATATGCATGAGCATTTCAGTTCAGATCAGGAACGTTGTTCTGAAGTAAATATCCAGATTGTCCCTACTTGGTCACATTTTAGTTCATCCTGCAGATCAGTTTCACAGAATGTGGACTGGGTTCATTTTACATGAGGATAAACCAGGAAGTGAGAAACTATGAGTGGTCTCTGAGTCTGGGATTAGAATCGTAGAAGTATAGAATCACAGAATGGTTTGGGTTGGAAGGGACCTTAAAGATCATCTAGTTCCAACCCCCCTGCCCTGGGCAGGGACACCCTCCACTAGGCCAGGTTGCTCAAAGCCTCACCCAGCCTGGCCTTGAACACTTCCAGGGATGGGGCATCCACAGCTTCTCTGGGCAACCTCTTCCAGTGCTTCACCACCCTCCCCGTGAAGAACTTCTTCCTTACATCAAATCCAATCCAATCTAAATCTACCCTCCTTCCATTTAAACCCGTTACCCCTTGCTCTGTCACTACAGGGCCTTGTAAAACGTGTGTTGTACCCCTCCTCCCTGCCCTGATTTCTTGTAGCCCCTTCAGGTACTGGAAGGTTGCAATAAGGTCTCCCCAGAGCCTTCTCTTCTCCAGGCTGAACAACCCCAGTTCTCTCAGCCTTTCTTCATAGCAGAGGTGCTTCAGCCTTCTGAGCATCTTTGTGGCCTCCTCTGGACTCGCTCCAACAGCTCCATATGTCCTTCTTGGGTTGGGAGCCCCAGAGCTGGATGTAGTATTGCAGGTGGAATCTCATGACAGCAGAGTAGAGTGGGTAGTAAGTAACCCCATTAAAGCATGTACAGTCTGGATGTTAGGTCCTCAACCTGTTGCTCCACCAGTCTGATGCCATTGAACTGCACTATTTACTAATATAGATATGTCTTCTCTTTAACCATTCACAAAACCATGCATTATTCGTTGATAACGTTTAGGAGATATTACAGTGCTGGCGGTATCATCAGATCTTAGCTTTCCTCTTCGTTTTCTTTGATGTACGTCATTCCCTTTATTGCTGAAATACCTCCAACCAAAAAAACCTGGTAACTCAATACATTGAATATTCCCTTTCTGAATTAGTGCATCAGGCAGCTCTTCCATGACAACTTCTGAATTACTACATCTTTTATGTGTTCCTTTAGACCAAAAAACAGATCCTTTTTTCCTGGTGGCTTTGGTCTTTTGCTGATTAGAAGGGTGCCTGTAGACTGCAGTACAGGAGAGATGACTCAATTTTCTTTGAAATTTATCTCCTACATTTGTTCCAATAAAGCACCAAAATCAGAGGCCTTTGTGGAATACCTCTGAATTCACCTCGTGAATAAGGTCATTGCTTCAGCTGAAGTCTGTCTAGAAAGAGCCAGCCAGTCTTTGTGATGATTTGCTGCAAGGTTCAACCACCATTAGACATTTAGAACCTTAGTGACACGTCTTGGGCTTATTTTTGCTGAGACAAATGTAATTTGCACTTCCCGCAGCTTCTCAGTTGAAACAAGAGAGTCCCTTGGCTCTAAACATTCTCTCTCAGGAGTTCACTGGTTTTACGTAGAAAGCTAGTACAGTGTCAGTGTTTGGAGTTAAACTGTCATGCCAACACGATTGCAGCTTGCTTTAGATATTTCTGCAAAATATGGGATCATTAACAGGGGCTGTAAGTGGTGTTCAGTACAAGCCTGTACTTGTGCTGGCTTTGCCCTGACCCAGCTGCAGGACCTTGCACTTGGCCTTGTTGAACTCCATGAGGTTGGCACAGGCCCACCTCTCCAGCCTGTCGAGGTCTCTCTGGATGGTGGGATGCATTAAATTCATGCAGATATAGAAAAACCTGTCTAATACTTGCACATGGTTTCTTGTTCGGGACATCAAGAGCTTTGGCCCTTCAAAGACCGCTTTCTCTGTGGTGGACAGTGTGACAGGTCCAGCTGGTGCTCACTCCAGCAGTCACCACCTTGTAGCAGACTTGAGCTATCATGCTAGAAAGTAAACAGGCATTGAGAGCATCAAAAAAAGAGAGGGGAGGTGGGAAAGGCAGGAGCAGAGTGTAACAGGGGAAGAAAAATGGTAGAAGGAAAGGTTAGAACGAAATTGGAGTTCAAGGTGAAAGGAAAAATATTGAGAAGTAGGGAGAGGTTGAAGAGCAAAAGGAAGGAAAAGAAAGCAGTTCTAGACAAGGTCTCTTGATACATTTCATGCCCTTCAGCAGTCAACTGGATTTTTGAGAACTAAGTTTCAAAGATTTAAATTACTCAGGCTAGCTCACCAACCTCATTGATACTAGTGTCAATGCACGTGTTTGTGCAGGATTCTTCATGTATTAATATGTCCCACATGTTTCAGGCCAAAGCATAACTAACTCCTCATCAGAACTGCTAATGCACGTAAGGTCAATAGGTAGGACATGTTGTCCATGAATATCATTCCCCAAGCCACATCATCTTTTTGGATATCTTTGCAATTTCTGAGAATTTCAAATAGAGTAAATCTGATGTAGTCTTTCATTTCTTCTGTCATATAAACTAACTTACAAGTATCACTTGGCAGCTCAAGGAGCCTTCAGAAAGCAATGTCAACATTCAAAACAAATGTTTAGCACATTTGAGTCTGGAGGGACTCCTGAAACAAAACCCCTCCTTCCTAACGTGCAGTAAATGATATGGTTTATTTGTTCCATGAAATACGCATGGGAAAGTCATTGTTTCTTCCTGTGTTATCATCCTTTTTCTGTCCTCCTAAAGCAACAGAGAGACCTGCAGAGTCCCTAAATACAACCCTCAGGGTGCATCTCTGTTTCCCCTGCTCTAACACCTTATACCCCAAAACCTGAATGCCGACCCACTCTGGCATAAATGTGTGTGAGGGGGAAGGGCAAATTGACTGCTGGCATTTCTTACATGTAAAGCTTACTTAGAGTATGTTGGATCTGTAGCACTAGAAGAAGCAAATGGCACTGGGAAAGGACATGTAATATTTTATGAGGTATGCATGAAAATCTCAACAGAGAAAGGCAGGTGAAATTACAGACACATCCTCCTTGAAAATAATCATGTCAGAGGCACTTCTATGGCTTTGTGCTGTATGCACACCGATACTGACCTTAATATGCACAGATAAAGATGGAAATGTGTAGCTATTAATCCACACTTCGGTGGCTTGCCAAATTCTTTATTGTCCCATGATTTTATCCCACTAGTTTTCTCTTTCAATTAAGTAACAACTGTGAAAATGTAATAAATTCTGTATGAAACAACTAAGCATTCTTCTTAACTCCAGACTGTATTGATTTCAGTCCAGTAGATCATAGCCATAGGGACAATGTGCCTGAAGGGTAAAAAATTGAACCTAGAACTCTGTCATCTCATTTTCATCCCCTGTTGTGACACCTTCCTGCTTCTGGGGATGCAGAGTGAGCAATTTTAGTCCAGCTGTAATCCTGTGTTTTGTTCTGTGGATCAGCAAACCGGGTTATTACGGAAGTGCAGCAGCAGTCTCTTCCCCAGAGGTTGAGGGCATCGCTGCTCTGCAGGCGAAGTGCATGATCCTGCTGGAGTACCCACCATCTGCTTGCCTAGGGCTCCTGGGAACAGGAGCATTTTAGTTCTTTGTTGAAATGTATTATGTAAGCACACATATTTTGCACAATGCACTTCTGCACAATGCTGTGTCTCTTTCGGTCATTTACATTTTTCAGCAGTGCTGATTAAATCAACACAAGGGGACTCAGCTAACCAACTGAGGCTATCCCACAATGTAACAGCTCCTTCATGCGCAGGGCAGCTGGTTTAGTGCTCCAAAACCAAGTGCTGTCTTTCATGCTAAAGCACCAAACTACACAAAAGGTACCTTTGACTGCCTAAAGACATCACTTTATTGGCTGGCATAAACAACATACAGTAATTTGAAAGTGCTTATTAAATGACATTATGAAGACTTCCATTTTTCAATTTAAAAAGTCAAATCTATTTTTGTATTTTTTTGAGAATAAGCTAATTTGAAACTACCATGTCTTAGTGTGCTGGGGATCTGCTGCTGTTGATCCCTGGCAGTGTGCGCTGGCAGCCCAGAAAGCCAACCGTATCGTGGGCTGTACCACGAGAAGCGTGGCCAGGAGGTCGAGGGAGGGGATTCTCCCCCTCTGCTCTTGTGAGAGGCCCCTCGTGGAGTACTGTGTCCAGCTCTGGGGCCCTCAGCATAAAAAGCATATCAACAGGTTGGAATGAGTCCAGAGGAGGCCATGAAGATGATCCGAGGGCTGGAGCCCCTCTGCTATGGGGACAGGCTGAGAGAGTTGGGCTTGTTCAGCCTGGAGAAGAGAAGGCTCTGGGGAGACCGCATAGCACCTTCCAGTACCTGAGGGGGACTACAAGGAAGCTTTGGGGTGGGGAACTTTTTACAAGGGCCTGTAGTGACAGGACAAGGGGTAACGGGTTTAAACTGAAAGAAGGGAGATTTAGATTAGATATTAGAGGGTGGTGAGGCACTGGAACAGGTTTCCCAAAGAAGCTGTGGGTGCCCCATCCCTGGAAGTGTTCAAGGCCAGGCTGGATGAGGCTTTGAGCAACCTGGTCTAGTGGAGGGTGTCTCTGCCCATGGCAGGTGTCTTGGAACTGGATGATCTTTAAGGTCCCTTCCAACCCGAACTGTTATGTGATTATATGAAAACCTGAATAATATGTAGCCTTAGAAATATGTCTGCTACCCTTCTTAGGGGATTAGCAGTGCAGTCTTTTTTGTAAAGCTCTAAATATTATGTCCATTGCAGTTATTTCTTTATTTGTTTTAAAACCTAATAATGACCTGTTCCGTACTGCAACTTTTGTTCCAGAGAATCCCAAATGTTTCACAGACTTCATCTGCTTTTCTGTCTTGGCTGAAGTGCAGTTGTCTTAGTGTGTACCGTGTATCAGCACTTTAACACTGTCCTTCAAGGACCAAGCAGTGCATCCACTGCTCCTGTGTCCAACATTCTGAGGCACTCACCTGCTCTTGTCTTAGAAAGAAGAACGTCAGTCGCTCAATTTTCAACATGACTTTCATTTTGGTTTCATGTGCTGAGAAGTTTTATGTTCGCTTACTGACTGGGCACAACCCTGTTTAACTTGTGTGATAGCTGGAAGATGGTATCACTATGGACTTCAAGCTCACAGGAGCATCACAGAGAAATGGAACAGCGGGGACCAGGTCAGCTAAGTGTTCCGAGTACGGTGTTGTGTATAAAGCTGAAGGAAACCATCTCGATCTCAGGCTTATTTGCGTGTTCTGTGGTGTCTTAATTTCCCATTAATGAAAAACAGCTACAAAACACCTGCCATTTTAATTTTTCTTAGTGTTTTACTCATGCTTTCACTTGATATGAATTGCATGAAACTTGATTCAGGAGAATACTTCTTTGGGGGAAGGATATGCATTTGAATGATAACATATGCAATTCAACCTCAGAGATTAGCAATAATTTTGTGAACTCTGCTTTCAAAGTTCAGTTTATCTATTGCAAGTTGAGTTCACACTTTGTAAGTTTCATGAGTATAAAGTCTGCAGAATTGTGTTCTTGCTATTTATGCAACAAGCTATTAAAAAGGTAGGAAGTAATGTATTATGGCAGTGATTTTTCGCAGTATGTCAGGGGTTCAGACTGAGATGCTCTAAAGACTTTAAAAAAACTGGGCTCCCATGATTCAGATACCAACTTAAATCATATTTTGTAACTATTATTAGAACTCATGCAATGGTCTTCTCTCTGAGCTTGCTTCCCTCATAAATTGTGCATTACTGGGATTTTTTTACCCAGATTAATCTTTCTCTTTTTACAAAATGTCAGCACAGAATTCACAGCCTATTAATATGGCAATATCCTTTCCAGAAGTAAGGAAAATAAGTCTCTATCTCAAGCAATTAAAATTGTGCAACTGTGATTTAAGCAGAATACTTTTCAAATAATTCAAGTCTGTTAGAACTATGCCACTATTTCAATCCAGTCTTTCATATTTTATTCAAACACTTGTCAAACCTCAAAATTCCATCACAGTTGCCTTCCACAAAGAAGATAAAACTAAAAGAGTATTAGAGAAAGAAAACATTAGTGTCCCTAGTAGATGAACAGTTGTATTTCTGCATTCATGGAAAATGAGTATTAAACAGAACAGTAGCTTTTCCATTAAAGGTGTGGAGCAATTTCCCTCTACTTGTAAGAGGAGGTGATTTTACCTATTGCAAAGCAAGAACAAGAGATTATTTGTTCACAGTAAGAAAATTTTGAGCATATTCTCCTAAGTTCTACTTCTGCTTGCTTAAGAAAACTTGTAGCAGATTCTTCTTGAAAACCAGCAATCTGTCTATGTAGTTCCCAGCACAGAGCAAGCAGCCCGGAGGGGAGCCCAGGACGGACTGCAGAGGCACCAGATGTGGAGAGCAGAGATGGCTTTGGGTGTAAGTTAGGTGTATGTGGTTGGCTCTGGAGCAATACTGTCTGATCATGCTCTTCTTGCAGGTGTTCTGGGCATTAAAGTTGCTGCTCCACCAGGTGACCCCAGGAGAGGTTGAAGAGTTTCAGTGTTAGGTGACTCACCGGTAGAGCACAGAGAATTAAACTGACACAACGAGCCGTAATTTGTCCCCAGCCAGAATGAATGAACCCCACATTATCACCATTTCCGCGTGTCAGAGATTGATGCTGCATTTGAGCTTTTCTGGAGAAGCCTATTTGCAAGCGTGATTTTTCTAACGAGCATGTCAGTCAGCAGGACACAAAGAAAATAATGATTTTTTCCCCAGGTACACAAAAAATTATTCTGCTATAGTTTGAATAAAATACAAAATTCTTACAACTTTATGACTTTCACCCCCCCGCCCTTGGTTAACTTGTCTGTTGAATGTTTGTGACTAGTGTCAATTTTCCTAGAATTCAATAATCCAGCCCAAATAACAACGTAAATGTTTTTCTGAAGCTAAACCCAGCCTTATTAGTTCTGTTCAAATGTTTTTAGCATGCTACAGTCAATCTCTGGTTAGGCTTATTCTGTGTGTTTTCAGTTTTATGTGCCATTGATTTCCAATTTTGTCTTTAGAAGAATACCAATAAATTGTTTTATTTCCCTTTTCCAACTGTTCTTGTTGAGGTCGGTTGGGACTTCTATATCATTTTCTTTGGGAGCTGGGGCACATAAACATTGGCCTCAATGAGTTTCAGTCTCTGTTGTGGTACCCTTTTTCCCAATAGAAGGAGATTTCTGTGAGTGGGAGCGTCTGAATGCCAGGTAGTATTTAAAGTAAGACTTCTGTAAATATGTTCAAATTTCAAGAGGAGAAGCCTGTCCTTGCACATATTTTTGGGCGCTGTATGACTCTGCAGGCTGCGTCATTTTTTACGTTCTCACTTTGCAAATAAATGTATAATCCCTTACAATTTAGTGTTTCTCAAAACATCTGTAAAGTAATTATTTCTGTTGTAGTAAGTCATGTAGGAACAATTACAGTCTTTCAAATATCACAGTAGAAATCATTAATGTTTATGTGTAAGTTATCAGTCAAATCGATAATACACTTGGAGGCACCTACAAACAGCTCTGTTTCATAATTAGTTTTAGTGAATTTTAGTAAAAGGCAGTTCATTTCCAGACTGCCTTTGTAGAGAAGCAGCGACAGTATTCAAATCATCGTTTTTACATTCTTTATCCACCTATTAACTAGAACCCCAAATGAAACATAAGTATTTTGAAAGTAAAGTGCCCCAAACTGACCCCTCTGTTACATGAAGTACAGCTTGACTTTTTCCTACCAACCAGCCAAATCATGGTATTTTCCGTTAGCTCTGGGCAAGAACTGTGCTGGGTGGTCAGTTAACTGAAGAGAACAAAGCCCCTCTTAAATAGCAAAGCTGCAAAATGGTTTTACTAGTTAAATGGCAGTTCTCTGAGTTTAGCTTGGAAGTGCCTGCCACAGGTTCTGCCAGCAGACTCTGGAAGGTGCTGCAACTGGCTTCACAATGGAAGGCTGTTTCTGTAGCCACGAGGACTGGAGATCTACTCTTGTAATAAAAGCTGAAGTTCAGTAATCTGAGGCAAATGCAGATGCACTTGGCTCAGCTGACTCCTGCTGATACAGTCTCCCCGTATCATTGCAAACCACATTTTTGCTTCCGACACCGTGCACGCTTGCATCTCATATTTCAAACAGAAGCTTAAGGTTTGCCACAGGACTAAGAAAATAAATCTTTTCACATTTTTCCAGGGTGTTGCTGGCCTCATCTTGTTGCTGCTGCAGGTGTCTTGTTGATCAAGTCCGTGCTCGGACTGCCCCAGCAGAAGCTACAAGTGGGGCAGGTGTAAATCAGGGCTGAACTGAACCCACATTGTCCTTAAGCAGTGAGGATTCCTCCATTCCCAGCAGCAGAGGAAGTGGAAACTTTCTCCACTGTGAAGACCAAAGAGTGTGCAAATCTCAGCCTGTCTCCCGGTCTGAGGAGAGCAGTTGAAATACATCGCCTACAGAGATTAGGGAATTACATATTTGTATGGAGATGTACATCCAAATGTTGAATGAATATTGATGTGATGTAGTTTTATGTAGTCCTGTGAGTCCTCCCTGAAGCAGGGAGTTGGACTCAGTGATCCTTATTGGTCCCTTCCAACTTGAGATATTCTGTGATTCTAAATGAATGCTCAGAGACCTGTCAGGTAGAATTTTATTAATTGGCTGGCTAGATTTTGTTGTTGTTTTAATACAGTCTATATTCTGTATATAGTACCATCCCTATGTAATTTATCCTGTACATCCTGCCCTCCTGTGTTTTAAATATTTGAATTTTAAATGCTAGGATGGAGAAATAAAATTATGTATCTAAGGATGGAAATGTAAATGTGTGTGACAAATGCAGTATACATGTATGTGATATATAAAAGATCAGTAAGGAAAAAGTTTAGTAGTATAATCAGTACACAAAGAGAAAAGTAAAGACTACAAAATAGTAGCCTGTAAAAGAGAAGGGCATTTGCCCATCAATAACCTAAATCTTAAAATATTTTTCTTCATATATGAAACATATAAAAGCTCCAAGGTATGCATTTTTCCAAAGCCTTTATTCTTGGAATTTGTTTAGATCTCCAATAAGGATCATGAAATAGAATCTGTTGGAGTAGTCCCAAGTATGAAAGAAATTAATTTGCTTCCTGAGGAGTTTAATTTCCTTGCATAATTCCCGTTTGGTTCTCCATCACACTTTGTCTTACCACATGTTCCACAGCGGTGATAGTTCAACCATGATAGTTTGGAACTTTCCAGGTAGTCTGATGGCAGACTTGGCTGAAGCTAGTGGTGGAAGGCAGGCAGAAGATCAACGAAGACCCACAGAGTTTAATCTAGGGATAGAAGGGCTTTACAAATACAGTGTGCAGTCTTCAACTGATGACTGGAATATAATACATGCTTCGTATAATTTACTAAAGTTATGCTGTTTTCAGACTACTGTTACAGTGATGACGTATTTTACATGGCAACCTGAAGGAACTTCGAGGGTCGCTTATGCCCAGTCTACGATGATTAGTGAAATGCCAACATTCGTCTTTATAGTCCTCTGAGCGCTAGATAAGATTGTTGAGAATAATTTCCCTTAAATAATAGGCTTAGCTGCAAGCTGTATTTTAATAACAAATCCTTATAAAATCCAACTGAGAGTTTTGGTATTACTTGAAATTTTCATATTCTCTCTTAAAAGTGATTTTTCTGGTTACTCTTGTCAGTTGAAGAATCTACCAAAGCAAGTCCTCTCATACTGGTTCAGAAATGTTAAATCCATGAAATCTTTATTGATCAAGTACTGAGATAAGGCACACTTTGTTTGTTTAAAAAATACTGTTTGTACTGCATACACTAGCAATTCGTACGTGCAGCGGTACTCATCAATTCCTCTCTAGTGAGTGCTTTCTTAAGGATATTTTTTTTTTAACTTCATTACAATGAAATATTACTGGACTTGTGGAAAAAAATGTCTGGTGGACATATCTTATGTATTTTTTTGACAACTTGTTATGGTCCATGGGTTAGGTGGAGCCCTCAGGAGAGGGGAACGTTGCTCTTCTGAGAGGACCAACTGGGGAAAGAAACTTTGAGAGAAGAGCAGATGTGGCAGTTAATATTTTGTTTTTATTGTTTAAAATATTTTCGGTTACTTCAGGGAGCTCACAGTGAGAAGCGTGCATTGGCAGGAGTGCGTTGGAGCCGTGGCTGACACAGGTTCTCTCACAGCTAGATCGCGCCAGTCCCCCACCGCTGCTCAAGCTTGCGTTGCTGATTCCGGTGTGTACGCCAGCCTAGAGCTGGGCGGTCGGGAGAGCAGGACTGAAGGAGGGGAATTATAGGTCACCTCAGGTCGTATATGTCAGAATGAAAAAACGTAGAGATTTTTATAGGTACGTAGGCATGGTGTCACTGAACCAATGGGCATGACAGAGAGGGGTTGTATATGATAATTTCAGGTATTCTGAATTTCTATTGGACCATTAAAAAAAATAATTCAGAAATTAGCAATTAAAGCACGTATGCAGTTTTTTGTTTAAGATGGCTTTCATTTTCTTTGTATGTCCCAGAGAGAGTCATAAAAAATCACAACCCCAAACCCAAAAACCTAATAAATCGGATATTCCTGATACCTGGTTTAAAGAATTTAGGCCATTATTTAAGCTACTGATTGAAAGATCAGTTAGACCATCTGTGAACGATGAAAGATGAGTTGATCTGGCATGCACCAAATCACATGTCTTCTGCTGAAGAGGTGCAGAAAAATCTTGAGCTGTCAGATGTGTGTGGAGGCACACCATAGTATTAATATAAAGCTCCAGGTAGCTATGTGGGGTGAGACTCTACAGTAGAATAGTCTTACTGAAGCGGGTGAAAGCCTGTTCTGCCAAGGCATGTGACTTTGCCAAATGTATGGCTTATAATTGCAGCCAGAAGTGGTGGCTTGAAAACAGGGTGAGACACAGATTGTTGCAAGTAGGGCAGTAGAAGAGGGGAGGTACTTTACAGCAGAAGTTTATGAGCTTGTCTGCTTTCACAGGATATAGATACTAAGATATTTCCTTTATTTCCCTCAGACATGGGTCATGTACAGATGCAAATCTGGATGTAAAAGTCTTGCTTGCTCATAGATACGCTGACCAGGAGTATTTATGTTTAACCAAGGGAAACTGCAGTCTTCTAAATTTTAATCCCAGTAAATAAAATATCTAAGGCATATAAATTATTCTTGGGTGAGATGCAATTCATTATGCTGTTCAAACCCAAATAATTTACTGCAGCAGGATTTGGGAAGGCAATTCACTGAAAAGTTATGATACAACATGAGAAAGTACTAGTAGGTGAATACTCAGAAATGTTTACTGGGAAGTTATAACCATAATAATTGTGTTAAGCATAAGAAATAATTCAGTTGGAGCTAAAATAGTGGGAACAAGAGGGATGATTGCGTATACAAGTAGCCCTTCACTGAAAAATAAATTACAAGAGTAGACTCCAGCTGCAGCATTGGTGGGTTACCAGTAAGGAAGTTACAAAAACCCAGAATATTTAGGGGGTAGAGAAAATTATAAACCTTTATCCCTCTCACTTTCTTGGAAATGGCAATTACCTTCAGTTTGGAATCTTTTAATAAGCTGCGAACTATTCAATATCCATTTGCATGTGTATTTTCTGATTGGGCTTTGCTGCTAGATTTTGAGGAGGGAAGGAAACTTGACAGAAATATATTACAACACTGTAAAAAGAAGTACTTTGCTCATTAAATTCATAAGTAAAACATGCAAACAGAGCATTTTTTAGTTCAGCTAAGTGTATCTAATTTTATAATCTATGGAATTAAATTCAGTCATGGTTTTGGGTTTGCCATCATGATTGGTAGCTGAACCTAAACCAGACGTACATTATGCAGGAGATCATTACTGGAAGTATTTACTTCACGTCCTCTATTTCCCAGCTAGCACAGCAGTGGGATTCATTGGAGTGAAATGAAACTGAAACAGAGTATAGGCCTTGAGCCAGAAAAAAGGAAAAAAAGAAGTCCTGCGTGGCTGCGAGCCAGTGCATGCTCCATCGCGCAGTTGTCAGCCTCCTTCTGTGGCAGTGGCCAAAGAACAGTTTTAATTATGGTCGCTGGGTTGGGTTTCTAAAGCTTGTGCTGCATAATAACCCTGAAACACCACAGCTCTTCCTTCCGCTGCCATGCAGGGTGAGCAGCATGTGGCCCGTGTGAGCGCCGTCTCTCTGAGCTCCTCCTCGAGCCGCTGTGCCGCTGCAGCGGGTGGGTGCTAGGGTGCAGCTGGCAGCTGTGGCCCATGAGCATCGTCCCGAGGTGCTCCACTCTGGGCAGGGTGGGAGTAATAGAAAATAAGGGGGTTAGGTTTTTCTCTGGACTTTTTCAACATCTTAATGGTTTTAACTGTGCTGCAAAAAGAGAAAATAATGGAAAACTGAAATGTATAGAAACCAAGTACTGGACACTTGTGTAACTAGGTTGGATGGGACCACTAAATAGCAGATAATTGTTACTGCCTGTAAAAAGCTTCTCTCTGATTGCTTCTCTTTCTATGATCTCACTGTCAATGTCACCATTGCTTTTTTTCCTTCCAAAATAAAGTAAATTATATTATTTTCTGTCTCTTATTTCAGCCTTTTGGAGGACATAGTCCTATTACTATTGCTCATGTTATTCTTCAGTTAGGGAGTCTGTAACACAAAATCCGATTCACTGCTCCTAGTGCGGGACTGTTTCACATTCTTGCAGATTACTGTGGTTTCTTGCAAAAAGCCTTATGGCCCCATACTAGCACACTCGAGATTGTGTTCTGCTTGTACTTTAAAAGGATCAGGCTGCAAAAAATCTCAGGTGTTACAAATACCTGAAAAGCACATCTGGAGTCAAGTATGCTTTTGACATGCATCAGGAAAAACAACAAAGCTTTTTAGGGGAGAAAAGCAGAAGAATGACAACTGGAAGGATGAATTAAAAATATTGCATCTGCTCTTCAGGACTCTTGAACTCTTGTTTTTTACTTTTTCCAGGATGTGAAATTTATTGTTATAGCAGATTCAATAAAAGGCAGCTTATGACCAAAGAATAGGTCATCTGACTGCTTTTTAAAACAGACTTTGCTAGTATTACAGTATATAGACAGATACTAAGAAAAACATCATGTTTCCCTTGTGCTTGGAAGCTGGTAAGGTTTTTTCCTCTGCACCATGTACAGGTTTTATTTCTGTTACCAGCTTCTGCTTTTGAATCTGTATGTAACAAATACAAGGCTGTAGGCATCTCATCTTGTAAATACACATTTTCATACTCCCGTTCGGAATATGCAATTTGCCAGAAATATCAGGTGACTCTTTTTATGAAGCGCTTAAGAGGTTTTAGTGCATTTGTTAACACATGATGAAGTAAATGGCTGTGTTTCAAGCAAAAGTCTGTAAATAAAAAATGCACTTTCAGGGTCAGAAATCTGTGTAGGTTCCTAAACTTACTTATGTCATAAGTTGAATGATTCAGGTTTATGTCAGTGGGCAGGCTACAGCTGTTGTTCTCGAGCTGGCATTTTCTCAGGCTGCCAGAAAGCATCTGCATCACTGGGCATGTTCTCTATATTAGAGCGAGAAGAGCAAGAGCTGCAAGACCTTTACTCTCTGCAGCCGATGAAAAAGGACAGCTGATTCCTATCAGGAGCAGAGTGCATCTCGGCAGCCTCCTCTAGCCCTTGCCTCCTCTGCAATCTCATAAGAAATTAGCAGGAGTAAGGATTTGGTCTTGTTCGCAAACAGATCCCATTGCTAGAAATAGGGTTAGTGGTACCAAAGTAATAGGGTAAGTGGCTCAGATGGGATCCTGGAAGAACAAAGGTCTGGATGGAAGTTCTTAGCCTCTGGGAACTGGGTACACAGGTATTTTTTTGTGTCTGTTATGAGTTGGGGCTTTTTTTCCCTTTTTCCTTCTTTTGATTATGAAAGTCTGCTGGGTTTTTTTGACTTTAGGTAAAAATGAGAGAAATTATTTATAAGCTGGAACAAAAGGTTTTGAAGTTATTGACAAAGAGCAGCAATAGTAAGATTATGGACTTGCAATTGGCAGGTAAACAAGAATAGCTGTAAGGATAAATATATTTCAATTTATAGCCACTTGTGCTCTGCAGTGACTTTCAGATAATTTGGAAGGAATGTTATTTGTTCATTTTTACAGAGAAATCTTTATGTAGTCCAAGTCAATAAGACTTTGGCAGAGGGTTCAATAGCAAATGCCATTTGAAAAAATGTTTTAAGGTTGAATGTATGAAGCAACAAGTTAGGGATCTATCTGCTTGCAATTTTTCATCTCAGGAATATATGTCAGAACTTGGTCTAATAATGATTTTCTATGTCTTTATGTCTGAATTTTGGAGAAGGAAGAAATGCTGTTATCTATACACTTTTTTCCATAATTATAAACATGATCCATACTCCATGTTAAAAGAAATGGAGAGAAACTATATTGGAAATGTTTATTAATCACTTTGGATTAGATGTATAGGTATGCCTTTAATAGTGGAACATGATATACCAGTCAGTGGCTAAGCAACACGTTAAGTATTAGTCATAGTAAAAGTGGGAAATACAGTTGTTTTTAACTCAGTGTTTTTTCCACGTTTGCAGTGTTATGCTGAGATGTTGTATGATCAATGACTCTTTTCAGTGGTGGAAATAAAATATGTACCCTCTTTTGCTATAGTATCTTTTTCAGAAATAAGTAACACCAAAGATTGTATCATATTTATATGATCATTAAATACAGCTGCATTTTATTGTGGTTACACTTGGACTGAAAACACCCAAGTATTAGAGATGTTTGGAACCAAGATTTTTTTGGTTTAATAAACAGGTGGGAAATTGGTACAAGGTCATGGGGAACATAATACCTAATAAGGTATTATATAGATACATAGATGTCTATAATACAACTCTGTAATTGTCTAATAACAATGTTTTGTGCAGAAAAAATTGATACCTCTGTTTATAATCCTTGATGTATTTTCTGAACTGTACAGGTTTAGCCAGTTAGTTGTTATTACTGGTTTTAACTGTTGCAGTTATCAGTACTAAATAATATCTACTGCATGCCTTAACCATAAAGCTCTTTGTATTTCTGTCATCCATTTTGACAGAAACATGAAGGGAAATGAGCCCCTGAGACTTTATAAGTGATTCATTGCTTCCGTCAAAGCAATGTATTTTTAAATCATGCTTTCATTTGTCTTTTCCTTGACAGGAGGCATTGTTGATAAGGACCTTCGTCACTACCTCAATTTACGGTTCCAGAAAGGTTCGGTAGACCATGAGCTCCAACAGATCATAAGAGACAATCTCTACCTCCGCACAGTGCCATGTGAGTAGAGTGGAGATGAGCAAATCTGTTTTCTTAGTGGCAACAATCTGAATTAATACTGCTGAGGCTGTTGGCAAGGTGTGAAGAGGTGGACTGTAGATGAAACAGTCTTCCTGTAAATAAATTTGATTCAGTGCCTTGATTCAGTTCTTTCCCTTTATTGTTGAGGAACTGAACTGTCTAATGCTGAATTAATTTCTGAAAATGCATGGTGTTTTCCAAGTTGTTCTCATAAACTGTGGCTCTAGAATAATAACCTTTTTCTTCTGCGGTTTGAGCAAGCACAAATTTAAAGAAAAAAGCAGTTTTCTAGGCTGGCTAAATTGATGTCCAACAGAGAGAGTTTGATCTGCCTCATATTTCACAGTATTATACATTACATAATAAAACCACAGGGTTTAGAATGCAGTAGGACATCAGAGGAAACATTTAAGCTAGGAAATTTTGTTGTTTAGATGCAGCAGACACAGCAGTGAAAGTGTGTATTGTCTTGTCTTTGTTGTTGCAGAAGTCGATGGTATCTATATCGGAAACTGTCTGAAACCTCTACAGTAATATTTGTAGCTATTGTCATTATTCACCAATTTCTGCAGTAGACACGATACTAAGCTGAGTAACTTATGACATGTCGGACTGTCAGGGCCATGCCTTTTGGAACAGATCCACTTGGCTAATAGACAGTGTATAATTTAAAATGGACTGAATTTCCATCAGTCTTCCCTCATGATAATTGCTTGGTAGACAAAAAGCTTTTGGCAAAAAAAAGGTGCACTTTTGAACTTGCAGGCATGATACTGGAATAATAAGCAGAGAAAGGTATACTGAATACCATCTGAACAATACAGTCTGTTAATGAGTGGATGTTCTTTGAACGGTGTGGTGTGAATGCTGCTTTCTGGTTTTCCTTTCATTACATTAAAGAACGGAGCTTTGAAAAGCCCCACCAAAAAAAAGCTCTTAAGCATTTCTCTTTTCTTTTGGAAGCTGAAAATAAATAAATGCAAAGTCTTAATGTCAGGAGTTCCATTCGTCCCTGGTTAGAAAGGAAAGTGGAGAAAGCCATTAAAATTTATTAGCTGTATGCAGAAAATCAAAACCATTACATTGATGTGAGATTCATGATGAATTAGGTGCTGAGAAACATCACAGCTGAAGTGCAAATGTACGTACAAATATGTTTTGAGATTAAATACCACTTCTTAGGATATCTGGGAGGGTCATTAGAACAGTATACTTATTACAGGCCCAGCACAGGCTTGTTAATGCTGGAGGTCCAGGTCAAAAAGAAAGAAAATCCAACAATATTGCAACTTCTGCACTCATACAACGGACTGTCTCTTAGCAGTATGGGCATGTAGAGTAGGTTTTTGGTTTGTTTGGGTTTTTATCGAGGCAATAATGAAGTGTTCTCATTTGTCAGTTGAAATGCAGTATTCTCCAAAGCAAATTTATCATTCAAAAAGTAGCCGTACAAGACCAAAAGTACAACCACAAAGACCACAATTTGGAACCTATAAACATTTAATATTACATTTCCTTTCTGCTGTGACTTATGCATCTTTTGTGTCATTTTATGTGGTTAGACTCTTAGGATATTATTGTATTGCATATTGAGCATCTTTAAGTAAGAACCAGATTTTCAAACACAGTATGGTGTTCTGAATGACAGCTGTTGAACTGTTATGTAAGCAGGCTTGTTCTTGGATAAAGTGAAAGACTCTTTTCATTAGTGGTGATAGAAAAATAGTGCCCAAGTGGCATATTTTCTTTGACATTTTCTTGAAAATCCTGTGAAAATAGCCCTTCTGAAATGTGGGCATTTTAAAATAAAGACATCAACAAATGCAGACAGGGTGATACGTGGTTAGTTAAAGAAGTTTCCATAATTGGGTAAACATAATTGGGACACCATAACATAGAACAAAAATTGCCTTATAAATGCGTATGACAATTATGATTGAGGGGAAATCTGGTTTGTAATCTATCTCCAACATTCATGTTTAGGAGAGAAAATGTTCTTCTTTTGGTCATATAACTTAACTCATTTTTCAGTCATGAACTTGCATTTCAAGGGTGCTGGTATTCAAAATTTTCTGCTTTTGGCAGTGGTAGTTTTTTTGGGTTTTTTAAGCTCTGTATGTAGGCTAAAAGTAAGGGTTAGCCATCCAAAGACTGTACTTTACAACTGGTAGGGAGATTTCTGTAATATGCAGCAGTAATATTTAACTAACTGACTATACCATTGCTTGTAAGTTCACTTAATGAGTACTGACTAACCATGTACTCACTACAAATCTTGCAGTGGATGCCAACACATCAAAAGCAGCCCTCAATTTGGTCAAATTCTTGTGCAGAAAAATAGAGAGGGAAGGCCAACTGTGGGCAACATAGCCTGTATTTCCAATAATAAGGTTGTAACAAAGAGAAAAATAATCTGAAAAACAGTTAGCAACCTTTTACCGTTAAAAATTCACCTACAGTCTTTCCTCAGTTATGGAGGTATAATTTTCAGTGAAACCAGGAGAACTCGCATAAGAGTCCTTGCCCTCGAGTTTTTAGTTCTTTTGCTTTTTGTTCACACTGACAGTACTGGCCCTAGCAGTGCAGTGGACACAACCACTGGTTTCCCAGCCTAAGACATCTTTCCCTTCCATTAGGTGAGTGAGTATTCTCAGTGAAAGTAGGAAGCAGAGAACTAAAGTAGTGCTTTTTTTAAAATCAGGATAAGCCATATGCCCTTAGAACAGGTAAACCCGTATTTACTGGATAAGACTTTGAATTGTGCATTATACAAGGGCACATCCCTGTGTGCACCAAATGATGGATGGACCAGAAACACATAACATGAAGATAATGGATCAATTCTGCCCTCAGAAATGGTGACCCCTGTGGATGGGTTGAATTGGTTGGGTTTTTGATCCTTACACTTCTGTTTTTAATAACGCAGTTCCACTTTTTACCAAATTAGAAGTGACTGTGTAACCCTAAAAGTTGAGTGCTGCCTTCCATAAGTGGTTGCAGTTCTCAGTGCCATATGAAATTGATTTTCACTGCATTGTCAAGAGGAATTACACGCATATATCCCAGGGCAGAACGTGCGATTGTATTTGCAGTAGTCGAGATGCAGCTGTTAACTAGCTCTGTCCCCAGAGTTGTAGGACAGCAGTAATGAAACTGATACATAAACAAGAAAATGAAGAAAAAGTGCTGTTAATTTGAAGCGGAGTTAGAAAAGCTATAAAGCTTCCAGCAGACAAGGTCAAGAAACGGAAACTTTTTTAAAGATACAGTATTGCAAATAATATCAAAGAAAATGGGCACCTTTGAGAAGGAAGACTGGGCAGTGGTCTTCTGTCATAGCTCAGCTCTTGTTTTGATGCAAGTAAGAGGACACAACTTCAGCTCTTGGGAAACCAAAAGTAATGGAGATGAGAAATATGTGGAGCATCCCAGAAGAAAATGAAAAATGAAAAAAGGCTGTTCTGAGGGAGAGAAATGTTTACAGGTCTCCAAGTTCAGGAGACCTGACTGAAGTTTGTCTTATGTATTTCCTTCTCCTTTTTCTGTTGTATGGGGGTTTAGCATGGTTTTCATACCCAAAACTTATTCCTGAAGTTATTTAGAAGCAGTAACCATTGAGGTTGTACTACAATAGAGAAAAATAACCATGGTAAGAAGTGGTAGTTGCTAAGCACAGGTAAGCAGTATCTGACACTCTCCCTTTCTGTCCAAGTCCAGGGATCGGCAGAAGGCCCATGAAACACATCTAGGACTGTGAATGCTATAGGCAAACTGCATTTTGTGCTTGGTAAGGCTCTTAGCAAACTGTGTTTGCCATGTGGGCAAGCAGCTTTCCAGTCTTCACTAACGTGAGAAGAGATAGCTCTAACTTTGTGTCATCACAAACATAGAGCTTTGCGGAGAGTACGCGACAGGAAAAAAGTTTTGTTAGTGGCAGTCATGGTCAGACCTGTCTCCTTTGATATGTTCTTACAAGCAACTGAAAATTCCATTTCTTTAAGGGCTGGCAAAACAGTCGAGCTGTGGTTGAAAATAGCATCTGTGTGCTTCCTTCCCGGACAGGGGATATGAAATGACTGCAGAAGACATTCTAATTAAACAACATCGGAAAAAGTCAAACAATGACAATCTGATTCATGGAAGTAAAAAACTGTGTTAAGCTAGAGCGATTCCTCTTGATATCCTCTGGGATATAACCTCAGATTAACGCTTCTGATGCATGGTCAGGGGAAGATGTACTTCTGGGCTGCATCCCTCCAGTGGTGTAGACCAGTGCAGTGGGATAGAGTAATTCACCTGAGCTAGTGTCAATGTGAAATAAATAAATAAACACACATATCCCCCAAAAACTCCCCACCACCAAAAAATTGGGGATGAGGAAGTTTCCTTTTTAGAGTTTGTGTTTAGAAATACAGCAATGATGAGAGAATGGAGAACACTCAGTGTGTGTTTCAGGCCTATTGCACTGGATACTGCAGTCTTACTATTAACACAGAAAACTTGGAGGAAGGATGGTTTATTTAAGGCATTTGTCAGCAACACGGGAAGAAAAGGTTCAGTTTGTGACTCAGCCACATGCTCTATGTGAGTGACCACGGGCAAGAAATAGAGTCATCATGTGCTACAGTTCCTCACAAATGTAATAGTGATAACAATTGCTTCTTCTGCTTAGTCCGCCTATTGCTGTTGCGATTGCTCTGTGTTAGGTGAATATAGGTAACACACTAAACTGCGAATATGAAACTTATGGACACCTAAAAATACCCTTCCATTCTGCTGTGATTTCTTATTTTTATCAATCTTCAGTGAATAATTAGACTCTTGGGTCATTTTGTGACTTTAAGTGTCTCATTTTCAAAATGGTTTTGTTCTAATATAATGTGGTCTGTGTATAAAAATATTTAACGTACGTGCTGCAGTATTGTCTGTGTGCTGTTGAAGTCATTTATTACAAAGTGCTTCTGTTTATTGGCTAGCCCTCTTCTGGCAAGAGAAAGTGTAGGGAGTGATTTTTTTTTTTTTTTGGGCCTCCCCCCCTTTTATACTGTACTTGCTTTTGTTTGTCATATAGAGCAAAGGTAAGTGCCATTAGAGCTGCCTTTTTTTTTTTTTTTTAAGATACTGAAGTCAATAAAATGTGTTTCTACTTGAAGCAGAAATCACGGCAGGGAGGTGAGGATACAGCCTAGGGGGAATTCACTTCACACATTCAGCCCTGAAGAAATCTCCATCGCCGAAACACTTGGGGTCTTTCTGTGGGGCAGAGGGGTGTATTGCATTAGGAGACCATAGCTATTCGTAGTCTTCTTCATGGGTACTAATCATATGTAAGGCACCTCTGGCTGTGTAAATCCTGAGTTATGATGAGGCTTTCCTCTCCTGCCCTACCCTCCTGGGGTAGCAGCTAATCGGTATTATCATAGAACAGGGGTTTGTATGAATTGTAACACCCTTTATATTAGTCACTATAACAAAGGAGTGACAATATTGAGTAAATACTGAAGGATATCCTGATTACCTTACCAAAATTGTTGTCTGAAGTTTCTGAATTTGAAGGTGAGGAAAGTGGCAGAAGTGAAGTGGGCAGTAAATACATATTTGGTGAGGGTACACCCAGCTAAAACTGTATGTGTGTAGTTCTGATGCTCTGGATACGGATGAGGTACATTTGATTCATCTATATTTGGCCTAATCTGTGTGAGGCCTTTCAAATTTCCTTTGTAAAATACTTTGTTCCTCTTCTATAAACTATATGGCCAAAACCATTCAAACCATTTCTGTGAAACAGACTTGCCAGTGGTTTCATATATTTTTCTTGTAAGTTTGTTCAGTGTCAGAAATGGAAATTCAGTGCACCACTTTGTTCTTAAGCAAATTAGAAAGCAAATTATTGCCAGGTAAAAGATCTGCCAGTTTGATGTCATAGGGAACTATTCTTAGTATAAAATACCCTGTCCTTAGCACACTGTGCCGCCAAGACTTGTCCGCGTCACTGGAAATAACAGTACCTAACTGTAATGAGTAGTTTATTCTTTCAGACAATGTTAGTTATTGCTTAGACTTGACATTGATGGCTCAGAATACAGCAGTGTGGAGCTTTAGGGAAATGTGTATCAAGTGAGCCACACCGCCCGGGTTTATTTAAAGCAGAATCATTGGCAAGTGCAGAGGCGGTTAAACTGGTGTCCACAGACCTTGCTTTCTTTTTGACTGCTGCATGTGGTATTCCTAATTACCTCCTGGAAATGCACATGGTATGCTGACCTGTTTCCCCTAAGATGCTGGGATTCTCTGGTTAAGAGATTTGCTTATGCATCTTTGTATTGACTTTCCGTGCTACTTTTTGGGGTTTTTTTGTCTGTTTCAGAGCAGGCTGGTAACGTTACAGTCAGCACTGCGCTGCCTCTCACACAGTGGGCATGAAGCATTGCTCAGGTTCAGTGTGTGTTCGGGCTGTGGGCACCGCAATGCCACTGGTGGGAAGCAGCGGATGGAAAGAAAATCAAGCAAAAAACAATTTAGTGGGTTTTTATTTCTCAAAGTGAATCACAATTGTATCTTAATTAAGATCTAGGGTAAACAGATGCCCAAACTTTGTCTACAAATACAAGTCTGATGATAGAAAATATTGTACTGTTTGTTATTCTTGAGAGAGAAAACACAATTTCTGTCACCTTTACTCAGAAATTTCTCAGCTCTAGCTACTGAGGGTATCTATTCGCAGCTATTCAGTGACTAATACATCTGTTTCAAATACTCACTTTAAGTAACAGGAATCCAGAGAAAACAAATACTCTTCAAGAAGGGGAGATGAAATGTCTGATATGGTATAATTAATTGTAAGATGAAGTGAGAAGAGATGTAACAAAATAAAGACCAGTACTTGTGTCCCACTTACGCTATTACAGCTTCAGTGTTCCATAAAACATCATACGAAGACGTAGAGTTACAACAACTTGTGCTTCTCTGGGGTCTTTGCACCCAGATTGCACCTGTAAGAAAGGGAAACCACTAATTCTGCCCCCCACTCCCATTCTATTCACTCCTTCATTCCCTCATTTCTGCTCCCTTTAACACTGTGCTTTTCTCTCTCATTTTCAAAATCAAATCATCCAAAATCAGTAAATTTTTTTTATACTGCAGTGCCAATATAAATTATTTGTATAACAAGTAATCTGATGCACTGCTAACTAGAGAATTGATATAATAGCACTAAAGTCAGTAGGAGTTTTGCAGTGAAAAAAAGGCAGGGAAGAGTTCTAAAATGGCAAACCTGACCTTGTTTAACCAGTTTTCCTAGAAAAGAATAATGCAAATCTTCCTTAAGTGATGTTAACCAGAATGTGATTAAAGACTAATGTCTGTGGCATGCCGCTTGGGTTGCTAATCATATCTGTCTGTAATTATTTATATGTGATAGAACACATGCAAAATGCAAGTTTAGTCAAAATATTTGTGCTGATTGCCCCCAAGAATTGATATCTTTTTCTTTTAAGTTTGAGGAGACTTTCTAGTGTTGTATAATGAGTTCTGTAATTCACATGATACCAAAAGGATAAAGGATAGTGGCAGTTCTGAATAATTTTGATGATAGAACTAATCTTATTGATTACTTAAGATCTAGTGGGAAACTAGAGGAGCAGTAGCATAAATCTGATAGAGTACCTTGTCTCTGCAGAACAAGAGGAGTATTCAAGTAATAAAGAGGCCACAATTAACTTAGTTTACAAGTCATAGCTCTTGGATCGCCTAAAGCTGCTTGAAGTTTGGGTATAGACTATATCTCCTATGACAGTAGGCTTTTCCACCCTGAAGGTCTTAGGTGTTCTGTTGACCTTTCTCCTGAAATAACAGCATCATCTTTGAAATGATGAGAATTACGAATATGATTAACAAAAGTTGCAGTGTTATTGAATGTAAGCATTCCTGTATTTTTTAAACCATTTTATATTTACTACGTGATCTTTTTTGAAGTGCCTGCTTGATACTAAAAGGTTTGAAATTGTCTAAATAAATTTAGTCACCATCTGTAGTCAAATAAGTCAAAAAATTGCTTTTTTTTTCTTGAGGGGAGTTTACATAAAGACAGGAACACATGCCAGATTATACAAATTTTGTGATAAAGAATGAGTAATGCAGTTCACCTGGGAACATTAGAACTGCTTAGACTGAAGTTGCCTCAAAAAGCTTCTTCATTTTTGAACTTTCCATATCTTGGATGAGCTTTGGATTTGTTGTATTTCTTAATATAATTTAAAGCTCTTTTTTATTTTTAATCCTCTGTCTTCCCTCAGTCTGTAGAAGATAAACTGTCAGGGACAGTGGATAATCTTTACTTTACTTGGTGATTTTCATCTGAAGAACAACTAAGCGGTGAACAGGAAGCACCAACAGCTGCTCTTAGAAATTCAAGACAATAGCAGCAAAAGAAAACGCATGAGATGTGGAAACGAATTGGATGCCCAAATTAAGCTACTGAATCCATATTTGTGTCATGGAATAAAAAGGTCCAATACCAGTTTTGACAGGATGGGCTTTTCTCTACAATCACAACAAAAGAAAATCAGTGGTAGTGAGGGTTGATTTCCTTGTGACTAGATCATCTGGTGCATATTGAACAATTTATGTGAACTGTTAAGCTGTTGGACAAGTGTGGGTTCGCCAAATAACCAGTTTACTCACATTTATGTCTCTGAAGTGCACGTGAAGTTCGGTAGCCTCGTCACCCTGGCTGGAGCCCAGGTCCTTGCTGTTTTGTTCAGGCACCGTTCTCTGTGTCACTGCTCCCTTCCTTTAGAAACATCATGCTTACATTGCACTAATGAGGTTATACAACTGACAATATTTTAAAGCTTTTTTCAAGCTTTGAGATTTTTTTTATCATGCCCCGACCTCTAGAGAGCAAGGTACACCGCACGTTTTTTGGGTCTCATGAAAAAAAGAATTTCAAGAAGCCTTTTGTGTGAGGTAAACCAAGGTCAGCAGAATAGTGCCTCTGGTGGCACCATGGTTTAGATTCAAAAGCAGCCTGGCTGGAATAAGTACTTCTGAGGGGTAAAAAATAAAGAGAATTAAAAGTGAAGAAGTGCTTTTTAGCATCTGAAAAGTGAATAAACCTTTGGTTTCACCAGTAGGGGTGAGATTAATTTACTGGTGGAGAACTGTTATGAGGAAAAATTCTTTTCTGCAAGTCCCTTCCATTTTATTTCTCTTTATCCTGAGGGAAACACTGTCCTCTTCCTGTCCCTTGACAGTTTGTCACAACTTTCTATTTCTCTCTTATCCCCAGGTTTTGATTACACCCAATGCACTTTTCGTTTTCTTATATATTACTGTTATTAACATATCAACCTCTTGACTAACTGTCAATCTAATATGGATAATTCAAGTCACTGTCAAATTTATTTCAATGATTCTGAATAGGGAAATGTTCTTACTGTGGTGATGGCAGAAATATATTTTGATTAAAAAAAGTAATAATGCAGAGGTTACAGATAGAATTTCAAATGAAAGCAGCAATATGGATGTAAATACAGAACAGTGTTATAATTTCAGCTTTAAAATTCTTGTCTTCAAATTTTAAAAGGTTGGTATGGACATATATAAAAGGTTCTAGGAAATAATATGCTTTCCATTTAGAGGTTAGATTTTTTTAGTATTAAATTTTACAATAATAAACGTGTCATGATTGTATCATTTTATTTTTGTGGACAATAATAAGTAATAGTACATGTGATACGTTGGTAAGATATTTTCACATTGGTCACATAACTAGTGCATCGCTTTTATTGTGCTTTAACCCCAGCCAGCAACTAGGCAGCACACAGCCACTTGCTTGCCTCCCTCCTCCCCGTGTGATGTGGGAGAGAACTGGAGAAAAAAGATAAGAGAGTTTGTGGGTTGAGATAAGAACAGTTTAATAACTAAAAGTAAATTAAATAAAGTTATGATACTACTACTACTACTATGTAATTTGAAAAAAAAAAAAAAAAAAAGGTGAGGAAAACAGAATGATACAAACAGCTCACCAACAGCTGACCAATGCCCAGTCAGTCCCTGAGCAGCAATTCCCTCCCAGCCAACTCCCCCAACTAATATACCAAGCATGATGTTTGCTGGCATGAAATATCCCTTTGGTCAGCTGTCTTGTGGAGAAGAAGCTGGGAATGCAGGTGCAGTATCTGAAACTGAAAAAGTCCTTGACTTGATGTAAGCATTCCTTAGCAACTGCAAACAATAGTGTATTATCAATGTTCTTGGTACAAATCCAAACCATAGCTTCATACTAGCTACTGTGAGGAAAATTATCTCTGTCCCAACTAAAACTAGCACAGCTTTATATGTAGTAAAGAACAAAGTTCGCTCTAGACAGCTGATGGCTCAGTGTCTACCTGCGTTCTAGTGGTCTTCAGCTAATGATAAAACTCACACCACCACTCATTTCAAGTCATCTGTATTTTCTGATTCCTGTTTTTATTTTTGATTGACTGATAAGCTTTCTTTTGAACTCATATTGGTTCTAACTTTACTGGTTGCTCGACCTGCCTTTTGTCATTTGTTAATATCTTAGAGAAACACAGAAATGTCATTTTTTTCAAGCTTTAAATTGAAAACAGCTTACCCCTTCTTGCAAAAATAGATTTATTTTCTTTTTCCCCCACTGCAGAAGTTGTAGAGCACTTCCTGGGAAGTTTGGTTGCAGGTGTGTCAGAAATCATGCAGTAGAGCTCTGTCCTGCTATGATTCACTGGTTTCACAGAAGACTTCATTTAATTGGCAAATTGGACTGTACTCTTTCTCGAAAAGCTCTTAGAATCCAGAGAATAGCCTGTCATTTAATGACCTTTAATTCATTGGAAAATGTAACCCATGGTGGCATTCAAAATAGTGATTTGGCAAAATTTCCTTTCAGAATCTGTTTTTGCACAGAATTTCTTGGTAGTGGTAGCAGTTGGGGGGGGGAGGGGGGCGGGGTTGGAAGTAAGTCTCGTTCCTTTAGAGATGTTCTGCATTGTCTTTCACTAAAATACATCAAATGGTGAGTGACTCTGAGCCTCTGTAAGTTCTGTTTGCTTGTCGAAGGTTGTCAGCACTGCCTATGTTTCCTGGTTGGGTTTGCATTCTTGGTGTAGCAGCTCTCTTGCCTTTACTGTTTGGATACCACCTGCAGTGAAGATCTGAGCTACTGCCTTTTCATTCTATCCACATGAATCCCCTGTAAATCTCTGTAGCTGTTCTGTTCGGTGCAGTCTCATGTGACAAAAAGGCTTTCCCTCTTCTGGCCTGACCGAGGGAAAAGAGGCCATCAGGAGTGCATCCCTGTATGGTGCTCCTGCTGACACCCTCAGTTAATAGTTGCAATAGACAAAAGTTAGCACAGATTGTTGCAAAACCCCGAGTTGTGCAAAGTTGGTGCAAACCCCCCAAAATTAGCACAATTTGGTGTAAAGCCCCCCCCAGGCTGCCATCATTGTGCAGCTTCTCCTGGTTGCCCCATCCTTTGCACAATTGCAGCTGATGAGTCCCAGCTGGCTGCATACTTTGCTTCTGATTTTCATGTCTGAATACAAACAATTTATTTGCAAAAGATGGCAAAATCATTTCATGTGTATGAGTGCAAGTCATCTAAAGCATTATGGGCAGACTGAGGCTCTCCCAGTTATTTTTTCAGCTTTTGGCACAGAATTAGTCTTGTAGTAATTGGAATGTACTTGGTTATAGTAGGTCTGTGGAGTGCACAGTTTTTCATGCCTCATTAAACCCGTGTATCTATATATTGTCAACATCAGTATCTAATCATTTTTATTTTCTTGTTATGAATGGCTTTGTATGATTTTAGAAGTGCAAAGTAGAAGCTTATCTTTTGTAGGTTAATTTCATCTTGTAGTGTTATCTGATCAGAAGAGCTTAGATTAATATGTCTTGAGATTACATTTTTCAGATGAAAATAAATTAAAAAGATTTTGAACTAGAAGCAAAGAAAAGAAGATGATGTTAATACACTACTGAAATTTGGAAGGTGCTAGAGTATATTAAAAATAGGTTAAAAGCATTCAGATTCTTCAGTGGTGTCTCAGCTGGCACATCAAATTTGCTTGGTGGCCAGCACTACCGGAATACTGCTGTGAAGAAGCTAGTATTGTTGCAGCTAAAACAACGTCTTGGTAATATATACCGTTTACAGTGCCAGGTTTTCATGTGTCTGCGCAGAATGAAATGGGAGGGTAGTTGCTTGTATGTCAAAAACTGCCATAAAGTGCCTAAAGTCATAATTCTCATTCATACACCAGTTACTTCGTATTTCTATAAACCCTCCTATGTAGGGTTTTATATTTCTCAGGGTTAGAACCACAGAGGGACATTAGGGAGGTTTTTGTAGACTTTTGGTTCTTGTCTAGACCTGTGGTCATTAAAATCTACGGGGTTTTGCCATCTAATTGTACAGAGAGAGAAATTTCCTAGTTCTGAAGTTTTTATCAGTACAAGTACTTGAGCACCTATAACATTGGACTGGAAAGCCATGTGAATGTTCTGGCTCATGTCAGGACTGATTCTATTAGGGCAAACATTCTGGTCCTTGAGGAGTATGTTTTGCAGATGTTTCTGTAAAATAAATCAAGTATCTTACAAAACACTGTGGAAAGTCACTGTGGTTGTTTGAAAACATTGCTGGTGGAGAGAAGAGAGAAACACCCCATGTTGTTGACTCCGTATTACTAAACTCTGGATAACTCCCCGCTCAGAAAGCTGGTGGTTTGGTGTATGACTTCCAGACTCCAACAACTGAGCAGGGAAAGGAAGCTTATGACTCGAGGCTGTATGCTTCACACAGGTTGGAGAAGGTGGCTTACACCAGAGCTGATGCTTAGGTGATGGAACTGTGTAAGTCTAGTCCATACAATGAGCAAGGCTCTGTCCCAAATATTCCTCAAGGTTTATGTCCTCTACATAGTCTAGTGCAGCTAGCTAGCTTCCTGAGGAGAGGAGAAAAATGAGGCTGGTTTCATATTTCTCTCTCTTCTTTCCTTCCAAGTCCTGTGAGGAAATGGTGAAATCTACAGCTGAAGGGTTTCTTTCAAGTAATATGTGAAATAATGTAGAGTTCCCCATCGATTACGAAAGGTTGTGGGGCAGGGTTTTTTCCCCCCCTGCATCGTGTAGAATGAGGTTAGCTAATATATAATCTAAACTTTCATTTCTTTGTGTGATTCAGATATAATGATAGTTTCCTATAGTGCTTCAAAACTTGCTGTGAGATCATCAGTCACTTCTATCTACAGTGCAAATGCATCTGTACTTGTATCAAGATTTGGGCACCAACTCACCACTGTTGAAATATACAGTTAAAATTGTACTGACTGAGAAACATGGCAATTAGAGCCAGAAACAATTTAGTAATCTGGATTTTAAAGCTGCCAGAGAATAGTTGTCATTCTGGTTTGGTACTTTATAATGCCATGTCTGGAAGAGAAGGATGAATTTTGAAGCAAATCCTTCCTTTCATCATCTTCACAAAAAGAGAGAATTTAATTACTTCTGTTCTTTCCTGTTATTATCCTCAATTTCCACCTCCCAACTCTGATATGTCTGATGGGCTTTTGGAGAGACTTTTACTTTTCAGACTTTTCTGAGTAAGATGCAAGATTATTTCTAGACTGGATCAGAGCTGTTCATTCTGAAGTGGAGAAAAGAAGTGAAAGAAAGGCCAGGATATCTGAGGGGTTCAGTGGTGACTGCTTCCACTATTATCCTTTTTAAAAAAAAAAAATATTTGAAGTCCTTGAGGCACTGTGTTTCTAAGAGCTTTTTGCTTTACTACTAAGTTGAGGAAAATATCCAAGCTCTATGCTTTAAAGAATTTATTTTTCTTAAGTAGTTTCTGTTTTATTGAAATTCTTTTAAAACTTCTGAAAAGCAGAAAAACCTAAAAGAAAAGGCTTCTGCAAGATGCAATTATACTGTCTCTCTTTGTCCCTCTTTTATTAAATGTGGAAGACTTGAGCAACAATAATAAACATTAAAAAATCTTAGTTCTTGTATAATCCTCCATTAGCATCATAAGAGAATTCTGAATAAAGATTAAAGGTTTGTTTTTAAAGAAAAGGTTACAGATTTAAGTTGTCTCTTCCACAAAAAAAGGAACCTTAAAAAGAAGAGGAGCTTAAGGAAAATGGAAAAGATAAAGTAGAAAGGTTTGCTATAAGAACAAATGTCTTTCCTTCTCGTGCCTGGTATTTTTTGCCCATCGGACAGTGTAGTGGCCTGAAATCCAGACACATGATGGCCGTAACCAAAGTGTGGCTTTGTCTTTCAGCTCAGTACAGACCTTGGAAGTGATGTCATTTTTCCATATGGATGTCCAACACTGATCAGTGTGCACATACACCAACATTTCCATAACACTGTTGCAATGATGTATCTTCTTTTGATAACTTTAGGTCAAGAGAACCTAATAATGACTTCCAACTGTAAAGATTCTAACTGAAATTCTAGCCATACGGTCGCAATGTTTGTACTGAAGGAACAACCTTTACAGAGCTGCCTTTCAAGACCACGGGTAAAGCTCAGTAAAAAGACATTAAACTTTCACGCACCATGTATAGCGCTTTAAGTTTAAATAGCAAAACTCCCTGTATAAATTCCTTAGAGCTCATTAGTCAGTGCAACCTCTAATGGTATTTTTCACTGAGTTTGGAAACATGGAGGGGTTGCTGAGGGCGCGGGTTTAAACACATTATGGCCAGAGGCCAGATCCTGCCCTTGGGGAAAGGCAGAAGTCTTCCTGAGGCTCACAGCATTGCTGTCGTTGTTAAGGACACATTATGGCATGGACTGCAATTTATAGTACAGTAACTGGTCTTTTATTCTGCTTTGGAAATGTCTGTGCTCATGAACACTTACCAAAGACTAGACAAAAGTTGAATTTTAAGAGCATAATTACGTTTTTTTTTTTTTTTGAAAGACAGTAAGCTCTGAGCAAAAAAAGCACTACTTACCCTCCTGTCAAGTGACTCGAGTGACCTCCCAGGTCTCAGGGTACGTGGCACAGGATTAGACCATGTGGCAATTGTCTGTGAAGCCTTTTGGGTGGTGGTGGGACATATAGATAACTTCTGAAGATAAAGTTTTACATGATTGTGTAAAACATTGAAAATTTTCTTTTTTCTTTTTTTTTTTTTAATGATCTGCAAACAGACCATTGTTTTAGACTGAAGGTCACCTTAAATCCAGGGTATGCTGTACATGCAGTTAAATTCTGTTCTGACTCATCTTAAAAGGAGGAAAAATACTACCACCTTACCCTGGCTTAGGCATTGGAAAAAAAAAAAAAAACCAAAAAACATGTTGCTTAGTGGTGATTTTAACTTTCCAGGTAAGAACATAAGCCAAACTACATGGGAAATGTAGAGGCATGGTCATAACTTGAAGCACATGTTTTACTGCTGAAGTGAAATATTATCATGAACCTTCATTGAATTGAAGTGAGAATTAATTTAGTTCTCTGTATCCCTGGTAGAATTTTGTTAAATTACTGCAGCTCTTAACTTTCTGCATCTTGTAAAATACTGCACTGCTTCCCTACACAATACAGTGATGTTTACAGCAGCTTAATCTTATTTCATTATGTGATTCCATGTAGCACCTATAAAGACTTAATCTGCACAACACTAACAGTCCTTCAGAATTGAAGATTAAACAGATCCATGTCATCAGGTCTGTTAAACTCAAAGTACAAAGCACCTCACGCTGCTGGCCAGGAGGATTAATAAAGGTGTAAAAGTTATATAGAAATAAGAAAACCATGAATAATCATGGAAACTCAACCCGATTATTTCAGAAATCATGCAGAGGAGGCTCTGCAGTGCTGCAGTCTGTTCTGGTCCAGGAGCATGGCACAGCGTTGAAAACTGTGTCTTCCTGTCAGGTGCTCCATGGTAGGTGTTAAATATATGTTTACAGAAACCGCTTCTAATGTTGTGCTGTGAGGAGGAGGAAAGAACGGGAATTTGCTAGAGGGAGAGAGGAACATTTAAAATGTGTTGGTCTGTGTTTTGGTTCGTACCGTGTGTGTGCGTCATTGTGCAGAGCTGCTCTGTTCCCCGTGAGTTGTGTGTCTCCATTCAGATGGTATTGCATAGAACTGCAGACAGAGAAACATGTGCTGTAGTCTCCCTTAATACCCCAATTCTCCTTTCATACCCCAGAGAGAGACCACAGAAAACGTGGGAACACTTGAGGAGCAACTTCCTTTCCAATATGGGGTGACCAGCGGCAATAGCACACAGTCCTACTCCTTTCAAGGTGATGTCTGTGTCTGTGCTAGAAAAAACCCTTCGAGATGAATAGAAAATAGTGACCCTGTAAACTGATGGGAAGGGATTTCTTTCCCTTCATCTCCACTTACGAAAACGTATGACATAGTTAAATGTTCCATTAACTTTGTCTCCATGGCTCCATGAATCTGTCACAGAAGTGTACTTCCAATCTTATTTTCCAATGACATGTGCTGCCAAGTTTGAGATGAGAAGACTGATCCTGAATGATATAGCCCAATTGTCACTTTTGGGAGCTGAACAATATCTTATCGTCTTGGCAAATATTATTCTTCAGCTATTATATCAAAGCAACCATAGTACTTTTAAAATACGTCCCTTAGCAGACATGTAAGGGGTTTTTTTCCCCCTGTTCTTTATAGGACTATTTAAATGATTGGGATTGAGAGTTTGGGTGATGTTCTCATTGTCCTTGGTTAGATCCATGTTTCTGACCAGCTGCTCTGTTAAATCTGACCTATATACTACTCATCTTTCTGTGTCACTAAAAAACTTGGGCAGAAGAAAACAGCCACAGTCCTGTAGCATGGGAGAGACTAGCAGTAAAGAGAGTTGAACCTCACCTTACTGTCACTCTCCGGCTCCATAAATGAGTTCCACATTAGCCTAGGGAAGAGATGAGTTTAGATAATCAGAGTCCACTCTAACTACATAGGTTCATTCATCAGGGCCAGAAATCCATTAGCATAACGTGCGTGTTCATTCTATGCAGGCAGCGTGAGAACCATTATCACATGGCTAAGAATTTGGGCTCATTCGCCATCCACAGAGGCAAGGATTTGGTTCTCTGTATTTCACTCTATCCGTGAATACAAGAGTGCTCTCGATTGGATATATATACAGAACACTTGAACGATGGGTCAGGATTCTGCAAAATATTTCAGTTGAGCAATGCCATAAAAGTGAAATTTACTATTAGAGATGTTTGGTGATGTGAGGAACAGCTTATTTTACATAAAAGAAAAGGAGTTGGCAACTAAATAAACCACTTTTTCTTAATTTTCTTTTCAGTATCATCTGTTTTATTTTTTTTCTCCTTTATTGTATTGTTTAGATGAAAATTCAGTGCATGACAACTAAAGCATGCATCACAATGATATTTCTTTCTAAAAAGACAATTATATGTTTATCCATTGGTGTTTCAGTCTGTGATATATTAATTATCATCCAGGTTGCTGACTGTTCATACTGCCTGCAGTTATTGTATGTAGAGAGAATGCAATGCCCACTTGGAATGAAGATGCGAAGGCATCATACGTCCTTGGTGAGCCTATGGGATCAAGGTCTAAAGTGTAGTACTCACAAGGACTTTAGTGGAACAGGGGACTTTGAGCGTGTCAGAACCTGTACGTTACTGATTTAAGAGCTGAATTAGGTCTGCAGCTAGAACTCTTCTCATCCTCTTTGGAACTTACTCTGTACAATGAATTTTAAGTTAGTGCTCTCTTAAGAGTTTTCATTACTCTGAATATATACCAGCAACCAATTCTCCGCTGATGTCGATCAGCGTAATGTCATTACTGTTGTGCAGTTTTGGAGATCAACGGTGTCTCAGGCTTTAACTGTTATGATAGCCAGGAAACGTCAAGTTCCATTTCCAAATGATTACTGAATGCTAACAGCTCTCTTGATTTTACTGATATAGATTGGCACACACAGCCCTGATCATTACTGAGCTAATATGTTCCTGAAATATCAAAATAATTAAATTGCTACTTTTGCAGTATTTTTCTATAGAGACTTGTAAATTGGTTTGTTATCCAGAATTGCAAAACAAATTAGGTAAAAGTTTAATCACGGAATTGTGAAAGGTTGCAAATGTGAAAAGCAGGACCTTTTTCTTTTTTTAAATAATATGTTCCATTGTCAATTCCATAGTTAAAAAAAGCCCAAACAAACAAACCAACAAACACAAACTCACCCTCAAGTTCAAATTAAGAAAACTCTATTCAATTATTATTATCTTTTTGAAAGATTTCAGTTTTGCAGGCTAATTTTGCAGCACAGCAAAGTGCCCATTGTCGTAATTGCTGCCTGGGAAGGGATACCTTTGCCAAGGTCATTTCTGTCACTTCCACTCAGTTTTTTCTTTAATCTTACCTGAGAAAATAAATGTCATGTTGTAGCTTAAACACTGTTATAAGCAATAGCATGCCTGAATGCAGCTGTAATTGAGGATATACCTACTCTTCCTTTTAAAAAATTGGTGCAGATTTCACCACTAAATACAGGTGCACCAGTCTCAGTTAAGGACAGGGTGGAAAACTGCAATTCTATATGGTCTCATTTTTCTAAATGTGATTTCGATTGGGACTATTTTAGCCCACATCTGCCTCTGTGAACAGAGACGGAGCAGCAAGACCATGGGCTAGGACCGTTCACATAGGCAAAAGGTATTAATTTCCTTGAAAGAAAGAACAGCAGATGTTGGATGGAGTCAGTGTATTTTTATGACAAGAGGACAGTCTATAACTTGGCTGTAGGTGAAAGCAGTGAGCTAACAGGGGGAGGAGGGAAGATAGCCTTGAACAATCGAAGGGAGTAGGGCAGATAGAGGACAAAGACTTCAAAACAGAAAGCAGAGAAGGTGACTGACATCCCCAGCGTGAACCAATTCAGGGCAGGGATTGTAGGAAAAATAGAAGCCTTGTTGAGAGACAACAGCTGCCCAAACAGTGCCTGATGTGCAGGTATATTGTTAAGACATGAGATGCTTCTGGAAGTACTGTCTGGATGTGGCCTAATGGATGGTCAGGGTTGCCACACCAGCATAGGCATCAGTAGTACAGCCCTCCCCAGCTGGTGTATGGGGGAGGGTGACATAGTAACATTGCTCTCCAGGTTCCTGCCCAAACTGCAGGCAGGTTGAGCTCGTGTATATTTGCACTTGTTTATGTTGATTTTCTGCATAAGAACTAAGAATCAGACGAGAGGGAGACAAGGCTGTGGAGGCTTGTGGTCGTGTGTTCAGAGTTGGCAGGAGAGTAGATGGAGAAGGTAGGCATGAGGTCCTCTAAGGTAAATTAAAAAACGGGGTATAATTTTCATGAGATGGATTGAAGTGGCAAACCTGTGGGGAAGATTGTGTGACAGGATCAGTAAAGATTACACTATAATAGAAATCCAAAAGAAGAAGAATTAAACCAACTTCTAAATTACGACATTTATCTAATTTTTGAGATAATAGGACATTATCTAATTTTGGAGTGCTGTGGTTTACAAGTGTAACAGTGTTCTTCTGTCATAACTACAGAGTAGAGACAGTCATACGCTTTTCTTCTTGGCATAAACATCAACAGTTTTTGGAGGGGGGGGAAGGAATTTAGATTTTTATCTTACTTTGTTCCTGCTTATAGTACTGGTAACTCTAAAGAGTACCGTGGAAAAAAGTAGTTTTCAAGCTTGTTTTAACATAAAGTAACTACAGCTCTTAGCAAATGTAAACAATTTCTTAGTAGAAAACCCAGAATCACTTTAAACATTAAAAGAAAAAAATTAGTTGGCCTTATCCTAGAGACTTACTGTACATAGATTTACACTTTTTTCAAACTTTTTTTGCAGAAAACAAAGATAAGAGTCTGGAAAGTAGAAGCTTGTTTTTAGAGCATGCCTATCCCAGTGGTCATAAAACTGACATTATGTTGTTTATTTACAGTAGCTGTGTAAAGCTTATGTGAGCCATGAAATAATTAATAAAATGTGAGAGAACTAGTTCAGGATCTTTGTGCCAAGCAGGCATTTATGTACCAGCTGGGGAAGCCAGTGGCATTCTTTAGAAAAATGCAGTCGAGCTGTGGTAAAGGAAAAAAAACCAGTAATTCATATTTTCTGCTGTCAATTAATGTAGTTTATACTGTTTTAATCTCAAACATTTCTCCAGGGTTTATGATAAAATTGTAAGCAGTTGAAATGCATGGTGGGTGCTGAGGGACATCAGAAATGCATCACAGCGATGCACGGTTCAAAATGAGAAATGGTTCTGTCTAAATGATCGTGTGAGCTGAGTTTGCAAAGAGTTTCCTCCACACAGCAGTACTACAGAGTGTTCCTTACCAAGGAATGGCCATGGACTGTATTACAGTCAGAGGTGCTCAGACATATCCTGGTTCCATGTGAGGAATCAGGAATGACTCCAGAGTCTGCAGGAGGCAATGGAGTGGCAAATGAGGAGATGTTCCTTATGAGAGATGAGATATTTTCAATCAAAATTTGCAGTAAGGGAGAAACTTACACACTGCTACTACAGAGAAAACATTTATATGTAGTTTATTTTATCTTCAGAGAGTTAAAGCTTTATATATTATCTGATTATTTATAATAAAATTAGTATTTAACCATTGGCATTCACCTTTGCTCTTATTATGTGTCTCTTTCTTGTCTCAATATATTAGCATTTGAGCAAAATAAGAGTGTATGTGTGAATAATTTCTTGGTTAAATATTGAGATTTATTTTCAATAAGTCATTTCTAATCTTAGCTTCGCAAGTGATATGCGCTAGCTGGAACACCTTTCTGTTGGTGATACGGCAGAAGGCCCAATAGAAGAACGTGCATTTTAGTCACAGAATAACCCTGCTGTAGCAAGGCTGTGCAAATTAATAGATAGTAAAATGATTTAAACATGTTTAATTTAATTTCATAAAATCATAGAATGGTTTGTGTTGGAAGGAACCTTAAAGACCATCCAGTTCCAACCACCCTGCCATGGGCAGGGACACCCTCCACTAGACCAGGTTGCTCCAAGCCTCATCCAGCCTGGCCTTGAACACTTCCAGGGATGGGGCATCCACAGCTTCTCTGGGCAACCTGTTCCAGTGCCTCACCACCCTCTTCATGAAGAACTTGTTCCTGATATCTAACCTAAATCTCCCCACTTTCAATTTAAACCCATTACCCCTTGTCCTGTCACTACAGGCCCTTGTGAAATGTGCCCTCCCCCCCCCCAGCTTCCTTGTAGGTCCCTTCAGGTACTGGAAGGCTGCTCTATAAGGTCTCCCCAGAGCCTTCTCTTCTCCAGGCTGAACAGCCCCAGTTCTCTCAGCCTTTCTTTAAGCATGTTTGAAAGCGATCATGAATTATTATTAAGTGACAATGATTTACAAGTGAACATTTACTTGCAAGAAGGTAAATATTGGCATGACTAGGATTTTTATGTTTTGATTTTGTATTTTCATGATTATGGATAATAAAAGAATTATTCCGTACCTTTAAAGAGGGAGAACATGTATTGAGAAAAATGCTGAAACATTCCTTATATGGCTAATCTCTTTAACTTTGTGGTACCCTTATGTCATGAAGACTTAGTCTTGGAGAAGTAAGTGTTATAGGCCTGTATGAGTTAATTGATTTGAATACTTTTCATTTAAGGATAGTGAAAAAAGCTAAAAAGAAAGATAAATAAAAGTTTTTAGACTTGCTCTCCAAATGTGGGACTTAAAATACAGACCTAGGTCCATGAATAATCTATAACTCAATATTAGTTTCAGCTAATAGAAGTTCAGTTAAATACAAATTCTGCAGTCCCTTTGACTGAGGTGGAAGGTGAGTTCTTGTTTATTACTCAATTCTGAGATAAAAATTTGCAATTAAATTTGCTGATTGTAAGTTTATTATGTGCTAAGGCCTATTTCTACTGCAGCTGAGTCTCTCTGATTATTAGAATTAAATTTATTATTTTTAAAAAAAATTTAAATATTTAAACAGAGGTTGATATAACTGTTGCAAGTGTTATGGCCTACTGTATTCATAACCCTGAGAACTGTTTTGTTGACTGTATATTGTCACTTGGACATTCAAGCACAACTTCTGTGCGGAAGAAACAGTCCTGTTTCTTCTTTGTAATCCACACTGAAAAATAATGCTTATTCTGTAGATAAAAACATCTCCAGTTGGGCTATGTCACAAAAAGCAGTATAGCTAACACAGTGATTCAGATATTAAGGCCCTCAATTACATAGTTCTACCATAGACACTTCTGTAGGAGAAAGTAACAGCTAAGAAAAATGCGAGGTATCAATTCAATGGTGTACAACATATATGTGCATTAAGTTCCAAACGTTCTTTGTCAGGTAATGTCTCATAGCTTTCCACTCAGTAAACACTGAGTAAACCACTCAGTGTTTTGATCCATGAGGCAAGAAAAATGCCATTCACTTCCACAAAGAAAGTTTGCCTTTCATTTTTCGGGTTCATTTTCTCCTTTGATAATAAAAGGTAAGTAGTTTATGACTCAGATGAACATGAAGATAGCAAAATCAAGTTGAAGGATGCTTTGACAAATAAGCATGAAAACAAATACATGTATGCTCGTATTTTAAAGTGTGTACTTTTATTATTTACAGATTTTATTCAAAGGTGTTCTTTCTGGAAAAATAGGGCGTTATACTTCATCTGAATTTGGGAAATTTCATAGCCAGGGGGTTGGAACTTCTGTAAAACGAAAATGTAAAACGATTCAGAATTTTCTTCCAGGCAAAAGCAAAAGAAAATCAGAGAAAGATTTAATCTTTACTCTAAAAAAATACTAGGAGTAAGTGAACAGAGGATACATTCATCAGCCAAGAAAGTAAGAGCTGTTCTAGAGGTTGGAAAGTAAGATTGAAAGAAATAAAGACGAATCGCTCCTTCCAAAGAACTAAAATTTTTTGACCTCATAAATAGAAATGAAATAAGGAAAGAAAATAAGGGTTTCATTAGGCAGGGGAAGGTAAGGTTTAGCTATACTCCAGCTGAAAAAGTGTTCAGTAAGGATCATTCAGAACCCAGTTGTAGAGGAAGAGTAAATAATGACAAAGTGTGTAAATTTATGGTGGAGGGTTTTTTTGTGTGTTGTTGGTTGGTTGGGGGGAAGTGTTTTTTGTTTTGTTTTCTTGTAAAGCAATTAGTTGTATCTGAGGTAGAAGTGAAATGAAGAATTTGACTTGGGATGTAGGGAACCAGATTACCTTCATATCAGAATATCTGGAGAACTTAAATAGGAAATTGCAACTTTGACATCAAGGATGTTCAGTGCGTTTAGAGCATCAGAAGTAATACAACGCATAGCAAATATAGCTCATTCTAAGAGAAAAACACCTTTTGGGAAACTCAGTATTTATTTGTTCAGCTCTATAGAAAGAAAAACTTTAAAATAATTTGGAAGAGTTGACCAAGCAAAGAGGTAGAGATGAATGGAAAATGAGATAAAATACAACAAGACTTTCAGTGTTAAAAATGTCAGATTAATCTGATAGTTCTTTGATGGAATTATTGATTTTATCATCTGAGGAAATGCACTACAGAATTAATTTGTCGGTAATTCATTGTTGTGTTTGGTACAGAGAGACTGGAAGGAGTAAAGCTGCTGGATATGAGATTGCCGAGACCTCATCTGAAATTTTTTGCAGTATTTTGCGTGCTCGTGTTCATGAAAGTTGTCAGTTGGAAGATGGGCTCAGAAGACATACGAAGCTACTCAGCAGAGCAAAGTGCTGAAATAATTTAGCTTAATTACTTCAGCAAAGTAAAGATCAATGCCTAAGAGGGATTTTATTCACCCTCTGTAGATAGATTTAGGAATGAATACTAAGGTAAAAAAAAAAAGCTAAAAGAGGTTAAAGAAATGGGTAAAAACTGAGTACGAATCCATTAAGGCTGGAAATTAATGGCACTTTCGAAAATCTGATGGGTTTTGGTTTTAAGGGAAGAAAAAGAAGCTGATTTTAAATTTATGAAAGAAGCTACTTAGTGTTTTCCCTGTGACTGTAGACTGAACTTGATGATAGAAGAATTTCTTTCGAGCTATTTGTTCCTATACCATACGTGATAGTAATTCATCTTCAGTTATGTGTTTGTGTGCCATAGCCCCGTTGACATGACTGTCGTGGTTCTTCATATGAGTTGGAGTTGTATTCCAGATTAGCAAAATGTTTCTGTACATGCTAAAGTCCCAGTGAAGTCATGGGTTATTGAATTTAATTACTGAAGGATACATCTTTGTGTAATAAATACGTAAAGAAAGGAACTATGTCATTATTTTGTTTAAACCTGGATATTGATCATTCCATTGATACTTTATATAGATAGAAGTGCAGGTGGTTTGCACCCAGTGCACCATCTCCTGGAGCAAGGAGGCATTTTGTAAATGAGACGTAGCTGCAAACACAGATTCTGTTAAAACCGATCGTGTACGGTAAAAGGATGTGGCTGCAGTCATCAAATAAATTGCATGAATATTCTTAGACCCCCAAAAGTTGTTTACACAAAGATTGTCATTACCAAAACTGAAAAATATGTCAGTGTAATGATGCAGAAGGAGATAAGTGCCTTGATATTAAAAGCATGAAGCTTTTGTTGTTTTGAATGGAAAGGTTTTTACCCAGAACTCAAGAAAAATAAAGAATATTTCATTTCCTATATTGAGCTAGATATTTACTTGTAGAGTTTCAGATGCAAACATCTCGACATAGAATTCAGTGATTCCCTCTAGGGGTTACTGGTAGGGTGACAGGGTGTTTTAAGACCGTTTAGGTCACTGAGCAGCAACCATCCATGGAGTGTATATAATCCAACATGAACACTTTTCTTGATTGCAGGGAATGGTCACTAGTAAAACTTGCTCATTTCCATGTCTGTTTCTGGT
The DNA here is from genome assembly GCA_027574665.1 of Rhynochetos jubatus. Taxonomy (NCBI): domain Eukaryota; kingdom Metazoa; phylum Chordata; class Aves; order Eurypygiformes; family Rhynochetidae; genus Rhynochetos; species Rhynochetos jubatus. Next base: position 12,505,835 of record CM050652.1, read on the forward strand.
TACTGAAAATTAAAAGCCCTGCTTATTATATTTATAAAATAATCATTTCTATATGATTCTGCCATCAAAAACACTGTTTGTCATTAGTACTTTTGGGAAGTCTTTACATTGGCACAGAGTGGTTGCTAACCTGCTGCCTAAGTGCATGAAAGCAGAGGCATCAAGAAAGGGGCTTGATTGCAGAATCTATTGACAGGAAATTTTACATTCTCTCCTATGGGAGAGAGGCAGCTTTGCTGGTGAATTTCAATTGTGGACATTAAACCATTCTGCTAAATTTCTGTATCTTTGAATAGTAAGTTTTTAAAGGATTGTTGCATCATGGATTTTTAATAAGAAAATCAGCCATGCTGCATCTATTTATGATTTTATCCTCATTTTAACTTTCTTATTGACTGACTTTTTGTGTGTTTGTTTGACTTGAGAATTGCTGAATGATTACAGAACATTCTCAATAATAAAAATGATGTCTTGATTTATGAAACTCTTTCAAAGGAAAACATTCAAAAATACTTAAAAAGCTATCCAGGGAGTCTTCTAATGAGCTTTAAACTTTATGTTTCTTTCATATAGATTCAGAAAGCTACTCACTGGGTTAGGCTGGAATTTCCAGACTAGTTGGCTCCATTACTCTACTACTACTACTACTGTCAATGGCAGTGACAGCTGCTATCGTTGGGAGATCTGCATTTATGCACAGAAAGAGAAGTGTAATTTCCCTTCTCACTTTCCAACCAGAACCTACATACTATTATCTTCTTATTTTCCCTTAGTCTCTTCTCCCTCTCCTTCACAGACTTTCCCTCATTCCTGCAGTAGCCCAAACTCATCCCTTCATCACTTGAAGGATCGTCCAGCCTGAACCCTAGTGCAATCATCTCGACAGAGGCAAAGCTAAAAGCTGTTGTATTTTCCACCTGGTGCAAGCATGCCACATTGATCTGATTGCTGCACCTCCCCTGAGGAACTAGCCTTTTTAGATAATAAAAATTGTGTTTCAGATCACACAACTAACATGCTGCAAACATCTACTGAGCATATTTCCTTACAAGAATTCTCTCTTCTATGTAAATGTTATATATGTGGAATTTATTTATTACCAGCTTTGAATTTGGCATGAATGCCATTTTCACAGCCTGTCTTCTTAGCATCTTTAGCTTTAAATATCAGAAACTACTCAGACTTTTTTTTGGTTTTTTGGGTTTTTTTTTTGCTTACTGCTGCCATAATGCTTTCCCAAGAACATCATTTTGGGATTACAAATCTATCAATGAACAGTGTTTCCTTCAGCATCAAAATATTTCTGTGATCACATCCCATTAAGTAGTGATGGGAACACTAATGTTGACTCTAACACGTTTAGGCAGCAAGGCTGCACCACTGTACGATGGTGGTTTTGTTTTGGTTTATTTCTGAGTGTATTCCTAACAGTGCATTTGGTCTATTCTGACATCTACCTTGGAAAAAAGTTCTCATTTCTTTTCACCAACTATACACATAGGCTAAGTAAGCGTCTTAGACACAGATATCTAGGTATATAAAGTTGAATGGGATTAATTCCCCCCCAGTATCACTATTCTGTTAATTCACCCCTTGAATTCATGATGCTAATTTCACTTTTGCATCGGGAATTTTTCTTCTTTTCTTTCAGCAGGTATTTTAAATTCTTTGGCTGTCAAAAAGCTGTTTGACGAAGACAGTTTTTTCAAAAGTTAAAATCTTTTATCCGCCAAATTATCAAGAAAGCTTAATTCACTTTGAAATATATATGAAGGAAACTGCATTACGATTGATTCTTCTGCAGGACTTTTTCTCTAAGGTGAATTTGGACAGTCAAAAAAAGCCTGCAGCAATGGAATCCCAGCGGTGCCTCACTTGTGGTGATTTTTGCATCCAACATTTTATAGAAAATCTTTTCTGTATTTTATAAGTGAGTGAGTGATCTTCAACTGGTTCTGATTCCGAAAAGGGATAATGTAAAACCTTTGGAAAATGAACAGAAGTAATTTTTTTTTTAAAAAAGCACAAATTCTGAACTGCAATGCAGCCAGAGAGCAGATGGAGTTATTTTGTAGCTGACTCCTCAGCAGGTGAACTCACCACCATGCCCCCAGCCCCAAATAAGGCTGTCATTAGTAGTGCTGTTAGCCATTAACTCTTATTCCATGGAAAGTGAAACTCTGCCTGCACTAGGAATTAGCGGAGTTGGGCTGTTCTGACACGTGTTGTTGTGGTTTAATCCCAGCCAGCAGCTAAGTACCACACAGCTGCTTGCTCACCTACCCCCCTTCTCCAATGGAGGAGGAGAATTGGAGGGAAAGACAAACTCGTGGGTTGAGATAAAAACAATTTAATCATTGAAAGTAAATGAAGTAAAACAATGATACCAATAATACTAACAATACTAATAATCTGTAATGAAAATAATGGAAAGGAAAACAAATGATACAACCGCTCGCCACCTGCCGGCTGACTGAGAGCCAGAGCTGGAGAGAGAGAGAGGAAGGAAGAGTCCAGCTCTGGCCTAACCCCCACCCCATATACTGAGCATGATGTTTCATGGAGTGAAATACTCCTTGGCCAGTCTGGGCCAGGCATCCTGACCATGTCCTCTCCCAGCTGCTTGTAGTGAAGAAGTTGGGAACACAGGCACAGCACCAGAAACAGGGAAAGTCCTTGACTTGGTACGAACACTTCTTAGCAACAGCTAAAACCACCAGTGTTACCAGTAGTCTTTGTGCAAATCCAAAACAGCGTCTCATGCTAGTCACTGTGAAGAAAAACAACCCAGTCCCAACCAAAACCAGCACACATATCTGTTCTACTCTGTGGATCATACTTACCACCTTTACTTATTTTACATTTCTTCATAGTTCCCAAAATGTGAAAAAGTTACAAAACTATAAAACTTAAGGAAAACTTTCCATGTAATTCTGGGTTTTCTGAGGTGTTCTCTTTGCAGACATCCATTCTAGAGCTCAGAAAACACCCTATAGTTGAACAGGCATTGGCAAGGTCTATTTGTCACATGCGAGTAAAAAAACCAGTTATCATCCTTTCACCAGGAGGTAGAAAAGAACAGGGGAAAAAGCTGAGGTAAGTAGTTCAGTGTATGGTAATGAAAGCTTGAGGTTGCAAATATTTTTGTTGCAACTATGAGACACGTTTTCCTTTCCTAGTGAAGAGGTCAAGGATCTATTAAGCTACTTCTGGCCAACTGAATCTGTTTTGTGTTCACACAGTACTCATAACAAGACATGGACACTTATCCATGCTTCTGAAATACCACTGTATATAGCTGATTATAAAGATAAAACTGCTGAAAAATATAATTAATATAATCATAATTTATTTCACATGCATTCTCTGAATTACTGCTGCCATTTTCTTTAAGTTAAATGAAAGAAGAATGCTTGATATAATTTAAATAATGTACAGTGGTGTACAGCTGGGTTTTTAAAATATTTGCCATCCTGAATAATGACATGCTTGCTTTGGCATGTCATAATAATGCTGTGGTAGAATATATACATTATGATTACATGAGTTAGTAACCAAGGAAACAAAATTGGTATTGTACCAGTGTCCTCCAGGACATGTATAATTAAGGGCCTGTCAGGTTTTCTGAAAAAGATATCCAGTGTCTCGGGACTTAACAACATCCTTGTAAAATTCTGATGTACAGACTGCAATGTAAGAGGTGAGAGAGTAGGTATCGCATCAATTGTAACACACTTGTCTTTGTCTAAGAAAGTGTTCGTCAGCAAACAATACATAGAGTTTTTATGTTTGTCAGTGGCTTTTTTGACATCTTTTCAGTTGCTCACAGGAAGCAAATGCCTAAAAAAATAACACCTTAATTTAAAATTCAAGCCATCTATTGACTGAAATCAGTACCTGTTAAAGACATTGGGCAACTTCCAGCTGGATAAAATTGTAGGATTTGAGTTATTTTACTTGTTATTGTTCTCTACATTAAGACATTCATTCATTCACCTAACCTTAGGTGAAAACCCAGTCCAGTTTCACATGCCCCTAACTTGAATCTCAGTCATGTGGGCATCTAGTCAGGATGTAAGGCAAAGGTACCTCCTATAGACAGAGTTAAGCTGTGCATGTCTTCGAAGACTCCCAGAGGAAGATCATATCTACTTGAGTACCTGCACCTAAATTACACAGGGAGACCTTTAAAAGCACCTAGCTCTTTCTGTTTACTACGTAGGTCATTAGGGTACTCAGGAAAACCACTTCACTGTTAAAGTTTAGACAAAGCTGAGATGACTGAGGTGGGCAGATGGGATCCCATACGTGTCTGTCACAGCAAAAACTTGGTCAGTGCATGTATTGCCAAAAGAGTCAGGATCAAAACAGTTTATTAATTTATTAGCAGCATGTAATTTTCTGTCAATCAGTGAACTATACAGCATCAACCAGTGACCACCCCCACAAGGTCCCAGGCACACCCCAGTGTGGGTCCCCAGGTGCTGTGCCCCTCCCTGTCTCTTCTGCTGCAGGGTGTGGGTTCACCACTGCATCACATGGGCAGGCAGTTCATGAGACCGTGGGGCAGCTGCTGGCAGTGACAAACCTGGGTTTGCGTGCTTCTGTCCTCGCTCCCAGATCTCTCCCCAGTGTCATGAATTTCCATGTTTCTTTTACACTTCTTTAAAGCTGATGTCTTCTTTGTTCTAAAAGTCTCTTCATAACTTCCCTTCACTGTTGTGGGTGCCCCATCCCTGGCTGTCTTCAAGGCCAGGCTGGATGGGGCTTGGAGCAACCTGGTCTGGTGGAGGATGTCCCTGCCCATGGCAGGGGGGTTGGAACTAGATGGTCTTTAAGGTTGCTTCCAGCCCTAGCTGTTCTATGATTCCATGATTCTATGGTCATTTTACAACCCTTTGGATTTGATATATGTGGTACATCTTCTTTATTTTGGGTGCAAGCCAGAAATCTATGTATGATTTGCACATCTTTCATAGGAAGTCTTAAAAATCGTGTATGTCACAGCAGATGCTGATATTTCTAAACATGGAGTTCTAAAGTGTTGATGTCTTAGTTTTATGGACTCTTTCAGTCTGATGAAGTTTGTCCTATACAACAAGAAGAGCTCTGTACTGACAGTACAGTTGAAATAATGACTTAACACTTCCCTCAAATCAAGCAGCTGAAGCTTGACAGCTTCATAGTATTTCTGCTAATTTTAAAAGAGCACACACTGTAACTCAGAATTAGTTTGCTGTGAGTCACAAATAAAATATTGATGAAATATGCTCATAATAAAAAATCTTAGAACATCATCTTTTCTTGACAGTCAAACATGCTGATATCCCGTTCATCTATATCACTGGGTAGATTGGGTAGTAAAAAAGAAGTTTAGGTAGTATGCAGAACTTCTCTTAGACTAGGAAATGAATTACCTGACATCAGATTTATCAAATGGGCAGGTGCAGAGGACTTCAGAGCGCAGAAAAAGAAAACGCATTTTTATCTCAAGGTGCTTATTTGTTTCAGCAACAACAACAACCAACTCTCTTCCTTGTCCTAATATTTTCAGTGATTAAAAATGCCATCCTGGTATGATCTGGATCATGTAATTACTAAACATACAAAACACCCAAAGGCTAGTTCATCAAGTTATAGGTCACTTACTGATGTGTGTGAACACCCCCTTCTCTTTCATGAGTGTGAGGCAGGATGTCCTCAGAGTTTGCTGCAAGTAAGTTTATGTGATTTCTTCAAGAAGACGCTGAAGATGTATTATTGTAGAGGCATAAGACAAATATACGTTTGTCCTTTCAAATACTGAAAACAAATACAGTATTCCAATTGCTTCTATGTTGCTACATAAGAAAATTGTTTGTATTTTTCACAGTTAAGAAGTTCCATGATTTTAGGAATTTTGCCAACTTGCATTTAAATACAGGGTGGTTTTCTGTAGAAGAACCTGTTTGTTTTTGAGGGTGTTTAGGCAATTGGGTCTGCTGTGAACTTTTTACTACAATTGACTAACTGGCCATGACGTGAGTTAAGCATCTTAAATGAAAGACTATATAGCGGAATCAAGGCGGTTTCTAGAATGCAGCAGAGACAGATGTAAAAACAGATGATTGTTAGTGCCACACACTATACCATAAAGATGCAGGCACTTGAATATTTTTCTTGCAGCATGCTCCACAAATGCATGAAAATAATATGGCACAGCACAAAACCTGTGTCAAAAATTGTTCTGAAACCTCCTCCAAGCTGTTGTCATGGCAAAGGAATCTATTGAGAATGCTTTTAATTCAACAATATTTTAGTGGGCCTTAAATATGAGTTAGAGACAGCTAAAATTGTTCATGAGTAGATTACAACCCGGTGTTGTATTGCCTCTGTCTTGTCTCTGTGTATTTTAGATTTTGGTTTTCATCATAACCTCAGTACTAGGAGTATGGAAGGGTGCGATCTTTCTGCTTTCTGCATCTGTCAGAGATAATTGCTTGACAAGTTTCAGTGTAATAACAGCAAGGAAGGAATCACTCCATTGTTACTCCCAGTCCTCATATAGTGTGTGGAAAATGTCATCACACTGGGAAGCCCATTCTTTAGATCTCTGAACCTGAAAGATATAAAATTACCCCTGTTTGGAATCTTTTATAGCACAACTGAAGCGATCTCAAATTACTTCTGCTTATGATTCCAATTTAGGAGTAATATCAAAATAATCTCTTTAACAACATTCACTTTTCTCGGTAATTTTCACTGTTTCCAAGGAAGAAAATAAAAAGATGATTGGTCATTCATCTGTTCAGTGTGGTGGCTGGCATCTTTGTGTTAGTGAACACAGTCAGGGAACAGATTATTATGTAAGTGTTTCAGAACCAGTAATAACAGTAATTAGTTTTCTCTTTTCCTGGAGAGAAACCTGAGTAACCTATCTTTGTGTCTGTGGAAACAAAATAGTTCAAGATCCAACTGCTGGAAATAGAAACGTGAAATATTCATATTGGAAATAAAATGCTGTCTCCTTACAATGAGAGCAATTTGCCACTGAAATTTGCTCTTAGAAAAACTGATCAGAGAAAATGAGAAATTCATCTTTATTTGCAGTCAATAATCACAGAATCACAGAATGGCTGAGGTTGGAAAGGACCTGCATAGGTGATCTGGTCCAACCCCCCGTGCAAGCAGGGCCATCTAGAACCAGTTGCCCAGGATTGTGTCCAGGTGGCCTCTGAATATCTCCAAAGATGGAGGCTCCACTACCTCTGTTGGCAACCTGTGCCAGTGCTCAGTCACCCTCACAGTAAGAAAGAGTTTCCTTAAGTTGAGAGGGATCTTCATGTGTGTGTTTGTGTCCGCTGCCTCTGATCCTGTCCCTGAGCACCGCTGGAAATTGCCTGGCTCTCTCCACTCTGCACCTTCTCTTCATGTAACTTTAGACATGGCTGAGATCCTACTGAGCCTTCTCTGCTCCAGGCTGAACAGTTCCAGCTCTCTCAGCCTTTCCTTAAATGAGAGGCTCCAGGTCCCTTCATCATCTTCCTGGCCTTTTGTTGGACTCTCTCAAGTATGTCCATATCTCTTGTTCTGGGAAGCCAAGAACTGTACACAGCACTCCAGGTGTGGCCTCAGCAGTGCCGAGCAGAGGGGATCACCTCCGTCGACTGGCTGGCAATCCTTGGTCTAATGCAGCCCAGGATGCCACTCACCGCCTTTGCCATGAGGACATGTGACATATGTTCAGCTCGGCGTGTGCCTGGACCTCAGGTCCCTTTCTGCCAAGCTGCTTTCTGGCTGGGTGTCCCTCAGCATATATTGGTACATGGGGGGTTTCTCTGCACTTGTTGAGCCAGCCATCCGCGGAAACTGGAAGGATTTCTTTAGGTAAAAGATGGCTTTTAATTACATAATTGGAAAGAATTATTCTTCTTCCTTTAAATTAAATTATTTCTTGGGGTGACACTGTATAGGATTGTCAATACAAGGAGATTAATTGTTTTGGGCTAACATTAAGAAGTGCCAAAAATGTGAGATGTTTAATGTGAATCAGCAAGGGTGGCTTGAGTTTCAGAAATATATCTACGTTTTAGGACTATTCTGGGGTTTGGGTTTTGGGTGGTTTTTTCATTTGTGTTCAAAAAGCAGATGAAATAGATATTACCAGCTAACCAAACCAGTATGTTTAGTTCATCATTTCATGTCATGAAGCTCAGAGCAGAACAGTAATGACCAAATGGTTAGGTATTGCCATGGTTTAAGGTGTGGTTAAGTATTAATTGGTTTATTGCTATAAACAAAGTGTTTATAGCAAAAAAGGAATTAAAAAATCTAAAGTAGGTTGCAATTTTATATACTAATGGTATTAGTTCTCACAAAATAAATAAATACTCATAGTTGACCAATTTTTTTCCTTGTTTGATTTCAACTTTAATTGAAATTTATCCATCAGGCAGGAATTTTCAGGATATTGGAAGGGTGAAAGGGAGTAAGCAGCAGCTTTCATTCTGAAATCAAAAACTGATGATTTACACCTAGTTTAGAACTAGCAGGTGTTAGTCTCCTGATTTTTAGTATGTAAGAACATATAACCAACCCTGAAGCGGAAGGATGTCAGATTTCCATGTTTTAATAAAAACAGAAACGGCCAGAAATGTTCTAGATGTTAATTACTGATGACCCCGTTACTGACCTCGTAAGTAATTGCAAGAAAAATAGTATTCTACTTTCCGCTCTCAGCCTTAGCTGAAGTGAAACGGAGCTCCTGACAGAGGAAATTGGCACAGTTGTGAGGCTTATTTGAATGAGGAGCTGGATTTTGACAGCAACTGTGGCTCTTCCAGGTCAGAGAAAGATGTCTACTAGACATGTAAGAAAGATACTCCTGTCATCAGGAAAATGAAAAGCAAATATAAATTGAATGGGCAACAGGACAGCGTGAAGTTGAACCCATGCACAGTTAAAGCAAGGAGATGATAGGTAAATGCTGAAGAAAAAGGCAAAATGTGCATAATTAATCTACTTGATAGAGAAAGCAACTTAGAAGTGTGATTAGGGCATTATCTGAGATAACTGCACGTCACAGATCTCCCAGTCCTTACGATACAATGGTATATCTTGTCTGTCCGTCAGTGTGTCACCTAAACTTGAAACAAAGCAGGGGAGCTAAAATGGATGCACTGGAAGGTCACGATGAACTGAGCATTCCTGCAGTGGGTGTAGTGAGTAGTACGTGTGTGACGCAACCTTTGACTACAAAGTGAACAGCAGGGACAGATTAAATTGTGGAAGAGCAGTACTAAGCTAAGAGACTCTGTGTAAAGAAATCAAGTTTCTTAGTGCAGATGCCTGTGTAGCTGTGCTTATGCGTATAAAATCCCAAATCAGGAGGACGTGCGCTCCCTAGTACCCCAGTTGCACACTAATTGGAGGAACGATATCAAGGGTGCCGTGTGGCAGGTTAGCAGAGAGGTGATTTAGTTCAATCACGATTGTTTCGGGTCTGTCTGTCAGAGCAGACCCAAGGTAAAAAAGCAATTCTTTCATGCCTTACGTGACTTAGAACACCTGATTTCTAGAGTATACCACAAGAAAAATTAGTATTGACTTAGTCCTAATAAAAATGCAGGCCGTGGTCCATAAAATAACAATAAATGAGTGTGAGGAATACTATTCATAAAATAATGAACTTCTCTTTATGATGAATCACAAGGAAAACTTCCATTCTGTCACCTCATTTTTAAAAATAGGGATGTCAAAGAAATGGGGAAAGAATTAAAAATGATGCTAGAAATGACAACCCAACTTGAGTTTAGTTAATCAAAGTGATAGAAATGTCACAAGTGAGCAAGTTCCTAAACAAATGGCCAGGAAGGCAAGACCAGAAACACACCTTTGTGGGCAGGAAGACACTATTGTGGGTGGGGGCACTATTTACTTTCTCTTAATTTAAGGGAACCTAAGCTCCAAGAATAACTACAGGGAGTCGTTTATCATTTTGAGTTTCTGCCTTTAGAAAAATGATGAACAAAATGGTTGACAGATTTGCAGTGTTAGTCTTGTCTGACGTGTTTGCATCATGTTTTGTTCTTGCATTTCTGCAAAGTTACAGCCTGTGTGAACAAAAGCATAGGGTGAAGTCTTTTATTTGTAATTTCCCACATTTCCAGTAGTGGGGTGTGGCATTTAATGACATTTTCAAGGCTTCCTGGTCCTTTTTGTCATCCTCAACTCGCACGTATCACCAAGATGTACACTAATTGGAAAAGTGAATCTTCCTCCTTGTCAAAAAGAGCATGAAGCTGCATTCAAGGGAAATGGGGTCACAGAAGCGGTGATATTATCAGGGGAGGAGGTAATCAGGAGCAGTGGGTATGGGCACTCTATGGTGTGCTGGGTAGGGCAGGATGCTTTCCAAAACCACACAGATCTACTCCTTGGTCTGCCCTCAGTGCTACCATGAAGGGGAGTTGCAGTGTCTGTGTCGTCTCCAGACACACTTACGCATTTTTAGCTGCTTTTTCCCCACAGAAAGACCTGGTACCCCTCAGAGAATACTTTGCGCTTTTTTCTGTTTTGTGCAAGTATGACATTTCTAGAGAGCTTTTAACAGCTTGAATTCTCCTTTCAGCTATCTCTGAGAAAGCCCTATTCTGAGTTGCAATTATGTGTGACAAGCATCTCTTCCTTTTCTCGGTAATTCTTAAATAGCCCACATAACAGAACCTAAAAGCAATGTATATAAACAGCATTTGTTTCAATTATTTTTACAAAAATTGTGTTTAACGCCACTGTTTTGTAGAAATTTCTGGAGCACGGAATTGTGGAATGTAATACTTTCTATATTTTTTTCTTTTTAAATGTCTCTTTAAGTGAACATGTTTCAGTTGCAAAAGCACTCCCTTGATTACCTGGTTCAGACAAAGTTAGAGATGTGAGGTGAACAGTTCCTCCATAGCTGAAGTGAATAGCAGTGCCTTGCCCTTTCCTACATGGAACATGATGGAATACTGATGCCAGCAGACAGTTTGCATGTCTCAGACTTTTTGTATCCAAATAGTAAAATAAGTTACACAGGCTGGTGCCTACCAGCTTTACCGAAACACTAGATCCAATACATAAGTACTATGTATAAAGTAATGATGATAAAAAATAACCCAAGCAGTAAAGAGAAGAATAAAACTTGAGATCAACCGAAAAAAAATCAGGATTGGACCAACAATACCTTTGTTAAAACAAATAGAATAACTACAGAGCTTTTTTGAAAGAAAAATAAATAAATAATCTTAAGTCCTAAGAAGCCTTCAATAATGTTGCTTTTATTTGTTTTCAAGCTAAATGCATTTTTAATAGGCTGCACTAGAAGATGAAACAAACTGTTCCATTTCTTTTATTAAATGCTTATTTTGAGGTTAGACTGCGGTCTGTTAAAAAGAGCAATCCTTCCAAAACTGTCAGAGTAGATCATGTAGGAATTTGAAAGATGCAGAATATTTACTTAAGAGGAAATGGCGTAAGGAATAACTGCTAATTTTAATCATGTACGTTACGTACTCTGTTGGTCTGCTATACCAGACATCCTTAGAAGTACTAGTTTCCTGCAGTACACGTTCCTACCACTGTACCTTCTGGTAATTCATTCACAAAGATTGCTTGTAATTTGATCTTTATTAAAGCAAAAGAATAAACAATAATGTTATTTTTAGTATGGTTAAAACAACCAATTTGGTGAAAAAATAACAATCATTGCAAGTGACCTACATAGCCCCAGCTGTACTCAAGCCAATCCGCCACCCGACTTAGGAAGTTTATGGAGGACATGAACTTGCTTAACATACCATCTACTCACCACTGATGATCTGTTCTGCTCTTCTCCATCTCTTCTGTTGCATCCGCAACAACTTTGCATACTGGCCCTTTTTAGAAAATTGCCAAGACTGATGGAAGAATTCAGTATTCCTCTAAAAAAAAGTGGAAAAGCCCAATTCTAACAAAAGCCAAACAACCAACTACCACAAAAAAACCCCAAACAAATGAAAATGTCTCTGCTAAAGCTGTATTTCAGTCAAAGTAATGATACAATAGAAAACGGTCCAAACTGTGCTGTGGGTTGGGTTTTATTCTGGACATGTGCATAACCTGTACAGTAAAAATCCCTGATCCAAAGGGGTACAAAACCACAGGTGCAAGGAGATTATGAGAAGATAATAGAAGGTAATAGAGTGAGCTGAGCGGAACTGAATTGCCGAAAATACCACCACTCCCTGTCCAGACAACCACTTTAACTTGATAAAGTTCCTTAAAAGAGCCTTAAAATTCACCAGCTACAAATGACTCCTGCTGGAGAGGCACCCTTCCTGGAAGCCAGGAAGTTTCTAGATACCTTCTACTTCCCCACAGCTTGATTGCAAGGAGTTTATTGCCATGGCAATCACCAATTCTTTTTCCCACGTGAGATGCTGTTTTGATACAGTCAGGTAGCAGCAGGCAGTGAAGGTCACTTCAGAGAACAAAGTGAGGCGCCTTGTGCTTTGGATAGAATGCCTTTGATAGAATGCCTTTACTCAGGTCTTTTCCCTCTGCTTTGCCACCTTAGGTGGGAAAACTTTGTTCCTTTCAAATAAATGGTTCTATCAAAATATCCAGAACTTTCACTGGATTATTTTTATTTGGAAAGAACGTCTGACTGATAAGAGATAGCAATGCACAACAGGAGGTCTTTAGATCAGAAGAAGAACAGTTAGCAGGAGATTTTTTAGGGTAGAAAGCACAATTCTGTGGATATGTTTGTTGTGCAGTAAGTTAGCTCTGACTGTGCCAGTGACAGTATAGCTTTTTGGTTTTCTGTGTTTATAGGGATCTGCCTGAAAGACTTTGAAAAGGCCTGTCTCCACTTGGCTGAATAACTGGACATGTCTGTGCCAGTCTTCCACAGGAGGTTTAACTTTGGGTAAAACAGCTGTGAATTTTGGCAAACACAGACATGAGTCCACTCCAAATGACTGAGAATAACCACAGCTGTCAGCTTCATTGAAGCTGATGCACCAGCATTCCACCTCAGGAAAATTAAAATCTTGTAGTAATAACTACTCATTAAAAACGCCCTTCCATGAAGGGATTTTGGTATTGGTTCAGCCATCCTGAATCCTGCAGCAAGGTGGTTGTGGGCACTTATTTGTGATCAGACTACCCAGCACCACGAATGAGAGTTTGGCTGTTGATGCTCAGAAAATGCTTTGGTGGTTAGAGCAGCCTCAGCCTTTTCAGCAGCTTCTCTGCTCTCAAGAAGACTAGACACACCAGGATACCTCTACAGGGGGGTATTTTCATTTGGAGAAACAGCAGTTTCTGTAATGAACGTTTTTTATCCTGATGCAAAGCTAGGTGACATTGATAGTAACCTGATGAAACTGAAATAAAAGCTTGCCCTTTAAAGCAGAAGTAAATGCAGAAAAGAGGAGGTGGATCTTCCCATAGGAAATTTGTTTCCATCTGTCCCATGGATAACAGATTGCTTTAAAATATGCTAATGTATATAGTTCCTGCACACTGCATTGGAGGGTGTATGTCTTTAATGGCTTCTTAGCCACTTTAGCTATATTTTAAAGTTTCCAAGGGTTGAAGTGTCTGGAAGCAAGTGGTTTAAAGAACCAACTCTCTCCCCACTTCCTCTCATCCCTCTCTTTCCCCATTGCTGTCCTACCTAACACATGCTGTGCATCCAAGCACAGTTTCAGTTGGCATGGTATACAAAAATGATTAAAAAGGGCAATGTTGTCCACAGGTCTTGTTTTACTCAGCGCACTTGATAGATATTTCCCTTAAGGATGAATCCTGATCCATTTTTCTGTGCTAATAAGAAATCATGCAACCAATTAGGAGGTTAATCCAAACAAGGTGTGCGAGAGCTAGGGAGTAACTCTTCTTCCCACCAGAGTGAAAGTCAGTGAGAAGGGCACTTTGGATAATACCTTTTGTCTGCTCTTTGTGGTTTCATACAAACACAGACACACTCACACTCCTTCCAGCATCCTGGCTACCACTGCCAAGAAGATGAAGGAGATTATTCCCTTTTAAAAACAAAAAGAGGATTATGAGTGGTGCTCAGATTTTGTCTGGACCAGTAACTATTTTGTCATTCTTAAATCTAGATAAGATCCTAGTCTTGTCAAAATACCACAGTAGCGTAAGGCCCAGACAAGCACGCATCCCTCCCCAAAGTTGTTTTGGCATGTTTTAGGGGTTTTTTTGGTGGGAGGTAGGCTCAAGAGCATAATCTGGAAGGGAGTTGTTGACCTGCAGTCTGGATAGGCAAGACACTGGGGTTGACTCTAGTGTGCATCTGTCTTTCAGCTGGTGTATAGGCAACCTGTGTGCTGCCCAGGCTGTCCTTTCCTCTGTGGGATGTGGTATATTGCAGTCCTGCCCCCGGAGTACCCTCGCTTCTGCAGGGGCTTCTTTCATCTTCTCATTTTTAGTAACAAGGGATTAAAAGTCTTGGAGAAAAAAATAAGGTCAGCTGAAAGTGCTTTTTTATGACTGTACTTCTTGGTTGCACGAAACCAAAATCAGACATCTGACGTGACAGGAGAGCTCAGTGTCACTAAAATTAACATCTAAGAAATGTACTTATGTTTCCTAAGCAGTTCTGCATATAGTTGTAATTTCTTTCCTTTTAGATCTAGGTAAAAAATGTCACTACCTATCAGAGGTGCAGCCTGTAAAAGAAAGGACATCCCCATCCCCTTAAACACCCCTACGGAGTGTCTGAATGCTTCCAGGGGGACCATCACTGTCAGTCTTAAGCAGGAGGGAGGTGCTGCCATCCACCATATACAGGACATAAGCGTATGTCATGGAAAAGTTAAAAAAAAAAAAAATCAGTAGTGAGAAAATGCAGAGGTAAATTTTAATACCCAACTAGAATTTGAATATAATTTAATATTTCATCCTTTTTCCTGGGAGGAATCAGTTCAATTTCATCATTCCAGACAATGGCATAAAAACAGCTTTTAGCGTAAGGTAATTACTCATTATCTTAATCTTCACAAGAACCTCCTCAGACGGACATGAGTGTACCTGGGGATCTTTAATCAGCCTGAATGGATATTTTCCTCTTGCTAATTAAAGCTAGGAAGTTTGGTGTGAAACAAATTAGCAAAACCTGGTTGTTCTATGAAATGATAGAGTACTTTATTAGCACATCTCTGTCTAATTGAAACCCAGTCTATCATGCATCATAATGGTTCTCTAGAAATGCATACTGAAGAAGAATGGTTTTTTGAGGACCATGAATTGTTGTATTTTATTTAGGAGGTGGAGAGTCATGCTGATACTGCAGAAAGCTATATATCTCCACCTGTTTTGAATGGGTCTCAAAAACATTCGTGTTTCATACAATGCTAAGATTTCCATTTAATTATTTTTACTCTTTCTGGTTATAGTTAACATCTATTTGCCAGGAGAGAGGAGGATTTCAAAGCATCTGTAATCCCTTTCCCACAGCCATTGGCATCAAAGGCAGTGCATGTATGAGATGCCAAATGTTTTTGGACTCTCCACTGCACATCAGGAGCAACTGCGGTGAAGTTGGGTGTTTGGTGCAGCCATTCAATTTCGATTTTTTTTCAGATGTTCCACTGCTTAAATGTTTAGACAAACATATCTGAAACCCATGTCTATGAAAACTCAGCTTACATGTGCCTCTCTGCCCTTTCTGTGGTCCTTTTTTTGCCATTTTGCCTTTTTTTGTACATTACAGGTACAGCAAACATTAGCTTTAGGCAATAGTTTTATTTGAGAAACCTAAGCATCAAGATGAATTAGTCATAAGGCATTTTCATTTTAATGTTAAAATGAGTGTTTCCTGTGTGAATTGAAATCCACCTGGAAGGATAGGCTTATCTGAACAAAATTAGTTCAGCAGGTAAGATTAACACTGGGTTGTTTAATTCATATCATGATATACTGATTTTAAGGTGTTGTGGTTTAGGCCCAGCACTGAGCACCACGCAGCCATTCACGCTTTCCACCCCCACTCCCCCTGCCCATGGGATGGGGAGGAGAAAATATAATGAAAGGCTCAGTCAACCAAAACCAGACTTCCTGTATTTTGTCAGTACCACTGTAAAACCTTCTCTGTCCTTCATTCTGCATGCTTTGGTATCAGGAACTTCCTAGCATCATCCTTAATACTGGAAAGCACATAGCACCTTTTCGTTTTTACCACTGCCATGCTACTGGAGGCCCAGGTCAGCAGTTTCAAAGCAAAGGTAGTTGTTTGATGCTGTCGTCTAGCAGCCTGTCTTTTCACTTTTTTTGCTTGTTTATCTAGCACCTTGTCTTTTTTTCATTTACCATTGACAAGGAGCAGGGATCCAAGGGTGCAGAATTCTATTGTGTGAGAAGGTACACTGACCTCCTAATTGACAAAAGTGTTCTCTTCCATTTAAACCCATTTCAAGGACTTTCTGAAGCACAAATGTGTTTAAGAAGGGCAGGCAAGGTTATTCCATACCTTTATTTTTTTTTTTTAATTTATAGAAAATCACAATTACTTCAATTTTCTGGATGAAAACAAAAAGTTTAACTGACATGTAGGTCATTTTCTTCTTCTGGGCTATTCATTTTCTTTACAGATCAACTGGATCATTCGGTGTCATCATCTCAATAGTATATGGCTTTTGTGAGGACTGAGTGCTTCATAGATGGTTTTGCTAAACTGGACCCTAGCCTGATTTCTGTCCTTCCAACCTCACATTTTCCTTTTGCTTTATCCTTTATTACCTCTATTCCACAATATGTTTCAAACACTCCAGTTATGTCTACAGCTATGCCTTCTGTACCCTTCGCTCATGAAGGACTGCATACTCATAAACAGGCCAGTCTGCCTTGTTTTAATGTTTGTGATGTCACTGAACAGACTGTTTGTCTTTGCGCCTATTTAAAAACAGATAATACTTGAAACTGCCTGATTACTTTCCAGTATAATATAGTCATGTGCAAGTTTACTGATTTGACAACACCAAAATACATCAATGCTTAAAAGAACAGTTCAGGCCCTGATGTAGCAGAAGCAGCTGAATAAAGCTTTAGCCTAAGTCCGTCAGTTGCCCTATTGACATTAGTTAAATCACATACAGGTACGTATACAATGTTCTTGAATGATTTTCAAGGATAAAGTCTTGAGGGTTATCTTGTAAATGATACCTGGTGTGTAAGGTATACAACCACCATGCTACCAGCAAGGACTTAATTTAAGATCTTAAAAAATGCAAGCCCTGGGTAGTTCATCTGATATTCTTCAGATACAGACTCTCACTTGTGACATAACTAGTCAGGAGAGAATGACTCAGTTGTAGGTACCAGAGCAATGTGTTACTTTGGCATTGTTTGAACATACAACTCAAATGGATGTGGGAAACTGCTGCAGCATGTAATTTAACCCTGTAAAATCCAGGTAATACTTTGTCTTTACTAAAACTTTAAAGATAAGGTGTTTCTTTTAAAAGCAAATTCAGTCTGAGGCAGAATCTGAATATGTGCAACTCTAGTGATCTACCCTTTCTTCATTAAGTCTGTAGGAAATACACAGCCTCCTTGATGCTGTGCAACTGTTTCCTAGCTGATCTGTAATTTATTTGTATGCAGTTCCTTCTCATCTCTGCTCCTCCACATAGATACTTGACAGTCAAACTGTGTGAATGTCCTCCTGTGGAGGATATGGACATGAAAGTACATAAAGCCTGAAAATCAAACAATGGTATTTCAGCTCCCAAAGACCAGGCAGTAGATCTCAACTAGTATATGAAATAGAAGCTGAGTCTAATTTAGACTTCATCGTGGATTTCAGTGCTGTGTTATAAGTTAGCATCACAATGGAATTAGAAAGGACCTTATAATTGCTTGGCATTTTAAAATTTCCTAATAGTATTCAAAGCAGGATACTTCCTTTGTCACACTTTAGTAAGTGGATTTTTCCTGCTGGTGTGGCAGTGGTCCCCATATGCCTTTGGAAATTATAATCACGTTCCTGTATTATTTCTGTGCTGTGAACATTCAAGTACCACGTTAAATTCCATAATTTTAGTAACTTATCCACCATCTTCAGGCATAATCAACTGTGATTCAGGAAGTGATGAATCCTGCAGAGCTTATGAATGGCATCTGGCTCACTCTTTGGTTTGAGTTCCAGAAAAACAATTGTCACAATATGTTCTGAAAGTGTATTGCTACTAAAGGTGAAAGAGATGAGTGATAGCAGAGGATCCGGAGCTTTAAACAGCAGCTGCAAAGTACCATGGCCAAGAAATTACTCTTCTTATAAGAATGCTGTAAAGATCTTGATTAGTTCTAATTAAACTTGCAGAGTTCTTTAAGGAAGTCAGATTTTGAATCCTCCTTCACCTCGATGAATTCTTGTGCAATGACTAAAACCAATAGAACCTTCTAAGTCGTTGACTAAGCAATTACCTGTGCATACACAACTTATGTATCACTGGCACTAAAATACTATTTCCATTTTGAATCTTCACATTTCCTTGAGACTTTCAGATTATGGTATCTTCCACAGCTTCTGTGGTGAAATAAATGTTTCCTGTTCAATATTTCTTGTATTGAACACTGCATTATTAGGAAACTAAACAATATATTCCTTCTAATACAATTGACCAGGGCAATCTGTTGCCTTGTGTATGTGGATTGGTCTTCTGGTTCAGTATTTCACCAAGAGAAGGCTTTAATTTTTTGGTGTAAGAACTTCAAGTCAGTAAACAGAATGAGTAAAAGTAAAGTAAAGGTTTACTTTACTTAGCAAAACCTTAAGGAACAGCTTCAGTAACTCAGCCAGTAGAGGGAACTCTAATACAGTACATGGCAGGTGACCTGGGTTTGCAGAAAAGAGTAACATTACGATTATAAGAGAAGACAAAGTGTAAAATGTATTTGTCATATATCATGTGTAAAACAAACTACCTACCACATATGTCCCATCTATTATTTAGTGAGTTTCTAACTGTTGGCTGTTTCCTTCTTTTTCCTTATAGCCTGTGGTAACAGTTCACATATGACATTTGCCAACTTAAGGGATAGAGTTCTAATAGTTCACACATGTTACAAATCATGTACCACTGGCCATTTAGTTGATATGTGGCCAGAATAAAAAAAAAAAAAAATTAATTTTTGTATTCATCCTTTGAATCTTGTAAGAGGTCACAATTATGTGATGCAGGGACAGATAGCAGTCTCTCAGAAGGACTGGCACATGTCCTCTGCAGGAGAGCAGAAGAATTTACAACCCTAAGACATAGCAGTCACCAAAAAAAAAAAAAAGTATATGAAACTGCCTTTTAATATAAGGTCCCAAAAAGGAAGGAATTATCTTTTTTTCCTTTACCTCTAATCACCTGAATATACTTTTAGTTGGTGTACCAATGTTTCATTGTTTGTAAGCCTTGATGCCTTCATTCAGTCATCATTCTGTCATTTCCTGCTTTCCTTTTTCCTTGTCCTTAGGGATAAAATGTCAACATGTAGGTTGACCACTAAATATGTTTCTTAGAAATTTGTTTCTTGGTTCTTTTTCAGCCAGTGCATTAAACAGATTAACATTTCTCTGTTGCAACTTGAACTTAAGTTCCTTCCTGGGACTGTCTATCAAATAGCCTTAGTTCTGCCCCTATACTGCATTGAGACGTTTTCGTATTTCTACACATTGAGGTACTCCGTGGGCTGCTAGAAAAGATAAAGAAATGTTTAAAAAATGCAAAACCTGCTGACATTGCTAAAGATTTTTTTAATGCTTTTTCAAAATATGTGTGCATAGGTTGGGGCTTTCAGTATGAAGATCTCACAGGAAAATGCGTTGAATAATAAGGTTTTAAGGAGTGTTTTTTCTCATAGAAAGGACAAGCATCCCTGCACATATGATGTGTTAGTATTTCCAGTGGCAGCATTTCAGGCTCTGTGCACAGCTGTGAAACGGGGCAAAAGTCTAACCCAGCATCCGCTGTGGACTTGGCAAGAGCCTCAGCCAGGACTGCTGCAGCACAGTACGGTTGCCTCTGCTCTGCTTATGTGCGTTTCTAGAATTAAATTTGCACAAGGATTGACGCATTAGCTAGCTAATCCTCCTTCTTCAGGAAGTGCCATCCAGTACTGTATTTTTCAGATGAAACTCAACGTAGCTTTCAATTATAATTAGGTAGTACCTATTTTTTTTTTTGAAAGGAAGTCATTATGGGTCACCTAGAAATGATTGTTAATGAAGGTTTCAGGGAACTGGGTTTATTTTGGTTACATACTTACATAAAGCATCATCTTTAATGCCGCTAAAGTCAATGCAGAGTGATTCTTTAACATCTGCAGAACCAAGAGGCAAAAAGGGGCACGTATTCATAACGTTTTTACCAACAATATTTTGTAATTGCAGTGGAGTGTAACTTTTGAAGAACGTTTGAAACAAGTGCAGTATAGGTGTGAAATGTAGTCTTTCTCCTTATTCGAATCTTTTGCTGAGTTTGGATGAAGGAGTTCCATAGGAATTATTCTAAAATGCTAATTCAAACATGTAGCACATGTTAGAGAGACAATGAAGCTGTGCATTCCAGAGGCCAGTTCAGGATATCCTGAGGATGCCATAGCTAAACCTGCTAAAAAATAAGTAGGAGTGAGCTTCACATTTACCCTTTACTTCATGGGCACACAAAATACGTGTTCCTTTCCAGATACAGAAGTAGGTGAGATGCGCAGCTATGGCTAATAATAACCACGCTGCTAGTCATTCCTGTTAAGTACCTGAATTATAACCAGAAGCAGCCTCTGAGGCTACAGGCTGGTGCTTGTTCATAAATTCCCCGTGCTTAGTGTTATTTGCTTCTTGTAAAATATCCTCCTATTCAGTGTATCCTCCATTAAATGTGTTAAATGTATTAAATCCTCCTTTAATTGGGTCAACAATCAAGAGGGAGAAACAGATGCCTCTGTGAGGTTGGACTCCTTCACCAGAGTTCTGTGGCACTCAGACGCAAGAACATCACTTAGGCTCCCTGAACGATTACATTAATGCTAAATATTTCACTTTATGCATTACATGTCCAAATTAGGCATAAAGTGGACAGTCAGAATATGACCCTTCTTCAGCAAACTTGCGCCATGATATGTTAGTCTCAGGTTGGGTTTTGGATTCTCTGTTCATTCAGGATGGCAAAGCAGGATAGCTTGCTTTACTTAGTAAAACATCTTCAAGAGTAGTGTTGGTCTTGACAGGTATCTTTAGCTGCTGAGGTACAAATGTTAAATGGTAATAACTGTAGACCCTTGACACACAGTCTTGTGTGTATTTACTTTTGTTGTTTGTTTCAGCTGATTTTTTTTCTTTGTTTTCTGATCTATGTCTAGAGATAATTAATGATCACCAAATATTCCCATTGTATCTTTTCATCAAATAAGCAGATTTGTTCTGCAAGAAAAGAACATCTAGTATTGAGTTCAGTGCCTCCTCCAAGATGCTATGCACTATCAATTTTAATTGGTATTGACAGAGATGAGAAAGCAGTATACAGTGAGCAGAGTGCTTTTGCCAAGGAGGGTTTGACCAGTGGATCCTTGAGGTCCCTTCGCACCTGGGATTCTATGATTCTGTTACTTATTTTCATGAATTGTTCATAAATGGGTTGTTCTTTGTGGGAGGAGTGCTGTAAAGATGCAAGATTGCTTGTATGGCCTTTGCATTTCCTGGAGAACATTTATCTTTTGTTGATTCCACCAATTTAATAGAAAGCTTTTACATTTTCTGTGGTAAAAACTTTTCCATATATACAGTGCAAGGTGAGTCTGTGCAAATAGATTGCCAGTTTATGTTCTAGTTTTGCTGCTACTGCTAGCATGTGTAATATTTCTCATTTAACATGTTAGAAATTGATTTGGATTGTTACTGTGTTACTCTAAGTGATGGAATTGATAATTTCCTAAAGTAAATGCAGGGTGCATCATACAGTATTAAAGGAAATGTGTAGAGGGCCACATGTACAAGACAGGAAGGTAATTTGATGTCTTAAATTATTTAAAGCGTATTTCCATTTAAGCAGGAACTAATGATAAGCAACCAGGTGAAGCTTTGTACATAGATTTATGGATTTGTATTAAAGATTTCACATGGTTGCTTACAGTTCAGCAAGCTTGCACGGTCTCTCCTGTATATGGAGCATTTTATATTCTGCATGTTGAAATGAGAGTTGGTGTTTATATTTCCAGTGCAAACATGTGTGACAGGACAGACATAAAAGGACAGACACTGAAATAATAGATTTCTGAGTTTGGTTATTACCTCTGTGATATATACAGTGTTAGGTTTGGATCTCAGGAATGTTAGATTTCCTTAACGAATTTTTGTCAATATGTGAACTTGCTATAATTAAAGGAAACGTTGAGGTGTTTTTAAAATTATTACTGTCTTGAGTTGTTCGGAATGTTACTAAGTAATAGATTATGCTGTGCCTAATATGCAGTTGATGCCATTGATATAGACAGTGGGATAGCTGAATGATTTATCGGAAAATATGCAATAGACTTTTTTAAAGCTGCAATTCTTTGCAAGTGATTTGATTTGTCACTGAGACTAAATCCAAAGTATTAATCAACATTATCATTTTATATTAAATAGATGATCTCTAACTTGAAGAAGATTTGTTTTTACATTTATATTTGTAACACAATAACTGACATGGTAAAAAAAATGGAGGTCCACAATTCTTGTCTTTCTGAAGTACAAAATGAGACAGAAATCGAGTGTTTGTCTGGCATGGCATAGAAACCTTTGTGATTGTGGTACATGAATGTGATTGAGCTCATTTCCTGATTAAGTAACAGTTTGGCCTGTGGTTTGCTGACCTCATTTAGACAGTTTAGACTGGATGTTCCAACCAATAGCTCAGAAGCAGCTCTTGGCATTTAGCATCCATTCCCAGCCATGCTTAATCTTCACTTCCTTCTGTGAATACTCCCCTACACAATTTGACCTTGCAAGATGCACTAAAACTGCGAGGTAATTTTGTAGTGCTTATGGTGCCTTGAGCCATGTACCTGCTCAAGTAGAAAATCCAGAATGCATATCTCCTCCCTACAAACCCTTAAATAAATAAAATAGATAGAGCCACCATAGCCCCATGGATCAGCAGATCAAGGACTCCTGCAAACACCACGGATGGGGAATGCATTAGCATGATGTTCCAGAAGCTCTAGCCGATGTTAAGTATACATATTTAACCATTACTGCAATCTTTTTTTTTTCTTTCTACGTGAATTGGGATTCTTTTAAATAACAGGTGAGAAAGAATTCAGTAATTCTTAACCTCCGCTAACTGGTTCAACCAAACAGCATGAAGAGATGTGCAAATTTCCTATATATAAGATAGGAAGAAGAAAATCAGCATTTGATCAATGAATTGTGAAGGTCAAAAGGACATTTGTAAAAGTAGCTACTTTATCAGCTTTTCAATCTGCTTGTTCACAAATGTTTGCTTGGTGAAGGATGATAAACAGTGCATTGTCTAGACATGTTTATGCAAACTGTATAGTAGACACTCATGCTTTGTCAGAAAGCAAAAACAGGAATGCAAAAGATTTAAAATTTTCATTTCTGACCTTAATTTAATATTATCATCAGCCTCGGCATAATGATATAGGACAGGGAATTTATTTCATTCAAATTCAGCACCTTTGCAAGATCATATAAAAGGTACTTATATGGTCCCATTATCATGCTATCTGGGTACTTCACAATTTTTATTGTATAAATCTACAGCACCTTTGCAAGCAAGAAAATGTAGTTGGGCCCATTATTCAATTAGGAGCTTGAGCACAACATTAGAAAATGACTAAGGAAATAATGGTTAGTGGATCTAGCATGTTTCAAAGAATTTTTTTTCAGTTTTCTGGTATGTTTTGAAGTGACTTTTAAGTTTTGCTTTCAAATTCAGATAAAATATAAACTCTTTTATATCCAGCGTGTCTAGTCTAGCCAGACCTGTAACACAGAACAAGATTCCTCTCACTTCCCTTTGTACAGTTATAATGCAAATTTTACATTTGAACTAGTTGCTAGGCTTCTGTTGTAGCCAGCCCGAAGAGAGGAATGGGTGTTGATGGTGTGAGTCATCTCATCCTTTTAACCAGACAGGGAGTCTGGATAACTAGCTCAAATATGTAAAAGAACATGATTAATCAAGCCAATTCTCACTAAAACAATTCAATAACTTGGCCAAGACCGCAGAAGAGCAAAGCAGGAAGTTCAAATAGTACCTCCACATTCCTAGGTCTGTGTCCTAAACACTTAAGCATCCTGTCCATCCATGACCTCGTTTAAATTTTTATCTCCTGATCTTAATACCTGCCACAGTACAGCCATAAATTATAGAGTGAAGTTCGTTCCATTGAACTTGCAACCCCAGTTCTAGTCACTTTAGGTTCCACCTACTAAAGAGGTGTTGCAGACATACTTATTCCATACACTATCAAGTGGAGATTAGAGGATTATCTCAAAAGGGAACATTGATATGGTCTCATTTACAACTATTGTGACCTTCATAACCATGAGGAGTTCATTTAAAACAGATCAGTGAAGGTAACAGAGAAACCAGACATTTGGAAAAAAGCCCCACTAATTCAACTTTTCCAAGATACAGAAAAAATGGAACAGGAAATTCTTGCCATGATTTTTTTCAGTGTATTATTAGTGATGCTGCTGTTTGTGATTTCATCACATTCTTTATTCCTGAGAATAGTAATTGCTATGAGGAAGCATTTGTATGTGAATACTGAACGCATCCACTGGCTTTATTATAAATCTCTTCGATGAAACATTGTAATGAAGTGATTTACAACAGGTCCTAAATTCCTCATGTAGTTTTAAAAGAAGTAGAACTTTGTATACTCTTGACGGGTTTATCCTATTTATCCAGTAAGACTAGAATCTAGCACACAGTGTTTTCTACTTTCTGGAGAAGTTCTTGGTTTATTTTGTGCTGTGGTGTTTGGAAGTAAAAGCTATGTAACTTTGATAGGCAGCTAGATGTTATATTTTTCATGCTCATGTCTTGTTAGGGAATCTGCTGAAGGTGATGCCAACCTTTTTTTTTTCTTCTTCTTTTGTGATTCTATAGATGATATGTGAAGTCTTGAGACAGGAGATTTTGTTGTCTTTCATGAGGGCCCTTAAGTCAACCAAGGTGATGAATCATGTGACCAGGGATATCTCTGAGAAGTCTCTGGTTTGCCGAGATTTACAACATAGTCAGGGCTAGTTTTGTACAGTGACTCAAAGAATATGTGAATCAAATAAGAGATTTTGATTCGAGCATCCTTTTCATTAATTTGAACCCTAAAAAGAACAGAATTCTTTCTCTGCATCTTCTATCTCTGGGTCTCTGTTCAAGTTCTGAGGCTTAGAATTGTTAGGATGTGACCTGCTTTGTTGTTTCAGACTATCCTCCCCCCCCCCATCCCCTCTGTAAAGAACATAACAAAGATGGCTCGTAACAGTTGGGGAAATTTTTTAAAACTGTGGAAGGGGACAAGTCAGAAATAGTGAGAAGTGGAGTGATTTTCTGCACCTGGGGTTTGTTTTGAGTACTTATTAATCACTAGTACTCTCTTTGCCCTCTGAAGTCAATGAAACCACTCAGCTGAGTAATAGTGTAAACTTTTAGAAAAACAGATCTCATCAGGACAGACATTATAATGAATTCAGATAGGTTATAGTACCTGTAGGTAGAAATGAATTAGCATTGATTGCAAAAACTAAAGGGAGAATGATATTAAAAACGACGGAAGAGGTAACATGGAAAGGTATGCGATTGGGAATGATGCTACAAAGCAGATTTTGAAAATAAGCTCATTATCAAAGAAAATAAGTCATTATCGAAATAGCTGCTTGATCAAAATAAAAAAAACCATGGAATTTGCCAACTCTACTGTAACATTTCATCTTCAAACCCTTAAGGATCTCTCTTCTTTCTTTTTAGTTTTTCACAGGTCAGTTGCTCACGAAGGCACTGAGAATACCTCTGTTTCTAATGAATGCCATTGTCAGATTAATGTGCAGTTGTGCAAATAGTTTTTGTCTGTTTTATTAAACAAGATGCGCACACGTTGAGTGCATATGGGAAAGAGCAGGGCAGAATCCAGAGCTTTGGTCATAGGTAGAAGCTCTGAAATAAGGAGTCGGTAGTGCGAATATATGGCCATTGAGAAAAAAGGGGTTTAGTGGTAGCTAAATATCATACCTATCAGGGACTTGAATTAAGAACGCGAGACAGTCTTGTAGCCTTAGGAAATCACTATGTGAAACAAATGCTGAGGATTCAAAGGAGTTAAAGGATTCAGGGTTTGCTATACTGCAGTACTAGGGAAAGAAGCCACAGCAAACAGAAATTAATATTTCATACATACAGTATAGGCAGAGAAAGGGAAAAGAAAATGGGAAGTAAACGGCGATGTACAAATGCTGGTGCCTTCTATTTAGGTCAGCTTCCATATAATATGGTAACCTGATTACTTTGACACTTCTTTTTTTTTGTGCTGAATTTTGGCATTATTGAATAATTTTATTACTTGGCCAAACAAATAATGTGACAGGCTCCAGTTCTGAATAAAGTGCAATTATATTAAAATGTTAGTAGGAGCCAAGAGTTGGATTATGGTGATGGGGTAATAACAGTGCAATTATGAAATACAGTGGCTTATATCCCAATAAACACAAGATCAGTTTATGATTCAAATAAAAGTTATGAGGATTAGACTTGCCCTGGACAAGTACTGGTCTTGCATCCCCTCCACAGACAGCACAATGTGGGATCCTTATGCTTTTCCTACGGAAGCAAACCGGGCCCTTGCAGTAGTGGAAACGGGAACAGCTCCAGGTTTTTTGTTGTTTCTATGGAAACAAACTCCTACTTTATTTACGAGGCAGAGGAAATGCCTTATAATGCATGAATTAAGGGGACAAAGCATTGTGCAGAACAGGTGAGCCTCAAAACAATCTTAGGACTCAAGACCTGCAAATCCATCTGTTGCAAAACCAGGACTTCACAAAAGCTCATCTGAGCCCTTTGCTAGTTAAATGGAGGAGAAAACGAAAACATCAGCTGCTGCTTTAGGGAGGATGGATCGCTGCTATTATGCCAACGAGTGTTTCAGAGGTTCCTAAATTGTCTTCTGTCTCACACTCAAAACTGCCACATTTGAACACTGAAAAATATTGTTTCACTTCCAGCTAAATGCACTTTAATGGCTTCTAGACAGCCGTAAAGCTGTGCAGCAGGCATAATTCTTCAAACAGGATATAACATCTAGTGTGTGTCTTGATTATCCAGCTCCATCTGATTGTCTACAGATTTCCAGTGCCTCACACTTTTGTATAAGATATATGTCTAATAGAATGCATTCATTTACCAGCTTGGATATCTTTATGTTATACTGTGAGGATTTATCAGTCCCCATCACTCTGTATCTTATCAACCTACCCTCTAAATTTCTGTAACAAGAAACTTTTATTTCATGATCTCTGTTAACTTGGAGGTCATATTTGGCTTTCTCCAACATTTTTCAACCCATCAACTTCAGTAGGTTTGGTTGCAGGTCAATAATTTGGTCTGAAGTGTTAGGCCCAAATAAGAGGCTGCATGATGAAAACTGTGGTGTGTATAAACGTTTTGTAGAAAGTGGTTTCTTTCTTAGAATTACTAGAACAAAACTCAGCAGTCAAACCTGTGCATAAACCAGTCACACAGTCTACACTGGTATCCCACATACACCTAATTTTCTACTCCGATGCTCATCAGAAATCTGTCCTGACTAAGTAGAGTATCATAGGATATCTCAAATTGGAAGGGACTCATAAGGATCATTGTAATTCTAGGTATTTGGTATTTTACTAGTTACATCTCTGTAGTGAATGAATGTTTTTGAATGATTTTGGGATAAAGGCTCTTAGATAGTATCTTCCTCAGACTCATTGCACAAAAACATGCATGTATGTGCTTCTACTTACTAATATTAGGGTAAGTAATTCTGAGACTAATATGCTAACTGCTGCCCTGAAAGCTTCAGTCACTGTGACTTTCTGGTTGCGTGGCTTTCATTCATATTGTTTATTCCTGCGTCTTAAGTGAATTGATAAACCTCAGTGGTTTTAGAGGCTTGCATGAATGAGGTCGGATGGGTTTATTTTCTGCAGTAATTCAGAAGAATACGTGGTTGTAACGTCTGGTGAGGCTCATGCACGTGACTGAATATGAAAGGCAGGATGCAGAAGTATCCAAATGAATGAGGTTAGGATTAACACTGAGGGTTTTTGTTTGATTCATTCAATCAAAGACATTTGTAAGAATCTTCCATGACAGTCCTTTTTCAAAGTTACCCAGTAATCCCGAAGGCAATGACATTTTTGTTAGGTTCAGATACAGTTATATTGCGCTCCATTCTAGCTCTCTGATATTTTGATAGTTAAATAGAAGAAACCTGTAATCTTAGTCATCATCCTAGGGTCATGTAATTTTGAAAATACAAGATTGGATAAAAAATTCGGTGGTAGTTCTACACATTTTTGTTTCTCTCAGCCTTCCACTTCAATTGACAGGTCTTCCTGATGCATGGTGAATACCCATTCAAAAACAAAATGAGGATTCATTTACTGTGGTGACACAGAAATGGATTAATACTGACTGTGGTACAAAAGGCAAAAGGTTTTACAATAAAAGATGAAAAAGGAGAGGAAAAACCTGGACAACCTATATTATTGTCTGATTGCCCTGAAATTTCATCATGTTTTTTGGTGCTGCATGTTATTCAGTGGCAATTAAATCTTATTAGTTTGCTTTTCTCATTATTTTTTTGAACAACATTTAATGCCAGGAAAGCTGTTGAACATTACAAGTTGGAAAAAATACATTGGCTACGTTTTGTGCTCATATACAGTTAGGTGGCTATGAGTTTGAAGAGGGTCTTAAAAGTGGAAGTAGAACCAGAGATTATGCCTTCAGTTACTTTGTTAAATTACATGCACAACTACCCTTGGAGTTTTCCTTCCTGATAATGCTGTCTTCATTTTCAACTGCTGTTTTGACATTTGTAAAGTTTTAGCAAATGCTTCAGGAAAAGGTCAGTTTATAGTGACATTTTCCCTTTTCAAAAACCTGTGCAGAGGACACTGAATACAGGTTTACATGGTAAGCCATTGTGGATTTAAAAAGAAGGTTTTCCTTGCTGTGTTTGACAACGCTTGTTTTTCACAATCTTGGTTTGTTTTCAAACTGCTGCTCTGTTTACTGGAAAGTTCCTTTCATATAACTCCGTTCTGAATGTCTTCTTTGCGCACTGTTAACTAAAACAGCTTGTGGTTTTTTGATAAAAGAATGGAATACATAGAAACACAGGGCTCGGGTATTAATATTACTGACTTGGAGCCAGTACACTGAAATAGCTCCTGCGAAAGCCTCCCCATGTCCCCCTGTCATTGTGCAGTATTCGCTCCTGATCAGCCATGCTGGGGCTATATGTGCAAACATATTTTTTCCCATCCTACCACTGGGTCATTTCCATCTGTCACTGTATTCTGTAATGGTTTTAAATGCACCAAATTAATTAGAAATTGTCCAGTAACATGCATCAATATTTTATAACACAGTCAAAGCTTCTGTCACTGATGCCATAGAGTGATTTAATCTCTGGGGATAAAGGTCCATTTGTGAATGAAAATATGTCACCAAATTTTTTTTTTATGTTTTAAAAATAAGAAAATTCCAGGGCTTTCTCTCTGACATATTTTATGACGAAAATTATGGTTCTTCAAAGCAGTTCTGTAATACTAAAGAAGAAATATTACACTTTTCCAAAAGTATAGATTTATAGAATGAGAAAATATATTGGGATATGTATTTTTGTCTGTATAAATATATTCTCTGTCAGTGAGAATTCTGTCCCTTCAAGTCTCCAGGAATTATGCTGGTGTTCTAGCAAACACAACATCTCTTTCCATCTAAGCAAAGCCTATTAACTTCAAATATTTAGTGTTTCAATGAAAATTGTAAGAAATTGTTTCATATTTCCAAGAACAAAAAAGATTCTTAGGAAAGAATCTAAATATATATTTTTAACTGTGGAATTTAAAACCCCACAAGTGCTGTATGTTTAATGACTGAAGGAACTGGCCTTTAGTCGTTACGTATTATACACTTCTTACACAGCAGTGTGACAGAATATATAAACTGACCTTTTCTTTTAATGAATTAGAATAGAAATTCTACTGAATGTTCAGGACCGTGTGTATGTTACTCATTAGAGGTGTCAAATTAGCTGTGCCCACTGATCTGATAGGATAATACGATAGCAATACTTTATGTGGCCAGATGATAGAAGTCCCATGAGCAAAATAGCTCAGTAGAATTTAGATGAAAAGACTAGTCAGGACATCACAATGACATTATTTAGTCAAACATCGTATAGCCACTCTGCCATCAGAAAGAGAGATCTGATGAGACATACTTGGTGAATTGACGGATGGGGAGGATGAAAATGCCCACAGCAACGTTCTTCATTTCTTGAGGGCCAGCAAACTTTCATGTGAATGTTCAGTTTTTCTACTTTCATAGTTTCAGAGGGAATGGTGGTTTTTTTCAGCATCTACATAGCATGTCTTTGTTGTGACACTCATAGAAAATACGTTTGGTTCCATTAATTAAGAACAAATATTTTACAAGTTCTCCATCTCTGTTTTGGCTGACCTACTTTGTATCGCAAGAGTGTCACCATGTGTAGCTAATGAGAAAGACGTGGTTATTAAACAGACGTGTTATAACTGGGGCAATGAGTGTATACGTAGCATATACTCTTCTGAACTGCTGCTGCACTATTACTTTTGATGACTTCAGTTACAAAGTGGTAATATTCATGGCAGAATCTAAGCAGAGATAGCATAGATATTTATTTCATTAGGTGATGCTTTTCTCTAAAGGAAATACGTATTTGCAAGTTCTTTATGACCTTATGTCTTTCAGTTTACAACTGCAAACTCTTGGACTAAAAATTGCAAGAAAACAGAAATGCAGCTGATAGGCATTATAGCATTTGAGCATGAACATAATTTCTAATCTTGAATTTTGCATTTCTTCTTCTAACAAAAAAATTAATCAACAGACCCATAGGAACTTTAAAGACCTCTCCTTGAAATTTCAGCCACATTTACAAAAAGCATGATTTATAAAATTTGTGCTATTTTGACCTAATGTGATTTAATATTGCTTCGTGGGTTTCTCTTGCTAACCTCTTCAACTATTATGATGTATTACCTTTCGTGTTTTTGTGTTCCATCCAAATGAGCAGCTTGTGTGCATTATCTTTTCCAAACTAACTACATAATTCCATTAGATATTTGAGAGCTTTTTTTCATTCATCAGCTGAAAACAGTGAAACTTCCTAAAATTTACAGCTTAAGCTCCACCAGTGTAAATATTTCTTCTAGCTTGCTTGCTTTCTTTTCATTGTGACTGTTTCTTTGTGAAAATTCGGTAGGAGTGAGAAACCTGCCAGCAGAGCAGTTGCCCATCTGACCTAGTTCACTCAGTCTGGGCAATCCTGTTTGTAACTGACTTGTGGTCATTTGGGAATTTAAAGCTCCTGTCTTCTATGGAAGGGGCTAATGGAAATTTTTTACCCTAAATTTCCAGTGAATGTTTTAGGATATACTGGAAGCTCTTAGACATATATGCAAGCAATGCAATACTAAATACTGAGAACGCCATTGAGTTTTGGTTTGATTTTGCTCTGTTGTTCAAAACTATACCCTTACCCTACAGTTGTGTATCTGCTGAGGTTAGGGCATGAGTGGCTCTTCGGAAATCATTGAAATTAACTATATGCGTAAAGTTAAACATATATGTGTACATTTTCTCTCTCAGTTGATGGCTTTAGTATGAAAAGAAGAAGCAGTTTATTGAGGTTTGTCAGCTACTTAAACAAGACGGAAGACTTAACAGTGCTTTTTTATGCCACTGCACTTTTTCTAAAGCCTGTGATAGTTGTCAGCTGGACTTACTTGGAAAGCATCATTCTGAGTTTTCACTAGTCTAAGAGAAAAAAAGTTTCATGACAAAAGTAAAACATACATTCTGTTCAGTAAAACCTGCATATTTGGAAAAGTATTCAGAAAATAACAGTATGACTGATTCAAATTCTAGAAAACCTGCCACAAAATCCAAACAATCTGAATATATTTGTGTAACAAAAATAGAAACGAAGAGCTGACTTGATCATGCAAGTGAGTACTTAAGGCAGAGGTACTTATGGAAAAAGTAGTTTCTGCTGGCAGAAACTTTTTACTTTAAAAGACAATGACATAACAAAAGCTATAGCTGGGCTCAGCTGTAGACAGACCCAAAGGAAGATGAAGGATATTCAATAGTTCTCCAGTTCACTCTGAAGAAGGGCAGTAGATTGTTCAGTTGATTATTCAGACTCTTTATAGGGTCTTTTACTCTGTTGATTCAATCTCTGTTTAATGTAATGGTAGTTAAAATACCTACCTTAAGTGTAGACACCTGTATTCATGTTTCTTAATCTGAAAGCAAATCATTCCCTTTGTTTTTTTCTAAGGTATATTCTCTAGGTCAAGGAGACATACAATTGATATAGGATTTACTGTATGAAATCCTGTATAGGCCGTACTATTGAAAAGGTCATATTAATTTATCGTACAGTCCTGTGAAAGGCATGTGTTTTCTTACACCCTGAAGCTTTTATTAATCAGTAGCTGTGTCTACATCAGTAGTAGAAATAATAAAGGACTTTTCAGCCACTTCGTCCAATACATCAGCTGAGCTTTCAGGTCATTCTGTGTATGTCTGGGTGGTTTTGCTAAGAAACATACATTTTTGCACTTACGTTAAAGAAAGGAACATCATGCTTTATGCCGGAGATAAGTACTGAGCCTTGCGCTTGATTCAGACATCTCCATGTGAGCATGGAGGCAGGTGCACTTGCGTGCACTCTACAGGACTGAGACTGCACAGCTTAACCTTCAGGACTAGCTGGAGCTCCTGGGTGCAGATGCTCCAGGTGAGATGATGCAAAAGCCCTATGCTGGTGTGATGTCCCACTTACATTCCTGGGTGATGGGGCCAAGTCGAACACAGTAACAGAATCTGTAAGCCAATTAGAAGTGTTCAAGATTGCTTGCCTGTTGGAGGTTGGCATCTAGGTTGCTTCTGAATTAGGACAAGTGAAGAGTTTGTAAGAGACTTTGGCGTGAAATATACATCTCATAATTCATATCTACTGTTTTAACTAGAAAAGCATCCTTCTTTTAAATAGTTAAAAATATGATAAAATACTAAAGGAACCATTGCATTTATGTATTTTTGCACTGTATGATTATTGAAGTGCTGTGTGGCAAATGCAATGCATTGGTTGATTTTAATATGCCAAGTAATCACAGAATTACGTATCTAAAAATTTCATAGCACTCCAGAAACAATGCTGCATATTCTTTCATGTTAGTGCAGTGATATGCCATTTTCACTTTCTCTGGATTAAACACAATATTTTCTTCTGGCTGCTTTGAAGTAAATTTCAAAATTTTTGCTCTTTTATTCCTGTTTGGACATCCCAGTGTGCACTTACATTCTTTGCTACATTAAACGATTTAAATTTCTTCCCTTTCAATCATGGAAATAAAACTTAAGTTTAAAAAGCATGGATTACTCTAAAAAGTCCTGTTAGGGAAAAATATGTGTTAAATATGTTTTCTGCAAGGGTTTAGAATATGTCAGAGGGTAAATGAATGCTAAATTTTACAGTTGGTTAAGGATTTCACCTTTCTTCTTTCTAAAGTTCTGAATCATCTCCCTCTCTGAGATTTGTAATCACTTCCAATGGAGCA
Organism: Rhynochetos jubatus; assembly: GCA_027574665.1. NCBI lineage: Eukaryota > Metazoa > Chordata > Aves > Eurypygiformes > Rhynochetidae > Rhynochetos > Rhynochetos jubatus. The sequence continues at coordinate 12,539,742 of CM050652.1, forward strand.
CTAAATGTTGGTAGTTCGTTGGAGCAGTGCTGGATTTTTTCTGTAAGCTGCTTGCTTGATCAACTTTTGATTTATGAGTATGTAAAGTGCCTTGAAATACCTTGGGTATGAAAGGAACTTTAAAAAAAAAAAAAACATAAAATGTATTCTGTGCTGTGCAATTCTGTGCACATATTTCCTAGGATGGAAAATTTGTTGAAAAGATTATAGAGGAGGTCAGGCTAGCTGATCACAATGGTTCCCTTGGGCCATACAAAAATCTATGACTAAATAACTAGTAGCAGTTTCTGTGAAGAAGTGAAAAGATAAGGATTATTTTAGTACTGGAAAAGTATTGCATGGCTTTTTTATTTCTAATAAAGTTAGAGAAATTGCAGCTCTCTTTTCACTTATGACATATCGTATATATTAATCTCTTTGAATTTTGTTTATCCTGCTTTAGGAGAGTAAGTGAATCATTTCATCAGTTTTGTGTTACTTCAATGCGTTCCTTCTCATTTGTAAAGAAAACAGGCCCATTGTAATGCTCTAATCATTTACATAGCATGTTTTTACAGCAGGAAGAAAAACATCCTCAAGCAATAACCTCTGTTGCCTCTGTGAAATTACTAGTATTTAGGGTACTAAGTCTGAAAAATTTAGTCAAAATTCTTATCAGAAGACATTATGGAGTTTATCAGAGGGTGATGAAAATTTAGCTGGATTAAAAATTTAGAAGTCAGGCACATCACTTAGTTGAAGAAGTGTTCAGCCCTTCGCTCTGATTAGATGTGCAGACTCAAGGACCTACACCAGGAGTTTAACTTTACAAGACGGAAGATGGGTATATATATTTTAAGTGCTACTTCACTGTGCTGGTTTTGTTGGTTGATTTTCTTATCAGGAACCTTCTAGGAAAGCTGGTTTAAAAGAGAGCCTGATTAAAATCAAAGACTTCACGACTTCCCCCCATTACAGCAATACTAAGTCTAGGAACATTTTAAAAATGTTGGGTTACATAAAATTTTTCAGCTATCTAAAATACATGGGAAGTCTGCTGTTTCCTTGGCACTGTTTTACACAATAGATAACGTGAAGCTGAACCGAAGGCGAAGAGCTTATAATGATATTGGCAGTACTACTACTGTCCTTCTGAAGAAAGGTAATAGATATCGAGGACCCTGCAAATCATTTTACTGCAGTAAATAAAGAGTAGTGGTGATTCTAGGCGGAATTCTCATTTGTTGAGATTTCTCTAGGTTTGCTCTTGCCACATCAGTCCTTCAATATGGGTTCTTGCAAAGCTAAGACAGGTAAATCTTCCCTTTCTGGGGTCCCAGTCCAACCTGGCTCTTAGACTGAGTTTCTCTCTGATTAACTCACTGGAGCTGGAAGAGCAAGTGAGCATCTTTGATGCTTGCAACAGCTCCCTCCAGTACAGTTTTCTGCACAGCAATGAATACAGGGAACTTTTCCCCAAAGCTGGACACAACTACTGGGCCAGGAAGAATAACTAATCAGATTAAACACAGTGACTTTTATGACTCGTTTGACAGAACCATGCGGTGATGCTCACAGTACAATATGGTTGCAGTATTACATCTTTTAACCCACAGCACTTCCAGGAATCATTTCATGCACTCCCCCAGCATGGCATAAGGCAGTTTAATAGGGCGTAGCAGTACTATAAAGCCATTTGGAGCAGGAATAAAGACTACCCTAGCCATGCAAAATTCTAAACAGAATTTCTCTGTACAATAGAAGCTTATGCAAAAAAAACACCACTTCATGATAGCTAGAAATAAAAATCAAACTAGAAGAGGAAAATCCAAGTCATCACAGTAAATATGTAAGAATTCTATGTATCAGTCAAAGTCATGTTGCTTACTATCATTGTCATGTTTATCAGGCTATTCAGTCTGTGTTTCCTGTTTAGGACAGTCTTTCTCATAATCTGATGAGAACTAAAGAGAGAAAAAAAAATAGAAATGTTCTCCCAGCTTTGTTTACCGTTAGTAAACCTGTCTTCTACTGACAGAATTTTCTCTCACAAAAGTGGTATCTGTCCCTTTAACTCTGACAAGATATGAATTAAAGAATGCTTTTTAAAAAGTTTCTGTGTATATGAAAAACTACATTGCCAACAAAAGAGTTCTCTGTGCAGGTAGCTGCTCAGTTTGCGAAAGAGATGTTTGTGGGCTCTGATTCCAAAACTGCAAATGTCTGCCGAAAGGATCAGGCCACAATATTTGAATATCAAAATATATGAAAATACTTTTAACTACTTTTTTAATTACCATGCATCAGATTTTGTTAGTTTTGAGGAATGTTTAGAGGACACATTCATATCTACCGCATGTTTCAGAAGTCTTGTTCCAAATACAATCTTGTTTAGGTACTGACAGGAACTAGCAAACAGTAGTAAAAGCTCATCTACAATGTATGGTTCTTCCCACAATCCTGGTTGTTCCTCAGAGTGGATTTGAAGACTCATAAACCCATCCTCCCTTGGCCAAACATAACAAGAGAACTTGATTTGAAAGCAACTATCTTTCATGCTATTTACCTTTCTCATGCTGCACCCAGACTATCTTGCAGGCTTTACACTAATAAAACCCAGTAGAAGGCATGATTGGGGACCATTAACCTTTAGAACATGAAAAGCTTAAGCTCAAGGAATATGACTGAGCTGCCTCATAGTACTTTGAAGCCACTGCCTCCATCCTTCATCTAAATTGTCTGAATTCATTTTCAGGGCTGATAAACTGTCAAGTGAATTATGAGACATAGGCCTTGGGTTAATTTATAGGAATGCTCCTTCACCGGTGCCAAGTAAATCCACCTTTCTTTGTTGAGTATACTTGCTTCCAGAACTATCTCTTTTTTCCCCATTATAAAAGTTCTGCATTTCAAACTCTTGTTTCTTAATTTGTAAAAACTAATTTACTAAACAGATTATTATGAGGGACATTTTTCTATCACGTGTTTACACTCCTTCAGATAGAGTAGTAGCAATATAATATGTAAAAAGGTGGTCAAGTTGGTTTATTTTTTTTTAATAAGATGAGAAAGTGTGTCTCATAATACTACCAGCACTTCACCTGTCAAAGATGAGTTCAAAGAATAAGTCATCTTTTGTCTTCTTTTATTCATTGGCTAGACAGACTGCAATTTGTGCTTAACTGGCTAGCTGAGTTCAGAGGGAATTAGAAGAATATTCTGTACTAGCCAGTTATCTTTCACTGTTAGGTTCCGTCTCTTTATTTCCATATGTATTTGGCATATATGATATGGAACTGGAAATAGATTGGCTGTCCCCTTTTTAATTACTTATTTTGCATATTTTTAAAATGAAGGAGACAAGTATCCTGAGCTGAGATATTTAGATTGTATTCCCATGAAAATTGCTAAGAAATGATTAATCACTACCTGCTAGGTTTACCTGTGCATAGCTCTCAGATTGACATTAATGTTTGACTTTAAATATTTTTATGGTTGGACATTGAAATGTATGATGATAACTAGAGTGTAAGTCGTCTTACTGAGAGAAAAGATATGAACATATTTCTTTGGAAATATAGATGTAAGCAAACTTTTTACTCTTGGTTTTTGGTTTTACATATGTCATTGTAGCCTCTTAGCACTTCAACGTGGGTAAAATCTACTTACACTTCAGTCTTTATAGTATATGCATGATTAGTTCTCAAATCCTGTATCAACAAGATCCTCTTCGTGGTAACGGCTGTAAAGACCTGGCATGTATAGCAATTATAGCGTAACGTGCCCCTGGAGAATGCTTAGATTTCTTAGTACTATGTAAGCATCTGAAAATCTAAAAGTCCTTGGGGATGAACAGAGTTTACCGGGCAGTTAGATACTGTAAAAGGGACTGATAGTATGTCTTGTTCAGAGAAGGGGTACTATTCCTATCACCACATAACTAATAGTTACAGGATCCATTTTAGTCGTTTCTTTACCAAGAAATCTCCATTATTTGTACGTCCATTACAATTGTTTTCAGGAATGACATAAGGCTTAGTAAATATGCATCCTGTTTACTTCAACATAACCTACTAAAGAAGCACCACATAGCTGTGACATACTCCAGACATTTATTATTAGAATGCAAAATGCATAGAATGGTAATGCAAACCCAACAGATACCTCTTTAGAGGTCTTTAAACGTTGTTATATATTTGTCACAAAGAGCTGTGAGGATCTGCAAGGAGAATTGCCTTTTTTCTTTCCCCAATTAGAATACTTTGAAGCAAGTAACTTTTCTGCTCTTCAGTTTGTTCCTGATCTGAATAATTAGAGTGGTGATGTGTTCATACTTCAGAAATGTATTCTGTAACGTAATTCACTCAGCACCATGGACAGTTAGTATTGAAGTGGTAGGCATTATTTACTGAGTTCCTGATCTTACAAAGACAACCATGTGAGAAAAACTTGGAAAGAGCAAGCTCACTGCATGAAGAGGAGGAGTTTGGAAAGAGATGGAGGAGGTGAAAGAGATTGTGGTTGCTTGGCACCACTTCCATCCTGACTATGGACATGGCTGCACTTTTGGGCAGTGCTCGCTCCCAGCATTGTGTACACAGGGGTTGTTGGCAGTCCTGCAGTTCTTCACCTTTCTCGCTAAACATCATCAAAACTCCATTCTCTCTGAACACAGATGCCTTCAGACCTTATCGCAGAGCCTTGATAGTTCACCACAGTCGTAACAGTGTTCTTACCCGCAAATTATCCAAGGCAGACACATGGCTGCACATACATGTGTGCCACAAATCCATCCAGTGCAAACCATCATTGCTTTGCATAGTAATGGTCACAGCCTCACTGAAAGGACTGTTTCTTCTCTAGGTTGTATGTTGCTTTCACTGTATTGCCCAAACAGAATTTAATAGGAATGACCAAATATAAGAGAACTAGGGTTGATTGTATGCTTATTTTAGCGATGCATTTCTTTTCCATTGGTTACCTGTGGAAGGTATATTGAAGTTATAAAGCCTAAATTGATTGTGGTTTCCGATTAAGAAGAAGATAAGGAAAGAGGCTGTCTATTTATTCCAGAATACAGTGTACAGTATTTAAAATGCATGACAAGCTACAGTCTTGCTTCCTAATTACTTAGTCCCTGTCACTTCTCATTAACATGTAAATCATGTCATAAACATAGTAAAGGTGGAGTAAAATATGTCCTGAGGGGAGGGGGCATACTGGAAAATTGCTTTGGGCAGCGTGGTGATGAGAGTGTTTCATTTGCAGCTCATCTGTATTCCACTCCCATGGGAAGCTGCATATATGAGATTTAAAGCAATCATATTTTCTTTGTCTTAGGCTGGAGTGGTTGTTGCACTTAAACAAATTGATCTGCAGGTTTTGAATTATCCACAAGAAAACCAGCATTCAAAATCTGTCAAAAAGATTGAGAATTCAGCTTTGTATTATTTACAAGAAAATTAGCAAGCAAAATCTAAGTCTATTAAAAAAATTGAGAATTCATTTATGGAGTAATTATATTCTTCTTTAAAAAGAAAGAAAAAATTGTTTATGATCTTAGGTGATTGTCCTGAAAATAAGAACATTGTTAATAAGATGGTTTGATTCATAACAGTCCACTAGCAAAAGCCGCTGGGCACCTTACTACATAAAAATGGATTATACAAAAATAAGACAACATTCAGAACATGCAGAATTAATTATGTTAATTAGTGATGTTATTTGAAAACTGAGATATGACTTCCATAAACTCACGCAGGTTTTAGTATCTAATCTTTAATATTTGTAAGACAATTGTTTCAAAACTAATTCTTGCTTACTCCAAGGACTCACATACTGAAAGGCATCAAGGCCTATAATTTTATTGAGAAAATCAGTTTACAGATTTGACTTTGCTCTTAATTTACTTACCTGCCACCGGCTGAAGATAAATAGGGTAGAACTAGAAGGTTTTCTTATCAAACACTAGACTCAAAGCTGAGGAAAAATACATACTTTCTAAAAAAATAATTATGCTGCTTTTTTCTCTCTTGACAACTACTTTGGAGTCCTTTATCTGAAGAAGAAAACTGAATTCAAAATTTCACCTTCTTCTTGTACTCAAATTTCATGACGCTTCATGATTAAAAATATTTGGACTAAATAATACATAGGAATGACTGGTTTATATGTGTTTAATTCATCATTTAGCCAAGTCAGTTATCTGATTTAACTCAAGTTTCACTGATCTGGTGAAATGTAAAAAAAAGGTAATAGAAAGAACAAAAAGAAAAAGAGGTGAGCACTTCATTTTTTTATTAAAATTAGCTTAAGCACATAACTTTATATATTATGTATATATCATATTATATTGTATTTTCTAGCACCTTCCATATGAGTACAGCAGCATATTTTAAAAAAGAGGTATTGGCAAGTGATTAGTGGACAGCTGGAGCTTTTGGCATGAAGGATGTGTATTTCACACATCTCGAGGTTACTGAAGCATTTAATATTGAGGAAAGGATGAATTTTCTATCCCATCATGAGAAAGGGGAAACTTTTTCTTTTTTTTCTTCTTGTGAGGAGTGTCTCATTCCTGAGCTTCTGAGGATTTTCACAGCAGCTAGTTTTCCTAGGTCATGCCCCATTATCTGCCATTATGTCCACTTACAAGGGATCAATTGTATTGTTCCACACCAATGATGTAGGTGCTATCGTTAGCAGTAGTGGAACTAAAAGTATTAGGTTTGAGCTAAGTTTTCCCTGAAATGATTAGGACAGTTTGCTTGTACCTGAGTCATATTCTTTCAAGACATCGGTTCTTCTAGGAGGACACTGTGTTCACAACTTTAGTGTTACCTTCACGGCCAAAAGGTTTGGAGATACATAATTTACTGAATTAAAACTGAAGTTTTAGACTCTGCTTATGCAGCATATTTTTAAATTAGATGTAATTACACTACAATAACCACTCCCTCAGCTCACTGTGTGGTTTACTGGGCTTAAGGGGCTCCTAAGCAAAAAAAGCAGGTAGTGGTCACAGTGAATGTTGTGAACTTTAAACTTCCTGAGGAAAGACAGATTTGAGCAGATGAGTGTGATGAAGGCAGAGTTCTGATGTGTGCAGACAGAAGAGGAATGGCTCTCAGGACTTCTGTATGCAGGGGAACGTGCTGAAATATAGTTAGTTTCAATCACATTTTTTGGTAGAAGTCAGTGTTTAAAAAAAATCCGTTGATTATTACAAGAATGAGTTGAAGGTGAGAAGGGTAATTTATCTACAGCTAAAAGTGCTTGCACACAGACTTGCCTCAGCATACCAAGAGGCAAGTTAAAGTGGGGTTAGTCATCGCACTGTGACGTTACTCCCTAAAGAGAGGGAATTTAGTCCATACCTGAAGCAGGATTCTGGCTACAGGGTCAGAGTCTGTAATTTAGCAACAAACTGACGATAGCATGGATTTAAAGACATTGCTAGTCTTGTGTGCTTGAGTCACATAGGAGGAAATGTCTGTGCTTGCAATGGTAGGAAGAGAGAGGAGATGGGAAGTGACAAGTTTGGGTTTTTCAATGGTTATATAAGGCAGTGCTGAGGCAGGAGGAGAGAGAAGGCTGCTGGGGGGTCATCACCCTGGCTGACAGGCAGCCCAGCTGCACTCTCAGTCCAGGTAGACCAGCAACCCCACCCCTGTGAGGCTGACAGGAAAAGTGGCCATTGCTCTTCCCATCTACAAGGGCAGGTGGGTGGCAAATGCTGAACAAGCTGTGAGTCAGCCCCTTTCCTGAGGGTTCTGGGTGATGTGGGGCAGTCCCAGGTATAGAAAAAAGATGGTTTTTAGCAAGGGCAGGCTAGAGGAGAAAGGGACCCAGAGAAGCTCATGCCTTGTCATCTGGCAGTGCCATCCATGAACCACTCAGTGGCACTCCAGCCAACAGGCAGTTCCCAGACAGGTCAAGCTGAGAGGCCATATTGATCATCCAGTTTCTTGTCTCAGTAGTTACTTACCTACCACCTTAACAGCATTTCTCCCTGCCTTCTTCATTGGGTCATAAAAGAGCCTGTCTATTGGAACAGGCACTTCCCACATTCCCCTTGATCCATCCCCATCCCAGTTGCCTGAGAGCACTTTTGCTCCCTAGAGTATTAGTCCCCAATCCCCAGCCTTTCAGAGCTAATATCTGAATCGTTTGCTTAGTTGTATATTCCTTGCAAACGTGCAAGCTCTGTCACAGGTTTTTCAGAGAGCATCATGCACAGGGACAGTAGGAATCTGGGACTTGCTGGGAAAATATCAGAAAGGTATTGAAAATGTGAAAGTTTCCTTTGAATTAGAAAAGAGGATCTGGAGGAGTTAGCACAGAGGTACAAGATCCTAAAATGCAACGTGCACCAAGCCAGAAAATGTAGAGGGAAAAAAGCATTAGCAAAGAAACCTTTGGGGAACTGCAGTAAAGAAAGGGTGGGAAAAGCCATGATCACAGGGTGTGGGTGGGTGTTACAGTGAAGATGTGCACTGGTGTTGTACAAACACTAATTATTTTTGCCTCTGTGCTTGTATTCTGTTGTCTGTGGGGTTTTTTAGTGGGTTATTAAAAAAAAAAATGATCAAAGGTCCAAGTTGTGTAAGAAATGTTGACATAAACTTTTAGTTTCAGTTAATTAAAACAAGAGATGAAGAGTTAAGGAAACCAGAAAACGGACAGTTAAAAATAGTTTCCTGGTAACCAAAAATTTACATGAAGCACAAAGCAGAAAATGAAAATTAAAGTAGAAGGTGGGGAGGAGCTATGCACTTTGCTTGAATTTTTGCATTTCAATTCTGACCCATTATTAACATTTTCTGAGCCAGACAGAAAATTGAACGCAGCCTGGGAACAGTGCTCAGTGACAGTGACATTCCCTGACAGAGCAATTCTCTGCATATCAGTTGCACTAATTATATTCAAACTGACAGCGGCAGTTTAACCCATTCACCGGAGGAATCGTCTTGCTGCAAGACCAGTGATCTATGTTTTCATTTAGATGTCAATCTAGTCTTGTGCTGTACATTTCAAAGGTACAATTAGCTTGAAATGATTAATACCAATACGATAAACATCAGCTCTCCTTGAAATGTTTCCCAACAGAATCTTAAAAAAGCAGCTTGTTTTCTCCTGCGGAGAAACTTAGAAAACCAAGGTTTTTTGCCCTTTTCAAAGCCAGGTTGAATGAAATCATTTCTTGCCTAAGGCAGTTTTCTTTATTTGACCATAAATGAAAATAATGTTGAGCATCAGAAAGTGTTTTGCCTCCACAAATACTCAGAGTGCATCATACAGTTGGAACAACTGAAATCCAACTGCCTATGCCATTTTATTCCACTCCGAGTGGGTTTACATTTTTTACATCAGAGGCAGGAGACCCTATCAGGCTGGAAGACGGGAACAGATGAAAATCAGTTAAACACATCTATTCATTGTAAAAATTATTCTACCCATAGAAAACTTAATCGTGGGTGGAAATGGAGAGAGATGAAAATCCTGTATGACTGACCAAGCTCAGCGGGTTGGAAGCTGCTTTAGATGCATATTCAGTTGTCCTGTGGAAACTGCCAAGCCTTCTAAGTGCTTCCCAGGCCCGTTTCTCTTCTCCTACAACACTGCTAGCTGCAGCAGAAAATATCACCAGAATAAATCTATAGAAATTACACCCTGCCATTGAGTTGTACTGAAGATGATGGGTGCCTGAATAGACTTTTGAAATACAGCTGAAGTAGTCACTAAATACAGTTATGGTGTGGAAAATTCCCAGATACAGGATAGTTAGTCTTAATTATATATTGTTAGTCTTAATATTAGATATGGGTTTAATTGCAAAAAGAGGAGAGAAGAAGAGGAGAGGTGGGGGTGGGCATTGTAGGTGATCTCCAGGACCTGAAAACCTTCAGCTTTTAACATATGGCTGGTTTCTGCCTGGTGCGCTTGGCTTGGGGGGTGAGTAGGTTATGTACTGCGTTAAGAATTATGGGAATGGCCCGCTCTTAGGAAAGACTGGGCAAAGAGCACAAGCAGAAAGTCTGAAGGCAGCTCCAGAAAAAAATATTATTAAATGCAAGAGAAGGAACAAAAATTTATAGAGAAATTACAGAACGAAGGAAAAGATAGATGAAGAAAAATAATGAAGAGTTTGGATTTTGCAGAAAATCAATATAGAGATGTGAGATTAGGGGGAAAAAAAGGGTAAATAAGTTGTTTGACGTAGCACAGAAAGCTACGGTACCTGGCATCTGTCAGTATATTCGGGGTTTATGACCACTTTTGCAGAGCCATGCTGTGAAAACAATATTCACCTCATAGCCCACTCAATTAGTGTGCCTTTGATTTTTATTTAGACAGAGTTTGATCTCTCTTCCCATATACTCTTGAGAAATAAAGACTGTAGAGCACTCTTAAGGCCTTTAGGGAACAGACTTCAAAATTTTCCATGCTGAGAGATGAGGAAAAACTTAAGCTACGTGAATAACCAGCATGATGGCAAATGAATGTTGAACTGAAAGTAATGAACTTTGATCCAACAAAAAGTTCTTTTAATAGATGTGGTGTGCAGGCTCAACATTAACTTGATCAATGTATTTAACCCGGGTAAAGAATCTGTGCAGTACTGTGTGGAGTGCAATGAGGTATCACAGTAATGTTTAACGACTGTCTAAAAACCCTTGCAGATATAAAAACAGATAGATGCACATATTCCCATGCCAAGCGTAAAATGAAAGACAGGTCATTTGAACTGGTTTAATTTTATGTAACTTCAGTCCTCCTAAAGTGAGTTGTCTAATTTCATGCTAGTCACACAGGCTTCCTTTCCAGTAAATGGAATAAATAGGCATAGCTGAAAGATAAATAATCTGGCCTACTTTAGAAGCTATTTTAAGATGAAATGTATTATCTTTTGGAGGTGGTTGTTTCTCTTTGACAACAATGAACAGAACCTACGACTGCCTCAGAGTAATAGATTTAACTGTTAGACCCCTAAATTATGGCAAATCAGTTGCATACTTTGTTCCATGAAGGAGGGTCAAAGTGTAAAACACTGTTCTGTGGGCAAGTAGTGTTTTCATTTTTTTCAGAAAACAGAGTTGTTGCCTGTTAGTTATTCAGACATGGAATAATTCAAGAATCATCTGCTTTGTTCTGCCTTTCTTTCCTCACTGTTATCTGCTGCTTTTGCTGGTCAGTGTTTCAAAGACAGAAGTTTATGAAGAGTCTTAATATAATGTATTATTTTTAAAGTACAGGAATATTTTGTGGAGGCTTTATATTTCCGTATTTTATATGCTCCACTGAAGAGCATAGTGAACTTAAAAATATCTTTCAGTATGAATTTTTTAACAAACAGTCTTCAGATGTTTTTGAAAATTGTATAAAAATAGAACAAAAAGAATTCAAATGCAGAACAGCACATAGGAATGCAGCTTATTTTGATAGATGACAACAGATTTCTTATTCCTTACTTTCACCTGATAACTAGTGTTGAGTATGTCAGCAGCAGTTCCCCCCAAGCTGTCCTGAGCTTTCATGTCTGTATCCGAGCTGAGTACTTCTCACAGGACCACACTATAGATGATGTGCTCATCTTCTGGACATTTTCCCAGCGTTATGTGGGAGAGTTCTTCTACATGGATCAAAATATGGTATTTCCATAAAATATACACAATCATCTGTTTTCCTTTGAATGTCTGGAGTTTGCTGTTGTGAAATGCTTCTTATCTTCAGCCCAGTTGTTTTAAGTAAATATTTGGTGTTCCATCTGAGCAGTTCTCTTCCTGTGTGGCAAATGGCCTTGTTACAGGCTGCCATTAAGATGCAGTATGGGGCATATACAGTTGTGCTTTGAATACATGCAACTGCGTGCAATTCACTGCAGAAACTGAAGTCCTGCTTTTGTCATTTGCATGTCATCAGTTTGTCTTATGATATCAGTCTCATTGTGTACTATTTTGAAATTACAGAATCCTGCCAAGTAGACTATTTCCTTTTTTTATTCCTAAGGGTTTTATTTTACTGAAAACTTTAAGGGCTTTAAAAATCAGAGCCACTCTTAGCAGAGCTAATGTAGTGTATCATTGTGATGTTAAAGCTGTCAAGGACACAAAATAGCATCATAACATTTTGACTGAGTGCAAGTGACTGTGCTGTGGTTTTGAGATTGTGGTTTGCAAGCCAAGTGTCAGTAGAGGTAACTCATTAGCTACATGGCTTTCAGTAAAAGACCATATAGTGGATTGGCAGTTGCGTAATGTTTAGCTATATCCTCACAAGTGTTTTTTGCAGAATGTAGCCTCTGAAAAGGTTTGCTTCTAGGTACTCAACAATGGGTTTTTTGGGTGCCCAGGCTCCAATTTCTTTCTTATTAAAACACCACCAAAGACTCTTACCTTTTCCAAATTAGGAAATGTTCTCAAGTAGACTAGGCCCTGAGATGGGTCATGTTCTCGGAGAAGTGTTCACAATGCTCAAGTACCCTGGGACTTGCTGGCCTCTTGTACCAGACCCAGGGTAAGCAGAGCACCAGATTTTTCAGAGATGTGTTGAGGACCAGATGGATGGGTAAAATGCTGTGCCATATAAACTGGAATATCCAAAGATAACCGAGGAATCATGAGTGGCTGGTGTGGATGCAGGGTGTTCCAGCATGTGTATTGGCACAATCTGAATGACAAGTTGGTGCAGTGAAAGCAATGAATATCAAAGACTGAGATGCTGTTTTCAATGGGTGGTATATGCCCGTGAATTTGCTCAAGCCACATTCCCCATTTCTGTTTTAGTGGAGTATAGGAGATGGGGAACAGCTACTTCTCTGTCCCAACAGTAAAAACTTGATTTTCTTCTGATGTTGAACCTGACTTGTTTTTAAAATAGATATGTAAATGGAGCGTGTGACATAAGAGATCTGCTAATAAAGAACACATGAACAACTTCAGTTTTCTGCAGTCACTAAGAACACTGATTAAGAGTGTATCGTCTCAGCCTCTCAATGGACTCTGTGGCAGTTATATAGGGAAAAGTCAATAGTGTGAAAAAGGTGGCAGTCAGGAAGTGTCTTGAGAAGTTTTGTTGGCTAAATTGTAAATGTTTTTCTGTAAACAACCATCAATTCTGTGTAACATATCTTCTAACTTCTTTATTCAATGGTGAAAGCGACTGTGATTTCTTTCTTTCTAGACAGTGAGTTTATATCAGGTATTTTGATGGTTTTTTAATGAAAAGAAATGAAAAGGTGATACTTTTGTTCATGAAGTGAAAGGTTATTGTTTCAGTCCCCACAAGTTTCCTTCAGACTTCATGCATGTTAATGTCAGACACTTTTTAAAGAGAGTGAGGAAAGGAGTATCAATAGAAGAATCTCCAATTCAGGGTGAAGTATTTATTATGTATATTGCATGATACAGATATGTAAATATTACCAGAGCTATTGGAAGATGGAGAAGTTATCTCAATCATATAGAAAGGAGAAGAGTGTTGGGAATTCTTTTTTTAGAAATACATCTGTCTTTTTGAGAAGAATCCAGTAAGGCCATGAAAGCTCTACCCATTTAGATCAGTTCAAATCAAATACCACTTTGGAACAGCATACTAATATATATATATATATATATATTTAGATATTCTTAAGAAATAAATCACTGTTTTAAAAAGTAAGATACCAAAAGGATAATATTTTCTCCTATATTTCCAAACTATGATTTTTTTTTTCTTAAGGATATCTAGAAAAACATATCCTGTGATTTCTAACTTATTTTTTGTAATGAAATTATAATTTTGGTCTTTAATAGACACCTTTGAAGATCTTAAGTCATGCCTATGCTTTTTAGAAAATTCAGATGTGGCTCTGAAAGTCAAACATGACAATAAGAAAACTGTGACTCTTGAACACCAACAGCTACACCACAGAAGTCTTACTAAATCTTGACATGATATTACATGTGATAGGTGTCATGTGTCTAAAATCCTAACACAAATCGGGAAATACGTGAAGGATTAAAAACACCAAACATCGAAAGATGTGCCTCTGTGAACCGCTTTTATATAGTTCCACTAGGGTGTGTGACTATGGGAGGCAGAACTCTTACTAGCAATTTTTTCTCTATCACCGTGAATAATAGCTTTGAACATGGATGTGAAGGAAATACTGCTTACTTGTATGAGAAAATTTGTCATTCATAGTCAGGAAGAATCTAGTCATCTTTAGAGCCCAGATTGTCAGTTCAGTTTATCTGGTGATGAATTTGTGGTTGTCTGTAGTAAAGACAATGTCACTGAATGACCATAAAAGAGTTATCCATCCTATCAGTCTAAGGGAATAAAATGCCTTTGAAGTGTTTTGCTTAACATACTTAGTATTCCACCTAGGAGAAAAAAAATTCTCATACCTGAATTTGTACTGAGTTATTATTTTTGGACAATCTGATGGTTTTGTAGGACTCCATTTAAAAGATAGGATACCATTGCCAAAAGTGCAAAGCACTAGGGAGGTTCAGATGTTTGCAATGTACCAATTTAATCAGTACCTCTGAATACGAATACAAAGACAAAGCAAATTACACTGTAAGAAGACCAAATGGCCAAATACAAGTTTTGGATGGTGTCTCTTGTTGACGGAATATCAGTGACAATATATTGTCACTATATTATGGTATTCCATACCGGGAAGTAGCAATAATATGTCAACTGTATATCAAAAGTAATCAAAAGTCCAGCAAACTGTGCTTTGAGGAATGAGGTGTGTTTGGTTTTGTTTTGAACAGAAGCACTAGAAACATCTACTGCAAACCATTAGCTCTGCTGGAAAAAGAGGGAAAAAACCTGTTTCCAAGATGCTTTAAAGTATAATATATCCAAGTCAATGAAATATTAATGGCCAAGATATCTACTGATATAACACAGTCACACAAACATGCATCAAAGAGTTTCCTGAGTTATAAAAGAGCTATCCTTGTGACTGGGGAAAGTGAGATTATATCTGGAAGAAAAGGCATTCTGAATTGATGAAAAAAAAAGATGAAATTCTGAGAATGCACTAATAGGAGAGCTCTGTACAAGTAACTGTGAAATCAGCAAGGATGTAAAATATATTCTGTGTTTAAAATAATTCACAAAATTACTGTGTGAGCTAATTAAAGAAGACTAGAGGGACTTTTATTGCTTGGGGTGTTAAAAATTACAGTGGATGAGACACTAGGGGGCCTGTTCAAAAACCTTTGAAACCTTTTGAAGTCATCAGAAGCCTGTCCCTTGAATTTCAGCAATTTTTGAGTCAGCCATAGAGAGTTGTGCTAAAGGAATTACTCTCCATTGTTAGGATGTGTAAGTATATCATGTGAAAGTGTTTTCTATTGTCCGATTTACATATTTCTAAGTGTAGGATAGTATGAAAACTTATATTTTTTTATCTCCCAGAATGAAATTAGTTGCAATATGAATAGAAATTAAAATAAATTTCCCACTTATATTTTATAAGGTTATATACTTCCATAGTTCTCAGCATTAATAACAGATATGAACTCTATTCTTTGCTAAAATTCAAGGTCTTTCACTAGCCAAGATACACGGAAACCAGTAAATTTTCCAAGCAGAAAATTACTGCTGAAGACAATTTAGTAACTTAATTGGGAGTCAATAAGAAATGTAGTTTCTCATTATCATCACTAATTAATTAGGTTGAGAAGAAATGTGGACTCGACGATGGAACTTAACAGGAAGGAACCATCTATTTCCCATAAGTTTTTCATTAGGTATTCCAACATTTTAGAATAAAATTTTTAAAACACTTTAAAATGGATGAGTACGTTCCATTAGACTTGCATATTCATAACTCTTTTTCATTCAGTAAAGTCCAGAAAAGACCATGTGAAGTATAACTTCTACTTCTGTAAATTTTGCGAAACTGTATTATACATAAGAAAAAATGTATTCAAAATTCAGTTATTTTCCTTGAAGGATTAGACTAGACTAGGACTAGACTTCATCAGGCTCTTCGTGCAGATACGTACATGTATTTATATTCTCGTGTGCATGTGCTCCCTAAAAAGCCAGCTGGGTAAAATCACTCTCCCACTCATTAATGTAACATCATAGCAGGACAAAAGCGTTAGCCAAGGTTTTGGCAGATCTGTCTGAAATCAGTGTAAATTCTGACCCTTAGCAGTGGCATGCTGAGTAACAAATTGGAGGAGAGCAAAGCCACTGGCCAAACACCGGCATCTGTACGTGTGCTAGTGTCCAGGGGGATCTGCCTGCAGGAGTTTGCTCTGTGGAACCATGCCTCTGTGAAAGGATAACAAAATCAAAGTGGCTGATACCTGCTCAC
Source organism: Rhynochetos jubatus (assembly GCA_027574665.1). NCBI lineage: Eukaryota > Metazoa > Chordata > Aves > Eurypygiformes > Rhynochetidae > Rhynochetos > Rhynochetos jubatus. The sequence goes on from CM050652.1 coordinate 12,556,048, forward strand.
TCAAAATCTCTTCTGAGGTGGTTCTGCTACAGACCTCCTAACTATTCCACTTCTGTCTAAATTGTTACTAATTTATCTTTCTATATAACCAAATTTCATACCATCTAGCAATCCAAGAAATGAGACTAGCATATCCATTTTTAAGGTAATTATTAAGATTGAAATTTGGGATGCCTTATATATAACTTAAAGATCAGAGCTAAATTTATAGCACTTTTTTTGTCATAGCTATCCACTCTGTACACTTACAGTCTGATCCAAATAGTTTTTTCTTAAGTTAAGATTCCATTGGTCGAGCACCACTCATCTGTATCTTCTTTCACTAAATCAGCTGTTCATGTACAAAGAAAATGATCAAATATATATGTCGGTCACTTAGAAAATTGGGTAAAATCCCTAGTATGCATGGGTTCTGTCACTTGGTATAGAAGGAGGCATAACTTTTTAAAGTAGCTTTGAGATTAAAATGGCACTCTAAAAACGTACCTGTGAGAAAAAACAAATGGACCTTAAAACAGTCCAAGAACTGTTTTATACAGGTTAAAAGGAAAAAGACTTTTTAGTTTCTGAAGCTTGAGAACACGTTTAAAAATACCTAAAAAATTGCACTTAAAAAAAGAAATCCAAGTTGATCCATTGAAATTTACAATTTTGACTCATCCCTGAAGTGAAGTTGTATCTGTGGTACTTGAATAATCCATTCAGTGTCTTCTACTGAAGCAAAACCAGGTAAACAAAAAGTGGGGCTGAAAAGCCAAAACAATGGTGTTTTTAAAATATCTGTGTGCATCATTCAATTGATGCATCAGAGTTATACTGTTTGCATTTTATTATATCCATATTTCTCAGTGAGGAGTAAACAATAGCTTTTTTCCTAAGATTAATGACACTCTGCCCAATAGTTTGGTCTGTTTAATTAGTGTGTTCCACAGACAAGGTACATAGACAGAAAATATCCCCCAAAACCTCTCTCTTCAGTCTCTCTTATAATTTAATTATTCTATAATGTATTCCTTGGCATAAGAGGCTGTTAAAAATTAACAAGAAACTATGTAAATTGATGCAACATCACTTTGGTACTATAAACTTGAAGTTAGTCAGAAAAAAAACCCCAATTTTCTGGCTTCCCATCATGACTAAATACAGAATTAAAAATACATGCAAGTGTAACATTTTAAATGAACTGAATTATGGAACAACATAAATTCACTTTTAGTGGTCCTATATTAAAGTATTTGCTTGTGTTTGTAGTACCGAGAATGAAATTTAAATGACAGTGCTGTTCATACTTTCTGGAAGGAAAGCTCGACAGAAAATCTTTCAGAATCACAATAATGTAAAAAAGTGGTAGTGAACCCAGCATAACTGCAGGAGAGGCCAGCCTGACAAAACTGGTTGAAAGTCATTCTGATCTTTTGGCTATAAACAGTCCCCAGTGAATAGAATTTGACATCACATTTTGTCAGTGACTTGGTTTATGTAACAAACCCATTACAAGGTAGACAGACATGGCATGCTTTACTCCGGAAAAGCTTAGGGCTGGATTCATTAGAAAAAAAGGTACTATAGGCATTGCATAATTTCTCTGCAGATCTGTTACATGAAGGGCGGGATTCATGTGATATGTAATTCTTGCAAAAACTTCACCTAGCAGTTTATGGATTGGCAGCATCCAGAGTTTAGGCAAGTGCGTAATTGAGTACTGACATCAAAGAGGGTATGGGAAATAGCATCCTCTCTTTGACCATGACAGAAAAGCTGACATGATAAACAAGCTGGGTTTGATAACAGGTTCTTATGTCATAACAAACTAACAGCGAAGAATTTTCACTGGAGTGCGTAGCATCACTGCACTGTTTTCCAATAATGGGAAAGGTACATCACATCACAGAATACTATTCTATGTTTTCCCTGAATACTGTTTAATTTATTTTTCTTTTGCTACCTATTTGTAAGAAAGCTAGAATGAGTTTACAAATAATATGCTGTACAGATTAATAATTATTTCTGAGGTCCTGTTTCCTCCCAGTATGTTGCAATTCCCTGAAAACTATTGTTCTGTTGAAACTTCTACAAGAACAAAAATTGCAAAAATAGTAAATTGGTACCCATTTTTAGTATCAGAAAGTGTTTTACCCAAGGGTTTCTTCATCTCTACAGAAAAGGCTTTTAGTTATTTGTTTGTTGTTTATAGAACATTTTCTTCTGCAGAGCTAAAAATACAATGTGAAAAAATGTAAATTGGGATGTCTTTGTGGAAATGTGAATCTGACCTAAGTCACATGAATTTTCTGAGATCACACAGAAAGTCCTGAGCAGGACTCAGGAAACGACACAGCATTTTGTTCATCATTTAAAAGTTAGCCCCCAAAAGATTTAAAATTTATTACATATAGGATTTTCCCCAATGCTTTTGACAGAAAAGACTGTCTGTGTATATGGGAAAACAATTTCAGTGCAATTTATGACTTTCCCGAAGTTTCATGCTTTTCTAATGAGAAATTAATGTTTTTACTACATCATTGTAAGACTTGGATCTTATAAGGTCAAGGTGAAAATAGTTTTGTTTGCATCTACCAGCAGTTTAAAAGAATCTAAATATTAGACAAGGCTTTCTGCAGTTCATGGACTGACAAATTTTCATTTTTATAGTATTAAGAACTAGACTAATTTGATGAGTAATAGTAATTCCAAAGTCTCGCTAAGTTTTAAAGATCCATTTTTCTGTTTGCTATCCAAGACTAGAAAATTCCTAACCTGAAAAACTAATTTCTAACAGGACATATAATAAAATGAGAGTAGCAGCTTAGAATATGACATCCAGACAAATAAATGTAGAGCTGAATTGTATATGAAATTTCTTCCAGAGCCTACATCTATGAACATGGAAACTTGCTAATGCAACCTGAATGATTAGGTTGTGTAACTGCCTAAGTTATTTCAAAATCTATTTTCTGTGAGGAAGTGCTATTTGTATATGAAACAAGTTGGTTGGCAAAATCTTTATGAACAGATGTGTAATCTTATTGACAATTTGAAACTTAGATTTAATTATGTTAACTACATCCATTCTAGAACCTACAGAACTGCAAACATAAATATTTGTTTATCACACCAAAGGTTTTACAATCATTTACTCAAAAAGGTAAAGTTAGGTTCCAGTTTAACTCTGTAGACATGTCTGTGTGACGTAGGTAAGGAAATGGAAAATAGTGACATATGCAATACATCTCAGTTATCAAACATTGCTTCATGATTCTACCTGTAGTTTCATGAATTGTTTCCATTCATATGAGATTTATGCATAGGTTAATAATAATTTCAGATTATATTAAGCATTTGCTTTTGTAATCTTCATTTATGTAGCTCGTTGCCATTCACACTTCAGTGTGTAATTGCTTCAGTGGAGGGATTTCTGTATTAACTGAGAGATAACTGAATATTTTGTGAGATTGCAAAAGTCATTATTAGTTCCAGTTGACATTTAATAAACAATCTTAATAAATAAGGTGAGTGAAATTTAGAAAATTAACTACACCAAATAAACTGTCTTGGAGCACATGTAATTGGTCAGATGCTTCTAAGATTCTCCCTCAGCAATGTAATGTTATGTGCACAAAGATATTTCTCCAGCGTTAGACATTATCTCTCTGAAAATTAGTAGCTGATAAATTAGGTGTTGATGGGGAGCCAACAGAGTGCAGTCAACTGTGAGTGTGAAGATAGCACTATTTGCATTCCTTATTATTCATAAAGAATTACAGGACGCCCACACATCTGACATGATTAGAACGCATGAAGAGTAGTTTAAAAATCAGAGTGTATTAAACATACAAAACAAAGTGAAAATGAAAATACATTTTGGCCATTATAAAAAAATAATGTTTGTTCAGTATCGCTCTGAATTTCTGGGCCAGAAGAAACTATTTTTTTTTCTCTTTTCAAGGAAAAGAAAGCATTACCTCTCTCCTAGAAGCTCTCTGCCTTTAGGTTTCAATAGACCTTACTGCCTAGGAATTACTTCAGAGGCTGTTTTGCACACCCTAAGTCACACTGGAGCTGAAAACTCAGAGGTGATACTTTTTCCTGGTTTATTGTCTCAGTGTAAATTTCTTATACAAAATTTATTATTGAAATTAATGTGTCAGTCTTAAAGGGCGGTGGAATGTATCTGAATCCTTATAGTCTGCTGAGCAAATGTAAACATAACTGTCTTTAAACAACTACAGATAGTAATATATGATCAGTGTTGCAAAAGTATGACAAGAGAAATGGAACATGCTTGGAAAGACAGATGACTGGAAGTTGCTATTAAATTTGCAAGAGTCAAAAGGAGACTGTTCACAGCATCAGTGAATTTTGGATCAACCCCATGCTCCTGTAATTACAATATATATCCAGAAGTGTGCTAGTTTTCATTTAACTTGCAATTTTCATGAGCCTAGACTTTCTCCTTTCTATGAGGACTTTCAAGCCGGAACTTAAATGACATTTTGGGACAGAAATCTGATGGACACAAATATGTATGTATTTTTTTAAATCAAAACACAAAAGCTCTGTAATCAGATGCTTAAATTCTACTAGACACCCTGATACTTACATCGCTCAGGAATAATTCCACTAAAATCACACTAATTTGGATATCTTTGTGTAAGCAGAAACAATCCATCACCTGGTCACTCTGCCCGTGATCCTGACCACCAGTCAGCTGTGGTGGTGAAGAGCTACATTGGAGTGCTGAGCCTGAAGTTATATACCTGTTCCAAAACCACACACCTTCTGGATCAGGAGGTTACAGAAACAGTGATTTTGTTTGATTTGACATTTCATTAGTTAGATTTGACAATGTCTGTCATAGCTGTTTGAGCAGAATTTTTTAAAACCTCTGCAGAACAGGGGAAGAGCGACAGAGTAGAGGGGTTTGCAAATTAAGTGGTTAAGGGTTAGGCATACTTAGCTCCTAAGAGACTTAATGAACCTTCATTTGATAGTTATCATGATAGCAGAAGAAATTTGAAGATGACAAATGCAAAATAAATAATATTAAAATATGTATTTGAATTATCCATATACCTCACTGGACCTGAAGATATTGGAATTGTTCCTACTGAGAAACCAAGTATCAGTTCAGGGAGGTTTTTTAATAACAGTTCAGTGCACAGGAGCTTTCCAATAGACAATGATGTTAAAGAGACCAAAGAGCAAGTAGAAAATAATTTGGAGAGTATTCAGTATCAGTTTATCAGTTTAAATTTTAGCAGTGCTAAATCTTAATCACCTTGTTTAAGAAAAGAAATTGAAATAATTTGGAGAACAAAATAAATAGGTGCGGAAGAGACCTCGAAAGGCATGAAGAGAGCTTGAGAAGTCTGAAGCTAGCTTGTATACAAGACAGATAAAACAAAGTGTAATACATTAGAACTACTTGTAATGTAATCATGGCCCCTATTGTATCTTTTGTCTTTGTAACAAAGGGATTAGTCATTAAAATTGCCAAGAGTAATATTGAATTGCAACATGCTTAATTATTTTCATTTGTCCTTCCCTTTGCGTAATGTTGAACTTGTCTTTGAACAGATTGAGATTCAGAATTTGTAAGTATTAAAAAACACTGGTTTTGCTTTCAGAGTTTGAAAGTATTAAAAAATAACCAGTCACTCATGTGACTGTGAAAAATACCCAAAGTCATATCAGATAAAACATGTTCTTTTTAGAAGGAATACAAACCCACAGATTCCTGAGCTTAGGGCAAACCATTAACTAATGGCATGTTTTTGCCTGTGGGTTGATTGTTTTGTAATTGTCAACTGAAGAGTTCCTTTCACCTTCATTTGAAGTGTGGGGTGGTGGCCTCTGTCAAAGATGTGATAGTGAATTAGATAGATAATTGGTGTGATTCCTTATGACAGCTCAAATGATTCTGTATAAAATCAAAGAAAATCAAGCTCGTACTTTTTGCTGAAGATAAAAGCAACTGTGTAGTGTGATGGGTTTCTTGGGGGAAGGCTAATTCTTGCAAGCATTTCTGCTGCACCTATATAATCCTAAAGTGGAGATTATGCCAAAATGCAATTCACTGTAGAAATAGCTGTCCTAGTTTAAGAGCTGGAAAAGATACAAACGTATATGATCATGGCCTTTTGCTGGTACTAATGCCCTCTGCTATGATGCAGGCCTCGTTCACCGAGACAAAATAGACCAGCAGATATGGTGATGTTCATTCTGATATCTCAGCCAGTTTATATTTGACCAGGTAAATGTATGTGTGTGGTACCATATTCTGCTTTATGTTCCTATCCTTGTGGAACAAACATCCAGTAGTGAGTGTGTCAGCCACTTAGACTGGTTATAGGCATTTTTTTGGTTCATTAGGTTGACAAAGAAGATAAAAATAGATGTAGCTACCTTTCAACATCTACATGATTACCAGATCTGTATAATGAAGTCATCAATTCATTAGAGAAATAGCAGGAGCATTTCTTTTTATTCTGAAGGGTGCTTGAAAGAAAGAAGAGCCCTTTCCTTCCTTCTTAGCTTGCCTTTGGCTTTCAAGGAGAGTATGCACAAACAGCCCTGGGTTATATTTAACGATGCAACAATAAACTCTTCTTCTGTGCAGTCTCTACTGCTTAACAAGTACATGAGGACACAGAGAACATTCTGTTTTTCGTCCATGTACTGTTGCTTTTTTGTGTCTGTTTTTGCACTGTTTTGGACAGCTGTGATCACTAAAAGGACAAAATACTGATCACAAGATGAAGGGAAGCTTATAGACAGAAAAAGAGACAATGTTTCTGGGAAGAAAAAGAATATATGGATAAAAGGGGAAGATGCCAAGATTCATTATTCTCAGAACAATATATTTCTCGTATTTTCTATAATGACTAATATTATGTGGATCCAGCAGCACTGAGTTCTTCACTCCTCTAGTGTTAGCTTTTGATAGGAGTTGATTATCTACTTTAGACCACTTATAAAATCCCAGTATAATTCAGTTAGTAAAAGGCTGCTATGAAAAAAAAACAGAAAACCAACACTTTCGTGATATAATGTTTGTCAAATGGCAGAAGGAGAGGAGTGAGTGTAGAAATATGAGGTCAAATGGTCTTGACCACTCTGGATTTACAGCAGTAACATTTAGAGCAGCACTTAGCTCCTAATCTGTAATGCCAGACACGTAGGGACATCTTGAACAAGTCATAAATTTCTTGTGTGCATTTCTGTACATAGCTGTATGATGGCCCTTACAACCCTCTGCTTCTTGGGGCCATGGGGGCACCTGGAGCATCTTTCAAACTCATCTAACTCATCCAGGCTGTCAGACAGTGTTCACTGAATCAGCTCTTCATTGGTCAGGTGACCGGTAACAGTCCTTACTGGGTGACCAGTGAATCAGAAACACATCAGGTGAATTCTCTTGCACTGGATGAATAGCCTAAGTCTGAGACTAGTACATGGTACCCATGACTGATGGAGTAGATTTCATGCATTGGGTTTTCCATGGTTTTTTTGTAACGTCTGCTACTTGCCTGCTAGCCCTTTGGCTAGTTGGGTTGTTTTTTTTTTTATGTTACATCTTTAGCTAGATAGTGTACCTACAAAGCATAAAATGGCAGTGAGTTCCTCTGAGCAAGAAGACGGTAGCCTTTCTGCTTCACCTGGCTCAAGATGTAGCTTCTCTGGAATTATTTTCCTGTACCCAAAATACAGCCAATCCTAAGGAGAAATATAGGTACTGAAACCTATGGAGTATACCAGTAGCTCCCTACACACAGCTGTTTTGAAGAGGAAAGGAGAGTGGTTTAGCCAGGAATCAAGATGATTTTTTTAGACTTATCATAGGGTTTCTTAATGTACTCATTTATCGATACCTTTATTTTTAGTATTATCTGATGTCAGAGACCTAGTGATAGAAACAAATCCTCCTGCTAACTAGCCCATATTCTTCCACATAGTGCCTGCGTTTTTCTGGGAAGCTCTGACCAGGAATTGCAATCATATGGGAGGCTGCTCAGCTCATGCAGTTGAAAGTGGCATATTCAAATGTCAAGCACTGAGCGAACAACTGATCTCCACAGTTCCATAATTAAGTCCTTTCTAGTGCATTTGCAGCTCAGCACTGTAGCCTTTTTCTCATTTTGTGGTCCCAGGTGTGAGAAGCTGTTGGTTGGCTGATGTTGCGTAGGCAACCAGCTGTGTCTGGTATTCAGGGAAGAGAAAATTCAATGCAAAGGTGCACTACTTAAGAGAACATACTGTGTCCACAGGTTAGCATCACATCCTGCCCCATGCAGCAACCAGATGAGCCTCTATGTTTCACAAGAATGAATACGTCAAATGTAGTAGTTCCACCGACTCCTCTACATGTCGTACTGTAGGGATAGATCAAACATCAGAGAAGACCCATAGGAGAACTCAGGTTTACGGTTCATGCATAGACTGAATTACATACCTATCAATTTAGATTTACATTTGTCCTAAACAAATGAACTGTATTTAATTATGCAAATGTTAATAGAAATAGAAAAAGAAGAAAAAGCATTTGTGTCAATGTGGTTAATGGCTCATTTTTTCAACTTCAGATAAAACTTTTTTATTGCTTTTTTAGGAAATGGTACAATTATGTTCAATTCCAGATACTGTATATTTTGTTATCATTGTTTACAAATGTGGATATTAAGGCTGACTGATTCACATTGCACAAATGTGAGGCTTTACACTATGGACCAAAACATGAAGATTTTCGTGTGATAGACAGGAATAAACAATCCTGCACAAGCACAGGCTTACCAGTAATACAACCTTCAGGCTATGCAGTTTTGTGTTCTTGTTTTATTAGACATTTTCTAAAAGAAAAAAAAAGCCTTCTGAATGATTAAATGCCTCAGTCAGACAATAACTGTATAAACTGGTTAAGAAGGCTGGAGTATACACCTTCTCCACTATATCTCTCCATAATCCAAGTTTTTAGGTTTACCTACAATGTGTGCGTGCATATAATTCAAAAATGATTCTTCTATCACCTGCGAGAAAAAGAGCCTAAAATATTTTTTGTTTTGTTTGTGATTTCGTTTCACAAGGTTACAAGAGTTTTATCAGTGTTCTAATATTAGGAAGATCAAGAGAGAGAGCATTTGAATAAGGAAGATGGATCATAGTAAAGGATAATGGAGTAAAGGTTGTTTTGGGATAGGTGGACACAGAAACCCGAGCTGCTAAAGCAGAAAATGGGCAAAAATGAAAGTAGTAAAGAAGCCATGGACACTGATAGATCCTGGTCTTACAAGGTACTGAGCAGAAAGACATGGAGAAGATGAATGATTCTGGAGGATACTAAATGCATCCAGTGAGACATATGAAAAGAAACAAAGCAGAATGATGACAAGGTTGAGCAAGTGTTAAATGGATGAGTTGATCCATGACTGAAATTCAGTCTGGTGCTAAGGAGTCAAAGGGGATGTTATTCCAGCTGCACCAGTTACCCAGTATGAAGGAAAGAGGCTTGAGTAAAGGAAGAGCTCAGTCAGCATTATTTTTCTCTTTATTTCCTTCAGCCTGTGTAGGCTTTGAAATATTACATGTATCCTAACTATATTAGTTTTTTTTAGGCTCTGAACTTTGTCCAGAATGTAATAGTTTTGAGGGATTGTTTGATTCATAACTCTTTTCCTTTCTTTGAGTATTCATATATATTAATTTAGATTTGCATATATAGATATATATATTTAAGGAGGCTGAAGACAGTAGGATAAGTTGGTAAACTGCCTGCAGTTTTCTCTGCTTATATTAAGCATGAACATACTGAATGCTAAAGCCATTGTTATCACCCAATCAAAGCTGGGGCACCATTATGAAGCTGTAAGCTCAGGAGTTAATCTTTTCAAGGGCTTAAAGAAATTAGATGAATAAATCTCATCCTTCTAGAAAGCATCTTTTCTATATGGATGGTTTGGATTTATTCATGGTAGGCAGCCTTCTTCCCCTGTGATGAATATAGAGGCAAGGTTGGTTTGACTTCTGATTTTAAAGAAAATATCCCTGTCTGAAACACGGAGGAAATCATTTTAACAAGGTTTGTCCACAGTGTCATCTGGATACAGGAAAAGACAAACTGACTCAAAAAGGTCTCTCTCCTGGGACTTTACTTCACAGGCTGTCTTTGGAGATGGCTATAAAGGTGAATTGGTATATTTGCAGTTTCCATAGTCCTTACTAGACTCTTGTAGTATGTTTCCATTTTTACCTTTTCTTATACTCCTAGATTATAGAGGGAGGATAAAATTTGAACAATTTCATTTCCAGTGGGCAATTAGTATACCAGTATAATTGGCCCTATGGCTTTCTCTCAGAGAGAGACAGAAAGGAGCACTTCACTTAATATTTCTTTATGAGCTCCACAGTTAGTATGATAAAAATAAGCCTGAGGGAAACGTCTCAGTCTTGCTAAAACCTCCCATTCTGAGACTGCTTCTGCCCCCCCTCCATCCTGTGCCACAGCTGTGACTGACCTCCACAGAGTCTCATCACCTGAGCTCTAACTGCTTTTGATCTTGTAAGTATAGAATCATAAAGTCATAGAAACGTTTAGGTTGGACCTTTAGGGTCATCACGTCCAACCATCAACCTAGTGCTGCCAAACCCACCACCTTTCCCTAAGCACTGCATCTACACGTCTTTTAAATACCTCCAGGGATGGTCATTCAGCCACTTCCCTGGGCAGCCCGTTCCAATGCCTGGCAACCCTCTTGGTAAGAAATATTTCTTAATGTCCAATCTGAACCTCCCCTGGCACAACTTGAGGCCGTTTCCTCTTGTTCTACCGCTTGCACTTGGGAGAAGAAACCAACACCCACCTCGATGCAACCTCCTTTCAGATAGCTGTAGACAGTGATAAGGTCTCCCCTGAGCGTCTTCTTCTCCAGGATAAACAACCCCAGTTCCCTCATCAGTTCCTCATAAGACTTGTGCCCTAGACCCTTCCCCAGCTTCATTGCCCTTCTCTGAAAAGGCAAAATTCTAAAATACACAGCAGTTTATCCTGGAATGGAAGCCAGTGCCTGACAGAATCACAGCAGCAATAAAAGAGAAGTGTCCCAGTCTACAAAGTTAATGATATCTTTAGTAATTAAGATACAAACCTAATGTAAGCACTGCAGTATCTAATGTATAGCAGAGCTGGTGGAGTGCTTTTGTCTGTTCTATTTTCTTTCTGAGTGAACAGATAATAGGTTCATGGTTTACGTTGAGAATAAACTGTATTACGACATTAAGTCCTTAATTATTTGTCCATTTGGAGTACAATTAAATTTCTCTAAAAAGTGGTTGCTCGTTTAGTTAGCATTCCCATGTTTTCAATGAAAAACTGAATGATATTTTAAATCTAATTTACTTAAACAGCCAAAACAAATCTTGCTGTGAGCACTTACCAAAGTTAATCTCCACTTGTGCTTTTTATAAATGGGGAAAACCAGCTGGTTTCAATCTCTTTTAAGTCTGGGTTTTTTTCGGTGGTACTGAACAGACATTTTATTGAATAGGTATTATCTTGAACTGAAGTAATTCTTATCCAGAAGCATGACTGCTGTCATATGGTTTAAAGAGAAGTATAAAAACCCACCTAAAGCTTTGATAACAGAAGATACGGCAGTAATCTTACACTTAGATTGTCTTTTCTGCAGATCGTTGTGCAAACTTTTCCGCTGGAGATTGGAATGATCAGTAGTCACTTTCAATTAGTTCTCATATTTAAACAGTGAGGCCATCTTTTTTCATCCAGTGTCTATTTATTCTGCATTGTCCATCTGGAGTCATAAAAGAAAGAGAAACAAAATGTTCTGAAATATGTTCATGGGCATGTATTTGTGATTTTGTATATTTTTGGCATAATAGCCCATCTTGACATTACGTGATTACAGGAGAGGTATCCATCAGCGTCTATCTGTAATTTGATTTTGTGCTGATCCCATTTCCCACAGGGTTATATTTCAAACTGTGTACAGAGCAAAGCTATCTGGCAGCAAAGTCCACCGAGCCAAGTAGGGATTTGCTACCAGATAATTTGATCCTTTACTTTCTGCACTTTTTTGAACTTTTCTTATCCTACTATGCTATCATTTACACCCCACAAGCCAATGTGAAAGTCATCAGTCATCGCATGAATGTTAGTAAAAAATAAAACTTGTCTGATGATTGAAAGATATACTGGAGCAATATAAATACATACAGTATTTTATTTTTAAAGAGCATTGCACTGAAAAATTCTTGAAAGCTGAGGGGCCATATTTTTAATATGTATAATGCTGAACAGTTTCCTAGCTGATGGTTGAGTTTATTTGAATACAGAAGCAAGAGAATATGATAATAATTTATTTCATTTTTAGTGAATGACCATATCTGGAATATAACTTCACCCAAGATAACAGTAATGTGCCAACAAAGAGTTTGACCTTACCACATGCAAAACCCAACATTTAAATGGTTTCTGGTTTACAGAGACCCTAGTCAGTTTAGTCCCATGTCAAAGCTATCTAGGCTGAAAGGAAAAAAAAAAAGCCATTTTAAATTGAAATCAGAATGTATAGGCAAAATAAATTCATGCAAAAATTATTGAAATAGCTTTTTTAGGCTGAATACGTTGGTTATAGTTGCTTTTTTACCCACACAGAGAGATAAGGCAGAATAGACTAGTCCTGTCACTGGATCTGAGTGGACAAGTGTGAATAATGGCTATTTTTCCAAATTTGTCAAAGCAAACCATAGTAGGAAGAGCAGAACATATTCTCAGTATAAACAGCTGTGACAGCCACAAACAGGCACTCTGATGTGGTACCCACAGTTGTAGTCAACAACTACTGCAGTCTGTCCTCCACAACCACTGCTCTTTATTTTCGATCATTTCATGGCTTGAGACACCATCAGGCAAGTTGCTTTCTTTCTCTGCAGGAGCTGCCGCAGCCTGTTTTGTCCATGCTGTGAAGTGCACTGAGGCTCAGGGTCTCTGTGAAATTGAGAGAGAGATGGGTAGAGAGAGGAAAAATAAGAAGGGAGTCAGGAGGGCAGAAGGGAAAAAGGCGCAATGTATCTCATGCGTGTCGGAAGGATTTTTTGGTGTCCTGGTACAAATCAGAAGTCTTTGTGGCTGTGCTTGCCTAGATGACCTAGTGATCAGGGCTCACGCGCAAAGGGCGGAGTTTCTAGACCACAACAGACTCACTGGCCTTGGCCAAAGGATTACCCCAGGAATCCTGAAGTCTTTCTTTTTTGTGGGGGGAGAGAGAGAGGAGAAAAGAGAAAGGAGAAAGCAAAGACAGACTGGAATTTATTTTATTCACCCTTAAACCTCATTTCTTATATTCTTCTTTCGGTGCACAGATTTCTGATGTTGTCTATCCTAGTTTGTCAGTGAAGATCCTAACAGTCCTTTGATTGCGCGGCCTGTCCTTTATACCTGCGTTCACCTGGAGGTTGTTGCTTTCTCGTGCCCTTTCTATCAAAATTCCATCTTACCCGTTAGTGTAACACTTAATGAGCTTGCTACAGCTGAGATTGCAGCTGAGGTAGATCTATAGGCTCTGGTTACAGAAAGAGGATGCAGACACTGGATACTGGGAAGCTTTCCCATACAACTTGGTGACTTCCCATCCCTTTCACATCAGTTACTCTCATACAGTTCTACTTTGAGGGCTTTTCTAGTCAGATATTACCTGTTACATCTCTTTGAAAAAGTCACGGAATGATACGCTGTGGATCACCAGTGATTGGTTTTGGTGCTCGACCTAAGAAGTGCTGAGAAAAGCTTGCTCATTTAAGACATGCTGGTGGAAAATTTGCCGTTGTCCTAAATGAGCAGACAAGGAGGCTGTCTTGTTACGATGCTATGCACCTCAGAGACAGCTAGTACCTGTAAATCACCTGTTCAGGGAAGCTGTGTGAGGACACTTCATATACTCAGTTACCCATACGCTGCAATGAAGCTCCCTTTAGAGATACTCCCACAAGAGTGGTTCTGACGAGGATTTAGCCACCCCTTGTATCAGCCACTTGTACGTTCATTTGAACTTGACATCACCTTACTTTGGTTTATATGGGTAAGCACAGTAATTCTGCAGATGTAAGAGGACAAAGAATAAATTTGTCATTTAAACTGTCTGTATACTTGGAAAAGTCTTTTTTGAATCTGTGTGTGAAAAGACTGAAAAATATTTTTCCCCAGTGGATACATATGTATGTATAGATTTGACCCATGTATTTATATTTCTTTGCCTTCTGCTAAATTTCTTCTTTCACTTTTGGTTAAGTTGACATAACTGCTACAGACAGGGGTAAATAATGCCAATATTTGTAGGAATCCCAGAGCAGACCACTTCTGCAGCCTTGGTCTTATTTTTGCTTTTCCATTTCCATTTATATCCCCTGACATTTGCTTGGAACTCCACTCTTCTCTGTTACAACCTTTACCTGCAGAGTGCAAAGGAAGGTGAAAAAACCTGTTTCAGATGTATTTACTGCATGCTTTTTAATTTGTGATGATGAATTAGAGCTTTACGTTGAATGGCTCAAAGTTTCTGCAAGCATAGCAGAGCTTTTTCTTTGTTGCATCATTTGCATGAGAGGCAAAGATCACAGGTCCCCACCGCTTGTGCATGTCTGTATTGTTCTGTTCCCTCTAAAAACTTCTGGGCTTGGTGTATTTTAACTGAATGTGACAGAAAGAACTCTAATTAATTAAATAATTAGATTTCCACAGATTTCTAAACGTTTCAGTTGGACATCAAGGTCAATCAGTCACAGGACACTTCTATAGGAAATCATGTTTTATTAGTTCCAGTGATGTCAGAACTCAGTGTTGACTTTCATGAATCATTCAGTTACTTTGGTGCTGGAGGATACACAAACACACTCAATAGATTTAGGTGGCTGTGCAATCTGTGACTTCTGAACAGGCCAGATTTTCAAACATCCTTAAAAAAAAAATTGTGATGGTATTTGTGCACCCAGTAAAATGTAAGTACCTAACAGGGTTTCACGTCTGAAAACCTTGGGTGTTACGTGGCTAAGCATTTTCAAAAGTGGGTGTCTCTCTGCGTGTCTTTGCAAGCACGTGTGTCATTTGGAAGTAGCATGAGAGAACGTTGTTGTGCTTTTGTAAGTATGAGCATCAAAGGTGCCTTTTCTGTCTCAGTGATGTGCTCATTTTGAGGACATACTGACCTCTGAGTACCAAATTCCTCTCTGATTCCCTGCAAATAAGCATATGGACAAATAAATTAAAAAAAAAAAGAAAAAAAAAAAGAAAAAAGCAGCTTCAGATTTCTTAGTCAACTATCTGGAGACATCTTTCTTTCCTGAGGTGCATTAAAATACTTCACAAATAAGGTGCAAAATAATCAACTAAGCCTATAAATCTGAGATAGTTGCCTAGGCTTTCCTAACGGTCGGCAGAAAGAGATAGGTGCTGCCAGAGGCTAATTCGTCTATCCTAAGATAAGTATTAAAGGTAAGTGGAATACATTGCCCTGTGGACGTTTCTGTCTCTTTCTGTAAGGCAGTCTGGGTGATTAGCTTAGATTTGACATGTAGCATTTCTGTCGCTAAAATTAAACAAAATTAATCCCTCATCTGTTCTGCAAAGTGACATATCAAATTTCTGTTGGATTCTGTGTGAAGTGTTCCTCAACGTAAAACAGGTGAGATCTAGCCCTTCATATTCCTTTAAATTGCCTGTTCTTTTTCATACGGAATTCATCAATATAGTGTTGTCCTCATATTTAAAACCTTAAAAATGAGGGCCAGTATTCAAAAATTGGTACTTAAGTATAGGTTCTGAATCCTTATCTTTTCAGAGCCCAAAGCAACTTCAAATCTTCCTTAATCTGATTTGGAGCCCAGAGATTGATCTTGGTCTTGCAAGCATTTTCCCTACCGACTTCCCATTGTTTGCCATGGAAGCTCCATTAATTGATAACTGTTTGCCTTGACCTGTTTAATATCATATTCATCACATCTCAGAGTCTCTGAAGTATTTATCTTTTCATTGATAGATAGACAGTGCCGGTTCTGTGTCAAAGTTGGGCTGAAAAATCTTTGCAGTGTACCACTTAAGGAATGCTAAAGATTGAAATTTGTCTATGTCCCCTGTAAATTTATTCTAAGATTCTGCTAGGAAGAGTTCAGTCCTCTATCTCATTAATCAGTTATATGCTTGTGAGGCATTTGTGGTGTTCCCCTAATCCACATCAAGGCAACGTGCCCTCTGCTGGGAAGCGTGCAGGTCGTTGTCTCCGTTCATAAAGTGCTGTCTGTCTTGAGAATGTGAAAGAAAATTTTTATTTATTTTTTTTTAAAGTATTAACTTTCCTTTTAAAATCTCTCGGTACAAAAGATTCCAGTGTCAATAAGCCTGCAAGCAACATACAGGCTACTTCTAAATAAAGCTTCTCTTCACAGCTCTCTTTTTTTCTCACCTTACACACACAGGCACACATGGGACTCACTCTTGGCAGTTTCTGCCACTTCATCTCTGAAAACAGACAAGAACCTGTTGTCTTCATTGTAGGCTATTACACCAATGACAATTCAGGCACAGAGAGAGAGTCCAAGCTTGGCAGAGGCTACGGTCTCTCCTTTTTCCTATTTATTCTCCAGAAGTCTGTTAGAAGCATGAGGAAGGAGGGATGCAGCTCATCTAGAAGTGTGAGCAGCTTTCATAGCTGCCACCATGCCACATAGCAGGAGATCTGCAATGCCACACTGGCCACACTTTAAGGGACAGAGGTATAACCCTCTCAGACATCCCCTTTTCTCCTGTGCACCATTCATCTTTTGCTCATTTTCCGGGAATTTCCGAGGGCTAACACTATTGTCTTCCAAGACTGGTATTTCTGGATGACAAGTCAGGAAGGGTCACCTTCAGATTCTGAAAAATGAGCTTTCTGCTACACAGGTGGTGGTTTTGCTTTGATCTTAGAGGTCACTGCAGTATCTTGCAAGCCATCAAAAATAGAAATGGGTCCCGTATGTCACTGGAAATCTACTTTTCTGGAAAATAAATGAAGATAAAAAGTTATTTACCCAATATTATAGTTCATTTTTACTATAATGTGTAAGAACAGAAGTAAATGCGTTCAGTTCTTGAAGCGTAAATCTATTATGAAAGTATTTTTATAACTCCTGCTAATTAGCACTGGCTGAATTTAGTAAGGAAAGCAAGGTTCTTTTTGGAAGGTCGTTTTGGCTTTTATTAAAACTCTTCCAAGACATACAGAGATGTTGCAGATGTGGGAAGGACAGCAGGATCCTATTCCCTTTTTGTGCAACAGCTACACCATGAGCCAGGGGAGCCATGGTCAGTCCAGTGAAGGATTGCACACACATGGGAAGAAGCGTGAGTTGCAGTTACTGCCCACTGGGGTTAGTGGAAATCCTGAGCACAACTACTCTGAGGGAATCACATTAGAGAATTCATAGGGAATCACAGTAGAGCTTGGTGCCCAAAGCAACACACCGGGCAGGGTGAAATGTGCTGTGGTGCACTGCTCCCCACAGGGTTGCATCTCTCCTGCTGACACAGGACACTGACACTACTGTTACCACCTATCAATCCCCAACAATTTATCTTCTCCTAATAGTGTGCATCACATTTTAAAAGGTGCCTGAAGAGGACGGTCAGTGGTATCTGGAAGATAGCATGCAGGTGTTTTATGACCAGTTAATCAAGTTGCAAACATCAGTGCATATTCAGTCTACCAACTCTGCATTCAGAAATATCATTTCAGTACCTTGTAAGATGCAGTATTGTTGAGAAATCAGCTGCAAATAAACATTGCTTTGCAAAAGGTGGAGAAGGAGAACATTATCACATTCATTTAAATAAAAAGAAGTAAGCACAACTGACAAGGTTATTTTTTTTTATTTCACCGCTTGATGTGGTATAATAAATCATCATTGATGCTTCCCCCATTTTATTACCAGTATCAAAACAAGCTAGGAGTAAGTTGACTATGAGCTAAGACATTAATCTCAAAAACAAGACTAAAAATCCAGTCTCCAGAGGAAAAAATTAAAATCATTAGGGAAATATGGAACAGAATGTCTAATCAAATGATTATATTGGATGAAGGAAAACTATGATTTGGCAATGAGGCATTTTGCTTTGTAGTTAGAATTAGCTTGGTAATTATAACAAGTTATGAATTTTGCAATTACTATTTTTTTAGAAATATATAACTGTTCAAGAGAGTGGATTTCAAAACAATGTTTTCAACATCAGAAAAAACTCCAAATTACTAAATAGAATTCAGTTATACATAGAGACAAAACATAACTGTAACTCTGCAAGTGAGCTTAATATGCACTGAAAGTATTCTGTTTACCTATGAAAGCAGACATGGGAGATGGAAGGAAGATCCACTGTCCAAGCATGCAGAAACACAGTTAGAAATGTCAAAGCTCACCTGGAGTTGAATCTGGTGGGGGCAACAAGAAGGCTTTTACAGGTGCATCAGTAGTGAAAACAAAGCTAGGGAAACTGTGTTCCTGCTGCTGAATGGTAGAGTACCAGACAGTTATGATGTGGAAATGGATGAGGTACTCGGTGCCTAATTTTCCTTGGTCTTTACTGCTAAGACTGGCCTTTGCAATTCCAGATTTCTGAAATTAGTAGGAAAGTTTGAAGAAAGGAAAGCTTACCCTTGGAGAAGAAGGATCAGGTAAGGATCATTCAAACGTTTAGTATAAGATAGGACATACAGAAGTCGATGGGACCTGATGGAAAGCACCCACAAGGGCTGAGGTAGCTGGCCACTCACCCTCCTGGTTATATTTGAAAGGCCACAGCTGTCAGGAAATGTTCCCGGAGGCTGGAAGAGAGGAAATGTTATTCCTATCCCTAAGAAGGGCAAGGAGGAGGATCCAGGGAACTGCAGGTTGGTCAGCCTCATCTCAGTCCTTGGGAAAGTGATGGAGCGAATAATGTTGGAAGCCATTACTAACTACATGGAGGACAAGAAGGTGATTGGGAATAGTCAGCATGGATTTATGAAGCAGAACTCATGCCTAATCATGCATTTGCACAATGAAATAACTAGGTTGGTGGACAAGAGGAGAGCAGGAGATGATGTTTATCTTGACTTTAGCAAGGCTTTCAACACTCTCTCCCATAATATCCTCACAGACTGAGTGATGAAGTATGGGCTAGATAAATGGACAGTGAGGTGGACTAAAAAGTGGTTAATCTGCTGGCTCAAAATCCAGCCTTTGCATTAAGTCTGTAACGTGCAGGGTAGTAATGAAGCAACAAAAGCATCTTGCTTAGCAGGATTCTGTGGGATTCATACCACACTTACATAGACAGGCTGCTGCAATACAGGATGGACTTGGGTTTTGGGTAGGTTAACCAGCTAAATGTATGTTGGAGGTAGTTGTGTCTTAAGGAGCGCCTAGACCTTTCTGCTGTCATGGGGATCATGTAACTTGTGAGAAAGTTTGGGAAGTGGATCTGTGCCGCAGTTATTTCTGTGAAAGTATCTTCTTCAGCTTTGGGCCAGATCAGCATCTTGAACTGGAATAATTAGTGGAGGAACAGAGGATGAAGCCATGGCAAATTTGCTCGGCGTTGGCATAAGCTGATATAGCTCTTAGTGTGAAACTAGGTATGAAACAAGGAACAAAATTTAAAGAACAAGCCAGGTATGCGTGCACAACTATACGGCTGCAAATTATAAAAATTTTTCCTACTGCAAATATATCCTCAATTACCTTTCATTTATTTATAGTGATTACCTTTCACTGTATAAATCACTTGACACCATACAATAATGTTGAAAGGATTAGCAGTTTAGGCAAAGTCATACTTCTCACATGGAAACACGACTGCTTTGAAATGTTCCCATTAGATTGACTTTATGCATATCTGTTGTAAATTTTACTGAGATGAGAAATACTCTCTTTGAAGTAAAGCAGCTCGATCTGTATTGTGTTACAAATGAGGTTAGAAATACTTCATTATTGATTGTGTGATTAATTAGAATGGTAGCTAGAAGGAAAACCTTTATTAATGTTCAAGTGAAGTTGTTCTATTTTTCCTTTGTTGGATAAAGCACGAAGTATATCAAGGGAAATTGCTTTGGAATGAATCAGATGACTTAAAAGGGTTAACTGCGATTCTGGGAGAGCAAATCTATTTATTTCCTTATCTATCTTGTACCAGAGAAAAGTAAGTCGCATGGAAAATATTCTGTAACTGTAGCTAAACTGTTAATTAGAACACTTCTCAGAAACAATGGATTTTGTGAACAAAATGAAACAAATTTTTGATGAAGCAGAGAAGTTCACAGTAGCGAGGTATTTTGCGTACAGTTTTTCAAATGCTATAATTTAAAAGTTTCAGGTTTTAAACAGTTTTTTTAAATTTGTGTCTGTGTGTTAAAAATACGTATTTAGAAGTTTGTGTGTGTTTAGAAAAGTAAACAGATCTTTAAGTATAGGAATAAAACTGTTAACAGCACAAAATCTTTTTTTCTTTTCCACTTAAATGTGTACCTGCCCAGCTCAAGGCAGTGTTAAGGCAGTGTTAGTAATAGGCTATTGGTGGCTTTTTTGTGAGGAATAGTATGTTTCCTGAAAACACCAGTTGAGGTGCTAAACTCCATGAGAACCTTGCTTTAATCTCTTAGATAAATTAGGGAAAGCAAATGTTTCCTTTCAACTTTTTTTTTAAACTAAATATTACAGCTTTTTTTATTCTGAATGATGACATTTTGGAAACTTTCGTGTAACAGTGAGACATTTTAAGTAGTTGAATACACTGGAGAAAAAACATTTTGTTCTGAAGAGGACCTCAGGCATGATCGGAATGTTATGTCGATGTAAAGGAACATAGAACCAGATTAATTATCACCAAAAATAAGCACTCAGAATGCTGCAGAAACAGGTTTCCAGCATGTGCCTGCCTTTGCCGTTGTTGTGTAGTAAATTCGATAAGAAAGCTAAGATTGGAGTGCAGTCATTTCTACATGAAATATTCCTCCCAGTTTTAAATAGCAGAATAGTGGTGTTATGCATTCATTTGTGTTCTGGAAATTGGTCTGAGTTATGTGGCTGGAATTATTTCAATGAAGTGTAGGTCTCTTAAAAAATTGGAAGCCCAACATGAATAGTCATCATATTTTAATGCGCTGTTATTACCGTAATGCTTTTCTCTTTAAATAATTTTAATGTCTGTAAAACTTGTCAATTTATTTTTCTAGTAAAGTTGGTTAAAGGATCTGTTTCTGCAGTTGTTAACAAAGATATTAGAGCAAAAATTAAATCTCAAATCCTCAATCTCAGTTATTACTCTTAAAATAAAATTGTGGGAGATCATTCACAGTCATTGTCACCCGTGTAGATCAATAGTGTGAGGAGAGTGGGAACTTTATAGGACTGGCATGGGAGCTGAGGTGCCCTTCCCCTTACATCAAGCAGCCATCTCCAGACAGGAGCCAGTGAGGGGGAACTTTGTGAGGAACCATTCAATCCCGCTGTGCTTCCTCACTTTGTGAGGAACTGTGTAAGCCTGTTGTGTTGTACACGTTTCCTGGAGGTTTGAACGGCTAAGCACATTTGCAAAATCACCTACTGGCAGTGGATGCTTAGTTTTGGTTTATGAAACTGTATGGTCTGTATTTTCAAACCTAATTGAGCATCCAAAGTTCCAGCTAACGTCAATGGAAAGCATCACAGCTCAACACTTGAAAAACCAGCTACCGACCTTGCTTAGGTAGTAGATAAGAGAACCTTATAGTAGACCTCCTGATTAAAAAAAAAATCTAAAACCTAAAAACTCTAAAACCAAGATACATCCCTCCTTCCCCCAGTGAACAGCAAATCCAAGGTGACATATACAGACTGGGAATTAGATATAATCAGAGAGGTTTTAAAGCACTTTATAGAAAAAAGTTGGAAATTATACATAAAATCCTACAAAGAATTAGTGTAAAAAAACTTGGCACAAAAAAGAAATAATTGTGTAAGATTTAATAAAGGAGACCTTAAAACACCAGTAGCTTAGTTATGTCACTAATATCTATATTTCTGCATTTGATTATGTAATTATTTTAAATTCCTTACATTAATGAGAAACAGAAGAAAAGTAATTTTAATTTCTCTCATATTACAGGGACTGATTTAAAATATAAACATAAATAAGGCAGCTGTTCCTGATGGATTTATCCAGTAACACCCACTACATGTTGCTGGCTGGCTACATGCCAGGTAAAGTAGGGGCTGCCAAAAGGGGAAAAAAAAAGTTTCCTTTCGTGGACAAGAAAGGTTTTACAAATATTGAGGCTAAATTCATGCCGTATTGTCTGTGTAGCACATGAATGCATCTAACATCTCTCACCTCTCTTGTGATGCAGACACTGAAAATAACAAACCTTTCATACCCAGGGTGAGGAAGAAAGCAAATACTGAATCTTCAGATTGAATAAAATAGCTGAAGAAAATGATGCAGAGAGAGGCAAGCATTGGGCATGAATGTTAATTTTACTACATATGTGACTTTGGTAGAGTTTAGCTAGAGAATTAAACTGCCTCTGGAGATCCTTGAAGACTAAGAAAATCAAGCTTTTCTCCTTATTCAGAAGTAATGCTATATTGCACATTACATAAGTCTCAAAGCACCAAACCTATTGGTGAATTGATCCTATTGACGAAAAAGTGCGTGTCCCTGGTATACACGTCTGTTTTCGCACTACCATTGATGGCGTTAGCAGATCATTACTAAGTAAAATAGATGCTGAATTTTTCTTTGTGAATCCATCAATGTGTTCAACAAATTGTGCCTTAAACTGTGTGGATCTCAAAATCTCTAAAACCACTTTACATGGGGGAACTGCCTATGGAATGAGCATTATACTGCTTCCCAACCAGTGTATTTTACCCATCAAGTGAGAATCAAGGTTTTTTTTGCTTCTACTTCCTACTGTCATGGCAGCACAGTGACTGCTTTAGCAGGAGGAGGAGAACATCTTCAACTATACATGACCATCAAAGGTGTGATTTTAGTATTCTCAACTGGTGACCTGGAATGCAGTGATTTTCCTTAATTTTCGCATCCTCTCAAACATAAGCTGCGAAATTCTATTTCACATCATCATTTCTTACTGGTTGTAATGGATGCTGAAAGTGCCTGGTTTAAGATGGTATTTCATGTACTAAAGTACTTAAATAGGTAATTGTTATTTTTTTTGTTACATTGGTTGGTTACAAGGCACCTCAAAGGTTGGCTTCCTGTGGCATTTTCCTTCCCACTGATGGACATGCTTTTGAAAATCCTGTTCCCAATGTTGATGGCATTGGCTTTTCCCTTTTTATGGATGCTGCCAAGAGTGTGACATATATTGCTTTCACAATCTTCCTTTCTACCAGATGAACTATTAAATGAAGGAATTTGTTTTATGGTAACTTTAGCAACTTACACAGTCGCTGAATTCTCATGTCAGTAATATACTGATATCATACCTGAAATGCTGGTTCACCTTACCTCCCAAATTATGATCAGTTGCTCATTCTTACCAATATTTATATATCATAGAATCATAGACTGGTTTGGGTTGGAAGGGACCTTAAAGATCATCCAGTTCCACCCCCCTGCCATGGGCAGGGACACCCTCCACTAGACCAGATTGCTCCAAGCCTCATCCAGCCTGGCCTTGAACACTTCCAGGGATGGGGCATCCACAGCTTCTCTGGGCAACCTGTTCCAGTGCCTCACCAACCTCTCCAGGAAGAAATGTATATGTCAACATACTCTGCATCACCAATCCAGTTTTGGGTTTACAGAAACACAGACAATTACATTTGTTTCTGCTTCAGTTTTCTGACTTGGAAAGAAAATGAAATGCAGCATTCCTGTCCTTTCTGACCTTTTCTCAGGTTCGGCATGTTCACCTTTGCTGAAGTAATTTTCTGTGAATGAGCAAACTTCTTTGTTCAAGTAGCTAGTTTCTTTCTTCTGTTCTAAATGTTTTGTTTTGCTCTTCAGGAAACTGATATGTTTTCATCAAATTTTGCAAGGTAGTTTGTCAGCATTTCAAATAAGAAATACTGTACAAGAAATTGTCTGTACTGGAGTAATGCAGTTATAGTACAATTAATGCAGCTTTCAGGGCTGTCATGCCTTCATTAGTGTGTAAGAATATTTTTCCATTCATAATTTTCTCCATGACAACTCATAAAATGAACAGTTTGTGCTCATTTTGTGCTAGTACTCGTTTTGTTTCTCAGTCATCCAAGACCATCTGTACATTTCTTTTACTTTAAAGATATATATTTCCATTTCAAATCAACTTGCAGTTGGGTGGCTGAACCCAAGTACTGTGCTTGAAGACGTCTTTAGATAAACTCAAATACTTCAATTTTTTCTAAAATTCTTTTGGACTAGGTAGTTCTTCTAACATTATGCATATCTCTTGAGTACGTATAGACTTCTCTAAGTTTGTCTGTAATTCAGGTAGTCCACAATGACGTGCAGCCCTCCTTCTTAAGTTATATGTGGTTTAAATTCCAGATAGTGTGTTTCAATTTGCAGGATGTTATTCATTCTAAATAATCCTTCCTCAAAATCCAGCAGAAATTGGGAAAAATGAAGTTGGAGCTGACTTTCTAAAAGACTAACACTTGGCAAGTTGTTATTGTGACAAAACCAATTTTCAAAATTGTGTGCCTTTTTTCTTAGGAAAACGATCTCCTCCTGAGTCTGCCACATGTCCTTTCATCTGACAGCAGAAAGCGACAGTAGCAAGAACGCATCTTTTGCTCTTTTCCCCCCAAAACATTTTTCATGGTTTTTATCTCTCTGTTCAAGACTACAATACTTTTGCACTGTCTTTAGGAATAATTTGTAGGATGAAGCACTTTTAGATAGCTTTCATAAAAATAGGAATTGTCTGTTACTTAAATGCTGGTTTGTTTTTAATTTTGACCAGAACTTTCTCCCCCAACCTTTGTCTATATTATGTCTGATGATATATTTCTTTTTTTCTTTCTTTCTTGCTACTATTAAAAAGGTGATAAATTAGGGGTGGTTGTGTCAGGCATGTAAAATCACATAAAAAGAAGCTAAGCATTTCGGTCATAAACACAAGGGAAAAAATCAAGTAGCAGTTATGTATTAGAATGTTCCCTAACACTCAGGTCAGATTACAACTTCACTAACAAATGTTTCACTCTTCATGTTCAGGGACTGAGCACAGTCTTTCCCAAAGAACCAGCAACCCAGCACGCTCCTTGCTAGCCAGGCTCTCTGCTGATCGTTAAGAAACCCCTGCAAGGAGCCTGTGGTCAGGAAACGTTAGCCCTGTACATACTCTTCCAAAAGTAGTGATCTGTAAAACATCTGCCGTCTTTTTTGTGCTTAGAAGTAGTATAGCCCACAGAGACTGACCCGATTCAGATTTGAGAAGAACTAATAATTGATCTTTTAACACCTTAGTAACTTCAGCATCCAGTGCTGGTAATGATGGGAATGATTACTACCCTTCTACACTGTAATGTGGTCAGGAGTGGAAAAAATACTTCCCTTTGCCTAATTGCAGCAGCTTTTAAATTCTGTAATAGCTATAGCCATCTAGATCAACTTCAAGTCTTGTTTAAAAATGTTTTTTCTTATATTTTACCAACCACAAAACCTCACAAAAATAAAATTACAGTTCATTGAAAGTATTCCAATAAATGAAGTGAAACTTACACGTTACCTACAGATCTATAGATTTCCCTCTGTAGCCTGTTTCACAATCTAACCGCCACTGTCTTGACCTGTCAAATTCAACTGTGGGAAATGAGGAAATACAAAATTAACCTTAGTTCTGCCCTCGCTTATCAGCAGCCTGTCTTAGATATTTTGCATTCTGGTTTTGCAGATAATATAAAAGAATCATGGCAAAAGCACTTTACCTACTCCACAAAAACACTTTTCCCCCTACCACCCTTTTACTCATGATATCTTTCTACCACTCTGCCCTGTCATGCACTGCTTTTGGAGATGGCCTGTCACAGATATTCCCAATGGCTTTGCAAGCTTCAGAGGTAGAATCAGAGCGAGTTAGACTGAGCTGTCATGTACTGTAATTCTTTATTTTATGCTTTTCAGAAGGTTGAATTTTTCTGAATTGGTGCTCCATAGGAGATACTAGTGAGAGTCTTAAATGGGCATTAGCAAAGTGTTTGTCAGAGAATGTGATTTCTTAATGTAGGATACAGATTTATATCTGATTTCTGCCGCACAGGGATATTGTCTGAACACACAGAATCCCCCTCTGTAACAACCACAAACAACCAACAGGGAAAAAACAAACAAAAAACCTCAAACAACCAAAACCTCCACAAAGTAAAACAAAAAAAAGAGAGACTGAAACTGAATTGGGACTGTTGGGTGAGTTGCAGACATGGTGCATGCAGACGTCACTGTGTGAAAGTTTCATGTTAAATGGTAAAATATTTTGCTGAACTATTTTGTCCAGATGACAATGCAAACGTCATAATTAACGTTTGGATGGTGTCTGTGCCGCACAGTGATAAGCAGTGTAATTTGTAACAGTATGAACAATGGACTTCCAGATTTCGGTGCATAACCTTGACTATCTTCCAGACAAATATCAGAAAAATGTCCTGAGGCTACAGATTATTACATTTGGGATGATGAGTGTTGGATTCTCAGCACAATTACAAAGTTGTCCCATTTTATCTCAGTTTTGCTATTTCTAATGATGTGTAATTTACTATACAATGATGGGGGACATAATGCCTTCGTCTTTACACCTGCAAACCTGCAGATTTCATGTCTTTTCTTATTACTCAAAGAACTGTTGATACAGATGTTATGCTCATAAAAATCCACATGCACATTATCTTTCCTACAATGAGCTCATGGACGTTGTGAGCATAATTAAACCCTGCAGCACAGTTAAATGGCATTCTGGCTTCATAAATAGGTAAACTGAGGTACTGCAGTCATAGCTTGTTTAAAATTACACCAATTTAATAAGAGCATCAGTGGTGCAAACTGGGGGCTCTGACTACCGATGGTTTGATCCAAATCCTGAGAACGTTCAGCCTCCATTAATGGGGACTGACTTCAACTACAGCCACACTACTCTGTAACCCTGTATTGCAGAAGTTTTACTTTCATTAAACTGGTTGTTGACATTTCTATTTCATCAGCTACCTCAGTTCCAAGTGCCTCTTTCAGAAGGTTCAGCTTTCCAAAACCACATCATAAATCCCTTTTTGTACACTCACATTTTTTCCCTTATTTTTTTCCATTGAGTTTCTACCCTGCTCTACAAAACCTCGTCAGTATGACCCTGCAGTGCACTAAGCACACTTTAAAATTCTCTTTTCTTTCCTGATGATTTGTTTCATTAGTGACATTCTTCAAATCAAATGTACCTAATCCATGGTCAGTCTACTAACAGGAAACCGGTTCAGTGAACAGGGATTTATATAACAAAAGAAGTGCTCACTTAGGGAGCACTTTTAATACTTTATTCATTGAAAAAAATGCTAACCTTCAGATTTTTCTGACTTTAATGCTCTGGTGTTTCAGTTTGGATTCAGCTGTAAATGAAAGCCTTCGAAAGCCATATAATCCATCGATCTCATATTTGCTGAAGCACAAGTTTCATGGCACATGGATGGTCTTTATTTCTTTGAATTTTTTTTTTTCTCCTGTAATTATGTCAGCTATGCTGCTCCCAGGCATGCTTCATTCTGTTGTCTGTTTTGCTGTGCAGTTTTTAACCAAGGTCCAAACGTCTATTTTATTTGATATACATTTAATTTTTAAATGTTGGGATACTGATTGTAATCCCAGCGTCTGAATTTATTGAGGGGGAAGGGTAATGTTCCTCTTTTTTATTATATCAGTACTAAGCTATTGGGATGTTGAGGCTTAAGTGTTCTGCTTTGAGATGTGGCTGTCTAAAGACACAGTCCACTTGATAGATGATTTTTTTTTTTTTTTTTAATATGTACAGATTTTTAACTACTTCCCGAGGCAGGAGTTTCCTGTATTTCTGACAGGAGTACATGCATTTTCAGTTCTCTTAGCTTTCCATAGGAAGTATTGATATGAGAAACTATACTAGACTGCAGATTATTAGATTATTTTATCGCCTTTTAAATTCGTTTAACTGCACAGTTCAGTGTTCCAAGGAAAGACCACAATCTACTGTCACCACCACCAGTTTTAGCTTGGCTGGCTTTCAAAATTGTTAATCCATTGGTAATACTCTGGAAAGAGAGAATGTTGGAGCTTAGGGTCAGGGAATGAAAACAAGGGAAGTCAATAATGCCTAAAGAACTGTATCTGGAAATTGTGACAGAGCCCAAGCAATGGTTGTCCCCATTTTTTTTATATATATAAATATAATATATATACACATATATTTTATTTTTTTCCTCAGGGAAAAATGATTCCACAGTGTTATTGATTAGAATACACAGGACCTAAAGTAGCAAGGCCTTTTTACTGAATCACGTCACGGTTCTTTTATTGTTTCATTTTTAAACCTAGTAAAATAACCTCTGCCCCCAAATGCAAATGGCCTTACGGAGCTCAGCTAAGGATAAATTAGGAATATCAATACATTTTACAATAGAAGTATGCATGGTGATCAGATTTGAATTGAAATAGGGTTCTGAAAACAGGAAATGGAAAGAACCCATACAGGATGTGAACAAGAAGTATACAACAAGATTTTATACTCGTAGTAGGTAGTTGAAGAGCTTTTTTCTTAAAATTTGTCTCATGGATTTTCCATTGCAATTCAGTGGGATATAGGTATTCTTTGAAAATTGTGCCCACAGAATCATGAGACAGGCACATATCTTCTCTACAAAGATCCATAATTTTCAAAGAGGAGTCATTGCACTAGTTTCAGTCACTACTCCTTGAAGCAATGGTCCGGCTCATCACTCATCTCTGACGATTCTTTCCCTTTCCTCTGGGATACTTATCTCATGAAATGAGCTGCATAGATGACAGTTTTAAGCATGCCCTAAATAGGATAGAAGTTCCTACCAATATATCCTCCTTGACCTTCTGAAACAGAGGACAGAAGCAATTGAGCCATTTATTATCTAGTTTCCAGTTCAGAGTAACTTTACCTGACTGTAGCCTGGTTTGAAAGAAATGAGTTCTCCACATGTCAGTCATCTGTTTTTCCTGTTGTGATGAAATGCCAATAGTATTCAATCAGCTACTCTGCTGGCAATAAGATCATTGTGTTGATTAAGCAATTCTTCCTTATCTAAGACTATCTTTAAAATAGAATATATTGCTATGATATGAAAAAATTGACTGGGAGGAGAAGAATGCCAAAAGCTCAATGTAGCATCTGCAGTACATCCCAGTACTGATGAATAACTATTGTTCTTCATTTGCAGTTAAAAATACCCTTAATATTCCAGATATGAAAACTGCTGCCTGTAGCGTCACTGGAGTGAGATGAGACTTATTTACAAATCTGTAAGGGAACATGAGACCAGCAGTCAAGATCTGTATTCTAGTCCAGCTCTCAATTAGAGGTAGCCATAGATAAGTTACTCCTGGCCTAGTCTCTTGTTACAATGAAAAGTCCTTCTGTATCATATTTTAATGAGGTAGCAAGCCAGAAATATTAGTAATACGATATTTTATTTGCATTTTGTGCTTGCTGGGCTATAAAGAGTTTTTAGCAACAACACTCAAAAGTGCTCAAAAATTATTTTTTTAAATTTCATATCAGAAAGTAGGCATTCAATACAGGAAGGGTTGGATGAATATGCACTGAATTTTGATACATATAACCTTTGTTCACAAGAATTCTTCTTTTCAGTGGAGAACAGGTGCAGTGAGGTAAACTGTGATATTAGAAATTTTGACATGTATGTCAAAAATGGGTTTCTCTGCATGTGCGAAGGTGTTTCACAGAATACAGAAAAATACAGTAGAAGAAAAAGCAAGATTAGGCTTTTGGAGTTGAGTCTGACAACTGGATAAAGGCGTGATACTGGCAAATCAGCAGCTGCAGCTATCTACATTTTGAGGAGACTGTAATCTGTGTGCTTTGGACGCCAACCCATAATTGTAAATCAGATAAAATTTCCACTTAACATATCTTTAAAGACTGAGCTTTTTAGTGTTATTTCTGAGTTTTACATATAACAACTGAAACTGTTTGTCTGTATTTTAACTGTTCCTAATGCTCCCATTGCATAGGATATAAGACCTAGGAAATCTTACCTCTCTGTACTTCTGCACTAGGTCTTCTTATTGAGAGCATTCACTACCCATTACCAGTCATAACTTTTAGTTCAGGTTAGTAGAAAAACAGATAAATAATAATGATTATTTTTTGCAATATGCCAAAAAAGTAAAGGTTGTGGGTGTAATTTATAGATCTTTGTATCTTGTATTGCAGCTGAACATGGTCACGTTTGAATTCACAGATTTCCTTAAAAATCTTTGCTTGCCAAGTTTCTTCTGACAATTGTGTGTCTGCTTAATTCTAGAGTCCTTATAGGATGTTACACTTCTGGTGGGTGATGTGAACTGCATCGTTGTAAAGTCATCAGAAATTATTATAGAGAAAACATTTTTAGTTGTGCTAGGAATAAACAAGAGCCATCTAGAGATGAAAGATTATTTATTAGTAGCATGCTGTGTCAGAATTGGTTTCCAGGTGACATTCACTCTCAGTGCTTATAGAGTGAGTAGCATTATTCAGTGTGATTTTGGCTTTTGAAGGCAGGGGACCTTGGTAATAATTATGACGCAATGCAAAACTACTGGCTTTGTAATGGGGATGGCTTTGTCTTCCTCTTTCACTGCGTATGGAAGTAGGACCTATGATTTTTTGTCATTGTGAAATTGCCCCATTGGGCTGCTTCTTCAGCCCAATGTACTTTGTAGAGTCTAACATTTACCTCAGTTCTATGAAGTTTGTCTTGAGGGACTGACTGGAGCCAGACAGACTGTTCTTCATCCACAGTTGCCTATGTATTAGCCGTAGTAACCTACATATTAGCCCAAATTGAGTTCTGAGTGATCCAGATGAAGGCTATAATTTGTGGATGATGTTTCAATGTGACTGCATTCATACACAACTTTTACTTCCTCCTTCTTGTCTACAGGTTCCTTTTCCTTTTTTATTTAAATATGCAGGCTTTGCCCTTCAGGCTTCCCACTTTATAATGCCTGGTTTTCCTATTGTGTATTGAGGAGTGCTGTTACGGGAAGCTGATTTCTGGTATAAGGTGCCTTGGAGCCGATATGAGTAGTTCTTCACAGCATCTCAGTATAAGCGGCTCTTCACAACATTTCAACGATTTGACTGTTTTCATTTAAGGATTTTTTTTGTGTCTGAATCTTCTGAAGCACATTGCATGGATGTTTTGTGTGTTGTGAAGAAAGAGAGGCTACTTCTGATTCTTATTCTGATGGGAAGGCCATCACTGAGGATGCACTCAGAATTCCACGTAGCAGAGTAAACCTACAAAAGCCACAGTATTAAATAAGAGATGTGAAATATATTTTCAGACTCTCTGAGCTTTTAAAGAGAAGGAATGCTTCCATGCTGCCAAATCTACAAAACTGATCTCTTATGAATCTTGTGGTTGAGCTCCCGAATGAGCTGTTTATTCAGCCTTCCCTTGTTTCCCCTGTCCCTTGTATCTTCACAAAACTAGTAAAAGCCTGATTGCTTGAAGATGTCAGTTGGACTATAAAAGTAATTTGAAATAGCCATTGTACTCAGGATTAGTAGGGGAGACTGAATGATGCACAAATGCATATATTTGTATATATGATACCCACATCTGCCTCTCCTCCCTTCTTGCTTCCCTCTCATAGTGCCATCACAGAAACCTAATTTTCCATAAGAAACCAACATAAACAAATTTCACTGAATTACACCAATGAATCTGTACAGACTTTTGGGAATCATTGTTGATTTATATCTGTCTGAGATTTAATTAAACTCCGAGCCTTAATGAAACGGTTCACCTGTACAAAGCCACATGCTATGTCCTTGCAGGGTCTGTACCTAAATGATCTCATTAAGGCTCGGAGTTTAATTAACTCAATGGTCGTGCAAGCTTTGAAGAGAATCTGAATCATTCAAATGTGTTTAATACATGAAAGAAGATTAGTAACTACAACTGTATTCTTATGGCTGTAGTGAATTAACTTATATTATTACAGTCACGTTAATTTCTGGTTCAGAGTTATTACAAAATAAGTTTTGTAACAGTACACAGTGTAAGTGGACGTGGTACATCTGACTCAGATGCATATTAAACCAACAAAGCCATAGTGCTTGATGAAATGCTTCCATTGCACGTTCCATGATGACACAGTCAGCATTCGATACCAGGCAGCCTGACGGAACGGTGCAGTGCGTTTGTGGAAAGAGAGGGCCAACGTTTTGTTTCAGAGAACTCGGAAAGCTGCCGAAACTGTAAATGTCACCACAAAAGAAAAACGCAGTTTGAGAAAGAGTAAAGGAGAAATGGAGCAGTCGTAAGAGACATTCAGAAGACGAGAGGATGATAATGTGCGTTAAATGGAAGCGCAAAGCGATGTTTATCCCAGGAGCCCGAGGCCGCGTGCAGCGGCGCGCTGGGCCGCGCCGGCGGCTGTTGCTCTCCAGGGTGCTGAACGGAGCGACCCGCGGGGTTAAACGGACGCCTAATCCATAGAGGGGTCGTTTGAATGGGGAACCTAAAGTGAACGGAATCATTACTGAAGAAGTTTAAATGTGAGATTAAATTGTTTGTAGGAATCAAGGACATGCAATAAATCTATTTATTAATGTATTGAAGTTGGGATTGTTTTGTATATCTTGTGTTATTTCACATGGTTCTTACAGTGAGTATGTATGTGTGTGGTTTTGCATGCTCATGCACAATATTTAGAAAAGAGTTTGATGTGTTCTGCTGACACAAGCTTCCCATTGTTGCATTCCTTGTGCATTAGATCTACTCAGTGATATGCTTCCATTCTGCTTTTCATACTGAGTTAATTCCCTCTTCCAGTGGGCAAGCACACCACAGAGTGTTTCATTTACTTGTCATGATGAGATCAGGAAATCTATTGTTAATTATTATGGTTTCAATTCCCAACTCAGCTGCATATGTCAGGTGTGCCATTGTGTGTGTGTTTGACTATTAATGACTAGATGAAATATTACTATGTACACTATGAATATGAGGATTTTTTTTAGGCAAACTTTTCTAGAAAGAAAAAATCAAAATGGTACCAGAAAAGTCTGACAGTCTCTTACTCAACTATCCAATAATTGATTTAAATACATAACTAAAACTATCAGTTTCACGTGTGCCATACAGAAAATCAGTTATCTAATTCTTCAGACCATTTAAAAATGTACATAATGCACAAAGGGATCTCTTTTAAAACAGTGTATGAATGCAATGATGGATACTGTGAATAATAATAATAGCACATTTTCATTAACTGGAAAATGTTACCACACATAACTAAAATGCTGAATTTACAAGAAAGATTAATCAAAATAATTAAAATAGTGTCTGATCCATCGTGTCTGTCATACACCCATCCTTACAAATAGATACTTTTTAAAAAATGTATTGAATATTTTCATTATGGCTTTTTGTTAGTAGAAGCTACTGAGTAAAACAAATGAAAAATTCAGAATTTCAGTTTAAACTCTTAGCCTGTAGAGGTCCCAATGCGTTCCCCACTTTGGGAGTTTTAGAGTGAAAGAGCAATAGTATGGAAAATGCTTACCTCCTCTTCCCATATGGCATGGGGGAAAAAAACAAACCATTTAATTTAGCTCTTCTTAAATCATGGTGAAATAATATTGGAGTAAAAACACAGCCATATAATTATTAATGTTGATACAACCACAGGTTTTTTTCAAGTTTACACCTTAATTGTCCTTTACACCTCAGGAAATTACTTTTCTCCATGAAAAAGTTTTTCATATCAAACCTTGTTATTCTTGCCTATTTATCAGAGGAAATAAAAACCATACAAAATATTAATTTTTATTTAAAATAATATTTGATCAAAATAAAATTTATGTAAAAGAAGAATTATCAAATTCTTTGGCCAATTTTAATGGATGTAGTTCATTTGTTTGGTGACATACTAAGTGCTTTTTTTCAAAAGTATTTGGTGTCTTTACGATTTAAGACCTTAAATCAGTTAGAAGAGGACTAGGAAGCAGTCAGAAAGGTAGGCTAAGGGATTCTTTTAATTCTTTCACATTCCTTAAGGAATCTAGGGATTTTCTTTCCAAAGTCCTATCTGTTTTCTTACATGAACAAACAAAAATATTCCCCCATCCCATTTACACAAAGGATAGTTTTGCATAATTCATAAAATGGTATCTTTTCCCAGTTCTAGGGAGAGAGACTGTCATCACATGGGCAAAGTCACAGATGCAGAAGGACATTCCAGAATTAGCTTTAAATAAAGTAGGTTACATGCTGTAAACTCAGACCAGGTAGAGCTTTAATTTTTGTAGGCAGTGCCACAAGAGTTCTGTGATTATGCTGCTGCTTAATAAAGAGCTTGGCATCTTTGTACAATACATATTCTCTGGGAAGAAGGGGAAGAGGTCCTGTAATAAGAGAAGTGTGCAGAGTGGGTCAATCAAGTGCCATTGCAAGAAGAGGTCCACACTGTGAATATACCAGTAATTGATATCTTGTGGTTACCCCCATTGTAATCCAATTAAACTATATTGAATTCCAACAGGGGAGAGCGGCAGGGGCGTGGATCCTCACTGCCATACTACCATAGGCCATCCTACTTACAGGCACCGGAAACCAATTAAAAACTTACTTATCCAAAATGGCACGCTTAATGAACACACTGTCTGGAGAGAACTATAATTACCTTCTCCTTCTTATTGTGGATCTGTACATGCATTAGTACAATCCAAGGGAGGAACAGTTGAACTCTCCCAAGAAAGTCTAATTCATTTCCTCCAAAAAATAAATAGACATTTTAATTGAGGTTATGAGTTGCTTTTTTTCCATCACTACCCACCTGTTTCTGCCGAAGTCGTTTAGACTACTGGTCTTAGCAATTAGATGAAGACACTTCAACTTCTCTGAAACACATACCTCACATTTGGCTGGCAAATGAGCTGGCAAGAATTTTTCTAGAAGTGTAGCTGAAAGTTATGCATTCCACCCCCCAAACA
Organism: Rhynochetos jubatus; assembly: GCA_027574665.1. Lineage (NCBI taxonomy): Eukaryota > Metazoa > Chordata > Aves > Eurypygiformes > Rhynochetidae > Rhynochetos > Rhynochetos jubatus. The sequence goes on from CM050652.1 coordinate 12,591,267, forward strand.
TTCTACAAATTGAATTTTGTTGAACTTAATGGAACCCTCTACAAATTTTGTACAAAGGAATGACTGCTATTTCATGGGTGGAATGCGTTGTGTAAGTAAAGATTAACAGCAGCACTGAAGACAGCTTAGATACAAAAGTCAGTTAATTACATATCTTTTTTTAAATTGTATTTTGTTACTCTGAGGAACTCATCCTATTTTCCTTTTTTGAGACTGATAAGAATTACCCAGAATAATGATTGAGGACAGCAATAATTTGGGGAGATTTAGACAGATATCAGGAAGAAGTTCTTCCTGGAGAGGGTAGTGAGGCACTGGAACAGGTTGCCCAGAGAAGATGTGGATGCCCCATCCCTGGAAGTGTTCAAGGCCAGGCTGGATGAGGCTTGGAGCAACCTGGTCTAGTGGAGGGTGTCCCTGCCCATGGCAGGGGAGTTGGAACTAGATGGTCTTTAAGGTCCCTTCCAACCCAAACTGTTCTATGATTCTGTGATCACACATATGCATATACACATATGTGCATGTGTGTATATATGGCAAAGTATAGAATAAAATCTTTCTCTCTTCAGTCTGGGTCAGGAAAACATTTATTCTGTCTCTAGATTCTAGCCAGGATATTGGTATTGAATTCCTGTTTCACCAAAAGATCTATGAGGTATTTCAGTGGCTACACACAGTCCAACCCCTCATTTTTACAATTAAGACATTTCTTGTAGCACTCTTCTGAAGCAGCAAATAAGGGTCTGCTGTAGACATCAGCCTTGAATGGTGTATATGCACTCAAGTTCCATTTTGCTCAAGCAGTTTCTTTAGTAGCGTCCAGGAGCTGATGTCACTCCTGTATCACTCCCATCCGGAAAAAAAAACCATGGACATGCCAGCAGGCTGGATGGTGAATTTCCTCCTCACTCTCAAAGGAATTTTGTTTCTTCTTTTTTTTTTTTTTATCTTTCATCTGTTTTTTTGAAGAAGGAAAAGTTTCCATAATATTTTCCTGTGGCTTCCCATAATTTGAGAAGAAAATGCCAGGAGCTTCCAAGGATATTTTTATTAAACTTGCTCATCATCTCTCAGTTCTTTATGTCTGTTTTAAAGACAAAGATACTGACTAATTCATTCCACTGAGAGGCCTGCATTAAATGCTATCTCTAGCATGGGTCACAGCCCACACATGTCAAATGGCTTATTTATAATGTCACTGGAATAGGACCACTTCTCTACCTCAGCCTTCCTTCTTTCTCCTTCCCCCTGGCAATCTTTCTCCTGTGAGCACAAAGGACTGTAGGTACATCCAAAACCCAAATGAAATATATCTCAAAAATATTAATCTTAGCAATTATAACTTACAGTATTTCTGAAGGTGCAAGATACTTAAAATACTGTCAGTACTAATTTTGTAATGGTTTTCAACATTGTATAAATTACGTGTGCAACTTGTATGTACTTGGGTATTTTCACTCATCAGTAATACTGATGTAAAAGGTCTGAATCCTTTAGCATTGCTTTTGAAACACAGACTTGCAAATTCCACAGCTGAAGAGTAATTGGAAAGAAAAGCATTAATGCCTGTTTGGTGCACAAATTAAAAAAGACTTCATAAAGACACTTACATGACGTCCTTTTTCCTACTGATGGGACATAATTTTCATTTTTAAGCATGTACCTTTTTGACTTGCATATAAATGAACTGAAAAAACCTGCAACCTAGTCCTATGACTTCTTTTAAATAAATCCAGCCTTAAGGCTGGTATGTATTAGAAATAAAACAGGGATTTTTATTGTTACTTTATGTTGATGTATGCATGTTTTTACTGTTTTGAAATTAACATTGCAAATATTGAGACTATTTCTATAACAAAGTAGACCGTTAATTTATTTTCATCATGCCTCGCCTCAATAGTTTGATTATGTATGTGTTGTTGTCCAAATTAAAACTCTAATTTTTTTTAACAGTGTAGTTTAAAAATAGCGATTCTAACAGGAAAACTTCAAATTCCTCTCAAAGGATTACAGGTGATAGACTTAATAATTAAAAACACTGTATTTACTTCTTGAGTAAAGTATCAGCTTTTGCAGATTTTTATCTGGATACGTGTTACTCACGCTATTTCCAAAACACAATTGTTATCTGCATGGTTAGGACAGGTTTTCATCCATATTTATTATATGGTTTTGACTAAGTATGTATACATATATCTCTATATATCTTGTGCATGTAAACATACACCCTTTAGATGGAAGATAATCTTCCAGTTTCCTCCAGTGTATTAGACCTTTACTTATTACTGCATCAACACGTAGCTTCAGAATGTCTTGTTCCAGTCAATTTGTATGGCAGCCCAGACAGTGTAAGAGTCTTTATGGGAAATCTAAAATCATTGCTTTATTCCTTAGAAATGAAATTACTGTCGAGATCCATAAACTATATTTAGCACTAGATGCGTGACCACAGCATTTCATTGTTAAAAATCTGGAGTATGCTCGTTTTGCTAAACTGAACGTTTTTGGTGGTTGTAATAAGCATACATAAGATGTGACCCCCTTGCTTACCAAGAAACCCATCACATTCAATGGGAGTCCTTTGCACAGAGTGACACAACTGCATGATAGTAATTAACTTCAGGTTGGAATTTTTCAAGCAGCCCCATGATTTACACAGTATTGTAACTTACATAAGTAGTGGGCAGGATAGTGGTGTCTATCTGCCTTTTCAGCAAGGACAGTTTAGACCTATTTCTTTCCTAAAACCAAGTTTTATGTTGACTTTATAGCTATAAAAGACTGTTGCTGTTATCCAAGGTAGAAAACACCCATATGTATGCAATTCTGGGTTCAGAAGAAATTAGAGTAAGAAATATAATTTGGCTGTCCCTCCTACCCTCTTCAGATTATTTTCTCAGTTGATTGTCTTTGATTTGACCCATTCTAGCCAATACATGTCATTACCCTTCTTTCACTGTGTTGCTTCAGGAGGATGAAGGGGAAAAAACTGTAGAGTAACTACATGTGGATATACAGCATCCCCAAAACCAGCAGAATTATGCTTACATCTGGAAACTTAGATGATTGAGGTGGAATTGTTTGGTGGTTCTGTCTTCTTCTGGCTCCTGTGGCTATATTTTTGGGATCATCATAAAGGCTTTCAAGTGTTAAGTGTGCAAGGGATTAAATATTTTTTTTCTACAGGGATATGCTTACCTTGGCATGACGAGAGTCCCACTTATGAAATATTTTCAACATATAGTTAAATGAAGTTAGCGCAAGCAAAATTCCAGTGTTGTGGGGTTTTTTTCTTCTTCTTTTTTCCCTAGGAAGACTGGTTTGAAAGAACATATATTGTAGTTAGAGAAATTTCACCAGGCCCTTGGAGTTTGTATTGGCTTCTGCCAAAAGCTCATGGACTATGGCAGAAACTTTGGCTATGAAAGGAATGGCATGAAGCGCTCCCACTGTAACATCATTAGGAAGGATATGTCAGAGTTAAAAACCTTAAGTCTCTGAAAGTCAGAGCAAGATAAAGAAAGTTGGTAGTACAGATCACGTAGCAATATGGTGGAGATAATCCATGGTATCTCGTATAGTACTTTTTCCTCGGTATCCTGAAAGAAATGCAGGTTGCTCCTTTGTGTGCTTATGAAGAGAATTACCTTACCTCGTAAGAGTGATAGCATGGAAAGCGAAAAGTGGAAATTGGTGTTCTGTGTGTAGTGCCAGAGGGACTGAAGTGTGGTCTGTGGGCAGATCTGCGGTTAATATGAGACGGGTAAATGGTTATTTATGCGATTGTTGGAAACATTGAGAAGCATTAGGAGTGCTTGTGCTGGATGACAGATGAATGAGTAGGGTTTCTGGCTTGAACTTGATTCTTTAAGAATATGGTCATAGGAGGGTATGCTTAGATTTGTTCTGGAGTAGGTGATCTGTTACATCCAAGTTTAGTTTCTCAGAAAGACTGATTAAATGTGGATACCTACTTCACCCGTTGTGCTCAGTTTTACAAATTTTTCCTGTTTGCTAACATTTTATAATGATGGCAAAGGAGATATGTTGGGTGAAATTCCAGTCTCATTAAACCCAATAGAAAAATTTTAATGACAACTGGGGTTAAGAATTCAGTATTGTATCAAGACTTAGAGTCTTTATTTCTTATAAGATTTTCTTGCAACATTATTTGCAAGTAAATATAACTTTTGCAAAAATATTAGTGAAAATATTTCTGAAAACTTGGCAATTACTAGGACTCTCACAGAATCTGGGGCTACAGTTTCATTCTCAGTCTTTTAGAGTCTGAGCTCCAAAGCCTGCACAGTATGGTAGCTTTAATCACGGTAATCCTGGGGAACGGGGCCATTGGATAAGCTACAATTCAGAAAGTCAGGTTCACACGTAATGACCCCTATGTCAAAGATATTTTGAATTACAGTGTAATAATGTGAGTGAAGAACTAACAATTGTTTTCAGTTGGGTATGGTCCATTTGCTGTTGAGATATTAAATACGGCTTCGGCATAAATATTTAAAGACCCTATTGTAGAAAAAAAAGACACAGTTGGGAAGAAGCTGTAAAGGGACTTGCAGAACCAGTATAGCATCTATGAAAATAGGAGAAATAATTATGTTTATTTAGGAATGAGTCCCTACTTTTAAATATTTAAGAGTGTCATGGTATATAAGCTATGTGTGATTATTACACTGGAAAGTTTAATTACATATCTTTCCACTGTGCCTCCTTTTGTGGATTGCTGGAGGAGAACTGGAAGGCAGAAGAATGCCTAATGATCTCCTCAGAGCTGTATTTTCCTCCCTGCTTTGTAATGTAAATGGCTAGTTTGAACACCACCACGGATTCATGCGCTCCATCCCCGAGCATCCTTGCTGTTTTTCACAAGAAGATCACCTGACCGCCACCTAAAGCTGCCCCTTTCCTGGAAAATCCCGGCAGGTGCTGGGCAGGGCCGGGGTAGGTGGCGGCTGCCGGGGGCTGGGGGAGCGCGGCGGAGCCGAGCGCTCCGGCGGCCGCCGGGGGTGGGGACGGGAGCGGCGGCGCCGGGAGTGCCGCTGCTCAGCCCCGGGAGGAGGGAAAACAAAAGAGCTCGGCTGCAGTTTTGTGATGCTGTGCCTGGCTTAAGCAGAAGATTCTAGACATTCGTGCCGAAAAATCAAAGCACAGCTGAGACTACATCTACCGGGAAGATATTTTCTGCCCCCAGAATGGGCTGGATCAGTACAGGTGGTTTGCGGATCATGCGAAGACAGACGGGGTGAGAGCCATGGAAAGGTGGGATAAGACTCAGCCTCTCTTTCTTGCTTGATTTTTTCCCTCCTCTCTCTCTCTGATTTGCAAAGCAGCATAGCTGGGACCTGAGACAGGGTCAGTTAAAGAGATTAGATGGGGTTTAATCCCACAAAACAAAATCAAAATTGGAGGCACTACCGTGTTCAGCCAGATGTTGAATCCCAACTTGGGCTGCGCCGGACTTGCTTTGCACGGATCTCGTGTTGCTTTTGATGTTGTCTTTGTTTAGAATAGTTCCTGTATGAAACACCATGCTTTAAGACGAACTGCATGCTTCTTTCACAAATTGTCAGATGCCTGTTCCGATGCTGGTAGGATTTTGCCAGGGAAACTGCAAATGGAGGCTTTGCATATGATGTTTATGGAAGTAAAAAGAGATGGTGACTTTGGATTTCTTGTGATGCGAGCATGGGTAGAAGTTGAGCTGTGATTGTTGTTGTACATTGTCTGAATCGTAACAATGGGCAGTTCAAGTAGAGCAAGTTTGAATGGTGTTTCTTCAGCAATTCCAAATGCATTTCACTCTGGTGATCTTTGGCTGTTCACTGAAGGCAAGGAATGGGATTTTTTTTGGTTTTTTTAAATGCCAACGGAATTTTTGGAAAGGTTGAAAGACAGAAGGACGTTAACATTTTTATTTGAGTGGTTGTTGTTAACAGCAGCCTGCCTAAACATCTAAACCGAATCCCAGCAATTTCTCATTTCACTTGCTGGGCAGATGCATTTCTTTTGTTCCTGGAAATTTTTCCCTGCTGTTTTAGAACAAAAGGCATTTGCTTTTTTCTTTTTTTTTTTTTTATAATGGCAGCAAGAGAGTTACATACAAATTAGCAATTTTGTACAGGTTAATGCTCTGCTTCATTCTGAAGTAAACTGCCTTAAGGTATTAGGAGGAAAGGAGGTGAGCAAACAGGGGGGAGGCTTGACTGATGTCCAAGAATACCAAATTCAGATAGATTTAAATCAAATAGAGAGGCATACATTTATCTGTAGCTGGATTTCAGCTCCATGTCATGCAAAATCTGCAGACTATAGTAGGAAGATTCTTAGCAACCAATAAATCAGATTTGTAATGGGCCTTTAAAATTTGTCTGTGAGGGGTGACTGCCTGGGTCCCCTTTGGCCAAATTAAGATGCAATCTGACAGTACAGTAGCATCTGTGTGCTGACATTTTCTCGTGAACCTAGTGAAAAATGGCTCCGTATCTCTTCTTCAGTCCCCAAAAGACAGTTTCTGAATAGCCATGCATTTTTCCCCTGTATTGTTGTTTGTTCTAATCACCATTCTCTCTGATAATGTCTGACTGGCTTGTTTTGCTTTGCTGGCTTTGACTGTTTGACTGGCTGAGGGGCTGTAGTGGACAGTGGGTGTTTTACCTGAAATCAGGACCTCATGCCAATACTACCACTCAACAACAACAACAAAAAAAATAAAAAATAATGTTTGTTGCCAATGAGTTGTATAAATACTGCTAATAAAGCAGCTTCTGCCTGTGCTGCTGGAATTAGGTAAGTGGGTTGAAAAACATGTGTCTTAGATAATGTGCCACCCACGATACAGGTGAATAAGTGCCAGCCAGGAGGGAGTGCAACTGACAGGTAAAACTGAAAATCCTGAAAAAAGAAATAAATTCCTCAAAGGCCAGAAGTATACCTGTCAGTACACATGTTTGTTTGTCCAAGGGAGAAGTTCACGTTCAGATACTACAAGACGGGGTGGGGGAGGAGGGAGGAAGGCACTTTTTTTATTGCACTACAAGTATGCTTGTTGGAAAGAGCCTCGTACGGAATGGCCATTCGCTCTGACACCGCAGCTCTGCTTCTGCGTTCCTCAGCAGAAGTTGCAGCTGAGGGGTGAGAGAAGCATCCATCTGTGCATGTGTGGGGTGAGCGTGGGGGAGCGAGGAAGGGGTCCGTGTTCCTCCATAGGGACCTGTGCCAGGTGATTTGTGGGGAGGCAGGGAAGTTCGCTCTGGTGGAAACCGCTTCTTTAAATGTTCCCTCGGATAAGGTGGCTCCGTAGCACGAAAGTAGGGCAAGCAGGAGGCAGAGGGATGGCTGTGAGAAGTTGTGAGTAGTATGGATCCTCTCCAGAAAATGTGGCCAGTGTTATTTTTGTGGCTGCTTAATAGTGTCTATGGATACTTTTGAAAAATCACTGTATTTACTGAACTCCTGTACTTTCTCTCCAATTTCAGTTGATAGTTTCTCTGTAGTATGAATAGGATTTTCGGCAAGAAAAGAATAACTTTAAAAGCTTTGCTCATAGAAAACAGAAGTTCCAAATATTATGCCATTTACCCATTGCAAGAGGCATTACATTTGAGTCGGTGCTTAGGAAGCATGTCGTGTGGGGTTCTTATAAAAACGCCAGATGTTACTTGCCAGATTTGTTACAGTGGTTTTAGATTCATTTTCCTACACCTAAATACTTGGAGTTACGGTATAAAATTCCACTACCTCTGGAGAGGAGCAAAACCAGAACTTTAACACCACATGCAGATCCCATTACTGCTCCGGTGAAGGTAGATAATTTGAGAGTAGTAAACAGTTTGCTTCATGGAAAGTGACACAATTGCACTATGGGAATGTGAAAAAGAAAACAAACATCTTGCAATCCATCAGACAAGCAGAAATGTCAACAAGAGATATTTGAAATAAATAGAGTTAAAATGGGTTGAGTGACAGAAAGACTCCAGATGCCTAATTCACACTGCCCGTTGTACTAAAACAAGGGGATGCAGCTGCAGTTTTAGGAACTAAACCAAATCAGGCTGATTTCCAGATGTGTGTGTACATAATCAGAAAACGTGGGAATCTAATACTGAACAGGAACAAATTAGATTTCAGAACTTAACTGGACACATTTAGAGAAACTGGACTGAAGATTCACAGGCAGAAAAGTTTCTAGAAGAAATGAAATGAGAAACTTAACCCACATGAAACACACATCCCACTGGTAGCACTGCCTGTCGGTTATGTGATTATTAAATACAATGTCATTTAAAGTGGGCTTTAACTGTGACAATCTGATTTAGGAAATGGAGAAAGGCTTTGGACATTTATTCTGACTACGAAATGAAAACTGCCCAGCAACTTTGCCTGCAAATAAACATTTTCTCAGGGTGCAGCACTCACACACTAGACCTCTGTAAAGGGAGAGGAGAAAACAGAGATAGAATTAAAATGGTGACACTTTGAAATTTCTCCCCATCACTTTCTACAAGCCGTGTAAATACATCCTATGGTTAAACATAAAGGATTGTTTCCTTGTTATGATGTAAATTAAATATAAGAATGAAGTAGATTAATGTATACTAACATTAAAGAAGAATCAGACCCAGACTATCGAAGTCTGAGGAAATTGTATTTACATTGAAGCAGTCCAAGTAGCGATTGTCAGTGTTCCAGCTGACAGACTCAGCAAACAGCCCACCTATTTCCCATTTCAGCAGCAAATGCCTGTACAGAAACCATCATGCGCTCACTGCAAAATAAGCTTGAGAACATTAAAGGCCGTATAGTATTCCCGGTTGCTGTACTGCAACCAGTTTAAATCAAGTTTGTTGTAAATGATATCACTATAACAGAGCTGGTTGTAGCCCATAGAGTCAAGAGAAGAGTATGGTCAGCAGAATTTGCCTTTTTTTTTTTTTTTTTAATCAGAACATCCCAGCTGTTCTACCGCCATTGCTTCCACATTTATACAGCACGTTCCAGACCCATGTGTCTTCATTTCTAGCACCAGATAAAAATGTCAGAGACAGATCTATCTTTTGTCACTGTTGCAACAGTCTTCTCCTGACTATATTATACTGTAGCATATAGAAGCAGCTGATTCTTGTGGTGGCCTTTGGTATTTATATACAGAGCATACCCAAGTGTTAGTGACTGTCTGTTATGTTGTGGAAAATGAAACATCGACAGTAGGGTTAGTTGCAGACGCTATTGGCTGGGTTTGCTTTTCCTCAGAGCCTGGAAGGTTAGGTTGGTATTTTCAGCTGAAGAAAGAAAACCACTCTCATCTGGAAAGATGCAAGGTATTTCTAACCTGACCTTACCATCTTTTCCCTGTCACCCATCTAATTTCTTTGCTTTTCTCCTCTCATACTTTTTCCTGACCTTCCAGAAACTTCTTTATTTATGTAAATCTTCTTTGATTTGACCTTGCCAACCATCTGTGACTTTCCCTTCTTTCCCCAGCTCCATGTTTTGGGACAGCGAGATATGCTTTCTGCCACCTGTCCTTCCTTTGGTCCAGGCAAAGTCAGAATTTCATGCTGCAAAGTAGGTTGTACAGACGTGCATATCCAGATGCCTATGGAATGATTTGCTCTTGATCTCATCAGTCATCTTACTGCAAGAAGGAAATTATTTGCCATCCCAACATTAGTGGAATCTACAGTAAAGAACTTAGCCAGTATTCCAGTGGTTAAAACTGCCGAAGCTGTGAGCTGGTGGCTTTCTCGGTACACTTTCATCATTTGAATCTCTATCCTGAATAACTGTATCATCATACAAACAGTCCTAAAGGAGAGTGGGGTTTAGGGCTCAGCTCCGCTTCTGATGAAATTGGTGCCAAGTTTCACTCTAGAGAGGGCACATTTAGTAGAGAAAAGAAAGCTGATCTTGCAGAGTGGCTCAGGTTAAATACATTCTAGTGCCTTCCTGGCAAACAAGCAAAAAGGATTGACAGTGGGTGATCACTGAACATCTAAACCCCCTAACTGTTATGCCTTATAAAAATGTGAACCAAAAAAAAAAAAAAAAAGGCCTGTGAAAAATTCTTTAATCTGAAGGTATTAGGAGTTAAGTCTTTACAGCCATGACAATCCCCATTGACAGAAATGCTCATAACCCAGAGGTGATGGAATACAAATGGGCATGGATGTGGGAGGCATTGCAATAGAGAGCACATCACAATAAAAGCTCTCTTTCTCAGTTATCCTTTCCAGTCAAATAAATAAATTGCAGTGATGTACAGTGTGAAAAATTATTGCAGCTAGAGTGCTTTTCTGATGACAGAGATGACATAAGTTATAAAAGCCTGTCCTAGATAATAGAAAGTAAAGATTGCTGGAAGTTAGTAAAGATTTAGGAACTCTTGGGGTCTGGATTGATTCAAGCATGCTAATTGGATATGGATTGCTTCACTCCCAACGTGGTCATCTGCTGAGAAACCTGCACCGATGGGAACACACAGCCATGGCACTCCTGTGCTGCATGTGCTTTCCATCTGACTCCCAAGGTCCTGGCTCGAATCTTCAGCAGCACTCATGAGGTTGGCCAGAGCTGTTGGAGCAATTGTACCCATCTCTGTGAACCAGACGGCAGAAGCCATGATGAGTCCAGAGAGTGACGGTGATTGTAGTGAAACGTTGGTGAGCAGAGCTTCTTCAGGGACAGGACCTTCAGGGCATAGTTCCCTGTCGTCCAAGGATTTTTAACCTTCAGTGTCAGATTCTTCACAGAAACTCTAAGAGGTGACTTGGCATCGGCTCTAAAGCTATGCAGTCAGATACGATTCAGAATTTTGTATTTTAACAGTGCTGTAACCTAGCACGTAACCTAAAGAGGAGTGAGGAACAGTGTTTCTCACTAATTGAGGTTCCCCATCGCAAGGGTGGGGTCAACCGCATCTCAAAGCAAAGCTTAAATTTGCTTTTAAGCAAAGTACACCAGCCTTCTGGAGTACTCTGCAAATCTAGAACATCTGAGGAGGTTTGCAGAAGGCGGAGTAAAGGAGCTTGGTCAGTTGATAATCGTTCCCTGTCTGTGACTGGGGCAACTCGAAGTGTGTGTGCCTCTGTCTTCAGAGCTCTGCAGCTCCTGAATGACACAAGACACTCTTGTTTTGGTATTTCTTATTCAGGAGGTGCAGTAGAAAGAGGTTCTGGCAAACAGAAGTGAGGAGTTTGTGGAAGTGTGGTATCTTGGCATCGTTTGCTTTTATAGTTTTGCACCCCAGAAGCCTTTATGAGATGGGTAGTAGCTCTCCCTTAGATAGCAGTACGACAACTGTACTGCACACAAGGGAAGGATAGCTCAAAACTTTCCTAGCTTTTGCATTGCTGGATTTTAAAACCTGGAATAACTGAGGGGATAGTCTGTTGCCATCACCTCCCACTCTGTCATCGCAGCCATCACATACCAGTGTCAAACCAGCTGCAGTGACATAACTACCCGAAAACACCTGCCTATATGCCTATTGGAATATCCTTCTCGAAAAGGAGGAGTGTACTGATAGGGAGCTCTTTACTGTGGTTTTTTCCTTCTGCAGATTCAGCAGGTGCTATATATTATCCTTTACAACCTTCAGCCATTGGGAGCTAGGACATTGTAATTATGTTGCCTGTCCGTGGAAGTTACTGCCTATTACTGTGTGAAATATGCGCCCTGCTTGGGAATCAAAACGAAACTGAAGAAGAACGTTTGCTGCTGCCTTCATACCAACAAAATAACAGCAGTGGTAATTTACAGGCGTAAATGCGCTCTGCCCCTCATATGGTGGAAGGAACCTGTATACAAATACCTTGTTGCTGATCTGTAAGGAAGTCAGATTCTAAAAGGTGACGGTTCACTTCCACAAATAATATTTACATTTGTGTTGTTCCTTTTACTAAAAAGCCATAGAGGTTTACACTCATTCAAAAATGTAAATATAAACTGGGGGGCTGAGATCTAGAAAGTACATGACCATTTTTATACGAAGGTAACTCTAAGTCATCTCTGTAGCCATGGTCAGGATCTCACAGCCCTTTCTAACAAGTTGCCTTAATTGCTCACTGCTCTTGAATTTGTATGTGGATTGATCTTTAAGTACCTGGACCCAGTTCCCACAATGCCTCAGTAGTACAGGTGAAAACAAAAGTGGATTTTTCTAGCTCCTGCTGCTCCTGCTTTTATGGCATTATGCACGGGAGCATTGCCTTCTGTGAGGTTTCACCACTTTCCGACAGGAAAAACGCAGCTTGGTTGTATCTCATCTGTTCTCTCCTGAAGTTATTCAGAGGAAGTGAGATATGGTGGGTACCTCACGCGCTATTCCATTAGGATAAAGGATGTATGCTGTCTTACTGTGTTTAGAAGAATGTTCCAAAGAAAACTCTCTGTGGCATAGTTGTGATAACAAGCAAGAAAGAAAGAAAGAAAAGGAGAGACAGCACAAGAAAATTTAGCTGCTTTGGTGTAATCTGCTGGTTCAGCATTGCAGTACTTGATACCAGTGTGGTTCCTTGGCCAAGACTCTTGTCGATAGCCACAACAATCCACATAAAGACACTGTGTTGCCAAAGCCTCCCTAAAAGCAAAGAGAAAGTTTTTGTTGTGATGCACCTCCGGGAGATAACTAACATGCAGCCCATCCGTGACAGGGGCACAGAAACGAGCTCTTGAACATTTTCTTCTCCTGTTCTTTTCTTCTTCCCACTTGCATTTAAACAGGAAAGTCCCCCCATGCCCCACGCGCTCTTATCTGACTGACCATGGCTCTCAAGTACCGAGGGTCTCAGTTTGTCTCTGCTTATATCAAGTGACTGAGGCTGTGAGTGAGTATTGCTAGAAATGATGGTGCACCAAATACTTCAGCTCAGGCATGGCAGTTTGTGAGGGTGGAAGATACCTTCTCTTCTACCAGACATTATGTTCCATTGTGTGGTGTGTTTGATAATCACTTTTGTGTATAAAACGTAGCATATTAGAATTCTCCACCGTGATAAGAATATATGAGAAGACAGCCTAGACTCTACCTGAACAAGAAATGCAAGAATTATTGTCAAAATATCATAAATGTTTGATATGAAATTCACTTCCCCAGCTGGAATAATAGCAAGATATTTGGCCCAACATCCTGCTTTTCATGCTGGCCAGTAGTGGATACTCTGGTAAAACAGAGGGTAATACTTTCCTTTTATACCTTCTAGTTTCCAACATAAGTTGCCAAAGTACTGCGATGTTTTTCCAAGTGATATGACATACTTATTTTAAAACATGAATTGATGTTTCTGTGGCCACACGATGCAGGAGAAATGTCATTTCCAGTGTTGGTCCTATGGATACATGCTCAGTGGTGTGCAAGTAACCAGACCCCTGCACCTCAGTACAGGGTGACCCAGTCATGGAGGAAAATTCATTTGTTATGCCTTCACCTGAGCTTACTGCTGCCTTGGTGATGAGCCTCCTATCTTCGAGCACATCAGACCTTTCTGTCATCATTAGAAATACTTTAAAACTTTAGAAGTCAAAAGCTTTATGTTTTGGCTACCTCAGCATATAAATCTGAAAATGTGTTTCATTTGCGATAAACACATTTTTGTACATATGAGTCATGCCCAGCAAAGGCTAAGTACTGTAATAAAAACGAAAAAAAAAATCATAAGAAAACCTTTTTTGGGAAGTTATCAAAAAAATCAATTGAAGTGTTTGACATAGAATGTGACTCTTCTGCAGGGATCATAGGACCTCTTCTAACCATCACTTTCTCTGTTATAAGAACATTTATCCCTCATTTTTACAGGCAGACCTTTCAAATACCAGTTCATCTTATCAGTGTGCATATGATTTTTGTTTGCCTATTTACTCATCCTTGTTAGCATTCTCCCACCCTTCCCCTAAAGTTTGAGGGAGGATTGGATTGAAATAGATAGATGCTGATGAACAAATGCTGTTTTGCCTTTGGGTGCAGTGCAGTAAGACACAGTTTTCATTTTTCCTTAGAGTCGCTGACCCTCTCTGAAAGTGGCTATCCTCGAGTCTTGGCTTCAACTCTTCACACTGAAAGAGAGGAATTTGCATTGTCTACACAGGGTTGTGACCAGCTATCGCTGTGCCAGAGAGGTCAATGGGAGAGAGCACATTTAACAAGCTGTGAGTGAGTGGCACACAGGTAGAAGGAGCATGGAGAGGAGCTGGGAGTAAAGCTCTGAGAAGGAAAAGAAATACGAGAATTTACAGAGAAACAGGGTAGATAACAAAAAACAAAATTGAGTGAACTGAAAAATAAAAATTAAAATGAGTGGAAGCAGAAACAGGAATGTGCATCTTCAGGCTGTCATGGTAAAGAATATAATCTCTACAGCTTTTGCTTCACTTCTCCATGGAAATAAAACAATTATCATGAAACTATTCTATTTTATTCTTCAGAGAAATTATATAAAAGCAGTTCCCCATTGTGGGAAGATGTGACATCAAGAATAGTTAGTGTCTCTCACAAGCCTGTCTGTATGGTTACTGTCTAACTCAAATGCCAGAAAGCTGACACCACGATGCTGCTGGGCCACCTTAACCGAGATGGGTAGTTTTGCCTTATGGGAGCTGAGGGGTAGGAAAAAAAAATGTCTTCAAGAGGAAAAGAAAAATAGTTGTGGTCTGGATTGTGTCCTTTCATCTGTATATGGAGAGTTAAAGCAGCGTTAAAGTTTCCTACGCCAAGTGGGAGATGCTTTCAGGGCAGCGGGACCCTTCCCTTCCACCCCAGGCACTGCTTCTTGCTTGTGGGACTCGTGCCGTTGCCCGCTCGTTTTCAAGCATCCTTGACTTCTCTTCTCCAGAAGAGTCTCTGGGGCTGGCATGTTGTACCAGGCTAGTCTCCATCAGCCTGTTTTGGGAGGGGTCGATGCCAGGGCACTTGCAGTGGCAAAAGTCTTGAGGTTTTCAGCATCCAGGTGAACCATGGGCTGTCAGTGAGGAAAGGGTGGGAGGGTGAAGATGGGAAGACCCAACCTTCATGGCCTCCACCTGGTACCCTTAGCTGTGAGAAAAGGCAGAGAGGAAACTGTGAGACAAGCGGTCCATAATCCCTGCTGCTTCGTAGCTTAGTATTCTATGAGAGTAAGAGATAAGAGTGTGCTCTATGAGAGAGTCACCTTCTAGCACTTCGTCATTCAGGTTCTTTGAAACAGCCCGAACGAAACCTGCCTGAATAAAGCTTTAAAACATGTGCTTTATCTTAAAATCCCTGCAGAAGAAGTGTCTTCACTCCTGAAACACACTGAAGCTTTATTACGAGCCAGATTCTGATCTCAGGCACAGCAGTGTAAATCTGCTGTTACTCAAAATCAGTGGTATTGTCCTAGCAGGGGAAGAGAACAGGGTCACCCCTTCCTCCCAGGCAGAGGGATGAATTTGTTCCTTGTTGCTGGCACTGTAAACTTCTCCTGACATAGTGCTGGCACTTACCTTCATCTGGATGATTGGAATTAAGCATCGCCTTCCTTTTGCAATTATACTAAATTAAGTTAAATCATTATGTTTTCAACCTTCTGTTACACTGTAGAAAACTTATTTTAGATAAAACTCACCCTTTTATTTTACTTTAAAATTCTGTGCTCAGGAATGACTCTCAAAACATGAAAATGCATGTTCAAACCACACAGAGCTATTTGTCTCTGTAATGGTGCTACAATTATTCTCAGTTTTCACACTTAGAGATGCAATAACTTTCAGGATGGTGCAAGGGTTTTTCTTGGTTTGGAATGACGACTAAATTGCTGGGTTTATCAGAGGAGAGGTGTAGATGGTGGTTAATGAATAGTCAGTGTTGTGGTTTATATTAAAGTGAATGATTAGGGTAGCTACAGGTGAGACTGCAGGGCAAGAAGGGCGAGAAGGAGCCTATGTGTCAGAAGGCTGAGAGTGCAGCTCTCAGAAACTCTATCAGCCAGCATGTTGCAGAGATACCAAGCCGACCATGTCTCACAAATGCAGGCAGCCTCACAGGAGGCTAAGAGTGAAGAGAGAGGCAAATAATTTTATTTGCTTGGACACTACCCTTCTGCATGCCAGGTGGTGGTGTCAAACTGAGAGGATATTCTAAGAAATAATCACACGGGTTCCTTTCTAGGACCATTAGTCCTAATCCTGTCATATGCTTTATTTTTTTACAGTAGTATTGTGCTATTTATAATGAAAGTTGCTCCCTCTTTGCTAGTCCTTCCCAGATAATTCCTTTTTCTCCTCATTAGGATGACTATTAACTTATTATTTATTGTCTCTAATGCAATAGGTCTTACAGATCTTGATCAGTATAATTTGTACACATTTTTAAAGAGGAATTCAGTGTCCACTTTAAAAGGGTTGTGAACATGAAGTTCTGCATTTGACATATTCTGTAGCTGTACAAATGGTTTCTGCTGTTCAAGGAATCCAGGATTCTTAACATAAAAGCAGATTGTTTGAGGGATATTTTTGAGAAGCATAAAACATGCAGTATTAGAGCCTTTAAAAGTACCTATCCATCCATAATGGAAGGAGACACTGAAGAGGTTCATACAGAAAATTATAGTTTTCTGCTTCTTTTTGTATAATAAGGACCAAACCTGAAGACTTGCTGCATACTAGGGACAAAAAACCATAATTATTTGACAATTTCCTGTTAATGAGAAGCAAGTGACCATCCATCAAAATGACCAGAGTCCTTATACTATATCACAGAATACGTGTCATCTTTTGAATTAAAATACCTGTACCATTTTTCAGGTGTGTAGAACTGGAAGAGACCTCAGGGACATTGAGTTCAGTTCCCTGACAATCACAGGCAACTGTATCATATAATCTCTTCAGAAGCATATCCATTTTGCTACACTAAATACGTGGAGCACCACCTATGTTCTCATCTGTTATCAATGCTTTTCATTGATCTCAGTGCTGTGCTCTGTTCACCAATTAACTAGGCATATCACCTTCACTGACCTGAATACAGACACTTTGCAGAATAATCTCTCATCCAGCAGCCAGATTTGCTGCCTTATACTCTTCCACCTGTCTAGCTGCATCGTGATCATATTTCCTCCACTGAATTGTTTTCCTTTTTATCTGTTGTTTTAAAGTCATAGTTATAATATATGAAGTAACAGATAATTTTACATGGATCAGTCAATACAGGGGAGAGTAATTTCTAATTTATGGTTAAAAAGTAAATTAAATTTAGCAATTACATTCACGGTAGAGGATGGTTTGACTTTGATTTCCAAAGTTCACACCCAGTTTCTATCAAATGGAATTTGGTAATGCAGACAAGCATCGTCCTTGGTGCTTGAATCAAGACATACACCACAGAAGAGAGTAGATTATTAAGCTGTTAAAAATGCTTGACGGTGATACTGCCATTATGCCAAATACTCTTCTAAACCCTTGGTTGTATCTGTTGTGGTGATGGATCAGTATAACAACCCTCATGTATAAACATGACTGCTGGATTTACTGTGCTCTCAGTTCCGGATGTCTGACATTTCAGTAAGTTTAGCCCCTTTAACTGTGATATTTGCTGTGTTCTTCATTAAGTCTCACATGATTTTAACTGAAAAGGAGTTACGTCACAACTCTTTGATCACATTGCAGTTTTTCATTTTTGTGCTTCCACATTTCAACATTATCTTAAATTAATCTCCCTGTGATCTTGGTTGATCGAGACTTTCATGAAAGGATTTTCTTATCAAATTAATACAGGCCATTCCTGCTATACCATTTTGTTGTAGGGATCTCAAAAAGTCCGTAGTCAACAACTAAAATGAATGTTTCATGAGGCTATTAGAATAGTCTTTTGAGTTTCGAAACACAGGAATAAAGGAAGAAATTTTGTTTATAGAGCACCCAACTCTTCGTATTAACAGCCATCCTTTGATCTCCTCCTGGAGCTGACAAGATAGGAAGCAAATTGCAAATTTTCAGGGTTTTTTTCTTAAAAAAAAAAAAAGAGATTAATTGCAGAAGCATGTTTTACATCAGTGTGGGTCTTGCCCAGTTAAAGATTCAGACAGGCAGAAAACAAAACCTGGAGTTCTTACAGCAGTTTAGGTATTGTGCTAACACAATCTTATTGAAAAAAAGAAAAAAAATCCTGATCTTAAACTTGCAATTTGTGTCATAATTTGTATAAGATAAGCGAACTGTGCCATGTAGGTGAGGTAGCTTTTGTTTCCTGAATATTTGTTTTATCTGGTTCTTTAAAATAGTGTTACTTTGGCCATTAAGAGCTGCTGTGACTCTGGGCTGTTACAGCTCTAGACCCTTCCGTCAAGGAGAATTCAAACCGCTTGTCAGTTTACAGACAGCATCGCCTGCAGAGAAATTAGAGACTGAACTCCGTAGTGAAGAGGTAACTTTTAGCTATATTCACAAGTGTCTCTCAACTCCGAGATGTCACTTCAGAAAAAGCCACATTCCCAAATGCTTTGAGATGCTGCTTTTGAAGTGACAAGGGGAGAGTGGCAGAAGGGAAAGCGGGCTAAAATCAGGTACAAGAGAAGCAAGAAATGGGCATGTATGGATGACTGGGTGCTCCAGTCTTTGATGAAAGGGGTGAGTGACTTAGAATTTATTTATAAAAGCTGCTGCCAAGCTTTTATGGCCACAGCACTGAAGACAATCAAAGTGAAAATCCGTTTATTCCGTATTTGGTTAGAGAAGATATTTAGCCTCCTGAAACACTCATTCTTTCCCCACACGAAATGTTGTGTGACCTATGAAGAGATGAGTGAGGGATATAAGAAGTACGCCAGTGACCACTAAATTCTTAATGAGAAATAAGAATTCACATAAGAATTTCAAAACAGAGGGTATCTGGATAAGCTCTGCACAAGCTGCCATTTTGATAAAATACAAGAAATTCCTGGGAGATGTCTATATCTGACTTGAGACGTGTAAATTAAAAAAGAAGTTTAAATACTCTGCACACTTGTAACTTGATGTAGGAGTGTGTAGCATGCTTTTCATCCCCTGTAGCTGACTGTCCAGCAGATCGACATTTTGACATCTCAGAGGGACTTACGCCTCTGTCCTTATGTAAAATAGGTTGTGGCCAGCCCTGCACAGTTGCTTTTCTCCCCATAGCACTTTGCACTCCCCAGGTTCTGCTGAACTATCTTACACTGGCGAAGTGGGTGTTAAGGGGGCTCTGTATGTGTTAATGTTCACAACACTGATGTCCCAGGAAGGAATTAGTTACTAATTGTGGTTCAGAACAAGTCATAGTAAAGGAACGTCAGGAAATGACAAGAAACCAAAAGGTAAGTATCCAAGGTTTGTACATTTATGAGTGCTGATTCAAAATCAACAGAAACGAGAGAAGTAACAAATCAATCCAAGAAAAGTGTTAGGACCTGTGACACAGCTGGTGGTAAATGGAGAAATAATGAAGAAAAATGTTGTGCATTTGTTTAGAAAATAACAAAGGGTTCGACATAGTAGGGAGCTGTGTAATTGCTAAAGGAAGGATATTATTATTTTTTCCCATTAACCTGATGATGGTGTTAGTACAGAAACCAAATCTGAAAAGAAAATGTTATTGTAAAAACAAAATCTCTAAAGGTCAATAAGCAACTGGAAGAACGAGGAGAAACTGCTCCTGCTGTTGACAGGCATTTCTAAACAAGCTGAAATCACAAAAATCCCTAAAGATTAACTCAGTAATTTAGAAATTACAAGGGAGGGATACAGTGGCTAGTGCTTTACACTACACTGACTTTGTGTAACTGCCAAGCCCTTAATGGGGCAGTATATTTGAGTTGCTCAACTACAAGACCGTGTCAACTGCCACAAGGCTCAATCCATAACGAGCGTGGGAAGCATGAGGAGTCACTGGGATGGCTCAGCTCGTTCTTATTGTTGTTTTACACAGTGATTCTGCTGTCATTAAGATTCATGTAGTTAATGAAAAAAAGCATACTTGGGAGTTTGAGAAAGCCACCTTTAACTGTAATGTACATTAATGTAAAGCTTTCAGTGTTTACACTGTGAAAGTGATGACACAAGCTGAGAGCCACTCATAAAGCAAATTTATTTTTCAAATACGTCAAGTGCAGAATGCACAAAAGACCTTACAAAAGGGGGAAGCATCTCTCAGACAGAAAAAGATTCAAAATACATTTTATTAGCTTAAAACAGATGCTGTTGGGTTTTTTTTTTTTTCTTCTTAAAGACTTACCCATAGCCTGTGGTAAATTGGATAAATCTAGAGATACATCGTTTTCAGATTCATTGGGAAACATCCAATATTGCTGCTCAAACCTTTCATATAACCTTAGCTAGAGGTTTTACTTAAGGCTAAAGCTTCTCATGAAGTATTAAGACTGTCCCAGCTTTTCCCATTTCATTGCTTCAGTTATGCAGTTGAAGAAATGAAAGTACTAATCCTTCTCAGCATGGCTGAGGAGTTCATGGAGCAGTTGGGCTATCAGATTGCGTCATGCCTGGAAGCTGCATCCCATGTTGCCATGGAAATGACATACAACAGCTTCTCTGAGCTATACCACCTCGATAGAAGAGCAGCTCCCAATAGGTGATACACACAGGTTGAGCAGCGCATCCGATTTTTGAGGTTTTGTAACCACATTTGGTAGAGATGGGTTGTGGAGTGTCTGTGCATGTACGTATGTTCTGTGTAGTTACATCAGTAAAAATCTGAATTAGCATGTATTTACATAGACTCTGTATAGGAGTAAAACTCATTAGCTTTCCATACAAGTAAGTTACACTATCCTAAATGCATCCACCAAAATCTGGGAGTTGTACTGATCCAAAATTTACCAATACAGACACAGAGATTAATGTTTGTGCTAAAGTGGTGGTTGGTTTTTTTTGTGAGAAGTCTTTAGTATTGTCTCCCTCAGAGATGTGACTTGTCTGTTCTCAGTTGGTTTGAGCAAGCTGCGACTTGGCTTCTTAGAGGCAAAGATAGCACTGGAGATTGGGCTGGGATTGAGCCAAGTTCTGGGTTTGTTTGGGTTTCTTTTTGATAGTGACGTAGTCTGTAATCATACCTAAGTCTCTAATGCCTTTGATCTTTTGCCCACGAAATACATTGATAATGATGCCAGTCCTTCTATGCAACACGCTTAAAAATTAGAGATTAAATATATGGATATGTATTTTTCCAGAGTGAACAGATTTTTATTAGCAATAATAAAAATTATAGGTTCCCATAGGTAAGATTCATTGGTTATCTTACATAAATACTGATTAGCTCATTTTTAAGGGCTTGTTGGTGAATATTCTAGTCACATCTTATTTTTGTCTACAGTTTTCAGGAGAATGCTGCCACTTGCATCAGGTGCATAGCAAGTTCCATAAATACTCACTTTCGGGTGGGCAAGGGTAGGGAGAAGAGAGCTTGCTTATTACAGGATTGCACTCAGATTTCACATATGCTGACTTCTTCTGCATTATTGGAGATGTGTAAGATCAGAGAAAAGGATTACACTCCTCAAATACGCTCATCTCACAAGACTTGCGCTCCATTCATTTTTATTCAGGGTCCCTTTGACCCATGCTAACTTGATGACAGAGATCATTGCTCTGTAGGAAAGAAAAAACTTCAGCAGTGTAGCTCTAAAACTGATGAAAGGTTGGCTTAAACACGGGGAGAATAATCAACTCACCTTAAAATCATCTCTCTTGTTGAGATGAGGACAGTGTTATCTCAGTTTGGGAGAATGAATAGTGCTGATGTGTCTAGTACTTTATATAACTGCAGGTACCGTGTGTTTAAAAAGCAACACATCAAAGTGATTTAATGCATTAATTGGATAAAAGAAAAAAACAAGTAAGTCTCTAAATGAAGGAAACTTAGTAAAGCTGGCAGATCTTTTTCAAATAGAGAAGTATTCTCTTTGTATTTTACAGGATTTTTCTGAAAGGGAATTTTTTCTTTGATTTAGCCTTGATTAAGTGTTTCAGGGGTAAAAATCCAATTATGCCTAAACTCAATGTGTTGAAAATACCCAGAAGAGAACTTAAATCTAATTGATGTATCTGAATTCATATTCAAAGGAAGGAATTACCTAACATATGTTTGTAAAGGATTGTACCAAGGTGTTCATTTCTTGCAGCATCTTTCTTCTTTCAAGATACTGCCCTCAAAAATTTAAATCAAAATAACCAAATTCATTATCTCAAATGCACTGATTGCTTTTCAAACTGTCTGAAGAGTTCAAACTATGTGCTGGATTAGTGGATCAGAATTCTCTAGCACTCTTTCCTTGCCTCCAATTAACTTGTTTTGTGACCTTGGGGAAAGTCATTGCATACCTTTGTCTATATATCAGTAACACTGTGAATAAAGATGCTCATTTAGGATTATTATTTTAAATGCATTTAGGCTTACAGGTAGAAATGTGAAGTGCTACTCTTACTAACTTTCCAATCTCTTTGAACCTCAAATCTCTAACTTAAAGTTGTTTTTTATGTGGTATATGAATGCTCTGTTTTCTCTGTGATTATTGGGGTGTTGTTAATGTAGCAGCACTTTACCAAGGGCAAACTTACCGTTTCATGTTTCAGTGGCCTCAGAGTACAGGCACCAAAAGTAAGAAACCAGTGAGGTAGTAATGAGTTTGTGATTTTTCACTCTAAGGGAAGGACATACTTTGGGCCTCTTATATGAGAAAGAACCATTTTTCCTTTTCCTTATGAGCTGGAAGATGAACTGCTCTCAAAGCTGGGGAAGATTTAGTACTATGCCAGATAAGTTGGTGTATTTTATTGGCAGTACTCATTTGCTTTCTTCATGCTGTGCAAGCTGACACGAATGGGTTGTAAAAAGAGGTGATAATATGATGAGACATAGTTACAAAGAAAATTGGGGGAAATGTAACCATTTTGTTTTCCCCTAAAACATAATTTAGTTTTTCCAAACAGCAATAGAACAAGGGTCTCTAGGATGGTAAATGGAGGTATGTATATGTCCCAGGTGGACATTTAACTGGACTGTATATTTACCGACTGGAGTGACATCATAATGATATTGGTATCTGTTGAAATCCGTGTTTTAAATTTCTGTGTAGGGTCAAATTTCAGACCAGGCTTGAATTATCTGCCCTGTGGATTAACCGTGCCACAGCAAAAGAGACACTGAGGTAGCTCTTTATAGAGCCAATTCGTGCCTAGTAAGATTTACCGCAGCTACAGAGCAGCATGAATCCAGCAAACTTCTTTCCAGGGCCAGTCCAGAGCTGGACTGCTTCTGGAACAGCATTGGCTAAGAACTGGGCTAATAATGAGGTGGGTCCCCCCCTGTGCCAGTGCCGTGCTTCTGCATCACCTTGGCATGACCAGGAGTTCGGTGATTTCTGTGCAGCGATACCCCAGTGACTGGGTGCAGCACCGGAGCAGGATCCGTCGGAGCGTATTACGGCTACGCGCTGGCACGGCCGTACGCTGCTGCCTGGTTCCCAGGTAGGTCAGGCGCAGTGCTGCACCGGGAGCCGGCTGGTGTGCTCACGTCCCTCAGTTGTAAATGAAAGCAGTTGTTCCAAGCCAGAGTGGATGGCTTTGTACCTCCCTCCAGCCTCAGGTACAACGTATATTCACCAGACACAAATGTCATGTTACTCCTCAGCCTCAACTGATGCTACGAGTACGCTGTATATTTACAGTGGTCTTATAAATATAGGCAGTTCAAAGGCAGTGTACAAAGGATATAGCAAAGGCTCTGGGCACCTTTCCTTCGATGTTTTGAGTTGTGGATGAAGCCTTCCCTGCTGAAAGAAATTTTTTATGTGAGGTCTGTTCAGCTCTCAGTTTAGCACCAAAAACTGGAAATACGCTATTTTTTGACTTGGTGTTGGTATCAGTTTTTACACAAAGCTGCAAAGTGGATAAGCTTAAGAATAATTTGAACAGTTATTTCTAGTGTGCTTAATTAGAACTGGGTTATGTGAGGACAAATCCAGACTGTTAGACTTCAGAGTGACTGCTCCACTTAACCACAGATCACTAGTCCATGATCCTTATTTCTAATAATATAACCCCTTCTCTTGATCCTGGGGTCATATTGGTAGGATGCCGTATATGAAAGTACTACACTAGTGCTTACTCTGCTTATGTTTGGTTTTATAAATGCATTTAAAAGTGCATAAAAGAAGATGAATGTGTATAGGCAATGCATAGGAACTTCCTATTTAGCTCATTGTGTTACACTCTGACAAATGCATCTTTAATATCTCAGATAAGGGTCAAATAAACAGGCATAAGCAGACCTAAATAGGACATAATTAAATATAGTTTGGAGGATTAACTTTATTTGCACCGCTATAAACTTGAGCTGTTCAGCTTTTGTTCTCAAATGATGTAAGTGAACCTTTCGGATGTTAGAGGGCCTTTCACCAGCTTTGCCACTGACATGCATATGTTTCTCAAAGGAAAGGCATTTCAGTTTGTGCCTTATTCAACACTTTAGAGAATAAAAGGGAAGTATAGAAATTGTGAAATGCATTATACAGAGTGACTGTTAATTCCCTAACTGATATAATTGGAATTTAGTCGATGGAAATTCTACATGGTTGAAAGAAGTTTTTGAAGGATGTCTGTGATTAAAAGTAACTGAATATTGACAAGTTTAAAAAAATTTTATGATTCAATGGAAGCATATTTAAATACTGCTATCAGATAAGGTACATATTTTCTTAGTACCTGATGACTTCATTGACTTCTAGTCTCGCAGCAGTATTAAAATGACATCAGATGATTCAGTTGCAGAGCAGGTTATGTCACCTCCATGCGTGGCAGCTTGTCTGTGTAGCATTATGATAATGTGTTTTCAGGTACTTTAAAGAAACAGCACCACTTGAGTTAGAGCATCCCCCTCCTGAAGGTCTTTGCCAATGCACTGTACAGGGTGAACTGATGAACTTTAGTATCACTTTCCCTGTAACCTCTGGTAGCAATTGTGTTGTCTTAGACAGCAGGGAAACGAGATCCTTGTGTACTTTGGAAAACAGATCACGACTGGGAGAATGTAATTCTCTTCCCCTGGAAGTCAGTGGTAACACTCCAGCTGATTTCTGTAGTGTTGGGCCTCATATACTCCTAGATGTGCAAATCAGGACCAGCACAAGCTGGACCATCAGTTAAGTTTAGCAATACCCAAAAGCACTCGTTCTTTGCACAAACCTGACGTCTGTGGTCCAGACAATTGCACTGGCTTTCCCCACCAGGAACCAGGCACGGCTTAGCCTCTCTGAGGTACCTAAGTGTAGTGTTCAGCTATGTGCATGGGGATAAACTGAGGTGTAGAGGTATCCAAAAACACCGAGCAGGCAGGTCAGGGACATGGCTTCACTACGGTCTCAGGTTTCTGTCCTCACTAGTAAACATAAACTCTTTTTTTAGTTTCTGTACAGCTCAAGAACTGCAACAGAAACCAGGAAAAATGCTGTCTGTTCCCACTGATTTTCAAGCTTGCTGCTAATTGAGACATAACGCTAACTCTGTAATGCTGGTGTGTGTGACAACTCACACCCATTTACTGTCTATTAGCGTTACTCTGCTGGCTTTAGAAACTAAACCTGGCATCGCATTTTACAGCTTGGGAAAAGATTCTGTGAGGAACAAAGCACTAGGATGCAGTCAGAAGTGTCTAGTCATTAGTACCAGCCACCATCTCAGTTCTCAAAAGTGTCTGGATTAGTGTTTCACAGGAGCCTATTTGTTAAGTGAAGGAAAAGGTCTGTTTTAAAAGAAAATAACTTGGTAGGATGCCTATGAAAATAACAATTACAGCCTATGGAAACAGCAGTTCTGGAAAAACCTTGGAAATGTTTTGCTTGTCTTCTACTCAACCTGTACAAAAAACTTGTGTAGATAATGATGTCTTGAGTTTATTAAGAGGACGTTTGCAAGGCTGACAGACCAGAATTTGGAACTTCCCTAAAAGCAAACAAGCCAAGCCTACATTTTTTTTTCATATAAAAATACTACAGTGATAGGCAGCATGTCAAAGACTCGGCGTTTTAAAATTGCAGCAAGCAGGGGATCACTCAAAGCATTGTTCATGAGCCAGAGCATCCCTTTATTTCTAGGGATGCTGCTTCAAGTTGGGTAGTAATTTAGGGTACATCCGTACTGCAGAGGGAAGTCAGTGTATCACTTCAGTGTTGCCACTAACCAAACACACACAAAACCCCCCAGTTTGGGTGCGTTGGCACGTGAAGCCTGCCCTTGCTGGCGCGTCAGCAGAGCAGTGCTGCTGGGGTGAGATCAACAGCTGCTGATCGCCGTGCTGTGCTATGTAGGGCTGCAGTGGGAGCAAGCAGGTGCTCCAAAAACTTGATGCTCCCAAAAACTCCTAGGCTGACTCTGGGGTCTCTAGTTGCTTATTCCTAGGTTCTGGTATGGAAATTTTCATAAATTTTCATAAATAGTCAATAAGTTTTTGGCCCAGTTCAGTTCTTGTAACTTTTATGGACCACTTGTAGAAAACATTTCCGTCCTGCAGCCGGCTGTCTGCAAGGCAGCTCCAATCCTCTGGTCTGGTGGTGGTGATTAGGGTACTTCTTTCCTCTCTGTAAAGTCTGCTAAGTCAGATAGTCCCACACTCGGGGATCCACATGAGGCCCTGTCACAGTTTGCTGCTACCTGAAATCAACGTTTAAGCCTGACAATATATTTGAGGACCTGTTGTGTAGGATTATGAAGATCCAGGCTCCAGACCCAGACCCGGAACTTCCTGGGCATTTTTTCTCCAAAGCTGTCTGGGAGAAACCCCCCAGCATTTCTATATTAACCATCAACTTTTGAAAAGAGGAAATCTACAATTCCTAACGCAGCACTTCCCCTAGAAGACAGGGGGTTTTATAGGAAGTGGAACCTTTGCCTGAAGCCTCTAGACCTGACTCAAAGAAGCTCGATCAGGAGTAGACAGTAGCACTCACCACTTCAACCCACCTGTAAAATGTTGTTTAGGGAGGAAGAAACTACAAAGATTAGAGAAAAAAGGCAGAGAAACGGGAAGAGGCATGTTTCTTAAAGGCAGGACAGGATGAGAGCATAGAAAGGTCAGCACTGCGTCTTTAGGGCCGGTCTCTAAATTTAGTGCACTGAGGGATGCTTCATGCTGGAGGGAAGGCTTTTCTTGCAGTGTCGCTTTACATTCCGCCTAGGGAAGAAGGATTACCATCTCCTTTCCAGCAATGTGGAAAGGAGACCACCATCCCACTCATCTGCAGGCATGTGGAAACAGTGGGGGAAATTAAACTCACAAGCAGCTCACACTGTTTCATGTATGCAAGTCAGAGATGGTAATAACCAAAGCAAACACTAGCTGCAGTACACTTGGCTGCAGTGACTCCAGCATACGGCAGTGAGTCTCAAATCGTCACCCAACGTCAGCATTTGTCCAGGTATTCAGACATTCCTGAGGGACAAATGGCTGTGGAAATAGGTCTGTAGCCCTTGAAAAATCAGCAATAGTTCTGAAAATCTTCGGGAGTTCAGCTTCTGCAGGCCGGCCAGATACAGCTGCAAGAGCACACTGGGTCATCAGCACACTTTCATTGTGTGCCTCAAATCCAGCCTACCTATCTAGCAACTCCAGGCTAGTTTCTGAACGCAGCAAGCTCTACACTGCCCGTCCTTGCTGTTTACTGGTACAGTCTGGCCACAGGATCCATCCAGCAGCCTTCACACCATTTTCAGCCCATGATCCAATCCTCACACTGTGCTTCCTGGCCTCATGCACAGGGCAGTCCCACTGCTGATGTAGATGTCTTGTGGCAGCGCAAAAGACTTCACTCTCAAGACTGACTATTGATCATCATTTTTTGAGCACTGCAGTTCCCACTAATGCTCTTGCTCTCCCATGAATTGTTCCAAGCTACTCGGAGAAATTTACTGCTTTTTCTGCTCTCCCCATAAGTCACCACCTCCTTCTCATGAGCTGGCAGATGATTGAAACTGATATGAGATTTTCAGGGCACTGAAATAATATTTAGCACTCTAATTATGTTTTTGTAGGTGCTAGTAATAATAATGTAATATTGATTCATCAGATCTTACTCTGTAAAACCCAGCAAGTCAGCAAGATTGGAAAATGCAAAATGATCTTTAAAGGCACCCTCTTCTCCCTGCAATAATGTACTAACTGAAAAAGTATGAATGTGGAGCAATAGTGAATATTTCCACACAATCTTCCCTAAATTAAAACTTTTAATAGCAAGATACAGATTTACATGTGGCACAATTATGCTAGAGCAATGTTCCAGCAGGGGAAGGGGCAAGAGTGAAAACAATTCCTACTAAGTTAGAATAAAATAGAATAAAAGGAGAGCTGGAAGAAGTCACATCCCTTCAGGCCTTAAGAAGTAGAGGTGGGATGGTGTGGTAAACTCAGGGGCGAGCATGCGGGGCTGGAGGAGACTAGAGGTCTGAATTGCTACCTTGTTGGCTGTTGTTCTTTCTTAGGAGGCTTTGCTAGTGTTTAAATTAACTATTTTTCTGTAGCTGCTCCTGTGGAATAGGTTAGCTATTCATAGGATTGAGATCTATTGGGCTGGAAGGGCACCAAGCTAGAGGAAATTTGCATGAGCTGCTGTGGTTGGGGGTTCATGTAGGCTCTGCAGCTGAGAATATAACTCTATATAGTGAGGGACAAATTCCTGAGGCTGCAAGACCTCAGAAATGGGTTGATATTCTTGCCATCATGCACACATCTATTCCCTCTCTGCTGGAGATACTGAGGCAGCCCTTCCACTGAACATCAGCTGACAACATAAGAGGTGCTTTGTAGATAACATGGACAGCTTAGCTTTGGGTTTCAGACATGATCAGACGGGTTTACATTGAAAGCGGGGAGACTTAGATTAGATATCAGGAAGTTCTTCATGGAGAGGGTGGTGAGGCACTGGAACAGGTTGCCCAGAGAAGCTGTGGATGCCCCATCCCTGGAAGTGTTCAAGGCCAGGCTGGATGAGGCTTTGAGCAACCTGGTCTAGTGAAGGGTGTCCCTGCCCATGGCAGGGGGTTGGAAGTGGATGGTCTTTAAGGTCCCTTCCAACCCAAACCATTCTGTGATTCTGTGATTATATGATCAAGGGGAAGACAAGCTGGGGGACAAGATCCCCAAAAGCTCACAGAAAGAAAGGTCATTGCATCCCAGTTTTAACAACTGCCAGCTGCATGGGCATGATGAAGAGATTCCAAATGTCTGGAGGTCTGTGCGAAGCAGCGTGCAGGACGCGGGGAGTTCAGTTAAATGTGCGCTCCTCACCTGAGGCAGCTCTGTAATTGCCATTGCCAGTCTTGTGGCTGAGCAGGTCTGGCTGCCTGCGGGGTTAGTATTCCCCGGGCTTGCATGGTTCTCTTCCTTAATGCTCTCTAATGGATAAATGCCAACACAATGCAGGAGATAAATATGTGCTACCAGTACTATTGACACTGAAGATCAGGCATTCATACTTAAGGCTTATTTTCCTCCTTTGCTTACTAACTCAACTGCAGGAAAAAAGCAAAGAGAAAAGGTGGAAGAGGCAAAGTGCTTTTTTTGGAGGAACAGCAGCAGTAATAACATATCAGCCTAGTTATTGAACTGTCCAAAGCTGTCAGAAGCTAATAATTTCCTGTTGGTTTTGATGAAAAATTGGGAAGGCAATCTATTCCCCTTTCTAGTCTCTTGTTCTTGAGGGACCTGATCCTTTTAGCTGTGAATTTGAGTGATAAAACTCATATAGATATCAGGAAGATCAAATGCAGATGCTGATGGCATCATAGAGGTGACATCCTGAAGCTGGGGTAGGCACTGTGTCTGTTTAACAGAAAACCACACAGTCATCTGACGAGCTGTAGAATCACCTCAATTGCCTTTTCCTAGAAGAGGGGCCACAGTACATGAAATCCAAAAGCTGCTCAGTGGGTTCATCAGGGATCAAACAAGCAGTTTGCAGAAGGAGTATGAGCTTGCAGGGCTGATTTTTAAACAGATTTATGTTTTATTTGTTTTTTTTCAAGTTCTAGTTACTGCAGGAAACCAGTGCTCGACTTTTTTTAATGACAGCAAGTGCGTGCACATAGGCAGTTTTCCTCCCTCCCTGGCCTGTGCTTTTGTTACTGCAGGCAGACAGCTAAGTAGGATATGCAAAAATCCTGCTGCCTTGTTCTGTGAAGTACTCACAAAGGCAGAATGCTTATACATTTCACCTCACCGCTATAATAAGAAAACAGAGCAGACAAATATGGCTGGGAAAAGCATGATGTGTACATAAACCACAGCCTAAAACATAACTGCTCGGTCAGATCTTTTGAGAGCACTGACTTCAGCTTGGTATCTCTGGGAACAGCATTCATCTCTGCACACAACTTCTGGCCTGTAGATGAGAATGGATTTGGATGAATAAACAAGCGTTTCTGTCTTTTATACCAGGTACACAAGGACAAGTTTGAATTGAATGATTATAGAGCAAACTCTGCATGCCAGTAGGCTAACATCAAATAGCATCGCTTCAGAAAGCCTACATCTTGCTGGTAAAAAATTCAGAATTTGGCTTCTCTGATTAGACAAAACACTGCAAATGTCAGCCTGGATGTGAGGCAGCACCAGCAAAAGGTTGGAGACCTTCAACTTTGGAGTTTTATTTCGGGTTCATACTGAACTTAGAAACTTGCTGAAATTGTGGCCTGAGTTTAAAGGGATGGAGGGACACAGATGGCTCCTGTAGAGTTGGTTGTTCTCCAGAAGTTTTGTTTCTGTGCTAACTTTACAAACGTAGCTAGGATTTTATAAATAGGTATTGTATGAAATGCAACATGGCCTGTGAAATTTAAGCAGCTCTTGGCCTAACCTCTGAAAGACTGATTTGGTTTAGCTAAACCCTGCCAAGTCAAGAGTTGATTGGAAGGCAATTATGAAGCCATATGTTGTCCTTTTCTTAACACAAACAGAAACCTTTTTTTATAGCACAGCTCCTGCACTATCACGTGCTCCTTCCCAGGAACACAGCCCAGTCTCACACCGGTGGTTGTTTCCCCTTTGGCTGTGCCCACGTCTGCCGGCAGACCCCAGCGTTCTGGCCGGCTCAGGCATTCTCTTTTCAAATGTGTTTTGAGGCTTGGCAGGCATGGCAGCCTCCACACGTGCCCAGCTCCCTGGGCAAGATGCCACGTGAGTCATTGTTCGTAGCACAGGGAAAGGGGAAGCAGGAAGGTGTGATCATCAGAGGCAGTGACCACTGCATGTGTCCGTGCACCGTCAGGTCTCAGGGTGCAGTTCCCATGCAAGGAATTAAAAAGTCATGCTGATGGTTAAGGGGGAAGGCACAGTGGCCTATAGTCTGGAATAACCCAACATGTGAAAATGGTTTGATTCTGCTGTGCACTGAGCTGTAGGGACCATATATTGCTAGCATTAACTGAAAAGGGGCTGTCATGATAACGTTAATACCTTTTGTGTACAAAGTTCAGTAAACTACGGCCAAGTCTCAGGAAACAGGCTGAGAGTGCATGTCTCAGGCAAAGAATTTATTTTTATGGAGAAACTATTTTGACCAGCTCCCTGTAACCCAGGAATCTCAGATGGAGGATTACTTTTCAGAAGTGCTTTTGACAACTGTTTTCTCCCTGGTGTAAAAAAACATGCTGAAAATGGTGGCATATGTCATTTGTGCCTTTGGGGATTCATTACAACTCAGCTAACACTTCCTGCCACATACTTCTTCAGTGGTAAGCCAGTTGCTGAAAAAAGGCAGTACTAGGAACTCATGGGGCTTATAGGCATTTGCAAACTTACAGAAATTAGAGAAAGAAAGAAAGAAAAAGCATGTAGTCCTTCCCTGGGGAGAAATGCAGTATTGTTTCTCTCCACTGCTTTGTACAGCTGAGATTTTATTGTTCATTCATTTGCAGAGACACATGTACTTTCCCATGAGGACAGAAAGAATCCACAAAGCCTCTCAATACATACACCTTTCAAAAAAGCCCATACTGCCATGCTACCACAAGACCTCAGCAGAAACACTCTAATTTCTGAACTCTCATGCAAAATTCAAAATCATACTTAGCTTAGAAGGTTGTTTCACTACAATGTACTTCTAGAAATCAATTTGTTGATGCCAAGGATGCAAAGTGTGGGACTTGGAGGGCTAGGCTCACTCTTCAGCAGTGCCCAGATTTTCTGCCTGACCAGGAATAAGCTCCAATCTCAAGCTTTTTAATTTTTAAATTGGGATGAGGATACTGCTGAATCTCTTGTAAGTGCTCTGCAACCATGTTACAGAATTGGGCACAACTTGGGACCATCTCTCAACGGTTCTATTGCTATCCCATTCCATCTTATCCTATCCTATCACCCCATCCTACATGCAAGGACATTCCTCCTTTTCAGATCAATATGTCAATGTGCAGTTCACTATCAGCAAACATTTCATGGGCTGTAGCACTGTGGAAGGTACAATTGCTTTAAATTTATGGTATAAATACCTTGGGAAGCTTCTGCCATGACTGACAAAATGGGATCTGCAGTGGAGTGGGATTTGGATGTCTAAGCACAGCGCCTGGGATGTGAGTTCAAGTTACCTGCACACCCCTTGTAAATACACTTCTGGTTGCAAATGGGAAGGAAATGAAGGCAGGATGTGATGGTAGGCACATCATAGAGTCATGGAATGGGTTGGAAGGGCTGTTAAAGGTTGTCTAGTTCCAACCCCCCTGCCATGGGCAGGGACACCCTCCACTAGACCACATTGCTCAAAGCATCATCCGACCTGACCTCATCCACAGCTTCTCTGGGCAACCTGTTCCAGTGCCTCGCCACCCTCACTGTGAAGAACTTCTTCCTTACATCCAGTCTAAATCTCCCTGCTTTCAATTTAAACCTGTTACCCCTTGTCCTGTCACTACAGGCCCTTGTAAACAGTCCTCCTCCCAGCTTTATTGTGGGCCCCTTCAGGTACTGGAAGGCTGCTATAAGGTCTCCCCTAAAGTGCCTCTAACTCCCTGCAAAACACATTAAGACTCATATTATAGAAAATATAACAAGAATGCATACTGTTGTATGTTAACATGTAAATAACTCATAAAGCCAACTAAAGAATTTATTATTTTGTTCTATATAGCTAGGGTGTGTTTTTAAATTTCATTTCTCTGAGAACTTTAAGCAAACGCTCTTCAATATCCATTGTCCTGATTTTAAAACAAGATGCTTTCCAATTTATGTATTATTTTTCAAAAACTAAATAATTTCTGTTTGAAAAGTTTTATCAATTCATCTTAATTTAGGAAACTGCATTATTTGGTCTCTATAGATAGATGATGAGAGATGAGATATTTGGAGCTAGGAAGGATAATTCTGATCAAGTAGTCCAACTTTATGTATATTTCTAAACACAGAATTTCACCTGATAATCTCTAAAGCAGAGAGAATTATTTTTCCTTACTATATTAGCAAACATTATTAGGCCTAAGAACCTCTGGTAGAATTTGTGCATGGCTTTATGAAAGACTTTGCATCTCAATTTAAAGACGATTTGAAGATGAGGTTTGCCTCCCTGGTGCCAGCCCACCACAGTGCTTCAGGCAAGCAGGCAGCAGCGCAGTGCACATGGTAGGGCGATTAGAAAATGTGAAGGTGCTTCCTCTTACGTGCCACATATTTAAATGGAGGAGCCTCTTCTGGAAGCAGGCAGAAATGCGCCCTCTTTTCTTTGTCTCTCGTACAGTTTCCTTTCTCTAAAATGCCATTGATGTGAAACCGCGATTTTATTTTGTTCAGTGCATTTTAAATGACCGTTGCGTCGTAGCCCTCTTGCCACTCCATGCACTTCTCTAAAATCCCTCCGTCGATCCTCCTGTACGGCATCCCGCAGTCCCTGTAAACCCACCACGACAGGGAAATACGTTCAGATAATGACAGGGCCCTCTGCCCCTCTCTGGTCCTGCTGCTGTGCAGCGGACTGGACACAGAAACATTTTTCTGCACTGCTGATGCTGCGTTAGGCCACATCTGGAGAGCCAGCGGGAGCGTGCGGCCCCCGGGGCCAGGCTGGGGGCACCTCGCATGCAAAGGTTTGCGTAGTGGCAGATGATGAGCTAACCAAGCTTCAGCGATGCTAAATTAGACTTTGGGGCATTTGAAGGAAGGAAATAAGGTGACACACGGTCATGCTTGGGGGAGGAGAGGAAAAAAGAAAATCATTAAATGATTCCAGATTAGCAAAAGAAATTGGTGAGTTGAAGTGTGGCTTGAAAGTCCCACTTGGTATGCTGCATGCAGGAAGCTGCGTCCTGCTCCCCCATCCGTTTCATAGTACAGTAATCCCCTTGGCTTCACTGTAGTTTTCCCTGATTTACACTCATCTGAGGTAAACACAAAGCCCAGTGTCTTTCCAAGTCATCCATCTTTGTTTGGTGAGAACTACTAGTGAGAGAAACGGCTCAGCCATGCGTAAGGGAAATCATAATCTGACTGTAAGATCTGCAGTGGCTCATTGTATTATTAGCTCCTGAGTAGCCTGTTTTATAGCACTAATGAACCGAAACGTACCTTTTCTATTTTTTTCCCCCAGCTTCAGAGAAACTATTTTTTTAATGCGGAGCAAACTGTCAATAATCTAGGATACTAGACATTTTGCTCATATTTTCACTGTCTGTGAAAACTTGTGCTGTCCTGGTAAATTTTCTGCAGTGCATTTGAGCTGTGCCTGTTAAAATTGGAAAATACATTCCAAAGATGTGAAACTCTTTCCAGAGACGTTGGTTTTGTACCCTTCCCAAGGTCCTGAGGTAGGTTATAGCCTTCGCTGCCTGCAAGATCTACTGTGTAAGTTGTGACCTCTTTAAGACAGGGATCTAGTTTTAGTGAATCGTGTTTTCTCCCTTGGTGTGATTCTTTTGCTTCCGTTTGCAAACATGGGAGGAATGTAAAACTATACATCCCATATATGTGCTATTCTAAATTGATGCTGGTTTAGGATGCACTCAAGAATAATGCTTTCCTGCTCTGAACAGTGAGCGTACAAAGCAGCATGCACACACACACGCAAAAGAAGAGTTTACAATCCCTTAGGTTTCTTTCTTATTACGTGAGTGCACTTTAGGTTGTGATCACATAACGAGCTGAAAAAGATATTATGTATTATTTTATTTTAATTCAAATGAGTTTTCATACATTCACCTTCAAAAAAGATAGAAAAAAATATGAAAATACTCCAATGGCCTATAAAAAGCTTTAGATTTCTTCTTCTTTACATGGAGATTTCTGGTTCAAGGGGATGCTCTGCATGTTGTGCACTGTAATTGCACAGCTATTTCTAATTCCTGGAATCAGGATTTACTTTGTGCCATTCTTGCTGCACAGAGCAAACTGGAAACACTGTTGACCACATATTTTTGCTTTCTTTCTCCTATATCTCTGAGCTGTGTGATGCATCCTTTCTGACTTTTACTCCCTGCTGCTGACGTGGCCCTACTTCCCCTTGCTGCAGACACCAGTGCCAGGAGTTTCCACCTTGCTTGTGGAATGGCTGTGTTTCCTCTGAGCAGTAGTTACCTTCCACTTCATCCTCTACCAGTTCTCCTTTTCCTCACTCTGTACTCACTCAGGGGTCATAACTGATAGTACTACAAGGTGGGGACTTCTTTGCTTGCCTTATCTATGCTTGGATATAATTATTCTGTGTTACCATCATCATATACATATTGGAATCATAGAATAGTTTGGGTTGGAAATGACCTTAAAGATCATCTAGTTCCAGCCCCCCTGCCATGGGCAGGGACATCCTCCACTAGACCAGGTTGCTCCAAGCCTCATCCAGCCTGGCCTTGAACACTTCCAGGGATGGGGCATCCACAGCTTCTCTGGGCAACCTGTTCCAGTGCCTCCCCACCCTCTGCATGAAGAACTTGTTCCTGATACCTAATCTAAATCTACCTTCTTTCAGATTAAAGGCTGCTATAAGGTCTCCCTAGAGCCTTCTCTTCTCCAGGCTGAACAAGCCCAACTCTATCATCCTTTCTTCATAGGAGAGGTGCTCCAGCCCTCTGATCATGTTCATGGCCCTCTTCTGGACTCACTCCAACCACTCAAATATCCTTCTTATATTGAAGGCCCCAGAGCTTGATGCAGTACTCCAGGTGGGGGCTCACAAGAGCAG
Source organism: Rhynochetos jubatus (assembly GCA_027574665.1). Classification (NCBI taxonomy): domain Eukaryota; kingdom Metazoa; phylum Chordata; class Aves; order Eurypygiformes; family Rhynochetidae; genus Rhynochetos; species Rhynochetos jubatus. The sequence continues at coordinate 12,627,410 of CM050652.1, forward strand.
AATAGAGGGGGAAAATCACCTCCCTCCAACGTGCTGGCCATGCGTGTCTGGATACAGCCCAGGATACGGTTGGCTTTGTAGGCTGGCAGAACACACTGATGGCTCATGTCCAGCTTTGTACCCATCAGTACCCCCAAGTCTTTCTCGACAGGGCTGCTCTCAAGCTATTCTCTTCCCAGCCTGTACTTGTGCTTGGGATTGCCCCGACCCATGTGCAGGGCCTTGCACTTGTTGAACTTCATGAGGTTCGCATGGGCCCACCACTCAAGCCTGTTGCAAACTTACTGACCGTGCGCTCGATCCCACCATCGATGTTGCTAAGAAAGATGTTGAACAGCATTGGCCCCACTATTGATCCCTGAGGAACGCCACTCATCTCTGGTCTCCATTTGGACATCAAGCTGTAGACCAGTAGATGTAAATATCATAGAATCATAGACTGGTTTGGGTTGGAAGGGACCTTAAAGATCATCCAGTTCCAAGCCCCTGCCATGGGCAGGGACACCCTCCACTAGACCAGATTGCTCAAAGCCTCATCCAGCCTGGCCTTGAACACTTCCAGGGATGGGGCATCCACAGCTTCTCTGGGCAACCTGTTCCAGTGCTTCCCCACCCTCTCCGTGAAGAACTTCTTCCTGCTATCTAATCTAAATCTCCCTGCTTTCAATTTAAACCCATTACCCCTTGTCCTGTCACTACAGGCCCTTGTAAAAAGATCCCCTCATATATATATATATATATGTATATATATATATATATTCATATATATATGAATATAGATATATTACAGAAACTACATGAGAGACTAACTTTAGATTTTATACAGTTAATTTATCCTCATACATTCATTTTGCATTTTACTCTCCGAAGATAATTTCATGCCACCCCATGTAGCAGTTTCATTAGAAAGCTGTACTAATAGTAGTGGTATCCACCTTTTGACCCATTGATCTGTGTTATGGATTTAAAGATTGCAATACTACAATGTCAACTCATTTTTCACAGTTACTCCTTTCATCAAGAACCTTTGGGAATATCTCTAACTTTTCGATTTTGCGTTGTAATTCTTTTCTTCTAGAAAATGTAAGTCAAGCTATATCCCAGAGAAAGTGAGCAAAATTAAGCATCAGATTGATATACAAAGTAAGTAACACCGCTGTGGGACACAGCGGTGGGGTGCAACTCGCTTTGCATGGTTCTGGAATATTGCAGGTGTAAATTTATACTGTATCTTGTTTTTCTTCGCAGAAACTTCCTTTCTTTAAAAAAAATCTGAAGTAAAACATAGTGAAATATTCTGACTATTCAGTAATTGATATTTCAAATTAAATACTTGTAGTTCTTCCTGAATGAACCCCTGATATTTTTATGTACTAAATTTCTTTAGATTCTGGACTCACAAAATGCTCAGAAATTTAGAAAATGTGAAAACAGGCTTGGGTGCCTTCCTTTAAGTGCTCACTTCTGGAAACTGTGAGCAGGTATAAATACTGGTCACAGATACACTGCAGAAAATGTACAACTATCCCTCTATTGCCTTCACTGGCTTTAGATGAGGCCTCACGTTTCTCTTCATGTGCAGCTGACAGCGAGTTGTAATGTTCAGCCTAATTATAATAATAATAATGCAATAGTGGCTTTTCAGCACTGGATGGATTTTTCAGTTACTTATTGAGGTCACTAATTCCTTTCATGCAGGCTATGAATAGAAGTGATTTTCCAACACTAACCTAGAAGAAAAATAGTCTGTGATCTGTTATCAGTTCATGAATCTGTGTCTCCCACTTCTTGAAAAGGGACTGATAATCTGTTTAAAAAAATAAAGTGTTGTACTGCTTACAGAATCAAAGATGTAGATTATATTTACACTTCATAATAGCACTTTCTGTACTTTAAAAGTAGTACTAATGGTTCCCCTGTTATAATTTCTTGCTACAGAAATTGCAACGGTGCGTGTTTTATTTTAAACAAATTACGCAGACAAGAAGACTCTAATCAGAGTGCATTAGCCTTTTAAAAATCAAAATGAGTGGTACTATAGAGGCCTGAAATATCTGATTCTCCTGAAAGCTTCTCTGATGGTGCAGTGTCAGCCTATAGTTTATTAGTGTTTTGTTGCAGCTGGAGCTGACTCTGCCAGCTGGAGCTGGGTGCTACCAGTGGGCACGCTAGAGGACAAGAGTACGTATGCTTGATTCTGGTACACGTGGGACGGTCAGTTTGGGAAGCGTTTGGTTGCGTGAAGGGACCAGAACAGTATGACGTGAGGATTGCACGTAAGAACCAATGCCTGTCCCTCATGGCCGGTGGGACTATTCCTGGAAGCACAACCTCAAGACATAGGAGAAGCAACTGGCAGGGTGCCAGCTTGACTCCTGCATCTTGCCATACATTGGCCAGATTTTCTTTGTTCTGCTGTCTTTACTGAGAAATCTTAAGATGCCTGAGAGGAGAAGTGTTTTGTGTGCTCTGGTAGTGATGACTGACTGGGCAGGGCATTCCAAACTGAAGGGCTTTACACCTAAGAAAAAGGTATTTCTTGTAAATTTAGGTAAGTGTCTCCATACGTGTTTGATTTCAGAGATTTCACTGAAAGCTAGCTTAGGCAGAACAGAAAAAAAGCATGACAAGAAATAGAAACATTAGCAATCATATCTGTAATCTTTCTCCACAGGGTTCTCTAGAGTCTGTTAAAGGTAAGATTTTATCTGTGGGGAAGGAGTTTCTCCCTCCTCTGCTGCCTGGTGACCATTGCTCTCAGGTCATTACAGCCTATGGCTAAAAGCAGGAATAGAGCATTATACTACTACTGCTACTTTTTAGAGTAGTAAGGACTATGTAAATATTGTGGAGGGAAAGGTGGGCTATTATCATGTAGGTAACAGTCAGTCTAAACTGCCTTTTGAAGAGCATCTTAGACTGTGGTTAAGACTAGTTGTGCTGTCTGTCTAGATAGCCATGTAGGCCCTTGATGCCGGTACAGACTGTCCTTAGGAGAAGATGTGCATGGGCATCACCAGGAGGAAAATGTGCTATTAGGACACTGTTCAGGTGGCTTTGTGTGCTGCCAGAGCACAGTGCCATATGCGGGTGGAGCAGTAAATGACATTACAATCCTCTTGTCCTTCTCTTCATACAAGTTCTTGAAAGCCCAAGCATTATTCACTGGATGCTATTCACTTGAAATGCTGTTTTAAAAAGGCAGCTTGCAATTTTTTTTTTATTATAAAGAAGCTGCAATTTATTTTTAATAAGAAGTAAATCTAAAATTCAAGCTTAACCATTGCGATGCCCATATTATTGTACTGTCTGTGTTCTGAGCACAGGCATACTTTCTTTTTAGTGAGACACTAATAATAGCCATGGCTGTAATGTATGTCGTGAGTCATAAATCAATAAGAATGTTCTGCAGGACATTCTATTGATTTAGTGCAATTAAAGTAAAACATCTATTTTGGACTTCTTGAGCGTGTGAAAAGGATAGCACTTTTGTCAATGGATCGTATTGTGGATATGGGGTTTGTTTAGTGCTAGTGTGGTTATATTGAAGAAGGATATTCTTTATTTTGCATGTTTGCCTATCTTAAGTAATAAGGAGATTGGTTAAGAGGGAGAATTTAGGCACGAAAGAGAAGTGTTTACTCAAATACATTTTTTTAAAGAGGATGACTAATAGAAATTCTTCATTTAAAGTGCAAACATCAATTTTTTAAGGTGCAAGGCATCAGTAGTAAAAGTAGTATCTGAGTACTGTTTACAGACTCAATGTACAATTGAAATCTGACAACATAGATGAGTGCAAATGTATTAATCTAACTTCTTGTTTTGAAAAAAGTGAGAGGAGCCACTGACACCATGTGGAAAACTTGGAAAATGCCTTGTTAAAAAATTTGATAGCTCGTTATACCTTTCTTTCTGCCTCATCCACTGTTAATAGGACAGGGTGAAGAGGGAATGATACTCCATGAGACTGCAGTCTTTTAAAGGTGGAATGTGCTTAAGGCTACGTTTGCCACAAAAGACCGTGGAGCTGGGGTGACTGAGTTGAATTAAAAGAACTCATGTCAACAAAGTCGTGCTCTATGGTCCACAGACCTGAGAGTCATGGGAGACTGTTAACAGCAGAATAGAAGTGCTTTGAGGAAAAAAAGTGGGCAGAGAGGTATTAAGTGTATCTGCATGTATTATGTGTCTGATTATAATAGCTAAGACGTCTCTTTGTGGGATGGGTCCCCAGGTGTAGGGCCAAAACCCTTAAATACAGACAAAATATGTTCCTTATCTTTCAGAGAGTGGGAAATCAACACTGGTATTATCTTCCTTTCTCAATATCTCTTTTTCTGTCTAATGATACTGTTCCTGATAATAAATGTTCCTCATCACCTAATTTCATAGCGATATTTATACCATCACATTATGTAGACCAGGACTTGGTATTACCTTCAGAAACAGGATATTATCAGATGGTGACTGAACTACAGGCAAGCTGCAGGAGGAAGGACACTCCTCTGGAATTAAAACTGTTTTCACTCAATATTCCTAGAGATAAATATGTCCCCAGTAATGTAGTAGGTGAGGCAAGAAGCACAGATGAACAGAGAAAATGACTCAGAGACATTGTTTTCTCTAAATAGAATGGTCTTGAAAGCACGGAAACACCAGCAGCTTTTTAATGGTAGTGTATCAAGAAATATTCACCATAGCTGTCATAAATAAAACTTTTGTTCCATCTCTTTCTGAAGGATATGTTTAACAGATTCATGATGTATCATTCCTTTTCATGACAAAAAACATTTGAGTAGATTTTTGAAAGATTTGTTGAGACATTCAGTTCAGCTGAGAAAGGAAAAACTGTATTAAAAATTCTTTGACTTCATTCAACTTTTTCTTCAGTGAAATGTTTCTGTTTTGCTCCAGTGTACGTGATGTGTACTTTAAAACTAGATTTTCTTTCATTTTCTGTGTAATTATTTAAATTCTCTTCTTTTATTATTGAACTCATTCATAATTAAGTGCAACCCGTTAAGGTCTTCTACAGTTCTGGCATTAGCAAGTCTGAATTATTTGATACCTTTTATGCAATTTTTGCTTATTATATTCCTATGGTGTCGTATGTTTTATTTAGAATAATTGTTAAGTTCCTTGAGGAACTTGTGTAATTAATAAAATATATTGTGAAGCACCAAACATACCCACAAATGTGCTGACCCATTCTCATAATTTCCAGTTTATTTTTCAATCACTTTGGTTCTCAAAGGGAAATATATTTGTTACAAGACAGCATTATTTAAGTGAAAATGCTAGTTAATCGAGGAACCTGATAACTTTTATGAAGACAAACTCAGAAATAATTTGGCAATTAGGTCAACATTTCACAAGTAAGCCAGCAGAAGGTAATGATGAAAAGTGGTTATGCACTTATAATATGCAATCTCACATTTAATAGGGCCACACAGATGTTCGGTATGAGAGATGAGTGAACAATCTTTCTGCAATCTTAAGGTCTAATCAATCCCAATTGATTTTAGTGCTTATTTCTATGCAATGTATCTACTGCTTATTTAAGATGAGTTCTATCAGTCTGTTAGTGCTCAGGTGGCTACAGCATAAAATCATCTGTAGTGGTGTCAATAAGCTTGTGATTGAAGGAGCTGTGTGATAAAATAGCATCTTGGTTTTTAAAGGGTACTTTTGTATAACAGCAATGCGAGTTCTGGTGGACTGATGTTACAACATTGTGATGTTCACATTATTTTCAGGGATCCTGTTTTGTTCCCATTTGGAATTCAGTACTCCAAGTGGTGGATATTTGGAAGGACACCGACACCTAATCAGATCCCTTTTTAGAGACTTAAGAAGTCCTCACAGGTCCAGGAGTCTGTCCATTTGTGGACAGCTGCAGAACCAGGGCCTTGTTGAACAAACCAAGGACTTTATTGATCAAGGTCATTCCACCAAGCAATTTCTTTATGAAATATTGTATTCACTGTAACAAACTGAGAATTTTAAAACTGCATACATTTATGGCACTCAGAGTGAAGACACTAAGGAGGAGATCATTTACATTCCCTAAACAGTAAGCTGTTTTTTCTAGAGTATTTCCTATTGTTGACGACCTTCAAACGATGACCAACTTTTTATTTCTCCAGTAGGTTTTAACTTACATATTTTGTTTGTAGCTGTGTTAAAATACAAATTCAAGTTGAACAGGAAATGATACTGTGGCAATTGTCAATTCCTTGTGGCATAGAAACATTTACTCCCTAACCTGTAAGATATGGAAACATTAGTGACAGCATTAGAGGACTCAGAGTTTTGTTGGTTATTATCTGTCCAGTTTTACCAGACAACGTCTACTTGGAGACATACTACTTATGTCTCCTTAGCACTGCTACGTAACGAGCTATTCATGGGTTGTTGAGGGATCTTGGGCTTTTATTACAGAAAGCAACTGCAGGGTGAGCAGGCAACCAAATACTATGACTACACAGAGAATTCCATGTGGTATTATGAAAAAAATATAGGCTGGATACTAGGGCCTTAGGTCCTATACAATAACTCAATGTTTAAGATATTCTGACTTGTATATTGGAGAAAGTAATGTAGCCTCAACTATTTAAAAAAGCACAGCTTTTTCCTTTTCCTACTTCAATTGAAACAGCATGTTATGACACATTAAGTGACTTTAAAAAGCCTCAGGCAAAGGGTATGAAAGAGGTTCCACTTACCACCGGTATTATTTCCATCTAAAAATACCTGATTAAATGGTAGGCAGATAGGGTTTGGAGGACACTGACATTTTTTCTTGTCAGTTGCATGGGTTAGAATTAAAGGAAGATTCATGTATGTTTGTGCAGAAGACAGCGCTTCAAACCAGTGACATAAGTTGCTCTGTGCCTTTTACCAATTGCTCTTTAACTTTCCAGGAGGAGCCCTTTCCCACACCCCCACTGCATGCTCCAAACTCCACTGTCCCCTTTTTCAGGTGTCTGTAAAGTAAGACTTTGGTGTTTTCTTTCTTATGTGAGCTGCCTGTGTTGGACTGCAAAGGAACTAACTCCTTTAGCTCCTTTTAGCCGATAGCTGCTTTCATTTCATCTCTAATGGTGACCTGTAGGAACATCTCCCCCTCCATTTCTCCTTGGATTGGCTCACCAATTTTCCAGCCTTCTACTCCCCTGGTGTCCCTAAGACATACATGGAAAGAGCAGATACCTGGTATTGCTGGGACAAAGTGCATCAGTATGCTACGGAAGCCAAGGTGACCAGCCGTCCTGCCTCTAAATCCGTAACAAACCTGGACTCGTCATCTGGAAACAACCAGATGGTTTATAGGCAAGACCAAGATTTGACACTTGGAGTGGCTCTGGTCACTGAGTAATAGGCTGTTGTGTCTTGCTGGCTGTGGAGCTTGTGTTACACAAATTCCAGCCATCTAAATTCCTCCAAAGCTTTCTGCAACTGTGGTGATGTGTACAGTTAAGAAGAATGATACCCTGATCCAGATTTTAGATACACCTGGCTTTAGGTGGTTATGAGTTGTAATACATTGTTCTGTATGTCAGCCCTGACAGAACACTTCCAAAGATGAACGGAGAGTTTCTATAGCCCAGATAAGTTCTTGGAAGATTGACATTCATTGTGAAAAAGAGTAAGGAAGGAGATAAATCTTTGTCATGCTATTACTGGAGCTGGACATGGGTATCAAGTGGCTTTTCTTCATACTGAATCTAAAAAAGTCTTTTGCCAATAAAGGTAGGAAAATTGCGATAGAAAAATATGCTGAAAATGTTTCTGCATATCTGCTTTCACTAGTGACTGATTTCAATAATTAGCAGCAAACATAGATTTGTGCCTTCAGATATCCATGTTTAAGCAAGTATTAATTAATTAAAAATGAATGTGATATTATTCATATTGACTATAATATGTACTGATACGAAATGAGTAAAATCTGAAATGGGAATGGAAACTCAGACTGCTATATCCTAATGAACTTTCTTGTTTTGAAACCACTCACACTACAAATTTGAGACATTGGAAAAAACTGAGTTTGAATGATAATAAATTTGAAATCAGGGCCAAATTTAATATTCCTGCATACAGGCCGAGGTGTCTGACAACTTAGCTTTATTTTTCAATACAGCCAAATCTGCTATAAACCGATAAAGCTTGCAACTCCCATCTTTTGCCGGTCATGCAGAATTAGTAACAATTTTTGAAAATGATGGCTTAAATTAAGTATTGGAAAATACTTTCTCTTTATGGGATTCTTCCATTGTGCATGCAGTGACATCTGAACCTGCTGGCACTTCCCATCAGTAGCTCAGTGGAGACGAGTGGGATGGCTCAAGTGCACAGTTTAAGGTTATCCAAGAGGGGTTTCGAGAAAGGGTTTTTTGCTCCCTCCTGCCAGATTTGTGCATTCCCAGGTCATCCAGCAGCTGACGTTTAACCCAGAGCAGGTAGACAGACCAACATTTCTGCTGATCTAGCAACAGCAAGCACTACTGAGTTTATGCTGGTTTTAAGACAAGTTAGACTTGCAGAAGAATACTTAGGCAGTCAGTGCCTGATCTGGTGGGGGGCGGGGAAAGCCTTCCATTAGAATTTAACCCATCAAAATATTTTGGTACGTTTGAAATGACACTGTGTGTTCATACAGGATCAGCACTTTGTGTCTTATAGTTACGGCATTTTTGATCTGGTACAAGGAACCTTGAAGCTGGATTTACTTTATCACTGAACCTCATCTGGGAGTCAGCAAAACCGTACGCATTGGAGTGTTGTATTTAAAAGCCTAGACAAAGACACTGATACCTGTTTATCTTTACTCTTTATAATGCTACCAAATTTTATTTTCTGATAGCCAATGTAAAGAAATTTATAGAATCTGTATTTATCTTCTTTTAAATTGAACTCCTATTTATCTAATAGACTAGAATTGTTGCAAATCATTCCAGTCCATTGGATAAGTACATAATTACATATTTAAGAGATAGAGATAAACATATAGTAGAGGTATCAGTGAGGAAGATCTTTAGCTGCTGTAAATTGTTACAGATTCCTTTGGAATACATTTATAGTAGCTTAAGTTGTAATCTATATTATGCATTTATTTATGGCACAGACTATTCTAATATTTACATTAAATGAACAATAATGCTATTAGCAAATATTAAAGAGGAAATTATATTTAATTTTATTGTGTGAAGAGCAGCTCTTTACCTGTGCTTAATACTATTGATTTTAGTGAGAATGTATATGAATTTGGTTTTTCTTTTCCTTAAATGTCAGAATTGGGTTTTAGATGCAGCCCAAAGGAGAGCTTGTGTAGGCTGTATGAAAAGCAATTTTTTATCGCAAATTTTGTTGTAATTTTTGTTGACAATTTTGAGTTTCTACACTTAGAAATTAGCCTTCTTTCCTCCCTGTGCATAATTATTATATAAAAATAATGGGATTCAACTAATCATATTCATTCTCAATAGAGTTTAGAGGACTTAGTGAGTCAAATTATTCATTTATAGAATTGTAGGTTCATTTAGGCTGGAAAATACTTTTGTGATCATCAGGTCCAACCATTAAACTAACACTGCTAAGTCCACCACTAAACCATGTCCCCAAGTGCCACACCTACATATCTTTGAAATACCTTGAGGGATGGTGGCTCAACCACCTCCCTGGACAGCCCATTCCAGTGCTTGACAACCCTTTTGGTGAGAAATTTTTCCTAATATCCAATCTAAACCTCCCATGGCACAACATGAAGTCATTTCCTCTTGTTCCATTGCTTCTGCTTGGGAGAAGAGACCAACCCCCACCTCTGCAACCTCCTTTCAGGTAGTTGTGGAGAGTGATAAGGTCTCCTTTGAGCCTTCTCTTCTCCATCCTGAACAACCCCAGTTTCCTCAGCTGCTCCTCACAGCACTTGTGCTCCAGACCCTTCCCCAGCTCCGTTCCCTTCTCTGGACACACTCCAGCCCCTCAATGTCTTTCTTGCAGTGAGGGGCTCAAAACTGAGCACGGTATTCAAGGTGTGGCCTCAGAAGTGCTCAGTAGCAGGAGACAATCCCTGCCCTAGTCCTGCTGGCCACATTGTTCCTGATGCAGGCCAGGATGCCACTGGCCGCCTTGGCCACCTGGGTACTCTGCTGGCTCATATTCAGCTGCCATCGACCAACACTCCCAGATCCTTTTCCCCTGGGCAGCTTTCCAGCCACTCGCCCCCAAGCCTGTAGCATTGCAGGGGGTTGTTGTGGCCCAAGTGCAGGACCCGGCACTTGGCCTTGTAGAACCTCACATGGTTGGCCTTGGCCCCTTGATCCAGCCTGTCCAGATCCCTCTGTGGAGCCTTCCTGCCCTCAGGCAGATCGACACTCCCACCCAACTTGGTGTCATCTGCAAAATTCCTGAGGGTGCACTCGATCTCCTTGTCCTGGTCATTGATAAAGATATTAAACAGAACTGATCACAGTAACGAGCCCTGGGGAACACCAGTTATGACTGGTCACCAACCGGATTTTACTCCATTCACAACATTTTGGTCCCAGCCATGCAGTCACTTTCTTAAACCCATCCAAGATGTCAGCAGCCAATATTCTTGAATGTGATACTCATTAAACATGAAATCCAACAAAGTAAAAATAGAAATTGCTGACCACAGGTGAGAAATGCCCATGAGCAATAGCCTTGCAAATTCTTGTTCTCCTGGATTCTTTCTCTGGGATCTCGAGGCAACTTGTTTTACCTACCCTGGCATGCAGTTGCTAGAATGTGAAATGAGACGAGTTAATGGCATTGCATTATCTCCTGATGACAAACCCATTAGCATATGTCACCACTCTCACTTATAATTCAAGTCTCTGCTTGTTTGGTGCTCATTGCGAAGGAAAATCTGCAAGGTTTTATATTTCCATTTCTTTACAAATGTTTTGTACAGTTTTATAAGGCTGAGAAATGCATTCAAATGAAGGACTAATTTGTGTGTTCTAATGGCTATACATAGATTTGTTGTCTTAAATTATTTAAAATCTTCTTTGTCAACTGGAGTGACGTACGGTATATAATTCATATTTGTTATATTAATTATAAATTGCATGGGCTTTTTTATGCTACTAAAATGAAAAATTTAGATAACCTTTCTATACTCTTTTTGAGTTACTTGCTTTACAGCAAGCGTCTGCCATATATAGAGGCAAGTTTTCGTTGCGTTTTACTGTGGGTGAAAGATTCGGGATTGCAGAATGAAGCCTTAGTTGTCACCAGTTTTACTGACCCTGGGACATGGGGTGAAGCAGGGTAGCACTGCAGAGCGTGTGAACAGCGTTGCATCCCCTAGAATGGGATGAGTTGGATTAAGCTGGACCGTTCAGGGTGGTGTCACTTACAGAAACGCTGCTCAAACACAGGGCAGCGCTGAGCTGGGAAGTAGCACGATGGTTGGCAGACACCTTAACCTGTCTAGCCGCTGGGTTTTCATTCTGTTCTGTACCTCCCAAAGTCAGTGCAATAGACATGAAAGATCTGTACTGAGAATTAGGGAAGAGAGATTTGTCTGACTTTGGTGAGGCGAGGGGCCAGCAGTGAGGCAGGGCAGGAAATGGGTTCAATGCATAACGGTTGGGAAAAAAGCAAAGGGAAGATAAATTGGGAGAAATGAAGACAGAAGTGGATGGATAATTGTCCTGGGTGGAGGCAGTAATGAAACACTGATCTTTGGAAGTGAAGATCAGGAATTTGTAAAACACCATAGGTGGGGAAGAAGCTATTATGGTCAGAGAGTCAGCCAAAGAAGGGGGCATAACTGTAACAACTTAAGAGCATGGTATAATTGCCTTGTCAGAATATCAGTCAATGAAAAATCAGTGGTCTCTTCATAACAAGATATTTATATTTTAACAACCTGCTTTGGAATCTATAAATGAAACAGCATGGCCTGTATTCACTCTGCCTAGCTGTAAGCATTAAACTGATGCATTAAGTTAAATCGAATACTAAAGTTAGGTAATTGATTGGTATTCGGTAGAGCAGTCATCTTCCAGGAAGCCTAAACTTCTTTAAAGTATCCAAGAAATTAAAGTCTTAGCAGGAAGTATTAGCTCTCCCAGCACATGTGCTTCATTTTTATTGTTTTCAGTGGTATTCATATTGTATAAATTTGGGGGGTCATTATATAAGTCCTTACAGAGTGTTTCCTATTTTATAAGATTTATTGTTAGAGCTATGGCCCCATCTATGTTAAATACCTACCAGCATAAAAGACAGTTTAGCTAATTTAGCCATCATCAGCTGCCAAATTCCAATTTACACAACTTCAGAGTTTAGCACATGCAATTCAAGTTCTTTTCCTCCCCAGTAAAGGCCTTCAGGCAGAGAGAATACAGCACTGGTGACATTTCATTCATTATTATTCATCCATTGTTCCTTGTGTTATTCTTTTATGCTTTTCTTTTTCCCTCTTTCTCTCATTTTACAATAGGAACTGATGAGGACTTTCCGTTATAGGGAATCATGGCATATTTTTTCAAGTCTGACCATGCAGTGTTTAAATTAATTGACAGTTGTTAATGATCTGCTTTTTCTCAGTTAGGTTAGAACAGTCTGCACTGCTCAGGGTTATTATACAGGGCAAACACAGCATCATAATTGCAAGAGGAAATACAAAATTTCAGAGTGGATTTAGACTGTTGGCGTAACGAAGGGCAGCTTTCTATGGCTCCACTCTGGTTATCTTCAAACATTTAAATCTCTCATTGTTTTATTTTGACCTTTGGACCATAGTGGTTTGGATTTTTTTTTACTTGTTCATTGTTTATGAAGTTTTCATTAAATTTATTATTGCTATTTTCTTCTTACAAGTTCAAGATACTAGCTGTTTAGGAAATAACTTATTTAATATTCTACAGATAGAAAATGAGTAATTAGGCTTCCCCAGAAATACTTTACAAAGGAAGAAAGCCCTCACTGACACCATTTTCTGTATGGGATGACCCAGGCAGCAAGGTGAATGATTTCCTGCTGCCTCCATATTTCCAGGCTGGGACCTCGTACACAGGACTTAGGTAGCATTTAACTTGGAAATTTTTCTGTAGAAATCTGGTATTGTAATTCTGATAAAAATAGTTTTATGTACTCTCGGCCTTGCATGGTGCTGAGCAAACTCTTCATTCACTGACTTTGGTAGCTGAGAGCACTCAGCATTTATTAGATGAAATCCTTTCTAATTATAAATGGGGAATGAGTCAGGCTGTTCCAGTCATGATAAATGAACCTGATTAAACATTTTGTGTCAAATATAGCACAGTGGAAAAGAAAGTTAAAAGTAAGTGGATTGAAGGGCTGCATAATTACCAGGAATGGTGCTCATTCGCTTCAGGGAGGTAGCGCTGTGCAGCAGCGTCAGTGCTGCGAGGTTGGGAGGAGAATTACAAAAGTGCTACCAGCTCTGTTCTCCACTGGAACTCAGCCTGGCGATGTGGGTATTTAGCTTTCTGGCCTCCAGACACCCTCTGAGCTTTGTGCGGTTTTCCTGTACATGCCTCAAACTTTAAAGGTGAAGTGAATGACTCCCAGTGACCTGCTCAGACCTCGACTGGAGGGTTCATGAATCTCCTGCTAGAATTGTCAGTGAGGTGCTAACACAGGCATCTGACCAAAAGCCAGCTGAGGTGTATAAATAAAAAAGGAAATTATTATTAACAGAGAATTTGAAACTGTTCTCTATTACCCCATAGTAACACTGTATCTTAATTGATTCTGAACCTTAAATGTCTGGGTTTAGTATTTTGCATGGTTATTAAAGCATTTTTTTTCATCTGACAGATTTCTACTTACCTTTCTATCTGTGAATGGCTGGTTTATAGCATTTCATTTGATTAAGAAAACTATATTGTTTGCTTTTAAGCTTTCCAGAGAGTTCTGATATATACTGGCAAGTAAGGGTAAAAGAAAAACAAAGGAAGGATGGGTATGTTTTACTGATGTAGAAATTTAATAAATAGAAGATTTTTCTGTTGCATAGACTAAAATGTATAGAGCTGTTTGAACAGGTTTGCTGCACAGGACTGGAATCTTGATTCTTTGTTGGGATTGTTTTTTAGGAAGATTTTTGCCATAGCTACATTGTGAGTTTCAATATGCAACATATTTTTAGTGTGGCCACCAGGGGAAAACTGCAAAGCTGGCAATTAGCATCTCCCATGTTTCGGATGAAATATCAATAGCACAAAAATCTGCAATCCCACAAGGACCTATCCATGAGCTTGATTCTGCATACACCATTAAAGTACTGAGGTTGTGCAATGGCTGCAAAATTAAGTGTTTGTGTCAGGATCAGGCATAGGAGCATGTAATGAATATGTGAGAACCTTTTACATTTAACCAGTCTCTAGCATTTTCTTGACCTGACCGCTTGAGAAACCACTACAAGTCGTGTTGCACGATGAAGGAGAAAATGCAATACGAGCTGTGCTCTGACAGCACGCTTTTCAGCAGGGCTCATTTGGGAGAGCAGGTCATTCTGCAGGGCAGCCTCCACCAGCAGGACCGTCCTCTAGCCTTCTCTGCCTCCATGGCCTCACATCCCTGCACAGCTCATCAGCAGGCTGGTGATCTCATGACGGGAGAGGGGCCATACAACTCCACAGGAAGCCTGGGAGATGCCAAATGATATGTCATAAATACTGTCTGTGTTTTGACAGGACTGGAATATGAGTACAGGAATAATGGGTTTCTTCACTGAACACTTCTCACATTCCAACTTGAGCTCCATGGCACAACTGAATATGTTGTGCCATATGTATTATCTGTGGCCGTTGCAACATTCCGTCTATTTCTAAGGTAGCCATAGTGCTTGTCTCTTGTCTGTCATCGTCACTCCAGGCATCAGTGACAGACTTCTGTTTCAAAGCACAGCTGTGTTTCTTAGAACAAATACATACTTCTCATCAAACTTTATCATGAAAACTGGGATATGGCAAATCTCACTCTGGTTTTAAATTAAAAAAAAAAAAAAAAGGTCTTATTTTGTCATTCTTTTTCTTACCCATGGAGTTCTTGGGGTGTCCAGTACAAACACCTCTTGTGGTATATTAAAATCTCACAAACTCAGTAAGCTGAGAACAAATAGGACTAGAAATATCAAACATAGTTTGTACTGTAGAACTGATTCGGTCTTAATATTGATGAGAACCAATGTGATACAAAGATACAGAATCTTTGATGGCTTTTTAACATATTCCAGGTCTACCTCCTGATCACCTTTTAAGAACACATTTTTTAATTATGTCCATTCCAACAAAGAATTTCAAAGACTTTGTGTGCTCTTCAAATTTATTATATAACAGAAGAATATATTCTTAGGAGGATATATGTACCAGATATATTAAGGATTGCTCAGTTTACTCTAGAATACAACATTAAGGAAAGCTTGTTTCTCCTTATAGCAAATTCAAAGGTGATACTTTAAGAGAAATTAAATAATCCAGTTTCATATCTCTTGGGACATGCATGAATATTTTTATTTCAGAAAATTTAAAGAATAATCTATAAAACAAATTTGATAACCTGCTTTCTTCAGAGTTCTGTGAAGTTCTGATCTTTCTTAAAGTTCTATTCATAAAACATCTTGGATGAGCAAAACGTCTGTGCGCTGTGATATAAACTTTTACACAAGAAGTGTTGCCATCACACCCTATTGAATTACTGAATGTGTTATTAAAAACTAATTATTACTACTTCTTCATTAGTTTTTGAGGATTTTTAATTTGATTTGATGTGGATAAAGTCACTCAGAGATTGAAACTTTGAAGATTACATTTCTTTGTAAATATAACTCAGTCAAGATCTTTTCAGTTCCCTGTGCTATCGTATCATTGTTTGTCTAAAGCAATGAGAATGTTCTTCTATCCATTGCAATCCACCATAATTCAAGACTCTGATCACCGTTGCTGTATGTTTCTCTCATGAAAGCAGGTAGGCAGTTCTGAGGTGTTCTTTCCCCATTCCTCTTTGGTTTTTTCTCAGTTTAGTGTCTTCCTGGATTTGTCTCCTAAATTATCCAAGATGTGAGAGTTTGTTGATAATACTTGTGCAGGGCATAATCTTCACAATTGCTTGGACCGTGATGGTCAACTATGGTGACATCTGAAAAGAAAAAAAGAAAACAGTGCTATTAATGTCAAGTAACCATCGTTCAAAGACTGGTCAACCTTCCAGTTTATTGACAGGAATGTATTAATAAAATTGTGCTTATGAGATTAACAGGCCATAAAGAAGACTGAATGAGTTAGGGAAGACAGGTCTTAAAAGTGGCAGAAAATGGACGAGGGAGTTAGGTGCACAGTATAAAATACTATTCTGTAAACACCTGTTGTATAGACTATCCCAAGCGAATGTCCTTAAAACAGGAAATGCTTCATCTCTGCTCTCATCAAGATTATTTTTCAGGCAATTGCGCTTGTAGGTGTCAGGCTTCTTGAATTCTTGGCTGATCTAAGAACTGAGCAGGAGTTGCTGCAGACACTCATGAAGAGTAAAATTTAGTCAGAGGATTAGAAGGATTAGAAGGATTTTTGTAATTATTCAAAGAATGAAGATCTGAAATGAACTTCTACTATAAGGGTCAAGAACTTGCTACCTTCTGTTTGAAGGCTGATCAGTTGATGTTCAGGGTTATTTGGCATGGTGAACTCCAGCAGGAGGCAACTGGATCTGAGGACCTAATAGTCTTTCTCTTCTGGTGGAAGTTGGGTCTCCCTGAAGGCCCTTTTCTCTTGAATGAACTCTGGAGTCCTTCCATCAGCGAAGATCCAGTAAAACAATGCTGTCAGGATCCTTTTGCCTGTGGCCGCCCCAGAAAGCCTCCCTAGACTAGTCACACTGGCAGCATAAAGCCTCAGGCTATTGGCACGTTTCAATATAAAAATCCCACTTCCTTCCTGGACACTTTTCTGTCTCCAAATCAAGAAAAGCCCCACTACTGACTGTGGTTTATCTCTCTCTCAAACATGTACCAAAACTGGTTTTGGACACCTCAAAATCTTTCCTGGTTCTTCACAATTATCCCTTGAGACAGCAAGATTTTTGGTCTTTAGCAGTGGAGGAACTGAAGCAGAGAGATTTTTTTCCTGTAGAATTTAGTGCACTGCCTTTTGTGCTGGTAAGAAAGGATTTATGCACGGACAAATAAACTCTCCAAGAACAGCTAGACAGAGAGGCAGAGGTCTCTGGTCTGTGGTAGTTATTACCACAGAAGGTCATGTCAGAGCTCAGGTAGTTTTGCAGAGCAATGCATTTTTTCGATGGACATACCTAGGAATTCCACCTGACTTTCTTGCCCACAGGAGAGAAGACAGCCGACACCTGCTTTTCTGAGTCTCCAAGCCACTGCCTCATTTCAGATGTGTACCTGTGCTTTGACTATATTGAGGCCATTTTGCAAACATATGCCCTGAAAGCAGTGGAGAATGCCAGTCATTACTTGGCTCCCTTAGTGAAAAAATAGTGAAAAGGAACTAAGACTCCAATCAGCTGTGATTGTCAACACCTCCCTCGGTGTTGGCAATCTACTAGCAATGCTAAAACAGTCTGTAATCTGGCCTTGGCTCAAGAAAATATCACTCTAAGCTAGTAGACGTGCCAACAGCTATCCTATTTCTAATCTTTTCTACTTAAGTAGGAAAAAAACCCAAAACCCAGCCACCCAAGAACCTTTTGAATATGTTTTAGTTTGACTGATGCATGTTCTTACAACAGCTAAGGACAAATATACATGCTTTTAGGTCTATCAGCAAAATTCAACCTAATTCATCAAGAGGTGTTGTTAGTAAGCCTAAAGGTTCTGACAGATGAAGCTATCTTGATCTGGTTCGGTTCCCTCTTCTCAAATGTATTCTGCAAATGTTGCGATGAGTGGCTGTTTCCTCTTACCAGGCATTCTCATTCCAGTGTCCCTCGACTCAGTCCCATTTGTCTGAGGTTTTCATGCTTCACTCACTGTTACTAGAGAAAGATCTTTCCTCTTAAGCAGTGTTCACCTGAGACTTTGAAAACGTGCTTGTTTACCATTTTACATATAAAAATCTGCAAGAAAATGTGTATGTGTTTGAGTGTATTGTGTGTGTCTCAGTAACAGTGTTTTCCTCTGTATCAGGTGATGGACATAACTTCTGACTATTTTCTTCTTTTCTCCTTAGTTGTCACCCCCTTCCATCCTCATATCTCAATTCCTAATCTTTGCTTTCCTCTAAAAACATAAAATTCAATATTGTCATTGTAATTAAAGTATTGCTAGACACTTTGGGTTTGTCATCACTGATTGAAATATGATTATTTTTGACCAGTCTGTTCAAAATCTGTAGCTTTCCTTCCCTCCTGGAATCTCTCCATGGGAAAGTGTGGGGAAGGATGACTTCATTACCTCTTTTTCTCTGCCATGCACTGGTTGGCTGTTCTAGTTTAAGTGTGAAGGCACCATAAAGTTCTGTAAACGTTCTTGATAACGGATAATTAAGGAACAATGAGATTTTAGCACATCCGAATGTAGTGCAATTTTATGGGAAATGTCAGGAAACTTGCTATCTGCTCAAGAATGCTGAGGAAGTGAGGAAACTGAGCTCCAACACCTTTTTTCTTTTTTAATTTTAACAGACATAAATGAAGATGTTCTCATCTTTGCTTTCTGCCCACAACTTTGTTAAAGGTTATTGTCCCCACGCCAGTGGAAGCAAAAGCAATATTCATGTGCTGATCCCTCAGCTACCACTATTCACAGTCCTGTGGTTTGTCCTAAAGCACGCTGAGCAGAGGTTTCTGCTAATGCCACCCTTTGAATGGCAGTGCCTGAGAAAGTGGTATGTGTTTTACTTCTGGCATGTCTATTTTGCCTTGAAAGCGCACCGTGAACTGCAAGTATTGGTATCACCTCTACCCATGTCTTCATAGGGCAGGCAGACTGTCAGTCTCAAACTGCACTCCTTAAAAGTTAAAAATAGAGTCTTGGTAAATAGTGGGAAATTAGGAAATCTTTCAGTTTGGCTTGAATATTTTTAACTAGTTTGATTAGTCCCTGCAGGGACTAATTAATGTGTTGTTCTCTGCAAAGAGTCTTTCAGTCTATGTGGCCATGCTGCCTCCATAGCATCAAAAAGATCACATTACATCACCATGATTCACAGTATCAATGCCTCCAAAATTGTTCCTGCGGCTTGCTTTATTGTTATGAGCACTAAGAGATTTGGTACGTAGACTAAGCGGTTTAGATGCTGAGATTTTTCTTTTTTTCATATTCAAATTATACCAATTCGTTTTACCAGCCTGGTGAGTCAGTGGCACTGTTCTCCTTCATTACCTTGCCTGGTAAAGCTGAATCACGTGCCGAAGGTCTGATGCCTTATTGTTGCGTATGTGTGAACAGCTTTAAATCAATATAAGTACTAAAAGATTTCACGTAGCTCCTGTTTCCAGAGAAACCAGTTTCCTCTTGTCTGGGCATGTTCGAAGAGGGTAGGTCAATTGTAAACTAAGCATAAACCTTGCTGTGGCTTTGCGCTGAGAAAACAAACAAGGAAAAAACCAAGTTCTGATGGAAAAGCTGATTGTGATAACTAAGTATTAAAGCAAATTTTTTTAACACTTGGTATGGTGAATGGGTGAGAGGGTGTCTCCAGGGATAAAAGCAGAAGCTGATGGGAATGTTCTCACTTTTCTGAGTTTCTTTGATTAATTCTCTCCCTTCTTTTTTTCTTCTTTTCTCCTCTACATGGCTATTTGAATTGGACCAAAGGAAGGGGGTGGGCTGGGGTGAGCTATATCTTTAGATATTGCTTCTTTTTTGGTCCTTTCAGTATGGGAGGCATAGCTTTTTAAAAGCTTTTATCCACCCTTGAACGTAGCATAATCACCCAAAATCCTAGGATTTAGATCCCTAGTTCCTGCCATTCTCCCCCAAAATAAGTTGGACATTTCATTTTGTGTGTAATGGTCCCATGATACTTTATGCTAACAAGGACAGTAGTGACCAAGGCCACTTTGGAGTTGCACATTAAAAGAGACCTCTGAATGTCTCATCTCGTCATAATGTTTAAATGTACCTGAACTGCAGCAAAGAGCTTCTGGGCTAAATGGCAAGATGGAAGCAAGTGCTAAGGAAATTAATGATCTCTAAAGCCTTCCTTTTTCTTCAATTGGTTCAACACAGCAGTCTGTATGGCAGTATTGGCTTACATGGGCTGTCATTAAGAACGCCCCTTCACTGGAAGGCACAGCATTCAGAAAATATTAGCTCCTGATGGGGAATTAGCATGGATCAGTACATATCTGTGCTGCCTGGGAAATAAGAAGTAAACAAGTTGTTCCATTGAGCAATACGGTATAAAAAGTCTGATTTGCTCTGGCTGTTTGTCCTGCATTCCCACTCTGGCTACCCCAGATGTAGACACCCTTGTCCCCCTTATTCAACATTTATGCTTTCAATGCCATTAATTCTTCCAGCGTGCTGGACATGATTCCCAGTACACTCAGATCCATGGATGAAAAATGCCCGGTGCTGGGGCTGTTTGAGAGCAGCTGTGCACCAGTCAGTAAAAGGAGCTGATGGACCAGCAAGCAGACCAAACGGATTGCAAATGTTGAGCTCTCACTTCAGCCCTACCTGTTTGCTCTGGCTGCCCAGCTGTCAGTGTTCAAACACTATTTTTGACATCTTATTATCTCCATTTAACATTGGTTATAACTATAAATGGCTTTAAAAGCTAGTTGTTGGGAGAGGAGGGGCTAGCAGGCAGGTGGCACACGCCTCACTTCCTTAGGACACCAGGCTAAAGACCTTGCATTCACAGGTGACAGCCCCACAGCAGAAGGACACAGAAACCCACTGCCTTTGGGTTTTTCTGCCTTTGGAAGTGAAAAGCACTTATTTTGACTGCTGGATCAACATCACCAGCTAGAAAGACTTGATTGGGGTGGTAGAGATCTCTCTCCTTTTCCAGTGATGGGAAACCAATATGAGGCTTTCCCTTTGTATTCTAGTTATTTGGGCTACGAAGTAGAATCTCTTCGGGTCCGTCTGTAGTGACAATATAGCACTGACTGAGCAGAAAATCCATTAGCAGTCATTACAGAATCACAGAAGGGTTCAGTTTGGCAGGGACCTCTGGAGGTCACCTGTTCCAACCCCGGCTCAGGCCACCCAGGTTGCCCAGGACCATGTCCAGATGGATTTGAATATCTCCAAGGATGGAGACTCTCCACCTCTCTGGGCAACCTGTGCCAGTGCTCAAACACTGTCTGCATGGAGAGCTGCTCATCCCAGCCCAAAACAAAAGTGGTTTATGTCTTATTCTGATCTCCCTTAACTGTAAATCTGCTGAAGTCAAAAAGTGACACTTTATTTATACTGGTGTTAGTAAGATCAGAATCTGCACTGAGGCTCTTATTCTTACATAGTTGTCCTGCAGGGAACAATGTGTTCTTCAAGCAGCCAAAACATTTAATTAGGGGATTTTTTTGTTTGGTTGTGGTTTGGGTGTTTTGGGTTTTTGGGGAAAAGGGGTGGGTGGATGGGGGAGTGTAGTTATTATTATTTAGAATATAATATAGCGATAACATGCCTGGGGAGTATTTCTGGGGTTTTTTTTAATAGCAAATATTTCTTTTCCTGACATAAAGAAGTAATGTTAGCAACAGGTTTCTTAATACTATTAATTTTGCTGGGAAAAAAAAACAGCAACAAAAAAACCCCAAAAAAACCAACAACAATAAACCAACCAAACCAACAAAAACCAGACTAATCAAAGTTGCTGTAATAATTGAGTGGAAATATTTTTTTGGTGAAAAGTAAAATAGCTCTGTTTGAGGAAGCATATTGTTTGCTGATCTGTTTTGACTGCCTAGATAAATGGCCTACCAATTATGAAATTGTTTTGTGCTGGTAATCAATCACTTACCCATACATATTTTCCTCGAGAGAATAATCTCGTGTCCTTGGTGACATTTACAAAGTACAAGGGAATATACCAAAGACAAGAATAGCATTCAGTACAAATATGAAGGTTATCATAGGCCAAGTAATACCAATTGTTTATTTTACTTTGTATAAGTAGTATTTCAGATGATGATGATAATTTAGGCTTTTGGTAAATTGTCAGAAATTTTTTACAAGGTATTTGTTCTGTATGTAGCTACAACATACATAGTCTCTTGTCAACACTAATCTGCACTTTCTATAAACTAATTATCTTAAAATACAGCATTATGGTAGACACATGAAAGTTTATCACACTCATACTGTCTTTCATCCTGTACTCTGCACACTTCTGCTATCCACTCCTCTGCTGCTTCTGTTGCTTTCCCCACCCCCCTATTTAGCATTCAGCTCTTTACCAAGAGGATTTGCTTTTTATCAGTTTTATCCAATTGATTGCTCCAAGACAAACCGTCATTTAGAAGTAGGCATATTCTGCAAAAAACTTTGGGCACTTCCATGTTATACATCTAGATGGAAAGAAATTTATTTCTTATTTGTAAGGTATATTGCATTTTAATTCTTTTGTGGTTTTAATAATAGCAATATTCTTTTCAAAGATATTTTAATAGATCATGCTAAGAATTTCTTATCAGCTTTGTAACACCCTCAAATCAGTGATCCTAATGCAGTACTTTTCAGCTATTTTTGGCTTTGTTTCTTAAATGTTATCCAGTAAGGCTTTCTAAAGTCTGTTCAGAGTAGATATTATCACTATTTTATAAATTTGGATCCTTGCCAAGCCACGCAATTAATCAATTCTTTGCCTGATAACAAATAACGTACTATTTGCAATTCACATTGCAAAGTTGAATGGTGTGAACCCATAGGTTCATCTTTATCCCCCTGCGTTTGCACTGTATGAAACAATGCAAGACACTGGGCATATTTGCTGTATGACAGTCCCCCAAAATAAACTTTAGCTGCCTCAGGAAATGTTCCTGAAAACCTGCCATTGCTCAGACTTCCTCGTCATCCTTAAAATTTAGATTCTATACTTCAGTTGTTTAGATTGGATGATTAAACCACTGCATGATGAACAGGGAAACTGTACCGAAGCCCCTCTGGAGAAGCTGAAGTAATAAATACAGTAATAGGCACTGCTGCAGCCTGCACAGGGCCTTTTTTTGAAAGTGGGAAAAGTGGGAACAGGAAGCTTCATCTCTGATGATCTTTCTAATGGCGTTGAGACTGAAATGAAAAGCCTCTATGAGAGTGTTACTTCTTCCTACAACATTTGGAAGTGATAGACTAAACGTTGTCAGGCATGTTACTTCCCTTCCTCGCAGGTTCTCCTTCATTTGTCTACAGTGTGGATCAGTGAAGCTGTAGGATTTCCAAGGATAGGTTTTGGAACAGAATATTCTCCATAGCTCTGGGGTGGTGGGCAGGAGGACAGGACCTTGGGGGTTACAGCACTGAAGGCACTAGGCCCGCTGTCACATTGCCCCAGGAGAAAGCCTGAAACTGAACCTCTTCCTGGATGGGCTTTTGTGAAACATTTTTCAAAAAGACATCCTGACTCCTGGTTCCGAGGTGCTGAGTTCACCACTGCCTTTCTTCAGGGGGTGCTCCTTGATCCTCCCCAGACAGGGCTGGGGGACACAGCTGGCAGCGTACCTTCCTTAAGCTGCTGCTTGCGCGGCCGTGTGGGAGAACCGTCGCACCCCAGTGCCCTTTCAGAAGGCCATCATCATGTTAAGGGAGAGAGATGAAATAGAACAATTCATGACGATTCTGAGAGAGACTAGCTGTTGCTGACAGATGATGCAAACAGCCCAGCCAGGACAGAAGTACAGACATAAGCACCTTTCCCTCCTCCATATCCTCCTTTCTCAGCTCATTTGCCTGCCAAATATTCAATATAGTTTTAAGGTTCTCTCTAGTTGTAAGGTTCAGCAGCACTACGAGAACAATCTCATTTTTGGGGTTTTTCACTGTACTCTGTATTAAGTCCTATCCAATTCAGAAAAGTCTTTTTTTGTTAAGAAACAACTCCTGAAATATCTTCAGGGACATCTGCAGAGAGTCAGGATAGCTTGTTGTTGAAACCAAGGACGTCTTGGAGTCATGTTGGCTGGATGGCTCCCTTTCAGGCTGATATACTGTGGGATGCATCGTGGGTCAGTGTGACTGCTGAAAATTTAGGGCAGAGGCTTTCTTAGCGTAACAAAAGTAGCTTATTTGCAGTGACTTTTTTTCAAAAATACATTCACTGAAAGTGAAGTGGTTGAGTAGGACTGTAATTCAAAACAGTAATGTAGTATGCCCAGTTACAACAGTCCACATTTCAGTGTTTTTTGTATGAGGAGAATGTAATGAAATGACACTGCGCTATCAATAAAAATAAGATGAAGTCTAAGTGTCACATGCTTACGCCTTCGGTTGAAGTTACTGGCAAAGTTGTCCTCATCAAACACCAACCTTTGCTGACCTCAGTGATAGTTTAATAAGAAAACAGTTTATTTGAGAAGAGAAATTATAAATCAGGTTTCATGTGAAGACCCTGGTACTTTGTAGTCCAAGTCCATATGGTTAATTTCATATTTATTTGTAACATTTTTTGAAAAAGTTATTTCAGAAATTGTTTCCTACCATGTCAGTAGTGTTTAGAGATACCCACACATATCAGAATATTATGATAATTGATCGTAATTGCCCTGAAATGTATATATATTTGAAGAGAAAATTCCTACCTTGTTTTAGGAGACAAAATGAGCACAGTCCAATAGACAAAAATCAAGATAAAACATGTAGAGGATGATGGATATAGTATGTGACGTAAACACCACATATTGTGTGATGTATTTATCTATATCCTGTAATTAGGGAAAATTTTAATGTAGTATATAAGAAGTGGCATTAATAGATAAAGAAATACCAGAAGATGAGGGAATGGGCATGGAAAGAAATTACGAACACTGAATGAGATCAGTAGGCATAAAAGGACAAGGGTTGTGCAATAGCATGATACGTCAGAGAAATTATAAAAAACAGGATAGAGAACATGATTGTGTTAAAAACTATTGCTGGAATTATAAGAAGTTATGTTTGGACTGTATTATGACTCTTCCGTAGGCTCTTCTGGTCAGACTGGGGTGTAGAGCAGAAGCTCTGCCATATAATGTGGGGTATGGAAACAGCAGTAAGTGTGGTCACAATCGAATTTTCTGAAGATTCAGCTATAGCCTGTTCTTACTAATAGCAGTAAGTTCCAGTTATACTCCTTTTGTCACCAGACAGTCAACAGATCAGGAAGAGGTGATTGTCTTCTGAACTTATTTTCAGCAAAATATTACACAAGTTGTTGTAGAAAACAGACTGAATGTTCATGTTTATTCAGTTTAAATTAAATGGAAGAATAAACAAAAATAGGTCTGTAGTCAAAGACTTTAATTTTGAAAAGGGAGAACAGACATTAAGAAAACTAATTAGTCAAGTCAACTGGAATGAAGAGCTAGAGGATTTTAATATAGACAAGACTTTGAATGTAAAGGAGGCTGACCTAGAGTGCAAGAAAACCTATGAACAAAATCTGTAAGGAAGCATAATTAGGGATAAAGTGGTTAAATGAGAAATGCCTCATGGGTTTACTAAGGTTGTCTCTCTTTTTATAAGGTAACTGATTTTCTGGGGGAAAAAAGAAAGGAAATAACTTTCTACAAACAAAGCTAAATTTAATCTGTTAGGATTTCAGAAAAACATTTAATATGTTGTCAGATAGAAAATTATCAGATAAGCCTTACAAAGTTAGGATTAATAGAAGAATTATGCAGTAGTGGACCATAAAGGAATCTAGCTAACAATAACAGGCTTTGCTAAAAGGGTAGTACTGGTCTGGAAAAGATTTTATTAATAGAACTAACAAAGATCATTATTAAAACAAATTGTATTTAATGATTACTTTAATGGTGTTAGTATAAAGTACAGAAGATAGATGAATTTTCAGTACGAAGGATGAGTGGAGTATCATAAAAGAGTACAAGTAAGATGAAACCTAAGACTGAATAAAAAAATCACATAGTTTGCACTAAATATATCTGCTATAATTTGGAGACTCATCAACATGGAATGTTGATGGAACTAAATAGCATGGATTAATTAAATGGGTGTGGCGATATCTGGAACTTTATGCACAGTGATGGTAATGAATATTTAAGAAGACAAGTTGGAATTGTTGGAGGAACAGAGAAGGATATCATTCTACCAGTTGTGTTGAGATTGTTTTATGACAAGAAATAGAAAGACCGTGATACAAAGAAAAATACATGTTGATAAATCATCACTTTGTTCCAAGATGCAAACACAAAGGTGGTAAGAGTAAATGGGAATAAACTGGCCATGAACAGATGTTGGCTGGAAATTGGAATATGTGCTTTATTACTCAGAGATGCTAGACCAATCTGTGGGAAAGTGTAAGGGTAAAACCTTACCTTTAGATGAAGCTTGTAGCCTTCTGAAAGTGAAAATAAGACCTGTCTCTGAAAGAAGAGGTTTGGTAACTCTGTCAGTCATCTCTCTTGCATTACGTATACAACCATAGATGCATATAGACATTGTGTGTCTTGATGGTATGCCTTGCCAGGGTTTTTATCCCAAATTCCTATGGGATAAAAGAAGAGCGGAAGCATTAAATTATTCCTACTGATATTTATGCACTGTTGCCATATAACGCTTAAGTGTTCGAAGTATTCTGTTACCACATCAGACATACTGACATCCCTACAGGTGACCATTTATTGTTCTTGCTTTCCCAAAGACACAAACACATTACCTTGCTCAAGGTTATATTACAAGGCAATGGCAAAGATTAAATTGGAGGTCCATCAGACATGGATCACAATCTTTGGTTGTAAACACTAAACTAGAATTTATTTTTTTCAGGAAGAGGATATGAATGCTTAAGTAAAAGGTTGGCATGAACTCTGTTTTCCTCATTAGGGGTTCTTCAGAACAAGATTATTTCACCTCTAGTCGTTTTGCTCATTCTGTAGCAGCGTTACTCAAGCATTGTTCATTGTTATGCTGAGAAGGTAAGACTAAAGAGTTTATGGATAGGTAAGCAGGTAATGCTATTTCCAAATAGTAATAAAATTATAGGTATGTAAACCCAAGATGATCTCATTAAAGTAATAAACTCAGAAGGATCTTGAAGACCAGATGGAAATCCAAATAGGAAAATCTATAATAGGACATAAGGATGCAAATTACCCAGAACAGAGTTTTTCCACATTTGTATGTAGTTCCTTATGTCATAAAGAGATATATACATAAGATACAATCTGTTAAAGTATTTGTATTGAAATCACAATTTCTAAATAGATATACTTTGGATGCTTCCAAATTAATGAATATGTATGGAATTGTTACCTTTCATGCAAAGATGCAGTAGAAAATGTCAAACCTCGTATGATGTGTGGAATCAAAATTTCCCGTTTAACATGTCTGCAGTTTTTCAGAGGCTTTGTACCTGTGTGCATATATGCACATGAAAATATATTCTCAGAACAGACCTTCTACACAATATTAAAAGACATGTGAGTATTACAGATCAATGGCAGACCTCTTGTTTAGTCAGTATCCATTATTCTCCTTCTCTCAGTTTCTATGAAGCTTTGGTAGTAGGAACCATGCCAGAAGGATCTGAATTTGATCTGGGCAGAATCTGGGCAGTGAAGTGCAGAAAGAGCCATCATACTGGCTTCAGAGATCCATCTGTTGTCCTTAGGCAGATAATATTGCAGCATTAGAAACACTGGTTACTTCGAATATCTCTGTATCACTGTCACCCATCTTGCTTAATTAGTATCATAGGATAATGATCAGAAAGTTTCAGTGTTGGAAGAAGTCCTGCATATCTCTCCCCAAAGACTTGTGCCTTTTATCTAAGATTTCAGACTTGTGCCCTACAGCCTTGTTCACAGGCACCCTCCAACAGTCCATTCAGGCTTGGTAGGTTTTTACTTGTCTTTTCTGTGGAAAACACGCTTGGAGTGGAAACAGCAGAGACTGATGAAGCCTACTGGAGAGGAGAATAAATGGATTAGGATGTCTGCTGTAGGAACAAGTACTGCCTCTGAATCAGTTTCATATCTATAGACCATATGTAACAGTAAGGCACAATCAAGCGTTTGTTTGATTTTAACCCATTGTATCAAAAGAAACAATGAGAGGGTATATGCATCTCCACTCTTAAGGTAGACAATCAGATGAAATAGGAAATGAACAACGTAAAGAGTTATTCACACACTGGGTAGTGTGCATGGTGGTGTTTTATAGAGTGCTCCAGGAGAGAAAGCAGACATCATTTCTGTTGTGGGTTTGGGTTGGGGTTTTTTTTGGTTTTCTGTTTGGGGTTTTTTTGTTTGTTGGTTTGGTTTTTTTCAATAAAAGATACTGACTTCTAACAGTGCAGAGACCGTGTTTAACACTCATTTTCAGTTATTACTGAAAAATTGAGCATTTAGTAATGGCCCAAGTTCTTGCAACAGAGTAACACTTGCTCTGACTTTGTTTCCTAGGCACAATGGCTAGCCCTGGCCTGGAGATTGCCCTCAATAGCACTTTTGCAGCGAAAAAGAATGTATCTTGTAGGATAGAAAGGTCAGGTGTAAATGTTTTTATGCTTCATTCCCTTCTGCTGCTTCTTTCCTTCAGTTACCGTTTTAAAGAAGACTCCTGTGGGGGCTTGGCACAAGGCAAAATAGAGCAGCTGGCAGTCCCTAAACAGCAGAACAATCGCTTTAGTCCTCTCAAATTAATTGATCTTAAGTCATTCTTTAAACTAACACTGCTTTACACTAAGGTCAGTTTGGGTTTCAGTCAGTCTGTAAACCATGATAGCAAATCGGTGTTTTGGAACCAGCTATTGCGGTAATCTGATCTTGTTCTAGGGACAGAAGGTGGAGACCCAGTTCACAATAAAAAATAATGAGATATCAGATCTAGTGTAAAAAAAAAAAAAACCAGAAAGGGTTGGCAACTTGTTTCTTCATTGGTTTGGAGCTGGAGAGTGAAATGAAGGTTGCAGTACATATTTGGGATTGCTATTCTTGGTGGCAAATGTTCAAAAGCATCTTTAAGCTTCATTTCAGATTTTAAGTATGAACTTACAAACCTCCTCCATCACAACACTTAGAGGAGACAGACTGTATTTTGGACTAAACACAGCTAACTTTCTTACAGTAGGATTACTTTTAGAAAGCAGTCAGCATGTGACGTGGACAGCATTCAATAATGAATTGCCAGATTCTGACTTCACCCTGGTTTCAGTCCAGGAGGAGCTCCAGTGGAGTTAGCAGAAGTCAATGGGGCTACTTGAAATTTACACCAGAGGATATTAATTTGGAAGCTGGCCCATGCCTGGGTAGCATCTCCTGAAGCAATGTTTCTAGCTGCATTCTGAAATGTGTCTTCTTCTGGTCATGGGGGTTAGAAGACTGCCCTAAGTTTATTTCAATAAAAGATTGTTGTCCAGTAAAAATACATGTTCAAATATATATTTCCTCGAAATTTAAAGTCAAAGAATGTGCAAAAAAACACTTATTTTTCCCAGAATCATAGGTCCTGTGAGTCAAGGAATCATGAATGAATCCTATTGGTCATTAGTGTTCATAATTATAGATTATGAATAAAGTTTGCTCATTCTTCTCACATAACAAAAATTAAGATTTTGCAAATTCAAAGTTCAAAAGGCAACTGTAAGGACTCTGAATTTATTTTTAAAACTCATTTTTTAAAATCATTTTCATAGTTTGTGAACTCTAAGTATTTTGTTAGTTGGGAGCCTGAGGAGAGGCAGAGTAGTGTCTTATGGTGTGAGGTCCCCAGGTAGGCAAAGTTCTGCTTCTCTGTGCAAACACCTCAATTTACAAACTCATTTGGGTGTTGATTCTCCTGGGAGAGAGAACCATGCCTGAGAGTAAGTCATGAGAGTTAGTCACTCTGCAGAACTCATAAATGCATTTTAAATTCTTATAGCATGGGTATTTTTGCCTTTATTCCTTTGTGAGTCTTTCAGCGTGGAATATATGGGAGTATGAATACGTATTTTCCATCAAGGATGTAAGTGAATATTTTAGACCATGTGTCATTTATTTGCACCTGAGAGCCACTGGTGAGCAGTTCAGAAAAGGTTGGCCTTGCAACGGGGTTTTAAATTCTGTTCTTAATCTGTTTCATTACTCTTTATTTCTTTCTCTGTTTACCTTCAGAATCCATTTGCAGTACATGTAGACAAAAAGGTTATTTTCTCTCTATAAAAAATAAAGCAAGCTGGGATAATTGAAATAATTGTTCAGGTTGGTTTTAATAGCTCTTGAGGTCATTCATCTGAATGTTGTACTAGAATTCACACTTACTGCTTTGCTTGCTTAGTCACATAGTGCTCTTTAATTGCTGCTCATATGGAAAGAAACAAAGTCAAGATTTGGAAATATATATGTAATTTCACTCTTATGTAGTCTTTCACTCTTCAGTCTCCCAATTTTATGTGGCTATTTTGACATCCAAAATTACCAACTCCATTAAGGTCTATAAAGTAGATCCCTTTTTTAGTTTCCACACCTCCCAGCATGATTATCTTCGATCTCCCCTGTCTGAAGTGAACAGTAACAATATTCAGAGAGCTTCCTTTGACGCCTGCCAGGACTGATGTTCAAACTTGGTGTGACTGGATGTAGCAGAGGTGTAAGGTCCTAGTTTTCCAAAGGTTAAATGAAATCAGGTTTTTTGGAAATAAATGTACATGTTTTCTGAACTGCAGCAGGTCAGAAAAACTCTCCCTTCTTTTAATAAAACTCTAGCTATTTCTTCCCTAATGAAGCTCTCCTTCTGCCATCTAAGGTTAGGCTGAAGGTGGGCATAAGAACGATGGTTCTTAGAGTGTATTCATTCGGTTTGACTTTCTTAACTGTTACAACATCTGGATCAGTAATTCTGTCATTTTCTCCCTTCTCCAAACCACACTGAAGTCTAGTAATTGTGCAGATTTTAGACTGCTTAGAATGGTTGACCTTTAAGCAGAAAATGATTCTCAGTCCTGCATGGAGAGGAGATTGTGCTTTGCTGTGATAATTAAGAGAACTGGGATATTAAAGTTAGTTTAAAGCATATTCTTGGGAATGAATATTAGAATTTAATCATGATGCGAAAGTGTAATTGAGAATTCTCATTTCATCTGTGAGGAAGAAATAGATGTCACTCCCCAGTGCTGAGAACAATGATGGCTTAAGCTAACCCATTTTCTTTGCACCGCAACAGGCTGGGAACATACACGTGTTTGGCTACTGCATGTCAGCCAAGCCCTGGCAATTTTTAAGGCTGAAAAGCTGTTAATTTCTTAAGATGAGCTAAGTGCATCGCTTGAAATTATGAAAGCATAGCCTGTCAGATCAATTGCACACAAGTGTGTGTTTGTAACCTTGTAACTCAAGGAGAAATGACTGTGTTTGGGAAATAACTAGCAGAAGTGAGTGTGTAACATCAACTCAATTTTAAAACTAAGTAGCTCAATCAGTTGCTGAAATGGATCTATATCCTGCTTTTCCCTCAACATGGACAAGAATAATCAAAGTGCTTAATAATGCCATGGAATAGGAAAAAGGTAATTTGAAAGCATAGAAAAATGGTGAGGGTGGTTTTGTTTTGTATGTTTTTAATAGTCTGCAATATTTGATAGATCTGATCCTTAAGACATTTCAGACAGGCAATGGCATACTTGTTGGATCCTCTGTCAGAACTTTTCATGTGATCAAGTCCATTTGCTACAAGTGCCCATGGGCCCACCCTTCACTGATTTGCACGGTAGAGCAAATAGTCATTTTAACGCTCTGTCGTGACTGACCGCATTACACAGACCCCGGACTTTGACAAACAGTTATTGCTGGAACCTTACAGCTTCTACTTTTCTTTTAAAGGCTTCATACAAGGGAAAAGCTCCAACATCAAAATTTCTCTCTCTGCCCTGGGTTCTTGACTTGTCACCCTTGAAGTACATTTAAAACTATGCAGCACATTTACTGATTTTTGCCCATTTCAGTTACAATAAATATACTAAGCAAATTTGTCACCGAAATGCCGCTAGTGAGGCAACGTTGAAGAGAATTGTTCCTTGCAAGAAAAGGTCTGTTAAGAGCCTATTGAACAGACAGACGTTAGTTAGGTGAGGCCAGCTGACTCTCTTCCAGTAATACCAGCCTAGTTAAATTTTCATTCACGTGTACTGAAATCAGTGTAAAGGTGGAAGCCCTGAAGCAAGACCTCATAAGCCTGCAGATTGAGAGTGACAACCTGGTTCTGCACAGGCTGGGCTGGTCCTGCCTAGCAGTTGCCTCTGGTTAGCCCTTAGTTGAGCTTTCACTGTCCCACAGTTGAACTGCATCCGTGCCTGGCTCGTGGTCCCTGAGGCTGCGCAGTGGCCACAAGAGAAACTGCTGAAGTGACACTGTTTCAGTAACACCCAACACCCAATATGTACTCAGTTCTGCAGGTCTGGAAAAATATTTTCCCCCAGAATTTAGCTGCTTCCTTCCTTCAGCCCCACTCTCACCACAACCTCACCCAGAGCAAACTAAAGAAAGAACCAAAAACCCACAAAATGAAGTGAAACAAGAAACTGTAAGAAGGGAGGAGGTCCAGCAGAGGTTCTCTGAGTCTTCTGCAATTTTCCTTTTTGCAAACAGTTTCACTGTTTTCGGTATATGATTCTTATGGTTTGAAGATTTTAGTCTGATTCCTGTGTTTTTCAGCCTGGCTGAGTCAGGCTAAGATAGTGCTACAGCTAAGATAGATATCTCACTAAACCAATTAGTCTCAGTAATACTCAGTGGTGATTTATGCATTCGCTTGTTGATTGTGAAATCATTCATCCCTGAAGTGCACAAAGGAGCTGTGTAACTTTCAATCAACTTATAGTCAAAACTTCTTTCCAATGGAACTTTATAAACATAAAAATTGTTTAAGTACCTGGTTAGAAACAGATAAAGTGAAACAGAAAAAAAATATTTTTAAAACCTGCTAAGAGAATTATATAATTCTGACGGAAGAGAATGCTGTCCTTGGAAATGCAGTTAGCAAAATCATAGAAACATGGAAAATGACGTAATAATTGGCTTTTTAAAATATGCAGCTACTCATCAAATTTAATCAGAAAATTCTCCATATAAAACAAAACGAACACTCTAGTACGTCTTCTAAAGCTGCCTTGGAGTTTGCAGCTCTTGGCAGTTCCCACACAACCAAGAACAGAGAATAAAGGTGCAGTGAATATTGGAAAGGATGTTGGAATGGATTTTTTTCTTTTTTTTTTTTTTCATCTTTTTCCTTTTCTTCCTGCCTTCCTTATCTCCTTTCTTTCCTCCTCTTTCCCCTTTTTCTTCTTTTTCTTTCATTCCTTCTTTTTCTTTCCTTCTCTCTCTCTCTTTCTCTCTGCTTTTTGTTTGCTTTTAACTGTCCTATGGCTTAGTAATAAATAGTAACATCCATTTTTCTTTGAAACTATAACCATTAATGAAATTATATGGAATGCTTTTAGCCTGAATTAAAGAAAAATTCAAATATTATTACTGAAATACTGAAAGGATTCTATTTCAAAATTATGCCTATATTTGGGGGAAAAAAACATGCAGATTTTAATCGGAGTGGGTTTTTTTTAAGCCTGTTACAAGCTTGAAAAGCAAAATGATGTATTTCACTTTGATTAACAAGAAGTACTTAATCCACAGAATGTAAAAATGGATTTGTAACATATTTTTCCAATTTATCTATAAAAAGTCAATTCTTTGCACAGCTCTCATCAGAATTCTGACCCTGTGCTTCCTTTCTCTGCTTCCCATCCTTCATTGCCTTTCTCCCAGACAAACGTGCTACAGGTTTGTTATGCATCAATTTATATTTAAACCTATTTTTCTGGGTCTGTGTCTCTCTTATATTTCCAATTACAAAAAAAACCAACCAAACAAAAACAATCATCATTTTAATCCAAAATCAGAAGGTCACTAATTAGCTTATTTGTGTTCCATAACAGAAGAAACAATGTTAACTTCCATAACATCTAACCTGAATATAAATGCCTCATTCATTTTAGACATACCAAAGCAAGTATCCAGTGATGGATGACAATGTAGAAAAGTAGCCCTGGAGGGCAAGACATAGAAAGATTAGACAGTGTTTATTATCGTAAAGTAATTGTTACCTGTTCTGTGGACTAAATAATATAAGGACACAATGCGATGTTGAGCATGTAGAACAACGTTTTGAAGAAGCAAAGATGCTCTACTGAGCAAGGCATGGTATGTAAATAGTGAGATCTCTTTCAGAAATCCTACCTGGTTCTCCCAGAGCCAGGCTTACTCATTTTTAAAGAAAGAGGCAGTAGTTGGTATATTCAGACAACAGAAAGCTTCCTTCTAGGACATGGTGTTTCCACTTTATTGCTCTATATTATTGCTCTCTTCTCACAGATTTTTTTGATAATGCACTGCAAGTGCTTTAGGAAGCCTGAGTGGGCCTCTAAGTTCAGCTGGATTCAAAGCAGTGGCCTGAAACAAGATTTGTGTAAACATCAAACATACAGAAAGCAGCATCCCATCTGGCGATAGCAGTCTGCAGGTGATTTGGTGTTCGTTTCAGTGAAGTAAACAATTCAGTGGATCATGATGTTACATAATCAGGTATAAGTCAGAGATTGAAACTTCATTAAAATTGAAAGATAATTATTTCTTAGTGCTGTTACAGCAAGTCACAGAAGTTTTCATCAGTAAACCTAAGGATTTTGATATTTTCATTTTTTCCAGTGGGACTGAAAAGTCAAGGTTCACGGTATTGTGGGTTCTAATCAGTAATATTGCAATCGTAAATGTGCAGTAGCAACCACGTAATCTTATAATGCAGAAGTCAAGGTGAATAATAAGGATTAAACAGTACAATCCTAACGCCTCATTTCCACACATTTGTGACAACTTCTTAAATTGACATGTTCTGACAACACACTTTGATTTTAACGAAGCTGTCTTTCCAGCTGAAGAATCTTCCACTGTCATAATTAAGATTCTCTTAGTTTTACAGTTAATGTATTCCAGAGAATTGCTTTTTCTTTCAAAATGTTTATTTTCAGAAGAAAAAAAAAACAACCCCAGTACTTTCAAAAAGGTTTGTCTCTGCTGAATCTAACTTGGGATAAGTAACTCTCTGATGATACCTGGACCACTTATAAATGTCTCAGTCAAAAAAAAAAACCCCAACACAAGCCAACAAACTTCTTACCTTATCAACATTCTTCCATAAATATTAGGGAGTATGTAAGAAAGGTGAGACTGGTGAAAGATGGTTTTGTGCTTGGTTGTTTTTAAAGAAAACTTTAAACCTCAGCCTAAAAGCCTTTTTATACTTAATTCAATCATCAACAGCAACTGTAAAACAAGTTGCTGTTCACATGCTGGTTGCTGCAGCTGTGAAAATTTGTGAACTGTAAAATCCTGACTTAGAATTTATCTGTGTTCCTTGTCTAATAATATTTCTTTAGCAGAGAAATAGAAATATTGAAAATAGATGAAACTCAATAACACTGTTTAAACTGAAGAAACCAAATCTTTTACTTCATATTCCTATAGTACTCTTTGTTCCTTGTTCCCTGGATGAGACTTCAAGTGACAACACTAAAATTTTCTGTTCACTTTCTGGTATTCTTGGAAAAAAAATCACAAAGGAAATTAAAATATTATTATCTGCACTATTAACACCTAGTGCTATGTCCAGTACTAGCTCTGTCCTTGTGGGAAATATGATGTACACCATTGGAAGTTTCATTTGAAGGACCATTATTTGGCTTTTAAAAGACTAACCTGTTTTAGGAGAGCATACTGGAAAGGTACACGAGCTGCCTTACAAATGAAATTAATACACTGAGATGAGACTGCAGTGTAAAATACTGAGATGCTGTTTTATTAACATAGCTATCAAAATAACAGTATCCTGAGTGAAACTGAGGAAATTTTTAAAGAAGAAAAAGGAAAAAGACTCTGGTCTCCTATATAAACAATAGCTTTTGCCTATTACATCATCATATTGTAATTAGATTTATTACGGCTTTGTGCTCATGGTTTGAGTAAGTGGAATATGTGATGTGATTTTAATTGGCTTACGTGTCGTGCTGAGTTCACTAATGCATTAGCCCCTGCCTTGTCCTGCTGCTGTAGGAAATGTTTCCTGTAAGAAAATCAGCCAGTCCACTGCAACCTTTCCGAAGTATTCCACTGTAACTAATGGCAGCGTTTTCTAAATCAGATTGAAGACAGCTCATCAACAAAGTAACTATTATCTCCTACCTTTCCCCTCCTTCTCATCATAGTTGAGAAATCTCTGTTGAAGTCTGTCCTTCCAGGTCTGGTGCAAAACCCGCTCATCAAGAAGCACAAATTCTCTTTTTATTCCTGCCACAGGCTTCAGACTATTTCTAGCTACTCAGATAATGAATAACACTGGGCAGCTCATTTCATCTGCCTGTGTCTTTTTATAGCAGTTCCGTGACTAGAAGGAGTAGTTCTTAACCCATCTCAGAGATTTCTGATTGAGGTATGCAGTATGAGCATAATTTGTAATGAATGTTATGGATACTCAGAAATAACAATAATACACAGTAATGTAAAAATGTATTTTCCCATATTATAGGTCTTCCTGCATCTATATTACACCAGCCATATCCAGGTGGATTATGGTTAGGGAATTTGAATCTACAATTGAATGGTCTGAATTTGTTTCTCTTTTCCATCTACTTATGAAAACGATTGTGAGGTCTGTTTTAACATTACTGTGAACAATGATCAAGTCTAAATGGGATTTAAACATAAACAGTAAAAATTAAGGAGGCATTTAAAAATTAGGAGGACATTTAAAAAATTTAAATCTGTTCCTAAGAAAATGTGCATATTGAGTGCAAGATACTGTGAAAACTGAAACCAGCTGATAAAATATATGATTATTTTTGAGGGATATGTTATTATAAAAACCAGGTCCTCTCTGCCTTTCTGTAAAGACTTTTAACAAATTTCTCCTATTTATGTTACATTATCTGTGCAATTTTCTCCACAAATGGATTGTTAAGAGTAAATCATAGAAGTGGAAGTGTACACTCATATATTTAATCTCTTAAATTATTAGTGGTTAACATGTTTTTGGTAAGCACACCCTTACTCTTTGGGGAGAGAACTGATGACAGTTCTCCAGTTGCAGCCTCCAATAATACAGCACACAGAATTATTTTAGGAGTGGGGGGTGACCCTGTATTTCAGTCATGCAACAATAATTAACAAGCAACTAACTAACGACTGACTGACTGACTGACTGACTGACTAACAAACAAACATTAAAGTATTTGTCTGAATCTGTGAGTAATCTAGACTAAGCCATGGTCTGACATCCTGTCTGGTCAGATGAGATAATTTGAGTTGTCTTTGTGCATCCCGAGTTCAAATTTCCCTTTTGTTTGAAATCAGTAGACTTGCATGGACAGCAAAGTCCTGTCTGCTCCCTTAGGACATCCATTATGTTGGGGACATTAAAAACCAAACAAAAATTAAGTCTTTGGTTTTGCCAAAGAAAATCTTTATTATTGGTCTCTTTATTTCCTCTGGCTTATTTTAGGAAGAGAGTTCAGTTTTGGTGTTAATGAGCTCTAGACGTACCGCTGGCTATTCTGTTTGTTACAGGATGTATAAAAAAATACATGTGTGGAGCAGAGAGCTTTGAAAATGCTTTCCTAATACATGATTTAAATAATCCCATGAAATAACATGGAGAAGTATTTATTCTATAGGCTGCATATAAAATGCCCATAAATTGAGCACTGACATCAAGTGCAATAATGGCTATAACCTTAATGTAATATTTTGTGTAGAACTATTTTCAGTACTTCAGTACTTCAGTACTTCAGTATTTCAGTACACCTGCTTTGCAGGCGATATAGTATGATATTGTTTGCTTCCGAAAACATAATATTTAGGAACAGATTAGGCCTACTGTTTTCTTTAGAAAGTCAGTCAGTTACGTACAAAACTTCAACATGTTTTTGGACAAAATGTGAATTATGTGTGAGAAATGTGTGCACAAACTGTGCACATTTGCGTTGCTAAGCTCTTTGATGTCAAGGATGTGTTAGAAATTGTGTATTAAGAACAAGTTACCTAGGATGAAATCAGCAATGGCAAATTTTATTTTAAATTACTTTTCTGATTATTGGGAACCATGTCTCGATCAAAGAATGATAGAATCACAGAATGGTTTGGGTTGGAAGGGACCTTAAAGATCATCCAGTTCCAACCCCCTGACATGGGCAGGGACACCCTCCACTAGACCAGGTTGCTCCAAGCCTCATCCAGCCTGGCCTTGAACACTTCCAGGGATGGGGCATCCACAGCTTCTCTGGGCAACCTGTTCCAGTGCCTCCCCACCCTCTCTGGGAAGCATTTCTTCCTGATATCTAATCTAAATCTCCCTGCTTTCAGTTTAAACCCATTACCCCTTGTCCTGTCACTACAGGCCCTTGTAAAAAGTCCCCCCCGCAGCTTCCTTGCAGGCCCCCTTCAGTCCTTGTTCATAGTGCAGTCTCACTAAGCTGCTGGAAGATCTCCTTTTGCACAAGAGGGATGATGGTTTTTCATTCCTGCCTGCATTCCAGCTGTAAGACCTAGTGACTGTAAGGTGTCTTAAGTGTGTAGGATAAAGAGAAGAAATATAGATGAACAGGGAAGGAATGTGTGTCTGTATGTGGGGTGTGTGCACCTGCATTCATTTCCTTGACGACTGTGGACTTCACTTTTCTTGCCTGGAAGAAAACCAGGTAAGCAAGTCCCAGCATTTGGGGCACATTTCCATGTGCTGAGGTTCAAGAGGGTCATTTGTTCAGTGCTCTAAGGGAGTCCTCCTGCCTGCTTTCTGTTTTGTATGCTCCCTGCTCTGCCCTTCAGGGAGCTGATCCACAGTGGACAATACCAATAATACATTTCTCATTAGGTCAGTGGAGAAGGTGAAAGTACCCAGTTAAGAAAGTCACAGTGATACCAACCTTGACTGTCACCCCATAGCTCGAACTGAGTTCCGTACTCTTCCAGTAACCCTTTCAAGAGTGGTTTCACAAACCTGCACATCAACAAGTTGCACAGGCGCTCCTTGTGGACGTTAGTTCTCCAAACCTTTTGAGACCATATAAGCAGAGAGTCCAGGTTGTGTCACCACAGTGGCTAGGAGAGGGGTTGTGCGTGGCTGATGGAGAAGTCAGGCCTTCCCTGAGACCTTCTGCCTTTCTGTGACACCCAGCTTGCACCCAGTACATGGCTGGATCTGTGGTACTGGTTTTTCCCTGTTCTGCTGTGATTTATACTTGATGTTTTGTGAACAGAAGAATGCTGGGCTTCCTTGAAAACAAAACCTAAAATGCACCCGTACCTGCTTGTGAAGAGGTGGGTTTTGAAGGTTCTTGTCTGGCCTCCCGGTGTGGTCTGTTAATGCAGTCTGTAATTAATGTAACATAATCTTGGCAAGGGGTTGCAGCCATACATTGCCAGCTGGAAGTCAGGCCTGCCCTGGATCTCAGTGAAAGGCAGATGCTTTTGAAAGCGCGGAGCTGAACCCACAGGAGGACTTGCTGCAGTTGTTTGACATATGAAACATAATTTATATTTAAGGAAAGTAGGGTTCACAGACTAAACAGCCTGTGTTGTTTTGAACCCAACAGGTTTACAGTAGGAGTGTAAATCCTAATGTACTTTTGCCTCTTTATATGTTATCATTTAGAAGATGACACAGCGCTTGCATTCTTCTTACAAAGTAGTAGGTTCCCATAAACAGTGTAATCGCTTCCATGCCAGGCTGGATTTGATTTCCTGCCTCTCCAGGAAATAAAAAACTGATGTCTGGTATATAGGATAAGGCCAACATATGAAAGAAAGCATGAGGCAGCACTTCGGTACATCTAGAAAAATGTCTGACTTTTTTTCTGGTGGGGAATGGCATTATCATTATTTTCTTCTTTTTAGCAAATAGATTACATAGATCTGTGAATTCCTGAGAGTTAATAGTAAATAAATGGAAATAGCATCAGAAGACAGGAAAACAGATAAACATCTGAGCTCTGCAAGTCTCTAAAATGACACTAAGACTGCCGGTGTAACTGATGCTTACCAAGAAATCTGAACCAGTGTGATATTTGAATCTCTTAAAGGCTGTGGCAAGGAAGAAGAGACAGTGATGGAAATGGTGAAGCTGAACATGTGTCTGCCCAATTAATTCTGATGTTGGAAATCTTCTAAATATTTCCTTTAGCAGTTTCACGTTAGCCTTTACTGTCTATTCTACAGTAATTGGTCAGTGTTTTGCAATGATTCTTCCCCAGAAGAGTGCTGATGAAGTGTTTGTGTAGTGCTAGAATTCCAGAATGGGTGTTTCAGAATGAGCCTGCACTTTTTGTAAAAAGAACTGCGCTCATGCAGGTGTAAAACAAAACAAAGTTGTGGATAGTCTTTCTTGCAGGCTATTTCCCCAGATGCTTTACATATTAAGATAATAAAGCCATAAGAATTAAATGATAAAGAAGAGGGAGTAGGGAGAATTGCGAAGAAATGGGGTGAGTAGTGGTGAAGAGTATTTTCAGTTGTGATTTTGAATGAGACAGAGACATAACAGGAGTGTAATCCAGACAGCATGATCTGCAGGGACTTAATCCATCAGTATTTACACAGGAATTTTGTATTTTGCCATTTCTTTAGTGAGGTTCGCATAAATAAATACACAGGAAACACAAATATTTAGAATCAAGACAATTGTAAATGTCCATGGATAGCTGCAGACTTCTCGAACTCCTAAATTCTGTTTTATGCAAACAGAATGAAAGTACTATCAGCCAGGGTTTTGCCAAAGTTGCACCTTTGGAGCAGTTTCCTAGATAGAAGTCAGTCAATGAGCTAGAGATACTAGAAATGAGAACCCCATAAACAATACAGTCAGTCTTACTGTTGTTACTTTTATTAACCCATGCCCATCTGTTATCTGTAGCTTGAAATGTTTCTGATTTTGGACTCAGCACATTTTCAGCAGCAGAAGAAAATGTCAGTGTTTCAAATGTCTCATTTCTGTGATCTGGAGAATGTACAGACATGTAGATGCATGATCCCTTCAGAAGAAGGTTGTCACAAACCGGGGATGGAGCAGCCCTGCCTTAAACATTATAGCAATGGCAGTAAATGTCTGCAGAATTGCACTATGGGAGGGGAACTTTTTCCTTCTTACACTGTGTTCAAGACCTCCATCCTCAGGTGTGAGTTTTTCATGGCTATAAACTGGACCACACCAAAAGACATATTTGTAGCTCCTCTAGATGGCCATAGACATGGAATCTGAAACTAGTCCTCTTTCTCTTCCTGAGTAGGTGGAATTATTTTCAGAAATTATTTTCAGAGCAGTCAAAATCTTTTAAAGTCTCAGGAAAAATATTTCTACATGGCCAGTGTAGAGTCCTTAAATGGAATTTCCTTCAGGGGGATTCACGTATGTTCCAATTGATTCCATATTTAAAATCCAACCTGATGAAAGCGGACAATCATGTACACAGTGGAAAAAGTTCAGGAAAGGACAGCAAGATGTACCTTTAAACATACTAAAAATTACTAAAATTACTAGAAATGGCCTGGAGCTTTCTTCTGGTTGTTCTTCAAAAGCCTGTCCAACAAAAATGGAATCATAGAATCACAGAATGGCCTGGGTTAGAAGGGACCTTAAAGATCATCTAGTTCCAACCCCCTGTCATGGGCAGGGACACCCTCCACTAGACCAGGTTGCTCCAAGCCTCATCCAGCCTGGCCTTGAAGACAGCCAGGGATGGGGCATCCACAGCTTCTCTGGGCAACCTGTTCCAGTGCCTCCCCACCCTCTCCATGAAGAATTTCTTCCTGATATCCAATCTAAAACTCCCTGCTTTCTGTTTAAACCCATTACCCCTTGTCCTGTCACTACAGGCCCTTGTAAAAAGTCCCCCTTGGCCTTCTTGTAGGCCCCTTCAGGTACTGGAACACTGCAGTAAGGTGTCCCCGGAGCCTTCTCTTCTCCAGGCTGAACAAGCCACACTCTTTCAGCCTGTCCCCATAGCAGAGGTGCTCCAGCCCTCTGAGCATCTTCGTGGCTTCCTCTGGACCCGCTCCAACTGTTCTATATCCTTCTTATGTTGAGGGCTCCACAGCTGGACACAGCACTCCAGGTAGGGTCTCACAAGAGCAGAGTAGAGGGGGAGAATCACCTCCCTCGACCTGCTGGCCACGTACGCTTTCCACCTCTTGGCACTTTATTTAGGAAATTATTAGCCTGTCTTACAGATTTTGCATTTATCTTCAATATAAATATTTTCCTCTGCTCTCAAACCTCACAGTTAACTAAATTCTGAGCTCATTTTCTCTCCCAACAGATATTTTTGGTGAAAATAATCTGAACAAAAGTGTGTCAAACCCAATTTACTCACACTGTTAGACAGTAGGTGGTACTTGCATGATCTGCTATGGGTAACATGAGC
Organism: Rhynochetos jubatus; assembly: GCA_027574665.1. Taxonomy (NCBI): domain Eukaryota; kingdom Metazoa; phylum Chordata; class Aves; order Eurypygiformes; family Rhynochetidae; genus Rhynochetos; species Rhynochetos jubatus. Next base: position 12,669,985 of record CM050652.1, read on the forward strand.
AGAGTCACTATAGGCACCTAGAAAGATGCGTTTCTTAAATGTTGGATGCAATCTGGCCATCACAGCTGGACATATAATCATATGAAAAATACTTCTGGGGTTGAAATGGTGTTTTCAGTGATCTTCCTCATAATGAAACACCAGCTCCTGTATTCACTACTTCTCACTCGTTATTTCTCTAACACTGCAGGATAACGAAGATATCAAGAGTGGGCTGCAGTTGTCCATTATTAATTTTTAGCTTGAATAATTTTTCCATCCATCCTAGCATTTTTATTCTGTGGAAATAAGTACTGAGCTAATAATTTTACCACTGTTAGCAACATAGTATAATGATGAAAGAGCCTAGAACAGAACAGCATAGAGTCAAATAGAACAGAAAAGAACAGAGCAGACCAGACTTTTCAGGTGTGAAGGTGGTTATATCCCAAAACTTAACTGAAAGCATAAATGAGGTTTGTGCATTGAGAATGTGGGCAAGATATCAAGAGAATTTGAAGTTTTGCTGTATTTGTGCTGTGTTCACATATTACGTCCCTGAATCAGTGCCTATTAAGGACTAGTAGCATATAATAATTTCTTTTCAAAATAAAACTCTAAAATGTAAAAATCAGAATTTCTGAGAATTTCGTTTCAAATCTTGTATCCTATTCATCAAAGAAAGCTGGAATCTGCAGTGGTGGCTCCAGGTGGTACATTCTAACTGTCTTATTTAGGGCAAATGGCTGAAGAGGATGTCACCTGCAGGTCAGCAGTTAAGCTAGTGAGTGGAAGAGAGAGTGGACGTATATTGGATATACACAAGTGAGCTCATTGCAGTGTCCAGATGGACACAGCAGATCACATTTGGAGGGACAGATCAAGAAGTTGATCACAAGAGACTGAGTGCTCTTCATATGGCAAGAGTTGGTCCCTTCAATAGCACGTGTGAGCAGAAAACACAAGACATTCTTCTTCTGCAACCTTAGCTCTGTTGTTCTCTTGCATGCAGAGCAGCATTGCATTTGAAGTTTTCAGAATACACCTATCCTCAGGTATTAAACAAGAAGATATTTTTATATGAAAATAGAGTGAAAATAGTCTGAAATTTCATAAAAGGTGTGGTGTGTGCATCGCTCCCTGCCCTGTGTGTATTTCAGGCCATATTTTGTATGTCAAACTGCACTGTAGGATGAATTCTATGAACACTTAACTGAAGGCATTTATGCTAAACCAGTCTCTTTATATTGTAATAAAGTATTGTTTAAAAAAAAAAAAAAAGAAATTATAAAGTATCTGAAGCACAATTTCCCTTCATGCTGTGAACCAAATATAGAAGAACATACTGCAACTGGTGTAGAAAATTGATACAGGAACAGTGGTGAGGTTTCTGACGGGATGGATGTTAGGGGGAAAGAAAGACTCGATAGGAAAAAGGCCACTATATCAAGGAAGGCCACTGGGTAATCAGTTGTAACTCCAAACACACTACAGAAAATGTTGGTACTTCAGGCATAAGGTGATATTTTCTTGTTCACCTTTCAAAGCTAAAAAAGCTACTTATACTTTACTTTCCTCTGAGCTCTAGAATTTAAATGTTTCAGGTAACAAATTTAAAAGAATAACTTCATTCTTACATTAAATACTGCGTTGCTGAGAACAGAGTTACATTAGCTATTGTCCATATTTTATACGAACTGTTATCTCCACTGAGACTTCTATTGCCAACTTTATGCCATTTGCTGCTTTCTGTCATTTTTACAGTATGTTTTGCTTGTAGTCATGCTGTGTACTTTGCATTGTTTCTTTTCTCTGATTACTGTTTTTATTTAACTGCAGAAGTTACAAATAGGGCCTAGATGAAATAATTAAGAATCTTAATCTCAGATTTGGTGAACCATCAACCTATCTTATGTTTAATTACATTTTTTTCCCTGCTGTTTATATTTGTGTGACAAAACAATGTAAAGTGCAATAATTCTAGAACACCTTGGGGCATGCAGCTGAAAACGGTGGAAAGATGAATGAAATTACAAGGAGATTCTTTTTCCAAGTCGGACCTAATTTCCAACCAGGAGAGAAATAGTACTCTTGCTAGTCGCCAATCCGTAGAAATAATTCCATAAATAAATATGACATGATAATAAGTTTTACAGGATCAGCCACATTATTTTACCTCACTGCAAAATGTCAGCAAAAATATCTCTTCCAAATAAAAATAGCCATGTACAGGCATTTCATAACAAAGCAAAGTTGTGCACTTGAAAAGTACTTCTTCTCTGTATATATTGATACATTTTTACACCAAAACTGCTGCTTTTTTAGAACTTTGTTACAACCAACATAATAATGGGTAGCTCATTCAAAACCTTTTTAACAGAAATGTAGAATTTTCAGTAATGATCTTTTACAAACCTTCTCCAGTTCATCATCAAAGTATCTTCTTAACTAAGCTGCAGAATGAAGAAGTCCATGGAGAATGAAAAGTTAATTTCAAACCTGTTAATTAAAGAGAAGCAAAAAAGTGTGTTGCCAGTGGGAAAATATGTGTCTCCTTCACATCTGTACCATCACGGCTTTACAACAAGCAGCTTAAAGAAAATGGGGAAATTACATATCCCCTCTAGGGCCTTTTCATGCTAATGTGTTGCAGAGCCATATGAGGTAAATGCAAATCCAGACATTAGTTTTCTTTGACAGCATGAAAGATTTTTATGCAATAAAAGAAATAATAGTATTCCAATACAATTGTTTATGTTAGTTTGATACTCCCTAATCAACAAAACTAAATCATGATATCCCAGCACAAGGGAGATGGCTTTACAGGTTGGAATTTTAGGTTCACCTGTGTCTTGTTCCTAATTATGAACATCATGACATTGCCTCAGAGAACATACAGCTCTACAGTTGTGTACAACATGTTCTGATGGTACTATCTCTGCTGTTAATACCAATTAGCAAGGATAAGTTCCTGCAGGACTCCTGTGGGCTTTAGAAAAGTGGAGTGCTAAAGACCTTAGGTTTCTTTGTTCAATAAACATTACTATGGTTACTTTTATGTAACATACTTCACTTTTTATTACAGCACTGTATGTGTCAGCAGAAGGCAAATAGACATTGTTTTTCGTAAAGTAACAGGTAATTCTTTAAAATACAATAAATTTCATTTACTATTTTTCATTCCCAGTGATTGGCTTACTGTAACCAAATTATATTGTATTCTTGGGTCCATTTTTACATCAGATAACTTTTTCTTAAATGTCTTCCTGTTTGCTAGCCAGTTGGGGAGAAGAAAGCATAGGTGTAAATGGGCATTCAGGATTGACTTAAGTGCACATGGTACAGTGAAAAATCTGCTACAGGTTTTGGGATTTGCGTTAGACATTCTCAAGTATCTAACTGGAAGGGAATAGGAATGGTTTTGCAAATGCAAAATGCAAGTTTTGATTCTAGATTCAAAAGCATAACAGAAATCTCAGGCAAAGCCTGGTGCTGCTGATGGATTTAAACTTCACCTGCAGAAAGGTAGCACCATGCTGGGCATTTCTGATTGACTAGCAGCAGCCACTTCTTGTATTGATAAACTTTGTTATCACAGGATCATCAAATAATTAGTCTGGAGAAGATCTCTGGACATCATTTGGCGCAGCACTCCACTTGCAGCAGGATCAAAGTTACATCTATTTTGGATGGTAGATCATGTTCAAGACGTGGACAAGCTGACTTTGAGCGTGTGCCAGGACATGCAATCTCTCTGGGCAACCTGTTACGGTGTTTGATGACTCCTAATGTCATTTCTTTCCCTCTTAATGACTTTATTGGTAGTGTTTGCTACTGTTTCTTTCTGTATATTTGGCACAATTAGGGGAGAGTTTAGGTGAGGAAATTAGTTTCTCCGTCGTTCTTGGATGTCTTTGGCAAAAGCACTGTATTGGCAGATCCAGTTTGAGTTGGAATCAGCAGCCTTTTTTTTAGATTAAGAAAAAGACTGACCAGAGAGTGTCGGTCAGTAGTCTGCTTACATAAAATATGTGAGATTGGTCACCAGTTCTTGAGCAGCGCTGAGAAGGTTTTAATCTCTGGGACTTGAAATCCCTAACTATAGCAAGATAAGTGTCATACATCTTCCACAGACTATGATTTATCCCTGGATGGATGGATGGATGGATGGATGGATGGATGGATGGATGGATGGATGGATGGATGGAGGTAAGCTATTCATATGATTGGAAGCTTCTGTGTCAGTCTCATCCATTTACCTGCCTTTGCTGAGAGTCAGCTGGAGGAGGAGTAGGGGTACACTACACAAAAATGAGCATGCTAATACTTCTGTAGCTAAATACATCACTAACTACATGCTGAATTCATAGAGTCAGTTCTACAGCCAGAGGGGATCATTATGTTCACCTTCTCTGACCTCCTGTGTTACATAAAGGATAGATTTCGTCAACCTTTTTTAAAAATTAAGACCAATTCCTATGAAAAAAAAACCTTAAAGATACAAAGAAACTACTACATGATAATAATGTAAATAGTTACTTAGCATTTATATTAAAAACGCACACCTTTTTCTAGTCTCAGTGCATGAATGCTCAGCTTCTAGCCACTAGGTAAATCACAGTACTAGACATTGTATGAGGCACATTATTACTCATTACACTGAATGTTTGCTTTAAAATTATTTTATAATAAGAGACATCAGTCACTTTTCCATAATGTAAAACTTGAAATATTAATTAAATCCCTCCATTTTGAGATCCTAGAACATACATGACCTGGACTTGCATCTGATGTTACTCATCTTTACACCTCTCTCTCCCATCTTCCTGTTATCTATTTATATACTAATTGCTGTAGCACAGTCAACATATTATGAGTTCGTTTACTTTATGTGTGTTTAAATGCGTTCCTGTAATAACACAAAATCTTTAGGGACTCTGTGATCATTTGGATAAAGAATGTGTATATGAGTCTTGTATTTATCCTTCTGTTTTCTGATGGCTAGTACGTTTATTTCTAGTATATAAATCTATGCATCAGGTTTTCCTGTACCTGTGATGCCATTACCATTACAGAGTTAGTGAATATAAGGAAGATTGACATATGTTTCAGCCTTTGTAACATGTTTACTTTCAAATTTTTCAAGAAAGAGAAACAATAAGAGAACATTCATGGTACTACTCAGTTTTTCTTTGTTAGAAGGAGTTATAATTACTAGTAAAATGTCTGACAGTATAAACTCGGGGGAGACGGTCCTCAAAACTGAACACATCTACATAGTCAGCAGCATCCAAGGTCAGAGAACGAAATGATGAAGATATGTACACGTTGCTATAAAACAAGGCCTTCTGGGGTAGTGCAGCATGGAGTGATGGCAGATACTTTGGTATTGTCGTGTACATTTGTCCTCTCTTCTTGCTTCTTCCTACTGAGGATACTTTAGAAAGAATTTAGGACACATTTTTTTTACCCTAGGATATTTTCTTTTAGCTTTTCCTCTCTTGGGAGAAATGAATTTATTTAGTTCAGCAAAATGTATTTCGTGGTGAGATGGCTACCATACAAAACCAATTATTTTTGCAATACTAATTGCTGTATCTTCCTAATATTTTCTCTTTTAAGTCTGCTGCTTCTGCCAAACACTTGGACTTGTCTACCTTTATAGAGAGGCGACTTTACGGATCTCACACAGTTCACATATTTTTTTAAAAAATGAAAGACAACCCCTACAGAAGAATCCATGAAGGTGGATACCAACAGCTGATGTAGTGGTGCTCTGTGACGTTAGTGAACTAATTCACCTGCAGTGAATCCCTTGACTTTATTGGATTATAAGATAGACAAAGTAGCAGTAAGATGGAAAGCGTTATTTATTGTATCATTTTAGATTGAAATTAATATTAAAGTATGAGGAAATTGTACTGTGTGATTTATGAGCTTGATTTCAATTACTTGAAAGTTTTTTAAGCCACAGGTCAACTTCTTGGCTGGTATAAATCAAAAAAAAATCTTTTATTTATGCTAGCTGCAGATATGATTAAATGTTTTTAGTTTCTGCATAAGTGTATTCTTTCCTTCAGATATTTCAGAAGAAAATCCCCACAGCCACATTCAGAATATCATAGAACTGATTCTCCTGGGAGATTTGTATCAGCTGAGCCCATTTACCTTGGTTGGTCTTTACTTAGAGCTGTTCCAAAGTCCAACAGGCTGTGTTGTGCCTTTACCTTCTTACGTAGTGACAGTTCGGGACTACTTTGAAATTATAAGATGTGGGTGTATATGTATTTAAAAATTTGCATAAATCACAGGGAAAAAAAGTGAAAGTGATACAGAATTTAGATTGCTAAGAGATAGGAATATAGCACACTCCCTCTAGTGATGCACAGGTCATTTCCTAAATCTTCATAGGTTTATAAGCAGACGTTCGAAATGTTGCTGGCTAGTTGTCGTGGTTTAGCCCCAGTTAGCAACACACAGAGCTGCTCACTTACTTCCCTCTTCCCCCAGTGGGGTGGCTAAGAGAATTGGAGGAACAAGATAAGAGAACTCATGGGTTGAGATAAAAACTTTAATAATTGAAAATGAATGAAAGAAAACAATGATAGTATAATTCTACCAGTAATAATGATAACAGTATGTAATGAAAACACTACTACTGATAATAATATGGAATGAAAAGGTTAAAAAACCCCACCATTGAAAAAAAAAGTGCAGCTGCTCACCACCCAGACAGTCCCTGAGCAGCAATCATGTTTCCCACCAACTCCCCAGCCAACTTACATACTAAGCATGACATTTTATGGCATGAAATGTCCCTTCAGCCAGTTTGGCCAGCTGTCCAGGCTGTGTCTCCTTCCACCTTCTTGTAGAAAAGCAGCTTCTTTTCCTGCAGAAGGGAGGGAAGCTGGGAGGACAGAGGCAGTCTGAGAAACTGAAAATGTCAATTTAATATAAATATTGTTTGGCCACAACGGAAAACACCAGCATGTTGTCAACATTCTTCTCAGCTCAAATCCAAAACATAGCCTCGTACTGGCTACTGTGAAAAAATTTAATCTATCCCAGCCAAACCAGCACACTGTTAAAACTTGGAAGCAATCTTTTATCTTCCAGTGGTACGTGGTATGCAATATGCTTTATATATATGTTTATGCTTCAGTAATATCTCAACAGGAAGTTGAAATGTTTCATTAGATGTACTTGAACACAAGATTTCAGGACGTATATCACCATCATTAGTTCCATTTTCTGTGAAGATTCTGTGAATCACAGACCATATCAGTGGTGAATTAATTTTCTCTACCCAGATAAAAATAAATTCACAAAAAGAACAACTGTGAGTTAAATAATAAATAGGCCAATTTGCACTCATAATTCTTACATCCTTAAATCTTCCTAAACTGTCATTAAAATTCAATGTTCCTTATACAGAATGATGCACAAGCAATACATATTGCAAAAATTAGGTTCAGTGGATATGTAAGAGGTAGGTTTATGCAGTAATTATACCATTACTTCATTTATAATTATTATCTTTATTAGATGTAATTCAGCCCACCAGTATAATTTAAATACTACTACTTTAATAAAAATATGCTTGCTGCCCTTGACAGCTTCATGCCTTAAGCAAACCCAGTGTATTGAAAGCTCTACTTCTTCATACTTTCTTCTTGTGGAGTTCAGCCAACACAAAGCTTTGTTGTTGCTGTCATTTTATTCTACTTTTAGGAAACCATTTACTATAGCTAAACCAAAAAAGGCTTTGTTTCCAGGGATTTCTCTTTCTCAAGGTCAACTGATTCAGCAATTAGTGTTCTTGACTAGGTTTTCAAAACCTGAAAAAGTATTATTAGATTTAATGTTTCTTTATTCAGGGAGCTTTTTATATGGGAGTTTAAATTAAATTATTTGAAGTAAATTCTTTTAAACAAAGAAATAAAGCAAACAACTAAAAACAAGAAACATAGTTCAAAATCAGTGAACTTAGTGTTAAACAATGCAGATTAGACACTGAAGTCACAGCTTGATCTAAGATGAGCTCAGTCGTGAAGATATGTGATCTTTGTCTAACAGTCGACAAAGATGCTCCCCCAGTGGTACACCTATGTTCTACCTGGGTTGACAGCTTCGTCTGGAGGATTTCCTGAGTTCCATGCCCGTCTGTGGGAAACCAGTCCTACAAACTGGGAGTAGTTACAGTTGACATTGAGTCTGGTAACCTGGCAGAGAAGGTACACGATTTGAATGTTACTCTGTGTAGGCTGGTTGAACAGCAGTATAAAAGAAGTCCTACTGTGTGGCAAACCTGAGGCTTGTTGGTAACTGAGGAGAGAAGTCACTGCCCAAGGTGTAGAGGGGTCTACCTTCTGCTGAGCATGTTGGCCCAAGTGTGGATGCCTGTAGTGTTGATGTGTTGGTGTTCCGGTAAAGACTGCAGCAATGCCTCATCCTTCCAGAACTGATTGTTGTTCTCCCCTGGAGAAATAATTGTAACAGCAGTATCAGCTGAGGGTTGGCAACTCTCCTTACAGCAGTATATCCTGACTAGTATTGAGTGAGCACAGCAGTATTCGTGTTTAAACAGCTTAGTGACAAATACGGTGTGCAGCAAGAACTCAAGGAAGGAGCCCGAGCCAGACTGCCTGTCTTCCTGTTCCCCATCACAGTGATACCACTGGCAGCAAGTCAGCCCTGCAGTGTAAGTGTAGGGACATCACCTTTTCCTAGAAAGGATGACAGTGATGAAAAGTTGTCCCGTAGGAGACAACTCTGCTCTGCACATTCTTCAAGATGAAAACATTTAATTTCATTTTTACTTTTTGTTCTGCTAGATTTTCATCATTATTTTTTGTAAGTGCAAATGTTTCCACTACATTCACACTGTATGTCTGGACATTATTAATCTTTGGACTTAAAAGTGACCTGAGACATACCTAGTTTTTCTGACTTCTCTCAAGTAATTTTTTATTTTCACTGATATTAGTAATAATTAAGCCAAAATTAAACCTTGTAGATTATTTCTAAGTAATAGGCCAGCGTTTCTTGGGTTTTGATGGCTGTGCATCTTTAAGTTATACTATCTTACTTTCATTAATGACACTGAAGTGAGGCTTCTGCTTCAGTTTACTGAAGAGAGGAAATGTTCAGTTGTTACATAAATGGCATGCACATATGTGACTTATTCTTCATGACACAGAGAGCTCATGATTTGGTAGATACACAGATTCACACAGAGTGTTAGGGGTTGGAAGGGACCTCTAGAGATCATCCAGTCCAACCCCCCTGCCAGAGCAGGGTCACCTAGAGCAGATCACACAGGAACAAGTCCAGGTGGCTTTGGAAAGTCTCCAGGGAAGGAGACTCCCCCACCTCCCTGGGCAGCCTGTCCCAGTGCTCTGTCACCCTCACACTGAAGAAGGGTTTCCTCACGTTCAGTTTGAACCTTCTGTTTTCCAGTTTATGGCCATCGCCCCTGGTCCTGTCACTGGACACCACTGAGAAGAGCCTGGCCCCATCCTCCTGACACCCACCCAGATACAACAATTTCTATTGATGCTTATGATGTAGTTCACATTTATTAATGTTTGGGCCCAATCATGCTCTCATTTCAGTGAACTGCAGTTTTGCTATTGACTGCAGGAATAGAAAGGAGAGCCTATTATTATTATTTCACTTGTTGACTTTAGGGAAGTCGCTTCCAAATTATCACTTATCAGATTACCAATTGCAAAATATTGTCTCTAATGCCTTCTGTGTTATATAGAGGCAAAACAACAGTTTGGTAGATAAAACTCAGGGAGCTATCTGTTTGGAGCTAAAAGAACTGGAATTATCTCTAGTAACTTCTGAATTGAATATTGCAAGGTTGATTACTACAACTCATCAGAAGATGAAAACTCACTGTACATGAAAAGCAGCAATTTTAATTAGCCAACCAGAATAACACTTGCCACTCACCAACAACTTTCTTTCAGCATTACTGAATACAAGACGAATATCGAGGTCATACCTGGGACTGAAATCCTTCAGGTTGTTCCAAGTCCTTCTTTGTTCAGACATAACCTTCCATATAACACTTATGTTCCTCTGAAATAAAGAAATTGTCTACCAGTTGGAGAATGGGAGTCTTCATGAAATGACCTTCACCAGTGCTGTAGTTACACCTCAGAAATAATTCCTGTAGGAGATAAGAATAGTAGTGGGCTTCCCCACATTCAGAATTACGTGACATTTACTTCCTAACCTTCAGTGTATGTGAAGCCTTTGAAGTTAAATCTGAGCTTATTTTCTTCTATCTTCAGAAGAAGAATGAAAAAAGGTTTTTTAAAATTTCTTTTAAAAACTTGAAGATAGTCACAATATTTAAATCTGTACCAGGCACTTTTAAGTTTGTGAGTATGCTATAAAATAACTCCTGTATAAATAATTTATTGAACTTGTTACTGAGGAATGAATTTTTTATTATTATTATTAATGTGAGTTAAGCTGAAAATAGGGGTTTTTTTGTAAAAACAGATGGGAAGAAATCTGTTTCAAATACTTCTAATGGGGAGACATGTTTTTAGGAAAAATAATTCAATGTAAAACCTAACATGGTTTCAAAATAATACATTTCTTTTCTGAATAATATAGTAGAGGTGTTCCACGCTGCATTCATTTATCTGAAGGAAGAGAAATATATTTTCTATCCCACTGTTTTAAGATGGACTTTTCAGAAGAGTAAAAGCAACCATTCTGTTAACTTGAAATTCACTGCATCAGTTCATAATTCACACAAAAATGTATTGCCTATGAGAAATGGTGACGGAGAGAGCAATAGAAAAGTTTTTACCTAGGAGTCCACATCATTATTGTGTATATCCTACGTTTGCTGTGTGTAGTAGAAAGTAAGAGAAGGAAAGAGGGAACAAGATGCTCTCTTACTCTACAAGCAGACAAGGACACGTGCTTCCTGTGCCAAAGTGCCGGAGAGGTGCAGCATTTGCTAGCCTGCGACCTTCACATGAGAAATGTGCTTCTGCAGGGACAGAGCAGCACTGCTGCGGGAAGCAGTGCCACAGCATGACTTCTGCTCAAAGCCTTCCCGCAGCATGCGGTGGCATCCCACAATAAGAAATACAGCGCAGATGGGATTCCTACTGAGGGAATACAACTCCCTCTGTCTCAGTTCAGCTTTTGCTCTACTGTCTGGGTAGCAGCTGGCCTCCAGGGATTTCAGCTGTCAATCTGCTGGAGTTGTTGCACACAGTATCGCACAGCCACTCATTCATTTCTTTGAACGCCATTAAAACTGAGTGCAACAGTATCTGCTGTTACATATGAGCATTTGTGTCACCAAACCAAGGTCTAGTCCAACGGTCGGGCGAATGGTGCGGAGATTTGGCTGTATACATCAACTTTTAGTGGGAAAGCTAAGGAACAACAACATCAAAACAAATTGGAGTGGAAGATAAAGGAATTGAAGTAACCTGTAATGCTCTTCCACCATTCAGACAGCAAGCACTTGTTATAGTTTTCCAAAGTACTGTCTGATTTGGCCAGACTGGATGAGGCTTGGAGCAACCTGGTCTAGTGGAGGGTGTCCCTGCCCATGGCAGGGGGGTTGGAACTAGATGATCTTTAAGGTCCCTTCCAACCCAAACCATTCTGTGATTCTATGATTCTATGGATAGGTATTGTTCAGAGTCACAGCAGAACACAGCTATGAAGACTGTGGAGAGAGAATTTTAGACCTGTGTCTGAAAACTGCCCAGTTTTAAGTACAGATTATTTCTTCATTCACATCTATTAACTAGGTTCCATATTTTAAGCATTAAGTCCCCCCATTTTTCTGTATGTCATATGCCCTACTCAGTAAATAACGCTTAAAATTCTGTTATTGTTTCATACTGTCGATTCATTGATTAACTGTTCCTTATTACTGACATAAATTTCCAAAACAGCTGAATTCGGTTTGGTTAGGAACACAGCTATGGATGGTTTCTCTGGTAGCCTATTCCACAGTCCCTCTTTAATGCCTTCAGTGCACACTGGATTGAGCCATATAGTTAATCTATTATTTCTGTTAGGATCAGTGGATACTGATGGTGCACAGTGATTGGAAAACTTCCTGTTAACTCACATAAATTAAACACCCGTTAATGAAACCATTAGTTCTGTGATCAAGTATGGCTAAGTGCTTTTCCCTTTCTACTAAAACTTGGTCAGAAGATCCTGGAAATTATAAAAGATAATCCTGTAGATTATAAAAACACACTGTTTCTTCAAAACAGTGTCTGATTTTTCTCTCTGTGTACAGGCAACGTAAATAATGCTTCAGTGTCACAACTCAGCAATGCTGAAAGCCTGGCTTTGCCTCACTGCAGAGCATTTAGCACCTCTGCGAGCGGTGTTTGAATTGATTAACCTGGAGATCCTCAGGATCACATTTGTCAGCATCCTGCTTCTTAATGCAGTTCGAAACTATTACCCCTGAAAAGTATCTTCAGGAATCTAGAATTCCTTCCTTTGCTTCTGCATTTTTATAGGGATGCATCAGAGAAATTCCTGGTAGAAAGAGGAGGAAACTTTTCCGCTTCAGGACCCTTGGCAAGAAGGGGCTTACGCCACTGTGTTTTATGTTGTTGTTATGAGAAGCATCATAAACACTTGAAGCTTCCTGCTTTGCAGAACATCTAAAATCATTTTACTTGAAAATTATGTTTATTATTCTCTTCAGCTGGGAACTCAGCAGATCAAGATGAATGTGGTGTTTCTCTGCTTAACGCAGTTAGTAATTTGACAAGATAGGTATAATTTCCCATACATTTCAGTTCCTCACAGTAACAGTGTCCCAGAGTAATTTGGCAAACAAACAAAGGAGCTAATTAAACACTGTTGAAATTTTCTAAGGCAAAGTGAACGCAAGGTCGTAGCAAGGGCTCGGCTGAAGTTTATTACAGATTAGCAGCGTGTTTCTGCAGGAGGGATCCCTCCAGCTACCGCGTGACAGCCTGGCAAACCGCTTTCCACAGCGAGCTGTCGTGTGGCGCAGAATACGGAGCACACCGTCCGTAGAAAGGCTAACGAAAGGGCTTCACTGTTAAAGATACTGTGGTTTGTTGTATTTGGTATCAGCAAGCACAATCAGGTCCTATTTGGTTCCAGACATTTGGAAAATGAATCTCCTAATAGTTCATTATGCAGAAAGGGCCAGGCTTTTACTGTGACTTTCATGTAAATCCCTGTGGCAAAGAAACCCCTTTGCCCTTGTATTCACCTCGTGCGATGCAAACCAAGCTCTGAATCCAAACGGAAATTGGCTAAGTCGGTCAGTGCGGGCCGCGTGGTACCGGCAGCCCCTGCGGGAGCGGCTGACGTCACCCGGGGGCGGTGCCGGGAGCAGCCGAGGGCGATTTAAACCCCGCCCAGGGAGCGCGAGTGGCCCGGAGCGCGGGGCAGTGGGTGCGGGTAGGGGGCTACCCCCGGCGGGCTGGGGGCCACCTCACCCGCTGGGCATCGCCCGCCCGGGAGAGAAGAGCACACAGCGATGGTTTCTACCCGGCCAAAAGCCGTCGGCAGGAAGACCGTGGGGCCCCAGCCGGAGCCCCCAGGCAGACACGCAGCCGCCCGGGGCTCCGGGTGCAGGGGGTGCCTGAGCCTGGCCCCGGGACCGGAGGGCAGCAGCGACAGCCCCTGTGTGCGGGGGGACCAAGTAGGTGACCTGCTCAGCCTGGTGGCAGCACTGAACGGGGAGGTGGGAAGGGGAAGGAGTGTCAGGGAGTGGAGAGGGAGATGGGTGGGTGCAGCCACCCCCTGCCAGCCCTGGGGGAAAGGCAGCAGGTGGAGGCTCCACTGAAAGCACAGGATCCCCTGCCCTCTCGACACCAGGCAGAAGGAGGAAGGGACCTGAGAGATGGGGGAATGGAAACAGGTCCCTGCTCGGGGTGGCAGGTGAATCCCCTCCTGGCCTCCCTCCCCTTCCCAGGTGCCCCTACACAAGAGGTGTGGGGCTCTGGAACCCCAGGGCCAGGCTGGTGGGAATGTGGTTGGAGGGTCACCAGGGAGTCACCCAGGGAGAGTCCTTCAGCCCTGTGCATCAAGAGTTCCTCTGTTAAGAATAGGAGGGTGATTGTTGAAGGGGATTCCCTTCTGAAGGGAACAGAGGGCCTGATATGCTGGCCAGACCCATCCCACAGGGAAGTCTGTTACCTCCCTGGGGCTGGGTCAGAGACAACCCCAGGAAACTCCCTGGTCTGGTGTGACCCTCTGATTATTACCCACTGTTAGCAACTCAGGTGGACAGTGATGAGGTGGCTGAGAGAAGCCTAAAAGCATTCAAAAGGGATTTCAGGATCCTGGGGCAGTTGGTTGATGGATTGGGAGTGCAGGTTGTATTTTCCTCAATCCCTTCAGTGGCAGGAAAGAATATGGAAAGGAACAGGAAAACGCCCCTGATGAACATGTGGCTCAGAGGCTGGTGCAAACGGTGGAATTTTAGTTTCTTTGATCATGGGGAGGTTTACATGGTGCCGGGCCAGTTGGTGACGGATGGAGTCTGGCTTTCTCAAAGGGGGAAAAGGATTCTCGCTCATGAGTTGGCTGGGCTCATAGAGAGGGATTTAAACTAGGTTGAAAGGAGGAAAGGGATAAAACCAAGCTTGCTAGAGATGAGCCTAGGAACATAAGGCCAAACTTGGAACCATAGTCAATAGCCCTACTCAAGTGCACATACACCAGTGCACACAGTGTGGGCGACAAACAGGAGGAGCGGGAAGCCGTGGTGCAGCAGGATGGCGATGATGCAGTTGCCATCACAGAAATGTGGTGGGATGACTCACATGACTGGAATGCTGCAGCTGATGGCTGCAAGCTCTTCAGAAGGGACAGTAGTGTTGGGTTGATGGTTGGACTAGATGATTTATAGGTCTTTAAGACCTTAGTGATTCTGTAAATAACAGTGAAAGTGTTTGGATAGCAAAGCCATGTGTCATGTTTGCCTTTAACTTGCAATTAAAAAATGTAGTAATATAAATATGTATTATATTCCTATAAGCATGGAGCATTGAAACCCACACACAAAGTCTGTGTGTAGGTATTAGACCCTGCAGGGACTGAGGCCTTCTACTCTCCTGACCATCATGTAGAGTATACAGGAACACTAACTGTGGTATTATACTTGCAATGCTGCCAAAGACTGTAAAGTACAGATTAATACTGTGCAAGGATAAAGCGTTCTTGAAAATGTGTCGATGGTACTGAGCACAGAACACCTTTCTGAGTCTTTCCTGTCAGTTCTAGGATTTCTAAATAACATTCATATTCCTGTGCTGGCACAGAAATCAATTTGCCTGTTTTCCTATCATGCATAACTACAGGGAGTTAGCAACCAAAGGAATATTGAGAGCACCTTTCCTACATTTTAAAGAAGCAGAGGTGGTCAGACACTGTGAAGAGTTGGTGCTTCTAAGTAGAAATATTTTCGAAGTCAAACTGAGCACTGTGTTCCCAAATAAGCACTAATATGTCATAATTATGTACTAGGATGCTGAGATTAAAAGAGATAAATTCACAGATTCAGAGAGTGGTAGGGGTTGGAAGGGACCTCTAGGGATCATCTATTCTCCTACCTATACAAACTGGTGTGGAGCTTTCCAAGCCTGGAGTTCTTCCAGAGTTAATAATTCTATAGATTTTTACTAATAATGGAAATCTGGACTGAACACTACATGAACTGATCATTTTTCCAATCTGCACTAGCAGTCAACATAAAACTTCCATGTTAAAGGTTGTTTATTGTTCCCCAAGCTCATATAAGCAGTATTTTAAAAAACAATGTATAGCTATTAAATTAACACACTCCTTTTCTTACTCACTGTAAAGATTTCTTAGGTATTGAAATTTATACCCTCAGCTGCCTTATGCTCAGTTAAAAGAAAGATGCTCTTTCAAAGGCTGTTTGTGTAAACAATCTAATTGCTCTCCGGAAACATAGCACCATCATATCACATAACATTGAGCATGGAAAGCCTGCACTGAAGGATGGTGAATCACCAGGTTTCCTCTGTAGAACAGAAGAAGAAACAAGCTGCCAAGGGTCATTTAAAAAAACCCAACCAAACCCTGCCACATAGCTTAAATATCTCTAAACTGTACAAACCATCTTAAAGTTATAAATCCAGACAAAGTAGTTGCTCAGTGAATGACCCTAATATTGGTTTTGAGAGCAAAGAGAAGAATGATGCGAGCAATGCTCATGAAATCAAAGAAAGACAGTATCTGTCCAGATTTTGTGGATCAAGTAATTTCTAAGGTACCTACACACTGTGTGCCAGCACTGCTTGTGGTTACTTGTAAGCTACTCTTTGTGTGTTGTCTGTTCAACAGCAACAATAGATTGCATTTGTCATAAACATGCATAGTGCAAATTTGCACTGCTGGTTTTGATCCTGCAAGATCTGAAAGTATCGTGTTCTTTCATTATTGAATTCAAAGATTATTTTTTCATACGTTACCATGGTAACAAAATGGTAACTGGGTTCCTATTTTCATTTTACATTAATAAAAGGCTAAATATTTTAAGCAGTAGCGACAGTGTCCTGTGAAGCCTTGATGCTGTATAACAAGTAGTGTTGTGATTCTGTGAAAATATGAGGCTTGGAATTAATGCTTTAAGTCTTGAGTCACTGTAGCTTTTAGGGCTGCTTATCTGTCTATTTGGATGTAGTTAAAGACAAAATCTATTAAGAACAGTAACTCTACATTAGCTTAAAAGCAAGGAAAAAGAAAAATTGCCCATGTTCTGTAAGGTTCCTCTATATAGACCTCGGTGTTCAGATCCTGATGGGTGTTTAAGATTCTCCAGTAACTGCCTCCAAGTCTGTTAACCTGCACATTGCAAACCCTATAGTGCTTACAGAAAGGTATAAAGGATGGCAGAAGTATTAATAGCAGCAACTCAGTTCCTCCAGGGTGAAGGAGTAAAAGAGGCAATAACTATTGATTATTCCATTAGCCAGGGAATTGCTTTAACCATTTTCAAGATCTCAGGTCTTCCAGTCTGACAGAATGAGAACAGATGCAGGAAGAAAATGGGTCTCAGTAAGATTTTATCAAGGGCAGTAAAGTTCTGGTGGGGATGGAAACTGCTGTACCTGGGGTAAGAGTCACCCTGAGCATGTGCAACTGGTGATCATGGTTTGCTCTTTTCCCCATTTTTTGAAGGAAGAGAGTCATTGATCTCTTATAGCAGTACAACCTTCAGTACAATGCAGAGCTCTTGGAGCAAACTCCCTAAGGATTGTGTGAAAGGAGGAGGGAACCTTCCATGTTATCATCTGCATGACAGTATTATCTCCTGGCATTGTAGGACAAACAGGCAAGGAAGAACTGGCAAGGAATTTTCTAGAAAATCTGCTTTTCCTTAAAAATTTTAATTTGTGTAATTTACCCATTTCAATTCAACTTCCATGAGAAAGGATTCCTCATCTCACTGCTGGGGTATTTAGTGAAGCCATGGCATGCAAGACAAATGGAGAAAGGAAAACATACAGTAGAATTACCAGTAGCTGTTAGTCACCTAGGAAAATCAGTGGGAAACAGATTCAGGGATACCAAATTAAGAAGCTGCTGTGTACAGTAGCACAGTGGCGATTCTGAAGTGGAGTTCTGGGTCTTTTGGTTTTGCCATGAAAATACATTAGTTTCATCTTGAGGCAGAACAGGAATTATTTGAAATCTTGGAGTGTCATAGAACAAGATAATGATCACATCTGCAGCTCTAAATACAGGGCATCTCATGACTACCTTACACATGGGGGTAGATGATGAGCCGTTGGACTAGAGAACAGGTAGAGTTATGTGTTAAGGATACAGAATCAATCTGTAATTGAACCATGCATTTCATTTGAAATAAGGGAAGCAGGTTAGGCAGAATATTCAGTTCATAACACAGGGCAGATGCCAACATTCTCATCTATGTAACGTATCCGAAAGAACATGACTAAGTCACGTAAGGGCAGAAAGATCTGGTCTTTAGCTTCCAATTTAGGAGAGGGATTCAGGTTCTGAATTTAGTCCATTACACTTTTCTAGGTAAAGGGACCAAGGCAGAGATAACTGAGTCTGTTCTTGGACCTCCTGTGAGACTCTGCAGTCATTCCTGCTCAATATGTTTAAACAAACTGCAGTGTATTAACACTTCGTATTACAGGATCATTGAAAATTCAGGTTGGGAGGGAGCTCAGTAGGTCATCTGGTCCAACTTTCTACTCAAAGCAGGGCTTACCTCCACTTTTTATGTAACTTGTATTTTTATCTGATTGATAAACTTCTGGTAATCCTTGTTTGGCTACATTAAAAAAAAAATATTGAAGAAACAGTAAGTTAGAGGTGCCCATCTGATGTGCCAGCTTCTTCCCCTTGCCATCTCTAGGAACACACGGCCTTGATTTGCCAAGCTTTGCTTGTCTCTTGTGTTTTATGAGGCAGATACAGTTTCTGTCAATAAACTTTAGGAGTGAAAAACTCCTCAGGAGAGAGCATACAGTTCAAACATCTGATGCCTGTGCTGTTAGAAGAGCTCCCTGGAGCTCGGGCGCTTGCCAGAATCCCTGGGCTTCTGCACAGTTCTCACAAAGGGCTAGAGATCTTTGAGGATGCTGCTGTATCCCCAGGGGTCAGATATTCTGTGGGGAGTAAATTCAGCATATTTAGGGACACTCCAAGCGTCTGAGTGCTTTAATCATACCACCCCTGCAACACAATAGTAATAATCCTAATGAATCCATTTCTGCAAATATGAAATTCCCAGACATAAACAGCCAAAGACGATGAATTTTAGTTTTAAATATTAAGATAAAAACGGAACTGAAATCAGGCAAATTAGGTAAAGTACCTTACAGATTTATCAAAATGTATTCCTGATGTTAGTTATTGAAATACTGGCTTCTCAGGCTCATTCAGTCTTTGCCATAAACATTCAGGCTGCCTGTGGGGAGAGAAAGGTATCCATGACAAGCTGTCTGGGTCACCTAAGGCACTGTTACGCCTCTGTGTCTCTGCTGACAGCAGGGAGTTTGGACAACTCCTAAGGCCATCCAGTGCTTTGGCAAAGCTGAGCCAGCAGGAATCACTGAGGGCATGGGAGTCCTGTCATGGTCACTGGGAGAAACTGGCACTTCTGTTGTGCTGTTGATAGCACAGAAGTCTCCATTACATCTGGCTGTAAAGTTGGATTCAGTATGAGATTGACACCTGCATTTTGGGGCTTAATACAGTGACTTAAACACAGGAACCTAGCAGGAAATGAAGTGCCTTAGGGTATCCACCCTGGCTCCCAGCTGCAGTTCGAGAAGGATGTGGGTCTCCCATGTGTCCCTTGCATATCTGCTAGCTGCATGTGGGCATCAGAGGTATCCCACAGAGACCTACGTATGACAGACTGAACTGAGCTCCTAGCAGCTAGGTACCTGAGTAGCTCTCTTGCTTCCACCATTCGTGACATCTCTATTGGCTGTAACAGTTTATATACATGGCAGAAATGCAGAAAACTACTCTTTGTTTGCTCGCTCTTGCAATGAATCTCAGACAAAATTATTCAAAAGATTTAAATGCAGCTGTCTGATTAGTAGACATTAAAAAGTAGATGAAATAGATTTTATGTTAGCTGGCCTGAAGAGATGCCTGAATCACTACTCCAAAATATGAGCGTCACCAAAAGTGTTTACGGTGGTGGAGACATCATCTTTCGCACAATATCATAATGTCAAAGATTTGTCCAGGAAGTGTAAGACCCGGGTTCTATCCACTTCCCAGTATCAACAGTCTTGAACCCAAACCCTAGGACTGTGATGTAATCACTACAGTATTGATAAAGAATGTATTGATTAAGAAGTTTCAAACATTCTGAGATGGGGGAGGACCTAAAGGTCTCCCATTTACGAATGGAGTTTTGAGATCTGTTCAGTGGTTTCAGTTGAAGTAGAAATAGCCTGACCTCATTTAACTGGACCATTAGGAAATCAGGTCCAGATGCTTCCCTGGTAACATCTCAACTTCTGCTAGCTAAGCCAAGCTACTTCTCAGCATGTATGAAATACTGTCTGTCGGTATGTATGGAATTCTGTTGTCCACATAACAGAGGCACTGACTAAATGCAAACACCTTTGCGGTTTGACAAGGATGCTTAGCAGATGATCTGAATCACTTAAGCCTAACCATTTATCAAGTCTACCTAAGGTGTTGAAATGAGCACTGTGAATATAACCCTTACAGACTCACAGATGTATTATTTTGTATACTAAATAAATGTTTAAAAGTACATAGAGCAGATTAGTTGTAGACAAGACTTAAAGCCATAGAGAATATACATCAAAGATTCCTGTAACCTCTGAATGCCTGGTGTCACTGAGGGTCTTTCTAGTAACATAAAAAGAATAGCAGTATTATACATTTTCATTTGTGAGAATAAATGATATGGATCCAAAGAATGTCTAGAATGAGTGTAAACATGTATCTCATACCTCTGTCAGCTAAACAGCAAGTGTATCTATGTGGTTTTGAAAGACATCCCCACGAGGAGGATGCGCTATATAATGTGTGGAATAAAAGGTTTACTTCATAGATTTTCCAAAACTTTCCAAGAGATTATTCTACATTTAGGTCATTTGCTTGACAGTGTTTATTTTGTCTTATTAATAGGCACCACAAGGCCACATAAGGAGGGGGAAGTCCCTGGTGTGGACTATATTTTTATCACTGTTGAAGATTTTATGGAATTGGAGAAAAGTGGTGCTCTCTTAGAAAGTGGAACATATGAAGGTAAGCACACCTTTACTGATAAATCTGTCTCATTTTTCCATTATGCTTCTTTCTAATGTGATGGAACTGCACTGGGACATCCTGTTACAAATGCATTATTGTTACTGTTACCAGAAATTTATGAAGAGCCATATGGCAATTATGAAAATGTTTTCACACGTAAAAGCGAAATGCAGATGGGTTCATTGTAATATTATACTGGTTAAGGAAAATGGGATAATACATTGCACTTGCAGGAAAGAAACTAGTTCTTTATGCCAAATACTTCAGAATTCCACAAAATTTCAGCGAACAACTGCTTTTCTAACATAGGAGAAACAAACTCTACAACAGAAATCAGTTAAAGTCTGACACTTTTCCTTTGTATGTGCAATCCTGCAAATACCAGTCTGGATCACAGGTTGAAACCTCACTAGGTAAAACACAAAGGATTTGCTCTGTCTTATCTTACGGTCTTTATAAAGTTATTGAAAAGAACTCACCCATTTTGTAATATGAGAGTGATAGGAACTGTCCTAATGACTGTTAGAAAATGTCTGTATGTGGGACAAAGAGCCAGTGTCTCACTGCAGAGTAGTGCTTCCCAGGAGAACTGATGATTCATCTGATTTTAAACCTTTTCCATAACGCAGCTGTCCTGAAAGTGAAACTACTATAAATGGAAGGACAGTTACATAGCAGGGCATTTTAATAAAACCAGAATAATGCTATACTATTTAAAACCAGATTCTTTTTAGAAATACACTAGTATTTCAGATAACAGAGTAATGGTTAGGTCTTTTTACTGTAACTTTCAAACCGACAAGGAACACCCTTTATATGAAAAATATGACCCGTACATATGAGAATTCCTGGGTGAGTAGAACCATTTCCAGGAAGCAGACCCATATTTTTACCTTGTAGCAAAAGAAGCAATGAAGACCTTTTTGTCCTGAGTTTGTCCCTGTCAAGAAAAGTATCTGAAGATAAATAAGAAGCAATTCAGCCCAAAGGAAATCATTAGCTATGTTATAAATAGCAGGAAAGAAAGTAATCCTTTCTCACCTAATCAGCACAAAGTACCCATTGGAAACTAAATACATTTTCATAAAGAGTTTTATCAATACAGAAATTGCAACAAAGATTTACATTAAAGAAGGTCAAATAAAGTACATCTTCTTTTCCTTTCTGACTTTCTCCCCCACTGTCTGACAGAAGTTACATAAACATTAATACACCACCACAATTTTACGTGTACCAGACATTCATTAAATAACGAGCCTTCCTTGAAGTATCTTTTTGTTACCTTAGGTGTTTGAAACTAACCTTAAAGAAGCTTAAGTGTAGCACGAGTCTGTCATTGCTTACCATGTAATTTCATTAGTTCGTAGAGATTGAACTGCTGGGATAAATTAATTCACAGTGCCCTTCTGTCCCTCAAGGGATACTGAGAGGTGTGTTTTAATACCAGCTGCCAGAGCTGAGTGGACAGCAAGGTGGCACATTGGTTGGGGAAGTCTGCATAACTCCTTCCGTCGGCTGAGGACCTAGCTGCAGAGAGGTCCAAAGTCATGACTGCAGTGTCTCTCACGTCCCTTGCTAATCACAGATGACAAGTTCACTGAAGGCAGGAAGTCAGGAACTAAAAGCAAAACAAAAAACCTTAATAGGCCAATTTTTTGCATAAATCCTGTCTTTGATGTCCAGGTTTCCCACTCACCAGATGTTCTGACAAATAATAGATAATGTATTACCTATGTATTGTGGAAAACATAGGTAACACATAAGAAAGTATATCTAGTTTATAGATGCTGTTTCTCCTGTTCTCATACAAAGACTTTTGGACAAGACTTTAAAAAGTTACACCCCTGTTTCCTGATTAATTCCTCATGGCTGTAGCACTTCCCTTGGGAAAAGATTTTGCTAATCATTCCATCACAAGTTTTCCTGAGCAGATTAAGTTTGCAGTGGTTAGGTTTACTGGTGACAGTTATACTGACCACAGCAAAGAAATTTCCGATTCCCCTCGCTAAGAGAAGATGACCTGTAAATCCTTCTGTATAGCAAGCAACCTGTGTGTGCGCACGTGTTCTAGAAGATGAATTTTCTCTTCTTATCAAAACTGGTTATCATACCTCTGAAACAAATCAACCTTCTTAATGATTCTCAATGTTAATAGATCGGTTTGTAGATTTATTTATTATTTATTTCTTTGTCTCAAACAGATCGTTCTGTATTTAGTTAAGTTTCTGTAGTTTAGCTGAGTCTGTTGATGTTGATTGTCTAACCACAGCCACTAAGTACCAGTTTGTCTCTACCAGAAAAATGGCTTAAAGAAAGGATTTATAATTAAGTTGAGATAAAAAGATTCTGGAAGTATGTTGTTTCTCAACTAGAAAGGTTGATTCAGTCAAGTCACCTTCTACTGTATGAATTCCAAAGAGAATCAGAAGCATCCAGATAAAACAGAGAAGGAGAGCAAGTGAATCTGAGTCTTTGTATTGTTCATTATAGTTCCCAGTATTGTTTAGAGGGAGGATATTTTGTAATAGTAATGAGAAAACCAGTGATAACAATCAAACTTTTTTTTCTGGTGCAAATAAATAATAGTCATGATTTCAACCTGACAAGATATAAACTAAAGCTGAAAACAGTATATATGCTTATAAAAGTATAGTTTTGTTTAGTTTTTTTTTTTGAAGCACACATTATTTTTTGAGTTTCAGAATAACTTTTTTTAGTTATAAAAGCTTCAGAATTAAAAATAGGATGCTCTGTGACCTCTTTACTACTCAGGCTATGAATACACCTTTCTTTGTCTACCGCTTTTGTGACAGCTGTGAGTGACTGTAGTATTGCAAAGTGCCGTAGAAAAGCAATAGTATGTTCATGATAAGAACTCTACAAACTTACTTAATTTCAGTCAGACCAAATCCTATTTTGAGCTTTCTATTTATGGCTTTTTGAGAAGCTGCTGGAAAGACCAAGACATCTTTACACATTAGAATTATTCTAAATATGCGTAATGGCATATAAACAGTTCCTGCATGTTTTGCAGCTTGCCTGTGGTAAAGTTCCGTGTCAGTCTAGGTGACACTGTTCAGTGCAGAATGAGAGAAAGAATACAGGACTCACTTCCACTCTGACTCAAATTATCGGTCCAAGTCACCCTAATTTCAGTGAATTCCACCAATGCATTGCTATTTGGGATACGGAGTATTTGCCTGAAACACACCAAGCTCAGTTATTTGGAGGTCTTTATATAATAGCACAATCAAATTCTAAAGGTTTCATTTTGTTTCTTTTTAGTAGAATTCCAATTTACTGTATTGATTAAAGAAATTCTGATTTGGCCCAGAATGATGACTTCATTGAAAATAAAATTTGTGTCCAGCACAGCTATTGGGGTAAGGTAAAATAACCATAGTTCCGTACCAGAGGAGGAAGCGTTCCTGCTCAGAGTGACAGCCACCTGCCTCTGTTAGGCGATTGATGTAGCACAGGAGGATGTGCCCCAGCAAAATAATCCATGTTCCATTTTCACTTTCTGAAATGAACTTCATAAATGGTCTTTGAATTGGCAGTTTCATGCAGGTCTATAAAACGCAGAATACCAAAGCTGTGATGAACAGGCAAAATGTGTGTATATGTACTGTCTTTTATGATTTCTGCAGTTGGAGGGTTGGCTAAGTGTACTGTCATCTCTCTGACCTGTCAAAACTTGGATGGAGACTTTATGGATCACTGACTTCAAAGGCTGTTCCCATCTCCTCATTAGGTCAGCAGAATTTCTTAGCTAGTGCAGCCTATCGGTAGACTGAAAATGTATATTTTTTTAAGAATGCCGATGCTCATAAACAGAAATGTAACAGCTTCAATATTATTCCTAAACCCAGATACGTTAAGGCATGTGATTGAAGGTTATGGTAAGACATCATTGTGGAGTATTAATAATGTAAGAGCGTAAGAGAAATGCATGCTACGGGAAGAATTGCCTTTTTAAAGTAACATATGCAGTTGCAGTACCAGAAATAACAAGTTCAGTGTATAAATGATGTAAAGAATACTGTAAGATAAAGTGTTGATAATACATAAGGACATAAATGCATTTCAAATACACAAAAACGAGGGATTTTAGCAGTGTGGAACTCTAAAAGAAATGCAGACATAGAAAAGCTTGTTCATAACTTTAAAAATGTGGCAAAGTTATGAAAATAATTGAATTCAACCAGTACACCTATGAATAATGTACTAAGTAGAACTCACTTTTCTATCAATTTTTCTTTGCCTCAGAAGACCTCCATAACAGTTGTTTTATAAAAGACATCTTACTTACTATTAATGTAAGAATAGTTCTTAATTTTATCCCATGAAAAGCAATTATTTCAGTTATTGTCCCATTAGTTTTGTCAAAAATCCACTTTTTATCATTTACTTGTTTGGATTTATTTCAAATTCATTCACTGTTTAAAATTCAAAGCTCACTGAAACTATTTAATAACTTAGGTGATCATGGACTTCCATTAGCCTCACTGAAGTCTGCGGTAAAAGTCCAGCTGGCTTAAAAGGAAACAATTTCATTCATTTTTGTTTACCGATGGAGTGTTATTTGGCAGAAGGCTGAATGTTAGCTGTAATTGCCTTATTATTCCAGAACTCTCTAATTATTATAATTCCTATCAGTAAAACCTTATTCTGTGTTACTTGTTTGAGGATACAAATTTTACAGTTTAGGAACAGTTTTAACACGTCAGCTTACATGTTTTGTCTTGTGTCACTGTTACGATGAGCTCCCATGAGAAGGTGAATGGGGGTTGAAGCTGAGGTCTTTCTGGTGACTCTTCCCACACACCTGCACTTAAGCAACACCCGGAGGTGCTCTGATTCCATTCACCTGCGGAGTCCTCATACCCAAGAATACATGAAGTTTTGCATAGGCTTTCATTCCATCTCTCAAACCGTATTTAGCCTAAAACCTTCTAAACGATCTAAACCCTTCTGTTCAGCTGATGCATTTTCAATTAGTGCTTCATTTTACTAACTGTAAATTTAAAATATGAGTTAAGGACTGCTCCACGTAGGCAGTGGAATTTTTAATTACTGCGTTGCGGTGACAGTGGTTCTATAAAGAGATGGTGTTTGATTCCAGCAGTTTTGATTCCATTCTTCCATCTAAAAATGGTAAGGAATTCAGAATTCTCCCTGCTTACTGTATGCAGCGTTCCCTTATGAGCAGGACATCCCGAGCACTCTACAGCGGAGGGATAAAAAGGGAAATGAATCAAAATAAATATAATAAAACACTACACTTCTAAGACCTAAGCATAGTAGTTAATGAAATATTCTGATTTAAAATGGAAAACAAAGGGGTCGTGAGCATAGACATATATAGATAAAAATAAGTCTTTCAAAAGACATGTCTTTTAACAGCCAAAAATGTTTTCAAGGGCATAGACGAATGAAATTAGATACTTTATAGTAAAGATCACATTCCTGTTGAAAGTGACCCTCGAAGTGATAGTTTCCATATCAGTGTGGTGTCTGTTTCTCACCACTGTATTCAGAAAATTCATTATCTGATTGAGTTCTTGTACCTGTTCTGTATTAGTAAGACTTTATGGGTTTCCACGCTTACTCTTGGGGCAGAGAAGGGAGTTGAATCTCATCACTAAACATGAAACGCAAAGAACTAATTATTTTTTTTTCTTAAAAGATAAAGTGGAAAGCATAGCCCTCAAATGTAAATGCTCACAAGTTCAAAAATGTAATGCCAGTGGATATGCTTATTGTCATTAGCAAACTTGCTGAGGGTGCACTTAATCCCACCATCCATGTCGCTGACAAAGACGTTGGACAGCACTGGTCCCAATATCAACTCCTGAGGAATGCCACTTGTCACTGGTCTCCACTCGGACTTGGAGCTGTTGACCACAACTCTGTGTGCGGCCATCCAGCCAATTCCTAATCCTCCAAGTGGTCCATCTTCAAATCCATGCCTCTCCAATTTACAGACAAGGATGTCATGCAGGACAATGTCAAACGCTTTGATGAAGTCCAGGTAGATGACATCAGTTCCTCTTCCTTTATTCACCAACCAGGTCACGCCATCATAGAAAGCCACCGAATGTGTCAGGCACAAGTTGCTCTTACTAAAGCCATGTTGGCTGTCACCTGTCACCTCCTTGTTTTCCTCAGCATAGTTTAAACATGAGGGTTATGTTTCCCCTTTTCCAATCAGTGGGAACTTCACCAGACCGCCATGACTTCTTGAATATGATGGATAGAGGTTTAGCAACCTCATCTGCCAGTTCTCTTAGGTCCTGCGGATGCATCTGATCCGGTCCCATGGACTTGTGCACCTTCAGGAAGTGTTCAGAGCCAGGTTGGATGAGGCTTTGAGCAACCTGGTCTAGTGGAGGGTGTCCCTGCCTATGGCAGGGGGGTTGGAACTAGATGATCTTCAGGGTCCCTTCCAACCCAAGTCATTGTATGATTCTGTGATTCCATAACAACATGTGTAAGATACATTTGTTAATGCTTTTTAAGGCATAAAACATCACATTTACTTCTTTTTGAAGCAGAGGGTGCTAAGTGGCCAGAGCAGTGTCTCTGACCATCCCAGGTTGCTGGCAGGTGCTCTCCCTGATCAATGTGCAGTGCTTCTTTCAGCCAGGTGTGTCAGGCACAAGGTCAGAGACCAGTCACTATCATCACATATAGCTTAGTAGAACCAATAATTCTGCTACTGGTGCTGCGTACCTCACCAGAAGTGTGCATAGACATTCAGTTAATATGTGTTCTGTTGAGATTCTGTGGCTACCACAAGCACCAGTGAATTATCAGGTCAGGGTTGCTTTAAATTTCATCCTTGTAATGTTCCTAAGGAAATCAGATGGATGTATATTCCCCAGATGCACAACGCTTTGCTCGTGTGTGTTCCCAGGATGTTGAGCAGGACCAGGTGCCACAGAGCATGTATTATATGATGGGTCTGTGTGCTCCAGAAACCCTTTCTGCTCAAACAGGCTCACTGAAACAGCTGTCAACATTTATTTTGAATCAAAACCAGATGAGCACCAAGAGGACCTTGGCTGCAGAGAAACCAAGAAGCAACCTTCGCCTTCATGAGTTTTTCTGACCTGGGTTGGCCGAGTGTCAGCTCAGACCAAGATCCACCCTGTTCTTTACCATTCTGTGCAGTCACTACCAGAAAGATACTAACAAACTGAAGTGTCCAGACGATTGTAATGCAAATTACCAGGCAAGCTGTAGGGAATAAATTTAGAGAACTCATCAGATAGAGCTTTGTTGAGTAATGATTGAGAAGCTCAGAGAATTTAAAATGTGTGAACCCAATAGATGAATATAGATAATTCAAAGTTAGGCAAATAAATAACCAAGGCTAATGTGATGAATCTGGAAAAGATGAACACTTGGATTTAATATCGGGAACACATTTTCTCACACTGATGTAATTTAAATGTTCAAATCAACTCCAGAGGTAGAGATCCAAGTTTCACCTTTTAGGAAGTTTAAAAGTAGTTATTAGTAGAAAAACTTCTGCACTACTAGAGGGATTAATTGAAGGCTGTAGTGTAGTATTGTCTATTTCAGTACAGTATTTATTAATGCTGTCTATGTGCCACATTGGGTTTTGACTGTGAGGTGGTTTTTTTATGATACAGATCACAACCAGTCAGATGTGTTTGTAACTGAACTTCGACTGCACCATGCATTGTGCTGGTTCGGTTTAAATGCAGGCTATTAGGAAAACGCTGTCAAACCCTGTATAGCCTGAGCTGTCAGGCTATCACACTGATAAGGCATGTCTCTTTACGTATTACAAAAGATGTTAAAGAACTTAACATCTCGAAATTACAAATCATAATGACGTGTCATTGCTCTGGAGAATTGTTTAGCTACACTCCTCAGTTACAGAGATCTCAATTCTTTTAATACATTACTGGAAAACTCACAAAGTTTATTATATCATATCCAGTTTACGTGCAATTATGTTATTACATCTTTCTGAAGTTCTTCTGGATTTTATATCATCTTGGTTACTACACGTTCGTATTTGCGATATTCCTCATTATTCAGCTTCAGAGGAGAAACAATCACCTTCCTGTAGCAAATAGTGCTCTGGAAGGGAAACACTATGGTAAACTGCAATCCAGAAAGTGTTTGGGAGTCTCTTCCTAAGACACATGGAGAAAATCTCCATTGCTACAAGTCTTTCCATTTTGTCAACCTCAGGATTTTCCAAAAATCTTGAAGCTGTTTTGTTTTCTAAAGACAAGGTGTACGGAGGCTTCCTTCCTACCTTCCCATTAACATCTTCCTATGAATCAAAGAAATTTTTTCTTCTCAGTGTGTTCCCTAAATCCTTGCTGCCTTTTCAAACGTAGTTTTAAAAACTGCCTTCTTTGGTCTTTGGTCCCTCAATCACCACACCTTTTCAAACATGACAGGGAATGGTCCCAAAATAACATCAGGCCAGCTTCCCAGCGCTTTCAGATGCATTCTGTCCAGTCCTATGGACTTGCATATGTCCAGCTGACCTAATTAATACCTAATTTGACCCTTCTGGACCATGGGTAGTACCTGTCTCTGCCAGTCTTTGCTACTAATCAAAGAGCTGAAAGACCTTGGAGTGAGCAGCAGACTTCAGTAAAGGTGAGGAATGAAGACCTTGAGTCCCTCACCAAGTTCTCTCTTTCCATGCTCACCATCACTTGGTCACCTACTGCATTAGGCAGCAGACCCATGTTCTCCATGGTCTTCCTTTTGTTGCTGCTGTGGCTGTACAAAAACTTTCTTGTTGCTGTTGATGTCCTTCAGCATTTTCAACTCTAGCTGGTCTTTGGCCTTCCTAATTCTGCCCTCTGTATCCAAGGAACATGTCTCTGGTTCTCCTTGGTTGCCTATCCATGCTTCTGCTGTCCTGTCACACCTACAGTGAGGAGTTCCCTGGGAGAAAAACTGACCTGTGGACTCTTCCCTTGTTGGCACAATCTTCCATAAAACCAGGATAAGGCTTTTTCATCCTAGCAGGGACTGGATTGTAGTTTCCGTATTCCTATTCTTTCAACAGAAATTGCTTTGCAGAAAGACATAAACAATTAATTTTTGAGGCCTTGGGAGTGGGTGTGGGGGCTTTTAAATGCCAATTTTGTTCCTCTGTTTCAATAGCCAGGTGTTCTAGGACTTCACAGTACTGCATGCAGCCCTGGTCGTGGCTGCTGTGGTGGACTCCAGACAGGGGAGCACAAGTGTGCATCTTGCTGACACAGAACAAGGGAGTGGACTGCTTCCTGTCAAGATGACCTTAAAGTAATGAAGGGCGTTGAGAGAAGCAGGTTGTGCCAAGTGTGCAATAATGCAGTATAAGTGTGGGAAGAGGGCCTGGATTTGTATGCATAACTGAAAAGGAGGATTCAGCTACTGATACAGCTTTTTCTGCAACAGACTTACATTACTTCCCAAGTGAACTAATTAAAAAAAGATAAAAGACCAACAAAACCCAAGCACTAAAAGAAGTTTGTGTTTCAAAACAAGGCAGTTTCTGATTAAAAACAAGACCAAAAAAAAACCTAAAGGTATTAAAAACAAAGAAATAAAACCTTGCAAGTGTATGGAAATCTGTATATTGGGTTTACACTGTTTTCGAAAATAATTACTCTATGTTTTACCTTATGTTAATGAAAGAATAAATAGATACACAGTGGTTTTTTGGCCAATGGAAGGATGCCCTTGTATTTCCAGTAAAGTTAATGGAGGCACAATCAGAAATCAAGGACAAATATGCTGGTAGGGAATGAAATATAATAGCTCAGTTGATGACCCCTATCTACAGTTATTTTATGTCATGCATACAGAAAAAAATAGACAGGAGTATAAAATAAGCTTTAAAAGATCCTACTGATGCAGAGGAAAGCTATGTCAGCATTAAGGAAAATGCAGTATGTTCAGCGCACCAGCACTTAAAGTGGTGCAGGAGAGGTGCCATAGCAGGATTTAGATTTATCTTTCCCGACTCATTTAAAGGTATGTTTAAGCTTCCTCAGACATCACCAGGAAGAGATAGGATGCAACTTAGCCATGACCACAGCATGTTGATATCTGACCTAGTTTAGAGCATCCTCAAGGCTGCTGAAGATCAGAGGAATGCAAAGACAAAAATCTTGCTTTCATCTTAGTTCACCCCCAAATTATGTTACAAACTCTATCACTGAAATCAGGACTCCAGGAGAAAAAACTACAATAAAAAACATCCGAGTTGCATAGTGATGTGCCTGATTTCTGTCCATGATAGACACATTTGCAGGGTCTTCCCCAGACATTGAGGTTGATATTGGGAATGATACAGTTCTTCCTTTGCGTTCTGTGGATATGAATGCTCTCCCGTAATATGCATAGAGGTTACAGGAGCTTTGAATGAAAGAACAAAATTGATCTTATTTCTTGTTGCTATTTGTATTTATGTGGTGTCAAACAGCCGCAGGCATAGACCCGGAATCATTGGCGAGGTGCTGCAGAAGCAGAGAGAAAAAAGGAGAGCCCTTTCCCTTGGGAATTTACGACTGCCACATGAGATGAAGGACAGTAGATGAAAGCAGGCAGTAGAGAAGGGAGCTGAATGTCAAGCAGTGGGTCTCCATGGACCAGCGATTTGATTGCTGTCATGGCCGTACATAGCAACACTTAGAGATATGGAAGAGGTGTGAAAGAGGTAAAAAGAAATATTAAAGAGACAGTGGGCACAAACAGAAGCACAGGATCCATCTGAATATCAGAAGACACTCTTTTTGGTGAGAGCGACCAAGCGCTGGCACAGGTTGCCCAGAGCAGTTGTGGAGTCTCCATCTTTGGGGATATTCAAAAGCTGTCTGGACATGGTCTTGGGCAGTCTGCTCCAGGTGATGCTCCTTGAGCCAGGGAGGTTGAATGAGATGACCTCTGGAGTTCCCTTCCAACTTCAGCTGTTCTGAAATTCTGTGAAATCATAAATTTGGTGACATCATAGTATGGATATAAATAGTTCTTCCTGAAGGCATGTCAGGAGCAGCAGGGAGAAACAAAGAGATTTTGTAAGAGCTGGTGCTAGCAAGGACAAGAAAGGTGAAAGCAAATGCTGATCTGAGTGAGGAGTTATGCAGGTGGGAAGGTGGAGCCAGTGTAGAAAATAAGTGAGGAAGGGAGAAGAGGTGAGTGTCTTGATGAATAAAAGGGTGCTGGTAAATTAGCCAAAAGTGGCAGAGTGGGTGTTTAAAATTTAGTCAAATACAGTGATGATTGAATGGCTCTTACAATTGGAAATGAAGTGTCCCCTCACTCTGAGGAGGTGGAAGGCCCCATCTCTGGGAAGATCTGAGAATGGTGTAGCTCCCTGCTGCTGTCTTGCCCAGTTCAACAAGAAATATGTTACATTAGTTTAACCACATATAAATGGAGAAGCTGAATGATTTCACAGCTTAAAGCTTCACTAGGAGAGTTAATTCCCACCTAAAAAACTTTAAAGCACAGCTTCTGATGTAGAACAATATTATTGTCAGCATTTTTAACACATTCTGTTAAAGAGAATTATATTCAGTTTGGTTCATAATAACCCCAAAAGGATTATTCTAATGCAAGCCAGTTTACCTTTTTTATGTTACAGCAGGTTGCACAGGCTGCTTACTGTCACAAAATATCCCGTTAAATTTTCTGGAGTAAGGTTTTGAAGGACTTTTTACAGAGGCAAGTGGGAAGGTGAGAGTATTTCCTCCTCCCTTGCCCAGTACGTGCAAGATCTGTTAGAGACCCCATGCAGAGGATACAGGCTGTGGAGCAGATCCTGCATCACCACTGTTTCAAGGAGCTCTTCACTTGCTACAGATGGACAAAGAGCATGCCAAGGAAAGCAGTATCCTCCTCACCAAGCTGACACTTGGTATATATCAGAAGTTTGCTTTATGAGTTAGACCTAACCCAAAGCCGCTGGCTGTTCTAACTTCATAATTGAGAGTCCATTGAGAAAAATTTCTGTCTAACCTCCCTATGGACATTTTGGTTGCAAGTAGCTGTGTTGGCAATCCCTAGCACATGTTTCATTGTCGTATTTTCCCAGCTGTATTTGGATACTAGTCTGTTGAGCATAAAAACTCCGCAGCCAAAAGGAATAAAATCTCCTGTAGGCTACTGAAATTCTTATTATCTCTGGAAAACCTCTGCTTCTCTGTCTGAGACTGGATAAAAATCTCTTCATCAGTGAAAATTCAAATTAAAATTCTGACTGATTCATCTATAAAAATGTGAAGGGGGCAGATGGCATGAAGATGTGTATGATTATGTGTTCAGTGGTGGGGTTTAGCTGGAAAGAGAAAGGAAGCAAATCAAAGTGAAGGAAATGAAGGAATTCCTCCTATAACACTATTTAACAAATTCCTTTATAACCTTACGTAGCAATGTCTTTGCAGTATCAGCCTTTGCTACCTCATTGCAACCCCCTGTTGAACGGGGTTGGCAATGTCAGTGTGGGTTCTTCTAGCGAATAGAAGAACCTGGAAATGAAGACCCTACACTCAGTTATTATGGTAAAGCAAAGATACTGTTCTGCCATCCGTAGGAGGGATGGGCCTGTTGGCTATTCCTTTACTGGGATTATACTTAAGGGTAAGGTAGAAACCTCTAACAGGAACACGTCAACAGGAGTTGCTTTGTGTCATGAGGAGGCTACGCTGACTATGGCTTAGTAACCCTATTGCCTCATTCTTTAGTGCAAGCTTAGAGAAGCAAGGATAAAGATATTGGTTTAGAGGCTCTGAGGTGTAAACTTTGTGTTATCTTCTGCGTTGAGGCTGGGGTTGAATCAGCTGGAGCAGAGCCTGCATCTGTGACCTTCTGGGCTTTAAGCAGTCTCTACCTAAATTCTGTACGCTTTTTTGGTTTTATGAGTTACAGGGAATGTACAGCACCCTAAACTGTTTTTGACTCTTGGTACCAGGGATTTTGTCAGTGAAAGTCACAAGGGGTTGGGGAAAGAAAGTCACTCCAGGCATAAGACTAAAGGATGATGTCTTAGGAAAATCATTCTGGTTTTTGAATGTTTCATCAGCTTCTCATCTTATATATAAGGAGTGCTTACCTTAATGTCACATGGCTTGTGCAGAGCCTAATTTTTATGTAGTGTCTCCCAATGGTGACAGCTAGTATGAACTCAAGAGACAATTTCATTGAAGTGTGGCAATCCAATTAGATAAGTGAGATTTGGGGAGAAACCTGCATTACATAGACAGTAAATTTTTCGAGACAATTTTTTTTCCCTTAGAGATGCATTTTTCTTACACAATGGTATTAATGTACATAAAAACTGGGAAAGGGGTGGGGGAGATGGGATGGTGTGTGGTTTTTTGGTGGTTGTTTTAATTACAAGTTGCAGCTTCCACAGTTTTCAGCATTGCCATAACTTTTCAAGCTTGTCAGTTTTTAAAGAAGTGTTGAGCAAAGTGTAGTGATATATTTTTATAGTGGTCTTCATGCAGCTGAACTGCAATTTACAGAATAATTACTTTCCTTTGCTGCTTTATCTCATTCTGAGGGTGTTCAGTAATATATTGGTTTGTGAGATGATAGCATTTACTTTCAGAAGTGCCATTCCACATAAATCATCAAGGCAAAAGAAGGTAAAACAAATCAGCTACTTTCAATGCTGGGTTTTGTGGGTTTTGATTGGGGAATTAAAAATGTTCTCCACAGCACCTCTACTTCATCAACTGCAAAAGCTTATGTGACATGTGGTATGAAGACACAACATTCAGATAAAAATAATATTGAATATCCATCTTTTTCACTAAGCTTTTTCATTCTGTACATTTGCCTTGTGTGAATGAGTCAGGAATTCACCAGGAAAAACAGCATGTGATTGAGAGGTTATTCACACTATGTAACATTAAGTATTTAATTTAATGCTCTTAATCACCCCCTACAGGCATTTGGTTCTCTCTATTCTCTGTATGGAGAATTTCAGTTCTTGACTTCAGGTTAAATTACAGGACACATGCTGAATAAGTTAAGTAAATGAGGTGAACACTCTTGTACAGCTAAAGCCCTGCTTACGATCCCAGAAGAGGTCCTTAGCAGAACAGGGACTGTATTTCAGGTCTGATGCCTCTTCAAACAGAGGAGTGTGCAATGCATCAATGCTTTTGTCTACTGGTTACAGATACAGAGATGAGATATCATTTTCATAGGTAGTTCTGATAAGCATAAATTTAGAGGAAGTCAGCTCTAAAATTTCCTATGCCTGCAGAAGTCTGACAGGTAGCAGTGAGCTTCCAGGTTTACTCATATCAGTAAATGTGATATTACTCAGTGCCAATCACTTTGACATTACAGTGGCTATCTGTTATCTGACAGACAGATTGCCACAGTCTGTCTACTCTTGTCTGGCACAGGCTAGGAAACAATCTTCCTCAAGATCACAGACTCATGTAGTTTGGAAGGGGCCTCTTCAGATCATCTACTGACTAGCTTTGTGAAGAGGGCAGTGGATGTTTTGTATCTTGGCATTAGTAAGACTTTTGACACTGTTTCCAACAACACTCTCATAGACAAGCTGACAAAATATGGATTAGGTAAGTGAACAGTGAGGTGGATTGAAAACTGGCTGCACAGCCAGGTCTAGAGGGTTGTCATCAGTGGTATAAAGTTGAGTTGGATGCTGGGCCAATACTGTTCCTTGGTCATCCTCATTAACGATCTAGACAATGGCACAGCGCACTCTCAGCAAATCTGTGGATGATACGAAAGCGGGAGTGGCTGATGCACCAGATGGCTGTGCTGCCATTTAGATGGGCCTGGACAGGCTGGAGAATTAGTCTGAGAGGAAACTCATGAAGTTCAGCTAAAGGAAATGCAAAGTTTTGCACCTGGGGGAGAAAAACCCAATGCACCAATACATTGTCCCCAGGCAAAGCTCCAGGCATTCCAGCTGCAGTCTCACAAAAAGGTCATCATGCTCCCCTTGCCTTCACAGCCTGTCTTTCCAGAAGAAGCGTATATATAACCATTGCAGAAATCTAGGTGTGTGAGTTATCCCATCATGTCTCCATTTGCTCAGTGACTCTAACTGAATAGAGAGTTCTAATTCTTCCTGTTGGTTCCCCGTTTAGTATCGAATATTTTAAAGAGGCACCCAGGCATGTTCATTCATCAGAACAGTCTCAAGATCTTTTCCTTACAAGGTGGTTCCGTAGGCACTTCCTTCTTTATAGACTATGCTTAAAGTGATTCCACTTTAGCATTGTTTTGTTGATTGCTATGTCCCTTTGGTTCCCATCTCCCCTGGCTTTTAACTTGCCTACCCCATCCACAACTCGTTTGTGGGCTTGTTGAGGAATCTCTGCCTCTTCTGTAATTCTTAGTTTAAAGCTTTCAGATTGGCCATCCTGTTGGCACACACTGGATGCTTCTGGTTGCATACTTTGGCCACAGGAGCCTCCTCCCTCATTCTGCACCATTAGGTTCTTGCTAAGAATTGGATTCCAGCCTTCTGCTGTGGTTAACTTGTCAAGATCTATGTCCCAATCATGGAATATCTTGTCCTTATTTAATATGGAAATACTGCTCTAAAACATCATTCCTACATAGAAAATGATCTCTAACTTCTGGCCTTTGTCCTTATAAACCCATGCCATTCACTTTTATGTCAGTACTGGATTTCCTTTACATGACTCTGCTTTGGTAGCATATCAAGGGCCTAAACTTAATTGTCCTTTACATTTTTGAGATAGCCTTGGGTATGAATGATATCCAACATAGTTCCCATGTGGGACTGGAAGATACTACACATCACCTGTAAGATTTGTTCTTTTCTGAAACAGTTTCTGGAGGCTACACAGGATAGCCTACAGTGTCTGAAATGGCATTAAAAATTGCGCTTAAATACCAATTTATTTTTTTTTTAATTTCACTATTATGTCACAACTTACAAATGTAGCATCTTTGTCCTCCGACTCACCCTCGTTCTGCTAAGCTGAACAAACCATGTTATTTTAGTCTCTTCCTATACAAGAGTCCAAGTAAAACTCTCAAGTTGAAGAGCGATTGGGTTATCTTGTCTCTTCAAAGTGTGTTTTTAAGTCCTGCATGGTTTTGAGGTCAGAACAATGAGCCAGTGTGTTCTAGGGTATTTTTCCCTCTTTCTTAAGTATTGATAATTTATGTTTTATTCTGGAAACATATACTTTGATAAACACACTAAATATCCTCACTACTAGTCCAAGAGGTCACGTACTGGTTTTCTGCAGGGTCGGTTACCTGTTATCCCTGTTTTAAGAACAATGTACTCTGCCATTCTACGTTTTTGCCCCCTCGTTCTGCAACACATAATTACAGATATGTTAATTCCTTTTCAATGATGGAGAATCACTGTAAAGAATAATAATGAAGAGGGTAAATTTCAGTAGAAGTGGATTGAGTATCAATTATCAATTTGTTCCCTGTATTCTTTTCCTGTAACCTCCCCAAAAACTTCATGCTAAATCTTCTTTGTTGAGCCCATGATGGCTGGAATTGAAGGAAAAGCAAATGAAGCATGCAGTCCTCTGCAATGCAAGCTGGAAAACTCTCAGGAGCAAATTTAGGATATCCTCCCTTTCAGACATGGATGGTTTCTACTGGCACTGTCTCCTTTTCTCCTGCTACCATTTTTGCTTTGGCATTGCTCAGGGAGTGTCTACAAAGTTAGATATTTCAAGCAGTAGGAGTCCAAAAATAAATGCTCTAACCATAATCGTTCCAGATATAACTAAATCTTGTTTATGTATTTGATTACCCCTGGCTGGCTCACCTTCTGGCAAGAAAAATTCATCATTTTGGAAGGGGGAGAATGCTATAAAACAACTTCCTAAATAATAATAAACCAGAGAATAGTTCATTTAATCCTTATTTTTACCTATCATATCTGAATATTTATGATAATTTGCGTATTTTCCATTTGTAATCAGTCACTTGAGGAAGTGAATACGAGCACTGCACAGAATGCTATTTTTTCTGATTTTCCTTAATATGAACAGACTAAAATTAAATGGAATGATAGGAAGAAGAGCGCGTTAAGACTTGTCAGGTCACTGAGGTTGTCTGCCTGCCAATGAAGCTATGTAGCCTGCGGTATATGCAGGTGCTTTGTTTCAGTCTAATTTTAAATGACTCATGGAATGAAGCTCCTTGCACCACCTCCCTTGGGAGAGAGCTTTGTAATGTAACAGCCTAACGGTGAGAAAATCTTCCTGATATGGGCTGGAGATTTCCTTTTGCACAGCATCAATCCACTCTCCCTATTTATATCCACTGAGACCATTTTAAATAATTTTTCTTCTTAATCCAGGTTTGACCCTCCCAAAATAGGTAATGATCAGATTTTCTCCCATGCTGCATACTGACTTGTAATGTGTTCAGTCTATTACTAAACTATTCCTACTCTCTAAGTATTCCTAGAATCGATGCAAGTATCATGATGTTACTCCTTGCTGATATACTTTTTTTTAAACCTGTATTTGGCACTGAGATGCTCTGAATTCTGGCCCTGAGGGGTAAATTATCAACATGTCACTTCACTGCAGCTCTTCCAGTCAGTGCTCGCTGTCTTTTCTCCAGCAGCTTCACTGCTTTAACACTCTCCTCACTAGCATGCGGACAGGTTTGCCGTATGTAAACTGTAACATCACAAACCACCACAGGAAGGGAGAAGAGGACCCAAACTGAAAAAGTAGATGGAAGGCCTGAAAAAAAAGAGTATTTGCATATTTAATTACAGGGAATAAGGAGGAATGAAAATTAAATATCCTTTGGGTGTGGTGTGAAATTGAAGATGTTTAATCTGGAAGAAATCAAAACTTTGAGGTACTGCAAATTTATGTAGGATGACTGGAAATTAAGCAGATAATATAAGGTGGAAAAATCTGGACTATTCTTACTACAGCAGCAAGTAATTTTCTGGGTTTTTAGAAAACAAAGGCACAGAAAGCTATCATATCTGTGCTTTATTTCACATTAAAGTTGTTTTAGAAAAGACTCGTGTTCTGTGGCACAGAGGAAGATTGGGTCAGTGGTGCCTGGGTCCCCCTGGCCTCTTCACCAAGGCCTGCTGCTTAGGGGAATGGGGTCTCGCAGCAAGACCGCTGGTCTTTCCCTTCTAAAAGGCTGGAGAAGGGACTCCCTGCCCACAGAGCAGGCTGGGAGCTTCACCTTCCACACTAGGTCTTCCCTGTACCTGCAGCAGGGCTTGGATACCAGCTATCATTACTTATTAATAACTTTGCTTTATGCCACCATTTTTCCCCTGATATCTTGTATTTGCAAGTCAAATCAAGCACAGCAAATGTCCTTTCTCTCTCTTTACTAGAATTACTTCATTTTGTCCTTTGCTGACTCTGTTTCCTGCACACCTTCACTAACTTGTGACTGCTTCTGTGACACGTTCTTGTTCTTGTTCTCATTGTAGCAAATATAAGTCATTCCTGAAGGAGCTTTCTTACCTTTTTATTTTATTAGTTCCTCAGGGGAGATGCTTGCTGGTACAAAGTACCCCTTTGCAACTTTGAAGCTTCCCTAGCTGCCTTCAAACTAAAGAGTTTCAATGGTGCTTTATGAAGAACCATAAGAAAGAAGTATCTTAAATCCCCTGAGAACTTGTTTCTCAAAAGTCAATGTTTTTGCTTTCATGGAAACCATTACTTAATAAATGCAATCAGTAGATTGTCATCATCTTCACCAAATATTCCAGTTTTCACCAGTTTATTGATTTTTGTACTTTTAAATGATATATGTATTTTATCTTGGTTTTGTTATTATTTGTGCTTTCTAGACTCTGCAGTTTTTTGTCTGTTCCAGAACTTGCACGGTACACTTTGCAATGGTATCTTTTCATCTAGGTAACTTATGAGCTTTTTTTGAAGATCTGTGTTTAAGATACCGTTTTACACAACAAACATACCTGAACCATGAGTATCTAACTGAAAATGAGTATCTTTCACCTATAATTGGAGAGTAGGGATTGCAATTGCAGTGAACTAAGAGCAGTAAGGTCAGCAAAACAGACATCAATGAGGCTGAGATAATATTGCTCCTGAAGCACAGCAATAACACGAGATTTCAAACATACATGTGAAAAGCAAACTATATCCGAGCACTTTGTCTCCTGCTATCCAAGGCAGTTCTTTTATGTTCCAGGCCCTAGTGGGAAAACAGGCTTCTTTTTTCCATGCAAAGAGCATAGTTTTTTAAATACCTAAATTGACAATAGCATAATGAAAGGCAAAGAGGAGAGTAAAGAAAGATATAAAAGGAAGGATGTATAGACCTAACCTGAAAGGTTCCATAAAGATCTAGAGAGGACTTCAAATATTAGAAAATCCTTCTTATAAAGGAGATAAGATAAAAACAATGTATTTGAACAAACATTGTGTTCTGAGATACATACGATACTTCTGAAAATGTCAGGAGTTTGATTAAAACGTTGGTTGAATATGAGGTAATATTTTGTTATCATTAGTTGTAATTATTATATAAAATAATTGTAACTGATTTATACATTGAACACGTTAAGGCTTGCATTCTCTTAATCGTTTGTTGAATTACAGAGTTCTTACACAAAGACATATTTGCTGATATATTCGAATCAGCAAAACATTCTTGAGAGGATGTAGCTTATGTTAGCAAGAGAGGTTTTACAAGGACAGAACTCCCACTGTTTCCTTGAATAAGATAAACTACCCCAACAAAAGGCATTCTTCGCTAGTATAAATATGTCCAGTCTGTGGCTTTTGCTAATGCAGTTGTGTTAGTTGACAGGGCTGTGAGGGATGTATTTTCACACTCGCAGTCAAGTTACTGGGACAAAAATTCAGGTTAGTCCTCAGTCATTTTACAATTAAGGAGAAAAAACTAAGAAAGCTAAGTGATGTTCCTCTGCCTCTTCTGAGGAGGGTATAGGAGCATCTGCTGTGTTTCAGATAATTAAGAAGAATAGCTTTGGAATATTTTATCATCCAGGGTACAACATCTAAAGCTAGAAAAATTTGTGTATTGCCTTTTGTAATTCATAGTCACTATTACTTAATCCAATAAACTGGTTCAAATTCTGGCTAACTAACTAATTGTATAGACCATAGTTAACCTATTTTTAAAGGCCTATTTTTAAAACAACGCATTTTATAAGTCTGCACAGAAATTAATTTGTGTTAGCAAATACAACTGGACAACTGAGTGGGCACCTGGGATTTGGTTCTCAGGAGATTCACAGGAATATCATTCAGAAGATTCATATCCATAGTTTAACATTTGAGTCATAAGGTGCAATTGCATCACCAGTATAAGGCTTCCCAAGTGTGTCTCATACTGGAGCAACTACAGTCATTAATGGAACATGTCTTTCTCTAGTCATGTTAATACTGGGGCAAAGTTGTCACACATCATTTAGATGATATTTTATATTTAAAAAAGTTAAAAGAATAATAAGATAATTAAAATTTATTCTATATATGTTTAAAATATTAATTCCAAAATCCATACTTATGTTTTCACAGTGCCCTACACTTAAGATGCACATTCCAACAAGGAATGGATTTAGTGTTTAGAAATCGGATCATGGAGTATATATTTGGTGGACATATAAAGACCCTATAAATGTAGAATTTGTAGCATATAAGATAAGTTATGGTTTTGGAAAATAAACCTGAATGCATGTAACCTACATAACATAATGTGAACAATACATGACTAGAAGCATCTTATTGCCAGTAGGAAATGGCTGTCATAAGGCTAAGAAAGTAGTTAAACATGAAAATTACTGATGAGATGGATTTAGATGTTTGGGGTTTGGATATTATAGCTTTTATTTTCCCATCTTAAAGTCACTTACAAAATCACCGTGCTGTTCAAATGTAAAGTTACGATGTACTCATCTAGCTCAGGTAATGAACCTGGAAAAGTTGAAGTCAGAAGGTGCTTATTTGTGTTTCGTTATCAAAAATTAGCTTAATGCATGCTATTTAGTCTGTGAGCTTGAAATAAATAATGTTAAGAAATGAAAATACAGTCAATAATATGTCATCTATTTCATTGGCTATTACTTTGGGAATTGAAATATCCCTTCGGTCTAGTAGACTACTTGTTTCTACTCTCATTTTCCTGATTTTTTTTTACCATTCATTCTGTGTTCTGGGTATTTGGATCTCAGCAGATACGTCAACAATCAATGTGAATATTTGTTGCAGAATTTCCATAAACATGCTGTTTCCTGATTGTCTCCATTTAGGATTTTGCATATTATTATTCCTGTTATAACCCAGAACACATGACCTCTCTGTTCAAACCAAATCACTAATCATAGCTCAGGATTTTAATAATCCTTGAAATTAACTCATCCACAAACTAGGTACCCCCACAAAGTGCTCAGGTAGTAGGGATGAGTAAAACAGAGAAACTGTAAAATGCACAGAAAGATACATCTTTATAATCATATTTTTGGGGTTATTTACTTCAGGTGAGTATGGACTATTAGCATAGTGTTATCTTTGCACGAGTGGTTAGGAGGAAGTCTTTACTGTCTACAGCAAACACTTAATGAGGCTCAGAAATTCCAGTGAAAATTTTCTCAAATACTTTCATATTCTCAGAGGTTTTTATTATTACAGGAGACTGTCAAAATTCAGGATCCTGTATTGGGAGTCACGTTTCTGGTGTTAAGCAGTTTTGTTATCAATTATCTCAACATTAACTAAAGTAATGGTATAATTTCTGAAGATTTGTCCTAACTTTTTAATCCAGTTATTTTAGATTAAAAATGACCAGCACTTAAGAAGATTGAAAATACTTGTGGCAAAATTCTTTGAAGTGCCAAGGTGAATTAGAAAGTTTTCTGTTGAATGCTATTTAAAGTTTGCGTTCAAGTTAAGGTTTACAATATTATTTAGGAAACAAATCCAGGAAAGGGAGTAATCTTTAAGCAGTGTGGAATAAAGTAGATTGGGAATTTTCC
This sequence comes from Rhynochetos jubatus, assembly GCA_027574665.1. Lineage (NCBI taxonomy): Eukaryota > Metazoa > Chordata > Aves > Eurypygiformes > Rhynochetidae > Rhynochetos > Rhynochetos jubatus. The sequence continues at coordinate 12,712,766 of CM050652.1, forward strand.
CTGACTATTCAGAGTTATTTATGTGTTTGTTCAATTTAATTTTTAATCGAGTCCAGAGAGACCAGTGTAATGGAAAGATTAAATGATCTATATACTGACAATGAAAAAGTGATTGCAAGACATGCTCTCAAATATTTGAAATGTGTAAATGTCAGCAAGGAAGAGAGGCTATTTAGGAGGTTGTGAGCAGCATTATTAGAATAGCCAGATTAAATTTAAAAAGGAAGGATTTCACCTAACTCTCAGGGTTAATTTCTGATGGCAAAACTCTTTGGAGTATATAGTGTTTTTGAAAAGAAGACGCAGAAGAATTCTCATTTAGGAAATTGAAAGCAAACTAAACCACAGACTAAGAAAATCATTCTGGGGAATTATTGTCCGAAGTGTCTCTGGAACCCAGCTTTAATAACAAAATAAACCTTTTTCATATGTAATTTTGTTCAAAAATGTTAATTTTTATTTGTTGATTTTACAAGACTCAGTGTCACATGGTGAATAAGTGTTTATTTACATTTTATACAAGATTTGAGCAGTTTTTGATTCGTGTTATGAATTAAAATTCTTATTTTAGGCTAAAATGCAAAATCATGGGAGAAATTAACATCTGGCTTCAAATAACAGAAATTGGGTTTTGTAGGCATTAACCTGCCTCTATGCCTTGTTTGTATGTTAACGGAAATTTGTTCTCTTTTAATTATACGTTTCAGTAGCACTTGATGTTTTGTTTAGGTTTTCTTTCAACACTTAGTGTAGAGCTTCTGAGGGACGTTGGATGTATAGACAAGAACATCAAAGGGTTCTGCATACCTTCCAGATGTCCAAGATCACCCACACCATTTCAACCATTGCCAACAGAACTGGTGTCTAGGAAGGCTATAGTTTCCAGTTCACTTTCCTGGGGATGGTAACAAAACTATTGTCCCTAAAAGCTTTTGTGATGCTGACACAAGGGGTGGGAGTCAGTTCAGTGCTAAGACACTTGTGTCTAGGAGGCTGATGTCCCACTGCTGTCAGTTAACGTGATCCAGTTAATTAGCCAAGGGGAGCCTGGAGAGGGATTCAGCTGATCAGCCACTAGATGTCAACTTCAGGCTGAACCAAATCATTCCCTCAATGCTGCAGACAGCGTCAAGCCAGGGAATTTCAGTTGCTTAAACAAAGGTGTGTAGTATCATTTGGAAAACGTCGACTGTCTTTGCACTAGCTGGTAGTACGATAATATAGGCAGATCTATAGAGAGAAACATGCATGTGCTGTGGTCCCAGTGCCTGCACTACATACAGCCTGCAGCTTATGCTCTACCACAGTCCTGCAGATTGAACACGCTTTGGTGTCCAAAGGGCATCTCGTGTTGATTTAATGAGAACTGAGGACTGGTTTTGTGCCCTGACATTGCTTCACATGCACAACGATGCATGGTAAATAAGAGCAATGGAAGGTTGTATCAAATGTGTGTGTCTGACCCAAACTCAAATGCTAATGTACATCCAGACCTTGTGTACCTCACTGGGCTTTCAGCTGCCGTTCCAGAAAGGTGCATGTCTCCTGTAGGTCACTTTTCAAATCTTGTAGTCCTGTGTGAATGTCCAGGGTATCTTACCAAGTCCAGAGCTGCAGAGGGCACTTGCGCCTGGTCAACTGGATCGTAATCCTGAAGCCCTGATGTATACGCTGGGAGTTTATACATTAAACATAGACATGTAGGTTCAGATGTTGATATCGATTGCCCAATCTCACCCAACAAAATGGATTGAAGTTACAAAATTCAGTGTCAACCTCTGCTGTTGTTGACAATGAACTTTCCATTGCAGAAACTGAATCTTTTTTTTTTTTTCTTTGTTTCTGACATTCCTAATTGCTTCTAGGTTTACTTTGTGCTCTAGTTTCACATACTTCTTTTTTCATTTATATTCATGCTTGAGTAATGTAATATTTATACATTTGGTCTTGGCATCCAGTGAATGCTAATGATAGTTAGATGTTCTTTCAGTCCCAGAAGAACCAGCAAAGACTTTTGTTAATTACACATTGCTTAACACATAAAATCTCAGACAAGTATTTGGCTGGGTGTCAAATGCCTCTAGCTTGCAATTGTAGAATTAAACTATGGAAGATTTGGGAGTGCTCTGTTTCCTGCTTTACTGTAGATAAATATTTCCAGTTTCTGTAGCTGGTAACCTTGTAGTCTTTGTTTTATGCAGCATCTAGTGGCCATACTCTGGAATGAACTTTGGTAGTTAGTCATGGCTGGAGTTTGAGAGGGTTTCCCTACACAGATTGTAGAATTATTTTGTTCTTTACATGGGTGTTCTCCGAAACAATGAGGAAAAACAGATTGATGTAAAAGTAGCTGTGAAGACCACATCCACCATTAGCATTCCCAGCATGGTACATGTACCCATGTAGCTGTACAGGATGAGCCGTCTTACAAAAGGTGATATTAGTCTGTAACTATAAATGCTGAAGGGATGGTGCGCATGCTAAGTGACAAAACCAGAGATAACACTCCATCCAAACAATTAATTTGTTTTTCTCATTTTGTTTCCCTTATATTTTCCACAACATTCATAGCCATGGGAAAAAATCCATCTGCAGGCAGAATGCCTATTGTAGGATGAGCTGAAGTGTTAAGAGAACTCAAAATAGTCAAAACTGATGACTGCATAACAGATCTGGGGAGGTTGAGGGCCAACCAGCCACAAACTGAACTCAACCTTCTTCAGAGCCTTGGATCCTAGTGGCCATTCCGTTCTGCAGTCCATCAATTAACAACTCCTTTTTTTCCCCATTTCTTGGTGACATTGAGGTCATAACCCACGCTCCTCTTAATTTCCTATATATTATATTTATCAGACCAAACTGCTGGTAAAAATGAAGCGTAAGAATATTTTGTACACAGTCTGACAAAATAAAGGATCTCCTTAAATGACTCACTGAAAATAATAGGAATAATTCCAAATGCTGGTGAATCTGAGTCATCTGAGCCACTGGTTTATAAATAGCAGATACCTTTGCTTGCTTTCATGCTGTCTCTAGCCATTACAGTTCATTAAGATCAGATGCATGTTGCTTTTCTCTGCTATTTGGATTATTCAAGCTATTAAGAAGACACAGAAGTGAGAGAGAAAATCATGAGAGCTTTTGTGTCGATATTGTTGCTAGGGAAACCACTTTCTTTTTATTTCAGTACATGGGACACTGGTGTCACTTTGAGTCTGATTTGCAGAAAGAGAACTTCCGAGGAAGGTATCAGGGATGAAAAACAGAATTAATGAAATCCTAAACTTCCATTGTAAATAGAAAAAGTGTTGTACAAGATGATTCAAAAGCAGCCTGAATGACCTGTGAGTTTATTTTTTGTTTTCAGTCTGACTAGAATATAAATGTTAAAGACAACAGACATGAGGGACCTGTGGGTCTCTACCAGACATGTCTTAGATAATCTCCCCTGCCTTTTCCGGTAGCTGCATCATTGTGTTGCATTACCATTTAAGCAGAGTCGAGAATATCTGGCTGGAATGACAAGGAATATTTCACTCTCTCCAGAACTGTCCTCCAGAGTCCTTCTTTGCTCACAGCTCTGTACAACCTTACTTGTACCCTCCAATGCCTGGAAGAGCTTCCTGTCTTAATTTAATCAGTCTTCAACCATTCTGTCCTTTAAAGCCCTTTATCAACCACATTTCTTTTAAGAAAATCCTTACATGTATTTTGTGAAGAGCAATAATAGTGAATTTAGAAATGAAAACCAGAACAAATGCAAATCGAGTCTAAAGCTATGCAGTCATATAACACATGAGAGATTTCACCACTGGATTGCCTTATGTCATTTAAAGCTCATTTGCCATTCTCATTTTGATCAGATCTTCTTGACGATTAAACTGTACATAAAAGGAAGTTGAAGCAGCATTGGTAAAATCATTCTAAAATTGCAATTTTTTTTTTTTTCATTCTTTAAGGAGAGGAAACATTGACAGCAAAGAACCACTGCGGCAAAGCATCCTGAATGGTTTTATCACTTACAGTGCAGTACTTCCAAGTAACAACACCCCCCACCTCCCACTTTGAGGAACTGGAGTATTGAGCTAGTGACTGGATAAATAAATGTGTAAAGTGCTCTTTTCAAATTATGATACTTTTTAGGTTCTGATTTCTTCTTTCTCAACAGAATTTATCTTAACTATATACTTTGCTTTCTTTTGTAGCGATTGGATACAAAAAGGATGAAATACATTAACTTTATACCTTAATTACATTTAAAATAGGCTCAGGAAAGCACTATAACTGCAGTGTAAGAAAAATCTCTGTACTGGTAGGAGCTGAACTAGATAATCCTATGAGTTTTTTTCTGTCTCTCATTCGTGATGTTGTAGTCATTAAAGCACCTGGAAGTTGAATGGTACTAAATAAATAATAAGTCTTGAGTGATCCTTTGGAACACTAGAAAGCATAAAACTTTTTAGACAAAGTGGGGATTGGAAGTATTCCTACATCAAACCAAGTAGGTTCCTAACATCAAAGCTTGCTGTCTTCACACTGGTTTTATCTGCTTCTTAAATTTCTTCATTCTGTTGCCCATTCAAAATAAACATCAGCAGTGGAAGCCAGTTTTTTATGAACAAGTATTAGAATCAGGTTACAGTCTGAGACAAATTTACCTGCCAGGGCTTTTTCAGTCATTTGGTGAAAATTGTGGTTTTTCAGCTACGTTTATTAATGTGTCATTGAAACAGCATTTACTCAGCATAATTTATGAAGGTGTCTTCATTAACAAGTGTCATGGTTTAATTTAACTGGCAACTAAATTGTCTCTGCTGCTCATTCCTCCTCAAGGGAGGATCCTCACACTCTGCCCCTGCTCCACCGTGGGGTCCCTCCCACACAAGACAGTCCTTCAGCAACTTCTCCAACGTGAGTCCTTCCCATGGGCTGCAGTTCTTCACAAACTGCTCCAGTGTGAGTCCTTTCCATGGGGTGCAGTCCTTCAGGGGCGGACTGCTCCGGTATGGGCTTCTCACAGTCACGGGCTCCTTCGGGCATCCCCCTGCTCTGGTGTGCGACCCTCCTGTGCAGGGAGGTCTCTGCTCCCCAGTGACCCTCCATGGCCGCAGGGCACAGCCTGCCCTCTCACCACGGGCTGCAGGGGGACCTCTGCTCTGGGTACCTTCTCCTGCCTTTCGGCGCTGACCTGGGTGTCTGCCTGGCTGTCTCTCACATCCCACTCCTCTCTCTGCTGTCGGTTCCACAGCAAGTTTTTCCTTTCTTAAATATGTTATCCCAGAGGCGCTTCCGCCATTGATATCGTGGCAGCAGGTCCACCTTGGAGCCAGGAGAGCTTCTAGGAGCTTCTCACAGATGCCACTTTTGTAGCCCTTTCCCCACTACCAAAACCCCACCACACTAACCCAATACACTAGGGAGTTTCTGTAATGTGGAATGTTAATAAGAGCCTTGATAAGGATATACCTCTTCCTTAAGCACTTGAAAAGAGATTATTAAAGTGAGTGTGAAGAATTATATTTACATCAGTTGAAGGTCAGAACAGTTGAAATTTGACTTTGTACGTGCTTGGTCAAGGTTACAGTGCTTCAGTGGTCTGTGTTGCCTTCAGTGTATTGTACATCATTTGTTCTTCAGTACAAAACTGGAGAGAGGGCTAATATCAGCTTATGTATCATTTTTACTCCAGTAGTTTATCATGTGGTAGTTGTCAGTAGGAGGATGGGATCCATGGTTTTATAAATATATACATTTCATTGTTTCCGGTTTTGACACAGGTCCTTCTGCTGCGTAAACATTTGTACATCCAACTCTCTGAAGGTTTCTCAGTGGTAATGATTTATTAGGGAGCAAAATATTTGGAAAGAGTATTTGTCTGTCTGTGTTAGCTTGTCACAGTTAAGCTTAATTCATTTTATTCTCACAGCTCCTGTGCAACACAGCCCCACAGACATCTTTCTTATGCATCAGTACATGTAAGGTACTCTATCAAATTTTGGGGTTTCTGTAGAAGCTGCTAGACAAAGGCCATTACTTTCAGTGTGGTTTTAACATGTGTTTAACTGAATCAAACGCTACACAGTTTTAGAAACCAAAATCCAAACATCTGTAAACAGATGTGCTGTGAAGTGGAGGGGCGGGTACTAACTGACAGATGACTGATTCAGAGACACCTGCACTAGATGATTTACGTAAATGATAGTAGGCTGTAAACATAACGGGTTTTTATGATGCAACTGTAAGCCTGGGGTACATTTCTACAAGCCATAATGTTTCTTTCTCATAATCGATGGCAGGTAGGAGGTATAAGAGCATAGCAAAACGCATAGCAAACCACATTGACTGAATGTGTGCTCCCACTCTGGTGTTAGAGCAAAGAGATAACGTGGTTTGAGAGTGGAGGGATTAGGCTAGTAGGACCTAGAAGGTTACATCACCTTTGTGTTTGAAGCTCTCCTGGCTGTCTCTGTCCAGTTGTGGTGCATGCAGTCCAAGCAGAAAGATGACAAGTTGGAGAAGTGTTCATGAGAAATATTAAAGGACTGAAAAACATTATTTATGTGGGATACTCAGACCTGAATCTGTCTGGCTTAACAAAATAAAGCAGAAGGGGTGACTTTGTCACACTCTGCAAGTACTTCTGCAGTGTTTGTAGAAACAGATATGAGGTAAGAGAGAGCTCTTCAGTCTGGCAGCTGAAGTATAACGTGATCCCCTGGCTGTAACTTGAACCTGTTCAGATTAGATATAAAGCACGTGTTTTTGGCAGTGGAGGCAATTAATGAGATACCCAGGGTTACTGTGTTTTAGATTCTTAATACTAAGATTGAATTTTTTTCCTAAAAGGCAGGCAACAATTCAAATGGCAGTTAATTCAGGGAAGTTCACAGAAGGATGTGTCCACAAAGGTACCATGCTATCTTACAGGCTGAGAAACCTGGACATGATCCTCTCTTACCAGTTAATGAGATTCCTATGGGGAAGAAGAGAGGTGGCTTGTTTTGGGTTGCACTAGCTCCTGCAGAACCCTGCTACGAGGAATACTTCATTGTGTTTGCACAACCCCAGCAGTGACAAATGCCAACGGCCTGGACTAGGTCAGAGCTGGAGTCATTCCGTGGCAGGAGTCCTTTTTCTCTCCAAGCGCAGGTCTGAAGTTGTGACTTGCCTGATGCAGTGCTGTTGCATAGCATCACAAGTGAATCTATTTCTGGCATCCTCTGCATTCACAGCAGATGGGGCCATCTAATAGTTTTGGCATTCCCAGTGTGCTACCACCGGTATGATGCTATGGGGCAGGCAGTTTTGCACGTGAAGAGCTATGCTGAGTACGATTAGGGGCTAGAATGGTTAATGGGCATTGCCAGAAGGCAGTGTGTGAGGGTCAGATCCCACAGCACTGGAGCCAGCTTTTGGGGGCACTGCTGTGTACCAGGAGCCTGCACAGGTGCATTTACACCCAGGTCTGATGCAGACACTCTGCTTGGGTATCACACAGCACGTGGGCCTTGTGCATGTGAGATTTTGGCTGCTTAGCAACTGCATAATAGGGCTGTCCCAGAAGGGCACGCCGTCTGTTTAGTCTATAAATGTAAAATGTCCATTTAAAATCTGCATCATACATCCCAAAGAACATTGGAGCACTTGCGGCTTTTATAATGCCAGAGGTATTTGGCATTGTCAGTGCAGCACCTTCCCAACACAACAGCAGTGCTAGAGGTTTCTGATCGACTATAACTGTGCAATGTATTGACCTCTTCATCCAGTGAAAAGCTCCCTCTCAGTTTTCTCCTGTCCTTCCTGCCCCATTCCACTCTGTAGCGAGCATCACTGCCCAGGAAATTGCGTCGTTTTCAGTTGGCTTAAATAAGTTTTTAAAAATAAAGATTAGCAGTGTATATAGGAAACAGCTGTAAGCTGCAAAGCATGCATGGGCAAAAGTGTTCTTTAAAACCACGGTTCTAGATCTCCAATGTCTTCTTTTGTTATACATTTGCTAACAAGCTGTAGTTCAAGTTAGACAAAATATCAGGATAAAAGCACGTGAAATCTTGTGACAGATTTGCTAAAATAATTCACATCTGACTATTTTTCTATTCCTTCAAAAAATGTTCTCAGTTCAATAATTTTTACTTAAATTAAAATGTAATCAGCTAAATGACAAATAACTTCTAGCTTTCCCCATAGAAAATGGTTCTGCATGCTGTCTTTTTAGTTTCATCTAATGAAACATTACGTCTGAAGAGGTAAGAAGAAGCAAAATAATGTGGCTCTTAGCTTGTTTAGCCTCCTATCCACTTAGTGACTGATGTCTACATTGGTAGTAGACAGATTTAGCTCAAAAGCTTCCAGTTCTTATGCAAAAATGTAAATGCAAGGAAAATGTTTTTAAAAGGAATTAGATGTCTTCATTTTTCTTAAAAAATACAGTTGAGTGATTAATCAGCATGGCAATTTCTAAAATATGTCACTTGGGTGAGAAAAAACATCCATATTCATGGCAATCTATAATTAACTTTCTTAAAAAAAAATGTCGAAATGGACTTTGTCCAAGGGTCTCTGATCACTGTTTAAGCTGTTAACTCCGTTTTGAAGGTTTCTCTCCCATAAAGTCTTGCTGTTTAGTGAACAGACAAACTGACATATGAGCAGTCAAGTTACTTGTCCCCAACCTTATTCCAAGTTACAGGAGCTACTAACAGAATCAAGGAGTCCTGATGTTTCGCTTTCTCACCTACACAATACAACTCTTACATCCACTTACTACCATTCCGGTTTCTGCATTTCCCATTATGCATTTCTGCAAGGCAGCAGTGTACAACACCCTTTGTTTTGCAGCCATCCAAAGGACGTTTAGTTCTGCGTTTAGAAAACTTTTTTGACTGATAACCTGAAATGTCTGTATTTAATCTGGGCTTACAAGAAACTAAAGGAGGTTTAGAGATAGAGTACAAAAGAGTCAGATGTTAAGATAATATTAGAGCCTAAAAGGTTAAAAAACACTTGCATCCGTTATTTTGCAGTGTTTAATTTTGTCAGTACGACAGCTGGATTTCACTCCTTTGCTGGAGCATTGACAGACATCCCAGCACCAGCTGCCCTGCTGGGGAACCGGCCACCTTGGCTGCTCACTGTCCCTTTCTCATAGTTCCGTTTATCTGCCAGGAGAGCAATTTGCACTTGAAAGGCCTCTGGTCTACTTAAGACAAAATCTGCTAGGAACACCGGTATGAACTATCAGGAAGGATGATGGTCCAGTAACAGTGCCACAATGGGGGATGGACGTACGGTACAGTTTCCACTAGCCTTGGTTTTTGTTCCAAAATTGCAATGTTGCTGCAGTCCAAAAGCTATTTTGGGAACTTTACATGAAAATAGGTCTTTCTCAACAAGGTTAGTGAATATAGTGACAATGAATCTGTAAAAGCAGTAAATCTAGTTCTTCTGGACAGAAAATGAGCATACAGATTCAGCATTTCCACAGAAAACACAAAAACTTTGTAGTAGTGAGGCACTGAAGAGGTATATGCTAACACAGCACTTCAGCTAACGGCACACAGCGGCAGCATTTAGTAGCATTCTGAATGACACTTTTAATGTGGGACATTCAGCTTATAAAGCAGAACTGACAGTGGCTCTGACTTCTTCTAGCCTGCTTGGTAATCATTGATGTTCCCTTCTGTCTGCGGATCTCATTCTTGTGTATTCTCTATGCCTATGTCACCTTTGATCTTCTGACACTGGGAACCATGAATAGCAAGGCTTACACCTGTGACTTTGTAGTAGTAACTACACATTCCTTTGATTTACTATAAATTTTGGTTAGAATATGTGTAGTGCCCTAGCAGGGGAAATGTCTTCATCCCCTTGTCATTAAACTGATGCTTGTAATAGCTTCAGCCTGGCAAGTCTGTAATTCAGTAAACTTTGCTGTTTAGACATACTGGTTCAAATTCAGCTGTAGCAACTGGCCACAATACCTTCAAAGCTCTTTAGAACCGAGCAGAATTTGGCACGCTTCATAATAAATGGTCAATTTTGCAATTTTAACCTGCCATAACTGTGTTTAGCACAAACAAGTCAGACCAAGCGTTACCTGGCCATAAGTATGAACAAGGAATATACCGGTTTTAGAATTAAGCAACCCAGCTGTGTTGTCATTTATAGGATTAAAGAACAGCAATGCTTTTCTAGATCTATGTCAGAGTAGCAGAGTTCCTTACTGTGTTTCATCTTAGGAAGGAGTTATTGGTATTGCCCAAATAAATTTTTCTTCAAGGGCCTGTGCATATTCCCACTGGAAGCTCATGGTGAGCAAGTTAGGGACAAGCCGAGAAGCACTTTCAGAACTCTCTTTCATGTCAGTGCGTGAGAAATCTTGCCTGAGCATGACATTACTACCATATGTGTGTTTGTGTAAACATACGCACATGTATGTGCACACATTTGGCTGCATAAATTGCCATCGTTTCGAATGCTCAGAGGAGACATAGGTTGCTCCATGGAGTATTTTTATCTTATCTGCTAGTTATTACTTTCTGTAGAGAAGTATACATCATGCTTTTGCACATGTAATTTGCCCACAAGCTCACAGACCAGCACTAAAGTCCAGGATGAATTTGTAACTCTCAACTAGCTGAAGACTGACTCCATGTCTAGTCCTTCCTATCCTTCGGTCTTTCAGGGACAGGAATGTGACCTGTGGGTCTCAGAGCCTGGAGCAATGTGGTACTTCAGAGTCTCTGAGAGTACCAAGCTCAACCTTTATACCCTCATGCTCTCACTTGTGAAGTAGCTGTGTAACTGCAGCCTCATCACTGCCCTCTGTCATCAATTGTAGGCTTTTCTTTGCCTTTGGTTCCAGAATCACAGGTACAAGCTAAACAGTAGCTTTACAGACAACTCCTGTTATGCCTTGGTGGGTACGTCCTTTCTTGTCCATCACTGCTTATCTGACACCTTTATCTTAGTGATGACTCAAGATCATCCTCTGGCACTAATAGCTCTAACTGTATGCCCAGTGCATACAGATGCCCAGCAGTTAAAAGGACAGAGTTAAGAAATATTTCTAGGAACTGAATTGGTAAGAATTCAACCTCCTCAGTAATGATACGTCCTGAGGAGAGGAAAAAGTGGCAGTGGCCAGTTGAAAGTTTATAAGGCTCTTCCAGTCTAAACAAGAATGATGAGCGAAAAGGTTCCTTGCTTTTCCAGTGCGGTGGTGTGTTTCTTGCTGTTACTCCCTACCCCACACTTTTTTTTTTTCCTACTTCTGTCCGTTCCCGTTCTTATTTCTCCAGGTTCAAATGAGAACCCCTTTGCTTGGAAGCTCAGGTCAGCACTAGGCAAGGCATTGGGCATTACCGTTGCTAAGAGCAGCCTGTCCTCTCCCAGTTGCACGCTTGTGCCTTGACAGGGTCAGAGCATGATTGAAGGGTGAGAGATGCACAAAAGCAGAGAAGGTTTGAAATTAAATAGTCTTTGAAGCTTTTTCTTAACTAGTCTCACTCTGGCACAGGCCCCTGCCTTAGAGGCATGATCCAGTGGAATAGCAATGACCTAAAGCTACTGCTCTGCCCACTCAAGCATGCGGGGAGGAGAATTTATCTCAAAAATGACCATATGAGAATATCTGAGCTGCAAGGAAATGTTTGTAGATGATGTACACTAACATCAAAAGAATGACCTTTTTTTTTTTTTTTTTTTTTTTAATAAAACTGGTTTTTTTTCTGAAATACTGAATGCTACACAGAAACAAAACATGGAAAAATCCTGGTGGGTGAAACCTTTATCTCTTCTCTCATTTACTACTAGTGCCAATGGAGTAACTGTCCTAATTAAAAAGAACTTGCCCTTTTAAACAGAGGGGCTGGATTCTGATCCAAATGGCCTTGTAGAAAAGAAATTGCTGAATGAAGTCATTACTCTAATTAACATTTATGCTCCTAATGTTAACAATGTACTTTTGAAACTAACTGGTAGCATAGATATTCCTCCTTAAATAATCTAATGGTCGGGTGTGGGTACTGATTTTAATTGCCATTTGGCTATCAATTTAGACAGCTCTACTAGGAGTGATTGCATCGTAAATCAGATCTCTCAAGAAAGTCATTAATGAGCTAATGAATGATAGGTGTTTGTAATGATGAATGGCACAGCTGATAATGCTTATTTAGGCAAGTGGTGTACTTAAGTGTCCTGTGGTACATATGGAAAGAAGTGACTGTTCACCAGTAACCAGGTAGTAAAGTATTACTACTACTAAGTCAGGTCCGTGGTTTTATCTTCCGATTCCCAGTATTAGCCCTGTGCTCTATATCGCTAAGCTGTTTCTGTGATTTGTAATTCACAGAAATGTAGTTTGGAGCCCTGCATCTCTGTTTGACTTTGTTTATATATTTCTTGTCTCCCTTAGCATAAATCATAATGACAGCTTAATTGGTTTATATTTCTGAAGCAGTTTGAAATGTGAAGTGTTGCATAAGTGTTCAAGGTTGTTATTACTTTGTGACTCTTCCCAACCATTTTCTTTCCAGAATGAAAATTAAAGAGAAATTATTTGTCATTTGCAATAGTAAATATGGTGAATCCTGTCATAAGTAATCACTCAAAGATCACCAAACAACCCCTTTGTTTCACAAAACGCACTTGTTAAATCTTGAACTTGTGTCTCCTTCATAATACAGTAAATCCATTAACTTCACTGGAAGTGAAGATTTGTGCTCATGTGAACAGGGAAGCCAATCTTTGATATCTGTGGCTGCGAGAAGGTAGTTTTGTGATGGAATAGAGGTCCTGGAAAACACTTGTATGAAGGTTTTGCTATAATTAAAACATTGGGCCATTTGATACACTTAGAATTTGAGATTATGACTTCTGTGTTTCACAGGAGGAACATGTATAGAATCACAGACTGGTTTGAGTTGGAAGGGACCTTAACGATCATCCCGTTCCAACCCCCCTGCCATGGGCAGGGACACCCTCCACTAGACCAGGTTGCTCAAAGCCTCATCCAGCCTGGCCTTGAACACTTCCAGGGATGGGGCATCCACAGCTTCTCTGGGCAACCTGTTCCAGTGCCTCACCACCCTCTCTTCTCTGAAGAATTTTTTCCTGATATCCAATGTAATTTTGTCAGTCTTTAAAGCACAGTATTATTACTGATTGCAAGATTCATTCATTCACAGATGCATATTTTACCTAAAGAACTTACATATACCAAATTGGGCTTTGGGGTGGTTTTTGCTTTTGTAGAGTACTGTTGACTGCAGACTAACCCTCTAGCTTTTCCTTAGGACCTGGCCAGTGCTTAGCATTACCAGAGATTTTTTTTAATCAGGTGCAGTGTTCAAAAAATAAGGTCACACGGAGACAGTTGTTTGTGCGTTTAATTCCCTTTGTTGCTTCCACTGGCTGACAGGTCAGAGTCAAGAGGTATCCATGACAAAGTAGAAAAGTCTTTTACCCCAGAACAGGATTTTAGGATCAGAAATGAAGCAAGCAGGCAAAACAAGGACAGCCAACAAAAAGCAGCCTGGGGCAACACAGCCTGTCAGTGAGAAAGAGAGAGATAAGAAACACTTGGACAGTTGTGCATGTTGGCTTCAATCTGTAATGACTGTGCAGGCCACACATAAAAAAGATTTGGCTGTCCTTGACAGAGAACAAAAAAATCTCACATTTTTCAACTGTTGTGTTTTGGGGTTTTTTTCTCCCTGTTGAAATTGTTTAAATAGTCAACCTGGTGAATAACAATTCATTTACTTCGGTTCTGGTTTTAATTATTTGTCTCAGTGTCTTCAGGCAATTATTAGATGTCATCTTCGAGAGACAAAGTAAAAGCTCTCTTTGCCTTTTAACAACCACATTTCCACTGTGGATCAGCTGGATCTACAGATCTCACTGGCTTAAATTCTATGTGTTGTATCACTCTAGTGTAAATTAAGGGTAAAATTTGGACCATCAGCTCCAATAACACTTAATTCAGTCAACACTGACCGCTGTTGCATATCTCTGGTTCTGTGCATGCAGAGACCTCCATGGCCTTAGGATCAAAGTGTCTATTTGTGCCTAAATTCTGACATAGCTGAGAAATTAATGGTAAGTACCTATATCCCACACACTTTCGCAGCAGTCCTGTCCATGCTCAGAGAATGCATATGGCAACAATGCCCAAGCTCTCATGGTAGTGATGGCACTTTCTTGGTAGCCTGGTGGTCAAAGCAAAGAAGCAGTGGAAGGTAAGGGTGTATTTAATGTCTCACCTGGTAAGCCCGGAGATAACTACTTGAGCTGGTGTGCTGGGTTCAGTCAGGAAAGGGTTAACTCCCTTCACTGTGGTTGCTAGGGAGCTGTGTTCCTGGACGCTGAGAGAAGCACTGATAAGTTCTTAGCTGGCGCTGGGCCTGTACTGAATTCAAGGTCTATTCCGCTTCTGATACTGCAGCTGACCCAAGCTGACCAAGGAAGTATTTCATTCCATAGTACGTCATGTTTTGGGTCTGGAACGGGGGAGGGGGTCCGATAGCCATTACTCTTTCCCTTGTTCACCTACTCCTGGGCACTTGCTAACCCTCCTGCATTAGCTGCTTTGCTAACTCCTGTGCTGGCTCCTTCGTGTGGGAGTTGGTGGGTTGTTTAGGGTTCATGGCCGCGCTATCGCTGACAGGGTTCGTTCAGAATCTGCTGCATTAGTTCGTGGGCTCCAGCCCTCGGGCTGCGGCTCTCGGGCTGCGATCGCTCTCGGGCTGTGGTTCTCAGGCTCTCTGGGTCTGATTCTCACTACTCAGCATCTGGGTGTGCACTGGTCAGTGGATGGTGAGATATTGTATCATATTGTATCATATGGTTTATTTTCTATTATTTTAATTATTTATTATTAGTACTAGTATATATTGATTTAGATTTAATTAGTAAATAGCTCTTATCTCAATTTTACGAGCTTCCTTATTTCTTTTTCCTCCAATTCTTCCCCTCCACTGGAGAAGGGGAGGGGGATTTGTGAGAATTTTGCTCTGTGGAATTTTGCTAGCCGGAGTTAAATCACATCTATTCTCCTCCTCTACTCTGCCCTCATGAGACCCCACGTGCAGTGCTGCTTCCAGCTCTGGAGCCCTTAACATAAGAAGGACATGGATCACAGAGTTGGGCTTGTTCAGCCTGGAGAAGAGAAGGCTCTGGGGAGACCGCATAGCACCTTCCAGTACCTGAAGGGTCTGACAAAGAAGTGGGGGCGGGGGCGGGTGTGGCTTTTTACAAGGGTCTGTAGTGACAGGACAAGGGGTAATGGGTTTAAACTGAAAGCAGGGAGATTTAGATTAGATATAAGGAACAGTGAGAGTGGTGAGGCACTGGCACAGGTTTCCCAGAGAAGCTGTGGATGCCCCATCCCTGGCTGTCTTCAAGGCCAGGCTGGATGAGGCTTTGAGCAACCTGGTCTAGTGGAGGGTGTCCCTGCCCATGGCAGGGGCGTTGGAACTGGATGATCTTTAAGGGTCCCTTCCAACCCAAACCATTCTGTGATTCTATTATTCTGTGATTCCGTATCTCCGTCATATTGGGACCAAGGTGAGGAAAAAAAAAAAAAAAACCATTAGGAAGAGCTATCATTCTGGCTTGAAGGGGAAACAGGAACACAGAGTCTCCCTTAAGTGTTTAGCTATTACTTAGTGTTTAGGACTTCTAATATCAAATTACCTTTAAAAAAATTATTTATATTAATGTGGCAAAATAATAGTCTTCTGTTGATGAAAACAGTTTTTCTATAGTTTTTTCCTTGGGTTTGGGGTTTTTTGTTGTTGTTTGTTTTGGTTTGGGGTGATTTTTTTCAATTTATTTATTTTCTTTACCTGGAATTACTTGGAGTCTCTGAGAAGTATTTTTATTTATTCTGACAACTCCTTAAGGGAAGAACCAAAAGGGAACATATGATTTATTCACCTTGTGCAAGATGACTCTCCAGGACAATCTGCAGATGCCTTTTTAGGCACATAAGGCAAGGATTCCCTATGTACTTTTCCAATTGGCAAGATAACTTTCTCTGGTAGCAGTTTGAATAAATGAATACAAAACCTGATTGACTACTGGGATGTCTTTTTTCTCTAGAAACAAGTTTGAAGAAAATGTCAGATGAAATGAAAAGTGTAGGGTGCCTTCTTGAGGTTGTCAAGTAAGTTGGAGATATCAAGTTTCTAACTATACCCCAGTGAAAATGCCACTGTGAAATTGTATAAGGTGTCTATAACTGCAGCTTTCGAAATAAACCTAAATTCCCATTATAAAAAGGAAACACATTACTGACCAAACCAGAGGTGGGTGCATTAATCCAGCATCTCGCCTCAGACAAAAGACAGATCAGTCAGTCTCAGGACTATAAAACCTCAAGAATACACATTTTTGAGTAAGCTTCAGCTGGTCCCTGTTCCCCTACACACACCATTTTCAGATAGATCTGTAGCAACTATGGATTGACTTAACATATGGGTAATCTCTAAAAAATTCGGCTGTAGTAACTGTATGTTCTTGAAACTCATTCCCATTCTGGACTCAGAGCTTGATCTGTAAAACTTCAAAAGTTTTATACTTTAGTTCATTTTGAATGCAGGTGCTTCCTCTCAATGACCTTCAATTTATCATCTTTAATTTTATGCATATTTTGTGTTTATTTACTTTTATCATACCCTTCCCTTTCTACCACCTTATTATAGCAATAAATTTTATTTTTATTATAGGAAGTTTAGAATTTTGTTTTTCTCAGAACAGCTTTTAGTTCTGTATTGTTTTCCTTAAAAAAGTCTGGACCAACACTTCATTGCAATAAAGTTGCATACAGTGCAAGGGGTAACAGGTTTAAATTTAAAGTGGGGAGATTCAGATTAGGTATCAGGAAGAAGTTCTTCACAGAGAGGGTGGGGAGGCACTGGAACAGGTTGCCCAGAGAAGCTGTGGATGCCCCATCCCTGGCTGTCTTCAAGGCCAGGCTGGGTGAGGCTTTGAGCAACCTGGTCTAGTGGAGGGTGTCCCTGCCCATGGCAGGGGAGTTGGAACTGGATGATCTTTAAGGTCCTTTCCAATCCAAACCATTCTACACTTCTATAATCTGATGAAAGTTCTTAAACACATTATTGAACATTTACATTGCACATCATTCTATCCCTTCCATAAGCTGCCTTCCAGTTTATGGTCCTAGCTTTGCTTATTATTTAGCAGAAGGAAGCTGCTACTGTACAGTTACCTGTCTGCAGTAATGCTGCTGTCTCCCTGGAAAGGTCATTTCACAACACAATGTTTCCCTGATTTGCATTTATCAATAATAAATTGCAGCTACTATAATGCCTTCCCATACAGTTGTTGGGGTTTTTTTAATTTTTTTATTTTAGTTCATCTGAAGCTGCAGAAACATCCAATTCTGTGTCTCAGAGTAAATTAGATCAAACTGTGCCTTGAAGTGCTCTTAGTCTTTTCTTGTGTTTCCCTTCCAGATCATTTCTAAGGTTGTCAAGCCATTTAGGCACTACTGTCGAAAGTGAGGGACTCTGCTGCAAGCTCTTCTCTAATATGGCAAAGGACTTTTACCTCTACAAGAACCCTAGCAATAATGTGTAAATTGTGCAAAATCAGAGTTCAAGGGAAGTAAGTGATCTCATGGTTTGTTAAGCCTAAATCTTTAAATGATGGCAGAAAGCAGTATCATGATTCAGTGTGTTGGGACCTTGGTTATCACAGCTCTGAATCATGTCATCTGTCATCTGCCATCTAAAAGGTGTCTGGACCTTCTTGTAACATCAATAACCAAACGCATGTACACTTCCAGGGGTCAGTTCAGCCCACCTAAGATCACTGCCCAGGGCAGGTGGGTACAGACAGCTGGTTACTTAGAACTAGACACCTAACTTCTAAGCAGCAAGAATGAAATGAGCTAAAGAGCTACCCTCTTACTATTTAGGGATCAGACACAGTGATGAGACTGCTCAAGGTCTGAATCCAGACGACGACAGGCAGCTCACAACATGAAAAGTATGTGTGCTGTGAGAAAAAGTATTTCTGTGTTTCTGCTTCACTCCAGCAAAAAGTATACTGGTTAGGAATTGAACCATGTCTCTTCTATGGGAAAACAGAGTTTTCAGATTAAGTGTAGCATTGCTTTTCAGAAGATGAGGTCAGGTGACAGGATTGCTTTAAAATGTGTAAAATACTATAAAATAGTTACTAATATATTTATGAAGCTGAATTGTTGCAGTCTTCTTCCAATATCCTGCATTCATATATCTGTGATTCTTGCTTGTGAAGTCCAAATGCCCTTTTGCATTAATTAATAATTCCCGTCCCTTTGTCCACAATTTTCCTCGAATAAGTAGGAGTAGCCTTTTAAAGAGCTTTAGATTTTTCACTTTCTGGTATGCTATTCTCAGTATAAGATCAAAACATGGAAGTTAAAGGTCACTTCATATTTGGTGGTGGTTGGGAGATCTGTGATGATGTGCAGTGCATGCAGCACACTGCTGCATCTGATAAGCAGTCATCTCTCTTCTAGGTTATTATCTAAAATAGATTTGTTCTGCTTCTCAGAGAGAAATAAGAACTTGAAGAATATTTGGAAGAAATAAGGTCAGGACCTTAATCTTTGAGGAATCTTAAAGCAGGCCTGTTCCTTCTCCATGGCCACATCCACCTGGACTTAACGCAGGATGGTTTAAAGTTACTTATCTGAAATGTGTTTAAACCTTCAACTCATGGGATTCCCAGGTCTGACTGGAGAACTGTTATTTCCCAACTATGAGAGATTTAGTGTCAAGAGGGTTGTATCTGTTCACATGGTTTGGTGCTGGTAGGAATTAAAGGAATGATGAAAACAGTTCAGGCAGTATCCAATTCTGTAAAGGTGAAATTCTTCTTTCTAGTTGCTTCTTGTATCTTACACAGAATTTTTATGGGTTAGTCTAAATGTAATGCCTAAATTTGTAGACGAGCTACCTCAAATAGCTGGAAGATTAAGTAATGAAATCTAAGGAATGCAGAATATTTATAGGATAAAACCAGCCTAGTACTTAAAAAAAAAAAGGTAACTATGTAAAATGGAACTATGGAAACAGAGACGAAGAAAACTTCTGTCTGAACTCTCTGAAATACACTAAAGCAAGTGATATTTCCAAGGAAATTTTATTTTTTTATGAGAATTAATTTTGTATGCCTTAATTTTGGGGTCTTCAGAATTTCTGAAAGTCATAATTGTTTTCTCTCATCACCTGTGCAGATCCAGTATGCTCTATCTGTACCTTAAGGTTACAAAACTTGATCTGTTACTGATATTTATCTTTAAAAATATGAATTAAAAAAAATCAAGACAAACTCAAATGTGCTTACTTTTACAGTCTTTCCCGGTCTGTCTGGAAAAGAGATTCTTATCCAGGGCAGTTGAGGTCTGATAATGAGAGAAGAGCAGGTCTGTCATGGTGGAAGTTTTGACAGCACGTCTGTCTCCATTCCAGTGTTTGTGAATTTAGAAACTTCCCCTGCTATTGCGTTCACTGAGGCCAGAACACTCTTGGGCAAAAATCTACAGCTATAATTAGTGATTCAGTTTTAATGTAGATGAATAGACAATCCTGAAGCCAGTTATTAAAATGTCATTAGTAGACACAGAAGTTAGCATATCTGCCTAATGTCTGTTAGCAGAAGCTGCCAAGACCAACCCAAATGAAATTCTGCCGGGGGAAGAGTCGCGGCAACACAAGGCATTAAAATTTTCCCTGCCTCTGGGAAACAGCTGGACAGCCCCTGCCAGAAAATGCTGAAGAGTTTGTTGGGAATGCACAGGCAAAAACCCTGACCCCCTTGTTCTAGCAGAACCCTGATATCTCTGGAAAATATTAGTCATAGCTAAAGCCCAATACAGTTAGAAAACAGCAAGGGTGAAAAACAGACTTTATAACAAGTAGCCCTGGGGATCTCTATATCCAACAAGGAAGGAATTAGTTCTGTGTATCGTGTGCAACCCATTCTGACAGCACTCCCAAAGTAAATAAATTTTAATTTGTGTTTTCAATTCAGACGTTCATGTAACAGCGAGGCTTAGAGAACTAAGCAATCTGGATTCAAAGGCTTAGTTAGAAGGACAAAGACTTCTCTGGGATCTTCCGTCTCTGGCTGAAAGTAGAGAAACTAAAAGTACCAACAAAGATCTTAGTAAAAGTATAACTTTGTAAATATTTCAGAGAACACAATAAAAGTTAAGACCTGTTGAAAAACATAATCAAAAATCTATATTCAATAACTTTCTTTTCCCTCAATCCTGAGAGATCTGAACTATGACCTTTCCTGGTCTCTTTGAGATCTTAATGACACAGGATCATGAGTAAAAATAATAGCAATGTAAATCTAAAATCTAAAGGCTTTTGAAGGCTTAATTTTTTTTTTTTTTTTGTTCACTTATTTTATCACCAGAGTTCTGCAACTTTGATCCATCAAGTGGCACTGCAAAACTATCATGAAAATGTATGAACCTAAGAACAAATTCTACTCACCCAGCCTTACAGGGATGATTTAAAAAACCCTAATTATAGTATAGTCACCCGTCAAAATAAATTACTCAGGGCGAGTGGGTGAAAAGAAGTTTGCAAGGCTTCCTTAAGGAGGTGGTAATTGTCTTGAATTTTGTTAAAATACATCACTAATTATATTTTATCAACGCCTATGTACTGTTTTCCTCTCTGGGAATTTTATAAGATGGTTGTAAGAATTTTGAGAGAAAGCTTTTTCACTTTTAAGATATTCTATAGTTGTGTATTTGTACTGCAGGGCATGTTTCACAACATGCAATAGAATGCACTAAATGACATCTACAGGTGACCAAAAATGTTAGAATTAAATAATTTCATAAGAAGATGCTCACTAATTGGACGTACTTCCACGGCAAAGAGATGTGTGGATCTAACAGCACAGTGAAGTGAGAGCATGGTGGAGCCACATGGTTGGCTCCTGGAGGTCTCCACAGAGTTTAGGAGGTCCACGGAGCCTGCATTTAGGAATCCTTCTGTCTTAAACATCCACTCCACACAATACCAAACCCTTCAGAGAAGATGTCCGTGACCCATTCACTTGGGCTATATTGGCCGTGAAATTTTAGCGCAAAGTTTGAGACACTACCAACCACGTATGGTCTCACCCTACTGTTTATACTGCCAGGGTGTTGGACCTTCTGTAAGCAATACCAACAACACAGCCTTTCTGTCCTCCCGAGAATACTCAGCGTGTGGACTCCAGATTGCAGCAGACTACAACCCAGGGCTTGCCACCTGTGGGCCACTACAGATGGAGATACTGGTTTTAGATCTCCTTGCATTCTTAACGTTGCACCTTTTAGTTGCTTCCAAAATCTTATTGTTAGGTTTTTTACTGTCATTTAGATGATGTTCAGATGCCTTTGTTGTAGATTGTAAACAGATGCTTCTGATGTATGCAATAGACCTCCAGTCATAAAAAAATGCAGCTGTTGTCTATATTCACATTTATTATTTCAATTAAAAATTAAAATTAAGCTAACTTCTGCCCACCTAAAACTCTGCATACCATTGCAATCTGTTATTTTTCCATATGTATTTGTTTGTGAGCTGTTAAAATATCAAACTTAACTCATAACCAGAGTACTTTCCTCTTAATTTATTTGCACTAGTGAGTGGCCATAAAAGCAATAAGTAGAATTTTAACATTCATTATAACATTTGCAGTTATTTTACTAATAACTGACAAACAAGGTTTGTCTTTCATTTCCTACAGTTGTGACTGACTCACACAATTTTGACTGATACTTCAACAGTTCAGAGTTGTATAAACAGTGCAGACAGATCAATCTAAATGAGGGTGCTATGTAAGCAGAAGGAGGGGTGTATTTGCAGCTGTGTATTGTTTCATCCTGCTCTAAAAATAAGTGTGAAGAGGAATTTGTGTCTCATTCTGGGCTCAGAATTTGAGTCACACCATAGTTGGAAGTATTGATATGAGAAGCTTTTGGCTCTGTGTCATACCTCTCATTTTCTGTCTGATTGTTCATTCCTACTATAATTTCCTAATTCCACAGCACCACTTTTACCTTTTGATACTTGTATTTTTAAACTGGACTTTTTCACTTCTTAGATGAGATCAGTGGAACTTCAGGATCCAAGGACTCTCCCAGCAATAAGCCCCTTCCTCCACAATCTGATGGGTCAGACTGGCCGATGCCAGGCGCTAAGGGAGTACGTCCTCCTCCACAGCCAGGGATGCAGACCTGGAAAAAGCCTTTCCTCTCCTGTCTCTGTGTGGAGGATGGAAAGTGGAGACATCTGCTCTACGCTGCGTTTTGGCCTCTTTCATTACAGAAAGGGAAAGAGGCTGGGGGTACTGGTGCTCAGAGGGAAGTGCATGGTGGTCAGTCCCTGCAACGTAGTGCAAATTGGAGCATGTCATGGGAGACACATTTATAACTGCTTCCAGTAGTTAGGATCTCTGGGTGTCAGACACAACAGTAGAGTGACCACTAGAAGATACGAGTCTTACTATTTCAGCATGATGATTCTTCTGCTTCTTTACTACCACCCAAATGCTTTGTCCTTTTTTTTGTCCATAAGAGCTTACCTTTCTCAGGAAGCAAGGTCGGATCTATTGCTTCATCATCAAACATTTCATCAATAAAATAAAAGTCTTACTACTTCCTGACATAGGTGAGCCGGGTTAAGAAAAAAAAATAGCTGCTTTGTCCTCCTCATTTTCTCCGTTGTGTGCTTGTTCTGACTTTCCGACCTCCTGATCTGGTCTCTGTTCTCAGGGCTAACCCTAACCTCCCCAGTAATTTTATCTGACTCCTTCTTTGCAGAATCAGGTAGACCTTTTCCTACGGCTGAGGGCTGGCAAGGAATACTTGGTGATTGTAACTGTGCTATGGCTTCCAAGCCATTTTGGCAGCAGAGCCAAACAGGTTGGGTTAGGCCATCTTCAGCGTTCAGCTGCAGTCGGAAACAGGCTGGGAGCACTGAGATAATCAGGCACAGCAGCAAGGTGGATTAAGCAGTGGTAGTTTTTCTGCAATTAAATACACGTTCTGCGCTGCCTGTCTGCGTGAAGGCTTTTAGTCAGGCCCAGCACAAAGAGCTTAGCTTAAGCTCTGCTGGCTTAAACTGACCTCTTGGCTTTGTTCTGAGGTGGCAGAGGAGTATGCACATGTTTTTTGAGTACGGCGAGGAGGCACCTTGAGTAAGAGAGCAGCTGCACTGAGTCAAACCAAGAGGAAGTGTAGCCCTATACTCTGTCTTTACTACTGCCCCTTGGTAGATGTTAAGGCAAAAAATCTAACAGGGAAGGCATGCAGAGACACATTCTGCACTCCGCTGATGTGTATTGAATGGAACACGCGATTCAGAATTTGTACCTTTACTTTTATTAGGCTTTCATAGTGTTTTCTTTTTTTCTTCTGTGACTTCGTATCGTTGCTTTCTGATTGTATTTACGATACTGGCAGCATCTCATAGTGAATCCCACTATTCTCTTACACTTTGTGAAAAAAACCCCACTTCTTTTGCTTGTTTTAAACCTCCTGATTTCATCGGGTATCCTCTTGTTCTCATGTAGTGAGAAGCCAACCATCCATTCATTCATTTTCTAGGCACTTTCCCAGGGTTCTCCTGATTTTATATGTATCTGCCATATCCCCCTTCAGTTGTCCCCTTTCCAAGCTGAAAACTCCAAATCGATTTAAGCAGTTCCAAGCTTTAATTGCCCTTCTTTAGATCCCCCGTGTAATTTTTGAGAGACAAGTACCAGAACAGCAGGCAGTATACAAAAGGGAGGGTACTATGGGGTTTTGTATAGTGCTATAAAGGTGTTTTTTGCTTTGTGCTCCATTCCTTTCTTTAAAGCTCGTAACTGCTGGGGTTTTTGGCTGCCAATGAGCATGGGATTTATGTTTTCTTTTAGCAAGCCTTCTTTTTTCTTTTTTTTCCATTAATTCCTTTTCTAAATTAAACACAATTGAAATTATTTATTTAGTGTGCTTTTTGTACGGGAAGCTGAACTTCAGTACCTTATGATTCGTGTTTCAACAGTAACATCTTGACCCAGCCCTGTCCTTTGCTCAGGCAAGACAAGAAAGAGCTGGTTTTGTCAGAGATTTTCCAAACATCACTGCAACAAAAGTTATGGTGTTCAAACATTTAGTCTCCACATTATACCTACATATGAAAAATGCTGAGGCTTTAGGAGGGTATCCTATTAGCTCTATTGCTAATTCCTAAAGCTTAGGCAAGGTATTTCAAGACACTGAGAAACTCTCTGTGATGGAAGATACAGTTTACATTGATTCTAATTCTTCTCTAACAGAGCATTGTTTCTTCATTGAAATGGCTGGCTCTCTCCTATATATTCTTTTCTTTGGAAATCTACAGGTTTTTTTCATTATTTTTATGAGGTACTGATTATGTCAATAGCTGTAGACCATTTTTATTTGCACTGCTTGTGCATATATTTGAATTAAGCATAGATAGGCAGACAGACAGCAACTAATAATGCAAAACACTTAAATCAGTGGTTATTGTATTATAAAGCATATAATATGTTACGTTACAGGACAAAATGTGGAAATTATACTGCATTTTCAGTTTGAAATCAGAAGAGTGAAACCCTCTTTGTCTCCTAATCTTAAATGTGCATTTTGTGTTTTTTACATTTTTATATATGTCATAGTTATAGAATTTTTTTGTTACGACTTTTTTTCTCAGTCTCCCACTAATGCATGTAGTCAGATGAAGTGAAAAAAGTGTTTAATATTCAAAACCACAATGAGCATATCTTTCATTTAAAACTTCTTCAGTTCAGGATATTAACACTACTACTAATTACTACTGCACTCAATTTTGTATGACAGTGGCAAAACTAAGGAAAAAGGGAAAAAAAGCCAAGGTACTGCACGTTTGATTTCACAGTTTATATCACATTGTTCCTATCACCCTGAGCTTTGTGTGCTGATATTTATGAAATCAGTGGAAACCAGTACATACGTCACAAGTTTTGTGAAGCTTATGGCATCTGTAGCACTGATTAACTTCCAGGCTGGTAAAATGGCTTAGGTCAGGGAGAATTTTTTTTTAATTGAGGAGTCCTTTTTTCAAAATATATATAATTTCAGACATGCAATCTCACCAATAAAGTTAACATGGTCTTAAGGAACACAGTAGTAGACATCCAACCAAGCACTGCCTTCAAGAGTGTTGGTTTTTAGGTATTCTCAAAATGCCCTGCAGTCTCAGAGCTTAGAAGTTTTACTGTGACCAGATCTAATTTTGACATATTTTGAAAGTAGTTTTGTGAGTGGATCAATGTCAATTTCCCTTCCCCCCTTAGGCCCCAAATCCTGCTTTTCTGCTTTAACCCTGGGAGTGAGTCAGAGAGACCTCCTGCAGGTTGTGGGAGGGCAGGTCACTGACAGCCATCCAAACTCATTGCCCTTCTGGCATCAGGGCTCTGTGTTAAACCTGCTGCCATCTCATAAAAGCAAAAGAAAATCTTCAGCGAGTCAGTTTTTCATTGTGCCATCCCTAAGCCTACAGTGAGTACGAGGGACATTTAACACAGTAAATTTTTTGAGTGTATTACAGTTACAGAAACATCTATTATGAATTTTGTTTTGCTAAACCACCGCAAAAAAAAATTATAGAGCATTCAGTAGTTGCAAGTCTGCTCAATTACTCCACCTGTCTTGAGGAGGTTGTGCGGCTGAACATTGTAATTCAGCCAAAACACACAGGAATATTAGTACCAGAAATAATTTATACCCTGCCTGCGAAATGCATCTTATGATGGTTTACTGTCCAGATGTAACGTATTTCTGTATCTGTGCCACACTCACATGTGGTTAAAATAATTTTTGCCATTTGCTAGTATCACTTGATCACACGAAATTGTGGGATAAGAATTAAATAATGGTCTTGTGTTCTGCAAATGTCTTCAGCAACTTAGTGTCTGTACAGAGGTGTTTTCCTTTGGAAAAGTTTCTCGAAGCTAGACAGTATTTTTAGCTTCCCACATTAACTGCTGATGCTATGACTGCTGAAAGTCTGTTTGTAGGGCATCATGCTCACTGCCCTTCAATGCAACTTGCAGATCAGAAAGGTTAACTTCATAAATTGCGTGTTTTGATTTTTACATCTTATATTACACTTTAGTTTTGCTTCTAGAGAGGACTTGCTATTTTTTTAATATTCTTTTATGTAATTGTTTTAATATTTTAACCCTATTTTTGAAGACAAATTTGAGGTATCAGTAAGAAACCAGTTTTGAGACCAGGTGTGATAGAAATGCAAACATAAAGATATTGATAGATCAGACCATGGTCCATCTAACATAATAATCCTTCTGACAGAAAGTAAATGATTCACAAGAAGTTGCAAGAAATTTCATGAGAGACAAATAGAGGGTAATCTGTCAGCCACCTTAAGTCTTCTCAGAATTCCTTAGTACTTTGAGATAATTTTAAGCCCTAAAGCATAAGGTTTCAACTTTCTTTGAAAATATATTAGCATTAACTATTACAAATCTGGAGCTCATGAATAGCAAAAATTTGACAAATATGAAAAATGAGATAGTGAAAGCATTACTGAAAACTGGAAATCTCTGTATTGTTGAACAATTGTTTACTTTCTAAGAGGGTGAGAGAATTTGGGATTGGGGGTGGAAATGACATAGTGAATTGCAAATATTTTTATGGTCCTTTTTATCCTTCACAGACTTTTGTATTGTGACATAAATGTTACAAAACTAATTTGTCCTAACTAACCGTTTGAAATAAGAAAACAGGTCTGGTATGCTGCCTGTTTGACAGGTATTTGGGTGAGAAGAATGTTAACTTACCCTGGTAAAGTTTCAGGAAGTGTTAATATGGTATATACTTGTGAGCATCGTTTGGTCACTAGTGCTAACACCGAAAAAATTAATTACCATTTCATTAAAAGTGAGTATTTCACTTCACAGAAGACATTTTGAACTAATGTTTATATTAGCTGATGAACCAGATCCTACATCACATGACCTCATTAATCTAAGACAAAAGAAGAAGAAGCAGCAGCATATGTATTTCTGCAAATTTATGTGGTATTCCTTGTGTTTCCTTTCCAGACAACTATTACGGCACTCCAAAGCCTCCAGCAGAACCAGCTCCATTGCTGTTAAATGTAACTGATCAGATCCTCCCAGGAGCCACTCCCGGGGCTGAAGGCAAACGTAAAAGGAATAAGTCTGTGAGCAATATGGAGAAGACAGGTATTGAACCACCGGAGGAAGAAGAGGAAGAAAGACCTGTGGTCAATGGAAATGACGTGACAGTGACACCAGGTCTGTTCTGCCTTCTTACTTTGCAATGCATTTTTATTATTCAGAGAGTCCTCAGTTGTCTCCTTCTGCAGTGAGAATATGCATGTTCAGGTAAGGATGTTCCCAGGAATCCTGAATATTAGGATTTCTCTGAAGCCTAAAACAAATTACTTAACCTCCATTTTGGAGAGTTGTCTCACTTAGATCTGCTACTGTAAAGATACCTGTCTCTGAGCAGGTATCCCTTTGAACCCTCTTCATACACCAAAGAGAAAAATACCTACTTTGTGAATACAGTTCATGTGACCTATTTTAGATTTCTCGTTTAGGAAATCAGTCACGAGGGCCTATTTCTCTCCATTGACTATAGAGGGAGTCTAGAGGACTGTAATTTGGTCAAACCAGTCTCTGTGTTTCATGTCTCCTTGATCTCAAATGGCGATACTCACAAGAGAGTTCACTGCATTATGAAGTGAACTTCTGTAAATTGCTATGAAATCTAAGCAAAATTGTGGAAGAGTGAAGTCATCATCATATTAATGAATTTGTGGCAGAGCTGATGAAACTTAGCTGGCAATACTATCAGGAAAGAAACTTTTCAGCAACGTTCCAGAGCCTGCAAAGGCTGATAAAGGTTTCAGATGTCAAGTCCTAAAAGGCAGCTGTTGTTTTTACCTCTTGGATCATAGTTCTTCAGAAAATATGGGGATTGAGATACTGGCTGGTGTCCTGATGAGAGCACTCCAGCTTTTTGCCAAGCAGGTAATCAACTTCCCCTTCAACATTTCAGCAAGTCATCATTTTACAGTACTGAATCATTTTTATTCTGAATTACCATTTAAGAAATGATTTTTTGTTGTTGTTCAAGTAGGAAAGATTTCAGACATATCTCTCTGAGTAATATCTCTATTCTTTTTGGTGAACTTAGAAATTCAGAAACAAATTATTGAAGTAGAAGTCTGTAATGACAATCATATGGAAGGAAGAAAAAATAGAGTATTGCAAGTTTTCTAAATATATAAGTTAATGTGAAACAAAAAAATCCGTTACCTAATCTTCTAAGCACTGTAAAAAGGATTTTCATACTGCAGATTCTGTCTATGCATTTTTTTTTTGTCCTACTGCATTAGAAAGTGTATCAAATTGAGTCTCTTTCCATCAACAACATAGCTGCCACATGCTTTCTGTAGTTGTTGCCTAATGTTACATGTGAGGGCAAATCCCTGTGCAGCATCCATCCCCGCGTACAAGGAGGGTGGCAGGGAGCGATGGGGTGAGAGTGGATCTCATTCTCCCCTCTCGGCTCACCAAAGGCTGCAGCATTACTCCCTGGCCATTGCCATCCCATGCTGTACGAGCCTTGCTCATCCCTTCCACACAACGTGACTTCTGTCATCAATGCTCTGATGCTTAGTGCTTTCCTACACAGCTAGGCAGAAAAGGATGAAGCCCAGAAATCCTTACATAAAACATCAGCTCTGTTGCCAGGATACTTCCACAGCGAAAGTGGCAAAGGCAGGATTTGGTCTCTGATGTGTATTGTAAAAATCATTAGAAAGATCATTCTTTGCAGCTATTTGAAGTGTGCCAAATAACGGACCATTACTGAGGAGCATTTTCCAGGGCAATATGTTTTGGCTCAAACTGGATCAAGAGACAGTGTTTACCTGCTTTTTTCTTTGCATTGTACCCCTGTAATTTGCTTCTCCCAGGCAAACTATGTGAACAAAGACTGGGCAGCACCCAAGAAACAGGCACTGGTATGTGTGTGCTGCACAATAAAATATATGAGTATTGGTGTAAGACAGCCCCCCTCCTCGCCCCCCACAAAGTAATTCCTGTAGGTGTGGCCAGCAGAACAAGCGGTGCCTGTCTTGGCTCTCATGGTTTCATAAGCAGGGTTTTGTTGGGCAGTTACACTGATTGAGGACTTCGGGGACTGGAGCAAAGCAGCTCTGTACATACATGCTGCGTTGCCTTTGTCGGGCAGTGTAGCTCCCACGGACCCTGGTACTGCAGTCATTTTCTCTGTGAGCTGACAGCCTTAGCTGCCTCTGAAACGTGTGTGCATTTGTAGTTTGTATATTTGAAAAATGGGGAAAAAACACAAATATGTGAATGTTTTAAAAAAAAAACCCTTGGTGGCGAGAGCAATCTAGTTTATAAAGAAGCAACGAAGGTAGGATATTTGTTATTTCCAGTCGTTTTAGAAAGTGTATTCTATTTTAAATGCTTCCTCTCTAACAGGAGTCATATTAAATACAGGACTCTTGGGAGATCCGAAACACTGATACTTTTTTATAGATGCTCAGCAACGTCATAGCTTACTAACTGCCAGAGGTATCAGTCTGGCAACTCAAAGGACTGCTGTAACACCTAGGAGTGCTAGGTTGAGAACTTAACAGATCTAAGATGAATCTGAAGAAAATAAACCAAGTATCAGCCCAATAAGTGACATTTGTAGTGGCAGAGGTCTTTGTGCTTTTGGTCTGATTTTTCAGAGCACCTTTCAGTGTCTGTTGAGATAATCTGTGCATCTGATGAGCTTTGTTAGAGGGAATCAGTTTCTCATTAATTTACTACCTCATACCTTGCTTAGTAGACCATCAGATTTCCCTCAGTTATATATGGACAGACTGGAGATCTTCAACCACGATCCATAACTGTCTTCTTGTTAATTTGTGCTGCCCACTGTGTTTATTCTTCCTGATTTTTGTCACCTGCCCTCCGCTGAGAACCCAACAGGAATCATTCTCAACTCTTCAGGATGGGACTTTGGTCCATTTTTTAGTGGAGCACTCTCAGTCCTTCATCCTGGATCAAGTTCTCCCAGGACAAAATAGTATTAATTGGGAGATGGGACTTATTGCATCCAACTTTGCAACTTTGGAAATTATATGCCTAAATGCCTTACTTTTTGTTTGAGCTACTTGTGTCTGTTCTCTTTTATATGAAGTAAGGAGAAAGAGGCAATTCCAAAGAGTAAGAGCATAGCTGATTTAGAGATCCGTCTTTAGGGGACCACATCTACAACCCAGAATGCTTAATTCAGTCTGCAGATACATAGGAGCCTAGATGGCTACTTTAAATCAAGAATTACAAAATCAGTCATTTAGTTACAATAAGGGCATAAGGAGCTGCAATATTTTCTTTAAGAGATGTTAAAACCACTCCATAAGTTACTATTTAATAGTATTTTCTTTAATTTGTTTTTAGGTCATCTGAGTTGGTTCTTTTGGAAGAGCAGAATAAGCTTTTAAACTTTATAGCATGAATAATCTGCACCATTAAAATAAAGGAATAAAATGACAAGGTCATCTTGCCTGTTTAGATGGCAAATTTCAAGAGTTAGACTGTAAATAATAGAAACGATTTAAAGTGCAAGCAACAGTGTTGATGAAGGCTCAAATTCTGAGACTACCACAACATAACATAAATACCAGTTATTTTTTAAAAATCGTCACCATATTGTCTAAGAACTGCATAGAGAATAGGACATACCAACCAATAATACTTTAACTGCTGGTGTTTGGAGTTGGAGTACTGCAGAGATGAACTAACAGTATTTAATGATAAGTAGGTATTTTTAACATACACATTCTCTTGTTCTCAAAGTTCTTTGTGTTCCATATATGCAGTAACTTGCTGGTGCTTTATTGGTGTCAATTCTGTCACTTCCCAGGACACTCACTCTTGAGATATTGTGCTAAACTGCTTTTGAAAACTGGACCATATAATGTGTTTTGTAGTGAGACAGCAGCTCTAGTAGGCTATTTCACTTGATGTAAAGTCAATTGATTGTTTTTTTACTGACAAAATTACTTCTGGACTCATATTATGGTCCAATTTTAGGATCTTTTTTATATCATATATTGTCTGAAGATAAATATTTGTGCTCACAGTGTGTTGCTTAGTATTTCAAACTTTATTTGTATGTTTAAGACACTGCTTGTTTTTAACCAGAACTCCTGTTTTTTATCAAATCAGACATTATATACGACTGTATATTAGCAGAAAGAAAACCAGTAGGGTGAACACCTACCTTACCTGGAGTATGTAAAACATAGCTACATAGAACAAAAGAAAAGCTCACGCCCTAAGGCTGTATTGCAGATAAGTGTGACTAGGATGTCCATTGTGTAAAACTTGTGTAAAAATGTTATTAACTGGCATTAGGCAGTTCTACCTTAATTGCTCAGGTTTTAGTTATCATGATGCCGTTTCCATTATCAGAGTAAACTATTAAAAGATAATGATCCAGTAATTAATAATTCATGAGATGGGCTTTAAAGTAATTATATTTTTTAAGTTGTTGTAAAAGCATCAGGTTCCTTATTTCCCCGCTATATCTTGATAGCAGTCTTTGTCTGAGACAAGCTCAGAATATTACTTCTAATCCTCAAGATTTAATTTTCTCATTTTTTTGCCATCATGATGGCTGGGCTTTGTTAATATCATTATTGAAAATTAAGAATCAGACCTCTTCAGACCTGTTGAAAATAAGACCTTGAGGAAGAACACATATTAACAGATAACATGGTAAAATCCCAAGACACCGTAGTGTCACCAAATCTGTGCTCTACCAGACAAATTAGTTGATCATTGTCCATTTTGTGTGATGCACCTGTGCTCCAAATTTGTTCTACTGTGGTCATATATACCATGTGGCCTTATGTCTTGTCTTCGGTTTGATCTGCGCAGCATCCTTCCTGTAGTGGTAATGTGACCAAGACTCCTTGTGGCCCCTGGAATACAACTCACGGATCGGTCAATGATGCTTGAGACAGATGAGAATTTACTTTTGCTTTGCAGAGATAAGAACAAAAAACCCAAAGAATTTATCAGCAATTACATTGTCCTGTCCTCAGGGGAGGTGGAGACCACACGTTCTCTGTGCTTTGCCAGAATCTTTTACAGATTTGAAAAGGCTTCACCTATCTATCAGTCTTTTCTCCTCAAGACTAAACCCACCTGTTTTTCAATCTTTCCATACTTCCAATTGTTTTGGTTGATTTATTTATTTATTTATCTGTTTAATTATTTATACATGTATTTGCTGTCCTCTGGACCGTTTCCCGTCCTCTTTGACATGAAGTTCTCAAAACTGGGCACCATACTCCTGATTAAACCTTACTGTTGCTGAAGGTGGAAGCATCTGCATCACATATACTCACTCTTCCTGCCTATTATGGTGCTTGTTTTAGTTTTGCAGTATTATCATTCTTGACTGAAGATAATGCTTAGACATGCCTCCCACATCCCCCCAGTACTTCCATTGTATTTTCACTAGGAATTCTGCCTAGGTATTTTCTCTCCATCTTGTGTTTTTACAGCTGATCAGTGTCATTTTGCACCAGATAGATGCCACATATTTTAGAAGGCCAAGGTAAGGCCCTGGAGGGGTGGGGATTTGGGAGTCGTCGATAAGGAGGAGGGGACTTCAGCTCCTATGGGATCCTACTGCTCTGCTGTGGGATGCAACTAAGCAAAACTTGTGTTTGTGTCTCTTGCTAATTTGTTTCTTCCCACCGACAGATTAAATGGATTATTTTCAAACAGCATGAAATTATTGTAATACCTCATAGTTCAAGTATAAGTTAAGATTTAGCAGCATGAGCTGCATATGGCTGTAGAGCTATAGACCATCACTGTTCAAGACAGCATCAAGATGCTGTTCAAGACTGCATCTATTTTTTTTCACACTATTCTAAAAGGCTGTATGTGTCAGTGTCAAAAGTCTTTTTTTAAGATCATAAAAGCTATATCTACCATTTCTCCCCAAGGAGCACCACCTGATACTTTGTCATGAAAAGAAAGAAGATGAGTTTGGCACAATTTCTTCCTGAGAAATCTTGACAATTACTCATCACCTTTGAAGAGCTTACATGTAGGTGGCTTGATTGCTGGTCCCAACATCCTTCTAGGAAATAAAAATAGAAAGATGTGGTGTTACAGTTTCATGGGTCTTCCTTCTCTTTTACAAAAAGATGTAATGAGCAAATTATTTCGAAGGAAAATTAGGTGCTCAGAACTTAAGAATATAAAACTCTTTAAAAATCCAAATCATACATAAAAGATACTTTGCTGAAATCAGGACTGTGTCTTTCCTTTCTAAGTTTCTTTTCTCCATGAAGGCTCAAAGGTGTAGCCATTACTAGCCATAAGTCTGCTTCATTCCTTCCCTCAGTAGCCTATATTTCATTCCATCAGGCTTTGCCAGTTGAAAACGGCTGCTTCATCTAAGTTATGCCTGACCTGTTCCCTGCCCACTCTGCTCCGTGTTCTTTAGCCCTATTGGTGACGTTAATTATGTTAGTCATTTAATCACAGGTAATCTTTTTGCCTCAGTGACTGAGGCAAAGAGAGCGCTGTCTGCCTTGATTTTTTAATGTGTCATATACTATTAGCTTTCCTTCCTTCCCACACAGCAGAATGAGTCTGATTTTGCTATTATTAATATTATTATTAACACACTTACAGAAAGTTTTCCTGTTCACCTCTAATGTTCCTGACTGTATCCCATTTTCTAGGCTGACTGTTCTGCCTTTATGTCAGATGCCCACGTTGTTTTTCTGTATTCAACCTTAATCTAGTTTTCACTTTTTGTACAATTCTATCTCAAGTAGCAGACCATTGAAAAGTCATGGTTTAATCAAAATAATCTCTGATTATACTCACTATTTTTCTTTTTCGTTAGAACAATTTCTGCTTGCTTTCTTAGTATTGCTTATTTAATATTTATCAGTCCTCCTGAATTCCTTTTCCCATACGATTGCTTGCCATAACATCAAATTTATAAATTTTGTGAGTTTATTAAAATCTGTTTTGTTAATATCGTTGTTATTTTTTTATTGCTCTTCTTTTTTGCTGTGCTAAGCATCACAAATTGGATCATTTCACCCAAGTTGTCTTCCACCTCCTACATGTTCCACACAAGTATCTGCATAGTTGTATGCTTTGGATGCACTGTTAAGATTGTCATCTTCTTGAATTTTATTTTAGACTATGTTGTTGACTTCTTTTAAAACCATATTTTCCTCTTTCTTTTTTTTTTATAATTGTCCACAAACGTCGATATAATCCATAGTATTACTCAGAGCAAGTATATATACATTTTTGACGATAAAAAGCTATACATACTTCCTTTGTTCTTTACATATCTTTATAAACAAGGTATAGTAGTCTCAGTCTATTCTCTATTACACCAAATACCTATGGTTTTGATTAAATACTGCTGTACAAGTTCATTCTCTTCTGGTATTCATTGTCTGTGTCTCTATGTTTTATATCTGTTTGTGAGCTTATGTCATTAGCCTTCACGTAACCTAATGTAAAGCCATGCTCATGAGGTCTCAGGTTTATCTCCCCTCATTTTAACTATCTAGGAACTGAGCAACTAGCCTGAGGACTAAATTTGGCTTACCTAACTTGTAAAGTCATTGCAGCCATCTGGCTAGAGACATCATAGTCAGTGGAGATTCAATCAATACATTAAAACTGTACATTTATTTTAGTTGCAGTTCATTTGGCCAAAAATAGGGGTCTGACTTCATTTAAATACAACAAAAAAAGGATCCAAGAATGAGAGCTTCTCTTGTCCATTAAGGCAACAGTTTTCTCCTACATTTTTTCAGTACATAGTTCCTAGACAAACCGTATGACAAAACACTGCTTACAAACACATACCTAGTAGACCAGTCCACTAAATCTATTCACCTCCAAGGATGAAAGAAGCTCTTTAATAGGACAACCTCAATCATCCTGTTTTAGCTAGTAGCAGTCAAGAAAAGATTGTGTTTTCTCCACTGTCATTAATACTTGTGTGCATGGAAGCCCTGCTATGTGATACACATTTATGCAAATAGACATGGATTGAGAACCCTCAGGAGAAGGACTTCAGGGGTCTTGGTTGATGAGAAGCTCAACATGAGCCGGCAGTGTGCGCTGGCAGCCCAGAAAGCCAACCGTATCCTGGGCTGCATCGCCCGAAGTGTGACCAGCAGGTCAAGGTGACTCTACCCCTCTACTCTGCTATCCTGAGACCCCCACCTGCAGTACTGCCTCCATCTCTGGGGTCTTGTGTTTGTGTTCAGCGGATAGCTTAACGAGAGTCACTAAGTATACTCCATTTGCTTAGCTTGGACACATTTTTAAATTTCTTACTTTGTGGAAAGTAAAATTAATAAAAGAAGACAGATCAAGTGCTGAAAAAGACATAGGAAAGGAAGACTCCTTCCTGTATATGCTCTTGGTCACAGTGAGGCAGAACCACATTGGCTATAGGAAGCAATCAGCATTGGCTGTGGGAAACTACACCCCCCACGGATTATATCAGTAAAGACAACCGCTTTCTGTATGGTTAATGTATTGTCATGAGTTGATGGATGTCATATTGATTTCTTTGATGTATGGATATAGGGAAAGCAATCAGTGTATATACTTTTTTATTTGAGAAGGATCTGTTGTCTGTAGTAAAACAGCAGGGTAGTTGCTTTATGTGTGTATAGTTTGAGAAGTTAAGACACAAGACAGTAGCACTGCTGGATATGAAGCTGCCTTCTGCTCAGTACTAACTGCTAGACTGGAAGGACTCCTGGGACAGAACGAGCCAGAATTCCTTGGCTTTCTTCTTAGCTCTTGATTAGTTTCTTGTTTCAGTTTGGGTTTATTGCTTTATTTTCTTTTATTGTGTTGCAGATAAAATGCATCAGTAGAGGGACCCTTGTGTAAAATCAACAGAATTTTTCTCTTTATTTCACCTGCATTTCATAGAGTATCCCTTGGAGACCTGCACCCAGTAAATTCTCCACCATTAACTTGGATATCCAAAACCTGTAATTTTTCTTCTCTTGTAGAATCAAGTGAACATGAAGAGAAGAGTACAGGTGTCCCAGGTGAGGGATCTTCCACCCAACCTTGCCCTGCACCAGGATATAGTCAGCCTGAAGAAGAAAAGGAGGACATGGATGTAACAAAGCAGACTAAACCTGAAGAGAATGACGACTTGGGCCCACTGCCTGATAACTGGGAAATGGCTTATACAGAAAAGGGGGAAGTCTACTTTATTGAGTGAGTCCTATTTCTTCTCCTTCTAATAGCTGTATCATATTTAACTGGGTGTGGGTACGGTTTGTATGGTGGAGTGGAGCATTGCACTTCTGCTCATTAAAACAGCAGGAATATTCTGGCTCTCAAGGCTGCTGAGAGCTGGTAGCAATCCCTGTGTTATTGACTTACACTGAAACATGCTGGTTTTTAAGATGGGTAACTGGACTGCTTATCACTTTGGTGATAGCAATTAAAGCTGCTGCGTCTTTTGTTGAAAGCAAGGCTTTTCTGCTGTTCTGATGCTTATGAGAAAGTAGCACAATCTCTGCGTTCTTCCTTATGTGGACAGTGGTGGAGAAGGTGTAGCTTTTTGCCAATTTAAGGAAAGAAAAAAGTAGCTCGTGAACAGTTGAGGGAGGCCATGCTATATTTTAAAATATTATAATAGATTAGTAGACAATAAGGAGAATTAATTATGTGTGGAGACTTTTTCCTGTTGGCAGTCCATACATACCTGTTGCTACTGTTACTAATTAGCCAACTTGTTGAACAAATGGATATAAAACTTCTTTCTTTTCTAAGTGCTGTCATTAACACGTTATCAGAAATAGAACACGGCAAATGAGTGAGTTCATATAACATCATGTTCCACAAAAAAAAGAGAAAGGAAAAAACAACATCGTCCAACATCTTCATCAGCAGAACAGTACTACAGAAGTAGCAGTAGCATTTATGTTTGCTTTAAGGAAGTGCCTCAGACAGTTTGGCATGTTAGCCATTATTCTGATTATTAGTAGGTAAAAATAACATTTGGTGGTATCACTTCTGCTTTAAGTGCCTTATTCATGTAAACTTCTATGACTATCACACGAAGTGTAAACAAATAATAAAGTTTGTGCACGTGATTTTTAATGAACACTAGCATGGCCAACTATAGCTTCTGGCATGTACAAGTCTGAAAAAAGCAGTAACTAATAAAACATAGGCGTCTTTGCTGAAAAGGGCAAAATTATGCTTATTCTAGAAAAAGAGTAATTATAGTAACTTTGCCCAAGGAAGCAGAGAAGAACTAGGATGACCTCAGGGATAGCTCAAACTCTTGTTTCTTTCTTACCTCACTCTAAAATTTAATTTCTCTGCATATATTGAATGTTCTGACAGAAAGCAGAATGAATTGTGGGGCACTTTTATTTTAGTTGCTGTAACAAAAACCTGTGATATGTTTCAGGAGTGAGGGATGGAATGATGGGTAGGTCACTAACACACCAAGCTGTGTCAGTGGCAAATATTGCAGCAGGCAATTTAATAGAAAATAAATGCATATTTGGTAACACATACAGTGAATGCAAATAGCCCTGCCACTCTACAGAGCAGCCATTCCACACCACAAATTCCTTTGATGTTACAGCTTACTTCCTTTCCTGGAAATGCTCTGGTTTACACTCCAGTTCTGACAATGCTCATCATTCACTTCTACTAAATGAATGTTATGTAAAGCAGAGAAATCAATCAGAGGTGCAGACTGGATAGAAAAACTGTTGTAAGGACTCTTTGCCTTTGGGATTATATTCTTGAATAATGTAATTGCAAAAAACTGCAATTATACATCTGTAAAAATACCAGATTATTTACTAGAATCCTAGCAAAGGAACAACTCTTTGATCGTTTGAGTTTTCACATTGCACAGTCTTCACAGGGTTAAGTAGCAATGTAATGCTGTGGGGATGCTGTTAAATTGCCTCTTTGTTTACAAGTCACTTTGGTTAATGGCATGAAGAGACTCCATTTGCTTTTGCAAAAAAACGGAAAGATAAAAAGACAACAAAAACCTATTTGTCTAACAACATGTCCCTGAACAGTAGTAAAGATTGTGCTAGATTATTAAATAATAGATGAAAAACAAACATTTTGAAAGTGTACATCACAATGGGTGGAAAAAAGTCATGCTAGGCAGCATCTTTTATTGCTTTATTTGAGGCTCATGTGAATTGTGCCTTTAAACCCTAAGTACTTCAGGCAGTAAGCGATCTCAGGTTCCAGGTTGTCACAGGTGTACCCAGAGGTCTTAGATTTCATGACAGCATTTTCATTTATTCACCTCAAACTGACCTTTACAGTTTGCATGTGAGCTCATTTATCAAAACTGCCATCAGAAGTAACATGGCAGAATTACAGTGAGAGAGGGAGTGACTTCATAAGAAGAAAGATAACTGTCTGTAGACAGTATTATTTATTTGTAATCACTAATGGCCCAGTTAGGATTTTATAAAGCACACTGGAAGGGCTAAAAAGGAAAAAAAAATCATATACTAGATTCACTGAGTGATTCAGAGGGTGGTTGCATTTTAGGTCATGGCTTGGTCTGTTTCTTCCCTTCTTTCCTTTCTTTGACATAGGTGCATGACCTTATGTTTACCTGTATTAACATTCACAGACCCAACAGGAAGAGCATCCCTTCCTACTGCATAATACTTAGCACTGGTTTTCAGGAAGAGCTACTCGAGTACATTTCTTGGGTTGTTTCCAGCCTCCCTTACATATGAATCCAAATTTTCAAATACAGACACACACCACACAAATAGGAGTCCACCTCCTACATTTGCTTTCATTGAGAACTTATGCTAATGAGAACATGAAATAATTAAAACACTTGTATATAAATTGGAATGCCACCATAAAAGACTTCAGTTCTGCTCCTTCTTTCCTACTTTAAATATATTTGATGAGTGTGACCTATTTCAGCATGCTTAAATAAATTGTAGCCATCGCTGATTTTTAGTTTTTCTGTCTTCCAGGCCTAGGGAAAAACTACAGTTCCCCATAGCCTTCAGACCTCACCTTGCCAACTACTCTCAAACCACATACTTGAGACACGAGTGTCATGTTGTCCTCCCAAACCCAGCAGGTGTTGGCTGTGTTGGATCCCAGGCAAATCAATGTTTGCTGTGTTGATCCAGTACAGTGTTGAAGGAATACAAAAGGACCAAGATTCTTGGTGCATCTGCTATCGTGTGCAGCCAGCCTTAAATGCAGCCTTCACCCAACTCTCCAACTTCATCACATACACAATTACATTATAGACTGTCCTGTAGAGTTGGTTACACATTATGTTACTTATTTATAAAAGGCAGAATTGATTTTTCCTCTCTCTCCAGCCCTCTATCCACCTATGGGCAGCAGAGCTCTCTGGGAGGGGTGCAGAGAGAGTAAACCAGCAGGAGCTGCAGTTGGTTAAGCTGAGCTACAGTTAAGCCTTGATGAATAGTCTCAAGAATATTACATAGCACATAACGAAAGCTGTTTATACTGGTCAAATGCACTTAGGGCTTCTTTTGATTATATTACATTAATAAACATTTTGTTAGTGGGCAAAAGTCTAGAAGAACCTCAGACCTCTGTAACACATCTTTAAAGGATGATCTTCTTTGACTCATGACTTTAGGAGAATTTGGCCACACAAGGTTTAACAAACCACTTTCCGGTACATCTCACAGACATTCAGTCTCTTCCTACTTCAACACGTACCTCTCCGAGCAATGTAGTCAGCATTGCTTTTTGGATCTGTTGCAATATCTCTTCTGGTTGTTACAGCTGCTTTTTTTATGAGAGCAC
Organism: Rhynochetos jubatus; assembly: GCA_027574665.1. Classification (NCBI taxonomy): domain Eukaryota; kingdom Metazoa; phylum Chordata; class Aves; order Eurypygiformes; family Rhynochetidae; genus Rhynochetos; species Rhynochetos jubatus. Next base: position 12,752,759 of record CM050652.1, read on the forward strand.
CATAAAAGACTACAAAACAGCTATAAAACAGGCCTCTGCCAAGGACTCTTCTCTTAGCAGTAAAAAACAGCCATTAAGTTTTTGAATACAGCTGGTGCTATTTCAGGCGTTACCTGAAAAGGAGTACATCTACAAATTCGAAAAGTAAAATCCTGACCCACTTTGTTTCTAAGAATATTGCTACTGGCTTCAGTGGGATCAGTATTTCTTCTTAGTAGTTTTTAAGGTCGGAAAGTCTTTTGAGTGTAGGGACATATTTATCCTAACATCTTGCTTCCCTGAAGACTCATGATATATTTAGTTGTTCCTGGTTGCTCCATCAGTTCACCATCAGAAAGCAGAATATAGTAGTTAAGCCAGGCTACACCATTACATTTGATTTTGTTACAGAAGATACTAAAAGTACTGAGGTGGAAGTACTTCCACCTACTCAAGATTACTTCCCTATCCTCAGTAATTGCCCAATCTCTTACAAGCTATCTTGTCACTTTTGCGAGCATATTACATCACCAGTGTATTAGTGCCTAATATTGAAATTTGCCTTGTTTTGGTTGTATGGTTATTTCTGCTACTTTAATTAAGTAGCAATTAAGATGCATTTTTTTCACATGCTATTTTAATATTCTCTTTTGATGGGATTCTTTTTCTTTGGGACACCAGCCATCTTGTATCAGTGTGACTTTACTGTGTGAACAATTCTGAATCATCAGGGATCTTGTGAATGTGATTGTAGATGTCTGTAGTTCTTTTTCCTTGTTTATATGTTGTATTTAATTCATCAGTTTAGGTCAGCATAACAATGACCAGATCTCCAATGCTCTTTGGATTTCAACACAACATACGGTGGGACAGGCAACAGAAAAGATCTCTTTTGGCTTCTTTCTCATTCCTTGCCTCATGACAAATTAATTAGGAATGGGGAGATGGTAGAACTGGGAAGAATTTGGGCAGTGCTGAATTTTTTTCTTCTCTTGTCTTCTGATGTTATAAAGACATTCTTAGTCTGTACTAGTGGGATATTGTCCCTTGCTCTCACTTTCTGTTTTTATCTATGCTGACATCCAGGTCAAACTGCTAGTTCAACTCCTGTTGTCTTTCCTTACTTTCTTATTTCTTGTATTTCCCTCGAGCTCTCTGCTGCTCTGCTCTGCAGAATTCATCTTCCAACATATTTGCTCTGATGTTTGTAGTGGTATTATAATTTTTATCCTTTCTATTTATTGAACTAGAAGATTCAGCTCACCTAGCTTGCCATACAGCATTAAGTATCTCATATAAACCAGTTACCAAGCCTCCTTCTGTGGTCAATGGAGAGAGATAATTACCTCAGGAGGCTGATTCATCCAGTCCAAAGATAAGGGCAGAATTAATTTCCCTAAATGTAGGTGCTTCAACCAGTATGATGCCCTCAGATATCCAAGGGTACATCTGCAGTAGTATGTAATTTGTGTCAGGAGTACACTTTTGAAGAAAATCTTCGGGTTGCCTCCATGCACTGTGGTTTGGTTCACATTTCACAGTACATGAACTGGCGTCCTTTCAGGTGACACGAAAAAGAAAGCCGCTCTCTAGGAGCCCACTTCATTGTCTCCAACCCCTGAATGCAGTCTATGAGATCACATTTCAGTTAAAACCAGTCTGAATTCCTGTATCTAAACCATGTCCATATCTAAATTAGCAGTATCAGTGGACTGCAGAGTGAACACTTGACCCAGTATCCACACCTGCTAGGTCTCTTCAGGTTCTGTGAATGGCTTGTAGTGCATTAGGTGCACTCTTGCTGTGTGTATCTGATCTAAATTCAAGTGAAAGAAGCTTCCAAGCTGGAAGAATGCTTATAACTGAGATTCGCTTGAAAAATGGCCTCCTGATCTGAGCCAAAGCACTACTGTAGAGGCATACTAATGGTCCAAGACATCTCCATGAGTGTGGAGAGGTGGCAAAGAACCTGTCAAAACCAGTGCCCTTCTGGACTGGCAGCTGGAGGCCATCTGCGAGATTCCATAGCACCTAGTATGTCACTAAAAGCGTTTGGTTAGGTCCCCAGTGCCACTGGGAGATAAGTAAGATAAATTAGTCTGTATAGGTGCTTCTCCTTTGAATACAGAGGAATCCTACACAATTAGTTGTGTAGTTTCTAAATGGCTGAAGTAACATGAGATTAAGCCTATTCTTTGTCAGAAAAACTTCCTGAGTCAGAGAGAGAGACTTAAACAGCAGAAATTACCATAGGAGACTTTAGGCATGTCTGTATTCTCAAGAAAATCTTAAAAAAGCATCTTCTGCTCCTGCGAATGCCTAGAGGCAGCACCAGGTTGGGTACCTCAGTGCTTATCTGCTGCCCTAGGCCATCTGCGATTCACAGGTTAGGCACCCCCAAACCTGTGTCTCTTATGGAGCACATAGTCTGAGCACATTCAACAGACTGACAGCGTGAAATGCAACACCAACTAGTAGTCATAGCTGCTGCCATTCAAACCATAGCCGGACGATGACTCCCTTTTGTATCTGTCCCTACATGTGTGCAAAAAGTTTGGGTAGCACTCCACAAAGGATGAATTGCAAAACTGCCATTTTAATGCTCTGTTTTCTTGTCACTGTCCCCTACACAAAAAATTACTTGAAAGTCATTATTGTGCTGTCTGAAAAGCTCTGCAGATCTACAAAACGTCAGCATACAAAGAGGGAGGAGTAAGCACTTTAGAAGTCAGGTGGCTTACAGTGCCCTTTGTTTTTCTCTGTCTCATACTCCTCTTTGCTCAAGCTGTTATGTCGAGGATCATCCTGAATGTACTGTATTCACAATGAAAACCCAAACAAACCCATATGTGCTGTCCCCAAACACACTGGAGCAGCACGCTGGTAAATACCCATTTTTGAACTACCTCTCACAATAATGTGCAAATTACATACCTTGCAAGGTTCACAATTTAGAACAGCTTTGCAGTGTTTTCAAAAGACATTAAGGCTATTGCTGGCTATTGCTGTCAGTAACTACTTTCTATATTCCCTTCAAAAACATTTCTAGAGATTATCTTTGTTAGTACAAGAAACTTTACCTGTCAGAGTGCTTAAAGCTGACAGATTGCTAACACAAATCCACTATATTCAAATCTTAAGTAAAATAATATCTTGTCTAACAAATACTTATAATAAAAAGATAATGCATTGTTAAATAAGAGAAGACACATTCTTAATGTTTTTTAGTTCGTGAAGGTACGGAGGAGTATCCAGTGAGGTTCCTGGAGAGTCTCTGATCTTGGTATCTAGCTCCAGTGGTAATAGAGAACTGGGGCATAGTCTGTGTTAAATTGTAAAAGCAGAGCTACAAAGAACATCTGGAGAACAGGAGGTTGAGTCGGGGTTTCTGGGAAGTATTCTGAGCTTTCTTTCACTCTGTTTAAACCAGCTGAAACATGTTTTTTCCACATATGGTTAAAATTGTCTATAACTGATATTGGAGGACTGATTATAATAAACTATTTCTGCTGGGTGCAAATACTTGGCAAAGAGGGAGGTTTTAAGTTAGCTCAGCAATAATTATTTTATTGACTTTTGGCTGCAATACTAAGCTCCACTGCTTTACTAAGTGACTTTTTTTTAAATTATTTTTCAAATTTGCAATACACTTTAGGCCTATAAGCGGTTTCTATTTTGTATAGCAGGAAACAATTTAGGATTAATTTAAAAATGTTATGCTATTCCCATGCTCCACCTGCTTGAAACAAAACCAAAGGGATCCTTTGTTGACTGCTTTCAAAGTTTCTAAAATTAGGAATTTGCTCTTGATTTTAAGGTGGATTCTAAGACGTGCATAGTCAATTTGCCAGTACTTAACTCTTAGCTCAGTCATCCTAGCTAGTAATCAAGATCTCTGAAATTGTGTAAGGATGGACTTTGTAAACCTGCCCTTTAATGATGAGGTATGGTTAATGCTGAGTAATGAAGCAGTGGCCAGTGGAAGATGCTGGTGGAGGCACAGCTGTATTCTCACAGGATGCTTTTGTTGCATCACTTCACCCTCATTCAGTCAGTGACAACTGCTCCAACTGCCTGTTTGTGCATTTATTCCACAACTGCCTCTGCTATTCATCTGCAGTTCATTCATAACTAATCTGTAAATTCCCAGCCCCTTTCCCTTCGAGTGTGTCTGTAAGACTTCCCAAATGGACACACATGATCAGATGTACTGGAAAGGCAGGCAGGTTATATACATTGTACATTTTACAACATTTTTAGGGCTTAAAAAGCATTAACAGGCACAGCTCACACAGTAGATATGCATTAATGTTACTTTTGCCATTGGTGTTAATATGGTCATTTTACTGTTCCTTCTGTCTTCTTTCCCATAGTTAAAGCTTTCATATCAAGACTTCTTTTAATTTATATTTAATTTAAAAAAAAATTAGGAGATAAATATTGTTCCCCTTTAGCTTTTACAGATTCTAGTCCATTGCAGAGCTGAAGAGGGAATAGGCAGAGCCCCGGGACACAGGGAAGGTGGTGTCGTTACTGAGATGTCCCTGCACCTGCCCTGGGACATTCACCACGCTGGCACCACTGTGCTTTTGTTCTTCCTTTCATTCCCAATGTGCCCTAGCTGTATGGGGAAGAAGCCTCCTCTCTCTTGTTTCTGTGGTTGGCTAACCCCAATTCTAGTCCTTGCTGGAAGACAGGTAACAGGAGGTTACTCTGAACAACACTGCATGGTGCTAGTGTGGCACTGGCTATGGCAAGAGCAGCATCACTCCAAAACTCACAGCTTGAAAGCTGGTGCAAGGGAGTTTGGAAGAGTACCCTGCAAGACAAACCTCCTGTGGAGGACTGAAGGAGAAATGTATAAAAAGCCACTGTGCTGTAATCCAGGGCTACTTAATTCCTTCTTTACTGAGAGCAGCACAACAGTAGCCATGTCTGTCCTTGTAGGAGTGTTTGTGCGTTGCGTACGTTGTTGCTGAGATCATCCAAGCAATCAGCCCTACATAGTACTAAAGAGGACATTGATGGTACTGTAGAGGTATTAGAAGACAGGTGGGGTTGATTCTGCCTTCTTTCAAGTAGGGTCTGTCTTCAGAGCAGGACAAGGTTTTTTACCCACTGGAGCACCTATCTAGAAGCATTTAAAGTCCCACTGCAAGATGTAGCGTGCATGTTTAGTATAGATAATAAAGAGGAGAGGAAAGGCAAGGGTGCAGGAGATGGGTAAGGAGGAGAGGGATGATTTTCAAAAGGTACTTTGCTCCTTCTGTTATTTGTTATCGTTAAAAGTTCTTGCAGATGAGTTTTAATTTTACTAAGTAGCTGAATGGTTTTGAGAGACAGTAACTAAAAGAGGAGATCGAGTGTTGTAAGAGCTGATCTAGATGAGATACCATCTTCATCCTCTTTCACTGCAGACTGAAGGATCACTCTTCTGTTGGAAAAGCTGTTGACTTTTTAATTTATTTATGGTTTTGTTTGGAACAGCCACAGTGCACAAAACTGGAAGACACCAGTTCTGGGGAAGCCACATTTATGCTGAAGGGAAGCATAACCGTTTGCTTGTTGTTGTTCTCAGTTTCAACAAAAGCCTTGGAGGCTGTAATATAACTCATTTACATTTTTAAACTGTAATACTGAATTGGGCTTATTTTCAGCTTGGCACCTGTCTTTACAGATGCCTGAAATCTCATTTCTCAGGTGTATTCGAGAAATGTCATAGGGGTATTTTCAGGGCTGGTGAATTGGTCTGCTCTGATGTTGTGTGGTGGTGTGAAGAAAACGCCAACCTTGTAAACTTGCAACAGAGGTGGCTCCTAGTACTGGCTCTGCCACTGGCTTGTTTGGTGGCTGTGAACAGTCACTTGATGACCCTGTGACTCCATGTTCCCACAGGGGTGATGATTTTTATTTCCTTTGTAAAATGCTTTGAGACCCCCTTCATACCACAGCAAACATTACTAATAATGCTCGTATATATATATATATACCTTTAAAGCCATGGGAAACTGTGAATCTGACTTAGTCCCTTCTACCATTGGGGGTCCCTAAAATCATTCAGAACTAGTAGCTGGGAGAGAGTGGCTGTGACAGAGGCATGCCCACACTCCAGAGACGTGACTGCAGCGTCCACAGGCATGCCCAAGCGTGCTCTGAGCTCTAGCGCTGCTAATGGGGTACCCGTGGTGGTGTGGAGCTCAGCACGTGCTGCTGCCTGCACCCAAGTAGCTCAGTAGATGCTGGGGTGATGAGCCCACTCTGAGCTCCATCCTGCTGCAGTGACACTGCTGCCAGTATCTCCCCTAGTTAATTTAAAGCCAGCTCAAATATGTCTGCACAAGCTGCAGTTAGGCTGTGACTGCGGAATAAAAATACACCCTACAGGAGACCACAGACAGCCAGAGCTTCAGAGAAAGCATCTTAGTTACATTTGCAATCAAGCGCAGGCTGCTGGCATCATTTCAAATTTACCTTACCTTTGGCTTATCATTCTTCATACTCTGCAAATATAGCTGTTCTCAAAGTAAGGGAAGGTTTCGTTTATCCTCTTCACCTGTCATGAATGGTGTTCCAAACTAGGGCATGCTTAAAATAGAAATTTAAATGCCTCCATTTTCATTTTACTTGCCACTTTATCCGTGCATAACTCTCATCTACCTTTTTTCTGATTCAAAATGGGGAGGAAGCTTTAAAATTGTGACAATAATGCTGAGAAGTAGGTAGTATCACTCTGTTTTGAGAGAGAGAGAGAGAGAGAGAGAGAGAAAGTTATCTGCCATGGACTAAACAAAGAGTCAGGGTGGGAGAAGGAACTGGCTCTGTACATTTATTTTTCCCTTGGGGAATCAGTGGTGTTTGGACCACATGGACTGTATCAGTTAATCAGTAAGTCACCAACTACCAATTGCATACTAATCCATTTTTTGCCATATCCACTGTTTTTGTACACCTTATACTGATGTTCATAAGAGAAGTCTTAAGTATGTTTTAAAATGGTACAGAAAATTAATAATAAACTGAATAATTCAGTACTATATAAATTGTATGGAACGAGCGTCCTCCTAGGATGTATCAGATAAATAAAACATGGGTCAGAAGTGACTCTGAATGATGGTATTGTAGGAAAGGCAGCTCAGAAAATAAAGGAGTATGATCACATCCTTTTCTGTTTGAAAGTCTTCCTTTTTTAACATATTTTAAATATTTGGTTCCAAATCCAAATGCTTATGGGAAAGGTATACCTTGAAAAGATACGGTTTTTTTAAGTCTCAGTATCTGTGAAGTATCAGTTCATTGGGCAAAATACCCTCCCAGAAAACGGTTTGTGCCAGTTCAACACTATTTGATGGCTGATTCCTCCAAGATCTATTCTGAGTACAGAGAGGAGACACATGATTCATTCAGCCCGTGCATATCTATTTTATCTCGATGGAAGGATTATATATGGAGAGATAAAGGTTTGTTAAACAAAGTATCATTAATCACTCTGTCCGGAAATGTAGACTTTGCAGGAGCATGCTGTAATTTGCATCACTTTTGCTATGCCTTGCCAGTGCTGCTGGTGAGAAATAACAAACCTGTATTTATGAAAAGGACAGGTTTAAGATGAAAATAATTCTACCCGAAAACTGTGAGAATGCTAGAGAGTCCTGTCGCCTGCACTCGTTCAACGGGAGAACACTGTATTTGTAATAAATTCCTTTTGCTCTGGATGAGTTCTGCATTTTCAATGAGGTTAACTTGGCAACATTCTAGTTGATTTTAATAAAAATAGCTGCTTTGAGGACAGGGAGCTGAGGTTGCCAAATTTACAGCTGCCTTGCACAATTACTCTTACACCTCCTTCAGGGCTACTTAGAACCAGTAAGCAAATTAAGTGTATCGATTGCAATTTTGTTGGACTAACCCTTTTTTCTTAAGGAATAAACTTGATTCCTTTCAGTATGTGTCTGCTCAGAGTGATCTCTTTTCTTTTCAGCCATAACACAAAGACAACATCATGGCTGGATCCACGACTTGCGAAAAAGGCTAAACCTCCAGAAGAGTGCAAAGAAAATGGTAGGTTATTAAGTTTTTGTTGCTGCTCAGAGGGGATTTGCCTTTGTGTGTGTCTCTCTCTCTCAGCTCTTACAAAAATCAGGCATTTGGGGGAATGATGAAAGGTGTTTAATTGCTGCTTTGGTTAGAAGCCATAAGTGATACCAGTTCTCAGTGTGCCATGTGTTTCTGCTTTTTATTCCCCTTTCTGATGCTATCCAAAGCTGAGGATCACAAGTGTGTTTTCTGCCTGTTGTGTGTGTGACTCCGGGACTGACCCTCTCCCTCATCTCCTACAGAGAACTTTGGTCTGCAGAACAGAATCCCTTTTCAGATTCTGAGCTTTTAATCTACAGGCGATTCAATGCATAAGGGAAACTAGCAGCACCGTGGGAATATGAATATTGTTTGATTTGTATTTAAAGGTACAGTGCTATGCTGTTTAGTAACCAATTTAAACAAAATAGTGTCTGATAAAACAGGGTGTGGGAGGGAGAGATCAGTGTCTGTCAGAGTTCAAGGCTGCATTTGGGGGGTACTGCATTGTTAATGCTTTTAAATTTAAAAGTGTAAATACTGTTGAGGATGCTTAAAGGAGCTGTAGCTGTTGTGCAGGAGGGAGGACTATATTTACAGATTCAGAGATATGAAAAAAATACAGATTTTATTGAATTACCTTATATGCATTCAGTATAATTTCTGTTTTTTCTCTGATGAAGTTTCAGTAACCAGAATCATTTCATAGAACCAAAGTAAAAATGTATTGTAATAGATCTTTTTCTGAGGAGGGTTTTTTTTTCATTGTTTTATAGTTCAGTGTCAGTTCAACTAGCCAGTTAAGAAGCAGTGATTTCTAAAGACTGCTACTTATTTTATTCTTGTGAGATACAGAGGATTAAATGCATGAATGCTATGTGTATTAATTCAAAGAATTTTAAAATGTTTTAACTATATTAATATTTTTTCATATAATGCATCTGATTTATTTTAGATTTTCCAAAATACACTGGTTTGGTTAATGCAACTACTGTTAATCAGAAAGAAAACTTGGTGCTGTTTTGGGCTGATAAAGAGGTCACTGAGGAATTACTGGCTGTATGAAATGCAGGGTCAGTGGTTTGGTCAAGAATGTTCCTGTTATTTTTGTAAATGCCTTCATTTTGAAATAATGCTATATTCCAAAAATCCCTTCCTTGTTTCAGCAGTAATTCTGACGTTCTCTTCTGACATCAGAAATTACATGTCTGAATGATTTTGTGATGCTTATTCTAGCACTGACAACACAAGCTCCGCGGGTAAATTCTACAGTGAATACAACAGAAGTGTTACTGAAACTAAAAAAGGGAACAGGAGTTTTGCATTGTAAATCTCTCACATTAGTTGTATGAAGCTATATATTTGACTTCTCCTTAAGGAACACTAGGGGAAAAAGAACAAAAATCCACTGTTACCTATGGAGTAACATATCACAGAGTTACCTGGAGTGGATGTGTTGCTTTTTTTTTTTTTTTCTTTTTTCTTTTTCTGTTAACTATTGTCTACGAAGATCACAACAAACACTGAAATGTAAAATAAAAAAAAAAGCCAAAGTGTCTGAAACAATTTAAAATTAAGATCAATGCATTAAGGAAACAGCATTATTTCGTAGTTATTTGACTACTGGGTTATTGAATTACTGTAGTATGCTGGGTCATGTTGTTCTTTTAAGAGTTGCTCAGCTCATTAATGCAAAGTACTTGAAGTGAAGCATAAAAGAGTTTAGGGAGAGATCTTCTGTTCTTACAGAAATTGTTCTTGCAACAGCCTCTCTTTTCCTAAGGTTCTTTGGTTGTTCAAAAATGTGCGTTTGTTTTTTTTAATCCTATACCTGCAGAAGAAAAGGTTCTTAAAAATCACTGATATGCCTTAAAATGACTGTACCTTACCAACACCAGGGACTTTGTTACAGCACATGGGGATTTGGAATTTTTGTGCAGATTTAAATGTCAGATCAAAGATTAATTTCACACATATTTCAGCTATGGCTTGGTAATGTTTTTTAATGCCAAACATCTTTTCTGTTACACTTTGTGATTTATTCTGGCACATTTTACTCAGAAATACAAAATTTTAGACAGACATCAGTGTTTAGATAGGAAATTATACTTACCTTGCTTCTTTATCGCTATGTGCATAACTTGTGTTTTTCATTGTCATTCATTTTGTCACATCTGAAACTTGTATTGATTCTCTGAGACACCTTATGATGTCCTTATCACCTATCATATTCTGCTATCAGGTTTTCATTCTGAACAACCCAACCTTTGTGTTCTCCTTTCAGTGTGAATCCTCCTTCATTCTGCCACCAGTTTCCACACCAGACGATGACCAAGCAGCATACAATACTTGAGTCTTGATGTTCTGGGCTAGTGATACTGAGGGCCCCCGTCCACTCCAGGCATTTCCTTTCCTCCACCTTCAGCTCTTCAATACTCCTTTGACAAATTTGATTTCTTTATTTTTCTGGCTTCTGTATCTGCAAATCCCAGTGTTTGCTCATTTCTCTTGGCAAAATCTGAACCAACCTTCCAGCACATCCCTCCTCTTGGAAAAATTTCCACACGTGTTTGCCAAGAGATTGACAAGCTCTACCAAGTCAAGCTTTCTTTGCCTCTGTGCTGTGAACGGTTTCTGTTTCCCTTTAATGACACCTACTGCTCTAAACCCCTTTGTAGGTCAGGAGGTTTTAAGGGTTGATCTTTATTTCTGTCTCTGTCACGGAACTTCTGTGTGAGTTTCAGCAAATTACTTCAACTTTTGCTCTGTCAGATCTACTTAGATGGCAGGTCTTTGAAGCAAAAATTGCCTCTTATACTCTGTTTGTACAGAGCCTGAGTTTCATCGTAGCAGTAAGCAGAAATACCTGGCAATTCTTCAGTAAGAACTAGAATTTTTCACACATTTCTGATTTCCTTCAGAAAATCTTGACTTTATCAAAAATACGTGTGTTTTCTATCTCCAGAATATAAAAACATTATTTGGGGTTTCTGAATTGGAATACTTCTTTTAAATTATTACTTCTTTTTTCCCCACATCAAATTTGGTTAACTGATTTTCACCTGTAGAGTACTATAGAAGTTATAGTTCTGCCCCCTTTGTTTCTGTGAGCTAGGTTCCCTGCTTGCCACATTTTCTGTAAAGTCATGTAACATAACAGACTCACAGGATTTGCATTACAGGTATATTATGTGAGTAGTCTACTAACAGAGTATGTTTTTTGGGAGAGAATATGGAAAAGAATGACAAGTCCCATAAGGCAATAAAAAATATAGTTTAATATTGAAAGGCAGTTCAGCCTTAATGACACAAAGTATATTAGGTTTTAGCAAGTACATTTTTGTTTAGGAAATTTAATAATTAAGCTTTTCAAAATCTTTAATTCATTTTAGGAAACTTTTGATTCTGGAGGAAACTGAACGTTTACTTCCTTGTCCAATTTGGGGATTAAACAACTGTTGAAGTTTCCTGGGAAAAGATATGTCAAATTTCACTTAATTCATTACTACAGATTTCACTTATCTCGTTACTAAACCATCCGAATCAGTAGTTTCCGTCACTCTTATCCCTCCCTTTCTTTTTATGTCAGCTTCATTTCTCCTATGTCTTAGTTTTCAAAGACAAGTAGGCTTAAGACTATAAATACAGCTTTCATTTCACCTAGCATTCCTCTGTCATCTGTCCTTCCATCTCTACACCCACCAACTTGACTGCAAAATAAAGATGTTTATTTAAGGTGAGCCACCTTGCCTTTAAACGTCACTGACTGTGAATATCAGATTTACTTTGACAATTAGAGGGCACAGATACCTGGTTGACATGTAACCACCTGTACACAGGCAGACTACTGCATTTAGGTGTTTTCATCTTGAACTGAACGCCACCCTCCTGTGGTGTTTTGTCGGGTTATCTTTTTCCCCATTCCTGTAGTCACAGCTGATACCTTTTGGTGCGCTCACTGCCACACACAGCTTCAGCACTCTTCTTCGTGCTAATGACACACACATATACCCTTGTACTCTCACCTTTCCCTCTTAGTTGAGCCCCTTGTTTCATGCTACAAATGACATCTCCCATTCGACATCTATCCTGGGTCCTCCAAGCAGATTCCCTTTTGCTAATAGCAGTACTTGCCACCTCCATATGTGCTTCCTCTGCCACTTCGTGGCATTTAGGACTTCTCCCTTTTCATTTTCACACAAACTGCAGAATTCCTTCCCAGCGCTTTGTATGGAACATGCTGTGTGCACATGCAGTCACAAATTCAGGAAGTCGGCTCCCTTTTCTTCTTTGAGGATGCTGTCATCGTCTTGATCAATCTTCTCTAATAATTTGAGAATTTCTCCAAAAAAAAGTAAAGCTGTAGATTTATTGCTGTAACTGAATTTTTAAACATATCTATTTATGGATTTTATATTTTTCTTGCCAGCAAGCTGTTAAATTCAGAATCATAAGGATGATCACTGATTAGTCTGTCTGTAATCACAAGGGAATAACTACCACTGGAAACCAATACTCTTTCACTTGAGTAAATAAGCCCACTTTTCCTTAGTTTCTGAAACCTTATGTAGTGTATTTGTAGCTGGACATGTCTCTTGTGAGACACAGGAGCACCATTGTTCACTGCATGTTCAGTTTGGAAACCTCTTTAAATCGTGCTGAGACGTAAGAAAAAATATTTTCATACTATTTTGTGTTTATTTTATGAGTGTCTTAATGCTGAAAGATACTGCTTTCTCAAAACCTCCCCATCTGACATACAGTCCCTCTTCATGTTCCTGGTCTAGGCTACCGACTCACCATTTTTACACACCCCTGTACTAATGCTAGAAATGGCTAAAGCCCGGCAACAGTCTGCAGTCCTGCATTTCGGTGGTTTCTGGCAGGTGTTCCTCCTTCCTAAACCATCCAACGCAGGCAGAGATTAAACTCAGACTTCCAGTGACAGAGGAAAGTTTATATGAGCACCTCTGTTGTTATATTTCCGCAAACCTAGATAGGAATCCAAACCAACTATTTTCTCAAACTTCACCAGACTGTTAAAATTAATAACTTTTCGTAATATCGTTATGTTGTTGGACGTTGGCACAAAAGAAATAAAACGTACGGCTGTCTTTCCTGTCTTGCTTACATTTAATAAGTTTTGAATTTCTTGTTAAGAGTTCAAACCATGCAAGGAACCCTTGCATATATTCATTTTAACTTCAGCTGCCAGCACATAAATCCTGTAGATTCGTAAAGTAATATTATTATTATTATTATGAGGCATAAAATCCAACCTGCTCTACTGCTTAAAAAAACCCTAGATTTTAAATTCATTGTTATTTTTTGTATTTGCTATCCAATACTTTTCTTCTTCCTTTCAGAAGGTTATTTATATGGAATAAAAATAAATGAAAAGGAAGAATAAATAATAGACATTACTGGTAAATTTCATAATTCCCGTTTCGTGATGAGTATCTTAAAAAAGCTGTTTGTCTTTGGAACTTTTGTTTTATTTATAAATAATTTTTCTTTTCACTTGTAAAGATTTTGCAGCTGGTTATATAAAATGAGTAAGAAACCATCTCCAAACTGGAGCTTGTGGTTTCTTGTTTTAATTCATGCTGAATACCTATCAATATTTTTTATTTAATCAAAAATAGATGTGACTCAGACTGCTCTATGACACAAGCAGTTTTTACAGTACTTCTAGCCACACTGTTTTTTCTTATTTACACATAATTTTGAGCACTTCTGTCACGATCAAACCCTAGAATGTCTGTCTGTATACACCTCCTTCCTTTTAGTAAGTGCAAGCTGCTCTGTAGTTAAGCATATGCGTAACTTTATCCAACATTACAAGTTAAAGTAAATCACAAACATAATAAATAATTCGTCATTGTTTACCTGATTCATCACTATGCTGCGGTAAGACGTATCAACCCTTCGTATTTTTGTTTCATAGATGCATTTGGGCATCGCCATGCTGATCTTATGGGTAAAGCATTACTTCTTGATTCCCTTATACATACTTTCACTGGAAATCAAGTAATGAACTTTTACCTCATATGGATACCGTTTATCTGTAGCAATGCCCACTAGTGGCAATTTGTAGCAGATAAATACTTATCTACAAATATGTTTTCATTTGATTGAAGTAGTAGTAGCCTTCAGTTTGAAACCAACTCTTTCAGCAGTCTGGGATACAAAAGGGTGTGAGACTTTTGGGCTGATGGAAGTGAATCCATGTCAGGGATTTACATGTGAAACTTGGACAGAGCAGTGCTGTACAAGGGTTAAGGAGGATGTGGAATGAGGAGGAAGTGCCCTACACTGTTGAGAGGACATTCTTACAATTCCAGATCAAGCCCCGGCTTCTGTTGCATGAATGGATCCAAATACGAACTGGGAGACAAGGCTAGATTTTGGGTTTTGTCTGGTGCTCTGTGACCCTCAGCACTGTGTCTCTCAACATGCTGTTCTACTCACTGCTTCCTACAATTTTTTCTCTCAGTGGCTTGTAAAACGTTGGTTTTCGTTTTGCCTTTTTTAATCATTATTTATTTATTTCTTTTTTAAGTTCTTTGCGAACCAGATCAGCTTTTGCAGGTCAGACAAGTACCAGCTGAGCTCGGGGTGTAACATGATCTGATGCAGGAACAATGTATTTATCTTTGAGATATCTGTGTCTAAGCTAAATTTAATTGAAGACTAACAATAGATTAAGTCTTTAACAGAGGGAAATGGTGGACAGGCAGACAGTGTGAACCAAAAGTAGAAAGAGGTAGCATCTTCAGAAAAGTTGGGGTTCTCTTCATCAAAACAAGAACCCCTAAAATGATACAAGTCATGATTGATACCTAACAGTAAGTGCTAGTTACATTATGTGTTAACTGGTACCATTTGTTCCACTATAGGCAAGGGTCTACCACCGTTACTATTTTAAACCTTGGTTCCAGGGAATTATATTTGCTGTTGGAAATATGTTGAGGAGAGTTCTTTTTAGACTTTGTACCAGCATAGCTTACTTCTCTTCTTCAAATGCTGGAATGTTGTTGGTTATTACATAGGTCACCATACAAAATAATACTTAGAATGGGACATGACTATATATGAAGAACTATTTGCTTATTTTATTAACAATTCATATGTGCATTTTTTCAGGAAAGCTGTCTTGTAGAATTTTAGCTTAATGTTAATTTATAACAAATGACTGAGCCACAGATAAATAAAGGCCACAAAAGTGTCTGTCTCCAATACAGTTTTCAGTCCATGGCAGCCACGCAGTTCATAAAAATTTAAATTTAGTCAATGTTCTTCTTTTAGTATTCTTGCGTGCCTCAGTTAACAAAAAAAAAAAAAAAACCCCAAACAAAAAAAAAACCAACACACTGAAAAAAAATCCTGTCTATCCACCTGTCCAACTCATGTGAAATTTCAGCTTTAAACTTGGTTTGACTCTTCCTCACTGAAGCCATTGGGAGGCCGGAGTCTAAATGCAAGTTAATATTTTCTATGAAAAATACACAGCAGTTCTGTCTCAATATGAGCATGTTAAGTGATTTCAAATGGAAGAGGAAGTGTAGTGCACAGTCATGATGGACAGGAGGTGGCCGAGGAGGTGGTCTCTCTGAAGGGAAAATCAAAGAATTGCCCATGGTAGCTGATGTAGACACATACCAGCTACTTGCCGCTATGTCTGATACGTGGTGACCCGGTGCCTGAAAGGGAATCCAGATCCCTGTGTTGGGAATTTATTTGTGGGCAGGGGAATGAGTACAAAATGACAAGCCAGAAAGGCTGTGCAGTGTAGAGGGAGAGATCTGAAGACAGAAAAGAGGAAAGGTTAATCACAAGTTTGCTTCTTGAATCTTGATACTCTCCAGAATTTAGGAAAACATTCAAGGGTCCAAAGTATCGCACCCATCTAAGAGCCAGTCTGGCCTCCTCTGCATCCTCTCTTCAGAATGGGGGTAATAGGTGTTTCTCAAAAAAATGTATGGGGACCTATTTCTTTTATTTTAAACTCGACAACTTTCTCTATTACACCCTGGGAAAGATACTGTCCTGCAAGTGAGAAAAACATGTTGAGTAAGCTCCTGTGCCAGGTGGGGTGCAGAATATGCTGTCAGATGAATCAATCCAGAGGGAAAATAGGAGAGCAACTTAGAGCATGACATTGTCCCTAGACATTTTAAACCATCTCCTCTGGGATGGTTTGAGTTGCTGTGCCAAGGACCGTAGTGGGTTTTTTCCCAAGGGCAAGTAAGCAATGCTCACAGAGTTCAGCTGCGATGCCAGGCACACATGAGTAATTTTACTGCAAACTTTTGATACTGCTCTGCAAACGCTTTTCAGTTCAGACATCAAAACCCTTCCTGTTCCAGGCCTGAGTCGCTTCTGAGCAGGGACTGCCCATCACGCACTCCTGCCTGGTGGTTTTGTGATATGAACAAATGACTAGGAATTAGGAAATGGATTGACAGACTACCAAATTCATTTCCAGTTTTGACTTAAATCCAGGTGTTTCCAGATGATAAGAATACTGCACCTTTAAACCACTGAGTTTTTACTTAGAGCACTTTTTGTGGATTATTACCCCCATTTTTAAGTAGTATTTAATGCCGTCAGTTTTGTAATGGAGCTGACGTTACTTGTAATAATACTGATAACAATTAATTTTTTTCTGTCATTTAAGTACATATTGAACAGGCTCTTTTCAGCTTGCATTTTCAATTTGGGTTAATTAAACAACAATTAAATCTCTTGAACTGTCATGACCTTTGGAAGGGCATTTTGAGCTGGCAACACCAAATTAATTGACATTACATTAACTGACAAAAACACCCTTCAATGCCAAAGTCACAATAATGATAATATAAGAAAAGGCACACCTCCTCAGTCTTGCTTCATGGGAGTTCAGAAGATATTTCTCTGGACAACCTGGTTGCAGTGACACATCTTATAAGAGTAATTCTTCATCCTTGGACAAGACTTAGGACAAAATAGCTGTCTACATGAATGTTCCTTGGCTGTCTATGCCTTGGGGCCAGCCCTGGGCAACCTGCTAGTATCTCCCTAGGGGAACTCTTGGGTGCAGGGAGTGCTTCCTTGAGCACACTTATCAGCGTGACAGCTAAGTCCTTTAAGCTGTAATGGACTATTAAGTATTGGTTTGCTATCAGAATCATTAGTTTCTCACAATCACAGTCATACAAATCCCTGTAGACTACTAAACTTAATCTTAAATAGAGTTGGTAATTGCAAGGGCAAGAAGGAAATGACCATTTTCGTTGATTGTTCACGTGCTGTCTGGCACTCAGGGCTCTCACTGCTCACCCAGACTGTGTGTTTAAATGGGGAGATGCCTGGGACCAGGAGGCATCCTGTGGCTGCCTGCTGACAACTCACCCGCTGCAGGGATCCCTGCCTGTACAGTACTGTCAGCCTGACAGTAACTCTTCCAGCAACCTGAGGATTTTAGAGGTTGCTAAATGCAGGCTGAGGAAGCTACTAACTCGTCTCATGCACCTCAGTGAAGAAAATCACAGGCGTTCACTGTAATTAGCTCATGATGTTATGAAAACAAATCACTTCAAGTTTGTGTTGTATGAAAGGAGGTCACAGAAACACACTTTTCCGGTCGTGTGAAACTTGCTTGTAAAATGCTCTGAGATTCACAGCTGAAAAAGTTCATAAGGATGTGAAGTATTATATGTACATGACAGTACAGTTTAACCTACACTGTAACTGGAATATGGTCCAGGGCAACATGACCACCACAAAAGGGCTATAGTAGCTTGGGTTGCTGCTGGAGCTACTCACGTCCAGTTTCTGATAGCATCCCTTTTTCATTTTGCTGCCAAGTTAGCTGGCTAAGCTTAAGTAGTTTTCAGCTGGAATGTGTAATGAAATTTAGAAGGGGAGGGAGAGAGATTTTTTAAACTCATCAGGAGAAACAGGGCCAGAGTTTTAACAATTCACATCTTTAATGAGCTATAAATTGGATTCCACTCACCACTGAAGCAAGTAGCAAAATTCTCACTGACTGCACAAGGTTGATTTTTGCCACTAAAATACAAGCATCGCGTGGCATGCGAATAGAGGTGCCCTGAAATATTCCTACGAGGACCATTGAGAGAAATGCTTCAGTGTGGGAAATTCTGAAATAAAATCTTTTCACATAGAAAAGAATTCACAACCACCATATTTAGCAAAAATCATACCCAAGGCCTTGGTGCAATAAAGAACAAAAGGTTGACATTCCTTCTGAAGCATTATGTAATCATAAGTAGAAATCAGAGTACATGATTTTTAATCCTATTCTCTCTATAACCTTAATCCTTCGAACCTTGACTTCTAAATGGCAATGAAGCATGATACATGTAGCAGAGAGGGGTTTGTGGGATTATATTCATTACAATGTGTCCAGCTACCTTCATTTTTATTATTTTTCCTCCCTCTGGCTTTTTTATGAAAACTCCTGTTTTTGATAGAAAATTTTCATTAATGAATACAGAATGACAATCTTCTTTTTAAAAATTAATCTTCATAATGGCCTCATTTTAAATTTAATCCAGAAGGTCAGCAATTTCATCAAATTTACAAGTTAAAAACGATTTGGTGTTCTTTGATGGAAAGTTTGCCTTGTTGTGCAGACCTGTTGGGTATTTCCTGGCAATCCTTTCAAAGCATATTGCTACCAAATAAGAAATATGACTTGCTAATATCTCTAGAAACACTAATTATTTTTCAGATATTTTAAAAGGCAGATTGCTTGTCATTTTTTCAACATTCTCTGATTGTTCTTTGCTTATAATATAATGCATTTATAGACAAGTGAAGATGAATCCAAACTTTTCCATACCTTTAGCAGTTGAGCTTCACAAATACAGTTACCATAGGGTTTCTTCTTAGTATTAACTGAATTTGTTATACGTAGGACTTCCTGGTTTCCATTTTCTTTTTATTTTTGTAATATGCTTTAAAAAAGGTCTCAATAATTTTTCTTTTGGGAGACCTGGGCTTTGATTCTAGCCTAAGCTCACAAAGTGAGTGCTGGAGCTCCTGTGAAATAGAGCTGGAAAAACCTGCCTGAGCACAGATGTCCTGTATTTAAGATTTGACAGGTAACTCAACACTTTAAAAAGCCATTTTCTTTCATGACTAATAGCCCTGTGGACCCAGTAGCAGATAAGAACTGTTTGTGGGAGAGGAAAAAAAAAATATTTGGTAACATTTCAAGCTTTTTGAGAAGTGTATCTGCCCAAGTGGGATGAATGCGTAGGTATTTAATATGTGGAGGGTGGCTGCTGCAGAAGAGTTGGGAAGAACTGCATTTGCTGAATAGTAGTGGAAAGCTTTGAAGTAGGATAAGTGGCTGCAAAAGGTAGAAAACATAAAAAGCAGACATGTGGAGAATGTGTTGCAGGCTATATAAAAAGAGATTTGGATTTGTGATGCCTTAAAACATTAGAATTATTTCAGCCTAGAAAGATAAAGATGGAAAGACACATTTTTCCTTCTTCCATCCCAGCTGGATTCCTCTTATCTATTTTCTCTTAAGTAGTCTGTGATTTTCTCTTTTTACAGGAAAAAGTTTTGCTTTTGGAATTTATAATTATAGTTTACCTTCTCTGTAACGTAGGACTTACTTGTGGGAGCAAGGTTTTTCCCTACAGAAGAATATAATTCTGCATTTTTTATTCCTTTGAGAAAATCTCAGTGACCCCAGTTTTCCTACTACAGAAACAGAAATATTCAACCCGTATCTGAATGTTCTTTTCCTCCTGTCCAAAAAGCATCCAGAATAATTGTGTATCACTTTCACAACTAAACACTTTTAGAGATAGAAGTGGGAAAGCTCTGCCATCTTTGGTGATTTTAGGAACAGGCTATTCTGTAGACGTTTTAGCCTCATCATTGTTTTTTCAGTAGGTTTGGTGGGAGTCGTTAGGCTGTTGCAGGTTGTAGCTGCCATTAGTATTCATTAAAACTGCCATTTTTCCTGGTGGTCTGCCTTTTTCAAAGGGACAAACATTTCCATGTACTTTTCTACCCTTCACTTCTCTGTGGTCACTTTCTGTGCTATGATATGTCTGCTCAGGCACTCTGTCCCCATCACTGTTTGACTTACCTTGCCTCTTCACAACTCAGTGAATATGCAAGACCATACACTTGCTCTGAAGAGTACTGACAAATGGTATGCGAAGACCTTAAATGGTACAGCTTCCTAACTATAAAAAGGCACGCTATCTAATACCTGTTCACTACATAGGGGGCTTCCAGAATTGAACTTCCTGTGTTTTATTCCCTTCATGGCATTATTTTTCAAATTCTTGATGGATTTTATCACCTTTAGTTTCTTCTCTTCATCATTCTGTTCTCATGCTTCTCTATGACATCTGGTCTCATAGTGCCATATTTGACTTCTACTGAGTAGTTTAGATCATTCATTAAATGTGGCTATTAATTTTTGAGAAGTTAAATTGTGGTTTTGGACATTTGTTGGCCTAGTGAAATGGTCATGGTAAGCAGAACAGTATTGCTTGCTTGCTGCACTGCTTGCTAGAATTTGCACGTCACTGTTTTAAAAAAGCCTGATTGTAGCTAGAATACATCTATAAATATGTAAATTTCCATAAATAAGTTAAATAGGTAATGCTGGGTAGAAAAATATAGTCCTAGTTATCCATATTCAGTAAACAGTATTGCATTAAAATTTTGTTACTCCCATCTTGAATTCTCTGCTGTTTTGCTGACTGAAATGGAACCTAACAGAGTTAAAAAGAGTAGAATTTGGTCTAGCAAGGAGCAAAAGCAAACAATCTTTTCCCTCCAGCCTTAAGCCTGAAAGTTGTTAGTTTAAGGAACATTTTCTTTAATAAAGAACTGAAGTGTTTATTCTATCTGCACTATCATTAGGTAGGCAAAAGCAGAATTAGAATTAGTTGTTAAGGATAAAGGAAGGTAATGAACTTGCTTTCCTCTCTTACTTAAGCATCAGTAAGATTGAGTGACACTCAATTTTTTATAGGTTAATGTTGAAAGAACCCTATTATTCTTTAAAGAAGCCCAAATAAACTGTCAGTAAGTGTCAGGGGACTTCTTCCAAACCCATTGAATGACTTCTGTTGAAATCCACTGAAGAGCCTTGGATTAGGTGGGAAGATATATCATCTGTAGGCAGGAGGTTTTGCCTTTTTCTCAGAGTAGGCTCCCATTATTAATTGACTTGAAGGGTTCCCTATTCAGATGAGGAGTGTGCTTTCTGAGATTTTGTTTATACAACACCAAATACTGTAATTATGTCTTCATGAATATTCTTTCCAGAGAAGAGAACAATGTGTATTTTGATAGCAGTGCAATCCACATTTAAAATCTGTGTGCAAACAGTGTTTATTCTGGATCATGTATGCCTTTTCCTTCTCTCACTTCTAATGACTTTTGAATGACTGGCATCTGTCACATAAAATTCATGGCTAATGGGCAAATTGCATGTGTGCTGGCTTTTTCCCTGTGACTGCTGGGATACTTAAAAAGCCAAAATGAAACACACACCCCCCCATACAATTCTCTGCCAACCATCATCCCGCAGTTACTGTTGTGCCCATGTTCCTTCATTTCTTCTTGACAGTAAAAAAATGTAGTAACTTTTTCTCACCTTGGAATATTTTTTAATAATGGCCAGATTGAAGGAAAGTCCAGGTACAATATTTAGTGTGTTCAGGATATTTTTTGTTGCTTAGCTCTTAATTTGACAAAGAGACAAAATGGCAGATTCTTACTCCTTTCCTGAGAGCAAATGAACACTGTTATTGCCGTAGTAATTAAGATAGGCATTGCTATTATAAATACAGTAGGCTTTGAAAAATCAGTAAGAAAACTTCTTAAAGGTTTACCTGGGGGAAAGGTGGAGCTGATATTTATATAGTATTTTGCTTTGAAAAGCCAATATCTGTGTTCCCAAAATGAAGACTTGCATTAAAAAGTGAATTGTGCTTTATGTTCCTGTCGCATGTGCAATGTTATACAGAGATAATGAATTTGCACATATTTCAGAGTGCATTCACAGTTATTAGTGTGGTCAATTTAATGCTTATACTTCAGACAGTAGTGAGGGCATGCTCATCTCATGTCCTATTGACCTAATCTAGTTGTTTCTACCACTCTAATCACCATAACTTCTGAGCCGCAGGTTCTCTGTTTTGCTATTCTGCTCTCCTTTATATATGCAGATCTCCCACTGATGTTGCTGTAGGGAGCTATATAAGGAAAGCAGAATTTCAAAATTCATTACTATCATGTGCAACTGAAAGGAGATGTTTGAACTGGAAATACTGCCCTTCAGCTTTTGGTGTTGTACATTGCCTTTCATATGACTCAGTGCCCATCAGCTGAGATTTTGTACAGACTTGTGCGGAATTTGAGGTTGAAATAGTGCCACCATGGATTTGATCCTTCTGAAAACGGAGCCCCATCTCTTATTTTTTAAACATTATCTGTGGCCGAATGCAAGTTTAGCTTTGCATATATTCATGCACATAAAATTTTGCAACACCAAGCAAAACAAGATAAGCTTTTAAACTGGTTGAAAGAATGGTAGATTTTTTTCTTGGAATTTCTCCTGTGTAATGTATTCCCCTCACTGTAAATCTTTGAGTTCAATGCTGGAGACATATTTTCTCCACAAACTTAAAACATTGCCTTTGGGAATGGTTCATCAAAGGAGTTGAATTAAAAGGATAACTGTGATCAGGTGTTCCTAGGCTGCATAGCTCATACAATGTGGATTTTTGTCTTGCTGTGATGGGAGTCCCTGATGAGAGATGCCAAATTCCTTGCTACTGTTAAAATTAAAATAAGGTATGACTAACACCCAATTGAAATTAATATGGAATGCCTACCTCAGCTTGGATTTTATAGAATGTTGCTAGTGTAATGACCTTTCTCATGGTTTTAAGTTGTATTTTTCTTTGTAAAGTGCTTTGGAGTAAGTAATTTTTTGCTCGGGAGATAAGGAAAGATTACTTGCTTGAAACTTCAGTACCAGAATAATACAGTAGGGTTGTATAAAAGCAAGTCTGTATGTTGCAGTTCTTTAAGGCATATTCAGTGTTGGTATTTTTCATGGACTTAAGTTAGAACTGGGAAAGTGTAGTCCTACAAAATATTTCATTACATATCTGGATGTTGAGCTGTAGAAGTATTTTTGGTCTAAACTTATGTGTGATATTGACCAGAAAAACTAGAGATACCCATAGTTTTAAAACTGCTTTTATTCCTGGACAAATAAAACATCAATTTCTTTTTATTTAGCACCTATCCAGGTTGTTTAAAAAAATAAGACATATTTAAGTTAGTGTTATTTCTTCATATTAAAATTAGAATAAAATTAGAATTTTGGAGGTTTTAATTGCGATTCCGTAGCAGAAAGAAAGTTAGATTTTGTGCTGAATAAAGATCAATCCCTACTTTACACATAGTGAGGAAAACATAGTAAGAACATAAGGTCTGCATTTTTGGCTCAGAATAGCTCTCTGCCTAACCTGTATCCTGTCTCTAAGTACTGCTCCGAGCAGATGGTTGGGAAAAGACTACAAGAAACAAAGCAGACATGATCTTCTCCCGCTCACACCTTCCTACTTCCTATCTCTCAGTATCTTAAAGAATCTCCGAGCTGGAGGCTGCCTAAGGATCATTGTGCATAACTGTCCTTTAAAAATGCATCTAATTCTTTTTTAGGGCCATTTAAACTTTCCTCTTTCCCAGCCTCCTGGGACAATGAGATCCACACTTCAGTTATGTCTTCTCAGGGCAGGGGGGAAACACCAAAGGAAAAAAAAAAAAATCAAACCAAAATACCCTTTTGTTCATTGTGTACCTTCCTGTTGGTATTTTCATTAGGGAACCGTGTGGGGTTTGTTATGAAAAGCTCAAAATAACAATTCCCTTTGTACTTTATCCGTATCATCACTAATTTCATACACCATGATGATACCCCTTTATGTGATATCTGTCCAGCAGGAGAATCCTAGTCCACAAAATCCCCCATTTGCAAACAAGCTTTTCCAAGCTTCTGATGACAGTGGCTGTCCCCCTCTGCGCCTCTGCTAGCTCTGCGATGCGCTTTTCGGGTTGAATGGCCAGAACTGCATGCCATGCTCGGGATGTGAGTGCACTATTAATGGCATAATGGAGGTTTCTGTTTTAGCCTTAATTTCTTTCCTGAGATTGCTAACGTTCTGTTTGCTTTTTGAATACCGCTGGGCTTAAGCGGGTGTCTTGAAGATCTTTTCCCTGAGTGGTAATAACTACTTTGGAGCCCATCATTACATATGTATGTGTATGCACGGTTAGGGTTATTTTTCCCTATGCGCATTTCTTTGCATTTATGGAGATTAAAATTCATCTGCCATTTTATCACTCAGTATTATGAGATTGTTCTTCAGCTTCTCACAGGCAGCTTTAATTTGATTATCCTGAATAAGCTTTCAGAGCCTTTAATCAATATCTCAGAATCAGGAAGGTGACTTCACAATCCCAGGATCTTAAGAAGGAATATGTAGCAATTTTTATTTACCTTCGTTTTGCTTGATCCTTTAATATGACTATTTGCATACTTTTATCCAGCAGTGAAACGGACTAAAAACATGCTAAAAAAGCTAGAAAGAGAGTTAATACAGTCATCTTGTTTCTGAAAGGGAGGCTTTAGGAATGCATGGTAACAGCAGCTCAGTTTAATTAGCTGAATTTAATTACTTCACAGAAATGAAACCAGCTGGCCCAACTTAGCGATGGAAAAGTGGGATATTGCAATCCAGAGCTGGACATCATGGACTCTTTGTTACTGTAGGCACCTCCAAAGGGTGTTTCATCTCACCCTTAGCTTCTGTGCTAAGTCAGACAGATTTTCATTCTGACATCCCTGCCTGTCCTCCCAGGCAGCTGTAAGGGGAGCCAGTGGGGATTGACCCTGAGCGAGAATGACGCAGGGGTCTTTGAAGTAGGTGAGATGCTTTCAACTTCTGTCTTGGAGAGCTCCGGGGAAAGCCTTCCCATTTATAGGTCCTGAGGCATCTAACCAGGGAGGAGGATGGCCAGAGAAATGGGTTTTGTGTGGGAGCTCACACAAAACTGGCCTGACACAGCAGCAACAACAGCTTTTACCTACCTTTCCTTCCACAAGACACAACAAGCCTTTTCCACTTGTCCCTTATCTCCACTCCCCTGCAACCTCCTATTGATGCTGTGCTGCTGAAGCAGGTGGCAAATTTGTTAGGGAAGGCGGCTGCCTTCACCTTGTTGCTTTGAGATTTTCTAGAATCTATTGGGTGTTTTGCTCCTCAAGGCAATGTGGTTGTGCTGGGATAGAGCTCTGGATTCAGTACTGTCTGATGGTTTCAAGCACTGCAGGTAACGGTGAAATTTTGTTACATAGATATAATTTTTAACTTTTAAAGTATTTTTTCTATATATTGCCTATTAAGAACATTTAAGAGCTTTTAATGAAAAGATAAGAATGTGGGGCTAAATTTAAGTGAGGTTAGTCCTATGATATGTTTTGAAATGTGAAGCATGAATCCTGTAGTAATATTGAAAAGGTTAAACTGTTCTTCAAGATTAAAAATTTTAAGAATTACAAGAAATAAAACTTGTAGCTTTAGGGTTTTTTTTTTTTGTTTGTTTGTTTTTTTGCTACTGTGTTGTATCTCTAGAGTAAACTTAGCATTGAGGAAAGGAAATAAAGCAAACTTTGTATTAAAAGAACTTTTTAAGAACTAATGCTAACGTTTAATTGCAACTTGGTGACCCAGTACGTGGGTTCTTTTGGCTTATTAGGAGTATGTAGTATGAACAAATTCAGATTTTTTTTTTATATAAAAGCATCACACTTTAGGAAAACTCTCCTATAGCTTCGTAAACTGCAGGACACTGCATCTGGGAGTTTCTGAATAATTTATCTGAAGTAATGAGTATCATCGTGTGATGCTGTATCAAAGCAACTGCTCAAGTGAAAGCCAGCTGGGTACAGCCGTTGTATATCAAATAGTTGCCTGAGTTGTCTCTCTGGAAAAATTAGAGAACATAATGAGCAAAATTAGAAAACCTGGGGAGCAGCCTCCATGGATACCTAGTAGCATGAAGTAATTTGATTAGTGTGAAATCTGTGAAAGTTCATTATTTACAAAGTTTTCTGCATTATTATAGAAATATATGCCTACATGCACTCATCTGTTTATGCAGCATGGACAGACAAATATGAGATGAATGCAAGGTGTACTTATTTTTCTGTATCAGCTTTATGAAACAGTAACGGAGTATTTATTTGCTCAGACTCTAAAAGGAACTCATTTAATGCCCAACAGAAGCTTTTGGGTTGAGTTTCGCAAAAGCTTTATATAGTCTCAATAAAAGTAGATGCTTCAGAAATAAGATCCAGGAGAGACTGACAGAACACATTTGTTAGCAGAAAATGCACAGCTCTGTTAAATATTAGAGTGATGCTTTTATGAGGCATGTATATTTAAAGTGCTGTTTGTGCCCACTCTGCACCATCCTATGATTCTGTGATGCTGAGTAGGAATACAGAACCATGATGTGCAGAACCAAGAGAGAAGGACAGACATGCAGGATTTTCAGTGGGGTCAATGGCTGCTGCAGCTGGTCTGCATCTTTTGGGATCAAGCCCTGTTCTAAACTGCTTTTACTAGCCTTTCTTCTAGCAAACCCAGTGTCTGAATGGTTTAACAATGAAGTCATTTACAACACCTTTCAGATCCACCATTTAAGACCACAAAACCAATTTGGTGATTCATTTGTGTCAATGGCTTTTGTAGCTATGACTAATTGGTTTTTTCTTACAGCTATGAGAGAAGCATTGCTTCATAAGGTTGTCATTAGCCTGAGAAAAAAAGAGGCCATTGATTGGAGGCATGAATAGAATGGCTTATGGGCTAAATTACCAGTTGGGCATTGCCAATGACCAAGGGCACAACCTGCCTGATCTTAGGAAAACTCTGCATTGCAGTGGAGAATTCCCCAAAGGATGCATTATCTTGTGATGCTGACCTTAAATCAAGATTTGTTTGAAGGAAATAGGAGGCTTTTATTTTCAATAACAAATTTGAAGTGTGCTAATTCAAATATGATCCAAGAAATTAAGAATTCTAAAGCAGTTCAGAGCAACAGACATATTTCTTTGACATATTTAGGTACATTCCTGTAGTATCTGAAAGCAAGAAGAATATTCTACTGAAGTACATGAAACTTGACTACCGCAGCATTATGCTATTACAGGCAGATTGGAAAGGGGAAGACCACACCACACTTCTCTAATATTGTATACTACCATAAAGCAGTGACATTCTTAAATTTTAAAAATAGCCAGAAATGTGTGATGTACATCCAGCCAGTGCATTTGTTTCTTTTCATGCAAAGGTATTTTTTAAAAATACGGTTTTCAAACTGAAGGTCCCCTTTGACAGACATTAAGAATAACCAAGTGGAGTTTTTAGATATCCAAATTCAAAGACGTACCATTATCCTATCAAAATATAGTCTGCTAAGAATGTAAAATAAAGATGAAATGTGTATTGGAATGTTCTTACCTACTGAATTTAGCTAGATAATGTCTTTCTGAAGGAATAAATATTAGTAAATTCCCTGACCTTAAATGCAAAATGGTTTCTTGCACATATATGTACAGAGGTGTGTAACATCAGCTTGTTTACAAGTCAGTGCAGAAAGGCAAAATAAAAAACTTCAATTCATAAAAGCAATTTACAAAATTTACAGGCTTCTCTGTCTTTTTACTTTGTATGTCATGAAGGTTAACTGAGCCAAAATGAAATGGACAAAACTGACCTCTTTTACAAGCTTTAATCTGACCTACAGGTTTTGGACCGTTACAGGAACACAGATATTTGTAGAGAGGCCCGAGTACTGTGATTTCATAGACTGTCAGGTTTGTAACTATTATAGTTAAATTGCTAAATCTATGATGAGAAAACAGAGCTTTCATTTAGCACTGTGAATCTCATCCATTTAACCCGTTAAGAGATCTTATATCTGCTAGCCATGAGTAGCATATTCTGGCACCACAACCTTCACTGAAATCCTCAAGTTCATTTATCACATTAGTAGTCACCATAGATGGATAAGGCTCAATAAAGCGTTCTGAGAAAATACCGAGGGCTTCAAACACGTTGTCGTAAGAAACACAAAGCACTCTTCTAACTTCCCTTTTGCAGAAGGTGAGATTGGTTAAGTTGCTCTGCAACACCTCTGTTAGCGAATGCTGTTCTACAGAGAACTGCTGCAGTGGTTGATGCTTAAGGAGCCTTTAGCTGTTTTGTTTTCATCCTGTATCCCACAAGCATTGTCTGGTACCACCTCTTTTGCCCTTAAACTGGATTCTGAGGATGAGAAGTACTATCTGATTTGCACTCCCTCACCTGGCAAGGCAAACCAAAACAAACATAGGATTTAGTCTCTACTAGAGTACTGGAATCATTAGTGTTGAATATTTTATCACTACTATGCTGAAAACTGAGTTATTTATTATCAACTGGAATACCATTCTGGAGTTCCAGTGCAGTTAGTGCTGAGCTGCTTTCATTATAAAATCAATTCCGTGGAGATGCCTATCTCCATTGGTTTAATATACGCCAGTTTGAAAGTTGGCATGGAGATGCTGGTGCTCTTCCAAGGTAGAAGTACTGACTGCTGCAGAGGAGCTGTAGTTAAAATAGGAAAAAGCAATAGATTTTCCATGTTTCGGAGCGGCTGGTGTTCTCCAAGCCTAAAGGACACAGCTCAGCTATTTTTGTACTTAAAACTAAGTCCCCATTCCCACTTTAGCTGGGGACAGCTCCCATTCCGTCCTGGCAGTCTTTCGAGAAGTACCTCCTGGTTAACCCCAGTCGTCCTTTTTCTCTCACTTCTCAAACGTCCTTGTGTGCGTCTCTTCACAAGGATTCCTACTCTAGTAACCTCCGCTACACCAGAATTGAGGAGATGGAAGAGCAGAGCTCCTGTTGGGATCGTAGATGTGGGCTGCCTGGCTCGAGATGGACCTATGCTTCCCTGGAGTGATCCATCATTTTAGACACTCGTTGCAGTGCAGGAGGGAGATGCTGTGCCCAGGTCTAAACAGCCAGGTTTGCATGCTGCCAGCACGTCCGTGCAGAGCTCAGCAGGCTCAGGCATCCTGCAGTAAAAATGGGATCACCTGTATCCTTCAGATTTCAGAACAGGAAATCCCCATAGTAACTGGGAACATAAAACTTACTCAACGTGGAGAAGTTTACAGCTGCCCTTGCTTACACTCTGGCAATGTCACTGCAATCAGAAGGTTACGGGAACAACAAGGGCACTGCATCATGCTATTAATATGTCTGGGTTTGGGCCCTTTTAAGAGGATTTTGCAGCTTTAACAGTTTTATGTGCCTACAGATACTCTTAGTCATGGATTTATTAGGATATCTTTTTCTCTTTAAGTCTTATTAGATAGATCTTCAGAAATGGGGTTTAAACCTGACTTTTTTGAGGTAATTTAACATGTATAAAAAGCCCAACTTTCCTTCCTCTTGACTAGAGGACTACTTCAACTGTTAAACTGGTTATCAGCCTCATAACCTTCCTTTACCTCATTTCTGTTCATCCTATTTCCTTTTCCATCTCTCTTCCCCTCTCCACCCTTTCAGTGATCTTAGCACATGCTAAAGACATCAGACTGATGGCTCTGCAGATACCTGTTCTCTTTATCAGACATTAAAGACATCGTTAATTCAGGAGTAAGCAATGTCAGTCTTAGATCACACATTATCTGTCATGGACTTTACCCAGGCGCCTATTTAGAGAAGGAAAATCTATACAACACGTTCTTTATCTTCCTCAGTGGCGGCTGCTGAAGTGTTTGCAGATTGACCAGTGATGATGAATTAGTAGGTAACAGGTATGTGCTAATCTACAGAATGTTGTTGTGTCAGAGGCTCCATGTTTGCTGGCATTTGGGCTATTTAGTAGCTGTACCACAAAATACCCCAAACCAAACCCACTGTGCATGCATCACTAAAAATGCTGAGCTAATTAGAAAAATCCTGGACAGAATGAGAAAGGAAAGAAACAATGCCATTTCTTTTTGCATAATTTATTAGATTCTGCACTAATTCTCTCTTTTGATAGCAGTTTAACCTTTACATGTGTTTCTTTTGCTGCCTAGATTCTCCTGTGTTTTTCCTTTTTAGTAGCTTCTGCCTGTTTGCTTTCTTGATTTTTCTTTTGTTAAACTCCCCTTTTCTTCCCTTGTACCTTTAAGTTAGGCATTTGACCATCGTCACTCCTTCTTTGGCGTTTATCTGACCTCTAAGCCCCTATTCTGTAGCCTACCCTTGGGTTCCTACAGGCAGGTGCCTCTGCCCGGGCATAGACCCAGTGAGGTACAGGGTATTGGGGATGTCATTAGTCTGCCTTCTGTACTTTTGTCTGTGTGTAAATTGTTCTGTTCTCTCAGTGATTGCTTTTTCCCTAGATCCTGTCATTTTTTCTTACCAAGTTCCTCAGACACGGGTTGTCTTCACCAGACAGACAGCTATAAACCCCTTCTGTAAGGGAGAAGGCTGAATGCTCACATTACTGGGCATGTAGAGCTGACTTCCACCCAATGGACTAAAAAAAACCTGAAGGATGATTTTAGTTCTGCTGGCTGCCAATTCCATTGTTTTGAGAAAACTGTTTGGTTTTAGGTTGTCTAAAAATAACAAAACCATTACCATTGTTTATCAAGCTAACTGCTCTAATTTCAATAATATGACCCTCCAAGAAAAGAAAACCTGCGGTCTATTTTTGGTCTTATTCTATCAAGAGATATATTAATACACTAGCACATGAAGATAATCCTTGCCAGCTCCTTTTATTTGTTTAAAGTGCCTGTTCAAAATCGTCACTATAAAAATACACGTATCAGTTTAGAAGTTTTAAATATCTGATCAGGACTCTACCATCATTTTAGAATCTACTGTTCAAGCACTGAAGGCCAAAATAAAAGCTATCAGCTGCACAGCAGGGATTATTATATAAAAATAATAATGTAAATTTAAATGTAGAGCTTGGCAATTATTACAGTTTTAGAATTTGGTAATTGGTAAAAGTCACCTGTTTGACTGTTATGTAATGACATGTCCAGAGCTATTAAGCGGTTCTTTTAGATATTTTCTCTTAGGATATTTATAATGAATACGGTAATCTTTGTGAGAGTTTGTTGTGTGATCTAAGGGAAATAAAAAGTTTGGCCTTTATTATATTTTGCATCGATTTACATTTTGCATCAATTTAATTTTATAAGCACTATCATCTTTTACTGGGCAGGTTTACTTTGCTGCCTGGTCTTAACCTCTACCTAATCCTAACCATCTAGTTCTATCTCAAGTTCATTTGTATCGTCAGTTTAAAGCCTCTCACATGAACATCCTTGCAGATAAAGGAACGGCCTGAGCCCACACATTCTTCTGTGGTTGCAATTGCCAGAGGCAACTTGTGGCTCTTGTCCGACATAGGCTTTGGGGTGACTTAGGGGTAGGAAGCAGCTCCAAAATCCTCATGGTACTACAAATACCATTATTCAGCAATTTCAATTTTGTAATTGCCACTTAGGCTTGGGTTAGTCATTAAATGATCAGCTTTTAGTAACCTCCTCTCAGCTGAGAGGAGAACACTGACTGCAAATTTAGTTGAAGATAAAAACAGGTTAGTTTTATATTTTAGCATTTCAATTTGCCTCTGAGTGCTTGCACGGCCATTTTGCATTTTTCTACTGCATTATTTTACTTAAGTGGATGAAAGGCAGGGAAAATCAGCTTTCTAGGTTGTTATTCACCTGTTCCTGTTGGTGCAATCAGCCCTATTCCCTGCTACAGATAATGATAGTTGACTTGGTAAACTTGCACCTGTACAGGGGGGAACTATCACCCAGCAGAATCATGTCTGAAGGTGGTGCACAAGAAAACATCTGACCATATCTTGAGTTTCTGCTTAGCTCACTAGGAGTGCCCAGTGCCTTATTCTCTACAGAGTACCTGAAAATACAGCTCAGGCTCTCTCCGAGTTGGACAATGTTTCACCTTCCCGAGAGAAAGGACTTTATAGGATAATTGAAAAAGGCATCCTGGCATAAGCAAAGGATTTTATTAAGTGGGCAGAGAGTGGATGTTTTTTCTGCTCTGACCTAGACTTGAAGTATAGACCTGTCCTTAAAACTTGTGACAAGGAAGTACGGAGAGTTTCGAAGACCAGGTCTTTTGTACCAATTCTTCTTTATCATGATGAATGCTAATTCAGTAATGTAGTGTTCATCTGAATGCATATTGCAATGCATACTCAATCATTTTTCATTTAATAATTTAACATGTCATTTTTCCAGTTTGCCACTTGCAGCTGGCACTTTTGCGATACATTTTATTTTTCAGACATCTTTCACAGTGATTCACCAAACAGAGCAGCTGTGACAGCTATCCATTAATTATCTCTCTGTATTAAAGTCTAATGAAAATAGGACTTCCAAGGGAAAGTCTCCCATAGTGCCTGAGTACTGGTAGTTAAACTACCACTATCAGGTAGTTGAATTGTCGGTTGATTAAATATTTGTATAGTTATTCACATAGTTGTATTAACCTCAAATATTATTTATGAACAATTTGCTTTTAAAATTAGAATGAAAAAAAGCAACAGAGTTTTTATGTCTCGATATTAATTAGTATCACCTTGATTTACACACATTCACACTGTGCCAATAACAGGCAATCCAAAATCATTAATGTGTGTCATGGCCTTTCACTTGACTTCATCTAAGCCAGGCAGGGCTCCTGCATTTCAAATACAGGAAAGTAGAAGCCGTGCTGCCTTATTCTATCTACTGCAACTTACAAAAAGTCAAGTGAAAATAACACATGAGAGTCTAGAGGTCTTTTAAGATAGTAAAAAGTGAATGACATGCAAGATGAAACCAGCTGTTTCACTAAATCTAGAAGGAAAAATTAAAATCAGAATGCAGTACATAAATGCATTCATAATTTTCTGTCACAGCTCTCTGTAGTCTTGTGACTCTCCTTTCCCAAATCCCCGATAAAAGAAAACTTTTGTGAAGGTCAGATAGGAGGAACCTTTATTAACCTAAAGTCCAGACCCTCCCTGGGCTGAGGCTGGAGAGACCCTGTAAGCTGCAGCCCCTGGCGGGGGGCGTAAATGAAAGGAGTTTAATGACGCAGACACCTGCACAAGAGATGTCCGAGTCTGGGAGGGGATTCCCAGGAAGTTACGTAAAAGCCCAGTTCGGAAGGTTCCCATTGCAAGCTCATTCGAGAGTAGGTAGACTGAAGCTTAGGCTGGGGAGGAAGACCGGTTTCACTGATTGCCAGAACTTTCTCGTCATCCATTCATATGATTTTGACCTTTTTTTTAAATGAAAGGGATACTTTTCAATTTTCTCATTGAAAATAGGGGCAAGTGCTGTCTGCAGGAAACATAGACACACCGTTTCTGTCAGCTTTGTGATTTTTCTGTCAGTATTTTTCTTTTTGCCATAATGCTGACAGCTTTTATTCTTTGAACAAAGACTAGCAAGGAAGTTTCTGTTGAAATGTGATTATTCCTTTCACTGACACAGATGGGGACTGTTTCCGCTTACTTCTGATTCTGTAAGTGTGCTCCCAAAACTGTTGCCCTTCACCTTGTTGGGTTTTTTCCGATACCAGATATTTTCTAGGGCCTGGCAGCGTTCCAGAGGAAGAGCTGCACTGCTCCTGCTGAAATCATTGACAGAAGTCCTTTGTAATTCAGCTGCAGTGCATTCAGGCATAGACTTTTGCTTACCACAAATACTGAATATTCCTTTACCTTGTATTCATTTTTTTCCCTATGAGCCATAAACATGAGCTTCACTACGGTCACATCTAGAACCCATTTCTCCTTAAATACAATCTTTTCTTAGTGCTCAAAAATCCACATCTATGCATTTCCAAGGCTTTTGTTACTCCTACTGAGGGGAAAAGGTGGAATTAGTATTGCATATTTATTGCCACCAAATTTAATACTGCCTAAGAAAGAATATGTCTACTGGTTGTTTTACTGGAAACATAGATCCTCAGTGATGGTTTTCAGTATGCCTCAAATGGTCTGAGTCACTCAGTATCCACCTCACTCTCCTCATGGCACCCACAGCATCTCTGGTAAAGCAATTTCAAGTTGTCAACGGAGATAGTAGCCATGAACCTCACTCTTCACCCTAGCCCAGCTGGATGTGAATGAGCCCACCTCTATGCTCTGTTCCATGAACTTGGATTTTTCATGGGCTGACATGTTGCTTTTGCACGGGAAATAGCATCCATAAAGTTTTTGGCAATCTAAATGGATCCTGCCTACTTCCTCTATGTGAACTGCAAGGAGAGTCCTAAAGCTAAAAATGTGATGGGTTTCTCTCCCTGTCCCTTATCTCAGTAAAGATCAAGGAAGCCTGATGGTGATACAGTTGGAAAAAAATGATAATGAAGAAATCTAAATGATGATACAGTGCTCATACATATGACATAATTTCATCCCACTGTTAAAGAAAATGAGATGTAGAAAAATGGGATGAAGGGATAAATAAATGAAGGCAAAGTGGTTTGTCCAAAGGCATAGAGAATCCAGATAAGTAGAGCAGAGCAGTGGGAGCTGATGCCTTGATTTGGGAAATGGCCACATCTATAGACAAGGAGTAAAGAAACTTTCCTATGAAGAGCTGCTTGCAGGGAACTTCTTGTTGTTGTTGTTGCTATGATGACTTCTAAAATGCTTGGTGTTGAGTGGCAGATGAATGCTAGGAAATTCAATGAAAAAAAATAAGGTTATAACTCAGATAAAGTACCAGATCTCCAAACACCTGGCAAAAGGAATCCTGACCATATATTTAAACTCCCTTCTCTTTAAACAAATACTCACTTTGTGTATGGAATATGTCATGAGGCTGTCTGATATGAATATTCAGTCTACTCCACAAAAAGTCCTTACTGTAGAATTTACTAAACCTATTTGGCCCTAACCCTGCTCCTAGCACCCTACAGGGAGTTAACCTCCATCTTCTGCTACTGAACAGAATGAGCACTTCAAAGTTGAATTTTCAAGGGAGATGTGTACCTTTCTCCTCTGATCCCTGAGAGTCAGAGACATTTGATCCAGCAGGATCATATCAATATATGCCAAGTTGTTCTAAATGACCTCTCGACCAGTTAATAATTTATACTGCATAGTCACCCAACACTTAGAATGGCTCTAAGTTGCTTCCATTAGCTTTTGCCACTGTGTAAAACACAAACTTCATTGAGACAATCTCCTTTCAGATAGGAACATGGGCGTTAGAAAAATATTATTTGTGTCTCATTGGTCCCATAATATATAACCACTAATTCATACCAAAATTATAACTGACAATGATCAAGGCAATCACCATACTGATTACATGTGGTAAATACAGTCTCTTGCTACTAGATTTACGACAAAATTATACTCATGCGTAATGTATTCATACTCTTTCCAGTTGATTTCCTACAACTTTCATGTAATCCCTAGACTTCTTTAAAGATTTCTAATATTTAGAATCATAACTTCTTAGATTCCTCCTCATCAAGAAAGCCTTGATGAGTGTAATGTACCTCTTCATATTTTCCTCTATTTAGGTGAAATGAAATGCAGTCCATAATAAAAGACAATAGAATTACAAAAAGTGATTCTAAATGCTGGTAGTGTCAATGCTTTTAAAATAAGGAAGGTAACATTATTCCTAAAATTAGTTTTCTCTGGTTTGCTGCTCTTCCTGTTTCATCTACCTAAAGTATCAATCCCCCTCTCTATGTAGCTGCTGTTAAACATAAACTGTGGACAGCATTTCCACTTTCAGCTTTGTTAACAGTGGAACACATATTACATAGCCTGTCTGGAGGTGATGTATGTCCTTCTCCTCTGCAGTCTCAGAACCCCAAATCTAATCAAGCCACTAGAGCTCTAGGGGAAAGGCCAGGATCCAGCAGTGCTAAGGAAGATGATGGACAGGAATTGTATAAAGGACAGTTAATTAGTCACAAAGCCCTTTTTTCTTCTTTGTATTAACTGTTAATAATTTCTAAAAGAAAATTTAGAGCAAAAGCATTGAAGGAGACTTACTCCATCTAAAAATTTAAAGTAGACTTTCCACTATGATTCTTCTAGTGCTCATTTTAGATTTTGAAATTTGAAATCTGTACAGTGTGCAAAGTAGAAGAAATCACTTTACTCTTATGACTTTTCTGTAAATCTGTTCAAGAATGTAGTGATTCAGACCATTAAAGGACTATGAGCATTGTTGGCTGAACAAGCAATGCTTAGGATTTTTTAGCAGCTTGACATGTTAATCTTAACTTTTCTTCTAGAGCATTGGTTTGATGTAGAAAAAAAAGCAATCTAATGATAAGAAACTACTAATAATTCAAAAACTGAAATGATACTTCTTTTTAATCCATTGGGATGTTTGGTTTTGGTTTGTTTTGGGTTTTCTTAATTCAGTAATGCAAAGAACAGTTGCAGAATGTTTATGTTTATGTATACCAAACAAAAGATAAACCTGTTGACCCATTTGTGCAGGAGAACTTTTGGTTTGGATAAAAGAGCTTAAAAAAAAAATGTCTGGTTTTTTTTCAGGACGTGAAAGTTTAAAAATAGTTATTTTAGCTTTGCAAACCCAAGCCAATGCACTGATCAGCTTAATTTGTGTTCCTGATTTTATCATGAAAAATGTTGATTTTATTCAAGATGTATTATCATTACCTTTTGCTGGGGGATTGAGAAGTAGTGGTTCTAACATTTTTACATTTAATTGGAAGGGGCATAATCAGTTCTGGTTTTGATAAACTGATTTAATTCTGTATAGAAATAAAAAAAAATACATCTGTTTGTCAGTTACTGTTACAGTTCTACTGTCCTGAGCTGTGCAGAGAAAGCAGATAGCCGTAATTCCTGCTGTTTGGATTTTCTTTCTGGAGCAGGGCACCTTGGAAATTTCAGTGACCATGGAATAAGGAGGTATTGATGATGTCAGACATTTAAATCGCATTGTGCATTCTGCTCTAAGTACTACACCCACGATATTAGATACAGTAGCCCTGAAATAGATGCTTTCTTAAAGTCTGCTTGGTGGACCTAGCTCTCCATGACTAGGCATATGGGACACTGCCAATGTTTCTAGATTTGTTACCCATCACCACAAAACAGAATCCATTTGGCATTTGTGTCCAGCATTAGTAACAGCTCTGTTATATGCGGACATCAAAACGAGAAATTTCCATCTAAAATTTTGCTTTGGGTAGGCCTGAACATAAAGATTTTAAAGCACACACAGGGGACTTCTTAGAATCATAGAATCTTAGAATGGTTAGGGTTGGAAGGGACCTTAAAGATCATCTAGTTCCAACCCCCTGCCATGGGCAGGGACACCCTCCACTAGACCAGGTTGCTCCAAGCCTCATCCAGCCTGGCCTTGAACACTTCCAGGGATGGGGCATCCACAGCTTCTCTGGGCAACCTCTTCCAGTGCCTCACCACCCTCTCCAGGGAGAACTTCTTTCTGATACCTAATCTAACTCTCCCTGCTTTCAGTTTAAACCCATTACCTCTTGTCCTGTCACTACAGGCCCTTGTAAAAAGTCCCCCCCCCCAGCTTCCTTGTAGGCCCCTTCAGGTACTGGAAGGTGCTCTAAGGTCTCCCCGCAGCCTTCTCTTCTCCAGGCTGAGCAAGCCCAACTCTCTCAGCCTGTCCCCATAGCAGAGATGCTGCAGCCCTCTGAGCATCTTCGTGGCCTCCCCTGGACTCATTCCAACCAGTCTATATCCTTCTTATGCTGAGGGTTCCACAGCTGGATGCAGAACTGCAGGTGGGGTCTTACAAGAGCAGAGTAGAGGGGGAGAATCCCCTCCCTCGACCTGCTGGCCACACTTCTCCTGATACAGCCCAGGATCTGGTTGGCTTTCTGGGCTGCCAGCACACACTGCCGGCTCATGTTCAGCTTTTAATCCACCAGTACCCCAAAGTCCTTCTCCTCAGGGCTGCTTTCCATCCATTCTTCACCCAGCCTGTACTTGTATTTGGGATTCTTAGACAAGAATTCACTGTATTTAAGAAAATTGTATTTGTTAAAAACACTGGAGGTATAATCTGCCTTGAGAAATAAATAACTGGAAAAGGTAAACAAATCCTACGTAGTTTTTCATTGTGATTGCTAACGATAGGTGGTATGTCATGCTGTCAGTAATAGAGAAAAAATAAAAGATAAAAGCAAAATAAAAAATGAAAGCAACTTGCTTTTCTGCTTTGGTGAACTTGCTGTATCGTGTCCTGCAGTCTTTATTAATACACCCCACAAAGGGTAATGGTAATGTGCTGTCTGAACTTGTCATTTGGGAGACTAAAACCACAGATGTGAGAGCAAATAAAAATTACAATTTACACTGAGTCATATGTCAAAGTTTCTGCATTATTAGTTAATCCAGTGACTAAATGCAGCGATAGAAACCACCTTTTCTCACAAAAAAAGTCTTAAATCTACGTGGACATTTATGCCCATAGAAGCATCCTCTACCTCACACCTTGAGGAGATACTACTGATCTACTATTCCAAACAGCAAATACTAAACCAATGGTCTGTGGAATTTTTGGTTAAATTTGAGTTTAAAATAAGGCAAAGTAAGTATATTATGAAATACATGCACATTGAATCAAGGTGATGTAATTCTGCTTGGCTCTGCCACCTCAGGAATCTGTAATATGCCAGGCTGGAGTCTTCACTCCTGCCTTATAAATAAGTTCAGTGAGGGATTTCTAATCTCAGTGCAGAAAGTGGTCCTGATGATTTGTTAGAGGGCACATGTTTTTCAGGCACTCCTGACCAAACTGCCCAGCTTAATAATAGGGATACTTTCTGCTGAATCTGTCAGAGAGATGCGAGACTGGCCTTTAAGAGTCCCATAGCACTTGTGGCAAGGGTAAAGGCACACCAGTGTGCTCAAATCCCATCCGTTCCAGCATACAGGCTGAAGCGGTAAGTGTTAAAAAGCTCCATATCTTATAACATCTTCAGTACTCCAGTTCCTCACTGAAAATCACAATTTCTTCAGGACTGGCTGCAAAGAGAGTGGGATAACTACCCGAGGGATGTCACTAACCCCTTTTCTGTGTTTAGTCCTCATTCCTGAAGGCTCCAAGGAGTGCAGTGTTCTGCCATAAGGATCCATATTTTTACCTTTCTAGACCTCTTCCCATCCTCTCCTACATGCCTTTCCCACTCCAGACTGAAATATTGTTGGCTCAGCTATACACCGAGAAAGGTACTTGTGTGTCAGGGGACAACTGAATTCACTCAGCCAGCTAGATAAGGTTTTTTGGTAATGTTGTTTAGTGTTTTAACAGTCTCTGCAACTTAGACACAGCAGGAGACTCTGTCAATGTACAGTAAACAAGAGCTGATTGATTTTGTAATCTCATGAGGGAGGCCTGCCTTCACATTTGACTAAAGCTCTCATCTCTCTTGCTCTAGTAAATCTACAAGCTATAGAACAAACAGCACTCTAGTACTTCATACGTTTAAAAAAAGAAAATCCATTTCCATCTTCCAGAAGACAGAATCGCAGGTGCAGAAGGTCAGCACAAGTTCTCAGGCACTCTGTAGCACAGTGCTCTTGAAAAAGAGCTTTTTTTTTTTTTCTTGGAAACAGCTGAGACAATTTAGCATCAGCTCACCTGTGGTATGAACTGCATCTTCCTTAATTCATGAACTATCCTGTTACACAATTGCATACATACAATGAAGCCAAGTTTTACATAAATTTTTCTTACAGTGCTTAGAGCCTCCTCGTATGCCCCTTGAGGCTAGTAAAACCATCTCTTGTGGCATGTGCCGAGGGTTTAGAAAGGGAGATCAGTTAAATGCTGAGGCTTTTGAACATTCAGTATTTTGCCTTTCACTCTTGTTTCAGTACTGTGCACCTTTTTAATGGCTTGTAATTATCTGATGTTTGGGTATTTTAGCAGTGCTCTATTTTCCTATAACCTACAAATGTATTTTTTCCATTATTAATGCAAGTTTAAAAAAAACTAAAAGTCTTCCAAAAGTCTACTAAGAATAGCTTTTCAACAACTGTGATTCTAGAAAAATGTTTCAGTTCTGTTTTCGCCTTGAGGGAGCACCTTGTTTATTCCTAACGAGCTTAGAGCAGGCCCTGGACTCGCAGCATCGGAGCTGAGGAGCGGGGAGCTCCCAGCTGGGTCCTCAGTCCACAGACATCCAGGCACACTGGGCAGCTGGGTGCACTTCTTGGGAAGTTCTGCTGTGGTGGGAAACCAGTTTTCATACACCAGTTTTCTTTAAATTCAATGGACTCTACCACTTGGCAAAATTAAAAAATGGCCCTCAGCTTCACTTTGTTCTGCAGGCTGTGCCCTGAGTCCGGTGCCGTCTCCATGCGGTAAAGTCCCAGTGTGAGTTCTGCACACCACCAGCCCCCAGATTACTTTCAGTTCCTCATAGAAGATGTGTCTTTGAAAGCTCTTACTAAAGTTATACAGCTCTTAAATTTACAGTTGTGTCCAAGATACATACATTAAAATAATAAAGGATTTTTTTCAACATTAAGTTCCCAAGGTAAGGAAACACCAAAACTTAGGCTGCAGTACCAACTCCAGCCCAATCCTTTCTGTGTGAGTGGAGATAATGTGCTAGTTCCATGTTTTTATTAAAAAGAATTCCTGGACTCAGACACCCATCACATAAAATTTTCTGTTAAATGGTTTAAGATTTACAAAATCTTTAGGTAAATAAAGATGATCTTAAAATGGAATGTATCAGCTGTCTGGAGCCATCAATAGGTGTGCTTTTCTTCATGCTATCATCTGTTCATCCCACTTTCATACCCTTGGTCCTCTTTCAAAATTAAGTCCTGCTAGCTTAAACTGATCACTGAAGTTGAGTGTTACCTTGTTAAATGACACTAAAATACAAAGATTATTTTACATTCTTATGTATGTATTTTAACATGACCAAGTTCTTTGAAAGAAAATGAAATTTCTAACAGTTTTAGAATTTTCTCTTAAGTGCTAGCAAGTTTCACTCATTTTACTGACAAGGAAAAATGCTCATCTTGATGAACAGCAGCTAAATATTGCAAGGTATTTTGAAAGGAAGATCACAGACTTTGAGTTAACTGACAGCTAAGTTATGGTCAAAGGGAAGTATTTTTTCTTTAGCATTTAACAAAAGTTTCACATCTACAATTGTGTTGAAAGTTAATATTAAATTCTTTAAACTTCTAGTCAGCCTGTCAGAGATTCAAAGCACTCCCTGAAATGGTGTTCTAGCAATTGAGGTGCAGTTTCCCAGCTACTCTGTGTCCCATCTCTTTCTGGTGCCGTTGGGAGGCACAATATTTTTCAAAACACTTTATTGCGTTTTGTCACAGAACTGAGGTACATTTATTAGTATTTTCACTTCATATGCTAATTGGTTCTATTTTCAGTCTTGCATAGGAAGAAATGGTAATATAAGGAAGCAAATGAAATATCCTAGGTGAGAATGTATTCTGCAAGTGAGTAAAATGAAACTTTAACATTTTTTAACTTTTTTTTTCCATTTTGTAGTCAATGTCAGTTACAAAACTGTAAGAGAAGGAAAAAAAAACCCAAGACCAAACATCAGGCCATGTTAGGTCCTTAATCCTCAGGTTTTACCTCTCCAGGCTGTCATTACTCGTTGATAGTCTGACTGATGAGAGCTCAACAACTTGCGTGAGAATCTGAAGTACTGATTTTGATAAGGCAAAATTAGTACATTTGCAAAATGCTGAGCAAATCTCTGGTATAGTGGAAAGGCCACATTTACTTCTTCAGAATTATTTTTCTGAGCCCTAGAATTGAGACTGCAGAATCCCAAGAGAGGATAATTCCCTTCAGAGATGAGTTCATGTCAGCTTTCCCTTCGGAGAGGTGGATGAATTTTAATTGGACACACCTGGGACTTCCGCAGCCCCCAGCGAGTCTCTTTGCTGACTTCCAGCTCTGGCAGGGTCGAGTCTCCACAACTGTAGAGCTGCATGTGATCCTTTGAGAAAGTGTCAGTTGAGATTTCATAAATATAGCTTGAGAAAGAGTGCTTCCATCTCCATATTTACAGCTTTAACAAAGCCACATCAGCAGCATTGATGTAAAACACGCCATATATTGAAATGGAGAAAGGGAGCGAGTTATACAACCCTTTATCTACTGAGGTTAGAGAGCCAAAAAAAATTTATGTATCTTCCAAAATGACAGAGAAAACTACCCAATCCTTTCTTTTTTTTTTTTTAATTGGTACTATACATATCCAGAAAGAGTTAAAAACCACTTATGGCCATCAGATTCCCCTGGCCATCCTTATCCCACACCACCTCAGTCTCCCAGTCCCCTGGGTAACCTCTGTCCCACACTTTCCAAGCTCCTCAGTTCAATTCTTCTTGGTTAGAATTATTTGCACCCATGTCAGTGAATCCAGCGTAACCAGAAGCTGTTTCTCTGCCACATGTTTTCCAGATCTGAAAACATGCCTTCATTAGCTGTGTCCTTCCCATGGAGCTGTTTGTTAGATTTTAAGGGAAAGTTACATTATTGATCTAAGAATTGCAGATTTGCCTTAGTTTATAACAACAGCAAAGGACCATTTTTCATTGAAAGTAATGCTGCTGAATGTATGGTTCTGGTTACTCCTCAAAAGGAAAAATTCTTCCCAAGTCTATGATCCTTCATAGCAATGAAGTTCAGTCTCACCTCTTTGTCCTTCAGACAGCCTCGCATCATTCCTCTAATACATTAGTAACCTTCCCCACCCAGATCTCACTGAAACATCAATAATTATCTGCTGTCTAGGATCCCAGTACCCTGCAGGAGGCTCATGTCACTTCTGAGAGCGTGTCTGTGTGAGGAAGGAAAGCAGAATCATGCCTGACTGTTTGCCAGGAACACAGAGGAAAGCGCTATCACTAGCGAGAGCAGGGTGCATGTGGAGTGGGGTTGGAGGGCGTGGGGTGGCAGGAGAGGTTGTGTACCTTGCCCTGATCCCAAGGTCAAGCTTAATGCAAGATCACAATTACTTCTTTTGCCATGAGTTGGGTTTTTTTTCAGTTCATAATATTTTTTAAGAGAAAGATGTCATCAGATGGGAAATGCTGAGCCACAGAGCAAAGCCAGCTGCGACCTTAAAATGTATAGCTTAAAATATGTCACCCATGTTCCTGTCTCTGATCTGATGTCTTCCTCACTGACTAGCTGGAAAGGACATTTGGGAAAAATCACCATGCTTGAAAGTTAGGGGTGTCATCAAAAGAGTGCAAGTGAAAAAGAAGATGATGTGAGAAATGCCAATTTGACATGTACAGTGTTAAAGTTTAACCTGTATAAGGCTGCAGAAACGCTGAAACTTCATTATGGACATCTAATTAATATCTGTTGTTCTTGATGTTAATAATGTATACCTTGACACTGAATGCTCATGATATCTCTCTGTCTAGCTTCATCAGATCTCGGTCTCTCATCAGATTTCTGTTGAGACAGCCTTTGATAGAAACCCACTAAAGTTATCCCATAACATGAAAGTATGTGTCTCAGTGATACACATTTTTAATTGGTCAGAGCTGGTTTTTATGCTGCACCAGACAGTTCCTTTACAATCTTCTGTTCATCATTTAAAAATCAGGAATTAACTATCATTTTTGCTTATTTTTTTGAGGATTGCCTGCGAGATTTTTTCATTAACGCTTCAAATAAATTATAAGAAGTGCTGAATTGTGCATACTGTCAGGTTTTCAACTGGTAAAAGCACATGTGAATATAACACACAGAAGAGGAGTGTCCGTTTGCTAAGGGTACCCAGTAGCTTCATTCTTAGGTGATAATTTATTTCTTTTCTCTTTATAAATGAACAGAAAAACCCTCATATACTTAAGCATGGTAGTCTGTCATTAATTCTGTGTAGAGGCTGTACCTGCTGTTCCATTCAAATCTATAATTTAAGTGAGGCTTTGCACTCATTATATATAAACACATGAGACATACCATAATAGCTTGCAATCACTGACCATTTTGGAGTCATCTGAGAGGAATATACTTGATCCTGCAACCTTTCCTCCCACAGGCAATCTGATTCCAGTCTTACAGTTGCAACGGAGGGTATTATCATGGCATCAGCTCTGACTCATGGGAATATGAAGAATGAACACACTTTATATAGGAAGTAACGTTTTGATAGCCATAGTGGGACGTTGGAATGGAGAGGGATCAAAACACATTGCCGGAATCTTGTAGCTGAGTTGAGTGATCAACACAGGCGCATGGAGGGATGGATGCCAACAGGTTTTC
This sequence comes from Rhynochetos jubatus, assembly GCA_027574665.1. Classification (NCBI taxonomy): domain Eukaryota; kingdom Metazoa; phylum Chordata; class Aves; order Eurypygiformes; family Rhynochetidae; genus Rhynochetos; species Rhynochetos jubatus. The sequence goes on from CM050652.1 coordinate 12,797,232, forward strand.
CTGTTGCAAACTGGGCAATTTAAATGTCTTTCCATTGAGGAGGGATGGATGCCAACAGGTTTTCCTGTTGCAAACTGGGCAATTTAAATGTCTTTCCATTGAGTTGGGCTGTCTGAACAGGAACATTTTTGGGAAGGAGGAAATTCCTCACTAACTGGCAAGTATAGTCCTTTCTTCCCCTTTGCTGTCTTAGGAGGCACAGCTGAAGGTAAGGACCCTGTTCTCAGATGAAGCCAAGATGGTGACCTGTTGCATTCTCTGTCCTGTTGAACAAGGATTTTAGGAGTAACAGAAGCAAAGCTGTGGTCAGAGATGGGAGCAAAAATGGGATGGATTTGGTGGGGTGCCTAATTTATACAGTGTATTTGGTGACAGACTGAACTGCTTGGGCAAGGAAAAGCAAAGATGTCAGGTAACAGTTTGTCACACCACTACCACCCTGCTCAGAACTGGGCTCTCCCGACTCCTCCTGCAGTTCTGAGCTGGGGTGGCTTTTCCGAGGTTTGATAGGTGAAAAGTAACTGGAAAGGTGGGGGCAGTGAGCACAGATGCTTTAGTGCTTTAGACCTCCCAGCCTGTGATTAAGCAGTGTTTCCAACAACGATGTTGTTTCGTTAATGACATTGGAGGGAGGGAGGAATTAGGCCCCTTAGATAATATCTGAAGCTTCAAATTGTTTTCCTTTTTCTTATCAGATTAAAAAAAATAAAAAATCCCTGCTCCTGAAGAAAAGATACTGGTGTCTCAGTCCTGTGGGGGTGCAGCAGGGCAGGTACTTCTGTAAGGACTCTTCTGCTTTTAAGTGGCTCCAATTATTTTTGAACAACCAAGTAGAGTGTTCATTAAACATTTCCATTAAATGAAAATTATGACCTACAAGGTCATGTTAATTAAGAAGCACAGTAAGTCAGTGTGAAGAGGTTCTGTTAGCACAAACAGTGGGCCCAATCCTGCATAACACTGTGCTCACAGTTAGCCTGGGTTTGTGTTCATTCTTGTAATATTAAGAATTTGTAGGACAGGAGCATTCCACAAATAAAAAATTGCTGCAGGTCATTTCAATCCGACAGCAGCCACAGGCTCATTATGTGATCATGAGCTGTATCTTCTTTTAGGTAATACTGACCAGAGGGCTCTGGCTTGCTGTGATCAGGAGCAGTGCCAATTTACCCTGTCGAGAAGAAAAGTTGACATATTCCAAGACTTTTACTCACTTTACAGAGTTTGTCATTTGGACCGGTATGGTGCAAGATCATACACAGTGATGAAATTTTACAGTTGAACCATCACATTTCAGCCACAAGTCCCATTAGCTGCAGGAGGCTGTAGCTGTCAGACACCCGACGACTCCAATTAGTACAGCACAGCCTGGGCTGGGGCATGAATTTCTCCTCTGTGAACCAGTTTAGACATGCTGAGTCTCACATGTTTTTGCAATGCTAGCTCTCACCTCCCATTGCCCCACAGCTTCTCTCAGACTTTCTCTCCCCGCTACGTCCATGTGGGAAACCCATCCAGCTGCTAGATCTGGGATACACAACATCCCAGGAAAGGGAAAGGCTGAGGAGATGTACTGCATCCAGGGGTTCATAGTCCTACACAGCCCTGAGCTGCAATCAGTCCTCCTGGGCAACATCTTGTTGACAAGTTACAACTGCATCCCATTCCCTTTACACAACATTCACACAGATTCACAGAGTGGTGGGGGTTGGAAGGGACCTCTAGAGGTCATCTAGTCCAACCTCCCTGCCAGAGCAGGATCACCTGAAGCAGATCACACAGGAACAAGTCCAGGCGGCTTTGGAATGTCTCCAGGGAAGGAGACTCCCCCACCTCCCTGGGCAGCCTGTCCCAGTGCTCTGTCACCCTCACACTGAAGAAGGGTTTCCTCACGTTCAGTTTGAACCTTCTGTTTCCCAGTTTATGGCCATCGCCCCTAGTCCTGTCACTGGGCACCACTGAGAAGAGCCTGGCTCACATGACCAATACTTGTGCACCCATATGCCCCGTTATCTAATGTCAGGAGAGTAGGCAATTCGCAGGATTTGTCACTTGGCATCCCAAACATTTGGAATTTGGAAAGATGAAGTATGCATGCATTTACCAGGATGACAAAAGCTTGCAATCAATAGCCCTCTCAGAGGGTATATAGGATTGTTATAGCTGACAGACCTGTATGAAAAGTGAGGAAAATCCTCTGAAATAAGGATTTGGCTCTAAAACTGGGGAAAACAATCTTCACAATTTGTGTCTTACTTTTGTAAGGGGTTTAAAAGGGTCATTTTGTAAATGTCTGTACCCAACTGTACACCCACTGAAAAATTCCAGAGCTTGGAGAGTTCTTGCTCATCCTTGTTTAGAAAACATCATGGTTTTCTTCTTATTACTAATAAAACTTTGTTTATAGTGAAGGATACATATTGTTTTTAACAAGTTTATATCCTGAAGTCTTTACTTGTTCCATTCAAACAAGAAGAGAGAGTTATTAATTCTACACATCAAAAAAGAAAAATGTGGAAATTAATCTGGAATTTGAGTTAGATATTTTCTTCATGAAATATTAAGCTTTTAAGGTGGAATTTTGTGCCTTATCTTCCAGTATTATACCTCTTACCATTGCTTCTGAGTCACATACATGGCTAGTTGCTTTTTTGTATTCAGAATTCAAGGGCATATCTCTGCTGATGTAAACTATGACAGCTCTGTTGAAGCCAGCAGTGCTTGGACAATATAAGCCAGCTAAGATCTGCCCCTTAGTATTCACCCCCATCTGCTGTGTGACTCAGTCATACCAAAACTGCCGAGCACCTGCTTGCCTGATGTTTTTTTAATGAGTTGAACTCTTCATGTTGGGTTTGTGTCTCTGCCAGGTTCCAGTTTAATCACATATAATTTTTAGTGAGAAGTTTCACCTTGGGCTTTGAACTTGCAGACACAGAACAAAAAGTCCTGTTTCTAGAGGAACTTTCGTAGTAATAATAATAATAATAGCTAGAATACAAGTGAAGTATTTTAATTCATAGGTTATGACATTCAGCTTTTATGAACAGGAAGGAGGAATTATCCTCAGTAGACAGGAAATAATGAGGTTGACCCATATTCTATAATGGTGTATGAAAATTTAACTAAAGATTTGCGTAGCTAAGATAATGAGCACTTATATTTAAATTTATTGTCTGGCCTAATTGTGTAAAAGTTTGTTGGAGAAGATGCGTGCATACACTAATAGAGTAGTGTCTGTCTCTGGAGGTTCCAGTCAAATCCTGTCAAGCAGTTCAGTATGTAATAGATCAAACTCTTGTAAAATGTTGCTTGGTTGTAAAATGTTTGGCTGAAAGATGCATGAGACCTGCTTTCCTAAGAATCAGATGTTCTTTCTTAACTTTCAGATTAGGGTCAGTATGGGGTATGTGATTTGCAGTAGACTGACATGCGTATATTTAAGTAATAAAATTTATTTTATTTATCAGGAAGTAAAACTCTCAGTAAGAAAACAAAAAAGCTGTGACATCCAGGGACCACTAATTTAAGCTTCTGGTGAGCTGTTTTAAAAGCATGAATAATACTGGGAATTCTTAAGTTCTTAGTTTGTCCTTAAGAGAAACATTTTTAATCTTTAAAATTCTGGGTTTGGAAAAGCATTGTAAAGGAGAAAATAAATGGACACACAGAGACTTGTTTTCTTAATGTAAATGGTTTGTGTATTTGTTAGTTGTCATAACTATAAAGGGGCTTTGGAAGCATTTGATTGGTACTACTAATACTAATTATGTAGTTTTGTTCTACAGTTTGTCCAGGAATTAGTGTTGTATGTATCTTCCCAGTGATTAACAAAACAGAATAGATTTTCAGTCTGGGATAATACTGAAAGGGAAAGTTCCCCTAAGTGGCACATTAGAAAATTTTAGTGAAATATGGTAATAAAGAAATGTTTTAGAACAGCAGGTGAAAATAATATTGCTAATCTACCGAAATGGCGGGAGAAACTTGGGGTGAAAGTTTGTCATCCCTTCACAAAGGCAGGAATTTTACTGAATAACCCACATGGAATTTTGTAGTAGAATACAAGTAGCCAGGCTCCACTGGTTGGAGTATTATATATAAATTTTCTTTTTCTGTAACTCACAAAGGACAGCCATCAGGGAGCAACTTCAACATGATTATTTAAAACTTGAATACTCAAAAAACTCAGATATATAACCCTATAAACTGCATGTCCTGGTTTGTATGTAATTTATTCTAAAAATGAAAGGATGTTTTCCACTGCCCTGTTGCTGTTAAAGACAGTCATTCGGGACAGCCTGAAAAAAGCATATCAAAGAAACTCAGGCCCATAGTTCTGACTGTCCTTTTTTATTCCTCTCCATATCCCTGCATCCTTCCTTTCCTGTATTTTTTCTGTGTCACGTTTTGTTGTGACTGGTAGTGCGTTATTTGTGAATATTCTTTTTGCAGCCAGGAGAAGGGAGAGTCCATCAGCGAAAGACTGACTTAGACAATCCACAACATGCTGCCGAACCACAGCATTAACACATGCACACACAGACACAAATTCTTACTGGCTATTTCTTACAATAGAGATTACAGTGCTTTTTGAGAAATTGGGGAGTAGGGGAGTAAGTTAGTGGCCTTGCTTTGCAGAATGTTATGCTATGTGTGGAGGCACTCCTGTTGTTGATCAACACTAGGAATGTCAAATGCTTCAGAGAAAAGCACAGGAAACCCAGGAGTGGCAATTAAAGATTGATTTGAATGAGAGGAAGTTTCCTCTTAACCTTCATTACCTTGTGATATGACCTCAGTCTGAAGGATGTTTTCCCTTCAGTTATTAGCACAAATATTCATTATACTTTTAAATTGCTAAACCTGTTTTAAATCCTGTTAAGTTTCAGTGTTAGTCTGTGGTGGTAAGTTCCCCAAGCCTTATAAAAATACGTTGCTTCTGTCACTTTTAAATTTACTACCTTTAAATTTCCTGTTTAAATGGGCAGAAGGAAGATAACCATGTTCAATTTATTTTCTGTATATCTATTTGTAAAACAGTCCCCATTTAAAACAGTTCTGATCTTTTCAACCTCTGTTTGTATAGAATGAATTTGCCTCTACCTTTTTATTTAATACTAGTTAAATTCCCCAGCAAGATGCTGAGGATCAATGGCCTTGTCTACATCTGGCCTGCATTACAGATAGCCCTGGACTGCAGGTAGTCTTCCAAGCTATTTCTACACCCATTGCATTATGTAGGGAGAAGTATTTGCCCATTTAATCTCCTTCAGCACACAGAAGTTGGGAGAGACGGCTTTGAAAGCTTTTTCTCCCCTCTGCCTGCCAGCTGGATTTTGCAGTGGATCTAGCCCTCACTGATGGTCTTGGGTGTTTCAGGGACAGGAGTCCGAGAGTGACTCCCACTCTGGCTCCTCAGGATATTTCTAGAAATATTTCCAAAGCTCATGGGAGGCACTGGTGCTAACGGGAGAAAGGTTGGAAGCGGGCATCTGCAGCAGTGATGCTTGTCCAGGGTAACTGCACTTGCAACAGCTGGTGGGCAGTACCTTGATGTGCCACACCGCAGCTGACTGGCAGTGAGTGCTTCCCAGGAGGGCTTGTTCCCAGGAGGGTTTATTCCCAGATGAAATGTGACAGTGGATGGCATGGTGCTGGGCTCCCAGTTTCAGATGTGTACAGAAAGAAGGCAGGAGTAGTGGAATGAAAGGAGGAAGGCTTTAATGCATGCACCTCCGTGACAGGTGATGCCAGGGTTTCCTAGGATAGGTGGTATGCAGTCTAGCCTACCCAAATTATCAGCTATCACTTCTCAGGCCAATGGCTTGGTTGGAAGAAGCTGAAACAGTTGCAGACCTCCTGGACCGTCCCTTACATCTTGTTCGTTAAGTGTGGCAACATCAACAATACTCAAAAGCACAGGATGCATCCAGAGCTCCCGCTTAGAGCAGTAGCACCTGAGCTGCCCCAGAGCAGTGGTTTAGAGCATTTCTGAAGGCAGGAGATGGGTGGCTGGTGAAACCAGCCAAGGATCTGAAACCTTGTCTTACACATGCTCTTACGCTGCAGTTAAGTACAGCTGCTGTGGGTTTGGGAATGTCATATTTTGCATAAGACAGAGATCCTAGTAAGTTTTGTTACAAAAAAATCCTATGATGCCTTTACTGAAATTCTGACCAACTTCCAAAGCTAGTAAATATGCCAGTGAGCAAGAGTTTTGTTGCACTGGGCAGAAGCTTGCTTCCTTGTGCCCAGATAAAATGGCAGGAAAAAGCATTTCATTGTCCAAAGCATTTGGTGTAGGGTTTTCTTTGTAGTGATTTTTTCCAAACTTTACGAAGACATAAACTAAAACAATTGCTATAAAGTTCTAAAACCAAATTAACCGCTAATACTACTGCAACAGCTCAAGGGAGACTGTCTCATTAGTGCTAATGAAACTGCTGTAACAACTGTGTACCTTTACACCTATTCAAGTGAGAAGTAAATATCCAGTATCAAGAAGACAATTTTATTAGCTAACTGTACTGTGAAATCACCATTTCAGCCTATACACATTTCTTCAGTACAGAGGAGAAGCTGGAATGGTACTAAGCATTAAAATAATTAATGCCTGGGACTACTTATATAATAAATGTGCTAACTATATTTATATTGTTGGTTGCTTGGTGCTACTTACCTGCTAAGCATATTGCTGACTGAGATTAATTAACAGTATTCCTGTTCAGAGGTCAGATCCTCTTATGTGGATCTCAGATAATAGAACCAGTGAAACATTATTTAGCTGTCAGATTTAATTATCAGATGGAATCTCTAGAGTTATGATCCACTGTCTGCTTTTTACTTTTATTTACCTGTTTCTACTACCCTGTAGTAGTGTGACATTTTAAATGGGTTTAAACCTGTTTAAAACTCAATTGCTAATTTTAATATGCATACACAAGTGTTCTAGTTGTCCAGATCCCTTTTATGTCACTGGGCATATGAACATACGGCTATTTCTTTCTTTTTCCAATTTTCTTGACTCTGTACTCTTGTCCCTTCAGAGATGTGTCCTTTGTCTTCCAGGTACCTCATAAAATTGTGTTCATGCTCAGAGTAACATTATTTCCGTGTCGCTGTATATATTAACTAATTTACTCTAGTATCTTTATCCCACCAAGTAAACAAAACCAGAAACCACGTTAGTCTCACTCTCTGCATTCCATTTGAGCCTTTAGAATAAACAGAATTTTTGAAGTAGGTGGGCTACTCTGTGGGCAGAAAAAATGTGAAATATGTAGTGAAAGATATATCAGGCATGAAGAAATTGCCATGTGGTAATTGTCTTCCTGAAGCTTATTATACACCTGGAGACAGAACAAAACTTTGGTTTAGATAATATAATTCAACACGTGAACAGACAAAAAAAGAAACTTAAAATAATGCTGTTAAGATGGCAGAAACATAATCCCTAAAATCTGAACACATTAAGATTTGTGTTTCTTGTGCAATTTCTGTTTGGGTCTTTCATTCTTACAGACTGTGATATCGTCCTTTTCTTACATGGGTACGAGTATTTTTCACTTTGACTCTTACTTCACTGAGTACAGAGGACAGATCTTACTTCACTGAGTACAGAGGACAGATCTACAGTCAAAGCTCTGTAGAAGATCCGTCTTGTGGCTGTGGAATGCTTTTGCTTCTTTTACAAAGTGCTTAATGCAAGGAATTGGAGGAAGAAAAGGCAAAGTGAGGCAGTTTGATCCTTGATTTATCTTGTTCTAGTTGAATTTAGCCTTGAAGATCTGCATTCTTACACTGCAGTTTAGTGGTGTTCATTGTTTGGGTGGTGAGTTCAAAGCTTTGGAACCCATCTTAAATTTTCAGTTTTAATAGTACATTTTTAATATAACTTTATGTTTTATTGAAAACTAAAATGGAAGAAGAAAAAAAAACCCTTAAATATTTCTGTCTACAAGGTTCATCTGCAGTTTTGCAGATGTTTTCCATGTGAGCAAATAGTACAGTGGATGGGTTGTGGCTGTAGATTGTAGGCTACTCTGTAGGGTCAACTGTTAGTAGGGGGCTGGATAGTGTACAGTGCGCATGTGCTCCCAGCAGCCACGGAATGGTGAAATTCAAGTATCTTGGATTCCATTACCTTGGAAAGAACAAGTATTTCCATGTCTGATTCTGTCACTTGTGCCTCTGTTATCCCAAGCCCAAGGGACAGTATGTGTGCGGTACAGTTACGCTGTGCTGTGATAAGATGCACAGTCAGATCTGTGCATGCTCAGCAAGGACAGAATCTGCAGAAATTTTACCTGGCCAGGACAACACCCATGTGCAAAACGCAGATTTTGAAATGTTGTGTGGTGTTTTTGAGGCTATGAAAGGCCCTGCTTGTCATAAAGACATTCTCATTGTAGGTTTAAGTTCTGTGCCGAAGCAGGTCTTTTCTTAGAGCATATAAAAGTCAAGATATATTGATTTTTTTAATCATCATCCCAAATGTTTTTCTCTGACCTTATTCTAGGAAATAGCTGGACCATTTTGACTTCAGCTCTCTGTCAGAATACCCAGCAAGTAGAGGGAAGGTTATTACAGGAGTTCTCTGGCACCTGGTGACAGGCAGTAATTGTGACCGGCACTGCCTGTGCTGTAGGGACACTGTTCCCAAACCACTACAAAGCGGCTCCATGGACTACTTGTTTTCCAGGCTGATGTCTTACCCAGGAATGTTCTGTTTGCCTGCAACACTGCCAGGAGAACAACCTAGGTCTGGGCCCACATTTTAATCATCACAATTGCCATAGAATCGTGGGCTAGTTGCTTTAGAATAAAGTTGCCATCTGTCTAAGGGTGAATGTGGCCCTGGTGAGAGGGACTTACCTCTTTGTGTGACAAGTTTCCTGGACATATGTTCTCTTTTCCATTGCTTGATGCCACAGGAGTTGGTTAGATCTGTTAGATCTACCTGACCCAGATGTAAGCAGGAGGAGCCATCCCTGGTTTCATTTGTGTAATACTTATCCTACCTCCACTCCAGAATATCACGGTCTGAAACACCCTTTTTATTACTGATAATTTTCTGCAATGCAGTTTCTTTTTCCTATGTTGATTTTTTTTTTTTTTTCCTCAGGACCAATTATTCTTTCTCTCTAGATCACAAACTGAAGTGCATCACAGTTCAGGCCTTAAGTATATTTGAGGATATCCTTCTGAATTTAGTTTAAAGAGACAACTAGGTAGATTTCAGTCTTCTAAGAAATTGTATTGCGGAGATGTTAGCACGAGATACCATGGCATGGTTTTATTTCTTTTGTTGGTTTATTCTATGTTTTTTATCGAAGAAAGTTAAAACTACTGAGTTAAAACTCCTTAAATAAGGTTGTTTTCCAGCATAGCTTTGCATTAAAAATGACTGCAAAAACTGAAGTGGTTTCCAGCTGAGGTTATTTAAGATTTTAAAGATGGTAATGTTGTGTTGTAACCTTAATATATTCTACAGGAAGATAGTACAGACTCAGTAACTGCCTTACTAAGATTTCTGTTTTTCATTTGGGTTTGGTTTTCTTTTTGTTTTAGAGCATTTCTCTGCTAGCTTGCTAATTCTGCAAGAAACAGGAAAAAATTATGCCAGCGTTAAAAAGATAATACTGTGAAAAGACCCACTGAATTATGAAATCAGGCCTCTCATATCTAACGGTTCAAGAGTGAGACCTGCAAAGCAATACATGCATTTCGATCCACAAAATCAGACGCATGTACATTTGAGTCCCTGCTCTCTTCAGACTCCAGTCTGGCTGTGAACCCCTAGAGCTGTGTACCTGCATCACTGGGGCAGTCAGCCCATAATACACCGTAACTTTGGTTTGAAAATGTTTATAATTTTCTCTCTATTTTACATGCTACACTAACTATTCAAGCAGCTGTACAGTTTCAGAAGCCTTTCAAGTGATGAACGTATTATACTGCTGTCATAGTTTCAGTGGTCACCTGCCATTCTCCAAAATCCCCAGTCTTGACGTTTGCTTCATCGTGTCAGTCTGACACTGAAAAGAAGTGAAATCCCATATTTATATTATACTTTCAAGGCATCCTCCAGGAATTGCTGGTTGTAAGCATTCTGTGACACTGTGTGCTGATGCCTGTGCACCACGAATAAAGTATTTTAATAGTTAAGGATTCCAGAAGAACTAAACTTTTTCCACAAAGGCATTGCTGTGTGCTGGATCATTCAGTGTTTTCAGATACTGATGTTCAAGAGTTTATTAAACATGCTGGATACCCTTGTTCAAATTTACAATTTTTATATCCAGCTCACACACAATGTTTTTTATTTCCACCAAGCGTTCTAGTATAGCTGCAGTAAATATGTAATAGTATCAATAAAAGATTTATGTACAAGTCAGTATTTCACTGAAAATGATGAAATTGAATCATATTATATTTTACAGGGATTTTAGAATACAACATATTTGCCATAATAGGATGAAGGGAGAAAGTCAAAGGAATGTGAACAAGTGTAAAACGTGGTTGAAACCTTTCCACAATAATGATTGTGTCTACCATTTTCTGCTTCAAATTAGGAGAATGAAAAATACAGATCAGGATTTGTCTTTTTGAAGTGTCTGTTCAGAAACGTTGAAAGTTTTCAGCTATTTTAATGTCAAAATCAGCACAAATATATTTGTCTTGCTCTTTGGAAAGTCTGTTTTAAAGAATATCATTGTGGTCACTTCTGGTTTTATCATTTGCTTTTCATTTTCACTTAGACAAACAGATTCCAGTGTAATAATTTTAAACAATATAAAGTAACTAGGGCTGAGAAAATATTACCATACAGTCAGCAGATTTCTAATGATACTAGAGAAAATATGTGAACATCTAATTTAGAAGTTACATTTTGCTGCTTGAACAATGGCTATAAACAGTTTATAATTTTTCATGAAATATGCCAAAAAGAAAAACAACTTTAAAAAAATATTGTTTATTTCTGACATTGTATTTCAGAGGTGAATTTTGAAATTTTGATATAGCATGAAAGTTTGCCCGTTTTCCAAAATTTTATACATAAAATTTCTATGCTGGGATTGGAAAGAATAGCTTTTGGGAAAAGTGCAACAAATGACTAAATTTTCACAATTACCTTCCTCCATATATTTTAACTCCACCTTATCATTCATATAGATGTTCCTGACAGCTGACACCTGCACAGGTAAAAGCAAAGAAAAAGCTGAGGTGAACATAGAAATTACACACATTTATGTATCCACCTGTTCCAGTAAATCCTGAATGATGTATTGTAAGACACTAAACATAAACCAGACATTTTGTTAATCAAGTGCATCAAAATCATCAAAGTCTTGGTGTGGGCAGATGTTTACCCAGTTAAAGGCTTAAGCACCAGGCCCTTGTACATCACTGCTGTCTTAATCCCCCCTGGCCTTAATACCTGCCATTTTGTACACAGTCAACCAGTAAAAATACAGATTATGTCTAATTTTTAGGCCTAGTGAGAAGGACGTTCCCCTTACAGGAAAATATGTGAAGTCCAGGTTCTAACCTGTTAAATAAATATTCATACGAAGTGAAAGAGCAAAATAAAATTAAAATATTTGCTTTTTGACTGAGCACACTTGTAAGGCTATACTTCTGAAAAGTGGGAAATTTGCTTCAAATCTCCTCCGAACCTGAAGCCCACATCTTCATGGGGAGTACTTGCACTCTGCATTTAAATTAAATGAATATTATCCCTTACGAATCTCATCCAAAAAAATATCAGCAGCCAAATCTACCCCAAATCCCATTCTCAATTTCTAAATAGTTATGGAGTGACCAATTTATGATCTTTAGGCAAATTTACTTTTCATCCAGCTCCATTCAGAACAAATAAGCTTAAATCCTGTCTTTTTCATATGTTGGTCCCTGGTTATGGATCTTGTGTTCTTATAGCATCATTCCAGTTTTCTGTGACAAAATTAATTCGCTGGTAAATTCTCAATTTACAATACTGTTGTTCACATTATTAATTGTAATTAGCATTATCTGATCCATAATCCATGTTTGGCTGAAACTCAAGGTTCTCAAGAGCTAATCCCAAAACATATTGCTAAATCAAAAACCTGGGAAATAGGATGAATGGAAAAAATTGGAATTACAACCACTACATCTGAATCCCTGCCAAGAATCTTTTGCAAGATTTTATTCTACAAAGCTATCTTCTGAGATTGAGGGTGATTCTTTAAATGCTGCTGAGAGATAGTGTAGTCTAGTGATTCACAGAGAGTCAGGAATTCTGGACCCTGTCCCATGCATTGCCAGTGATTTGATGAGTTACTATGAGAAATTCCATCTTTTTGCACTTCAGTATCCCCATCTGCAAAAAGAAGCATAATAACATTTCCTTCTTTGTCTGAGATTTAAAAACATTATTGTATTCTGAAGAAAAATCATTATAAAGGTGCTGCTTTTCCCACTAAGTAGGAAAATTTTCAGGTTTTTCAGTTGAGCATGGCTTCCCCCCTATATGAGCAAAACATGTTATTAAAGTGACAGTTTAAAGAGAATTTTAATAGGTTCAAAGGACATGACTGCTATTTGTGCCTTTGAAAGTATCTCTACTTTTGCACTGCAGCAGTTGGTAAAGTAGCTATGCTTTTAGAAAACTAAGGAGCCAATACATATAATTTTGCCAGCTCTAAATGTCATGAGTTCATTTCTGATGAATTTCAGTGCAAGCAAATCTCCTTTCCAATGACTTTAATGTGAGTTGGCTCAGATCCAAGGGATTCAGCACAAGCTGTAGCTACCAATCTCAAAGCAGCTTTAACGATGCCATCAATAATAACAACTCCACATTCAAAACCAGGTGCAGTTATTTTTTCAGAATTAATCAGTTAATCTGTTGGTTTTAATACCGTGAATCAAAAGCACAGTTTAGGCTACCAGATCTAAATACTTATTATCATAATGTTATTGTGTTTTGTAGATAATCTGTAAACACGTATCAGTAGTCATGTGGAAAAAGAAAGCTGCGCTCAGTAACCAGATTTAGCACTTCACATGGAAAATAGTCTGCAAAGCTGTTGGAGGAATTAGTTATTCAACTACACGTTTGAAAAACAAATTTTGCTTTGAGCAAGTAATTTAAAGAACAAACATAAAATACCTGAGTAGTAAGGAGGATGCTGTAGAGAACTATGATTTACCTGAAGTCAGCATATAAACTCTTGAATATAAGGATCCTTGCAAGTCAGTAAATGCTGAGTTGTAACTAGAGGCAAATTCAGCCTTAATTGAATAGAAACATATCTGCATGTCCTGGAAATCTTAGAAAAGCAGAAATGTTCAACAGTATGGCTCAGAAGCTAAAATGCCATCCATCCCATTTTTTGTCATTTTCTCCATCTGCTTCCATCCCAACCTGCTGATAAGAATGTAGAATTGTTTTCTGTTTTGCTATTTATAGTAGCTAATTCTCTTTTCATTATATATCTCAGATAAAAACTTTTACGACATCCTTCGTTTCTTTATTGCGTTTGCGTAGTTCTCCAGAATAAATAATTTTCAATTACTTGATTTTTTTGTAGTAAATGGTATGTTTTGCCACAACTTGACCTGTTGCCCTGATAGCTTTATGATTATTAATTTGCACTGTGACAGAGCATAAAATACTGCCTTTTTTTGTAGTTACCAAGCAAACATAAGTATTAGTTGATTTCTGCCCAGAAGAACTTAAAATCTAAGAAATCTCTTGCCAACTCCGATGCAGTAAAGTGAATAAAATCAGCTTTCAGAACATGTCGAGGGGATGCCTGACTCTTAAAGGTCTTCTTGTGTATCAGAAGTAGCAGGTTAAATTTAGTTTGCATGCAGCTCTGTGCTGCCAAATGTATGGCGAGACTCTTCGTGGGACCTAAGTGATCTTGTTCACACTGATAGTGTAAAGGTGTCTGCAATTCTTGGGGGTTACGCTACAGACTGGGGGCAATGTTTAGTTCCTTTTGTTCAGTGGAATTTCTGCACCTACACCCCAGTTCATGGTGAGAAAAAACAGAGGTCTTGGGCAAACCTGAGGACGGAATTTAGATGAGAGAACTTAAATCAGCCATGTTGCTTGCTTTGATTTTGTTTAATACTGTAGGATTTGGGGTTTTTTTACATTCTGTTCATTTCTTAAACATTAAAATAGCTGTGTTTAATGAGCTGAAACTGAAATAGGTCAGTAAAATGTTACCTGCGTGATTAGAGGGAACCTACTGTGTATGTGAGTGTGATTAAGAGTCCTATAGGTTAGATTTGAATACGATGGCATGTACAATTAAGGATTAAGAGAATTCTGTGTGAAACAGAAAAGCGTATTTTTCTTTATTACACAACAAAGTTCAATGAAGAATACATAGAATGGAAAATTAGACAGCAAAAGCAGGGAGTCAACAACACATACGTGTTTTTGGAAGATGTGTGCCCCCTGAGGACGCTGTGCTTTGTGACAGATCTTGGAAGCAGAATCAAAGGCTGAAGCTAAAATGGACAAAGGGTGGAATGAATATGGAAACAAAACTTGTTTCACCCATTATATTTTTTGTGCATTTTTCTTTCTTTGTACACATGCATCGCGCTTCTCGTGTCTGTGTTTCTGTGCAGTTCTTTCAGCATTATTTTTATACTTTTGACAAATCGTCATCCAATTATCTACACCACTTCAGACCTTGTAGATGCTGCCAGTACCTTCTGCTCTAACAGAATCACATAGTTGAGGTTGGAAGGGACCACTGAACCACCTTACAGTCACTGCATCCCTGGCTGCCTGTGACCTTCACCTTCATATCCCCAGTGAGCCCCTCCTTGTTGGTGAGTGCAAGGTCCAGCAGACCACCCTTCCTTTTTGGCGGCTCTGTCACTTGGATGAGAAAGTTGTTGATGCACTCCAGGAACTTCTGCTGTGTTGTCTCTGCAGCAGATATCAGGGTGGCTGAAGTACCCCAGGGCCTGCAGATGTAAGTCTGCTCCTATTTGTCTGTAGAGGGTCTCATCCACTTGATCTTCCTGGACAGTCAGTCTATAGCAGACACCGACTACAGTGTCACCCTTCCTGTCTTCTCTTTAATCCTCGCCCGTAAGCTCTCAATTGGCACCCCATCCATCCCCAGGCAGAGCTCCATGCATTTGAGCTGTTCTTTCACATAAAGAGTAACTCCACCTCGTCTTCCCAGCCTGTTGTTCCTAAGGAGCCTGTAAAGAGCCCACATTCCCCAACTAGAAAATTGGTGGTTGTCGATCCAGTCAGGTTTTGCACGCTACGCACTAGATCCCTTCACAGACCTTCAGGGTACTTTACCATTGTTTTGGTGAAAGAATACCATGTAAATTACTAACATGTTATTGGTCTGTGTCAAAGATGTAGGGACAGTCACGCCTTTCTGGGCTGAGAAGCCCACCTACACCATCATCAAGAATCAGCGGTCCTGAGAAAAGCCTCTTTTTGAGAAATTCTGTGGAAATCACAACACTTTTTAAGGTTTCTGATTCATTTCCAATACTAATTCTGGGTGAATCGAATTATTAGAGATAGCACGTAAAGAATTTTTGTTAAAAAAAAAAACAGGAAGTACGTTTGTGTGAAGATATACGAGAATGGAATTGGGGATCTAGAAGAAGTATCTCTTAATAGTGGCTGACTGGAAACTAAACAGAGAGACAAGAGGGGTTGGGGGGAAGCAGTAAAAGAAGAAATGTAACTCACCTGTAGGGAAACTGGAATTCCTGGAGACAAGTTGGTCACACCCCTACATTCCATAAGCATTCATGGTACCAATTATCCTTAGAACATAGAAGCGTAGAATGGTTTGGGTTGGAAGGGACTTTTAAAGGTCATCTAGTTCCAAACCCCTGCCATGGGCAGGGACACCCTCCACTAGGTCATGTTTCTCAAAGCCCATCTTCATTTCTGCTGAAGATGGGAGTTCCATTGGAGTTTTTAATATAATATCAGTGTATAGGTAATTATCCCTTCTTCTGAAGATAAAAGGGAAGTTGAACAATCCAGTAGATCTATATACTTTGGAAGCGGAACCTTGAATACAGGGATTTTTCATCCTTTTTGTGTTTCTGTCACATTTTTGACATTCCATCCTTGTGTATATGTGAAGTGTGCAGTATTGAGCTGAAGGTTATCCTGGTAAAAGATACTCTTATTCCAGAATAATAACCATGCATAGCGAGAACTGTAAAAAGGCAAAGCACAGCCTACCTTAATCCCAGATTTCTTTCAAGTGGAAATAAATTCTGATGGGAAAAAGAAATGGGGTTGAAATGAGAAAATCTAGACTTTTATTAAGACACTAAATTAGGCAAGTCTCATGTTTCATATTGACAAAAAAAGGGAATTTTTACAGAGCAGCATATATAACACTACAATTTGAGGCTCTGGGGACCACTAATGTGTAGGCCAGGATTTTTTGATATATCAGGCATAAAAAGCTTACATATTCTTGAGCTATTCAAACTATAACTCCTGGAAGATTTAATTGTAGGAAAAATATATTTTCAGGTATTGGTCAAAGATAACATCAAGATCTCTAACAATATTAAAACAAACTAGTGAGAACCTGCAACAATAATGAGAAGAAAGAGTGAAAAAAAGAAGAGGAACCTTGAAGGAAAAAAGGGGAAAAATAATAATATGTATTTTCAATTTAAAACTACTACCTTACTCATCTTTTAATTATTTAGTAGATATTTTTTAGTCAACATTTATCTTTGCAGCCTTTTTATATGATAGTGATCGAATGTTAATGTACTGTAATTTGCTTCTGTGCTGGAACATATGGTAACACTGTCTGGCTTTGTTATTTTGATAGTTTTCACCTTGCGTCAACTGCATACAAATGGAGCTACAAGGTATTTTCTTTGGCAAATATGAAAAATAATGTGTAGATATTGTCAGTCTACTGTATGCTTTGGAATGGACAACAGAAAGGAGACTATCCTAATTGAAAATTACACTTTGCTGTTTTCAGAGTCTGCTTATGCACATTTTATTAATTTTTACTTCTCATTTTTTTAGGTTATATCTCTTTAAATGGAAACATGAAATGCTAAAAGTAGAACTTTCAACAGAGATTCCCATTTTTGGCCTCTAGATGACTCAAAGGTTATCATAAATATCCATTAAGATTAAAAAAAAAGAAAGAAAAATGTGATACAGAGGTGAAAACTGATCTAGGGAAAATGTTAAGGGCCTTTGTATGCTATCCTGAATAGACCAAGGTCTTATTTTGGGGGAGAAGGTTATGCATTCTATTCTGCTCTTTTTTCTTTCTTCCAAACGTTTTCTTCTACTTAATGTGATTAGCATTAGATGTGAGTCTAAATCAAAAACTGCAGACATTCACTTTTAGATAGATTACAAATTGAATTTCATATTCATATTTGGCATCTCAAGACCATTCATACTGCAGTAATTGAATGAATTTTCCCTGTCTTTAATCCAATATTTTATTCTCACAAGATTGAGTGCTGATGTCCTTGATTTTGTTTTTCATTGTATTTTTCCTGTTATTGTCACAGTCTTTAATTGTCCTTAATAACATAAATGCTTATCAGTTTATCAAAAATTAAACAGATAACTGGGCAAGCCTGCTTATGAGGCAAGAGGAATAGTTTCTCTTAAGGATTTCTCTCCTTCTGACCATTAGATTATCTATAATAAAACAGTAAAGCCCCTCTGTCAAGAGTTCTTGTTTTCTAAAATAAGACAGTACTGATTCTCCTAAAGTAGGGAAACTGGTGCAGGTTCTTTGGGAAACAAGGAAACTGGGCTGCAGGGCAGAGGTTGCCATGTTGCCTCTTGTTGTGGTTTAACCCCTGTCAGCAACTACATGCCGCACAGCCACTTGCTCCCTTACCCCCTCCCCCAGTAGGATGGGAGAGAGAATCGGTGGAAAAAAATATGAGAACTCGTGGGCTGAGGTAAGAACTGTTTAATAACTGAAAAGAAATTACATAAAATAATGCTAAATACTAATAATACTAATGGTCATTGTGGGTTTAAGTCCCATCTGGGTTACATAATGAAAACTGATACCCAGCCAATCCCAGAGCAGCAAGAGGCAGAGCCAGAGAGACCCAAGAACCCTAAGAGTCAGACCCCTGATCAATTCCCCCCAACTTAAATACTGAGGGTGACATCTTATGGCATGAAATATCCCTTTGGTCAGTTCGGTCAGCTGTCCTGGCATTGTGTCCTCTCAGCCTCTTGTAGAAAAGAATCTGGGAACACAGAGGCAGTATGAGAAACTGAAAAAGTCATTGGCTTACGGTAAGCATTACTTGGCAACAGCTAATAACATTAGTGCATTGCATTTTTCTCAGCACAGATTCAAAACGTAGCCTAACACTAGCTACGGTGAAGAGAATTAACTTGATCCCAGTCAAAACCAGCACACCTGTGCAGAGCTGAATCCCACCAGGGCTGGGCAGCACATGGGTGCAAAGACTGTACAGGGCCAGAAAGTTACTGCAAGTGGGAAATGCAAATTCCCCCTTGAGTCCAAGCTCAGAAGTGTTTCTACTGTGACGACTTCCACATGATGTGTGTCTACATTTCCCTGGTGCTTCTGCCCTGCTAAATATTCCTTCTCTTTCATTCCTGGAGAATTACCAAAATTATCTCAGGTTTGGATAGTGCCACAGAAGAAAGGCTTTGACTTATTAGTGTAACCTTGACTTGCAGAAAAACTAACAATATCTGTGCCAAAGTTTTATGCTCTACATCACAATATGAGCCCTTTATTGAGAGCTTCTCCTCTTGAGGGACAAGTGTGATGACACCAAATAGCACCGTCATCGATATCACCACAGAAAGGTTTCCAGTATTTCACAAGGTTTTTTAATGTTTTCTGTTGGAATAAAACCAAATAATCCTCTTGCTATTAACGGTTAAAAGAAAGATCCCAAAAGGAGATGGCAAAACTTTCATAAGAATAATGATTAAGGAGAACAGAGCTGAAACATGAGCAGGGCTGAATATAAATCCCATCATTCAAGGAGAGTTGAAGCTGTGAAATGGTGTTAATTGTTGTTTGGTTGCAGTGAATTACTTTTGCTACAGCAAAGAAGGTGCTGTTGCCTGTCATTTTTAGGTCAAAACGGCCTCCAGACTCCAGATTTTGTCGTGTGAATAGACAGGACGGAGAATTGATTAAGAATTTTTCAAGATTACCTGGACATTGAGACTAATCCAATATGCTCTTCATTACTTTCATTGGATACTTCAATATGCTCTTTTCAACATTATACTTTTCTACTCGCTGTTGTGACTAACTGTGGATGAGGCGATTGACTGCTACAAATAGCTGGTGTCCCATTCACTTTATAAAATTATTTCAGAACCTTGGTAACATCTGAACAGCAGGTCTGACCTGCAGATTGAACAGTGGGCAGAGTTTAGCTCAGAGATACTATCTGACACCAATTGCTTTCAACAGCCCTGTTCCGAAGGGATGTGAGAATGACCTTGATGCTCATGAGCTCCCCATTTCTTCAAGGTAAACAGGTATGGTACTTATCAATGAGTGCAGGATACTGGAAATCTGAGCAAAACATGGTTAAGCATCATGAACTTCTGACTCTCTAGGATAACATAAAATTGACAAACCTGATACAGCCCATACTTACCCTTTTTACACCCTGTTGTGGTCCTAAAGCAACTGAGTAGCGTTAATTACCTTTATTAAAGGAAGACAAGAAAATGCAAAGATTCTCGGGAGAACCTTAGGCTAACGTCTAAATGAGTTTTAATTTTACAAAGTCCTTGTCACGCTAAGCACTCAGTAGTGAATTACATGTTCGTATCACAGGGGGTTTTGTGTTTTAAAGGAGCAGCCAGCTCATGACCTCAAAACCAGATTATACCATCCCAACTCTCTTTTAGACTTGGTACAGATATCCAGACAGCTTGTGCAAACTCAGAAGTTCCAAACACAATCATTCTCCCTTCTTTAGGCTGTATGGTACAAATTGCATGCGCATTTGTTCCTGTTTTAACTGGCAGGAGAAGACCATTGTCTTCCATTAGTTTAGGAAACCAGTAAGTATCCTGTTTGTTACTGACTCAAACAATTTCAAAAGAAAGTGGGAGGGAAGCTATAAAAAAACTTACAAAAACAGAAAAATGGAGGAAATAGAACTGGCAAAAGAGAAAAGATTGGCAAATAAAGGACGAGAGAAGGAAGATAGGGAGGGAAATGAGCAATGTCAGGGCCAATCCAAGCAAGATTTGCCCAGCTATTGTGGCAATCATTGCAATAGATCTTCCTTCACTGTCACACTGGCGCTTTCTCTCACTCGTTTCCACCCATCCCTTGTACTCTCCTTGCCCCTTTGCCCTTTCTCATCATCTACTCATTTTCAAATGGTAGAAGGAAAAGAAGAGATTAAAGAGAACAAAGAGAGACTTGCAAAGCAACGCCATTTTCACTCCTTCCACTTAAATTCCTTTACTGTAAACAGCATGGATTTTCCTGCAGCACCAGCTGCAGCGTGTAATTAGGACTGCAACTGCAAAGTGGAAAACTAATACGTTTTTATCATTTCACAGTGTACTAAAAGGCTGGCAGAGGCTGCCTCTGCCACAGGTGTTGCAAGTGCTTAGAGCCAACCGTTTTACAAACATGGCAGTTGCACAACTGACTTTGTCAGTGGAGCAGAGAAAAATATGTACCTAAAATGCATGTAGCATTCAATTATCCGCATTTGTAAGACTTTTTATAAAAGATTGGAGGCTTATTTTTCCCATGATACAGAAATAATCTTTCTCTGTGAGAACAGACCAGTGAACCAGATGTGAACCAAGCCTGTGAAATGCAAGCACCTAATTACATATCAAAGAAGAAAGCAGACACTAGTTTAAATCCACAGATCCTGACTGCAGCTCAGCACAAAAGGGAAATTTAGGAATTGAGCACACTTAATTTGTAGTCATATAACATTTTTCTCACAATAATTAAAGTTCACCAAGGAAAAACATAACTAACTATTGATTAGTACACATAGTCAATCTATCATAACTTACAAGCAAACATAGTTTAGCCCATTCTGCTGCATCTGCAAGTTACGCAACGTAATCCCAACCTTACATTTAACAGGAGTACATTACAACAATGTCAGGAGTGACCATCAACAGAGGTGTAAAATCAAGTCCCTTGCAGCTCTGCTTGACTTTAAGATAATAGTTACAGTCTCTATGCCTGTCCAGTAAAGAAGTCCCAGTAAAATTCTCATCCTCTGAGTTCTGCCTGCAAGTGGCCAGTAGAGTTTACTAAGTTTTAAGAAGACTGGAAACAAATGAAAAGAAATATACCAGCCACTAAAAGTTGTTCTGTTCTGTGCCTATTTGCTCTTCCTTGGTTATATTACAGCTATGCTTAGTTACAGCCAATGACAACAAAATCAGTCTTAATAAAACTTGTTGCCACAGTCTAATATCTCCGTTTCTCCTGCTTGCAAATTCTGCAGTTTATTTGTCTGATATCCTCAGACCCCTTTCTGCTGATTTAGGGACGGGTTTCATTGAAGGGTAGTTTTGATATTTTCTTCTAGTCCCTCCTACAGTAATTTTTTAAGTGACTGAGGCTCTAGTCACTACGGTCATGCTGCTGTCCTTCTTACTGAGCCTTCTGAACAGGGTGTTCTGATGTTGAGGTGACCAGCCTCAGCACTCAGTCTGAGTTGTTCTTATGGGCCAGAAGGAGAAATCGTCAAAAAATTGCAGTCAAGTATCGCTGGGTCAGTCTGTAAAGGGCATGCCTTTGTGTGCCTGTATCTGATTACTTCTAAGCTGGTTTGCAGAGGAATTAGAAAGGTATAAAATAGACTCAGGGAAAGCTGAGCTGAAATGAGATACTGCAGTTAGACATCTGTTCAATCTTTGTGTTTCACTGTCCCTGTAGGGTCCGTTCTGTACTAAAGTTGTGGTAGACCATGCATCTTTTGGGATAGGTTGGGAAGGCCTCTTCTTTGAACTTGTACTTACCTTGGTATTTAAGGGGGTGAAAAGACTGAAGAACAGTAAGGAACAGAAATTAAAAGACGGACGGAAAAAGAGGAGTTGAAATTGAAGATTTGGTTGTTATGCCACTGGGTTGGGACAGTTTCAATTTGGAGATCTACCTTCAACCATTAAGTACAAATGCAATTAAAAGTAAATTTAATTTAAATAATTCATTCATATAATGTCTGTGCAGGAATCAAAAGGGTACCAGGTGATACAAAGCGAGGGCATACACTGGAGAAAAGGTAGCTTTCTGTCGGAATAAATCAAGTAGATCTGTTGCTGATTCCAAAATCACATATAGCAGTATTGTGAAAGTCAGATACCTCATTTCTCTGGGCTGGCACTCATGATGCAGGCAGCCATATGACTGAGTAACCTGAAAGTCCCCTGACTTAGGCAAATAGATGGTTGGTGCACATGAATGAAAAAGTGAGCAGGCACTCTCTTCTTCCATTAACTGCTGTAGATATGCTTTTTCTGAGGTAGCCACAGCAGTCTTTCAGTTGTCTTTGTAATCTTATTCCCCTCAAAAGTGCTGGAAATGGGAAAGACTTGGGTTTAGATACAGCAGTGAAGGTGCCTATGCCCAGCAGAATTCGGGGGGGCTGCATCACTGGTGGTGGTTGGAAGCAAGGAGTCTCAAGAAGGAGGCAGGGGTAGGAACATTTTTTTTATATCTAAAAAACCCAACTAGGTTTAGGGAGACTTAAAAATAGACTGCAGCCTGTCTTTGAAGGAGATTTGGGGTTTCTTGGGAGAAGAGGCTCTTTACTTTGGGAAAGCAACCTGCAAGGTTTTGGAGATGCTTAATAAAAAACAAGTTACATGAAGAATGACAGACTGCTCTTGGGTTTTTTCCATCTCTGTCCCATCTCTGTCCTATCCCTCTAACACGGTACCTTCTTACTCCCCCTCTCTAGTGTTCGGGTTACTACTCTATTCAACCTTATAAAGGTTTTACACTGAGTAGGAAGAGAGGAGGGAAAAAGGGAGTGGAAAGTATGTGTGTTATCACTTTTCAGGACATTGCAGAACACAAAGGTGAAAAATTACTATGAACTTGAAAGTACTACTTAGCCTTCCTTTTTTTTTTTCTTCCTATAACATACTAGTACATGCCAACATTATTGAACATTAAAACATGAAGAAAACATGGGTAGATCTTAATTGCCTTGTTATTATCCCACACAGTTACAACACTTAAAGGAAAAGGGACTGGGAAACCTGATTATTCTGTCGTTATCACAAATTAGTGTATTAATTGGACACTGTATTTGCAAAGTGCCCTTATGAATGCAAACAAAATTTGTCTGGTAGCTTAACAAAGGACCACACACCTGTTTCTCATGCAAAGCTCCTTTCTGATGCTGTCACAGAACCATACAGAGAGAGAGTTTTGGCAGATGGCATTACAATTCAAATAAAGAAAAATAAGCTTCTGAATTCAAACATACTTCCTTGTCATTCAAATGCCAAGGGATTTTTTAACATAATGTTTAAAGTACAGGGTGACTCAATTTGAGTGTCCTCATAAATCTAACTAATGCATAATGATGAATAAGTTATGACAAGAAGTTTCAGAAAGCAGTTGCATGCAACTAACGCAGATTTTTGTCTATTGTGCAACAAAGCCAAAAGTAATGAAAGATGGTACTTTTAAAGTTCTTGCCCTAGACATGGCAGTGAAGCTACTGAGAAGACAAAACCAGATTCTAATCTTATTTCAGTAGTATAAATCAAGAATTGCTGCCTCAGCAGCTGCAGTGTTAATCTGAATTTTCCACAGTGCAATGTAATCTCCCTCATCGACTGTATTCACTTATCTGTTTCATCAAATACTATTTAAATAACTAATGTATCTGCATTACATATATCCAGCTACTGTTCAGAACTGTGAAAACATATTATTAACAAGCATGGTAGTCATGGAAACAGATCATGTAGGAACTACCTTGAGGAGGATTCTTCTATCTGATTGGAAAAATCTTCATTGGCCACTTGGAAATAAAATACAGAAATGTAAGATGCCTTGTACTTGATCACAGCACTGGTTTGTTTCATCTGCTCTGAGATTTCCATCCAAGGCTGGTATCTGACATTTCCGAGGCAGTTGAAGCTCAACACAAATAAGTAACGCACCTATGAAATTTTTTAGTCTGTGCAGCATAGCTTTTTATTTGTGGACCACCCGCAGATAATCAGCTCATTGTAAGAATACAAAGTAGTTCTTGGCTGGTTTTTTTTTTCATTATCATCATAGATGCTACATTTTCCCATCTCTCTTTATAATACGTCTATCCATTTGCCTCACTGGCCTGCCACATAAAATCAAGTAATTGCCATTTGGTGTAATAACAAGGCAGAAAAACAAACAACAAAAAAAAAGCAGAAAACATTACACTATGCGCTTTATTCTGAAACACTGACTTGAGACTCTCAAGGCCCAGTGAGACAGATGAAGTCACGAAATCAGGGGTTTCTAATGCTGATTGAAATTTTAATTAAAGTTTAGAGGTTTGAGTTTAAAAATCAGTCAGAAAGAAGGTAAAATACCCTGTTTGACCAGGAAAGATGGTTAGGGGAGATTAGGAAAGGGGTTGTCCTGTGTGCAGAGGGACAGCCTGGATGTATGGAGCTCTCCTATGGAATGGCTGGCTGGCTGATGAGTCAGGATCAGAGCAGAGGGCAGTAAGGGAGACCGTGGTGTGTTGTTGTTACAGAAGCCTTTAAACAACTCAAGGCAGTCTCTGATCATAGACTCTGGTCTTCATGGGGACTTTAACCTCCCTGACATCTGCTAGATGGGCAGCAAGGCAGAAGAGAAGCAGGCACCAGGATTTCTGCTAGGTTTTGGGGATAACTTCTTGATACAGTTAAGAGATGGGCCCATGAGGGGTGACGCACAGCTGGACCTGCTGTGAACTAGCAGCAAGAACTAGTGGGAGATGTGATAACTGATGGCAACTTTGGCTTTAGTGACCGTGAAACAGTGACGTTCAAGTTGCTGTGGCAGAGGAGCTCAGGACACTGGCAGGAGTCAGGCCCTGACAATGTCCCTGACAGAATCATGAAGGGAGTCCTCTGAGAACACATTTACCCAAAGGTGACTGGGAACCGCCAGTGCAGATTTACCCAGTGCAAATCACACCTGACCAACCTGATTGTTATGATAGGATGACTGGATTTGTGGATGAAGAAAAAGCAGTGTATGTCATTTACCTTGACTTCTGCAAGATTTTTTGCACTGTCTCCTACAATATGTATCCAATTGTCTCCTACAATTTATGTATCACATTTAGGGCATTAAAAATCTGAAAGAATGGAGGACTGTACAGGTAAATAACTGGTTGGGCAGTCAGGTTCAGAGGGTAGTGGTTAATGGGCCATACTATACCTGAACGCCTATGCAAGAGGAGTACTGCAGGAGTTTACAGTGAGTCTGTTCTGCTTGACATCCTTATGCACAGTCTGACGAAGGCCACAAAGTCAACTTCGCAGGTGACCCCAGGGAGACCAGTCAGCGTGGTCGAGGGCAGGGCTGCCGTTGAGGAACAGAGCCAGGCTGGAGGAACGGGCCAGCATAAGCCTTGCAAAATTCAACAAGGGCAAATGCAAAGTCCTGCACCTGGGAAGGAAGAAAATCTTGCAACAATACAGGTTGGGAACTGACACAGACTGCATCTGTAATACTGCATTCAGTTTCGGGATCCCCAATACATGATAAAACTGGATTGATACACTAGAGTGAGCTCAGCAGAGGGTCACCAAGGTGGGCAGGAGCACTTGCCCTGTGAAGCAAGACTGAGGGTAATCCTCTCTCCCCTTTGGTGAAGTTCGGCACTGAAAATAGCATTAAAATGTGTCCTTGGGGTTTATTACAGAATAATAGGGTTTTTCTTCTTTGTTATACCAGAGGTTAAGAGGTCCACAGCTAGCTAAAGTATGTTGAAGCTTATATATGAATTTGAGATACTAATAACAGAATACCTAGTAGCCTCCCATGAGGTCCAGCCTGAACTATTAGTAGCTACATACTTTTATGGGTCTTTTGAGGTCAGTAGGCAAACTGAAGGTTTTAGGTTATATAATAACAGTAAATTCAATAACTCTATAAATTCACAGGGTTTGTTGTTAAATATTTAACAGCAAAGGAAATAATATAAATAAATGAAGAGACTGAAAAGCAAATAGAAGAAAAGCCTAACTTCATAAGATCAGGCAGTTATTAGGTAGAACACACTGGTTTGTAACAAGGCTGAATTGATAGAGTCAGTAATGAGGTACAAGCACTGAAAGATTTGAACATCCGAAAGATCAAAAAGAATGTTTCTTTTCAGACTGTTTTCATCGAAGTCTGAAGAATACATCATAAAAACGCTGTGTTAATAGTATCAGTTTCAAAGGCAGAATCTTCCACACTGGAGGTATACGTGGCGTACAACAAATCTGCTGAACTTCAGGAACACAAATTGATATGCAGCATGCAGTTGATATACTTGGGGCTCCTTTTCTCCTGGCAAAATGAGTGTGCCTACAACCGTCTCTTTTATGTGTTTCTGAACTTCGAACCAGCCGGCAGTGCCGCTGCAGCTCCTCGACATGTGCTGAGCTCCTCTGGCTGGTTCGCGCTCTGCACCAAGATTCATCCTGAAGTGACTACGCTCCCAGCAGTTCCCACGTTAGAGCTAGTTTAAAGCTAGAAGCTGTGAGAATAAGAGTTGCAGTGATGCTGTTTAGATGTACCCTTTGTTATACTAAAAATGAGGTAACATGTAATTAACACAGAATTCAGAAATTATCCCGAACTATTCCTGGAAGCTAAGGCACATAGCTGTTTAATTATTCCATGGTAGCCTGGATGCATTCATATCTAGTCTCCTGGGCAAGAACTTGAAGCAAAAAAAATCAGATTTTGCAGTGTTTCCTAGAAAAAACACTAGTTACTTTAGTGGAAATTGTGAGATCAACAAGCTTCTCTCTCCCCAAACTTTCTGTAATAGAAACCAAGTACCCAGCACAAATAACACAGGACAGAGAACAAGACAACAGGCTAACATAATTTGATGGGGAAAAAAAAGGTTTAATAATAAATATTTTTCAGTATTTCTGCTTTCCTTAGATCTGTTCTTTCTAAATACACTGAAAACAGGCTTTTGTCATTTGTTTGGAATCTTTTAACAGAAACCTTAAGCTTTCTCTTGAAAAGGTCTATGGAGAGTACTCAGAACAGCTTCAGCTATTGCCTACTAGACTGTTGAGAACTGATTTCTTTATTAAGGCTTTATTAAGAAAACTATCTCAGACACAGCCTACAATAACCTAACTGCATTCTCAACATATAAGGCATTTTTGGCCCTAATTTCTTTTTAATTGCCTTTTTTATTTTTATTTGAATTAATAACTAACAAGTCCTTTATGATTTTTTTAATAGTCAAAACTCAGTAATTCAATTAATATTTTTTCACTGTATTAATGCAAATCATAATTAGACATTACACATTCCTGCATGTCAGAAGGATCAAGTACACGCAATGTCAAAAATATACCTACTGTCAGCAATATTTCACCTGGTAACAATGCTGGGAGAAAATACTATTGAATTGATAACAGTATTTAGTAATCTATGTTCTGCACAATTAAGGATGTAGCATGTCACAATAAGCTGCACAGAAGGGAGAAATTGCATTTATCAGATGTGAATGTTACTTCGACATTTGTTTCCATTGTGCAAGAAGAAATTATGCATAGTGTCATTTTATTAATGAGAATAAATTGCACATGAATGGTTTGTGACTACAGACAGAACATAAACAGTCATGGCATGGTGAAATTTGCTGGCAGTTGAATGGAAGTTGGAGAATACAAGTTTAACTGAAATTAATCTTACATGGCTTGGCTTGGGGTTGGTACATTCCCTAAGTTTTTCAGGTCTTCCGTGATGAGAAGAGTTAATTTGGTTTGCTACGGAGGTGGGGTTGTCCATGCTGCCTTTGGTTTTATTTTCACTGAGACAGTGAATGATGCAACTGCCAATTTTTTTATCTAACTTATTTTCTCCTGCAGCTTTTTATTTGTACACTAGCATAGAGAAGTCCATGTTAGTAATTGCATTTTCCAGGTTTGACAGTGACATTTGAAACTTGGCTAAGTGGAGGAACTTGTTGACATAATATAAATGTATAACTGTTGATTTTTTTGTTGTTTTATGGTATGCAGATAGGTGACCTAGCAGAACTCACACAGATATGTGGATAGTAGGTTAAATAGTGATATTCAGTGAGCAGTGTTATCCAGTCTTTCCTAATGGCAACCTGTAACAAGACTGCAGGAGCAGCAGTACAACTACTCTGTTTCACGTATCAGCTGGTGTGGTGGGTTGACTCGGGTTGTCCTGAGTGCCCACCAAGTCTCTATCACTCCCCCTCAGCTGGGCAGGGGAGAGAAGGTATGATGAAAGGCTCATGGGTTGAGACAAGAACAGGGAGAGATCATTCAGCAGTTACTGTCACCGGCAAAACAGACTCAGCTTGGGGAAAAAATGAATTTAATTTATCATCAATCAAATCAGAGTTAAAAAAAAAAAGAACTAAACCCAAATCTTAGAACACTTTCCCCCCCACCTCTCCCTTCTTCATGGACTGAAATTCACTCCTGATTTTCTCTACCTCCTCTCCACCAGCAGCACGGGAGAGTCCTCCACAAAATTCTCCAATATGGCCTTTCCCACAGGCTGCAGTTCTTCACAAACTGCTCATTTCCATGGGGTGCCATCCTTTAGGATAAGTCTGCTGCAGCCTGGGTCCCCCCGGGGTCACAAGCCCTGCCAGCAAACCTGCTCCAGCCTGGGCTCCTCTCTCCACAGAGCCACAGCTCCTGCCAGGAGCCTGCTCCAGCGTGGGCTGCCCACCGGGTCACAGTCTCCTTCAGGCATCTCCATGCTCTGGCATGTGGTCCTCCCCAGGCTGCAGGCGGCTCTCTGCTCCCCCATGACCCTCCATGGCTGCAGGGGCACAGCCGGCCTCACCGTGGTCTGCACCGCGAGCTGCTGGGGAATCTCCACTGTGTCCTTTTGGAGCACCTCCTCCCCTCCTTCTCCACTGTCCTTGTTGTCTGCAGAGTTCTCACTCACACATCTTATTCCCTCTGTCTGCAGAATCTCATCTCTTCTGGTTTTATCCCCTTGTTAAACATGTTATCCCAGAGCACTGTGACTGCTGCTGATGGGCTCGGCCTTGGCCAGCAGCAGGTCCATCTTGGAGCTGGCTGACACTGGCCCTATCAGACACAGGGGAGGCTTCTAGCAACTTCTCATAGAAGCCCCCACTGTAGCCCCCCACTACCAGAACCTTGCCATGCAAACCCAATACAGCGTTGCAGTATGGACACGTGTAACGAGAGCATTCAAACCAGACGTCTCCAGCCCTCTGCTCCTGAGGGAGCAGCACCGTCCACCATGAGCAGCATCCGCTCCCTGGTGCGCTGCGCCTTAGGGTATTGCAAGCCATGTTTTCTGTATGAACTGTGCGGTTAGGACCACTTTTTAGACTTACAGAAAAGTAATTGGAAAGACTATATCTCTTAAAGAAACTGGAAGAGTGTGCTACTGCGTTGGACTGTGGAACTGCATGGTATTTTGTAGCTATTAACCCAGCTCATTTGATATCCTCTGTAGTAGGTAACTGAGCTGAAAAAACAAAACTAAGTTTGAAACAGAGAAAGAAAAGAGAGAAAGCAAGAGATAAAACAAACACAGGCTGCTGAGTGGAAAGAGACAATATTTTTCTGAGAAGTCCCATACATAGGTTAAAAAAGGGTTCCTGACCTGTGCCTGGCTGGTAACAAGGCAGGTGAACCAAATTCATGCTGACTTCCACAGCTTCCGCATCCTTATTGACAGCATTTTCAATAACGGTAGACTTCATATTTTCTTTTTCTCTCTCGTAGATACCCTTTTGTACTACACAAATATTTTGATTGTAGCTGATTCAAGAAATATGCTCTCGTCTTTCTTTCCAGCCTGTCAGCAGGGTAGTGACACAATGCTGGCTGTTGTTCTGAAACCTTGAGAGGTTTTTATGACTTTCTTTAACACAGTTAGTACTCCATAAACTTCAGAAAAATTGATCTTTGGGTTAGGTAATATGTGTTTTCATCTTGGCACACTGAAATCCAAAATGTACTCCTTCCTCCATCCCCAGAGAAGGTTAAGTGACACCATCAAAAATTATTCCGAAACACAACAGCTTTAAGAAGGCAGAATAAAAACATCTGGACCATCAGCATAAGCAGGCTGTGATGAGAGGGCACTACCATTGATTATTGAAATGACCTGCTTGAATTCATATGGTCTTGCCTTTCTTTTTTTCCTTCTTTCTTTCTGTCTTTCTTCTTTTTTTTTTGAAAATACAAAGGCTTTTGATGCCATTGGGCAGCTCTTTCTGCATTTAAAAGCTTACCCAGATGCATGCTGAGCAAAGTGTCTGAGTATCAGCTGTGCCTTTTTGATCTTCTTTTCTTTTTTTTTTTTTTTTTTTTTTTGTATGACTGCAGCAAGATGCTGCTTCTGTGGTGAGGAATAAAGCATGAAATGTGAAAACTGGAGCATATAAACATACTATACAGTTTATCCAGCACCTTTCCATCCACTCATGGTATCAACATTGCCAAATGCTGCACAGACTATTACTGATTTTTTAATGGTTATTTTACAAATGTTCCTGAACAGGCTCTTCACTGAATGATAGGAGGTCTGTCAGAATGCAGTGTTAGATACTGAAGGTTGAAATTAATGGGTAGGGTTTTTTGGTTGTTGCAGTTTTTTTTTACAGAGAAAGCCTCCTGGAGTCCATAGAATTGAAAGACATGAATGATAGAAATGTTGAGCACATGAAACTGGAGACTTCTTATATAGCATAGTATCCATGACAGCATTGGATGCAGAAATTATACGTGAACTAGCATGCTAGTGCTACCAAATGAATATCAGAGAATGCTATTATTTATAGCTCCTTCCCCAGTTCAAATCTTGGTGGCCAACAGTAACTTCCTTCATAAGTGTTTTATAACAATTGTCTTTTATAAATATTTACTGTTCACTGTCATCCCTAATGATCATCCCTAGGCACAGTGAAATGAAAAAGGGAAACTGTAATGCCCTCTACCCCTAATTTGGCCAATGCTTAGCTTCCAATTTTATGAAGCACTAAAGTATTTCTGTCCTGTAATCTTTCATTTCAATAGTGAAAAATGGAATAGATGCCGCTATTTAATGTAATGAAAAATAATCACAGTGCTCCTGAAAGCAAATGTAGCAGAAGATTCTCCTAACAGAAACCGTGGAGTAAACACTCCACTAACCTTATCTGCAGTACTTGGCGGGGGGTGGTCTTGCAGTTTGTGCTGTAGCAATCCCATTTTACTGGTCAACACAGAATTTTAATTAAATGTAGCCTACAGGCTGCATCTGAAATGGAAAAATGAAATTAGAGCAGAGCCTTACATAGAGTTCATATCTATTATGGTACACTAAGGTAATTTTTTATTTCCTTTCTTCTGAACCCATTACAGTTTTATGATGTTAGATAATCAGTGGTTCAATCCATGCATTTAAAAGTGGGTTCTTCATAATATGTCCAATTCATTAAATTTTTACAGACTTTTACACTAGAAAATGGGATTTGCCACTTGCCTTCTCAGTAGTTGTGCCAATTCATAAATACAGTTATGTATCATTACTTTAGGAAAAAATAGGCCAATAGGTTAATAGTAAATCCTCAAATTATTTCAGTTTTTTATAAATATGTAAAATACAGTATGTCCTCTGCATCTATATACTTTAAAGTGTATATATGTACATAAAACCAGCTACTTTTAAATTTGGGCAAAACATACAGGGTTTTTTTTTAATTTCATAGATGAAAAAAACCTCCATCTACTACCATACTTCAAGGAAGGGACTTATGCACACATTTGTGTGTGTATTTTTATGTACAGATTTTACCAGTACCTACCTCACTTTTCTCTAAGGGAATGTAAGTTTAGATAACCAGATATGAAAGCAACATTAAGTTAATTAGGGGAAGAAAACCTTGCAAGGTTACATGAAAATAAAATGTATCTATAATATTTAAACTAATCCTTAATATTCATTCTGTGTCATAGGGTTAGATAAAGACATCATTTTTTTCATAGCAAATTATTGCATTATTTATCATGTATGCACTGGAAAAGAAACTTACTGTAGGGGCAGTACAGGATTTGTGCATCAGCTGCTTTCCTTTTGAATACTTACAGTTACATTCCACAGTCTTTTGCCATGATATACAGAACTTTGTGGAAACCATGTAGGGTCAACCACCTACAGATTTTACTGAAGTTCTGAGCAGAACTTTTTACTGTTGCTCTGGAAAGAGCAACACCAGGGCTGTCTAATGCTTGGTGATAAGCCAGTGATGGGCCCTTGCAACAATGCAGTCCAACAGCCTCCTGGGCTGCACGTGACAGGGCACCGCCAGCAGATGAAGGGAGATGATCATTCCTCTCTACTCAGCACTGGTGAGGCACAGCTGGAGCTCTGGATCCAGTTCCTGGCTGCCCAGTACAAGACAGACAAGGACATACAGGAGAGAGTCCAGTGATGGGCCACGAAGATGATTAAGGGGCTGGAGCATCTCTCCTGTAAGGAAAGGCTGAGGGAACTGGGACTGTTTGGCCTGGAGAAGAGAAGGCTTAAGGGGGATTTTATCATTCTAAATAAATACATGAAGGGAGGTGCAAGGAAGATGGAACCAGGCTCTTTTTAGTGGTGTCCAGTGACGGGACAGGAAGGAAAGGGTGCAAGCTGGAATACAGGAAATTCTAAAAAAATGTATTAATTCTCTGAGTGATCAAACACTTGAAGAAGTTGTCCAGAGAGGCTGTGGAGTCTCCGTCCTTGGACATACTCAAAAGCCAACTGGAGAGCGTCCTGAGCAACCCGGTCTATGTGAGCGTGCTTTGAGCAGGTGGGTTGGGCTAGACAGTGTCCAGAGGTCCCTTCCAACCTCAAGCCTCCTGTGACCTGCTTAAATACCTTATTCTGCATTCATTGCTATGAAGTGACAATAGCAAAACAGCCCTGACAAAAGCAGTTCAGAGTGCGGACTTGTGAAGATTTCAGACCTAACAATATTCTAAGAATTGATTATCAACATTATGGAAGTCCTTGAGCTTTTCATAACAAAACAAAACAAAAAAAAAAAAGAAACATGGAGTTCCTCCCATGCCGCCAGTGTCTGGCAGAAGGCTGTGTCCTTCACTGCAGTATTGGAATAGGTTGAGCAGGAACATCCTCTGTGAGCAATTTGACATGAAGGCCACAGCAGTCTAAGCAGGTTCACTACAGAAAGGATCAGCTATTACAGATGCGTATAAAGGAGGAGTAACCAGCAGAGATTATCAATTTCTTAATATTGTTTTTTAACTCTTTAATCTCCCTATTGCCAGTCAGGCTTTACATTCCAATTTGCCTTTTAGAGCACATTAAAAAAAAAAAAAAAAAAAAGCTCAAGTCATCTAGGTGTAGTTCTTCAAGGCCAGTTTAATGACTGCGCTCAGTATGAGCTACAGCAGTTCTGCGCTGTCTAGTTTGGTACTCGTTGTCTCTGAAAGGAAAAAAGTAGGAGAGAGGAATTCCAAAATCAAATTTCTTTATAGAATCTCTGTACCACTCCTGTACATCATGTCATAGTCTTTAACTGCACAAAAATTGATACCTGTGTGTGATGGGAATGCCTATCCTTTTGTGAACCTCCTCCATTAAAGTCATCACATCTAGCACTGCTTTCTGCATCAGCTAAGATACTTGTCACATCCCTCTAGTGCCTTTTAAACAAAAGATGAAGTTCTGTTGGCAGTATAATTAAGCATTCAGTGTGAGCGATGATAAAATATATATGGATGTACATGAATAGATATGTGACAGTTTGCTTGTACATGAACACATTTATTTTCAAGATCATCAAATTAATGTTTTAAGCATTTTAATTGTTAATATCTGAATGTTTTAGGGTTCTCTATTTCGCAAAATGTTATTAATTTTATGGCCAGAAGATGCTGTAATATTTTGGTTTGTACTACCATGTACTCCTATGTACTCTGATGTCCCTGATATATAACTAAGCTTTGGAGGCTGTGGAATGGCCATCACAGTAAGACAAATAGTACATACTTCTCAGGAACATTTTGGTATACCTACTGTACTTACATGGCAGGAGGCAAAGAACTTTTTTGTATGTACCTGTTTGGGAAAACAGAATGCCCTCATTTCCTCTGGTGATGACATCATACAAGATGTGCTACAGTTGTTGACTGTCACTGCTGTTGGAACAATAAAGTAGTTCAACTAAAATGTGTTGTTCTAAAGACAGATCTGTGTTTGCATGCCAGTTTTCAACTTACTACTACTTATGGCTTCCATGGTGTGTGTTCAAGATTTGGCATTTGCTTTGGTCACTTTGTCTAATTTCGTTATCATGTTATTTCCCTCAGCACCCAGCAAAGATCCAGAGTTTTGTTATTAGAAATCTTAGCATTCTGTACTGCATTAATTGAGAGAGATAACTCTTTGTTTTTCAGAGCTTCCATATGGCTGGGAGAAAATTGATGATCCCATTTATGGCACTTATTATGTTGAGTAAGTTCCCAAGTTCAATATTAAGTTGCTGTTGTCATAACCTAATACTAGTATCCTCTGCAGTGCTTAGCCTGGCAAGGCATGGTTACAATTACTTGACATGTTAAACTGAGGGTATACTTAGTCATCAATACAGCTAATGTGTCCAAATATATTCAGTGTGTCTCAAATCAGTGACTCAGGCATTCAGTCATTCTTTCTCTCCAGGGTCTGATGTCATGGTATCATTCCAGCTAATACTTGTACCAGATCATACTCATTAAAGTTTGGTTTGTTTTTTTTTTTTTAATTTCTATGTAAGATTTGGATATCCAGTGAGGTAGAGATGTTGTTAATCGATGAACAGAACAAATTATAATAATTTTAGCTCTGTTAAGATCCTTTTCTGGGTAGTCCTTCCTTGCTGCAGTTTATACTGTTTGTACCAGAAGGCAGGTTATTTATGTGCTGCAGATAAAATTTTAGGGATGTTGTGTTTTATTTCGTACTTAAAAGTGCAGCTGAAAATAAATACCTATTTTCACAGAACCATCCTTGCTTTCATTTTTTTCCAATTTTATTTTAGTCATGAAACAAGAAAAAAGATTCTTGCTCCTCTGTGCAAAGGGGAACAGAAAGCTTTTGTTTGAAGTACTAGTTTGAACCTCTTCTGGCCAGTTCCTACAGAAAATAAGTAAATCAGAGAGATGGTTTTCTCTGCTTTTTAACTTAACACAGTGAGTGAGACTTACGCAAAGTGAATCTAGATTCAAAATTGTGGTATCTGTTCGGAGCGCTCAGTTCTCACTTTTCTCTCTACACAAAGTATATAACCGAGGAGGGAGAAAGCCACTCCCTGTCACTGTGCAGACAGTGCTTGTAAGGTCGAGAAAGATCTATCTAGTAGTTCCTTTTATTAAACAAGAGACATCTTTAGGGAAGTTGGCCCGTGATTTAAAATCTCAGTTTCAAATCCTGCCACTTAAGCAGTACATTTATTCTAGTTGTTTCATACAAAATAGAAGATTTTAGTTTGTGTGACACATTATTTCCTTGGCCTCTTGAATCCTTGTCAACACGTTGGTAGATATGGGGGTTGCAGCTTTTCCAGACCTCAGGAAATGCTACTATGAACATACACAGGGTAGAGCTGGACAGGGCCCATAGATCTGATTTCTGGAGAGTTAGAAGATTAAGATCTCCTTTTCTTTACTGCTATAGCAGGAGCAGCTTGTGGATGCCCACTCACCTTCCCTAGCCCTCCTACAAAGCAAACAAACAAACGAAATCAGTGTTTGGCCACTGCCCTGCTGACTCCTTCTGTCCCATTCTCCAAATGCAGTAGCACCTGCTCTGCTTCTTTGTCCCCAGCTTCTTCCCTGCCCTCAGGTGAAAGAGCCAGCAGCCCCGTCTGCCCCACTGCTGAACCCTAATAGGCTTAGTCAGTCCAGATTCAAGCAAAGATGGGTAAACTTTTTAAGTTCCTACGTAATGCTATTAAATTACCCTCTCTATTTATGCCTGAGTTCTTTTATGATGTCCCCAAGTAACTGGGGGCTGGAGTTCACGTATCTCTTCATA
Source organism: Rhynochetos jubatus (assembly GCA_027574665.1). Lineage (NCBI taxonomy): Eukaryota > Metazoa > Chordata > Aves > Eurypygiformes > Rhynochetidae > Rhynochetos > Rhynochetos jubatus. The sequence goes on from CM050652.1 coordinate 12,833,513, forward strand.
CTTACCCCCTCCCGAAGATTTTTGCACATGCAATTATGCAGCTGCTGGGTGTAAGTCTTCTGCCCCATTCGTTTTTAGTGCATTTTGGTGAGTGGCAGGTGTTGTGCAATTTCTGGGCATTAATCTCTTACCCTGCTCTGTTAGTGCAGCCCAAGGCATTCTGGCACGGGTGAGGCTCACACTTCACTGCAGAGTCAGTAGAAGAACCGGTATTTCTCTCCAGTTCATGTCCGTCCACAGGTGAACAGACAGAAGGCACCAGGCCCAGATGTTGTTCTGCAGTTACATACTTCAGGGCTGTTAGTGCCAAATCCATTAATCCCACCACAGACAAGATTTGTGGGAAGATATATAATACCTACTGCAGGCTCAGAGGTTTGTAGAAGTGGAATGGATGTTCACAGGATGGCATTAAAGCTGCAGCCACGCTATGTTCATAAGGAGTTTTATAGGCAGTAAAATGTAGCTGTACTTTAATTTGTTGTCGTACTTCAATTTGCTGTCTGAGCTCAATAAGTTTGAAACAAAGATTACTTTCCATATTTCATGCTAAAGAGTGGCAGTCACGTCTCTTTTATTACCAGTATTCAACAGATGGGTTCAGTTTTAACTAGATAAAATCAGATAACAATAAACTCTCAGTTATGTCATAAAAGTAGGTGAATCATGAAAAGTTAGGTTATGAACTTTCACACATTCAAGTTCGGTCCAAATTTACATGTACGTCTTTAAATCTGTCAGTGAAAGAAAGGCTTGTATACTCTGCACACTGAAATATATGTATCCCATAGGAAGTTTGTAAAGATCAGAATGAGGCAGACAGACTCAGGTTCACCTTACAAGAGCCAGCCATGCTCAGCTCCAGTTCTCTGAGACCAGAGGAAAAGCTAAAAAAGAAACAAAGGGAAACCTCAAAGGTCTTGGTAACAAAGTTAATAGAGACTAATCACAACAGATTTGCAAATTCTATTAAGAAATGAGGTCCCCAATTTAACTTTCCCTCTTAATCATGCATGAATGTAGGTGTGAGACATTATTAAAATTTTCATTTGCCTTGTTATGCAGGTCCAGGCTTCATTTGTAAGGTGTAGGCATTTCACAAAAATGAGAAGTGTATGCTTTACATAGGTTAACTTTCACGCAATTTTCTCTTAATTTATAAACTAGGAACTAGCAGCACTTAGCTGTGCAGGGCTATGGAGAGAATGTGGTTATTAGAGTGCACTAGGTCTTTTAGCATTCTAATTGCCAAAAGATTATTTCCTCCCTTAAGGATGATTAACTACAAGACAGAACTCAATTTCCAGACATGGTCTTCTTAATAGAACAGCTAAATTAGCCATACAGGTATTTATTCTGGGAAAAATACACATATTTGACTTACAATTTCTGACAGCACTCTAGTTACTACTCAAATAGAAAAACTGATTTCAGGGCTTTTTGTTGTTATAAAGTATTAGTAACTGAAAAATGTGAATGTAAAGACGAGTTAGGCATTAACAAGTTATGCATCAGAATGTCAATCTTTTAGCCATCCTGATCGTCGGAATTACTTTGGAGGGTTATAGGCAACAATTTCAAAAGTTAGAGTCACAAACTACCGAAAAACCCCCTACAGAACATACTTACAGTATGTTCTTAGCTCTTTACAGTAGCTAAGAAAAGGATATAGGTTAAAGTCCTCCTGATGATGCATGTACTTAGATGTGCTACTGTTTTGGTAGGGCTCGTTATCTTGGCCATCAGCTAAAATCTGCATACTAGGCATTTCTTCTCATAAGTCTCCTGAGAATGTGTTTCAGTTGTCTTAAGCACATCTAATATGAAACTCCATCACAAAAACAACGTAGCCTGGCCACATCATAGCAGAATGGTGCCTATGTCTTACAGGCTGGCTCGTGATGACAGTGCCTACTCATAACACAAGAGACACTATTCTGACTTCACAGCTAAATGCAACCCCAAATCAAATCTTACCTCTGAGGGGTTGTCTCCAGTTAGCATATGGCGACCTAACAGAGTACAGCAGGACCAACTACCCCTTCTTCTCTGCAGAGGGAAATTCAGGGTTCCTAGGACTAGAAGGAAAAAAAGGCAGCATGATTCTTCTGCACAGGCGCAATGGCGCTGGGAGAAATTTGTTGGATTCTCATCTTCGGATTCAGCTTTTATATTTAATATGCATTGCATAAAATAAAGGAAGAAAAGTGAGGATAGAAATGCTCACTGAATTAGGTGTTACGAGCAATGAGCTCATGATCACATCTAAAATCTGTGTTAACCAGAAAAGCACTTATTTGTAACCATCTCTAGAACTCGCATTTGGCTGGTCTTATTAAGGCTAGCTTAGTAATACCTATTTTGTATGCAGTTGAAGTAGCTAGATGAAAAGCTAGAATGTCCTTTCACCAGAACTACTTAGCTTAATAACTTCTTTCTCAGGTGAACTCATCAGGAACAATTTTTCTGATTTAGCCATGAAGCAGTTTAGCACTTAAAATTGCTTAAAAAGGAGGTGTTTCACGTCTCATCAGTCTAGGAGCATAGATGCAGTGTTAGTGACTGATAAAAATGACCGATTATCAGCACAATTTTCTTTGACTCCTCTTGGACACACTAATGCTGTTGTTTGTTGGAATTCTCACATTGTGCTTTCAAGACTGCACACTACCACAGAACGTGGAATAAACAAATCAGGGGAATAAAATGGAGCTAAGACTTATTAAGGTTGCACCAACAATTTGAGGTGCTTCAAGTACCTCTGCCAGTCTTCCTGTCTGATTTGCTAGGACAAAAATGTCATTTTCAAGATAGCCATTACTGAAGACATTTCTGTGTAAATGGGCTAAACTGCAACTTAAACTCTGCCTAGAAGCTGTAGAGAGGCAGGGGACAACAAATTGTAGCTGTGGTGTCAGTACCACTGTGTGAGCCGATACAGGCCGGATGCAGGAACAACCACAAGACCATGGATGAAATGCAAAGAGTAAATTTATTTCCATTACCTGGCGAACTGGAGGATCCCCGAAGCAGCACCCAGGCAGAGGCACACACGGGGGAGCGCAGGCAACATGCAGCTAGAGGATCGCCAAACCTGCTGTTTTCACCTGTGTACCAGGGATTCGCGCAGGCGTCGCTTGCCGTTGTGCTCTGATCTTTCCCACTGCAGGGCAGGCATCTCAAGCGTGTTCAACAGGGTGCCTCTGAGTCTATCACAGAGCGATGTTATCTAAACACAGACATTCTCCTTGTCAAGCACACAAGACTAAACGATGATTAGTATGATATATGTGGGGTTTTACACCCCAGCTGCAAGTCATTTGAGTGTGTGTACAGTCCTCGGCATTCATCCTTTATTTTCCCACAAACACAGGAACTGATGTTCCTTGAGCCATGGACACAATCCTATATTAGCTAAACTCCCATCTTTATATCACAGAACTGCATATAACTTGTAACTTAGGTCTGCAAGAGGCCTCCGATGGCACTGAAATATGCCCTGCAATTACAGCATGACATTAAGCATAGATCAAGGTCCTAAATGCAGATGTGTAGTGTGATCTTGCATATCTGTTACATCTGTGTAGTGCAAAAGCTACGGGAAACCCATGTTTTTCTGGAAGGGCAGCTGAAGACCAGGGCAGGATACTTCCGAGCTTCTAAAATAAGACATGATCCCTATGTTAAAGCAATTAAAGCAACCCACTGTGTAGCAACCCTGTTTTTAACCTTATCAAATGTTAACGTAAAACAAGCTAGACATTTTACCCCATATCTGCTACTGGAAACTGGTTTTTAATTTCACACTTCTGATTGTAAGAACCTTACAGATTTCAAGTCTGAAATCCTGACATCTTTAATACATTCTAGTATTTACTTCCAAATATATTCGAAGAATGCAATTACGTATCAGAATTAATTCTACTTGAATACAAAGCTGAAACTTTCGGACTCTCTCTTTCACTGGTCTTCCTGTAAAATCTTTTCTATGGATTCATTTTATTTGGTCATGAGTGATCAGAACTTTGTGTAGTATTTCACCTATGTTTCATCACTGCCTTGTGTAATAACAAAAGTAGTAGTATTTCCTTTACAATATTGAAATACATCACAACAGGCGGTAGCATGAAAATTACCTTTTTCATGCTTATGTTAGTAGTTCATAATTACCCTACTTAATGCATGGAAGTCTTGTCTTTCTCCATTTTTAACTGGTGACGTTTATCTCGTTTCCATCATAAGATTCTAGGTTTGCAACAGACTAAGGTGCTGAAGACCCCAACAATTACAGCATGGTGTAACTAGAAAGCAAAAGTCTAGGAAAGGAAAGTCCACACTCTTAAAGCCTGTCTGAGGAAGGAAAGAAACAAAAGGGACTTTCTCTGTCTACGTCATAGATTAAAATTTACAAGAAAACTACTAATAAAAATTGTAGAGTACAAGAGTAAGTTAGCAGGCACTTGAGTAAGTTGTAGCCATGTTAACAAAGTAGCAACTCCATGATTTATCACATTTACTTCCTTCATTAAATCGAATATGCTTTTACATGAGTATTGCACTCCCATAGGACTTGCTGTCTTTCCTCTACCTCACTTCTTAATGGCAATTCCACTTATTTCTTTGAAGCACTGCTGGGATATGAATCCCAAGGGACCTGAAAAGTGCTTAATATGGCATAAAAAGTCATTTCAATATAAATTGAAGGTATTCAGCCCTTTCTAGGATCTCAGAGTATTAAAGTTCCCTGGTCACCTCCCCAAGTGCTGAAAGCCCATGACTGGGATTGGGTTTTCAGACCTCAGTACATCATAGCTCAGTGAGAATGAGTAAGCAGTGACATACTTGAAAGCCTGCCCTTCTGTACATGTGTATTTATTTCCCCAGAACAATGCTTGCAGCACAAGCTCCTTTTCTCAGTAGTGATCCCATTGTGATCCTATCGTGTAGAGTTGATCAGTGCAGCCTATGCAATTGTTTTGCCTTCTTCAGAAACGTATCACAGGACAGAATTGTAAGATGACTCAATTCATAAAATGTATGCTTTAAATTAAAAGAATTAAAATCAAGGATATAATGAGAATATGTAGTTTAGATAGTAATTCTAAACACAATACAGAAAATTAGTTGTGTAATGACAGAGAAGTACTTACTGACCTGTTGTAGGAGATACAAAACATCAAGAAAATAATGTGTACATTAACTTCATTGTATTTCATATATTTCTTTATATAGTTCTAATCTACCATCTGACTTAGCTTCTGCAACATCCAGTTTTTCTGTACAGCGGAGCAGATAGATACTATAGAATTAAAAAGAAACCATCTTCGGTTTATTTCCTATGTTAGATTTATTTCTAAGCTGCAATCAGAAAAGCACTGTTCTAGGCTTTACCTTTTCTGTAAGTGATTAAGTAATTTCCCTTACAGCTAATCGATAATAATGCACAAAACTGGTTCAGATCCTTTGAATCGTGCACTGAACAGTGCTTGTACTAAAGACATGAGAAACTGTTGTTGTAGCATGCTTCAGCAGTACTGCTGTTTAATATGTAGTTCCATACATCAAAACCATTTGTGTGTAGCAGAGTTCAGCATATTGAAATGATAGGACACTTCTCAGTGCTGTTCATTAGCATTAGCCTCTGCATTTGTCATGCCCAAGAAAATTATGTGGAGTATAAGGGACATGCTCAGGCCCATTGGGATTTCATAACGGTTTCACTCTCTAACCACACACACCTCACATACAGCATCCTACTGTGAAAATGATCATTTTCCCCAACTGCACCCAGTTTTTAATCAAAACCAAATTTTTTCCAGCCACATAAATAGAAGAACACAATTTGAAAACCCTGTCCTAGAAGCAAAAAGGAAGCTACAGCAGCATAACATGCCCAACGCAGAACTTGGAACAAAGCCTATGCAGGCCCAAGGTTTCCGAGGTACAGTACCGTGTCAGCTCTCTTAGTTAAGATGAAAGATCCTGCTCTCCTGTTTATGTGACAATCATTTTGTCATAGTCTGATTAAAAGAGTAGTGCGGACAATTCTCGCTATTTTATCACCTATTTCCTAGCATTTTCCTCCCTAAATGTCCGAGCTCTGAGTTGCAGGACTTATGAAACACCTAAAATACTCAGAGAAATGACAGAAAAGGCAACCCTAGTGTTTCCTAAAGGCTGAGAAACAGAACCCACAATAAGAGCCCCAAAGTAATTTTCTAAATAAAATCATAAATTCTATTTTTGGGAATGTACAACTCTCTCTTGAGCACGGGAGGTTGGAAATGCTGAAATAATTAATTGTACTTTCTCTAAATTACCGTTAATTGATGTTTGGTATGTTTCTAAGCTAGCTCATCTAGCAAGCATCAATTAAGTTAAAAGCCTCAAGCACTGTGTTATAGGGGTTTACAAGAATACAGCCTCCTGGTAACATGAAAATTAACGTGATTAATAAAATGAGCTGTATAAGCAGCAAACAGCATTGGTAGAGACGAATAAACTTTAAAATAAGATTATAGCCAGAGAATGAGGCTTGTTCTCCTTTGTAACAGTAGAAAGCTCCTCATCAACCTTACCTAGACCCAAACTCGCCCACCCGCGCCTCGCTCCCAAGAGGTCCCGCAGCATGAATGACCTGTCCCAGTGCTGGCGCGACCCTGCCGGGACGCGCAGGCTACACGGTACGTTCTCTGCTGCCAGCCAGCCCGGCCCCACTGCTGCAGGCGTAGCGAGAGCAGTTGAAGTCACAACCTTTGCACCTTCCTCCCACCCATCCCCACCAAGCTCAGCACCGGGGAGAGGCACGGGGAACCCCCCCCACCCACACTGCACACCGAGGCACGCGGAGAGGGCATGTGAAGGTTGCACAGCAGTTACGTGTGTCACTTGGATGCCAAAACCCCACGTGTTTGGAAAGAAAAGCTCACCTAATATTTAGCACTGCTTGTTAACAAATGGAATAAGATATTCAGTGGATATTTTCCTTATTGAGGGTGGGAGGGAAATTACGGGGAATGTATTACTTTGTCGACAAAGCTGAATTGATTGGTTAGGAAAGAGGTTCTAAAATTACCTCACAGATCATTTTTATTGTTGTAATTATTTTAGCTACACAATATCCACTTCTAAATGTATTTCTAATATGAAAGAACATTTATAACTCCCCATTTATGGATGAACTGCCATAGATAAGAAATGTGGTTTAAGCTTAGTATTAATATAAGTCCTCACAAATATTTTTTTTTCCTGGAATGCCTTCACTCTTTATTTCCTTGATTTTCATACGCTGTCACCTGCTGTCAGCCAATATTGTTATCTGCTGTCCCTGCTGTGTTGTGACTAGATCAGAACTTTTGTCTTTCTTCTTTGTGTTGACTGATGTAGAAAAACCACTCTTCACCCGTGATGCATCACAGCTGAAGGGGACTTTCCTCAGCACAACTCTTAAGAAAAGCAACATGGGTTTTGGATTTACCATCATTGGTGGGGATGAGCCAGATGAGTTTCTCCAGGTGAAGAGTGTAATTCCTGATGGGCCTGCAGCACAAGATGGGAAAATGGAAACAGGTAAGTAAGATGGTTCCTCTGTCATTTTATATGAAAAGTAGAATGAGACATAGATTTCTGAGTTTCACTCTCTTCATGAAAGCATACATATTCCCATATTACTTTTCTGTGTTAATGTGTAATATGTCTGCCTTATAAGATAAACTTCTCAGATGAAAATGCCATGTTATTTTTCTTTCTAATAATGCCAAGTAGCTTATTTTTTCCCATTTCACAATGTTTTAAGGGAGAAAAGATCTCTGCATTTTCCTACATTGAAATGGGATGTGATGTTCTTTGGTTTGTAGGCTGTTTATTCAAGAGGAGTCTGTGTATGGGAAGGAAAAAAAAGGCAGAGAGCACAGACTACTAAGTGCAAATTTGTTTCTTTAGAAAGGATGGTTTTGCAAAATAATTAAAGTCAAGTCTGATCCAACATTGTTCTCATTAGAACCATCAAAACAGAGTTTTCAGTGTGGCATATGGATACGTAGGCATCTGTGGCCTACTAATAAAGAATCTGTGAAAACTAAATAAATAAAAGAAACTTCCTTTGAAGAGATTTAAAGCTACTCCTAAGATCTGGATAACCACTGGAAATATTTTCATGTCCACATAAAGATTGCAGACCACTGTCTTAAAGGTCTGTGTCACATCAGGTCTGTGGATTTTGGAGGAAGGTTAATTCAGTTTCTAAAGCAGCTATCATCTCCTACAGGAGAAGACAATCAGAGAACAATAGGATAATTTCAGTTGCCAAGGACCTCCAGTCACCAACTTCCTGCCCAAAGCAGGGCTAACTTCATGGTTAGATCACGTTGCTCGGGGCTTCATCCATGGGACTTCAGAAAATTTTACAGGACAGAGATCCCACAGCCTGCGTGGGCTCCTGTCCCAGTACTTAACCACTCTCATGGTGAAGATTTTTGTTCTTTAGATCCAATTGGGTTTTCCACTAGTGCAACTAATTACCAGTGACTGTAGTCCTGTGCTCATGCAGCCCTGTCGCTGTGCATCATTTCTCCCCAGCAGTCCTTGTGCCTCAGATATCTAGTCAGGCTGCACATCGGTAACAAAACGTGCATAATTTTTCCTTCCATTTCTCACCAAGACTTTGTAGAAGAAATTCTAATTTGGGATTTATGTTGTCTTTGCAGAAAACAAGCTCATGGTGGCCAGAGTCACTGTGAAGATAAGAGAATTTCCTAGCCTGTAACATATTACTGTGGATGGACCACAGCAGCAGGCCAGGGTTGTTTTGGTGTGTTACAGTGCAGGAGGCAGACACATAAACACACACAGACACCAGTAATGTGGGTGGAATAGTCCCAAGTTATTCTTCTGGAAATTCCCTTTTATCCTTCTTTTGTTGTGGCAAAGAAATTATCTGGTCTATCGTATGTCAATAAATCACCCTGAACTCTAGTTTATTCTGTAGGACTCTCCAGGACTTTGCAAGTAGGAAGTGGGAAGGTTGTGAAAAGCTTTATTTTTAAAAACTTCACAATTTGCCTCAAGTCTTATATTACAGCTGGCATGATGTTTCTGCTGCCAAATAGATAAACAGATACTTTATATAAAGAAGTAAAATGTAAGAAAGATGTAGAATATAGATTGTTGGTGTTAGTTTTATAAAAAAAAAATTTTAGCCTAACAGCTTTTTAATTCTCAATTCTTATTACCATTTTAACTTAATGCAATTAGGCTCCCAAAGGCAAAACGCAATTAGCTGATTTAGTGAACAAAGGATATAACAGACTTCCTGAAGTTCAGGAGATTTTAGTAACATGAACTTCATTTTGTCTAATATTTTCGCATTACCTAATACACTGCATGAGAGAGTTTTTGTTCCTTTTCATGGTTTTAAGTTCTCAGATACAGCACTCAGATATAGTTGCTTGCTAATCCATGTGAAGTGTGGGCTGGATATTGGCGAACTCCTTCACATGGAGTTCTTTTCTCTGGAAGATAGCGTGTCCTTGCAACTTACTTAAATTTTGATGTTGAAAGTGAATATGGGTTTCTTAATACTATTGATGGTGATTGTTATGGTCACAGATTGTTATGGAAACATACAGAGAAAATGTGCTTTAAAATACATAGAAATAACATTGATTTTTTTCCCCAAGGTAATTAATTCCACTATATTAAGAATGCAAGACAGAAATGTACACTCAAATATATAATCACTCCATAATTATGTGAGCTCGATATGTACAAAATTACATCTCAGAATAAATTCTGGCCTCAAATGTCTTCATTTTTGAAAAGAATGACAGAGTTCTGATGTAAAGTACTTGGAGAATCTCAGGCTAATGATTGTGGCATCTAATATGGTTTCTATGAACATTTGAAGTGATTTCTAAATATGATAATGGTAAAATGATATTTAAGATCAGAATATTTATAAAAGCACTGTTCAGCAATATGCTTGCATTGCCTGATATCCAATCCTTTTCACACTTCCTGAAGAAGGATTTCTCTCCCGATGCAGCCGTCTTACAATCTAAAGAACTGGAGATATGAAAGCCTCCCAGGTTCCATCAATGGCCTTTTCTTCATAAAGCTATTAAAATTTTATGTTTCAATACTATTTGAAATTACATATGCACCTTTAGTTTGTTAGGTAGGAATCACTGGATGATGAGTAGAGCTTTTACAAAAGGTTTTATTTATTATTTTGACATGAACAGTGTGGTGTTGTGCAATTTATGTGCTCTCCAGCTACGATCACAGTCATAGGAAGCTTTGATAAATGATCAAAATAGCATATTGTGGCACTAGGGCATCATGTAAAAAGCTTGAGGACAGTGACACTATGATCTGTGAAGCAACCTGGCTGCTGGTGCTCCCAGCTGTAAAACAGCTCTGGAGTCTTTCCCTTGCAAGGCTGTTATTTTGGTTTTTTGGCCAAGTGGTAAACAGAATTTCAGTGCATCAGATATGGGGGAAAAAGGAAAAAAAAGGCACCATCTCCTTCATCTCACCTGATCTTGGCCACAGGCTGAAGATGCCAACGCTGTACTTCATCCTAACTGCTAAAGAAACAAGCTCATAGAAAACTAATATTGTAACTTTGGTTTATTTCTCCACCCAAAATCTAATTTAGGGGTCAGATACAAATGCTGTTCAAAAGAAGGGTGAATCTACTTAACATGTTAATTTTACCTTTCTAACATGCTCACAACACAGTGACTTCACCTGCAGGTTTCGAAATTGGATTTCAACCCTTGGAATATAGAAGCAGCTGCCTGACTGACTTGGCATCGCTGTGATGCTATGAAACAGGTAAAGCAGTGAGGCAGACTGAGTACATGAGATACTACAAGAGATATCTGAGGTCCTGGTGATCTAACACCACCACTCAGAGCCCAGTGCTGGGCACTGAGAGGTAGCTATAGTTGTCCCAGACACACAAAAAACCTCACAAGCAGACTCAGAGGAGCCACATCTCAGTGGATGAGTCAAAACCAGCCAAAATTACATTCCTGATGCCATTTGCCAGATGTTTCAGGATCCCTAAGGGTTATTATGCCCTCATGTAAATCTAGCATCTGTGAGGTAATGGCTGTTAATAATACTGCAAATGCCTTTCTAGGCCATGTTTTAGCATTTGGAGCTCAATCAAGCTGCTGGATATGAACATTACACTCCACAGCATCTCTGTTTACCTCAAGACAGCCTAGGAGCTGATACCACATTCTTGCCTGAGAGGTTACATTGCTTTGTCTTGTCTGAAGCCTCACGCTGCCTGTAGAAAACTGTCTGCATTTAAGAGGCCCCTGTATCCCATTAAAATGCTGAGTGAACGTCACTGGTAAAAGACTGCATCTAAATGAAAAGATTTTCATACAGTGAGTGATTCTGAATGACTGCTGTTCTAAGGCAAACAAAGATTTAGGCCTGCGGCTGAGTTAGATAAAAGCTCAAGCTGCAATAGCAAAAACTTCCCTACAATTCTCAAGGTTATTCAATGGACTTGATAAACTGAAACACTCCCACATAACCGAAATTGGGAACGATTCTCACTCTGCGCATTTCAACAAGTTCCAGTTCCTTTGGTGAAAAGTTTTAGGAAACAGCACAAAGTCATGGTGAACAAGTGATTAACTGAGTCTGTTGATGACACTTCTGACTGGTGAATAGCATCAGGTCGAACTTTCCAGAAACATGATATGTCTGTGATGAATTGTTGTAGCTTAGCAATGTGAATCAAGAAATGGGAAACATTCTCTTTCATTTCATCATCCAAGCATACATTTGACACGCTCCAAAGTGCTAAAGCATCTGTAAACAATGTAGACTTGGGCTTTTTAGATGCTCTTCTCTCACGAATGGTAGCTTCACTATACCAGTTAATCTATTCTAGAGATAAAAATTCACAAATGGAAGATGTTTCAGCTAATAAATATAGTTGTCTACAAGACTGATGTCTACACTTTCCATGAGTAGACATCTACCACCTCTAGATGACTGTATTAGGATGAAGCCTAGAGACTATACATCTAGACTCTAGCTGTCAGTCTCAATTTCTGTTGCACCTGAGAGTTCTCTGAAGGGAGTGAGCCAGCTGTAAGAAATACTGGAAGGAGTGACCCATCGCTTGCTGCTATCCATGGTCCCATCAAGACCCTTAACAATCTTCTATACATAATGAATCTTTCAAGAAGCTGAGGTTACTCTAAATGTAAGCAGATTGGAGAGACTGCACACTTGTTGACCTACCAACTCATTAAACTAGTTATTCACTTGAGTAAGAACAAAACTAAAGCCATTATCAGGTGACTGGCTGTACAGTGTCACGAAGCTTAGGGAATAATTATCTGGTCATTATTCATGCATATTTTTGCACAGTAAGGCTAGTGTCTCCCAACCTCTGTAAAAAGTGGAGTACTGAAGATAAAAGGAGTTGAGGACATCTGCAACAGGATGCTTTTTTACAAGTCCAAACAGATCCTTAATTCTGTTTCCTGTTTGTCCATTGTCAGTTTAGATGAACAAACCCTTATCTGACCTAATGTCAGATCAGATGAGATGAAAGCTGTCCAGTTTCAGCCACACCATAAAAGTTAAACCACGACAGTGAACCATGTATACACAAGGAATGCCTTCAATCCAAACAAGATGTTAAAATTAAAAAAAAAAAAAAAATAAAATAAAATATTTGGCAGTCATCTGGGAATGTGAATGCTGTGAGAATGTGAGAATATTCCTATAGAACTCAGCGCATCATTACCACACACCACTGTACTGGTCTTCTTTTTCAAACAGCTTAAGTCTCTCTTGTGTAACCAGTCAAGATGCATGTGATACTATATTCCCTTTTACAATATTCCCCCTCCATGGTAGCTGACTATTCACCACAGTTGTCATCTCAAGAGGTTCACTGATCAGGAGCTCAGTGAGGAGCTGGTCACACACACGTAGGAATTCATATCCGATACCAGCAGCTGGCTGATATTTAGTAAACTCACCTCCCTGACGCCCTGTTATCACCTTGTCTGGTGGCATCAGTAAGACTGACTCCCAAAATTAAGGCGTTCCATTGGCAACATGGGAGATGGTGCTGCTCATTGGAGTGCTGAGGAAGGAATATCTTTTCCTTATGCATCTCCAGGCTAAAACACTCCTTTAACATCTACCAAGGCCTCACCTAATGTCGGTTTGGCAGCTGCAAGCATATTCTACATGGCAGGTCTGTCAGAGTGGAGCAGCATACATAAAACTGCTTGTGTGACCAACCTCCCTTAACATCCTTGCTTTGTTTGGAAGCCAGGATGGTTCATCTGAACCAGCAGTGGTCTTTCATCTCCCCATTTCAGTCTAGCTAAGACTGAAGATCTCTCTCTCTTCAGATGTTGCTGTTAATCCCATGGAGTTAAGAGAAGGAAAATTGACTGTTTGGAAAGTAACATCAGTAACAATAAATACTTCAGGTGTCATGGAGGATGAGAGTTTCTCCCACCTGTGTTAGGCCCATCAGTGTGTATTTGTGTTATGTTTACTGCTTGTATTCCTACTCCCTCCAGCACAGGCAGTTGAGGAAAGAGTGAGTGCAAGACACAGCAGAAGCAGTGTATTTGCGTCATGTACAACCAAAATCATTGCATTCTCTCTTCAGCCACAACACCTACAGTTCTTTTCACCAGTGCCACTGGTTACATTTTCCTTTTTGTGAGCCAGACCAGGAGTAACCATTTGGTAAATGTCAACCTGAATTTCTAAAAGCAGTGTTCTTCCATTTCACCATTTAATTTGCCTTTTCAAGGAGGGGACATTCAGGGGGCATTGAAACTGGAACAGCAATGTGAATGCTGTGACCTTTACACCCTGCATGAGGATTGAGCTAATGGATGCCCTGCTAGTTCATAGCTGAGACAAGTGGCCATCTAGGGGCTGCTGATTGCTTTTTTTTCTTTGTGCAATGCACGGCATCCCACTTCCCCCTTTATATTTCTGACCATACAAGCTTGCATATCTCATGGAACTAATGCCAAAATTGTTCAAGAGGTGTATGGGCAAAATTAACCCTGACTTTTGAGAATCTTCTCAAGATACACTGATGCAGTGTTGCTAGTCCTCACAATTTGATCCTGAATCTCTGTGTATCTCTGTGTATCCTGAATCTCTGTGAACCAGAATGCTTCAGAGCAAAATTCTTAATTATTTTTTAAAGGTGACTAAATGACAGTTTAAATTTTACAAGATAAAAGTTTCTATTCCCCCAGTTTTAGAGGAGAGTTCTGAAGTATGACGACATTGTACTTAGGAGGTTTCAATCAGAAAGCATAGAAAAATTGCCTATTTTATTGCTTATTTAATGTCATATATTGAGACTGTCACTTTAGCTGGGGGAAGGGATATGACTTGTGGTCATGAATGCTTGATGGTGACAGTAAAAGTAATACTTGCATTTTAGGAACATTAATAGCGATGAAGAATGTAATAGCAGAAAGATATATTTCTTTCTCAATCCCCCTTTCTTTCCTGTTTTGAAGTAAGCAATTAATAGAATCATAGAATCATAGAATGGTTTGGGTTGGAAGGGACCTTAAAGATCATCCAGTTCCAACCCCCTGACATGGGCAGGGACACCCTCCACTAGACCAGGTTGCTCAAAGCCTCATCCAGCCTGGCCATGAACATTTCCAGGGATGGGGCACCCACAGCTTCTCTGGGCAACCTGTTCCAGTGCCTTAACACCCTCTCTGTGATGAACTTCTTCCTTACATCCAATCTAAATCTCCCTGCTTTCAGTTTAAACCCATTACCCCTTGTCCTGTCACTACAGGCCCTTGTAAAAAGTCCCCCCCCTCCCAGCTTTCTTGATGGATGGCATCCCTTCCCTCCAGCGTGTTGACCACGCCACACAGCTTGGTGTCGTCAGCAAACTTGCTGAGAGTGACCTCAGTCCCACTGTCCATGTCACTGAAAAAGATGTTAATTCATTGAAATCTGCATGTAAATAGATAAACCAGAATATAGTATTTAAGTTGCTAGAAATTTTTAGTGAATGAAGTTGCTACAGTGGTCACACTATTATCTGTAAATTGCTTTGTACACTAAGCAAAGACGTGAAAAGTGTCAACTTCTGTAAAAATATTACTGAATTCTAATCTTCATGAGGTTTCTACCTTAGTGTTATCTTCATATTTTTATTATCTTGGTTCTCACTAGGTTGTTAGGTACTCTTTGGATGACAACCAGGACCAAATGAGCCTAGATTAAAAAATTTCTATCCATATTTTGCATAGCACACACTGTTACTGTCTACGGTCTCTATGAGCATCTCGTCAGATTTCTTTGGTCAGTTGGTGTGATATTCAATAGCCCTGTGTATCCCCTGAGGTGCAGAAAATCCGTATGTCACTGTCTGTTCCGCCTGGTACTGAGTTAGAGCTTGGGTCCCTGTTGCCTATCTATCAAACTACTGAGGATTAACTAATCTAAATCTTTCCTGTTACAGCCATTCCAACTTGAATAAATATTCCTCAAGGTACAAAGCTAGCTACTGATTCTTCTTAGGCCTGCCTTTTTAGTCGTCAGTTAAAATTCTGTATACAAACTGGAAGAGCAGTTGCAGCAGAGCATATAACTTGGATTTCAAAATGCTTCTGCAAACAGACAGTATATTCTTTAAGTCACAGGAATAACTAGAAGAAAATTCTTAGGAATGTCTTGTCCTCACCTCACTCTGTCTCACTTCATAGGGTGACTCTGTACATTACTAGTACAAATGGGACCCAGTGGTCTCTGTCTCCATATCTTGGGGTGTAGCCCTGAAGTTTGCTGTGATTTAGAATCTTTTGAATCTTCTATCTCAAGCTTTAGGCTTAGTATCTTAATTCGGGGAGAAGCATAGATCCCCAAGTATGGTGTCAGTAGGGAGGAAAAGGTTGCCTCCAGCACAGAACTGAGTCCATTGACATCTGGGGTGCAATTCTGTTGCATAAACATAGGTGACCAGTGCCATTAAAAATGCCAGAGACCACCCACCACCACCACCCCCAGCCTCTTTCTGCCCTTCCAGGCAGCATTCTTTTGTAAGTCTTGTCTCTTGCCTGCAAGTCCCATATGAACATCTGAAATGCCCAGGGCAGTTGTAAATGACGTTAGATGCCTACTTCAACAGCCGCATTCCTCTTTCAGTGCCTTAAGCGGAGTATTAATAGACTACTTTGTTTTTCCTTATCATCTATTACAGCAAGCAGTGATTGATTCATTACTGTAATAATAACCCTTTCTCTGACAATTTTAAGGCTATTTGTTTCCCCTAAGCCTAATTCAAAACTCAGACTTGTGGGCTTACGAACACTTAAAAGAAACGGCAAAAACCCTTTTAAACTTAATAGGCTTAATTTTCTCTCATTTAACCACTCAACAACATTATGAGAAGCCTGATGTTACAGTTCAGCCATATAATAGTGATTATAAATTCATTTTCATCTCCAGAACTTACAGTATTGTGGTTGGGATATTATTGGTGCCTATAAAATATATACCAATAGTAGGATTGAATAATATATGTAACTTGTTTTGTTTCCTATAGTGACTCTTCCTCAAAAGACTTACTTTTTTCAAGTCCAGATAATACACAGAAATGCGGCAGGAATCTGAAAAGAACAGTAATCTTCCATTTTCCTTTGATAAAATCCATATTTATACACAGGAGACAGCTCATAGTATGCATGGTTTATGGCATTTACTACATTTTGGAAGAAATTCACCCTTGTTGACGCTGTATTTTGATCTATGTTTATCAGTCATAAGAACGATATTATGTGCTTGCTACTTGAAACAGTGAAGTACTGGACATGGAAATAAGTGATGTTCGGGGTTATGTTAGTGCACCGCATAATCATTTGGAGGAGAGAATATATCGGCAGATCTGTTAGTATACAGTAAGTTAATTCTAGGCTAACTCTTCTAGCATAGACCGGAGAAAGTTGAACATGTTTGAGTAGAGATGGCTGATGTCATCATGTTTGAGTGAGATGGCACTGTCTTTTTATGACTGCTTCAGCTTTGACAAGCTTTTCACTGCAGGTATTTTCTTACTTAACCCAGACCCCAAAAGTGAAGCAATTTGATGGGAAGAGAGGGCGTAATGCAGATAAAATCTATGATAATATAAAAAAAACCTGTCTCTTATGGACAAACTAAACACGAGCCATACACACAGGATGTATGCACTCTGTTTAACCTAAGCTGCCAGTCTAGGTCTCTGTAACAAGAGTAAATGGAGATCTTCTGGTGCTCAAAGGTGCCGTATCTTTAGCAGAGCATGAGATCATACAGAAATCAAGAAAAATGGTAAAGATTAAAGGTGAAATAGCAGAGAGGGCTTTTGGAACATGAACTGTTCAAGTATGTGCAACCTCACTTTACTATTAATTCAAGGTCTGACACCATGGAAAACATAGCCACAAAGGCCAAAAACATAGACAATGATACCAAAACTAAATATATCATACCTATTGCAGCATGCAAAATGAAATGCAGAAGAAATGTGATTTTTTTTTACTATCACATACTAAGATACTTTTATCCCATTTTACTGTTCATATTGACATACACCAAACCAGTGTATAGGACAAGTGTCAGAAGTACATAAATTCATTCTTCAATCTGAAGTCCGTCATAAAAAGTCTGCAGATTTTGCTATTAGGCTATTTAACACAGCACAGGAGATGTTGTCGTAATCCTCACATTTATTAGGACAATTTTTGTAAGTTTTGCAAGTTGCCAGTTGAGTAAGCAGTGTGCAATGAACTCAATAGCTGCCAAAAATGCTGCAGTTGCAGAAATAACTTTTCTCCTATCAAATGTAATTAACATCTATCTTGCATGATTTGGCTATTTGTATGAACAGACGAAAATATACATTGAAAATAATAGTCATCATCTTCTCGTGTACCATTTCATTCAATAAATAATGACATCTAATTTCTTAACAAGAAGAATGATCTGGGAGGCGGGAAAGAGCTTCTTACTATATAAAGATGGGACAGGGGAAGTGAGAACTTCATATTTCACTAATGAAATTAATAATCTAGAGCTGTACTTTTCAATATCATCAGCCATGCCAACTTCAATTTTAAATCATGGAATCACAGAATGGTTTGGGTTGGAAGGGACCTTAAAGATCATCCAGTTCCAACCCCCCTGCCATGGACCGGGACACCCTCCACTAGACCAGGTTGCTCCAAGCCTCATCCAGCCTGGACTTGAACACTTGCAGGGATGGGGCATCCACAGCTTCTCTGGGCAACCTGTTCCAGTGCCTTAACACCCTCTCCAGGAAGAATTTCTTTCTGATATCTAATCTAAATCTCCCCGCTTTCAATTTAAACCCATTACCCCTTGTCCTGTCACTACAGGCCCTTGTAAAAAGTACCCCCCGGCTTCCTTGTAGGAATTTTCTTTTTATGTTGTTGTTTTGGCATACAGGGATTTATTCTACCATTCACTTATCAAAACAAAATGTAAATACTTAGCTGAGTTTCAGATTTTTTTCATTTTGTATTAAAAATTAAATAGATTAAGAACGCATAACCACCTCTGCCAGCCTATTCGTGCAAGCAAATATAATCTGTATCTATATTAAATTCTGACAGTTCAGAAATTCAGCTCTTCATTTGCCATTAACTGTTCTTTGAGAACAAATTTTAAAGCTAAGGTTTAAAGCAAATTTTAAACCCTTTGAAAATTTAAGAATAAATTCAGTAATGACTTTTAAGATACAATTTCTGCTGTATATTTAGAATGGGAATTATCTTTCTTGACAACAAATATTTTACTTGAAAAAATTAACATCCCTGTACCTGAATTTCCCCATGCAAAAGGAGGAATAGTAATTTTAGAACTTTGTAAATTCCAGTGATTATTGCAGTTAGCAACTCCCATCATAACTACTACAAATGTTAGCGACGTGAAGCCTAATGGAGTCCAGCTTAAGATACTTACTGTATATGTCCAGTTGTGAGGTACACATTAAAACAGGACTCCCGGCTCAATCACATGTAGATCATTCTTTTTTCAGTGCTCTGAGTTTCTTATTTGATTCACCACATAAAGTAAAAATATCCAGAGCTGCATTATAGATGAAGAAACATTTCCAGGCATATAAATCATATTCCAGGAGCTTTGTGAACCTTTAACTAATGGGGGTTACAGAGACATGTCAGGCAATTTTGTTATGATTTCACGTCTAAAGCATCTTTCACTGTCTATTGCCGGAATTGGGATATTAGCACGGATGCCCCTCTCATCTGACCCTGTTTAGCTATTCACATAGCCTTTGTAGGAAGAGCAAAGTTTATTCCAGCACTTATTCAACTGCTTCTTTTTAACTGATGATTCTGACATTGTAAAAAATGGCTTGTTTATTTAAAAACCTGTAATGAAAATTTCTCAGTAATACAAGGAGCGCTTTTCAAACCAGTAGGCGGGCATGAAGTTCATCCTAATGAAACGTGAGAAGGCCATGGAAAATGTTATGCAGCCTTTCCTCTCTCTGCCCCACAAAAGTCTTCTCTCCAGCACGAGTGTGATATTTATTCTGAGCTGAAGAATGGAGGTGGAGCTCGAGACGAAATGCTGCTACCATATGCCCTGTGCGTGCAGCAGCAGGGAGCAGCCGAGGCAACACTCACTTCTGCTCATCTCCTCTTCCAGGAGGTACCACGGGGGAGCGGTGCCATGGTGGTGGAGCCAGGCTCCACTAAACACGGCTCTTCCGTCATGCCCAGATAAGCAAGGACTATATACAGGAGCTGGATAAATTCTTGGTAGCTGGAGCTCAGGAGTTTTGCCAGGTCTCGACTATCGATCTGAGGAGATGACCAGGTGGTGGGGGAAGAGGATCCCCAACTCTAGAGGCTGAGTGTAGGACTGGGAGAAAACTGGACTAGGATTTGCTGGAGCTGAAGATGGGACAATTTGGTTGTCTTCCGCAGGGAGGCAGGGAGAAAAGGCAGTCATTTTATGCTCAGGAATGGCTGGAGAGTGGGTGTTAATATGCATGTGTGTGCGCCTACAGGAGGAGGCGGGAGGGGGGAGGGCAAGTAGTGGAGCAAAGAAGAAAAGGAGCTGTGCAAGGAAGGTCTCAGAGCAGTGATGTGAGTACAGATCTTTTAAACACTGGCATTTTCACTCCTTTTGATGTATTGCTTTCTTCTTCAGCTCCTAATGAAAATAAATTAAAATTCTTTGTATCCAACCAATTTATTCAGCGTTAAAAGGGGCATCGTTGTACACAGTATTTACTGAGACTTTCTTTGCCATACTGAGCATCATCTGTGGTACTGCTGAGGAAAAGTCAGGTAGTGTTGGGCATGTCTCCTTTTCTTGCTCGGTCTGTTCCTTGAGAATTTATTCATGGGCTAATAGTGAGTCATGAAGCATGCTGGGTTATGCTGCTGCTCTGCTATTCATGATCTTTTCCATTCCAACTGTACATACACAAAATAACAAGTCTCAATAAGATAAGGCTATCAGCAGTTAATGCTTATTGGCCTGAAATCACGCCTTTGAGTACTCTAGGTCTATCAGCTGTGCAGAAGCTGACAGGGCTGAGCTGGGGTGTCTGTGACATGGTGAAGGACTAACAGAGCGCAGGGAAAAACGGTGGTTTCGCACTGGGTCAGTTCAGAGAAAGCAGGCAGCAGGGAGTGGTGGAAGTGGAAATTGAGGTAGTGATGTGAACCTGACAGTGCTTTCATGTCTTCTAAGGGAGACGTCATACCACCTAGCACGTTACTAGGATTATTTCCCTTGATATTGGCCAGAGCCTCAGCCAGGGCTCTTGGTCCTCGTTTCGTTCAGTGGAGCCTGGTGGACTTCATTCCACTGAAAGCTCCAGAAAAGTCCATGTGCCACAAGGCAGCCTGGCGCTCTGAGACAGGTTGTCCTCAGGCAACAGGAGAGCAGGCACCCACAGCCCAGGCACTGCTCCCCGTCAGACCTCATCACCAGCACCAGACATCACCCTTGGTTTGAACCCTGTTTAATTAATAGGTGGGTCTGGGGATAGATCCCTCTATAAAATTCCACATGAAACTTATGCAGCACTGCAGTGCTACACATTGTACTACAATATCTACCACATTTATGTGCTCATACTTTTTATGTCATTTTAGAAGGTTGCTTTATTTTAACGGAGGTTTGTTCTAACATAGATAAGTTAAAAATACTATAATTTTACCTCTGGTTGTTTTTCAGACAGGTTAGCATGGCAGCATCATTACTCAGAGTTCAAAAAAGCTTTCTGTTTTTTTGGTAGATTGTTTTCAGAAAGCTGTTGAGTATTCCAATTATTTCCTGTATATCAGACAGAGTATATTTTTTAGGCCAAACTTGACTGCATCAAAAGGAAATGCAGTTGACTTATATAAGAGATTCAGGTGTTTCTAGTGCAATTCCTACTCATTAAAAAAAATAGTTCTGAATTGTTTTGGGAAATAAGGATAATAATAAAAGTTGCACTTGATCAATTGTTAATGTCAAAAATGCTAATCCATACCAGGTGCCAAACTGATGGATCTTTATTTTAAACTGTATAGTGTTGTAAATCCTTTCAGTAGTTTATTCAGTTCTGAATACGGGATTGGGATATTTTAAACATTTTATTTGCTACAAGAAAAATTAATTATGTTTTGCTAGAGCATAATGTATATAATTTCAAGTTAACTGGAAGTAATAGTTTTCCAAAGGTGTTGGCAAATAATTATGTTTTGAAAAAACTTCAAACTGAAAATAATACTATTTTAAGACAATTTATTAAGAAGAAAAAAACTCAATGTTTCTAATTTTTAGAGGGTTTTCATTTGTACTATTCCAGCAAAATGGCCACAAACTGGCAGTTACTTATAGCTAACCCCAACCTACGAAAAAATCCTCAGAAAACATTCCTTGTGTAACCTCTTTTTACCAGCTATGTCTTAGCTTTCTATTTACCAAAGCTCCTGATTTTCTTACAGTTTGTAAAGCAACACATACGTTGGTAGTGTGTGTATGGGCATACACGTTGTGAAGTGGTGGAGCATTATGGGTGCTCCAGCAGTGACATTGGTATCAGCACCCCAGGTCTTTTTATGGCAGTGTCCTGTACAACCATTTTCAAAGGCCAGAGTTTCAAAAGTCATCCATTCTATGTCACACTTCCAAATATGTCATACTTTTTCCAATCACAGTCTGTTAGAGATAATCCATTATAAAACAATCATGTGCATATTATATGTAGCTCAAGTATCTGGATGTATCTAGGTGTTAGCATTGGTTATAATACTAATATTAGTTGTAATACTAATAGCACATGTAGAATGTATATGCTGAAATGCTTTTATATGTGTCTGTCTGTGGGTGGGAGTGCTGAAGCTGTGTCCCTGTGTAAAATTATACATGTGCTTGTGTGAATATATATACATTTATATATATAAAAAATACACATTACATTTTGTTTATTTCAGAAAAAAAATGTTTCTAAGAACTAGGGGAGGTAGATGACCTATGGTATTATTTCATTATAGCAGTATTCTTACAGACATACCACTGAATGGCTCCATGCCAAGAAGCAGTCACTTTTACAGTGATCAGTCTGGTCCCAGGGATATGGATTTTGACTTTCCCACATAGAAATATATCCACATGTAGATGTTAGCCTCATTTTACATGTTTCTGTTAGAATTAGGAGCTAATTTTCTTCCACTGTGAATTCTGTGCTGAACATGCCTTATCTTGGGTTGACAGAAAAAGCCAGGCTTTCCCTGGTTTGGGTCTTCTACCACTTAAATGCAGGAGTGGCACTGACCATAGAAATCAACACGGGGTCCTCCCTCTCTCTCACACACATAACTGGAACACAGCTGAGCTGAGGAGGAGAGCCAGACCAAGTACAGGAAAAAGGAGGGTCTGGAACAAAGGGCCTAAAGCAGGGTACGAAATATAAAGTGTAATCTCGATAATGATTGTATCAAAATCTGTTTGCACATTGGAAACCCATCGAATGCATGTAGACAACCTTTAATGTATCCTTTTCCAAATCTGGAAGGTTTTTTTTTGGGTATATAATAGACATCATGGAAGAAACTTGGAACTATCCCTCAGAGTCAGGCCTGGAAGGGGAAAGTCAGTGTGTTTAGTCAGTGCCTGGTAGCCTTCCTGTGGCTGTGAAAGCAGCCCGATCCAGTTGACAAGCAGTGTGATGCATAATACCTTGCACAGTATAATTGCATCCGCTTCAACAGACTTCAGCAAGACTTTTATTCTTTCTTGCAGTGGCAGCAAGTTCTTGTCCCAAATCTTAGAAATTACATGGGCTACCATGACTTTTTTGTGACCTTTGTTGGCATCTTGCAATAGCAGTTTTTAGGGACAGACTATATATCGAACCTACTCCTTCAGAGTAATTTAAATTTCTCATGCACTGTAGCCTTACTGTTATATTGCTGTCAGTGATGGAACTGGATGTTCTTTAAACCCTGATTCAGTTGGAAAAGAGAGAAATCACATTGAGCTCGTATAATTTTTATTTCCTTTTCTTTCACCTCGCTACATTTCAGTCAATTTGATGCAACAGTATTAATTTGATATTAGACGAAGGTACACCTCGTATTTTTGTGTTTGAGTTAGGCAACACGTCTGGTTTTTAATTCGTGAGAGTGAGGGATTTGAGGAAATTGCAGAATGCTCACGTAACTAATTTCTCTTTTAATGGCGACAGCTTTTAATCTCTTTCACATCTTGTTGGTATCTGAGCACATCTGGGTCTTACTTAGGTATTCAAAACCTTTGTTATGCCTTGAGAGCATCCTTCCCAAATGCATTCTATTTGGGCAAGTGAAAAAGAAGAATATATTATCAGTCATCAAACAGTCTTGCTTTTGCACATTCCCTTTACACTAAAATAAGCACGCAGACAAGTACTTGTTCTACTTCTTTTGATAGCTGGGGGGAGGGGGAGAACCCTTCGGTAGAAGAAATATAGAGAGTGGGTAAGAACCAAGTTGGGAAAATACTTCATTATAATCCAAAGTAGAATCTGACACAACTCCAGTGGAGGAGAAGCACATCTGTTATCTGCAAACAGTTCTTCCCTGTGCGTGCAGAAGACTTGAAATCAGACCTGAACCTCATCTTTGATATTACTCGTTTTAGTGATGGTATCATTTTTTGAATGCCAGGACAGAGAATTAATAAATTTTGGGAAAATGCTCGTTGTAAGATTATCTACTAGCAGGCAAGGACTGTGCGAATACAGAAATGCCTTTCAGCCTCCTTGGCCAGCATGTGGGACAGTACGCACTGACACAAGAGGGATTAATCATACATTTTCTCCACACTGTTATGTTTTTTCCCCCCATTGCTGCTAGTGTTTGCTTTTTCTCTATTTCCATGTCACTTAAATGACATTATCAGTTGCACTGTTCCCAGCCCTCCTGTGCTAGGCTGGCTTCAAGGGATCTCGGGTGCTATGGAGCGCTCTCTGATAGCAACAGCCTAAGCTGGACGTAGAGGCAGGTGGTCTAAGCTCTGCCCTGTGCCATCAAGCCCAAGTGAACACGGCTGGAAGAAAACGTACCACCTATGGTTATCAGCAACACTGCAACAGAGAAACATCTACGCTTGCTGTTCTGTAAATTCAGGATTACCTCAGAATCCAAAACACGCTCCGTTTTTAGGCTAGACGGACCACTGATTCTCCTAAATCACTGCTCTTTCTGAAGCTAGCTGAAGCTATATGAATAAATGTGGAAATATGCATCCCTCTGTTTTCCAACAGTACCTTTTAGATGAGTTCTTCTAGGAGCGCTTTATGGTATTCAGCATTTAATCTGCAGTCATTGCAATAAATCCTGGAGGACAGTGATGTCTGAGACAGGAAATGGATACGGTCACTGCAAATGCCAGTGAGCGTCCTCCCTTTCCATGGTCTTTATTATAGAAATATAAGCACACTGAGAAGCTTTCACATTAACTATCCCTAGCGTATTAAATAACTCACAGAAATAGTGTTAGAAACTGTACTATAGTGACATTGGCAGCATGGTGTCAGAATTTTTCATTGCATAAACCTTCTCCACTGTCCCCAGTTAATCAGAATGCTCCTTGCTATGGGAATGCTATCAGTGCTTCTACAGTAGTTGTCTCATGTGGGATAAGAATATACATACTCTTGGAGTGACACTGAAAAGACTGGATAGTTCAATTCTCAGTGAAAACAAAATAATACTTTTCAGAATTTGTTTCTTCAGTGTTTAACTATAATTTCACTTATTTATTAACCCTGAAGGTCCAATCATGACAGTGTTTCAGTAGTAGTTTACAGTATTCCAGGTTCACTAGACATGAAAAACATGGATTGATAGGTTCATCTTTATGTATGTAAGATTTGTCAAGGCTAAACAATTCTGGGTTTCCTTGCTGAGGAAAGCTAAAGGACTGCCAGTTTGAAAATTCAGTGATTTTTCTTCTTAAATATTAACTGAGAACTTACATATAACCTTTTAATACTATAACATTTGAAAAAATAATGATTTATGTATATTTTATGATTTTAACATTTAGTACTTTGTTTTCAATTATTATAAAAACTATTTCTATTTGACAAATTGGTTTATTGTCCTATGAACAGATACACATTGTTCCTGCTATATCCATTGTACAGTCCATGAAATCAAAACACACTGAGTTAAACACTGAATTCATTTGCCCAGCCATGCTTAACTTTGCTGGTAGGACAATGTTATTTATAGTGGTGTCTCTCTTCTTAGTGTCAGCAGCCCCTGATTTGGTTTGAGTGATTCGTAAGGACAATTTTGGGTTTCTTTTCATGAACTTGTGTCTTCTTGATTATACTAAATGCGGAAAGAATTAAAATAGATGAGGAGCCCTGCTTTCATTTTTATACCTAGGATTGTGTGTGGTTTTTTAGCTTAACCTTTGGTGAGTTTCTTCTGATTGTAATCCCCAGTGAAATTAACGACTGTGACTGTATTTCTAAAAATCACTCATATATACAGTTGATACCTTACTGTGTTTTTTGTCTGAAAATTGCTTTCTGGCAGGGCATGTACGTGAGCATTGTGTGCATGAAAAGCTGAAAATTTTATAATTTCATCCTTCAACTGTCATAAGAAGCAAAAAGAACAAAAGCTGGTTTAATGGAATTTGCCATCAATTTTTGAAACATTAATTTTTGCAGCAGGATTCACCTATATACTCCAGGCTATTTGGGGCTGCCTGAAGCAGGACCGGGCTCTCAGGCATGCAGCCAGTTAGAATATTTTTAAAGACAGGGGAAAACAAAGCACCCGGCACACATCGGTTTCTTTTCTGGTTTCTCTAGCCCTCTGCTGCTGGCATTCACATCCCAAATTTCTCCTGCTCCTTCGTTCCTGTATCCCACAGCACATCCATAAGCACTCATCCATTGCTTATCCTTAGTTAGCTCCTGTCTCTGCATCCCTGCACACATTGTGCTCTGACGCTTCCTTGCTGCTTCTCATGCAGCATACAGTTCTTAGAAGGAAGTTTGTGAAATGACTATCCTGTTTCCCGCCATTTTTGCACATGTACCAAATAAGGGTAACTTGTTCAGGAAACGTGCTTGAGAGAAATTTTCCTAGTAGCCTTCTGTCCCTGTGGTACTACCTCCAGTCAGCTGGGAGACCACAACACGCTCTCAGTTTTTGATGGACCATCTCTGGAGAGATGGTACCACCTACTTTGTCAGGAGCAGGATAGAACTATTGTATGGAAGCAGATGACAATAAGTGATAGCCTTTTGTTGAAAAATTCGATATAATGATCATTTTGGGAAGGGCTTTTTAACTACAGGCCACTCATGGGATGATGTGCAGTGAGAGCACTAGGAGATGGCAGGCATACTGTGAGACTGCTTTTTCAGTCTGAACAAGTAGTCTGATACAGGATCACAGTCATTCATAATAACCCCTTTTAATTTACTTTTATTCATTAGCTAATTAACAAATTAATAAATTAAAACATTCACATAATTAACTCCTTTGCAAAGAGGAAGATATGGCGTGGTGTTGTACAACAGAGCGCCAGTGCCCTTTTATATATAAAATCTGCAACTACTGAGCAGTAATTGATGTATCCATAACGCAGCTTGGTGTGTTGCAAGGGTTAGGATCCAGGCATTAAGCTGAACCCCTACATTGCACTGGAAAATGATTGAGTATTTACCCTGCAGTGGTGGTGTTATTGTTCCAGTGTTTACTGCAGTGGAAATGAAGTCACAACAAAATTGTGACTCCACAGTGCTATAAACTGCACAATAGTGCTGCAGATTCTCGTCTCTCTCTCAGAAAGCTTATAAACCAAACCAAAAAATAGAGAAGGTGAATGAGACGTACAGGGAGGCAGAACAGCTAGTTGGAAATTGCATAACCCCCATAAAAGGAAAATGTGATTTTTACCCATACAGCTATGAGGGTGAAAAGTGCCCTCTGCCTAACCATTATAGCGTTGGAGTTTCCTGTGTGTAATAAAGCAGTCTTAAGGAAGGGACTTGGTGATACCTTTGTTAATGATTTTGCCCCCTTCATCTCACCAAAAAATTATTATGCAAGCTGAATGTTGTAGTTTAGACTCAGCATAGTATTCAGGAGTGGGCTGGAAAAGAAAGCATAAATTATTCAGTGGTGAAGGCGTTAAATTGTTTTGCAAAGATTAAAAATATATTGTCCTTGAAAATGAGTGCTTGGCAGTGAAAGAGGCTCTAGAGATATTAAGATAACATTTGCTTCAAGGAAGGTCAGTTTGATAATACAATACCCTCTATTAACCTGGAAAAATACAGGAAAACCTGAGAGAACCAGAAAGAACTCCACTATTTCTCTTCACCGTACAATTTTAAAGCATGTACTATATTTATGCGTGACTGACAAACTATTGAGGAGATCTTTTGGTATACAAATGATGTGAGGAGCTCTCTGAAGTAGAGGTAACTTTTATGTTGATGATTTTGGTATCAAAAAATTGTAAATTAGAGGTAATACATAAGATAAGCATGCATCAACCTAAAGGTTGAAAGGTCTCTGAAATTCTTTAATAGACAATTACTCATATGTTAGCCATACATTTGTAGAGAGATTTGTTAATGAATTGGTAATCAAAGATGACTTCATTTTAAAAGCACTGGAGTACTTATACATAGCAGATTATTAAAAAAACCCACTTATTTAAATGAATATTATCTCACTGTTTTGATACATTTAAATTCTGCTTCATACAAATGCAATGCTTCCTGTCATAAATATGGATAAAAGCTTTAATGTGTAGTAATCCAGACTTCCTTGGAAGTATCTGTCTCTGTCTCCAGAAGGTGCTGACCTTGTCAATCCAGGTGACTGCTTTCAAGATACCGCAGGATTTGAGGATTTTTATAGATGTACAAATATGAACGTACATATAGATATCCTGAATTTCTGGTTTGGCAAGACAGTAGATGCTCTAACAACAAGGATGAAGCAGTGAATGAGCACATAGTTCCTTATAGCTGGCAGGGTTAAGGACACAAGATGTTTAGCCAGAATCAGATTCTTCAGCATAAAGTTTGGGAATGAATTTATGGTGTTAGTAGCAGCGTCTGGAACAACAGTAATTGTAAACATTTCTCAGGGGGAGCATTTGGTTTCATATTATTATAATAGATTGAACTTGCTAAGCATCGTAGCAACCCCTTCAGATTTGGTGCCTGGTGTTTGGCTGCATGTCGACGGTTTGGCTCTGAAGTCAGCACGCTGATTTCCACAGATGCTGAGCGCTGACCGCTCCCACTGAGCTCAGTCTGCAGATCTGTGAACATGAGCAATGAACATACAAAAAAATCCTCAAATCAAAGCTTTTAATCTTATCTTTAAATTAAATTAATGACCTGACTGATAGTCAAATCACATTTGCACTGGTCTCAGAGAGGCAGCTGCTGAGGTTAGGTACCTGGATGAGCACTAGGTGTGAGCGTAGCAAGAAAAACAGAGTATTGATCAAACAGTGTTGAAATTTATGGCCTCAGTAAATAGATAATAGAGTTATAAAACTGCCCCAGTTCTGGCAGTAATGCCCATTTCAGTTACAGAAAATGTCCTCAGAAAACCCAATTTTTCTAAAATCAAAATGAACTTTCCAGCTGTACCTCTATAGATTCAAAATGGAGACCAATCTTACCCACCCATCTTTGCACATGGTTTTTTAGTGACCAACCAACTGGTGTTACTTTCACCAAGTACTAATTTAGTATGTGACTAGTTACTGCTTGTCCTCAAGGTGCTAGCATTACTCAAAGAAAGGAAAAAGCCCTAATAACCATTTCAGTTCACAAGTAAAATGTGACTGCCTATGACTAAAAATTCCAAGTTACAGATATATTTCAACATAGAATGACATTTGTCTTTGTGCTGCAGCCTCTTTGTAAACGCTCCATCTGGTTCCTCACCTCATTCATCTCCCTCTTTCCTTCCCAGCAGTTTATGTCGAGAATTAGCAGTTGCAATGGTGTGCAGTCGACGGTGCTGCCGAAAATGTCTTCCACAGGGACGGGCGGCACTTTGCCAGGCTTCCCAGGCGGGGACAGGGGCTGCTTGGTATTTACATCGCGCTCTGCCATACCCTTATGCCTGTAGGCTGCCGGGAGGCTGGCTGGGCTACTTTCCTCCTCCTGGGAGCCATTACCTAGATAAATGAGATGCTCTGCATACAGAAATAAAATGTTGTGCGTACAAAAGCAAATGTGTTGTAAATTTTGACCTCCTTTTTCTGAAGAAAAGAAGGGTTTCGTTTCTGCATAAGGCTCTGCACACAGTGACGCCTTTCAAAGTGATCCCGAATAGCTATGCAAACATGGCATACATTTTTTATCTTGCTCTTCAGATCCACTGATGTTCTGTCACGCAGTTCTCATTCACACCGGGCATTTCAGGATGCACAAGTGTTTCCTGCAAGCAAAACTTCGACAGAACAGGCTTACATAATCTGAAACTAAAAGGCTGCCTTGAAAACTGGACCTTACTCTTTATATATAGTCTTGCCTCCAAATTACTTATCATCTTTTAAATAATTACATTTTTCTAAAGTGGCAGTTTTAACATCCATGCTACGCTTTCAGATGCTTGAAGAAGTGAAAAACTGTCTCACCAGGAAGAGAACTTGCCTGCTCTTCAGCACTTTATGAGCAGCATTCATTTAGTGTTCTTTTGCTATTGCTTTACTTACAGTTTTAGTCTGCAGTGGCTCATGTTTACTGGATCAGCAAATAATCAGGGTCTTTAGATTTTTTTGGAATGTATTTTATTCCTCTCCCAAAAAAAAGTTAAATGCCTCTATTTAAATAGCTTTAACCACTATATGCAAAATACAAATAAAATGTAAATAGTTTCTTCTACTAATCCACATCTGCCTGGGTGTAATTACATGATACATGCTGGTTAAGCACAAAAATTTTGAATAGACAGCTTTTTAATTAGGCATGTGCATTGGGTCACAGTAGAATTAAAATGGGTTGTAAAAAATGGATTGTATAGAAATGGCACCTGCTTACTCAACAGATCTGACTCTTGGGTAGAGTTGCAGGCACGTGTCTGTGTCACATACTTCTGATGGCCCTTGTTAAGGAAGCCAAGTTCAGGGCCAGGGTGCTCAATCCTTTCAATGATGGGGAGAGATTTTAGCCCAAGTTAACCACTTGTATAATGATCCTTCGTAGAATTACTGACTTTTGAATGGGAGAAAGAGCTGATTTACATCTCTTGCTCAGGTTTCAGTAAGAGGAAAAATTGGGCGCCCCTAATGCAAGTTTGCGTGCCTGAATGCCTACAAATACATTTACCTTTCACTTTTTGTCAGATTTAGTAAATAAAAGATTTTCTTCCCCTGATGTTTTCCCCTGCATATCAGCTCCCAGCGTCCAGTGAGTGAAAGGAGGATCTGTGGATAGTGGTTACCTGTCAGCTTTGCAGAGTTTGTCAGCACATGAGTAAAACTTTCTGTATGAGCTGAAGGTTGGGAAACAGTTCTTCCAGTCTGAAGAGACATACTTTACTGGGCTGTTCAGTGTTCTCGCACACTAGCAAGTGGTCCTGAAATTATTTCTGAGTGCAGCAGCAGTTGAGCATTATGTCTCCCAGCAGCTCTTCTAATTTCACTGTGGCTGCCACAGTAGTACCTGTCAGATTAAGTGGTCAGTTTTAAATTATCTCTTCCAATCAGTAGCTGTGGTTACTGTATGTATGTACTTCTCTCCAGGTTACATTCTGAATAGATTTTGGCAGTTAATTTAATGTTCTTTCTTAAAAGAAGTAAGTTAGCATTTTCTTGGCAGGTGTTTTAAGTATTTCAGTATTAACATGCAATAGTCATCTTACACTGCAATCTCCTTTAAGAAGTTATTATAATTCAGTAATTTTTAGTTTAAAAATAAGGGTAATTCTGTAATGAGTAGTAACAAAACATAGGGCTGAATTTTTTTAAAAAAGATAAATCAGGCTACCATGTACTGCAGGATTCTGGGTTTTATCTTTCGTCTATAAAAGTTATGCCATGTAGATGTTAGCAGACAGAGCCAAGTTGGTTTGACAAGGTTCTGTGGCAGGTCAGAGTACAAGTAAACAGCAAATATCTGTTTATGCAGAACTTTTGAAATCTTTTCCATCCAAAGAACTGCTTCTACCCGTTCATAACAAAAAATATTTATTCACACACTGGATTAACACCTGTGGCAGGTGGAAAGAAGTTGAGATTCAAAGTTTCAGAATATGGTTTGGCTCCTACTGTTTACCTAAATGATCCCTCGTGTAGTAGTTTTCTGTGCTGCTACTAGTAACTCTATGTGCACATATAAAAAAAATCTCGTTTCTAAAGCATCTTGACCTCTTCCATGACTATCAATCGCGTGCTGTTGTTATTAAAATTACCTCTGTGATTCGTATCTCAGTACTGGAGACATGCTAACACCTCTGAATTTATTACTGCTGAGAAGTGACAGAAATAGCTGCTAATGATAGTGTGGGTAGGCAGGTGAATGGAAAGCTTCAACAATAATCACACATTGCTAGTTCTGAAGCTCATACAAAGTACGCATATGAAGAATTTAGAGTATATGGTTGAGAAATGCAGGTGGGAATAAGTAATACTGGAGAAGTTAGTAGAAGTTACATGGCCTATAAAGGCAGCAAAAGTAATGCAGCCTGAGTTTTGCAGAGCTGATGGTTCCTGTCCTGACTTGCCAAAGCTTGGGCTGTTTTTAGCTCCATTGCTCCTTTGCTACTGGCTTGTGCTGACTGCAAGGGGGTAGCAGTTCTGTCTCTGCCCCTCACCAAATCACAGCATCCTGTTGTATTTTAAGTGCATGGACACAGACACTAACAGCTTGATCCAAAATCCATCTGAACCAATGGAGAAGTTTCTACTAGACCTTGAATGTGGTCATAAATTAACAATGAAGAGCTAATCTGCATATTTTCCTTTGCATTCAGACTTCAGTGTTCAAAGGAGTCTAAATAACATGAAGAAGATCAGTCCAGTAGGCAGTTCAGTTCACTGAGGTACCATAAAGAATTCCAGCCAAGGAACTGAGTGCACAAGAAACAGTAAGAAGAAATAAGCCAAGTGATTGCATACCAACCGGGGGAACATGAGTAAGAAGATGGAGGAACCATTACCTACTAGTGCAAGATTTGTATGCTGACACTGTAGGGGGAATAAAAACAACAGAAACAATAACTGTACTCACTGAATAATATAGATTCTTCAGAAAGGAGGGAGAGCAGGTAGCAATACATGAAGCATTAAGATAATTTGTAATTAAATTGTTATGTCGATAAAATGGTTTGGATCCAACACCTCAAGCATGAAAAAAAGTATTTTTGTAGAATTGATGCTAGCAAAAAATCCCCAGGGTTTGAGATTTGACTCTGTAACCTTATTGTAGAGAGGAATGCAAGTAAGAATCTGTAGAGGATGTTGAAGCTCAAATTTCTTCACCAGTCACTAAACCAACAAAAGAGAATGGTATTTCCGATCTATCTGGTTTTTGCTTTGAAATATGTAGATACCAAAGCACAACCTTTAACCAAGCATTCAGGTAGTGATTCCATTTACATTACATGACAAAATAAGTAATGATCAGCAAACTTTAATAAGCAAACTGAGGTAGTTAAAGAAGTGAAATGTTATGGGGCTTCATGCATATTTCTGTAAAGAAGACATGGAATTTCATCAAGTGTAACATACTGTGTTGTATCTGACAACAAGGGACTAGGTTCAGCCATCCAGGAAGTCCCCTCCAGACCTATGTTCCTAAATTTGTCAGTTAAATGCCAGAGCCTTAAGTAAAGCAGAGGTAATTGTAAGACAGTTTGACAAATTTGGACGCTGTCAGTATTCTTTAGCATTCTTTGACTCAGTGCTGAATTCGGACATTGGCTGCCGGACAGCAGAATCTGTTCCTGGTTGATTTAGGTGTTCTGAGATGTAGTACAGGATATTTATTGCTCTGCTGGGTATCAAACCTGCCACTTTATCTAGAAAGTCCCATTCAGGTGTCTTCTCTGCAGCCCAGCCCTCCTGATCTCTCTCATCCCTGAACCATGTCACGTCAGTTAGGGTTGGTAGGGTGTGTGCAGCATTCATACAAGCGAGCGAGGAAGATGGAATTGGGGAGAGCACCCAGTAGTGGGGATGTACGTGCAAAGATGTTCAGCCTGGAGAAGCGAAGGCTGAGGGGGATCTTATCAATGTATATAAATACCTGAAAGGAGGGTGCAAAGAGGACGGCGCCAAGCTTTTTCCAGTGGTGCTCAGGGACAGGACCAGAGGCAACAAGCACAAACAAACACAGGAGGTTCCCTCTGAACATCAGGAAACACTTTTTTACCATGAGGGCGACCAAGCACTGGCACAGGTTTCCCAGAGTGGTTGT
The DNA here is from genome assembly GCA_027574665.1 of Rhynochetos jubatus. NCBI lineage: Eukaryota > Metazoa > Chordata > Aves > Eurypygiformes > Rhynochetidae > Rhynochetos > Rhynochetos jubatus. The sequence continues at coordinate 12,867,501 of CM050652.1, forward strand.
GGAGTCTCCATCCTTGGAGAGATTCAAAAGCTGTCCGGACGTGTTCCTGGGCAACTGGTTCTAGGTGACCTTGCTTGAGAAGGATGGTTGGAGCAGGTGACCTCCACAGGTCCCTTCCAACCTCAACCATTCTCTGAGTCTGTAAACAAGCTCTAGTGATTTTAGTAGGTTTAATTCTAAAACCTAAGCGAAGTTTGATGCTTAATATAAATGTTCTGCATAACTTCCAAGATACCCACTCACTGTGAAACTGTGATTTCTGGAGGCAGATTATAGCTTGCTCAGAAAATCAGGCAGGAATTATAAAGGGGATTGCTATTATGCTTGTCCATGTACACCCATTATTATTAGAAACAGCAGGAGAGATCAGGCATAAGAGATGCTACAGGAACCTTTCAGGGCATTTTTGTGATGCAGAGAGGGTTCGAACTTTGCATCAGCATGTCACTGTCTCTGTTAATGCTCTTAACTAACCTCTCGCTCCCTACCAAATCCTGGGTACTTCTCTCTGTGTCAGCAATGAGGAACTCTCAGCCTGGAAAATGAGTTAGATCGGGAGAAACTCCTACAGTCCAGACATGTATTTGAAGGATTTCTGAAATTAACCCCTTTTATTCCTCCTTCATGTCTCATGGTCTGAACCTCTGTTCTTTCCCAGTTTAACACCACTGTAGCTATTTCTTGGAGTTGAACTTAGTAACTCATGCCTTTCTCCCCATCCCTATTACCCTTCAGCCACATGTTCTCCGTATGACAGTATGGCATTATGGGTCCCAAATGGTTCGACAGTGAGTGAGTTACATCAGAGTGTGCCTAGACATGCTATTCGTGTTACACCTCAGAAATCTCGAAGACCTTTAAAATGTTGACTCAGGAAACGCGGAAGAATTTTCTGCTTCCTTGTGAGGGTTGATAATGCAGGGTCATTATTTCAAGGAGTTCTTAACCAAGACCTTCTAAAGCTCAGTTTTGCCTGATCAGTGACTGGGGAAATGGACTACTTGGCTTATGTATTTCCTGACTGCACAGTGGTGCAAAAGATAATTTGTTTTTGTTGACCTATGTAATGTCAACTAGTTTATCAGATTTTTCTGTTTTACAAAAAACATAGTGTTTTAAGATTTATATTATAGCTAATCCTGTACAAATATATGAAGTAAAGGGGGGGAAATAGACATTGATTTACTCGCCCAACACAATGAATGCATTGTTCCCTTTGCACCCCACTCAATTATTGCAAGAGAGGATGAACAAACAGATTGGTCTCCTCCCACCGCATATCTGCATTGCCAAAACTCAGGGAGACAAAGACTGCATGGATTAAAAAGTTGCAAGGGTAGTGCTGAGGCATAAGCTACTGAAACAGGAGCATGCCTTGAAGAGGTCTCAGTTCAACAGTATCAGTCCTATTATGGGCAATGTCAGCCTCACTGCTAATGCAGAAGCCAGAGGTGAGAATGCAGGTAAGATCTTTCTATGCCAGGGCTTGAGCAAATCTCAATGAATTGCAGCCACTGTAATGATAGTTTAGTATGGTACATTCTTTCTGCCTTTTAAATCTTGACTGTTGACAACTGTTTTACTCTCAGCTGCTTGAGACAGAAGCATTGGAGTTCTTTCAGCATTACCTATGAAGTGACCTTACTACTTTTGTTTATAGTTTGAAATCCATTTATGATGCACATTTAAGATGGTATTTGCTGCTCCTAAGGTTTCTGTGAATAATATTCATAAACGTTTAAACGAACTCTCTTAACATTTTTTCCCTAGATGCCCTCTGATGAAAACTTTCTCTGAATCACAATTTGGGCATATGTGATTAATTACTGTCAGGCTGTTAGACAGGCTGATCATGTGGGAATTGACCATTTTGTTTTCACATAGAAACAGCCTTTGCCTTTCGCTGTCACATAGAAACAGCTCTTGCACTGGCATCTTGATGATGCTCTTTTTTTCCTCAGTTTGCTCAATTAGATCTTTTGATTGAAGTACTTGAAAGACATAATTTCATAAATGCACTTGAAGCAATTCCAACCACCACCTCTTCTCGAGATCATTCTCATTTTATTGCTGAATTTTGAAATGCCATTAAAAAACTTCATGTTATGCTAGGTCAGTGGTTGAACTATGTACCTTGTAGACACCTAATGGTGTTGTCTGTATAAATGATTTCTTCTTCCTAATTAATGGTAGGATAATAAGATGATCTTCATTTAGAAAAATACTTTAACTTGTGGAGTTCTCTAACTGAACATTTGCATATTGGTTATAAAGATGCAAACTGTTTTATTAAAGTGGAAACTGACTGTGGGTCATCAAACTATTCTGAATATCATTTGTACTGTTTACTCAATTTTATTTTGATATGCACCTTAACAGTACCATAAAAAAATTATTTAAGGCTATAAATACATAGATCCATTCTAACAACAAAAAGACCCTGAAGTCGTTTCTGAACTTTTCAGTAACAGAAGCTGGTTGGTGCATGAGCAGTATGGAGTCAACCCATAAATACCCTGTTGACTTAAAGTATTATGCTTTTATATATGCTCTGACTGATAGCTCTGTACTGTACATGAGACAAGATTTGACAGTAAAGGTAGTATCTATTTTTATTAGACCAATAGTTTTAGCTGAAAATATTAAACTGATTTTCAACATTTGCCTAGATTTTTCTAATAAAAAGCTATTATGTCTGCTTACAAAATGTGTCCTGTCATTGTCCTTGAACCATCATGGCTACAACAAAATACCACTAAATGTCTCTACGATATGCGAGATACAGTTCAGTTCATGCCTAGAATAGGAAGTGACTGTGGTAGTCTTGGATGTCTGATGGCAAGTAATGACATTTAATAGGAAACTGTCAATATCATGAGCAATGCAAGGAAGTATTTCCTTATGCACATGCATGCACAGTCTTGCCCTCCCTATTCCTTGATTCTTGAGTCTGCAATTACTTACTGTTTCCTTTTTTTCCTTTCATTCTTCACCAAACAATGGGATTTCTACATAACCAACCCTCCAAAGAAACTTCTGTTATAAAGCTTCCATTATATCTTGTAAAAATGTAATCTGTGGACTATACTGAAAGTTAGTGAAGAAAAGGTGTATGTCTGAATCCAGCTTGATTCCCCAGCTCTGAGTTTCCACAGAAAAGAAATAAGAAATAGTGTTGTCATTGTTTATTTGCATTACATTTGCTGGCAGACAAACTTTAATTTTTTTGTCTCCACCATTTGAGTCAACATGTTGATCTAATTTATTATTTTTGTTAGAGTTCTAGCTCATTAAAAAAATTGCATTGCATATATAGTAACTGAAATTGTCTTACATTGTCACTGTTTTTTTTTTCTCTTTCTAGGTGATGTCATTGTCTATATTAATGAAGTTTGTGTCCTTGGACATACTCACGCAGATGTAGTCAAACTCTTCCAGTCTGTTCCTATTGGTCAGAGTGTCAACTTGGTGCTATGTCGTGGATACCCTTTGCCCTTTGATCCTGAAGATCCTGCCAACAGCATGGTGCCACCCCTTGCAGTAATGGAGAGGCCTCCGGTAGTGGTAAATGGAAGACATAACTATGAAACTTATTTGGAATACATTTCTAGGACTTCTCAGTCTGTTCCAGATGTAACAGATCGACCACCACACTCCTTGCACTCCATTCCAGCAGATAGTCAGCTTGATAGCACATTCCCACCACCTGCCCATGATGATAATGTATCAATGGCTTCTTCTGGGGCCACCCAAGCTGAACTCATGACCTTAACCATTGTGAAAGGGGCCCAGGGCTTTGGCTTCACTATAGCTGACAGTCCTACAGGACAGAGGGTGAAGCAAATTCTAGACATTCAGGGATGTCCTGGTTTGTGTGAAGGTGACCTCATTGTTGAGATCAACCAGCAGAATGTACAGAACCTGAGCCATGCAGAAGTAGTGGATATACTTAAAGAATGTCCTGTTGGAAGTGAAACTTCTTTGATTATCCATAGAGGAGGTAAGTTTGGAAAGTCTGTACAATTGCAAAAATTTGTGTAAAAGGTTATAAACCGTAGACATACATATACTCACTAAATTCTTATGTGCTAGATTGAAAATTAATTTCCGTGTTGCGGGAGGGAACACCATTTTTTCTGGAAAAGTGTGTCTGCAGTTAAGTATCCTAGGCAAAATCTAACAGTTTGTTGTACATTCCTTTTTGTGTTTTGAGTGTCAATGGTCCCACCTCTGTATAAGGGTAAAACTAGAGCAGTTCCAGACCTTTCACCCCATAATTTGTATGGTGTCTGCAGCAAACGCCTGTAGTCCTAAAGCAGTGCTGCAAGCTTTAGATATAATTGTATATATTGACTCATTAAGGTAGATCAAAATCAGTCATCTGTTAGCCCTGTACAAGGTTACTGGTTTTGATAAGCCATTTTGCTTCCTTTTCCTTCATTGTAAAAGTATTGTACATCAGGTTTTTTGTTTCTTTCTGATAACAAAGATCCATAGTATATTTTTCTCTGTTTTAAAAAAATAGCTGCTAGCAACTTAGTTTTTCTGACCAGCCTGAGACAGTTACCTTGACTATACAACCACTGGAAGGGGAGAGTCAGAGCTTATCTGTATGGAGCAACAACAACAGAAGAAGTCTTAATACCTTGACAGTGATAAGTCATTTTGTAACTTTTAATACTTTAGCCACATAAGTTTCTTCAATGGTTCGAGATAAGCATCCTTCATGATTTGTTGTTACCTGAAGTGAATAAGGATTTAATTTCTTTAATTAAGTATCTTTGTTCCTCTAAAGGCATTCACATGTCACTGAATGTACATTACTCTGTGCTTCAGGGGGAAAAAAAAGGATTCTATACAAAATTACTAATCACTTTCCTTCTGAAGAGTAGAGGTTGGGAAGTGAAGCTTTAGTGTTTGTGTCTGCCAAGTGCTTGTCATTGGAAAACCTGCAAATCCTTAGAACAAGGAATATAGTAACTTTTTATCGAATCGCAGAAATAATAAACAGAAGGTGATTTAAATATCTGTACATTCAGAGAGTCAGTAAAGTATTTTTCATATCTGTATTTATAAGAATGATTTATAAGAAAAGGAATCTGACATTTCTTTTGAGGGAAAGCTAATGAGTGATGAGTAAAGGCCAATTGGTGTCACTGTAGTATATAAACTTGGAGAAAGTTAATTGTTGCAGAGGTGCTATATTAGCTGGTGTTAAATCTGGTTTTACTTAACATCCATTAAAAATCTGGAACAGTGAAATAAGTAACTTTTTTTTTCTGAAGGCACTGACAAATTAGGGAGAATTTCATAGAAAAAAAGAGTATAAAGGGGATAAGAAGGGTTAATGTAACCCCAAAAGATGGGACTTGATTTTGAAAAATGTAAATTCATCCCCCTCTAGAGGAAAACAATTCAGAACACCAATTTTCAGAGAGAAGTGGAGTGTGAAATCCAGTATGCTGAACAAGCCTGAGTAATAATAGACAGCAAAATAGATATTTCAGCAATCAGTGCAGGGCAGTAGCAGAAAACCACGGAAGTAGTGACATGCTCAAGCCCACGAAGATAATTCCTCTCTCTCATGAGAATTTCTTCTTAGAGGGTCGATTCATGACCAAAACAATGTGGTCAACATGATAGTTTAACAGGTTCTGGTACATTAACTGAGCTGTAGCTCTTTTCTACGCATTGCTGTGGCAGATAGGAGATACGGCACTGAGCCCAACCCTCCATAAAGGCAGTGTAAGTTTACACCATCTCGTCTTTCGTCAGGCCAAGCATGGAGGGACAGATAGATACCATTGCTCAGCTGACACAGAACACTAGGTCCAAATGCAGAAAAGCGTTCCTGAGTGTTATCCCTCTGTTGCTGGGGCAAGGGGTGGGTGGTTGCTTTAGAGGCTGCGGAGAAGAGAATGAGAGCATGTTTTTCTCATGGTGAAACTATGACCAAGGCTAAAGTAGCTGTTTGGAAGTACTGCAGAATGATTAAACTTAATGGGATGATACAGAACAAATGAAGTTTACTATCCGTACATCAAAAATAATGATTATACATTAATGCAAGGTTTTTAGACTCTGAAATTAAAGATAAAGCTCATTTGTTTGTTTGATTCAAAAGAAGTGAAAAGAAACAGTGTATGAGACAAACCTACTCTACCTGAGAGGTGGCTAAATCATTGTTTAACAGAAATATTAGAACTGTTTTAAGGTGACAGCCTTTTTCATAAAATCATAGGAAGAGGGAATCCATGTGACCAAACATACGTGTGTAATGTAGGTAATTATATCTGTGCTAGTTGTTGTGTCTCCTTTTACAGTCCCTGTGCAGAAATAAGCCTTTCTAGGGTGCAATTCATGTCACTCCAATGTAGGTGTTTTAGATAAGTCAGGTGTACCTAAAAGTACATACTTTGTTTGACTTACTACAAAGGGAATTGAGGATGGCTAGCTCAGATGTATGTGTCTGCCCCGAAGGGTATGAATAACAAACAGATGATAAGATTTGGTCATGTGAGATAATCTGAACACCAAACAAAATTCTAGTACTTAGAGAAACCTGCTGTGACTTTAAAATACCTAGAGTGTGACACGATTGAAGCAAGGCATACTTTCTCATTACTCACGGATTCAATTTTTATTTTATTATAATCTCTAATGTGTAATGACACTTGAATAATACCATCCTTTTCCATCATTACCCTGTGCATCTTGTCTTAAGCATCTCATTTTTAAGACTGAAGACCAAAGTGCTGTTCCTGCCTGTGGAAGAGAAAGGCAGTGTTTCGCAAAAGGCTGGGAGTTGCGTTGTAATGTATTCTGCCTCTGATATGAATATGGCCTGACTGCATAGTTCACTGTGGCAAATCAAATTTTTTGTGGGTGACTTAATTTCTCTCTCTCATCCAGCAGTCTCATCTACATTGCAGACAAGAAACAGATTGACATTGGCTGAGATGTATTTTCACTGTAGGAAAAAAGCATCTTTTACAGGAAAAAATGCTCTCTCATATATATATAGTATGCATACTACAGCATTTAAAAAGCCGTTGTCTCCCAAGCTTAGGAGGTCAACAGCCAGAGTATGCTGGCGAAGGAAATGCCTGCATGTTTCAAAAAGATGGAGGGAATAGCAGTACTCAAATTTAAAGAGACCACTAAAAAAACCTATTTGAACCAACAGCAATCAGAGACTTGTCATGGTGTACAATCCAGCTGAAGGAAGTCCCACTGAATTTATATTATACTCATTTTAAAATTTCTAAAGCAGAAGTAGTAATTTACCTGCTTGTTAATTAAAAAAAAAAACCATGTAAATAATATTATTGTGTATCTAAGAAAATACTGAGCAGCAGTTGTTTAGATGATAACTGTGATTCTCTGTGGCTAGAGAGCTTACAATCCTCTCTCTGTTTATTAGTCAGGTTCTTTGCTGAGCAAACACAGGTGCACTGCTTAGGTTTCCTTGCATCTATTTTTGCTGACAAGCCATGTAGTTTCCATTGATTACTATAAGCCGACAGAAGTGTTCATACTGAAAAAAAAAAAACAATTAAAGGAAAAGATGACAGAATATTGTTGCCTAAAAAAAAAGGGAAAATTAATAGAAAAAAAAGGGAAGAAAAAGATATGAAAGCATTTGTTTTAAACAGATTTACCAAACAGATTTACCCTTTCCAACTTTGCTTCAGCCTTCACGCTTCATCCTCAGCTTCTGCAGCAGTCTGCGTGGAAGATAGGCTGCTGAAAAAGTGTGGAAGAGCTCTCAAAAATCAATCTTTCTGAATGTGGATGGAGCAGAAATTCTGCATTAATCCAGAACTCCTGAAAACCAACAATATGTGGTTGAAGCAGTATGTACCAAATTTATGTAGAGCAGAATATTCATGCATTAGGACATCAAAAATTGATTTGGACTTGTTCTACTAGCTGAGCTATCCAAGTACCTGAAATATGCCATCTCTTTTGGAAAGTACCTTTGAAATATATGAACCTATAGAGAGTAGCCCAGCCCCAGAAGTGTTCCTGTCTGAAAAAGAACTGACACATTCAAATGTAGGTCCATCAAGACTAGGTCTGAAATACTGTTGTTAAGGAAATCTGAAGACAATCCAGGATGGATTCATGGAGCTATGGCAACTTCTAAACAAGTGCTGTGGGTGAAACATTTAAACTAAATGCAAAGTGGGAGCCTGACAAAGTTCCTACATCAGACAGCTATTTTATAATAGTGGAATCCAAACAGGCTCTGCGAAACAGAGACTGTTGGTACGAAACCAAGTCAGAGAACAGACACACTGTCCATATTGTTTAATTGTTAGGCCACTCCTGGCAGGGGTCTGAAATAAGCCAGCATCCAGTTTCACCCGCACGCAGTATGGGAGATGGCATGGGCCACACACAATGCACAGTCAAGATCAGGAGGAAGAGTTTAGCTATATTGGTGTATACCACAAGAATAAAAGGGTGGCCAAGTATCTTTCTCAGATTTTGTATAAAGTCCAGTAGAAGTGTTTAACTCCTTAAGACTGCTGAGAGATCCCAGTACCTCACAAGAAATATCAACAATTTCCAAAGAAGCCAGAAATTTCACAAAAAACCATCTCTGCATATTCTAGTAAATAAGCCTAGCCCCTCAAAATGAGCAGACCTCAATGGAAGGAGTACTGCCTCCTCAGTGCCCTTTCCATGGACTGATCTCAGATTTACCGCTGTACCACAGACGTGAACATTTTTTTGTCCAGGCATGCTGTAAGGTTTCTTTCAATTCCTCTGGTCAGGAAAGCTTATACTTCTTTTTCTCCAAGCTGTCTTCTTACTTGGGAAAGCTGCATAAGACAAAGCTGCAGGGAACACCATCACCCTGCTAGCACTAGTCTGGTTCCACAACCTCAGCCCACCACTGAGGTCTCTAGGGCTTTGACTCTGCTTCTGCAGTTCATTCAGTGTTTTAAGAGATTACCCGGTGCAAACTGGAGACCCTGAATCTCATGGCTTGCTGATCCCCAATTCAGGATTTTCTAGACAACAGTGCTGAGGGTTTGAAGAAATGAAACTGTTAGGAGGATGGTGTGTTTGATTTGGGACTTACGGAAGGTTTCTATCATCCTACCATCTCTATTCTTTTACATCCCTGAGTCATTGGTGATTTTTTTTCCTTCCAGTAGCTTCCTAAAGAAACCAAGTCATGGTTTAATTGCTCCTTGTGGGTACTCTGAATTAAGAGCAGTTCATTCACCCTTCCTTTGTTCATGAAGGTATGCCTCTTTCTGTTGCCTCTGACAAGAGATACCAGGAGATACAAGGTCTGGTAGCAATCGTGCTTCCTGCCATACTTTCTCTTCTCCACTTACTCAAACTGTACACTTGCTCCTGACCCCTTTTCTTCCATTTCTTAAGAGTATTCTAAGGTTGAGAGGAACTTAGATCCATTTGGCATCATCTGCATTTTTAGCCCTACTGTATTCTTAAACGGCATATATATCTCTTGTTTGTGAGTTTAAGTGAAATTCAATCCCACAAAGGGATTGTTCATGTGAACCTAATAGTGAGCCATTTGAAGTGAACCGTGTGAACCCTTGATACCTAGGAGTCAATAACATCAACTTCCTGTCCAACATGCTGCTAAAACATCCTCTTTCAGTTTTCTTTTTCTGATGCACCACACCATTTTGCCTTGCCATCCCTCCGTGCAGTGCTCTGTTCTTCCTGGGTCTGTCTGCTTTAAAATCAACAGAAAACAAAGGTTCATAGCTGACCTTTTTCCTTTCCATCTCAAAATTATGAGCTTTTATATGACATCATAAATTGAACTGTTTCCTCAGCATGAGTTCCCTGTAAATGTATCTTTCTCATGCTGGCTTTTGAGTTGTTTCATTCTTTTTTCTCATTTTTGTTGCTGTTGTTAGCTACTAATGCCAGAAATATTTAATGATCAAAAATATTGTGAGTCAGGCTGCATTATCCACTTCATTGACTTTACTGTTAGATGCCATGTTGCCCCTTTCCCTACCCCCAGCCTTGGCCACTTGTCCCTTCCTACCTTCCCTACACAGAAATCTAAGTTTTTTGCAAGATAGTTTCAGACCAGCCTTGTGAGAGCAGCAGTTGTCTTTCCTATGTAAATTCCAGAAATAAAATCTCTGAAAGATTTTTAGAAAATACTGGTTTGATGCAAGAAATACTGCTGTGATATTGACATAACTCCTGGAAGCACTGCTTTGCGTGTTCATTTTTACAAGACATGTCTCACCTTACAGAGTACCATATTTTTATCTGTGAGGTATGTACTCTGCCAGTAAACTTCAAATTATTTATATCCTTTTTTTCCTACACATTTAGACTGTTTCATACTTTAGATTAACTTGAAATTTTTAAGCATCTTCTTTTAATCATCTGGTATAACATCTATTTTAATAAATATTTTACATGCTATAGCAGGTAAACTAAAAAACAAATTACATATATAGCCTAGTTTATGAAGGGATTCAATCTAAGTCTTGTTGGTAAGAGAAACTCTCAACAGCACAGGGAATGATAAATTTGCACAGAGGGAGTCGTGGCAGGAGGCCAGTTATCTTAAAATTCACACTAATGAGACTTTCATATCTTTTCTTGCATAGCTCTGATTAGCAGTGAAACAGTGTGCAATTGCTTCTGTATTTCTGAATAAAAGTAAAAGAAATCTCAGACCTCCTTAATGAATACAGATTCCTGGAAAAACAGACATCAATAATAGGTAGTAGCTGTTACACTGTATTAATGGAAGTAGTATTAGTTGCATTGCATTTCAAAGTGGTAGTGTTACGGTTTTGCTGCTTCTTTCTTATTAATGTTTGTGCACTGTGTGGTACATTTGTGGATAATTTTGCAAAGCATTAGCTAAATCTTTTTTACAAATACTGCATAGAAGGTTGTTAATGACTATTAGCACGCATTTTGTTTCAAAAGTACTTTTATCATCGGTGAAACTGTTCTCTAATGTAGGCTTATATAGTCTGTGTTAAATTTGAAGAGTGTTCTGTTAAAACTTATGGGGACACTTCTCCCAGGGATTTGTGTGCCTAGCTCTTGTTGACATTAGGAGGAGTTAGTTTGCACACTGGAGAAATAGGGCCCTTTAAAAAGACCTTTTAGCAGAAAGAAATACAATTGCGTAGACATAGATTCTCATCATTGCATGTCATAAAGAGATAACTACCATTGCTCCAGTGGCTATTTTGCCATTAAATTCTTCTGCCCATGACGAGGCTTCATACACTAATCATCAGACATTATCATTGTTAGGTCTACACAGAGAATTGCCATGCACCTAGGCATTGTGCAGGCCTGCAGGAACTCTGCTTTCAGAACAGACAACTACTTGTCTCTGTTGAGGAGTGCAGGGCACTTTGGTGTCCGTAGCTGCAGCCCACATCACTGCCAGGACCCCAGAGCTCTGTTGGCAGCACTGCAGACTGATTTCAGTCTTACTGATATTATTGGATGAATTAATACTTACTGAAGAACAGTTTGTTTGACAGAACAGACTTTTTGGTTTGCCTACGCTGGAATCTGGCCAGGCCAGAGAAGTTTCTCCTCTGTTTCTCCTCTTGCAATCAGTATTATCAGAAAACTAACCAGGTTATCCTGGACTGTGTCTCTCAGAAAAAAAATGGCATCTTTTGAAGCCAAATACCTCCCAAGCATGATACGTGGGAGAACCTACTGCAATACTGGGAGACATGAAGAAACTTACTTTCCTAAATGCCTGTAGTCTAGGCTCTGGGTGAACCCAGCCTTCCTCAGAGGAGATCTAGGAGATCTCGGCTTACGGAGGGAGAACTACAGGTCTGGACTCTAAAAAAGTACCATACAACCTGTGCTTGTGTACTGAGGCATGTCTGAAGTGTAGTCTAAATGTGTTGAACAATGTTTCTGTTGGTTCAGTATAATGTAATGTCCTATTAAACAACATTTGTTGGGTTTCCAAATCTGTTGTCAAAGTACATTGTGTAGACATTGTGATGTGGTGATTTGTAATATAGTGCAATATTTTATAGTAATAAAGTAAGATAATACACTATGAAACAAGTGAGTACATTATCTATTGGTGCTACAGACACGAGACGCAGCACTGGGGCAATGGGAAGGTGTGATTTTCAGGCACTTCCCTAACCACTTACAGCTTACAAGAGCCACAAAACTCTCTTGGCTCCTACAGTATGCCTGTTCGGTAAAAACACAGAAACTAAATTGGTCTTCTAGGTGAGGTATTTATCCCTGTACAATTCTTTAAGCAATTTTCTTCTGCATTCTTAAAGAATGAAAGAAGGCTTTAACAATGGCTACACTTGCCCTCTATGAGTAATGTTCAATTTTGCTATTTTTTTATAAACTGAGAGGATACATTTATTAAATACAACACTGCCCTTCTCCAGAAGCCTTTGGGTGACTCATAATTCATACACATTCAAAACCAACACCAGAGTACCTACACCTTTGCTCCGTCACCTTCAGATTACAGTATAAAACAGGACACAGAAGCCAAAGCTGTCAGGCACAAACTCTCAGAGTTGACTCTCACGTGTGTCAACACAGATTTCTAAAAGAAATAAATTGCTTTCCAAAGCCAGATTTGTCTAACTTGGAACAGTATTTCTGAGTATCAGAAACTTACTGTGCAGTTTTCCTTTTTGGTAAAGTGAGAAAAATCTTGTCTTTTATTTATTTTGTAGCTTTTACTACCATGAGGTAAAAGAAGGCAAGCTTTCTGTCCACACATTCCTAGGGTCACCTTATTTTTAGGATGTATTTCAGTTAGGTGTAAGTTAGATGTAATAGACTTCTTATAATTTTTTATTTAATTTAATGTAAGCAATTTTTATTGCATTTCCTGTGTTCTAGATAGAGAACTTCTAAAGATCCTTTGCTAATTAGGAAAAGATTCTATATGCATGAAAAAAAGCACAGACACAAAAGCTTTGAATGAGAAAATATCTTAATGATATTTAAATTCAATTTATCAATTAATTTCCATTTCCACAATGAGTTGTTTTTCCCTAGCAGAAGATTTGCTAATATTTTAGAAGGATAAGTGATGATGGTGATGATAGCATTAATAATAAGACTGTTTTTCTTAAAGAATTTTAAAAAAGCAAGCCTTAGGTAAAACTTCAGGGATTAGTTAGCATCACAGCAAAGGTTTACTGATTATGGGAAATACCGCAGTATTATCTGCATATATTTTAATAGCTGAACTAAATAAATTTGTCAGCACAAAGTCAACATATTTTTCTTACTATCCATGTGTAATAATTCCTGTATTTTAAACTAATCATTCTCAATAAATGTGATTATTTTAGGCAGCTGGGGCGAACCAGTTCCTCTCTGTTGCGGTATAGACACAAACATATCTCTGTTTCTTAAGGAAAAAAAGGAATGACCAGTGGAGAAACTTGTTCCTTTTTATTTTTTAAAGATGATCCTAGTGAGGTAGTGTATCAGAAGACCCAGCTGCTTGTTTGCATAGCTTTTAAGTGTCATGCTATGGAACATGTGATGTTCTCAGGAATAAATATCAGGAATTACTGAAAGAAGATGGAATGATTCTGACAGGGTGATTCAACTGCGTAACCAAAATGAAGGATGGTTACATCAATGAGAGGTCCTAGAGCAGTCCAGAGAAGTCTCCGGAGAAGAGTTCACAGGGCTTTGATCTGTGGCCAGTGAGATCAAATAAATGTGGTAGAGCCATAGACAGAATGGTGCCATTCAGCTACTGCAAACATCTGAAGTAGCTGAAGTGAATAGTACTCTCAAAGTGCCTATTCTTTCCCTGTTGATTATTTAAAACTCACGTACCAAAGTTTCGTATTTGCATTTCTACGAGGACTTGATCAGATGAATCCCAACTTAACTGTAAAAAAACCTTAGATTTCTAGTCAACATAGTCCCCCCTACAGTCAGTGGTGGAAAACAGGCACCTGAAGAGGATGACTTATGTCACTTTATTCAGACATTGCTTAAGCAGCTTGAATTTTCCCATCGTACTCCACTGATTTCAGAGGAGTCTGGCTGAGGAGTTTAGCTTAGCTGACCAGCCAGCCAGGCAAGAGTGTGCGAGATGAATCCTGCCCACACACCACAGGCAAGCATAAAACAATTGAGAGTATTTTAAAAAAATAAAATAAAAAGTATTATCACAAAAGTTGGAATCTGTCTCATGTACTACAGCTAAATCTGGAATCCAATTTATGCTACCATAGAAATAATCTGGGTTTCTTTATAAAAGGGAAGTTATTAATATGGGCTTGCAGAAAATAGATTCTTTCAGTTTAAATATATATTAATATCTTTGTTATTATTACAAGCTTGATTATAAAATTTAATTGTTTTTATATAATGGACTTCTGTAAGGCTTTACATGCAACAGCCCCACTCCTTATTTAAAAATAGAAAGAAGTAAAATTAGTTTGGCTTGCACTGAATTAAAAAACTGGTTAACTGATTGATCTTTTAACATAATTATAAGTAGAAAATCAGTCAGGAAATATATCTTTAATGAGCTTCCTCTAGGATAAGTTCTCGACTTTTGCCTATACTACAGTTTTTATGAAGATCCTGTAGAAAAAATAAAATCAATACTGATAAAGTTTGCGGATGCAGAGATTGGCCCATGTCATTGGACAGATGATACATTACTGATATAGAGCAATGTGGAATACTTAATGAATTAAGCATCAGCAAACAGGAAGCATTTTTATGCCGTCAGTGTAAATTAATTCATGAAACACAGGGCAAAGTATGCAGTCCAAACTTGCCAGAGTGCTTTTGAATCATCATGGATAATGAGCTGAACATAACATCCCAATGAAAAAGGGAAATTCAGCACAGTTTCTTAAAATAAAAGTTATTGTTTATATATTTTTCTCAGTAAGATGCCAGTACTAAACTATTTTATTGCATTTATTATGAATTTTTTAAAAAAATCATTGAGATTCTGTTCCAGGTTATTTTTCCCTGCTTAAGTTCATACTTGTTTTTCCATCTTTTTGCCCCATTTCCCACATTTATTTCAAGGGTAGTACATGACAGTCCCATATAACATGCAAAGATCAAGTCTCTTGCAGGAGTCTAATCTTTAACGAAGTCTTCTATTATTGTTAGTAGTAACCTGAAATTTGGGATTTCTCTAGGGTTTTCCATACAATTCTTTATTAGCAAAAGTAATGGCTGCTTCAGTTGTCCATGTGTAAGGTAGATGGAAAGATGTTTCCTTAGTGCCCAGTTCCTACAGCCTGAGGAACTATTTACTTTAAATATCTACAGCCACCATCTTCCGTGTCACGTAGATAACAGCAGTCTGACGGGGAGCATCTATTCGGTGTCTTCCAAGTGTGTATGCTACCTTCCTTCCTCTGAGAAGTACCTGGGTCAGGCAAGTCCTCCTGCAGTGAAGACAGATTGCTCTTCCCTGAGGTCCTCCTCATGGAGAGACATTTCCAATGGCTGTGGGATCGGACCAAGTGGAAGAGAACTCAGGGCAAACGGCTGGGCATCTGTAGCCTGATCCAGGAACGTGCTGAGAGGAGCAAGGAACAGACACATAGGCCTCAGAAGGAATGGGATGAAAATCTTCTGGGGGCTGACAGGGAGTGCAGAGCTTGTTGGAACTCAAGAAGCTATTGCTTTCACTGATAACAAGGACCTGTAATGTAGGGACACAGTGAGCAGGGAAAGCTGTTCAGAAACCCCTTTTGCTTTTATATTCTCCAGTGAAACCTTTAACATTTTATTTTATTTGTAAAGCTATGTATTTTAGTTGTATTATAATAAAGTCTGGTGTTTTGGGGTTTGGTTTGCTTATATATATATGTCTCAAAGCCATTGGAGCTTTCTATTAGAAGGAGTCTAGGCAGATCCAGCTTAAATCTCTGCCTAACCTGGGATTCCATCTCAGGTGGGAGGAAAACAACAAATCAAAACCAGCTGCATTGACACAAAATAAGAAGTAATTTCTTCACCAACATCCCAGGTTGGCTTATTCTGCACATTGCGGATCAAAGGCTTGAATGCTGGAAGTAAGGACTGCTGTCACTTATCCTCCTGAGCTGTAACTTTCTGTGGCTATTTAAAAGTGATATAGTAATGAAGAAACAAAATTCACAAAAAATTCCAGGGATTTCAGAGATTTTTTATAAAGAAAGAAAGTCCTATTACACCGGTTTTACAACTTGGGGTGATAAAACACAAAGATAATATGCATTATTGTAATTATGAAGTCAGCAAAAGAGCCCCAGGTGGAAATATACTGCTGCCACTTTCCCTTTTGCTATTTGAAACTACAAAGGTTGTATTTGGAAATAGACAAAGATGTCAGAAGTCCTAAAGAGTAAGAGAAATAACAAATAAATAATACTCATTTAGAATGCAATATAATAAGAAAGAAAACATCTATTTTCTGTGTTGGAAATAATGTTGCAAATTAAACCAAACAAATTTAGGAAAGCATTACTAATGCGTCTGAAATTTGGCAGGTGGAGGATCAAATCTAGGCTGTAGAGAGTGAGTATTAATTCTGAAGTCTTCACAAGTTCTGGTTTTTTTGCTCCCCTATATTGTCTGGGAGATGAAGACCTGTAGTGTAACAAGATGCGTATTTTTGTTGTTAAATCAAAATGCATCTATTGCAGCGTGCTGGTGTAGAAGTTGCAATTCAGTTGCTTTTCTAATTATTTAATATTAGGAGAGAGATGAATAAAAATTCATTATTTGTGTTTCGTAGAATCACAGAATGGTTTGGGTTGGAAGGGACCTTAAAGATCATCCAGTTCCAACCCCCCTGCCATGGGCAGGGACACCCTCCACTAGACCAGGTTGCTCCAAGCCTCATCCAGCCTGGCCTTGAACACTTCCAGGGATGGGGCATCCACAGCTTCTCTGGGCAACCTGTCCCAGTGCCTCACCACCCTCTCCAGGAAGAAATAGTGTGCACAGAAGTTTGTGCACAGTTACCCACTTTTATTCACTAATATGGGATAGCTACCTGCACACTGGTTTTTTCTGTTCTCATTAATGGTAAATAATCTTTACCAGACTAGGAGAATTAGAGATGTCCATCACGACTCCCATTTAAGGTCTTTCTTTATATAGCAGAACACACTAGGAACATTCTTCATGGGAAAACTGTTCAGTGGAGGATCTGAAGATATTTTTGTTTGCTTTCCATTATGTATTTGTTAATATACTAAGAATAAGTCCTAGGCCTTTTAAAAAAAAATCACCAAAGAGAACATCTACTGAGAAATAGAGCAACTTAGCCTAGAATTGTCAATTGACTGGTAGGTCAAACACTTACTTGTGGAATGAGTAACTAAGGCCTGCTTATAATGGGATTAATTACTTCAGGCTCCATGTTATCAGGAGCATCTAATACTTGGTGCTTGCTAAATATTTGATGGTCCTGCTAGGTATTATGTCTAGAACTTGACCAGAAATTTCATCTGGGAGCTGATGTTTTGAGGGTTTTTTACCAATTAAATGTTCAATACATTCTGGAAATGTCGTGCTTCTCATAAAAATGGCTTTAGTCACCATTCACCAGTGAAAACTCCCTTTGTCAAAAGAGCACAAACAAGCTGTAATTTAAGCCAACCTTTTCCTTCCTATTCCCCTAAATTAGACCTTTTCTTGTTGATGTATGTGACATGAATTATGCTTTTTAAATTATCCCATAAGAGTTAAAAACAAACAAAGCCAGGAGCATATTCCCCTACAAACTATTTCCTATCCTAGCTGATTGGGTTTATAAACCAGCAAAGCTGTACACTGACTGGGTAAAGAGCATACAGGTGCTTAGTGTCCTTTTATTTACGTATTCTTTGGGGACCTCCAAAGAAAATGTATATATCACATCCAATTTGATGACCATCACTGATTAATTGTACTGTTCATCCAGATTCCTTTAGCCAGCTATGGTCTTCAAGCATAAATTCATAGTTTTTGTTCCATGATGATATGGGCATACTGTGGTATATGGGTATACTGAAAAAGAAAAATATGTTTTACAGATCCAAAGGCTGCATCCAAGTTTCCTTTCTTATTCAGTAAGTTCTGACTTAAAGAATGGAGTGACATACATGTTAGGTACCCTAGCAAGTCTTTCTAAAAATACTAATTCTAAAGCTTAGACCAGCTGTGAAGGCCACAAGGTGCTTCACGGTTGTCAGCCCCATAATCTTCTATGTTTAACTTGTCATGTTTATGTACTGTTCCAATTTTCTCAGTATTGAGGAGTTATTTTCATTATGTTAGACATGTCATCTAAATCTCAACACTGAAATCAATTTGTGTTCCTACGAGAGACAGAGCACTGTCACAGGAAAAAAATACCTATTCACAATTCTTCTTGCTTTTCCTTGTAATACATTCATTTAATACTTACCACTTTCCAACTATCTTGTCAGGATCCTTTATCAGCATAATTTTTTAGTGTTCTGTTCATTAACTTTTTGAGGGACTAACTACGCGGGACTACATGTGACCAGCACATAATCTAAACATCATCAAATTCACATCAATACTGTTCATCTCTGATTAGATTTAAGGACAGAGCCCTTATTTATGTTAATTGTTCATCTCTGAACGTTTAGAAATTCAGAAAAATGTGACATTTCTCAATGGTTTTTTGCAGACCAGGTCATCTTGATCAATTTGTCATGCTTTATACTCTTTAGTGTTCTGTACTGCGGTAGTATCATGCCCATCAATCATTATTTCTCTCTCATTTTTTTCTTTCAGGTTTTTGTGGTCTTATGCTAAATCTTCTGAATTCCTTGTCATTTCACCATTATAATTTAGATTGCTGCAAAGCTTTTACTAATTCAGTTTTGTTGATAAGTAAGTCAAATACTGCGAATTAACTCCTGACTGGGTGAACATAGGTGACCCTGCTCTGGCAGGGGCATTGGACTGGATGATCTCTAGAGGTCCTTTCCAACCCCTAACACTCTGTGAATCTGTGTAAACATGAAAGCAGAGATTTATCACTACCGGTACATGTCAATATGGACAGTATCAAATCTTTGGCAGCTCAACACAAAGTGAATTACCCAGAGGTTCAACCATGGAACTGAGACTTTAGAAATTCACTGTACTCTTCAGTTTTATTGCTTCTTGGACATCGGCCTTCCACTAACATCCCTTGCCAAATACTGCCCTGTCCTACACCAAACAATGCAAATTCACAGCTAAGACTCAACCATGTAAAACTTGAATACTGGGATAAGTTTTCATCCTACTGTTAGTCTTTTCTTTCACAGTCTGCCACTGCTTATCAACCTTTCTATTCTACCTGAATCCCTATAACCAGGAATAAACTGCTCTGTCTAGCTGGTGGGAAGGAGCAGGATATTGGAAAGAAATTATTACACTGAATAAATGAATTAAATGGAATTAAATGAACATGGTATTCCTTATTCCAGCTTCCACCATTGTGACCAAGTGGCATAATGACTTTTTCATTACGTTGCCATCAAGTGTTTATCATTCCACCATGTGGTATGAAAGTGAGCCAGTTATAGTTAACAGACCTGAGCTCCTGACACTTCCCATTGTCACTAAAGAGATTTCAAAGGCAAATCAATAGAATTCAGGATGATGCTGACAGGTTAATGCATATTAAACACAAAATCCTGAGGTTACTACAATGTAATTTAATAACGACAGAAAGGCAATCAGGTGAAACCAGCAGGCTCTCTCAGTCTCTGTAATTTAAATTACTTGTTGCTTTATGATGAACTTTTGTCCAGTGCTCCCAAACCTCACGGAAATCAGGAAGAGTGAGACTCTGAGCTCACAGGCGTCCCAGACCATGTGAGATGCACTGGGGTATCAAGAATGGCAGAGCCAGTGGGAGACTCAAGGTTGTCCAAGACGATAACTGAAGCTCTGAAGTTTCCCATAGATCTATGTCATATTTGCCAAACAAACCCAGATTTCTGAGTAACATAAGGTATGGCACCCTTGATATTAGATGTATGGTTGCGCATCTGCGTTAAGTTCTTAATTCACAGACTATGATATCAACATTCATTTGTCTGCATATTAGTGTCTAAATTTGGTGCAGGTGTCTTTGTGTACCTTATAATTGATGGGGACTTCAGTAAACTGCATAAATGTAGGCATCCTATACTAACTGAGATGCCCTTGGGCATTCCACCTCACCTCCCACCTGTAGGTCCTTTGTCACAGCTGACAATGCTATGAGGATACATATTCCAGTCCAAAAGACACTTACCTGGTGATGCTACTGAGCCAATATCTGGAAAATTATTCAGTACAAACAAGAGAGTCCAGTCAACTTTTCAGGTCACTGTGAAGTTGCCATATCACAAAATCACATAATGCTAGAGGTTGGAAGGGACCTTAGGAGATCATCTAGTCCAACCCCTGCCAAAGCAGGTTCACCTAGAGCAGATTGCACAAGAATGCATCCAGGCAGGTTTTGAATATCTCCAGAGAAGAATCCACTACCTCTCTGTGCAGCCCATTCCAGTGTTCTGGCACCCTCAAAGTAAGGAAGTGTTTCCTCATGCTGAGATGGAATATTCTGTGTTCCAGTTTGTGCCAGTTGGCCCTTGTCTTGTCACTAGGCACCACTGAAAAGAATCTGACCCCATCCTCTTGACACCCGTGTATTTATAAGCATTGATAAGATGCCCTCTCAACTCTTCTCCAGGCAAAACAGCCCCAGCTCTCCCAGCCTTTCCTCATAAAAGAGGGGCTCCTTTCCCCTGATCATCTTCGTAGTCCTCTGCTGGACTCTCTCACGTAGTTCTCTATCTTTCTTGAACTGGGGAGCCCAGAACTGGACACAGTACTCCACATTTGGCCTCACTAAGGCAGAGAAGAGGGAGAGGATAACCTCTCTGCCGTCGCTGTTTGGTCAGCTGAAATCTTTCTGGAATCGGTTCTTGGATGTTCTCCCTCAGCTGCATGGTTCACCACCACTTCTGATGTGCTGGTTTTCTGTCTCCCACTAGAGCAGAGCATTGCATTGCAAGGTCTCCCTTTCAGAAATAGTCACAGATACTAAGAGCATTCTCTACATTTATCTATTTTTATTCTTTTAGTAGGGATTTTTCTGATCACTTTTTCAGGGATAGGGTTAGCTGTTTTCAAACTCAGGATCAGGACACAGAGGGAAATCTTGGAAATGAGGAGAAGTCTGTGAGAGTTGGGGAACAGGCATCTGAAGGAGGGGGCAGCTGAGAGAAAGTATGGATATAATGGGGGAATGTGGAAGAGGAGGAACTGGCAGTAAAGAGGTCAACACTAAATATCTGGTGACTCCTTTTTGTCTATGCCCTAATACGAAGCTTACATATAAGCAAAAGAATGGATTTATTATTGAATATATTTCTCCCACACTTGCTGAAGATCTTTGTGAGTGTATTTTCATGAAAAGGACTTTGGGACACTGCATACAACTTGTGTTCCATCTACATTTTACCAGAAGATATTAGAAACATGCCTTGATATTCATCGAAGTGACATGCCATAATGTAAACTGAGATTTCTCTAATGTGCTTAGAAAGTGTAAAAGCTTAAATGGGAGCAGATTCTAAACACATGAAAGAGCAGAGATACTGGCATAGTTAGACAGAGTTTCTGACTGTCATAGAGCTCTGAAAATACGATGGAGTATTCTTAAAATGTTACTTTTGAAACTTAAATTAGCTTTCAGTAAAGTCAGGCTGAGTTGTCAGACATGTTCTTAGCTATACAAGAACTATATAAAGTCTTTGTGGGTATGGAAACACTCACAGGCCCTTCTAGGAGCAACAGTCATGAGCTGTCAGGACTCTGAAGACTCAATTTATATTCTAAATTATATTGCTGACTCAGTGTGTGTGACGTAGACCAGGCTTTTCACCTTGCTGTGCCTTCTCTGCTCGGGGAGAGTCGTGTGCAACATTCTGTTTGCCCAAGACAGTGCATTACTTGCACTACCAGCTCGTGCAGTATGGGAGCAGTAGAGTAGAGAGTGTAATACCTAGCCAGGACACTTGAACTAGTGACATTGATTTTAGCAGCAGTCATTGGACATTTCCTTCTGCCTTCCTTACCTTCTTGTATGTACAGAAAAATAACCTTGACCTTTGCAAGGTGTTGGTAGAATTTATAACCTGTGAGACAACTTCGGAGCTCTCTTTCTCCACTCATCATGTGTTAGCATCTGGACGTGCAGATTTTTGCTAATTGGATTATTATTTAAATAAAATACGTATATTATAGACTTCACTTAGGAAAATAGCTGATCATCCAGTGCTACTTGCAGTTGCAAATCATAAACCAGGATATGGACCTAATAATTTGAACTTCTAGTAGGAACTTCTTTAAGAAAATACAAGAGTCTTCCTCCATGTCATAAGACATCTTTTTCTACTCTAGGTCGAGTTGTCCCAGGAAAATCTGTTCCAAACTGTATTCTAGCAGTATTTTCTTATTCCGAGACATGACTGTCCTGCAGATAATCCCATTTGCTGTCAACAAGGAGATAAATCTGTAACAGTTTAACACTGTTCTGGTAACAGGTGCCAGAAAAGAGAATAAAGTTCGTATAGAAGTGTCACCCGAAGAGACATTCTGTGTTTGGTATCAAACTTTGTCTGTGGAGAATAATCTGTTCTTGTTGACCACATAAAAAGCTGCATGTTCCAAAAATGTATTTCTCATTTCCAGAAATTGTTGTAGATCTTTATTATTTTTCCCAACCCTAGTACATTTAAGTATCCAAAAGCTGTCATTGATAACGCTGCACTTCCCTCTGCACTATTTTAGCTATGGTCCAGGAATTCTCTGTTTCACATCCAGATTAATCAGCAGGAGAGGGTATTTAGTTTGTTGGGGTTTTTTCTAGTTTCATACATTATTTTAAAACTCTGACTGATAAGAAATTCACAGAGCTCTAGCAGCCAAGCAAAATAAATATCTGTATGTCCATTAGAATGTAAATTATCTCATTACTATGCCAGCTTCTGACCTTTTCTGTTGGCTGTATTCTTGCTAACAAAGCCTCTTTGCTATTCATGAAAGTGGAAACTTAAGGGTAGCTCGAGATTCTCTGGTGTATTTGAGAGGAAATTCTTACAGATGCAGGTGACCAGTGAGTGTCCCAGTTTGAACAGCAAGTACTTCTATCATTCATGACTTTGAATAGCTGTTCTTTTTCTTATTATTTGTGAAGATCTGAATATTACTGAAAAATTGTTGCTTGAGAAGGCTAGGTCAGTGAAACTTAATCAACTGCACAAAAAATGTTCCTATGTATAAAATATGAATATTGATTTAGTACCTGATCTCACAGTCAATTAAGTTTTGGTATCAGTTCTATAGACTTCAGTGAGATGAGATCAGGTTTAATTTCCCAAGGTACTCCTCTACCTCCACATCATTTCTGATAAACCTTTCCGTCGTGCACTTTATGCTACTCATCAAGAAATCTGAAAGTTTGAAGGGAATAAATTCAGACATGGACTTAGGATGCCCCCGAGTCCTCTGGGGAAGAGTTGAGCCACAGAACGTGCTGCACCAATGTAGTCTAAAGATCCAGCTGACCTTCCTGTAAACTGTGCCTGCTCCTTGCCTTGGACATTCATAGAGTGATTGTCTGTGGGCAGGAATGCTGGCGTTGTTTGGAGTTGCTTTTTGCAGGTGTAGTAGGCCAAAGAGTATGAAAAACAGTATTGGTTTTGACTGGAGCACTACTTCTGTAACAGTCACACTTCGGTTAAGATCAGGAGCAATGGAATAGTGGAGCGTAAAGCAAAGTGTCACCACAAGCAACTGCTGAGGATCAGCCTGTACCACTGTGAGTCTCTTTCAGGCAAAAAAAAATGTTTAATAACATCTGGGCATATGCAAATAGCCTTAAAGAAGACAGTTCTATTTCACAGTTTTATTTATCTGAACATGCATTTGATATAACAACTGATGACGTAACCAGCCTTCATCTTAGTGCAGCACAATGCTATGCCACTTACTTGCCATGCTGCCAGTATGTAGCTTACTGCAAGGGAAAAGACACTGGGCCTAACCATACCTAGGGTTGTGGGCCTGATCGAACACGACAGGTCATGCATCGCACTTTCAGGAGGGATGCGTTGATTTTTGTACCATTGTATCAGGTACCATCCCAATCAAAGACCAAATGGATCCTCCACACCATGGCTCCATCACTCTGAAAGACAGCTGACAACAGGATTAGCTAATTATGCTTGAAGTAGAGCTCCCAGTCCTCTTACACCTACTCTTTGTTTCAAGGTAAATCACCTTCTTGCTGTTGCTAGAGTAAGAGCTCGACACTTAAAGCTGTTTGAAAGAGATAGACCTTTGAAAAAATAGTACATGACAGTGATTGATTGAATTAGAAACGGATCTAGTCGTTGCTATTCCCTATACATCATCTGATAGTTTAAATATGACATGACCAATTCGAAGTCTTTATCACCTACTTTTTTCATAACTAATATTTCCATTGATTTTAATTCATTGTTTCTTTTTAGATTTTGTTTACTACAGTATATAAATTAATTGAATTTACTTGTTCTCAGTGATTGGGTTTGTTTTCTTGAAAAGGGGAAAATATTTGAAGAATAATTGAATTAATACTATATATTTGTTCCATGTATGAAAAAAACACATTATCTCTCCCACCAGTATTTTTGGAATTCCAGCTGGAGGCTATTTTGCATCCTAATGAGTGAGCCCAACTGTAGCTTGGGTTCCATGCGCCTAATGCAACCACACTCGGCATAGCTCAGCGAAAGGTAAACAGACAGAGGAAGAAGCCAGATGTAATGTGAATGGTAAGAAACAGTTCCCTGCATCCTGATGAGGGTGTACGTTGTGAGTCTGAACTCTCAGAGAAGTTCTCCACTGTCACATCTATTTGAAGTTAATGGGTATTTGGCACCCCTGGAACTGAGGCCCCAGCGTAGGCAACTGATAGACATCTCAGGGATTCCAGTAAGAGAAAGAAAAAGTACAGGGAAACAAAACAATCTACTGTTACAGTAAATTTAGAGAGTAAGTTTTCTAGAAAGGAAAACTTTTACCGAAGTGAAGAGTTGTCACATGGACATTGACAAGATGCCTGTGGAGTCAGTTAATACTCTGGGAGTGCTCATCAGCCATCTGTTCATTGACTTCCAAGCATCTCCGTGAGAAAGGTCTGTGCAGTGCTCGGGACAGCTTTGCTCAGCAAGGCTTTTGTAGCACAAAAAAACCCAGGAAGCACAGCGAAAGCTAATGAGCAAAACACTTGTTCTACCACCAGTGCAACAAGTGATGTGGAGGGAAGTTGACATGCCCTGAACATTGCTTTGGATTAAAAAGCTTTATCTTTGATGCTGATGAGTTCCTCCCTGCAGCACTACCACACGCTGTCACTGCAGAAATCAGACTGCTCCCAGGCTTCAGTTTAATTAAACACACACGTCTGCCACAGGGGTGAACATCATTAAAGGTGTTGTGGTTTAGCAATACGTACGTTAGTTACTTGGGATTTTACAATGTCTTAAGAACTTTTCCAGGAATCAATACAAAATTATGAGGAAATTGGTGTGTCCAGGAGAAAAGAATAATGGAGAATAAAATGAAGCAAGAAGCAGCACATAGCAGCAGACTAATAATCAAAGGATGGTTTCATACTACTGACCTTATGGAATATGCCAAGTTCAGGATTTTTACAGGGAGGAAAATAAAAAGAAACAAATCAGCGTACTATCTTCAAAAGTTCTAAATCCTGTCTGATAAGCTGCTTTTAGAAAACTAAACTTTCCAGCATTAAATACTGTCTGAAGTGTAAAACGTGAAATCTGTAAGCGTATTTTATGACAAAAGCATACTTAAATTTGTATATAAGAAGAAATAGATATGAGTGTGATGAGATTTGTCTTTTGTTGTAGGATATCTTCATCAAAAAGGAAAAGTCCAGTAGACTGAAGTTGGTATTTGCCTTAATCTAAGAAAAGAGAGTGTGTGTGTGTGTCCCCCCCCCCCCCCCCCAAGTACATTTGAATCCAAATCTGTTTTCTGTTACTGGTGTATTTTAGTAACGTTATAACATAGGAACCATCACAGCTTTGATTTCCAAGGAAGCTCATTTTGGGAGGTGGTAAATACAATTTTAAAAGCGATGTCAAAAAAAAAAAATTAATACTGCTTTATGAGAAAATGTAGTTCTGATTTTTAAAAAGCATATGGTTGTTACTGTACCTCAGCTTGCTTTTTTAAAATGAACCAAAATTTCAGTAAAGGTGTTGGCCACAAGCTGCTGTACCTTATTAGGGTTTAGATGGCCAACATTGAAAAATAAATCATTATATTCTCAAAACTAACTTTGGGGAAGTATATGAGATTATGTGTTTTATCCTCACATGCTTCCACGTTATGTTATATTGCATTACACCGGGTGACCACAGTGTTTTCCTGCTAGCATCTGCCAGAGTGGTGGTGGTAGCTCTTGGACAGAAGCCAGTAACCTCGCTTGCCTTTCGGAAACTAATTCAGACCTGTACTACTGCCTTTACAAGGAGTGTTTACCAAGGCTTATTTAAAACTAAAAGAAAGATATAGGAGTCTTTAAAAAGTGAGCAGCAACATTTATGGTGAAGCTATTATGAGAAGGGTTGGCTGTCAAGGCATATGGATGAGCAGAAGGCTACTCATGGGAAGAACAGGCTGCATGAAGTATTTTTACATGGATCCAAGTTGGCTTTTATTGTTTCAGATTTCAAAAGTGGATGTAAATATGGGGACAAGGGATGTTTATATGGATATAACATTCTCAGCTACTCATGTTTTTATGGAAGACATCACAAATTGGACAGTAGGGGGTTAGGCATTTAGGGAGGGAAAAGTGGAAGTCTGGAAATGGGATAAGGAGGTTGTAAGAGATTATTCAGTGTGTGTGCCAAGTGAGATGTGAGTTGCTTAGACGGCTGAGCAGTATTAGTACTGTATTGATACGCAACAGAAGTTAAAAGTTCGTTGGAGAACAAATGTCAGTCTTGCCTGTAAACCAGGACTGGATTGAAGTCTGCTCGCAGCTGCCATTCAGGTGGGGTCCCACCATCTCTGGTGGGGAAGACTCACCGTGTGTAATGAACCAGCACTGGAAAGCCAAGGGAAAATGTGATGGTGTGAAGTGAGGTCAAACAAAGTGAAAATCCACTGATTCTCACTGCCGGCTGTAGGTGTGGCTGCAGAAGGCCAACACAGTTGAGTGTGCACTAAATACACGTTATTAAGATACATTCTTCAGATGAACTTCTGCTCCCAAATTTTCTACATACAGAGGTCCTGAATTTACACAGAACAATATTTAAAGGTGAATGTTAACAGGAGTATGCAGACTAAACAGGAAAGTGCATTGGGTTTATGTCTTTCCATGTGAAGTTTCTGTTACAGTTACAGTGTGTAAGTACATACGCAGATACGTACATATCCGTTATCGTCTTGAATTCTGCAGCAATGGTTGCATGTATTTAAATGCCAGTGACAATTCTGGACATGTCTGATTCACAATTAACCGTAAGCAGTCTCCAGCTGAATAACTAATAATGCCATACATTGTCTAAAGGTCAGTTTTGTTTATATTGGGAAAAAGGATGTTTAGTTTGGCTGAGTATACAGATGTTATATGAGGCAAAATGAAAATTGCCATGAAATACATGGAAGATATGAGATAGGATTTGCTTTGTGGAACTAGACCTTCATCTGTTTAGTCTAGCACCTAGTCTTTGACACAGGTGAGAGACCATCTCATCTTACACGAGATCTTAGTCTAATATCTGAATTTAAATCTGAAGAATTACTTTAATATCAATTCCAAGTTTGTTACTTTTAAAGATTCTGAGCTTCTAACATGCTTTTGTACACATATGGATACCCGCTACTTTTTTAAAATATTGCTTTGGATCTTTTACTTCTGTGGCATCCTGTATCAGTTAGTTTTCTTAACATAATCATTCTGTGTGAGTAAATAATGCCTTTTATTTGTTTTGAGTGTAGATGTTGTCATTTGTATGTTGCAGTCTGTGCCCATATCCTCCAAGCTAAATACAAGTCCATGCTCTCCTTGTTCAGGTGAATAATTTTTGTTTCTAATTGAGGTGGGTTTTTTTATAAATCTTCACTTGATGTATATGTCATTATTTATTTGATTTATAAATATATATTACATTTTTAATATATAATAAGATTTCCTGATAACTTCAGCAAAACATATTTTTAGGTGAAGATAGTAAATAAATAAGAAAGAAAAAATTACTTTTCAATTTGACTTGGAGTAATTTTTGCGGACAATAAGTTGTAAGATGTGCAGCAGTACCAGTGGGGAGGGAGTCTTACACCTACCAGTATTTTCCAAACACCCAATCAGTGTAGTAAGTTGATTTCAGACACCTTTCAACAAACCTCCTCACAAGTTTCATGTCTTATCTTCAGCTTTGAGGCAAAAAAATGTTTTTTAACTTTCACTCTTACTAGGTGTACAGAACAATAGCAGGTAGGAAAAAAGTAGCCATCTGCCATCCAAGAAGGTACTAAAGGAGTTACCACTACAGAACTTTATACTGAAGGTGATGTACAAGGCAGGTCTATCCAGAATGCCTGTTATCTCAGCTTGAATTTGCAGATATAAAGAAATCTGTCTACTTGTTAATAAAGCAGTTTTTATCCACACACTGCAGAATCACATAAACCTTTCCAGAATTACTTTTCCCAGTATACTTTTTGTTTAAAAGCACTATCAGCTTCTATATCAGTGTTATAAAACATCCAGTGCTTCTCTGCAAAAGGCTCAAGTGCTTTTTTGCTCCAAGAGTTTTTCAGTCTAAATGAATAAGGTAGCACAGCAGAAAAAAATTACCTCATTATTGCAGAATTCTAGGAACCTTAAAATAATGTACAAATACAAATCCTGATGTGATTTTTCTGTAGAAAGATACTTTACCTGTTGTTCTCCTGATTTGTTTTCCTAGAGAAAATGAAATCATGAAGTCAGTGCTACTCTTACAGCTTAATCCATTTTTTGAATGAAAGACCAGACTTCCTATTAGATGTCTCACTTTAAGCCCCATTTCTGTTTCTGACAAAACAAATGAACTCTTTGTTATGAGGTTTTAATCTTACTGAGAAAGAGACTTACAAACTTTTTTTTTACTTACTTTTAAAATGAGAATGATTTTTTAATGAAAGCTATGCTGAAAGCTGTTGTTTTTAAAAAATTGACCCAATATCCTTTGAAATTATTCTTTTCGTATGTCGTAAGTTTGTTAACGTTGTGCTGCGTAAGATCAGTGTTTATAATGAGTGTTTCAAATTATCTCCTTTTACAAAAAGGACATAATTGGAGTTTTAAACATTTTTCAGCTACAATAGTTGAAATTATGAAAGTCACTAAAGCAAGCCATCTGTCAGCGAATGACCAAGGAAAAGGAGATAACGTTCTGTAGAAGAAGTAGTCATGTTTGATCACTTGCTAAATATAACATAAAAAAGGATAGAATCAAAACAAGAAACATTGGCTACCTTATCTAGACTGATGCAACAGTTATATTTCTCCAGGCTTTTCTTCTAAAAAAATCTCTTGTATTATTAGGTTTTGTTGATCGGATGTTCTGAATTGCTTCTTCTTAAAGGTGCGACTGCATTTGACACATCAATACCAGGTCATTTGGTCTTATCCAATGTCCGCCAAGACAATTGGAAGTCCTTATGTTTAGTTCTTTTAATTTCAACCCAATCCCATGCTGTTTGTGAAGTATGGCAATGATCTCAATAGCTCCACTTGCATATATATATCTCCATATATATGCAGATATATATATGCATATATTTTTTCTTAGAAATTATCCCCTGTGTTTTGTGTTTTCACCCCTTGTGTGTAGAGTATTTTTGTATATATCAGTATTATCTGCAGACCTGAATGAGAACGGGAGTATAGACACCACTGAGCCTTCACTCTTTATGCATCAGAAAAAGCTGCTAACGTTATTTTTTGTTTATTTCAGGTTTCTTTTCTCCATGGAAAACTCCAAAGCCTGTAAGTTCCCTTTCAAAATTGCACACAGTGAGTTCATAAGATGACTATCATTCAAAGCAAATTTCTGTAGACTTTCATCTAACCCTCCTGTTCCCAGCTCATGAGACACCTCTCAGCAGTGCCCCAACTCCAGATGAGACAGCAGCAGGGGTGGCCTCACTAATAAGCTCTGCAGATCTGTTGACTTGGAATCTGCCAGCAGTGGCCTGGAGAAAGGAACATCTCAATGTTAAGATGGGTGTCAAGAACCAGAAATGCAGTGGCTCAAAAATGAGGGTTCTGGAGGAGAAGGCAGCAGAAGGCCCCAGCACTGAGGCCAGTCTACTTTGCTTCCTAGTTGGCAATCTCTTTGAAATGGACAAAATGTACTTTTTCTGGTTTGTAAGTGCCTTGAGCTTAACATCCTTAAAGTGATTGTTATTCTTTCTTGCATTAGTAGATCTAGAGCTGGAAATAATTACGCTTCAAGTGAGAGCTTGGACTTGATAAGTTACTGAGGTGCCTTCTAACCAACATTTCTGTATTTCTATGGTTTTGACATTAAATCCCAAACTCTGAGGACCTTTCCTAGGGTAAGACTAAGCAATGACAGTTATTTATTCTGTTTATTGCTTCTAAGAGCAAGAGCAGTAACAATAACAATATTTTTTAAGGATTTATAGCTTTCCTGTTTCGGGG
The DNA here is from genome assembly GCA_027574665.1 of Rhynochetos jubatus. Classification (NCBI taxonomy): domain Eukaryota; kingdom Metazoa; phylum Chordata; class Aves; order Eurypygiformes; family Rhynochetidae; genus Rhynochetos; species Rhynochetos jubatus. The sequence goes on from CM050652.1 coordinate 12,898,276, forward strand.
GAGTGGGAGTATGTTGAATCTGCACAACTTCACATCCTCTCATATTGTATCATGGCATTTTTAATGCACACCAAAATAATTGTTATAGCCTATCAAATACAAATAGCAATTAATTAATCAGCTGATGCAACTCCATCAGATTGCTTCAGCTTGTGGTGGTTTTGATGGGAAAGGCTAGAGGATGGATGCAATACATGGGAAGAAGTAATGCATAAGTTTGTTTATTCATCTACGTAGCAGGACATTTGTGAAAATAAATCTGACTATTAAGAGCTAGCTTGTTCTCACCAGTTTAAGGTTCCTGTCTGACTGGGAAATTCAACTTTCAATCCCATGTAAAAAGTGATGAAATAGGAAATTTGTAACTTGTTAAAGATCTAAATTAAAAGACTTCCTACTCTCAGTGCTCACCCTCCTTATGTGCATATAAAATATATAAATATCAGCATATTGTTGGCGATTGGCTGCACAGTTTTGTTACATAAACAATACAGTAGTTCATACTCAAGTAGCACTGGCCAATAACCAGGATCTAGGGAAACGACGTGAGTGATGCAGTTTTTCAGGCAATAGTCTGAGGAAACGAGGGCTCGCAGAATAACATAACACCACTGTGTGCAGATACTGTACGTGCAAGCAAGCTAACCATCACAGCTAGTCTGTTTTGGGGTAGTCTCAGCAGGAGAGTTTACAGATGATTAACCAGGTTAAGGTAGTATGCATTCCTCTGCCTGTCACCGCTTTAACTAAAGAAATAGTCAGACATAAATTTCTAGTGCCCAAGACTTGAAGATTGAAGCCAAGTGCCCCTGAAGCACCGTCTGCAGTCTGAAGCAATAAGGCCAGCGCATGGAGCTTAAGGAAGCCATCCCAACACCCCTGCAGAGCCCTGTAGGAGTGTAAGAGGAAGGAAAAACTGCAGATGGCCCCAAACCAGGTTTCCCTTCTGCTTGGGCGACCACTGCTGTCCCCTTACCTCTCTGGCTGTACCGGGAAGAAGAACCCACCATTCTTTAAAGCCAAAAGGGGACCATGGCCCATTGGCTGGAAGTGGAGAAGAGACAAGCTCCTTTCCCTGAGGCAGAGGCTCAGGGATGGTGTGCACTGTGTGTCATGTCCTCAACATCCCAGAGTAGCCTGCAATGACAGAAATCTCCTGTGGTTTCCGTGTATATAGTGCATATATTATATATATATCATATGTAACGTATTTTGGTTACTGCAAAATGAACTTGAGCAATGTCACCAAACCATTACCCCGACTTGGGTTTGATGCCCTGCACTCAGTGCCATCCTTGCTCGTTTCCAAGAACACCTTCACCTGTGAGCTTGCATTATGATAACTCACATGATGGGTTTGGGAGATATAATTCGTCCATGACGAGCCCAGCAGCGGGAGCAGTTTACGATTCGGCAGCTGAGCATTAGGTTGAGATGGACCAGAAGGTTCTCAGAGCTCGGGAACCTCGAGGAAGAGCTGAGAGACCCGTCCCGAGGCGGCAGCTCTCGAGAGACAGGCTGACACAGCGAGGGCATTACCAGGAGCAACCACGGGCGATATAAATGCCCCTGGGGTGTGCTGGCAGCACAGCAGAAGGGTGGAGCAGAGCAGTTCGCACGGCAGGGCGAGCAGGTGAGGTGTGAGGGCAGGACCCGGCCATGGTGGCTGCTCGCAGGAGAGCCGTTGCTAGGAAGAACGCGGTGACCCAGATAGTGCTCCCACTCAGGGATGCTGCCGTCAGGTCTCCAGCTGCAGGGGGTGCCTGAGCCTGTCCCTCCTACGCGAGGGTAGCAGAGACAGCCCCTGCGTGAGGGGTGAATAGGTCGATGATCTGCTCAGCTGGTGACAGAGCTGAAGTGGGAAGTGGAGAGGCTGAGGGGTGTGGGAAAGGAGAGAGGTCCTCGCTCCACCAACCTACCACCCCAAAGGAAAAGGCAGCGGATGGAGGTCCCACAGCTCGCAATGGATCCCATATCCCTTGCTATCAGGTGGATGGAAGGAACTTAAGAGGGGAGCGGAATGGAAACGGGTCCCTGCTCTGTAAGGAAGGCACATCCCCTCTTGCCCTCCCTCCCTTTCCCAGTTGCCCTTGCAGAATAGATATGGAGCTCTGGAACTCGAGGGCCAGGCAATTGCAGAGGGAGCAGAGGAAGGTCCGTCCAGAGGACTGCCCAGGATGACTCCATCAGCCCCACACGTTACGACTGCCTCCATTAAGAAAAGAAGGAGGGTAATTGTCATAATCAGTTCCCTTCTGAGGGGAACAGAGTGCCTGATATGCCACCCAGACCCATCGCACAGGGAAGGCTGCTGCCTCCCTGGGGCCTGGATTAGGGACATCCCCAGGAAACTCCCTGGCCTGGTGTGACCCTCTGACTATTACCCTCTATTGGTAATGCAGGTGGGCAGTGATGAGCTTGAGGAGAGTAATCCAAAAGACATCAAAAGGGACTTCAGGGCACTGGGGCAATTGGCTGCAGGATCAGGGGCACAGGTAGTCTCCACAATCCCTTTAGCAGCAGGGAAGGATACTAGGAGGAACAGGAAAACACACCTGATCAACACATGGCTCAGAGGCTGGTGTGGAAGATGGAGTTTTGGGTATTTTGAGCATGGGAAAGTTTCTAAAGCACAGGGCTGGCTGGTGACAGATGGTGTGCAGCTGTCTCAAAGGGGAAAGAGGATTCTTGCCTGTGGATTGGTGGGGCTCATGGAGAAGGCTTTAAACTAGGTGTGAAGGGGGCAAAACCGGTAGTGCTGTCAACAGGTGCCCAGGGCCTCGAGAAGAATCTCCAGTCACCAGGAGAACACCTGGCAAGCAGAACAAGAGAATTCTAGATGCTCCAGTCCACAAGCCAACTTCATTGGGGGCCCATCTTAGATGCTTCTATGCGAACGCATAGAGCATGGGGAATAAACAAGAGGAGCTGGAGGCGTGCACACACATGAGGGAGGGGCTCTGACCTCATTGGCATCACGGATGCGTGGTGGGACAGCTCCTATGACTGAAGTGTCAGAATGGAAGGATACAGGCCCTTTAGGAAGGACAGGCAGGGGAGATGTGGAAAAGGAGTTGCCCTCTATGTCAGAGACCAGCTGGAGTGCGTGGAACCATCTGGGGATGGATGAGGAGCTGACTGAAAGCTTATGGGTCAGGATTAAAGGGAGGGCAAGGAGAGGGGAGACAGTAGTAGGAGTTGGCTACAGGCCACCTGGCCAGGATGAGCAAGTGGATGAGGCCCTCTACAGACAGATAGCAGCAGCCTCATGGTCACAAACCCTGGTTCTCAATGGGGAACTTCAACCACCCCGGTAACTGTTGGAGGGACAACATGGCAGGGCACCAGCGTGCCAGGAGGTTCCTGGAATGTGCCAATGACAGCTTCCTTCTCCAAGTGATAGAGGAACCGACAAGGAGGGGTGCTGTGCTGGACCTTGTTCTCACCAACAGGGAGGGGCTGGTGGGGAAAGTGAAGCTCAAAGGCAACCTTGGCTGCAGTGGCCACGAGGTCGTGGAGTTTGAGATTCTTACAGAGGTGAGGAGGGTACACAGCTGGAGAGAAGGGATGCCATCCAGAGGAACCTTGACAGGCTGGAGAGGTGGGCCTGGGCCAACATCGTGAAGTTCAACAAGGCCAAGTGCACATGGGTCTGGGCAATCCCAAGCACAAGTACAGGCTGGGTGGAGAAAGGATTGAGAGCAGCCCTGCGGAGAAGGACCTGGGGGTACTAGTGGATGAAAAGCTGAACATGAGCCGGCAGTGTGCACTGACAGCCCTGAAAGCCAGTTGTATCCTGGGCTGTATCAGGAGAAGTGTGGCCAGCAGGTCGAGGGAGGGGATTCTTCCCATCTACTCTGCTCTCATGAGACCCCACCTGGAGTACTGGGGCCCCCAACATAAGAAGCATGTAGACTGGTTGGAGCGAGTCCAGAGAAGGCCACGAAGATGCTCAGAGGGCTGGAGCACCTCTGCTATGGGGACAGGCTGAGAGAGTTGGGTTTGTGCAGCCTGGAGAAGAGAAGGCTCTGGGGAGACCTTATTGCAGCCTTCCAGTACCTGAAGGGGGCCTACAGGGAAGCTGGGGGGGGGCCTTTTTACAAGGGCCTGTAGTGGCAGGACAAGGGGTAATGGGTTTGAGCTGAAAGCAGGGAGATTTAGATTAGATATCAGGAAGAAATTCTTCATGGAGAGGGTGGTGAAACACAGGAACAGGTTGCCCAGAGAAGCCGTGGATGCCCCATCCCTGGCTGTCTTCAAGGCCAGGCTGGATGAGGCTTTGAGCAACCTGGTCTAGTGGAGGGTGTCCCTGCCCGCGGCAGGGGGGTTGGATCTTTAAGGGTCCCTTCCAACCGGAGACATTCTGTGATTGTAATTCCCCTTGTGTTTATCTGTGTGTGTAGCTACTTATGTTAGCAGTATCACCCACAAGTAAGAATGTTTTGCTCAGTTTTTAATTTCAAACTTGAAGATTTAGAGCTAAAAGGAAGCAAGAATTAGACATATGGGACCCAGTAGGGTTTTGCCAATTGATCTCCAGTTTCTTTTCCTTCCTCCAGTGAAAAGTTTGCTCATCAAAGATAATTGTACTTTCATTTCTCTTTTTAAAGCCTTATTTAAATATTTTAATTTTATTTAGTTTCACTTTTTGAAAGAGGTAAGTGTTCCATTTTTGTGGCATCATCCAAAAAATTAGGAAACTTTCACTTCCAGATAAACAGTGCCCCACATGTTGTTCTGTTTCACAGTAGTGAGATGGTTGCAGTGACTTGTGTTCCTTTTTATGTTCCTCATGGCAGGTAAAAGCTAAACATAATTTTCCAGTTTCCTTGATTATAAGAAACTTGCATTAAACCCAGGTCTCCTTTCCTATTTAGACATAGGGGTTATAACCAGGTTTGTTTCTGGAGAACTTTGAATTTGCACTTCCATGATACAATTGTATGCTCTATATGTGTATATATCCCCGAGCTAATTCCTTTAGTGCCAGAAGGTGTATTAGGAGTATTTTTGTGCCATTCATGTGTCTTGCCACATAGGCTAATTTACCCAACACAGAGGATAAATTTATTTTGGTGTAAAGGGTACCTTCAGGTACCCTAGGTACTTTCCTGTACCGAAGCTATATTGATGACAACACAAGCACCTCCATATGTCACCGTATTGCACAGGTTATACATACCTATAGTGCCCTCTTGTATTACATCCTAGTTGCTGTCTTTTGTATCTGACCCAAGTAAATGTCTTTCTTGAACAACTGGTGAATATTGAATACAGTATTCTGTATCGTCATCATTAGCCCTTGATAGCACCAATACTCTCTTTTCTTAATTTAAATATCATACCTGGCACATACTAGAGCATGAGAGGCATCCTATGATTGACTGAGAAATCTAGACCTTTCTTTTTTTCCTTGTTTCTAATGAACCAGCCCTACTTACTGCTGAAACTCAGACAGAAGCACAGCTTGAATTATAAGACGGCTCTGTATAAAGAATGAGGTCCTCAACAACCTAAAATGGCCAATATCCATATTCTGTATATTTTGAAGTATGAAGCTAAGTGTCAGATCACCTGGGATGTGCAAAGTGATGGCTGCTCAGCATGTTCAGCAGGAGGACTCTAAAACATCTATAGTCCACATACTTGGTGTGGAAAAAGCCTGTTGCTGTTAATCATCAGAACAGAAGCTTGCCTGCTGAGCCAAACACCTGAAACCAAGGAACGAAAGGCTAAGGATAATCACAGAATTTGTAGAGCAAACTTACTGTAAATCTGCAATAGTCTTTGATAAGGCACTGCTGATACACTAGAAGTTGATGGTAATTACAGTTCAGTTTGTTTCCAAGAGGCATTTTTTGTGTACTTAAACTGATTATTGGGTTATGTGTGAGAACACACTGTTCAGGAAGCTTTACCATCCTTTGCTTCAAGAAGGGTCACAGAAAAAGCCAAATATTTGTTTCCTGGGATAAACAAGTGTGTTTTGTTTAACTTAGCCTCTTCAAATACATTTGCTAATGCAATTTAAATAGTAGCCAGCTCCTCCAAAGAGAGAAATGCAGATCCCCAAGTCTTCTTTTGCACAATCTATTGTATTATCTCCTTCCTGGCTTGATGTACTTGTGAGACTACTAAGGGCAGTCTTGGAGAAAACATGGATTGAGGTGGTTTCATACACAGACAACACACCTGTGCACTTCTCTACTCTAAATGGTCTGGAAGAGTTGAAAAGCTTATCCTACGCTGGGGAGTTTAGCTGGATGATGTCAATGTCATTTTTATATAAGAAAGAAACAGTAAGAAATGAAAAAGACTGCATCAGAAAATGCTCACTTTTCTCTTACCATGTTCTGTACTTTTTGTCATTGAACATTCAGCTATGACTAGACGCTCAAATACTTTTGTAATAATTTTCCCTCTTTTTTTTATTCAATTGAAGCTGTGAATTCTGCTCACAGCTACAGTAATGTGCTTCTCCCTGGGCAGCTAGCTATTTTCATGTATTCTCAAAAGATACAGCATTAAGATCACTCAGTTACTACCCAGTCTGGCTGCTTCTTTAAGCACTGCTTTCATTTCTGTATTTTGATGAATCTGATAACTTCTTCACAGACCCACAGCTTCCATCTTTAGCAGAATAACTTCCAGTAGCTCAGCCCATTCTAGGAGAGGCACTCAGCATGCCTCAGGGTAATTGTCGACCCTAATCTGTATGGGATCATACTGTCTAAGAAAGATCGCATCTTCCCATGAGCAACAAATTAACAAGTGAATTTAACAAAGTCATTTTACAGCAGCACAACACACACCTTTCATCTCAGAAGGCAACAGGGATTTGCTAATTTTACAAAATACATCTTTAACTGAAATCAGTTTCTTTGGTCTCATTGTGGAAGTCACAGTTTTTGCGAAACTTTATTCTCTGTCTGTTTTTATTCCAGATGATGGAACGATGGGAGAATCAAGGCAGCCCTCAAACAAGCCTGTCTGCTCCAGCTATGCCACAGAATATTCCCTATCCACCCACTCTTCACAGGAGTTCATTTCCCGATTCAACAGAGGCCTTTGATCCACGAAAACCTGACCCATACGAGCTGTATGAGAAATCAAGAGCTATTTATGAAAGTAGGCGTAAGTGAAAGACCTGTTCACCCTGCCGACCATTTAATATTTAAAGCTTTTGCCTATGAATGTGTCACTGCTGACACTTCTCTGTAATTATCTTTTGTAATTTAAAGAAAGCAACTGTGATCCCACTAATAGAGGCCATTATAAATTATTCAAAAAGTGATTCTAGATTTTCCTAGGCCTTGCCTAGATTCTGAAGTTTGACTTCATATTTTTTTTCCTTGTATACTTGCTCTCTTCATTTTGACTGTTAATTCCTCAGTGAAGAACAGTATATATGCCATCACATTTTGCTGTGCTATTTTTCTTCATTGTTAACCAATAGGATGATGTGAACTTAGCAGTACAAAATTGTTTCACTTAATTTTAAAGTGAAGTTTATTAAAGAAATTTAATATTTATTTGGGTTTTTTATAAAAATTACTTTGACAAGTTTTCACGTTGTCCTTGGTAGTTAGAAAGAAGCCCATAGCACTAATAAGTACTATTGGAAGATCTACATAAATCAGCACTGAGCCATCAAGATTCCCATCTTGTTTTTAATGCTTTTTCCTCAAGGGTAAAGGGGGTCAAACTTATTTACTCTTTATCATAAAGAACATTCTAGCTAAAAATGTTATTCTAAACTGTCCAGAGTTTTTATGCTTATTAAGATCAAACCTTCAAAATGGTTTGGTTTTTTAATGAAAGCTTTTTCATAAGTTATTATTTGCACATGACACCCTCCAATTTATTTTATAAATTACTTTAGCCTATAGACCAAATTACTTTATAAATTACACAAAATGTACAGTAAAATGTACAATAAAGGGTACAGTAACCACTCCTCCCAGATTTCTAACAGTGTCGTGATCTTCCAGCTAATTCTGAAGCTTTAATTTGTTGTCTTCTAATGCAGGCATCCTTTGAACATTTGCTCTAAGTCTTGATTCCACAGTTCCCAACCAGATCGCTTCTGCACTCCTTCATATCCCTTGGTCATAAATAACTACCTCCAAGCATCTCTTCTGTATGACATTTTTGTTTCTTGAATGCAATAAGTACACATCTTGGCAAATTCAGTTTGTCAAGCCTTCGATTGCTTTTATTCTCTAACTATTATTGCTAGTGTTTCCTGAAGTGGGAGAAACAACAGGCAGGAAATCCATTACTGAGTCAAGAAATTGTCATCTAAATTGAGTATATGGGAGGGAGAGTTCCAGGATAATACACACTGAGTTTCCTACCATATGGTTGTGTCAGGTTGGTTATCTTCAGTAATGACATAACCTTAAAGTGTACAGGAAAAGTTCAGCTACTTTGGGTTTTAAATACTTCTTGTTTCAAAGCAAGTTTGCCTTTTCTCCTGGTAAGACTGGAAAAGGAGATTCATCTTCTAAAAAAAGTGCAAAGAAGCAAACAGTCATGACCTGGAAAACTCAAAAAGAAAGGGGTAGCATTAAGTTTTGTTTCTCTCACAGTGAGACTCTGTTACTATACAGTTCATATACGTACTGCTATAGCTCTGAATCCCTACAGATCCTGTTGTCAGAGGATCTCGCCACAGTCAGCACTCACAAGGACCTCATCTAAGCCCCTGTTTCCCTATCAGGGAGTTGAGCAAGTTATGCATCAAAGCGTAGTTTTGTGAGGAGCACAAATGACATGACTCGAAGCAGAGTGAGAGCTGGACCCAAGGATCCTGATTTACAGGTGTTTGCTCTAGCTGCTAGGCATTCTCATCCCTACCTGATGATAGCAAGAAAGGGGCTTCAGGCGCAAACTCTCCATGAAAAAGGATGATTTTCATTCTACAGGAATGTTTTTCCACCTTAGGCATGTGGAGGACCTTCATGACCCTGAGCGAAAGGGAATTTCAAATTTTAATGATCAGATATGAATTAGAAAGGACTACTGCTTCCACACTGGAAACGGTTTCACCGAAGCCGTTATACCAATACAGCTTGGAAACAAATCAAATGATGCATTAGTACAAAAGCAGAGTGCAGCTCTGTGTTGTAAGTCATAGCTCCTTGGAAAATTATTCTTCACAAGTTAGCTGTTACCTATCAGCTCCTACCTGTTAGCTGTCACCTGCCTCTGCTGTCACCCATCAACTGTGCTCAATAGCTCCAAGTAGCCAAAAAGGAGCATAAAGTGTTTCCAAAGACTGATGAATATTACCACATCATCTGAAACTGCTGCCTAAAAGCGAAGGAAGAGAAATTGTTTTCTTCATTCTTTGTCTTTCCTTTCTGCAGCTGTGTCTCTCCATCTCTCTGCCTTTTCTTCCTCATTTTTTTTCCTTTTCCACTCAACCACCCCAGACACTTATTTTTTCTCCTTAGTGAAGACAGACCTACCTAGCTTTCTGCTGTTACATTTTTTTGTAAAACTCAGAAATGGAGAAGACCTGCTCAAATGACTGGATACTTTTTCCTTTTTCTAGTCCACTATTAATTTTAGGCAAATCCTTTAACTCTGTTGTCCTTATTAAAACTCTTAGGGATCTGGACAGGCTGGATCGATGGGCTGAGGCCAACTCTATGCATTTCAACAAGGCCAAGTGCTGGGTCCTGCACTTGGGTCACAACAACCCCTGCAACGCTACAGGGGTGGGAAAGCTGCCTGGGGGAAAAGGACCTGGGGGTGTTGGTCGATAGTTGGCTGAATACGAGCCGACAGTGTGCCCAGGTGGCCAAGAAGGCCAGTGGCATCCTGGCCTGTATCAGGAACAGTGTGGCCAGCAGGACTAGGGCAGGGATTGTCCCCCTGTACTGGGCACTGGTGAGGCCGCACCTCGAATCCTGTGTTCAGTGTTGGACCCCTCACTGCAAGAAAGACATTGAGGGGCTGGAGCGTGTCCAGAGAAGGGAACGGAGCTGGGGAAGGGTCTGGAGCACAAGTGCTGTGAGGAGCGGCTGAGGGAACTGGGGTTGTTTAGCCTGGAGAAGAGGAGGCTGAGGGGAGACCTTACCGCTCTCTACAACTACCTGAAAGGAGGGTGCAGAGAGGTGGGGGTTGCTCTCTTCTCCCAAGTCACGGGACAAGAGGAAATGACCTCAAGTTGTGCCAGGGGAGGTTCAGATTGGGTATTAGGAAAAATTTCTTCACCGAAAGGGCTGTCAGGCCCTGGAACAGGCTGTCCAGAGAGGTGGTTGAGTCACCATCCCTGGAGGTATTTGAGACGTAGAGATGGTGCTCAGGGACACCGTCATGTGGTGCTAGTTTAACGTTTAGACATGGTGATCCTAAAGGTCTTTTCCAACATAAATGATTCTATAATGCTATAATATTTCTCATTATAAAATGTATAATAGAATTTTGGGGTTATATTCCTCTAAAGAAAGCAGTAAAATAAAACATTTTTTTAGAGTGATTAGGTTACATTTGGCCTTCAGGTAGTGTGGTAGTCCAAGACTAGTGATGTGTCACAGAAATGCCAGTAGGAAGAATGAGAAAACCAGTGATAAGCTCTCATTAAAAGTGAAATCTGAACAATTACAGTTCCACCTTTCACTGGAAGGACAAAGGTTCCTCCTTTCAAAATCTCCCATGCTATTTTCTTCTCTGACCACAGTATCATGATTTCCCAAGTTTCTTTCAAATCTATCATCTGCGTTATGCACTGTAATCTTTTTCTCCCAAAATGTTAAACAAATTGGAAAAGAACCAAAAAGCAAAGTCCACCAACAGCTGTGAAACATGCAAATAGCGAAAGTATTAGAATAATGCATTATTAGCCTTCATAAAATAAGGATGTTTTCTTATGCAGACTTATGAATACCTTTGTCTCAGGGTCACAGGCAAGCATTTCAATACATATTCACAGGCTACCTTTGCTCTGGGGTATCACTGCAGGTATTCAGCACAGAGATGTGTGAAAGTATCAGCAATAAGAGAGATTTGTCAGAGAGCATTTTACTGACTCATGCTGTGTAACTTTGAAAATACCATTCTTGCAGAAAAACACTAAGGCCATCAGGGTTTCATAAATTTGATAGTCATGGAAAAATATTAGGTGTACAGAAATGAATGCATTGTCTCCTGAAGGGGTCTGTGGCATAGTCTACAACTAAGGAGAATTTTCTTGTCAGTGCTTGTTGGCTGAAGACCTGCACAGTTACAGTTCTAAAAATTGAAGGAAGTTTTTTCTCATAATTCTTATTGCTTTCTTTTTTCAGACAGTATTTTCCTGACAAAAATTTTACCTTTAACAATTTTTCCCATTTTTGCTCATCTCTAGTTGAAAAAAGAATCCTGTTTTGGTTAAGGTGCTTTAAACAGATATCTACATGTGTGTGCATATGAATACATATGTATCACTGTGATAGCACTAAATGCATACTATTCTGAAGTATTATATAAAATGGTTTTGTATGAGTAAAAGTTCTGGGACTATAAATTCAGAATATAAAGTTCCAGTTTAAATCTTCCTTGAGCTCAGTTTGGTATACCTTTCAATATTTCAGTTCACCAGTTGCTGCCCTTTATATCAGTACAACATGCCTGTCTTCACTTAGTACATAAGAGAGTATTGGGAAATTACTGATTATGATGTATTATTATCACACTACTCCTTGACCTAGAGTTTGAGTGATTAAATTATAGGAAGGTAATTTCCCAAAGTAATTTCCAAAGAGTACAAGTTGCTGTTGTCCTTGCATTTATTGCTACCCTAAGCAAAAGCAGAGAAAGGTCTGAGAACTTAGGCTACTAAAGGAATATAAACTTTATTTTTTTAATAAGAGACAATACAAAACAAAAGGTGAAGAAATTTAGCAGACCAATGTTCATCAGTGCAGAAAGAGTTACTTGCCATGACAAAATGGATTTATTGATCATAAGAACTGACAGTGAAACCAAAAGAATTTTCAAATAGAATTATGAGAATATCATCATCACAGTACTGGGAACGTAAAGTGATTTTGATTGCTGGATTACAAAGTAGGTCCCAAATGACCTATGCTAATATGAAGTGTGTGTTTTACAACTGATGGCAGCATTAAAGATTCAATATTCCTTTCTCTTGAACAATTTACACTTTACTGAGAGGTATACAAATAGATTTTCATCTGCAAAGTGGTAAGGTATACCTAAGAAGTCAAAGTGGTAACTGAAGAAAACAGACTTGTAAGCACTGGGGAATTGGTCACAAGTACATAAGACTAATGGGAACTGTGTTGCCTGTGTGCTGTTCCAAACTGCTGCTTGCCCAGCTTTGGAGCATGGTCATATTCATCCTGCTCATTTGTAAAACTCTTACTTACCTAAAGCGTGGCTAGGACTGAGGTGCTGAAATGTTCCCTAGTGCTAGTTTTGCTTCAGGTATTTAGCATTCAACAAAGTATAATCTAGAAAATAACACAGTATGGACAATAAATGCTATCATCCCTGTCTTTCATCAGCATAATTCTTCCTCCAGAGAATACCAGTAACTCCATTGGTGCAAATAAGAATACCCTTATGTCGTGTTGCAGTTGAACTGTGCTCCTAGGGTTGTGTCTTGATAGCAAAGCCTGGTATTTTCACCGTTTGTTTCAGTTAAGCTGGGTTTGTGTCCCAGGTCTTGTTTATTGTTTATCTTTTTTCACAAATATTTTGCAGCTTTCAGTTTCAAAATCATGAGTGTCTTTTATTTTAAATTAAACATGAAGCTAGATGTGCAACCTTTTTACTGTTCTATCATCTTCTAATAACAGAGTTAACCTTGGCTTTGCATTCATCTTACATGGAAGAAATCTTGATGTATAGCAAGACCCTTTGAAATACACAGCTGCATCCTTATTCTCTAGACTGCATAGAGTAGTCCCCATGCTGGAGATTTATTTCAGTTATAGTTGTATACAAGGAGCACTTCAGAAGAAGGCTTCTTAGTTTTACTTTCCTGATTCTTGTTTCTAGTACAGATTAGCTGGAATAGTGCAGCAAATTTAGCACATATTTTATTATTCATTCAAGCTCTACTTCATAATTATTTCACTCCCATTTCAGATAAAAGACTACAGCTACTCATGACAATGCAACCACAGAAGTTCAACCAAAAAGGCTTTATATGGATGTATGATGCAACAACTAAAAACCACTAGTTTTATCAGTTTTCTTTTCAGGGCAAATCCAGAACATAGCTTCGTACCAGCTACTTTAAAGAAAACTAACTCTGTCCTGACTAAAAACCAGCACAATGGAGAATACACAAATCTTATGTCAACATTTTAAAACTTTCTGCACTCTGAATGTCTGTTCATGGTGACAGTGTTGGATAGGCTGGTCTCTTTGTCCTGTTGTCTCCAAATATGCCTTCCGCTGCCTCACTTCCTAAATTTAGTCAAAGTTTAAAAAACGCCAAAATGAGTTTAATAATAAGTAAATGGAAAGTTTCAAATTGCTTTGCATAAACGTTAATTTTCTATAAAAAATAATTGACCTATTTTATAAAACAGAGCTTGCTAGAGTGTCTCAGTATTTTGGTAAAATTATGAGTTCAGCCAGTTTGTACTTAGCAAATACAAGACACCAGGATGAGCATGAGTGACATGCGTTCTACTTGGCTTAGGCCTAGTCCCAACATCCCTTCCTCCTCACTTGGAAGTTGTTCTGTAGGGTCTTTGAGCCCAGAACGATGTGAGTTTTGATACAAACTACATATATCTGCATTTGTCGCAGGGAGATGTTGCTAGTACAATATCTTCTTAAATGTTAAATATTCTTCACAGATCTTTCCTCTTTTGAAATCTTCTACTAGTTGCTAACAGTTTGCCTGTCACAAGAGCACAGCTATTTAGAGATTATATTCTATTTTTCAAAGTACCAGTGACAAAATTACAAATATCCTGTACTGCACATGGACCCCGACTGCTGACAGCAGATTCTTCCCAAAATGAACATTGTTTTGCTGTATTTACCAAAAATACAGGTCTGGACTTAGATTTACCTTCCCGGTGATTGTATGTTTAAGAACTTTAAGACTTGATTCAACACCTTCACCATAGCAAAGTTCCAAGTTTCATATGTGTGAATTTCTAAACTAGAATGAAAACAAATGCTAGATTTGGAATGGTTGATTATGAGATGTTAACTAACACCATGAAATTCTATATGAAGTTCTGCAGGGCAAAAAAAAAGACACCTATTCAGAAACAAAAGCTAGATCAGACTTAACGAGATTAGCTTTGAAGGAAACTACTACACTGACAGACACTTTTGCTTGACCACAAACACTAGTTTACAATAAAAAAGATAATGCTAACTTGCTTAAGATATGTGGCTATCATCTTAGCATAGCAAGTTGTTCCCTAATTTGGCACAATTTGAGCATGGTTGTGCTTCTTTCACTTTGCTGCTTGAGCCCAGTTCTGAGAGATACTAGGTTTACTGCAAGCAGAAATGGAAACACAGAATGAACCAATCTTACAGCAGCTCAAAAGAGTAATTCTGTCTGGATGACCAACAGAAAAGTCGTGGGTCCTTTCAAACGAAAAAGCTTATTGAGACTACCAAGATGAAATTGCTTTTTGAACACTAAAATAATTCTGTCTCTTTTAAGAATTCCATTAAAGTTTTGAAAGGATGTGAGTTTAAAAAATCATTTCTCCAAGTTTGCAGTGAAGCAGCATCAGTTTCAAAGGTTCTGGTTATCAGGAGTTGTGCTGGAGGAATAACTTACATTTCGATAGCACCTCATCCTGAAGAATCCCAAATCCCAAAATCTGAAGCGTGTGAAGGAATTACCTCCTTTAACCAGCAAAGTGAAGACATGCAGCCACCTATACACTAAATCACCATAACCCCCATGACACAATTCCTAACACAGCCGGTGAACACAAATACAAGAGAAACACCAAATCCGAAGGGTTGTTCCCATCCAGTGGAATCTCTAGACTGCTTTTAGGTAAGCACTGTAGCAGTCATCTAAATATGAGCAGATCATGACTGTTATGTAAATACTTGTACCAAAAAAGTCATAAGATATTCAGTGGCCTCCATTGCTGCCTTTGGGAAAATGTCTTTGCCCTAGAGCATTAGTTTATTATTGACTCAAGTGAACTGTGAATTACTCAGCTGCTATCATTACTGTCCTTGTTCTCTTTAGGAAGCCGTCCACTGGAAGATAGGTAGCTTTAGTCCAAACTCTTCCAAAGTGGTAAGGAGCTGCCCACAGAGGAAACACTGTCCTCATCTTTCTCTTACCACATACATGTATTTCCATAAGGCTTAGCCAAAATTGCTTGCCTCCGGTGCATTCTCTGGCTTCTTTCTGCCTGGAACAACCTACTTACTGTATTAAATACACCCGTGTCTTCCTTCTATCTCAGGAAGATAACATATACTTATATGCTGCATCACTGTCCTACAGATGCTGATGTGACAGATCTTACCCTATTTATACCATGAAATACACATGTTATGATATTCTGGTTTAGAGTCAGTCACATGAATGTGTTACTACTTTATTTGCCTTACTGTTGTTGGTAGGACAATAGAAATCACCTCTGTTTTGGAATGGTTTGCAATTCACTCTGGATGCTGGAGAGATAATGAAACAGAAATACTTAGAACATTTCAAAATCAGCCAAGGAAGTGTAACAGTGAATTCAGCTATGGACTTGTTCCAGATTCCTCTAATGGCAGCAAAGTAGCTGTATATGAAAACAAGTCAGTTATTTGTTATATTTCATCTAGTGAAATGCAAATACTTTAAAACCACCTGCATGAAAAGAAGGTTAAATGGGTTTACCTGCATTTGCCTTCACGTACAACCAGTTGTTGTTATTGGTAAAATATATCCTTCTAGCAAAATCTTGCTCTTCTTGATGATAAAAGTCATTTTGCAATTGAGTTGAATAAAAGTGGTGGTCAAGCCATCTAAACACAGCCATTAAACTTTCCTTTTTACTGCTGTACTTGATTAAGCATAAATATTGTCACTAGCTTTCACAATTTTAAACACATTAACAATTTTATCTTCATCATAACGTATGTTAAAGGAACATTACCATCTTACTATCTGTTTCACTTTGCATAGAAATGGACAGGGAGGTCTACATCTAGCAGGAATACATACATGGACCACCTAGAAAGTCAGGAAGGAGGGGAGAAAAAAAAATTGCAATAAAACATAGAAATTGCACTTTGGTAATTCAAAACACAGCAAGAAATTGATGCTGCATCTTTAAATAACTTGAGAAATGTTTTTCATCTTTAATTCCCCATTTTCCTATTCAGAACAAGTGCTGCCCAGGACTGGTTTTCGAGCGGATTCCTCTGGCAAGTATTCTTCAGCCTTCATTGTTCTGTAAACTAATTGTCCTTCATTTTATGTTTCAGTTATTCTTCTTTCTTTGATCATTTCTCTAGATAATGGCCAGTCATGAATGTCCAGTAACTATTTTATTTTTTATGAGCTTTGTGGGGTTATAGAATGCTAACTCTAAATCTTTGTATTATAGATTTGCATTTTAATCAGGGAAAAGTATTTCTTTTTCCTCAACCAGTCTTTATGTATGTTTCACAATGTTTTACATGTGCTTTCATATGTTAGTGTTCACTCTTTAACATAAAAATGTATCTCTATAGCTCATGCCCAAATCTAAGCTTAAGCAATATTTTGTGTAAAACTGCAATTAATTCTATCTACATTTGCAAAAGAAGAGAACAGATGTATTATGCAGACCCACTCATTCCTTGCTCCCATTGATATATCTTGTTCTCTAAAAAACTAAAAGCAAAAACTTTCAAAAATAGAAGCTTTTTGAATCAACATCATCCTGTAAAGTGGCAATGGATGTCTTTAAAAATGAGCAATATTTGATTTCCTGATGCAATCACGTTAACCGAACAGTTAAAACAGGCTGTTTTGATGATCCCATTAAAGTCTTTTCTGGTCCTGCACAAGTTGGACAGAGATCCTAAATTAATATGATATTCAGCTGGCTTTGCATACACCAGTAGGGCTTATATGGTGAATAACTCTGTTACCACGCCTTTTTTTTTTCTTTGTTTATTTTTATACTGAAATCTTTGTTTACCAGATTTTCCTCTCTAAAAATATCAAGACGAACTCTTTATGGTTTTATAAAAGGTACTCACATGACCCAGGACTGTTTGCAAGCTTTTCACATCATTCAAGAGCACCTGAAACTCAGATAAAAAGTTATTGTAGATTTTTGTCATTCACAATTCACAATTAATAGCAATGATTTATATGGATCAAAAACCCTCACCATCTTCAGCAAAAGACTCCACAGTAATTTTATTTTTAGCAGGAATGATGAGCACACCCAGCAAGTCTGTAAAATTTGTACAACAAAGCTCTCCATCTTTTTTTAATTGCAATACGTAGAAGAGATTTAATTAAAACATATTCCAACTCAACATTTACAGCACAATCATCTCGAATACCAGGTTTATCACTATAAAAATCACATAACACTTTTGCAACTTGACTCACGCAGAAAATGAATTAATCTTCAGTGATATAATTTCTCTTTATACTTTGAAGAAACAATCGCATACACACTTATCAATGTGTAATCTACCTGGGAATTCAAATGAATACAGTACAAAAATGTAGCTGAGAGTTGATAATCACATCTTCACCTATGAGCTCTCACTATTGTTTAGTAACAATCTATTCTGGTACCTTTATATTCAAAGTAAATTCCCCATCATCCAGGAACCAGAAAGCAGAATTTCCCAATGCTCTTTACCATCTTTGCTGTGCAACAAAGATCAGATCACAGTTATCCAATTCCATTGTCTAAAATACATGGGGAAGACATCTGGTTTTATAACCTAGCAAAGTGAATTGTTGGGTTTTTTTCTCTTACAGGCCAAATTATCAGTTAAGAAAATTTTCCTTTACACAAAAAGAAGGAAAAAATGCTGTAACTATAAAAAAGACAATGAAGTTACTAGCAGGCAAAACTAAAGTTCTTTTTCTAATATAAATGTACAGAGAAGCAAGGGAGAACAGTGAACATTGTCATTCTTGCACAAGATACACATATGATCAGAAATATTGACTTTAAACTGAAACACCCCTTTCAATGAAACTGGTAGATGGGGCATTCAGGTGTATTAAGTCAACTGGAAGGAAAAGCAAACGGTGCAGTGGACTATACTAATTCTGTCTTGGCTTTGACTCCCGTGGTCGCAAACTTACTCATTTCTTCTTACTTGGCATGAACTACAAGGTGCTAATCTAATCTAGTTTACAAAGAGGAAAAAAAAAAAAAAGATGCATTTTCCATAATTAATTTCTATTAACCAACAGTTTGCAGTATATTGCAAGACACAGAAGTGTCATTTTTCTGTAAGTATAGGTAATTTTCTTTGTATGAACAACTGAAAATCTGCTCCAGCAAGAAAAGGCAAAGTTTAGATTATCTAACAGTCCTTTTTGAGGAGAAAAATACCAGTATTGTGGAGAAGCACTGAGGAAATGTCAGATGAAATGTAATAACTTACATGTGTAAGAATACTTGATCAGTGTACATTCAGGAATATTGAAACTGCTGCTACATAACAATAGAGACTTCTAGTAAATCTACCAAGCATAACCTCCTGTAGTAAAAACACATAGTAGTGAACAACTTGTGTGCATTTAAGAAACAAGAAAAAAGAGATTTCATCATCACCAAGACTTGAGAACATAATTTTGATTCAAGACTAACTGCCAATATGGAGATAAACTGAGACCTAATGCAACAGGAATTTACTCAAAATTGTATGTGTCCAACTAACCTGGCAACCGATTGCACGAAACAAGCGATGCGTGTTTGATCAATCTAGATTTCAGCTAGACATTTTACAAAGTGCCAGTTATAATTGAATCACTTACATGTTTCCTTGGAGGAGATAGTGCTT
This sequence comes from Rhynochetos jubatus, assembly GCA_027574665.1. NCBI lineage: Eukaryota > Metazoa > Chordata > Aves > Eurypygiformes > Rhynochetidae > Rhynochetos > Rhynochetos jubatus. The sequence continues at coordinate 12,917,254 of CM050652.1, forward strand.
AGCACAAAATATAAAGAAGACTCTGGACTGAAAGGGTAATATTAGCGGAGAGCCGTGCAATAAGCCTTCCGTGTTAGCGTAGTTGTCTCCAGACCAATGGAGAGCTGGTCAGTGCAGCTAATGGAGTTGGATCATACTAAGCATGAAAGCTGAAACAACCAGCAATAGCGGTAGAAGAAACGCTCTTAAGTGTACCAGTAAGTCACTGGAGATAATATGATATTACTGTGAAAAAGTAAGTAAAATCATGTGTCGCAATCTGTCAGTGAAAATTCTGAATGATGCGGGTGACCTAGTGACAAAGGCTACAAACAAGCTCAGGTACCAGTGTGCTCTTTGCTGGTCTTTACTGGTGAGGTCTGCGTGCTGTTTGCTTGCAGAGACTTGCGGTAACAGGGGGCTGGACTAGATGACCCAGAGATTCTTTCTAGTTTTGTTTGCTTGGAGGGACAGGAAAGTACATTATTTTTTAAAACCAGTTTTCAGTGACCTGTTAGGAGTTGACAGAGAGCAGCCTCCATAGAATTCCAACTCTTTGGGAAGGAAGGCTCTTCTGAGCAAGAGCGATGGCATATTCGTTCAGTTTATCCAACGTCTTCCGAACTGTGTTAGAGCTCATAGAAAAGTATACAGTATTTTTAGCCTAAACCTTTTCGTGTTCAACTGGGTTTACCTATTCCATTCTAAAAGGGTATAAAAACAGTCTCTTTTAAACAAAATAGTACCTCTTATTTTGGTGTCTGGTGCCGACATTGGATTGGATCAGCTTTGTCAATGTATGTGTTTGAGGGAAGTTTTCATCTCAGTATGTCAGATTCTTCACATCCTGGTATTCTTATACTTTCTTAATGTGATTCCAACTGTGCCAAATCATTTATGTGTCCGCAAATAAAGGCAGTGCTTGGTTGGTGACAGACTGCTGGAAACAGGGCCTTTGAGTGTTAGACCTGGGCTATAAATGGTGATCCTACTGTGTCTGTCTACAAAGCCCTCTCCCTAATAGTGATCCCCATCCTCATTACACTTAGGCACAGCAAATCAGGTAAAATATCACTGGCACCTTAAAATTCTTTCGCCTCTGCAACCTTGAAACAACCTTTGCATTAATTTAGCACACTGTGCATGCACAAACTTAATGTCTTCTTTTATTCACTGTTGAGACACTTCTCAAACTGAAAAAACTCAGGATAATATACTGCTGGAATCTGTTTGGGTTTGTCTTCTAAAGATATGAGAAGCAAGTTGGTAGGGAAAGGTAATACTTTTATTTTTCCAACGGAAGTATTTGTGATTCGGTCTCACTCATGCCAATATACGTTGCTGAAGTGAAGGACTTTCTAGTCCCAGGGAAGCGGGGAACCCAGTAAGCATCAAAGCACAGGAGCATCACTGTGCTGATGTCTAGAGAGGATTTTTGTTGCACAGTCATAGTATAGAGCCACTCCATGTAGTTCTGTGTCTGCTTTTGCAAGACCTGACTGAAAATGAATCAGCTTTAACCCCAGACTAAAGCTGGGATCTGCCCAGCTCTGCAGTTTGTGAGGTGTCCACTGATGGATCTGGGGACTATCTCTAAGTCGCTAAAATACTGTTTCAGCCATCTGTGGTCCCTTCCCTCCTGAGAAAAGAAGACAACTGGAGACTATGAACAGTTTGCTGAAATAAACCTGCTCGTTCCTTTTTGTCTTTCGGGGTTGGCGACAAGCTGACATTAGCCACAAGCCAGTCTATAGGCCCGAGTGCAATCTATACGAAAGACCGTTCTCACTGATCACTGTCCTGTTTTGGGTGATGAGCCTAAAGCATCTCTGAACGTTCAGACAAAGCGATAGTCAAAATGGACAACTTCTTAGTCTTCCAACTGCTTACTGTTTCACTTTATACAATTTGAAATTTTATTCAGGATTTCTCTTTTGTATTTTGAGGGCATCAAGACCCCGAGCAATGGGCTCTTTCAAATGAAGCTAAGGACATTTTTATAAGAAGCTGACTTTTAAAAAACACTGTGTTCCTGAACTGATATATTCCAGGGCAGAATATATGTTTACAGGGAAGTTATGCAGGCATATGGAGGCACAATTTTAATGATTCATAAAGCTGTTGAGACTTTAATTGAGGAGCATTAAGGAGTTCAAGTTAATGATGTTAGCTTTCAATTTAAGCCCTAAGAGTCAGAGGCTTATAATGACAGCTTTTGTCAAAACTCTTTATTGAGGGTATTACCTGCAAGTGGAGTACTTAAAAGCTACATTACATAAAGAGACATACTCGTTTATATCTGTATGTGGAACTAAAATGACCTGTAATGATTATACATCTTTTCTAAGTTGGACTGATAATTTGTATACATATTTTTATCTCCCATTTCAGTTTATTCTCTTTGGGTTTTAACAAACTGCAAGGAAAACATGAATTAAATGCCAGAGGTGGATGAACAGCAGTAGATTATGCAGTCAGTTGTAGGAAGAAGGCACCTTTATAACCTTTCTTTTAAACAGACAGACTGTTCTTTTGTGAATCTGTTCTAGCTTGGTTTAATGTATTCCACTGAACATAATCATCCTCCAAGATACCTACATTTTCAAGTCTACTCCTTGTCTGTGTACAACACATTGTGTCCCATTTCTTTCCACCAGCTCTAACCAGGATGCCATTAGTCATGAGCAATGAACACGAGGTGGGAGGGAAGATGGTGCAAATTCTCAAGACAAAGCCAAAATGCTTTGCTCAGTGGGATTTCCCTTTAAACCAGGTCCCGATTACAAGGAGCTGGATGTTCACCTTCGGAGAATGGAGTCTGGGTTTGGCTTCAGAATCCTGGGAGGAGATGAGCCTGGACAGCCTGTGAGTTATTTCTCTCTGACTTTCCTTTTCATAACTTTAAAATCTGTGTAAAGGTCAGAAAAATACTGCTCCATAGCTGAACCCAAATGAACACCACGTTAAAGCTATAAATAAAATGTCTTTTTTATTCATCCACAGAAAAAGACAAGACTCTCAGGTGGTTCACATCTAAAAGATGTCACAGTAAATTAAGTTAGAATCAGAAGAAATTAAATTAGAACCAGCCCTTAACTGCAGAGTGTGACCTGGCATCTTTTAATCCTGACTTTCCAAAACTGAGTTTCAGCAGAAGATTTTAAAAATCAGGTTATGTACGATTATGCATAACTGCCTTCAGTATGGGCAGACTATACATATGCATAAGGTTAAAGGATACTGTTGACAATGCAGTTTAATTCCAAAAACACAAAAGACCCAACCAGGGAACAGTAGTCCATATTCCAGTTTAGATGACAAAGTCATGTGATGCATCAGGCATAAAAATGGTAGCTTTATACCATTAGAAGGGAGACATCCCCATAACCAAATAACAGGTCACAAAACCAACATAGATTCATTCAGATGAATTAAGATACAGAATAAAATATATGCACCATTTCAAAAAGAAATGTGTACATATTTTGGTAAATTAATTATATATACATAAATACTATAATTCTGAGAGAGCAAGCAGAATTAGTACCCCTTCAGAATAATGTTGATGATGTAACTATGGTTTGTCAGCGAGGACTAATCCAAACTGTTAATCAAAACTTTATTATCACAACCTTATGCATAGTCTGAGTCCTGAGTTTCCACATTACTGAGATAATGTATAACTCATTGATGGCTTTATATATTCCATATTCAAATTCATACAGAATAATATAGTTGTCATTCAAGCATTAACATTAACCAAGGCTCTGAGAAACAAAGAAGCTCCTCTATTTTAAAATTGTCAACATCTGTCGAAGTGCTGATAAATATTAATAGTTTACTGATGCCTCCTCTAAAAGAAATAAATGCACTGTATTCTCAAAAAGGTGCTTCAAGTGATGATTGAAATGCAGAGACCCTATTTTAGAATAAGTGTTTTGGAATGGATTTTCAAAGCTTAATAAGGTGCAGCTGTACAAAAGACCTTCAAGACCACTGAGCTACCATCTTTACATTTTCCACCTAAGCATTTTCCTGTCTTTCCTGGATGGCCCGGCCAGCATGGGTTCTCAAAGCTTGCCTACTGGGTGAAACCAAAAAGGAAATCTTTTAGGAGCTAGAGGAAATGTCCCCTTAGGTCCTGCAAATAGGGGAAGACTTGGAAATCCCCCTCTGCCTGCTTCGTACTGTAGTGTCTAGTGGCATTTCCCACCTCTCAGGAAAGTGCCCCTGTCTACAAGGCTGCTCAGTAATCTGGGAAAGTCTCTCTTGGTCTCTCCTTTAGTGCTTTTTTCATTAAAAATGTATAATTATGTAGTCACAGAGTGAATGTCTGGCTGGCTCTGCAGTTTGGAGGTTTATGATATTCTCATGGGGAAAAGAGCAGCTCAAGTGCCTCATGTAAAAGATGATTATTTATATAAAATTGAATGACTTCAGCCTAAAGGACTGCGAGAAAACTGGCTTAGAATAGATAATATTCAGATGGCTAAGAACACATGCCATAGATGTGGGAGCCCTGAATTTAGGTCCCTGCTCAACAATCCAGCAGAGTGGGAATTTAGACACAAATCCTTTGCCTCCCAGCTACATGCATTATGCACTGAAGTGTTACAGAGGAAACAGCTCAAGTTTCTTTTCAGCAAAGGACTGACCTGGCCTTACTGTCCGAAGTCGAAGAGTCACAGCTGGATACAAAGTGCAGAGATAAGCACCTCTATTTTTGGAGAGCAGGACCAAAAATGGTGCCTTCTGTGAACCACCTTCTGAGATGCTTTACTGTCCTGCTGAACAATTGCTCTCGGCCTGCACTTAGCCTCAAGGTTGCTTTCTCTATTTCAGGGCTTGCAAATACAAAAGCCTTTTTCCAGTCTAACAGGCAGTATGTCTCCCCACAAACCATGTCTCAAAGTCCTCAAGGAATTAATAAGATCGTAGCTTGAGGCTGAGGACCCTACAAGGTAAAAAGGCACCTTCTTAGAGATGTTGCAGTTCAGAACTCAATTCTCACTCCCTCTTTGTTGTCCATCTACTTGTTTCACTCCTTAAATTCCTCATTAATAGAGAAGACAGAGGTACTCCACTTTTTTTAGTTTCCATCTATTTTGTATTCAAAATACCAGATTTCTTAACTTTGTTTTCTCTCCTTCACCACTTCCCTGCTCCCCCATGGACAGCCCACCCGCAGCCTCCCATTCCTTTCACCTCCAGAAAAGGAGAGGCAGTTTCTGTCTGTCCTCCAAACCCCTGCATTTCCTATGTAACAAGAACTGAGATGCTTTGAAATGTTTGTTTCAGCTCTCCTGCTGTGCAGTCAGGTAGCACAGAACAAAAGGAAGCTTTCCTTGCCTTTTGTCTTTGTGATTTGGTTCTAAAAAGGAATGTGGATTCTTCAGCATAAGGCACTAAGTTTTTAGAAGAAGCAGAATCCACATAAAGTTTTTTTAGAAGGATAATACTGACACTGTATAGGGTCTGTATCTTAGTTTCCTTCCTTAGGCAGTTATATCAGCTGCCTGATACCTTGGAAGGAGAAAGTGCTGCTGGGCTACTCTACTTCCCTTATTTGTAAGCATAAAGATGGTTTCCAAAGGAAAGATTTAAATTTATTGAGACATTTCTAATATCAAGAGTGTGGGCTGTGCCAGTTCCAATCACCTCTCAAATCTCATGAGATCATACCATCACAGTTATTTATCACATGTCCCAGTACCAGAGGAGTTACAGATGAACTGACCCTATTACAGTGAATTAAAACATCACTGAAAGTTGGCAAATATTTGTAAATTAGAACTTTACTGAAGTTGCAAATTGCTGTCCCAAAGTGAAGTATTTTGGATACATTTGTGAAGCTCAAACTCAAAAATCACAGGAATATATACATAATTACACTGTTTTACCTTTTCAACACAGATTGACTGGGATCCTTCTCAAAAATGCCTGCAAGATGTATGTCTGCATTCCTTTTATGATCAGTGCCAAGAAACGGACATTGCTAAGACATAACAGATTTCCATAGAGTAAAATGTTAGGATAATGCAGACCATGCCTTAGGACCTTCTATCTTTAGCAGTGATTAGACAGATTTCAGATGGTTAGCTTGGATTTAAACATCACAGACACTTAAAATTAGGTGAGATGAATCACATCTTTTATGTGCATTACTCAAATTTTACTATGTGCCTCTGAAGCTACTGTTATATTCAGAGAAACTGAAACACAAAGTCAAATAACTACCAAGAATCACGAAGTTACCCAGTATCGAAACAGATAAACATGTATGAGTTAATAGACCCAGGCTTCCATTTCAGATTATGTTCTGTCACAATCTTTGTAATCCCAGAATTTCTCCTGTTTAATCTCAAGGAATAAGCGAAAATTTCCCTTTTCTCTACAACACAGTCTTTATTGCCTACATGTCCTTTTCCTCACACATTCAAAACAATCGCGCCAGTATGAAACTATATTACAGAGGTAATATAATTCTGATAAATATTTTTCCAATTTGTTTTGCTTGTAGAATTTATTATGGAAACTACTTAGCTATGAAATGAGAGCAAATACTGGATAAGAAACAGGTTCAGACACAGAAAAATAAAAAGAAGGAAAATTAAGTTATTCTTGCTATTAAATATACCCAATAACAGATATGGTGGCCATCAACTTGACAAACACACCTACCTGAAGTGTTTAAAGTAGGACTCTGCTGCACACGTTAGTAGGCAGTTCCATCTCTGAGATGAGTAACACAATGTCATCGTTTAACTCCGGCTAGCAAAATACCACGAAGCCACTCTCACAAATCCCCCTCCCCTCCTCCAGTGGAGGGGAAGAATTGGAGGAAAAAAATAAGGAAGCTCGTAAAATTGAGATAAGAACTATTTACTAATTAAATCTAAATCAATATATACAGGTACTACTACTAATAAATACTTAAAATAGTAGAAAATGAAACATATAGTACAATATATACAATATGATACAATTTCCCACCATCCACTGACCAATGCACACCCAGATGTTGAGGAATGAAAATCAGACCCCGAGAGCCCGAGACCCACAGCCCGAGAGCGATCGCAGCCCCAGAGCCGCGGCCTGAAGGCCAGAGCCCGGGACCTGACGCAGCAGATTCCGAGCAAACCTTATCAGTGATAACGCGGCCAGAAAACTCAAAACAATCCACCAGCTCCCACACAAACGAGCCAGCACAGGAGCTGGCAAAGCGGCTAATGCAGGAGGGTTAGCAAGTGTCCGGAGAGACGAGCAAGGGAGTAATGGAGAGAGAGAGAAGGGAAGAGTAATGGCTACCAGACCCCCTTCCCCACCCAAAGAGACCGGAACATGACGTACTATGGGATGAAATACTTCCTTGGTCAGTCTGGGTCAGCTACAGTATCCGAAGTGGACAAAAGACCTTGAGTTCAGTACAGGCCGTCCCCAGCACCAGCTGAGGCCTTCTCAATGTTTTCACTTACTGTCCAGTAACATAGTTCCCTGGCAACCAGAGTAAAGTTAACCCTTTCCTGACTGAACCCAGCACACACAATAACATTCCACTCTGGACATGTGAAGTATCAGCAGTAATTACTCAATTAGTCAAAACTTGAAGGAGTTTTTGCACTTTGTGGTAGATACTGATGACCTATCATGCTGTGAGCTGCATTTGTCTTTCTCCAAAAGTTAAAGACGTACAAATTGTTCAATACCTTGGCAGCCAATTATAAAGAAACCGAAAATGCTCAATAAAACCAAAGGAGGAAGACAGTCCTTACAATATTCCAAGGTGCAGAGGGTTACCACCCATCTCTTCCCAAGATAACTAGGAAAAAATTCTTACTCATATGAGGTATCCAAATATAATGGTTTTGAGAATACTTTGTGGAGATCTAGCTAAACCTAGCTTTGGACAGTTAGCTTTCTAGCCAGTAAAGGAGCATAAATACCTATTTCATAGTTGGATTTTGCACAAAGTATTTACCAAAGCTTTGAGGTATATTCTTTCACCGTTTGAAGAACAGAATGGAGAACCTGAAAGAGTCTCACTGGCAACTCAGGCTGGCACTGCTTAACAGGTTCCCAGGAACACCAGGAAGCAGGAAAATGTGTGTTCTCTCTTTGCTAACTTTTAAAAGCAGGAGTGAGCCAAAGAAAGACTAGAAACTGAGGAAAATTCTCCAGGCTCCACATGAGGTTTCATTTAAAAATTCTGCTGGGATATTTGCAACTCTGCAGCTAGGACCATGGAAAAACAGAAAGACCACCTGTGTAACTACCACATCCAGCCTTTGCAGTTCATCATGAAAAGCAATACTTGATAGCTTTTATCTTTTATTATTTAAAGCAGATTGTCACACGGCATGTCATACCTATCATTCTGTGCTCACTCGCACACTGAACAAGAGAAAGGAAAATTTGAAACACACTCTGTGAATGCTTTAATACTTTTTCAAAGAAAGCAGGTTTTGTTTGAATCAATTTCAAATGTTCTACCAGTTATTCCACAGGGAAAATATATACATCTTCTTCTAATAAATTATGTGAATTTATGTGCATAGAAAGTGAAGAGAGTCATTAAAAGATGTTGAACAGATTTTTTACCAGTTTATATGTTCCATACAAATTACATTTAAATGTCGACTTGGGAAAACAACATCTGCCCAGAGTAAGTGAAGTTTTTCCTCTTTTTTCATTTTGCTAATCAACAAATACCTGAGCAGTTATTCACTCTGAGTAACAGCATTTGATATAGCGTTCGTTTTCCCTTAAAGAGACCCAAAGCAACCTCCATGTGGTGGGGTCACTTTCACTACTGACCTCAAGTGTTGTTACTCCAGCAGTTTACATCACACAACAGTGATGAACCTCAGATAAGAAATATGCAGATTAATTTTAAGTCAAAAGGACCCTTACATGGAAAATAATCTGGTTAGATCTTCTGCATAATGTAGTTTATATAAACTCAACACACCTTATAGACAAATTGTCTTGATTTGAAGGTATCTGGTAGGTCATCCCTAGATCAGGATTCTCAGGTGTATCACTCCTATGCAGGTAGGAAACACCTTACCTTCTTACCACAGGCAAGGAAGCATCTTCATTTGCACACATACACACATCTCTTTAGCCGCACTGAATCACTAACTGAATTTCAACAGAAGGGGAAAATCACTGCATTAAAGGGGAGGATGTGTCTGTGTGTCTGCTCAGTGTATATATGACAGGATTTTGTTTCTTTACTGCCTAGATTCTCATTGGAGCAGTAATTGCCATGGGCTCAGCAGATCGAGATGGTCGTCTCCATCCTGGTGACGAGCTGGTGTATGTAGATGGGATTCCAGTGGCCGGCAAAACCCACCGATATGTGATTGATCTTATGCATAATGCTGCCCGAAACGGGCAAGTGAATCTTACTGTGAGGAGAAAGGTGCTACCCACAGGTGAGTGAAGGCTGGGAAAGGTGAGAGGAAAAACAGATCTCAGTGCTGGTAGCACAAACAGATGCCGTTTAAAAAAAATGGGGAAAATTAAAATCGAAGTAAATTTTTATGTCATATAAAGAAAGGATAATTGTGAATTTGTGTCCCTCATTTCTGTGGCAAAAACACTACAGCTGAGTGTTGTTTCCTTTAAAAGTGGAAACAATATCAGCAACCCTGGTGTGGTGACCATGAATGCTCTGGATTTGTTCCATGCTTTGTCTGTGCTGTCTCCTCCTGTCCCCTTTTGGGGAAAATTGTTCACCTAAGTTAAAGCTGTTCAAGCTGACCATGTCAATAAGCAATCAGAGAAAGGCTCAAAGACTGTTAACTGTTTAGGACAGGAACTCATTTCACTCTTGTATGTGTTAAAAGCCCATTTCTGGTCTCACTGATGTCAGTGGCAGTTTTCCCCCTCCTTGCAACACAAGCTGGCTGAAAATCTTCTGCATGGCACAAGCGGCCCCTAGGAGCAGGGCCGGGTCCTCCCTTTGAACAGACACTTTCAGAAAATAAACCTAAAACAATATGAAGAATCTGAAGTAAATTAAACCTTTAGACTAGCTCAGTCTCATTTATTGAAGAACACTGGAACTTGGAAAAATGTGTGGCAGCATCTATTAAAGCTTTAATGTGAGAATTTGCTGCTGTTCTACTGCCACCTTTGCTTACTCAAGGAAAGAAGTTTATTTAAGAACTTTTCAAACATTTGTGGTGAGTATGAGACACCAGAAATGAGCAAAGCCACGTTCCCAGCCTGTCCTGTCTTCTGCCTCTCCGTGCCCTAGATCCACTGTCGTTGCCTGCGCAGTTCCCCTTCGCTCCCCTGCCAAAAAGCCGCCCTCCCACTCACCTTCGTCTTCGCAGTCCCCCTCCCACTGCGGCACCGCAGCTCCCTGCCTGCCACGCTCCCATGGGACTGACTTTCTTCTGTTACTGACTCCAGAGTCCTCCAGCCAGAAAGGTCCCCCTCCGCCCGGCGCGACGCCCCCTCGCAGCTCCCCCAGCGCTAGGAAAATGGCCAATAACCAAGGTAATCCGCCGAGCGCTTGCGATTAGCACCTTTCCTGGGTCAGCCGGCTGTACAGACTGCAGGCAGAATTAGTGAGAGGGTTAGCCCAGAGTGCTAACCAGCCTTCACTGCTGCTTGTTAAATATTAAATAAAAGGGTCTATTAGGCACCCTGCTTTCCTGGCACAGAGAACGAAGCAAGCTGGTAAAACACCTGGAGTTATTCTTTGGCCTTGAGAGTGCCACACCGGGGAATATAATGTGTAACTCATTAATGTTTAAGCATTTCAGGAGCTGAACAGGATTTTAATTTGGTGTCTTACAACATAAGCTTTGTGGAAAAATTTTAAAATTACTGATGTTGGGCACGACTGAAAAAAGCAACACTAACGCATCAGGCCAACTGATCTTGTGTGAATTTTTCAGTAGCGTGAACATATGAAACAGAGGGATCTGGAGCTTTTCTTACCTGCCTGATAGCTGAGGTACGAATCTTAACCCTCGCCTGGAATCGGCATTTTACTTACCCAGATCTGGAACGGAAAATCACCATTCACAAGCTATGGAAAACAATTTGATGAGGAAAATGTGACTAGGAAAATTCAGAACATGGATTAAAATGCTATTTTTTTACAGACAGAAGCAAAATGTCATTTTTCTGATCAATATCTATTGCACAGATGACAATGGAATAGCCATTTAAACTTTTCCTCCTTTATCTTTCTTTTCCTATACTTAATTGCATTCATTTATTGCCCAGCCAGCTCTTGGTCATTCTGCAGGATAAGATAATTTCCTTTCTGTTGCAACCATACTGACATAAACAGTATTCAGTTTTCTGAAACATGACAGCCAGAAAATGAGATCTCTCTTGTCACTGACTATGGCATTTAGTTGCAGATTTGGTTCAATAACTCTTGGAGATTTTCAATTCTAATGCAGGAGTATAATAATTGTTTGTTTTTCTTCCTCTTTATTCTCTCTAATCACTTTATTTCATAATTGCAGAAGGACTGCTAAAGGACACACCTGACTGAGAACACAGCAGCTTGTCCTTGAATGATGTTTATTTTATTAATATATACACATTGAAGGTCTAATTTGCAAGCTCTCTTCCTAGGAAATATGTGTGTATGCATAAGCTCTTCACATGTTCAGTAGAATGACTCTGCCACACTCATTGCTCTGACCAGAACACATATTATTTACATTCATCTGAAAGTTCTGTATTAAAACTGTCAATGAATACTGATATGTGTAAACATCTTAGGTCTGTGAGGAATATAGATTTTTTCCTGTCTGGAAGTGTAACTTTGCTGTTTTCAGTTGCCAAAATGCTTCTACAAGAAAGTGTGTAATCCCACAAGATGTAACTTGTCCCCTGCTCTTGTTACTATAAAGCAATACTGAAGTGTGGATGGACTCCATTTTCACTTCTGCCCTTTACAACTCGCCATACAATAGCATCTTCAAAACCTTTAAATGAGCACTGCTTCTATCACGACACCCGCAGAAAAACTATTTGTGATTACTTTTCATTGTGCAACTGCTCTGTTCCATGAACATCTTTTGAGCGTGCTAATCAACTTGTAAGAAGAACATTATGCAGCTAATCCTAATAACTCTATGTTAGCCGCCTTCTTAAATTCTTTTAATCCAAAGACAAATAATTTTATAGTGGATTAGATGGTCACATTTTCCTCCTGATGACAGATCAGCCAACAGACAAGGCAATACTGCTTGCTTACATTTTTGCAATCCAGATAGCCACAGTTTCTTACTTTCCTTTCTCCTCTTTCAGACAGCTTAGCAGTGAGCGTTCATGCTTGCTTTATCTGATTGCCCTTGAATGTTTTGCATAATAGTGTAGATTCCTGTCTCTCCGCATCTATTACAGCTCCTAGTTTAATACTTGGGGTAGTCTGGGCTATAGACAGTCAACTGTATTCATGTTGCATTAGCAAATGTAGTGTAAGTCACTGAGCAAGTCAGACTAATACTGGTGTGATTTATGTTGTAGGAGAACCGTGCCCAGAGAATGGCAGAAGCCCAGGCTCGGTGTCTACGCACCACAGTTCTCCAAGAAGTGACTACACTACTTATGCTAACAGTAATCACGCTGTCTCTAGTAGCAATGCTACACCTCCCGAGGGCTTCACTTCTCACAGCCTGCAAACCAGTGACGTTGTGATCCACCGCAAGGAGAATGAAGGCTTTGGCTTTGTTATCATCAGTTCCCTGAACAGACCTGAATCTGGGTCCACAATAAGTAAGTAAATCACATTTTTCCACTTATATTTTTCCAAATTCACCCCTGATAAAAAAGTAAATTAATTAAAACCTGACACCTGCTAATTAATCACTGCACAGATTAAATCTGAAGGGACTCAAAGTTGCTTCCAGGGGCACCACTTGCCTGTTGTGTCTTGGACAAAACCAAAGGTTTTTCTGGCCTCCGAGGCTCTGTGCTTCACACACTCATTTGGCTGTCATGAGTACAACAGGATTTACCCACAAATTAGATTTTCTCTGTTCCTGTATGCCAGAGACACTCTGAATGTAACCACCAGGGTAATGTGAATAAATTACTTCTCCATATGCAACTGAGTTATACTTTTTATTTTTAATCAAGATGAAGGTCAGGAACTTGCTGAGATCACAGCAAACCCTGTGACAGCAGCTCTCCAGTTAGGGCACTTGCAGAAGCAACTGGAAAAATGAGAAAACTGGTTAGACAGAGGTCCAGAGATGTTGATTATTGGTTGGTAATTAGCTGGACTATACATAGTATAAAAGTTATGACTGAGTACGGGGAGATGGTGAATATAGTGACAGGATGTGCCCTTAATGATTATAGTTCACTTTATACCCAGAAAACTAATGTTCGCTAGGCCTCAACTTTATGGTTTTAATATAGGCATCTGGTGCCATTAGAGATGTCCTAGGTACCTCTATGGAGAGATGAGGCAGAGGTGACACAGGACCTACAGGAGACTCAAACCCTTTGGTAGCAGCAACTGCAGGCAGAGGGGTGCCCATGGGTGTTTCAAACAGCATTTAACCAACTGTGAGCTGAGCGCCTTGGAAGGAGGAACCATGAAAGGCTTTACACTGAGAGACATCCACATCTCCCACCAAATCCATCTGAAATTGTGAACGCTAACCACTGCTGAAAAAACAAGGCAAATGAGACCGTGTGTCATTTTACAAGTTGCAGCCTAATGCATTCCTTTCTCTGCATTCAAAATGTGTTTTGACAGAACCGTTCTTTTGCCCAAAACTGCTTCCTGAGGAAAAAAATAAGAATTTTAACTTTTAGGGCCAAACTTCACCCTTCCAAATTCATAACAGAAAAGCAATTAAGAGAGTAGTGGGAAAACTATGTCACACAATAGCAAATGATCTCAGAAAACTTCTTTGCAGTATTTCCTGATCATGCAGTTATTAAAAGAGTTGCTTTTCATATTACCTGAGCTGAATTTTAAAATTCCATGATTGCCAGAATTAATATTGTAACAAAACCGTGGATAATTAGCCTCTTGGGCCTCTGAGTTTTCAATTTATTGAATATAATAACCAATTGGAAGTTCTTTTCAGAAGATCAGACAGAAAAAAACCTGATCCGCAGAGGACATGGAGATACATGCATATTAATGAGTTAGTAGGTCATGAATTTTTCAAGAAAATTATTTCACAGATAGGGCTTGTGGTTGGGGGATATGGAGAGGGAAAGAGGAGAGGAAGAGAAAGACAAAATGCCCAAGCAACGAAGAGTTCTGTGACTGGACTATTCTGCTGAGGACAACAGACCCAGGTTCAAAATCTTGCTTTCCCTCCTGCCCTCCAACATGTTCTTGAGGTAGTATTCTTTATCCCAGAGCAACTGCACAGGTAAGCCGCTGTTGAACCTCAGCTGAACACCTCCAGTAGTAAATGAAAATGACAGTCTGCTGTGGGAGTGACAAGTGAATTTATTCAAATAATAACTTCATTGAATTTCAGTGATCCCAAAGAACACCCAAATCCTAAGTTTAGAAGAACAGCAATGAACCAGAAAGTGACATTTGCTTCAGACAGTGACAGAACAGGGAAGAAATTACCCTTTCTATGTGAATTCTGTTCCAAAAATGTAGAAGAAAAAAAAAAGCTGAAAATTGCATACTCTGTCATCATCAGTAATAAAACCAGGTTAAATATCATTGGTTATTTGTAGTTTAAGGAAGGTTCATTTTCTTTTCTTAATGTTTATTTGGGAGAAGTAATTTGGGCTATATTAACATGATCATAGCCAGTAGATTGAGGGGAAATTATTATCCCCTTTTACTGAGCACTCATTAGGACCTGTCTAGAATGCAGCATCCAAGTTTTGCTCTCTTTGGTAGAAGACAGCACAGAAGAAATTCAGCAGCAGCCACTGAGACCTCTTGAGGTCCCTTCCAGCTTGAAGTAACCAGAAATCCTTTTATTAAAAGGCACTACCAGGAGTAGAAAGCATATTAACAGTAGGAAAGTATCAATTTGATGTAGGGGGAATAAGGTCCAAAATACAGCTTATATCAGTATCAGAATATGGATCTGTGTGGCACCACATCAAGGACCTTTGTAGTCACTCTCTTCTCATAGCAGTAGTGTGTTAATGTGGTGAAATGTTGTACTGTGTTTCCAGTGTTCCTGGTTTTGGAGCCAGTGCACTTGTTGCCAGCTCATGCATCCCCACATGGCAGAAAATTATACTGTGCAGACATGCCCTAAACATATGCATGTCAGTGTTAGTGTTGTAATTGCAAGGCAACTCTGAAAGAATTAGAATGGGCAAAATAGGTCAGAAGAGGGAATATCTTGTAGTGCCAGACACTACTAGGAATAGCATAGCCTAAGAAGCTGTCTCATTGGGAGCATCCTCAGGGCAAAGTGAAGAAGAGTTCCTTTGATTTAAGAATGTTTATTTTGATAACTCTATTCCCCTCTCTACTTTCTTGTAAAAGCAAAAGACTTGAGGACTTGGAAGTGTATCATTGCTTTTACTCAAGAAGGCAATTAAAGATGCACTGAAAGTATTTTCCGTGTTCTTGAAATCACACTTGTAAACGATGTTTTACAACCCAACAAATTACAACAGCTGTTGCTCAGTACAGGAGCATGAACCTTGTGTCACTAGGCACTTGTGCTTCAAGCACTGTTAAAGTGCTTGGCAGAAGGGCTCACCAAGTCACTTTCCATCATCTATCAGCAGTTGTGGCTAATCGGGGAGGTCCCATTGACTGGCAGTTAGCAAATGGGATGCCCATCTACAAGAAGGGCTGGAAGGAGGATCTGGGGAACTACAGGCCTTTCAGTCTGACCTCAGTGCTGGGGAAGGTTATGAAGCAGATCATCTTGAGTGCCATGACGTGGCATGTACAAGACAGCCAGGTGATCAGGCCCAGTCAGTATGGGTTTATGAAAAGCAGGTCCTGCTTGACTAACCTGTCCTCCTTCTACGACAAGGTGACCCATTTAGTGAATGAGGGAAAGGGTGTGGATGTTGTCTACCTAGACTTTAGTAAAGCCTTTGACACCATGACCCAAAGAATTCTCCTGGAGAAACTGACTGCTCATGGCTTGGATGGGTGCACACTTCGCTGAGTAAAGAAAATGGCTGGATGGCCAGTCCCAAAGAATGTGAATGCGTGGTGAATGGAGTTAAATCAAGTTGGTGGCCGGTCACAAGTGGCATTTCCCAGGGCTCAGTGTTGGGGCCAGTTCTCTTTTTAACATTTTTATCAATGAACAGGATGAGGGGATCAAGTGCACCCTCAGTAAGTTTGCAGAAGACACCAAGTTGGGCGGGAGTGTTGATCTGCCTCAAGGTAGGAAGGGTCTACAGAGGGATCTGGACAGGCTGGGTCGATGGATTGAGGCCAACTGTGTGAGGTTCAACAAGGCCAAGTGCTGGGTCCTGCACTTGGGTCACAACAACCCCCTGCAATGCTACAGGCCTGGGGACAAGTGGTGGGAAAGATGCCCAGCGGAAAAGGACCTGGGAGTGTTGGTCAACAGTCAGCTGAATATGAGCCAGCAGTGTGCCCAGGTGGCCAAGAAGGCCAGTGGCATCCTGGCCTGCATCAGAAACAGCGTGGCCAGCAGGACTAGGGCAGGGATTGTCCCCTGTACTGGGCACTGGTGAGGCTACACTGTTCAGTTTCACCCTTCACTACAAGAAAGACATTGAAGGGCTGGAGCGTGTTCAGAGAAGGGCAGCGAAGCTGGGGAAGGGTCTGGAGCACAAGTGCTGTGAGGAGCGGCTGAGGGAACTGGGGTTGCTTAGCCAGGGAAAGAGAAGGCTCAGGGGAGACCTTATTGGTCTCTACAACTACCTGAAAGGAGGGTGCAGAGAGGTGGGTGTTGATCTCTGCTCCCAAGTGACAAGTGACAAGACAAGAGGATACAACTGTAAGTTGCACCAGGGGAGGTTTCAGTTGGATATTAGGAAAAATTTCTTCACTGAAAGAGCTGTCAGGCATTGGAATGGGCTGCACAGGGAGATGGTTGGGCCACCATCCCTGGAGGTATTTTGTGTGAATGAAATGCTTAGGGACATGGTTTAATGGTGGTAGTAGGCTAATGGTTGGACTTGATCTTAAAGGTCTTTTTCAACCGAAAAGATTCTGTGATTCACTGATTCTAAAAGTGAGGTAGTCATTCAAACACAATTGCTACTAGCCTCAGAGCTGCAGGTTCATGGGTTTGCTGCTTTGCAGTTGGCCCAAAGCTCAAGTTACACAAAAGCTCACCCCATGGGTGTTTGCCAGGGGAGTTAAAACCAGGTCTGGCTGTGAAGCTTTAGGACCACTCCATGAAATCAGAGGAGCAGTGCTCCAGCTGAGTGTCATATTAATTTCCCACCTGCTCTGATGAGGCATTCACTGTGCTGCTCCCATGTAGCCTATTAGGAGTGCTTCATGCTCCCTCTGACATGGAAAAGAGCCACAAAAGGCTTAGGATCTCCCAGAATTGAGGATATTGTTCTTGTTCCAAGGCTTAAGGTCTTGGTCAGCTTTCCTCTTGACATGCTTTGCAAGGGGTTCATCATCACTGTTGACTTACAGACCTGCCTTTGCCTTTCACAAATTTTTAAAACACTGAGAGCATTCTTTTTACACTTGGTACAGGCACAGAGTGAGGGCAGGCTACAGCCATAATTAGGGCAGACTACAGCCATAATTAGGGAATAGATGATTATTTTTTCACATGCTGTGATAGGCAACACTGTAGTAGCTGTCATTTAAATAAATTACTATTAACTAGTTACGACCCAGCCTTTAGATCTGGATGTAATTTTAACTTACTGGTAGTTGCTTAAACATCCAGTTCTTGGGGCACATTTCTTTTCCTGTGTTCTAATCCAGCACAGGAGATTATCTTGCACCAAACTGCAGTTCTGATGTGGGAGAGATCAGGAGTAGAAAACGAGTGACAAGGATTGAATGAAGAGATTTCACAGGTCAAAGCAGGGGTGTAGACAAGGTCAGCAATGCTTCAAAACTGTATCAGTGAAAGAAGATAAAGTGTATAAAGAAAGAAATGTGTTTTAGTGGTACATCCAGGAGCAAGTAATTTTGGCTAGTGCGGAACCCAGAGGGTCTTAGAGGGCTAAGAGATGAAAAAAAAGAAAATTCACCTGGCTGGGCTCCTGACCTGTTCCTAATGAAAGGATCAACTTCCCCTGCTCCTAAAACATATTATCATGCTTTCCCTAGTACCCCATCCCAACATTAAAGGGTGCTTTGGCTCTCATCCCTTCTCCAGACCAGACACCTAAATCTGACCTTAGTCTGTGCTTTCTTGTGCTATGCAGACTACGCACAGGTTGTCAAAATTTTGTTATCTCCATTGGCATTTCTTTAAAGAACTTAATGTCACATTCCCTGTTGAATGCTTGGAAGCTACAAACTCTGCTTTTTCACTTTTAGTTTGGGGTAGATCTGGACTGCTTAAACCTTATGGCTCTGTGGATACCTTCCCAGGCAAGTGCCTTTGCCTCCCACATTGCGAACACCTCACATGCCTTGGTTCAGTGGCAGAGCTAAGTGACCAAACTGAGCAAACTGTAGCCTGTTTCTGAAGTCCTGTCCTGGGGAACATCTTCATTCTTCCCCCAGTAAAAATACTTAGAGCGCGTGTGGTTCTGCGAGGAAGGGTTCCTCCTGGGGCTGTCCCCTCCGAGTCCCCAGCATCCTGCTGCAATGCCTTAGGCTATGGAGGTGCAGCTGTGCTTGGGGTGGCATTGCCTCGCGCAGCAGTACCGAGTGCCACATTACAGCTAAAATACTGCAACTGAATTAATTAATCTATCCATAGCATTACATTTAGAACAATACTTAATTGTGTGTGTCCTCTGTGGTAAAACTCCATTCCTGTGGAAATTTTTAGGATAACAGGATAAGTTCGCTATCTGCATCCCATGGAAAAACACTTGCAGTAAGCTGAAAATGGCCAACAGGAGATTTCTGGATTAATTTGTCCCAGAGCTTTATGGAATACATTTGTCCCTGCACACTTCATATCTTCCTGCTGCTTTTACTTTGTGTGTTTGGGATGCAACTTCCTCTAGGCAAACCTGTGATCCCCTGTAAATTTCTCAGCACCCTGATTTCTGTAGAAATCTGTGTTATAAACAGATCTCGTTAACTGGCAACTTCCAGTGAAGCTGGAAAATTGGCAATATTTCCATGAATTTTACTGTAGCAGGTACTGTCAATTAGCACAGTGTAAACACACTGAAAATACAGGCATTATCAATAAACCATTTTTAAAAAATGAAAGGCAGACGACTGTGCATACTTGTTATGATCTTCCTCCTGTTCAACAAAAGATGAGTTGCAGATTTAATTTGCCCCTACACTGCCAATGACTGCTGGATTTTCTAAACATGACAAAACAGAGTCTAATGAAAGAAGTTTCCTTCACTTCTCAAAACATGCAGTCTTAACTAAACACCGTAAATCCAAGGGAAGGCTCTGCTGACTGCAGAGAACAGCGTTCTGAAATAAGCCTCATTCAGCCCCTGTGTTTCTTTGAACTCCTTGCAGTTTAGAGATAAAAAACAGCTTATTGCTCAATGATAACTACATGATCTGAGACAGTTATTTATGCTGCAATTTCACCCATGCTTCTTCCTGGGTAACATGGTGCCTAGGGACACAATTTTCTGTGGCCAATCTACAAATTCTAAAGAAGACAGAGCTTTGGAAATTATGATGCTGTCTACCCCCACCTTGGAGATCTTTGGAACAGAGCAGTGAAAACCTACCTGCAGCCTAAGTTCCCTGTGGAAGATGCTTGGGGGCAAAGAATCAGACTTCTCATTTCTAATTAGCTTTGATACTCACATTTGAGCTGTTCTTCTGCCTCTTCAGCTACAAAAACACACTTTCTAAGCTTGTTTAACTAATACTGTAATTTGGAGCTAAAAGACGTACTTACGTGCTTTAGTTTTTCCAATCAATATATGCAATTAATAATAGTGAAATAACCTTAAGAAGTAAAAGAAATTTTTAATGTCACTGAAAATACATTGCTGCAGTTTTCAGGCATTAAATATTCAATTGGTATTTTTTAGGGAATAAACCATGGAGGATCTTAACCACAGCAAATCCCTCTCTAGATGACTTCCCTCCTCTAGTAGGGTCCTGAATCGGTCCTTTGGACTTGGTGGTGCTGCTCTTGTGTTGCCAAAGGCCAGACTCTGCGAGTTTTCTTAGCACAAACCTGGGAAGGGAGTTAGAGTGTTTCTAATGATTCCACAGGGCCCATTTTTCTTTCATGAGAAGTCTGAATTGAAGTACCTAAATTCCATTAATTTTCTCTTAGATCTTCCCATTTCTAAAGTATGCGCACTCCTTCCCACCTAGCTTCTTATGCCTGTGCTGCGCATGTAAATATGCTCCGCATCAATACACAGTGCGATGCTTCAGTTCATAGATTCATTAACCTTGTAAACAAAAGGGATTATTGTCATCTGCAGCTATGCTGCATGACAAGGATTTCTATTTTCCAAATGAGTGTCACATAAAATAGCTCATCGATTTCAAGAAAATATTTTATCTTGATCACCCTGATAGACAGTCCACCATATTCAAGCTTCCTAAATTTGAGATTATTCAGTAGCAATTAAATTACAGATGTTTACATTTAATATATTCTCCCAATTAAAATCTGATATGCTGGAGCCTGCTGGTTGAACGAAAATTCTTGCACCTTTTGAGAATTGAGAATATAATAAATATTCATGTGATCAGCTGTATAACATTGAAAAGGACAGCTGGCTCAGAAGGTTCATTTGCTTGGTTTACTATCTATATCCGTTAACATTAGAAAAGGTTGCAAGAATTTATCTGCCAGAGGGTTTAATAGATAAAGTAGAGGTTCATTTTTTTTCCCCTTAACTGATCATTTTTGACATTTAACTACTATATGGGGGAAAAACCAGGAAAGTTGCTTTCTACAAAATACAGTCCCAACAGTTATGTTGAAAAGTCCTGAATAGATGTAAAAAAATCTTGATCTAAACCAAAAAAGCATTATTTGTTTGTAACATCTTCTTAGAATCAGCTTTTTCTAGCATCTGGGTCTCCCAAATGAGGAGAAATCATTTTTATTTCCAGAAACCAAGAGGCAGTGTTAGCGCGGCTCTGGCTTTGTGTACAGCTGACCCAAGCATATGGACCCTCAGGTGTAAAGCCACAGAATTTACTACATTTTTTTCTATGACATGAAAGTGTGGAATTTGGATGTTAATTTGGATCAAGGAGAGCAAAAGTGGGTGTTTTTATCATATTAAAATTTTAATATAGTGAAAAATGTGGATTTGTGGTAATCAGTAACTTTCTGAAAGCGGACCTTATCCACTTTCCAAATGCAAAGGTTTCTTTTAAATCATTTTGTCTCTTATTTTTTTAATTTAAGTTCACTTTTGATAATGAGCTTTAAGCTGATCATTGCGCCTTTTGGGAAAGCATCAGCTGCTAGATGCCAGCCCTGAGTCAGTTTGTGTTCCTGACAGAAATGTAAATATCTGAGAGAGATTTAGGGGGAGAAGTTGATGACTTCAAATATCTTAGAAGCTTCAGTGCTCTCAGGATTCAAATGTTCCTGAAGTCACGAATTTTTTAAAAAACACACTGTAGAAAAGTTAGATGGCATCCTAAGATCTGTTGTTAGGAAATGTTTCTGTGGCATTGCTGTTCTCTGGTAGATTTTTTTGGACCTAGAATTCTGACTTCTGCATTGGAAGGATTTATTTTTTCTTAAGGTAGATATCCATATATATCACTCTTGATTATCATATTTTGGATGACTTGATAGTATTAAAGAAAATCCTATATGTCTATTTTGAAGGACTGTGTATGTTTTATATATATATATACACACACTTTATCTCACTAATTTCCCATTTTCAACAGTAAAAAAGTTGGTATAAATCCCTGTTTACCATAATATTATCCCTTGCAGTCTCATCCATTGTGTAGTCCAAGAGAACTAAGAAATGAATTGTCCTGTAAAGGGGCAGCTTGTTTTCTGTGCTCACTCGTAGCATGAATAATGGGATTCTTGGGGAAAAAAAGCCACAAATCCCAGTGTTTCTCTATAGCCTGCTAATATTAAATGCTGCTCAGGTAACAGTGTTTTGAAATAAGTGGATCAAGTTCTCTGCAGAGTCTAATCCAGGCACGTGCTGACACTGTTCAAAATGTACATGTTTGGAGAACAGCTTGTGGCGAATTCTTAGAAGAGGGGTGAATAGATTAGTAGAAGTTTTTAAGTGTGAGTGGGATCATTTACCACCAGTCAAGTGATCTGGGACTTCTTTTAAAAGGTTACATTATTAAATGTTCTGCTTAGATGAAAAGAAAGGTGAAATTTAAGAAAAAATATAATGTGTTAATAAAGCCCTAACTAAATGCCAAACATGGGAAGTTTCTGCCCAAGAAGAAACCTGTGATGCTGGGAGAGACCAAAAAGACGTGCAGCTCCACACTGTCCCTTGCTGTGACCAGGAGCAGAGAGGACAGCACCAACCGCAGACAGGGACCTTCCCCAGGCCTCTCCTCAGCTTTCACCACCATGACTTTCTGTTTTACTCAGCTGTGGATCCACCCCTGTGAATTTGTCCAATCCCATTTGGA
Organism: Rhynochetos jubatus; assembly: GCA_027574665.1. Classification (NCBI taxonomy): domain Eukaryota; kingdom Metazoa; phylum Chordata; class Aves; order Eurypygiformes; family Rhynochetidae; genus Rhynochetos; species Rhynochetos jubatus. The sequence goes on from CM050652.1 coordinate 12,939,887, forward strand.
ACCCTTTCATTCTTGCCCTCCAGAAGGTTGCCCACCTTCTCTTCTCCCAGCTGCAGATAGCAAGTTCATGGAGCACTCCTTTGAACAGAGACTGTTTTCTGCTCCTGACTGCCATTCTGTCTTTCTCTGAATCGTTGTGTGTTCAGTGCTACGACTTTTGAGATGAGGATACTGAAACTATCAGTAGTACTCAGACTTTAGGTGCACAGTAGTAACTAGAACCATTTTGTTTTTTCTAACTCAAAGTTCTATTTACTGTTTTACTGAGTTTATGTTTTTACAGAAGTAGGCACACTTATTTCAAGATCTCCTAAGTGGTAATAATTAATTTAGGGCTCATCTCTGCTTAAGCCGAGGCAGGGTTATTTCTTCCCCATGCGCATCATCTTGCATGTCTTTTCATGAGATCTTTGTCACTTCACTCAACCCTGTCAGTACTGACAGTTTTACAGCCCTTCCATGCCTGTTTTAGATCTAACTGTTTGGAATGACAAAAATTTCTCCATTATGGAAATTCAGTTCATTTCTACCTTTGCTCCTTAGCTTCTACCTCATTAATCCCCTATGAGAGTAGCTCCTTCTTATCCCTTCACAGTAGGTATTTCACCACCAAAGGCTCTTCAAAATTGAAAGTTTCTAACCTATTCTAACATGTTCATATTTTCATGAACAACCTGCACATCAGATAACCTTCACCCTTTAGAATCATGCTTGTAAATAAATCCTCTTCTCCCAAGGCAGCAGCAGGGACCATGGTGTCCAGGATATTGTGGCTTAGAAGGAGACTCAGGCAGAGCTGCACTGGGGAGAGCAAGCAGAGACCACAAACTCCTCAGGATACTAATGGGAGAGAAGGAGCCAGGAGATAAACTTCTCCTCATATTATCTAGAAATGCCCAGAAACAAGATTCTGCTGAATGGCTGTGAGTTTCATCAGTAATTCACTGGATTTTCAACAAAAACCTGTGATACAGCATGCCTGATATAGCAGAATCTGATAGAAATTCAGGTTCCTTCCGCAAAAGCTTTCCACACCCCACTCTGCAGCAAGATCATATGACAACACATTGCACCAGTGCAGCCTCAGAAGAGGAACTTTAAATCCTCAAAAGCCGAAGTGCATTAGAAAAGGGACCTGGACAGACAGAAGCTTTGATCCGAACGTCACCTACTGTTGGTCCTTTCATAGCATGGCAGGACGAAGGGACTGCAGCGATACCAAAACATTTAGAGCAGGTACCTTTATCAGGAAGGTAAAGGCCATTAGGCTTAAGAAGAAGAAAAACAGGAATACAAAGTACCTCCTCTTTCTCCCTCCCTTCCCTTTTCTTAGGATCTGGAGCAGAATTGGACTCATGGCTCTCCCGCTTCCACCTTTGATTTTAGCAGGCATCTCAAGCATGCAGAGATCTGTTCTATTCACTTTTCAGGTACAAGAAGTCCAACAAAAATTGTTCTGTCAAATTAACAGGATTTCCCACCCAACCCCCTCACTACTGAAATGATGTCTCAATTATTTAGGCTAGCAAAAACATCTTCTTTAGGGTAGCAATGGCAAGCGTGGTTATTTTAACTATGGCATCTCAGCCTTAATACTTCCCCTTCTTTCTTCCTACTAAATTTCTTGCTTTTTCATATAAGGCAGTCTCATTTTCAGATCTCCACTGATGTGTAATACAGACATGGTAATTTTAGACAGATCTTTTCTTACATGTACCAGAAACAGGCACATTTTGCTCTTAGCTTAAATGATTCTTGGCGATACTTTAAGAATTGACTTGATGCAAAAAGCTCTGTGTGAAGATAAACTGTTTGAATGTCAAGTTACTCTTTACTTGTTTATTTGCTGATATGCATGCGTGGCAGGTAAACATCCGCATCGAGGGCAAAATAAACACAAGTTTTGAACAAAGTGTGGCTGTTCATCTTTAGAATATTTACATCATAGGAAGGTTTAGACACTGTGACAGAAATTAGGTGCTTATTTCCTAGGCAGCAAGACATTTCTGAAGTGCACTAGTTGTGTCCGTATTACTAAAGCCATCATTTCATTTATATTCTTCCCTGAACTATACTGGTAATGAAGCATGCAGTTTTATTATGGCTTGAACTTCAGAGTACTCAGTTATATTTTCAGTTCTCAGAAAGTTAATTTTTGTCACTGTAAACAATACTTGTGTCCAATCTAGACACAAAAGTCACTTTGAGGTATGTATATTGTGATTTTGCATGAGATGTGCAATCTGCGTTTGTTACTGTCACCTTAAGGGAATGTTTATCAAAGGGATGAGAAATTTGTTCTGCAGTGATGGAGTATTCTGAACACATCTCCTGTTAGAGCTTTGTTTTATATGAGCATTGATAGCCTAGATGGTTTTAAAAAAATGTTTGATTGATCTTTTCTCTCAACTTTCCCAAGTTCTTTTTAGATATTAGAATTTTAAGGGTTTGTTGTTTGGGGTTTTTTAATATAAACCCAACTGTTTTAAAACACCAGTTGCAGGTGGATAGTGAGGCCGAGCAACTTTGTTCTACGATTGCCAAGACTGAAGTGTGGGATTGGTGGGGGGTACTCAGACACCATTAGGATATTAACAAATTGTATAGTCAAATACAACTATGATAAAAATATTTATGAGTAGTAGAGAGGAAGAAAAATAGTAGTTCTTTCAGGAGCCTGGATAGAGAGAAAAGGCAGCTACCGTATATGCTGTTTGTTAGTTAAAAAACAGAATTGGGAAGAAACACAGAGAGAAAGATCAAGAGCAATATTTAGAAAATTCAGTGGAAAATGAGGGAAAAAGCAGAACAAAAGAATAGATGGAGTACATCTAATAGATGTACTAAGGTGGTAGAAAGGTGGAGAACCACAAGGAATAACAAAAGCAGAAGCAAAGTTGATCTGTGATCTTATGAGAAGGGGAGGTTGGGGTGTCTATTTCAGGTAGTAAATGTGCCTATGCACTCGTAATTAACTGTAAATTCATGCTAGCATGTATCTAATTAGAAAGCTGCACAACCCAATAAATCTTAAGTATGATTTCTATTTATCAATTAACATATTTGAATGGAGGAGGAGAACAATTTAGTGAGCTCTGGGCATTTTCAGTAATAACATCTATTTGTATATAAAATAAATCATGCTTGTAGTGCCTCCGTTCCAACATACAAATAAAGAAATTCTGTAAACTAGGAGGTGGGAGGCAATTTATGACTACTACCTATTCTGTAAATTTATCCCCTTCACTGTTCTAATGTCTTATTCTCTTGATTTGTTTACTATCTTGTTACATGCCAGATTTGCAAACTAGCTAAACTGATTTTGGACGTCGTATGTATATGCCATGTGTGTATGACCATCCAGATTCTGGATTTTTAGTGAAATCTGTACGGTGTTAATGAAAATTACATTGTATAAGAATATATATTCTTACATTTTTATACACAAGCTGCTTTTCGAGTCATATAGAACTTTCTTCCAAATGAACTGATTTTCTTTTGCTTGTGAACATCACCACTTTGTTCAGCATCTGTTAACTGTGATTCTTGTTCCTTTTCTAGCTGTACCCCATAAAATAGGACGGATAATTGATGGAAGTCCTGCAGATCGCTGTGCAAAACTTAAAGTTGGAGACCGGATCTTAGCTGTGAATGGCCAGTCTATTATTAACATGCCTCATGCAGATATTGTGAAGCTAATTAAAGATGCAGGTCTCAGTGTAACCCTTCGCATCATTCCTCAGGAGGGTAAGTCAATGGCCCTTAAAAACAGGAAGAAAATTTTAAGTAGCCTCCAATTAGCTTGAATTATGTCACTGCTTGAAAGAACATCTTTTGTTTCTGTTTCTCAGCTGTAGTGTAGAGCACACCAAAATTACAGCCTTCGAACCAGCTTGAATAATATCAGAATTCTTGAAAAGGTTTCTAGTTATGAAAAGGGTATTTAAAGCAAACCTGGAGAAGCCTGAGAGAGAGCTGAGTACCAGAGAGTCAGTGTTAATGTCTTTTGGAAGACTTGTCTTCTACATGGAAAAGCACCCTACAACAGTCAGGTTTTGAGTTCGTTCCTTATATCCTGCTAAAAACCAAACCAAAGTGACTTACAAGAGACTGCAATGGCTGTCACCAGGCTTGTTCAGCTACCAGCTACCTGTGACAAAAAAGCAGTGTGGAGGAAAAGCTCAGATTTGGTAGTTTACTCAAAGTATATCACTATAAATGCACAAGGCAAGAAAGAACTGAACCCTAAATTATCATCTCATTTGTAGGGTGAGGATAAGGGGACAGACTCATTATTCTAGTCATTACTCCACAGCTAATCAGTGAAGATCTTTTGATCTTGGTTTCATGGGTTTGGGGGTTACTTCAGGGCTTTTTTTTAGTTTAGCAATGATGTGCTGTATTGGTGTATGAATTGTTCCGCATTAATGAGACTGTGGCTTTATATTTCAGCAACAAATACCATTAGAGCTAGGAATGTTCCACAGCAAATAATGTCATTACTTAATGATCCATGCTCCAGTTAGACGACCTTCACCTTCTGCTGCTGCATCCAGCAATGGGACAAGGAAATAGTCTGACACTGGCCATGGACTGCAGCAGGGTGATCTTATCTACTTTGTTAAATGAATTTAGCGAAGGGAAAAACACAAATATACACAGGTTCAGAATTCACCCCAAGGAACTGCTGTATAATCACTGGAGGTCAGTTTTGCAAGCATCTACAAACAAATGTGATGCTCCATGCAGTCTGTGCAGCCTATTTAAGCCTCCCTGGTACCCAGATTAATTATTAGCAAATTGCTAATAGTGCAGCGTTAGAGATGAATACCTTAAATTAGAAAGAAAGCAGAGGTGCATCTGAGACGCAGTGCTACAAGATATTCCTGGGTGCTAGTGGTGAGAAATTATTTGTGAACAAGGCATGGCTTCCCTGTGTGACAGTATGACACTGGACACCTCATTTGCCTTTCAATATTAGCTTCCCATCTTAGAAAATTAGGAAAAAATCTACTACCTCTGTAATGCACTTTCAGGTGAAAAATACCATATAAATGCAAAGCAGTTTTAGCAGCAGCTTATGATTTGACCAGTTCATCCATAGTAATGAGAGCAATGTAGAAACGAGGGACAATATTCCCAGTCTTCATCTTTGAAAAATTTCAATACAAAAGAGACTCTCAGATGCAAAATGAGCAATTAAAGCCTTAAGCATGGTAATTACACAGACAAGTATTCCTTATGCCTGCATGAGGAGAGTTTTAAGTGCAAATATACAAGTTTTTGACATTTAAACCTAAATTGAAAATATTTTTAATAAAGTAACCAAAATTTTTTAAATAATTATGAGCATATATTAACTAAGTAGAGAGCTATTAGAAATGTAGAGCTATTAGAAATGTGTAGTCACAGGGGGCAAACTCACATGTTAAAAAATAAAAAATTCAATCATTCAAAATTCAAACTAGCCATAGGCATGTCCATTCTGGATGCTGTGCACCACAACACATTAGCCTCACTCATTCTGTTGCAAGCAGGAATAAAAACAATCTAATGCACACCTTTGCCATTGATAATGCATGAACAATTACTTCTGCAGTACTCTGTCCTCTTATGGGTGAAGCCTCTCTCATATACACTTCTTAACAGGTAAATGATGAGCACTAGAACTGTGACAGTGTGTCAGGAGAAATATGTTAGATATGAGCTAACTGCCAAATGTGTCTTGCCCCAAATGCAGCAGGAAGCCTGAAGGATCCTTTACTTGTAACAAGTCCACGAGGCCACATTTCCTACCCCAGCCTCTCTGTCTTTTTGAATTTTAGGTTGTCTAGAAAGAAGGACTCCGGTTTTCTTCAGTGTTCCTATGGGAAACCTTGGTCATTTGGCACAGTACAGTGAAATAAAACATTGGTTCAGCTGGTTAGTCAGAATTTATTGAGATTGGTTTTACTGTTCACAGTCCCCAAAGATTTTAAAATGATAGGAAACTCATGTTGAGCTCAGACAGCATGAGCTAACAAGCACATCAGTGCTTTAGCTTTTGTGACAACAGTCTGTCATCCCCAAAGAGTGGCGACGGCAATAAAATCGTTCATTCTCTCAAAATTAAAAGTTTTTTTTCAAAATTAAAAGTATTTCAAATATCTAGAAGCTATGCTAAGGCACATGGAGTACAGGGAGGTGATTCAAGACAGCCAGCATGGCTTCACCAAGGGCAAATCCTGCCTGACCAACCTAGTGGCCTTTTATGTTGAAGTGAGTTGGATCAGCAGACAAGGGGAGAGCTACGGATGTCATCTATCTGGACTCCTGTAAGCCCTTTGACACAGTCCCACTCAACACTCCTCTCTCTAAATTAGAGAGGTGAGGATTTGATGAGTGGTCTGTTTGGTGGATGAGGAATTGGTTCGATGGTTTCATCCATAGGGTAGTAGTCAACAGCTCAATGTCCAGATCACTAACAAGTGATGTCCCTCTGCGGTTTGTGTTGGGACCAATACTGTTTAATATCTTCATCAGTGTCAGTGGGATTGAGGGTACCCTCAGCAATTTTGCAGACAACACCAAACTGAGTGGTGAGGTTGACATACCTGAGGGTCAAGATGCCATCCAGAGGGACCTGGACAAGCTCAAGCAGTGGGCCCATGTGAACATCATGAGGTTCAGCAAGGCCAAGTGCAAGGTCCTGCACATGGGTCAGGGTATGTTCCAGAATCAATAGAGGCTGGGCAATGAAGGGATTGAGAGCAACCCTGCCAAGAAGGACTTGGGGGCACTGAAGCACAAAAAGCTGGGCATGAGCCAGCAGTGTGTGCTGGCAGCCCAGAAAGTCAACCATATCCTGGGCTTTATCCAGAGAATTGTGGCCAGCAGGTCGAGGGAGAGGATTTTCCCCCTCTACTCTCCTCTCGTGAGACCCCACCTGGCATACTGTGTCCAGCTCTGGGGCCCGCAACATAAGAAGGATATTGACTGGTTGGAGCGAGTCGAGAGGAGGCCACGAAGATGATCAGAGGGCTGGAGCACCTCTGCTATGGGGACAGGCTGAGAGAGTTGGGCTTGTTCAGCCTGGAGAAGAGGAGGCTCCGGGGAGACGTTATTGCAGTCTTTCAGTAGTTAAAGGGGCTTATACGAAGGATGAGAACAGAGTTTTTAGCAGGGCCTGTTGAGATAGGACAAGCGGTAATGGTTTTAAACTAAAAGAATGTAAATTTATACTAGATATAAGGAATAGAGTTTTTACAATGAGGGTTGTGAAACACTGGAACATGTTGCCCAAAGAGGTGGTAGATGCTCCATCCATGGAAACATTCAAGGCCTGGTTGGATGGGGTTCTGAGCAACCTGGTCTGGTGGAAGATGTCCCTTTTCATTGCAGGCGGTTTGGACTAGATGACCTTTAAACAACCCTTCCAACCCAAACCACTCTATGATTCTATGATCAGTATTTCTAGGCTTTAAAAGAAAACAAAGCACAGAGCCATTTGCCTTGTTCTGTTGGGTTGTAAATAATGGAGGTGTCAACTGGAGTTACAGAAGTGACTGTGATTTCAGATCCCACAGACTATGAAAAGGACCCAATTATGTTCAGATGTCTTAAAATCTAATTATAACCCAAGAGAATAAAGCAACAAAGCATAAATTTGCAGAGGTAGTGTGTGACCAAAACTTATCGTTGTCTACCTTTGCCCTTTATTAAATGCTGCGCTGTGACAGGTTTTTAATCTCCAGCTTCCCATTACACAGAGCTGAACAGCCCAGCCTCGGCCCCCAGCTCAGAGAAGCAGAGCCCAATGGCCCAGCAGCACAGCCCCATGGCCCAGCAGAGTCCCCTGGCACAGCAAAGCCCCGTCGCCCAGCAGAGCCCTGTCGCCCAGCCACCGCCTCCGCAGCCCCTCCAGCTGCAGGGACACGAAAACAGGTAAGAGTGGCTCCTCCAGCCTCTGCCTTCTGTGAGGACCATGGGACACCCTTGTGCTAGGTCTTCATGCTGTTTCTAGTGGCTGTGAGCCATCCGCTGTGAGGCTCTGACAAGCCACAGTCCCATGATTGCACTTGCAGAGAGTGAATTGTGCATGCCATGATGGTCTGTAGGTCTTGTTCAGGTATGAAACACATCATAATGAACAAGGGTCTAGTCAACCTTCCTCAAACATCCATAAGGATTTTATGTTTGCCACGGAACTGAACACTGAATTGTTCCTTGCTAATAATTTGATTGCTAACATACTTGTTGTGGTTTACCCTCGGCTACCAACTAACTACCGTGCAGCCGCTCGCTCACCTCCCCGGCTCCTCCAGTGGAGAAGTATTGTAGAAAAAGACAAGGAAGCTCGTGGATTGAGATAAGAACAATTTAATAATTGAAAATACACTAATAAAATAGTAAAACTAATAATACTAACAATACTACTAAAAATAAGTAGTTAAAATAATAGAAAATAAAACATATGATACAATTTCTCACCACCCACATCCTGACTAGCCACAGTCAAAGCCAAAGAGCCCGAGAGCAATCGCAGCAGAGGCCGCGTGAGCCCCACGAGCAAGAGATCACACCAGAAAGCCAACCGACCCACCAACTCACTAGTGAACGCATGAACAAATGAGCTAAACGAAGAAGCTAACTCATGAACAAATGAGCTAACAAATGAACAAGCAAATAAGCTTGAACAACCAAACGAGCTGTGGCCCCCCCGATGCCACTCCCAGCTTATATACTGAGCATGACATACTATGGAATGAAAGACCCCTTCAGTGAGTTTGGGTCAGCTGTCTGAGCTGTGTGTTTCCCCACACTGCTTGTAGTGAGAGAGCTGGGAATGCAGCTGCAGTATCAGAAGCTGAAAAAGGTCTTGAATTTCTGCAAGCACTCCCCAGCACCAACAAAAAAACACCTTATCGTCAGTGCTTTTCTCAGGGCAAATCCAAAACATAGCCTTATACTGACTACTGTGAAGAAAATAACTCTGTACTGACTAAAACCAGCACAATACTACTTTCTTATATCACTACAACATATAAAATACAGTTCTATCAGTATCTAATCATGAGGTGGCCTGTTTTTTCATTATCTTACATGAGGGTTTTTTGAGGGTGTCTATTAGAGTTCTGGACTCAGGAAGATATTTTTACAACAGTTTTTATCTATGGTGTATCATTTTCCAGCCAATTTCTCATGTGTATTTTAAGCATATGCATTGACAAATTTATCTGTGATGGAAATTAAATGGCAGGGAGATAGAAATTTTGTGACCAGCTGTATACTTAGAGCACATTCAGGCTGAAGGATGATACAACTTTCTTTGATCTCCAATCAACACTATTTAGTCTTTGGGTTAATTTTTGGCTTGTTAAATGAGGCTGATTACACTGACTGTCTTTATGCTAATCTTCAGTAACCAACATACCTCATCAAAACCCTCTTCCCCAAATAGTAGATGCTGGTTTCAGGATTGTAACTTTTTGCTTCTGGAGATACTTGAGTTCCTATGTGACTTAGACATTATGCCCTCTAATTCTCCTCGTTTAACAGATGTAGCATTTTCACTTGTCCAAAATTATTTTCTCTTAGCTAATCACACTTGACAAATTTCTTTGCTTTATATTTCATTGAGTACTTTTCCGAAAGTGATCACCTTCTAGAAGACATACGTTTCTGACAAAATCCAATGCAAACCTTTCACAAAAGTCTCTCTGCACAGTTGTAAACCAGTATTAAATATCTGTTGAATTGTGAATTTTCAGAGTGGACCAGTAGACTGTATTAATTACAGATCTCAAAAGAAATTCTGTAGTAGTTTTGCTGGAAAACATAAGCTATAATTGATCGTATAACCATTTACATATTCAGCAACAATTACAGTGCCTCTAACTGTATATAAAAGCGTCATCTTCTGGGATACAGCTGTGGTTGTATATTGGAAACCTGCCTAAGGATGACTTGTTCCAGAAAAAGGTCTGTTATTGCTAGTTCATATAGTGTAATTTTTCACTAGATTTCATAAATCAGATTACGGCTTGTTTCTATAGCCACTTCCATTGTTTCTGTATCAAAATCAAAATACTACAAGATATTTAAAACTCTAAAGAATACTATTTTTACTTCCAATATTAATAAAGCTCAATATCACAGTAGCCTGTTTTCCATCTTCTTATTACAGGATCATGATACTAAGTAAAGAAAGTAAGAGAATTGCATGTATACATGCAGGTCTTACTATAGATGCCATGTACAGGTTTTAAAAGAACGTATGGTAGCAGGCTATTTCCATCACTTCTTAAAGGTCAAAGGGAAATAGTTCTGATATTTTTGTGTCTGATTAGACATTCAGCTAATTAAAGCTAGTGTGTAGGAAGATTTGCCATTACTGTAACTGTACTAATAACGTAATGAAGTTTTGAAACATATCTGCAACATTTTGAAATTTTTATATTATTTAGAATATCTTTTTATATATGAATTAATATGATCAAAGCCAATGCTCTTGGTTTTTTTTTTTCAGAATGTAATTTTTTTAGATCAATAAATGCATTTCAAAATCCCTTTCACAGACTATATGTCTCCATGTACCTGCATGTGTACATATGCATACATGGTCACTGGGTCAAAGGAAAACTTCCAGACCATTAGTAAAGCAGAGTTTAAAATGTATATTTCCTGCATAGGAAAAAAATATTTCCTTCCACACCTAGGGAAGAGTGTAAAAACATCTGCTATGTCAGAATTTTTGTTAAATCTAACTCAAACCACTATTACAGAATTACCTTGCCATAAAAAGTTTCGGAACTTCCTTTGTGCCCATTCTGCACATTAAATGCCTGAGGTACAGAGGGTTGCAGCAAGAAATATTCCTTACTTCACCCAGAAGTGTGAAATGCCATTATGCTCTGATTTCCAAGTGGTAAGGGTGCCACCTATTCCCACCTGAGTAAATTAACTAGTTGGTTGTACTACAGAAAATCACATTTTCTTTGAAATGTTAGGAATCATCTACCTGTAGCCAGTTACCAGTTATAGCAATAATTTACTTGTTATTAATCCCTCATTAACTACATTTGTTTTCCTTTCACCCTGTATTACTTCTGTGTATAACTAGTGATATGACCTGCTATGGGCTTGTAGACAGATAGTATTATAAGGAGTGTGTAATAATAATGATACACACTATATTAACAGATCAACAAAAAAACCCAGCTTCATTAAAAAGATGAATTCTTTCTAATACAAAGGATGTATCTTTTTCTAACTTTAAGCTCACAATACTAGTTTGTATCAGTGAAACAGAAAAGCTATAAATGTCTGCACTGATGTTTCATTTACTCAATAGAAATCTTAATTCTGGGTAAAAAAGCACTTTATAATCTCAGCACATTATTTTACGGTGTCTCTCGTGGGTGTTTTCACATGCAGTTTCATCTTCCACGTAGGCAAGGTAAGTGGGAATGAAGATGCTTCTCCTGTTCCTGTCCCTCTGACCCTAATCATGCTCTCACTGATATGAGCTGGAAAACTGAGGGAAAATTGCTTATGTCCACATTTCAAAAGCACTCACTGTTTCTGCACGTCTTGACTGTTTACCCTCCAAAGTTTTGCTTCTCTGTGAAAATTCATTTTATGCAATTTTGCAGTCAAGCCATTTGCTTACACTCCTCAATATTGCATGTAATGCATATTTGTAATGTTTTTCCACTTCCTGAAACTAAGTCATTTTGCCTTTCTCAGTTATAGGTCAGAAGTAAAAGCCAGACAGGATGTGAAACCTGATATCCGGCAACCTCCATTCACAGACTACAGGCAGTCCTCAACGGACTACCGACAGCCTCCGCTGGACTACCGGCATCCACCAGTGATGGATTACCAGCAGCCACCGCCTCTCGACTACAGGCAGCCACCCTTGATAGATTACAGACAGCATTCGCCCGACACCAGGCAGTACCCTCTGTCAGAGTACAGGCAGCCCCAGGTACAAGCTGAAATCCTTAGGGCACTCTCAACAAAAAGCATTAGGGCCTGTAGGGAGAGGTCATGTATAGGTAAGAAAGCTGACGTTACAGAAGAAAAATGCATCTTTATTGTTTTTACTCCGAGTTACTGTTTCTCTGTAGATGAAATTACTTCACAACCATTAATATTAATGAAGAACTATGTGATCTGTCAAATAACACTACATTTATAATTGTCGGACTAGAATGTTAAGTGCGTGCTATTTTTAAGGTACTGGAGAGTTAAAATAAAAGCTCTAAAGTAATCTGCGCTTGCATCGGCACATAAATTTTTTTATCCCTAGGAGCACAATACAGTGCATGTACTTAGGTCAGACTGCTTTTCTACAATGTTGAAAATTAAGATTTTATCTAATTTGATAAGAAAAGGAGAAAGACCGAGAGAGCGGGAAAGCGAGAGAGAGCGAGAGAGAGAGCAAGAAAGAGAAAGATCAAAAGAGCAAGAAAGAAAGAGAGAGAGAGAAAGAGAGAAAGAAAGAATTACATTTCTGTTCATAAGTCTGGAGGAGAAACTGGCTTATGCAAGTAGCTTCTCTGACATTAGGCATGACCTTACAAATTCCAAGAAGTCAACCTTAGATGAACAGTTATGTTACCTTGGAAAAGACTCTGCTGATGACAAATATTTACTGACAGCTGTGAAGATTTGAGGATTTAGCCTAAAGTTCAGATGTTCAAAAAAAATCTTCCTTTCTCCTTTTATATAGGCAGAAAAATCTTAAATAAGAGAATGTAAGCTTCTGAACACTATATGCTGGAGCCATATATAGATGGTTTCTGTGTCCATATTTTCAAAGACAGACACGTAAACCATATTAATGAAAATATCTGAATTCTTAAATCTCCTACTTCCCACCTTCACCCCAAGGCACATGTTTTAACCAAACTGATGAGAGTTGCTGTAGTTTGTGGCTCCATGCAGTCCAGACTGCTGATCATGTTAACTTCTGCTGGGAATTTAGGAGATGCCTCTCTTAGGGTGTTTTAATTGTGATGGTGCTTATACAGGAACTGCCTGCTACCCCAGTCGCCAAATCAGCATTTCTGCATAGACGTAAACACACTCAGGTACCGTGTACTGCAGGTGAATATGGAAGCCATCTAGAGAGCTGTTGGTACCAGGCAACTGCTGGATGATGCCCTTTCAGTGTGGTTTAGATTTAGGCATTTTGCTGCAGTGTCTTCAGAAAGGGACAGTCTGTCAGGGCAGAAGTATACTTTGAAGGTCCCTTTGCTTATATCAGTTGGATCGATACACTTCTGGAAAGATACCTTTTCAAATTTTCTTGAATGAATACTATGACATTCATCTGGTTAATTGTCTTTTATTTGTATTTGTCTGTACAGGACTTTGATTATTTCACCGTTGATTTGGAGAAAGGAGCCAAAGGGTTTGGGTTTAGTATTCGAGGAGGAAGGGAGTACAAAATGGATTTGTATGTGCTGAGGTTAGCAGAAGATGGACCAGCAGTAAGAAATGGAAGGATGAGGGTAAGCAAAATGTAACAATTTTTTCAGCCTTTACCAATATGTTTGCTAATGGGGTCAAAGAGAAAGCAGTTTTTTTCATCTCTGATTAGATGAAAAGACTTTAAAAACCAATGCCAAACGCCTCTAATAATATAAACTTGTCCTCGAAGAGCTGCAGAAATTATTTGAGACATAAAGTAGGTCTGTGTAGTTCCTTTGTGAAAGAAATGCATTACTTCTTGTTGATGATCACTTTTACTGTGCTATATATTTTTCCCTTATTCTTTGACTCATATCTAAGCAACCTAAAGTTATCTCAAACAAAGTGTTTGGTATTTCTTTGACATTAGTATTCGTGTAATTAATAGGTATCTCTCTAATCACAAAAGCTAAGGGATAGCTATGAAACCTAAGACCTGGTCTGTGCTATTTTAGTTATTTAATCAATTTGTCCTCATAGTGTTTGGTAGGTTTTTTTATTGATATTCAGTCTTGTTTGTAGGGATCAGTTTCCACTGTTTGTCTGCATAGATCTTAATGCATTTCCGTCCTGTATCGGTAGAAATTATAACTCCACATAGAAATACTGAACCTAAAAGCATTCACTTAAAAAATTCCATGATAAAAAATACATGTTCTGTGTAGGAAAAACAACCTAATAAAAACAGATGGTTTTAACCTGTCCAGTTTTGGTAAAGAAGAGGTATAAATTCATCAAGGTTGCTCATATCTTGCAGAATAATGAGTACACAAAAAGGAGGAGAAAATGTTGGTGAAAGAGACTACCAAGAGTAAACATAAAAAATGTGTTTGTGCATGTAAATAGTGCAGCCTTGTTGAACCAATATTTAATTATAAAGATGGTCAATGGAAATTGTGTTCTGTACAGTAGTAATAGCAGATTTTTCAAATGTCACGGTTATTACACAGATTCTGTTTCAAGACCCTAACAATCTCCTCAGTTTTGACTTCATACTGAAAGAGCACTGTCATCAGTCTAAATATACAAAAGCTTTTTGTATATAACCCAGGACTTTAAGTGTGCTTCAAATCACTCTTAATTTGCCCAATTAGTAGAATTTTAGAAGTCAGTCAGTCCTCAGACATACCATGGAGTGCAAACCCCTGGCACTGGGAGCTTGCGTAGGAGAGCACTTGCATAAGCAGTCCCTGTGACGAGGAAGCGAGGGGGGCAAGCGGGCAGTCAACTGGTAACAGAACTACTCCCACAACATTGGTTGGGTGAAATATAAGTAAGTGAACTAATGCTGCAGCTAGAACTTTAACTCCAGAATGTCTTCTCCGGTGGGTGTTTTCATTCTTTCATTTATTATAGCACTGTGACAGTCAGTTGTTCTAATTGAAAAGCCGTAATCAGCCATAATGTGATTGAAGATGAGGAAAAAGTTGTGTTTTAATGAGTTCTGGAATCACGTATTTGGAAATATATGGTTAAGGTTACAGAACAGAAGAACAATGCCTTCAGAGAGGACTCATTTCAAATAATAACCTGTACTAGGCAAGAAACGAGCATATTAAAATGGGTACGTCATTTCAATAAACTAGTACTACTGAATATAAATTAGACTATCCACTCCATGAACAGCCTAAGTATATCGTGTGTAACACAAGCGCATAGCTTCTTGCAATTTCATTAGGAAAAATCTTGAAGTTTATCATGAAAAATATATTTTCTAAAATAAATTTTATTAACTAAAAAATGCTTTTTTGTGCATGTGGCCACAATACACAGCCAGGTGTTATTCTGGCCAGATAATTGTAACTAGGTTTTTTCTCCCCTTTAAAAGTGCAATTCTTTGGAATCAGTGTTACCCTCCAGCCTTTTCACTGAGTCTGGTGTTGTATTCTCCTGTTTAACAGCCATTTTATCCTGACAGTCACAAATGGGTTTGGAACTTGCAAGACGTTTATCTCCAGTGACCTGTAACTAATGGACAGCAGAATCTCAAGAAACAACTTCTTCAAAACAAAAATAGAAAAACAAAACACACAATAATTGTTTTTGAAAGGACTAGAGTATATAGGAACATAAGCAAAGGAAGCAGAGTTCTGTACCCATAACTCCCTTCCTAAGTTTATGTCTGCTGTCAATACTGCAGGTTCATTCCCATTTCTTGGCTGGGACCGCCAGCCTGCTTGCTGCAGTTCTGTACCTCTCTGTTTCACAGATGTCTATAGCAAAATATGCAAAAGTCTGTTCCGTACTTCTCGCTTTAAGTAGCATCATCTTTAAAGATCAAATTCTCTGATCCTAGGTTTTCAGCACTGGGGATAGTAAACCATGCTTATGTGGTAGGATCTTATCAGGAGCATTTTCCAGCTAATAGTTCTTATTCTTCTACTTATCGCTATGATTGTTTTGCTTCCTGTTCCCACCTTCTTGAAAAGCCTTTTTTGATTTAACTCAAGCCTTACAAAAAACCATGAAGCAGGTAACACAACATGCAGATCATGCTTATACAAAGAAATAACCCATATAATTCCACCATTATTCCCACTCTCCCAGTCAAGAAAAGAAAATTTATATCAACTAAGCTGTTGAAAAATAGATCATAAAAGGAAATGTTATGTGTAATTTAGATATAATAAATAAATGTTTTCTACAAATAACATCTTGCTGTCACTCTAGTTATAGCCAGCAAAAGCCCCAATAAAAACTCCATATTCATTTTGATGTAAATCTCTCTCATTTACAAAAATAAATAAAAGAATATAAAGTACTTTCTAGAGCTACTATACTAGGAGGCTTATAATTTTCTGTAATTGAAGCAATGCAATCTCTAAATGAAGACAGCTCCAGATAGGCAAGTCAAATTCTCTGTTAGTTGGCACTGCAAAACCTTCATGATGGGATAAGCCCAACAACTATATTCCACTAGGACACATACTAAAAAATGTGAGTCAGTCAGCACACATTCAAAAGATTCTGAGGTCTAAATACATGTAAAAGTGTTATGCATTACAGATGTAAAGCATAAATTTAAAGAAGTAAAAGATAAGATTATAAGAAATCAGATGTAAATAAAGAACCAGTATGAAATTACTATTTTTTGTAAAAGAAAATAGAGTAGATCCATTTCTGAGTACGAAAGGAATGCAGTAGACTTATACTAGGAGCAAAGAGAAATTGAACAAAAAAGCAGTGATGAAATGACATTGAGAAAGTGAAAGCAAAATCAGAGAATCCATCTGAAACTTTCAGTTTGATCTTCAGTCTCTTATGAACTCCAGTGAAGCCTGAGAACAGATGGGAGACAAGACTCTTAGTCTAAGTGATGGTCTTCCACTGGCCCTGCCAGAACTATCTGGATTTGAAAAGACTGATGGAAGAGGGAAAAAGGTTTAATGAAGTTTATTATCACATCACCATTTCCAACCAGAAGTCCTGGCCTTCATTCCCACTGGGGAAGAGCATGCTAGGCACTTTGTGTTTTTATTGGAAACAAATCCACTGAGGAACTCCCAATTTTAGGATTACAAGATCTAAAATGGTTTTTAATTGCCCATATGACTGATGGAGCTTTCTGCTTTGATTTTCTGTGTAATTGCTCTGGGAACCGGAAAGGTGGAAGACTAGTGAGTTGATGTCATACAGAGTTCATCAGTCTCACCGGCATGTTGCTTTTCTACTCGAGGATCCCTTTCTGCCAGCCTATATAGACACAGAATTAGGCCTTAAGGCTCAACAAATTATTCCCTTAAAAACAAAGTTAAAACTTCTACAGTCTTATTAGACTGTCCTTATGATGCTTTCACATGCACTGAGATTTTTATTTAGCCTCACAGACTACTTCTGCAGAAAGTCCAAGCATACACCCTAGTTTAACTTTGATTCATCTGTCACTAGAGATGGGAAGGAAATGGCCATCAAAGAACCCAGAAGTATACTGGAAGAAGTGTTTCTGCCTGTATGGTTGGTAAACTATTTTCAACCTGAGTTGGAAAGTCACAGCTGTAATTGTGTAACTATATATAAAATGATACATCAGGTCATATATCACAATTAACTTTGGTAGGTTTTTACTGCAATTCATGGGTAAGACATACAGAGATTCCTCAAAGAAGACCTCTGTAGTGGTCTTAACGTTATTGCTACACTGGAAGTAAACGCAGATCCCTCTTATTTCTGACAGCTGAGCAGACAGCAACCTATGATGGTTAATTCTGAAAAGCCTACCATAGCAAAGTTTTACAGGACTTGAAACACGTGACTCAAAACCCTTCCAGTAAACTAAGTGAATTTTCACAAAGAGAAGGGTATCTTACAAATCAGGAGTAATGAAGAAAAGCTTCATTAGATCTAAGGAAAAGACTGTAATAGAAAACATGACTAACCAAAGCTTTAAATGGCAAATAGACTCACAAAGAGCTCCAAGTTCTAAAAATTTATCTCCACCCTCCTTTCTTCTTCAGGATGAGGGAATACCAGAAACATAAGACTCTGTGCACACCATGGCAAAAAAAGGAGTGAATAGGACCATGTCTGTGCTCCATAAGACAAGGATTTATTGAAAGAACCAGGAGAAAGGTTTGGAGAATTATTAGTGCCTTTGTTATCTTATATCCAGAACTGGCAGAGGTCTGAGCACATCAGGACTCCATTTCTCACAGAATCATAGAATCGCAGAATGGTTTGGGTTGGAAGGGACCTTAAAGATCATCTGGTTCCACCCCCTGCCATGGGCAGGGACACCCTCCACTAGACCAGGTTGCTCCAAGCCTCATCCAGCCTGGCCTTGAACACTTCCAGGGATGGGGCACCCACAGCTTCTCTGGGCAACCTCTTCCAGTGCCCCACCACCCTCTCCATGAAGAATTTTTTTCTGATATCTAATCTAAATCTGCTCACTTTCAATTTAAATCCTAACATCAGGAAAAATATTGAAACTAGATGGTGATGGCAATATTGGAAAACAAAGCTACAAGGCCTAGTCTCAGAGGAGGGCAAGAATATGGCACACACACTATCAGTGACAGAAGAATTAAGTTGAATCAGTCACCAGAGATGAGGGACGTAACACAGCCAATGTGGAGCACAGTTCCCATAGCCTTTGAAGATTCAGGCACTACTGGCATCAATTTTACAGATATATTTAGATCAGGCTCACGATAATTCATTGTTTTCTTGTTGTCTCACATAGAGTACAATGATCAGCAGAGCACTGTCTGCACAACTCTGTCCCTTCCTGCCTTAGAGATGGGGAACTACTGACTGCTCTCAGAAGAATTGTTAAGGATGGTTGTAGTGTTTGCTAGGCGTGTGAGATACGATCAATAGATCTCTTATGGCCTTGAATGGTATCATCTGCAGCCAGCATGCTTATTGAAACCAGCATCAAAGAGCCTGTGGCAGAGTGCTGCAGAGATACACGGTATCTTGCACAAATGGGTTTAGTGAATGTGAAATTCATGAAGAATGAGGACAAAATGTGCATCTGTGTCATTTTGTCACTTTGTGAGTTACATCCTTTTTTTCACATCTTCCATGAAAGTTACACTTCTCATCTCTGACATTTCTAGTTTCATTGTCTTGTCAACTCATTTTTCTCAGTCTACATACAGCATTTAGCCCTATCTCTAGCTTTTTCATATCTCCTAATACTGCATTATTTTTCTCATTCTTTTGGAGATTTTTCTTATGTATTTGCAGAACAGACATCTGAAATTCAGGCACTACACAATGTTATATCTTTCATGCTTTGCAGTCCTCCTTTGACTCTTCAGTCCTGTTGCCTGTTTGTTACTTTTCCTGCTGTCTGTGCTTCTCTTTTTGTTTCAGTTGTACACAGTTGGAGACAAAAATAAGCACAAGAGAGAGGAAGCTCCTACAGTGTCACTTAGGAGCTTCTGTGTTGTATAGGAATCGGTGTGGCATTGCTTGATCTGTTCTAGCTTGCTGAGTGAGCAGCACAGTGAGGCTTACAACAGGAACCAACCTATGCTGTGGATAGGTCCACGGCATTCTGCAAACTAGCATAATCTGTGTATTTTGTCCTTTTCCACAACAGAGTTCACACCAATTTTATTTGTAGTTATTCAGGAAACTACATCCAACTACACCAAGAATTATTCCTAGCAAAAGAAAAAAAAAATAGTATTCAAAGCCAAGGGTCAAAATCAGCAGAGAAATAAGAGGAATCCTGTCTCTTCTTTGGAAGGGAACAGAACTGAAGATCATGGAAGGCATAAACATTACATTTGAATCTATTGTCAAAAACCATGTATGAACATTCAACAGTGTTCAAAACTGACATTTTCCTCTCTGTAAGTGTCCCAAATATAAGGTCAGGCAACTTCTGGGTTTTTTCCTTCTGACAACGTGACTTGTGCATCCTTGCAATGAGAGGGACAGAGTGCCTATGAAACTCAAACCTGATATTAAAGGCCTCTCTTGAGCCATTAGATAGATACATAATTTTATGTTCCTTTTGAAAGCCTAGAGGCCAGGCTTCAAACAGTAAAGACTCATGTAATATGGCTATTGTTAACTACATCTCCCAGAAGAAATGAATTAGGATCAAACCTAAGTCTTCAGGCTTCTCAAAGGAATAGGCAGTATGCAGGCAGCTGTCTATCTGGGCTCTGTAAACCTGTGTAACAGTGGATTTTAACAGGGGAGTATAAACGTATCTCCCTGGAGCAGGACACGCCTAAACATCTAAAGTCAGACACCCAGAAATCTCCTAAGTTATTCTAGGTTTGGTGGATAGATGGGCAGAGCTGAAAAGCAGTCCAAGTTCAGAGCAGCTTTAGTTAATTATGTCCCTGCAGTGTTTAGGAAAGTTTTTATACCACGCAAAGCAGGAGTCTTACTCTTCTGTGTTCATCATGCGGTTTTTCCATTTCAGCTTTCTTGATTGCTTATTGTTACGCACATTTAGCTTGGTGTTCATCTAGTCACTTTATCACTGTATCCGCTTTTAGCAGACCTTGATTTTTATGTTTTTAAAAGATCAAAGTCATCCGTTCCCACCAATTAAGGATTCATTCCCTGTCTGAGGCTTGAACATAATACAGCTTCCACAGACATTTCTTTTAAGCCCATATCATCATGTTTAAAGTATCATCATTCTTTTTAAAAAGTATTTTTAGCAGATGCTGTCTTGATGTCTTACATACAGTTCCTGTAGCTTGACACACAGGGACCTTCCCCTAATCTTTGTGATTCTGTGCTCCAGACGTTACTGCTATATTTCTTCAGTCCCTCCAGAACAGTCTCTGCAGGGTTATCTCAGCTTTTTGTGGTCCTATTGCCAAAGGAAAGGGATAGATATGAAAAAGTGCCAATCATCAACAGAACTGATTGTTTCCTGTCAGACACCATCCAATAAAAGCTGAGAAGGAAGAATGAACAATTCTTACTCTACAGTAAATGGAAATCTCTAAGAGCATGTTGCCATGCAGATCCCACAACTTGCATCAGCTTCTCACTGGTATAGAGCCTCTCTGAGATTCTTGTTAATGAAGAATAGAGCATCTGTTCGGGATGCTCTGTCGTTGATTAACCCCACATCAAAGGGTTATTTCTTACAGTCTGCAGTGGAATACACCCGAGATTGCAGTCAGTAAATACAGCAAGCAAGAAGTAGCTCGACTCAGCTTGACAGTGATTAGAGAAAAAAGTATTAAAAATAAGAGGCAAGCAGTTGTCACACAGTAGAGAGAGTAGATGACAGACACAAATATCTCTTTCCACAATCAAGAAAGCTGCAGCAGGGAAATGGGAAGAAGGCAAGAATGGCTTGATCAGTCATGACCTTCTTACAAACATTTAGAGCAATCATGATATCCAAAAATAAACCAAGGATTGGTCAGTGTAATCCTTAATTTTTGACATAGCAAACTTTGGACTTCTATTTTATATCAGAAAGAAGGCTGAAGACTTTGAGCTATCATGTGACTCTCCAGTCTTAAAAGGCAGTGAAGTCCTATGTTCAGAATATTGGAGAAAAGTAGATATTGCTGTTGAAAAGCATCTTGCAACTTTACTCGAGTCACAGCAAGCATAAAGGTGGAAGGAGCAGTGGTAGGTCCTAAAAGCCAAAGAGATCTTCCCCAGGTGGTGTGCTGGCAGCAGTAGGGGGTCAGCTGCTGAGTGCTTAACACGAGTGAGGGTTTGAGAAGACCATCAGAAACCCCACTGAAAAGTCATTAATCTTTAGATATAAAATACTGACCTTGTGCCCACACGTAAGGGACAGAAAAGCGTTCCAGGAGCACACAATGCTCCACCATCCTGTTTGACTAAGGTCTTGTGCACGCATCTGAAAGACGGATGCCTACAGAGTGATAAATGTCAGTTAAGTAGCCAGTCTTTCTACGTAAGTAGCACTTACTCTTAAAACCTGCAGCATACCTGGCTTACTTTATACTGTAATATAAATCTTACCTTCATCGTAAGCATTCAGTGAATGTCAACACTGTCATTACTATGGAGCACAAAGACAAAGATATTCTTAGTCCCATCCATTTGCTCTGTGATTTGTGATCCATCTGAACAGTACAGGAAGATGTTAGCTATGCTTTCCCACCGAATTGCATGTCCCTTTGGGGTAATCTCATTCACATGCCAATTCCCTACTACATACATCACTGTCCAGTCTCACGTGTAGTGAGACTGGTTGTGATTGATCTGAACTCCGGGACTTCAACAGGGATACTCGAGCATATGAGCTGTGCCAGCCTGTGGCAAGAGGAGCTCAGTGCAGGGGTAGTGTAATTGGCAGGACTCAGGGAAGAATATATTGACATGCAGACATAAAGCTGATCAACATTCTTGTGTCTGCACAACAAAGCAATGCAAACTGAGGTCCTCAGGGATCTTGAATATCATTCGACAGTGTAAAAGCTTAATAAATCGAGAGTGGATTAACTGTAGGTAAACTATTATTCAGCATTCGTCCAAAAAGCTGTGTGTGTTTTTTAGATTTTTTTTCCAGAAAGGCAAGGAGAAATAGTATTTCTCTCACACATGTAACTATCATCATTCTTGCAAGAATGTGCTCAGTTTGACACATTCAAAGCATCCTTGTAACTCTGTGCCTAATAGCAAAATCCTTCAACCCAACTATGAAAAAGAACAAGTTAATAATCTTGGTAAAAATGGTCTAGTGTGAAATTTTAAGAACAAAATACTCAGTTGCCAGGCAGGCACCATATTTCAATATGTATTTCATGGAAGATTTATAAAGTTTTTCGGGTCTAAAAAATTAATTAGTCCTTAAAAAATTAAGAATCCAGAGTGTTAGAAAAAAATGAGCACAACAAATGATTCCACTCTGATAACTGAAACACTTTGTCCAGCAACAGGAACATGACAGAGGTAGCCTCTCTTCTGTGGTTTCTCAAACCACAAGTAGAAACTGGGAGGGATCACCTATGGAGGTAAAAGGATATAGATCCTAGACCCATTCCTATGGCATGCTCAGTCCAGTATCCTCACTCCAACAAGGACAAGTAGAGGATGCTTAGGAAAGGAATATAGGACAAGTATGAAGTGATTCTTCACTGGGTATAACAGCATGCAAGCCCCTGGCAATCAGCAGTTTACAGGTATTTTTCTATGCTAGGATTTTCATATTTAATACCTAGGACTATTTTTTAACCATTTATTTGAATTTGCCCATGCTTATGACATTCCTGATATGACAATGGATTCCAAAGCTAGATGCTTGCATTGTTTGAAAAAAGATCTTTTTTTTTGCTGTAGCTGCAACATAATAACCTTATGATTGCTGCCTCATTCTCCATATTGTTCCTTATTCTATTGACCTATATCATATCCTCCTTTTTCCCACTGAAGCCGACCAGTCTGTTTCATCTTGCTTCATAAGGGAGCTGTTCTTTACCCCTGACCAGCCTCATTGCACTCCTCTGAACCATTCTCAGTCTATCAGTCACATTAATTTGGAGTTAGAAGCACCACAACAATCTGCAGTTTTTGAGATATTGGTGCTCCTAAATGACATAATGGTGGTTTCTCCTTTATTCTCTGTTCTTTCCCTATCGGTTAATATTCTGTTTGCTTTTTTGACTGGGCTGACATTTTCAGCGAGCTAACCACAAGGACTATGAGATCTGTCTCTTCAGGAGTAATGGTTAATTTAGAGTGATTGTGTATGTAACTTTCCACATGCACTGTACTTAGCGCCTAGCACTTGGCACCGCTGAATTTCACCTGCTGCTTTAACGCACATTATTGTGCTATCTTTTTGCAGCTTTTAACTTTAAATTTAGATTTGACAATCCTGCATGATACTGTGCTGCCTGCAAATCTTATCGCCCCAATCTTCAACCTCTTCACCATGTCATTTACAAATATGCTGAAAGAATAATCACTATGGTAAGGTCTTTTGATTGTGAAAATTGGCCATTTATTTAAAGCTTTTTTTCCTTAGAATTTAATCTCTCACCTAGGAGACCCTATTCTTTCTCATCCCACACCAGAGCCCTTACTGAAGGCTTTACTGCTGAAAGCTTTCTGAAAATGTCCGTATACTAACCAGATCACATTTATCTATATAGTCATTGACAGTTCCAGTGACCTGCAATAGATGTGTGAGGAATGGTTTCCCTCTACAACATCCACACTGACCCTTCCCCACTATATCATCATTATCCATGTGCCAACTAACCCTCACCATCCTTATTGCTTCCTTCCGCCTGCTCAATTGAACATGAGACTCGCTTGGTTACTTTCCAGGACCGTCCTTAAAGACTGTTGTCACACTTGCCACTTCCCATTCTTCTGCTATTCAGCAATTTACTGATTTAGGCAGTAGATTACATCCTGTAGCTACTAGTTCAGCAGCTTCATTTCCAAATTCCTTTAGAGTTGAGGATGAAAGCCATCTCCTTCTGGTGATTTCTTACTATCCATTTCATCAGTTTGTTATAAAATCTTTGCCACTGAGCCTGCTGTTGGAGTCGATTCCTCAAACTCACCCCTGTGGTGAGCAGACCCTTTGTGGGATTTTTGCTGCCCTTCTCTTAGTGAACATTGATGCAAAGAATTCCATCTGTTTTCTGTGGTCTTTTCTATCTTGTGCCCAAGCTGTCTTTCGAGATCTTGGTTCTCTGACTGGCTCTGCACCAATGGTATGTTTGAAAGTATATTCTTAGCTCTTGTATCTCAGCATTTTTCCTCCTCAAAGTCTTTTGGCGGTTTTATGGTTAACTTGTCAGAGTTTGTGTTCTAGTCTGCTTTCCTGTGTGGAAGCAACTTTGGATGACACAATCTCCATGAACATTTATACCTAGGCTTCTGTGTAGGACCTATTAAATCAACTTGTCAAGGCTCGAATTTGCTTTGCTTTTGCCTAATGGGAAGTGGTTGAGACCATCGAGAAGATACCAGAAAATGTTCTTCTTCCTTTTTAACAGCCTTTACTCGTTCCTATCAATGATTGTAGTGGTGAAATAGATAGTACATGCTATTAATATTACATTATGGTACATTGAGTCATCCTAGTTGTATTTGAACATGTAATGGTATATCAATTAACTCCAGTAAGATAATGAGTTTTCCTTTTATATCTTTGACACCTTTAATTCATACATGTATATATTATTTTGCAGCAACGCTGCAGAAGGCATCAAGTCTGCTGTAGTACCAGAAGCCCACTGTGCTGTCTTGTTAGCCACCCAACACTGCAAACTCCATTTCTCTGTTCTGCACTCCCCATTCTCTGCAGACACTTGATCATGCACATTTTCTACTTTCCAAGCTCTCTTTCTATAATAGCACTTCTAATGTTTCTCCCTTTCTCAGGAAAAGGTGAAAAAGTGAAAAGAAAAAAAGCTAGAGCCCCTGCTGTGCTGTGGTGTGAAAGCCATTTTGTGCTCTTCACCATGTCAGTCCATGTCCTATGGCCCCTCTTTTCCATGCAGCGTGCCCTCCCCGTTTGGGCAGGAGGAAAGAGCAGCTTTCTGCAGGAAGAAGCCCGGTATTTCCAGGGTAAGAAGCTGCAGCTGCTTAAACAGCTGGTTGGCCACAGAAAAAATTACTTTGCGACTCTAAACCTTCATGAGTGGTTGCTTCAAAAGTGGCATGGGACACGTTGGTGTAAATCCTCCAAAGAGAAATGCCATGTCTCTTACTGAGACACACAAGCTCACGTAGCTAAAATGCACTGGAGGGAGCCCAAGACTAGAAATACCCCACAGCTTTGCTCAGGCCACACACTACACCAGGGATTTCCAGACAGCACAGATTCTCTGCTGTGAGGAAATTTGCACAGCAGATATCCAGCCTGTGCCTAACTCCAGGCAACAGCATTAGGGCTTGACAGTACTTGGAAATTTGCCAAAATAGATATTCTGGAGTTGCTATTCAGTCTCCAAGTACAGACAATCTCTCAGCCTTTTGGACTCATTAACAATAACAACAGCAACAAATAATATGCAAAAAATGTTACAGTTATAAAAATAGAATGCCCATATAAAAGGAATTAAGTGTAATTAGTCTCTTTCCTGAGGTTTAATTATAAAATACATTAATAAAATGACAGATAGCAATGCCCTCTGCACAAATCATTTGAGGCTGCTTTTTTCATTAGATTTCCTCATTTAACAGAGAATGAAAATGTGCATATGCAATTAATTTCATTTCGTGCAGCCAGGAACTGTATACCTACTTAGAGACTGCTCCTTATGCACTGACAGAGGCAAACGTACACAAGTACCTATCATCAGTAGATTAAAAGTACATTTAAGCAAGGAAAAACCTCTTTGCTACATTAAAGCTATATGTATTTTATTCTGATTTAGCCTGCTTCTGAGCTTGTGTTTGTATGTATGTACGGCTGTTTTTAACAAGACAGGTAATAATTACTATAAAATATGGCCAGAACAAAGACTCCGCAGCTGAACTCACATGTTCTAGAAGCACTTTATTGTAATGATTCGGAGAAGCTTTACAATTTTCTTTCTAATTAACCTATCAATAGTGATGTCACTTAAACACTCCTTAGGAATATTATCTTCTCATTATAGCCAGAAAACATGCTGCCCAATTTTATAGCTCAGTTGTTCTTATGCATGGATAGAGTGCCTGAATTAACTTGGACTGAAACAGATTTTTTGGAGACATTCCCCATACACACAAACCACTTTCATAACTACATTTAAATCACTAATATTCAACTTAATAAACATAAAGGAGGGGAGAAGCATGCAGTGTTTACTTTGTGTTTGCACATTGTAAGAATATAGTAGAGGAGCATTCTCGTTATCAAATGCCATCAGGTCAGGAGGAGGATCAGTGGGTTTGGGTCGGCATTTATCCCAAACAGCATGGAAATTCAGCCAAGGCCACATTCTTTAGGAAAAAAGAAACACAATGCGAAATCAACGTGTGTAAAATTGACAGATTCGTAGCTGCAAAGAGCACGTTTCTTCAGAATAAATACAGCTCATGCAGCAGCCGTGCAAGCTTCCCAGGCTGGCTCGCCAACCTTAAGCTGGTGGGAACGTCTGGAGGGTGCGGAGGCTGATCACTCCACCCTTGTAGTCTTTCCTGAAGACTGCCAGGAAGGTTACAAATCAGAGCTGATGGCAGTTTGGGGGGTGCCCCGCGATGCAGGGGCTGCCTGTTGGGAGGAGGAAGGGGTCCATCCATTCATTTCGCATGAGTGGCCACCAGACAGCTGCCAGCCTTGCAGAGGGATGCATTCATTACAGCTCCACGCACGGATCCCGTGTAACACCACCTTCAAATTGCAGTTTATTCCAAAGAGCGGAAGGCAGTCTGTGGCTTTGTGAGATTAAAATATTGGATTTCAAGGGCTGTGCTCTCAAAAAAAACATTTTCCCTGCTATTTGTGGATTTAAAACTTGGTGATTAGGATGCATGAGTCCTCTCAGGCTGTCATGCAAATATTGTACCTGAATGGCATGGGAGCTGAAGGTATTATTTTAGGGATGGCTAGATCTCCAGATTTGGGGAATTGATTTTTCTGTTAATTTCTTGGCAAAAAAGAAATCCATAAAGTGTAAAATAACAGAGGACCTAAATGCAAATGAAAAATTATAATGTTGCTACATGGAAGTTTACCTTTTAAAATATTCTGGTGTTTGATCTGAAAAGTTTTCGAACTCCGTAGAAGGCAGCTTGCTAAAATGCCTCTTAAAAATAATGGTCTAATATTCAAATGTGTCACTTTTTACATGAAAGGAGCTAATGCCACAGGGTTAGGTGCAGTGCTACAACACCTGTTAGGTGGCTGGTGTCCCGGAAGATGCAGAGGGAAGATTAAATGTGTCAGAATGATATCCAGGCAGTCTGCAAGGAAAGTATAAAAGGTAACAAGAAAGGGTAACATAAACATACTAACAGAAATATGAAGAACAGGAAAGAAGAGGTCCATTGCTTGCTGAGAATGTGGAGAAAGGTGAAATATTTGGTGCTTTCTTTGTATCAGTCTTCATTGAGATGTTCAGAAGGACCATAGACTTACTACATCAACTTCAACGAAGAGAAATTAGTATAAATCAGAATAAGGAGAAAACTGCTTAAAGTATACCTAGATTCAAGTCAAATGAACCTGCTGATGTTCAGGTATGCTCAGTGACTAAGAGCAACTAATTTCTAGACTACTAGCTCTTATGTTCAAGAATTCATGGAGGACAAGAAAGTTACTAGCAGACTAGAGAAAGGAAAAAAATACTCCCTACTTGTAAAGTTAGATAATAGAGAAAAGCTCCTTTAACTTTCATTCTTGGCAATAATCTGTGACAAGGTATCAAAAATTTGAAAAAATCCACCAAAACAAAAGTTGTGAAAAGCAAACCCTGTTGTATCATTTCCTAATTCTGATTTTTATTTCTCTGTGGAAAAAGGGGAAGGAGAATGTATGAGGCATCTTCTTTTCACCTTTCAACACCACCTTGAATGGAACAGGATGGGGAAATAGATTCCAGGTGGAATCACTGTAATGTAGTTACTGAAAATAATCCCTCTCAAAGGCTGTTTTGAATGGTTTGCTCCTGAATAGTAATTACAAGTGTGAAATTACATGTGGTTCTGAGGAGTGTAGGATGAAACCAGCTCAACTCAATAAATTCATTAATAATTGGAGGCCTAGTGATAAATAATACAGTAAAATTTTCTGATGCTTATTCATAGAGGGTTTAAAGGACTCTGAGGAACAGACTTCAATTTCAGAATTAAAATTTCGTACTAAAGCAGTCAATCTGATAAAATTCACTGAAGGGTACTGTGCTTGTTTCAGGGCAAAGAAATCAAATGCACAACGTAAAATAGGGGTAACTGTCTAGACACTACTGCTGGGGATAATCTCGGAATCCAAGCGAACACAAAGCCACAAGTCTGATGTGTTACAAAAAGGTAAAGGTCTCATTCTGGGAACACTATTACTAAGTGTTTTTCCCACATGGGAAGAATGTTATTATTTTGATCTGTTCTGCCTACCCCTCAACTTAGTAATATCTTCAGTTTGGAGACTGTGGATAGACTTGGAAGGATCCAGAAGAGAAGTATAGATAAATGTCATATGTGGCATAAAACTGCAGGAATCAACTTTTGATCCTGAAAGGAGAGTAGTGAGGTTCCCTCCTAACAGGGAGTGGTTTCTTTTCAGACTTCTTTCTATGTTTACCATTAGCTCTGGCCTCACCTCAGTACATCTTCAATATGTGGGTATATCTAAGCTTCTCTTAAACAACACTGAATTTTAAAAAGTCATAAATAGCCCCACAATATCTAAAAATCCGTTGCACAATAGAAAATATGGGAGAGCAAGCCTGCACAGAGAGAAAGCATGCAGCATGGTTTCCTTCCATATCAGACTTGAGAGGATCTACATCAGTGAGAAGGAAGGGGAGGCTGCAGAGAAAAATAAGGAATGTGTACCTTATTAGACACATGGGGAATCACTCCTCAGACAAGGTTTTCTCTTTTGTATGAATTTCCAGAATATGAGTGCAAAGTCCAATTGAAACTTTTCTCAGGCTGAAAGCATTGGCAACATTTCTCTTCTGTGTTGTTTTCCTTATCTAATCAGAGCTAGGCTTGTGCTGCAAAGGCAGTATAATTCAGTTATATATCAGTCAGCCACAAGACACAAATGCACGGAACACAATTAACCCACTGCTCCTGCAACTATTCATTTTACCTCTGGTCTCACGCTTTCTGATGTAAATTTCAGAGCACTTTATTACTGCAAACTTGTTTCTCTCCTCTCCTTTGGTTACATAACCAGGATGCTGGTCTTTTTTAAGCTTTCCCAGGTTATTCGCACATAAGATTTTATATTAAAAGAGGAACTATCAAATCAGCTATGTGCTGCCTACAAAGAAAATATTTTAATCCACTGAAGTACAGAAAAGGTTACATTAATACAAGATAGTTCCTGCATATTGACCAATGAGAACAGAAGAAAGCTAAACAGCGAGGGAAAAATGTGACATTAACTTAACCTTTTTACATATTAAACTGTGTTAAAATCTTTCTTTCTGCTCTGGAGTGCAGAGGATTTTATTTGAAGGACTGTGCATGCTCTGAACAGCTTTCATCAGCACTCATTTTAAAGGCTATTTATCAAGGAGTGATAAAAACACCTCCTTCAGTTGATCTAATCTGGCACTTCTCTCAAAACATACTAACAAGATCATTTTAAATACCTTCTACCCAGGCAACGTGATACAAAAAAGAGCTGTCTTTAAGCCTTTGGAAAATCTGAGGTTACTTTTACAGGATTTCTACCAGCATTTAATTGTTTCATGACATTTAGAAACAGGTCTTCCCAAACTGGTTGAATTTTGTCTGTATTTGGCCTGACTAGTATCCTTGTGGGGGTGCTACAAATCCATCTTTGTGCTGCAGAAATGGTAAGAGACATTTTCCATTTTTGCTCTGAGGCAATTACACCCTGCCAACCACTCCAAAAGTCAGGGTGATGCAAACAGCCCTGCGTGGCCAAGCCTGGGGAAGATCTCTGCACAATCCAGAGGGCACCTGCGCTGTGTGTCACCGTGGCCTGGATGTCATCAGAAGTGTCTAAAAATGCCTACAGCATGGTACAACAAATGCATTCTTCCTGACAAAATCCGCAAAGGAACAAATTTGCACTGCAAAAATTGGTCTTTGTGCACATAATAATCCTGATTTTTCCCCCACTGCAGCATTTACAAAGTGTCATAGCAAAGCTGAGAGGTTCTATCCGGACCGATGGCTCTTTAGTTAAGTAACATACTGGCATATATTGTGTACAGGATCCTGGGAGAGTTCTTACAATAGGCTGCAACTCCTATTGACAGGGTATGAATTGCTGTTGAGAACCACTGTCTTAGTGCTTTTAGTGGCATTCTTTCTTTCTCTGAACAAAAGCACGGACTATATGATAACTTCTTGACATCCCTTCCAGTTTTCTTTGATGCTAGGAGTCTTGTTGGCATTTTATATTATGCACATTTATTTGGTAAATACTATATTTCAAACTCAGGAAGGAAGGAAAACCGCTGAAGGATTACACTTTTAGCTGACAGAAATACAGTAGTAGCAAAGAAATCACAAAACAGAAAACATTTCGACATCCAAGGCCAGCAAAGAACTGTTTTTGTCAAGACAGGCTTGTAAGAGGAGAAGGAAGTGCCCGTCATCTTGAAATCTGTACAGTCTCCTTAAGCCCCTCTAGGCTGCTTGCAGCATTGTTATTTTAGTGTAGTGGGTACAGGCGGTGAGGAAGCCGTAGATGCAGACCGAGGCAGGTGTGACCCCACCGAGCACATGTGCTGCTCTGGCACCAGTCAATGAGTTTGCTGAACCCTCTCATCTGAGACCCCTCTTGGCTGCCCACCACATGGACCCACACCTCTACCAGTGCCAGGAGCTCAACCTTCCTTCTGGGCTTCACCTGGCTCACCCCTGCAATGGGGCTGGGAGGTTCCTGCAACACAGCTGCAAAACATGAACTCCAAAGGCTCTGGTGCTGCTAATACAAGCCTCACACCTGACCTCACCATGTTGCTATGATCTCTCACAATAATGTGGGTGGCTGTGGTACTGCAGCACCAGACCAGCTGCTGCTTACTACACCTGCTCTCTGCCGTGCTGACCAGGCAGCAAAGCAATCGCTTTCCATTGGAGACAGCAATCACTCACCTATTCATGGAGAAGGTTTCCATCATCAAAAGACATGGAGACAAGAGCAGAACCAAAACATCCCAGCGGGAGGCAAAGCTGGGAGGGAGACCGGGGTGGGTGGGAGGCACAGACAATGGTGCGCCATTTTACGGCTGTAGAAATAGAGACAGAAAAACAATGATGAAGGTACCTTTGACTGGAAAGCCAGCAGGAGGTGAGTTGCAGAAACCTATAATCAGAGTCTTCGAGTCAGTTACTCTAACTGTATGGCTCAGCCAGGGCCTGTGCTTACTCCAAGCAAAAACCCTCTGTGGATAAATAGTTCAAAGCATGCTCTTTTAAGAACTCCCACAAATCTCAGTGTCCTCTTCCATAGCCACTAACCTTTCTTTGTGTAATAGTTTGCTTCATAGCAACCCTTCATTTAGTGTGAAACTTTGCTACCAAGATTTGGATATTCAAATGGTGGATCTTTGCATTTGCACTTTGGAACTGTCTTTGCTCTGTGAGAACAGCGAGTTAGATGCAGCAATGCTCTTGAGCCCGTGCAACACTGCAAATTAAAGGGTAGCACAGATAACGTTTCCAGTGATTCCAGCTTATCACGCAATTCAAGAAAGCCTCTTACGTGTAGAAGACGTGATGCAAGTTACAATGCATTATGCTGATTTCGGCAGAAGATGAGCAGCATTTGGTATACCACATTCAGAATCCACTTTGGCGGTTATTTAATCTGCCAGTAATATCCCTCAGACAGACAGGAACGAATTTACCTTGATGTGTCTGTCTGTCACTCAGGTAACCTGTGATCCATTGAAGATGTCTCTTTCTGAAACGCTCGTTTTACTGCAATTCTGTCTGACTCAATATTCTTCTTACCTGACAGGTAGGAGATCAAATAATTGAAATCAATGGCGAAAGCACAAGGGACATGACACATGCCAGAGCAATAGAGCTAATCAAGTCTGGTGGCAGAAGAGTACGTCTGTTGCTGAAACGTGGAACAGGCCAGGTCCCAGAATATGGTGGGTTTTCATCTTTACATTCTACTATGTGCATGAACTGATAGAAATTATACTGCTTTCAAATTAAATAGCAATTGCAGATATTTATAATGTCCTGTGGCACATTAATTATGGTTTTAAGTGCTTACCTGAGTAGAGGTGGACTTATTCACATGTTTAAGTGCTTCCTTGGCTCAAGACCACATATGTGTACACATCACTGTCATCTGCTGCCCTCCCAACACAGGCAATAGCTTATAAGATGTGCACTGTGAACTCTTTAGGGGACATCTCTGAGTGTGCTGGGAGTTGCTGATTTACCCATAAACTGTCCTTTTCCTCCTCTGTTGGTACTTCTCTGCACATTTTGAATCACAGCAGATAACCTTGTTGCTGTGCAATTCCGTGGCTCAGGTTTAAACACAAAGCATTAACAAGACTGTACTTCTTTCTTTGCAACTTCACTCATTATATTATCTCTGACAACATGCATGGATGATCAAGTAGAAGCCAACTCTGAGTAAAAAAGGAGACTTTGCTCATTGTGGTGAGAAAGGAGGATCCATTTGTCTCATGTTTTGTTTCAAGGGGACTTCTAGGACTTTTTTGATTATTTCAGAAAGTGTGAGTCATTTAGACAATATAGAAACCATATTTCACTACTGAAATGACAAGAAATAAAGAATTATCCAAAGGTAATTCAAAGACAAAAAGCTCTTTTAAAAAAGTGAAATCAGGGCTTACTCTGAAGTGTGGTGTGACAGTGTCATATATTTACATAAGTTCTAGTATGTGCACAGCTGGGCCTGAAATCTCAGACGAAAAGGTGTTTTTAAGTGAAAATTCCCTGACTTCCTTTTGCCAAGGTCCAAAACTCTATTAAACATTCCTAATATTACTTTTGAAGTTCCAGTATCATTTCCCATTAGAATCCAAAATTGCAGTGACATATGAAAAATTCAGAGTAATACTTAGGCTTAACGATAAGTTCAGGTCAGTCTTTGTTACCCACCTACATTCATTACCTCTGTTGAAGACATTAAAGTCAGCTCCACTGAAAATCGGTGCTTTGCCAGCTGTCAGTATACGCAGTAATTGCACCATTTTCTTCTCTAAACTAGAGCCAATTTTGTGGCTGGGGCAATACTCAGTGCTGGTTGCATTTTTTCCTAGCTTTCAGGAGCTTCTGAATAGGAATGGTCATAGCCTACCCTTCTGGTAGTAAAGTTAATGAGTTATACCTTTGGTGAGTAGGAACAAAATGGCTTTTTGGGATGATGATAAATTGGTACGAAGACATCTAATATCAATTTCAGTCAATGTATAATCCGTTCAGGGAGACCTCCAACAGAGATTTAGACCACCTCCAAGCCTTTTTTGTAGGGAGAGGTGCATCAATTTTAATGGAAGAACAAACAAACATCCAGGACTGATACAGCAGTAGTAATCCTTCTCAAATAGCAGAACTGTATACTGCCAGTTCTCTGCTTCCTCAGAAAACAATTTAATCTAAGGGGGGCAGGGGCTGGGGGTCACAGGAGGCTGCTGTGAGCAAAGAAGTGATTGCAGACTAGACCTATTTCAAATCTCACTTTCCTAAGATCCCTGTTCTGGATGGCCCTTAAATCTGGGGTTACAGGAGATCCAAAGTAAATTTCTATGTTAATATGATCTTATAAATCTGTAACTTATTCCAGAATCATAAGAAAATGTAAATAGACAGTTCAGTGTAAACAGCAATGTTTTGGAAAAACGAATCTCCCAAAAGATGTGAAAGTGCACAAGCCTTCCCTTCTCCAGAAGAACAGCGGAACTTCACAGGACTGTTTAAAGCCATGCTCACCATTAGGAAAGGCATTTGGAATGCTTAGCATTAGTTGTGTAAAAATGCAGATTACTGCGATAGAAAAGTTGCTACAAAGAAGTGCTCTTTAATCAGTTCATTTTCCTAGCTGCATCCCCAGCTCAGAGCTCCATACAGGAGTAGCAGTGCTTGAAATCAGTGCTGTCCTACCGCACTGAAAAAGCAGTAGAAGTGTTGAGGAATTACTTTGTAATGTACACAGAACCTACAACATCACAACAAAGGAAAACATTCACATGTCTGGAGTCCTCAAGATGTGCATTGTGCAGGCAGAGAAATGTTAATGCTGTATCCAGTCTGCAGGCAGGAAGCAAAATGAGAAGATGCCTGTTGAAATTAACTGAGATATTAAAGTCCTCCCTAGGTCATTTCCCAAAGCAACGAGAAATACTCTACAAACAAACAGAAGGTGCCCATAAAAATCAACAGCAGCCTGCTTAGAAAGAACTTAACAAACAGAAATTATTAAAGCTGGAGGGCATGTCTCAAGAAGGCCAGAATCTCAAGGATAAGTCATCGTGCTGCAAAGTACGTCTGTCAGAGTACTAATGACAGACCCCCAAAAGAGATTGCCCTTTCTGACTAATGGAAAACTGCACGCAGAGAAGGTTGTGACAGTAAGCTCAAGGACAAAATGGTCCTGAGGACAGTAGGCAAACTAGTCAATATTTAGTAGCTCCCTCTTCTTCCCACCAGAATTGCACAGTTGAGTTGTAACGAGACTAATTGGACCTTGTTTTACTGAAATAATCAACCTTTTTTTTTTTAGCAAGTACATGTCAGAAATATTTCTTATTCTCATCAGGGTCCAGCTCTAGAGAGCATCAGTGGGAAATTAGACTAGTATGAGTATAAAAATGTAAGGCTGGACAACGGAGCTGACATCTGGATTGCAACAGTGGTGTGTAGCAGAAGCCTAGGGAGGAATATAAAACAGAGCAAATGTACTAGGGTCCTCTCCTGGATATTCCCTCTCAACCTCTGACAAGCAAAATGGTCAAGGACTTCCCAAGTCAATTCTAGTAACTCTGTATTTAAAGACCTGTCCAACAGCAGTGGCGTTCAGACTCATACCATTAAAAAGCAGGAAGCTTACGTGGAACAGCTTCAACCAACCAGCTAAAAAACACCACATTATTTTGGTGGGTTTTTTTTATTATGTCTCAATCTTCAACAATTTTATTTTCCTTGTTCAATATTATCAATGCTTTTTAAATTCCAGAGCCATGTTTCTGTTAGTACAAAATATGATGGTATATGTTTAAGTGCAATAAATATCAGTGTTTGAATGATGATGTGATTGGCAGCAGTAAAAGCAGTGTTGAGGGAAAATCATCACTGGCAAGAAAGTGATCTGTGCAAGAAAAGAATGTGTACTGAAAAGAAGAAAGCACTTAAAGAAGAAACTAAGAACAAGCTCCTGGGAGGATATAAATCTCCTGAATGAGTTATGTCAGTTTATGCTGCACAAAAATCTGTCCCTACAAGTACATCTCAGAACATTCTGGCTGAGCTGAAGCACCATTTAAACCTTTGGGAAGAAATAAAGCATGCTGCAAATGCATCATTTACCTTAACTCAGCTGCTGCTTTTGCTTGAAAACAAATGCCAAAGATCCCAGAGCACTTCAGCGGGAGAAATCCCCACGTAGATCCCCATGGTGGCATCAGACTATACGGGAATGAGCACAGGTATGATTAATGATCCAAAACGACAGCTGATTTCACAGCAGGGCGCAACAAAAGAAGTGGAGAAAACAGATGTTTTGTCACCCAGCATCTCAGAACATGTTTGCTGAGGGTAAGGATAGCCAGAGGAACTATGCTTCCACTGAAGGTGAATTATCACAGCTCATCCAAACCCAAACAACATCAGCATCATGTTTCATAGGAAATATTCTGCCAGCCAAAGAACCGAGTCATAGTAAGAAATCATATTACTGTGCAAGAAAGACTAGAGGTACTGCGGGGAATCCTGATCCTGAAAAAATCTTTAATGCCCGGGGAGGCCGACTGGAGGAGGTGTAAGGTTTCATGTATGTCACAGGACATAAAATTCATGGTCGTCACTGTAGCACTGAGCACTTCTCATCCTGGCATTAAATGCAATTTGAATAAAATGACAGATGAAGATTTTTCCTTGCAATGGCTGCCTAATTCCCTGTGTATGCATCTCCCTAGGAGGATACTGTTTTCAGCAGGAGCTACGGGGTGTGGAGCACTTCTAAAAATCAGTCTGCTCACGCTGTGGGAGCCCAATTACAGATGCTCGTATTTTTCAGGCCTTAGCTGTAGCTGTACAAACACC
This sequence comes from Rhynochetos jubatus, assembly GCA_027574665.1. Taxonomy (NCBI): domain Eukaryota; kingdom Metazoa; phylum Chordata; class Aves; order Eurypygiformes; family Rhynochetidae; genus Rhynochetos; species Rhynochetos jubatus. Next base: position 12,976,664 of record CM050652.1, read on the forward strand.
ATCAGAAGGATATGTACATTGCACAGCCAAACACTGGGATGAAGCAGCATCCCTAAAGGCAAAGCTTGGGAAAACTGTTCACAAAATCCCAAAATAGTAACATTAAAGATTAAGTAAAACTAAGAAATCACATCCTCTCCATCCAGCAATGAGCTCTGCAAGAGGCAAGTTAATTCTAATGACAGATCAGCCCCAGGAAGCTACAGTTTTCTCTGAGAACAACCACTGTTTTCTCTAAATATCTATGGAAGAAGGTCTCTAGAAAAGCCTGGGATGTTTCATTCTCAGTCTCAGCAATCCTGGCAGCTTGCTTCTTCGGGCTTAATGCTCCTAACATCTCTTGACTGGAGCTTTCATTACTCAAAGCTACATAAAAATACGCAAGTTCCTGAAAGTATCTGAAAGCAATGCATCTTATAACCAAGTAACTGCTAATAGAGCGTAAAGGTGGAGGAGGCTGAGGCACAGTTAACACTTGTAGGTACACTCCATCCCTCCAGCAAGGCACAACCTCCTTCTCCAGATGCTTTCTGTCTGGCACTGCAGAGGGAGCAGAAACACCGAATTTCACCCACAAGGAGCGTCTAGAAGAAAGCTAATTCATTTCCCTTCCCCTTTTCATAGCAGGACTTCAAAATCATACTTTCTATCAAGTTTGGTAGTTTTTCACCCAGTTTTAAGTTGCTTAAGAGCTCCTGCAGAAAGTTGTAAGTTTTAGAGACTCCAGCCCATTCACACTAAGATTGTGGAAAACGTTTCCATTGCCCTGTCTTGGAAATCTGAATCTGGCCCTGAGCATGCTTGGTCATGGTATGACACTAACACACACACAGAGCCACGAGAACCAGAATTAATGGGGTTTGGTGAACAAGGAATCTGGTTGGTGCGTTATGGATTTACACAATGGTGGTTCTTTCCCACTGTCCCCTGCCCTTGTTTGACTTTGTTAAAAGCGATGTCCTGGGGTTGCACTGTGCATTTCTGGAATTTCTGTTGCTTCACACGATGCTAAACTATGTACAAAACTCATCCCATGGGTTCATGACAGTCAGGTGATTTTACAGAACCAGAGATGATGTTCAGTTTTGACTTTTTAAGGGAGGAAAAGTGCTGTATGCAAAAAGGTTCCATACACACAAAATCATTGCTGGTTAACAGATAAAAGCTACAAGTTCTTTAGGAGTAAGTCATTTTTGAAGGGCCTTGAAGAAACTCCCAGTTCACATTTCACTACCCCACCAACAAAACCAAAAAATGTCAGAGTTCCTACCAATATAAGGAATTTTCATACAAATAAATCGGCACTGTTCTGAAATGCATTAAAGCCTTTGCTTTTGATTTGTTATGACTCCTTCAGAAAGCACCTCAAGATGTACTCCACATCTGTAGTCCAGGCGAATCTTCATCCTGAATATATACACACAGCAGTTTCAGTCATCCACTAATACGTAGACTTACAGCATGCTTACTCGTCTTAGCCTTACAGAAATGCTTCTCTCCTGTTACATATAAGCTTTTTACTCAGTTGTTCTAAACTTACTAAGAATTCTCTGTTCTAACAATAGTAAAATATCTGTATGTCACTGGTTCTGTTAATTCTAATGATTGGTCCTAGGCTGTTCCTCCCCTTCCTTTAGGAATGGTACCTTCCAGCCTCTCCATGTGCATGAAAAGTGACAAGCATGGGTCCCCATATTTCTACTTATTGGGCCACCCTAAAGACACGGTTTGTAAACTCTGCATGTATATTATCTTTCTCTAATACGCTTTTGTTTCTCACAGCTGTTAATAGTCTTTTCCAACCTTTTCTTACACGCTAGCTCGCTTAATAGTTTCTTAATATTATTCGACTTTTCTTTCGTAACTTATTATCTGAGATATCCAGGCAGCTATGCACTTTACAAATGTCTTTTAATATTCTAGATAACTGATTCTTCATGTTACACTGCTGCTAGTGCAAAAAGCACAGCCATAGGTCTGCTGTATATCTGATTTTTCACATAACAGAAACTTATCCTCTGAATATGACTTTTCAGGTAGAAAATCTTAAACTTTTGAGAACCAAAGCCATAATTTTTCCCTTCCTTATGGTACTTGGCATGCAAAAATATTTGTAATGTGAAGGTGGAAGTTAGAAACTGAGCTCAAAGTATTTCTATGCAGCCTCTTGAAGAAATAGCTAATGTAAAATTGAAGACTTTTTGGAACACTCTGTAAGGTGATACACATTTTTTAAGCTGAGTGGCTATGCTGAATTTACACATAGCACTTTGCACTTGATTTCAAGCCATTTTCTTCATAAATCAGATCCAACTGCATAGATCCGTCAGATACATCAAATTTGTAATACAGTCATAGCCCAGAAATGATACCTGGAAAGCAAAGGGAAAGAAAAACTTATTTTTCCTATTTTTTTTTTATTGATTCCTGTCGTCATAGAAAACGCAAAAGTGTTCAGATGCATTCAGTCTGTCTGCTGTTGACTTTGCACAGTGTAGTATATTTGCTAAAATTACAAGGCCAGTCTCACATATTGAAGTAGACAGATTGGAAATAGAAAGGGAGTTATACCCAAAGGTATCCTTCTAGACTTTGAGCTTCAAGCTGCTCCCCCAGTGTGATGCCCACAGAATTCCTGCCCCCAGCACCCAGGCACTAAGCTGTGCTTAAGGTATCAGTCTTGTGCATGCAAATCCAGATAATCTGATCGACTGCTTGCATATGTTTCCTGTTCCAGCTTATTTCCAATTTGTGTCTATAAAGCAGATTTTTTTAAACACAGACATGTCCCTGTGCTTAGCTGGACACATCCAGAGGCCATTTGAAAACTGTACCCATGTAGTTCAAGCGTGTATGTTACCATCAAAGACCTCCCAGCAACAAAGCAGTTCCTACATCGTGTAGAAATCTGAATTGCACCATTTCTTGCAGTCATCTCACCTTGCTTCTGCTTTGTTCTTCACTAAAAGTCGTTCAGAGAGATCATGAGATTAAAAATCTGGGCTGAGATTAGGGCCATTTAGCAAGTGCCAGTTGTCAAGTGTAGGAAGTTCAGTGAACTGCAGTTCCACCACAAGTCTTAGGGAGTTATAACCACAACTTTCTGTGTATTGCCTATATATTTTTCCTTCTATAACATAACAAACCCAGGAAATAAGTCTTTTTTCCTGAAATAAGTAGAAACGTAAATCCTCTATAAATACAGCTAAACTTAGTTTGCACAATCACTCAGCTGTGAATGGTTCTGACTATTTATTTGGCAGGAAGTCTTAGGACAGAATTTTTTTCCCGGTAAAATATATCCAGAAAATCAAAAGCAATTTAGTTTGGGTCAACACCAAAACTAAAGTACTTGATTGATAAAAAAATAGTATCAGGTCAAATGGAAATCCATGTATTATAAATACTTTCCATTTCAGGTGATTTTAGTGAAAGAGTTTTGAGGGGAAGGATTTTCCTAAAGAGTCAGTTTTGCAATCAGGCTTTTCCCAACCAAAATTGTGGCTGTGCTACCTAGAGCACTGACCAAGGATGTAAGACATTTCCTGATGTCAAACAGATATACTGACCATTTTAGCATGCCTTAGGAGGGCATAACATCATAATGCAGTCTCAGTTCACATGTCTCCCACAGGAATTGTTCCATTTTGTGTAAGTAATCACCTATGGGAGATGATCAGCAGGCTTACTTGAAGTTAGGTATAGCACAGGAGAGATGCAGGTGCTAGAAGGCGATTTAGAAAGTACATCCAGATCAAGTGATACATGCCTGTGCTTTCTTGCACCGTGGGTTTGGTAGCCCTTACTAGTGACCACCATGTTTATGTTTGCAAAAACAGATTAAAAAAGATGTGAGCTTATAAATTTATTGTTTGAATACAGTTAAATCCTTCAGAAACCTCCAGTCATTTGCAAACTGCATTTTTCTAGTCCTTTAATTCCATGTTTGAAGCTTTTATGTTTGTCTAATAAACGGCTAAAGCATCTTGGCCTGTACATTCAAGCCAGATACTCCTACCTGTTCAGAGTACTGAGCAGATAATCCAATTTATCCTATTTTTAATGCTCATTTTGTGAATCTCTAGACCTGAGGTTGGGTGTTATTCAAACTTGAACTACCCCATATATCATTCATCTGATGTGAGTGCAAAAATCAATAGTCATTTTGGAAAAGTGCCTTTTCCTTCTGTGACCATCTTGGTGGAACTGCAAACATTCATTCATATTCCTGCTGCATTTCCAATACCACCACCTTATATCCAGCAGTACCAACTTAATTGCAGGAGTCTGTGGTGTGTAAAAAAAAAAAAAACCACAAACAGGACTAACTAAATGAATCAATATACTGGTTAATAAAATTGGTCTAAAATCATCAGGCAATTTGAATATCGGCTCCCAAAGGTTCTAGCTGTTTTCTTGCTATGGGTAAAAACTATTCAAGGACAAAATTGAATATTAAAATTTGCTTTGCAAATATGTCTTCAGTATTTAATAAATATGAAGCAGCTGGTAAGAAAGTAGGACGTCATTCTGTTAAATAAGAGGGTATGTGTATGTATATGTGGGTGTGTGCAGTTATTTCTGTCTTACAGCAAATTTCTATTTTAAAAGATATGTAGACCTTTTACATAGGTATCCCTTGATCCATAAATAGAAAACACAGTATTGAAAAAAAGAGGGACACATGAGAAGACATTTTTAGTTTCGTAGCAATGTTTTTGGGCTTCCAGGAAAGCAATACCTTTTTCTTACTTTTTAAATGCCAAAATACTGAGTCCTTTCAGTAGTCCTAACCATTGCTTTGGCAATTACATTCTCAGTGGCTTTGGCCAGTTCAGCTGAATTCTCTAACTAACTCATGCTTCCCCCATCTGTTTTATGAGGATAGTAATATTTACTTACCTATCTCATGGGAGTGTTATGAGGATTAATTATTTAATGCTTGAAAAGCACTTTAAAGATTAAAACTCCTAGTCGACTACTCGGTATTATTATTAAAGCAGGACCTCACTAATCCACACGCATTATAATCCATACCAAAATTGGCAGTGTCCCCCCACATCTGAGCAAAGATTTAATAATAAGGCTATTGAGAAACTTCTCCTATTACTAAGGCTTAATTATTATAATATAATATTCTGGAGTAGATTTACTAATATGGTGTAAAGTGAAGCTAATGACAGCTAAACTACAGTGAATAAAACAAATGAACAATCATTATCCCATGTTTTGTTCACATAAACTGGCAAGCAGACTTACCAGACGAAGAAGGGAAAAGTCCCACCCACAAATGTGTTCTAACTTTTATTTTGTGGCTTCCTGTCTTTCCATCCAGTTCACAATATTAGAAGATAAGCACCCACAGTACAGGGCTTGTAAGAAAGCAGCCATCCCTCTGCCTCCACAGCATCAGTTTTTACATTCTTCATGTAATCCAGGGAAACAGGAAAACCAGGAATTCTTTAACACTTACTGTGTCTTTGCAGTTTGCATAGGAGTAAGTCCAATCTTCTGCTGTTGCAGCATAACAACCCATGAAGTCCCTCTCCTGTTGCTCATTTTGCAGTCACTCTCAACTGAAAATTTGCAACCGGCCCCAAGTTAATAGTAATACTGCAGCTCTCCAACTTGTTCTTAATGAGAGGTAGCTTTCCTATGTGTCTGTGATGGTATCCTTACAGTATAGAGTTCTGTACGAAGGGGACAGTATGAAGGCACAAACCATTAGTCCTGTGGCCTGGGATAATAAATCCCATCATGAAACTTGTGCAATAACTGCTTCAATGGCCAGACTACAGGGGATCCGAAACCAGATCCACATCTCTTCCGCACTGTCAGTTTTTCACAATGGCACACATTTCCCCAACGGAGAGCAGAGCCACTCATCTACATTTCTAAGTGAACTGTGGTTTGGAGGGGTCAAAGTTCATACTCTTTAGAGGGGCCTGGAAACTATTGTGTGTCCTTCTCTGGCTTGACAGGAATAAGCATATTTTATCTTTGTACCTCCTCTATGAGCTGAACTTCAGATACAACGGCTGTGAACTCATTTACGTGGGGTTTTTTAATTGATCTGTGGTTATCCAGGTGTAAAAAGTCTGGCTTTTATGTTATTCCAATCATGAGAGAGGAGAAGGCAAGCTTTGCCCATACAGGAACCTGCAGCTTGTACTGCCTCTGCCCTTCTCACTCCACCATCCCGTGCTGTGGGGCAATTCCCGGCTCATGCTTTGTGGCCCGGCCGCAGAGAGAGGTTAGCAGAGCTCATGGTGTCTGTCAGACTTCTTATAGCTTGTTATTCCTAGCTTGGGAAAAAACCCTCAGAAAATGAAATGCATTGTTTTTACTTGGACAGTATGAGGCAACCGTCACTCTCCAACCGATGCTTAAGGAACATGACCATAGAGGACGTTCTATTTTGTTGAGCTGCAGCAACACATATGCAACACAGAATTTTAAACATCTAGGTTTTCTAACAATATGTAGTTTGTGTTTACTCATTTGGAGCTGAATATTACAATGTGATATTCATTTATTCGTGCACTTCCATCTCATTGTACACTTTTCAGGGAAAATTGTCTCATGATCCAAAAGATACCAGGCACCGTAACAGCCCTGACAGCAAGTGCGGTCCCAGGGTCAGCACTGCACCTGCAGTGCCCAGCAGCCTCAGTTCTGAAAAGAGTTTGCTAAAGAGAGACTAAACTAATTCTGCAGCTTCTGCCCTAAGCAAGACAGGAACTTATTCATGGGCTTTGCAAAGAACGATGTGTTCAAACCAAGTTGTGTGTTTTGCTTAAGATCCCGCTGAGATCTTGAGTGAGAACTGTCATCACTCAGTGCCTGCCAGAAACAACTTTCTAGGGGCATTTCATACACAGTCAAAATGCTCTGAATTCCTCACTTATTAAATGAATTTCATATATTATCTATATACCTTTAATGATGACATCTGTTTATCGATCAGACAGGATGTGATGCTTACTTTTAATGCCCATTTTAGCTGTGATAATTAATAATTTTAATATTGAAGTTTAATTAAGTGTGTAATATCCAACTCTTAAATTATTCAGTCTCTGCAGAATATTTTTCATTAATGCCACACATTGTATTAACATATTTATGAACACCTTTTATGACTTAATGTGGCTTAATTCTATTAATAAAAACTAATTTTAAAGTCATGATCTTTTTTAATTATACAGTAACTTGCAATGCAGATTTTCCAGCTCCAGCATGACTCTGGAAGAGAACTGTTGAGGTTTCTGCAGCTCCTATTCTACTGCCTGACCACACAGAAAAAATAAAACCTTCTTTAGTGAAGGGATGAGGTTCTTTTGCCTAAGCAGCGCTGATCTGATAGATATATGAGATGCTCATCACTTCAAAAAGGGTACCAAACCGCCTGAAGGACTTCGTGAATGATAATGTGTGGTTAGAGCAACATCACTCAAGACTAGCACTTAGGCTGTCCATAGACTTGACACTGACACAGCAGTAAGGAGCTTGCTGTGGAGGATAAAAGCACTGTACAGGCTGGAACTTTTCATTTCAGCTGTTCACAGTATTAGGCAGTAATCCTGTAACATTCACGTAGATGCATTAACTTGATTCAGGGAAAAATCCAATTTACCAAGTTCACTCAGATTAGCAATCATGAGCATTGGATTAAATATTTACTGGATAAGACTGTTTACTAGATCCATATCTATTACTGAAGAGGCTAAAAATGCATCTTGGAGTGAGTGATAAACTCTGTACTCAAAATCACCACTCACAGCCAGGAGACTATTACAGTAAATTAGTAAATTGATTTATTCAATTAATTTACCTGTTTCAGGTCTGAAATATAACCTGTTTCTAAGTGTGGATCTTGATTACTTTTTCCCTCTCTCATTCTGCACTTTAGGTAGTGGTTTTCTGTATAGAAAATTACTTTTTTTTATTCTTTCTATTATACGAGCAGCGTTAAAATTATGTCAGCCTGGTTGTAACTTTTGACTGATGCTGGAGAGCCACAAATGATGCAGTGCTTAGGCTTTATTACAAAATCACAGTGAATAGCTTATGGTTGTGATTTATATTTAAGGGGTGAACAACTGCAGGGTAACCAAGAGAGAGCTAAATTTTTTTGATGCAGCACCCCAAGATCATCCAAGTCCTGGAGATAACCCAACACACCTGCTCTCCAGGGCAGAAACCTTCAGTGTTTCTGAACTCATTATTATCTCCTGTATTAGCCTTCAAGGTCTCAGGCCACTTACCTGCGGTGACCCATGCTTCCTACAAAGGGCCTGAGGTAGGGTCATGGGTGTAGATCTCCATGTGCATCCACTCAACTTCTATCCACAGCCTCCGAAAGGGCTTCCCAGAAGGAGGTCCCCAACATTGGTTGTGTACATATTCAACAGAAGGGCAGACATCTATTCCCAGAGGTCTTCTGAGCCACCTCTCTGACTCTGTAAGGGAATCAAATTATTATCTCAAGTGATAAGGACAGTAAAATGCTGGTGAAGCAGTGCCATAATTAAACAACTAACTCAGTGAAAGGGATTTACTGAGGATGCACTGGGTACAATGTAAGACCAAAAACAGTGCAGAATGAGAACAGGAACTCTCCAAGTCAGATCAATCACTTCCCATGTTTCTTTGTTATAAGGAATATGTTACATAGAAATTTGAAAAGTACTTTCATTCATAGTGCTTTTCGCAGATTAAAGCCAGCACAAATCAATGTGTGCGGCTTTCTTGTTTCAAGAAAACATTCAGCATTTTTCTAAAGGTTTTTTTTTCCTTGCAATAGGCAGTTTTGCCCTCTGAACCAAGTTTAATTTTTCCCTTTCTCTCTGTTCCCTTAGGTCCAAAACCAAGCAATATAATCTCCTGAGCTTCTGCAGATTTGGTCCTCCAAGCATAACTAACAATTTGCTCTTTCTGAAGTGTGTTTTCAATAATTCTCAAATTAGATCTCTAAACATGAAAGCACTTCTTCTAACAAACCCCCATGCAGAGTACAGAAATGGTGATGAAAGTGAATTTTACCTGAGCTGAGATTGTTCAAAGTCTCATCAGATGGCCCTTGCAAGAACTCTATGAACACCACCTCTGCTGTAAAAATATTTGGGGCATCTTCCATTTAATATCTAGGTAAAGTATACATTGGAAGATGGATATAATGAACCCAAAGGAACTAAATTGTTGCTCATCAGTAATGATTAGTAACATGAAAAGAAGTAGGGCATCAGAGTATCAATGGCACTGGGAACTGAATAAAACAGGAAGTACAACTGTGCTTCTCTGTGTTGGAACAGGCCAACGACTCAATTTTCTGAGTGTAAAATTAAACGCTTGAAGTTTACAGAGGAGATAAGAGTATTCCTCACCCTGTGTTAACTGTCACATCTCTTCAGTTCTTGCAGACATCTGCAGAAGCCATGCCACCAATACCTCTCAGTAGTAGTAGCACTACTACTCCAATATTAGACCAGTGATGGAAATAAAAATGCACAATGACTTTGGTGACAGAGAGAGTAGGCTTGGCATTGTTTCATACACCAAATACCAGTCTTTCTTTCTTAAAGAATCGTTCTACTTACCTGAAAATGCCAAGCACAAAATTCAGAAGTAAAAGATACAGGGACTCAGATGCATATTTGTTTGCCTGTAATCTTGCGTGACTTTGTTAACTCTCTCTGGTTACCTCGACCAACCATCCTCAACCTTTGCAAAAACAAATCTGCAAAGCTAAAAAAACCAAAAATTACCAGAAAGCAGAAAAATTCTACTCTTAAGCGAAGTTACATTTACAAGCTGCTATAAACATTCAGAGTCACCGTGACATTAGTGAGTACAAACAGGCAAGCAGTAGTATGAATGTGGTTACAATAAGATAGCAAGAAATTAGATGAGATTTTCGTTGCATCAGATATAAGACTTCACAACACCAAACAGATCACTTACCTGCATGTGTAGGAAAGGAAAAGTGATTCATATGCCAAAATAACTGAGTATAACCTGGATTTATGTTTGTAAATGTGTACGGCATGTACGTCATTTCTGTACATAGAATCAACATTTTGCAGCCATAGCACACTGTCATCACAGCTTAAAAAAAAAGTGTAAGCGCAGCGTTAATGATGAAAAGGTCTTCCCACTTGGATGTGCCCATGGTGACTGACCAAACGGAAGACCATATTACAGCAGAAGGCACATAAATCCGTTGATGTGTATTTCCAGAGCTATTGGTGTTGAGAGATCTGAAAGTAGCTAAGTGCAGTGGAAGGGGAGCCAAGAAAGAGTAATTTTAAGCCAAGCAAGGTGCAATTTCTGAGAAAATATTTGCATAGCACTATTGAATAATTAACAAGAAGTGCAAGTTTATAGGCACAGGTATAGGGAGCCTGTAAGGTGAGGGCAGAGCCCATTGCCGCTCACTTTCCAGGAGAGGCTGGGGAAAGGGTGGTATATGGTGTCACGTTTGCATGAGGCTGACAGCCAGACAGCAGGTACCAAGAGCTTTTCTAACCATCAGAACCTCAGACAGTCGTTTATTTCAGGAGACAAAGGGTGCTGTATGTCTGGGTTGTGGAAGCTCCAGGAGGAAAGATTAAAGATTGTTTAAATATTCTGAAATAGCCCTCCTTAGAGAGTGTTAAAGACAAGCTGCAGGAGACCAATGCAATCAGGAACATCACAGACATGTCAAGCTGTAATGAGAAAGAGCCAAATACATTCCTGGTCTACCACTGCCAACATTAGTGGGTACTCACCAGGGGACAATTTGTCCCATTTTCGTTATTAGCAGCATCTGTAGGAACTGTTTGCCACCTTCTGGCAATACGTAATTTCAGACAAAAAGTGGGGAAAAAAATAAAGCACCATATTTTTTATTTAATCAAAAACTCTTTGATTCTCTGGGAAGATGCGAAAACAGATGCTTACATGTTTCAGGAAATGTTTCATTCAGACTACTGAAAGCAATCAAAGCTTTAATATATTGATCATTATTCACTTAATTTCAAAATTAAAAAGGCATTAGGATTTTATTGTACTTAAGGATTAAAACGTGATGCCGTTTTTACTCTTAACATTACTATTAAATATTAAATAAATGAATGTTACTACTTTATGGTTGATTTTATCTGATGAAAAATCCCACATTCTTGATAAACTACCAAGCAATTATTTAAAATGTTTGGATGCAAAAGGAGATCCTCATCAGAAATCTGAGGTCTAACCTGTCTTGACGTCAGATCTTGGCAGAGGAGATAAGCACAGCAAGACTAGACTTGACAGAATCTTAGAAGGGTGACCTGTAAAGAAAACATAAGTATTGCAGGAAATTAAACAAATTTATCTGTAGGCTGAGCTCTTTCCTCTGACTTAGTACCTAGGCAATGCTCAGAAAGTAGGACAGGCAGACCTCTCTTCTGCATTAGCAGTAAGGCTAGGTTCCTTTTGCTAGTGGTTCAGACATAAGCCACCAGCAAGCACTGGATCCAGGTGGAAGACTAGGTTTTAGTTAAGAGAGGAGCAGGCAGACATGAGAGTAGTACCCTCATTTCCACACCATTGAACGTGTGTAAGCTGATGTAGCAAAGCAAACAATTCACGCATATGTCAGTCGTACCTCAAACAAAAGAGGCTTTAGACAGAAAAATTCTGCTCCTGATGTTTTCCCCTTGTCACTCTTCCTCTAAAATGGCTATGTTCATCTCCTACTTGTCCTCCTACACACTCAAGATCTTGTGTCTGTGGTGTCTCTTACTCAGTTAGCAATTTACTCCTTGTCTTGGAGTTACACGAAATGGGTCGTAGGTGAGTCATTCTTACACATCCCATGGATATGTACCGCCAAGCTGCATGACAGTAGCTTGTAAAAACTAAAAGCCACCCAGAAAACACCTACTAAATTACACCAAATCAAATGCCATCACAGTGACAGATTACAGTGCTGCTCCCAGCTCATTTATCTTGTCTAAATTAGTAGGTCAAGGGAGATTTTCTCCCTTCAAAGAAAGGAAGAAGGAATTTATTAGCCTTCAGTGAGATGTATACCTTTGAAAAACAATTTCTTCCACAGTAAGAATGATATCCATAGTGACAAAGTCAGAAACAAATCTAAAACTACATCGTCCCTAAATCTCTCCAGCAATTTCAACCACATGTGAAATCCTTCACTTTTGCTTGTAAGTTGTTTAAGCATTAGGAGTTCATGCTCTATTAAACAAATACTGTCTTCAGTTCCTCCCAGAGGTGAAAAGAGAAAAAAGTAAAATCACTGCTCTATCTCTGTTTCAGGATGTTTGCAAATGTTTTGAGATACTTTGGAATAACAGACAGTAAAAGTAGGTTACGTTCACACTTAACACAGTTTTTGTATAAGGCTTAAAAAGTACAGAAAAAATATTTATTCAAAAATATTAATAACTCTCCTCAAAATGCAACTATACCCTCAGAATAAGCATAAAGAGAAATCATTACTTTAGTTGCTCTACAGAAGAAAATTTCGCATTTGTATCCTGTTTATATTTGTTATGGAAAAGTAATCATTTTAGTGCTGGTTGAACAAGTCCAAATGAACCCTTATGCCTTGAACACAGCTCTTTAAAAGGTTTTTCTTTTGAGCAACAAATTACTTACATTACTGCACTTTGCTCTACCCCAGTAATTTAGATATTTTCCCATAATGTTCAAATATTAGAGGAAGGTCAGTTACAATACCCTCCCATCAGTATTCTCCTCACTAGCCAGTGACATATTGCAACAATGGCTTGTTGACATTAACGTCTATCATGGCTTAGGATGACTTTCTACATAATTTCATTTCATTTGAAAGAAAAAAGGAGGTTACATTGGGTTTGGCCTGTCTCTGATGGTACTTAAACCTTATGGAAAGTCATTTTGTCAAGTTCTTACTTGCAAGTACTATGTTGCTGCAGAATACGCATGGTAATTTTATTTCATGGCAGCTTTTTGCCTTGGCCACTGGAAATACAGCCTATATAGGTGCCTCCCCAGCAAGGCAGCCAGGCACAGTATTCTAAACAAACTGCAGCCAGTGGCCCACCTGGCATTCTCCCACAGCCAAACTTCCTTTAAGCTGTGGCTATAAGTCTTCTTGCTTAGTTGGCCCAGTTTTCCTTAGGGTTTTCTGGGGGAGAGGCAGAAATCCAGTAATGGATATAGTATTGCATGTTCTAGTTGGTAGACATCTATAGAATCACAGAACAGTTTGGGTTGGGAGGGACCTTAAAGATCACCTAGTTCCAACCCCACGGCCATGGGCAGGGACACCCTCCACTAGACCAGGTTCCTGTTCATATATATCTTTACACGTAACAAATATGTTGATTCACTTTTGTTGCAGTAAGTTCTAACCCGCTACGATTTCTCACTGCAATATTTGTTGTTTTCTCCCTCCCTTAGGAAAAAAGAAAACAGAAAAAAAAAAATTGTCTAGGGAGACAGTTCATTAATAAATCAGTTCTCTCATCTCCAAGGAATTAAACAGCCAGCCACTCACTACCAGGTCTCCTCCCTTGAGTGTCCCACAAATAACTAGTACAGTACTGCCCTCCATGCTTCAGAAGAGCCAGGAGAGGTGTTTGCCACCCTGGTTTTGAACGGTGATCTCCTGGCCTGTCCTCCTGAACAAGAAACAGCTGATTTGAGCATAGTGGCACATTTTGCACAGGGACAATATAACACCCATCAATAGCATCTTGCTGCTCCAAGCCATTTGATGTTTTTACTGGTGTGTCGCTGATACTTCCCAAAATAACAAGCAATTTCCCTACCTTCAGATGCTCTCAGAGCCTTGCACAAGATCTGATAACAGCCCACCGATCTTCACTGCCAGTCAGTGAAAAACATCATCTCGTGGACAACTGGGAAAGAAGACTGTAGTTAGGTCAAATACAGACCCACGCTCAGCACCCCCTCTACTCTGGGGAGGTGTGACAATGCCATAAAAAGCACAAACTTCATTTTCTGAGGCCCAAGGTGGCTTGTTTAGTGCTTTGCTGGTGCACAGAGGCAGGTTCATGCTGCTTGGCGAGGCCGGGCATAGCTTTAGAGAACCAGGCCCCATGCATGGTCCCTGACCCGAGTGTTAACCAAAATGGGATCCCCTGGATTTCAGCGGGTCAGGCACAGCCTGCGGTCCCATACCGGGGGAAGCAGCCCTGAAGAGCACAAGCAAAGAACAAGCCCATTGAAGCAGATGCTTTTCGTAGGCAAGCTTCTAAGACCTGAGCACTCTATGTGCATGAGCCTTCTTTTTATTTTTGTTACTCAAGTGCCAAGCAGGGAGCAGATGGTACATTACTCAGCCTTAACTGGAGGGTAAGAAAGTGTGATTTTTTTTAAAAAAAAATTCAGTTGAGACCCTCAGCCCATTTAGATTCCTAGCTCCAAGTTTATTTGTCTTACACAGAACTTGTACTTTCTCCCCTCTCAAATGCTAATCCTCTCCACACATATGCTCATTATGCAAAAGCATATGACAAACACCATCTGGGAAAATAAATAGCTCCTCAGCTAACCACACTGCTCCCTCCCTTTACGTCACCCACCTCACTATTGTCTCTCCTATTTTTATCTGCAAGACAGCCATCACTCAATCAAGCTATTAACTTAAAAGTGCCGTCTCCGTCAGGCAAGCTGCAGTTCCCAGCCTGGGCAGTAAAACCCATTCCATTTTTTGAGATGATGTGCATCTTCATGATAATTTGCAAGCAGCCATAGCACTGAGAAAAATAAATGTATCTTTTAAAGGGCAGTTGATAACACCGAGAGATGCTAGTCCTGACCCACAGAAGTCCATGCTTGTTTTTCAGCTAGAAGGTTACATTTTCTCCCCCCAGTGAAATGATGTGGCTCTTGCCACAAGTTCCACCTCGTTTCCATGGATTCCTGAGACAGTCCTTCATCTCTGACAGATTATTGCTCATACCGTTCAGAGCCAGGCAATAGTGCTAAATAGGGAATGACATTAGCCAAGTTCAGTGATTTCTCTAACCTCTATGTAGACGAGTAAGAACAGGAGTCATGCTGTCATTAGTCATGATGGATTTGTCCTCTGTCTGAACGTTAATCAAAAGAAAAGAGGGTCGTGTATGCAAGAGAAAGGCATCTCAGAATATTCTGTGTTGTACCAATGGATTAGGAAAATCATCATGATTCAGCAAAGGAGATGTCTATTTAGCTAAATTAAACAGGATCTGCACAATCCAACCATGCTGTGTTGAGGCTAAGTAACCAGGAGAAAATCAAAATGCACAGCCGAGAGACTCAGTAGCTGATGCTGTGGTATAGAGGCAGAGCTTTGTAAGTACTCTGCAAGAATTGTGGGGCCATAAACACTGCAATATTATATCTGTTTAGAAAAAATATGAGACAGAATTCAATGATGACCTTATCTGAGCTACAAATTCTTGTCAATTATTATGTGCTTGTAGGGACATGTTTAATAGATGGCAGAAAGTCCTTCTCATTTGTCCTCAGAGACAGCACTAATATTGCCCAGCTAAGAAATCCATTATACAGCTACAAAGAGGCAATTTGATTTCATGAGCACGTGCCTTTATTATTTTAAGAATAATTTAACGCAGGCAGAGGAAAGCAGAACCGGTATGAAAAAAGACCGAGGTTTCCAGCATTTGCAGTTACCAGCCCTCTGGTTCTTGCTTCTTCCAGAATTCTCTTTTTTGGGGGGTGGCGAAGATTATTTTTGTTTTCCTCCCTGTTGACTCCCCTGGGAGTCTACCCTCACCTAAGACCTCGTGTACCTAAGACAGGGGAGTTTAAGACTGGTATGTGGTTTGAATGTTGATGTTGCTCAGAATACATGTGCCTGTGCAATGGATGCTCTGTGCTGTGGAATATGCCTTAACTCCCTTCTCTTTGTTGTTACAACAGACGAACCAAACTCCTGGAGTGCTCCCTCTGCCACCTCCCCAGGTCTGCCGGAAGTAGCTCTTTCCCTCGATGACATAATCTCACCATTATCTTCATCACACATAGCCCCACCTTCTGACCCTTCTCACCAGATAAGCCCAGAGCCAACATGGGATATCAAGAGGGAACACGATGTAAGGAAACCAAAGGAGCTTTCGGTGAACGGTCACAAAAAGAAAAGGTTAGGAGAACAAAGAGAAAGGTCAGCAAGTCCCAAAAAGGTAGACAGGTCAAAGCATGAAGAGGCTTCTTGGAAAGGATATTCAGAAAGCAAAAATAAGACCACTGATGGTGGCAGGCCCACCTCAGAGAGCAAAGTGGTGGGACACAGCATTATGATGGAGGCTGGCGCAAGAGAGCACGTGTGTGCTGGAACCAGTGATGAACAGTTTGGGAGGCTGAGGAAGCCAGAAAGCAAGAGAGGAGGATCTCTTAGCAAAAAAGAAGATCACAGATCCGCCAATACCAGTGAGAAGAAGCCAGCTGCAGTGTCCGACCTTGTCAAGCTTGATACCGGTGCTACCAAGACGTACAGTAGCAACCGCTGCAGCTCTCCTGGAAGCGATATGGACCACAGCCAGAGGGACCCTGATGGGAAACCCAGCGAGTTCCCCAGGAAGGGACATCTCCATTCCATTAGCACTCGCAGCACCAACACCACAGTTCGAAAGGCAACAGTCTCCCCAGGGCCGTGGAAAATCCCTGGCTCGGATAAGCTACCTACTGTCCTGAAGTCTGGTACTTCTGCCATGAGCAGATAAGCAAGGGACTGTTGCCCTCTAACTGTCTCAAACTGACGCAGAACATTCTTCTTAGGTTTTGTCTCACATTGGTTTGTTTTAATTTATTTTAACTATCACACATATACACAAAGCATTGAGGAATGAAAACATTAGTGTGTAATTCCATGACAATGTGCACAGTACCTAATAAGTTCAAAAGCATATAGTCAACACAGAGATTTAAAATCGACCCTAAAGTCCCAGTTCCATTTTAGGGACTTTGGCAGCTATGGAAGAAACCAAAACAATATGAAGGACAGTACATCAGAGAAGGATAGTGCAGTGTAGCTTTAGCATTTTTTTCCCACTGCATGAAGGACTTGGATTTCATTCAAACTTTATATCAAGAAACTGGAACAAGTTAGAGCAATCACAAACTGGAACATCGCCTTAAATAAAACTGCACGGAGCAAGCTGAAACCGAGAGAGGATCTCTTCATGGAGCTAAAATGTTGTAAATAAATTGTTCTCGACATATCTAGACAGGGGTTAAAGGGTTTCTTTGAAGCATCGTTTGGAACTGTACACCCATGACACGTCTCCACTGTTAATGCTTTGGGATAGTACACGTGATACCCTGTAGCATAGTTCACTGGGCGCTACGGGAGGAGTGGGGAATCCAGTGGATTAGTTTCTGTGACACCATTTCTACTGCCATTTTTGTGAACAAACCATGTTTCTGTACATTGGAAAGGAGTTAGGGTGGAGTTGTATTTGCAAATTATTCTTAAAAGTGATTTACTACAGGTTCCCCAAATCCTGTGAGGTAGCACACAAACCAATTGGTCAGGCTCAAAACCCAGAGGTCTGCAAGGCCCTTGCAATGAAAGGAAGAGTGCTACAGAGAAAAAGCTGCAGTTTCCTTAAGGAATGGCCTTTCCCTCCTGCAGAAAACGAGAGCTTCACTTATCAACAGTGCTATGTTTCCTACCCATCTACATTTAATTAGGACACTCTCACCTTTCATCCCCTCAGTTTGGCAGAGCAGGTGCCTCTAAGGCACACGTTAACAATAATTAGACTGGTTTCTGAAATACGGTTGTCGGCGTCCTCATTCAGTAAATTCGAGATATTTCCATTTTAAAAATGGTTTCAATTTTATCATTTCTTCCCTACCTCCATTTTAAATTTTTTTTTTTTTTTGGTCTTTTTGTTTTTATCTTTCTTGCTTGTCTGTTTTGAATTTCAAGCCTTAAGTGCCAGGTAAACATTCCAGTCTGCCTTCACAGGAAATAACTCCAAGTTCAGTCAATCAGTCACTATCTTGTTTCAAAAAGATGCGTGTGTGTCTGTGTAAGTGTGCGTATGCTTATTTGTCTGTCAAAATTAAAACAAAATCCTGGGCAATAATGCATTGGTAGTTAAAAAAAATCATAAAGCTAAGTACTGTCAAAATTTCATATTTAAAAACTATTGTTCTCTAGCAATCTTAGTTCCTCACATGCTCTGCTGAAAAATTAGATTGAGATTGGCTTTGTTCCAAGAAATTAGCACATTATTGTATGTCTCAAACATTGCACTGGACTGAGAAATTTATAGGCATGTTTCTTCCTGTCCAATTATTTGAAAAGCCTCAAGTCAAGGATTTTGCAGCTTTCAAACAATTTTCTTTTTTTAGAAAGAAAAATCCATTTATAATTTCTAAAAAAGCACAAGTCCATGTAGCTGTTTATAAAACTCTTATTTAATGAAACACAAAAAAATCTTTATCCCCTGAACTAGAATCCAATATAATTTGCCATTAATTTATTGAATCTGATTTTGGACAATGCTTCTGTAGCGTAGATGCACGTCCCAGTATCTTATTTTTATGTATAAAGAAAGCAAACAATGAAATCTGAAAAAAACAGTTGAGATTATGCTTGCATAAACTCTAATTTGCACAGTTCACAGCTACTCCTTGTGCAGTAATTGCTTTATGCGGCTGTAATCGATAACCTGTGAAGACAGCACATCATCTAAACCCCATTCCAAATAATATTTCTGTGTAGTGTTAGCTGTGAATTTACCCTGTACAGCTCTATCTCTATAAATATAATTCCATGTATTAATAGTCACAGAAAGGCTGTAAGTGAGCAACTATTTTTATGAAACGCACCACTATGGATAAATTAACTTTTACAGAAATCTTGTTTACTGTATGATATTCTAAACCACTGTCAAATAAAATATATATCCAAAAATCTTTTTTTTTTCCAATTGTACATAGTCTGTGTTAATTTTGGGTGACAGGCTTCAGTATTACGCTGAGAAAAAACGATTTCCATGCATACAAGTAGAATTATTTAGCTAATGCATTACAAAAAATGAAACGGTTCATTTTGATTTCTTACTCCAAAGAGGGGTATGATTTATTAATTTACATGGAGGTGACCAAACAAATTCTGTATAGGCAAGTTAAGGTGTATGAGGCTGCACAGCTACAGAGAAATATCTCCTTTGGTAGAGAAGCCTGCACTCTTACTCTCCTTCCAGTCCCAGGAGACGTAGGTCCGGGGGGGCCAGGCTCCCAGCACTGAGCGTAGACCATCTGTAAAAAAGGTCTACAGCATAGACTATCTGTATAAAAGGAATTTGGCCGTTCTAACTACCTCTAGAATGGTTTGTTTACAAGCTGAGAGAAGGGGGCATAATTTACTTTAAAGAAACAATGCCTCAGAAAACATCATAAGGGTGTAAAAATAATGGTAACTGGGCAGCCTCTTCTGGGCCTAATCCATTCCTCATTGGAGAGAGCGGAAAAATGCTCCTTACCTTCAGTTAGGCAAAATAAATCACCAGTTTACAGACTGTAGGCACCTAAGATGTGCTGGCTGGAAAACTACCAATATTTGTCACACAAATATGACATTTTTTAAAATAAATATATCCTTTTTCCTTAAAATACAGTTTTCTTAAAAAAATAATAATTTGCCTTCATGCACCCTGCGTCAGTTGCTGTAGAGCCTCGTTTTTCAGAAGATTAATGTTTCCACATAAAAAATTTCAACAGCTGAACTAATAACGTCATTTTTCATTACAATAAACACGTAACAAATTTGAAGCGTCTTTAATGCTCAAAAAAATATTTGCTGTTCTTTAAATAGTCACCATTTTCACAGTTGGAAATCTGAGCACGGACCTGATTCAGACCCAGAGGTATCAAGGGGAATTGTGCTGGAACCACGTAGCCTCACTTGTACATCACTCTGCCAATCCGATGTTTTCTGTTAATGACATATTTTTTAAACAATCTTGGCACAGTAGTACAGCATTTGTACTGTATTGCCATTCTTATGACCCCTTTTTATCTATTTTTTCATACCTGTGCAATAACATGGGAAATTACGTTTATTTTGATGCAGATTCGCTGCTCCAAACTCCAGTGCGTCAGCATAAGTTAAGCTTGCCTGCGTGTGCTCAGCAACACACATCTGGGGAGGAGTTTTGGAAAAACCCCACAGGCAGATGTTGGTGCAGCCCTTTTCTTAATCGACGGCAAATGTTGGCTCTAGGACTCGCCCTCCAGGTATTTCTCAACTCAGCAGCTTTAAGACGTGCACACAAACTGCAGGGCCTGGAAGAGCAGATCTTCAAACAAGCTTAATAAACAAGCCAGAAAATCTAACAGCTCCCACAAGGACTTGCTGAAGATGCCATCTTTGCCACCCTTCATTAGGTGCAGCAGAGCACAAGCTGCGCTGGTGTCACTATCCCACCCTTGCCTAAACAGGAGGGACATTTCTAGCCCGTACACTTACCTACTCCACAGCCTCAGTGCTAAGACTGCCAACAGTTAGCAGCAGTGTGGATAGCTGTCTGCTAGGAACCGATGGAAGCATTTCTTACCTGAGAGTTTTCACGTCTGAATGTGCAGCCAACTACCACTGCCAAGAATTTCTCATCTCCGTCGAAGTTTAGCTTTAACCTGATTTGCGCCATCTTTGCTGAATATCATAGAATCACAGACTGGTTTGGGTTGGAAGGGACCTTAAAGATCATCCAGTTCCAACCCACTGCCATGGGCAGGGACACCCTCCACTAGACCAGGTTGCTCAAAGCCTCATCCAGCCTGGCCTTGAACCCTTCCAGGGATGGGGCATCCACAGCTTCTCTGGGCAACCTGTTCCAGTGCCTCACCACCCTCTGCATGAAGAATTTCTTCCTGATATCTAATCTAAATCTCCCTGCTTTCAGTTTAAACCCATTACCCTTTGTCCTGTCGCTACAGGCCCTTGTAAAAAGCGCCCCCCCCCCCCCCCCCCCCCAGCTTCCTTGTAGGCCCCTTTCCAGAAGATATGAACATCTCATGCCTAGCTTTCTCTACATCCCAGGTGCCCTCAGCAGCACCAGATCTAACCTGAATCCCTCCTTTCACAGCTCCCCCCTGCTTCTGTTACTAGTCTCTGAGATAAGCCCTCCTGTTTTTCAGTGCATTTATTCTTCTGTTCTCCATTTTCCCCTTCTACCCCTCAGAACTTTGTCTTCCTCTCTTCCCTCTTTCCTTCGGGCCCTCTCTCACCAGCTGCCATCGTTTGCCACTCTCAACTTCTACCTTACCTCAGCCTCCCAGCAACTCCATGAGTCCAGAGGAGGCCACGAAGATGCTCTGAGGGCTGGAGCCCCTCTGCTATGGGGACAGGCTGAGAGAGTTGGGATTGTTCAGCCTGGAGAAGAGAAGGCTCTGGGGAGACCTTATAGCACCTTCCAGTACCTGAAGAGGTCTACATGGAAGCTGGGGGGGGCTTTTTACAAGGGCCTGTAGTGACAGGACAAGGGGTAATGGGTTTAAACTGAAAGCAGGGAGAGTTAAATATCAGGAAGAAATTCTTCCTGGAGAGGGTGGTGAGGCACTGGAACAGGTTGCCCAGAGAAGCTGTGGGTGCCCCATCCCTGGAAGGGTTCAAGGCCAGGCTGGATGAGGCTTTGAACAACCTGGTCTAGTGGAGGGTATCTCTCCAACCATGGCAGGGAGTTGGAACTAGATGGTTTTTAAGGTCTCTTCCAACCCAAACCATTCTGTGATTCTATGATTAGACACCTCTGCTGAGAGGTGTCACATTAACGTATACCTGGGTGTCGTATAAACATGCAGCCATACCCAACACCTGGTATTCAGGCCCAACCCAAATCATCTGCCCTCGCCTTCCGAAACGAGCAGCAGTTACTGATTAGACATACTAACTTTGCATGCAGCCAATAACTCCCTTTGCAAGTACAAATAATGGGGTTTTCTTCTTCAATGCTATTATAGCTAAATGTTTGTACCACTGGTGATCCAAGCATTCGGGCCAGGTTTTGTGGCTGCAGCATTCTGTGATCTCTGTTTGAAGTCTCCAAATTCACTTTACAAAGGCAAGGACAGGCAAAGCTGCAGGCACATTTCTGTCTGCACACCACCGCTGAAGCAGAAGCCCGGGGCAGAACTGCAGAGGCGTAAGTACAAAAGCACACCTCAGCTAACGAGAATGTCGCCCTCCACATTTCCCCTTGCTTGGAGGGAAGCTTTGGTGTGAAAAGTTTCTTGGTACACTGGCATGGAACTTAATGTTAAAGGCAGCTTTGGACCTACCTGGGGATGACTGATCTCATTAGGGATTAACTTCACAGTAAGTCTCCGAGAGTCCTTTCCCTCTTTTATCCCCTTGACACCTAGGGTATTTTCTATAATTGTTGCTAAAAAGGCCACGCAGGCAAGGCAGGCTGCCTATTCTCATGACTAATAGAGGACTTGGAGAGACTTTCCATGGCTGTGTCATGCATGGCTCCCACCCCCATGTCTATTAGACTCAAGGACTCCCAAGGCTGTTTCTCCATCTATCATGTCAGAGTCAAACATCATTTTTACCTTCACAGCTGTCATTGAAACAAGGAACCTTGTTAATTAGCCATTACTCCCAAAGGAAAATCCACTGCACCGTCTGGACAGAAACAGCTGTGCTTTGGGAAGGGACAGAACTCAAATGTCACCTATGCCCCAAGCCAGTCCCCTGCTCAGCATCCAGGATTGACCTCTCCCTTGGAGTAGCAGCCTCTTCCCACTGCCCAAATACATACCCACAGGCTCTGCGTAGACCGTCACCCTTCCCTAGCCAGTGCAGGCATGCTCAGTCTGGTCTTCCCAGTCCCCAAATATCTTTCTTGGTACTTCTAACAGCAATGATGTGAGCACACATTTATTTCCATAGCTGGTAACTAAGCTTAGAGCAATTTTTTTAAAATATATCATCAGGACACAGTAATATAAGCAATATCTCTGAATTATAGCCAATCTAAAAATGATGCTCTGTCCTTTCCTGCCTCTATGGCAGTAAGTCACTCTGCCAGGTCAATTAATCGATAAGGAGAGTTTTGCTTACAAGGTACAAGTATATCTCTTTTAAACAGCTGGGGGAACACCAGTGCACAAATTCCCATTCACACTCATGCTCACAGGGTCCTGGAGCCCCACCTTCCACTCCCACTCCGGCACTTCCCAAATATCCATGTCTGAGATGGGTGGCATCTCTCAGAAAATAACCTACGTAACGATGCAGACTGATACAGAAAGTTACTGTTCTTCCACAGTTGAACTACGGTAAATGTTTTAAAGGTAGGAGATATTTAAACTGAAAAAATGAGCAAAAAAGGGTGGATGGAGAAAGAGAAGGAGCGACAGCGCTTTCTGTGATGTGGCCACTTGCTGAACTGCTCTATTCTCAACTTCTTCAAGGTTAAAAATTAAAAAAAGATGACTTATCAAACACAACAACTGCTGCAACAAAGCACTGCAAGTTTTGGGGACAGCAAGAAAGGATGTTCTGTGATTACACTTCTGAAAAAGAAATATTTAAGTAAAAGGCCTCGTTAAACACAGGGAGAAAGAGGAGAAGGAGAGGACACTGTCCTCTGCCCTCGGGGGCAACTCCAGGGTGCCAGTGGGCTCTTCCACACAGACTAACCCCCAGTTTCTCCACAGGCTGCAGCCGTGTTGAGTGGCCTCAGCAGCGTGCTGGCACTGCAGTGCCAGCCCAGCAACAGCAATTACTTCCCTGCAATGTAGGAAGGACAAGAATTCAAGCCCTGTGATGCTTCTCTTTACCTCTGTGCCCCAGGACTGCTGCGTACCACCAAGGGACAATCTTGTTGCCCGCCCAAAGATGCTGTAGATGTGGAAGGAGCAACTAAAGCATGAACGGCAGATCCAGACCTATGGTGAGAGGCCCAGTGCAGCTGCAAGTTGGAAGAAAGGATGTGAGGACCCACATAGCCACAGTTACAGAGGAGACTCAGCAGGAGTGAGGCCAGGGCATTGGTGTCCTTCTGTCTGTCATCCCCGCCCTGCCCAGTAAACTGGAGCCACTGTTGTCACTGGAGCCACCTGAATTTTTACACTGTTTTATAACACACTCTACAGAAAAATGTACGTTTTGCTTCCTGGATTGCCCCTTTGCTCAAAAGTAGCAAAAACCAGGCCAAAACGCCCTTCCCTGCTGTCCCCAGGCAGCAGGGCTGCCCATGGCTCTGGAGTTTCCATTCATATGTATGAAATTAATGAACTTTGGTGTTTGTACTTCCCCAAAGTGATTAAAAACCATGCTAAGAGCTTTAACTGAAGTATTTAAAGAATTACAGTCCACAAACCAGAAAATTGTTCATCCCTGCCTCTAAAGCAGCAAGTACAGAGCTACATTTAGGTAGCTATTTAATTCAGAAAGAAAATCAGACCTTCCTTTGCATAGTCCACAAAGCTCACCAGGTACAAAACACCTATTCCAATTAGCACTTCACTCACTCCAGAAGATGTTTTTAAAAATAAGCCCAGCAGGCAGTATGGACCACTGTAATGTGTTAGTACAGAATATTTCAGAGTACTTCTCAAACCTCCAACATCACAAACAATACTGATTGATTAGTCCTTTAGATCACCCCAGGCAAGATGAATGCGAGCGTGTGCCCCCTCCTGAATGACTCCTGTGCCCCATACCCCTGGTACTGGACAGTTTTCCAGGGTGGTTGCTGGTACAGACATGCCCCGATTGCCACTGTGCCATGCTGGGTGCAGCAGGTCACAAAGCTTTTTGGAGGCACCTTCACTGTCCCACTTGCACACCAGCCCCACAGCATCCCCCCTTGCACCCAGGAGAACAGAGAGCCATCCTGCGTGGCATCCAGCTGAGAGGAGGTCACAAGCCTGGGCACAAGCAGCACAAGCCCCCAGACTAACCCTCTGTCAAGGTGCAAAAGCTCTTTCCCTAACCACGAGAGTTTATCCTGAGACACTGTTTTGGGGCATACAGCCCCTTAACGGGCTGCTTATCCATCTGCCAAGTTGATTTATAGCAAGGCGCTCTTCCAGAGAGAGGGAAGCTTCAGCAATGCTTCTGCCCTGACCTCACATCCCAGTACAAAATAGTCTTCACATTTAACAAAACAAAAAGAGCCTGGCCCCGGGCTCTGCCCATAAAGCACCTGTGGAGCATCAGCAGCCTCACTCCCTGTGGGAAGACTCCTCCAGCATCCTCTGCCCAATTCCCTGCCTTCCTCTCTCATCCTGTTCTCTTCCTATCGAACGTTTTTCATGCTGGCATACAAATACAAATGCAAACGCAGGCTGAATTGATCCCCTCCCTACCTTCAGTGCCCTGAGGTTAACCAGTAGGTCTTTACTTCACACTTTTATACATCCATTACGTCCTTTGATTAGCAGCTCCTTCCCAGACTAAGTGGCTTTGAAATAAACTCGGAAGGTTTGATAGCTGGTGTTTTTAAGACTGATTGTTTAAGTGTTTTGCACATCACATGGAAATTATTCATATTTCAGCCCCACTTATAAGCACCAGCATCCCTGAGCTTCATTAGCTATGGCAAAATGCCAGCAAGCGCGCCAGAAGTGGGACTGGAGGTGACAAGGTGCCAAGTGTGTTGGGTCTGGATGCCACCGCAGCCCTTCGCTCTGTCACACCTTCCCACTTCGGTCTCCATGCTCTGCTCTGCAGGGCCCGTCAATCCCCATTGCTTAGGCAGCTGCTGACGTCCAAAAGGCATAAATGTTACACCAATCTAGTTGCCAAATCCCTCCTGATTTCCCCATTTATTTCAGGCATTTTCCTCACACTACCAGGACCCAGTAAATACCGCGCACAGCAGCACAGGGGTCCGCCACCGTCAGCCCAAGAGCAGGCTTGCCTGGGGCAAACTGCTCCGGAGAATCAGATGCTGATTTTCACCATCCAGGTCAGGATTGCCTCCTGGTGACCCAGCCAGCATAGGAGAGTGGTTGGAGAGCTCCGATCCAGGACTGGCCATGTAAACATTGCATGCTCAAGTGGAATAAACGGACCCCACAAGTCACAGCAGAGTGGTACGAGCTGTCGCTATACAACAGCAGCAATTACTCTCACATCAAGCTACCAAGCACAGGAACTTGGCCAGCAGAGCCTGAGGCACAGTAAGGCACTACAGCTTTTTTTTTTTTTAATAAAAGATTGTGTTGAAGTAATAGATAAAGAAGCAAGAAGGCAGCTGTAGCATGTGAAGTATGAAGTATGAATTAACTCACTCATTTTAATGGTATCTCTTACTCCCTTTTCTTACATTTAGAGTGAGTCTTTGTATGCCAAAAAGCTGTCCATGGCCAGCTTTTACAGGGTACAGGCATGGCGGGAGCTGCTAGATAGAGAAGAAGGGAAAAGTTAGCTGAAGTGGGCTACTGCTGATACTGCTGTGTGCCCTGGGGCATACACCCATCTGAAGGAGAGAGAGGCAGGCAGCTCTGATGCAGGTGTTGACTCCTCCTCGCAGCCTCACCACTACGAAAGGACAACTCAGACATGAGATCTTCGTGACCACTCCAGCCCGCGGCAGGCTTGCTGCCAGGCTGCTTGGGAACGCGGCGCTGGCACGCAGGGTGCACCAGCCACGCTGGCATGACCCTGCTAAAGCTCTTCTGCTCTGTATACAGAAGCATTTATAGGCAAGAGAAAATAAACTCTATAACCCAGTGTTGATCTTCAGAGTTTGAGCAGTTAGCATTAGTAGAAAAGACAAACATCGTGTTTTCTACTAAGGTCTTTCAGTGGAAAAGTAAGCCAGCATAATAAAAACCATAATACTTCAAGGGGAAACAATTTTGCCCTTTAAGTCATAAATAATATACATAGTCATAGACTTCTTATAATTAGCTAATACCACACCATTTTAAAAAATTGTTGTAAGTTACCTTGTGAGTATGTAACCTCAGGGAACTACCAGATATTTTGCGATGTCTAAAGGAATCAGAGTGTGAAAACACAGAATAAAACTGACAGAGAAGAAACTACCAAGTCATAAGAACCCAAATCTCAGCATCATAGTTAGACTGACCTACAGCCTAAGTAACTCCATGAGTATAATCCATAAACAGTGAAGAAAACTAGAACTACACAAACTTAGGAAAATAGTATGAAAAAAATCAAGTTATTAAAAAGCACTCAAACTTTGAGTCTTTGGCAGAGAAGAATTATCCCCTTCCCAGCTGGTATCCGTCTAGTATCTTGTCAACCTAACACCAAATGAGGTCAGCTTCACAAGAATAAGACTTTTTACCTAGAATTTCTGTAATTTCTTCTCTGTGTTTTCATTATGCAGTGTCTTTTTCATTAGTTTTTCACTTTGAACAGAATTTTTCGAGTTTTCTTATTTCTTCCAGCATGACTGTTAACTATTTTGTTGTGGGTCAGTCAAGAACTCAAAGGACACATACCCTTAATCGGTATTTGTAATAGGTAATCGATTAGAAGTCTGAACTGTATAGCAAGAAGGATGGCAGCAGAACTTCCCAAAGGATGCGTTCCGGGAGCAGGATGACACTGGGGTTCCGAGGTCACAAATACAAAGTACAAATTACCGATTAGTGGGCTCAAAAGGAACGTGACCCCAAAATCTGGCAGGAACCCATTTTTAGGGCATGGCAAAAAACATAACATGAAATATCCTACATAGTGTGACTGCACAAATAAGGTAGCAAGAGGGTGCAAAAGACAGTCACGGCCTCTTCAAGACCAGGGTCAAAGGAAGGAGAGAGAAAGGAATAGCCCCAGCACCATCTCCCGTCGTTAAGGACTCCGCATGTTATCTGCAACATTCTTCCATCACCTCCAGCAAAGACAGAGCTCTGAGGCTGGATTTGCCATTTGCCACTACAACTCAGCAGTTGTCTCTAAAAGGTTATCTTCTATTATGTCACCAGGTTAAGGAAATCAGGATTTTAAGAGCAGTGTGTGTGTGTGTGAATTCTGCTCCAGCTTTCCTCCATGACACGGTGATGCTGCAGTGTTCAGATGCAACAACTAGTCATTATGGATTCAAGGCAAGCCCTCACTGCCTGTAAACATTGGTACAACATGGAGCGAGTGAGACCGAGGGTACTCAGTAGCCCAGTGGTTAGGCAGATGAATGTTAGTGTCCCACATTCAGTCCCTGCTCCAAAGACTAACAGGACACAAATGCAGAGCAGGATTCATCTCATCCAAGTTTAGATACCAACATTGCTGGTACTCATCCTAGGCTGTTTACAAAGGACACCAGTAGGGACTTTTAGAGATCTGTCTGTCACCTTCAGGATGAAATTACTTGTCCTGCAGAAGCATCTGATTGTTTCCATTGACTGCGTGTGCAGGGTTACTTGGGCCGAGTCACATCTGATGTCTCCATTTCTGCAGTCAGGATAGATAAATCCCGATGAAAGTGTTCCCAGACGCCTTCAGTTTCAGACACATCCTGAGCGTATCTACAGGATCAGGCTGCACTAAGGAGATGAGCAGGGAAACCCTGAGAGTTCAGCTGGAGCTATCAGTTATATCACCTGTGTGCAACCTCTCCACCCAGAGTCCATGACACAGGGGTTCAGCCCCGCGGGCCGTTAGGAGGAAGCCGAGCTCCCGCTCTGATGACTGGGGGCAACTTAGATGACTGCCACCGGCACTGGCAAGGCAGGAAGGTGGCCAGGCTCTTCTGAGTATCAGGACCTTCCTACCCAAGGAATCCTGCCGAAACCGAAATTCCCAGTGTCTGTTACTGCCCTCCCTGCGCTGCCTGCGCGGCCGCCGCTTGCTACTGCCCCAGAACACACATGCAACGCTCTGAAAGCAACACAAAAGTGAGTAACTGTGGATGTCACGGGTTTATAAGAATGAATATTTCACAGCGCATCTAACCAGCAGATAATTACTGAAGTGTTTGCAAAGGTGTCACGTCGGTAACTCAAAGTCTCTCTTTCCAAGGTTCACAGTTGCGCCGCAGAACCTCTGTCTTCCCAACGAGGTGACGCTGCTTTCACCGCGGAGCGCATTCCGGTGTGTACAGACAGCAGTTCAGGGGCTGGTGTACAGCTGTTGGAGAAAAACACATGTTTCTAACAGACGACACGCACGGTTTCCCTCAGAGAACAACTCCTGCGTGAGTCATCACGGGTCCTTTCTTCAGGTGCTTCTGCCTAGAACCCACCAACACATCTGTCCCTGACACACTGTCCACCATCCCAACACTACCTACCTCAGACTTGTTTACCTTTCCTATTTTCAGACCTCCTGAATGACTTGATTTATTTGGTCTGCTCGCCCCCTCCCCTCCCCATAAATGGTCCTTATGATATTTTTTTCTGTTTTAAAAGAATCCCAGATATTTCAAGAATCTAAGCCCAGGTCTCCCAAAGAAATGGGAGCAGTTCCTTGCAGAGTATGGAGGAAATCAGTACCTGGGCACAACTCCTCTACCTCGTGGCATGTGTGGTATGATCAGTGGGGAACAGAAAATGAAGCAGAACGTTCCTGCCCAAACAGGGCATGGCAAAGAGGATCTACGCACACACACGTAGACTCACAGAAACACTTCCCCATCGTCACACAGCCCTGCTCGCCGCAGTTTTGCCAGTAAATTCTGTGGGTGTATTCGGGTCTGAAGCTCTCTCGTACTGGGGTCATTTTGATTTGCTATCACAAAACCTGAATTTTGCATTTGACATTATTTTTCTTAGGTTAACCACGTACTTGTGTTCACGTGAATCAAATTATCATTGTGTTCTCAGGGAAATGAAAGGTGACCCGTACGAAAACAATGATGTGAGAGTGCTTAGCGAGCACCGGCTGTACCATGCCTGAATCCCAAGATACTCTAACTGCCACACTTTTCTGAAGGACAGTTAGGGGATGGTTTACAGACAGAATGATCACACCCCCGGTCCCGTACCATAGAGTGGCACTGGCAGAAGAGAAGGATATTAGGGTCATGGTGTGCTGAGCACCGTAGCTGAACTATGTTTGTCTCTTCTAGAATTAACCCATCCAGGATTTGCCATAACATAAGAAAAAGGGGATTGTAGCACTGCCAAGCAATGTCTGCGTTTACAATTGCACCCTTCGCAGCGCAGTTTGACACTCGCTGATACTGGGCGGGTGACATAAAGGGTGTGAGTTGGGACACGCTGGAGGTAATTTTTTTATTTCTTATGTAGGTGATATCTTAACCGGCTGTGTTTGTAGCACAGGGATTTTAAGAACGGGAATTCAAAAAAACCTTTTTTCTTAATCCCTTTTACCAACTACAGATTTTTTATTTCCTTCTAATATTTCCTCCAAGGAAGAAAAAACCCTTTGAATTAAACGAACGTTAGTCATCTATTACTGGATAGCACAAAGAGAGACAGAAATTAAGGACTGACAATATTCTGAAACTCCCATGACCTTAAATTACGGCAGGTTAATAAATCACTTCAAATGTAAATCCCTGTCTGCTCTCACCTTGAGTTCTGACTAACTTTAATCAAGTAGCGTAATAGAAATTTTGACGATCAAAGGCTGTAACTGCTGCCGGAGTGAGACTACAAGTTGGAGAGACAGTTGGGACTTCAAGTTTGGGTTGTTCAACAAAAAATGCTTTAGAAATTCAGTCTCTCCAGAACCTGTAAAACCTGACAAAGTGCTCGAAAAGGTTTCAGTATTTAACAAAAGGCTTTGTAAAGTTTGTAAAGCCCAGCAGGTGGGAAATCAGAGGCACCAAGGAGAGAGGTAGGAAAGGAAGAGACTTTGGGGTGTGAAGGATGAGCTGTGCCAGCCTGTATCCCCGCATGGCTCCGCTGTAACGCCATTCCCGTGAGAGGAGAACGGTCGACATCACCAGGGTTCAGAGGTCTGCATCCTACCACGCAAGCATGCATACCATGTCTAGCAAAGCCAGAGCCTTACTGAACCAACGGTAAACGTGGGGTTTCTGTCTTGCCAAGGAACCTGAGGGCAGCTGCGGCACCAGCATCCTAATGCCACCGTCCTGCAGCAGCTCTTTGTGGAAGCTGAGGCGAAGGTCCAGCGTTGCTCCTTCTGTGGTTATCTTTAACATGAACACAGAAAAGACCTGTATGCATCCAATTATTTTAAATTACCTATATACCAAAGATCTGCAGGTATAAACAAGCAGTGTTTATTAGCCTTCAATGTGAAAATCCAGGAGGACGAAGACCTCAGAGCCAGTTCAAGACAGAGAAGAAAATTCGGAATGGCATTAACCTGCTTCACACCATCCTACGATTCACACACCTCCCTCCCCACTGGGAAGTTGTACTGGGCTGCTAAATTTGAGGTGTTTGTGGTTTTCTGAGCATGTTCTCATTCATGCATTTGCTCTCTAGGCTCTTCCCGCTGGGGTGCAAGGCAGCATAAAGCTGTCATTGTTTTCTCCCTGTTTATTACTGCCACAAAAACATCCTCATCTTAGAGACATAATTTGTGGGTACACCTGTCCCTCCCCGCTTAGGAAGCTTCTAAAAGGGGGGAGGGAAAAATGTATCCTTACAAGAACAAGTTTTATAAAACTCTTAATCATATAAATCAGAGCAAACTCCCTATGAAATAAAAATGAAAGCTTGGCTCCACTAAAATCAAACATAAACCTTTGATTTCAGGGTGGACAGAATTTCATATAACACCTGGAAGAGAAATCAGCTGTTATGCCCAGTTTATTACAGCACAGGGGGAAGCACCCCCAGCTGAGTACCAGGCTACTTGAGCACTTCAAGCCTTTTACGAGGAACATAAATGCGAGACACCTGGTGCCGAGTCCCCTGCTTTGGCTCTCACTAAAACGACAAGGAATTCTTGCATATCGTACAAGATCTCAGCACAATGTGGAATGCAAATACCTAGATTTGCTCCATCCAAAGCCAAACACTCGCCGCAGGGGCGGCGAGCGCTGCAGTACTGCTCTGGCCTGCCACAGTGAAACCTGGACCCCTCCAAGCAGAGCCACCAAGGGGGCTTGGTCATGCCTTGCCTCCTTATCTCCAAAGCTGGGCTGGCCTGGGAATATGCATAACCATAGTCACACGGCTCTATACCTCAGTAAGACGCATGATGCACAGCAGCCACCTCTGACAATCAGTATGATGATATATAAGCTGGCTCAGCTGCAGTCCAAATAAGCCATTCACAGGGAACCAAAAGCAGGCTTGCCAAGCTGCCTTTCGCCACTGCTTCGTGCCCCGGCACAGGTAACACAAAAGACACTCTGGCCGTGGTTTTGTTTACCTGGCATTTTCTATTCTATATATAAAGCAGAGCATATTATACACGTATAGGTACGTGGGCAGATTAGTACGCAGTCACATACATGCGAGCCAGTTTCTCACAGCAGTCTGCACTGGTAAATTCTATCTAGTGCTGGTCCTTCAGGTTCCTTCTGTTTTTCAGCAGAGGACCTGGGAAGTCAGCTCGGGGGGAGGGACTGCTGCTCTTCAAACACTGCGCTCCCCTCAAGAAATGCAGGGCTCGGGAGGAGGCACAGCCTGGCTGGCAGGGGATGAGTACTTGCCTTCTGGAAGCAAGCTGCGCACTAGGCATAGCTGTGCCTTCAAAACGTAGTTTCCAGTCCCCATCTGCAGGCAGGATGGAGCAGAGCAGCTCAGCACCCCAGCTGGGCTGGGGGTCAGTGGGCCGAGCTGGGCCTGGGGGGCACTGGGCTGAGCTGGGGTAGAGCCACAGCACTGCAGTGAGGGATGAAGAACAGGCGTGCTGTGCAAATCACGGCAGCGATCTGCAGATAAAATCTCATCCACCGCCCATCGCTTCATCACCTCCCAGCCTACGGCTCTAAGGGTCCGGTCTCCTTAGGTGGCTGTAAGCAAGCAGTTGTTCCGCAGTCCTGCCAGAGTCAGGCTGGGGGGGAGCACAGGTTCACAACACACAGACACACCTGCTTTGGAAAAATGGCAGAAAGGAATCATTTTAAAATTGAGGAGGAAAAAGCTACCCACAGACACGTACCACGCTCGCGCACGTGGGGCAGAGCAGGCGCGCGGGCAGCGCGTAACACTTTGGGGCAGCAGCAGGGATGCAGAGAAGAGCAGCACAAGGGCCTGCAGAAACTGGGGGGGGTGCAACGAGTGCTCAGGCTGGCACCTTGCTCCGGTGACCCAAAGCACCCCCCAAACCACAGCAGCCTCCCAGGTCTCACACCAGACTGGAATTTCAGGACAGCTGAAGGAAGAAAGCGAACTGCTTGCTCAGACAGCAACATACGTATGAATTGCATGAGCAAAAGCAGAGCGATTCCCAGATTTCCAGCTGAAGGAAAGTGCTATAGGCATAAAGAATTTGGGAAGAGAGGCACACACAGTAGAGCTGCGAGGTCCGTGGCACCTGCACACAGGCTCACTGCTCCCTCGAACGTGAACAACCACCGAGCTTCTCCCTACACCAAGAATTTTGTCTGCTTGATAAATTGGTGCCCAAACCCTAAGGCAGTAAAATCTTAGAGGCAAATGTTCCTTGCTCTCTACTATGGAAAGCAGTGATAGAGAGCAAGGTTTTTAGCTTCAGCCCAAGGCGAAAGGAAAGCACGAGTCAATCAGCACTCTGATGTAACAGAATATTCTCTTTAGCTGAGGGAGCGCGAGGAATCCAGAGGTTTTGATTAAGGTCCACCTTCCAGTCCTTCCTCTTGTTAGGAGGTTTCACCATTACCTAAGCACTCTCCTTCGCCTGCTGACAGCCTGCTAATATATTAAATATTACTCAAACTTGTCAAAAGTAATTTAAAATCTCATCAACATCAGCAAACTGAAAAGGGGAATACTAACCCCTAATTCCAGCTAGTCAAGAACCGCACGTCCACGAGTTTCTAAAGCAAATTACTCTGTAATAAGTTTGTCTTCACTTTTTGTTGTGACACAGTCCTTTAATTAATACATTCTTACAGCCAAAGTAATGAGTTTTCTCTATCATATCTGTCTGATATCTTCTAAGAAAAATGAGATTAATCATTATTTTAAAACACTGGCTTCATGATTTTTTTCCATTTATGATATCTGCATAGATTAAAAAAATACAGTTTCCATCACCCTCCCAGAACGGGATTAATTTACTATAACAAAAATGGATGGGAACATCAGAAGTGCTTGCTCCAAATATGCTCACAGTGACTAACACCATGAATATGAAAAGCTGTCTTAACCGATGCGAAGTTGCAGATGGATCTTGGCAGAAAGGAAGCCAGAGGAAATGAACATAATCACAGCAAAATATGTAAAAACGACAAAGAGGGGAAAGTCTAGACAATGTGAGATGATTGCCATGCTCTCCAGCTTGCAATGCAAAGCTTGTCTTCTGATTGTTCTGGGGCTTAATCTGCCAAACACGCATCGCTCTTCGAACCCATATGGGCAAGTAATTTGCCATATGTTTTAGTACACGGCACGAGTACCCAGAGATGTACTGCCGCTAACGCTGCAAATAGAAAAAAGCAAGAAGTGCTGCCCATGTCTCTCTGATACACTAACAAGAGTGTGGAGCATTCCAGGGTTGTTTTTAAAACAAATACAAACCCTCTACATGGTATTTTCTTCTCCACGCACATAGCTGCGTGAGCTCTCCCAGGCTCCCAGGGCCCCGGGGACCACAGAAAGAGATCTGAGGGTTTGGGCTGATGGCGAGTTGAATACGAGTCAATAGTGTGCCCAAAGGGGCAGCTGTGTCCTGGGGTGCATCAAGCACAGCACAGCGAGCCGGTCGAGGGAGGTGATTGTCCACTCCCCACTACACTTTGCACACAGCACTCCAGGTGGGGCTGCACGTTTGAGCTGCCTCAGTATAAGGACATCAGACTCTTACAGCGTGGCCAGAGGAAGGTGACCAAGATGGTGAAAGACCTCGAGGGCAAGACTTAGGAGGAGCGGCTGAGGTCACTTGGCTTGTTCAGCTGGGAGAAGGCCAAGGGGTGCCCTCATCGCAGTCTAAACCTTCCTCTAGGTGGGCAGGGGAGAGGGAGGTGCTCATCTCCTCTCTGGTGACCAGCAATTGCACACAAGGGAATGGAATAATGAAGCTGTGTCAGGAGAAACTCAGCTTGGACATCAGGAAAAGGTTCTTTACTGAGAGGCTGGGCAGTCACTGGAACAGGCTCCCCAGGGAATTTGTCAGAGCACCAAGCCTGTCAGACCTCAAGGAGCGTCTGGATGACGCTTTTAGTCATATGGTTCAGTTTTAGGCTGTCCTGTGAGGAGCAGGGAGTTGGACTCGATGGTCGTTATGGGTCCCTTTCAGCCTGAGATACTCTGACTTCCCACTGTTCAGGTCCAGGAGTGCACCGGAGCCACCTCAGCCTTGCACAGAGAAAAGATTCAGGGACAGACATGCCCCTCTCCTCTCACCCCCTGTGAAACACAGGAAGAAATCCTGGGCACCAGGACTTGAAGGAAACTACTTGATATCTTTCCTCTTCTACACCACGTAGAGGTTACACACAGTATGGGCAAAACTGTGCTTTTGTGCAACCTTACTCCCAGTTATTGTTGTTTTAAAAAACATCGACTTTCCATGTACTCGGCCTTGAACTAATGAGGCAATGCCATGTTTCTGTAGAGAAAGCATGTTCTTGCCGAGATCCTATCTGGTAATTCTTGGTCTTTTCCTAAGCCTTTCTCTCCCTGTGTATCCAGCACATGCTGCTCTCCTTTCCCATGTCTCAGCGACCCATTTGTCTGTTCTTCCCAACATGACGATTCCTTCCTCTTTTCTCCCAAGTTCATTCACACATGAACAAGGCATCTCTCCATCATATAGCAAACATCCCCTGCAGGCTTTAAAACAGTCAGCTGATGATGGCTAATTCAGAGGAGGGTGTGAAACATCAGCATTTCTAAATATATTGAAAAAATCCTCATATTACTGGGTGAAGCATCTAAACAGCCTACACAGCCTCGAATACTTACCACTGTTGTTTGTTCAATACACCACCCACCTGAACAGTTGTCAAGCCTCAGCGCATCCAGGTTTAACTCAGGCTGTGGACACTCACACAGAGGGTCTCTCTGGTATTTTGAGTCTGATTATATTGATGCTGGTTAAACTGTTTGCAAAATCACAGCCACTAAAGTTTTGGAACACTGTGTTTGCCTGTTGTAACTTACCGCTGCTTAAATCTGACATCATAAGCCAAAAATGTAGGACTTCCCAGTACATTCAAGTGAAAACTTTCAATAAACACTCCAACCACATTGTAACACCAAGACTTTTCCCTCTGCCCTGTCAACTGAACATAGTACCACAGGCGTGTTAACCAGACAGTCCTGCTGCTGGTATTAAACAAAGGGCATTAGTACAGCACAGGACAATCCTGAAGAATGAGAATAATGGTGTTTCCCAGATGATAATTCCGTCGAGTCTGCACCACCACGGAACACCCTGCGCACAGCCAGCAGCAGCCCCCGTCAGAGCAGCGCGATGCCTGGTCCTACACTCGCAGCAATGCCCCAGAAGCTCTGGAAATGTGTTCTCCAATAACAATTGCATTTGGTAAGGAACATCGCAGAGAATTAACAGTCCTGCTTGCTGGTCTTTGCTGGGTTTTCTCTCTTGGCTTGTTTTGTGATACCATGAAAATTTGTGGACTTTTAGAACAAAGATCTACGTATGCAAGGAAATCTGTGGCTGAAACAGGCAAATTGCACCCACTGCACTTAGTTTTCTCCATGTGGCTCCTTGTGAAGAGAGCCTCCATCCTCTTTGTAGCTGCCTTTTAAGTACTGGAATACTGTGATGGTCCTCCTGAGCCTTCCATTCTCCAGGGAAATGAGACCTAACTCCTTCAGTCTTTCCTCCATGGGACAGGTTTGGATAGTGGTTTGATCATCTTCATAACCCTCCTTTGGATTCTCTCTAGTCTGTCTGCATCTAAGGTCAGTGGAAATGTTTTAACGTTCAATACCAGAACCACTCTCCAGGCTATCTCATCTGCATTGTTTTCTCGTACTGCAATGTCAGCTACTAGTTTTGTAGCACCAGGCTGGTATCCTGATGAGTACAAGTCACAGCTGTTGTTAGGAGCTGGTTCCAAAGACCAGATATGGAGAAAGGAGCATTGTGGTTCTCAGTACCTTCCCCACCTGTGAGCTCCAGGTGTTAAATCTGCATTATCACTACTAACTTCAACAAGGCATCATGTCTACCTTCAGTGAAACTAGATTTTTATTATTTATTTTTTTTTAACAACTGGATCTTAGGGCTTTTTTAATGTTATTTTCAAGCATTAATAATCTATTTTACCTTTTATTTCAAGAAAGGTTACTGGCCCAGTAAAGGAAAGGAACAAAACATAAAGGTAGTGGTCAAACCTGCCACACTAGTCCCAGTAGCACCTCCTTTGGCTGTGCGTTATTAAGCTAATGTAAAGCACATTTTACATGTGGTACCATTATGCTGCTGCATAGAGAAAAATGTTTCTGATTAGCATGGTCTCGATATGCTTGGAAAATTAGTTCTCCTTGAGAGAGTTCCAGCAACAAGTGAAACATCTGTTGCTTCCTCCGAGTTATGACAATTATTTCACAATGACTCTTTTGTGTACTTTGAATATTTAATTCGTATCTAGAAAGCCAGGATTTGTAGTGCAATCAAAATGCACAATGTGCCCATGTATGTGGGAAAGAAGAAAAGGAAATAATGGCCATCTCTAACCGTGGCATTGTCACCTCAAGGCCAAAACTGTTGGCCATCTACATTATTTGCATTCACTGTATTAATTCCACTCTATACACAATGGGAATTAATCCCACTTCAGCAGCTTCAATGGCTCCTATTTATTCCAGTGTTGATACCAGTGATGCCTATTGTGCATAGCTAGAGAATACGCTTTCTGTAACCAAAAAGCCAACTTCAAGTTCCTGCCCTGTTAGCGCAGGGCATTCTGGTGCAGCTTCATCAGTACCGAGGCCCACGGTATCAACCGCACTGAAATAAACTCTGCTAAAAGCAAACCCATGGATGGGTTTTGCTGCCATCCAAACAGGATGGCAGCAACAGTGCACAGCTGCACTCAGCAGAGGAAGGAATTGCTTAAGCCAACTTCAGGAGCGGTGAAAACAAGACATAGTACCAACCAGCAAGGCCTGCAAACAGCCAGACGCCCCGACAGCAGGGAAGTCAGAAGACAATCGGTGACCTGTGCACACTTCTGTGCCCTTTTCCATTTATCCCTAGTGCCACACTGCAATTGTTCCCTGGTGAAGCAGATTCTGGCCTGAGCTTTTACATTAACATACAACAATTAAAATCCACGGTCTTACATACCTGGTTAGATAAAACTCCCTTGTGTCTTTGGTATGACAGCACCAAAGCAAGACCTCCTGACACCCTGTTGCCAGAAAGCCCTATCTGCCTTAACCGGGGTGTACTATCAGCTGAAGTGCAGAACAGCTGGCAAAGCGTCCAGGCTGCTGGGGGGGAGCAGTGTGCTCCACCACCGGCCCCAAGCAGAGCTCTCTGCAAGGGCTGGCCTCGGGCTGGAGAAGTAGATCCAACTACTGATACAGCCAGAAGCAGGCTGACAAATGCTCCTTCATGTGGAACATCCCCTGTACCAAACGTCCACTATGAAGCAATAGCATCCTCCAGACTACGGTAGCTGCCCACACCTATTAGAGTCCAGGGGGTGCAGCATTCATGAAGACCAAAATGACCAGAGGACAAACACCCGGTGGCAGTAGCTGCCCAGCTTTCAGACTGGTTGCATTAAAATCCCATCCAAATATTCCATAACACGTTACTGAAACATTTCACTTGGACTTCAACAAGTATTTCAGTTTGCTCGTATTATGATTTTTACATGGAAGTATATATCGTGACATAACAAAATAGTCACAATTAAAATAATGCCTTAAATCCTGGTAAAATAAAACTGAATTCAGTTTTAATATTTTTCAAATAGAAAGTTATTTGGAAGCTGCATGTCCAGTAATCTTAATAAAATTAAACCATTTGGCATGATCAGAAGTGTCTGGAAGTTTGTGTTCTGGCAATAAAGTGCAGTTTTGACCACCACCACTTGCACTCCACGTGCAGGATTTCTCTCCCAAACACGCTTTGATTTAAATAGAATATATGGATTTAAATCAAACCGGGCAGACTCTGAAACATGCTAGATATTACTAAAAGATATAGCTCACCGCATAGCTTTTTTTCTTTTTCCATCAACCAGAGAAAGCTTTATTCCAAGCCTGATCACACTTTCAGTTACAAAACATGTGGCAAAAAATAACAGTTAACACGCAAGATCTGCCATATTTCTACTTGCCTCTATTCTCACACTGGATTTTCCTCACTGAGGGACGGAGAATAAACCTGTTCCATTCTTAACATAACGAAAATACCTAATGGTAGCAAATAAAGGTTTTTATTATTCTTAATTTCGTTTCACAAACCTTTTACTCTCCCCAAGCGCCATTTGTTAGTGCAACAATCCAGCACAGTGCTAGTTGCTGAGGTATACATGGTTAAACTAATTTCACCTCCAACCGAAACCGCAATGTCTTCCCTCCCTCTCCCTTTTTTTTTTTTTTTATTTTAAAGGTAATGAAAGCCATATATTCACCATTTTACATTTCTAAAAATAATTCCATTCTAGAGTAAAGAATGGGTTGGTAGTAGTGACAGGCTGCAAAAAGGAACAGCCTTATCGTTTATCACCCATAGAACTCCTGCTGTACGTTTTTTCTTAAAATATAATTTGTGCAAAATTAAGTTCCATGTAGGTCTGTACCATAAGTTGGAAAAAACCGTGTATAAAATGTACTTAATTTTTAAAAACAATCCCAACATCAAACAACAGAGAAAGAAGAAACAGATCAGGTGCAGCTGAAGTTTTCACATGAGAAACTAAATATAGTATGTTCTTAAAGCTCCAGTAATACATTCTTTCAAAAACCAGAATGCACTTTGGTCGTTATTAAACATTAGTACAGAGGCAAATAAAATACAAAATGCTTGTTTGTGTTGCTTTATATATAAAAATACTTTTATACCACATAAGTTTAAGATACATGACTTCAAATCTTTCAAGATTCTGAAGATTAGCAAACACAGTGCAACGTCCAGACCCTTGACACCTAATTACTTGTCATTTTTCATTATGAACCCACTATTTTAGAAACATAAAAGCTAATGATACTTGCGTCTGGTGATATTAATCCTCTCAAAATAATTTGTAGATTGGAAGTTTGTTCTAAGTAACTTAATTCTACATGGGTGAACATCTACTTTTGTCACACTGAAGAACCACGAGTCAATATGACTGGTCCGTGTGGGAGGCAGGGACAGAAGGCAGAAGGAGAGGTGGGAAACCCCAGCGGGAAAGCACTAGGGAATCACCCCTGCTGGGAAGAATGAGACACAAATCTGCCCAACACAAGGCTTCATGAGCTCTGCTGCTCGCCCGAGGAACTTGTTTTCTGTGTTTAATTGTTCTTAAACTTGAATGTGGTATGAATGGCATATACTATAGTGTACAAGAGGAGAGCATCTCTCTATCTCATGCTCAGTCGTTCACAGCATTCCTTTCACCAGTAAATCTTTCGCTTGTTTAAATATTCAAATTCAACATAGAATATGTACTGCTCCATAGTTCACCATAATATATTCCAATTAATATACATTTAAATGTATATATATAAAGTTTCTCATTAAAAGTAACAATAAAAAGTGCACATATTGAGCATGCACAGTCAGAGCTGCGCAGAACAGCCCAGTATTTCAAATAAATACAATATTTAATTTTATCAAAATATGATACAGCATGGTAACCATTTACAATTATTGCTCTAATAAAAGTGTTATCAAAGAGCACTTGTTGACTTTTTATAATACCTTATTAATAACCCAGGATATTTAAACTGCAGCTTATATGAGTTTAGATCCTGGAAGTACTCAAAATATTAAAAATTCCCACTTGCTTCTAATGGTAATATAAAATATTTCTGCTACCTGTCATACCGTATTGTCAGTACTTCATTTTTCGTATATGTCTCACTTTTCTATTGCAACCAAACATCTATTGATGTTATGTTGTCCTCAAACGATTCGTGCAAATGAAATATTCTAAGCAATTTGACGACACTATCAAAAATCAAATGACTTCCATACAGCGTTACTGTAACTGAAAACGTTCTGCGTTGGCTTCAGCTTTAACAACAGCTACAGTAATTTAGTGTAATCAGTTTCCAGGATTTCAAGTTCTCAGACACAGTCTTT
Organism: Rhynochetos jubatus; assembly: GCA_027574665.1. NCBI lineage: Eukaryota > Metazoa > Chordata > Aves > Eurypygiformes > Rhynochetidae > Rhynochetos > Rhynochetos jubatus. The sequence goes on from CM050652.1 coordinate 13,017,912, forward strand.
GACCCTTCTCAAATCCGACCCTTTCCAAAACTAAGCAAATAAGTTTGAAAATAAAATACAAATGTCAACTAAAGTGAACATAAAACAGTGAGAAGATGAAATAAATACAAAGATTGCACAAGACAGATGTAAACACTTCAATTTTCCAAACAGCATCCTTGAAGAGGTTGTAGCATCTGAAATAGATTCAGTGGCTGCTTTGAGGCAGTTTTGTCAATCAATGAGCTTTTCTATAACACTGTATTATCCCATCTTCTTTAGATATTGTCAAGATTTGATCTTCCAGAGCTGAAAAAGTTAGAGCAGTGAATCAACATAATTTCTCACCTCAGTTTTCTATTTACCAGAACTGCAATACCACCACAGTTTTTTTCTTATTGCATTTGCTGCATATTCTGTGGTACACAGAAAAAATTTTACATTCGTTTACTTCTAATGGGATGGGTAGACGTAAGCAAACTCAGTGGCCAATTAAGGGCTTTGTGCTACAAGCTTGTGGAAACTAATGTGCCTCATAACCCGAACCTTGGAATAGATTCCAGAGCCTGTAGTTCAGATGGGGGCAGAGAGTAGGACCTAACAAGATAGTCCTCAGCCACGACGACGTGACACTGTGTAAGACTAATCACTGTAGTACTGTATCTCCTGTAACACTTCAGTGCAAGACAAGGATATCTTGCATCTTTCTGCATCCCTTAAAGAGCTACAAAGTCAACAGTTGAGGAATTCAAGAGAGAAATCGGATTTGGGATATGAAAAGTTAAATAAGGTCTTGCACTATGTGTACAAACGTTTCTGCATTTACATCTAAGAATTCTTGGCAATTATGTGTCCGAAATAAAGTCAGAAAGCCAAGAAAATGCAAAAACCCGTTAAAAGGGCTGCTTTGACAAATACAACAGTATTATTCTGGGATAGCTTAAATTTCATAACCATTTTCAAACAATAAATCTTCTAGTTAATACAGTTAAGAAAACATTAGGCTACAATGTACGATCAATCTATCATAACATTCTGAATGCCATGGTGGAAAAAAAGGATGCTTATCAAGTAATTACCTTTAGATTAAATCCAAGCAAGTCACTGATGACACCAGAAACAGCTGACAGGATGACAACTTGGGTGATATTATAAAGCAGTGGATTCATTGTAAGCCCATATAACCTAAAGGGACTGTCCAGCTCCTAGCAATGCAAAACAATGACATCGTTAAAAAGCAAAAATCACACAAAGGTGGGTTTTTGTTCACATATGTATTGAGTATTAGATAGTTCAGGAAGTCTTCTACTCAAAGTGGTGTAAAACATTCTCCCGCTCTTCTGCATACAAAAAATAATGTGCAAGAAAATGCCCATCACGTTAACTGACTGTTGACTGATGGTGTCTCAATAACCCTTCAAAAAATTGGAGGCTACCCATCTAGAGCATGTACCAGTTTGCTCATGGAGCCAGGAAAAGAGCACGCTAGTTTTCCCGGCACCAAGGTGCCACCATTTTAGAATTCCTTATACTTTTCCAGAAATCACCTTCAGTGTTAGAAGAGCTCACAGACAGTGGAACCACAAAAGAAATAAAACAAGAAAAGAAAGTTTTTCCAGTCACAAAAGGCTACCTCACTACTACGAAAAATTAACAAAAATGTCTTTCCTAATGCAATTCCCTTCCTTTTCCATTATTTTTGAGAATAAGTACTGATGAATATAGCCAGAGAAGATAAAGGAAAACAAAAATACTAAAGACATGTAACTGCCAATATTTATTTTTAATTGGATCAAAAAGATTAACCAAAATTAATCTGCAATAAAACTTGAACAAAGAGGCTGTTTCACCAATTTTCAATTATTGCTGTGTGAATGAAGTCACTCAACCTTCTCTGTCCTAGAAATACGTCAAATAAAGGAAAAGAAAGAGTTTTAAAATATAAAAGTGGGTTATAGAAAGTATAACAACTATCACTGCTTTAGTCATTTATGTTTTCCAGCTTTAAATTCATCTTCATTCCTCCCCTGCTTGACCTCCTGGGCCTCGAACAAGGCTTTATAAGACCTTTATTAATAAAGAAGAATTTTGGAGCTCTGACTTTTTTTTTTAAAGAGGTGAAATAAGAATGAAACTTCTTTTCATTTAGCTGTAATGTGGTATGAAACTCTGCTGCAAATACAAAAGATATAAAGACATGATTCTGAGAAGAAGAGCAGAGAAATTCTTTAAGGAAAACATTTTTAGATTTTGGATTCATCTTACCAATTTGGGAAGTAAGAAAATTGTAAGAATATCCAACACGATATAGTCTTCAGTAAAAGCTTAAGGATCAAAACCATCCAAACCCAAACTGAAAAAAACCCCTCCAATTAGCTACTGGGCATGAAATATGTAACTGGGTTCATCACTAACTACCAAGCTTTACTCCTGAACCCAAGAATTACCAACTGGCAGCATCTCTAAGAACTTTACCATAACCCAGAATGTATAACAAGATCTGAACACTGGAAGCTGAAGCTAGGCAAATTTAATTCAAAAATACCTTCCGCATCAGCAGAAGTGATTAAGCTCTGAAACACCATGCCAAGAGAGGTGGGGAGGCAAGACATGATTTTGGTTTCCGTAGTGTCAGGACTGGCTTCTTCTTTGAAAGCCTAGTCAACTCTAAGTTATATACTGCGAATTTAGTGCAAAACACGTAACAAATACTAGATCTACTTGATTTTTCATAAAAGCCAAGCCTAACATAAAAGAAGCTTTTCAAGTGTTACATTTATCACTCTTGTTCAGCATTCAAGTAACCCTTAAGTAAGTTTGGATTAGGGCTATGTTTAGTCTGAGACATTTCTGGAGCATTTATTAAACTCCCAGACAACTGAAGTAACAAAACAGCTTGCTTCCCAAATTATGACAGATCTGTGGGTTTGAAAGACAAAAGAACTCAGCAGAGGCAATTCAGGATCAAATGTGTCTTCCCGTGAACCTCAACCACTGCTTTGTTAAGAATAATAACAAGTTTAAAAAAGCCCTGAGTACGTCCATGCTCTAGGTCCAGATGAGTGAAAGGAAGATGATTTTTCTTCTGCATTTTTTCTTCTTGCCATGAACTATCTCCTACCTACCATACATAGGTAGCTGGCAAACAGGATAATACTGCATAAGCAAAAAACTTTTCCACTGATCAGCAAAATTACATGCAAGAAAACCTGCCAAATAATTTCAAGATACAGCTGACAAGTATGTGAATTGCATTAGATGAAATCCATATTGTTAATTCACTTATAAATGAACCTATGTAACTATTCCTCTCTGTCTTCCAAAAAGGATTCTTCTATGACAGTAAGTCAAGAAGACATCATGTATAATCTACTTTTAATTTGAAATGCTAACCACTGACAGTTTTTAAAAGGAATTATTTTGGGGGAAGAATACAAATCCTCCAGCAGCTTATTACTAGAAACAGATACCAACAGTCAAAACAGACAACAAAATTGCATCATTTCTTTCCCAAGGGTTCAACATCATGTCCATCCCAAAGTACCTTCTCTCACGCTGCTCATCCACTGCTAAAGAATAAAGCTTATTGTATATAATAATAATTTGTAATCCACCACGGCAGCACCACAACAGACAGCAGCGTGTGAACAAGTAGCATCGCTGTGAAAGTTACCGACAAGACTTAAACCAAGACATACTGCAGAATTAACAGTGACTCATTAAGCAATCTACTCAGTTATACAGAATACAGTAACACTATTTTAATTCTTACCTTCAGTAACTTCGTAGCAAGTTTTAAAACATTGTTCACTAGTGTCAGTTCCTCCTTCTTATTAGGCTTTTTCTCCATTTTCAAGTATAAGTTTATCTGATTTAAATAAAATACGAGTATCAGCGCTTAATTCAGAACATAAAGGAATCCATTTGGAAATATTTAATAATAAAATCAAGTGATTACTCAGCAGCCACATGACAGAACAGCAATGATATTTCTGCAGGCAAGAAAATTTTTTGCTTCATTTTAAAGAACAAATACTGGCTCAGTACCATACGGAAATACAATGTTTTATCCTATAACAAAATATATTTGACACCATTATAGCAACACCTTTAAAGTTTAGTGTCATCTATAGATTAGGCAAGAAAAAACACCACATATGTAAGGTTTGCATAATTTCTTTCCCCTCCTTCAATAATTGCCTGAGGTTTGTCAATTCATTTCCACAAGGTTTTTATACTAGTATGCAGACCTTACAAGGCTTAATATCCCCCCAAACCTTTGAGTAGACTGAAATCCTAAACCATCATTCAGCTAAAGTGTAATTTCTTTTGAAAGATTTTAATATAATTGTGTACTTCATGAGCACCTTGAGTGCAGAAAATCAATCTTTCCAGTGCCTTCAAATATTTGAAAAATTATTAAACTCTTCATTGCTGCAGAAGAACAGTATATTGATTATTTTAACGCTTCTGCGATCCAGACATTTTTAGGTCATTGTTTCTGAGAAAGTTTAATTAAAAGCACAAATTAGCTCTCTTTTAGCCTTCTAGCAATTTTGAAACATCAGCTTTTATTCTCAAACGACCTATCTTTGATATCCTAGACCAGGTAAAGGTTAGTTTTTCTTTCTAATTGCATAACAAAAGCAAATCAAAGGAAAAATAGCTTGAAAAGTTGTGAACTTTTTATTTTAGGCTGATGAACTTCAAAAAAATAAAAAATGAACCATTGAGCGATAGGCAGAAGCAGTCCTTCCGATGACAGACTCCTACCGAGATACAGAAGTGAAGCAGCAGAAAGGAAATAATGCTATATGAGGCTATGATATATTTAACCACCTTGTTGGAAGGTAATTACTGAAGTAAGGGCCACAGACATCTGGTAATATTCAGTTACTTTGTTTAGATCTCCCTAAAAAGGTCACTGTAATTTTCTTATCCAAGTTAAAAATAGAAAACTATGCCTAATACATCCCAAGGCATATTAAGCTCTTGAACTGTAAATTTCATTTTGAAGTAAATTCAGCTTTTAGAGGCAAAAATATCAAACAACTGATTCAAGTGTTTATAAACAGGAATAAACTAAGACTCAAGGTTCCATTTATCAACTCTGAGAAAATGTTAGGTGACAAACCCTGGGAAGGTTCAAATCTCTTTTAACAGTTACTATAATTTCATTCATTTATGAAAAAAAAATCAACATTGAATAACAAACTTGGAATCAGGAAGGGAGTTTGAATGTCTATATGCACAGCCACCTACCATACCCATTCTGAGACCTGAAAACGGCAACACGACAACTTTGATCAGACCATACATCATATTGTACTGTACAATGAACCACTGAGGCATTTAATTCAAGACCAATTAAAAACACCAGTTGGAACAAGTCCAGAGGAGGCCACGAAGATGCTCATAGAGCTGGAGCACCTCTGCTATGGGGACAGGCTGAGAGAGTTGGGCTTGTTCAGCCTGGAGAAGAGAAGGCTCCGGGGAGACCTTATTGCACCTTCCAGTACCTGAAGGGGCTGACAAGAAAGGTGAGGGGGGAACTTTTTACAAGGACAAGAGGCTTTTACAAGGCTTTAAACTGAGAACAGATTTAGATAAGATATAAGGAAGAAATTCTTCATGGAGAGGGTGGTGAGGTGCTGGAACAGGTTGCCCAGAGAAGCTGTGGATGCCCCATCCCTGGAAGTGTTCAAGGCCAGGCTGGATGAGGCTTTGAGCAACCTGGTCCAGTGGAGGGTGTCCCTGCCCATGGCAGGGGGGTTGGAACTAGATGATCTTTAAGGTCCTTTCCAACCCAGACCATTCTGTGATTCTGTTTCCCATCATGACTACTAATCATGAAATTCACAGGTTGAATGTAAAGCACAGGGAAGTGGCTGCAACTTTGCTTACAGAAAGTAGAATTTGCAATGTCATCTTATCCACGAATCATTTAAATCTGTATCTAATGGCAAGGAGGTTGGAACTGGATGATCTTTAAGGTCCCTTCCAACCCAAACCATTCTATGATTCTATGATTTCCTACAGGAAATGTGTTGAAGTTGGAGAAGAAAATCTTCCACACCAAGTCTCCCAAAGTCAGGATATGAAGCTTATGACAGATGGTATAAACGACTGCTTACACATTGTGTTCAAGTAGAATTCCTTCTGTCTTGACTAAAGATAAAGATGCTAGGCAGTGAGAAGACAGACTGCCTATCAACCTTGTCCTGAATGCTGTGTTTCACACCAGCGTGAAACCTCTCCGAGCAGAGAAGTTGCTCCTTACCTAACATGAACTGAACATGCTGAGCTCAGATAACTATCAGCAGTGCCAAGCAGAGCAAGTTTGCAGTACAAACATCAACTAGAACATTCCAGAGAAGAAAAGTACGTAGACCCAAAGCCAAGCTTGACAGATGACTGAAAGAAAAAGTTTCCAAGGCATCCAGAGGAGATTATATGTAATCCATGGAACCTAGCAGTCAAAATCATTGGACTGGAAACAGCAACCCACTTTGTGGACATTGTTAGTTTTCAGATCTTCTACTGTCCCATCCAACATTTTGAGAGTTCTTCTTCCTGTTTAAAAGCTACTTGTTATGTTGGTGTTCTGTTAGATCTTTAATTACACCAAATGCCATAAACCACTATCTCTAAGCCTGCTCACTTAAAGAGAAATAGGGGTATGGCCATCTCAATGTCCCATACAACTTTTAAAAAAAAAAAATCACATGCTTTTCACAGAAATTGAACTTCAGGTATAATTTCAGGTTACCTGAACTTCAGGTAAAGTACTGTTTCACTACACCATAATTAACTCCCTAATCCAGATAATTTTTATAGACCTATATTTTTATATCTAAACAAGTCATTCATCTAGTGGGTCTCAGGAATGCATTTTAGCTGTATTAAAATACTCACCTGCTCAGTAAGTAATATTGAGGTATTGCTGTACTTTTTACTGGTTTCAGATCCAAGAGTAACAAATCTTAAGAGAAAAAGAGTTAGTGAAATGCACCAAATTATGAGCTCCCAATTGTAGTGACAATCAAGGAAGATCTCATGCATGTGAAGCAGCTGCAAACAAGAGAAAAAAAATCAAAATTTAATCCAAAGTACTAATTACATTACAATGTAAGAAATTAATTACATATCTCTTCAACTACAAGAAAGATTTCCCAATAATAAGTATATGAATTGGTTTTAGACATAAAAGACTTCTGAACTGTAACTTAAAATCAACACTGTGCCAAAGATCTGAGGTTTGAGAAAAGAGATGCCCTGAAAGGCTCAATCAGAATTTAGACACATCTTTTTTTCATACCCGTAAAGCAAGAGAAAAATATACACTCTAAGTCAATTTTAAACTTCTGTTCAAACATGACACTATAAGGGATAAAACCAAAAATACACTCTCAAATGTACTGAACTATATAGAAAATTTAATTCAAGCAGTTACTGTTAAACTGTATTTTTATTAAAACAGTCATAATTTGCTACCAGGAAACCGCATTAGCTAAGGAAGAAAGTGGGGAAAAAAATACAACTAGAAGCCATTCAGAAGCTTCCCTGTATTCTAAAACAGAAGCTCAAGGAAAAAAATCTTAAACAGTAAAAATCTTCTTTAAACCTAGATTTGCTTAGTAAAAGGTATTTCCACTAGAGGGCAAGCTAATATAGCCAACAGTCTTGTTGCTCACAAGAAAATCATCAACCAAGGTCAGTTTCAACTGCCTTTGCAAAAGTGTCTTGATGCAAAATGTTAGGAAAAAAACCACACCACCACCACCCCCAAAGAGAACTACACAAAAAAACCCCACCCAAAACCCAACAACAACAAAAAAGCCACCAAAACCTGTGTTCCAAACTCCACAGTGGAACATGAAAGGACACAGATTTAAAGATCAACAACATCATGTTAGGAATTATGCTATCAGTAAGTTTCTGTAGCTCTTGCAGAATAATATTCTAAAGTAGATAAAATGAACACTACAATATGGGGTTTAACGTTCTGAAAAGCTGTAACAGCTGTTACTGGTGTCTCACTGTGGTCCACCATCCCAATAGGGATCACCATGCAGAAGGCACTCAAAATTATTTTAGAAACTATTTAATTCATGGCTGTTTCAATATAAGTAAGATTTTCTCACCTGTGCACAACAGATAAACACAACTGAGATAGTCAGTAGGAAGGCTGATGAAACTATTACATCAACTGAGCGCTGAGGACCTCGACGCTGAAAATAAAGCATATACACATATATGTGAAAAGGATATACATGTATGTGAGAGAAAACCTACCCAGTCAGTGTTGATATTTAGCATATCCAGTCAGATTCACACCTAGAGCCTGTGTTTCATCACGGCTCACAATCTGGCAATCTGATTTCCAAGCACCATATGATATGAGATCCTAATAACATGCCCACATTTGAACACCCCTAAAGGCATGTGAGTAATTCAGATGCAAGCATTTAAAGGTAACTATGAGAAGAAAATATTCATCACTTGTTCAGTCAGCTTCTTCATGATGTGAAGAAACTTTCATTTAAGCAGCATTCCCCGACAGAAGAAACTCAGTATAGCACTGGGCTTTAACCCCATGTATCAAGCCAGTTCTAACAAAAGTTTCCTGGACACCAGATCGCAACAGGATATCAAGATATGACTGCACATGGTTGGTATTTTCCATTACTTGCCTCTTTTTGAAACACAAAGATTGTAGGTGTAAACCACTGTCCCATTGTGGTAGGTGCAATAACATAATTCTCTCCCCAGAACACAAGAAAGAAAATTGAGGAAAAAACACACTTGTCCTAAAGGTGCGACCTCACTGTTTTCCACCTTTTTCTTCTTGGTTACTGGTACAGTGAAGTGTTTCAACCCACTGAGCTTTTTCCTCTTTTTTTTATTTAAAGAATTAAACCTCCTGTGTGGCACTGCAACATGTACACGTTATAGCGGACACCTATTTCTCAACTTTGTTCTCCAGACATGCTACAAAATGTACAAACATGAGAAAAATGGGATGTGTACATATGCAAGATGTAACCTTGGAACTGGGAGAAAGAGATAGGAAGCTTAACTACTGAAAAAAATGTAAGTGCAAATTACTACAGCAGGTATGCATGCCCTGCTTCTATCCTGAGCCAGTGTTTTTCCTGTGCAAGACTTGAGATGTGTCTACACCCCAGCTCACATAGAATCATAGAATGGTCTGGGTTGGAAGGGACCTTAAAGATCATCTAGTTCCAGCCCCCCTGCCATGGGCAGGGACACCCTCCACTAGACCAGGTTGCTCAAAGCCTCATCCAGCCTGGCCTTGAACACTTCCAGGGATGGGGCATCCACAGCTTCTCTGGGCAACCTCTTCCAGTGCCTCACCACCCTCTCCATGAAGAGTTTCTTCTTGATATCTCATCTAAATCTCCCTGCTTTCAGTTTAAACCCATTACCCCTTGTCCTGTCGCTACAGGCCCTTGTGAAAAGGCCCCCCCCAGCTTCACTGTAGGCCCCCTTCAGGTAGTGAAAGGCTGCAATAAGGTCTCCCCGGAGCCTTCTCTTCTCCAGGCTGAACACCCCCAACTCTCTCAGCCTGTCCCCATAGCAGAGGGGCTCCAGTCCTCTGAGCATCTTCTGGCCTCCTCTGGACTCACTCCAACTGGTCTATATCCTTCTTATGCTGAGGGCCCCACAGCTGGACACAGCACTGCAGATGGGGTCTCACACGAGCAGATTAGAGGGGGACAATCCCCTCCCTCAGCCTGCTGGCCACACTTCTCCTGATACAGCCCAGGATCCGGTTGGCTTTCTGGGCTGCCAGCACACGCTGCTGGCTCATGTCCAGCTTCTCATCCACCACATCTTCACGGGTGGACACAGAGACAGGTAATATGCAAGCATACTTTGGACAAATGCTATGCCGGTATGTGCCAGCAGCACCACTACAAGAAGGCAGTCCTGCTCCTTAGTTGCTTGTCTCTGCTCCCTCCTTCTGCTAGCACAGACATTACAGAGCTGCCTACGGAACCAAGCAAAGCAACAGATGGAGGTGAAAATTACTGCTCTTGACCAGTTATTCTTCAGTTGGTTCAGTTCCCTATGCACCTGTCTCTGACCACTGTCCAACTGCTTTTTTTCTTAGCCACATAATTATACAGATGTTTCTGGTGGCGTAAGAAAAGGTAGAATATATAGATGTGGTTTTGAGGAGAGAATGCAAAACATTCTCTCCACAACAGTGCTACCACATGCAGTCTTTAAAGCATCAAAACTACATTCTATTGTCCAAGTGATGTTATCCTCCTTTCCTTCCACCCATCAACACATTACAGACTACACGGAACAAGATACAAGTCCCTCAAATGTAAAGTTTAAAGGGTACCTCTTTTTTACAACCTCCCCAAAAGATATTTCCATAACACAAGGGGTGTTGTAAATTAATTATCTCAATTCCTCTTAAAATGATGCATCTTTCAAATTTAAGATTGTGCTTTACATTAAAAGTTTTGCCTGCTTATAGTTCCTGCTTTCCACACTCCCCAGTCTCCACACCATAACTTCGTTATATTTTCATAATCCTTTAAAATCCTTCCAAAAACTATTGACAGCAGATGTCATCTAACCTTTCTTAATCGCCATTGGAAAGAAGCATAGATGCAAATAAGGGGGTTAGCATCCCTAATAAGAGATTGTCAGTTGCTGTTCACCAGAAACCTGGTTCTATAGAAAACGAATAGTGAAAACCCTAGCTTCATTTGAGTTGGATTACCTAATGCAGAAAGAAAAATGGAAAAACACTTGGGAAAACAACCAACCAACCCTGAGTTAGATAATATGGATCCTTTCACAAAGAATCATCAAAATGCTCTGGCTTGAAAAGATCGTTAGAGAGATACATGGAGATTACTCACACATCAGCTGAACATATAATAGAGGGATTGAAATGTCTTACAGATAATACTTGGACATAATTTCTAGCTTCACCTGGCACGTATACACTCACAACACAAACACGCACATAAACTGTCTTGCTTCATAAATTCCTTCTGTGTTAGTGACACTAACCGGTGGGGCTCTTACAAGAAGGTATCGTCTGTATTATACTACAAGTGGTCACTTCTACCCAACACACTCACCTCAGAGACTTTCCTGCTAGCGTTAGTAGGACGAGACTCCAGCTCTGAACACACTCACTCTTTACTCCCATGTAAAAACTAGACATTTACTTTCTCACAGTCTGGCTGTCTGCAAACACCGCAGGCCCAGAGTCACTAAAAGGAAGCGTGTAGGGCACATGCACTAATGGGGGTAAATGCACAGGAGGAAATATTCAGACTAGGATACCAACCTTCCATCAACAGCATAGGAGATATTTTATAGTAAAGGGGTAGCAATAGTACACATTATTTTACCTTTAGATAGGACCTGAGAGAAAGCCACATTTTTATATTCTGTACTTTCTTCAAGCGGAAGTGAGGAACTTCTGATTTTCTTGCTCTTCTGGCAGATGTTAGATGACCAAAAAGTTTGGCAAAAAGTAGCCTCTGCAGAGAATGAGGAAAAAACCCAAACTTACATTAACTGTTAATTGATTTTCAAGGGCACTGAAAAGGAAATGGAGAAAAGGCTTCACTTAATGTATGATGTAAAATATGTGAATATAGTGCAGAAATAAGAGTGGCATGTTACTAAAAAGAGGAGATACACTACAGAGGTTTAGAAGTCTTCATATTCTAATGATAAACAAAATTGAGCTACACTGAATTCCTTTCTTCAAGTTTCAGACAACAGATCTGCTATGTTATATTAGATTCTGGGAGAAAAATCAAACCTGCCAAACATTTGCATTAGAGAGTACCTGTATCACAGAAGTTCCTTCCAACAGAAATGATTATTAAAGCAGGGTAATTTTATTAAATCATGTATTTTGACTATAATTAGAGGAAAAAAGTATAAAGAAAGAGCAACATTTTTTCTTTTGCAGACCAGTAGGTATTTATACTCTACAGATAGTAAGGGAAATCAAGCAATAAATTAGCAGGTGTATTGCTCTGGATAGCAGCTCTGTCTCCAGCTGCGGGACTGATCTACCAGCAAAGTCAGGACTCTTGGCTGGGGTCTGGACTGAAGTGTTTTGAATTAAACTGAAGGTTTTGAATGAAATACACTGGTAGAATAAAGTGGAAATTTATAGAGTTTTTACTGAAACTCCTTCTCCTTGGAAAAACAGACCAACTGGGACATGACTAAGACCTGGGTTAAGGCATTGAGCCAGAAATCTGAAATAAAAGATTACAAAGCTTTCACTCAGTAATGTTCTCCAGAGAAAAAGGTTTAGCGACAGAGACTTCAGTCCACTGTAACTGAGTCATCTCCTCAATTGTAAGCCCACAGAAGTATTTGTCATCATTGATCTATGAATCACAGTGTGCTGAGGCAAACAAGCTTAAAATATCCACAAAGTCAAAAAAAACCTCCCTGCACACATTAAACCTTGTTTTGCTTTGGATGAAGTCTCTTGGTTTGCTGGTCATACCTGTTTATATGTCCTCTCTGCTACACATAGCAGAAAAAAGAAAATCCACACTAGAGACACACGGACCACAAAACTTATAATAACCATTGAGAGAACCAGAATGTCTCCATTTGATCCGAATGCAGTCATACACAGCTCAGTGGCAGAATGTGTGGCTAGCTGTTCCAGATCTTTAGCTTGGGAAAGTCGAAAGACAAATGGCATTAAACCCAAGATTAAAGATATCACGTTTCCAAAAATTTGATAACCAATTCCTGGTATATAGCCGTTCACCTAAAATCAAAAGAAAACAAGGTATATTTTTAGTGTTGGAATTAATTTTTAATTAAGTCAATAAATAAATAATGAATGCTACTGTCTTATTATGAGAAGGACCACTTTATAACCTGATAAGTTATAAGAAACCTTCAACCAAGCATCTTCACAATTTACTATTAAGAAAAAGCAAGTCGTCAAAGAGCACTTAATGGACAGGAAACAAATATAACAAATCATTTAAAAACCCAACAACATAACATTGCAGTGCAAAGACTCCAGTGCATATCCTTGTATTAAAAAATTCATTTAGTGCTGAATTGGCAAAGTATTGCTTACATCCTGTATGATGCCGCTATTTGTGTTTTGGTTTCAGGTTTTATGTTTTTTAAAGGAATCAGTGTTCACAGTGCAGACAGGACTGAAGTACTGTTGTGCTGGGCTTTGTTAACTTTACTTCTGCTGTGAATTGCACTCAAAACTAATGTCTCTGAGTCAGGTACAGAGATCTGAACTAAGCCTGTGAGTACACTGCTTTTTAACAAGTTGGAGAGATGGTAAATACCAACTTGTGAGAATCAGTCATAGTTTTCTTAAGCGATTTTATCTTCAACTCTATAAAATGCCTACATTGTCCATATTGAAAAAGAGTACAACATCAGTTAAACGCTTTTCCAACTGTTTCCTATAAAGGTGTACTAGTAAAAAGAAGGGAGAAATAGTGAGATGTCCCACTGAACCCCTTAGGTGTTTGTTTCCTAAAGAAGAAAGCTTTCTTTTCCAACCGTAACGTTAGCATCCAAATACTCAGTTCTGTGCATTCCTAACCCAACATATTAGATGTTCTTATCTCCTTGATTCTGATGAACATTCACAGCACATACCACTTTAGAACGACAAAACAGATGTTGGCTAAGTTAGTAAGTATCTAGCAATGCAAACACGTTTTATTGTCTCAACACCTAAGATTTGGTAGCTCTTTTACCTTTTAGTAACAATCAAATCAATGGTGTAAGCCATGGAACAATAGTATCAATAACAGATAATTGGGAAGAAAACAAAACCAACCAAAAACCTCTCAACAGAAAACAAGCATATTTTTGATAGTGCTCAGACTCCTAAACACAGTATTTGCATAAAGTAAAAAAATACTTACTCTGTTCATTATCATACCACTGATTTCAAGCACAGACATATCTGCTTTTTTGCAGTCATTACCCTCCCATACAATTGCACTTATTTTTTCCAGTCCTGGATTCAAACTGTGGATCCAAGGCAAATGACTCTGGGGAAGACAAGGAATATGTTGCATCAGAGATAAAAACATACTGTCATGTCAGTATGCCTTCATCAGCAATATGCTGACAAAAAAATACCACTTTAGACTGACACAAATACTGTTACATAGCATTACATCTACTATATGTTGCTGTGTGTTAACCACACTCCCCAAAATCATTCACTTCTTTTCCAAGAAATAGCTGTGAGTACAGAGATCTCTCCGTCCCCATACTTCATTTTCTAATACTGTTGAGTTATTGTGGTCAAGCATTAACTGGCTTTTTTTTGATCAAACGTATCAAACACAGAGGTATGAAAACAAAGGTCTACTTATAAACCGTCCTTAATTTTGCCACATGTTTAATGGAATATTTGATTTTTCTGATTATTTTTCTTTCCCCCTAACACTCTGAAAAGTACTCTTCTGAAGTTGAGCCTAAGGACAACCATTTTTTTCAATTTTCTTTTAACAACATTTGGGTACTTCACAATCCTTGTTATAAATAAAGGCTGCCCTATGCCAACTGTATCTGATAGGACTCAGAGCATGGCAGGAGCCTACCGATACATGCTGCTCCAAGAGCCAAGCAATCCCAGCCTAATCTGCTCAATGCACTTATGTCAGAGGAACCTTTACTCTAAAGAGAGAGCCAAGTGAGATCTGGAAAAATGTTGATGCAAACAGTTCTGCTGCAGACATTTCTTGACTTCCCTCAGCCCTGTCTCACTCCTCTCCCATTCAGGTGATTAAAATTGCTCTTAACTCTGCCTGGTCACCCACTTCTATGTGCATCAAACTACTGGAAGTGGTGGTGCTGGAGGAGGGGCAGGGGAAAGAGTATAATATTTTTAAATTTCAATTTATCATTCATGAAAAGTAAAGCTTTTTATTTTATTACTTGCTTTATCAGTATTTATCTGAAATCTCTGTATTCTGCTGAGTACCCAATTATCTTTTTTTTCCCCCACCACTGGATGAAAAATAACGATTTATATTATTAAACCAAGGCAAATACTAGTTGCAGGACTTTCTTAATCACAGCCTTCCAAGGTCTCCCTCTAGAGGGAGTATCAGCACCAGGAGCTGAAACGCAAAAATTCACAATTTACAATCAAACAAAAAAATAACTCAACTGCAGAAAGACAAAGTCAATGTGTACACTGCAATTCAACTGCCTATTGTAAAGCTTCCATTTTAGTGTTTATATGGAATGTAAGCAAGAAGAACTAAAAACAAATAAAAAACCCAAAGAAGGTAGGAAATCCACAATTGCTTTTTTCTGGGGGGGGGGGGGGGGGGGGGGGGGGGAGGAGGGGTGGCAGATTTAAAATCAGAAAACACAACCAGAATTGAAAATTATGTGAGTGAGAAGCCTGTCTTTCAAAATTCTTTTCTTTAGCTAGCACTGACACCATGTGTTGCATGGCACTTGCACGGCATTCCTTAGTACTGAAGATGCACATATGACATGTTTACCCACAGAAATGTTTCACTTCACCTCTTTACTGAAACGCAATTAACAAGTAATTTAAAGATAAGACTTGTAGTTCAACTATAACTGGCACTGTGACATCTGAATGGACTTTATCAAATGAAGACTAATACTTGATTGTTAATGAGGAAGTATTAACAATGGATTCTGTCCAAGAATAACCCAAGGCTGCAACTGAAGAGTTGCCCAACATAAATTAAAATGTTCAAAAAAGACTGCCTATATGTTGCTACAGAATAGCATTAAAGAAGGGGAAAAAATTATTAACTTCAGGTAAAAATAAAAATATTGTGTCTACATCAAATTTAGACATGTGTAATACCCATGTAACACTATACAGATACACATTGTATACACATATATATAACATTAGATACTAGGTATGTTATCTTTGTTTTTTCATATGTACATTTTTCATATGCACATTTATATATAAGTAAACAGAGAGATGTCTGATATGTGCTCACAAAAAAAAAAATTCCACTACAGAAAAAAGAAAAAGGGAAAAAAACCAAACCAAACAAAAAACCCCAGAATCATTTACTTCAGAGGAAACTTGAATCAATCAGTACTGGTCCTGAAGCAGAACTAAGATTCAAACACTCACATCTTCCATAGGTTATTTCAGTATACTATCATGTCCTCTTCATTTGACAAATTAATTGAGTAGCAGAAATCAAATTTTCCTTGTTTTAATTCTATCCAACCACTTTGGCTTAGTTATTTTTATTTCATAGAGTTCTTCCTCCCAGGCCTCCTGACACATGATAAAGCTGACAAAACTGAATTTGTGTGTAGTGTAAAAAAAATTGGCATCGGTGGATACCAACCTGATGAAACGGGTCATCTCTGTATTCTTTCTTCACACACGGGTTCACTTGAGGGCTCTCTACGTCTGTCTCGCTGGTACAGGAAGAGTGGCACTCCGCACCGTGTAAGAGGTCCTCCCACAGCACATCTTCGGTTTCAGATTCCGGCCTCGCACTCTCAGAATCTTGTCTGGAGCTTGAACACCGGGAACTGCAGCTAGTACCTGATTTTGGTGTATCCTGAAATTAAAATATGCACTGGAATTAACGCAGCTTTATTATTCTACATTGTGTCCTGACCAAACAGTTATAAAGTTCAAATCAGTGAATCCACATTTATCTGTTTTTTATGTTCCCATCATTATCTTTCTCAAGAGAAAAAATTACATGTTTATTGAAGGAGTGTCTAAGAGGTTGCACATTCTTAGACACTGTACAAATAGGTAACAGTCCACGGTTCCTGCTTTGCTGGGGAGGGTGTCACATAATGAAGAATCAAATCATATTAACTGTTAAAAGGAAGTAACTGTTTTACAGATTTTTAGAACTCAATGTAGAGTTTAACAGCAATTATCAAGCCACAGACTCCAACTATGTCTCAGACTTCTGATTTTATAAACTATAAATTCTCTTGTTTTAAAACACTTTACAGCCTCATTATGTTAGTGAAAATGCGAAAGATGAGAGGCGTAAAGCCATATACACCAGACTGAAATTGTAATACAGAAGTGTGACCGAGAGCGAGAAAAGCATCGCTCACAACATAAATTAATTTGACATGTTGATTTTCTGTCTCTAGTTGTTTGAGCTGAAGTACTTTTAGCTACTAATTAACTTCTCCATACAGTAAGGAATTCTTTCTCCTGAAAGGCAAAGCCCTGGAGGAAGAAGGGACAGGTACTTCTAGCCATCTAAGACCTGAGAGACTCAAACAGCCTTTCAAGCAAGCAGGGAGGACACAGTTTAAATAGTTTTAAAAGAATGTGTGATATGTTCCAGAAGCACATTTTTAAATGTGGGAGCTGTAATAAAGAGGAATTGACTCTCAAAGTCCCCTACAAATCACATTCCCTCATTGTTACTACTAACATACCTACTCAAAGACAAAGAGTGAGCCTGTCTGAAGACAGGTATGCATCAGGTGTAGAGAGGAACAATAAGCAAGAGTATACATAACTAATGCTATGTATATGTGTAATATACACAGTCATACATAAAACTTTAATTATTTTAAACAAACTGTACTTGTGTCTCAAGTGTGCCTTATTATGTTCAAATTTTACTTTAGGTAAAGAAAGAAAAATATTAAGTTTGGGACATTCAAATCTCCCCATGCATACATATGAAACAATCTAATGTTCTCTTCAGAACAAGAACGTAGAGCATTAAACTACTTTCTACGTAAGCAG
Source organism: Rhynochetos jubatus (assembly GCA_027574665.1). Classification (NCBI taxonomy): domain Eukaryota; kingdom Metazoa; phylum Chordata; class Aves; order Eurypygiformes; family Rhynochetidae; genus Rhynochetos; species Rhynochetos jubatus. The sequence goes on from CM050652.1 coordinate 13,035,670, forward strand.
AGTCCATTCTCTGCAAGACTTCTGTTCCCTCTTAACACAAAATGTATTTCTTTCTACTAGTTTCTCTCAAGAATATACACAATTTGTTACACTGAAAAGAATAATCAAGCAATGTTTCAGCAGACCTACCAGTTTAATATGATTTGTAACACATTATCTGAAGAAATGTTCTTTGTTCTTCCTGAAAATCATGCTTAATGTATTTTATGCAAGCAATTTTGTAAAGACATATGTAGGAAAAAATATTAACTCTTTCCCTTTCTTTTACAAAATGAGGGGTAATAGCAATGCAGAAGGAGTATGAACTTTTTTTTTTAATAGATATTATTTATAGAAGGCAGCAACTACTGGATACCACTGAGTCCTGAAGTTAATGAAGTAAGAACACTAAAAAAGCATGCTCAAACAGCAATTAAGCTGAGAAGTAAACAGGAAGATAAAAGAAAATGTAGGACAGAGTTAAAAGTATATCCACTGACTTCACTAATTTTGATACAAAGAAAGCTTTCACAGATTTGTAAACTATTGTTCGATTTCCTTTGTAATCATGTGGGGGAGGCGAGCCAACAAAGAATGGCTTCCTATTGCATGGCATCACTCATAAGTAGACGGGGAACAAGTGTAAAATATTACTGCCAAAGCTAATTTAGTCTCTTCAGTTTCTGAAGATACCTACACAATCTTCCCTACCTCTGAAGCATTCTATGCAAGAGAAAATAGATCCAAGATGAAAAAAATTTACTTTAATCATATTTTACTCTTTACTCTTGTACAACATTACTAGATGCACAAGTACAGAGTCAAGAGACATCTGTAATATGAAACAGTTCCAAGTACTGACCTGTTCAGTTATCCTAAACCAAAAATGAATAAGATATTAAATACCCTAATCAATTAGTCTTCTGGAAATTTTTAACCGAAGTCTGTGAAAAGAATAGAAGAGAAAATTATCTAATAATATTTTATGCAAAGCATCAACTTCAAGGCTTTGCAACTGTTATAGAAAGCAGTACCTGAACCCTTCTAAGGGGACATTTCTTACATCAAGTAGAAAGCTCTGCCTATTAAATCCATTTGTAAGTGAACTTTTGTCAGAGCTGAAATTACTCCTTACACTCTTATCTCATAGTCCTAGTGAAAAAATGGCAATGCAGCCATTTAAAAAATGTTCCGCGTATCTGTTAAGTTGCATACCATTATTTAAAGAAGCATAATTTCTTTAAAAGTATAAATAAGGACAGGATCACATATCCCTTTCCCTTGCAATGTCTGAGTCCTTATGATTAAAGACTCTGCTAATATGGAATCTATTCATTCTCCTCTTCTAAGCTATGATGTCATCAAGTCTCTTGAAATGTTAATATTTTTATGCACTAACAATTTTGTTGAGATTTCATGACATTATTCTAAATAATTGTTTCAATAAACACAAGGGAATTAAAACCCATGAGGTAAAGTCAGACTTCTCCACAAGAAGGCTTTGGATTCACTAATCCAAAATACCAAGTAAATGAAGAGAAACAGCAGCACTAGCATGATGAAAATTTGCTTATTTTTGGCATAAACAGCAAATTATTGCTGTTTCTGCAACAAAACAAGTTTCCAGAGGAGATAACTGGTGTCAAAAGACAGCAACTGAATTGCCCATAAAGCTGATGTAAGACCTATAAAATATATTTCAGGCTCCCTACAACAAATTGAAAAAGAGGATGAAGCTCAAACCAACTAAATAAAACCCTAACAGTTTACAGGAAAGAAGCAATAGAAAAGCACATACCTCCAGAGGATAGTGTTTCTTATAATGGTGAGATTTCCTGTTTCGAAGTGTACAATCACTAGAAGTGCGTTCTACATTGCGACGTAAAGAATATCCAGTTTCAGGCCCTTCTTCACTAGAAACTTCATCTGATAAATTAGTCACAGTCCTGTGAGTATCCTAGTGCAATAAATATAGTAAGACATGCACACATACTTACTAAGTCTTGTTCTCAACTACTGAAAACAAATTTCTTTCCGCAACATTATCATCTATGCTTGGTTAAATTAGACCTTAATGCATTTCCAATTGTCAAAATTAAATGGTATAGCAGCAATTATAAAATAGAAATTCTAATATCAAAATAGTATTTCCCAGATGATGAAGGGTTACTTCATGTTATACTAAAGAACAATTCCAACATTTTTATTTCAAATGCAATTTTGTCTAAACCAATCCTACCAAGAAAGTCTCAGAGGCAATGTAGCCAGGTTTCGAAAAAAACAATCCATAACAAAACAAATCAACCAACCAAAACCCACTAAAACTGTGATAGCAGACACTATAACACTGAATTATTAACACATACAGTACAAAGTTAACATTTACCTCTTCTTCCAATGATAAAAAGTGGTACAGATTGCATGTAGAATACCCACAACATTACTTTATTCTATTGATTTTGAACTAAAGTAGTCCTTACAGTAACAGAAAGACAACAGGGCAGCTAAGGATCATTCAGCTGTCAAAAATATTTCTGTATATTCTCATTTGTTATGAGATCACCAGATAGGACCCTGTAGTTTCCTTTGCAGTCTTCCTGTCATCAATGAAATGCTAAAAGGACAAAAATAGTGAAGCTATTCTCTATGAATACAACCAATCCTCCCCCACCCCAGCTCAGACATCCTTCTCTTTTCCATGATGAAATCTGTTTTCTGAGACGCTTCAAGGTCAGGTCATTTCACTTTTTTAACGGCTGAGCTGCATAGAGAAAGGGACACTCTGGGGTGCCTTCATCTACTTCATTCACTACTGCAGCGGCACCAAAATGTACTGCTTCTCTTTGGAGGAAGAGATGAGAAGGACAGAAGAGGGGAACCTATTCTAGCCACTGCAAACCACTTCAACTTGCTTGGTGAGTACACACCGACATTAAACACGGACATCTCATCCGTTCTATTGAAGAAACTTAAAACTCTAAAATTACTTTTTCTTAAAAATCCTTCATTTGCTGAATTTCATCAAGAATACAAAATGCTTAGAATGGATAAAGCCAACTGAACCTCAGCGGCTATCACTGCTGAGTATGCACATCCTGTAGAGCAAGAGAAAGAAGATTTTGCCCTGAGATGAACTTCTGTCACCTTCACTCAGATTTAATCACACAGATCTGTAAGGGGTTGCTAAATAATTTGGCTACAAAATCAACAAAGAATGTCTTTCCTTTATAAATATATGTACGTGTAGACTTCCAGTAAAGTAACCTTTCCCTTTGATGTTACCATGGAAAAACCCTTGCTATGACTGACCACTGATGGTAAATACTAGTGAGACAAGTGTAAGAGCTGTAATGGCAGTCAATGTATGTTCACATGCCAATGATAAGAGAGCCAAGGAAATTGTTTTGGAAAAGCTATTCCATAGAACAGTAAGATGAAAGTAGGATATCCAGGAGATGACAAATGCTCAGAATTACCTCAAAATTACAAATTATCAGTAATCCAAAATTTGTTCCATTTTAGCATAAACACAGACCTGTGCCCAGAGTATCAAAGAGGCAGGAAAAGGTACAGTGTGTTTAGCTGGTCTGGAAAATCCTAGAGATAAAAGGCAGCACACAAATTTGTGCATTGAAATGCAGAATGGTAAAGAATATTTAGTAAGGATCCTCCTACAAGAAAAAGGAATGGTTAGGAATATGAGGATGAGATAAAAAGACAACATAATTTGTCCCCAGGACCCTAAGCCTAATTTCATTTAGAAACCATTTTTAAGGGTATAGTAGATTACAATGCATCAAAAGCATCATAAAAATACACCTCATGTATCATTTGACAGATTAATAAACCTGCTTTGAAAGCAACGAAGTGCACTTACTTTGTGATGACTGTGATTGTTGAAAGCATCTCTCACTGCTGCAGTGCTCCACCCTGACTCTTCTGGCTTAATCACTTCACATCGCCGTTCATGGGCCTGCACACATTCTTCACTGCTTTTACCTGTCTTTTTCCCATCAAGGGACACGTAGCCATTATCAGTCTCAGTGGATTTATCTATTGAGTTTTTTGCTTTCTTAGATCTATATTTGAAACAAATACATGTATTAATGATTCCCTCAATGTTTTTTCCCAGTCTAAAGCCTACATAATCCTCTCAACCCATGTTTTAGTTTTGCCACTAAGATGGCCACCAGCCAACAATATTAACATTTGACACAATATTTGTAACTATTTCCTCTTCTAAATAATACCTATTATCCTTTCCTAAAATTGTTTACAAAACCGTCAGCATCTGAAAGAAAATTATATTATTAGCTACTGAAGGAAGATAAAAGGAAACCTATGCTTTAAAACTAAAACTTCACAGCAACTTTGGCAGTAGAAAAACCACAAGTCTCAAATGTAAATGAGATCTTCACAAAAAAAAAAAAAAAGTATGCTAAAAGTTTCTTTTAAGTGTTATTAATTCAAAGCAAGTATGCAATTTCTTTCCTGAAGCTGCAAACAAACATGCTATTTCCTACTCGGTACACACGTATTTGTTATTGTTGTTTTAAATACTTTCTGCTTATTGACAACTCTACTAAAGGAGGTGATTTACCCTTTTCCATATTACCCAGTAACACCCCTGGTAACATATTTTGATCTATCCTACAAACACACTAATGAAGCCTGCTTTCAACTCACAAAAATAAGGTTATGAATTACGCTTCAGTATTATTAAGACTACTAATATTGACGACTAGTCTTCCATAACATTCTCTAGGCCTCAAAGCACTCATCTAGTCAATAGATGTAGCAGCAAGAACATGGAATACCAGAAAAAGGCTTTCCCAAAGCTAACACTTGGATGATTACACTTCCAAATTAGAAAGTATAGTCGATGAAGGAATGAAAAGGAACAGCAGCTTGCTACCTTATCGATAGAGACTACTTTAAGTCTTCATTTAAGCTTCTGTATTCTTAAAGTGAATTACGTAGGGAAAAAAGAAAAAAAAAAAAAATCAATGAATATCCTGTATGTATTAGATTTTGTTTGCTAGATTCCCAGAACATTTGGGCGGGGTAAGCACTACAAATCAAGTTCCCAGATTTTTTTTTCTTTTTAATAAAAATACAACACTGGACTTAGGTCATAGATCTATCAAGAATCTGTTCAATTATCTTGTGCTCCTACGGGGAAATATGCATTGCCTTTCTCTTTAAGGAGTGAGGCATTCTCCGAGATCTTGGATTACACAGCAGGAGATTAAATTCCTCTTTAATATGTACATCAAACGAATTGGGAGAATTGGGATCGTCACTTCACATTCCTCCCAAGATAAGGTATTCCACATATAAAGGGAGACCTGAGTGCAAAAAATGGCTAGGGGGAGTTGGATAAAGTGGAAAAACCCAAAAAGGAGTAATACATCTGTTGGAATGCAGACAAAACCCCCATAAAATTAAGAAACAATGTTACTAAGATGTTTCATGCTTCTTTCCCATCTTTAATCCCCTTCCTGGGAAAAAGCCAACAGCTTTTTTTTTTTCCTTTTTAAACCAAGGTAACTGCTGCTCCACTTCTCTTGTAGGAAGCTATAGAACTCGCTTACTATTCCCTGACGTATCCCCAAAATTCTTAGTCCACTTTATTTCTGAATGAGTACAAAGCCAGCAGAAACACTTTCTGTAGTTATTACATATTAGCATGAATTATTTTTTATTATAAGCTTACAAAGGTGAAGAGACAGCAAGATGCTTTAGCATGTGGTTTGTGGTGGAGCAGCAGTTAGTTAGCCGCCAGTTAGCAGATTACCAGTGTGCTAACTCACATACAGAGTTTTAATTTGCTAGGTCAATTCAGGTCTACTAAAACATCACTGAAGCTTTGGACAAAAAGGTCAAACTATCAATAGTAAACATACTAGAACTTTACTTCTGTGCCATTCCATAATGTCATTGTTCAACTAAATTAATGAAGACAAGACAACAAGAAAGAGAAAGCTTATCTTACTATTTAATGGAAAAATTTGCTGTTCCACTTTTGGAAAAAAGCAAGTATCAGCCTCTCATTGGCAAATCATCGTAAAATGATAAGTTTCAGTAAGCTCAGTTGTGAGCACCAACAATGTAGCACTAATATTACATTATCTGCAATAAGCAGGAACCCAGAGAGGCTAATTTTTAATGCATTAAATATATTTTTGGCACTTTAAAACAGGAATTATTTTAACAGTGTAACAGGGAATGCAGTTCTCATACATTCATACACACATCCAGTCAGAGACACCTGCTCCACAAGTTACTAAGCTGTATGCATGGAGTAACCGGACAACTCTTTCAAGTTTGATCTGAAAAGTTTTTATACATTTCACATGCAACTTCAAAGCTATTAGGAAGAAGTAGCCTCAACCAGTTGAATCGGAATAAGTAAGGAAAAAAAAAAAAAGGATGGATGGATAATTTGTTCAGATAGGACTTCACTACTCAAGCAACGTTTAAGTGCTAAAACTCCAAGACAAATACTAGTCTGGTATCAAGTAAGGCTTATTTTGAAAAACAGGTAACTTGACTGAAGCCTTTCATTTGTTTCTAACATAGAAACCAAAGTTAAAGATCCCTAAATTTAAGAGTAAGCCTCAAAGCAGAAAAGCAAAATTTCAACTTAAAATTAGGCTTTCATGCATTACACTGTGTTAAAAGAAAAAAACAGTAACATGAACAATACTTCCCTAGCTGATGGAAACATAGTTACCTAGAATTACTATATATGTGTGTGTGTATATATATATATATATATATATATATATATATATAAAGTTTATCAACTTTTAAAATTTAACTTTAGAATTAAAAGTTTAAGAGCAAGACAGGACAACACCATGAATAAATCTGAGGTCTTAAAAAGCTTGAACATATGCAAAAGCTAAGTCAAGAATGACTTCCAGTCCTATCCATGCATTAGTTATAGAAAACATTAAAGAAGATTTAAGTCAAGTTTCTGGAAAACTGTAGATTTTCAGTGTCAAATATTCTATCCCCATGTATTTTCATTGGGGTTGATAAAAAAAACCCACTCTCCTCCCTGTATAAGATGCAAAACTTTGAAAACAGTTACAGTTGTAAGGTTTCCATAACTGGATTAGGGACATACACAGGGCAAAATCCCAAATCAGTACTACATTCTGCATAAATTACCTATTTGGATACTGCCCTCCTTTCCAGTGAATCTAGTAAACAGTATTTTCTACATTGCCCCAGTGCTAGATTAAAGTTTAGAATTCTATTTTATTAGTCAGACTGAGTTCAGCCATTCAAAAGGACATTTATTGAATACAAACTTCCTGATTACCAATGACTTGAGTGTAGGCAAATGGTCTAGGTAAACAGGGGCCTGCCCTAAAGCAAAGAACATAGTTTCTAAGGTTAATTTTGAAACCATGACTTTAAAACCCATATTTAGAACTCCAGCCAATGGTATCTCAAAGTTTAATGTATGTGAAAAACTGCTGTAAATGAACACTAGTGAGACATTCTAATGTGCTTATCTAAAGAGCTTCAAACTATGTCTTAAGAAACAGGATGTCACTGTACAGCTTCCATGCACTGTTTTATAAGTCAGCAACATGACCAAGTCAGTCAATGTATTCCATGCTGCACTCCTGCTTACTCATTCCCCAGTCCCACTCTGCCATCCCACTGTGCTGACAAAGCTGTTTGCATTACCACAAAAAAAAAAAATATTACATGTAGAAACTGATCTGCATGATCTCCTGGGAAAAAAAGAAGGGTATTTTTCAGCTGGATGAGTTCCTAATATGGTCTGTATGGCTCCAGATATACAAACAACTGTGCCTCTGAAACTGAAGAGGTAACATATGACTAAGGGCTACTTAGAGCATTCTCAGTCACTCTGTGCTCTTTATCCTTTGAAGATACTGTATATACACTAAGTAGTCATCACTGAGGCTTAACATTTATATATATATACACACTACCTCTCATTAAATGGTTTAAACAAGTCCTTAGAGCAAGTCCCACACAGCCCTTCTCAGCTAAAAACACTCTGAGCCCAACATGAGGGGAGGGAAGGTAAGAAAAAAAATGGACCTTCCAACACTCTTCCTCGTATTGCAGAGCAGTATGTTCAATGAATGGGAAACACGCAAAAGTTTACAAGACTACACGCTAACCACAGCGGAAAGTAACGCATACAGACCCAAAGCACAGCAGTGCTGCCTATTACTAGGACTCCGTTTGTCAAAACCAGCTTATTCCACACAGAAAAGTTAAATAAACTCTCCTCCTGCAATATTTTTAAGCGTTTTTAAAACTTCTCCAGAGTTTCAACTAGGTATTTGTAGAATGTAACATAAGTTTTTAAGTTTTTCCCGTGGTTAAGAGCACGTATCGCAAGTATGACAGACGTGTTAGCGTTGCCGTATTTAAGATGCAGCGTGCACAACAAAATATCAGTGTAATAACTTGCAGTATCCCTTTTCTCAATTTCATACTATTTTATGAGCATATTTTCTCTTGTTAATAAATGCTGATATAGAGCACTCACTACGCTGTGTGTATTGTGTATCTTGCACACAGGCTGCTACAGGATTTAAAAAAAAAACAACACAACCTTTTAACTGCCCAGAGCACTGCATTAACAGATCGATCATTTGCAAAACAGCTTTGGAGTGTAACAGGGTTAGACGTGTCTTCTAATCATTAGAAAATGTACATTTGATGTTTATTTATAAACAAAATGATGTGCCTATTTGAATCCTGATGGTTTTTCCTTCAGGAAGTGTGATTTGATGGCAGCGGTAAGAGTTCAACAAGCATTCTCTCATAGTAAGGAGCTAATGTAATAAAGTAATTTCAGAGTGAAATTTTCTCATTAGATTAAAATGGAAAACAGAGTTGGTTCATTCCTGATAGCTCACACTGAGCACTCCTACATCAAAATATAATTTAACTAAAAGTTAATTCAATATCTTCTCAGAATTACTGCTTCAGCCTTTGCAAAGTCAAGAAACAACACATTAGTACATGTTCAAATACTGGATGAGTTTACTATTAAGAACAAAAACTAGATCAACAAAAGTTTAATCATTACATCAATGTTTACTTATCTAGAAAAGGGATAGTGCATCTCTAACACATATATAGCCTTGAATAAATACAAACCCTGATAAAAAGAAAGCAGCATGCCAGATATCTCTGAAGACAGCGCCAATACTGCAAGAGGTGCTTGTACCGTAGCTCTGCACTGTTCCCTCCTGTGTGTTATCTGTGGTACTAGAGCCATCTCCTTCCCTATGTACTTCCAAATGTGCTGCTTTCCTTAATTTCCTTCATCAGAAGAGATGAAAATTGGAAGGTAGCTTTATAAGTGCAATCTAGTTCTATAACGTGTTCAGCAGTTTAAGCATGCAAAACCAAGCAAGATTTCAAAATATTTTGTTAAAGCTTTATCAAATCAATTTAATAAACTCCATTTAATAAAACCAAGCACAACAGTTATTCATTATCATAACACTTAAATCCAAAATACATTTTATTTCATCATCAGAGGCTTAGACCTGCACAATTCACGGCTGCCTCAGGGTCCCCCATTTTAGTGGGACAATTCACTGTAGCAAACCACACTCAACGAAGTGCTGGAAGTTCTGTGCTTCCAATAGTATCCCCTTCAATGCAGGTTTCCCCCAGAGATCATTAGTCAGTACTGCAGAGTTCGAAAACTAAATTTGCAGTAATATAAATATTGTCATTCCACCACTATTTGGATACAAACTGTTTTGAGGCAAATTGTCAGATTCAATGCATTAAAATTTAAATAAAACAATGCATACATTAGTCAATGCGTAAAAGTTGCAGAGCGCCGATTAAGCGCCTATTTTACAGTTTCAGACAAAACCAGAGCATCAATTTCTAATCTCTTTCAAAGCAGAGACTGTAAAATCCCTGTATTTTTTCATGTATGTTGTTTAGAACAGTTCAACAATCCTAAATTATAAATATTTCAACACAGACTATACCTTCTTCTTTTACCCCCTGTGCTGGGAGGTGGCTTAGGAGTTCGTGTTGAAACAATCTGACAATGCACAGTTCCAAGCAGCAACATTAGCCATATCGGCCCAATTACTTCAGTCAGAGGTATATTATGTGGGCTTTGGGCTGTACAGAATAACACTACAGCAGCAACTGGAAAAGAAGGGAAATGAAGTCGAGTTCAATATTTGAAATATCTGAAACAGGCAAGTCATTATACGGTTTTCGTTAAGAAGAGAAACAGTCAGATGTAGTCCTTTACCTGCATTTTAAACCAACCTATGTAATTCTGAGAGGAAGGAATTATAATTGCAATCAAATAGGCAGTAATAAAGATTTAAACAGTTGCCTACTGTCTTAATACTCATCTCTTCTTTCACACTTGTGATATTATAGCAATTGGTCAAAAAAGGGCAGCAGAATGAAGGGGGGCGGAGGGGGTGCAGCATTTAGAAAGCTAGATCTGTCATGAAACAACTTTAAATTAAGGTGAAACTTCAATAAGACACAAAAGGCAAATGCTATCCTTAGAGCACCCCAAATAAATGTAATTCTGTATCACCTATATTAATCCAGCACAGCCCAACAAGTTAGGTGAGCACGGGACTCCTCAAACCAGGAGCCGGTTGTCCAGACAGGCTGCGGTCCCTCCATCCTTCGGGATATTCATACCCCAGCTGCACACACACAGCCCTGAGCACCCTGTTCTGGCTGACCCTGCTTTGAGCAGGGGTTTGGACTAGACCATCTCCAGGAGGTCCTTGCCAACCCCAACTAGCCTCTGATTCTGTGAAACCATACGTCTATTTCAACAGTGTAAGGGCCAGCAGACTTGAGACTAAACACTCCTTATATTCTCTAGCAGACCGCATTTTAAACTCCATACTCCAGTCAAAGGACAAAATTGCCCATCGGGACACACAGACATGTGCAAGTGCAACCCTGCAGACGTTTCAAATATACTGGTCTGTGTATTTTCTAGTAATGAGGAAAGATCAAAGACAAACCATGTAAACCATGAGGTAAATCTAGCTGAAGTGAGCAGGACTCCAACAGCACTTGTGGTTGGAAAAGGAGCACATAACCCTACAACCAGCTTTTCACATACAGCTAACACCCACGCAGCTCTTCTGTACCCAGAGCCCAACCACTTCTGCAACTCAGAAATGTCTTTACAGGCTTCAGGTCAATCTAAACACACTGCGCAGGCAAGGGGCAGACGGAAGAGGCAATCCCTCTCTTTCCTCTGCTTATTGTACGTTCTTACCGCTCTGCCTCTAGGGCTTCCATGCTGTGTTCTGTAGCTCAGCTCAGAAACTATCAAGAAAAAAACCCCAAACACTCCAACAAACAATTCAGAAATAGAATAGGGGAATCATTCTCTGTGCCTAACATCCACACATCCCCTGAGAACTTGGTTTTGTTCTCGTACCACCAAGAACAGAAGGTCTGTAACTCAGATCTACTTACAGGCACAAGAAATACATAGTACCAGTTGTCTACTAAAACTAATTGAAGAAAATACAGCCACACACAAATTTATGTGCCACATTCAAACACCTAAAATGCATCACATGAAGCCACGCCTAACACAGCAGATACCTGGATGCAATGTTTTCCATTAGAAAGAGACTGGATATGGTTTTCATGAAATAATCTTTATCAAGGTAGTCAGTATTAGAAACACAGTGAATGTACAAAACAATGGAATTATTTTTGATTGTGGTAATCTATTTCTCATTTCCCATCAGTCTTTTTCCTAAATTAAAGCACAGATTCATGAGCATGGCTGAAGTCTGACTAAAGCCTAAGTTAGAAGTTCACTGCCTCTGATGTGTCAAAGTAACACGTGGAGGATAACTGAAAACTAGTCAAACAGATCATCCGACCAGGCTGCACAAGCCGCACGCACCTTGGCAGGTTTGGCTTTGCTTGCTTCTTGATCAGAGCTTGATCTGCGCAAGTACTAGAAAGACCAAAATCCAAGACAAAATACACTGCATAAGCCAAAGGTTTCTTTGATGTTCCTCAGTCCTGATCTAAATTATAGTCCTGGAAACCGAATTTATACGCAGAGATGACAAACTAACATGTGTGCTAAATGCTGAAGAAAGCCTGTGAGGAAATCCTTAAATCTTCAGTATGCCCCCTCTATATATGTAAAAGAAATGTCAACCAAGAGACTGGTGCTTGGGACTGTTTCTGAAACACTGGAATGAACCTTAGCAAAAGTGAACCAAGTGACATACAGCAGCTTCCATATGGTTAAAATAAGGCATTCAGTTGAAGCTGATCCTGCAATCCAACTCTACCTTGAAGAAGGTAAAGAACAAGCAGCCAGAAAAAGATGACCTTCGACGTCACTTGTAGCCACCACCTGTAGAAGAACGGAAAGAAAACAACTCTCACAATTCCTTTGCGGGTCAGAGATGTCCAAGGACTTTCAGGTTTTGCTTTAGCAAAAGCAGATCCTTTAAAAAAAAACAGAAAAGAAAAGTTGATATATTTCATTGTTGTGGCTAATAATAACTTCAGTTGTTCAACAGTGGAGTGGTTATGTTAATAATTGCTCCTTTAAATAACTAACAATTATTTGAATAAATGTCGTATTTCCACCATTTCACTATCTCCTCAATCCAAAATTTGCACATTGTTGGTGCCCTCTTGACTGCCAAGGAACTTCTACAAATGCCTAGATTTTTGGAATGTGTGAATAAGAAAACATTGCCTTTTCTTACTGCATCAAAATTATTTCAAAATGAATTATTAAAAATTACACTGTTTCACTGAGGTATCAGAAACTTGTTATGAAGCAACAGGAAGTCGTGTGAAAACTCCACATGGCTGTGCAAGCACAGCCGAGCCCTTTCCCAACCCAGCAAAGGGATGTAAAACATCAACATCTGTAAATTGCTCCAGCCATGTCACACCTCACTCAGGAAAATGAAATAAGGTTGAGAAGTATAGAGGAGTATCTGTCCAACTGGGGACTAGGCCCAGGAGCAGGGAAGCCACCCAAAGAATAATTGATCTTTGTCTCTCCTCCTGCAGCATTTTTCATAGCACTCATTCAAATGCCCTTTCTCATATCTCTCCATTTCTTTTTCTTCCTGCAAAACCTCACTTGTCTGGCAGCTAGAAAACTGTGTAACATTTACTTAATGGGAGTGTGACTCAAATTATGCTAAGGTTACTGCTTGGAAAGGGCAACTACTGTGCGCTGCTACACCATCTCCACCTCGCTTACAAGCAGCGCCGGCATTAGCAAGCTCTGTGCTGGCACAGGTAGAACACTGCCAGTGCTGGAGCTACTTTAATGCCCACTCAGACAGCCACGCAGAGCAGTCATTAAATGCTATCCACGTACATCACTTATTGGTGTACTGCTGTTCCTTAATTCCTACAAATATTTAGTTTTCAGTGCTGTTTCTTTAAAGGTCAAATGTTATTTGATTTTGTTTCTTTCACTCACATTCCCATTTTTAAAAAGTTATATTGTTAGGTGGGGTGATATATGCTCATCTGCACACCCGCAGAGGAGCTCAGAGACAACAGCAGGAGGGAAAGCCCAAGTAGCACCCAGCCAGGGTTCTTCTAGACCCATCCCTGGAGCCATCAGCCCGCCGGAGGCTCATCTCCACAAGCCCAGAGGCACGAGGGCAGGCGGGACCCAAACCGAAACACCTCCACCAGGGCTGTCCCAGCAGAGCCATCAGCCCCGCTGTCATCAGGAGCCATGGGGAGCAGCTCTCTGATCACCTTTCAGATGAAAGGGGGTTGCTGCCCAGGAACATGGGACTCATTATGGGATGCAGGCAAAAAGGAGCTCAGATTATACAGGACTTCCAGTGGGATGTTTAGGGAAGAAACCAAGGGTGAGAGAGAAAGGAGGGGTTTCGGTGATTTGGGGAGGAACAAGTGTGGGGAAATGAAGTAGTAAGGGGATAAAAAGGACTGGTAAATAGCATAAGTAGCTGCTGCTCGTGCCATGTGCCTGACCAGCACAGTGTGTACCCTCTTCTTACTAAATTCCTTTAACCCTCTGGTGAAGCAGCCTGGGAGGAAGGGGGTGAGCGGGTCTCTACAGGCCAGCTCTGGGTGTGAGGGGGCCTGTGTATCTCTGAGGGCAAGAGCACAGTGGGTGCTGCGGTTAATTCCAGACAGATTTCAAAAAGCACTGCCTGGAATGGATTCAGGAGACCGTGCTGGCTGCTGGGCTCATGGAAAAAAAAAAAAGCTAAATAATATTTTCCCTAGTCTTCACGAGGCAAGAGGAAAATCAATGATAAAAATAAATTAAGACTAAATAAAGACACCTTGAAAAGTCTCATATCATCTGACCTTCTGTTGCTCTTTTGTTATTTAAAACAGGCAAGAAATATTCGAGGCCTATACAATTTTTTCTCTCCAGCAATTTCAACATAACCTTTCCTCTAGATGTTGTCAGAAGATTTGGAAGAAGTCTGAATGCATGGCAATAGGAGATTTCCAAACTAATACCCCCAAAACTTTGATCCACGACAACCCACATGTTTCTTTTTTTCAAAACCTAAATCTATAAAAAAAAAAAATGAAATCCAGTTTTTAAGCTTTCAGTTTAATCTAGAGGTCATCTTTTAGCACTATTACCTGTCCGTCATCTTTAGAGAGGAGGTATGTAGCGTTGTTTCTGGGGTTTTTGGTTTGGTTTTGGGTTTTTTTGTTGGGATTTTTGGGGAGAGGGTGTGGTTTTGGTTTGGATTTTTTAATATTTACTAATACGCTTTTGTTAGAAGACACAGGATAGCGGTTATTTTGATACTGAGAAATTCAGCTTTTTCTAGCTCAGGACCTACCTCTTACAAGATCAACATCTATGAGGTCTGGTTTCACATGTCCTGTTTTCTTTGGTTTGTTTCTCAAACCCTGCAATAGGCAAATACTATCAAAATACATGCATGGAGATGACAGACATTATTAAAAGAAATATCGATGTGGCCAGTAATTGTATTTATCCTACACTGCTACTGAAAATTCAGACAAATATGTCAACTTCATAGATTTAAGGTACTATAAAATAAACATTCCAAAGAACAAGGCACAGTAAACGCCTTTTACACATTTTGCAATCTAAACCAAGCCCAACCAATTACTGACCTGTTAGGTAATTTTTCAAATGTAGTTAAGCACTGAGCACTCATCTCCCATGGCTTGGGATTATGCAGACAACATATGCACACACTTGCAAGAATTAGTAATACATTTATATCTGGTTGTCCGAACTTTTGCAACAAATTACTTCCCCGAATCTCTTTTTTCCTTAGTTATCTAATTAAACTTCACAAAATGCCTACATTGCAACTCCGTAATTCCAAACTTAGATAGCAAATCGTGCTGTAATGCAAGAGCCACTAATCAGCAAGTTCCACTGTCAGAAATCCAAATTGTACAGAAGTATTGCATTTTTCTTAATAGTGAATATAGAACAGTCTATTACAAAGTGGTGGGGGGGAACCCCACGTAACAGGAAAGCAGCAGCAAAAAAAGCAAGCATATTTTGACTTTTAGAAACAGTTTGGCTTGTCAGTGAAGGAAGATGCTATCTTGCAAAGCTTTGCTTTCAATGCTAAAATGTGATGCCGTACTCTCAGATCTCAGAACCAGCTGTGAGATTATTCAGGTCCATTTAGATTAGGCTCTTGGTCACATTACCCGATAATGATTCCACAGAGTACAATTCATACTGAATAAAATACAATATTTCAAAAAATATTTTAAGTACAAATAGAATTATAATGGAAGTGGTTTAACTATTTTCATTCAAAAAGCAGCTAAATACACTGGTGAACTGTAAATTTGCACCACTGTCATATTTCATCCACACGTAAAAACATTTACTACTAAATATATATTTAAATTTAAATACTACTTAAGTGTAATTAAATTCAGATGAAAGCATAAAAATGAAGTTATCAGTGAGAGAAATATCAGAGAAATCTAGTAATGTTGTTCTTCGTAAGAACAGTATCAAGCAAATTGTTCAACTAGGTGGAGTGCAGCTCAACATCTAAATTATCATATCAACCAGATTTATCATGCCAAAATAAAAAGAAAAATCAAACTGTTCACAATGAAGTAGATATATAGTCATCACCTGATGTGTCTATTAGAAAAATGAGAGTTTGCTTGGAACAAAACAAAATTAATCATAGAACTGAAACACAGACAGGACAAAAAGTGCTCTGAAGATGACAGAGACAACTAGGTGTGTTGTAGGCTTAAGCACTGCAAAGAGGACAATGTGCAAGTGTTTTAATGTGCAAGAACTCTCGAAACTGCAGTAATCTTATGTGGAATGAGAAAACAACCCCATAATTAGAATTTGAAATTATAATTCTAGAACCAGCTACAGATTGTTGTAAAATCTTGCATAAGTGAGTTACTCTATTTCATAACAATATCTAAA
Source organism: Rhynochetos jubatus (assembly GCA_027574665.1). Taxonomy (NCBI): domain Eukaryota; kingdom Metazoa; phylum Chordata; class Aves; order Eurypygiformes; family Rhynochetidae; genus Rhynochetos; species Rhynochetos jubatus. The sequence continues at coordinate 13,052,126 of CM050652.1, forward strand.
GCTTAAAAATAAAATGCTGAACGATAAAATAATATTCAAATGTACTACTGCTTATGGGCCCCAAGGTTTTCTTTGGAAGTGTAAATAGAGATGTATGTGCCTCTTAGAAGAAATAGCCCCCTGGAACCACATGCACAATCCTAGGAAAAACTTACCATTGTGGCTAAAGTTATGTTTTTATTTTACAGAAAGACTTCTGTGAAAAATAAGTCAATAGTATAACTTGATGCATCTTTAGTAAGAAAAGAAGTGGTGATACATTTTAATAAACGGAATTTTTTCACTGCATTGGCAAAAAGTAGAACAACCAATTCAGTGTACTCCACTGAAGTGTAGACCCTGAAAGCGTTTGAGGTTTGGCCAATGGAATTTTTGAAGAATGTAATTACTGCACTCTGAATACATCACAAATATCTGTAATATATGTGGAAGACAGCAGTGCTTCAAACTAAGGTTTTTAAAAAAAATTTTCAGTGTTTCATACTGTTCATGCCCAACCAGTTAGTTCATTTAACTTCCATTCAGCAAACACATTTTAGCTAACTAATAGCAAAAATAAAGTTTAAATGAAAATGCCTAAGGATAGTCGCTGGAATTGTAAAAATCCTTTTGCAAATTTTAAATCTTAATAGATTTTACTATAGTTCTAACTATAAATTTATAGTATCAGAAACATGTTTTCTACTAAAAATAGTGAATTTTTAGTAGAGCTCATTTACCAACAGTACTGTAGCAGCTTTGAGACCAAAGCGCTCGTGCGCGACACCTGAGCTTTGCAGTCCGTCTCAGCATTACCATCATTACACTAAACTCTGAACACACTCATATAGGCACCATCATTAATTTGTTAATTACTGGACTGCTGAGCCAAACGAGATGCATCTCGAATAAGCACAAGGCATTATTTACAGTAAATTATTCGAGTGATGCCCTGTTACACAGTAGTTAGAAGAACTTCTACCAGAATGGCCATCGGTTTTCATGGTGCGGAAAGGAAAGAAGCAACATGCTGGGGGGCCCGGTCTGAGATTAGCAGCACCGATTGCCGAGGCCATTCCATCTGACACGGTTTCGGAAGGCCGGCGGGCAGGGCAGAGCAGACCGGGGGGAGGACAGGCGGGCAGGGCAGGGGGAGGCCAGGGCAGGGGGGAGGCCAGGCCAGGCCAGGCCGGGCAGGCAGCGGCGGCCCCAGGCCCGGCAGCGGCCGGGCGTGCTCCTGGCCGGGACGCTACGCCGGCCGCGGGAGGGGGATTCACAGCATCGCAAAGACTCGGGCATCATGTTCAGAAGCACTTCTAAAACCATCAGCAGCTCCGACTTAAACGTTAATCTGTAGGTTTTTGTATAGAAACCGGGGAGCCGCAGTTCGGGTCAGTAGCCGTTTCCATGTAACGCACTCGAGTCCCCCTAGCACACTGCGTTTAGCTATTGAAACTCTGGGAAGGAAAAAAACCACCTGAAGCAATGTACATTTTGGTAGCATTAAGAATTAGCAATGCCTTGGAGCTCATGCAGGAACAGCATACTCTTATGTGCAGTATTTGAAGAAAAACAGGTTAATTGCAAGAAAATGTTAATTAACTTTTAACATGATGGAGTATGGCATAACATACAATCCATAAAACTATTACATATAGGATTGATTTCTTTTTCTCCGAAAGAATTTAACAAGGTGGCAGACACTGATGGCACTGTTAGTTAAACCAAAATGCAAAGAACGCTGTTAAACTGCTTGTTCAGGGAAACAAAGCCTGAAGTACTTACCAGTCTAATAAACTGTACAAAACAATGACAGCATCATAAAGGAGGAAAAGTAAACTGCAGGTATAAGGTAACTAACTGAAAGCAAAGAGAGCTCAGATAACTGATGTTAGAATTCATCACAAAGAAAAGCTGAAGAGAGGTACTAAAACAATCAAGCCCTGGCTTAAGATAACTGGAAAGAAAACGTTGTACTGAGATACAGAAATATGCAGCACTTTAAATGCTGCAGTTATTAATTATGTAAAATAAATAGAGCATAAATATGCTAGTTACATTTGTTTACACTCCAGAAGTCTGGTTTTACTTTACCAGTATTAAGTATCACCGCATACATTGTAAATGACATCAGCAAACACAACCCCAGACAGCATCACCCGTAACTGGCAAAAAAAAGAATTGAAATGCTATAATATTACCTTTATTTCTCTTTGCTCTACTGATTTTTCCCATATTTGTTGATCATATGCCCCAATCTGAAACGAACACACAAAAATAATCTACGTTAGGTTTTAAAAGACACTGATCAAACCAATCAATCTTCAACAAGACAAGCATGAAGACAGTGGGTTATTTCCTTGGGGAGACTTATTTACAAAGAAATCTTTATCGTCTCCATTTCATCTTGGCTGGACTGGATCTAGCTAACCTGTGGTGGAGGGGAGAGGCAAGCAGATAGCCTCAGCCTCATTGCATCACTTGGGCAAGTCAGAGGAGCGGGAACACCAGGCTGCCTCCAACCTCAGGTCGGGATTCCAGCCTCGGTACTGGTGGAGTGCAGACCCAGGGCAGCAACACTGACACCGTCTCACAGTTAACGTTAGAGAACACACCACGCACATCTAGTTCCACCCCTGTCTTCAGTTAATCTATTATTTTTCAAATCATCTCCCCCTGTATTTCCTGTTCCATTCTATCCACTTTTACAGCTACACTGTTTTCAGCTTTATCTCTTAAAAGTTCCACAGCAACAAAATAGATGGGCAGGCTATCAACTAGACTACAGCCCAGGAAAAACTTGAAGAATATCAGGAAACAGCACGTTATCAGCTAAACCACCGATGAAATAACGTTCCTAGCAGACCTATGCCCAAATTTGTTCGCTCTCATTAAGCTACTAGTCTACTTATTCATAAAACTCTTCTAAAGATGTTATTTTTGTCTAAATATGAGCAAGATTTTAGTTTAAAAAATCAGAGTAAAAAGAAATTGGTTTCTCCCAGGCTCTAGCCTCACCACAGCATTGTAGAAAACTTTGTTTAAGAGCAGAATCCTAGGAAGACTAAAGGTTGATCCTGCAAGCACTTACTAACATCCTAGCACTACGACCAGTTTTGATGAGCTGTCATTTTAAATAACCATCAATACAGGCAGCTATCGTTAATTTAAGAAATTACTGTGCACTTTTTATACAAGAAAGCCACACTATGTCTGCCAGATATTTGAAGAAGGGCAACCTTATCAAGAAATTCACATGTAAGTAGTGACAAGAACAAGTCAATATATGAAGCAATATATCCAAGTTTTGTAAGAAGTTATCAAAGATCATCAGATTGCTTTGAACTCTGCACAAACAGTATTTCTAGATAATATTCAGCAATGATCTCTTTTACTATGTCAATTTTAAAACCTTTCCATCCCAGCCGTTCTAGACACATACACACGTGTGCCGTGCACATGCATGTGCGTGCGCACTGCTGGATCCCTGGAGTTTGATTCGTACCATGAACTGTGAGCAGGTAAGTGCAAGACCACTTTTAGGTCACAAGGAAGAGACAGACACACTTCCAAAAAATACACAGTCCCTTTACTGACTGTGCAGAGAGCTGATACAAGCAGCTTAGACCAGACATCTGACAGAGAGGCAAGAGGAACCCCCATCATTACAGCAAACCCAATTAAATTCTGTCTTACTGCAAGAGTATGACTTTTCCTTCCAATTCACAAGCTGCAGCAGACATAAAGGGCCCAACCACCAGTGCAAACACCTTAAACCAGAAAACTGCGTTCTGATTTGTCTTTTACTATTTCAGTCTTCAGTGTTAAAGGTGTTAATAAAATAAAAATTTTAAAAAAAAGGTAATTCTTGGTTAAAAAGGATCTCAACCAAGGATACAACATAAATACAAAAAGATATATAGGCAAACACACCCATAAACAAAATGTCTGGAGGCATCTTCTGTGCCTCTAAACCTGACCTATCAGGAGGAAAAAAACCCAAGAATTCTAATTGATAGCAGTAAAGTCCAAAGCAAATTGACAGTGAGAACAACAAACTGAATTACTGATTTTACCCATTCTCAAATTTAAATAATATTTTCCATTCACAAGAGCTAGGCACCCAAACCATTTCTATACTTTGCTACCTTAAACCTCTGGAAAAAAACTACTTGATTTTTGGCATAATAATAAATACTTTGCACTTTTCTTTTGGGGGGAAAAAAAAAAAGTAGACTGTGGAAAAGAACTGGGGAGTCAGGCACTATACTGTGCAGAATTAAGCACTTGCTACAATTAAAGTCATTAAACCAAAGGAAGTTTAAGAGCTAACTCCACCTAGATAACAGCCAACAATTAAAAAGTCAGTATCTTGAATAACCACTCCACCCAGACATTTATTATCTAATTGTTCTGGCTTTTTCTCTAAATACATTTAAAATGAAATTCCAGGCCTTCCTGCTTTTCATGACATTTACCGAGAAGAGCCTTGAGTGAGGTTTTTGAGCTGCATAATACTGTGTCCTCCCTTCCTTATTTCCAAAAAGATTTCTTTCTACAGATGGAAAAGAGGATGCAAGCCTGTCTCCCTCTCAATTATGCAAGAAACAAATGCGGAAGGAAGCCCTTGTGCCAATAAAGCTGTAAAGCAAACTGTTCCTAATTCCATTCATAGCTGAAACGGGTGTAGAGTTGAAGGAGTCTAAAAGTGTGTTCTTGTAGACAAATAACAGACCGTTTGTTAAAGGAATTCTGGGAAACACAGATCCCAGAAGACATCCAAGCCACGCAAGTGGACTGATTTACAATTTGACAGTTATGTTTCCCTACAAACATTTCTTCTCCCTCAAGGCTCGGTAGCAGCTTCTGTCTCCACAGAAAGACAAGTAGGGATTTTGCCATTCACGCTTTTCTTTTAACCTTGCCCCATATAAAGCAATTCTTCCAGCAGGAGGTAAAACGAGAGAGCCAGAACAACTTCAGGGAGACGGTCTTTTACAACTGTTTTATTAGACTACTGGACCTGGCAGATCCCCTCTGATCAACTTTAATTATTAAAATCTGAGCACAGGGCTATTAAGCAAAGGCATACTGTTGCAAACTGAAAAGAGTTAAAGGGATAATTACACACTGAGTATCATTACAATCATTTTTTAATTGTTTTTGGTTGTTGTTGGTTTTTTTTTTTTAACTCTACCTAACTTGACCACTTCAGGTTTTAAGAAAGTTTCAGAAACACTTTAGGGAGCAGGTGTACGTGCTCAGCACATCAAATTTAGCCCTGATGCTCAGCTTCCGTTCCCTCCTTCTGCATAAGCATCCCTCTATGCTTCTCTTGCAAGTGTATCAGAAGGAAACACATGAAAACAAAGGCACTGTTATGAAGTAGCATACTGGCATGCTTCCCTTCCCACATTAAACAAAAATTGGTAGAACTAGTTTTACTGAAACCAAGCAAGTACAAAACATAGGTACACATTTTTTTCTTTCTCTACCTTATGTCAGGAAAACACATTTACAGTTTGTTAAAAATATCTTGCAGATTTACTGAGAAGTGTTTTTCATTGACAAGAAGATAATTGCCACAGATAAAGACCACCGGAGATGCTAGACAGCTGTATGAATTAAATTCAAGAATGTAAGTTAATACTAGCAAACCTTCCCATTTTTAAATTATTGAGACCACCAGTCAATTCCATCTTCAAAGAGTTCTGACTTACAAGTATTTGCATCTAAATTATGTTTCATATTAAATCTAAATATTAAGTTGTCAAATGTTTGCATGCAAGCTCCAGCTCTTGGCTATTCATGCAATTCCTCAAAATTGTACATACCTGCAGGACACTGACAAAAAGTCTAGCATCGAGCAATGCCAAAGAAATTAAGCTCTGAAGGCAAATAAAATGAAGGAATAACCTTCTAAAGAGATGATTATTCATGCTTCCAACCTGAAGAATTTAAATATACACAAAACTTGATCAAAGCAAGCTTCCCCTCAATATGCAACTGTCCTTGAGGCTCCTCTGCAGGTGTTCAAGCTTCCTGTGCCTGGAACTGTTAGGCCAACATGAAAGCCCCAATAATATCTATTTATGTGTGTGTGTGTTTGGTTCAGAGTCCTGAACCCAACAACTCTACCTGGAGTCCCATCCCTTATAGCTGCAAGTTCTGCTGCATCCTTCAGAGAAAATTTAAAGTACAAAATACAAGGGCCCAAAAATTGTCCAATTTTTAAGTATACAACAATCAGTAATGCTTTTAAAATCTGTTCAAGACTTAGTGCAAGACTGTTTGCATAATAGCTTGTCAGTGATACTTTCAATCCATCAGTAAGGTCTACAACTAGTAACAGACTTTCTTTTAGCAAACTATACAGCATAACATTCCAATTTTAATCTGGTTTATCACAGACATTTATTCTAATTTAATTTACATACTATCTAATTGAAGAGGATAGAAATTTGTATTCTATAGCATTTATTTATGTATTAAAATTTGGCAGAAAACTAATTAACAAAAAAAAAAATCTCCCTTGGTCTTTTTTAAATTATTTGTTAATTCAAGTTAGATAACGAGCTATCGTGTCATTTTTAAATGTCATCACCAGGCATCTACAGCAACACAACCCCATTGTAGGAAGCCTGTCAGTAATATATTATAGATATAAAAAATGATTGTATAACCTATCTGTTGCACAACTGCATAAACTAGCAGATGTTACACGTATTTAGTGTAAACCATGCATCCCAGGCTTCCTCAATGCCAAGATCCTATCCAGTCTATCCCAACCGGTTACCTCTGAAATGTTCAGTTCTCAAGACACCATGCCTCAATAAACACCGAGTAAAGAAGGTCGAAGGGATTCTGTTCCTCTATGTATTCACTGAATTAACAACTATTCTTCAAGCAGCTATTAAAATTTTCAGCATATAAAGGATTACACTCAAAGACTCAAATGCTGCTAGCCTTCTTACACAATGGAAAAGGCGGGGTTTAGCATCCTAAATTACCTAAAGCATAATGAGCTTTCAAATAGATTTTCTAGGGAAAAAAAGTTTCCTCACAAGTAATAAATTGTCTAAAAAAAGTTACTCAAACAAACTTGTATGCAACTTCACATGGGATATTAACCAACACAATTACACATTTAACAAAACTAAACTCACCTGATAAAGCTAGCTCTTTACTGAAAGATCAAATAAATGAGATGCTTTTTAAGTACAGACTCATAAACATTTTCTGGTTTTTAAGAGATATGTGCACCTCTTGAAATGATCTAAACTAATTGCACTTATTTCTTCCCAATGAAATACCTCAAAAAGCATTTGATCACATTTCTTTACATATCTAAAATTTGTTTGGCACTGTACAATACGGTATTACAACATTAACTGTTAGCCCAAGTAAAAAGTTCAGCTACTGAAAACACAGCTAATTTTTACTTCAAGTAAAGCTCAGTGCAAAGGATTTCTGCCCCGCGAAATATTCCTTCCCAGTGCCTTTCTCATAACAAGCCATATGTGCATCAAGATTGAATTTGAGCTTTGTGAATGACACTGATAGTCACTTTAAGCTAATGTAGTGATGGTATCAACGTGTAGCCCAATACTCACAAGGCCTTCTGATTCTAATGGAATCAATCAATATTTCAGGAGACATCCATAATTTATGATCAAGCAGCCCAGCAAAGATTATAATCCTAAGAATACATAGTATTTCCTGCTGGATGTTAAAACTTTAATGTTTATCAATAATGAAACCTGCATGCTAAGCTTTGCTCTTTAAAACCTCTAAACACTTTTACAAGCAACATCACAATAGTATTACAAATCCAAAAGATACAAGATACAGGGCTTGGTGAATAAAAAACGAAGTTGCTTCCTTGGACTGTCTACCAAGGAAATTAAGAGCTTAAGACCTTATTAAAATATTTAGTGTTAAAATACTATCTAATATGCTTTATTAACTTTTAAAGAGTCCAACGTTCTTTAAAAAATGCATGATTTTATGTATCAATTATATTATTAAGATATCAATGTATAAATAATTTCTATACTTGTAATACTTTTAAAATGCTTCATATTTAGTTTATGTTGAAGTATACAGTTTCGGATATTAGACAAATCATTTCTCATTTTCTCAAATCTCGTAACAGGATTATTAAAAGTTATTTTAAACCCCATTTTTGTTCCTACATGAACTGATCCCCATTGCAGCAAATACAATAACCTAGTAGCTCAGCAGTATAATTACGTCTGTTGGAGTAGATTTGTACTGTTAGGATCATTTCTTTTCCAGATGTTTTTCATTTCCAAGGGTGGTCGTTTTTTTTCAGTTTTGTTTGTGGTGGTTATGTGGGACCAGACGAGCTGAGCTAAGACAAACTTAGCTAATAAGCAAGAGATAGAAAGCACTATGTAATAGTTGTACATGGTCTGCTAATAGTGAAGAGTTTAGTAACTTATAGTCAAATGGAGAAGGACAATGAAGGGATTCACACCGCATATCCTAAGGTGCAGAGCTTTGGATTTATGACTGCTGAATTGTTACCTTTGATTATTAAAAGATTCTGGGATTCCCCTCCCCTCTCCCTGTTCAGCCACAGGGAAAGTTGAAACAACCATTTAGAGTAAAATGAAGCAATTCAAGACTTTCAGAATTATTTATTCTTAACTGTTTGAATTGCAAACTAATGACGTGCTTAAATTCTGGCAATAACTGCAACAGCACTGGATTTACAGCCATTTCCCTGAATAATAATTTTACCAAAGCTTACATCAAAAATACTGTGCCTTTCAGAGTGCAATAATACATAAACATTTATCAACTATGTATTAATAGTTTTTCTCTATCATTCATTAGATACTAATTCTTGCTAATTCCAGTCAGCCCTACTTATTGCCCTGATTAATGGTTTGCAGGTTTTAGCATATCTACTAAAACCACAAAACATCTTTTTTCATGACATATTCATAGAATCATAGAATCTTTTGGGTTGGAAAAGGCCTTTAAGGTCATCAAGTCCAACTGTTAACCCAGCACTGCCAAGCCCACCACTAAACCATGTCCCTGAGCATCACATCTACGACTAAACATAAAGGAAAATTATGTACATAAGAATAGTTACAAACAGCTTGGAGGTTAAATTAAACGAGAGTACAGGAATAACCAACACCTACGCTAAAGCATTTCCTAGTGACACAAAATGAATGGCAGGGGTACCTTCAGGTACAATTTCTTTGGCCTAAGTGGACTGTAGAGCAAAACCTAAGAAGCAGCACATACTGAACGAGATTCCATCTCTGCCATTAACTACATTTAAGCACAATCCCTTACGATAACATTTACTCATCTTCAAATTTCAAACTGAAGTCATCACAGAATCGCACAGGTTGGAAGCTCTGGAGGTCATCTAGCCCAACCTCCTGTGCAAAGCAGGTCCAGTTACAGCAGGTTGCTCAAGGACTAAATCCAACAATCTCTGTAGAGCGGACACTTCCCAGCCTCTCTGGGGCCCCGTCTCAACGCTTAGCAAACCACACATTAAACATTTTTATCCTTGTAATCAGACTTTCCCACGTTGCAACTTGCATTTGTTGCCTCACATGCAATCCCTGTGCACCTCTCAGAAGAGCCTGGCAACATCCTCTTCACGGCCTCCCAAGAAGGAGTTGTGATAGCTCTCCTCCCCTCTTCCCTCTCTTCTTAACACTGAGCAAGCCAAGACCTCTCAGACTCTTTGTACAACACGTGCTCCAGCCCCGTAACATCTTGGTGGCGCTCCACTGGGCTTGCCAAGGAATGTCAATGCCCTTCTTGTACCGGACAGGCCAAAGCTGGACACAGCACCCCAGATGCAGTCTCACATGACCTCAACAGAGGGGAATAATCCCTTCCCTTGGCTACACTATTGCTAACACAGCCCAATTACTCTCCAAATGTAAAGGATTTAAGAACTCTGCAACACTTCAGTGGTTTGGTGGGGGTTTTTTGTTTGTTTGTGTGTGGGGAATTTTGGTTTTTTTGGTGGGGTTTTTTTTGTACTTGCACAAAACAAAGGAGCCTCAAGACATAACTGGGGAAAGAAAACCACTCTGACAGCCTCATTATTCAGTATAATTCCCTGAAGACCACTGAAAATCCAGCAAGTTTACCAGAATTGCAGCTAGGATTTTGAAAGAGCACTGCCCTTACGCCCCTGATCATTTCCACTTCCCATGGCACACTTTCCTTGTGCCAGCACATTCATCTGGGTGTCTGAAAGATCAGTCAGATCACTCGAGAAGAGAAAACAGTAGGTCAGTTTCACAAGGCATAATGAAACAACTCAAGAATCAGAGAATCCCTCTGAAGACAGAGGGATTTCAGCTCCTTGCCCTCCTTCCCAAACCCATTAGATAAATTCAGTTCCTTGTAGATTTGCAGTCTTAGTTTTAACTGGATTAGTCCCCTGACCAAACTCACCAGGTAAGTGCATGAAAGGCTGTGGGGAGGCAAAGCAGGCATGGCAGCCAGCAGGCTGGCAAAACACGAGCCTGCCTTCTTCAGCCACAGCACCAGTTCTTGAGTGATCTTTTGCACAGGATACAGAAAAAGAAGAGTAGTTTTGTCTCACCAAAACCAGGTGCTGTTTGGTCAGATGACAACTCGAGTACTGAATCCCAGCAGTATGTGGAAGCAAACTCTTCTAAATATACTGGGTTTTCCTCAGTGCTTTCCCACACAGACAGCTCCAACACTTGTCCAGTTTTGGCACTCCAAGGCAGATATTTCTGAACCGATGCAGTTTCAGCATCAGAATTTCAGGTAATATAGCCATACAGTCTGACCATTTGCCAAAACCTGGCTTTGGTGCCAGGGTCACCAGTGCATCACAGGAATGCAGTGCCAAGGCGCCAATCAAGTGGTTTCAGGGAATGACATAATTTTTGTTTTATTTCCTCCTTTATTAACTTGGCAAGTATAATCTTGGACTAATGAGCTGTAAAATACTGAATATTACAGATCTTAAAGCAATGCAATTAGAACTCTCATTTTGCCCTTCAAAGCCATGAAAGAGAAAACATCTCATTTGTTTTATTGTGCCCTTTAACAGCCGTGCCCAAGGGACACCCCGAACAGCGGAGAGCTGCACTGGCAAATTTAACCGATAGGCTATCAGATGCCAAATTCAGCTGGAATTCATTAAGTTCTGTTCTGCCTTCCCCTACAACCATTCCCAAGAGAAGGAACAACACAAATCTCTCTACAAATTTGTTGATAATATTGGAGGAACATTCCGCATTTTAGCAGCTGGACTTATGTCAGGATGGAAAAAGAGAAAGTTGTTAAGGGAAATTTATGTATAGTCTCCAAGCTGGAAACCAGACCAAAAATTGCATGTCTGCTTTTATCTGTAAAACTTGGAAGTATTATAAGGAATTGATACAAAAAGCTTAAGTTACAAGCAATATTTTAGATTATTACCAATGTTATTATTTTTAACATCTGTTACCAAGGCAATACTTCAAGTATGCATAAAGTATCAGTATCAGAAATGTATGTCATCAGATACTGAAACTGTTTACAGTAATTGTGGGGGTGTCAGATTTTTTCAGAGGAAAGTTTATGATGGTTTTCTCCATAAAGTTCATCAATTACAGATCTGCAGCAAGTTCAGCATTCTCACAAAGGCACATAATCCTGAGGATATTAGCTAACAAAGTGCATATACGTGAGTAACAGCTGGGTAGCTGTCCAGGATCAAAGTAATGCCCCACTGCAGAGGGCCATGCAGGCACTCCTGTCACACCCTCTTACTGCAAGAACCAGCGCAGCAGAAAGTGTTGAAAACAAGCCAGACGAACCCTGACACTCAAATATCTCAGCATTGCACTCCCCAGTGCACCCAGAACACAGCAGAGGTTTAATTTATTTTAATTTGTAATCTCTTTCTACAGAGCCAACCCATATCCGGCAGGATTTATCTGCTCAGAATTCATGCCTGGCTAAAGTATTCATACCAGCTGGGAAATGCAACCTATCACTGGAAGCAGTAAAGCTAGGTCCATGCAATCTTATATCTCAAATAACAAGTTGCTATAATACACTATCTGAAATCTTACAATCCAACTTAAAATAAAAATTTATTACTGTATTTTCACAAGACAGTAATCAAGAGCTCTGGTGCACTAGAAGCAGACTACATCCATTGCAACAACAAATAACAAGTTTACATAATAAAAGGTCTGACCTTTTAAATGATTAAGCGCATTACTAAATCATCCTCATGTGAGGAGCTAAATTTCAGACAATAGTATGAGTCATATGAGTAAACTTGGTGTTTGGAAAACTTGCCCGAAGTAGGGTTGGAAGAGCTTAATTGCCTAACTCTTTCCACTGAAGAAATACAAAAATGCCTCACTTTCTCAAAAGCAACAGAACTTTGAAACTCAGTAGAGACATAAAATAAATACATGGAAAAATACATTAGAATTGAAAACAAAGAAACACAGGGAGCAAGTTATCTGTCCAACATTTCTTATGCAGCCTCCACCTACTCAAATATATTTTTCTTCTTTATGTATGACTATAAATATCAGAAGTTCTTCATGGGTAGTTTTGGGTTTTTTTGGTTTCTTCATTTTAGGGCATTCATACACCAATTTATTAGTCTAAAAATACCTACCCAAAATAACACTTGATTTTCCTCATTTCATTATATAGGTAAATCATATCAATTTGATCAATAGTGACTGCAATCCTGGTTCTCTCTTGCCCCAGAAACACTGTTTTTCTGTCAGCATGTACCAAGTTTTGATCCATCCCCAATTTCTACTTAAGTTACTGTTGTGTGGAATCAGCACATCTAAAAACGAAGGGAAGTGGGACTACTTTGACAACTCTGAAATCAAGATTTAAACCTGAAAGCAACCACCAGCTCACAGAGTTCAGTATTTTGCAATCGTAAGCAACAACATAACAGAAATGTATCGCAAAGGGCAAAAAAATGTCTGCTAACCACTAGCATGCCCCTTCCTGTTCCCCAGTTTGAAATCTTTAGTGCAAACAACAAATCCACGGGGAAAATATACTGTGCCATCTAAGAGATTTAGACAGACAGATCAAATCTGGGACATGGATGAAAGAGCCTAGATGCTCCCAGGAAGGGGTCACACACCACACTACAAAGTGAAAAAACCCCTTGGGGTTACCAGCCTGATCCAGGGTAACTGTCAGTAGATCAAACCTGAGAAATAACAATCTAATTAGCAGGAACACTTGCATGCGAGCCAACATTTCTGCAGTGCAGCCATTTGTCCCAAAATAAGACTCCACTTCCTCATACCGAAAGCAGCAAAACCTGCTCATTTGGCAGACCCCAGTCCAGTCCACATGTTGTTTGCAATTAAATTTTGCTCACGCCATGGAAAACACTGACAACTGGTTTATGCAAGATCTTATCCCTCCTGAAGACAGCCCAGCCTTCCATGAAGTAACAGGAGTCAGCTCATCACAACTCCTTGCCAGAAAGGCTGCACGCGATTTCTGGTCGAGCACTGTTGTTGCTATGAATGAAATAAATGGAAATGTGTGAAATCACTGGAAAAAATGACAGAACAAGGGTTAAAAGAATGTCCTGTACTGGTAATGAGTAATTCTGTTAGGAGCAGTGTCCTGGGAAAAGTAAAATAGAGGAATGGGTTGTTTATATCAGGACCAGAAGGCCAGCCCTCTGTAAGATCACAGCACAGTGACTCATCGGCAGAAGATCCTGTCTTCCTAACACCAGGAGGATGGAAAGTTGGAGCATACCACATATGGCATTCCTTTTGCTCTATGACCAACAGGAAAACAGACATGTAGTTTAAAAAAAAGGAACACAGATGTGTATTTAAAAAAAGAAGAAAGAAAAACAGATAACAAGCATGAACATCACTTAAGTTTTACAGAGACTTCAGACTCTTTCTTCAAAGGACCATTTATATACAAAGCTGAATACCATCAAAGATCTGTCCAAAGTCTAATTCATCATCACCAACAAAAAAACCCCAGAGACATGATGAGGATCTGATAGCCAGCATCCCTTGCACTGCACAAAAGTGGTCCTGGCCAAACCAAATATGCACACAACTTTGCGCTCCTAAATATTATTAGTACGACAGTGTGAGTGAATGAAATTTATGAGTGAAGGAGTGGAAGTGGGTAAAATCAGCATCACTTTCCCCTTCCATAAGATCCTGCACTGAATTTTGTGGGACTAAATTTTCTATAAGTCATCCTCCAAATCTTTAAAACAATGGGATTGAACCTGCAATCAAGAAACAGTTCAAAACCACAGTGTAATTATACTGATCCTTTTCCAAAACTGCTTTATGTAAAGCTTGAGTAAGAGAACGGAGAGAGTACCCAGTACAAAACCAAACAAAAATAATCATCACACCGTATTTATATCTTAGTAAAGAAGCACATCTCCAAATCGAGCAAATCTTCCAGCTTTCCCAAAGCAATTTAACTGAATAAGCCAACTGGCATGCTAATGTCCAGAGGATACAATTGGAAATTGTCAAAATAATAAATTAGGAAGAGACATCAACATCTCTATGTGCAAACATGGATCAAAAGATAGACAGTTACAGTATCGCTTGATACTCTATCTCCAAATGAAATCTTTTTCCCCTCCTCCCCTCCACACCCCTCCCCCCCCCCCCCTTTTTTTTTTTTCTAATTAACTTCTAAAAAGCCCTAGTCTATCTCTCTTGGGTATGGATTACACAGTTCCTTCTAACTGACAGAAAATAATGTGTATTTAAAAAAGAAGAAAGAAAAACAGATAATAACAGATAAATCACTTAAGATTTACAGAGACTTCAGACTCTTTCTTCAAAGTAAGAAATTCTTACTTTCTACCTAAATACAAGGATTCATTTATGTGCTATAGAAACAACATTCTCCTGTACATTAATTAACATACTACAAAATTTCTCTTTCCTTTTTTTTCCATAGCACAAGTAGCCAAGGGAGTGAGGGGTTTTTAATATAGACAAAAAGCTATTCCATTTAATTTGATAGTGTCTCAATATTTATTTACTTTTGGAAGAAAGGTTTCAAGCTACTCACTCTTACACAATGCAAACCAATAATGCAGTAATATTTTATATTTAATATAGTTTACACATAAAACACAGTAAGCCAACTTTTTGTTGGTTGTTTTTTTGTTTTGTTTTTTTTAAGCCACCATAAAAACAAATAGAAAGCTTACCTTCTTCTGGTACCAAACTATAGCATCAGTTACTTTGGACGCCATTTATTCCACTGAATTCACACAGTCATTTTAGGCTGTTAACAGAAAAAGACAGAACTTTACTTCCACCTTCCCTATCAAGGCCAACATAGGGAATGTAGAAACACTCCCGTTACCTGCAAAGCACCCAGCAGCTACGTTTACTTTACACCTTGCCTCACTACTATGGTAGAAGGAGTTTGGGTTTCTCCTCCAAGTAAACAAAAGACTACAAATCTGCTGCTGCAGGACATAAGAAACCTCAGTTTGTTGATCCTTCCCAGTAAACCACAGGTATCACAGAGATGATCTGTTATTAACTCTCACGAGGTTCTCATGAGACATACTACCGAGAGCATTTTTTTTCCTGATCAGTTAAGCAAACCTATAGTTATTACCACAACAGAGTATTCTGAAGTCCAGTGATAACTGTGTTATAAAATGCACAAAAATTTCATACAGACTTTTAGATATTTTTGGAGAAAAGCAGCAAGGAATTAAAAAAACTATTCAAATATTTGCCAAAAAAAATCCGAATACTTTAAGTGTTCAATAACCTTCCATTTCACTGATTCCCTTTAAAAACACATGTATGTAAACAAAAACACCATACTCAAGCCCAGTTAAAAAAAAAGTCAATGGGGCACACCATACTACATCTGACCTTGTAACATCAGTTGCTAAATGCATAAGTTGTCAGCTCCACCTAATATTCAGTATCTTTCCTATGTTTACAAAAGTTTAAGAGTGTTATTTTTATATAACTGCACCAGGTATTTATCACGCAAGGGAATTTCTATTTTATTATGTCCAGCTATAAATTTCTAACAAATTATGCAAAAGGCTTTGAAAAAGTTAGCATAAGTAACTTCAAAATATTAAACAACTTTTTTAATGTACTATCTGAACGACTCCAGGATCAAGTATAACTGGTAAAAATCAACACAAGAGGATCTCTTAAAAAAACTTTGCAAACACATTCTCACAAAACCTCAGAAGGGTTGAGGTTGGCAGGAACCTCTGGGGGTTGCCTGGTCCAACCCCTGCTCAACCAGGGCTACCCAGACCAGGCTGCCCAGGACCGTGGCCAGGTGGCTTCTGAATAGCTCCAAGGATGGAGACTCCACTACTTCCCTGGGAAACTGGTGCCAGCGCTCAATCACACTCACAGTAAGAAAGTGTTTCCTGACATTCAGGGGGAACCTCCTGTGTTTCAGTGTGCGCCCGCTGCCTCTGGTCCTGTCCCTGGGCACACTGGAAAGAGCTTGGCTCCATCCCCTTCACACCCTCCCCTTCTGGTACTGATACGCACTGATAAGATTCCCCTGAACCTTCCCTCGTCCAGCCTGAACAATCCCAAGTCTCTCAGCCTTTCCCCACAGGAGAGATGCTCCAGACCCTTCACCATCTTCATGACCCTTTGTCCATATGTCTCTCTCGTACTGCGGAGCCCAGAACTGGTCCCAGCATCCCAGGCACAGTCTCACCAGTGGCGATGAGAAGGAGTGGTAGTTTAGCCCCGAAACACAAAACTGCGCATCGAGCATTCTTCCAAGGTCAATCTCTCTCAGAAAAAAATGTGATTAAGGGGTATATTTCTGATAAAGATAGCACACTTGTAACGCTGTCAATATCAACAATATTGCCCCTTATATTTCTTCACTAGGAGGAAACAAGAATTATTAATCTGTAGTCAGTTTTTATAGTGCAAGATTAAAGGTGATCTTTGTCTTTAAAACAAAGACAAAGGTAAAACATTTGTTTACAGCATTTGCACAGATAAGAAAGGCAAAGGAAAAAACAATGTCCAACAGACAAGATGGAAACACACTGTGCAATAGATTAAAATAAGTGCCTTTATGAAATGCCTAAGCATTAGAATAACTTGTGACACTTCATTATACGTTGTTCAACACCAAAAATTTCAGTGAAAAGAAGATAAAAGCAGAGATTAGATTACCTGATGATAAGAGCCGCTCGTATGAAACCCGCAAATACTCCGTCTACAAAAGCGCTAGCAACACTGCTGTCTTTCAAAACATTTCTTGGAAAGAAAAGATGACCCTCCAAGACACCCAGTTCTGCACGGACACCTATTTATTCAGTCTCCCCTGTACTCCTGTTTTACACAGTGCATTACTTCAGAGACACTGTATATACTAAGTTTGGATACGTATCATACATATACACCACAGTACAAACCTTCAGCAAAAGAGATGGATTTTATACCAGCTCCTGAGGATTTCCAAGAAACATCAGGCCATCCATTTTCATGTTTCACACAGCTTTTGAGAAAGGAGAGAAATCAAATACGGCAAAGGAACTCTGGTTAAGATTTCTAACAGTGTAACTCCACTATCCTTCTTAAACTTCAGAAAAAATTCCAGCACAATAGAAAGAAACGCCTCTGAGAGAGCTTAGGCAGCCATTAACAGATTTCAGAAATATGACGACACTGACTTTTGGTGCAACTGAGCAAACAAACACTGTAATTTTTCCACTGTTGACAATATCATTGTGTAAGTCAGTTAAAGCTGGCAGCCATGACTGTGCCAACATCTGTAATTAGTTTCTGGCCTATTTATTTCTAATAATAGTAGCAGTTTTCCTAAGAGCAACTATCCATTATTAAGAATTCATTTGCGCAATACATACAAGGATTTCTATCACGTAAAGCATGGAGCCCAGCAGAGACTTGGTTATCACTTGGCATAGTACAGACAGGTTATGCTTCTTTCTCACCCATACAAAGCTTAAAACAGGATTTGCTTTCTTGTTTGAAAACCTGTTTAAGTAAAAATAAATTTGAAATCATTTCCTACACTGGACTGTAGACTCAGAGTGACATAAAACCCTCAGCCACACGTAACGCGACCGACATCGCAGTCGGTGAGAGCAGTTCCACTGCTCACGGAGGTGCCAAGGTAGGAAGGACACTATACAGATTTTGACCACACTTGCACTCCTCACCTACCCCACCTTTGTGGCCTCATTTCAGAGGATCTTTAACTCCTTCCCATTTCTCTTAAACCAACATCTCCTCTCACATACAATACACCCTGCTTCCTACCACCAGCATTACAGGGTGAGAAAAAGGTTGCAGAAACTCATTATCAGCAGTAAGGAACTAACTGTTGAACCTGCACAGAAACCTTTCCCTCAACAGCTGCATTAACTGATCTCTCTCTCTCTCTCTCCAAGGTCAATGATTTTTCAGGAAACCAACACTAACTTACAAGTCCAAGACTTCCAGTTGTGTCCAACAGGGCTAAAACTGGACAAGCCATTTTAAAGGCAGCGTCCTTTCTCTGCAGTGGTTCTCCACTCAAAACCCCTTTGCCTCAAGGAACAATCACATCACTAAACGAAAAACCAAGTATAACAACCTCGTTTTATTATTAATTTATTTGATTCCTATCAACAAACCTGTTACTTAGATTACCCATAGTTTTCATACTCATAAAAAACTCCACATAAAATCCTCCATACAGTCTATTTTGGTGCTGTTTAAGGCACATTTGCATACACAGATGCAAAGATGATGCTTACAAAAGTAAATCTGACAAAATCATGGGATGGATGTCTCAAAAGACTTTAACCGAGTTTGGTGTGCTAAAGTAAAAATAATTCTACAAGGAAATATGCTTTCTTCAAGAGATACACAACAATTTCTGAGACAGCACTGAAACAGAAGGTGACAAGGTTCGTTTAATTTTGTCTGGACAGTGTTTCTGCTTGCAGGGGATGGGATTTGTCTGTGGTTTGGCGAGGGTTTTGTTTGGTTTAGTGTTGTGATTTGGGGGTGGAGGTGTCATTTTTGGGGTTTTTTTGTTTGAGGGCTTTTTTGGGGGTTTTTTTTGGCGACAGCATAAAGAGTTGGATACACTTGGCCTGAAGCTAACTTACCTGGATTAGACACAAATGGTAACAATTCAAGGCATTTAAACTGCAGCCCTGGCTCTGCGTCTGCCCACGGCTCACTGAACACCCGGACAGGAGACTCAGTATTGCAACAATTTCAGAACTCTGCATATTCATCGCAGATTACTGTGTTATCCAGCTGACAATTTGAATGGATACGGATCCTGAAGTCAAACTGTACAAGCTGGGCTTAAGGCATCTCAGAACCAAATGGGTAAGGTGAACAAATCCAAACGGCTGACACACATCCACAAGCACAAGAGCACTGCCTATTCTTCTGCCTTGTTCTCCTCCCCTCCTCTCCAGATCTAGCCATTTGTGTCCAATACCTACAGCTGGGAGAGGGACCAGCTTTTCAACTCAGTTGTACAATGTTCTGTGCAGAGTAGCTACAGCAAGATGAACTTAACTAGTTGGAGACAAGGGCAACACAAAAAAATACACCCAACTTTAGAGATGAGACGGAACATCCAAGTATAAATGCTTGATCACGAGATCTCTGCGACATCCAGCTGAGCTGTTTATTACATTTCCATCATACTCACATCTGATACTATGAATTACAAGCAACATTTGTTGATCAAAACTTCATTAGTTCCTTAAAACTGAAAGTAGATGACTCTCTGGTTTTGGCAGTCCTTATTCAGAAGTTGGGGTTCTCAGGTACTTCTTCCATTTCTGAGCATAATCATAGTCCATTTTAACTAAGTACGCACTACACCTTGCAATCAAATTAATAGCTTTTCAAAAGACACAGAAATCTGTATTTAAATGTCTTCAGGTAGTTCAATGCTCATTCAAGCAGTGCAGTCCTCACTGTGTAAGGCAGGACTAGACATACTACACTACAGATTTAAATAAATTCAAAGAAAGTATATTTAAAAATTTCACTCATATCCATGTGGTTTTGGTGACTCAAGTCAGACAAACGCATACATTTCTAAATGACAGTCTACAGAAAATAAAACGTATTCTGAACTCTGGCAGAAGTTCAAAATAAAACTGTGCCCCTCCTACTGACAAAGGCAAAAAATGACACTTTTTGGAAGAATACACAAGTCTAAGCAGTGTCAACTAGCAAAAGGACATAATTAGAAATACAACACAAGCAAGGGAGAATAGGCAAACAGTTGATTTCCTTGCCTGTAAACACTGAATCACTAAGTATTTCAAGGAACCCATTTCCTTTAGAACAATCCTAACCTGAATGGACCTAACCATCCAGCTGCTGAGTCAAGACTTGAATGACCTTCTCATTATGATCACAGAATGATGAAGTTGGCATGTTCACTACACATCATTAGGAGTAAAACTGCAGAGCTATGGCATTTGGTTTTTTAAAACACCATTGATTTTTATGGCCTTCAGAAGAACTTCTCTTAGCAGCCAATTAAAGGAAGTTTTTAAAAGGTTACTGCATAAAGCCATGAGAATACTAGAACTTGGTTTCAACTGCTTTCCACAATCTAACTGGTTTATCATTATGTCAGATGCTCCATCTTACAGTTTCACAATCACAGGCATAATTTGACTATGATTTCCTGCCACAAAGGAAACTGAACTACTAATTTTGTAACAACATTTGTATCACACACACTCATTTAAAAGTAAAACATTGTACCTGCTGTTGCTCAGCTACAAAATAACTTTAATGAGGAAAAAACCCCTCACTTTCCAGGTTCAACCTCAAAATAGAAGTTATCATCATCAAATAGTTGACATTATCTGGCACTTTAAGTTAATTTTAAATGAGCCCAATAAACAGTTTAGGCACACCAGGCATCCCTGTTGACTGAAGAGCTGCCTCTGCCATGATGAAACAAGCCAACACAGGTATCAACGCAATGCAGACACACCACTGAAGCTTACCAGGAGTCATCCTTCCTACACTGAAATCCATGGGAGTCCTGCCACTGCCACCAAGAACAGGATTAAAGCAGTGTTTCCAAAGACATTCTTTTCATGTGCATTACAAATAAGCTATTAAACCTACATTTCCTTTTGTGAAAGGAACATCAAATACTACACAATGCAGGCAGTGTTCTGTTTAAGTCCTTTATCTATGCATCCCTGTTCTCAAAAGAGCATTTCAGAATTGCAAATTGTACACAGGCAAACGAGAAACTTGTCACTCCTGGGTTCACACCTCTCAGTGCAAGTCTTATCACGTTCCTTCCAGCTAGCCTTAAGAAAATCTGAAGCAGCCACAGGGAAGGAACAAAATTAATTAAATTGAAAAATAAAACCGGACACTGCTAACCAAATGACCACATCCAGCATGAAAAATACTCTTGCTGCCATGCCAGCCAAGGCCCCAGCAAGTTGCTGCCTTCTGATCCAAGGTCATGACAGTTTGTAAGTAAAAAAGAATTAACATACTAGCTTTCCCAAAGGAACAGCATGATAATTTGTAAATAAAAAGGAATTAAAATACTTGCTTTCCTGAAATAACAGCAACCACTCTGCTGAATT
Source organism: Rhynochetos jubatus (assembly GCA_027574665.1). Taxonomy (NCBI): domain Eukaryota; kingdom Metazoa; phylum Chordata; class Aves; order Eurypygiformes; family Rhynochetidae; genus Rhynochetos; species Rhynochetos jubatus. Next base: position 13,073,760 of record CM050652.1, read on the forward strand.
TGGATACCAGCATTCCTAAGACACTGCTCATGAGAGAGCACAGATTTTCAAACTTTGTTATTCACTCTATCTCAAAGGGAAAAAAAAACACCAACCAAAAAAACCACAACCCAAAAACTACCACCCACAAAATACCCAAAACAGAGTCATCTCCAAACATCCGGTGAAAAAAACATTGAACGTCCCTGGATACCAGTTTGGGGAGTTTTGCTATTTGTTTGAGGAGTTTGCCAGGCCAACAACAGCAACAATAAAACATCCATCAGCCCCTACGCTGGCTGCTGTGTATCAAGCCCTGTTCTTGATGAACACAGAGGTACCAAACCTCTGTCATGATATATCATGACACAGACAGACATTTGGCAGCATGTGCATACCTGCCTGTGCCTCCAGCAAGATGCCAGTTACTGAAAAATACACTTTCTCAGGCCTCTGTATTTTGTCCAATGGTATCTGACCCCATTTCTGCCACTGCATATTCATTCTTCCATACAAGCTCAGGCCCTTTATCACTCCCCATCCCAAGCAGGAAGCTCTCACGGCTGCAGCACAGAGCACGTCCCAAGTCCTGGTGGAAGTAGGCTCGACTTCACCATCTTCACTTCCACAGTAAAAACAGCAACATCTGGGGGACAAATGAGGAGGGAAGTACCACAGAAACTGTCTCCCAAGGAATTACACAGTGGTCTGAAACAGTAGCAAAATACTGAGTATCAGGATTTCTGAGATTTATTTCAGGTTCTGGGAAAAGAACACTGCATGCAGTTGTTGCAACTGCCGTAGCCATTTCTAGAGTCTGTGTTCTCAGCCTTAAGGTCTGTGCACATCTCCTGATTTTGTCACGTCACTGGTTTCTGTTCATGGCTCCATTTGAAGTGACATGACACAATTTCATAGTTACCTTACTTGTAAAGACAGGGGGGAAGCACACTGTACTGACAAGTCCAGGATTCTGTACCCCTCACAATTTACTCTTGAGCCTGCTGCAGTGTTTATTAATTAGCAAAAAGCTCCTAATATTTAAACATGTTCTGCTGTTTAATGAGGTGGAAAAAATTCAAGCCCTTAAAGGGGACTATAATCAAGTTAATTTTGCCTCTTACCTTCTCTAAGAGATGATAGTCACAAAATTCCTGTTAATCCAAATGCAGTTAAATGCTGCCAGCATGCTAGATCTACAAGCCAAGACATTCCTGAAAGTGCTACATCTTTAAAAAAGTAAATAAAACACAGTAAATGGTGAAGCTTCAGTTCTGCTCTTTTCAATTCCTGTTTTTTTGTACTAAGTACTACACGCATACATACACATCCTGTTAAACATTTACAGTCTTATAACGAGATATCCCTGAAATATTGCATGTATGCATCTGCTCTCAGAACTGAGGACTAGAACTTCTATAAATACCATGTTTTTCATTTATATACACATTCTACATAACAAAACACTTGAAAAAACCACGGTGGCCACCTTGAAATAAAACACTATGGTCCTTTTCACCTCCTTGTGATTCTAAACACAACAGTAATTTCCTGCAACAATAAATCTTGCTCACTGAAAACACTGAGCTGGTGTTTAGGAAGATGTGTTTTTCTGTCACCAGGCAATGCACAGCAGAGTTGTGGCTGCTCGATGAGTAGAGCTAGGAAGTTGAAAACCACTCCTAAGTGACCAAGTTTGCATCATGTTCTACAAATAGTTCTCCTGCAAGTTTTCGAAGCAGCTGAGGCACGAAGTGGCTGAGCTGTCAGAAAAAGCTGCCGTCTCTCCTAACAGCCACTGTTCTGTAGGCACAGAGCAGCAAATGCTGAGCCTGTATTTTTCAAAACATCTCTGGAGTGATCCAAGCAAAGAACTGCAGGGTAACAAGCCTTACATGTGTATCTGGCAAGCGCCTCAAAACAATCATTAAAAATAGAACACTGTTATACCTGAAAGACTATCTGATAGGGTCTAATCAGCAGTTTCTGCAAAGGAAGATCATGTCTTAGTCTATCAGGATTTCTGAACATGTCAAACTAACTGATAAGCAAGAGCAAGTGATAAAACATATGTGGGCTTTCAAAGAGCCTCTGGAAGGATGTCAACGACTTCTAAATAGACTGCTGTTTGTGAAAAGCAAACATTGCCACGGATCAAAAACCAGCCAGAAAATTGAACAAAATGCTGAGGTCTACTTACTTCACTGCAACGGGCTAATTGGATAATAAAGATGAATAGTAGCATCCAGTGTGAATAAAACATCCAATTTACTGCCTGCCCAGGTACCTAGAAGTTCCCTGCATCACACGCAGCTGGTCTGCTAGCTCTTCTATTTTGTGTCAGTCCAAGGCAATGTGCACACAAATCCTAGGGACCTCAGCTGGGAACCCCTTTTCTCCTTCACGTACAAGTGTTCTAATCCCAAAACTGACTAAATCTTCCTAGTCTGCTTGGTTTACATCCCTCTAGCTTTCACACACCTGCACACCCCGTGGTGACAGAGGCAGACATTCCTGCAGCATACACGTGCCCTGGTGTCTAGCTCTTCCTGGAGGTTTGACATTAAAGCCACTCAGGATTAGTGCACCCAGAATCACAACTTCCAACTTTCTAAGGATACTAACCATTAGACTTTTCGGAGAAAGATGAACACAGACACTCATCACGCGCCACTGCTGCATCAGGAGCTGACAGCTAATGTCAGCTTACAAATAAATAGGGATGGCCCACATTTCTGATCGTTCCCCAAGCTCTTTTAAGAGGGAACTTTCAGCAGAAAGACACGTGAGGTCCACACAGAGCAGACAGAGGAGGCTGGGGGGAGGCTAGCAAGGCTTCACAACTGTTTTAACCACTCTAAACCAGTATTATCACAGTCCACCACTCCCCCTTCAGTCACCAGCTGCCATCCCTCTTTTTATCAGCACAGGAGACAGCCTCAAGGATCTGACCACCGTTAGGAAGAAAACAAGCAGTTTTCAGCTGGATTGGCTCCCCAGACCTATGGACGGCGCAGTAAGATAAGCACTAATGCCATTGCCGGTAGTGAGGCAGCTCTGACCAAAGCCAGCTTGAACACTCTGGATCTCCACCTGCAAGCCTTCAGAAATACCACTAACGGAGTTAATCTGGACTAATTAAGACTGCGTCCCCTCTCCTCCTCCCCCTATTTAGACCTGTAGCCTAGAGTTTTTATGAAGTACTGCCCAAGTCTTTAAATGGTGTGAACTGAGCCCTGCCCTATTCTTCCAAACCGCAAGTTTCTGTAAATAGGTCCAGCAGCGCTCACTATAATTTTTTGTACGTCAGAGACGAAAACTTGTAGTAACGTTTCCAGATGACAACTGATCTTACATTAGCAAAGCTTAAGAAGATGGATCAGCTTTAACAATTAATAGGCAACATAAACAGAATTTAGTACCAATAATGCAAACGATATGGGGGTAGAAGGGGGTGGTGGTGTGTGAACTACATACAACACACAAAGCTTTAAACTTGTGTATCTCAAATCCAGAAAGGAAATCTGGCAGCTCAGTGAGCTCCCCCATTCAATACCCTATAGCCAGAAGAGCACAGAGACACCTGAAGAAAAGAGAAGTAACAAGGAACAGTGCAGCTGCAGTACAGCTCTGCTGAGCCGTTGTGCAATCTGACCTGAAATGCACGTATTTCATTTGAAGAATATTAAAATATGGGGGGGAGAGGAAGGTGTTCTGAGGAAGGCTATGAATTATCAACCACTTGAAAGACTCTCCTGTTAAGACAGGCAAGTATGAACAGGAAAATAAGGAATTATGAATTAAATGAGACTTCAAGAAATAGACGGAAAATATAATCAAGAAAACAACAACTTTCAATAATACAGGGAACTTCATTCATTAACTGAGCTTAGGGGATAGCAAAGCCAAACTTTTAACAGAGAAATATTATATTACAACACTTAATTAGACTGTTAAACTCAGTACCACAGGAAGTCACTGAAGCCAAGATTTTACTTGGATTCAAAAAGAAAGCATCTATTTAAACACACAATAATAAGGGGAAAAAAAAATAAGCCACACACAGCTGAGTCTCAAGCTTCATGACCCAGGATGCAAGAAAACATCCAAAGAGATCACCAGGCTGCACTTGGCCAGACAAACTCTACCCAACCCAACCCCATCCCACAGTGGTCAGCAGCAGATACCAAGGAAAGCGTGTGAGCAACATGGCAGGCGTGGAACAAACTGTCCCTTAAGGCAGCTGAACATGACGGCGTTTAGCTGCCAGGCTGGCATCTGCCTGCCACCTAACCCCAGAAGCATCTGGCGCTGGCCAGCTTCCAAAATGCAAGGCTTGCATGACGTCGTATTTCACGCTATATTGCTTTCATTTCTTCTCCCACTTTGCAACTGTATTTTATTTTTTAAGAACAAGAAGCACAAACGTATTTGTAAACAGGAGTTCAATCCAACACTTGGACTCATTCCAGGAAGCCATCTAGTCCCTCTGGAGTACATTTACCAAGACCACCACAAATGAACAAAGGATTAATACTGAACACTCCATGTCTCACTTAAAGAGTATTCCCAGCAGAAGTGAATTTGGAAAAAATCCTCTTTACACATTTAAATTAAGAAACAAGAGAACAGCTCTATGAACTCTCTTATATCCTCCCCTCAATTAAAATAAAAGAACAAACCACAAACATAAGCTATGTTTCCAAATTTCTTGACAACATAAAGTGTATCTCGACACCTCTATACACATTTGCTCTAACTCTGAAGCTGGCCCTGCTTTGAGATGGGGCTGGACCAGACAGATGACTTCCAGTGACCCCTTTCAACCTAAATTATTCCATGATTGCATGTAGAGCATACCCAAACATTACACAGTAAGACATTGTAGCCCTAATCGCTATTAACTCTTTTTTCCCCCATAGGCAATTTATTAAGCTCTCTCTATTCACCTTACAAATCTGAATATAATTTCTTCAAGTAGTTAACCATTTCCTCTGTACCCAGCAAGAAGGACCTCTACAAATAAGAGCACGGTAAACTCAAGGGAAAAAACATGGTATTTAAAGCTTTCAAAGTCTTTTGTTTTTCATGCCACTACATACCTTAGAGTAAGAAGTGATCAACTGTCCTTGAACGGTCAGAAGGAGCCGTACCTCTGAGAGAGGTATCCTAAACCAGCTTTGTTTTCTTCCTTTCATAAAACAAAAACATGTTACAGAAAAAACAGGCCTACCTTGTTGCATGGGCAGAAGCAATTAAGCCTGTTTTTGCCAGTGTACCACGGCTCCCTGCTGGCCTCCTCCACCTCACCCAACACTATTTTCCTGTCCCCCACCCATATTACCAAAGGCACCGATTATTTGGCTGGGCCAGTAGCAGTACACACCACAATGTCTCAGCACGTAGCCTGGCCAGCAGCTGCTTTTTCTGAAGAGAGAAGGGACTCATTACAACTGCCTTTCTTCGGGTGGGAAGACACAGTGGGGTCACTACCTGTCAAAAGTTTTCTAAAAACGTGTCACTGTGCAGGTACCCAATTCTTTCAGTTGCCATTAAATTTGGGGTTGTCATCTGAGTGACTCAAGAAGTTACTAAAATGGGAGAGGACAGACAAGTAATTGTAGAAGCTTTGTGTCCTTAGTAAGCCTAGCTAAAAATTCACATAAAGTGTCCAGTGATGAATCCGTAGAGCATGCTGTTTATTATGAAAAGAACTTCCTCACGGACCAAAAAAAAACCTTGTGACTGTCATCACTCTCACTCACAGAGGTCCTGAGAAAAAGGGGGGGGGGGGGGGGAATGTTTTTATTCCTTTAACAAAATTTCTACTATCAACAAGTAGAAGATACTTGGAAAAGGCCTGGGAAGGCAGTATATGTATGTAACTCTGTGGAGAAGTGGGATAGAAATAATGTCCACTGCTTTCCAGTGACCCCTGCCAGCTGTGACAGGAACAGCACTGCTCAACTCCCAGAGCCGCTCCACCCTTGGCAGACTGCTCAACCCCCCCAAAGTTGTCTGAAATCTGTTCTAACGCCCTCTGTTTCCCTTCCAGTACACCACCAGCACTCCTTCCTACTTCACAGCCTACAGGATTCTCTCAGAATCCACCTATGGATATAGCTGGGACCAACTTTTTGAGACGAGGTGAGCTAACTCTTCTTCGGAAGAAATCCGATACCACCGGAATACTTGAAACGCTCTGTGGAGTTCCCAACAATTACTGATGATTAATCTGTATGTCACATTCCACACAATACAAGAGGGAAAAAATAAAATCTACTACGGGCATTGAATTAAACTAACAAAGTTTTCAAATTCTTTTTCAGATGACTCAGGCTCCTGTTTTATCCTTTATAATATTTATATCCAGAATCAAAACATACATTGGCAGCAAAACATAGCAACAGAAAATTCAACTACACAAACATTCCACTCCAAACGGGGACCAGGATCTTAAACACACTGGTTCCAAGTATCACGCTCAGCCTTCACCTTCAGAAATGAAAATTGTTACCAAATATTGTAAGGTACAGCTCTATGGGAGGAAAAACAAAAGTCAAACCCAACTAAGTATGATGTACACACATCAGTCTATAAACACCTTACTGGAACAAAAATAAGACTGCTGAGAAAGGGATTATCCTTTCCAGGGAGTCACAAATAAAGCAGCAAATCAAAGATCACCAAAACCTTCGGAGCTACAGAAACAGCCAAATACACAGCAGTATTTATAACCCAGAGGTTTACTCACAGAACGCTTTTAGTCTCTAAACACAGGAAAACAAAAACATCCCATGCCAAGCGCTAATAACAGAAATGTCCTCCTGCCGCCCAGTGCCCACTCTGAGTGCGGCTACAGACACTGGGATTCACTTACTAGGATTAACAGGTTATTTCAAGTGATGCACTTCTCGTGGTAGCGCAGATACCACCATCTGTTTAACAGCATCAACAGGAAGATGTAAGTGGGCAAATTACTGATGACACACCATATTTAGCCTCATTCCTGTTAAAGAACTCGTGTGTCCAAATTGTAAGAGCACCTGTATTTTCTGTAGGAATGTTTCATTGCAAAGAATTTCAGAACATTAATTAAAGCACTTTCAACAAGTCAGGTTTTCCAATTAATTACTTTTCCCAGTTAATTATACAACAGATGGAAAAGACAGTGGCAATTTGGAACAAGATGCAAGACCGCAGCAATACTTTTCAAGTGACCGGTAACATGTAGAAGACGAAACACCAAGTGTAGAGTTTAAGAATATGGATTAAAACCGTCACTGGATCTGATATCCCAAGTCACTCGGGGACTACATATGAAAAACAAAAGTAAGAGAAGCAAACACCTGGACGGTTCTACTACTGCAGAATCGTATCCCACCGCTGCTCTCTCCTGTGTTTCTCCCAGAAAAGACAGCAAAGGAAATGGATAGAACAGAGGAAGTTTGAAGTTAAATTTAAACATACCTAAATCGAAAGCCAAGGACAACACACAAGCTGTGGGCAGGTCGTCAGCAGACCAGGGTGGAAAGGGGGAAAATGGGATAAGGAATGAGAGCGATAGCACCCAAAGGAGAGGAAGGCATGTAACACAAGAATACAGAAGGAGGCGAGGTCAGGGATGAAGACGCCTAAATTTAGGACCTTCAGAAGAAAAGAAAGTCCTCTCCCCTGAGAGAGGCACTACGGCAGCCGGAGATGCACGACAGCACCTGGCCAAGGCGTGTGGTGGCACGACCCGGAGCCAGCAAGCAGGGGTAACGCGTGGGGACCGGCCGGCCGCTGGAGCCGCGACCGCGGGACTGAACCCACCCCCCGCCGTGAGCTCCGCGAGGGGCGGCCGAGCCGCCCGGCTGCCGCAGGCTCCTGGGGCCGGAGCGGCCCCCGCCGAGGGCCGGAGCCGCCCGCGCCCGAGGCGGTCACTCGCGCGGCGGGAAGGGCCCGCTCAGCCGCCCCCGGCGCCCCGGCGCCGAGGCGGGAAGGGCGCCGCGGGCACCCGCGCTAGCGCCCGCCGGAGGGGACCTCGGCGCGGCGGAGGCCGCGGGCCTCCCGCCCTCCCTCCCCGGCCAGGCATACCCCGGGGCGGCGGGGGGACCCCGGGCGGGCAGCGCACCCGCTCCCGCCGCCCGGACAGAGGCGAGGGCAGCCGCGGCAGAGAGCTCCGCCGCCCCTCGCCGGCGATGCGCGTACCGCCCCCTCCGCCCCGGACGCCGTCCCCCCCGACCCCCTCCGCGAGCGGGCACACACACCCGACACCCCCCCCACTCCCGGCTCCGCAGCCGCCCCGGCCGCCTCCCCCCGCCCCTTTCCCCGAGCGGCGCGAGGAACTTAGCGCCCCGCTTCTTCCACCCACCCCCCCTCCACGCTGCCCCCCCCCATCCCCCACCGACCGAGCCGGGTCCCGTCCTTACCAGTCGCCCGGTGCCGCGACGAGGCGGCGGAACGGGCCAGCACGCGCCGCAGACAACGGCGGCGAGGGGAGCGCGAGACGGCGAGGAGACGGCGAGGAGGCGGCGGGCACGCGCGAGGCAACAGCTGCCGGTGGGGGGGGGGGAGGGGGAGGGAGCGCGTGCCCGAACGGCGGCGGCAGCAACAGCGCGCCACCCTGAGGGGAGCGCGCCACCGAACCGGGGGGGCGGGGCCAGGCGCAGTTCGGTAGCCAATAGCGCTCCCTCCCCCTGCGGGGGCGGGGCTAAAGTGTGATTAGCGGCCAACGAGAGTGGAGGGAGGCGGGGCTATGCTTAGACGGGCAGCTCCCCGGCCGGAGGCGGGGCCGGCGCGACAGACAGCCTTCTGCGCCAATCGTCGACGAAATGGATCGATGGGGGCGGGATCACGGCTGGGCGGCCGCTGGGCGTGAAGGGGAGGGGGAGGCTGGCTGACCTTGATGGGCGTCGCCACGATCGAGTGGTTGAAGGTGGGGGGGGAAGGCGGGGATTAGCTTGAGCGACGTGTCCGATACCCAGTGACAGAGGGGAACGGTAGGACGTGCCTTCACGCTGCCCAATAGCAAGGCCCGGGGCGGGAGGTGCAGCGGTCGGTTTCCTGTGGCGGAGCGGGCGGGGGGCAGCCTGGTCTCCCCTTCACCTGCGCGCTGGCTCCGCGTAGCCGGACGGGAGGGGGATGCGCCCAGACCCCGCGCGGGGAGGCAGCGGCGCGGGGTGGCTCAAGCTCTAAGCGGTAGGTGACGGGGGAAGGAGGGGAGAGGGGACTTAATCTCGGGTTCCGGAGCTGGGCCTCCGCTGCGGCCCCGGGGCGCTGGGGAAGCGGGTCTCGGGAAGAGCCGCGGGGGAGGCTGGCTCAGCCGAGGGGAGCCCGGGGAGGGCTGGAGCGGGGGTGCTGACCCGGCCGGCCGGCCTGGGGCCAGCCGGGCCGCATCTCCCCTTGGCACCTCCGGGCTGAGGTGGCCGAGGATTGTGGCCGTGCCCGGCAGGGCCGGGTCGGGCCTGTGCCGCAGTCTGCCCTCAGAGGACCGCAGGTTGCTGTCCTAGGCCCCGCTTGGCCGCTTTCCACGGTCTGTTCCACTGAATGGTTTCTAAATTCACCTTTTTCTGCCAGATTCGGCATTCGAGCGTCTGTCTCGCTGGAAAGCAGTAAAACAAGCACTCCGCTGACGGGGGGGGTTGTAGTTTGACTTCATTGACGCTCGCAAGAGGACGCGCACACCTAAGCTGTGTCCGTGCCAGACTAGGTTAAATGTGAGTTTAAAATGGGGCTACAGGAACACTTCCTTCTAGGAGTTAAAGCAGTCATACTTACTGAATCGGCTCTAAAATGTTACTTCATCCAGCTGGAGTTGTATTTAATTTGGTTTCAGTATAATATCACTTTCTGAACTTTGTTGGGCAGTGTTCAGGGCTTAAACTTACAGATCTGTGTTATCATTAGTGCTGAATGTCGTGGCTAAGTTTCCCTCTTTATTTTTTTTTCCTTCTAACCAGGATGTAATTAGCTACCATCATAATTTAATTGTGTAGAATGTCCCACCAAGGTCAGTAATGCTACATAGTATTTCTCGTTACAGAAAAATTTCACTTCCTTCTAATTACACGAGTCCTGCAAGGCGTCGACAGCTATTTCTACACTCTGCCTTTGACATCCCCTCAGTGTTTGCACGGAAGAGCTAGTTCAGGCTTGTACCATACCTGCACCCTTTTTCCAGTGTTAACCATCTGTCATTAGAAAAGGTTACCAGCAGATGGTCAGCTAGAGGCCAGCTATCTCAAAAAGATGGTCGTGCTGCATGTAATCAAACCCTTCATCATTGTATCAGCTGAATCCCCATCTGTCAGTCTTTAAAATATGGTAGCTTCCTTCACTTGGACTGTAAGACCTCAAAATACACTTGAATTTTCTTGAGTGTTCATCCAAAAAAGCCTTTCACTGAATAGAGCCTTGCAGTCCTGCCTGATCTTGCAGTTACAGCTCTGAATTAGGTCAGAGAAAGGCAGCGTGACCTCCCATGCTGTTTTCTGCCTGTGCTTTTTACAACTGTTAGAAAGTGGTTCTGAACAGTTAGGAAAACTGAAAATTTTTCAATCAATCAAGTGAGCAACCTTCAAATTGAGTAGCACCATCTAATACATCTTCAGTAGCTTTCTGTTTCTTCCATAGACAGCTGATAGCACCTTGTTTGAGTGTGTGGTAACCTGATACTTCTTACAGTGTTGAATTCCTTTTTTCCTTTCTGGCCCCGGTTTCCAGTCTGCTTCTTTGGTTTCTGCTTTCTCCAGTTCGCTAATAAGAGGTTTTCCCTCTTGCAGTATCTGGAGCATTGATTCCTAGAACTAGTTTTCAGAAACACTCATGAAAGGCATGTTGAAACTGTGTTTCAGATCGCTTCTCTCTTCACTGCAGTTGCCTTGAGAATATTGGGAGTGTTTTCAAAGTATGGGAAATGCTTCAGGCAGGTCACAGAAGCTGTTCTGTGATCCTCTGCACCTGCCAGCTGCTCTAGGGTCGTTCCTGTAACGAAAGCAATGCTATCTACACCTCCTGCAATTTTTTGTCTACTTTGCAGTTAACTCTGACATTGAATGACACTGCTTTACCCCTCCCCTGACGAGGGGGTCTTGGTTCCGCCCTGCCAATAGCTGGCGTTCACCAGACCCCTTGGTGAGCTGAGCAGAACTGAGGCAGCAGAATGTGAACTACAGAAATCGTAGGGTTGGTTGGTTTGGTGATTGTTGTTGTTCAGCTGAAGGGTGCACTGACAGTTACTCCAATTTAGATTATTTTAGGCTGAACTGGATCTTTTCCTGAAGAAAAATCCCACTACTAGCCACTAAATCAAGTCCATTGAAACTTCAAAGCCAGACTGAGCAAAAAAAGTAGGTCTGTTGGACTGTGTAGCAGAAGACATGGATGTAAGTTGTAGGATAACTTTAGTGGTGTACCAAATTGTTATCCCCTAGCTCTAATGCAGCGAGTCATCTCCTGAGCAGGTAAGCCAGCAGCTTTTACTTTCCTCCTGGTTCTGGTGCTTATGTGACCACAAAGTCAGTTCAACTTGCTAATCTGGCAAAAAAATCCCTTTTCCGAGGGGAGGTGGTCTTGTCCTTCCCTCGCAGTGTCTGGTGGTGAGGATTAGATGCTGCAGAGCACATTATCTCGCTTTCAGTACTTTAAATGGTTTTGTAATCTGGAACAAATCAAAGATCAGTTGCCTAATTTCACGTGAAAGAATATCAGTGATCTAAAGGGAACTACCCAATTGCTAAAAATCTCAAACTTTAAAATAATTAAGAAACCTATTTCAGCACCGTTTCACTGGTACATATTAATTGCGCATTTCTGTAGCATGAAATCTTCAGGAGAGCATAGCTGTACTCGCCCCTACGGTTTATACTTGCAGTGAAAAGCTGCTGGCAGGTGCAGTGGTAAAAGCCCTTCAGTTAGGAGTTCAAAAACTAACTTTTATGACTCTGGTGGCAGATGCACTTGTCCTTGTTTCTCTTCCGTGACTACATAGAAATTTAAATATAGTACACCAAGCCAACAAACCTAAACGGTGTTCCCAGCAGCCAGCGCGTGTGCACCTTAGGTACCTGCCAGAAAGAACTACAGATGATGCTGGCTAAGATTGCTGCCCGACAGAAAGTGGTAGCGTTGCTTCCTGGCTCAACTTCAGCTGCAGACTAGGGGATCTTTCGGATGGATGTTACCCTGTGCTCCTTAGCTGGTTTTTGTTTTACTGTCATTATTTTGCTACAGAGGCAGAATTGTTAGGTTTATTTTCAACTGTGAGTGCCTCAGGACTGGAGGAAAGTGGTTCTAAACATATTCTTAGCAAACAAAAATCCCTAAATGAGTTTGACAGCTCATTTAGGATGAAAGTGTTGTTTCACAGAACTGATTTGGATTGAGGCAGTTTCCACGGCTGACTTAGAGCACTTGAATGGTGGACAGGACCAAAAGTGTGCTGTGCTGAGGGTGGCAGTTAGAGAACTGCTAGGAAGCATAGCGTAGGTGAGGCTAGCAGGCGTGGGAAAGCAGTAACAAATGAAGTCTCCTTCAAGGAATATGTCTAATGGTTGTGCAGTGCCATCTTCTGATGCCCCCTTTTGTTTTGTTAGGTTGTTGCTGACAGCAAAAGACGTCTTCTCAAAGCTGTTTAAATGAGAATGTCCCTGGCGCAAAGGGTACTACTGACATGGCTCTTTACGTTACTCTTCCTGATCATGCTGGTGCTGAAGTTGGATGAGAAGGCACCCTGGAACTGGTTCCTCATTTTTATTCCAGTCTGGATATTTGATACCATTCTTATAGTTATGTTAATTGTAAAAATGGCTGGGCGTTGCAAGTCCGGCTTTGACCCTCGCAACGGCTCCCAAAACATCAAGAAAAAGGCCTGGTATCTCATTGCGATGCTACTTAAATTAGCCTTCTGCCTTGCCCTCTGTGCTAAACTGCAGCGATTTACTACGATGAAACTGGCCTATGTATTTATCCCTTTGTGGGCCTTGCTTATTGGGGGTATGGTTGAACTTGGATATAATATCTTCTACATACGAAGAGACTGAGCTATACCATGTGGCTTCCAACACAGAGATTGATACCACATGACTGGATTATCAGTGTTGCCACAAACTTGATCTCCAGATGAGAACACCAGGAAACCCAGCGAGGTGGAGACCTTATCTAAACCGAGGTGAAGACTGAAAGTAGACTTGTTCCATTGTTTTAATTTTAAAACGGTCACATATGCTCTTGTAAATAAAAGTATTTATTCAACATAAGCTGTCCTGATTGCTGCTGTTGGTTGTTATGTGGAACAAGATACAGGCTCTTCACGTGCAGGTAGGTATCTTCTCGAAGCCTCAAATGCTCTGTCTCAAAGTATACAGCGCATGCGGGTAGTCCTTGGGAAGAGGACTTAAGGTTTCTACTACTTACACAGTCACTCAAGAAATAACCAGTTAACAGTGCTAAATTTGCCTCCAGAATCAGGAACCATTGATAGCTGCCAAGTAAGAGCAAATAAAATGATGCAGCATTTTCTTTTTGACACTGAGAATCCACTTCCAGGCTGAAAGACACAAACTAAGCACTTCCTTTAAGCTGCTGCTGCAGCAGACAAGAACAAGTATGTGAACCTCAAGGGACAAAAGGTGCCAGGAGTCCAAGATCCAGAGCAGAGGGAGACTGGTGATTACCCTTCCAGCTGGGACAGCCCCAGAGCTGTGAAGGACTGAAGCTGGGGGGAGGTGTCTGTAACACCTTTGTACCTGCAAGGAAGTGCTGCTTCAACAAGGAAGAGGTTTTTTAATGCCCTAGTACACTAAATCTGGGGGTGAAGCCTTGACTTTATGGAGTACTGGCCTACTCTGATGTGAGCACGAGCTTTCTCATGTGACAGGTGCAACGAATGGGACTCCTGGGAAGAACTGGAACCACCACCATATTTTGCAGAGCTACAGTAACACCAAATACACAAGTTGTCTAGGACATGCTTAACGTGCACGCTGAAGGTACTGATCCCTTTACAGCTCTGAGGTAAGCAAGAGTATGTAGTGAATGAGGAGCCTAGGAAAAACAGGCACAGTAACAGAGGGTGACTAGATCAGTGTCTCCCAAATAAAATTTTAATTATGTACATACAACTTTACTTGTCCAGAAATAAAAATCTGAAGTGTTTGGATTCACATTTGCTGTTCCATTACAGCCGTGGGCATGAGTACATCAGAACCCCATTGTCGGAGGCAGCTGCCCGGGCTTTATCTGAAGCAAAGAACCTGTTCCCTTCTAAGGCAATGGGTCTCACTTCAGAAAACCCAGTAACAAACGATCTTTAGAAAGAATTTAAATCATGTTTGCTTCAGTGGTTGACTGTCCTGCCTTGCTAAAGCACAAACCAAGGAATGACAACAATTACACCAAAAAAATGTTTCTAATCATCAGCTGCTGTTCACAAACCTGTAAAATATTTATAACCCCCTCATAAAGTAGCACATCAACTTTTATGAACTAAATCCATGTACCCAGCCCCAGTCTATAAACATCACATGATTTATGGGAAGCTGGAACTACCCCTGAGAAGTCTTTTCCCTTCAGTGCCTACCGGTTCTTTCTGGGAGGTGAGTCTGTGCCCACTTTGTTCTGAAAAATACCTGATGGAAAGCCCTTGCTAGGCCTTTGAGACACTTTGTGCCTGCTCATACGAGCTTCCTGTGCAGAACTGGTTTCCTGCACTGAATTAGTGATTTTCCAAGTTAAAATGGCACTTGTGATTAGGATTAGCTGTGGGGAGGGGAGGAGAGTATTCATCACCATACATGCTCCTGAGCCAGCTGAGTGTAGGAGATGCAAGAGCGAGCACACACACGTGCATGCCGTATGTCAGTATGTGTGTCTGAGCAGGGACAGGGCATGGAGAAAATGCTTAACTTGCCCGTCCCATTTAGGTCTCTTAAGCAATTCTTCAGTTCTGTCAAACAGAAACGACGGCACTGAGCTTCCTAAGATGCAATATTCCAGGTGTGTGCCATGGTAGGCAAGCCAGACCTCAACTGGAATTTTTATTAGATGCTTTAAAAATCTATGAGGGAGTGTCTAAAGACTTGCCTCCAATTATGGTACGTTTGTGAACCACTTGAAACACTGATGGAAATGCATGTCTAAAGTGCTTAAACACTTGTGAAAACACACACACACTCATCTCTGTCTGGTCTGTTACGCTACCGAGCATGAAACCATCTACACGGTCTCTCCCCGTCTCATAATTACCACAGACTAAAAAGCAAAAAAGCCATGTTCAGAGGATGCCCAAACCCCCAGTTCTGCTCAGAAGAGCGGAGCAGCTTGCCTCACTCACGCTGCTGCTGTTAACAGATCGTGTAACTTAACACACCACATGATGAAAGAACCACCCTCATTAGGGCTGGGTATGTTATTAGCGAGATGGGCCACGAATGGTGACTGCCCCCTTAATGATCCCCTTCCACTCCACAGATGTAACAATTATCTGGAAGTTTGGCATCTCTAATTAACTGGAATGGAACACAGTTGTTCCACATCTCCCTTTAATTGCTGCCTCCGGTTCAACAGAAAAAGATCAACAATTTCAGTGTTTTTGTTGTGGCTCTGGCTTTTTTTTTTTTTCCTTTTATATAAAGGTTTACAAACCTTGAAATAAATGACCCTGACTTTGAAAGCTGAAGCAGATGTTTGTTTCTGGTGTCTTACTGAAGTCATACGCCAATTGATTTCCTTCAGCACAAGATGGTTTTTGGACGCAGACATTTGGAAGTGCTCAACTTTGTTGGCAAGTTCCTAGTCCTCAATGAGAAACTGAGTCAAGAGGGATATTCCTCTTGTCAAAGTATCTTGTACCAGATTTACTGACCTAAACCGTGCTGCCACCTTTGCACACGCAGGCTCGCTTTTTCGCCACGTTAGAACTTCATTCTGAAGGATCTGCGACACACCATAGCCTGAGCCACTGTGCCCTTTGCAGAAGCCGCTGCAGGAACTGCCCCACGCTCAAAGGCACCACTCAGAGCTTTGAAGGGGAAGGAGTTCTCGCACCTCTTAAGTTTCCAGACTGATCTTCGTTAAGTAGAACGAGTGAAAAGCAGATTTCAGGGAGTCTGCAGGGCAAGGGGAAGCTGGTAACGAGATGGTTCATACTCATTTGCAAGAAACAGGCAGAAGGAAACAACAATCCAAGGACCCAGCGCCCTGGAGAACACCTTGTCCCTGTTACCTGCAGCAGCCAATGCCAGATAAAGTTTTCAGTTACCTATTCATATACACCTTTTCTTGATTTCTCACTGTTTTGGACTAGGATCCAGTTTTCTGTTCTTTTTATACATGAGAAATACATTTGTGTGACATACACATCCCCATCTTCAACGAACTTTAACCTGAATGGTCCAGACCATGTGCACATGCACCCCAAGTGCCTTGCTTGGCATGGGGGACAACAGTGAAAGAGAAGCTGGCACGGGACTAAGTTACACAACTATTTAGGAGATGAAACCCGTGTTACTGCCTCATGTATATGTGTAGTAGTACAGAAACAAAATCTTAAGAGTGACCTCATGGAAATTTTCACATTTGCCCCGTTTAAAAATTGGAGACAGAAAGGTATTAATGAATGTGAAATTTATGAGACTCCCAGAAACTCAGAATTCAAACAATGTTAGCTATTATAACAGCATTGTATTTTGGGAACAAATAGCATTGCTTTTCAGTAATAAAGCTCCTGAATAACTGCACCCTCAGAAATAAGTTCTTTGCATTTATTAGCACAGAAAGCATAGCGCTATTACGTAACACATCACACTTTTTAAATTAAGATTGAGGTAAAATAGTAAAAATTTGTAGTAAAATAACTACACTGAGTTGGAAAAAGTGTTTGTACCTTTAGTGTTTGAAGGTTTGGATGGATTAGTCTCCCATAGGAGCCTTTTAGACCTGAACAGGCATGGGTATCAGCCAGGAAGCATCAGGCTTT
The DNA here is from genome assembly GCA_027574665.1 of Rhynochetos jubatus. Lineage (NCBI taxonomy): Eukaryota > Metazoa > Chordata > Aves > Eurypygiformes > Rhynochetidae > Rhynochetos > Rhynochetos jubatus. Next base: position 13,090,699 of record CM050652.1, read on the forward strand.
GTGGCCTAAGGCGATGTAAGGAGTTCCGGCAGCTGCACCACTTGAGTACCACCCGGTGTTCATTTCACATTTTCTCCTTCTACTGAAGTTGGATAAAGAACAGAAAAAATCTGCAACCCAGTAACACTATTGCCTTCAGTCCGCCTTTTCAACAAAGCCAACATCACAAGCAGGCAAATGGAATAAAAGTCTTCACAGAGCTCAGAACGACAGCGTAAGAGCAAGAAACAGGGAAGGAATGAGAACCCAAGCTCAGTTTATCTGCGTTAATTTTTATCTCAGCATTCCTTTTGAAGTTTTTAAAGAAATCACTGCTAAAAGATGGGGTTTAGTCTAAAAATTTCATTTCTGACATGAACAAAATCTCTCAACTGTATCGATTAGAGAAGTACCCAAGTGTTGCATGCTTGGACATACCTTTATCAGTCCTGCCTCGTGTTACATTAGTCTTCCACACACAGGTCTAATTCTCACGGTATTCTTGTTGAGACACTCAGTGAATAGCACTGTCAGCTAAATGACCCATTTTTTCCTCAATACAACCAGATAAAACACTGCCTTAAACACAGTCCTTAAAACACAGGCCTAAGCTCTACCAAACACTGCCCTTCCATTCAGGCGGTAAAAGAAAACAATGTCAAAATAGTTATTGAAAAATCAAACTTGCTAAAAATAGAAGTTTAAACTCCTGTTTTAATCAACATTTGTATCAGATTATCATAACTGTACACCAAAGATTAAGGGACTACTTAGGACTAATGCCCTCTTCAGTAGGCTCGTCTATCAGCATGACCAGAACATGAAAAGATCAGTGTTTAGCTGGCACTCAGGTACAGCACAGCTCCAAAGCAGAGGAAATATTAGCATCATAGCACAAAGAAAAACAGTGTTTGGAATATAATACACTAAATTTGCAAAGTCAGGATCCCTGATGGTTCTACTAGCAACAGCGACCTAGACAGTGCCAAGTTGATGGCTGCTTCTGAACAGAACACTTGAAATAATTTGCATTTCTAAGAAAAATGAAAGGAGTGACTGATGGGAATCAAAGCTCCCCAAATCTTCCCATGTACGTGGCAAATTCAGTGGGATCTGCACAAAGTATCAGTGTCACCTATTACACAGTTTTTAAAGTGCATTTCACCTGTTTGAGAAAGTAATAAAACCTCAGTTGAACAGAGTGACTCACAATCACATAAAACATTCTAACAGTGTCATTCACAGCAAAGCACACATCAGCGAAAACGCCACCGTTCCGTTTCCAACCAGTTGTACGTTCACAGTCAGGTAACAGGCGCTCGTTGGCCTGAAGCCAAGGCTCTCCAGCTAGCAGAGCCCTCGGAAAAATGAATGAAGCTACACTTGAGAAGCCTGCAAGGTTATTTTCTTTCTGGACCAGAATTAGTACAGTTTCCATCCCAGTAAGGTCAGGTGGGAGTCTATTATCTCACAACAGTTTATTTTGCCAATGAGCACGGAGAAAACACGGATTTATTTCAATCAATTCAGCATCCTTATTCACATGCAGATATTAGAAAACAGTCATTTTGATCAATGATTACCAGTCCCACGTTTCTTGGAAGACGACTTCGATTTTCCAAATCTGTAATGTTCAGATCTGTTTCACAGCATTCTACTTACTATTTTATGTTTTCATTGCCTACATCGTTTGCCATGCCAACTTCTTTACTGTGCACATGTATATCTGCTTAGAAATCAATTTTATTTATCACCAAGGAATTCTTTCACAGATGAATACTTAAATCATCACCCTCTGAAATAATACTTTATTTCTAATACTAGATAGAATTCATATTTCAGTTAAAGAAGTATTGAAATATTCACTATAGTAACAAGGAAGGGAAAATCTGCATGCCAGCAGTACCTGTAATGAAAACGCTGTTTCAGAGTCAATTTGCAGGCATTTGGAGGGCTGGGGGATGACACAACACTGAGTAACACGTCTATGTAACACACGAAGTCAGTTGCCAGTGAAATGCAAAAGATCCAGTAATTAAAAAAAAAAAAAGTAGCTACCATCTTGAAAGCTATTGGTAGTGACAGTAACAATGCAATTCTCTGCTACCCACAAATATGGTACCAATATCTAGGAAAATATGTCTAAATCTCTGCACATCATGTCATTAACTGGAACACCACTGCAAACGCACAGATGTCGATACCATTGCAGAACAGGCAATAGGCCTTAGGCAGATTTTTCCAATCTGCAGAAGAACAAGGGCCAAGAGAGACAACTACAACACTGGAGATTTCAGCCGAAATAACAGAAAGGTTTCTGAAATCCAGGGAGGGGGGAAGCAATAAGCAAAGACTAGTTTCAGTACATCAGAAGGCATGAAAGATTTATTGCTGAAGCAAAGGTCTGAATATGAAGTCGTGTGCAGCGGGAATAAAGGTTACAGCGTAGGACCACTTGTAACCAAAGCAAGGCCTTTGTCAGACTAATGAATGGCTTGGGAGCTGTAATTCTCAGAAGAGGTACTCCCCTCTTGAAGAGCAACTGCACCAGCGAACACACCGCAGGCAAAGGACAGCAATTTTTTTTTTTTAAAGCAAAGTGCACACTAATACAGCCAGTCAACCCCGACTGTTTACACCTTTGAACACAAAGGCAGCTCTCATGGCCACTGGCAATCCCAGTACTGTTCGCGTTCTGTCTGTAAGGGATTCTGTCTACAAAAAAAAAAAGATAGTCTAGTCTGTTTCAAAAATCAAAAATAAAGAATGCATAAAAATTCCAAAACCTGCCACTTATTTTAATCTCTTAAAATTCTGAAAGTGATGAAAAAAACTGGGTTGAAGCCGATTTTCAGAACCAAGCCATGCCTGAGCAGAAGCCTGAGGCCTTATCAGCCAAGACCAGTGAGCAGGTCTTCAAAAGGCAACAGTGTCCTACCCTTCAGTGTAAAGTCCTGTTTGCTAAACCTTTTTCAAAGACTTATTTTTTCAGGCCAGTCAGGGCCTATGATGCAGAAAGTTGGCTGCTGTCAAGGGGGTGTACACACTTCACTGAAATCTGACAGATTCAAGCAAACCAAACTTCAACCAGAATGAATGACCAGCACACAAGTAAGATTTTTTTTTTTTTTAAGTAAACTAAATAGTTGTTTTTTTTAAAGCAGTATCTGGCAAGGCTGGTTTTGATAAAGCTGGAGCCTTCTGCTAGCCCACTTGGAAAGCTGCATGCTTGGTGCAAGCCACAACCTGCAGCTCTTCTCCTTTACTGTTCTCCAACAGCTGGCACAGAGAACGGGAAAGAAAGACTACGCCACTGTGTGTGGATGTTCACAGAGCCAGAGATTACATGTGGGAGTTTCCAGATAATCCAGAAAACACAGAGGGAGCTGAGATCACATTTGTACTATCAGGAAGGCTCAAATTCTTACATGAACCAATTAATTTTTCAAATCGGAATCTGCTAGAGTAATAACTTACCAGGTCACACATGAATCATTTGCTCATGGCATGAGCGGAAAGCAAGATCCCTGAGGCTGCCAAAGTGGTAGTAATCTCTTAGGCAGCAATAAAGAAATTAGCAGTAAGACTTAAGGACATACTAGCCACATCCAAGAGATCTATGTTTCTATTGCTTCTCTAATACGTAATTATGGCTATGTAAGAGTAATGTTTAGCAATTCAAATATTGATTTAATTAATAACTCCTCCACAGACCTATTTTAGATTTAAACAAATCAGGGCACTCATCTGTTAATGGCTGATTTTAGTGCCAGGCTAAGTACACGGTAACATTTTGAATTTTAACAACCTATAAGCAAAAAATGTTTCCAACAGAAGGGCCTCAGGTAGTTGAATTAGACATCACCTGGAAATCACATTGTTCTATTGCTACAAATGAAGCCAAAGTGATCACCAAGTGCATCAAAGTCTATAAACTGGGTGAAGTTATAGGGAAAAAATACACCAAAAATCCCCAAAAACACAGAGATACAGAGGGCTTTGGAAACAGCAACAGGCCTAGGATCTTAAGTTTTAAATACTCCATTGAAGGACAGGCTGTAGGGTAGTTACTGCTATTTGTAGCTACCTGGAAAAGAAGTATTATTCAGATGTGTTTGAACTATACACTAATAGGCTACACAAAGAATTAAATAAGTTCAGCGACAAGAGGTTTTGCCATTGCCACATCATGCTAGCTAGCCTTGAAACTCTCTTCCCTCAGAACTCTGCTTAGGAGAACTCAAGCATTCCATAAGTGGGGAGAGAGGACAATTGACTTGGACACCACTGTTATTTTCTTAATTAAACAACTCTTGCTGCCAAACTGGGACTCATGAGGAGCCTTCCTACTGAACACATTGGCAAGTACCTTTATTGCCTGGCACTACCAGCATAGGGAGCAATTCAAATCCAAACGCATCACCATGAATTACAGGTCATTGCTAAAGTTGAGCTCAAGAAGTAACCATTTAAATAGTCTTCTAGTCAGATAACTGATTTAAGTTGGGTGGGGTGGTTGGTTTGGGGTTTTCTTAATGTGAAATGGAACTATCTTAACTGTGACTTGAGGCAGGGGAAGAGGCAAGCACAGAAGGGAACTTGCTCCCTTGCACCAGCTCATCTAGAGAGATGCCCAGAGTTACAGTAGCACTTCTGGAGCTCACTGGGTGTCCAACCATCCACCACAGCAGGGGAAGGTTTGCCTCCCTGTTCCACATGACCATGTGACAGCAGGCGTTTGGGGAGTGCCTTTAATGAGCAACTGTAAGGAATCCTGTGAAGGGAGGACTGAGTTGCCTTCTGGCCAATCTCGATTTACAAAGAATGCCTCAGTCCTACCTCAGTTTGCTACAGCTCCTCACCCCACAGCGGCAACTAAGGGCATCCTATGCATTAGTGCAGGTAGAAACATAACCGTTCAGAGAGGCAGTTTAACTGAATTATTTTTTGCAGACCCAAAAATAAAACCAATCTGTTATTATGAACCTTTATTAAGCGGCTCACATTTCAGTATAAATCACACTAAAAAGATTTTTAAAAAAGATATTTACACTACAGTGCTGACACATTTAAAATGAAAAAATTGGTATAAATAAGCTCTATGGAAAAGCCTGGAATTGTCAAAAAGAATTCTGGCTCATCTTACAAAAAATATATATGTTAAATGTCAGCTCTACTCTAAAACCTACAACTCAAAATTATTTAAAGACTTCTTTATGTTAAACCTGCAGTGTTTACAGTGCATCTGGCCCTAAGTGCTTTGATACTTCACAGTTATGGACAGGCACTGAGGAATGTTACAAAGCTACATAACTATCTTCTGTAACAGATGCGAAGACAAGTCACAAACTTGCCCCACAGAACTTATGAATCTTTACATTATTACATCATTAAGTTTAAAAAGGAATTTAAAACCATATATACAAATTTAGCACAAAAAATCATCCTCTCTTTGTCCATGCAGTTTTGGATATGATGAACTATGTTGTCTTGTATCATCTGGATGTACGTGACCCCCAGGGCATAACTTGCCTTGTAAGTCCTTGTTGCCAGGTTCAAATTTAGAATCCGTTTCCAACTTAAATGCTGTCAATTCAACGTGATCCAGCCTAGTCTGAACATTCTGGCCTCCAGCGTCACTAGGTGCCACTGTCTTTTCAGCACGATCAACATTCATAGGTTCTTCTTTTATTCGGTGAGATGCAATAGGTTCGTGTTTTATCGGCATAAATTCCTGCTGCAGATACTTGGTCTGCAGAGCATCTGAAAATTTGGTGTCTTCGGAGGTATTTTTGCTTATCGTACAAATTCTGCTGTCAGCCTGAATAACCGAAGACTTGGGGTCTGCAGAGGTCCCTGCTTCAACAGTACTTGTATTTTGAGAAAGTTCTTCCTCTAAATGGTACTGCTTCAGCCGGATGTGCCAAGCCAAACTGCACACAGCTGAAACTGTTTTGAACTGGTGCACAACATTCCTTGGGATAAAATAAATGTCATTATCGAATAACTGAATTCTGGCATATCGAATGCCTTCCCTTCGCAGTTGATTAAGTTTTGCATCATCAACCCACTGGACACACTGGAAGAAAAAAGGGAAAGAAAAGGTGGGTGGGTGTGTGTGAAAGCTCGGATTTAGGACTCAGGAGGACCCCTGATCAACAGTTCACAGCATGCTTACCTGTGAGAGTGGAGGCTCATGCAAATCTAACTGCATGCGCTGAACTACCTCTAAGAAGTCTTCAGCATGAAAACAAATTACATCTTTGGTTATACGAGGCTGCTCAGACCTACAGAACAATAAGAATTTCAGTGTCAGAGGCTGAAACTAACATGCTACTGAGAACAATAAAGAAAATCTGCAAGGAAGGATAAACCAAATGATAAAAAAAAACCTGCAGGACAATTCTACCATCACATACATTTTGAAGAAAAAAAGGTTGACTAGAATGGATAATTCTCCAATCTAATTAAACCCATTACAGGAATTAACCATGATTTATTTACAAGTGGAAGGTCAGAAGCAATGGAAGGTCAACAAACCCCACTCCTTTTGATTTTTATTTTTAATTGACCTCTATTTGCCTTGATGCTGAAAGACAGATGCCGCAGATACACTGGGCTTATTCTGTCAACACTAACATGATATGCCCATCAGGTATGTCAAGCATGGAGCAGTCTGACTAGTACCGTGGCAAACTCTGCCTTAAACACCTTCCCCAGAGTTAGCAGTGAAGCTGAATCTTTACAATGCTACAAAGGAGCAAATACTGGCCTCCTCCACAAAACATCCCTTAAAAATACATTCCTATTTGTGCTCACTAGAGAGCTACAGAAGAGCAAAATCTGAATTAGGGTTTCTCCGTATTCAAACTGTTCGGAGAATTCACCTTGTCCCACATCATCCCTCCCAAAGAAAAATATTAAGTCCTCTAGAGACATTATCTAGAATTACTTAATAAAAAGCAAAACCAGCTAGGATCCTTATCATTTTCTGCTCTGAAAGCCAAGCTCAGTTGTCAACAGAAACATATAAAACTAAGCTCCACATGTTTGTTTTTGAGGGACGTTGGGTTTTTAGAAGGGTTTTTCTTTCTTTAAATGTGGCAACATGAAGACTTCATTTCTACAGGATAAAACTCACACGGGACTGGTTTTTCAAGGAGAATATATCACCTACAAAGAGCCTAGTGATGACACATTCTTCCTTCATCCCCTGTGGAACCCTGGCAAGGCAGACAGGAGCACACCACCACCTTCCCCCAAAGCAAGAACTAGGGGGCATCCCCCAGCCCCTCACAGGGCTGTGCTGGCTCCTGCCACCTCACGGGGCAGCCCACCCCCACCCCATGCCAGCCACAGCCCCCTACGCCAAACAGGGCCTCCAGTTTGGATGTACTGAGGCCCGGGGAGAAGCTGGCACAGCACAGTTCCATACTCATTCAACATTCAAGCCCTCTTTTTTAAAGGCAAGATCTTCTATTTATATATAAACAGAAATATATATATGGTGTTATTAACGCTCCAAGAAGCAAGCAATGATGTGCAGTTTATTGGGCTTTTTAGACTGCAAAGACATGTTTATTTTATTTAGGTCATGACCTTAAAACACAAATTAACTAGTCTGAGGCTACTTTTGGGGGGGGGGGGGGGGGGGGGAGGGCACAGAATTCCAGCTCAACTACTAAAAGTGTGCGAGGGAGAATCAACCCACGACATATTTTTCTTTCAATTTAACAAAGATTAAAATGTCTCTCTATTTTGGTCTATATACTCCTGAAGAGAATTTAAGCACTGAAAGCAAAAAGCTTGTAGAAACATCTCTAATCAATGGCATAAAAAATACTAGCTACATTAATATTCATAATGCAGACATGTCTTGGTTTGGGGGATTTTTGGGGTTTTTTTCTTTGTTTCTTTTTTTAAATGTGTATCTACATCTGCAGTTGACAATATTTGTAGATGAAGTTAAGAATTAAAATAAACACAAATATGTGCAGACTAAAACAACTTCCATCCAAAGCAGTATTTTCACAGCAGTATCTACTCTTTTATTCATTATACGGGACCAAACACAGTTAAAGATTTTTTAAATTATTCCTTTTCTCAGTCCCTTAATACGCGCAATAGTGCATTACCAATTCTGTGTCAGAACATGACATTCCTTTTGCAAACAGAAAAATTATTGCCAGAGAGCTTTTAATTCTGCATTTGCAGATTTGTTATTTAGCACAACTTTGAGATTATATTTTGCAAAATCTAAAGTTTAGTGGGTGTCCTCTAGCCCAAAGACATCTTTTTACCTTTCAACAGTTATGTTCCTGTCTTTTCTGAAAGACAGCAGTAACCCTGCTTAACATTAACATTCATAGAATCACAGGATGGTTTGGGTTGGAAGGGACCTTAAAGATCATCCTGTTCCAACCCCCCTGCCATGGGCAGGGACACCGTCCACTAGACCAGGTTGCTCCAAGCCTCATCCAGCCTGGCCTTGAACACTTCCAGGGATGGGGCATCCACAGCTTCTCTGGGCAACCTGTTCCAGTGCCTCACCACCCTCTCCGTGAAGAATTTCTTCCTGATAGCTCATCTAAATCTCCCCACTTTCATGCCTATCAACTACTAAACAAATCCCACTCTCTATAAATCTACAGCAACTTCTTCATCACAAAGCTTTTTTTGCACCCCTAATTCATTTTATACTAACTAAACACAAACTAATGACTCAGTTCAGCAAGCCCAGAAATGGCTTTATTTTCTCTTCACAGAAAACAAACTTTATACATGGTATCTCTTAATTAAAACATGCCCTCATCACCCCTGGAATATTTCCAAGTTAGTTCTGTTCAGCTACTCAAACAGATAAAAAAAACCCATCACCGAACATCACACCCCCAAGATTTTTCAAAACTTGCATAGTGTTCTTTCCTTTAAAATAAATCCATCTACATCTTACAAATTACAGTAAAGATAATATCTGAAATATTTTAGTGTGTTACATTAATTAATGATGCATCATTACCATAAGACTTGATTAGTTCTCTTCATGTAAGTACAGTGAAGTGGCTTTTCAAAATTATACAAAAAGTGGAAAGGGAAAGGAGAAATTATCACTGAGGTCAAATGAAGCTTGAAATATGGAACACAATCAACACAAGAATTCTTTTCCTCCCACATTCTGCATGAAAAGATATGTTTTCAGTCCTTACACTGAAGTGAAATGCTGTTATTCCCCCCACCCAGCTCAAGTATTCTGTTGGGCAGTTTTGACTGTTTTTTTCCCTATCTCCAGATCACTTTTTAATCCACATAATTTTTATTTAGACTAATTGCTATCATTTTTTCAAGTTTAAAGGGAGTTTTAATGGAAGGTGGTTGACTAGACACCCTTTTCCACAAGTCCCATTATATGAGAGAAGAGGATAGTTTAGATCTGAAACGCAAGAAAACTTACTGTTAGAATGTAATCGAACAGGTAGTGATTTCCAAGGGAGGACGATCTTGTTATGGAGGTCAAGTATGAGAACAGGAAGTTCCACAGACATTTAAATTACTGTCAGTTTAAATTCTTACTGGTTTCCACAGGCATACAAGTTTGGGGAGTGAGGTTTTGTTTTGTTTGTTTGGGGTTGTTTTTACTTTCTTTGATAATGCTTTGAACATCTCTCTCATGTTCATAATTTAAAATAACCAGATCTACGCAGTATCTTGGCTCTTGCCCTGCTGCTCAGTCTTAAGTCACTCCACCTTCTCACAATCAGAGCAAGCAGGAAGTAAAAGACTCCAGCTAGCATCAACCTGAAGAGGAAGCTGCAAAACCTCAGAGCCCAAAATACAAGCACATTAACATCTGAACAATCCAGTTCTTCCCTAACGGCAATAATTAAACTGACTCAGTGAACTCATGCACTGCAACACAAATTTGCATCATTTCATCCAATTTCTAGATAGATGCAAAGAGCAAAAGGTGGGTTTAGTGCTTACATATGCAAAGGTAACCTCCAAAACAAAGGTCATTCTCCCAGACCAAGGCCAGAAGAACCTGAAAAGACGCTGCTTAGATCTGGGCCAGGAAGCCCATATGATTATGGGCTTTTTATTTGGCTAAAATGTGAACAACTTCAAATGACTGAAACAACTGAATGATACACATTCACTTGGGGGTGCTGGTCAACAGCCAGCTGAATGTAAGCCAGTAGGGTGCCCAGGTGGCCAAGAAGGCCAGTGGCATCCTGGCCTGCATCAGGAACAGTGTGGCCAGCAGGACTAGAGCAGGGATTGTGCCCCTGTACTGAATACTGGTGAGGCTGCACCTCAAATCCTGTGTTCAGTTTTGGGCCCCTCAGTACAAGAAAGACATTGAGGGGCTGGAGTGTGTCCAGAGAAGGGCAGTGGAGCTGGGGAAGGGTCTGAAGTCCTGTGAGGAGCGGCTGAGGGAACTGGGGTGTTTATCCTCGAGAAGGGGAGGCTCAGGGGAGACCTTATCGCTCTCTACAACTACCTAAAAGGAGGTTGCAGCGAAGTGCCGGTTTGTCTCTTCTCCCAAGCAATAGGGCAAGAGGAAATGGCCTCCAGTTGTGTCAGGGGCGGTTTAGATTGGGTATTAGGAAAAATTTCTTCACTGAAAGGGCTGTCAGGCCCTGGAACAGACTGCCCAGGAAAGATGGGGATCCCTGGAGGTATTTCAAAGACATGTAGTGTGGTGCTTAGGGACATTGTTTAGTGGTGGATTTGGCATTGTTAGGTTAATGGTTGGACTTGGTGACCTTAATGGTCTTTTCCAACCCAAAAGATTCTATGATTCAACAATTTCCTGAATGTCATACGGGAATTCCAAGGATAGACACTGAAGAATATCACAACCTCCCACAGGATTCTTCCTAGGTGATCTGTCATAAATAAACCAGGGTTTTAACAGCCATAACTTTGAAGCAGAAGCATAAAAATTCTGCTCATCTCCAGACAGCACCAAACTGCCAGAAGGTCCTTCATGTGCACCTCAGACAGAAACTCAGGTCAGTCCATATCCACCATTTAAAGCAAAACAAAGTGTGAAGTGTTTCTACATCTAACATGAACTCACAGCAACCGAATTACGGCTATTCAACTGTCATTGCAAGGTACCTTTCTAGTTTCAAACACACGAGACGACTGTGTGCAATCCAGCAAAGGGCAGGCAAACACATCTAGTGCACAGAGATGGGGGGGGGGGGGGGAAAGAGTCCAGTATCTACTAAGTCTTCATTAAATCTTTAATACTACATTAACTGTTCTGTGCTACTTCCACCAATTGAAAAATATTTGCTAGAATTTCCATTTATAAATGCCTAGGTGAGTAAGTCAGTCACCACATACCACTCTCCACAGTGCACAGCCTTCAATACTCCCACAGCAGCTGTAGTCTGTCGTTCAAAACCTTGTCCTATGTGATCTGCATGGGCACGTGTCCGGTCTTCAAATAGCATTTCACGGGGTTCACTGGTTCGAGGTAGGTACTGCAAGTTTTTTATTTCATTGGTAGTTCTGTATGAGAAAAACAACATTAGCGATATAGAAATTTCTCTTAATTACCACCATAACCAATAGGATTTCTCTCCTCCCTTCAGTGAGAAGATATAGTCAAATAAGAAAAACAGTAACACTTAGGACAAATTAAAAAGGTAATGGGCTATGTACAAAATCAGAACATATATGCAATTAAACAACCCACAAAACACACCAACACCACACTATCAAGGCCACGAGTGCACTAAAAGCCTTAATGAATGAACAGTCTTAACTGCAGTTTCTACCCAGACAATGCTTACACACTGATATGATCCCACTGAGCCTTCTTTTCTCAAGGGTAAACCCCAGCTCTTCCAAGTCTGCCTGTCACGTCACCAGACCTGCTCCAATATGCCCTTGTCTTGGACTGCTGAGCCCAAAACTGGACACGATGCTCTAGATATGTCTCACCAGTGATGAGCAGAGGGGAAAAAGTCACTCCCCTCAACCTGCTGGCACTGCCCTTCCTAATCCCTTCCAGAAAGCTGCTGGCCTGCTTTGCCACAAAGGCGCACTGACAGCTTATGGTCAGCCTCTCATCCACCAGGACCCCCAAGCCCTTGTCTGTCAGGCTGCTGTCCAGCCAGTTGGGCCCCAGCCTGTACTGGTGCAGGGCTTCATACATCCTTGTATTAACTTCATGAGTCCACTGAGTTGGCCCATTTCTACAGCCTTGCAAGGTCCCTCTCCTGGCAGCACAACCCTGTGGTGCATCAACCACTCCTTCCAGTTTTGTATCACCTGCAACTTGCCATAGCTGTGCTCTGTCCCATGACAGCAGCCATTAATGAAGATGTTGGACAGTACCGGCAGAAGGTATTAATGACTAGGTTATTCCAACAGCAACTATCCTCCAGCTGGACTTTGTACTGATGACCACCTTTTAAGCACAGCAGTCAAGCCAGTTCTTGAACCACTTCACCATCCAACAGTCTAGTTTGTCCTTCATTTGTCTATGAGGATATATTATGGGAGATGGGTGTCCAGTGTGGAAAGTCTTGCTAAATTCAACACAACACCCCAGCACTCCTCTCATCCTGTGAGCCAGTGATTTTGTTGTAGAATGCTACGAGATGTATAAGGCATGATTTCCCCTTCATAAATCAATATTAGCTACTCCCAATGATCTTATCCCCTCATGTTTGAAATGGCATCCTTCCCAGGATGAAGGTGAGACTGACTGGCCTGCAGCTCCCCAGCTCTTGCTTCTTACCCTTCTAAATGACTGGAGCAACATTTGCTTTCCTCCAGTCCCCAGGAACCTTTGCCAATTGCCGTGACCTTTCACAGACAATCAAGAGTGGCCTTACGACAACACTGGCTAGCTCCCACAGCACTTGTGGGTACATCCCATTAGGTCCCATGGGCTTGTGGCTGTCTAATCTGTATGTCTAGGATGTTCCTTCACCTCATTCTCCTCCAATGCAGGCAAGTAGGTTTTGCTCCAGACATTGCTACTGTCACCAGGACCTGGCATTCCTGAAGGTAAATCTAACAGGAAAAGACAAGAGCAAAAGCTTCTTGGCCTTTTCTGTGCCCTCTGTCTCCTGGTCCTTTGCCCCATTCAGCAAACACCTTACATTTTCCCCAGTTTTTCTTTTGCTGCCCATATGCCTGCAGAAGTCCTTGTTGCCCCTCAGATCCCTTGTCAAATTCATCTCCAGGTGGCCTTCAGCTTTAACTACACCCCCTTCATGGTCGGACAGTGTCTCTACACTCCTTCTGAGGCACCTGACCCTGCTTGCACTTCTTGTATGCTCCCTTTTAATGTTTCAGTTTTGAACATGAGAACTTCAAAGACATGATTTCTCGTGATACATAATATTCAAGTTCTGCAGAGGACATCCCTACTCTTAAGCTGGTACGTACTCCCAGTACCACAGCAAAGCTTAGAAGTGTCATTCAATGTTGGAAGTGCTTCTCAGACACAAGAGAATCCCTTGTCCCTTGAGTTCGTTAATCATCCACTCACATTTAAGAATAGGGGTATCATTTCCAGTCTCATGGCATACAATCAGTGGTTGTGTGCCTGTTCACATTTCCCTTCAGTTTTCACCTTAAATTCCTACTAAAGCTCCAGAAAGGACCAGCACCTCACTTGACCAGATAGTAAATACAAAAAATTCCACATCCTTCCCAAACAAAGCAACTTAAGAGTATATTTTGAGATGAAGATTTACAGAAATTTATACTAAAATAGTGCACCAACCAGGAAAATGTTCGGGATAAAATGAATTTGCAGAGAAAGAATACTAAACAGACATTTAAGGAGCAAAATAATTCAACATACCTCTTCCTTTTGAAAGGTGACTTTGGCATGTCAGCCACAGGGATCATCTGCTCTCCCGGACGTACCCACATAATGGGACCATCATCACTGTCTTTACGACTCTCTAATTTTAAACTAGAAAGTGTTCCCCATGGCAGTGTACACTAATGGGAAATACAAGCCACAATTTTGAAGTGAGTTACTTTAAAACCTTTTAAAAGCAGCCTTTATGTGTCACGAGGAAAACATTTATTAGAGCACTCAATTATCTAAGAAAGTATCACATACTCTCACTTTATAATAACAGTACTAGACAGTATATTGTCCCCTTTCTCCCAACCCAATCCCTTCTGTCCTTACTTTTAAGAAGGGTGATTCTTCCAACATATCAAGGAATTCAGGGAAGTAATCCCCCACTTCCTCATCAACTGCTCCAACCAGGCTGATCTGTCTCATTGGGCCAGCTCTATACGTACCATGAGAGTATGTTCTTTTTACCTACAAGCAGAATATGACAGTAGAAGTTATACCGAGTCCATTACCGCTCAAAGTCTACATCCAAGAAACACCTTTAACCTCCAGGCTTATGTTTTCTCATTGATATTGGTCCTATGGTCTTCAGTATACTTGAGATCATGTATGAAGTCAATTACTATGAACTCAACAAAGGCAGAAGTTCTTATTAAAGATACAGGACTGCTTGCATTTTATTTGTTTTGAAGTCTGAAGGTAAGACTGAATATCTATTGCCTTTCAAGAAAATAACATTCCAAAGTAGTAACCGTGAAAAGCTACCAACACGTCTGCTCAGTAACTAGTAAATAAGGATTCTTACCTGGATTACTCAAGTCTAGCTGAATTTTTAGCTTTTTCCTGTAACACTTAGGCAGAACCTTGAGTTACAACTAATTAAACTCTAAACATTTCTTCTGCTGATCATCCTCTCCAGTGTGGCCTCTGTGTAGGCACATTAACTGAAGCTAATTATCACCGTGAAGACAAAGGTTGTAAAGAGTTAGTACAGGAAGAGAGAATGACAGTTATTATTCCTTATTCCTTCACTTTTGCTGTGCTAGCATGCCTTCTGCTCCCTTAAAACTCTAAGGGCTGTAACATTCATCTCATAAAAAAAAAAAATCTTTCTTTTATTTTGACCTTGAACAACAATAAATAGTTGGTTTTGTTGGTGTTGGGTTTTTTCCCCCCCAATAATGTGATCTGTCACGTTACATCAACAAAATACTTCAGCATGAGATTGATAAGGATAACTCCCCATTAAGCTTCCACTCTCCTATTTAACAGGCTGAGAGACACAGTGGTATTATTAGATGAAATGTGACAAGAGCAGAACAGAGGGAAGAGCAGATGGATTACTGCACCAGCCATGGCTCCTGCACTGCATCTTTAGGCATTCTGCATCCAAAGCAAGAAAGAAAGGTGCAAGGAAAATAATTAATGAAGTACTTTTAAGCTATGGTCCTCACCCAAACAGACCATTAAAATTCCTAGTAATTATGGCAATGCAGAAGAGAGTTAGCAACAGTTCCAGAAAACAGGACTAAATCACACAACACGGAGCAGTACTGCATCCTTCTGAGAAACTAGACTAACAGGACCAGATGCATTCCAGAAATTTAGAACCAAATACTCTTTTTTCAGATCAGTCATCATACACAGCCAGAAAATGGAGACTGACTAAAAGCAGGATTTTACAAAATGTCTGTGTTAATGTAACAGCAGGCCATAACAGCCAGACTGAGAAGAGCAGTACTGCTCAACAGTACCACTCCCCTGTTCCCCAAATCCTTAGTCATATATTCCTCTAGCTTTTTTGCACATACAGCTGTTGATTGTGATAAAACACCAGAAAATAGAAATTTCTGCTGAATCTGCACCAGCCCTCAGCTGTATCTGCACTGGCAAAAAGCATCAGGAGCTCACACAACCACAGCACAGGGACAAGAAGGGCCAATCACTTGCCATTATTGGCTTACTGGATAGACCAATTCCAAAGTACCCCAAAACTACCTGCTGAAGCTACAGTCAAATCCGCTACTCTCAGCTTATTTATAAACGTAACATGCAAAAGGATGTTTCTTCTACTGGCTTAAGCAGCTTAGCATTCCACCATTCTAGGCCAGGATATTAAGCTGCTGGTTTCATTCACACCCCTGAACAAAGGCAACCGGTTTTCTGCCTTTTTCTTTCCTTCCTTCTGCTACCACTACCATTCTCCCAAGGGACAAGTGGTAGGACAAGAGGAAATGGCCACAAGTTGTGCCAGGGGAGGTTTAGATTAGATATCAGGAAAGATTTCTTCACTGAAAAGGCTGTCAAGCATTGGAATGGGCTGCCCAGGGAGGTAGTTAAGTCACCATCCCCGGGGGTATGTAAAAGACTAGATGGAGTGCTCAGGGACATGGCTTAGTGGTGGATTTGGCAGTGTTAGGTTTACAGTAAGACACAATGATCTCAGGTTTTTCCAGCCTGAATTATTCTGATCCAGGTACCACATGATAAACTAGATGTGATACTACTCCAACTGAAAACTACAATTTCCCTGCGAAACACTAACTGAAGTGAGGTCAGGAGAGGTGGCGAAGCTTTCAGCTGGTCAACTAGCTGTGGGCAGTGAAACATCAAGTCAGCTAAGTGTTTCCATGCAACATAATCCTTGCATAACGTGGATCAATTAAGAAATTCTAGATATTCCCAAAAAGACCACATCACTGAAAGTCAAAACTGAAAGATCTATTCAACTTTAAGCATTGTCTGTCCCAATTCACTCACAGCCCTCCTGCTCAATTACACTCCCCTCATCCACCACAGAGAACAGATGCCTTTTCAAGATGCAGCTTGGGAGAAGTGAAATACCAAAAATAATGCTAAGATAATGTCAAAATTACAAATGATGAGCGGTTTCTTCTGGGATCACGTTCAGAGTTGTATCATGGCAAAAATGCTCAAACATTTCGTTCTGTGTACAAGAACTGTGTGGTGGGTTTGCCCAGGCAGCAGCAAAGTACCTTTGCTCACTCACCCCCCTCAACATCGAGAGGCATGGAGAGAACAGGAAAAACCAGGAAACACATGGATCCAGATAAAGACAGTTTAGTAAGTGAAGAGGAAAAAACACGAAGCGGTGTTTTTCACCACTGACTACCTCCCACAAGCAGATCCATACCCAGCCAGTCAGAGCAGTAGCTACCTCCAGACAAACACCCCCTCCAGCCCCCTCAGTTTTTCACTGCTAAGCATGATGTTACATGGCATGGAATATCTCTGCAGCCAGCTGGGGTCAGGTCTCCTAGCCATGTCCCCTCCAAACCTCTCCCTCACCCCAGCTTACTCACCAGGGGGGTCCAGAACGGGGAAAAGGAGAAAGCCTTGACACTGTGCAAGTGCTGTTCAGCAACAGCCAAAACACCAGTGTGTTATCAATAGTTTTAGTCACAAACCCAAAACACAGTCCCATATAAGCAGAAAATAAATCCATGCTGGTGATGAAAGAGGAAGATCTGCTCGACCTTTTTTCCTGCTAGCATTAGCTCTTCTGAAGGTGGACAGGGAACTATCCAGGGAGCTTAGGGAACTGATCTGATTTTCATCCACATATTACCTAAAGAATTTATTTATTCATTTTATAAAAATATTTATATAAGAACTAAATAAAGACAGAGTCCACAAAGATTAATGCCTGGCCAGGAAGTACAAGAGGGCATCTGGAAGAGGAGGCAGCTGTTGGCAGTGACGAGTGACTTATGTCCTCCACAGACCAGGTTTATGGCAGCCTGAAGTCTAGACTCAGGTCAGGGGTTGCTATTTAAATTACACCATCTTAGATTAGGCTGAAGTATTAGAAAGACATACATAAAAAGGGGAAGTCATTCTCAGAGGGAAGAACTACCTAGCAAACAAAATTAATTTTCACTCACTCCAAAATTAGGCCGCCACTAAAACTGTGAAAACACCAAGAAACATCCATTAATGTTCGACCAGTGACAAATGTAAAAGTAATCCTCAAGGATAACAAAAACAGAATATCATCTATAGCATGTTAGATAACAGCAACATTTTCCTTTCCTTTTACCGTCAGTATGCTTGGGCTGGTTTGCTCATAGGAATAGAAAGTGATTCTTCTCTATTTCTAAACTCACAAAAACAATGTGATGTACTGAAAGCAGCACTTAATCAAATCCCACACATTAAATTATGCACTGACCACAAATAAAATATTATACAACTTTTATAGGGCAATCTTCCTGAATGTTTTTTTACAGGTTACAGCGTGACTGTTTAGTGTTACGAATTTGCTCAAATTAATAGCTGGAACAACCTAAAACCACAATGAAAGAAGGAATCAATGACATGCAGTTCTTCTAGCACGTGGTCAGCATGATCATAATCAAGACACCTACACAAAAACACCAATTAAATACAGTATAATACAATGGACAGGTAAAACACAACTGTCTAAACAGGACACAGCCTAACTCCGTTCTTCTCATGTAGTTTAAATTTGAAGTACATCACCTAAAACACACAAAAGGAGACTCAGTCATTCTTTTGAATCACAGTAATAGAAAGTGACAGTAAAGCCAGCACTGAATTCAGATTTAGTGAAACTTGAGAATAACCTATTTTTGTGACTAATATGGCATCAACTGATTTTTTTAGTGTAACTTAATAGCTCAGTTTTAACAAATAAGTTCTAAAAAGCAAGTATTTTGGCATGAACATCTCCGGATCTATAAGAATCTGAATACTAAATCAGAATATATAAATGTAATACTGACAACAATATATTTGAGCACCATCATTGCGTAAACAGGAAACAATTTAGACACTATGTTAAAGACGTTTCCATTTTCAGTTTGAAAGAGACTCAAACTGGAAGGAATAGCCCAGAGAAACCAGGTATTTCAAGAGATTAATGTAAAAAATGTAAACTGGAGCAAGTCACAACTGAATCCCTATTTTTAATATAGTAAGGTTTGGGGGGTTTTTTGTTGGTTTGGGTTTTCAGTTTGCTTGTGTTTGTGTTTCCCCATCCCAGTTGAAGTACTAGCACTTTCCTGAGAGAATTTTAAAGGTTTAAATTTCTTTCAGGTTTTCAGCTCTAAAATCAGGAAGTCTGGAAAAGCAGTTCTCATGGGGGGAAAAAAAAAAAATCCAAACTCACTGAACCCAAAATAATCTTAAGAAACCCACAAAAAAAGCCCCACCAAGGAAAAAAAATAAAATTAAATCATCATAAAAATATTCTGGGAGATCAGAGGGAAGAGTGGGTTTCCATTTCACTACACAAGTGCACAAGCACTTACACATTTGTATCTTAACAGTGAACATGAAGCTGGGTGTTTTCAGTTATTCCTCTAAATCTGTTATCTCAAACACTGTAGTCATGAAGAGGCATTGTAGCGTTCTTGCTTATTCGGTATGTTTTGATAAAATGCCCAAAAGATTTTCTGTTCCTTGCCAACTCTTTTCAAATCCTCAAATGCTTACATGTATTTTCAGTTCCAAATGGAAACCAATACTGAAGCATCAAAACTTCACTGAAATATAGTCATGAAAAAATGCTCCGAGGTTAAAAATGTTTGCAAATCCACTTGGCTCACTTCTACTATTAAACCACATTTACTTCATATTGCCTTCTTTTTTTTTTTTTTTTTGAAGTCAGGGTTTTGGCATCAGAACAGGACGCCTTGACAGGTCTAGCATTACTCAAAAGGTGACCCATTATGATTAAAGCTTTAATTTCAAACAAATATACCATTTCACAATTGGAAGTTTCCAGAAACACAATGAAGATCTTTACTGCAGTATAGTTCCAGCAGCATCCTTTAACCACTATAGTTTATCGTTTCACCTTGCAGCTGAAATCCTCAAATAATATGACAGAAGGACAGACATTTTTAATAGCAAAACGATCTCCTATTCTGCATTCTGGTGACACAAGAACAGTGAAGCAGTTGATAAAGAATTAAAACACATAATTAAGAATAGCATCTATTAGATAACTTCAGGGAAAATGATCTTGTGAAAGCAAAGTAGCTATTATGCTCTTGTAACTCAAAGACCTACATCAAGGTTCAGTCTTGGACCCTGTCCAAGCTGCCAGCACAAGCCTCTGGTTTTGTTTAGGTTTGGTTTTTGTTACTACAGAATAAGTGAGCAAAAAGAACAACATAGGACAGTCAATTCATATTTATTGGTTGAAACTGTCAAGAAGCAACCTGGAAAGTTACTAATTTCTAAGTGGAAAACAAATGAGCCTGTACTGCAGATTTCTAATGTCATTCCATGTGAACTGATACTTTGTTCACTGGCATTCAATAAGCGAAAACTTCTTTGGCAAGTCATTAGACTGCCATCATCTATCAAGAAAGTCTCTCACACAGTCTTAAGGATTATATAACAAAAAAAGATTAGGGCAATATATACATTATAAAATAGCTAACATTCAATTTTTCATTATCCAGAAGAAAAAAGAAAAGGCTATACTTCAGGGAACTTGTGTAACAGCAGGCAGTTGCCAAAAACTGCTAAAACTTTCTAATAACTAACCAGACATTCAAAAAGCTTAAAAGCAATGACCAAAATCTATGGAAAGCAAAATTGTACTGAAAGCTAATGAAATACAATTGAAGAAACACACAGTTCCAACACAAAGAATTATTTGTGGAACAGAGAAATAACACAATATATGGAAACAGACACTGTACTAATGTTTAATGATAATAAAACACTAACCAATTATTTCAGATGTTCTTTAAAGGAAAAGATTTTCAGATATGCCCCTTCAAATACTAGAAGAACAAATATTTTCAAGCAGGATCTCACGGACTAGAAAAGGAGTAAACAGCAAAAACCTGTCTGCACAAGATAAACCTTTGGGAGTGAAACACTGAGGACAGCAAAGAGAATATTAAAAAGGTCTAAAAGAGAACTGGAACGAAGAGCTGTGTCCAGAACTTCAAGAAGCAAGGACAAGCGCTCATTTAAAAAGTCACAACACAAACATGAGTTCTTTATACCACCCAAATATCTAGTGTCCACCACAGTTAACATAAGCAACACGGAACAAGTTACTTCAGACTGGGAAAAACCCTTTTGTTTTCCCTGAGGAGGCAAACTGCTTGCTGCCATGGAATGGGGCTGACAGTGCAGTCCCGCACTCACCCTCGAGCTACCTCCAGCACAGTAAACTAACACAATTTGCTAACTCAGCAATAAAACCAATCACCAAGGAGTACGTTAAGTTTTCTGCTGGATTAACAAAGCAAACCGGCTCACCAGTTCGAGAAGCACCACATCTTGGCACAAGAACACGCACTGGCAGTGAAGCAGCAAGGAGGATGTGCTCTTTTAGCAACAACAGAGGCTACACTGGCTCTGACAGTCTAACTGCACACAGAGCAGTGTAAAATAAGTGACTGCCCAAACTGCATAGGCTTAATGGTGAGTATCCTCACATATCCTACAGTATGAAGGCAGCAAGCTAAAAAGAAACAAAGCTTTAATAAATCAGAACTCAACCAAAACCACAAAACAGATCCTTCAAAGCTGGAAGAGGATACATATACAGTCTTAAAGAAACAGGTGTCAACAGAAGCAAGACAGAAGAGTTAGAGACCACATAGCCTAGTTTCACTTTCCAGAAATAAGTCAGATAGTCCTGACTTAAATAGGCTTCTTAGAGGACCAGTATGCACCTTGCCATTTACAGTATGTTCTCAAAACCGCTACAGAAACACAGTCTAGTAATAGCAAACAGCAGGCAGTTTTAATTTGTCTGTGTTCACCTAACTATCAATATGAAAGGACCTATTTTGCAGCACAGTTAGGATCTTGCCTTCTGAACGCAATGCATGCTTGCGAAAGCTGCAGGTAACACAAACCTGCAAGCCAGAAAGGATCAAAACAAACAAGATCTTTGATAAACTGGAGAGGGGTTCTAAATACACAGGATATAATTCAATTGGAATAAAAGCAAAGAACTACACTCAGATATAATTAACTGCATCAACATGAAACGGGGAGTGACTCACTTAGCAGGGGCTGCTGCTACAGATCACAAACTGCCCAGAAAAAGGCAGAAATAGATAACAGAGCAATAATTTGCAAGACACTTGAAACAGTCTTCTCACATTCCTTGGCAACAACTCACCAGGCAGACACTGTCCATTTTCAGTACTGTATTTTAAGAAAAATAAGGATGACTGAAGACAGCATAATGTGAAAGCAGCAAGACTGATAAGGATATAACATGTAAGAGTAGACTGAAATAACTCAAATTACTTAATACAGACAGGGGGGAAAAAAGGAGCTGTTAAGCAATCTTCAAATACAGAGAACACCAAGAAAAGTATAAACCGTTTGCCTTGTCCATTAAAGATCAGAGTGAAAGGACTGGCAGGAGTATTAAGGTACGAGAACAAACTAGGAAAAAAGCTTTTTCAACACATTTCTTTGGGAAGTGTGGAATCCCCTGGAGATCTCAGCAAACACATCAGACAAGCATTTGTCAATACAGCTTAACAACAGTCAATCTTGTCTTGAAGCATAGGAACTGTTGGATACTGCTCAGCATTTTACTTCATCTGTACTAAGAAGTTGCCTCTGGGACAAGACTGAAGCACAGTAAAACTAATCCACTAAGCATTGCTATGGTTAAACATGAAGGTTGAGCTTTGGGGTTTCAGCTAGGCAATACAAATTTACATTTGCCCAGCATGAGGACACAGTAACCAGTTGAAGATAGAAGCATTTGCCTCAACAGCACAAACTAGCTTAACGGAATTAGGCAGCAAAAGCTGATTATCTACGTTCTTTGAAAACCTCAGAAGAGCCTGACAAGTAAGATCCACAGCTATCAGCTAACTTGTGTAGATGGCAACAAATGCATCACTGCTGGAGCCCAGCGACATATCTACAGCAGACTACTGTAGATGTGTCTACTGCCTGAAAAGCGTGACTTACTGGCTACAAGGATACCCAAACTAATGCCATTTTGCCCAGTTATAAAAACAGTCTGGCGAAGCCTTAAAACACAGTTCACAGAAACAAAGCTGTTCCACTAACCTAAAAAAATGTTAAGAATTATAGTTAAACATAGGCCCAAGCAAGATGACAAAAAAGTCCAATTCCTCTTCCCCCAAAATTCGAAAGCTAATTCTGATGAGACAGAACCAGCTGCAACACAAACTCCTCTCTCCTGTGCCTGCTGTAACTATTTTCACAAGCTTCTGCACACTTCCAATATACTAACAAGTGAAAACATGACTTCTGTCTGACACAGGTAGTCTGGGAAGCTCAAAGGAGTTAATTTTCAACTCCACAAATGTGAAAGCTGAGTAAATTACTCAAGACATTCCACACAGGCTTAGGAGGACTCCCAGTAGAACCACTGTGGAATCTGCCTCTTACCATAGACTTAGTGACTCGAAAACATGCATTCACAAAAGGGAGGTAGAAAATTGAGTAGTACAGAAAGAATCAACTTGAGAAATAAAAACTCTGATAAAATACTCCATAATATTTGCCATTTCAGACTTAGCTTATCCCTCACATTTTTTTTTTTAATACTTTTGTAGATATTTTTAAATACTATGTTTGTCAGGCTGATTACATATGCTACAATGAGGTCTCAACAACCCAGGACATCATGTACTGAAGTGATGTGCATTTCAGTGTTTCAGTTCAAATTAGCAAAGCAATACCCAAGTTTAAGGCTACAGAAGGTTGAGAGAGACACTCAAAGCAGACTTGATAAAACTAAGTTCTTATTTAGACATCAGAAAAGGACTCGCCTCTCAGCTGAGATGATACAACTGCTAGACATTGCTCAGTCAGCTCAGGCCAACAGGGAACACAGCAGCACAGAGCTTTCGCAATGTAGAATGTAAAACTGTATTTAAAATTTCCTTGAGATATACTGCAACAGCACATTAAATCTGTTTAAAAGATCCAAAGAACTCAGCGAGACAGGAGAATATTACCAATCTGCACAAAATGTTCTAAGTTACGCAATCATTTAGTACCTTTTATAAAGAAAGGTAGAGGCAGAAAACAGGAAGAGGGAACTGATAGCAATAAATCAAATTTATACACATACACAAAAAATACAGATGACTTAAAACCACAAAACTCAGAACTCGGTGAAGGACCTTCAAAAAGGTCCTGGGATATCCCTGGAGAATGAGCACTCTGTCACACTATCACTGTGACTACTAGACTCTCCTACTCCTTCACAGACACCTTTGATACTGGCCCCAGCCAAAAAGGACAATACACTACACTAACAAAAGCCTCTTGATCACCTAAGTAGCAGATCACCTCAATAAGACAAAGTAAGCAGGCAGAGTAAGACCAAAAAAAAATAGCGACACAAGGAAAAACATAATCCATAGCTAGGCAACCAAGATACTGACTTAAGTATTCCAGGAAAGAGCAACGCTGCATCAAAGACGATATGAGTAAGTCTGGTGTATGCCAGTACACGTTACTGATAAACACTACACCCTTTATGTTAGAAAAACACAAGGAGTCAAGTGTTTTCTGCCAAACAACCAAACTCTGACAAGTGATAAAACACTACGAAAGCTAACTGAAAAACTGAGAGAAAACAAAAGAAAGGAAAATACCAGAACTAAACCTCCAGTCAAAGTAAAATATAGCTTATAAGACAGACTATGAAGTCAACCAGTTGAATGCTATAATAATACAGTCTGGCTTCTTTCATCCACTACAGTCTCTCTGTTCCTCCTTCACGTTCAGAAAAATGGAAAATTCTGATCTCAACCTCAGTGACCACACGGCTGATGTAACTGAACATATCTATACCACTGTAACACCAAGTCAATCCACCCTTTCAGTAAAATAATTCCATTATAATTCACAAGAAGTCTGGGCTTTTAACTATTTCTTCAGGGCTGCCCAAGACAACAGGTTGGACATACAGAACATACTTACAGGGACTGATCCAGCTTTTTTTTACATAAAATAACCTAGGACAGAAGCTCTGGGTAGCTGCCCATAGTACGTTCTGTGATTTTTACTAGTGAAGTAATGATTCAGTTTACACACTGAAAAAGTGAATACATTTCACAGAACATTCATATTCCGTGGCAGTGGATGTTTTAACCAGCACTGCAAATGTTCTCTTGCATCGTCTTTTCAGGTCTGCATAGTCTTGTGGATAACATACATCTAAAATTGGTCAATAAATGCAGTAGTGTTCTACATAAATGTTTATGTAGCCAAAGGAAAAAAGCATGATTTTCATCAAAAATATGACTAACTTACACTTGAACTCTTCATACTTGTCTAAAAATCAGACTAATATAGTTTAAAGGTGTTCCATACAACGTCTAAATGCACAAATAGAGAGTTATACAGGCAATTGTAAGCTGAAGTTGACCTAATGAAAAACATGATTGAGTTTCTTCACAAATTCTTTCAGAGTATCAGTATAGGTTTTACATAATGCCCTCATCACCAAGATGGCAATCTAAGAAAATTTCTTTTTTTCTAAAATTAAAAGATCTGAAATGTAAATCATTTATATGCAATAGTAATGTGTTTTCTACAGCAAGTTAATAAATAGCAGAGGTGACATTTAATCAGAAGCTGTTGTTAAAGAGTACACAGTTATTTCTCCCCGAAAAATCAAAAAAATCAAATTAAATTTAAAGAGATTCAAAAGCTGCCTGCCTTTTTGCCATGTCACTTCACAGCTTTCAAGAGAATACAACTAACTGGAGGGAAATGCAAAGAGGTAAGGATCAAGTTAGTAGCTACATTAACCACCATTAAGCACTCCTTAAAGGATGGATTTAGAAGTCTCAAACTACAAATGCAACTAATTAACTGCGCCCTACACAGGTTCTATATATAACATTGTTCTACTGTATTACAGCATTTCAGTTTTTGAGCAAGTTCACATGGGTAAACTACAGACATCATTTTAACCCTCCAAAACTCATGGTTAAGCTTCAGCTCCAGAAACAAATCGAAAGAAACCTACACACACATGCATGCAAACACTTCCCCTCCCCCATAAAATCCAATTTTAAGTCTCAGTTAATACTGTTCTTATCTTTTAACACTGCGGAACAAACTTATTACTTAAAGAATTCCCTTGTTTCCAGTCTTCTGGATCATCCACAGCACAGCTAATAGTTATATTTTAAAAAAACCCATTCACAGTTGTTTGAAACCATTATATGACTTTAGAAAGTAAAATGTATAACCTCTTACCTGAGCATGAAAATTTGACATAGTCGTTGTCTCTATATCTTTCTTTCCCAAAATCTCCATTTTCACTGGTGAATTGGGAAAATTAAACGAAAAGTAGTCTAAAAAGTCAGGTAAATAAGTAGCTGCCCCATGAACAATACCCATTACATAGTAAGCTGCACAGTTTTCATTTTCACTAAAAACCAGACCCACAAACTCTTCTGCAAATCTCTCCATCTCCACAGGAGATAAGTGGGAGAGTTCATTACTGTAGGCATGGATAACTGATGCACCTCCGTTAGGCTGGTGCTCAATATGAATCAGCTGTTTGAACTCCAATGTGTCCAACCTTTTGAGTTTATTTTGAACCCGTGGCTCCTTTAACGAGACAAATGGAAACTCACTGTTCTCTGGTATCTTGGACTCACAGTCCTTCTTGGGATCCATATTTTTCCCATTGAAATCCTTAAGATGATCATCTATGATGCCTTTGGCTTCCTGATCCTCAATATCAGAAACCAATCCTGAGCAGATGGTCTGAATGGATTTGCTGTACATTTTTGGACGCTTCCTCTTCTCGTTCTCTTTGTGTTTCTTTTTCTTTTTCTTCTTAACTTTTTTAATCTGTAGCTCTTCTGCATTGGTTTTTGGCTTCTCCTTCCCACCTGCTGAGAGGAAAAAAGATCTCTTAGGTATCTTCATAAACAAAACATGTATTTAAAAGTCAGGATTCAAAGTTACCAAAACCCTCACCGTGGCATACAAAGACCAGACACCCATACTGAGGGTCACAGTGTGTATTGTACTGAAACTGAGTACTAAGACACACCTGCCACGTCCACATTATGTCTGACAAATAAGCGGGGGTGAGGAAGAAAAATCACCAAAAAAAAAAGTTTCCCCAAAGCTGCTTTCATAAGTCACAATCCTTAATCATACCCTTTAACTGACCATCAGCAATTACTATACCAGAAAGCTCCGAGACATTGTATGACAGCTGTCAGACTTTGCCAAACTAAGGGTTTACAAACCCTCCAAGAGTACTAACCATCACCAGCAAGCTCTTCACAAGGTGCCACTGCCAGAACATACATTCTTCCACAACTGCCTGAAAACACTGCTGAAATACAAGTGAAAACATCTAAAAACAGACACTATACCTCTTAAAAGAAACAAACAGCAACAAAAAAGCACAAACAAGCAACCACCAAAACCTCACAAAACAGAAACTAGCTACAAGTTTATATAATATGCAAGCTGAACTGAAAACAAACTGTAATGGCCTAAAGCCAAAAGTAATCATTTGGGGATAATGTGCTCAAGTGATTCCCAAGCTAAACATTATTCCTTGTTTTAAAGTGTTTTTCTTCAAGTGCTTTTGGGAGTTTTTTTGGCTGTTCGGGTTTTGGGTTTTTTTTTTTTCATCAAGTAATAAATGCAGTAGCAAGAAAACCTTCTCCCACTCCACTGCCATAGGTCTAGCATTTGAAATCATTTCATGATTTGATAAATCAAATTACTGGGCATGGCACAGCACACAGTTGTACCCAAAACAAGTAATTCAAGATCAGCAGGTTCAGACACAAGCTGCAAGTTTAGTCTTGCAATGAAACATACAATTTCTAGGTAATCTCAAATTCACAGAACTTAAACAGTCTCTGCAACTATGTTGTAGCAGATGATAGCTTGCAATCCTCAGCCCAAGTAATTCACAGGAGTCCTTAAAAGAAAAGATCACAACTGTTGGTGCATGGAATCATATATTCTTGATAATTAAGAGTTTTGGATATGGAAGGTGCAGATATTGGAAAGGAGAAAAAGCAATTAAGACACTTTCCTCTGAGCCACTTGAGGCTTGTGACAGCAGCTACATATCTCTGGGATTTTTGCAGTGGAGGCAGGCAAGCTCTTTATCTCTCTAGCTTCTGTTTTCTCATCTTGTAGTAGGGAAGAAGTGCCCTGAGGTCACTCACTTCTTACTTAGCTCAAACAAGGAAGTGGGGTCTAGGATTTCTTAACCTAATCTGCACAGTTAAGAGCTACAAAGACTCCCTTCACTCTAAATCAGATTTAACACAGCATACTCTGTGAGCATAGTTTCACTTTTAGCTAACCAAGTTCAACTGCCAAAAGGCACAGTATCCTCATTAAAATCTCTCCTTTCATTAGGCTAAACTTAATGTAGAACCAGTGTGTGCTCTGCAACAGGACTGCTTCATTCAGTAGATGCAGTATTCACCACTTAGTTAACATCTTCCTTCTGACACAAGGGTGTTTAAATCTAGTGGGCACGGAAAGACGAGAAAGAAGAGCAACGTGTACAACCAACGACCACAAACTTACAGATCTAAGCTCACTGAGGGTGCCAGAGCACCTGAGTGAAATGTCATCCCCTTATAAAAATCACCCACTGCTCACATTCTGGAGTATTACAATGGTGTCATTACAGCACCAGTTCCGTGCAGGGGGAAATAAAAACAAAGAAACAGTTTATGACAGTGGGAAGTTCCACATTATAGGCTTAGAAATCTCAGTCCAGACCTCAAAAAACAGACTACAGAACAGGTAATTTTTTCACTCCTCCTCACTGCAGGAATACACCACTACAGAGCATCCAAGAGTCTACAGGTATTGTTTCATTCTAGAGGTGAAAGTTTGTTGCTATACTGACAGTACCAAAGAAAACAAATGTTTCCAGATATTGTATTAGTTTGAATACAGAAAATACAGAATTACAGCACCGAATGCTGTAGCAGGAAGAAGCAGGGGTCAACCCACTTGTTCTGAAGTGGAGCTCACATTTTCATAGGAACTGGTCACTTAGATCTGGGACTTCAGTCATGGCAGGGAAAGGATGGAAATTTGTATTTACTGGGGCACAATTAGTAGTAACATAACTGGCAACAAATACAACAACAGTTTCTTGCTTTAAACTTAGCAATCTGTTATGACAAGAGCCCAACTGCACTCTTGTAATTTAGCATGTCTATAATCACCAAAAAAACCCTTAGAAGGCTGAAGATCAGCATCCATATGTCCTTGCTGAACATCCAGCTATTAAATTACATTCCAATATTACTAGGTGAAATGTGAATTATCTTACATAAAGGATGGGTATGGATCCGTATCTGTGTTAAAGTACCTCAAAAACTGTCGACTGTCATTTCTACAATACAAGAAGGAAGATTATCTGATTTCCCCACTGAATCCATCCCATTCCCTGCCTTTGACAGTATCTTCCAATAAGTTTTACTGACTAAAAATCAATTTCAGTCGACTCCTTCTGTAACATGTGGTGGCTGGTTTTTCAATCCATCACTTAATGTATTTCACAGATGCAGCTATTAAAAAAAACAACCCACACAGTTTTAAGGTTACAAAACAGGCTTCCTAGAGAGGTGGTTGATGCTCTGAGCCTGTCTGTGTTTGAGAGGCATTTGGACAATGCCCTTAACATGCTTCAACTTTTGGTCAGCCCTGAAGTGGTCAGGCAGTTGGACTAGACGGTCTTCGTAGGCCCCCTCCAACTGAAATATTCTGTTCTATTTCAATCATCAGGAAACAGCACTCAATAGAGCAAAGTCATGGTCTCAAAAGCAATGGTACTTTTAAGACAAAAACACCAACAAACCCCCCACTAAACAATGGAACATACACAAAATCAGACAGAATGTAAATCAGTGGCAAATTTTGTGAAGTTCATGTAAACATATCCAAAAAGGTTTACACTCAGAACCAGTTGTAAAAATGTTTTCATTAACTCAGTATACACCTACATAAGCACTCAAAACCATCTTAAGAGGGATTACACTAAGACATTTTTGAAGTGAAGAACATTTATCATACTCTGTGTTTGTTTTCATACCATCTCCATGAAACCATCAGAAGGGGAAAAAAGCTCTTAACTACAGGATAAAAATAAATCATTTTCTGGTGTCCAATACAGTTCTCCTTCCAGCTTGAAAAGAAATTTTCTGTTCAGCTTTAAACACAAATACTTTAATATAGACTGGTTTTACTTTTGATCACAGACTGCAAGGGTTATTCCATTTACACACATATCGAATACTGAAGTTCACCAGTACATACTTCAGCGAATAATGCTATGTTATAAAAACGGTGTGCACAATTTGGAACAAATAGTTATTCGCTAGCCACCTCCCATCTCTGAACACAACTCTTCTGTCAAGAGGTCTACTTCATTTTCACACTGGCAGTGAATGACAATTATTTTTGGATACTCTGGACACTATTTCATAGAGGAAAATGTATTAAATTGAAGACTGGAAAAATGTTATTAATAACTATTTGTTCAGCCTTCAAATGTGGATATATAACACAGCTGAGCAATTTAAGTGCTCATTGCCACAGATGGGCAGAGTCCAACTTCCCCTCTCCTCTGATACTGCTCCTGGCACACAGTCCTGCATCGTTCCTGGTAGCGGCTGATGCTCATCTGCTTGCACAGTAGACTGACTTATGGCTCAGCAGAAAGCTATTCACTTCGCTGCTAGGGATTAGTGAACAGAATTGCTTCATAGCAGTATCAGACAGGAGGTAGAGCACAGAGACCACCAGGCCACGGGGAGTAGCAGAACCCACCCCTTATCAGTGGCAGCCAACCTCTAGACTTGCCTAGCTACACTGCCCACCACAAGCACAGAACAAGGCTGCATTTTTAAGGGTAAAAACAAAAATCACCACATAGCACCACCTTAACACACGAGACAGAACCAAGTTCCTAGCAAATCTTAATAGAAAGTTCCCTAACCAGAAGTTTGAATTTTTAAATTTAACATTCTACAATTTACCTTCTTAAAGATAACATTCTAGTACATTTAGCTGTAATATGGATCAGACTATGATTTCTTCCCTCTGTCCTTTGTTACAGTGAGCATGTGGGTGGTGCTGTACAGTGCTCGTTCCCCACACTGCTTTGACATCAACATGTGCCCAACTTCAGAATATATATGTTCAATTATTTTGGCACACAGCCAAGGTTTTCCTAAGGAATACAAAAACATGAAATGGAAAACTGATTTCTAGAAGCAGTATTTCTCAACAAAGCTCGAATACAATTTTGCAAAACGAGAAGGCGGCATATTTCTAGCCTAAGGCTTCTGCTCTGCTGGATTTCAAGGACTCACTCTGAAGTAGGTGTTTAAAGCTGCTCAGAAATTGCAGACATTTCAATAGAAATCCCAGTATTTCAGCAAATTAATTCCTTCTGCTATCAGCAATGCTCAATGAAGTACTTCCATCTTATTCTTTCGCATTAGCTGTAGAGAGGGGCAGAAACACATTCATACAGTCACTCAGAAAACCTTATCAATGTACTTTAAAGCACAATGATCTGCTCCTTCCAAAACGAACAATGCCGCCTTGTCACTTGGCAAAAGGCACCGAGAAAGACCAGCTGCCTGCAATATCTCCCTAGGGCAGCAATCAAGTTGCCTCACTGCAGACCTACAGAATTTGGTGAAAACAAGCAAGCAATCCACAGCCCCCAAAATTATTTGGAGGGCAGAGACACATGACTTTAGTGGAAGGTGGGGTGCATTTTGGTTTGTTTGGTTTTTTTAGCTTTCAATTACAACACTAAATTGTTACAACACTATCTGACAGCTAGTAGCAGGAATTCTGAACAGACACAAAATGCACACAGACACTGCAGTCAAGGAGAGTAAGCAACATCAACTGCTGATAGGTGGAAAAGCTAACAGACCATGTGCTGAAAACAAACATAACTTCAGGGCTTCTCAGTACACAGGCCAGGAAACAAACTAAACAGCAGGAGTACAACTGAGAACTGACAGCTATCTTGTTCTATTTATAGGCTTGAAAATTAAACATCAGAAGAGTCAAGCCTAAAATACATCAAGTAATCCATTTTATGTTGTCTCAGCCCTCTTGGAAGTTTAATAGTCACAACCACCTTCAGAACAGTTATTCAAGATTTTCAGAAAATTACACTTACAGGCATATAAACACAGGTTATGATAAAAGTTGATACAAGAATGTATGTTGATTTCTATTCTGTTTAGCTTATTAAGATCACGACCTCTTACCCATCAGAGTCACACAAGAAGATCCTAAAATGCTTCCTCCCATACCCTTTCCAACAACTGCACTTACAACATTCCATTGAAGCTTTCATGGTAAGATAAGCAGCGAAGAATAAAAGCAATTTGAAGCTTTAAGTTATTTTCTGTTAATTCTTCTACGACAAACAGTCTGACAATACGAAGTCTGCAAACAGCCTCTGGAGCCCGGTAATATGAGTTACCAAATTAAATAGATATATACATTAAATCTAAAGTTTCATATAAAATTATTTTAAGAAGCAACAACTTGTTATTCTTTTCATACTTCTAAATCTTTACTCTCCAAATAAATCAACATCCAAAGTAAATAAAAACCATAACGGAATTCCCACCTAGACTGAAAGGAAGGACAGAAACTTGTGGAGGGGGAAGGTGTAACCAAAGACTTCTGTTCAAAATCATAGGTCTGAATTTGAGGGCTGGAGCACCGCTCCTGTGAGGAAAGGCTCGGAGAATTAGGCTTGTTCAGCCTGGAGAAGAGAAGGCTCTGGGAAGACCTTAGAGCACCTTCTAGTACCTGAAGGGGGCCTGCAAGAAAGCTGAAGGGGTTGAGTGCTTTTTACAAGGGCCTGTAGCAACAGGACAAGGGGTAATGGGTTTAAACTGAAAGCGGGGAGATTTAGATTAGATATCAGGAAGAAATTCTTCATGGAGAGGGTGGGGAGGCACTGGAACAGGTTGCCCAGAGAAGCTGTGGGTGCCCCATCCCTGGCTGTCTTCAAGGCCAGGCTGGATGAGGCTCTGAGCAACCTGGTCTAGTGGAGGGTGTCCCTGCCCATGGCAGGGGGTTGGAACTGGATGATCTTTAAGGTCCCTTCCAACCCAAACCATTCTACGATTTCCACACATCTGGACCTTAAAATACACTATGTGGTGAAAAGGTGCTGATTTAATAATCCCAATTCAATTAAGCCTTCCACTTCAAGCAGCAAAGGCAGCAATACACTCCTCCACCAGTATTTTTCACCATACTATGGAAGAACTTTAAGAACAGTAGAGTAAACCCACACAGAGCCAGATCTGTTTTCCACACTGACTATCTCAGTATTGTAATCAATCTGTGGCATCGAAATCAGAACTGAAACCTATTTCACACATAAAATACAATCACAGGTCAGGGAAAAATATTTTGTGTGCACCCAGCCTAGCAACTTACCCAAAGACATTTACTAGCAAAAGCTCGAGGTAGAAACTGTTGTCAAAGGAAGAGCTCCTATAAATATGACGGCATTGTAATTCTCTCTGAAGTCTTATCTTTGAATTCCTTCTCTTTGAAATAAATTTAAAAACTACAATTATTTCCAGAGTCTTCACCATAAAAAGAAGGTGCAAATAACATGTGCATATGCTACACAAAGCCTATCGTAATTTGTACGCACAGCCTTCAGATCAGTATTCCACATCTCTTTCAAACAAACAAACATATGAAAAACTTTTGACCTGTACAGATTTTGCAAGCACTTGTACAAAGAGATGCAACTTTCACTTTTCACTGATGACCCAGAAGTCTTTGTTTCAAGCTCCAGACCCCCACCCCCAGCAAGCCACTTCAGAGATCTTACAGCCCAGCCCTCCCTCCCGCTGCCAGCTGCTCCATCCCAAAGCAGCACGCAGACAGCCTCTCACCCTGCCTGGACAACAGCAAAGACTGCGAGTCCAGCACTGATGGTGCCTTTACGTTCTCAAAGACTTGTTTAGCCGACTGACTGCATTAGCTGAACAGGGGTTTAGAGCCAGCAGCAACTTCAAGGGGAGATATGTAAAGGGATGGGAAGGAACCAAGAGCAAGCAGCAGCAAAGACATGTCTGGAAAATGGTGACCCACCAAACACTCAAAAGGTAAGCAAACAATTTATTACATTCTTTCTGAAAAAAGTTAGAGGCCCACTGGAACTTAGAGCTCTGCTCTCAGTGATCTCACCACACATATCCTACCTGTATTTTACGTCTGTGTTTCATCCTGTACTCATATTTGTGCACTGATATCTCCTTTGCCAACAAGGACTGTGAAGCAAAATCAGTACTGCAGGCAAATCAGTGCAGTGGGTTATATGCCCTGCACTCTTACCTCGGTCTTTCCCACCCCCTCGATGTCCTACAAATCCATCAACATTTTCCCTGAAGACATACAAAGACAAAATACTGTGGATGGGAAAAAGCATGCAGTATCACTCACAGGTAGGTCTCGCCTTAAATGTACCGATTTTATAATTAATTCTGTGCAAACCCCATCAGTAAGAAATTTAAAAGGTTCATAAGAACATACAATTAAAATAAATGTCATTTCCCCTAGAAAGATACAAAAAAGCTTTAGAGAACAATTTGTACTTACAGATGTTCACAGCAGCACAATAAAGATGCTCGTTCTCTCTTCTTCCCTGCATTTTGGCATTCCATAAACCAAGGCATTTAATCTTGCCAAAACACACACTAAGAATTTATCCTACTGCATTTTTAGAAATCGTTGTGCTCTGATATAAATAAGGAAAAATAAGACTGACTTTTTTTAACAGGGAACACACAAATGGGACCTTTTACAACTAAGACTGTTAGTCCTTTTTCTTTCTGCAGAAAGCAACCCTCAGCCATGTCACACTGGTGTGATTTTTTTTTATCGAACTCAACATCTAGAGGGTAACTTTTTCGTTATTCAGATTTTTTGAAAAGCAGGTTTAAATCACTTGTATTTCCTGGATTTTTAAACAAAATGCATGTGCCAAGAACTTTTTTCCAAGAACTGAGCTTTTCCTTCCACATAACAGATCAAGAAACAAAGGGGCAATTATACAGCCTTACTCTACAGAGAATGTAAGTGCAAAAGGATGATAAAAAACATTGTCATTCTAGATGTATAAGAAAAACCATCAGGCTCTCAAAAGAGCCAAACCCATTTCTTTTAGCAGCCTCAGGAACTGCAGAAATATCCTTTGAAGAGTTGCCTTTCTCCAATGCGGGCAAGTTCTATCATCACTTTCAACAGAACAGCAACCCAAGTTCAGGCAAATGAGCAGTTTGCATCCTTCAGTTTCCTACTTCCTACCAACCACAAAACCAAACACTCCATGAAAAAAGGAAAAGTAGACCAGCTCCAAACCTTCATTCCTAAACCCACACTGAATTCTGAGCCCAAATAAAAGGGCTTGGACCTTCACTTTTGCTCCACGGGAAGACGATATCCTGAGATGCAGGGTTAACAACGTTTGAGAAGGTCACAGAGGCACTGACCACTGATACATACAGGAAGTTGCTTCTTCAAGCACTTTTGCCTTTGCTGCTGTCTTGCCTCCAGCTCCCAGGACGTACAGCTAAATCAGCAGAAGGAATCATGAAGTGTTATATAAACTTCACAGCATATACAAGCATGCCCAGTCAGATTTTGGAGGCCCAAAGACGACATTAGAGCTGCTGTTCTGAACA
This sequence comes from Rhynochetos jubatus, assembly GCA_027574665.1. NCBI lineage: Eukaryota > Metazoa > Chordata > Aves > Eurypygiformes > Rhynochetidae > Rhynochetos > Rhynochetos jubatus. The sequence continues at coordinate 13,126,255 of CM050652.1, forward strand.
AGACACGAACCCAGTAGAGAGGATCTGTCTGCTGCCAGTAACTGCTTTCCTGACACATTGCCTTCTTTCCCCAAGTAGGAGTCAATTTCGCAGGATATTGGCAAACCAAACATAGCCTCTACAAAACCCTGTGCATCAACATCTTAAAGAAAGCCTAAAACATGACACTTGACCAATAATGTATGAAGCTATGGCATAGGGAGACAGCACCTAATGCACTTGTAGCACTGTCCTGTGAGAGTCACCTATCCTGCTCTTCAACTGACTCAGAATAGCAGAGGTTTTCCAACACAGTCCCAGTGCACATGCTTTTTTTTTTAATTAATTTCAAAATAAAGCACCGTTTGAGGCCAAATACCCTTACTAGGCATCATTTATTAAATCTGTGTAACAAGACTTGCTGTTTGAAGCTTCCACCTCACCTGATGAATGGCAACAGAAGTAGGACACAGCATTAAATAAACAAAAGGCTGGTACACCAACAGAACCTGAAGAACCCCACTGTTGAGGCAGTTAAGTGCTGCCCAGTATCTCAACCACTAACTTCCTTTCCTGCTAGGCAAGAACAAGCCACATCTTTCTTTTCACAGGCAATCACCAGCTTACACATTCCTCATGATCTAAACTTCTATCTTGAGATCTGACCAACAGTTTTTAAGCTTTCATAGCTGCCAAGACAGTTACTTGGAGTTGTGCATAATTTGTAAGATGTGATGTAGTAATTACAGGGTTCCATGCCTCTGACCTCACACAAATGTGTTGAAGATAATGTTTTGTTTTGGGGGGGGTCAGTTTTTTGTTTGCAAATGAAATCCTACAACAGACAAGGTAACAAAAAATGTTATCAGGAATTTGTTCCTAGCTTCAAAAGCAGAGTCTCAAAATAACAGATTTTTTAAAAAGCACAGTATTTGGTCTACTTAAATAAGCAACATCTCACAGAAAAAGCGATGTAGCATGACCTAGATAAGTGAAGAGTGAGGTGGATCAAGTAGCTTTGAGCAATGTCTCCAAGGACTGATCAGCAGCACAAAGTCCAACTGGAAAACAGTCACTACTGAAGTAACCCAGACATTGATACCTTGTGCCAGTACTGCTCAACATCTTCATTAACGACCCGGATGAGGGGACAGAGCACACTCTCTGCAAGTTTGCGGGTGATACAACACTAGAAGAAGGGGTTGAGAGAAACCTCCTGGACAGGATTAGGAAGAGCACTGCCAGCAGGCTGAGGAAGGTGATCCCCTTGGCACATCACTGCAAAGACAAATCTGGAATATAATCCAGCTCTGGGCTTGACAGTCCAAGACAGACATGGGCATACTGAAGCAAGTCCAGCAAAGGGGCCCAAAAATTAAGGGAGCAGAGAATCACTCACACAAGGAGAGGCTGAGAGCAGTGAATTGTTCAGCATGGAGAACAGAAAGCAGGGGAAGGAGAAGAATTTTACCACATGATGAGACGGTGTAAATATGTAGCCAGGCTCAGAAGCCCTGAGGTTAGAAGGGACTTTTGATATCATTTAGTCCAATCTCACTGGCTCAAGCACAGTCACCTAGAGCAGGCTGCCCAGGACTGCATCCAGTTAGGTTTTATAACCTCTGTAGGCAGTGTGTGTCAGTACTCAACCACCCGCAGAGTAATAACACCTCTTTTCTTACATTCAGACAGTTTCATGTGCTTTAATTTATGTCCACTGCCTCCCTGCTTCAGACTGAGAAAAGTCTGGCTGCATCTTCTTTATTTTCTTCATCAGGTGTTTATACACATTGATGAGATCCCCCCCATGTGCCAACTCTTTGCCAGGCTGATCAGTCCCAGGTATCTCAGCCTTTCCTCATAGGAAGGATCATAGAATACAATCATAGAATGGTTTGGGTTGGAAGGAACCTTTTAAAGGTCATCTAGTCCAAGCCCCCTGCAATGAGCAGGGACATCTTCAACTAGATCAGGTTGCTCAGAGCCCTGTCCAACCTGACCTTGAATGTTTACACCGATGGGACATCTACAGCTTCTCTGGGCAACCTGTTCCAGTGTTTTACCACGGTCACAGTAAAAAAAGTCTTCCTTCTATCTAGCCTAAATCTGCCCTCTTTCAGTTTAAAGCATTACCCCTTGTCCTATCGCAACAGGCCCTGCTAGATGCTCCTGCCCTTTCACCATCTTTGGCCATGTGATAGACTCACTTCAGTAAGTCCATCTCTTTCCTGTATTGGGGAGCCCAGAGCTGGACACAGTACACCAGATGCAGGTTCAGCAGTGCTGAGCAGAGGAGCAAGATATTCTTGACCTGCTGACAACTCTCTTCCTAGTGTGGCCCAGTATACTACTGGCCTCTGTTTGCTGTGAAGGTGTACCGCTGGCTCATAGTCAGCTTGTCTGCCAGAGCCCCTGGGTCCTTCTCATCAAAGCTGCTTTCCAGCTGGTCAGCCCCCAGAATGTACCAGTGCTTGGGGTTATTCTTCCCCAGATGCAGGACTAGACTCAGAAGTATCCAGTGACAGACAAGAAGGGTACAAATTGAAATAAAATAAATTCCTTCCAAACATAAGACAACATTTTTACAGAAGGAGTGGTCGAATATTGATACTAGTTGTTCAGAGAGATTGTGGAGCCTCCACCCCTGGAGATCGAGTGTGTGATAGTCTTGGGCATTCTGCTCCAGCTGACCCTACTTAGGGCAGCGGTGTTGGACTAGGTCCCTTCCCACCTCAACTACTGTACAATTCTAAAATCCAGTGGACGTACAAGCAAGTGTGAAAACATGATCTTAATTACATTCCATTACAGTAAATGAAGTTGAAGAAATTAGCCAAAATTAAGACTGCCTGTTGCACATGTTTTTTCATATTTGACAAAGGTCCTGATTTATAACTCCTTAGTTATTCAGTTTTGTGCATTTAATGCTAGATATAAATTAGGACATGCATTCATTTTTCTTCTCCACAATACGTAAAATAACAGCCTTCTTCATTAACTACAGAAAAAATGTATGCATGACTGGTATTATTCCTTGAAGTCCTAGTCTTTACTACTACTGTGTAAGCAACATTGTGCTGATAGTTGTAGTTTTTAATCTCCAGTACCTAAGTCAGCTAGAAATGTTAATTTTTTTTCAAGTTTTAATTTGCAACCATCATACTAACTGATGAGGGAAAATAGCATTTAATTTAAATGAAAAACATAGCATTAAAACTCAGTATCCAGTCCAATTACAAAGATTTTAAAGTACTAGGATGAAATACCACCACACAGCTTGAACCTACCTTTCTGCAATAATTTGATCTCTCCATTTTCTTTCTTGATTTCATTCATTATTTTGTGCTTCTTCTTCTCCTTTTGCTTCTTTTCCCTTTCTTTAATTTTGTCTTTCATTTGAGCTGAAACACAAATATTTTACAATTAAGTAGGAACAGAAAATTGTCACACACACATTTCCTGTATCTCCTATGCAAGATCTATTAAGAGGATAAAAGGTGTAACAAGGAAGTCCCAGTACTTATATGAAAAGCTAATATTTACCCTGTTGCATAATCCAGCATAAGCTCATTGAACTCAGACAAGTTCTGTTTCTATTAGGTTAGAACTGCACGCAACAACTCTTCATGTTAAGTGTAGGCAGTTAATTTTTGCTTACTCCTACTATCTTCTGCTCTTATTCTGCATCTGTAGTCAGCTCATTTCTTGATATTCAAATTACATGCATTAGATAATGAGGAAAAAGTACAGGTGTGCATATACACTAAAAACCTCACAGAACTATCTTCACATAGTCTAAACTTCAAGCCTTTTGCAAGCAGCTTGGAATAAAGACTCAACTGCCCGCTGCCAATCTTCACAGGCTACACTAACACATTAATAGAACGCACGACAACATGAAACATGCTGTATTTGCACAGCAGATAAAATGCACTGGTGTTTCCCTTGCTTACCTACCATCAGCAACTGCTTACCTGAGCAGTCTCATTACTTGCTTACTTCCTCGTCAAGTCACTCCAGGCTTTTAAATCATCATACAAAAGCAGAGCCTTTAGGCATGCTTTCTACATGAAAAATACTAGACCCAGAGGAATTCATAATTTCAAGGAGTAATCTTTTCAAGCCAAGCTTAGTTTTATTTTTGAGGCCAAGCATTTAGAGAAGTCAGATTTTACTCGACTTAAATGCAGTGCAGCCAGCATGCCTAGTTACTTGGCCTGAAGCCAAGTACCTGCTCCAAGACTCTACTGAGCTTTTTAACCTCCACAGGGAAAGAGAAAAACTGATTTCAAGCTTCTACATAATGATATGCTTCAGAGTGCTTTCTCAGTAATACAGCTGAGAGACAATCCTGATATTTTATTTATGGTACCTGCATTATAAGCCCCACGTGGAAGCAAAGATAAATCCAATTACTTTTCCTCAAGCATTCAGAACCAAACCAAAGCAAGCCTTCAATGCCAGGAAGTAGTGTCCCATAACCAACTATTTACGAAGCATGTTAATAGTTAAACAAAAGATGCAAAAGGTTGACAGTAATCCACAGAAGTGGATACTGTAACAATGACTCCGCAGCATTCATATCTATCCTTTAGAAGTTTCCTAGTAAGGCTGTAGAACTTGGACCCTAGCAGTTGTTAGGATGAAGAACATATTTTGTGAAGAGCCTACAGAAGAAAATAAAAAACCAAAAGAGATGTCTGTTGTCTATCCTCAGATCAAGATAAGCAGTGGGGAGAGATTAGAAACTATACAGGCACAAAAATAATAAGGAATAAGGTAGCTGTGCTTAAAACTGTCTGGAAGTCTTAGTTCTAAAGGCCTGAAAACAATCACATCCAAGAAGAGCCTTCTAATGGTTCAGTGAGAAGGGATGGCAAAGCAGATTCATCTGTATCGCAGACCATGGAATCCAAACAAGTTTTCCTCAGCAACACAAACCTGCATGTTCTAGGAGTAGGTTAAGCAGACACCAATCTTGTTCTGCAGCATGCTTCTCCCCCAAAAGAAATACCCAAATTTTAAGTCCCCTGCAACTTAATACGAAGTAGGAAATAAATTATGTAACAGGAGTTTAAGTAACACTGAAAGCAGACACTTACTCAGCAACTAGGCAGTAACACCAGGCTTGATTTGTAACCTGCCCTGAAAGACTTCATGGAAAGAACCAGATTTTATCTCAACTTTTGCGTACTGTTTAGAGGCAGAGCTGACTTCCGCTACCACTTATAACCAAAGACTGAAGAGCATATACAAATGCTGAGCCTTGTTGAAAGAGGACAAGACTAAAAGACTTTATTGCATGCTGATGAATAGCATCACAGGCCAATGAATCTTCCAGTTTTGTCAGAAGCAACACTTAAGTAAGGACAAAGAACCAGCTGAAACCTTTTAAAGAGCCTCTAGTTTATTTTCACATCTGGAAAGTAATTAGCAGAGTCAATAGTGAGAGCTCCACACAAAAGAAACAATGGAGGTATCCTGTGACCTCCTCCAGCAACAGCCACAAGCAAATCATACCTGAAGTGACTGCAAATACAGTGTAAATGCAGTGGAGGAAGGTTTGAAATAAATTAACTATTTCCCTTCTAGAAATCACAGTACTATAACAAAACCAGTGTACCGCCTGAGGCAAGAAACAAACAGTTGAGAATTCCCATTTAAACATAGAAATCCTCAGTTTTCCTCCCTCAAAGCCCACATAATATATGAGCAATAGATAGTAGAGTTCTCCTTAAAAAAGCTTAAAGTACTGAAATAAAGACAAGACACTGCAAATTTTAAAAATCCACATTGGAATGAGTCATCCCATGAATTCAGTTCAAATGTCCTCAGTTTATGAGTAAAAATAAGTATTTTCTAGTCTGGCTGGCAGATCTCAAACAGTTCTCAAACAAAATTGCACAGATTATTCTCCTCAGCACTAGGTACAGCTTTTGATGGAATGTAGAGATAAAAATCAACCCAATTATTTTAAGACTGAATTTACTACAAAATATACTGCAACTTAGCTATGCTGGGTCTGCCAAGTCAGTACACTTATAAGCATCCATTATAATCAATATAGTCATTGTAATCAATGAACATGATTAAAATATGACTGTGGCACAGATACCTAAGAAGGAAAGGCGAGTGCAATGCCCCAAGTACAGCCTCCATACCAACATGCAATGCTGCCCAATAAAGTCGATGCAATTTCAATACAGGTTAAAGTGCTTTGGGACTTCCCAAACTGCCACAAATCAGCATCTCCCCAAGCGTCTTCTCCAATATAAGGTATCAATCCCCCCCAGCCATATATAATTACAGTCCAAATCTCACTTTCTCAACCAAGATACATGAAAATTCTCCACAAAAATCTAGCTTTGAAAAAAAGGCCTTCAGTGTTAAGCAATTTACAATCTATTTGTCATAGAATAAACAATCAGTAAGTGAGACTGGCAAGGGAAAACAAGACAAAATTTGTTCTGTTGAACAAGTTAAGAAAACTTGGAACACTCTTGTATAGCTTTTTGGAGGTTTACCAGTAACAGCTACTACTGATCCAAAACCTTAGGTCTCCACTATATTTGTAGGGCAACAACATCTCAAAGTAGTAACACATAGAGAGATGTTAATACAAATCTTTCTATGTCCACAGCATATTCTGCAATTAGCTTTCAGCAATACTACTCCTAACAAATGAAAAACCAACCAAACAAAAACACCCAAGGCTTGAGCTGTTGAGGGAACAGGGTGAAATGAGTCCCCAGGAAATCACGTAACCCAAATGGTCAGCAGTCAGGACAAGAGAACATCAAGCACCAACAGCTATTGCTTCGTATCTTGCAGCATTACAGTTGCTACTGGAATATTTTAAATTTTTACAACGACGAAAAACTGAAGCTTCAGAAAAGCAATTAACAAGTTTAAGTGTGATATGCTAATGGAAAGATAAGTTGAGTTCAAAGTAAGGTAAAGGGGTAATGTGACTCAAACAGGGAAGACAAATTTAATTAAAGGTCTTCATCCTAAAATCACACATATATACATACTGGCAACTAGAAGCTAAAGTCTGATATCCTTAGTCCATAAATGATCATATTACAGTTCGTCATCCTCCCCTCCCCCTGCAGACAAGGGCACAAGTTAGTCACAGGCAACTTACCAATTAGTTAAGGAAAAAATTTCAATAATGGATCACAAGGGCATGGGTCTTTTGGTTTTGTGTGTTTGTTGCATTGTTTCAGGGGGTGGGGAATGGGTGTTACTTTGGGTATTTGGGGAGTTGGGGGGGGGGGGCACAGCGTGGTAAAAAAGTCCTACTCTAAATAAAAAATTGAGAAAAAAAACCAAAACATAGGCACACCATATGTTCTTCAGGAAATCAAAAGCGTTTCTAGTAAACCTTTCAAAATTTATCATTACATAAGCTTTTTCAGTGATCTGAATCAAAAGACTAGTCAAGTACTGAATATGGGCATTTGTCTAATTTCATCTGTTTGTTGGGTTTTTTTTATTGTTGCATCAAAACAGACTAAAAATTCCTCTTATGTCTCCCTACTTGGAAAAGGAAGAAAATACCAAATCTTAGAAGTTGGTACCCCGATTCTTCTAATGGGAGAAAAAGTCAATCTGATGCCACAAATCACATGTGAAGTGACAGAAAAAAGCCATAAGACACCAGCAAAAAAAAAAAAGGTAATGAAATGCCTAAACCCAGTTGTGCCTGAATAATCTGGCAGCCTTCTACAACACGGCTAGAGTGGTGCTGGATAAAGGAAGAGCAACTCACATCATGTAGCTAGACTTGTGCAAAGCATTTGACTCTGTCCTGCATGACATCCTTGTCTCTAAATTGGAGAGGCATGGATTTGACAGGTGGACTACCCAGCAGATACAGAATTGGATGAATGGTCGCACTCAATGTTTGAGTGGAGACGAGTAACGAGCGGCGTTCCTCAGGGATCAGTATTGGGACCTGTGATGTTTAACATCTTTGTCAGCAACAGGGACAGTAGGATAGAGCGCACTCTCAGCAAGCTTGCTGACGACACCAAGCTGTGTGGTGCAGTTGACACGCTGGAGAGAAGGGACGCCATCCAGAGGGACCTTAACAGGCTGGAGATGTGGGCCTCTGCCAACCTCATGGAGTTCAGCAAGGCCAAGTGCAAGGACCTGCACCTGGGTCAGGGCAATCCCAAGTACAGGCTGAGTGGAGAAAGGATTGAGATCAGCCCTGAGGAGAAGGACCTGGGGGTACTGGTGGATGAAAAGCTGAACATGAGCTGGCAGTGTGCGCTGGCATCCCCGAAAGCCAACCATATCCTGGGCTGTATCAGGAGAAGCGTGGCCAGCAGGTCGAGGGAAGAGATTCTCCCCCTCTACTTCATTGTCATGAGAATCCCACCTGCAATACTGTGTCCAACTCTGAGGCCTCAAACAGCAGAAGGTCATGACTGGTTGGCACAAGTTCAGGAGGGCCACAAAGACGATCAGAGGGCTTGTACCAAAATTCTTAGCCATCCAAAACCCCAAGCAATGCACTAGCTCTCAACCTGGCCAGAACACAGCTGGATGACCGATGTCTCTGTTTCTACTCACTATATTGTACTGAGACAGCCAACAGCTATTTCTCCTTAGCCCAATGCTTACTACTACAACAGCTTGCTTGTGACATTCAAGAACCAAAGAAGTCAGTGGTCCTCAAAACATTATCTTATTGTTTATTTGATGAATATTAGGGACTACCTCCAAAGAGCAGATGATATATTCAGGTCTCTGCAATAATCCATACTTTACACTGTTTTTAACAACTACATTAGGGACAATTATGACAAAAACACTAATTATTACATACAAACTTTGTAGCACAGTAACCCTCAGAGTCTCCTCACATCATTGCTCATTGTGCTATGTGCTCTTCCTGAATACACACAGACTTCCTCCTCTAAATACACTCAAACTAAAAGCCAAAAGTTTGAAGTAATTTGTATCCTAGAGTAAAGATAGAAGAACCCTGTACCTTTTAATGAAGGTTTTCGCTTATCAAAACACATTTTTGCTTTCACAGAATCACAGAATGGTTTGGGTTGGAAGGGACCTTAAAGATCACCCAGTTCCAACCCCCCTGCCATGGGCAGGGACACCCTCCACTAGACCAGGTTGCTCAAAGCCTTTATATGCTTTTGACAGAGAAATACACTGCTTTGAAAATAACTGGTCACAGACTAAACAGAGTTTGTAAATACACCCTACTAGGGTAAAAAACCAAAATTTAAAAAAAATTCCAAGCACAGCAGCAATCAGCTACAGAAGGCCCAGTAAGAGCCAGGCTTTCTACTTAGCTTTCAAGCTTTGCTGCCTGAATAAAGCCTCTGTTATTATACACTTATTTTTTGCTCTATGAAATAAGCTAATGCCTTGTGTAAACTTTTTAAAATACAGAGTAACCTAGGAACAAGTGTCCATGTTTGGAGGAAATACAACAGCCAAAGAATGACGAGATTTCTAGATGCCTCAGTCAAGTTCAAGGTATGAGCATCACCATGAAGTCCCAGTTCTTTGGTTTTAATGTGACAGAAACACTACCCATGTGAATCAAATGCAGCAACAGCAGTATTTTTTTTTAAGTGTTATATACAGGTAGGAAGAATTTCATTATGAAGAAGTATTCCACCTTACCTTCCTAAATGGCAATGAAACCACATGATTAAGGGAATTAATTCAGAGTGATATGCATACTTCCTCCTCAAATCTAAACGTTTCTACTTTTTTCTGAATGTTGGATTAAGTACATAAATAAAAGAAATGGAATAGGTACTGTGTTTATAAGATAAGCAGCCATTTATAACCGAACACTACAGAAAAAGGTTTCTGTTTCCTAACTAGGTAGGTAACAGCAATCATTATGGGAAGGCATTTCCTAAGCAGTAAATAAATTAAAGATCACAAATTCATAGACCACACCATTCAGATTTCAGAAATTTAACCAGATTTTTGACTGTATTGCAAGCTTTCTACAGAAAAAAAAAAAGGTAAATCAAGTGCACAGAGAACAAGTTAAGCGGGAAATGCGCTGCAGTGCATTAGGTGCAATGTGGTTGCTGTCACATTATGAAATTTGCACCGTGAAGCCGATGAGGAGCTCGAGAAATTCAGTTTCAGCACTGAAAGAGGCGAGCTTTACAACCCAGTCAGATGCCAAAAGTTGCAGCTGCTTTGCATCAGTGTTCCAGATGGTAAGCCACATTAGCAGTCAGTCATAGATCATGTTCAAAGTATTCCGCTTCTCCCTCCTCCTTTTAAGAGCTCTCACTGCACATGAGGCAAAATATTTACAAACTACTGCTAACAGACACCATCAAAATGGTTAACAGCAAGAGTATTGTAACTGAAGAGAACATCAGTCACCATTCCTTCCATCAGCACGCTCCTCCCTTTATACAAATACTCATAGAAATGAAAACTCAAGAAGCCACGTTTGTGTGGTTAAGCAGATACACAAGGTACATTTAACACCACTACGCTAACAGTTCTGAACCTGCACTTTTATTAAGCCATACAACGTATACTGGAAAGCAGGCTTCCTGACTTAATGAACTTGAAAAAACCCATACAGTACTTCTGAGACCCAAAAAAACCCCACCCACGACAACTTTCTCATTCCAATAACCAGGAGTATTTGGCTAAAATTCCTTTTAGTAATTAAAGTTGAAAATCCAAGATATGACTAAGGAAATCCCCTTACCAGGTAAGAACATTACTCCAAGCCCTCCAGTGAATGAGAAAGAAGATAGAACCCTTTTGGAAGAAAACCACTTCCAAAAAAATTAAATCCAATCTTTGCAATTCTTCTAATTTTTGCACTTCTAAAGGAGACCTTCCACATGCAGAACTGAATGAGTCAAGTTTAAGCTCAAGCACTGGGGAATTGCATCAGAAATTGGTAGTGGAGAACATGACAGCTGCAAACAAGGCCTCCTCTGCAAGAGGTTTCAGATCTGATGTTTCAGCTAAAAAAATATTTATAGTTACACAACAGAAACTTACTCTGTAGACGTTACACACAGAGGTGGATTCTAGGGTACAGGCTTTGTTTGCTCTCCAGTTTACAAAATGAAAGATTTTATTCCATCTAGCAAAGCTGCATGGTTATTTCACATAAAAGGGACAGGGTCTCTCAGGAGAGAGACACATTACTCCTAATTCATCTCAACATGAGTGTAAGCATCCAATGTTACTATCAGCTCTCAAACCTAAACTGCATATAAATCTCAAATATCCAAAGAAATTTGAGAAGTCGCTCTTCTCTTGTATAGCACACATAAAACTCTTAACACTTCCTAGACATAGCTGATTACAAAGGGGCACCTAAACAAATACATTAAAAGAATCCAGAAGAGAGTCATTAAGAGGCCTCACAAGTATGAAAATGACTGTGGAGTTTAAGGCATTTGGGGGGGGGGGGAAGGGGAAGTCAGTCAAACCACAGAGTACAAATAAAAAAGTCAAAGGAAGTAGAAGTAAACAGAAGAAGGAAATGTTTAGAAGAAAAAAGACAACCTCTCTCCAAGATGTCCTAGCTTTAAAGAAGGGAAAGATCCAAAACTTTCTCCAACCTACACTTGGATAAGTCAGACTATGAAATGAACATTCCTCTGGATGCAAACCAAAGTTTTAACACGCCTGAAAAGGGCAATTTCTTGAAGACTTATAACTCAGAAGTATCATGCAAGCCAAAGCGACAAAGTTAGCAGAAGAATCACTGGTCAAAGTCCACCTGAAATCTAATCCAGTCTATCCTTCAAAGACAGCAGGAGACAGACAGACTAGAAACAAAAACGAGAATACCACGTTCAGCTTTCTTGCTCATATGGGGAACCCCCATCTGCAAGTTAAAAATACCAGTCTCATTTCGCAATTGCTTGCACACAAAGGTAATCAGCAAGAAATCCAGAAAAGATGGTTCATTCATCTGGATCACTTCTTACAGCAAGTCAATGGACCAAAACAAAAAACTCTGGGCAGGCGGCGCCTGATGCAGTGGCTGAGCTTTGCACTGTTAAGAAAACAGTTTCAACTCACAGGGTATCAGTTAAATGACTAACTGCATCAGTAGAGAAACTGGGACAGCAATCGTTTCTACCAGATTCACACCATGTTTTAACATCAAAATACACAACTTTTAATTGCACTATCAGACAAGTGAAATTTAAGTTTATTTTAAACAGCATAACCTGTATTTCCAGGATATATCATGCATATGGCAAAGCAGTCGTTCAGGTTCTCTGCACGTTAGACCATCATCTTCAAAGGGTTCACTCTACTCCATTCATTTAATGGAACACAAGCAGTAAGGCCTGCTTATGACTACAAGTTAAAGGTCTTTCCAATGCACTAAAATACCAGAGAAATCTGTAAATGAAGACTTGTTCAATGAAGGAAATACAAAAATGTTCAAGAGTTCAAACATGTCTTGGCTATAACCAAGCTTAACATCTTCCTACCACGTAGGAAAAAAGAGGTTGCCTCAAACCTAGGCTGTCCTACCTAGTAATCACTACTGAAAGCGTCAGCCCCTATAACTGGCTTTTTTGAATGGCAGGTGAAAACTTCTCACAGTATCCTCCCCAGTGTCAACATCCCTTATCATCATCACAGTAACTGAACTAGAATTAGGAAAATGCTATTGGTACTACTCAAACTCCTATGATGACAGTCTCCAAGTCCGGATTTCTCACTCATTCACTCCACATCACTGCACACCAGTTCCCTGTATTCTCTTGTCTACACCACAGTCCCAGCAATTCCATGATACAAATTTTGCCATCCTTTCCCTGATCTCCCTAGCGTCATTCCTCATTTTGCCCAGTACTGAGGCCTGTGCAGGCTCTCCCTCTCTCTCACCTGGATAAAGCTTCTTCTCCTAGCATCCTGGCTGCTATATGCAGCAGAGTACGCACTCAGCTCAGCGCCTGAAATGCAACTCCTCCCAGTGCACAGACATTGGCACCCTTATCAGTGCAAAGCTCAGTTGGGAATTCCACACCATCCCATGTACAACGCATCTCCACTTTGGCTGCAAAGAGGAAGATGGAGTTTTTCCATCTTCAAAGCCTCAAAATGATCAGGGAATGGGTGAGATTTCCACCTGCTTATCTTTCCATAATTTTGCCTCTTTTAGTCATTTCTAGCACCTCTAGTCTCCTTATCTGCACAATTTTCTTCCTGGCAGGTGCAGCACTGATGTGTGTATCAGTTCTGAATGCTGAGAGGAGAAAAAAAAGTCAGTACTGTCAATTCCATGTTGCTGCTCACTTTCCACAGCACCAAAAGCAAAAAGGTTCTTTCACTGCAGACTCAAGGAGGAGCTGCACTTGCCTGCATTAGGTTGAGTTTTACAAGTCTTACCAGCTGCATGTGACAGCTTCTATGAACTCACCAAACGTAAAGGGGCACATTTTATTCCTACTTTCCCCCTATATATTCTGTGTGTGCAAGCCTTTTTTAATTATAAAAAATCCACTAAATTCACCCTGATGTCATATCTGTAGGCTCCCTAAATTTTCCACTATCCCTCTATCCCACACTTCCCTACCTTTTCTATAGCACTAATAAAAGTCTTTTGCCCCACAACAACATCAGAATCACCTCCCTCTTAGCTTTTGCAAGCTGTTTGCTTCTTCTTTCATGTCAATATCTCAAATTCGCTCATCGCTGCTGCAACCAGAGCCCCTATGGTATCTTCTTTTAGTTTATGCCCGCAATCCTAAAGCACAAATTCTGTCGGTTCCACTCTCCCACCGCGATACATCATCCTTAGTATTCCACTGTACTTAGGATTCTGCATGCCCTTCCCCGCCCCGTCATTCTTTTCTCCCTGCATCATAACTGCATTTCTCCTTCCCCCTCTGAAAAGTAAATTATTCACAGGATTAACAGCACAAACCTGTTCTTTAATCTACAGGCAAATACAGAACCACTTTAAAAAGGCTGACTGCTCTCAGCAGAAGGCTCGGTGCATCCCTCACTTTCTTACAGCCTTCTCTGCACAAACATACAGTTTAATGAATATGAAGTTTGTCATTCAGATAGCAAACTACGCCACAAAATTTTAGCTACAGAAACCACTTCCTCTAAACAGAAATCTGGAGACCAAGATACCACAGTCATCATTTGCCTTGGAAAATGTTATTTGTTGCCTGTTTTCAATAAATAAATGAAAGGTGAAAAGATCTGTTCTCAGCAAACAGCAACTGAAATATCAAGTACTTGTGCCTGTCAATATGTAAGTTCTGAGAAAATACCCTTTCCCGACAAAATGTACAGAATCTCCTCTTTATAGATGAATCACTGCTTCCCAGAGGGTTCACTTAATTATTCAGTTTACACCACCACTGCTATCCTTTCTTTTACCAACGTGCAAAAAATTTCATCCTCTTCTTATAACATTGTTCTCAGAGGTTTAGTAACACGATTGTTTAACACCGGTAGGACATTAAGACAAACTGAGTGATATGGTTATTACTTCCATAGCTTTGCTAGACAGATATTGGGGGGGTTTCTTAGCAGCTATCCTTGAAAACAAGGCTTCACATCACCAAATGCGTACTTAGTATAATTTCTGAAGACTTATCCTAAGTCATCTTTTGTACAGGGAAAAAAACAATTTGAAAGCACTGAAATGACATACTTAAAGCCCACCTGTACACCAGCCATCAAAATCCCAAGAACTAAAAGATGCATGCAGCATGCTGACCAAAAAAAGTAATTAAGAAAAAGAAATACTCAAAGGTAAGTGAATCAGAGACTAAGACACTAGTATTAGAATGCAGAAGACGCAATAAGGCAGCCAGACAACATAATCAATAGATAAAAAGCATACTGATATTAATAATTGTTCTCTACAGGCTCAGCTCATCCTGTAAGTACAGGTATAGGCCACTATCAAAGGAGCCTAAGCCTACATAAAAATTATAATTGATCTTTCCTTTGAAAGAAATGAAATTTGTTTAAAATAGGTAAGTGAGCGAATGGATGAACTTGAATGTCTTGAGTTCTTCATATTTCAACATAAATGCAAAAGCATCGACACCTGGTTTAAGGTCACTGGTACCTGGGAAAGCACACACTGGAAATAAAAGCACATGTTCTTGTATTGTCTTTGTATATTCTTGTATCATCTTTTACTTTCTAAGCATCTACTGTTCTTCGCAGTCAGCAGGAATCTACGCAAGGGCCTAGCCTAATGTCTGGGTTTACCTGGTACGGCCACGTTTGCTCAGCCCCATTAGTAAACTAACACAGCACTCCTGCCCTTCTCCTGAAGGCCTCAAGCATCTCTTTGAAGATTTTAGCCCAGTGATTTTCAGGAAATAAAGCAAACCTGAAGCAGCAACTAAACGAGATTTCAGAAGTTTAAGTATGTAAATTTTAACTGCATGTTCTCTAGTACTTGATGACAGCCTAATAGACGAGATCATCCAGGATTTAACTTTAAAATTGGGAGGGTTTTTTGTAACACGCAGTCTTCTCCGTTTTTCACCCCACAGCAACGACAGAATTTCAGTTTTGTTCGCAAATCTCTAGGAAATCACTGGGCACCCTTATTTCCCTAATAGGTAAGAAAACCTAAGGCCTCTGGCAGCTTCTCGCTGACGCCATCGCTAACTCCACACCCCCTTTTTTTGACAGGATTGACGGCGGTCTAAACCGCTGCTGCTTTCTCCACAAACTTACACAAGGCCACCGGTCTCCTGGCAGGCTCCGGCACGCAGTCCACCAGCCCAGCTCCCCCCGGCTCTGCCACGAGCAGGATGGAGGGGCAGGCAGGTGAGGCCCCCGCGGAGCGGCACCGCCGTGGGGCCAGCGTGCTGAGGCGGGGCGGGGGCAGGCAGCCATTCTAACGGCTCGACCCGAGCATCACAACCATTTCCTGCTCCCTCACGGCAGCTACAGCGGTTCCGGGCACCTTCACATACGGTACCATACCCACCCTGCCCTGCCCGGGCTGGCTGCCCCTTCCAGACCTCCTCCCGCCTCCGCCACCCCCTCCCTCAGCCTCGGAGCAGCAAGCGACCCCCCCGCGGGCCGCGCACAGACCCACCGCCCGCCCCTCACCTTTCGGCAGCAGCAGCTTCACCTCTCCGTTCTCCTCCCGACCGGCCGCACTCAGGGCCCCGCCGCCATCTCCCACCGCCGCCACCACGGGCAGGGCCCCGTGCTTCCTCCTCTCCTTATCCCGCTTCTCCTTGGGCTTCTTCGGCTTGGCGCTCCCGCCGACGGCGCCGGCTGCTCCGCCGCTACCGCAGCCCCCCGCCTCCACGGCCAGAGCCAGGCGGTGTCGGTGGTGGCGGTGCTGGTGGTAGGATGAGGAGGGGGAGGCGGACGACGGTAGCAAAACGGCGGGCGACAGCAGCTTCCGGGGCAGCTGAGAAGGGAAAGCAAAGCCCCCCGCGCTCCCGGGGGGGCCAGAAGGCAGCGCAGGGAAGCCCCACGCCGCAGGGTTGCTGTAGCTCGGCACAACCGCTGGCAGCGGCAGCGACTGCTTGCCGCTCCCGCCGTTGCCGCCACCGCCGCCCCCTTCGCCGTTGACGCGCTTAGTGCCCTTCAGGCTCCTCTCATCGGCTCCCTTCATCTTCTTGGCGGCTGGCTGGGACCCACGGGAAACCTTCGCGTCCGGGGCCGGCCTGGCGCCGAACGGCTCCTGTTCGGGCGACGCCGCGCCACAAACAGGACTCGGCAGCTCCGCCATTTTGGGCTCCTGCTTCTATTTACTCTCGGCTCGCCTCAACCGACAGAACCGGGAGGGGCGGGGGGGCGCCCCCGCCTTGCCCAATGGGCAAGGGAGGCGCCGGAGAGACAGCGGTGTCGGCCAATCGCAGGGCGAGAAAGGGGGCGGGTTCTCAGGGGATTGGGGTTGGCGGACTCGGCTGAGTGCGCAGCCGGAGCGCGGGGGCGAGGCGCCGCTGTTGAGGCGGGCGCAGCTGCCGGGGGGGGGGACGGGAGCGGGGCAAGGAGGCGGTACTCGGCTCGGGGGTGGGCCCGGGCCCCAGCCACCGCGGGCGGGGGTAGGGCAAGGCAGCCAGCCGCCCCGAGCGGTGGAGGGCGGGGCTAGGTCGAGCCGCGGCAGCCGGAGGGGGCGGCCTGGGCTTGGGGGACCGAGTCCCGCGGAGCTGCTGGTTGGAGATGCGGGTGGTCAGGCGTGTGCCGGGTTACGGCGGGACCGGAGGCGCTGGCGAGCTGGTTGGCTCTAACTCTTCGGGTCCTGGCCCCGGCCGCGGCCGCATGGCGCTGCCGCCTGCGGGGACGGCCGAGGGGCTCCTTGCAGCCCCGCGGGCTGTTTCCTGAGACAGGCTTTTGTTTCGGAATAAGGCAAGTTTGGAATAGCGCCTTTCCCGGGCGGTCGCGCCGGCGGTAGCCCCTGAGGCGATGTAGCCGGTCTCTTAAGCAAAAGCACCCGGGGTGAGCACCCTGACCTGGAGCTGCCAGGGTCTGTTGAAATGGACGCTTTGTGTCCAAGGCTGAGGCCGAAGCGGCTGAACCCCGGTTTTCCACGCTCTCCCCAGTCATCGGAGGAAGTCGGCTTTGAGGCCTGGAAGCTGCCGTGGGCCTGGTGGGAGGAAGGCAAAGGCTGCTGTGTGAGATGCTGTCCCACCGGAGCAGTCGGATGTCCGTCTCAGCAAGATCACTGCCCCTCGACTGCTGTGGCTCAGTAAAGAGATGGCACTGCAGCTTCCCCCAAAGCAAAGGCAGCCCGGCCTGCAAGGTGGAGTTCATTGTCACGTATAGGAGCACCCCAGCCATGCCTTTGGCATCTACAGCTGCCAGGGCTGCTGCTCAGGTGCAGACTGAGATTCTCCCAAGACCTAGCGAAGCAGGAATGGGTCACAGAAATAAACAGAAAGCGAGCCCTTGTTTGCTGGAGTGTTTGCATTGCCGATCTGCAGTCAGTCATACCTGCAAGTCTCCTTGTCTCAAGGGGAAGAACAGAATAGCTGCCTTCAACTTTGTCTGGCAGACTGGTGCCAAAACATATTGCTCTGTGAAGATTTGTATGTGACATCAGACAAAGTTGAGATAATTTTTTTCATCATTTGAACTACAACGATCAGCCTCAGATTAAGCTTGCTGCTAGCACTCTGGCTATCTCCTCCTTTGTTTCGTCTTTTGCAAATTGTAAACCGTGCTGGTTCAGTGTTAACAGCAGCAAAGAATAAATCCAGCCGCCTCTGCTTAAAGGATTTTTCCTCAGATGATTCAAGTTTCACTGCTGTGGGAATGTATGCTCAAACTGGATCTCTGGGCACAATGGGGAAAATGGTGTCTGCGTCACAGCACAGGAAGAACACTTCACAGCACATATTCCAGCCGTAGTCAGCTAACGTCCAATCCCAGACTGAAATCCAGGTACTAATCTACCCGTACGTACCTAGGCTGCTATAATTAAAACAGGTGTATGAGTACAGAGGTCATCTTCAACTCCCTCAGAAATTTATTACTGTTTATCAGTAGGTGAGAAAAAACTGCATTTTCATAGCTCTAGAATGAGGAAATTTTAGGCACCTCGTGGCACTGTCACAACTTCGCAGGCTTTACAACCCAGTTCATCTTACTTTTATGCTAGTATTGATACCAAAAAACAGTATATTAAGTCCATTGAACAAACTTGTACTTCAGGTAAGCCACAACTGTATTTTCACACTTGGACTTCTAGGGGCTTGGAAAAAGAGAACAGCAGAACAGCGTTTACCAGGGGCTTTGATCTTTAAGTGGTGTAAATGCTAGGGCGTGCCTTCATCCAGGAAACTTGACAACAACCTCTGTGAAATGCTGACGTTGCCTAGGAGTACATCGCTTTTCTTAGCAAGATTTATTATGCTAATTAGGCTAGATAACTATGTCAGTGGCTGAGTACCTTCAAATGTGCACTTACATTAATGTAGTTAGTAATTAAGACAAATCTTCATATTTCTGAACTTCTTACTGCACATGCTGGATGTCAAAAAAATGCGTTTTATCATAAAACAATGTATTAATGGGAAAATACAAAGATAAAACTGATGGGAAAGGGAGTCATAGCCCAAAACTAGATGTAAAAGCTGACATCTAACTAATAAATGGGCAGCAAAATTTAACAGACAGCTGACAATATGCTACTAAACATCAGTCAAGCTATTGTATCCTGAGCTGCCTGAAGTAGTATATTGCACTTGTAAGCATAAGGCAAGTTTTTATTAGGGAATTCTGTAGAAAATTCATCAGGAACGAAATGACTGAGTACCTATTAGGTGTAATTGTTGCCTGTTGGAAAGCAGTGTGACTAATGTTTGGAGGTTTTCTGCTGCTATCTCATACCCATTTGTCAGCAAGGAAAATTATAGAGTGCTTGAAATTCAGAAGCCAGTTCTGTGTTTCAGATCCCACAGCCCTGCTGCTGCGTGGTAGCCAGCCTGGCGGGCACACTACAGGAAGAGGTGGTGTCCCTGTCACTTGTTTCGTCACACGGATGCATTGAAGTGCTACACCTTTGGTAAGCATGCATTCTGAAATATTTAAGCCAAATTTCAGTGCGTCTTCCTTTCTACTTCTTTTTGTTTTAATTAAACCTCTGGATGCTGGTGCATATGCCACAGACAGACACTTGTGAGCAAGACACAGAGTGAGAAACACCAAAAATGCTTCAGAATAAAAGTGTGTCTGTTAAAAAGGGGGAACAAGCAATACACCTTGCATAAAATACAGGTTAGGATCACAAAATTGTGCTCATGTTAATTGGAAACAGCAGAATGTATATGCTTATAGTAAACCGATGCAACCTCAACAAATACCATCAAAACATTGCGCCCAAAACCACTGTCGAGAAATATAGTAGCTTATAGTAGCATAGTACAAATATACTGACATTTTAAGTAGAATAATTACAAAATGCTGATATAATTGGTTATTAATTTGTTTTAATATCTATCTTGTTGCAGTAACTAAGGAAACTGAACAAGTTATTGTATATGCTTACCTGAACTTTGTCACGTTTTAGACATCCCCCATAAAATAAAAAGCTCTCTGTAAGTGCTGTACACAGGTTGAGTGACATTATTTTGCCTTTATGCTCTTAGCTGCCTACCAAAGTGATGCTCCGGAACCTTACTCAGATCTCCAAATAGAAATATGATTTTCCGAAATGTTATTTAATCTCTTTATAGTTTCAACAGTTGGCTTTCCATGTGCTTACTTCCTTGGTTTGGCATCTTTTCAGTTCCTAATTCAAGCATGGAAATGATTGTGCCAAGAATAAATTGAAAACATTTGATAACACTTATATTCTTTATGCTGGTTTTTGTCTGCAAAATCAGCTAAATGTAATTTTTAATGCTATTCATTTTTTCTTACAATTCATTAAAAGTACATTTATTCACCTTTGGAAACGGAGGTAAGAACTAGCCTTCTTGTGTGCACAAAAGGTACTTACAAAGGTAGTTGCATTATGTAAAAGTGTGGTTTATTTCAGAAAAGCCTCTGAAGAGAGGGTGCTGAGAGGATGAAGCCAGGCTCTCTCCAGTGTGCCCAGGGACAGGACCAGAGGCATTGGGCACACGCTGAAACACAGGAGGTTCCCTCTGAATGTCAGGAAACTCGTGAGGGTGACTGGGCACTGGCACGGGTTGCCCAGAGCGGTTGTGGCATGTCCATCCTTGATCCTTGGAGCTATTCAAAAGCCACCTGGCCACAGTCCTGGGCAGCCTGATCTGGGTGGCCCTGGTTGAGCAGGGATTGGACCAGGCAACCCCCAGAGGTTCCTGCCAACCTCAACCCCTCTGTGATTCTGTAACATGCACATAGGTAGAGCTTAATGGGCAAAAGGATAATTACCTCTCTGAAAGATGAGAGCTACGGTAATTTGAATTTTTCCAAAATGCATTGTCCATTCCAAGGAAGTATTTGGATTATACTTCAGTCAAATTCAGAACTGGAGTCCTTCCAGCAGCTGAGGTTATGGGGTTACACGTAACCTCATGCACCGTGTCATGCACACAGAGGTAAGAGTTGATCCAACCGCTGTCCAGTTATAAACAACACCCAACAAACCTGTTCAAATGACAGCGTGATTAAAACAAGCTGCATCTTCATTTTATTTGGCCTCTGATGGTGTTCAGTAAAAGCAAGTGACATCTGAAAGGCTTTATCATGAAGCTTGGGAACATCTTTTCCTATGTTCAATATACCCCAAGGAGAATACAGCACAATCCAGCAGCTGTCAGCAAGTAAAAGGAAACTGAAGTTTTATGCTAAAGATGCCAAGATCATAAGACACTTTATCTCATTTACTTACAAAGATTTTACAGAGAGACCCAGAATTCTGGCATAAAGCTGCTATCTCCATCATCCAGACTCTCGGAAGAGAAGGTCTTGCTGTTAGTCTCCCCTCTCAAAACACCTTTGAACTCTTTTCTAAGGCTGAATTGATCAGCCTTTCCCAGTTGAGCTTGTTAATGCTTTATCTCAGGCTTTTGCTGCTATTGCTTCTCTCAAGAATAAAGATACAGGCAGTTTTACCTCAATAACTCAAGGTACTTTGTGTTGTAATAATTTTTTCCTACCTGCGGAAGGACCCAGTAGGTCCATGCTGTAGAGACATGTTGACTATTTTGTCTTATAGAGACTATAGCACAAACTTGCCCACCTAGATCTTTGAAAGTGACAAAAGCAGGGTGTTGCATAGTGTAAAAGTAAAAAAAAGCCCACATACTTACAATGTCATACCTATACAGTGATTCCTAGATGTTCCTGAGCTAAATTCTAAACCAGCCATTGCTTTCCACTGCAGATTCTGGACAAGTTAGTCACTTGACCAAAGTACTGTGTCAGGGGATGACAGCAGATGATTAATTTTCAGGTTATGTGGACAACTCCGCATGAACCAGCTGAACAGGCAGGAAAGGACAGCTGCCATCTAGGACAGATAGAGCTGGGGGAGATGACTGCAGTAAGGTGAGTTTCACAACTGTAGCCTGAAAGCCACAGAGCAAGCTACCAGAGTATTAATATCCTGAGAGTTCTGTCTTCATCCAAGTTAAATCCAAGATTCCTTCATTCCCTACAAACCAGGGGAGGAGTCCCTCAGACAGTATCTGTAATCGTCTGTGCTTTTAGAGTTGGAACGTGGTACCCATGCACGGGACAAGCCCAGCATTTCCATCGTTTTTCAGTTTCAGAGTCTCTAACCTCCTTCCCCCATGCCCAACACAAATTTAAATGCAACAGGAGCCTGAACTGGACCAAGGGAAGATGTTGATTTGGAGCCAGATGTTCTCAAGCTCAGACGACTTCTCCAGGGCTGGAGTGTGTGAAAGTATTTTCCCAAAAGAAAAGATAGTAACTAATAACACAAGAATTATGTCTAAATTGGCATCACAACCAAAACTCTGCTTTTTAACATCCTTTCAGAAAAAAAAAAAGTTTTAATTGCAGATTTGCTGCTTATGAAAGCTTTAAAATAGCCTACACCTCCAAAGTTACAATGGACACCAGGGAATGCTGCCTCATAGAAAGGAAAAACTTAACAATAACCATTTCAAAATGAGTCAAATCTAATGGCAATGCAAAGGAAAAAACCATTTTGTGGGGTCTGGGCCCCCTAACATAAGAAGGACATGGACCTGTTGAGTGGGTCCAGAGAAGGGACACGAAGGAGAGGGTTGGAGCCCCTCTGCTATGGGGACAGGCTGAGAGAGTTGGGCTTGTTCAGCCTGGAGAAGAGAAGGCTCCGGAGAGACCTTAGAGCACCTTCCAGTACCTGAAGGGGGCCTACATGGAAGCTGGGGGGGGAGGCTTTTTACAAGGGCCTGTAGTGACAGGACAAGGGGTAACGGGTTTAAACTGAAAGAGGGTGGGTTTAGATTAGGTATCAGGAAGAAATTCTTCATGGAGAGAGTGGTGAAGCACTGGGACAGGTTGCCCAGAGAAGCTGTGGATGCCCCATCCCTGGAAGTGTTCAAGGCCAGGCTGGATGAGGCTTGGAGCAACCTGGTCTAGTGGAGGGTGTCCCTGCCCGCGGCAGGGGGGTTGGAACTGCATGACCTTTGAGGTCCCTTCCAACCCAAACCAGTCTGTGATTCTATGAAAGCAAAGTCATAGACTCTCCCAAACAAAACTCTAAAGGAATACTTATTCCTTAGCAAGCAATTCCCCTGAGTTATGCCTCCCTCTTATTGTTGCAGGAGTTCAAGTCAATGGCAAATTAGAAGGACCAAATCACAGACTGTGGCCTTCCTTCTCAACCACAGTGGCACAGAGATCACTGGGAGTCATCTGCCTTATCGAGGGTGTACAGGTAGGGAACTGGTAAACACAGCTGGCCAGACACATTCACCTGCATCTAGAAGGGAGTAAAGGCAACCCCCTGAAACAACTGGTTCAAACACTGCTTTCTTCCCTCTATTTCTGGCACTTTCTGCAATGGAAGCTGTGTTTCTCAATAGGTTGGTGTAGTTTCTTTTAAAAATTGAAATCGAAATGGATTTCTTGATGGCTTTTGTTCCCCTACCCCTAGACACTTATAATCTAAGCTGTTTCAGAGACAGTTCTTTGGAGTACATTTAGTTCTAAGAAATTCAAGTCTTAGAGAGTGGCATTTATTTGTAGAGTAGCAGTTTATAAGCGTATGTATATATAAGTATATATATACATTAAAAGGCCTACTTAAAAGTAGCAGCTAATCTTTCACTGCTCACCTCAGCTTCTCGCTCATATAAACAACATTTACATGGAAAAATCCAGAATAAAAAGCTTTCTGTCTATTCACAAATTTGATTCCACATTAGAGGCAGCAGCTTTCTAGGTCAGTGGCCTTGGTGATTCTGGGAATCACTTAATTCCAGAAAAACTGCTGCAAGTAAAAACCCATTTGCCATAACGTCCTTGCATTTTCTCAGATGTATCAGGAAGATAATTGTACCTGAAGTTTCTGGACCCTGAGATTAGGAAGGCATCTCACAGGGACTGCAGGCTAGGTTTAAGCAGAAAATATTGTACTTCTCATCTAAAAATATTTACGTTAAGTAAGTCACCCAAAAATGTTTAAATATATGTACTGAATGGCAGTTACGGGCTTTGAGATCCATTCAGGATGGAATGAATAACATGAACGTAGATCTATCACATTGCTCTCCGTCTTGGATCAGCGTCTTGAACATGGGAGATAACCCGGCTCCTCCCAGCCTGTTTACGTAAAATGGCAGTTGTACCGTATGTTGTTACTTGTACGGTCTTGCCCTGGCTTGAAGGCAGGAGTGCTGAGCGTACGTGATGGATAACCCCAAATTCCAGTAAACGCGTAGAAAGAATTTGTCATCTCACCACAGCCTCTGGCCCGGAGGCTGCTGCGAGTGAGCTCCCTCGTGCTGGTTGCTTCTGATGCTTGGAGATAATAGGGAGGGAGGAGAAGGAGGGGAGGGAGAGAGACAAACAGATGGAAGTGTCCTTCACGCATAAAACAGATCACTGAAGTAAGAGACATGGAAAAGTGCTTGCTTGATACATCTAAATAATACCACTGAGAAAAACTGACTCCAGCTTTCTGAATCATGTCACTGAAGTGGTGCAGCCAGTTTACAAGAAGTCGTGTACCCTGGTGTCCGCTCTCTGGATCTTACCGTTACGTATATTCTGGTCTCTAGCAAAGCTGGTTCACTGTTTTAAATGTAAATTTAGACAGGCTCAAGATGTGGTCCGTAGGAGCTCCTATATATTTCATGAGTTGTGAGGAAGGCCCTAGAGCACGTCACATGCTCCAGAAGTGGTGAGGAGAGGGGCCCTGAACTGCCAAAACACAAAGCATTCAGTTTAGTGACAAACGCTGATCCCTTCCAACGTGCCTTCCCTGTGATCCTGGGCTGCAGACAGGCCCAAGAGCGGAGCAGCCTCCCTAGGAGCCAAACCCCTCCCAGAGGCAGGGCTGAGCTGGATCTTGTAGTCTAGTCCGGGAGATGTGTACAAGAAACCTTCTGGGCTCATTCCGACTCCATCGCTCAGAGAAGGCTGGCAGGTGCCTGAGGTCCACAAGAGGCCTGACTTCTTTCATTTTTTAGTTATAGGAACAGAAACGCCCCATCTGACAAATCAAGGAGTCGGAGACCACCCTCCTTGCTGTTGAATAGCTGCCCGAGGGGGAGTTTAGTTTTTCTAAATGGAAAAGGTGAAAGGCAAAAATGATGGAGAAGTAAATTCAGGACAACTTTGACTACAACACAGTATCCAAACTGCAAAGAAGTAATTTATCTGTGGAAAATATTCAGATCCTACAAAAATATTACTTTGAAAAGTGTGGGTTAAAAAAAAATCCACTCGAGTGTTCTTTCCAGCATCACTAAACTTGGCTTGATTTGCTGCCTGAGGACACTTTTCGGAGCTGTTAGTTAGGCATCCCACTAGTCCTACAGTATAATAAAAGTTGATTTACATTATCAAAATAATTACTTGCACTGCTTCCTTCTTATCGGTGGATTACATATCACCAGGCATTTAGATAGATACGCATTCATGGCAGTGGTATCCTAAAGTGCCACTGTTCAGGTGTCACTTTGAGGTCTCAACTTCTACACATGACAACAGATTGCTTTCTAAACATGCCATTCTTCACTTCTCCACCTCTCCCACCCAACCCAGGACAATTCAAGGATCCATTCGTCCTTATTCAGCTCCACCACCGATTTTTTCTCCCACCCTGGGGAGTAATCTTTCCCCGGGCCTGATCAGGCAAAACCAAAAAGGCTGGTACACAATTGCACATTTTGTTTAAAGAAGCATCTTCCTTGTGCTGCATTCCTGTTACCCAACCACACCTCTGCTGCCCTTCTGAGGTTCTTACAAAACCGGGAACCTGCTTAACAAGTTCACTTCAGCCTTTTATTACCCACAGGCAAAGACGGTTTCCTCCATGTACTCGCTACAGTTCAGCTCTTCCCACCTCCCTCCTCCCAAGCTACGTGCTCCTTGTTCTGCCTGACTCTGCCACACACACACCACACAGAGTTCATGGTATTTTATGAACGTGTTTTGGATCAGGTTCTCTATCCAGGCAACTTGCTTCACTTTTGAAGTGCTCACAAATTACTCCCCACAGATCTCATGACCAGAGTTATGAGTCACTTTTTAATTAACTTCTATATAAACCAACGCACAAGGGCTTTTCCAAAAAAACCTGACGCTACGGACTGTTCCCATCAATGGGAAATGTGACCCTACATTCCTTACTGGAGTGCACGGGGATGGCTATTTTAGTGTTTGATTGTGGCTGATGGAATGCAGATCAGAAGCTACATTACTGGGTTTTTTAACAAAAAACTGTGTTCAGATATCGGAGTAATATGGGGAATTAGACTGTGCCAGACTCAACCTTCCTTCATTTACAGCAAAATAATTGTATTCAGTGCACGTGAGAGTGAAATCCTAAAAAGAGAAGCGTATTGGGCAGTACTGATAAAATGTGTTAAGTGACACTACAAAGTTAAATATTCACAATAAAGCATATGCAGGGAATGATGAAACGATTTTGGAGATACAGCAAGCGAAAGGAGAGCAGCTACAGCCAATGGACACCACAGAACTTGCATGTTTCCTCATAAGCTTCCTGCCAACTTCTCGAGGCTCACCTGAACGATGACTACAGCACTTTAAAAAAAGTGAAACCAGCAAGAGAGCTAATAAAAATTTGAACCAACAAAGCAAAAAATTTAAAAATACTCAGATTCATGAACCTGAGGGTTTTTTGTACTTCTGACATTAGGCCAGAGATGTAGCAGGTGGAGTACGTACTGGGATGGAACCGCACACCAGACAGCATCTGGTGAAGAGTGAGCAGCATCAGTAGGCAGAAAAGCTCAGCAGTGTCTTTGATGCTCCCTGTTTGAGCAACGGGACCCTCTCTGAACCAAGTCCAGTTCTTCATTTGACTTCACAGTCAAACTCTCCATGGGATTTTGTCCCTATCTACCCGAAAGATGATTCTTACGTGCCTGTGATCTTTTACATGAAAGGCTGTAACTCTGTGGATCAAAGTGGGACTTGTAGATGTGAAAGACAACTTCCACTTCAGCAGCTGCAATCCGTGGAGCTCAGTCACGCTGCCAAAGGCAGAGCTAACCACTCTCCTTACAAGAGCCCCAGAACTGCAAACATTTACACGCACGCTTAACCCTGCGGATGAATAGCCTCATTGAGCTCGTTCCGGCTGTTTACATGCAGAAGTTACTCCCGTAACTGTTTGCAGGATTTAAGCCAAAATGCAAAACTAAGTTCTTCCCTTGGCTTCACCACAGTAAGTTCTTCATACAGACACGCCATATTTTCAGAGGCAAGAGTCAAGTGGTTAAAGAAATCAACTGTTACAGCGACAACTATTTAATAGATCAAAACAGATGATGTTTTCAGATAGATCTCTTCAAGGAAAGACCGTTTACCTCAGAATTTCACTGTGAGGTTTGAGCACACAGCCAAACAAGATTTTATTTACTTACTTTTTTAAAACAGAATACTGAGCTTTTGCCATGTACAGTCTTGGAGGTGATAAAGTTCAGCATTTCATGCAAAGCTTGAGGGTGACTGGAGATACCACTGTACCGGTGCAGAAAAAAAAAGGTATTTTCTAGCTGTAGTTGATGGCCCAAGACTCAACAAACCTGTGTTTTGATTAAGTGCATGCACCGAAACAGTCAGAAAAAGTCACATCAGAGAAATCCTGGCTGTTACTGGATGTTACCAGAACTGTTATTAACCACTTTGCAGACTTTCTAACTATCTTAACAGGCTTAAATTATGCTGAGAGTTCCAGGCGGCCGGTCGGTGCGTTGCACTGGCTTGCCCCAGCTACTCCTGTCCTAGTTTAATGTGTTCTTGGCATTTAACCCTGCTTTTTAGCCCACACAGCATAACCTTCTGTGGAAGCTGTTTCTGCTCCCCAGGGTTGAAGGGCATTTCGAGGTCATGGCGAAAGGCCTTTCTTTGGTAAAGAGCTGCAGTAATTACAAGTTGTTTATACTGCTGAGATGTCAATTCTCCCTCAAGCACAGAGAAAACTCTCAAGGTGGTAGTTCATGCAACTGTATATGCTCGCATATTTGCTCAGTTACACAAAGCTGGCATTGTCCAAAGTCCTTAACTCCTTGTTCCTCCTCAAACTCCCCTTCTCAAGGTGATTTTCATTTCTAGTCTTTCTCTAGTCCAACCCCCTCAGTTTTCTCCCTGGCTGCAATGTGCCAGGGTTACACTGCAGGCAAAACCCATTATCATTCAGAGCTTCCCAATGCTGTGGGCAACTCCCAGTTGATTAGGAAGGCAGCTGGGACTGCACAGTGCCCAAAGCTATGCTGACTGGCTGCCTACCAGGCCTCAGCCTGCACCCCAAGCACACTCCCATACATTCATATCACCCAACGGGATTTGAGCTTTCCCTACCAAATCACACCTATAGCAGCAGCAGCAACAATCAAACCCCTAGTAGTGGAGTTTCAGCATGGCCTCTTCCGCGCTGCTTTTCGTGCTCGGAGGTAAAAAGATACTCAGAAAGCAAGAAAAGGCTCCGAATCAAAAGAAACAGCATGCCCTAGAGCTTGCAGCTGAGCGAGGCCACTTTAGCAACATGGCACAGAGGACGTGGCAGAAGCAGACTGTTAAAAAGCTGTGCAAGTACATTTTCAAACACAGCTGCAGCTGCATCAGGACCGCTAGTGATTTCACGGTAGGTAGAGACATGCGCTGCTCTCGCATTCAGCATCCAGTGCGGCTTTTAAGACTTTCACGCTGAGTAATAACTCGGCTAACAAAGTGGAACCCTGACGATGCTTAACACATGACCTTGAGAAAAGCTATGTCCTTATTTCCAGCCTGTCCCTGCAGAGAACTCTACAATACAGGGAATTTACTTCTGTACAGCTTATTAGAAAGTTTCAACTTATATTTTATCAACTTAGGTAATTTCCAAGTGGTTTGGACTTACGTTGCTACAAAAAGCCCTCAAATAGTAAATAGTCTTTGAGCCTGTATACATCAATGCCACACCATCTTTCTGCACGCTGATTCCCACCACCCTCCGTTTCAGTCCGTGCCAAACTAGGTCGATGCTTCCTCTGGTTGTATATGCATCCCAAGAGCTGAAGGCTGCACTGAATACGTGCACAAAAATAGCACATTGCTGTCAATAACACGCAAACAAAGATTATCATAAACCTTGGAGAAAGAGCGAGCCAGAGCTTCCATACACACATCTCAAAGGTAACATCCCAGACAAGGCTCAGAGGCCAAACCCTGAGCGGTGTGCTGGGGAGCCCTTTGCTGAAGAGGCAGCGAGATAGAGGATTTTTGTTTAGCTAGGTTTGAGAGATCTTCCCTGCAGGTCTCCACACACATTCATCCTCAAAGAAAGGGGAGTAAACTGTTTCAGCAAGTGTCTTAAACCTTCATGTGCACAGCTCAAAGGGATAAAGTGGAAGGAGCTTTCCACAAACAATAGCCACAGGTGAGGGATCCCCTTATAGAAGCTGAAATACCTGATGCAGCTCCTCAAATTCTCCTTGATTTCTGCCCTCCCTTTACTGTAGGGAACCTCCAACTGCACCATTTTCTCCCACTGATGTACCTCTTTCCCATCTCACCTTTCTACCATCAAATGCATGCATTTTTTGTCTTTTCTTGTTTTCCTGCTTGCCTTCAATTCCATCCTAACCCTGATCCCCATCTTGCAGTTGTGTTTTGCTCTTCCCTTAAAGCTACCCCTTTCCCTCACAGTGCCCCCTTTAGTCACTGCGTGGGTGAATGCAATGCTTGAGCTTTTTGCCTCCCAAAACATTTAGTACCTGTTTTCATTTTCACCTCCATGCCCCAATTCTTGCAATCGTCTCCTGAAATTTCTTTTTGGACTATGTCCAGTCTGGCTTTTCTCTCAAACCAGTTTCCAAAGACTTTTTGATTTCAGACACATCAAACGCAGGATCCTCTTTCTCCTCAGTCTCCTGAAAATTCTTCTTCCTGCGGCTCATTCTTTTTCCAACTCCTTTAGTGTACTTCAGGAGTCTCCTCTCCCAAGCCCTCTAGCAGCATGGGCTCTCTGAGTAGCCTCTACCAAACCCCCAGTATCACAGAGGGGTGCTCTTACAATCCAGGTTTGGTTCCTCTTGCACAAACGAGGGAGTCACACCATTTCTGTTCTCTTTTTACAGACACGTAGCCATCAGCCGAAGCTCCATTTGGCTTAATCTGCCCTTTGCTCCTGTTTACCTTCTTCTACCCAGCTTTCTCATCACTCTGCTTGCTGACACCATCCTAGCCATCACAGATGCCTATTCCTTTCCTCCTGGACTTCCCTCCAGGTGCTGATTTAGGCTAGTCAGATCTTGCAGGTCTTTCCTGCTGAACACGCAAAATCTTATCTTCCCAGAGTTCTCGTCCATCTCACAACTCATTTCACCTTCACAAATGAAATGTCTTGCTTATACCCATGAGAGCAGCTGCCCTCCAGGCTTTTGCTAAGTGCATCATTTATCCTCATCTTACCTCCTGCTCTGCTGTTTTCTATCACACTTAACTAGTTTTCAGCTTCAGTGTTCTCCACACCCATATTTTTGCTCTTCATGCTGTTCTAAGAGATCACTTTATGCATGAGTGACCTGTTATGCTAGCCTTCAT
Source organism: Rhynochetos jubatus (assembly GCA_027574665.1). Classification (NCBI taxonomy): domain Eukaryota; kingdom Metazoa; phylum Chordata; class Aves; order Eurypygiformes; family Rhynochetidae; genus Rhynochetos; species Rhynochetos jubatus. The sequence goes on from CM050652.1 coordinate 13,156,891, forward strand.
GGTCCTCTCCAAGTTTTGAGGCCAACCTTTTAATTTCTTCTGTGTTGACCCTCAAGTTTGCAAGTGTCTTTCAATCCTTCCAAATTTCACTGTTTATATTCCTCCTCCACTCTTTAGACTGCACGTGCCATTCTTGTTTCCCATCACAGAGTGCTGTTAGAGGGTCCGTGTGCTCCTGCCCGTGACTCGGGGTGGGGGGAAACCCACATCCTTTTTGCTTTGTACACCCTCCAGCACAGTGGGTCCTGGCTGGAAGCCTGGTAGAGGCTTTAGTGCAGTCCCACAACCCAAGGTGCAATCAACACCCTTTTCAAGCAGCCTGTACGGTTTCTAGGTCCTATATGTGAAGGACAGGTATAAAGAATAGGTATGCAGCTGAGGGACACGTTTCAGAGAGAAGATACACCAAGGAGCCATCAGCACAACACCCACCTTGGCCTGAGGAAATTAAGAACCAACCTGTGCAGGGTTTTAGGGACCTTTAAAGCAAGCCTGGCCACCAACACAGCAATCAAAAAGCTGTTTCCCTTCAAGCGATGGGCCCAAAAGCCCTTTGCTGGCCAAGAAAAGGTGCCTTCCCTGAGAGGAAGAGTCATGCTCTCAGTTCAGAAGTGCCACATTTGGACTGAAGATGTATTCCTCACCCATATGCTAAATAATTGTCATCACTGCAGTATCTAGTTAAATACAGTTCTCTCCGCTACTGCAGGAGTGCTGGCTTCTACACACCCAGCACTTCTCCACTGTACTCCCCTGCTCCCACCCGACCTTCCCGCCCGCTGCTGCATTACTGGTTTACTAGGAAGGGCAGAGAAACTGCCTCTTTGGTACAACTAAAGAAAAACTGTTTTGCCAGATGTACTTGATGTCACATGGGAGAGGAGAAACAGCAGGTTAAGTTAAATCAGCCCACATTTGCATCCCAGCCAAGGCAGAAGCATGTTCAGACCCCGAACTAGTTGCTTTACAGAACTATGCAGCTTCTGATCACCTGCCTAGGATTCACATTCAATTTGTTGACCCACAAGCCCCTGCAAAGCTAAAGGGATTCATTTTTACGTATGCTGATACCTGGGAAAATATATGAATATAAGAAAAAAGTCACTACACAACCGTCTTAACTATTTACACTTTGTATGTAAACTTTGTTTAGGAGTAGGCTACATGCTCTGTCCAGCTCAGAGCTGCAGGAGTGAGAAGAAAAATTAATAAATTCTAGGATATAGAAAGTCAATCTTACTTTTAATTTGTTTCACAGTATTTCTCTATTGACTTGATGTTGTATTACGCACAAAATACACTGTATTCTCACCGTGACCTAAACATAAATCCCCAAAAAAGCTGAGTCACATTCCCATACCTATCTATCATATCATATGCTCTCGTGAGACCCCACCTGCAGTTCTGCATTCAACTCTGGAGCCCTCAACATTAGAGGGACATGGACCAGTTGGAGCAAGTCAAGAGGAGGCCACAAAGATGCTCAGAGGGCTGGAGCCCCTCTGCTATGGGGACAGGCTTAGAGAGTTGGGGGTGTTCAGCCTGGAGAAGAGAAGGCTCCGGGGAGACCTTATAGCACCTTCCAGTACCTGAAGGGGCCTACAAGGAAGCGGGGGGGCCTTTTTACAAGGGCCTGTAGTGACAGGACAAGGGGTAATGGGTTTAAACTGAAAGCAAGGAGAGTTAGGTTAGATAACAGGAAAAAATACTTCAGAGAAGAGAGGGTGGTGAGGCACTGGGACAGGTTGCCCAGAGAAGCTGTGGATGCCCCATCCCTGGAAGTGTTCAAGGCCAGGCTGGATGAGGCTTTGAGCAACCTGGTCTAGTGGAGGGTGTCCCTGCCCATGGCAGGGGGGCTGGAACTAGATTATCTTTAAGGTCCCTTCCAACCCAAACCATCCTGTGGTTGTAAGGAGAAAGAAAACAGTTTCGGTGCAAGGTATCAACATGAATACATAGTTACTCAACTAGCTAGACAAATTCCGTCTGACTGCAGTGGTTACAGCTGTGCATTTATTATTGCCTAAAAGACACTGGTTTTCCTCTCGGTAATATTCACCACGGAAATACTCTGTGTTAAAACTCATTTGTCCATTTCAAATAATTTGCTGCATTATAAAGCCACTTTGTATTCATAACTATTTACTGTGCCTTGTTTAAACGATTTAATTCTTTTTAAAGTTAAAATTGATCTTTACTACCCCTTGTGTTCCCTCCTGAACACACCTCCTAGGCAGCAGCCCTGGCTTTCTGTCCTTGCCACTCACAAGTATCATCCAACTCCCCTGAGTAGATCTCGGAGATACTCTGCTTCCTCTTCCACTTGCCACCCTTACTACCACTCCTACTGCCTTGGCCACACACAAGCCCTTTCACTGCTGTGCCTGACAGCCGGCAAGCCAGTTACTGAACTCGAATTACATTATCAAAGTTCTTCATTCTTTTCTTCCCCTGCTGTAAGTACAAATCAGCACAGACAAGAATAACAAAAAGCCTTTATGTCTGGGTCATTGTACCTTGGGATATCCTTGCCAGTGTTTGCAAGCTTTTCTTAACCCAGCTGAACTGCCAAGTCAGACTGGGAGAAACACAATCTTGTTTGCAGTGTGGTCTGTGTGGTCCAAGGATTATCACCTGCTAAACGCTAACAATCCGCTCCCTCCTTCCAGCCCAGAAGGCTGAGGCTTAGCTTATTTCTTCTGTGATCTAGCAGCAGAAAGAATATCTTCAGACTGCAAATCGTAGTAACGAAGCAGTAACCTCTATATTGGTTTTTCCCTGGATACCACTCACGATGTTCACTTTTTACCAGGTTATTCCCTTGCTCCAACAATTGTAATTGCTCTGGACAATAGTCATTGCAGCATCTTAACTGTCTTACATTGAGCAGATGCATTAACCAGGAGTTGAATAAATTACCAATGGCTACAGCTGGATTGTGGGTGCTCTGCCCAGCCCAGGGCCAAAGAGCCCCAGAAGTGTCGCAGCTACACGGAGCTTCCCTGATCTCAACTCTGACACTCAGCCATCCTTCTTACCACCATCTTCCCAAGCCTCAGGTGCACCAAAAAGCAGATGCTGTAAGACACAGCCTTGCCCAGCTCTTCCCTTGCAACCCAAAGCCTCTGCTCCACTTAGATGAAAGTTCTTGAACTGCTGTACAACTCTCCTTCCGCGTCCAGCATGTAGCACAGGAGGAGCCATGTGTCACTCACAGGACACAATTATCAAGCATGTGAAAAGCATAACGAAAGAGATGTGTTAAGGGACCTTAAAATAAGCCAGCAGTTACTCCATTGGAAACATGAAATTTGTACTTACTGTATATTAAAACATAAGTTACCACTTCATAGCAAGTGCTGTGTGGCCCAGTGGGAATTACAGCCTGAAACGCACAGTTTAATCCTCGAATGCAAATATGTAAGTGGTCAATTGTCAGAAGACTGTTTAAAGACAGTATGATTGACAGCTAAAAGCACCTACTCCAGCAGCACAGGGTTATACCACTGCCCAGTCGCTGTGTCACACGAGATCTGGACACAGTTTCTAGAAGAAGACAAAGCCAATCCAAGAGTCAATATGGACAACCCAGAGGTATTCCTTTGAGAGGTTTCACTGTTCTGCACAGCTCCCAAGTTGAAAACTTCTTAAAGGAAAACACATGTAAATTAATTAGGGCAGGCTTCCCTAACAGACAGGTAAGAAACAGCAATGCTGAAGCAATGCTCTGATCACTGAACAGCAGAGAGCTGCCTGCCCAGTCAATACAAAACCTAAAATGTGCTGCCTAAGAGAGGTGAGCTAGGATAGTCGTAGAGGTGAACTTTCTTCTGAGACCTGAGTATTTACAGTTCATTTTCATGAAGAACTCATTCCTCTCTTGCTGTGATAATTTACCGCATGATTTGTTCAATATCAATGCATTTAGATAACTTAATAAATGAAACATTAGAAAGTGGCTGAAGGCCCAAACAAGCCAATGTGGTGGCTACTAATAATAGCTGGGGCTGAGTAGCATTACTGGTTCTTTGCTACAGTGACCAAGTCAATTGTATGCTTGGTAAAAGCTGCACTTCAGAGGCTGAAGTTAAAGACTGCTTTCGGAAAAAACAACGTGGACGACTGGAGATAAACTAAAGGAAAGGCTATTCCGTTACTGATTTCAAAACATATACAGAATGACTTGGTGTAGATCTGCATTCAGTGATAATCTGCAAACTAATGTAATATTTTAAACCCCTTTAAATTCCATTTCAAATAAACCACAGCAAAGTCTCGTTTTTCTGAAGAAGCTGTTGGACTGGATAACATTTCGAAGTTACGATGTGAAGCTACACAGCACCCGACCCCACGCCGATCTCTGCACCACCCACAAGTGTGTATGCAGAAAGTAATGACGTAAGTGCAAGGCAAAACCTGCCCCAAACCCCTCAGTTCACCTGAAATAAAACGGGTGAAAATATACAGCTCAGCTGAACATAAACAGGCAACAGTGAGCTGTAAAACAGGTCTGCCAAAGGATACAGAATTCCATACGGGACAATTGTAGTTTCCTACTGCTAAGGCAAAGAAACGCTGAGAACTTTCTGCGATGAACTCAGCCTAGAATACTATGCAAATCCATGCAAATCTGAGGCAAAAAATATAAACCTGCAAGTACCTTAATTAAACATTACCAGATGGCTTGAATATAGTACACAGATTTTCGCCAGCCTTTGCTCCAAGTGGAATTCAAATGTGAAAAGCAGAAAATCTACAGTCTGCACAGTTCTGTATCGGAAAAGAAATAAGGAAACGGTCCTTAAAAAGTACATCCAAACCATTTTTTGGCCGTTTTCTTATGTAACAGTAGCTTCACAAAGTTATGCTGATTTGGCCTGTCCAGTGGTAGCGACAGCCCATTGTGCATTCCGGAACCGCAGGCCGTCCCTAAGAGTGGAAGGCTAAGCTGTTCATCTTCAGGGAGAAGGGAACAAAGTTCAGGTCAACTTCATTCTGCCGACTGCAAGATGTTCCAGCCGTCTGAACTGCCTACGAAGCAGGCATCGAGTTGATACAGGCTATCCCAAATGGCATTTATCATTGGCTTATTTACGTCTAAACGAATAATTGCAAAACTCCATCCACGGGACGTTAAGATAAGCATTTCTAGTGCGTACAGATCTTGGAAAGAGCTCCCCGGCTAGGCAGTGTCGTGGACCAAATGCATGGTGAGGAATCCACAGTCAAAGGCAGTAATTGCACGCTATGCACCTTCTGGGAGTTGTAAGTGGGCTGATACCTGGGAACAAGCTCTGTCTCCGCAGGGAGTCCCTAAAGGTACATGTAGTAAGTTAGACATAGAGTTTCCATGGCTAAAGTTCAGGTAGTGGAACTATCTATTAATCTAAACTAAACGTTTGTGTTGGTGTGGTGGGGTTTTTTCCTCTCTCCGAGCATTCTCCTTCACTTCTCTGGCATTACAACTAGCCAGAACTTTCAGAGAGTCCGTAGAGATAAGGTCCTGAGGGTCACACTTTTGTTCAAGCACATGATCTACAAACAAAGCTCGACTGCCATCTGTCACTCTATTCTAGTTTGCTTCCAAATACTGCTGTTTTCCTAAAAGTAAAAACACCCAGAGTGAGATTTTGACTTTCTTTAATTTAAAGATTGTATTACAGAAAAGTTTAAGTAAGGAATCCTTATAAGGATTAACTCTTGACATAATATATTGCCAAGATACAGTGTAGCTGCAAGGGCTCTATGTGAACCTTCATATAAGTCGCTTTACCACATACACAGTCGCTGAACAACAAAAATGGTATTTACCATTTGTAAGAGAAGACAGTGGTATTTAAACAGGCCTTTTACCAGTGTGTTCTGGTTTTCCCAAATTAGAAACGCGCCTTATTAAAACTGCAAACCCCTATTATACAGAAAGTCGATAGAGATGAACTTTCTAAAGATGAAACGCTAAAATGAAAAACTAAGGAGTGTCGATTATGTCGAATGGTTTCTCTTTTACTGGCAGGTCAAATATACTAGAAACGTACAAATATTTTTGATAATCTAATTCCAGATGAACTCAAAACACTGAAGTAACATACACAGGCTAAGAGAATTCAATACTGTTCCAAGGCACTTACTGAATCTCCATGACTAGATGAAAACCAGAACAAATTAGGTCTGACAATTAAACAGTATATAATATAAAAATAACCTTTTGCTTACAATTTACAAAATGTATTACAATCTTTATCTCTGCTAACCTGCAATTCTGGCTGTGTGTGTCCAGCAAGTTTTGTAAAAAAACCCCAGAAACTATTTTCTAAAACTTCAGGGCAAATAATTTACAAATAAGGTACACAAAAATTTAGATCATGCAGAGATTTCTTACATCTTCTGTTAATATTTTATGATTGCAACTTTATCAAATTATATACTTACTTGCCCTGTACATATACAAAATAATGCATACATGGTAATCAAACGTTAGCAAAAAGTAGTCCATAAACACAATCTGTCAAAAGTATTACTATATTAACATATGTCTACAAGCAGCGTGTAACAGGGTTAAAAGACATTAAGGCAATAATACTTGAAGTTACAAAATAAATCATATGTAATACTTTCTCCTAAGTGTAATAAGGCAGGTAGATGGCCCCAGCAAAAAGTTAAGTTGTAATACTGGAATCCACTGCTGTGAACAACGTTTAAGGTTTTGCGTGGGATGTACGGTCAGAGTGTACCATTTGGTAGTTAGATCTACACTGCTCCGTGTTAGTCGCCCCCCAGGAAAGTGGAATACTATTTTAATAGTTCTCAGTGGCACTCGAGTTTTCCAGTATAATTTATTGATAGTATGTCCATTGGTTCTTGGATCATGTCCATTCTGAAGGTGGCTCTCTTGGTCCTCTGGGCTTTCCACAGCGGTTACCAAAACCTACGGAAAGAAACGCATTCAGTACTTCCATCCCCTCGGACAACGCAGCCTCGCAAACGTTGGCAGCGTTCAGAAGGATCACTGAGACGTGCTCCAGCTGTTACGGAAGACGTTTATTCCCAGGGCTAGAACACAACTTTGCAGTATTAGGAGTTTTAAAGGCACTACGGCCATGGGAAATAACATGAAGAACTGGTATATAATTGCAGTTCACTATTCACACCTCACTCGGAAAGGACTTCTCAGTCAATACAGGATTACAGCCTTTGTCATCATTTGTTCATTTTTAACTTCTCTGTACCCAAGCAGGTTTCTGAGGCATTACTTCTGAAAGTTGTCAGTGCTCTCCAGAAGCTACATCCCATCCAGGGGCCTACAAGGAAGCTGGGGGGGGACGTTTTACAAGGGCCTGTAGTGACAGGACAAGGGGTAACGGGTTTAAACTGACAGCAGGGAGATTTAAATTGGATGTAAGGAAAATAATTCTTCCTTGTGAGGGTGGGGAGGCACTGGAACAGGTTGCCCAGGGAAGCTGTGGATGCCCCACCCCTGGAAGTGTTCAAGGCCAGGCTGGATGAGGCTTGAAGCAACCTGGTCTAGTGGAGGGTGTTCCTGCCCATGGCAGGGGGGTTGGAACTAGATGGTCTTTAAGGTCCCTTCCACTCCAGACCATTCTGTGAATCTATGATTCAACTAATTCTATATTGCATACACTCTAAAAAAACCAAGTGAAGAATGACTGACTCGCTCATTCTGGGAAAAACCCCTCCAGCGCTGCTGAAGAGACAAGGCAGGTTATTTTGGCTGGGTTCTGCAGCTCAGCAGGTTGGAGGGAGACAGCAGTAGCAGCTACCCAAACTAGCACTGTTAATGAATCTTGTGTTTAAGTTATGTAGTGATTATGTTTGAATGAATCATAATTACCAATATCTGTTACTTCTGCAGGAAATTCTGAAATCTGACCTCTTGTATCAGTGGAACCAGAAAAAGAAATCTGAGGTAAAACGTCAGTTGGTGTTTTGTTGCTCCTTTCAGGAAGATCTGGAAAACACCCCCCCCCCCCTTACTGTAACATTCGTGCAGTCAGCACCATGTGAACGCTATTTTTAAGTGCGGCTCAGTCCAGAACACCATTTGGATCAAATATTCTTTGCAAAGATAAAGATTTAAAAGCCAATTTCTCATTCCTTATAAAACATACTTCAAAATCGTTTACGAAGCAGATGTTCAATGACAGTGACACGTTCCTGTTTGCCAAATAAGGATTATCATTTTTTTTGAAGTTTGTAGAGATATTTAAAATCCCGTGTAGCACCTATTTATAGCAAGAGCTCACAGTACCTAATACATCAATATAAACACATCTGTTCATGTTCTTTCTAAACTGAAGGCGCTTAAGACAACACGATAAGTAATTCTGTTGCATTACTTGTATAACCACACTCTTAGCAAATCTACCATATTTCTAAAAGCCAGTTTATTTAAAAAAATCTGCCAGGTAATTAACACGCAGCTCCGAATGGACTGTACAAGCCCATTCATGCATACGCAGAAGACACAAGGCAGACACAAGCTTACAGCAGGAGTGGGGGGCTGCAAAGTGAAACGTCGCTGGTTGACTCTACTTCTTACTGAAGCCTTTTCCGAAGATCAAAAATTAAAGACTTCGGTAAATATGCAACACCCCACTGCTGAACTTTAATTCATAAAAACAGGAGTAGACCTGAATTAAGAAATGAATTCACCAACTGTTACAATTTCTATTGCAATAACATGGGAAGGTTCTAGTTAAGCTTTAAAAATATTATAATATGCATTTGAATTCAGTATTTTTGGTCATTATTTTTGTATAACCAAAGTTTCAAATTGTTAGGTTACTTGAACTGGTTACTGGACAGATTTACAAGCAGAAAAACCATTCCTTTTCATGTTAAAATAAATTAAATAATAATAATCTTTTCTGTCACTTACCAGGTAGTACAGGGGAAGTTGTTTTCAAACCCTGTTAATGAGAAATATTTGAAATAATTCTATAAAACACATCCAAAATACTGAAACACCACCAGAAATTTAAGACTATGAAAACATTTTCATACATCATCTGTGGAAATACCGACTTGCTCCTACATTAATGACTTGCTATAACACTGACAAAAAATGCTACAGTAGTTAATAAGGAATTTACTACCAAAACCTTACTATTTAATTAATGTTAAAATCGTCACATTACAAATGATTTGCAAAATAGGTAGTTTAGTTCTCAGACTGAATTTACAGTCCCTGAAAATTCACAACTAACTTTTTTTGTGAAATTTCTAAGTGGTGTGTGAAGGTGGCTGTGAGCGTATTGGGGGTACATGAAAAAGGCGTGAGTGTAAAGAGGACTTACTGAAGCTTTGCCAGCTGTTCACGCTGGATGACTTGGAGCAACTAGCCTGATGTGAAAAGTGAAAACTGATAGGCAGAAAAGGGTTTGTTTAAAAAAAAAAAAGTGGATATAAGGAGAAGCTTTATCAGGCAGTGAAACAAGTTACCCACAAGAGGATACGAGGTCTCCATCTCTGGAGGTTCTCAAGACCCAACAGGATAAAGCCCTGAGCAGCCTGGTCTGAGCCCCTGCTTCATGCAGCAGGTTAGAGGAGACTGCAATTCTCCTCCAGCTTGAACTAGCCCATGATTAGCCTGTTGGTGTTGGGACCAAAGTTGGACTGTTTAACATCTTCGTTAGTGACATGGACAGTGGCATCGAGTGCACCCTCAGCAAGCTTGCTGATGACACCAAGCTGTGTGGTGCAGTTGACACGCTGGAGGGAAGGGATGCCATCCAGAGGGAACTGGACAGGCTGGAGAGGTGGGCCTGTGCCAACCTCATGGAGTTCAACAAGGCCAAGTGCAAGGACCTGCACCTGGGTCGGGGCAGTCCCAGCACAAGTACAGGCTGGGTGGAGAATGGATCAAGAGCAGCCCTGAGGAGGAGGACTTGGGGTACTGGTGCATGAAAAGCTGGACATGAGCCAGCAGTGTGCGCTGGCAGCCCAGAAAGCCAACTGGATCCTGGGCTGTATCAGGAGTGTGGCCAGCAGGTCAAGGGAGGGGATTCTCCCCCTCTACTCTGCCCTCATGACACCCCACCTGCAGTGCTGCGTCCAGCTGTGGGGCCCTCAACATTAGAAGGCTATCGACCAGTTGGAGCGAGTCCAGAGGAGGCCACGAAGATGCTCAGAGGGCTGGAGCCCCTCTGCTATGGGGACAGGCTGAGTGAGTTGGGCTTGTTCAGCCTGGAGAAGAGAAGGCTCCAGGGAGACCTTATTGCAGCCTTTCACTACCTGAAGGGGGCCTACAAGGAAGCTGGGGGAGGGGTGGGGTGCCTTTTTACAAGGGCCTGTAGCAACAGGACAAGGGGTAACGGGTTTAAACTGAAAGCGGGGAGATTTAGATTAGATATCAGGAAGAAATTCTTCATGGAGAGGGTGGTGAGGCACTGGAACAGGTTGCCCAGAGAAGCTGTGGATGCCCCATCCCTGGCTGTCTTCAAGGCCAGGCTGGATGAGGCTTTGAGCAATCTGGTCTAGTGGAGGGTGTCCCTGCCCATGGCAGGGGGGCTGGAACTGGATGATCTTTAAGGTCCCTTCCAACCCAAACCAGTCTGTGATTCTATGATTGACTAAGGGCAGAGAGCAAGCTCCATAAAAGCACCATGCTTACACTCCTAAAGCCACAAGTTAAGGTATCTTAAGGCTAGCTTTTAAAAGTAGTGCTGAACTTAGAAAACCAGATAGTTCAGCAGCTCGGGCAGAGGAAAACTGACTCGTTGCACATGATCAACAGCTGTAACTTTTCACATGTATGTATTTTGCTTTTTGTTGTAGCACCCAACCAAAGCAGAAATGACTGATTAGTACAGACTTGTCTCCCATACTCACTGTAGAGACTGTTTGTTCAGGGAGATGCTGATCACGCAATATGCTCCACTCAGACTGTGCAATCGTAACTGGCTTCGGCAAGGGTGTGCCTAGGAAAAATTAAATGAAACTCAACATACTTGAGTTCTCCCCGTTCCAGTCCCAAACGGATCTTTTTAGGAAAAAGTTTTGTTTCTTGCATTCTCACAGAAAAGATGCCAGTCCATAATGTCCAAAGGACAGACCACTGTCTCAATTACCTACGCTTATGATGCTCAAGGGACATATTTACAAAACTCAATGTTTTTATGCTGAAAATATCTATGTTAATGACTGTGACCAAAAATTTTGGGAAGTTTTGTACCCTGAACAAGAGCCTCACTAAATAACGACACCACAGCAGGTTTTATGGAAGATACCAAACATCAACCCAATTTATCGCTTCATTTCAATTAATCTTTTTTTAATTCTGCCATCACTGGCGTGATGAATGGCATATGAAGATAGAAGCACATCACTTGTAAGCGCCAGTTTTCCCTTTCAGTCACCCTTGTGACACAGGCCAAATGACATATCATCTTGCCCTTGCCCAGGAAGGGAGAATCAGATAAGCACTGTGCATGCGCTTTCCCATTCCCTACCTGGGAGCAGTAGGAAACTACCTAAAATAGCCGGGGAATCCCCTGGCTGTACTGCATTTCCTCACTGTATCTCATTTCCACAGCCTTCAGACTGAACACCAGCCCCACCAAAATCACTACTCCATGGCACTTAAATATCAAGTAACAGCATGCTTAGTGAGAAAACGAGAAATAATTCAACTGTGTTCAGGGGCTTGTGAAAGTGACACCTCCAAACAAGCCGTTACACGTGCCAGATTTCACTCCTTTTCTGCGATGTGCTCCAACGCTACGACGTTCAAATACAATACGGAATATGTCACACGTTATCCCCAGGTACCACAACACATTAACAACTCACTCTGTTCACTCGCTAGTACAAATGACTCTGGCGTTCTTTCTGGCAGCGGGGGAGAGGAATCTTCACTAGGATCAGCATCTAAATCAAATGCGAGATTTAGGTAAGTTAGAAACACACACTTAAACTTTCCTTCTGGGTTTTTATAAGTTGTTCTTTTGGTATGCGAGATCATCCTAAACTTGGTATGAAATTTAAAGCACAAGTAAAATCTGCTCTGTTATAAACCATTTTGGTTTACCATTCTAGCATCTTGGGAGCAACTCCATGCTAACAACGCTGCCTTCCCATTATGGGGCTTCGGACCAGTTTGCACGTGCCGGCAGACCGACAAGCAGAATGCCTTCTCGTCTAAATCACCTGGAGAGGAAAACCTCAGCCACTCCAGTACTACTTCTTCATTCTTTCAGCAACAGAAGACAGGCAGAATTAACAGCCTGCACTGGAGGGGCGTCATTTGCTTCTTGAACAAGTAACTTGCCAGTAAGTGTAACCCTAGTAGTTACTGCAGTTTAACTGCAGTTCATTACAGGGCTATTTGCAAGGGTGAGTGAAGCTCGGTACAACACGTTGGCTCCTTGAACTCGTGGGGCAGATACTGGTTAACAATACACAGTGGGTGCCTACCAACAGAACCACTGCTGAAGCTCCCAAACCACGGTAAGGAGCAGGTTGAGACTAAGTATGAGCTCTTCAAGCTGTGCTGCAGGCAGTAACCTACTGCTGGTGAGCAGTGATTCCTGTTTTTTCCCAAGTGGCTGTAGCCATACTTATTTCCAAAGTCAATAGAGCAGAGCTAGACTGCCTGGGGCACGGACATTAAGGAACACTGCTTTTCACGACTGAGAAACTTATTGTCCCAACTTATCATGGGACACCAAGTTGTAGGGAAGCTCCACAATAACCACTTCTCTAAAGCCCCAGGTCTCAGTTTTACTTCCCAAGTCCATCTCCGGACCCACCTGGGCTGCTCCCACACCTCTGATTTAAACCGGTTAAACAGCCCAGTGCAAGGTTTACTAGCCAGAAGGGTAAGGAGGGGGCTACCATTGGTGGCAGGCACAGATCCTGTCCCCAGCCTGTTCCCTCTCGCCTCTCAGGAGCGTACTAACACAAGCTGTTGTAGCAGCAAAAGCCCCACTCCTGCCTGCTGAGGAATTTGGAGTAGAAATTAAAGGTTTAAGACAATTCAAAGTAGCTGCTGCCAAAGGAATTCTCATCTGCCAACTGTATCCTACAGAGGATTCATAAAAAGATGAAGACAGGTCAAGAGGCTTGCCCTGTGCCCTGCAGTGTGCCAGCAGCAGGGCCAGGAACTCCATCAGGTTTTACGAGCCACTGTGTTTACAGTGACTTCTCTGACCTGCTCCATCTCAAGTTTGCTACAGAGCGTAAGACAACCTTCATTTATTCAAACAGTCTCTATAAAGTCAGTAAGTAAAGCCACTATGGAATACGGAGCAACCAAACGTGGTATTTTTTTTTCCTGTGGTCTGGTGTGAGTGTTTTTATGTTGTCTGGAGTGTCTTTTGTTGTTGTGGGGTGGTTGTTGCTGGTTTGTTTTTTCTTTTAGCCTTGGGGTACAACTAGTTTTCACTTCATTTGAATTAAAAAGAGGATTTAATTATGTGGTAAAATCACAGGGTTACGGTTAAGCAAGGAGGGTGCTGATAAGTTCACAGGGAAGATTCACTGCTGGCTGTACCCAGGCAAGCTTCACTGCTGACTGCACCCACATCCCCAGCTTCGGGCAGAAGAGCCCTGGACAAGTATGACAGCGAAAGAGCCGCTGTAAAGCATGGTTTACAGTCACTGGTGCAAACCAATCTATGCCCATATTCTTGGGTCCAAGGTGGATTACAAGACCTGCAACCTGAACTTAACATGGGGAGTGTTCACTGTCGTACAAAAGGGAACAGAGAGACCCTCAGTAACAAGAGATAAATTATAAAAGGTTAATATAAGGTAACAATTCCCAGTCAAAGAATGATTGCCCTGGGAAAGGAGGAAAAAAGCCTGGCTAAAAGCAGTGTTGGAAAAATACTAAACCATGCAAATCCACCAAAACCAAATCCAAGGAGGACCACTTGGGATAAACATTGAAGTAACTGTGACTTAAAGGGCTTTGTCTGCTCTGCAGAGCATCTTTAACGCGTCGCAGGATTGAAACATACGCGTACGTGCAACTACTGTTTTGTGCGTGTGCACAGCATCACAAATATCTACAGAAACAGCTTGTCCCCCGCTTGATCTAAGTGCAGCAGCCTGACTCAAATCGGAATCTGCGCTGTTTAGGACTCTCTTGCCTTTGAGAAACGACGTCGTGGCTTCTTGCAGATGCAGTCTTGCAAGCTTTCTTTGCTCAAAACATTCCAAAATGCAGTAAAAGATTAAAAGGAACAGAGTAATTTCCAAAGCACTACTAAATCAGAACTTGGATTTTGAGATGAACAGCAAAATGCTTTGCCTCCCCCATCCATGTGGAGAAAAAGAGGAAAGCAGGGCTAAATATTGACAAAGCTATTAAGATGCGGGAGCCAAATCACGAGCAACTTCGAAGGCCGATACAGTGGTGACATCCACAGCTTTAGGACCAGCACATCAACCAACTGGCACCGATTTGATGTGTTTGGACAAGCCAAAAGGCACCAACCGGTAACACAGCAACTTGCAATTAAGAACGCATTCCTACCCCCCAGTAAAATTTTGAAGCAGCTTATCGAGGTGCGTAGTACCTCGTAACAGGCACAGCTGACACGCAGACCAAAACCTGGGAGGAAGAGCGCTGTGCCCCTTCTGAAGCTGCCCCACCGCACTGTTCAAATTTAGAAAGCTGCATTGTAAAGAAGGTTACCTTGTCCAACACTAGAAATGGAACCAGGTTCAAGTACAGCACGTCTGAACCACAACGAAACCCACCTTTGCCATCTTCAGAACACGTGACAGCTGTCAAGTCTTGCCTCGCAATAGACATCGGCAAAACTTTCCTGGCAGAAGTGTTTTCAGCGTTAGCGGCGGCAGAAACCGTGGCACTTGCGGTTGAGACGTTAGATGCGCTTTTGCTCGTGGCTCCCTCGAAGTTCATCTCGTCTGCGTCAGAATCATCTGAATGAAGAGGATTAGTGAAACAGAGGGGCGCTCGAACGGAAAAAGTAGCGTGATCGACAGTGTCGCTGGAAGGATGTTCAAGCGTGGTGTTTGATACCAGAGAGAGAGTTTTAACACCGTGACATAAGATGTCTGAAGGCAGCTCTTCAGACACTGGTGTACGCAGTGCATTTTCAGGCCCGTGCAGCGACCACGTGGCATGTCCCTTTTCTGTCAGAGGCAGGCGATCCGGTCTTGGCGGAGTGTCAGAAACCTGCTGACCCTGCAGACTTTCCGGTGAAGGTATTAAGGCTGTGTTAGACTGTGGCACGCCGCACTCCACGCATGAGTTTTGAGAAGCATCTACAAATGAATCCCCTGAAACCTGCTCCTGTGGCTTGAAGCTCTTATCAGTTACACAGGATGACACAGGCTTAACTTTAATTGCATGTCCCCTGTTCAACAGGGAGCTCCCATCAAAGCTTCGTGGTCCCTCCTGAAGAGGCACCTTCTTGATCTCAAAACTCAAGTTGCGCTCCAGCCTCTTCTCTACGCTGGGTTCATTCTTCCCTGAATGTTCCGTTGATTTACTGTAATTCTCATTGAGGTCTGTTGAATGCTCCGACGAAACCATGTGCAAAACTGGCTTTGGATGGTATCTGTCATTGTCCTGCCACACAGTAGTGACCGTTGGGTAAGCTGACGGGGGAGATGGTGTTAAGATTGGTGGTACTGGCTGAGGCTCTGGAGGCTGCAAGATTTCTTCTTTAGCATCTCCTTCTACAAGGCAACTGCAATAAAACCAACACACAATTGTGTAAGCTTTCTGTACTTTGACAATATTTTAGGTAGCTGCTCATCCACCTGCAGCAGTAATGCTTTCGTACCAGTACGCCAAGCAGTGCTTCCGCTGCATACAGACAGTGGTTATAAAATAGGATTGAAGGGGCAGGCAAGAACTAAGTCAACACCCTCAAAACGTCTTCCGGAGTAACCCAAGGATACGCGTTCAGGTTACAACTAACCCCTGTTGATAGCTCAAAGACTGCTCACGCCCTTTCTCAGCAGCGCTGCATCAAAGGCCGGTAAGAAAGGCCCTCTCCTGGCAGCTTTTCTGTACTTCCTTGTTTGCTTCTTGCTTAAGAAGTGGCTCAGAGGAACGAGTCATGCGGAATTCAGTTTTCAGTAAGGCCAAGAAAAATTTCTTAAAAAAAAGAAAACCTTACGGCCTGCTTAACAACAAATATCTTCAGTTTTATTATTCTGCACGCGTCCAGGAGGCTTTTATATCGATATCCGTGCGTTTAGTAGTTTGTCCATAGTTGCAAGGCTGATGATGCACACCAAGTTTAGCTGACGAGGTGCACACTGTATAAACCCATTCATAGTAGAATATGATCCAAATTACAACGCACGTTAGCAAGACCACAGCACTTACTACCACAGCACATCTTAAGCTACTTAAAAGGAGAAACTCTTCAAGCATATGGTGAATTTGCTTTCAGTCTAGATACAGAATATTTGGCTACAAACATTTTGCACAACTGAGGTCTTGTCTACAAACAGGAATTAGGCACTCTCATTCAAAGCCTTTGAAAATGTTTCATCATGTAGGACTAGGAACAGAGAAATAACCGAGGTGTGAAACAAACGTGTGACAAGAACAGAAATACAACGGAGTAATTTAAAGAAATGACGCTTTCAATCCAGGCAGATAAATCAAAGCACAGTGGACCACAGTTTGCAAAGGAGTGCGATTTGGCCACGTGCTTGAGCTGAGAAACCAGCCCATTTTACATGCAGAGCTCAGCTCACGTGCTGCCGTTGGCAGAGTTGTCCTTAACGGTCAAGTAACAAACCTCCATACAGGCCAAGACAGTAATATTTAGGAGACAGATGCTCCCATCTCCCCAGGTTTGAGGAACCGATAGTTCCCAGGGTCACAGAGCCTTCACTGACACAGTCAGGTGGTCCCAGCACCAGAATAACCTTGGACAAGCAGGAGTCAGCCACATCCTCATATACCTTAAGTTTTTTGGGATAATCTATGTCAGGTGCACCATATCCAAATCCAGCTCTGCAGCAGGAGACTTGGAACCTTCCCTTGGAGATGAGGTTATAGCAGGACATTCTCTTCCCTTGAATAAGCCAGTAGACCTTGGACTGTACCTTCCTTTCATGATCCAAGGTCACAAAGAGCTGAATCTCCTCAGAAGAGTGTTCACAGTACTCTTGTGAAAGACTTATTTGCAAATGAACTCAAGGCAACACACCAGAAGCCAGAAAGCAGAGGCTTCCAAAAAGGCAAAACCTCTTACCACCTGCTAGATGACAGATCACTGTATTGTCCTGCTGCCCCTGTGTAAAACCTGGGGGAACACAGCATGCCTGGCCGGTCTGGAAGAAGGTGTGCCAGTAATAACCCATGCTGTAGGGGCCAGCAGGATGAGATGCAGATTATGTTTTCCAGGCCCTGTGCTTTCAGGCTATTTACACGGAACTTCCATGACTGCAGCAGTGGTTAATCATACATCACTAACTCACATGAAGGAGAATGGGTTTGCATTTTAGAGACTTGACAGAATTCTGTGGAGGAAGAAGAAATCTCACAATAAGCCATCAGCTACGTAATGAAACCACACCGTCCAGGCGTGTGGGTGAAGTCCAGCACACGAACACAGGTTGCCATTCAACTTGGAACAGTTAGACAGTGGTAGAGCTGGATGCTTTCTATCTTGTTCCTACAAATCTTCCACAGATGAAGCCCAGACTGAAACCAGGAGTCTAACACGGGTCTAATAAATTTCAGCAGCTGCAGAGGAACTGCAAGAAAACTCAGCTGGACCAATCAGTCACATGGGTAAGATGATCAGAAGTGAGAGGCATGTCCTTCAAACCCTTTTTAATCAGACAGCTACCCAGAGAAAGGCTGTCACTACAGCCCAAACAGTAACGAGGCTCTTCACAGCCACGGGCAGGCAAGACTAAAGAAAAGGTTTGCTACCATCCTGTCTGACTATAAAGCAACTACATCAGTGGACAAGGGAAGAGCTACAGATGTCATCTATCTGGACTTGTGTAAAGCCTCCGACACGGTCCCCCACAACAGCCATCTCTCTAAATTGGAAAGATGTGAATTTGATGGGTGGACTGTTTCGTGGATGAGGAATTGGTCGGAACGGTCACATCCACAGGGCAGTGGTCAACAGCTCAATGTCCAGATGAAGACTGGAGACAAGTGATGTCCCTCAGGGGTCTGTACTGGGACCAGTACTGGTCAATATCTTCATCAGTGACACAGTGGGATCAAGGGCACCCTCAGCAAGTTTGCCAACACCACCAAGCTGTTATGCTGACACCCGAGGGGTGGGATGCCATCAAGAGGGACCTGGATGATCTTGAGAAGTGGGCCCACGTGACCTGCATGAGGTTCAACAAGGCCGAGTGCAAGGTCCTGTAATATCAGTTCGGACTGGGCAATGAATGGGTTGAGAGCAGCCCTGAGGAGGACTTGGGGGTACTGGTGGGTGAAAAGCTGAACATGAGCCAGCAGTGTGTGCTGGCAGCCCAGAAAGCCAACCGGATCCTGGGCTGTATCCAGAGAAGTGTGGCCAGCAGGTCGAGGGAGGGGATTCTCCCCCTCTACTCCACTTTTGTGAGACCCCACCTGCAGTGCTGTGTCCAGCTCTGGGGCCCTCAGCACAGTAAAGACATGCACCAGTTGGAGTGAGTCCAGAGGAGGCCACCAAGATGCTCCGGGGGCTGGAGCCCCTCTGTTATGGGGACAGGCTTAGAGAGTTGGGGGTGTTCAGCCTGGAGAAGAGAAGGCTCCAGGGAGACCTTATAGCACCTTCCAGTACCTGAAGGGGCCTGCAAGGAAGCTGGGGACACACACACACAACTTTGTAAAAAGGGCCTGTAATGACAGGACAATTTAAACCCATTACCCCTTGAAAGTGGGGAGATTTAGATTGGATATCAAAAAAAATAGATTAGATACCAGGAAGAAGTTCTTCACAGAAAGGGTGGTGAGGCACTGGAGCAGGTTCTCCAGAGAGGTGGTAGACGCCCCATCCCTGAAAGCATTCAGGGTGAGGTTGGACCGGGCTCTGCACAGCCTGACCTAATTTGAAGATGGCTCTGCCCACGATGCACTACATGACCTTTAAAGTTCCCTTCCAACCCAAACTATTCCATGACTCTGTGATAAAAATAGTTAATTTTGCTCATATTTAATACACATTACGAAGGGCAGAATTTCCCACCTCCTGGATTTCTCACCTCTACTCTGGGGCGGGGAAGGGGCAGGGAGGGTTGGAGTTCATGTGCACAAGTGTTTACATGTCCCCTTTACCAGCAGTGATGCCCACCAGTAATCTCTACTAAATCCTCCTACTGAAAAATGAGGTTTTTCCCTTATTGACCTCATTTTCCTGACCCAGAATTACACGTGCAATCAGCAAAACTAATTTCTTATCTGGTACAGACATACCATTAAGCATTACAATTAGCTAAAGAAGCAAATTAGCATTAAACTAGATATGACAAGATTATAGGCCCATAATACCAGACAGAATTCATGAAGTTCTTCACTGATGACTGTTTGATGAAATCAGTCTCCCAGACTGATTAAACAGAACCCCACTTGTATACAAACAGCCCTCTTCGAGGGGTGCGCAGAACCGACGGTACAGGACATACTGCACAAGTCAGCAACCCAAAACTGTTCAACCATCTTCCTCGTGCACAGCTGAATAGAGCTATTACCATGCTCCCCGTCAGATCTGCAGTTAGAGTGCATACCTGCGCTCTAAATGAGAGCTTACAGCGAGCAAACGAGAAATTCTTTATCAAAATCATTATTTGTCGTATTAATACTGCAGAATATCCATCCTCAGAAACTGAGATGCCCGAATAACCTTCTGATGGAATCCTTTTTTTTAAAGGAAATAGATGCCACCCAGGATTTCCTGGTTTTCTCCGAATACGTAACAATTTTTCCATTCCACCGACACCACACTACTATAATTTCACACGTTCTGCACTGCAGATGATGTTTTTGTTTCTTTTTGCCCAGCAGCAGTACTGGGATATGTATACATTCAAGAGGTCTTTGTCTGGCAGTAGCTTTTCCTAAAACTCCTGCCAGAAAACCTTCAGCATTTTGGGCTGCTGCGTAACGCTTTCTCTGGGCACTTCCCTCAGCAGCTGTGCTCTATAGACACTTCTCCCCCCAGAGGCAGAAAATTATCTGAAGATGAACTAATATTATTACAAACAACAGGAGACAGTTTAGTAAGAACAGCTTAGTTTAAATGACCAGGAAACTAATAGTAAGCTCATGAAAGCAGATATCGAGGCAGAAAAGAGTCGGTGAACTACAGAATGCCAGACCATTTGAGAAAGAGAAGCTTCCCCATGTCAGACCCGTAAATGAACCCTGCCCTGCTGTTACATATTGCAAAAGCAAGCGTTGGCTCAAGTGCATTTGTAAAATCACACTGTGCCAGAAACAATGGAAAGCCTTTAACTCAGCCTTGACAGTGTCTCTTCATATACAACTGCTAACGATTGTCTTGTAATCCTACTCGTTCAGCACTTCCTCATCCAGGACTGTACATGGAATTTCCCTGGAAGGTCCAGGCAGCTGCTTCATACGCTTTTATTGCCATACAACCTGTGCACCCGATACAGTGCCCTAGTGCCGAAGACCTCCAAGTTAACGGCTCATCAGCTGTCAGGTAAACCACGCATTAGGTTAAAATACACCTTTAAAAATTCATTATTTTAATGTAGTATTACTTAAAGGTATCAAAAGTGTACATATGGGAAAAAACTACCAAAATGAAGCAATGGCAACAATATTTTTGCTTTTTTTGCAATATATTCTATATGTTTAGAATGTTTTAACATCTAAGCTAGTCTACTTTTAATGGAAAAGAGTGATGTTATTAAAACAGGGCACCATGGGTTCAGATTTAAACAAAACTTGGCCAGTGTCCAAAAAGAAAAAACCCAACGCCAACCTTAAGTAATCCGCGGTTATTCCACGCAGCATACTGTAGGGGTTTATTTTCAAATAAAAGAGAGTGATGCCAAGGTCATGGAATGCAGCTGCTATGATCAACCAAAAATAGACACCAAGCTCTACATCCTCATAATTAAAATAGGAAAATTAAACTCGATGTAAGCAGGCAGAAGCTAGACAGCCACGTTATTCCACTTAAGCATTAAATCACTGCCATCCACGTGGAAGAAAAGCCGCAGGTCGGCGAAGCTGTCACAAACTGTACTGCAGATAACCTATACAGAAGTATAAGGAATGAATAAAACCAACCAGCTGGTTTACTTTTCCTGTAAAGGTTTAGTTACATGAGGCTTTTTGGTTTTTAACTGAGACATACCAATCAGACTGCTAGCTAAGGACCACCAATCGACGGGTCTTAGCTTTGCAGAAGATGCAAAAAGACAATTCTGCAGGGCTTGAACTGAAACAGAACCGCATGTAACCCCTGAAATGCATTTTAAATGACATCAGGTTGAAGCCCAAGCGTAATTTGAAGAAAAGTTTAACTGCTACAGTATTTCACCTTTTCTCCTTCAGTCAGCAGCACACAGCTCTTCATTACGCTGCGTACAAAACAGCCGTTATCTTTTCTTTTCGGGAGTTTATATCTCAGCTTCTCCGTTTCTTTCAAATTGAAAATAATTTTCTGTAGCCAAGCCCGAATAAAATAAACCACCCCTTTTCCCAAATACTTTAGAATGAACTACTAAACACAAATATTTCAAGGACTGTTCCTTGAAGGTATCAAGATGCTTCCTCTGAACTCTGAGGTACCTATCATCGCTTCTAGGTTTCATAGAATGGTTCGGGTTGGAAGGGACCTTAAAGACCATCCAGTTCCAACCCCCCTGCCATGGGCAGGGACACCCTCCACTAGACCAGGTTGCTCAGAGCCTCATCCAGCCTGGCCTTGAGGTTTGAAGTAAAAGCTCCAATTGCACAGTCATGTAAATTCACGTACAGTCCTTAACTGTATATTTAAAACATTGTCACATGTAAGACTGCAAAGAATCAATAAAGTCAAAACTTATTTATGCCCTCTTCCTGCCTTAACCTGGAAACAGCTGAACAAAGAACGCTTTCTGCCCCCGCAAGTCCTCCAAAGAAATTCAACAGAGGCCACTTTCACAAGAAGCGATCACAAACTGCAAAGCCAAGCAATTTCTAGAATAAGGTCCTGCTGTACGCGCTCATGAGTTGTTCTTGTTTACCTTCGAAATAATCAAGGAGTAGTAATGCTTTTATTTTTTTATGCTGAAATCAAATGCAGACAGACATTAAGCTAAGTGACTACGGTCACATACTGTACAGCAAATATGAATCGCATTAAAGGATTTCAAGGTGATAAGAGGTTGGCAGGCAACACAGCTCCTGAACCTCTGCAAAACAAGTAAATGTAGATGCTTCATGGTGAGTTAATAAAAGTAAGCAAAATTCCACTTTGATATCGACTTAATATCGATAGCCTGCAGACTTGCAACTTCCAGAAGAGGCAGTCTTCAAAAGAAGCCTAGGAAAGTACAATTAGAACTTAGAGTTTGTAGCACTCCTTCCCCGAGACATCCCCAGGCCAATGCAAGTACTAAAAGGATTAATTATCCTTCTCTGAGTAAGCTTCCTATCTTGCACAGCTCAAGCCTTTAGCAGCATCTCATCCTTAGGATAACCTGGGAGTTACCCAGTACTGGCTAGACCTGAAGAGGAAGAGATCTACAAATGTAAAGAAAACACAGAGATTACCTGTCCTGTGCTCCTGTCACAAGCAAGAGAAAACAAAAGCCACCTTTACAGAAAAATTCTGTAACATACAGAGTGACGAGCCACTGCAAAGTGCTGGAGAGGAGACGTCACCATCTCAAACAGCCTCAGGGCTGTCAGAAAACAACTAACAGGAATCATAACCATAACAGCAAATAGTCTGACAGCCACATGGAAGACAAGCACCCTGAGGTCAAGAGATGTAAACCAATTTTCCTCCTGCTCAGTCAGGATCCTCTCAGGCAGGTTCACCTGGAGCCAAGCTGGCACACGGTCCTGCCCAGTGCTAGTCACTATAGCCCTTTTTGCTTCAGAAAAAAAGCAAAGTTAAACCCTCCCTTAAACAAAAAAAAAGGCAGGTTGCTTTACTAACTACACATTCTAGGGCCAACTACAACACAGCACATGAAGAATTTCAAAG
The DNA here is from genome assembly GCA_027574665.1 of Rhynochetos jubatus. Taxonomy (NCBI): domain Eukaryota; kingdom Metazoa; phylum Chordata; class Aves; order Eurypygiformes; family Rhynochetidae; genus Rhynochetos; species Rhynochetos jubatus. Next base: position 13,180,029 of record CM050652.1, read on the forward strand.
TCTCATTCCTCTTAAAAATGAGCTTTAGCAACTTGTTCTAACTTCTTCAGAGACGGTGCGCGTACAGCTCAAGTACACGTTTGGCTGGTCACCTAAAAACGTTCCTGAACAAACTATTTTAAGCAGGTTCTCAGAGAAAAGTCTAAATCAAACTAAACGTGTGGGTTAAACGAGATGATTTCAGAGTACCTACTGAATGTGAACTGATCTGTAAGGGCAGTGGCTTAGACACCACTTGGAAACTTTCACCACAGAAAAGATGTAGGCAAATACTTAAAATAGCTGTACCACGATATTTTTAGTCACAGCAATGGAGAGAAAAATAACAGAAGGGACATGAAAAAGAATTGGTAGGAGAATGGTTTGGGGGAAAAAAAGCTACAGATGCAATGAGGAAATGTATCATGTTTAGCAGTTTCCTTCTCCATACGGGGATTAAATTAGATTCTTTCGGAGATTCTGCTCTCCCATCCTCCCCAGGAAGAGCCTGTGCCAGAACATCCAGAATCTGCAAAACCTGGCTCTAAGTCCTGACTGAATCAGGCTGCAGATTTGTAAAATTACCTCCCACATGAAGAAAACGCCATGCTCATTAGTGGGTATTCTGAGCAGATGTGACTAATAGCAAATAAAGTCTTTCCTCAGCAGCATCTTCCATAAAGGGGTGTAATTAATCGTTTTTCAAAAATAATTTCCATTTGAAAAAGACAACAGCTTTGCTAAAAGCTTCCATTTATTCACCTCTGAGGAACCAATCTTCCTGCCAGTGCTGGCAGATGGTAGAGTATGAGTTCATGGAAGCAGGCCCAAAAGAGACCAGGTTTGGTAAGAGATGAAAAGATTTTAACTAATGCAGCAAGTAAGGAACAATGCAGCGCAGATAAGAGAACACAGATGTGTGCTGAAACACGAGTCATTGTATGAATATAGGAAGATGGTAAGAGTGTAGGTACACCTGAGATTATTTCAAGGAACACTAATGAGATTACCTGTTGGACAGAAATCATATTTATGTTCAGTGACTAAATTCCAAGAAGAGCTTGGAACATCACGAACACAGGTTAACAGACTCCTCCGCCATCATCTTAATCTACATAATTGAATGCAATCACATTACCATCAATCTAAATAAAGTAACAATGATATTACCCACATAGCACAAACCGTGCCCTGTTAGTGAAAAGCCCCAACTCGTTTCCATCTCTCTTTCAATGCCGTGTCCGCCTCTAACTCCTGCTTGTCGCAGCTATTGCTAAGTTAACTGTAACAGCTACTCGTATGCTTATCCTACGGGATCGTTCATGATGTTACCGTGCACCATATCCAAAGTTGTCTTACTGCAAACACCATCCCCAGGGCCACTAAAGCCGTGGGGCGATAGGTTCATTAACGGTAGTTCTCGTATCTCCTCGTCAGGCTGGGTGTTAGACTCACACGCAGTATTCCAGATCTGCTCCAAATGACTCGCTGACAGCCAAGCGGAACACTTCCATACCCAGTTTCAAACTCTGTTTAGTCCTGTGACAAGACGACGATGTTGCAATATTGAATACACACACACTGCTACCCGTTCTGAGTCGCCAACTTTCAAATGGCTTTGTGTCCAACGGGAGTCTTCTGTGTACCTACGCACCTATTTAAACTTCTGCCTTTACCAAAACCTAGACTATTTTAGGATTTATTTTAGCAGCTGTAACACATCTGACTGCTAAAGGCGTATGCTTATCTACTCACCTATAGTCATTGCAAGATTGGAGTATTCAAACACAGACTTCAAAGATACTAAAACCTTCATTTACAGATTCTATTACAAGATTATACGTATTATGTCTATTTCTATAAACAGAAAAACACCCCTGTGTCTCAGAAGTCTTTACAGTATCAGTAGTTCTATTATACTTTTATTTATGAAGCATATCAATTTGTCAGCTGAAAATAGTATATTGACAGAGTTAACTACCTGCGGGTCCGTGGAGGCTTTGGTGGAGGAGAATCCTGCTTCTCGGCATCTGAGGAACTGACAGCATTCTCTGTATTATTTTCATCCTGATTAAAAGAGAAAGTTTTCATTCATGGCTGTAAAGCTGATACACACAATACTTAAACTGTAAGGTCCAAAGATCCATAATGATACTTGTAAATAATGTATGGCAGTATTACATTTTTTTGGCTACCATATAGAGATCACTTTCAAAACTCTTAATTCACAGTACTGCTTTACATCTTGTGTATCCAATTTCAAATGTTCCTAAGCATATTGTTTCACATGTAACTGCACAATCCCCTAGAGAAAATTCTCAAAAGCTAATCTTTCAGCAAGCAAGCTCTCACATGCCACCCAAATCATTCATATTGAGAGCATTTTTTATTTATAATTAATTATAAACTTGTTGGCCAAGATACAATTGTTTAGTAAGGAAAGGAGAAGAGGAATGAGAGGAAGAAAACAAGTGATGCGAAAGCAGTCACTCACCACCTCCCAGAGGTAGATCTCTGCCCAGCCAGCCCCTGGGCAAAAGATGGCTAAACCCCCCTAAACTTCCCTCTTTATTCCTGAACATGATTTTACGTGGTGTTACAGAATACGTTTGGCCAGTTCGGGTCACCAGCCTGGTCGCGCCCCCTCCCAGCCTCTTGCGCACCCCCCAGTCTATTCACTGCAGAACAGAGGTGGCACTGACGCCGTGCAAACGGTGCTCAGCGGCAGCTGGGAGGTGTGATGGCAGCGTGCCATCAGCGTTGTCTTGGTCACAGCTCCAAACTCGGCACCCCAAGAGCAGCTATGAAGAACATGAACTCCAACCCAGCCAGGCTCAGTACAAGTATGTGTACGTGTCTGTGCGTAAGAATAAAACCGGAACATACAAGTGCGTAAAGCACCATTTCCATACACAGGCCACAACCAACAAAACCAAGTAGAACCTCAGTGCTACTTTGAGTTTACGTTGCAGTTTACCTAAAGACTTTTATTGCAGGTGTTTTCTTTTGAAAAGCAATTTTAAAGAAATATAGATATTCCAAAGTTGTGCAATATATCCCAAAGCACAATACCAGCGTCATGCAACAGGGTCTACTATCTGCCAGCCCACCTGTTCTGACTGGGTGACAGACTGACCTTCTCTGGTCTTACACAACAAAAGGGAGTTGCCTGTTAGTTTCTCCTTCAAACGGGATAGTTGCATTTGGTACGCAATTTCAGCTTTGGAAGACAAACCACAACTAAGTTAACTCAACAGCCAACTAACTACCCTCACTTGTTAGTTTGAAGAGTCTAGCATGAAATTCTGTTCCTCAGTGTGCTAAGTAAAGCTTTTCCTGTGAAGAAAAAAAAAAAAAAATCAATCTTTCAACCTTTCTTATTGTTCCTCACTAACCTCCCCCATGAACGAGGTGTCCAATACAATATTCCAGCAGTACCCCCGCAGAAACACCCTACTGGTCCTGTATCAACGGCTTGTGGTAGCCCTTGCAGACAAATCGCACGGGGTGTCCGTTGTGCTGCTGACCACTGGCTGTAACTATCAAGGCGGTTTGTTTTATTTTTTTGGAGTAAGATTCAATTAGATAAAAGCCACTTAAATTTAGATGACCACAACTGAAGCTCCCACGGCAGTAAACCAAGGTTGGGTGGTTTTCATAGAATGGTTTGGGTTGGAGGGGACCTTTAAAGGTCACCTGGTCCAACCCCTCTGGCATTGAGCAGGGCCATCTTCAACTAGATCAGGTTGCTCAGAGCCCTGTTCAACCTGACCTTGAATGTTTACACCGATGGGACATCTACCACCTCCCCAGGACACCTGTTCCAGTGTTTGACCACACTCATCATAAAAAACATCTTCCTCGTATCTAGTCTGAATCTAGATGCCTTTCGTTTAAAACCATTACCCCTTGTCCTATCACAACAGGCCCTGCTAAACAGCCTGTCCCCATCTTTCTTATAAGCCCCACTGAAGTACTGAAAGGCCACCGTAAGGTCTCCCCGGAGCCTTCTCTCCTCCAGACTCCAGCCCAGTGCTCTCGGCCTGTTCCCACAGCAGTGATGCTCCAGCCCTCCGAGCATCTTCGTGGACCCACTCCAACATGTCCACGTCCTTGTTATGCTGGGGGCCCAAAGCCGGACACAGCACTGCAGGTGGGGTCTCACAAGAGCAGAGTAGAGGGGGAGAATCCCCTCCCTTGACCTGCTGGCCACACTTCTCCTGATACAACCCAGGATCCAGTTGGCTTTCTGGGCTGCCAGAGCACACTGCTGGCTCATGTCCAGCTTTTTGTCCACTAGTGAGTGACCAGGCAGCAAACTGGGCATTAAGGTAACAGATCAACTGGCCTCACTGACTACACCTGGAGCTTAGACATGTAGACCACATGCAAAGCCTCCGTTCCAACCCAAATTCTGCCCCTTTTTGTTTCCAGATATGAGCCTTTACATTTTGCAGCATTAAAGGCCACTACTGCTCAACTTGCCAAACAGCCCAGATGTTTTTGTGCTTACGTCACAATACATTGTTTCTTTAGGTCTCTTACTTCCATTAATAACGATTTCTCACTTTCCTGGGGTAATGCATAGAAAACCAACAGCAATATCAGGTCAACTGACGCTGTACCTTACTGAACTAGGATTGCTGCCCGTCGGCTGGCTCTCAGAGTAAGGTGTACTGTGAACTAGGCTCTAACACATTCGACATACAGGGGTTTTAGCGTTCCAGCTTCCTAGTGAACAGCACTGGTTGCATGTCAAACACCGTCAGAGATTTACTGCATCAGCACTACCTGAACAACCCTTCTCAGCAAAAAGTACCGTCATCAAGACAGTGTCCACAGGCACTGTCCAAAAAAGCAGAATGCCAAAACCAGCTCATGAGAGATTGAGAAAAAGGTATGAAGGCTATGCTTCATCTGTAAACTGAATGCAGGGCCGCATTATCTTAAAAGGTACCTTTGTCCCTAGAGTTCCTTTGTCAGTTTTCCATCACTTACTGAAAAACATTAAGGGCTCAAAGAAATGTTAAAATCTCACTGCCAGCTACTGCAGATGTGCTAATTAAAAAAACCAAACACAAACTTTTCTTTTTCCCTAGTCACTGATGCAATGAGACACCGCCATAGGGACATGGACATCCAAACCCTCTACCAGCCTCCTCTCAAATGCGCAGAAAAGCAATTTCCAGCTTTTTGACGTGAGCTAATGGGTGACCATACAGACCGTTTCGCCCTCAGCACACATGAAAATGAACTTCCTTGCCCTGTTCAGGCAGAGTGCCATTCTGAAGGTTGGTGCCAAAGATGCTGAGGCTCACAGCATCCAACAGCAGCAATTCCTTTTCCTGCTCAGTATTTGTGTCACGCTCCTCCCCGCTTCCCTGAGTCGTGCAAAGTAAACTCAGAATCTCTCTGTATGTACTATGGACAGCACTCAATGCATCACAGAATCACAGACTGGTTTGGGTTGGAAGGGACCTTAAAGATCATCCAGTTCCAACCCCCCTGCCATGGGCAGGGACACCCTCCACTAGACCAGGTTGCTCAGAGCCTCACCCAGCCTGGCCTTGAAAAGGCATGGATACTGTACTGAAAAGGCTGCCCTTAGCCATTGGTACTAGCAACGGGAGTTAGAAACCAATGCAACGGTTTCAGCACCTGTTCCAGCACCACAGCACCTCCGAGTTCCTAAGGCAGAGATTCTAGAAAGAGTGAGACACCAGAGGAGGAGTTCCTGCCCCTTACCACCGACTTCTCCATCCTACACAGGTCAGACACGTACTCCAGTTCATTTCTGCCAGCACAGAAGTTCTGAGGAACAGATTTCTTATTCATGCGCTCAGTTTTCTAAAAGGTACTGGCAAGGGAAAGGGTGTGCCGGTTGGCTCTGGTGTAGACCGACTTGTCCAGAAAACAACCAGCAGCTGCATCCCCATCCTTCTGTGTTTGTAAAGTGAAGCGTCTGTGAACAGAGTGTTCCCTGAGATACGCTATTCTCCCAGGAGGAAGAAAAAAGCCTATTAAAGAAGCTCACATAAGTCCAAGGTCTTTTAAACTCTAAGTATACAGTAAGAAGTTTCTCAACTGTTTCTAGTTGAGGCAGCGAGAACTACCTGAAGAGGCAATGCCGTTCTTGCTACTAGTAATAAAACCTGTGGGTATACCTGGCAAATAGGTGGATAAACTCAAATGTCAGAGGCATACACAACCACAGAGTTTACGACAACTATTCCTTAACAAATAAAAACCCCACACACGCAACATGGTACTTCAAATTCAATCCCAGAAGAGAAGGCAGTGGTTACCCCACCTTCATACACCGGGAAGACTTCAGGAAGATGCGTTGGAAAGCTTTCGCTTCTGCATTAGGTTAAAGCGGGATCAGTTCGCTCTGTTCTGGTCACATTAAGCCAGAAGCAAGAACGTTACACGAATTATTGTCACAAGGGAGAGGTACTTTGCTACTTTGCTTAATTACCTCAACGGACTGATGTTTCTGTTGAGGCTTCGCTGACACTGAGACAACTCATTCCCCAAGAAGTGAAGGATTTTTACTTCAAAGGTTAAAGATGATAAAAGTGTAAAGCAGTAACCAACTGCACTAACCCACATAGGAAGGAGACAGTGCTCATATCAACTTTACGCTGCTGCAGCATTTTTACATGCTCACAGTCAGTTACTACAGGTTGTCTTGTTTGTACCGGAAGAAATGCTGCTCGCTGAACCCTCAGAGCAAGTCCGTTACTCGTTCTCAGTTCCGGGTCACGAGAGACTGAACAAACGGTACTCTGGGCACCCCTGCGTGACACCAACCCACACATTTCCCCTTCTGTCATGTATCAAAGTAAGTGGCTTGGCAGACATGCAGAACAACTAGCACGGAGCAGAACAGAGGCAGCTCAACCGTAGAAGTGAGCGCAGGGTGTCGCACGGGGCTGCCCGCATCCATTGAGAGGAGCAGATGGCAGTATTAAGAGAAAAAGCCTTCCAAGCCTTCCTAATCACAGCTTATTGGCATCAGCCAACGCTCTCTTGCTTCTCTGGGCAGATGTTGTGTTCTTGGGCAGAATACAATTTTAAAAAGTATGAGCTTAGAGGAAACAGGACAACCTACACGGTTCACCAGGGTCACCACAGAGAATGATTGTTTTTTTAAAAGATGGATTAACAAGTGTGCAATTCCAGTCAATTAAGTGTTCAGTGCAGCACCTTGCTTTCCGACAGGAGATACCTATCCTATCGTGGCAAGCTTCTCACCAGAAGAAAACAGAAGCATTAACGATGCACGGGAGAACAAAAGAACAGGAGCTCTCCTCAAGCTTTGCCTCTATATGCATCAACTGCTCAACAGTTCGAGTTCCAACGTCCTTGTTGATCTGAGGGAGCAGCTACTCAAATCAAGTGAAAATGCCCGTATTTAGGAATTTCTAGGTGTCACGGTTGCCCAGCTGGCAACAAAGCACCACGCAGCTGCTCGCTCACTGCCCCTGCCTAGGTGGGATGGGGGAGAGAATCTGGGAAAAAACTCACGGGTTGAGATGAGAACAGTTTAATGGGACGACAACAGAAGAGGAAACTATTATTAATAACAATAATAATGGAATATACAAAACCCAATGACGCACAATGCAACAACTGCTCACCACCCAGTGACCGAGAGCCCATCCCTGAGCAGGAATTCCCACCCCCGGCCAACTCCAGTTTTAGATACTGAGCATGACACTATACAGTAGGAAATGTTCCTTTGGCCAGTTTGGGTCAGCTGTCCAGGCTGTGCTCCCCCCCAGCTTCTTGCACACCTCCTCGCTGGCAGAGCATGGGAAGCTGAGAAGTCCTTGACCTAGTGTAAGCATCGTAAGTACTTAACAATTAAAAACTCAGCGTGCTATCATCATTCTCACGCTAAATCCAAAACAGCACTATATCAGCTGTTAGGAAGAAAATTAACCCTATCCCAGTCACAACTAGGACACTAGGTATTCTCTTAAATCACATATATACATGAAATGTGTGTGTAACTATCCAAGACTACATCAACAAATGAAAAGATCACGAAGTAAAACACTTCGGTCTAGATTACATCTTGTCTACAACACCACAGAGTAACTCATGTTCCTGTGGTCATGCAGGGTAACAAGGAATTCTCGTGGCAGATGCAGTGTCTGAATTCAACATGCTAAGCTGACCTGAATTGTGCCATCATCTGTGAAGGGTGGGTCTTTTCCCCACCTACTTCCTCCGATGGGTCAAACTGGATCAAATGGAGCTGTCAGTAGCTTGGAGCAAATAGAGGATCCTCGGTTTAGACGGAGATTTCACAGGCATTGCCTACACTCAAAATCAGGAATTGCAACGCATCATTTCCTTTTGGAACTCACAGTGGAAACACTGAACGTCATTCAGAAGCTTTCTGTGCTGGTAAAGTACTAGCAAATGTACTGCAAAGACTCTCCCAAAAGTCATCTCGTGGTTTCCCTTAAAAGGAATCGAGACATTCCTTTGGCCCTTATCATAAAGCTGCGTGGGAACCACAGAGCATCAGCAGATAAAAAGCGGAATACTTCAGACTGAACGGACACACTCGAACGATTCAGATAAAATAAAACTTTCCAAGCACAGGCAACAAGATAAATGTCTCTGAGGACATACGCGGTTTTTTAAGGATGTTATCACGGCCAAAAATCTCAAAATCTAAACAGCACACAAGAAATTGAACAGCAAAGTCTTTTCACGTGGAGTTTCCATTCCAAGCCACTAACGATTTCAATATCAACATTCTTACAGCAGCCGATTCCTCCCAGCTTCTAGAAGCGCAGTCAGCCGCAGCGAGAGGATCCCGTCACTTTCACAGGAAGAAACACGGGGGAGACTCAGCACTAGCAATGCCGTTTCGGAGGAAGCGTTATTAATGCAAGCTTCTCCCAGTGGGTAAGGGTCAAACAAGGACTTGCAGTGTGCCAACATCTTTATTACTGTCAGGAGCCAAAATTCAACAAGAAATAGTTTTAAAGGGATACAGTTAATTTCTTGTTGTTTTGCTTTTCATCCATTTTCCTTTTTCTACATACAGAACATCCAGCTTGACAGAATTCCATCTGATCCGGACTTTCCAAGACAGCTATGGTTCACTTCAGATCACGGAGATGCCTCTCCAGTAACTCAAAATATTCACCTGCTACAAATCTGATCAAATTTATTATCTGAGTCCTTTCTAATCAGAAAAAAATTGCTTCTGAGCAGAAATTTCGTCTTTGCCCTGAAATTTGGCAACTGTGAAAGCTGAAAGTTGCAAGTCCTGTTGGAAGCTCTCTACCTGGTATCTGGATGAAGCTTTTCTCCGTAGAATTTCATCCATATACTTAGTATTAATTTAAGAACATTTATAGTTCACTACATTCACAATATGTCTGAGTATACGGTAAGAGTACAGAATTACTACATTATACTATATCGTATGTGCATTTTCTACATGGTTTTGAATCCTACCAAATTCTAATGAAAATTCTAACCCCACTCTAAGTCTACTGTCAAACACTGCGTGTGGGTTTTGGTTGACTTTTTACAGTATTGTTTCCAGCAGGCCAAAGCTGGCAAGTTCACAGGGACACACGTTCAGGATTGCGTCTAAGCTACTTCCCTATGAATACTGCTGCTCGTTGCCAGTCGATTACCTTTTTACTGTGATGTTACCGGCAAACACTGCTTACAAAGCTCAGGTAACTCAATTCATTTCAAACACTGTTGTCCAACGGCTTTTCCCATTTCAAGCAAAACCATGAAACCAACCCCACGGAGTACTCCAACTCTTCAGAGTACTGTCAAAATACAACACAAGAAAGATGACAGAAAATTTCCTCTTCAGGTCAGCAGTATCTCCTACCTAAGTACGAGTAATATATCTGAAGTAGGCACATTCTTTTATTTGGAGTTGTTTCCACTGAATGTAATTAAGACCCTTCACATGGGCTGTAGCATCTGCAGGCAGAAGAACAACTGTGAAGGAACTTTAGGATATTACATTATATTTAATGAAGTTATTTGACAGCTTTCTGCGACAGTTTATTCCCTTTTAAAAATCAAACAAACACTGTGGGATATATCTTAGTTAAGAAACCAATCAGAACATTGCTGGGGAAAACCAGATGTTATATACAACAGATGCTACAAAGTACCCTTGGAATTAAAAAGGGAGCTTCCTCAGAAGAGCAGAAACACTGTCTCAAGTGAGCCTCAAAGTTTTGAGAATGTGGTTAAAGTTACAAGCTGATATCTAACCAGAGATGTGAGATAGAAGCCTACCTTACAAAACCAAAACAGAGGCCAAGCCTACACCAGTTAATTCCCTGAAGGCAGATTTCCTAACAAACAAACAGTAGAAAAATTGGCTTTAAATACCAAATTTTTAGATACAGGAACCCTCTGCCTATGTGATTTTTTTCCTCAATCCTCCTGCAGAAATGTTCAAGCTACAAGATGAAGAAATATAATTTCCTAATGCAAAAGAGGTTGTACCTAGTCAGACTGAAGGACTCGTGTTGTCCCTCTTTACAGCAGTGACCAAAAGGAAACTTACAGGGAAGAATAAGGACAGAGCAGGCTTGCAGGGATCCTTCCCTAGGACCTTCTCCAACAGTTTAGCTCTGGAATTTCAGAGGTCAGAGGTTGGGCCAAACCATGGAAGAAGATTCCAAGATGATGAGATATTCAGCTCAAAGCTACAGGCTTTCATCTGCAACGAGCTTCGCAGTTTCACGCTGCATGAAGAAGTATCTCCCTTTATACTGTCTGCCAGGTCTCCTTGAGACCCTTTAGAAAGGGTGACCAGAAATCAGCTTTTCCCTGTTACTTAGCCTCTGTCATATTTAACTTCAGCCCCTTCTTTTCCAGCTCAACCTGGTTGTTCTTTAGATGGAGCCTTCTGACACCTTTGATCCTTGTCCAGATGCTTAATGCTCAAATTCTGTAATACACTTGTGAGATAAGCAGACCAGACCTGCAGACAGTATGCCAAGCTGCAAGGTATCCACACAATGACATTACGCTCTCTGCTCTTACTAGTTTTCAAACAATCACTAACATTCCATTTCCTTTACAACTTACTGATTATGACCAAGGCCACATCCAAGCAAAACTCGAAACTCACTGTGTGCCTGCACATTCAGAGCTGGGATTTCTCCATCCCACCCCCACGCACATGACCTACATATCATCTGTTTGCTCTTCTTTAACTCAGCCACTCAAATCCCCCAAGGTGTGCTACGGGCAGCTCTTGCCTTGGTTACAGACATCGTGTCAGCATGCTGCGTCACCTCCTTATTCAGGTGTTGTGGAACAACAAAACAGTGAGAGACATTTCTTATTCTACGTGAGAGTGCAGAGAGAGGTCAGATCAAAGTCACGTAGCCAGAAGATACGGCAGACTGAACTGCCTATTATTTTATGACCCAAACTCAAGTAATTAGGAATCACTTTTGTACAAAGCTAATAAATCTGCACATTCCAACCCCTATCATGCTTATTCCTCAGAAATAATGAGAACTCAGACCAGCTAGGCTGAATACCAAACCTATACCACATTCAAACAGCCTATCCTAGCCGTATTGCATTTATGCAGTAATATTATTCGTAATCCCTCAGGTTTCTGTTCACCACTAAGACCTCAGAACTATTATATGAATGGATATAAATTCTTAGGAGTTAACAGAAGGGTATATGCCTTTTTTCCAAGAACTTAGTCTTCCTAGAAAGCACAGTAAAGAACAGCTAAACCCCTAGAATTAAAGAGATGCTTGTTAACAAAGGCAGATTTAAAATTGCTTCCAGATATTTCAAAGGGTCCTGAAGATACTACTCATACTCCCTCAACAGAGAGAGCTGACACCAATTAGGTACTCAGGGGACAGATAAGATTACTGAATAAACGAAACACAGTCCAAGGATAAAGGGTGGTGCGCAGTTCTGGGCTGTGAAGGAGAGAAAGAATATATTGATCCAAAAAGCCATTATTCACATAGTGCCCAGTAGTAGCCAAAAACACGTATCTGAACATAAAGACAAAAAACCTAGGGGATATAAAATTTAAAGTGGAAGGACCGAAAAGACAGAAAAATCCTCAAATACCATGTTCACCAATGAAGCATATTATTTTTCCAAGGCCTTTTTTTCCTTTGTTAAAAGGGTAAAGCATGAAGCTTCCCAACAAAGGCATTTAAAGTCATTTTTCTTTCCCCTAATCTGTTCCAGTGCAAACAGTACTTCAGCATGAGACCTTAACACCATTCACTGCCAGTCCTGCTCAGCTATATCAAGGCTGTGCTGGGCCAAGACCGAGGCAGGACACAGCAGCATGTACTAGCCAAGTCCCAGCTGAAGAGTCAGACCAGTGCTTTGGTTTAAAACGGGACCCAACACTACACTGGGGGGAAGGAAGAAAAGAAAACTTGAGCAAAGCTTTTCCCTTTCAAGAGTTTAACCTAAACACAGATGGATAGAATTCATCTAGGTACACATGCACCAGTGTATTTACTTTTAATTATGTAGAAATATAGGCATATGTAGGCTAGAATTTTATTTTTAACTTGTTCTTTATTGTATTGTTTAACAAATGATTTGCAGAAGGTCAGTCTCCGACAAGATTTTGTTTGCTGCCAATGTGTCAGAACTGGGGTAAGTAGTGGCAACCAAAGCAACCGATCAGCTCTCAACTACTGCCACCTCACCGAGGTAAGGGCATTCTTCGCAATTTAAATATTGAGTTAGAGTCTTGCACTTCATCCATACTAGAATTCTTACTGCTTCCCCCATTGCAATCGCATTTGGTATACATGGTAAATATTCCTTTAATTATCTGGCTCAACTTTCACAGCCAAGTCAGGGTAAGCTGAGTACAAGCTAGCTCTCCCTACTCAGCAAAAACCAGTGTCCCAACAAGCTCTCGGTGTGCCTTAACACCATTGAACACTTCACTTAAAAAACGAGACTTAACAGGAAAATCTTAATCAGAAGCTAACAGCTACAACTGACAGAAACTCATACAGGAAAGACACATACCACTCCATCTGCAATCTTCCAGTCCGCACAACGTTCGTATTTTTGCAGTTGCTTTTCAAACAGTTGTGCTATGGCTCGATGGACAAGTTCGTACTGCTCCTATAGCAGGTTACCAGGGAAAAATTAGTGTGTGAGATCTTCACAAAGAACGGTGGTATATCATCATCTGAAAAGATTCATTTGAAAACCATACCTTCGTCTGCACTGCAGAATGCCTTTGTGTCCTCATTTCCTGTATTAAATTAAATACATTGAATTCTTCAGGTATTTTCTGAAACACAGAAGGGAGTCAGTTACACGGCCATAGCTGTTTGTCAGAACTGAAGTACAAAAGCTGTTCGACATCCAAAAGTATGTTTAACTTTTGCAGGTAAAACCAATCTGTTCTCTACATGCTACCGCTATTCAAAGTTTGGGGCTTTTTTTTAAAGCAATTCCTCTCCATAACTTGTTTTAAATATTTGATTCAGACCAGATGGGAGCATTTCAAGTATTCTGAAAATGAGACATACAGTGAAAGCATTAATATGGCTCTGCCACATTAATGATGCTTCATAACCTACAGAAACCCAGAAAGAAGTTATCCCTGTGTATTTGTACTATCAGGCTCCAGGAGCGGCAAGATTCAGCAGAGACATTGAAAACGTTGAATTCAACACGGCTTTATACTCAAATCTATTAAAGAACATAATTTACACTGGTTTGTTTTAGATAAAAACTTGCTGTGACAGGTAAGTAGATACCTAAGCACGAACACAACAAAACATCCAACCTGTCAAAGGAGTTTCAGAATGTCTTAAGCATTTCACTATTCCAGAACATTTGGGAGCTAAAAATCAACCACCTTTTAAGTGACAAAACGCCATAAAATTTCTTCTTTTAAGATTTCTTACCCCAGCTTTAAGTAAATTCCATGTATAATCTATGGCACAGATGGCTCCTGTTCTTCCACACCCTGCACTATGAACAGAAACAGTTGCATGTGTTAGAAATTAATTTAATTCCTTAAAAACACACTATAAGCTTTTATACTTCCAGAATCCACATGAAAAAAAAAAAATCAAAATCCCTCAATTACAATTTCAAGCTCACTCAACCGGACACTGTAGTGTCTTAAAAATAAGCAGTGCGAAATAGGGCACTGAAGTTTTCAATGCAAGTTTTTCATAGCCAAGAGGAACTGCAGTCATGAAAGATTCTTCAGTGCTGACATGTTTATTGCCTCTTTCATCCCACTTTTCCTAGTTACCACTGCTTCAACAGTAGGGAATTTGTCCAAGTTTAATGACAGACATTGAACTGTGTAATGGCATGTGTTTAAAGACATTTCTCTGCTTTAGCATCACATCTGTATTTTCTATCTTTTATCTAGAAAACTGAAATCTGAAAGTTATAAAAAAATGACAGTGAATTATCACAATTATTCTTCCTGATAGCATGAATTTCCCAATAGCATGAGTTACAATGCATGCATATTTATTACATTCTAATTATGCTGTTGTGAAGAACCAACCTTCTCAACTGTACTGATGATCAAGAGAAACGGGACAGAGTGAAATGGATTTCAGTACTACCTAAGTCTTTATGGTTTCAGACCTCAGTTACTCAGAACGACAAGTTGAAAAAGAAAGCAGCTGAAGACAGCAGATGTCTATATACTTTAAGAGAATAAACAGTAGTTAATCAACCCCAACAGCCTAACATTTACTGACTTATGAATCTGAATTAACTTTTTCTGACAAACATACATTAACTTTTGTTACTTTAAAAAGGTACCAACTACCGTAGGCAAGAACTACCGAGAAAAATTGTCAGAAACTGTCAATTCACCAAAACATTTTCATGGCAGTTTAGTTTCACCAGTCAAATTGCAGGTCAAGGATGAAACTGCTGCTCAGAAGCGAAGACTCACTAACCAGAAACTACAGCCTGCTGATCAGGGTATTTTTGTCATATTAGAAGACAGACAGCAAAGTTCTCAGGCAGTGATCCACCTGCTACGTAGTGTCTCCTACTGGGAATTGAGCCTTCACTCCCGTATCTGATTTGTCATCATCTTCAAAGTCTGTTTAATACTGATGGTGACTTAAAACATCTTAAGAACCACAAAACTCTTTCCTTTTCAGGGTCTACTTCTTTTCTGATTGATATTCTGTCTTAAATTGGAATAGAAGCACAATTTCACTGTGTCATGAGTTTTAAGACAATGAGGACTACATGATTTTGAGCCAAGTTTTGACATGAGAAAATATTCCTTTTAGAAAACTACAATAAATATGTAAATTCTGGTTTAGAATCAAACTAGTGCATCTCATAACAAAAAAAAAAAAGTAAAATTATATAACCTTAAAAAATAAATGTATTTGATACCTGCAGTGTATGCAAATCGGTACGTCTTCATGTTCCTGGTATTCCCTCATCAAGCTGATCATGTCCAGAATAGAATCAAAAGACGACGGGACATCATGGTCAGGCCAGTTAACATAATGAAATTGGTAGACACTGCGAGTCTCCTGAGGGAGAAGGAGGGAGAAAGGTGTTAATGAACATGCATAACTGACAGGTGTGTACGACGTGATGAGCTCTGTGAACGTGCACTTTTTGCGACTGTGCCTTCCCACGCCGTTGGCACACCTCTGGATCCCTGTATACCCTCAAGGTAACGTCACAGAGAGGCCGATGAATTTGTTGACCAACGGTAGAGGTTGCAAGTTTCAAGACCCACGCTACCTTCTGTTAAGCTATTTGAGAAGTGGGCCTCGAGCATAGGAATTTATATCGTCTTCCAACTGAACCAAGTTTTTTTGATGCTTTACTTTTTTCAGGTCTGTGGAAGCGCTGGAGCTAGCAAAAACCAAGAGAAAATCCAGCCTAAGACAAGAAAATTTAAGAATCCAACTGATTATGTAAAACCAGTGTCATCAGGAGGGAGGAAGAGAAGTCACAGCTGCCTATTAAGGCCCGCCAAGAACTTTCACTTAATTAGATTTAAAGAGACAAAACCATTGATTGTTGACATCAGCAGAATTTCACATTGTCAGGAGAAAAAATATCCAAACCTATACTTTTTATACGGAAATGAAAATTTAAAAGGAACCTTCATAGTCCTTTTTTTACTGCTACTTTTTAAGAAAGAACCTGGTGTTTTACATTAAAATAATCCTCAAACTGGTTTTCCTCCTAGGAACTAGAATAACTTTGTATACTTAAATGAATTTTTAATTCTTTTGCATAGTGTTTCGTATGATACTCCACTGAAAATCTTACAGAAGTGACAAAGCTTTTTGTTATTCTGGAAAACCAGGAAGTGAACTTCATACTTTATACCACAAACACATATTTTCCTCTCCAGTTCAAGGCTACACTTTGAAGATTTCTAAGTAATATGAACAGTCTGTAATTCATTACCAAAATCGCGCTCACAGAAATCCTGAATCAAATTTGCTAGGTAAGTCTGAAGAAAGACCATTTTATCTGTTGAAAATCAAGATATCTTGTTAATCCTTCCAGTTACGTGACTCCTTAAAGGAACATAAGCTTTGGGCTCTTTGCCAAGATCAAAAGCACAGGGCAAACTGTAGCTTTTTGTTACTACTTAGTTTTTATATGTAATACACAGGCATCCTATAAAAATTAACTGGGACAGAACTCATGGAAGTCAATCAGCAAAACATGATTTGCATGTATAGTATATGCAAGGAAAAAAATCAATTAGCTACAGCTTCTGAAGTAATCAGTTCTGATATTTAGGTATTAAAAGTAACATAGGTTCTGCTTTAGGGTTTTGGTATCTTTTCACCTCTGTTTTAAACTGCACCATTCAAAAAAATTTGCAACCCCCAGAGTTCGTATGCAGTTTAGACAGTTTCTGCTATCGAAAAGGTTTCATAGCATGGTCAGTTACTCAGGACACACTGACAGAAAGAACTGATTTCAGTTCACACATCCCACCGCGAGCACCTAGCAAGCTACTGCAGACAAAAACTGTCCTCCTCCAAATTACCCCCCTTCACGATTAAACGATTTCACAACTGTTTTGATATCAGTTGTGGAAATGGAACAAAGCACTGCTAAAGAAAACAAATGTGAGACTAACCTGTAATAAATAATTTCTTGATACAGGATGCCAAGGTACCCTGTGAAACAGACTGAGAACCTGCATGTTCTTGCAGGAAAGCTCTACACACATTTATTTTTATCTACTGACAGTTGTGCTTCAGGCAAATAAGTGTCAGATTTGAGGGGACTGTTTAAGTTTGCAAGAAAGGCTTAAATCATTCACTCTTAGCATTTATGAGATTGCAAGTGCTTTTATTTCACTGAAAACGTGGCAATTTGCACATTTAACACAGGATACCTGCTTCATAAACTATGTTGTTTTACAGTCATTTATGTCACAAGTTTTCGCTAAGATGAATAAATTCAATTTCTTCCATAAAGAGACTAATTATAACCATTTACAGTTGCCAACTTAAGTAAATGTATTTACCAGAACACTTGCAACTCAGTTTAATCAAGAACATTCCATACTTTTTGTATCTATTTCAATTCCAAAGAGAGTTCCTTTTACAAGCTAGAGTGAGAAACGTGGGGGGAAATGAAATAAACTATGAAGTTGTTGTCATTCCTGCTTTATTTTTATTTGGCAATACAAATATATAAAGGGGCTTCAAAAATGTCTTTTAACACTGTAAAACCCTCTTGACAATAAATGCAAGCATAGGGCAAATTCTAACAGGTACACATACCACATACTTTACCCAAAAAGAAGTTCAGTCTAGGAAACGTTTTTTGACAAGTCTGATTCAGTTTGACATCATGTTTCCACTTGGGGTAAGCAGTAAAATTCTAGGTGACAGCAGCTTTTGAGTTGTTAACAGATGCTATTGAAGGCCATCACACCCCTTTGGCTAACCAAGAACACACATAAGAGACAAGCAAAGAGTTTCACTACTCTTTTCTTATATACTAAGCTTTTAATGTCACTTCTAAACTTGATTTACCTACACACAGAGTCAGCACCTAAAAAAGTGAAGGTATTGTCCTAAGTTTCCTCCACTGTGTCATTGTAGAGACCTCTAAGCGACCATGAAAACTGAGACCAGAAGTGACCGTATACTTACATTTTGGAATTCAAGTAATAATGTTCTAATGAAGTAATCTGTTCTTGCTTGCTCAGCTTCCTAAACACGGCAGAACAGTAATGAATTGGGAAAAAAAAAAATTAATATGCAGCATACAGGATACAACTACAAATTCAAACCTTGAACTCAGATGTCTATTTCATTGACTGGTTTTGTATTTACGATCTTCTCAAAAGATGAGCAGTCAAAACAGCAGCAACTCAGCTTGCTAAATATGCTGTCTGTGAAAGAAGTTACTTTTAAAAAGGTGAGTTTTCAAACCAGTGTCTAGCCTGCTGCTGAAGCCACCAACAAACCTTGTAAGAGTATTTCAGAGTACTTCTCCTTTGTTTATGCATTTATTTAATTTACAGGTTGCATCCCACAGCTCCTTCAATCATGCTTCTGCTGTATAAACTTCAACCTCTTACCGCTCTATCCTGTATCTCCTTTCATTTTTTCCATTTCTATTAGTTTCAATCAAGGGTCCATCTGAACTGATCATTGTAATTAGCTTGGTTATGGCTAAAAAGCGTAACTTCTAGGCTCCCAAAATTTTCAAATCTGCCTTTGGAACATCCAGAAGAAGTTTTTACTACTGTAGACACCAAACAGTACCACCATACATAAACCAGCAGTAATATCAACTTGAAAATGCCCTGAAATGCTTAGCGTTATGGCTTCCCACAGTGAATTTAGGAGGCTGCACACATGCTTTGATGTGTTCCCATCGGCTAGTGGGAATTCACCGTTTCCATCAAAAACCCAACAGCAACACCCTGCAGGTTTAGAGGAGATTGCTGGTAGCTATGCACTACAGAGCCCATGTACACCCTTGTCCCCAGAGTAATACACTCCCAGCTGCAGGTGAGGATTCAATCGCACTGTACACACAATCCCTCTTCACAAACACCTGGCAGGTATGTGACCATCACCCTCCAGCTACAGGGCAAAAAAACCAGAAAAACTCACAAAAACCCAAATCCTCAAGCCAATTCTTAAATCAATTTAAGGTAGGAAAAGGCTACTCAGAAGAATATGCTTTCCTGACTAGATGAACTTGAAGTCTACTTAATTCTTGGTAGACCATTTCAAAGTAGGATTAAGAACAGCTCTATAAACTGGCACGCTAGCTCTTTCTGAACACCTTAAGGCACTTCAGCTAGAGAACAGCAGCAATTCCTGTCCAAACCCACGTAATTTTGAGTGAAGGAGAAGGAAAAGAAAACAGTTTTGACACCAGTTTGGAATGGATCAATTCCAGTGCTTTAGCATAAGCGAAGAGCCAGGGTCAATCACGAACTCCAGTGTAAGCAGTTCACTGTCAGATCATTCACAGTGCCGATGGTTATACTCAGCACTTCAGTGCCAGGTTTCATTCATGTCCTAATAGTGACTAATTAAACATAACAGCGTCTGATTCAACTACCAGGTGGCAAGTTTAAAAATAAAGACACAAGGAAGCGTTTTCTTCCAACACCAGAGTGATGTGAATGTCAGAAAGAATAAGTGACAAAAAACCAAAACCCAAACCAATTTGCAATGGGATGCCAAATTCATCATCCACTTGGACTTCACTGTCCACAACCCGCATTGTAAAACCAGGGATAATCCACGGACAGCACCCAGCTAAGGAAGCCCTGCTAGCCCTTCACTAGAAGCTGACTAGTACGAGGAGAGGGTAATCCTTCCACGGGTATTTTCTGTTCTCCTCCCTCACGTCATTAGGCTGTCACTGACAGGCTGGATGGCCCTGGCACCACCCAGAGGTGAGGGCTATGCGATCACCACTCCAAGAGATGGAAGTTGGACAGAGGCCTCAGATGTTGTTTCAAGCAGGAAGGAAAAAGGTACATAAACAAGTGTGTACAAAGGCAACTGGATACTATCCCACACCTAAGGAATGCTGGTCATAACGATTCTGGTGGCCATGCTCCCCCCCACTCGCTGTGCCTTCACCCATACCCTGAAAACTTCACAATTAATGAAAAGAATTCCTGCTACGTAAGCGGTTTCCTTTTGTGAAGCGGTAACTGCACCATGACTTGACTTGTATGATGCCGAGATGAGAGGTGCCAAAAGAACAATTACTTTCAAATCCCGTCTGTGCTTGGTAGGAAATGCCCACAATCCCTCTTCCTGACTACTCATCTGCCAGAAATCCTTACGTTACCATTTACGAGCAAGTATCAAAACTGGAAGAGGCTCCAGTACTTATGCTTAGAGCTGAGAACTGACAACACAGAATGGAAATGTTCAGGCTTCTTCCATCTTTCTGGAATCATAGCTCACTTTACCCCCCACCCAGGAAGATTCAGACCTCGTGGTGATTCCCTACTCATTTTTGGTTTGATTTTAAAAGCAACAATGAAAGCAAAGGAAGTATTTTCAAATAAACCTGTACCTGTTAACAACAGAAGCAAGTTAAAAAATTAGTTTAGTTTCCATCTTCTTTATCCATGCTAATTAACTTTATGTAACTTAAGGAAAATAACCTATTGCAGTGTTACTTTCACTTCTTATGCACATCATAATGGAGAGAAACAACTGAATATTATTTGTTTTCTTGAGTGTGGTACAGATATTCAATACCACATCATGTAAAGCTAAAGAAATGATACATAAAAAGATACAGGACCAAAGCACACAGGTTACCTACTTTAAAAAAAGAAAGAAAACAAACAAAAAAATCATGGAGGATTCAAAGAACCACGTAGCTTAGATACACACATTGTTTTCCATTGCATTCCTTGAGAGCCTGTGTAAGATTTGGTATGAAACAACTTAAAAAGTATTTGTTTTGTAATACAAACTGTTTGTTGAACAGCTATTTTAAGTTATAAAAGCATTAAAACCTTCAAAATTAATTTATAGAGCTTTACACTTACACAAGAAACACGAAATGGTCCAAAAGTGACAGCTGCTTCTCCATACAGAGGCCAGTAACGTTCACATTTTTTCTGTTAAAGCAAAGAATCCTAATTTAATTCATGTGTAGTACTGAAAGATGATGATTAACAGAAGCAGAGCAGACAAAACGATAGTCTCGAATGCCTTACTCTGGCTCTGTCAGTGCTTCTCCTCAACATCTGCCTACTGGTGCCTTGCTGGACTTCTTTTAAGATATTAAAATACATCTTTTCTTTGTGATACCAAGAGAAAAACAAAGCCAAAACTGCAGATGACCAATAGATACAGCCCAAAGTCACTTTGTAAATTAGGCCGTGAACTTCACGACCGCCTACGTATGCGCAATCCCGTCATACAGAGGGGTGTAACGAGAGCTAATTTAGTTTTTGTCCAAGTTTGGAGGTCACAGTTCTGGATCGCGTTTCTTTTCCTTCTCAAGTCATAATAATATAGCAGAGAGATTTAAAAGACAGACTGTTTGCAGCTGTGTCAATTGACAGGAAATTCTGAAGGACTCAGGATTTTGACAGCTGGCCTACATCCCACAAAGAGCAAGATGTTTCTCCATAGCAACGCGACCAGAAACAGACATGGGTACAGTTCTGTATACAAACATGTATCTTCCACTGAGATAACACCTAAATAATAACATAACACTATAAATGGAGCCAAGAAAAGCAGTCACACTCACTATTTTCTACGCATACAAATACAAGGGTAGGCATTCTCGTTCAACCTGGCAGATTATTTCTGCAGTTATCGATGTGGCATACCAAGCTTCACAGGTATTGCCATACTGCCCCACACAGGTAATGCTCATTTCGGTTTTGTGTTTAGCATACATACCCTTCCCATTTCAAATTCTCGACAGGCCATTACAATTATCTGAAAAGAAAAAGATGCTCAAAGTTAGTTGGTTTTAGGATCAAGTAAATTCCCCAATACTTCACCGCTACATTCTATCTAGACAGACAGTGATTCTTCCTAATTGGTTACTACCAAGGAGAGTAACTAATACTATTTTCCTACCTGCAGATGCATGCTCTTTTAATTCTAAAATAGCAGCCAAGTTTTATCCCGCACAAAATAATCTACAACACTAATACAACATTTTAAGGCTACTTAATTTGAATTCACTGTAATCCTGCACAAATACCTTATTTATTCAGTCTGATTGTAAAGTCTGAACTTAATCATAAAAACACAGAACCATTTGCTGACTGGAAAGCACATAGCTATATTAGCTTAAAATGACACAGACTGCTTAAAACAGGTGCAAAACCTATTTAAAAAACAAGAATCAGATTTCTTAGGTGTAGCTATTTCAGACACCTTAAGGTGAATAGCACAATAAAAATGTACCAACAGGTAAGCTGTTTGTTACAATGAGTAAACGTGATTTAAGTGTCTGATAGAAAAGGATACATATTTTCAGAAAAAAACTGAACAGATGCAATTTTAACAGTAATTAAAAGTTAAGTCCTGACAGTAACTGTTGTTACAGACGTATAATACATAAACCACTAAGTAACCCCAAAACTAGCAAAAATAGAAAGGTAGGGGTTTTTTTTTTAGTTGTTTCATGTGCTGCTCCTGTATCTGATTTTGTCACAGATTCACAGAGTGTTAGGGGTTGGAAGGGACCTCTAAAGATCATCCAGTCCAACCCCCCTGCCAGAGCAGGATCACCTGGAGCAGATCCCACAGGAACAAGTCCAGGCAGCTTTGGAAAGTCTCCAGGGAGGGAGACTCCCCCACCTCCCTGGGCAGCCTGTCCCAGTGCTCTGGCACCCTCACAGGGAAGAAGGGTTTCCTCATGTTCAGTTTGAACCTTCTGTTTCCCAGTTTATGGCCATTGCCCCTAGTCCTGTCACTGGGCACCACTGAGAAGAGCCTGGCCCCATCCTCCTGACACCCACCCTTTAGATATTGATAAGCACTGATAAGATCCCCCCTCAGCCTCCTCTTCTCCAAGCTAAACAGACCCAGCTCTCTCAGCCTTCCCTCACATGGAAGGTGCTCCAGGCCCTTCACCATCTCAGTGGCCCTGCACTGGACCCTCCCCAGTAGCTCCTTGTCCTTGAACTGAGGAGCCCAGAACTGGACACAGCACTCCAGGGGAGGCCTCATCAGCGCAGAGCAGAGGGGGAGGATAACTTCCCTCGACCTGCTGGCCATGCTCTTCTTAATGCACCCCAGGATGCCAGTGGCCGCCTTGGCCGTGAGGGCACACTGCTGGCTCATGGTCATCCTGTTGTCCACCAGGACTCCAGGGTCCTTTTCCCCAGAGCTGCCCTCCAAGAGAGGGCAGTCCACATTAAGTCAGAGTTCTAAGTCCCACAGCACAGATGTAACCAAGCACCAACCTAGACATCTGTAAGCGTGGTTTCACATTCATTCAATAAAATTATAACTTTAATATTAAATTTATTCAATTTAATAATTGTCATGGTAAGTTCAATGACATACAACACTATTTAAGCTACAAACCCAAGTTTTGAGAAAATTAAATCACTGCCAACGTTTTTGATAATAGCAGCCAGCTCAGGCAAAGAGGCACGATCACTGTGCCATGGCACAAGGTAAAACCCAATGTTGGTTTTCAAGGAGGTACTTACGGCAACGTTGTATTCCCATATCATCCTCCAGAAGTCTATTACTGTGTTTGCTAGTGGTCCCTGGGTAGCAACATATGCTTTTGGCCCATGTACTCCCTAGGATTGCACAAAGGAACCATTAATGTTTAAAAAGAAAATCCACCTGCACCGTAAAAAAGAATTTAGGTTATAATCATGTAAAATTAGACTCGCTTTGTTTCATATACAATAGGAAAGGTGACTGGGAAATACAAGTCCCATTTACACTAGTAGGAATTTTGCTGGTGATTTCAAGGGGGCCCAAGATGATAACAGCTACTGTGCTGCCAGAGACTGTAACAGAAAATATTCCGAAGATTCCACATTTTCTTTGTTACTCAAATATTTCATGACGAAAATCTGAAAAGCTTTCTGCTAAGAAGCATCCTCTTGAACAAAGGTAAGTTTCTCCTCCCAATAATACCACATTTCACAAATCCAAAATTTTAAAGTGTTTTATATCAATCTTGAGGACCTTTACATTCAGCTTTTCAAGCTAAACATTCAAGACTTGAGGCTGACAGGAATAAGCACTACTGTGTAGAAGCAGCATCAGAACAAGGCTACAAGAAAAGGCCAAGGCATTCACAAAGTGTCAGAGGCTTTTATCCAAATTGTGGCTTCTCTTTCAGAATTTTAGATATAATTCCACTGCCATCCTTCTGCCGTGAACAGAAAGTAGTGCATATTAACATACACAATTTGTCAAACACCTCACGATCCCTAAAAACAGCCTCTCATAAAATCTTGTATTTTTAACACAACCAACTGTTAAAACAATCGTTTTGGAATTTTCCTACGGTACAAAGTTCCAATTTGGTTGCCTGTCACTTGAAACTGGAGGATTTTATATTATACTTACACTTAGAGTAATACTAAAACTTTAAAAATTGCTTTATAAATGGCATCATGTTTGCAAATTTCAACAAGCCATAACAGAAGAAAATCTTCCCAAACAGCTTTAAATCCTGATCTCAGACTATAATACTAAAACTGCACTGACATGAAATGGAAGCTTAAAAAGAATTCAAGAACCATTAAGATACATACCTTAATAAAGTTTGCATTGATGTAGTCTGAATCTTGTGGGGGAGTTTTTAAGGTCAGCTTAACCCGGCTATGATCAACTGAAAGAAGAATTTTATTGGGGTTTTTTTTAATCAAAAATTACACCACATCTAAATCAATATGTAACAGTCTATGTAACGTCTATAGTACATATTACATGTGTAAAGGAAACTAAGCATTACACTATGCTTCCCAAAGATCAGTCACACAAGCAAGCCAGTGGATGGAATTCATGGCTCAACCAACTCAGGCAGGGACAGGCAGAGTAGCTCCCACTGCCATGTGCTTCCGATGCTCCAGTTTACAGACCACCAACAGCTGGAATTCCAAGAGTGATTCATTACAGAGACGCCAAATTCAATTCATCAGCTGTAATCAGAATTGTACTTACACGATATTAGCACAGATCATGAGGAGAATTCAAGGCTCATTTACAGAGAGCAGAAAGAATAGAGCACCAGGGAACAGTTAAAGCAGCCAGCAGGTCTGCCAAGGAGGACTCCATCACGTATTCCAGCCTGAAACACGCACTGGGGTTTATTGCTCAGGCGCAGACTGACTTCTGTCTCCCAAGCACCGCGCTAGGCACTATGCCGGGACACTTCTAATCCAGAAGCAGCAGATTCCTTCATTTAGAGGCTTTTGACCTTTCAAGTTTCTGCCCCAAGTATTACTGAGTCTCAGAGAAAGCTTCTTATAAAAACAGCAGATCTTTGGAGACCAAAATCCTCAACAATCTTAAAAATAGCCATTATTACTTGCTGACAGAATAAAATAAACATCTTGGAATTCTTTCTGGTGTTGGAAAAAAAATTAAGGGCATCTTTAATACAGAAAGAACTTGATGATGCCTAGTATGGAGGCTAAGTGGTTGGCAGGTCTGCCAGCCCTTCCAGCTCTCGTTGACACCAACACGTCCCAGCTATCACAAAAATCACTCAAACTATCTCTACAAGAGAGGCTGGTTTAGTTGGAAATCCAGCGAACTGGGGAACAGAAGTATCTGCAGAAACAGCATCTGCTCAGGCAATTTTGGTTACTTTCTGCTCCCAGGGTCAATTCTTCAACCACAGAACAGCTGCTAAATCTTTTATTAGAGCTAAAATCAAGAAAAAAACCATCAAGAACGAGTCTATTTAAAAAGAGGAAATACGGTTGATTGAAGGCGCTTTTTTTGTCAAACATGACGGGTTATAAAACAGGGAACCATGCCGACAAGTACATGGTAGGAGTTATTTCTATACAGAAAGCTCTTCCAAAAAGCTTCCAAGATGGTGAATTTTTCTGCCAGAGTTCTGATAGCATGCAAAAAATGTTTGTGTTACCATGCAATGCTTCCTAAAAAAGCACAAGCGTAGATTACAAGACATTTAGATCACAGATCTGAAGACAACGCACCCTCACATAGAGACCTAGAGAAACCCCTTAAACATACTGCACTGTATTACACTCATAATGGAAAAGCAAGAAGCAGGGGTGTCACTGGCTTAATACTAAAAACTACTTTTAAAGGCAGATCAGACCAAATAAATTGGCAGGCTAGTGAGGGTTCCTGCCTTCCCAGCACAGCAGATACAAAATTCTAGAGCAGTTTCCAATTGTTAACATTTCCAGCCTGCCTGTTTCTGCGTTTGTTCCTTAACCAGAAT
This sequence comes from Rhynochetos jubatus, assembly GCA_027574665.1. Taxonomy (NCBI): domain Eukaryota; kingdom Metazoa; phylum Chordata; class Aves; order Eurypygiformes; family Rhynochetidae; genus Rhynochetos; species Rhynochetos jubatus. The sequence continues at coordinate 13,206,444 of CM050652.1, forward strand.
TTCGTCTGGACTCTAGCAAAATATAAACCAGGGATAATCCAGCACTGAAAGTTCTCTGATACCGTTTGCAGGATGCAAACAAGCAAAAAAAGACCTACTTTACTTCAAACCACAAAGCCAGGTTCATTGGGGCTCCTTAAAATTTCATCTAGAGTTTATGGTCATAGTTGTTTGTTTTCTACCATGAATAACATGCTCCTAAGGAAAAAATACAGTTAGCACCTAGTAAATTAATGGTTTATTTCAAGCTAAAATGAAAGCATCAGCTTGGTAGGGCCTGGGACCTAGCACACATTCTATCTTTAGTTGATAGCTCCCCTACTAAACTACATAGATGTTCACTAACTTTCCCTTCTACGTTAAAAATTAGATCTTTACAGAATTTATCTTCCAGCAAATGATCTCAAATTTTGCCTTTCCAAAATAGCTAAACAGTAAAATTCAAAATACATTAAGCATAACGGGCACTTGCCTGTGTCTTGTATTAACACATCAATCAGACTTACATGGCAATATATCCTTGTATCTATTCTTCTTAACATTTTCTTCTTTTTCTCCAGTGGCCGTTGGGTAGATCTTCTCTGTTCTGTACTTTGTTGATAATCTTCTTAACCTCTGAAATAAAACATTCATGTTGCGTTTTCAAGTCTCTTTCAAGGTAACAGAAACTTCACTAGGTATTAGCTTCATTGGTGACGTACCAGATCACTTAAAAACATTTCCTCTCTCCTTTTACAATATTCACTATGATGAAGTTTCAAAACCTAATTATCCAGTACTTGTAGCTCGTCAGCAGTTTACAGCCAAGTTGAAACCAGCTCTACACATCATGTGACATGGAACTTTGGAAAAGCCACTACAGCGGCAGGATGGAATACGGTTATGTTTTATTTAGGAAATGCACCGCACCGTGACAGGGAATAACAACTGCATTAAGGATACCTGTGAGGTAATTGCCTGGAATACCTGGAGGCAGAGCACAGAGCGGGCTGCCTCAAGAACAGCTGGTAGCAGCTGGTGCTTCGCTCTGAAACATATGGTTCCCACACACCGAGAACCGAACAGAAAGCAAAATCTCCCTTTGACGCCTGTTCACCAGCTCCTAACACCCACCTCCTGCTGAGTTTCAAGCACAGCCAAGAAAGAAGGCCGCCGTCTCTCAGAGTACAAGGTATCCACAGTGAAGGTGAGGGACAGCAGCTCTGCTGTATTCACAACATTTTTTCCCCTTCATGTATTTCAAATCCTAGAAATCCTAGAGTCAAAACCTCTAATGACAAAATCCAGCCCATGCCTTCCAGCAACCTAGGAAATAAGACCAATGCAGCTTTTATCATCCCACTCAAAACAGGCCTTTGCAACCTTAAAACTGAGGAGTAAGAAGAGTATGGGGTTTTTTTTCCCCCTCTCCCACGGAGAATTCAAAAACAAAACACCACACAAAACCAACCCAACCACCACCAAGAGGAGCCAGCACTGCTAGTTCTTTTCGATTGCGTAAACATCTGAATTTAAAAAGGATCGTGAAGAACTGTGTTAACCCTGGCTTCTGGGTAAAGCTAGCTCCTTGCAAGCCCAGCCATTCTATTGACACCGTGGCGGTATGTAAGACGCACAAGAGTAAAAACAGAGACCAGATCTTCAGAGAAGTTGAGTGTTTCCCTTGGGCGCTATTCCACACGGGTAGCAGGACAGAGGCTGTTTGTGTTCCCCTCCCTCCATCTTTGATGCTTGATTATCACCCCTGAAGACCCAGAATGTTCATGGCTTGCTTTCTTCAATTTTTTTAAAAAAGGAAAAGCCAATTGACAACTCAAGTTCTCCATTAACACTCCAAGAAAAAAAAACGGTGAAAAAATACAAAAGTTAGCATTTCTGCTACATACAGGAAAACACCTTGATAAGTTTGTCTGGATATAGTGAAAAATTAGCAAATTTTATACGCAAACGTGGATAAAACTTTGCATCATTTTAGTTGCATAATATGCATCTAATAATTCATAAAAGTGTCATTTACAGATCAAAACCAGTGACAAGGAATAAAAAAAAGTGCAAATCAAGTACCACCAATTTACAGAGGTTTTTTTCTCTTCTTTTCTCTTCTCCGAGGACTTCACCACAGATTATATCACTGAACAATAAAAACAGTAACGGAACTAGCACGCAGGGGTTTTCTTCTTAAAGTGCACTGCTCTTGAAAACTTGCAGTGGTAGTCAATGAAAAAACCCAGTAAACATTTGGAGGTGGGACTGTAAGTCTCTGACGCCACTGCAACTGAAATGCTAAATATTTTATCTGAAAACATTGCTACAGTGAAGAGGAGGAAGATTCAGTTCTTGAAAAGAAGTGAACAGTTACAGGATGCTTCCATGTACATTACGCTCATGCTTACAACGCTACGAACAAATTCACAACATCACCTGCACACACAGCGGGCAGAGAAACCTGCTCTGTAGCACGCCACAGACAAAGAATACACCGCACACGGAAGACAGCCCTAGGTAACGCTGCCCTCAGCAGTGTCAAAATACAAAATACTGCCTGTGCCAAGACGGGACACAACCAGTTTAGACAGAGCAAAATAACTACACCTAATGTAGCTATATCAACCAAGAACTGCAGGAGAAATAGTTTGAAATAGGCTATGAGTCTGATTTGGGGGGGAGTAGGTAAGGCAAAGAGACATAATGTTATTTTCCAAGCACATCCACTAGTATGATTTTGTATATTGTTCCTCATCTCAACCTAGTTGTGAGGGTTTGGTTTTGGGTGGGTTTTGGTCAGGTTTTTACTTTTGGGGATGTGGCTGTCCACCCGATTGCTTCGGTATAGGAACATAAAGAAGTTTAGAGAAAAAACGACCTCTGAAAGCCATGAGTAGAAGCAGAAGTTATTTTGCATGAGAGAGGATACACTTCAGGAAGTGACACAAGAAAAAGTTTAGGTATCAAAAAGCACCCTAGAAAGATGATCTTTTTTGCTTTTGCCCACTTTAAAGGCATTCAAGACAAAACACAGGTACAACCTGGACCTATCCTAAGCCAAAAAGGGCAGAGTGACAAGCACCAACTCTCATTTTCTAGAAAGTGATGCTATGAGAACTCAGCCCAGCTTTCTCCCCTGCACGATCCAATAGCTGTACAGTCTGCTAAGCAGACTGCAAAGCAGGATTAGCATAGCCCAGCTCTGAGGCAAAGACTGGAAACCAAATACAGGTTGATTTTAACACACAACTGTTCCTAGAATACTTTAGGATCCACGCTCTTAATGCATTTTTGTCAGCTGCTCTGTGACATGAGTAATAGGATATAAGTACAGTCCTGAGAGCAATCAGAGAGTAAGTAGCACTCTTTATGATTTGTAGTAGTATCTGCTACGTGGAACAGTATCTACTTCACGCTTTGGAAGAGAGAATTGACTAAAAAGTAAGGAAAGAATTCCAAAAGCTGAGCTTTGAACAAACTACCACTGGAATGGAAACGTGCCAGACCCAGAAGAATATTTTGCCCTACACGCAACAGAAAACGTTTGCGGAAAGCTATTGCAGTGTGCGCACGCAGCCCGCCTCGGGATACAGGAGATCCCGTGCTCCCCAGGTTACAGTCTAGAGCGACCACATGGAGGAGAATGAACTCAACAGCACAACAGGGGTAGTGACAGGGCAAAAGCAGCAAGAATTTTGTCCCGACTGTGGTACACTGAGGACAAGAAAGCCACTAAGATCTGTCACAGTCCAGTTTCATGCTAATTCCTAATAAACAACTGTCTGCGGTACAAAGCAGCGCTCAGTTGGGTTAGGTCAGTAAACTGCCAAATCGCTTCCCAGCACATGCTGGGATGCCAGCAGCAAGGGCGTTAGAGCTCCAGGCTGGTGCCTCTGCAGATAACAGTGGGCGCTTCCGTGACACTTGCGTATTCGCTGGAATTGCTATTCTTGTACCACAAAAATCTTCATTTAAATATCTTTTAAGAACAAAATGGTCAAAATTAAGTGTATATCCACGATTCATCATACTTAAAGAACTACATTCACAAGGCCTTAAGTTCCATGCTCCTTAGAAAAGCTCAAGTTTAATTCTGCTTATTCACTGTGTGACAGAAGTGGTTTGTGGGATGGTGACACACACTTGCCACATGTGACAGTGGGGGTATGAGCCTTTGAAACAATTTGAGTTTCAGAAACATACTTCCATCTTCCACAGTGGTTTTACAGTCTGCACTGCAAATCTACTTCAGTGTATGCACGAAAAGACAAACCAGCTTTTCAAACTCAACTTGTGATACCCTACCATGTTAAGAACTTGGTGCAATCAGACCAGGAAACACAGATCTCTGACTTTCACAGCCAAATGATTACAGGCATTCTGAAGTGTTAAACAGATGAAAAGACACATTGCTTAATACCATAGAAATGTTGCTTGTGGTTAAAGAAAATATTTATATTGCCTATTGAGATTCAAAGCACTCACTTTAAAAGCCTGAACCTTACTTCAGATACAAAAGTTCTTGCGACTCCTTTCTGGCCTTCTTTTCAAGGAAAGCATGACAAATTTCACCAGGGCTTCACTTATTTAAAGTCCTCAGATTGTCTCCTAAGCCTTATCTGACAGCTTTGATCATCAAAACATGAGTTAATAAAACAGTGATGTTTGCTTGAATCTCCTTTTTGACCATACCCGAGGAGCAGCACATACCATAGAGTCAAACGTCAGCTGCTAGAATACTCCACGGCACCCACGGTTCACTTGCTGTACAAGAGGCAACAGCCCAAGGAAGCCCTGCATGGACAGCTATGGCAGCAGAGTCAGGACATAATACACTTAGGCAAGTTTTTCAAAACAAAACATGTTTGTGTGTTTGGTTTTAAGAAATACACAGAGGAGAAAAATAAAGGAAAGCTTCCAGAAAAGTTACCTTAAAAATCAAAGGTTAAAAAGATACTAGGAAACACTTAAAAACCGTTGCATTAATGCAGGTATTTCGTAAGACAGCTATTTCTATTACAAGGTTGACATTGCATTGCTCGTATTAGCAGCAGGGGAAGAAAACCACATGAACTATGATCATCTGGGATACCACTGCTTACTCCGTTCCCCTGCTAAGTAGCACTAATAATGCATACGTAATTAATATAATTTCAGGTATCAGCTTGCATTTAAGTCTCCCAACTCTCTCTGCGGTTTACATTTGTACATTAAATGCTTTGCATCTGTTTTTGCAAATAAACATGGCATGAAAACATGAGAATACCCACACACAAGATAATGTCCAAAGAGCCTAAGCTGACAATTAAAATGAGTTAACATACTAACACTTAGTATGTGCATGTGAGATTACAGACAGAACTAACTTTTGAGGATCCCTTTCACTACTTTGCCTTCATAGTATTTAAAGAACAGCATGCATTTGTGACACACAGCACTCTTTCCCCAGTTACTCCTGCCAGCTTTCAAACAGCAATTATTTTTAAGAATTCCCAGCCCTCACGATGGAAGGAAAAAGCCTACTCAAACACTAGCCAAGCATAAACAATGAAAGGAGAATGATCAGTTCTGTAAAAGAAAAGCTTCACCATATCTCAGCATTCACAGATGGCTTTGGCTGCAAGGAACAGGCTAGCAGTCTGCATTTAACCTATTTTCCCAAAATAAAGCCCTGAAAGGAGATTGCAAGCTGAACTGATAGAACAAGATACAAGAAGGAGTTCTCACTGCCTTGACATTCTCTTCTAGCAACACCTACTAACTCTTGGAAGAGCTGCAGATGTCAGGTGCCCCAAGGCCATCTCTGCGGAAGGGATTAATACCTGAGCCTGATAACTACAGTCCCTTGGGAGCTCTGTCTTCCGTGCTCCACAGCAGGACAGCGAAGGGTCTAAAAACCCTACTGCGTTCAAGAGGCTTGTGTGAACCACATGAGAGAAAAATCCCTCCAAAACTACCCAGGGAACTGAGGATAGCACGATTTCAGTATCAGATGGTATAAGGTATTCTAGAACCTCTTAGCTCTGGTTATTCTCTCAGGGAAAAGGGGAATTAATGTTATTGCACTAATTAAGACTGACATCCAATAAAGAAGCCTCAGTCAATGAAGACAATTCTGGTAGGTCCTCCTGCAGAGAAGGCCAAATGACAGTATTGAAAGGAGCACATCCCACTTTTTTCAGGAGCACATTAAAACTGGGAACAGAAAAAAATAACAGCATATTCCCCAAATGAGCTACTGCCAGAATAAGATCAGTGTTTTTCCATCTTTCCAAACCTGTATTTTCCCTAACAGAAGTGGCAGAACTAGGCATGTCTCCCACACTGCTAATAACTAAAGATAGCTTTACACATACATGTTTTGTGGGCTGAGTGCTTCAAAAGTCTCCTTTTCTCTCCCTCGTTTCTGAAAGTATTTTCATACTATCTGCACATTAATCCCAGTCTGAATTAGCAGTACTATCAACTACAGTTGCACTTAATTTATGTTCAGCGTAACAGTTAAGCAACATACCTACTGCCAGTAATGGGCTAGTTTCACAAGGCTGAAGACTGAAGAGACCTGTTGTTGAGCAACTAAATAAGCAAAGCAAAACACTAAATTACCAAGCCATAATCAAACTGTGGTTAATAAGTTATTAATGTATGTTCTAAGATATTTTAGAAAGCTCTGCAGCATACGCATTACACACACAAGAACTGGGATTATAACTGTCTATTTTTGAACCATACTGTTTCCCTTAGCACACTCAGTTTATTGCGAAGACTACTATGAACACATCACATCACAGACATGGGCAGGACAACACAGCTGTAACAGTTATAGGCTAAAGTTTTTATTAGTCCGAAACCATGTGCTTAGAAAACAGGCTGCTTTGGGTTGAAGGCTGACAAGCATGCCTTGCTGCAAAAACAGAAAAGGCATTTAAAATTAGTACACACTACAAATAACAAGCTTCTTGGTGTTAATGCAGTTCAGGAATGATTCTTGATAATTCAAAACAGAAGTAAGCCTTGGATTTTTTTGAAACAGACCACAAGATGATTTTTAGAACCAACAGTATAAACACAAACAGCATAAATAAGCAAAGCACCAAAAAAAAACCAAACAAGGAATCAAAACTCTTAACCAGGGAACCCCCCTGCTTAAAAGCATAATTTCCAAGTTACTAGGTCCACTTTTATTCCTTCAGTCCTCGGTTTTGTGCCCACTGACAGCACAAGCGTATTAAAAACCATTGCATTTAATCTTGATCTTCCCTTTAAGTCTTTCTTTGAATATATACAGCTCTGAGTCATCTTAGCAGCTACGTGATTAAAAGGGAAGATGGTCTTACAGAGAGCTATGATGAATGATTTTTTATTTGTTTTTACAACACTAGTTGAAATGTTTCAATGAAATCAATCAACATAACCGCAAAATACCCAACAGCTTGTTACGGAAGACAACAGCTATTGAGTGCAGTAAAAATCTCAGTTAACTGTAGCATATAAAATACGCCATCTTCATATTTAAGCCTTCTACACCAATCTCCTCACTGATTCATTTTTCACAAGTAGTTGCAGGTCCAAGTCAAGGAGGTAACTAAATGCTTGAGTTGTGCTTCGTACAGTTTTCTGCAATTTTTCAAGACAACTAACACCATTCATTTCAGGCAAGATGACTGGTGACTGGTTCTTATGTGGAAAAGAATCACTGATATCTAAAAATTTTTAAACTCTTAAAGCTTGCAGAATAACTACGCATGCCGATCTACTGAATACAAACCATCTTGAAATAAGGAAGCAAGGGACAGTTTTCCCCAGCTCCAGCCCTTTTGTCACAACACTGTAAATATCAACCGTATTATTAGTCCTTGTACAATTTTACTGCCAGCACTTGACCAGTTTTGACGACTTGTTCAAGAAAGCAGTGGATGCACATTTATGCCTCATTTGGATTGAATCTTCATTCAGGTCAGAGTCTGGAATTGAAGGTCTTGCCACATGATGGCTGTAACTTGCAAAAAGACCTGTCAAACTCGAACCAGTTTTCATTACATGTATACTTCCTTAGAAGCAGTAAACTGCTGTACCATCGCAGCAGGGTACCAAGAGTCATAACCCTTCCACCTTCAGAGGCTTCCTACAGAATCGGGTTCAGGCACACGAGGGGGACAACAGGAAAGGTTATGTATTGTAGATGTTCTCCAAGATGTCATCTATACGTCCAGTCAGCGCAGGCATTTACAGCGCGATCAGAACAGAACCACGTATCTCACCCTAGACCATGACAGCCTTTGGAATCTCTGGGGGAATGCAGAAATGCCACAATAACAAGTTGGTCGGGAGGGCGTACGAACGCCTTGAATCTAGAGCATCTTGCTGTAAGGCATCCGAAACCAAGAGGAAGACTGCTCAGTCTCCTTATGGTCCCAGCAATCTCAGCTGCTCCATAAGACAGGAACTAGAAGTGGAATCACTGATATTAAGCAGAGGTTTACCCTTAAATGTAGCGAGCAGTTTAACCAGCCACCTCATCTCTCATCTTGGTCAGTAAAACTGCAACACCAACACTGCCGTAGCAGAGCTCTGCTGAGAAGCCTTTCCAAGAGCAGGTCTCAGAGCAAGTATGAGGCAGTAGGATGAACTTTCCATTGCAATCCTGGAGTTGGGGTTGGTTTGTTTAAAACCCAAAAATAAAAAAATGGTTATAGGTCCAGGTAAACTTCTTTTCAAGAGCCACCCTTCAACTGATCCAGGAGAGGTGACCACAATACAGACCACGATCTACCCAGACTAGTTCTGACGTCGAATTTTGACATGCTGGATGTGACACTGGCACTGCAACATCTGAATTGAGTGAAGAGTTTTACAGAGCGTGCCCTTCACTTGAGACAGAGATCAAAGTAGATACTTGTCCTGCTTCCCTTACACCAGATTTAAAGTTTCTCAGGGAAGTCAAAACCCAACAGCGATGATGTAATAAGAATAGATATCAAAGGAACAGCATCCCCCAGGACAAGCCCATGGACGCAGAGGAGAAATGATCTAAAGGCAAGTTGAGACCCTTTCTGCAAAGAACAACCCCAAAGGCAAGAGATTTTATTCCAGCTCCATCAGGCAGCTAAAAGGAACATAAGCAATGCTTTTTTCAGGGTCACATGAGAGGGGCTGGGCCAGTCACCGTTGGTTATGACTCCACAGTTCCTCAGTTTCAGTGCCTGTGCCTTAACAAACTAACACCCCTCAACAGCCACAAGTGACAAGCTTTCAAAGGAAGAGCTGTAGAGCCAATACAACTGGGTACAATTCATACAAATAAGCAACATAAGGATCTAAATAGGTATCAGCTAAACGTACGTTTTTGAAGAATATTGTTTGTTTAACCACGTCAATTCTCCGTGGGAAACTCCATAATCTATTACCATCAAAACTTTATTTTCTTCACAGTCTTTACCACTCCCTTGCTCCTGACTTCACAGTATGTGGAATGAGGCATTAAGTCCCATGGAGAATATATTTTGCTTTTGTTTCAGCTCAAAAAAAAAAAGGAAAAAAAAAATCAAATTCTTCTCCCTCTTCCTTCACAAGATGCAAACTCTTCCTCTTTTCCCACGCCTTGGAACACATTTCCTTGAGGTCAGTGTTTGTTTTTGGCCCAATTCATACTAGGTGGGGGGAAAAAAAAAGCACCACAACTGAAACAGGAAACACCGAGCTTTCACTCCAAGAGAAATAAGCTAGAATTTCCTACCTGCTGGTCCCCAATACCAAAGCTGCCGTAAATAAAGGCACAGGTGAACAGTCTTAAAGCCTTTTAATTAATCTGCATCCCACAAAAAAAGGTCTGGTATAGCTGCCTTCCATAAAGGCATCAGCGCCTTTTAACAGCTGCGTGTTGACGATTTATCTGAAACAGAGATCCTGCCCTGGAAGACTTTCATTGAAAAGGACTTCAGGCTGAAAAGCTGGATGCTCTGGGTAAAAAGCATAGCTGTTTGTGCAGTCAAGAAACATTGCAACTGAGACCCGGTTGTGGGTCCAAATGACCTTACGGAAACATCTCTACAACTCAGAAGTGCTGTTTCTTTCAGTTACATGACATCCTTCAGCAAATGGTTGAATCACGATGTGATGGTGACATGAGTTCAGTGTTAAATATGCTGAGGCTGGACAGGCAAGCCATTCCAATAAAGATATGCCAGGTTTATCTTTTCCCCAGAAGCCTAACTTGTTTGTTTGGGTTTTTTTTCAGACGCAGTCTTGAACCTTATATAGAAATACAGTATCTGTAGAAATTTTCAGCCGTTTAGAACTCTCGGTATTCAGCAGGCGAGATTAGGATACTACTAATATAGTTATGTTAGTTCGTAACTAGCAAGTAGAACACCCACAAGGTTTTTAAAGACTATACCCCTCCAAAAAAACTACATTCTAAAACCTTCCCAGACATTACATACAAGAAAAAGTTTTGACAAGCACTGAACCAGTATTTCCATGCAGTAACATACACAGGGAATATAACGGAAAAAGAGAAAATAGAAAATAAATTTCTACTAACGAGAAAACATGCTTACAACTATTTTTCACCCCTTCTTTGAGGCTGTGTCTGGAAGCCAAGGAATGTGCTAGTTATAAAGAGGCCATTTATGACGGAGTTCAATAGCATTTGAAGAGCCAGGAAGAAGTAGCCTCGTTAAAGATACAAACTTGTACTAAGATTTCAACTGTAATAACCCCAGCTAATAACCAGCACAATATTTATGGACAGGCAAAGGAATTTTGTGGCATACATGTTTATCTTCGCAGTATCTGTCAGTTCTTGCCTAACAAACCCATTCAAAAATCACACACCTTCCACCCAGAGTATGCCAGTTACCAAAAAGAGAAGAGGGAATACAATGGCCAACATATCTCTCAGTTACAGTAGCCGAAAGAGCTATAAAGCAACTACTCAGATGAAACCGAAGCAGGAATAGCTAGTACAGAAGCAACAAACCTAGACTAAGTTAGTCACAAAAATGATTTTAGATTATTTCTCTCCATTAAGCCTTTGGTTTAATGGCTGAACATTCAACAGCTAGAAGTAACACTGCTAAATGCCTGAACAATATAAACTCTACCATGTAGCTTGCTCCTGCTGAATTAAGAAAGTCCCCAAGCCTTCTCCACATATGCTATATTGATTCCAATTCTCTTTTACAAAAGCAACATAGGCATATATGCAGCACTTTCTACGACCTTATAGTATGCCAACTCCAAAAAATTGTTTCTTACTTTGTTCAATGAGCTGCTTCAAAAAAAAAAAAAAAAAGGAAAGGGCTCCTATTTTTCTCAAACATAACTTCAGATATATTGTTTGACATAGCATTAGCACTTAAAGTTCCATGGTAACCTTAATTACAGGTATTCTCAGGCCTGTCACCTCAAACCCAAAGGTGACTCGCAAAAGAAATAGTTGCCTCTTCTGCAGCCCTGTATCATGGACCACCCAGAAGCAAGAGTATTACAGTGAAGCTAATAAAAAGTAAATGAAAATACATTTAAATCAAATGGTTTGAAGTTTAACCTTTTTAAATCATGATGATTTTAAAGGAAATTTTTAATCCTGAAGACTCATAAAAGCTTGCAGCAAACTAAAGGCTCAAGCAACAAATGTATTGTGTATGCCCTCTTAAAGCCAGCGCTGAGAACCTAAATCCCTGACACTTCTAAAATAAAGCCTTTATATACATTTCACTGCCTTAACACTAAAGCTGCAAGTCAAACTTGAAATTTATTTCCAAACCGTTTGTAGGATGCCTTTATTACATTTATAACATAATTACTTCTGAAACTCTTCTATTCTGAAGAGCAGAGAAATGGTTGCCTCCTATGAAGAACACACTCAATCACGTAAAGGTTTCTAAAGTAGCCTCTCATTGATGTCTGTACCCTACAGGCTATGTTTGTTACACAGCTAATTTGCGAAATACAATCCTGCAACAGTGCCAAATTTCAACAAATAAAAACACACTGAAGCCAAGTGGTAAAATGAATCTGGTTCAGGCAAGCGCCTTGTCAATCAAGCTGCTGACAAATTTAAAATAACCCTCAACTGTCATCATTTTAAAAAGATGAATATTTACAATCCAGAAAGTAGAAGTCGATTGTTTGTTTGGTAAACAACAGAGAACCCTCATTAAATTTTTTTCCTGTCTGAAATAAAAACAACTTTACTTAACACCCCCAGGTTCTGGATGATAGATTTACTTCCAGGTATTTCACAAACACACAGGAATACCTTCAGATCCAGCCTCAAGATTCGTATCTGTAACTCTCATCTATGTGGAATAAGTGACAAAGTAATAAGACTCCCTTTCCTGGGAAAGGAAGCTGTTCTAATCCAAGCTTCAAATAAGTATTTGATACTGTGCCAACACAAAAGAAGAGTATGTGAATTTTTACAAGAATTCAGGCAAGACAAGAGTCTGTCTAGATTGTTTTTAAAAGGAAAAACATTGAAAAAAATTATCTGACTGGAGGAATTTCACGAGTGAAGTTTCTCAAAAAACTTCCCAGACCAATCAAGCATTTTCCTTCACAGCTTCTCATGAAAAGCATGATGACAAAGCTAGAAGACAATAAGAGGGGAAGATGGGAATATTACATAAAGCAAGCAGAGTAAAGGAAATAAGACTAAACTTTAAAAGTGCCAAATACAGTTGTACACTAAAAGTTGACCACGAAGGAGACACATGCACATTATTACAAATTAACTAAGTGAAATCTTGTGTTCACAGTAGTCATCAAGGAAATAAAGACAAAGGATATTTACTGATAAACAGGCTGTATTCAGCAGTAAACCCAGCATGCTGGGATATTTCTAGAGATGAGACAATACAAATTCTTAACAGCCAGCAGGAGATAAAATCTTTCCTTCTTTCTTCTTAATTAAAATAATGGGTCAGCTGAGGCTGTGCTTTTTCTTTGACTGATTGCATGTTCTTACTTTTCTTCATGGTCTGATATTAACAAACCTGATTGAACTTGAAATTACTCTCTCAGGATAGAAAGATTCATATTCTACTTTATCTATTGCTTGCATTGCCCATGTGCCCTTCAGCACAGGAAAAGAGTTGTCGGCCTTTACATTTTATTTTCTGGTATTTCATATGAAACATGAATTAATGTTTAAGTTAATATTTTGGGTTGTAATAGTCTGGTTCTACTTGAGGATACTTTCACTGTAACCAAAGAACACTAGCAAACACTAAAAGAATCTTAGCATCTTTCAGTGAAAAAAGAAAAAAAAAAATGTTTTCTCTGGAAAAGGAAGCAATATTTTCCTTTTTAAAGGCCATCACCAAACATAACACCCTCATTCTCAGAACCATCAGTCTACACTTTTTCTGATTCTTTCACTGTAAAATAGGGCTCCAAAGGCTCCTTTTGATTTTAAGCACCATGAAACCATCACTCGTTTTCACCTCATTTAGTAAGTTACTAGATGGTGGACAAATCCCAAACCAGTACATTGTTTAAGGAACTCTCAGAGATCAAACAATAATCTGCCACACTGGTGTTAATTGCTCACAGGCACAAGGATTTACTCAATCCACATCAACTGCCTCTGACGGCAGAACATGCTGTGCTTAACTATTAAACTATCAAGTTTTACGCCGTGTTTATTTTCTTTGATAAAGAAATCTGGATTCTATTAATTAAAGACAAAAACAGGCACTTCAGTTTAAAGAAACACTAATGTTTTAATGAACATTTTTGGAAAGTTTGATTTCTAAGCACTGCTTAGGAACATTCCTGGAAAAATTGTGCTTTTGTTAAAATTTCCTGTCCCTCAGTTCCCAGTTAAAGTAACAGATATCCGAGACAAGCTGCAAAGCAACACTGCCACGTGCTATTAGGCTTCGCGTGGCACCGAAGGACAGGCCTAGGGCTGAAGGCAACTTTGAGGCACTATCTGTCTTCAGAGAGGGAAGCTGGAACTTCTGTCTCTTCTTGTTGGGTTACACAGGCAACTTATCTTCTCATACGGGGAAGACAATTGGGGAATCCAATATCTTAAATAATTTTATGACAGCCATCTGAGGCTCACATGCAGGTCACATACGCCAATCGTATCCTGGGCTGTATCAGGAGAAGCATGGCCAGCAGGTCGAAGGAGGGGATTGTCCCCCTCTACTCTGCTCTCGTGACACCCCACCTGCAGTGCTGTGTCCAGCTGTGGGGCCCTCAGCATAAGAAGGATATCGACCAGTTGGAACGAGTCCAGAGGAGGCCAGAAGATGCTCAGAGGACTGGAGCCCCTCTGCTATGGGGACAGGCTGGGAGAGTTGGGGGTGTTCAGCCTGGAAAAGAGAAGGCTCTGGGGAGACCTTGCTGCAGCCTTCCAGTACCTGAAGGGGGCCTACAAGGAAGCTGAGGGGGGGCTTTTTACAAGGGCCTGTAGTGACAGGACAAGGGGTAATGGGTTTACGGGTTTAAACTCAAAGCAGGGAGAGTTAGATGAGGTATCAGGACGAAATTCTTCGTGGAGAGGGTGGTGAGGCACTGGAACAGGTTGCCCAGAGAAGCTGTGGGTGCCCCACCCCTGGAAGTGTTCAAGGCCAGGCTGGATGAGGCTTGGAGCAACCTGGTCTAGTGGAGGGTGTCCCTGTCCATGGCAGGGGGGTTGGGACTAGGTGGTCTTTAAGGTCCCTTCCAACCTGAACCATTCTGCGATTCTCTGATTCTAAGACTTGGCTGAGCAAAATAAAAACATATCACCACGGAAAAAACCACCAGCTTGACTGCACAATCCTTAACCCCCAGAAGTTACACAGAACTGGCTAGGCTTTTTTCCCCCCCTCCGGGGATCTAAACAAAAGCAAGATTCAGGTGAGAGGCGGGCTGAGAGCCGGCCGGGGCGGTGGGTGTGAGCCCGCCCGCTAGGTGTCAGTGTCCTCCCGGGCAGCGGGCTCACCCGCCCCGGGCAAGGCAGCGGCGGCCCGCGGGTACCGGGTCCGCTGCGAGAGGGAACGCTCCTAACGCATCCCTGGGCATCAGCCGAGGCAGCCAGCAACACTGGTGGGCACCAGGCACAGAACATAAATGTGGGCCTCAACACAAGCTAGCCAATGAGGTAAGAGGCTAAAGGCCAAGGGCCGTTTCACACGACATCACCAATTAAAAGTACCGCACGTTGGTCTGCAGATACCCCAGCCCGCTGACACAGAGCGACAGAAAGGCTGCAAGATACAGGGATTTGTTTCCTGAAGCACAAAACAGTGCTTTTGGACAAAAAAAAGCCCTCAAACAACCAGACACTAGAATGTGCTGTACCAAAATTCAATAAGGTCCATCGAGGCTCAGCCTCGGAAGCACTAAAACAAATAATTAGAGCACAGCGTGGAATCCTCTGTGACAGGCATGAAAACACCACACCCTCAACAGAGAACAGGGCAGAAGTCAAAGGTCAGGTTCATTAAGTGCTTGTTGCAGGAAGAAATTGGTAAGTGTTTCTATCTTAATATCTAGATTTCATGCAGGTGAATAAACTATAAATTTAGAATAGAATATTTCAGTTGGAAGGGACCTACCGTGATCAGCCAGTCCAACTGCCTGACCACTGCAGCGGTGTCTAAATTTGACTCTAAAACAACACTGACACTACAGGAATCTTAAACTTGACAGCAGGACCACACACTGGGAAACTAATGCCACCCTACAAATTACCAAGTGTGCCAGAGGGGAAGCAGCATCATGCGTTACAAAACCAGAAAGACAAACAAGAAGGTGAGAAAAACCAAGCTAAGCTTCTACAGCGTATCTTAATGCACCCAGGATTGAGTAAAGCCTACAGTATTAAGGAAGCAATCACAGTAGTGGTATCACACACAAGAAATCTGATGGTTCTTGTAGAGGAGATGGGGAAGGTTATGAAGCTGAAAAATCAGCAATTAAGAATTTTGGATGGGCTACAAAATACAGATTTATTTATTTTTAAAGGTATCAGCTCAATTTGCTAGAGAACTCTCTCACTCCATCCCCCAGCAAGAGAAACCACCTTGGAGCAGACGTGAGCAAGTACGGGACCTGGCTAAAGACACAGCTCCAGAAGAACCACTTATAGCTACTGCATACTTATAGCTGATATCCTTGCCAGACAGGAAAAGGCTAAGAAAAAATTGACCACAACTTTTTCCTTTAGAAATAGGAACTTTAAAAAAAAAAGAGGAAGTTGAAAGAAAGGAAATTATACAGAGCTAAAAAAGTAAACCATTTGCAAGCAGCACAGGGCCTGTTTAAATATGCCAGGTAGCAGCACCTGCTGCTATGCTGGCTGTCAATACAGCAGCGATGAGTCCTGGTGTCCTGTGATCGTCAACCTGCTGCTACCACTACCAGGGTCTTAGAGCCTCTCCTCAGGATCTGCCACTGAGAGAAACTGGACAACAGCCGTTTCATTTCTTACATTCTTTTTCTTGATATCCACCAATCCGAATAGAGCCACAGACTAGGCATACATTTGATGTGACACATTATAGCATTTTTTATATTTTGAAGGCACCATATAGTACCATATGAATCTAAAATTTACCTACTCTTCTTCCCCCTCAGTTAAGAATATACCTATTGCACCATGAACAGCAGATTGCATTATGCAGCCTGGCAAGGATAAAAAATAGTCTAATTCACGTTAGTGCTTTGTCCCAAATGCTAGAGTTGTAGTTATGATTACTTTAACTGTTCATTGTTTTATAACCAAGTCATTTTTAAGGGACTGTCTTCTGTCCAGCTCCCATTTGCGAGTCTCAGACAGTTTTACCCTTTTGCTGTTACCCTGTGAACACAAAGACTACCCTCAATATGGAAATAAATCCAGGTTGTTCTTCCCATGTGCATATATGCACTGCAAGAATACCATGCTTGCTGGTCCATCTTTTTCCAAGGTAACTGTTTTGATAATTTTAATGAAGAAGTGGTCCTTTAACAGCAACAAAGGCAAGAAGGAGAACATCCTGGCAAAATTCCAACCCTGGCAACATTTCGTGAAAGTCTTATTTACACTGTATCTTTACCCACCATGCTAACACTGTTGGTTGGTCAAATGCAAGTATACTCAGCACTGACATAACTGGTGTGTAGAATCACCCAGAGTCACCTGAGGGTGGGGAGGCACTGGAACAGGTTGCCCAGAGAAGCTGTGGATGCCCCATCCCTGGCTGTCTCCAAGGCCAGGCTGGAGGAGGCTTTGAGCAGCCTGGTCTAGTGGAGGGTGTCCCTGCCCATGGCAGGGGGGTTGGAACTAGACGGTCTTTAAGGTCCCTTCCAACCCAAACCATTCCATGATATTATTCTTTTGTCACAAGTAATTTTTAATATTCTACCAATTTACTGTGTTCAACTAACCAGCCCAACAAAGCCCCTCAGCATACAAGTAGCCTCCTAAAAGCAGTACTTCCTTAGTGGTTTATTAATTCCGATTCAGTAAATATTAATCATTTACTTAAATATCTAGATACCATCAAAACCCTCTAAGTTACAAATACTAATGGATTAGTGGGATTGATGGAAATCACAAGTTACTTATTTAAAAAAAAAAATCAGCAAAAATATGATAAACCAGCAAAAGTAGATTCTACGCCTTTCCAGCTTTTAAGGAAAGGGAAGTAAACGCTTTGGATACAAAGCTATGGGGTACTTCAAATTTGAAGTTTCCCTCCAGCTACAGCCATAAGTGAATTCGTCTGCCTCTTTCCATCACAGGTTACGGAAGCTAACAAATGGGATACAGAACAGGACAGTTCTTGATGATCTACAAGATTGTAAAATATGGAGAAATATCTTCTATTTTTGTATCTTTGCGATTTTTTGAGTTTGGTATGAGCCATGGTTCATCGATGCAAGACTGCTCAACTCCTGGTACAATAACCATCACCAGAACAGAGTTTCACGCCCACCCCTACAGACAAATGTTAGCTGGACTGTTTTTACTGTACTGGAGGCAATAGTTAACATAAATGACAACAGCTGTTTACACATTGAGATTTTTACATATCAATCACTTAATCGTTGTACCAAGTCTAACAGTTTTCCATCTCTTATTTCTTTTAATCTTACTCTGTATACCAATCCCCTCTACTGCCATTCCTTCCCCAGCAAACACTGCCTTTAGAGCAACTTGCCACTGTCACTGGCTGCAGCCCACACTCGCCCATCCAGGAACAGGAAAGTTGCTCAATACTAAATGAAACAGTCCGCTTTTCTCTGTTTACAGATACATTTTTATAAAAGTTTGAGAAAATACCACAGTTGTGGTCAAATTCACATTCTAATTGTGGAAAACCGGAAACCATTTCTGCAAAGCCACAGAATTAAGGTGGCTGGAGGAGACACTTCACTGCGGACTCATCAGAAGAGAGCAGCGGGTGGATTAGCATCACAAAGCCCACCGCCTGCAGAGACCAGTCAGGCCTCCTCTGACTGTAACATACTGGTGGCAGTTCCTGGCACAAGTAGAACTTCTTCCACGTTTTCACTGCCTCTCTCAACTGGGGATATTGCTCAACACGCATTACTCTCACAGCGAGCAGCAGGCTGCTAACCTGCACACAAATAAGCTACCAATACCTTCCTGTTTTAGCTCACTGTAATCTCCACAAAGAAACTCCTTTTTTTGAACAGTTTCCTCCTAATTTTTGCTCTTCACTGCTTCCTTCTCCATCAAGATGGTTTTTTACCTCCCCCAAGAAAAATTACACTTTATAGCATTTTACTGAGTATTGAACTTGCAGATCTAAAATTGGAGAATCAACGCTTAATTACAATTTTAGATAATGGAATTTTGTGACATGGTTAGTCATGGCTCTTCAGAATGACATAATAAGTAGATGAAATACAGCAAGTGAGGAAAGTCGCATCACCAAAGTTACTTCCTCAGCTCTATCAAGGCCACTCTTGGAAAAGGCTAGGTAAGAAAGAATGGAATCTAAAATTTTACTCAGTATGAGAAGAAATACTAAAAGCAAGCAAAGTGTGGGTTTCTTTTTTATAGAAGAAAAAAAATGGGAAAGTGACACTACATAGCACTGAACAACTTAGAAGGAACAGGTTGTACTGCTGCTTACAGCCATAAAAACTACGGGACTTGTTTTCCAGTGTGGAAACTGATATGCCTTCGGTTGGAAAAAACCCAACTTCTAAATTCCTACGGATGTTTAAGACTGCCTATTGCAGTATCTGTAGGTAGGAAATAGGCTAGATACTGCGTGCAGTTTGGACTGGGGAGAAACAATGACCTTTTCCAAATATCAGAGATCCACACACTTACTAAAAGGAGAACTATTTAAGCACATAAGTGGGACACAAGTTTCTCAACCTTATTTTCCCTTAACAGAAGTGGCAGCATTCCAAACAAAATCAATAGCTTTAAAAGATATCAGTTTACAGTGTGTGCTGCAGTCGGACTTTAAGGAACAGTAGCATTTTTCCAAAGCAATGCCCTCTTTAATCCTTGCATTGTGCCTTCCCTTGAAGGCTACCTTCTTCTCATTCCCAGTTGCTAGCATCATGCATCAGTATTCCACTGGGTAACCAGAACAGCTATTAATGCTAATAAGCCCAGACAGGAATACATGTTTGTTCTAAAGAGACAGTAACTGCATGACAAGTAATAAGATGAGACATACAAGATTGCTAAATCCTGGCTTTAAAATGCAGAATATGGAAATACATACTCTACAGCCAAAGTGAATTAATTCACAGGAGCAGCGAAGTATCACAGCATCTTATCAGGACGCAAGTGCTTCTTATAGATGCATTATGGTGAATAGTACATTAGGTGAGAATACCCAAGTACACACTACTTCCTAGAAGATTGCATCACAACCCCAGTGCAAGCTGCACTGCTGTTCTCTGAATACTGACTGCATCCCCTGTAGCTGTCAGCACTCAACATCTATTTCAAGATACTGAGATTCCTGGAGAGCACAGCTGAAAGTAACAACCAAGCTCAGACACTAGTTAACACTAGAGTTCCACTTTTGAGGAGAGGTATCCATGAGCAGTATTACCTGGTCCAATACAAACCCTGGAATATTAACCCTGGCAAAATAAACAAACCATAACATGAAAACTCATAAGGAACAGCCTGCATGATGATTCTTAAAGACTTTATCCAGACAATCAAAAAAGTCCACATTTCAGACGTGCAGAGAAAACGGCCTGTTACGCTCAAACAGCTTTGGAGAAGCCCTTTCAAACCCTGCAGTTGCTTTTAAGCAATCTGGTTAAGCCTTATTATCCTGCTTCCCAAGCTTCTTGCCCCATCGTCCAGAGCTAAGAAACTTCTAAGATATTTGCGTATTGGAAAATGTTGATTATCAGAGCTAGGTGACAATTGCAAACTTAATTTTCTCTTTAAGAGAATAATAAAGCCAATAATATGTGTGACGAAGCTATTCTGTTCTGAATTTAAACCCAGACTCAAATACACCAGCCCATTCTACTTTGACCACTGAATTAAAACAAAAAAAAACCACAACAGAAAATCACCCATGCACCTTATCGCTTATTATAACCCAACAATTGATCAGTCAATGCTTCCCCACGTTAAAAGGTCACCGAACTATACTACAGAGCATAATTTGCTTTCAGTTTATTAAATCCATAACAACCTGGATAGAGCTAATGCTGGTTCTGAAGAGCTTCCAGTCTAACAGCAAGGCAAAGACAAAGTTAAAGAAAGGTATTAACTTAGATGGTTTTCCACTCATCATGCAATGGCCTCTGCCTTCCACAACAGTAACAAGTGACGGTTTGAAAAGAAAGCCATTCTAGCAGCACAGGGATAAGGTAGCACAAGCACAAGAGTAAAGGGGATGGAAGAAAGGAAAAAAAAAACCCCAAATATGGAGAAGCAAAATACACAAAATAGGTCAGAGTTGATGTGTTGAATCAAATAATACACATTGCAATTTGCATAAGATCTGACAGAAGTACTATGACCAGTGGAAAATTACACACTTTGCAGGGATGATACAACTACTAGCTGATATAAATGCAGGCTTCCTAAAGGGTGTCTTGTTTATACGATGTCCAGAAGATACATCCAACAAGATAAAGACAAATCAAGACAGCAGTATGAATGCAAAAGCCCACAAGTGCAAGTGTTTCTTCTATCTCTTATTCTGCAAAAATCCTTCCTCCATAGCACTTGGAGGAATGCCCTTAAAATTCACAATACACCTTTCATAAGTAAAGTTCCCCGATTTTTTTCTGGAGACTTTCTCAAGCCCAGTTTATAAATTAAAAGGTTTTACATACTTCACTTTCCACACAATATGACAATCATATAGTTATTAAGCTGAACTACCACAGGAAGGAGGGAAGGGTATGATCTCTATCCAAACAAATGTGCAGTTCAAGCATATAAAATTGGTAAGCTACATTCCTACAAAGAGAACATTTGATGTTCTCAGTTGTTTCCAGTCAACACTAAATTCCAGTAACACACTAGCAAGAAACTGTTAACAGGGAAAGGGAAAAAACCCCATACAAATCTTACAAGTAAATACTGTCTGCTGTTTTATCATCACTTGTCTTGGAATAGTTTGTGAGGAGCAACCCCTGAACTACACCACTAATACATGATTCAGCAAACTGCTGACTTCAGGATCAAGTTCTGGAGGTTTTACAATGACCCCATAAAATCTAAAGGACCTGGCACTTAAATATAAGAATAGAAGGAATTCATTTTTGCACTTATTTCAGTCGATTCCAGTGACTCCCTGACATGCCACACAAGTTCCTTTATCTGACTAAAATCACAGTCATGCCCAGTTAAAAGGTATCGTCACTCTAGAAAGAAATCAGTTCACTACTTCATTACATCCCCGCACTGAATTCCCTTTTCGCTTCATTGCTACTTTTCCCACTTCTAAACACATCCTGGTACACGTAATATGTCTGGAAGTTCTCTTCATCCATAAGAGCTAAAAATATCACGGAGGTTTCTATACGCACATACTTTCTTCATTGTTGATCATACTGCCTTACTTTACCAGACACTGCATATTTTTTTCTATGAATACAGGAAGGGAAGCCTCATATGCATGCTGTAAGTCTGTACAAACAGGATGCTGGCTTCATTTTCACACAATCACCAATTTCAACAGTGCTAATGCTTTTTGAAATGCTGTGCCAGAAAGACACGTTCCTATAGCTTAGCACCAAAAAACGCTACGGTGTTTAGTAATGTATAAACTACTAAATGTAAGCTCTCCTTCTGGCTATTCTGTATTAGAATTAGTTACGGAATCAGCCAGCATTTTAGCAGTAAGCATTATTTCCCTTTAGGAAATCACAGTTTATACACAGATTTATGGCAACAGCTTGCTGACTTTAGGATACACACTTTTTCAGTGTTACTGTGACTTGATTTACATCATTCAGGAACAAGTTAGATTTCTGTAATTTGTAACAAATACAACCAGACTTTGTCATAGTTTCATGTATGCAAGTTTCTACCTGTTCTTTTCAGAACAAGAAAAATAGGAAGTTGGCATCCTAAACAAATTGCAGACTGCATTTTCACTGTGGCCAAAAAAAAAAAAAAAAGGAAAGAAATAGAAGTTCAAATTTCATCATCTTAATCCAAATGTTAACAAAATACCTGGCACCAGCTGAAGAAGCAATGGGAACAACATTACTGCAGAATATCAGGACAATTCCCAGTTCTATGGAGTCGCGTTTGGAAAAGTTCGTCTGTTTGTAAGGAAAATATGAAAGGTTGCAACTGACTTGCGAGTGACTGTATAGCTTAACGCCCATCTTACTTCAGAACATGCCATTTGAAAGAGACTCATGTCCAAAGCTTGAAGCGCAAAGCTCCTGTGTTTCAGTTTTATAGCAAAAGACTGTTAAAGAAAACAACGTAATTTATGTTTCTGCCTTCTGGGCCTACTCTTCATGAAGTAGAAATAACAGAAAAATAAAGTATCTACAAACCAATACGTTTCTTTACTAAAATAAATTCC
Organism: Rhynochetos jubatus; assembly: GCA_027574665.1. Taxonomy (NCBI): domain Eukaryota; kingdom Metazoa; phylum Chordata; class Aves; order Eurypygiformes; family Rhynochetidae; genus Rhynochetos; species Rhynochetos jubatus. Next base: position 13,229,429 of record CM050652.1, read on the forward strand.
AGTGAGTGACTGAAGTACTTTCCAAGATCCTTCCACCTGCCTAAAATCATCGCCATTTTCCTCCATTGACATTTACACGTAGTACATTTATGTGGGGCCTACAAGGAAGCTGGGGAGGACTTTTTACAAGGGCCTGCAGTGACAGGACAAGGGGTAATGGGTTTAAACTGAAAGTGGGGAGATTTAGATTAGATATCAGGAAGAAGTTCTTCCTGGAGAGTGTGGTGAGGCACTGGGACAGGTTGCCCAGAGAAGCTGTGGATGCCCCATCCTTGGAAGTGTTCAAGGCCAGGCTGGATGAGGCTTGGAGCAACCTGGTCTAGTGGAGGGTGTCCCTGCCTATGGCAGGGGGTTGGAACTAGATGGTCTTTAAGGTCCCTTCCAACCCAAACCAGTCTGTGATTCTACGATTCCCTGTATGCCCACTAACACATACACACAGTTATGTTTATGCAACCTCACAGGAAATGAGTTAAAATTAATTTTACATTTTAATTTGGTGATAATAAAAATCAATGAGGCTTTGTGTAACCACGTACACTACTAAAAATGGGAGTCTTTGAAGAAGCTGTCAAATAGTTAGAGCTGTCTGGGGAGACTCAGGATATCTAAGAGATTATTTCCTTCCTTTAACAGTTTGTGCAATAGGGGTGCTGCCCCGTAGGCATTTCATAATTAATTCATTTCTGCGGGAATTCTCGGGTTTTTGAAGCAGTTAAAGTAACCTACATACGCTCTTCCCTCCAGAATAGTGTTTCATGTTCCAGCTTTATTTTGAACTAAACGATTCCCTTGAGTACTCTGGCTGGACAATTGCATTCATTTCAATTAACAATTACCTATTTGCTAAAATTAACAGAATATACATGAGGGAGTAACTAATAATGAAACATAGCTTCCAGTTGTAATCCTGCTTCCTATGCAGGAAGGCAAAGATTCAAGCAGAGAATCAAGCAAGAATTAAGACTTATTTTCTACATGTGGACAAGCAGTAAAAACACCCAAAATGCTATGGCTGGCAAAAATGTAGGATGGAATACATTTACCACTGAAGCATCCCCATGATCAGTTTTATTCACCCACAGAGCAGCTAGTCATCTATTTACAAACCCAACCCTATCCACAGTCTAAGCACAAGCACTGTTCATATAACTTGTTTTTTCTTTTTTTGTTCTGGTCTTTATGTTAATTTATCAGGGTTTTTTGCAGTGAGACGATGCAAATAGTGGACAACTAACCCAGTATCTGTCTCAGTAGGAAGCGATACCCAAACACCATGTATACTACCAGAACATGGAGTTCCTTGAGAACGTAAAGACACTGCTCCACTACAGGGTTATGCATTAGAGTCAAATAAGAAGTGAAACATTTAGGACAGAGTGGAACATCACTCAGGCTTCTTAAGAGCTGAGTAGTTCCCACAACAACCAGGCATTTCAACAAGATGCATAATCTAGGCCAGCAAGTCTCTTGAACACTTAAAGACAGGAAGCCCATATAGCATCCTTAAATTAGGAATCCAGTTGTTCAAAGAGAGTTTTCCTCCAAGAATGATTACAGGAATAATGCCACACTAACATAAATGAAAGATAACATCTATTAAGAAAATAATCAAACTACAGAAAACAACATGAAGATTCTGGACCAACAGCCCCCTGAAGCTCTCCAATGTGGCGAGCAGCTGGGAATCATACCTATCAGCCTCTGAAGTCCAGCCAAAACCTGCATACACTAGAACCTTGTCTAAACAGCTGCCGACATCCAGCTCAGAACAAGAACCTGATTTTCCATCCATGATAGGGACCCTACAGCAGATATGAAAGACAGCAACAACAGCTGAGGTGCCAACTGCCCAACCCCAGTAAAACCAGGAAGATGAGACAATGCCACTCGTGTACCATGCCCTTTTCAGCCTCCCATTGCCTGTCCTATATTAGCGGTCCAGCAGAAAGAGTCTTGGCACCTTGCTCCCGCAGTAGCCCATCTACACAGCTGAAAGATGGCCACCTACCCCTCCAGAACCAAAGGACTGTTCTTCATCTCACTGATCCACATAGAAGCTGTTCTTCCTGTGATCACAAAGAGTACAAAACATCTGTGTGTTTTCAGATGAAAAACAAAATGCAGATGTCATCCACATGAGGCACTAAGCATGACGAGACAGCTAGACAGAGAAATGCAGCAAGATGCAAAATTGTTCAAGAGGACACCAGTGTACTCAGACCTTAGAAAAACAAACAAAACCAGCTACAATTTACAAGACTCCATAAGAAGGAAGTTAATGTAAAAAAGTTTGTTTAAAATCGACAAGTTCAGTATTATAACTAAATAAAAGAGATTAAAGTAGTGCACGTTCTTTAAAGCAATATGGTTTTAACTAAGTTAAACTTGCCCTTAGAGACCGATGTTTTCCAACCCATGACTTTAGACACCAAAACTCATAGCTAAGATCATACACTTAACACTAATGCATTTCAGTAATGTCTAATAATCAAGCCTGCTCTCCAACATATAAAAAAGGAAGGAGTACAGCCTTTCCTCCAAAGAGGAAGGGACCTAAGTTATACGCACACGCTTATGGACGCTTAACAACTGTGTTAGGATTTCTGCAAATCACAGCAAATTAAAAATTGAACAAGCCAACCGATCCATACAGCACTTACAACTTTCAGTCTACTAATGCAGTTGCCCTTGGCAAATTTATAACACTAGGCAATTCAATTCTTTTTACTGGACTAAGGGAGTTCACAAGTCATATAAATTTAAAAAATTAACTGTCAGAAGCATCACGGTTGGATTTCCTTCAAAATTACCCATGCTTCCTTCTAGAAATCTGAATGAATGAAACGTATCTTTTTTTGCTTTTGTTCCTAATGACACATCTAGCCCACGAGGCAACATCATTCATAGCCTCAGTCCCCTTACAATAGCTTGATATTTTCCCCCACTGAAGTAACTAGTTACATCAGTTTTCTACTTTTTACAGCTGATAATTCAATTCTTCTAGGTTTTTCTTTCAAAAGACACTTTCATTAGAGCAATATTGCCTTTAAGTCTTCCCACAAATTGATTACCACCAATAAACTTACCTTTTAAAGAAATTTAAAGTATCGGTTTGGAGGAGAATAGATAGGAAGAAAAATCAGGTCAACCAAACTAGGTCATCCATTTATACCTCTTCCTTTTGGGAAACATTTCACTACTTGATCTTTTTAGCTGTGTAGGATTATTTTTGTTCTACAGTGTAGCTAGAACAAGGCCCTCAGAGACAGAAGCTGTAACTTATCTATGCAAGCCTCACCGTGACTAAAACATCCCATCAGTATTCAAAGATATTTCAAAGCAACAGTTCCCAACCCAGAACGATGGTCCTAAAGTCTGAAGGACTTCACGGTGCTCTTCTCTTACAACTCCTTCCTGACCTTGCTGCTGCACTCCCAGCTTCCCTAGTAAAGCTACTAGCTTCGTACTCGCACTGTCCCAGCAGCATCGGGTCTGAACACAACTGCGTTTCTCAAAGATTCAGAGGGACTCAAGAGAGCACTCTACCAACAGAGCCGCCCTCTGGGGTCCTGGTTCTGGATCAGAAACTCAACACCTGTACCGGAGTGCTCTCCTTCCACAAACATTCTCACTGTTCAAATAGGAACAAATAACTCACAAGGTAAGTTTATATGGGCAAAGGGTTTTTTGCCTCATGAAGAAGGAAAACAAAGAGCTTAATCTCTTTGCAACACTCACTTGCTAGTTAACAGAAAGAGAAATGCATAACCATGCTTCCTTCAGGGAATATACACAGCCGAGTTAGCCGAGCCTGCACCGGCACAACCACCGGCACAACCGTAGCAACTGCGGAGTGCAACAGCCTGGGGAAAACATCAGGATGCAAATACCAAGATGCAAGCACCGCACTTCCTAACAGCACAAAGACCTACTGCTCTACCCAATTAGCTTATGCTTTACTCAATTCCCTATCTGACCTTTGCCACTGATGCCTCTCCCTAAATGAAAGCTGTTTTATAAGACCAATAAGAAAAACGTTAACAAGCTTTTGATTTCAGTTCAGCAAAGAGGTACTCAAGGTACTACTACAGTCTCATCTTTTCCCCAACACCAATAAATTAAGTACTATTTTCTCTATGACAAAATTTCCGATGTACTAAGCACATTACAGTAAACAGTAGCAGTACACAACACAAAATCCACACATCTTCAACAGTAACACTAAAGAAAATCAAACTGGTTTTCTGTTTATTACAAATTAATGGCTTTCAGGTGAATTTAAAAAGCCTCACATTAGGTAAGCATATATTCAGATTAACCCTTCCCTGCTTGAAGAACTCATCATGTCTGTTTAACTGTCATAATATCAAGGAAAAATACCCTGAACTTATTGCAGTTTTAAGGTAAATTATGTACACTCCAAAACAAGCACTTCTTACTATATCAGTCACAGAGCAGTATATAGACATACATCCAGCTATAGATATATATATATGTGTGTGCGTATATGCATGTGTCTCTGCATGTGCACAGATCTAGAGGGGTATAGGGTTGATGAACTATGGTCACACAAAATGTATCCATACACAGGTATTTAGGTAACTACCTATATATATGTATGTATCTGTATATATGTATAACTATATCCAGCGAAAGGCACCATAGGATTGAGATCAGAATGAAAGCAAAGTATGTATTTGGCGTGATATTTAAATTACATGGATTGCATACAGTATGCCATGGGGGGCAAGGTCAAGATTACCGTTTATTCCTCCTGAGCAATTCTGTAATATTCAGCGAAATCAGTACACAACCCTTTACGCCACAAGAACAGTTCACGTACACACTGCTGTCCTTAGAGACTGAGCAAAGAGAGCTTACTACCACACAAGCTATTTGACAACCCAGAGCGTTCTCTGACTGACTTATTTTAGGTTCATTTGCCTGAAAGAACTACTACAATTTTAGGTGGAGTTTGCAAGTTCTTATACCCCAGGGTCACTATCGCAGCTTCGTGGTTGTACCCAACTGCTCCTACGAAAATTCAAAATGGCATCTTTGAAACAACAGGAGCAGCACTCAGTTCCTCAGAAGGTGACAAAAAAGCTGAATATTTAAATTGATTGGTTGTTCACAGAAAGTTGTATTTTTGTGTGACACTTAAAGAATGGTATTTCAAAAATTTCAGAAGCCTCTGAAGTTAAGGGTTACTGAAATTACTATTCAGTAATAGTGCTCCAGCCAGATGTAGTCTCTGCAAATGAAGCTTTATGAATGGCCTGGATGACTATCACTGCTCACAACACAGTAATCCCTTGGTGTGTGTGTCCCCAATCAAATAAACAGCATCTAGTTGAAATACAGTTAATGGAGAGGAAACTTCATAAATACATTAACACTCAAAGTATAATATGGAAGAGGAGTAGTTACAATTGCAACTAGTACCTGGACCTGCACTGTGTATCGCAGTAGTTTAGATCAGTGATTTAGAATAGTCTAGATCCCTAATTCATTTTTGTGGTCTTAGGTGCTGTAGATGCACCTTCCCAACAAAAAGAGGGAAGTTTTATAACATCTGGCATAGCACTGCATACTATCGACTTAGCTTTAATCCTCAGAAATCAAGCACATCCCACCTCCCCTGTTTTTTTAAACAGGGTTTTCACAGGACAATAAAGTAGAAGTACTTAAAAATAAAGATTTTGAAAACCATCACAAAGTTCAAAGCATAGGAACTTTTTGCCTGTTTCAAATCAGTAACTCATTCAACCCCCCTTCCATACTTTAGAAAACAGTACATTGAGTTCTTCACTCTCTCCAAACCTAAGAGTTTCAGCTTAGATGGGCTGACCGTAACACACACTATTCAGCTGTTGGAGTTAGTTACCAGGGTCCTCTTGAATGAAAGGTATAAAAACATCTGAGACCAGATGTAGTTACCTAGTAACTCATTGCAAAGTTGTTAAAAACCAGTATTTAGACTGATGACCTAAGTCAGGATCATTTTGACATCACTACCTTCAAACAACAGCTGAGGGTCCCCTACACAGTACTTATTGCAAAAAGCCCAAACACTTACAACCATTCTCCGTGTTCCATGGCAACAGATTAGCCAGAGATACAACTCCAATAAGCAAGATTCTCATTTATCACATACATTTGAAATACTTTATCTGGGTTTTATTCAAGGTAAAGCTTCACACCATTCATATTTCACTTCTCCTATAACAATTGCCACCTACATCAGGCAAACGATAGGAAGAGGAGTATCAGAATGCTTTTGTCAAGACTACTGTATAAGAAAACAAAACTGTGTTACCTGTGGATAAATTAAATAAAAATGAGCAAAAAATATTTATTGAGGTCTTGCTAAAGTCTAGATTCTAGAAAAACTCTTTTCGCCTCCATATGTAGCTTTGACTTCCAACCCTTGTTTGATTTAAGACACACAATCAGTACAGAAAATTAGAATCATAGAATCATTTATGTTGGAATAGATCTTTAAGATCATCAAGTCCAACCGTTAACCTAACACTGCCAAATCCACCACTAATCTATGTCCCTCAGCACCACATCTACACGTCTCAAATACCTCCAGGGATGGTGACTCAACCTCGTGGGCAGCCTGTTCCAATGACTGATAACACTTTCAACGAAGACATTTTTCCTAATATCCAATCTAAACCTCTGCTGGCACAACTTGAGGCTGTTTCCTCTTAGTCTGTGACTTGGGAGAAGAGACCAACACCCACCTCTCTGCAACCTCCTTTCAGGTAGTTGTAGAGAGCAATAAGGTCTCCCCTGAGCCTTCTCTTCTCCATCCTGAACAACCCCAGCTCCCTCAGCTGCTCCTCACAGCACTTGTGCTTCAGACCCTACACCAACTCCATTGCCCTTCTCCGGACACGCTCCAGCCCCTCAGTGTCTTTCTGAACACAGGATTCAAGGTGTGGCCTCACCAGTGCCCAGTACAGGGGGACAATCCCTGCCCTAGTCCTGCTGCCACCCTGTTCCTGATGCAGGCCAGGATGTCACTGGCCTTCTTGGCCACCTGGGCACACGCCCAGCTCTAATCTAGACCAGGCTGGTCATATTCATACAACATGAGACACCAAGAGGAAGCAATCTATACTTACTTTGTTCTGTCCATATAGCAATGTTAGGAGAAAACAAGGAAAAAGTACATTCTTGGATGTATTGTAACCATACTAGTAAAATCCTAACCTAGATTATTTTAAGAAAAAGCCCACTTGTCCCTATATCCAGATACACGCTTATTGGCAAAAGACAGTCAAGCCATTTCTGTCTTCAAACTGTCCACTTTATTTAAACCTAATCGTGCACACCCCTATACAGCACTGAAGTGATCTACTAGTAAATTCTGCTTACTCTCCAGTGCAATTTCACCAAAATTAAATACATTTTATTTCCAGTAACAAACTCGCTATTGGTGCCCAGATTATACAATTTATCTTGTAAGCAGGGGGAGGGGCAGAAAATCAACTTTCCACCTTCCAAGTGGAACATGTTTTCAGGCACGTCAATAGCATTATTAAATAGCAGTCTTAATCACGTACACTATGGACTTCCAATAACATTCAGCCAGACTAATCAGTCTACCTGCACATAAATCTAGCTTCCCAACCCTCTCTCCCAGCACCTATCACGTCCTTTCAGTTCATTCACTCAGGCCTAAATATAATTCTGTAAGCCTCAACACATTCAAAGGCAATAAAGATGTGAAAATGAAGAATTGTTTTCAATTGCATTCGCCCACTATTCTATTCCTATTTTTAGATTCCATTTTGACTTGGAAACGAAGCGATGAGTAACAGCAATTCCTATTCCACAAATTTGCCACTGCTTAGCAGCAACAGTACATCCTGCACTTAAATGAGAAAATACAACTTCCTCCCTCCCTTCCCACAAAAAAAATCAACTAAACCTTAAAGAAAACAGAATAGTGAAGCTTTTCACCCCCCTTCACATCTCTTTTTCTCCCTTTTCAATTATTTTAAACAGCATCTAAGCATGGCTCTGTTAAAACAAAAATAACACCACAACAAAACACCCCCAAAAAATCCCAACATGTCCATAGAAAGTAGATAAATCAGTAATTATTATTCTCTTTGCCATACTAACCTATATCTGCTCTCGTACATGGAGTTAAATAATGTGAATATTAAGGCCAAAGATCAGCATCCCAGTTCCCTGGTTCTCCTATTATTTATTGTGCAAAAAATCAAACATGAAAGTTTGAAATAGAAAGTGTTAGGAAGACAAAGGAAATTTTGAAGGCAATTCTTTCCAAAGCATTTAACACTTTCAGGTAATAACATCTTTCTCCTAAATGCCTTGCCAATTAGTTCCTACAATCCTATTTTCCCGTTTTTCAGCAGCATTCTCTTTCCTTGCTGCTCTGTGAAAGCGATGGGAAAGCTTACTGGCTATACAGTTGAACACTACAGAAACAACATGCTGTCAAATAGGGAAATTGAAACAAAAGCTATGTTTGCATACAGAGGTGCTACTGCTTAGAGGAAAGGATGACAACACTACTGTACACCATTCAACTACAACAAAGCTAAAAGAAAAGGTTACTTATCAGATATAAAATGGTAGAACCGGGGTAGCAAATACAAGGTATTTAACATAAAGGTTATTAAAGAAATGCTGCATTTTCCACTAGTCTAGGCCACGCTTTCTGTGAAGTACATGTAGTTTACATGAACAAAATGGACCCATCGGTTGTCAATTTGTCAATGACATTACTAAAACTCTTAGTGAAACAGTCCTGTCAAAGTATTTAATCTTTAAATCCTCACACAAAGATACTCCGTTCAGGAAAAGAGATTTAGAAGCGTCCCATCGCCGCTCTTCATTTCACATATTTCCCTCTTCCTTTCCCACACAGGCTCGGATGTTCCGGCAGCATACTTTCAGTATTTGCAAAATCCTGCCCAAAGAGCGTGGCCGATTTCCCACGGGCTCCCACCCCACCCTGGATGAACTCCTTACTTCCCAAAGTCCCCTCCACTTCCTCTTCCACCCCTGGACCTGCCAGCGCTCCCAACGCCCCTCCGCCTTGCGCAACATCCGCGGCCTCCTCCCCACATTTCAGACAATCCCTGATGCGACATTTACACTGAGATTTTTTTTCTTCTCTTGTTCCCATACCACTACCAAAGGCTGACAGCTGAAAGGGATAACGACGTGGGTTTCAGCCCAAAGGGCGCTGGATCATCGAACAGGCTACAAAGACAGGCGTATGCGGAGGTCGCTAACCCGCTCACCCTCAGCTCTTCTGCGGGTCAAACTGCATTTTGATATTAAGTATTTAAACGATATTGGAGAGTGCCGGCGGCGTCTGCCCAATCGAAATTATTGTTCACGGCTCAGACCATCTATTCGAAAGACAAATCTCCTCAAACGTTTTAACAGCCCGATTAAACAGCTAAAATAACCCGGGAAAAGAGCTAATTCTCCAATAAATTCTTCCCCCCGAGCACACACGTTAACCAAAGGCTGGAAGGAAGGAAGAAAGGATGAGGGATGCAGGCAGGGCTGCCATGGGGGATGGGGAGCGAAGGGGGATCTCAGGGAACGGAAGATGAATATTCCTCCAAGGACTATTCAGTGCATTTAGCACATTTCCCCGCAAAGAGGAGGAATCTCAAGCAGGCGGCCACAGGGGCAGGCGGAGGGGAAAGGCGGGGAGGGGTGCCCGATTATCCCCAGATGACACTATACACGGCAACCCCACGAGGAGAGGGAGCGCCCACAGCCCCCCCCCAGCCGCCTCTGTCCCCTTTATCTGCTCAGGGACGGAAGGCGGGGGGGAGGCTCCCGTTTAATTTTGCAACAGCCCGTCACCTACCATCTCCCCCTGGAGCAGAGCAGGGCCGGGGGCTGCGGTGACAAAGCTTCCCGGAGGGTTTGGTGGGAGGAAGAAGGGTAAGTTAAGGCGGCCACCTTTCCCCCCGCCGAGCTCGGAAAGTGGTGGGGGGCACGCGGGAGCCGGCCGAGCTTCGGGGCTACACAATAGCAAGTCACTCACAGGGAAGCCAGGCTGCCCCCGACGCCCCCTCGATCGCATGGGGAAGGGGCAGCGGGGGCACCTCGCCCCCCCCCCCCCCCCCACGGCGGGACCACCGCACCCTCCCGCCCCTCCCTCCGCGCCGCCACCCCTCACCATGAAGTCGCTGGCGAAGTTGTCCTCCCCATTGTGGTCCGTGTCCTTCATGGCCTGGACTCGCTTAATGAATTTCCTCAGGATCTCCTCCTGGCTCATCCTGCCCCCCCGGCCGCCCTGCGGAGCGGGAGCGGGAGCCCCAGCCCCGGCCGCCCGCTCGCTCCCCGCCACGAGCCCGTCACCCGCCTGCCTTCCCTGCCTCGCCTCTCTTCTCCCAGCCCCCGGGCCTGCCCCGCGGCCTGCTGGCGCGGCTCCCCACCCCGCTCACTGCCGCCCGGCCGCCCGCTCCATCCTCCCCTCCCTCCGCCCGACCCTCCCTGGACGCCACCGCCGACACAGGGACACTACCAAGTCCCCACCTCCTCCCCCCGCGCAGGCGCGCCTCCCGCTCCTCCGGCGTCTCCTACGCCCGCCCCTCCTCGGGAGCCGGCCCGCTGGCGCTCAGCGCCTATTGGCTCCTCGGACAGCCGCCTCATCCTACTGGTGGACGCGCCCGCTCGCGCTCCGCGCCCATTGGTTCCTCGGACGGCCGCCTCATCCTACTGGTGGCCGCGCCCGCTAATCACCGGCTAGCTCGGCCTCAGGGGGGAAACGTCGCGCTCTTGGCCTCGCCCCGGTCTGCCAGCCCCTCCCGTTTCCCACGGATGGGACCTTCCGGAGGGTGCCGCATGGAGCTCTGGAAGGGACCACTTGGAAGGCGGCGGGGGGGGGGGGGGGGCTGCGCGGAGCGAAGTGCGGGTTACTCCGGCTGGAGTACAATGGGGCGGCGGTGGGTGCTTACGGCCCCGCGAGCGGGAGGCAGCGGCCGGCGCTGCCGCATGCCGGGACCTGTAGTCCCGCCGGCGCTGCGTCCCCCCGCGCTCGGGGGAAGGCTGCGGGGCTGGCGGTTATCGCTTCCTCGGGAGGAACGCCTGGAGGAGCCGGGAGCCGTTCTCGGGTGGGAAGTGCCCGGGGGGGGGTCGGGTCTGCGGTGGCGGTGGCTGAGGCAGGGCGCAGGGCCCGCGGGCGGCGCCGCTGTGGTAAACAGGGGAAGATGGCGGGCGGGCCGGGGCGGGGGGCAGGGCGGGCGCCGGCTCCTGTCCCGGCGCTGCCCCCCCGCCTGTGTGTGCAGTGCAGTACGTACGCAACGTCCGCGGGCGGAGGTGGCGCCGTCGGTGCGGGTGAGGGGCTGTGCGTTGGCTTTCGGTGGCTGTAAGCGACACCGCGGGGCTGGCTCCGCACGCCCGGGCAGGAGGAACCCCCCCACCCCTCAGCGGGGGTGTCTTCAGGCACCCCGGGCCGGCCTGCGGGAAGGCCTTTACAATTCCTTACCCGGTGTTGGATGTCCTGGCCATGACGAGCCAGAAGATGAAGAGAGCTACTGCTGCCTTTCGTTTGTGTGAAGCAGTTGGCGTGTTGTGTCCAGATTACATGTGTAACTTCTGCTTCAGCCAAGAAAATGATTGTAGAGGTGTATGTATGGCCGTACAGCATAATAAATATACAAAGTAAAAAGTCTCTTAGAGCATAATTTCATTGGTGAGGAACTACCCGGCCTTGGTGGAAGCAGCTGATCCAATAAAACTTGGTCACAGGCTGACGATGAAGGTTGGTGCTGAGAAGCATAACCCCGTCAAGGCACTCCTACCTGATTGCCCATGTTCCACTACTCGTTCCCACCGCGCTTGCCGGCACACCAGCACGGCCACTGGTTGGGCCATACACCGGACCAGCTCAGGGAACTGATTCGGCTGCAAACCGAAACAAACATACACAAGAGCTTGGTGTTCCTGCGGCGGTGTAAGGTATTACTGACGTAGATGACTGCCAGAGATTACCACCTCTGCGCCAGAATTAGCAAACGTTACATCCTCAGCTAATCTAGTGCCCATCAACTCACGGTCTTCCTAGTGAAGGCAGGTTTTGTGCTATGGCCTAAGACCATGCTGCTGGTGCGTGGACACGTTTCCTTCTGCATCTGCTACAGAAGCAGTCATCTCTAGCAGGGGGGCAGGTTGGCACACTGAGAGGGTTAGCGTTCCCACGTGATTTTCTGCAGACTCCTATAAAAGCATTTTTTTAGCAGCTGATGTTCGTGGAGTCTAACATATGGCAGACATACGGACTCATGAGGGAACTGGGAAAGGGCATCAGTTCTGTGCTCAGGTTGTGAGGCTTCAGAAATTCCCACTGCACACGAATATTGAAGCCTGAGCACCCCACACAAGCACATCAGCTGTCAGAGCTCAGTCTCCTCTCCATGTCCTTTGCACCAGCCTCCAAAGGTAAGCTACTCAATCAGCCCTGAAGACCCCCAAAGATCCCTGCTTTTCCTGCTTTGATCCTTGCCTGCCTTCTCCAAGCCTCCTTTTTCTCCTGTTTCAATAAGCAGCATTAAGGGGAAAACCAGAAACTAGGTAGGTAGGTAGGTAGGTAGAAAGGGCACAGGGATCATCAACGCTAGCTGTGACCTGGATCATCATATAATCTTTTCATGCCACCTTGCTTGATTTCCTCCTGCTTCAGGAAGTTTAGTTTGCTCAGCCGTTGCCCCAGGAAAGCTGCTCCCGGTGCCAGATAGCATGCGACTTTAGAAAAGAGATACTTGGGACTAGGTAACCGATGGATGGAGTCTTGAAGGGGTATGGTGTTCTGCACTCATTTATTCACAGCACAGAGTTACAGAGGACTTGATTAGGAGAGAAGGAGAGATCACGATTTATTGCATTTGAATTTCATGTTGTTATTGCCTCACATCGAAGGGACCCAGTTATGGCCTTGTTCATAACCCATCACTGACCTGCACTAAACTGCTGTAGACTGGGCAGTGTAACGGTGACCTTTCATTTGGGTTAAGCGATAAGGACTTTGAAAAGCCACCTGGACTTGTTCCTGTGCGATCTACTCGAGGTGATCCTGCTCTGGCAGGGGGGTTGGACTAGATGATCTCTGGTGGTCCCTTCCAACCCCTACCACTCTGTGAATCTGTGATATACCGCTCAGAAGGAGAAAAAAAACCCCAATCCAAACCAGGCATGTGCCAGTAGCCAAACAAAGGCATATACGGAACAAAGAAATTAGAAATAGCTGGGTGGAGAACTTTGCCTAGCACTGTTCGCATATGCACGAGAGCTGCCAGGCAGTCCTGAGCACCGACCCAATAGCACCAGTTTTATCTCCCTCAGCCCTGCAAATCTTGCACCTCTTGTGCTATGAACACAGAAACCTAAATTTCCAGCAGCAAAAGCAGTGCTTTAACCAAGACTTTTGATTTGAAACTCAAACTGTCTGGGTTAAACCCAGACAGCTGACCAATCTAGCACGTGTGCATGAGTGTGTGTGTGTGTAGCTGCAGGAGAGAGGCGGAAAAAGAGAGAGACACAGGGTGAACTACTCGCCCTATAGATAGAACAGGAAGTTACAACCAAAATCTGTAGACAAAAATCGTGGTTGTGTCTTAACATTCCATACAAGTATGGTCCTTGGAGAAAAGCAGGTAGATCACCTGCAGCTTCTCTGCTATTAATCGTGTTTTGCCTTGCTGTGCAGTATTCCAGCTGCTGCAGGGAAGGAAGACAGCTGTTTTTTTTCTGTATAAAGGTGGCTTCTCACGTTCCCACAAGGTAAGCGTGTATTAACGGGTAAATGTGTTTCCCGGTATGCATACCATGGTTATGCCCAGTTGATGGGCGGGAGCACCAAACGTCCTAGCTTACCTAGCTTCACAGTTTTCCCTGAAGACTGAGATGGAGCACAGCCTGTGTGGCTCGAGCTAAGTTCAAAACCCAGTGCATAGCCACCCAAAGCTGTGTTCCAGAAAGAAATCAAAGAACTGGGGTGAGAGTGAAGGCTGAAACAACCCTACATCTCTGACTAAGGGCATTGTCTCCTATGGTTTGATTCCTCCTTTGTCCAGCAAAACAAGACGGTGCATTCCTTGTAATTTGGTGTGACAACATTACAATAATAGTCCATTTTGCCACCAACGTCTCCTCCTCTTTGCAATAATATACAGACTTAGATTTTAACTACCTACTTGGAGTAACATATTCATTATGGTGGTGTGTAATTACTAACATATTACTGGAATTATAATTGAATTTTGATCACTATATTCCATACATGAAACCTCAATTAATTTTATCTGTGCTGAGAGTCTGAAAAGTTTTTGTAATCAAGATCATTTAGGATAAAAAAAAGGTGTTAGCATTCATAGACTTCAAAATAACACTCCTGAAATATATTTTATGTGTAGCTGGTTGGAAGTTTTCTAAAAATGTGGTTTTCCAGTGGAAAATACTGTTTCTGTAAAAGTTAAATTTTCCACAGGAAACAATTTTGCTACATTTTTTCTGCTTTCTGACAAAAACAATGCACCGTCATACTTACAGATGCAGAAATGACTTTACTGTTGAAGACATAACAACTCAGGGTAGGGACCCAGCACATGAAAGAACTGGAGCATGGCGTATAAAGGCCAGGAAGCTGTTGAGCAGCTCAAGGGTACACATGAAAACTGAGTCCAAATGAAACACTTGTCTTTGATCTGACAAACTGAAATGCAATGTGTCTGTCCACAAATGTCAAAATGTTTCATGCTGGTTGAAAGTAGTTAAATGAAACATATAGAAATATCAGCATCAAGTACTTTTTGTATACTCTGACCCTCAAAACTTTTTGGTATTTAGTCACTTTTGTTTCCAAAGAGGATTAAAATAATCATGTTGGTTTTTCTGGCAGATTCTCTGTTACAATTTCACCACTTACAATCTAAGTAACAAACTAAGAAACAGGAATCCCCATGGATACTCAAAATATTCTATTTGAAGACAAAGGACATTGTGGTCTGAGGAAGATGTGTTGTGTTCTTTGCTTATAACAAATAAATTGAGTTTCTGATTTAAACCCCAAACTAATCTCATTTTAAATGAGTCATAAAGACCTGATCAGTGTCTGTATAATATGTTCCATTCATACTAATTAAGTGCCATGTGACTGCTGGATTTCTTGACATTTGCCTTTATTACTCTGTTAGGCAATGGCAGACTCCTATAATTACCACTGAAAATACTACTACTACAATTTAATTTTACGTGGCTTGCTTGGTTTTTATGTATTTACTTACCATCTTCCGGGTTTCATTGCACGTTATTGCTAAAACACTTTAAATGTGACATTTCTTATACAGTTAATAAATATTTTAGATCGTAATTACTGAGTTTCATAATCAGTGCATAATTTGGATTCCTCTCTAACTGTAACATACACACACAGCCCCTCAAACGCACACAGTTTCCATGCACAGAAGAAACTTTGTTCTTGCTGCTGTACTTACTGCAGCAGGATTCAGGTTTAAAGTGTTTTTTAGGTATTGCTAACGTGCAACTGAAACGGAAGTGTGTGTGCATGATGATCATCAACATAATCCTCTACCATGACCAGTTCTAAAAAGAAAACAGCTGTGAAATACTGTCCAGACTGAAAGTTTTTCTGTTTAACTTTTAAACATTTTTATATAATTAAAGATATACTCTGTTAATTGAGGTATTTATTTGATTTCTGTGAATGTGAAAAAAAGGGAGTGTTAGAATACGAGGAATATTTTCTTCAAGATATTAGCGGTATTAAAATAAATAGCATATGGGACCCAAATAAAATGCTGTGTGTCCTTTTGATAGCTGCTTGTCGCTACTTTCATTGTAAATCACCGAGAGGCCTGATGACAGTTGTTTATACACATCACTCTCCATGTTGGAATGCTGATTTCAGGGGCATACCTGCTTCACACTATTGGGCATAGGTTCAGGAAAATCAGGAGCCATTTTCCATCTGTATCTTTTGACCTTTTTAAAATTGGACGTACAATTTCTGAAGCAGGAATCTTTCTATCTTGTGACTCCGCCGCACATTTGACCCAACATGACATGGGTCTGGTTTGCTGTCAGCCAGCAGCCAGCTGCAGCACCGTAGTGGGCTGCTCTGGGGGAACCTCATTTGCCTCCTTGTGACAAAGCTTTTGTCGAGGGTATTCCCCAGGCACTGCCGCAGCACATCTGAAATGGAAATATCAGCAGCAGAAGGTAAGCCTGCGCACAGGGCATGTTGGGTGTTTGTGCTCTCAAATCTTTGCCTGCAAGTATCAGAAAAAGCATCATTAAAAAACAGCAGCATGTTTAAAAGACACCAGGGAAGGATCTGGATCTTCTAATGGGAGGCTCTCATTCAAAAGTTGATTTTGAAAACAGGTAATTGAACAAAAATTAAGTTTGCAGTATCCCTTAAAAAGAAAATCTTAGTTCTAAAATCTTGCATCAATGAATCCAAAACATGCGTAAAAAGTGAATGAGCTTTGCATCATTTATCGTGTTTAGTTTGTGTGTATCAGCCTCAAGAACAAAAGAATTAACCTGTTTGTTATCAGTTTGATTTCAAAGCTCTTACCCATTAGTGTAGCAATATTTGTGTTCTCCTTAAACAAACCTCAGGCCAATGTTTGTCTCTAGCTTTATATCGATCGTTCTGAATTAAAATATTTCCACTTCTCTAAAATGCACCATTACTGAAAATAAAACTAAAAATGATTGGACAAAATGTGAGCCAAAATGATTAAACACTGCTCTTTTGCCTGGCATTAGCCTTCTCTGGACGCATATACTATTCCATTTTATTCTGAAAATACCTATTAAAATAATAATAACAAAGACTGAGACTGCTGCTACTAATGCACTAGATATACTGGTGAAACTGAGCTCCCTAAGAGCTCCTCCTGTGAAATGCCTGCTGTTGTTACCATTAGTAGTCATAACGGCCAGTTCAGATTCTCAGCTATTTTGCAGAGCTAAAAAAAATATTTTTAATAGTCTCTTAAGGGAAATAGTGAGCTTTATTGTTGGAGAAACAAAATCAGACGGAAAAAAAAGAAAACCAACCCAACAAACAACTAAAGACACCCCTCCCCCTCAAGCCCATGAAAATTGTACTATAGGGAGCCACCTTTTATGTGACCAGGTCAGTTTTTATATTAACTTCAAACAAATATGTGTACAGTTCCCACTTTACTCTCTAATGTGAGTTTTCCCCCATATTTTAGCGAGAGGTTTGCAGTTATATCCATGCACGTTTAACAAAGTGACATAAGCCCAACATATACCATGTTCAACAATATTCATATTTCGTTATCAGAGAGCACAACAATAGTTCTATTGTGTAGGGCAGCTCTCCTCGGAGGTGGAAGGAAAGCTGCCCACAGGCTTCCAGAGTGGTCCAGAAATACGATGGTGACACCAGACTGGCTCCTGTAAACAGGAAATCAAACCAGGATGTAAACTGGACTGCTTCCATATTCAGTAATACTCAGCTAAAAATAAACAGGTTGAATAGAGGTAGGAAAGCCAATTCCCTCTGTAAACTCATTTTTCAAGACCTGATAGAGAATTTCAAAGAAAATGAGGTTTTGTGTTGCTTTATCAATAGGTCTGTAATGAGATTGCAGTCACATCCAGAGAGGCTACCAGCATGAAAAGGAGAATGCAAAGTCTCTCATTCCAGAGAATAAGAACTTGGAGGTGAAGGCTGAAAAGGGATATGACTGCTCTATAAATAAATCAAGGGATTAAAAAAATCAAGGGGAAAGAAATTAAACAACAACAACAAAAAAACCCCATTATCCTAAGAATAAATAAATACAGACTGAAAACTAGAATTGTTTAGGCATCTTACTCTGAGAATATGGAATTTTCAAGCAGCCTTTGCAGAGTGAGGAAGAGAAGCTCTTTTTTCTCTAAGAGAATTATCTAATGCTACTGCCTTTGAGATCATTGTGTGGAGTTCACCTGGGAGATCCCCTGCAGTCCTCAGTTCCTTATGAATTCTCTGACTGCTGACCACATCTATCTCAGAAGCAAAATTTTTCAGAAAAGGAGGAATCCTTCAGTTATTTAGGTGACATGAGAAATACCCATTATACACAAGCCATTAGTGAAGTTTTCCTCTGCAGAAGTCTGTTTGCAGTACTGTTCTAAATATTGTGATTTGATGCATATCATGTTCTTAATAAAAACGTATCCACAATGTGGCAATTCATTTAGCTTTGTTACTTCACCATCTCCATTAGGGATATGCCAGATACCATACAACAGGCTTAGAGCAAAACAATTAGTGACAGCAAAAAAGGCATACTAACCTCACATATAGCTGAAATTTGTGGGACTGAAATTAGGCACAACTGTCCCCCAACTTTAGGAAGAGTTGAATACAGTGTAAGAACTGGAAAGGAGTAGCCAAAGTCCCCAAGGCTAAGCTCCTGACATCACATGTAAACCTGGATATAATTCCATTAATAACACTGTCAAGCTTCATCTCAAAATAAATCACATTGTTTGCCTCCACTGGCCACATGATTAGACTGTTCCCAAACCCCACCGCTATAACATCAGAACGTTTATCTTATTTCCAAGCTCAAATTTTCAAGGGTATTTTTTTCCTGTGCAAAATATCTCTTCATCACAATCATCTTTGTCTTACTATATTAAAGAAGCTACACTTTTGCTCTCCTCTTCTGCCATAAACTTCTAATAATTTCTAACAGGTCTTCTGCATAGCTGGAGAATCAAATTAATCCTTTAAAATCAATCCATCTTTCTGGGATAAGGAAGATTAGATATGTGCCAAGTTCCAGATTATTGAAAAACTTCCTCACCTTCTGGGTCTGCTTGCCAGGGATGAAGGGTAAAAGACACAATGAGTAGATGCAGGAAAAAGAAGCAAACACAGAAGGAAGCTTTTGGTTAGAGTTTCACTGCTTAATGGTAAGAGCAGACCAGCATGTCACAGGATGTATGCTTGCTGCCTGAGAAGAGCAGCAAGGAATGGCCAAAGGTACCCTAATGGGTAGGTGTCATTATTCCCACCATAAACCACGTATTGTACTAGGAATACAAGGCAGATGTCGACAAACCATAGACATTCATAGCACACAGCTAATCAAGGCAGTGGCATTGCTATGGACTTTGTGACTTTGACATAGCACCAATTAAGTCAACTGGTCCAGCATTCAAGGAGGACTTTTTCTTCAGAAAACAGTCCATATGAGTCAGTCTTAGCACTTCAGGCCCACTGGAAATGCTGGATAACTAAATAAATAAGGTGCCCCATATTTTCTCACCCTGAATGTAGAACTTCCTTAGAAACCTAGAGGCTATGGAAGGAGAAAAGCCCAGGCAGACTTGGCCACAAGCCGTATGTCTCAACTCAAGGAGTCACAGCTCTGACCTAGAGACTCACAAAGGACATCCTAGATGTCAGGGCCAGGATTTAGGTGGCTGCCATGAGAAAGAGGAATCACAATATAGTAGTAGTGGTGCATGTTCTCATTCACGTGCCACCTCTGAAGGGGAAGGATTTTTACACCATCTAGAAGATGACGAGATGATGACAACATGTAAACACAGACTCTGTGGCAGAGGCCTGTAGAGGAAGTGTCCTCCAGTTCAATAGAGTTCACTCTAACTTCGACCCTGTTCCTAGTCCTTACATCCTCAAGGATTGCCTTTCTTTCTACTTGATGTACTTTAGCCTTCCGCTAAAACCACAAAATTTCATTAGTATATTCTTAATTTAGGTCATTAATGAAGGTGATTAATAGAACCATTGAATGATACTGTGCCCAAGACTGAATTCTGAGAAATTCCACTTGCGAGTAGTGCTCAAAAGACCTTCCTGCCAGGATAGCTTACTCTTTGCTTTAAACAGTTTCATATTTACCTTACAATTCCTGAACTAGTCCCCACCTCCTTACCATAACTGGTCATTGATAAGCATTGCCTGACTGTTTATTAAGGTTATATTTATCTCCTTTTCTTTGTTTTTGTTTTGTAAAGAAATAAATATCAGCATTGAGCTAGATACCAACGTATGTGATCATTTAAAACGATGTTGGCATACAGTTTTGACTTCTCTAAGCAGACATGATGGAATATCCTTTTTAAAAAGCTGATTTCTGCTGGCACCTATACTAACACTTGTTGAATTAAATTTGATGAAACAAAAGATTCCAGAGAATCAAAAATATTAGCACGCAATGTTCTGTAGTTACAACTGTTCCATTTTCATAGTACAGACTTGGGGCTTCTTAGTTTCATAACAAACTGAAGTGGATAGTAAAATCTATACATTTATGAACTAAAATGGAAAGAGGAAGAAAGAAATTATTCAGATGTGATAAAAGGAAACCTGCACAATGAATGAAGGTAGATTACAATGCAGCTGTTACATTTCACCATCACTCACTGAAGAAAAGTAACATGAGGGTCTTTTAAAATTATCTCTTTTCCTCCTTTTATTTAGCTCTTATGTACAAAAATGCAGTAATTGCTGAAATAAATCAGTCATAAAACTATTTTGCACATGTATTTCGCTAACATTTTGGAGCGTGCCCTCTTGAAAGTGCTCAGGCTTCAGCATTAACATAACTTGGTTGCAGTACTGATTGTATATATGTTTTCTGGTTAATTATTTAATGTTATAACAGTTCACTGCTTTTTCCTTAGTGGTTGTTGTACCAATTTATACTTTCTGCAAGTAGGGAACCCCTCAATTTCTGTTCATCACAAAAGAAAATGTACTTGATTAGAGTCAGAACCTTTATACTTGGTTATGTTTTCTAAGTGCAACATGTTCTCTGTATTCGGAATAAATTACATACCTGCTACATTGCCAGATGCATAGCCAGTAGGCAATTTTCTGCCAACATGGGGGGTTTTGTTTGTTTTGTTTTCACATCAGTATTGACCATCTCATTCAAAATACAAAAATCACACTCACTGCCATCTGGATAGTTATACTGTCCGGGGACTTTGTGTTTACAAATTGAGACTAGCTTTCCCTCCCCTACTGATGTAATTTCACACACTAAATAAGCAAGACATAAATCATCACTCAGTATTATAGCATAGACTAAGCATTTTCAAAGCACTATGTGTCAAAGAATGTAACTGGATGGAAATTATTAATATCAAGAAAGATGGCATAAGCATGTGGGTAGAGCAGCAAAGATAAGGTTGTGCCTTTCATTACAGAAGCATCTTGTCATGTGTCAAAGAAACAACAAAGCCAGTTTGAAAGTGTGCATGATGGAGAACACACTTGAGTACTCCTAATTTACGGTAGCAATAATCACAGGCAATGTACAGAAAAATAAGAGGCAAATCTGTTCCATTGATGTTTTTTGAAGTTACAGCACATCCCCTGTGATAGACACACTGCCTGGACCGTTGCTATTTTTTTACAAGTGACTATGATGCCAGTGTGTTGGAAGGATATAGCTGCTGAAGAAGTGACCAGGAAGTCTCCCAGAATAAGATACGTAATTGTCAAACATTTAATATATTAAATCTGCTATATGTACATACAGGCTGTCTTATTGGAAATACCCACAGAACCCATTAGAAACTCTGTGTATTACATTATTTTTCTCCCAAACAACCAAGAACCCAAGAGCCTATAACAAAATAAACCACTTGCTTTTTTCCATAATCTCTCTGACAAAGTCAATGGGTAACTAATATCATGACTGAATGCTTTGAACACTAAATATAAAAATAAAGAAAACTGATCTACTCTCAGGGCCACACACAACTGCTAAAGCAGAATGCTCGTGAAGTTAGCTGTACTCATGGCTTAAATCTGCTTTTAATTTTAGCCTTTATTCCCATTTTACAAATCCAGTGAAGTCAACAGTCACAGTATCATAAAACTAGTAGAACCAAATAAACAGTCTTTTAATATGCCCAGCAAAATCCATCATTCCTGAAAAGCCTCGTCTATGGTTAGGCTCAAATCTAGATGCTGCCTAAGCTTTTTCTTTAGCCTTGTTTCGTTCTAAATGAAACGTGAGTGGTTGTCTTCTATATTTCTTGCAGAAATGGAGAAGCACACAGGAGAGCAAACACTCAGCAGGATATTCATTAAGAGGCTTCTCAAACATGATGATCGCAGCAGCACTGCTCAACCCATGCTGCAGCATGGACACAGCATCTTAGAGCTGTCCCCTGCGCGTACTTCAAAGGGGCAGAGCTCCAGCTGTCTAATTGGGTATCCATTTAATACATTTCCCATAAAAGACAGCTCACAGAAGCCATTGCTAAACTTTGTGCTTATTATCCTGATACCAGTTTTTAAGCAGATCTTCAATACTCTGAACTAATAACCCGGTTATAACAGAAGAAATTATAGTAAACAACACAATTAGTAGACATCAGGATAAATATGGTACAATGAAGAAGAGTTAACATGGCTTTTGTAAGGGGAATTTGTGCTTCACTAATCTACCAAAGTCCTCTGACAGACTCCATAAAACCTGTTGGCAACACAGATCTGTGTGATACCATCTGCCTGGATTTCCACAAGGCACTCAAAAAGTTGCCTCCCTCGAGGCTCTTGAGGAAGCTAATCAGACATGAAGAAATGAAAAGACAGGAAGAAGGGAGAGGAGCTAATATGTGCCTTTCACAGCAGAAAGAGATCACACCTGGAATCCCACATGGCTCGGTGCTGAAGTCTGCATTGCTCAATACAGACCACAAGTGATCAGAAAACAGTGTTGAAAAAGGATAAAAATGTTTGGTGATGACATTGAATTAGCCAGTGATATAGACTATTGCTGATTGCAGACTCACAGAAGAACCTCCTGCCACGCAATGAATGGGCAACAAAAAATCACTGTAGAGAAATGTAAAATGAAAGCAAACAATGCTAGAAATCACTACAAAAGGAATCAAGAACATAAAATATCCTTTTGCTGTTGTATAAATACATGACACGTTTTGAATAGTGTTTATAGTTACGTATCCATCTGAAGACAGATACAGATGTACTGTAAAAGATAAAGTGCAGCAAGTGTGTATAAAGATGTGGTTACAGGATGAAGAACAATAAAATAGATGAAGGCTTTTGTTGTGAAAAGCACTAAGATAACATATACTAGAGATCAATAAAGTCACAAGTGGCCTGGATAAGATGAATGGGAAATAACTGTTCCTTTCAATCCAAACTCGGGAAGATATCAAATGAAACCAGAAGACACCAACCCCCAGGCAAACAAAAGGACGTATGTCTTCACTCATCACATAATTAACCCGTAGAACTTGTGACAGGACATTGTCGATGCTAAAAATGTACCTGAATTCAAAAAAGAATTTGATAAATTAATGGAAGAAAAGGAAAACAAGGGCTATTTAGTACAAAACCACAACATCTAGTCTAGGAAGCCCTGGAACAACTGACCTCTAGATACTCAAAAGTATTTTGCTAAGGGTCTCGAGAGGGTACTTGTAATCTTCTCAGGACACTGACTTGGTGGTCACTATTGGAGTCAAGGTGCAGAGCCAGAAGAAACTAATCTTACCCGTACTTTTTCAGGTTTGAACTGGGGCTATGCGCTGTCTGTGTAGAGTCAGTGTGCACAGCATAAGTCTTCTGTGTTGGACCTGCAGAATGAGCCTGACATTTCTGGGCAGTGCCATCATACTCTGCACGCACAGCCACAGTTTTTGGGGGATATACCAAGCCCACTTCACACATGGAGCCACAATCTCCAATGTGGCGTGAATGTCCAGGGTTTCCAAAACTATGCCAAGCCTCCGCTCACAACTGTGCATGCTCATTGTCATTGCAAAACCCTGAGGTTTACCAGGAAAAGTGCTGCTGCATGCCTTGAGATCTTAGATAAATACAGAATTCTTCTGTATCATGCCAGACAAGATTTCTAAGTGAGAAGAAGATGTATTCATGAGAAAACAGAAGGATGGTAGTCCTTCTTGAAATATCCTCTTTTATCTGGAGTGAATGTGGCTTGTCTGACTTGAAAGATATGTTTTGTATCACTTGATGGTTCTTGTTTTCATTGTCTGCAAATGAGCTGCGTCTTTGTCTCTGCTTGGTGGTAGGATCTAAAGGTTTGTTAGACAGTTACTTTCCTTTACCCTCCAGTTTTGTCATCACAAGTTGTACTCTCATAATGAGAGGTGGTTGAGTCCATGAGAACACCCTGAAATGTCTGTATTTTTGCCAAACTGATTTTCCTGGTCTGTATTACACATGTGAACGAGGCTCTTGAATGCAGATGTGTGGTTTTGTAGTGAAGCAAATCAAGATAGTGTCTTAATCATCTGCATTTGCCTTGTGTTTGCTTTGCTGTTTCAACATCGTTTTCAAAGTCCATTGACCTCTGAATAATTCAGGCTGCAAGAGTGTCTATGAAACCTCCATACCTTTCAAATATTTGAAACTCCTCAGATATTTGTGTTCTATTATCTGAAGCAGCTTTATCATAGATGGTGTTGGCTAATGCTGTCCTGTTGTGATTAATTTCCTTGCTGACTAACCAGTTACTTAGCAAAATTTCCTTAATAAAACTAGTGCAATAGTCAGCTCTAAGCAGGTCATGGTCACCTCTGTGTTCAAACAATTCCATGACCAAATGCTTCCAGGCTCTGCTAGCTGCCTCCCAAATGAGTACAGGCTTATTGTAAGTTTATCCTTAAAATTGTACAGTGAAAAAATATTTTCTTCTGTTTCTCCCTTGTACTGGATTTTTTTTTTTTTAATTATTCTTGCATGTTCTTTGGTCAGCACAATACCAGCATGAGTTTTCCCCAAATCCATGCATTTTCCTCAGAAGAATTGTTTCCTTTTCTTTTAGGACTAGACCACTTCCTACAGTCAATTCTCTGTTTTTATTGTAGGTGTCTGTAAGAACTGACGAAGTTTTCTACCAGGCATCCAGAAGTGTCTTTGTTTCTTTAGAAGCATAGCATTTCCTCTCTCTCTGTCTGATAGATTATTTGTAGATTATGGTAAGTGTATGGTGCTGTTGTTTCTCCTTGGCCTTACATCTTTTACATCTTCTCGTACTCTGAAAGAGTGTAAGACGTGTTTGTCAAAATGTAATGTCAGCCTGAAGGCTTACATTAAATTACAACCTATATTTTTCCATCTTTTAGGTTTCCACACTGAAAAGTTGGCAGCGAAGATACCAAACTTTCCTCAAGAATATTTTCTAGGAATTTTTTATACAATTCACTTATCCAGAGCTTGTCCAGACTGATCCTTGCTGTCCCTATCATTGTGTCTCACTTCAAAGTTCTTCTAGACACATTATGATTTCCATGTGTTTCACAATGAAATACGGAAGGTTTTCTTACTAACATGACTTTCTCCTTGGGGGGCAGCTGGTTCTTTTGACTCTTGCAGAATGCCCACAGATAAACTTTCTGACATCTAGTGACAATGTGAAATCATTCTTTTTCTGCTTGAGCATAATTCTGCTAGCTCAGCACCAGTGTTCTCCATTCGCTCCATTCCTGCCACAAGGCTGCTCCAAGGGCTGCGTGTGGAGCAGCTTATGAACCTATAGCATTTTCCCTTGTGTTGCACAGGAATTCATTCAGGAATTATCAGACTTTCCAGCTCACACTCTGCTTTCAGCAGTCAGCTCAGCAGAAGCAGTCAATCACCAAAAAGCTGGACCCTCTGTTCATTTCAACTGCTTGGCTTTTCTAAAGGGAAGCATTATACAAGGGTATAGATATTTATTACATATTCCTCTCATTTAATTTCCTAAAGTCTTAAGCAAATGTAATTCATCAGTAATGAACAGCCTATTTTCTACTTTACAAAGAGTCATAATTTAAGCTGAAAAACATCCCGAATGACAACGCATTGCAGACACCCCCAGCAGGAACTGCAATCCAGTTTCTGTGGGAGATTCTCATGAAGCCAACAGCTGGACAGGGGACAATGTGGGAGCAGATGTTTGTGGTCTTTTGTCCTGTACAGTATTTCTGCTGGAGGAGATCAGCCCTGCTTCCACTTCTCGTACTACGCACTCCATAAGGAGGAATGTAGGTAGCCAGCATGAACACTCATTTGGGTCAACCACAGGAAAAGGGGTATGGGAAAGTACTGATAGCACTGCTGGAGTCAGCCGGTCAGCACCGGCTTTGGCCGTTGTTTATTTATCAATATTTGTCGATAGCTGATGAATTCTGAATCTCTTCTTTGTGGTGCTGCCTCAAGAACTGAAAACTTAAGCTTAAGAATATTAATATCAGGGGATTCCGATATGCACTTCTATTCTGGCATTAGCAATAATTTCCAAAGGCAGAAACAAACTCAATCTCATAAATACCATAATCCAACTTGGCAGAAAAACCACACAGAAGCTTTAACATTTTAAAATACCTTCAGCTTCTGCAAGAAAAGCTGTGAAGCATCCGCCTCAAAAACCTGGGGTTTTTAAATAGCTTTCTGAAGGTCAGGTAATTATTTTTTCATATTATTACTTCATAATTTAGTTGGATGTACATTATGGCTCGCCTATGAATGCCAAATACTTAACCCTCTCACTCTTTGTGTTGTCATTTTTGTGCGCATTGCTCATCACACACTTGTCTAATGCAAATGTCTTCATTTTGACCTACCAGTGACCTCAGTTGTTTTTCACAGAAGAACCAACCTTTCAGAAATGCTTATGATAATACATCTTCAGTTATGATTTTCTTGGCACCTTTTGAATCCATCATTCACAATGGATTATGGAAGGTGGTTACTAAATGTAAATTTCTACTCACTAAGGCTTTAATTTCTCCTGGAGTTGAATAAGAAAGATTCATGACGCAAGCTTTAAAAAAGCCAGAACATCTTACTTCACACATTTTTAAACAACTGTGTGTGAGACTGGTGGAGAGAACATTTTCAGGTCAGTTTTGCTATCAGGAGAAATAGTTCAACAGAAAATGAGGTTTTCCAACATGTCTCTTGAAATAGGATAAAATTCTAAGGATTAGGAATTGAGTGTAGAAAGTATAGGTCTGTTGAATAAACCTGATGTACTAATGTGCATGTAACTACTAGCAACATACATTAAAATCCTTCTCCATTTTCCTCTCCCCGCAAATTCAACAGGTGGGCAGTGTATAGCCAATGGCCTCCCACCATAAGAGTCAGTTAATGATCACTCAGTGATATTCACTATAACATTAGTTAAGTTATAGTGAAGTATAGTTAAGTTGGATTATGGTATTTATGAGATTGATTTTGTTTCTGCCTTTGGAAATTATTGCTAACATTAACAATTTGTCTATTTTTACGCCTCTTAATTTTTTGTACCAGTATTTGGTGTATACAGAGGTTAGAGTGAATTTCAGCAACCTTATTCAATTGTGTATCTTTCCAAAATCAGAGAATCATAGAATGATTTGGGTTGGTTCTATGATTTTGGAAGAAAACATTCCATGAAGAAAATATTACAACATTTTTTTGTCATGGAAGGTTAGATCACAGTCCATCTGGGTCTGCATCCCCATGTAACCTGTCTCTAAAGTGGCCAACAGTGGATGCTATGGGAATGAATGCAGGAGATGATACACCCATGGAGTGGCCCTCAACAGTCACTGGCACTTAGCAGTTGAAGGAGATCCTTAACTAGAGTTTATATATTGACCGTCCTGCGCTATAGTCACCAAACAGTATCTGCAAATTTATCAGCTACTCTTCTTGACACTATATATATTTCATGTCCAAATGTTCTGTGGTATTGAGTTCTATGTTATGTGAAAAAGTACATCCCTTTTTGTTAATTTTAAATCTGTTGCCTGATGATAGGATTTCATTTGATTCCTCCTAATGCCTTGTATCACAGAACATGATGACCAACCTCCATTGAATTCACAAGTTCAGAGTTCTCTCTCAAATCCCTGCTCAGATTTTCTTTTTTAAGCCGGTCAGTCCAAACCTATTTTGGCTTTCTTCATACAACAGCTATTCCAGCTGCTCAATGTTTGCAATTTTCAGCTGCCATCTTTAGACCTGACTATCTTGAATAGTTCTTTACCACTTTCAAACCTATCACTGGGATTTTCTCTGTCTATCCAAGACTGTTTATGGCTAGTTTATTGAGCAGTATCTGTCTCAGTACAGATACTTTCAGAGACAAGTCCTTCATTGTGAAGCCACGAACCCCAACAAAAACTTTATCTTTTATTATATGATGCCTCCCTTTCTTTCAAAGACTTTGGTGAGGGACCTCAGCTTTTAAAAACCTTGAAACCATCAGTATACTACAAACACTGGATGATCCTTGCCAATTAACCTCTAACATCTCTAATAACTTTGTGAAACGCCACATCACGTACATAGGTTTTGTTGCTTTTTCTCCAACATATCAATCTGAATATCAATCTGAACAAGGTGTTTATGGTTTTGTATTATTTTGTATAGTTTCTTCCAATATACTCATATGGCCTTACTGTTTTAGAACAGCAGCTGGAAGCCTTCATTTCCCTAGCTTCTATCAATCGCAAAAGTAAACAAGGAGGTGATTAATATTTGATTATCATTCACATGTCTGCAGCTATATTATTAAAACATCTTTCATTTTTTTTACTGTGTGCACGACGAGTCAAGGGAAGATTAATCAAAAATTAATACAATGCATTTGCAGAGCTCCAAAGACAAGTTTAACTGTAGAGATAGGCTTGAAGGCCCTTTGGAAGTAATTCAAAGCCTACTTGAGTCTTTTTGCAACTCCAAAGAGCTCTAATGCGTTTAGATGGCTTGGTAACTGTGTGTTTGATGCAAAGAAATTTTGCAATCAAGACTCTGCTGCAGAAAATGCTTGTTACTGGTTATAATGTTCCTTATGAGGTTGATGCTGTTCTGTAGAAGACTTCCTAAAGACTGCAGTGAGCACAGGATAAAGCCATACCATCCCTTTGCTTCTTTGGTTTGAGAAGCAAAGCCTATTTCAAGCAGAAGGAATTCTTACATGGACTCTATGCCATGTTTTGGGAGAAACAAATCTCAAAGTCTTTACTCTGGAAAAATGTCACTGAAAGTAACAGCTTAAAGCTAAGACTACAGAAGACAAATTCTGCACCAGGTAGTAAATGTCTAACCTTAATTATTAAAAATGCTGCTTCAAAGTAAGGAATAGAAAAGCTGATCTGGCATTTTATTGAACTTTATTTCATTTGTGAAAAATGTAAATGAGCAGTGACAAAAATGTCAAGGCTGACATGTTATCTACCCTTCCTCCCTTTCTTACATATTTTTGCATATTCCGCATAACTTCTTATGAGTTCATTTTTTAAAAATGCATTGTGTGTCTATTCTCTCAATGTTTTTACTCAAAACTTTCATGCATGTGCTATAATTTGCACATTAAAAGCCAATTTACAATGCAAAATTTCATACTAATTTTTATATGCAATTCAAATTGCCAGAACAATGGCGCATACATTAAAAAAGGCTGCCTTTTGAAAATGTAATCTCATGTAGGCAATAGATTGCTATTGCATCTACAAAAGAATATCATAAAACAGTGAAACATGTCTCACAAGTCATAGCAAAAGACATATTAGCACTCTAAGCACTAGTTTGTTTGCATGAAAATTAGCACTGAGAAGTTTTACTGGGAAACAGTGCTTGGGTTTTCCATTAGAGTATTGCGTGCAAGATGTGGAATTATTTTCATTTTTCTGTTCTTCTAATCCACAAGAAAATATCCACTTACATTGAATTTTCTGGAAAAAAATTCCACTGAATTTTAAACAGAATACTTAGGTTTGTATGCAAATGTACGAAACCAGTGAATAAGACTGTGTTGCCTGGGTGCCTTTGGGGAAGTTATCATCATTAATTCGCAGTCAGGAATATGATGTTGGATCTCAGCAGGGATGTTTGGAGCTTCAGAAGGGCTAAGGGAACACAGGATTTCCAAGTCTGCACTCTACACCTGCCCTACTCACTTCTCAGTTAATACCAGAGGATGGTATGTACAATGATCAAGGGTAGAATCTGGCCAGCATTTAAGCAGTTAGATGATACTGCTACAGAAGCATTATAAAGGTATTATTGTCACCAGACCTAAAGAATGGCACAAATATTCACACTTTGGACATCTCTGGTATCTCTACAAATTGAGTAAGATAGTGTAGCATCAGTTCTGCACAAAATGGCTCACATGGGAGATTTTTCCATAACTATGAGGTAAAATAAATGCCTTTTTGGTAATGACTCTGGAAATTCTGGACAGTCTAAATTTGTTGGTAGGCCCCATAAATGGCCCTTTAAATGACAGAGACCCATTGCACAGTCTGTGTATGTGATAATCCTGTTTCAAAGCATCCAGAGAGGCAGAAGTAAAGGGACCTGCTGAAACGTACATGTTATTTCTTAGTTTTGTTCTGCTGAGTTTCTCTTGAGCTTTTACTATCCCCAGCTTTTTACTATCCCCATTTACTATGCTTGCACTAATCTTCCTCTACACAGCTCCGAGTAAGAGCAGGATAAGCATAGCCACCCTGCAGAGCTACAGTTTGTAACTTACACTAAGAACGGTGGTAGTTTAACCTTAGCTGGCAATTAAGTACCACACAGTTGCTCATTTTGACGTTAAGCTTGTGTGGGGGGTTACTATGTTTGTGGGATAAAATTTATGCCTGAGACAAATTCACTGAACACACGTATTTGCCAACACCCTAGGTCCTTGCTACATCTGCCCTACAAGTGTGAAAGCTCAGAGCAGAGCAGAGCAAGATGTTACTGAATTTACTCATGGCTCCATCAGTGCATGTAGATACAGGCAGACATTCATCCAGCAGAAGGGAGTGTATCTCTTATTGCACAGGAACGCTGTAGGCTGGCACAGAGACAGGAGAGTAAGCCTACAGACCACTAACCAGGTCCAATACAGCAAATCCTCATCCTATCAGTATTATTGCATTTTAACATATTAAAAACATATTTAAATAATTGTAGATTTAAAAAACCGAAACAATCTTTCCTTAAATGAAGAGCAGATGGTTCATTCTTATTAATTGTTAAACACTAAAACAGGTTAGCTTAGAAGGCCATAGAGTAGGAAGGCTTTAGGAACCTGGAAATTTTAAGAACACTTAGGCATACGTTTCAAGGATGGTCTAGGATACAGCTAACCAGCGCAGTGAAGGGGAATGGACCACTGACCTCTTGAAATCCCATCCAGATTTTCAGCAGCACAATTCCAGAGGGACAGGACTACCTTTAGACTGGTGCAGTGCAAACAATATCGAAAGTAAATGACTAACTTGAAACAAGAGTACAACTGAATAAACTTAAGAGAAAGGAAATGTCCTTACAGTTTTCTGACTACTCTTTATCTCAAAGTTATGTACCACATTGGGTCAGCCAAGAAAACAAATACCATATTCTGACACAATCCAGTCCTGCCTGTGTTGCCCAGATCACTGTTTCTTTTTCCTTATCTTGATTATAGATCAGAGTAGTAGGGGCTTAAAATTGTAGTTGTCAGAACAAGAGGTCATTTGAGTCATTGCAATTTTCAGAAATGTGGCTTATGCCCTCAGAATTTTCTCTGGGAACATTTTATTGTAAATGATGCATATTGCATACCGCCCTGTCTTTGCAAGGCTCTAGAAAAGTTGACAAAGTGGGGCAGAGTGGCCAAAGGGTTTCTGCCAGGGGTTTTTTGACTGCATAAACATTAGAACAATACATTCCTGGTTTGGCCACTTTTATGGCTAACTGCCTGCACTTCTGGTAAAGGAACAGTTTAAAGTAACCAAACTGAAAACTGACGCCCTATTGCAGTCATGTTGACTGCATCACCTCTTTAGACAGGGCAAATGCTCTTAAGTAGCCAGAGCTCAGCCTCTGAACCAAATTTTTTTCTACTGTAACTCCTTTGATGTGTATAAACCTGACTTTTGCTTTCTTCAGGTTTTGCAAACTTGTGACTTGAGTTTTCACATGTATTTTCATGGTACACATTATATTTGTCTGTGAAAGTCCAAACTCTGACCTGAATGCAGTCGTGGCCATCTAGTACTGTGAAATTAAAACCTGAACGCTGAAATGACACATTTGAAAATATACGGTCATTCTAATTAATATTAGAGGAAACAAAACAAAAATAGCAGCAGACAAACTATACTAATGTTCCCCTTAAAACCTGGGGTTTTTCCCACCAGCAAAATCACTTGTCTAGCTAGTGTCTAGAAAGCTAACAGTTGATTTTCAAATGCACACCCATGCTTTGGCTGTAAGTATATACTGTAAAGATGCAAATGGAATGCAATTCCTACAAATATTGCATCAAATTTTGGTCTAAACCAAAACTAAATTATTTTCCAGTTGTGCCCCAGTAAATCCTCAGCACAGGTCAAAGGCACAACCAGTAGCTAGCAATAAAAGACTCCAGCTGAGCTCTGAGCAAAAGCTTTACTGCACCAACGACACTGAAGCAGGAATAAAAAATACCAGCGTAAAATAACAGTAGCAAGGAAGATAGGTTTGCTCTCTAAGCAGCAGACAAAATAAGTGCATAGCATTTGCAGTTCTCAAATTCTTCACAGGATTGCAGAGTATTTAGTGGAGATCTTTCAAAATTGCCTACTAAACTGATGGACATCTTGTTTATACATGTTACATTACCAAAATTGGGCATTACTATATTTAAATGCGGGTTTGTTAAGTTTTTCACGTCCTACCAGTTTTAGACTAAACCAAACAGTGGTTTATTGAACTTGAAACATTTTCCAGTCAGCCTAGCCTGAAGACAAGCCTTAAGTGACTTTAATTCTGGAACTGTTTCAATTAAAAAAAGAAAGTTTAAAGATGCTACGCTAATCATGTTAATTTATTTTTGCTGCACAGAATTTTTTCCCAGCTTTTATATTTATTAGTTATATTTCCAAGAATTTAATATCTGCCTCTAAATCTCTTTGCACTTATTCTGTATTCTAGATGGGTTGGGAGAGGTGGAAACCTAACC
The DNA here is from genome assembly GCA_027574665.1 of Rhynochetos jubatus. Lineage (NCBI taxonomy): Eukaryota > Metazoa > Chordata > Aves > Eurypygiformes > Rhynochetidae > Rhynochetos > Rhynochetos jubatus. Next base: position 13,262,434 of record CM050652.1, read on the forward strand.
AAAGATTGGATGACGGTGTTTAGAAAGTATGCCATAAAATGTAACTCCTAGTAGCTTCAACTATATGCTTGTGAGGTAACAGCAGCTGAAATATGAATCTAGGAACTAGGACAGTCTGAGACCAATAAGCCAGTTAATTTATGACATTCTTTTCTCTGTTGGGCAAATAAAAGTTGAAGATACTTACTGTGGTACTTACAGACCCTAACAAAGCTATTTCTTACTCTTCAAAGATACCCCATTTTAGGCAAAAATTATACGTCTTGCACGTGCACAGCAGTCGCTAAAATTTGCAGCTTGATGTTTCAGGCCCAGCAGTAGTTCCTGTGCTTTTCTGCTTCTGCAACAGTTATACCCCCATCTAGTCTGATCTCACCAAACCTGTAACCACGTTTACCCCACCTTTATGAAAACGATTCACCCTCTCAGACTACAGATCCCAATTTAGTTCAGTAGCAAGCCCAGCTTGTAGTTGCAACTCTTTTGCTAGTTCAGTTCACCATTCTTACACATTGCTTGCGTGGCTTTGTATTACAGGATTGATAGAGAGCACCTGGGGGGAACAACTTTTTCTCTTCTTCCTCCACTGGCTAAATAGTTTAAGTTTAGTTTCTTAGGTCAACGGCTTGGATGTTTTCATTACTCTTTGACTGTGTTTTGAAACTTTGTAGTCCCCACTGGATAAGATAAAACCTTCCACCTCACCCTCAGACCCTTCCGTCATGGGGTGACTTACTTCACTCTAAGTAGTCACACAGTTACACCAAATTTTGTGCGTCCAAGGACTTGTAAGTGAATTAATGGTGTTTCACCTAAAAGGACCAGTCTGCTCTGATTAAACTGGTCTTGCAGGAGCAACAGCATGTTTTAAAACATTGAGGTTCCCCCGCTTGCGACAACTCTTATGGCTGACCATCTTATAAAGGATGGTCAGAGTAGTCGTTGCAGCAGGGCTGCAGCCCTGAAGAAAACGAAAGCACAGGCAGACATACTCTAACAGATACTCTTTGCAGCCCACTGAAACAGATGCACTGACACCGACTGTTTGAAAGAAGTGTGACAAACCGTGCGTGCCTGGTGAGCCCATTTGGTGTGCTGGACATGTGGTGGCTTTACAGACTGACACATCTGAAAATGAAGCAGTGGGACTGTGCTCTCCACGGTTTGGGGAAGGTGGTGTTTTGAGGATCCCATCTTTAGATAAAAAGACATAGTATGAAAGGCTAAAATAGATTAGATTACTCCCGAGCGTTAGCTTCTTAGTCATGTGAGAACTACAGAAAGTCCAAACAACTGGTTAGATTTGCATGTTGTGCCTTCGTGCAGGGCTCCTCGATGCATTTCTCAGTGGCGTAAACAGAGCCTCACCAGCGAGCTGGAGCGCAGCTCTGCAGATGCTGCCTGCCCTCCTCAGTGACCCTGATGATTACTTCATCAGGTTGCTCTGTGGACACAACAGAAAATTTTCTAACTCCACCTAGACGCTTTTGCAAACTTTCCATACATTAAACAACTTCAAACCTTTTCTAGAAAATGACAAAAAGAAGATGAGCAGTAGGCTGTATTACTTTCCACTGACTTCACTGGCTTTAGTTCAGGCAATCTGAGATGTACTGCTATTTAAAATGACCTATGAAGCTGACCTTCACACTGAGAACCAAAAATGTTATTTCAGGATTTTGAGAAAAGGAGACTAACATTGACACAAAGTAGGTACCAGTAATTAAAGCATAGAATAAAGAATAAGATTGTGGCAATTAACAAAAATAAATGTTTTCTGAAGCCCAGAATATTCAGGTTTCAGGTTAGATATAGTAGAAATAAAATGATTTAAAAAAGCAATGTGTCCTTAAGGTACCTGAACAACTGTAACCTCACTTCACAGGGAAGTCACACAACAATCAGATGATTAAAATTAAGGCATTCTTTGGTGCATTTAGATTCTAAATAATTAAAGCTGGCTTCTTTTAAGCCATATTTACATTTTTGATGTAAATGTTGTTTTCCAGCCTGATAATACCACTCAAGGCTATTATTCATGGACTTCATGAAATAACATTATACAGAAACATTCACTCTGCACAACATGGGACATACAACTCATTAGCTAACCTCCTTAGGCTCTCAGTCCAGAAAGCAGTTCAGAGCATCTAATTTGAGGTCCTTAAACAGAGCATGAAAACTAAGCAAGCTGCTTGTTCCCATAGCCAGGAACCATGGTCCCACTGCTTGTGTGCCCAGCACCACCCTGCACGTTTCTCTACCCACAGTCCCCACCAAGAATGTGTGAACATGTAAAACCTACTGCAACTGCATGACCCTGCTGTTTTGTATGGCCACTGTCTTCCTGCTGGGCAAGAAGCTGGTATGAAAAACTGTTTGGCAAGTAGTTGTCATAGAATCATATCATGGTCTGGTTTGGAAGAGACCCTTAAAGACCATCTAGTCCAAGCCCCCTGCCATGGGCAGGGACACCTTCTTCTAGACCAGGTTGCTCAAAACCTCATCCAGCCTGGCCCTGAACACTTCCAGGAATGGGGCATCCACAGCTTCTCTGGGCAACCGGTTCCAGTGCCTCATCACTCTCATTGTAAAACATTTCTTCCTGTGTGTGGTGGTGCATTTTGCAATAATGTGCAATCTAAATCTACCCCCTTTCACTTTAAAACTGTTGGCCCTTGTCCTGTCACCAGTAAAAAATCATTCATATAAGCCCCTTTTAAGTAGTGAAAGGCCACAATAAGGTCATTTTGGAGTCTTCTCTTCCTCAGACTGAACATCCCCAACTCTCTCAGCCTGTCCTCGTAGCAGAGGTGCTCCAGCCCTCTGAGCATCTTCGTGGCCTCCTCTAGACTCGCTCCAACCAGTCGATATCTGTCTTATGTTGGGGGCCCCAGAGCTGGATGCAATACTGCAGGTGGGGTCTCACATGAGCGGAGTAGAAGGGGAGAATCCCCTCCTTTGACCTGCTGGCCACAATTATCTGGATACAGCCCAGCATATGGTTGGCTTTCTGGGCTGCCGGCTTACGTTCAGCTTTTCATCCACCCCCAAGTCCTTCTTAGCAGGGCTGCTCTCAATTCCTTCATCACCCACCCTGTATTGATACTGGGGGTTGCCCCAACTCAGGTGCAGAACCTTGCAATGGCCTTGTTGAACCTCATGAGGTTCACATGAAGCTATGGTGTCTTAGTACTGGGGCTGAGAAAGTCAGTTCATCTTGATATTCTGAAGCCTTCAGTGTGGATGCTGCCAAGTATAGACTGTTTCTAAGCAATTTTGCTGTCCCCACCAGTCTGCTGTCCTAGACAGCTCTTACCTGCCCTAGGGCTAAAGCCAGCCCTGACAGCTACATAGGGACTGCAACAAAAATACAATGTGTGAACTACAATTGATAATTAACATTAGACTGCTTTTGTGCCAATGAAAAGTGAACCGCTCATTTACATGCCTTCATAAATGATTCTTATGGAAAATAAAGTAGAAAATGGAAAGTAGAACACCTAGGTGAGAATTTGACAAGCAAATAGGCCTACATGCAAATAGGCATTGATGTAAGACAAATTACAGGGAACTTCATTACAATATTAAAGATACAAATTATGGATCCATGAAACTCCCAGGAAAATAAAAATGACAGTTACAATGAATAAAGCTTCTGTATCCCATTACAAATATAATTCTGCAGTCAAATATTCTGCAGTCATAGAAAAACACAAAGAAGTGTACTAAGGATGATAAGAGGTAGGAGATAGATCTTCCTTAAAGAGAGATTAAATAAACCCCCTCACCATGGAATACAGCTGACAGGGAAGGAAGACATGATAAATCGATACAAAATCCTGATTAGAGAATGATTATGCACTATCTTTCTTAATACAAAAACTAGTGTACATCACACAATTATCAGGCAGGAGAATTTAATACACAGATGCAATTTTACACATTTATGAAACCATTAAACTAATTGTCACAGGATTTTTTGGATGCCAACAGAATTAAAAAGTTCCAGATTGTCTTGATCCCTGATTTTTATAACCTGGAAGAGTTACAACAGAAGGAAATATAATCTTGTATGTTTTTATATATGCTTTCTCGTAGCAGCTATTACTGGTCACTGTCAGAGGCAAAATGCTATTTAGATGGACCTTTGATCTGACCAGCACGGTTAGTCTGAATTTTTATGCAAAACAAATAATCATCACCCTTGTTTTGCTTTTTTTTCCCAGCAGACAACATTGGTTAAAATAATATTTGTCTCGTAATAAAAATACAACAGCAGAAGGATTACAGAGTAAATAACATAGATGTTAATATAAACCGATAAATTTAAAATAAAAACTAAGCAGGATATATCCAATCACACTTTAAGAATGAGAAAGTTCATGAGCTAACATACAAATGTTCTAATTTAAATAACCTAATTATCTAATAGCATTATAAGTCTGTAGCATGTGTGTATATATATAAAATTAAGGAGAAAAAGGTTTCTAGGAATTATGACAGTCTTTATCATAAAGTCAAGTGATTGTCCCAGTCTCTAATGACAGACTTATAAAAGGCCTAACCATGAGCATGACAGGACAAACAGCTCTGCCCCTGTAAAGGAAAACCATGCTCCTTATCATCTAAGTGTGCTGACAAAATGGAAAAACAAGTGCGTATACATTATTTCTGTTTTTCAAAGAAAGTTTTTCAAAGTCCCTCTTCGGAAGATTGTCAGGAAAGGCATCTTCAGAATATGTTCAGAAGAAAGATACAGAGCATGGAAAGCATCTTCTCTGAAGACAAATTTAAAAGATTAATTGTGATTTACTTAGGAAAGAGCACAGAAGACTAAAAAGTGCTATAGGGAAGACAGAGCAGGAGTTTGAATTTAATACAAAGCAATTAAACGATGGCAGTTTCTTAAATAATTCTCTTTCTTAGTTCTCTCTTATTTCTCATGTACCCTGTAATTAGGCTGTGGATAAAAAAGGTCATTGAGATCAAAATTTAAAAAGGAATTAAACATTTTTTATGGATTTCAAGAATATGCAGAGTTCTAATTAGTCTGAATACCCTGGAATATTACATGTCGGACTTTGAACCATACAGTCTCCAACTGCTTGAGATCAGAATGAAACCTAACATCCAAGACAGGTGCACAATATCTTCTGGTGACAACTGCAGGGCTTCTTGCACCTTTCTCAGAAACATTTGGAACTGACCACTTCTGAAGATACAACACTGCAATCTATATGCAATTCTAAATACATTTTCAATTTCTGTATTCCTGCCATGCCAACAACTGAAAAAATTAAGTAGTGTTGTGGGAAGAGGTATAATAAAGCCCAGTTGCATTATTCCTTGGTTTGGGAGTGGTGGCATTTATAGTGCAAAGAGGAGCAAGTAGCCTAAAAAGACAGAAAGAGAAAAGAAAAAGAGGCAGCTTTTGGTCAGACACCAGGGTAGATGGGCAGCTGTAAGCATGCCAGGTATGATGATTTCAATGCTTGTGTTTGCTGCTTGAGGTTAAAGGACAGGAGTGCCCAGAGAAGAAGGTGGGGCAGGAGGCTGGTCAGTATGTGATTGTAAGGAACTTGGCACAGCAATCTTACGGCAGCCATGTTTTGGAGGGAATGGAGGGAGGCTGGAGACCTTATAAAAAAACAAATGATGAGGCATGAAGACTGCTGCTTGTAGGACATTAGGGTCAATGGCCATTAAACATAAGGACTACATGAAGAAGCTGGAATGGATAAAAGAGCTGAACCCAGGTCTACGAGTAGGGTTTATCCATGTGGAGCCTTCATACAACTAATGGCAAGCAAGCCCCTTGTAGATACTGCTTGTAAGTATCAACCTAGCTGACAAGAATTGTCATGGAGCTGTCTCCTCTGATGCTAGTAGCGGAATAGTTAGGGCAGACATGGTCTGCATTCCACCATGGCCTTGGTCTGGTCTTGGGAGAGGAAAAAAGCTGAGCCTCAGCTTCCAGCATGTTTGATAAAGAGCTACTCCTTTCTGCCTGTGCCCCTGTCACTGTGGGTCCTCAGAAGCAAGGCAAGATGTATGTTCCTCCAAGACTTTTTTTGACAGTGAACTGTGGAAATTACACCCACAGTGTGCATCAGCTAGGGAAAGAAACGTGGAGGATGCTAAACTCTGTATGTCCTGTAAGCACCTTTCACATGAGCTCCAAGCAAACCTCAAAAGTTGCACTACCGTCATGGTGATCAAGTGCATCTCACTACGTATATAGGGGAAGGCAACTATTGCAGAATGAAATGCTACTACTTAGTTTTGGGGAGGCATCTACCTATACATTGGAATACCTGGAAAAATAAGTATGTTGTGCATTGGCAACATTGGCAAATTTTTTTACAAAGTTCACTTGGAACCATAAAAGAATACAAAAAGCTCCAAGGGCTGGTGAAACTAGGCAACAGATAGATAAATTCAAATGCTGATAAATGCATGACAGTGTTGATTGGAAGGAATTCCTTCAATTATTCATAAACATAATGGATTCCATCTTTACCATAACTACTGAAGAAAAAGGCCTAGGCATCGTAGTAGACAGCTAACTGAAGACACCTGTTCATTACATGCTTATATTCAAACGAACAAATAAAATACAGGAACTACAAGAGACCACTATACAGTATACTGATGATTCAAGCATATAACAAATGAGCTTTTACCACATTCTATAAAATATAGGGAAATAAAGAGAAGTTGCTCAGATGTGAAGAAAAAAGCACCGGAGACTTGCAAAAGCACCTAAACTTTGGACTCTTCTGTTTTAAAGTGAGAAAATAAGAAAGGAAATGGAAGAGGTATGCAACACAATATAAGTTGAAAAGAAGACACATCAAGTACACCTATCTATAATATTTATAATTGGAAGAGTCGTTTGAACAAACTGAAAGTAGACTGCTAAGAGTATTATTTTGATACAGACAACACATCTTGTTATCCAGCTTCACTAATGACTATATATTAGCTTCTGAAAAAGTATCATCCTGTACCAGAATGAAAACCAGAAAATTACTAGGGTCATCAACACTAGTTATAGATCAAGAGTTTTTTAGATGTTACAGAAGAAGATGCAAAAAATATTGCCATTGTCATACTGTGCTAGTGTAACCACCTAAAACTGCAACAATATTCTACTAAAAAACAATTATATCTTCAGAAAAAAACCCCTACTTTATTTAGTAATAATTGTTATGATTCAGAAACTTAGTGACTTCTTTCCTAAAAAAAATATATACAGCCTCTTCCAAAATAAGGAGAATTTAATGCTTTCATTTGTAGCTGGAAAAACCTAATGTCATTACACTCAGTTTACTGCTGTGGTATTGGAAGCAGAACTTAGCTGCATATTTTCCCCTTGGTTTTGTATTTATAACATTGTAAAAATAATATATGCATCTTAGGACTTGATTCTGTGACATTTACTGAGTCCCACTGAGCTGGGAACCAGGCCTGCAAAATCATACTCATGAGAATACACTCCCCAAGTCAGGTCAGTGAATAAAAGCTCCTCAAATGAGTAAGGCTATAAGAATAGACTACAGGAGGTCAAGGTCACTGGTGAGTTTTGGCTGAGTCAGGGTTGGAGGACAAGGCCCTTATGAATCCTATAAATAGTTCATTGTTAAAAGAGGTCAGATTAAATTCTGGAAGTATTTTGGAAAAAGAAACCGCTGCGTGACTAATGACGTACACCTACCAACCCTCTCTTATTAATGTGACATTTGTTTGGAACCAACACATATAATAAATAAAAGATATTTTTAGGATATGCCAGGGAAATGTATTCAGAGTTTGAGAGAATAATTTGAATGTATTGAAAGCGTTGCACTGTATCAAAGGGATGGTTGTTACAGCACACAAATAAGGTATTAAAAACTAGTGGTTTCTATTGATCCTGATGAAAACAGGAAATCAGGCCAAGGGGATTTACTCGCCTGACTTACGTCAGCTAAGAGCTGACCAGACTCCTTTACTGTAAGTTTAGAAAAGCAGGTTTGCTTGGACCTCGGACAATTAACCCCATCCTAAGGCTTTAGTGTGGCACAAACTTAAACTGGCCTAACTGAGCACTGACATTGGGAAAAGCGGTTTCCCCAAGGCCCTTTGCCCAGCATGAGTGGTTTGTTCCCACTTCTGTGGAGTATCTTCATATCAGTTGACATAAGGGTTCAGTAAACTTGATAGGTAGCTGATACTACTGAAATCAGCCCCTCCCACCTCCTCCTTTCTCCCCTCAAGGCTATTTTTCTGTTGAATCAGTTCTCTGGCCTGAAAACTATGCCAGCAGTGGCTGGGCAATGGATTGGAGCAATGCTGAGCAAAAGTGACTGCTTCTTTCAACTTGAGAGTCAGAGGAAAGCGTTTGGCAAAGGCTCTGAATGAGCCATGTGGGTCCAACACTTCACAGCTACCCACACAGGGAGATGTACTCTTCTGTTCCCCTCTGTCCTGGCAGCTGCACATCACCACCACTTCCCTTTGCAATGGCTGGGGCACTTGTAAAAGCTTTCTGTGACTGGAGACACCTTCACAGCCTGGCAGAAAACTAAACCATTAAAAAAAAGGTAAATAGATTTTAGTGGGTTAGCAAATAGAGTTGCATCACAGAGGTGTCAGACGTGCTGCAGAGCTGGCTAACAGGCTGGATGACCTGGGGATGAGAGTAGCGAGAAAAAAATGAGACGGGAAGGAAGTCTGGGACCATCCTTTCAACAGTCATGAGTTGTTAGATCAGCTGCTTGTCAAACCACACCCTCAGGGCCCCCTTCCATATTTCATTGTGTGTGATCTAATTGGAGGCAGACATGGGGACAGTCCCACTTTGCTCCAGGCCTCCAGCTGCACATTCCTGTTAGGCATGACAGCAGAAGGGAGGGGGCAGGAGACCCAGCATCCAGACTCGGGCAAAATGCACCCTGAAGTGAGGGGCAAAACCAGGTTGTATCAATTGCCCTCTGGAGTTAGTACCTTTCTGCATTAACCAGAAGCCTAGACAAGGAACTCGTACTAGAACCCTGATTTCAAAACAGCTGAAGTCAGTGAGATGAAATTCAGCTGATCTGTTCATCCTGTGCTGTCCCTGTCTGCAGTCTCCACTCTACCTTGCTGCAGCCTTACATTTCGAAAGAATGCACTTGTGCTAAAAATTTCTTTTATATTTTACAATAAAAATGACAATGAAGACAAAAAGACATCTAAAAAGTGAAAGAAATTGGAACTGATCTGTTGATAAATGCATTATTATATCTGTTCCCAAGAGCTGCAAGTCTGTTGCAGAGTACCGACACTGTCCTCTTGCAATGCAAAATGAAGTCAAAACGGAAAGATCACAAAGGAAAAACAGGGCAAGTTTCTAAACACTACTGACAGTCCTAATGAAGCTGTAGCTGGAAGAATAAACACAGAGCAAAGAGCTCCTTCAACAGCTGTTGAGACAGTGTGTGCTCACAGGGCTTTCATCGGCGAGAGCAGGGGTGACTCTGTGGAAAGAACAAAGGAGCCTCAGAGCCTGGGCCATGAAGGGAGAACCAGCGGAAACAAAAAGGCCACTTGGACGACAGTCAGGGACTTCATTAGGTCCCGTTCTCTTCCCCTCTCTCACTTTGAGGAATACCTAATTGTTTCAGAAGCCTCATTGACTTGAAACATGCTTTTGGCTTGAGCATGTTACTGACTTCAATGAAGTTATTTAAAAGAAGAAGGTGCTGTTCAATATGAGCATGAATAGCACGACGGATTTTTTTCCTTAGTAGTTAAAAGACTATTTCCTATGATTAATTATTAAACAAAGCATAGAAAAACACGTCCATAAAGCACTGGCATCTGTGACCGGTGCTGACTGACTCTGGTGAAACTACTCTGACAGATGTTGATATTCTGTGATTAAAGATACTGAAAAAAATGTTACTGTCACACACCGAAATAAAGGTATTTTGCCCTACCACCCTTGAACTGCAGCCTTTATTTTTACGGCCAAAACATGGATTTCTAACTGTATCTCACTGGTGTTTCCTAGAGGGTTTAATAAACATATTGACCACCTCCTTGAGGAAAACAGTTTATTTCTATATTTTGTGTTTGACTGGCTGAAAACATTCTTCAAGGAAACAACTGTCTAGACACAATGACAATAAACCCTCTGTTGCTGGAATGGCGGGAAAAGAGGTTGCCCTCAGTAAGCAGTATTTCCCCAAGAAGTCATGAGCTGTTTGCCAGGCTGTCATGTGTTCAAATAATTATTTCAGATAGTCATTCTTCATAAAAAGTCTTAAGTATAATTTCCTGATGCAGAACACACTGATGATTTATGGCTTCGTATGGTTTTTTTCCATGAATGAAGCTTTATCCTGCTGAGATAGCTGAAAGGTACGTTACACCCATCAATGTCAGGACAGGAGGCAATGCCTCATCAGCCCCACACTTATTTCATGGTATGATTTTTTAATTCCTGCCACATGAACTTCTTGAAATGGGATGATAGGCACTTCCGCAATTAGCACATAAATTGTCATTAGTGGTAAAAAATGCTGGTGCTGGCTACAATGTGATCAGTATGGCCACTACTGCTTCTGATGATCTGCCTGACTATGATCAAGACCCACTGTGGCTAAAAATTCGAGGGACATCCTCCCATTACCAAGATGAGAACAGATTAATGATTAAAAAAAAGAGAAAAAATTAATCTGACATTTTTTTCTAAGAGTTTTATTTCACATCCCTATCCTGGAGGTTGCTCCATTGGGATCAGCTCCTGTGCCTGCACACAGCTTCAGCCTGGTTCTAGAAACCCAAACTAATTGAGCATGATAATCAGAAAGGGAAACTGAATATAAATAGAAAGTGAAATTCACAATTTGGTTTCATAGTGTAAGCAAAAAGGAAACAAAAGCCAGAAAAGAGTTATAACATTAACATTACCTGGCAAAGATAAGAATTTGGGTTGGTTTTTCTTTTTTTTAAACCAAGAGCTTCTTTTTCCACCTAGCGAAGTTGGCAGATGTTACCAAGAATACATCAGGCCCTCTGTCTTAATTCACAGCCTCCTGACGAAAGTGTAAGGAGTTTTTTAAATGCTTACAGCTTTTGCATCAAGCTTTTAATCTTATGTACCAGGGTTGAGGTGGCATGATACACTGTACGGAGTTATTACCTGAAGTACCCTGAATGAGTCAGCTCTGTGGTTTCTGAGGAATGTGTTGTGCTTCTAGGAATTCAGCCTGGATCTCTGGGCCTGTAGATACCGCCTCTAATGTGCACAGCCAGCCTGACGGCTTGGGGGAATAATGTGTTTTACATGACAAACTCTAAATCTGTGACTTGTTTTTTACAGTTATGAAGGAAATGGATATTAAAGGTAGAAGTGAGCAAATAAAAACAGCAGATAACAATGGGAACACAGGAAGAGAAAGAAGAAACCTCATCCCACTTCAAAATATCAAGGGCTATTCAGGTGACAGCAGCTGTAGCAAACACTTAGATACTGGTATCTTGCGGAGAAAGAGCAGCAGTGGGTTAAGTTTTCTTTGTGGCATTGCAAATTCTTATGCGAAATTGTTTTCTTGTTCCTTAAATGTAGGACTGTACAGCCCCAAATCTGCAATGGTCTGTTGCTTCTTGGAAGATGGGGTATCTTGTACATCTTAGTAAGTCGGCACTCTGAGTTTCATTTTAAGGTTAATGCTGACAGCAATTGTCAACATTTTATGATCTTTTCTGTGACAATTTAAAAATCTGACTGCTGAAGTTAATCAATTCAGAAACTGCATCACTTTCTCCATTTACTGTGAACCTCATTTATTTGATTGGAAGTATTTCCTCTGGACTATATAAACACGCAGTCAGGCAAACCATCTGCTTGCTCTTAAATATATTTTTGGCGGCTGAATGCAGATATATGTAGTCCTAATCTATATCATGACTGTAAATTAAGCTCTCAAAAATAAGAAATTGCCAAAAGAAGCATTGTTTCTACAAGTTTAATTAGTTACCTTTGAAATATCATTAATCTTATAATACATAGTCCATTTTCCATAAAATACCCCTTTTGTTTTGTTCGTAGAATGGATTACGGTTTAGAAATAAAAGATGATATAACAAATATTGAGAGCAGCCCTGAGGAGAAGGACTTGGGGGTACTGGTGGGTGAAAAGCTGAACATGAGCCAGCAGTATGTGCTGGCAGTCCAGAAAGCCAACTGTATCCTGGGCTGTATCTAGAGAAGTGTGGCCAGCAGGTAGAGGGAGGGGATTCTCCTCCTCTACTCCACTCTTGTGAGACACCACCTGCAGTACTGCGTCCAGGTCTGGGGCCCTCAACATAAGAAGTATATTGACTGGTTGGAGCAAGTCCAGGGAAGGCCATGAAGACAATCAGAGGGCTGGAGCACCTCTGCTATGGGGACAGGCTTAGAGAGTTGGGGGTGTTCAGCCTGGAGAAGAGAAGGCTCCAGGGAGACCTTATTGCACCTTCCAGTACCTGAAGGGGCCTACAAAGAAGCTGGGGGGGGTGTCTTTTTACAAGGGCCTGTACTGACAGGACAAGGGGTAATGGGTTTAAACTGAAAGCAGGGAGATTTAGATTAGATATCAGGAAAAATTTCATCCCGGAGAGGGTGGTGAAGCACTTGAACAGGTTGCCCAGAGAAGCTGTGGGTGCCTCATCCCTGGAAGTGTTCAAGGCCAGGCTGGATGAGGCTTGGAGCAACCTGGTCTAGTGGAGGGTGCCCCTGCCCATGGCAGGGGGGTTGGAACTAGATGATCTTTAAGGTCCCTTCCAACCCAAACCATTCTGTGATTCTATGATTCTGTAAAATGAAACTATTATCTAAACCAGAAGTGGTATTATTGTCATTTTTATATATAATGGTGGGTGAGTTTTTGAGAAAGTACAGTTAGCTACATCAAAGAATGACATTCCCAAGGGTCATCAGTAGTGATGGACCTTGAAGAGTCCCAATAAAATCTTTACAACCTGAACCAAAGAAACTGGCAGAAGTCATATCTTACCTTTTTAGATGGATACACCACCGGAAAATAGTGGATTTCAAATAATTTGCTGGACAACAGAGGAACTTAAGAATCCTGACTTCAGTTCTGGGAAGAGTGACTTCAGTTCTACACAGGTTATAAACCTTTGTCTTGTCTTTCCAGATTCCCTGTTCTTCATTCCCTTCTGTTCTGGCTCCTTGCTCCTATCAGTTCCTTCAGCTCCTGCTGGTGCTCTCTTCCCCAGCACTTTGTGGTTGCTCCTCTCATGTTTCTGTATCTCTAAGCCCTGATAGTCATCATGAATCGCCTCATTCCTTCCTGTTGCTCAAATCTCTTCATCTGTCAAGCCACCACTTCCTTCTTCTCACTGAAAAGACAGAGAAACTTCTGAGAGAATTTCTCTTGCCTCGGTTTCAGGGATTAAAATCAGAGAAGCTTCCAAGTTTCTAGAATGGTGCACAGGAGGTGATATCCCTCTCTATGCCAGGAGTCTGCAGAAAGTATATTTATAAACTTCAGTAAGATAATGTAAACATACTGGGCATACAAAAATAATGAAGAATCCTTTTCAGTGAAAACGGAGACTGAGGGGGAAATTTGTTGTTAACTATTTCCTCAACAAGAAAGGTTTTTCCTACTGCACACCTGACTGTGAAGCCTTTACTTGTACAAACTCTTTCAGCAGCTTGTACAAACTCTTCCAGTCCTTTCCTGAATAAGGACTGTGAAATGGATCCCATACACAGGTCATGAGTGAATGGATCTCCTCCACAACCACGAGTCTGCATAGCTACTCACCAGCTCCCATCATATAAGAACATTTCCAGTTTCCTTTAGTCATGTTAACCAGCTTAAGTTTTACGGCAGACCCAGCAGTTACTCTGGTTAACTCCATGCAGCTCCTGCTGTCCCAAAGTCCTTTCACATATTGTGTAAGATACTCTACAAGAACAGCATCATCATATGATTCTCAGTCTGTAAATACTAGAGAATAATTTATGCATCTGTTCTGTGGGCTCTCTTTCAAGAACTATAATGAGTGACACGGTTGATTTGGAAACAAAATAATAGTGACAGGGTTTTGGTTTTTTTCTTTCTAAATGCAGGACCAGCAAACTAAGCAGCTATATTAAATTTTCTTTCTTTTCCTTTTGCATTTGGAAAGCCTGCTGTTACAGGTAGACTCTATGTTACCCATCTCCACGTTTCTTTTTGGTTTGCTTTCCGGCAGAAGGAAAAATTCTGCCAGTTGGCCTCATCTTGGCCTTAAATGCACTCTATGGCTCTGGGCACAGGAGACTTCCTCCATGTGAAAATTTCCCTTTTTGCACATTCTTACAGAATCAGTCATTTCATTGCCTTCATTTCCCTCCTTTGCTTGCAACCCTGGTTGTGTCATTCCCAAATACTCATAATCATGAATTAGCCCTTCCTCATCTCTTAAAAAATGCATCCATTTGGGACCTTCTGTCTGCTTTTTTACATTCGCTTCTGAAATAAATTCCAGTCACATTTTCAAGCTTTATTTCACAACAATGAAAATGTAAACTGAAATTCTTGCACAACCACTTGATCCAAGGAGCTTCTTCTTCAAGCTCCTTGGATCAAGTGGTTGTGCAAGAATTTCAGACAAATGCCGATTTTGAAATTTGTGATAAAATTGTAAAAGTTGGCAATATGGAGTTTGAGAGAAAGTATATGCCTGCTTTGCATTTCCATTATCAACTTGCCTTTCATCCACACTTTGCAGCCATACCTGATTCTCATCTGGTCTTTATGTAGCTCCAAAGCTCAGCACTGAGGGGAAAACGTTGGTACTGGGTTACACCTTAGAACTAGCTCAAGCTGTTCTGTACTCAGCGAATATCCAGCTCGGTGTGCGCCCTTACAGCCTGCCTGCTTTTATGCCACTTTTAGCTAGCTGACATCAGCCAGCACATAAGAGAAACGGTAATTCCAAACAGGCTACAGATAGCCATGGAGTAGCATCTTATCAGCACTAGAAGTATTTTCAAAAGCTAAAAAAACCCCAATCACCCAAACCACAAAACCCCCTAAGATTACACTAAGCTTTACTTCCTTTACTAAAGACAGCTGAAAAGCAGGATCTGGCCAGGCCTCGTCTGGGTGGATGTCCTGAGCTCTGCCAAAGCGGTTTGCACTGGGAGACTCTATTCAACAGTCAATAGCAGAGTGCATAATCTCAGAAAACAGGGATGCTGCTGGAAACTGGGAAACCATGCTTCCAGAGGGATCGCAGAGGGTAACAGACGACTGAGGCCTTCTGAGCAGTGGGCACAGGGTGGCTGAAGCCTGACGCCAGACCTCACCCACCGGCAACTGCTGAAGTCACCGAGTCGCTCCCCCGAGTGAAGCTACAAAAAGGATCACCCCATCTTCCAGCATGTCTGGGGAGCAGCCAAGGCGCCAGCCCCAACACGCAAACGAGGGCCTTCGAGTCCACCCAAAGCCCCCGGCCACCTGGGCGCAGGCTGGGCCGCCGTCCCCACTGCTCCCGCCTTCCCGCAGGCAGCAGAGGCCCGCCGGGCCCCGGAGCAGGAGCGCCATCGCCGGAACCCCTCAGCGAGCCCTTCCCCGCTGCCCGCTGCGGGGGGCGGAGGGAGGTGGGAGCGCGCCCAGCCATTCCGCGCCGTCGCCAGGCAGAGTGACACCCGCCGCACCCAACGGGCGCTGGGGCGGCCCGAGTGGGCGGGCCCATCGCGGCGGCAGCCGCTCCATAGGTGGCGGGGGAGCTTCGGCAGCCGGCGCGGTGCTGTGCGGGCGGCTTTCTCGCGTCCCCTGCGGGCCGGGGGCGAGAGGAGCGCGCTATGTTGCTTCACCTGGTCGCCGAGTTTGACCTGCGTAGGGACGTGGTCCCCTGGCTGGCGGCGCGGGGTTGGGACGCGGCTTTAGGTAATGCCGCGGCGGGTGGCGCTGCGCCGGTGGGCTCCGCTCCCGGGGGCAGCCCTCTCCCGCGCTCCCCGGGGAGAGCCGCCTCTCTCCCTCCCTCTGGCAGCCCGCCCGCCCGCTCGCTCGCTCCCGGTCGCCTCCGTGCGCTGCTCTCCTGCGGGCAGAGCCGGGCCTGAGGCGAGACCCCGGGTGAGGCTCCGCAGGGCCTGCGCGCTGGGCTGCGTCTTCCAGGCAGGGCCGCGCCGCCCCTGGCCGAGAGGGTGATGGCGGCGGAGTTAGCCTCCGCAGCAGGGACCGGGGGACCGTCCGCTGGCCCCCTCCTCGGCCGGGCTCCGGGGGAGCGAGCTCCTCCCGCCCCCGGGCCGCCTGTCCGCCAAGCGGGCTCGTCTCCCGGTGTCTGAGGCCGGGATACTTATGGCGGGGAAGCGGTGGCCTAAGGGAACTTCTTACATGCTGGCAACACTTCTGCTACACTCCTCACCTTGTTTCTTTCTTCTGCTTCTTCGCACATACGTTTTCTCCCTCGTCGGTCACCCCCCGAAGACTTTCAGCACGACTCCCTCTCCCATGCTACTCTTTGGGGAGAGAAAACCCCAAACACTTGTCTAGGTGGTAATGAGCGCTGGTTAAAATTAGATACCGTGTTCGCTGTCACGGCAGCATGCGATAGCCAGCGTAGCGAGCACTTGTGGTTGGAAAAAAAGAATGACCCCCCTGTACTCTTAGTCTTGTGGTTTTATTTGTGTGTGTTTGTTCTCATTCATCTGCAGGGCAGCTGGTTCAGTTCTGCTTTTCAAAGATTGATGGAAATGGTCTAAACCAACAAAAAATATTGTAATAATTATTACGTCAGTAGGAATAGGTGGTCATTGATGCACTGTGTGATGAACTTGAAACCTAATTAACTGGAAGTGTTTAACTTGCTTCCCACATTGAGGGGCTGTTATCAAGTAGTTTCATAAGATCTTGTTTGGAGGTAAACCAGAAAGTATCAGCTTTTTTTGGTTTTATAGAAGAAAATTATTTACCAAGCCATCACTTCCAAAGTTTGTTAGAAATTACTTCACATATACTAGATAGTTCACTAAACAGCTGTTGAACGGTGTACTGAAGGGTTTTAAGGTAAAATTCTGAAATTCTCTATGTATAGCCAATTCATCTGTGAGGAATTCAATGAGTCAATTAACTTATGTCTTTTTGCCATAATGATCTCCAGATGGTGCTGTCTTGTGTTTGGAAAAAGGGATGATTGTATTCAGCTTTTCAGGATGTCATACAGACTCTTCAGTAAATGCTGCTGGTAATACGGAGTCAGAAGAATATAGGTTGGAAGGTGCATCAGATCAGATACCAGCACTATTATACTGAGTTTCAACTTTTATCTGTGTATACTGACTTTTTCTCATGATACAGTGCTGTTGTATTAGGGATGTAAAGGTGGGAGATAGGATTTTGAAAAGATTCATTTAAACATCAAAGAAATATCTGTTCACGGAAAGCAACTAATTTTTAGGAATCACGAAACGTTTGCATCAGTGGTTTCAGATGTTATAGTTATTCATATTTATTATTTTCTTTCCTGAGGACTTGAAAGCCCTTGATAACGTGAGAATTTTGATTAGCATGAGAGCTGGGAGTAGCTATGGTGATAGGAGGGGAGCAGCAAGTGAGGAGAACCAGCCTTGTTCTCTTTATTCCACTTATTTTTGTATGAGCTGCGTATAATGGCCTCCAGGAAATCAAACTGCATTCTCCTGAGTATGTTGTTGTTTGCTGGGCAGGCAGGTTGGGTTGGTTCTTTTGCAGCCCTTCATCTGCTGGTCTGAGTGGTGGGGATGAGGAAGAAGTTGTAGTTCTATGTGAAGAGTTTTACTGCAGGACTTTCCCAGGGCAGAGATGATCCTCACTTCTTCTTTGGCTCCATATTCCCACCAACAATGTTCAGTGACATGAAACTTGCTTCTGACGAGAAGCTTTTCCAACACCTTTAAGATCTCTGTAGGGTGATAAAGAAATGCATTGGCATGGAGATTTCTTATGGACTGTCTTTAGTTAAATTCTGTTCTGAGGAATTACCATATGAGAGAGAAGTGTGGAGACCGTAGTACTCAGCTTGAAAGTGTGAGGTGGTGGTTAAATTCCGGGAAGTTTCAGCTAGAAGAAGAATATATGGTTATCTGAGACTTTCTCAGTTGTCATCAGCTGGCCCTAATGTAGTGGTATTGTAGTGTACTTTGAGTGATCTGAAACTAGTAGAAAACGATGCATTTTTAAATATACACTAAGGATTTTCATTGTCCTCCTACAACAAAATACAGAATTTATCTCCTGATAATACTTGTAGAAAGGTTTTTTTTTTTTCTTAGCACTGCAAGCTGTACAAGCCATGTTATATCAGCCTTGTGAAACAAAGTTTCACATGTCTTCCTTCTATCAATGCTTCGTGATAACTGCAGAGCAAATAGTGCCTAACTGGACTAAAAGTTTGCCAGGAGTTGTGGAGAATTCTTTTTGTTCATGCTTACTGAACCTTAATCTTAAAACTAGGAGCAGTCATGCAGCTGTGAACCTTAAGTGCAAAATATTTGGTGTTAGTGAAAGTTCTGAGATAAACACACTTTTGGTGACTGCAGTGATTAGAAAACAGTTGAGCAGCACCAGGAAAGCATGCATTTTTCTCACCTTGAGTATGGTGTTTTATCTTTCTGTTGGTTTCCTTTCCTTTTTGTTTTGTGCTGCTTTGTCCAGATGTGCTCTTCTCTTTCTGTGTCCATCCTAGCTTCCTGCTCATCTGTTTCCCTTTTAACCCTACTCTCGCTCACACACCACATTGTATCACTTGTCCTGCGTTGCTTCATTCTCTTTTACATGGACATATGTTGGGTTCTTATATTTGGGTAGGTGGGAGGGGAGGTGGGGTGGTGGTGTAGAACTAGCTAATCTCTGAAGCTGTAGTTTATTTCCAGGCCTTCCTTTGGGATGCTGAAGGGGCAGGTGGGAGCAAGTGACACTTTCCTCGGGCTAGTTCTATCTCTCTGTAGTGTTCTGAGGATTGGAGTGCAGCTTAACTCTTTGAAACCAATGTTGTGTATAATAGAGAAATGCTTTTTTTTTTCTGTGAATGGAAAATAGTGAAAAACCACATCCCATTTGCATCACAAATTGTAGTGGCCTTTAGAATCACAATGATAATGAAGAGTTAGGAGTTTGCATATATAATTCTTTCCTGTGTGTTTTGGAACCCCTTAACTGTTTCGTGTTGAAGTTTGTCAGATTTAAATCATGGTGTAAGAAATTCTCTCTCTCTCTGTAGGAGTATTTTTGGCATGTACAAAGAAGTATTTATGTGTAAAAATGTATTTAGTATCTTTGCTTAAAGTGTGCATAAATTGTATGTTGAAGAAGCTCAAATGAAAATCCTGTGCCTTTTGATACTTATCATTGCAGATACTTCTGAGAATACGCCAGCACTCTATGTTGTAAATGTTGAAAGAAACGGAAAGATTATTTATACCTGGAAGGTAAGTCCGTCTCAGAACTTAATAAAATACAGCAGAGAATAATACTATATGTGTATCTATGCCTGACTGAGTCCTTGTAGTTTTTTGCAGTGAGCGGTAGAACGTGAAAGCTCAACTGATTACAGCTTGGGTGGGAGGGGTTAGGCAATAGGAAAATACCTGTCTCCACTTCAAAGGCTAAGTGTGATGAAATGGAGAGTAAAGTACCGACCTGATAAAGTACATAGGATTTTTGCTGTTGATTGTTTTGAGATCCCGAATCTCATCCTGAATGAAATGCCATTTCTTTGACAGAGAAACTCTTTGTAAGCAGCACATTTTTTCACCCTCAGAATTTCTCAGGGAAGTCTGTTAAATTCATGTGCACTGCTTTTGTTCAGTATGTTTCCTCCTACCAATATATATGTTAAGATGCCATTTATTTAACACTAACTCTGCTTCTGCCTTTCTTCTTTGTTGCTTTCAGATTCGTCTATAGCACTTTATTGCAAGTAGTCTGAAGTAACCATTGTTTATTTGATGTCTTGAAGTAACTACAGCTATCCTTTTAAACATAGGGTTCTGCTTTCCGTGGCATATGTAAGCTTTTAGGTTGAAACACCTGTAGTTCCATAAATTTTTAAATGGCTTGAGAAAGTTTCGTCTTGATGAGAAAAGCTGTGGTTCTTTTCTGTGCATCTTGGAGATATCTGTAGACCCAGCTGGATTCTGGAGGATTTTGGTTCTTTGAAGTGCAGAGTGGAGATGGCAGACTCCAGTAGAATAGGGCTGTCTTTTGTTCTGCTCTGGCTCAACAGTGCTAAAACTCTCCAGCTTCCCTGGGGTTAAGGGAAGAGGTGAGGCCTTCATCAAGGTATAATACACTTTAACCGTGGGTGGATGTTTCCTTTAGTACAGGCATAGGAGGGGGAGTCTGTGCAAGACAACACTAACCATAAAAACAACACTGAAGAATGTGTCAGGTTTAGTTTTGGGGTTTTTTGCATTGCTCAGAAGTCTAGAAAGACTGATGAATTAACCTATCTCCCTTCCAACAGGAGATCTGGTACCACGTATGTGTGATGTTGCTGCTTTCTAGCATCTGTGGAATCTCACACCAGCTTTTTTGGGCTTCTGGTAGTGGAGTCCAACTGCCTTGTATGCTGTTCAGGCTCTTGCAAGTGGCGCAAGGAATGAGTTGTAGCTTGAGGTTCACATATCTAAATGTAGGTGTCTGCCTGCATGCCAGGTGTCGAAGCTCCCACTGTAGTCAGTAGGGATCTGGTAAAATCGTTGGTGGAGTTCAGAGAACTGGCCACTTGCAGCCTGTGCTTTGGGAGGAGGGATGTGTGGTGGAGGAAGTGGACAAACCCCCACTAGAGGACTCCATTGACTGAACAGACCAGTGACTCAGGAGGATTTAAACACCTAGGCTTAATTCTCTGAACATAGGGGTAAAGGCTGCATAGGAAGTCACTGAAAATGTTCATTGCAGTTTCCCTTGGCTAATTTTGAGAATAAAGTGACCTCTGTAGCCTGTGTGGTAGAAATGGCTGGATGACAAAGCCTAAGAACTGGCACTAGCAAACTGCACACCTGTGCTTCAGTTTTCACCACTCAAATGCCACCCCGGAGGAGGTGCTGCTGCTGCTTCTTTTCCTGTTCTCTTACCATGATAAAGAAGTCTGATCCTTTTCTCTTGCATGAGTCAGCCTGCTGAAGAACCAGCATCTATTTTTTCTCTGTTGGGAAGAATGCTGACATACCGTGTTTGCTTCTGCTGTGTTTTTTACACTTGTTAATGGGCAAACTGGAAGATGCTTCCTGGAGTTTTTTTTCACAAAGAACAAATGTATGTTAAGATGGTATTACATTAAATATATGATACTTCTCCCAGAGAGAAGTTGTGTGTAGTGTGTGGTACACATTTCTTTCTTGGATCAATAAAAATTTTGCTCATCAGCTGCAAGTGTTGGTTCCCACTTAGGTGCTGTTGATGTCAGTGGGAGTCAGGGCATCCACAGTCTGCGTGCGTGACAAGAATACTGCCCCAAAGCTTGTGTTAGTCTAGGTGGGTTGTGGATCGGTAGGAGCACACGCGGTGGTCCAGGCTGTAGCCGCATAGCACTCACCCAGTGTCCTGAACAGGCTGGGTCCTGAGCTGCTAACGCTGCGCCTTTCCTGTTGTCCATGCTTCTGTTACGTTAGTTATGTCCGTGTCAGCTGCAGTCATGCCTGAGGACTGTGATACCCTAAAGTGGGACTGAATTCTTTTCTTCCTCTCTTTGAAGAGTAGAATGCTAAAAAAAAGTTGGGAGCATTGTGTGTCTTTCACACTTTACTACTGACTTAATGAGGATTCATGTTTCCTGCTCTGAAACAGCCCATTGACAACATACAGGTATAGTTCTGTGGGATTGGAATTTACTGCAAACCTTTTAAGAGAAACATCCATTCATATTACATAGAAGAAAAAAAGAGGCTTGGTGTGTATGCACCTTGGTGAATGACAAGTAGGTTTTTTGCAAGACAGCTATATGTCTGTGAGCCTTTCCTGTTGGTTTTGTAGCTGCAAACTTTAGCTGTGATGATGTCAGTCAGAATAGTGTGCAAAACTAAGATGTAAGCTAAACTGAGCTCCCTTGCTTGTTTCCTAATAGACACAATTAGAAAACAACCTTTGTCTGTTGAGTGGAAGAAAATCAAGTGCATTCTGCCTGAAATCAGGGGAAGGTGTAATATTAGCTTTATTTTCAAGATTCTTTTAAGAGTCTTCCATCATACTGTAGTTTTGAACGTGTCTTTCGTGACATTGATAGTTGGTGTAAGGTAAGATATTTTTATCAGAAGTGAATTCTAGTGTCAGCGCTTCTATTTTGCAAGGCAATACGAGAATATTTAGAGTAAATTTGAAAACAAGCGTGTTACCTTATGCACAGATAAGGGCACTGATGTAGTCCTGTTACCAGGCTTGTATGTTTTTCAGTAGGTAAGTACTGAGGTTGTTAGCGTTTGGGACACTTGGAAAGAATGGTTATTTGTGGAAGCACTTGCTTAACCTTAAATTAGTAGGCTTGTGTCATAACACAAAGACATTTTGTTTTCCTCATTTAAATCAGAAGTCAAAGGCTTTTGTCAATGCCACAGCAATAATGAGACACTCAATAGACCCCTTAGGAAGAGAATACTCAGGCTGTTGTTTTAACTTCACAAAGCAAGGTGCCATAACTTTGTAAGTAACCATAGGTAACCCTCTCACCCCAATCTGTAGTTAAAAACAATGACGCTCGCTGTTTGAGTACAAGCCTGTATGACTGGATATTATTTCAAGAGTTTAGCCATTTAGTGCCTATACCTAGATTACATAGGACTTCAGCTCGATTATGTACAAAATATGCTGCCAAGCACAATATATATAATTTTTTTTTTAATATTTTGGAAATTTTTTAAGCATGGTAAAAATTACTGAGAAGAAAAGTTTTGATTTGTATCGTCTTAGAAGTGCCCCAAATAAAATAATTGTATGTTATTATCAGTAAGCTACAAAGCATGTGTTTATGTTTCTTTTCAAAGGCAGCAGGCTAATGGTGTCACCTGAGCTGATGAAATATATTTAGACTTCCATCACTAATTTCCTAAGGCAGAGCTGAAATCTTTTGCCAGCCTTCACTGTTCGGCGATTTTTGAGGTTTCTGTGCTCCCTCAGTGACCCACCGAGTTGGTGAGGTTTGGAATACCAGCCTTAAATCTTCAGGGGCTAGAGCATTCTCTTTTGTTTTTTGTGCAGACATACCTCTTCCTGGCCCTACTGCCTGTATCGAAAACCAGTTTAGAACCAAAGTGAGGGAGAGGCACTTGGCTTAGGCAATGACTCGTGGGCTGTGGATTGGCCACATTTTAGCTTTATCCCATGTGTTAGTTCCAAAAGGGGAAAAAAAAATAATCTTTGTTCTCTTTCTTGCCTCGCTTTCTTTGAATTAGATAATTAACTGCCTGTTTATAGGACAGGGAAGTGTGTGAGGATGTGTGTCGAGGGGTGGGCGGAAGAGGGGAGGGAGGTAGGGAAAAAAATAAAACCAATGTTTAACTTTGTGTATATTTACATTGCCAGTGCTAATCTGTTTTCATCCATAGGGAAATCAGAGGAATACTCACATTGGATTGTATGATCTTCAGACTAAACAAAATGAGGTGAGAGCAATACCAGGCTTCTCCCTGGTGAAGACAGTGCTGTAGTCTTTCAGATTTTGATGCCTTGCAACGCAGTATGTTATGTCCTGAAGGAGTATATGCTTGTTTGAAACAGAGAAGAGACTAGAAGATATTTCAGTGACACTTAGTAGTGTTACGATACAGAACTTTACAGAGCATTTGAGTGATTTGGAAGTAGTAAAGCCTCATGTCTGCAATCTTTATTTTTAGGCAACCAATTCAAGCCCTTTCCACTTCCCTTCGCAGTTAATATGTGTGTTAAGAACTACATGGTGTGAGTTTTCTTTGTTGTGTGTGCATCCTCAGCCTGTTCAGTGCTACTATTTGTAAGAAGTTATTCTAAAACTGAATGTATTGCAGTTCAGTGCCTGGAATCATGATAACGGGCCTTTGCAGGTGTCCCCATAACAGTATGAAATGGGTGAAATTTTGTATTTGCATAAAGATCTCTGTGCTCTAGTGGCGAGATAGAGCTCAAAAGAACGAGTAAGAAACAAACAAATGAGAAAAAAATAAGTGATGCAATTGAGGCTTGAAATGCTGTTCTTCTGGCTGTGAAATGACATGCTGTGTAGTGGTCAGTAGTGTTTTCCTAAGGAGTCATTAGATGGTTTTCTTTATATAGTTAAAAAAATAGTTTACTAGCATTAATGTGTTTCTCTATAGCACCTCTATATGTTTGAGAGGGATCTACGCATAATCAGTTGTTCAATCAACAATGAAAGGACATTATTGGGTAAATATGTGTTTTATCATTAAATTTTTTTCTGCCATGGTAAAAATGATTTAGCTTAGTAGCATGATCAATTTGAGTCTAGAATTACTGAAATCTATTTTGACCCCTATGTTGCCCACAGCAGTCTATGCATTTCAGTGGATCCATCACCAAATCATGTAGGTAGCAACATGAAGACATAGCTGTAACAATATTGCTGTTTTATTAAAACAAAAATATAGGGTACTGACCCTTTGTTTGCTTTCCCCTCCTACATTTATGCATGCCTCCTACCTCTGGAAGAGCTTCTGTTGTTGCTCTAACACACATTTTTTGGTAAAAAATATTGTGATGCTGGCTCTCCGAGAATGTTTAATAAGTTTAATATGACATACGCATCCTCATGGTGGCTGTGTTGGTGTTTTTTGTTTGTTTTTTTTCCCTTTAGTGGTCAGCTTCCGTCAATATACAGAGGAAGAAAGAGTAAGTCGGCTATTACAGTCAGGTACTACAAATGCGTTGCTTTAATACTGTTAGAAATATTGTACCCTTTTGCTTTTTCCCCCCATGTAATTTCTGTTCAGAAAACAGAATTGTATATAGAAAAGAATGTTACCAAACCTTCTCTTTTTGCAGTATCCAAATATTTAACCTTGCTAATTGAAATTCATCCCATTAATAATGTGAGAGTCCTGAAGGCTGTGGACAGCTGTGTTCGAGTACAGGTAAATTATTCAACTAATCTATACCTAAACCTTTTTAATCCACTGTGCTAGAGAGAAAAAGTAGTTGGGTGCAGAAATATCTCATGTTATCATGCAGCTGTTACAGAGGTAGTGTGCCTGTGTTTCTTCATAGAATGAAAAAAAAGAGAAACTTCATAAAATGTTTGATGCAAGGTATTTCTTTAAGGTGAAGGCTACTCTCTTATTACTCTTCAATCCCCCAAAGCTTGCAATTATAGTGATTGGTGACTATTAGTGTGTAATAATAGCTATTTTTAAAAATATGTAAATATCCAGCTAAATAAACATTTTAGATAAGTTTTCTAAACTACTTTGGTTATTTACTTACTTTTGTGCAACTTTCTCTATAGTTTCTTTATCCAGTTGAAGGCAGAAATACTTCTACAGAAAGTCGCCTCTTGCTAGTTTCAGAAGATAAATGTGAGTTAATATTTTGGAAGTACATTGTCATTCTTTTATTTTAAGGTGAATGTTATAGATTATATTCATGGTAAACTTTTATTGGGAAGAAAAACCAACCAACCAGGAAAATAAAGGGTGTGAGCTATTGTAGGTGTTCTGAATGTTTTTCAAAAACTGTATAATTTCATGGGAGTTTTCTCAGTGTTAGCAGAATGGCCTGCTTTGACTGCAATTATTTGGTTAGTTCATGCACTCATGAGTTACCTTTATTTCTAAAGAAGCTAACTTTTATAGCTGCCTGTATAAATTCAGGGTGGATCAATTGACTGTGTGAGATAGGTTGTGATTTAATGCGTGACAAGTGGGGTAAGGATAGGACAATTCTGCTAATTTTGCATGTTCAGTGTAATCTAATGGGAGGGAATGGATAGAGTTGAACATTTGGGAAAGGCTGTTTATTGCTTTTAGGAGCCTTTCAGTCTCATAGAGTGAGATTGCTTTTCCCATCTTTTTGGAGAGGCCCAACTTCTCTGCTAATCTAGATGGTAACCTTTAGGTAGCTGGACTTAGGTGGGCGAAGTTCACCTCCTAATACATTCACATAGTGCTCTGAACTGTATCAGAAACATTTATAACATTTGCTGGGTGAATCTTTACACAGGCAAACTACAAATAACTTTTAGGAATTTTGTGGGGGGAAAGGACTGCAAGGTGGCTTTCATACTAGGAAGTGAAAGAAGGCCGGGGTGTAGTCTCAGACACAGACACGCAACTCTGCACGATCTTTTGTTGGAAGTGTGCTCCTTGGCTTGGTTTGACGTGTTGCAGTTAGCACTCCTGACGGTGCTGCGCTGATATGGGCAGAGAACTGCTTCCATGAGGTGGTATGGCTGAGGCCAGCTTCGGCTCAGGCGTCTAGGTCTCTGTGTAAGCACCTGTGTTCATAGATCACAGATTCACAGATTTCCTCTTACACTGAGTTGAACTTTCCTGGCCTTAACATGTTCTGATAGCATTCTAAGAGGTGAGAGTGTTTAATTAGCTCTATAAAAGCACATAAAAATGCATATTTGTGATGATTTTTTTTTAATATTTTTTTTAAAGATATTGAACAGTTTGACATCCGTGTTGTTGCAGAAGAACACAGAGTGGTAAGACTTGAAAAATCCTGGGTCTTGAGTTGTTTTTTTTTTCTTTACAGAGGTTTAAATTTTCAATTAATTTTAGCCAAATGCTTTTGTAGCTTTATCCTTGGGCAACACAAAGTATGGTGAAGGAAGTGTTGATAATGTGGCAACTTTTGCAGCCTACCACAAAGCTGATTGAAAAACCTGTATATCATGTAATATGTGAGGAAAGTTACTTATGTTATTGGGGTTTTGTTTTGTTGTTGATGAATGTGTCTGTATGTTAGAAATTGGGGAAAAAACAGTGTACACTTATTTTTAAACCATGTAAGGTATTTGCAGTTGCCTTCTAACTTTCTGTTCTGGGAGTCCATGTGTCCCAGTAAAGGATTCATTTAGAAAACAAACATGAAACTTGGATACATTACAAGTACTGTGACTACTTCAGTGCCTTTCCCTTCATCTTTTTTTCCCCCTATTTTTAACATGAATTTGTCTTCAACAAATGCGCTGTGTATGTTTTGCATAAAAGACTTCTTATTAATAAACATACATCTAATTTAGTAGAATTGTGTCACGAAGACCAGTATTTTGCTTTATGTGATAAACGTATCATAGAATCTTTCAGGCTGGAGAAGTCCTATAAGATAATGAAGTCCAACTGTTAACCTAGCACATTCAACCATGTCCCCAAGTACCTCATCTATCTCTTAAATACCTCCAAGGATGGTGATGAAACCACCTTCCTGTGCAGCCAAGTCCAATGACTGACAAGACTTTCAACAAAGGCATTTTTCCTGATACCCAATCTAAACCTTGCCTGCTCAACTGGAGGATGTTTTTTCTTGTCCTATCACTTGTCACTTGGGAGAAGAGACCAACACCCACCTTTGTGCACCCTCCTTTCAGGTAGCTGTAGAGAGTGATAAGGTCTCCCCTGAGCCTCCTCTTCTCCAGGATAAACACCCCAGTTTCCTCAGCCGCTCCTCACAGCACTTGTGCTCCAGACCCTGCACCAGCTCCATTCCCTTCTCTGGACACGCTCCAGCCCCTCAATGTCTTTCTTGCACTGAGGGGCCCAAAACAGGATTTGAGGTATGGCCTCACCAGTGCCCAGTACAGGGGACAATCCCTGCCCTAGTCCTGCTGGCCACCCTGTTCCTGATGCAGGCCAGGATGCCACTGGCCTTCTTGGCCACATGGGCACACACCCAGCTCATATTCTGCTGACTGTTGACCAACACCCCCAGGTCCTTTCCTGCTGGGCAGCTTTCCAGCCACTCATCCCCAGGCCTGTAGCATTGCAGGGGGTTGTTGTGACCCAAGTGCAGGATCCGGCACTTGGCCTTGTTGAACCTCACACTGTTGGCCTCAGCCCATGGATGCAGCCTGTCCAGATCCCTCTGTGGAGCCTTCCTGCCCTCAGTCAGATCAACACTCCCACCCAACTTGGTGTCATCTGCAAAATTCCTGAGGGTGCACTTGATCCCCTTGTCCAGGTCATTGATAAAGATACCAAACAGAGCTGGCCCCAGCACTGAGCCCTGGGAACACTGCTTGTGACCAGACACCAGCTGGATTTCACTTCATTCACCACCACTCTTTGGGCCCGGTCATCCAGTTTCTTACCCAGCGCTGAGTACACCCATCCAAGCCATGAGCAGCCTGTTTCTCCAGGAGAATGATGTGGGAAGTAGTGTCAAAGGCTTCAAAGTCTTTCATGGTTTTCTCAAAGTTTATCATTGCTTTTAAAGCAGATGTGTTCTATATGCTAGACTACAGTAGTGGAGTAAAGACTAAGAGTGTAACCAGAAAAAACAAATCAATCTAGTGTCCTTCTAATAGATACGTTTGTTTTGGTTGACATGAAATCTCATTGCCTATTTCAAGAGTGCATTTATTTATACAGTCCCAACAGTTTGCCACAGGTCTAGCCCTCTCCCTGCTGCCGGTACTCTCCATCATGTGGTTGAGGCTTTGGGTAGAAATCCCTTTTGGAGCTAAGGCATCTTAAGTAGTTAGTGTAGCTGGTTGTGAACTGGCTGTTACTTCACTCCTCCCCCCTTTTCTGTGAAAAGCACCACCTGTTTTCCTTTGTTCACCTCGAGCAGCCTGAGTGGTGAATTTCTTCCAAGCATGGAAATCTCTAAGAAAATATTTGGTAGTAGGTGTACCATGAAAACTGCTTTGGATTTCTTTAAACTTGAGCACGTCACACACAAGGGTGGACCTTGTGCAGCTGGCAAGTTCCACCTTATATTCCCTCCAAGTGCCTTAGCATTTGCACCTCTTCTGTCACTGCTTTTCTCTTTGAAGTATGGAGTATGTGTAATCGTCACTACAGAACCTTATTTGGCAACTTCTCATGTTCTCTCTTTCCTTTAGGTGATTCAAAACTCAGGTCAGCTTCCAAGAGCCAGAGTTGCAGATGATCTCATTTGGGCACAGTGGGATATGATGGAACAAAGGCTCTTCTACATTGTTCCAAAGGTGACATGATACTTCATTCTTGTGGTTTTGTTCCTGCCTGTCTCATGACTGTAAACCTTTGAGTGTTTGGGATAATAACGGTGTGATTTTTGGGTTTTGTTATAGTTGCTTGTTTCTGCCTCCAAGAACCCAAAGCAAAAGCCAGTCTTGCCGTAACTGCTACTTGCGTGTAGTAAATTGCAAAACTGGTGGTCACGAGTGCTTTCTGTAAAAAAGGGTGGGTTTGTTAGATTGTTAGGCTTTAAAAAGGTCTTTCATTCAAAAATATCTAACTCTACCAAAAACTGTCATGAATATAACACCTCTGTTCTAGCGCATTCACGTGTAGGAAATACGTTGTACACGGACTTACTGAGTGAGCAGATGAGGGCAGGTGCTTGGGTAGAAATGCTGAAACTTCTTTGGTTTTTGATGAGTGGAGGAGGTGTTTGGGGTTTTTTTGTCTGTTCATTTTGACTGAGGGACTATTTGCACTTGATATGTTCTACATAGATGAAAATTAATTTTTCTTAACTCGTTAGCCACCAAAAATATGAGTGCTAGGATATAGCAGGAAGTGAACTGTGATGGAGAAACGTATTCCTGTTGTGTTTCTGAGGTACCTTTTTGAACTGACCAAAATAAGATACAGTTCCTCTTGCTGAATAGGTAGTTCTGGAAAATGGTGGTTTTAACTTTCTAGAACGTGTGTGTGAGAGACACACACAATGCTGTGCTTCAAGGGGGGGGCCACGCAATTATAGATGATTGGCAGATAATGATCTGGGACAGGAAGGAAGCATGTCATAGTGCTATTGTGGGGAATTATGTGTGGTTTTTAAAGGCTTTTGTCCCCTAACTTATGCATATGTTAGCAAAGGTAGTTGAGTGTGTAGAATGCTGTGGAGTATCCAATCACTTTTCAGTCTGTATGACATGCTTTCTATTTTATCAGTTACAAAACACATCCTCTTAATTTCAGGAATCAAGGAGTACTTTAAAATGCATCCAGTTTTATCCTGATGAAAATTTTAACTCAGTAGTAAGTCACTAGTATTTTATTATACAATGGTTTTGAGCTGGATATAATTATGTGTTCTCGGCACTGGTACAGAGACCTGTTTCAGTGTCTTTTATTACTGGAACTTTTGCAGATGAAAACTGGGTTTTGTTTTTCTGTGGGGTTTTTTTGGTGGGTGTGTGTTCCCCCCTCATTATATTCTTTTCAAGAGTATATTCAGTTAGATTCATATTAGGCCAACTTCAGTGCAATTACATAGATATTAACCTAGAAGTGACATTTATAAGATTATATTGTTCTTATAATTAAGTATTGGAAAGCAGGGTTATCAAATGTGCTGGACAAAGAAGCCATGTCCTAATTCTGTGTCAGTTTTAAGTGAGACAGGAAAATCTATTGTGGCCAAAATGCAGACAACAGAACATAAAATTACAGCTGTTGAACATGTAATTGTTACTGGGCTTTTGTCCCAGTGGCTGAAAGTTGTTGTAATGCAGGAAGTTAAATACCTCACTTTTTTTTTTTTTTTTTTAATTTAAATAATCTATTTTATGTTTTGGGTGTGACTGTAAGTATCAGAGGAGGATAAATAAACTGTGTGAAAATGTTGAATTTGGTGAAATGTGAGTTCAATACGTTCTACTCGGCTGAAATATTAATCACGGTATACTGAGCCTGCCAAATAACAGGTCTGTTTTCATTTTTGGTTAACAGCTGGAATCACACCTGGATATTTCTGTAAATGACACACAATTAAAGTAAGAGGGTTTTTTTTTAATGTTTTGTTTGGCTTTCCTTTTAATATATAGGGTAATATTTTACAGACCTAAGTAAAATCTGTGTCTGAACCATGGTATCTTTGTTTGCAGTTGCCTACATGGTACTGGAACATAAGAGTTATATGAACACTGTGTCCAAACCTCCAGTTCCTCTCATTTTCATCAGCATCAACTGTAAAATGTAATTTAATCCTTGACTGCTTTTTGGTGCCATTTTTAAAAACTATTTGTCTGAAGAGCTAGTTATAGATTAAACTGTCCTTCCTCTGAGTATTTTGTACCTGTTGAAATGAATTTGGTTTCATCTTGGGCATGTTGTAGTGGTGCTGTCAAAATTCCTGTCAAGGGAAACTCTACATTTTCAATTGCTGTTACATGTTTTACTGGGCAGTTACCCAGACCAGCAGCTCCTTCTTATAGCCTGTGAGACACTGCCTGTAATCTTTTCTCCTCCAGCATGCTATTTTCAGGCAGACTGCACTTCAGAAAGCTCAAATTTGTCTGATTCTAACTGTGTCTATTGTGCACGTGATTACATCCAAGCTTGGATGCTTAAGGCTCCCTTTTAATTGAGAAAAAACTAGTCAGGATAGTCTGACTCTCAGTCATAATTCATCTCATCCTCATCTACCTTCAGTCAGTTGAATCTGCTTACCCAAGCAGCCTGTTTGTGAATAAAAAGGGAGGCCAAAGCTACTAGATCAGATATCAATAACTGAGGGTAGTTGAATTCCACCCTGCCTGAACTGTGGCTCAGAAGGCCCCGGTGCTGTGCAGGTGGCTCAGTGTGGTGCTACTGCACATGCGGGTTGCCTTAAACAGTGTATCCTCTTGCAGTTACTACTGAAAAAGTCCAACTCATGTAAGAGTTGCAATGCTATGATTTTTTTTTTTCCCCCCAAAAAATTATTGCGAAAGACCTAGGGGAAA
This sequence comes from Rhynochetos jubatus, assembly GCA_027574665.1. NCBI lineage: Eukaryota > Metazoa > Chordata > Aves > Eurypygiformes > Rhynochetidae > Rhynochetos > Rhynochetos jubatus. The sequence continues at coordinate 13,294,255 of CM050652.1, forward strand.
ATCCCTACAGCATCAAAATCCTTTCTGGAAAATAACCCAAACAAACAAAAAAACCCCATAAGCCAGCAACAAAAAAGCCAAAGCAGACAGACTACAATCTTCTGTTTTATGTTCTGCATGGCAAAAATAGGACTTGTAGATTTTAACGATACGAAAAAACATTAAAGCACAGGCAGCATGAGACTGAAGAATGTCATGGTATAACAAGTTCCATGTGAGTGTGATTTTGTGCTTGCCTTTTTGAGTATTTCCAATGAAATTAGTGTGCCTAATTGCATATTAAAATGTAGCTTTACAGGCGTAAGAATGATAGAGTTAGGCTGCAAAACTTTGAGTTCTCAGCTGTGATGACTCTTTGGATTTCCAGTGCTTTATCAGAACCTCCTTTCACTTCTAAGTATAGGAATGGTTGGACAATGCTGCCATAAGTGAATATGAAGTTTGCAGGTGTAGTTGGAATTGTTGGTTTCTGATGACAGTGTGCAATCTTGGGGTTCTCATTTCCAACAGCATTGAGCGGTTGGTTAAAGCATAATTTAACTTGCATTAGAGAACATTTGATTATAATTTAATTAGTTGTTTTGGTTACATAGTGGTTGTTCTTGTGATCTTTGTGTTGTGCTGCGTGTCTGTGGATGAAGAAGTAATTTACTTAGTGATCTCTGCTTGCTCATAGACTTGTGAATTTTGGGTATGATTACTGTCAAGACCAAGATGTTGCATCCAAATCTTTGAATCTTCAGGTTTTTACAAGTAAAGCAGGTAATGAATTAATACAATATTGTCAAAATGATCTCCACTAGTAATTATCATGCAGTGTAATCATAATTGATTAGTGAATTTCTTCATAAGACATTATATATGTTTGTATTTTGTGTGTGTGTTGTTTTGTGAATGAGTGTGAGATTTTTATTCCTCTAGAATATACCTGACAGGTAACTGAGGAGAGGAAGAAGGCAGCTATGCACTATTTTTCTTACTAAGTTTTTTTACCCTCTGAAAGCTTCATTCCAAGTTGAGCTGAAGGGTGTCTTCACCAACAATAAAACAGTCACCCAGAAATTTTCTGGAAAGAACTGGTGTTATGCACTCATGTGGTGAAATATCTCAGTATAAGCACACTGTAGTGTTTTGTGCTAGTTTCAGAACACAGGTGGTACCGAAGCATGGTCGTGTAATACATGAGAGCAATTTAATAGTAAAGCTGACCAAAAAATATGTTAGAAAGTAAATTCAGAGAAGGTTTTGGCTTGATCTGTTGCCTGCGTCTCTGACATAGTACAGTGTTACAGAGTAGTCATGTAAACTGAACATCTGCAATACAGACTCTGAAAGCTTCATCTTGCTGTTAGTATGTGATGCTTAGAAGGTTCACGTATGTGACAGTAACCTTAGTATGTGATACTTAAGGGTTTAATGTATATATACACGATTCCTTAAACTTAAACCTACAGTGTTCCTTAAACCTTTAGGATTTAGGAGTCTCCTTGCATCCTAATGCATGCCATGGGCTCTTTTTTAATTAAAAACTGGTCTCAAGAGGCATCTGTTCATCACAGATGCCTGCATTTTCAGCCTCTAAATTAGACCGTACTGCCAAGTAGAGATGGTGTCTGATTAACCTTTGAGTAGACTGCAGAGTTTTATAGGGATATAATGCGTTGCAGAAGTGGCTTTACACCTCGCTTCTTAAGGCGTGCTGCACACACACGGGTGAATTGCTGAGGTATTTGCTAGTTGTGTTGAAATGACCATTATTTCAGATCTAGTGAAATACTGTTTCCTTACACGGATTTTGTTTTTCTTACCAAGGCAGACAGCACACTTAAAAGATTAGAAGGAAGGAATTAGAAATAAGAGAGAGTCAAGATCATGCTACTTTTCTCTGCTAGCAAGACAGAGTATTTCTTATACAAATACCCAGTCCAACAATGGAAAATGTTACTGATTTATGTATATGTGTTTCCTTTTAAATCTGTACTTCTCTAGGGTTTGTTCAGATTGAAGCAATTCCTTTTAGTTTAGGATGAAATTCACTCTTCTTCCAACAAGACCGTTGTTTTATTACCCTGAAGTAAAATATTGTTTTCCATCTGGCAACACAGTATTTAAATTCTGTGTGGAGCCTTTCACATGCGCTTGTCACTGTCAAATTATGTGTTTTACATTCAGCGCAATTACACACAGTAAATGAAATTATTCTATGTGGCTTCTCATTGAATATTGTTGGAAACCAAGGATTACTTTGCACAACCCATTTTGAGTAACTGACAGTTTGGAGCAAATGGTTTTGGTGCTGAGACATTGTCTAGTCGTCAAAGAACACTGTGTGTAATCACGCTAAAATTCCCTTTGTGCCTCTTGTTTGTGGTGATTTCCAGAACTGGACTGCAAGCTCTTTGGGGCGCAGACTGTGCCTTCTGTGGAACTGCTGGTATACTTCAAATTTTAATGCAGATATCTCTGTTTGTACCATTCGGACATCTCTGGCAAAGAGTAATTGGCATAACTTCAAAATGGAATATTCCATGTGATTTCCCATTTAATAAAACTGTTATTTGGCTACTGCCAATCTGAGCTCTGAATGAAATCACTCTTCCTTTCTCAAACTTCCGCAGTGGAAGAAGAGTAGCGCTGTTCCTTACAGTCAGCACAGACAAAGTGTCTCCAGATAGAAGCTCCCTGTGTACTTCTAGGTTAGCTGAGATCAAGTAGTTCCAGTCTCAGAGTAAGATTGTTATGCATGAACAGTAATGAGGGATTTGAAGTTAAAGTTTCCTAGGGAAAAACAGATGTCTTCATAGGAGACTCCTACCATTACAGTGGTGTGAATCTTATTTATTGAGTGGCAGAGTTGTAACCGTTGTTTGCCTTGTTCTGCTAAATGTAGCAACTCCCTGTTACCCATATAAGTAGAACTTAATTTCAAAATGTGTCCTTTTTCTCACTTTGTTGTGGTTGAGATCTTTTTTTTTCCCTTTTATTTCTGAGAAGGTAAGACTCCATCCATATATATCTTAATGTGAGTCTTCTCACCTTATGGCATTTAGCTACATACAGCTCTTGCTGTTTGCAAATGATTTTGAAACGAATAGTCTAGAAGTCTTGGTTCTGCCTTTGCATAAACCACCATATAGGTGCAATAGGATAACGAGCTTTCCCTGCATCAGCACACCCCAGCTCTAATTTGCAGAGAGCACTGGAAAGGGTAGGAAAGGAATTTGTCTTACATTCTCGGTCTCCGGCTGCTCTAACAGGGTTGCCAGGACAGTAGCAGATGTAACACTGCTTGGACACGCTGCTCTGAAACTGTCGTGTTTCTCTCTGTATTAATGAAGGACCATTTGGTATTGTCTGTAGTTCATTTGTTAACATTTGGACCAGTATCCTAGTGTTGAAAGATGCACATCCTATTAGTAGTCCCCCATAGCCACTGTTTCTGTGATTGGCTTGTCTGTATACCCACAGACACTTCAGTCTGAACAGGCTCAGTTGCATGTTGCGCGGTTTACAGGACAGTGTATGTACTAGCCTCCAGCATACAAGCAAGAAATTTGCCGTGTTGGAAGGGAGCTGTTGATAATAAAACAGCATTGTGGGTTGCTGGAGCTTTTCCAGTCTTCCTCATCAGTGCTGATGCTGCTACTTTGAAAATTATGCATGCTTAGAAAGATGCCAAGTGTGCTGGCAAAATGCCCTGTCTGTTGTCTAACTGACAGAAATATCCAAGCAAAACTGTACCAAACAATATTCAATCAGCTAAGAATAATCAGGAAAAAAATGTGCATCTCAAAAGCAAGTATCTTCCCCAGAAGTGTCTCAGCCATATCTGTATCACATCTATGGGGCAGCCTTGTGGGCAGAGGTACGAGACAGTTAACTAAGTAAAATGCCTTGGTAGCTGCGCTTTTTTTTGTACATGTGCTTTTTTTGTACACATACTTTTTCTGTTCTGTGCCTCTTCCTGTATACCTTGTATACATAAACCTTTATCTTTTCACAGTAAAGTATCTGTATTACCTTTGGATTTTTTTCTTTTAAATGATAAACTTGCAATAAAGGTCAAATGTGACTAGTCATAGTTGTGGCCCAACTATACCAACTGTATTTAGATAATGTGGTTTGGAAGCTGTTTCTAACATGAATGCCAAAGCAGCTTGCCAGAGCATTGCAATAAGTGGATTAAAGTTCTGATAAGAGATGGAGGGAGGTCTACCATCCAGTGGAGCCAAAACTGTCTATCAGTCTGATTGAGCATTAGCCTGGAAGTGGGGAGCATTCCTGCACAGAGTACCTTGGCTGAAATGTTTGTGCCAAGGACTAACTTTTCTCCTAAAAAAGGACTTAATGGCTTTTTGGGCTGGAAAGGGGAGAAGTGACTATCATTTCTAGTGTATCATGCTGCTGCCAATATGAAATTATTTAGAAAGCAAACAGAACTGTGTTTCACTATGTTGTTCTGTGTGTATTTGACAGTCCCTGAACAGAGAGTATCTGCAGATTGAGGGAGTCTGTGGAGAGATGGTCTTGATCAGTTTTCTGGCTGGAAGCATTATTTCCATTGGGAAGGCCTAAAAATGCACTTCTCCTAAAGAGAACTGGCCATGTCAGAACCCAGGTTTCCTGTGTGCCCTATTGCCTCCTCTGTTCTCCCTTAGTTTGTGTTTTGCTGGGTAAATGATGGTTAGAGATATGCAATATATTTCTGTAACCTTTATCTTTTTTGAGAGATTGCTTTTAGTTTCTAATTTGAAACAGTCTTGCTTTAGTTTTGTGCAGTGTAAAGATGTCTAGGTATTCAGATGAGCAAGTCAATTTTCTTCTCCTTTTTTGTCTTTTTAGGAGGCTTGTGTGTGTGTTGTAGTGTAACCTCTGATATTCCTGATGAAATAACATACTCCGTATACTTTTTACATAAAGGTAAGATTAACCTGTTAAGTCATGCTTTATTTTCCAGACACTTACTTTGCTGAGAGAGTCACAAAATGCCTTGCAAAACAAATAACTACCAGAGTCTGCAGACAATAAACTACTGTGGTTGGTGTTTGAAGACAACAGCTGCCTTTAGCTGCAAAGCAGACTTTCCTGCTGTAGACTTCCTGCCTGATGCTGAACAAGTACTTTCAAACTAGTGGCCTCGTGACTGACTATTAATTTGGTCCCTTATTTCTGGCCAGACTTTGTTGTGCTGAGCACAAGCACCACTGAAATCTGTGGCAGCTTGCAGGTGTGTTGTACTCGTGCCATAAGGTGTTTGTGTAGGAAATAGAGCCAACGGCTCTTAGCTGGAATGTCTGCTTCAAGTCCAGTTCAACACGTCATTTTCACAGCAAGAGGTGCAACACTGAGCAACTATTCTCCCAGTCAGTATGTAAGTGGTGCTCTAGCCCTTAAAATGAAGACCTTTTTTGTTCTTGGAAAGAACATCGTTTTATTATGATCAGAATGAAACTTGTCATTAGCGTGATACATGGAGGAGAGAGACGAATTATTTCTCAGTTGAGAAGCTGCGTAGTACTGAGTAACCATGTTCAAGTGGACAACATAGCTCTGTTTTACTCTGTGTTTGCATTCATGTGTCGGGAAACTTTTCATGTGTCAGAGCTGCACTAACGTGTTGCTTTGCTGCTGGAATGCCGTGGGATTGAATGAACTGCGTTTTTGTGTTTGTGAAGGCATTAACAAATAGGAAAAGTCCGTTCTGGGTGTGGTAGCACCCTGTGTTGTACTGCTGTGCAGGGCTGGCTTCCCCAGCTGTGCTGGCTGCATAGCTGAAGGGTGGTTGCATTGCTGGGAGCCAGCCCGGGCCCTTGGACATCCCCGTCTGATCAACGCATGGCTGAGAGGCTGGTGTGAACGGTGGAGTTTTGGGGTTTTTGAGCACAGGGAGGTTTACACAGCACCGGGCCTGCAGTGACAGATGGTGTGCAGCTGTCTCAGAGGGGAAAAAGGCTTCTTGCCCGTGAACTGGCAGGGCTTATCAGGAGGGCTTTAAACTAGGTTGGAAGGGGGAAGGATGCAAAAGCAGTAGTGCCATCAACAGGTGCCCAAAGCTTGGAGAAGAATCTCTGGTCTCCAGGAGAACACCTGGCAAGCAAACCAAGAGAATTCCAGCTGCTCCAGTCAGAAGCCAACTTCCTCAGCGGCCTGTCTTAAATGCCTCTATGCAACACACAGAGCATGGGAAATAAGAGGAGCTGGAGGCGTGCACACACATGAGGGAGAGGCTCTGACTTCATTGGCATCACGGGTGCGTGGTGGGACAGCTTCTATGACTGGAGTGTCAGAATGGAAGGATACAGGCCCTTTAGGAAGGACAGGCAGGGGAGATGTGGAAAAGGAGTTGCCCTCTGTGTCAGAGACCAGCTGGAGTGCGTGGAACTCCACCTGGGGATGGAGGAGGAGACCTGACCTAGAGCTTATGGGTCAGGAGTAAAGGGAGGGCAGGGAGAGGGGAGACAGTAGTAGGAGTTGGCTACAGGCCACCTGGCCAGGATGAGCAAGTGGATGAGGCCCTCTACAGACAGATAGCAGCAGCCTCATGGTCACAAACCCTGGTTCTCAATGGGGAACTTCAACCACCTCGATATCTGTTGGAGGGACAACATGGCAGGGCACCAGCAAGCCAGGAGGTTCCTGGAATGTGCCAATGACAGCTTCCTTCTCCAAGTGATAGAGGAGCCGACAAGGAGGGGTGCTGTGCTGGACCTTGTTCTCACCAACAGGGAGGGCCTGGTGGGGAATGTGAAGCTGAAGGGCAGCCTTGGCTGCAGCAACCACGAAGTGGTGGAGTTTGAGATCCTTATGGAGATGAGGAGGATGTGCAGCAAGCTCGCTACTCTGGACTTCAGGAGAGGAAACTTTAGCCTCTTCAGAGAACTGATTGGCAGAGCCCCATGGGAAGAAGCCCTGGAGGGAAGAGGGGCCCAGAAAAGCTGGCAAGTATTCAAGGACCTTCTCCAAGCTCAGGAGTGATGCTGAGCCGCTCCTCTAAATTGGAGAGGCATGGATTTGATGAATGGACCACTTGGTGCGTAAGGAATTGGCTGGATTGTCGCACTCAGAGTTGTGGTCAACGGCTTGATGTCTGAGTGGAGACCAATGACAAGTGGCATTCCTCAGGGGTTGGTAGTAAGCCTGGCACCATTCAGCATCTTTGTTGGTGACATGCATGGTGGGATTCAGTTCACACTCGGCAAATTGGCCAATGACACCAAGCTGTGTGGCACAGTCAGACACTGGATGGAAGGGATGCCATCCAGAGGGACCTTAACAGGCTGGAGAGGTGGGGCTGTGCCAACCTCATGGAGTTCAACAAGGCCAAGTGCAAGGTCCTGCACATGGGTCGGCGTAATCCCAAGCACAACTACAGGCTGGGTGGAGAGTGGATTGAGATCAGCCCTGAGGAGAAGGACTTGGGGGTACGGGTGGATGACAGGCTGAACATGAGCTGGCAGTGTGCTCTGGCAGCCCAGAAAGCCAAACATATCCTGGGCTGTATCTGGGGAAGTGTGGCCAGCAGGTCGAGGGAGGGGATTCTCCCCCTCTACTCTGCTGTCATGGGAACCTATCTGCAGACCCCATCTGCAGACCCCCACAGCATCCAGCTGTGGACCCCTCAACATTAGAAGGATATCAACTGGTTGGAGCGAGTCCAGAGGAGGCCCCAAAGATACTCTGAGGGCTGGAGCCCCTCTGCTATGGGAACAGGCTGAGAGAGTTGGACTTGTTCAGCCTGGAGAAGAGAAGGCTCTGGGGAGACCTTAGAGCACCTTCCAGTACCTGAAGGGGACTTACAAGGAAGCTGGGGGGGGTCTTTTTACAAGGGTCTGTAGTGACAGTACAAGAGGTAACAGGTTTAAATTGAAAGCCGGGAAATTCAGATTGGATGCCAGGAAGAAATTCTTCATAGAGAGGGTGGTGAGGCACTGGGACAGGTTGCCCAGAGAAGCTGTGGATGCCCCATCCCTGGAAGTGTTCAAGGCCAGGCTGGATGAGGCTTGGAGCAACCTGGTCTAGTGGAGGGTGTCCCTGCCCATGGCAGAGGGGTTGGAACTGGATGATCTTTAAGGTCCCTTCCACCCCAGACCATTCCATGATTCTGTGAAGGAAGCTTCCCTCCCCCTGTTAAAGCAGTCACTTGATGTAGCATGAACACAAAAGTGACCACACTGCAGGTGTATTATGCAGTGCTGGTATTGACTTGCATGTGTTTGTGTTGGCAAGTAATAGGGCAGTGATGATGAGTATACTGACTCATTGCAAGCAAACTTCAGTCAGTGTCTTCTGTGAAAAGCTATTTTTTTTTAGATAGCCCTTCATCTGTAATGTTGCTGTTGGTCTTGGAGGTCTCATTTTTCTTTTTGTGGGGCATAGATAAAGCATATGTCTCTGCTAGCATCAGGAATCAAAGTCCTGGATGAATGGCTGAAGTATGGTTCATGGTCTACTTTTTTCCCTGGTGATTCTGTGCACTGTGGATCTATCATCTTATCTTGAATTTTCATGTGGTATTAAGTAGTATGATGTCCTGATCATGACACCATCTACCTCTGGATATTGCAGCATGGGCCTTTGGAGGGCAGTCATTGTCTCCTTAGTTATTTTAATCTTCAGCTTTTCTCAGAGACTGAGGAAGTTTGAGAGCTCTGTGTCATTCTTTCTGGATGCCAGAAGTATGGTGCAAGTCTAGAATAAAAGAACAGCTGTGCTGATGCAAAGCCCATGCAAACCCAGCAGGTCTGAAATTAGCCTATGTTTAAACAGAGCTGAGCTAAATTACAGCAGTAGGGCATGCAGATAAACAAACTGGAAATTCTTTAAAGTAAAAAGATCACCAAAATGTGAAGCACAGCTATTTAAAGGATTTGTTTGGGTTGGTTTTTTGGGATGGGGGGAGGTACTTTTACACAAGCTTGATCTGGGATGGAATGCTTCTTTAAACATGAACATAGGCTGGCCAGTTTCCGCATGCCAAAGAACTGCATTGTGTGGGTGCAGGTCTAGTAAGTATGCCACAGCTCTCTTTAAGGTGAAGTAACTCTGTGCAGACAAACTGTGAACCAGTAAAATATCCCTGTTTGGGTGTATTGGCACTGCTGAAGTTTGTAGATACAAGGTCATACTTGGCTTGTAACAGATGGTGTTTATTGTTTGGGTTTTAAAAATATTATTCTTTTTCCCTAGGTTACAAAAAAACTTTTACAGTTTCTCTAGAAAGAACAGAATCGCATCAATTGAAGGAAGTGGCTTTTATGAATCTTGGTAGGTTACTTGTGTTATTCCCCTGTGTGACTGCCATTCTCTGTCCCCACTAGGGAAAGAAATGGCTAACCCTTCTTTGGAAGGAAAAGCTTTTTTTTTTTTCTCTTGACTTTTAAGTAGTTGTGTTATTTTGCTGCCTTTTTTTTTTTTTTTTTTTCCCTTTTTATATTTGGCACTTGCTACTGCAATTCCTCACTACTGGTAAGCAACTTCCTCTGAAATTGCCTGAGAATATTCTCTGAAGATCAGCTGCTGAGTTCTTGAGTGTCTCAAGCCTCTTGAATCTTTCCCTGGAAACCCATATATATTGCTAGTGTTTCCTGTGTTAATACAACATCAGCTTTCAATTAATTCCTTTTATATTTCCTAGATATAATCAATTTCATCAGAGAGAAGTGGGGCAAGATGAGAATAATTTGAAACAGCCTCTTAAAGCAAATAAGTGAACAAGTGCTAAATTGACTACTGTTATTTCTTTAAATAGACTATTATGTGGCTGCTTATTTGCCTGGCCAGTTCCTGCACCTCCTGAATATTCAGCATCCTGACCTGCCGTGCTATAGTTTGTTTCTGACAGGTATAGTAAGACTGTTGTTCGAGGTAATTTTGTTGTTGTAGTGGAAACTTGTTCAAACCTCTTTACATTAATGTTGTGTTTCTCAGTGTTTGCTTATTGCACAGTGTTCTGAAGAAGAAGGAGAGAGATTAAAAAAATAAGAATGGCAGTTTTGCCACTTTCCATTTTAAAAAGAGAATCAGAAGTGACATTTCATACCTCATCTATTACGTTCTCCTAGCTTGTTATGAAATGGAGGAAGACCTTTCACTGAATTGGAAATTCTTTGCCTTGATTTCATAGTTTCCCTACCCCCATCTTTGCACATGCTTCTTGGTCCTCAATGTTCTCAAATTTCACATGGAGATGTAAATTTGATTTTACATTTCCTTCCTCCAATTGAGTTGCTTTAAATGTGTGTGTTAGGAGGGTGTGGAGAGAGGAAATCTGTGTTTCCTTCACCTGATCAGGCTGATGCAATTTGATTTAGAATCTCATCTGAGAGGCATGTTATTTCATTTCCAGCAAACATGTCTTTATGGGAAGTGGGTTATTTTTGGAAGTGGGGGGCCTTTGTTTGAAAACAGAAATCTGTTCTTCTGATTGGGTGATGGGAGAGGTAAGCAGTGGGAACTGGTGCAGGGGCAGCATGACAGGAAGCTAATACCTGTTGTATATACAGAATGAAATACTGTTCTGCTAGAAATGAGTGGAAGGCATGATTTCTGTCATGCAGAGGGTCTGGAATCCTCCTGTATGGTACTGTGGTGGTGAAACCTTACTACCAGCATAAATAAAGTGGCTTTGATCCGATGCTTCAGTCATAGAGTAGAACCTTTCTGTTCTGGCCCTTGGGGTTCATGCTGGGATGTCCAACAGTACACGTTTGTATTGTGATTCTGCGTGTGATCAATTCTGAACTGTATCGATATGCTTCGGTGCTAATTCTAGTGTTGTTTCTCTATTGCTAGCCTTGTGCCCTTCTCTGTTCTATTCTGATTTGTCCTGTGACAGCATTGTGACCCTCAAATCTGTATACCTTCTCTGCTTCAGCCATAGGGAAGGAGAGGACTGAGTATGGCCTGTGCTCCTCATTTACTTCCTTTACCCAGCCAGCAGCATTCCTCCTCCTCTTCAGAATAATACCAGGGCAGCTAGTACAAGAGGCAGACTGTTTCTTACTGCTGGGGACCTGGGAGTCTTAAGAGAAATACTGGTAGCAGCCAAATTTTGTCATCTTAGTCCTTTTTATTCTCAAACCAATATTCTTCAGGTGAGGATGCAAGAATCGACATGCTGCAAAACTGCTCCGTCCGATCCCCACTCACTTCAACAGTCTTAGATTGCGACATAGGAAGTATGTATGCCATGAGCATCAGTGACAGTGCCTTACTGCAGTTCCTACAGAACAGCAAACGAGACGGCGAGAGATTGGCAGCTCTACATTGTGCTCTGTTGCACTTCCAACACACGGAAGACTTGAAAATGCAGGTAGGACAAGACCCTCCTCTTACCTTCTCTCGGTGACTGATGTCTTAATGCAAAGCAGGGTCAGAGCATGAATTATAGCAGCCAAAGAAAGCCAGAGTCCTGAGCCAAGAGGCTCACCGGCTGTGCTGCCCAGATGGCTTTATTGGTCAAGGCTGTCCTGAAAACATTTATCTCTCTATCTCTACTTCATGCAGTGTCACTACCGAAACCAAAGTCTCTTACAAAACATGCTTAAACAGAGAGATGTGACAAACTCCCCTGTTCTCATTCTGACAGATTATTTGGTGGATTTCTGAGAATCTCTCAACGTGTCATTCTTTTGATCCCATTCAAGAATTTATCATTGGTAGGTATTTCTTTTTCTGCATGCTGAATTTTCCTGCATACCCTAGTTGTGACTTAAGGAGTAGCTGAGATGTCATAAACTGGCTCGTCTTTCCAAACTTTTTGGTTGATTTATGTTAACTGACCTGCAGTTTGTGGTGTTAGAGACAATATCTGTAGTTTAGAAGATATTACCAATCTGATTTTGAGACATCTATGTTCAGCTTTTCAAATGTATGCTTCTGTCTAGTGGGACAAATAGATTTATCTTTATTTTAGTTCACTGCAGAGCAAACTCACTGCCTGGATCCTGTCTTGGATACTTGGGATATAAATACTTGAGATTGGAGTGGAGGAACAAATCTCCTCTAGTCCAGTCCAAACCATTTTTTTATAAGGATTTGGCATATCATGATATTCTCGTTCTACTAGCCGATTCCTCAGTCTAGCCAGTGCGTGTCCGGTGCCCTGAGTCTTTGTACAAAGGACCCCTGCAGTGCTGAGCTGTAGCCAAGCAGCTGACCCGGCCCTGCAGCCATCTGGACTTCCCTTCCTCCTTTTGTGCACAGAATGGGACCGGTTCCACCATGGAGGAAGCTGTTTCAGTGACAGCAGTAGGATTTGTCCCTAAAAAAGTGTTAGATAAGGAACTGACTGTGAAGTCTGCTCTTGTTAATTGATAGTTTGTACAGTCTTGCTCTTATAAATCTCTTTGCATTGCACTCAGCCTCCCTGTACTGCAGAATGTGTCCAGAAATTCACAACCTGGATAAACTTTTGCCCTACACGTCACTGCTTGACTGGATTGGGGTAAGATAGCAGCTGGCGCTTTAATTAATAGCTAGAGGGAGTCTATTTTTTCTCCTTTAATACAACCTTTAAATTGTATGCTTTAGCTTTTCATAGACATGCTCTAAATCCATATCTGTGCTTTATGTCCATTTTATTTTGTCAAGTCTTGTTTTTAATAGTATTTTCCATAAGTCCTATTTTTTGTCAACAAATTAAAGCATTTATAAAAGAAGAACAGCTACCATAATGGAACAGATGATTGAATCTCTTGATTTTCATAATGAGGTATTAATTTATTGCTTGTTATGTGAGCTCTGTAGTGAATATGAAATACATGTAACCAGCAAAATCATGCAGTTCATTCCTAGACAAACAGTATCAGTAGAATTAAGATTTGTGGGTAAGCTTGCAGAACTAAAATAATTAGGCAAGACCCTGCAGTTGGAGAAAATAGCTGATTTTAATTTCTCTGAGTTAAGTGTTCTAATGTTATCCTTTTTTAAATGAGATGAATGAGAGAAATATCTTTTATATTTCTTTTTGGCAAAACTGAATGTGCAGTTTTGGCTAGCTAGCTAGTTTCACAAAGGAAACAGGTAATGGAGATACACTTAGATACCCAAACAGGCCCATGTTGTATGCTCGGTGTTTTATATTCTCATAATTTGTCTATATTTACAGATTATCCCTGGAGTAACATGTGCAACAGACATTATTTCTCTACCTGTGTTAGAGGTAAGTTCCAGTACAAAACAACATTGATATTTGCAAGTTAGGGCCTTTTTTTTTTTGGTGTGTGGGATAGGGGTGTGCTACATACAAATGAAGCAGTGTCCCCACAGCTGTGTCCAAAAATAGGGTGAACAGAAAATTGCCCTGTTTGAAATATCCATTCAGACTGATATTTGCTAGCTCAAAGAGGTATGTTTTTCCTTTTCCTGAGGTGACTTCTTCCACTCAACAGGGAGGGTTCTCCAAGAATTAATTCATGTTAGATTGGATTGATTCTTCATTTTGTGACTTCATTAGCTGGGCTTAAACTTGGTACACAGGCGTGTAGGGTATACATACCTCTATGTATACCCACTTTGAGGGATATTTCATTGTGCTGCCATCGGTACCAGTGGTTCACAACCCTCTCGCTTTGTTTTGTCCAGAGCGTCTTGTGATTGCACTGCTGCCAGGGCTTTGGCTACATAAAACTAGACAAATTCCTGCACGGCCTGGAAAAGGCGGTGAGCTGTATGGGGAGAGCACATGCTGTTTGGGTAGGAAATTGTACTTTCCATTGAAAACAACATGAATGATTCTTCCCATCTTTCATTCTGCTTCCTCAGCTCTAGTTCAGAGAAGTACTTGAAATTTTCCTAAGTGTTCCCCTACAAAATCTGAAAGAGACTTTTAATAAGCAGCTTGTTGTGGAGGGCTAATGTGAAGAGTCTGAGCTCGAACCCAACAGTACCAGTACCTACCATGGGAGTAGACTCTGAATACATGACAATATTGTTTCACATAGCGCTTGAGAAAGGTTAGAGTCTGTTTCCTCCCTGGTGCTTACAATTAGCTCATAAAGCTTCAGCGTTCGCAAAATCTTGTATAATCAGTGCAATTACACACTGCTCCCTCACTCTGCAACAGTGCAGCACAGCAGGGCTGCTACAGATTCGCCTGCTGTCAGGGAGTTGGGCCTTTCATATTTTGCTTGGGAAGGCTGACCTGAGAGCTGGGACACCTGGGAAAATCAGATCTTGAGAAAATTTGTTGCTGGATAATCCCTGTAATTTACTGAGGTCAAAGTGAGCAGGCCTTTAACTTGTCTTGAGTTTGAACCTCAAGCCCCTGGGGACAAATGCCTTTAGCAGCTATTCTTCCTGATTGTGGAACTCATTTCCTATTTCTGTCTGAAACCTAAACAGATCGAAAAGGTCAGAGTTGAACTAAAGAAAATATTTCCTGCTACTTTTGATTGCAAATTGCTCTGACTCTTGAGTGAGGACAAAGATGATAATACCTAGGGCAAGGTGTAGTGCTTTGTCTGCTTTGTGGCCCCTCAGTGACCCAAACCCACCACAGCTCCAGGTGAGCTGGTCAGCTGGGGTTTCAGTTGATGTGCGTTGTTGGCATCACAAGTCAGCCCCTGGTGACAAATCTGGTCCTACAAGCAGTATTCCTTTTGTAAAGGTTTTATCGTGTTTCACAGAAACAATGGTGAATTGTTGCTTTGAGCAGCTTTTTGGAGTTCTCAAGCCCATGAACTGTTGAGAGCCTTTAGGAAGGCTGTGTCTGTATTCAAAAAAAAAAATCGTGCTGTTTGGGTGTCAGGTGTATTTTTATCACTAAATTCCTGTTCAGCAAGAGGTAGCGAGAAAGTCTGTGAGAAAAGGAGTCCGATTTGTCAAAAAGCTTTATATGAGGATTGCAGTTAAGTCTGGTGGTTTTTTTTCCCTTTTTTTTCCTTCAACCCAAACTTGAAGGGGTGCGAATAGGCTTGATCAGAAGGGGAGAAAGAAGGGGCAAGAGGAATGAGGGAAGAAAATAGGAGGAGGTCCAGGAAAAGAGTGAAGATGTGTAGTGCAAGCAGTTGTCAGATGAGCACAGGAAAAGGCAGCCTCTCCATCGTGCTGTGCTGAGCCACAGCGCGAGGAGTGATGTTCTAAGGGGTAGCTGTGTGCACCTGCATAGTTAGTTCCACAGCTCTCTGAATGCCTTCACTGCTGGGGAGACATAGCACTACAGGTCCTCCGGAGAGGACGTACGCCTCTCAAAGTCCAGTGTCATCCTGCATCCTTTCAGAGGGGCGCAGCAGAGACCTCGCTTTGCCTTCGGTTACTTACGAAAGGCTTCATGGGAGCTTTTCATGGATTGCACGCTGGAAAGGCATTGCTTTGACTTCTGGTAATACAATGTCTTTTAGTTGCTCATGCTTAGGTACTAATTCCTGACTCTTCAGAAATGTCTGCAAAATAAACACCACCTAAAGCGAAGCAGCCTTCTTTTTCCAGTCCTTGTCCTGATGATCTTCAAGAAATAATCCTTTATTTTAAACTTTTGACTTTCTTAATGAGAGTTAATACAGTGCAGGTTTTCAGTGGTGTCAGCTTTTAATTGAGGCCTACCACTTCCTGTTACAGACTCAGTATATGAAAGAAACTTGCTGTCTTGCTTCCCCCCTGCCACACATCAAACAAAATCCAGCATGTCCTGACTGCAGTTTTGCAGCGGTGGTGCTGTCGCAGTTGCATAAATTGGTCACTAGATGATACCCTTACGCTATATTCTTGGTATTTCTCTGATTTCACATTGGTAACTACTGCAGCAGTAGGCTGTAGGTCTTGTTAGTTATGTCCAGCAGGGTGAACATATGGTGCCAGATGCACTCCCTATTTCCAGCTGCTAAATATAACTAACATGAAGCAAAAAGGAGATTTATTTTTCTCTGCTGCAGCTACAACATTAAAGCAACAATCGGCACTAGCAGCAAGAGGGAAGTGGCTGGCAGGATTGAGTCTCTGCAATTTGTTTTCCTTGGCAAATTGTAGTTTATAGTAGAAGAGGTTTTAAAGGCTTCTGACCTTGTCTTCTAAAGTTATTGTCATTGTAGAACAGTGGGGGAGAGAGCAAAATCCAACATGTTAATGCAAGATGGAGGGATACTGTGAACTCAAAGTTCTCTTCCTTCCGAAGTCACTGCTGTAGTGTCTGTATGGGAAGGTAAATGTATATAAAGGAGGGCAAGAACAGCTAGTACTATCTTTTGGGTTTTTAAAACTGCCAAAAAGAATTGCCTTAATCTCATCTCTTCCTCAGCAATGGTCACATCACTCCCCCTTTATAAACAGTGGCTTCCAACCTTTATACCCAGTCCAAGACCTAGCTCAGGAAACCAGTGCTTTTTTCCTCCTGTCTGTT
Organism: Rhynochetos jubatus; assembly: GCA_027574665.1. Taxonomy (NCBI): domain Eukaryota; kingdom Metazoa; phylum Chordata; class Aves; order Eurypygiformes; family Rhynochetidae; genus Rhynochetos; species Rhynochetos jubatus. Next base: position 13,310,591 of record CM050652.1, read on the forward strand.
CACAGCTGAATTTAAATCAGTTCCAGCGTTAGAGTCAAAGGCTTTAGAATTGCTATGAAAATGTTTGGTTTTGTTTCTTTTCTGGGATGAGGCACTGTTACTTGAGGTTGGCAAATGGATGTTTGCGATGTAAGTGTTGATGTAGTTTGAAAATTGTGGCAGCCTGCAGCTGCCAGGGTCATGGTGGTGTTCCTCTGTTTGGAACTACTAGAAATCCAGAATGGGATTTGTTTGACCAAATGTAAACGTTTACATCTATGTCCATTGCCTAAGGCTCATCTTACAGTCAGCAGAAATCTAGAATATGGCCAGTGTAGTCTGTGGTGCAGCTCTTCCCATCCCAAACATGTGAAATAGGTCAGATGAGTTATGACCCAGAAGTACTCATTTCTTCTCAGTGACTTAAAAGGATCCTAAGGTGGCGAAGTATCTGCACTACAGGCACCTCACGTTTAAGTAAGTGCCACCCCTGCCATCAAATCAAGAAAATAAAGGTACTGGAAAAAATAGTGTGACTGCTGCTGTTTAACTCTTCTCACTTAGATTGTTTTGAAGCTACACTAATCACAGTTCTTTCCAGTCACTTAGTGGAAGGGTGATGGGGTATTTCTTTAAGAGTGCAGCCTGTATTCATGCTTTCCCTGCAATACTTTTCAGTTCCAAAACTCCAAAGGCTTCTGGGAGAAACTCAACTCAAACTTGGAGAGTGTGAAGTATGCAGAGCCCCACTTGCATTACCAGAATAATGTGCTCCGGAGGCAATGGCATAACCTTTCAGAACAGGTAAATATACACGCGCTGAAACAGGCTCCAGAGCTGCCTTGGAAGTGGATGTTTCAAAGCCAAACAGAAGAGTTGTTATTTTTATTTTGAGGATAAAGAAATGGGAATCTGATTATGAGATGTGCAAAGACACGCAGTTGTTTCTCTTATAAGGTGATTGCCTGTGAATCGTACTGCGCTAAAATAATGCGAGAAACGAAACAAAAGCAGAGCTTGCACATACCTCTGTTGTCATGTAGGTTAAATGTGTGTCTGTAAGCATGGGTGGTTAGAAGGGGGACTGAAGCTTCACTCTGCCATATTTCCATTAAAATTGAAAATGGGCTTCATTTCCTATCTGCGTTTTGTCAGGGAGCATGTTCATTGGCCTTCCACTCTGTTCATTTGGGGGTTTTTGTTTGTTTACAAACCAGAGAGAGGACAGAGGAACCACAGCGTATTTGAGGAGTATTTTTGAAAATGCCAAAAAGTAGGTACTGTTTTCTGTTATATTTGCCCTTTCTTATTTTGTTGAAGTATGTTAAAGTATTTAATGTGTCATTTAAATAGTTGATTAGATATCTGATTAGGTATCTTGCTTTAAAGAAGATTATCCAGCTAAAAATCAATTGTTGGAATCCTTGTAATCACTATAGCATGATCTGGAATATCCAGGCCTCTCAAACTAGGGAATTTATGGTAAACGTGAAGAGTTATTCTTATGCAACCCAGACAGATAGCATTTTTTTAATGCTATTTAATATCTTTACTACATGTAGTCACATGTACAGTTTTGGGATTTCTTTAGCTGTCTTTGAAAGATCAAAAGGTCATTTAAGCTTTTTAATGTCCTTGTGAAATCCGTTAGAGTAATGCATATGAAACAAGCTGATTTATGTTTCAAACCCCAGGGTGCTTTCTCATCTGGACACGTGGGACTCCGGTAAGTAAAACCTGCCTTGGTGTAGGCCTTAGCTATAAGGTTTGTTAGAATGTTTCCATCTAGCTGTTGTTGGCTAAACGTAAATTGCTTTGTGTGTTTCCAGCATTGAAGAGTGTGAGGCATTAAGATGAGGGGTTATTAAATTAGAGGAAAACCTTCTCTCTGACAATCGTGGTAGGGTCATATACTGACTAGAAAACCTTTGAAAATTAAGTTCTTACTTCATATTGGATCTAACAGCATCAGCAGTAAACCTTTGTGTGCCCAAGGATTTCTTCTTCAGGTTTTTTCTCCTGGAGCTGAGTCTCAGTGATGCCATGTTACTGTTGAATCTTGTCCACTTTGCAGCTCTACAACTTGTGTACAGCAGGAGGGTATGGCTGGTGAAAAATCATGGTGTAGAGAAAGCAGATGTAAGGAATTTCCCTAGGCCAGGAACACTTGAGATTTTGTGATGCTAAGTTCCTCTGTCATAAATAAGGCTGAATTTAGTAGTAAATTATGTTCCTGCTGCTCACACATCAGTGCCTTCCGTGTGCCCTGCCACTGTGCTGTGAAACGATGCTGATTTAAGTGCTGCTCCCTCCTTTTATTATGAAGAATTCTCAGTGCATTCATTCCCATCCCCTAACACGGGTCATGCGCACCACTGCTGGTTACTGCTGTGGGCTCTGACTTTGAGGAACCTCATGTCAACTTTGCTAGCCTCAGGTTTATCTTTTCTGAAGGTGCTTATTGAGGAAGAAGTCAGATGTTTAACTAGAGAATTTCTAGCTAGCTGTCAGCTGGGAACAAGCATCAGTGCAGTCTATCTTCCCTGTAGATTTTTCTTCAGGTCCTTTAAAACAGTGCTGCTGAGTGGTGGAGTAAATACATTGCAAGGTGAGCAAAGAACTTGGTAAAAAATTCAGCAGTCGAGTCTGTAAAATATTGGCTGGATTTTATGCTACATGATGAAATTGGAGATTGTTTTTCTTCTTTAGTAGACAGGAAGCACTGATCAGGAAGTACAGGGTATTACATTTCAGAAGATGCTATAACCTCTTTCCATTAACTTAAAAGGTTGTGTGTAGCAGTCTGCAAATCTGAGTAACACAAGCAGCCAGAACATGGGGGAGAACCAGGAAAGTGGGAGGTGATTCTGTGGAATATTTACTTTATGTCTAGCCATTTCCTTGGAAGTCCCATTAACTGTTTTGGCTTGTTTGTTTGTAAATGGCAAGTTCTAAATAGCAGCTGCATTTGCACTGGTGTTAATAGAAGGTTCCCTGAGGCTCTTTGCTTTACTGAATCACCACACTGTGATAACTCTCCCTTAAATATTAAAGACGAGAGTAATGTCAGTGAAGTGTAACGTGGTGTGACAGGCTTGTGTTCCTCTGTGCTCTGGTGTTAAGCACTCAAAGGAGAAGATGGCAGATAGAGGGTGGTTTTCCATCCCTCAGTTCCCTCTTACGCAGCCTTGATTCTTCGCTATCCTAGTTCTGTAGGTGAGTAGATCAAACCACAACTTCTGTTTGTTTGTGTATGTTTCTAAGTACTTTTGAAGCTGGTTGCAGTCTTTGTGTTTGTGTAGCGTCATGTCCTTGAATGATTCTTGCTCTGTTTGTTTCAGAGGAAAGGCTAGTACCTCTCTTTCAAGAGGAGGATTATCAGCAGCAATTACTAATGGGACTGGTATGTGCTTTTGTCACACTGTGCACTAGAGGACGCACAACCGCAACAAATGTAAAGAGTAAGCTTAGAAGTTCCAGTGCTGAGTAGAAGCTTACTCAAAGTAATTATGGGACAAACATGGTATTTCCTAAATTTTAGAGTTCATAGTCACAATATCATGATATTGTCTTAACAAGTCACAATACCATGAGGCATCAAGGAAAAACCGCAGTGAAAAGTTGATTTGTCAAAATGCTTTTTGCATACAGCTTTGTGCTTTTTGCAAGCTTTTCGCTTTTTGCATCCAACTTTTCTTTGGCTAGAAACAGCTATTCCATCCTCTTGGAGTTCATCTTAATCTGTCAGTTATTTTTGGACTACTTTACATACTTAAAACATGTGTAGGTGAATTCCCCATCCACTGCTTCCCTCGAAGAGAAGATCAAAGATCTTCCTGCTTCTCAATTTAACACCTTTTTTTTACTGTTTCCTTTTCCTTCTACCTCACTTTTGGGCCTGCTGTGGCTGCTCTGAGGTCCCTTCCTCTTCTGCACTGTTTTCACTGATGATCTCCCCAAAGGATCTACCATCCTTATACTTCTGGGTAATAAATCTAATCTCAAATCCCTGCCCGTCCTCCGTCTAAACACGTCTTTGCTTATCTCTTGTCCTCTTACTATTAAAACCTTATAAAGCTCTTCAGCATGCACTGGAAGGTCTCAGCACTGCATCTGTGAAGAGCATCAACACTCTCCTGTCTGTCCTAATCTAAGCTACATTTTCATTCTTTGCAGTCTTGTCCCCTTGTTTCCAAGTTCTGCCTCGCATTCTCTGAAGCTTCTCTACATTCCTTCCCTGCCGTTTATTCAGTCAGATCCAAAAAGCAGGTCACTGCTGTCCTTTGTCCATGCTCTCCTGATACCTGTATGGCTGTCCTGACACACTGAGATTCATCTACTTGTGAACTGCTTGAGACGGCAAGAGCCAGCATGAACTTGAGTTGCAATCAGAAGACACGTGAAGTCAGAGAATATTTCAGAAAGGAGAGGGTAGGGAGTGGCGTGGACTGTGGTAAAAAACCCCACCTCCACCTGATTTTAAAGACTTCACCTTTCATGTTTAACTGGAAGTTGCCATGAATCACTGAGCTTCTCAGCTACTACCACAAACTTTGCTGGTGCTAGTTTTCTCTGTAGTAAAATCCCTTGGGTTTATTTGTGTGTAATAAACACTTACATTCTCAGGGTTCCGTGTTCTTGTTAAAATCCTTCTTTCACCCTGTTCACTTGGCTGGACCCAGGGGGACATAAGAACTGGAAGCTTTGACTGTTCAGTGTCACTGAAAGTTTCATGTAGCACTCATTTTACTGAATTTGCACCAACTAACCATTTTGAATGTTTTGATCTGCTGTTGAATTCATCAAGTTTGTACGGTAGCCTGGGTCTCACTCTGACCTGGAGTTTTGTGATGGGGAATCCCTGTTGCGCTAAGTTGTGCTGCTCCGGCCCTGCACCTGGTGCAGCTTGTGCATCTTTTTGAAGATGCCATGAGGATGCTGAATTGTTGCCTTTTTTTTTCTAGATGGTTGCTCAGCTAAAGGATCACCTTATGAGACATCTGCAGTATGTAGGAAAAAAGAAGATTGACCAAATAGTTTTGAATTACGTTGCAAACCTGGTTAGTTTGATTCCATATTGCGAGCAAGCATGGTATGGGGGGGAGGGTCTTGGGTATGTGTTGTGTGTATGTAGCATATGTTTGGTGGAGGAGTTTGTTTTTAAGGTGTTTAACCACATTTTTAGGCCTAATATTTTTTTACATTGATTAAGGACACAACACTACTTAAATAATACTACAAAGAGTTGTATTGGTCACTCAATACGGAAGAAATGGTTCCCTCGCTGGCATAAATAAGGTCTATTCCCAGAAGTGGAAATGTGAACTCATCCTGAAAGTTGAAAGAATGGCCTTTTAGATCTATTTTGTTTCCTGTCGAATACATTGCTGTGTGTTTTGAATAACGAAAGTGCTACCAGGGGAGATACAAACTGAAAAACAAAAAAAGATTTCTCTCTAATATGTCAAGAGCGTAAATCATCACTACTCCTGCATACTGACTTCAGTGGGCTTTTTCTGAGTGTAACAGGAGAGAGTTTTGCCTGAAGAAATCAATATAAACCACAGTGAAAGCTTCTGTCTGTCATCCTCTTAAGAAAAACATTTTTAAAAAAAGCTGTGAAAACTGTGACTGTTGTGCACAGAAATTATTGTACCTGGTTTTGCTGTCTCGACATCAAATCCTTTAAGTGAAGAATGTGGAGACCACAATGTGGACGACTCGTAAATCAAGTTCTTTGTCCTCGTGCTAGCCTTGTCACCCAGTTTGGCAGAAACTCCCCACAGTGCTGTTTTCTAGGGTTGGAAATCTCAGGAAACTTTCTTGAGGCTACTGGTAGCTGCATCTTTGAAGTCCAGTGGAAATCGGTTCTGCTGTTGACATTACAGTGTTCTCTGCACTGCTGCAACTGCCACTGGTGTTACTGACTTTACTATTCAGGCCTCACTCTGTAGCTGGACAGGTTGTTTTACTGATAATTAGCAATCTGATTTCTGTGTCTTTATAGGGAGGAAAGAAAAACTAGTGGCTGATTAAAATAGAAACAGTACAGCATGAACCAAAGCTTTGTACCTGAAAACAAAGAAGCAGAAGTGGAATGTTTGTTCTCCTTTCAGTAATTTTGCAGTTATCATTTGTTCATTCTTAATATAAACTAAGATAAAAAAATATGAAAACACAGCCTTGACCTGCAAGACTAAATTATTGTAGACTAAATCTTACAGTCAACTCTCAGCCCTCCCCAGCAGCAAGCTCTTAGGATTATTTTTTTTTTTTCATTAATATGACTGAAAGCAAGAATACTGTCGACTCAATTTACAGACTTACTATTCTTGGAAGAAGTACTATAAAAAAAGGTCATATGTCTATAAAGATTATTGGTGCATCTGGCTGACTATGAGCTGGCAGTGTGCCCAGGTGGCCAAGAAGGCCAGTGGCATCCTGGCCTGTATCAGGAACCGTGTGGCCAGCAGGACTAGGGCAGGGATTGTCCCCCTGTACTGGGCACTCGTGAGGCCGCACCTCGAATCCTGTGTTCAGTTTTGGGCTCCTCAGTGCAAGAAAGACATTGAGGGGCTGGAGCGTGTCCAGAGAAGGGAACGGAGCTGGGGAAGGGTCTGGAGCACAAGTGCTGTGAGGAGCAGCTGGGGGAACTGGGGTGTTTATCCTGGAGAAGAGGAGGCGCGGGGGAGACCTTATTGGTCTCTACAACTACCTGAAAGTAGGTTTCAGAGAGGTGGGGGTTGGTCTCTTCTCCCAAGTGACAAGGGGTAGGACAAGAGGAAATGGCCTCCAGTTGTGTCAAGGGAGGTTTAGATTGGGTATTAGGAAAAATGCCTTCACTGAAAGGGTTGTCAAGCATTGGAACAGGCTGCCCAGGGAGGTAGTTTCATCACCATCCCTGGAGGTATTTGAGACATGTGGACAAGGTGCTTAGGGACATGGTTTAGTGGTGGACTTGGCAATGTTAGGTTAATGGTTGGACTTGATGATCTTAAAGGTCTTTTCCAACCTAACTGATTCTGTGATCTTAGGTGCTGTTTGGAAATCTTTAAAAATTATTTTATTGTTAGCTTTGGGTTTCCTCTCATCCTAGTCAGAAACTCTTAAATCTTAAAACTCTATATCTTAAATGTTTGGAAGTACTTTAGGGGAATAAATTGTTTTGATTCTTCCAACAATTTTCTGTAGCATCAGCAGCATGTAGCTGAGATAATGAAACTAACGAAACAGGAAGGGACTCAAAATGATTTGCTTGTCTGCTTTCATAAAATACTATTTCATTACATTCAGGAGCGAAGGCATGGCAGAGAACAGGGCTCAGCTGATGTCGAAGTAGCCGAGACATGAGAGCATCAACAGTTCTCGCAGAACGGTAGCCTGGAGCTGGTGTCTGGGTGTTGTCAGAGGGCTCTGTGTATCTGTATACAGAGAAGTAACCTGGGGAAGTGTGAGTGGAAGGTCTCGGTGGGAATTCCTTGCTTTGCCGAGGAGGTCTGCAGGGCCTGAGCATGCTGGTTAGCGGTTCACAAGCCACACAGCTTGCAGCAATTGTCTGCATGTCCATATTCTTTCCCTTCTCCAACCTCTTTATCTTAGCTTTGCTCAGTATCTGTTTCTTTCCTTCTTTTCATTCCAGCAGGGCAGGGAAGAGGGGAAATAACAGAAGCAGCATGACATTTGCTGTCCTGACAGCAAGTGGAAGAGGTGGCAGAGCGAACAGCCAGCCTGTGGCACAAGGAGACAGACCAGAATAGGCTGGTGATGTTTACACAGATTCACAGAGTGGTGGGGGTTGGAAGGGACCTCTAGAGATCATCTAGTCCAACCTCTCTGCCAAAGCAGGATCACCTGGAACAGATCCCACAGGAACAAGTCCAGGCAGCTTTGGAAAGTCTCCAGGGAGGGAGACTCCCCCACCTCCCTGGGCAGCCTGTCCCAGTGCTCTCTCACCCTCACACTGAAGAAGGGTTTCCTCATGTTCAGGTTGAACCTTCTGTTTTCCAGTTTATGGCCATCGCCCCTAGTCCTGTCACTGGACACCACTGAGAAGAGCCTGGCCCCATCCTCCTGACACCCACCCTTTAGATATTGATAAGCACTGATAAGATCCCCCCTCAGCCTCCTCTTCTCCAAGCTAAACAGACCCAGCTCTCTCAGCCTTCCCTCAGATGGAAGGTGCTCCAGGCCCTTCACCATCTCAGTGGCCCTGCGCTGGACCCTCCCCAGTAGCTCCTTGTCCTTCTGGAGCTCAGGAGCCCAGAACTGGACACAGCACTTCAGGGGAGGCCTCACCAGTGCAGAGCAGAGGGGGAGGATAACTTCCGTCGACCTGCTGGTTTCTCTGAAAGTCGCTGCTGTGGCTGCACCTTTTTGGCTGACGTCTGTGGTGAGCTGTCACCTGATGTGGTTTCAGCTGTGGAGGAGTAGAAGACAGGCTCCATTTGGATTTCAGTTTCCTTGGAAGGAGGAGGACTGCCTTGTATTCCCTGCACAGGAGGGAATCTGGAAGACAGCAAGACCCTGTCTTACTCCCTTTTTTTCCTCTGCTCACGATTCTTTTCTTTGGCTGCTTCCATGTCTTTCCTGTAGAAACAGCCACAGGAGCTCAGCACTTGTGGTTCCAAATCTCAGCACCTTTGCCTGGAAGTGCAGATGTTTCAAGACAGCAAGGACAGTGTTGAAGTGTCAGCGCAGGCCCTGCTGCGTGCACTGGTCCACTGCTGATCTTGTTTTCTCTCAGTAGTTTAGAGCACTCTGAGGAAATGGCTTCTGATACTTTCCCAGAAAGACCTCATACTGTACCTCTTTGTTACCAAAGGACAAGTGGCTTTGCCGTGGAGGTGTGGGTTTAGCTCTTAACTTGGTTCCCACCGCGACCCACTGCTAGCCTTGGAGAGGAAGCTGCCTGTAGTGCTGCTATAAAACAGATGATGTTTGCTTTCCCTCATGCACGTTGTGCTGTGTGTTATACAGACAGAAGTCTGAGGTGTGGCTTCTCTTTCTGTATGTACGATGTCCATTGTGGCTGATCTCCAAAGTGAGCTGCGCTGTTGGCGAGGGTGTTGTCACAAGCCTGCGTGTGTTTGAGTGTGTTGTGACAGCTAGGTTGACACTGGCTTAAGAAGGTGATGCCTTTCTGTACCCTATGAAAGCCGTGCGGTTTGCTGTATTGTTAAGCAGGAATGTTGATTCTGGGGTATCATACCCATGAAAACGATTGTTGTTGCACAGATAATAAGAGGGGACTCTGGAGTTTGTAAGAAGCTTCCCTTCAGCTCAACACTGGTGTTCAGATCCAGCTGTAGCTCCCGATGCAGAGGCCTTAGCTGCACCCTGCATGCTGGCCAGAGATGAAAGTCATTCTGGCAGCAGGTGCGGTTCCTGTGACTCTTCTCTGAAAACTGGTAATCACTCATTTCCTGGAAAATGAGTGGAGAAAACTTGCCATACTCCAGAGAGATTAAACTGGAGCTTTCCGCTGCATCCAGATAGGCTGAAGATGGAAAGTATTAAGTGATTATTCTGCAAGTGGGAGCTGTGCAAGGCTGGAGGGAATGGTGGAGGGAAAAGGCACTGCCTTGTAGAGGTACCTTGGCCAAGGTACCGAGAAGGGCGCTCCAGAGCATTCCTGGAGGCCAATATTCCTGTTCTGGCCTTTGCCTGTGAGCTTCTCCTGTGTGTCCTCTTTCTCTCTTGCGCAGAGCTTGTGACAAGTTAGAGGTTGGAGGGCTAGAACCTATGAGGAGAAAATAAACTGGGAGCGAGGATTCCTGGATTCTGGCCATCCATGGGGGAAAGGGTTTGTAATGTCTTGTGACACCTCTCTGCAAAGCTGGGGTCAGACTTGCTTCCTGGGAGTGTCCTGGGATTGATTGACTGGTGCACTTTGAGGCCCAGAGGTAAAAGGCTTGGAGGAAGTCTCTGTCCTGTTGCTGAGCTGCAGAAGTGTTTACATGTGACAGTCGTGAGGGGGAAGTTATTTTAACTCTTCCATGTGTGTCTCTCCAGCTGCAGCAGCTTAGAAGGCCCAAGTGAGAACAGGGCTTGTGGCTTTTGAGGGCTGACAGTGTGTAGTCAGGCTCAGCCTGGGAGCGCAAAGGAGCAACAGCGTGGGCCAAGGGATTGTTCTACTTCACTGTGGACAGAAAGGAAATTCATTAGAGGAGGAGAGGCATTTGCTTGTTTCATTGTTCCTCCTTGTCAGGACTAGGTTTGTGTTTCCTCCTGCAGACTTTTTTTCTGCAAACTGAGTATATTCTGCTGTCTCCAGCATCATCCAGTTTTGTCTGGGCCCTCAGGACCTTTCCTTGCCAAGCAGGTTTTGCTTTTGTGGCAAACAGACCTTTCAGCATTTGATGCAAGAGTGTGAGATCAGTTGATCCCCAGAAGCACAATGTGTGAAGATGCTGTGTGTCTTGCACAGTGCTTTGATGAGCTGGAAGCACTGAAACTGCTGGAATAAGGCAATTCAGTTACAATTCAAATTTTAGTCAATTTTACATTTTAAGCCCCTTGAAAGAATAGATAAATACTTAAGTTTTACGAAGAGCCTTATGGGAAGTTTTTAATGTAAACTGTTGTGTGAAATGAGTGAAGGCCAAGGACACATTCAGTCTTTTCTTTTTTGTTTTAGCTGAATCTGGTACATCAAATAATGAAAGAAGTTTGGAGGAGATACCAGCTTCATTCCTGCATCTTCTGCTTGTGAGCAAGTTATCTGTTAAAGTTGTCAGCCTCCCTTTTAAAATATGGGCACAGTAATTCTGGTCTTCAGCAGTACTGCTTGCTCGAGCGGTCAGCGCTTACTCTGCCGTGGGTGTCGGTAGGACTGTCACGTGCTGGCCCTCTCTAAGCCTCTGTCAGTATTAATCTTAGAGGCTGAGTTCAAAGTTGCCGAGTTCATAGTGGTCTTAAGCTGGGTAGTGGGTGTTGAACAGCTGTAAAAGCCAGGTCACTCACACCAGCATTCAAAATATTTCCCCTTTTGCTGTTGATACCAGGTGCTGCTGGGAGACTTGTAAATGCGCAGCAGTGGGGTAGGAGAAAGGGGACAGCACAGAGACTTTGTGTGTCAGCACCAAACAGCCAGTGCTGCTCGGTGCCAGACACCCAAGTAAGCAAGATGTCATCCCATGGCAATTCACCCAAAACACCTGTGTTTAGTGTGCACGTGGTACAGCATATTGACTGTATCTCCAGGAGAGTGTGAGCATCTCGGGTTTCTAATGTGTTGCTCCTTTGTTAAATACAGTGATGAGAGAGGAAGTGCAGGAGAGTTCGCGGTGTTCCGCATCATGACTCGGATTTTGGAAGCTGCAAATGGCATGTGCATGCCTTTACCTCCTGGTAAGTCCGATGCTTTGCTGTTTTAGTTGTGAGGAGAACAGTGCTGTGGGTTCCTCCCAGAAGAGCACTAGCTGCAAGTACATGTGTCAAGTTAGCTTTGGCAGTATCGAAACCTGTTAAAGACAGTTCAGAGGGGAAGACGGCCCATAAATGAAACGAAGCTGAGTAGTTACTGCAAATGGAAACAACAAATCAGAAATTGAGTTCTCCCTTTTCAGTTTCCAGTGGAATGCTTGCACGCAGTCTTAGCTTAGAACTAAGATTCAGACTTCTTTCATTTACATATTTCTCGTAGATGACTGGGCTTCAGTGTCAAGGGCTACAAGGGAAAATACTATTAATAGAGTTGTTTATTCATCATGTTGTTGCCCTGTTAATATCTTTCTGTTCTACCCTGAGAGGATTGCTTCCAGCCTTGATGGAAGAGCTGATCTTGATAGTAGACTTCCATTTCGCTCATAATCGCTTAGAGTCTTTTCAAAGCACTTCCATACTTTTGTTAGGGAAAGACTTCTCAACATATTAATGCTTTCTGATTCTGTTTGAGTCTTTCTAGTTTATATGGCCTGATTTGTCTTCAGTCTTTGAAACCAATTTAGATATGAGGTTATCCCTCAAACTTACACGGTGGGAGCGCAAATGCTGCCACATCATGGTGTCATGTGATAACAACCATCATCTGGCTGATGTTAATGAGAAACTGGTCTTAATTCTGCCTGTGGGAATGTGTGGGTGGCTGCCACACACTGAGGGTGGTGAGGCCTCAGGTTTTGATTAATTAGGAGGAAAAAGGGAGATAAAAGACAAATTCATAGAACAATTCGGATACAAGGCAAGAGCTTGGAGATGTTTAGTGACTGTGTATGACTACAAGGACTGTTTTCAGTCCCGTTGGCTTTCCTCTTTCTGACAGGACTGAAATTGAGAGGACTTAAAGGATGCCTAAATAAGACTCCATGACCTTTGATGAAGTGACTTCCTCAGCAACTAGAAACAGTCAGCGGTTAAGGATAGTGTTTCTAATGCCAGTCTCTAATACAGACTTAGGAAAAAAAATACATTGTTGTACCAGACAAGTTTGTCTCTCTCTCATAGGTTTTCACACTCTGCACTTGGGGCTTGGTGTTCGATGTCTCCCTCTGCATACCCTCCTGCACTACATTGATAGTGGAGTCTTGCACTTGACAGAATCATGTGTCAGGAAATTGCTGAGAGGTACAGCGAGTTTCGGTACAGCCTTACATAGTACAAGTATCTATTGGGGGAGAATCTGAAATGATAATTTTTCCACTCGGGACTTCTTAGAAAAGTGCATGCTAAAGGTCATCTTAGAATTTGTTGAGGGATTTCTGTGATTCCATGAAAGTGCACACGTCTGTGTAAGGAAGTCGGTCTGCTATCTAGTCCTGAGCTTCTGCTTTAATTATGTTTGGAACAAGATACTATACTGGGATTGGCAAATGGTTAGAAACTCAGTGCTAGCAAATAAAAATCGAAAAGAAGTACCAAAAGCCTACCTGCCCCAACATACCAATATTTTTAGTAAATACTGAGATCGTGAATGTCTTCTAAATAGACCGTAAGGTTACATAAAGATGGGAGTTAACATTGGTTCTGTAGGAACTGAAATAGTCATCAAGAGGGGCCCCAGGCTTCAGAATGAAACAGGGAGTGAGGCAAATTGGCCAGCTGCAGGCAGAGTTAGCATCACACCCATGTTAACTGCCTTTTTGAAGGGAGGAGGAGACAACTGTCATGTAGGTTTCCTGGGATACAGCAGCACCAACTCTCCAACAGTAATGCGTTTCATCACAGCTGCAACCACGTTCCCTTGTAACATGGTATCTCTCCAGTGCTCAAGCAGAGGAACACAATATGCAATATTTGTCTGTGCTTGGTCTTGGTAAATGTAATGTTATAAAGATGGGGAGTTCTGCCTAGTCAAAACATTTTTGATTACTGTCTAAATTGTTACATGAAATGGTGAAGTTACACACAAGCACACAGAAAAATATTTATATAAACAGTGTGAACATACATTACACTTCTAATAGCCCTTATTTAAAGTTAAAATTTTCACTTAATTACAGAGATTATATTTATTCAGAATGTCTTAAGTGGAAGTTGAAACTTTCAGCAATGTGGTTACCACTAATGATGGTGTTTGGGTTTTTTTTTTTTCCTTTGTCTTGCAGATCTGGATGACACTGAGGAGAATGAAAAGCTGAAGCTCAGTATTATCATGAGGCTTCCTGAGGTAACTAACAACTTCAGATGTAATTTCTTAGATTTTGGAATCGATAGGAAATTCCTCCCTGTGGATAGGATCAAGCCAATGGAAGACTTAGCTGTGCCCTGTGTGAATCACAGCTACAACCTGAACCTCCACACGTTCATAGAATCATAGAATGGTTTGGGTTGGAAGGGACCTTAAAGACCATCTAGTTCCAAGCCCCCTGCCATGGGCAGGGACACCCTCCACTAGACCAGGTTGCTCCAAGCCTCATCCAGCCTGGCCTTGTTGAACACTTCCAGGGATGGGGCATCCACAGCTTCTCTGGGCAACCTGTTCCAGTGCCTCCCTACCCTCTCTGGGAAGAACTTCTTCCTTACATCCAATCTAAATCTCCCTGCTTTCAGTTTAAACCCATTACCCCTTGTCCTGTCACTACAGGCCCTTGTAAAAAGTCCCCCCCAGCTTTCTTGTAGCCCCTCTTCAGGTACTGGAAGGTGCTGTTGTAGAAGGCCACCATATTCGTCGGGCACGATCTGCCCTTTGTGAAGCCATATTGGCTGTCACCAGTCACCTCCTTGTTTTCCATGTGCCTTAGCATCATTTCCAGGAGGATCTGCTCCATGATCTTGCCAGGCACAGCAGTGAGACTGACTGGCCTGTAGTTCCCTGGCTCTCTCTTTTTAAGGATGGCGGTTATGTTTCCCCTTCTCCAGTTAGTGGGAATTTCACCAGACGGCCATGACTTCTCGAATATGATGGATAGTGGCTTGGCAACTGTTCCCGCAGGACCTGTGGGTGCGTCTCACCAGGTTCTGCATCCGCTGTTCATGACCTGTTGCGTACCCTGATAAATTAGAATGTTGTCCCTAGTGTTTTACAGCTCATCCAGTACCTCGCAGGAATCAAATAGACAAGACTGACGCTGTTCTGTTGGGTGCTCATCTGCATAAAGCAGTAGCGGTTTTATGGGCTTTAAAGAGGATTTTTTTGTCTCTTCTTTTTTTTTTAGCATTCGTGAATGCTTTCTCAGCTGTGACCTCAGTGTTTCATTTTACTCATTTTATGAAATATGTTTAAAAGCCGGTACAGTAAAAGCTGTAAAATCTGATCATCCCACAGCACTGTGGCAGGGATTGAATTACAAGAGCTCCCGCTATGTAAAATCCACCAGCCTCACCCCCTGGTAAATGGCTGGTGTAGCCACATGCTGGATCTAATTACTGATGCTCCGTTGGAAGTTCCAACAGAATGGGAGATTGACTCCTCCTTTGCCCTTTTGTCCTTAGTGCACACCACAGTATGCAGAGGAAGCCCCACATCTCACTGAGCAGAGGAAAACCAGGGATCCCCCTTGGGGAGTGCATTGCTGTGAAATAGGCTTTTCTCAGAATAAATTGTGTATTGTCCGTTCACTGTGGGCTGTCACGTATAGTTCAAAGGGCCTGAAGTGCCACTTTGGTTTTCCTCGAACAAGGGTTTCTTTATTGGGCAGCAGTTTTGAGAAGGGGTAGGGAAGGAGAACTCCACAGGGCATTCTTTGTCCTCTGTATCTTATTCTGGGCACGGGTTGGTGAGCTGGGTCAGCGCGGGGGCCTCCCTGCGCCGTCAGTCCCAGGCCTGGTGGGTGGGGAGCCCCATTCCAACTGTGCTTTGGCAGAGGGGCTGAGCTGGGAGGGCTTCAGGGGTCGTGTGCCGCTGGTTACGCATAGTGGACTCAGCACCATACTGTGTCTGTTTAGAGCTTCGGGAAAAAATGCGGAGAATAGTTTGTTTGCTGGAAAGGACACTGGGGTGACTGGGACTATTTTGAGCAGGTTACGATCACTAGATGACTTCAGCTGCATCAGAAGCAAGTATTGAAGCACCATTGAAATTGTCCAGCGTTTCCTAAATGAACTCTTTCAGTACTCTGTACTGCAGTACAGCTGAAAGCAAGGGGCGAAAAAAGGAGTTCTCAATAGGGAAAACAGCAGAAGGTGGAACTCTTCCCAGTGTGTCCGTATTTGTTTGCTTAGTGGTTAGGACTGGAAGCTTTGGGACATCTGTGTTTGAATCCCTCTTGCCCTTGGGGATGTGAATCAGTGTTACCAATTCCCAGGGCAATGTACTAAATAATGGGATGCAAATTCAATTCCCAGTCTCGCTCCTTGTCAGAGTTCTGCTTAGATTGAGCCCGAGAGAAGCCCTGTGCTGAAGGCAGCATTGAGGAAAGGGGAAGCTGGGTTGTTACTTGGGAGGAGAATGGATTTAAACCGGAGTCACAGGAAAGGATAAAAGGTCATTTTAAGCCTCAACATTTAAGTATACGTGCAAAGTGGACAAAGGTAATGGGACAGACTGATTGACGGAACCTTGGAGAGCAGCTCAGTGGGTACTGAGTGGCAAAGGTTTGATTGTTTCCCACCTTTGGGGAGTATATCGCAGTCTCAGTTACTGGCTCTGAAAGGAAGGCTCCATGGCTAAAAATGACATCTTGGCTACTTTCATCAGTGTCTGAAAGCAGAGCGCTGGGATTTTGGGTTGGGTTTTTTCCTCCTTTTCCCCCTCCTAAGTTTCCGTGTGTTCATGTTCTCAAGGTTTGGGGATTTTTTTTGTTTACCAGGCTCTAGGTCAAAAAGTCCGCCGGTTTTGGAATCACCCCATAAATGCCAACTTCATTGCACGGAACTATGTGAAGCTTTTGCTCGAGAAGCTGGGGAACGGGCAGGTAAGAGCACGTAGGCCTTTTGTAATCTTTTGTGTTGATGGAGTTGAGATTCCTGACCTTTCTGTAGACTGTTGCACAGGGAAACTTGGTACTGTGCAACTTTGTGAACTGACCTGAATTATTCTCCCTTACAGTGCAGCAGGCCTGTCCCTGAGAGACTCTCGGTCCCTCTAGAGTTTTTGCCACTCAACTACCTGACTAATATGCTGGCAGAGATAGAGAATCAAGGTAACGTTGAATCCGTACTTTGGAAGACCCGTAACTGTTACTCCTTGATGCTCACGCTCAGCTGTATCCTGACTACTGACACAACTGAGTTCTAAACCTCCAGTGGTGCCTGGGCGTGTTGGTTTGGTCATCCTTCTGCTGATGGGACTAGTCAGGGCCCTTCGTCACTGCACATCCTTCCACCCGCATCTTCCGTGTGCGGAATCCGACTGGCAAACGCGCATGTTTCAGAACACGCGTGATGAAGCACGGTTCGTGTACAGCGTGGTGGTAGCTGTTACTCCGTGGTCAAATGGGGAGAAGGGCTTGTTCCGTTACACAGTTATCTCTTCCGTTTTGTATTTATATATATTTATGCAGTGTGGTGGTTGAAAGACAACCCAAACCAGATCTTCTGCCTCAGAAGAGCATGCCCAGATCGCTAGGTTAGGAGGTGCTCTGAAGTAAGAGGCATTTTGTACTGCAAGCCCGTTCCTCTTTTTGAAATTAAATTCAGATTGGTCAGGGCACGTGCATCATACAGTGAACCTGGGTATCAGAAGATTCTGAATTCCACTGAGAAGGCGAGGTGCGTTAAGGGAAGCGTTACAGTCTTCAGCATTGCTGGCTGTGCCTACGCTAATAACAGAAGAAAGCCAGGATAAGGACCTGAAGGCTAAACCGGGATTGTCCATGTATGGATGTCATCCCATCTGGGGAGGAAAAAGAGTTAAGCCGTACAGAAGCATAGGAGGATGTGCCCCTGTCGGTCCATTTTGTGTACTGGCACCCACACAGGCACTGTGCTTACACTGAGTTCTGGATCTCCAGTGTAGAATCGGTGTGGGAATTCCCTGTGGGCTCCAGAGATGGCTTGTCATGTACTTCCATCCCCCTAGCAGGGGGAGGCATCCAAACGCTGCCACCGAAAGCTGTAGTTATTTTGTGTAAACGAGAACAGTTCCATCTTTTACCTTACCTTTCAGCACTGCAGGTGAAGCTGTTTACAGACTGCAGGGTAAGTGTGGGGCACCACACGTGATTTTGTACTTTCTCCCGTTTTTCTAGGTCTGCATCCATACGAACAACAAGACCACGTTAACGTAAGATTTGTGGAGGAAACAGCACTCAGACACACGGTGACGCTTCTGGGCCTCAAATATTCCTGAAATAACTTGCTGTTGACAACTGCTAAGCGTAGTACTCGTACATAACAGTATTCACACAGAAGCATGCAACCAGCTTCATTTTGTGTTTTTTTTAAACTTAAATGTCCTGTTCTTTTCCAAATAACGTGCAGTTTTGCGTAGCCACCGTTAGTGACGTAAGCTACTCAAAATACTGCTTGGTGCAACGTATTAAGGCTGAAATCACTGCCTTCTAGATAAATCCTAGAGAAATTCATCTGACACAAACCCAGGGTTCCGATGGAAGATACCTGTGTTTTCATCGTTTCATGTTGAAGTGGTCCAGTGAGTGGAACTACAGCGGTTGTCAAGACACGCTGCGAAAATTCGTGTTAATGTCCATTGTTTTAACAAGATAGACAATCCTGAAACCGATAGTCCAGTTGGATTGTGCAGTCCCAAGAAGCCGGTAACTGTTACTCGTTTAGACCAGTGAAAGGAGTTCTTGGTGTGTTTATGTAAAGCAGGTGAGAATAGCCAGTGCTGGCTCAGATGCTGTGTGTAACCCATCAGTAGCGGTGTCCTCATTCCTTGGGGACTCCTGCCTCTGGAGCTGGGCTCGATGTGCAAAGTATAATCTTAAAGTGCATGTGACAGGGTTGTGTTGGTTTGTTTTCTTTAAGGTTCGTATGATACATCGTAGGCAGTACAGGACAAGAAAAAAGGTTCTTTAGCCGTTTAATGGTGCTGGGACAGAGTTTGACTTCATCCTTTCCTCACAACTTTTATGATTTCAGCTCAAACCTGAGCTTCAAAAGGAAATGATGGAGGTTGGTTTTCCTTCAGTTTCAACTTTTATTTGTACATAACTGGACCTGTGTTGTTTGGAGTGGGGTTTTTTGGGTGTTTTTAAGTTCTGAACTGTGATACTAATTTAAAGCAGTAATAGTGGTTCACTATGCAGAGAGTTCTGACGAGCAGGATTTCACAGTCTGTACTGGATTTCAAAACAACTCTATCAAAGTTTCAGGCTGTGAAACTCACTGACAATTAGACAGATTTTGGAGGTTTTCAGTGACAACCTCTGATACTCGCTCTGAGCCGTTTCCACTGATGCTTCCTATTCCTAACCAAGGAAATAAAAAGATCCTGTCCTCAGGAGTGACTTTGCACGTTCGTGGTCATTCCCTTGTCATCGCTGGCAGCGGAGCAGAGTTTTAGCTTTCGCAGTAGCTGCGTGGAGGGAAGGAATATTTTCGTCAGTATAATTAAAATTTGTCCGGCAAGCGTAAACTCCAGCCGCGGACTGCAGAAAGCTGTGTCGGTGTGTTTGCATAAGCGGTTGGGACTTTGTTCGTATTACAGTAATAACAAGAGAAGATTTTTCTGGCCTTTCCTTTTTTGATGAAATTTATTACAGAGTATAATCAGGTACAATAACACTTGACCTGGAAAAAAGAAAAGCTCATTTTTCTTAACATGCTGAAGTACTGCACTGCGTTTGGGATACCAGGCTCCTATTGGTAGAGGAGAAGGGCATTTGTATTGCTGACTATTTAGCTCTGCTTCTGGCACTAACTACCATGTTTTCAGTATGGGATTTGGCTAAACACTAACGGACCTGCCCTCAGCACAGTGTAGATGCTGTTGGCCCTTGAGATTCAGCACCTGGTAACGGCCTTGCCTGCTGTAGGTGCTGTCTGTTCAGATTTCAGTGGGCTTTACAATAGGTTTTCTGAAATGTCTCATATTCAAACCAGGTTGGCTTGGTTTGAAAGGAGCCAGAGCGCCGTAGGGCCGCGGCACTGGGAGACTGTATCCGTCATCTGGGATGTAGGCGGTTGGGCGTTGCTCAGCGGTTGTGTGCCTGCAGCCAAGTGCTGCAGCTTGTTCCTCTTCTGCAGCATGCTGTAAAGAGCCACCTTTTGATCACTGACTGATTACATTCTTTAAAGCTCGGTCCCCTCCCGAGGCAGCGTGCAGAATGCCTGACAAAGGAAACGCCATTAGCCTCGTCCTTGCAAGCCGGAAACCCAGAGGGGTAGCACTTGCTCAGTGAAAGGAAAGCGTGAGTTACTGACCATGGAGTCGCGACTTTGTCCTTTCAAATAGTATGGGGTTTGAGCCAAGAATGCTTTTGTTTTTTGTGAAGAAAATAGATTAGGTGAACTTTTAAAAGTAGTAATAAATAAGCACAGAACAGCTCAGGAATGGGGTAGCTGTTCTGATGCTTCACAACATGTCTGTATTTACACTGTTCCTGAATACAGCTACTGCCGTGAGCTTGTATCTGCTGCACTGAAAGGGAACTGAGTCATAGCATGAGGAGAAGTGCTAGCGGCAGAGAAGTTTCTTATTCTAAACCAGTTTCACTACAGCACTTCTGTGTGACTTCAAGTTCTTTAAGTGTATGCATAGTGCGTTTCTTTCCCAGGTTGGTGCGCCTTTCAGATTCCCTTGGAGTGATTTACTAAAGCCCTCGTATAGCAAAGGTAATTCCTATCAGCAAGGGTTCCCTCGGTATACACATCTCCTTTTTATACAACTTCTGTGCTGCCTTGCCTACCCTCAGTGTCTTGCCTAGCAGTCTGATTTCTTGCTGCTTCTGATCTGATCTGGTATGTGGAGGATGCTAACCTTAATTTTCCTCAACCCACACTCCACCTTTTGTGGTTTTAGCGGATATCAAATGGAAAGCAACACTTCACTGATGGCTGTCTCGCCTGTCGTCCCAAAACATGGTCACACAAACGACTTCAGTAATCAAGGGTGTGTCTTCCTTTTAGCGTAATGTGTTCTATCCTTAAGATTCGAAGACCAGTCCTAAGCGGTGTACCTGACGGCAGTTACAACTCCCCAGGCCCACAGTGTGGCCCTGCAGTAGCTGTCTCTGTCTGTACCACCATCTCCACCGACTCCTGGAGCTCCATGTGGTGATGGAGCGGTGCCGCGGTGAGCTAGCACTGCTCTGTCGGAAAGACAGGCTAGAGCAGTGAGGGGATGGGGCTGAAAACCTAACTGCAGTGCATGGCAAACACTTACTTTAGCTCTGGCTTCAGCTGCTTCTTTTTGCATCTTCTCATTGCGTAATACCTTCAACCATTCGTTTTCTCTTTCCTTGGGTGGGGGAAGGCCTTGATCTATCCTTGACGAAACAGTCATCAGAAATTGCTCTTTGTCCCTCATCTCCTGCTGGAGTTTACTGGCAAGTGCTTGCTTCATGGACAACTCTGCAACGACAGCCATCATCTCCCGGGTTCTGTCCTTTATCTTCTTCTGCAGTTCATTAGTCTGGAGTGAGTAACAACTACGGTTTAGTTAGGGCTTCCCTTTACACATGCGCTGGGCCTGATGCTTAGGTACATACTGAGTACGTGGAAACAAGTCCAGCTTGACTCGGTTTTAAAAAATATTTCCATACTTGGAGATGATGTAACGAAACAGGATGTGTGTTTGTGCACACTGGGAGCCACAGGAACTGGCAGCGTACGAGCTCGCGTTTACTCCAACACAAGGGACAGAACAGCCCGTTTGTGGTTGCCTCCTGCCCTTCTGAGCTGAGCAGCGAAACTCCCCTTGCCCTCAAAGGCAGGTACTAATCCCAGATTGTGATTGACCTGGTGCCTAATTAACTTCACAACAAAAGTGGAATAAGGCCCATTCTTACAAGAGAATTGAGTGACAGTGCAGACGCTGTGGGCTGGGAAGTTATCCTTGGCAGGAGGATGAGCAGAAGAGGAATGGGAGAAGAATCCTTGACTCTGACTGGGAAGGATTTAAACAAAAAAAACCCAACAAAACTCAAACACTCCTTTTAAGTGACTAATGGGAAGAGTCAGAGCACTCAGATGTAACTTTCGGCCGGTTTTACCGTAGTTTGTCAGCCCATGGCCGTGATTTCACAAACCCAGTAACGGCCACGTTATTTCTCTGCCTGTGGAAAACGAAGGTTTTGCTATAAAGTTGTGTTTTAAGCCTTTCTGAGTGCCAAACCTAATGCCTAAGAAAACCCTCAACCCTGGCCTTGTTTTACATTACTTTGCTGGTTTTTTTCTGTTCACTCAGCTCTGCTCTCTGTGGAGCTGGTTCATTAAGGAGATGGGGCTTGCTCTTCCCCAAACACTATCACTGGCAGTTAAAAGAAAAATGGCTATAAATATATCAAAGTCTGCACTGAAAATGATACTGCTTTCCCGTCTGGTTCTCCCTGCCTAAATAACAAAGAAACTTTGAGCCAGATACCAAAGTTTCTCTTGAGCCAGATACAAGTTTATTTTTTCCTACGGTGGAGGGATATAGAACTTACCTGGCTCTTCCCTCTTTCTTTTTATCCATCGTGGAAGAGCTGTTAGTCACACAAACGGAGGATCGTCCCAAGTTTATCAGCGCTCAGCCCCAGAAATAACTAATTCTGTATTTTGGTGAAAGATGCTATTCGTGACCCAACTTTCTTTCAAAAACAACGTAGGCTCCCCTGATGCTGTGCCTATAGTGCCGTTGTTACTACAGGTCTGTAATGTCTGAAGGCTAATGTATGATTTGCCTGTCAGTATTCCCAGCCGCTAGTTTAGTAATTTGCAACTGAGTCATCTCACCCCTTGCCCAGGTATCGTTTCAATTTGTGTAGCCCACCAAGCAGAGTGTGCGACACCCTTCTTACCCTTTTAGCTAACAGCAGCGCGTCCTGCTTCCTGTTCTCTGCCCTGGCACGGGCTCTGTCCGTCAGTCGGGATACGTGCTGGTAGAGAAAATCTGTCTCCAGCAGCTTCTCCTCCTGCACCAGCTCTGCCTCTAGCTGCTGTGAGAAGAGCGTACAGGGATAGGAAGAGGAGAGGGGAAGGTACAACACAAGGTGTGACTGTGATTGCTTTGAGAGCTGCTGGAGTAAAACCTGTCAACAGCCATAAATAATCACTTCACCATCTGTTTTCTCAAATTTTTCACCCTCTCTGCCAAGGATCTGGCTAAAGTTGCTTCGGTTTGTTACTGCAGTACAGTGCTTCCAAATCAGACCAGGCCCTTCCGGGCAGGGGGCTACACCAGCAGTATGCTGCCTTGCTCTGATGGTCTTGAAACAACAGTTTTCTCCCACTGATTTCTTTTTTTTAAAAACCAACCCTTCTGGTTCCTTGAGTCACGGCATAATGAGAAGGTTTCAGCTCTTGCTTTAAATAATACCTTTTCCCTCTGGCTGCTAAAAAATAGCTGAAAGTATAGGCTCCAGAGACTAAAAAGGAAAATACTGTGCAACTAAAGGGACTTCAAAAACACGAGGAGATCGAAGGAGAGCATTTAAACGTACCTCCTGACTCCCAGGAAACCCGGCTTCTGCGTGTGGGGGTTGGTAACAGCGGGCTGTGCTGTAGCCTGCTTGGCTGTGCAGAGCCCCCTCCTCCCAGGCACACGTGCAAGTGAAGGACGTGGTTTGTTAGCAGGGGGTTACTCTGCGTTTATTTCCCCCTGGCGCCTTTCTGTGCCTTCCTGTGGTGAAGCGGGAGGGTCTGCACTGCAGCGCCAGCGACGGGAGCGGACCAGGGAGCAGGGGATGCTCTGTAGCCAGGTGTAGCACACTGAGCTCCCCTTCTCCAGCCGCCGCTGGGAGAAGCCGAACAGGCCCACGTCCACTTGTCCGGGAAAGCAGACACCGGGCTGGAGTTCCCGTTAGCCTGTTGCAATTATTTGAATCCCTGTTACGGGAGGTTTATGTAAAACAAAGACGCTGCTTGCTTTCCCTACCGGAGGCAATGACAGCAGGAGAGCTTTGCCACGAGAAGCGGTGTTACCTGCTCAGTCTTCTTTAGCAGCTCAGGTGGAGATGGGTCCTTCCTTCCCAGTTCTCGCTTTCTACTCTCCTTTGTGGGGTCGGCAAAGATTTCCTCCATCTGTTTAATCCTGTCCTTGCACTGGGAATACTGCAGACAAAACCCCACAGTGGTTGTCTGTTGCAGACAAGAAGCCAGAAGCCCCGTTATTCCTACGTGAGCGGAGGTGGAAGGTCTCCGTGTCCCCCATTTACGCAGAAGAACCGCCCTGAAGTGGTTGGGGTGGCTGCCCTGCCAACTCCTGGGCTTGGAAGCAAGACTCCAGCCTTGCTGGGAGACATCTGGGATGCCTGGCTGGTGCAGGAGTAAGGAAAACCATACTGGTCAAACACTGGGAAAACATTTCCCTGCGAAACCGGAGCGGGACGCACGTCATTCTCCCGTCCTGTCGCTAATGAACAGGACCTTGAAAGCCGGCAGGTTGTGTCTGTAAAGGAATCTTTCATGTCTCTAGTTTAGATCTGAGGTTTGGGGTCTTGTAAAAGTGCAGAAATACTGCTCAACAGGCCCAGAATGTTTGTTCTCAACCTGTTCCTGGTACAGACCCACCCAAGGCTGGTTTCAAACCCAGTCAAGCTAATCATGTAGACACAGTTTCAACAGAGTGTTTAATTAATTAAGCACAGGTGCTTTGCTAGACAAAAGGTAAACCCATAATAGTACATCTTGGAGTCTATCGGAATTGTGCAAGACAGAAATGGCAGAAGAGTGATTATGGAGACGGCGACCCAAAGAGACCCTGAAAGTGAACCAAGGATTGGAACCAGAACAGAAGAACGCAGCTGGGACAGGGGACTGTGATGGTCTGTGATAAACGATGAACTTTGGGGACTGAAAGGCTGAGTGGAAATATATAAAGACTTCAGACCTTCTGTAATGGGTATTGACTGAATGGTATAAGAACTGTGCAAGATCTTGGGCCATTTGCTACTCACTGACGTGGTGGCCCAACTCTGAGTTGTGATTAAATAAATAGCAGACCTAGAGCAACCCGCTTTGTCTGGTGAAAAATCTTTAACGTCACAAAAGGTCATCCCTGCAACACACAGACATGAGCTTCACCTTATTAAGGGTTTAAGTGCCTTGAGGGCTTGTTCCCTTGACTCCTTCTCCACGTGCAACACAACCACCTGGAGTTGTGTATAAGCCATGCAGCTGCACGAAGAGGCACGAGGTATCACAACAGGAGCCCTGGACTAGAAGATGATTTTCACCTTCTGAACGTGTTTGGGAAGTCAGAGAAAGGCCACCCCAGGGCCGATACCTCCCCCAGCTTCTGCTGGTGGCCAGAATGGAAAGCCAGGAGTGGTTTGTACCGAATTGCGTCCCGTGGGCGATAGCGGAGTGCGCTCAGGGCCACCCTCCGCAGCTGTTGGTGGCAGGAGTGGCCTCTGGGGCTGGGCAGCTGAGACCTGCCACAGCTCCGGCTCTGTCCTGAAGGGTGGGAGCCCCCAGTGCTGTCCGCATCCTTCCCCCGCCAGGTCTCTGCAGCCGGGCCCCGGAGGTGCCTCCAGCAGCCGAGGCAGCTGGGCAGGGGCAGTGCCCGCCACTGGAAGTGGGGGCATGTCCCAGCCTGACTGGCCCTGGAGCCTGATCCTCAGGCTGACTCAGTGCTAAGGGACAGGGGCCAGAGGTGGGGGTGGGAATACAGAGGGCCACCAGCCTGCCTTTTTTTCTCTTTTATTAAGGAGACAATGGCATGACACTTGCAGATGGAAGCAAACCCTGTTGTCTGCCAGAAATTGAGCCCACCTGCTGCTTTCTCCTCAGGCTTCTTTTTTTATTCCCAGGAACACACTATGTTTAGAGTGGATACTCTCCCTTTATTCCCTACAATCTTCTGTTTGGCCCGAAAGGCCATTCAGGGATGCGGGATGATGCAAGTGCCTGACAGTTCGGCTGCAAGTGCCGCTTCCTCGCTGGTTTGCACTCATGGTCTCATCCCTACAGGCATCCGAGTTTTCTACGGTAAAGTTCCCAGGCACATGTCCTGAAGTGACCCAGTGGTGACACTGAGCGATGCGCTTCTCCGGGCACCCACAGAGGCAGGTGTTCCCTGACCTTCCTGATGTGAGACTTCCCCATGGAATAGCGCTTCCCAGAACAGGCTAGTGAATAAATACTCACTGAAGGAGTGAGTGGGACCATTTCACCGACAGGAGTGACAGCGGTGGGGTTTCGTGCTTTGATGTGCACCTGGCCATCGCTCAGCACGTTGTCACTCCCGCCTTGATCTGTTGGCTCTGACGTAACAGGACCCGAGCAAGCTGCTGTAAACGCTGACCATGGGTTGGAGGCGGTGGTGGTAAGGAAATAAGCGGTCACTGGCTTTTAGCTACGAGCAGTCAGCAAAACGACAAAGTAAATGTTTAGGTGTTGCTACCGGGTTTGTTCGCTGGAAGTTAACAATTCATGTTTAACTGGAAAAGGGAAAACTGACAGAGCTTTTTAGGTTGTTATGGAACATTACCAGCACACATGTCTTAATCACTTCTTTTTCTGGTAAGAAAAGTGTCACACAGCTCTTTTTGTCTCCCACTTTGAGAACAGGTAAAGTGAAAACCTTATGTAACTGTAATGAACCATTTCCATGTGAAATCACGATTTGGTTTAAAAGGAATGCCATTTCAGAGCGTAACTAGGCACTGGAAGAGTTATTTTAATTATAAACAACTGAAACTCAAGCCCAAAAATACACGGAGCGGAAGAATGTAAGAGCAGGACTAGCACGAACAACAGGATCCGGGTATGCTTCCAGTGATGTTTCGTATCAGGGGCCAAATATTTTAACCACTAACTCAGCTGAAAATGCCTTGTTGGAGGCAGTGGTACCTTAATGAGATTAGGGACAGCTCGCCAAGCAAAATCTGGCAGGGCTGAATAGTCACTTTAGAGAAGAAGGACTACTGCAGCTAAACCATCGTCCAAACCAGAAAAAAAAAAATCCATTAAAAGTTTCACACTAAACTGAAATAGTGCACCTACTCTGAAATGCAGTATCAGTTGGGAGTATTAGATGCAGGCCAATCCACAAGTAGGGAAAACAAAGCACACTTTGAGATAACCACACTTCTGCGTCTGCTTAAGTGATGTGCCTGGAGGCTCCTTCATTTTCCCCAAATTTCTAGTGTTTTCCTTGAACTTCATCTGAGTTCTAAGAGATTCTAAGCCTTCAAACCAAAATGAAATCCCTTCTTTCTTGGAGTGGATTTGATACAGGTGATAGGAAAAGGCCCTACGAGAGAGACTTTGCTACGTTTCATTGTGATCAGTCGAGAGGAATTGTTGAAGGAAGAACAGATGAGAGGGAACACGTGCCTAGAATGAAGGTCTGGAAAAGTGGAGGTGTGGCACCTATTTTGGGAATCTCATAGGTGACCACTAGAAAAGGGCAAATATCGTAGCTGGTTTTAAAAATGGGGGAAAAAGGAGCTCGGGAACTATAGATATCTTCACTTTCTGGACAATAAATCTGGAACAAATCATTAAGCTTGCTTTGTAGGTGGCTAGAAAAGAAAAAAAGGGTGTGAATAACAGCAATACGGCTGTGCTGAGTAATGCCAAACCAGCCCAATTTCCTACTATGACAGTTGTAGATGGATGGATGGATGATGGGTGGATGACAAATGGTAGGGGTCATGTAATCCTGATTTTCACCCAGCTCGGATATTGTCTCCTTTGACAGTCTCATAAACAAGGTAAGGAAGTGGAGTCTTGGTGAAAGTGTAAGTACTACGTAAGTAGAATGAGGTTAAGCTCAGAGAGACTGCAGATACTTTTTGGAGAAGATTCAAATTCAAAATTGCCTCCATCTGAATAAAAGAGGTAATACTAAATAACAAATGCAAGGTGGTACATGTAGGCAGAAAAAATTACCTGCACAAACACAGAATCGAGGTCAACTGATTAGATACCATTTCTTTAAAAAAAGAGTCTGGTGGTTGCATACACTTCCATGAACATGAATCAGTGTGTCACCGTCACACCTGGACACGTAAGCAGGAACAAAGCCTGCAGGATGCCTGAATGAATCCTTGTACTCTCAGCCACCGCTGCCACACAGTGGACCTCGACAAAGCCCATGCTGCCGAAAATAAAAGGCAGAAAGAAAGAACGTAATGGCTGATGGAGAGAAACAAGGCTGGTTTTAGCCTAGCAAAGGGACGGGAGAGGAACACGTTGAACTGTCTTCCAGTAACATGAAACGTTGCTGCAGGGAGGAAGAGAATGGTCCGTCCGCCGTGTCCCTGGTGTGCAGAACAGAAATCAGTAGGCTTACACTGCAGCAGGACAGACCCAGGCGAAAGGTTAGGAAAATCTTCCTCTCCTACCAGCCCTGTTGTCCTATGACTGCAGAGATGTACTCTGGAGATTTTCATGGGGTTGTATTAAAACCTGGACAAACGTCGATGCCAAATGACCCAAAACCCCTTGGTCTCCGTATATTAGCTGAACTCTGAGGCACAAAAGGCCCATCTTCAGCATCTTGACAGCTCAGCAGGTCTATGTTGGACCAATTAATGATTAATGCTAAGTATTTCTCACTGATGCATGAAGGCAGATTAGTTTTCACGGGTCATTTCAGTCAGCAGGAACAGTCCTTTGATGTGCAGTCCCAATTAAAAGTTACATAGCTTTGTGCCCACGGAAAACCACCTTAGAACAGGTTATTTTTTGTCAGATAAAGGCAGTGAGTATTTTTAATGCTTTACAGTGATAGCAGCAAGAATACCTAGTCCCCGTTGCTAGCACGTGCTTCGAAGAGGTCTGGTATTGCTTAAGAGAACAGTATTTTATTAGCTAAAACCTGTTCACCCATGTTTGCTCTTCCACGTCTTTGCTCGACGTGGAAATACATCGCTACTGGTGAAGAGCGTTCAAGTAGAACACACATCGGTTTGATGATGAAGCAGCTCGTGGAATACAAGAAACACAGGTGAAATTCTTCCTGAATTGGCACACAGCCCTGAGCTGTGCTTCTCCCCTTCCCGATGGATACCACAGCCACCGTGATGCAGGGTCTGTTTCCGCAGCCCTTTGAATGCAATGTACTCATTCATCCATCTATTCCAAGAGGTACATCTCTAAGAGAGATAGCTGTCCCATCTCAGAACAGCTATTTCAGTGCCAATTAAAACGTGGTGAGGATACGTGGGACTTAGAGTCAAACAGTCAAAATATCTCGGTCAAATGCAAACAACAAACACTGGTGTCTTTTCTGTTTTGTGAGACTGAACCTTGCTTTTCTTCACCTCTCTCTCTCTGTACATTTGAAGTATTGTCAGTGATGTATATCTGTTGTTGGAAAAGCATTCAGCATTCCATACTAGAAACTTTAATTCATCTGCAGCGGGAGGAAAGGAAAGAAGTTCTGGGGTGATGGAAAGTTGGGAAGTGCAGGAGAGGAGAAAAATAGGACAGATAAGAATGAGATGACAAAGCCTGAAGAATACCCAAGACTTAAAGAGACAGGACGGCTAGGAAAAAGGGCAGAATGAAATATAAGGAATGCAGGTACAGGATTTAGCCTGGCTAATTCAGATGGGCTAAACTGTATTTGGAATATCGAAGCCTTTTGTATCATCCTTCTTGCATGACTCCAAGTTTCCTATAAAACTGATGGGGAGAGGTAAGGCCCCCTGAGAATAAAGACCTCCAAAAGGAATATTGTGTTCCCTGAGGTTATCAGGATTTCCCTCTGGAGGCAAAGACACTCGACCCTTTCCATTAGCAAAGAGACCTTGTTCGCTTATCTAGGTAATTTGTTCTGTGGGCTCCTAACACACTTAAATTTCAGCATGCTGGCTCCTACGCAAGGTCACAACAGGACAGGGAAATGAAAACTAAGAGGAGAACTCGGAAACTAGGTACAGAGTCTGCAGTGTGGGAGGCCGAAGGGCCTCTGATAGAAATCGTAGCTTCGTAGTCCTGCGGTGGATTGAACCTCTCTATGAACTTTCCTAATTCTCTGATTGAAAGACAGACAAATGGTAGTCCAAAGGGTGCTCCCGCCACCACCTCTTCGGATTTCACTTTAGCGTCAGAAGCTGGTTTCACAGACAGCACGAGGGATTTAGATCTGTATTCACCACGTCAAACAAAGTCTTGTGCAAATAAATGATCATTCTCATAAGACCCTTTGCACATCATAACTGAGCAGATGCCGAGTTGGGTTTCAACACGGGGCCAAATCTGTCATCAGTACAGGAATTAGCAATCTGAATGTAGCAACCAACACAGGAATTCAGATTCGGGCTTATGGCTTTTATTTAAATCATGGGAATAAACCCAAATGATTTCTCACTAGACATAATGGCTGTTGGCAGCAGGAGAAAAAGTATTAATGCATTGGATGGTTGAGCGTAGAGATGGCTGGGTGAACAGCCAGTTCGAATCTGTAATATTCAGTAACCCAGGATCTTGTTACGTTTCAAAAAGTGGTAACTAGGTAGTTGCCATTGTGCACTGGAAAATCT
Organism: Rhynochetos jubatus; assembly: GCA_027574665.1. Classification (NCBI taxonomy): domain Eukaryota; kingdom Metazoa; phylum Chordata; class Aves; order Eurypygiformes; family Rhynochetidae; genus Rhynochetos; species Rhynochetos jubatus. The sequence goes on from CM050652.1 coordinate 13,340,494, forward strand.
CTGACTTGGCAATATTTACTAAGACTACTCCATGTGTAGTATCACAATAAACTCTATTTTCCTACTTCTAAATTTCATGTCACTAATGTAAAGGAACTAAAGCACCTGTAACAACAGCCTCCCTTAAATGGCAACTTTGGGCTTGACATGAGCCGTTGTCACAAGGGGAAAGTTTTAGGAATGCAGAACAAAAAATCTGTTTCATGACTGACTCAGTTCACAAAAATCATCTGCATTTTGTCTCAGTAACTCTCAGTCTCATTCTAAATCTTACCTGAAGATGTTTCTATGTTTTCTTCAGCGCATCCTGCTCCCACACACCCTCTCTTCACCATTTCAATCTGTAATGGCCCTGTGAGGCTCTTTGGGGAATTGTACAACATCTTACTCTTTTGACAGAGCTTATCATCGCTTGAAAAGACCAGAAGCGACAGAAGGGCAAGCACTATTTAACAGTGAGTCACAGCTCCCATCGATGCAATTACGAAAGGGACTGGTGCACCCTCATTTATGATTCTGTGCAGGCGCTAGCAACATGTAGGGAAAAAATGACCATCCGGAGATAAGGTCAAAAGTAAATGAGACATTTCAGAAAGCGAGGAAAGAATGTCCCCAGCGCTGCAGTGTGTTAGTTGTTTAATGTCATGATGTAACTAGAACTAAAACTCACACTGTTTTTGTGTAGGAAAAAATATATGATGTGGATTATATCACTGTAGGCAGCAGAGTTTCCAGAGTAGGCTCAGGGTCAAGTGTGAATTGAGTCATTATTTTAGAAATTTGAAGAGCTAAGTACATCTCCCACCCCTCCACCTACCCCATCAATACAGTTTTAACAAGTTTCATCTACATTCCCATTTTTTCCTTATGACTCCCATTCCCCGGCTTAGTCATACTGACATTTCAGGCTAAGAGGAGGATTAGCCGAGATTCCACAGGCAGGCATGTTTGGCATGTGCGTAATGAAGTTACACACAAGCGCAGAAGGTCACAGATCTGCAGTCACAGATACACGTCGCTGCTTTGCTGGACAGGTATATTCGTGAACTTCATGTTTTAATAAACCTTGTGCATGCGGACATTTTCGTTCTGTGAAATTACCCTAAGTTTTAAAGTGCAGACTAATGCAAACAAAAAAAAGGCTTGCTTTCCCACCAACCTGTATCTGAAATACCACCAGACGAGCATCCACGCATTCTTCCCTGAGAGCGCTCCCAACCGCAGTTCAATCTGTCTCTTTTTCTCAGCTACCTTCCGCTTCAGAAACCTCATCTTTTCATCCATAACTTGCATCTCAGTGTCTCCGTTTCTACACAACAGCTCTTGCGTGTTTATCTTTTCATATAGAAGACACAGTTCTTCTTCTCGATCTCTGAGCAGCAGCCCACTGCAATCAGCCCGAAATGGGAAGGTAAAATATAAAAGATCTGACTCACACTCTGTACTCCATTCAAGAACTTCACTGGTGACCTTGTAAGATAGCAGTAATCTGGGAAAATGGATGAAGGTTTCCCAAACTTTAATATTATGACAATATTTTAAATAGGTAACAAAATAATGACAGTGTGAAAACACTGAAAACCAACTATTGCAACGATTACTCTGGTCTCATAATTTTAAAAGCTCTTCGGGCCTTACGCAGCATTAATTTAAAAATGGATTAGCGCCATCAGGGAGCTTTACATCATCTGCATCTTTGTACCTGACCTGCACGGAAAGCACAAACAGAGCAGGAGGCTACAAGCTCTCAAGGTGTTCAGGAGCCAACCCACCACGTTCTGTTAATGATAGTTGGGAAGGGTGAACACCTCCGCCAGAGCAGAGAGAGCACACGTCTGCGCAGCGCGAAGCGGCCTCGGCAGCGAAGCACTGCAGCGAGGCAGCTTTTTAGTATTCCCAGCCAGGAGCGCTCGCAAGCTGGAAGGAAGCGTCGCGTCGTGAACGTCAAAACTAAACGCTGCGTTACATCAAGGTGATGTGTACCTCTCATGTTGTTGCTGAATAGCCCGCTCATATGTTTTGCGCAGCCGCAGGGTTTCCTCTTCAATGCGGGTGACGGTACTGGTAAGCCTCTCAAGGTCCAGACAGCGCTGCTTTTTCTTTTCTTTCGTCTCATGCATGATGCGTACAAATTTGCAGTAATCACTTTTGAGACTGTCTTTAATTGCTGTATTATTTTTATTCTTCAGATGCTGCTTCTGCAATTTTCTTTAAGAGAACAGAAAATTTTTAGTCCTTTCCATTTGAAAGCAATTTCAGCAGTTAAAAGCAGAGCTTAAGCTAATTCCTCAGATACACAAAGGACCCTCTATGTCAGGCTGCTTCACAAAAGCACTACAAGTGGAAGGACTCTGAGCACCGCTTCTCTCTGCAAGCACTTTCCAGCTTGGAGAGACCTGGATTACGGCCTGAGAAAAATGCTATAAATGGAGCACTGCACTACAGCTCTGCTCTTCTCCACCGGGTAGCCCAAGGGGCCATAAGAAATAAAGTTCAAGAGCAGAGGCATAAACTGTGATGCAAAGTCTTAATGTGTAGAGATCGTAGAATCACAGAATGGTTTGGGTTGGAAGGGACCTTAAAGGTCTAGTTCCAACCCCCCTGCCATGGGCAGGGACACCCTCCACTAGACCAGGTTGCTCCAAGCTTCATCCAGCCTTGAAGACAGCCAGGGATGGGGCATCCACAGCTTCTCTGGGCAACCTATATCCTGCCCTTCTATTTAAAGAGTGACATTTAAATAATTCAGTGCTTGCAATTTAAAAGTCCCCAAGTTTATTGTTTATAAAACAACATATCACACCATTTGCACAAGAAAGAAAATGAGTTTCCCTGTCTGACATGAGAAAAAAACCACAGTGAAAGGTTAGTGAGAAGACTACGTTATAGACCCATAAAAATGAAGAAGAGAACTCATTATTTCTCGTGACCTTGCTGGCACTAGTTGATGGTCCCTCACTTAAAAGACGGGTTCTTGTTGCCACACAGTTCATTCCCTTGCTCACGACATGGAACTCGGAGGTGCCGCATTTGATTGTGATAAGTGTCACTTCTTGATGAAGACACTACTTGATCTGCACTGGGAAGATAACGCCAACATACAAAAGCAGTAGTGAAAGGAGAAGCGTAGTCTCTTGCTAAAATACAGAACTGCAGATGAAATCCTGCTTCCCCTCGTGGGCTCCGTCATTAAACTGCTGAGTTACCCTGTACGGAGCAGCGAGCTCCGTTCTGGTTCACTCCCCCGTCTGTGTAACACTTCGGAGTTCCACAGGGTGTTACGGAATTGAACCAAACCTTTGTTAAGCCAGTCTCGGGCTGAAAGCCTGACAGTATTGCAGAAATGCAACGTGTCATTACACATTTTCTGAAAAACCTTTGTCTTAGTTGGCCTGATACTCCGTGTTCTCCAAATTGTGTAGGTTGCACTTAAGTCAGTGATACTAGGATACTACAATCTGTTACTGGGATTAAAAATATTTTCCATAGGCAAGAGAATGACTAGAAATTCAGCACTTCTTGCTAGTTTTAAATCTAGGTTTGCAGAGATCAAAATGTCTGTGGGATCTGTACTGGAGTAAGGTCATCTGTAACAATTAGGTATTTCTGATCTCTAGGCAATACAGATCTGCCTTATGCCTTTTTTTTTTCCTCCTTTCATTAGTAATTGACTCTGAAGGCCCCAAAAAATTTACCACAGGATGTTAGCTTGTGCATAGTGACAACAATCACTTAAATCACTGAAGTCCCATTTGGTGAGGCACTGGGACAGGTTGCCCAGGGAAGCTGTGGGTGCCCCATCCCTGGAAGTGTTCAAGGCCAGGCTGGATGAGGCTTTGAGAAACCTGGTCTAGTGAAGGGTGTCCCTGCCCATGGCAGGGGGCTTGGAACTGGATGGTCTTTAAGGTCCCTTCCAACCCAAACCATTCCCTGATTCTATGATTCTTTTCCAGCTACCTCCAGCATGACTTTGAAGTCAAGCTACCTGGAGATTCAGAATGCACTTTAAATGAATGTACCCTGAATGCATTCTTTGGTCTGGTTGTGCAATTTTTTAGCACCAAACCCCAAATTTTGGGGAAAACCAAAGTATTTTTAAGTACTACTTGGCTGTGCTGTTTTGCATACACAGTTATCTATTCACTACCTTCCCATTTTACCAGCTGCTGATTTCAGAGACGTTGCCATTCTGTCTGTATTGCAGAATATCATCACTATGATGACAAAAAGATGTCAAAAAGATATCTGCACTAAATAATGGTCTAGGAAAAGAGAGAGTCACAAGCACCAACTATCCTGCCTCATCCTCTGTTGTGAATGTAACCTCTCCTTTTGACTAGGATTGCCCAGAAATTGAAACCATGCTTTGTTTTATCTGAAATAAATATCCAATAAACTCAAATTTGAGTTTGAGCCAAGAAACCCTCTTTGTTCTAATCTGTTAATTAGACAGTCTCATTACTAGCTCGTGACTCATTTAATAGCACCATGCACTAGTCCATTGTGGAATTGTATACGTGTTGGACCTCTTTTTTCCTGAGGACAGCAAGTAGGAGTACAACAGTGTTTTTCATACTGAATGAAACAGCACGACAATGCAGATGCTGGAGGGTCAAGAACTGTGATACAAAGGAAATGCAATGACACTTTATCCCTTCGAAGGATGGGAAAGTGAGGGAGCAGCCAGACAAACTTCAGAAATGCATCATGATGCCCAAGCTCGTTGTGAAGTGTTAGGGTGTAAGACACTGGAAGAGATTATTTAAGACCGTGGCTAAATGTCTGTCTTTGAATCAGGTTTTAAAAATCAGGATAATAACCATCAAGGATCATACAGACGTAGTGGAAGTTGGACTAGATTTTGTCTTAAGATTATTTCTCATCTTACATTTGTATAATGGTGATCTACAGCTTACTTAAAACTCACCTTTCTTTGCTTGTAACAGTATCCCTTAAATTTTCTATTTCATTTCCTAGCAACTTTACCTGCTTTTTAATTTCACTTGCTTTCTGCTGAGCAGCATGCACTAAATTTATACATTTATTCTTTTCATTTTGGATAACATCATACATTTTAGCAAATCCTTGAAGCCTGAAAAATGACAAGTATGAAAGAAAATTATTAGAATTTTACGCATACATTACTGGGATAAAAATTGTTTTAAAAGACAGTTTGTAGCTAATGTTTGTTATTATTTTCTTACTGGTTTTGGATTTCTCTGTTCCTCTTTTTATACTCTCTTATTTCAAGATCCTTCCTTTTTACTTCTTTAATAATATTTTGGAGTTGTATCTGAAATTTAAACAGAATTCACTTTAGATACATCAAAGAAATGGCTTCCAAGGAATGACTCCGAACAGCTATTCCTCTTAGACAAGCAAGAGACAGCGAGACAATATTCTAAGAACTTATTCTAATGACAACGAAATTCTTTGATTGTAACAACATTAAAGAACACAGTTTTTGTATGTATATTAAGCTTACAACGACTGTCATTAATGTCGATAATTTGATGCTGCATCTTAAAATGCTCGGCCCCTTGCGTCTGGAGTTCTGTTTCTACTAATCAGCCTCTCGGTTCCATCACTATATAATTATTTGGCATATGCACTATGGAAATTGTACCTTTTGGAATAAAATACCTTTTTTACTCTTTTCTGGCTTTCAAGCAATCGCTCATGATTGAGTAGAATGTTACATTTACATTCTGTTAGGGCTTCTAGGCCTTTTGATTTCAGTTGTGTTCAGTCCCTAATAGCCTGTGTCATTAACCTTCAATGGACAGGCCTTTTCTCACCTCCCACTGGTACTGGAGGAGATCGGTATTAGAAAGAGCTGGTGGATATTGGGCTGCAACTCTGGGCATGTTTGTGTGTTCAGTAATTTGTACTGTTTATTTTTTTATCTGTTTAGGAAGTAGTTTTTCTTGAAGGTACAAAGTTGGTTTATTCAGACAAAGATTCCCAAAGTGCTAGAAGGGTAGCTTATCTAATTTATTTGAATGCACACATACATTGTGGAAGCATAAATGGTTTGTTCCTATATAGCAACTTGGTATTTAGTATATACTGTGCAATATCCCAGCACATATATGATATTATATTGCCAGCAAAAGGCAGGCAGAAAACACAACGACTAGTCAGTGGGAAAGGTTTACTTACCCTCTTTCTTCAAATTAATATAATGATTTATGCCTTGAAATATAACAGGAAAATAAAAATAAGAACGGCTGCCTTTCCTTGGAATGAGTGGCAGTTCTGTTTATCTCCCGATGTCCATGTATTTGTAAAATAAAACACACAGTAGTACTTCTGAGAATGAGGCTATCTGCTTTTCTGCCTCTTTCTTTCAAAACTGGTCATCTTATTCTGCAGACTTGAGAGAAAATATCCTTTCAAATACCTTGTTTCAATTGTGCCATGATATTTTAATATGGTTGCACTGCACCATAAATTGCCAATGAAGCACCACAGCATAGTGAGCTCCCTGTGTTGTGATGGAACTTCAGAGTGGGAAACAAGAGTCTGTAGGGGTCCCTTCACTAGCAATTTAATTTGTCCCTGTACCAGCTTTGACTTTATAAGAGTCTTCCAGTTGTATGAGATGATTTTTACCTGGGCTTTCTGCACATCCCTAGATTTCTGTTCCTTCTCTTCAACTTAGAGCCAAGTCGGATGTGCAAATCTGGATAATTCATTTGTGCATTTTTCCTGCTCTTTGAAAAGCCAGCCTTCTTCAGCGATGCATTCTTCTAACGTGTGGGCATCCATATCTGATATAATTTCCTAAAGAAAATGAAATGAAATTCAATTCCTTATGCATCAGTGCAGCAGTGTTGGCCAATCCAAAGTTGGAAATGCTTTGGATTTAGCAATACTTGGATGCTCAGAGAGCTGGAGCCCCTCTTCTATGGGGACAGGCTGAGAGAACGGGGTTTGTTTAGCCTGGAGAAGAGAAGGCTCCGGGGAGACCTTATTGCAGCCTTCCAGTACCTGAAGGGGCCTACAAGAAAGCTGGGGGGGGGACTTTTTACAAGGGCCTGTAGCGACAGGACAAGAGGTAATGGGTTTAAACTGAAAGCAAGGAGAGTTGGATTAGATATCAGGAAGAAGTTCTTCCTGGAGAGGGTGGTGAGGCACTGGGACAGGTTGCCCAGAGAAGCTGTGGATGCCCCATCCCTGGCTGTCTTCAAGGCCAGGCTGGATGAGGCTGGGAACAACCTGGTCTAGTGGAGGGTGTCCCTGCCCATGGCAGGGGGTTGGAACTGGATGATCTTTAAGATCCCTTCCAACACAAACCATTCTGTGATTCTATGAAAATACATCTGAACAATCCCACTACAACTACTTGCGTGATGTAACTCACAGGGCAAAAGCCCATTTGGCCTCACAGTGACGAACTTTATTTAAAAATCCCTTATGGTTATAAGTAAGAAATAAATACAGCAGGTTAGCTGTGCAGGCATATGTTGCCTGTCTATAACGGCAAATCTGGACTTCGTACGGGTGGGAAAAAAAAATGACACTGAGCGACACATCTGGAAGCTACTCAGCTCCACGCAGCCCCGTGGTATCTTTCTCAGCGCTCAAGCCGATGTTACAGTTCCAAACACTACACCTCAGTATAGATAATGAGTTGGTTTGCACTTCTGGTTTTCACTTCTGTGATAGTATAAAATTAGATGCTGTTTCCGTGCATTAAGAGAAAGAGAAACGAGGCACAGTTGGAGTGACTCTGGTTTCAGCTGTCAACTCCAAGACAAATTTGGTTTGACTCAGGTTTGCTAAAAGGTCAATAAAACCTATTCTAAGCAAGTTGCTTTCACGGTCTTTCTGTGGAGCATCTATTAGTTACCACTTCTGCTGTGTATAGGGCTGTAGTGGCTGTAAGTAGGCATTTCCACATTTTCAGTATGGGATTCTAAAGATGCCATCAAGTTCTGGAGTCTAAAAGTAGAAAGCTCATATAAACATCTTTAATCTAGTAAGGATTTTTGTTCACATAAGATGTGACTAAACTTAGGCACTTTTGGCTGGCTCTGCATTGGCCTGGCCGAAGACAAGGCGTGCATGGAGAGGAACCGCAGTTCTGCTCTGGGCTGGCAACAGCCAGAGCGGCCAGTTCTCTTTCACACAGAATGTCAGCATTTAGCAATAGCTGACCTTTCACAACTTATTAAGAAGAAAAATATGTTTGAAGGAAGTGTTCCTGTAATTTCCTTATTCTACAAGCCAGTTGTTCTGCACTTAGCATGTGATTTATAGTAAGAGAAATTTGGGGAAACGCACTGATGTACTGCTGCTTCTGCAATCCCATTTTTATGCTAGCAATTCTTGCAATTTTTTTCACTTGGAATCACATGGAATAAATATAAATCTGGCTTTATAAATAGTTAAGGGAACTTCAACTACTTTAAATATTTTAACTTTTCCTAGGTGTGCTCCTAAGTCTTTCAAATTAAAATACTCTCCAGAGAGCCAAAGCCAAGCATAACCAAGCTTGCCACTCTAGCCTCTCGTACTCCAGTACCGCCTTTGAACTGACCCTGCTGCAGAGGAGAGGTGGTTTCACATCTGCTCTTCCAAAAGACCGAAGAAAGGAATCAGAGAAAACACACAGCATGGGGAAGATGGGTTAAAACAACTATACTGCTACGGTGTGTTTGTGTTAGGGTAGCGTCCTGCAACTCCTGGAGTCAAATGCTGCAGAGAATTCTGCTTCTACCTCTGCTGGCATTCCCTCCCCCCATCCCCAGGATGCTGCTACTTGCAAGACACATACAAGCCTATAGGATACCCTGGTTTTCGCACTGCAGGAATCCTCTGCAGTGCAACTTAACCTTTAAGGGTCTCATTACAGGTCTCTCGCCCTTTCACACAGTGTAAAAGGGTTGGGTTTGGATCTCACCCAAGACAGTGAACTCTAACCACAGCCGTTGGTGAGTTACGGCATTTGATTTTGGCATTACATGGTTTTGAACAATTGTGACTCTCCCTCCAGGAATATTTCTTCAATAGGAACACAAGAAAAAATATAATTTCCCAGATTCCCTTAGCTGGCACTGAACAGAAACTCAGTATGAGCTTTAAGATCAAAGTCTAGAATATGAGGCAGCCCTTTAATCAATATTTCAGGAAATTCAATCTAAACCTCTTTGTGTAGTTACAGATCTTTCTGCCCTCCTCCCAAGTGGGCTTATATTACTGGTTAATTAATACACATGTGAATTCAGGAGGAATTTCAGGGGAGACAAAGAAATTATATTTAATAATATTACATATTATTGAGTAACATTCAGAGTTTAAACAGCGAAGCTAAGTATGTGTGGGTTCTGATGTCATATAGTTATTTTACAGAACTTTACAGAGATGTAAGTAAGACTTTTTTCTGCCCTGCATTGCTTAGAAGGACCAAGAAAAATTTCAAGGACACTGTGTCCAAGGGAGGAAACATTGAGTCCTATGAAAAAATATTCATCTGACTAAGCAAGATTAATTTTATAAGACTGACTTACAGTCAGATTAACCAAGGAGCTAGCATAGGAGTAAAGCTTAAGGATGAGAGAATGGAAGAACCAGTGATGACAGGAAGAGAATATGAAAGTTACAGACAGAGTAAATTTTTAAGAAAGAACTGGAAGGAGGAAAGAAAGGAAACGCTTTGAGTAGGCGAGCAGCATGAGACTGCCCTTGAAAATCAGCACAGCAGATGGCACAAATAAAACAGGAAAGAGTAATTCAGTGTGGGAAGAGGAACGTGAGAAATACTAATGCAGGGAGGAAATGAGGAAGGTGAAATTTGAGTGGAAACAAAGAGAACATCATAGGGAATTATTTTGTATTATTTAATGCCAAACGTTATACAGTGCTAGTTTCCTGCCCACAGGAATAGTGTTAAACACATTATAATTATTTGCAGTACTGTACAAACAAACTTCAAATTTAAGAAGGATGTAACTTTTCATCATTTGGGAGTCAGGGAGTACTCAGCTCTGTTGCTCTGATACAACAGAGGCAAAGTTACTATATTATTTCACTCATAAATGACCAGAATTCCACACTGCTTTACAGGAAGACATGACACCACAGTGCCAATATAATCTCCGGGTTGTCCTTGATAGGATGCTCCCACCTAAAATCCATTTCTTAACAGTCCAAGTATATCTTGGCACAGGATTTTTATTACAGCTAGAGCACCTAGAGGTTTCTTTGTGAGTTGTAGCAACATTCTTGACACATTTATGTGCATAAAACTTAAAACAATCTTCTCCCCTTCTCCTTTTAGGGCCAGTGAAAAGATTTCATAGACAGATTTCTCACAAGAAAATTTAGAATCCTTGTGATCAATGCATTAATACAGACCTCTAATTTGAGTCTTCTATGCTGTGCCTTATCTTGTTCCAAGGAATCATAAATCATATTCAGTTGTAGCTCCATCTTTTTTAAATTTCTCAGTTCTCTATCTTTCTGTGTTTGGTTGTGAATGAGAATATCATGTTGCTTTTTTTTTCTCCAGGATACATTTCTTTAAATTATCTTCCAGAGCTTCTCTGTAGAGATAGACACAGAATTTTAGAAACAGGTAACTTGACCAAGACATGTATGCAAACAGGCATGACCATTTTAATGGATTTTGAGTACGACATCATTCTGGCTGAGCAGCAAGATAAACTCATAAGCTAGTGACACAAATTACCTAAAAAGGGAGCATTTTTATCATGTTAATCAATGATACGCAGTAAAAAAAATCACTGGAGAGAGAAACCTTCTATAAGATTTCCTTTGCAGAGCAAAATCCAGTTTCACTCTCTCAGGATTTTATCAAATGGACATGCCCTTTGATGTTCTCCTTCAAGTCAGATCCTAGATTCCAGTAGTTTCTATAAACATCTCTGATGTCAAACCCAAGCCTTTCTAGTCTGCACCGGTAGCGGCATAAAACTTGAAAACATAAGCAATACAGCAAAAATAAAAAGTAATAGATCTTTGAGAACAGAGAATTGTTCACTCACAATACATGGCTTATGTCTACCTCTCTAACCTGTCTGATAGGACTGCTGATTCCTTCTCTCGGCTAATTTCTAGAAATTTTGTCAAAAAGTAATGCATTCTTGTTCTTTGCTTTCTAGCAGAATTTGTTTCCCATCCAATTCCATCATTACATCTTCCCTTTCTTGCAAAATCTCTTCAGTCCTTTTATCAATGGCTTTCAGGGCACTGTTCAACTCTTCTATTTGGTCATTAAAGGCTTCTTTCTTCTTCTCTGCATCACTGGGGATATATTTTAACAAAAAACCCAGTAGTGATTCACATTTCCACATGCATATTTAAATGGCAAAAGGTAGGTTGTCGCCGACACACAAAATCATTTGCACACCACAACTATCCACGTTATATGTCTGAAAGCAGACTACGTTACAGTGAAAATGCCGATAAAATTGCAGAGAGCCATGGGACGAGGAGGGAGCTTAGCACCATGGCGGTATTAAAAAGAGTTCTAGTAAACGGGTCGGTGCCAACATTATTAGGTCCATGGGTGTGACACTTGTAAATATTATTCCCAAGACTGGAAACTCTGGTTAGTTCATTTTGTGATGTGACACATAGAAAGACTCATTTAAATAGTTCATTAACAGCAATCTACACAATGTACTAGTTTTTAAAATTGCTTCTCTGCAACACTATTGGAAGAACTTCTTAGATTTACGATGGCAGAGTTGCATGAACAGCAGTGAGGAAAATGTAGAAGCAAACCATTAGACAAGGTTTAAACCGGAGAAATCTATCATAGTCAGACGATTTCTGTATTAGAAATAGGGACTGCAGGCAGGAGACACACAAACTTCAGTGTGACACGGTGCCTCAGTAGGGTACAAAAAGCACTGTTCATCTGGCTGGCAGCTGGACTGCCAGGATCTGAGCGACCTGGCTGCAACTGTACAGTGCTAATTAGATTTTACAGAAAGCATCACATGTCATGCTTCGGGGGACAAAAAACCCAGCTGCACGAAACAGAGAAAGAAAAGGCTGGCTACTGCCTTACATTTTCCGTGTTGAAACATTAGAGATCAGAATCCACATCAAGAGCTTACAGCAAAGCACATGTGACTAAACGAACGGTACAGAAGTGCCAAGGGAGAACGATTACTGAGCTCAGGCCAGTCCGTTAGCTGTGAAAGCAGGCCAATAGAGAGCAGCTAATCTACAGTCACTGGGGACTAGAAGCTGTAAAAAAGCCTGCTCGCTAGATTACATGGTAACATTATTTTCCATTAAAAATCTACTAAGTAGATCCGATATATAGTAACACAGCACAGTAAGATGGTTAATTTTTGACCAAGCTTTGTTCTAAATTTTCCTTTGTTACACTGAAAATGAAAATGTTTCACTGCATAAACTACATAGTTCAGTACAGTGCATGGATTTTAAGTGGATTATAGATGCTTTTTAAAATGTTCCTAATTTTAATCAGCAACCATACTCAACCATCTCTGTAACAAATGGTCAAACATATTTATGTATATATAACTATTTATTGAAAGCATACGGTTTTTTTCCGATTCATCTTCTCAAGTTCTTTTTTAAGTTGTGCTGGAACACCAAGGATCTTAACTAGCTCATCCTAGTGACAAAGCAGAAAGGTTAGACTGATAGCCTCAAAATCTGGTGAGATTTCCTAGAAGTAATATTCACCGAGAACTGCTGTGAAAATGGGCAAGAAACCTATTTTTTAATTACTTGAGCTTGTCCAAGGGAATTGTAGCCGCTAGTTTTGAAACTAAACATTATGATATTTACCATTTCATTATGTCCGCAAGATAAAAATTATGCTTGACTATTATTACTACATCTGATCATGTTATCTGTACCACGGAAAGGAAAGTGGCAAAGACCTGGGTATGTTGTTTAATTCTCAGCATAAGTCTGTATTGACTCGGATCCTAGAGCCGTTTACAATAACGACATAGCAAACGTCATTATGAAACCCACTTTTTTTTAATCAAACCAATGGCTGTTATTATTTCCTAAAGGAGTAATAACACATATGGCACAGCAGCATGTTTTGCGCTATTGAAAAATGATGTAATATATAATGTAATGCCATCTAATGAGTTTGGAATGTCAAACAACATCCAGAAGATTCACCATTTCCTCGGACAAATGCATGTACCCCTATAAACATACATGCACACACACAGAGAGATATACGTGCAAACAATTTTGTGTTACTTTCAAATTAGCCTGCTTCTCCACAAGCTTTTCCATTTCTTTCTGGTCAGTTAACATCAGCTTTTGCTTGGACAAAACATCTTCCTTTATTGCATTAATTTCTGCTTTTCTTTGGATTACTTCTTTGCAGAGCTCATCACAGTTTTCTTTCAACTGTTTAATTTTCTTATCCGCTTCCTTTAAAAATGAAGTAAAAGATCAGATAATTTTTATTTCCCTTTTACATTTTGCAGGTTACAGAATCATTAACACTGAATGATGATAATATTTTTTTACAACAGGTATGAAACATAATTTTACCAACTATATGTTTCTTTTATCAATAACCAACAGAATTTATTTAAAAAAACCCCACACATATCCATCGGGATTTGTGACCGCAAATGTATTTTCCATACTCGCATCCTAGAACCGAAATCCTGCAGCTATCTTTACATGCAGTATCCATTTGCTGAATAGAGTAAAAGATTTTCTTGACTGAACTTAAGAAAATCCAGATCTTTTCTAAATCAGTTATTCACTGCTTGCCCTAGAATTACCACACCTGAATGATACAGTATAGCCTTTTGATTTTTCTATGTATTCCAGATTTTGAGAAACTCTAGAGCTACACACTGTGAATACATTTTCACAGATTCACAGAGTGTTAGGGGTTGGAAGGGACCTCTAGAGATCGTCATTTTCATTGATGCTTTTCTGTTAGGTGACAGAACATAAACCATGGCTTTTCTCATGTTTCATACTTACCCTTTGTTTTGTAATTCTTTCATATTCATTTTCCAGAAGCTTTTTTTCTTCTTGCAAACTACAAGAAAATCAAAACAGAGCTAAATACATTACTAATATGCCAAACAATAAAATGTGTGGAAGCCTATCTTGTGTTAGACTAAAATGTATGGTGGAATATCATCAGGGACAACTGAAAGATGTCCAAAATGAAAGGAAAGTTGCTGATTGGTAACTGGAGGTCCTGAAAGACAGGCCGTACATACGCAGGTTTTTTCTACAGTGCACATTTCTAAACATTTGAACCTGGTTCTTTTTCATCTTACCACCTCCTGCAGGGATGCCTTTATGCCTCATTCACCATTGGCTTTAAACTAGCAGAGTGTAATGGGTCAGAAGGCACCCTACGCGCACAGTTCCTCCCAACCTCAGAAAACAAAATTGTAGTGTGGAACTGAGGCAAAAGGAAAGAGTAGGTCGGTTACAAATACCCACAGAGACATCACACATCAAAGAAAGTGCAGTTGCTAGCGAGAAACTTTCTTCTTCCTTTGAGTGCTTGCTCACACGCACATTCACGCTGTCAACAACTGTGGGTGAAGCTCCTCAAATCTAAACAAGGTCCTGTGAAAAAAAATCCTGAGAAGTGACAGGGGACATAGCCTAAGACAATGGGGTATAGTAGAAAACTAAATAGAATAGCCATGGTGATCTTAACCTATAGCCAAAACTACGCTGCAATTTCATTTCAGGCAACAATAGAGACGGATGCTGAAGGAGCGCAAAAGGAGGAAAGGAAAAAAATAGGAAAGCTCTTCGATCTTCCGGGTGGATTTTTAATAATGTTGCCCTGAGAAAGACGAAGGAGTGACTACAAAAGTGAAGCTGAACCAACAGGCTTGTTAGGTTTACAAAAGGGAGATTTTTGGTGGCAGGTACGTAAACATTACCAATTAAAAATATTAGCCCTAGTGAAGAAATGCGTCAACACATCTGCAGTGCATGCACGGAATCATTCTGCACCGGTAGGAGGTAGATGGGCTACAGCAATCTGCATGCCATCACAACCAAACTGGACTAAAGTCCTTGTGATTGAGAACAAGGAGGCAGGTTCTTGCAATGCAATTAGCACCTATGATGACATTTCTGAGCCTCGGGTTATAAAGGAGTAAAGATTGCACCGGAGGAATAGGTGGAACAACCAAATCCTCTGTCCCACATATAGCACAGGATCAACTTCAGCACTTAAATTTGTGTTTGCAAGTCCAGCCAGAGGACACGCTGGTCAGGCCTCCTTGAGGGAAGACTGTTCGAGTAACTCTTTAAATACGTGGAGTATTGAGAGAGGGGAACATGCTCTCATGAAATCGCTCTGTCACTTGGAGCTACAAACTATGGCAAGGGAGTCCTGGGGCAACCCCACCTACCCAATGCAGCTATTGCAGTTGCCTCTGAATGTGGTTGATGCAGCAGAGAGGCAGTTGATTGGTATTTCTTTTTTTTCTCTGGAAACTTTCAGCAGCAGCCTAAGACTTTGTACGGTGGTGGTTCAGGTTTCAGCGGATGGTGGATATGGGGAGAGAGATCAGTCTCCAAGCAACCCGCCTCATGGACGATCCTCCCTAGGATCTTGTGCTCAATTCTTTACCAGTACTGATTTAAGGCTACTCCATCCCCAACAGTTTCTTGAGTTTTGGCCCTCCAACCGAAGGAGCAAACCTTATACCTGGAAGACTCAGGTGACATCTATCCAGTCAAGGAAGGAAAACAGCCAGAAAAGAGTACTGTGTTGGTGGTATTGTGATCCCACACCCCCCACAGCACACACACACACACCACCCCAAACATCATGAAGAACAAGCTCGGGCTCAGACGAAGAGCAAAGACTAAATAAAGGCACAGAGTAGGTGTTGTTGATTTACAGCATGTATGCGTATTTGTATGGGCAGAGTACAAGTATGCCGCTGCAGGGGCATCACAACAGACCCTACTAAAAAGCCTGTCCCCATCTTTCTTATAAGCCTTCTTGAAGTATTGAAAGGCCACAACAAGGTCTCCCCAGAGCCTTCTCTCCTCTGGGTTGAGCAGCCCCAGTTCTCTCAGCTTGTTGTCATAGGAGAGGTGCTCCAGCCTTCTGATCATTTTTGTGGGCCTCCTCTGGGGTCACTCCAACAGGTCCGTGTCTTTTCTCCACTGGGGACCTCACAGCTTTGGTCTGCTCGTGTGTACTGTGTCCATGAGCTACAACTGAGTTCTAATATATTGTGTTGGAATGCTGTGCGGGTCAAACACAGTGTTTTCACCTACCAACAGGTTGTCTACAAGTATAAATAAGTTAATAAGGACATAAGACTGGCATAATCACACTAATTATAATGAATGTCCACTCTGCACAAATACCCGTAACTGTTTGACTGCCACAAAAAAGATTAAATAAGTCCTGTACAAACTGATTAAAGATGTAATGCGTTGCTCGTCCTCAGTCTGTGCTGTGCCCTCTTTAATATCATGCCAGACCATCAAAAGAGCAATCCCAGAAATCGGGACGGAGAGTAAAGTTGACACTGTTTTTCTTTTGTCACATTCCTCACTCATGAGGACAGATTCCTGTGGAGTGATTCCAGTTTCACAACAAAGACATTTCCATCCAGCTAAAGTAAAATGATTTGAACACCTCATTTTCTGTGACATAAACAAAGGCAACGCTGAACAGCAAGCACCAAGTTAAGCTACCTTAAGAGCTGGCAGGCCAACCGCTTCGGCGCAAAAAGTAGTGAAGGCGTGAAAAGAAAAAGGGGTAGAAGAAAGAAGTTTTTTGAACAACGACTTTGGCCATATCCAAAAGTTAGACAGGTACCCCTATGCCAGCATCACCAGGCTTCCTTACTGTCAAGGATATAAGCAGCAACCAGCAAAGGGCAAGCCATCTGATATCCCAGGTACCTGTTTTAGGAAGAGACTGGTTGATTAGAACATATTTCTCTCCATTGCCTCTAAAGATGGACCAGGAAGATTAACCCAGTTTAGGAAATCAAAAAAGATTCTTCAAAGATTTTAAGTTCAGTTGCTGATTTAATAGCTTATGTAGGCAGAAGCTTAATGTAAGGTAAGCAAAGAAAATCTGGTATTTCCATTTAGCATTCGAATCTTGTAATCCACGAGATACAGACATCAGCATCATGACTGCCTATAAAATACTTAGACATCAATCACAACAACAAACAATATAGCTACAACTGGCATTAGGCATTTGTAATTCCCATTGTTTTATAGCCCTTCTTCAATTAATGAATTTTTCAACATCATGTGGGTTTTATTATTATCATTATATCTATATCAACGTAAGAAGATGAAAGTCTTAAGTTCAAGCATCAATGTTTGCAAATGTTTCTCATGTCGCCTAACAGCTTTTCATGTACAGTACCGCTATTAAGCTTCATGAAAATAAATCATGGATGCAGATGTAATGAGTTAAAGAAACGCACTCGGAAAATTGGACTGTTAATGAAAATGCATTCCAGACTTTTCCCTGAGAGATGTCTACAGCTGCAAACTGACACAGAAACAAAAAAATTAAGTCAGAGAGATTAAGAAATGTAGCGGTAGTTGTCAACAGAGGTCCGTTTCAGTTCCTCAGCTCACAAAATAACCCGGAGATCATTATCATTGCAAATCCCAACACACATGAAAGTGAACTCCTTCAGCTACTCTGACACATAGCTGGGATTGCTGAGGAATCCACAGAAAGTGCTCAGCACCTCACAGCTAAAACCTAGTGACCACAAGTAGAAGACATCAGAGCTGATAAGCTGCCAGAATGAGATTCCTGTAAGGCTTTTCGCTGTAATTAGTGTGTACGTACTGGAGAACACAGTCACAAGACTAGTCGGTAACAACTTCAACTGTACCTCGATTTATTCTGTTTGTGACTTCTAATTCTTTACTAGAGGAACTATGGACAAAAGCTTAACTTTTCATCTTTTAATTATTGAGTGACTGATCCTGAAATACTTACAGGCATTGAAATAATTTTCCATATTTGCAATGCTTCTACATGTGGAAACTCAGTTTTGCAATCCTGACTTGCGTGCAACAGCACGTCGTACTTCAGCAAATAGTCATTTTGCTACCTGCCCAAATAGGGCTGTAGTTTGGACCTAGGCTTTAAAATAAAATTGTTTTCAAGAGTCAGGCACCTTTAACCTCACAAACTCTTGTAATAGATCATTTCACTACAAGTTTTTGCTTAAACATGTAGTTAAACGCTAAATTAATTTAGATGATAAATGTAGTATTTCTCAGTAATAAACTATTGTTGATATGATCGTCTGATAAAGAAAAGCTCTTCTTTATTGTGTCTCACAAACCAGGACTGTAAACCTCACACAGACATTAAAATGAAGTTTCCTCAAGCTAGAACAAGTCCTTGCTTATCACACTGACCCTTTCCGTGTGCTAATGTGATTTTTCAGTCTGTCTTCTTATTTACTCAGGCATGTTCAGTCCCAGCTATATGAAGAAACGTCATGTCTCTGGATGCAATTGTACCGGAACTGCATTGGGATCACTATTTTTCCTCTTACTTTATTACACCTGCCTAATAGTTTTTGAGAGGGAAAAAACTCCTTGAGTCAGCTCTGACTTTGGGGCAGGGACCCAAACATTATAACCTCAGTAAAATCCTTCCAGCTGTTGTTCCCCTCCTGTGCTGGGCACACACACGCGCAACGAACCCCATAGAACCATACAGCAGAAGAGAAATACCAGCCAGAGAGGGAGGGATGCGCTGACAGTGGGGGTACACCAACACCCATGCAATCACCCTCAGCGTGACTTCCCCAACACCTGAAGTGCACCAGAGGAATACCTCAGGTACCTGCTCAAGCTGTTAAAAAAGGGCTAAAATTTCTGAACACCTGCTCATACTACAGTGCTGAAAGCAATTTAAATTCACTCTTGGAATGTTGGATACTCATTGGAACAATAGAGAATTAAACCAGAAGATGAAATATCACCTTCAACTGTTGAAAAAGGTATCTGATGTGGAAAAAAATTGTTTATAAAGGCAAGCAAATAGGAAGTGAAATCTGGAAAACAGAACATAGAACAGTAAGGGACCTTGAGACAAAATAACTTTGCTAATGTCATGCATGTATGACTTCAAGAGAAAACGTTCACAGTTGCCAGACTTGAATCAGAGCAAAAAGGGTGCTAAGTGCCCTTAGCTATCAGAGAGAGTGAATTGAGGCAGGAAGTAAAGGCAGCAGAGACCAGAGAGAGGCTTCAGAGAAAGAAAGACCCACAGAAACAGAGAAGCAGACCTGCAGAGGTGCACTCTCGCTTCCAGCTCAGCAGTATTTCTGAGTAGACAAGTTTCAAGCCTTCTAAGAAAAGGATAAAGCACTACATAAGAATCACAGATAGTCCCTGCAAAAGCTTTCCCCCTCCATGTTCCCCACCTGCTATATATAAGAAGGTAAATAAGCAATGTTTGTTTTCAGACTAAACAGCCATTAGTCATAATTCCCCAAGAGGAGTTTACGTGTCAGTGCCAAGCACAGCTGGGACTGTATGAACACAGTTGGACAACAAGGCAAACTGTGCTCCAGAGAGATCAAGGGCCAAGGGAGGTTGGACCACGAGTTTCTATCCTTCTGAAAAATTAAGAAAACCAAGCAGTCACCTAACAGCAAACTTGCAATATTTTTGATTCAGCCTCCCCTCTGTCTGTGACATGACCCATTCACACAGATATTTCAGAAGACATCACTTTGTTACTTGTACAAAACCATCAGGCAGATAGATCTTCATTTTACATTTGTGTTGCTGTTAGATCACCTGCTACTCGTAACTCTACCTTGGACATTCATTTTCACTGTCTTTCACAGGCACCAACCCGTCCCTTCTTTAAAAACATGTAGCCACATCCATTACCTGGTTTTCTCATTTTCCCATATTCACTCTTCTGCTCCCCACAGAGATATGTATTCTGCCAGTTCTGCATTCTACACTACTACAACACTAAAATCCCTCTCATTTCTGGAAAGCAGAACCTTCATTCCCAGTAAAGGAATCTGTACATAACCAAGGCACACCCTCCTTGCTCCACACCAACAACATGCACAAGACCCAGTGCTACCACTAGCCATGAAATGGATTCCAAACAAGGAAATAACCTACAGCTCTTCAGTTTAGAAAGTTGACAAATTGAAGGGGGAAGGATACAAAAGAGATCCATCAAACCACGTTGCAGCAGTGAAAATGAAGAGAGGATCAGATGTCTCATCCAAGAACTATAGGGGACGAAATGAAGCTGGTAGGAGACAGGTTCAAAAAAGAAAGGAGATGGCAGTTCTTGTGAGGTTAATCTGTGGAACTCATTGCCCGGCGTGTTGCAATGCCAGAAGTTTATATAGTTGAGGAGGAGACAAAAGTTCAAGGAAGAAAGATCAACTGAGGATTCCTAAATACACATGACTGTATTTGGCTCATGAAATCCTTGCATCACAAATGGCAGGGGGCTGCTGTTACCAACTTTTGGTTGCTGTTAGATACTGCACCATATGGACCTCTGGTCAGACTGTACAGCTGGTTTTGATCTCATGCAATATGTAAGACCAAACAGAGGAAGTTTCTTATTAAAGTGAAAGAAAATTTTTCACAGCATGACTGACCCAGAGAGTGTATTTTTAATCTGCAAGATAGGATATTCAATTCATATATAAGAATTAATGCAGTAATGTGCATTGGAAAAATATCTAAACTGTTTTGTGTAGGACAGAAATCTCCTTTTGACTAGATGTAAATATTTTCTAAACATGTAAAACCCCACCATTTTTTGGAAAACTGATGCTTTTCCAAACGTTGCAACTGATGCAAAATCAGTGAAAAATATTCATAAGATATAAGGACAAACGGGTAAAAAGCATGATATTTTGAAGGGCTCATTTCTGGACTGCCTGGAAATTGCAATAAATTCCGTATTTAATAATTATTTCAGGAAATTTCATGTTGCTTAGTTATAGCAAATAATTTTTTCCAGATGCTTTCCATGTTTCTTTATTTCTCCCACTCCCAATGTGCTTCTTTCTCAAGTTTCTTTCTCTCTTAGAGCAAACATTTGGCTCTAAAAAAAAAAAAAAAAAAAAATCAAGAAAGAACTGCCAGAAAAATCTGTTCTATGCAGTTTGCAGAGTGCCCCTGCTCTCCTTGCAGAAAAACACTTTTAACTGCTGAGCGGCTGACATTATTTATTTGGATTTATATATACCAACTACACTACAGCGGACTGAAGATGGACAAAAATAGGAAGCATCCCACGAAAAGAAAACAGGAGTTCATTTCCATAGGTGCATATTTTTTAAAATGCAACAGTACTGTTTGTAATTTTACTCTAAAAGCTTCAAGTACAGCACACCCATATAAGCAGATTATTAAAATACATACAGTATCAAGCTTATTCTGGACTTTTTCCCTTTTATAGAAATCTCAAGTATTCATTTCTTTCACAGCAACTGGCTCATTTTTCTGACATTTGAATATTCAAGTACTTCTCCACCTTTAAAGACCTGAATAGAAAAAATTGAATAAACTGTGCTTCTTATGTTAACGACAGCATTGGGTCTATTTATGACATTTCCATAAAATCCCCATCAACGGGTCTCTGAGACACTGTAGTACTTTGTATTAAAGGTGTCCTAGACTGAATTGTTCCTGTTAATTTTGCCTACCTAAACATTAACCATGCAATGTAGTAAATTCTAAACAGCATTTCAAGGGACACCGTAGCATGTGCTAAAATTAAAAACATCTACAAACCTTGCACCAGGGTAATTTTATTGATTGCTGAAGTGTTGCTGGTCCTAGGGAAGGTTTGTGGCAATTTGTTAAACAGCAACCATCAAGAATACGTCCATGTAAGATGGAGAGGAGACTGAGTTATGTTCCACGGTTTTATCTTTCTAGATAAACTATGATAAAATTAGCAGCATTTGACCACTATCACCTACCATTCCATCTTGAAGTGAATTTCATACTCTCTTTCTTTAATAGCATTGTATTCATTTTGGCAACTAAGAAGTTGTTGCCTTATTTGGGAAACTTCACTGAAGGATTCTTCAGGGAACTGTTCTGCTTTTTCCAGGGCATGTTGCTGTTGTTCCAGTTCTACACTAAGACGTTTGGCTTCCTGCAACAGCTGGACCTCAGACTCCTGTAAGCTACATTAAATAGAAAGATTTAGAAGTAGGCAATGAGAAACATAAGTTTTGAATTTATACTTCTTGACCTACCTATAATATTTAGTTCAAAGTTTTCAAGATGAGATGGGATGAAATCCTGAATAATCTGGTCTGACCTCCTTGTTGACCCTGCCTTGAACCACAGACCTCCTGAGGTCTGTTCAAACCTGAATTAGCCTGTGATGCCATGAGAGCAGTGGAATCTGATGTGAGGAGTCTTTCCTGTATCCCTAGAGTTGGAGTGGGATTTATATCATCTAATTTTAAGCAGATGAAAGATGGTGAGTTAGTCTGATTTATTTGTCTAGCACCATCTAGAACCAGTGAAGAGACAGAAGTGAATCTGCTGGGGACCAATAACAGGGAAGTATTCACCAGGACATGGCCCAGTCTGCACGATATGACACCTTTAAGACCTTAGTGAATACCAGTGCTGAACTGTGTGTTGCTACTACTGTAGTGTTACCAGTAACTCACTCATTTAATGATACGCAAGCTGCAAATACATTTGTGGACTTCTGTGGAAGCTCATTATAAGGCTTACAGACATGATCACTTACCTGATCTGAGTTGTATCACCCAAGTCTAGCTTCACAGAATCAACAAAAACTGTAATATTCTGTCAAAGTTAGGAAACTGGTATTCATATGATACTTAGGAACATATGTGATGATAGCTGAATAACAGATCTTAAAAGCTGTTAATAAAATACATTTATTATTATGAAAAGTCTCAAGGGGAACTACAGTATGAAAATTCATATACAATGTGCAACGTATAAACCCATTATTTATGCTGTAGAAATCATTGTGCAGGCCTTATCAATATTACTACATTATAACTCTTGTATAACGGTGTACTAAAATTAGTCACAAATGTTGTGAAAAAATAAGGAATTCTCTCACTTGCCTTTTATTAATGAAAACTATAATGCAATTTAATATTTTTTTAAACAAACAAACTTAGAATAGCTCATATTGAGAAACTATACATAAATTTTAGTTCAAAGATGACATTTATGGCTTAGCAACAAAACCAAAATTACATATCACACTGAAGCATAGAGTTGAGATGGTAACTATAAAACCAGAAAATATACAACAAGCTATACTGCATAAACATAGCTGAAATAATATAGTAAAAAAAAATTTTGGTTTGTGTAACACTTCTGCTTAGATAACCACTTCCTTTTTCAATCAAGAAAATAAGAAAACCACAGACTTCAACAGGAAACAAGAATGTGCCTTTTTCACGAAGAAATAACTTCATGTCTAAGGTATTTACACAGTAACTTTTCAAGTGAAAAATAAATTGACTTTCTGACATAAGATCCTATATAATATTTAGATCTTTTTTAAGTCCAACGGAATGTATGCTGGTTTAGGAGAAAATATAATTGGTTGCAATAATACACATTCATTTAAAACATAATTCTTATATAAAACATGAATCATACATAAAATTACATAAAACCCTAAGTTCTTTCATAAAACCAAAATTGTTAGTATCGATTTTTTCAAGACAATGAAAACATAAAAATAGAAACAAGAACTGAGTATTGAATCTAGACCAGATCTTGCTCACTGTAGTTGCCAAGGGTATTTTTTCATGTGAAGATTTAAATTTAATTGAGGACAGTGAAGAAATAACTGGACATCTACACAATGTACACATGTAGAATCATGAGTGCAAAAGTACGCTTGCCAAGTCTGATGTGGCAGCTTTTGAATCTGTGCAGTGATTAATAATTTAACGTAGGCTTAAGAAGATGAGACTCCCAAACTGTCAATGAACGATCATTATTAGCTGACTTACGTACAGCTTGGTGTATCAGAATATTCATATTCAGTTCCTAAATCAAAATAATAAACTCAAAAATTTACAATTGGGCCACATGACTGTGTGACCAAATGGGTTTTCAGGGGCCAAATATGAGCTCAGGAACATCAGCTTTAGCTGCGGCCTCACTGCAAAGTGGGTGGGTGAGACAGCACCAGAATGGGATGACAGCCTGTTCCCAGAATTTCAGCTGTGCAACAAAAATAAATTTAAAAGCACAGAACACTGGAGAAACGTAGCAAAGATGTTCTCTTGCAGGTGATGCTTCCCAGCATTTCAGAATGCCAAGTTGTGCAAACTGAAACCAAGAAATACACACCTGGCATTGGGCTACGAGCATGATCTCTCTCCTCCAGCAAGAACCGGAGCAGGGCAGACCCACAACTACCTAACTTGTGAGTTTCATTTATACTCTGAAGTTTAAGGTTCTAACCTTTTAAATTTATTAGCAGTCCTGTCTAATGTGACTGTCAATACTCTCTGAGGATAAAATTCACACCTATTTGAACGTGCCAGGGTCTCATTTTCCTTCAGCTGCTCTCTGTGATGTTAGCTCAGCAGGTCAGAGTCTTTTCATATGTTACAATTCTGGCCAGATGATCTTTAAATATATCTTTATTTTAAACTTGTATATTAACTTTTGCAGTCTGTCCTTCCCTCCATTGCCATTATTATTATGCTTATATTAAAAACAAAGATGTTATTCAAACAAGTGTTTAAGCATCCCAAAATACCTTGAAACCTCCTAATAAATCATACTGTTTTTCAACCTTGTGTTCTTGCTTCCTCTTTATGAACAATCACTGTAAGAAAGCCTTAAATGATGATTATGCTTCAGCATCCGCCAAAAATTACTCTGAATATGTAATGCTTTGGCTACTTAATCAAAGTTTAAAAAAGGAATATTGTACCTTATCACAGTCTTATGCAGCTGAGTGTACTTTCCCTTCAGCTCAGCTGCTCTGGTGCCTGTGATTTTTCCAGCAGAAAATAGCGATGGGAGGAAAACAGATAGTTATGAAATCTCCCAAGCAAATTTTTATAACTATAATTGGCAGCTTTTTAGTTTATACAGTCTTTGCTAGCATATCAAATCTGTTCTCCTGGGTAACTGGTGATAGGACAAGAGGAAATGGCCTCAAGTTGCGTCAAGGGAAGTTTAGGTAAGATATTAGGAAAAATGCCTTCACTGCAAGAGTGGTCAGGCACTGGAACAGGCTGCCCAGGGGAGCGGTGGAGTCACCATCCCTGGAGGTGTTCAAGGAACGTGTAGACGTGGCACTTGAGGACAAGGTCTAATGGGTATGGTGGTGTTGGGTTGATGGTTGGACTGGATGATCTTATAGGTCTTTTCCAACCTTAGTGATGCTGTGTTATTCTCTGTTAAATCCACAATGAAATCAAAAACACAGATGAAAAGAATGCTTATTTACATAATAAATCAAAGCATAAATGTAAGAATATAAAGAATGTGTCTGTCACAACTACAGTGCTACTCGTGCCACCATTTCTCCTCTGATTTTGTCTGTATTAATATTTCATGATAATTCCATCTTGACTTTGAACTCAGGTTCTAAGTCACCTGTTTTCCACACTGCTTAACTGGTTCAGTTTTGGTATATACCAGCTGGCCCGAACAGGTGAAACTGAGGCTTAAAGTCCAGTTTGTGCTCAAGTGTTGTGTCCACAAGGCGATATGGTTGCAAAAAGGAGGAGCTGGGCCCAAGCTAGATGATCCCCAGGAAGCAAAACACGTCACCTTACATGGCTGTGCAGGCCTTCAGCAACACCAAGAGCAAACTACTCCACGTATTTATTACTAAAAAACCTGTACGTTTAGTGTACCCATCTCTTAGGTGATTCCTCAGGTGTCTCGAGGGCAGTAATTTAGGCCAATGGGCCAGTCCTCTTTAATATAAACAGGAAATTGGGCTAGGAGCCAAATTTTGGCACAGGGAATTATCACAGCAGCAATATGATAGTATGTCCTGGGATATTTCTTTAGAAAACATTTTCTTCCGCTTTTCTGGTTACAGGTAAGGATAACCAGGTTAAATCCAGGTAAAAAAATGTAAGGTGATCTGGCTCTATAGAAGTCTATAGTTAACCTTTTGGGCAGCAACTCAAATCTGGAACTTTTATGGGAACCTTCCAAGAAATGTGGTTGTGCAGAACTAAAATAAGAAACAGAATTACTACAGCAACAGGAAAATCCCAGAAGTCATACTTCAACCCTTATGTCTGACAAGGCCTCTAGAGAAAGGCTTTTTCCTAAGCTGAAATAAGGACCATTTAAGAGATTGATATGTGTGCTATTCTGTAGATGCCCCTTTCTTGCATATCCAGGAGAAACCATCCACACCCAGTCCTATGGCCAAGAAGCAGAACCCAAATGAATATGCCTATTTGTAGACAGCTGTTTATGTATTCTTTTAAGATCTGTTGCAAAATATTTCATGGTAGAAAAGACAATCTTTGCCGTCTGCAACCCAGAGAAAGGAAAGCAGATCTGTCTTTCATTTGTTTGAATGAGATTAAACATAAGCAGCTATCAATTATTTATTTTGGCATCCTCTATGATCCAAAGATACCGTTCACTTAAGTTCACAATACTAACTAGCTAATACTCTTTTCTGTGAGAACGAAAACATTTCCCTATCTCAACCCATTTGTTTCTTAGCCTCATATGTAGGTATACTTGCCCTATTAGGGTGGTACCTCACTGCTGTCCTCTCTCCATGCTCCTCTGATGTATACCAGAGTTCCAGTTTTTCTTACTGCTTAGCTTCTCACTGCAGAATTAGGCCATGTTTGAGAATGTTTCTGCAGAAATAAAACTACTTGTCCTCACGGCTATGTCTTCTCCTCTATATCCATAAGCTTTTTACACATTTTACACTTAATTTTTCAGTTCAGAGCCAAGAGCTCTACTCCAATAAGGCTGGTCCTATACAATGTGAAGACAGATAGTTTTGAGGACTACATAAGACAGACTATGGATAGCATAACCAGCATGTCAAAGCAGTTGAGACTTCTGTGAACACTACCATCAGCAGATAGCTTCCATTACCACACCTTTATTTGGAGAAACCTCAGAGAGTCAGTGCTGGGCTATCCTGATCCCAGGATTTGTTAGTAAAGCCCAGCACACAGTTTACTCCAAGATTCTCGGGAAGGCAAAAAGGAGAGGCCCTTCAGTTCAATGGCAAATTACAGCAACCATTACAATAACTTTTCCTGTACAGTTTCTCCTCAGAATAATTTAGGCTTCATTCTATTGCATAGATACAAGCACTTTTAGCCTTCTTGGCTTGTAATCACAGACCTTGCTTATCCCCTGTCTGTGGAGATATGCTTCTGCCTCTGGCATTCCTTTCCAGATCATCTCCTCATGTATTTTTTACATACTTTTGTTTGCAAGGACAAAAATCTTATGGTAGAAAACAATATTAGCTACTAAGTTTCCCTTGAGCCATCAAAACAGCATTTGGAAAACTGCATTTTAAGGGCAACAATCCAGAACAAATATTTACTCATGGGGATAATTTTTCACTTATATAAACCAACTTAAAGGGTGGGCATTATTTCCTTAACTAATGGCTGAAACATTGAGTCTTATCATACAATCTTCAAACCAAAACATATAGTAATTCACCTTTTGCTTTTTTCATTTACCACCATTTGGCTTTAGAATAAGCTCTTGGATTCAGAAATGATTTTATGTGTCTGTGCTTACAATGGATTTTGTCCTGAATGTTAGATATGATCTAATGGGCATTCTGGTTCTATTTATGCTTTTTAAAAAATATGTGGTATAGCTAATACAATTACCAACAGTATAAAACAAATCAGACTAATTTAGCTGAAATTTAAGGCTCTGGACTGCAGCCACTGTAAGAAATACATTATAGGCCATGCCTTGAGTCCTAATATGCTTTTATCCACCTGTTCCTTTAGTGTAATTAGTCCTCCTTCCATAGGCTCACAGACTTACTCTATTCTGAAACCATGGAAATAATAGATAACATTTCAAATAGGACCTATAAAGCACTATAGTGTATTATAACATTTACTCCTAAGTCAGCAGACTTACACTGGTGTAAACAGTAAAGCATCAACCAGGAACGTTAAACCCATATACTGAATTTCTGGATGTTAGTCACCTCTCTAAACTACAGGGTTTGCAATTGGCTCTCAGATTTAACAGAGAAGTATATAAAAATTTTGTAACCAGATGCCATAATATAAAACATTCATAGAGTTTTATTACTCAAGTTCAGTATTATAATTCTTTTTTAAAAAATATCACAAGCTAAATTGGAACTGGAATTCATAAATATTTATTTTTACCTCTATTTCTGAATGTTCACAATAGATGAGTCACATTTTCCTCTGAGATTCTGTCTGATTTTAATTAGGTTCATCTTTGTCTTTACTATCATAAAAGGCATGTTTTAACACAGAATAAGTAACAAATTAATTCTTAAATTGCATTAAAGACAAAGGTTAATTTTATTCCACTATAGCTAGATGAAGCTGGCTATGGGCATAGGTACTGTTCTTTCCTAGCTGGGTCATGGTAAAAATTACATACTACTAACATATGTTAAGTACATACATATAAACCCAGAGTATATGAACACTTTATTTCATTAACTTTCACCTACAGACAGATTCTAAAGGTCCTACTTCATTTGATTTAATCAGTAAGAACTGAGACACATGATCTGCAACTGTAGAGTAAATGAAGAATATCTCAGCTGCATAATTCAAATCTGGATCTGGCATTGATTGGATTATCTTAATTTTGTAAAACTCTTTGTGTATCTTTTATCTACCATTGATTAAATAAAATGTATATATTGTTCACAACATACAGAGAGCATTAATGTCATGTATAAAGGCCAGTAGATTCCTATGAAGTCTAGTTGCAAAAGTCTTGCAAAGACTACTAAAAAAAAACCCAAATCCAAACCCAAGCCTCAGAATGACCCATCTTGCACATGTAACACAAGACTCTGCTCATTAATTTGAAGTACTGTATTTCCTAACAACCACAACATGGAAATCGAATGTAAGAAATAGACAATATTACTAAACTGTTTTATGAGTCTGTTACAGACCACCCAACCAGGATGAAGAGACAGAAGAAATATTCTCTAAGCAGCTGGGCAAAGTCTCATGATCACTAGACCTTGTTCTCATGGAAGACTTCAACTTACCAGATGTCTGCTGGAAGTACAATACAGCAGAGAGGAAACAGTCTTGGAGGTTCCTGGAGTGTGTGGAAGATAATTTCCTGACACAGCTGGTGAGGGAGTCAACGAGGGAGGGCAGGCACTGGACCTGTTGTTTGTGAACAGAGCAGGGCTTGGGGGCAATATGACAGTTGGAGGTTGTCTTGGGCACAGTGATCACAAAACAATGGAGTTTTCGGTTCTCATCATAAGAGTTCTCTTCAAAATGTTTTGAAGAAAATTTCAAGGAAAAATGAACACGATCTGAGGTTACACACAATCTTTGCAGGATCTGAGGGAATTTTGAATATCCTTCCAGCTTGACTTCATGTCCACTAGCCCCTGGATGAGGGACTACAGTAATTTCTCTGGGGCTGGAAGGTGAATGTAGATGAGATGCTGGTAAGAAAAAGATGTTAGAATATGAAAGGGAATTAAAACCACAGGAGGGAGATGACACACCTGATAAATAAGATAGATAGGCTTCCATGTGAGCCAAACTAATGAAATCTGTCTCTAACTACCTCAACACCTTCTCCCTCCTACATTCAGTGCAGTAGGTTTTTACATTCTCCATTTTAACATTATATTCAATCCTTTCTGATAGTTACCTCAAAGCAATACACCAAGGAACTCATCCGGAATTTCAAAACAAGTTTTCTGTAACTCAAACGTGATATAAATAACTCTAAGAACTTTGGCATTCCCTGTTTTGAATTTCAAGGCTCTTTAGGCTTCTTTTGGGACTATCCAGAAATGAATAAAACTAAGCCAAATTTTAAACATCAAAAGATGATGCAATCTGAACATTTGTCTAATTCCTCATACTCTTTTGATAAAAAACACAAAGAAAAACATGGAGGATAAATATAACCACCATGGAGAAATACTGATTAACATAAATTACTCATAATCATTCTGAAAGTGAAACTTTTGAAAGTTTCCTAGGAAAGAATTAATTTCAAAATTCCCTAGAATCTCTGCATTTCGGAGGAATGATGGAGCTCACACATGTTTCTAATTATGTTTGCAGATACTGCAAAATAACTGAAATGTATTCTAATCCCAAATGGAATAGTAACACTTTCCATCCCTTCATTCTAAGCTGTAGGTTTTCTAATTATAACAATACATTGTGACAACACTTAACGTTATTTTAACACCTAGAATAATCCAACATCTAATATAAATGTTATTACAAACATCTAAAATGTCTCGTCAAACAACTCGTTTGCCTCATAATAGGAGACAATGGAAAAATATCAAGAGATTAATATATTTTATAGTTTGTATATACTCAGGATTTCAGTATAGTGTTAGCCACTTGGCAACTGGCTCTTCTAGCCAGTCTGCTATGCGAGGTTTGGAATTTTCTTTGTTTATTTCAAGAGCTTTTGTTACCTCTTTTGGATAATATTTAAATGTTTAACCATTCAGGGAAGAAAAAGGATAAATGCTCCTCTTTGAACAGAAAGCTCTGTATCCTCTGTGGAAATCCTGAATCCACACTGTTTGCACATTTAGCACACAACTCAAGTGTTTCTTGAGTCTGGGGAGAAGGCAACACCATCTACAATTTACATTTCACGAGTTATGTCTGTATTGCAGTGGGGCAACAGGTATAAGCAAGCTGAACCCCTGCTACAACTCCTGCATTTCTATCCCTATTTCTGGCTATCAGTCTCCCCAGAATCCATTTTGTCTTTTAGGAGAGGTGAGCTAAGAATATCTGCTGGTTAAACTAGCTCAGACTAAGCACCAGATGTTTAGATGACCTAAATTCTGTTTTTAATGTAAAATGTTACATCACAATTTATATATGTCCAGTAAATATCATCATTACAATTTTTTTTCCTTCATCTGCATCACTCATGTTTCAATATGCCTCAAATATTCATACAGAGTTATAGGAGACTAACACCTCTAAAATTATCTAGAATCATGGAATGGTTAGGGTTGGAAGGGACCTTAAAGATCATGTAGTTCCAACCCCCTGCCATGGGCAGGGACACCCTCCACTAGACCAGGTTGCTCAGAGCCTCATCCAGCCTGGCCTTGAAGACAGCCAGGGATGGGGCATCCACAGCTTCTCTGGGCAACCTGTTCCAGTGCCTCACTACCCTCTCCGTGAAGAATTTTTTCCTGATATTCAATCTAAATCTACCTGCTTGCAATTTAAACCTATAACCCCTTGTCCTATCACTAGATGCCCTTTTAAAAATGTCCCGTCCCATCCCTCCCCCCCCCCCCAGCTTTCTTGTAGGCCCCTTCAGGTACTGGAAGGCTGCTATAAGGTGTCCACCAAGCCTTCTCTTCTCGAGGCTGAACAAGCCCAACTCTCTCAGCCTGTCCCCATAGCAGAGGTGCTCCAGCCCTCTGAGCATCTTCGTGGCCTCCTCTGGACTTGCTCCAACCAGTCAATATCCTTCTTAAGTTGAGGGCTCCACAGCTGGATGCAGTACTGCAGGTGGGGTCTCAAAAAGAGAATCCTAAACCAAAATTTTTTCTTGTGAGGACTTTTGGTACATATTCCACACTGGGGGAAAAACTGAAGATGTATCTGATTACTCTTCATCCTTTTTCTCAGCCAAAACATATCACAGAATCACTGAAGTCCACAAAACACATCAAAGATATTACTGTGACAGTTGAATCCCACACATCCCACCTCTGCCACCAAAATAGTTTATATGAATGAGTCCAGAAGTGCTTCAGTTTCTTCATAACAATCATTTGAACTCCTTACACAAACCTGGATGTTTTGCAGGAACAAACATCTCCTGCTGCAGGAGATGTTAACTCCAAGGGCAAAGCCAGAAATCAAACAGATGGCAAGCTGTCGCGTGTCAAATTGCCTTAGTCACTAGTTTAATTAACATCTGCCTACAGTCTTAGCTTTGTTGTTTTCTATCTGACCTACATTCCATGATCTGCCAGGAAAAAAAAAAAAAACAAACAACCAAACAACAAAAAACAACCTTGCTCTGAAAAATCATGGGAAATGGTTCATGCTGCTTTTGATCAACTTTGAATAAACAATCCTAAGACAAGCCTGTTAAACCAAAGTATATTACTTCTTTAACCTTGCAACCACTGGGTAGTTCTGGGAACAGAATTAAAATCTTCAGTAGAATTACAGAATATTATGAGCTCTCAGTCATTTTTTAGGAAGATATGTCTGTAAGATTAAGATACCTCTTCAGTCCACAGAAGGAAAAATAAATTCCTAAAAAGAAGACTGAAAGAGATTAAATGCTACAAGAAAATGACATTTAACCAAACAGAAGACCTTGATAGAAAATTCTGACTTGTGGCCATCAGCTGTTCTTCAGTTAGATCTTGTCACAGTTGCAAAAGATTGGGGTTTGAGTTTTGTGTTTGCTTAACTAAAGTTTTGAGTATTATACCGAACACTCTAAGGATCTAGAAAAGCCATCTGGAAAGAATTTTTGTTTATAAACAAACTGTAGTTCTCTGTGTTGATCTGGTCCAATATTTCTGCCCTTAGTTAAGCTGCATCAGCATCTTGCAGTATAAGATTGCTCTGTGCTCCTTCTAAGGGCAAAGATTTGTTCAAAATTCATATTGAAAGTTTGCTTCATTTATCCCAAGGAAAGTAAGAGGCACATAACACAAAAAGGGCTGTGGCATTCTACTTTGACCTCCTGAAGGATGAAGAGAGACCTGATAAATTGTTGGGAATGGACATTCACTGGCAGAAGAGGAAGAAAGTCCAGTCCTCAATTACACAGCTTCTCCAGGTAGGAGAAGCATACCAATACTTAGTGGAGAAATGGATCCTTCAGTCTCCAAACAGACTGCTGATAGTTTAGCAGCAGACCATCAGATTAATAACAAAATCTGGAGGATAGCAGAGCATCTCAAGATTACAGAAATCTCATCCAAAGGAGGAAGTAAATATCCCCAAATGAAGGTATATAAGGGTCCAAGGAATGAATGTCTCAGGACAAAGATGTTTGAAAAGCTCAGATACCTCATGTTGCTATCTGAACTTCCTTTTCTTTGACATTCAGCATTACTAGAAATTGCTGTCCTTGAAGTCACTCAGTTCTAATGATATTTTAGGCTTTCAATGCAGCACAACAGTCATAAATTATAACAATATTTGATATGCATTTAAACATTTCAAGGCAATTTGTAAGACGTCATCCACCAAGGATAATTATTATTAATTTTACAGATACAGAATAGTTTGTCCACTCCAAAGTCACGTAGCAGATAGCAGAGTTCATTGTGAACTGAAGAAACAATGGAGGGGGGAAGTGGCTTCCCAAATAACAAGGGTTTAGGAACTCTATTATAGCCCACTCAAAAGAGGCTGATACAGCTTTGCTCAATTTGACAGTTGCAGCCATACAGGAGAGCAAGGCTCTGCAAATACCTGATTATAGACTGATAGGAAAAAAAAAAAAAAAAATCAGGATCCTATCAATCAAGCACATTTTAAAATTTTACTCACAAATTAAATTAATAGATTTCATTTACTGTTACATACATTTCAGTTTTGATGCATTTTTAACAAAAACAAAGTGATGTCAATGTCTTACACCCAAGTTGTTGCAGTCTGGGTGGGTGGTCTTTCACCTCACTGCTGGGGAACTTTCATGATGTGAGAGAGATACACCATTCTGCTGCACAACTAAAAGGACCGTGGCAGGTCCTGGAATGTCAGAATATGGGAAAGGGAGATTCAAAACCCATTTCCCAAGAAAGTGCTTAGACCTTTGTGGTATGCAGGAGTCTAAAGGAATTGTTGTAGCAGGTTAGACAAGTAGTGGTTTTTTACCAAGCCTCCCTCCTGTACTATCAATATAAGCCTGTGGTCTCTATAAAAGCTAGTAATGTTCCAGAGAACATGAACTTAAGGAGTATGTTTGTGACTAATGTCTGTTTAATGTTTAATCTATATTACAAGTAATTTCAAATAAGGTTTAGGGAAATACATTGTTCAGATTAGACTAATTAAACAAGAACTGATGAAAAAATCCTTTACTCATGCAAGTTATTTGCCTCTTGACTGAGCTATGAAGGCACAGACATGTTCACATAGCCTTGTTTTGGGGCGCAAGGAAAATGACATAGATCGTTAAAACTGCACAGGCACCACGTGAGAATGGCAAAGGTGGCTGTAGAATAAGAATGAGGAAGTACACGGCAATTGTTACCTACAGCTGAAGTATTTCATTTGGCGAGATTAGTCAGGCAAAGTACATGATTAACTTTTAAAGCCAATACAAGGCACCATAAAAAAAGAAATGCATGAACTGAAAATCAGTAATACAGAAAAGAATACCCCAAATTGATGGGCTCATGGGAGCTCCTTCCTTAGCTCCTTGCCTTGCTTTAGATTTAGAATTGAGGACATTATTCAGAACACTGGGTTTTCTGAACAGCAAATCCAACAGTTAGGATTCCATACATCGAAGTGGGGTAGTCTCAAGTTCCCTTCACTTAGAAAGGTTCAATAAGAAGTACTCAGAAACAGGTAACAGTGAATTTTAACTGTGAAGTGCCACACAAATCATGAATATTCCAGATAACTGTTTTAAGCAGTGCTAGGCAAAATAGGACAAAGAAAGTGCTGCTCATCCTTAGTTTGTGACACTATCCTGAAAAACGTTGGAATCAACAGTATATGCGTGTTTCAACATGGTTTGCGATTTAAAACATTTTCATGAATACATCTATTCAGTTAAAAAAAGTTGTAGGAAGAAGAGGACTGAGTGTCAGTGAAGCTATTGCTGTGATAACCCTCAGCTAGGAAAGGGACTCTTTCACCACCTTTTCCACCTGCTGTGGTAAAACTATAGTCTGGTTTTCAAGTTTTAGAACACTCAAAGGTTAAGAAACAGATGTTAGAAGACTATCATAATACAGAACTCGGGGGTTTTGTCCCAAAAAAAGAAAATCCATGTACAACAACGAATTAAATTAAACTGCATAAGTGATCAGCACACACGCATTTCATAATTTTGCTTACATACACTTGTTCTAAGTCAGGCATACTCACTGAAACGGGCTACTTTTGCAAGCACTACCTACTTTGCTCTGCTATTAATCACTCGTGATGTAAGCACTCCCACCCATTTCTGAGAACAGCGCAGGCAGTCTGATAACTCACAGGCTACAAGCTGCCCTCATAAAGTTGTTCCACTTTTGCATACTTCCTCATACTGCTAGTTTCTCTGCGAAGATGAAGCTGCTTGTTTACACAGTCTTGCTGAAGACAGCTCTCCTTGCTTTAACAAATGTCTTTGCAGTTGTTTTAGTAGATGAAGAGGATGCTAAAGAAGGAAAAGTTACTGAGACTTGTCCTATAAAGCTCAAAACTAATCGGAAATGTGATGAAGGAGAGGATTGTCCATATCAGATAAATCTGCCTCCGATGACCATCCAGTTACCCAAAGAATTCAGACTGCTTGAGAAGACTCTCAAAGAAGTACAGACCCTTAAAGAAGCAGTAAACAAGCTGAAGAAATGCTGCCAAGATTGCAAGCTGCAGGCAGATGACAACCAAGAAAGAGACAGCAGTAATGAATTCCTGCCACCTAATGCAGAAACTCCAGCAGAAAACAGCAAAATCCAAGATAACAGAGTAAGGGAACTACAAAGCAAAGTTAACAAGATGGCAACCAGTTTAAAAAATGCAAAGAACCAGATTCAGACACTGCAGGGTCGTTTAGAGAAGATGAGCCTCATAAATATGAACAACGTAGAACATTATGTTGACAGCAAAGTTGCTAATTTGACATTTGTTGTGAACAGCCTTGATAACAAATGTTCTTCTAAATGTCCAGCAATGCAACCAAGACCTGGTATGTAACATGTTAAATCTTACTGCCTGTACAAGCTTTTTGTGCCTTTTACAAATATTGGGTAAGCCACTTTAGATATTTTAACCAAACAGCTATGCCGTTAACTTCAGGAGTTAAGTATTTGCTCTTTTTGTTTATTTATAGTCCTGTAAAACATTTCAGCTGCCACTAGAGGGTTACTGAGAGCTGCAGGTGTCCAGTTCCTCCTAGAACTGGATTTTATTATGGGATTTAAAATGTGAATTTTCAAAGGACTTTTTTTTTGCCATTCAATTAGTAAATGTGAAAAATTAACTTTATTTTACACTGTACTATGCTTCATTAAGAATATTAAATATCAGTGAACTACATATATTTTCTTCTTGGATGAGAAGGGGTACATTTTCTCTAGGTGTGCCTTAGAAAACTGCATGTTTTTTTTCAGTGTGAAACTCCAACTATTATGAAAAGTTCTGAGAGACACTATTAACTACCAAATGAAGCTAGCAAAATTGTTTGGTTTAAATAGATGGATAATAAAATAATTTTTCTATAATCACACCAAATATCTGAAAGGCTCAGCTAAAAAAAAGTTTTTTAGCAGTATTTCTCAAGTGGGTAACATGTACCATCATTTTAGCACTAAACACTTAGCATCAATCTAACATATAAGCAATATAAAACAGAAAACAGGTGTTATCACTAACAGACAATCTTTTCTTTTACTTTTTAATTGTCCCAATTAAAATCAAGAAATAGAAATAATAATTTCTTTCTAATGTTGACTGTTATTAAGGGAAGATTGAATTTTTTTTTAAAGTCATGAAGTTTTTATATCACATATAAGAACCTTTGAAAATAAGAAATATTCACTTGATTGTCAGTGTATTGTATCACTTGGCTACCATACGTATAAAGATAGGGCTCTCTAGAGATAAAGCAGAAAAAGGCTGCCTTACAGTTTTTAAGCCTCTGTTGCTTGGCTTTCAAGTTTAAAATAAACCTGTTCTTCTGTCTACCCATACTGAAAACTGAAGGAGCTGCAGATGTACAGTGCAATTCTTGCAAGTGTGAAAAAACCAAATGAATAATAATAAAGGAGATGCTTTTCTATATCAACAATCAGCTAAATCAGATATAAATCAGTAGAAAACTATTACTTTAATTCACATATAAAACATTCACAAAAAAAGAATGAGTAATATTTGGAATATTGATAATGGGCAGTGAATAAAATTCAAGTACAATACTTCTTAACAGACTAAATCCATTTTAGGTATTTCTCACACTTACTGAAATGTTGGGTACTTCTCACAGCATATGATCACGTAAATATTCCTTACATTTTACAGTAACCAATGCTAAAAGTGCACTTTCACGTACATTACGAAAACTAGCAAGGATAACAGCTACAACATTTTCCTACAGGAGCTATTCCTGCATCCACTGAAAGTAATAGCAAAACCTTACTTTAATAGGAGTTGCACTGGATTATAAACGCATTTTATCTGAAATGTATGTTCTCTGTCTATATCTGCTCTGAAACTTAGTCCACCAAAGATCTCATACAAAGTTCAGTGAAATCAGTGAGAATCTATTGTGGATTCATATTTGGCTTTTAAGCCTTTGATTCCTATACTTTGTGCTTCCATAGATTTCCTGTTTCCTGTACTGGCAAACAAGACATCCTGAGTCTTGAACACAATGTCATTGCTGGATGTCATTGTGCATCAAAAATGTATTTTCACTGTGCAGGAAGAAATGGGGAATATTTTTCTTTTGAATAAAATACATCACTCATCGGTGGAAAAAAGCTGTGTTAATGGTAGATGTTAGCACATCTCCCATGTTTCCCTTCCTTACTGTAAAGCCAGCAGTGCCACATACACAGGAAAGCACCACCACTTTTCTAGTTTCATCTTTCTAGGAATCCCAGTATTACTACGGTAGATGACACAACTTTATTACTTTTTTCCTGCTTCCTAAAGTACAGTCAACATTAACACATAAAACATTCCTAATGATGTTAAGTTCCATATCAAATGGCGTTAAGTGGACAATAGCCAGGTTAAAGTCATTCCCATAGGGACAAAGCTTTTTCTCTGACATACTGCCAGATGAAGACTTAAATTACAGACAGGGTGTGATGGTATACATTTAAATACAAAAAGTAGCAAGCATGTAAACACAAAGCATTAGAAATATGGACTGAAGAAATCAGGCTGAATTTACAGGAGGTAACAAAAGGATAAAGAGAAAAGGAGAAAATGGAAAACAGACAATCAAAATGCCCTTATATTAGTCAGTTTAGATACAAAAAGTCATTTTACTGGGTTTTTTGGACAGCTATCTGATGTAGAAATCCTAAGCGGCATCTATTATAGATTAAACCTGATGGAAAACACATGCTTCTCCCTAGAACTGAAATGGTTGTAACACCATTTTTTATGTAAAAGTCTCTCCAATCCAAGTTCTGTATGCTACATCAGTCTGGGTAAAAATTTCATTTATTTTTAAAATGAAATGATGTGTATTCTAACACTCTCTGTTCTTCCACCAGTTATACAGATAATGCAGAGAGACTGTGCTGACCATTATACAGCAGGCAGAAAGAGTAACGGAATCTACAGGATTAGCCCTGACCCCAGAAACCATAGCTTCGAAGTTTACTGTGACATGCAAACACATGGAGGCGGCTGGACCGTGCTGCAACGGCGTCAGGATGGTAGCACTAACTTTAACAGAACCTGGAACGACTACAAAAATGGCTTTGGAAACCTCAGCAGGGAGTTCTGGCTGGGGAATGACAAAATTCACCTCCTGACAAAGAGCCAGGAAATGCAACTGAGAATTGAACTTGAAGATTTCAATGGCATCAGAGAGTACGCAAAATACGAACACTTCTATGTGGCCAACGAATACCTAAAGTACCGTCTAAGTGTTCACGGCTACAGTGGCACAGCAGGAGACGCCCTTCACTACAGCAAGCATTACAACCACGATCAGAAGTTCTTCACAACTCCTGACAAGGACAACGACAGGTATCCTTCAGGAAACTGTGGAGCGTACTACAGCTCTGGCTGGTGGTTTGATGCATGCTTGTCTGCCAACCTCAATGGCAAGTACTACCACAAGAAATACAAAGGCGTTCGCAACGGCATTTTCTGGGGTACATGGCATGGCATTTCTGATGATATTCCCAGTGGATATAGGCAAGCCTTTAAATCAGTAAAAATCATGATCAGACCAAAAAGTTTTGTGCGGTAATTCTACAACTTTCTCTTAACTAGTTTGCATTGGATTGCACTCAAAATCATACTTACTCAGTATTATACTCAAGTATTCAGTTATGTTTGGCATAAAATAGTTCTAGACAAAACAGCATACTTGCACATAAACATTTAAAGATGGTTTGACCCATATAATGTATTAAAAACAGCATGAATGTTTCTGAATAGTTATTGCTAAAACTCAGCACTGGTTAAGTCTTGGTATCATTATGTAAATATTCTAAACATTGCTTTTGGTGCTTTTACTGACTGTGATATATCAGATTTTATGATTTAAAACTTTTAAATGGTCTTCCACAAATTGTGTCTGAATGAACACCTATATTTTAACTTGAAAATAACCCACAGGTATAACTGATAACATATACATTTATCATCACTTAGAATGAAAACTAGTCTCTCTGAAACAGCCTGACTTTTTGTATCATCTATCTTTCACAACTTCAAAGGTATACCATGGCACTATCAATATAAATGAGGAAAAGTACTGCAAATTATTATTTTTAAAGGACTAGGCAAAGAGGGTCACGTGGTTTGCCCAAAGACACAAAAAAGCCTTGAAGAAAACTTTGGAAATTTAGAAGGTTCCTTAAATCTTACCCTCTTTTTCAAATACTATTCAAGGAAGTTGGTGAAAAAAATGAATAAAAGCAAGTAGAAATAATGTACAGAGCACGTAATGAAAGACAACATTTCTTGCTCATTTTGGTTCCTCCATTCAAGTTCTAGATACTATTTGTCATTTGGGGGAAAAAGGAGCCATTATGTAGCTTATTGCACATTTGTGTAGGGAGGTAGGAAGATGACACATCAAGAAGAATCCATGTCTTTGCATTAATGCCTCTAAATACATACAAGAAGAGTTTCCAGCACCATTTTGCTTTCTCCTGAATCTTCTAGGATAAGCCAAAGGTTACAACATTATCCTCGTAGAGACTCAAGCTCTCATTTAAGTACTTCTCACTCTAGGTACCATTAGACCTTAACATTATAGAAAGATTATAAATATTTTGTAAGATCCAGAAAGATTGTGTTCTTCCCATTTCCTGAGTGCTCCTTTTGTAGCCACAGAAACATGAACAACCCCGCTGGCAATTAAACAGGAAAGAGAATATGTGAAAGACTTTTTTCTTCTAAAATATAAACAAGGAAACAATCAAATTTCCAAATACTTCAGGAAGTGCAAATTATAATTACTACTGTTATAGCTCATGTTGTAGATAAAGAACACAAATCTGACTATTTGTATCTATTCCCTACCCGAGAACGGACATGTCTCTATAATTACAGTGACTGCAGGGTTGGAACTAGAAGACCTTTAAGGTCCCTTCCAACCCAGACCACCCTATGATTCTATGATTCTGGGCAGAAACGCAATTTGTCTTAGCAAAGGGTTATTTTGCTGTAGTGCTTATACCAATCTTGAGATGCAGATGAACTATTCTAGGACTGTATTTCTTTACCAGTTAAAGTGTGGTCTTTGCTGGCATAGGTTTTTTGGTTGAAAGAGACATACCAAAAGAAAAAAAAGTATACACCTGACCTAATACTTTACAAATATGACCTTTACTGTTTAAGATGATAACAAGAACTATTTGGTTACAAGTTATGCAAATAAGCAACAGTAGCAATTGCTGAAGTGTAAAATATTAATATATGTATTTTAAGGAAGTAAATACTTTGAAGAATATTTGAGTGTGAAATGTAATTTGGTTTATTATATTTCAATTTGAAAGAGTAATGGAAAATTTTAATTGCAAGATGTATAATCTTTGTTTAAGAACATGTTTTGAAGCTATAGAATATTTATTTTGGGATAAAAAAGGATTGCCTAAATAAACAAACAAAAAAAAAAAAAGCAACTTATGAAGTATTGGTTAGAAGAGCAAATATCTAATTGCATATGATTTTGTTTAATCATTTTGCATGAAATGCACAATTTTCTCCTATTCATTTTATGGTAACATCTAAGTATGACTTAGAGTATCTACAAGCTTCTACTTGAAAACATCCTGCTAAATTGTTAGAAAAGAAACTGTCCTTTTTTAAAATCCTGTTTAATAGGAAGCTTCGTAAAACATACATTTTAACAAAATAAGTGAATGTGACTAATATCACCTATAAAAGCCTTGTCTGAAGTCCAAAAAAAAGAAAAAAAAAAAAAAAAGAAAGAAAAAAAAAAGTGTAATGTTACACAACTCTGAATATTACCTGCCTGGAACTGTTGTAACTGAATCTTCAGTGTCTACTGGTTTTACAAAGTGTAACTCCATCTACTTGTTGCAAGCATTGTTTTTGTTTTTCCTTGGTGTAATAAAATTAAGTCACACTGTTACTGTACTACTGTCATAGATGTTTATGGGGACTGTCCAAATAATGCTCATAAATTGTTTTATTCATTTTCTGTAAAAATTGAAGCAATAAGAAAACATAGATAACTTTAGATGACCAACAAAGATGACTATGTGACATGTCAGGAGAGTAATCCTACTGACAATAGCTCAAAGGGATCTGTTCTATGAGAAGTCAGCTACCAGATAATACCAAAGACCAAAACCTCTCACATCTTTGTACAACTATTCATATTACAGAAGCAAAAAAAAGTATTTGCCCAATAGTTTACACAACCTGTATCTTTAACATGAAAGAGGAGAAGCAAACTCATCTGGTTTTTATATAACACCCATGACCTTTCAGAGCACATGCAAGTTTCATCAAAGCATGTGAATAGAAATAATACTCCAAATGAAAGCATACAATTTTTTATACAAACAAAAGCACTTGGTCTCTGCTTAAGGCTACATAATTCAAAACATGTCTTTCAAATTACAAAAAACATCTAACAGTTATCATCATATGAAAACACTTGTGGTTTTATCTGGTTAATTTTTAAATTGTGAATTGTAGTGAGGAAGATTAGTAACCGCAGGTTTGCTAGCAAAATTCCTATGGGTTGTTTCCAAAAAATAAAGGCATAAACCCATCTGTTCAATTTGACCAGCCAAGCAGACTGTAATGCCTTGGCTTTCTATGCATTGCTTAAAAAAAAATTAAAAAAAAAAAAATCAGAAAACACCCAGAAAATAAATGAAAAGGACGTCTGAAATCAGTGATTTTAAATTTTTTTTCTTCCCCTTTTTGTAGTGTTTTTTGAGAAACACTGCAGTCAAACTCAGAAAGTGAGTTGTGAACAACAGATTGTTTGACAATTTGGTGGAAAATAAACTTGGAATTATGTGATTATTTTCAAAGGAAATTAAGAAGGTGCATAACAGTCCAAAGTCAAACAAGAAAAAAAGTGCTAAATATACTTAGCTTCTATGAATTGTATGTCATAGACAAATCAAAACAGGAAGGATGTAACTTCAAATTTTCATAGAAAGAAGAGATTAGATAAGAAATAAATACTGGTCTACCAAGAAATAAATTTCAAATATATTTTTATAAACGTCTTCTCTGTTCTGTTTTTTCAGGAGATAAAAGAAAAACATTATGGTATTGGTGGGCCTGAAGACATTGACATAAGTTTCATTAAAAATGCCTCAGGAATACATCCACAGACCCTGCCAAATGCAAACATTGAACTTACTAAACTGATCTCATTCATTCACAGCTTTAACGAAACTTTTACAGAGTTACGTTTGCCAGAAGTGAATTTGGCCATCCCCCTCACTGGTAACCAGAAACAGAAAACAACGTTTTATGATGATGTGTCAAATCCAACGCTCACACAAGTCATGAGAATTTGAATCAATATTCATATTCAGGATATGAATCAATATTATTTTTTACGTCATTGTTCATCAGTTTTTTCTGATTTTAGTAAACAAAGAACGGTTTGGAAAATAATAACTAGAAAAAATATTTCTAATTACCTAATTATGTTCATGTAATCAAGACAAATGGTAAGTCTAGTTAGTATTACACTTCTGCTGAAATAGTATGCCAACATTTAGAATTACACAGTAGAAAATAGTAAGTATGTTTTACACACTTACTTTTACGCAATTACATGGAGTCAATGATTTGAATGGAGAAGAAACAGAAAAAAATTTGTGAAACAGAAATTCTCACTTCTTTTCTTTGGACAGAGCATAAAAGCCCCTCTGCTTACCTCTGTAGCTCAACCACTATATGCTAAACCCAACGATTTTTTTCTCATGCACATCTTTAAGGCTCTGTTCATTAAGGAGTATTTGAACACAGGTTTTTTGAATAAGCAACCTTTTTTACTTTTAAAGTAACCTAATATGTATTACAGATGATTCTCCACCCCTGGACATTTTTACTGAATGTATGTGTGGTTAACATTGCTCTGGCTTCCTCACCATGCGGTTGTGCTGACATACACATCGTAAGCCAAGGCCAGGTAGACTCGCAATTTTAGTGCAAGATTGCTCCGTTTTGGAATATCAGATCTCACATACATATTTTGGGGGAGACAAGGGGAAGAGGGAGGTAGCTTTGGAACATAAGGCAGCAATATGCTTACCTTTTTAAGTCTCAGGAACCTCAGAAATGGTTGAGAAAAGGCTAAAATGCAAGGTGCTGCTGCAATTAAAGGTTATTCCTCCTCCTAGCCCCGCAGCTTTAGGGAGCTGTGTCTCCTCTGTGTGGCATGAAATTTGCACTTGAACTTATAACATCATAGAAGAAACAACATATCATAAATGCTTTCAAATAGGCTTTTCATAAATGAACAGAAATACCACCTGCTTTGTGATAATCTGAACACATCCAACAACTTCCTTCCTAGCCCTGTTTCCTCACAATGTCACCTGCTAACAGTAAAAAAGATCTCTTAATGGAAAGAGCATACTATGCCAGCTCTATTCCCACTCCTGATGTTTAAAGGCATCTGCAAATTCACCCCACTGCTCTACAGCTTTTTATAGGCGTTACCATCAGTTGGAATAATCAACCATTACCGCTGACTGTGCAAACTATTGCTTGCTTGCTGAAAGCTGTTGCAAAAATCCCCAGACTCTGGCTTACAGACATATTATCATTGCTAGCTGATTCCCCAAGTGACCATATCAACAAAGTTAAAAAAAGTGTATTTAACTAGCAGTCAGATTCCTACGTGTGGAGGTGGAGGCAACATCTGTCCTTGCTGTCTGTGACAACACGTTTATACAGCCTTTTTCTTGTGCCAGGAGCCTTTGAAGCATGTAATGTGGTGTGTGCCAGGATCAGCTTAAGTTTGAAAACATTGTTTGCATTCAACAGCTGTTAAGATTTTTACATCTTTGACAAAGCACATACGTTGTTGGGGAGTACTGAAACAAATTATCC
Organism: Rhynochetos jubatus; assembly: GCA_027574665.1. Lineage (NCBI taxonomy): Eukaryota > Metazoa > Chordata > Aves > Eurypygiformes > Rhynochetidae > Rhynochetos > Rhynochetos jubatus. The sequence goes on from CM050652.1 coordinate 13,385,166, forward strand.
ACTGCTATGGTTACCATGCAAAACTACACTGATGATCATACTCTGTAAGGGTAGAAAGCACACTACAGTGCGTGTAGTAAACAAAAATTAAATTGGTGCTCATATAATAATAAAAAAAATTATCTTAGTCTAGCAAACTAGCTTTTCTAGGAAATTTTTCATTTAAAGATTTATCAACACTTTTTTTTTTTAGGAAGCAAAGTTGTACACCTCCCATTTAACCTACGTTAGGAGAGAATTAAAAATCAGCTTGTTAGCAAGAGAAATTGGAAAAGGTGGTATTTTCTGGAGTGGCATTGTTAGATGTTGGAAATCCCTTGAAGAAATATATGAAATACTGATTCTTAGCATTTATATTTGAAAGTTGTAGCCAACCTTTATGTGACTTTCTCTTCTTTCCTGCAGCTCAGATGAGAAAAAAAGAGAAAAAAGAAAAGTACCTTTCCTGCCTTAAGCCACATTCAAACACTGAACATATGCATCAATCCATGACATTGAAGCTCTTCCATGTAGCAGACACATGAATCAGATCAGCAAAAGTGAAATCTGCTTGAGAAGTCTCTGTCACTATACTGTTCATTTTTTGGTAAACATGGAGATTTTGCTCTGTATTTCTAGTAAAACCAGGATTTCGGTTAACATCTTTATGAGCAGTTCAACCACTTTTGGCAGTCAGAGAAGAAGTTCATTAACCTCATAAAGACTCCAAGTTTCAAAATAATCATGAAAACTATTCATGAAAGGTTCCTTCTGCTTCCTGATGGATGGTAGAAATAGGAGGCTTGGACACCAGCAAAAAGAAATGTAGCATGAGAGTGACAATTTGCATCAAGAAAAAGCAGCGCAAATGAAAGATTTGGTGCTGGTATCAGATATCGGTCACAGCCCATTTCACCTTTACAGAATACAGAGCACAACAGTCTGCATCAGAACACTCGAGAAATCTCCCAAAAGAGTTCATTCTTCTCAGGCTTAGATTTAGCACATAAAGGGACAATGCTCATTAGCAGAAAGGAATTCTTGCAGTACCTTCCAAATTAGGTACCATTGGATCTGGTAAGTCGTAAAGCACTTTTCATTCACAAGTACACTGTTTTATGAAATTAAGGGCTCCCTCGTAGCATCCACTGCAAAGACATGCAAGATAAATGTTGCAGAATCCTTTCTCTGGTATTGTTTTAAAAGTAGATGTATACATTTCAGTGAACTAACCCAAACCTTTTCTAACCCAAGAACATACCAGCAAAAGGAAGAGAAAGAAAAACCACAGCATAGAAAAGCTCTGAAACATCACTCTTGAGTAAAGCCTAACAAGAACAGCTAGTATAATCCTGACAGAAAAATACCTCAGTCTGGGAGAAGCTACACACACCATTTGATCTGTCCTTATTTTCCCCCCAGAAAAAGAGGAGCTTGTAGCTAACTTATAAACAAACAGAATGAACTAAACAGAGTTAAAAGATACTAGGGTTCATGACTGATCTTTCCTTCTAACTGGAAGAAGCTGAAGAATACCAGTTTTTGGAGAGTCTCGTGAATTAAAAAGATGAACCAGTAGATATTTTGAGCAATTCATCAATTTTATTATATCTTTTGCAAAGATAAAGTGGATGGAAAACTGTTTCTGGAGCATAGCTGTCAATGATTCACTATCAAATTGGAAATGTGTATACAATAGGGATCTTTTTTGTGCCTGGGATTCATTTTGATTTGAGTAACAAAACAATGAAGCAACAGAAAAGAATTTGGAGACTTAATGGATTACAAAATAAACATCAACAGTATAATTGTGACAACTGGTATTTTCTTTATGTTCCAAATAAAATAGGAAAGCCTGGACCAGGTGGAGGAAAGGAAAGAACAACTTGAGTGTCCAGAGGAGAAAAATGCTGCTGTGCAGGGAAGGGCAAAAATTACGAAGACAAAAATTATGAGAGTGGGTAGGAGGTAATTTGTTAAGTAGGTTTTTTTTTTTAATTTTCATTTTACCTAATCTTGTCTTTCTGAGCCTTTAAACCAGTTTCATGTCATGTTCTATTGTTTTTCAATTCAAATGGTAATTTCAATATGTCCTGTGCTGCTTTAGCAGTAATAGTAGTGTTGCTACTAAGGATAAAGGGAGAGGTAAAATGTACTATATTACCATCATCTGTTGCAAAAAAATAATAACTTTGCATGTAAAGGATGAGTATAAATTCAGACCATTATGCTGAAGCTAGCTACCAGTAAAACATTCTTTAGTATTTCTTGAAATTTAGACAATGTATATGAAATTAAATGCAATACATTTTTTTCTGCCTTTTATGAATGAAATTACATACACATGGTCTATAATGCACTATATTCAAAATGAAACCAGCATAATATTGCATCTTAATGTAGCATTTATTCAAGTAATATATTTATTTAATCACACAGGTACTAGATTATGTAGTTTTCCATTGTAATATTTAGCATGATGCAGATTGATTTATTTCTAATGGCTTACACTAGAAAACTAAAAACACAGGTTTACTGGTAGAAGGGATATATCTGCCCTCAAATAAATCTTATAATGTCAAAAGGCATCCCTTCTGGTAAGTATTTTGTGCTGTGAAGGCATAAATGACTAGCCAGTAAACCAGAGATAATATGATACAATTCTGCTTCTGTGGAAAAATTCTGAAAGCTCTTCTGAGAAGCTGAAGCCAGTGTCAATGCAACAACCTCTATGGTGACCAGAGTCATCTATTTATTTCTGAATTAAGGATAAAATTCAACAAAGGAAAACAAACACATCAGAGAAAGAGAAGAAATGTGAATAAGTGATGAAAAGCCAAACTGACCCGTAAATCACAAGTATTAGCTGTTAAAATTTATGGCAAGAATAAATGAGTCATAGTTCCCTTTTAAACACTGACAAGATGAACAAAAGACCTTGTTACAAGATCTTAGCAAATTGCTTACTTCAGTTTTCCACTGCACGTTTTCTCCCTGAGCTGGGAACAACTAGCATGAAGGTTACATTTCCCATTAATGGTTTACAATGTTATCAGAGTTAAACAACTTGCCCTTAAATTTGACAAACAGCATAACCACTTTGGAAAGAATTTTTTAGGGAAAAGAAGTATCAGCCAATGATCTGATGAATTTCTGGAATTTGGCTAGAAAAATAGGTTTTCCTCATGATCAAAAATAAGGAAAACAAAGCATAAATGTGGACAATCTTCTAGGATGTTATACCAGTTAGTTTTACTTGAGTTGGGAAAGGGGGGGGGGGGGGGGGGTGTGTGAAGACATCTTGTACTGAACATATGCTTCTTGTTAACATACCAAAAATTTATAGAAACAAGTAGCTGGAAAATAAGTAGTTCCCAAAGTGCATTTTCCATACTTTCAGTAGACAGGAGGATTTCTGTAAGGTGCGAGATCAGCTCTCTTTGGGAGTTGCACTGTCCTGGACTTTTGCAGCTGCCTCAGACTGCGAAAAAGGGGGGTTTGTGCTACTGGAAGCTGTGGGCTTACCATATGCTGGTACTGGACTTGAAGTGAAAAATCTCTCTCCCTCCTGCATATTTCAGTCAAATGCCCAAGAGTTTGGAGACAGCTTGACTGTGCACCTTCATGCTGTGTTCGGTGTGATCTAATAGCAGGAGAGGGAAGGGGCAGTCCTACTTTCCTCGTGACTACAAATTCTTGCCCCTTCCTTTCTACTGACCTTAGGTCCAAGGCAGGGGGAGAGAGCTGGACTAGCAAACTGATCTGACAGATGCAAGCTGGAAAGAGCCCAAGGTAGAGCAACTTAAAGTAAGAACTGTAAGAAAAACATGAAGTATGAACAAAGCCTGCTTAGGATATAAAAAGAGATGTACATGTGAAAGAGGGCAGAAATGGATTTCTCTCCATTGTCACTGTGAGAAAGGCAAGAAAAAAGCCGAATTATTCCTAAAATTTTTACATTTCCTGTGGCGTGAAAAACTTCTTTTAAAAGTCTAGCAATTATGAAATGCTGGAAAAGGATACACAAAGATACACAAAAACCTATTTCCATCAAATAAAGTTTTAAAGAACAAATTACACAAATATCTGCAGAAAATGTACTTTGGTGTGAATTTTGGATTAGATGATCTCTTACTGTCTCTTCTGGCATTACATTTATAAGGTTTCTATTTGATATGTATTTAGTATCTTAAATCCTAAAATATTTCTGGTATTCTAAAAGTTTCCTTAACACAGAAAATTCTGTAAAAGAAACTTGAGTTCCAAAAGGTTTATTCTATCATCATCAGTTATCAGTGCCTCAGGATCCACCGACCTTGGATTTTTCCTGCAGCTATTGAGCTTTTCTAAAAATCATGATGAAATTACCTCTGTATCTAAAATACTACAGAAACAAGACCTCTCTCTTCTCATTCCCCTTAAGGCCACAATCACTGAGAAAAATAACGTGGTTATCTATTAAGCACACAGTCCCCAGCAAGAATATGCCCCATGTATGTTTCTGCTACGCAGAATGTTCTTATCACTTAGGAAAAAAAAAATTCAGAGAAGAAATAGGGAAGCTACAGATAGCCTATGGTAACAACTTTGAATTACTAACAACAAAATTTGCATTTCAGATTAATTGATTTGGACACAATATGCACTGTTATAGACAGAGAAAGCTGGGGTAGGTGGTACCTCGTCTAAACACTGAAATGCAGGACTTGCTGTTACATCAGTGGATCCTTCATCTCGACTATTAACAGTTGGAGCTAGAGCACAGATAGGTTGCTCCTCGATTTTCAGTTCTGTGTCACTGGAACTGGAACTTTCTTCACCAGCCTGACTCATTGTTTGAAGTTCTAGGAAGTAACAAAAATACCAAAATACGATTAACTAGATCCTGAGATATATGACCGCACAAGACAAATACATAGTGTAAGGAACACATCAACAAGTGCGACCCACGTTCAAACAATAAGAGTCACAATGTTGGCCAGCTGGGCGGGTCTAGAATTGTAACTTCATAGAAGACTTGTAAGAGGCTGCACTATCACTATTATTGAGTATTCTTAAAATCCTCTAGTAGTTGCCTATGTGATCATCATGTACGTATGTATTAGACAACATGCAAAACAAACTTCTTAAAGAATGGGCATTGAATAGCAGATTTAGGCTGGAAAAGGCCTCCGGGGTCATCTATCCAATGTTGTGCTCAAAACAGAGCTAACTTCAAAACTAAATTGTGTTGCTTAGGGCTTTGACCAGATGAGTTTTGAAAATCCATTAAACTGGGGACTCCTTCAGGCAGGTTCTTACAAAGGAAATCACCAAGTGGAAGGGACTCTTATTGGTGCGCTTGCTATGATCTTTTCTCTGCCATTTCCATAAGGCTCATCCAATAATGTATTTCTCCTTCTCTCCATCCAACATAAGCCCACCCTTCACTGTGCTCCTTGACCTTGCAGGAGTAATTGCACAGAAAAGGAACTCCTTCACAGCACGAGATCTTGAGGAAAATAACTGGTCTAACTTGTGTAACACCATTAAAGTTATTCATATCTGTAAGCCACTGCATGGTCATAAAAAGCAAAACTAACAAATAAACCCCGAAACCATACAAAATGAGAGAACAGTAGGTAGAAAAATACTGGAAAAAACAATTATTCTGAGATCTCCTCATATCAGAGCTCTTATGTATTACTAGCACTTCAGTTATGTACAGGTTACATTTTTAGTATCTGTGACCTCTGCTAAAACAATATGACCCTGAAAAACATCCAAGTGAGGTAATTCAAGAGTAATAATAAAATTGACAGGATTCAAGCTGTATTTGGATCCCTAGTGCAGTGTGGGATCTTTTTTTTCTTCACCAAAAGAAGGACCTTTAAAAGAGATTAACGTGCAAATTCTATAATCTTAGCTTTGGTATAAGCTTTATTCTCAAGAAAACTCTTTTTGAAATTAGGTAACACAATTTTTTAATAACTACATACAGAGAGAAATAAAAGCAAGTTAGAACAAGTAGGGTGGTGGAAAAAGATAATTTTCCTACAATTATATTTGAGAAAATCCCATTTTCACAGCTCTCACTTATAAATAGAAATAGCTAAGATTCCAGCATTAGGGACAGCTAAATCAAGGACATTTACTGATTACTTCTGAGCAAGATGAGACCTAATGTCATCAACTTACTGTAACTTCACTTTGTGTTTACTATCTCAGTCCAGCACCTGAGAATTATGTTCCCAGGTAACAATTATCACAACTGTCTGAAGTGTGAAAATGCCGAAATGAAAGAGGGAAATAGGAGGTAGAATACAATGCTCCTGGTACCCTGATATGACAGCAATGTCCATTAGGTCGGTACTTGTCATTATATCAAATGCAAACGAATAGCTGCCAAAACCATCTTCTGGCATAACAGTATCTTCAGAGAGTTTTAAAATATTGACCTTTTTCATGACGGCAGCATGAAACAAGACAAATATTTCAGGAGAAAGACATAACATATATGGGATCACTAAAGAGAAGCAATAAGCATTTTACAGAGGGAAGAGAGGGGAAGAAGGATTTCTAAGGCACACAGAAATCTTGTCATGACATACTAAGATAGGGGAGCCATAGAGTATTCTTAGAGCAAAGCACAGAGGAAAGTGGAGACGGAGCATAAATGGAGGAATTCAGTATTTCCTTCACAAGTTGACTGAAGTTGGCAATAGGTGACATAAATGGACAAATCAGCATCACAGTGTTTTAGTTCAAAATTTTGGGAGAAAGATTGCCGATTTCTGCAAGTGTTCACCTAACACTAGCAGACCTTTCTAGACAATTATGCAGAATAACTATGTAGAGAACACTGTAGTCTGCTGTAGGACAAAAACATAAAATCCCTATTACAGCTGCTAAAGATGGAGAACCCGCCTCAAATTAGTCAGTCTTGACATCATCCAGTCTTTCATGTAACATATGGGAGAGTATCCTCTTTTAAAATAGAGCTTTTTATTATAAATCAAGGAAAATCAAAATTAAAACTGCAATAAAACTGAGAAGAACTTTTGAGAATATTTCAAGACCATATACCAGACCTGTCCAATGAAACAATCAGAGCAATTTTGCATTCCAAAGCCAGAAACCTGACTGTTGAGAAAAATATAATTTCTTTGTTATAATTGTGGTGGGAAAATGGATATAAAACATTGTGTTGTGTGGATCCATCTTTTGAAAAGCCACTCGTCTATAAGGGTAGTGAAATGTAAGGTGCTAAGTTTGTAACTTTCCTCAGTGCTGTTTGGAATTCCTTCAGGAACATTTTGACTTTTAGAGAGATTACAGTGGCTGTATTTGCTGACGGAAAATAAAAGGCAAGTTCATGATCTCCCCTGAAGGAGTCAAAACATTGTGAAACAACCGTAAACATCATAGAGGCCAAGAAATTAACTCTAAAATACTGTACATAAACATGCCTACACATTTATAAATAGAGCAATTTTTCATCTATAAAGAACTGCTGAATATTTTAGCATATGCACTTCATGTTTATGGCTGCTGTTGATGCTTTATTTGTTTCTCTAAACATATTGGAAGAAGACAGAGGAAAAACCACAGTGGGATTAACTCTAAGCAGAACAATGCCAAAACCTGAGAGCTTCATAGGTGTAGGCATTTTTGTCAATACAAGTATGTGAAACATACAGTTGACAGCAGTCAAAAAATACACTTCCTCTAGTACAGTAGTACAAAAGTCTCCTCGCCAAGACTCCAATTTACTGGGCAGGGAGAGAACAAAAACAACCTTCAGAATCTGAAAAGTGTATAATATTATTAACTATAGACAGCTGAGGCAGAGGAAAGCCTTAGCTATTGTGATAAGACTAGCCTCCACTCCTTTTTAAGGGCGAAGAGGACAGACTGCAACAACATATGTAAAATGATGGGACATTAAAATAAGTTTAGCATTCTTCAATTATGTACTACATAATGAAATTTAAAATTCATCTTGTACAAAGTTGGATATATAAAGTTCAAAAAGCAAAGTGGAAAATTTGTATTTTTGCAGTATCTGATAAATAAAGTCTAATTCAAATAGAAAGGAAAGTTAGCACAATTTGTAAACTTACAGAATAGTTCAACAAATATGGATGTTTTCAAACTCTAGAACTGCAAATAATATCAGAGCTTTGATCCAACACACAGAATTGCAGAGAAAGGGAATTGCAAGTCTGTTTTGGAACACAGGTCAAGTCAGGCTGAGAACCATCTTGTGAAACAGTTTAGGACAGCAATAATAGTAAAAGCCTGAACACAGATTCTCAAGACTAATATCAGCATCTTTAGTTCAGTATCTCTCCAGCAAACAGCAATGTTCAGACACAAGTCAGTGCCAAACAGATTGGTGACAGCTATGCTGACTCTTTCCAGAGTGACAGATGCAAAAAGCAGTAAAATTTCATTCTGAACATGCAGAGATGCAGCTGCATGTCTGAAGATGCATCAAGTAGACAAAAAATTTACAGAAATCTCTGTTGAGGGAACTACACTTCAAGTGATTAACTTCATTAGCGCATACTGATGAACTCCTTTACATTTTATCTTAATCCCTTACATTTACAAAATCAGAATCATAGAATCATTTAGGCTGGAAAAGACCTTTAAGATAATGAAGTCCAACTGTAAACCTAACACTGCCAAGTCCACCACTAAACCAAGTCCCTAAGCACCTTGTCCACATGTCTCAAATACCTCCAGGGATGGTGATGAAACTACCTCCCTGGGCAGCCTGTTCCAGTGCTTGACAACATTTTCAGTGAAGAAATTTTTCCTAATATCCAATCTAAACCTCCCCTGGCACAACTTGAGGCCATTTCCTCTTGTCCTACCCCTTGTCACTTGGGAGAAGAGACCAACCCCCACCTCTCTGAAACCTCCTTTCAGGCAGTTGTAGAGAGCAATAAGGTCTCCCCTGAGCCTCCTCCAGGATAAACACCCCAGTTCCCTCAGCCGCTCCTCACAGCACTTGTGCTCCAGACCCTTCCCCAGGTCCGTTCCCTTCTCTGGACACGCTCCAGCCCCTCAATGTCTTTCTTGCACTGAGGGGCCCAACAACTGAACACAGGATTCGAGGTGTGGCCTCACCAGTGCCCAGTACAGGGGGACAATCCCTGCCCTAGTCCTGCTGCCACACTGTTCCTGATACAGGCCAGGATGCCACTGGCCGCCTTGGCCACCTGGGCACACTGCTGGCTTGTATTCAGCTGACTGTCAACCAACACCCCCAGGTCCTTTTCCCCCAGGCAGCTTTCCAGCCACTCGCCCCCAAGCCTGTAGCATTGCAGGGGTTGTTGTGACCCAAGTGCAGGACCCAGCACTTGCCCTTGTTGAACCCCATACAATTGGCCTCGGCCATTCAATCCAGACTGTCCAGATCTCTCTGTAGACCCTTCCTGCCCTCAGGCTGATCAACACTCCCACCCAACTTGGTGTCATCTGCAAAATTCCTGAGGGTGCACTCGATCCCCTCGTCCAGGTCATTGATAAAGATACCAAACAGAACTGGCCTCAGTAATGTGCCAATAATTAGAAAAATATTCAGGTTCAGAAAAGAATCAGTAAGATTTTGATCTTACCCTACGAGCCCAACTTGAACATGCTTTTTCTTAATTGTAAGCACAAAGAGGAAAAAAAGCATTAAGCATATTATTTTTCTCTGCTTTAATTCTTGTTACAGAATTAAAGGTATGAATTCATTGTTAGAATATTAAACTATTTACACTGCTATTGTTGAAGGCAAAAACTATTGTATGTTGAAGAGTATGTGTTAAAATAATGTCTTTTCAATTATTTTATTAAAACTTTTGTACGAATGTACATTCAAAATAATGTATAATTTCAGTTTGATAACATTAGACCAGACTGTGAAGTCAGTTAAAACCATAAGCAAGTTACTCATCTAAGTAGTCCAACTAACTCATGGAAATCTTTACAGAAGTAATTAATTACTAGTATTATGTGCAGGCTCACAACTGGATTTACAGTTGGTATATTACATATTGACATGTGTGCTACTCTCCTTCCTGATGGAAATTTCAATTTCTTAATATATTCCCTCCCTCATTCATTGTTGCCACACAAACTTGACCTGTTTCAGTTAAAGCTGGATTAGTTAAATTGGTGTAGACTGGTGTAGACACATAAATGCTCCAGCTCACAGGAGATTTTTCTGTTTAATACAACACAAGCCTAAGGTTTAGCCAAGTTTAAACCAAGAGGTGTAAATTCACATTAAGCTGAGCTAAGGCCATAGACACAGACCTCCTTGTTAGCTATTTCCTTTTCTTGCAGGAGGAGATACCTTCCCCCTCCCTCAACACTGATCTGCAAGAGGAACAGCTTTATGTTTATTCTTTCTCAGGCAAAATCAGCTAAGGAAGTCTGGATAATTTCAATCAATATTATGAGCTCAATTGGCTAATTTTCCTGGAAGTTGCCAAGAAGCACCTTCCTGTCTGCCTGCAGGCAGCAAGGCTGGCAGGAAACAGGGGCAGTACCCAGAACAAGGGAGGCAGTGAACAGTGGGACACAGAATCATTGAATCATTTAGGTTGGAAAGGACCTTTAAGATCATCAAGTCCAAACCTAAAGCTAACACTGCCAAGTCCACCACTAAGCCATGTCCCTAAGCACCACATCTACACGCATCTTTTAAATACTTCCAAGGATGGGCAGACTGTTCCAGTGCTTGATAAACCTTTCCTGGCACCAATTTTTTCCTAATATCCAATCTAAACCTCCAGATATTTATCAACATCTTCATGCTACCTTCTTTTGCACACAGATGTTAAAAAAGAAAGCTTAGTCTGAAAACAAGACAACTGACTTAGCATTTCACACTAAATTAGTTAGAAAACCGATGTAATTTAGTTGGAACATCAGAACAGCAGTATCTAGTCAGACCAAGAGCTGATCTAGCTCTGCATACTTCCAGCTGACAGCAGATGTCTGGGGAGGAACAGAAGAATCCACCATCGCCTCTGCCCTTGAACTCATGCAAAACCTCCAATATCTGCAAAATCCAGGGGAATGGAGGTTTTCATCTTAACCCTGCATGATGTGAGTAACCAGTGCTTTTCTGTTTGATTTGAATCTGGCTCCTTATGCCACCTAGTTCTTTTACTGGATGAGTCACTGAATTATCACAACCTTCCTAGGCCACTAGGTATTTTTCTAACGTTATATCTTCATTAGATAATCACTTTTCTAGGCTGAAGAAGCCAATCTACCTGCTGTCACCAGTGTGAAAGCCCTTCCACTGTCTTTGTCATCCTTCCCCAAAACTTTTCCAGTTCTACAATATCCTCTTCAAGGAGAAAGGAAAACATGAGAGCTACAAATAATATTAGTAACATAGTAGTATCATGGATTTATTCAGTTGCACAGTGATCTTTTCATCCCCTAAAATTTTATTTCCTAATGCTTCTTTCCTAAAGTTAGAGCTTATGGTGTTGTAAGCAGCCAACCTTCTGTTTCAACTGGGCAGAGCCTGTGCTTCACCTTGAAAGGATGTCTTTAAAAGACTAAGCTATATCAGCATTAAATGATCATTAAAATTACATCGTGTACTATAGGACATCGTAATATGCATGTAATTCAGAATGGATGATTTGATTAGATTGCAGAACCTCACAAACAACAGCTTTGGGGAAATGAGAGCACACTGCATACCTAAACTGCTTAACAACCTCTGCTGTTGTTTCCCCTTGTTTTCAAGTCTGCTATTTGGGCTGGAATCACCCTGAGCCACACAGAGATTTCATCAGCTGGAGTTCTAATTTGAAATGGCTAAGATGGGAGAATTTGAATGGTAAGACTTGCCACTTCCCTTTTTATGTGGTTTCCATGAGGAACTTAATTTCCTCAGAAAATTTCTGGTTGTGTGACAAGCAAAAAATCCCTGAAATCCAAACCATTGTGTGCTTTGGAGACTGCCTCTCTGTGTCATCCCTGAGAAGAAATGGTTACCATCACTACACACACGCTAAAATACCAAGGGGAAAACAAACATAACATGCTTTCCCTACCCACTGAAACCCAGACATGCCCTGAGAACTAGAGCAGCTAAAGGAAGCAGTTCAGAAAGACATTGCTGAAAAAATACAACTTGCAAAATACAAATAAAGGAACTAAAATAGTGTAATAAAAATATTTCATAAACACATGAGAATTTTTAATAAACTTTAAAAAAATATCCTGACTACAGAATTCTTAGGGCTTATGATAGGGAGGAACATTGATAAGAAGCTCACTCTGCATGCGGTGAACCTTGCCCAAGTGCCCAAGAACACTTGAAGTGTTCTTGCAGCTGTAGGTAGGAGCCTCAGCATGAGCTTCACACCAACAAGAACACTCCTGCAGGGTAGCCCCATTTTCCTGAGCAGTGAAGTTACATTATTTCTTCGCTACAATTATAGCAAATGGGTGAACTTAATCCTGCCCAGGCAGACTAAGATCATACCCTGTGGGTAACTGAAGCTGTCTGCTTTTATTTAGTGATTAATTCAAAATATAAAAGCCATAAAAATACATTCCTTCTATAGCCTCGTCTGTATATTTAATTCCTCTTCCCTTGAAATCTCTCTCACCTTAACCTAAAAGCGCCTCTAATAATGCTTCGGCTTTACAATCTATTTTATAACACTTTATAAGGTTTACTTTTTCCTATCTTTTGTGTGAAATACAGAATATTCTCTGGCTTATAACCAAACTGTAAGTATCTGGCAAAATGGCTGATAAGCATTGCAATTCATTAAGGAATCATATAGTCATCTTGAAACCAGAGCACTAAATCTTAATTTATAAATTTCATATAGTTTTCTTTTCTTGCAAGTGACATGTCAGAAAATTAAAGATGAAAACAAAACCCTGTTTTACTGTTGGACTCTGCTATGTGCCATACGTGCCAGAATTCAGTTAAGAGGATGAAAATGAAACTGAATCAGTATTATAGCCAAAATATAGATGGCATAAGTAAAACATTAAAATCATGATGTTTCATACATATGTAAAAAGAACTTCCTAGCAATTACTTTTTATGTTTTCTTAAATATTTTTAACTATGTAAGTGTGCTTACACTGTATCTAATGAAAAAACCCCAACACAAAACAGTGAAATATATACATAGCTATAAGGCTTAAGCATATTTGAATGGTTTCTTAAAGTTCTCCATTATGCAAAACTCAGCAACATGAAAGATGATGCATAGCATAGTACAGAGCTCAACTTGATGAACCTCTGCCTACACAACGAGCGTCGAATACCAAGATACTGGAGGAAAAGGGGGCAGTAGGAAAGCAGGAGTAACGTTTAAGAGGAGGTAAGGAACAGCAGCACTGAGTTCAGAAGTGGCAGTGGTAAGCTCCACCTAACCACAGACCCTTTGAACAGTCTGTTAACAGAGTTATTTGTTGAATTGGCTGTCATCTAGTGGAAATACAGCACATTGCACCGCAATTCTTACAGGTCCCTAACTTTACCTGACAAATTGTCTAACATTCAAATTTGGTATTTGGTCTCAAGAGTATGAATTTTGTAGGGTTTTTTTTCCAAAAATCAACCATTTCTGAAGACTTGAAAAAAACCCCTTCCAATCCCTGTCACATCCCAAGAGTATGTTATAAGTTTAGAAGTATTTTAGACTTATTTCAGTAGTTCCCCAGAGTTCCTGAGTACAGAACTCAGGAGCTTATTTATTTGGCTGGTTTTAGAACTGCTAGGCTGTATGTTAGCTGCAGTCATAATAAATAACATGTTAGCAAGCCGTCTTGACAGAGAGCAGCTTCGGAGCTCTGCAATACCACTTTTGAAAAAAAAAAAATTTCCAGCACATCTGCCAAACTGCTTCTTTATCCTCTGACCGAGGACATTTCAACACATCCAGTCTCACTGTAGACTTAAGCATGACAAAGACCAGGCTGCCACCCAAAGCTCTACCCCCTTCACGTTCCTCTTTTTCCCTGTCTCCTCCTTGCAGGTGTTAAATGCTGCGGCTGCAGAGGCTGCTACATCAGGGAGCTGGGCAGGCTCAAACCCAACTAACGATTGGCAGCACCGGCTGAAGGGATCCATGGAAAAAAAAACGCACGCCCTGAGGCACCTCGTTTTCTCACACACGAAATGGCACTACCCTGAGCCCCACGGAGGCAGGGACAAGACTCCCGGCATTCAGGGACGCCGACAGAGCGGGCGGGCCCCGGTCCACCCGGGACTCCTCCAAGAGGACTGAGGCAGCCCCGAGGCCCGGCGCCGCTGGACCCGCTCCCCGACCCTACTTTGGAGCAGCGGTTTTGCCTCCCCCCCCCCCGGCCGCTGCAAGTCCCTCCCGGTGGCGCAGACCCCGACGCCAGATCCCCCGCCGGGGCCTACCTGTGCGGCCGCGGCCGGCCCCGCCTCGCCGAGCGGCGTCCCCTGTTGCTGTGGCGACCCGGCTCACCGCCTTTGGCTTACCCCAACCGCCCACGGCCCTGAGGCTCGCTTCTGATTGGCTCTAGCATCCAGCTTCCTGACCAATAGAAGGAGACTACTAAAACGCTCCGCCTTCCGCCTTCGCTGATAGGCCGATGGGTGCGGCCGGGGCGCCGTTGTTTGGGTCCTTGTAGTTCCTGCTCCCAGGAGCCCCCTCGGCGATGGGGCGGGGCCGGCGCCGGTCGCGGCCGGGGCGCGCGCCAGCGGCCACCGCCTGTTTACCCGCCGCCCCGGGGCAGCTCCCCGCGTGCGGCCGCGTCACGTGACCTGGCGTGGTGCGGGTAACGGCAGGGCGCCGCAGGAAGCGGCTGTCTGGCCCGTCTCGCCGTGCCCCGGGCGGAGGGGGTGGGCTTCTGCTGCCGCTCTCGGCGGCCCCGCCGGACGGCATGAGGGCGCTGCCCCCGCGCTGGGCGCCTCTGGCCGTGCGGGCGGCGGGGGAGTGGTGCGGGCCGGCCGTCCCCCGCCGCGGTTGCAGCGGCTCCGCGGAGGCCGGCGGACGTAAGCCGCTGCAGGAGTGGGCGCTGGCGGTCAGCCCGCGGGGGCGGCTGCGGGTGCGGCTGCCCTGCCAGGTGAGCGTGCGCCCGCTGGACCCGGAACGCTACCCGGGCGCGGACCGCGTCCTGGTCGCCGTCAGCGGCGCTGGCGGCAGCCCCCCGCCCCGCGGCCGGCAGCGGGACAGCGTCCGGGTGGAGTACGACGAGGCGCTGGGGCAGATGGCGATCGTCGCCGAGGGCGTGGACAGCAAGACCGCTGTGGACGTCAGGACGCCGGTGAAGTTCGGTGGGTGGGCGGGCGTGCCCCGCGCCCTCGGTGGGGCCTGGCTGTCGGCCCCCGCCTGCCGGCATGCTGGCACGTGGAGCCGCGGAGAGCGGGGTCACTCCGTCGGGCCGGGCTCACCGGGGGCTGCGCTGGCGCTGCCGCCTTGGCGGGAGGCGCTGTTGGCAGCGGGTGTTGGGGAACGGCACCCTGCCCCCTCTACTTAAGGAGCTTCAACACCTCGTGGGTTTTTTCTGTTTCCTGGCTAATTAGGTGTTTGGATGCGTGATTTGCTGTGACCTTTTGGTCAGCAGTAGTTAATAGTGAAACGTGCTCTTAGCTAGGATGCACGGGTTTAGTTTTGCTCTCAGCTGGTGTTGCAGAAAGGACGCAGCTCAGCAGGGAGACAGCGGTGCTGGGTGTGTGCTGCGCACCCCTCCGGTTCAGCGGTTGTTCCCTGCAGGGTTGTTGGACCTGCCAGCTCCGTTAGCGACTGAGTGACCATCCTCAGGGATCAACAGTGGTAGCAATGCAGATGAAACGCCAAGAAGGGACCCTCTTGTCTAGTTACGCATCTTGCATTATCTTCTTGGGCTTACGGCATCTGTGCAGGGTTTCTGGTACGGAACCTAGACAGCTTGGGAGAGCAGCACTAGTGGGTGAAACCAATAATCATCTGGGCTGAAATACCGACAGTGACTACGTTTAGGGAAGAAAAAGGGTGAGCTTGCTGGGATGACTCCTGTCAGCTGAAGTTTAGATAGTCTTTGACCTGGAGAGATTTGTTTAGTCATCAGTGTGGGATTTTTCTATAGACTTGTGCAATTGCCTGTATAGTGCAGAGTAAGTTTCACCATGCTGGAAGAACTTTCCAGTGCTTTTTGATTTAAGTAATTTAATTTGCTTCAAGTGGTTGTTCAAGACTGCTGCTTTGTTTCATTTGATGCTCTGCTGCTGGTGTGGTGTGAGAAATGGTGATTGATCTTGTTCTACTTACCCTTCATACATGTCATCTATTACTTTTGTAGAGCATTGTGTGTTATTCTCTTCTCTTGGCTACTACTTTTCCAAACCCTTAAAGCAAAGACATTCTGCACCTTTTATCATCTTTCGCTTGTTTGCTTTCCCCTGACCACTCATATCTTGAATGTGGGGTTTTTGTTTGGTTTGGGTTTGGGTATTTTTTCTTGCTTTCGTTTAGAAGGACCTGAATTGTGTATTATTCAAAATGGAGAAGTGCTATGGATTTATTATAGCAGCATTCTCTTTTGTTTTCTAGGCTCACTCATCCCTATAATTTACTTAGGGGTTTTTTTTGGTTGTTTTTATTTTTTGAACACTGTTGATTACTGAAGAGGTGTTTCTTAGATATGTTTACCAAAACTTATGGTCTCTTGTTTCCTCACAACTAATATGGAGACAAAAATTCTGTGAATAATATCAGGGGCTTCCCCCCATCCCTGCCCTCAGCATGTTTTACTTTATGTTAGAATAGTTGTCCTGACTTGAGCCATGAGTCCAGCTAGCCCGCTGTTCTGTCTCCAGCAGTAGTCATCAACAGACGCTCAGGGAAGAGTAAGAATAGGACAAACATAAGTGATATTTCATCTAAGTCTTCTCTTAGCTGTCAGCTAAGCTCAGGGGATTTTCTGAGCCTGAAACAGCTCAGCCTTTCAGTGGATATGTCTTCCCAGTGTCTGCTTACATGTGTAAACTGTTTCAGGGTGAGAGCTTCCTTGCAAACTCCATGCCTCTTGGCAGTCCCACAAAGTATAACATCCATTCAATTTCCTGCTATTTGGTCATTCGAGTTTGTGGTATTCTAAGATCTTTCTGCAATTTGTCAGTGATTTTTTTTTTTTAACTAGTCTGAATAGTTAAGTGTTGTCAATGGAAATCAACACAAGTAGCAAGGCTGAAAAGCCTTAAATTCATGTAGTGTTGAAGATGATGCATAGTCTATAGCTAAAAGACAATATAGGACTAAGTATGTTGTCAAAGATACCTGAAAATCCAAGTTAATCTCTTAAAAAGATCAGCTGTTACTTTTATAGTCATTGGGTCACTGAACTGTAGCGGGACTGTCTTCTCCAAGAGACTTAGGTAGTTTTGACTCTTCCCTAAGAATTGTCAGTTACGCTTGTCTGTAGTACTTCTCAGAGTCCATCCCAGGATTACAGACAGTCAAACTGAAACCCAGAGTCCCATTTGTTACCCTTTGTTTCTCTGGTGCCAGGTGGGTCTAGTTATTGTAGCTGTTAGTATTTTGGTATTTCAGTTTCCCCAGGGTCTCTGAGTGATTATTAGGTGTTACTGCAGACTTGGTTACTCTCAGGGAGTAGAATTAATTGTATTAAGATCTGGAGAATCTCAGCCTCATAAACAGTTTCAATGTGGGTAACCTTCCTAAAGGTCTCAATAATCAATCCTGATTGATTAAAAAAAAAAAGTCTAGCCTTTGTTTTGCTTTGAGATTCTTCTTATATTTTGAATGTCAACCAACCTTGCAGGCTGTCTTACAGTCTTCCTTCTTGAAACAGGCTTTATTAGATTGTAGGTTTCTAAACTGTTCCACTTGGGTGTGTAGTAAGCTCATGTAATTTCGGTTCCCTGGACAGGCTGTGAATTATACTCCCCTTTCACAAGTTGCTGTTTATCGATTCATAATTAGCATGATCTTAGTATTGTCTGTTCATCCTGTTATTCAGGTGTATCCAGAGATATATTTTCTAAAACACAAATTTTTTTTACTCGGGGAAGTAGAATTGCCGCTTGTGGGCGAGGTTCTACTTTAAGTGTGCTTTAAGCTCTGTTTTAGTTTTTGGGTTGAGTAGTATTTGTGCTTGGGTTGTTCCTTTTTATTTAGAAAAGAATTATCTATTAAACATCGTTGCATAAGCAAAAGATCTTATCCCTGGTTAAAACACATCTTGAACCAGAAAGAAACTGTTGTTGCTCTGCAAACACTTTTGCTTTTCTCTGGCATTTCTTGAATGTGTGAGGAGGATAAGTCTCTTCTGTTTAGACCGTTTGAGCTCTCTTCTGTCACTTAGCTGTTAGAAGCTGAGACGTTGATGTGAATGTTTTTACAGTATTCTAACTTCTTTCTTGGTTTTGGAACTTGCAGCATTTCATAACAGCTTTTGCTGTTTAGGTTGGAGCTTATCCAGGAAGTTCTAAGTTAGCTAAAATTCCTTGGAGTCTGAGGCGCATGTACAGGAGATGCTATAGATGATGAGCCTAAATATGCATTTTAGGTCAAAGGCAAATTGTACTTGTCCTGCTGGGCTGCTTGCTAAAGGATCTTCTGTTTCTGTCTTAGTGTCTAGGTCTATGTTGTGTATAGTCTTTCAATATCATACACAGTCTGATAATCCTCTCATGCACATGACCTGAAGTAAAATAAATAAGGCAGATTAAAGCAAAATTCATTAACATCTGTCATCTATGAAGGTTAAATGTATATGTTAGCTGTTTATTCCAGGGCCACTGTAGGCACATGGTTGTAGGTCCAGAGTCTGCTCAGCACATAGAGAAGCCTCTGTCTTGGCATATTTAACTGCATGTGCTAATTAAACTGGAAACCACCTCTTTGGTTACTATACATTGACTGTGTACTTGGTAGTGAACCCAACTGAGGTCTTGCATAACCAGAATTTGAGAATCATCTATGATGCCTTACCCTGTGGTTTGGCCTGTCAAGATCCCTCTGGATGACATCCCTCCCTCCAGCATGTCGACTGCACCACACAGCTTGGTGTCGTCGGCAAACCTGCAGAGGGTGCGCTCAATCCCACTGTCCCTGTGACTGACAAAGATGTTGAATGGTGCCTGGTCCAATACTGACCCCTGAGGAATGCCACTTGTCACTGGTCACTCAGTGTCACTCAGACATCAAGCCATTGATTGACCACAACTCTCCGAGTGTGACAATCCAGCCAGTTCCTTATCCACCAGGTGGTCCATCTGTCAAATCCATGCCTCTCCAATTTAGAGACAAGGATGTCATGTGGGACAGTGCCAAAACACTTTGTACTAGTCCAGGTAGATGACATTGGTTGCCTGTCCTGTATCCACCAAGGTTGTGACCCCATTATTGAAGGCCACCATATTTGTCGGGCACAATCTGCCCTTGGTGAAGCCATGTTGTCTGTCACCAATCACTTCCGCATTCTCCATGTGCCTCTGCATGGTTTCGAGGAGGATCTGCTCCATGATCTTGCCAAGACTAACTGGCCTGTAGTTCCATGGATCCTCCTTTTTTCCCTTTTTAAGGATGGGGGTTTTGTTTCCCCTTTTCCAGTCAGCAGGAACTTCACCAGACTGCCACGACTTCGCGAATATGATGGATAGAGATTTTGCCACCTCATCCCCTAGTTCTTTCAGGGCCCACAGATATATTCCACGAGGTTGCATGGACTCGTGCACCTTCAGGTTCCTTAGGTGTTCTCAGACCTGATGTTCTCTAACCATGGGCAGCTCTCCATTCTTCCAGACCCTGCCCTTGCCTTCCATGACTGTGGGAGTATGGTTTGCGCCCTTGCCACTGAAGACCGAGGCAAAAAAATCATTGAGCATCTCAGCCTTCTCCACATCCTGGGAAACCAGCTCTCCTATGTCCTTCCACAAAGTGCCCACATTTTCCCTGGTCTTCTTTTTATCCCCTATGTACCTATAGAAGCCCTTCCTGTTGCCCTTGATGTCCCTGGCCAGGTTTAATTCTGTCAGGGCTTTAGCTTTCCTAATCTGATCTCTGATTTGTCAGTCAACTTCCCTGTAATCCTCTCAGGCTCCCTGTCCCTGCTTCCACACTCTTGAGGCTTCCCTTTTGCACCTCAGTTTGTCCAGGAGCTGCTTGTTCATCCACACAGGCTTCCGGGCACTTTTACCCGACTTTGTCTTCATTGTGATGCCATCGCTGCTGAGCTTGGAGGAGAAGATCCTTGAATACTTGCCAGCTTTCTTGGGCCCCTCTTCCTTCCAGGGCTTCATCCCATGGGGCTCTACCAATCGGTTCCCTGAGGAGTCTGCTCAGTCTTAGGAGTCTTACATCAGTGTCTACTCCGAAGCATGGCAGACTTACAGCCTCCGAGTAGCAAATGCTATAAACTGATGTGCTCAGTAAATGGGTTTCCCTTGCCTGAATTGTTTTACATGCATGCTCACTTACTGGTAAGCTTCATAGATGAGCAGAGAAGTTGATCATCATGAAGTATTTCTAGTAGCCAATGCTGCTGATTCCCTTTTAAATAGATTGGAAAATTACTTATTTTAAATATTACAGCTTATGGTGGTATTTCTGGAGAACCCCTGCTTACATTCTGATACCAAAGGTCTTTTTTCCCTATGTACTTTTATTTCCAATGCCAGTCTTCTGCAGCTCAAAGATTTTGATGCGTTTTTGGAGGTTTGTGTGGCTGAAGTTGGCTTTCAGCACCCATCTTTGCTAAAAGGAGGAATCAGGCTAGCTATTTTTGGAACTTTGGCACTGGGACAGGTTGTATCCTGTTCCTCCTTGCTTGTTGAAATTTCGTTAGCAATATTATCCAGCTTTTAGCCTGCCTCTTTGTGGAGTCATTTATCCTTGTTTTAGGATACCTGTTTGTGAGGCAGAGGGGCTCTGTTCTTTGTCCACTTATATTTGCTGTATCAAGGCTAGCAAAGCTCTGAGTCTGCAGGGGATCAAGGCACAATGTATGTGTCCAGGAATCCCTGGAGTTGCTTAATAGCAGGCTCATCAGTCCCAAGACTAGTGTGTCCTCTTCTGGGACCCATCTTTGGTGCAGCTAGAATTACACTAATCATCTGCCTTTCAAATTATGGCTATAATATACCCTGCAGGATCAGAAGTTTTTAACTTTATTCTTATTAATTTGGTTTCATGGCTAAACTGGCTGCTCTTAAGCCTTTTTGTCTCCCCTTTTGACAGAGGCAATAAGGCATCAAGCTGACTGAATTCAAAGATTTGCACAAGCAAAGTGGCTTTTGGACCTCTCTTCTCAGAAAGCAAAATAGCAGAAGTCTTGCATATAGACCCGCCCAAGGACCGTGCAGTTTTTCAGTGGGTGAATTGAGCAGTTTTGAGCAAGACAGCATGTATTTCAAAAATAATATTGCTTGCATTTTGAACTCCCCAGGTTTGGGCTGTGCAGGCACGTACTGTTTCAAGTGTTGATGTTTGGAGAGTGCCTCTATTTGTGTCTCTCTGGGAACTGTGTTTGAACAATCCAACTGCTCCCTGAGAAGTAAAACCTTATGGAAAAGTTTTGTCTCGGCTTCAGAGCCTGTAGATCAGCATTGGTCAAAATGAAATAGTTCAGATACCACTCAGATGTTTTTACTCTGGTGATACTGTCTGGCCTTTACCAACATAAAACCTGGTGGTGGTTGCCCTCGAGCCTCTGATGATAGTCACGTGTTCAGTTTGCCACATCCTGTGTTTTTACATGTTTCGAAGCTCATCTTAGAGTTTATTTAAATGAAGAAATGTAGTTTCATTAAAATCCTGCTCACAGTATTTTTTTTTAAGTCTTCTGCGAAGAGGCTAAAAAGCATAATTTGCAAATAAAACAGCTTTCTGAAAAAACTGTTTATCCAGTCCACATCTCCTAGCCCACTTTCTTAGGGAATTGTTACCTGCAGATACAGGATGCATCCTTCACTAAATGTAACCTCTTAGTTTACTGTGGCAATAAGGTAGCAGACTTACAGCAAAGATACCTGTTTTAGCTCTGCCTCTTGGATTCTCCTAGTGTGTCAGGTGGCAAAACTTGCTTTTCTTGTTAATTGGAACTTTCAGTCTCTCACCTTCATGGTCTGCAAGCTGCTGTCATCATGGTTCCAGCATCTGTCCTGAGCAGCAGCATGAGGGTGTTGATCTTCAGCCCCTGCTGTGTCGTGGGTCTGACTTAGGGAGTCTTGCTGGGGCAGAGCTTGTTATTCATACTCTGATTCTTCTCATATTTCTGGTCACCTTGGCAGATAATGACAATGAAAGACAGATTTTCACAGATGCTTAAATGAAGGTTTCTTTCCCAGATTACTCTCTGAAGAAAAGGAAGTTATAGGCTCACTATCTCTCTCCTAGTCCTTCAGTTATGTGTGTTGGAGCAAATGGGTCTTCATCCTGTTCAAAATTCTTTTTCTTCTTTCCAACTTCATCCTACGAAGAACAAACCCACTTTTTTCCTCTCCTGCCTTTACCTTTTGCCAGTAGCTATGGTGGTCATTAATATAAGTGATGATTTAATACAGTCAGAAGCCCCAGACTGCTCACTCAAGTCACGATCTTCTCAGTAACTCTGTTACCAAGGGTGTGAGTTTTCTTTGTGGGAGCCTGTGAACAGTAACAAAGTGGGGTGATTCAGACTAGAGGCAAACATGCTGCTTCATGCCAGGGAGTAATTCAGGCCTTCCAGAAGGGTGGAGAAGAACACATACAGATTCTTGTATACCTGTTCCTGTGTTCTGCTACTTGCTAGTTGAAGCAGCATATGTTTAAGCAAGACCTATGTATTTGTGCTGTTGAATCTTAATACTCTATATGTGACCTCAGCCAGCCTGCCAGTCTTCCCACCCCAAAATCCACCTGAGGGTATCCAAATGTCTCAGTAGAATTGATAATAGAACTGGTGAATAGAATAGCTATGAGATGGAATGGAGTTTGGGAGTGAGTTAAAAATAAAAAAGAAAACACCTCACTGAAGGACTGCACCCAGCTGATTCCTTGCCAGAGGTTACAGTCACTCTGCCTCTTTATCTTCTCTCTTGTAGCTGGATGGCTAATAAACAGGCTTACAGAATTTCCAGTGTCAAGTGTTGATAGTGTCTAGTCATGCAATTGAAAGTATGTGACCAAACTTCTCAAGAAGATTCTTTATTGACAAAGCAACTGCTTTCCCCCCCACCTGTATGTAATTACTATGTAAAGTGATCAAGGACTGTGTTAAATAGATGTGACTCTTCTCATTCTGTTGCTAATAAAACTCTTTCAATTCTAGATTTGGATATCAAAACATCAGGGACTGGCTGTGTGAAGATTCAGAAAATAGAATGTGATAACTGCAAAATAGAAACGGAGAAAGGAACTAGTGTCTTGCAGTCAATAAAGGTACAAAGAACCCTCCCCCACTCCAATCGTGTTTTAAAAGGCATGGTGCAGTAGAATACAGCATAAAAACTTAAACACCAGTTCTGGAGATGAGAAGTACTCTGATGTTTGTCAGTGCTACTACATGTGTAGCACCTCACTTTTATTTATTGCATACAATTATGATAAAAGTCTATAACACTAAATAATGTGCAGTCAGAAGTCCCAGGTACCTATGCTAGCCAAAGCCAGCAAAACCAGTGACAGCAGTGTGTCTGATGCCTGCCCTCTCTGCCCCTCAATAAAAAAGACAGACTGGGGTTTCCTGTTGAGTATGTTAATAATTATGCTTGCTCTATCAGGACTTTGCAGTATGCTGCTTTTTTCTCCTGGTTTTTTGTTTTGTTTTTCTTTTTAATCTCATATATCAGCACAATTGACAAACTCTTCAGGTTAGTTTTCGATCAGAAGTTACACATTACGTGTCCAAAATATTTGACTGAAATATATCTGATAAATACTGGGTCATGGTCATGATCTTCTTTTTTCAGGCTTGCTGACAACTACACTGGTGGCCACAGGAAGCTTCTTTACTCCCTTAAGCCTCAGATAAGAATGGCCTTGTCCCAGCATGCATTTAAAATTTAAAGAATCGAGAAAGAACTGCAGATTTCAGCTGAAACACTCGTTAAAATAAAGCTTTGGTAGATTATAAACCTTTGGCTTTTTTAACCAGAATAGTTACCTGAAGTATTATTCTGGGTTGTGAGTGGTGATTGATCGTTCTGTTTACTGTGATGGCTTCAACACACAGTATGCCAGAAGACGTTACCGCTCTTGATTTTGTTGACTATGAAGTAGTGAGGTCAAGGTTTGGAATGAAGATTACTGGCCATGGAGTGTTTGCAGGAGCAAACAATTGTCCAATTACAGTATCTCTTAGCTATACAATCAGTATTTAGTCTAATGGTTTGAAGAAGTTCTAGGAAGGCAACTAATTCAGTTTTTCTAATACAGGTTCAGGCATTGTGCTCTGTATGAGCAGAGAAGCACAATTATTGGTGAGAAGCGGAATTGTTAACTCTTTGGGTTTTTCAAAACTACTGAAAATCTGATAGACTAGATTCTGTAATAATGCACAAGAGCTGATTCTCCGGTAAGGAATGTGCTTTAGTGGGCAAACTGAAGTGATACTGCCCTCCACTGGATGAAGAGCTGTTTAGTGTTGCTTCACTCTTGCTGTCCACAGACGTCATTGCCTAGCAAAGAAGGAGACCCTTTCTTTACTGTAGAGAGCAAAAGATTGTTGATCATTGACATGAAATAAATTAAAAAACCTGGTCGTGTGGAGATTATTCAAGAGCCCAGGCAAATGGCTTCACAACTGCTAATTCTCTTAACTTGCCACAGACTGCAATAAGTTGTTTGTATAACTTGTAATTCAAGAAACTCTCTGATTTTTAGTATACTGTGTGGTGTCTTTACTGAAGACCTAGAAATTTGACATCTACTTTCCTTAATTGTGCATGCTAGTAGTTGAACAAAAAAGGTGAATTTTCTATATGAGGTTTTTAATGGATTTTGGTTGGTACTTTTGGTGTGGTAGGCATTAACCAGCCCGTGATATTTGTTAAGGGTTGTTTTGCTGAGATTTTTTTACTACTGCTGAGAGGTTTTTGCTGCTGACAGTAGCAGTAATTACAAAATGCAGTTATGACTTCTAGGTGGTCTTCAGGGTATAAAGTATTCCCAAATTCTTTACTGAGAAAGCAGGGCTACTTATTTTTTTTTTTCTCCTGCTTCTTATTGCAGTCCATCATCTTAGAAGTGATGGTGGGACCAATGAGACTGTTGAATTTTGTTTCTTTGGTCAATGATTACTTCTGACTCCTTTACTGTGCCAGTGGTAACAAGAATTTTTAGGTGTCTTGTGCGTGATCAGTAGAAGACCTGCCATGCTTCCTTACAACACACCATGTCTGAGCCTGATTTGTTAAAGTCCTGCACCACTGTCCTTCCTTTCGTTTTTTTTCTTTTAACATCTGTCATGTTAAACACGAACAGAACGTTAACTGGTTCTAATCAGATGGCAACAAGATTAAGGACTTAACTAAAAATGAATTTTTTTCTTGTTTCTCATCTGCTGCAGCACTGGGTATATGCATACTGTGGTTTCTGGATGGAGTATAAATGAAATATGAAGTTCCTTCTTTCTTCCCCTGTTGCTTATTTTAATATATATCTATTGCATGAATATTTTTCTAGTTTTAAAAAACAAACCACAACCAAAACCCCCGTTGGTATGGGTTCCTCAGCATTGTTCTTTCCATTGTATTTCTGGTAACAAGGAAAGTGACTTATTTTGAGTTTGACTCCACTGGAAATAAACAGCACATTTGGCAATCACTTGAAGAAATCTTCACAGTGAAATGACGTTTGTGAACCAAGGTGGTTATTGTGATACAGCCTGAAAAAACAAGATAACTTGTTTTCTAACTATGATTATTCTAACCATATGATTTTTAAATTTTTTTCAGAGCCATAAAATTGATATACGAACAAATGGTGGCAAAGTAATTGGTCTTGGAACGCTTTATGGAAATACAGATATTCATGCAACAGAGAAGGGTGTAAGTAAGAAGTAAAACTTTCTCTCCAATGGCATGTTCTGCTTGTCTCTTGCAAAATGACTAAATTTTGACGAATATGCTGTGGAGTATGTAATGACCCTCACTGGTTGATTGTGAGATCACTGTTACCTCATTTGTCTAATTATACTATCTTATCTTATGCTTGATTTGGATTAGTAAACATAAAGAGCAGTAATAAGCATGTGATCATTCCATCAGCACAGAGGTGGTGCTAGCTGATACAGCTCATCAGCTTTAATTATGTAGACCCTCACAACACAAAACTTTTGACTTGGCTGTTATCTAGGAACCTGGATTCTGCAGTAGGCGCATGAGTTTATTTTAGTATCTTATGAATAGTGGGTTGATATTTGTACTTGCTGTACACTTCCAGCATTATATGGCTGTGAGAACAGAAGAGTAGGAGGTTCTGTTTATTTCTTTGCATCTGTGGAAATATAATTTCATGTAATCTTGTTATGAGGTGCAGTGAGAAGAAACATGAACACAGTTCATAGAGAAGTAGCTTGTTTTTGTCAGCAGATGGCACTGTGAGACAAACTTCTTACTATGGTCTTGTTTCTTGCTGTAAGTAATTCTCATTATTTAAAATAATGTAGACCTACGCTCCTTACATAATACTGCAATTCTCACACCCACTTTTTTAGGCTCAACTTGAGTGTTTAGACATCATAATATCCATGCAACTGGTTGCATTAGGATTCATGAGGTCTAAAGCATTGCTATATGAACATGTGGAGCCAAGCCAAGTCTGGAAGTAGGTTGGATGCATGCCCCTAAAACCAGCAGCACTGGGAAGAATCAGAAAGTGCAGGTAGCTCTCCCTAGCCAAGAATAGAATTGAGACCAAGCTGTTAAGTTCTAGAAGTCCGAATCTGTGAGGTGTCATCTGACACTCTTGTATACCTTGTAGGTTGGATTCTGAGATCTTATGTTCACTTATATGGAGCCAGCAGTGAGCTGTTCTTAATGTCCTGCTGTAAACTGAGCAACTTGCCATTGGGTTTTCCAAAAACTGTCAACATAAAATTACCTGCATTTTTTTTGTCGTGGATGGTAGCCTGCCTTTTATGTACAAAAGAGTCCAGAGGCTGCTGTAGCTGGACTGTTATTGGGGGTTGTTTAGCCTGGAGAAAAGGAGATCAAGGCAAGACCTTATTGCTCTCTACGACTACCTGAAAGGCAGTTGTAATGAAGTGGATGTTGGTCTCTTCTCCCAAGCAGTAGGACAAGAGGAAATGGCCTCAAGTTGCGCCAGGGGGTTTAGATTGCATATTAGGAAGAGGGGAGGTTTAGGTTGGATATTAGGAAAAATGTCTCACTGAAATGGTTGTCAAGCATTGAAACAGGCTGCCCAGGGAAGTGGGTTGAGCCACCATCCCTGGAGATATTTAAGAGACGTGTAGATGTGGTACTTAGGGACATGGTTTAGTGGTGGACTTAGCAGTGCTGTGTTAACAGTTGGACCTGATGATCTTAAAGGTCTTTTTCAACCTAAATGATTCTGTAGTTCTGTGACTGGTATTTCTTCACGACCATTATTTCATCCCAGCAAGACTCCCGCAGCATAAAGCAGAGTAAGTAAGGTCTAACAGGGACATGCTCTGTTGATGCCACAGTTGGACTGATCAGTGTTAATTGATTGGCAGTTCCCTTGGGACTACTACTAGTTAGTGGAGTTAGGATCCATCCTAAGGCACTAGCTGCCACGGGGAGTGGAAGAGAACAGAGATAGTTGATGGTTTTCTTGATGTGTTGTCAGTCTTTTTGCAGAGAGCTTCTGTTGCAAGGATCTCAGAACTGGAATCCTTGTTTTCTCCCAGTGAATGAGATCTATTGCAATCTAGGAAGTCTTTGACTGCTGTGGAGTCATGCTGTTCATGTCATATTAGCATGGTGGTGGTCTTTAAATTAGAGTTGTGCTGCTTAGTCATTTGTCCTAAACTAGTTTTACAGCAGTGCAGCCCATGGCATTCATTTCAAATAGCATTTTCATGGTGTTTGATTAAAAAAAAAAAAAAAAAGTGGTAGAATAATAATTAATCTATAGCTGCATGAAAATATGGTTCATAAAAATGAGAAATGTAATTGTTTTGCTCTCAGTTTTCAAATGCTGTTTAAAAATTAACTTTTTTCAGATACTTTCTGAAACAATAAAACAAACTTGATGCAGATTAAGTTGAAATGCTTCTTTGTGATCATAAATACTTATAACTGACTTCTAGTGCTATTAGACTATACAGTTGTAAAGCTGTAGTAATGTAACTCCTTTTAAAATTTCTCACTTTACAGCTATGGAACAAGATTTTGGGCTATGTTATTGAACTTCTCATTAACAAAGTGTGTAGTTGAGAAAAGAAATCTCACACTGTCCTTCATTGGCCGCTTCTCTTGATTATTAGTCAGCCTTTCATCTCCTGTGTGTGTTTACATGAGATGTTTCTTCCATCAGTTGTAGTCATCCTTATGTTGTTATATCTCTGTCAGCATTTCCAACCCTCTCCTGGAGGTTGGGAGGGAAAGGATGTGGTAGAAGACACTAAGCACTTGAGAAACAGATTTTTTTTTTTTTAAGGGGTAAAATGGAGAGGACACTAGTAAAATATGAGCAAGGTTAGCACAGAAGGGAAGGCCAGGAAGAGGAATATGTGGGGAAGGAGTTGTTTATACATAGCAAGACCTTAGTTTCCATCTTGAAAATGTGTTCAGGTGTAGAAACATTCTCAGTCTGATTTATGAAGATAGACTGACACTTTTTCTCTAAAGGGTAAGAAACTGATGGAACTTGAGCATGTGGTCAGTCTCAGTAACTGCAACTCCCAAGGCTCCACTCTCAAGGGAAGGCATTTTTCCAGAGAAACGGATGGTTTAATGGACAAAAATAATCAAATTTGTTTGACTGGGGGGTTATTAGCTAATCTGTGCCATGGGGATTTTTTCTGTAATGCTGATTTAGCAGAGCCAAATATCTATGTTCTGCTAAAAATTCATGAAAGTTAAAGAGCTTGAGATTGAAAACATTAGTCTCAGTAAAAAGCAATCGTGGTTTGTTGTGTGTTTTAGTTTTTTTTCAGGTTTTTCCTATCAAGAATACTTTTTCAGTCTTCTATTTGAGCAGTCTGACACACACCCACACCCTGATTTTTGTTATTCTGAAACAAATGTTCATTGTATTGGTAGTGTTTAATTTTTTTATAACAACTAGCTGACTCAGTACTTATTTTTACATGTGCTGAGACAACTCTTTTTATTGCTGTGCTTTTTTTAAGGAAGGTAGTTGAGGCTGATAAAGAAGATGAGTTGGTATGTGAGCTTGTTTATAATAAAGCAGTTAATACTTAAATAAGATAAATATCTAAATAGTCAAAACTTGCATACCGCAGTAACAGACAAGGGTTTAGGGGCTCTCCTTTTCTGTTCAGGAATGCCAAAAGGCAGCCAGTTTGCACCCAAACTATGTGGATATTTTATTCCTCCCATTGCAGTGTGCCTCGATCTGTTTTCATTGTGATGATAGCAATGATGGCCCTGCTAAAATTGGAAAAGTACTTTGCAACTCATTTAACTCTTTTCAGTACAGGTTTAGGTTGTAGAGCCTAAAACAGCAGGTTGTCTTTCACTTGTTGCTTTGCCTGTGTGCCGCAGCAGGTTTACGCTTTGCCATCCTGGGTGAGGGGCTAGTGGAGCACTATGTGGGAAACATTCCTAGGATAGAGGCAGGTAAACCTATGGTTAAGGTCTGTGCTTGTTAGAGTTTTGTTAGAGCATTGAAAGATGGGAAAGCTGAATTGCTGTCACTTTCAGTACTGACAAATTATGCTTTAATATCAGTGGTTTTGTTTACTGTTGATGCTTAGATCCTGTAGCATAGTTCTAAGCAGCATCACCTCCAGAGATTGTAGGTGCTGTCACATAGCTCTAATTCTTGCACAGCAACTTGGCCACCAGGTTTTCTTAAAAGTTAACATAGCTGCCTACATTCTTGGGGACCTACTTTGTATTGTAGCATCATGTCAGAAGTCTTAAGACAATAGTCCATTCTGTAACCTTATGATTTAAGATGTAAAGACAGTGTAAAGCTCAGGGTGTATGGATTGGTCAAGTCAGAGTATAATTGGGCTGTCATATAATCCATATTAAACCAGCCTCTTCAGCTCACTTCTTGGGACACAATACAGCGTGGAGCTTGTGCAACACTAGTTGCTCTTTGTCAGAATACCTTACTTCATGCAAAGCTTATTCTTTATGTACTATAACACTGGAAGGGTCAGCAGACTTTTTTTTTTTGTATTAACACAGTATGACAGTGCTAAAATTACAACATATACTTAAAGATAAATTGACATAAGGCACAGTTTGATCTTGAAGGCCATATATAATTTCATGTAATAAGAACTTTGTGCAATTCACTTAAAAGTCTGCATAAGCCAAATAAAAACAATTTAAGTGGGGGTTAAGTATGAAGTATTGCATAATTCCATCATAAATCAAATTTAACTGAGAAAGAATAGAATTAAAGTCATATGGTAGTTGCACAAGCTTGTGATTTTTTTTTCTGTTTTGTTGACATAGGTGTTGCTTATGTCACCTCACTGGTTACTTGACATAGATAATCTACATTATGTACATAGTGTAGCTTTTCAAATCTTATCCTTTCTGTCATATTGAAAAGTAGAAGAAATAGATAATCTTACTCCTTATTTTTCAATCCTTTGTTTACCTTGAGGCTTAAGTTCCAGAGTACAGGCCTGACGTGAACAAAAAGAGCAGCTGTGGCTTTTTTGCAGACCTTCACCAAAGCTATGTCTACAAAGTGAGCCAGTTAAAAATCTGAGTAAATAGCTGTATGTAACAAAGACAGCGGATGTCCCAGTATGTGGTGCCACAAAACTGATGACCAGTGCTTCGAGTGTCGTAATGCTGTATGAACATTAGGTCTTCATTATTAAATCTAATCCTTTTTTTCACTTTTCAAAATTAAGTGGTTTGGTTTTAAAAATAAAATGAATTTTTCTTTCGTCTGTTTGACTATTGGGGTTCTTCACCTGTATGATGTATGTAATAATTCCTAGGAATGTTATAAAGAACCATTAACTTGTTGGTCAGAGCTCTTGGATGAGAAGGTTTTTTGTTTTGTAGCTTTTAACTAAGAACTTGATGGTGTTTGTTCTGCACCAGCAACTGCTTTCCATTTGTTTTGCCTCTTAATCGTATTACTTCCTTCTGCCTTTTCAAACTGTGATGACAAGTTTTCCACTATGTTTATTTCTCTTAGAGTGTGAATATAGAGAAGCTGCAGGGGACATCCATCAACATATCTACTGAAGATGGGCTGCTGAAAACAAAGTATCTCTATGCAGAATCATCATCTCTTTCTTCAGAAGCTGGTGATATTCTGCTGGGAAGTATTCATGGTAAGAAGGAAATACCGTCACGTGGTTAGGGAAATACTGTCACAAACTTAGCTGCTTTGGAGGTATTCACAATAACAAATGAACTGACTAGACTGTCACTAAATCAGTTGTGCACAGTATATGAACAAAATAGTTCTATATTTCTTAGACTGAACTGATGAGAATTAGCTTACCACCTACCACGTATTGTAATTATTTTTTAAAAACAGTTTTATAAGCGCATTTGTGAAATAGCAGAAAGTCTGTATTATAGAAAAGTAACATCACACATGCTAAGTATGTAAAGATATTTTGAAATTCAGCAATGAAAACTATACTAAAAATAGTAAAGAGGATTCTCTTTCCCTTTCTCCATTCTTTATTTTCTTCATAGGAGAAGTAAGTCTTACAGCATCTGCTAAGAACTGTGGTAGAACTCGGTCATATTTAGAAGTTTTTAGCAGAAATAGTCTGTGTGTGTGCTGGCACCCTATACTAACAGAGTGGTGACTGTTTCTTTTCTTTGGCAGGGTGGGGGGGAGGTGTCTTTAATCCATACACCCTTTAATGTCTTTCATCAAGAACTAAAACTAATTAACATGAGCGTCTTTTCTATAAACAGCAGTAGTCAAGGTTGGAATCTGGTGTGGTTTTGTAATTTAACGAAATTCCTGCTGTATTCTGACTGTGCTGTAATGCATTTAACATTAAGCAAGACACACTGGAGGATGTTAAAAGAGTGAAAATTACCCAGATCAGAGTTCCAGATTTCTAGCTGTATGCCTTATAAACAATTTGCTGCAATTTCTTAGCAGTTTTGTGTTGTCATCTTGCTTGAGCGATGACTCTTGTTTCTCCCTTAAAGGAGAAACTCTTTTGTCCATTTATAGTAAACTTAAGAAAGGTTTCTAAACCTGTTAAGTAAAGTTCACTTCAGCATTCAGCAGAAATAAGACTTCTCTTGTATTTTTGTAACTTGTAGACTGTATTGTTACTGGTACTTCTGTCTGATAAGCAGTTTTGTTCTATTTTTTCCAACTTTAAACTAATACGATACTGTGGAATGGTCAGTTAGTGAGCATGGCCATGCCTCTGCACATCCAAAAGTGTGTTTTGTTTTCTTGGTACAAAAATGAAATAACCGTTGTAGTTAGTGACCTACTTCCTCAGTAATGTCTCATTGTCGTTTAGCTGAAGAACAACGCGAAAACAAATAGAATTGCATCCAAATTATACAGACATTTCTTACATCAGGATTATTTTCATGAATACTCTACTAAATGGGTCTGGAACACCTCATGTTATTTTAGCTGTTTCTTTTATAAACAATGACACATTAACATTTGCTTGGCACTTCTAGTCTATTCTTCAGATATTTTCTGCAAAGCATCGTGCTCTGGAATGATGTTTTAATAGAGCAAATAATTCTAAAGTCTTTTATTATATTGCATCTATACACAGAAACATATTGGTGGATAAGATTAAATTATAATAGAATTTTATGTTAGAAAAAATTGGTCACTTTCACTTCTAGTCTTTGCTCATGAGGTAAAAATCCATTTGAGTAGCAGTTTTGTTTGTACATGCTTCAACAGATTGTTTCTTGGGCAATTAAGCCCACTTTCCCTATAGCTGACAGTATGCTGATATTGTTGGCATAAAATCATTGCATCTGTGCAGAAAACAGCTGTATTTCATTGCTTTTGCACTGAGAACTTGGAAGTTAGGGCAACACAAACTTTACAGACTTGCTTGAGACCCATTTTGTAGTTAAATCTCAGGCTGTGCAATTCCAACCTTGTCAGTGTCCAAGCTTGCTTAATTGCTCTTTTGCACTCTTCATATGTTTACGGCAAATTAATAATGCATTATTTTGAAGAAATTGGTTTTGAGTCATTTTCATCAGCTTCTGTAACAGGCATTTGAGCTGTCGGGTGCCGTTGAGCTTTTGAGTTGACCCTTGAAAAACAAAAGGGCAACAGCTCTGAGACTGAGACATAGCACATCAGCTAAGGGACAATAACATTGTAGTGAACCCTCTCCACAGAGAGGCACGTAGTAGAAAAAGGAAAACCCCTCTTTGCAACTATGTCATAGTCTTGGGCTGAGTTGCGTTAATTAATAATTTATTTTATATTTTAAAAAAAATAGTTTAAACTGGAAAGGAATTTGACATCTAGTCCAACCTAATGCTTAAAGCGGGCTTAATTAGAGCAAACTTGCTCATGGCCTTCTCGGATTGAGCTTTTAATATTCCAAAGACAAAGATTGCATGACCTTTCTGTGCAACTTGTTCCAGTCCTTAATTATCCTACTGGTGGGAAAAACTTTTTTAATTTTTTTTAAATCATAATTTCCATTATGGCAAACTTGTAACCATTATTCCTGTTCTTGCAGCATCACCATGAGAAGAGCCTGTCTTTTTCCCTGTAGCCTGCCATTAGATAGTTGAAGACCACAACAAGATTCTTCCTCAGCATTCTTCTTTTAAAGCAAAACAAACCCCAGCTCTCGAAGCATCTGTAGTATGCTCTTGACCTCTAACCTTAATACTCTTCTCTGGCCTCATTTCAGTATAAGAGTGCCTTTTTGGGTTTTTTGACTGGGAAGCTCAAAATAGGACACTATTCCAAATCCAATCAGCAGTCCTGGCTAACAAGAGAGGTCCCAGTTGACTGGGGCTGGCACATGTGACACGCATCTACAAAAAGGGCTGGAAGGAACATCTGGGGAACTATGGCCTCTCAGTGTGCCCTCTGTGCCAGGGAAGCTTATGGAGCAGATCAACTTGAGTGCCGTCACACAGCATTTACAGGACAACCAAGTGAATGTTGTCTACCTAGACATAAGTAAAGCTTTTGACACTCTTTCCCACAGCATTCTCCTGGAGAAACTGGCTGCTCATGGTTTGGATGGGTGTACTCTTCAAGGGATAAAAAAGGAGCTGGATGGTCAGGCCCAAAGAGTTGTGGTGAATGGAGTTAGATCCAGCTGGTGGCTGGTCACAAGTGG
The DNA here is from genome assembly GCA_027574665.1 of Rhynochetos jubatus. NCBI lineage: Eukaryota > Metazoa > Chordata > Aves > Eurypygiformes > Rhynochetidae > Rhynochetos > Rhynochetos jubatus. Next base: position 13,419,546 of record CM050652.1, read on the forward strand.
TGTTCCCCTGGGCTCAGTGCTGGGGCCAGTTCTGTTTGGTATCTTTATTGATGACCTGGACAAGGTGATCGAGTGCACCCTCAGGAAGTTTGCAGATGACACCAAGTTGGGTGGGAGTGTTGATCTGACTGAGGGCGGGAAGGCTCCACAGAGAGATCTGGACAGGCTGGATCCATGGGCCGAGGCCAACAGTGTGAGGTTCAACAAGGCCAAGTGCCGGGTCCTGCACTTGGGTCACAACAACCCCTGCAATGCTACAGGCTTGGGGACAAGTGGCTGGAAAGCTGCCTGGGGGAAAAGGAGCTGGGGATGTTGGTTGACAGCCAGCAGAATATGAGCTGGGAGTGTGCCCAGGTGGCCAAGAAGGCCAGTGGAATCCTGGACTGCATCAGGAACGGTGTGGCAGCAGGACTAGGGCAGGGATTGTCCCCCTGTACTGGGCACTGGTGAGGCCACACCTTCAATCCTGTGTTCAGTTTTGGGCCCCCCACTATAAGAAAGACATTGAGGGGCTGGAGCGTGTCCAGAGAAGGGCAACGGAGCTGGGGAAGGGTCTGGAGCACAAGTGCTGTGAGAAGCGGCTGAGGGAACTGGGGTGTTTATCCTGGAGAAGAGGAGGCTCGGGGGAGACCTTATTGCTCTCTACAACTGCCTGAAAGGAGGTTTCAGAGAGGTGGGGGTTGGTCTCCTCTCCCAAGTGACAAGGGGTAGGACAAGAGGAAATGGCCTCAAGTTGTGCCAGGGGAGGTTTAGATTGGATATTAGGGAAACTTTCTTCACTGAAAGAGTTATCAAGTGTTGGAATGGGCTGACCAGGGAGGTGGTTCAGTCACCATCCCTGGAGGTGTTTAAAAGAAGCTTCTATGTGGTGCTTAGGGACTTGGTTTAGTGGTGGACTTGGCAGTGTTAGGTTAATGGTTGGACTTGATGATCTTAAAGGTCTTTTCCAGCCTAAAAGATTCTATGATTTTATAAACCCTTCTGAAAGAATCTGATATACCAGAATATGTTTCTGGACTTCACTGTATATAAAGTGGGATTGTAGAAATTTTATTTTTGTTCCTTTTTAGGCATGTCCCTGCTTTAGTCTAATGCAAATTTAAAATGCAAAGTCAAAATGGTAAAAAGCTGCATGGTCGGTGGTTTGTTTTCTTTTTCTTTGCATCAGAATATCCCTGGCACCTTGAGAGCCTTCAAAACAAATTGAAGGAATAGAAATAAGACAATGTAAAGCGATGCCTTTATTTATATCCCAGAAGCCATCTTTTGCTCCTTGTCCTATACTGGTCCCGAGTTACAATACTGTAGTTTGAAGTTTTATAGTGTTTATGGAGAAGCAAAACTTGTACATGATAGAAAAGATTATTTTTTTTATTGAATCTGAAGAAAAAGTTAACACTGAACCACTGTCATCAAGATTCTGTTAAAACTTCCATTTTGGATGTTATAGTATTGCACTACAATGCTGAAGTCTGTTGGATGTAGTAATCATAGTAGTAATTACCTCTAGTCAGGTCTTTCTCTTTTTGCCCTTGACATGTCCAAAAAGTATTTGGCTAACTTAAATATTGGAAGTTGAGCATTGGCCTTCATGGAACAATTACACCACCAAAAGTACATTCCTGGGCATGGTCTGCGGACACTGCAGGTCACAACACAGCATGACATTCCTGTCTGCTTTGAAAGCAACATTTGTTCTAGCTAAATATTTAAAGTCAGCCTATCACACTAATATATATACATTATGCAACATCAGTTGTATGTGCCATGTAAGTCTGTGGTTAATAGGAGTTTGATTTCTACATCTTTAATATTTTTCAAGGACCTGCTTATCAAAACAGAAAAAATACAAAGAAAAACAAAAATAAAGCCCAACAAATACGCAAGTATCAGGGGCTGTATTCAGGGAGAGTATAATCTAGCTTCAGCTCCATGGGAGCTGCTAACTGGCAGAACCTGAGGCTTTTTTGTAGTTTGTACAAAAATAAGTACTAGTCATGATAAAATGGAGAAAAGGGTGGAATAATCATAGTGTGCCTTATAACACCAGCAAACAGTAAAGCCAAACATCTTGCAAGTTCATTGAAACAGGGTTTTGTTTCCACTCTAATTTTCAGAACCCTTAAGTATTTTGGACAGTATGTGCTGGAAATGATGGATTTAAGCCTATTGATGATAGGCTGCTTTTCTGTCTTTCATCCCATGGACCACTAACAAAAACACTGCAGGTCACATACAGTGGAATGCATTCTGCCCTAATGGTTGTTTACTGCTGTGTAATTACAGAAGATGGGAGCAGAGCTTCATCCTTCTGCAGTTTTTAAAGCCCTCTTTTGAAAGATCTGAAATTCACTGCGAATATTCTGTATTACTAAATCGGACTCAAATACTGTGATAAACCTTATTTTTCAATGATATGTCATGGTTTAGCTTTTTAATTTAAAACATCTTTTTGTGTGTGGCAGTTAAACATGTGTAACATACATGGAACTGTGGAAGTTTCTACCAACTTCATTAGACTTTTAGTAGTATAGAAAGCTGTACATCTGTCCTCCTTCCAGATTGTCTTGATGCCTTAGGCAAAGGGGAAGAGTGTGTATTTTGAGATTTTTAAGGTTAAAACACCAGCACTTTTTCAATGTAACGCAGGTTTGGTAGCAGACCACTCTGTGTTTTATGCTTTGCGCTCTTTTGTTTGATGTTCTCCGATTTATCCAACACACGCAGATCTCAATGAAGTCAGTGAAAAGCATTGACAAGGGGTTCTCATGTACTTAAGTAGTAAGTTTGGAGGTGGTAGGTCATGTTGAGTGAGTCTAGGAAGTAGTCTTTGAGGATAAAGCAAAAATTCCCCTCCAGTGGGTGTTGGGGAGGGAGTGTGGATGTACGTATATGAAAAAGAAGAATAGAAACTGTTTGTTACTCATCCTATTATGCTACTTAAATTATCTATAGTGCTGTTGCAGGCATCAGAGCAATTTAAAAAAAAAAAGAGGCCCAAAAGAAGATAAAACACTGCTTTAGCCTCACAGTGCCCCTCTGCTTTTCTCTGCCTTACATCCAGTGTGTGTGTGTCTTTTAAGCTTTACTTGTCTGGAATCACTTTATGGTTACCCAAATGTGTTTGAGATTTCTGTTTGTAAAGCAATAATATTCAAGCAATAGAACTGGTTTATGCTTTTTTGGTTTTAAATGCCAATCAGATATACTACTACAACTATAATGCCTTTGTATGGGTTCACCTTACTTTAGTGTTTAAGATTTCAGAAACCAGTTAAATATTCTTTTAACACCGTTTTTTCCCCTTTTCCTGATAGGTAACACCAGCCTTCAGACCAAGACAGGGAGCATCACTGTAGGTAGGTGCTATCTTCTCTCTGAGAACTTTCTCACTCTTCCCTTATTTCTAAAAGCTAAGTATTCACAGGGAAAGTGAAAAAGAGGTGATTCCTCACAGGTGCCTGTGCCCTCTTTGTTTCAGGAGTAGCACTGATAGCTGTGTGGCTTAATCTTTTAGATTAAGACGGGGTAAAAGACATGAGAAAAGACTAAGCATACATCAAATGCAATCATTTTGCCTTTAACCTAGTTCTGTCTTAAACTTATGTCAATGATCAGCTATGTTTAATTTTTATATCACAAAGCATTAATCATTGTATTACATATTGGGGGGGAAGGCTTGTGATAATTTAACAATGTTTTCAAACTGTTATGCTAATCATCGTTTTTCCTTCAGAAATAGAAAGAGCTCGTACATGTTCTCTCAGTAAATTGAACTTCTATACAAGAGGATAACTCAGACTTATCAGTTATGGCATAAATTACATCAGTTGCTTTATTCTAGGAAAATATTGACCATTTTGTAGTACATTAACACAAAAGTGGGCAACTCAAATTCTGATTATTTCTGTGGCACAAAACTGAAGCAACAGAATCATGGACAAGGCCCAGTGTATTTTGAATGTACATAGGAGGATTTCCCCTTCTGTAAATAAACTTGGTTACAGGCCCAAATCTCAGTCTTCTGCTAGTGGTAATAACCATAGTCACTCGCTAAGCATTGTTCAGGGACGGGCTGTACTGTTACAACTCTTCTTATGTTTCTAAGTGATCTGTTTTAACATTCCTGGAAAATGAACGCAATACACACTCTTATGAGTCAGTCATTAAACCACAGAATTAAATTAAGCTTGCTAGTCTGGTTTTCCTTCTGTTAAATAAATTCATAAAATATGAAGAGTGCTTAAATAGAGGTTTCTTAACACAGGAGGTAGCTTTTTCCATCAGCAGACGATGATTAATTCTTTTAATTAACCAGGTCCAGCTTAAACATTGAGACACATCTTAGAGTTGAATAAACTTTAGTGCTTTCAGGATTGAAATCTGAAAAATAATCTTTTCCTGAAGAACATTAAACATCCTTTAGATTTTAATGGATTTTTTCTAAAGGCAAATGACTCTTAAGATCCAGTGGTTCAACTCTAAAAGCCTGAGAAAGAAAATGTAAAGTTTTACTTAAAAGGTTTTTGTGTATGAAGAACTTATGCCACAAGACAGTCTGTCGGATTGCCACAGACCTGACAGGGATTTGCTGATAGAAATAGGAAGAACAACTCAGATCTTCCAACCTCCCTCGCTGGGATTTCATAGGGGTATAGTTAGTTATTTTGCTGGAGACAGAATTTTATCAGTAAACTGAAAAAAATGTACTCATCTCTAGATTTTTGGGGATATATCCTTAGCTTTTGAGTGATTTATAAGTCAAATTAAAACGTAGTTGAGAGTGCTAGGTTTTGTTCAGAATATTTGGGGAAAATACAAGTGCCTCTGTTGACAGTTTCTTATTCTTGTATAATTCTGCATTAAAACAGGAAACCAATGCTGGTGTCTCTTACTCCCTTTAATTTTCTGCTTTTCTTAATTATTTATAGAATAGTTTTATAGTTTGATTTATATTCAAAATAGTTTGGGTTTTCTGGTATTACTTGTTTGTGTAAATCTATTTTTATTTTTTGAAGACTGCCCAAAATTCAGTGCGATTTTAAGAGTCTGGCATATGACAGTGTTTTACACTGGCATTGTTAAAATATGAAAATAGGGATTACTCCTTTTCCTGTATACTGTGAGCTTAGTTAGTCACTGAGAAATGTTTTCCAACCCTATACTAGAAGTTTCCTACTTTTAACAAATGTTCTTTTGGTTTTGAATGAGTTCTTAATTTAAAACAACCAGATGTATTTTTAATTCTAGTTTAAGTTACTACTTAAAATAGTCATTTTGCCCAGAGAAGCTGTGGATGCCCCATCCCTGGAAGGGTTCAAGGCCAGGCTGGAGGAGGCTTGGAGCAACCTGGTCTAGTGGAGGGTGTCCCTGCCCATGGCAGGGGGGTTGGAACTAGATGATCTTTAAGGTCCTATCCAAACCAAACCATTCTATGATTCTTCTGTGACCCATCTTTACAAAAAATAATGAAGTACTTTGTTTTTAGAACTATCTTGTTTCAGCTTATGTCTGTTATCTGTTGTGCTGTCATCATGCACCACTCTGAGGAGCCTGGTTTTGTTGTCTTGATCACTTCCTTGCAGATACTAGGGGCTGCTGCCAGGTCCTGAAGCAGTCTCTTTTCCAGGCTGAGCAAGCCCTTATCCCTCATCCTCCCATGATGGGGAAGGTGCTGCACACCCTGACTATCTTGGTGCTTCTCTGCTGAATTCACTCTAATTTACTCTTCTGGGAGCCCCAACACTGGGTGGTGTGGTCTACTAAGTGCTGAGTAGAGGAGCATAATCCCTTCACTTGATACACTGGCCATGCACCAGTTAATACTGTCAAGGATACTGTTGGGCTTCTTTTCTGCCAGGGCACACTGCTGGCTCATGTTCAGTCCTGCTAGAATTTGCTTATTTCTCAGTGTTATTGGTATGGTCTGATTATATATTCTCTACTTTGCTGCCAAATTTTTCCCTACCAGCTCAAACAGCATTTTTTTTCCTTACTGGATTACTTAAATTTAACCCAATTATGCACTGAAGAAATGAATCTTCTCTTGAATATGGTCAGAAATTATAAAGCTTATGGTAGTTGTTTTGTTTCAGAGGGGAGGAAACAGCCTTAACCAGTGTATACGCAGCAGGGACTTACTCTAGCAAGGAAAACTGTATATTGAGATCCAAGAAACTCTAGTTGATTTTTTTTAATGTTGATATTAGTTTGCCTTATTCTGCTAATTTTTCTTTCATAACCCATCCAAGACAACCTAAAGGTTTCAGTGACTTGCTGTGATGCTCACTGTCTTAAATCAACAGAAACATAATTAAGAACACTTCAACTGTTCCAAAAACATAAATTTGAGTACAGTCCTGACATGAAATTGAACTGAGGGGTCTGATATCCTCCATTTTGATGAGAGTGGGGTCATATGGCAATTCCCTAGTACCGAGACAAAATACCAAACTTTTAATTTAAAAAGGGAATCAATTATGGAAAACAATTATGGTATTTAAGACATTTTTGGATAACTGAACAATAGAATAATAAACAACTCTAATGTATCTAGAAGTAATGCTGTATCTGTGAGTTTTGCCTTGAGAATTCAGGTTTTAATTTAAAAATTCCTTAATTATTTATTAAAAACCTAATTTACAAATTCCATCAAAGACATTTACTGTATTTCATAAAGTACAGCTCTTAAGTACCTTAAAATTATCCATGCACTCACTTCTTTTAATAGTAATTAGTTCTGTTGATCCAGTCTTTGCCATCTGTTTGAAGTATTTTAATATCCTGGCTCTCATTTTAAATGTTGTTTATCTTCCAACCTTGTGTCTTGGAACTTGACCTTCTGTGTTCTGCCAGTGACAGACCTGTAATTTCCCCACCACCACCACCATTGTTCCCATGCTTTCTTCCACACCAGCCTGTGTTGAAGGGTGCTGCTTACCAGGCTGGTAGGAATCAGCTGCTTTTACTTATCTCTTAGGTGTCAGATTATGAAAAATGAAATTTTAAAAATATAGTTCACTGTGAGTTAATATCTACTGAGTTACTACTTGGTTTTATGATCAGTCTTTGTTTCCACTTCCCTCTGTGTCCTTTTGAATGTAGATTTTATAGCGTTCTGGACAGAGGTTGTATCCTAGACAAATTACTTCCAAAAATAGGAGCATACCAGGAAAAGTAGTTGCTCCCTGAGAACAACAGGGTTTTCCTTGCAGCTTAAACGAATAAACATTTTTATCTCTGTACCTGTTCTATTGGCAATAAATAATTTTGGTGATGTTATGTAATGTATGTTTTATAGCATCTCATATAATGGTGCTGAAGTTTCTGGATGTTGTTACAGTAAGTAATACTGAAATGTGTATTTGTTTTAGAGCAATATTTTTTTGACTCTTGATAAGATATGTATTCTACAAGTATAAAATACGTATCTTGCTGCAGTTCTCAATACCTGTTTGTTCACAGCAGAAAACAAGGACTACATCACTCATTTAATCAACAAATGGATACTTCTGTTAGCTAACGGTGTACATTCCAGACAGTAGAAATATATCTGGACATATCCATGTATGATCCAATTCTATTAACTTCTAACAGGCACTATTTTCCTACAGATATGATGTCTCAAAGTCTTTCATAAGATGCCACAAGTGGAAAAATAATTGATTTTTCTGAAAAATTGTTTTTCCCTCATTAGTTGGGGTGTACTGAAACCTTGTCTTTTGTATGGTTTGGTGTTTTGTATGGTTTTGGGTTTGGGGTTTTTTTACCTTCAAGGTATGTAATTCATAGAATGGTTTGGGTTGGAAAGGACCTTAAAGACCATCCAGTTCCAACCCCCCTGCCATGGGCAGGGACACCCTCCACTAGACCAGGTTGCTCAAAGCCTCATCCAGCCTGGCCTTGAAGACAGCCAGGGATGGGGCATCCACAGCTTCTCTGGGCAACCTGTCCCACTGCCTCACCACCCTCTCTGGGAAGAATTTCTTCCTGATATCTAATCTAAATCTCCCTGCTTTCAGTTTAAACCCATTGAGCCTATGCCTACTGCCCTCTTCCTGCATCCTTTATTCTGTTTATGCTTTCTGCAGACAGGATCAAGTGTCTCTCAGGAAGTTAGAATTATATATTTTATACATATAAAATTGAAAATCCAGAAACTCTGTTTAAGTGGGGCTGCTAGATCTGCAGAAGGCATCTTTCCACTCTGAATAATCTCATATGAGCTGCTTTTGAATTTGAAGAGTGGGAAGAAGGAGGAATCACTTAAACACTGGTCCCTGTACAGTACTGTCGGCTAGTGGTGTTGTACAGACTGTTAGCAGTTGATCTCCCTGGAGATGGTTGCTGTCCTATCACAGGAGACTCTTCTTTCTTCATAGTGCAGATAAAGGCACTAATTGCATGTTTTGTTTAAAGCAGAAGAGTTGGAGGCTGGATATTTCCAGTATCTGTTGTCAACAGAATTTCTGTCGAGGTTATGTGGAGTCTCAGTGATTGCCTGTTACCAAATTTGACTTGGAATATCTGCAAAAATAGCTTTTACATGGAAAATACTGATTTATCACTACAAAAACATTTCATTAAAAAGATCCATTCTTATAAAATTTTATTGTTTCAATGACTTTCATTTCCAAACTTACAAATGTTTTAAAGTTATCAAGAAAACGTTTCATTGTGACTTACACAAGCAAAACTTTTGCCCAGGTCATTGATTACAGTTAAGGAAGCATTCATTGTTTGTTTTATTTTTCTTCAGATTTGGAACAGAACTACTTTAACACAATCTATGGAGATGGGAAAAACACTCCCATCCAGTTCTAGTCACTATTAATTTCTTGTTACTCAAAGACAGTCCCAGATTCTCAGCTGACTAAAATGGATTGGCTACTTTGACTTCTTTGGAGGGTAAAGCAATTAAGAAAAAGTTTTAGCTGTGGGATAAAAATCCCTTTCTGTGTTTTCACTTTCGTCTGTAATCCACTCATCTTCCACATCTGTGCTTGAGACCTGGCATCAGGAAAGCTCCAGATGAGTGTATTCAGAGCTAAAGCTGTATGGCAAGCTTAAGGCATTAATACTAGACACCAGTGTTATGATTAATCAACTTCAGCTCTCATTAATTTTTTTACTTTTTAAAATGGGAAGTTTCATTCCGGTTTGATTTCATTATTCTAGCTAGTTCTGAAAGTTTGACTGTTTTTTTCCTGTGTACATCTAGAAAGTAAGCAGAAGTCTTTCTCAGTATTTCAAGATTTCTTGCCAATATTTTAATTTTTAGTGGTTTATTAAAAAAGATATTTCACTCTTTTGTTCATGTACACATGTAACTTTTTTATGCCTCTCTAGAGTTGCTTTGTTACTTTGCAATTTTTATCAGCTATAGGTCTGTTCAGTGGTTCAAAAGTCAACTCTTTAGGACATCAGTATAATATTGTGAAATTTGTGTATTTAAAACTAGAATACATTGCGAGTAATCGAAGACTATTTCTCAAGTATGCAATTAAGGCTTCTTAAGGGTTTTCTTTCTGTAAAGAAGTTTCTTTCAGAAAGTTTTGGCTATAAATTCCAGCTAATAATGTGTAGGGGAAAATGTGGGTGTCTCTGTTCCAGGGCAAAGGACTATTGCATTTTAATGCATGCTGTTTTCTTATGTATATTATCTTGAATATTTGTTTAAAATTCAGATATAGTGAATCAGACTTAACAAAACCTGATAAAAGAGTGTTTCTGTGTAGCAACGTGTTCCAACGCACAACTGCTTATTTGCATGGGGCAGCTTTCCTGGGTAAGGTTCTCCCTGTGTGGAGTCTGAGCAAACGAACTCTTTTGGAAACTAAAATCGATCTTGGTGTTCAAATTTTGTGCTTGAACTTCACACGAAGATGAACTCACCCTTGTGGAAAGAGGGGAGTGTTGCTGAGGCCTTGTAGATGCTGCAAGTCCAGTAACAACTGCAGGGCTGTGGCCTTGGGGTCAGTGTATGCCGCAGTTCTGGACAGCGAGTTGAGCTTTGTTCAGAAACCTGTTCTTCTAAGAGAAGTCTGATATTTTGATAAGAAATCAAGCACAGAAGAATTGACAAAATAGGTTCAAAGTACAAAGAATGATTCTAGCAAATTTTTGTTCAAAGAGTGAATGATGCACAAGTTCTTTCATTTTTCTTTTTTTTTTTTTTTTTAGATTCATCAGATGGAAGTCTGAAAGCTTCTACACATCATGGGGCAATAGATGTTTACGTCAGTCAGTTAAGAAAAGTGGATCTGAAATCCCAGAAAGGTTCGCAAACTAAACCGAATACTTTTATGGCAGCTTATGATGTAAAAGAAAAGGGTGTAGGGATTTTCATCTGTCAGAAAAAAAAAAAATCTATGAGTTTGTGATTGTTGGTTATCTGCATCTTTTCACTGTACTAGAAAATGTGTATAAACACTGTGTTACAAGTAAACTCTGTAAGGGACAATGATACTGAAATGGATTACAGTATTTCCTTACTTTTCACTACTTTCTTTTTTTTCCTGGCAATCTACCCAGCAGAATTCTGCAGAGTTGACTTGGATTACAATCTTCCTTTGCCTTGAGCACAGTTTACTCCATGGTGCTGATACATGAATGTGCAGAGTGACAACCATCACTTGTTTACATTTATTTTTTGGTGAAATGACCCATTATTGAAATTGGAAGGCAGAAAAACAAAGATGAGAGGGCCTTACCTTACCAGTCTTCCTTTTTTCCTCTTGATTACTAACTAGAATTTCACTTCTTTAATTGAAAGTTCACTCCTAAAATTGGATTCATAGTTTTACAATATCCTATCTTCATTATTGCAATTAACAAACACTGAGTGCATCTTGTTAGACCTAGTTTTGCGAAAAAGCCACTACAGCATTTCTGTAGTTGACTTTAACCTCACATCAGACACTTCAGGTGGTTTAAATGAACATGGAATTTGGTACCCTTCTCTTTGTCTATGGGACAATGCCTGTGCCCTATTAAAACCTGGCAGTTACTCAGAAGGGGAATAATGAAGGAAATGCATTGAAAGCACTTGTGTGCCATTCTTCTCTACAAGCTATTCTGGTTCCATTGGTGCAAAGAAAATTACAGTATTTCCTAGTTACCTTCTGAAGCACTTAATCCTAAATTATGTTTCTGTGAATTAGAAGAGGAGTGTATTTAATAAAAGCAAATTAATGTTATTTTCAAAACATTGCTTGATATCTCTTCTGGCAGCCCAGTTTAGTAAAGGCAAAGTTGATGAAGTTCTGCTTTAGTTTACCCTGTAAATTCAGAGTAACTGCTGGCAGCTGTGGTGTAGAAAATGTCCCGTTTGTGATAAATCAGCTGTGTGTGTGTTGGATTTTATGAGTCACATCACTGAGCAACTCTCCAAGGAGGACCCGAAGATGAAGACCTTTTCCCTTTCTTATTCTAAGGCTTTTGTGTGTCCAACAAAATTTAGGCCTAAATTATATTGACAGTTATTTGTTCATCAGGACGGTCACAGGCAAGTGAATTGCTGAACTGGAATTGCATAGCTACGGTTGCTTTCTGACTGCCACCGAGCTGTTATAACACCGGTTTCCTCATTGTGTTCTGCTTCAGCTTTTGGGGTGTATTTGAAGAAACTATTCTGTGTTTTTTCTAAAGAAAGTGTTGGAATTGGGTAAAAACTAAGGAGCACATATACAGAAAGTGTGTTCTGAAGTTTGGGAGGTGTTTCTTCTTTACTGTGTAGGGCGCAGCTTCCAAACTTGTGACTGAGTAATTCCAGATATGACTAACGTGATCTGCCTTCAGTCTGATGCATAGAAGCACCTACTTAGGGAAAGCTGAAGTCAGAATTTCTGGTTTTAATCTCGGGTAGAATTCTTCAGGCCACCAAAGCTGCAGTTTTGCTAGTAGTTTGCATTTTAGCGATACGTAGTCTAAACTGGTTAGTCACAGTTGAGACTGCCATGTGTTCAAGGATGTGAACAGCTGTCTCTGTGCAGTAAAGCAAAGACATTTATTAGCATTAGCAGTATGGAAGTGGCATCTCATTGTTCCAGAGAAGCAGTTCTTTCCTAATATACCATGCAGTGACTGGATTAATCATCAAATCCAATCCCCTGTCCTTGCGTAGGAGTGTAAATATTGAACTAGAAGGTGAAACTAAAGTCATGATACTTATGAGATCTATTAGATTTGCCTCCCTTGATCATTCCTGTAATAAGAGCCTCTATCAAGAGCTGCTGCTAGCAGCGTATGTCAATATTAATTTGTGTCTGCCAAGGAAATACTGTGACAACATTTTCTACATGTGACATAGTGTTCTGGTTATGATAAATGAAGATATCTTCATTTATCCTTTCAGACATAAAAGAAGAGGTTATTGTGACTGAAGACTCTTAAACAACAACAAAAAAACCTGCCACACAGAACCCAAACAAATTATGTTTGATTCAAGTTAGCTAAATAATTGCCTATTTAATGCTTTGATCTCAATATTTAACTAACTAGCTTTCATTTAAATTTATACCAGGTTCTATTACAGTCAAGGTACCTGCCTCTCTCAAAGCCTATTTACAGTTGTCTGGAAGAAAAGTGGATGTGAGCTCAGAGATCCAGTTAAAAGAAACACAGAGTGCCTCCAAAGATGATCATGTAACTATAAGTGGTAAGGCTTACTAATCTTGGCTTCCAATAAATGTCTGTCTGCCTTTGTCAATGGCATCTACGTTTTCTTATGAGTTTATTGCTCTTGGCTGCTGCTTGTTGTGTCTGTTTTGGGTTCAAGTGTTTGCATGTGTCATTGTACTCTCCATGTTCCTAGATGACTTTCATCTTGTTTGGTAAATGACTTGTGAGTGCAAGGAACTGCTTCTCTAACAAAAGTCTTAGAGCCAAATTCATCCTCAGCATTATCCCAATGAATTTGTGGGGGGTAATCCAGGGCTGAATTCGACCCATTGGTTTGTTGGCTTAGACAGTCACATATAAGTTGTCAGGGAATGACTATTAAAAATACAAAGAAAAGCCTTCTGTCTATCTCTGTTGGGTGGGAGGGGGAAATAAAGGGGTATATGGCATATTTATAAATGTACACTGCAGACGTTAAACAGGGCAGGATAATCTGAGAAGTGATGGGTGGGAGATAGCTAGGATAAGAGCAGAAGAAGCTGGAGCATGGAGGGATGGGGAGCACCTGGAAAGGTGCCTGCAATTACTAGAAACATTTATCTAATGCATTTAAAGTTGAACTCAGGAATCCCAAGTCGTGCTGTTTCCTGCTTTAGAAAAAAGTTGTACAATTCCTTGTCAGGGTGTGTATTTTTCTCCTCCTCTTCAGATGTGTCTATCTAGAAGTTCAGGCTGTTGCTGTGACCAATTACGCAGTTTCCTCAAGAGGAAACATTATGTTAATGTGTCTGAAAGCTTCAACTTTGTTTTTGAAAGTGTTATGTCAGTATGACCTGGTATGATAGCAGATTGGGTGAGGCTTTGAGTTTTAATTTTGGTTTTAAACCAAAGAAAATATGCACAAAACTTCTTTACCTCCCCCATTTAAGATGATCATCTCAAAGTCAGGAAATATTAGAAGTGAATATACATTATATAAGCAGCTACATATTAAAATGATAGTCTTGAAATGTATAGGTGTATCTCTTCTCATCTTGAACAGTAAGTAGCATTTGAATTTACTAGTGGTTATTAAACACAGTTTAAAAAAAAAAAACCCCACACCTGTGATTAGAAGTTCTCAGGCTAGAAACCTATGGAAGGACCCCCCATTCCAACAAAGCTCTATGGAATGAATCATCTCAGCAGTAAAACAACACGTCTCCCAGTGGAATGAGGACCACTGGCCAGTCAAGCATCTTGTTATTCTGGCAACATTAGTGGTGTTTGAAACACACAGCTGAATGGCTTCTCTGGTTACACGACCCAGTCGGTGTTTATGTAGGACAGTCATCGCTGAAACGGATGCAATTGTTCTACCCACCATCCTGTATGAAACTGATCTTGGCAGTTGGGACTAAAAGCAGCTCTGGTTGCTTAACCCTCAAATATACTACATACCCCAGAGTCATGGCAATCAGCAAGAATTATGCAGAGGCAACAACATTAGGCCACTGATTGTCAGTTGTTTAAAGAGGTTACAGCATTGCACAAAAAATGTATTAATCTAAATCAATCATAATACAGGTAAATGAAAAACAGACCCTGAAATGGGTTTTCTGCAGGGTACAATTCAGCTAAAATAGTGCTGGCCTGAAAGTAATGTATCTTCATCTGTCTTCATACCCAGCGTCCTTCTCTTTATCCTGTGGGGACAGTATATTCTTTCTGCAGGCCAAGTGCTTCTCCCCTCATTCTCAGCAATCTCTTCTTAAAGTTGATATTTGAGAATTTTCTTGTATGAATAGATTTTGAAATAATTAAAAATCATTTCATACTGTTTCTGTATCATGAAAATATTATCTGCTGTTGAAGTTTTAGGTACAGAGCTATAGCTGTCCTGCTGCAACTGAAGAAATACAGAATGGAGAGGGAAGAGGGGTTTTGCCAAGTGGAAAAAAACTGTGTATCACAAGAGCATGGCAGTTTAGATTTTTATCTTTCTGAGCTCAAAGGTTAGTTTAAAAATAGATGATTTTTCAGAAACTGGCCAGTTCTCATGTGGATAACACAGGAACTGGCTGCTTTTAGGAAGCTTTGCTTGCCTCTGGGAATGTTGTGAGAGATGTTAGAGAGGAGGGTCTCCAGTGGGAAGACGGTAGAGTTCTGTGACATGGGTAAACATGCACCTTGTCTGTTACCTGCTCTGGGAGAGCCTTTCCTACTGCTGTTAGAGCAGCTACGATGTACATCATCACCTTGTTTCATGGCTCCCATTTCCATGCTGGCAGTGCAGTCTGTACACTGTAATCCCGCAAGCAGTCACGTGCAGGGATTTGCTAGATAGTTGAGGAATAGAGCAGGGTTTAGTTAAAACAAGATGATGAAAGCTTGGCATGTGTACTTTTAGAGGTGGAGTGATCAGGGTATGAAAAGGTGTTTTGCCCTTTTCTAAAAGGAAGTGACTTTCCTGCAAAACTGGGACAGTTGAGACGGGAAGAACTACAGAGCAGTGCCAGGGAGTTTACTCTTCAGAGTAATTTGCAAGGATAAGGCATGTGTTTCTAGTGACATCAGTAGGCACTCTTAAAAGTAGTATGTAGGGTGTAATAAGAACAGATTTCCCATGCTAAGGACTGGTCCAGCTTCCATCTGTGAAAGTGTGTGTTCGGCTCTCTAGTTTGAGAGTGCTTGGGTAACTCCAGTAATTTGACGGGAATCATGTCAAGGTATTCTTTTCCTTTCCCTGGCAAAGAGGGAAGCCCTTGCTGCTTGGTGTCTGTGCCTTTCCCATGTGTCCAGGTCTGCCTGTATTCTTAAATCAGCTGATTTAAGAAGCCTGTAGAGATATATAGTACCAGATACAGTTAATTATAGTAAGAGGGAGGGTAGGAGACTAAAATGTGTCAAATATTTAAGCAGAAAAGGAGCTTAGGAGACAGTGTCATGTCAAAGGGGTTACAAACATGATGAAGGGCAAGGTTAAAATTCAAATAATCTTGATTTGTATCAAGATTATACATCTTAATTTGTACCAAGATTATATATATCAAAAATGGCTTTTTAGGCTATTTTTTCCAATAAATCCTTTTAAAGTCAAAGTACAAAGGTTGGCATAACTACCTGTGTGGTCCCAAGAGGAGGAATATTTCTATAAAAACATCAGGAAACAATAATGCTACACAGTTGAAAAAAATAAACAGTGTATTAACATGATTGTTCTGTAGAACTCAAAATAATCCCTTGGTTTTGCATGGCATTAGTAATACTTTGCTGGAATGTTTCCAGTTTTGAGTACTGTACTTCAAAAAAGGATGTGGACAACTGTAGAGACTCCAAAGGAGAACACATCATCAGAGGCTTAAAAAGGATTAATGAGGGAAGACTCAAAGTGTTGGTTTTGTCTGAAGAAGACTAAGGGAAGATAAAACGAATTTTTCCAGTATGTAAGAAATTGCTACAGACATGAAAGAATTAAATTGTTTTCTGTCCACTGGTGATGGACCAGAAACTGATTTGACCTTACAGTAAAGAAAACTAAATGAAATAGGAGCGTACTACCACAAAGTTTATCTTACTGTGTGGTGAGGCCACAGGACTGTCGGTACTGCAGTCTGCAGAGGAACAGGCTAGGTGAGCATGCTGGGTTCGCTGCAGCGCATCCTCAGGAGGCTGCTTTCAGCTCTGTCTTCTCATCTGAAGTTGATGTGACCATCTGCTCCCACCTACTCCATGGTAACTCAAAGAAACATTGAGGCGTGTGGGTGGATAAATCTGTGGAGCAAACGAATGCACAGTGGGCATGCTTCCGCCCACTTCCATTGCCAGCTTGTGTGTCGACAGCTGTAAGCTCCCTGGAAAAAGTCTTGCAGTCATTCAGAGACTTTCTTTGGATCCTTGTAGCTGGTGGTGTAAACTTCCAGATCTAATTGTCTGGAATATAACCCCTTTCTTTAAACCATGTAAATCTTCCCTCTCCGAGTGGTGCCAGGGACTCAGATGATTCCAGATCTTTCTCCATCCCTGGCCCCAGTTCTAGTGCTAAGTTCATATCCAGTCGCAGCCTTTGACCTGATGCCACCCATCTGCTTGGTGCCGAGTGAGTTGTAGCTTTGGCAGTCACTTACTCCATCGGGTTTTCAGCACTTGCGTGAGTTTCCTTGGTAAAAATCCCATGGTGTCACAGGTGCTCCTCACAGGCCGTGGATGTTTGTAGGTTATCGTGTCTCCCTGTTCTTATTCTCAAGTTGGCCAACCAGCTGCTTTGTATTTTTCTGTCCTCTTACAAGGAACATACTCGCTGGGAATGGTGGTTTTCTCCCAGGTTGGGACATACTTGTCCCCTCTGTCATCCAGTGTGACAACAGTTGCAGAAGTTGACAGGATTTTTAGCTTTTTGTACTAATTCCACCTCATCTTCAGCACTAGAGCTTTGCTGAGCCATCTCTGAGCAGTGTTTCTCTTGGAGCCATGCCCTCTGGTGACCATGCACACAGGTAATGGGGCACTCTCTTTCATGTTAACTTATGCCTTCCCTCCAATGTGTATCTTGGGTATCGAGAGGAATCCCCTGTTGTATTCTCTAACACCTTTTCTCCTGTGAAATTTTCCATATATATGTTCCCTCTGCCTTATGGGTTGGTCCAGCTTCCAATTATTCTTTTGATTACTAGGAACTCCTTAGATGGCCTTCCTCTTCATGGGCCTCTGGAGAGAGTCCGCCTGTCTAATTACCAGATCCCCTTGAAAAGATGGATGTGGATAGCAGTGTACCAAGTGTTTGCACCCTGTCTGGTTTTCCAGGTGGTTTGTGGTGAGAAGCACCTTGCTCCATACCACAACCACTTGCTCAGGCATGTACTGAAGTAATAAGACTTTCGTGTCTGCCTGAGGTTAGATCTGGATTCCCCTCTGGAACAGAGGATTTAGACAGCTGTTTCCTACCTTCCTTTCCTACCTCCTAACCTATTTCTCACTGCTCCCTCAATAGCTCCTCGTACAGTTGTACCGGGAGAGCAGCCTTTGAAGTGCTGTGGGCTTACCCATTAGGATTGCTTCAAAGCCAGTGTGTGAGGAGGGAGCTGACTGTGCGTCTCGTATACCGTGCACAAAGCTTTACAGATGTGTTTAACTGCTTTTGCTACCAGAAATTCTGTATTGTTTGCTTTAAGGTAATGTCTGTGGGTTTAGCTGCATGGAGATCCAGGGTTAAATACAAACACAGCTGAAGGGGCAGTGAATAACATGAGGCAAACAACTTGCCTTCAAAAGGGAAGTAACTGAAAGAGTGTGTATTATGGCAGTCTGCTGAAAGTTAGATTTTCTCTGAAGCTGCCCAGCTGTCGGGGTGTAGCGCTCCTTCTCCCCATTGTGCAGCTGACTTGGAGCTGGTGCATCCAGAGTTATGGTTCTGATCCCAGGAGGAACACTATCTGTTGGCGTGACCCTCCCTGTATTCTCCATTCTCAAGGCACTTCTTCAAAACTTCCCTTCTTTCCTAGAAGCAATTTTTATTGACTCTTTGCCACTAGAATTGAGTGGGAAGAGCTTTGTTTTACAATGTCCCTCTAAACACTCCCTCTGTGAAGCCTTGATCCTTAAGCAGTGTCTTAAAAAACCAAACAAAGGCCCAGGTTGTATCTGGAAAAGATTACATTCCTTTGAGTCAAATAGAAAGTTCATCCAACTTTTATAAAACACATTAGATGAGATGCTATCCTACAGTTTTTTTATTGGTTTCAGCCTGCATTTAACTCAAGCTGTTCACAGTGTTTTTGAGATACACCGCAAGTCCTAACACCCCCGGTGAACATTTAAAATACGCTCCTCTTCATGTGTTTTATGATATGAAAATACAGCTTTCTAACCTCTCCAAGAGGGCAAGCGAATAAACAGTCAGTACTTGACTGTGTGAAGTTCTGTGAAGCTGTTCTCTACCTTCAGACACCACATGTGGGGAAGAAAACCCACCCTTTCCCTAGGTGTTAAATTGAGAAGGTGGCCATGCAGCATTCCGTGCATCTGTCTTCTCCGGAGCTCATGCTGTTGTCTTGACTGGTGGGTTTTGAAGTGAAATCCTTCCTCCCCCTCCCCCTCCTCTCAACCCAGCAGGCTGTTTGCTTTTGTGATTTAATCATGCTAGCAAAGTCATCCTCAAAATCCACTTACGTTCCCACAGTATTCAGAGTACATGCAGTGAGTACAGTTAAGACCAAACTGTCATCAAAAGGTCTCCAACTAAAGCTTGTTGCTTGATTAGCGCCTCATACACAAAGCTGTTCAAATATCTTAAGCTTGATTTGTACCTGCTACTGGTGATAAGCTTCATAACCTTAAAATAGTTTGAAGATCTTCATCCCTGGGGAGTGGAACTTGACACTCACTTCCCTGCAGGCAGTTTGATATTTTCTGCATTCCCTTCACAGGCAAAGCTCCAAAAGAAGCATAAGGCACAAAACATTTTTCTAAGTTCACATAGCAAATGCAAAATGAGAAACAGAGCTCGGGCAACAACTGAGCCTTAAAACAGCTCTTATTGTTTTGCTTCTGTGCTTCTTCAACAACTCTTAACTTTTGCTAAAGCAGTGCATGAAACTGATCGTTTACAGAGCTGATGCTGGGCTTCAGAGTTCGTTCCTTGTACGGAAGTACAAGCCATGGCAACAAAAACATGAGGGAGGGGAGCTGGGACCAAGCACTCCAATATGCCCTTTCTGGAAATATCTCTCTGACCTATGTTTATTGTGTGCGCTGTCCTTGGGGTGTGGGGGGGGGAGCTGTATTTGCAGTGCTCTACAACTGTTAAGGGATCAACTGAAATTTTCCTTTACACTTCTGTGTTGATTCATTTTTGTGACACTAGGAGGCTATTTCCTGTTTAAAATTCAGACTGATCTAATGTCTTCAGGGCTGCTTCTACTTAAAAGATAGATTTTTAGCTTCTGTTCTGTATTCTCTGACACAATACTATTGCCAGTCAATGACTCAGCTTTCTGAGGAGCTCAAGTTTCAGATTTTAACAGATTTCACGTACAACACATTTGTCCAGCTTCATGATCGTCATCGTAGATTTAAGCCCATAATTAGGGAGCAGAACTGGGGATTCAGTCTTGCAGGGGGAATGATACTGAGACAGTGTGATTGAGGCTGCGGCTGCCTGGAGCAATCGCGAGCGCAGAAATTGTACTGGGCTATCCAGATGGATATCCTTGAAGGGATGTTGTAGTTAGATAACAAAAGACACTGAAAAACCTCTTCATTCAGTGGGAGAACTCCATCAGTGTTGGACTCCTGAAAATCCCGTACTTCTAAACTGTACCGCAGCCTGCTAGTGAATTGATGTGGGTTTGGCCCGTAACCTTCAGCTAATCCCACTTAGAAGTACTGAAGCGCTGAAACGCTATTGAAAGTTCTGGCACGTAGGCCTGAGTTGTGGAAACCAATGCAATGATGTCAGTTGGAGTTTCACCACTGGTTTTGACATGGCCAAAACTTAACTTCAGCTGTGTTACAGGTCAGAGCAGAGCATGCTTGCAAAGTTGCTTCAGAATCTGCTTCCCTGCCATCCCTCATGCTATTCCAGGCTTAAATTAGTTCTAAACTTAGAACTCACTCAGTCACACGAACACTAAAGTGACAATAAAAGATATTGTGTGAAGATAAACCAAAGTGAAGGTTGATCTTGTGATACAGGCATTGATTTGGGACTTAAGAGATCCCAGTGTAATTCCCCATTTGGTCATAAATCTTCTGTATAAAGGAAGATTGCTTAAACTCTCCTGGGCCTCAGTTCATTAACTGTAAAGTGAGGGTAAGCTGAACTTTCTCCCTTGTCTGTTACACAGCGAGTTTTTCAGTGCATGACCGTGCATACTACGTTTATGTGAAACATGTAAGAAGACAGACATCTCAGGGTGTGGGTTTTTGTAATCCATTATCATAAGAAAGAAGTGATATGTCTGATCATCTAGAAATTCAGGTCTTACCCATGTCTCTCTTGCATGTTTACAGTAAAGATGAAAACTTTGCAAATTATTTAGCCAGATTAGTGTCTACAGTAGGCCTATTTCCTAGCCCATAATAAAAATTATGCTACTGTATAATAAAACCCATGTTATTGTAGTAATGTTATGTGAAATGAGATTAATGCAAAGAACTGCATCAAGAATGAAATGTCAGAAGCCCCTGTTTATATATTTGCACATATACAAATTCTTCTATACAAAAGTCTTAAGTATTTCCTGGGAGCTTGAAAAAGAAGGGGGTGTGAAGATGGTGTGTGCACTGTGTGTCAAATTAAACTAAATGGAACTCTTTTCCAGGTCACATGAATCAGAGGAATGAAACGGACAAATGGATTAAGGCTGACACACAAAATGGCAAAGTTTATCTTAAAAGCCAGAGCTGGATCCAGTCTGTCAAGCTGAAGAGTTCTTAAAGGTGAAATTGGCCAGAGAGATTAAATTGAGAAACTGTAAAGGAACACTTCTGTAAAATTATGAACATTTTTTGATGTATATTCTTAATATGAGAGAAATAATATGTAAAATGAGGGCGTTTTAACCCAAGATTTGCCTGTGCTGGTGGCTGGTGCTTAAACAGGTCTGGCTTACTTTTAGTGCCTTTTAGAACCACAAGATCTTATGTGTTGAGAGTTTGTATAACTTGACCCACTTAGCACCTCAGTTTAAAAGATGGTAACTGTCAAACAAAGTTTAGAGTCATCAGTTAAAAATAAGAAGTATTTTCCGTATCTGATACGTGAAAATACAGACATTTACTGCCAAGGTGACATGCTCTGCATGCTGGTTTATATTTTTAAATTTAACGTCTCAATACTGTGGGAATTCTGCTGGTTAGTGCAAAATGCAGAGAATCTTCAACCAAATTATTTGTATATCCTGGGTCGGATAACACCACTTTCAGAACTGCAGTTCTTATTTGGTGTTTGACCCCAAAGCAGTTTCCGCCTCGTCAGTGGGTACTGTCAGTGTAAAACTACTGATGTGGACTGACAGCATTTGCTTCGTGTTGCCCTGAACCACTCATTTGTGGAAGGAAATAAGAACTCTGTGTCTGACACTGTTCTTCTGCAAAGAAAGGCTTTTAAAATAAATACTCAAAAGTGCAAAGGGTCTGGCTGATCTCAGTGAGGAACCCTCCACCAACTGGACTTCAGACAAGAGTCCACGTGAACGTTACCCTAAAGTAAAATCCACCAAAGAATGGAAGCATTGGCCTAATGAATGAGGACTGTAATCTGCTTCTTTGCTATGTTTCCAGCACCTTACTGGCAGGACTGTAAGCTCTTGGAGGCAGAAAGGCAGAGGGAAGTACGTGTGCCCTGCACAAGGGCATTCATGATTTCTGGGGAGGATTTTGTGTTGCCGTAATACGAACACACAGTAAAGTAAGCAGAGCTCTTAAAAGCTTTTCCATACATGCATATGGCACCTTATAAAAGCAGTACTGAAATTTGTGTTCTGAAACTGAAATGTAAGGATTCCTGCCAACTGAGTGGATGGAGAGTAGCAAAGGGGACTTCAGAGTGTCAGCTCGCTCGGGTTTTAAGTTGTGTATTTGTGTGTGTACGTACTTTAGAGCGTAATGGTACATTCTGGACTTCGCCATTCCCACAGGGTTCCCCAAGAGGTATAACTGGCCCTGGCTAATGGACTTCAGTAGTCAAGGGCAACAATTTTACTATAACTGAGGGTGGTTAACTCCAGATTCTGTTTGCCATTATGTGTACTGTTTGTTTGGATGAGGTGGGCACTGATGTGTATGGCAAATTACATGTATTTTTAATATAAACACTAATATATAAAGCAGTATGAATATTATTACTAAAATAAATATATTAGTAGTTATTATTGTTATACTTTTAAAATATATAGAATTAATAAATATGTTATGGTGTTAGATTTCCTGAAAAATTTCTGAAACCAGTGATTTCTGTGTGCTGCTGCAGGCAAAGTGGAAGAAGCACCTCCCAGTTCACCCTGCATTGTTTTTATTTTCAATGTAGTAGGTGTTTCACAAAACTGAGTCCACTTAATGGTTCCATTATTCATCAGGAATACAAAGCATGACACCCTCTGATTAAGGTTGTGCTTTTTGGGACTGCTGCATCAGCAATTTAGGGGAGAACATAGTAAGAAAACATGGGGTTTTTTCTTCCATGTTCAAAAGAAAGCAAGGCATTCCTGTCCTAAACTTGCTGGAATTAAACATTAGGATTGCTAGTAACTTGTTTAAAGGAGTTTGAATAAGCCATCAAAAATTATGCTACTGCTAAAGCTACTCTGATTGATTATGTTCTTTCCAAGCTAATAGTAAATGTTGAGACCAGGTAGATCTTTAACATAAAGGTCAAGAATGAGCTGCGGAAAGACACATCTTTGGGAGTTTCCCCAAAGGCATTTGAGTAATGTGTTGTTCTGCTCTAATGAGATGAAACTGTATTTTTCTCTAGACAAGGAAAGATTAGTGGGTTATCAGTAATTAGAATTTGAATGGCAAATCCCGTGTGTGCTCATTTTTTTTGGTCCATTTGATGAGAAGACCCATTCTTGTAAAGAGAAAATTTGTCCTTTTAACACTTTTCTCATCGGTGCTCCTCTCATTTGATTCTCCTGACTCCGTCCGCTGCCAGCCAGCCTGCAGTTCAGATCTGCAAATGTAAACATCACCTCGCTTAGGGAGTTGAACGCAGCCTGAGAGGCTTCTGTGAGAACTAGAGCTCTGGGCGCACAAGTGACTCCTGAGAAGTAGAGAACTGTCCTTAAATGTTCGCGTAGAGTTGTGTGTTACGGAATCAGTAGTCGCTACCTAGTCACTGTTCTTCATCGCTCAAGAACACTGTACTTGATGAGTACCAGCCGTGTGAAGGGTGAAGTCCTGTGGGAAGTCAGAGTGTTTATGGCCTGGAGAGGACCTTCATGACAAACAGGAACCCCAAACACATGGATTTATTTATTGCTTACTCTGCATGAGACTACAAAAACTTCCCATTATTGGAAGATGAAGACAGCTTGACTCAACATCTGAACGTTAGCAATGTTGTTTCAGCGCGGCTGTCTTGCTGGAGGCATACGCACTCCTGCGAGAAAGATTCGCAATGCTTCCTTACTAATTCAACAAACTGCCTTTTATTAAAGTATGATTAGTTTTAAGAAAAAATAATATAGTGTTCTCTTCATGCTCTAATGGAAAAACCCTTGAACTGTGGAAGATGTTACGTAATTTCTTCATCTTTCCTTTTGAAGCATTTGTTTATTCAGGCTCTGATGTGTGGTTTTTTGGTGAAGGTGTGTTACAATCCCGGTCATACCCAAGCCACGAAGGAGGGTCAGCATCATTATGTTCTTGTTTCTCCAGTTTGGCTGTATATTTCAAGACAGCTTGTCTGCAACAAGAGTTAAAAAAATGACAGCAGTTAAAAACATTTGTAGAGGCTGTTTCTACCAAGAATGCAAGAAGCTGTTTAATGATCAAATGTTCCTTGTTTTAACTGAAGATACCAATATTATAAGAGGTGTTGTGGAAATTATAGAAGATAATGGGTTAGATCACAGAGTCACAGAATAAATTAGCTGAGATTGGGCCTCTAGAGATCCTGGTCTTGCTCTAAGTGGATCCAACTAGACCAGGTGGGTCAGGACTTTGCCAAGCTGAGTTGTGAACATCTCTAGGGATGAAGATTGCACAGCCTCTCTGGGATCCTGTTCAAGTGTTTGACCAGACTCCTGATTACATACAAGGAAACTATTTTTTAATCAGAACTTTACATATGCCACTTGTCCTATCAGCGCACATCTGAGAAAAGTCTGGCCCTGTCTTCTCTGATCAGTTACAGACAGCAGCGAGGTCTCCTCCAGCCCCAGCCTACTCCTCTTGTGACTGAGCAAAGCAGTTCTCACAGCATCTCTACATGTCACGCGCTCCAGCCCTTCAGTGGTTGTGGTGGCCCTCATCTGCCCTTGGTCTAGTGTGTCAGTGTCTGTCTGGACTGGGGACCCTACAGGGCAGATCTCTGGGCCTCAGCAGGTGATGCCATTGGAGTAACAGCATTGTCTTGTGAAGAAAACATAATGCCAAGCCAGATAGATAAACACGTTACATCAAAAGGGATCAAAGTCTCCAGAGCGGTTTTTCATCGCTGTATAGGAAGGCCATAGTAGCTGTGCACGTCCCTATCTCTGTTTTTCCTTTGAACAGTCTCTGTGACCTAAGTATTTTTTACCTTTTTCTGGTTCACCTTCTGCTTTCTTTTTTACTAACCTCGCCACTTTTAGTTCTCTTCTGTCAGCCACCTCTTTCTTGACTGACAACGCGGTGGCAGTGCTGCAGAGCCGTACTGTTACCGGCACTGGCTGCAAGCTCGCCCCGAGGCTGTGTTTGCAGCTTCTGTGACAGCTGAACCAGAAGAGCTTATGATGCCCTAAACCACGCATGACCCCTCTGATCTCCCTCGACATTTTGTGGCCGCTGCCCCTTTGCAGGGTTAGAACGCAAAACCAATGAACCAGAGAAAAATGACACTGAAAAAGGAGAAAATCAGGTGTACTGAGCAAGACACCCTAGAAAAGTTGAAGAGCAACGCTCCTCTCCCTCCTGTCCAGGCAGTGTCAGTCCAGCACCTTTCACTGCCTCCCCGAGCTGGACACTCAACCCGCCACTTTCAGCCTATAGAATGTCTCTTTCTTTCCATCACTTCTGCGACTTGGCTGCCAGCCCGCTGCTGGCTGTGCAGAGCGCCCGCCTCCCCCGGCCTCCCCCCGGCCCTGGCTCTTGCACTCCCGAAAGCTCCCCCGGGGCTGAGCGTACTCGTGCTCGCTGGGGAAGAGCCAGCTCCCTGCATCTCCCGTCCTCCTCAGGCCGTTCAACCTGAGCTGGTGTCCCAGCCGCGGCAAGGCAGCCTTCCTCCCTGCCGGCCAAGGCCCGGAGCTCTCTAACAGCGTAACGTGTGGCATCAAGACAACGCTAGAAAAACATCCACGGGAAAGGGGGCTGTTATCTGCCAGCGATGCTACTACGGTTTTGGGGGTTTTTCCCCAACGTGGAAGCGCCGAAGGTTAAAGAAGAGGCAGCCGTGCACAGCTGTAACGCTTGCTCCGCCACGGCAGGATGGGGAAGCGGGGAGGCGGCAAGAGGGACAGCTGGTGGGGCGAGGAGGCCTCCTTTTCAACCGCTGCGGGATACTTTTTTTTAAAGTCTTAACACTGCCGCACTGTATGAGCCGCAGGAACACAAGGCTGCATCTGTTTTTATATGAGGGAGGCCTGTGCCGGTGAGGAATGTGTGCACAATTTATATGAGCTGTAAGCTGTAAAGTAAAAACCAACTCATCCAAGTCCAAATTCCTGTTTTTCATGGAAACTGCAATGTATGGCGGCTGTCTGACGCATGTATAAGGGGAGCTGTTACTATTTTTTGGGAAACTTACTCTGTCCCATGCCTGGAGCTACAGTTGATTAGTTTGCCAGAAACAGCCCTTCATTAATCATCAACACATGGCAAAATAGATCGTTTATTTAAGATATACTGTACTGTGACAGAGCCTGCTTATTTATTTATATAGTGTTCTAAATGAGCACATGGATGAATAAAAGCATTTCAGCAAATAATTACAGTTATCTTTGGCCAAGCAAATACCTTGTTAAAGAAGTCAGACGGAGGTACTGGCCCAAACACGTGGCTTGAGCAGCACTGGAATAGCTAATTGAATCCTTACCCCAAGTTTTGGTCCCCTTTAATGAGAGGGGGGAGCTAGGAAATAGTTCTGCATCACAGTCTGAATCCTGAGCCATTCCAAAAATCAGAAACGTTTGACTGGGTCCATCATAATGGAAAGCAGAGGTTTTGAAAAAGACTTTTTGAGGTGAGGTTACAAAAGCATTCAAGAGTAAAAAGC
Organism: Rhynochetos jubatus; assembly: GCA_027574665.1. Classification (NCBI taxonomy): domain Eukaryota; kingdom Metazoa; phylum Chordata; class Aves; order Eurypygiformes; family Rhynochetidae; genus Rhynochetos; species Rhynochetos jubatus. Next base: position 13,446,061 of record CM050652.1, read on the forward strand.
AATGGAAAATATAAGCTTAAATGTGGGAGAACTGCTTATAGTGTAATTGCAGATTAAGCCGAAGAGACAAGTGGAGGCAGGCAGCAAACCGGAAGAGCAGAAAGCACCCTGCAAACATGCTCCAGGTTATAGAAAGTGATAAGAGTACATAAAATCTGAAGTACTCTGCGGTCGGTCAGCTGCAGCGGTTGTATCATCCTATGGCAGCCAATTTAAGTGCACGTGATGGCTGAAACATGGCACTCCAAGAGCCTCCGTGTCCCATCTGAAGAGCAACTTACAGTCAGAGGGAAGATAATACTGTATTTTTGTTGATTCTTCAAAAGAAAGATTGAAAGTAATTATTCTTAGTCTTTTACCAAGTCATGTGTAGGCTGTCTTCATTTCCCATTACATGTGTGTTGGACTCCCAGAGCCTTCCTGCCTTGTCCTGCCTTGAGACCTGAATGTCTGGATCACACCCAAGAAATTCTGCCTTTTCAAGAAAACAGTTCTTACAGTCTCCTTTCTAACCAACAGCAACCATCAGAAAACACAGCAAAATAAAACCACAACAAAAATCAGAATATTCTCCAATGTCCAATGTCTTGTAGCTGTTAAGACCCAATGAAATGTCCACTTAACAGGCAAAAATTGTAATAATATTTGTTGATGAGTCACTTGTTAACAGAATAGTTGTGAGTTAAAAGAAATGTAGCTGGTTTCATATTAGTGCAGACAAGAAAGAAGGAAGCATTTAATTTTTGCTCTCACAAAACAGCTTTTGGTGGAACCAAAGTGCTGCAGATGAGCTGCAGTTTGGTGAGAGCACGAGGCTGGCTGGCGAGCGCTTCCCAAGGCAACGGCAGATTTCCTTTCTCATTTTGCACCCGGAAACGTTAACACCTTTCTTAGCACTGCAGCTGACTTCAAATGGTGTTTGTGTTTTGAAGTTTAAGGAGGACGTTTTTCAGGGAAGAGGACGTTCTCTAAGGATGCCCATGTGTTGCTTCTTGTAGGATCGCTCCCAAGTGAATCACAACTGGTACAACCCTTTCCTGCAGAAGCCACATTTTAAAAAGCGGTTAGTCAGCTTTCTTTTCCTCTAGCAGAATAAATCAGTTGTACCAGTGTCATACGCTCCCACAGGTAGATTATCCATGATTCTTTATGGCATTTAGAAACAGGATTAATTGAAAGGTCATTAGCCTCTGGATACAGAAATATGCAGCAGGATATCAGGCCATAGACCTTTTTTTTTAATTCTTCTAACATTTAATAAACCTGGAACCAGGCTAGTATGCTGGCAAATACAACCTCGAGTGCTACCTGATACTGGAAAGAATGGACGGTATGTATGCTTGTAACTGTTTCCTATGAAGCTGCATTGGACTGAAACTTGAAGAACTTTGTGGCACCATATTTTCTCTATTTTAATCTAATGAAACCTTGAAAAAGAATGTGTCACACAAGATATGCCTCAATATTTGCAAGGCTCAGTCTACTAAGAGATGTCTGCTAGGACTGGTTAGTGTTTAATAATAAATAATGGGGAATTCCTTTGGCAAAATGAAGTACTCATGATTTATAGGTTTTGTAGAGCAAGTAAAAACATATTTCTTCTATTGCTTATTTAGAAGCTAAGCCACTAGCATGTTTAGTTCTCCAGATTAATCTGATTTTTGCATAGATGTTCGCTTTCATCTCCCTGAAAAGGGAATGCAGTGTTTCTGAAATGTACGTTTCCCACCTGCAGAACGTAAATTACACTTGAAACCAGCCTCTACATTCTGTGAAAATCTAAGAACCTGAATAAGGTTTAAGAGCTGGTCTGAAAACAGAGAATGAGGCCCTGTTGTTCAGTTTTCTGACAATCTGTTGCTTATTATTCATGACTAAAAACATACAGGTTGTGAGTGGAATATATAGTTTTTAAAAAATATATTGTGACATCTTAGCGACAGTTCTGTCATTGCTTTTGATGTCACTGAGAAGCTGCTGCCAGACAACTTACTGTAGAATCACTACCATATTTTACTGTGTTTTTGCTGTAGTTATTGGCAGAAGATACATTTTTTATCATGCTTGCATTACTGGCCTTGAACGACGATAAAGGAAGATTTTTCTGAAGTGTGACACATGCAGGATGCGGCATATATCTGAATCTCGCTGTGAACTCCTTTTGTTTTCCGTGTATCATTCCATCTAATGACACATTTAAAGTCTGACTGAAGAGCCACTCTGACCGTGGTGTGGTCAGTCTGTTCTGCAGCCTGCCTAGCTCCAGGGAGGCTCTGCAGTCCTGCTGGAAGGAACAAGCACAGAGTCCTCAGTGCTGAATTATTCTACGATTGACCCACTCGATAGTTTTTGTCCCAAGCTCAAATGGCACGGGGTGGGAGTTTCCTGTCATTGAACACATTGTGCAGAGGGTTGGAGACTGAGGCTGGCACAGAAAAGAACCATCCACTGTCACTTACCAGAAAATCAGGCTCAAGAAAGCAAGATCGGCAAAAATTGCCTAGCCCTAAAAATCACAAAAAGGGCAAAGATAACACTGGACGGAGAGTGCGTCTCATGGTTGCTTTTTTGTTTTGCAAAGATCTGTAACTCTCCAGGGCTTTCTTTACAGTAAAAATAACTGGTTGGGAAATTCCTTGGCTGAGTCAGAAGAGTTTAATCAAGACATTTGGAGAACCCATAGCATAGGGGACTCGGAGGCAGAGGCAAAATCCTGGGTCGTTTCTAAGAAGTCATGTCAGCCCTTTGATCATGGCTCACCCAACAGAGATTTGAACTCACACCAATTTCTGTTCCTAATACATCTCACTTCTACAGGAAGATGTGTAAGCAACTGGGGCCTGAAAGGGACGACACTAGTTACTGCTCTAAACAGAGATATGAAGTCACGGGAAAAACAAGTCAACGAGTAATTCTGGGGTAAAAGAAAATCCCTTGAGGCTTAATATGAGAAAAACTGTGAATCCGAAAGTTCTGAGGAGATTAAATGTATTTGAAATATCTTTTTTCACAATGAACAGTGTAGTTCATTTACAATAAATTTTTTCAATTACTACTCTTGCATGCCAATCCTTCAAAACACTTTCTGTATCTAACAAGTATTTAATTAGAAGTAAAGGTTTCAAGAAGGAAGCTCTGAGATGACATTAAGAAAACTGAAGTCAGAGAGAAGTAAAGAAAATAGAAGTAATGACAGCAGAATTGGTTGCGGTGAGACAGAGGAGGGTTTGGAAAGCATGAAGCACACTGGAAATATCTTCTAAGTTAGTTATTAAGCATCTGCATTGGTCCTGTGGTCTCTAAAGTGACTATTAAATGTTGGAATGGTTTAGCAGGGCATGTGCTATCTACTGTGGTCCTGTTAGAGGGGGATGACAGCTCCCCTAGTATGGAGACTCGCTGTATAGGATAGTATTATATATATATCGCACTCTATTCATAAAGTTTGATTAAGTAAGTTATATACTTGGATATATCAACCATCCTTAAACTTCAGTTCTTTCCCAATTTCAGTCCCTTCAGTGTGTCTGGTCACTGCATAGTTCTAGGTGTATGGCACCTGGTCTGTGATGCTCTTAACCCCCATGGAAGGGTGATGGACACAAGGATCTTTGAGCCTCAGAGCTTAAAACCCAGCTCTCCCAATTTTCAAGAAGGGTGAGAAGCAGGACCTTGGTAATTACAGGCCTGTCACTCTCACTCCAGTGCCTGGTAGAATTTTGGAGAAGGTAATTCTGGGAGTTACTGAAAAGCACTTGAGAGAGAGATAATGCAGTCATTGATCATAGCCAGCGCGGGTGCATGAGGGAAAGGCCTGCTTTTAACCCACTTAACTTTCTTTTATGGCAAGGCCACCCATGTAGTTAACCAAGGGAAGACAGTAGATGGGGTGGTTTTTTATTTTAGCAAAGCTTTTGATACTGTCTGTTACAGTATCCTTCAGGATAAACTGTCCAGCACACAGCTAGACAGGTCCGCAATACATTGGGAGAGTAATTAGCTGACAGGTTGGGCTCAAGGACTTACAGTAAATGGGGTTACACCAGGCTGGCAGCCAGGTGTCCCAGTGGGGTTTCCCAGGGCTCAGTTTTAGGGCCAGTGCTTTTTAATGTTTTTATAAATGATCTGGATGCAGGAATTGAATGTACATGAAGTAAGTTTGCTGATGATACTAAACTAAGAGGAGCTGTGGACTTCACTCCCTCAAGGGTAGAGAGGCCTTACAGAGAGATCTGGATGGACTAGAGAGCTGCAATCACCAACCGTATGAAACCTAATGAGCACACGCTGGATTTCCACCTGGGATGGGGTAGTCTTAGTTATACATACAAATTGGAGGACAGGAGTCGGGATAGCAGCCCTGTGGAAAAAGATCTGAGGGTTTGGGTTGATGTCAAGTTGAATATAAGAGAACAGTGTGCCCGACAGCCCAAAGGGTCAGTCGTGTCCTGGGGTGCATCAAGCGCAGCACAGCGAGCCGGTCGAGGGAGGTGATTGTCCAACTCCCCACTACACTTGTGCAGCCCCACCTGGAGTGCTGTGTGCAGTTTGGGCTGCCTCAGTATAAGGACATCAGACTCCTACAGCGTGGCCAGAGGAAGGTGACCAAGATGGTGAAAGACCTCGAGGGCAAGACTTAGGAGGAGCGGCTGAGGTCACTTGGCTTGTTCAGCTGGGAGAAGGCCAAGGGGTGCCCTCATCGCAGTCTAAACCTTCCTCTAGGTGGGCAGGGGAGGGGGAGGTGCTCGTCTCCTCTCTCTGGTGACCAGCAATTGCACACAAGGGAATGGAATAATGAAGCTGTGTCAGGAGAAACTCAGCTTGGACATTAGGGAAAGGTTCTTCACCTTCTTCAAGGATGGTTGGTCACTGGAACAGGCTTCTCGGGGAAGTTGTCAGAGCACCAAGCCTGTCAGAGCTCAAGGAGCGTCTGGATGACGCTTTTAGTCATATGGTTCAGTTTTAGGCTGTCCTGCAAGGAGCAGGGAGTTGGACTTGATGATCTTTATGAGTCATTTCCAGCTTGAGATACTCTATGATTCTAAACCTGACCAGAACTGACTGGCTTTTAAAATATCATGGGGAATCAGGAGACTGAGTCCATGTACACCAGTGTACGAGCTGGATTACATTGTGGTAGATGACCTGGTTTTTTCCAACTGCAGATACATAACAAGTATGTATCTGCTTTCACTTGTATTTCATGAAACTATGCTTATGATACCTTGGCTCCGTAAGCACACTGGATTTTGAGCTCAAACGCACATCTAATTCTGCTGCATACTGACATTCGGTCATTGGGAAACGATCCCACGAACCATCCAAGTGAGCTCAAGTACTTTAGTGTGATGGCAGAGAGCATTAGGCCCAGCCTTTTTTCTCCTTCATGTTCCCATGTTCCCTTGAGGTGATACCCTGTGTCTGCAGGAACTTCCCTAAAGGGTGTTGTCTGCCATAAAGCTAGATGGGGTCCCCATTTCCATTCCCTTCTGGCTGATACTAGAACATGTAGATACCCACACCACACCACAGGAACCCTAAGGTAATGTGGACACCCCCTAGATAAAGGAGCAAGATGGCTCAAGCCAGATACCTCGCATGGCACCACGATGCCACTGAAGAAAAAACCCACATGTTTTCGGGTTTACAACCACCTCTGAATTCAGATTTGGAAATATCCTCTTACTTGGTAATATTTCTGCAGTACAGCATCTTGAGAATCTGGAGTTGCTTACAACCTTTCCAAAGACATTTTAGTGCTTTGTCAGTAAGATGAATGCAGCCCGAGACATCCAAGAAGCGGAGGTAATGGCAGGCTGCAGCCAGGTATTGGATACAGGTATCCGTCATCTGTAAATGAAGCAACAAGACCTGCAGGAGTTAGAAGCTAATTGAAGAGTTGAAAGAAAAAAACACAGAGCAAAATTTTAGTGTCTGATTTTGGGGAAAATTGTGTTTTAAAATACTTTATGGAAGCAAAGTTTCTGGCACAGCAGAATTCTGAGTCTCTGCAAGAGGCTCTACAGGAACTGTAACTTAAGTATTAGTTAACTGTGATTCCAGTACAGTCTGAAGTATTGGGGGGGGGTTGTTTCACCTAATCAGAATGGTTTAACTTCCCAACCTCATAATTTTGCAATGTAGCACATATAAGCCTTCAGCTTTACCTACTGTCGCACTGTTCTCGTTAAACTGTTAGGGTACACTTACAGTTTAGTTACATCACTTTTGTATCTCAGTTCTTTGTCACAAATTAGTGTCTCACACCAAGACCTTTTTAATGTAGAGCTGGTTTCTTTAGCTCTGAAGCAGAGCTGCTTAGTTTCACCTCACAACTCCATTTTTCTAAACTGATATTCATTGACATCAATGCTGGAAATTTTGACAAAAACATGAGATGTAGACTCTCCAAGGAACATAACCAGTCATGCAAGCTGCTTGCTCCACTGACTCAGTGGGAACGGTCAAGAATACGTTATGCACATACTTGAATTACCTTGTTCGGTCAGGATCAAAAATCAAGAGGGGACATACTAAAGACTTTTAAAAGATATTAGATTAAAATCAGTGGAGTGGGATGGTGGAAAGAAAGACAAGGGTTTCCTTTGCATCAAACAGCCAATCCCATGAGGATCGAAAAGGGACAAGGAGGCAAGATGAAGCTGGGACCTTGGGTTGTGGAACAGAAAATTAGCACACTATCTCGTGATACAGTCCTCCTGGAATATAGAGGCAATTCTGTGCTTTGCTTATTCCAGATTTGGCTGTATGTTCCAAATTAAGATCTACAATAGATTAATAACTAGATTGAATGATAAATAAATAGATTCATATTCCTATTGAAATAAAAAGAAGTTGCTGACTGAAGTCAGTAATTGGTATCAGATGCACTTAAGAGAAATCTACATTCACCATACACTCAATCCTATTCCCTTTAGAGGATTGAATGACAGAATTCATTGTCCATCGAACTGTGCCTTCAGAACTTTTCAATTTAAATAGCTGATTCATTCAATCAGAGATTTATTTTCAGTCCTTGCTGTATTTTTTCATGTGTAGGATATGTTTCCCACAGCAACTTCATTTTTTTCCTATGAAATAAGAATTACTCAAATCAGACTCTTTCCTTGAGTATTCAGAACTGCACTGCTGAATATTTTATACCATCACCATTTGCAAAATGCCTTGTACCTGTCCTGCGTATACAGAAACGTGACAGAGAGGCTCACTGCACTTTCACTGAAGCCAGTGGAGTGTGTTCAAAGGCAATTAATTTGCCCCAGTAGATATGATTAAAGTGATAAACTCTTCTAATTTTACAGTAACCTGCATAGCACATGCCAAAACTTTCTTAACGGACATGTATTCTATACTGACTTTTTTCCATGTTCTCTTGCTGTGATTAATTTTTTTTTTTTTCTATAGATAATATAGCTGATGTTGCAGGACATGACTGTCAGACATATTAACATATATCCTTTGGAACAGGTTCATTCTTACTTTAATCTCCTGACCATTTTTAAACAGTCTCTGAGTGGAAAATATGTTCGTACTTAGCAGCTGGATCCCCTCAATTTACACAAGAGATTGCCAAAGGATTTGAAAGACCCATTATTTTTAACATCCACAGGTGTACCCATCTCATTTTATGGAGTTGCAAGCTGGATTCAGGTCAAAAAAAGGGTTGTAAACTTATTTGGAAGAGTCTGGATGTTCTTTTCTGAAAATAGTAGGGTATTAGCAGCTAACAGATTTGCTTTATAACCATTTAAAGAAACGATACCATCTAGGAACAAAGCATTGAAGAGGACGACTAGGTCACTGTGTCTACTTCTTGTTCCCATTTGCAGGAACTACAAAATATGACCCAGTTCATTCCCTTCAAGACCCATCCTAACATTCCTTAATACTTTGCCCTCATCTCCCTTCCCAGGATGCTATTATACAATTCACTGCTCTGATAATCAGAAACTCTCCCAATTTCCAGCCTAAATGTATTTACTGCCATTTTATAGCGGTTTTGTTTTGCTGTGTCAGTATATAAGGTACAGCGGAAAGCGTGGCAGACAAGACATTGCAACACTACCTAACTTCAACTACTTTGGGAAGATCTCCACGCACAACTTCTATTATCGCTGTTACTATGGAAAAATTGCGTAGTCTCTATCTAAAATCAAAGGATACAGGAGATAGATTGAGACCCATGTGTATGACAATTAATGGTGTACCGTAGGTATCTGTAAGGTACAAACCAAGGGCTGTTGTAAGACACAGAGCAATTTCCTTGGCCTGCCTATCTGAAACACACCCTGTGGGCTTCGGCCTAGAGGCTGAGAAACTCACGAACTTTTGGAAGGCAAACAAAATGATCAGAATATCTGTAATTTAGGGCTGGCTGGCTACTCAGCCAAGTCATCTCAAACTAGTTGGCCAGTAGGCTGTCTTCAGCCACCGCAGTGAATAAGAGGACATAAGGACTCTGTGGAGGACTGAAAGGAGCGTTGGAGGGGAGGAAGGCAGGGACGAGTGATGGCTGCAGACGTATGGTGAAGGAAACGGGACATGGGCACTTCAGCAGGAAAAAAGGGTGAAACTGGTCTAATGAGTACGATGAAATTTTAAAGCGTAGTTCAAAATTAACTTTTCCAAAAGTAGTCATAAACTTGGCCTATTCCCACTTGATAGTCATGGAAGCAACACTACAACAACTTTTTCCATGAACTTCACAGAGAAGCTGTGGATGCCCCATCCCTGGCTGTCTTCAAGGCCAGGCTGGATGAGGCTTTGAGCAACCTGGTCTAGTGGAGGGTGTCCCTGCCCATGGCAGGGGGGTTGGAACTGGATGGTCTTTAAGGTCCCTTCCAACCCAAACCATTCTATGATTTAAAAAATATGCCATCATCATTTTTAAAATTTCATTTGAATGTTTATTGCCAAAATGCAACAAGTTTTTGCTATTAAAGACAGTAACTAAAAGCACAGAAATAATTAAGTACAATTTAATTATATAAATTATATAATAAATACCTACTACCACAGTACACTTCGTCGGGCTCACCAAAGCACACTGGTGACAGTGGGAACCACTATCAAAACTGTCACGTTAACTTGGATATTAAAGGAATATTCATACAGTCCTGGGATGACTTATTCTGAGTCTCCTAGTAGTCAGTAGAGAGATGGGGCTTCTCAGAGGACTGAGGAAATGTTCCCTGACTGATGCTTTGTAGGAACCGTTCTCTCCACTGACTATAAAACACAGCCTAGGGAAAACTCCCTTCCATAGGTATAAATTATCCAAATACCTCATAAATCTTATTTTCCAAAGGACTTAGTTTCTTTGGCTTAGAATCTTCAAAATAATTAAGAATGAACTTACATCTCTGAGTGAATCAGCTTTTAGGCGCTACTGCTATTTTCAAAGTAGCGCTGCCCTGCCACGTAAAGCCACGGGTAGAAAGGTTTTGTGCCCCAGTTTATGCTTTGCCTGGGTTCAGAAAGAGCACCGGAAGAAATGAAGCATGAAAATACCACGAGTTATTAAAACAAAGACACCACCCTTCGGAAGCACCCAAACCACCAGAAGCTGAGAGAGTGTTTGCAGGAAGTAACACAAAAAGCCTTCCTCTTCACCCTTCCCTAGACATCAACCCTTGGAGAAACAAACTTTTACCTGATACGGTACGGACACCTGTATGTTGTAGCTGCAACCATGAGAAGAACACCAAATGTTCTCGAGAGCCAAGTCTCAGAACTTCAAACTTATGGAAAATCGGCTGGACTTCCATGTCTAATTTCTCAATTAGTTGAGTACATTGTAGAACAGTGACAAGACACAGATGCCAGCAGGTCAAACTTCTGAATGAGATGTTAAATACTTCTTTGCAATAGCAATCCCAGAACTATTGCCCAATTTTTCACACGTACCTTTGGACAACCCGCTATGTTGACAGATGTTAGTCTGTGGCAGTGAAATGCCATCGCTTTCACAGCTTCGTCTGTCAGCTGAGGGCAGTAAGAGACATGACAGTATTCCAGGAGTTTTGTGCCCTTGCAGAACTCCTGAAAGAGTGACAAACAAACCTGTCATTCTCAGGTGACATGCCTATTTTTATCAATTGATGATTTATTTACATCAATCCTTTGATCCGCTTAAGTTTTCTAAGTAGCATTTATTAGTAGTGAAGTCATTCAGCCATTGGCTATGAATGTCACTAGAAGAGATGCCTTAAGAGGCAATTTTCCATTGCTTATATTTTATACTACGTGTTCATTAGACTAACATTCATATAAGTTCCACTGTATCTACTAAAATATGTTGAATTTGATTTTAGAACTTTTGTCTGTATCCTCACTCTGTCTTCTGCCTATCAGCATAGCTGCAGCAAGGCAGTGCTCCTTTGGCTTGTTTTACAAATAGCAGGATGTGAATGCTTTAACTTCGGACTGGTTAGAGTGGACAATTCAGAATATAGGAAAATTGACTTCTGCACTTTTTCTGCTTCAGTTCTAGCTTTACAGGCTGTTACCTGCAATACACAAACATTCTAAACCCAACAACTGAATGGTTTTTATCCACGTGTAACAGAAACTGCACTCCCTTCAGAATTAGGCCTCAGATGTGATGACTTAATCACTGCATTCTCAGCTAGGGTATGTAGCACATGCTGAAGCCAAGGTTTCAATGCCTGTGAGATATCTTGTTTTTACTGGCATGGTTTGTCTGCATACGTATTTTAAATATCCTCCAGAGTTAGGTTCTGAATTTTCTCATAACTTTAAGTCTAGCCCTACATTATTTTGCAAATAGCACTAAAATTATATTCGCAATCAAAGGAAATGGAGCTTTGTTGCTCACTTTGTGTCTGTATCCCCGGTTCTACGCCTATAAAGAAAATAAAACAGAAGAGGTTGTGAAGATAAATGAAGTTTGCAAAACATTTAGACACTACAAGGAATTGAATACCATATGAAGGAAATACAACATCATTTTCTAACTAACTTAAGCGCACAATTTTAATTCTGTGTAAATAAAACCTGAGGACACACACAAGCATCAGTGAAAATATAAAATATTAAATTGCTGCTCAGAGTGAGCATCATCTGAGTTATGAATGAGCAAAGATCCTATTTATAAAATATGTGGTCACATAAGCATTTACCTACTGTCATAATGCTGGCAAACAAGTAAATGAATTAACACTCTACAGTCAACATTGTTCTTGGCATTTTATAACTTTCAGATATTTACCTTAATGGTGTCAGTAAAGCCCTCTTAATATGCTTTTGCTTTTCACATTTAAATAATCTTTATATTATATATTATATATATATATGGATAACCAAGATGTGCAGCATGTAATGGGGTTACTCTACAAATTTTCTATAATATCCTTAGATTCGGCTTACAAAAAAAGGACTTGCCATTTCATTTTGAGTTACTTCCTAAACCTCTTTTTTCTCCTGCCCTCCCTAGATCCATGACAGCGTGGCTTCTGTAACTCCTGCATGTATTCCGGCTGATCCTTTCTTCCTCAAAAAATGCAAATATGGCAGACAAAGAGAGCGTAAACACTTCTTTTTTCACAGTCTTTTTTTGAACTTACTCTGTGTAGTGACCGAGCCGAAATAGCTTCTTAGCCATAAGCATAGCTCAACACAGAAGTGAATGTTGTCCCCTGAAAGCAACAGCACTAGCAGTACACGACTTCCTGCGCTATACACAAGATGTACATACTTGGTCACTGCTTCGGTTAACAACATGGACCGAACAACCCTAACCCTAACCCTAACCCTTACACAGAACATTCATGAAAGGCGAGTCAGAATTATCCCTAAAGAAGCAAATCCTAATGGCGTGATGTGTATGTTGGGTAACAAGATTCAATCCAGATGCATCCCTTATGGTGCAGCAACAACTGACTATTTTTTACAATATATGGCTATAAAATTATAGATGTTGGAGCTTTATAATGGAAAAAATGTAGAAGCCAAAGACTGGGATTACATGATGACACTGCCTGTACCTGCAGGCTTACGATCTGCGAGTGTTTATGGGCATGAAATCTATCTCGTTACAAAACATGATTTAAGCATTTCCGTTACAAACGGTCAGGAACAATTCTCAGTTACAGAAAAAAGTGCTCTTATTTGGATGTAAATCCTCTTTCCTTCCTAACAAGATGCATGGCTTTTTCTACTGCAAAGTTACAGCTAGTGTTTATTTCTTACATTGCCCTGAAACAAAGCAGTAAATCTAAGCAATCATATTGAATTTGCCCAATCTCCATAAGGATTTAGCAACCTGTGATAAGGCATTTCACAGCTTAACTATATATTTTGGAAACATTTTTTCTTCATTCTGAATTTTCAAACTAGGTTCATTTCATGCACACTAGATTATGCGTGGAAGTAAACAGTGAAAAGTTGACCCTTATCCACCCTTTTCATGCCACCTATGATTGAACAGATTTCCATCGTATTCCCTCCGCCGTATCCTTTCCAGACCGCAGGTTCCTTGCTTACTTATCCTTTCCTTTTATGGAGATTGTACCATATCTCTGACCATCCCTATTACCTTCTCTGAATCTTTTCCAGTTTCCAGTGCAATGCTTTACCCATAAAAAGAATTACAGTAACACCAAATAACCTATTTTTACCAAAACAAGACAATGAGTACTAACAAACCAGAATTTAGTATGTAGTTACAGCTGTGATGATAGTGTAAGTATAATAAATATTTGGATGGCAAGTCTTGTGTTGTCAATTAAAAAAAAAAAAGCCATACCAGGGTAGGAAGTTTTCACACCTTTAACCCAAGCCCCACAGAGGCAGCAGACTTCCCTAAGAAGTGGGTCCTGTCGACATGTTGGGCCTTCTGTTCCCTTCAGAAGGGAGTCCTCTGCGACAATGACCCATGTTTTTGTCTTTACAGAAGCAGTTTGATGCAGGGCATAGACCAACTTAACCTCGGCAACAGCTCCAAGCTAGACGAACCATCATCCTTATTGTTCAGTTCCACTGGCAGAGCCTCTTACGTGTTACGCGAGGGCGCCTGGAAAAGCGGAGTAGTCACGGAGGAGACATTCCTTCTGCACCAGGCAGGAAGTTGCCACCATTGCCCCCTGTCCCTTAAGTCACTGTGTTCAGTCAGTTTGAGAGAGGATAGTGAATCTGCTGTATCATCAGTCTGCCTGTTGAGCCCGTCCCAGGGACAGTAGTGTGCAATTCCAGTACTCTCCCTCACTCTCCCTGATACTCCTCAACCTACTCACCTCCTCCCAGAGCTCTGTCACTAGCAGAGGAGCTCCTCTACCACTCTGCTGTCCCGTACTGGCATTCATGGAAGGAATGAGGAAAAAATGGAAAGGAATGAAAAGGGAGAATCATTTGTAAGAGTGAGAGTGCAGGACAGTGTAATGAAGAATGAGTGATGATGTACAGAGTGAAATAAGATTAGTTTTGGACACGGTTGATTTGAAGAAATAGGCTTCCAGGAAACACCAAGCAAAGAGGTGAAGTTTTACCTGAATCCCAGTATCACTGATGTTTTTGCATTCTGATAAAGAAAGTTCCTTTATTTTTCCATGGCGGCCAAGGGCTCTCAAACCCTAAGAAATTCCAGAAAAACGAATCTTAAAAATCAATACTTGCAATTATATGTAACTACATTTAATAAATTAAGATGCTCAGTAATATCCAATGCCTGTATGTTAAAGCTTCTATCTATCTAAGAATTACAGCACCTGTTAAGACATTCTCTTCAGCAGCATGCATACAGTTCAGCCTCTGATTGTTGCTCAAAGTATGTACAGGGGTTAAGAATTCTTTGCAGAAATAACTCAATTGAGAAAGGAAAACATTAGATTTTTCCTACCTTATCAGAAAGAAAGAAACTGAAGAAAAGTAGCATGGTGTGAAATTCTTCCACAGGACACAGACAAGGACTCTCATAAAGCAAAATACATTTACAGATCTCCTCCAAAATTTGGGATTGAAAGAACTTTTCACAAACTGTTTTGTTGGAAGAACAAAATACTATTTGCTATGACCAAATAGTATCTTAAAATTGCTGCCTTTATGAGTTGCTTACCAGTAAGGATTTATGGCTATATCTATGATACAAGACAGCATTTGAAATGGTGCAGTCACACTCACACATGCATGAACAACCCCCATATTCAAGACAATAGGGAGGTGAAAACATTGGTGAATTCTTATTTTAGGAGTGCAAAAGGACCCGAAGATGCTTTGTGATTTTTACTGCTTGTGCACCAGGAAACAGGACCATGTTCTGATCCTAAACTCTCTAATCTGAAGGAGAATTAAATGTTGAATTTGTAAAACGTATTTGCATAGTCACAGCAGAATATCTCTGTGCTTCATACCAATAAAGTAAACTTTACTGAAAAACAGATTTATCACTTTATTCCATATGGCTAATAAATTATCTATAATTAGGCAGCGAACAGCACGGCACAGAAAGGAAATATAATCTTGAAAAAATAAGCACATGTAAATAGGGTCTGGAATCCAGATGTGGACAATGTAATGATAATGCTGGAAGAGCGAGGCTGGAGTTCAAATTTTGCAAATTCCTGAAACCTCACAGGCTGAATAAAACCAAAAATATGGAACAATGAAAGAGATTTCCAATCCTGGCTACATATGAAAACAAAGACATTAGCATTTTTCTCAGCAGACGCAGTTATGTGGTGACCGTTACTTTCAATAGCTTCATGAAAATCTACAGATTTCAAATTTTTGTTGACCAGCGCACTCCTATTCAAGACAAAAAACAATTATGTGCTTAAAACCCAAACGGGTTTATGTCAGAACTTGAATGCTCGACAGCAGAGACTGATAGTGATATGTGTCAGCTTATGGACATAATCACTTCTTGCATTTTTCTTCATTTAAGAGCGGCACCACTGGAATTATTTGGTAATGAAATGCTGAAGAATATTATGAAGTGGGGGGTTTTTTGCTACATGACAAATAATGCTACCATGACTTCAAAGTTAATTTATAATCATTTTATATGACTAAAGTGACATTAAATCATGGAACAACTATTTTTATCTATGAAAATCCCCTTTCCTTTGGGGTGTTTCATTAATAATTCCAGATTTGAGAAGGAAAAAGCGAACACATGGAAGACAAGGAATGTCATTAGGAACAGTCTATTACGTAGAAAAACTACAAAACTTTGATGTTTCCAAACAAAAACTCTTCAAAAAAGCTCTATGCAGGAAATCTAATCTATATGAAACTTTAAACTATTATTTTTGCATCTAACTATATACAAAAGAGCCAATTATCACTAGTTTTATTAGACTTCCTGATTTATTCAGCAGTATTCCCTGATAAATAACATCAGGGATCCCCATCCAGATACTGACCTATTTCTAGAGACTTTTATCTTCTGTGCTAAGCCTCCAGACATTTTTGAAAGATACAGACAGATCTATCATATTATCATTGGAACTCCTGGAAATAGATGCTAGAAAAACAGGTGCTGTACAGCATACAGACTACGATCACTCACTCCATGTGTCTCCAGAAATGTATTTCCCCTTTAAAGTAAAGAAATCACCCCATGTATCTTGGATCAATCTTCCGTTGACATGGAGAAACGGAAGACTTTGTACTGCACCCCTTGTATAGCATGTCCACTGCCACTGCCATTTAGAAAACGACTTAAAAAAACCCTTGTTAATCCTCTCCAACCGCTCGTTTTTTCAAAGCAATCTTTACATCTTCGTTCTGTCTCATTTAGTTCATTATGTGAGGCCTACAAACATTTGCAGAACATCATTTATTATTATTTCACCGTGCTTTTTCTAGATGAGAAAATTAGTATCGACTGTACCAGCGGGTGAGGGTCTTCCCTTGCTAGAGACAAAAGTCATCTGAGACCATGGCACACCACAGAAGAACTCTTCATTGTTTATATTCACAAGCTGCAAGCCTCTGCCTTTCAACTGCAGGCTGCAAGGAACGTACCGCCTCTCGCTAACAGCAACCATGTGCTAGACTGTTTTAAACTTGTGAGGATTCTGTTCACATATCTCTCTGTAACCTCAGAGGTCAGCATCTGTAATGTATCTTTAGGTTCCAGAGCTATACAGATGTTACTTCCTGTTTGTACCCCAAACCAAAGAGTTTGCCCTCCAAGTGACTCCAGTCTTGGAAGACAGCTCTGAAGAGGTATCTCCCACCTTCCATTCCTGAGCCATTTAATGTGAAATGACTCATCTTATCCTCTAAAAGGCTCAGATTTCTGCACAGGTTAGCCGCAGTCAGGCACCAGTCTCATGGAACAAACACTTAGTAGAAGAGAATGTAACTCCTACCACGCAGCATCGTTTTGCTGATAACAATACATACAGAGATCAGTTTCAGATAGCAAAAACCTTCTGGAAAACCGGTAAAACCCTTAAGCAAATGTTGCCATACTGTTTCCAATACCTGAGCTGGCAGAAGGGTGGGTCGGTTCTGTTTACAGGAGCGGCAGACACCAATCTATCGCAGTGCAGAAATCCCCCTGTATGGCTTTGTGTATAAACACATGCCATAAAATGTAATTTCCGTATCCAACGTTACACCAGTTCACAACTTATGAAATACGTTTGCCAGTGTTTCGTGACAGTAAGTCCAGACAACAGGGCTTCCATTGTAACAAAACGTCCTGTAAAAATACGAAGCCCAGTTTTCAACATTGCTCAGTACCTTTAATTCCTACCGATTCGCATCGGGGCTGAAGGTGTTAGCACATCTGGCATTGACTGTCATGGCTCTCGGTGGTAGTATTTCCTATTTTGATGCAGAATTAAGTTTCTAAGTCTCCAGGTCAAATTCTCTCTTTCTTTCCTCTCCCAAGCAAACTGGAGTGCTAACATCTGAACTTGCAGCCCACTTCAATATATTTTAACATTTCCTTTTCCCTGCCTTGGGAATGCATGTGATTTCTTACATCCTGTCCTTTGGAGATCAGATGCAACTAATGCATTTGCAGGCTGTTGCTGGTTATATCTACTAGACCTGATAATATTCTTTTCTTGATTTTCACAAGGCTCTCACTCAGTCCTACGAGCCTGATTTTCTAACAGAGCAAAATGTGGAACTGGGCTGTGGAATCAAGTCCCCATAGATTCAGAAACCCTCTAAGAGTGAAAATAAATTACTCTAGATGACCATCGAAAGCCAAAATGGTACTTTTGGTTGGTTATTTTTTTTTTTCCCCCCTATTTAGAAACTTATTATTAAAATATTAGTAAATATTTATGTTGCAGCCTGGCCTTCAGGACCAGACAGGATCTAAAGATCATTAAGCACAAACATATAAGAAAAGAAAGTTGAGCTCATTGTTTATACATCCAAATAACCACTACTCTAGAGCTCCCATTGATTACAAATTATCTTTAACTTCAATGAGTAACTACACACAGCACACAAAAAACTCTGTGACTGATCAGCTGACTTGATGCCACAGATAATCCTTGAGGAGGCATTTCAGCCAGAGAGAGAACGGCATCTTTGATTATTAGGAAAGAAAGTTTCTGGCATGACAGTCATTGTGGAAGAAAATGCAGAAATAAAGAATATTTCTTTGTATACTTCATCTTTCCTTTTTATCTTTGACTTCAGAAGTGTATCAAGGTTCTTGCCATTTTTTAAGTATTTTACCTAATTTTTCATGTTTTAGGCTATTTTCTGTCTCGTTATTACGGTGCATATGATTCACCACTGACAGTAAGCTTCCCTGAGTCTGTGTCAGGGCATTTCCTGTTTTGATTGCTGGATGCTCTATACATTTGAAGAATCAACTAAGTTACTTTAACAATTCCTTTTATTATTCTTTGTATGCTTTTTCTGATTCTCTAAATCCTGCTTGACTCAAGACACTTTTTTGAAATGCCCTGACACTTACATACTTAATGGGGTTTTTATGTCCCAGGAAGATGGGTGGTCCAGGCCATATGCATTAGCAGCTTGTGTCAGAGTGAGGAAAACTAGGCAGCTGCATGCTTTCAGACTCTCAGACTTGGAGCAAAGTTGCCAAAGCTGTACCATGTAGACATCAGAAAAAGTTCAACACGTTTAACAAAAATATGGAGAGCATGGGAATAAAGCTTATAAATAGAATTGCTCCTCTAATTCATGGAATCATTTCCACTGAGTCACTGGGACTGCTTTTATAAGAAAGATAAATAGGTTTTAGCCCTAAATGCCAGTGTTTCCAGGTGCATAACGGAAGCTTCAACACCTTGCATACATTGTAAATGCCCTTACAATTATATCTAAAATGAACAGTGATTACAGTATCATCTATGCATTCATGAAAATGTTCACTATTCTCACAGTTTTAAACCCAGAAACCTGTGGTACCTACTCCAGGGAGTTTAGGATAGCAAAAGGTAAGGGAAAACAATGAGGCATAGGATGCTAGCAAGAAAAAAAGGGAGTTTTCTGAAAGAACTTGTCACTAAGTTGCAAATCTTTTCATTTCTAAGTCTTTTTTAAGTTGTTTATAAGTTCAAGGAACCAATTTCTAGTACTTCAGGAGTGACAAAAACAGAAGAAATGTCCTTTCCACTATTAAAAAAAAGTTACTGAGACTTAAAAATGTGTGTTAATTTATTTTTTAAAAATCTATTTTGAATAAACAAGGAAATATTTTCTGAACTGTAAAAGGATGAATACTAAAATTGAGTGGACAAGTTAGTATTTTAAATGGAATTGTGGTTTATTTTATTTTATTTAATGTTATTTTATATATTTTATATGAGCATGAGCAACACAGTCACAGCCCTAATGAGAGAAGTGCAGTAACTTCTTTGGTATTTCACCAGTCTCTCAGATGCATAAAGCCGATATTCTCTTCATTGGGTGATTTTTTTTGTTGTTAATGAACAGTCTTCGATTTTTATTTAGGAAGACATGTAAGCATACATACAACCTTAATCATCTGATGAATTACTTGCCTTATCCTAGGTTCTGCTTAGAAGTTTGCCTAGGCATTTCCTCTCAATGTAAAATGCGTAACTTCCTACACAATGCCAAAATTTGAATACATGCAATGATTATTTTTATTCCATTCCCAGTCGTTCTGCTGACCAGTAGACTCTGGACGTGGATAATAAACTTCCTCAAACACGCAAGAGAGATGAGTGCTTTATTTCGTAGTAGCACTGCATATTTTAATTACTGTGAGTCTACAGGGAACTGTAAATATTTTTATTTTATTAACCAGATCTCATCAGGAAAATTCTAGGAGTCAATATATTTCTTCCAAATTATTCTTCCCTGAATGAAAGACGGATTGCAACAGGAACATATTCACTTATTCGGCACCAGAGAAGCTACAGAGGAAGGCACCAGTAATGGAAAAAACTTCCATTTCGATTACACGTCATACCCGAAGCACAAACCTGCAAGAAAACCTGGCTCTAGTGTATCTTTTCTCCTCTATCCTTAAGTATATGTCATCCTTATTGCCATAATCTCTGCTCTGCTTTGATGGGCAGAATGATTCTGCCATCATTTGAAAAACTGGAAAGGAAAATTCCTCTGTGCAGTGCAAATCTAGCGCATTCTACATGTTTCACTCTGAACAGCAAGACAGCAAAAGCAGCAGAGATCTACTACAGGAAAGCATGTGAGTCCTACAATTTCCTTTATCAGCACAGGATAATGGTGTTGATTACTGCACATAAAACATTGTCTTCTCTGCTACATTTTTAAAGCCATTTGGTGACTACTGAGAAAGGCTAAATTGAAAGATATCTTAATAAAACTTCATCTGTATGCTAATAAAATGGATAACATAAAGTCAATGAATACAAAAAGTAGCCTGTTGCAAAGCAGGCTGCTGAATTTCCTTTCATCAAATCACGTTTTAAAATTAGGAAATGTATTTATTACACGTGCTTGAATGCTATACACTTAAACCACAGCAAACAGCAAAAACTGGAACAGTTTTGTAGCTAGTACCAGCAATCAGATCAGAAACTACAAAACTGATAAATGGTCAGTTTCCAGGTTAATTTATCTGTCCTGTGGGAGGGAGGCAACAGAAATCCTTAGAAATGCAGTGTAAGCAAAAGAGCTTGGCTTACTGCCGAGGTCACGGGTTGTGCTATGTGAAAGCTAGAGTAAGAAGCAACACGGCATTCCAACAGATGAGCTGTGGCAGGCAAGGAGAAAGAAAACATTTCTGTTGAAACATTGTGGGACTGCAATTCGAGGCATTAGAAATTTCATTCAGGTATAATTTCATCATATTTTAAATGTACACGTTAAATGGAGTCGCCTTGGATTTCCCAAGCCTCTTTATTTAGCTTAATTTTCAGGTCTCCATGAAAGCTACAGGCATTTTAATGACTTTTTCCCACATTTTATTTACTTTTGCACAAACTCTGTGTTACAGCCAATTAATAAAGTCCTTGGTCAGATTTCTGTTTGAACAGTGACTGAGTGAATAGCCTCTATGGCAAGTTTTCTTCAAGAGGTTTCTCCTAGATTTCTGTGTTTGCCCTGAAAGTAAAAGAAACAGCAGAATTGGCTCTGAATGCTGTGCACCAGGCAGGTCCTGCCAAGAACACCTTATGTGGAGGCTGCTATGTTTAACCTGGCTCCCACACTCACTATTTTGCTTTCCAGAGTCTTAGCAACTTGACACATTGAAGACACCTTGGTAGTAATTCTTTCACTAGCAATTATTTTCTAGACCACAGTGTAGAGCAGTGCCTCTGCTAGAGCTAACAGTCAGGATTTTTCACCATAAAACCTAGTTAATAGAAAACAAATTTTCCAAATTTAAAATTTAAAACATAGATTTTTTTCAGTTCTCTCCCAGTCTAATTATCCTGAAGCAAAATAATTCTGTTTAACAAAAATTTTTATTCATATCAGTTTCACAGCAGCCAAACTTTCTGATGGTTTCTGTTTCTCTCTTTTAATTGTGAGACTTGTCGAATGTAAGAATTACCTCTTAGTGGGTACTGCCTCTACATAGGCTAATGTTGTATTATATACATTTCTAAAACTCGTTTTCATGATACTGCAACTCCACTGCTTCATATCCATGCAGGTTTTTAAATGAACGGATATTTACTGCGTTCTTTCAGAAAGCCTAGATAAATAGCAAACACATTCTTCATTCTTTAATCACATATATATACCGTGTCTGAGATGCTGGTTCCAGAGAGATCAGTGGATATCAATGATGACACATTTCCCAAAGCTTCAATTCCAGCATCAGTCACATTTTCACAGTGACGCAGATTTAGGTAGGTCAACCCATGACATCTAAATGAATTTTAAAAAAAAAGAACCAACACTCAGAAATATCATCTTTCCACTTTTGTTACAGAAATGTAGTATAGCAAGCACATTTCCATAATACACCTTCCTATGTTTTTTTCAGGAAACCTCTGTAAACAAGCACTCTAGACCCATGGAATTCTAGCTGTCATGGTTTAACCTCGGCTAGCAGTTAAGTTCCACACTAACGCTCGCTCACCTTCCCCCTCACCTCCAGTGGAGGAGGAGAATTGGAGAAAAAGGCAAAGAAACTCGTGGATTGAGATAACTCTGTCCTGACTAAAATCAGCACACTAGCTTAAATCGCAATATGGAAAACAAACTAATTTTTAAATTAGTTTGATGCTTGACTTGTCCCCATCTCCAGTTCCCTCATATCTTGCGCAGGAATTTCATAGCTCACTGCAACGACAGAATTCAGGACCCCACGGCTGGCCCCTGAAAATTAAGACTTCTCAGGTTTCCATATTTAGACTGATAAATTCCCCTTTATACAACAGATCATTTAGGAGATGCACGGTGCCAAAAGGGACTAGTCATTTATCTAGGTCAGTTTTCTGCAGATAAATGGCTCTATAATTTTTCCCATTTATGAACATATAAGAACATTAACATTAGAAATATGTTAAAAGTCTAACCACACTACAAAAATATTGTACTGAATGGTGATACCTTTGTGCTATTTCTGTGACAGAAGCATCAGTGACACAAATACAGTTAGTCAAATTCAGCTCTCTTAGCTTAGTTCCTGAAGAACCTTGTACAAATGGCCTTACACCTCCATCACTGATTCTGAAAGAGAAAGGTAGGCATTATTTATAATATGTACTTTTCCTACTCCATACAAGTCACTATACAATTTGCATTCAGAAGCCTGCATTGTAGATAAGTAGAAATTAATAATAGCATATTTTAATAACCTTTTAAAACCAAAAAGGAGGCAGAATAATTAATGGATTGATTAGAAAGATGCTGCTCTTTGGAACTGCTGAAAATCAGAATTCTGAAAAAAAAAGGCTGTTGGGAATTCTGAGAACTTCTGTTGGTTCTACACTCAGATATGGTAGCACCCCAAAAGACAGAGCTTGGATAACATATCTAGAAAGTATCAGAACCTGTTTAAACATTTCCCAGTAATATTTGGTTTAGTATCCTTGTTAATTTAAGGAACTGAAATAATTTAAAGGAAAAACTATCTTCCAGCACAGAAGCAAAGTCATAGGTAGTGTATGTACGAGTAGCTGTTCTGCACACATGCATGAAGAGTTAACCTGAATTCCTCCTTGGAGTGTTTCACTTAATCAGTTGTATGTCTCACACACAAATCACTAACAAAATATACACAAAGGTTATAAAAATTAAGTAGATAGATAGAAAATCTTTCAGCCAAGTTGAGAGGGTTGGACAGCTGAACAACTTGGGTGTTTCAATACCGTTCATATCTCTGGTATGTTCGACATTACTTGTACATTTAGCTTCTCAATGCATTCCCAGTATTTATTCTGCGTTCCCTGGTGAATGAAAAATTACTTCCAGAATTCTGTAGGACAGAGTCATATTTTGGCTTGAACAGTTTGTTGTGGCACAAAGAATTACTGCAAATCCCAAAGTCCTAGAAACATATGGGTAGGAATAGCACTACTAATAAAACGATAACCTGATAGCCTGATTGTGTGACCACAAGCTACAGATGAAGCTATAACTCAGAAAGTGTTAATCACTCTGCAGTAATTAAACCACCGTGGTAATTTTGGCCTTATTTCACAGTGCAGTTGTTTTTCATTCAAGAGAGATAAATTTAAGAAATACACTTTCAGAATAATTAACTCGCATAACATCTGTGAGGAATGCAGAGCCTGGCAATACAGTCAGCTGAATTTAAAGAACAGTAGTTATTCTCTAACCACACTGGGCTTGGGGGCTTAAATACCCACATTGTAACTTTTGAAATAATTGTGCTAAGTTTCTCTAGTCAGCTGATGAGCTACATAAGAACACAGGCCCCACACTGCTTTATCATACATGAAGATAACAAACTGGGAAAATGTGCCAAGGCTATGAGCCACCACATGCCTGTGTCCATTTTTACACACCTTTCTACTCACATCTCTGTTATTTCTTTATTCTAATAATCATGACCATTTATTTTTCTTTCTTCATTTTTCACAGGCAGTCAAATACTTCCTGTAATCCAAGAATTCTGAATTGTTAGATTTGCTCTTTCTGTCCCTTTCATTTCTCAAAAAAAAAAAATCCATGTGACTGTTAGAAAAACTTAGACACTAGGAGATTAAAATAAAATGCCAATGAAAAATAGGAAACTGATGAAGAGAGCACTAAGATGGCTAAGCATTTCAAAATCTGTTCTCAAGATTCTACCAGCAGTATGGCACTTCCCTTGATTTCTGTGAGGAATTCCTAAATGTTTCTAACTCGCAAGACGAACTTTTATAACAACACACTGTCTAAATAAGAGAAACATAAATACTAACAATCCCCCTTTTGTGGTTTCCTATCTCTTAGGAGAACCTCTTTACCGAGCTTAGATGTTTTACAACCTGTAACTTTGTTAATGCTGAAACTTTTACAAGTGCCTGCAAAAGCAATACCGTAAAGTACAGTTTTACAATAGCTTTACAACTGCTTAAAAACTTTTGTTAAGGTAATTCAGCAATTCTTTAGCAGTAGAGACAGTACACACATGTGCAAACACACTCACAGCCCAAGATTTGGGTAACAGAGTGGAAAATCCAGCCTTCTCACTGTTAAACCAGAAAATGCAGGCAGCTGTCCCATCTGCCCAGCTGAACCACCAGCATGATGTCATGGTATTCCTCCAGCCCTTCTCAGCGCATCTACACGCAGTGGGACCAGATTTTTACACAGCATCAACAGGCACAAAAAGTACTTTAGTTACACATTAAAGCAGAATCCCTGAACCTGCACATCATCAGAGATTTTATGATAAGCAGCAATTCCAGCTTCTTTGTATACTTTATAGGTCTGTTGGTTCTGAAATGTTTGGGGGTTTGCCTTCCCTGTTCCCCCCACCCTTGACTCCATCAGTGTGCCACAAGACAGGGAGCAAGCATGCAGCTTTGGAAGCCTATTCATTTGTCTTTGTTTCTGCTGATATATGACACACCCAAAGTGACAAACAGTCTTCACATAAAATAAACCCTTTCACTACAACATAAATTACAATGTTGTCTTGGTAATTTAAAAAAAAATAGCGGTTTTGTTTATATCTTAGTATTAGATGGTTATAAAGTATTATTTAAATAGTCACAAAATTAAACAATATCCAAATTTTAATAGAGCTGTGACACTGGCATTGTCTTTGGTTATCACTTTCATCTTCTTTGTAGCCACGTTCTAGCACTAAAATATGCCATGCCTATTAAGTAATGTTCCATCTACAGTTGATTTTTTTGCCTGAACTGGAGTAACAATGACTTGAATTCTGTAAACATTATACAGGAACAAAAACTTACTTGTATAAAATATTTTAAAAAATATTAAGATATATGTACTAACATTCGAAGAATTTATTTTTAAAACTGAAAGATGTACCATGAGAACTTATTACGAGTATAATTAACTTTACTACAATTCCTTTACAGTGGTTTACACAAATCTGGGTGTGATATATTACCTTATGCAGTCTGCTACGTTCAGTACAAGAATATGCTTCAGTGGTGAAATCATTTTAAGACCAGCATCTGTAATCTTCTGGCAATCAGCCATATGAATGTGCCTGATGTACGGACAGCATTTACTCATCAACTGGAAACTTAAATCAGTAATTTGGTTATTCCCTGTTGAAATACATAAAGGTGTAAGTTACACATCTGACATACATTAAGGGCCTGATCCAAATACCCACTAAAATCAGTTGATTTCTTTAGTTTGAATTATCTGGATGAATTTTAAAAATATATCATCCTAATAATTTTGTGAATTCTTATACTAACCTTCAATGCTGACCTTGACAAGTTTACATTCAGCAAGGGCTTTAAAGGTTGTATCAGAAAGGTGTGGAGAGTCAAGAAAGACAACAGACATTATCTGTTGGCATTTTTCAACCAGAACCTTCAAAGGGAAAAAGGTGAATTAAATATTCATATACCTATGCTGTCTCATAACAAAAGATCAGCAAATATTCTGCATATAATACCGAATGTTACAATTTCAAACAAATAATTATAAACCATTTTAACAGTAACTTCTAGACAGTGAATCGTATATAAACAACTGAAATTCTCCATATATTTATGATGTTTGGGAACACAAGGAAAAGAAGTAACTGGAGACATGAAGCACGACAGACACCTGAGGCAGTGATCTAGTTAATAATCACTTTTGCAGAAGCCTAAAAATTCTTCTTTGATGGGCAAAATCAGTGGCAGAATGCTGTTTCCATATATTATATTTAACACCGAAAAAACTTTAAAACTTTTATTTATAACCTGGAAAACCATAATTCAGCCAAACCCATGTAGCAAAAGAAGACAAATGAAATTTTCTGCAAGTAACTGCAAGTGAGCAAGATTTATAAACATAATTAGATAATAGTTTTTTAAATGTTTTAGGAGATAAATATTCATTATAAATTGTGTTTGCATAACTGTCTTTAAAGTTAGTTGAGAGGATAACCCAGTTCCAACATCAGAAATTTTCTCCAACTACTTTCTTACTTGAATACATCTGTCTGTAAGAGTTGGCATTTTGTTGATTATCAAATCTTGAATTCTACTGCAGCCATTGGCAATATTTCTGAAGCCATCAACTGAAATCTAAGAAATAAAATATTTATGTCATAGCAAGCCTAACAAAAACTATACAGGAAAGGCTTGAGATCTTTTCAATACTTTAAAGTCATAGGTACCTAGATGCTCACTGAAACAAGAAATGCATTAATTCCATTAAAAGAAAAACAGGCCCATGAGATATACATATTATTTGCAAATTTTAACAACATAATACATACCCAGAGTTTGCTCCAAAAATGTGTCTTCTAAGCAAGCAAGAGTAAGGCACAACAATTTCTACAGTCAACATCATTTACGGGAGTAGCAATGAATGTCATTGTCACCACTCTACCTTTGTTTTCCCAACCTTATGAGGTATTCACACATGGAGGATGTTTGAACAACTAGTTTGAACAAAACACATCTAGTTTCAAGCAAGATTTGAATGTGGTAAACTGTCTTCATTGTTTTTCCAGATCTATAGTAAAATGTGTGTTATATTCAGACTGAATACAAAGAAAGATCGTATGCAATCACAAAAACAAGGAGCTTGTTTATAGAATCCTTCATGTAGGACCATATCACCAACTCTGCATACTCTAACAGAGCAATATTCAGTGAAAGTAGGAATGGACAGATGGATCTGTCAATTCAGTTTATTCCCTTTATCACTCCAGGGAGTGAACGCCTGGGAGACAATTCTTCAACTGCCCAAATTCAATAGATGTCCGTTCACTCTTGAGCATACAAAGTAGTTCCTTTGACATATAGAAATCCTGTGTGAAGTACAGGACAGTTTCCTTTTAGCCCCATGTTCTACAAAAAACATGGAAGTGAACCATTCATCCCTGTGAAACTGTCGTCCATTATATTTGCAGGTGGAGATTTCACTATTTCCCAGGGTTTTGAAGTTGTATAATAATCTTGTGCCGGTCAGACTACAGCCATGCTCGGCACCAAGAATTCATTTGCGAAACATCCACAGAAAAATCAGTTTGGCATATTCTCCTGGGTACCAAATAAGGCCTGGGGAGACAAGAATCCAAAGGAGGAAATTTCATAGATGAAGTATACTGTGAGGGATTCGTGCTGTACCCCACCTCTTCAGCGGCTGCAGAAGCCTGATTTGCTCAGTTACGCTGCTGAAGGGGAGTGGTAGCATAAAACACAGGCTTTGCTTAGGGTACATGTGCTGTCTGACTGCAGACGCCGTTAGCAGAAAGGAGAGGGTCGCAGAATATGAAGCCAGAAGCAGCAGCTGATCACCCATCACACGTCAGCGTGGCAGCAGTGCACCGGGAGATGCAGCACTGATCACCCATCACACGTCAGCGTGGCAGCAGTGCACCAGGAGATGCAGCAGCTGATCACCCATCCCACGTCAGCATGGCAGCAGTGCACCAGGAGATGCAGCACCTGATCACCCATCACACATCAGCATGGCAGCAGTGCATCGGGAGATGCAGCAGCGCACTGGGAGATGCAGCAGCTGATCACCCATCACACGTCAGCATGGCAGCAGTGCACCAGGAGATGCAGCACCTGATCACCCATCACACATCAGCGTGGCAGCAGTGCATCGGGAGATGCAGCAGCGCACCGGGAGATGCAGCAGCTGATCACCCATCACACGTCAGCGTGGCAGCAGTGCACCGGGAGATGCAGCAGCTGATCACCCATCACACGTCAGCGTGGCAGCAGTGCACCGGGAGATGCAGCACTGATCACCCATCACACGTCAGCGTGGCAGCAGTGCACCGGGAGATGCAGCACTGATCACCCATCACACGTCACCGTGGCAGCAGTGCACCGGGAGATGCAGCACTGATCACCCATCACACGTCACCGTGGCAGCAGTGCACCGGGAGATGCTTCCAGTTCTTCACTTGCTGCCTCCAGCCCTGGTAGCACATTTGACTGCTCCCCGCAAATACTTACCAGTGGGAACAAGGGTCAGTCCTGCTTTCCTTCCACTCTAGCCCTGAGTGACAGGGTTCACACATTGAATTTCTGGCTCTTCTTCTTTCTGCAGACTTAACAGTGGGGTCCTTTTTGCGTGTGAGATTTTTATTTCATGAAGCAAGTAGCGGACTTTAGGTTGTAATCAAGGCAGCGTCTCTTCTTTTCTGGCATAATGCCCCATCTTTTAACTTATGACCAGGTCAGCTTGCTCTTTATTTTCAGCCTGGAGTGGCCTTTTAAACAGTCTTTTTATACATTGTTTTAGATATTTTGATGTTGAATGTCTTGCCTCTCCTTCGCAAGGGATCGTGGCGCTCTGTGCGTGTTTTCCCTTGTGCAGGGGGGCGTCAGCACTAGAGAGGGCCTGGTCAGGTCTGACATGGTGCAGCTGTGTAAGCCTGGATCAGGCTCCTCAGAAAACAGCTACATCGTAAGAAGCAGCTGAAGAGAAAGAAGAGCAAAATCTTGGGGGCAGGAGGGAAGGCTGCAGACAAGGCTTATACATCTCATAACCACAAGCTGGTCAGAGCATGTAGAGCCTGTTGGTGCACTCCAGGCCCGCACACCCCCTCCAGCTGAGACACGTCTGCTGGTCAAAAGGACACCATGACTTCAGGAATGTGGCTGATGTGAGTAACACATCAGTGAGGATCTGCAAATAGCACTGCAGATCTCACCCATCAGCATGGATAGGTGGGATTTGCCTACCCCAAATGATTGCAAAACTACTGTGGGGCTACTATGGCAGAGGCAATCCTCCTTTCAACTGGTAGTGATCAGCAGAAGGTAAAATGTCAGCACGGAAAGATGGGTGCTAGTAGCCAGGACAGAATATGCAATACAGTTGTCCAAATTCTACGGTTTTGTACCCACTATTGGTAAACATAATGTAGCAATGTGTAATATCTCCAGTTTCTCAACCCAAAAACCTCCAGTCTGTATGAAAGGGATCAGCTTAAATTGTGAACATTTAAGCAGCTGCCTGAGGGAAGTATTGGGAAATCTCCATTCTCTGCTGGTCAAGAATCACTAATTGCTTAAACATGGCATGACCAAGCCATTAAAGTAAGAGTTTACCTAACCCTGCAACAGGCCTCCTCACCGTTGGCTCTCAAGCAGCACAACAGAAGACAGCACATTCCTACAACATGCACCAAGTAGTTTGACATGTTAAAGTACAACAATTCACCCCCTAGCAACTGCAGTTTGAGAGGTGAATTTCTGGTAATTGAGTCTTGTTCTTAGTCCATATACTACAAAGAGCAAAGCATTCCCAAGAGAAGAGAGGGTGTGTTACATCATACATCATTTGTTGTAATACATGGTGATATCACTGCCCAGTATAATCTGAACACGATGCCTTTTCAAAAGAAGACTGAGGTTTTCACTATTCTAAAAAATCAGCCACAGTTTGTTTAGCAGTTTGAGTATGCTTTAGCTGTTATGACAGTAGGATTTCCCCTTGTAACTGCTGAACAGGTTTGCTGTAATGAGGAGTAACTGCTCCCAGGGAACAGTCACTCAAAAGCTGAGATGGTGCAGAACACGCCACATTCAGCTATGCTTACTGTTCAGACCGAGGAGATTTTGTAAGGCCCAGTTCAAATGCACGCACCAGTTGTAACCAACTACAACTTACTCCTATAGCTGATAATCAAAGGAAGGTATGGGGCTTAATGGGGCCTGCTGCCAATTGTTCTTGTTCGGTTTTTTTTATCATGAATACAACGTTAACTGTTAAGGCTGGTGATCACAGTTAGATACAGAGAGTAGAGAATACAAGATCCCACATGTCTAGGTACCTACAATTCAGATGGAAATACAATTAAATGATGGAGCTTAGTTACATTACATTACTTGTTGCTTTGGTCAAGATTTTTAAAATATCACTGAAAAAAAATAAATGACGACTCAGGAGCCTAGTTTTAAGCTCCTGGCTTTGCAAATGATAGCCATTTAACTAAGCAGTAAGAGAGATTTGCAAGGCTGACACGCTGCTCTGGTAATTGTAGAAGAGTAATCACAGTTAAGAGGATTTTAAAATCAGGGAAATGGGTAAGAAAACTGCTAAGTCAAAAAAGTGCATAAGGATAATGACTTTAAAAATAGTCTGTCAATGCTAAAGCCTTTGTTTACTCCACTGAAATTAGGAATATAACTGAAGTGTCTGTGGTGAACAATTATGAATCCTGGGATTTCTGTACAGCAAACAAAGAGCAAAAAGCTCCCAAGCCAGGTCAGACCTGAAAAAGTCTGAATCGCCTCTGGAGACTTCTCTCCCTCTCTAATCGTTATATAGATAAATTAAGGTAATTTTCTACACACTATTTTAGGTTAGACACCTAAAATTAAGTGAAATTCCCATTCTCAAATGGATAGATAGTAAGTAGCAGGTAACCAGATCAAACTCAACAATGTTGAGGGACGTAGCATATCTGTTACTGGAATTCAGCAATGATTGCATAATGTTAACTGCAGTCTAAAGGACTTTTAATCTGTCTGGAAAAACACTGTTTGCTTAACATAGCCATTTGATACCACAAATAGCAGCAATTCAGTGCTTTCCTCCATCCAAGCCAAAACCAATTATACTGAAGCAACTAATAATACCCCTGCACAGATTGGATTTTTTTCCCTTGAACTCTTTTTTAACTTAAAGCTGAATAATGGATCTCAGGCGTCAGATTGAGAAAGTTCCACTGTGAAACGCGTTCAGGTAAGATTTAATTAAAGTAGTCAGCATTTTGCTGCTGCTGCGATATCATACATATTTGTCTTATTTTGCTTTATTCTTAGAACAATAAAGCCTTAATTGCATTTTTTTTCTAAAGCCCCTATGGATTACCTATGAAACTTCAGGAGCTCTTGAAGATAAAGTGTGGAAATACGAAATTTTGTGCACATTTTAGTAAAACAATTGCTTTCTCAACTCACTTGGAATGTCAGTTTTTAATAGATTGCCTCAAAGTGAACAGCTTGACTCCAGAATCAATGTTAGGATACATATGGAATTTAATGCTGCATTCTTTCCCCCGGATCAGTAAAATCCCACTTAAACCACCTTCTTCAAACCAATTGTGAGGGAGGATGTTTAGAAGATTATTATGAATCTTAGATCCTATAAAATTCTGCAAAACAGACTTTTCCTGCATGACTCAGTAAGATCATTTTATAAATGTTTTATTTTCTTTGCATGTACTTGATCAGAAGTCAATAAAATGATCATACAGAAAATACAATTCCTTGTCTGCAAGGACTTTTTCAGCCTAATATGTAAATGACTGATTTGGGTATTTCTTCTTAACTCTATGCTAGTATATCGTGATCTGAAATGAGAGTACATCAAAACAAACATGGAGCAAACCACAGCTACAGATTCAATCCCAGAGATTCAGAAAATAAATGTAGGGAAATAAAGAAATATTTGTAAGAATGTCAGATTTCATTTCATCTTCTAAAGTTTCTTCACTCCAAAGAGTAGGAATACACAGAATTTCTATTCAGGTTTTGGCTTATTCGCTACACATACAGTATTGCTTTAAAACTCCTTCTTTCTCCCCCTGAACTGATTGTACTTGTGGAATCCACCCTGCAAGGCAGAACGCTGTCTGCAGTGCAGAAGGGTTTTTGAAGACACACCATTCTATGATTCTAGTACTGTCAGTGCAGAAACTTGAAAATCAGTGTTCAGGACTGAGGAAGTACTCTTGTGGTGCACAAGGGCTATCTTTTATTTTTTATTCTGTTTGTCAAGAAGGATAAACTAAATTGTGACATCCTTTCAGATGTTAGGCACATTACATGGATGGCTTGCCTCCACATGTTATTGTTCTTTTCATTTTCCACAGTCCAAAAAAAGTTAATATTAACAAACTCCTGAATTATCATATTTCTAAAACTACAGAATACTGCATGTGTAACTTCCAATATTCTTCAGTTACATTAGTTTGCATTCAGGAAATGTAAATGATGACCCCACTTCTTCAATAAATAAAGAACGTGACTCAGATTTTCTCCCCAAGTGATGGCCCCTTTTTGCTGGTTGATATGTCTGAAGAAGCCAGAATTTGACAGTAGTTGCCAAAGTGAGAATTCTCCCAATAAAGCCAGAGCAGGAGGAACTCAGATGGTGAAAACTGGTGAAGCCTACATGCCTGCCAAAAGCTTTTCTGACATCCCCACAAACACTGCAGGATGTCAAGAAATGAAAGGTCAAGACATTTATTTTTCCTAGTGGCTTGTGATCTCTTATCCAACTGTTGTAAACTACAGCAATTGATAGATTGCTCCAAAGCATTTTGGGATAGAATAGTTCCAGTCTGCAAATCAGCTGTAGATGCTGGCACCAAAGATAAAAAGTCAATTTCTTTGAAAATCTCCACGTTTCTAATTTAACTGATAATATCTCTCACCAAACTGTCCTAGACATATAATCTCAATCTGTCAGTAAATGACATGCAATTGCTTTATACCCTTCATCTTTTCAGATTTGTTTCTAATAGCAGAAATTTTTTTCCGTATACTGTTCAGCTTCTGAAGCAGGACAAAGAATTCTTATGCTTTCTAGGTGATTCTGTGAGAATGCCAATGGTGTAACAGGACACCTTTGGAGCAGGACACAAGATGATAATCTATATTTTTATGAAAATATCTTGAAACTCATTAATGAAAATATTTACCAACCATGTCATAAAGACTGAAATTTTATGCAAAAGACCCAAATCTACAATTCATCCCGTGCATTACATTACCATAGTAATATAACAGTCAAAGGAAAAACTGCCTTGTTTTATGACAACAGACTAGAAAATGTGTGCTTAATTCCCAGTTTTCTGCCTAATTATGTTGTAACAAGCTATGGAAATGACCTGGTTCTCAAGTTGGCACTCACAAAATGATTAGCATAATCACCCATTTTACAGATGGGCTTTCTAAATAGAAGTTCAAATTCTACAGTAGCTGTGCTAATATAACTCATATAAAAAGAACTGTAATGTTAAAATGAAGGGAAAAACAGGAAACATGAAAAAACAGGGAAAATATATATTCTGTAGAATACTCTGCTCTATAGAACACTTTTTAGCATAAGTTAAATGTTTATACTATAGCGTCACTACATTTTTCTAACTCTGAAACATTAATCTTACAGAAGTTCCCTTTTATTTCAAAAGAAATCTGTCTTATTAAAATGCTTTCTGCAACAGTGATGCAATCTGATGCTCTTTTAGGTTTTAACTGTTTACTTATATAATCATTAAGCACAGTTCCAGAACCGTGGGGAAACCCAAAATGGAGAAAGCTCTGGAATTCCTTTCAGAGCTCCCAAATACACTGCTGAGTAAATCCACTTTCCTCTGGAAAGCAGAGGACTGTGGTTTTCCCAGTTCTATGCAGATCATTTTTCTCTGACTACTATTAGATCATGCCTTCTAGAGGCAGAACCTTCAGCTCATGGTTATACTTCCGAACATGCGGCAATGTTGCTTTTGGAAAAAATAACCAATTTCTAGCATTTTGAAAAAGTAACTCAGAGGTAGGTAGCTCTTAACTTTCCTCTAACCTCAGCCCTTGTTTCAAATTTCACACCAGAGCGTCAGCATGATCCTCAGGAGAAAGAAACAGACATAGCAAAGAGCAGTCAGAACCAGACTGTTGCCCTATCTGCCTTCATCCTTGGTTCTGATAAGGTTTTGTTAGATGGAAAGATAAACCGTTATAGTCCTCAGACTCCACCTCTTCATCATTTCCTGTGTACTTTGTAATTTGGAGAATCTTCTCATTCTATAAAGAAATATATGTGGCAATCGTATTAAAACTTTGTCAAGCTTTTATTGCCTTACAGTTTGGTACTTCATGTTGGTTTTGAAGTATGTTTCAAGATACAGTATATATCTGAAAGTCTTTAAAATAGTACCAGAATCTAAAACCTTGTTTTTCTTCAGAAGTTTAGTAGGAGACTAAAATTATCCAAAATATTAACTGTTTCTAGACTGCAGTTACAAAGACTAATTCTTATATTAAACCATTTTAAAATAGTATCAAAAGTTCACTTTTTAATTAATTTCCTTCTCAGGAAACCAAGTGTAAATTTGTATTTTGCAGGGCAGAGTGGCTTTTATTTTTTTCATATCTCAGTAAAAACTACATTTTCAAAGCTCCTGATTTAAAATCCTAACTAATCATGACATAGAATTAGTCTATTTATGGCTACAAAAAGCAAGCCTTGTTCTCATTATGCAGTAAGTACTAGCTGTTTATAGATCTGACAGTTTGTTGGAAGTGATCCAAGCCTATAGTGCTATTATTCCTTAGTAAAATTTAAACAGCTGTAGTCATGTAATTCAAAACCCTGGAAGTCTGCTGCAGTGCTGCTTCTACTTCAGTATACCATGAATGCAGGATGCAGCCAGTCATATAAAGGATTCTCTTCTTCACAGAATGAAAGAAAGACGTGAACTACAAACCTGAATGCAACCTGAAAGGTCCAAATAGATGAGCTTGTGACAGCCTTCTCCAGAGCCCAGGTACAGTAAACCTTTGTCTGTGAATTTTCTGCAGTGAGCTAAACTCAGATACTGTAAATTGGGGAAGCTGCTTTGCAAAAAATAAACAAAACAGAGAGCAAATTATTACAAGGGTATGTTACAGAATCAAATGAATGTAAAATACCATAATTAATATATTCTGAAAAGATTTTTGATAGGCAATAGACTTATCTCCTTCCTGAAGTTTGAATGTCCCTTTCTTCTGCTGCACTTTTTCTTCTGCTCTTTGTATTGCAAATCACTGGGGTATAGTACAATCATGCAACTTATTTCACCATATGAAATCAGTATAATTTTAAAGGTATCTCAAATAACTGCAAAAGCATACTTTTTTAATTAACTGGGATTTTTGTGTGCATCCTTTGAAAGTAATAGACTTTTCAGTGTAAGTCTGCTGGACTGTCTTTGTCATTGATTTTACAAGCAATGCCTGCTGGAAATGATAAACCAGAACTCTATGAAAGGATGTTAAAAGCATAAATGCACAGTTAGAGCTATTCCAACAATTTAGAAGAATACTATTAAAAGAATCTGAAAAACTGAAAGAGATACAAAAGGGAATTTTCCAAAAGTGGATCATCTAATGTTAGGTTTTAAGCAGTTCTTTCGGAAAACATTTCTTTGTACTAAACATTGGTTAAAAGAAAGCAAACTGTATAAATGGAAATTATTAATCGACAGCACTCTGTAAAAGCAAGAATCTGTACCATGAATATACTTAAGTTTCCATCTGCAGCTTTGGTTTACAACATTCTGAAAACTACTCATTTAACTGAACTACATTTCTAACTGGAATAAATAGCAATTGCCACAAGCACCACAAATGAACGCATACAGAAAATCAAACCCTAGAATTAGGACCTGCTGCTCCGGTAGATATTTAGTTGTGGGGATATAGTCATGCAGTTCTGCAAGTCAGCAGAAGTAGGCATTTTGAAGATGGGAACACCCACCGGGGAGCTGAGTGCTTAAGGAGTGGCATACGTTTTTGGAACTGACATTATACTTTCAGTATAGAATGGGGAAATACGATGACTTGAACTGAACACAGAAAAAAAAAAATAGAGAGAGAGGAAGCTAGAAAAGAATGTTACCGTAAAAAAAAGGATAATACAAAAATATTAAGAAATCAAAATTACATTTAATGAAAAAAACCCAAGACAGACAACATGCATCAGAACCAGATATTAGAATGTAAGGGCATGTGTTCGTGGTGCGTTTGTTTTTTTTTTTTAATGGAAATATTTACTTCGTATTAAATACAGAAATGTAAGTATCCTTCTTTGTAGAAGCAGAAGCATTTTTACATTTTAGTGACATATTCCACAGAAATGAGTGGGGAAAATCGAACTTGGAGAGAGTACACTTCCAAACTTAGCTGGTAAAATAGATAATAAATTAAGAGACTTTTTTTAACACTCTAGAAGTTCTTTAAAGTACAAGTTGCTACAAGATTGCACAACCTAAGACCCAGGGAAGCCTTTCTTGTTGCATTGTAAAGACTGTGATCAAAACCTTCCAATACTTTTGAAGAGATACTGATCTTCTTTATTGCCATTTTTCTGATCTAGGAATTTTAACACATGCCGCCTTCTTCCATTTTTAAAGTGACAGCTTTGTTAAAACGTAAGCTTGGGCACACAGACTACTAAAAATGCTTGTTTTGTGTTACAGCTAAATTCTGCAGGAATTCTGTCATATTGGTTTTTCAATTAATTCTGGCATTAGCAATTCCAGGATCATTATTTTAAAGGAATCTGACAAGATCATTTCCTGACACATTCCTGACAGACAATATTCATGTCTACCATATGCAATGGAACTTTTCAGAGGGAAATTGTAGCTGATGAGCTGTGTGGTGTAACAGAAGTTAAAATGCTTGTATGGAACAGTAGGAGAGAATGAAAAATGAACTTTGATCATACTCAGCCTATGCTTTACTCGTTCCTTCTTCCAATAACAGACACCTGATACACAATAGCAAACTTCACATGCAGTATTTTGAAATGCAATACTGCCACCTCTAAGAACTTTGTATTACTTACCTTATTACACAGGACCTGTGGTGAGCTAATGCTTTTGAGATGGCATGTGAAATGTTTATGAAATTTGACTGCTGTCAAAATCTTCACAGGACAGCAACTTTTTGAACATCCCTATAATCTCAGAGCTTTGATTTGTGTCCAAAATTTTTAATAGAAACGGTGGTATCTTATGGTTTTAAATCAGAAACATCACATGTGACTGGGAAAGTACAAGTTAACTGCAAAATATTTTTTGTCAGTGGAGAAATTTTCTTTTTGTTTCAAACATACTGCATTGAAAGCTTCACCTACTCTGGATAATTTTTCTTGGGTAAGTGCTATATATGCATCAAAAAAAATTAATTATTCTGACTTTTAGTGTCAATAAGATGCTCAGGTAACCAGAATAACACATGCTGATATTACCTATAGAACAGCTGTTCCAAGTTTCAACATAAAAATATAGAAATTTAAAAAGAAAAAATATCAGTCATTATGGAGAAAACAGAGATTACAATAGCAATAATACTGACGAAGAGATGACTGCTAAGATTGGAAACACTAAACGGAAAACCTTGCCAAACCAAATGTTAGTATTATGAGGCTATGGCATTGTAAACTAAGAAAAACAAAAATAAAAATGTAGTATGCAAATGCCAAAGAAAAACAAGTTTCTGGACTTTGTAGGGCTGCTGTTGAAAAGAAGACATTAGTTTTCCTCATGGGAAAGAGAAGCAACGTACGGCTATCTTCAAATCTCTATACATCTCTACGATGGCTGCCTCTTTTCCTTTATGGCAGCTTTCAATGCAGCAATTCTACCTACCAGACAGACTTTGAGTCTCATGGAGGGATACATCTGAAACAGGAGTGGCAGACCTCTGTAAGAATGTACATTCTCTGCCTTCAGCTCACTGAACTACCAAACAAAGAGTTTGCAATAACTCTTTATTTTAAAGCTGTCGCACAAGGACTTGGCTCACACAACACACCCATCCACAATCCTCTCTTGCAAAAACAAATTCTTAAGAACATATCTAACTTGCACTTCTTGCATCATCACCAGTAACTGGACATGCCCAAGAAATGTTTAGCTAACATGTTCTTTTAAAAGTTTCTGTAAAACATATACAGTAATCCAGCGTATAGTTTTAATTATACTAAAAAGTGAATCAGAGGAAAGAACTGCTATCTAAGTCAAATGTATGGGGCATTTTTTCATTTTTTAGAGCAGACAAAATCCTATAGATCACTCAGAGTATTTCTACTATGTATGCCTCTGAGTTTCCTGCAAGATTAAAACAAACACACTTTCGTATTTCTGTTTAATTTTACCTTGACAATAGTCGTAGTGTTCCATTAGTAATATCGGTATATGACAGATTTAAATAGAGAAGAGCTCTGCAACCTTCTGATATGAGCCTCATTGATTCATCCTGAATAATAAAAAATATTCCAGAAGTACATTAAAAACATATTTGTATAAATTTATCTTACACTTTTATAGAGAGTAATGGGAAAAAACATGAACAAATATCTTTAAATCATCATATTAATTTTTATACAGCAAAGCCATTTTCTTTGGAAACCTTGAAGTGGACTACTGAGAGACACATGATGCTACTGTTACTCGCTTGAAGTATGGTAATTTTAACATTTCCCATTCAAGGAAACATTATACACTACACAGTCCTACAGAGTACAGGGATTTTTTCACATGATTGAAGGTTAGCGTTCATGTTTCCATATTTTGCTAAATCAAGATTCTTGTTAGCCAACCCTGGTATCTAAAACCACTGGTGAATTTTCTCCATAAACTCTGGTACATTTCTCTAACTAGTAATATAATTTTAAAAATGCTTCCTGTTTAGTTCTACCCTCTAGGTACAACATTACATTTGAGTAATTATAAGGCTTCCAAGTTTTATTGACCTGCAAAAGTGTTACTACCTATATTGTTCTATATAACATTCCATCAGAATATATATGGGAATAAATCTCCTAGTATGAAGCATGGTTCACAATAAATGTTAATATAATAGAAAGGCAAAAAGTCAGCACTTATACATGGAAATGTTACAGTTGCGTGTGTATCTTTTGCTGTACTGTGGCCATTTTTTTACTATTATTTCAGTTATCAGGAAAAAGGACCAGCAGGATAGCTGGAAATTCAATACCAATCAACTTTAAAGAGGACAGGTTGTGTTTTTGAAATATATTCCTGCAACAAAGGATCTGAGAGAGGTGATGTCAGTAAAAACAGGTGTGTTGACGGATGATAACCATAATCTGAAGAGAACTGAAAGCACAGGGAGTGGTGAGAAAGGGTTGTGGGGAAAGCATGACGGGGAAAACTCTGAAACCTTCCATGTGAAAGCAGCACAACAAGGGGACCATCTCACATGCCTGAACGCAAACACTTGTAGCATGGGAATCAACCAGTAGGGATCAAAGTTCACGCACGGGTGCAGAGCTATGATTTCACTGGGATTCCAGAGATGCAGAAGGGTAGCACACACAACTGGAGGGCTGCAGTGAACAGAAACAGAATATTTAGGAATGACAGCCTGGGTGGGTGAGGTCAGGTACCACTCTATGCCTAAATGCATGGAGCTTTGCATCGGAATGGGTGACAAGTCAGTCAAGAGCTTATTCGTAAGGATTAGAGGCTAGACTTACGAGGATGACATTGTGGTCATGTATCTGCTACAGATTCCTTGATCAAGAATAAAAAGTAGATGAAACCTTCTTTGGGTAACTGAAGGAAGCCTTGCAACTGCCTATCCTGGTTACTCATGAGAGACTTTAACCACCCTGATATCTGCTGGAAGAACAATATGGCTGAGTGCAAACAATCCAGGAGACTTCTAGAGTGTTTTGAAGACAATTTCTTGATTCAGGCAGCTGACAAGTGGTCTAGGGAATATGTTCTTCTGGACTTGTTTCACACACAAGGAAAAACTGGCCAAGGTTGTGAAGAACTAGAGTGGCTTTGGTTACTGCAACCATGAAAATGAGGATTTTAAAATCCTGAGAGAAGAAAATTGGAAAAATTGTAGAGGTGAAAGCCTAAACTTGAGAGCAGATTTTGGCTTGCTTAGGGATCTGCTTAACAGGATTTCATGGCAGACAGCCCTGGAGGGCAAAAGGGCCCAGGAAAGCTGGTTGATCTTCAAGGACAAGGTACTCAATTACATTTTTGCCTCAGTTTTTACTGCTAGGGCTTGTCTTAAGGCCTCCCCGGTGCCTCTCCACAGCCTACTAGCAGGGTCTGTGTGAGTGAAGCAACACCCATGGTAGAAGAAGATAATATCAGGCAGCTCCTGAGGAAATGGGATGAGATAGGATGCACCCAAGAGTACTAAGAAAGCTGTCTCCTATCACTAAGAGGCCTCACTCATAATTTTTGAAAGGTCATGGCAATCAGAGGAGATTCCTGATGACTGGAAAATACAAAATGTCACATCCATCTTCAGGAAATGGAAGGAGGAGGATCCAGGAAACTACAAGCCAGTCAGCCTCACCCAAATCCGTAGGAAGGCTGTGTAGCAAATCCTTCTTGAAGCCCTGTCCAAGCACATGAAAGATACACAAGTGACAGGGAACATTCAGCATGAATTTACCAAGGGCAAAGCATTCCTCACTGTGGTGATAGTTTACTATGATGAAATTATTGGACCTATGGATACAGGGAGAAGAGCAACAGTTGTGTATCTTGACTTCAGCAAGGCCTTCAACACAGGCCACAGTATCCTTTATAGTCAAATTGGTAAAATAAAGGCTGGATAAGTGGAGTTCAAGTTGAGTGAAAATTTGCTTGGGCTGCCAGACCTAAGGGTCATTACCAATGGTAGTAAGTGCCATTGGTGACTTGTGGCAACAGGTATATCCTTCAACGGCCAATATGAGGGCCAGTACTGTTAAATGTCTTTATAAACGGTTTGGATGAGAGAAACAGAGTACATCCTCTGCAAATTCACAAAT
Source organism: Rhynochetos jubatus (assembly GCA_027574665.1). Taxonomy (NCBI): domain Eukaryota; kingdom Metazoa; phylum Chordata; class Aves; order Eurypygiformes; family Rhynochetidae; genus Rhynochetos; species Rhynochetos jubatus. Next base: position 13,486,654 of record CM050652.1, read on the forward strand.
GATTCCAAACTGGAGGGAGTGTCAATACATTGGATGCTAGAACTGCTATTCAGAGAGATTTAGTCTGGAAAAATGGGCTGGCAGAAACCTCATGAAGTTCACAAAAGGCAGATGCAAGGTCCTGCATCTGAGATGGAATAAGCCCATGCAACAGTACAGTCTAGATGCTGGACAGAAAGCAGCTATCAAACACTCTGACCTGAGAATCCTGGTCAATCACAATTTCAATGTACATCAACGGTGTGCCCTTCTGAAAAAGGTGGCCAACTGCGTACTAGGCTGTACCGGACAGAGTATCATCGGCGAGCCCATGAACCAAGCCCTGGGATCATCAAGGAAAGTGAGTGCTGGTACATACCAAATGTGTAGTACCGAGCATGCTTAATACCAAACAGAATAGACAGTGTTTGAATCTTTACAATTTGGCAAGCCCTGGCCCTCTTTATCTTACTGCCTTCATGAAGGAACCGACAATCAACATAATCCTTGAGAAGCACACAACCTCTAAATTGTAATTATAATATAATATAGCAAGTATTACGTTATGTAGAAAGATGATCCTACAGCATTACTCACATAAGTTCATAATATAATATATCTTCACCCCTATCTTCACTACAAGGGTAGTTGGTACAGGAAATAAAATTACATAATCTGCGAAAATGGTAAGAACAATATTTGGCAATAAAGCTAACATCAACGTAACACCGAGATGAAGATATATGTAAAGCAGAACCAAAAGAGTGTTATAAATTAGAAGCTCGTGATTCTTCTTCAGCTCTTACCCCTCTAACTCAACCATCATATGCTATTTTTGTATGAAGTTTAAATCTGTATTTTATCCATGGTAATTTTATTTGTTTATATACTTAACACAATAAAATAGCCTACAAATGGATGTATACATTATATGAGTCTATTAAGAAACATTATTTCTAAAATATTGATTTTATGATGATAAAAATTTGCACATATCAGTGTAATTTCTAAGAAATTCTTAATTACAGCATAGTCAAACACTGCTTTTCCATCAGAGAAGAGTTATGCAAAAAACATTACAGAGAATTAACAGAAGCAAGACAAAACTGAAAATGCTAAAGGAAAAAGAATGGACAAATATATAATGGTGATTGCATACTCAGAAGCCATTTAAATAAAGGCTCTCACAAATATCTAGAAATTTAGTGAGAGATTTTTAAAGTCCAAGTGTTCTACTGAATGAAGGAATAAAGGAACTCGGAAAAAATATACGATTAAAATGTATTGTTGACAACTCCAAACTTAACTAAAAAAGCCTCCCCTCAGTACGGTGAAGTTTTGAAGGCTGTTTATTAAAATTAATTCAGATTGAATAGATTATTTTGCCCTGGCACTGTAAAAAACATTCAAAGAAGTTCATTGAGGATCTCTGAATCCTACTAAACCCCATTTTCAAAGTACTTAACACAAATCTCTACTTTGCATCAGGAAGATTTTTGTACCCAAATAACCACAGCACTTAAAAAAAAATCTTCCTTCTCGGTATATATTAGAGTTTGTGTGAAAAGTCTGTAGTACTTACATTTAATCCCTGGCATTCAGAGAGATTTAAGTCTTGCAAATTCTTACATTCACCTAAAAATTTAAAAGAATGTCATATTAAAGGTTAACAGTTAAAATTCTCAGTTCACCACACAAACATAAGAATTCCTACTACAGACTCGGTCCATGTAGGCCAACATCCCCCTGAAACCATGGCCATAGCAGATCACTGAGAAGAAAAAACAACAATATAATACAAAGTTGGAGTAAGATGTCCAGAGGAAATGTCTCTTCTTACACTCCATCAACTAATGGCTGGCTTAGGAACCAAGCTGTTTTCAGTCTTATGTTACCAAAGGACCAGAAAGCTACCTAATTAAGAAATTCGCTGTTAGGAAATGCCAGAAATAAGTTTTTTACATAGGTTTATCTGTCCCTCCCACCCATATAGTATGACAACAGCTTCTAATTATATACATGAACTATTTTCTCCCTGTGAAAGTATAGGTGCAGCAACCAGACCAAAAGCCCTGTAGGAAAAGCCCTGCTTACCTTCTGCGGGTATGAGATTTCAGAGAGTTTAGCTGCCTGAGACAGTCTCTTCTGTGTGCCTATCATCTACTGTATCTAGAAACTCCTATTTTGAAGGGATTTTTACAGTTCTAACAATAATGAACAATAGATATCTGACACTAGAAACAACCCTTACACATCCCTTGAGACCCTCTTCTGCCAGATTTGGGATCTATCCTCCAAGATAAAGATGCAAAAACTCCTGTTAAACATAGTAAAACCTTTTGCCTTCGTCTCATTTTCAAAAATAACTGACCTGTATAAACTGAAATGAAAAAAAATTAGGCCTGATACAGATACCTAATATGGAAAATGCAATATGAAAGTTTGTGGAGTTCAAAGAAATATATCTGAAAAATCTTTAAGAACACATTTTCACATGGTAAGCCATACACATGTTTTCAATTGCAGTCAAGCATTAGCACAACAGATGTGTATATTCTTTTCTAGGGGGACTGCGACTTCACTGATCCCCTGTTATACTGTCTAATTCTGCCTTTCTGAAGAGTAGGACAATACTGAGAGGGATTGCACAACTCAAAATAATCTAACAACTAAAATCATCCTTAAGGCTGCTAAGGCACAGAGACAATATACCTCTTACATGGTTTTCACTCTAGCACTAAACGAGACACAGATACCTGCTACTGCTCATTCGGTATTATAGCTGAGTATCATTTAGTTAGCAGACAGAACGTAATACTAGTTAAAAATGCCCGTTCAGACCCAGAAAGGAAAAGGAAAGAGTATTTCCATAATTATTTATTACTTCTCCTCTCCCAAGTTCCTCTTTCTTTCTATTTCCAAGCTCTCCTGGATAAAATGAGCTACCACATTACCAGACCAACAAACAGTTCAAAACAACACAGAGAATCCCAGTTATGATTTAAGATATTAAAACATGTGATCAATTTACACTGACTAACATATAGTTGCCCAAACTTAACACATAAAATTTAATTTTTTAATGTAAGGGATAAAGTTGTCAATGCAAACACTCATTCACACTGTGAACTAACAGAATCTGAATGCAGATAGACAACTGGCAACTACAACCACAAAATGGAGAAGCCAATCAATGGCTTTTCAAAGGTAATATTAACAACTGGCCACATGGATTGGAGAGATGGAGTAGCATGCACAATCAAGACTGCTCCATCTGTCTAATAAGTCACAATGGCACATACATTGAGAACGCCCTACAATTGAAATGTGGTTTAAACTGATGTACCAATTTGCTTAAAAATGAAAGAGTCCTTTGCTTTCAAAAGTTATTAGTTGATTTACTGCACCGCCTTCCCTCCATATAAACCCAAGTTTTTTGAGCCCAAAACCATGTTGGTTTAGAAACAGAACATCTGTGCAAAGATCTGGACTTGAGATTGGGATTCAGTACCTTCCCAGGTGCTAAACATAATGCAAAGATGTCCACAGTCATAGAGAAAAGTCACTAAGTAGTTAACCAAACCCTGAAGGGTCTTTCAGAAGGAATGATACTGACTAGCAAAACAAAGAAATTTGTGAGATGAAAAAAAAGTTAAAAAATACAAAAACCTGAGGGGTTAAGATGTTTCTAAGGAAATCATAGAATGGTTTGGGTTGGAAGGGACCTTAAAGATCATCTAGTTCCAATGCCCCTGCCATGGGCAGAGACACCCTCCACTAGACCAGGTTGCTCAAAGCCTCATCCAGCCTGGCCTTGAAGACAGTCTGGGATGGGGCAACCACAACTTCTATGGGCAACTTGTTCTAGTGCTTCATCACACTCTCCGTGAAGAACTTCCTCCTGTTATCTAACCTAAATCTCCCTGCTTTCAATTTAAACCTGTTACCCCTAGTCCTGTCACCACAGGCCCTTGTAGAAAGCCCCCCCCAGCTTCCTTGTAGCCCCCTTCAGGTACTGGAAGGTGCTATAAGGTCTCCCTGGAGCCTTCTCCAGGCTGAACAAGCCCAACTCTCTCAGCCTTTTTTCATAGCAGAGGTGCTCCAGCCCTCGGAGCATCTTTGTGGCCTCCTCTGGACTCGCTCCAACCAGTCAATATCCTTCTTATGCTGAGGCCTCCACACCTGAACACAGTACTTCAGGTGGGGTTTCAAAAGAGCAGAGTAGAGGGGAAGAATCACCTCCCTTGACCTGCTGAAATTCAACCTTGTGGCCAAACTTCGATGAAAATGAGGAAAAAGGGCAGTGCACAGAAGTACGACGGGGAATTCTGGAGGGAACATAGGCCAAAAAACCTACTAAAAATACTGAGTCAATTTGGGGCACAGTTGCAGGGAGCAGTCCTTTTGTTCCCCTAATAACAATTCCTAATGTTTGGGTTTTTGGAAAGGCCAAAGCTCCTGGCTTACCCCTCTGCACTCTCCCTCCTCAGGTGGCCAGGCCCGGAAGTGACCTGGTCTGAATCAGGCCATGGCCAGGACCAGCAGGTTCTCTTTGCGCTCTTCCTACGCTCAGAGGACATACAGCTTTGTAGGTTCTTGCAAAAGATTATTTTTGTGTCCTTCTCAGAGCAGTCCAGTCAACTTTGTCTACCTGGCATGGGCCATGAGAGACACTTGGGAGTAGCAAGGCTAGACATGATAAATGGGAACTCAGTCTGAAAACAAGTCCACACTTCACTGCAGTCTAAAACTGGGGGTTTGATAGGCACTGGATGACTTTCCCTGGTCTGGGTCTGCATGTGTTCCAGTCAGTCAACACCCAGAATGCCGGAAAACATCAGCTTCAAGCTCCTCTTTCAAGCTCATCGTCCAAGATCAGCTTAAATACAAAGAAGATTCAGCCTGATGCCATTTTCTTGAATACATGAGAACATTCTAACAAAGATCAGTTAGAAATTGGTACATACAGTTTCCCATGTTTAATCAAAATGAACAACAGCAGACCAGAGATAGTAAAAACAACAACAAAATGATAGGACATTAAATCTTCAAAGTATTTGTGAAGCTCCAAGTAGTGTGATGACTGAGTACTTGACTGAATGCTGCATATTATGTACAAGCCTCCATGAAAATGCCTGTTTCATCTGTTCTAATGTTTTACTTTTCTTCCAACACAGGGATCCCATACACCCCAGCTGTGCCTCCTCAGATCTGTACAACACTGATTAAGATTATCCAAAAATTTCAACTGTTCCAGCTGTCACAGAGAGTAACTGGGGCCAGCTGAATGTCAGGATGCAAGTTGTTACTATTATTCTACTACTTCTTCTTTGTAAAGCATCTGACTGTAGGAGGACAAGGAGTAGGAGTTTGAGAAACCATGAAAGGGAAAACATCTTAAGGAAAGCATCTAGCGCAGTTAAGCGCAATGTCCAAGGCCTGCCATGTGATATATACACTTATCTTCATGAGAAATACCTAGATTGTCAGGAAAGAAAATTGATTTTTGTGGCACCTGATTGGCCAGAAGATTTAAAACACATGCTGCTAGCAAGAAACAGGATTCGTAAATTGAAGAACAATATGTTTTCCAAGTATAAAGTACTGAAAAGCCTGGATTTACAACAGAATGATATATCAAAAATTGAGAGTGAGGCATTTTTTGGTTTGAATAAACTTACCACACTCTTACTTCAACATAACCAAATTAAGAGTTTATCCGAGGAGATTTTTATTTATACGCCCAGTCTAAACTACCTACGTCTTTATGATAATCCTTGGCATTGCAACTGTGAACTAGAAACTCTTGTTACAATGCTACAGGTTCCAACAAACAGGAATTTGGGAAATTATGCCAAGTGTGTGCACCCAATAGAATTGAAAAATCAAAAACTAAAGCAGATAAAAGCTGACCAGCTGTGTAGTGAAGAGGACAGGCGGGACCCCCAAAACATAAAACGGGAAAAGCCTGAAGCTGTCAAACCAGAATTTGATTCCTCATTGTGCCACATGTATGTGTTTCCTGTACCAACTCTAAACTGCAAAAGGAAAGGTTTGTATCTGTCCTTATAACTGAATTGATGATTTTAATATTCTTTCTCCCTTACTACATTCATTCACATATCATTTACAACAAAGTAATACATTACTAGTACTCACTTTACTTAAACTAACACTGTTGATTTTCTCTCGAAACTACAAGTAGGAATTCCTTCTGCATTTTACCTCTACTCTGCAGCCCCAATTCCACAGATATCCTTTAGTGCTGTAGTATAAGACAGCCAACAAAAATCAACAGGAATAAAATCGAGCCCATACTTAGGTTACTGAAGGACCAGCACCTCACTAGTTCAATTTTACAACTACAAACATACGAATCAGTCAAATCACAGCTGTGCTGAAACTGTTGTACTGATAGAAAAAAGCACAGAGTGTCTTTTCTTCTTTCCAGTGTACAAACACAAAGATAGCAACAACTTTGACAGAAGTGAGCTGTGAAGCAGGATGGTGCAGCCAGCTGTGCTTACAAAGCCCAAAGGAACCTGACTACAATGGCAAGCCATTGCATCCCCACCTTTGCTGTGCAAGATTTCTTCTAAGGGAAGAAATTGTATGCTTTTGTTCATAAAGAAATACCTCCTCTGTGTTCTTCCTCCCAGCACCCAGCAAAATTTTCAAAGTTGAAGGGCCTTCATGAAATGGTTTTCAGACACTTGGATCCATTCCATTCCTAAATCCTTCTCAGGCTCCCAAAAGCCAGAGTCAAGCCTTAAGGGTAAACCAGCTGGGACATATATCAACACAAAAGAGCACATTTATTCATGCTTTATATTTCCCATATTTTATTCCCATGAAGAAACAAAGCAAAGGAAACAATGCAGAAGAGTCATTCTTTAACATCAGAAACCTGAAATGAAAAGCATTACCCCAACTCTTGCGAAGCACAGCCTGCAATACCAGACCACTGCAGTATGGTTTGCCCACTCGTATCTTGCAATGTGTTTGCTAAACTTCTGTTTGCTTTAACGGTGACTTAAATTTCTGTAACAACTCCCTGTGCCCTTATCCTTGGACCTTAATGCCAGAGACAACTTCAGAAGTCAGTATAAGGAGACAATACCTAAACATAGGGAGTTAATGATTTCAGTATGTGATTACATTGTTTATCTACTATGTATGTCATAAAAAATATTCCACATTTTTACACCTTGTTAAATTCCTTTCTTCTTCCTATGGCTCACTTTTCTCTTTGTTTTACTACATATTTTTTATTAATGATTTATGCTATTTTACTGGCTAACATTCATTAATTTCTTAATATTCACCTAACTTACCTTTCCTTGTAGATTACTTTGTAAGATTTCCTTGTAAGATTTCCTTACAGATTACAATTTTAGTTATCGTTCATAGAATCCTAATTATATCATTATTATCTTATGACTCAAATAAACTGTGCTACTGAACACAACCCAGACAAATATTATAATCTTAATATAAGAAAGGACTGACTTTCCAGTTCTCTCCATTTAGCGGTATCAAAGAGATGAGCTGAATACACGAATATACCCAAAAATTGGGCACGAATTTTTTTTTTTACTCTAAGTTCATAGAAACATTCAGCATGGTCTGCTCTTCATAGGAGTTTCACAGGCTTTTATGTTGGTTTGGGATTTTTTAAATGGTTTACTGTCTTTAGTACTAATAACAAAGGAATGAAGTTACTTCAGGCCGTACATGAGTGCACTAAAGGGTACAGGGACGCCCTCCTTCAGGTCAAGAACTGAGTATATCACTCCAGGACTTCCTGACTGTCTAGCATGGACGCACTGAGTATGTCCAATATATTTTAGGAAGTATCAGATCTACTGTGCATATGCTTGACAGCTGGATGCACATATCCCATGGATGTTTGGGATTCCTGAACATATGGTAATCTTTGATGAAAGCACTGTACTTACTGTCTTTGCATATGATTAAAGTGCAGCACATGCACAATTTCATTGGAATTTTCATCAGATATGGGAGTACAATGCACCCAAAACCCTGTGAAAACACAAAAATTTCTCTAAATCCACATGGACAAGATTTCAGAGTAGGTAAAAAAAGGTGCATCAGTTGCCAAAACAGGAGAATGTCACGAAAACCTGCCATCTTAATATTCCTTTACAACGGAGGGGATGGAGTGACAAGCAGCATACCAGTACAATGTATCTCTAAGGAGATACGACAACAGGTCAGCAGCTTTCAGTTAATGCCAGAAAGCTCATGAAAGAAACATCTTAAATATACATATAAGCAATGTACATTCTTCTTTTTGGAGAAACACTTCTTCATATCTCATCAGACCAGCGATATGCCAGAACTTTCAGTACTTCAGAATGAAAGTCTCCTACGTCCTTGATTCTGTTTTACCAAAAAAACCAACAAAAGTTGGATGCAAAAGTAACTTGTTTGCTTATCTGCAAAAGAATTTGTATCTACAAGAGAAATAGAAAAAAATCTGACTTTTAGTACTGCCAAACTCTCTCTCAATTCAAGCATTATTTGCATTCATTTCATGATAAATAGGCCCTGAAACTTTGATATCTGTACAAGCAGGAAGCCAGAGCAGGCTGGAGGAATTACACTGTTTATGTATTTATAATACCAAAGCTCTGCTCAAATTCAGATATAAGGCAGGAAGACTCTGATATGTTGCTTTAGTCTCAAGAATACCTGATGCATAAGGCATCTTCAGAACTTCAGAAGTACACAGATTTCAGCACAGATTCAGCAACTACTTGCTTTCATTCAAAGATGGTCAAATAAGAAACAGCACTCATTTTCTTGTGGTAACAGACCAGGATTAGAACACGTATTGAGTAAATATAATCCCAGAGGTTAGGATCATCAACGTTACGCTGAGAGGGTTCAAATTACAGTCTGCACTTCTCAAGAGTGTGCCCTTACTACTGGACTATTCTTTCTGTAACTCTTTTGCAAGGAACACTGTAAAGATATGTACACAGATGACTGAGAGGTGCTTGGCTACTTTGGTAATGCCAGTGATACAAGTAGGACAGAGAAGTAGATAGAATGCCACTATCCTGGCTCGACATAACTGTTAAGTATCGTAAGAAACACAAAGTCTTATATATTATGAAAACACTACAAAACTGTAACTACAGAACTCTTTGTTACTATAAATAGTACAACAACTAGCATTTTTACTGCTGACAAAATTTAAAACATTTAACCTTTGGGCAACACAAAATAAATTATGTAATACAGCACACTAATTTGGTTATGGAAGATGTTCACATACCAATGAAACGTTTTCATATAGTTACTCTAGTTTTCTTTCTTTAAATGATCAAGACCTTCGCACGTACACACATACTTTTTATTAGTATAGTTTCTTCACTACCTTATCCCTATGTGAACAAACAGTACAGTTCTATTAAAATAAAAATACAAAACACAGAAAGAGGCTTTACTATAAGCACTAATGAAGACAGCAATTTACATGTGACATGTAAAGATAAAAGTGAATAAAGCAATGAAACTCAGAAGCTGAAAAAACATGTTGACACTAGTATTGGGGATAAAAGGAAAACCAGAAACAATACTAGACTGACAAAACCCTGCGTGATATGCAACTGTGATACCTAAGCAATAAGAATAATCTAAAGCTGACCAAGTTATGTCCTTTTCCATTTTTTAAGATTTAAAGAAAGTTCCAGCTAACATACCTCCGGATATAGTTAAACTTGATTTGTCCAACAACAAAATTAGACAACTACGAGCCAAAGAGTTTGAAGATGTCAGTGAAGTGAAGATATTGAACCTAAACAGTAATGGAATATCTTATATTGATCCTGGTAAGAGTAATTTCAAATATTCATTAAAAAGTGATTTGTTTTCTATTAATTATAAACTCTGATGATCTCCCTATCAGATATAAATGTGGGGAAAAAAAGATTTAAATTCTAGAACTTGGTGCAAATTTTACGTTTCGTACCACTCAATTCATGAAGGTTTGCACTGAACTGCATTCATCATGGAAGTCAATGAAGAGAGAATGATTCAGCTGCCCTTACTTAATACTAAAGCAACCAAGTGAAAAAATTTAATTCTGCAGACTGAAGGCTAATCATTTCCCAAAATGCCAATTTTTAAATATCTTTACCAAATCTCAGAAAACTTGTCATATAATAAGGCTGCTCTTAAATTATTTTGGACAATAATGTAATAGATAAACCAAACTCTTTTGGGTTAAAAATCAGTACATATAATTTCCCGTAAGTTATATCTTATCTGAACTCAAGTAGCCTTGTTGGCATTTTGCTTATTGCTTATGTGTATTAGGGTTTTAATTATGAAAGCAGACACAAGGAGAGTGAGGTAGAAAGTATGATGTTAAAAGAGCCTTCTCTAGTAGCATTTTGGAGGTTAAAGAGCAGTAGAAAGTGATAATATCAGTAAAATGGTACTTACGAGGTTTAACATCACACACAGTCAATTTATTTAAATTAAGGCTTCTGCCACTAAATGAAACAGTATACTTGCAAAAAGTATTAACTGCTCTCTGAAATGTGACTCAGAAGCATTATTATGAAGCTCCATGTGTATTATGTTCCACATCGTAAAATACTAATTTGAAGGTTCTGTACACACAAATATGTACATAGATAAACCACGAGCCCTGCACACTGTCTAATACAGAATCAATTGCCATACATCTACTTCTGTATCATGGCAGAAACCACAGACTTCTATGAGCAAACCAAGCATTTGTTCACTTCACTGTCCCCATGCTACACTCATGCATGCTCATTAAGTGGTTTATAACTTCACCAGCAGCACAACTCCCCTGATGTCGATCGATTTACACCAACATATTACTTACCAACGCACAGCCATATTTTAAAGTTCAGTGTTTGAAAAGTCTTTCTTGTAGCCTTTAGCCAATAAATTCCATAAATGTATAATTATGAAAATGGTTTTTTCTGTTGAAGATATGCAGGTTTTTTCTAACTTATCCTTATGAGGTACCGTAACTGTTTTTCTATTGACTAGCTGCTTTCTCAGGCCTCAATAACTTAGAAGAGCTGGATCTATCAAACAACAGCTTGCAGAATTTTGAATACGGAGTACTGGAAGATCTTTACTTTCTGAAAATACTGTGGCTGAGAGAGAATCCTTGGAGATGTGATTACAACATTCATTACCTTTTCTACTGGTTGAAGCATCACTACAATGTTCACTACAATGGCCTAGAATGCAAAATGCCCGAGGAATACAAAGGATGGTCTGTTGGAAAATATGTTCGAAGTTATTACGAGGAGTGCCCAAAAGACAAGCTGCCCATTTATCCAGAAACTTTTGATCTGGACAAAGATGATGAGGAATGGGAACGACACAAAGAACAATCAGCTCAAACAGTAAAGAAGCACGGTGTAATTGTCACTGTGATAGGCTAATAAGGGAATCTTGTTTTTAATTTTGTTAGTACAGTCAAATATTTGATACTCTGACAAAGAAAAACATGTTTACATTTTTTTGTTAATTATGCTGATTGTAGGGCTATCTGCCTACAAAAATTTCTGTTTATCACAGTTAATAATTACAGAATGGCATTAGTTATACAGCATCCTTCATCAAGTAATTGTTTATAACAATTTGTTCTGGACATTCTTGTGAAATATTTTGGTAAATATTTGAAACTATACAGTAGAAATCGATAGACACAAATGTACATAATGTGGTGGGGAGGAGCTGTCTTATGTATGACCACAGCTTATGTGACACGGAACTTGCTGCAGGATTGTGACCAAGACACATTTTTCTTGACTGTACTGACGGTTCTTTGTATCTATCAGTTTCCTGAAATATTCCCAGAAAACATTTCTAAGATTTTTGTATCAGCTTCCTGTTGTTTTACTGTATACGAAAAATCAAACTGAAGACTAACCTTAAATACAGTTCTGGAAAATCAGGAATGGCAGTTTTTATACTGATTAGGATTTAAACCCAGAAGTTGGGTTCTACTTGCCAATTTTCCAGTGTTCCTGCTCAGTTTTGAGTGAATAACTCTGACTCTGCCTCTTCCATGTCTGTGTTGCCTGAAACCATGAGTAGGTAAGCCACGGTTAGCTCCCAAGACCCAGCTCCACACACTCATATTTGCCTTGTTTGGTTTTAGCAGTAGGCAAAGCTGAAGTCTTTCTAGGAAGCACTTTAGGTTATCATGTGAGTTTAATACAGATTAGATGCCATCACTTCTAGGTGAAGAGGACCACGTGAAGGCTGCTGTGGTCTGCATCCAACACACCAGTGCCCATCTAAACTGAAGGTAAGTAGGCTTTTGAGCGCCCACTAAAAGTGTGGGACATTCTTAAAGTCTGCCCTTCCCCCAGCTCATCTGTAAAATTCACATTATAGCACCTTTTTATCACACAACTGTCTGTGTGAATATACATTCGTTAAAAACTGTGATTATTCTAATACTATGGTAACAGAGCCACACAAATGCTCCAGCAAATTAGACGGTGTCTTTAAAGATAAAAGTCTCTACTATATAATATACTGGCTAAAAGGGTTTTTTTACAAAAAGCTGGTTTTACTGAATAACTATTCTTAGCTTTTACATAATAGTTCTGTTTTCTTAAGTTTTGCATCAGTTAATATTAAACTAGCAGAATTAGTGCCTCATAAAGACAGATATTATAAACACCCTTTAGACATGGAAAGGATAAGGAACTCCCCAGGCTCACATGGTGGACAAGTAGGAGATGCTGGGTTAAAACTTCGGTATTCCCAGCTCAAGTTCTAGATCAATCTCCTGCTCTAGATCAGTAAGAGATACCTAAGCGCAGGATAGAGATTCAGGGTCAAAACTTCAAACACCTATTTGCTATCCTGGGAGAAAATTTGCTCCTTTAAAGACCTGCAAACAATTACAGTGTTTGTGGATTCCTCTGATGTTTTATCCACAAGCCCAAAAGGCTACATATTTTGTTTCAGAAGTATAATACAAAGTACTCAGCACTTATATGCTAACATGAAATAAAAGAACAACATAAAGGAAAAATTCAGAAATTGTTAAGGGTGCTAGGAATGCCAAAGTATCCTTAAGCAAACACATCCTATTACTAACTGCATTCCTTCATGTCCTTCATTATTTAGATTATGAATGTATTTAATGGTGCTTTGCTGATAAACTGAATAATTTAGCCATTTCTTTCACAACATCTTTTAACAACTTTATAGCAAATACAACAGTATCTGACTGATCCCTGCTTCTGGGAATATCTTAAGCATTATCTTAATTATTAAAAACTAATCATGATAAGATGGAATGCAGATGAAAATCCTGTTTGGCCAGCAATATTCACTAAATGGAGCATTTTCTAGAAACTTAAAAGTACTGAAAGAAAAAAAAAATCTGTCATAAGTAGTAGCCAGCATTAAGGGAACTCCTCCACCTCCTCTCAAATTCTGGAGGATTATTTCAGTACAGAATGGAACTACTGGGAATGACTAAAAAGGACAGACAATGGAACCACAGCAGAACATCTGTTACTGGCAGCACAGCCAACGGAGAAAAACTGAGTAGGAAAAAATGAATTTATAAACCGTGTTAGGTTGATTTCTGCAAAGAATCAGCATTAAGAACAAAAACTAGCCTGAAGTAGGCTAAAGTCTGTGTAGACAAGGCAATCCAGGAAAGGAATATACGATAAAAACTGTGTCTCTTACCTCTGTGGTCAGCAAAAGGTTACCAGTTGGAAAAGCAATGGAAAAAGACTGAGGGCCACAAGCAGTGGCCTAATTGTTGTAAATAACAAGTTCAATGGCCCTGGGAATTCCTAAACAGATCATGAAATGTCCCTTTTAGGAGCAAGGTGAAAACCTGGGGGTTGCAGTGATAAATAGGACAATTGTTCAGTAGAAGCCAGAGTTAAGGGGAGTGGTGGTGTGTGATCATTCAGGGTCCTCAAACAGGGGCACCAGAAAGCATTGCATCTGCTGAAGGCACAAGGGGGATGATGAGCTGAACATGCTGCCTATGTCTAAGAGCACAAGATGTTTGGTGACAGCTATTAAGTGTGAAATTAAGTGTAAGTGAGGGACATTATCAACAAGGACATTATCAGAGGAACGTGGTTGAACAACTATCGAGCAAATAAAGGTTTTGGTGTCAATGTGTAAAATCAGTGTCATCTCAGAAGCTCCACAAAAGAAACACTTGTGCAATAACACCAAAATCAAATTCAATACTTTAGAGCTTATCTGTCTAGACCGCTGAGAATCACGAAGTGAAAAGACTGTTAGCACTCAAGAGAAGAATGGACCGATGTTTTGAATGCTGGAAGTGTCCTTGCTACTATTTTGCTTAGATGCCTGCTGGAGCTTTCAAGAAGTAGCTTGTAGTTCTATTCTTTTAATTACAATTCACTCTAATTTTATTCCTTACTGTCTAAACTTATTGCATATTTCAGTTTCTGCAATGACACTAGAGACTTGTTATAAAATAGATACAGGAGTATTCAAATGGCAGTTTAGTTTCTTATAATTAAAAAAAACAGAGTGAGGGGAAGCCCTCCTTGAAAAACTAGGTAGAACCCATTATGGTTTTCTGCGTGCTGGCGTTTTCAGACACGCTGAGGATGTGGCAGAATATACAGTAATTGCAATTGTAAATAATATAACAATACAAGAATGGAAATACTAGATTGGGGCAAGGGTAATACAGTCTAGTACGTTCTCCTGACAGTGTCTAGTAGAAAACTCTTTGAGAAAAGATTCTATGAAGAGGAAAAGCATGCAGGAAGAATGAAGATGGCACAGAAGGAGGCAACCCAAGGAAAAAGGCAAAAATGTATTTGAAAAACATACATGTGTGGGAAACTACTAAAAGTTGGTGAAAATTACGACATTGCAGGGTTAATTGCCATTTCTCTGAGCTTCTCCGAAAGGTACTGTAAACTAAAGTACACCCTCCATGAAACACCACAGCCACAAACCACAATTTAATGTTGACATTTCTTTGCTTCTGTACTATTTAATCACAAAAGTCCCAGAAGCACTTCCACATCTAAAAGAAAATCATGGGCCTTCCTCTTCCTTTATATGTTTTTTAAGTCCTTTCTTTCAGTAATTTCTCTCTTGATTCCCTTTCTTTCTCTGTCCATGTGCAGGAAATAATTGCATGATAGTACATCGTCTTCTTGATAGTCAGCATATACCAGGAATGCTGTCTTCAGGGATTAACTACAGTACTACTACTAAAGGACAGTATAGAAGCAGTGCCCCTCTCTCTACACAACTCACATAAAACACAGAAAAGATTATTTTACACCATGTTTTGCCATGACGATGCAGGAAAAATTGACAGGTCTGTCAATATTGTGACCACTACCGGGAATAAAACACGTCAAAGCTCCTTAGGAAATTTTAGCTCCTGCACTATGAATATGAATGGCAGCCTTTAAATACAGTTCCCAGTCACACATGGAAGTCAAATGATCCTCTAAAATCATTGAGTGGGTGGAGTAACACCACAAACAGCTGAGTGGTAATCCATGCATCTCAAACACTCGTTCTTCTTTGGCACAACACCGCATTCATTTGCCAGAGACAGTCTGAGCTGCAATCATACAACATTCACACGTAGACATTAAACAATGACCATGATTTCATGTATACACCACATACCAAAGCTGCAGTACATAAAACCCATTGTTTAAAAGTGTAGCTTATTAATTTGCAAAATAATATTAACACAATTAGTAGCCAAACAGACCTAAACCCCAGCGAGTATCATTGCTGTTTTACCATTAACAATAAAAACGTGTTGCCAAAATCTGTGTAATCTTGGATTTATTTGGAAAGATGAGGTCAGAACTGTAGTTCGGGGAAGGTCGAATGGAAAGGTTCATCACATCTGTATCCTATAACAGGATATGAACAGACAGTTCAATGCAGTTTGTTAGCTGAAGAAATGTCAAAGGAAGGGAATTTCACTATGATTTTCAATCACTAAAAAAAGATGAGAAACAGTTTTGCCGCAATTTTAAACCATCCACACAAGCTTCAAAAGAATGGCACAAGAAGGCTTTATGGTATTATAAATGAGTTTTAACTAAAGGAAAGTTTTTAATCTCAACAGCAATAGTAAACTGATATAAAAGCATTTCATTCTCAAAAAGAACGACTGGGTATGTTCAAAGTTAGAAGAAACAGCTTTATAAATCAACATTTTTTAAAACGTCTGTGGACCATCATACATGATTCACCACAATTAGTTTAAAATTAACACCACTAAGTAAATTCACATAATCTTTGATTCTGAGCCTGCAGAAAACATAAATCATCAACAAAAATGGAAAATGATACATAGTTTGCGGATACACACATATAATTTAGTGTCTTTCATATGGAAGATAAACGGAAATGGACGGCAATCAACATACGGATATTTCAACTGATATAACCGTGCTGATACTTCTAAGTTAAATTAGATGAACTAGATACGAATCAGTTAAACAATGCGATAGAAAAGGCAGTGTGCATATAAAATTTAATTCTATCGAAACTGTTACTTACATGTTTTTAGCTTTAAACACAATAAACATTACTATGGTTTTAGTTTTTTACTCAAACACATAAGGAAAACAAAATCATAAAAGGATTTAACATTTTTAAGTACAGCTCCCATAATGGAGGCGACATAGCTGTGTATGATTTATTTTGGCTTGCCTTCTTTATTAGCTGCCAAAGTTCATTACAATATTAAATTAAATTATTTCATGAAACAATTTGCATGCTGATACCATTGAGAATGTTATTTTACCCTGTGATTTAAAAGCCAAGACCATGACCAAATATACTTTTTATTCTTGGCCAACTGTTCTTTTCCATCACCACTCTAGGGAGCAATTGTTCTCACCCATCATTACAGTCACCTTCTAAAACAAAAGAAAACCCACTGAAATTGTTACAGGCCGCATCAATAATTTCAATTGTGTATTATCTGATTAAATAATCAAGGTATTATAGCCTCAAAACATCAAAATAAACTTTTTATTCAGAAAATAACAACATTGTCCTTTTCTATTTTTATGCATTTGCATTCAATTAAAGTGTAGGCTGGAAAACAGTCAATCAGTAACATTCTCCTGTTTGTGCAATTCTAAAGTACAGCTGTGCCAGAAATCAAAAACATTTCTTGGGATCTTGCCTAGTCGTAGCAGATGAGTTTTTTCTCAGGAAAATACTACCAAGATGTTTTAACACTGTTCATGATAAAGTGGCTGAAGAACAGTTAGGATGCAGGTGATTCCTAACAAATCAAGTACACTTTCACAGCTGGCACTGAACCTCTAACACTGATCATAAAGGCTTTTATTTTTCCTGCCCAGTTCCCTGCTTAGTGGAGCACACATCTGCACTGAGAAAAGATTCCTGACCTGAAACTATTGCAAAATGCTGTCACGAAGGGAATTAACCTCTGATCACATGGTCACATGTACTTCTACACATATTATCAGCAAGGACTAAGATGCTTTTCTACATCCAGAGGGACTTTGTTTTGGAAGTAGAATCAAGTACCTATCATTTGTGCTAACACTTGAGCACCACATTAACATCTCAGAGCACGCTTGGATACGGTTTTTTTCTCTGTGAGCCTCTTGTTGCAGGCCAGTAACTAGCAGTGTACCCCAAAGGCCAATACAGGTCCAGCCCTGTTTAACACCTTCATTAATGATCTGGACAATGAGACAGAGTATACCCTCAGCAAGTTTGCAGATGACACCAAACTTGGAGCAGTGGCTGATAAACCAGAGGGTCATGCTGCCATCCAGAAGGACCTTGACAGGCTGGAGAAATGGGCTTGCAGGAACCTCATGAAGAAATGCAAAATCCTGCACATGGGGAGGAACAGCCCCAGGCACCAGTACATGCTGGGAGCAGCCCAGCTTTAAAACAGTTTGGCAGAAAAGGACCTGGGGGTCCTGGTGGACACCAGGTTGAACATGATCCACCGATGTGTCCTTGCCACAAAGATGGTGGATGGTATCCTGGGCTGCATTAGGAGGAATGTTGCCAGGAGGTCAAGGGAGGCAATCTTTCCCCTCCACTCAGCACTGGTGAGACCACACCTGGAGTATTGTGTACAGTTCTGGACTTCCCAGTACAACAGAGACATGGACATACTGGACAGAATCCAATAAAGGGCAAAAAGATGACTAAGGGACTGGAACATATTTCCTATAAGGAAAGGCTAAGAGAGCTGCAACCATTCAGCTGGAGAAGGCTCAGACGGCTCTTACCAAGGTATATAAATACCTGAAGGGCAAGAGCAAAGATGATGGAGCCAGACTTTCAGTGGTGCCCAGTGACAGAGGAGACAAAAGGCAATGAGCACAATCTGAAACACAGGAGGTGCCATCTGAACATCAGGGAACACTTATTTACTGTGACCACAGGTTGTCCAGGGAGGCTGTGAAGTCTCCATTCTTGGCAGATATTCAGCAGCCATCTGGACATGGTCCTGGGCAGCCTGGTCCAGGTGGCCCTGTTGAGCAGGGGGTTGACCCAGGCAACTCTCAGAGTTCCCTGCCAACCTTAACCCTCCTGAGGTTCTGTGATAATTATCTCAGTACAGTTGGATTCTGGCATTCTGATATATTTAAGCACATGTTTTCATTCCAATCTTATTTGTCACATTACAGGATTTCACACATATTCTATGGTATTCTATCAATATTTAGCCTGGAGACTGGAATGAAGGAAGGGGAAGCCACATTTAAAGTAGTTTTACAGATCTCTTACTCACATTGCTTCATTACGGCTGGACATACAGAGAAGAGTATAGGCAGTAAGATGGGACAACAGTGAAATATAGAGTGAAGACACAGTTTAAAGAGAAAATTAAAATTTAAAACCCAAATGTAATACTTACTGATACTTTTAAAGCTAGGCCAGTGAAGAGAATAGCAACTGCGAAGATTCAAACGTAATACATATGGACGCCACTTTTGCAAAATATTTACTACTATTTGGTCCTGAACTTTATGCTTCACCGATGAAAAATTGATCTAAAAATTTAAACAATTGATATATAATTCAGTACAAAAAAATAGGTACTACCTACCAAATACACATCATTATGAAAATCACTAGTAAATATATGAAGTTCTATGTAAACACTGAATCAATAGCCTGGAAAACACAGAAATGTCTGTGTATTACATATATAAAAATTCTAGACAGCTAACTAAAAACACCTAACTGTAGAGGAAGCCTGTGTCTACAGTGTTTACGAAGCTGAGGCAAGTCTTGAACTGCCAAAATACAACATGTCAGAATATTATGTACCATAAAAATTGTCTGACTTGAATATTTACTTAATTTTTTTTTCCATTTAAGATGTATAAAATTCTAAAGTTGATTTTTTTTTTCCAATTAAGCGTCTACTGATATAACAAGCTATCAAGAATATGTAACCTACCAACATACAAATGTTTAATAAGAAATATCTCCTTTTTTGGACATGATTTTTCTATGCCTTCTATAAGTTTGTCCAAAAAAGGTAGAATAAAAGCTTTTTTTTGCCTTTTGTATAATCTGCTACAGCTACACCAAATCTATTTGTTGCACATTTCATAATTACCCAAATACTGGTGACTGAAAAAATCAACCACCATTATTTCTATGCAGAATGCTTGGAAGTGGTTACAGTACCAGGAAGTCAGTAGTTGAGAACATTTTCCAGTTTTTCACCTTCTTACTAGGAATTTTTTTTTTCTTTCTTACTTGTGGATGCCCCATCCCTGGCTGTCTTCAAGGCCAGGCTGGATGAGGCTTGGAGCAACCTGGTCTAGTGGAGGGTGTCCCTGCCCATGGCAGGGGGGTTGGAACTAGATGGTCTTTAAGGTCCCTCCCAACCCAAACCATTCTATGATGTTGTTCTTTCCTCAGAATTACCAGAAATTTCAATACTATTTTCATTAAGATCACAAATTCACAGTAACTTAAAACTAGACCTAATAAAGTCTCCAGGCACCCACAAGCTGGGCACTGCAGTGTCTTTTGGGTGTCAGTGGCCAGGGCAGATTCAACAACTCGAATCTGAGTAGAGACTCTACAAAATACATGTGACAGCTAAGCACACTGGAAGGTCAACTTAAAGAAACGCACGCAGAGAACAGGCAGTTGCCTAGAACCAAGCAGCATTGTTGAGCCCTCCAGGACTGTTTTAGTCCATCCTTCAGTCAGGAAGGCAAATATAGGCCTCCAGCTACCTGGGAAGTCGAGTCTGTGTCCCACTCAGGGGACAGAACAGCATATTTGGGAGACCCAAGTTCAGATCTCTTCTCAACCCCACAAGCCCTTCTGCTTCCTCACACCAAGCTCCGCAAGTCATGCAGTTCTTGGAGAAAAAAACCAAAACCAATCTCTGTGATCATGACCATCATCATGAATTTTTAGGTCCAAAAAAGAAACGCTTATCAGAATATACATCCCCAGCATTATGCAGAAGGTATGTTGGATTGTAATTGCAGACTCAAGGGCCTAAAATCTAACGAAATAATACTTGAAGTGTCCACACACTTAAAAATCTGGCTTTAATTTTTCTTACTGCTGATAAATGGCTATATGTGAGGCAAAGATACAGAGGCAACAGTGATATTGATTGAGGTGCCACGTCTAGTCTTAAGCCACTGCTTAAGGACTGGAGCCTCGAGATAGTCCTTCACACCTGAAGCCTCATGAGCACTACTGGAGGCAGCAGCAGCAGTGAGCAGTGTGCCTGCATTTTTATGTTCAAGGCAAAGACAGAGCAGCTATTTCAGGTGTGGCCCCAAACAGCCCATGCCTGCAAGGTCACACAAGGTGC
The DNA here is from genome assembly GCA_027574665.1 of Rhynochetos jubatus. Taxonomy (NCBI): domain Eukaryota; kingdom Metazoa; phylum Chordata; class Aves; order Eurypygiformes; family Rhynochetidae; genus Rhynochetos; species Rhynochetos jubatus. Next base: position 13,507,520 of record CM050652.1, read on the forward strand.
GTAGAAGGCAGGTTGTCTGAAATGTGTGTGCTAGGGAATTGGACTGCTAAGGCAGAAGAAACAACGCAGCCCCTTGGACAGTGATGTGCTCTGGGGACACAGTGACCACCTCAACGACTCTAAGAGTCCATGAGGATGGATGTGAGCTGGTCTGCACCACTTGTTCTGGGAATGACAAGAGTCTCTCTAGAGCAAATACAAGTAGTCTCAGAGTATCTGTTACTGAGTTTACATTCTTCCACAGTAGTCATATAGTGCCTGTTTAGAGTACCTAGGTAGCCTAAGACTTAACCTCACTTAACTGTTTAAATTTAGTGGGCTACAGCCAAGCCTTAGTGATCAATTCTGATTTTATCCACTGATTTTATAATGATATACCACAGACAACTGCATTTGAGCTGCTCCTATTTTTTTATTCATGCAGCTGAGTAGAACAAATCATATTCTGAGATAAAACTTTTATCATAGACATTGAGCATTCTTAAAGTAAACTACCTCCTTACCTCACTCTTTTTAAAAATAAAAAAAAAAAAAAGAAAAAATATTGAAAGTTATTATCTTACTTACGTCACTCCATAATGAACTGTTCTGAGTTGTTAGCATCCACATTTGGCTAACTTGAGCACATCTTGCCAGATCAATTAAATTCACATAACGGAAAATCTACATCAGAAAAACATTATGTTGTATTGAAAACTATTCAGTAAGAAGCACTGCTGAATTGAATGATGCATATTCACCTCTCCTAAACAACAAGAGATATTTGCAAATTAAATTCTTCTTTCTTAGGAGTTTAAACATACCTTTTATAGCAGAATGTCAGTAATCACTCTCATTAACACCCTTAACTAAGAGTATGAAAAGACGGCTTTGCTTATAAAATCATGAATTCAAGCTGTGATGGAGAATGACAGGCACCTTTCAATACTAAAGACTATTCATGGACTATCAGCAGTTTTATTTCACCTGTATTAAAGCAACACCTGATAAAACACCTCTCCTAAAACTATTTGAGACAATATAATTTGGACTAAAGCTTTGTAGATTAAATATAGTATTTTAAAATTCAACTTTAAATTACCTAGGTTTTGTAGTTTCTACCTCAGAGGTCTTTTTAATTTAACTAATATAATTCAGTAAATATGTCTATAAATCTTTAATCTCAGAATATTAAAGTCAATGTGTTGTATTATGACAGAAAAAATTTAAAAGCTATACTGACAGTTCATTTTATACAGTTTAATATTCTAAAATATACTGCTACCACTAAGCAACATTCTGAAAAATTAAATTGTAGCATTCAAAAATGGTCTTGCCTTGGTAAATAATCTTAGATACTGCAATCTCAGTCCATAAAAGTGAGAGTCTGAATGAAGATTTGGCAAGCTTCTGCCATAGCTCCTCACCTACCATCTTTATGACCAAGTGTCAAACAGTACTTCTGCCAAGAGAATGCTAATGTTTCATCTTCAAAGAAATTTGGTAAAATTGAATGAGGGAAAATACGGTAAAATTTAATAGCTTTGTTGTAGAAGCAAATATGCATTATATTATAACCATCTGAAAATATAAAATGCATTTAAGACTCAAAGACAAAGAGCACATGCAGAATTTTATATAAAACAGCTGGATTATTTACATACTAAAAGGTCCCATATCCATAACCATTTGAAGAATTGAATTACTGCATCATGCTGAAATACAAATATGTGATAAGAAACACAACACTTAAAACGTGCAGTTCTAAGTATGAAAAACAAACCAGCTGAAAGGAATACAGTTAATAAAACCCCACATCACTTTTCTTAAAGCAACTTTTATATAAGGAAAATTTTATGCTTGTAATGTAATTATTTTCATAACTGCACAATAACGTATCAATGGCAACAGTTTAAATCTGGTATGATAATTGACTGACAGCAAAAATACAAAAGAACTTTCTAATTTTATCCCATAACATGTCACTGAAGAGAAAATTTTCTTATTAATACACCTTTTCAAAGAGCTTGGCACGTAAGGTATGTACCTTAATAGTAAGATGTAAGACGGCAAACGTAGCAAAGATGCCAGTGTGTTTTATAGAAGAGCATTTCCATGTTAGTTATACAACTTTCCATACAATAATGCGTACAGTAAAACCTGGTTTTCATTACAGCAGTATATGAAGTATGATTTGAAATATGCTCCAGAAAAATTAATGCATACTCTGTACAGAGTTCACTCAAACTATACAGGCACAAGAGAAAACTTGAATCAAATGGAAGTTTTGAGGTCCAAATGAGTGTTGTACTCAGAAGCAAAATACATAAAGCCTTTGCAAAAGCAAGGAAATAATTGCTTCACTTCTGGGAATCAACATAGCTAAGAAGCGAAGAATGAGTGACTACCTGTCTAAGTGTGGAGTGCATAGATTACCAAAGCGCAGGTTATCTTGGTTATACTGAAATATGCTTTATAATAAATAAGCCACTAAAAACCTGTTAGAATCAAAAAGGAATGCTCTAATAAGATAGATGTTTCACTAAAGGAAATATTCGTTCCTTAAGAGAAACTTTTGTCCTGATTTATATTCTGTGCAGTTCTACTGAAACGAACAGCACTGGAAAACATATTGGCTAGAACCCATTTTTATTACAGAGATGAAGTGCAATGAAAAGAAACAAGCAGAAATACCAAGAGTATTCTACAAAGATTTAAAAAGATTTGCTGTTTCAACCTATAGAGACTATCCTAAGGCTATACTTTCTTTAGCTAGAAAAGGACAAATCACTGATGAAGTGTTTCTTACCGTTAGTATTTAATCGTGTAGGTAATACATTTGACCAATTTGCCTGCTCCTCAAACTATGCTGCTGTTCCTCAAGCTGTCTGCATTCACTTCATATAAGCTACTTAATTTTAAAAACCAGGTTTTCTGGCTTTATGTTTTTATTCTGGAATCTTGGGAGCCTGCCATAGCTATACTCGTTTTAAAGGTATTTAGGTGGTTCAGAATGCACCTGGGGACTTACAATTTTTTTTTTAAATCTTTGTACAGAAATGTGTAGGTCCTTCTCAAAAACAAATTCCTTCTGCATCCCATCCCTTTTAAGACTTGCATCCCATGATAATTATAGTTTGATCCATCACAGGCTCCTCTAACTGAAAGTCTGTTTAATTTGGACATGTGGATTATTTCCTTAACTTCAAAACTCAATCTAATTTAAAACTCTAAGGAATTTTGACACAGCTCACAGTTCTTGAATAATTGGAACTATATGACTTGTTAGAATGAGAAATAAAGTATTTCTAGAAGAACAAAAGCAAGACTTTTAATTTGACACTCTCTTGCTGGTAACTTTTTGCATGTTCAGTTCTGAAAAGGTCTGTTGAAAGATTTATTCCAAGTTAGGTCAAGACCACACTAGCCAGCTTAAAGCACACCAATCATTTTCTGTCAATAATTCAACATTAGGGTACAGACTTTTTTAGGAAACTGTAATTTACAAATCAAATGGTTTCCAGTTGGCCCTGAGGACAGGTCTTGTCCCAGCAGTAAATACAAACTGTCAGATACTTTTTGCACAGGAGCAGAACAGAAAGCTGCAATAAATGATAGCACACTAATAATTATATTTACTAAATATTCTGTGATCTTGAAATGATCCACCACCAAATATCATCTACAGTGCCAGAGACAATAAAGCCTCATCATAAATTCCAAAACTTCGAGAGGTCCAGGCATGCTATATTTTCTACAGTTTGTGAATTCTCAGAGCAAACAAAGGTTTGGCCTGGAGATGACAGCACCCTATTGCTGAAGGAGACTGAATCTACATACTGGATCCACCAAAGAGACAGTATGAGGATTCACAGAGGGAAAGAAAGGGGAGAGCTGGGGGGAGCGAAAGAAGAAGGAAAGACAAGAGAAAGAGAGTGCTCTGCCTTTCTGCAGCAAATGGTTAGGCACTCAACTACTGGGAAGCTCTGGTCTGGGCCAGTAAACAGAGAAGCTCTTTCTCCACTTCCCATACTGAATAAAACAGCAACAGCTCACGAAAAAGAAATCAGGTGACAGCCACACAGATTTGCACCTCTCTCTGGATCAAGGGAGCCGCGCTATTTTAAATACAAAATGGAAGCCCTTCAGTAGGCTTCCTGCTTTTCTGGACTGTTGTGGTTTACTCTGGCTAGCCAAATACCATGAAGCCGCCCTCACGAATTCCCCCTCGCCTCCTCCAGCAGAGGGGAAGAATCGGAGGAAAAAGAAACAAGGAAGCTCGCAAAATTGAGATAAGAACTATTTACTAATTAAATCTAAATCAATATATACAGATACTACTAATAATAATTAAAATAGTAGAAAATAAAACATATGATACAATATTATACAATATCTCACCATCCACTGACCAATGCACACCCAGATGCTGAGTAGTGAGAGTCAGACCCAGAGAGCCTGAGAACCACAGCCCGAGAGCTGCCGCAGCAGACTCCGAATGAACCCTATCAGCGATAGCGCGGCCAGGAACTCTAAACAACCCACCAATTAACTCACAAATGAGCCAGCACAGGAGTTAGCAAAGCAGCTAACACAGGAGGGTTAGCAAGTGCCCCGGAGTAAGGGAGCAAGGGAGTAAGGGGGAGAGTAATGGCTACCAGACGCCCTCCCCCACCCCAGTCCCGAAACATGATGTACTGTGGAATGAAATACTTCCTTGGTCAGTTTGGGTCAGCTGCAGTATCAGAAGCGGAGAAAGACCTTGAATTCAGTACAAGCCCAGCGCCAGTTAAGAATTTATCAGTACTTCTCTCAGCGTCCAGGAACACAGCTCCCTAGCAACCACAGTGAAGGGAGTTAACCCTTTCCTGACTGAACTCAGGACACTGGGAGAATTTTTCTTCCCTCTGCACTTTACACAGAAGTAAAGCCATTATTTTCTGGCTTGCCCCAAAGATCCACAGCTCTAGCTTGCAGCCCATGTATGTAATAACTCACACAACTTTACAAAAAATACTTGCAAAAATACTGTCAGCACAACTGGCTCAGCCTGTTCTCTCTCACATGCCCTGAAGGACACACTCCAGAAGGCGCTTCCCAGCCCCGGATGCTTCCATGCACTCCTCCCCAAACCCCTGCACTGCTGCTGTTGTCTTTTTGTTCATTCCAGACCTTAACTCTCCCTACCCCAACATAACCCAAGAGAATCAGCTCCCATTCTCTGTGGCCCAATTTCTCTTGGGATAGCTCCCTAGGAAAACAAAGGAATCCCCCACACATCACAGCAACCATAATATACCCCCACGAAAGCATGTTTGTCTCACCACTGCACACAAGAAAAGGATGAGGGAGGTAGCAGACCCAGTCTAGCACACCAGCCAGTTAGCTCCAAAAACCCTGTTCTTGCCTCGGCTGCTGTCTTCATCTACATCCTGGACCTATGGACCTATGACCTCACTATGTCAAAGCAATGGTATTCTGCTCATTCTGGTACACAAAGTTGGTGGGTTTTGGTTTTTTGGGGGGAGGGCTGGAGCAGGGAGGAATAGACAGGAAAAGAGGGGAGTAGATGGACTGGATGAAATTTTGAGGAGGCTTCTTTCTCCTTCTAGAGTGTATGAGGAGAGAACTACTCCTATTACTCCTTTACTCTGTGTCATAACTGCCACCTTACAGCTCCATGGCCAGTGCAGCCTTCCGAGCAATGACAGGGGTTTGAACGTCGTGGGTAAAGGCGAGAATTTAACTCATATTCCCCCACAGATGGTGAAGATACCAACTTTTTAAATTATGCCTGTAAGATGGGCACCAATATTTCCTTCTCCGGTTACACTTTAAAGAAAAACAACAGCAGCTGCTATACCCTGTATGCCCAAAAACTGCCTAAGGACTCGCGGGCTAGAAAGGCAGAGAGCTGTTTCATTGACAGATCCCAGTAAGCTTAGCCCTGAGGCACTCCGTTCAGTGAACACCCTGCACCTGCAGAATCAGGCAGATCCAATCTTGCTTCACCCATTTCCCCACCACTTGTTCCCCATCTCTTCATCTGTACCCAAATAACTGTCGGTGCAGCCACCCAGTGAGCTGGATGAAGGAATTAAGACAACTGTCAACTGATTCTGTAACAGAGGAAAATGGAAGAAGGTATTTCAGACAGGTCTGTTCCCTGATGTGGTTCATATAAATCACTGTAATGAACTCAAAGGGGAGAACCGTGCTGGGGCAAGAAAGAGTAAATGGGAATAACAGGAAGGTTGGGACAGTTCCCTGCAATTGTAATTGTGGATACAAGATCCTCAGCAAAACATCAAATTATGAGGAACTTGAATATTGAAGCTTTGAGCATTTGCACAGTTAAATGATATGTAACAATAATTTTGAAGATCTCTATTTTAGATCTAGGGGCTAAGGTCTGACCTAAGCTCACTTTATGGTCTTAAATCCTTGAGTGAACTGGAGCATAGGTTCCTCCCAGAAATAGTATGTTACATCTTAAAAGCTTTTTATTTTCCTGTGCTGTAAAGAGAAGGAAATAACAGGACTCAGCCACAGGAAAACAGAACTGAAAAATATTGCATTTTAAAATTATTTACTGCATACAAATAAGAATAGAAAACTACACTTGGTCCATTTCAATGAACAGGCAGATAGTACACATAGGAATATGTGAAAAGGTGTATAGAAACATTTGTATATCTTGTCATTAAGAATACAAAGCTATACAATATGAATACTGCTGAAGATGCAGGGTTTTTACATTTCTTTACCTGTGTGGTGAGTCACAAGAAAAGAACTGTGACCAAAAAAGCATCTTTCTGAACAGGCATACTGCTAGCTAAAGATCTTTTTAGTTAATTTGCAGATTTGAAAATACTCAGACAATGCTATTGTTACTTACTGTTTCCTGAAAATCCAACAGATATTGACCACTTTCTAGTGAAAAACTCAACATCCTCATCACTGCAATGGAGTTTTGACTAACATTCCCTAATATATGCACCTTACTCTATAGTGGTTATAATTTTATTATCTCTTGGGTTTTTTCATTTCAGCGATAGAATTAGTTTTGATTTCTTTTATGACATAAAATTTCTTTGGCTCCAGCTTTTGGATTTGGATTTTAGATATGCAAATGTTATTTAAATACAAACAAAGTGAAATAATTCCTTCCTACAATGACATGCTTATATACAGATCCCAGAAATATGGCTTGAAATTTGTATGAATTATGCAATTTTCTCTTTCCTTATTCTTTAGATTATTTTCTATTCAAATCAGTAGAATTCTTACTTCCTACTTCATTCTCCTCATAAACGCACATTAAAATATACACTGTGATGGGACCAAAGTCTAAACTGGCAAACTACCTTGCTTTTCAGCTCCAGACCTGAGTTGGAACTGCTCTAGAAATGGAAGACATAAATGTTCTCTGCTAAGCCACTAAAGCAGCGCTTGACAGCATATTTGATTTATAAAGGCTATAAACTTGTTTATATATAAACAGAAGAGAAAATGATATAATGTATTTTTACAGCTGCTCTGTAGTCTTAATCAAAAAGTATGGCTACATACCTCTGAAGAGCTGTCATTCCTTTTTGATATGTTAATATCCAGAATCTGGTTTTCATATGCAGATTCTTTATGCATGTGAGATCTGATTCTTTGTGACAGAGGCACAAGTAACTGTGAATATGATGTGACCTCAAAAAAGGGCAACCTTCAAGTACAGCTTAAAATGTAACTATATTTTGAGCTCATGGTTTGGATGTCAAAAAAACAAGGCTCATAGATTAAGATTAAAAAACCAGATTTCTCCTAAGATACAAAAAAAGGAATGATCCTGTCAATATTGTTTATTACAGAACTAACACTATTTCAGGGGTTTTAGTGAAGAAAGGATACTATTGCTGACCTCAGAATTTCTGAAAATTTTAATAATTATTTATTTATAGGTATTTATAGATATGACAAGTTGGATAGGTATAGACACATGTAACCTATAATTCTATCATTCATATATGTATGTAAATATACACACACACATTTATATAATACTATCTTTTAAATATAATACGAATGGCATATATAATATTACCTAACCAGGAAAGAGACCATTAGGATGTGGCACTGTAGACCAAAATTGGTTATTCTGCTACTCATACAGTAAATAAAACTCTCTCTGTTCTAGTGGTGTTTACTCTTGTATGGGAAGAACATTCCCTTTTGAGTGCACTGCTTTTGAAGAAGAGGTTCATACTAGAGATTCTTCCTTAACTTGTATCAATGTCTTAGTAATCAGAGGTATGAGTATCATGACTCCCAAATTCTTTAGGAGAGATAGTACTGCTGCTCTCCCATATCTGAGTCACTTGATAGCAGAAGTTCTCTGGTTACTGAACAAGCCAGTAGTAAGAAAACAGCACAGTCTAAACCCCATTGATGGACCTAAGTCAGAGTAAACCAGTGTCACATCCATGAGGACTGTATGCATCACCAGTGGCATCCACATTGATAACATCAAGAAGAATTAAAGCATGCTGTATTTTTGGTAAGGACCGTAATCTACGTACATGATTTAGCTTACAGATTCAAGGTTCCTGTGTGGCATCATGTGTGGCATCTAAATTAAGCTGCATTTGGGTTTTAGACTTTATGGGATAATAGCTGAATTTTAAGTTCACTATAGTCCATGCTAGTTAAAAGAAAAACATATCATGTTTTTTTTAAATACCACTTTAATGTTTTTCAATGTAAATTAATGGGAAAAATATAATAGGACAAATTAAAGCTTATAAAAAAGATAAAACATTTTAGCAGTAGTTCCAATGTATCCCTCAATGGCAATTACTTTCAGTAACCAAGCTGTAATTTAGTTAAACTGGCCTCTACAACTAAAGGTCCCACAGACAGGAGTTAATAATTCTGTTCTTTTCTTAAAGTACTACCACAAATCAGTCTCCTGGCTTCTGGGTTTCTACCTTTTCTTGTAGAAGTCAGTGTATTAACGAGCATTCACTCCCTAAAGTTACATTTTGTAAAGATACAAAAATAGGGAAGAAAGCAATCTTTTAAACAAACAATTTAAACAAATTGAATAAAAATGTTTGGAAAGAAATCTCTCCATACCCACTGTGCCCTTGGAGTAGACTCCTCAACTACTGCTTTCTGGCCTAGCAGATTTTTCTGTCTGAAGTTCCACTCTCTACCTATCCGATATATTTCCTGATTTCTTGTTCTCCATTTTGATTCTCCCTCTTTCTCTTGCAGTCTCAGCTCAGAGAAGTTTCTGGATGCCAGGTTAGGGCATGCAGAATATGGTCAGGTGTCACTGAAGGAAAGAAGAGCATTACCATCCTTCAAAGGATCCTACCTGACTTAAAGTAAACAGTGGAAACAGGAACCTTCCTATCCATTGCACAAACACATCCTTTTCAACAAAACATAGTATATATAATTTATGAAATATGCATATTAAAATTTAAAAAGAACACCAACTATCACAAACCTGTAATAAGGCTTTTTCTGGTAAATTAGATGTTTTATGTCTGACAGTAAGATCATTTGATTCAAAATAGTCTTTCTGACTTTCCTCTGCCAAACTCTGAAAAAAGATGGTACAAGAGAAGTACAATTTTATCTTAATTGCAACATTTCAAATAAACTTAAATATTCCCAAAATGAAATTAAATTTGCTAAACTTAACTACGTATTGTCAAATCCCCATATAGTTACCCATCTATGAACACTTGAAACTGCTATTGGTGAGAATAATGATAATCTTAGGGTGCATCTCATGATTTTGCATCATAGTAATACAGCGTAGAAGCATCAGAGACCATCTGCATTTCCAAACCAAAACATACACAATATGACATAAACATACTATTAGCACATGTGAATTCTGCAGACAAGTCTTGAAAAGGTATCACTGCATGTTATATTGTATGCAACAACATATTCTGCATGAGAGATACTGAAGTATTTTTCATACATAATCTCAACATGGGAGTAACATTGAATCTCCTTTTATTCTAGCTGAAGAAACAGAAGAGTTTCAGGGGTTATAAAATTGATTTTCATTTGAACATTGCTATAAGGATGAGAGGAGAAAAGAAAGAGGAAATATGCTGGAAAGGAGAAATGAGGAATAAAGAAAATGGGAAGGAAGAAAACAGTGGGATGGGAAAGCCAGAAAGGAACGAGTAAATGGAAATAATGAGCTTTAGATTGTAACTTCCCATTCTGAAAATTTATTTGCCCTTTAGTAGGAATGCCAGTTCTTCTGGCCCATTAAGTTTGTACCATATGATAATCACTGATGGCATAATTCTGCATTTTAAAATCAATCAGTGTCATGTCAGACAAAAGACTGGCAGATATGACATAGGACTTGCAGAGGATTCTTGCATGTCTTGAGCTCTAAGTTGGAGGCCTGTCTGGTCTAGTCTTGCCTGAGATACCCTAAGGCATGCTGAATTACATCAGAAACCTATGTTTAGGTGACTCAGTTGCACCCAAAATGCCTACAAAAGTGTACACAATACAAAAGTACACAATTAAAACCCAATTCCGTTATATGCTTTGTTATATGCATTCTAATCTAATTATGGAAGTCAAATCAATCCTTGCAACTGCTATTAAGAATGGAAAGAATTTAAGAATATTATTCCCTAAGAATGCGTTGATACACTCCAGAAACAGGACATCTTTTGTGCACTCTATCTAGTCAGACTAACGAAGTATTTTAAGATACCAGCAAGAAAAGAGGAGAAAGAAAAGGTACAGGAGGGAGAAGGAACAAAAATAAAAGTGAGAGTCTATGAACTAATTTGAGAGAACGGGGAAGAAGCAGAACTAAGGAAAAGTTTACTCCAGGAAGGATTTGACAACTGGTGCCTGGCAGCTGGGCAATTGCTATTCATAAATTGTCCACAGCTGGTTTCCATCCTGACCATCCTACAGCAGGGAAAGTAAAAGGAGCCAAACAGTGGGAGAGCTTTATCTGTGTGAGCATGATTTTTGGAACTCATATGCTATTAGCAGCAGCTGAATCTTGCAGCTCCCATTTCTCCCCTTCCCACGTGGTGTATGCCAAGCATCCCACCAAGCTACGGCATTCTCTTCCTTGGCAGGAGAAACCTTCCCAGAAATGAGAAGGGCTCTGTATTTCCACAGTGAGACCAGACTGGCTGGCAGTGTGGCCTATGGGGCTGTCCATGTGCTGCCTACCCTCTGTTGATGACAATTTTGGTTACCCCCCACTTCTGGAGAGGACGTGAGGTTACTGAGGCTTCTCCTTACTCTTCGGGAATCTACACCTCTTGGATTCTGGTGGCAGGGATCCAGAGGCATCACCTTTACTGATGATCATCTCAACTGGTAATATTACCCCTAAGACATTAGCCACCTGATCCAAGCCAGCTAGATCACTGATAATATACAACAACATACAACCTCTTTTGCTGCTTGAGATGTATCAAACTTCTACTTGTAGAATGTAGAGGTAATAATCTGCTTCCCATAACACAGTAAGTACTAAATGCTAGTATTAGTAGTAGTACACTAAAGTGCTCCATTTAATATCAATAGAGCTGTTTTTCCATAACAGTTGGAATTAATGGAGTTAATCTTTAATCATTGAGCTTACTATATTTATACTGCATACCTCAAAATATGCTTTTGTTTTCAAAGAACTGTGGGCCTCTGCATGCCAAGCTTTCATGACCGCATTTAAATATATTTTGTTAAAGATCTCTTGCAGCCTCTTCAATGCCACTGAAAATACACATAATTATAACCAGTTTGAGGACAAGTAAGAACAAGTATGTTGTTTAAATGCTTCACATGAATGACTGTTTCTCAAATTACATTTCAATGACACTACTATTCAATTCAGCTTCTAAATAAATAACAACTTTTTACAATAGATACAACTAAGACTGTTACAATAGGATTTCAATTTAGCTGGCAAGGCATAAACATGACATATTTCCAATTTATCAGAGCTATGTATAATACATCACTGATCTACAGGTTGATCTACCCAATCACTCAGTAATTTCACAGAGCTTGGAGATGCAAGATGTATACAGACCTCAGTGAAATAAAATAAAATAACCTTAACAATGTTTCAGATGGCATAGAAGTCAAAAGTTGTAAGAATAAATTCAGTAAATTCAAGTGCTAAGTGTTACACCATAAAAAAAAACCAGTAAAGCAGCTTATGAAAGATCACATGTTCATTATGAATTAAAATAAACATTTTTAAAAATTACTTTTAAGCAAAGTTTGGAAGGAATTGAATTTTCTTTAGTCCAACACAAAAAAAAAAAAGCATGGGGAACATTATAACTGTCCCTCTATATGTACAAGGTGTTACAAATACAACTGAAATAAAGCAATTTTCACAGTCACTGAAATAAATAAAAGAGGAAATAAGTGACATTTTCTGCAAAAACTTAAGTCGTCATTCAATTTTTTTGTCAGTTAACTTTGGGAAAAAAAACTGCAATAAGCTGCAAAGGTAGCAGAGAGACTCTTTGACACTTTCAAGCACAAACAGCTGTTTAAGTAGCCTAGCCCTATATAATCCTATCTCATGGACAAGGACTAAGCTTGATTATGTGACGTGCAGTCTTCATTATCAAAAGAAGGATTTGAATGTAAATTCTGATATAGTAAATACACATTATAGAATCATTTATCTACTTTGTTTTAAACAAAAAGGTGTCTTGAAATTCAACTGAAGCAAATTATTATAGAGATACATTTAAGATTCATTCTTATTTGTGAAAAAATAATCAGTGAGTCTCAAATCTGGCAAGAGATGCAATGTTGATAGTATAAACCTAGGTTGGTTTTGTCACCTGAGTCATGCTCAAACCCTATGTGTTCTAGGGAACATATTGTATGATATTACTTGATTATGCACTTTAGTAAGTGTACACTTAACACTTTAATTACAAATTTTAATAACGTTTTAGGCTCTATAATCACTAAGGTACAGAAATTAGAAACTGGAAATATCTGCAAAGCAAATGCCTACAAAATAATACCAAATTGTCATTGCCCAAGGGAGGAAGGCGAAAACTCTCAGGACTGCAAGGGAAATCCAAACTGCATCTACATTAATTTGCTCTGACCTTCATCAGTCAGACCTAACAGCCCACTGACCGGCCCCTTTAATTCTTTCTCATAACACACTGTTCACTCTTGAACTTTTTCCACAGACAACTCCTTCATGGGCTGCATTCACAGTACAGTAGAGTTCTACTATAAGCAGATGTTTTTACTTAAAGCCATGCCTTTTTTTTTTTTTTTTTTTAATTCTCTATCATTCCAGAAACCTTGTTTATGGTGCAATCCCACAAACAGTTATACTGCTACTAGTCAAGAGTCAACAGAGTCACACGGGCAAGAATGACTGAATGGCATTTCTCCATATGTCAGCTTTGTCATGAAGGAAATACATGGTGTAACTATGCCCTCTAGATGTCTTCTCCTCTGCTTCCGTGAATTTAAAATTAATAAAAGGTGCCTTGGCTGAAATCAATATTCAGAAGAGAATATAAAAGGAAGTAATAAAAAAGAATAGTAATTCTCCAAACACTGCCTAGGGGAGTGAGACAACAGATTGGGCCTCTGGCTCTGTAAGAGCAATGTTTGAGTTATATGACTGCTGAGCTCAAACTCCAAGGTATAGGTAGTGCTTTTGGCCCATTTTTACTTTCATGAAACTTCCATCTGGGTGGACTCAGGTGAACAGAATCTATGTTCCTAGCTGCTGCTGTGTGGAGACATTAAAAAAACCCATACCAGCAGGATCTGTGGAACACAAAGTCTCAAGTAGAATGAACAAAGTATTCATTTTTAATGTCTTCTGTTTTTTTTCATTTCATTTTGATCTTCACTCCTTCCCCATCTCTCATCATGCATTCCCTCTGACTGAAGCCAATACAGCAACTCTGTGATCTCTCCTGTTCTATCCCTATCACTGTACTCTTCACCTCCCAGAAAAGCACCCTGACCCACTCCACCCTGTATGTCTGACATATACTCCACTTTCCTAACACCTCCCGAGCCTGCTTTGCATCAGCATCACTGCTCTGTCCTTAGAAGAGCACCAGCACCATCTGTCCTAGCAAAGAGTACAGGGAACTGCCTCTCATGGCATTCATGGTATCAAGTTGCCAGAGATCAACCAATGAATGGCATCCTGCAAAAAGACAGCTGGATAAATTGTTGGACCAAGCATATTTCATTTACAGAGCATAATTTTCTTTTATTTAACATGTATTTTTGGTTTTACACAAAGCAGCTGTATAGACTTACATGTCACTTTTTCCTTGTGAATCTGCACCCACGTGCTCCACTTCTGCATAATAACTCTTAATATTTGGACGTTATAATGGACTACCGCTAGAGCCATCTCCTGCTTTGCCTTTTTTCTTTTGTTCTTTTTCAGCAGATTATATTTTATCCATCCTCTGAATTGTAAAACAGAATGAGTAATTTAATATGGCTCCCGACCTGAAGGAAGCAAAATCTCTAAACCCCTGCGATTTGCTGTAAAATACAAACCAGTCAAGCTCAACAACATAAAATTCTGAATAGAACTGAGTTTTGTTATTTATGATATAAATAAAACATGCATTGATAATATTTTTCAGTAGTAATTAATTCACTCATTTTAATAAAATTTCTACTTGTTTGCAATATTCTACAGGATTGAAAAATAAAAACTTGCTTGCTTCCATCATCATATCTCCTGCAGCTGTCAGCTAGACTTTAGTGTACAGATCTGTATTTATGGAAGGACATCTGACTATTTATAGAAAATAATTTAAAAGTGTTAGGTGCATGCATTTACTCAAGTGCTATTTACGTTTTCTTGGCAATATAAGTGAAAATTAATATAACAGAATACAAATTCAATTTATATCTTAATAATTTTAACCTTTGGTAAACATCCCATTTGTCTTCTAAGGTAAGTAATGAGTAATTAGATTCATAACAAAAAATGTATTTCAAAGGAATCATATGTCACTGATACATTAAAATACACAATCTCTCCATATCTGATTTGCTGGAAAGGCTACTGAATACATTAGACTTTACATGACTATTTTAATTTGCCAAAATCTCTCTCATTTCAAATTTAAAAAAAATTATTTCATTTCATATAGTTGGAAGCAATTACAAATGGAATATTCTACTGTTCCAGTCCAACTTCTGTGATTATTAAACAAAACTGTTAGCTCAGGCAATCTTCAAAATGCTGCTGTAAAGGGAAAAGGAGTAATCTTCCATGTCCCTGGTGTATAACACAAAAAGGGAAAGCAAAAGGCTTCTCTAGTAGCATGGAAGGCTCAGGTATTAGGAAAATATTTCTAGCAGAAAGGATTATGAAGCACTGGAATAAACTGCCTGCAGAGATTGTCATGTCTCCAACACCTGTGATTTTTAAGATGACTAAAACCAGCCTACACAAATGTTACCAAGGCTAACACAGTATAGCTTGAAAATCTTCACCTACCAATTCTGTGATTCTTAGTAAGGACTTACACCAGTGTTCCTAACAAATTTGTACCTCCTATATAACAGGCATTGTATGCTTTCCGCAACAAAATAGCCCAAATTTATTCATTCTAAATGGAGGATCATTACATTTTGATAGACATGCTTATAACAAAGAAATCATTGAACAAGCTTATTTATTGTGGTTATCATATTTTAAAACTTATCTATGTATTATCCTCATTTTTAAAAAGAAAAGTTGTATTACTTTAAGTATGATTTACCTAATCCCAAGCATAAAGGAGATAGAAGAAAGAGCAGAAGAGAACACAGATCTTTTACTTTCAGACCCAAATGAAAATTATCCTTGCATTCCTGGGTATACTACCATACTCCTGGCAAATTGAGATGACTAAGAAATATCAGAAGACTTGGTTCAGGTCTGGAACAGTCAGAAACTCAGAACTGACTAGTTTTAACATAGAGTAACATTGCTGAAGAAACATAAAGCCAAATCTAAGATTTATCTCTCTTCACACTGTTCTATTAAAATGAAAACTTTTTTCTCCACCAAAGGAACTACACAAATATTGCTTTGGTAAAAGATTTTTACCTAAGATGTTCCTGAGGAATATATGTAAAATGCATATACTTACCCAAAATACAGCTTCATTAAGTTTTTGCTGTAAAAGTCCCATGCTTTGGTGCATAATTCTTCAGTCATCTAAACAAATCATTTATGACATTAGTACACAAAACAGTGCTGTATTACGAATAGTTAAAAATCAGAAAAAAATATGAAACCTTGTATTTTCCATGTGGCTTGTTGCCACTTAAAGTATCCATTTTAAAGTGACAAATATACAAGTATAATTTTCTGTGTATAGTTAGAAGTATTTTGCTAACAAATTACATTTCTTTTTTACACACAGAAGTTAAAGGAAAAGCTAAATTAGTATGTGTGCTTGAGGGAAAGCTAGATAACTGAAATTCAGTCTTTCATCCCTCATATCCACTCCTATTGATCAGCTGTATTCAGCAACTTAGCATATTAAAAAAATAATTTAGTTACTCTTTGCAAAAATCTTGTCATGACCCATTGCAATGAAAACCATTTACCACATGATTCTAACTCACAGGTATTTTAATAAACCTGTTTGAACTTATATAAAACCAAAAATGTGTAAGCCTACAGGCCAAGAATATCCCTG
Organism: Rhynochetos jubatus; assembly: GCA_027574665.1. Taxonomy (NCBI): domain Eukaryota; kingdom Metazoa; phylum Chordata; class Aves; order Eurypygiformes; family Rhynochetidae; genus Rhynochetos; species Rhynochetos jubatus. The sequence goes on from CM050652.1 coordinate 13,524,226, forward strand.
TAAAAGAAAATATGGTGCTTTTAATGTGCAAGTAGCAACTGGGCCTCAGAAAATACTGAGTTTTATCTTGTTTACTGTTCCTACTCCTAAGAAAATCTATGAGAGCATTTGACTGTCACACGTTTGTATATTTATAGATATGCTATATAAATCAACCATTCCACTTTTAGACTGACTAATATAACATTTGAGTGGTTGGTGAAAGAAGAAACAGCTGAAATGAAATTGCAGTAAACTCACAGTACAAATGAACTATGAGAAGACAAAACTTAGTACAGTTTTACAGCGGTAACTGAGCGAAAAATCTGGTCAACTGCGTGCGAACTGACTAAATTGCTGAGACTTCTTCCTTGCATGGTCATACAGCAACTTTCTCCTTCTCTGAATGTTTTAAAATAAAGGTTTTTCTTCTCTACAGATGATCTTTTTTGGTCAGTAAAACCAAAATGCTTAACTCCTTATTGCTTTATGTACAATAATACTGCATTTGACTGTAACTATTAATTGTTAGCACTGATAGCACTTTCCAAGATTTATTGGTTCAAGAGTCATTTTAGGAATCAGCCTAAGAAAAACCAAATAATGCATAGAAAAACCTTATAGTTTTATATTTATGTTGAACTCTTTTTAAAATTATGACCAAATATGAAACAGGAACTACTTGCTCGCTTCCATGCTATGCCTGGAAGCTATGCTTAACTCTGATGACATTAGGTTTTGGATACAAATCAGTACCAATAGAAAGAAACACAAAGTTTCATATTCCTCTCATTAGCTAGAGAAAAGTAACATGAGAAAATGTAAAAACAGAATATTGTGTATCAGAAGATTTGTTCGCAGCACAGACTGAATGCAAACGTTGAATGATTTTTACCAGTTGTTCACCATCTAGTCCAAAAACAGTGTTCAGGTAAGTTTCTGAAATCCTCTTCAATTTCGGGTACGAAGACAGATCAATACACATATTCCTTTAAAATAGAAGTAAACTATATTAACCAAATTAGTATTCTCAAAAGAAAATGCATCTAGATTACTAGACCTACTTACCTACTAGATTACTGTTACATGTTACGGCATTATAATGTGCCATTAGCGTGTTTTGTCAGTCCAAGTTCAATATTATAAACCACACAGCACACACACAACCATTTAGTATGTACCTTAAGACAGCATCTAATCCCTTTTCCATTATCTCTCTGAGCTTCTCTTCTAAAAATGTAAGTGGATCTTCTGGGCGCGCAACAATTACTCCACAAAGCAGCACCTGCAAAAAAGAAACTGCAATTAATGCCTTTGTGTTAGCAGCAAAGTAGCATCTAACCATGAAACAGTTAAAATAAACACAAGTTTACCAGCATCTTTTAAATTATTGTAAAATAGAGGCATTTCTTTTTATCATTTCCCTTCCCTTTCATTCATTTTTTAAAGTTAATATTGCATGTATCAGCATATTTCAGCTGCCAGACTTCAAAGCACTGGGTTTAGGATAGTAATAAAATATGTAGTATTTCTTTAACAATTCCTACCAAGAATTTCATTGCTTTTAATGTGCATTAAAGAAAGAATATATAGAAGATTGGATAATTTTATTTACTTAGTGAAAGCCAGAATTTAAAACATTAATCTTGTGTAGTAAAAAGTATGTTGAATGGAATGCGTGACCAGAAATTGATCTTGCAACTAGTACTGAAAACAAAATGCAGTTTAAAAAGAAAAGATTTGGTTTTCAGGATTCTGTTATCACACTACTTTCCATTATCTTTCAGTAATAATGCACAATAACCGATGAACAATTTTTCATTTGTCCTTCAGCTGTCTTCAGCTAAATGACACGGATCATTTATTTTTGGATTATGAGCTCACATACAGCAAGAACATCCAAGGCATATTGATTTTTAAAAGTATATGGGCAAATTGCAGTTATTTAAGTGAATATTTAATAGGAGCTACAAACCAGAAGTTTCTGTGCCTGGTAAATTTTTCAAAACATAACTGTGTATCTAACTAGACATTAACCTGCGTTAATGCAAAAGGTGCTGTCCTGGGACACACCCTCTTGTTTATGATTCCTTCTGTCTGTTATAAAGAAACTAGCTTTTCTTAGTTTCACAAAAACACCTGAATTTTTAGATTTTCTTCCAGCTCTGACAATTAGAAAACTGTTTTTATTTGCTTCTGCCCACAGCCACCACTCTCCATGGTGCAGCTGGATGGTACACATCTAAATTTGGCCATTCAGAACCTGCTCTAGCCTCTGTCAGCTCAATTACTATGCACTCTCACCATCCACTTATGTTTAATTTTCCCAAACCATGGCCTTTCACCTATGGACTCTGTGGGCAGAAATACTTATTTTATTTTCTAACATCTCTATTGATTCTGGCTTGTTGTTGCTGTAGTACAACTGGTCTATACAAATATAAAACGAAATTTTAAAACTAGGAAATATCTGAAGCGACTGCTACACGTTCGACGGATCAAAACAACACAATATTATAATGATTTACTCACTCTACAAACTCAAACGATGCAACACTGCTTTCCTTTCAAGACATGGCCTCTTGCTGTAACTAAATTAACGTGAAGCACATGCTTGAATCCTTTTCAGGAAGCATGGTTGAAGGACAAGGGAAAAGAGGAACGCTGTAAAGCAAAACCATGCTATGGACATAGAGCAAAGGCCATGCACAACACAGAGGCAAAAACCAGGCACCCTGTCAAGTGGGCCCTCACTGTGGTGGGAGAGAGGTGGGCAGGCAGGTAGAGGGAGCAGCCTGGGAACTAGAGGCCTTCCACATGCTAACCACAACACTCTGTAGAAACAGAATCAGACAGTAATGTAAATTGGAAGGGATCTCTGAAGGATGGTGAACAGAAGATGTGGATGCCCCGTCACTGGAGTTGTTCAAAGTCAGGTGGGATAGGACTTGGAGCAACCTGATCTAAGGAAAGGTGTCCCTGCCATAGCAGGGTGGTTGGACTAGATGATCTTCGATGGCTCCTTCGAACCCAAACCATTCTATGAGTCTAAGTTAAGACCAATATGAATAGGTAAAGAAAAATATTTCGTTATGCACAGACATAATGAAAGGCAACTCTCTTCAGTTTAGACGCCTTGAATAACGCTAATCAGCACACTGATTCCAACCTCAGCATCTCTTCAGTCTTAACAGAAATGGAATCTGCAAGGTAGATCTTGATGGTTGACTATATTAAGAAAATATTATAAATCTATCACTTATCACTGTAATTCAGGACATATCATTTTCAATAATACACAGGCAATTAAATGGTTTTCATCACAAATTTTCCTATGGACAGATTGCCCAAGGCCAATCCCAACGCTGGTCGACTACTCCCTCTGCTGGATTAAGCTGTAACTGTCTGCCATACAATGCCATTTTTAATTACTTCAAGTTTTGTTTACCTTTTATTTCTCCTTTTTCAAACAAACACAAACAATTTTTTTCCTTTTAGATATTCTGAGAGGTCTCCAACACAGGAAATCCAAACTATCCGTCCAGACACTGGGAGTACAAGGCTTCTATTTAACATGTGGGAATTCCTTTATAAAACATACATAAGGAAGGAATTGTAACACATGGTCTCACAGTCCTCAGCCAGGTACTCTTCAGTGATGTTTAGGCCAGGTGTAAAACTGAAAGTGATTAATCTACATAGGTCTGGCTTGCATATTTCTACAAGAGACTCAACGATTTGAATGAGTCTGTTGACAATTTTTCTCAACTAATAAATAAATAAAATTTATTCATAACATCAAATGACTAAAAGTATACTCATATGGCAAATGATGACTAGTCATATGTCATCACAAGCCCCAGCTAACCAACTACCAAACATGTATTAAAAAAAAAAAAAATCCAGCAAAATTGCTACACTGAATTAAATATATAGATCAGGCTAGAATTAAGTATTTAGATCAGGTTTTTATATGAACTGCTTCTATTCCTCAATTCGAAAAAGCTCACCTGTTGTTTAAAAGTTCACAAAAGTCCTAAAATCATGCAGCATTCAGTTTAATACTATTAATATCCATAATATTAATTGCTGTGTTCTATTAATATTAATTGATGTTAATTAATGTCAATTGTGTTGACTATTAGTATATTCTATGTTAAAATATTAATGGCCTGTTAATTAATGTTGATTTTTATAGCCTCCCTTTCTATGTACATTTAGCAACTGTTAAAAATAGATGCATACCTACATATATATATTCTTATTTTTATACATGTGTGAAAGAAAGCTATTGAGAATCAGCGTATTCATCATCTGAATAAAACATTTGATACTGATATCCAACAGGTTTTTACAAACTCTTCAGCTGTAACATTTTTTTCATCGTTGAAATTACCTCACTACACAGGGCAGTACTTTTGTTGATGTTAACAGACATTTTCTAAACAGCACCTTCCAGCTATTTCCAAGGCCAGATAGACACCATGACTGGATGATATGGATGATGACTATCAGCTGTGCCTTAGAAATTACTCCCTAAGAGGATGAAGAAACATCCATGTCTTGTCTATAAAGATTTCCAAAGTAAGATATTTCAAGATTTAAGTTCTATGACTTAAAAATCAGGTTATCTAAACACAACATATTCATTTTTACCAAAAAATTCTTAACTGTGGTATATTTTCATCGTTTTCTCTTACTCCTAGTCCTAGACAAATCAACACAGCATCTACCCAATAGTAATTTATTAGGGATACAACAAGCTTTAAACTTCTTGGTTCTCCCAAAACCCGTAAGCTAACCAGAATCAGTAGATGCCAGATGTAGTTTTGTTAAAAACTCCTGTTGTTTTCTTCTAAACCTTCATAATGTGCAGTGCTTTTCCAGAAGCAACTACTAAAAATAAAGACATGGTACATTTTCCCACTGAATATCAACAAACTAACTAAACAGGTACCATAAAAACTCTTTCTGTGAAGCTTGGATAAAAGCCCTTTACCGTGATCCGCTTTGATGTGTTGCGACTACTGCCTTCCCTGCTTGCCAGTACTGATCTTACTGTGCCTTTGTGGTTTTTGTGCCCACACAAACGTGTGTTATGTTCTGCTTGACTAACCTGATATGATAGGTGTCTCCTTCTGTGACAGAGTGACCCGCCTGGACAAGGAAAAAGCTGCAGATGTTGTCTACCTGGACTTCAATAAAGCCTTTGACACTTTCCCACAGTATTCTGGAGAAACCAGCTGCTCATGGTTTGGATGAGTGCACTCTTCACTGAGTAAAAAAGGAGCTGGATGGTCAGGCCCAAAGAGTTGTGGTGAATGGAATTAGATCCAGCTGGTGGCTGGTCACAAGTGGTGTTCCCCAGGGCTGTGTTGGGGCCAGTTCTGTTTGGTATCTTTATCAATGACCTGGATGAGGGGATCGAGTGCACCCTCAGTAAGTTTGCAGATGACACCAAGTTGGGTGGGAGTGTTGATCTGCCTGAGGGCAGGAAGGCTCCACAGAGGGATCTGGACAGGCTGGATCCATGGGCCAAGGCCAATTGTATGAGGTTCAACAAGGCCAAGTGCTGGGTCCTGCACTTGGGTCACAACAACCCCCTGCAATGCTACAGGCTTGGGGGCGAGTGGCTGGAAAGCTGCCTGGGGGAAAAGGACCTGGGGGTGTTGGGTGACAGCCAGCAGAATATGAGCTGGGAGTGTGCCCAGGTGGCCAAGAAGGCCAGTGGCATCCTGGCCTGTATCAGGAACAGTGTGGCAGCAGGACTAGGGCAGGGATTGTGCCCCTGTACTGGGCACTGGTGAGGCCGCACCTCGAATCCTGTGTTCAGTGTTGGGCCCCTCACTGCAAGAAAGACATTGAGGGGCTGGAGCGTGTCCAGAGAAGGGAATGGAGCTGGGGAAGGGTCTGGAGCACAAGTCCTGTGAGGAGCGGCTGAGGGAACTGGGGTGTTTATCCTGGAGAAGAGGAGGCTCTGGGAAGACCTTATTGGTCTCTACAACTACCTGAAAGGCGGGTGCAGAGAGGTGGGGGTTGGTCTCTTCTCCCAAGTGACAAGAGGAAATGGCCTTTGAAAAAGTTGTCAACTTTGTCTCTTCTGGAGACCCAGAAAGTCTGGTCTGCTGCTGCTATTCCCATGAAGGGAAGAGGAAGAAAAGAGGAGGGTGTGCAAAACACATTATGAGGCCAGGACTGGCCATGAGCTTCAGCCTTCCACTAACCCAGAGTTGAAAACCTGGCTTCTCTCAAAGGCTTCTTTCTTCCAGCCATAACCCCATTCCTCTTCCTACCACTTAGCCATTTATCCCTCATGGCAAAATTCATTTGGGTCATACAGCAGAGAAATCTTAAGCTAGATCTGCAACCGTATTTAACATTTTAAGAATACAGCCACTAACAACAGGGAAAGTGACCATACACGTTGTGTTGGCAGGATTACAGTTTGCCTGACTTTCTATGGATACTGTTTAAAGTAAATGTGGATGAGAACTGAAAGAGAGAAATCAGACAGGAATGAAACACTGATGCAGCAGGGAATCCCAAATTATTTGGACACGATTATTTGGACTCCAGCTGTGTCTGCACCATGTCCAAACCACAACCTAGTCATAAAAAGACTTAAGCAAATGGCCATTCTAGAACTCCATGTCTCTAATTTTGAGAATATGCATATAAATGTTCATAGGTCTCAGTTGAGCTTTGATGTTCCTTAATAGAGGGACCAGTATCAACTATCTTCACACCAATCATACTGTAATTTCATAAAGAAATTAAAATGTAATAAAATGAAATAATATGGCTACATATCAGCAAGCATCAACCTCTAAGAAACAAGAAAAAAAATATTAAAAGACCTTACACAAGCTAATTTAAGTGGTTCTTATGAAACTCCCTTTAGTCTTAACCTTAACTCTTTCATTTTTAGTTTATTAACTTAATGCCACCATTGCTATGAAGGTATTTATAACTTTTGCTTGGAAATGTAAATAGAAACTATTTTTGAAGTGCTGAATCAAGAAATACACCTCCCAAGGATACATCTTATCTTTTGTTTTTCTGTGCTTAAAAAAACAATGATCAAGAGAGAGACTCTCAGGAGAGGTACTCAGTCTGCATGGCAGCGCTGCTCTGTAATTATTATAATTGGCTCAAGATTTCTTTATTAATGTTTCCATGGAAATTCTGGCTGTAAGAGCTGCTTGCAAACGGGGTCTATTTTTGGTAGTTTAGAAGTATCAGGATGTCTCTTAAATTTGTATTTGTGCATTGTGCCTTGAGCAAACTGAGAAACAGCTCCTGCAGATTTTGAAACAGGCAGAGGTGAACATGACAGGGAGGAATCTAAAGAAATACAGAGAATCAGGGAAGAACCCCAAGAGCAAATCCATCAGCTGTGTTGCCCCCCGAGTCCTTCACGTTGTGACAGTTTACTCTCTTAACAGTTCATGGAAGTTTATTTACTGCTGGGCCAATAAATAATCCACCACCATCTAAAATGTGGTCCACCACCATCTTTACCTTTGACATGCCATAAAAACCTGATGGTACCAGCAGCACTCAAGGAGGGAAGTATCCAGCTACTGCACCTGCAGAAGTTTCCAGCTGAAATCAAGAAGTACTTCTGAAATTAAGACTAACAAGCCAACCTAGGGAAGATGTCAGTGCAGTTCACTGTGCATCACTTCAGTCATGGTTTGAGTTCAAACGTGGATTAAGAAGGAGAAACACCTTGTGCCATCCTGTTGCTGTTTTTCAGGTTTCCACAGACTGCTCGAAGCAACCTATTCCCAAACGGAGACCGCAAAACACCCCGCACCGCGAGAGCGAAGCGTCAGGGGTGTAAACACCCTGCCCGACGCCGAGGGACCCAAAGCGCCGGTACCGGGGCGCTGCCAAGGAATGAGGGGGGCCCTTCGCGGCCGGAGACATCGCCCCTCTCCCACCCATGCTACCGGGAGAGTCTGTGGTCCCGCCGGCTCCAGTGGGACCGCCCCCCACTCTCCACCCGCCAGCGGCAGTGCCTGCGCAGGCAGCGGGACACGGAGGCGGTGGCTGAGGGTCCCGGCCGCTTCCCGCTGCTCGCTGTGTGCGTCAGCCGCCGGGCTCCGCGGGGTCTGCCGCCGTTACCTCGTACACGTCGAGGAGATTGTGGCGTCTGAAATAAGCTCGGAGCTCGGGGCTCGCGGTCCTGAGGGACGCCATGGCAGCTCTGGGCCCAGCTGCGGCGCTTGTCGCCATAGCAATGGGCCCGCAGCCAGGAGCTGCCCGGGCCCTGGGGGCCCGGCTGCCGCCCTCCGCAGCACCTGCAGCCGGCTGGGACCGGCGGCCTGCCCCAGCTCCCGGGCAGCTGCGCACTCGTGTGCTCCCAGCCTGCTTCCCGTGCCTTACCGAGTGGTGCAGGGAGCGGTAGCCACGCTTCCCCATACAGAGAGGCAGAGACGAGCATCTGTCACTCTGAGCAGCCGCAGAGAGCCTGTCCCGCCTCGCACCGTCAGGGTTTCACAGAATCACTAAGGTTGGAAAAGACCTATAAGATCATCCAGTCCAACCATCAACCCAACACCACCATACCCACTAGACCTTGTCCTCAAGCACCACGTCTACATGTTCCTTGAACACCTCCAGGGATGGTGACTCCACTACTGCCCTGGGCAGCCTGTTCCAGTGCCTGACCACTCTTGCAGTGAAGAAGTTTTCCCTAATGTCTAATCTAAACCTCCCCTGACACAACTTCCTTGCCAGTGCTTTGGCTCAACCCTCGCTGCTGGGGTGTGCCCATGGGAGGCCCAGGACGTTCACAGGTGGCTGAAAGGGCTGCAGCTATGATGGGTGCTGAGAAGCCATGGCCTCGCGTCAGTATGCAACGAGCATGCAACAAGCGCCGACAGCACGAGCGGGTAAGGGTTTGGTCTGCGAGCATTTTCATCAGGGCCAGGCTGGATGAGGCTCTGAGCAACCTGGTCTAGTGGAGGGTGTCCCTGTCCATGGCAGGGGGGTTGGAACTAGATGGTTTTTAAGGTTCCTTCCAACCCACACCGTTCTGTGACTCTATACGTACCCCCGGGGTGCAAGTTCTCAGCATATGTACTTTTAATATATTGCTGTATTTTGTTTAAATAGGGTTTTTTAGGTGTTTGTGTGTGGTCTCTGTAAATAGCTTTGTAACTCTAAGAAGGTGCGTTTTTATTTTGCTCCCAGGGCCCCGAGCGCAGCAGCTGTCCCGAAGGGGAGGCCTGTTCACGCAGTGCAGGTGCTGGGGCCGCGGGTGATGTGTGTCCTTCAACACAAAAGCACCATCGATCGCGTCCTCGCTCCGCGGATCTGCGCTCCGCTGCACCCCAGCAGGCCGAGGACCCCCATGCGCCACGCACCGGGGTCGGCTCAGCCCCCCGAGAAGTCCCCGGGCCGGGTAGAGCCGCGGGTTGCGGGAGGGGGCGGCGCTGAGCCGCCCGGATGGGGCGGTGCCTTCCACGGGCGGGCGGTGAGGCAGCGGCTGGGGGAGATGCGGCGCGGGGCGGCGGCGGCGGCCGCCATCGTGCTCGGGGCGGCCGCCTGCTACTGCCTCTGGCGGCGGGCAGCGGGCGGGCGGCGCGGGCAGCGGGCTGCGGCCGGGGCCGCGCGGGGCCCGCCGGCAGGTGAGCGGCAGGGCGGGCGGCCGGGGCTCCGTCGTGCCGGTGAAGGCCGAGGAGGCCCCGCGCTGCCGCGGCGGGGGCCCGGTGGGAGGTTCCAGCCCCCACCGGGGCCGCTCCCCGGGCGCGGGGGTACCACCGCACTGCTTGTCGGCCCTCTGGGGAGCCGAGCGACGTTTGTAAAGGGCTCTGGCGCGTTTAGAAAAGCCTCGGTTATTTACAGTCCCCGAAAGCGTACGGCCCATCAGTGTATTTACTTACTGGGCTGATTTGGTGCTGTTATTAAAGTTGTGTTCCTTCTGTAATCCAAAGCTAAACAAAGTGGTTAGAGGGGATTACAAAGCACCAGTTAGCTTCTCAGTCACCTTGAGTCATGTGTGACTAGTGCAGTAGTCATAGATTGGGTCTTGGGGCTGTTCAGCTGGCTAAATAGTGGTGCCTCCAGCCTGGCTGAAGGTGGTCTTCGATGGCATTGGTGTCACCCGTTTATGAAAGCCAGGCACTCCATGACATCATCCTGACTCTGCAGCAGCCTTCCTCAGGTGCTTGAGTGATGCCACGATCAGCGGTGTGCTTAACACGGCGGCTGTCACGGGCTGCGGGGAACTACCAAAACACCATTCTCACTTGGGAAGTTGCGGTCTGCAAGCCAGAAGTTTGTTTTCCTACAGCGTGCAGACAGATTTCCACATTTCGTTTCAGGGAACACAAAGCTAACATGGTTGGTGAACATTCTTAATAATTTTGAAGGGGAGATTTGCTGTTGGTTAAATAAAGACAAACATACCTCAAGCTCTTATTAAGTATTTCTCTTACTTTCTACTTCAAAAAGAGGTAGTCAGAGGACGCAGGAAGAAGGATGGAATTCTTGCCACTGTAAAACACAGCCTTTTTGCCATGATACGCTGGTTGAGTACAAACTTAGAACAACGCGTTCTTATACCTGAGGGCTAAACCTCAGCTTTGTTAAAAAAACCCAAACATTAATTGCTAACTGAGATGTCTCAAACTTGGTATCTAGCATTTCACTTTTCTACACTGACAGACAACATTCCTCCAGCGTCAGCCCACACCACGGATGCGGATGCTCTACAGAAACTTATTCATTTGCTGCAGGCCACAGATGATCCATTAATTCAAGAGCAAGCTTTAATCACTCTCAGCAACAGTGCTGCCTTCTCTGTAAATCAAGTAAGTATTGTTCTGTAGAAAACAACAGTGTTTCGATACCAGTCGGTATGGAAGATGAGAGGTGCTGTTTTGCTGAAGTGACACAGGACTGAGAGCTAGTGTTCTAAAATCCATTTCATGTCTACGCCTTAATTTCTGCTACCCTAAATAATATAATTTACCAGCTTCACAGACTTTATCTAAGCTTAATGTTTGTATGACTGAGTTGCACAGACTTCTGTATTTTAAAAGGGCTGTAAATTTATCTTTTGTTGCTTACTGTGATGTTAATGAAAGGGTTGGAGAAGGGTTAAATACTTTCAGGATCAGATCTGAAATTTACTGAGGTAATTTAAACTCATTTGAAATCTTTACAAAGTTGTATGCCATTTACAACTATCCAAGTCTCTTTGAATTAACTGGAAGTACGATGCAGAAAAACTCTGAGCTGGATGCAGATTTTCATACCTTTGTCAAAGTTGAGCCACCAACCCCCCCACCCCCTCCTTTTGGTATGGTACTTACGACAGCTGTCTGTTCTGGCTTCTCAAAACTCTTTTCTTACAAAACTCTCAGAACAGAACGTAACTGAATCCCAAGGCACATTGGCCCATTTTTCATTCTTTTGAAAACAGTACGTATTTTTTTCGGTGATGGTTAGAGTCTAAGTAAGAAAGTTTAAGAAAAAAATCAAGTGTAATGGAAGAGAAAATATATTTTAGAACTTCATAATAATATAAAGCTGCATTTTGAAATTCTGTTCAGCCAGGGCTTTTAGGTACTGTGACTTGCCTCAGCTATTCTATAAAGTCATTATGCAGTAATTGCCTTTGATTCTTTATGACCTAAAATGCTTTAAGCATGCTTTGCAGACCAGATTTTAAAATTAAAGGTGTTGGGCCATTGTCAGATAATGTCAAAAAATACTTTGGCCTTGCAGGATTATTCTTAATTTCAGTGGAAGCAGTAAAGCAGGATCTCCTAGCACTCTCTCTTTAAACAGAGTAGTCTGTTCTGGAAGTCTTCATTCACACATTCCTTTAGTGTTAAAATGAAATCTTTGAGAGCCTTCAGTGTTTAATTTAAATTTTTAAAAGTCTTATTTAGTATCTGGTTTGTATTTCAGGATATAATCCGAAATTTGGATGGCCTTTCTGTTATTGGAAGGATGCTCTCAGATTGTGTTCCCAAAGTTAAAGAAAAAGCACTAAATGCACTTAATAATTTGAGTATGAATATTAAAAATCAGGAAGAGATACAGGTAAGTGTCTTAAAGGGCAAAATCAAAGTTGAGTCACAGGAGACAGTACAGGGCTGTCAGCATATTTGTTAAATAGCCAGGATGTCAAAATGTTTTGTTCTAGACATTGGAGTCAGCAGATCTGGATGATCTGTGTCCCCCAAGGCCAAAAGGATAACTGAAAAATACATTGCATCACTGGCACTTTTAAAAAGACAGTTAGGGAACTAGGCAGGTTGTGTTCAGCTCTCACCAAGTGCTGTTAAACAGAGATTGTGCTGCCGAGTTTGTAGTAAAATCATGTGAGGCAAGATGATTTCCAAACGTGTAGCCAGAACATCAGCAGTGGTTGTTTAACAGGATGGATTGCAGACTGAACTTAGCGTGACTCCTTAAACAAGGCAGAAGAAAACAGGACTTGATCCCCTGGGTTTGTACAGGATTTTTCAGGGTAATACTGTCATCTTAAAAGAATAGTGTATAACAACGGTAACAAGTCCCCCTGGGAACTACAGTGGGAAGAAAGGGTTTCATTCCAAGACTTGTTCTCAGCATTTAAGATGGTGTTAGTTGCTGTGATTTTTTTAAATAACTCCTTAAAACAACTGTGCCACTTCTGAGATGGAGTCCAAGCAGTTTGGGTTTTCAGAGCAATTTACGCCTCAGGAAGGTTGGTGAGCATAACTCTGAACACGTGCTTCATCATGCCAGTAGCATGTTTGAATATATTAAGAACAGACCAAAAAAGTACTTGTTTCCAAGTACCTTGATCAGGTTATGTGCCCAGCAGTGCCCAAGAGGTATTTATGCTACTGTAGCTAGGCCACCGATACTCTGTGTGATTAGAAAATCTGTTTGTATCAAAAACCAAAACATCTTCTGTTTTTATCTCCTTCCCTTTTTCCCCAGGTGTATATTACACAAGTCTGTAGGAGCGTTGAGTCAGCTCCCCTGAACTCTGATCTGCAGCTCGCTGGTCTCAGATTGTTGACAAACATGTCTGTCACTAGTGACTACCACCATAAATTGATAAGCTCAGTCCCGTGCTTTCTTAGTTTGCTTTCAGAAGGAACGGAAAGGACACAGGTACTGGGTACTGTGTTGTTACAAACCATTTATGAAGCTGCTTTACTTGTCTCCTTTTTACTGTTCTTGTAAAATGGTTTAGACTGTGCTTAGAAAATCAAATATTCATTAGTGATAGCAGATAGTGCATAACACCTGTAAAATACAGATCTGTATTTCTCAATGCATATTCAGAAAGAAGGGAGGAAGGGAATCTGCAGATTGGGCTAGAGCTCTACCATGCGCTGCTATTGTCCTATGCCTTTGCTATAGCAACTCCAGAATTCTCTTCTGCTCGCTAAACATTGCTACTGCATCACAGAGCAAGGGGAATCTGCATGTGAAAGGCTTCACTGATGCATGCATCTCTCTAGGGAAGCATGCCAACAGTGATAATCTAAGTTATGGACTCTGTTCCCATTACGCTTATTACATCTCTTGCAATCCTAGCAACTGCAACGGGAAATTGTGCCTACTTGTGAATTATTATAATATTGAAAGAAGAGAAAAGCTTCAAAAGGGACCAAATTCAGCATTGAATATTCAAAATGTCACAGTACTGTCAATGTACTCAGTTGCTCTATCAGATCAAAACCAGTTTTCCAAAACACAGATTTCCACTAAACTCAGCAGACCTATTTTACTTCAGTAAGCAGCACTTGGCCTTTTCGTAGTGTTTAGTTAGAAAATTAGTGTCACATGGTCCAGGAAAATACAAAGGTGTGTTTGTATGCGCTTCTGATCATGTTTTAATCCATCACTTAACCATCCTCTGTGTATTTTAAAAAACACTCTGTACTTTGCCTACGGTGGATTGTTCATAGATCTTATTTTGATATTTAAGTCAAGCTGAGTTTGCTTCTAAAATGTCTACGCTTAGTACGTACGTGCTAGTGACTCGTAAGCTGTTCTTTCCTACACCGAAGACTGAAGTGCACAACGCAAGATGTTAGTTGACCCTTTCTACCTTTTCCTCTCCAAGTCACCGTCATTGATGCCCATTACTGCTGTCCTTACTGATTTTGGGCCTTCTAGTGACCTTGTGTGTTCCTCATTTCAGATTCAAGTTTTGAAAGTACTCGTGAACTTATCTGCAAACCCAGACATGACAAGACACCTTCTCAGAGCTCAAGTAAGGTTCTTGCTGTTGCATTCTATTTTTAGCATCTATACACGCATACGTGTGTAGAGATGTGCATGCATTAGAAGAATGTGAATGTATTAGAAGTATATATGCAGCTCCAGAGCAAAGTTCTAGGCAGTACCCAGTTAAAGTTAGTAGCTAGAAGTGAATGTTTTTCCCAGGCTTGCTTTCATCCATTGTGCAGGGTCATACAGGTACCATATGTGCAGAGGGAGAGCCACAGGGCCTGTGCACTTAAAGACAGTTGGTCATACTTCCCATCTACCATTGCAAATAATCTGCAACAGAAGCCTGTCCTCACCTTCCCTCTCCACCAAAGGGGTGCTACCACATACTTTTGTGTAATATATGTAAGGTACTCTAAGTTTCAAGCCCAAACCCTCATCTCCAGACATGCCGTCAGTATATAGATTGAAGACAACAGACATCAAATACAACCAGGACTGTAAGTGATCCTTCTCAAGAGCTGTTTCTGCAGGTAACATCCTGTACCTGACATGACCAGATTCCACTGAAATCACAGATTCACAGAGTGGTAGGGGTTGGAAGGGACCTCTAGAGATCATCAAAATCCAACCCCCCTGCCAGAGCAGGATCACCTGGAGCAGATCACACAGGAACAAGTCCAGACGGCTTTGGAAAGTCTCCAGGGAAGGAGACTCCCCCACCTCTCTGGGCAGCCTGTCCCAGTGCTGTCATGCTCACACTGAAGAAGTGTTTCCTCATGTTCAGTTTGAACCTTCTGTTTTCCAGTTTATGGCCATAAAATCCCTACCCCTTTACACAAATGCAGCCATAAGACTGTGTCTCTAAGCCTTGTAAGTGAATTTTCCCTGTGCGTTTATTTATCTTGGTGGAGAACTCTGACATTTGCTACTGCTGGCCTCAGCGTGCAGGTTTATTTGTTACATCCTTCCCTCGCACCAAAACAGTCAGGGGCTGGAATGGTGCTGCAGCCTCCTTCCTCTTCCCCAGAGTAAGTTGGAGTGGCTTTTATTTTTGAGGTATCTGCCCTGAGCAAAGCTGGGCTAGATACTACCGTCTCTTTGTTGCTGAAACAAGATTAGGGTAGCTAAATATTCCGTTCTCTGTCAAAAGTGTATTCTTTTGTCATTTACCAGATGCGCTAACAAACACGTTCAGATCACTGCAGAGGGCAAAAGCAACATTATTGAGAAGGAAAGCAGACCCTCTCTTCCGAATGGGAATTTTCCACACAGCCATATTTTGAAGTTTGAAAGTACAAAGCCTTTATTAGCCAGTGGTGCACAAGCCAGTCTTTTCCAAAGAGAAAACGTGCATGCTGTGCAAGTTTCTGGCATGCTTTCACAACACGCGGAGTTCTGCTGTTTCATAGGGTTTCTGGTTTAGATGGTTTCGGTGCAGATTTTTCTTTCCATTTTTTTTAAAGTTAGGTTTAGTTACACGTACTTGCTCATGGTGATTATGGATTATTTCTTCAATATCCTAGGTGCCATCACTGCTGTTACTTTTTGACAACTGTATGAACAGAGATATTCTGCTTAGAGCCCTGGCGTTTGCTGCAAATTTGAAAAAGAACGTGAACAACGAAGATGTCACCATGATTCAGGACCAATACAGCGAAGATTCAATTTTCTCTACACTCTGCAGGGACTCTGCCTCATTCGCTCAGAAACTGGCATCTTTGCTGCATCACCCTGATACAGAAGTGAAAGAGCAAGTTGTGAGAATATTAACACAATAGCAATTTTTTTAACAAAACAGACTGACCTGATGAAAATCTAATCTTAGGAATGCTATGTTAAAACAACAACCCAACAAGCAAATAATAAAACCACCCCGAACCACTGAATGCTACCATATTACTAGGCACAAACCAGTTACTATGAAAGAAAAAAAAAAATCAACACTTGAAAAAAATCAAAATAATTTTATCTTTCTTTAAAATTGTCACTTTAAGGAAAGTATACTTATTTTTCCAAATATTTTATTATGAGTCAAAGATTATCTGCAACTGCCATTCAACATTCTCACCTTTATAAAAGTTTTTAGCAAAGCTTTCTGTTCTGTAGCAGCCCCTGAGCACACTGTCCTTAGAGAGCTTTACTCCTTTTTCTCTGCAATTGAAACATCAGAGTAAGTGCTTCTGTTGAGTTAGCCCCAATAAAGGTTTAGTCGTCAATCCAGCGATAATTCAAAACGAAGTGGAATATAAAAACATCATTGTGAAAGAACCTGAAGGAAGGTTCATTGATGAATATACTAGAAAACACTTCATACTAAAATGAGACCACTTAAACTTCCTGACTGCTGCATCATAAAGTAAAAGAAGTGTCAGATGTGAAGGCTAGAAGTCTTCCACCTTGTACCATTTGTAAGACATATTACCTAAACTGTTACCAGATTCTTCATCTTCCTAAGTTAAAATACTCTGCTCTTACTAAAATACTACTCTTTCCTTTCTGTAATTCAATAGATAATTTATTTTCAGTAGGCAACTTGGCAAACAGCTAAAACAGCAAGAAAAACATGACCTTGAAAACACAATACATCTGTGCCCTGATCAATGCAGGGGTAAAGCCTCATGTATCTAATTTACCTACGCAGGTAGTTTTGACTCAACAAGAGTACAGTTGAGGCAGAAATAGAAGTTGGCATGATTCCCAGTCAGAACCCTGACAATGGCTGCATTGACAGTGAACTTCCCTTTCTCCTTCCCGCTGCCCAAACCCAGTTCATTTTGTAGTAACTTACCTTACAGTCACTTCATGTTTTGCCACGTTCTGTAGATTTTTTTTTTCCTGCTGCTGTATTTAAGAAATCAAAATAAAGGCTAGATCAGACAGTAAGGATTTACCAATCCCACCTTTCTCCTCTGACAAGAACTTGAAGTGGTCTGTTCTAGGTATAGCTGATAGCTATCTCTTCTTAAGCTTAGCAACACAGACGTCTAGATGTCCCTTTCCATGTTCTCTACCCTAAAAATAAGTTTTTCAAATACCACCTTTTTGATAATTAAAGTTGAGCTCTTATCTTTTGCTTTGGTAGCTGACGGAACAAGTGACCATTGTCCCCTTTTCTGAAAATAGAAGAAAATGCGTTAAAGTGTTGTCATCTCAGTCTTCTTTTTCTGGTGTAGAAAGACCTATTTTTTCAAATGCTTTCTTCACAGAACACCACTATTGAGATGTTTTCAAATCATGCAAGACTCTCCACAGTGCCTTCATGCAAGTATATCTAACTTTTATCCCCCACCCTGCACCCTAGATGGAATCTCAGGAGCGCCAAGCAAAGTATAACAATCGCCATCCTACATACAAATGCTGTGAATTAATAAATCCAAACCAAAACAGGTGCTATTACTGACGTTTAATCTCTGCTCCTTGTAAGTCAGTACACTGCTCTGCGGCTGCTCATCTAAGTATTCTGTATTTTAGTTTCATCCTTTCTAAAGTACAGAGTTTTACAGAACAGTCTACTGATGATTTTGAAAACTAAAAAAAACCAACCACCAAACTCCAAACCAAAACCAACTTCAATTTTAACCACATCCTTCGAAGTATTCCCAACATCCTGCAGCCCGGTGTCCTCCACAACATTATGAATGTGTAATAAGCATTATATTATCTAAATTGTTACTGAAGTTATTGTGTAACTATGAGGCCCAGTAGAGACTTCATCTGAAATACCCTCCCAAAATCAACACTGAAGGACTGAGAGTAGTTTTAAACCAGTTTTGAACAAATTCTGGTGAATACATCTAGACCGTAACAGAACTGCCTTTTCCCATAAAGAAATCTTGGTGTTTGTCAAACGTGAATCCCACCAAAGGAATATAAGCTGCTGCTTCTTACATCTCAGTGTAATCCCCTGTTCCAGATCCCCTCCTCAGCATGAACTTGAACTGAGCTTTGCCTCCCTGTCATTCTGTGTTCGTGTTAAGATCTTCAAGTCTTGTAGGACTTCCTGATAGAAATTTTTAAAAGATGACTGTCAACAGTTAAAAGGTTACTTCTGTTTGCACCTGGCATGAAGTCTCGTTAACTGCTTTTAATTAGTTGCCAGAAGTTCACATCTTTAAATTTAAAAAAAAAAGACCCTTATTTCCCTGCAATTTTTATGTTCATACACCATGAAGATTAAAGTAATGCACAGCAAGAGCAAAATAATACACATATCCCATAACAAATGACGAATGAAGAAAATACTTCTCAGTGAACTATGAACGAGAATAGAAACCCATTTTAATGGCAATAGGCTTTAATTCTGCAAGTTAGCATGGCAATTTATACAGATACATTTAGCCAAATTTTACAATACTGAACAATGTTGTAATCTCATTCAACTTTAAAATTACATGGAAGCTCCAAGAAAAAATACCACAGCCTTTGCGTAAGAGGAAGTACTTAGTAATAGGCTGAGTCAATGCAAAGACAAACGCCATAAGGGATTCTTTGATTGCATGTACTGCATTTGACAAGAAAGTGACTTCAGACACATTCAGGCCTAACTTAAAAATATTGACAAAACAATGAAAGTGTGCAGTTACTCTGGCCAGCAGTAAGTTTTACACATCAGTGATGCAATATTAAATTATATCTCTCTTTAAAAGGCACATTTCTTTAGATCATTGTAAAATTCAGCTTTTGTGGTTCATCAATATAGGAAAATGTAGACGCATTCAGTAAAATAGTTATTTTCCTGTGCTTGTGCTTGAACAACACATCTGTATTGGAAGACTCCACTCACAAAACATGCAGTGAAGCTGCTGAGGTCCAGGGCATAACTTGAAGACTAATGACTAACAAGTGGGAGATGACATTCTAACAATGGCTAATTAAAGTCAGCCATTAATGTTAAGAATACGTCCTGTGCTGAGGTTATTATTGCTGCTGCAGGTAAGATGAAAAGTTAAAAAAAAAAAAAAAAACAGAACAAAACCCCCACAACCACAGTAATTTATCAGTGGTGTACATAAGAGTTGAAACGGCAAGTTATTCCCAGACATTACCTTATATATTAACCAGTTTTTAGATCATCTGTCAATTATAAACAATATAACTAGTAAAATTGATCATGAAATTGGTATGCAAGTTTTAATTCTGAAACTGGCAAACCTGGCATCTAAAAATCCAATTCACTCAAAAAAAAAATAATCTACTTTGTAAGTACATCATGTTAATATTTGTAACAATAATTGCTAGTTTGAATCAACCAAGGCTTACAAGAAACTGCTATTATCAAATCCATCATTTGTAGTCAAGTCCCGTGATTCTCCATGGTGTAAGAGGAAGAAGTCATCCTTTTTCAAGCCATATCTTTCAAGAGCTTCGTTCAGTTTAACTGGAGGATCCATGTAATACTGGAAAAATAAGAACAACAGGAGGGAGAAGATACCATTGCAGCATTTGGGGAAATAATACCACTGCTCTACACAAGAACTGTTTTACGTGTTAAACATTATCTAAAAAAAAAAAAAAAAAAAAAAAAAAGAGGGGAGGAGGATATTTGTCAAATTAAAATGCTTGGTTTCATTTTCAGTTTTTAAATAAGAATGCTGATTTACAGTTGCAGAGTAACTAGCAAGGCACAACCTATCACCCAAGTGTCAGTCATCTTCAATGGACTGAACTAGCTGCCTTGGAGGCAGGAGTTCGTCGAGAAGGGTACGCACCACAGTGGGTGCCACCTCCTCTGTTCAGCAAAACAAAGTGCTCAGTCTCGCTGTTCAAAAACCAGCGCCACTCCCTGGGGGGGCCCTAAGTGACTTCGCTGTATTCGTTACGTTTCAGAAAAGGCATCATCAGGGAGATCTCATCAGGGGTTTTGCTTGTTTTTTCCCCTACATACAGGGCAGCCTTTGCACCTGACACAGCTTCTGGGAAGCATGGTGGATAGAAAACATTACATCCGAGTTAGACTGAACATGACGCCTCAGGTGAACATTGGTAACAGCATCAGGACTGAATTGAAAGATCAAGTGGTACAACTGATGCAAAAACAAAGTTGAAAACCAGTTACCAGACAAGGTGTATCAAAGTAGATGTTTATACTTCACTGCATTTTTTTAGGCCCTGTGAAAGTACAGGGTAACCTCCTTATTAGAACTGGGGGGGGGGGGGGGGGGGGGGGGGGGCAGGGTTTAAAAACAACCAAACCAAACCAACCAACCCACCCAAACACCAGCAAATCTAACTCAGTTTTTCATATTCTTACTGGTATCTAATACACCTACAACAGAATCTAACTATTAAAAATACCATTCCATTTATCTACTAGACAGATGTGGTTAACAAACACTGTATTGACCCCCAGGCATGCAATTCATACTGTCCCCAAGTGATAGACTGCAGAGTTTACTTTTATTATTGCCTACCTGTCCCCACCTTTCACATTTCTCAGCTTTCAGAGATCAGAAGTCCTCCACATTTGTTTCAGTAACTCTACTTTCAAATTAACGGTGGAAATATTTTATGTAACTGGTTATGAAAAGCTAAGCATCCTTTTGAACTGCCGTACACATGGTAACAACTTTTCACTGGCAGAAAGTTTACATTTTGAGTATACATATACAGATACATAGGTTAAACTGCATGAGCAGAGTTTCATTAGTGACGGCGTACTCAGGAAATCCGAACGAGTGTAGTGCTGAAACTTACCTCATTTGCTAAAGCAAAGGTCCCCCAGTGAATTGCTACAGACTTCTTTGCTTGAACATCAATATGGATTCTTACTGCTTCTTCAGGATCCACATGCTGGTGTTTCATAAACCACCTACCAAAACACAAAGTAAGTTTGTTTGGGTCACTCAATTCAGTGCAGGATTTCTTCTTTACTTCCACTGGGTAAGCTGCAAAGAATCTAAAAAAAAAAAAAAACCAAAACGCTCACCTAACCAAAAAAGTTATGGAGCACATGCCTGAGCAACACACAGAACACTCAAAGTAAACAAGCTGGGATATACCAAGACACCCACAAAACTGCAGTTCACAGGTTTCACTCCCCTTTTCAAATGTATTTTTTCTTACCTATATTTTGAATAGTATAAGGACATATTACCAGTGCCTTGAAGCATTAAGGCCACAGATTTAAAACCATCCCTGAAAAAATGTAATGCTAGCAGCACACACCAGGAAGCATGTGCTTCAGAAGATAGCCTACGGGAACAGTGGGAAAGCAGAGGAGAGAACCTGGCAATTCTTGAAAGATCCCAGATTTTTACCACGTTATTCAGATTCCTATCTTCCTTTCCCAGCCTATACATGCTTTGCTTCCAGCATTATGATGAGCGTTATCATCAAGTTTAGATACCCAGTAGGATACAGATGCCTAAAGGAACAGATCTTTCACACTCTATAAAGGAGTCCTCTTTATCTCCAGATATGCTGCAAAAGCAGCGTAAAGACTGAAGCAAGAGAAAAAAACCACAGCAAGTCGCCTGCATCTCAATGGGTTGGATTAAGTGATGCCATTTCAGAAAAAAAGCCACAAATTCCAGGTTTTTTCTTCCATGAAAAATGTTGAGTAAGTCAGCTGATTCATCCTTGCTCTGCTTAAGACTGAAGAAAAAACTCTCAGCAACATCACACATACATAGACAAGCATCCTACACATTTCTGCTCCATCTTCTGATTGCCTGGGGTTTTTTGCTTCAGTAATTTCCTTCTACCTCTACATTCTATTGAATATTCAAGTATACCTATAATTTTCACTTCTGGGTGTTTTTGGGTTTTTTTTTTTTTTTTTTTTTTTTTTTTGCCATAAGCATATAATTTCATTTACGTATTTCGATCAAACTTTGATTTTCATACCTTGGCTCATAAGCTCCAATGGGGATGGCTGCAAGATCAAAAGGTCCAAACCTTTTACCTATCTGTTCAAAAGCAAAACAATATCCAGTATCTCCTGAAAAGAAAAACCGATTCCAAGGTCCCAAGACAGACCAGCTGCCCCAAAGAACCTTGTTATCGTCTGTCACAGTCCTTTTGCACCAATGTTGAGAAGGGGTGAAGACAAAAGTTACCGCATCATGACCAGGGACGCAGTTCTCCTCCCACCAATCCAGTTCAATCACATTCTCACAACCACATCGCTGCATCCAGTCCAAGAGCCCCAGAGGCACAAACCAGCGCAGCTCACTCCCAAAGCGTTCGTTTAAACTCGTTACAGTGTTGTAGTCCAAATGATCATAATGGGTGTGGCTGATCACGACTGCATCTATTTTGGGGAGCTGCTGTACTGTGCATGGAGGTCCCCGGAAGCGCTTGGGACCCATGAGCTGAGATGGGGAAGCTCGCTGGCTGAAGATTGGGTCGGTAAGAAAGACAAGTTCATCCATTTCCACCAAAACTGTGGCATGTCCCAGCCACGTGACTCGCATGCCAGTTCCTGTCTTCCCAACGAGTTCTGGCTTTTGAACAAAGTAAGGTTTTAACACTGGCAGCTCCTTCTCAAGTTCCTAGCAAAAAAAAGAACACAATATGCATGAGAGATTTCAGAATGTACGTGGCCGTGGAACAAAAACTGCACAGAAGGCACAAATTGTTAGTCAAGGCTTGCGCTTTGTTTGCAATTTTAGGCTGCAAACTGCAACACGAAACAGATGCCTTTTTAATGGCCAGTTTACCACCTACTTCCTCCTAATATCACATTAGGTTTCAGTGACTTTTTCATTTCTCTGTCAAAAGAGAGCTCAAGAGTATCCCATCAGGCCAGGAGACCTGCTAATAGTGAGAGTAAGCAAGCATGGCCATGAAAGCGCTGCAAGGCACTAACAGCATCCTGAAAAAGGCTTGGCCTTCCCCAACCTGGAAAAGAATATGCATACACTCTGTTACTGTAACAAATGCTCAAGTTTAGCTTGTGCGACTAAATGATGCATCACCCGAATCCTAGCACAAGTCACAAACCCACAGATGAAAGAGTACCATGTTCCCAACAGCACTCCACAAAAGCTCTGCTCTATTAGCCTTCAGCAGACCCCCTCTCTCTCCCCGTTATGTACAGAAGTAGCACGTGCAAGGTAACCTCACCTGGCTAAAGTTAGCTTTTACAAGTCTCTCTTCCCATCCTGCCAATAATTCAATGAGCATTCGTAAAACACAAACTCATTTTAAAGACAGACCTTAAGGCACTTAGCTATGCTTCTCCTGATGTTTTATTGAAGTCTTCACACTAATTAAGGTTTCATTATTACTGAATAAATCACTGTACTGTTCTCCCTGTATGTTCAGGATGCAGTCCCATGAATGATTTCAAATCAATCTAAATTCATATTCCTCAATAACAAAGTTATGGAAACCTTCTCCCACCTCCTCTCTTGTTCTCCCATGAATATTTATGCAGCCCCCACTCAAGTCAGACAGGTCAGAGAACTGATCAGTAATTCAGAGGAAAACATACAGCTTTCATCTCAATCAGCTTCCAGGTTTGACTCTATGTGTAACCTCGAGTGAGCACAAAGGAGGCCATAGCTGTATGTCATTGTCCAACCATCACTCATTCTCTTATTTTGAACCAAGGTTACAATTCTGCAGTTTAGCTGAGATGCTTATGCAAAGTTTTATTTGTAATAAATAAGAGTTTTCCTATTACAAAAACCCCCAAGAGTCTTGGAGTTCCTGGCCATCTGCAGCTCTGCCACAGCATGGCTAAGTCTCTCCTCCCAAACAGTTCTGACCTGAACTCCTCCCATCACTTTAGAAGATTTTTTCCTGTGTTAGTCAGCTCCTACAGACTCCTGACATTCTTGTCTCCCTGGTAATCACCCATGTCCCAGCACTGCTGGTTCCTAGTCAAGTTCTCCTGCAACGGTCCCCGCTCCCCGTCCCTACTTCTAGGAGAGCGGATTAGCAATCAGCAAGCTTATACAGAGCTGACCTCCCGCTCCCTTGAAAGTCCAGCTGATGTGACAGTTTAGGAAATTCCCTTTGCTAAAACAGTCTTTACAGCTTCAGGAAAGTATACTCTCTCCTGTATAGCAATATTTTATTGCTTTGGAGGTCGTACGTTGGGAAAACACACTCACACCTCCACCCCTCTGCAATTCTACTATAAGTAAGAAAATATTCATGAAATTGCTTTTTCTGAGCACTAGCAGACATTTCTACTGAAAGAATTCCATTACTGTCTCCAGGAACGAGAAATAGGAAACCTTCTGTAAAGCTGATTATAAGGTTAGTACAATGCAATTGCTTAATTCATACAAGAATAAGCAAAGTATGAGTATTAGACTGAGACAACCTGCTGCTTCTCCAAGAAAGAAAAAAGCATCACTTCCTTATCTCAGTCTCATTCTAAGTACACAGGAATGACACTGGCAGCAGAAATCTGAGCCACAGAGTGTTATGTTGTTACACTTCAATTATTTAAAACAAAACAGAAGAAGTGGAAGATCCACAAAACTAACGTAATACTTAAAAATGGAAATTAGGACAACCCACCAAATTACATGTGCTTAAGAACACAAATCAGATTATATAAAAAAATTAAACTCAGATATGGAATAATTAATTGTCATAATGCAATTTAGGTTAGTAAGTACATTAATTTAAATGGAAAATGGTCTTTTTAAGTAGCTGGTTTTAGAGGCAGACTACAAATTATTCTGAGAACTCCAGATGAACCCACTTTATTTTTGCTGACATTTGACACACTAGTTTTTTTAATTACCATCATGCAATATTAATAAACAATCCTAAATGGATGAAGAACTGGCTAATTGGCAGATGTGAACAACAAGTTCTTAACCGGGACTCAAACATATTGTACTAGTTTTGCCTGGGATAGAGTTAATGTACTTCCTAGTAGCTCCTATGAAATTACAGAATTACCTTGTATAGCTCATCACTCAACTTGTAAGATTTCAAAGTAAAACATGAGTTCTGTGGCAGTATGCTTTATATGAAATTCTTAAAACTCCTACAACAGGATAAAACATAATGAACAAGAGACATAATCTTATGGAACTTTTATCCTGCTACAGTACGTTTTGTTCTCTGTCAGACTAACCAGAAACATATTAATGCTACAATTACAACAGGTCTTTGAAATATGGCATTAATGTCAAATCAGCTACCAACAGAAGCAAAATGTGCCTTAAACTGTCTTATCTTCATCACTGGAGTAATACAAAAATTTCTCTTGCTGTGCCCCTTCCCCCCACCATGTTCTTCTTTCTTCCCTAATGCAAAGCAAGAAGAAACACATGACGGGCTTTGGTGACTAATTAGTTTAGGATTTTTGGTGCTTAGTGCATACTGGAATACCACTGGATTTTACAGAAATGAGAGCAACCCAAATTGTTGATCCAACAACTAATAATTAAAGATATTACAACAGCACTGAAAACAAGTTATTCATAAAGCCTGTAATGAAAATACAACAAGTCTATGCATCCTGGATAATGATATAAGCTTGTTGTGAAGGCATGATTATAATACATATGGCTTTTACACAGTGAATTACATATCCTGGATAATGTGCTTTTTTTACATATGCAAAGCACTTGGTGCAGATAAACTGAACCTGCCCAGCAGAGCAGGGTATCACTAGGCGTACTCGGTGCGGAAACTGAAGTAGCAGTGTGCTTGAAGGACATGCTACTGGCTCTGTTATATAAAGTATGGAGTCCTTAGTTGGAATTTTAAATAAGCTCAGAAGTGTTTACAGGTTGATTTAGGCGTGGAACAATCACAGCTGGAACAAGCATCGAAATAGCTGAGGACTCAAGAAGTTATTTAATTGATCACTATCTAGGTTTTTTATTTCTATTTACTTTACTGAGCTCCTGAATAATTGCAGGCACTTAATTAAAAATTTTATACGCAAAGCAATAAAATGAGTCCAAAATTAATCCCAAGTGGGTCAGAGAGACAGCTTCCCAACTGGTACAGTGTACATTTCTTTGTAATCATCCCTTATTACAGGGATATCTGTAAATTAAAGGGGAGTGCTGCAGCTCTCCCCTGCCATCAAAAAACTGTGTATTCTGCACTCTGTAGTACACCCTAGCACTGCCAGAATTCTAGGTACTTCAGTCACTAACCAGGCTTCTGGCTGGTGCTGGCAACATACAAAGCCTGTTGTACACATACGGAATAGGTCCAAGGCAACTGAAAACACCAAGGCATGAACTTGACACAAACGTGGCCAAAGAATTGTAATGCTGCACACTGCGCAGAAAGCTGCACACACCGAGGCACGACCACTGTTACTGCTGCAGGGTGCACGCGATTTCTAGAAGTAGGACACCAAATTTAAAACAGTAAATTGATGGAAGGGATCCTGTGACTGCCATAGGTTTGACTTCAGAAAGAAGCACAGCAAATTATCATCATAGAACAACTACAACCACGATTATTTCTCCCTTAAACATGTTCCATGCTACATATCCTTAAGAAATCCCCCAATCTCTGACCATCATGTGTTAATAAGTAACACAGCTTTCATGTCCATCAAGTTGATCAAATTCCCTCCTTCACAGGTAATTTGCCTAAAATAAAAACGGAAAAGTGTAAGCTCTTTGCCAAATACTGTGAGACTTATAGCTCATGCATGCCTTTTTGGGTGTTTAAGAGCATTATGAGCACCTTTTTGTTCAAAAAGGCTTTCCCTGGTTGTGCACCCTTTGGCACAGCTTTTCCAAAGTGCAGTCAGCACATTAGAAAATACACTCAGAAATAACCCTGTCAAAACTGTAGCCACTATAACACTTGCTGTGGCCACAAAGATAACCTGTGGCTTTGCAGTAGCCATTATTCTTCATGGAAAACAAGCTTCTCCCAGAGGCTACGTCCTCTGTCTCCCTCTTTCTATACCCTATCTGACAAAAGCAATACACCAAGAACAAATAATGGTGTTTCCCAGTAAACTGGCACTGTACCTTAAGTATTTCGGTACAAATACTTGTTCAGTTGTGCTTTAACATATGCTTTTTTTTTTTTCTCCTGGTGTACTGAAACAGAAACTCAGATTTGCAAACACTCCCATAAGTAAATGACAGCAACTGTTTATTACATTTTTATGAAGATGCAACATGTAGTAAATAGCAGTCTGGAAAAGAAAAAGGGGCAACATTTTTCAAATGAGATATGCCACAGGTATTTCATGCAATAGAAATGATGTTAGCAGTATGCTTCACCTATTAAAGGAAAAGAGCATAGTTTATGACTGAGTTAGAGGGCCATTTTTGCTGGTTTTGTAAATAAAAGCCAAGCTGGATAAATCAAAGAGTGTGGAACTAACAGAAAGGGGGGGGGGGGGGGGGGAATAATCAGAGGCAGAAAATATTAACCCACTTTTTGAAATCAAAGTGATAACATCCGAAAACCAAGAAGAGAAAAGTCTCCAAAAAATGCCTAATAAGTATTAGTTAGAAACTGTCCTATTTTATTGAATAGGGCAGAGGTAAAAGCAGTCGAAATCAAAACCGAAAGACATGCAAGCATTTACCTGCTTTGAGCGTGGCACATTGCTGTTATCTTTTTCCATGAGGGACCATTTCAAAACATTTGGCAAGGTTGGTGTTTTCCATGTTGGCCACGGGTTGACAAATCTCCCATCTTTGCCTCGCTTTGATTTAGTTACATCCTCTTCTAATCTGTAATCCAGCCTGAAGCTTTTCCTGGAGGTCCTGGAAGAATCGCTGCCCCTGGAATCTCGACCCGAATTCTGACATTTCTTCGCTGCTTCTTTAGGGTACTGGTTACTTGCAGTCAAAGGCTGCTCTTCATTCGTTTTCTTATCCATATCTCTTTGAGAAGAACTAAAAAGAATTTAAATTAATCAATCTTTTCTTAGACTAACATCAACACTCATAAGACTGAATCTTCCCACACACATCAGAAACAAGCCGGGCCTTCTCATTGTATAATAAACTATTGTATTTTTTCCGCTTCAAAAAAAAATATGCTTTAAAAACAGTTGCTATTACACAAAAAGAGTTCAAAAACATGCTGTGGCAAGTAGACATGCGATCTCTTTGTAGTTCAGGCAGAATTCTACTCCCCGGTATGCACAGCTTCAGATACTAACACTATTACCTACCAACGGCAAGAGTGAGGGGGAAGGGTTCCATAATTTACCTTTTGGAAGAATAGTAAGTTCCTCCTGAAATTTATGACACTTAGTGCCTGATACAATACACACCTCCAAACCTGTCCAAGAGGCACTGCAACCATACAGTACCTTAGGATCTGCC
This sequence comes from Rhynochetos jubatus, assembly GCA_027574665.1. Lineage (NCBI taxonomy): Eukaryota > Metazoa > Chordata > Aves > Eurypygiformes > Rhynochetidae > Rhynochetos > Rhynochetos jubatus. The sequence continues at coordinate 13,552,638 of CM050652.1, forward strand.
TAGTGACTTTGTTCTGTAGTGAAAGCAGCAGCTCCATGTAGCATTAACAGCACATTACGTCTACTGACAAGAGGGACACACACGCAGAAAAGTCAGAACACACGACATTTAGTCCTATTCCCTATTTTGCCCAAGACAAAAGCTTATTGTAATAACAGTAAAAGTAACTGTTTCAAATACCATTTTGATACACATTTAACTGAACTGACTAGTGAAAGACCATAGAAAAATCAGAACATCTAATAAATCATGACTGCAACGTATGTGTTGTGAAATACAAAAAGTGAAAAAACAACTGAGAAAAGCTTGTTTCTATGAAGTCACAATTCTGGCACATTTCTTAGAAAACTGCAAACTCGGTAGTCAGGAATCTTATTCCCAACTACACTCAGGTGTTGCAGAGTGCTGCTGCAGCACTTTAGTTGAAGCCAAAGCTCCAGTTCCTATATTTACTTTCAATATTTCAGTTGAAATTAAATATAGTGTTCTCACAGGGTTTTTTTTCGATTGTTGGATTTTTGGGGGTTTTTTTTGCGGGTGGTTTGTGGTTTTGGTTTTTTGGTTGTTTTTTATTTGTTTGTTTGTTTGTTTTTAATAAGTTGCTATTTAAAGAGTGCACAACTTTCTGGTACTTACAAACTCTACCTGCGAAAAACTAGATGATGTCCAGTAATAAACAGACAGCATGATATACTGCTTAAGTGAAGGAATAATTTTTAATAAGAAATTATGAAGTTTGTGCTGTGGAAAACTCTCCACCACGTATTAGCCCACCTACTATTTCATTAACGCAAACTTTAGCTGTATACTCATACAAGAAGCACGGGGCTGATGTACCAAAGCCAGCCCACTAAAACAGCATTATTAGAGTACAGAATTAAAGCCCATGGTTTCCTTAGAAGTTGCAGAACTCCCTGTGCCCCTCAGAAGTTCACAATTACAGGAGAAAAAGAAATATATTGTCACTGCAACATTACAGCTGAGATTATACACACACACAAGTGCTATCAGATTGAACCCAAATGCATTTACTGGTGATGCTCCAGCTCCAAATGCAGAGCCCGTCGCTGCTATTGTGGCAGCAATCGATTACTAAACAGCAAGCACGGTGTCAGTTGCAAAGATATGACAGTTGATAAATATTGTGAAATTTTCTTAACAAAATAACCATTACTTTGCCATACAGTAGAGATATTAACACATCAAAATTCACTTCCAATAAAGAAGCATGAACAACGTTCATAATACATTGCTAGAGATTTTTTGTATATATGAAGAGCACCCTTGGTCATAATCTTGTGTTAATGTAATTGCTTTGTATCTAGATTCCCCACAGTTTTACTGAAGCCACTCAATTTATGTATTTTCTATTTAGCAGTAAGATACCACATCTGCATCATAATTTTACTGTAACTGCTAATACTCCCAGGCTTTTTTCTCTCTCTATTCGGCTAACCATTTACTGGAATCAGCCTGCAATGGAACAGCCATCCAACCTGCTTTATACTATTTTAAGCAGACAAACTATAACAAAAAGAATCAGTGCCACAAGAGGTAGATGGAACCCCCCCAAAAATTGTAATGACTATTTTAACTGTTACTTTAACTTAAGAGGGACTTGTTGGGGGATTTTTTTTTTGGCATTCCTCAGAGAGCATTTTCAATGCCAAGTCAGCTTATTAATTTAGCAAGGCACGCAGACACGGCATAAAACATCTACTCTTCTAGAAAGCATCATGAAAACAAATCACAAAAGTTTAATCAGATAGGTACTTAATTCCCGGAAATTCTTCTGTTAAGATCTCTGATGTCTGATTTTTAAATATATATAACTACCGTAATTATTGTTCCTACAAGACATTTTATATTAGAGACTGGAGTGCCTAAGGTTTTATTTTTAAGCTTCTGTTTATCTATTCATCCGTCTCTAAAATCAGTGAATTCTACTTTTGCTTAAATTTTCATACAAACCTTTGATCTTATTCTGAAAGTATAAACCTCTAGGGCAAGTAGGGATCAACTACGTTGATTAAACAAAGACAATGCCAAAGCATTTAAAGCACTGCAGGTATCTGTCTGCCAACATATTTTCCACATGATGCACATACATTACTTTCATTAGTATTCCATAAGCAACCGAAGGGATAAAAGACCTCAGTGCTCACAGAATATTTTAAACCCTTTTACATGCATAAGAAAGGGACACATTAACAATTAACTGACAAAGTATTCCTGATGAACTGTAGATTCCTTTGAAGTATCAATCTTGTCAGTTCATTTCTGTTCCATTTAAACTGGTAAAATATATCTGAGAATATTCATGGAATTTAGTAAAAGAAACCTGATTTTTCTTATTTAAAACCATGGTAGATTAAAATGTCTTGAAAGCCAGCAATCATTAGCTTTATTTAGAACACAACCAGTTATTAGTCCAAGAAGATTCTTAGCCTTTTGCAAAAGAAAGGCTCTACAGACAAGGAGAATTGGCGGGTATATTTTAAATATTACAAAATACCCAATCAGAAATGAGCTGATTTTTCATCCAGCTTTCCTGAATTCTTCCTCCCCAAAAAATAATATTCTGGCACTTGAGAAATAAATTTAAGCACGGGATTGGCAGCCCAATGATGAGCGACAGAGACACCAAATTCAAACTGGAATTGTGTTTACTTGGGAGGGGAAGGGGTCATGTCCTTGGTGAGCATTTGTTATTGTAAGGTTCCACAAGAAACCTTCTATTTTCCACACTTCTAAACAAAGAGGAAAACTACTATTCTACTTAAAAGCATTAAATTGCTTTCTTAACAAATGGATGCCATCCTTCAGGATGAGGTGACTTACCCCTAAACAAGGGCAGGTGGATTGCCACCATCTGGAAGAGGGGCTTAGGCAAGACACAACACAACCACCCTCTCTGTGCTCAGAGGTGCTTTCCTGTTTCAACTGAATCCAAAAAAGATGATGGATCAAGGCATCCCAACGGCTAAAGGAGACCATTAGTCACGCCAAATCCACACAGCCAGAAGGTACTCCACACAGAGGGGAAGAACACCACCCTGATGAACAGGATGAAGCCTAACATGAATCAAAACACAGAGCTCACATAACTAGTTTTCCAGCACCAAATACTACGGGGCCCCTAGTAACCTACAGAGCAAGAGAGAAGTTGTAGATCAGGCAGGACATGGCACAGAAAACCCATGTCTTATGTCCCATCAAACAGGATATAGTCCTTCAGACAACAGGTTTGGGGTCAATTGTTTATTTTAGCATTGCTCATATATCTGAAAACTTGGATACAAATATGTTGACTTTGAGTCTCTGGTTTCTTTAGGAAAATAATTAAAAGTTAACTAAACATTTTAATACTTTCTGTTCCAAAAGATGGTTGGAAACAGAATACATTAAAATAACAAGAACTCTGACATTCAAATTTTTCTTTTAAAATGATCTTTTAAACACAGCAAGGCTTCAAGCCAAATTATTTTAGTTTTATTTGAAGAAGAAATACATCGACATAAATCCTATCGTGTAAGTCTTCACCTTTTCCACTCAGTCTACTGTAACAGCCACTGCTCCGTAACTGAAATGGATGTAGCTTCCCCTACCAAGCATACAGCCATGCACAGACACGCTACTACCCGTGAAGTCTGCCAGAACAGATTTATCCTCCTTTTCTACACAGAAATGTGGTCCTTATTTAATAAATCCGTAAGCCAGAAAGTTTGTTAAGAAAGAGTTACTATGAAGCCATGGTTTACTGAGTCTGAGCTTTCTGCAAGCCATATGCTGCTACACAATTCCTAAATTTTCTTTCAACATACATGTTTTTATGACTGCAAAAAGCACACTTTTTGGCTTGAAACAAAAAACAAACAAACAAACAAAGGATTTCTGCTAAAAGGTAAAGTAGTTGCAAACACTAGGGAGCATGTGAGTAATTTTTTGAAAAAAGGCTCCTACATGCTCAACTGTCAAACAACTGCCAGCTAAGTTTTGGGGTTTGGCTGTGCTTTTATTTTTTCTTCAGGTCTGAAACTGCTTTCATTAATGAACAGTTTGAGAGTGAAAAATTCTGAATGCTTTTAAACTGACTGCAGTACTTCCGGCTGTTCATCACACCGCTGTAGACTCAAAGCAAGCACCTGAGTTTTCTGCGAACCGTATACTGCTATGCAACCTGGAAGTTTTCTTTCATTATACATATTTCTTTTGATGGCAACAGCAGTTGCAACAGCAATTATTCCAGACGCTCCTGGTCTTAGGATTTCACGCAAGGATCTCTCGAGCTTGCAATTAGCTGATCAATAAATATTTTTATTATTTGAGATTTCCCATTGAAAGTTGCAAGCGAGAACAAGCATTGCAGAAATCTTCAATCAGATTATTTGATATTTTAACAGCCAGCTTGATATTCTGTGCAATGTCCTATGTCCGTATTTTCCAAACATCCACAAAGAAAAAAATCCATGCTAATACAGCTTTCTTCTGTTCTTGGATGTACCCATTTCATAGGATAGCTACAGGTTGCCAGCTCAGTTATTCTCAGTTCTCAACAGATCTGTAAGTATTCTGACTCCACAGTGATCTTGTGTACTGTTCAAGCAAGAGTAACCGAGTTGGTAACAGAAACAGCTTTCTCCGTAAACAACCTTATAGAATTAGGATGAATCCTTTACCATTGTTATCTAGTTTTGAGGATCAACAGTAAAACAAGGCAAAGTTTTATTTAGACATAACAGTGAAAAAAAGATAGTTATAAATAAAACATATGGGAAGCATCTACCCATGGCTGCCTGCTGTTAGGCATATTCTTACAACAGCTGTATTACTTAAGCAGCCATCACCATGAGCCAATCCATCTCTACCCTCATTACTCTCCCAGGCTTGCCAAAACAAACATTTGTGTCCACACAGTGGATTAGTCCAAGAAACTGATCTAGCTGATAGTCGCTCCTTACCTTCCCGTCTCCTAGAGAAGCATTTCATTTTCACCTGCATCACTGTGTAACCATGCAAGTGTTCATACCAGCAACTGGCTAGGACAGGGAAGGGTGAGAACAAGAATATACTGCTGTAAATGAAAACTGCTCATGCCAGTGTATTAAAGACATAATTCACTAAATACCCTCCATTCAGAATTCACTCAGTGGAGCTCAGTGACATACATCACCAAATTAGGTACAATGATTCCCCCTACCCTTAATATATTCCATTTTCAATCTATTCCCTATCCAAGGTTTCATTCACAGTACTGATGCTCTTAAACTCTCTGACTGCCTCCTCTGAGAGTGATGTTTCATATTACAACCAAGCAAATTCAACAGCTACCTACCACCCAAATGGCAACCCACTTCCGTTACTATACGTGCCGACCTCTACCTTCCTGGCATTCATTAAGGAGCTAAACCAACAGAAAATTATTCACAGCCATTACAAGTGCCTATCAGCTATACCCTTATATGCCTCTGGATACAAATGCAAACAGGCTCTGGAGTCAGGTCCAGCAGTAGTACCTGGAGCCATCTATTTCTCAACCTTGGGTTAAACCTGATCAGCTGTGGGCACTGTATCAGCTCCACAGAAGATGCCTCTTCCTGGAACTGGGACAATACGTAACTATTTTCCCTTTGTTTCCAGGTGCCCCAGCTGACTGTCCCTGTCCAGTATGAGCACTTTGTAATCCCCAAACATGTTTATGAACTGTATTTAATATTACAGAGGTTTCCTGTTACGTGCATGTTCTGCTTAGGTTACGCGCCCTGATACGACAGTAGCCACGCTTATTAACAGAGATGACAGACCCAGCAGTCAATTTCTTTAGCTGTACAGTCCTAATAAAGTACGTTATTCCCCTCTATACCCTCATCTTTTACTGCAGTCTTCAGTCAAAGTATCCCAAAGTAGGCATGTGGCCATCATATTTAAGAGAGCACCCTAGACTATCATTATGATTAAGCACGAGAACAGTGCAATTCTGTGCTATTGCTGGAACGCTCACCAAAGGAAAGCAGGAGTCAGTTCTCCCCACACCAAAATGGAAAGTGCTTTACTTTGCTCTCCCTAAACCACTAATTTCACATGACTAATTAATGTCTAGGGAAGAATGCTGAAAACAGAAGAGCTGGAATGAAAGTTTTCCTACCTGCTCTGCAGGACTCAGGCTGACAGTATACAAAGCAGAGTTTGTGCGTTACAGCTGCTCTATGGCACGCGCAAAAGCGGATCACAAATCAAGTCCAGACAATTTTTTAAATCAACAGAAAAATGAGAGACAACAGCACATTCCCACAGCTGGACAGAAAACCCACGGATTCCAACAGCAGCGATAACCTCCACAGGTGGCACTCCACACTTGTACAGGATTTCAATAAAGCTTTTCCAAAAGAGCAAACGTGGAACTTGTACCAACCCAGCTACACGATCCGGACTCAAACTTCAGTGTCCTGGCACCAGCTCCGCTTTTGTAAGTATTTATGCAAACGAGTAGTTCATTAGTTTCACTTGGTCTACTGATGTGACTGCAGTTAATAACAGATGCAAACCTTCCCAGGACAGGGCTTACTGTTAGAAAAAACCACCACACTTTACAGGTCAGCATTTACAAACACACTCTAGCCACTCCCCTGCATTAACAGCCTATGCATCTTGGGTCTGGTATTTGAAGTTACCAGGTAATGTTGAAGCTGTTGGCACAGGTTTTTCTTAGCTAAAATGAAGTTTTAAAATATTACAAGCTCGTACTCTGTCATGAGGGTAAAGGCTCCCCATCTAGTATGTTATGTTGATTAGATATGACTAAAAATAAGTACTACTACACATAATGAAACTAAGGCTCCACTTGAACACACCACGGTAAAAATCTGATGTCCTTTGTAGCACATGGCCGTAGAGGCAAGGTAAGAACTGTTTTCATGAAAGTGCACAGAAATCATGTCAAAACCTTGATCCGTAGGATCCACGTGGCAAAGCAGGATCTGAAGTTCACTTCTAATCAACTCTGGCACTTCCATGTCTGCAACTGCGCAATTGCTATCTCCTCCTCATTTACTAAGCCTTTTAATTTTCTTTTTTGCCTTTCTCTCCGAGCCAGAAAGGAACAAACTCCTATGCAAACTTTCTGTAGACTCACAATGAGAATAATCTTTCAAAACCCTACAAAACCTCAGTTGTCCAGGAAGCCCAGCAACGCCCAAGCACTAAACTAGTTTTTATTTAAGATAGTCATACAATCTTGTTTATATACAGATTTAAATGCTTGTCTATTTGATTCCCTCAGTTCAGAGTCCAAGCACATAGGACCCATTGTCATTTCTCTGCAATAGAAAAAGTTCACCTAAATTCTTTCTAAATCTAAGTAGATTTCAACATAAGTAAAAAACTTCTGCTTGTCCCAACCACATTCTCACTCTCCTTCTGTCTATGTTTGTACACACACCCCACAGATCTATGGACTATACAGAACTAATTGCAACATTTGACCTCAAATGTATTGAAATCCAAACAAATAATTTCCAGATCAGTTAAGGAAAGTAGAAGTTTTTCGTTGTTGAAAATTAGGTTTTTCTTGACTGCAACTGTTCAAAGACCATTTTTCACACAAGTTAAGCTAGAAGGTCATTAGCCTTTCCAAATATAAAAGTTCTGAATCTCCAAAACTTCACGCTGGAAAGCCAGGAAGCATATGCGATGCGGCACCCTTACGGTTCTTTAACTGAAACGCAGCCATTAAAAGAAACTACAAGTGGTAGAACACCAGCCACAGCAAAACAAATACCCAAGGTAACAGGAAATGCCACAACAGGTTAACATTCTTCATGACAACCCTTTCTCCTATGTATAACCAGCCTTCTACTCTATCCCCATGACTGTAGATTATGATGTCTCTTCATGTACTCTAAATGAAATGCAAAGTACTTTGGTTGTTAGTCAACAACAGAAGTGTTTAATATTAAAGTTGCTTGGGGTTTTTTTGTTTTGGTGTTGGGTTTTTTTTCCCTTATGGAAGAGTCAAGGCACATTTCCAACACAAATGTGAGCCATCTATTAATTTTCAAATGCACCATTCTAAATATGTAGGTGTTTAAATGAAACACACCTAAACAGACACACATAAACAACTTCTTGTTGCCACAATCTCATTACCAGAAACAGCTGAACCTCAGTGAAACCCTTCCTCAAAAACCAGTCCACAGCATGGGTGATTTCAGCTTAAACAACTGAAACTATTTCCAAACACTGTAAGCAATAAAAGCCAAAATCTTAATCAGAAGCCTTACTCAGACAGCAGCACTACCAGCTCCAACCACGGCAATAGGTCTTACACAAGAAAAATCTCCTGATATACATCTCGATGCACATTCCATACCACTGGACTTTTCACTCACGCAGCACCGAACCTTGTTTTTTTGCAATAGGGACACGATGGCAAAATGTTCTCATAGTGTCACTTGGTAATGGCCAATTCTCCTTGCTAAACAGCTTTGTGAGGTTTATCTAGTTGGGTGCAGTTGTATGCTGTTCAAACCCAAACATCCTTTCTTTGCACAGCTGCTAAATACTAAGATACTACGCACTAACAGTAAATAACAGGTAACTTCTTTCCCAGATTTTCAAAGAGTATTCAAACCAAGTGCAACATCTGGTTTACAGAAAATGCCTCTTCACTTAAAGCTGCATTTAGACACAAGACGACCAATTGATTTACCACGGTCCTGGCTCTGAGAACATCAGAAGCAGGACCCTGATTACAGTGCCAGCCAGCACACCGCAAGCTACATACCTGCAGCAACCGACTGAAAAAAACCTAAAGGAAGATCAGGCAGGGATTTAGAGATGTGAGGGGGGGGAGGAGGGGGGAATCACAGCAGGTATTACATGTAAAGGCACTAATTATTATGGCAGCATTTCATGAACTAGGTGATCTTTAAGGTCCCTTCGAACCTAAACCATTCTATGATTTTCATTTTCTCATCACAGACAAAACAATTGCCTCCATGTTTACAGAAAAGAATTTAAAAGCTATTTCTGAATGCAGAATTAGTAGGTGTGGTTCAGTCTTGAACTTATAAAGGCTGGGGAAATAGCAGATTTCTGCTGAGATAATTTCTCAAATCTACTTAGTTAATACAAAGAAAATGAGAATAATGATTGCTTCCTTTCAGAAAGGCTGCAGATCCCTTGACTCGGGCCAAGCTGAAGCCCAATTAACTGTTACTTATATTTGAAGAGTTTCATTGTCATCCCTTACTTCCTCCTCTTCATCACAGCAAATGACTCAGACATTTCAGTCTCCAGGTATTCAACATTTTATAATAGGTATTTCAATTTCAGATTACTTGGGGCATTTCTAAAGCAGCTGTTGCAGTAATTCTTGTATGAATAAGATAAGAATCTTACTACTTCTTGTTGTACTCCTGAAAGTCTTACCCATGAAGTGAATCAGGTTTCCTGTTCTATTATATGATAAAGTAGCCACCATGAATTTAAAAAGAAGTAGTAAAATACAGGACTATGTGCAGGGTCTTTTGCCAGAAAACAGACTCGATTTTCCTCTCACTACCTTTTTTTTTATGTCACTTTAGTCAATGTAATTTGAAAAAGAAAAGATACTTAAGTACAAACAGTACTTTCATTTAAAAGGGAAACTTGCTTCATAAATAACAAATAGAAATCATAATCATCACTAGAAAAAAACACTTCTGCAGACGTTTAACATCAATTTAACCGCATGCTGTCAAGGCATTCAGCAAACACTTCCCCTAAATCTTTACTAGAGACAGTTGCCCGTCGTTGGGATCATTTGACCGAACTAATGACGTTAAGTGACTTCGTTAATATCTTCCACTCCGCATTATACAATGCGAGAAGAACGCTCGCGATAGTGTTCGTGTCTCTTCTTCAAAGGAAAAATGCACTAAACCATCAATAAGCCGGTTTTTACAAGCGATTATATAACTCGGCTCTTCCCGAGCGCTACCGCCGCAGATTCCACCGTCAGTTTAGGGGAAGGGAACGCATCGCCGCCGGGAGGGCGAGGGGAAAGCAGGACTTCTTCCAGGATTTCTTCCGTAAGTGTGAAAGCATCTCCCCGTCCCAACCGCTTTCGGAGCGGGCACTGGCCGGGACTGGCCACCTGCCACCGCGGTACCCCCGGGGGCGACCCGCCCGCGCCCCAGGCAGCCTGCCCCTACCTCGGGGGCGAGCAGACACCTCCTCTCCGGCCAGCAGCCAGGGCTCGGCGGCCCCAGGCACCTCGCCCACCGCCTAACTTTGGCGAGCAGGCAGGCGGGCGGGCGGACGCCCGCGCTCTCCCTGTCCCGCCGGCGGGGCTCCCCGGCTCAGCGTGGGGCTCCCCGGCTCAGCCCGGTGTCCCCCTCCCACACTCACCCGGTGGGACGCCGGCACCGTACGCCAGGCACGCCGCGCTCGGAGCAGGTGCGCAGCGCCCCGCTGCTCCGGCCGCCAGCCGGGCTTTAACGGCGGCGGGGCGGGCAGGTGCCGCTCCTCGGGACGGGCACGGGGCGGGAGCCGCGCTCGGCTCGGTCCCTCCCCACCTGCAAGGAAGGCGCAGGGCAGTGACCCCCGCCCCCGGAGCGCTGACTGCTGCCGGACAGCCGCTCACCTCTCGGGCTGCTGCCGCCCCTCAGGAGTCTCGTCCTCCTCCTCTTCCTCCTCCTCCTCCATGGTGCCGCTCCACCCCCTCCGCGGCGGCTCCGCGGCTCTCCAACAGCATCCGCTGAACGGCTGCAGCCTCCCTCCTGACCAGCCCGGCGCCGAGGGCAGCGCCGCCAGCTGCAGGCAGCAGCTCCACAGCGCCCTGCCGCTCACCATGGCGCGGCGGCGTTCCCGCGCTCGCAGGGCCGCCCGCGCTCACGGCGGCGGCGGCGGGACGCCTGGCGGCGCGTTGGCAAGATGGCGGCGGGAGGGGGTGTGGGGGGCCGGCGCTGAGGCAGCCGCTAGAGCTCCGGCGGGACAGCGTTAGGGCTGCCAACACGTCGCTGGCACTGAAGGCCAGGCTGGTTGTCGGGCCCGGGAAAAGGGAAGCGCTTGGCTCCGCTCCTGGCTGGCTGCGGTTGTTGGTAAACGCTGCCCGCATTCCCATACGCTGAGCGCCCGATGCTGCAGTGCAAAGTTTCTTAGGCTGGGCTGCCTCAGAAATCTGACGCGGTGCCGCCATCACCGGAGCGTACCTGCCCACCTGGCAGGCCCTTGCGTCGCCATGACCGCTTCTCCTGCCTCGGAAAGTTAAAACTCCCGCCCAAGTTTCTTCACGTGCTGGGTTAGGACCATGGCCTCAGCCCCTCTTCACACCCGTGAGTAGTTCAGACGCCACTCTGGTCAATGGGCTGGGAGGTGAGGGATTTTGAGGCACCCAGTGCAGAGAAATTAAGTTCTCAGAAATAAAGATGTGTTTTTAAATTATTTTCTTACATCCTTAAGCACCTAATACAACAGAAGAGAAAGGACATAGCTGTGCAGCTGTGATACAAAAAGGTTACATACTGCAGCAATATGAAATCTAACACTATCAGGAGCTCTAATGACACATTTATGGATGTGTTTCTCTTGAAGCTCACGAATGAATGTCTAGTTTATTAGTGAAGAAATCTTACTGGTGTTCAGAGGCCAAGTTCTCAAGGTAGGTCTTAGGAGGCTAGAAACATGAGCCTTACCCTTTGGATCAATCTGTCATTCTCTTAATCTCTATAAGGCTGAGGAAGGGTAACACTGCCAACTTACTCTGTACGAGGAAGATGGGTATGCATTGGCTGCTTATGGTCAGGCAGATTTGCTGACCTTTTCCAGTAGAAAATCCTAACTTATTTCTTACTTGTGGCTCTTCTCACCTGACATTTCCTAATAATCTCATCTCCTATCAGTATGCCTAATGCTAAGCTGACCTTGCAGTAGTAATGACTTTTACTCACACGTTATTAAACACAAATCTATATTGACTGAAGTTACTGCTACTGCTACTTTGTGGAATCTAAGACCTACTAAATGAGTTAGATGATAAAGCTTCTCTCCATAGCTCTGATCAATGCCCATTAGCAGTTAGGAATAATTAGTGCCTATGTATAGAAATTTGTGCAATCCACAGGCTAAGTGCCTCCAGACTGGCTGTAACTGACTGCCAACAGTAGCAGGTTTGGGATGCTAATCCTACACTTCAGCTGAGTATCTCCTGGTAGGCAGACCTGCCTCCACATGTCATTTGGAAGTAGCTTGTATGTCACCTGTGCTGCAAAAGCCACGGTTCAGGAGGATCTGCTTTACAAAATGTATTTTGTCTGTACTACAAATATAGATGTCAACATTTGTAGGCTTTAAGTAAAGACAACTGGTGTCTGTGAAGCATGCAGTTTTTATCTTGAAAGGGAAACATCTCTCTTCTGGTATAACAACTGGTTAAGATCTATATGGTTGTTCAAGTAATTTCTGACACTGCTAGAAGTCTGTATCAGCACCTATTACCTACCCTGCCATGCCAGTGTGCATAACATGAGATAATTCAGCTTCATGGTTGAGCTTCAACAGAACCAGAAATTCAAATTAGTTTCCTGTTTCGGTATTCCCATGAGCCAACTAAGATCTCAGTCTGGTCCTGCTGCTTTGGTAGGTTTTGATCTTTCAATGTCTTATGTACAAAAGAGCATTTAAACTGAGGAAAAATCCCAATGGGACATCTATGCTCAAATAGTTGTATAAACCCAGTACAGAGATCTCCCTGACTCTTAATACACCCCAGACATGCTAATATGCTTAGAGGACTAATGTTAGGATTGTGCAGGAGTTGGAGGCCAGAAGTTACTAACAGATGGGAAGATTCCAGCCATCTGTGCATGAGGTAAGAGTTTTTTGCTTGGCACTTGGTCCTAAGAAAGAGTTTCAATAAAATTATTTTCTTCAGTGCATGCATTCCTGGTATTTTACTACTCAGACTGGCCCTATATATTGTTCACTATATATGGAAATGAAAAAGATTTGGGAGCTACTTTGTACTGCAGAGAGACACAGATACTGAGGAATAGCAAAGTGGGGTTATTTTGGGGTCAGTGCATTTTATTTTCTCACAGTGAAATTTAACAGCTGAAAGAGAATCCTTTTTTATTGAAGACATATTTGGGATATACCATTCCATTAACCACTTGGAAGGGTAAGTTCCTTAACATAGCTTAATCTGCTTAATTCCTTACAGTTCCAAAGCTGTTCCAAAGTAAAATGTAACTTAAATCTTCAAGTTGCAATTTAAGGCTATGACTTCTTGCCGTAGCAGTAGATATGAAGAAAAGTGTGTCTATCCCTGCAATATTTTTATGTGTTTGAGAATAGATATTGTATCTCCCTCAATCCTCTTGTTGCTATGCTAAACAAATTAAGTTCCTCAGGTGTTCCCAAACTTGATCCTCTCTAACCATGGGCAGCTCTCCATTCTCCCAGACCCTGCCCTTGTCTTCCATGACTCTGGGGGTACGGCTTGCACCCTTGCTAGTGAAGACCGAGGCAAAAAAATCATTGAGCATCTCAGCCTTTTCCATATCCTGGGAAACCAGCTCTCCCCTTTCCTTCTGCAGAGGGCTCACATTTTCCCTGATCTTCCTTTTATTCCCAGTGTACCCATAGGAGCCCTGCTTCCTGTTGGCCTTGATGTCCCTGACCTGTTTTTATGTGTTTGAGAACTGATATCGTATCTCCCTCAATCCTCTTGTTGTTACACTAAACAAATTAGTTCTTTGAATCTTAATTCATAGGTCACATTTTCTATGCTGCTGAAAATGACGTGGCTCTACTGTGGTATCTTTATTGGTCTTTCTTCAAGTAAGGTGCTCCAAAATGGATGTTGTACTCCAGCTGAGGTCTTATCAGTGCTGATTGGAACCTTGCTTCATGTGTTTTTATAGAGCTGTTTATAAACCCCAGCATGAAGTCTGCTTGTTTTACAACAGTATGGCAGCCCAGGATTGTTCCATTCATGATTCAAGTGTTCAAGGCCAGGCTGGATGAGGCTTGGAGCAACCTGACCTAATGGAAAGGGAAGGTGTCCCTGCCCATGGCAGGGGGGTTGGAACTAGGTGAGCTTTACGGTCGCTTCCAGCCCAGACCATTCTATGATTCCATGAGTATATGCAGTACTACCCCTAGATGTTTTTCTGAGGGGTGTGCTCTTACCATTAACTCTCCACCTTCTTCCTGTGCAGCTGATTAGTCTTAGTAATAACACCTCACCTCCTGCCATCTTCAACAACATCGTGTTTTTTCAGACCATTTCTCTGGTTTGTTACTGGTTTTCGCTCAGATGTTTCTCCTATGACATGAGGTAGGTGTGCACTCACACTACTCAGGGCACCGCCTTAAGGGCACGTGACAGATTCACTTTCTTGTCTCCTGAGGAAAGACCATGCACCCCTCATGAAGGAAGGTAAAGGCCATGCACCCCTGATGATGGAAGGTGTCATGGGGCAGAACTAGCACAATTCATGCATGCCATGACCACTCTCTGCCCACTTCCATGTGACCCTCAGGAGAAGACAAAATAGAGTGGGGCATAAGATGTTGGAATTTTCAAGGAAAATATAATCTGGTCCCTAGATAGATCCAGAGAATTTCCTTAGCTAGTCATGCATGCTTCCTGCAAGACCAGCTTGAGAGCCGTATTACAGTCAAGAAATGGAGCATCTATTGCTTCTCCTTAATCTGCAAGGCCTATTTCCCAGTTCTGGAATGTTGCTTTTAATAGCTTGTTTTCTGGTAAAGCCACATTGCCTGTTACTTATCACCATAGGATTACGGGATAATTTCATTTGAAGGGACCTCAGGATGTCTGTAGTCCAACCGCTTCCTCAAAGCAGGGTCAGATATGGGTTCAGATTGGTCGTTATCCTGATGGATTTTGAAAACCTGCAAGAGTCTAGACTTCGCAAGCTCTTTGAGCAACAAGTACCATGGCTTGACTGCCTCGTGGTGAAAATGTTTTCCCTTAACTCCAGTTTGAACCTCTCTTATCTCAATTTAGCCCATTGTCTGTCATCCTCCCACCATACAGCACTTTGAAGAGCCTGGCATCATGTGCTAATCTCCTCTTGGTAATATATAGATGCTTAGGAAAACTTTACTTTTTCTATTGATTGGGAAAAGGAACTAAAAGGCCTTTCCTGAATTCCTATGTTTTGGATTCTGCTTTTTTTCCATTTGTATATTTCATCATTTACATTTTTATTTAACTTAAACATTCCTTATTTAGAGAGGGAATGAATCAGTTACTTCTGAGAACTCATAGGGAATAGTTTAGTGAGTTATATCAGGCTGACACAATTGAAAACATTGAATTTATCTAAGTTGTCTTTATCTGGTTTTTCCCTTTTCCATCTGTAAGTCTTATTCCCTTCTCTGACTTGCAAATCAAAGAAATACATAATACACAAGCATTTGCAGAAGTCAAAGAAAGTAGGTAAAAAAAAGATATTAGGAAACATTTCTTTGCCAAGAGCATGATCGAACACTGGAACAGACTTCCTAGAGAGGTGATTGATGCCCTGAGTTTGTCTGTGTTTAACAGGCATTTGGACAATATCCTTATCAACATGTTTTAACTTTTGATCAGCCTTGAAGTGGTCAGGCAGCTGGACTAGGCGATCCTTGTAGGTCCCTTCCAACAGAACCATTCCATTCCATTGCGTGTCCTGCTTGTGAGTGTCAGCCACCGTTCTGTGGAAGGCAAGTTGCATGTTGAAAGGCAGGTACTTTGAACTAAATCGTGGCGTCTCACTGACTGTGCTGAACTTTGATTCAGGCCTTTAGAGTCTTTGCCTGTAAAGATCAGATAGCAAATCTTAATTATGCACATAGTTCCTGGTGCTTTATTGTAAACTGTGTAGATGGGTTTACTGTATTCAAATATACATGATTTGGGATAGATTTTATGTAGGCAGAGAGAGCCAATCCATACATTTCTGAGAAATGCATGAGGACTTTTATGGATGAGATAAAAATTGCATGTAAATGCAAGATATTTTTTCTTTTATTTATCCAGGGGCTGCAGAAAACTTTGAAAAAATAATAAAGAATTCAAGAAGGTTTGGGGAGTTTAGAATTTCTCAAGAAATCCCTTGGCATCAAGTTATATGCATAGATATACTGAAAATTACTCCTAGTGCTTAACTTGTAACTCAGAAAGAAAAGATTGAGATGTAAATCATTTCACTAGCAGAAAGCCAAGACTGGAAAACACAGGTTATTATAGCGAGAAACCCAAAAAAGTGCGAATGCCAAAAGGAATAGCTGTGGGATTTGTGCACAATGCAGCAGGCAGTAAGGTCTGAAGCTTTCTGGTTTTATTTTTTATACCTGGTTTGGGAAACGTGTTTCTGGATAAAATAAATACATAGTACAAAAAGTAGATCTGCCAGTATTGATAAACCCGTGGGACGACTGATGGCCACTGTCAGAAACACATGAGATTGTGGCTGCTGCTGAATGTAGTGCAGCTGCTCTGCAGTACCATCAACACAGTAACTCCATCCAGCTGGGGAGTAACTGCCCGTCCCCTAATTTGGTTGAATCTCCTTAGTACTAGTGACTTGGCTTCCTTTTCCAGACCTTCTTTCGTTTGACATACTGCAGCTCATCTGCTCTCAAGACCATGTCATGTTGGAAAATGCCTCTTAGGCAGAGCCCTTAAGCCTCTCCTATTAACCCAGTTCTTCCTTATATACTTAGTTTCATGGGATTTTCACATTCCAGAGGTACACAGGTACTCTCATGCCTCCCCGGGAGTACCCGAGGCTGAAAGGCAAATGTGGAAGCAGATGTGTTTAAGGCATGCTGGATCCTGATGCACGCGTGTCCATCTGAATGTGTTCTGGACATTACAAACTTCCTGCTGTGTGCAGAGCAGCGCGTTTCCGTGCACCCACTGACAGCCGCACTGTGCAAACCTGGTGATTCTCTGAGCAGATGTGGCTCGAGTTGCATGGCTTTTGTGAAGGAGAAGCATCGAGAAAACCCGTGCATGCATGATGTCTGGGATGAGTAGATGTTTGGCAGCCTGCTTGCAGTTACTGCTCCGCACCAGCTGCCAGACACCGGGAAGTTAGGGGAACAGTGTAGAAAAGTGGTCAGGAAGAAACTGGGCAGCAAATGAGCTGTCTCCCACAAAAAAAGGTACGTCTGGCGCTCTGGGCTCTAAGAGGATTTGAGAAAGGCATCAATCTGGGACATAGAGCTCAGTGGGTTTGCGAAGCTCAGAAATTGGTTTCCTCATAGGAGTATGAGAGAAGGCAAGTGAGTCTGAAATCAGGGCGACAAAAGATCTTCAGTGATATGCACCGCTGAATTCTGTGCAAGCAGATTGTTAACTTGAAGTTTCAAAGTTGAAATACCAACCTGAGCAAGTTAGCAGTTTATGTGAGCAGAAACACCCAACCAATGTTCTCTCACGTTCCCAAACTCCTTCTGCTGGCTTCTCGGGTTATAAACCTTTCTTTGCCAGCCGTCTGTCAACAGCCCCAGCTTTTCCCTTGATAACCAACAGTGCGGTTATGCAGTTCACAAAAATCAGCAGAAATTGCAGTTGCTACAGAGTCTTGAACCCTGACTAGGTGCAAACATCAAAAATTACATTTCCTGTAATACAACGATAAATAAGACAAGGGTACTCAAGTGATTGCTGTGTTCGCATTGAATGAACGACCAGAACTCAGTATTTACACTTATGTGAAGATGCTGCAGAATTTCCTGGTTGTTGCATTAAAGCGCTGGAGGTGCTTACAGCATGTGAGTTCAACTTGTTGTGCCCTTGAGTGAATACATTTATACTCTGTGTAATATCCTCCGATAATTTAATGAAATGTATGGATCTGATGCTGGGATAAGGGAAGCCTGGGATGAGCCACTAGCCTGAAGCTCAGGATAGGATTTGCTTTGCCTGAAGGTGGCTGCCTAAAAGTTGGGTATCTTCAGTCTGCTGAACTAGTTATTCGTTCCTCTGCTTCACCAGGAGAGGTAAGTACTAGGAGGAGATGTTTCTTAGTAATGATGCTGAGAGGTGTCCAGAGTACAATGGCTAAGCCGCATTTTGGAGTTGCCTGTTTCCCTCCACTGACTATTGAGGGAGCTCAGAGAACTAGTTTTATGCAGCTGAAGTGCACTCAGTGTGATGAGTGGTACCACCTTAGTGCACAAGCACAAGGCAGGCCTACAGCACACATTAACCACTTGGAAGGATAAGTTCCTTAACGTAGCTTAAGCTGCTTAATGTAACAACCTTTATCTTAATTAGAATCACACAGTTAGTATTGCATGAATTGTATCCACAGTGATGTCTTTCCCTTGGAGATAGTCTGTGCATTAATTATGGACTCAGCTAACTCGATTATACAACTTCTTTTGATGAAGGGTTTAACCTATTTTGTTTAGATCTCTGAAGTGTAGAATTAATATCTTTTTCACCACGTTTAATTTAGTCGGTCAACATAAACTGTGTTTGAGCAAGATGTTCAATGTCTTGGGCAGTAACTGAAGCACAATCTAAAGTAGAAAAAAGTAAAAATCCTTAACAATTTTATAGCTTTATAACTGAGCTGTCTTAACTTGATTGAAAATCCTCCTAGATAAATAAATAAAAGATGTACCATCTCTCACTCCATCTCTAGAATATTAAGTCATAATCCAAAATCCCTTTAGGCTGAAGCTTGCTGTATACTAGGCAATGTTTACTGTTACAGTGCAGATGTGGTTTACTGCAGCAAAAAAGCACACTTGCTGGAACAGTTTGTGTTGGATCTCCGAGTGAAATCAACTATCCTAGCAAAGAAGTTTTTCAGCACTCTGATAGTAGCTATGCTGAAATTTTTACTAGCATAGAAATTTTGCACCAAAAGAAATTCTACTAGTCCAGTAAAAGCCTCTATGGCAAAATTGGCCCATATCAGGATATAATCAAAAAGCCTAACCCAGCCCTTCTAATTACAGTGTGGAAAGGAAACCACCCTTATGGTATCCACACGGCTTTGGAGGGAAGCTGAGGGAGAAGATTTATTTGGCACCTGTTGCAGGCAGATTCAAGCAGAGTTTCAAATCATTTGGATGTTAAGTTACTCTGAGGGTTACACAACCAGCTAATACAATGCCGTGGTTTAACTGGTTAGCTGGTTGTGTAAATATAAATATATGTATGTGCTGGATTCAGTTTATATATATTTATATATAGGGAGAGGTACAAAATGTTTCACAATAATGTTTAGTCAAAACATTCAATTGCCTTAGTTACAAAATTGATATATAATCAATATACAATGCTTAATGAAATGACTGTAAATGTCATGTTTACCATTACAAACCCAGACGTCTTACATGATAAAGTATCTGATAATCTTTGGGACTACAGAGAAGGAAGTGATGAATTACAGATAAAACAAAACAAAATGTGCTTCTAAATATGGTGTGAAATACTCTCTGATGCCTAGCTGGTATCTCTTTAACTTCTACTTAGGGGACATAACTGGCAGAGCAATAAACTGGAACCATAACAGAGACCTTTAGGCTGTTACACTAGTAAAGGGTGAGAAGTGTTCTCCAGCCCTGACACCAAATTCTACAATGCATGTAATTTCATATAGATAAACCTTCCAACCCCGAAGAGCAGGTGGTTGCATTGAAATTGCTGTTGAAAGTCTTCCCTGGCCCATGTTCTTCCCTGAGGCATGCTTGGGCACTGGCTGGGAGAATGCTAGTTGGCATGAGCCGAAACTCAGGTAGGAACCGCGCCAGCACTTTAGTGGTTATTCAGGTGTGGCAACGTCCAGGCCCATGCCATAGTTCACTGGAACACTTGGAGCCCTAGACAGCACCTGATTTTGAGAGTTAACCATGTATCTCGGGGGAAATTACAGTAGCTACATTTGTTTTTAAACTGGGTGAAGCTTGGCAGTGTCGTTGTGAGCAGGCACTACCATGAGACGATGCCATTACAGTCAGTACCTGATAATGTATTGTACCATTGCATATCATTTTGCAGAATTACTATAATTAAAATTTATTTAGGAAACTCAATTACAGTGTCTAAAAGGCCTGATCAGATGCAGATTCCTTTGTTACTGGCACTGTGCAGAAAGAAAAATCCTTGCCCTTTTGCAACTGAATTTGTAATTGGGCACAAGATGCAGTAACAAGTTTAATAAATGGGAAAAAGACATTCTGGATGCACAAAGGAGAAGCAAAATGAGAATATGTAGGGTAACTCCTAAGACGGTGCTGCTTTCATTGCAGGCAAGATGATGACAAGCTGTTTCTTTGTGTCTAAATGCATTACTGAGAAGTGTCCCTCTAACAATCATTTTAGAGTGATACTAAAAAGGATTGAACTTGTGGCTATCCTTTATTTAAGGGAGCGTTTATTACAAACAGTGCCATGCCTTGATTATGAATGTTGGCCATTGCTCAGATCTTAACTATACCCTCTAGTTTAATTTCTGATATGACCAGATCGCTGTCTGTAGATGTAATGATCTTTATTCTCATGACATTTATATCTCTGCCATTTCATTTTTTGTGACTCTAAGAAGCATTTGGCTCTGACTCTGGGCGTTTATTCACCACAGCGCAAGTGGGTTACTGTGGGACAGGTATGCATCATCTGACAACCACGATGCTGGGTCTCAGTGGGTCTTTAAGATGTCTGGCTGCCTTCATGACTGTGAATGTAGCCCTTCGGCAGGGAGTATCCGTTGTGAGTCTGGAATATGGAAGAAAAATTCATCCTGCTGAGAAACCACTTGCTTTTTTGGCATACAGTCAGCCTGCAAAATGAGAGGGCTACTGCACTGGCAGTACTACAAAGTGCTTGGAGGTGGACAAGATGAAAGCATGTAGGAAGGGAAGGAGGCATGGTATGAGAGTATGGAAGAATATACTCTTATGGACTTCATGGTGGAAATATGCTGGCTGGGGGTGTTCCAGGCTGTGTACCTCCATAGAAAAATGCCTGAAGAGGATACTGATAGGGTGCACAGGCCTGAGTTTTCACCCATGGTGTCCCACATAAGTTGCTCTCAGGATGCTTTTGGAGGTGCACCAATACAGTGATGAGCTGATCATGGCAGTGTGACAGGTCAGATCAACCATTTATTCTACATGCTTTATAGGAGCTGTCTGAAAAGCTGCAGAGTGTTAAAACTGTATCTTCCTTCTTACATTTGAACATAACACCTTGGAAGTTTTACAGACAGTACTGGAGGTTCATAGATATTTATTTCCTGCTAAACAGTGACATACCCATTCAGAGATCCTAGGATTGGAACAACTCCTTTGAATTCAAGGTCTGTCTCACTTTTTAGTTTAAAGTTGATGTGATACCTCTGACAACAATGCAGAATAAAAGCAGTGATGGTCATGGAAGAACTGGGGCCACTGTTTATTCGTATACTTTCAGAGCACATATGGGAAAACAAAGCCACATAGAAACATAACATCATATATAAACAGGCTTTTTCAGAAAGAATGAAACTAAGCAAGATTGGTATCCTGTTCTTTTTTATTCACTGCTCTGTAGTTTCACCCTCTCAGCACAATAATCTGAGCCCATTTCCCTCCATGTCTTCTATGACATCTGGGCAAGAGGCAGTGTGGGCTGTGCTTAATCCAGTTAGTCATATGTGCAGACAGACGGGCCAGCAAGTGCACGTGCCCACAGCCAATAGGCTCATGCTAAGATAATACACACTGCCATGTCCTGTCTACTTTTCCCATGCTCAGGGAACTAATTTGTGTCTCCATCCTATATGCAGATACTGCTGTTAAAGAAAATTATAGGAACTTAATTCCTTTGGGCTGTATTAGGCTAACTTCAGGGGAGTACTACTATGTGCTCTGAGGTCTTGGTCCCTTGACTGACCAGAACAGATACCTTTGGAGCATCATTTGGACCCCATCAAACACAAATTTTTAATGTTTCCTTTCAGTGAAAACCAGGCTGCAGGGAAAAAGACAGATGCATACCCAGGTTTCCTCACAGTGTGAACTGGGATGTAGCTGAGTTGTCCGCTTTTACTAAGAAACCAGGGAATGCTCTAAGATGTCCTAATCCATAGAAGGCCCTTGAAATTTCATTTCTTCTTTCAAATATCATTGAAATTGGCCAATTAGTTTGACAGGAAGGCACAGAGCATGGTTTCACAAGAAACCTGGTAAAAACAGATACTGCTAGTGGTATTGTAACCAAGAACTTCTGCATATTTCAAATAAGTTAGTTTTTAGATTAAAATGAAAAATGCATTTTGAAATGGGAAACAAAAAATAATGACATTTTAAATCATATAAAGTTACTATAGGGAAGTAGTGATGGATAGGAAAGAAGGTGTGTAACAACAAGGTAAATCATCTTCCTTATGATTGCTTGTAGATAATCAGAGTCATGAACCTTTGTTTTCCTTGCTTGCACAAACTGTTTTTGTAGCTTTATTATACAAGCATAATAGAAATACAGGGCTTGAAAGGGGTTTCAAGAAATCCCATAGTCCAAACCACTACATCCAGCGAGGATCTTTCATAATTGGAGTATTATTGTAACTGTCACACGCCACGCAGGCATGCTGTGTGCTACATGAAGCAGCTTTCAGCTGCTAAACTGCTGCTCTGGCACTAATAGAAACTGCTGAGTTCCCAGGCTGACCTCAGGATCCTGCTACCACCCTCCTGAAACGAGTCTGAAACCTCTTCATCCACAACTCCCGGGAGAGAGCGGGAAAGGAAATCCGCTTTAGTTTTAACAGCTGGCACTGAATAGAGGAGAGAGTTATAAATAAATAGAAATAAAGAATAAGAGTGTGTGACTAAAGCCATGAAGGTCGCTTTTTGGTATGGCAACAGATGAGCGATGCTCCAAGTGGCATTTCACAAAATGTCACTCTGAATGTGTCGACACGATGATGATGTCAAAAGAGGCTCATTTGAATTGGAATTCAGGAGGATCCTCTATTTAAATCCTGTCTGAGCTACTGACAGGCTGCATGACCTTCTAGAATATACTGAGCTCCATGGGTCAAATTGGTCCTCGCTCCAACTAAATTGACTACAATGGAGTTATTCTGGGGGTGAACTTGATTTCTCAGACATCAGTCAACACAGCTGGTTCACTGAATAAATGAAAGAAAGAAAGCATAGATGTCATGGAAAACGGATGCATCTGAACCGAGTCTTTCAATTTTGGCAAAACTGGAGCAGAACTGTACAACTGTTACTTAGAATGCATAAATAATTTTTGATGGTTATTCATTGACAATGTAAACTCGGAAGGTAACAAAGCTACAAAAGTGCCATTGTCTTTCTTAAAGGGAATGTAATCATCATATATTATAGCTTATAACTTGAGAAATGACTGATACTTCTTGAAGTATTCTGGTATGTATAGTTTTTTTCTTCAAAAAGGTAGTAATGATAAATGACTCAAGCATACAGCACAATGCTGCACAGTGGTAGACTTCTTCCACAGAAGATGCTTTTGGAGTCAAGTAACAAAATAATGGTGTTACATAATAGATAATAGTTATTAGAAGTACTTAAACAACATAAGCAGAGGCTAAAACTACCTCTAAAACAGAAAAATAAACAAGATTGCTTCTAAGCTTCCTGCTTCCTGGGATAGAAGCTATTTGTAACCACAACTTCTATGGATTTTGGGGCAGATAAAGAACCAGTGACTTGCTTCTTTATAGCAAATGAAGTGAAGGACTAGTGTTCTCTTACTGACGTTAACTCCATTATTTTATTTTTAATCATGGAAATAATGGAAATTTCTAGTGGATTTCCCCTAGCTTCACCGGGAGCTCTACAGAGGTAAGGGTAGGTTTCTTTAGAGTTCAAATTAAGAAGTTAGCTCATGAGCATGTTTTCAAGCCTAGCTGAAAGGACACCAAATCTTGGTGTCTGTGTACCTGTGTCACTAGAAGAAATTTGGGGAGTTTAGAAAGTCACTGTAAAAAGACCGAGACAAAACAGTGGTTTACAAAGGATTTGCAAGGATTGTTCTCCAGCAACAAAGCTAAACAAAGGGTTCTTCTCTTATCCCTGCCATTCCTGTCATTTAAACAAAATGAATCGTTAGAAATCAGTGTTCTTTTATTGCAGAGGTTCACATGATTTAAGTTGAAAAAGTGTTTATAAAGCATAAAATAGAACGACCTTAATAAACATAATTTTCCAGTTTCATGTTTGCCATACTGTTCTTCTACCTAATTCTAGATAAGACAACACTGAGATCTAACAATTAGGGGAAAATACATGGCATATTATAAGAAGTCTTGGAAAAGTGACAGTGCTACATTTTTCCTCCTTTTTCATGTCAATTGAATAATGAGGACAATGGAGTTACTTCTCTAGACATGATTTTAAAACAAATCTGAAAGGGTTTTCCAGCTCATCTGTTTCTTCAGTGCAGAATCCACCCTATCTCATCAGCTCCTGACAAATACTTGTTCAACCTGACCATGAAAATTTGCAGTCATGCTGATTCTTCAGACATCTCCACAGTGAGACACTGCTAAACACTCCTTACAGTGCCAAAGCTTTGTGTAAAATATAAGCTAAATCGTCAAGTTGCAGTTTAAGGCTATGACTTCTCGCCATAGCAGTAGACATGAAGAACAGTGTGTGTATCCCTGCAATCACGGAATGGTCTGGGTTGGAAGGGACCTTAAAGATCATCTAGTTCCAACCCCCTGCCATGGGCAGGGACACCCTCCACTAGACCAGGTTGCTCAAAGCCTCCTCCAGCCTGGCCTTGAACACTTCCAGGGATGGGGCATCCACAGCTTCTCTGGGCAACCTGTGCCAGTGCCTCATCACCCTCTCTGTGAAGAATTTCTTCCTGATATCTAACCTAACTCTCCCTGCTTTCAGTTTAAACCCATTACCCCTTGTCCTGTCACTACAGGCCCTTGTAAAAAGCCCCCCCACAGCTTCCTTGTAGGCCCCCTCAGGTACTGGAAGGTGCTATAAGGTCTCCCTGGAGCCGTCTCTTCTCCAGGCTGAACAAGCCCAACTCCCTCAGCCTGTCCCCATAGCAGAGGGGCTCCAGCCCTCTGAGCATCTTCGTGTCCTCTGGACTCACTCCAACAGGTCAATATCCTTCTTAAGTTGAGGGCTCCACAGCTGGACACAGCACTCCAGGTGGGGTCTCACAAGAGCAGAGTAGAGGGGGAGAATCCCCTCCCTCGACCTGCTGGCCACACTTCTCTCGATACAGCCCAGGACACGGTTGACTTTCTGGGCTGCCAGCACACACTGCCAGCTCATGTCCAGCTCTTCATCCACCAGTACCCCCAAGTCCTTCTCCTCTATCCATTCTCCGCCCAGACGGTACTTGTGCTGGGACTGCCCTGACCCCTGTGCAGGACCTTGCACTAGGCCTTGTTGAACTCCATGAGGTTGGCACAGGCCCACCTCTCCAGCCTGTCAAGGTCCCTCTGGATGGCATCCCTTCCCTCCCACGTATCAACTGTACCACGCAGCTTGATGTCATCAGCAAACTTGCTGAGGGTGCGCTCAATCCCACTGTCCATGTCACTGACAAAGATGTTAAACAGTACCAGTCCCAACACCAACCCCTGATGAACGCCACTCATCACTGGTCTCCACTGAAACATTGAGCCGTTGACCACAACTCTCTGAGTGCGGCCATCCAGCCAGTTTTTTATCCACCAAACGGTCTGTCTGTCAAATCCATGTCTCTCCAATTTAGAGACAACGATGTTGTGCGGGATGGTGTCAAACGCTTTGCATGAGTCCAGGTAAATGAAATCAGTTGCCCGTCCTGTATCCACCAAGGTCGTGATCCCATTATAGAATGCCACCATATTCGTCAGGCACGATCTGCCCTTGGTGAAGCCATGTTGTCAGTCACCAATCACCTCCTCATTTTCCATGTACCTTAGCATCATTTCCAGGAGGATCTGTTCCAAGATCTTGTCAGGCACAGAGATAAGACTCACTGGCCTGTACTTCCCTGGATCCTCCTTTTTTCCCTTTTAAAGGTGAGGGTTATGTTTCCCTTTTTCCAGTCAGTGGGAACTTCAACAGACCGCCACGACTTCTCGAATATGATGGATAGAGGTTTCACCACCTCATCCCCTAGTTCTTTCAGGACCCATGGATGTATTTCATCAGGTCCCATGGACTTGTGCACCTTCAGGTTCCTCAGGTGTTCCTGAACCTGATCCTCCCTAACCATGGGCAGCTCTCCATTCTCCCAGACCCTGCCCTTGTCTTCCATGACTCTGGGGGTACGGCTTGCACCCTTGCTAGTGAAGACCGAGGCAAAAAAATCATTGAGCATCTCAGCCTTTTCCATATCCTGGGAAACCAGCTCTCCCCTTTCCTTCTGCAGAGGGCTCACATTTTCCCTGATCTTCCTTTTATCCCCAGTGTACCCATAGGAGCCCTGCTTCCTGTTGGCCTTGATGTCCCTGACCTGTTTTTATGTGTTTGAGAACTGATATCGTATCTCCCTCAATCCTCTTGTTGTTACACTAAACAAAGTAGTTCTTTGAATCTTAATTCATAGGTCACATTTTCTATGCTGCTGAAAATGACGTGGCTCTACTGTGGTATCTTTATTGGTCTTTCTTCAAGTAAGGTGCTCCAAAATGGATGTTGTACTCCAGCTGAGGTCTTATCAGTGCTGATTGGAACCTTGCTTCATGTGTTTTTATAGAGCTGTTTATAAACCCCAGCATGAAGTCTGCTTGTTTTACAACAGTATGCCAGCACGGCACAGTAGATGGGTTTACCGTATTCAAATATACATGATTTGGGATAGATTTTATGTAGGCAGAGAGAGCCAATCCATACATTTCTGAGAAATGCATGAGGACTTTCTATGAATGAGGTAAAAATTGCATGTAAATGCAAGATATTTTTTCTTTTATTTATCCAGGGGCTGCAGAAAACTTTGAAAAAATAATAAAAAGAAGGGTTCAAGACGGTTTGGGGAGTTTAGAATTTCTCAAGAAATCCCTTGGCATCAAGTTATATGTATAGGTATACTAAAAATTACTCCTAGTGCTTAACTTGTAACTCAGAAAGAAAAGATTGAGATGTAAATCATTTCACTAGCAGAAAGCCAAGACTGGAAAACACAGGTTATTATAGCGAGAAACCCAAAAAAGTGCGAATGCCAAAAGGAATAGCTGTGGGATTTGTGCACAATGCAGCAGGCAGTAAGGCCTTTCTGTTTTCAATAGTACATAGTACAAAAAGTAGATCTTCCAGCATTAATGGACCCGTGGGACGACTGATGGCCACTGTCAGAAACACATGAGATTGTGGCTGCTGCTGAATGTAGTGCAGCTGCTCTGCAGTACCATCAACACAGTAACTCCATCCAGCTGGGGAGTAACTGCCCGTCCCCTAATTTGGTTGAATCTCCTTAGTACTAGTGACTTGGCTTCCTTTTCCAGACCTTCTTTCGTTTGACATACTGCAGCTCATCTGCTCTCAAGACCATGTCATGTTGGAAAATGCCTCTTAGGCAGAGCCCTTAAGCCTCTCCTATTAACCCAGTTCTTCCTTATATACTTAGTTCCATGGGATTTTCACATTCCAGAGGTACACAGGTACTCTCATGCCTCCCTGGGAGTACCCGAGGCTGAAAGGCAAATGTGGAAGCAGATGTGTTTAAGGCATGCTGGATCCTGATGCACGCGTGTCCATCTGAATGTGTTCTGGACATTACAAACTTCCTGCTGTGTGCAGAGCAGCGCGTTTCCGTGCACCCACTGACAGCCGCACTGTGCAAACCTGGTGATTCTCTGAGCAGATGTGGCTCGAGTTGCATGGCTTTTGTGAAGGAGAAGCATCAAGAAAACCCGTGCATGCATGATGTCTGGGATGAGTAGATGTTTGGCAGCCTGCTTGCAGTTACTGCTCTGCACCAGCTGCCAGACACCGGGAAGTTAGGGGAACAGTGTAGAAAAGTGGTCAGGAAGAAACTGGGCAGCAAATGAGCTGTCTCCCACAAAAAAAGGTACGTCTGGCGCTCTGGGCTCTAAGAGGATTTGAGAAAGGCATCAATCTGGGACATAGAGCTCAGTGGGTTTGCGAAGCTCAGAAATTGGTTTCCTCATAGGAGTATGAGAGAAGGCAAGTGAGTCTGAAATCAGGGCGACAAAAGATCTTCAGTGATATGCACCGCTGAATTCTGTGCAAGCAGATTGTTAACTTGAAGTTTCAAAGTTGAAATACCAACCTGAGCAAGTTAGCAGTTTATGTGAGCAGAAACACCCAACCAATGTTCTCTCACGTTCCCAAACTCCTTCTGCTGGCTTCTCGGGTTATAAACCTTTCTTTGCCAGCCGTCTGTCAACAGCCCCAGCTTTTCCCTTGATAACCAACAGTGCGGTTATGCAGTTCACAAAAATCAGCAGAAATTGCAGTTGCTACGGAGTCTTGAACCCTGACTAGGTGCAAACATCAAAAATTACATTTCCTGTAATACAACGATAAATAAGACAAGGGTACTGAAGTGATTGCTGTGTACTCAAGTGATTGCTGTGTTCGCATTGAATGAACGACCAGAACTCAGTATTTACACTTATGTGAAAATGCTGCAGAATTTCCTGGTTGTTGCATTAAAGCGCTGGAGGTGCTTACAGCATGTGAGTTCAACTTGTTGTGCCCTTGAGTGAATACATTTATACTCTGTGTAATATCCTCCGATAATTTAATGAAATGTATGGATCTGATGCTGGGATAAGGGAAGCCTGGGATGAGCCACTAGCCTGAAGCTCAGGATAGGATTTGCTTTGCCTGAAGGTGGCTGCCTAAAAGTTGGGTATCTTCAGTCTGCTGAACTAGTTATTCGTTCCTCTGCTTCGCCAGGAGAGGTAAGTACTAGGAGGAGATGTTTCTTAGTAATGATGCTGAGAGGTGTCCAGAGTACAATGGCTAAGCCGCATTTTGGAGGTGCCTGTTTCCCTCCACTGACTATTGAGGGAGCTCAGAGAACTAGTTTTATGCAGCTACAGTTAAATGTGATGAGTGGTACCACCTTAGTACATCAGCACAAGGCAGGCCTACAGCACACAGAGATGAGCCAGGACTCAAATCTGGCTGGTTCATAACAGCATCACAGACACTGAAGAGTCCACAACATCCTGACAACGTGCCCAGGCCACAAGACTGGCTGAGAAGCTGAACAGAGCTGTAAAGCTGGGTGCTTAGATACATTGCTTCTATGGTTAAACTGCAACAGGGAACTGTGGCAGCTAAGCAAAAACTGCCCTGGATTACTGACTATTTTGGGTATGTTTATACTCATATTAATATTCTGTATAAAACTACATAGGCTCTAGTTTTTGTTTGCTAATGCTTGCTTGCGCATTATAGAGATTATAGGGATTAGAGATTGAGAAAACAGGGTTTAAGGGAGGAGATAAAAGGGAAAACTCAGTTATCTGGATATTAGAATAGCATGTAACTGTACATTCACTATATCATAAACTGTGATGAGTAGCATTAGCAGCATTTTTGTGGAATGGAAAATCTACTCTTCTTCCACAGATTGTTAAGAAAAGCTGCTCACAGCATTGCTACCTGAACAATGTCTGAATAGAGGAGGAATGAATCACACAATCAAGGAATGGTGACTGTCTTGGCTGCCTGATCAGGTCCCAAATTCTAATATTTTCAGTAACTGCAATAATTTCAGTTTCTACTAACTGTTACTTTCTACTGAATTATAGTAGAGACTTGAGTGACCTTTTAATTATTTTGATAGAATGACGGAATGGTTTGGGTTGGAAGGGACCTTAAAGACCATCTAGTTCCAACCCCCCTGCCATGGGCAGGGACACCCTCCACTAGACCAGGTTGCTCAAAGCCTCATCCAGCCTGGCCTTGAACACTTCCAGGGATGGGGCATCCACAGCTTCTCTGGGCAACCTCTTCCTGTCCCTCACCACCCTCTCCGTGAAGAATTTTTTTGCTAATATCCAACCTAAATCTCCCTGCTTTCAATTTAAACCCATTACCCCTTGTCCTGTCACTACAGGTCCTTGTAAAAAGTCCCCCCACAGCTTCCTTGTAGGCCCCTTCAGGTACTGGAAGGTGCTATAAGGTTTCCCCGGAGCCTTCTCTTCTCCAGTCTGAACAAGCCCAACTCTCTCAGCCTGTCCCCATAGCAGAGGTGCTCCAGCCCTCAGAGCATCTTCATGGCCTCCTCTGGACTTGCTCCAACTGGTCGATATATTTTCTGGAGAAACTACTTTGCTAAAGTGACCTTTTCTTAAGACAAGCTAAAGTTTGAAATTAATGTTGGAGTTTTGGGAACTTATCCACCATGAAGTCAGAATAATGATATAAAACAATGCACCTGGATGTGGTTAGTCGAAGGAAGGTACAGTAATGACACTTGTATAGGATGTCAACAACAGCAATAAAAAAGGACTCATTTATAAGATCCTTGTTCTGTAGTAAGCCTG
Organism: Rhynochetos jubatus; assembly: GCA_027574665.1. NCBI lineage: Eukaryota > Metazoa > Chordata > Aves > Eurypygiformes > Rhynochetidae > Rhynochetos > Rhynochetos jubatus. The sequence continues at coordinate 13,583,111 of CM050652.1, forward strand.
CTAAAAGGCTTAGGATGAGCTTACCCAGAGGAATTTACTACTGAGTTACTGCATCAGGCTGAATCTTTTGTTTGGCATGTTCTTCTTGAAAAAGTGTTGTTATGAACTATCCCAACTCCTTTCATTTAACTTTCTGATAAAAGCCTTCAGAAGCCATGTAGTAAGTGGTGTGGTACTCAGCGACAGGTCCCTCTTTCTTAATTCAGTGCATAAATACCTATTCAAAGAACTGCACACAGACAGAATACTATAATACTCCCTGAAGAAAGTTTTTAATCAGCAGCTTCAAAGGAGTGCTCTGTTAATGAGCAACTGAAATGTTATAAAGTCAGACAACAGCCTTTATTTTTAATTTAGACAGTCTTCCTTGCAGCTTGAGAGTACAAAAGCCCAGTGTCAGTGGTCTGTCGGCCTTTGCAGTTGCTGCCCAGTGATCAGCCATGGGAAAGAAAAGCTATTTGCAATTTAATTAGCTGGAGGATAACCTATAGGTAATACCGATACAAATAATCAGCTAGATGCCAGTGAGGAGCTGGCATGAAAATTGGACAGCATAGTGTCCATAAAGTTCGATTTGTATTCTCAAACAGCTTTATTCGCAGAAAAACATTCCTCTGCAAAAAAAAAGTATCATTTCTTGAGCCCATGTTTTCAGGCTCGTTTGAATTCTGCTTGCCTAGCTAAGCTAAAGCCAATTCCTGGCAGCAGGATTTCAGCATATTCATTAAGCGCCATACTGTATCATTGCTTTAAAAACAGTGGATTGTAAATATACAGTGAACATGATGACTCTACAAAAAGCCAGCGCAGCACTAAACAGTAGTTTAGCTGAAGGCAGTTTCAATTGTTAATGCTTTTACTGTGTGCTGGTTTCAGCAGTTTTGAAGGTCTTTTTCCTGAGTAGTGCTGTTCTGATGCTCAGTTCCGTGTCTGGGGTTGAAACAACCTGTAATTCAGTTCAGCTCTTCCAGATTACTTCCATAGTAACCTGATCATGATAGTGTGTTTTGCTGATATGAACTTTTTCTTTTTTTTTTTCAGAAGAAATATTTAATCTATACAATTGAAAGCAAAACCTTTCAATGTGATCATGCCTTCTTTGCTTCTATCGATTGCCTTTCTAGTCCAGACAGAGTTACAGCAGTGCTGACTGCAACGTATTGTGTTCAGTCCCTGTGCTGACACAAGGTTACATATGCACCAGGTACGGCCATACAGACTGCTGATTTAGATCACTTTCACTGCTACTGCACGGAATTGCTGTACGAAGTAGAAGTATTACTCTAGAAGCTGAAACCAGCTGAATCTTTTTTCATGATGTTGGGTATTTGTAGAGTCTCTCCCTGTGTGCGTGAGCTGATACGGCAGCCTTCTCCTCAGCTGGGGGTTCCTGGCTGCTTGTTTTCATGAGACATAGAAATGGCTTTATCTTTGAGATCCCTGTGTCAAGGTTGGTTGATACTGTACAGTAATGAGCATGGACACCTTATTTCCTCAGAAAACCAGTTGGAACTGTATAATTCAGACTGTGTATTATGACTGGTTTTGGTGGAGTTCCTGACGAGTGTGAAGGGTAAAGCCTGCTTAAAAACTGAAAGTGCCATTTGGTGCTTTTCCAGAAACCTGTTTACGAGGGATGCTAATCTAAAATAGCTACTTCGTGTAAAATACAAAGCTCTTCATACTTAGGGGTAAATCTGGAGTCTGGATTTGAAGTAACCAGATTGTCATCCTGAGAATCTCACCTGTATCATCTACCCATTTCATAGGGCTCTGTGACATCCTGAACTTGGCAGGTAACTATTTATGTATCATGCTTATGACTGCAGGGTAAACGACAAGGACATCATTTGTATAGAACTCCCTTCTGCTAATCCTGGCCCTTCTATTTCACTGTTGCTTGACACTGGACACATAAAAACTATGAAGAAAGGTCTCATTTTGTCCATCTGGAAGCTGCAGATAATGCTGTTTCCCTAAACCAGCGGGATGCTGCGAGCATTCATTGTTATAATAGTCCATTTCTAAATAATCTCATTGTAAAAAGAGATTGCTAAAACCATTTAAAAAGTAGTGTTTTGTAAGAGTTTAGTGGTGAATGTTTATATATTCAGCTCATACTGTTAGAATACCAGTATTTGATCTATTTTATTGCACTTTTAGCTGAATAATAACATTTCTTGATTTAAAGTTGCATCTCTAATGACCTTTCCTGGATGCTAAATTTTAGATTGCATTTACATATGAGACACTGCTATTTTGTTAAGTAGGAGACATATTATGAGGATAATCAGTTTATCTTAAGCTGTAATTCTATGTCTAGTAAGGATTCAAATTTCTAGGATGGAGAATGGCTAATGGCTTAGTGAAGTCTGCTAAAACATCTTTGAGATAAATCCCAGCATAATGAGATCAGTTAGATCTAACTGTAAAATGGAAGAGAGGCTTAATTTTAATTTTCAAATGCACAGTTTGGTGCTTTGCTTTTTTTATTTTACAACTTGACAGAGATATATCTGAAATAAAAAAAAATGCTGGAACTGGATGGATCTTTTGAATATGTATAAACTACAAGGGAGAAACTAAACTGAGAAAGAAAAAGGGGAAGTAGCTAGCTTCATGCAAGGTTACATTTTCTATTCCACAGAAACTAATTTGCCTCCAATGTAAATTCTCCGGTGAAAGGATGTGCCTACTTTGCAGCTACAAGATGCTTTTTACATAGGTTATGTGGGTACTAAAATAGTACAGGCACAAATAACAGTAACCATCATTTCAATCACAGAGACCTACAGTTACACACATGATCCAGGGCTCCTTGTCAAATTCCGCAGCATCTGGTTTCTTGACATTTAAGGTTTCTATTTTAACTAATGTGTTATCAACAGTTTCCATTTTTATTTTTAAATGTATGCAGTACATGCTTTGGTGTTTTACTGTTTTCATGCAATTACAGCCCTTGTGACAGAAACTGGACAGGCCCCACTGCACGATTAAAGCTGCTGTTTAAGCACACAACATATGAAGTGGCAGAGCAAACCTTTCAGGGCAGTCAGTACATTTTCATTCTGATCTCCAAAGGGAATAACAACTTGCCTAAATGCACAAAATATTCCAGAAAAATCTATATATCTAAAATACGATGGCTTTCTCCCAAATTACTCCATGTTTTGGAGTCTGAGAAGGTAAATCATGGTGAATGGTCTTCTCAAGCTTTAGCCTCTGAGACAGCTCAGGAGCTTCTAACAACCATCACTGTCATTTGTGAGTCACAGTAGTTTTGTCACCTAAAATCTGCATGTGACTGGCAACATTTCAGGGGGAAGGGAGCACCATTTCTGACAGCTCTTCTGAATGAACTCTGAGTAACAGGATGTTGGCAGCTGTGGGAGACAGCTCACAGTGAGCAGAAGGATTCTCAGTTCCCACCATTTTTGAGACCCAGCATGGAAGTAGGGCCTGGAGCAAGAGACAAAGCGACTGAGGGCACTCACCCACTCCGAACTGACCTCCTTCAGAAACTGGCTGTATCTATAAAAAGGAAAGCACAGGGGGCCTGTGCAGGCAGATGCTGAAGGACCTGGGAGAAAGCTCTGGTGTCCAAGATTCTCCTCCTCCTCCTCCTGATCATCTGCTGAGAGCCCAACTCTCTCCCTCTTTTTGAAGCAGAGGAAGACAACAGGGAAGGTTTGCAGCGCCTGTATTGAGGCAGAGGATGGCAGAAGTACTGTGCTACAGTCTGAGTCAGTGGAGTTACTGGGTTAGGAAAATAGTACCAAAAATCAGTGCCTTCCCTCCAGCATATGTAGCACAGTTTTTTTTTTTAAATACTATTTTGTTTATTTGTAGTCTCTCACACTTAACACACCGTGGGACTCAGATAATATAATTTCACCTCTGACTTTCCCTTGTTTTTGAGTTAATACTCAATTAGCCAAGTGAAAAGCCTCTAACTCCAGGGGAAAAAAAAAAAGTAAAAATTTAAACAGGAAGTAAAACCTGACAGCACTGCTTTCTGCATGTCTGTACCTACTTATCTACAGCCATACACTCCAAGCATGCTCAGGAACGGTCTTTGGCACTGAAATGAAATTGCCTTTACAAGTGCATTGCCGGAACTTTTCCCAGCCCAATACCATTATCAAATTTGGCTCTCATCCAGTACCATTCCCGCAAGCCTTTCCCAGCCCCTGGCAGCTGGGAAGGACTGTTCTCAGCAGACAGTTTGCACAGGACCATCCTGTGTTGGGAGCTCAGGGAGCTCACCGGCATTGGCATGGGTAGTTGCTGACCTTGGCGGAGAGTTGAATTTACTGGTGCTGATGAAGCCTTTCTACCCCTAACAGTCCCGTCTCTCAGATACATTGCATACATTCAGAATGCTTCTTAAAACAAGGCTTTAGATTATTACCTTGTTTCAGTCCTGGGATTTCCCCAGTTAGGGTGGATCTGTTTTACAGGAAAGCCAGTGCCCTCAACTAGCAGTGCCAAAACAGGCCATTTCAATGTGCCTGGAGACACGTGGCCGAAGGAACCTCAGCGCATGGCAAGCTCTGCCCATAGCAGCCCAGAAGCTGGCTGAAGAAACGCAGGACTTTGTGGTTACTGCAGCTAGCAATCATGGTTTACTGAGAGGAAACCTGGCTTTCCTGAATTGCTGTTCTGTGGAGCAGAGAGAGCGGGGTAATTAAAACCCAGGCCTGCTTTGCAGCAGTGTACAATTAGCCAGCTCTGGAACTGAATCACAGAATCACAGACTGGTTTGGGTTGGAAGGGACCTTAAAGACCATCCAGTTCCAACCCCCTGCCATGGGCAGGGACACCCTCCACTAGACCAGGTTGCTCCAAGCCTCATCCAGCCTGGCCTTGAAGACAAGCCAGATTAGTTCAGTTTGACCGCAGTTTGCTGCAGTGCCCCACTGAAAACCCACATCACAGGGGAAGCAGCGCTTTAGGTGAGGAACACAAACTCTCCATTGCTTGGAGGAGGTACCGGGCCTCGCTCCCAAAGCTGGGCCCATGCTGCTGAGGAGTGGTCGAGGCCCATGTGTTGACGTTCTCACCGAGAGGCCTGGGGCAGCAGCAGCACTGGAAAAGGCTCTGGGGAGAGGGGATCACGACACTGCCATGGTTAGCAAAGGCACAGGTAAAGGCGAGGTGTCAGATTTAACCGGGGTCTGGGCCGCCTCCCACTGCCGCAGGCCCCAGCTGAGCCCATACGAGTACGCGACCTAGAGGCGCACCCCTCCGGTGGGGGAGAGCCTTTGCGCCTGCGCCCCACCCGCAGGAAGTCCGCCACCGCCCCGCCTACCCGCTCGCCAAGATGGCTGCGTCTACGGCTCGCTTAGCGGCTCGGCGGCTTCTCCGGCCTTGGTCTGCCCACCTCGTGCGAGCGTCCGGGCCCGGGGAGCGGGTAGGCAGCGGAGCGGGGAAGGGGAGGGTGTTGCGGTGAGCCCCAGTGGCTCCCTGAGCTGCTGCTCTGGCTGCCGCGATGGGGGCGGGGGGACTGGCGGCCGGCAGGCGCGGTGCGCCCTGGGGTTTGTAGGCCTGGGGGCAGGGAGGGTGTCCTACCGCCGTGCGTGGCGGGAGCGCCTGACGGAGGGGAGGGTGGCAACCCACCTCGGTGGCGATCCCCAGGCCCCAGAGATTGCTGCCTGCTCCCTGGGACCGGTGTTGTTTCGTGTCGCCCGTGGCGGTGCCAAGGCGTCAGGGCTGGCGCGGTGACTGGGAAGTGGAGCGGTGAAGCTTGGGGACTGGGGTGCGATGCCTCAGAGAGGGGCGGTAGCAGCCTCCACCCCGTCACGGGGCCTGCCCTGCTCACCCAGGGCAGTTTAAATCCTCCTTCTGTTCCGTGGAGGCTGCCTGGAGGCCCTGATCCCAGAGCTGTCCCGTTCCGTCATCTGCCCTGTCCTCCCAGTTTGAAGTCTAAGCTTTTCCTTCTACAAACTAAGCTTTTATCTTCTAGAAGAGGGAGATTTTTGTTTCCAAACACAGGTTTTTCCTTCTCTGTAATGCCGACTAGCAGTAAAAATGATCCCTTGCAACAGCCCAGGCTGGGAACTGACTGGCAAGGGAGCAGCTTTGTGGAGGAAGCCTGGGGTACAGGAGGACAGCAAGCTGCACACAGGCAAGCAGCACACAGGCAAGCAGCATGTCTGGCAGCGGGGCAGGCTGGCAGCAGCCTGGGCTGAACAAGCAGGAACACAGCTGGTAGATCAAAGGAAGTTTGCACTTGTCAGGCAGTTAGAATATGGCAGCTGGTTTGGGGCTTCTCAGTGTCAGGAAGACATTAGTGAACTGGAGTGTGTTCAGCAGAGGGCCAGCAAGGTGGTGTGGGCCAAAGCATGTGCCCTGGTGAGGAGAGGCTGAGAGTCTGGGACTTATTCAGCCTAGAGAAGGCACAGCTTTGGTTGAACCTTGCAGCAGTCTGGCAGTACCTGTGGGAAGGTTGTCAGGAAGACAGAGCCTGGCTCTTCATAGTGGGACATGGTTGCAGAATGAGAGGCAATGGGCATAAGTTGAAACAAGAGTCAAAACTGGATATATGAAAAATGTTTTTCCCCATGAAGCAGTCAAGCAGTGTAGCAGGCTGCCCAGAGAGGCTGCGCGGTTTCTCGCCATCATGGGAGATTTTCAGTACCCGTCTGCAAAAAGCCCCAAGCAAACTCGTCTGAGCCTATAGCTGATTCTGCTTGGAGCAGGAGGTTGAACTAGAGACTTCCTGAGGTCCTTTCAAACTTCACTTGTGCAAGGATCCTAAAATACATGAGTTTTGAGAGCTCTAGCTTGTTGGTATTCCAGGAGGAGAGGGGGTGAGAGCTGGATTTTGTACTTTCTTGTTTAGGGTAGTCCCATGGTGAGGGAAATCTTTGTTTATTTGATATATTTAAAACTTTTGGAATAGCTTATAACTTGAAGTATGCGTTTGGGATACATATTTAAATTTACTGATATTGAAAAAAGTACAATGAACTTTTGTGACTTCTATCTTCCCTTCTTTTCTACCCCATTCTGTCTTTTGATGTGCTTTAACTGCTGGATGATTGTATAAAAGGTGGCAAGTGCAACATCTGTCCCTGAACAGGGCAACAACAGGTGACTGACTTGCAGTCTGGCCATAGGCTCTCAGAATATATCTCACTTTAGAAAGCAGGGACCCAAAAGAATTCCAGATGCTAAAGGATATATTCCAGGTGCTGCAGGCCCTTGCTGGCAGAACTGGGAAATGTGTGGCTCTCGGGGTTGCTGTCTGAGGGTAGTAGCGTGCTTTTCTGTCAGATGATTTGATTGGAGGGAAGCAGATGCAGCCTATTCCATTTTAGTTATCTTCATGTTTTGAGTCGGGTTAATGCCTCCCTGTTGTTAAGTAGTGGCAAATAAATCACTGCTGATTTTTTTCTTTTTAAATGCACACTTTAAAAAGACCCACAAACATGATGTTTAAGTTCAGGAATACATTTTGCAGAAGACCATCCTACGATATAACTTAATCTGAGCATGACTGGTGCTTTTTCCTCACAGTGTGTGCATATTGGAACAGGCGGGCTCAGAGCTTCGAAACCAGCAACAGAAATAATCTTAAACGTTCCCGAAACAAGGGTGAGCCCTCTGGAAAACGGCTTGCAAGTAGCTTCTGAAGACTCTGGACTCTCAACATGCACAGTAGGTAACTTGTAAAGGGAAGACTTTTTCATAACTGCTCGTGTGTGTTTATTTCCTTGTGGAACTAAATTGCATTCTTGCAATGTTTGTTAACAATTGTCCTTAAAACTTAAGCTAGGAAATAGAAGTCTTAAGGCTTTTGTAAATGTTTTCTGATTAGATCTTTTGTTGAAAGAAAATTTTTCTTGAAAACCTGCTTCGTTTAAGGAAAAAACCATTTAAAAATCTAAGTGTAGTTCATACACAGAACCTGCAAAGCTGCATTGTTACTTGTTAAAATGACTTCTTTTTTCTTTTCCCCCAATAAGGTTGGACTTTGGATTGATGCTGGAAGCAGGTATGAAAATGAGAAAAACAATGGAACTGCTCACTTCCTTGAACATATGGCTTTCAAGGTGAGTATGACTGTTGATGTAGAAGTTTACAGTGGATTTCTAAGTTATATGTCTTAAAGATCAATAATAAGAACTTTGTCAGAATTGTATAAATAAATTTTCCTTATCAAGGGGAGGGGAAAAAAAAAGGTGGACAACTTAGACTTTAGTTTTCATTAGGAAATGAAGCTAAAGTCCTAGTTCTGTGTAGCTGATACACAGCTATAGATTAGTAACACAGGTCTAATTTTAACTCACTTCTAACTTCTTGTAATATTCTTAGAAGACACGTAGTCCACCTTTTGTGAGCTTTTTATTTTCATTTGGGAGCAACTCTCAAACTTGGAAATATTAGTATGCCAGTTTTCTTTCCAGAGGTTTTTTCCTTGCTGTTCGCCTTGACTTTTTCCAGGCAAGAATGATGAGTAATGATGAGTAGGTGGATTAAAGGGTCTAGTTTGATTTTTCTTGTTGTTTTATTTCAGGGAACAAAAAAGAGATCTCAGTTAGACCTTGAACTAGAGATTGAGAACATGGGGGCTCATCTGAATGCATATACATCGAGGGAACAAACCGTGTATTATGCAAAAGCTTTCTCAAAAGACTTACCAAGAGGTAACTGCTTTCATTCATCAGAAAAGCACCAAAGAACAAAATGCTTATCCAGCTCCTGATGAGACAACACAAACTGATGCTTTTGCAGCGTAACAGTTCCTGGGTGAAAAGTCCATTCTTTAACTTCACAGGCATGTGAGAATGCAGATTTGGAAAGGAGAGTGCCAGCGGGGAAGTTGATCCTTAGATTTCTGAAAGAAAATACCTGCTTCCTGGAGAGCAAGTCTTTTGCCCCTTTGTGAATCCTATTAGCAAATCTTGGGCCACTTGGGTTTTGGGGTGGGTTTTAGTTTTGGAACCAGATTTTTCTGGTAGTCTGAAAACACGCTTTCCATTCCCATCTCTGTTTTCAATTAGCTGTGGAAATTCTTGCTGACATAATTCAGAACAGTACTCTGGGAGAAGCAGAGATTGAGCGTGAGCGAGGAGTTATACTTCGAGAGATGCAAGAGGTTGAAACCAATTTACAAGAAGTCGTCTTTGATTATCTTCATGCTACAGCCTATCAGAAGACAGCCCTAGGACGGACAATTTTAGGACCCACTGAAAACATCAAGTATGTCCAAATTTGCAGCCATCTTTAATTGTGTGGTAGCTCTTATGTATTGAAAAGGCTCATCTGAAAATGTAAGGGACAGCGTCAGTTTTAATTTTTACCTGGAAGGTAAATTGCACTGGGTATAACTGTAAGAAGAGTTCCTTTATTGCCTTAATTCCCCCTTTGCAGGCATCAAAGGGCATGTGAACGTCAGATGTCTACTGCATGTCTTTGTTATTTGCCATATTTTTCTCAGGTTTGTTAAAAATGCGTCTGACACAAAATTGGAAATGCTCCTTTTTCCCATCAGTCCAGTGCAGGGCGTTATTGTAAATATGGCTGGCTTTGCACTGCTCTTTCAGCATTTGTTTATATCGGTGCAGACCAGGAGACTGCTAAATGTGCTGTTTTCAAATTGACGTGAGATCCTTTGTGGATCCTGCGTCCACTGGACTGGGTTGTAATTCTCATTCCTTCTCAGGAAGCTAGAAGAGCTTTGGAAGGCAAAATGTATCAAGTTCCTATTTCCTTTTTGGAAGTCACCTTTATTTTAGTTTTCTGCCTCTATGCACAGCTCTGTGCACTGGCAGAACTTACAGTTATTTTGATATTGTATTCTGCAATACATTTAGCTCTTCTTACTCTAATAAACTTTACTGATGCAATAGTGATGTTTCCTTGACTTTTTCTAGATCCATAAACCGTAATGACCTGGTGGAGTACATAACAACACATTACAAAGGACCCAGAATGGTCCTGGCTGCTGCTGGAGGTTGGTACGAGATCCTCATCCTGGATCATGTGAAACTGTGCTTAAAACTGTGGTCTTTAAGTTTCTGGGAAAAACATGATGAATTACCCATTGTTCAGTAGGTCCTGGAAGTTCATTGTTAGCGCTGCATGTTTTGTGCCGTCATAACCTTTGAACTTTTGTTCCCTTCTCCCCTCAGTAATATTCCAGAAGCATTCTTACACCAGTAAGTAGAAGTGAATTGGAGGCCAAGGTCATTCTTCCATGTGGGCAGGAAAAGAGGGGCTAAAAAGGGTTCAGTGTGAGGAGTAGCAAGGAACGCAGAGAAAGGGAAATAACATTGAGGCTTGAATTTGAGAGCAAGCAGCTTAATTTAGTGTAATATTAATAGAAGGCTATTGAACAGATTTAAGGAGGGTGATAATGATGATCTTAGTCTGTATAATGGGGAGATGTGAGGAATCTGAAAGTGTGGCATTAAAGGGGGGAAAACCAAATTATTGCTTGGTTGAGCTTTTAAACTGCACAGCAATTTAAATCAACTGTTTACAGAGTAACACTACAGAATACATGAAATATCTTTGTTCAGGGGTCTCTCATGATGAGCTGCTTGACCTGGCCAAGTGCCACTTTGGTAACCTGCCATCTGCTCCGGAAGGAGGACTGCCACCCCTGCCGCCCTGTAGCTTCACAGGTAGTGAGGTAAGCTGTTGGATGGCTTTTTGAGCTGGCTCCAGGAGACAGCGAGCTCCTCAACAGATTAAAAGGTTTCCTGCCCCCCATAAGGGCAGTGGAGTAGCTGCTTTCCAAAGCAGTACTTTCCAACCTGTCCTGGACAGGCCTCACTGCCGCCACTTTTTCTGTTTCATCGGTTCCTGAAGGAATACCTCCCTTAACCTGCTGCTACTTTGCTTTTATCTACTTGCCTGTGGTGTTGGAGCATTTCCACTTGTTGGGAATCACTAATTTAAAGGATATGGCAGAGAACCGAGGCATCTGTGTTCTATTCCCAGCTCTATTTGGATTTCAAAAGGTCATCAGCTCTCCTTGCTGCTGTTTGTCCTAAAATGGCTTGTAATGCCCTCTGTGTACGTGGTGTTAGGCTCGCTGTTGGCGAAGTGCTCTGAAATTGCCACAGGGAAGACGAGTTCAGGGCGATGTTAAATAAAGCTTCATAGCTTTAATGTTCTCTGTGCAGGCTTTATAATCCAGCTGTAATGGGAATGTCTGTCTCCTGATCTTTAACTTCCCGTATACATTACTGTGTGCAGGCTCTACTGCAGCTACTTTCCTCTGTGCCCACAGATCCGTATAAGAGATGACAAGATGCCCTTGGCGCACATCGCGATAGCTGTTGAAGCAGCTGGCTGGTCGCACCCAGATACGATCCCACTTATGGTAGCAAATACTCTGATAGGTAACTGGGATCGTTCCTTTGGAGGAGGCGTGGTGAGTGAACCTGCAAGCACCTTCCTGCTCTTAATGAGGCTGGTGAGATCTCGCTGACTTGGGCACTGCCAGTGCAGACCCGTCCAAACCTTTCTGATGGCCTTACTGCTACTTTATGGCTGTTTCTGAAGGTCCTTTATTGGAGTGGGAGAGGGGGATCCAATCGTGAGTCTGAGAGAATTTGTTGCCCAAGATCTAGGAAAATCTTAGGAAGTGGTTCTAAACCACCAAAATTGAGGTGACTTGAGGTCTGTCAGCCCTCATATCAAGTGGGATGTTTCACTCCTGCATGTCATCAGAACCTATGGGTGTGAGTAACTGTCCCTTGCCTGAATGTGAGTAGCTTCATGATTTTGGCTTAAATCTGGGCTGTTATTTGGAAATGTGGGATTACATGCAAGGCAAGAAACCCTTGAGATGAAGAGCTGATGATCAACCTCGTAGCTTCTGCTGGAGCCTGTGATGCCACGGCATGCTCTGTCATCATTGAAATGAAAACAGCAGATCACGGAGGTGACTAGTAGGCTTTCAAAACTCTTCATAAAATAATATTCATTTCTTTTGCTTCAGCAGAATTTATCCAGTAAACTTGCTCAGATTGCCTGCCATGGGAACCTGTGTCACAGCTTCCAGTCCTTCAACACCTGCTACACTGATACAGGGCTCTGGGGACTCTATATGGTCTGCGAGCCATCCACTATACAGGACATGGTGCACTTTGTTCAGAGAGAATGGTAAGCTAACAACTCCTTCTCTAAAAAGACTTTTTCAGTGGAGGCAAAGGATTACAAAAAATAGCAATAATTTAAAGAGAGTATTTTTGTTTCTCTCTTAGCCTGGAAAAAACAAATGCATCAAGTTCTAAACTTTGACAGTGCAGAATCCCAACAGCCAGCTCTGGCACCCTTACTTGGAGTGAACAGCTTAAGGTTTAGGTTTGGTTTTCTTTTTCTGCCCCGGAATAATAAAAAGTAACTGTAATTAATAACATTCCTTGAAAATACGGCAGTGATTTTTTTTTTCTGGACTCGCAAGTGATGGAAATTATCAAAGTGCATCAAACCTTTTAGACTACTACTAAGTTAATAGGCAGTGCCCATGAACTCTGTGACTGACAACTGAAAGAGTAAATATTCTTGAATGAGAATAATGAGCGTTCGATTACGGACAAACACCGTTCGTAGCTACCCTACTGCAGTTGCTCTCCCACACGCCGTACCAGGTAGTGGTGTTACACGGGCTCTAGTGTGTACACAGGGAAATGACATGATGTAGTGTAGGTGAGCTGTTATATATGGGACTTTGAAACCTGGGATTCTAGATAATGTTCATTCATCTAAGGCTTAAATCTAAATTGAAAAGACGTCCATAGGTGCAACCGTAATGCTTGGACTGCAGATGTGATAGAAACGGATGTATGTTATTTAAGAACACTGATTTAATGTGTGTGAGGTTGAAAGAGAACTTGAAAGTAAGGAGTTTCTTTAATCACATAGATGACTCCCACGTATCATTATTCCAAGATCTCTGTAAACAGCTTGTGGAGGAAAATGGCATCATTGTAGCTGTCTGTTTCCTGCAGCTTAGGGGTGATCTAATGCATCTGTGTCCTAGTGAAATGTTCCTTATGCACTGCCGTGAATTGTTACCTCACCAAAAGCCAGGAGGTAGTGGATTCCCTTCTGGGCTAATTACCTCTAATTGGCTCCTACTGTGTATGTTAGCAACAGCCATTCTCAAGATAGCAACTATGGACTACGCTTGGCTCAAAATATCATCTAATAAATTGAAATACAGCCCTTCTAAGGGGAAAAAAAACTTGCTCTTAGGTGTATATTGGTATGCTTCCAAAAAGCCCTACTCTTACGCTGCTGCTTTGTATCCTATGGCTTGTTTTCCATACTAAATTCTCTTACCAGCTCTGTCTATAGAAAAGAAAGTCATGTCTGGTAGGTGTGCTAATGTATATACACCTCGTATCACGGACAGTCTTGTGTGCCACAGGTTACCATTATTTAATGCCTTTGGGTTTAAACTATTTTTCAGGATAAGACTTTGCACAAGTATTACAGAAAATGAAGTAGCTCGAGCGAAAAATCTTCTAAAGACAAATATGCTGCTACAACTTGATGGTGAGACTCATGAGAGCTTTTAATGCTCAGTGGAGTTGTGTGCTGATAATTGAAGCATATCTTCCCCTCTTTCAGGGTCCACGCCAATCTGTGAAGACATTGGAAGACAAATGCTGTGTTACAAGCGCCGAATCCCAATTCCAGAACTTGAGGCAAGAATTGAAGTGAGTGGCAGTTATGTTGCAACTGTTTAATTAAGCCCTTTATAAATTTAATTGCTACAGGAAGTAACAACAGAGAAGGTAGACTGTTTCCAACTGAGGATGTTTTCAGCTCGTTTCCTGTTCCCCTGGATTATGAGACTAAGATCACTGGCTCTTACTACTTTTTTAGATGGGATCGGTAACGAAGATGTCTCTTTACTCCTTTTAGGCTATTGATGCTGAGACTATTAGAGAAATTTGCACGAAGTACATCTATGATAAGCATCCTGCAGTTGCTGCCGTGGGTATGTTGTACATGTTTCCCTACCCTCCCATACCCCTCCACACCAGTCGCTATCAGTGTAGCGTGTGTCATGGTCAACTTTCTTTAACTTCCAGGTCCAATTGAACAACTTCCAGAGTATAACAAAGTCTGCAGTGGCATGTACTGGCTTCGTGAGTAGTGAAAAACAAGAACTTTCAGTGTGTTTGAGCTTTAAAAACATTAAAGAGAAAAACAACTACACCCCTGTTTAAAGCTTTGGAGTTGGAGAAATGCATTTGAGAAGATTAAAACTCCAGAACCAGCCCATCCTGTGTCTCTGTATAACGAAGGAAGGAATGAAAACATGTACAGTATTTGCATTTTTATTATAAAACAAAGATTGTCAGTAAGAGTCATTTCTTGACTTTAGTAGCATTCATCACTTGTTCTTGAGCAGCTTTCTTCGCCTTGACCATTTCAACGAGTTCCTGGAGAGATGGGGAAGAAAAAAAAAGATGCTTATCCAAATGTGGAATGTGTGTTCAAAACCACAGCATCGTTAACTGCATATAGTCAACCTGAAACACCCTAGCTCTCAACACAGTGAGGAATCTAGACAGTTTCATACCTTAAATCAATTTCTCTTAGAAGCAAATAAATTAATGGAAGGTCAATGCTCATCTACCTTGCCTGTAGCAGGAACTTTACCTACCAGAGGCCAGGGATACGACTTCTCCAGCTACAAGAGCTCGCTGTCAAATTCTGAGATAGATTTCATGAGACAGACTTCCCTTCCCAGCTTCTGCAGCCACTACTTTCACTGAGGCTTAGTCCTTACTGCTCTTTTGTTGTTGAGTTACAAAAAACCCCAAAGTCTCTCCGTAAGGCTCCCTCTTGTGCTAGGCTGCGGTTGTCAGATGCTCCCTGGTAGCGAGAGCAACAGCAAAGGATTCTAACAAGACCTGAGCTAACAACAATCCTAGGAGGAGGTGAGGTACTTTACCTTGTATCGCTTCATGCAGTCTTTTTTTGACCGGCCTGGAACAGCTGCTGCTATCTTCTCCCATCTTTCAGGAGTATTTACTGGATAAGTCTTCAGCGCCTGTTCTAAAAGCTTTTGTTCTTCTGTAGTCCAAGGGGATGAATCTAAAGGTGATCCTGGTTTTGCATTTAAAAATGACAGTAAGAACAGGAATACTTCATAAGGACTCTGAGATAAGCCTAAGAAAATACTGTCAAATCTATTACAGTTTATTTAAAATTCTTGAAGTTTTGTCATACAGCTGGTCTAGCACAACCCAGTGGTAGAAACGAGCAAGAACAAGTGGGACAAGTGGCCCTTGGGATCTTTATACAGAGAAGTTAGAAGGTACCATCTTTCCTTGTCAGCTGGGTGTTGGATCACTGCAGCTGCCCTGTGAAGCCACAGTATTAGGGCAGCAAAGTAGCATTTCAGTAAGGAACGCTCAGTAAGGAAACACAGCCTTCTGCCAGCGTCTGGAAGTCTGATGGGAGGTGTTTGGGGTTTAACAGGAGACCAAGGCTTAACTGTAGGAGGATCCTCTCCCAGGTGCCTCCCCTCAGGCCTCCTCTTGCCTGAAATGTAGCACCCTCTGAGGAACTGATGTCAGCATCTGACTTAACCTGCTGCCTCACCAGGAAGCATTTCAAACTGTCACTATTATTTAACTGTGGCTTGTACTGTGTGTACCAGAAGCCCTCAAATCCAGTAACAGAGCCTGGATCACTCTCCTACTTGCTACATAAGTTTGCTTGTAAGCAAGTTCTGGATTACTTTCTTACTGAGATGCACAGGGGAGGCAACTCTGCAAGAAGGGCTCCCTTTTCACCTTTACCTTCAAATCGTTCCGAGGGGGCAGCACTGTCCATCTGAGGCACCACACCGTGTTCTTTTTTAAATTTGTCAAACGCTTTCTTGTTTATGTCATCTTTCTGATGAGGGTCTGTGAGCGACAGACATTGAACAGAATAATTATTGCAACAAAATTAAAGCCAGATATTGTAGTAAAAACATTGTGTAGCAGATTATTGTAAATTAATAATTGCAATCAAAAAACCTGCTTCCTTTAAAATGATGGTAAAGAGGTTGGTAAATTAAAAAAAAAAAATCAGGGTCCAGTAAAATTTGCTCAAAGTGTCAAGCACTTCAATCCCTATCCTGCTTTACACTGCTCAGATGAGCACTCTCTCTGTATAAACTGAAGCCTGAATCTGCAACTTCAGTGCAATCAAGAGGGATTATTCTCTCGGGTAAGGGCTGTGGCACAATGCTCACATATTATGCAGAATACAAGCATGTCTGAGGGGCAGGAACACTGGGCAAGTCTGGGTCCTCCTTTTGCAGGTATGTGGTTTGGGGATGGAGAAACTTCTTGAAAGCTTTGTTGTTTTTTTGGTTGGTTGGTTTTATTTTGGTGGGTTTTTTCCCCTCTATCAGAATGTTTTGTTTTTCCTTGGTAACTTATTCCAGAGCTCTCTAGGCTCTGTTTACCACAAGAGGAGATGAGCCACATTTATTTAGATGTCTTACTCTGGTGCTGAATGCCATTCACCTTTTTAAAATATCTCTATAGCTTCACCAATTCCATGTATTCTAGATGCCTTCCTTCGTAGAGGGCTTCCCAGAGGCCTGTTTGTCTCAGAGACATAGAGGAGCCTAGGCAGTGCGCGTGGCTTAGACACGTGTGCATCAAGCTAGGTGAAGAGAATTCCCGAGAGTCACCCGCGAGGTGGTGATGTACACAACAGCCGTTAGGCTGGAAATACTGAAACGCATAAATGCCTCTCTACATCTTCCATCTGAACTACACTTCTTTTGGGGACATACAGAGGATTTTATCGGAATAGAAACACAATTCTGTGCAAAGAAAATAAAACTGTGTAGAAGCATGCAGACCATCTGATTACAAAAATAAGGTAATATAGATACCAAGCTTTTGGAGGCTCTTTGCTTTATTGATGACGTCTTTTGCTGTTCGTTTTATTCCAGTAGTAGAGTGCAAATTCATGTAATTAGCGATAACTTCCCACCTAAAGCAAGAGTAGAAAGGGCAAACCAGCATGTTACATAGTAGCTTATCTTCATACAAGCTATGGTCAAGCTCCTGTACACATTTACACCAACTGTTAAGGAAGTTTAGTTGTACCTAAATACATAAAAACTCTCATGGTAACTATTCTGGAAAGCTTTCAGTCACTAAATGCAGATGTTTCTTGTAAGAATTCAGTCAGCTTGGGTGAACTTCTTGGCTTCTGATACAGAAAAAGGATGGGGTAGACTATAGGTGTGTTAAGTGCAAACCCCTAATCCTCAAAACTTTGCTCAGCTTTCCTGAATTCCCTAAGCACCTCTGCGATTAAATACTGCAGACTGCTGAAAAGGCAGAGGAAGTACTAACCCTGTGTCAACTGCCCCCCCAGAATACCTAAACATCAGATAAATGGTCTTTATCGGGAGAGAGCTGGAACAGCCCTGGCCCTAAAGTTATTCCTAGTGCATTCTTAGAAAGTGGAAGGGAGTGTTTGCAGCTGATCAGACATGAGGATTGTGTCTAGGCCTGTGTTCTCAGAGTACTCATGACTGCTGAGCTGCAGTGCAGAAATGACTACTGCTATCATCACCATAGAGAGTACAACAGCTTGGTTTTTTTAAAAAGTAAGCACCCAAATCTTGTAATGGAGACTTCAAATCTGTGAATCCTAAGTGGAAAAAGACATTTCACTCCTGGGAAAGAGTAAGGTTTAAGGCATGTGCCTGTTCTTGATGCTTACTAATAAGCTGAGTGCCAATGCTGCTTTCTGTGGATCCCAGCCTTGCCCTTTTCCCCCTGGCTCTCCCCTTAAGAGACCTGGGGCACCTATCTGTGGATATTTTCCTCCTGCTGTGTAGAGGAAAAAACAGCCTCACATTCACTGTGGAGCTACTGGAAGTAGCTTACACACCTGTGTTCCTACCCAGCTGCATCATGGGTCACTGTTCCGGTTTTGTTCTCCACTGTACTGACTAAAGCCCTGCGCAAACATGCACCTCAGCACAATCTGTGTGATGGACTGAAGCCCAAGTTTAGGGGGAAACAAAATACAGGGCCAGAGCTAACTCCAGTGACACGCAAAGGATGGTACTAAGAGAAGACAAACCACAGGCTGCTCAACAGTCAAGAAAAAGGAGGAAGTCTGGGGACTCCTTACACTGCCATCATATTTAGGATCACCTGGAAATAAGTTGTATTATTCTTGTTATTTAATTAAAAATTGTTAGTAGGTCTTTTAACATCAAACCCGAGAAGTACCTTGAGTTAGTCCCTGCTGGGAAGAGGTTCACAGCTTTAATTAACAACTGTAAATCATCTTCTGGCCAATTTTTGCTTCCCCCTCCACCACCAGTTGTTGACTTTTCTGAACTCTTCGTTGCTTGGCGCATACGAGCTTCTGCCTCTTCTTTCTCTCGCCTTATCTGTTCATTTATTTCTTCTATCTGAAGGATTGTAAACAAGCATTATTTATACAGATTTATTTTTACATTTTACGGTGACACAAACCCCTCTTTCTCTCTCTGAAATTGCTTTGAGCCATGAGTTTTGCTTAGTTTCTGTGCTGTATGTCATACATAAAGAAACGGAGGAGCTGCTCCAGTATTATTTGCCTCCATCTGTGCTTAAATTTGGCCAGCCCAGATTAGAAGCTACAGCAGGTATCCATCACAAGTTTACTAGGGAATTAAATGAACACTCCCAGATTTAAGGCAAAACTAGCGTGACTGTCCAGGCTAACACCTGACTTACAGGGACAGATCCACAAAAGCACTAAGAACCTAAAGTGACTAGCAAAGGCAGCAACCTCCACTGGTTCCCAGGTCTTCCAACCTAACAGCTACCTAAATCTGGTTATGCCAGAAATTCTCAGTTACTACCATTAACTGCAAGGACCCACATTCTTGTTACTAAGTGCTTACTAGAGGTTAGATGTGCAGTTTGTTGGCAGGCAGTTCAGCAGAACTGAAGTTACCAATTGCGTATCTTCATGAACCACGATTGCATCTTGAGACTGTGGTGTGACATATCTTTAACGGATCTGCCTCCGAGTATGCCCAGGCCAGTCTTGGCAAGATTAAAAAAGCTATGCACTTAGGCCTGCTGGCAGGATGCTCAAAACAGGCTTCTCGCTGTCTATCTCAAAATCTTCCTGGCAAAAGGAAAGTGATCCATAGATAATATTTATTAATGCAAAAGCGTAACAGTTTCAGTAGAGAGACAGAAAGGTGATTGTCCCGTGTTTGGACCACTCTCCTGGAGACTGGGAGATTTGCTCCAGTCCCCTGTACAAAAGAGGGATTTGAGTCTTGTTTGATGAGTAGACCTGACCCTGGGACAGGGACAGATTCACAGCAGTGACTCCAAAGCAGATGAGAGAAAGCACCTTGTTCTTTCTGCAGAACGTGGTTTCAGCCTTATTACTCCAAATGGCTTGTCCCTGCTACCAAATTTAGGCAGATCCTTGCTCAATTTTGTTAATCTTGACCAGGAGTGTCTCGCTTTTCCCATATTTTGGCATCCAACCTACCGGCCCTTCCAGTGGCTACAGCCTGCAGCACTTCAGTCCTTTCGTGGGTCTAGCCCCAGGTCACAGATACTAGACTAGGATTTTTCTTGCGTAGCAGAATGGATTAAGACTGCCCTCCTTCCCCTCTCGGTAATTGC
This sequence comes from Rhynochetos jubatus, assembly GCA_027574665.1. Lineage (NCBI taxonomy): Eukaryota > Metazoa > Chordata > Aves > Eurypygiformes > Rhynochetidae > Rhynochetos > Rhynochetos jubatus. The sequence goes on from CM050652.1 coordinate 13,602,757, forward strand.
TGCCCACTGTTGGGCAAAATGAAATCCCTCTACCGTTTGTGTATACTGTGCATATGGTAGGTTTTCTGTCCTTTACTAATTAACAAGACATCTACTTTTCTCAGCTGGCCCTGGTTATTTCAGTAGCCATGAACTGCACTGTGTGAATGGAGCAGAGATCAAGCTGCTGGGGGACTCTGAAACTCGTGTCCGTGTTCAACAGGCAGGACTCCACAGCAGCTACGTTGTATCTTACTTCCACTCAGTCATGGAGGTTTCACAAAGCAAATTACTCTGTTGTTTTCATTTGACACTCAGCATAATTACCTGTTTTACTACAGCCGCCTTTCCTCCTTCCCTTGTTGTGGATGTAAGTGCTTCATTCAAGCATTGCAGACTAAAAATAAATTATTAAGTTACAACGGAGAGCTAGTAGGAAGATGGGTATCAAAAGGAGCAGAAAGCAGCAGCAGGAAGACTTACCTTGCTAGCTCAAGACGATCACAAAGCTTTTCCACCTCCTCCATCATTTTAACACAATCTGCCTCATTATCAGAAAAGTAATTCCAGTTCTGGAAGCAGAAATACATGTTCTACAAAGTTCTTGAACTTTATTGTCCCGTTCCTTCAGACAAAGGCTTAACACACAGGGGTTCTTCAGCCACGGCTGTGTTTGGACCTATTTGGTCAGCTTTACTCACATCTCAAAACTGAATCATAACTATGTGTTTTAGCATTTTGCTTTTTAGGAAACCCACTTTCCATACCCATCTCCAGCCATGAGAACAAGAAAGCACGTGGTAGGGTCTGATCTAAGCACACAGAGTAATTTCACCGATATAACCTGTACTTCATTACAATATTTAAATACCTTGCATGTCGTTCTCAGTTTTTGTCTTTCTTTCTTGATTGCTTTTTTCTGTATCTCTTTTTCCCTTTTTGCTACTAAGGCTTGTTGCCTGACTTCTTCTTCCTCCTTTTCTTTTGCTAATCGTGCTGCTTCTAATTCTGCTTGTCTTTGCTGCAATCAAAAGGAAAAAGAAATACCCAAACAAAAAACCCTCAAAGTCACACTGTTACAGGATCATTCAGTCATTCAGCACTAACATATGCTGTTTCTGGTTTTGGCGGGGGTATTTTTGGGGAGGTGGAGGGGTGTTTGATTGTTGTTGTTTTTCGGTTTTCCAGGAATTTTGAGGGGAGTGATGAAACATATACCAGTTGGCATTAATTCAGATACTCACTGTGTGAGGACCCCTAGTTTATAAATCCTGACTTCCTTTACCGTGAAGATCTAAAACTCTGTGAAAACTCCTGTGTCTGCCCCAAGAGTATAGGCTTGGAAAAATGTGGTGGTATGACACTTCTGCATCATTATTAACAGAACACCTTGCAGTGCTCCAGTATTGTCCTTGAAGTCACTTTTTAGCACCTTACAGTTCCTTTTCACTCCCAGTACTGTTTTCAGAGCCCTTTTTTTCCAAACTGTCAATATTAATCAAATATGTTCTGTTACCTCAGAGTGTTTCACACCAATCAACCTTTCAGACCATACGCACAAGGCAAGCAGCTGTATCCGTGTTATGAAAAAAGGAGCAGGCCACAGAGCTTAACGACTGCCTCTGAACCACAGGAAGCGTATGCAACAACAGAACGCAATTTTAGGTTTTTGTTTCAGATCTGTGCTCTTTGTTTCCACCTCATCCTCCAAAGGCTATCAGTCTTGCGCTGCCTGTTGCACAGGGATCGAAGACAACGCGTCTTTAAACCCCAACATATTTCTCACAGTAGCTTTCCGACACATCTAGGAGCTGCAGCAGCGGATCAGGTGTGAATGAACCAGGGTTTTTCAACCTAAGTTAACTTACTTTTTCTTTTGCCTCCTGTTCTTTTCGTTTTGCTTCTACCTTTGCTTTCTTCTCTGCTTCTTTCTTTGCCTTTTCTTCCTCCTTGAATTTCTTTATCCTGGGATCACAGCTGTATGCGTTGTCTAGCAGAAGAAAGGATGCATCATGTGCAAAAGAAACCCAGGAGATTTCCACTGTTAGTCAACAAATCGCTCTGTTTGTATGCTTACCAACAAGCGTCCTAATTCTGTTCATTTCTTCTTTTTTTCTCAGTGCTCTTGCAGCTCTGTTCTGCTTTTCAATCCACCTCCTTTCATCTCGACTAAAAAGAGAAAGCATTGTTAGTTCAGTGCTAATACCCCATGCTGTATTAACAAAATTCAGCAGCAAACTTTTTTAAAAGTTACCCCACAGAGATGCTTTTCTCCAAATACTTCAACAACTGAAGTACCGGGCCCCAGGCTCATGTCAAAAATGCTAAGCATTTACACGGTCCCATAAACCTTGAAAACACCTGACAAAACAAGCTGCTTATCTGTCACTGAAGGGAAGAGTCATGGACTTGATTTTCCAGATGCAAACCACTTGTTGACCTAACACTGAACCCAAGCAAACCAACCGAAATGCTGGTATACAGTTTAATTAGAGGGCAGCAGTATAACCAGTGTCAATTATCTCCATTTTACAGGAGATCGGTCACATCAACCAAACCCATCTGCACAGAAAGAACACTTTATAGACACTACCATAGCACTCTGGTAAAATCATGCCGGATTCACTCCAGTGAAGTACAGCTCACGTTAGGCAGATTAAAAATGTCTAAGTAATCAGAAAACATTTGTCAGTGCTGTCAAGAAAGGCAAATATTTAGTGGGGGTCTATATCTTCATCCACACAACCCAATACAGACCAGTATACCTCAGAACAAAGAAAACAATCCCCATGACAGTAGGGGACCACTATGAGTAGGGTGAAGGTTTAAAACATGAGCAACATCACCTTTGGCAAGAATCCTGACCATCTGAACAGAATCCGAAACGTAGTTTTCTCTCAGGTACAGCATACCATGTACCATTTGTCTAAACATTTTTTAAAAAAGGACAGTGATGACAGGAGTAAGCACAGAAAGGAGCTATGCAAAGAATTCAGGAGTCTTCCAATGCGAAGCTGTACTGGGTTCAGTCAGGAAAAAAAAGTTAACTCCCTTTACTGTGGTTGTTAGGAAGCTGTGTTTCTGATAAGTTCTTAGCTGGTGCTGGGCCTGCATTGAATTCAAGGTCTTTCTCCGCTTCTGATATTGCAGCTGCATTCCCAGCTCTGGCTGTCTCGCGAGCAGCGTAGGGGACACAGTCCTGATAGCTGACCCAAACTGACCAAGGAAGTATTTCATTCCATAGTACATCATGTTCTGGTCTCTTGGGTGGGGAGGGCGTCTGGTAGCCATTACTCTCCCCCTTACTCACCTACTCCCGGGCACTTGCTAACCCTCCTGTGTTAGCTGCTTTGCTAACTCCTGTGCTGGCTCCTTCGTGTGGGAGCTGGTGGGTTGTTCAGAGTTCCTGGCCACGCTATCGCTGACAGGGTTCATTCAGAGTGTGCTGTGGCAGCTCTCGGGCTGCGATTGCTCTCGGGCTGTGGTTCTCAGGCTCTCTGGGTGTCTGACTTTCACTACTCAGCATCTGGGTGTGCATTGGGTAGTGGACGGTGAGAAATTGTATCATATGTTTTATTTTTCTATTATTTTAATTATTTATTAGTAGTAGTAAATAATTCTTATCTCAATTTTACGGGCTTCCTTATTTCTTTTTCCTCCGATTCTTCCCCTCTGTTGGAGGAGGGGAGGGGGGATTTGTGAGAGCAGCTTCGTGGTATTCTGCTAGCCAGAGTTAAACCACGACAGAAGCCTAGAGATTAATCTGTATAATTTATCAAAAACACAAGTGGTATAGAAGTGATTACAGTGCTTTCACAGAATCTTCACAGGAGAGAGCGCACAGGTCCAGAGAGGCTCAAAAAACTTTACAGCAGGAAAAGGCATGAGAGAAGAGGAATGGATGCCTAGCTACAGCCTAAAGATGGCAGGGTTTCTAGCCACAAGGAAGGCTAACCACTGAATCTAACTACCGAACTGATTTGTATGCAAACTTGGAAGAAGAGGTTCACACAAGGCAAGGCATGGTTACACAAGGACAAAAAACGAAAGGCTGTGTCCTGTGAAATACGTGGTAGACTAAATGAATTGGTGCTCCACCTTGAACATTGTGTTTACAGCAGAAGGAAGGATAAAAATAGACTATTTTTCAGCAGCAACATGGTCTGAGTAATTCAGCAACTATCACTACATCAACAAATACACCACTTTTAGGAACGTCAGAACTAATCTGTAAACCTAAAAAGTATCCCTTGTCTCAGCACAGTTTAATAACGCGTTGGAGAGCCAAATGATGCCTGCTTACTCATCCACTCTGTTCTGGCTCCAGGTTCCACCTGTGTTTGGGACTCGCTGGAACTGCAAGTCTGAACTTAAATGAACACACATTTCAAAGCACCTCAGAAACACCTCTGTGACGCAAGCAAGAAGGACTTGTTACAAATAAAACAAAGAGAAGCTCGCAGTCAGTCCAGCTCAATTCCACGGCTGACGACTAAGCCGGAGTGTGGAGTTCAGTCTCAGTTGGGCTACCTTGCTTCCTATGACTTACAGTCTAACAGGAAGTTGGAGAATCTTGCTGCACCAATCTCAGTGTCCTGTCAAATTTCTTTTTACTTACATACCATTCTGCTTTTTCTTTTTCCTCTTCATCTAAATAGGAAAACTCTCTCCAGGAATCAAAATTATACCTAAAGTAAATACATAAACCCCAACAAACAAGAATAAATTAAAAACCAAACAAACAATACAGCAGAATTATTACAAACAATCTACTTTGACTATTAGTTTTTTTGGTAGGCATTTATACTGTTATTTACAATTTATAATACATAATTTAGAATTACACTGCACCTAGAATGATTCTGCTGCCTTAAGTCAAAACGCAAGGTGCTACTGCAAGTACTGCTGTACATCTGTCTGTACTGTAGGACAGAGTGTATTTTGAGATGGGATCAGTCTCAACCTACATGTCTACAGTGCAGTTGTGTGAGGTCCCGTTACAGGCAGCGGAGATACAGTGCAGCCTGCCAAGTTCAGAGAAAAATTAGTTTAATCTTTATATAGGCACCCGCATTTAGCGGGTAAGTCAAGCCATAAGCACTACTGACTTTACTGGGCTAGACAGACCTCCCTTAACTAGGGGAGCTTAAATACTGAGTAGACACCTCCACTGAAAACATGTTAGGGGAAATGAACCCCACTTCCCGGCCGTGGGTCAGCTTGGTTCACAGCCATCGTGGTCAGAGCACTGTCAGAAGCTCACGCAGTCACTGTGAACTTGCAACACGGATGTATTAGCTAGGAGAAAACCAGCTCGGTTTGGGGAAGGCAGGAAGCAGCTGTGGGGTGATTTTGTGACATCACTAGGTCACAACAGACCACAGCCAACAACCCACGTACGAAAGGGTCTGCAAGCCCTTTACCTTGCACGTCCTGAATACTGTGACTAGAAACTGAGGTATCAGCTAACTTACCAAAATGAATAGAATGCGTCTACCTCCTCAAACGATGAGTTCATGTCCCCAAGTTTAGGAACATTTTTCTTATTTGACCACCTGAAAATAAACGGATATATTCAAGAAATAATATATGTAAACTTAACTCATAACATGGCATGCGTTAAGTACAGAATCAAAATACCAAATCAGAGGCTCCCTCCCACCAAAACAGAGGGGCACCAGGAAAGAGGAAGAGAACAGGAGAGTTCCTTCTAAACTCCTCCAGACTGGGCCTTTTTTGGGGAGCTCCCCCAGAATAGCAAACTCCTCCTGCCCGAGTTTGATGTGCCCACAAGGAGACCTGATGGAGCACAAGCTATCTTTGTAGATGGTCGATTCTCCACACACAATTCTCCTGGTAGAGAAGCTTACAGAAAGTGGACAAAAGGTGCTCTGTGAATAACTGGGCTCTGTGGTAGGCTACAGGAAGTTTCCCACATATTCTAATGGAGTACAAGGGAATAATGGATGCTCTGCCTCCATTCCATTTTTTCCCTACAAAGAAGGAAATCTTCCACAGGCTCTAGAATTTGTTATTCCATGACACAGCATCCATTTCCAAGCAGAGAAGGGAACAACCCCTGTGACAACCACAGATCCAGGTCTGAATCTCTGGACTACTTGATAAAAGATTCAATAAACGTACTTATAAACGTACCCTAACATCAGTGGATTGTTAGGATATGTTGTAAAGTGCCTCACACAATAAAACACTTGCTTTCACACGGGTAAAAGGTGAAATAGACCTATACTGTGACAGCCTTAATACAAAGTTTATTGGCAAGCATGAATCAAAGGCAGAAAAGATGCCAAACACCTTAAAAAGAACCACCAAATACTGATTAAGTTACATTTATCTTCTCTTTAAACCAGCTAAATTGTGAACATAACATCAAGTCTTCTGTTAATGTCTCACCCTCATAAGAAAATTGTAAAAAAGGCATTTTAAGTCAGTAGATTACACACACTTGGTATAGTAAATAATATTACGGTGAAACAATGTGTTATACAAATAGGACAGTAAGTAATACGGAGCTAAGAACAGACTTTTAAAATCTCATGGGTCCAACTCAGGATCACCAGTCACAGTTCAGATTATTTTAAAATGAAACCAGAGAATGCACAGAGAATTTTACTTCTATTACATTTTAGCAAATGGATGCATCCTCCAGCATCCCTTAAAGCGACACCTGTGACAGTGCCAGAAGAGTCTGCGAGCGCTGACTGTCCAGCAACAGCAAAGGCACTCTGACATAGCTTACCTGGCATTTCGTTCAAAAACCGGTGAAAAAACTTCAAAGAAGTTTTCTTTTGCTTCACTTTTGGAAGGTACAGAGTTATCAAAAGTAGGGTCTATGCTGTTAAATGCTCGTCGTTTCACAGGGTCAGATAATATTTCATAAGCTGAAAAAAAAAAGGGTACCAGACATAAATCATGAGACTACAGCGAGTCTTCCCCACAAGCGAGTCTTCCCCACAAGGCGGGCATATTACAGAAAAGGTTCTAAATGTTTAAAAAGATGCTGAACCTAGCATTCTGTACAGCTTGATACTTAATTACTGTAGCAACACCAAATAGCATTGCTGTCAATTCCTGGTAAACTATGTGGGAGGAAAAGGTTTATGAAAAACACCACATTTAACCATTATGATGTAACCAAACAGATTATATTTTAAATAAATTTATAGCAGTAAATTCAGTTCAGGCACTGGGAGTTTGGGCTCATCATCTTCAAGATTTCATCCTACCCCAGATCCTTGCAGATAAATTGACAAAAAAACAGCCTACCAAGACAGGCACGGAGTAAAAGCAGTCCGGGAGGTAATATGATGTCAGAACTGGCAAGAACAGGAGCCATTCATTAGCAGTTTTGCAGCTCATGATGAAGTTGTATTGAGACTTGGAAAGAATATAAACCACCACGTAGCTACTAACCAAAACGCGCATGCTCCCAGTTTTCCTGTTCCTGCAGTCCTGCAACTGGGGAGCATCACATTCCTGAATCTTGTAACCTGGAAATCACACACTCTGTAGCTTCAGTAAACTCGTCTCCTCTCACGCAAGTGTGGAATTACTCTGTCTGTCAGTTCTACAGTACCCACTGTTTTTCAGTAAGAGTGAAAAGTCATCAAAGGAATCAAATTCGTGTTGTGATCATTCACGGGCTTCCCTGCCTGCATCCCTGGGCAGAGCACACTGCACCCTCAAGGTCCGTGCAGGAGACCTTGGTGCTCCATGGTTCTGTAAAGTGATCTCACCGCCCCTGTGAATGGAGAGAGGAGGGACCGCCAATGAGCTGCTGTCTGCCAGTCGTCCCTTTCCCTCCGGGAAGGGACTTCCCTCTCCCAACACTCTACATGACCCCAGTTACTCTCCACGTTGCAAGCTGGAAGCTTCAGTTACCCTCATACTATTTTCTGATGCAAGCAATTCTGTGCACATCCGCTGGTTCCTCTTCCACTTGAGATGTCCCTTCCATACAGATCCCCAATTCTACTCCCACACACTGTTTCCCCGGCACTGTATCTCCCACTCATTCCTTTGTCAGACCCAGCTCTCAATCCCACCTACACACTCCTGCCTTTCCAAGTTTCTTCTCTCCACTCCATTACCGCTTGCGACTACTCCAGATTCCCCTTCCCTGCTATTGCATTTCCTTCCTCCACGGTGCTGCCTGGAAGCGTTTCTCCTCTTCCGTGCCACCCTGTGCTTTCCTTTTTGTTTATCCTTAAACTTGGATAGTAAGCAGTTAGGGGGGACATATTTTGCTCCTGGCATGTAGAACGCAGAGCATATTCCTGAATTCAGGTGCAGGTTGTTCTTATTATAAATATCTGCCAGTTTTCAACATGACTGTGACCATGGAAAAAAAAAATTCCTTTGGCAACTTTTTTCCTTTTGACAACTCCCTGGGAGACTGAAAATATCATTAGCTGGTCTGACATATCATTTAACATTTTAACCAGTATTGTAAGAACTCACCCAGAAGAAGAAAGTTGAGAACACACGAATTCCAAGATTCCCCCCGGCCCTGACCTTACTGAGTCAAAAAAATTGTTTAACATAAACAAAAAAGCCAAACTCCAAAGCATTTCTAGAGGCGTAAATCTCATCCCTAGGGCACTCCCTGTGCTTTTGGAATCCGCCAGCAGCAGTGCCAGGTCACTACAGGGAAGAAAGGAATTGTGACTCAATTGAGTTCACTCTGTCATCCATGGGCAAAAACAAGCTGCTGAAGAAACTGATACCCGACATCAAATCAATGGGTGCTCTGTTGGCAGAGCAAGCCCATCAGAATTTGGATTTTCCAACTGCTGTTGGTGTCCTAGGGGAATTACTGAGCACGCCGGTTTATCCCAGGTATGTGGCTACCTCTAGTGTCTCATCTTTGCCTTCGCTGCTACAAGTGTTTTGTCACCGAGTGCCACCGCAGACGCGTTTATCAGCTGCATTCCCATACTGCTGCTGCCCAGGGGGACGGGATATTGCTGTAATCTGTTTATTGAGGCAGTTTTCTAAAGCGGAAAAGAACTTCTCTGGTTGTTTTAGTAACTGACAATTCTTTAAAAGCCTAACAGAGCACTACAAACACACTTCAGATAAGCGAGTAGACAGAGAGTATCTAATACAGGAGATCAATTGCTTACCTTTAGTTATGCATGTAAAGTAATCATTATCACCTTCTCCTATCTGTTCCCCTGCAGCTTTTCGCTTGTCTGGGTGATGTTTCAAAACCATGGATTTGTCTAGGAAACATGCATTAGGTTTAGAAATGCTTCATCATCAACAATTCATTGTATCACCAACTACGAAGTAATTCAATAATTCCAACTGACATTTTTCTAAATAGATACTTAACAAAATAGTAACAAAAACAACCCCCCAAGAAACAGGTATCAGTTAATTAACTTTCTTTAACACTACTGTCAGAATTAAAATTACTTTGTCTTTGCTGGGACACAATAACTGTAACTCAGAAACTCTATTCCCCCTTCATCAGCTGAAGAAGTACTGATTTTCTGGGACGTACAACAGGATGCACAGCAAAGCGCTTCAGTAACCCCAAGTGTACAGTTTAAACATAATGCAGTTTCAGGACCTAAACCGCACAAGACTGTACAACTCTCTGCGCAATCATACTGAAAAGATAAAGAAAAATAATTGATGTAATTTCAGTTGTTATAATGAAAAGCAAAGTAGCTCAGATACAATCAGAATTGTATTCTATCCCTTTACTCAAGTTCTGAACACAATCCAGATGAAATTCAGCAAGGAAACTACAGCCGTGACTTGGGAAGACTGCTGCGCTTACCCACGGACAACAGGAAGGACACACACTGCGCCCAAGTCCTCTCTCTACCTAGGCCTTAAATCTTAAGATTTAATTAACACACACAGACCACCTACTGAAGTTGCCACAGAGGTTGTCTTAGTGTTTAAGCAGTAAAACCAGATTTTAAACTGACATTTTTGCCAAAAGGCCTGGCCATATTATACAAAACAAAATGCACCTTCTTGGCTTGCTATAAACCACCAGGGAAAAAGATCATGGAGGTAGTTACAGCAACCCACCTTTTGAGAAACTAATGAGAATCCTTGTTAAAAACAGGGAAGGTCCAGTATATGCTGGTGAGAAAGACTCACACCTCTACAGAACCATGTAATAATTGAGTGCTGTTGGGATCCTGACAAGAGAGATGCCCCAGTTCTTGCTTGATGATGAGAGTGAGACCACAAGTCATCATCACCAGAACAGGTGTTGCTCTGTGCCACGTTAGCTCACGCTCCATGGTGGCGCTGCTAAGCAACGCGTACCTGAGGCAACACAATTTCCTGTGCAAGTTGGTAATTTGCTAATTTCCACCCATTTTTATTTGAGAGTAATTTAATCTGCATCTCTGGTTTCCCTGGGACAGCGATTCTCCTCACATCAGTACAGTTACACAGGCAATTGCTTGCAAGATCGATTCACAAGGCCATCAGCTTATTTCATAAAAGGCTACTGAACAATCTTCAGTGTACTTTTACATCTTCCATGCTAAATACTTGCATCCTTCTTGCAAAGTCAACTCTTGGTCACACTGCTTTCTAGGGTGTGAAAAAAAGGGTTCTGAAGTGCAACGTATTGCTCCTTCATATGCAAGTAAAACACCCACAATCCCCTGCATGCATTTCTGAATCAAGTCATGACTTAAGACACAGGCCCGTGACATCGTCAAGGAGCACCGTGGCACTTCCGAGTCCTGTTGTTTCTTACCCAAACTGGCAAGGAAACTTAACCTCACAAGACTACACTGTAACGGCTGGGTCATATCCCACAGATGGAGCCACAGGAACTCTGCAGTTTCCACGTGGTAAAATGACAGGAACTCTGCAGTTTCCACGTGGTAAAATGACTACAGAAGAGCAAAGCTGAGCTTCTCAACGGCCTCAGTAACTTCCAGTTAGCTGAACACCTGAAAATTCAAGAGCTACTGCTCCATTCCCATGCAATGCTCGTTCTAATCAGCAACAGCAACGTACTTCTTAAACATTCAGTAGCATTAACGTGGCAGCACTGTAAGCGGGCTTCACGGCACCAACCTACCGACATGCAGGGCAGGGCTAGCTGTATTCCTCTGCCTTTCACCGAGCCTGGCTGCAGACTCCAAAATGCAGAAATGTAGAGTTATCGTCTCTCAGTTGTTTACAAAAAACACAGGCAAGCAAGCTGAGAGGTGAACTCAGCGATATTTTTGAATTCCTAAGCTTTAGGCCTGTGGATTTTACAGCTGTGGTGTGACCTTAGAAGGCTGATAAGCAACACAAATCAAAGAGTGGGCATTTTTAGGCCTGTGAAACAGTAAAAAGCATGCTGATGACACGGATGTATTTTCACGTGGAAAACAGTCGTGTACACCTGAAGGAAAGGTATGCTTGTGCAGGGAAGGTACTTACGAGCTGCTTTGATTTGTTTCTGAGTAGCCCTGTATCGTATATTTCCCAGCCCAAGGACTGCATAATGGTCTTGATTCTGAAGGGAGAAAAAACGCAAACCAACTCTAATAAATACTGATAAATGCAACATAAAAGCCACAACACATGCAGAAAAACAGTCCTCCTCCCCATCTTTCAAAAGCAAGAGGCAGAATTCTTCCCTCTCAGTAATTAGAAAAAGAACAATTGTTGTCATCATGATTATTGAATAACCAAATATGAATAAATTAAGCCAGTTACAGACATTCAAGTAGCTTCATCTAAATTGGATTAAAGCACTGAATCCTAGAAAGCTCAATTACTGGCAGATTGAATTGCTGTTTTTAATATTAAGAGTGCTAACACAATTCCACAACAAGGGAGGCAGTAACAGGGAGAAGAGACACTTTCACTGCTGACAGGCAGTAAAATGAAAAGCCACAGTTCCAGCCTGAGATCCGACCCTCACGTGCACCTGAGTTTGCCCTCATCAACCGGTTTTGGGTGGAGAACACAAACCCAGCTGCAATGCTAAGGGACACAAACAACTCGGATGGGAGTGGGAGGGGAGCAGGAAGGGGATCTTCAGCTGCTAGGAAGGGCAGATAAGTGACAGGATATTTCCACCACAGTTAACACTAATCTTTATCAACTGGATACCTTCCAGTCCTTCGGATCAAGGGTTTTTAACATAGGGAATTCTTCAAGCTGCAGTTCTTCATCGCCTGATTCTTCAGAAAGTTCCTTCTCATCTTCTAGCTCCTGGAAAGAGGCAGAAACATTTATGTTTCTCCTCTTAATAAACGCTTCAAACCATCTTCCCACAGGTTCCACTTGACAGAGTACTGACGCTATAAGCAAAAACATAAAAGCAACTTCACCTTCTGTGATTTTTTTTTTTTTTAATTAAACCCCATCAAAGCCCGTAGAAGTACTGCATCACACCAGGCTACAGGTCACCAAATCCTCCAGTTCGCTCTAAAACCACCCGACTGCTTCGAAGGTTGTGAGAACCAGAACACGTTTATCAGACGGTGCCTTCCTCCGCTGCCTTCTCGAAACCTGAAGGGTGCTTTCAAGTTAAAGGAACGCACGTGTGAAACGATATTAAATATCTTCCTTGCTCTGGCAGCAGAAGAACCCTAAATTTGGGCTGATCTCCGCGTTCCCGCTCCCTCGGGCGGCGAAACCCACTTGTTGCTCGCTCGCACGCGGGCTCAGCCGAGCGGCGGAGGGGAGGGCACTACAGCCACCCGCCCGGGAAAGCTCTCCAGCAGCAGCAGCCGAGTCGTCGCCTCCAGCGCCCAGGCAGGGGCTGGCGGTGGTTCACCCTCCCGGAGCACGCACTCGCCCAAACCCGGGGAAGCCCCAGTGCTGCCAGCCGCGGCACAGGGGTGCCCTAGGCCCCGGCGGGAGGTCCCGCTGCCCCCCCCCCCACGCCCCCGGCGCGTCGCCCCCACGGCCCGGTACCGGCTGCAGCCCCTCGGCCGGGCCGCTCCCGCCCCCCCCAGCCGCACCTACCGGCCGACAGCGGCCCGGTGACGGCCGTGGCCTGCCCCTCCTGCGCCCCCCGCAGCATGGCGGCGGCGGCGGGCGGCCGGCAGCAACGAGCCTCGGGCCTGAGCGCCGGGTCCCGCTCGCCTCGCCTCGCCGGTTGCCGGGAGCCGGCGCATGGAGGCGCCCGGCGAGCGCTTCCGGGGCGTGCGGCGGGATCAGCGGCTCGGCGGGGCCCGGGCCCTCCGCCGACCCCCTCGCCCCTCTCCCTGCTCCACGCCGCCCCTCCGCAGCGGGGACGGCGTCCTCGCCGAGCCCGGGCCGGGGTGGTGCGGGATTAACCGGCGCCGCCGGCGGCTGAGCGGGCGGAACTCCCCGGCGGTGGCGGCGGCGCCGGGGGGGAAGGAGATGCCGGCGGCGCGGGGCGGTGGCGAGCGTAGGGCACCCTCCGGAAGCCCCGGCCGTGCTGAGTAACGCATCCGGGGCAGCGCGGGCCGCGGGACGAGGCTGCCGGGATGCCGGACTACCTGGGCGCCGACCAGAGGAAGACCAAGGAGGAGGAGAAGGAGGATAAGCCCATCCGTGGTGAGGGGCGATGCGGGGGGGCGGCGAGCAGCGCCGCGGCGGCCATGTCGGTGCCGGGAGCGGCGGGGTTGAAGGAGCGCGGCTGGAACAACAAAAAAACCACCCGAAAATCCCTCTGACGCGCTCCCCGGCGCCGAGCGGGGGGAGCCCGGGCCTGGGGGGGCTCCCTTGGCCGGGCCGATCGAGGTGGGACGGGGACAGTGGTGTTCAACGCGGGCGGCAGCCGGGGTTTACAGGGTTCTGAGGGGAAACTGAGGCAGATCAGGTCCGCGAGGCCTGTTCCCGGTGCTGCGGGGAGCCGCGGGCTGCCCGGGGCCGAGACCCTCGCTACAGGCCGACTTCCCTGGTTCCGGGCTCCCTGCGCTTCTGCACAGCTCCCAAAAATCCTCATCTGCGCCTCCTGAAGCAAAAGGCCTTTGCTGGCTGTTGCAACCCCGCGCCTTTCCTGGGCAACCCCGTGCCTTCCTAGGAAACCCCGCGCCTTTCCTGGGCAATCCCGCGCCTTCCTAGGCAATCCAGCTCCTTTCCAGGCAATCCCGTGGAAGCAGGAGAGAGGTGGCAAATGCTAAAGTAATCCTGTGCGTAATCAGTGATGGACTTCGAACGGTTCCCGCTAGAGAAGGAGTTTTGGACTGCAACATCAGTGCATATAAAAATTCAATGGTTAGTACAAACAATCAGGAAAGAAATAAGGATCAACGCACACAAAAAATTCCTCTCCAAGTGGTGTATAATACACGCTGCCCCGGATCTTCAGTACGGTGTGGTTTGGGCTCCCTCTGTCGTGCAAAGATACAGCAGAATTGGATAAGAGAGGGCCAGGGGTGCTTAAGGTGGAAGCTGTAATGCAGTCTGAGACGGAGATTCCTTCTGGAATCAGGAGAGGGAATGTTAAAGGCCTGTTACATGGCAAGTGGTATGGAAGTCGGTAGGGAATGGCAGTAATGCTCAACTGAGAGTTCACCAGAGCAGCCCGGCAGGACCCTATAAAGCCTGTGCGTTCATCAGCTGACACCACTTGTTCTGGTGTGGGAATTCTGAGGCTCAAGTACAATTTTTAGATTCCAGGCTGAATTCAAGTAAATGCTGATTTAACCCGGGAGAGTCCTTCCTGTGTATCCTGCTGAAAGTTTACAGGGGTTCAAGCAACGGTCACAAGTATTCACGTAAGGAAATATTTTTAAGGGGCTGTTAATAACAATCTGTGACCTGGCAGTGGGAGTTCACGATATATTTGCCATGTTCGTAGACATGTTGGAGAAGGGATACTGGACCAGACTGTTTATCTTGTATGACCCTTCCCATGTTATATGTTTACAGCACTGAGGCTCAGCATTGTATTAGCTGATTCCAGGCTGCGTTAGTACTTCACGGTAGTGTTTTGTTACTGAGGCCAGCTTAGATTTGGTCGCTGTTCCCTGCTCACACGGGGCATTTTGGAAGAGAGACGTCACCGTGGGAAGCCGCTGTCAGGTTTTCATGGATGTTTTCTTAAACATTAAGAAACGAAAAGTTAAAAAGGTGAAAATTTGATATTTTCAATCCCTTCTCCGTACGCTCGTAGGTCATGAGCTACTCTGAGTGAGGTAAAGTCTAAGTAGCTTGTTTGCTGTGAGCTCTGGGTGGTACAGATTTTTGGACTGAAGAGAGTAGCTGGAGACCCTACTTTATTTTTCTTGAATGCCTGATGCTTTTTTGTTAACCCTTTGGTTTAATGAAAAAACAAAAACTCAGAAGAATGCCTTTACAATGTATGTTTCAATGTTTTAGAAGCAGAATTGGTACTGCTGGTTTTGTTTTTAAAATTGGAAGCTAAGTCTTTCCTGTCTTGTTTCAGCTCTGGATGAAGGAGATATTGCCTTGCTGAAAACCTACGTAAGTAGCACACAGACACAAGAGCCTTACGGAAAAGAACCCAGTCCTGTTAGGCATTGAATGCAAGAGCGGAGCGAGGTGTACTTAGCGAGTAGCTAGTAAATCGGCCTCTCCTAATGCTTTTCTCTCCAAAATCTTCTCTCCCTTTCCGCCTTCCAGTGAGAGAGCCCCAGATCCAACCCACAACCCTAAAAATAATCCAGCAGGTTTGTTAGCAATGAAGTTTGGGGTGGTTTTTTTTTTTCTATTTTGGTTTTTTATCTTGTAGCTGGCTGTCCCAGGGGTCTAACAGCTGGGGCTTTGCTAGGGCTTTTTCATTAACCGATTTCCTTGCTTTATAAAGAACAGTAAGTTCAGGACCCCTTCTGCCATCAAATGGACTTGCTTTTAGCCATCATGTTAAAAAGCTATCAGTGAGGGATACACAGACATTGTCAAAAAGAATGTAATCTCTGGAGACGTTTTCCACAGACAATAAGGCTCCAAATGCAAATCTGCCCTCCCCAGCAGAAAGTACAGTGGTCTGTGAAAGAACTCTTGAAAAATGGAACTTGCAGCTTATTCAAATACATCTGGATTTGGATATGTTTGCCAGAAGTCTGAATTTTGTTGCCGTTGAGACTCCTTAACGAAGCTCTGAAATACAGCTTGTGCCCACTGCTGCTCCTTTTTTGTTGGCAAGTTGATACAGAGGAGATCTGGTAAAGGAAATTCAGATCTGTCTGCGTTAGTCAGGGCAGGGGAGCAAAGCGTTGTATCACAAGCAAGGATCTAGCTTCTGGTTTGCCCCATGATCGTTCTGCTTGCTTCTGTGGATGATAGAAAGGTTGGGTGAGGCAGTTGAAGCACTTGTACAGATGAATTTCAGATAATGTATACAGAATTCTATCTACAGATATTTTTTACTAAGTCTTTTTGAAACTTTAGGAAAAAATAGTTTAAAAAGAATAAAGGTGAACAGGTTTAAAAGAAAACCAAATCCTTGAAGTTTACCTATGTGAAAAATTTCCACTTGCGCTGTTGGTCCGTTGTGTGTGGCTGCGCTCCGGTTTTGCGGACAGAAATGCTGTTACTGGAACTTCATGCTGTGTGTTTTGGCTGCAATCAGCAGTTGGCTGTTACACCACAGCCGTCTGTTGAACACCTTGATGCGTTTTTTCCTCAACAGAAAATGATGCGAGTTACAAAGTCTACGTGACGTTTCTTTTCCAGGGCCAGAGCACGTACTCAAGGCAGATCAAGCAAGTAGAAGATGATATTCAGCAACTGCTTAAGAAGATCAATGAGCTCACTGGTATCTTTCTTTCTTAAGGTTAACTTGCAATGGAAGAGCCGCATACACCAAAACAAGTGCTTTAGGAAGCTGATTTTAAACAACTTCTGCATTGGATTATTGTTGTTATTTTTCTCAAAAGAATATTTCTTTATTTGGTATCATGAGATTTTTGCTGTAGGTGATGGTTTTTTGATAGGGCAGGGCTAATCTGTACATATGATGATGTGATGAGGGTGACAGAGCACTGGGACAGGCTGCCCAGGGAGGTGGGGGAGTCTCCTTCCCTGGAGACTTTCACGAGCCGCCTGGACTTGTTCCTGTGTGATCTGCTCTAGGTGACCCTGCTCTGGCGGGGGGGTTGGACTAGATGATCTACAGAGGTCCCTTCCAACCCCCACCACTTTGTGAATCTGTGTAATTTTGCAGTTTAACACATTTTTATTCAAAACCGTAATTTTTATACATTACGGTGGCAGGAAACAAGTGCCCCTTTCTGCCAGTAGAAAATTTGTTGTGATTCATGTCAAGTTGCGTTTGAACAGTGAGTGAACTCCCTCAGACTGCCAAAACCCAACGTATTATCATTAAGTAGTGGTACCAGCCCCTGTATAATGAAGACGTGCATCAGCGTAGTTGGCATTTAAAATCAGCTGGTTTAAAATCAGCTGGTCAGTTATAGCAGTTATTATAAAATTTAATTTATTCCCTAATTTTTCGTTGTTTCACTGATGTGTGTTTGTTGCCCTAGTCCTGTAGTGACCCTCAGTTCTGTGAGAAGACCGCAGTGTCTCTTTTCCAGTAAAATCCTTGATTCTTGCTAATACGTCATGGAGATGGTACTTTCTATATCCTTGTTTTGGAAGATTTACAAGGTTTTCCATCTGTGTGAGTCCCTCAGCTGCTGATACATTGCACTGAAGCTTTCCCTTGGTGAAAGCACCTGCCGAGTTTCCTTCCTTTCCTGAAGCTTTTAGAAATATGCTTCTCTCTGACATCTCTGTCAGGTTGGGTTGTAATCGTGCCGACACTGCAAAACTGTATTCGAGGGTGGCTAGCGTGGTGCTTGCACGTTTAGCCAGCGCAGTCACGCCGGCCTCATTTCCTTAGGAAACTTGTTTTTAGGGAATCTGTCAAAGGTGCATGTGTTTTGGAGATTTCTCAGAAAGCTTCCTGCAGGCCTATGTATACGGTTCCTGGTGTGGAAGGGTTGCTGACGGACCGGTTAGCTGCTTCCTCCTCAGCTTGTCTCTGTTGTACATAGGAATCAAGGAATCCGACACAGGGCTGGCTCCTCCTGCCCTTTGGGATCTGGCTGCAGATAAGCAAACTCTCCAGAGTGAGCAACCGCTGCAGGTTGCAAGGTGGGTGCGCTCTTCCTCTGCAGTGGAGCTGCAAGTGTTAAAAATGTGATTTATAGCTTACATGTGGACTTGTTTAAAATGTAAGATTCACGTGCTGTGCACGTGGAAAGTGCTCTTTGCCATTGCATGGGAAAGGAACTGCGTTACGTCGATGATGTGTTACGTGCTTCCTACTCGTACTTGTTCCTGTAATTGTTGGATGGTGCTAGAGCACAGAATCACAAGTACAGTAGCTGTTTTAATGCATCTGGGGAACACGACACTCTCCTCCTGATGCTTCTACAAACAGCAAGTTCGTTTGTGTGCCCGGTGGTGGTAACTGCATGTTCTGTGTTAGGTGCACAAAGATAATCAATGCGGACTCCGAGGATCCCAAGTACATTATCAATGTCAAGCAGTTTGCCAAATTCGTGGTGGATCTCAGTGACCAGGTGGCACCGACTGACATAGAAGAAGGCATGAGAGTTGGGTAAGCAAAATCTTCATGTTCCTACGAGTTTTCCTGGAGACAGAGGCTTTCTCATCCGATCCGTTAGTTTGACAGGTCAACAACCATCATTCCGTGGTTTTGCAGTGGTTGAAGTTGTAACAGTGTCTTTCTGTTGGAAGACAGTAACTCACGTGCATGCTGTGCTGGAATCTTGTGATGTCGCTGCCGAGAGCCGTGCGTCACAGACGAAAACCTGTCGGTTTGGGGCCCAGCAAGTCCCAGCTTTGAGTGAGCCTGCGTAGCCTGCTTCCTGTTTGGCAGCCTGCACAGTTACAGGGTGGCCACGGGAAACGCTCGCTGAGGAGGTGGAGACTGCCAGGTTTAGAATCAATATTTTGCCAGTTTGCTCTGAGGGATGTTTCATTCAGTTTTCAAAATACTTAGGAACTGATGTTCTTGGAAACCTTAAACTTCTGTGCAGAAGGAATTCCAGTTTCCAGCCCATCTGACTGTTAGCTTTCAGGGCTGGGCTGTCTTGTTGCCAGAGAAAAGAAGAGTTTAAGAGTTGTTTCTACATGACAGTTCAATTAACCGGTGTTAAAACAATAGTCTTTATGCTTTCTCACCAGGGTGGACAGAAACAAGTACCAAATCCATATCCCCTTGCCTCCCAAGATTGATCCCACAGTCACCATGATGCAAGTGAGAACTGCCTTTACTTGTTACAGCATTGCTTTGTCTTCTAATTTTGATCATTTTGGCAGGGTTTTGTTCTGGGTTCTTGAAAGCCTTGAGAGAGATGGAGCATCAGGGCATTAACTGCTCGCTTACCTTCCCATGCGCAGGTAGAAGAGAAACCGGACGTCACCTACAGTGACGTTGGTGGTTGCAAAGAGCAGATCGAAAAGCTGAGAGAGGTGGTTGAAACCCCTCTGCTTCATGTAAGTAACCTCCAGATTGAGCCTTCTGTTATTTTGGAAGTGTTCTGGTCATCTGTTCGCATGTGAAAAAGCCAGGGAAGATAATGTGGCTGAGTGTGAGCACCTCAGTGACAGGGTCTAGTTTTAACAAGTGATATAGAATCACAGAATGGTTTGGGTTGGAAGGGACCTTAAAGATCATGTAGTTCCAACCCCCTGCCATGGGCAGGGACACCCTCCACTAGACCAGGTTGCTCCAAGCCTCATCCAGCCTGGCCTTGAACACTTCCAGGGATGGGGCATCCACAGCTTCTCTGGGCAACCTGTTCCAGTGCCTCACCACCCTCTCTGGGAAGAATTTCTTCCTGATATCTAATGTAAATCTCCCTGCTTTCAGTTTAAACCCATTACCTCTTGTCCTGTCACTACAGGCCCTTGTAAAAAGCGCCCCCCCCCGCTTCCTTGTAGGCCCCAACCTATATCCAGCCTCGCCTGCTGTATTAATGCTCTTCATTAATGATTTTCTTAATTTGCATATACTCTTTGGTACACACAGTCTCTAATTTGCACATAACCTTGCCTTCTGCATCTCGCCGTTACAGCCCGAAAGATTCGTTAACCTTGGGATCGAGCCTCCCAAAGGGGTACTTCTGTTCGGGCCACCTGGCACAGGCAAAACGCTTTGCGCCCGCGCCGTTGCTAACAGGACGGATGCCTGCTTCATCAGGGTCATTGGCTCCGAGTTGGTGCAGAAGTATGTGGGGGAGGTAAGAGCAAATCCTGGATAGGCTGTGGAGGGATCTGGGGGGGTTCCAGTCCTGGGGATCAGACACTGGGGTGGGTGTGAGGGGTGAATGTGCTGGCATACTGGAGATGCGAGGAGGGGGGGAACTGTCAAGCAAGTTGCTGCAGATCAGGCAGTCAGGGATGAGACCTGAAGTACGCTGTCCTTGATGAAACGGGGTTTGCAGTGCGGAGTTTAGGGGGACTCTAGGATTATGATTCTGTGCCTAACTCTGCCACTTATTTTTACTTAGCCCTGAGGTGAATGACGTCATCTGTCCTTCTGAATTTGAGAGTGGTGATTTGTCTCTCCTTTATTAATTGCTTTAAGATTTCTCAATGTTCCATTGTAGATACATGCACAAATAAAGGAGTTTTATCACTGGAAACTTAGAAGTGGTGGGAAGCATGGAAAGTTTAATTTTGATAGTTTTCCTTTAATGTGTCTTGACGCTTTAACAAAATCCTGATTTTTTTGCTTTCAGGGAGCTCGAATGGTTCGTGAACTCTTTGAAATGGCCAGAACTAAAAAAGCTTGTCTTATATTCTTTGATGAAATTGATGCCATTGGAGGTATGTCTGTAGTACATGTAGCTCTGATCTCATAGGGGAACTTTCAGGTTTTCTTTCCGCAGTGTAACTCTTTATCTGGGCTGCCGCATTGCACAGAATGTGCGTGTAAAAACCTATTTAGCGAAACGGCTGCCGGCACGTCCCCTGTCCAGGAAGCTAGCAAGAAGCGAGTTTCATAGTTTGAACATACTCAGCCCAGGCGAGAAGTCATTTTTGCACATTTGGAACACCTGGATAATTTAAACTTTAGTGAGGAATCTCTGTATTGTGTTTGCAAAAATACTGTTGACTTAGCCTCTGGCCTACATAGTCAATCGTTATTACTGCCTGAAAATTAAATGATGGTTTTTTTCCCCCAGAGGAAGTACTTAAGTCCTTCGAAACTAAACCAGTTTTTGCACAGGTAAAGTTGGGGAGGATTTTGGTTGAGGGGAGGCAAAACAAACAAAGAAAACCCAAGCTACGTGTATAAATACCAGCAGCTTGGCCAGTGGTTAGGCAGGGAGATGGGCCCTTTCATGCCAAGGATGGAGGTACAGTACCTGTTCTAACTGACAGATAACGCCACTCCCTTATTTTTGAAGTGATTTTTCCAAGTGGCCCCCTCACACCTTTTTGAAACTCGTCACAAATACTTGTATGCCATTTAAAATCACTTCTCCAGCTGTGCTCTGTGTAGCAGCCTCCCCCGTGCTCGGGAGGTCCCTCTCGCTGTGTGAAACACGCATCTCCTGCCTCCAGGTGCTCGTTTTGACGACGGGGCCGGGGGTGACAATGAAGTGCAGCGTACTATGCTGGAGCTGATCAACCAACTGGATGGCTTTGACCCACGAGGCAACATCAAAGTGCTGATGGCTACTAACAGGCCTGATACGCTGGACCCAGCCCTGATGCGGCCCGGCAGGTTGGATAGGAAGATAGAGTTTAGCCTGCCTGATCTTGAGGTGAGAATGCTTCCTTCCCTAGGTGTGTGCGTCCTGGTGTCAGCGTTTCTTCAGCGAGGGCTGGGAGCAGTTTACGAGCATTAACAAAAGCAGCACTCTTAACTTACGTGAAACTACGTGGAAATTTGGAGGATTCAAGACGTGCCAAAAAGGTTTTCCCACGCTTTGCAGATGCCATCGCTGGCTGAGAAGCTGTGGTAAACAGCTGCATTTGCTGTATATTCCTGACTCAACAGATAAAAAGAATCCTTTATCCAGTTCCATGATGTAGATCTTAAGTTGGAATGTGTTTTGTTTGGCTCTTTTGAGAGGGATTCCTTGAGGTACTTCTACCATTAAAGCTCTTTGTAGAGTTACTTTCTTAATTTAGTATGTTGAACCCTTAAAATGTGCTAGCCCAGACATAGGGAACGAGAGCTGGGCAGCAAATGAAGGACTAGTTCTCCTTCTGCCTGTGCTCTGAGTCACCACCTCCTCCGCAGCCTGAACACGACTGTCCTCTGCTCTTTCTTTCAGGGGCGAACCCACATATTCAAGATACACGCTCGTTCGATGAGTGTGGAGAGAGACATCCGCTTTGAGCTCTTGGCTCGACTGTGCCCTAACAGCACGGGTAAGCTGAGGTCTGGGGTTTTAACAGTCTGCGTACGCTTCGTCTCCACTGGGGTCAGGGTTAAACCTCTGTATCCCTGTCTTCCGCAGGTGCTGAGATTCGCAGCGTCTGCACGGAGGCAGGCATGTTCGCTATCCGAGCACGTCGAAAAATCGCAACAGAGAAGGATTTCTTGGAAGCAGTGAACAAAGTCATTAAATCGTACGCGAAATTCAGCGCCACCCCACGCTACATGACCTACAACTAATATCTTGGAATGTTTTCCCTGTTCCTGTTGTTAAAATTTCTGCGAAACAAAGATCCAAGTGCAGTAAGTGATGTCTTGTTCTTGGAAGCTAGAAATAAAGAGAGTATTCCAAATGGTAGGTGTGAGTATGTCATGAGCGTATTCTGCGCTGGCGGAGTGTGGCTGCTGGAGGACGGAAATCTCCGTGAGATTCTGACAATGCAGCCTAAACCAGTTGGTGCTTTTCAACCAGGTTCCTGGGTCGCGTTAGGAAGCCAGAGTTCAGCTCCCTCATCGCCATTTACACCCCAAAAGGTACCATCTGAGCTGTGGAGGCGCAGAAGGGCCCCTAAGCGACGGCGTGTTTCGGGGTGTGCTCAGAAACGCTTGCGTGGTGCTCAGCGCCGAGATGGAGGCGCGTCCCAAGAAGGCTCTTGGGATCTCAGGGGAAAGGAGCCGCGGGGGCAGGCGTGCACAGCTCTGCGCAGAGCTCCGTAGTCTTGAGTGGCGGCCTAGCTGAGGGAGGACGTGAAGGGATATGTTTTTCTTTCCCTGGGGGAAGGCTCTGGTACCACTGTAACTTGTTTGTTCTCTTTAGAGCGTTTCTTACCCCTTTTGTCGTGATTCCTTTCTTACAAAAAAACTAAGTGGGTCAAGAGGGAGGAAGAGGTAAGTGTAATTTCTTAGTGCTAAGGGAAGATTTTTTTTCCTGTTCCTGCTCTACAAAAGACTGACATTTGCCATCAGTCTGCTGGAGAGCACTTTGATACGTCGTGTCATCTGAGCTGCTGCTATGTGCAGAGGGTGGCTCCGATGGGGTCCAGCCGCCCGGATAGCGGGGCGAGGGCCGACAGCTGTTGGCAGCAGCAACATCAACAGGTTGGGCTTCGTTTGTCTGGCACGTTCCTGTAAAGCTGGGTGGGCTGGCCAGTGCAGAACAAGAGCCTTGCCTTTCCTTGGTTGTCAAGTGTTGCATTAAATTTCTGGGAGGTGGGGAAAGAGCTTCTGGGAACTGTTTTGTGTTGGAAGTGAGAGAAGACTTCCAACACACGGGTGGACTCTTGCTGTGGCCGGGCTTCGGCAGGGGGTGGGGAGAGGCACTGCCCTGTCAATTTGTCAGTGACAAAGGGGATGGGAAAGAGATGAGCCCTGTCACGAGCTTAAAGGACATGGGTTTGTGTAATGCGGTGCTGGCAAGCCCAAGGCAGGGTTTAAATTTTTAGGGTCTAGGGATCTAGGACCTCCTCAGGCAGAGGTTTCCAGTCCAGCATCCCAGGATGTGCGGCTGTTGCCGGGATGGGAAAGGCAGCATGTGTTGCCTCGCTGCGAGGCCTAGCATGGAGCTTCAGGGGAGTGGGGGGGCCCTTCCCAGCCCACCCTCAGCAACACGCACTTGTGTCTAGGGACCTTGGCATGGCCCACATAGAGTCTCACCGTGACAAAGGGGAAAATTTGACAAGTCGTGCTCATCGCTTTATTTTAGAAGCTGACAGCGGTTTTGATGTGAACTGCAGAGGCTATGTAGTTAAAAACAAGCTGCGAGGAGCTGAAAGTAGAAAAATATACTGTGTGTAGATACAAAGGCTCGTTAACTAGTTAACGTTACAAAAGGTACCAAAAGTTGTTTAAATAAACACGCACAGTGTGTTGACATGCATTCCATTCCTCCTCTGAACCCCAGCTAAGCAGTAATTTCTGATGCAGAAAGCTTCCTATCCCTACTGGCAGGGGAGCCTGAGGAAATCAAACATCTTCCCCCGGTTCTTGGGAAACTTGTACCTGAAGCAGCCCCGGTCGCAGCAGAGCTTGAAGCACAACAGAAGCATTAAGGTCTGCAACCTGAAGAGGAGGTTGTTTGAATTCCCCCCGTGCACAAGGACCTTCTATTCGAGGGCGCTAAAATGAAACGTCACTGATGCTCCGCTGCCCACACGCTGTCGAAATAACCTACGGCAAACCTTTTAGGTTCCTACCTCTGCTCAGATCCACAGCGATCGCTGTCAGGGAAACGCAGGCACTGAAGATGGCCTTCTTTTAAAAGCCTGAATTACACTTCCATGCTTTTCAGCTCACACCTGAAGGTAAGGGGTACCACAGCTGCCAGGTTGTGAGGACAATAGGGAAAAAACCCCACACTACTGTCTTTTCTAAAAAAACCCAAACACATAACGTTTTTGAGTTCTACTGAAATATGTTTCTCAAAGCACTTAAAAGCTGAGGCAGAAGCAGCACTGCTGGTAGGAAGAGATCTTGGGCAACAGAAAAAGTGTTTCTCCTTCTCTTTGGAGGTTTTAGACCTTGTCCACATTTTTATTCCAGCTTACGAGACTCCATATAGGTCATCAGTTCTTCATTTAAATTAATTTAATTCAATTTAATAGGCTTTACTCCTGCCTTAAACCAGTTTTGTCTTCAAACTTTGAAGTGAACTTAAATTTAGCTTCAAATCAACTGCATGCTTCTCTAGAAAGCATAACTAGGTTTTGGCAGTGAAAGTACCATAGTGATAATGAAGTAATTAAAGAATGAGTTTCTAATCTGAAGTTCACCGAGAGGGAAAACGGTCAGGCAACAGAGTTGCGTGTAGTTGAGAGAGGTTCGATGTATAAGGAGAACAACTGTACAGGTTTAAAAAGAGCAGCAGCTGAACGCCACCAGTGTGAATTCATTAACCCAGCTGGCAGATCATTGTAACTCACACAACTGTTGTATACAGATGTTGGCGTCGGGCTTTAAAATCATCTAAGCAAGTTCTTTAAAGACACTGGTACAGTGCATTGCGATTGCAGTGATTTCCTGCACGATCCCACCTCGTCAGGAGTTAAAGCGCCCATTTTCTCAACAGGAACAGGAATGTCACCTCGTCTGTCAGATTCCGATTGTAGCAAATTTTCTTGTCTAGTGTAATTTTGTGCGCGTACGTTGTTGGAAGGCTGCACCCTGACTGAAGGAATCAATTCAAGGCCATGAAGGTGTCCAATTCCTATGCACTCTTCCTACAGAAAACAGGCACCACCCTATGCTTGGGTACAAACAGTCTCAGGCTCTTCTTAACCTGTGCAAATTCAACAGTCAGAGTCTCCGTCGGCACAAATCTGGCTCCCGTTCTGCTCGATGCCCCCCTCAGAGGGCAGTCAGTCTGCGAAGCTGGCCCGTCTCACTTGGCAAGCAAGGACAGCATCGTGAATACTGTGGAACAGCAACCCTCTTGTTACCGTGTTGTCGAAAAACCTCAGCCTTGTCAGCTCACTCACAACGGGGCCTGCAAAATAAAAACCAAACAGGGCATCAGTGTGCGCGGTACGAAGATGGAAGACAACTGTACCTCGGGAAGAACAGATTAACAGGTTGCCCAGAGAAGCTGTGGATGCCCCATCCCTGGAAGTGTTCAAGGCCAGGCTGGATGAGGCTTGGAGCAACCTGGTCTAGTGGAGGGTGTCCCTGCCAATGGCAGTGGGTTGGAACTGGATGATCTTTAAGGTCCCTTCCAACCCTAACCATTCTGTGATTCTATACTACTGAGGCACCTGGCAGCAGGAAATCTGGGGCCAAAGAAAGAGATAAAACACAGTCTCCCCCGTAAAGCCCACAATCCCCCCAAAACTCACCACTACAGCTGGCAATACAGACACCGACACCAACTTCATTGTATTCTTTTATAATCTGCAAGAGAGTTGAAGTGAAGTTGAACACAGGTACCTCATTGTACGCGCTGCAGTTCGGGCAGACACAAGCCCATTACTGTGAAAGCTGCACCGTCCACATTCTCCAGCATTCAGCTAAAACTTACAGAGCTACAGAATTAAACCCGTGATTAGGTGAGACAGTGGATTGTAGCTGAGCTGGCATTTATGTCCCATGCTGACAGTGTCCCTGTTAGGTATCTCAAGTTTTCTGTGGGATTTTGTGAGGAAAAAAACCACTCTGCTTACTGATTTTAATGTTTTCGCTCCAACTGAATCCACAAAGTTCACTGGGGTGAAATCCAGAATTAGCGAGTGGATGCTTGGCTTGGGGTCTACAAAACGTTCATGCTCATCAGGAGACACGTCTTGTGCACTAGCCTCTGCAGATGCAAATTTTCCATTCACGGGTAACTCATCGTTTGCAATCTCATGTTTTACACTTGCTTCCATGTCGTTCGTCTGGGAGAGAAGATAAACAAAGCTCAAGGACAGCCACTGCTTTTTCAGTGTAGATGCCCTTCCTCCCCATACTCCCCTCTCCTTTCAGCCTCTGAAATGCGTACAGCTCCTAACGGGCTTCACATGCACACGTACTTCCACATCTTATGTGTCTCAGGGTTCATTCTCTCACACCCAGCCTTTTTTCTGGTGGATGAGAAGCTGAACATGACCTGGCAGTGTGTGCTGGCAGCCCAGAAAGCCAACCAGATCCTGGGCTGTATCAGGAGAAGTGTGGCCAGCAGGTCGAGGGAGGGGATTCTCCCCCTCTACTCTGCCCTTGTGAGACTCCACCTGGAGTACTGTGTCCAGCTGTGGGGCCCTCAACTTAAGAAGGATATAGACCAGTTGGAACGAGTCCAGAGGAGGCCATGAAGATGCTCAGAGGGCTGAAGCCCCTCTGCTATGGGGACAGGCTGAGGGAGTTGGGCTTGTTCAGCCTGGAGAAGAGAAGGCTCCGGGGAGACCTTAGAGCACCTTCCAGTACCTGAAGGGGCCTACAAGGAAGCGGGGGGGGGGGGTGTGTGTGCTTTTTACAAGGGCCTGTAGTGACAGGACAAGGGGTAATGGGTTTAAACTGAAAGCAGGGAGAGTTAGGTTAGATATCAGGAAGAAATTCTTCACAGAGAGGGTGATGAGGCACTGGGACAGGTTGCCCAGAGAAGCTGTGGATGCCCCATCCCTGGAAGTGTTCAAGGCCAGGCTGGATGAGGCTTGGAGCAACCTGGTCTAGTGGAGGGTGTCCCTGCCCATGGCAGGGGGTTGGAACTGGATAATCTTTAAGGTCCTTCCAACCCAAACCATTCTATGATTCTGTGATTCTATGATTCTACAGTCACATGCTTAAAGCTGCCATCTTAGGAGTGAATAACCCATTTCCTACAAACAGTGACCCCTGTTCATACGGTTTTTCACTCCATTTCCTTGCCTTATCCCTGCTGACCCTGTCAAGGCCTGTATTTTCAAAAGAAGCAACAGCACTTGGGCTCTTAAGTCAGGCACTTGGTTGGCCTCTCACGGCAAAAAGCGCATGCCAGCTCCCGCCGGGGGGGAATGTAAACACCCACAAAAGCACGGGCACGTTTCAAACGACCCTTCTCAATACACCCGCCCCACTTAACCACGCCAGCCACAGCAGTGCCGATGGCACCTTTTTATTACAGGGGCTGCTAATTTGAATTCACATTATATCCTATTTCTGCATGATTATTCCAAGAGTGTGGGGAGGGGAAGAAGTAGGGTCCCTCCAATTTCTGCTGACATCTGTGCTGAGACAGTCTGACAGTATGGAAAGGCTCTGCTCTGCTTTGTGCTACCTGAATGTAATTCAGGCTCAACACAATTATCCACTGTAGCCATGACCCTTTGCTGTTCCCTCAGTAGCCCATCCACACTGCACAGCGCTTGCTCCCCAGGCCTTCCTACCCGAGTAGCACTCTGCACCTTGTACAAACAAGAACGGTAACAGCAGAAAGCAGCCTGGTGGCTGACAGAGCAGAGGTAAATATTTACCGAAGAATTCACTAGTTTCAATACAGCTTTCTTTCGGAGCTCATTTGCCGCCTTTATTTCCCTGGCATGCCTCTTCTGGGCTTTTCTCCTGGCTGCTAATATGGCACAAGGGTCCACTCCAGTCTGTCAGGAAAAGAAAGCACGATCAGAGGTGACCCAGCTTGTTAGGATGACATTGCACTATCAATTAGCACCGATTTCACCGCTGTCATAAATTTAAAACGCAAGCCTGGATCGTTCAGCTTCCCTTGGTGAGGGTGAGAACAGTATGAAGGAAGAAGGAATAATCTTGGCAAGCACTGTGTTAACAAGACAAGGAAGTGAGGCATCGCATTCTTGAAATCAGAGTGCCATGTTTCAACCCAACGCTGATTCGAGCACAGAGAGCTAAGGGGAGAGAAGTGCATTTGGACATCGATCGCTATCACCTCTTGCTCTGTGAGGGTAAGTACCACCCACCTGCTTTGCGCAAGACACGTCACGGCAGCTACAGAAAAATCGTTCCGAAGTTAGCAAGGGTGCAAGTGCTACCGGGGCCAGGCAGTCCTGCCCTTAGCTGGTTCTGCTATTGCCACTCCCACCCCGTCCCAACACTGGTTAGACAGGGGGCGAGGCATGCTCTGTACGCAGGTAATTTGTTGCTCATGAGAGGCATTAAATGCCCACAGCATTCCATGGTTTTATACTCAGGTAAAGTTTGTCCCCCAAGAAGGAAGCTTTTACTCCCAGACTTTGTGTTTTCAGTTCAGCAACTACTTATTTCCTTTGGAAAAGAAAAAAAAGGCATTGGACCAGTTTGTGCTGTGCAGCCACCAGACCTTCCCTTGCCAAGCAGTCAGCATTAGGCTACACTTTGTCCATTCATTCCCTCCCACCATGGTTTTGCCTCACAAGATGATTTGCCGTTGGCTGGGGTCACCTTCTCGTATTTTACTGATCACCAAGATTGACTGAGAAACACCGTGCTAGGGGCTACACTGAAGGAGCAGAAAGATGAGCATGTTTCAGAAGGCAGTTTGAATATCAAAGAATTTGCCTTACTCACCTTTTTCTTCAGTGCACTTGTATATGACTCGCTATTGGCAAAATAAAGTGAGGTATTGGCTTGAAATATTTTTATTCCGGGATATTCTTTAACCTAAGGAGAGAAAATACCGGATATGCACAGTTACGTGTTGCCTGCACTCGAAGGAAAAAGCACCTGTGTGATCACAAGGCACGTGAAGATGCAGCAGCCCGACAGCCCACCGGAACGGCCGTCAGCACGTGTCAAATAAAGAAGGTTGGCACTGTCGTGAGCAAAGCCAATCAGAGGATCAGAACCTCCTCCTTTCCCAGTGAAATGCTGCACGCGATCGATGCCGTTTAGCACTTCTCCTTCTGTATAACACGGAAATGTACAGCCATAAAAAGGAACTAAATATTTGCAATTCGCTGGTGGTGTTACCTGCAGCTGGTATTACCGTGAGGAAATCATGCCAATCTAGGAATCCTTCCTTTTAGCCTCCCTTTCTACAGGCGTAATGACTTCCTTCTCCCTTTCTCTCTTTCTTTCTTGTCTCCTCAGGTACCAAAAGAAGAGCCTTTAAAATCTCTGGGTTTAAGCAGGCCTCCGGACAGTCTCGGTATCACTTCTTCCCTCTGCTTTAGACGAGGTCACCTCTAAACAGGCTGCACTCTGACATTTTCCATGCAAATGACCTGGCCAGCAGGAGAGATCCAACCTGCCATATGCTGCCAACCTCGTCCTTATACGGGAGGAGGAAATGCTAACTGCATTCAGCGTAACAAAACCGGAGCCTCCTCTTCTTTGCATACAGCTATAAACATGCCCCCACGCTCCTGTGCTTTGGACTCCAAGCAGCACTGCTGGTGAGAGAATGCTTTCAGATCACAGCGTCATCTTTTCACACAGGTTTTTCCACTTGGTTCCTCAGTGAAGGGGGATGTGGCCTTCAGAGCAGCTTCTCTGAGAACACGGCAGAGAGCGCAGTAAATTGTAGTTGCTTAGTGAATAAATACAGCATGTTTGTGTCCATGATGCTGGGAAAATGTACTGCTTTCACCAAGTTCTGGGTGAACAAGACGGCACTTATAAGCAGCTCAGGGCACGGCAAGCCGTCAGTCACGCACGTCGTGTACACAGCAGGTTTCGCAGCGGTATCCCTACAAACCTTACCCTTTGGTACAAGCGAGCACAGTGGAGCTACTATAGAGGTTATTTGTGATCACCGCCTGGTCAAACGTACCTGCAGCACAAAAAGCTAGCATTTTGAACAAAAAGGCATGTATTACTAAAATCAAACTTATTTCCTTGCCCTTCCACACAGGGGAACGCAAGGCAGATGGCACTAGACGTGCAGTATGGCAGGGCTAGGCAGCGAATCGCCACGGTTGGCTTTGCTCCACTACACAAAACCCTGCAGTGCAGAAGAACGCGCTCCTACCTCTTCGTACTCTTCCACATCACAGTAGATGTCAGTGTCAGGAATCTGACCAAGGATTCTGTACTGAGGGCTAGAGAGAAATGGAAGCAAAGGTTTCAGTATTATCACTTACGAAGTGGAAAAGCGGGTGTGCAGTACAGAGTGAAACATGGTTATTCTGCAGTGCCTGTCCGGTACAGGCTCACCCAAACATGGTCAAATGCAGCGGGCAGTCAGTGGCAGAAACACACTAAAGGGGTCATTTGGTGACTAGACAAGTTTGGTTTTGCAGTGACAGAAGCAATTTATAAACTTTGCACTGTAGCAGTGTCTCTTGGGGAAAGCATGGGCCAAGGCACGTAAAGGTACAGGGCAAACTCCTCAGCACCAACTGGTGCAATGCCGTTGGCTATCTGGCAAATATGGAAACTTGTGCTGGCAGGAAACATGCTGCAATTTCAAAGAGCCACCCTGCTCCCAGGACAACGCCTGAGCAGATGAATATTCCCAACTCCCAAGCAGTGTGACAGCAAAGTACATTACTGTTCTGTTTGCAAGAACAAAACCCTATGGAGATGGCAGAAAAATACTCTTATTTATGCAGAGCGGATAAATTTCGTCTCAGAATTTGGTTTCATTCCAGTGCAGACCAAAACCAAGACTTTTATACATTTTCCACCTAGATGTCCCAGGCCTGAAGCCCAGAAGCCTCACATGACAGTCCTATCCACTTGTGCAAGAAATCATTTAGCTGTAGACCTGGAAAGCTTCACAGTAAAAGCTTTGTCACTTTGAGTGAAGAAAGAGAAGTGATTTGGAAAAGTTGAGGGGCAGGTGCAAACTTTTGATCAATTAGAACTTCCCCATTAAATACCTAAACATTCATCTAGTGATAACCTGGCATAACTTCTGCTGGCTGTGACAGCTACTGCACACAACATGTAATCATTTACCGAAACTGCCATCAGGCAGCGTTGAAGTCCTAAACTCTAGGCGTTCAAAAAAGTAAACAAGAAGATTAACCAATAAAAGAAATCGAAGATTTTCTGTTTATTATTGAAATGGCAAGTTCATGACCTCAGATATTTTGTTCTCAGGAAAATGTGAACCCTGGATCAGAGCCACAGGGTGTGACCTATACTATGAAGCAGATTCTATGCTGCATGCAGCTGAAGAGGATGGAAAGGTCTTCTGCTTATTTGCACCCCTGAAACAAACAAACCCACATAGCAAACACTAATTTTGATAAAGAAAAAATCTGACCTTTGTGTTCTGTAAATAACGGTTATCATTGCAAACGTTACTGCAGTAAGCAAACCATAGTCTAGTCCCAGGAAAAGAGAAGCCACAAAAGCTACCACCCAGATGGCCTAAAACAAAGGAAAGGTCTGAATTATTATGCATCCTTTTCTGTTAACAACAAAACCAATAGCATAATTGAACCTCAAACCCTAGGTATCACGTCTCTTCAGGAACAGGCTGTAATGTAATCAATCATGACAGCGGAAAGCGATCGCCTTAACCTTTCAGAAGGGCATAAAAGCCCAAGGTGCCCTAACACAACATCAAACAAACTGTCATATATTCATTAAAGTCCTGTTCTCCAAGGCATCCTGTGTCACCATCAGACTCCAAATACATTAGGATAAAAAAAAAAAATGTTGAAGGCCTGCAAGTAGCTCTCTCTTACTTCCACCAGCCAAATAAACCAGGAGAAAAATGCCACCAAAATGTTCCCTTTGACACACTCTTAGTTCTGGCCCACTCCAGCCTGGTTTTGATTTGCCTTAAAAGATGGCAAATACCTTCAAGCAGTTTTCTTTGTTACTCTGTTTTTCAAATTCTTCTCGGACATTCGCACAGCCTTCAGTGCAGTTCCTATAGCAACACCGCCAAAGCTTTGCTGTTACCGAAACCCAACTACTTCTGACCTGAGTTAAAGGTTGTTGAACAACAGCAACATTCTTGTCTGCAACTGATCAGTCTCCTGAGGTACTTACAGCTCCGCACCTTATGTTCCTCTGCAATGCCACACCAATTTGTAACTCCTCGATAGGTTTCTACCCTGTCTGGGGTTAGGAAGAAGAGGAGCGAGACATTTAATACAGTAAAATATACACACTGAGCTGTGCATTACTCACCAGCTCAATCTTACTGGTTCTCCAGAAGTGTGCGACGTCTCCAAACTGTTTAAACATTCCCTTCAGGTTCACCATGACAATTGCAGCTAGCACTGTCTAAGAACATTACACAAATGCGATTTTCAGAAGCAAAATAAACCCAGTCTCTAAAAAGAACTTCAAAGCATCAAATACATTAGTTATACAAAGCGCAGAATACAGGTAAGTCTACTGAACTAAGTTCCTTTTAAAAACCCACAACTTTCCAAGCAGTTGAGTGAAGATACGCCTTTGCTGCAGAAATGGCAAGCCAGTTAGTACAGTTCGATATACTCTTTCCTGGCAAGAGAAATCACATATTCCTGAGCTCCATGCAGCTGCAATTATAGCGCCGGTAGTACCTGAAGCGTTAGACTACAATCTCATGTTCAAGTTTCTCTACAATATACTACAACAATTCCTGCAACAGTCATGTAAGCGTAACCCCAAGGTGAATCTCCTATAAAAAGAATCAGGAATTCAATATCATCCCACGCATTTCACTAGAAACTAACTTTTTTTTTTAAAGTTGGAATATATTTATTCACTTAAATATATTTTCACACAAATAAGTAAAACTGCAGCAAAACCAACTCATTTGCAGAGCCATCACGCAGCCCCAACCCTTTCCTAGCCAAGCTATTAATTTTTTAACTTTCTAACCTCTTCCGAGAATTCCTATGCTGCAATCAAATACAGCCAGCAGGACTAGGGCAGGGATTGTCCCCCTGTACTGGGCACTGGTGAGGCCGCACCTCGAATCCTGTGTTCAGTGTTGGGCCCCTCACTGCAAGAAAGACATTGAGGGGCTGGAGCGTGTCCAGAGAAGGGAACGGAGCTGGGGAAGGGTCTGGAGCACAAGTCCTGTGAGGAGCGGCTGAGGGAACTGGGGTGTTTATCTTGGAGGAGGCTCAGGGGAGACCTTATTGCTCTCTACAACTGCCTGAAAGGAGGTTGGAGAAGTGGGGGTTGGTCTCTTCTGACAAGCAATAGGACAAGAGGAAACGGCCTCAAGTTGTGCCAGGGGAGGTTTAGATTGGATATTAGGAAAAATGCCTTCACTGAAGGAGTTGTCAGGCCCTGGAATGGGCTGACCAGGGAAGTGGTCTTTAAGAGTGTTTTTTAAGGTACTTAAGAGATGTGTAGCTGAGGCACTTAGGGACATGGTTTAGTGGTGTATCTGGCAGTGTTAGGTTAATGGTTGGACCTGATGATATTAAAGGTCTTTTCCAACCTAAATGGTTCTAAAGGGGAATTGTTTGAAGGTATCATTTTTATGTTTCAAAGACAAGAGTCCAGAATGTCCAGTATCCAAAAAGACCCAACAAAAAGCATGCCAAATCCTTCAAAATATTATTCATTTGTAGTCTGACTTACAGCAAAAATGCATACAAAATGTAGAAGTTCCTGGAGTTCCTAAAGTTCAACGCCTAACTGTGCTGCATACTAACCACCCCGCTATCTCTATTTTAAGCGATAGTCACTGGCCTCTGCTCACTGACAATGCAATGCCTAACAGGCAAAACTCCCTTACCTGTGGGAGCGGTTCAAAGAGGTATCCAATAGCCACGATCACCAACAGAACCATAACTGAAGAGAGAGCACCTGCAATCTGAACAAAAGAAGCCAGTAATGATTTGGAAGTGCCCCCAGCAGGCAGTATTACTGCTAGCCAACCCCTCTCGTGCTTTCCACACGGTGACTTTTCATCCCTCCCACTCAGTTCACCCATTCTGGCTGTCGTGCAGCTTTATATCCTGGTGCAACCTGGATTTGAAACACAGGAAACTCCAGTTATTCCCTCTGGCCCAGGCAGAGAAATCTGGCCATCTAGTAAAGCTTCTGATTTCACCTTTGAAGCTCCAAAAAGCAAACTTTGACTTAAAATCTGGGGTTACATACCTGAGTTTTCCCACCAGTGCTTTCCTGAACAAGACTCCGAGACATTGAGCAAGTAATTGGAAAGCTTTCGAAAAATGACCCCAGGGAGTTGCATATTCCCAAGGCAATTAGTTCCTGTGTTAAACAACAAGCAAGACAAAAGGCAGTCATACCTTGCAACTGTACAAAGCTGGAGCTATCCACACCTATTAATAACCACATCTTATTTACAGTGCTTTACAGCAACCTCATGGTAGAGAACGAGCAACCTTATTGTAGCTTATACTCGTGGTTCTCACACATGCACACGTTGATGCATGTTAAATCATCTGTTAAATAAAGTGTCTGATGAAGTGCTGGAATCATTTCCCATTCTTAAACGTTACAGTAACGAGTCAGACTGAAAACTGAAACGAACGACAGCGTTGTTTGTTTCAAGGATTTCTTCAACTCGGCAATAACTTGAATTTTAACCCTGAATATACATGGAAAAAGGTTTCTCACACTAACGCTATTCTTTGCCTTCCTGCCCTAAACTGCCTGTTTAGTTCCACTAGAACAAAAAGCAGCCTTGGCTGCCTTGGTCCATGTCCTTATTCCTGGCATGTAAATGTGTAGGCTGACAAAACCCTGACCTGATTCCACTATGAAAGAAAAACTCTCTTTTTGTTCAATATCCCATTCTACTTTAACAATGAAACAAAGGTGCTACTGAGAATTTTCAACAAAGCAACCCAAATACTTTTACCTGATTCCCATCAATGGTGTAACCGTGTTTAAGGGCAAAAATCTTGGCCATTGATACAGCCATTGAAAATCCAACTATTGCTATTGCTATTGCATCCACAAATATTGCCGGGATGAGGTGAATGTCAGGAACTGTCGGTGGATGTAACCTTGGAGATAAAGTAAATATTTACAAATTACTACAATAAAAGCTACATACCACAAGGAAAAGGTAGAGTTTGAATAAGAATATATCATCCCTACCCTTGAGGAATATTCCCAACAACATCGACTCTGTATGACTCACTCAGATTCATTCCAGCTGAAACTCCTGTGCCAATAATTACCTAAAAATCCACAAACACATTTGTAAACATCAGCATCCCTTTTCTTCGTTCCTTCTATCTAGATTTCACCCATACCTTCCGTTATTCCCTTCCTCAGCTCTGATTTTGTGCAGATTGTTTGAGAGGTCTAGTTATCCAAGAATTCACTTTTAAAGCCAACCACGTTTAAAGGTGAAAGGTTATCTGAGATGTGGGCTTTGTGGGTATTAAGATAGTCTGCTCTATCCACGTATTCTGGAGTAGTCATTCGAAACAGAATCAATGCTGCAATCAGTTATCAAGTCTCGGAAACAAAGCAAGGAAGGTTAAGTAGTAAATCCCACTGGTTCCTGCTCTTCTTTCTCCCAGTGCATTTTAAAAAGCAAGCAAGCCCTGCAGAACCTCTGAAGGAGGCATCTGTAAGCGCCTTCCTTCAGGAGGGGTTCTGAGCTCTTGGAGTCCACGTGGGAAGTGCCACTTACAGGCATGTCTCGCAGAGACTCATTCAGGTGCCGAAACTCCAGGATAGAGTGAGCTTCACAACAACTCTCCCTATCCACTGCCACAGGGGACCGTGGGTGTTTAACTGAGCTTTCAATTCTTCTTCGGGACTTTACACCGAAAACTTGGGCACGCCAGTCCCTAACCTTATGAGCATCCAAACCTCCCAGCGGATCAAGCCTCAAATGAATTATGTTCAACGCAAGTTAATCTAAAGCTCAGTAAGACTTGACCAAAAATGGGAGTTTCTACAGTTTTAGGATAGTTATGTAGTTTAGCTACAGAATTTCTCAACTGGCTTACCACAATGATCTCCATAGGAATAGGAACTGGGAGCTTCTTCTTAAACCGGAGATTGATTTCTTTGCCGATCAACAACAGAACAATACAGGTTAATCCAACAATCAGTGCAGCAATATTGGTCGTTGTTATTTTTGAAAGCACAGCAGCTATGCTCTGCAACACAACAGAAGTACCATAATTACTCCATGAGGATCATATTTGCTCAAAGGAATTTATTTTCCTAGGAAAATTTGCCACAAAAAAAGCAAATCATACACTGCTCTTCAGCTGTGTTTTCATTCTGCAGGTATAACCACAGTGAATCAGGGCCTCACCAAAATCCCCACTGTTCCCATAAAACACAGAAGTTCAGACTGTCTCAGGGAGGGAGATGCACTTGCAATCACTTACCATATCAGTCTTCCTCAAATGGGGTAAAAATATGGAGAAAAAACTATTATGGGGGGGGAAAAGCCTGAACTAAACCACACCTCTTATCCTCAAGATTTTCACACATATTTCATACTGGCAGCTACCTGAAAGCAATAAATGCAACCCCTTCTAATGCCTTCAAATATTCTTTGGCAAGTCACATCTACTTAGAGCTGCATAAACCAGGCTAAAACAATAAAGCTGCTGATACAACCACCGAGGTTACCACAGCAATACGATTAAATAACAGTGATCTTGCAACACTGCTGAACCGGCCGTTACTCCAAATACCTTTTAGCTGAACACGCTATTAAAAGGGTGTTAGGAAAGGAAGCTTGCTGGAACACACAAGTTGCTAGACGGTAAATGATTCCCTACCGATTAATACTCCTACAGTATTTAAAACAAGAAAAGACCTCTGAAAAGGGCTTTGAAAGGAGATATACATACGCTTCTTGAGACAGAAGGAAAATTATAGCAACTATCAGGGTATTACACACTCAAGATGTCCTGGCGGTACATTTTAAATGTATACCTTCCCTATTTGTTTGGCAGTTAGTATTTCTGGTTTCTAGATTAGTGAGCTAAACAGCAAATTGAGGAATTAATCATTAGTGCAGCCTTGTTTCCACAAGTTTCGTTGTATCTGCACAAATATATAAGAAAGATTCCCACAAAGTATTGTCTATAGCCTCCATGTAGTTGAAATCCTGAAGCTTCATTATTGCTGAGCCCTCAATCTGCTCAAAAGCTTGCGTTTTCACAGGTATCTGTGATCATCTCTATTCTTCCACTCAGGATTTCTTGTCTGCAAAATCAGAGCATTGATTCTGTGATAACAACTTGGGGCTTCCTCGAATGGCAGGCAGATCAGATTCAGATGCATTTCAACTCTGCCTGTTCATAACAGCAAGAAGAACAATGCTCATATAAACCTAAAAGCTTTGGCTGTGACTTCAATTAGAGTTGTCCCTTCAAACAAATCGTTTGCTGCATGGGATCTATTACATTTTTTTCAGAGCATAACTGTCAATTTTAGATTTCAGTGAATAAAAGTCAGTATGACTTAAAACCAAAATCATAGTTTTACACTGCACAGTTATTCTTCTGTCCTCTCGCATCACTGTGTTAGACAGAAGGTGAGTGGAGGATTAGGCTATGGGCTGTGGCAAACACTGGATCCCTACATGCTCTGAACAATCAGTTGTGACGCGTAGGGTCTTCGATAAATTGCCATGTTTTACACTGAGTCTTCCTTTCAAAACAGTTTTTCCCACTGCTCTAAAGAACAGGTACGCTTAGGCTGACACAGCATTTTGTGTCCAATCACACCACAAAACAGCTTACAAACAGGAAATGAAGAATGCTCCCATCAGGAACTGTGTGTGAAAGTAACGTACAGACTGGGCAAGGTTCTGAGAATAATATTTCCTGGCATTGCGAAACATGCCTGGTTTACACCAAAGCATGTTAGCTAGGGCTTCAGGCTTGTATTTGATCAGGAGGATAGGTTTTTTAGTAGCACATTTTCCCACGACGTGCAAGAGATTTCAGTGAACACTATCTGTTCGTATCACAAAACTACATTTGGCAGAATCCTAACTGCCCATCTCAGACCATGCTGAGCTACCAAGTCACTCCCAAATCTGCACTTCAAGGTGCTCACATATTGCTGTGGCACTGAAAGACCTCGCACCCAGATTGCAACACTGAGGCCTTATTCTACTTAGTGCCAAAATAATTTAAAAAATAGGAAATGGCTTGAGAACTAGATCCAGACAATGTAGAAGTTGCATGTTTAGTAAATGTAGTTACTCACATATACAACTGAGAGGGGTCCACTGTACCGGTTAGTCTTGATGCCAAGGAGATACTTCAGCTGAGAAGTAAAGACGTGAACCGCAGCAGCAGTGGTAAATCCTCGCACCAGAGGCTCCGTTAGATAGATGGCTACAAATCCAAATCGAAGGAGGCCTAAACACAACTAATGAGGAAGATGAACATTAACCATGTGACGCTCCCACTGCAGCCTGAGCACCAGCACTATACAGCAGGCAGGACACACAACCCCTCTCCTGGCTTGGGCGTCAAGGTGAGATCAGGCAAACCTCACCCTGGTCTTTCTAAAGCCACAGCTCCGTCAGCAGCCATCACTGCACAGAGTCTTCCACGCCACTGGCACGTGCAGTGTGGGACAGGGGTAAGCATATGTGTGTGTATGCATGGATGGACAGACTGGAGAACATCACGTTGAGTTATTCCGGCGGGATAGGAACAAATGAAAGGGGGGAGCTCCCATTTTTCCCACTCAAGCCAAGGCGCCAGACTGTTGCGAACCAGCTGGACAGGTCAGGTTCTCACGAACAGCACAAAGAGCTGAAGGTCATGTTCTCACAAGATACTTGAGGAATTAAAAATACAGGACTAGGATGTTGACACCAAAGGGGCTCAAGTCACGAGCTTGATAAGCTAACTGTAAGGCACCTGCAGAGCCAAGCTTACAAAAGTTACAGTTATCAGCCTCAGCTTTTGCAAAACACTGGGAGGGGTTTAGACTGTGGAAAATTACTGAATCTGTCTATAAAAACCCACGCTGTCAAACAATAAACGACCTCACTTGGTGCACATCATGCCGGGGTCCATGCCCCCAATCTCCACACGAGACAAAGTCTTGACTCCAGTGTATCCTCCCCATGCCTGTTACGTGCCTGCCATGAAGCAGCCTGTGTTCTACACAACGCAGTGCCGAGGCACCAGTCTATCGACAAAGGAGCCGCCCTGGCCCTGTACCCCTTACAACTGCAAGTCCAGCATCTTAACTTGCCCTTAGAGGAAGCTGCAAGCACATACCTGGATAATTCCTGAAAGAAAGGCGAGAGTCACAGCCACCTGTACCCTCTTGGCATCCCTAGCATGGTAATACGCAAGGGAATCTGTAACGTTAGTAGAATTGTAGCCTACAGCAATCATTTCATCAGGCACTTGTCTCACAGCAACACCGCCAACCATCATACTAATCACAGCAAAGGTGCCTGAAATAAGAGGGAGAGGGAAATAGTTGGCTAAAATCCTGGCAGGTGTTTTTTTAGGAATGGTTCTTATTAAGAGATATGTGGAAATAAACTATAAAAGAGTTTTCTATCTAAATATTGTATTTTTTAGTCCCCAAATCTGCTTAGCAATCTGTACTTGGCACCATTAAAGCTAGTTAGATGCTGAACATACATCTCTACAGTATGTAAACACCATGATTTTTTTCTATCTCAATTTCTATTACTCAAAGATTCATCCACACAGACAGCTGACTGCAGCTATGAAATTACAGTTCAGGAGTTCTCAGCACACATTTCTAGATCTAATCTGAAAAAAAGATGCTCTTTTCTTCCTTCCTAAATAGGATGGATAAATTAACAATGAATACTACTGCTAATGTTTGACACATTTGTATTTCTGCTATTAGCCTAAATTTGAATTTATGGAAAACAACGACACTTTCTGTTTCTCCAATTTTATGGTTTTCAACTTTATTGAACACACACACACACAGACTTTCAGTTATCCACACAGATATACCTATTGATATGTGCTTGGAGGTTCCAAAAAAAGTATATAGAAACACAGGATAAAATGAAGAATATAGGCCAAACACTGGGGGAACAGCTGCCAGCAAAGCATAGGCTAAACCTAGAAAACAGACACAAAAATGTATGTTAGGCAAACAACAGAAAGAAACCGTCTGAAGCACAAGGATTTAGGCCTAATAAAATTGAACTCGCCTAATAGGACATCTAGTGACATATTGTGGGTTTAAAAAACAACAAGTCTTGCAGGGAACACTCTGTAACGTGTATCATACTGTAGAGCAGTGACTAGAAACCTGATGGTTTGGGTCAGGAAACCAGGAGTGTCTAATTATAGGCACTGCAGGTGTGTGCACAGCTGGGCACTCACTGTTTTGCCTTTGCTGCTGGAAGAACTTCTTAACAGCCAACAAACACTTTGTGTTGCTGTTGGTTTTATCTGTCACAGAAGGTAATTAGAAACACCCAAACCCCTGTAACCAGTGGGACACATTTGATTTGTCTCTTCCTTTCCTAATCAGACATGATCTTCGTGGTGTTCTGACTGACTCACTTCCCTCCTCTTTCTCCCTTCTCCCCACAATGAATGGGATGATATAACAGTTTCTTTTTCTGCAAAACATGCTCCAAAATGTAAAATAAGCAGGGAAGCATTATTTACGATCTGTAAGGACACAGAGCTTATATGCTCTGGTGTTCTCCCAGAAAACGAAGTCCTTTTTGTTATCAAGCCCTGTCCAGTTCCACAGGGTGGAAGTGCCAGGGGGAAGCACAGCAGTGGAGCTCGGGGGGAACAGCTCTAAGGGATGCCGGCGAGGGACATTTCCCGTGGTGCTCCCCCTCTGCATGACCGAGCGTGTGCTTATCACGGGACCAGGCTCACAAGCAAATGGTGTGCCCCACGTGATACGGCGCGTAACCGTCCCGAGCAGTTCCAGCAAAGTCAGGAGCTCTGCACGGCTTGCGTTAATGAGGTCTTGACACCAGAACCGAACAAATGGGCCACAGGAAGATGATGCTGTATGCTGGCTTGGCTTGGTTCTCCAGTTCACCGCTGCAAGGGCAGACTCACGACACCTGAGGAAGCTGTGAGTTCTTACCACGCTTGGGCAGCCTGGCCCCAGGTAGGACTGAAAAGCTCAACAGTCCAGTGCAAATTACAAAAGGAAGCAAAGGTTCACCTACCATGGCAAGCTAGTGACACCTGAAAACACTTCTCCCTATTAATTTATTTTTAAATTGAGAGACAAAGCATTGGGTTACCATGAAAGAAGAAAAACAGAAGGGCATTTTGTGTGTCATCCAAGCACTCTTGCGCCGTGACATTGCCCTAAGCAATGTCTGAGTCCTAACCAAGAATTCATATTCCTATCAGAACTGGACTGATGATATCGTTTATTCTCTTGCAGCAATGGGCTTTTCATTAGGTACTTCTGAAACTCACCCCACATTTCTCTGCCCCACGGGCTAGCTCTCATGCCAAGAGTATCAGCAGAACACCCTGTACTCTAACAGCCTGGTCTTTAAAATGAGGATAAACTTAACAGTGCAAGTGACCAGAACTGAAAGCCAGTGGTTTCAAAACAGGGAGGGTGCGTCTATGTGGAGTTCCTGATCTGAATACCCTTTTATTCCTTTTCCTTTGTACTGGCATTTTTAAAGGCTGTCAGAGCCAAGGAGATAAAGAGATATTGACATGACAGGAGTTCACGGCTTAAATACCCTGGTCATTGTAGTTGTGCCTGGAATGATTCCTAGGCTTCTCTGACCTCATGGCTGCTATAATTACATCCATTCCAGAAAAATAAAAGTTCAGCTTTTGTCGTTTTAGGAAGGGAAAGATTAGGAGTAGTTTAAGGTCATATCTGCAGTCACCGAAGGAAAGAATAACATTTAGTTTAAAACAAAGTCACAAAATTAAGGATAAAGTTGACTGCTGACCACTTAAATTTCAGTGTCCTTATCTGGTCATCACATAAACTGTTTCAGTATACAACCAGGAACATTTGCATCTAGTATGTGACAGATTTGCATGACAGTTAACCACACTACTTACTAGTTTAAGGTAACACGATGCTTATGTTTGTGTAAGGAAAAATATCCTTCACTTAAAAAAATGCACAAAACCAGCAAACTACAGAAATAAAGACGTCAACTGCACAGACTAAATTAAGATATTCCACTACTTTGATGGGTTACCACCTATTAAAAAGTAGGCTTCTTGGATTTACAGATTAATTATTCAGACCTGCCTCAGCCTGAAGTGGAATAAGTGAGGTTGGTACATGAATTAAGGCAAAATGCAAGTAAACTTACATATGCTTAATTACATTACCCTTAGCATGGGGACTTCTCTGGACTGGGCTCTGCACAAATTCAAATTTCCACAACCTTCTGGGAAAAACTGCTGGGACTGTGGCAGCTGGCGGGAAGCTGCCATTCCCAGAGCAGTGGTGGCACCCCATAATGATACTGCCATAAAAATGCTGTCACTTTCTAACCCCACAGCAGTTCTGAAACTGCTGACAGTAAGGTGTCAGGCTGAAAAAAGATTCCACTGGTCCAGTCACCAAGAGCTGATCAGAACAGTGAACAGCGCTTTCTCTTAATCTTCGACACAGCCTGCTCCTGCTTCAGGGCCAGGCTCCACTTGGCGTGAAACTTCCAAGTAATTTAATAGAAATTGCACAGATTTGCAATCTTGTTAGAGAAGATATTGTTGATTTATTTCCACCCTGTAAATCACTGCCCACTACTATGGCTCCAGCTTAAACTGGTGACTTCTGGCTTTACGAAGGGATCAATCTCTGATTTCTCGGATGTTCTTCTCCGGTTGAACTCAGTTTGGTCACTCAACAGCTGCTCTCCTGAAACACTATGCCCATTAGATACTGCTACCCTCTATGAAGTTTGCTACAACTGTCAGGGTGAGGAGATCAGAAAATAACTGGGTGCATTCAGCAAAGGTTTAGACCTGCTCTTAAAAGTGCGAAACACTGTTCTGTCACCCAGAGCTATTGGCACTGAACAGAGGTAAGCGGCTTTCAGAGTTTGCTGCATGTCACCGACGTGCAGTTTTAAGGGAATCCTCACTATGGGCTGGTCTGCAGAATGCTGTACTGATTGACACCCCCCCACACTCTCCTGAGCACCTGTTCAGGAAGCCAAGCTCTACCGTAAAAGCACATAAAAGCAACGAGGAGGATAAATAAATCCAGAGAGATACTCACCTTGAGGAAGTTGCATAACCCCAGTGCTTATACCTGAGATGATGTCTCCTAATAAATATTCCTTCACTGGGTAACGGGGGAGCCATTTTAAAATTGGTAAGAAACTGTAAAGATGAGACTTGGCTTTCTTAGAAGAACAACTGAAAAAACAAAGCAGAAAGAAAAAAAGTTAAACACTAGC
Organism: Rhynochetos jubatus; assembly: GCA_027574665.1. NCBI lineage: Eukaryota > Metazoa > Chordata > Aves > Eurypygiformes > Rhynochetidae > Rhynochetos > Rhynochetos jubatus. The sequence continues at coordinate 13,646,691 of CM050652.1, forward strand.
GGTGGACAAATGGGTCAAAAACCCCTGTATTTCACCTGTATGCAGGGAAACAGCCCCATTAAAGGCAGGCTTAGACCCTGATGACAGTAATTTCTGGACAAAGCTTAAACACAAACAACTATGACTCCAGTTAATTTAGCCCTTTATCGCATGTTGGTTGCTGTTCACAAGCCTTATGGAACTGGAGAAGAGAACCAGCGTCCTGTGAGGCTGGAGGTCAGTGGGAAGTGAAACTGTTCACGTCTATGCACAACTGAGCAGTCACCCAACACGTTTTGCCAAGATCTTTCCTAGTAACAATCCGCTGAGGATAACTTGCTTTTTGATAGCGGTTTTCACCCAAAGACCTTTGTAATGCTCTTTCTTACTTTTATTTGCTATTTGTGTGCTTCATATTTTTTTGTTTATAACTTTTTTTTTTTTTAATGGTATTTTACTAAGGCTTGGTGCTGTCACTGGTACCGATAGGCTAACTTCAAGGCTATTTGAGAACATAACCCTTCTTTACCCGGAAAGAAAAGGCACTGAAGCCAGCAACAATGATCCTTGTGTCTCTTAGCAGAGTTATTAACCTTTTGAAACCCTGATGAAAAGTAACAGTGCCAGGAACTAAATACCTCTATCCAGTACTGCCATGCATCATACTTTGATCGTACTGTGGTAAGAAAGTTTAACCTTGGGTGAAAATATAACACTGGGACCATATAAATGCTTTTCTGCGTAGGGTAACAGCAAGAGGACTGCAGAGATTTGTTAACGTTTCTGAATTCTCACGCAACTACATTGCATAGTGAAGCAGCTTATTGCCACAAGTGAGAGGGGAACTAGAGTCATCCACACTTCACATTTGAGCAGACTGAATCACAAGTCACAGCTCAGGAAGACTCGGATCCACATATTTTTTATTTAGGTCAGATAAGTTTTTTGAGGTGGAATTAGGTGCCACTATCATTAGAACGGTCATTCCATTAACCAGAACAAATCTTCAAATGTCAAATCATGTGAACAGGAATATTTTACAGACAAGCAGTCAGGCAGAAATCATTTGTTGTCTTGCAGAACAAGGTTCTAGCAAGAATCTGAATCAACCCTGCAAATGAGGCACAGATAAATGTAAAGTTCTGAGAACTTAACTAGAGTAAGCTTCTCTTCACTATCCACTGGTACCACAGAGGAAGAGCTGCACAGTTAAAAACACTTCCTCTCTAACAAGATGATACTTAGATACCGAGGCAGTTAGTTAAAAGCTACAGAATGCCTCTATTAAGTCCTTATTAGACTAATAATTTAGATTTCTACACAGCTGTCATACATCTCCATTTTTCTTCCGTGAAAGATCACATGAAGCACAAATCTGGCCGTAAGTATTTCCACATAAAAAAGGACAGACGTTTTTCTGGATCTTACGCATTCATGTCACATGATTTGACTAATATTTCACATGCTTACGCTGCGTATTTTTCCTCTGCACTCCAATGAAGGCAATTTAACTAATTCATCCAATATTTTGTAATACAGTTATATATTCACCTATAAAAACTCATCTATAACTTCAACACAGTCTTGCGGAATAATCAAAGTGGGATTAGTGCTTTTATGTTTGAGGTTTCTTTGAAGAGAGTACCAGCTATGTGCGTGAATCAGTTAAGAACTGGAATATTTCTTACCAATACAATAAAGATAAGACACAAAACCCTACCGACAAGAATGTGCAATCTTCTGCCTTAAAGTCTGAGGTGTTCTTTCTCGTCTGTGCAGCTGTCCTTGCAGGAGCTCTTGGTTATATACTGGTCTCTCCACACAATACCTCGGGGTTTGCTCAAGACATGCTTCCTGTTCTCGAGCATGTTCCATAATTGATCCCACGGAGCAGGAGCCAGTTCCAGCCTCCACTGAAATAAATGGTTGCAGACAAAATAGGTTTGATTACTTTTTAACCTTGGATTTGGCATTTCCTGTCAAAGAATGTATTTTGACAAGCTGGAGACAAGAACTGTGAATGCAGTTTAAAAGCGTTACTTAGGCAGTCTGTAACAGCAGTAAGCAAATAAACTGCAGTCACAATCTCTGCTATATTTAATTTACGCTTCTCTTAGGTAAAGAAAGCTTTTGCATTAATTACTCTTGACAACTGCAGAAACAAAATTGGAAGGTTATATTCATGTTCATCTGGATTTTCCCTCCTCAGATTCTAGAGGAAATGTCAGTGTCAAAGGGAGATTAGTTTAATGCTGAGTTACTTCCTGCTTACTCACAAACTGTCACATCCATCTCCAAAACACAGAACTCAATTTTAACACTGGGAAAGCCACTTTCTTCCAGATAGCTAATGGCTTCCTGCATCCATCCACCTGCCTTCTGCTCCCTCTCTTTCAGAGGCTTTTTTTACCAGGCAGCATCTGAAGGATGCACAATTCTCCACTTTCAGAAAGTTAATTCTTTCAGTGGATGTGCCGCTTACTGCTGTTCTCAGTCCTGCTCCCGCTAGAACAGGAGTAAGGAGATGTACACAATTTAAAAACTAGCCAGGTGGTTTGTAAGTATCTATTTGTCTGATTCAGCGCCATAAATGTCTTCGCATGTTTAGAAGATACTTTGTTAATTCCTTTGCCCCATGTTGGCTGCTTCTAGAAAGAGGGCAAGAAACAGCTCCAAATTCTGAGCGAAATGACAGGACTGCTATATCGTTACACAGAGAGGCTGGCTAGCGCTACGTTTGATGACAGAACACAAGTGCAACGGGAAACAGCCACAATTGTGCACAAGGGCCTTGGGCTCCAGTCCAGAACGTCACTTAAGCATGTGTTTGCCTTCAACGAAGGGAGCTAACCCAGAGGTGTTTAGTTTTTAGCTGTACATCAATACTTTCCTAGAAAAGGGTTACCATGCAGAAATTCAACAAATGGCCACCTAAACACTCAAACAAAGCTAATCACAACAGGTCCAGAGGTCCCTTCCAGCCTCAAACACTCTGTAATTCCATAATGTTCCTTATGTCATTAGTCACACAGAACATATCTTTTCTGGTAATTAACTGGTGTATTATGGCAACATCACCCTCCATCTACCTGCTTAGTCGATGAGGGAAAGGCCGTGGATATTGTCTACGTAGACTTTAGCAACGCCTCTGCCACCGTTTCCCACAGCATTCTCCTGGAGAAACCGGCTGCTCATGGCTTGGACGGGTGTACTCTTTGCGAGGTAAAAAACCGGCTGGGTGGCCGGTCCCAAAGAGTTGTGGTGGATGGAGTTAAACCCAGCTGGTGGCTGGTCACAAGTTTTTTAAGAGATTTAAGAAACATGTAGATGAGGCACTTAGGGACAAGGTTTAGTGGTGTATCTGGCAGTGTTAGGTTAATGGTTGGACCCGACGATCTTAAAGGTCTCTTTCCAGCCTAACATTATATGATTTTATGATCCTATTTACAAATTAAGAAGCAGTTTTATTCCATCTTACACAGAAAACACACTCAAACAAATTGGAACAAATGAAAACTACAGCTGCATGCACAAGGCACAGTTTAGAGGCTCGGTTTTGGCCAAACTGTTCCAATAAAATGAGAATATAATATCAAAACATAGGTATCCAGGGTTTAAAAACATGCACCCCTCCTTCCTGTTCCAACTACATAGCAATGCAAAACAGGCCCCTGCTAATCCAAACAATTCAGGTCCTGATTGGGATACATCCTTTCCATATTCAAGTTTGTTAAGCTTCAAGTAGATTGGTTAATATTTGGAAGAGCCACACAAGTTTGTAATGTAAATCCAGATGTGGAGAGGTCTTAAGATCACCAATTCCTTTCTCATTTCCGTACACATGCCCAGACTTTTCCAGGTACTGTGTGTACAGAACAAGAGAAGTTCAGTCCTGCCTCTGTTTGTCATGGTGAAATAAATGATACAGATGTATTTGACCAACTGACCAGGGCTCAACTCTAAACCAGTTACCCAGATGATGGTGAGTGTTAGTCTGAAATACCACCAGAGGCCACAACCCAAGTTTCACCATCCCTCAGTCTGAAGGTTCTTACACTGTAGATTGAGCATTTCTGATTCTGGTTGAACAAGGAAGTTATATTGCACTGAACCATGAGAGCCATCTAACATGAAAGTAAACCTGAGGGAGCATACGACAGGATCTGGTGTTTAGCTATGGTTCACAGCGGATACCAGAACACTGAGAATAAACCACATGCCATTAAAAGAGGTCTTAAATCCACTCCAAAACTACGGCTGGAGGCACCATTTTCTGTATTCTGTCACATTACCAAGTTCATCTTAACAGCCCTACACGTTCTCTGACAATCACTTTGAATACTAAGCTGTAGGTAATACGATAAAGATTAAAGTCTTTAATATCATCCACCTCTTTTGCAAAAGCAAACACAGAGCAAGGATCAAGATGTTGTGTTTACAACAGATGATGTGTATTGTCCACGGAGTAGCAAAACAGCAGCATCTTGTGACTGGTTGAAGTGTCTCTCCAAGTGTTTGCTGAACAGCAGTATGACAAACTGCCAGCAGAGATATCCAACGCTTGGAAATTCAGCCTTGCCCTTCACTCCAGGCATGCCTGAGGAAGAGCAAAAGCAGGTTCTGTAATTTTCATGAAGACAAAGCTTACCGCTACGACTTCTGAAAACCCCCAGACCTTTATCCAAAGGAAGAGAAAGGCAACCTCTGCACACCTGAGTCTTAGCAGTGGAAGACTGTCCTTGGAAAACCTTTGGACTTCATGGCAAGAATAAAATTAAAAAGCTCTAAGAAACACTGCCATTAATCTTATCAGCCAGATAAGAGTTGAGCTGAAGTAGTTAAAAGCTGTATGCAAAAGACTTAAGAGCTGGCAATTCTTTATCTGACTGATAAAGGTCTGCCTTATGTCTTTACTGCTATTATCAAATTGAAGGTGTTAAAGCAAAAAAAAAGTGAAGCAAACATCAATTTATATCACTATCACTAATAATTAAGTAATTTCTCTTCCCAATCTCAGATGATAAAGGAGGGCAGTCAAGCTATCTACAGTGATTCTTGTAAAGGACAATAATTTTTGATCCAGTCCATATGAATTAGAATGCAGCCATAAAATTTATAAGGACCGTGATTTGGCTGCTGTTCCTCAGATTCAAAATATAACTATGGGTAGGAAAAAAAAAAAAAAAAAGGAATCTGCAGACATGAAGAATAGCATGCTGTGTGACTACTGCAGCTTTGATAGGCTTATAATTACAAAATGGGGCACTTGTGCTCCTAACCTTTTGTACCCTGAACGTATCCGAACTACCTAATGCAACAGCGGGAGTCAGTGGCAAATCCATTGACTCGCCTGTTTTAAAAGGCCAGAAAAACCTTTCTTCTGGTGGCTAAGACCAGAGTTGCTTTAAACAGTGGAAAAGCATGGATGGGCAATACTAGTATAGCGTTAGAAATACCACAGAAAACCACATCTGTGCCAGGGAATCCCAAGTTTGAGTGTGAACTGCAAAGTTCATTTTGAATCTAGAAGCTTACAAATAGAGGTGACTGCCATCAGCCAAAGGGCTGGTGGAAATACCGCCACTCTGCGCAAAATACGCTCTCCTTAACCTACACTGAGCAGCAGAGTTGTTGCAAGGTCTGTTCCTACTGTGTGAAGAGGCTAGACACAAAAACTGAGGCAACTTTAGGAACCACATTTTCTCTCATTCACTTCTTTCCTCTGCCCTAATCCCCTAGTGCCCTATGCCCTTATCCCCTTGAGAGATTACAAAATTGCACAAAGCCGGAACAGAACTTTGGGGTTTGGTTTTTTTTAAACAAGCACAAAGGTGTAAAATGACTGGGTGGGGTCATAAGGAATGCGTTCTAGTTTTCTTGGACTGTGCTTATCCTCATTCCTTCTCCACTACTCCCACTAAATCCACTAATGAATAGATAGTTTAGAACTGTAGCCTTCACGTAAAGCTTCACAAATTTAGAAATAACTTGTGAAGCAAACGGAATTTTCCTTTCGTCGGTCCTAAGCTAAGAAACGCACTCTAGGAGGTCTTCTGGTGAACCTTTGGCGAAAAATAAAAATCAGGACCTTGAATTCCCACCCAGCTTGGTATTGTCTGCAAACTTACTGAGGGCGCGCTCGATCCCCTTGTCCAGGTCATGAGGTGAGGTGGCTACGTAAACTGCGTTGGCTTGTGTGAGAAAAGCTCCTCCGCACACCCACAGGGTTGGTCTGAGAGGCAATGGCAGGGCAGAGAGTCTGACTAATACTCTGCTGGCTCCTTCCAGGTCCATCACAGGAGCCATCAGCCCAAAGGCTCGTCTCCACGGAAGAGCAGCAGCACAGGAGGGTCAGCTATTGGACCTGGGAAGTCCTGGCTAGCCACACGTGTGCACATGTCATGGCCTGTACCAGCAACTGGAGTGTGGCTACAGCCTTGAGGGCTCATACACCCAGCTGCCAGTAACTGGGGACACTGGGATAGAGGAGCTAGCTACTGGGCAGACTGTGTGAGGCCAGTGTTGGAGGGACCCACCTTGTACATACATATGTGTGTATCTCTGTATGTATATATACTCCCACCAGTGGACTTCCACCCTGCTCAGCCAGAGAGGGGAGGAAGAGGAGGCTGCCAGCGCCGGCTGTCTGCAATCTGTGCTGCAATCTGTGTGGCTTGCCACATGTATATGTAAATATGTTGTGTATGTGTGCTCTGTGTGCAGTGCCTCCTGGGAATTTTCAGCCTTGAGATTGGTTGGATCTGGGAATACTGAGCAGCAGTAGCCTCACCTTCCTCAGGCTGTTGGATTCAGTATGATATATTTTCTTCTAATAAACTGATCTCGTCCACTGAAAAGAGCATAACAACACGTGAGGCACAGAGATCCTCGTCTCAGAAAACGGCAACAAATTAGACCTATTAGAAAAAACCAACACATTTATGTAACTGATAACAGTATGATATATCTCATGTTCCTTGCCAAAAAATACTTCAGCTTCTAAAGATTTACTCCATGGACTAATGACTTCATTACTATCTTAATGGTATCTCTTATCAACCAGCAATCTTTTGTTTGTTGTCAACAAGAGAATGTTTTGGGAACCTGTTATGATGATTGAGCTGTTTGATCAATTCCACATAAGACAACCACCAGGAGCACTTTGAGCAGCAGAACACTGGTCTCCTTCCCTGTCAGATACAGGTAAGAGATGACTTCTGTTTCCAGTCCAAACACGTTGACCATAAGAACCCATGGAAATACCATCGTTCTTTTTCTTGCTTTTTGTGGCTTTAGTGACCTTGGGCCTGAATTTGCCATCCTCACCCCTTTTGAAATCCAAAAGCAGTAGGTAGTGACAGTGGAATCAGGTAAGCTAATCAGAATGGTACCAAGGCTCGTGACCCCTCTGCCATGCTTAAGCCAACTGATAAGGACGTATAACCCCTCAGAGACAGGTAATCATTAGCTAGCTTCATTTTTCCAGAGGCAATCCACCGCCAAAAACTTTGTTGGAGAAGTCTTCACCGTAGAGCTCCAGTTGATGATCAGGGGAGAGGTCAAATCAAGATTGTGCATACAGACCAAGCTGACTCCGAATAGTTTCTGTAGTTCACATGAACTATAGCTCAGTGCACCACTGGCCTCCCTCAGCTGGTTCATTTTCCTGGCAAAGTGGAACAAGCAGACATCAAACAAGTATCTGTGCAGCAGGGAGGAGTTACATACACACTTCTTTCAGCAGAGAAGCCACCTAAAGAGTCCTCCTGCATCAACCCTGTTTACACACATCACTAACCTCTCAAGTGCTGCATCAAGCTAAAAATAAACAAAATAAAAAAAGCAGAGGGTTGCTATTTATAACCAGAATCATTTCAGTCACCATGTTTACAGCACAAACCTCTCAAGACACTGGGGAAGCTGAAGGGTACTAAACCAGTGTGGTCACAGGAAGAAATGACTGGGGTGGGGGGAGGGAAGAAGAGGGGGTTTAGGACAGGATGATAAATTCATATTCCAGTTTCAGTGCTGAAAACAAGAGGTGAAGTAACGAGCTTACTTGACTAATAGGAGGTTTTGAAATGTCTCCAAGGATCCTCCACGATGCTCTCTTCCTAACAGTTTCTGAAAGGATTTGCCCCTCTGCAGAACAGCCCACAGCCACAGCTGAGCCTGAAGAAAATCCTGAAGAACTGTTGCTTCTGACAAAGCCAACAGAAACACTCCAGCACAGGGCAGACACTCTCTGGGAAAGTAGTAAGGACAACTATTTATCCAGGCTGCAGCTCTCTTCCTGCTACTTTTGAGAGAGAAGTTCAACTTCCCTATCCATGTCAGGATCTCCATTTGGAAGAAACATTTCCTTCTTGGCAGATACGTTATAGCATGTTTTCTGTGGATAACCTGTGTGTGCTGTGTATCAAACCAAACCCTGCATGAGCAGTGAGCAGGACATGACTTGCCACTGATTCTGACCCCATTTATGCAACTGCTGCTTGGCCATGACTGTATTATCCAAGCGATAGCGTTCTTCTGTCTCCTGTGCACGTAAGGGTGTTATTCCATGTTCTGAAGGTGCCAGCCAGCGGGAACGACCTTCCTTAACATATTGATGTCACGAACACACATAAAGGCTGTGAGTGTGCAGCACACACAGGCCAATACTGCTTTTTATTGAAATATTTAAAATCCATAGTAAGCACAATGAACACTGGAGAAGTTTCTCTGACAAGTATTACGCAGCACCCCCACTGCTTCACCTGCAGGCTCTCTGTAAGGCTTTGCAATTCTGTGACTGATGACAGAGCTCCCACTCCAATGTGGGGCAGCCCCGTGTCTGTTCTTAACGACGCAAGCGAAAAGACTAACCTTCAAACAACTAGAGAAATAACTCCACGATCCCAAACAGCCATCAAACAAGACGGACATACACAGAAATCGCTTTGGACTGACACTAGTTACCAGTTGGCACTGAACACGTTCATGTGTTGAAGGCTCTGTGCTACAGCGTACAGGAATGATAAAACAACTTACCAGCCTCATGTCCTTGAAGTTACACTTTGATTTTACGAGGCTGTTGAAGCACAGGATATTCAGGTACGTTGGCCTGGTCTTCATAAATCAGTAGCACTTGTTAGAACTGAATAGATGTATATGCTGTGAAGAACTCTAAGAATAGTGGTGTTCATTGCCCAAGCCTGTGGTAAAGCTAAGAATCCACCTACCAAAACGTCACCTAACCAGATTTGTAAAGATGAGAGTCACAGGGTTTAGTTCAAACAGGTCTGTAGGGGCAGAGAGTTCTCCAACTGACTCAAGTGTGTTCGGCAGAACAGCCCAGCATGAATGGATTCCTGCAACAGCTAACACCGAAACAGGGTGCCGTAACGAAGGAACTGGAAGAGCAACAAGGGTGCCTGGGCTTGAGGATCAAACGAAATGAAGAAAGGTTCATTGAGTAATTTTCTGCTGAACTCTTCTTGCAAGACCCTTCCTTCCTCAGAAACACATACCAAAACAGACAGTCGTCACCAGAAAGTAGGGAAAAAGAAAATCAGACTCACTACATCTGTAGAAAGTTGAAGACTCAGGTCACCTGTTCAGCTACACGGACACAAATACTGCACCATCGAAAGCACTGCAATGCCATAGTGAAAAAAATATCATAAGCAGCAATTTTAAAAGTGAAACTGGCAAAGAAGTAAGAGCAGAAACACATACTACAGCACTGAAAACATGTAAACAAGAAGTATAAGGCAAAATTCCAAACTGAACCATGAAATGGACCAGAGACAAAAGGTACAGAAACTGCAAACCTGGAAGAAATGGGGAGGGCTTAGAAAACAATGTTATGTCAAAGCTGTGTAGCTATGGCACTCTCCTGGTCAAGTGGGAGGTGCAGGGTTAAATCCCAACATGCTGAAGTGGTAACTGAACCCAGGTCTCCCTTCCTCTGGGGAAGGACTTTAACCATACCGTGCCATAAAGTTATGACAGCAGCAGCAAAACTTCAGTATTTAGAGAAGATATTAGAGACACCTGTATCTGTGGAAGACCTGTGGTTTTGCTCCTGACCTAGACTCTTCAGACATGCCTGAGCTTAGCAGAGCTCCATGAGAACACAAGCAGGCAGTGTTCCCTGTGGGCACCTCAGAGTAGCAATCCAAGTTTTCTCCAGGATGATATATGGAATTTTGAATTCTGCTCCATGGAAACCAGGTGCCCAAAACTGAAATTTTGTAATGCCTAACAAGCTCAACCCTTAATTTGATCTGGCCCCACTAGACTGAACTCCAACAAGGATGTTTCAAACAACAGACACTGCAGTCTTTGATTTGGATCGGTAAGTTTTGTCCATGCTTTAGTTAGGAGAAGTTTTCTGAGGAGTTTTAAAAAGCCTCAGCCCTGCCTCAGAATCTGATTTCCAGAAAATAAAAATTAACATTTTGACCTTAGCTCTAGCCCAGTCTATGTGTCAGAATCTCAGATTTTCAATTAATAGACTAAAATCCACAAATTAGCTAATAAAAAAAAAAGACACCAACAACCCACAACATACCAAATTGGACATACAAAAATGGTAGGCGAGAGTCAAAGCAGAGGAGCAAAACTTGATCCACTGCCTGTGCAAAACTGGTAAGAATTCTTCAGTGAAGGCTGGAGAAACACTTCACCCAGGCAGTGAAAAGCCAGATTCATTGTCACAAAACTCCCAAGAAGATAATCACAGTATTGTTTGTCCCATGAAAAGTCTTCTCAGCTTGCTACTGCACAAAAGAAACAGTTAATGCAAGCCTGAGGACAGCAGCCCAAGTTCCCACACGGGCCAGTTGTTCATATATGTACTCCTGTGATCATTAATAAAATCTAAATCTTATCGCTGCAGCTGACCTGCAAAACTCATTCAACTGCCTGCACAAACTACAGCCATATCTTCGAACCCGAGATCCCATGGAGATACTTGACATTGCCCCTTTCTCTACAGCTTTCTCATCACCCAGGCACACGGAAAGTAGCTACATGACCTGGACTTTGCTACTGCTTACGCTTCTGAAGAACAAAAAGCGCTAGATAATTACCTATAAAACTAAAGCAATGGCAGGTCCTGTAGCCGTATTACGAAATACCATCAGGAAGGACTGTCAAGAAATACTACCTAGCAGGACAGCACTATGCTGACTAACAGATCTGGGAGAGGAAACACATCAGGATAAGGAAGGCATTTAATCCATTAAACTTAACTGGGAAATCAATAGGCTGATTTGAGCTCAAGAATTTAGCTTCAGCATGGTCTTCTTGTGCTGAAAGTTGGATATCTATCAAATGACCAGGCAAAAAAACATTTGCTTTAGAAAACCAGTTCTTACGGAAAAATTGTGTCAACAGTGACATAGAAAACCCAGCAGTCAGCCGTCCATCAGACTGAGAAGGAAGTAAATGCTGGATCATGGGAAACACAAGATGCCAAAAGACCCTCGAGTGAAGTTATGAGGAAAAGAGTGACTAGCATGAGGAAGTGAGGGAACCCATGACAGCGACTGAGTCTTGAGCTGTGGATTAAAGCAACCCACTTCAGTGTTGGGGAGAAGACGGTACAATTAGCCGACAAGAACGAAAGACTTCCTGGCTTCCTCCTCGTGTGCTAATGTTAGCGCAGGAAGAACGGACAAGCTCTCCCTGGGAATTCTGCATACTCTGATTTCATCATCACGTTGACACCTACTGTACGCGCACAGATACAGTGTCATGGTAACTTCATTATTCTTTGAGATACACACTGTTCTTCCATTACTCAGCTGAAGGTCTAACGCTACCATGCAGGACGATGATTTGAGAAAGCGCCTGGATACCTTTAAGAAGCGACTAGGAAAGTTACTACAATGTGTAAATGCTTCACTCCCTGTGCATTCAAACCGGGAACTAGGGGACAGTGGTGTATTAAGCCCTAATAGCTGCCTATTAAACCAGACACAGTTTGGGGCTAATTATTTCTCCAAATTATTCTGGTTGCAGCCCAATCCTGTTAAGTTTACAGCAATACGTACAGCTGCCACAACTACACCGACCCCCTCGCTTGGTAACAACTGGGATAACAGAAGTTAAAGCCGAGCGAACCAGCACGGCTTGGACAGCCTGCACAGGGAAGGGCTAACAGAGAAAACATGGCACAAAAAACCTCCACCAAAACGTAGAGTGGAGGCTTGTCCTCTCCAGGGGAAAACTCCCTTGAGACACACAAAAAAAAAAGGAGCAGGCTCCAGAGTCATGAATTCTACAGGGTTGACTTTAGCAGATGATCAGCCAAAGAAGGAGAAGCAAAAGAGCTCAAAGGACTCTGTGCTTCTCTAGGCAACCCACGGGATACGCAAAGTCTGGATCACATTTACAGAGAGTACTGCTACAGTTCAAACAAACAGTAGTTTAAGGTGATTCTGGTCTGTCTAGACTACAGTGACAATAGTCAAAGCAGAAGAACACATGCCCAGCTCTTCCTTCTTGAGTTATTAGTAAAACAACTATGGTATCGTATAGCAACCCTGTATACATAGAGCAGCCATGTGCTAGATCTGCGCCTCGGTACTGCATGATTTTGTGTCACGTTCAATAGTAACCAACCTCCCATAGGGTTTTGGAATATTTAAGCTCTAAAACCGCTGCATCCTGGGGGACAGGCTGCTATACCTGTGAAGAGCTGTGTGCTAGAGATCGGATTTGGGTCGCAGAGATGGAGTAGAAACTTCAGACAAATGGCAATACTTGATGGCTGTTCAGCACCCCAAGTTGGATGGACGAACCCAATAAAGCACTTCAACGAGCACAGAAAACTTGGCTCAGCTTGTGGCAGAGGCTAAAGACTTTGCCATTTCCTAGGCCTTTTCCCCCACGACCATGCTCAGCCACCTACACATTTTTTTTTTAGTTGTAAGTACATCAGCCTTGAAGCAAATCATGACCCTACACAGAGTTTGTATGGTACAATCAAAAAAACCACATCAGCTCTGGGCAGATTACTTAGGCAGAGAAAATACGGTTTAGTGATCAGGACCCAAGCCTGGAAGTAGCAGCATTTTATATTTCCATATTGAACTTTGAGCTTTCCTTCACCGAAACGTCGTTCTGCCCCAGCTTCCCCCAGAAGTATACCTTTAAGCCTGGTGAAACTTTTAGGGCGAGACTGCTGCATGAGGGCCCACAAGTTTATACGAGGGGGTGTACGCCATCTGAAATGAATACGCCTCAACCGCCAAGAGCAGCTCTGCACGGGTGCAACTCCATTCCCTCCCTACGCCCTCTCCCCGTTCCATTAATAAAACGCCCCAAGTCAGGAACACTGCTAAATGCAGTACTGGAACACCTATTGTGTCCTGGGCAGGCTTGGAATTGCCACAAACCAAGTATTACAAGGTGCGATCGCTACCACTTCAGGAAGGCCAAACTCCAGTGGCCAGGCCGTCGTTAAGGCTGCCAGTCATCCCCATCCAAACCAACGCTGTGCGACTACGATACCGTGACAGATAGGAAGAATTATGAAGGCACATTTCTGTTGAGTCATCAGCAGAAATAATGGCAGTAATTTAGGTGGGGTGTTTTTTTTTTTTTCCTTACTACTGGACTATCTCTAAATGCCTGCTGCAACAGCCAGCTGGGTTATCTGAGTTTCTGAAGCATCCTGAAAACTGCCTTCAACTACATTTCCATGCCCACAGGCACAAGTTTTACACTAACAGCACGGGCACCAGCACAGGAATCGTTAAGCCGCCTTACTTTTCTGGCTGGCCTTTCCCGGTTGCTTTCCCTGATCCCTTCTAAAGGGGTTCAACGTGTTCCCACAGCTCGCAGCCCAGAAGTCGAGAAATACTGGCACAGAGAAAGCCACAAGCTCATCCTTCGCGAGAAAACTGCGGGGGGGGGGGGGGGGGGGGGGGAGGGCAGCTCAGTCAAGGTTTTGGAAAGGTTTGGAAGAGCTCGGGGTTGAAGCCGGTAGCAGAGCGCAAAGCGGTTATTCCTGTTCCTGCAAGACTCGTGGGACAGTCGCCCTGAGCTGAGCCGACAGCCCGCAGCTCGCAGTCAGGGGCTTGCGGCCACCAGACGAGGAGATGACTGACCTCAACCTCCCTCTGGCTTCCCCTTCCATTTTAAACCTGCGGGTTAACCCGGCTGTTTGCCTGTACCTGACAGCTCCCGGCACCGCGGGTGCCGCCTGCCGCCCGGGCAGCCTCCGGGCTTTAAGGAGCGCGGCACGGGGGGGGGGCACGGAACGGCGCCGCGGCGAGCGCAAGTGCCGCTACCCCGCTCCTGCCGCCCGCGGAGCGCCGGCAGCGCCGCAGAGCCGGCGGGAGCACGGAAAGCACGGCGAGAGGCGGGAGCACGGTGTGAGACACCCCCCCTCCCCAGGCCAGCCCCCGGCCAGGGATGCCCGAGCTGCAGCCGGAGGCACCGGGAGAGCGCGACCCTCTCAGGAGGGGCCCTCACGGCCGCCGCCGCCGCCGCCCCCCCCCCCCGCGCCAGCCCGGCCGCGCTGCGCTCACCTCCAGGCGCTGCCTCCTTCCAGCCCGGCAGCGAGACACCCGCGACGGCGGCCGCGCACCGCCTCCCCTCCGCGGCCAAGGTGAGCGCTGGGGGTGCGGGGCGGGCAGCGGCGGCCCGCCAGCCCCCGCCTCACTCCCTGGCCGGCCGCGGGCGAGCGCGGGCGCGCCTGGGACTCGTAGTTCCTCCCCCCCCCCCAGCAGCCCTCGCCGGGCGCGCTCTCGCCGGGCGCGCTCTCGGCAGGGCCTACGAGTCCCAGAATGCCGCGCCCGGGGCCGGGGGGGGGGGGGGGGCGGTGCTGGGAGCGGCGTGGGCGCTGCCCCGGGGGTGGGCGAGGTGTCAGCGCCGCCCGCCCTTCCGGGAACACACGCACACGCGGAGTGCGGGGCTGGAACGCTGTTTCCGAAGGGGCTGGGTGCCGTTTCTTGCTTATGGAGGGACGCGAAGGGCGCGTCGGAATCAGCTTCCTGGGGAAAACACCATCGCAGGGCTCAGCCGTCAGCCCTTGGCTTGTTCGCGTGTTCCAGCGCAGCGACGGCCCCGCCACTTGCCCAGGAGGACGTGTGTCCCCACCTCTCACACCGGCAGAGATTTGGGTTCGTACCTAGAACCGGTAGGAGAAAACGCTTGGAAACTCTTACGCACTGAAAGCCAGGAAAAAAAATTGGAAAACTGGTATCTCCGGGAATGTGTGTTTTTGGAAACTTAAAAATGATTCCTTGACGTGTTAGCCCTTGTTGAGTTTGAGAGTAACTCCAATAAAATTTAAATTAATCCAGGCTGAAAAACGGTGCTTTTTCAGTGTTGTCAAACTGAGAAATTTCAAGGTCAAAGCATTTCAAAAGTTCCATGTTAAATCCGAGCTTTGTTATAACGGGTTTTAGCCAAGGCGGGCGGTAACAAAAAGGCATTTTGATGAACGATTTCGGAGCGATAAGTCGAAGACGCCACGTACGTCGGCGTCACGTGGAACGGTGCTGGATGCCGGTGTTGCACAGAACTGGGTAAATGGAGATACTCTGGGAAGTGTTTGGTTTGAGTCATGTTTATTTATCCAAAACCAGCTATTTTTTTTTTTCTTAACGTGGACATCTGCAACTTGTGTTGGAATGAATGACCTCACGAAGGAGTTGTAGCAGTGATGTACCGAAATTCTGACCCGCTTTATTCCCAGTAAAGCATATGTTGCGGTTACACACCGCAGGCAGACCTGTGCTCGTACGCCGTGCTCAGCGAGGAGCGGGAGGAGAAAGCCTGAAGCAAACACGGGAATAGCAGATTTTCTGCTGGAAAAATCCACAAAAGGTATAAATCGTTTTGAATGCTACAGTAATCCACACCGCAGCTTATGTTACGCTTATCGTGTCAATGGTTGCGCTTAAATACACGAACCGAAGCTGGTTTTAATTTCCCCATGCACATTTTAGCGTGACCCACTGGGAAGGTTAATTCTTTTTATTGCTTCTTTCCAGCATTGTCTAAAATGGTAAAAGATGCTTCAGTTCTTCAGCTCTGGGAGAGGGGCAGGAACTAATATAGTGCTGAACTCAGTAGGAACAAGATGCAAAGAGGATTTTTGGTCAAAGCAAAACAAGGGAGGGGAAGTTAATACAGAACAAATGATATGGATGGTTGGAGAGCCAAAAAAATCTCCTGTGGAAGAGAATTGGAGGCAATTAGTTAATAGCACACACACCACTGGAGCTGCGTGATGACAGAGAGCCCAGTGTGGGCTTTGAGGCTTGTCTGGGTCGCAGAGGATGGAGCAGCAGGAGCCGTAGCTCTCCAGCAGCATAAGGAAAGCCGTGAGGCACCATCAAAGGCCAGATCCAGCACTCACTAGCTGGGTAGAACCCCAGTTGTCAGGCTGTTTAGTTCTCAGCTGCCTGAAACAACTGCTGATAGTGGGTATGGGCACAGGACCTGGCTGGGGGACCAGGAGCGTGGAGACTTCTGATGCTTCTGGCTGTCTCACTGGCATGGACATCCCATACGGGACATCCCAAATGAGCAAACTGGGTCAGATGGGCTCCATCGACAGGGTCGCTCCCAGCTGCTCCCTAGATACACTCGGAGGTCTTCTAATAATGAGACAACTTTCTAAGGCAGGAAAAAAACCAACCCTGAATATATTTGACCATGGAGCCTTATGTCAGTCCTAGGACAGGTCAAACCAGCCAAGCTAGTAAAGTTGGGGAGGATGTTTCCAGATTGAAGTGAAATGCGTTTAGTTTTACAGGGATTTTCCAGTGGCAGCTGGTTTGATTCTCAAATTGCTCCTGTTAATTAGTTACTGCCCACATCCTACACAGATAGATTAGTCATGTCAAGCGTTATTATTGTCCATAATAGCACAGTTATTCTAGGGGAGGCCCAAACATTAGGAGATTTTCCTTTTTACCACGCGAACTTCCTTAAAAGTGGCTGAACTCAAATCCTTTAAAATGACCCTTGAGAAGGGTGATTTTCAATGAGCTAAGTTGGGTGTCCAGTCAGGAATATAAACCAGTTGAATGGCTTTGCACGTGCTGTTTCCAGCACACCTGGAGCGACACGGTATGAGCAGAAGGTTGGCGTGTATGTGCACAGTCAGTGTGCGGGGAAAGAGGGATCAGCCAGCCCTCATGGTATCAGCAATAGCATCCTAATGCAGAAACGCCCCGAAACCTGTGGCTGCCCAGTACATCCCACAGTCCTGCCTTCAGCCCAGAGGCAATCAGGGAAGCAGCCGAGCCCTCTGAAATAGCTTCTTTGCCACTAACTCTTGCACAAATCTCCCCTGAGCAGCACAGCTCAAATCCACAACCACATCTTATTTTTTTCCACTAAAGAAGCTCAACAAACTTGCTTTCTTTCAAGAATTACAGACTCTATAAACACAGCATTTGTCAGTGCCCTCCAGCACAGTACTGCTCCATCCCTGGAATACCATTTTACTAGGTGCTGACTCAAACAATCCCCATCAGGCTCTGTGATAATTAGCCATGCGCTGGCTCACTGCCAGGTCGGTCCCTTCAGCTGAATCGAGAAGACATGGGGAAGAAAAAAGCACCAGCCATGAAACATCAGTAACACAGGAGAACACTAGGCAGTTCATCCACGTGTCACCCTGTGTTAGAGGGTACCTGTGTTACAGGTGTGTTACAGCCTTTTGCTGCCTCGTACCTCACCGTCGTTTCCTCCAGGTGCAGATCCACCACCTATGGGTGGTAGGTGCTCCGTCTGCTCCTTCACAGGAGATGTGCTGCAAGTGGTCACGAAGCCACGAAGATGCCTCGAGGGCTGGAGCCCCTCTGCTATGGGGACAGGCTGAGAGAGTTGGGGGTGTTCAGCCTGGAGAAGAGAAGGCTCTGGGGAGACCTTATTGCAGCCTTCCAGTACCTGAAGGGGCCTACAAGGAAGCTGGGGGGGGGTGTGTGCTTTTTACAAGGGCCTGTAGTGACAGGACAAGGGGTAATGGGTTTAAATTGAAAGCAGGGAGATTTAGATTAGATATTAGGAAGAAGTTCCTCATGGAGAGGGTGGTGAGGCACTGGCACAGGTTGCCCAGGGAAGCTGTGGATGCCCCATCCCTGGAAGTGTTCAAGGCCAGGCTGGAGGAGGCTTTGAGCAACCTGGTCTAGTGGAGGGTGTCCCTGCCCATGGCAGGGGGTTGGAACTAGATGATCTTTAAGATCCCTTCCAACCCAAACCAGTCTGTGATTCTATGGTCGTGTGGTCTCAGCTGCTCCAGATTGCCAACAGCCCTTGGAGAGCTCTTTAGGGCCACGCTTACAGTAGGCAAGCCCATTTGCTGCTCACACTTGTTTTTGAGGCTCCCCTACCAGCTCAGGACTAAGGTAGCTCCCCACTACAGCTAGCTTACTCCTGTTAACCCAGAGCCGAGTCACGTTTAGCTAAGCCTTGCTACAGAGGTGACTGAGCGGGGTTTCTCTGTTGTACCTTGCTGCTTGTGCATGGCCCTTTATGCGTCCGTCGGCAGGGCTTACAGAGCCCCGCACCCGCTTCCTGCTTGGACACTAACCAGACCCCCTTCCCCGCTGACGGATGAGTGATGAGGAGATGCGCTGGCAGCATTTCCACTCAGTGACATTTGCCCTGAAGGGTTAGGAAGATCCATGTTTATGGCTGTTGTCATGTCTCTTTCCAAATGTTTTCCTTTCTAGACTAAACAAACCAACTCTCTCTACTTGGAAGCTGACGGGTTTAAGGCTCTTGTTTTTGTGGCTGTGCTCTGCATTCTCTCCAACTTGCTTACATCTGTATTTCAGTGAAGGGCTCGACAGCTGACAACCGCCACCTGCTTTGCCAGCACTGACAGCTGTGTATGTTTGCCATATTTTGCCATAAACACTTCCATCGATATAATGCAAAGTGGCATTTTTCTAAACGGCATTGTGCTGCTGAGTCTCTTCCCATAGTTTTGCTGCCTTGCCAGATATTTACCCGTTCTGTGTGCCGGTACCGTGGCCTTTGACAATGTCTTGTCCTTGAGTGTATTCGCTATGTTGTTTCATGTCTCTAAATTGTCAAATTCATGCAAAGCCTAATCCGGTCCCTCCGAACACTTGTGCTTCACTCATTTCCCCTCACTATGGTAATGAAGCTGTGGGTGAAGCAAGCTCAAAAGAAGAACGTTCAGGCAAAATTACGAGAACTTTCAAGTTTTGGTTATTCCAGGAACTCCAGCAGGTCAGAGCTTCATCTTCCTGTGTTTTTGTTTCGTTTCTCTTATGTTCTCCTTATTCTGGAACATGGGTTAGTGAGCTGATTGATAGGAGAAACGAGGAAGACTCTAAGGTGTACTAACAGCATCCGTTTTCATAGTTACGGCTGCCAACGTTTTAAACCCGTAGATAAGATTATCAGTACATTTTATGGCACTGTCACCGTCTAATTGCCATCGATTACGTGCTGTGTCACCCTTGCTATTTTCACAACTGTTTCGTGTCGGATGGCTCGTCTGCAGTCATATGGGAGGGCAAATCAAACAGTACCTACGCTGCCATATGTGCACCCTACTTTGTGTGCTGAAGGAATGGAAAAAATGTAAGGAAGAACTTCCTGGAATCTGGAAAGGGCAAATGGCAACGTCACTTGGGAATCTACTAGTGGGGATGATGTTCTTGAGAAAAGCCTGTGGGCAGTTTGTAATGAGTTCTGGTGAAATGCCGCGGCGGATTCCTCAGTGGCCGTAATTACATACGTTACCCGAAGGAAATCAATACAATTGTGAAAAGCAGCTTCTTTGATTATGCTGGTCTCTTACCTGGGGAGAGAAGTCAGATTAAGTTCCTCATTGTGTCTAAAGCCTTTAAAATAAATTAATTCCCTAGAAACACAATAGCTGTGCACACATTTTAGATAGAAATATCACCCATCTATTGACATATTAGGGCAAATAAAGTTATCTTTAAAACCAGGAGTGTTTATATCTCGCATTTTTGTTTGTTCAATGGGCGAAACTTTTATTACAATATTTAAAATCTCTTGGCCAAACATTAAGCCATTATATTCTTTAATAACCCCATTTTCTTTTCCTTCCTGCTCTTTCTCTGAATAGTCCTTTTATCTTGTTTCAAGGATTGAAAGCACACACACAGTTTTCTGGAACAGTACAGGCGAGTTTGCAGCTGCAGGAAGCTGGGCTCTTGCAGTAAGTTCCCAGGTGTGTCAGAGGTCTGCTGCGTAATTTTGACCAAGCCAAGGTTTTGACTAGTTGGTCACTGAATGACTTCTTTTTCCTGCACTGCTCAGGTACCTTTGATCAAAAAACTTGTAAAATTAAACACATTTTAGGTGTCTGGGCATGGATGTGTAACACACCATTCTGGTTCAGACCAGTATGGTGCCAGAAGCAGTGTAAGAGCATAGCAGGTGTCTGTGCTGCTTCTCTCTGCTGAGGAGCGGCTGAGGGAACTGGGGTGTTTATCCTGGAGGAGGCTCAGGGGAGACCTTATTGCTCTCTACAACTACATGAAAGGAGGGTGCAGAGGTGGGTGTTGGTTTCTTCTCCCAAGTGACAAGGGGTAGGACAAGAGGAAACGGCCTCAAGTTGTGTCAGGGGAGGTTTAGATTGGGTATGAGGAAAAATTTCTTCACTGAAAGGGTTGTCAGGCGCTGGAACAGGCTGCCCAGGGAAGTGGTTGGGTCACCACTCTGGAGGTATTTAAATGAGATGTGGACAAGGTGCTTAGGGACATGGTTTAGTGGTGGACTTGGCAGTGTTACATTAACGGTTGGACCTGATGATCTTAAAGATCTTTTCCAACCTAAACAATTCCATGATTCTAAGAACTGGAAACTTTGTTTTGAACCAGGTTCCTTACGTGCTGCACTGTAGTCCTCAGAGCTCGGAAACGCTGATTCGCACACTGAAAAATAGAATCATAGAATCACAGACTGGTTTGGGTTTGAAGGGACCTTAAAGATCATCCAGTTCCAACCCCCTGCCATGGGCAGGGACACCCTCCACTAGACCAGGTTGCTCAAAGCCTCATCCAGCCTGGCCTTGCGTATTGGTCTGCAGATAAAAACAAGTGAGAGTGTGTACTGGTCCATGGTTTCCTTGTTTCATTCCTTGCACCAGGAGCTGTTCCAACGACCATGTTATGCCCACAGGAGGGACTGGGAAGATCTCTTGGTTTGTGTTATTTGCAAAGTGCTGTTAATGTGATGTACTAAATATTAAAAAATACCACTGATGTTTGCATTAGAATCTAGGTATTGAGGAAAAGAATTTGGTTTATGGTTTCATGTGAAGCCCACACGGCTTGAGAAGTCTAGCATCAGAATGGTCTGTTGACATTATTTTTATTGAAGCATGGATCTTTAGCTGGGTTCACCATAAAGTGAAGCATTTTATTTATGATAGTAGACAGTTTAGGGCTATAGGGGCATTATAACGTTGCTGGTGTAGATACAACTTTATCAGAAGATACAAACATGACCCGCAATAGAAACAAACACCAAAGAGAACACCATGAAACGTTCACTGTTTACAAAATCACTTCATTACTACAGACACCAAATGGCAGTTACTGTAAGTAAATCAGTTGCAAAGAACTGACTACCATTTAGACAGGGAATTGGAAACTTCTGTTTGGGGCTTCATCCACAACTCCGTAGTAGAAAAAAGTTTAATGTCAAGCATTCTTTTTTATCCACAAAACATTGCTAACCAACAGACATACCAAAGAATAAGACTGAAGGATATCAACGCCTTTACAACTACTTTTGCAATTATCTTCTTGATTAGGTACTTGGATTTTTTTTTTTTTAATACATTTTGTCAGAAGGTAAATAGCCCAAAAATCAGCAGCAAAAATATTACAACAACAAAACAAGTAAATACAGTGCCAATGTGTCATGTTGTAGAAGAGAATACAAAGAGGACAAACAATGATAACTTAATCATATAAAATGACACAGAGCTGAAATACAGTGCACTTAAATACCTATGTGACAAAGAATGTTAAATTCTGTATTTAGTATGTAGGTTTTTTTTAAACATAAAATCTGAAAAGTCTTTGTGCTTAAACTTTGTTTCCTGTTAAACAGAATTAGTTGCTTACTTCCAATACTGCCACTGTAACTGATATTACAACAGATCACAATTTTCACAGACACATCAACATTAAAACATTTACCTATGAGAAAATAAGTCACTTCTCATTAGTTCACAGTGCGAAAAAAGTGGTGTACACTCTGTCTTGAGAAAGGCTTTCAGTTATTCATCAAGCCGGTTGCAGAAAAGTCCTGATACCAGACGCAGTGCTAGATTTAAAGAATGGAAAGCAACACATCACAGGTTGGGAGGAAAAAAAATAAATGTCTCGTTTCTTCATGGATATCGTCTAAGTGACCTTCGTCTTCTGTTGTAGAAATGCCTGAGCCCATGTTGCCGTGAAAAATTCATCATGTAATTTTGTTTGCGAGTGCTGTTAAAATCAAAGGGGGGGGGGGGGGGGGGAAGAGAAGAGTGTCAGTTTTCCATATGCAGTTTTAACTCTTCCAGAGCTGCGAGCTAGTGGGACAGATTCTTCTTTTTCCTTGCGTGACCTTCCAGCCCTATGTGAAGTGGTGCGTACTGCACCCTTTGTACAACAGCAAGGCACAAGGCAGTCGAGAATCTGTCCCACTTTGCTTTCATTTACAGTTCACAGTCTCAGGGAAAGGTTAAGAGCTTTCAGCTAATGGAAACTTGTGCTGCCTAGGACCAGATTCACTAAAGCTATATGCACTTCATACCCTCTCAATACAGGGCATTTCTCCACAGTGGTTTCATACTCTAGTTATCCTTCTGTCTTCGATCATTAACTGCTTCATCCTGAGAACAGGAGAAAAGCTTTACTCCACTCCAGTATCTTCCACTTTTACAATACAGGAAGTGAAGCGCAACACTTACACAGACTTAACATGACACCTGCCCTACACACCCCCATCCAAAACTAAAGGAAGATCGAAGATCCCATCATCACATGTGGGAGGAGACCAGGCAAGAGGCAGCCTGACTGCAGCCTAATTAAAGAACGGACACTTGTCTGGAAGACCCACCTGGAGGACAAGACCCATCCCACCTAACATAGGTTTCTGCTTCTCCTGCTGAGGGAAGAAAACCACGAGAGGGCAGCGGTAGACAAGACGGCTGTCTGGGGCTTTGGTACCTGAAACCTGTCTAACTCCTAAGGGCTGGATCCCACCTTCAAACTTCATCAGCTTTGGAAATGGAGCTGTAACGTTTGTGGTGCATCCTCGTGAGTCTACTCCTAGCCCAGAACTGCATGTGCAGCACCACAGAGCCCCTCCGTCCTACTGCCGCTGCTGTGGCAGGGCACTGCAGAACAGGCAGAGCTTCATCTGGCTGTGCCTTTTCTCCGTCCCTTTACGGACACATCCATACCCCGGGGCATACACACAGGTACAGGTCTATGGAATCTACAGCCAAACTGCATTCAGAAGTACATGAGAATGGAAAGGTTTGTGTATGCTGTAGTTCTGATACAGAACGTCTCCTCTCAGCCCTACTACTTGTAGAGCACTTGGGGCATAGACCTGCCGAGATGTGGCTGTAAGAGGGACAGTCACTCTTGCACACCGCAGTCTGGAGTCCCGGGGTATGTGAAGGACCTTTTGATTGGAGAACGACTTAAAAAATAAAAATGGTATCACGTACTGCAGCCAGACTTTAGATTTTAGAGCCACCTGCGAGCCCCTTTCTCAACATGGAAAAGTGACACACAAGATACTCCACAGATGCAGTCAGAGGATGCAGTTTCTTCAGGAGATCGGAGCAAGCGTTACGCATGCAGACCCCGAGGACAACTCCAGCAAGGGTAAGAGCTTCTCCCGGGAGGAACTGCTGGTGACTGCGTGGCCACATTTTCTTTTGGTTGCCAGGGGAAAGGAGCTGCAAAGTCTCCGTGAACCTGTGCAGTCTCAGGCTATTTTCTGACTCCCTCTCCTAATCCTCCCTGCCCACTTAGGACCTCGTGCTTCCTAGCTTTGTCTTGAAGTGGGAGAAGGATGCCTGGCCTAAGAGTCTCTATCCCAAAGAAGTGAACGTTACCAGA
The DNA here is from genome assembly GCA_027574665.1 of Rhynochetos jubatus. NCBI lineage: Eukaryota > Metazoa > Chordata > Aves > Eurypygiformes > Rhynochetidae > Rhynochetos > Rhynochetos jubatus. The sequence continues at coordinate 13,670,768 of CM050652.1, forward strand.
AGCCTCCCAGCCAAGAAGTCCAGAAGGTGATCTGTGACGTAAAGGCTTGCAGGAGACATTACAGTCAACAAATTTCCCATTTGTAGGTGCAAGGCAGGTTTTCACTTGTGAGTAAAAAGTAAATACTCGTACTGTAATCAGTCATCGTTTCCTCTCTAGTGCATAAGCTTATTTTTAGTGAATGTGGCCCTTAGGAAAAAGAAATAATTGCATACTTTGCAAAATACATATGATCCTCCAGAGGCAAAGACAGCTTTTGCTCTAGTATGGTAACTTCATCTGAAACAATCTGTATAACAAAATTACACCCTTTTCAACAGCTGATCGAGAACGTAATTGACTAAACTGAATTAAAGCAGTTGTGTCAAAATCTAGGATATAAACCCCTAAGCAATTCCATGTTGCTTCCCAAATAGTTTTCTAAGGCACTGCAAATTTCTCCACCCAATTTTACAGAAAAATTACTTTTTGGGTTTTTTTTGCCACTGGAACATACATACAAGAATGAAACAAAATCCAGCTCCTGGTGACGATGAATGCAATCAGTTCTAGACCTGGCACAACTTTTGGTGTTCTCACAGTAAGGCATTTGAGCATTTGCCAATTTGGGGAGGAGTTGATATTTGAGGTTGGCCTGCTCTGATTTCTTCAAATGAAAAAGACTGTGCTAATTTGTAAATGTTTATATAAACTCTTTACAATATCAGTCTTTATTCTGGTCCCGTACTGATCTCCGCGGAACATCACGCTCACCGCAATGCCGAGTGCCTCACTGAGGAAGGCAGGAGGGAAATCACGACCCTGAACCTACTCCTGAAAGTAGCTGCTGTGGGTCATGAGGTTTGAAGGAGGTTTTAGTCATGCCTTCCCTTTAATTTGCATTGCCTAAGAAGTGGTGGTTCCTTAGACACAGGGCCTTCAAGGCGACATCCCACCTGACATCCCACCTCTCAGGAGTGTATCCTAACCATGAAGTGATGATGGAACATCTCTCTGCTGGGAGAAGGCTGCTCTGCAGCAGGAGCAGGGCCTGGGAGAAAGCCCTACCCAACTCCGAGTGGCATCACTTGAGGTACATGGTGCCAAACGGGGTCTCTCAATGTGTTTGGCTGAAAAAATTGCTGTTTCTGGATGTGGCTAAATTTAGGACTGAGCTTGGCTGTGAGATCCTCAGCTTGGACATGACTTGGGAAGCCAGGATACATGCTGAGCTGCGGTTCTTGGCCCGACGGCCTTCACATTCCCCCATCTACCTCCTGCCTTGAGTCTGCTCACATTCAGCAACAGCTCAGCAGAGATTTTCAGGACTCTCTGAACACTGCCAGGTATGCCCAGCCTATATTTCACTTCAAATGCCTAACCATTTTGTGTATGCTCCTAAAGTTGATGAAGATGTTTAAAACAATGTACAAAGGAGGGGGAAAAAAAAGAAAGGAAAATAATTGAAAAATGGAACACAGAGGGAGTTACCTAATAACTTACAAGACCTAATAACTTTACTTAGTTTTATGTATATCATTCTGTTTTGCTATTTTATAAGATGATCAAGATGTTACAAAAAACCCACATATATTCCCTATGTTACACAGAACACCAGAGCAGTGTGTGAAAAATAAGTCTAAATTCCTAAGAACAAAATGTTTCATTTTTTTAATGTACTGGCATGGTTCAAACTTGTTCTCACCAATGTCTGAGATGGCCTTTCCAATTACTGTTTGGATGCCAAAAAAAACTTTACAAAGAAAACCTTGCCTGCTATAGAAAAGGGCATGGTTTTAACCCTTGCTATAGGTCAACAGGTATACCCTATGTATTATAGTATCGTATCATATTATATATATTACAAGATGAGAATAGGTCTCTATTTTTCTGAAATAATTTTATATATTGGTAGGGGGCAAACATTGTGTAAGAGAGATCAATAGTGCTTTATAAGATCACAATAAGAATTATATAATGTAGTTTGCAGGGGAACTCACAAATTTCTTGCATTTGGTAGATTTAAGAATGCTTTCAGTACTATTAATAAAAAATTTAATTTGTATTTTTACAGACTAATAAAAGGCTTTACTACACTTCTGCTAGTGAATTTTTTTTTGTTTTGTTTTGTTTGGAGCACCCAAAACGTGCCAGACAGCATCAAGCTACATTAGGAACAGATCCCTCCTTCCATAATGGTGGGTGTGGAGGGAACATCTGTTTGGATATCAGCGTTAAATTGGACGCTGCTTTGCAAGCGTGTAATGGACTGTCAGCATCTGCGGAGCCTTCTGCTTTTCTCTGCATTCACTGAACCATCAGTGAGTCCGAAAAGGACACATCCAAAATAGTCACCCACGTATAGCTGATGGAGCAAACGGCATAAAAGCAATTAACAGAAGCAACTACTGCATAATCTGTTTGACAGTTTTGAGTGCATTATTAAAAAATACGTAGAAGATAATACTGCTCCAGTTTATGTAAGAAACCCTAAATAACTTCCCAGTGAAGTCACTGGAATTATACTGGTTACATGAAAATGATATGCAGCCAATATAGAAGAACAAAATTCTGTCTAGGGCATGTTCAATAAATACCGACAATAAAGCAATTTATGAGGAGTTGCTTTGTATCTTTAGTCTTTAATAGAGCATTCTGGCTACTGCATGTCTCCAAAAGCATGGTTTGAACTACAAGTATGCCATTTAAATCTTATGAAAACAGAACACCGCCAAAGGGAATGAAAAATATGAGGTAAAAACCCTCAGTATATACTAATGTTGTTCTTTATTTCTGTGATTTTATTTTTAACTGACAGGGCACAACAGGAACCAAACAGAAACAAAAATATTTGGATAACAAAATGGAACGTGAACGAAGCCTTAGAAACAAGCAATGGCATGCCTCTCAGGAGTAGGCTTGGGGTGCATTTTGAGGCTGAATTACAAATGCTTTGTTGGGGGGTACTATAAAGAGAAAAGTGATGTGCTATGACTGAAGCCCTGATGGCTCATCTCAATCACAAACATTCTTTGGCTCCAGTGAGGTCAAGATTTGACCTCAGAGCTCAGTAACTATGTTGGTCAATGCTGTTAACTGGGACAGCACAAAGCAGCAGAGTTACCAGAAACAAAAGAACTACCTGGGAGACACTTGCTGGGTGTCTAAGGGGCACGTGTGGCTATGCCTCCATGCAGATTCACCACCTGGTTGTGGCTTCAGCTCTCTAGTCATTAATTATGGAAAAAAGTGGGAGTTCCCCCTTGGAGCTGAGAGGTTGCCCACGTAAGGTGCTGGGTGCCCTTCATTGGCAGGTCTCCTCACGCTGCAGGAGGAGGAGAAGCCCTTCTCACTGCAGCCTCAGTGAATTTCCCACTGCGCTACGGGGTGAGCTGCTGAACGCTTCCTGCTAAGTTTAACTTCCCCAGTGCTCCGGGAAGAGCCGCAGGAGCAGGGCCCTCAGGAGCTACGTGGCACACCTCAGAGAGTACCAATGGTTTTCCACTGACCCATCATTGATAAAACGGTGCAAGAACTGTAGCTGTAACAGAAACTTACATTTGATATTGGTTCAGGGAAAGTACTTACCTTATTCTAGTGTAAAACCAATGACAGCAAACAATGAAATACAACACAAGTTAGAAAATGCCTTTCAATGCATGCAGCACTGTGATTAGTCATAAAACCCTGATGAGGTTTAGAGGCAATATAGGACTTTTCGTCTCTTTTGAAAATAAAAATTGAACAAATTATTTCCTGATATTTCAGATCAATGTTTGCATTTTTATTTTCTATGAAATTCAGCATGCACTTTTCAGAAACATAATAAAAATGTCATAAAAGCAGACCGCATCATATTAAATTTGGCATAAATGTTGTGAACATTCATATAATTACCTAATGTTTGAACTATTTCTGTTCTTGATTATAAATGTTGGCACTTGAATTTAAGTGCATTTTTCCAATCATTACTTTTTACTAAATAATCAAGCAGACGAAAATGCTTTTCCACATGGGCACTCTTTGTTAGAGCTACAATATTTAATTTGTATTTTAATGTTGCAAAATAGGGATAAATATTCTTTGCACCAAAAGCAACATAAATTATCAGTATATCATTTGTGCCAAAAACGAGAGAATATCTTGACAATGAAGAGCATGGAGTGATGGCTATGGAGGGGTTCGTTCTGTCATCCAACAGTTAACCATAAAACAATAGGTGGGGATAATATTTCCTGCAATCCTTGCACAACTCAAATTCCCTTGGATCCCATCACGAGTTTTGGGGTGCAAAGAAAGCAACATCAGACCCTTAGAGTTCAGCTTATCGTTGCCCTTCGGTTCTCATCGCCTTGGGCCAGAACTGAGTTTGTAAGAGGTCAACAGTGGCCTGCCCTACACACAAAGAAATGACAGTTCCAAATGCACGTGCAAACAAGTGCGTGGTGTCTGTGCAGCAGACAGGCTGGGAGCTGTGCTTCGAGAAAAAACAGTGTGCAAATGAAATGCTGGGTTGGACACGGGCTCTTCTTAGGGCAGAAGTACAGGGGCACTGAAAAGCACTCTTCCTTAAGTCTGGGGTAGAATACTTTTCCATCCTAAGAAGAGCCACATGGAACATGTGAGACTTGTGCCTAAAGCTTTCTTTACGAATGGAGAGGAAAAATGCTGCACTAATGAGGAATTATGGGCACTAGCTTTAAAAGGAACTGGACAGCTTGATAACTAATATCCACAGGATAGACATCAACCGTTGTTAAAATCAGTTGGCAAGTGGTTAGCCGGCCAGACCAATTTAAGGTGTAACGTTCAGAGCAGGTATTGCATTTCACCTGTTCAAAAGAGGCGCTCAATCTGAGCACCATTTGCAGCTGCATCGCAGCCTTAATGATACTGGGTTTTAATTAGTGATTCAAGTAATTCATCCAGTGGAATGATCCTAAGTAACATACAAAGCACTCGCCTTTGGCCTTTCTAATCGCCACCAGGTATTTTGCATGCACATATAACCTGCAGGTCATTTTTTTCCTCCAGCAAACTATCTTGGGAGCAAAAAGGAAACAAAGAAATTGCATTCTAAAAATGTGTTTGCTGGTAAGAGGGTGCTGGCCCTTGACTCAGAAATCAATTAAGACTGAACAGAGTGTCATGACCCTGGCTGTGCATCGGCTGTCAGCAGTATCTGCGCTACGACCTGGCAGCTGCGCTTGTGACAGAATTAATTTCAAACCTTTCCATTGCTGAGAAGAGTTGAGCCATGAAAAGCAGGTATTCACAGATCTGCCCCTGGGGTGAGCACTGTAAGGAGGAGCAGGGACATCCCCTGTGTTGGCTGGGAAATAAAATCGAGAAAGTCCTTGGTTGTGCTACCTCCCCGCAGACCAGGCTCTCCCAGCAGGCAGGTGTTTTCCCTGCTTGCCCTCTTGCTCCAGCCCTTGGTCTGCTCAAGGACAGCATGGCTCACTTGTCCCAAACCACACCTCCTAGTACAGGCTGGCTCCTTGCTGCAATCCCTCACAGGCCAGAGGCTTGCCTGCTGTGGCAACGTGGCTACACAGATCACAAACACGAAAATCTAGGACTTAAACCAGGGCCAGTGAGGATAATTTTGATGGTGCCCAGAGCGGTGTATGGACTCTCGTTCAGGTGGGTGATGGAGTGCAGGGTTATAAGAGGACTGAGCTCAGACTGTGTTAGACACGGACCAGCAACAGGCCCTATAGCCACGGATGTTCCTGGCTTTGTGAGGGAAGGTCAGAGTGCCAGCAAGAATTACTTCCAGTTTGGAGGCACGGATGTTTCCTAAGGCATCCCAGCTTTGGGATGAATAAGCCAGGAAGAAGCCTACGGACTCTCCAGTGATTCCCTATAGAATTAACGGGAAAAGGTAATGAAAACACCCTGGTGAGTGGTTTTAGTTCAGGCCACACCTCTCTGCAGCCATGCCAGAGAGCCCTGGGATGGCTGTTGCCCACAGAGATCTCCTCTGGCAATCCCAATAGAGGGGTAGAGCACCCGAGGGACACTGCCTCCTCACCTCTCTGGAGACAGGGTAGCTCACTCTCCCCAGGGGCAGGCAGGGTTTCTGTGCCCTTCATTGGAAAATTAAGGAATACTAAGAATTAAAGCTAAGCCCTACCCCTAGTACTCATGGTATGAATCCTGACAGCCCTGGTATGTGCAGGATCATCCAGGGTCAGTGCTAACAGACACTGACCCAGGCTCCCTTCTGTATGCCTGGAAGCTCTCCGCAGAGGTGACTGAGCAGAGGAACTGAATTCCTGGGGGGCAAAGGTACCAGTGTGAGGTGGCAGAGTGAAACAGCAGAGCTAAAGGAGCACCCAGCTGGGAGTATCTATTGGCAAGGAACAGTGTGCTTCCCTTCAAAAAGCCTTCCAAAGGCTTTATTGAACCCTTTGTGGGTTACTTGCAAATAAAACATAAGAGGCCTAGAGAATATTTTGATGAAATAAGGTGCAGATAGAATTGAAGCAAAACAGATGCGTCAAAGCCACCGGTCAGGTCTGAGCACATGCTGACATATTAACCAGATGCACCACAGCATGTAATTCTGCCTTTCCTGAGAGCAGCATGCCTCAGTGTTGTAGCAGGGGCTGGAACTCCACATCTGGCCTTTGAGAAATATGCTGCCATGGCACTGCATTTCACAGTACTTGGTAAAGGAGAAAACTGACTGGTTTGGTCTGTCTTTCTCTGTGGGTTGTACCAGGTGTTATTTAAACAGGATGAAAAAACTCTGTCTTTAGCCTGGGCCAATATTCAGAAGAGTTTAAAACTCTGTAACAGCAAAAAAAGAAAAAAAAAAAAAAAAGAGAAGGGAGAAGGCACTGTCTGCCCATCTGGTTTCTCTGCTAGGCAAGGAGTGACTACTTGCTACAGCATTTCTATTGCTGTCTCCATTCTAGTACAACGTATCTCATGTGCCTGGCTTGACACCACTCAGCCTGTGTGTCTAGTCTAAAACCTGGTAGACCTCATTGTCAAGGAAGTTCTCCCGAATTCAGACTAAGAATCACTTTTAAAAGATCTGTCCTGCTCCTACTTGTCCTCTTTAATTCAGTGCTCAGATGGATGGATAGTATTATGCTCTTATTTTTTTCCCATGACTTTTTATTTATTTTTTTTTTTTTTAACTGCAAGGCGGAAAGACATGGGAATATTTCAGAACAACCAGTACCCTTTCCCATGGTTTCCTAAACACTGTGAACCTCCTGCAGGTTCATACTCTTTCATATCTTTCCTGATGCAGAATTGTACAGCCATTGATTAACTAAGCCAGGGATCATATCCGTCCCCCTGTTCCTTCAAGCTTTAAGCTTAATGTTATGGAAGCAGAGCCCAGCAAGGTGTGTGAAAGCAGCAGAGCGCGTACAGTTACTCAGTGTTGGGACCAATTTTGTTTGTGGTTGATGTGAGTGCCATGCAAGCTGGTGCCTCTCAGTGGAAAGAACAGGGCTAACTAGCAATCGGATAATTCACTTTGCTACTGTTACAAAACATTACTCGCAGTGTTTCTGCTAATTCAGAAACCTCATGGTTACAATTACACAGTCTGGAGGTTATCCAAGCCTAATTTCTTCATAGCTGGTTTTTAAATTGTTCAATAAAAGGAACGTTTGAACCTATCTATGGAGCAGGCACGCCTCTCTCTGCCAACCACTGTCAGCGATGAGTTCCCGCCCGTGAAGCCACTAGCATTTCACCTCTACTGGAACTAAATTGTTAGAGAAAAAGCAGGTCATCTCTTCATGACGTAACACAGGAAAAACGGATTAGCTGCCAGCGAAACCCAGCTCAAGACTGGGAGAATCAGGAGGGTGCAGACACTTTACTTGGTAAAATCTTGACAAGGGGATGAATATAGAGCTCGGACCATAGGAACCTGATATAGTGAACCCTGTTTCTGAACAGTATCCTTCTTACTAAAAAAAGGAAACGAATAAGGCATTAGTTGCTAACGCAAATTTTTCAGAGGCACAACAACATTACTTTGTGCAAAGAGCAAAACAGCAGAGTCTTTTGTATCTTTGAAAGGATATAAATCAGCCTTACATGGCAGCACAGTGTTGAACACAAATTTCCTTTCTTACGTCCCAGCACAATAGTTTTGGCAGTCGTTGCTGCATTACAGGAACGCACCGACCCTCGGTGGTGATAAAGCCCCGCTTTCCCTCCTGCGTTTTTCCACGATGCACAACACATACCCCTGCTGTGCCACTTATTTCGTGGCCGTCTCAACTGCTGACGGCTGCAGTCAGGGCAGAGCATTAACAAAGACTGGTTCTCAAAGGTTTCCCTGGGCCACAACAGTTCTTACTGAGCTTAACACTCGTGCCATGCTGGAGGAATTGCAGTGCTTTCTGAGATGGGGTGGGATGAGGTGAAGCTGATACTCACAGGACGACTTCTACGTGGTCCAAAGCCCACTGATCATGACCTGTTCCGTTGTGACGGGGCTGCCACCAGCGCAGTAAGACTCCTTTCATTCGTGCCTCCCTGTCGTCACAAAAGCAAGAGCTTGTGAGAGCTCCAGACTATGGATGTTTTGTACATCCCCACCTACCCCGCAACAGGAACTGAGCGCAGAGTCAAAGCATTATTTCTACATCCCTGAATGTTAAGGCACCACGTATGCAAAACACTGAATGGTGAAAGGATAAGAAGGATAAGATAGGATAACCCTGCCATTTTTCAACCAAGTATTCTGTTTTTCTTTCAAATTTGATAAACATTAGGCTGGAATTTCTTAATCAGCCTTCCCCTCCAGTTTTCTTCTTTGTTTACCCACTCATCAGCATGTTTTTCTTGCACAGTGATGCAAAGACAGATTCTTTCTTAGCAGAAATATATCTTGTGCACTTACAGGTAATGAAATGTGACTGAGTACTCACAGGGGAACGTTATAAGACACTCTTTGGGCTTGTATAAAGTCCTTTGGCTGATGCTGTGCAATTACTTGCCATGTAATTCCATTATTTACACTGTACTGGAGGAGCACTGCCTTGTCTACAGTGTTAGGATCACTCAGATTGGTATTGCAACTGTCTGTTTGTGAAATACTTCCAATTTGCAAAACAAACATGATTTTGCTGCAAAACACAGAAAGAAAAGGTATTTTCAATATGCAAAAAATATTCAAACAAGAACAATAGCATTTCCAGGTTTATTGCGGTTACTTTATTAAAACTTCGAGCATCCTCAAGATTCATTACTTTTAAGATGCAAAATAAACTGTTTTCACATCTCTAAAACACAGCTGCCCTTTCAAAATAACAGTCTACTGTGTATAACATATTGCCATAGAGTTGGAGGCAATAGATATAATTTTACAGTGTATCTGCACAAAACTGAGATACATAAAGAGTATAAACATGCAAATGAGCATATGAAAAGCTAAAAAAGGGCAAATAAAGGTTGAATATAATAAAGTGCCTACAAGTTTTCTCATATTCTACCTGGGTGTTCAAGTAAGAAGGACGAGTCTGATTTATATCTGGCCCATTTGCCGATTCATCCTGTTTCTAATCTTGCTCTAGACAACTGAGTACAAACCAGTCCAGAAAGCTGTCACTCTGTTACGAGCCAGCACAGGACGGTTGCATTTGTTTTTCCATGGCCAAAGAGCCTTGATAGATGAAAAAGATACTCATGTTCATTGCCAGGTGAATATAATTCGATTTGACAACTGAAACAGGAAAATGAGTCTCTAATTACTAATGGTGTCTTTAGTCATAACCATCGTGGAGGCACATACAAACATGGGGTTTGTGTAATCAGATCAGGCACTGGTCCAGGCAGCCTGGTGTCCAGTTGTTGCCAACGGCTTCATTGTCAGTGCTGGCTTGCTAGACAGTGCTCGGTTGGGCATGACGAAAACATCTGACCTTTTCATTCGACATTGCTTCCTCCTCACTCTCCATCTCCCAAATGGAAGTCACAAAGCGTTTTGCCAACCCTAATGTTTATCTACCAGCCACATCTGACTGCATGGTAGAGCCAGGGCAGGCCATCTTCATCAGCACTGGCCCACATGGCTGCACGTACATAGAAAGAGTTTACTTTCTCATGAGCTGCTAAAAGAGCGTTTTAGGCTCAAAGTATTACCTTGCTCGGGTGAGATCCAGAGGCTTAGTCACAGCTTGTCGTATTTGACATCCATTAAAATAGAGTGAATCTCCATGGGCGTAGGGTGCCAGCTGTCCGCATCCATTCCCTATCACTCCCCCCTGAATGGTTTCCCAGTTTATTTCAGTGACTCTTTCAGATTCAAAATTATCTTTAATATAACTGGGGAGGTCATGGCTAAAACCAGAGCAGTCATCACCTAAAAATGACACACTGAAGTTATAAAGCATACAAAACTCAAAAGAATTGAGAAAATTAAGTTACAGTTCATTGTAATTCCATTCAAGGTTGTGGCCCAACATGCAGTGTGACTACAGGCTGCATATATCGCAGCAGATCCATTAATAATGTGCACGGTGCCGTACACCTTTTGTTTTTAGAAAATTAAGGCTGTGACTCTTATGTTTTCAGCAGTATAACTTCAAGAACTGCAGTATGGTTTCTCCTATTTTGCATTGATGCCGATATGAGAAACCTCAAATTGCCAGTTGAAGGGACATGCATCTAAACCAGGGAAGGGATCCAATCTTGTAAAGTTATGGGACTCTCCTGGAAGACATTAAACGCTGGCTCCACTCCCACAAAGCACTTATAATTTAACGAGGGCACTCAGGTACCATTAGGCATGTGTTTAGCTGCATTGAGGGATTAGAGCAGAACGCTCAGTCCTGATGGGGCACGGAACCGAGTCCCTTACAGGCGCCAGTCACCGACATCTGGATCCCACATACACTTTCCCTGGGAGTGGGTGCACCCTTGAAGGGAGTACAGGGCTGAAAGCCATTTCTGGGTAAGCAGGTAGCCATGCTCTGCCTTCAGTGAGCACTGAATGGTTTTTACACACAGTGCCAGATGGGAGAGACTACTGACTCAATCCAGAAAGAGTACAGGGAGGGTAGAGTTGTTATTTGCAGCTGTCAAATTACTGATTTAGAATTTGTTACTCAAACATTCCAGTGTTGAATTTAGACATGATACCTCACTCTGTCTTTTTGTTTAATTCTGAGCTAGATTAGACTGTAGCAGATGTATAATAAAGAAATTGAAGAAAAGAAACCTTGATATCCTTCGTCACAAATGCAAACGGCTCCAGTCGTGCAATATCCACGGCCACTGCAGAGTTTAGGGCACGCTTCTCCAATGTACACGTGGTCAATTGCCCAGCTTTGTTTCTCTAGTTCTTCTCCTTTCTGAATCCACCTGAACTGCGTTGCACTGCAAATATCAAAACCCAAACACTGTTATTATGATATCCAGCAATTAAACACACCTGATGTTCAAATACACCAGCGGCAGATGTAATGAAAAATGCCGTATGAAGGGGCTGTGACTTCAATAACTGGAAGGGCCCATCCTGAATGGGTGGCTGCTACATCATTGGCCATAGCCACTTCTATTAACAAAAAGCTTCCTGAAAAAACATTAATTATGTATCAGATCTAAATCCAGCAATGAAGACGCATTTTTAATTCACCAGTTGTTCCAAGCAAACAGTGCCAGCGAGACAGCTGACATTTTATAGGTCCTCAGTGAGCTGACCTTTCAGTAACCTACCTGGATGAGACATGATCAGGCAGCTGGATAGTTACTCTTCTCCACATGGAGCTGTTGACAGAGTTATAGATGGTAGCTTCGTGGAATTGAAATGGGGAGCAGCCAATGCTGTTAGATGAGGAAGGAAGACAGTGTGTCTGAACGAGCTGCCATGAGTCTGTCCTGGAGGAAACAAAAGAATTGTTTTAGAACAACTGAAGGAATAATGAAAGGGAAACAGGTAATTTCTAAGGGTTATGGCACTGCCTGTCTTAGTAAAAAACCACAAGAGATTGTCAGCAATAGTTTCCATGCTCTGTAACCGCAAATAGACAGGAGGTGAGAGGCTGAAGGGAGGCATTTCCAGCACTAACTTTGAGTGCTGTGAAACCCAGAGTGCTACAACCCAGAGCTGTTCTGGGCTGGCATGACAGAAGGATTTATTTAGGAGACTGCTCCTTAGTCTCTCTATTACAGTGTTACAAGAGTCCCAACGGCATTTGCTCCACGTTCACCTGCAGTCATTTGAGCACAGAGTATATCTTTGCTTTTACAGACAATGCACGCACTAGAATACTACAGCACAGGAGACAGTGTTATTGTTTGCTAGTTAAAGACCACTTTGGAATTACTACCTCCCACTTCATTACAGCTTGGTCCTAAACATAGAGTCCTGTATCATACTAAACCAACAGTTTCCTGTGAATGTGGTTTTCTGTGAGCACATTTTTAACAGAAGCAGGCTCATGACTGTAACTGCAAGCTCAATGCCATGAATCTGTCAACGTCTGGGATAAATTATAAAGAGTTTACAGGAGTTATGTAGACAAATCCAAGTACTTGCACACAGGATTTGTTCAGATCCTGTTACATGATGAATAGCAAAGTAATTGCTTTAATAAATAAAAGCTTTCTAGGTTTTATATCATACTACTTTTATTTTTTTTAGGTCTATGTATTCTGCTGTCACTTACCTGGCATCCTTCGTATACTCCAGCATCACAGAGTGGAGATCCCCACAAGAAGTTGCTTCACAGCCAACCACGATCTATAGCACAAATAAAATTGGCTGCTGTAACAAGTCAGGTAGACATTTAATGTGATATATAGTGAAGTCTTGTTCTCTTCTTTTTGTTTTTCTTTACAGGGTGAATAAAAGAGATTGCCAACTTAGATCTTGAACACAATCCATCAAAAGTGGATGGAAAACAAAAGATGCAGTACTTCAGATACTTTTTTACTTAATGTATTTTACTTCATTGCTGTTATTTTCAAACAGAATGTTAACACTACATTCCTAAAGTTCAAATTAAATATCTAATCAAACATTTTTTCTGAAACACAAACATGTATTAGGTCCTTGGATTTTCAGAAAGTGAAGTACCTAACTATATATTAATTACCTATGAAATTTATAATTCATAATGTAAAGCATGTGGATGTAAACTTCAACTCAATCCTATTTAAGAATAGAATTATTTTGAATATTTAAATCAGTAAACATATTTGTGTGATATTAGAGTGGAAAGATTACGGTACTCAAAGTACAGGACTGAACAGATCACAAAAAGCTAAGTTTTAAGAGCTTCAAAACCAAATGGCAGCAATGCAGTAGAGCTCAGTTCTTAGTTTAGAAATAAAATCTTTGCTGTGACTGGTCAATAAAAAGGCGGAGAGACTCAAGAGACAGAAACTTTGCAATGAGAGTTCAGTAACACCAACTATTGAACGCTGATGGGTTATGATAATTTTGGCCTTAGAACCGAGGAACAAGATGATAGGCTCGGTCAAATAAGCAGCTTGGGGGGGTGTCTTGGCTTTTAGGGGTAAAGAGCATATCAGATGCCTCTTTTATATAATTTCTTTGAAGGTGGCATGCCGTGTGAGTGGGGGAAGCAGTGTTTTAGGGATTATGTTAAGTCAATATAAAATAGGCAATGATGATGAGAAAAGGTGAAAATATTGATTAGTGGAAGATGGAAAATTCTTGTCAAATGAAAGGCCAAGAAAAAAGCAACACCAGAAGATGGATGAGTATTTTGATAGCCCTGCTTTCACATTCGTTCCTGGCTTATTTAAGACATGGTGCTTGGGGAAACGCCTAGAAAATTTCTGGACAACAGCTACATGTTGCCTTTGGCCCTGGGCAGAATGCTACCGTAAAACAAAGTAAAAGATTCAGAAATATTTCTCTCATTATTTAGGTTATTTGACATGACACAAGTAAGTAGAAGGGGTACTTCTACTGGAGCACTTTTGCATTTTCCATATGCCACTCTTTTGCAGCTTGCCTCTACTTTGCCTTTTCTGCTTATTCACGAGTTAGGGGGAAATGGCATATTCTGCACACTGTGTACTCTCATGTTAGAAAATAATTCCTACTGTATGTGATGATCCAGCAATTTCAGGAAAAAGGCACTAGACTTCCAATCCCTCTCAGCAACCCCCAAAGCATAGAGACAGTCAGAATATTTAGAAATATTAGGAAATTTAATATTCATGCAACCTTTCTGATTCTCATTACCTACACTTCAGAATTTCCTTTGAATTCTAATAAAAAGCAATTATGAATTATTCATCAAATTGGACATCCTAGTTGGAAGAAGAATAACTTCTGGAGACACATTAGATAATTTTTCCTTGCATACTTTGGAGAGAGAGAGAGAGAGAGAGAGAGAGAGAGAGAGAGAGAGAGAGAGAGAGAACATTTCTTACTTTAAACTGCATCATGTATCCTGGCTGTATAATGAGCTCCCTGGAGGACAGGATGTTGTGTGTTTTGTCCCTTTTCTTATTTGGCCAGTAGAGATGGAATGATGGATTTCCACAGAACCCTGCAGTCCTGACTGCATTAGGGTAAAAACTCCAGTTTTCTTCATGAGAGGTGCCTTCTGTTAAGAAGAGTTAAATAGAATTACTGCATTGTTTCGGTAAACGTTGAGGCTTAATAATGAATCCACAGAATCACTAGATAGAGTACTTTAGTGATATAAACACTAAATTTATGTTATTTGTCATGCCGCACAGTAAGCTACTAACAGACACAATAAAAACATCAGCTCCAGAGAGGTAATTAAAAGGTTTAAATAATAGCACTTTTAAAAAATGTGATTAAATAAAACTTTATTCCCAGGAATTTAAATGAGTTGGACTGAAATAAAAACTTTTGCCTTTCTTATGGGTATATACATATATATACACACGTACATGTATACGTGTACATATATTTACACACCCCTACTAGTGGCATGAAGAATACTGTATAAACAGCAGTAGTCTACAAAATGAAAAACTGGGAGAGTTATCTTAGATAAGATAATGCCAGACAACAGATTAGCTCTCACAGCCTATCTTACCATCATCAAACGTATCTACCAGCTGGCTGGGGTTGATCTCTGCTCCTCCGATGAGGATGTTATCCAGCGCCCACTGCGCCCGGTCGGGGCCTGAAACCACGATTCCATTGCTGATGGTAAAAGGTTGCCACCAGCGCAAGCGGGTTGTGTTGGTCAGAGCGTGTTCGGGGAGGAGGATGTAGTCATGCCTGACTGAGATGTATTTTTGGTAATCCATCTCGTGAAGCAAAGTCCAGGATATCCCTAGAATGAAAAGATGCAGTTTTAGTAATAAAAAAAAGCATATGGTAGAACCTTCTAAGAGATTAAAAGAAGATAATAGAAAATAAATAATAATAGCTCTGGTCTTCTGATAGACAAATCTTAATTCCTAAGGGCAGTTGGAAACTGTTACTCATTGCAAGAGTAATCTTGTAATTGTATAAAGGAATCAAACTGGCTGGAAGCCACTGAGATCAGGCAGGAGTATTATAGAAAAGTCCTCAGCAATAGATGGAAATTTTCAATAGGGAAAATACAAGGACAAAAATGACTTTACAATTAAAATTATTTTATTATATCGGATGACTGATAACTTCTCAGATATTCATGATACTTGAATACAGAACAAAGTTGTAGCTTATCTGAAATTACAGGATGTACTTGCCTCCATCAATGGAATAGTCCAGCAGCACTCCCTCCTTTCTACAAGTTGGTCTGTGGCATGTTGTCATGTTGTTCTCACTCCCAATTCTCCCCCAGTACTGTAGAAACCTATGAGCAAAAGTCTAAGTTTACATCTGTTAAAAGATCTGCACAAATGGAGAAGTTTGCTTTCTGTCAGCAGACATGCTGAAAATGTTCAAAATGCCAGCATTTTAAAGCAATTAACATCGATGTACAAGTAAAACAAAAGTTTCCAAAAACATTGCCTAGTAATTCTCATGGGAACCCCATGAATTTCAGCGAAGTCCTGCCCCTGGGAGGGACTAATCCCTTGAAATGGTACCAGCTGGGTCTGACTGGCTGGGAGCCGCTTTGTTAACAGTTCCCTGGGAGTCCTGGTGGAAAGGGAACTCAAGGTGAGTTAACAAGGTGCCCTTGTGTCAATGAAGGACATAAAAGAAGTTGATAAACTGAGGCAAGGTCAGTGGAGGCCACTAAAATGGTTGCAGCTGGAGCACATGCCCTGTGAGGAGAGGCTGAGGGACCAAGGCTAGCTCAGCCTGGAGAAGACGGCTGGGACTGGGAGCCAGCAACCATACATTGAAAAAAGGGAGGTTCCAACTGGATATAACTAGGGGAAAAAAAAAAAATCACTGTGAGTGTAACTCAGCACTGAAACAAGCTGTCCAGAGACACTGTGGGATCTCTGTCCTTGGAGGTTTTTCAAGACCCAACAGGACAAAGCCCTGAGCAACCTGGTCTGAATTCAGCGTTGACCTGGCTGTGAGCATGTGGTTTGACTAGAGCCTCCTCAAGGCCCCTTCCTTCCTGAGAGGTTGTGTCATTCAGCGAATTCTTGCTGAATTACGGAAGTGAGAGTGTGTGGCTTCATTAAAGCCATACAGTTAAGGGAAATGATAATAATGGTGTCTTCAACATCACATCCTTAACTTGTCTGTACTGACATGATTCCATTGCTCTCCAGTTGTCATCCTTTTCTACAGCATGTGATTGGAGTGGGTCTGGTATGGGCACCCAAGAGAGGACAACCAGGAGAGGTTATGTGCTGAACTCAGTGGGAGACACAGTTGGTGCCTCCAGGAGGAGAAACAGCGATGCCCGGGAGACTGCGGTGTCTGGACTCTTTGCAGGATAGGCATTGCTGACTCTAGGACATTCCTGGGGAAAGGGACCTGCTGTTTCACCTGGACAAGGCAGTCCCCTTTCTACTGAGCTAGGGTGAGCCTTGCTCTCTGTGACTCATCTGAAAGCATCAGTGCCTTGAGAATCATAATCCCATTAGTATCTACCTGAAATAGCACTATGGCCTAGGAATTCCCTGAGCTACGAGCTGTCACCTGCTGCTCTGTCAGCGTTTAACGGAGTTCCCCACTAAAATGACATGGAAACGTGACCTACTTTGCCCCCCGCAGGTCCAGGTCTTGAGTGACAGCCTGTCTCACAGTTGGACCTCCAAAATACAGAGTTGTGTCTTCTGCGAGAATCCCACACTCGGTACAGGTATTTCCACCTTCTAATGACATCCATAAATCTGGTTTGATTTCTTCATTGTCAAAGCGCTCTTTCAGGTAAGTCTGGAAGTAAGGTGTTCAACATAAAGCACAAGTAATTATTACCTTAAGCCTTTCTGATGACCACAGCTGGAACTGACCTAAACATGTTCGAAGGAGTCGTGAACACTGCAAAAATCTTTTTCAGGGTGACTGAACATAATCACTTTTGGCTGAAAATTCAGCCACTTGAGCTGAATTGGCTAAATGTGAAAATATGTTAGGGCAGATTTTAACATACTTGGGAGGTAACCCAGTACACTAGAATGTTCACGTGGAAATGAATACGTGTATTGGGTTCGTGTGGCAAGGTTTTGGTAGCAGGGGGGCTACAGGGGTTGCTGCTGTGAGAAGCTGCTGGATACTGCCCCATTGGGTCTGATAGACCCAATGCCAGCTGGCTCCAAGAGCTGCTGGCTGAGGCTGAGCCCATCAGCGATGGTGGTATTGACTCTGGGATAACATTTTAAGAAGGGGGAAAAAAAACCTGGGCAATAGCAGCTGGAGAGAGGAGTGAGAATATGTGAGAGAAACACCCCTGCAGACACCCAGGTTAGTGGAGAAGGAGGGGGAGGAGGTGCTCCAGGCAATGGAGCAGAGATTCCCTGCCAGCCAGTGCTGCAGACCATGGTGAGGCCGGTTGTGCCCTGCAGGCCGGGAAGGACCCCCAGCCGGAGCAGAGGGATGCCTGAAGAAGGCTGTGACCCCATGAGAAGCCCACACTGCAGCAGGCTCCTGGCAGGAGCTGTGGCCCCGTGGAGAGAGGAGCCCATGCTGGAGCAGGCTGCTCCTGAAGGACTGCACCCCATGGAAAGGCTCACATTGGAGAAATTCATGGAGGACTGTCTTCTGTTGGAGGGACCCCACACTGGAGCAAGGACAGAGTGTGAGTATCCTCCCCTGAGGAGGAAGGAGCGTCAGAGACAGCATGTGATGAACTGACCACAACCCCCATTCCCCATTCCCCATCCCCCTGTGCCACCTGGGGAGCAGTAGGTAGAGAAATCGGAAGCAAAGCTGAGCCCGGGCAGAAGGGAGGGGTGGGGGACGGTGTTTTTAGGATTTGGTTTTATTTCTCACTATCCTACTCTGATTTGATTGGTAATAAAATAAATTAAATTTTCCCTAAGTCAAGACTGTTTTGTCCATGACAGTAATTGCTGAGTGATCTCCCTGTCCTTATCTCCATCCATGAGCTTTTCATTATATTTCCTCCCCCCTGCCCAGTGGGGGAGGGCAGTGAGAGAGCGGCTTTGGTGAGCACCTGACCTCCAGCCAGGGTCAACCCACCACAATGGGTCTGATTCAAAACTGTGGTTATTTAAGACCACTCCAGTACATATCTGGTATGTACAGGAGAAATTGCTGTTCTATACTTTTTCCCCAGCAAAACCAGTACTGCAATGAAATTTTAGGGTTATTGTAGTGAATATGTATTGATGTAACTGTCTGCACAAATATTTGCAGTGAAAACCATCTAGAATATATCTCTGCTTTCCACTTACCTCCAGGTGTACAGTAAAAACAATGCCATGAGTGAAATCCTGGCCTTGAGGAGACAGTAGTAAAAGCTTCCCTAAAAATTGCTAGGCTTTTATCCTAAATGTCCTTAATGTGAAGAATACATTACTAATTAAAATTGAAAACAGATAATGATATTTGTTCATGTAATTAGTATTTCAGATGAAAACCAGACGGTTGTAATAATTCAAACGACATAAGTAAGTAGTTAATAGTTCTCTTTAGACAGACATTCTCTTCACACAGAATGCTGCTTAACCTGTTGTTTCTGTGGAGCACATACCTGTTCTGTTCTTATCTGATGTAGAAAAAAAGAGATGGTAAACACTGCATTTTAAACTAATTTTAAAACTAATTACATATTAGTTTTAAAAATATTTTCACTTTTAGATTTGCAATATCTAACTAGATTTCACTTGCTTGTTATACAGTAACACTAATAACAGCTAGGGGAATTAATTTTATGTAATTTTATGTCATTTTCTTCTATCTCCTACTTCAGTAAGCTTTTTTTCATGGTAAAGACCATCTTTCTACAGGTCTTGATCAAATACAGTCATATGTGCAAGGATGATTTAGATCACAATGATGGTCTAAGGATGAACTTTATCACAGCTTTTTCAGGCAGTGTTATTTGCAAAGGAACCAACCCATTCTTGGATACTGCAGTAACAGTTTTGTTAAAAAACGATTAAAGGGATGAAAATGGGTTTGAGTATCTTCAGGCTGACAGGAATCAAAGCTAAGTTTCCAGTGGGATCGATTTCTCCTCTCTCTTTCTCAGCTAAACACATGGCAAAATTCACTCTTTAAAACATGCAATAGAATTACCTTCAGTGTTTGGGTCAGATAGCAGTTCGGGCCTGAATACCCAGGATCACAGATGCATTGTTCATTCAGGCAGTCTCCGTGTCCTCTACAGTTTTCCAGACAACCAGGCCCCAGATAGAAATTATCGATTGCCCACTGCGTATCTGAGTACTTCTGGTAGAACCGGAACCTCACAGGACTAGATATAAAGGAATGAAGAAAAACAGACATATGTATAAACCAACTTTGCTCAGTTGAAAACAGGTGGGTGAAACACAATATACTGATGTCTGTACTATCCCCCAAGCTTCCACAAGTAGTATCTGGTAGTATCTGTTGAAATCGATGTTATACGTATCCGTATCTTCTTCTCACATGTACTACCTACAATATATGGATGGATTCCAGACAATGCTGAAGCCAGAAAAGGCTATTCCGGCTTCTTGCAAGAGAATTTCAATTTTGGTTATACTTCCTGAGCAGATTACTCAAAGAATATGAGAGACACTAACTTTGCAGAAAAAGACAAATGGTTTGCATATGTGCAGACTACTGCAGACAATAAGGGTAAGTTCTCCACTCAGTAAGGTCATAAATCTACTCTCTAATTGAGGGCAGCTGTCTGAGCAGCGCAGAACATGCTCTGCCAGCGCGAACTGCAGAGAAGCAAGGATAACTTTGCTGGTTGTTCAGACCAAAAGTCACGGTCAATCTTGATTGATAGGAAATAAATTTATGCAGCATACATAATGAATGCAAACACTGCTAGCCTGCACTGCCTTTGAAAGACAACAGGCGGATGTATCCCGTTGTGTTTTTCAGAAGGCACTGAATCCAAGACAAAGTGAGTAGCGAATTCATACTTACTTGCCCACAAGGTTTTCAGGCAGTGCGTAAGTTACTCTTTTCCATCCTTTCGTGGGAAAGAAGACAGAGGGCTGTGAAACACTCCCAGAACATTTTGGATCAGCTGGTAAACACTGAGGTACTAAATAACTCCAGCTAACACCAAAGTCAGTAGAATACTGCACGTGGACCTGATTTTGTGCAAGTTTTTCTGAGGTTTTACATCCAACAGAAACCTAATAAAGACAAGAGCATAAGTAAATTAGAATTACATGTGGTGGTTGTTAGAATTTCAAAATATGTTTGAACCTGAAAACTGACTGCAGAATTTTGCTTGAAATGATGGCAGTAATGGTGCTTGTACGGTACCAGTTATCTGCAGACCTCATCAGCATTCCAAAGACTGAGAACAGGCACCATATTCTGAGATTAATTTTCTTCCAGTAAGCTCACCTTTCTGGATTTCCAGGTCTTGACACTTGTACCTTATACCCCAGTACTCCATACCTATTAATAAAGTTAATCTCTCCTCCCACACAACCTAAGATGTTAGTGTTTCAGGGGAGGCCACCCAGTTTGGTCATGTTAGGCAGACTGTCTTTATGGGAGAGAAGTGCAAACGGCTCTTACAACTTCCATATATTGCTGGGTTATTTCTTTAATTTAGGTAAAGGGGTGTATGAAGGGCAGTTTGGGTGCAGGTATGGTGTGAATGCATGATAACGTAGGAGCAGTGTGGACTACTCTGGAGCTGCTTTTCCCTCACCCAGCAGCTGTAATGAAATTGGCACCTTGTATATATGTAATATCCTTATTACATGATGTCCATACAAATGCTGTGCTGGAAGAGTGCGTCACCTCTGATAACAGCCTGCGGTATTAAAGCTGACCAACACAGAGTAGGTGAGAAAAATGAGGCTGGCCTAATAATAACACTTTTCCCTGCAGGGAATGGCTCATGTGTAGGCCTATACATCATCCTACCTCCTGAAAAAACTACTTAGACCCGGAGCAAAATGTGGTTTTGAATAATTACATTGCAGACATATTTTACCTTGAACTGCATAATCCAGCCTTCTGTAGGAGTCAGGTCGTGGGTGACTGCGTAGACCTCTCTGCCGTCATGGCTCCCGCAGATCATGACGCCATCAGGAGAATCACAAAACCTCTCAATCGAGCAATCGTCATGGAATAACCAGTGTTCGTTCACTTGAAAATAAATGTCATTAATATACAATGTCAGTAATATACAATGACAATATAAATTAAAGAAAACAGGGAATAGTGCTAACCACTAAAGGTGATTCATGGCTTTATTTTTCAGCCTATGTGGGAATTACCTAGTATTGCTCCTGAGAATGTCAGTACATCTTTCCCATGTAAATATTTATTACATTTATCACATTCATTGTTCAAAGCACCTTTTACTACACTCTTACATAAGCATTATAACATTGGTTTTTAATGTTCAAGAAGTAAGGATCTGAGACTTAGTCAAAACATAAACTTCTGTTGCGCTGGACATTATGGGATAACTTTTTAATGGGTGTTGCCTACATGTCTGCACAAAGGGCACCCCAGCACTGTTGGCTGTTAAGCCTTGTAAACAAAATTCAGTTGGAAAATGTAACTTCATTTCCCTAAAGAACGTTTTAAAAAGTTAGGCAATAGGAAACAGATACTCAGGTTAAGAAATCTGCTTAGAATAACCTGGCACTTTTTAATCCTTTTTTGCTTTCTTTGAAGCGACACTAGTCTTCTAAGTAAATTCATGCAGTAAAAAAAGTTCCATTACATCTTTTCATTTCACATTTTGTGGACTAAAACCAAAAGACAAGACCCCTATAGCAATGAGATTGTCTGTGATATCTGCCACAGTGAGACAAAGACTCAGAAGCTCAGCAAGACATGGAAATCGCTACACTGACTTCTTTCTGATTCAGATCCACGTGAAACCTTTACCCGTAGTTTTGTCTTCCATGAACATGTCGAAGGCGATCCTCCCGGTGGGCCCTGCGTCGGCAGGGGAGCGCTCATGCTGCGGCAGGGGAGCGCTGCTGAAGGTGTCAAGCATTACCGTCCTCTGGTCAGCTGAGCCGGAGATCAACACGTTGTCGATAGCCCAATCGTTCTGGTCCAGGCCATCGTGTTTAGGCTGCCACCAGCGGAAGCGTGTCCCAATGGTTTTGGCATCGTAGGGAAGGAGGATGTTCACAAAGCTGAAATGAGAAGCGGAAATCAGTTGTAGAAAAGCCACAGGAGGAGGACACTTCTCGATGCTCTGTGCTGGGTGTTTTGACCAGGTTTGTTTCCTAGGGTATGTGGAAACTGGGAAAGAAGGAAAAGACCAGGTGATCTAGCCTATGTTTCCTTACGGGAGATTGATGAAATAAAACCCGTCCTGATCACTCCCAATGTCATCGCTGGGACAGGGGCTCAGACTGAGGTGGAAAGGGCCTGCAGCCAGACTGTGGCATGGTTTGAGCAACCTCATGTGCTCCAACTGTGCTTACGGGACCAAAGCAGTGGTCTACATGAGTAGGGTATGACCACAACGTCCTAATTAAGGGAAGCGTTAAGAAGGAGAATGCTGAAGTAAAATTAAGATTATTATGGTGCCATTAAGCAGATAGCAATGTTCCAGTACAATTTTCTTATTTCCATTACAGCAGTAAATGATAGTACACTTAAATCTCTTGTCCAGTTAAAGTGCTAGTGATTTCTTGGTGTGTTCAAATGAAATAACAAATAATGAGCCCCTCTCAGCCCCATTTTCCATTAGTCTTTTGTATTACTCAGTGAAGACAAGGTCCACCCATGCATGACTTGAATCTCACAAACATCTGAAAATAGAGTGTATCCATCCTTTTGATGGACATCTGCAGAAAATCAGTTTCTCCTCTACACATCATTTTCTAACTAGTTCAAGCAATGACTTTCTGCTCTTGTCAGTGAGAAACTAGATCACAAATGGAAGTATTTTAAAGAAGATGGACATAATTACAGGAGCTATTAATTTATCTTCCTTACAAATCTACCAGACTGCTACAGACTCCTTACAACCTTGTATTTCTCACTTAGCAGCTGCACAGATGATGAAGTTCAAGCATGTGCGTAAAGGCCATCCATAAATGCTTGAAGGACTGGGCAGGCTGAACTCTTACAGATCTGACATCTAAACCACAGCAGTAATATATCGCAGAGGTTCTTACGAAACATTCAAAACCACCTTACTTTAGTACAGGAAATTATATAGGCAGAAGAAGGTATCGACAAACCCGGGCTTGCTGAATTGGTCATAGAAAATTTCCATTAAGAGGCTCCAGGTGATTCCACCATTCACAGAATACTCCAGCAGCACTCCTTGGTTGCGGTTATTAGGAGTTATCAGACATCCATACATGAAATAAAACTGGATGAATTCTGCACTGGTGAGGTTCAAGTCCACTGTTACTAACATACGGCTGCAGCCCTTAAAAGCAATGAAAAAATACATCAGCTGGCAAAACTTAGGAACATAAAAAGTGTTAGACTATGCAGTCACTATTAACATAACTTCATGTTGTGAAACCTTCAAAATTGTACAAAATTATGCTAATTGTAACAAAGGTGAAGTTACACAGTCCAATAAATGTTCTTCCCTGAGGACATAATTTCAGTTACGTTTCATCTTAAAAATTCCTGTTGTGTATTTATACACGTTGCTACTTGTACCTGCAGCTTTGCAACACTCAGTATCAAGAACCGTATTCACCTTTCTTCTGAATACAAGTTACAAAAGTCCATGTCTCCAGTGTAAAACACAAGGTTTTCCAGGCAGAATGAATGAACCACTGGTTATGTGCTAATGGCTCAGTTTATGCAACCATCAAATGGCATGGCAATTTTAAAATGTGTGTTTTCCCATAATCCCTTATGTATTTCACATATTAGTTAGTGGTGCCTACCTAGTCCTACTGGAAGGGAGTGGAAATATAATGCTTCTCAGTTTAATTTAGAAAGCTGGCATCACTTTGAACCTAGTTATAGATTTGTATTGAGGAAATCTACAAGCATAAGTTTTACATGTTTCTAAAATACTATATTGTCATCTTCATAATCCTGAGGTTATTTGTAAGCAAACAGCAGCAGCAGCAGACTGGGTTATACATCTACATATGTATGTAGCTAAACCAGGAAATTTTACTCTGAGCTTACTTTGAAAGAAACCTGAAGGATGAGGCTACACATGGATGTGTTTTCAAGGACCAAGTGCAAGCTAGACACATGCAAATACCTAGTTAATAGTTTACCTCTGTGGTCTGATTAGAAGTTGCACCAAACTCCGGTCTCTGGAAGCTGTAAGTGCTATGAAGTGGCTGTTATGAGTGAGTGGAACTGAATGTCTACACACTTGGACTGTGCTTTAATCTATCAGCTCCACCTCCAAAGGCCCCTCCACGGCTCCTTTCAGGAGGCACACACACTATATCTCGTTTTTCTGGCTGCAGCATAGCCTGGAGCATGGTATTGGGTGTTTCTAGCTGGCCCTGGTCTGTAGGACTTGTCTGACTTTGACCTTCAGCTAGGCAAAGCATATAAGGGTTTTTTATATGTAATACATTTAATATGCTGATATTTTTTAACAACTTGCTATTTATTTAACTTTGTAAATCAGTCCCATTTATATTGTCAAAGGGAGTGATGTGAACACGCACCCCGCTGAAGTGAAGAGCCATCCCAGAGGCCACCGCCCCGCAGACCGTGCTCAGTTTGCCCCCGTTCACCGTCAGCCAGTTCTGGTTTGATGGCGAGCGATTGAAGTTATCTTTCAGTTGTGTCGGAAGCGGGGTCTCTGGCTCGTCGCAGTACAGCCCACCCCAGTGCTCATCACAGCTGCAGAGGGAAACAAACACAAAATTCAGCTGGCAAAGGCTCGGCACGGAGGTTTAATCAGTGCCATGTTATTCCACATTAAGGTGCCCTCTTATTCCGCGTAGAGGCTGTCTGCATCATTGGCCAGCGCTCAACTGGTGTATGGGGGTTTCAAACATCTGTCACTTTTGTAGTTAATATGAAACAAAAATGACTTCAGGAAGGCTAGTATTATGCATCATTCAAGCTGCTAATACAGAGTACACTCCAGCACAGAGTAAAACCAGTACAATCCATTGTATTTGGATAGATAAACCTAAGAGAATGTGCAAAGCCTAAGAATGTCCTGCTAATGATAAATTGTAAGTAAGTTTCTGTAAACTGTCAATCAATGGGCACTTTCCTATTGATTTCCTATTTCCTTTTGTTTCTTTATACAGCCCCCCTTTTTTCTTCTAATCTGAAAAACCTTCTTATAACATGTCAAAGGTTGGATAACAGCATGGAAAGGTGCTCTGCTACTATGCAGATTTCACCAGGGAGATTGTACCCTGGTACTCCAGTGCTGTCAGGATAGAGGACAATTATACGTCTATTCTGCAGCAGAATGTATTTCTAACAAACATAGCCATAGCACAATTATACAACCATTCTCCCATTTCTGTTGCCATTTGTGGCTGGAAAAAAGCAATACATCCATCTGGAAGATACTTCTCTGTTGCCAGACAGACAAATTCAGAGAGACCTGGTTGTTTGTTAGCCTTGCAGGGATCTATGTGGGCTGTTATACAGTGTGAGGATCAAGCCAGTCTGCCTCTGCTGGCAAATCCTAGCATGGAGCATCAGGTCAACACCCACCCCAAGGTGTATATCCTGCTTAGAGAATGTCTCCACCCTCCAGTCCAGGTCCTCTGCACCCAGTGCCAGTATGAGGGCACAGGAACACAGCATGAAACCCCTTGGGAATGAACAATGACATCTTCTGGGAAGCTCCAGGGCTGTATGTCCCTAGAGGGGTGTGCAAACTCGGGGTCCTTCCTCCCTACCTGGTGGGAGGGGAGCCGAGCTGCAGCATAGGCAACAGCAGAGGCCACTGAGGAAAGGACCAGCAGCATCACGCATGGTGTGTGAACAGGCAAAGGTCTGGCAGAGGCAGCCCCCACACTCTGTTCTCAAGTGGTCCTGGTGCCCTCCTCAGTTTTAACTGCCAAATCTACCTTCCTTTAAAAAATTGTATCAAAGTCTTTCCCACAGGTTTGTTAAAGTGACAGAGGAGGAGGGAAATGCTATGGTGCTGGGCAGGACTGGGAACCAACGGCACTTACACACAGTTGTCTTGTGTGCACTTCCCATGGCCGCTGCACATGTCTATGCAGCCGTCCCCAATGTAGACGTTATCGATTGCCCACGTTTGCTGCTTATCGAAAGGAGCAGGCTGGTGCCAACGGAAACGAGTTGCTTGGGACCTTGGGAGAGAAAGAAAAGCAGAATGGTAATATTTCTAACAAAGCTTATCTTTACTTTGACTGAAAGGAAACGTCAGTCTTGAGGCTAGACTGCTCTGGGAAGGTTTATTTGCTATCAGCACAACCCAGCTCTGATTCCTGACAAAAACAAGCTCCCTGAAAAGCCCAGGCCAGTGTGCCCACAGGTTGAGAGCAGGACAAAGCATGGGCGCTCCGTAGCACGCTGAGTGCGGGAGGTGGGAAAGCAATTGCTGGTGAGAGTAAAGAAAGTGGGCTGTGGCCAGTGCAGTGGAGAACAGGGTGGGAGGGAGGTCGTATGCCCAAAGGGAAGCTCCTAGGCAAGATGCTGCTGTTTATAATAGAGGGAACAGGTGAGAGTGCCCATGCAGGGCTTGCAGTTGCTGTTTCCTCTCTCCCCTCCATCCCGGGTTTGGCCAGAAATGTTAAGAAATGATCTATGGTGTGATTCTGGCTCCTTTCAGTAAATCATTTTCATTTTGTTGATTCAAGGGGGTTTAGCTTTATGTGAATCAAGTGTCTCAGCTCCAAAGGTAGATGATGAAAACCTAGCCGAAACACGCAGGGAACACAGCCAATAGCCATTCAGCTCACACAGCTGTAGACACCTACATTTGCGTAGCTGTGGGCAGCTGAATTTCTGTAACTTTCCAAGAATAGAATTTTAAATGCAAGCTAGTTGACGTTTTGCTGTACAGCACTAGGTGGCAGCATTGAACTTTGCGTAGTCTCGTCTCTTTTGAAACTCGAAGAGAAATCGCAATTACTGTAAACCCCAAAACAAATAAACAGCAAAATCCTCAAAATTTATTCAGTGTAAAAATAGACCTTTTATAGTAAGGTTAATGTTAGGCTATGGATTATTTCTTTATAAAAATTTTACATGAAGTGAATGAATAACATGTTTATCGAAAGAGAAATCTATTGCCACGCTGTCTAGCTGCTCACCAAACAGCATTTTTAAAAGAAACGCATAAATAGTGAGGAAGTCCTTTAGGAATAAAGACAAGCACCCACATCTTACACTGCCTGCTTAAGGTTTGGTGCTTCACTGACCATTTATGGAGCTGATGCTCCTGGGAGAAGCTTTGTATTTGCTTTGGATTGTAAAATCATCTCCGAGTCTAAGATATAACTAAGTATTCATTGCCTTCTAAAGGCCAGAGGTTAGATAGCACTAACCTCGGCTGGGGTAGCCGAGCACTAAAGCGCTACGTAAGTATGGGTGCTGCGCACCAGGCCAAGCTACTGACTATGTAGCCTGCACGTCCCTAAACCATACAGGCACAAACAACTGGAGACACACACCTGCTATTACACAGCTTGAAATAATAAAGCAGCATAAAAATCATACCGCATCTAGTCTAAAGGGCCTATTAGCTGCACTTATTCTGGAGCTTAACTTCTCCCTTGCCTGTGAGCTAAGGTTGTAATAACTTCTCTAACACAATCCCTGTCTTAATATCTTTGGGAAATGGTATCACTTGAGCCAACAAGTATAGTCATTGGATTGGATTGGACAGAAGAGCGATCTTTGCCTCAGTAGGGCATCAGACTTCTTTTGACACATACAGCTCAAAAAACTTTTCAGTCTTAAAAATCACAGTTATTTATAAACCTGAGTTTATCTCAGCTGGTAGGTTCCTTTCAGGTCCAAATTCAGTTGGTTTAGACCATCAATCCCAGTCCCGATTTATCCTATTCAGTCACATAAAGCCTCTTCTGAACACAAATTTCCAGACTTCATACAAGAACTCTTGGGGTAATGGATTTTGCAGACAGTATGTAGGGAAGCAGTACAAAAGAGCAAGCGGAGGAGATCAATGTGGGGAACGAGTCCTAAAAAAGTACTATTACTTGCCCTGAAGCACTGCAGCGAAGATAGGTAAGAATCTAGATGCCCAAAAATGATTAATAACAGAACATGGACTTTTCCACTACTAGTTTCAAAACCTGTGGCAACTGTATAGGCATCCTCAGTACAACTGCTAAAAAATAAATGTCTCCATTTCCAAACTCGTATGTGCACCAGTTGACATCTTTCGTAACAACCATAGGTTCTGCCTGCCCTGTGGCTACTTGTGTGCCCGCAGTTAGCTCAGCCTATGCTCATGTGAGGGGACTGAGCTCAGCAATAGGAGGAAAGCTCTAGAGTGAAGTTGTGCTGAGAGCTGGACATCCGTACTACCTGTGCTTGCAGGGCTTTTCGCTGGGCTAGCTCTACACCACATTTATCAGGTATGACTCTGTGTGGGACAGTCACAGCTGTCACCGCAAAACAGCAGATCAAGGACACAAACTGGAAGGCTGAACTACACAGTTGTCTGTAAATAGATGTGTCTGATGAACCAAACAAAAATCCACTATTTTTTGGGGCATCAGAAGGAAATGTATGGCAACAATCCCAGTCACAGAATCTTTCAGGTTGGAAAAGACCTTTAAGATCATCGAGTTCAACTGGCAACCTAGCATTGCCAAGTCTACCCAAATTTTTTTAACCAATTATTTTAACTCTATGATGTATCGTGCCTCAATACATAGTCGCATATTTAAATCTATTCTACAGAAAACCAGAGGGAGGTACCTAGTATAGGGAGGCAGAGGCAAAGTAATCCGGGTCCACTTGTTGAAAGTATCTGAAATGAGAATCCTCTGCAGATGGTACTTGTTGCATTCCACATTAGTGGGAAGACAGTCTCTCAAAATCGGGTGCCAGGTCAGTCCAAGATCCACTGAATATTCCAGTTCAATAGCTAAAGTTGGAAAGAAGGTTAGTTACTTAGAGACTTGCATCCATAGGTCCACAATAAACTGGTAGCCTCAAGGAGCGTTGGTCGCAAATCTACACTGACAAATAACCACTCAAAACTTTTCAAACCCTTGTGTCAGATGCACACAGAAACCCCCTTCGGTGGCAGTGCTGGAGGATATGTTACATGTTGCTGAGCAGGTATATAACTCAGGAGAAGGCTGCAGTACACCTCTGCACCCGCCACCTAACTCAAGGGACCACAGGTGCATGACAAAGTCATCTGTCAGGTCACCAGGATTAAGTCAAACCAATTTCTGTGGCTGTAACATGCAAGAAAGTGATGTGACATCATGACCTGCAACTTCTTTTGTTCTTCGGGCTGCAGGAGGAGATTCAGCTGGATGTAATTGTTGTGTAAGGCAGAGCAACATTCAGATTCAAACTTCTGGCTCTGTCACAAGGAAGTCACTCTTCCACTCCCCTCCAGACCAGCTCATTTCATTATCCAGCAAAACAATTTTAAATTGAGTTTGCTAGTCAGTGAACTTGTTTTCATTCAAACATGGTCTAGCTACATTAAACTAATGTATTCATTTCTCAGCAAAAATCAGCAATTTCATTGTTTTGATGTTTATGGCTTATAAACTTTTATTATGAAAAATAAAGGTTAGTCAAGCTTACTAAATACTTCAAGTTAAACTTTTATGCAGTTGTTAAAAAGTAAATAATAATAGGCACAGAGCTGTAACTTGAAGTAAATGTTCCAGCTGCCAGGCATTCTGGCTGTGTAAAACATGGAGTGTGGTTGCAGTGACAGGGGTAGTAAATCTGTGATCATTTTGATTACTACAGACCCATTTCTTCTACCCTCATGCACAGAGAATGACCCTTAATCACCCAATCAGTCCTGTTTGATGTTTAAGCACAGAAGACAGTGCTGTAGAAGTACAAGGACAAGTGGATACAAACAAGGGTAAGTCAGGTTTTAGTGTCAAACCTCCATCACCAGAATGAGTGCTTTGTTCGTCATGATTGGAAGCACGATTAAATAGTGCCAATTCAATACAAAGTTAAGTTGGTTAGCGTAATGGTAAGTGGAGTAGACTAAGAAACAAAAGAAGAAAGAATGGTTTCTTTGCTAACATATAGCTAAGCTGCCAAAACACTTTTAAACTTAGCAGAAATGACCTTAGGATGCCACAGTGGTTTTAATACCAGAAGAAAAAAGATATTATTAAGCATGAATAAGATAGTTACTTCCACTGGGCTCAGAATAGCTAAATCAGATAAGCCACTTTTGGGATTTCACATAAAACTTTTTCCATTTTTATGCAGAATTCTAAAGGAATAGTCAGCAACCCAGTGGATTAATACATGCTGCATGCTGCAGCATATTGTATTCTCCTTCTCCTCATAAAAAAACCCTATACCCCAAAACCTTATGCTAAAAGAAAGTGAATTAAGATGTACAAACAGCCATTCAAAAGCTAGGAAGACCTATTTCTTGTGCATCTTAAAACATACATAATGAACAAATTTTTAAGTTCCCTGTGACATGTATTCAGTGCATAGCATGTTTTTATTTCTATTTGTATGTATATGTGGATATATATGTGTTGGGTTTCTTTGGGGGGCTCTGTTAGTGGGGGAGAGGCCACAGGGGTGGCTCCTGTGAGAAGTTGCTAGAAGCTCCCCTGGCTCAAGTCAGACCCACCTCTGGCCATGGCTGAGCTAATTAGCACCTCTGTGATTAAGGTATTTAAGAGGGGAAAACAATAAAAGAGAAGCAGCAGCAGAAGAGAAAACAGTGGAGAGAGGGGTGGGATGAGAGAGGGGTGGGATGAGAGAGGGGTGGGATGAGAGAGGGGTGGGATGAGAGAGGGGTGGGATGAGAGAGGGGTGGGATGAGAGAGACACAACCAGGCAGACACCCAGGTCAGTGCAGAAAGGCAGGAGGAGGTGCCTGAAGCAGAGGTTCCCCTCAGCCCATGGTGAGAAGGCAGGCTGTGCCCTGCAGCCATGGAGGGTCACAGGGGAGCAGAGAACCCCCTGCAACCTGAGGAGGGTCCCACGCTGGAGCAGGGGGATGCTCTCAAAGGAGGCCATGACTCTGTGGGAAGCCCAGGCTGGAGCAGTCTGCTCCTGAAGGACTGCACCCCACAGAAGGGATCCACGCTGGAGCAGTTAGAGGAGAAAACTGCAGCCTGTAGGAAGGACTCACATTGGAGAAATTCATGAAGGACTGTCTTCTATTGGAGGGACCCCACACTGAAGCAGGGGCAGAGTGTGAGGATCCTCCCCTGAGGAGGAAGGAGTGTCAGAGACAGCGTGTGATGAACTGACCACAAACCCCATTCCCCATCCCCCTGTGCCACTTGGGGAGCAGTAGGTAATCAGGAGTAAAGCTGAGTCCGGGAAGAAGGGAGGAGTGGAGGAAGGTTTTCTTAAGATTTGGTTTTATTTCTCATTATCCTATTCTGATTTGATTGGCAACGAATTAAATTGGTTTTTCTTCCCCAAGTCAAGTCTGTTTTGCCCCTGACCATAACTGGTGAGTGATCCCTCCCTGCCCTTGTCTCAATGAATCAGCCTTTCCTTATATTTTCTCCTCCCCATCCCACCGGGGGAGGAGTGAACGAGCAGCTGTGTGGTGCTTAGTTGCCAGTGGGGCCTAAACCAGGACAATGTACACAGACAGATATAAAAGCATGTGTTGCACTGAATACACATCATACGGGGAAAAAGGAAGACAGGTAATTAAAAATTGCATCACTATGCATATATGTATGCATATATACACACATATTCATATATCTATGCACATATATACACACACTATTTCATATGGACAATACAAAGTTTTGCAGTTGATGTTCACTTAGCTTGTCAGATGTATTTTTGTTTCTCAGTTCTCATTACCATGGATAATGAAATCAGAAAACAAGTGAACTTTGCTGTACAGGAGAGGAAGGGCAGGAATTACTAAGAAGTCATTACCATAACAGGAGTCGGTGACAGAGCAGGATGCTGCAAAATCTATTTGCAAGAAAGAGTCTTCGTTGACAACGATGTCAGTGGTGACAACGTAGCGGGTGCTGGCTTTCTCGATGAACACTAGAGCATCCCCAGTAGAGCCACAGACTGGCATCTTTGTTCCGCCAGGATGGAGCAGCCACTTTCTACTATCCAGTGTGGTGAAATCATCTTCTAACACTGTATTGCCAGAGATGTTTCCTCCAATAAGAATCTGAAACATTAGGAAAGGAATTGCTATTGAAAAGAAAAAATGTCTAGAAGTCTTCACAAGCATACATGTGACAGAGGAAGCAGAGGAAGAGATTTACTGCCTATGCATATAAATTCTGCTGGTCCAAAATGGACAAATTCAGTTTGTAAAGAGTTTAGGTTATGAGGAAGGGGAATATATTTTTCCTATAAAGGGATCCTAAACAGATTGGTTCAGCTATATACATGTAAAGTTCAGAGAGGTGAAATCCATCCTGGATGAAGTAAACCGCTCACTAAAATAAATGTTGTTAGGAGCAAAGTGATTATACTGTCATTTTTCCTACTAACCCTTCGGCTCTACTATAACCTGGTGCACTACTATCAGGTTGCATCTAATGATATAACTGGGGAAATACTCCGTCATTCGGTTGACTGTAAGATGTCATGGTAAGCATTGTACTGTTCCACACCATGCAAGGTAGAATTAATTTTCATTTGGTTTTCTGAATTCAATTTCTGATTGTTCTGAAGTAATAGAACTACATTCCATGAAGACAGAGGAGTGAAAGAATGAGGATTTTTTTCATTTTTACCTGCCGGGATGGGAAGTAAAATTTTGTAACCACGTCACTAAATGTGTCTGGGAGTTTGGTTTCTGGGTTTTTCCTAAGGACCTGAACTAAGTGCTTTAAAAAAAACATTCATAAATATTTGAGCAAATTGAACTTGGACAGCCCAATAACACTACAATCACTTCAGTGGGGTTTTCTTGGGATTTATACTGTCATACAAAGTAATATAGTAATCTTTATAGAAGCAAATCACAAATACAAAACAAAACTTTGCTTTCAAAGTTAGAAGATGGATATAGATTAAAGCTTTTCTGTATTTCTTCATGTTCTATTCTACCAAGAGAGTTACATATTTGGATAGATTTAAATGACAGTTTTTGAAGTTTGAACTAAGGCCTCCATGTTTCATGTCCAGGCCTTCTGCAGTATGAACCTAAGGCTCTACCTATGCATAAAACACTTTCCCAGCTCCAAAACGGGCATTCAGTAACCTGCATGGAAACAGTGCATGAAAAACACAGGATCAGCTAACAGTAATTGTGCTCTATTATTTTGCTAAATTGTTATAATTCTGGAATATCTTTCCACAAAGCATTTTTGCTTGACCCAGTGAAATGACACATACCAACAAATGGGAAACATTGAGACTGAAAAGAGTCTGAAGTTATATTAAAAAAACTGACCCAAGATTCCTTACCTGGTCGATTACCCAGGGACTGTAGAAATGCCCGTTCTCAGATGGTTGCCACCAGCGAAGCCGAGTGGAGCTGGAACGGGCCTTCAAGGGAATTTCCAGGGCAATGTATCGTCCCACGTTGCTGGAGTTACTGAAGAGGAACTCCTGGAGAAGGCTCCACGTGAGGCCACCGTTAAGTGAATACTGCAGAAGCACAGGCTGGCTCCTGGGGTCTGGCACACCCTTGCCGCATCCCAGTCTCATGAAAAACTGTACAAATCTAACATGGGGAGCAATTACTGGAAAGATATATTTTCTACAACATCCTAGATAACCAACTAGAGAGACTTGGAGTTTGTCTATTGAATAGCCCCTGATTTCTTGCTCTAAGAGTCAGCAGCTTTAGGAGATCTTATGATTTCCTTTTCAAAGCCTCCAGATTATAAGCAGACAGACAGGTAGGACGGCAAAAGTTCATTTTGCCTATGCTGTGCTTTGCCAAGCAGAAGCCGGTCATTTATGTTTTGAGCTTTGGTCTGCATAGCAGATGGTGTCGCAAATATCAGAAACCTAATCCTGGGTGAAATTTTTATCCCTGTAGCCCACAAGCACAGATTTCAGTGGCAGAAAAGCAATGGTGCCCTAAGTACATCATAATTTGTTGCAAATTTACTGAAATGCTTAAGTTCAAAATAAGCATCCTGTTTTTCTATTGGCATAAACTAGAGAAAACCTGGACAGGAAAACAAAGCATGTTTCCCTTTCAGGGATCATTTTGTCCATTTAGTCAGCCTGGGAAATTTGTCTAAATCACATCACTTAAATGCACCAGCTTCCCTGAAGCCAGGCCAAGCCACCCGGGGACACCACTGCTTTCATCCCGTTTAATTGGCTGCCCCAAAGCAGCACAATAGACTTGTATCAAACTGTGAAATTCTTCCTGTTAGCCGATGCTCATAAATAGCTCTACTATGCACTTGGAGTGGAGGGAACCGCTGCTGTAATGATATTTACCTATCGGACTCGCAGGGATATTACAAGTATTATTTCCTGTTTGCACAGCTTTTGCACAGCTTTAGAGTGTCGTGTCTGTTCTAATTATTATTGCATTAGTGCTGCCTGGCTCACAGTTAAATGAAACAGTGCAAAAGAAGTTTTGTATCAGAAGTCTTGCTCTGGTTTGATCTGCAGGTGGATCCGCTGGGAGTGGAGGCTGCAGAGGTGCTGGGCAGACGAAGCTTCAATAAAACACCAGACCTGCAAGTCAATTAATTCTAGTCCTCACTGCAACTCATGGTTTCTCTTGCTACTATATATAACTTCTTCCGCTATAGATGATATCCACCTCCACATCCCAGACATAACGTATTGCTTGTGCTGTAAAGGAACACCGGGGACTTTCATGGATCAACATATCAACTGTAATGGATTGGATTCACTGCTGGCAAGTCTTTGTGCCTCCTCAGATTTACTCTGACATTCACCACATAATTCAAAGGAAGTAAGCCCAGGTGACCTTGTCTCTGTGGAATTCGCTCTCGGTGGATTGCTATTCTTTCATCTGAATTTTTACTAGTATAGTAATAACCCACACAAATATGGGTAACATAATGTGTAGCAGATTTGAAAGTTAAGTAACTTTAAATATCTCTCTTCTCATCTCACAGATATTTTGGAAAGCCTCTGCCTATTTTGAAATGGAAACCCGAAGTTTTCTTGTACATTCACTGACACTAAATTGTGTGGGTATTCTAGTAATTCAGAATTGAAGGGATTTGATCAGGTGTGATACATAAAATATGTTGTCCCTACTGATACCTCATGCTGTGCAGTTTCAGCTACTGGTATCACCATGATGGTAATACACTGTTCCCTCTGCTAAATTCTTTAAAATATAGATGTGATGGGAGTGGATAGCAGATTGCAGAGTCCACTCGCGATCCCCAAGTGCTGAGCGTGGCTTGCAACACCAACACCACTGCTCACCTGTGTACTTTAGGGGATCTCCTCAGAAGAAAAGGTGAGGTTTTAATGTGACTCCTGAGTCTAGTACCCTTTAAAAGAACGATTAGAAACGCTGGTTCTCATAATTCTTGGTGTAAATTGAAACCTCTCCCCAGATCTGTTGTGCTTTGCAGGTGGCTGACAAGAGTCAGCCTGGAAATTAAGAAAATCCCACTGCAATTATTTCAGGTTGCTGAAGCGCAGACGTTGTAGTCTGCCTTGCTGTTCAGAAGACAGCATACAGTTATTTGTTGATAACTGTTATTTTTCATAGGCATATACAAGAAATTAAACGTACTGCTTTGTTTTCCTTTTACTAAGACAGAAGTCATTTATCTCCATATAACACCTGGAGGTCAATATATGCAAATCCAGCTACAGACTATCATGGAGAAGAGATAAATGACGGTTCTTTGAACATGAGCAATAAGGAAAACATGCCATTTAGTCTAATGGAGCAACTTACAGGATCTCTTCTATCTTTTGTTAAACAATCATTTAATTTCAGAATGGTCTAGGAAATCAAATCAGTGCAGAGTATTGATGTTTGTGTTTACCATGTTCTGAAAAACGTTTGCTGTGAGTAATCTCACAAGTTCAGTACAAGGACCTCTCATATTACACCTCACTGAGGGTTCACTAATTGCTTATCTAAAATATATAATGGTTAGAAATTAGGCATCTTTATTGACCGCGAGGCTCTGTAATTAAACCATTATTTAAAGATTCAATGCTAATGAAGACAAGTCAAAAAGAGATAAAGTGCCTATTAAAGTGTTTCCCACAGAACATTAGAGTGGAGTAGGGTGTTTGCAAGGGACCAGTGAAAAAAAGTCTAGAAGAAAATGCAATCTCTCCAAAGTAATTATATAAAGATATAAGTTAGATACTGAATAAATTAGAAAACAATGCCTATTTGTTAGCATGCATGCAATTAGGATGTGGTTAAATTTGTATTAGTGTAATTTTTTTTAATATGGCTTGCTTAGCTTGTCTCACTCATCAAGTATCTCATCTGCAGGCTGTAATGATACAACATAATCTCTAAATACACTAAAAATATTTGTTTTTCAATTGCTGTGCTCAGTGTAGCCAGTGACACCTTGATGGGAATTTCCCAGTGAATTACTGGAAACAAAGGTGCTCAGTAAGACAAAAGTAAGCTTCAGAAATGAAAGAATTGTGAGATGATGAATGAAAGAGTTATACTGGCAGCAGATACTCCTGTTTCAGAAATGGTTCATAATACAATAAACTGTAAGTCAAGCAGAGTGTGTGACATGCAATCTATTTCTCATGTTATACATTTAAGAAATTAAAACTTGCATTAACTACTGAAGGTGTGGCATCAGATCCTGGAGTTCCTATTCAAGGAAAAAGGTAACATTTACATGGTTAACCCCATTAAAGTTCAAGTTAAATTTAATTAAAATTGCTAACAGTGGTTAAAATGGAATATTTGCTAGAGTAAGGGCCAAAGAATATATCAACTTCCCTTTACCACAGAAGTATCACGTATGTATTATTCTTCAGTATATTATTTCTTCAGTAAATTCCTGAAAGAACTTTGAAATTGTGTTACCTGGCTTGTGACAAATCTAGGTCTCGAGTCATCAGCATACGTAAGCCTTCTTCATTAAAGAAAAGGTTGTTTCCTCCAGACATGATACCGCATTTCCTTGATGGCTTTCCACCACTCACAAGCAGGAATCTGTCAGACTCCAGCTGACCTGAATACACCGTAAATGCATATTTATGATTTACTCCAAAGTGCTCCTACTGCAAGAGTACTATTTCCAGAGGAAGAGACCTAAATTAAACATCCCATGCAGAGTAAACAAATATGCAGTGTTTCTGATGCAAAGATTTCTAGAAAACTGCCACGAATCAAAACAAAATAAACCCGGAAGTATGAAGTTTGGGATCTTAGTCTCCAGTTATTCACAGGATTTTCTACTTCATTTTTTTTAAAGACAACAACAAGGTACCCAGGTCTATAAAGAAACTGTGAGTGTCACGTGGTAGCATGCAAGCAAGGGCTGGCAAAATTGAAAATGAACAGCAGCACCTATGAAAGGATGTTTGGTTCACAGGTGCTGCTTTCTTCAAAATGTGCTTTCCTTGCCACGCTTGCCCGTGGGGGAAACCTTGATGTGGCTTTAGAGTTGTGTGCGGGAATCCTGTGTGTGCCCAGGCACGTGTGAGGCTTTGAGCTCCCTCCTGCATCACTCGCTTGGGGTCTCCGTGCCTGCCGAGCGGTAGCCCTCACCGCTGAGACACACCGTCTGCTCTGAAATGATGTTTGCCGTGTTAAGGCCTTATAGTGTTGCCATGTCGTGAGAAATGACACAACCTTAAAGACCTCTGCTGTTTGCCTCGCTTGCACATGTTCTGTCTGTGAGAAAGTTGAACTACCATCAAACCATCATTTTCTTCTAAAATTATTTTCTACATGCAGTTTCAGGAAATTGTATTTTGGTGAAGATTTTGAATTCCAACATTAACAACTTCACAAAGAGGCAGCTACTCCAAACCAGACAAGTGATCGCCATCAGACTTTCACAAATCGTGCTTGAGAATGTCCTCTAAAGTAATTGGTTCATGGGAATATTCCCCAGCATGAATTAAATTCAGAAACATGGAGAGGTGAGGAAGACTTTGTTGTTTCATGCCTTGAACTCTGGGTTCCACTAAGACAGACAGTCAGAATTCAGACCAATAAAAAAGAAGAGATACCTTCAAAATCATCCTTAAGGAAGTCAGAGTTCTTGGTACTTATTTTACAGGTTGGCCCAGAGTACCCGGGGTCACAGATGCACTTTGTGCCGTTGATACAGCTGCCGTGGCCATTGCACATCTCCTCACACTGCGGACCGATGTACACGTTGTCGATGGCCCAAGTCACTGGCTGGGATCCAGCAGGGTAAAATCCTTGGTACCATCTGAACCTCGCCAACCTGAAAAAGGCATGAAGTGTACTTACTTTAAATAGCAATTCCACCTTTTTTGTATTCTGCATATATATGCACACAATACTATGCATATATACGTTTTTTTTTGGTTGGAACTGGGTTGACAAATAGAATTCATTCTAGAAATCGACTGCTATATCTAATTTCTTCAGTACCTCACGCATCTTTATGCTGACATTCAACCCAAGTACTGACAGAAATAAAAATAACATTATTCCTTAGCTGTAAACTGAATGACAGACTTGAAAGTGGGAATTGAAATCTAACCACTCTTCTCTCCATTGTTCGTGGGGATGATAAACGGCCATGACCTGATGAATTTCCTTCCACTTTGGAGTACATTGTCTGGGTCAGTCCAAGCCACATTCAACCCATCCTCGAGAGTGAAATCTGACTTCAGGCTGCCCCTCTGCCTGCATGGAGACCACCTGAGGAACTGGGGTGGCAAGATCTCACCCTCACAAAGAAAGAAAACATGATCTGCCATGTCACTAGGTACTCGGCTTGCTTTCAGGCGGCTTAATCTTAAACAAGACCGATATTGCAAGTTGTTAATTTAAACTATCTTCTCCTTTGGGTGCTGTCCTGTCATTTTTAATTTGCCTCTTAAGCGCTACTCGCGTCAATGCTGCATGTAAAGAGGAACCGACTGGGGAAGGAGGGAAAACAAACTGAGCAAGTCTCTCACTTGAGAGACTAGTCTTATTCCCAAATGAGGAAACGTTTTAAAGGAGGAAGGAAACCAGAAGAGTGAGAAGGGAAAAGCCCTTAATTGCATTGCATGTTTAATGTGTCTTGTTAGAGATATCTAAACGCAGGAGGCGAATCAATAGCATGGGCAGCCGATGAGTTTTTGTCTTGATTTGCTAAAACAGGAATTTTTATGAGGGGATTCAGGTGGTAAGGAATAAATGATCAGTGGGGATACTACTAACAGCCTCAAGGAAGATACCCAAGACCCAGAGTCCTGCTGGAAGTAAAAAGCATTGATTTCAGTGTGCCTTGAGGTGAAGCACAGAAGTGTGAGGGTGAAGGTCCTGTAAGCTCCTCTTCAGAGGACATCTCTGCCCCGTGGGCTGGATTCGTTCCACCCCTGAGGCATGTCAGCTCCCTCTCTCAGGCGTGGGTGAGGCATGACCTGTGTCTGAAGCAGAGTGAAATGCCAGTCTTGCTGAAGTCAGTAGGGGTTTCTTCACTGACTCAACAGGACCAGGGCCTTTCCTTCAGGCCATAACTGGAATACTAATTCGTAGTTACAGCTATCTGCTGAGAACACATATTCATTTCCAAATTAACATCCATAGTGTAAATAACTAAAAATGTCTTCATTTAAACATAATCACTCAGCATTTTGGGGATGAAAGGCCTTTTGTAATTTTTTAGCATTACACAAGGAGTCGGGTTTGAAGGTTTTTTCTTGTTATTCCAGTGGAT
The DNA here is from genome assembly GCA_027574665.1 of Rhynochetos jubatus. NCBI lineage: Eukaryota > Metazoa > Chordata > Aves > Eurypygiformes > Rhynochetidae > Rhynochetos > Rhynochetos jubatus. Next base: position 13,711,151 of record CM050652.1, read on the forward strand.
TCTGGTGGAGAAAATCCCCCTACAGCCCGCTGGCCCAAGAATTTCATGGCATCAAATGCTCCATGGAAGCTGTTCTGTGCTGCTGGATTGGCTGGCTATAAGCAATCGGCTTCTGGCCTGGCATGTGGGGGAAGGAATAGGAGGAAAGGCAGGCAGATGGGACAGAAACACTCAGGAACAGAGGACTAAATAAAAATACCCGCAAGACTTGAATGAGTTAGGAGTCTGCATAGTCAAAATTTTCATTTGGAGGGATGCATTGGTAGTTGGGTAAAGGGTCAGATCATTCTTTTGGGCAAAACCAGAAGGACAAGTGAGCTGCTGGAAGAGATGGTTACCTATTCCATACCTTAAATGTTAACTGTCATAAACCAGAAAATTCAAGTTTAAAATTTAAACATTTTCCTAAATTATTGAACATTCAGGCTTTCCAAACTTGATTCTCATCTCTTATATGGGTATTTTCATACTTTCAGAGACACATATAGGGCCACTTATTTAGTGGAGGGCCCATTGCATGTTTCATAAATACTCAGTCTCCTAGTTGCATAGACTCATAAAGTCTCATAGCTACACAGCTCATTTTCCTTTATATGTGGCACAGTTTAATCCTTTTACATAAAATGACATGATGCTAGAAGATAAGTTTTCCCTGAAAACGTAAACAATAGTGTTTTATACTTTGAAAAGTTGTATATTATTATGCCTGCTAGCACGTATTTTTCTGTGATACATATGTGTTATCATCCAACCTGGCTTGTCTCACAAACTTCAAGTTCCTGTGTGACTGCAGCAGTTTATTTCTTCGAATCAGAGAACTTTGCTGCTACAAGAGACCTCAAATATTTAGGTAAGTCTATTTCCTTACACTAAAGTAGAATCAAGTTAAAACTAGCTCACATTTTACTGCATTTTCTAATGAATCTCAAATTCCATGCAAGAATATCCTTGATGAATTCAAATGGCTAATGCACTGCAGTAAAGAGCATTGAAGGAGCTTTAAAGACAGTGAGTTTTGCATTTCTTTTACTATGCAACCCATGTCCATAAAAATGTCACCAATTAGATATATGAATAAATAGGAAATTATCTGTGGTTATTCTACATTAGCATTAGGCCCAACATACTTTTGGGAATCACCTGAACACTAATTGCCATTCAGAACAAAAAGCAGTGCAAAACTGGTCATCTGGCCTGCTCTGGTGATGCAGTTCTTACGGACAGCTCTTGTGCTGGGAGAACATTTTGGATGAGAAACAGCAATAAAACCAACCAACAAGCAGCTGGGTGGGAATAGCAGCTGGACACTTACCCACAGAGGTGTAGTTTTCCGAAGTGAATGACCTCCCTTCTCCAGCCCTGGGTGGTGCCTGCGTAGTAGATGCTACTTGGGTGATGCTCAGTGGAGCACAGGGAGCTGAGGTGGCTGCTGCTGCTGAAGCACAAGGGGAGCAGCAGGTGCCAGGTTGCCCCCAGATCTCGTGAGAACTCCAGCTTTACTGGGTCAGCAGAGGAGCTGTCAGTGGTGCAGCCGATATTGATCTGGGGACCAAGACATGAAATGCAGAGGATGACACAGGGCAGGCTGTGGGACTCCTAATCACTCTTTGTCATAGTCAGCCTCTCCCATTAAGCATGGTATTTATTTAGCCCAGGAAAATCATTTAACAACTGGGATGATGCACTCCAGATATGCACGTGAACATGAACTCTTGCACATTGCCCTACCTGTCCACAGGCACACTGCACTCTGGCTTAGTATAAAATGAAAGTAATATGAAATCCCCAACTACTTGTACTACGAGAAAAACATAAAGTTAATAAGACAAAATCCTGAAGGAGATCTGCTAACCCTGCTGGAGCAAATGCATCAGCCCTTGCAGTCCTCTGGCAGGTACTGAAGTAATCACAGCACCAAAAAAATGTGCATTTTTAAAACTAAAAGTATTAAAACAACATGTGCAAACATAAACTTTTTGTTAAATTGCTGAGCTACGCTATGGTCCTCTTTTATGTTACACTTCCAAAAAACCACATCTTATGCCACAGGATGTGTGCCGTATCACTTCAATATGTTCTTCGGCTTTCATACTCACTACCCATTTGCTCACATGCAGCGGCAAAGCCCTAGGAGACAGCGTTTACAGAGTACCAGAGTTGGATTGCATTTAGATTCAATGTCACACAAAAACATAGTTTGGCAGTGTCAAACTTCTCAGGGTGTTCTTACAAGATTCTTGATATCGATACTGGGCCTACAAGGAAAGGGTGTGTGTGTGTGTATGTGTCCTTTTCACAAGGGCCTGTAGTGACAAGACAAGGAGTAATGGGTTTAAACTGAAAGCAGGGAGAGTTAGATTAGATAAAAGGAAGAAATTCTTCCCAGAGAGGGTCGTGAGGCAGTGGGACAGGTTGCCCAGAGAAGCTGTGGGTGCCCCATCCTTGGAAGTGTCCAAGGCCAGGCTGGATGAGGCTTGGAGCAACCTGGTCTAGTGGAGGGTGTCCCTGCCCATGGCAGGGGGGTTGGAACTAGATGATCTTTAAGGTCCCTTCCAACCCAAACCATCCTGTGATTCTATGATAATAGCAGAAAAGGCAGAAAACTTTTGTGAACAACGGTTCCGCTACTGAAAAAAATATAATGTTTTGTGCAGAATCTGAGACCTCTTAACACTTATTTTCTGCATGCACCCAGTGCAAATTAGTCGTCTTTTCTTTCACACTGATATTAAGATGTTGTTTTAGTTTCAAATTGCTTATATAAAAGAAGAAGTATTAGTTCCCTTACAAGATGACTCTGTCATATAAAAAAAGATGTACTATACTTACCATGCAATAAATAAAATCCCATTGTCAATGAAATACAAAGCCTGTAATAAAACTATGAAACATTTTGGGGTTTTTTACATATCTTTGTAGCAGAATATATGTGTCTTTCTAACATGCTGCTCTGTAATGAAAATATATTTCTTTCTAAAACACAGTAATAGTCAGAACTGTGCATGAATGTTGAAAATGAATCCTACATTGAATTTCCTTCATCACTCTTCAGTGCACATGAGTCCCATCAACCTACATTTGACTGGAAGGGTTGTCTACTCATCTGGAAGCTTAGAGAGATGCTTGACCCAATATAGGTTTTGACTCTTGAGACACAGAGAGAAACTCCACTGCATTATGCATAACCTCTTCATTTATACTAATGTCCTCAAAAACGTGAGCTGAAAACATTGTTCTTACCACATATGGAAGTAAGAATGTAGATTTTATGAGGTTAATGCTCTGAAAACTTATGAATATCTTAAAGTGACCTCAAACATTTTTGTTCTACAGGCTGTAATCTATATTTTAAGACAGAAAATGGTTTGCATTCAATAATTCATGAATTAGTTGCATGACAAACTGAAGCGTGCATGAGTACACAGCTAAGCCTAGTTTTCCTGGAAAACCCTCAGTATCATTTCAGTAACTGTTTATAAACCAGTATTGTTTGCTGTTTAATGCTACAGGATGCTACATCTTTGTTAAAAACAGCCTGGTAATGGTGGCATGGCAATTTACATGAAAGGTTCTTTGACAATTTCTTAATGACAGATAATGACCCCTCTAAACTAACACATACTAGGCTAAATGACCACTCCCAACAGTAGGTGCCCTAGCTAATGCACTGTTTAGATTTTAGGATAAACCAGAAACACAGTTTAGTTTAGACTGTGTGTTTTCATTGAGGTACCTGTTTCCACTGACAAGAAGCAAGTATGCTCCTTATTCATGACTTTAGGTAACTTCCTAAGATGGGATGAATTTGGGCCATCATGGCCAAAGAAAAGCTTCCTCTAGAGCGTCTGTGAAAGTATGGGCAGAAGTAAAAGGAAAGCAGAACCTTGGGTCCCTGAGAAAGTCCATCAGTGCAGTTAAGCCAACAGGTAGGAAAAATTAATTTCTAGCATCACAGATGAAGTTGTAGCTCTCCACTGGGTCAGGTCATGGAAATGCTGCACAATTTTTTTGAGTGGGTTGTGAAGTGGCAGTCCGAACCTTCATTATATTTTGCTCATCATCTTCTTTGCCAGTGGTGACTCTCCAACCCATACAACATGGACTTTAATGCTATCAGTGCAAGTATATAGGTATGGACAAAGTAGTAATTTAGGCAAGAAAGTAGAAGACTTTGAAACAAGTTTCCCCTATATGTCTGTGAAAAGCTTCATGATACACTCAGATGAGGGAAAATGTCAAAACAATTACAGGGGAAATTTGACAGGCTTCTCTCCCTGGCAGTCGTAACAGCTGGGCAAATACACCAAAGAGCAGAACCTAAAGAACAGAACTCTCTAAGCAAAAATCAAAATACTTTCTGAGGACAAGTACCTCAAATTGGATTATAGTGTTTTCATTTACACTCAGGTCCCTTGTTGTAATGGAGTGTTCTCCAACTTCATTTGAAACAAACACCATAGCCGAATCTTCTTCCCTGTAAAAAAGGAAAGGAGTACCTTAGACTCAGTTTATTACACAGTCACTTCTTTTTAATTTATTGGTGAGAGATACGTACGGAGCTCCTTTAGAAGAATATGGGCAATAAAGCCCAATGTTCCCACCAGGATAGAAAAACCAGTTGTCCTCTTTGGGACCGAAGTCAAATGTATCCAAAAGGATCATAGGATTCTTCAGATTATTTCCATCAATGATGAAGTCATCAATAATCCAGATTTCTTCTTTTTTGCCTACAAAGAAAAGGGGAACATTCCTATTAAGACCTAATAATACTATTAGTAGAGAGCAAAACAGTCGCCAGTATTTATGGATAACACAGAGAAAAGGACACTAAAAGTGTGGGTTCATTATTTTCATTTTCCATGAAAATAGTCCCCATACTGCCCTGCAGCCTGACCCTACAGAATTAACTTTTATTACTCTAAAATATACAGAAAACACAGTAAACTGCAGAGAGAAAAATCTGTGTTGAACAATTATGTTCTGTTTAAATCACACTTACTCTGAACCTCTAGCATCAACGTCTTCTTTAATTATGAATTGCCTAAATGAGCAGTTGCTGTAGAGCCCAAGCAGCCTGAAAGGATGACTTCATTCTACACCTTTTCCCTTGCACTCAGCAGCTTGTGTTTGGCTGGCAAGAACTCTTCGAGACACAAGGAAACTAAGTGACCTTCTCTCCAATGGATTATGAATTCAAACATGTTGGAAAATTGGTGCTTTTAAACAGGAGAGGAAGTATTGGACTGCCAGATCTTTTGTGCAACTGTTTTTTTCATCTATCTAAAAGCCTTTGTGTTGATCAGGGGAAGCTAAAGGCTTCTTTTGAATAAAATTCCTACTTAAGGATAATGTCTGTGAGAAAAATTTAGTTGAAAGTTTTAGGCAGGACCATCAGAAGAATGGACTGGATTCTTAGGACCAGATTCAAATTTTGGTTTTTTTTTTTTTTTTGTTAGAGATGCGCTAGGTGTTTGCCTGCATGAAATAAATCACTGTTGTATCACTGTGTCTAAATGATCACTGGAATTCTTCAGAGCCCTTAATGTCAGCTCCTGCTAAGAAATGTGCTCAGAGTGACTGAGAGCAGAGGAGAGCTTTCTTCAGCTGGCACATCTACTGTAATCAGGAGGAATGAGCTCCATTCCTCATGTGGTTTTCTACAGTCTTTTACAATTTAATCAAAAGATTAACTGCTCACTACTTACTCTTTTTAAATGGGTTTTTAATGCCTAGTTAATTCTGAGCAAGGTAGGCTCAGTTCCCATTTACACTTGGGACACTTTTGTATAATTGGAGCATTCTAAGGGGGCCTCAGTGTAAATGAGAATCAGGTCCATTAAAAATAATGAGAAGAACCTGAGTGAAGTTAACTTTATTGGTGTTGCTTGATCTCCCAGTCCCTTCAGGACCAAAGCTGATCACCTTCTGTACACAGTCAAGGGGTTAAGTCAAAGTTAAGGTATTTTCACTTTAAAGCATACAGCAGCTTTATAAACACAGTAAACATAATCCTGCAATAATTTTAACTGAGGGAGTTCAAATATAAGAAAACATGATTTAAGAGTCTCTATTATTGCTGAGTTCAAAAATCTAGCCTCTTACAGATGCCGAGCTGTGCAACTGTGGATCTGGAGTCCCAAGGGTGTCACTTCCTTACCGTTGTTGTAAGGTTGCCAGAGCCTGAACCTTGTCGCGTTGCTTTGGGCTGCATAGGGCAGAGGAACGTTAATGAAGAGGACATCTGTAGTCTGCGTGAAGTAAAACTCATCTATCAGGTGCCAAGTGATGCCACCGTTGACAGAATATTGCAGCAGGATGGAATGAGACCGCTCGGGGGTGCCTGGAGCAGAAAGGATGTGCATTTACCTTCATTATAATACAGATTTTAAAAGCACTAGCTCAAAACCACTTATTCAAGTGTAAATACAATTAGGATACTCTGACATCTATTACAGAGTATGGGCTTCCTTTAACAACAACTAAAGCAGTTGAGATGTTCCATGTGTATTGTAGATATACATCTTTCTGTACTTTGTCTGCAAAGTGCTAACAAATTAGGGACCAAAATTACATTGCTGTTCATTATATGTACTGTCACAGTTAATTAATTAGATGAGAAGCTATCTCAGCGTTATAATTTTTTAGATTAGGACAAACCAGCTCCTTCTACCACAGACATTTTTCAGTAATTCAATATTTATTTGCTTGTTTTTCCCAGGTACCAGACATTACCCTCACCATCTGTAGCACCCGCAGATAGACACAGTCCTTATCCTCACAAATTTATAGTCCATGGCTGTCACTGCAAACACTGCTATGAGCATAATCACGCCCAGAAATCACGTGATTGATGGAAAGGGCTGAAAATCTTTATTAGCATGTTTTAACAACAAAAAAAGCAATATTCTGTACTTCAAGCTGGGCCTAAAAGTCAGCGGTGGAACTGAGAGTATAATTTCCATGTTCTGACTACCAGTTCCTCCTTTTTTTACCTAAAACTTCAGAGAGTCAATGAAGGCTCTTTACAGCCCCAGTCCCCCTATCTGCACTCGCTGCTGGCTACCCATCACAAGCTCAGTGTATGTTTGGCCCCTTGCTTGACGTGCTGAGCAGGAACACCAGCATCTGAGTGATGGTATCTCTGAGCTGAGTTCTCACTCAGACAAATTTACTCTTTGCTACCTTCACAGCACGGCACAGTAATGGCACATCCCCAAAAACTCAGTCCACAGGCAGGAACTAGTATCAGAAAAGGACATAGCAACAGTTTCTTCAACCCTGCTTCACTGTGTGTTACTGTGCAAGTTTCTCCCATGTTCTGTTCTCAAATTAACCAAATTTACCGAAGCCAAAGTGCCTGATGTGCACACTTCTGTTCCACGCTGCTCCGGGAACAGAGGAGGGAGGAGACACTCGCAGTCCGGAGCTGATTCAGCTTATCTGCAGCAGGTAACAGTGAATAACACACTGCTCTCAATGCTTACAGCTGAGAGATGTGTCCAGCTACATTAAGTTGCATTCAACATTAGGGAGCTTGCTGGGACTAAGTCCTGGATCCAAGCCTAAGGCTAGCAAGCCATATATGTTTAACAAGAAAAGATTTGTCCTGGAGTTTCACTGCTTTACCTCTTGCAGGTTGTGTCAAAATCCAGCCTTGAGTTTTTGGCTATTCCTGCCTTTGGAAATGATATTTTTATTCACTGTATTTGTTAATATTTTGGCAAGGATCATATGTAGAAATATTTCCAAGGCATAGTTTTGTAAAAGAAGTCTTCACAAAAATTTTGCTTTAAACCATCAAATATTGGGCGTGTTATATTTTTGGCTGTTATTGTTTTCTCTCTTTTCCATAAAGTACTTAAGCCCTAGTAATAAATAGCCAAGTATACATGATTAAATGCCTATTAAAGGGAATGAATATTAATTAAGAAAGAGCTAATTTGTCACTTGCCCATACAGAGATTTGGCTAAGATATTTATTTAAGAAAAATGAGGTGGTTCAAAACTATTTTCATGCTGTCCTTTGGCAAGGGTCCAGTCCCGGAGTGCTGAGGTTCTTGCAGAATCTATGAACATCTTCCACCTTCCCCAAAGAGAGGGTTGTTGAACGTTGAGACTTCAGACTGGAAGTGCCAGTTCTACAAGCAATGCTGGGAAAAACTTCTGAAATTGCATGGGAGTGACTCAAACCCTCAACCAGGTTAGTGGTTCTCCCCCATGTCACTCCTGACTTGGACAGGACTATATTTCAAAGCCAGACAGGGGCTTGGAGCAGAGTAAAACTGAATCATTGGCTTGAAAATACTTGTGCTAGAGAAACAGCTTCGAGCTTGTTACACCAATGTGTAAACTTGCCTTTCAAAGTCTGACTATTTTTCATACACAATTAAATACAATTATAGAGTTTTAGTCATCTCTAATATACCTACTGGGAAGTCAAATGGTAAGAGCTTTTAGTGCAGTGGACTGAAGCTTAAAAACATTAAAACCCCTGTAGTTCCTTATCAGTCCTTTCAGTGATCTACTACAGGCACCATTTAATGACTTGAAAAGACTGATACATTGATTTTTTTCCCCAACATACTGCAAAATCTCTAAAACATCTTGAGCTATTTTGTTTCCCTTCCGCTCAAAGACTGCACCAGCTGTGTGGTTGTGGGCACCACCACAGTTTACTTTTTCCTTTGGAAATGCACAGAGGGCCATGTATGCTGGTGGCAAGGTGGGGACGATGCAGACTCTCAGACAAGTTCCCATGTTATGTACCATAAACTGATGACCATGTACACTGAAGTTAAAAATGGAAATCCATAATCTTTTCTGCGATGCTACCATGTATGAATAAATACAGAGAAGTGATAGGAAATCAACAGTGATCTTACCTTTGGCAATAAATTTAAATGAAAACTGGATGTACACGGTATTAGTGCAATCTAGATCTCTTGAAATGAGCATTCTCAGTCCTTCCTGGAAACACAGAATATACAGTGTGATTCTCACTTCCCATTATCGAAGATGCTCTGCAGCTTAAAATTGTCTGGATGTTGCCTATTACTGACTGCTGGTGGCAGCAAGAGAGTTAGTTCTCTGTCCCACACCTTCTCCCAGGGCAGAAAAAGGGGACAGCGATAGTGTTGGCAAAGTGAGCCGTAGTAACGGAAAAGGCTAGATATGGGCGTGTGTCACCACCAGAAGCACAGCTACATGATCAGGTACAGGCACAGGTACAGCTTGTTCAGTTCCTGCTCTGAACCACTGGGATGTGACCTGATCTGCAAGCACTGACTTACTCAGACATTGAGTCCAAGCTAATAAACTCATTTTTGGGGCAAACTGTACAGTAGCCAAGCACCCTAATTTCCAGGCAGGAAGACTCCTCTCTAGGAGCTCTTTTCTGTGCCTCAAAAATATTTTGTACAAATATCCTTTTCTGGGGTAGCCACTTGACTTAGACCAGGAAGGAAAGGGAGCAGACAAGAAACCTCCTAGTGACCCTTAAGGCCCTGTCCATCTCCATAGATGAGCTCAGTGTTGTGTGGATCCTGGGGCCAGAGCCAGTCCCCATTCTGCAGAGATCTGGCAAACCACCTCTCAGAGCTTCCCTCATTCTCACACCTATTCCGCCAGGGGAACAGCCTGTAGGAACACCAACCCAATTTCAGATAATTCACATCTGGTGATTTGTGATTTAAATGATCTAAGGAGGTTGAACTGGAGTTTCAAGGTTTTGCAAAGAAATTTTTCCAAAGAATTCATTTCTACACCAAACATTATTAAACTTTGATTGTTTGGGGCACCTCAGTTCACAGTGTCAAATGAAGACTCGTGTATTAGCTTAAAATTTGTGTGCGTACGTGAACAAAAATCTATTATGTGTTTTGTTGAAGAACTGAGAAGTTTAAAAATATGATATTTCCTGGCCTTTTTTTAACCTGTAATTAAAAAAAATAATCCTCCAAATGCTAGACAACTAGTTAGAATGATAGAACCAAGTAAAACACAGGCTAACTACATAAACATTGATTACATAGATTACAGTGCTTTTAATTTGCATTATTCAAAATACTCAAAACCCAGCTAGGGGATATCAAGACACAAACACAATCAATTGTAATGTGTGCCAGATTTCCAAATCACTCAGCCTCAAGAATCTCAGCTTCAGAGTTTCATACTTTGGTGGTTAAGGAGGAATTTATACCACAAATGAAAGCAATAGCTGACAAACAGATGAAATTCATTTGTTCATAAAAAGCAACTGTGACAAACATGGTGTATATTTAGGGTAGGAAAAGACAAGAAAAATGAAAATGTCAAATTCTAGCCTTAAGACTTTGGCATAAACATGGGGGGTGGGGGGAAATTTACTTTCTGGTTTTAGCTCAACTGGTTTTATTAATTTTTTCAATATAAGTAATCTCTGACCCCTTTAAAAATGAGAGCTGTTCCCGACTTGATGGTGTCACCATTCAGGTTTCCCCTCTCAGCACCGTAGACCTCAGGCCAAAGGTCTGGATGCAAGTTACCGTTGAAATCATCCTTCAGGACAGATGGCAGAGGAATGACAGGGACACAGTATGGACCACCAAAGCCTCTGTCACACCTGGCAACAAATTGGGAGGAAAAGGTGTTATCCATCTGGCCTAGATAAAACACAACATCCTTTCTGTGAAGCAGGTTAAGCACGTTGCTACTTACACACAGCGACCTGCATCACAGATGCCGTGGCCTGAGCACATCCAGGGGCACCCTGTAGCCAGGACGACATTATCAATAGCCCAGGAATCAACGCCAGAAGCATAGTTGTACTGAATCCATCTGAACCGTGTTCTGGGAGAGCTAGAAAAAATAGAGTGCATGTAATTCAGGCTTTAAAATGTCTGCTCCACAAAGTGCTAAATAATAAAGAAAATCCCCTAGACTGCAGAAGAAGAAAAGCATATTAATAAGCATGAATCCCTGTATTTGGAAAAGATTCATATTCCAGTTAAAACTGGCAGTTTCAATTTCTCAGGTTAGATTTTAGGCAAAATTCCAGCAGCCTCTAAAGGATGGGACCCAAAGTGGTGAAAGCCAAGAAAGACCATTGCTGCGACTCTTGCTGGTCAGCAAAGCGGTTGAGTGGAAACTGTTAGCTACGTTAGCATTCAACAGCTCCATCTGTTGCTAGCAGAGTTAAAACAATACAATTGCTTCAGTAAAGTGAAAAGTATTGAAAGTTCATTTATACTAAGTGTTGTGTAAAGAAATAACAATGACTACACTTGCTCATATATATATGTGTGTGTAACAATGTATGAATATATCTAGTGGAGGGTGTCTCTGCCCATGGCAGGGGGTTGGAACTAGATGGTCTTCAAGGTCCCTTCCAACCCAAACTGTTCTGTGATTCTATGATATATGTACAAACATGCACATACAAACACACTGCTGTGATTGCTCGCTGCCTTTTTATGAGGATGAGGAACATATTTTGGAAAAAAGGAATCTGTCAAAACACTATGTGTTAGACCATCTTGCATTTGTTCACACAGGAAATACGCTGTGGGCAGAGAATTGCCCCCAGACTTTGACAGGATCAGGATACCATGATATTTGTGGTGGAGATCTTTTGGAAGAAGATGTGTGGTTCTTTGGAGTGAACTAGGAATCAAGATGCGAGTCCCAGTTCCTTTACTGTGTGTCCATTTTGACCATCGTATTTTCTGGGAGGTGATATTTACAGAGGTTAATGTGTAGGGTGCTTTGAAGAGTTACAGAATTATTCAGAATAATGGTAAGCAATATCATCATCTGTCATTTCTAAACTAGAACACGGTTTTATTCAGAGAGATGGATGCCAGCATATCTGCCACATCCATTTACAACCATGTGGTAACACCGTGCAGCAGGCAGCACTCTCCTCCAGGTCAAAAGGGTGGAGGTAGCACACCCAGTAACATGCATTTTGACTTGCTGAATGCCATGACTAACATGCCTAAAGGTTGGATGACAACTTACATGCAAAACAGAAAATAATTTTATACAAAAGGATGAGTCAGGGCATTAATTCTTGCTTCTTATTGGGTAAATATTAGAAAAGCTGGGTTTAGCATTCCTGTTCTTGCTGTCACAGATTATAGGCAAAACTTAAGAATCGACTTATCCAAAGTTGTTACTTCCTTAAGTTGCTGCAGTTCACATTATATCTGATGAAATATTTTGAAGTAAAATTTAACATTCCGGTGGCGTGACAACATACATTTAATAATTTAAAAGACATGCAGAAAATTCCCAAGCTGGGGGATGTTTGCTCAAATTAGATCAGCAAAATCTGTATCATGCTAAACAGCCAGAAGAGCAGTGCTCACTTGGTTGAAGGTGGGAGGTAGACTGTAATTCTCTTCCAGTTTTGGAATCTTTCTGAAGTGTAGATGGAGCTCTCGGTGTAGTGCTGACAGCCGATGGTTGGAGGGACGCACTCCTCTGTCACCAGGTGCCAGTCTCTCCCGTTGTTTAAAGAATACTGCAGGTGAATGCTGTGGGAATTGCTGTATGGCTTGCTGCAACCCATGCTCAGCTCAAACTGCAAGAAAGTGGAGGCTGATACATGGAAGTCCCAAGTCTCAGCATAACGGGGTTTTCCTAAGAACAGAGAGAACAACAACAAAAAGTATACCTTATGCCTGTGCTTTCCAGACTATTATTCAGATTTCCTATCTATATTTTCACCTTTTTCAGCCTTCTCTTCGCTGCAGGTTACTATATACCTGAATTTGTCTAGACCTCCATTCTTGTAAACACCTGACCCCTAAATAATTTGTAAAATAGACTCATACAAATGTAGCAATGTTTGGTGACACATACCAATGTTTTCGCTGAACATCAGAGCTGTGTCCATAGACAGGCAGTCGATGTCTACTTGACCTCCTTGTATTCTGTACCAGCTTGCTTGTAAATCCACAGTTCCATCGAATTTATCCTGGAAGCCAGTCTGAGAGCTGTCATTCATCCCTATAAGGACATCGTCCAAAGCCCACTGAGCTGAATGCTTCCCTATAAAAAGCAGAACAGGCAGGTTAGTGGAGTCCCTGTAAGTTATTTTTTATGTCCATATCCTGCATTCACCCAGCGAGCAGTGCTCAGTTTATGTGAGCACTGTTGAACAAGACTAAAACATTGCTCAAGGATGAACCTGGACTCTAGAGTATGCTTCTATTTTGGATAAACACAGGTATTTCTCTGTCCATTTCTCAAGCTTCAGTGCCTTTGTCATCATACGCTCTCCCTGTGTTTGAATGAGGCACTCCCTGAGGCTTTAGATTGGGGATTTTCATTCTATAGGTCACAACCTTCCTACCATTCCCCACAGCTAAATCAGAAAGGTCTCTGCTTAGTTCCCAAAGTCCCTTCTGTATGGAAGAGGATAGTGCACAGAGGAAAATGCTGAGGGCTCTTGATACAGATGATATCCGTAGAAGCGCTTTTCCCCTTCTCCTTCCTGGAAACCCCTCTTCTCTTGCTCTCCAACCTACAGGCATCTCGGTTCACCATCGTCTCCAGCCCATTTCTCCAGCCCTTCATTCCAATTCACCTTTCTACTGGCATGCTGAAAATGCCCCCTTACTGTACAACCACTGCCCTCACAGAAGGAGGAAAGACTTAATAAATTGTGACCTTGCAGCGTTGTGCCAGGACTTTTGTCTAGCCACTGTGAGGAACGTGGGTCATGGCTGACAGGGCCACCCTGCACTGATTTATGGCGGACAGAGGTCAATGAAGGAGTCTACTCCTCTGTAATAAGGAGTGGTTGTCACCTATGGGCCCTGGTATGGAAGGTGGTATTTCAACCTCTGGTCATAAACTCTCCCTCTTGCTGGGAGGTACAAGATTGCCACTGGGTGATGTCTCAGGTGGCACAGATATCAGCCAGGTGCCCCCAGAGCAAGTGGCCATGGGCAGGACACAGGTAGGGCGCAACAGGTCTGACATTGCACCACTTGCCAGTCCAAAATGATGGTCTGTGGTGTACCACTTGCTGCTCAGCATATTTCCCAAATGACGTGGCTTCTTAACTAAATCACATCCCTCTTGTCTTGTCTACTCTCCTGCCTAGTGAAGAAAATTAACTCCAGCACATACATTGTAAGAAAATGTACGAATGAAAAACAGCCATCAACATGATAAGTGATATCCAAGAAGCAGCATACCATAATTAGCTGAATGTAAGCTGTGTGCTTTTCTCCCCAGGGAACTGCTGTTAAAATGTACTTTGCTATATTTCTGAATATCACCTTGTATTTCCTGCAGGGATCCAGGAGCTGCTGCCTTGCACAAAGACGAGACACTTAATTATGACACTTCTAATAGTGGTAACGGGCCTCCATGCAAGGTGGAAGCTCTCACAGTGGCTGCAGGTATCGGCCAGCACCAGGATTTTACTTTCAGCTGAGGATGTGGGAAGTGGTTGAGTGGGCTTTGGAGGTGCAGCAGAGGCAGGGGAGCAGTGTGCTGGGACACCAGAAATGGCAGGGGATGAGTGTCCTGTTTTGGAGTGTAAAACAGTGAGATGAGAGCCACCAGGTAGGCAGAATCAAGGCCAAGTTAGGCCTCCTCTTCCAAAAGAAAATGAGATCGAATGTGTAAGCCATTTTGCATCCCAGGTCACTCTACACTCAGGTATATCCTCTAATCTTATTTAGGCTTTTCTGTGTAATATTCTTTTCCCTCCCTCCGTTATCTCTCAGCATCTTTTGTTTAAACTTTGCTCCTAAACAATTTTACTCTTAAGCCCACTATTCCATTTAGCGCTATAAAAGAAAATCACATCTGCAGTGTGATGGAGGAATTTGCTCTTACAGCACCCAGCTGTTCACCATACTGTATTTTTGGTAAGTTGAGATTCCTGTAGAACATGTCCATACTGAGAAGCATTGACATGTGGGTTGTGTAAAGCTGCTTAAGGAATTATTAGGATGGGATTGCTTACCATGTTGTGGCTGCCACCATCGGAAAGCGGTAGCGGGGGTTTTGGCCTCTCGAGGTAAGTCTATCGAAACAACCTGGGGTTCCAGGTACGACATGAAGTCCAGCTCTCGCAGCAAATGCCAAGTAATCCCGTTGTCGTTTGTGAATTGAACAACAAGCCCTACATGTAAATTAGGAAAGGCAATTAGTCTGACTGTACAGAGCAAATGGGGGCAACTCTTCAACCTGTACTCAGCAGCTGCCAACACCCATCCTGTGCATGTGACTTTTGGCAACCTCTTTACCCTTTTGGCATCTCCTAGTCCAGGAGCATTTTGTGGACACAGTCCTACTGCAAAGGTGTCGTGGACTCACCAGCTGCCACCCATTATCCTCACCAAACTCAAAGGATCAAATATTTTACAACCTCAGTGAAACTAATGGGAGTACCACAGAAACTGTAGGAATAATGTGAGTGTCTTCATACCGTCAGTATTTATTTCATGTTGGATATCCTTACAGTTTGTGTGAGACATTAAGTTGTAATTTTGATGGCTGGGCTCCCAGTATGGGTAGTTCACAGTGCTCAGGCTACCTATGCAAGCTCACAGCATCCTTAGAAGTTACTTATCATATCTAAGTAATTTAGGATAGTCTTCATATCTAACACACAGCATGGCGAATACCAGGACATAGCAGGTTTATGAAGTCACTTATAAGCTCATCAAAGGGGATAATACAATAAAGAAGCTTTTATGTATATTTCTTCTCTTAAAACACTTTTTTTACTGAGTATGTTCAAAGGTAATGGATTATCTTATGTCTTACACTGGTGCAAATGAGAGGAGACTCAAACTCTCAGTGCAATCGCTGCTGAAAGATGACAGTTGTGACCCGGCATAAATGTAAAGGCGTATGTCAGGAAAGAGTCCACTGATGTTAAATGATTTATATTGAGAGGAAAATGAAGCTTTCTCATATATCAGATGTCAGTGGTCTGTCTTAATGGATCCAGACCACTTTCCATGGGGAATTTACCCCCAAAACTCTTCTGATCCTTCCCGAACACAAATATCAGCCCCCTGCCCCGTAACTCTAAGCATGTGGGTAAAATAAGAGAGGAGACAGCTGGGAGGGATGAATTTCTTTAGACTAAATATATTTTCAGCTGCGGCTTTATAATTCTGCAATTCAGGTAGATCATGCATGAGCTTAGGCTGGAAGCCAATCTTCTATTAGATCCACTGGTGCATTTGCGAGGCTGAACAAGTTTTTGGGCACACAAGTCTTCTGCAGGTCAGAAATGGCAGTTGCCCACTTTATCCTGAACTTGAATTTTATTCCTTTTATTGCAGACCTGAAGAAAGTCCTGTGTACTTGTAAATTTACCGGTTCTCCAACACTATCAAGTAGTCTAATAAAAGCTATTACACCTTGTCTTGTAAATGTTGTCTTTCTCAAACCATCACAGCTCCAACAGTTACTGACGAAACCAATTTATGTTAAAAATAAAACCTTCTTTTATATTTTGTAAAGGCAGTAAGAGGCAAAAACACTGTAGAAGACACAAAACACAAAAAGCTTAGCATAAAGAAAAGGGGTTTTACCTTCATTCCTGGCTCTTGGTCTGTTGCAGGAGTTACCCACAGCCTTGCTTCCAATTTGTACATAAAATTGAACTAGCCTGTTAAAAAAATCGGGGTAGAAGTGTAATTATCTTCTGATAGGACAAGATCAGTCAAGATAACCCTTCTACTCTTAACTGATGTGGCATTTTCAGCTAGGTCCTTCTTCCAGGCTTATTGATCAGGTATTGTTCCCAGTGAAATCAAGCATGGCTGTAGTAAACAGTGGAGGATGCAAGACAGAATACGATGGTGTGGTTTATTGATCCTGTGCCTAATAAATGTATTGTTGGACGGAGTAGCAGAATTTAGCAGTTCCTTCTTTCACATGATAATGCAAAATCTCCAAAGAAGGCAAATCTGCTGCTTGCATCAGGTCTTACCTTGACATCTTGCAACTGGAAGCTGGTTTAAGCTTTACGATGAAGTATTAGAATTATTATATCCTCACTAAAGCACCAATCCCTTTTTGGTCCTTAAATTCCTATTTTAAAAAATTTTCAGTGAAAAGCATTCATGGGACATTTTGTGAAGACATGCCTTTCTACAGTAAACCATAGCAACTTTTTCACCTGTCTCTCTGCATGGAAGTTTTTCCATATCCTCATTTTTTCCCATAACCATTTTCTGCAGCCCTTCTAAAGCCACAACAACCCTTTGAGACAGTGTCAGTAGTTTTATTGACAGAGCTTCTGTTTAGCCTGGAACATCTCTATTTAGCTATATTTGTATTAATAATTATCCCATCCTTGTGCTCCAAGACGTTGTTAATTTTCTTTCCCAATCTGCCGTGATGCCCTGGTATCCTTGTTGGTATTTTTAATTGTGATTGTGGTGTCAGAGTAATTTACATTTCCTCTTAGATGAGTATTATCGTGTCATATAACTGCCATTCATCTCAAGTAATGTCCTGCAGCTCCCTCACCAAATTTCACTGCACGTCTCTGACATTCTGGTCATAACTAATGTAAAGAGCACCGAGATGACTGAAAATGCCACTGCCCCCTCATCTATGCCTTCTTCACAGGTTGTCTCCATTGCACACCTGACACAGTGCCTGAACAGGGCAGGGAACCTGGACTCATCCTCACAATGAGGTTTTGCATGCTGGAAGTTGGAGATGCCATTCTCCTCCTTGTTTCCTAGCCGGTTTTTGACTCGATGATGCCTGCCTGTTGTGTGACTATTGGAGTACCCGCTGATGTGATGTCTTTGAGAAGAAACTGTTTGTGCTGGGGTTGTCCTCGTGGAGTACATAGGGTGGCGTGGGGTTATTATCAAACAGGGTTTCTGGGTATAAAACAGCACAAATCTAAAGGAAACCAGGCCTCATTAATTCTACTGCTTGTAGATAATTTCTTTATTTTAAATACTAATTTTAAGGTGAATTTGTGTCTCTGCGTGAAGAAACAAGGCTTGATTTGTCACTCAAATAACTTCCCACGAGGATAACTGTTTTCACTTCAGGGGATTTGGTCCTAATTTGTAGGCATATTGGTAAAATCACCGACAAGCCACAGGACTACAGAGAGAGGCAGTACAATGCAGATAGAACTCCAATTTCCCTCACCCACTGCTACATACACAGTGTCACAATCCTCTTCTGATTCTAAACCAGCCACACTCCAGTTCTGTTACTGAAATCGGTATCTCCTATCTGAGGTGTTTTGTATATCCACAGGGACTAGGACAAGCCAGAATATACTCGTCAGTCTGATTCATAATGTAACCCCATAGGTAGCTCAAGAACAGACAGGCTCACAGTATTACACTATTTAGCCAGGTAGGTCCTATTGTTTGTTGCAGCTCTGTTGCTTGAGACAGTATTCAGGCAATAAAACACCAGACAGCAGTCACAGAGGTGGAAAGATTTACAGTCTTATGATGAAATTCTCTTTTATGCTTGCCAAATGTAAAAATCAGTAAAAAGAACAAAAGACAAAACCCCCCACCCTTTATGCAGAAGGGTGAATCAGTCCATCTGATCTGTAAGTGTTTGACCCAGAACAGCTCTCTGTAATAGTTGCACAGTCATTAGCAACGGGGTCTGTACTCAGACGGGAGCCAAGTCAGCTAACAAGACAGATGTCACCACTTGGAAAAAAAGTATATATATTCCATGGGTTTTATCTAGCTGCCAGGTAGGCACTGTGTGCAAATGCTCTCACTGAAGAGACAGTGAAGAGTGTCATTAGGGACAGGCCATCAGAATGGGAGGCAGTAGCTCATCAGTAACCAAAATGCATCCAGGTATCGTACTGTCAGTCAGGAGGATGGAAATACTGCTGGTGAAATTGTGCCTTTGGTGCACTGGGCTGTGCAAAAGAGAAGGGATGGAGAGACTCCAGGGGGTTGGTGAAGTGTAGAACAAAAAGTAGTCTGGGTTAAATGAATTTTGACACTTACAGCTCTCTTAGTGCTATGGGACATTGTCCGAATGTCTGTGAAAAAATGTGTAGTCAATCATATAACAGAATAAGGAGACAATAGGAGAATCAAAGCTAAGGCTATGATAGCACTTAATGTATATGCCAAACATTGAGTGCTTGTTTATGATCATTGGCTTCAGGGAAATAGGTTTAGTTTTAAATTCTCTTAGCATCACCTGACATTACCTGAGTTTAGTGGTGCCCTGTTTGCCTGCTTCCCCAAGCAGCACCACACATCTCGGGCTGGCAAATCTCAACACCTTTGGAGCAAAGTGAGCTAGGAGCATGAGCCACTATGGACCCTGCTCCTCTGGGAAGAGAAGGGTGAAGGGGAAAAGGGTCTTTGTACTTCTTACAAGAAAGAACAAAAATTCTTTACATTCCTTACATAAAATTTAGACTTTACATTCAAAAAGCTGTATCCAAAGCAAGACGATAGAGAATACATATAGGTAGATCTGCAGGAATTCAGAATGAAAATAAAACTTTAATGTCTTGCAATATTTTTCAATTTTTTGCTTTTCCATGCCTGATTTAATGAAACGAGATCTTAAAAGGTCTGGGAAAACACTATTAACCTGAAAAATAAGAAGCTTAAAAATCTACTGCAGGAGTTTCAGCCTTCCTATTCACAACCCGCAATCCACATATCTAACGGTATGTTTTCAAGGCATATTTTCCTGCTGTTTACTCAGCCACCAAACCCCCCCAACCAAAAAACCCCTACACAAATAAAAGATAACTGTGCAGGCGCTAAGATGACCCCTAATAAGATAACCAAATTCTATGCAAAGAATTACTGAATGCAAAAAGTAATACCAAAATGGCAAAAAGTGCTTTGCTCTAATCTCCTCTTTCAAGTGACATTAATTTTAGCTCCAATAATGGAAAAAAATTCTAGGCTGAAGAATTATTTTATTTTTAGGGTATGGGTCTTTCAGTTAACCCTTCACATTCTCACAAACTTTGTCTGCCTTTGCTTCTAGGAAAAAAGATCCAGTTAATGTTACAGATGGTCTCAAATGTTCAAGTGGGATGCACCTGTTCTAAGCAAGGTGTCTGAAGGCTGGGTCTTACATGATCAACCCAGATTCCCTTAAAATTAATGACAAAAACACATGCTTCCAGAGGACAAAGCGCTGGCCTTAGCTAACCCTGTTTAGGATGAGTTGCACTGCCCTTCTGAAGTAGATATTTTCTTGAGCATAGAAGCAGCCTGGGGTAATTGCTGTGGTCTAAGAGGCGCATGTGCTGGTCAAGCTGCATAAGATGGATCCTATCCCTGAACACACACGTGGCTGAAGAAATTGGAAAACCAGTACTACTCCCAGTTGTGTTTGAGATGACCAGTGCTTTTTTCTGTCCAGCAAACAGCCCAAGGATGTGGCGTCAAACTTGACTTGTTAAAGGAAGTTAAGCTTCTCACTGTGATGCTTATAAAGTTCAGTGCTGGCTTATTTTGACAAAATGATTAGTCACAGCAGGAAAGCAGCTCACAAAGTGAGCACATGCTCAGAAGAGGGATCTTAGTTGCTCTTATGAGGTCTTATGAGGTGTCCCTCTGGCCATTTATGTTCTTGCGTCAGTTTTGAGACATCAGATGACCATGTTCCCATGCAAAATCTATCACTGTTTCTAGTGATAGATTTACAAAGTCAAGAAAGACCATTGCTCAGTATTTTAAAACTTATTTTGGCTTTTAAAATGGTTCAAACTCTATAAAAGTAGGAAACTATAAATATGAACATCTGGTGTTAAAAGTGGTTTCAAAGTAATCTTAAAGCTAAAGAAAATCCTTTTCTTTTTACAAAAATATTTCTCCAGGAAAGAAGGAATAACTCAAAGAATCCTATTTGAACACAGACTTCTTGATGATATGGTTACTTCCAGTATTATGCTGCCCAGGATTAATAACATGAGATTTAAAAAGACAGTGGATCAGAAAAGAAGTGCTCAGTTCTTCCCAGAGTTCCAGTGCAAATATGTACTTGTCCAAAGCATATATTGTCAAACAACTAATTAATTTAATTATTAAGTAATTTACATAATCATATCAATAATTCACATATTTGTCAGAGCAGAATTTGTCAGACATGCAGGGGACGGAGGGAAGGCAGGTGGTGCTGTGCTGCTCAGTGCTGGGGAGCAGCTAAGCATCTCCCCAAACCTGCAGCACACATACTGCCCTAAGGAGCACCACCTGTCTGAGCCGGAGGGCAGTAGCAGTAATTTGTGGCCAGTCTTTGCTGCATGATCCCACAAATTAAACATTGCAGAAAATCATGGCATTGCATACTCTTGGAGTAGTACCTGTCAGGAGAAATATCTTTTATTAAGCTAACTGATATAATTGTAGGGTGGACAAGGTTTCAGGTGCATGGTCCCTCATGAGACTGGACAAAGCAGTAGCAAATTCCAGGCTAAACAACAATTAGAATTAACAGCCCTTTGTTTATCCTAATTATATCAATCAATTAGACAATTTGAGAGAAAAAGGATAATTGCTACCAGCAGAGCAGGAATCAGTGGTGGCGGGGAGAGGGGTGAAGGCTTGTTAGCCTCTTGACTACACAGAAACAATTCACATTCTGGTTTTTTGCACTTCTGACAAGTGGACTAATTCACAACATCTGGCAAGTAAACAACAGCTCATTGCTACGCCATCCGCATGCCTGCAGTTCAATGCAGTCAGTGGAAAGGGAGTTTTTCTGTCCAGCTATGGGCAGAGTCTTAGGTTTGTGCAGTCTCAAGATCACATCTTCTGCCTGTCCATCTAGAATACAATGCAAATTATATTTGCAGAAGGATGAATAGTTCATATTTTCTATGCTGCTACTCCGTTCCATTTCTACCTCAAGTTTTCTCTCTCAAAAACAAACAAACAAAAAGGAAATAGTACACCAGAATGAATAAAATGTAATTTCTCTGCCTTTAAGATTTCTCACACAAGTTGTGATTACGGGAAAAACATTCCACACCTCCTCACATCTACACCTATGATAACGGAGAGCAGACAACATGAATACACCGACAATTGTGAGAAGCAGCACTGAGCAATGACCTGATATTTGTGGTGTCCAGGGGAACAGTCCTCGCCTCCCTTTTGCCAGGTCCACTGAAGTACAGAGATTTTCCGTCGCTGAGCACGCCACAGCCTGTCCCAACCTGACCTCCTGTTATCTTGTACCAGAGAGGACTTAGCTTCCTCTCAAACCTGTCGAACATCTCACTGTGATTAGGCACATTAGACACACAGGTTCCATGTGATGCTTCAAGAAAAAAAAAATACGGGAGATGCTTTGGTGAAACTGTGCTGAGCAGAGCAGAGGTCAGATACAGTACATTGGCAGACAGTTCTGTTGCATCCATATAGGAGAAAGTACCGGGCTTTTCTAAGAAAATGCCCTGACGACAGGATTGTACCTTTTTAAACCCTCTTTACAAATTTTTGTAGGCAGAATGAACCCTCTTCCTCTCAGCTAAGATGGCTTATTTCACTAGGTGAAAAGCAGCTGTGCTTTATGTTGATAAAGCATTTTATGTAAAGAGAAAAATATTATCCTTTGATTTCATTTTAAACAAATTGAACAAAAGATGCCAGCTTACTGCTTTGTTGGGATAGAGGGTTGAAAAGAGTGCAGCATGCAACTGGTTGTGTCAATCGCTTTTCTTTTTCCAGTGGGTTTTGGGGTTGTTTTTCTGTTTCAGCATAAAAGCCCCTGAAACCACAAGTGAGCAGAATTTTCCACAGAAGGGCCTGTCAGAACATATGTTCTCTCCTGGTCCCATGCCATCTGATGGCCAGGGGACTCAAAACCAGCAGCAATTATTTTGAAGAGGATCCAAAGGCTTTTACGCAGACTTTTTAGTTCATGATATTTTATTTTGTTTTCTATCACCAGTCCCTTCCCCATTCATACAGATGGGGATGTTCAAAGACTGCGGTTGCCAGAAACATCACCGGTGTCCGCTGCCTTCAGCTGCTCTGTTTTGTCTGTGCTGAATTTTATTTAACAAAATAAAAACATTCTTGCTGGCAGCTCATGAAATTTATGTCATAATATTTTTTTTTTTGGAATGTCACAGAGGAAAAACAAGATGCTAGATTTACAGCTTTAATTCAGCCAGCGCTTACTGTAACCCCACCTAAAAAGGGCTTGTCTTACCTGTGTAGCCCAGGTCACAGAAACAGACCCCCGAGACACAGTCCCCATGGCCGTTGCAGTAGCTGGGGCAAGGCTCAGAAATGTAAACGCCATCTAAGCCAAAAGGAGGTACGCTCTTGTGGGAGCTGCTCTCCTGGATCCAGCGGAATCGAGTCTTACTGTAGAGAAACAACGATGAAGGGCATGGCATTACTATTCCCAGCTCCAGTATCTACTGCTCCTTGTTTAAGACTAAAAGGAGCTTTTCCTAAATTAGACATTTGCAAATAAGATGCCTGGAAAATATTTCTGACATCCTACATTTTGTATGACTCCACTAATGGATATTTTTTCCAGATTTTTTGGATGTGTTTTAACTTCCTCTCTTTCTCTGGCCTGTATCCACCCGCATGATGCAGAGAACAGATTCACGGTTTTATCAACAAGAGCGAATGATTACATGTGACTCTGAAGATGCCTTTCACTACTTGTTCAAACTGAACAGCTAATTACATTTTAAAATCCCAGAACTCTGTTTCTTATGGTGCTTACAAAAATAGCAACGGCAGCGATGCAGAGATTATTACAGGACGGTATTAGATTGAGTAAAAAACCTTAAAGTAATATAGACAAAGGAAAAATAATAACATGTCCTGTAGGACATTATTTTTCCTACATGTCCTACAGGAACATAAAATCTTTATTCTTGGATGATAAAATGAAATTCCTGGAAAACACTGAACTAATCCTTAGCTTGCATGACCGAAACTGCTCTGAGGATTCAGTTAGCCTGCACAAAGTTACTCCAGCTGACCCACTGGATAGGAAATTTGTTGAAGAAAAATATTTTGGTTTCTCATTTTCAGTCTTTAATTTTTAGTTGAATAATTTTATAGGAGCTCCAGAGAGTGGAGCAGATTTAAAATCTCATTGCCAATCCAATGGATTAACTAAGATCCTCCTTGTAATAAACCTATTGCTTTTTTTCTGTTGTGCACCAGGATTTGGTGAGTAGGTGATCATTGTGCTAGTGCTTTGTGCCAACGGATGAAACGGCATGCTGTCCGGATAACCCATGAACCACGATTTCCAAAGTGACCCACAAAGCCGAGACTCCATCGTACTCGCAATACTTACATTTGTAATGTATTAGCACAAGCTTCTTATTCCCGATCACATTACTGAACATAATGCCAAACAGATTGCTGCTATTGATTCTGCACTGCTTGTTTTGGGTAAATCAAATCAGCTGATGTCAGATCTGTGCAATTTGGCACCTGCTTTTATTGGCTAATTACTGAAGAAAAGACAAACTTGTTACGGTACACACTGCTAATTCAGCTCCTTGCAGCAAAGGCACCGGCTCCCTGCAACACAATACGCCACATACTCAAAATCTGTGTGAGGGCTGGGGGATGAGGAGCTGGAGATAGAAGGATGGAGCCGAAAACCACGGGCAGCACTACAGCAGCTGCCTGGGGGCAGAGAGGCAGGAGGCAGCAGGGACGGCCAGGGCCCCACAGGGATGGCTGCCGGCTGTGCTGGCTGCACTGGAAGCAGGCCGCAAATCAGTCCGGGGCAGTTTACAGACAGGGTAAGACACCGAGCAAGGGGAATGAGAAACTTCAAGTAAGACTGAGCAAAGCCTCCTGATATCAGGGCTTATTTGCATCTTCCACCATCTGATGTTTTCTCATCTGTATTAACCCCATGCCGAGGTCGCGCTCGCAGATGAGCACACCTATCATTCCTCCCTCTTTGACTTCAGCTGTCCTGGTCGCCTTCCATGACACGGCACATTACACAGCGGCTCAAGTATGCTTCTAGGGTTTCTTTGCCCAGTGATAAGTGTAAAATTAATCCTGTTCAAATGGCTTATTTGATTCAAGTGACTTACCACCCTCTTGCTGGTGCCTCTGACCTAAGTGATATGCCTAAAAACAAGCAGCACCACAATGAAGCAATTGATGTCAAATTAAGATGTTCTGGGTTCCTTGTTGCTTTGTAATTTAATTTTTAAATTAAATTACATCTTTAAAATGGAAAGCTTCTCCCTATTTTGGAGAGCACAGTATATTTTTCCCAAATCTGCTGATTTTTACACTGCTTTTGTTCACAGCTTGCAACTTTTTCCTAACGTAACATCAAAGAAGAGTCAGCTAATTCACAGGTACCACTGGCATCACTGGCTCACAGCGTACAGTACCTGGATGCAAGTGACCTGGGGATAACAATAGTAATTCTTGTCCAGTCCTCAAAGTCTCCCGTGTGATACACGGTTGGTTCGCTCAGCTCCCGGGAGCTTCCCTCGCATCCTTTCGTTCCCGGAGATGCAGGGTAGCAGCCCTCCTTCACAAGTGACCAGAAGAGCCCAGCGTCGTGCGAGTACTGAAGCAGAACGGGAGCAGAGCTGCTGTACTGGTTGGTGCAACCAATGTTGAGCTGCAAAAAAGCAGAGCATCAGATACGAACTGAAGAAACCTGTGCTGTTATTTGTATTTATGGGCTGTAAACCACCTTTGACTTTTTTGTTTGGGAGGCTTAGCGCTCTGAGCCCCTGCTTTGAACCCTGCTGGCAAACTGATGCTTGGAGTCTGCTTCCTACACGTACGATATTTCTCAGTGAAATTCCCACTATCCCTTTCATTATTGTTGCTGGGTTCAATACATCGGAATGTGCAGAGAGCTTTCCAAAGGTCCTGGTGTGTAACAGGCCACAAACAGCAAACTGTGCCTGGGAACCCACATGCCCAGGAGGAGTGGGAAGAGCTGTATCCTCCAAAACCCATTCCATTGGCAGTCCAACCTTGTGCCC
Organism: Rhynochetos jubatus; assembly: GCA_027574665.1. Lineage (NCBI taxonomy): Eukaryota > Metazoa > Chordata > Aves > Eurypygiformes > Rhynochetidae > Rhynochetos > Rhynochetos jubatus. The sequence continues at coordinate 13,737,108 of CM050652.1, forward strand.
AGAGGATCAGCCTGACTCTCAGGTCCCTCCTGCCCTGGGCTGCGAGCCCTGACAACAGCCTAGTCACTGACTCCGCACAACTGATGTCTGGGAGTCGGTGCTGCAGTCTGTGCCCCCAGAATAGAGCAAAATGGGATGAAGTGGAAAAATGCCTATTAAAATGTGAAATGAGAACGTAACCAAGACAAAAATCAACCGCTGATTTGAAGTTTTCAGCTTCATTTTTCAAGCTATCAGAGAAATATTAGTTTTCATTATTTTATTGCAGAAATTCTACTTGAGCCGTAGAATGTAAAATGTAAAACAAAATCATTCATGTAAAATGAAATAATTTTGACAAATTACTGTCTTTGAGTTTATCAATGCAAAATTATTCCAGGCAGCTATTAAAAATGGAAATTTCACAAACTCAGGAAAGCGTTTAACCACATGTTTAAAATTAAAACATGCAAATAGGACTAACACATTTGTGTGCAGGCCAGTTTAAAAGCTTTCCAAAAAAGAGAGGAGTATAATTTCAGGCCTGAAATAATTGACTTTATATAGAAGAACTCACTGTTCTCTGATACATGTTGTTTATGTTTTGTGTATTTATGTTACATTGCCAAGGGTTTCGGTGGTGGAAGGCGTATGAGGTATTCCTTAAGCATTTGTTTTTCAGACTAAACAGTTTCTGAATTACTGTTGATCATCAAACCTACAAAATGGAGACTTAGTCACTGAAGCAGAGAAAAGCGGTCAAGAGACAAATAGCATCTTTTCCAGGCTAAATGGTATTTATATATTTAAGTATTTTTGGGTTTTAGACAGTTTAAGGTATAAAACTACTAGCGATACTCACTCAGAAATTGTACTGCAATCCCTCAGTTTGTATAGATTTTCATTAGCATAATTTTTAGATGATATGAGATTATTTTACAAATCCCATTATTTCTAACTAACTTTCCTATTTATAGAACTGTGGGAATTACATTTGAAAAGCTGCCTGTAAACATCTGATCTCTTTAATAATTCCACTTGTAAATTATTCAGTGTCTGTATCCACCAATTATGTAAGGACCATGTATTTGTGGTGAGCTCATTAAAATTGCATTGCAACCAACATCCAGAATTCACCAATGGGATTTCATTATAAACTCAATAAAATTTTGATTAGGGTTCAGAAACAAGAGCTTGTCAAAGCAAATACACTTTCTTTGGAGCCCATATTCTGATGTATTGTCAGACCACTGAAATTTCTGTAAGCCCTTTAAAGAAGAGAATGCTAATTGGAGCCTACATTCATTGGCACAATAAAAGTAAATTATATGAAAAATCCACACTGGAGTACAGAGCATCTTGTAAGTCCTTAAATAGTTTAAAGTACAAAAAAAGTACGCAAACCACACTGAAGCTTTTGTAGTCATGGAGCCCCAGATGGGATAAATCCTTTTTCCCTTGACAGGGCAGTTGCATTTCCTAGTACTGACTCAAACAAAATGACAGTCCCTTCAACCCACTTCTGAAACGCACTGAAAACAACAAGCTTTAAAATTTCTCCAGAGGGGTAAAAAGGTCTCCTGCACCCATGTTTTGGCTATCCTTTTAGAAAGCAGAATGATATTTCATGCTGTATGTATTCATACTTGTGCTTTTCACACCTTTTTATTCAGTGGTATAATTTATCACCTTGTTTTGAACTGTGGCCCCAGTGACATCTTGCAATTATTGACTTAGGACAGCTTTACTGATACTCTGCAGGGATTTATGTTTAAGGAATACCTTGAACTGCAGGACATATCCAGGCTTCAGAGTTAAATCTCGAGTCACTGCAAACCGGTCTCCATCTGATTTGCCAAAGAGCATGGCGGAGGGGGTGGCAGAGCAGAAACTTTCATTTTTGGTCATCCCTTCGTTGGCCAACATTAACCATACACTCAGCTGGTTCATAGGATAATCAAATGCTGGCTTTTCATAAAAGTTCTGTTAGAAATGGGAAGAAAAACAACAAGCACTATCACTTTGCAGCGTGACTTCAGAATAATTTCCAAAACTATCAACCTTTGGATTTTGCAATTTGTATTTTCTGTAATTTTCAAAAAATTGTAATTTCTGAAATTTCTGTCTTGAGTTTTTGAGTAGGTACATACATCCTCTGTCACAAAGACTAGGAGCCTGATGATTTTGTGATAAGACCCAGGTTACTCCCACACAGAGAGACACAGCTGCAAACACTACAGCTGTTTCTTTAGATGGACCCAATATTTTCAAAGAAAAGTCCACTAACAGAGGATGGTTCCTGTTTCACGGGGATGCCCACAGCCTGCTCTTGCTTATTACCTGTGGTAAAGTGGGATTAACAACAGGAATGACGTGCTTCTGCTTCTCTGACAAAATGATGATGTCATCGATGGCCCATTGATCGTACCCTTCCCCTGAAAACACGGGCTGCCACCAGCGAAACCTTGTGCAGGGTGTCTTGGCTGCAGCTGGCAGCTCCAGATAGACAAACCTGAGGAACAGAAGTTCACAAGAACTTAAGGGAACACAGTTTGTAGAGAAATGGGAAAAATAACACTGAACAGGGAAAAGAGGCAGGAAAGCCAGTGTCTATGTTACATGTAGAAGTCCGCAGAAATCTTCTATGTATTTGGATACCTATTTATACACTGCATATCAAGAAGCCTTCTTTGTCCTTCTTGTCTATAGAGAATGTAAACTCTTAAAGACAATGGCTATTTTTCACTCTCAATATTGCTATACTGCCTAGCACAATAAGGAACTGATTTGAACTCTTCAGATTTGAATTAAACTGTTCAGCTGATCCATGTTCGGCAAGTCTTAATGTTCTTCAAGTGCCAGCAAGTAATGGTGAAATATGCTGGCAAAATTAATTTGTCATTTTCTTCTGCTTGGTTGATCCTATTTGTAGACATAAGCAACCTTACAATGCCACAGACTATGTAGCGGAGTTTTCTGCTCTGGATAAAAATATTTCAACCCTTCATAAAAAATCTTTAGCTATTCTCAGATAGTTTGCTTTATGTTCAACTTAGGAAACACCTTAAAAAATGCTGTTACAAAAAAGTTAAACTTCCAATCCTAATCATTCTTATGTTGAAAAGTACAAGAATTAGTTTGCTTTATGTTCAACTTAGGAAACACCTTAAAAAATGCTGTTACAAAAAAGTTAAACTTCCAATCCTAATCATTCTTATGTTGAAAAGTACAAGAATTAGTTATTTGTTCAGACATCTTACATACATGCATTTATTCATACATTCCTTTCTGTCCTCTCTCTTTATACCACATGATATTTTGTACCATGGACCCTGCTTCACTTGCTGGTTAGGCAGAGAGAGGTGGAGGAATTGCTCAGGGCTACAGGGAACCTTCTTTTCTAGAGGATTTCTAGATTCATATGTTGGAAAATAAGTTCTGGACCACATATGAAGCAGCAGAAAAATAAATATTCATAGCTATATTCAGTAAGGATCATCACTCCTGGTTACTCCGAGGCAAAATGTTTTGACTAAAAGTAATGTATTGGATGGTCCAATGATAAAGGTTTCAGTATGTAGCTTCATTGTTGGATGTATCCTGTAAAAATTACAAAATGTCAAAGTAGAGGCTGAAAAGTTCAACGGTTTGATACTTCCAAGTGCCTAGACCACCTTTCGGAAAGTACAGTTTGCTGAGTTAAAGAAATCCTTCTGAAAACATTGTTCATTGCAATGCAAAATGACCAGATGGGAAGACCAAATTGTTTACATATTGATAGATATGAACTGCAGGTAACAGATATCATGTTAATACCTATGCAGACAAATGCAATTAACATTTCCAGTGAAAAGCTATTTTACAGCAAGTTTGAAATAATGAACATGATTTTGTCTCCTCCTTAAGTATTTCTTTAGAGGGAGTTTTTCTTGTATGTGACACGTTCATTAGACTTGAAACCAGAGTCAGAGGAAATGGCAGATTTCCAGACCTCTTTGGGCAAGTTCTGTATGATTGCTAGTCTTTTGCACATATTAGCGTTTTAGTCATGTTTTACATGGGAGGTGAGTGATTGGAGACTTTATATATTACTTTGTTTTTTTTTTTTTAAGGCCGACTTTCATTAGATTTTTCCTTCCTAGTGACAGGAGTTTACTGTGGCAGCCTGGAAAATCTTCCATATAATGATGACTCTTAAGCATTAAAACTTGAAATTATTATTCATGTTTTCATAAACTGACAAATAGAGTTTTTTTAAGAGCTGATGCAATGTGGATTTAATTTAACCAAAATTATACCTGGGTTTGCTGAAGTCAGAGAAATACATTTCTGCTAGTAGCTGCCAGTTGATACCACCGTTATTGCTGTACTGCAGTAGCACACCTTCTTCTCTGCTGTCTGGTTTATTGCATGAAGCACTGTCTCCTCCTATCTGGATGTAAAACTGGACAAAATCCACCCAAGTTGTGTCCAAATCCCAGCTTACCAACTGTCTTTTTCCAGCCTACAATACAAAGAACAGAGGGGGAAAATAATGTTAAGTATGACACCTTCACTATGAACAGACATATTATAGTCAAGCACAGATGAATATTGAACAGAAAATTGCATATTGTGGAGGACATCAAATTTTGTGTTAACGACTTCTTTTATCTTACAGGAAATGACTGTTCTTGGCCATCCTTTATGTCTCAATCACTCTGGGGTGATGCCACAGGCAGTTTTATCATTACATTTCAACACATAGTGCAACTTCACAACACAATTCCAACACAACTCTTTAGTCTCATTCCTGAGGTGCTCAGTACCTCTGGGAGACAAAGAGAAAACCCTGGGTATCCTGAATCAACTGGGACTAAGTTTTTAAGTATTCAGATACAGAGAACTTTCTTTTCCAGAGGATTTCTAGATTTGTATGTTGGAAAATAGGAAATGGGAAAAATAAGATCTGGGCCACGTTTGAAGCAGCAGAAAAATAAATATGCATAGCCATATTCAGTAAGGACCATCACTCTTGGTTACTCAGAGGGGTGAATGTTTTGTCTAAACATAATGTTTTGGATGGCCATAAAGTGGTAAAGCACAAAGTGGTAAAAAGGCATTTCTGACATCTCATTTCCCCAGTCAAATGTTGCACTGTTTAGGGTTGCCCAATCATCTGAAATTACAGCTCCTATAATACCTGTTGCTCAAGGCCCATTTTCTACACGACAAGGGAGGGGCATTTTCTCTTCTTGCCTCACCCGAACAAGATTAATTTCCTAGTAAGTATTGTAAATCATGAGTCTCTCAACTAAAACATGTGGATTTGGTTTCAGGGTTGCCTGAGCACAGCTGAGAGAAAGAATAGCCTCATAAAATCCAGTATTCAGCTTTTCCAAGAATGTTTTTGAGTGCCAGCAGGAAACAGCTCTTGGGCATTGATGCTGTGGGTAACATGGCCACTCTGTGTATGTTGGCAAAGGGAGACAGAGCATATTCAGCTAAAAAAAGCTTTAAGGTTTATGAGCCTTTTATTGTAATTGGAATTATCCTGTTCCCCTCTTCCCTGTGTGCTCTGCTGCGCATCTGGTCACAGCACTCCAGGTGGGGTCTCATGAGAGCAGAGTAGAGGGGGAGAATCTCCTCCCTCGACCTGCTGGCCACACTTCTCCTGATACAGCCCAGGATCTGGTTGGCTTTCTGGGCTGCCAGCACACACTGCTGGCTCATGTTCAGCTTCTCGTCCACCAGTACCGCCAGGTCCTTCTCCTCAGGGCTGCTCTTGATCCATTCACCACCCAGCCTGTACTTGTGCTGGGATTGCCCCGATCCAGGTGCAGGACCTTGCACTTGGCCTTGTTGAACTCCATGAGGTTGGCACAGGCCCACCTTTCCAGCCTGTCCAGGTCCCTCTGGATGGCATCCCCTCCCTCCAGCGTATTGACCGCACCACACAGCTTGGTGTCATCGGCAAGCTTGCTGAGGGTGCACTCGATGCCACTGTCCATGTCACTAACGAAGATGTTAAATCATGGGTTCCTGACCATCTCCAAGCACAGAGGTATCCAAAAGGAAAACCTGGGCTAAGTTATAAAATGATGCTTGTACTTTAAGCAAAATTTATGCTTTTCCCTGTCTCTCCCTTCTACACCCATGATCCTCCTGAAAAATTTCCAGGCAAGTTTGAGACAAGCAAGTGGCATGATGCAGCTGGACATAAGTATCAAGATTTATGAGCTGAGATTTAAAAGATCATCTATGGTTTTTGCTAGGATGATCGATGAATCCTGTTCACTCATCACCTCTTTTCTCTTCCCACCCAGCTCTGGATAAACTCAGCACAGGTAAATGTCTCTTGCTTTCCTTCTCAGAACATTCTGCTTTGCTGGGGTTACAGCCTGGGTCCATAGCTCAGTTGTGGGCCCAACCGAACAGGACACATCACACTGCTAGAGTAATCTCTGGAAGCTGAATGCTTGGGTTTTTCAAACTCGGTTAGCTTACACCACCAAGGATAACTAAAACCTGTAAAGAGTGATCCTCAAAAAACTCAGGATGCAATCATACTGAATTATGCCTGCTGTTTTGCTTTATTTGCTGGTTTGTCCCCAGCTGAGTAAAGCCCTCCTGGATGGTGCCCTAAGAGTAAGATGTGCTCAGTGGTGGGTGCAGCCTCACTTGGCTAATAGTGGCCAAGGTGACACTCATAATCTCTTACGAGTTTGATTCCACAGATTCTTTTGGAGACCCTGGGGAATTTGAAATTATTATCATCAAATCAAACTGGGAATGGATAATAATGATGCAAACACCTTGCTGTCCTGTGGGCAGGTGTGTTCTGGCTGGCTGAGAATGCTCAACGTACTGATCCGCTGTCACTGATTAAGCTCTGGCTGTAAAACTATGCCAGGTGGGTTTTCCATATCTACACTGAACTTAAGGGTTAACTACATAACCAGGTTAATTGGGAAAGGCACCAGTGACATAAAACCTCAGAGGATTTGCAGGGGCTATTTGAAAAAGCTCTGTATTGCAAACACACCTATAATTGATTAAAATGAGTTGTAAACCAAAAGATAGAGGGTCGGCAGAGCAAAGCCAACATTAATTCTAGTAGCAGTAATTGATTATGGCAGTAAACATTAGACATTCAAATTAAAAGTGGCTATTTGAACAATGCAAAGAAATTGAGCCTGTGAATATGAGCTCCCAAAACAATACAGAACTGCTGAACAAGTATAAAAATAATTTTTATTTTCTACCGACATGACCACCAGACGCCTTGAAAAAGATCTTAACAGAAATTAAATAAACCACCTTCTGTTGATGGCACGCAGTCTGCTACTACTCAAGAAATAAATGATAACCTAACCCTTAGAGATCAATAGAAAGAAGCCAAGAATTTCTAAATGGGTTTTTCACTCCTCCTTAGCAGAAATCAGAAGAAAGATCATAGCAGGTTAATTCTAATTTAGCAAACTACTTTGAGAAACTTGGCATAAGGAACTAAGCCAGAAGGAAAAACATCTAACAGTGAAGACAATTATATTAAAAAATCCAATTATCACAATTAGCTAGTTATCCTGATTGGTCTATTATGAAATTTTCAGCACAGAGCTGCATTTCCAGGGGAGCTGGATGTGAGACTATGTAGGAGTGCTGAAAATTATTTGATGGGTTAGATTTTTGTAATGAGGTAAACAACAGCCAATTACATAGTGTTGCATATTGGGTTATTCTTCTGGGACTAATCTGGCGCTCATGACAGCAGTGGCAGTTTGATCAAACCTTTAAAAGAGAAGCACATAGCTGCATTTATACTATTCCTTTCAATTAAGAACAAAACCAAACCCATTACTAGACCTGAGGAGCAACAATAAAAAATACATCTGTGATTACAATCCATAATCTTACATCTGGTCATAAAGATCTCTTTTTATTTTAGTTATAATTGCTATTAATTAGCAGAATTCCCTATATATCTTTCCTGCTCTATTATTTTTGTCTGCAAAACATCCAAGTTATAAAAAAAAGTACCCTGCTAATCACTTTCTAAAAGTCTGGAGGGGTTGTTTTTTCACTAGTTTTGGTCCTGTGACCTCAAATTAAGCTGCCTGTCCCCTGGAAAGCCAACCTTTTTCCATCCTTCACCCGGAACAGCACAGAACGAACAAATGAGAGCTGGGGGGCTGTTGAGAAAGAACCAAGTCTCAAACCAGAAAATGCACAGTTAAGACAGTAGGAATGTACATGCTACCCAGCACACTGGTGATTTACTTCCTTCCATTACAGCCGGTATTTCTTGAATACATAATGCACATGTCCCTCCCTATCTCTTCTGATTGCTTTGTTCTTTACCTGCGGAGCACAGCTGTAAGTGCATTAACTGTTTAATGCACTTCTCACACTGCCTGCTGCTTTCTGCCACCTTCCTTTTCATTGCCATGTGCCACATTGTGCTCCATTCAAACCCACATCACATGCCTTTCTGAATCTCCTGTCCCTCATTAGTACCTTGTTGAAGTAGAGCGAGGAGCCAGATGAGATGACCCCACAGCCTTCTTCAGGCTTGACGATCTCTCCCCCAATAATTTCCTGCCACTCTGTCTTCAGGCTGTCTGGGTTCTCAAAATCAGACATGATAGTCGAAGGAAGGGGATTTTCAGGCTGGCATTCAGTACCCTGAAACCCCGAGTCACATCTGGAAGGAAGTACAAATGTAACAAGCTTTTAAAGACTTCGACACTGACAATTACTTAAGGCGGTGCACTGACCTTTTAAAATTATACGTGAAATAACAAATCATTCTAGGATTGGAATTTCGGATCCTGGAAACCAACTAGAATAACTGGGTAATGGAAAAAAGCTATATCTTATTTCTAGAAAACACCAGAAAGTTTGAAGCTGGCAGGCATTAGTCTGTGCCCTGGGTGTTGCACTTATCTGACAGCAGCTGCCAAGCAGTGCGGAGCTGGTCCCTAGCATCCTTCTGACCCAGCGAAACAGCTCCGGCACTGAGCTGGTCCCTGGGGTCCTTGTGCAAAGGGCTGGAGGGGCCACCAGGACACCTGCAGCAGGGCAGCCCTGTGTCACTGAACGCTCTTCTAATGCTTGGATCTGCCCAGGGTATAGATTCTCCAACAAGAGGTGTGGAGCAACTGGCTGTTAATGGTGCTTGAATGGTCTAACCCCCATAGTGCTTTTATTTTTTTCATGTTTGATCCAAAAATAAGAACAATGGAGGGGAAAAAAAAACCCCAAAGTATACACCTCAAGTATCAGGAGACCATTTTTAAGAGGAACTGGCAAATGCCTTATACCTGCAAACACCGTGGTCGCACCAGCCATGTCCGCTGCACATGTTGGGACACTGCTGTCCGATGTAGATGTTGTCTAAGGCCCATTCATCCTGGGCTGTGTAGTAGCACTGACTCCAGCGGAAACGTGTGGCACTGGACCTGAAAACCAATAACAATGCTTTAAATTTGCGATTCTTTACAGAACTGTAGGGAAAAAGATAAAATGCAACTATAAAAAATAAAGTAAGTTGATATCACTGTCACAGCCCAGCCTGCAAAGACTGGCACAACCAAGGGCAGATTTTTGTAAATGAACTTTCTAGATGATGCCACTTGCTGCACAGGGCTATGTAACGGACTTTGCAGTCATTAAGGACATTTCTAAGGAAGGCTGCAGGGACTTAGTGCATTATTTTAAGATAAACCTATCAATGAATATTATCAGATTTTTATTGCATGCCATTCTGTGAGGGTGACAAGATGCAAAACTAGAAAGATGAGTCTACATATTACATTTTTGGTCACAGTTAACAGGCTGTAAGTTGTGTAAAAAGCTTTCTTCTGATGTTTATTATGAACAAAACCCTGATGAAATTAAAGTTCTTGAGTGCAAGTATTTCTTCTCTCTGAATACTGGCTATTTCCACTGAGCAATAGTTGATTGGTTTTTATTGGGTACAGAATTTTCTTACATATAACATTACAATCACCAGTTTTTGACAAAGATCCTGTTTCATAGCACCTCATTTTTTTCACATTGCAAATAGTTTGCTCTTGGCCAAGTACTCAGACAAAATCCCTAACACCCAAGGTTTGTGGTAGGGAATCACTGGAATAGATTGCTTGCCTATATATAACTAAGCTCTGGATATCTGTAATATTCTTCAAGCAAAAAAACATTGTTGTAGTTTCTCCTTTCTAGTTAAATAGGTTCACTCCAACAGTTTTATTTTTCTTTACTATAGTAGAGTCAGGTAAGATTATCTATTAAAAAAGTGCTTGTTGTTGGCCCTTTAGGAGATTGTCCGATATGATATAAATATTTTCCATGCTGAGTGACTCCTGCTAGCCAAACCCAGCCTGACATCCGCCACCCTCAAAAAAACAAAGCTGGAGAAGCAACTAAATAATGAGAAGAGTAATTTTTGTTGCTGTCAAGCCTTTCCAAGCTGCACTGCCAACCTGTGCACATCCAAGAGGTTCCAAGCATTGGCTAGTGGCAGCTCCCAAGTGGTGGGCGCAGGGACCCTCAACTCCATGCTTGTTCCAGAATGAGATTAAGAAAAAAATACTGCGCGTAAAGTGAAACAAAGACAGGAAATCATTCATTGTGCTGGAGTAAAAGGGGCTGTGCCAGCTGCGTGACGGGTCTGGGAATAAAGGGGTAGTGGGGCCAACGAGGGCGCTGAGGCTGGGTCACAGACGTGTGGAGGGGACAGACAGGGAAAGCAAGTCTGACTGCAGAGAATTAAAAATCAGGTGTTAAACAGGGACAGACCCGTGCCTGGCCAAGGGCTGACTGGGTGGGCTGAGGATGACAAGCAAGGGGTTGCTGCAAGAAGTAGGGGCTTATTTTCTAGCCTGTTTCTGAGCCATATGGCTACAGTATGATAGCATGGGATACAATGCTGTTACTTTGAGAACAAACCCCTCCCCCGCCCCCAAAAAAAAGAAAAAGTAGAATGACCTATTAAAATGAATGTTGTAAAGGTGGCTGAGCCACCTGCTCGCATGTATAGAAGTTGAAAACCGTATTGAGGTGGCCTGTGCATCTAAAATGAATGGTACAGCAGAGCAGTTAACCATCCAGTTGCATACTACAACATACAAAGATTATTTTAGTACATCCTTGGAGGAATTCTTAGAATAGCAATTTTTAATTTCTTTAAAAAACAAATGAAACTGCCTAAGGGCTTGATTTTCAATTGAAATGACCTTTGTTGTCTGTTTTAAGTATATGCTTGATATTGAAAATACTGTAAGCTTTTTTACAGCATGCAGAGCTAATCTTCGGGGGGGTAGATCTGCCGATTAAATACTCCCTCAGGATATAATGTATTGATGGGTTGCATTACAAAAACTATGAATTATCCATTAAAAGTGCACAATGCCAGTGATCTGCACATGAAGGACTTCCTAAGCTTACATAGGCACAATGGACAGTCAATATTCACCACAATTATTTACTGTTTATTATCTGAGTGCTCTGAAGCCAGCACATCACCTCAGTGGTTCCATTCACGTTTGCTACAGAGCATCGATGGCACCACAGAGAACCCTGACAGAGACTGTGTTTCAGAAAAACGACAACGACCGTTGAGAACTCTCAAGTGCAACGAGGAAAATAACAATAGTGCCACCAAAGTATAGCTGGCAAAAAAACCCCACGACCTCCTAGCACAATAAAATTGTCCCATGTTTTTTGTCCAGGTGACAGGAGGGAGAGCATCGCAGCTGGGCTCCTCCAGTGTTAGTAAAGGTGCGTGGGTAAAGGTGGGGTGTACGACTCCACAGCCCCAGGGGCGTTTACAGCAAACTGGGGGCTATCTGGACATCCTGTGGAAGACCCCTGGTGCCCAACAAGGTGGTGCCCCTGGAGCACGGTTCCCGGTGCTGCGTGGTGTGGCGTCGACGGCATTTCCCCAGCCGCTTGCTGGCTGCTGCCGGGTGCAGACATCCCTGCAGGGTGGCTGTGTGGGTGCATCACGGCCGGTTTTAAGGCACCAGGCTCACAGCTGCCCTACATAAACAGCAGGAAGAGCCCACCCACGGATAATAACAAGGAACATCACTGTGCCCAGGGAGCACTGCACCTGAACCCTACTGAGAAGACCCCAGGCAGCACTGCCGGGGGATGTTCCCAGGGCTGGCTCCACACTGCAAGGCACAGAACTGACACCAGGCCTTGACAGCCCATGTTAGGGCTTGCGTGGGTCTCCCCTGAGCAAAACATTGCCCTGGACAAGCTCATTGTTCCCCTCCTGTTGCAGGGGGTGCCCGGCCGTAGGGCACTGTCACCCTGCAAGGCGCAGAGCACGGAGGCAGACACTGCTGGGGCAGCTCTGTCTTCCTCCTCAAGTCTCAAAGGCTGGCTGCACATCAAGCTACCGGTGAGCTCAGCTCCGGCTGTTACTTAGAAGCTCCTCCAGATGAATGCAGCGATGGCAGGAGATTTGTTTCCTTCATTTAAGGGGAGGGGAGGAAGGGAGGAGTCGCGTTGCTGCCTGGAGATGAACACGTGGCGAAAACGGAGGTGTGTGCATCAGCCGACGGCTGGCGACAGTCCCGGGGAGCCACATCCCAGCGAGCAGGGTTATTTTTGGCTGCAAAGAGATCTCTGCCCTGGGGACAGCTTCAATGCTGTGGGAATCCTTGAAGCGGGAATCTGGCGGCCCTGAGCTGCAGCGGCCCCAAGCTGCAGCGGCCCCTTGCCCTCCCACCCAGCAGGGAGGTCACGGTGGCCCACAGAAAGCAGGGACGCCACCACACGACTGTGGGCACCAAAAGCTCTCATGGGCTCAGAGTCCCCTAGGAGTGAGGGATAACCGTGTCAGGCTTAATTCACAATCCCAAAGGCAATGCTGAAAAGCCAGTCCTGCTCACTGTTTCTGAAAGCTTACCAAAGCTGCTCTGCACCTCAAGGTAACAACAGCTTAAGAGGATTATGCTGTTAAAAATGGTAATCAACAATTTTAAAAAGCCATGTTAATTAACAAAGGAGAATAAGGAGCTGAGTGTCAGCTGCATTCTCAGTGATAAAATACCGGTTTTCTGGACAGTCACCATTTGGACACCTATTCAAATGGGAAATGCAGTATCAATGAGTTATTAAAGTGTTTTATTACAAGCAAAATATATCTCCCCAGTTCCTCGTATTTCTTCCCAGTTTTGATGGGGTTTTTGTGTTTTGTTTTTGTTTTTTTTTTTTTATGTTACTGGATGGCAATCTGGCTTTCTGATGACATATCTAAGTCAGGTTGATGTCAAATAAAAGACGTTGTTGTGTAACATTCTACACAGGCACAAGGAAATCACGGCGAGTCCCGGACGTATTATGAGTGAAATGATGTTCTTTCTGTTATAAAATTTTTCAGATACGTGATTTAAAATAAAATCATTGTCTCCTGATATTAAAAAACCTAATGATCTAATGCAAATTCGTAGCTGATAAAATTATATTTGCTACCTTCTGAATTACCATAATTACATTTACCCAATTATCCTGAAACTCTCATTCAGTCATTAGGTGTTGATTTGTTTATGAAGTCAGCAACTGACAGATGCTTGTATCTCATTAAGGCCTGTTCATATGTAAATGACTCTCCATAAAACTGAAATTAATTTTCATCAGTGTTAGAAATGTTCAGTTCAAGCACAATACAATTTCAGCAAGCAGGTGCCTACATTTCATTTCTCCAACACAACTCTCACTGTTGCAGCAGATTTCCTAGCATCCCAAGTCTTGGATAACACAGGGACCTTGTAAACCCGTGCATGCTAAATGCAGAACATCTGCAGATGTGCAGAAATAGCAGCACGCCCAGGAAGTTTTACAGGAGAAATTGGTGCTGTTACGGACAATTTTCCAGCTGCATGAGCACAGTAACGCAGCCTGATGCTACCTATGCACCCAAGGTGCCAACCCGTGAAGAGCCGTGCATGCAGGGATGAAAGCTCCAGCAATCCCAGCAGGGCTGCGCAGGGCTGTGAGGGCATGTCGAGGTTACCGAGGGCCAGAGCAAGGCTAATGAGGCCTCAGGCTCCAGTCCTGAGTCCTCTGGCTCCAGTCCTGAGTCCTCTTTTAGGTGGTTTGTTTCCCTGAGCAGTAAGCACAGGGGAGGCTGTGTGTTTGGCAGCCCTTGTCTTGTGGGGCTAAGCCAGAAGGAAGGTCCCCAGAGCTCCCTTCCCTTCACCCCAATTCTGGGAAGGCAGAAGACCAACCTCTCACCCTCTGCGCTGGTTTTCCTGGCCATTACTAACTTTTTGCTCATGGGTGCTTTTTGCAGCAGAGTGTGAGTGGGGAAGGGAGAGGAGAGGGAGGGAGAGCACCCCAAAGAAGAGCCCTATGGATCATATTGGCTACAAGCCCCTGAGGCGATGCCCTCTGCATGGGCAAACTCAACCCAATATCAGCTCAAAGAAGTGACTGAGCCCTTGGTCTGCTCCATGTCCATGGAAAGGAGGGTAATAGGGAAAGCGGCTGAGAAGCATCTGTTGTGCCAGGTTGGTTTTGGTGGGGAACATGCTGCCAACCTTCCTCTTCACCCTAACTATGCTGGAGCACAGCAGAGTCATACTGAAAATGTGGTTTATGAAGAGCAAAGAAATGTTCAGTAGCAATTTGTACCTTAATTACAAACAAAACTTGGCTAACAGACGGGAACCCCTTCAGATACAAGATAGAGTGTGAAATATTTATGATTTGTGCGCAGCATAAAGCAGGAACTTGCCTATTATTTCATCATAATCTCTCCCCACAGTGTCCTAAATTAAAATGGAATTATTTGCTTCTGTCACCTCATATGCTGAGGAAAATTCTTAGATCCTAAAGAAAAGAAAGCCCACAACACTGGTATTTATATCAACTATACAGTGTATAATAATAATAATTTTTAGTACAGATCTCATAAATAAATTTAAAAATATCAGTCTACTTCAGAGTATATCCCGCAAAATTGTAGACGCTTTTTAAACTCCTAAGTGCCTATGCGAGCCAAAGATTTTATAGCTGGTGGCACTAACGGCACGTAATTATAATTTAGTACGTTATAATCTAACTACAAAGCAGTTATGCATAGACTTACTTGGGCCATTTGGTATATCTGACCTGATATGCTTTTAGGAATCAATATGTGCCCCTGATTTTTTGCCTGGAAATACTAAATTCTCAATACAGTCTGTACAGTAAAACAGTATGTTGAAAGAAGGTATAGTCATGGGGTGGTTGATAGAAACAGGTTGTGTTGAGGCCACAGAGAATACAGAAAAATTATAAAGGACAGGGAAATCAATGATAATTTAATCTGAGCAAGCTCTTATTGCAATTACTGTGATGCATTCAGGCTGGACATAAGCAAGGTGTAACCCTTAATTGGAATAATATAATTCTGAAATGAAGAAAGCCTTGAAGATTATTGAGATTTATGTCAACTTTTATTTGTATTTTATAAAAAAGCTTTTAAAATAAATAATGGAAGAAATCATCCAGTTAAATAAATAAAAATGTTAGGGCATGCAAAAGAAGTTTGATTACAATAAGATGAATAGCGTAGGGCTTTTGGTAATTTTTGTTGCTGTCTTTTGCAGAAGAGAATGTTATTTTTGAAGACAGGCTATAAAAAGAACCAAGAGGTAAAAAATTCCCAGAAATGAATCATTAGTTATTGTTTATACAAGGCTTTGGTCTGAAGATGTAAACAATAAGGAATGTGCAAAATAAAAATTAACAATCCAAATACAGTCTTCCTCCAGTGTGCCATTTACAGACAAGCACCACTATTTTTGAAAAGGTCTGAACTTTATAGAGAGTCACAGTATGTATTAAAAACAATCCTAAACAATAGTTTCTGGTGACTTCACCAACATTTCACTCTCTAATTATGTAAGAAAGGCATTTTATGTTAAATACCTGCAATTGAGTCAGCCCTGGCACCCTGGCACCCCCATCCACCAGCTTAAGTATGACCTACAGAGGACTTGATCTTCATCATAGCGATATAAAAGTAGACAAACTATTTGCACTCAACAACAACAACAAAATAAAAAAAGAAGGAAATGCTCACCAAGTCTTCTGTGGTAAAAGGACAGTGATTCTCCTCCACTGAGTAAATTCGCTGGAGTGGTAAATACTTGCTGAGGTAAACTCCTGACAGCTTGGCATGCTTGGAAGGCATTCCTTGAAGTAAAATATTTCAAAACCAGATTTAATGTTGAGGCAGAATTGGGAACAGAAGGGAGGGTTAAACATTCAAGGAACCAGGAGCTTGCCTGAGTCCAGATGTGTCAGCAAAAAACTGAGGCAGAAAACCCCTGGCGGGATCAAAGACATTTCTCAGAAAACTAACAGTAGTACAATTTAGGACAGGAGAAATCCATATGACTCATGTAAAGATGTATATTTAGCATTAATGACTAGTAATTTTATATTTTCCTCCACGAGGATGTCTAGCTCCTTGTTCTTACTATTCTCACCCCAGCATCTAGCGTTGACTATAGAGTAAACCTACAAGTCCACCACGGAATAAGTTTATGAAAGTGACCTCCAAGCCATTACACCAGTCATTTCAGAGATACTGGCGAGCATTCCCCTGGGGATGCTGGCTCACTCCACTCCCTCCATCTGCAGAGAGGAGCAGCAGCAGGAACCACCAGCACCACACAAGGGCACCCAACTGAAGCTGCCTCCAGAGTTCCTTACCATGCTCTGCAGCTGTATTACCTTTGCCACCTATAGCAAGAGGTTTAAATTCCTCCTTCCTGCTTCTATGATTCTTCCTGTATTTAAGTCAGATTCCTAGAGAGGTCTGCTCCCCAAACTTTCTTTTTTCTTTACAGAAAATCTGATCGTTACACATCTCGTTTATACTAAACATAAAGGCAGTCCATTATCCCAGCCTCTAGCAGTTTTCTAGGCCTGCCCTTCCCATGTTACTCCATTTTTCTGCAACATCCATGTATTTATTTATATATTGCCAGAACAGCACCCAAAACGTCTGTACTACGGTTTTGATGAGGTATTAATAAAGCACTCGAATGTTATTACCAACCTGTGCGATCCTTTTCTAGCTAACCATTCAGAGAGCCCCTTCTGCCACTACTCCCACAGCACAGCTCCTCCTGTCCGTCCCCACATCTGCGAAAGTCTTTCACTGCTTGCGGCTGTGCTCATCCCCGCCTGGGGTGTCAGGCTCAAGGGGAACTTTAGGGACAGATGCTTGCTTATGCAAATAGCATATTTTGACTACTACGAAACTATGAAGAAAGCAGTGATTCTCTACAACAGTTAAAGCAATTAAGACTATTTATGTAGTTTAAATATATAATAATAGTTGTATACTAAATATAAGAAGGGCAGAGTATATTATTTTACAGAGAAATTTATTGCTCAAATACCTTAGAGTATTAACTGAAGATCTGATGGTTTATTCTGGGGTTTTTTTCTTTTGTGTTTGTGGTTGGTTTTTTTTTTTTTTTCCCCCAACCCTGTAGGTTTTCTAAAGGCTTAGTTCCCTTTCCAGCAATTTTCAAACGTTTTCCATTAATTCATCTTCTTTAAAAGACCTTACAAAGCAGGATCTGATCAGTGTGTGTGAAGCAAACAAAACTTTCAAACGTTTCAATTAATTAGTGTTTTGTGTATTTGCCAGATTACATCCTTGAAATATACTACAAATAGCCTTCTCTATTACTCTTTTATCACAGCAACATGAGCGGTGTGATTTGGCTACGAGTGCTTCTCTCTGTAGTCAGAGAGAGGGAAGAAGCACTAAAATCTGAAGGCAACTGATCTTCCACTGATGGCAAGGACAAACCCCAAACACCCACCACGAGGAACTATTCTTGGACACCATGATGATGCCTGCTAGGGTATAAAAGACATGAACGTCGTTTGAAACACAGTATTCATAGCTTTCTTCTGAATTCTGTTTAGGGTAAGAAAGCATTACTAGGATTTGCACAATTTAAAAATTCAGTTATTGCCATTTCTCTGCTCTGCCCACCAAAGTAAATGTGGCGAAACACAACACGGCAAAAGGTAACAGGACAACGCTTTCACTGTTCATAGAAGATGTGGGACTGGACGTCCAAACCCCTCTGTGAACCTACAGAGCAGGCAGTGAAAAGGCAGTGGGACAAGTTCCCTGACACCCTCTGAATCTTCTCTGGGGCAGCCAAAAGAGCTTGGTTAGTTCACCCTGAGGCGAGGGAAAGTCCAGCTTGCCATCTAAGAGGGAAAACAAAAGCACAAATTATGGCCAAATGCTCTGTTGCATTTGTGCTGAGACAGGGCTGAGCCACACGGGGACACAGCAGCCAACACTGCCATTTGCACTTCTAGCAGGGACAGAGAAACAGCCCCTCATTATGGCCCTGGACTGTATTTGAACCAGGGATGGGAGATGAAAGCCTCTACATTACAATCCCCTGAAGGAATGTGCTTTCCATTTACGAAATGGCTGTGCACAAGGGCAGAAAGAATTCCTATCCATTTAAATTCCAGGAAACAGTACATGCATTTTGCTTTGAAAAACAAAGCAATAGCACAGGAAAGATCTGGCCATTACTCTGTAGCTCTGTCTAACTATGCTCCAGTTCTTTTCTTAGCCTTAGTCCACTCCTGTCACAATTTCATGTTTTAGGCTCTCGGATACCTTTCTTCCAAATATGAAGAACAGTTTCAATACTTCTATTAGTCTTTTTGACAGATTCCAACTGAGAATTTCTTTATAGAAAGAAGAAAGAGGAAAACATCCTCCTTTGCTCAATGCCACAAGTATCTTTCAGGTGATCATTGTATAAGCAGAGTTTATGGAAGATAAAGGTCCTCACTGCACAGCCTCACCTCCTGGACAAGATGCCACGTGAGGCCGTGGTTGGTGGAGTAGTCCAGTTTCACCTGGTTGTCCATATGAGGAGTAAACGCTTGACCGCAGCCCATCACCAGGTTGAACTGTATCATATACGAAGCTCCGATCTGCATAGACTGGGTCTCCACATAGCGCATGCTTGAAGCTAACTTCGAGTCTCCTGTAAAACTGAGAAATGTAAGGAAAGAATCAGGATCCATCTCCACAATGACTTGGAAGGGGACACTATGACCGGTTTTGGGTTAAATACAGTGACGCTTCTTTCTTTGGTACACAGGATGAGACCACAAACAGAAGCATCTTTCATTGGTACCTCTGCAAATTACCAGGATGGCCTTGATGTATCCCAGAGTGTGAAACACTGAATTATTCTGTTAGTTCTTACTATATGCTCTTTGTATTAAGGATCAAGTTAGGATCAAGCAAAGAAGAACACAAAGAAAAAACAACAAAAACAAAGTTCATTCCCCAGGAGTGTCCATTGCCTAAGGTCATGTCACAGTAACAGCTGTAATTTCATTCAAACACTGGACAGTAAAGATACACTGCATTAGTTAAAAATATTCTTATTACATATACTTTTCCTTCCACTGATTTTCCAAGTGATTCCATATGCAATACATTCACTGATTCAGACTGTTTCAGAATTTGTATCACCTATCCTCAGCTTCTTTTCTGCAGGATGTACTGATATAAGAGTTAATTATCCAGTGGATTGGAGAAGATACTTTTGTCAGTAGTAATATTTGGAACACACCAAGCCTCATACATGATACAAGTTACCCAGTTATCACACACATGGTAACACAATATAGTTTGAAATTACAAGGTTATTTCAATTTAAATGCAGGTTTTTCTTCTATGCACTATTCAAAAGGAAAAAAAAATCAAATGCAAGAGAGGTATAAGGAGGAAGTAATAACAACTTAAACTTTGAATCCTGCACACTATCCTTCAAAACAGGATGTTTTTAAGAAAGTTCACGTAGAACAGAAATCGCCTCCGTCTCCTTAGTTTGAGATGTTTAGTTAGTGTTTTCAGAAGTACTGCAGTCCTCTCAACTTCAACATTTTCTAAGACTGTTCTTAAATGTGAACAATTTAGGATAGGGATTGCATCTTTGAGAAGAAAATCACTGCAAATCATCATGCAACAATAAAAAGCTACATTCAGTGCAGTAGTGATGTAGAGAAGAGTCTAATACAAGGTTGTCCTTATGGTCAAGTAAGTTACAGTTTATAATTTTAAATAATAAATAAAATATACTGAATATAAAGAAATAAAAATATAATATGTTTTTTAAAAATTACAGTTAGACACATGGTCTTAAAGATCTTTTCCAACGTAAATTATTCTATTCTATGAGAAATCCTAATCTTTCAGTACCATACAATAAAACATACTAGCTTCTACCCCTGTGAAATTCAAGGTCATGATGAAGTCAGTGTAGGGACTAGGAATATGAGTCAGCATTACTTAGCACTCTTCCAAATTAATTCACTGACCTGCACTGTTTTCTACAGTGTCCTTCCTTTCCAGTGAGAGCAGTTAAGCCATAAATGTCCTACCTTAAAGCTTTAGAAGAAATTACTGAAAGCTGACATTAGTTTTGTCATTATCAAATTGTTGCTACTTGGCACAAGTTAAGATCCAGGCTCCTTTTCACTCTCTGACCTTTGTCTCTGTGGCTTCGTTTCCTAAAGGATGATCCAACTCATGGCACTATATGAAACTACTCAGTCTACGTCAATCAGCACTGTGAACCGACTGTGAATGGACATTCCTTTCCTTGCTGGGGCACTGTCATGGACAACTGGTGCAGAAAGCAGTGAAGTTGCCTTGGAAAACTGTATCTCAACTGCTCTTTCAGTCAGTGTTGTCAGTGTTTTTCTTCTCAATGGGATGGACAATTCTGAGCAGAGGATATAATGTACACCCATCAGCAGTCCAGCTGGCAACCTGGACTGTGGCTTCATTGTTAGAACGGAATGCACCTCAGAAGAATTTGTTTGGATAATGCCAGAATATATTTTTCTTCCAAAATTTATCTTGCATTTTTCAAAATTACAAATACTGCAGATTTAAAGCTGACTTAGCCTGACATGGTTTTAATTTCTGCAATGCAGTTTGAAATGTCATGGCTGATGTGGAAAACTGAAATTGAAGCCCTTTTGGGAAATCTGTGCCAGTACAACCAGGCTCTTCAGGTATCAGTCAGCCATGTGCACTGTAATCAGCTGAAAGTTATATGTAGCAATGATTTGGAAAATGGTTTGGCATTGCAGACATAAACCTGGGCACAACATATCACAGTTACCTAAAGCTCATCTGAACAGAATGAAGGAGTTGAAACTAAACAGCTTGATGAAGCATCTGCTTAGAAGCTGTCTTCCCTAAAGTGACGGAAGAAAAGTGGACTGGTGCTCGGTGTAGGTATGAAGAATTAAATGCTTGATTTTGCCTTTGTCTCCACAAAAATTCCCTCTATTCCATATTACCAGTGTAAAACTAGAAGAAAAAAAAATCTTAAACTAATCCTTTTTACTGGTGGCATTCAGGTCATGATTACAGCACTTTTAGTATTCATTATCATGTACTAACTTAGCCACTGGATATTGTATACAGTACATTAAATAAGCATTCTTTTAAAGTCAAAACAGCTCTTTAAAATCAATATTAAAGAAATGTGCAAAAGGAAGCTAATGATGAGGTGAAGACAATCTGTGATGCTCCGTAAGAAACTCTTTTAAGGGGAGGAAATCACATTATGGGTTCACAAAGTGCTTTATCATCCACAAATTGCCTCCAGCTGAACAAGGGTAGCATTAAAGGTGGGGGTTCCACCTTACTTGCCACTTCTTCGCTCTCCAGCTCTCCCATGTAGGTGGTTAGGGGTATGATCTGGCGGAATACCAAATGTTTTCTTTGTTCTGGGAGTCATTGCAGCTGGAACACGTTCCTGGATTTCATAAAATGTCCCTGGCATAACAATAATTAACTAAAAATCTTCAGAAATGAGAACGCAGGGGCTACATTTCTGTATAAATATGTAGTTGTGCGTTGCTTTCTAGCATGTATATAATTAGACCTGCAGAGGCGCAGGAACACAATACCCATAGGTGCCCCCAGAACAATCGCTCTCTCTCCAAGCACTGCCAACTAATTGGTACTTCTGGGAATGATATCACAGCCAATGTCAGCCAATCTGCACTGCTCCAAACTGCTCTGGGATCCCCAGAGTTACCACATTTTCAAGGCCAGTACTTTCAGGAATACTGAAAAGCCACACGGCTGCAACTGATTTTGTGAAGCTGCACTGAGCGAGAATATTGACATGATGGCCAAATGCTCACGCCAGCCCCAGTCCTGCTTCCATCAAAGGCAGTAGATGTTTATGTCTTCTTACATCACATCATACCTACTTTGTTAAATAAACCCTAAATGTATTAATATATTTTAATTAAGCAAATTACCTGAAAGAAACTTTCTGCATGTTACAGAGTAATAATTAATCCAAAAGATGAAGTTATAAGCACAGGTAAACTATCAAGCTGATGTAGGGCAACGGTATTATATTGCTCCGTAAGGATGGTTCATTATGAGCCAAATTTACAGTCTTCCCCCAGGCTGCTCCAGGGACAGCGGGACACTCTATTGTCCATTACACTGAGTTAAATCATAATGCTGTCATCTGACAGAATACAGTCTTTTTACATAATGCTGTTTTATTTGTGTCGAGAGAAGGAGAGAAAGAGAGAGAGAGAGGGAGAAAGAGAGAAAGGGAGAAAGAAAGAGAGAAAGCGAGCTAGTGTCCTTATCAACACGCTTTTCATGCATTTCAGCAAGTGTCTGTAAATATTCCGTAACACTGCAGACATCAAAACCTTGCCCGCCTATGAACATTTTGGAGAAGTGAGGAATCAATGTACATTATTAAACATTTCATTGTAGAAGTGTTCTGGAGTCCTTTCAGCATACTCAATACACTTGCTGTAATAGTATACTCAATCACTTGCTGTTCGATTCCGAACCAATCGGAACCCAAGTGTTGATGATTACAATCAAATAAAGTGACTATTCCAGATATAAACCATTGTAAAAAAAAATCACTTTTGCTAAAAACTTCTGTATATCAACAAACCCCTCTTTTCTAAAAGAAGCTAGAGATTGAAACGAACAATCCCCCTCCTCATTTTTTCTCAATTTTAAGGATGTTTTGGATTTACAGATTCTGAGGCAGAAATGGAGGCCTAATAGACAAGTAAAGGCCATTCAGTGAAAATGGGCCTGGGGATGACACCGTGTAAAATGATTTATAGGATATTTACCATAGTTCTGCTAATGAAAAAGCAGTTGTCAGACTTTTCTCAAGAGGATGGTGTCAGTGCTACTGCAAACTCTGCTCATAGAAAGTCATGAGTTAGAAAATGAGAACCAAATGGACTCACAGCTGGGAAAATCCAAGAATAATTAATTTAACTAGCAGCCATTTGTACAGACTTTGTGTAAGTTTAAAAATTTCCCTTGAGAGAAACAAGGTCAGTGAAGGATAGAGTTCATGTCTTCCAGTGATAATGAAAAATACTTGCACATGAACAGTAAGGAAATATTGCAAAGGCTTCGATTCTTTATTTGATGCATGGAGAGTTCAAGATTTCTGCTATGATTGAGCACTTCATATCCTAACCAATATATGGGATGGAGAATTTAGCTTAGCGTTTAATATTTTGATTCTGATTTAGAGTCATAGGAGGAAGAGAGGAACCTCTGCCATCTTAAATAACCTAACCCCCTCCCCCTGATAAACTGGTTTTACAAGAACAGAGAGAAAACAATGTCATTAAAGGGCTTTCATTCCAACTCTTTGATGAAGAAGATGCAAACAGTTTGAGCCCTAACATGTTGTTTCATTTTAATGAGCAGTGAGTACCTTCCTTGTCCTTATTAAAGTGGTTAATGGTGCTTCTACTGCCTCATTATCACCACTAGAACACATTCAGTGTTGTTACTACTGCTAAGCCAACTCCTTTTAGTTTGACAGATGATCAGAAAGTCAAATCAGATTGCTCAGAGATACTTGTTAATAAAATTCCAACAGTGTTTCTCTGAGTGCCCATGGGGACACTAAAATTATTTATATTTTCTTGAGGTTTTCTCTAATTACTGTGATTGTACTTTCTCCAAATAAATACATCTATGCCAATTAAAGCCATACTGGGTTTATATGTTGATCAGACTAGCATGAAACTGTTATTTAGTTTTAATCAAAACATAGAGAAAAAATTGAGTTTCTCTTGTATTCCAAATGTTACACTTATGAACTCCAGAATTTAATTTTTGTGAAGCAGATTAACATTTTACTAAAAAAGCTTATTTTTACACAGTCCTAACAGAATTCTCTTTTTATTTGTTTTTCACTTATTTTTCTTTTCTTGCCATTTTTTTTTTTTTGGGGGGGGGGTGGGTGGGTGGGCGGGCAGGTGATGTTTCCTTGCTTTTGTTTCTAAATACACTGCACATTTTAGGCATGATTGCAATATGTCATAATGCCCATCACAGTGTAAATGACCAAATGGATATAATACTAAACAAAATACTTACAAATGGCTAACGTCATTCTACCAACATTCTGCCGCCTCTCCTTTTTGGAGTGTAATCTAATGGCTATGTGAACAGATCTGAACATCACTTAGAAAATATTCAGAGTCTGCCCTTAACAGATCATTTCATAACCTGTATACCCATATTAACCTGACTGGATTTTCAGTAAAGATTATGAAAACTTTCTAAATTGTTTCTATTAGGATATTCTTTAAATAGTTTGTGGGGAAAGAATGTTACATTCAAGGGGTTCCTATCAAACATAAATCTCTGTTTAATGGGCTGTAAACACTTACTGCTAATTGTAATTAGATCAGCGACTGTGTTTTTGTCCATAATGTGAGGATGAAACACAATTACTCTGAATAGCTGCCAGAAAGACTCATTTATGGAAGTTCCTTGGTTCTTAGCAGGATGAACAGACAAAGAAAACCAAAGTGGAACAGAAATGAATAAATGTTTCTCACCAAAGAGTCCAGTCATGACCACAGTAGGGCTGAACATTTCCCAGGTAGAATCCCAAAGACTGTGTGACTTCAACTAGGTTGGTGAAGTCCAGACTGATGCTATTGAAAAGCACAGAAGTCATGATGATTTCATCAATCGCCCACACATCTTCGCCTTGAGAAGAGTGATATGGTTGCCACCATCTGAACTGAATGCCAACCTGTCTTGCATCTTCAGGCAGCTCCACTGAAATTATTCTGGAAAACAAAATTATTACCAAAATTTCTCTGTTTGTAATAATTTGATGGGGATGTATTTTATGGTTACATTTTCTTATTGGCCCTAAAAATCATGGGTTATATTCAGACCACAAGCATCTACTAGTATAGCTTCTACCAGTGACAGGGGATTCATTAGTTCTCTTGGTAGTCAATGTATTTATTGAAAGATAGCCATGTGCAAAAGCCACCAATTGTAAAACTTCTGCTGCTACTGAGGAGCCCTCTGTAAATTTTACAGTTGCTCTTGCTTGTCAGAAGAAACCTGAACGCTCTCCATTTGAAACCGAGCTGTAGGCCAGGGGCTTAGACTGACAAAAGAGTATCAAATATTTACAAATTCCAGCTGCAATTTCTCAGACTCAGTGGATTTTATCCTGATCCGAAGAGATGCATCTTCTTAACATCTGTGCTGCTTTCTGCACAGCACTGATGTCATGCTCATGTTGCTCTTGTCCTAGAAGAACCCATCCCTGTAAATCGCTGCGTTCAAGTGGAAAAGGTTCATCTTGTCAGACAGTGTAATTATGTGTAGTCTCTTACGGCACACACTTTTCTTCTGTAGTTGCATAGACATGCAACTGGAGGTGAGTCCCAGGCTCTTCTCCTGGTATGCAAGGTCACCTGATTTGTCATGGCAGCTATGCCAACAAACCTGTAATTGACAAACTGCAAAGAAAATTAAGAGTAATATCTAATTTCCAGGAGCAATTATAGTACACAGCAGCAGGGAGCACGCATTAATTGCTACAGCAACGACACCTTCTTGAAAGCTCCATAAATCATGGTGCCCCACACAACGCATGTGAGCTGTGAAACAGACTGGCAATGGGGACATTTGTCTCCATCGGTGTACAATTACTTGCTGGCAAAAGGGTTTCAGCAAGCTCATCATGTAGCTGATATTTTTCTTCCTCTCTTAGAGGAAATGTGGATAAAATGACAAATCAGGCAAACAGGAAACATAATTTTATACTTTAGCACCAAGTCTTTTTCCAGACTTAAGGCTTTCTAACCTGCCTGTTGTTGAAATATTTTGTTCTGTGCTTATGAAAGTGTTGTGCCTTCATCGCTCTTAGTGCAAAAGCCACACTCTTAATAACAACTTGCCACACTGTCCTTGCAAAGACCAAATTTGTAATACTGCTGTTTAATGTCACATTGATTTTAAAGAAGAATACATTAATCCATTAGCAAGAAAAAATCAAAAGGCTTGGCTAAACAGGTGGGAAGCACTCAAAAATTCCTGGCTGGCATTTCTAGGAGCTGCTTTCTGCCAGTCATAGGTCGGAGAAAGCAGCATCAAGGGACAGCCAGAGGTGACAGCTGCCGCATTCCCGTGGCGAGGGACCAGCAGCGCGCACACTTTATGTATGGCAGATACATTTTATTTGCTGCCCAAATAAACGTGCTTGCGACTTCAAGCCCTTCTAAGAGGAAGATCGATCCCCACTACTTCTCTGGCATGTGAATAAACCACAAGGACTTTCTTTTTTCCAAAGGCTCCCTAATAAGCAGCAACTCTATGACTTTTGGGGTCAATTATGAAAGGCACAAAGGACACTAAATCTCTACTGATGCTACAAGGAACCAATGGTTTTGTCTTTCATGGGCCAGTGGGGCGAACCTGAGGAAAGCTGGTACCCTGGCTGGGAGGAGCACTGCATCCAGCATATGCTGTGAAGCACTTGGCACTTGTGTGAGCTAATGCTCTGTTATAATCCTGGGCATATTTCTCTGCTGGTGGCTGTCTCTGATGCCTGTATCTTCCCTTTTACTCTTAACTCTCATAAGCTTGCCCACGTGGACACTAATGCTCACTGACAGTAATTTACAGAAAATCCTATATCATGACATACACCACTGATATACCTATCGGATATTAAAATATTTAACACATGTTAAAATAAATTTCTCATCCCAGGGGATTAAGCAAACACAATTTAAAAACGTTGGCGTAAACCACCATATCTGGCATATACGTTAGTATGCAGAACCTGACTACATCTCCTGTTATAACAGCTTCTCCGTCTGGCTTTGATTTGCTGGAGATAGATGGAGAGGGAGGGGGATTCTTGCTAATGACTTTTCTGCTGCAGAGAAGAAAAGTGTTCCTATGAACGTTACCAGCTACCATTAGATTTCTTAAAAACCAGCTGGGAGACCTTTGCTCTGATCTCATTCTTTCAAGCTATGCGCATACCTAATATTGAAAAGCCACCGCTGTTCTGCTCAGAAGAAAAATGCAGCTGTCAAATGTTAGCAGATTAAATGCACCTTTTCAGCAGAACATTAAATGTGTAATTATTTTTTGTATGACTGAAGATTAATTAGATTTCTGGATACAGATTGATTGCCAAACTTTGAGCAGTCCATCTATGTTCGCAAAAATGCTGATATTTCAGACAACATAATATGAAAAGGTGAGGCTTTCTTCATGTTCTTCATCATAATTATTGCCAGAATTATCTTCAGGTTTGTATGCCTGTCATTGTTCTATCTACCCAGGGTGGACTATACATGGTAAAACCTTTCTAACCTGTGTATGTTGTTCTTAGCTCTTTGCCCTGTCAAAAGAACAGAATTTGTGTTTCATTCTTAATCTCAAAAAGTAAAAAAAGTCTCTGGTATCAATATAATTTACTACATTTATATCTTAAACTTCATTAAAATCAGTCACTGGAATGTGTATTTTCCTTCTTGTTATAAAAATTTCATGGTACTATATATTAAAAACCTTTAGGGAAATATAATTCCTACATCTGTAATCTTGAATCTAAAACTTAGAAACAGGGCCATATAAAATATATATGTGACTGTAATAAAGGACAGGAAAGGAAATTTTGAAGAAGGCTTATGAATGTGCCAGTTAGTGGGAACTTTCCTTAGGAAACATTTAAAACTTTAGACATTAAAGCTCACAGGCCAAATACATCTATCCTTTCAGATTTTTGAGTATTTCTTATAGCTCCCAGGAAACACATTTAATCTTACAATTTAATTTCCATTAGAATATTCTTAATCACCTTTTGTATATTGTAATTTTGTACTGAGTTATTAGCAAGATGAGGAAATTAATTTTTTTTAATGTGCTGATTTGAGCTCAATAAATATAGATAACAAAATTTGTATGTAGCTAAAGCAATTTGCAGACATAACTGTAGTCCCAACCCTGGGGTTGACTCAGGATTTATCCTGGAATTGGATGGAGGGATAGAGAAGAAGGTTCAGGGCAAAGCCACCCTTCGCAGGAATGGACCAGCTGGGACAGGACCCACAATGTCACCATCAGCCCTGCCTCTTGCATGCCCCCTTGCAGAGCATCTCCCTTCATCCAGTTTTATTGGACCTGCTGCAGCACCCCATGAAGGTGGATGTTTCCAGGTTTGAGTGGTTTTGCACAGAGCCAGCCCGGATTGTTCTGGGATTGCGGTACAGGTGTTCTCATGGAGAGTCCAGAATTTGCATTGCTTTATTAAAATTGGTGGCTGCTTTCAGAAATGTAATACCTTCATCTCTAAACGCATCAGATACATTCCTCTCTAATCTGACACCAAACACAGGTGCTGCACACGAGATGAGCTCTTTGTTCAGTTTCTTCATGATTCGCGCTATTCCCAAGCACAGTCACCAGCATATCCTCCCAGGGCTCCCAGTCCAGCCCACATGCACAAATTCATGTAATCCCCTTCATCACGGGAGCAGGCACAATTTCCCTGCTGATCCAGAGAGCCCCTCACGGTCAGATCTCATCGCAGCAGTCCTGTGCTGCCTGCAAACTCTTAATCCCAGAGGATAGTGTAGTGAAGATATCTATGGCTTCAAAGCTACAAATAATTTATGTTAAGTTTTCTTTACAAATGACCACTTCCATGGGAAGAGACATGCCCTTACTTCCCACAAGTCCATTTCTTCCCCCTCATCCTGCACTGCCTCAGCTTGTTCTGTCACATCACCTGAGACTCAGGTGCCATTAAATCCATGTGTTCATTTTCATAGAAGCAGGCAAAAATGCCAAGTGCCAGAACAGCTGAAAAATTTTAAGGGAAAGTGGTAATTTTTAGTGTGTGGTAAAAGATCTTCACTCCACTCACTCCTGCACCATGTGGGCAGATTGTGCTTGCTCTCAGCAGTGCAGCGGCTACCACTACCAGCATTAACGGCATATAGAAAACACTCCTCGTAATATTTATGCATCTACCTTGGCTCGTGGTAGTTGAGATACGAATAGTGTTCCAGCAGTTTCCAGGTAATCCCATTGTCGTAGGAGTAGTGCAGCAGCACTCCTTCCCCGGGCTGGTCGGGTGCTTTGCAGGTGCTCAGCACAGACTTGCTGCCCAGGCGTAGTGTGAACTGCAGGAACCTGGACCAAAATTGCACAAATCTTTACAGGGTACCCTTTGCATAGTGGGTGGTTGTTTTCTTTCTTAACAATTTTTTTTAAAATTAATATCAGTTAACTAATTTTTGATAAATATCAGTTATGGGGTTTTGTATGTGTGATTTGTTTTTACTGTCAACTAATACAATGTGGCACATAGAGTTAAAAAATGCCAATCATTACAGCATTTAATTATTTATTAGGCACTGAAGGGGAGGGGGAGATGGTGAATGGATCTAATCAGCTGCCACAAGCTGTCAAATAAACACAACCTTATAAATAATTAATTAGCATTTGGCTTTGACACTCAGGTTTGATATTAACATTTCATATTTTCCATCTGAGCTGTACAATAACTTCCCTGCAGTCTGTTTTGGACTCTGTTGTTTATAAAGCAGGAATAAAAAAGGCAAGGCTAAGAAATCACCATCAAAATATGGAAATAGGAGTTTTTAAGAAAACTTTTCCTCCTGCTAGAGCAATTGGCTTAATAATACACAAGGCTGTAGGTGGAAGGGGAGGGGTTCCCCAGTTTCTTTGCCTCACATTTCTGCTCTTTCCCTCTCACCTGGACTGGGAGCTGTCGAGGAAGGAAGTGATAAGCTGGCGCCTCCCGTCCTTGTTGAAGACCAGGGCCTTGCCGCTGGCCAGGACTCCGCAGCCGAAGCTGAGCTCAGCCCCTCGGATGGAGTAGAAGTTGTGGTAGGACGAGAGGCGGGAGCTGGCGAAGCTCTCCGAGATGAACACGGGGAAGGTCTGTGACGCCATCTCACAAGCCGGCCCTGAGAATCCAGGGTCGCACCTGTGGGCGAAGGAGATTGAACAGCATAACAGTGACCCATCTTCTCCTGCAGTTGGTTAGCAAACCAACAAGGTGGCTGCAGGCATCTTCATGAACTGAAGATACCTACAAAGTCCCTCTCAAATCTAAGGACCAGGAACTTCTTTAAACTTCATATAGGTATTGCATAGCCAACGCCTTTCTTTTAGCTAGTCCTTACTGTTCCAATTAAAAAACCCCATAGTTATGAACAGTCCCCAGTCCACATATAACATGCCATACAGAAATACTTTTATTTGGTTTAGGAACAAAAATACTGCCACCATAATTTACAGCTGTTCATATGTAAAATGATTAATTTGCTTTTATCTGTAGCATGTCAGGGGTGATTACAAGTAACTGAGGAACAGCACAGAATGCTCCATGGGTCATTCTAAAAATAGTTACAACCAGTATTTTGAATGTGCTTACTGGTTGTGAGTAAGTACCTTTACTTTTTAGGCTGGAACACCTTAAACAAGCTAGACCTTTAGAAAAAAAAGTGGAATGCTGATCTGTCCTTGAGGTCTGTTAGGCTATGGGATATGAGAACTATGAGAATTGTGATTCTTTCCCAAAATTTAATATAAAAGTGATACAGTACCAAATCACCTCTAAAACCAGTATAAAGCATGCATTACTGCCATTCCAGTGTGCTCCGTAGCACATTTTAAGGTGAACTGGAAGTTAGTCTCTCCCAAAAGAAAATGATAGAAAAAAAAATTAAATATGCTGCTGTTTAGAAAGAGTGATCTTTAGCGCTCCAGTGAGCTTTATGCATTCTGAGGGCTATGCTAGTTTTCTATTTAGTCATCTCAAAAAGCAAGGGCTGAAATGATAATCACTTCAAGTTTCAGATCAAGTGAACTATGTGACAGAAATTTAATACAAGTATTGAATTATAACTCTTACTTGCAGCCATTTCTAGTACACTGTCCTCGCCCTGAGCAGAATTTGAGGCAAGATGGACCAATATAAACTGCAGAGAAAACAAATCAGTTAAACGAAGGGTTATGTTATGTGATAAACGGAATATATCGAAGGCAAGAAAGTATACAGACCTAATCATACAGTTATGGTATTTATCTTAATCCCACTAGCTGCAAGAGGAGTACAAAAGGATAAAATGTATTTGATTGCGTCCTTCTGTAGAACTGAGTAATAGATTTTTAGTCCGTGTCAAGGCTAGCCAGGGATAATTTATTATTTAATGGGTAATGTCTATCTGTGGCTTGAGATGCTAGTGATGTTTTAATTAACGATGTATCTGATTTTTCTAAGACTGTGAATGAGATCAGATGATTTGCTAAGCACTGGCCATTTTCTTGCCCTCCCTTTTCTGCATCTTGTTTCAGAGATGTAATCCAATATATCTATTAGTAAATTCCAATAGGAGTCTTGTAGATGTTTAAAATATGCTGCTGCTTCTCTCACTGAAATTCACATACTTAATGTCACTGAAAGTTAAGATTTGTTATTGGAATTAGAATCTGTCCTGATATACCTTAAGTAAATATTAAATATCATATGCTTTCACTGATTCTTTCAAATGAAATAAAACTCCAAACCATATGCACTCAAAAAATATTTCAGATTTGTTTTACTCTTTTACTTCCTTCAATGACTCCTAATCAACAGTGTGGATATTTTGTGAAAAATATGAAGGATGGAAAGATAAAGAAATCTCAGTATAATCTGCATCTGAATGCACTACTATAAAGAAAATCATTAATCTGGGTATAGACCAAATGTATTAATCGGGGTGTACCCTAAAGTCATAACTTCTGGGCAATGTTCTTTCAATGTAATATGATAAACGGGCCTTAACAATGAATAGTGTCATCTTTTCTGTTGAAGAATGCCTATTACTTGGAGTTATCCACTCACACTGTGACTTTTGGAATGTCATTCAAATAGCCACAAAATTGAAATGATCTATAACAAGCAATACTTATTCCCTCTTAGTTTTATGATGCTGCCCATCATAGCAGTGTGTCAGTACTACCTAGCAGACACACTCTAAATCCCTGTTAGTTAGTCCCTGTAACTAACGCCCCATCAGATTTCATGTGATTTTTAGATTTTCTCACTTTTCAGGGTGCAAAAATTCTGTTCTGTTTGATTGTCTCTTTCGAGGTCTTTTTGAGGGGGTGGTATAAGTAGAAGGGTTAAAGATGTAATGATGTCATTCAAAATCAAAAATGCTTTATGAAATTTGGCAGGTTTCCAGCGTTTCTAAAAGATGGCCAGCTTCCAGATTTCATTTAAAACTTAACTCACATAAGAAACAGTTGTGAAGCTAAAAGTCAGAGTGACAAACCCTTGAAAATCTTCCTCTCTTCAAGAATTTGCTTGGCTTGACAATATTTGTAAGTCTTCCCCTACAATACTGAAGTGCAAAGCTTCAGTTCCACTAGTATCTAACAAAGGAGGCATGCAAAACCCTCATAAACATGTTCATCTTTAGGACTTGATTCTCATGTCACGGTTCTACACCTCAAACGAATTTCAGAGCAGCCAGTTTTTAGGCAGATGGTTGGTGGAATTGCTTTCGTGATGGTACACACTGAAGCATGCAGCACCCTTTGAGGGAACTGTAATTTGTTCTACAAGAAAAGGTAGGGCAGATACAAGAATTATCCATTAATTTTCAACATCTTCCTGTTTCGTTCTGGTGTAAAGAATTTGGATCCTTGGATTGATTTCATCTTGCTCTTGTTTCTGTGAACTTCTAGGAGCGTCTCCAACACTTAGGGTCTGTAATTTGTTAGGTAACAACTCAACTCTGCAAATGCTCAGACATCTTCTTATGTGTATGTACCTAAATTTTCCCTTTATTTTACTTTCTTTACAATGTATATCATCTCTAAAGGCAGGCATCAGAATGTCACGATGATGCTACTTCTCATTAATGGGATTAAGAGAATAATTTTCATCACTTTTTGTGAAAAACCTTCATTTGTGGCACTACATTATTAGGCAGCTTCAAGGATTTTCTTTTCAAAACCAGGCCTTCATCTATTTTAAGAATTTTGCAAAATGTAACTATTTATCACTCCCAGGCTCCATATCACACCTTACTAGGAATCACTACAAAATTTCGCGGGCTATTGTACATCACTGTAAATCTTTAAATTACATACTTCACAAATCTAACAAAATAAAATCTGTAGGTAGTTTATGTAGCCCCAAAACATCTTAGGCTAATGAGGAAACCTAAAAAAACCTGCAGCTTCTCATACTTAGCCCTTTCAGTCATACTCATTTGTGCATTTCATATGATTTATCTATTTCATCCTAAATATTTTTTCTGTGATTTAAAATATTTCCTTTCAGGACTGGCCCTGGTTATCCTTTGAATTAAGTTTTATAATTATGTGAGCCAATACAAGCCTCTCCTAATTCTTCACAGACATGTGAAGAACAGGTGGGTGATAAGCCATTTCCTAAAGTTCCCTGAAACAGATGGTACATTCCCCCTGAGGATACTGTAAACAACGTAAAAGTTTGTCAGCGTTTGGTAGCAGCATTGCTTTCTGAGGGTCATCTATGTCCAGGAGGAAAAGTATGTCCCAGCTGCTGCAACTGTTACTTACGCTAGCATGGTACATGTCCTTAATAGTGCAGTGTAGAACCTATCTATGTACTTAGGACAAAGCAGTCAGAGGAAAAATTATATTAAGCCCTTGCCACCAACATCTTTCCTGGAAATCGTTCAGATAAAAGTATCAAAAAAAAAAAAAGGTGATCTACTAGGCTATTGTGTTTACAAATGACAGAATTTCTCCCTAGCTTCAAAATACACTTGTTACCAAGTGCAGATATGAACAAAAGGAACTTAGTCAACTGAAAATCCTCTGATCTGTGATTCTGGAAAATACATTTACTTGGAGCAGCATATAAAAATTTACTCCTGTGATGTATCAATAAGAATACTAACTATTATCGATTGCCCACATATTTCCAAGGATTGGTCCGGTTTGTCTCCATCGAATCCTGGTGTCACTTGTTAACGCCGCATTGGGAAGGGGAATAGTTATTCGGTTCCACCTGAAATACATATAACACAAATACTAACATTTTACACTGTTAGTTGTTAAGCACTATGTTTTGCAGATGTGTTTACTTATATTGGAAGCTCTGTGAGATTTCTTTTATTCTAAAATCTGGTCAAATGAAGCAGTGAAGTTACTGCAGCTTTAGAAAATCTAAATGAAAAAAAAGATCATGGCCCATGATATTTTAATACACTATATTAATGTTAATCATTTCATTATAACACCGGGGATTTTTTTCCCTCTATGAATGCATGAAGTCATCAAAGATCTTAACCTGCTTCACTGTAGTAACTTCTCCATCACAATGAATATATCCTAACCTGCAAACTGCAATAAACCTTTCAGTGCGACTGAGCTCTGTTTGGCAGCAACCCATGGGTGTGAGGAGCACAGAGGATTTGGCCTGCAGTGGTCTGGGCCATCATTCTCAGATCATCCACAGGGCTACACAAAACAGGGGTAATGGTACAGAAATGGGGGTCACCAGATCATAGCAGTGCTTCAACTACATTCTCTTTTCATGGTCATACCCACTGCTCTGAACTGTCTGTGGAAGCTGGGATACTGAGGGATACCAAGTCATGGGATTTTCGCTATGCAACTTGTCACATTTCATTTTATGGTCAGAACAGCATTGAAGAGACTTAATAAAGAGACAGGTTGATGTAAGAAAGTGACAGTAACAACCATCTCCATCTGCAGAAGTACAGAGGATGTCCTTCACTGTAACCAATATTGGGATTCCAAGTGAGTAAGGGTGTCTGAGGATGTCAATATGGCTTTGACTGACACGACTCCTCTGACTACAAAGGAAACCTGTGGGGCTTTGACCTGGTGTAACTTTTCTTCTAATTACCAACATGCTATCCACATGGGTTTTTTGTAACTTATCTTTAGCATCAGAAAAATAGTATCATACCACAGAAGCAGCCCCATATATTTCAAATTTCATTACTGGGCAGCCAGGGAGACCAGAACACTCCTTCCTTGCTGGCCTCAGCTAGTAAAAAATGAAAGATGACAGGGGGTTGCGTGCTTTGCTGCTTTCTTCTGTCATCTATAATTCACTTCTCTAATCTTGCATCTCAGTTAGCTTTGCAGAGAACACTCTCACCCGCTGTAATTTTCAGAGGCGTAGATGGTGCTGTGGGGGAGGTGAGGCCCAGCACATATCTCAGGCAAACACTCAGTGTGGAGCAGGGCCCAAGAGCGACCATGGTTGGTTGAAAACTCCAAGCTGATGCTGATAACACAGTGAATGAAAGAAAAGAAAAAGACACCGTGAGTAGACCTGGCATAGATATGAATGTAGAAGTAATCGACTGAGGAACCACCAATAAGTGATGCTGAAGCATTAAATAGTTTTAAGCAGACTTCAAATACAAAAAACCCTAAAAATACAAACATGAACAAGTATGTATGTTTAAAAACCAAAAGGGTATCCTATAGACTGAGGATTGTCCTTGTTTGGCCACCATCTAGCTAGTGCTTTTATGCTGCGGCTGTTGAATGAGCTGGTGTTACTCTTATATTTCAGCTAGAAATGGTTTTGAAAATAATGAGGAGAAAACTTGGATCAATCAGAGCTAGACAGCATCATGTGAGCACAGGACACTTCTAACTGTCAGCTGCTAACCATCACATCTTCAGAGGGTGGTTCTTCCCTTCCACTGCCAACAAATATTAACTTCGTTGGACTCCTCGCTCACCTGCCTCCTCCATTTACCGTGCCTGAATGGAGATCAAAAAAGCACTATGGAACAGTGAAAACAGCCATCCTGCAGCAAGGAGAGCGGGGGGAGGGGATCTGGGTCGGGGAACCCTTGAGAGAGCCCCCCGTAGCAGGTAGAGCCTCCAGGAGTTGTGGAGGCTCTGTGCTGCCCAGCCATAGTGGTCTTTGGAGGCTTCCTCCCACCTCAGAGCCTGGGGTGCTCACTGCTGAATTTTGTGAGTCATAGGGACATAACCACATACAAAAATTCCAGATTTGCCAGGAAAAAGGCTACTATTCGAGGCTTTGAGCAACCTGGTCTAGTGGAGGGTGTCCCTGCCCATGGCAGGAGGGTTGGAACTAGATGGTCTTTAAGGTCCCTTCCAACCCAAACCATTCTGTGATTCTATGACCCTATGATGCTCTGGTTTCACTGACTTGCAGTAAACCAAACCACGTGCAGGTAGTGACACCAGAGAACTGGAAAGCCTATGAGACCACCCACTGAGTCTATGACAATGAGTTACTGAACCCATTCTCCCAAAACAGTTCATTGACAAGTTCAGTTTTCAAAAAGCTATTACTAGAATTTTTTCCTTCCCTGTTTCACTGCATAGTAAAAAACCCTGCAGTTTACAGTCTAGGAGTGTAAGGAAATCCTTAGATCTTTTACATTCTGAGGACCTTGTAAAAGTAATGTAAAAAGTGCTTGATTCATTAAGGATTTAGTGTTTTACTGAAATACTCTTCTAATTTCCTCCATATAATTAGCTTGTAATATTCTGTTTTATTTTAAGTAATGTCAATGGAACATTATAAAAGTCATAATTCATCACCTCAGTACTAAATTATTGGATTATAACTTTTCCTTTTCATTATAAGTTGCTGACAATATTACTTTATTTCAATGTACCATCACTGTGATATTGCAAGTGTGTATTAAAATGGTTTATGGGGGGTTTGACTAATTTACTTCAGATTTTACTGTACCGATACCTTGGAGGGTCATATTTACTG
This sequence comes from Rhynochetos jubatus, assembly GCA_027574665.1. Classification (NCBI taxonomy): domain Eukaryota; kingdom Metazoa; phylum Chordata; class Aves; order Eurypygiformes; family Rhynochetidae; genus Rhynochetos; species Rhynochetos jubatus. The sequence continues at coordinate 13,774,268 of CM050652.1, forward strand.
CATATATGCAGTGCGAGTCTCACACTTGGAGTCATGAAAGCATTACGAAGAGTGCTGTTGACCAGAAGATGGGAAATTCTGCTGTATCTGGGTAATAAAGATAGGGATAACAGGGACCTAGTGCTTCTTTGGTTATGAAGGTGCTCACTTCTGCTTCAGAAATAGTTCACATGAAGGAATAATATTAATCTTTCAAAATATATACTAATCCCCATCAAATAACAGATTGAGAAAGAGGTTTTATATAACACGTTCACAGGCCAGGAGTGTTTGTAGGCAAAGTTTTCACTTTCCATGTAGAAAAATGGTGCTGCCTTCCCTTCCTATCAAATATAATCATAATGCTGGTTTTTGCTGCCCCTTGAATTCTGCTGCCCTGCATGGCAGCTAGGACTGTCAGTGCTAATGCAGCTGTTTCCAGTTGGAAGTAGATGCCATGGGACATGGTTGTGAAAGCATTTACAGTCTCCTAATTTAAACTCTTGACTCTGGTAAAATATAAAGTAACTAAATCCTCATAAAATATCAGGATAAACAGTCTTACATGTACATAAGGAAGAAGGGACAGCAGACAGTTTGGTTTTGGGTCCTCTGTTTGAGGAAGGACAATAAGTAACTGGAGAGGTGAATGACCAAGATGCCAGCGGCCTTGAGCACGGAGCTAGGACAGGCTGGTGAACTGACGTGCTCAGCCTAGTGAGGAGGGGTGGGCTATGGCAGCCTGAAATGGTGTGGAGGGCACTCACAAGGGAGGCAGAGCCAAACTCTCCTCCATACTGGCAGGCACAGTAGAAAGCATAATGGCCACAAAGACATGGCTTCAGGGTTTTGGACTGGACATTAGGAAACACTTTCTCACTTGAACAGGTTGTGCAGAGAGGTAGCACAATGTCCATCCATGCATCCATTTTCAGGTTATGGATAGGCAAAGCCAGGGCTGACCTGACCTATGCTGGTAATAATCCCAAGTGCAGCAGCAGGTTTTACTAGGTGACAGGTGAAGGTCCCTTCCAACCAACACTTCTAATATTCTCCAAAATGTGGAGCAGCAAATGCCTTCCTTCCTTCCCTTTCCTTCTCCATTAACTCCATGGGAAAAATAATGTTGAACGTCCCAATGAAGTGAAGCCAGAGAAAGAGTTCAGTGGTCAATGTACAGGCAGTGAGGCCCTCATACTGATGGTTGTCAACATGAGGGCCATTTATCACCAGTCTTACAAGAATTAGACATGCCTGTGGCATCAGTAATCTCTGGGAGGTCAGCAGGGCATGTTTCTGTCACTGCCTTTAATACTTTCCCCCTTACACCATAGTAAGAGGTGAATCTCATATCCATTAGAAACTGGAACAGAAGCCACTCTGAAATCATGAGCATATTTCAGAATAATGGACTAAGAAAAGCAAGTTTTGACCTCGAAAGGCATTTAATATACTCCTTATTGCACATGGAGCATATAAACCTGGGCCTGTGGAAATCAGGAGGAATAATTGATTTGGAACAGCTTATATTTGTCATTATTAATTGGCTTCATACTTTCTGAGAAAAGAAAAATAATCCAAATACTCATCTAGATCTGTAAACCAAAACGTACTAGAAAGCTGATAATCAAAGGAGAAATCTCGCTTATTGTACCTGTTACCAGGTTGATAAGTTCCACAACCCAAATTGATGGAAAACTGGATCATGTGAGTCACTGTGGAAGGCAGCACTGGAAGGACATGGAAGTAATCCACAGCCCAGACATTCCTGTTATGGCCTTGGTGACTCTTTTGCTTCAGGCAAAACTTGGTTGCTGGAGTCTGCAGGTCCGGACTAATGACAACAGAAACCAAAGATGGGACCTTCAAAAGAAATTAAATCAGGGTTAAATAAACCAAATAGTCTTAAAAACAGTCACCAGATAATATTTAAAATGGAGAAGCAAGTTCAAATGTGCTGAACCAAACATGTGCTTTTCTCTCTCCTTGCTTAATTTCTTTTAACATTTTTAGCGGGCTTTTTCCACAGGAGATCCCAAATAAAACCACTTTATATTACATGCATAGCTATTAAGACTCTGGACACCAGTGCTGCTTATCACCATAGTGGGATCAGTTTGGTAGTACAGACACTGTAGAAAAGAACTGTACCTTCTGAAAAACACCAGTTTATTTTGTCAGTGCTCAGTTGGCAATGAAGATGATATTTGTCCTGCAGCCTTTCAGCTCACAGAAGCAAACGCAGGGCAATGGCATGTCTAGTCTGAATACGTGAGAAGGGAGTAACAGCATGAGTTCACAGGCGTATGTAGGGAGGATGTTATGGAAATAAATGAAAGCACTGCTTTACGAAGCTTAGCCTTTGTCCTAAACCAACGCAATTAGACCTTTATTATGTCAAAAGAGGATGTCAGCTTTAAAACTCCTTGTTTTAAAAAAAACTTCACAATGAATTCAGTGTAATTTCAGATCCTATCTCTCCCCGAGTTCCCCAATTAATTTTTTATTATTTTACAATTACAGTTTCCTTAGTTTTAAAAAAAGTTCTACCCTGTCTTTCACACAGAAGCAGGCGAGGAGGGAAGCCATGCACAATGAAACAATGCAAGTGACTCAACCAAACTCAGGCCAAACCCTACTGTAAACATTTGCTCTCCGAGTGCTACAGTTACAGTGAAAACGCACACAGATCTGTGCTTGAAACGAGGTGCATCTTTACCACCAAATTTCCTACACACTCTGTTAGCATCCTGCATTTCCATCTCTAGTGCATCCATGCGTACGTATCACGTATCAATTTCTGTTATCTCTTTCTACAGCAGCACACTAAGGGCACCGCAGGGCTGTGTTACTCAGGGTAGATGTGGTCTCTTTCCTTGCCCTAGAGGAGCCTGACAGCATGCTTGAGGTCCTTATTGTTCTGCCTGAGGGTGGCGGACATGGTTGGAAGGAGGCTGCACTGTCAGCAGAGGAAAATCTGCCGGTGCACACTGCCAGCAACCACATCCTACAGCTGAGTTCATGCCCACATCACTGCAGATCCTCTAAGAGGGCACACAACCGTATTTAAAGTGGAAATAAAAAGAGTAAAATGTGAAAGGCACAGGAAACAAGCAGGCATTTCCCAGTCTCCCTCTTCCCTGCCACTGATCTCACCATGACTGACCCTCTCAGGACGTAGCTCCTCAGTATCAAACCATGGACAGCAGGAGCTTGACTGGAGACAGGAGTAATTATTTGTGGGGAGGTGTTATCACCAAAGTTTTCAGCTGGAAACTGAGAATTTTTGCCCATTGCTGTTTGCCTGTTATCCTAGCACTAGCCAATGCTGCAGTCCTGCTCTGGGGTGGAGTAATCAGCAATAACTGCAGAGCTGTGTCGCAAAGGCGCCCTATCACTGTGAGATCTGCATGTGATTTATGTGCTTGGGAAGGTCAGTTTGACTGTCCCTATGGAATGCAACATACAACATTGATGCAATGGCTTAAAAATAGATTGATTTATCCATCCCATCCACCTACTTTGTTTAAGACAATTTACCTTGTAAGCAGCATAGGTCAGGGTATCAAGGGGTATGTGTTCCCTCCTGCCTTCAATCTTGGCGTAAAGTATGACGTCATTTTCATGGGATTCTCCAGAATCACAAGTTCCCCCTGAAAAACACACATTTGAGGGAGAAAAAACCAATTAATTGAAGCCCTTATTATCAGAAAGTGGGATCATATTACGCAGCCATAATTACAAAAATAATTACAACCAGATGCTATTTGACTTAGGATCTGAAACAAAAGAACACCAGCCCTAAGGACACAATGTAGAAGAACTATTTGATCAGATATACCATGCCAGAGACCAGAGGGGTTGACAATTATGAAAACCTCAAGTAACTCTCTTAATCAGCTTATGAAAACAATTTTAATAGAAAATGCCATGCCCAAAGAAATACTTCCATCTGTATGCTTTAAATCCTACTTACATAGAAATGCTCTGCTTTTTGAGTTCTCGTCAGTAGATGGTTATAGAATACTCACACTTCGTGCAGCCACACACATCGTATGTGAGGACCACTTAAATACTACGCAGCTGATAGTTTGCAGCTGAGAATTTGCTCTTTGCAGGAAAGTAGGAAGACTGTTCTGTAACTTTTTGTTGTGCTGCTTCTTCTACTATCCACACCATACCCTAAGGGGATGGATGGCGTCTACTTTGGCATGGTTGCTTCACTGGAATGGGGCAGCATTTGAAATCTCTTCTTATTGGTAGAACCCACACCAGTTATTAACCTTCTCTGAAAGAGCAGATGTATTGCAAATCTGGGCATTAAGCTCTGCATTATAGTTACAAGATGGACATCACCACATAAGTTTAGCGTGCTGGAAATCTTAAAACAAAGTATCTGTAATTGAAACAGGAAACAATTTCCCTGTACACTATGGATATTGCAGGTATTAGAAAAAAACCCCAACAGTTCAGAGAGCTAGGTAAGATGTGCATCTTCAGTGTCTGTTATTCTGTAATAAGGAACGTCCATGTGTCCTTTCAAACCCTCCGCTTGCCTGAATGTTTAAACTATTATTTATTTCATTTACAAGGGTGTACAGAAAACATTTTTTCAAGTGATATCCCACCATTCTCTGTGCCTGTATGTGCTGACAACTTCTGCCCTAAGTTCAGAAGGTTGAGCTAATTTCTTTCCTGTTTCTCTTGCAGGTGTTGGAATGCTTGGAAGAACTGGGAAAAAGCATCCTCTTTTTCCTGTGCTTTATTGGTAATTCATGTAACAGAGGAGATGTGTGACAATTTAGGACAACAACATGAGGTCTTCCACTCATTAAATAAAGGCTGTTTTTTTCTTGTTGATTCAGTAAGTTGCTTGTGGAGGTCACAAGTTTTGCCCCTGCTTCCTCCTTTATTATTTTATTATTCTCTACTTTTAAGCAAAACCCCTCACCTCCTCTAAGCATGGTGTTGAGAGAATAACCTCATGCAATTTCCTTTATGTGCACAATAAAAGTTCTGGAAAAACACTGTGACGTACTGAATGATAACACTACGTTCATAGGATTTTGGTCTATTGTGTCACAAAACTAATGCAGTTGCACTGACAACAACTGCAGGGAAAGGAAGTGGCAGGACAGGTTTGTTCCTGGCTGCTTTCTTAGCCCTGGTAAATCACTGAGGTTGCACTTTGTCCTGGCAGGGAAGGTCCACAGATGATGCTAATGCTTCAGTTACAGAACATGCAGCCTTCCAGTACCTGAAGGCAGCCTACAGGGAAGCTGGGGGGGGGGGGGGGGGGAGCTTTTTACAAGGGCCTGTAGTGGCAGGACAAGGGATAATGGGTTTAAACCGAAAGCAGGGAGATTTAGATTAGATATCAGGAAGAAATTCTTCACTGAGAGGGTGGGGAGGCACTGGAACATGTTGCCCAGAGAAGCTGTGGATGCCCCATCCCTGGAAGTGTTCAAGGCCAGGCTGGATGAGGCTTTGAGTAACCTGGTCTAGTGGAGGGTATCCCTGCCCATGGCAGGGGGGTTGGAACTGGATGATTTTTAAGGTTCCTTCCAACTCAAACCATTCTGTGGTTCTATGATTCATCAGTGCTTTTCACTAGGGATGCCACATGCAGGCCACACATCCTCCAAGCCTGTAGCACACTACAGCACATTCTGTGTGAATCTCACCCTAGGCCAACACATTAACAGAGGAAAATGTTTATGAATACAGTAAGAGCTTTTGAGCAGAAATTTCACTGTGGATTCAATCAGACAAGGCTGTCCCTCCCCTGTGCTACTCGTATCTCATCCTCGGATGCAGCTCTATTCACTCTGATGGATTCACACCAGGGTTCACCTGGATATATTTGTAGAAGGATATGCCAGGTACCTGTAAAATCCTCTGTGGTGTCATGGTGAGGATGACAAAGATACAACCATCTCTTCTAATATAAGAAGTCAGGGATATTGAATGAAATCAGAAGGTACAAGAGAAGATACTATTTCACATGAAGAATTATTTAACTATGTAGTGGCTACAGGGTCTTGGGGGCACACAGGCAGGTTCAGTTGGTAAAACCCAGTATGAATGACCATTTTAGACACCGTAGTGTGACCTGCATGACCTACCTGCTACTCCAGCAGTCTGTGCCTCTCCCATAAATACTGGGTTATATCTGTCTTGTACTGGTATCTCAGCTATGCCTGGACACCTCAAGTGGAAACAACAACCTGTGCTTGTGTAATGAATCTTGTCTGAGGGCTGAACAAGAGTGAACCCACACCTACGTGTGCAGCAGGTGCTCAAGCTTCCTTTACAACAAGGGAGATCCAAACCATGCAGTCAGTGGAGTCCAAGGAGCTGCTCAGCTGTTCTAGCACAGATACCTCACAGTGAGCTGAATGGACTGTTCCAGCAACAGTACTGACCACATCTCCTCTAACTATAAAGAAAGTTTAGACACTGACATTACATGTATACACCTTCACGGAACTTCTATAATAAACTGTTTTAACCTGGAGCTAAATGTTTATATAGGCAAAAAAAAAGGCTGGATAAGCCCAAGGGAGAAATGCCCACAAAGGCTACTAAACCCAGAATGCTCTGTGTTTCAGAAAGATTTTTATCTGCAAGTCTGTGCCATCTGCGACAATATTTCTGAGAGACCTGTTTATGTGCACACAGTGTTTGTACACCTATGTGGGCATCCAGAAGAATGGACACTCAGTCTGACCAAAAGTGGTCAGTCTCACATCTTCATGGGAATCATTGTCATGAATCAGACCTGTCCTCTTCTGAGTATTTCAAATAGTTCTGTGCACACAGTACAATTTAAATCTCACATGCACCACACGTTGTATATTACATTAGGAATATATACTCACCCATACTGAAATAAAATCTCAAGTTCCCATAACCTGTAGTATCCATGTATGGAGTGCATATTTTCCTTTCTCCATCTCTGAGAAATACCATTGCTGAGCCAGATTCCAGTGTCCCACATTCAGTACCAATGACGGCTCCAAATATGTCCCACCTGGAGAGATCAACAGTGGGCAGAGAATGTACAGAGGCACGTTACCGACAAACTCATACAAAACGTTCCAGGAGTTCATTTGTACATGCAAAAGCAGCTGCTGCTGCTCTTACAGAGGACAACAAAATACAGTGTTTCAAATACGATTCCTACGACATCTCTTACATATTCAGTACTAGTTTTTAAAATCAGTTGACGCAAATAAAGCAAAGTAAATGTAAATATTTTAAATACATGGGCAGAAAAGGATGAATTACTGAAAAAATGAGGCTTTTAATGGATGCTCAAATATTGAGCGTTGTATTGTTCTATCGTCTTCATTATTTTTCTGGCATAAAAATGTTTGAAATATAATTGCATTCTGTTTCATTTTGTATAATATAAGGTTTATAGATCAATGAAACTTGAAAAGGCACATGTCCACCATATCTGCTATGAAGTCATTAAATATGTAGGTAATAGCTGAAAATAGTCTCTTTTCATCTTTTTGAGCATTTAGGGTAACAGTTTTTAACTAACACATGAACAGAGTATGAAAAATGACTGCTGTGTTTCTAATATGTGATGATACGATCTTTCTCAGTTTTTCTGTACAACATTTTATCTTATTTTTATTCAGTGATAATTAAAAGAGCTGTTGCAGAATTTTTCAATTAAATATTTTTTATTGAAAATATGTTTTCATCATGAAAGCATTGGTTTCTTCAAAACTTGATTATAATATTTTGAAAGATTAGGAACTTGAAAACTTGTACATTATTTTGGTCTGATAAGTTACTATTCAAGTTGAAGTCTTAATTAATTCATAATTAAAGTATTTTAAAATTATAAGGCTGATAAAGCAATGAAATTAGTTAGAACCACTAAATCCTGATAATCCAATCATTTAAATAGCCAGTGTGATTCAGGATGAATGAGAAAACACTGAAGTTCTGAAACCTTTGTGGGAAGACAAAGCTTTTTCCTGTCCACTTCCAGCAGAAACAATCTCTAGAAGCGATGTGCCCCATGACAATTTCAAAACCCGTCACTTCAACAATTTAACAGCCTATTTATCAGTTTAACCCTTCAAACTATTGCAAAATGTATCTCTAGCATCTTCTTAAAAGCTGCCGGTTTTCCTGTTAACCTAAGCTGTGACAGACCTGCAACGTGCCTGTTTGGAAATCCTGCTTTAAATCTGTCAGCCATTTCCACAGGAGTTAGCGAGCTTAGCATCACTGAAAAGCTTTTTTGACAGAAATGTGTTAGTGGAAGCACAGTTCAACCTGACCCTAATTCTGAGGGAACTATTTTAACCGTGCAGACTTTTGAAAGGTAATATGCAATGTAATTGCAACACAGTTTTGAAAATGGGTCTCAGGCTGAAGGAAATACCGAATTAAAGAGTTGTGCCTACTTTAACTTACACGACAAAATCTCACAATGCTCCATTGATCTTTTGTATGCTCTATTTAGCTCAATTAAAACACTCTCTTTAGTGACCCACAAAACAACTCGGGGTCATGAATGATGCAGATCATGGATGTTCCCAGGGATCCTTGCCTTTTAGGCAGCATTAGAAATGAAAGCCAGAAAGTTCTACTGTGTTAAAAAACTGGCACTTTAACAAAAGTCCTTTAAAACGCTGTCTGTAAGGATAAATGGAGAAGGAACCTGGGTGATGGCATGACAGATGTAGATATTCTTGATTAAACATTACATTTGGATTCATTTATCCCTCACATGACTCTTGAAATTCTTCTTCACGAAACAGATGGTAGAATGACATATGGATCAAAATCACATCTACTGGGCACGGATGTCCAAATGTGCTAGAGAGGCCAGAGGCAGCCTGATGTGAAGATCTGTCCACTTTTAGGATCAGGTCTTAATTTATGCAGTTAGAGAGAAACAGAATGATGGCGGGAAGACTCGTGGTACTAACAACAGCAACCCTTATCCACATGGCTTATTGCTTTAGGTGGGGCATGCAAAAAATACCAATCAACTGCTTATTATAGACAACAATAAGCTCCTCTGCCCTCACTGCAGAGCTCTTTCAGGTGTCTCACCTCCGAGAGCATTTGGCAGAGGCAGCTGCTGGTGACCCCTACATTTTGCTTTCCCGTAACAGGGATGCTTTTGCCTTTGCTGTGAGAGCCAACAGCTCCAAATGATGCTACGAAGAGAACTTCCTACAACCTCTGTCTCCACTATAAAGTCTTTCTGTGACTGATGATTTGAATACAGTAAACGAGTACGTCAAATATAGTTCAAATAACGTTCAAAATCACTTCTCTAAGAAGGAATTAAGGAAGCTCATCTATTTGCAGTTGTGTACAATTCCCAAAACAAAGCCCCACAGAAACGTTGCAAAGAGGGACAGTGGTGGTGACAATTTCATAAGATGGTCCACAACATCACCTGAGTTCAGGGTGTATTCATGGCTGCATGCAATTTGAACCTTCATTCTTACAGCAAAAATTCAAAGAAGGATGTTTCCAATACAGAATAAAATTTGAAAAGCAAAAAAATGGGAAAAAAATTAAAGGAAGCTGTTTTGAGGACTTGGTCTGGCTATTTAGTGCCTTGGAAAACAAAATTACCCCTGTGTAAGGCAGGCTGCAGCACCAAGATTTTACGTGCGGAGAGGCAGATCAGGACGTGGTTCCTGGGACTGAGTGCCAAACGCATCTGCCGGCTGCACCCTGCCTCACTCCCAGCTGGGATCGGGGGCACCTGTGGCCTGCAGTTTGGCACTGTGGGACAGTGAAAATGTAGTATTCCTAATTCAGAAGAAATTGTGCGTTTGCTAACCTAGGTATGGCATAAGAATTTTATTTCCGTATTTCTACTCACTGCTGCATTTACTGATTTAATTAATTTTTAAACGTTTATTCATTATCTAAGAAGGAGGTGTCCTGGTGATAAGGGTTCTGGCCCGACTTAGCTCTACTAAACACCTGATCCAGAACAGTCAGGATCTACAGACAGGGCAGATGTCCCCTGGTAACCATCCTGGTTTTTCAAGATGCAAAAGAGACTAAGAGAACATCTCAAATGTATCCCACATGGTCACCTAACACATAACACACACCTACTCAACTTCTTGCCTTTGTCTGAAACAGCACTCACTATGCCATGGGTTGATTATTCAGACTGGGTTTACTGTGTTTTTTCTGTAAGCCCCAAATAAACCATGTGTCCATAGGACACATTAGCATGTTTTTCTTAAAAGCGCTCTTTACCTTCAGCGCAGCACAGGCAGCATTTGAATCAGCTGCTAATGATCTGAAACACTTTGTAGGTTAAAACCAACATTCAGTAGACTCCTATAAATTAACAGTGTATGTTTCTCGTTGCCCTGGGGTTACAGCAACTAATGAAATGAACTTTCTTTTTTTAATTAAAAAAAAATCAAGACCACGTTGTTGGTTATTTTCTTTTTGTCAGAATTTATACACTGAGATATATATATATGAAATGATACTTCTTTCCCAGGACACTTGTTTTTTTAAAGCTCACTCATGTTTTGGTAAGAGTGGTAATTTTGCTGTAGTAGATGTTTGGGTTTTTTTACTTTCTTTGCCCTTGCAGCAGTCCTTGCTGGATCTGGATTTACAGCTATACTTTAAATCCCTATGTATATATATATTTAAAGTAAAAACAGTAAGTTAGTAGCCAGATCCTCAGCTCTAGCACAGCAGGCACGGCCATGCTCTTGGTGCTGGAAGGTGAGAGCAGGCTGCTGCTTCAGCTGTCCTGACTCTACATCCTCCTCCTCTGGCACCTGCAGGCTTCTGCACAAGCAGGAGCTCTCATGGCAAAGCACAGCTCACAGCAGGGATCCGGAAGGGAATGAATTTCACAAGGAATTTGATTTCATATGGATATGAGTTTGTTAAAATCACTCAGGTGTGACAGAATATAAAAACAGGTCAATATCACATGTTTCTTCAGAATGACTATAGAATTCACAAGCACAACTTTTTTTCATTAAAAGCTTTGGTGACAAAATGGTCTGGAGATATACTGTTCCTTCTGGGCTTTCCAGACTTGTCCCTTCCTAAAATCTACAATAACCTGCTATTTACTGTATTTCTATTTATTCTAGTCACAACCTTCCCTGAATACACAGCAAATGCAAAATGCAGTTCTCTGTTTATCCAGTTTCCTCATCACTGCACGCCTGCTTAGGGCCTTGCGTAGGCGACAGGTACTCACCCTTTAGGCTGGCTCTCAAACTCTTCTGCCCACTGCTCCTGGGCATCCTCTGTGGAGAGGTCCACGTCCCGGGTTGTGGCGAAATTGAACTCGCTGCCCTCTGTCCCGTGGAAGTAGATGGAGTTTCCATCTGACTGGCAGCTATGCTGTGGACAAAAGGAGGAGACGTTACACAGGGTTTGCAAGGGCAGTTGTCCTGCTCATGCACCATCAGAGCTCAGAGCAAGCTGGACATGCACTAATAACTTACTGCCCCCTGACACAAAATAAAAAACGGATGGTCATCTTTTACCTTTCTTGGCCTACACCCAATTATGATTGCATCTTAATCTCGTACCTGCTTCCCTGCAAACGCACTTCTGACCACTGCAAAACTACCTGCATGGAAGAAGTATGTACCCTATCTTTGGGCATTTATTTCCATTTTAAAGTATTGCCATTATGCATGCATATACAACCATGTGTGCAATAAATTAGTAGCATATCAAATGTTGTTATGGGTATTTTGTTGGGTAAGAATGTTGTGCTTTGAAACACATTAGATTTCCATGCCTGAATTTTTGTCAGCAGAGGTGTTTGCCTTTAAAATTGCTATACATTGCCATACAGTAAACTTTGGGCCTGGAGTGTATGAGTGAAAAGGCTATTTGCTACCTGGCTTTAATGTAAACCGAGAACTTGGCATTTTACTGAATTGTTCATATTGAAACAAATACTGATAAAAGTAATAATTAGCTCAAATACTTTTTTTGGGAAAACGTTGGTCACATTAAAAATGAAAGATGAAATAAGAAATGATTAATTAGAATAATTCTGCCTTCTTACCACAGTTCAGCATCTGAAAAAGATACAATAATGCCAAATTGCATTGACCTTTTCAGCATCATCAATGCAGTGCCCTCTTGTCTTTGAACCCCTTCATAACACGCCGAGGGAAAGTATGACAATCACCTCTTCTGTGTTTAAAAAGGTCATGGTAGTGCCACACTAGTGAATAATTACATTTTTAACAAAGAGAAAGATGTGGCAAGAAATGAAAACTGTCCGGTACATCTTTGTCTATGGGATTTTATGAGCAAAGTACAAAATAACACATTTTGTCAGATTCCATAACCCTTCCTTCATTTATCAATGCAGAAGACATAATTGAAATTCTTTTGTTGATGATTTTCAAGTATGGTTGCCAATAACCTAGCAATTAATGTATATTTAGGAATGTAATTTGTGACTCCTATTATCTGGAGGCAATCAAATAAATATACTAAAAATAAATGTTCAGGCTAAAACTTAATTCAAATTTATACATAACCCTTCCTGTCTTAGGAAACTGATAAATAGATCCTACTAAGCTAGTTATTACAATTGCATACAAGCTTTGGAAAATCCTTTATAAGCCTTACTTATTGCTCAGGTTCTAAGTTATATGTAAGCATACACTTGATAGTGGGGTATGTAATAGGTAATCTCTTGCCTGATGAAAGCCACCTATTAAAATAAACACAAACCAGATAGAACCCCATTACCATTTAATGTTTGCATATCCTTCTGCTGTCTAACAGACTATTTATTGAAGTACATCTGATGGAGTTTCCATTTAGGTTGTCAAGATAAAGAAATGGGCAGTTTGGCAAAGGAGTGAATACATAATTATTTATACGGTGTACATGATCAACCCTTCACGAAAGCTCAAAAGCATCATGTATCGCATTAGTTTACAAAACTCTCTTTATGCTCTTATACACAGCTGCACAGTATCTAGGAATATGTATTTTCTGCATATTTTATGTGTAAACGACCACACAATGTATGGCTCAAATCACTCTCTGCTCATGCTGGCTTTGAATCCCATGTGAAACAGCTTGCAGAAAAAAGTTCAGACTGAGGTTTACCTCCTTCTGTTATTCTGCATACCTATGAAACCAGTAATAGCAGCTCATTACCTTTAAAGAGGGTAAGAAAGATGCTCAAAACACAGGTACAGCTTTTCAAGAAGTTCTGAGGGAGGGCCATCATTTTCTGGTAAGTTTGTGCCCTGGTGCCACCATTTGGGACTCATGACACGCCCAGGGGAAAAGCAGATGAGAACCAGCCTCATTAGCATGAGCCGTGCTGCGCCCACAATGGCCAGGGCACCTCTGCTCATGGTCTCGTCCCCTCCCACCTGCCATGTTTCCCTCCTCTACATAACCATAACCCCCAGTTCACACTTAGCTTCCATATTTCTCTCTTCATTTTCCAAGTACCTGCTATCTGTCACTGCTTTTACGTCTTTTCTTTTAAATATTTGATGGGCTGCTGAGGGGGTGAGTAACCTCAAAAAGCATTTGGCCAAATTTTCCAAGAATAAAAGAAGCTCCACGGGAGATGGTCCCTAACCAGCATCACCCCCAACTACCTTGTCAGTCTTGTTCAACATCCAGGAAGCCGCTGACTGTGTTGGATTATTCTGCAATTTTGTAATAGGTCTTGAACACATTAGAGACTGAATTGAAACCATCAGACTCATTTTCTCTTGGGTTCAACCCCAGATTTGAATCCAAGCCTTTAGAAATGAAGAACTAAAGTACAATTTACATACTGTGCTGCCTCTTTCCCAAATTAGAGGCTTTACACTTGCACTGGTAGACTATATACTACCAGTATTTAAGGACTGAATTTTACAGGTCTTTTTTTTTTTGTCATTTTGAAGTGATAAAATATGTGGAATGAACACGTACTGTGTTTTGAAACTAACTGGATTAAATTCTTCCTAAACTGTAGATACTGCAGATCTCTCTGTGTAGATGTAGAGCTCTCTCTTACAAATTTAGGATTAGATTTGTTCTCTGTTCCATTTTTATTTACACTTAAATGATTTATAAGATAAGAACAAATTAGCTTTCTGTGCAAATTGTGTAACTAAAAAGGCCAAATGACAGCAACTTGCAGGATATTTCTCCTTGTTACCATGGAAGCATCAGCTGTGGGTCCAGAACTAAAGCAGGGTTTAATTTTATTTAAAGCGGATTAAAAGCACGGGGAACATTTAGTGTGTCCTTGCACAACACTGAAAAGTTAACTAATTTGTGAGGAAAAATTAATTTAGAGAATAAATCCTTTGACAAATCTGATAACCTTCATTAAACAATGCTTCCTCCCTAATCACCTACATAATAGAACATCGGACACTTGCAGGCACTTCAGTGGAGGCACTTCACAACAGCAACTATTGCCCATTGTTTGCAACTGGAGTGGGACCATCAGCCTGCCATAAGTAAACTGTTGTATTCCTAAATAAACAACCCCTGCCTTTTGCCAAATGGAAGGAAGCCAAGTTCTGTTTAGTGGTCATCCCAAGGGGAAAAAAACCTAGTTTAATTTAATCTGGCACTACCAATACTATTATTCACTAGCTGCAATTGTTAAGCTATTGCTTTGCATGAATAGGGCAAAATGAAAATTGGCTGGATGCAATCCCGTATCTCAGCATGCTTGGATTTGTTTTCAATCTAATCTTCACTCTGAATTTTCTGTGTTTCAGAAGTTTGTCTACTGGATAGCGGTGGTACCACTGCTTTTTCCCGACCTTCAAGCCCTATACAGCTCATCCTCACCTGCCTCCACCTTCTCCCACATGCACCATCTCGTGGCTCAGCTTTCCTTGACTGCCGATGCTTGCCACTACATCTGCTGGTGAGACAACCAAACTCCCATGCCCCTGACCATTCTGCCCACCCCACAAGATGATGTCCTTCAGACACTTCCTTAGTGCTTTCCTCATCAACCTTGTCATTGACTACACTGAAGAACGCAGTGCTTACCAGGATGAGCACTCTCCCCTCTTGCAGTATTTCCATTTACTCCCACATCTCCCCAGCCTCAGCTTATCTCCTGTGTTATAATGGATGCAATTTCCTGGCATACAGCTATCTCTTTGGTTTTCACCTGAAGAGGCAGCAGTGGTACATTCCTTGCTTAGGGCTCTTTGATGCTACAATGGTACCACTACTACAAAAAATACATTTTCATGCTAAAATTGCTGTTTGCTATGAATATTTCTAGTCTATGACTATTTCTAGTCTATGAGTACAGTTCTTAGCCAAGTTGTCTATGAGAACCAGCAAGTCTTATTAATTCAGGTGAGCTTTCTGTTGTACATTATTAGGGCATTAGCTAATAATTTGAAGACACAGTCTATGGGAGAGAGTTTCAAACTTTTGTCGAGTCTGTCACCCTCTTTATCTTACTCTATACTCCTTACATTTTACACCTTTCACCTACAGCTTTCACCTGGTTTTTTGGTAGGTGCTTTTAGGAAAGCCTCTTGATGATCTGAGATGCAGAAGGGTTTCAGTTAGGACTGCTCAAAACCATTGGTCAGCAAAAGCAGGGAAATCAGATTTAGTGAAGCAGGTGCTTTCCAACTCTACCAATTTATGTTTCATAAATAAATAATTACCAACTTTCCGTAGCATCTAAATGGCTTAAGGGCCCCAAGTATGATCTGGGATCCTACATCACGTTGCATGCCTGAACAATCTCCATATTTTTTAAGACTTGCATGAGAGCACCACATAAGGAGACATCTGCTACCCTCAGCATGACCTCTTGGGTGGGAGGGACCTCTGGAGATCTCCCATCCACCCTGCATGTGAAGCAGCACAAGCATCAACAAGATCAGGCTGTGTCACAGTTGCCGCTAAGGACACAGTTCTGAAGATATTTAGAAGCTCAAAAGGCAAAGATTGGGACTGTAAACAGAAGCACTGAAGTTCATCCAAACCAGCTTCTGTCCCAGTTGCTCAAGTCAAAATTGTGAATCAATAAATACCTCTTGGCTTTTCAGTATGGGATTTCTTTACTTGGAGAGCAGAACAGAGGGCAACTAAATGATATAACTCTGCCATTCGGAGAAGCATCAACAGGAAGCACTAGTGTGAAATTCCTCAGTGTAACAGATTTTTGGCTGAGGTGCTGCATATCATCTTCCCGAGGTTCGTCCCCACACTCCCATGAAAATGTTGTTCACCTCTGTGACTTTAAAGTATCCACAGCCATCTTTACCATCATTTAATTAGGTTTTTATCAGAGACGAACACTGATGCACCTCTTTGTATTCTCTCTCCTGGGCCTAATGGCCCTGATGATTCTTTCAGACAGCTGTAGCCTCACAATTTATTTTTTGGCGACATTTCTTGCATTGGAATGAATGTGCTGGGCATTTGGGCAGTGCCAGCTTGCAAAGGGCTAACGGCAGATGGAAAGAAATCTGCCCAGTATGCCTTCACCTCTACATGAGCAGAGCGCCATCAATTTCCCCCATTAAGGAGTTGTCACACAGCCCACCCAGCTGGAGAGGCATCTCTGATAGCCAGGCTAGCTGGCGTATGCTATTCAAATACAAAACACACTTTAAAAGGAAACGAAAATATCGTTTGTCGGCAAATTGAAAATGCATGGCTTTGACCGCAGCCAATTTTTTAATGACTGTAATATTTTAAGTGATTATTTTTGCCACTTCAGATTGCTCCTTAGAGAGGAGAGGTTTTTTTAATTAAAATCTAGGCAATGCAAACAGATGAGATATGAGAAGCAAAGGAACAAGAAAAAAGATGAAGAAAATTAATTAAAGCAGCATTGTCAATGGAACCATAAATTAGATATTGTGTTCTTCTGGCAATGAGTCACGCAGATTTTAAAAATTTTTAGATTCTGACATGATTGCAGGTACAAGGACAGATTCAGTCTTGATAAAATCCTACTCTGTACGCAATGTCTTAGCCAGCAAATGTATGACGACAGAATTTAGGAAAGATTATAAATTCTAACTTCTGTGGATTTGGCTGTTCACATTTCTAGCCTTAAGTCACTTCTTTAACCAAAGGAAAAACCACAGTGTGATTAGAATACTTTCCCATGAGAAAAATGGGGCTTTAATCTTTCCCACATGCCACATTTTTACATCATTTAATGCAGTTACAGCACGAAAACCTTGGCTGCACAAGCAGGCCAGGTGCATGGAGGGTTATAGTGCACCTTCCCTTTCCCAAACAACTGGATTGAAACTTGTCCTGTGACATAGTGACAGTTTATAAAGTGTGTTTTCACCCATCATTTCTGTTTATAGATTGTTATTCCAAGGCTGGTGTTCAAAACACTTTGCTTGCTTATGAGTGATCTGTGTGATTCATATGGTTCTTAACTCTCCGGGACTTTTCATGATGTTTGTACAACATCGGTCATTCTGGTGATTACCGATTTCCTTAATGAGTCATTTAACTGGCACGAACAGAAATATTCCTCTACGGTGTTGGGAACTATTGATGTTTCTAGCACTCTGCAGTGAGCATGATTAAACCTCACCTGTTCTTCTGAAAGTAATGACATCTATTTACAGTGCTGTAAAATTAGAGTGAGAAGGAGTCAATCAAAGTATTTTCTACTCTTTGGCACCTAATGGGTCAATTCATGTTGTTTTTATTAATGTGCATCTCACAGTGACCTGCAAAACCCAAATTCTGTTCTTCCAGGAGGCAGGAAAGACCCCTGGTGCTTTGACACCAGCTCAGAGCTAACGCTGGCTCCCTGCCACCCCCCAGCACACTTCCGAGCCACGGGGAACTGGCATGGAGAAAGGTGCAGGCTCAGCATCACTGCCTGAGGGTGATTCTCAGCTGCATGAACAGCTCACAGCACCACATTCAACCACCTATCAGTTCCAGTGATCCCCTAGGCATTGTATCTAAGTATTATTATTTTAACTGAAAGTGTGATTAATAACAAAACCAAAAAAAAAACAATTGAGCAATTCCATGCATGGTCTCAATCCAGTCCAATGGATATAAAGATGGGTACAGCTCAGAGTACCCACACTCTCACTAAAGGGTCGACAGGTTTTGTGTACCCTGCTCTGCTTTCTTCACCTCTCTCTCCTCTCACACTCCTCTTTCCACCCACAGAGAAGCAGGAATGGTTCTCAGATGAGGTGCAGCAGGAAGCCTGCCTGCATCTTCCCAGGAAGATGTGGTGGATATGGGCTCCTGTGAGGCAAAGCAGCTGGCAGAAGGCTGGGTTTGGCCCACAGACCAAATACTGCCTTGCTATATCTTATTCAAAAAACAAGAGTGTTGTCAAAAGCATCTATATCTGTGTAATTTTGTCCAATAAAAGATCATAGCAATTTCAATTTGCCATTTTCAGGCTGGCATAGCTAGAACATCCCCTCTCCTCCTGCACACAAAAATATTTGATCTGACCCAATGGGTACCTCAACCCCTTTTTGAAACAAGAATTTAAAATAAAAAAAAATGGGAAAAAATCTTGTTCATATCAGCACAAACAATTAACATTGACAAAAATATATATGGAATGTCAGGATGTTTGTTTTGAAAGAGACTATCCAGTGCCATTGTTATTAATTAACAGAGTATTCAGAGATTTGGAAATCAGCTCTGGAGCTGGGGGTGTGGAATAGCTTAATCAGCCTTTCTTTTTGCCAAACTCCTAGGCGTGCGTGCATGTCTTCCCTGCTCAGTGACACACGACAACACAGGTTCAGCAAGGACTCGCAGATCGAGGATGTGCGTACCCCCCATGCGCTCAGGGTGTAGTGAAAGGGCACAGAGTTTTACAGACACATTTTCAGCACATTTTTCTGAGTGTGAGTGTTCAGTTCTCCACCACTCACACAGTTTTCTTTTCTGCTAAGCTGGCATGCATTCCTGGGAAATAAATAAACTGAATGGGGTGACCTGTTACTTAATAGGCTTACTGTACAAAGATACTGGGTTTGGGACACTGTCAGGATGCACTGGTCGTGTCCACAGTAGTGCATAGCACGCATCAGGTACCACTGCCTGGTCCTAAACCCTGCTTGCTCAGTGAAGCTGGCACAGAGCTTCCCTCCTTGCCCCCACCCCAGGCTATGCCAGGCTGCATGCTTGCAGCTCTGCAGCACAGACACCCTCACACTGGCATAGCTAGAGCATCCCCTCTCCCCCTGCGAAGAAAAATATTTGATCTGATCCAATAGGTACCTCAACCCCTTTCTGAAGAATTTAAAATCAAAAAAATGGCGTAGTCCCCAAGTGCTGCAGACTAACAGACTAAGCTGACCAGCTGGACTGCAACCTTCAGCCAGCAAGCGAAGAGCATCTGCGACTACTGGGAGGCAGCAATTCTGGAACTTGACTCTTCTCAAAGGTGAGAAGTGTCGCTGGGTTAAAACATCACGACCAAATACGTCACCGCTCTCGTGTCTGTAATGATCTATACTGCTTTTTCCCAAGACACTGAAAAATTCCATAGACGGGTGGGTTGGTCTCAATGCTATTTTTATGTAATCAAAGCACTGAACCCAGCACACACATGAACTGTAAGAATGCTGAGGTTGTGGTCCCTCCTCAATCTCAGTTGCACATCTAATCTTGGACCAGCGCAATCAGAGGAAACAAAAAAACTTGGCAGATGTTGTACGTCAAACCATAATTTCTGGTCAAATATACAAGATATATGTTTCTGTTCTTTAGGACTAGAGATCCAAGAAGCATTACTGAAGGAAGATTTCATCTTTCCCCCATCTAGCTATGGAGTCCCGAGTCCCACAGACAGTCAGCAGCTCTCAGAGCACAGCACTGCTTCACACGTTTCAGCAATCTCAACCACCAGTGCAACATCCTAAGGCCGTGCTCACACTCAGAGCTGTCACTGGAAATACTGAAATGCAGTCAGGAATTTATCCTGTTCAACACCCTTCCACACAGTCCAACACAGATAAATACGTTCCAGTGGATCCAATTAATCTCCTAAGGGTTGCTTGGCCTTGCTAACAGTGTCTTTCTTGTCTTTTGCTGTCTTCTTTGGAACTGAAACACACAAATTCAGTGGCTTATCTCTCAGCTTGCTTCCTGTTTCAGTAGCCAGTTCCAGCTGCGTCTGCAACCAGCCATGTGCTTTCAAACGAGTAGCAACTGCTCCTGAGCGCAGCAAGGAATGAAATTCCTGGTCCAAGCTCAAGCTGGCTGGTAGAGAAGGAGTAACCTCTTCCCAAGCTGGGCACAGGCAAGTTCCCACAAGTGCTCACTGAGAACACACCGTCCAAATCCACCAAAATGGAGTGAGAATGTCAGTGCATATATATTTACCATCGCTGCTTTCACTGTCCAGTCCAGTGACTGAACCATCACAGAGCCTAACCCAGGACCCAGACACCGGTCTGCATGGTAGTACAACTACTGGGAAAGAACTTGCTGAACCACATCTAACTGTGAGCAACCGCAATATTTATTCTAAGCTACCAACAAACCACATCTTAATGCCTGTCTTTGCTACCAGGGTAACCCACTAAGGCAATAAAATGCTATTTAAGGAGAATTCCCTTAAAATGTTTGGGATGGCTGAAGGGATGGATGGGGTGAGTAGTCCGAGTATGCTACCACCATAGTGTAACTGGATTAGGCCAGACACCATTCTCTGGACTTGACAGCAAATGACACAGCAGAGTTTGCCTCCACCTGGGCAAACTCTCCGCCCAGAAGAGCGGTGTCATCCCTGCTGCCTACAGGGAACAGCCCCTGGCCCATCCATGAGGGCACATCCCTTGAAGAGAATGCCTGCGAGATTGCACAAGCCAAAACCAAGCAAGAGGGTGTTGTAACAACTAAGGTGTGCAAGATCATGGCCTCATGTTCATACCCTTGTTTGCTTCATTCACTACCCTGGATGTGCCACCAAGGAGAAGGATCCACTGTCTAAGCAATGCCTAGATGGGGCAGTCCAGAAGTAAACCCTTAGAGAAAAAGTTAACAGAGAAAGAGCGTTGCTACTCCTTTTTCTACCAGAAATATTACGTATTTTTTTCCTGTTCTTTCATTTCTGACTGCCAGCTGGATGAGCTCAGACTGGCACTGGCCTTCACCTGAGAAACATGCAGCATCACTCATTTTGGGTGGTGAAAGGTGGTGAGCAAGAAAGGAAGAACACAGAAAATTACCCAAGTAAATGGAAGAAATTTAGATAGACCTTTCATTGTTGTTTCTTTTTGGTTTTCTTATTATTTCATTCCCTCAGTTCAATGAAATTACCTATCTTTATGGCACAATTTAGGAAAAGGATTGACCCACACTTTTGTACATACTAATCAAAACTGAGTTAGGTAATAAATTACATCCAGAAATGTGACGGTTCATTGGCATTGACAAGAAAACTCACAAGGAAAAACACTGAAGGAAGTCAGTGAAGAAGTTAACACAAATATCAAGAAAGATTTTTAAGGCCAGTTTATCTAAAATACTAATTGACAGAGGATAGGAGGATATGAAGTGAAACTTGTACAGGACAAATCGGCTTGGATGGCAGAGAAAAGGTCTCATCAGTTTGAACTGGAGTTTGGCATAGTGATAGGCTGTGAGTATGGGAACTTCTTTAAAAAGCACATAAGTGTGAGGCATAAAAAGTAGCACAGGATAGCAGTGAAATTGCTGATTGCTCACTAAAAATGCAAGTAAAAATTTAAAATTGCTATACAGACTTTCTGAACAAACATCAGGAGTCTTTAGAAAGTTTTAGATGTGTAGGAAGCAAAAGGACTTGTAGAAAAAAGAGAATTAGAATTAACTTTGATGCAAGCAATCCCTGTAGCACCATCAGGGTTTCTCCAACATTATTCTGCAGGCCAATGCCTTTGACTACGATAGAGGAATCTCTTAAAAGCTTCTCCCAGTTTCTATGAACTCTTGCAGCCTGAGAGCATTAAAAATGTTGGGAATCCTGTGAAGATGTACTGCCCATTGCTGCTGTCATTGTGCCACTATGCCAGGCAAGTTATCTGTCTGCTGTGAAATGATGCTGACTGGGGTGGTTACATTTAAAATGTGATGTAACATCTTCAGCACAATGTACAAAGATACCTTTCTATTTATACAAAATAGTGTGTTTGTGATGAACTGAGATTAGGCTATGCTAAATGATTTAAAGAAAATATGAAAATATTGAAAGTTTTTGTAAAGTTTTATATAATGTTCTAATCCTGAAAAGCACAAAAACTTTGTCAAAAAAATTGTTGGTGGTGTTATAATGCTACAACAGGAACTATGCTGAATCTGATGTAAATCTTGACCCAATTTATAGTTTTACTTTTGACATAACATGAAATTCACATTGCAAATCTGTTCAAGTTATATTTGGCAAGATCGTTCACAAAAATTTGAGAAAAACTGGAGCAAAAATCTTAAAAATGAAATTCGAGTATGGGAATGCTCTGGTGACAATTTAGATACATTAAAAATGTTTGAAATAACTGCAGGGTGCCATGAAGAATAAAAGTCCTGTGTCACACACAGCCTTTATCCAGCGTGGCTACACCATAGTCTCACACATTGCCTTAACCTGGTCTCAGTGGCTACACACAGGCACGTGTCAGCTGGGAACAGGAGGCAGATGCAAGTTTTGCTGGTCCCTGAAACAGAAGACGACCTTGGAGTAATGGCATGTTGGTGCACCCTCACTCGTGTCTCATATAAGGTTTGAGCTTGAATGGGATTTCTGTCTAGAAGCACTAAGTGATCTCTCAGTTTAGGTCCCTTGTCCCTGTGTCCCATAGTTGTGTACTGACATAAACGGGCTGAGTTTAACTAAAAAATGCGCACACCACCACCCCCCACAACAAACAAACAAAAAATCAACAACAAGAGAGATTTACTTGCTAAAGTTTACATGCTGTTCGTGCATGTTTCAGAAGGAGCAAGCAGTGTTTAGGCTTGGCCAGCTGAGAGGAAATAACTGTGCCTACAGCATGTGAATCCTTGCTTTGCTTTCACACCTCACATGTGTGGTCTGGATTTTAAAATCCAGAGATAAGACGGACAACACGATGACTGTGAACTGATCACAGAAAATTACTTCATTAGGTAAGCAGGACATTATTTGACTCTAAAATATTGTCAGTGTAGTTTAAATGGTTTTACTGAAGTAAAAAAAGTCAATATGCAGGTACTAAGAGTAGGTTAGTGGGAGTATTTATTTCTAAAAAGATTAATTTGAGGCCATTCATATCAGGTTCTGTGGGAAAAGGATGAGGCCATAACCAACCTCTTACTGCCCTCAGTATTCAACATCTGTTTCCTTTACAATTGCCAAAACCATTACCAGCATCATAAATGAACCCCAGCATCAGAACTGCCTTTTTTTTTTGTGAATGAGAAATAGGATGAAAACAGAAAGTCATCTGCTGTTCAACTTCTGGCTGCCTGGAAACACAGAAAGGAAGAATTCAACTGATTTCCAGATGTTGAATAACCCTTCATTTGGGGGAACCTTGTGCACACAGATCTTGATGGGCTCCTTAGAGTTTTTCCCAAGGTAGTATGATCCTGCTGGATCTCATATATCAAAACAAGATCTTACTGAAAAAGAGACTTTAAAGGAGCAGCCAGTACCCTGTATGCATGCTGCAATGGAGATGTGGTATCCACAGTCAGAAAAAGTGGGAAACCATCTTTTTTTGTGATGGTTTGTGATGAAATGAGTAATGCTAGTTGAACAACACCAAAATAAACAAACAGGTAGATTTCAAAATATCCAACAGGGAGACTTGAATTTGTTTCAAAAACACTGCACTGTTTTGCTAAAAGGAAGCTGTTTCCCATTTTCTGTTAGATGATCTTTGACATGACAGTATAAACTGTCATTTGGTTTTGGTCATGGCAGAGAAGCTGCATTGTTCTAGAAAGCCCCGATGGGACAAAGAAAAGGTAAAAACACAGTAAAAAGGGCCCCAATGCTAGAAACACACAGAGTGACTTAAACACCCTTACGTGTTCAGAGTTTGGTTAGATGTTACTGTCATCTTCTACATACAGGAGTAATAATAACATTAAGCCATAGAAAATCAGACTAACCTTAACTGTTGCTCCAGGAAAGAAAAGCCAGTTGCCAGTATCCACAGGATCAAGATTATCTTCTAACACAACCTTTCTGTGGGCAGCATTTATAATCAGGATGTTGTCCAATGCCCAACAGGCTTCATACACATCACCAGCCTGAACATAATCCTGTTTCCACTGAAAATGGATGTTCTCCGCTTTAGCATCTTCAGGAAGGTACAAGATGTGGATGATTGTGCTGACATTGGAAGGAGCGCTGAAAAACAGTAATATGGAATTAGACCAAGTTTAAGCCATACTCAGGAATGCTTTTCCTTCACTTAACACATTTATTAGGTGTGACACAGCTGTGCTGATGTCCCTTGTATGCTGATCAATCTTCTGTAGAGATCAGAAAATGCCCCGAGGCAGAGTCCCACTGTGTCAGGCAGTGCACATACAGCCCAAACAGACAGCCTTGCTTCAAAGAAAGTGCAAGCAAAGGCAATAAATAACAGATCGATGCAGAAGTTTGGAGAGCAGGAAGAAGAAGCAGGGCAACATTCACAGCCAATGCCGGACACAGCTTCTAGGTGACTGGGCACTGTCAGATATTTTGCAGGTATGGCCAAAAGGAATTCTTAAGGAAGCACTTTACAAAAAGTAAAATGGGATTTTTGCACAAGCTTTCACCAAAAGAAACTCCTGACTTCTGGTGTCTCAGTCCCTCATAGACCTGGATAGAGCAGAATGGCGAGAGGGAAAAGCTGGGAATGTTCTCTGACAAACGTGTCCTTCCAATCCCATATCCCTGCTGACAGGCTAATTCTCAGGATGGGGAGGGCCAGGTTGCCTTTCTTTTCACATTCTGCTTCAAAAACAATACAGAAGAAACAACTCATTTGTCTTCTCTCTTCCTGCTGAAAATGGAAGATGTGGGGAAGGTGGGCAGATGTGGAGTATTAGTAGTAGGCAATGATCAGGGTGTTGAGCTCTGCTTCCCAGAGCTGTCCTCAGGGCTGTGAAAGGACTGAGGTTCACCCTGAGCTCTGGGTGAACGTCTTTACATTGTTACTAGCCATGAAAGGAGTGTGCTCTGTGTGCAAGGAAGGGATGCTCAGAATTACTATTTTGGTTTAATTACCCATCTAGCCACAGAATTAACCACACACAAACCTGAGGCTGCAAGGAGGTACAGAATTGGGGATTGCAAGATGTCAGCTACTCAACTCTGCCTTGGTAGTGGACACTTTGGTGGGTTAATTGTTTGTCAGAGACAATCCAGAGTTCTTAGAGTAAAAAGGAAGCAATACCTTGCTTATATAGGAGAAAACAGAGGAATTTCTCTTTGAAGCAAAGTATTATTCTAGTGAAAATGCAACTGTATTTGGCCCATATTCACACCTAGAACCTGCTCCCACAAATCACCCTGCACTTGCTAAACATTTTGTCTGTCACCCTCCACTGCAACACTGCTCCGAGATGTTGTCCTTGCTTCTCCCTGAGCGCACACACTGCACCCATCTTCTCCGAGAGGCATCCTTCCCGTCCCTCCTGGGAGTCCAGACCTGCAATCTCACTGACACAACCCAACGCAGTGACACAGCAACACAACACCCTCCCCTCACAGCTGTCCCCTCCCCAGTTCTCCCACTGTTCCCCAGAGCTGCATGTAGTGTAGTGAAAGCTGCTGAAGCACATTAAAATTAACACTGAAATTCATACGGACCAGAGGAGAAACGAGCATCCTTTCATAATTCATCCTCTCCACTTTGCACCCCATTGCTCTATTGACCTATTTTCTACTGCTGGCTCCAGCAGTCAAAGCTAAAGCAACACAGATCAAACTGTACATGCATTAACTTCAAAAAATGGGGCTTTCAAGGGCTTGTGTTTGCAGCATCACCACTCTTGAGTTTTCTAGCTTGCAGACCTATGAGGGGAACTGATGTTAGGCATATAATTTTGTATCAATGTGAGGGGGAAAAAGGTATTGTGCAGTTACTTTGAGGCAATTCCAGCAGCTGCAGCGAAGTTACTCTTGCTTTATATTTTCCTGAGAAAAGAATTAGCACCATTGGTTTTACTAAAACAGTTCCTAACTTTTGCCTTTGCCAATGAAATTGTAATCCCACTCCACAAGGGATGGGAGGATGAGATACTGAAATCCACAGCCTTACACCTAGAGTTTTGCTTAGTCATCTAGAAATTAAGTAGCCTTTTGCTCTGCAGATTGTCTCAACGGACTGAAAATAGGGTCAAGCAAATCGCTGGTGTGGTACAGCCACTAAGGTGATGCAGGGAGGCAGATTCTGAGGACACTATGAATAAACAGCATGTTTTTGTCCCCAGGTGTACTTACATAACTATGCATATGCGCCAATGAACAAAATACCTTTTCCACTATCATTTAATAAAATGTTGGTTCTGCTCCTAGAAAAATCCACCTCTGATACTGATTCTGCCTTTGAAGTTGTGGAAATTAAAATAAAAGATTTTTAAATCCTCATTCATAATCCTTTGCGCCTTCATGTAAACCAGTTTGTTTAAAAAACAAGGCATAATTCACTGTTATGCTGTTGTTGTTATAAGAGTGTTAGGAGCCAAGTTTCATATCAAACTATATACTATTTTTATTGAACATTTTATCCTATTCCACTAGAAACTTGTAATACTATAAATTATGGCTCTTGCTGACACTAAAAGTGGTGTTAAAATGCAAAAGCCATCAAACTTTTGGTTTTTCAGACACCTGAACCTGCAGGTTATTTGAGTTGCATTTTGACACTAAAGCAATTCTCTTCCTTACCTCCCACATAATCAATAGATGAAATTGGGATTTACCAAACCCAGTGGCAGTTCTGCAATTAGCTTTAGTGACCATAATTTTACCCCTGATCTTTTAACACGTATAAACAAATGAGAACTGAAAAGTTAACAATTAAAGCAAGTTTTAAAAGAGCCAGGTTTAAGCACCACCTGCTCAGCCAGAAAGCATGAAAATAATTAAAAAGCTGCAACAAACCTAATTTTCTCCAGCTGAGTCCAATCCCCAGAACTGTTCTTACTGTAGGACACGGTGATGCTGGGATCTGAGTAACTAAAGCGACATGAACCTGATCCTGGGAAAAGCAATAAAATGCAAAGTGTTACGACACAATGAAGCAATAAATGATCCTCCAATAACCACAGTTTGTCACATCATCATTTCTTCTGATTTTAAAGCACTTTGATTGATGATGAAATTTCCTGTGATCTGTTGCTGAAGGTAAACACAAAATAATGCATGCTTTATGAGTCAGAAATAAAGTAGAAATGATAAATCACAGCAGTGCCATGTAATCTCTGCAAATTTCCCAGGAGAAGCCAAGTAAATTACTTAACACCCCCCACTGCAGGAAAAAACCCACCATATAATGTCTAGACAAAATCTTCTCATTAGAGAATAATCCACATAGCAGAATTCATAGGGAAAACAGCAAAAGACTGTTTTCCACTTTATTCTATATATATAAAAAAGAAAATCCAGAAGTAACAATACAGTAAGTAATAGGAAAATGAATTACTTGAGACAAGAGCAAACGTGCTTTAGGAATTTAAAAGAATAAAGACGTTACAAAATCAGTTATTTTAAGGATGGCTGAAGAGAATTAAATTAAGAAATCACCCAATATACTCACTAGAGCCTATAATTAATAATAAACATTTGATGCTGATCTGGGAATCTCAGAACACTTTACAAAAATGAACTAATTAAGCCTTATGGCACCCCTGCAAGGTAGGGTAATATATTTACTTTTGATTTATAAAAGTGTGCCTTCTGGGTGTTGTCACAACAGATGATCTTAACAATTAATAAAGGGGACAGTCAAAATAACAAAAACTGGGATTGAAAAACTCAACCTAGAAAACACGGTAAACAGTCCGAGTGGTAATTAAATATACTAAACCCACTATTTTTCCTCAGACACGAGATAATTCATCCATCTCGGAAAATTCAACACCCAGTGAAACAGACAAACCCTAACTTGCGCTCCAAAGATCATAAATTCTACTTCATAAACATGTTGAAATGTGAGATTGAAAGCAGCAGCCACCAGCTACCTTCCATCTTTAAGAGAAGCAGCTCTCAATTAAACAGTAATTCTGATGCCATCAGGATACTACTGAGTGAGTACCACAGGTTTGCTCGCAGTAGGAGCATGTATTATGTGTGCTATGAGTAGTGTGTTATGTTTGTGTACTTCAGACATGTTCAGTCACACTGCAGGTTGTGTATATACATATTTTTATATATGTATAAATGCCTAAATATATGCAGATGTGGAAACTGCTGACCATAAAATACGATCGTTTTCCAACCTGAGGTACTTATTTTGTAATGAAATAAATGGCCTGATTAAAAAGGTGTTAACCACTTGTACAAGAGAACAGCTTACACATTTTAATGGGAACATATGTCATTAAGAACACTGCTTGCAGCCCCGGCTCCCCCGGGGCAGTTCACATTCGCAGCTCTCAGCTCTGCCGAGTTCCTTTTCTACTCTGGGATACACATCACATACCTCTGCAGGGGGAAAAACACCTCAAAAACATGGGATGAAATCCTGCCTGTGCAATTTTGCCTGATACATCAACGAGCATCCTGGAAATGGCCCGCAAAGACTCTTTCTTGTATATTTTACTAATGCTAAATTGTAACTAGAGGAACAGACACTCTGAGCCACTACAGCTGCGTGTGGGTACGTTCAGCTGGTCTGACACGTATTCTTGCTGTAACGAGGCACAGAATAATTAATATTGCAAAGGCAGCAGGACTTTGAATTACCAACCATGTACCCAGAATGACTACAAAGCAACTGTCTGGTTATATTTTACTGACAAGGCATTTTATTTCTATCATATTAAAACCAAATGATGTCAGGAAAAGCCTTTGCGTTTCATATTTGCCCATCTGCTGAGATGGTCTACTTTACTGAGTGACATCTGCTGTCGGTTCCCACTTCTGCGGCATTTAGGAGTTCCAAACCTTAATCACACTCGTTCTTTTTATTCCAGGCAAATTCAGTTAAAAAAATCAGTGAACCTCAGCCAGTTTAACCACTCTGGCTGGCCAGAGGCTTCGAGGCAAAACAGCAACATACAGAGTGTTCTGTTAGACAGAAATTAAAGGAACATAAACAGTAAAAATAACCAGCAATATAGACTTTATAACATGCCATTTCAGTTAGTGTTACAACCAATGTTTGGTACAGCGCTCCTAAACAAAGCCAGGTCCAAATATGCTGCTAACCAAGGGTGAGAAGGCCGTATTTGCTCCCATACTGCAAAGACAATAGGAAACGAGCATTCCCTGTCAGTACAACCAATGTGAAAAATGCTGCCTATTAAATCTCAGCACCCTCAAACTATGCAATGAAGTCCAAAGTTACTGCTTAAAAGAAATGGGGCCACTGAAAAAGGGCTTTGCAAGGTAGACGTGCTATTTCACTTCCGTTATGGGAAAGGGAGCAATGGAGAGAATGAAAAGAGGGGAGACAAGTGCTGAGTTTATTATTATTTTAATAAGCAGAGCAGGTTGTACTAAGATTAGTTTGAGAAAGTCATCAAGGCCATTGTAAGTAACAGTGTCTCTGACAACAAATGTGGTTTTATGTTCTTGACTCAAAATTTTAAAGTAGCAAGATCACTTATCATTTAAGTATCTAATTCTGTAAAACTCAAACTGACACTTAACAAAAAGCAATTACATTCATCCATTTGAAAAAATCACCAATCTGGCTCAGGCATTATTCTTTGCCATTTGAACCATTTTTTTCAAAAACATACAAGCAGCACGTGGATCTGGTGCTTGCATCTTTTACAAAACCAATACTCATTTAACCTTACATTAAGAGTTTCTTCGTGAGAAAAGGGAGGAAAGTGAACATACAACTGCGCTCCAGGACAGGGTTTACTGAGATGGTACTGAAAGCCGCTGCCTTTCAATACCATTTTTCATATTACTTTCAGTATTACTGCTACCTAATACTATTACTCCATATTATTTCAATAATCCTGAACCGGGATTATTTAAATCATTTTGTAGCAATCTGCAGTTTGGACGTTTGCCTCTACCTTGACCAGCAAAACTATTCTCTGTGAACAAATAGATGATCAAAACTGATGCAGTCACATAGCAGGAACTGAGGGTAAATGCACTCGGGGAAGGGAGGTGTCCTTCACACTGCTTCCCGAGATGGTAATAAACAGCTTGTCAGCAGTGGGGCAGGATGTCACGCTGTAAATCTTCATACCCTCCCATCCTCCAAAGAGAAAGTTGTGCAAGATGACATAAAACCTTTTGAATGGCATTAGAATGGGCTTGTTTTAAATGAAGAACGCGCAGGCTTGAATTAGCCATGAAAGCGGGTAATAAAGCATGCACAACGACTATCATGAAGGAGCCTACACTATTAAGTTGCTGTATTAGAGAAAAATGACCTTTTTTTTCTTAAGCTGAGTATGTCACAACACAGCAAACCTGACGCCTTGGTGAGGTTACTGCTAGCTAAACCTGACTGTTAGGATTCTACTTATTTGACTGGGGGGAGAAACCAAAACGATTTTTTCTCTGCATATGTATAGGCAAGATTGTCCTTGTATTTCAGGAACAACATATTTTTCTCTTTTGGAGTTATTTTACTCCTTTTGATAGACTTCTAGCTGAAGTTCACAGACTTCTAAAACTTTTGGAAAAAAAGCTAAAGTACAGACAACTTTCATGGATTTAATTTTAAATTATAACTTTGAAGCCCAGACAGCAATTTTTCTCTGTTATCACAAACAATGAGCAGCTTCTGTTCTAAAATCCGCTATTTTCATATACTGAATATTCTGAAACACTAATTTATTTGGCTTGCACTTTACATGTTTGGATTTTGCCCCAGGCAAATTTTAATAAAATAAAATCTGCTCAAAGTTGAATGCAGACACTGATACTAACAGGGGAGGTTTTGACTGGCAGAGTATGGGAATGCTCAGCAGCTCCTGACTGCTGCTTTGTTAATTCTACCTAAACCAAATAGGAAAGAACAGAGAAGGGAGAGAAAAATATGCCTCTCCATTGCTTTGCTGCTTGTTTCAGAGGATTGGTAACCCATTGCCAGGACCTGACTAGCAGTGACCGCCTCCTACATGTCCAGCAGAGACAGGCATGCCGTTTTTTTCCTGGGTTTTTTGTAAGTCTTGTTAAGCTGATTTTGGTTTCCTTCAATTCCACATACAGTACTAGTGAAAATTTTATGCACCTTATATTTTAAAATATGACGTAGGTATCAGTATTATGAGCGTGGTGTTTCAGAGGGATGTTATGAAGGCACTTCATATCAGGCATTTGTATCCAGGTATTCAGTTATTTGTAGCCAGGCTGACAGTGGCAGGCAAAATTAATTCTCACTACGGCTTTGCCTCCAACTGTGTCCCATTTACAGAAACCCGAATCATACTGCTGTTGGTCTCTAAGACTTTTTAACAACATTGATTAGAAGCTGGTGTTTTGCAGAGATAAAACTGGGTGCCATCTGCAAGGGAAGCAATATTTCGCTCCATATAGACTGTGACGTCCTCTGCCTCTTGACAACCTCTTGATAGTTGCTGCGAGTGCTTCCGTGGATAAGCAGATGAGATATCTAATGCTGGCTTTAAGGAGAATGAGTCTAATGTGGAACTGTGCAAGAAAATTTCACAGAAAAAAATGTAGAAGGGTTTAAACTGTGCCTGACTGTGTCCTGAAAAACAAAAGGGAGCTCAAAAGAATTGCATTTATCTAATGCTAGAAGATTGCTTTTATTCATTTTGTTAATGTGATGAATAATGATTAGTGTTTGCTGAGGATTATGATTTGCTGATATCACTTGAATTAAGCCAAACTGGATAGTATAAATTACTAGTGGTCAAATTTGGCTGGCTTGCTAATAGTTTTTTCCAAATTAATAAACCATACAATCTGATATAATGAATGCTCCACAGATTCTGATTTTTTTTTAGGTGCATGTTTATATCGTATTCTAAATAAGAAGGAGATGATTACAACCATGTTAAAAGATGGAATAGTTTGTGGTGGACGTACTACTAGAAGCACTGGTAGAACTCACTGTTCATCATCCCATTCTGCCTCTGAAAATTTCCTCCAGAGAAGATCACAAGAGCGTTTTAATTTTTCCTTGAAGACACAGCTTTAAATTTAGTTACAAGTGTGATTTTTAATCATGACGTATTTTAGATCTTTAGACGATTTTTTAAAATGTGTCTTTATTTACAGAACAAATTATGAGTATAAATACATATTTTAAGTGTAAAAGAAAATCTTCAAATTAGAAACTATTATAACTGTATTCTATTTTGTAATTTTTATCTACCTTTTCATGGAAATAATCAAGTATTTTTGTTGCTAGCTGCTTTTTTCTCCCTTGCAAGAAGAGGATTTTGACTATCCATGCCCCTGTGTGTGTTTTGATGTACAATCTGAAATAAATTCCTGACAGAAGAAAACAAAAAAGTCAATGCTGTTTGCCATTGGTAAAAATCAGATCTGCTCTAGCTTTAGTGAGAATCACATTTTTTGAAATGCAAAGTCTCAACTATTCATTTTCAGCAGGTTTTAGAGAGCAGCTAACTTTTGTTCCATTGGCAGTTTTCGGCTGTTATTCCATTTTGGAAATGTTGGGTAGTTACATCTAAATAAAAATAAAGGGTTGATGGGCATGCTAAAAGCCTCCATGATAAAACTGTAAAAGATGAGCAGAATAATGAGTAAATACATCCAATAAAAATTAATCAGCAGGACTTGAGGAATTAAGTCCTAAGAACTGATTGGAGGTGAAACCGCAAGAGGATGGTGCCCTAAGCGAGCTGCCCTTGCCCACGGGGTGGTCCTGGTTGGAGTGTGGGAGGAGCACTGAAGAGGGTGATCTCCCGTGGTCCCTTCCCACCCACCTCCTTTCAGGATTCTCTATATCAGCAAACGTACTTTTATTAATTAATGCAGCTAATTTCCTTTAGATGAGAAGTCTGAGGAAATACTTGCGTGGCTCAACTTCCTCTTAGTCTATTTATATTCAGAGATAAGATGTGCTTCCTGCGCTCACACAAATTTGCTCTCTTCTAATGAACACGATCCAATCACAATTCATATTGCTTTTTGTGCTACGAACATTAAAGAGAGAAAAATAAGCCAGGCAGAAAGCTGTGTTTCTCTTATGCCAGTTTCCAGTTTATTCTGATGTAAAGAAGCTCAGCTATTTATAGCACCTCGTTCTGAGATACAGCCAGCAGGTATGTGCTTGGGTAATGTGTTCATTGCCAAATAAATACTTAAAAGATGTTTCTAAATTTAACCATGTTCTTAAGTGCACTAACATTGTATAGTGCACCTTGCTGAGGCAGAGTGAGCAAACTTGCTCAGACCTGGATGTTATGGACACCCAGTAATTACAGCGCCTGAAACAATCGTATCATTAACTCCCCAGAATTACTCTTAGAGTGATTCTTGAGTGTCTAGCCAAGTAGTAATCCCTGTTCTAAGGATTTTCTACTTGTATATCCATACTGCATGCTTCAATGTTGTTGCCGTTAAACGCTTAATGTCAGATTATGTGGAGATCCCCTGAGCGAGAGGGTGACCTTTCAATGAAGCTGGGTAAAATCTAAATTATTTAAATTATAGCAACTGAAGTCATTCAGTAGTACACTAATATATATCAATAGGAAGACATTTTGTTTAACTCTGTTTAGCAGCCTGGGTCAGCTGCAAAGGTCAATAACCAAGTAAACAAGCACCATAAGGTGCTGATAATGGTATTAAAATACTGCAGGAAGGTAAATAATGCCAATAAATAGATCCCTACAGCCAGTCCATTTCAGAAAGCAGGAAAGCACACATTTGTCCCGAGAACTTCTGTGTAAATAGATGTATCTTGAATGTAAAGATGTGAAAGTCCTTTTCTTGCCTGCTTTAGCAAAATTCCCTGGCATCAAAAATTTTGGGGAAACACCTTTTCTCAACCCAAGCTTCTGAGATGATGTGTCTCTTTTTTCTGAAACCCTATAAATCTGTTTGCCAGCCTTTAACTTTGTATGTGGGTAGATAATAAATGGTTTGACAAAAGCTTTTTTTGAAATTCTTGATGGGCTTTTCTAATTTTATCTGCTTTGGCTTTCATGGAACGCTCCCTTCGCCCCTCCCCTGCTCCTCCGCCCCAACTGGAAAGGGACCCAGGAGCGTTTTGCTGAGCTGGGGGCTTCTCTGTCCCCCACTGGGAACTGCAGATGCTTTGTTGTTTGTGTTAATTCAAAAATGGACAATTTTAATCATACAAAAGTGTTATCCTCATACAATGATATGAGCAGGATTAAGATGAAAGTCTGACTGTAATCCAGCATTTATTATTTGCAGCAGCAATTCCGTAATGGCCCACGAGGCAATGCCTCGGCCACCTGCCCTAGCTCTGAATCCTGAGGCTCTCCTTATCTTTTCTGCTTTTCTCTGTATAGTAAATCTGCAATGCTCACATTTTAATTCCTAACAGTGGCAGAGAAGCACTGGTACAGAAGTAATAAAGACAGTATTTCATTGTAACCTTGGGTGAGTCAAAACAACACAAATCATTTTGCCACAAGGC
The DNA here is from genome assembly GCA_027574665.1 of Rhynochetos jubatus. Classification (NCBI taxonomy): domain Eukaryota; kingdom Metazoa; phylum Chordata; class Aves; order Eurypygiformes; family Rhynochetidae; genus Rhynochetos; species Rhynochetos jubatus. The sequence continues at coordinate 13,808,986 of CM050652.1, forward strand.
CGTTAAAATGTCTTTCAAATACGGCATTAACTTTAAACCCAGGTTTCAATCTAGGTATTATCTCGGCAGCCCCTCCTGTATATCTCAGCAAAATCAATAAACACCACCTAACATTTCCACATGCTATGTCAAGTGCGCTAGATGATGTTACTTACCTGCCTTATTCTATCCCATTAGGTATAATTTATAACCTATGGATCTACACAAAGGGCTTCTCTGCCAGGAAGATGAAACTAGTACGTTTCACGTCAAGCTATAGCAAATGGCAATTTGAGTGGTGAATCAAAAACCTTAATATTGTTTTTATCAGGTGGAAAATGAAGCAAGAGAAGAAATGCAGAATGGTGAGTGACACCAATTTGGGGATTTAACTATATCAAATTCTCAAGCTTTTCCCAAACATACAGGAAAGAAATTAGGACAAAACAACCTGGGGGTTCAGATACAATCAGTACTCGGTTCTTATTGCTTAGAGAGGACTAGATCTGCCTATAGTAACAATTGAGCTTCATTCCGTAATCTTAATTTCTTATGGATATTAGTGCTTTAAATTATCTATTGTAAAAACTGGTTTTATGCATTATTTAAGCTCAGACATGGTTCTAACACAATTTTATTAGCCAGTTTTGTGGCAATGAAATCCTTTAGAACCTCATGCCAGCCCAAAAGAGCTCTACATTTGCCTAATGCAAGATCTTCTATCTGTCCTGTGGCCACCAGGCCAGCAGAACTGGCCAGCCTTTTCCTGTTGGTACCACTATCAGCATGACCATATGGATGCGCCATGCACGCGCAGCAAACCTAGTGCTTCCTGGAGAGCACTGGAGCAGGAGAAATATCAGTGACTGAAAGAGATCACCCATGCAGGTGACTAACGTGAAGGAGGTGGCTCAACACGCCCAAAACATTGGCACCAGTTTCTTCCCAGAGTGTTTTGTGTTCAGCTAAGAAAATAGCGAGGAATTTAAAAGATCAAATATTCTTCCATGCTAAATTCAGAAGGGGCCTATTTTTCACTTTGGTCTCTAGAGACATGTGAGTGAATTTTCAGTTCTGAAGGAAATGGCTCATCTCTGTCCAGTTCTGCTGAGGGCAAGCCCAGTGCTATCTCATGAAATGGCTATTACAGCATTTGTCAGTCATCAGATAGCTTCTGCTAATTGTAAAACTAACTAAACAGAACTGGGAATTAAGAGAAAATGATCAGCAGTGGTTCCTCTCAGCCAAAGCTAAGGCCTATTTAACAAAACATGTTTGGATATGTGCATTTCGATCGAGTGGTCTGAATCCAAGCAGAGGATAAATAGACTGCATAAAAGCAGTACCATCAATATAGCAGCTGCCACTAGGATTGAATTAAACATGATAAAAATATAAATTATAAGTGTGTTCAGGCTGTTACATGGGGCCAAATGCAGTAATCGCTGTTCACATGGCTGTGCCAAGTGCAGTCGAGACATTTCTGGTGGGAAGAAGGAATCGCCATCCTGCGCAGATGCTCTGCAGAGCCCCCAGGCTGCTGCTCTAGGGGACGGCCTGGAGGGACTGCCATTTCCTCCACAGAAATACATGGAGTCAGTGAATCGGCTGCACTGTTTATGTAATTAATAGTTTTTTGTAAGATTATTTTTTGTCCATCATGGGCTTCAATTTGCTGAGGCTAATAGGGAAGTAAATGCGTTTCCTGAAGCATAGAAGCTTGGCAGGTGAGGACTAATCCAAAGGGCACATTCAACAATTCTGAATAATAGTAATAGCAATAATAATCTGTATTTTGAATATGCATCAGGGCAAAAAAGAAGTATTTCCATTATCTACACAATCAATTACATTTTATAATTTATATCTGCAAGACTCACACTGGTAACAAAGTCAGATTGCCACTACAAAAAATGAAGGAAAAAAATAAGGCCTGAAAAAAACTGCATTTGTTTTTTACTAAAGGTGATAAACACTATCTGTACTTTGTCTTCAACAAACATCAGAGACCCTTAGCCTGTGGATTTGCTGAGTAAAACAGCCCTCGTATAGACCCTAGCGACCTTGGTAGTTCAGGAAGAGTAATAGAGGCTGCTGGGTTTATGATTCACTAACCTGACGAGGCAGGGCATAACATGAAAACCCTCTGAAAACTGTTGTCTAAGATCTGAATCCAAATCAATGGCCCTTGCTCATATGCTAATCAAAAGCGGTCAATAACGTATTTTGAATTGTTTTCTCCATTACACTTACAGAGGACAATGAAATCTGCCAGCATTAAAAATAGACTGTAAATAAACTAAGCCACATGGAAGTTCTTGGTATGTGCCTTGAACGTGCACCTCACCTCTTAACAAAATGACAGTGTAAATATAAAGTCATCAGAGGTAATACAATTACTCTTCAGTTAAGTACAGCTGATGGCCTGACGGATTTAAAACGCCCAAGAAATTTGAAGTGAAGACAGGGGTGATTACTCAACCAGAAAACAAAGTTGCAAGAGTGGAAAGTATGTTGAACAACATTGGAGAAATTATTAGTTTTGTTACTAGTTTTAGTGATTATATGATAAAATTGTCAATGTAAAATTTACGCAAGTAAAAGCAGGAAGATTAGCATTTTGTTTCCTTTTGGGTAAGACAGAAAACAGGGACAAAGGGGTTACCACTGAAAGAAGATCACCTGAGCAGTATCTCTGCACCCTGAATTAGTGGGGTTTTGTCCTTACCAAGAAGTCCTTAATAGCTGAATACCAGTAACAGCCTTAAACAATATTTCAATAATTTTAAAAACAATAGATACACACATTTATCTTTGCTATAGGGTTTAATTCGAAAGATATTAAGGGAGATTGATAAGCTGTAAGTAGGGAATTCTTGTGATTGTAATAAATTAGTTTTATCCATATGGAACCCTGCAGGTTTTATCCCTGATAAATATTGTAAGATAAATCATCAATAAACTTGGTTGTCTGATCTTTAGACAAAATAAGCTGGAACAATGGAAGGGGTAAATAGCAACAGCTGGCAGAGAAGTGACTGAACTATGTGAAAGGAGCTACCCCAGAAGCAGCAGGAGAAAGGAGCCATTCTAACTCTATGGGTAAGGTCCAAATGCTTCGGGTTCCAGAACAACGCAGATCATAACATGAGTGACCCATCTTTTGGATAATACCTACTGAGATTTTCCTGAGAGACAGAGTCCATCTGGCAAAATCACAAAGCACTCTCCCAGAATAATGCCTACTACTAAAACCCCACACTGTGGTTTTTTAATGAAGATTGATGTGCTAGGTGCATGTTTTACTTCATGTCAAGACTGTTTTCTAGCAAGAGCAGGGACTAACCATGTGATCCATGCAACGAAAACACCTGAGGAATTTCCAGTGTCAAGACTGTTGGATGCCCAGGCAGTGGAGTTCACTTTTGGTCATGCACTCTGCATCTTCAGGTCTTTCATGGTAACAGCGGTTAATGCTCTCAGAGAGTGGCACCCTCTTTGCCAGCTCAGCAGGACTTTCAGTGCCCACCAGAACTTTGGGGACAGGGGTTTATTATTTTGTTTATTACAGGCAGAGTTATTCTGCATCATATTTTCTTATGTTTCATTTGTCACGTGAACATATACTCCAATTTTTTAACGTATGCTATAGTCTTGTCTCTTTAAATCTGAACTATAAAAGCTGTGGAAAGTCCTGGACAACACGTAGTTGTCACAGACTCTCTGTACATCCTTTTCTTTGCACGAGGAATTGTGACATGACCACCACTAAACTAACAGAAAGGCATTTTGGAAGACTGCATTAAGCATAAAACAAAAGAAAAACTACAGTTAACTTTGCTTGATGTAGCACAGGCATGGGCCCTGATGGATTTCAAGCTTTACTTCATACTTCTTGATCTCTGAATAAGACTTTACATACTTTTACAATATCCTTTTAACATTAGCTGTCTCTTAAGTTCACTCGTTCTTTGCAGGATAATTAAATGATGCTTATACAAAAGTAGTATATTCAAGATCCCAATGAAAAAGAAACCAAATCATCCTTGTCAAAACGTGCTGTTGCTGTGTATCAGACAGCAGTGTGCAAAACTAGTGACAGTGAGCTTCTTAGGGGTTCATACAAATTAATTTTTTGCTTTAGTACCATATTAAGTGGCACCTTTTGCATTTCAATTCAATTTCTCTTTTACATGAAACCAAAGCCAGTGCTACACATATGAAATAACCATAACTCAGCTTAGGAAAAGATGGTTTATGCTCAGAATCAAGTCGAAGAAATCACAAATCCCTTATTTGCTTAGAAAGGTAGTATTGGCGTTGACTGAAAGTAAGGATTACTGTACCCAAAGTAAAAGCTGTCAGATTTGGGAACCTAACTTTCCCAAAAGTTCTTTATCATGATTTTCTGGAAGGGAGAGTCCAGGTCCAAGCTTTTTCTCCAAATAAAGTCAAAAAACTTCTGGACCTTTGGATAGTTCTTTGTTTGCAAGACTGATGGCTTGATCTTTAAAAAATGGAGCTGAAGTGCCAAATGTTTGAAATGTTTGAAGATGTATTCCCTCTCAGAATATACTTTTTTTTAACGTAAATGAAAGCCCTTCTCCCCAAAATCAATTTTGGTTTAATATAAAATAGATGGGGGAGGGATTTTTTTAGAAAATGAGGGGGAGGGAAAATTACTGATTTGTTCTAGGAATGAGATATCTGTGTGATGATGGCACAAAAGTTGAAGGGAAAGTAATTTTAGAGTAGGATCTTGCCTTACAAACGTTTAGTATTTATCCAGTACGTGACACTGTCAAACTCATCCTGTTCTCAGAGGAAAGTTCAAGAGTTTTACACAACAAAGCTGAAGCGTGGGAGTTTTCTTTGTCAATTTATTCCTATTTTCAAATACTGTTTAACAGCCAAAATTGATCGAGCAATACTAAGATGTAAGGAGAGAGCATCAGAACACAGTTTTTCAAGGTAATGTACTATTTTCCATTAACAATTGTCATGTTACGACACAGACCACTCTGAGGTGCCCTGCCCTGGAAGCCAGGCTGGGTCTTGGCCTTTGGCTTCAGCTGGCTCTTTGACTCAGAGGCACTGTGGGGAAGGAGGGGTGGAAGGAGTCTGCCAGTGCTGAACAACCCAGGCAGAGCATGCACAGCCCACATACATCACAGCCTCCTGAGCATACGCTTGAAAAGGACACCCAAGGAGCTACGCATAGGCAGAACTGCTTGCACACCTCATGCCTTGGCATTGCAGGAAAGCCTTCCCTCTTCTGAGGGGATTTCATGGGTCTCTTTCTTCCTGTGTTCAGCTCAGTGGCTAATCTCTCAGCACTATGAGTCACCTTCCGTCATAGTGGCCTACATGAATGACAGATCATGTTCATTCTTAAGTCCAGGGATGTAGCTATGGGGAAAAGCCTGAGCTTTGGAGTGAGAAATAGAGAGTACTTCAGCGAATGAATCAGACTAACACTGTGGCAGCTGAGTCCAGAAGCTTTTGTGCAATATCCTGCAATTCCAAGCTGGTGAATTAGATGTTCCGGCCTGAGAGAGCCCAAAGGCATTGCTTTAAATATCTCAATTAACAATCCCACTGAACATTAAGGAAACCGCTAGACTTCGTCTTTTACATATCAGGGTTTGGTCGTAGAGAAATGTAGTCACGGAAGACTAAGACATCTGAAATAACTGAAATTTTCTGCACACTTGGGCAGAGATTGCATGAATGTAAACACCACCCCAGCCCTGGATCAAAAGACAACGCCACCAGCTTCGGGTGGTTTCGAGTGAATGCTGTGTGGCAGACAAGTTGCTCTCACTAGGAAAGGAGTGAGCCTATTAATGTTGTCGTATGTGCTGAATAGGCCTTACTAATTACCTTTTCATCCTAATTAAGCCTTCATCTTAAGTGCTCCTTTTCAACCCCGCTGTCCTTTAAAGTGCAAGACTACCTAATAGGTGGTACACGAAGGAAACTACACAGAATATCAACTAATGAAAAATTCACTAAGGGGTTACCCTTCCTGACCACAGAGTTTAAAAAGATCTGGGATTTATGGTGAAATCAGGACCCTTTTTTTGCTTCATTTCCTAGTCCGCATCTGTTTATATACCTGAAATACAGAATTCCATCTGATAATTAGTGGTGAGAGAAATCAAAGGGTATGCACTTTAATGTGGCCAAAGCTGGCTGATGGATTTAATAAAAAGATATCTCCAAAAGATTACAGCTTAAGCCATTCCACGGTCGATAGAAAGTGTTAAACATTCTTTAAAGAAGGCAATTCCCTTGGATGAATCCCTAAATAGGGTTATGATTAAATCAGACTTCTGGGAATAAGCTGGAAACTGGCAAATGCCTAGTTTAGATTTACGATTTGAAAGCCAAGTACTGCTGAGCTCAGCAGCAGTCCCCCGGCTCACGCCGGTTTTTATCAGTTACAAAACCATTCTGCACCGTATTTCAAACCTAACATAGGCACATGGGGAAATGCGATACATTTTGAACTTTGAGGCTGAAATTTGATTTACTCAGGTATGCATCCACCCCTCTCCTGCTCCATCATACCAGGGATTTTACTGGTTTCTACTGGTACAGGTTCAGGACAATTTGTCATAAAGGGACATCCTATTCAGCCTCTTCTTACCCTTTCTTTAATTTGACCTTCCCTAGCTGATAGCAACAAAGTGAAATCTTAAGTCTAATTTTGAAACCCCTTGGATCCTGCACCCTTCCACAGTTCACCCGCAGCAGACACCACCCACTGAGCTGTTACAGCGTTTACCTACCAACCCATTCAGGTTATACAGCAGGCAACCACTCTGGGTCACTGTGAGAATAACCCATTGCGGATTTTTGTAAATCTGCCTGAGAAGCAAAATTCCCTTATCACCACAAACTTGCAGCATTACAGAAATCACCTATCCTCGAGCACAGCCAAGGGTGGGGGCGCTTCTGCAGGTGAGCGACACGTCCCAGCAGATCAAGTGAGCTGTTCCCCTCTCACCGGCTGAAAGAAACTGCAGGGTAGCTCCAGGCTGGTTTTTGTTGAAGGTGCCCAATATTTATGCAATAATTCAGTTCAGGAATGGATACATTTTGCTGGCTTTTTAACAACAGTAATTAAAAATAAAATGATAGGTACCAATCCTTAGAAGTATTAACATGGCAGTCAATTGCAGGGTGACAGATAATGATGATCTCAAACGGTCAGACTAACAACTTGAGATAAAAATAAATTTAAATGACGTATTTCTGAGCCTTCTAGGATTTTGATTTCCAATCCATTAAAAAACTAAGCTGCTTGCCAAGCTACCTAATAGCTCTTATTTCCAGCTAAGATTTCCAGAGTTTAATCACACCTCTGCTGAGATACGTCAGAGAATTACTTTTTTAAAAATAGGAATAGGATTTGGAAACACATATCCAGGAGTCCACAGAGGAAACAGTCTACATTTATTGCTTGCTTTTTTATTGAACCATATGTATCATAAAAACATTTTTCCTTCCTATTTTCAACACTGAGATATGAGTTAACAAATTAAGTGTGTTCCCAATTTGTCCTCAGCCTAAGTCACAACTTCAGCCACAATTTATAGCCACAACTACACAGTGAAAATGTGCAATAAGTTACAGCCGGTATTCTGAGTAATACAGCATACAACCACACTGTTGATACTATGAACTAAATAGCATTTAGTTGTGGTTTGCCCTACCTATTCTGTTTATACAGATGTGTTAAAAACAGCACAACCCAGCCGTAACTTAGAATATATCCAGGGTTTAAAATGTTTAGAAAGTTAATTTTTTAGAAACAGTAATCACACTTCAGAGAAAGAGCAAGAGATTACAGTGTTATTAAAGTAAGTGAAAAAACCCCAAACCCAAACATTATTATACCTCCCATTATTAGAGTATACATTGGAGTTGCTCCTTTCCAAGCTTTAGGAAAGGATAGGGAGACAAATAAATGTCTTCAATTTTTAATAGACTTTTTTTCATCCTTCATGCTGAGTGGAACATCAACCAGAAAGCTAAACCTGAACTCCAGGGCCATTTTCCTTTGTGGCAATGACGTTTTACACTTTCTCAGGTGAAAGAATGAGCTTAACTTACCAAGGGAAAATTGAAGGACGGATGCAGTAGTTGTGTTAAGGCCAGTGGTGGTCTACAGGAAGAAAAGCAAACAGCAGAGAGGTTGTGTTAGATCAGCAAAACAATACATTCATCACTTGTTTTTCTTTGAAAGCATGGAAACTCTCTAGATACCTAGGTCTCCAGTGCAAAAAACTATTAATCGCCAGCCCTTTCAGGTTGAGTGACCATGGGCATTTCTGTTATGTCATTTTGATTATTGATATCTCATCATATGTCAAAGCTGGAAAGTTGGGGTTTTTTTTTTACTGTATTAATTTCTACAAACTGAGCTCATTTATGTGAAACACTGGCACTTGACCAGTGTTTAGAAGATTAAAAAAGTAAACCCTGTGGTCTACTGTTGGTTTAGTATAAATCTATATATCCAGAACGGTTTTCGCTTACTTGTCCCAGCACAGAACAAGAATAAAATTATTATAAATAAATAAAAAAATAACATTAAGTAAACCTAGAATAATAAAATGAAATATGAAGAGGGAATAACAAAATCTCTGTCTTCAGTAGCAAATCAAACAAAACCTTGGTGATACTCCATAATAGATACAATGAAATTTTGTAGTAGCATCTACACACTGCTGACATCCAAAGAAGACCTCGAAACAGGCAGAAAGCTCCAAGCAGCTTGGTCTATATTCAGCACACCACCCTCCTTTGATGCTTGTCTGTCTTTCTTCCTTCAGTGCTCCCATATTTCAGTAGTTCAAATTAGGACCATTTTCCTGAAAATGGTGTATGATAAAAAGCAGTAGAGTGTTGTGAAGGACACCTACTTATTTTCAATTCATTTTGAAAGTTGGACTTAATGATACTTCTACGTAACAAGCAACGCAGAACCACTGCCTAAAAAACACTGCCTGATTCATTTGTTTTGTCAAAGAGCTGGAAAATCATTGCAACTGTTAAGAAAGCAGCAAGACCTAGTGGAGGGTCACCTCGAAAAGAGGATATTTAAAGTTTGATTCACTCACTTTAGCAAAAGACCCTACAAAGTTATTATTTATCATTATAAGCTTATTTGAGAGGATACACTGAAGAAAGAAAAATGTAGAACATTAGATCAAAACAGAAAAGAAAAAAGGTCAGGACCTAACCAGACAGTAAGTTTACACAATCATAGAAGTAGTCATCTAACTGGAAGAACAGGGACAGCAAACACCTTAATTAAATTCATCTGATAGTGTTGCCAGTGATGCCTGCATCCTAGATTTTGAGACCTTGGAGTTGTACTCCCGTATCAGACCCTACACACCAATAATTCATGTTATTTCCCATGAGAGCAGCAACTGACTCTTCCATTGTATGTGTTGCTTGTGATTTGCATCCATGCACCATGTCATATCATAGATATGGCACAGAGAAGTCAAAATTCTCAGCATGCCCAGCCCCATAAGTAAGGTCCTGGGGCTAGCAGGCTTTGGCTACCAGAGCTCAGCTGGGAATCTGCATGGAGGCAGCTCCAAGTGGAGCACCTGGAGGACGTGAATGATCCTCCTGCTTTGCTTGTATGAGTGACACTGAGAAAAACAAATAGTAGATAAGAATGAAAAAAAGTGATAATCAGCAGTGCATAGATAAACATTTGAGCTCATGGACACTAAGATGTCATATTCTATAAAAAATCGAGCACCCAAGTAAAGATTAGACTCAATGACTTGGATTATGCTACATTCTCTCAAGTGCTCATTAACTATGGCAGTATTACAAAGGTCATGTTATCAGCATCTTGTAATGATGAACGGTACAGTTTCTGCATAATTTTCCCAAGTCACATGCTGAAAGCAGAGATTCTTCCATCATCAGGTATTCCCACACTCTTTAATTATCTATTATACAGAAAAACATGGAAACTGGTGAGAGAGACCTCTCATGTGTCTGAAGTCCCTTACTACCCTGGGCATCACTGCAGGACACTGAACAAAAGCTAGTCATAAATGCAGATGTTTGCTGACTGTTATTCAGGACTCCATTGACACAGGACAGATGTTATGTCTTGGTCACCTGTATTGGCTTTTCTCTCTTGGGAGACAAAAGAATTTCCATATCTTTACAAATGTATATTCAGGATGTATATGTAAATATATATGATTAACAAATTCCTAGGTGACAGCTCCCTCCCCTCCCTTCCACATCAGCTGCATGTTAAATCAGCTCGAAGAGCTGGCTTCTGTTAAACTATTAGGCTCTTTCCTTTGCAATTTAGTTTCAGTCTGGATTCATTTTCTGGTGTGGTTTGCCATGCAGCTCACCACTACTCCTAAAAATACCATCTCTTCCCTCAGTGTGGGGGAGACAGGGGATGGTGCAGAAGAGAAAAAGGGATTGGACTTCCTCCTGTTCTGGAGTGCACCAAGTTGACATATTTGTGAAATGATGCCTTTGAAAAGAATGGATAGAGATGTGCACGAGTTAACATGAATTTTTGGTGTGTTTTGTTTCTGTTCTGCATACGTATTGCATACAGAGAGGAACTTCTTATAAATATTAAGGAGTGGGATCTTCACTGAAATGCACTGAATATTAGCTGATAACATGACTACATGTTCTTTAGGAGGGTTCATGGAAATTGATGAAATTTATCACAGCTATTAATGATTGTGAACTAAGACAGATTCAGCAGGACAGATTCCCAAGGCTTCACTATCATCTCAAACAGCAGCTTTAAAAACTACTTGAAAATTTGACACTACCTGTACATAATGTTTACTCAGAATACAGTTTTTTCTCTCTTTGGAATAATCCTAAAAGGTAGTTTTAGTCTTTAAACAAAAATAGGGAAGCTGCATTTACCCAACTCCTTTAAAATAGTTACATCCCCATTTAAGTCCATTCTGTCAGGATCGATTCAGTGTTAGGCATCACATTTATCATGCCAAACAATAAAATGCTTTCTGACTTGAGTTATGAGCGCCTATTATAATAGTTTACATTCAATTAATTATGTTGTGCAAATTCTCATTTGAAAACAAAATCCTTTATCAATGTTCAGTGGCTCATATCACCAAGAAATTAAGTGTATCAGTTATCACAGAAGAAGCATTCATGTAGACTTAAAAGAGACTATGCTGTAAGTCATTTTAGTAATGCTTTAGAAAAAAGCGTTAGACATGCTAAAAACTTTTTGCAAAATTTTGCAAAGGACTAAGTTCAGATGCCGCAGGGAGGTTGGTAAGGAGCCTTTAGTAGCTATTTTCCTTTGCTTGTGACATCCCTGACACTATACACCTTTCCAGGATTTTGCCAGTGGTAAATTCTCACCAAGACACATAGACAGTTGGCATTAAAAAACCTCTGCCTGCAGTAACAGGCAGCTGCTGGGAGTCAGGACAAGGGAGGGGGGTGTCAAGGAAGCAAAGCAGCAGCTGTCACAGCTGTTGATATAATACATTTTGCAAATTCAAGTCTTCTGGACTAAGTATTTTAAAGCAATAATGTGGCACTAGGAGCCAGGAACAGAGATTTCAAGAGCCATTTCAAGCAGGGACAGAATGGGACTCAAATTAAAGATGATAGAACAAAAATGCATAATGATTAGAGGAATTAAACAGGTTTTAAAATTTCTAACAGGAAGAAATATGTTGTGAAGTTGCTGAAATATTACTACAAATCAGAAACAAGTTGGTTCTAAGAAAACAGAGATTTAAACCTACGTCCGTAATCAAAAATAAAACTAGGTCAGACCTCTGACATGAACACCGTCCTGTGCTCACCCAAAATGTTAAACCATCAGCACATTCATTCAGAAGGAATTGATTTTTCTGCAATGCTGCCATAATATTTATAAACACTTTCATTATTAGGCTGCTAACTGTTTATAAGCATGATGATTTTTTCAGCTGATTAGTTAATCACACCACTTTGGCAACATAATAAATTCTTTCACATTCCTGATGCCATGGTAGTGCTATTTTACCACGTGGTTATACAAAAAATACAGCCGAACACCAGATTTTGAAGCCAATCCGTGATTACTAAGGATAGTCTAAATTACATATCAGCAGGGAGACGGCAGCTAATTATTGACATTTCAAAACCCTCATAGGTGGGACCCTGGGTTTGCTAAATGTCATAAGCACTTTTTCAAGCAGTGTTACCTATGCTCGGTACTGCAACTAAAAATTAGTTTAAAAATTGGGAAAAATATCACAGTGGTGTGACTTCATTTTTGCACATGACATAAAACAATGCATCTCTTCTCAAGGCAGTTAATGAAGCATAGTACATTTAAATAGGATTCAAAGTAGCAGAGAGGCAATTTGGCATCCCTGTCAGGACTCCCCAGCTGGAGCTGGCTGCGAGGGAAACGACTGAAATTCTCCTTTATCCGTAAAGACTCTGAATTAGTTTTATATGTGCTCAGGACTTTCAGTCACCACACAAGCAATATCTACATTGTATTTGTCAAATTCTGGTCTCGGTTAAGGATGTAAAATTAACCCTCTTAAAAGAATTGTTAATGTCTGAAACGAAGAGAAAATGCCTGGCCAAAACCACTTCTCTTTTATGGTCCTCTTCCTTATGTGCTCTTCAACCAGATCTAATCCCCTTCTCCCTTCACTCAGAAGACCGTTGAAAACACGAAAATTAATTCTGAATTACACAGTCTTTGAGCTGGTCTTTTAATTTTTCAGTTCTTTTCCAAACTCCCATTTTCTGTATACCGTTGCAGCTAGCTGCCCCGCGTCAGCATGTGGGCATTGGTTATACATCTTTCGATTCACTTTCCACACCCAGATGATCACGAGTTAATGCAAATTGCACCGTGTTGTTTCTTACAGCAATTTTACGACCAAACTACCCCCCAGTGAAATTAGCTCTGTCACCTTCTTCACGACTCAATTTGTTACATACACTTTCCTGAGACTGGCAGGTGCTTGCTCCAGGCTGCATTTAAGTCTGTAGGATGCATTGTTCACAAGTGATGTTTTACAACCAAATTAACACTTGTCAACAGTAACAAGAAAAAAAAGAGGACACAGCTAATAAAATAAGTGAAGAAAAATGAACCTTGTCTCTATTTCATTATCAGGAATAAAAAGAGAATGATGCCAGTTTGACAATACAGTTCTATTTCCTTGCCTTTCCAGGCTTTTATAGATACTTTAAATAACTTGGATGCACACTGAAACAAGAGACTTTCCCTTGCAAACTATTGCAATAACCTTTGGTTAGCATCTACAGTTTAAAACACTAGGATGTTCCTGGGGTGCTCTTCCACGGTCTTATCACCTTGTTTAAAAGCCTCTCTCCTGAACATTAAACTTTCAAAGCACACCAACATCTCTGCAGGCGTCACAGCCCCGATTCATAGCCTGCAGCCCCAGCCCTGGCAGATGAGCCAACCTTCACTTACCAGTTCTCTGGGACCGTATGGCTCGCAGAAAGTGACGGCGTTGCCGTGCATTATCACACCGCACTGCTCTCCAACCTCACAGCTACTACATTCAGACCTGCAGGAAGAACACACCATGTTCAAAATGGAAATCAAAAACCCTACGTTTGAGACCGCATCGGGTCTGTAAACTGCAAAATAAGACCGTTATAGCTTGATGCTCAAATTGGACAGTTTTGTTAACGTGGTGCTGACCGTAAAGGTTGAGCAACTGTACGTATGAGGTACTAGAGCTGCCTCTCGAGAAAGGCCCTTGCAAATAAGTACTTGTTCTCTGCACACTGCCTCCCCTCTCCAAAAAGGAGTGTCCCTGCTTGTTGCCTGCAAATCATCACACCATGGGAACCCAAGTTGAACTCTTACGTATGTGACTTACCCTGAAGTTACTTTACTTCCAAACTCCTTACTGCACATTTGATGGACCACATGTAAACCCACACTGCAGAATGACTGTACAGAACAGCTCAGAAGAAGGGAGTAGGATCAGCCCCGCTACAGCCCACAGGGTTTTTTACCCCAAAGCACAGACTCGAGGCTGCAGACCCTACCCAAAATGGGGCACTAAGAGGCTCCTACAGCACAGCCACCGTAACATGGCTCTTGCTGCTGCATTCTATTAATATTTGTCATATCCAATATTCCTGGCAACACAGCATTGCCACTCTGTTCACATTTTAGAGGAAAAAGTATGAAGGAAATCCTGGAGAGGTGGAAAGTGCTGCTGAGCCAATTAACTGCACCTCTCCTGATATTTCTTAATTTAAAAAGGACTTTGCAGGCAGTGTGGTTGCTGAGCAGAGGGAAAGAGTCTTCTCCCTCACCTTTGAGGATCAGGGTATCAGCTCGTCATGAGCAGAAGATTTTCAAAAACTCCCAGAGATGCTGCCCATCCCTGACAAACTGCCTCAGACAGACAGTGCTGGCCAGCATTGCCTTCAGGTATCCAAAGCTCAGCTTTAACTGAGCCTAGAGGCTCACATTTGCTCCCGGACCAGCTCCATTGTAAGCAAGGATAAACTCACTCCAAACCATAGTTCTTGTTGATTTTTGTCTGTGCCTTGATAACAGATATTTTTTGGATTTTAAGTGCAATAGACTCATGTCAGCGGTGTTTAGGCAGGGTTTTTTTTTGGCTTCCCTTACACAGAGTACCTCGAACTTGGCCACCCTTTCTCATGTATATGCTACCAAAATACACATTCCCATATACACAGCCCAGACGTAGTTTGCAAAGGTTTGATTTTCTTTTGGCTTTTCATTCCTTATAGCACCTTCCAGTACCTGAAGGGGGCCTACAAGGAAGCTGGGGGGGGGGGGGGGGGGGGGGGGAGCTTTTTACAAGGGCCTGTAGTGACAGGACAAGGGGTAATGGGTTTAAATTGAAAGTGGGGAGATTTAGATTGGACAGCAACAGAAATTCTTCCCAGAGAGGGTGGTGAGGCACTGGAGCAGGTTGCCCAGAGAAGCTGTGGGTGCCCCATCCCTGGAAGTGTTCAAGGCCAGGCTGAATGAGGCTTTGAGCAACCTGGTCTAGTGGAGGGTGTCCCTGCCCATGGCAGGGGGGTTGGAACTAAATGATCTTTAAGGTCCCTTCCAACCCAAACCATTCTATGATTCTGTGATTCTCTGGTTAATTTCTTGATGGCAGATCTTAGAGGAAATTGAATGGAAAGAAAAAAATCCCAAGGAGATAGGGACTTGCTGTCTACATAGATGACAGAGTTTTCAATGATCACGATTCCTACACAATTTTCCTTGGTTTTTTTTCACCTCTTTTCCTAATTTGTATTGCTTGTTTGTAATTTCATTAATGAAAAGACTCTGTTAAACCTCTGTACGTCTTACTGTAAACTGCTTGAGGCTGGATTTTTCTATTCCTCAGTATTTGAAAACCATCAGCCCATCATGCTCCTAGACAAGGCAAATGAAATCCCCGGCTGCATTGCCAGGAACAGGCTGGTAGTGTTGTCAGCTACCCCATGGGGCTGAGGCAGCTTTTGCCTACAGGGGCCAAGCATCCAAAAGGTCTGAGCAAGGGAGGATGAGCTGCTGAGAATCCAGGCAGTGATTAGAGAAAATGTTTCAATGAATTTTTAAACTACGTGTTTATCTAGTGGAGCTACCTCCTGGTCTGCCCCCACAGCAAACTGGGGCTTCTCACCACCCCCCAGCTCCTGGGAGACATTTCCAGGGCAGCAAAGTGTGGGGAACTTTTTTGGAAAGGGTTAAGTCTGCACAGCATATAATACCCTGCAGGTCTGTAAGTGCTAAGCTGTGCTGAGTGATAGATGTTAGGTTTTCAGATGCATAGATGTAGTGAATAATTGATTGCATTTGTTATTTTAGGTTTTTTCAGTTGGTCCTGGGTGAATTCAGCACAGGACTGACTTTCTCATGCCCAAGTCCATTACAGAAGTCAAAGATGAATGCCTCTTTCCCCTTTTCCAAATCACTCCCTTACTTCCCAAAGCAAAGTCAGATGTAAAAAATCCTTGTGTTTTTTTTTCCTGTATAAGCACATTAATAAAACCATTCAGCAATTCACATTGATAGCATTTACTATTTTGGATTTAAGTAGCAAAAGTAATGTAGTTCCTATTGACTTCAATGAGTTCAGAAACCACAATTGACCATTAATTTTATTTCTCAATATAGGGCAAGAAGAAAGCATGTCTGTGAAACAAAGTGCACCTTAAGAGAATGTACAGAAACAGAGTTCATGGAGTATGTGTTCTGTCACTATCTAAATTTCAATTGATCCCTAAACTCTGACAGCCGAAGAACAGGAACTAGAAGAATATCTGGAATTCTGTAGGATGCTGGCTGTTTATGAGCTTTATTTTAATTATCCACCCCTATGTTTGGGTGTTTTATTGTGGAACCTCTGCCTGAACTCCTGATATGTGCAGGGAGAGGCAGATATGGCAGGAAAACTTTGCCTGTGAATTCTATGTTGAGACAACTTATGTCCTCATAAAAGGACAGGATACATTATCCAAGGGATATTTTAATTTTGTAATCCTCATATTTCAATGAATAAAAAGTGATTCAGCTGTTCATCTATTCTAATTCTGTAATGTGCTCTATGAAATGCTGCTTGGAAATCCAGAAACACTGTCCTTCTGATATGGCTGTTTCACCATCACTCATCTTTTCTAGGATAACTCCTCTCATAAGAAATTGGATGGCCGTTGGTAATCCTGATTCAAACCTTTGTGCTCTCTTTGAAATGTATTACCTCTGACAATAAATTGCTCAGTAGCTTGACAGGAATGCATAAAGAGTAAGATAATTGATCTGCTGTTCCTCAGATCATCGTCATCGTATTACGTGCTCAGAAACGATCCAATTTGCTGCTCTCCTGGTGCAAACAGGAAGGTTAATTTCTTTGCCATTTATACAAACAGGAGACACTATTAATTGCCCTGGCTGGGTGCAGCTTTTCACATTATCTTTCTCATCTGCCTTGTCTAAAATCTTAACACGTTAAAATCACTTCAGCTTTCTCTTCACAGCTGGTACTCGCTGCCACTCTTGACATGTGTCATATTCATCTAGATGTCTTCTCTGCAGACCTGCCATTGCTCTCATCTCTCAGCTAGAGTCCCACCTCTCTCTTCTATTGTTCTTCACTTTGCTGAAGGGGAAACATCTGCTGTTTCCTCATCCCTATTTGTCATCTTGTTTCCCTCTACAATACCTGAGTTTGTGGACATTATATTGACTGATGTCTTTTGTGATGTCTGGACTATAAAGAAGATAAACATCTCAAGCTGCCAAGAGATTTTTCAACATAAATCTTTCTGAAGTTTAATCCCCCAGCTTTAGTGCAATTTGGAAACCACTTCAGGACATCTCTCTCCTGCCACAAAGCTTTCCTCCACCTCTTTGCCACTGGAAATATCACTGTACCTCTTCATTTCTCATATGCCATGAAGGAGTGATGGAACCCGTTTCTTACTGATTGATTTTACAAGCTCAGCTTTTCTTCATGGCATCTTTGAATAGTATGTCTTCTCTAAGTGATTGCTCTTTGGAGTGCTGATAGGCTTTGGGATGAAACATGGCATCAAGTTGGGAAGGAGGTTTCAGCCAGCAACAAGCTTCTCTGCAAAGTCAAATGTACTGAAACCTCTGTTTTCTACAACCTTACTGTTACAACTGTTTTATACAGAAACATACATTAATGACAACATCTCTTCTTTACTAATCTTTTTCTCCTCTTTTTGTCTCAACATAAAATCATTTATCATAAGATTAAACAGAGGGGTTTTTTTCTAGATTTGTTCTTGTTTGGCCTGTTTCAGTTCTTATAGAGCAGCTTTTTTATATTCCCCTCTACAATTTTGTGAGGTTACATGGAGGCAAGATGGTCACAGAAACAGGTGCGCAGCGTCCTGGACAGTCTTCCAGATACCATCCGTATTGGACCCGTTCTCATCCAGCCATTCCCTGGCCAATTAGTTCCGCAAGTCAGCTGTGAACTGCTGAGCATGGCCATTGGTGCTCTGTTTACCGTGGAGTGGGAGTCACTTACCTACCTTAGCTTCCAGGGCTAATATGTGTTAGATATAAAATACATTGGACATTTATGAACGCATGATGCGTATTTGTTTCACAAGCCAAAGAGATCTTTGTGAAGTTGGTGGCAAATGAGACCCAAGAAATTAGGAAAGCTTTGCTTAAGTGAGCAGGGGTTATGCCTGTGGGTTGGGGACTTTTGGAATAATCATATTCTGACATGATTGCACAGTGAAAGAAAATAATATAAAAATCAGTTGGACACACCAGACAAGAAAATCCCCATGGTGGTTGAGTCCCAAGAAAATGAGAGAGATGAGACATGCTCCTGTCCCTGTATTTCCAGCAAAGTAATCCTTCCTGCCTCCTTCTCCCCATGTGTCCTCTCCTGCTGTCTCCTCCTCCTCACCTCGTCCTTTCCCATTCAGCAGTTTCCCCCATTTTCTTTCAATCACCAAACTGTGATTTAGGTCAGAAACCCATCCCAGAGGCTGTGATTTTCCTGTTTGGAAAGAGCTCCATCCCAACCTTCCCTTTCTCCTCCCCTTGCAGTTCCAGAAACACTTGTAGCCACTCCTTCCCTGCTCCCAAGCCTCCAAAGAAACAGATGGTTCCTGGGCAGGATGTGTCTTTTAAGGCATTTGAAAGAACAGAAATCCATAAAAAACGGGCAGTCACTCTCAAAATCATACAGTGCCCTTGTGCAAAACAGTTATTTGCTGTGAGGCCTCTCCCAGTGATGGACTGACACACTGGCTCTGCCGGGACTCATAAAATTAGACACACAGAGAAGCTAGAAAATGCTTTGCTTGTGCGCTTGGACTGTACATCTCTGCCAGAGTGGCACATGCCAGAAAGGGGATCAGGAGGAGTGGGACAATATTAATCACATCCAAGCCAGTGTTCTGTAGGATTTGGGAAGAAAAGACCATAGGAAAACACAATTCTCTTTTCGTCTTTACAGAAATAATGGCTTCAGAAATTAGTAGAGTGGCTTAGCCTAACTGGCCCCTGGTGACACGGCACCGCTGGAGTATCGGTGCACGCTAGGCAGCTGCTACCCACACTCTGAGCACAGCAGACTGGGGACAGAGAAAGGCTGGAAATACTGCTCTAGCAGTTACTGCGACTGTTTGTGGTAAAGATGGGATTTTAGCAGCTGCCAGGGGAAAAAAAAGCAATTTTAGGGTGGATGGCGTAAACTGTTAATAATCCCTGATTTAACTCCCACTAGACAGTCAAATGAGAATGAGCTTTCTGCCACGAAGCGGGTCTTCACTGGAGGCAGAGCTACTGTAGAAATCCTTTGTGTAGAAAAGCTCATGATACCTCATTTTCAGTTCCCTTTTATTTGTGCTCCACTTCTATTTAGCATTGCTGAAGATGGCTCTCTGGTGTTATTATGGGAAAATCAAAGGATCTGTCTTGGGATAGTGGGGAGTTTTGGGACTCTCTCTCCCAGCACACACCTTTGTGCACTGACCCACCAACTAAGGTGGGTCATGGTTATTCCAGGGGGACCAAATCCAAATCTCAGGGACAAAAGGAGCAGGAGACCAGGGGCTCTTTTAGTCTGAAATTTCTCTGTTGAGACTTCTATAAAGCAAGGATGAATTTAAAGATAAGAGAGCAATGGATAAATAAATTATGGAGGCTCCCAACAGACAGGCCCTCTGTGAGTTATGAGACATCTGCAGGGAAATAATGCCTCCTCTCATTTCTTTCCACTCAAGTCCATTTAACACACTGCTGCTAAAGCTATCTACCTTGGCAGCTATTCTGTAACCCATTAAGAGTCCTTGATCTATTCATTCCCATAAAGAAAGAGGTTTTCTTTATATTATAGTATTCCAGGTCCTTAATGCATCTGTCCAGAAAAACATTTCAAGAGATAATACAAAAGGAACAAAAGGAGGAAAAATAGTAGGCACATATTAAAAAGTATTACAATAAGTATGTGCAAAAGAAAAATATCCATACAATTTCCTACACCACAATCTTTTTACATGAGGTGGTGAAACTGTGAAAGACCCGCACAGATGGAACACTGCGGCAGGTCTTAATAAAAAGGAAAATGAAGTCAGATTTCACAGAACATAAGTATTCCTAACTAACAAATGCAGGTAACTGCTAAATTGCCTGTCAAGAATCTATCTGAACAGAATAAACTAATTCAGTGAAATATTTCTGTCTTGTATGAATTAAATCAATAAAAATAGTTATATTTATGAAATAGGTTTGGAAGGAATAGAAAACTCAGTAAAATCTCACATTTCAAAACAGGACTTCAATCTTCAAAAATTCATGTTAAGAGCAATAAATGAGCTTATCTGGATATAGGATGACCAGTAGAAATATTCACTGTACAGAATAGAATATATTTTGTACTGTGAGACCTATAACTTCCTCTTTTGTGACATACATATATCACATGAAATGGTACTCTATCGCTGTGATTGCTGTGGTGGTAAAATTAATAAGTTTGAGAGGTGTGGCTGAGTCACCTTTTCTAAAAGAACACTCCTTTTGACTAAAAGCTAACAGTCTGCGACTGTTTCCGACTCCCCACTTCTGAGCAGAGAAAATATTGGGTGTGCCACTCATATAGGCTCCGCCAACAGCCGTCTCTATATTGTCATGCTATTTACAGTTGGAGTCCTTAGAACTGTGGCAGCCACATAAGGAGGCCATCCCTTCCAGGGATGGATACCCAGCTTTATTAACATTGAAATGACTGTTGCTCCTCACTTTTTCCCTTGTTTTCTGAAATGTTGTATGGGTTGAGTCTCCGCAGTCACTTGGTTGAGAACAGGGGAGCAGAGGGGGTGAGATGCTGTCCAAGTGCTCTCTCACAATGATCATAGTTAATAAAGCCTCTACCTGACCTGTCCTAAATCATAATTGCCTTATTATGTACATGGAGTCCCAAGATTCTCCAACAGCAGAATGGCTAAAGAATGGTAACAACCTGTGCTTGCTGTTGTCGGCTGTGCAGTATGAAAGACTCTACTCAGGAATCCTATTGAATGAAAAGAATCTAGGAATTTGGAGTTGCTCTATAGAGCTGGGAAGGGTTTTCCTTCCTATACAATACAAAAGTTTTGAAAAAGTTTGCCTTCCACAAAAAGTAAAAAAGAAAAAAGATCTACTTTAAACATGTTTAGCAAAAGAAAATTCAATGGAGGTATTTAATTCCAGCTAATTTTTTCTTTGGAATGATTTGGAAATATCTGATTTCCATTTAGAAGGCGTTTCTACATTAGTTAGCTTCACCAGAAATATGTACTAGATGAACATGAATTTAAAAAAAAACATCAAACCTGAAAAAAAAAAATTAGTTATTGAAATACATCACATTGCCCATGAAATGATGATTTCAAGAACTCAAAATCTTCATACAAAAACATTAACTAGGCTCAGCTATACTCCTTCTTTCTACTTTTATATTAACTCAAAATTTGAAGTCAATGAGAATTTGTCAGTCACTTTGATGGGCTTAGAATTTCTCAGCCATTCATTAATCAATTAATTAATAAACTAATATATTTAGGTCCCAATGGAGAAAAGACACATGTAAGCTTACACCAATGTGAGCTGATGTATCCAGGAATTAATGTAATACAAAAACTTCATTGCAACAACCAAAATGTTTCCATTTGCTCAAATGTGTATAAGGGGAAGCAGAAGTCTGGAACTCACCACATGGTAGGATTCAATTCTAGCTGATGGTAAGAGTCAAAGTCATCTCGTAGGATAATGCTGTCACTGTGCATTTCAGCTACAAAGAAAAAAAAGCATCAATGAATTGTATGAAAAAGATCCAGTGTAATCATTCAGAGCTTTCTAAGTGTTGCCTTACGTAGAGCTGAAGTAATGCATTGTAAAATGGGAAAATCAGCGTTTTCAAGTATGGTAGTTACAAAAGCAGGGTTTTCTCAGTTCTAGCTTTATTTGCTTACTCTGGATCACAGTACCACATAAAATTAAGAAGTCTCCCAATCTATCACCAAAGTGCGATGACCACGCAAAGATGCAGTCATCAAGTACATACTAAATGTTTTAAGAACTTTTGTTCCAAATTGTTGGTTGTTCTGAATGTTCAGAAGAAAATCCCTCCAAATCCAAATTTTGGAAACACTGGCATAAGGAGGGATGAGATGTCCTAGTGAGTGTAATACACTTCTAATAGTCAGGGAGTTCATTCCAATAACTTATAAGCAAAAATCCATGAGCCCAATGGAATTTCTCTGTTGCTATCAGTGGAGCTGGCAGGAAAGATCAACACATGTAAGGAATATAAACTGTGAGTTATGTTACGCAAATGTTTCTAACCGCTGGTCTGCAAGCTTTGGACTCCATCTTTCCCCACCGATTTTCAGTATCATTTATGTAAAATGACCAAAAAACCCCAATTCCCAAAACTTTGGCAGCTGTATTTGTATTAAACAGACCTTTCTCTCCACATACTTAAATAATTGAAGTAACTTTCACCTGTGATTCAAACCAAGCAAGGATGCCAGAATCTGTGCCAGACTAATCAAATTGCAACACACGGGTTGGTAGGTGCAGGGCTGGAGCTCTGCTGTGTGCTCCATGCCTGGCTTGGAGAGCGGGAGGAGCAGTGCCCTGCTCCTGGGTGTGCCTCGGAGGTGCACTGGGACAAACCCTTCCTCCCAGTGACCCAGCAGGGGTGTGACGGTGCTGTGCCACACTGAGGGTTACGAGTCCTCATGCAAACAGATGCTCTAATACATAGCTAGGAAGAGAAGCTCTGCAGCATGATATACTCACACTGCAAGGGTTCAAAGGCAATAAACAAACAGCAATAAAAATCACAATGAAAAAACAACTAATCAAAATTAGACATAATTCAATACATTTTATATGTCTCATTTTTATTTGAATTCCCCAGAGCTAGTTTCATATGACCTTACAGAGTGTTTATTATAATAAAGTTAGTGATTCTGAGTTTTAGTAATAAGAATGACAAATCACCTACCTAGGTGAGGATGTAAGGGAGCTTCTGTCGGGGCTGCAGAGAACAAAGACACAGAATGTATGAATATCTTCTATGATCAGGGCTTAATTGCAGCATTACAAATCCATTCAGCATAAAGCAAATTGCACTGT
Source organism: Rhynochetos jubatus (assembly GCA_027574665.1). NCBI lineage: Eukaryota > Metazoa > Chordata > Aves > Eurypygiformes > Rhynochetidae > Rhynochetos > Rhynochetos jubatus. The sequence goes on from CM050652.1 coordinate 13,832,168, forward strand.
GCATGTTCTATTTAGACAACTGTCCCAACATTTTAATTATTAAAAAAGTGACACACAGTAAAAGTTATATAAATATAAAATAAAAGAATAAATATTCTCTAATTTAAAAAGGCATCAATAATAAATGAAAGTCATTCACAGGTTGTAGAGCAATGTAAGAAAGATCACTTCCAGTCCATTACGATGACATATTATTAGAAATAATTTAGATGAAGATTCAGTAATTCAATGATTGACAAAGAGAATGGGAAATAGGCTGAACAAAACATAGGGTCTAGGTGAGGTAAAAATGCCGCATTGTGACAATTTACACTACACTGGACAACATTTTACTGGAGAAAAAACGCAGTATTTCTGGGGCAACAAGTAACAGATTGACTCTGCAAATGACTGAATCAAACACTTATTTTAAAGCACATTTTTACACGCATTGCTGAATCAATACCCTGATAGGTACTGTCTCCCAAGAAACAGTAGAATATCTTAATGACACACTGCATGGAGGCAAGTGTGTGAAATGATGAAACTTGCTCAAGTAGTCTTCTCCTAACACTTTGCAACAGGAGCCTCGGTGTAACACTGCACAACTTTACACAGAATGTATCTGGAAGGACACAGCTACATAAAAAACATGGGGAAGTCTAGGAGGTGGCTACACAGTGCGCTAGACACTCCATGGTAGCCAGTACGTCCATAGTGTCGCCCAAACTTAAATCCAACGTAAATGACACCTCTTTCATGGAGGCAAAGAGGGTGCATATAAGAAAACTCCTGGGGAGCAGCTATCTCTTTTGCCTCTCGTTACCTCACCATGCAGTTCTATTTCCTGCTGCATTTTGTACTTCGGTAAATACAACACCAAAAAAAGAGGATTTTTGAAGCCAGGATTCTTGTGATGATTCTGTGTTTCTTGTTGGGCACTGACCTAAATTGTATCAGTACTCCTCATTTCTTCAGCATGTTCGCAAAAAATCACTGAAGTACTGCAATTTCTGCCATAACATCTGACAAATTAGAAATAGATTAAAAATAAACAAAAATGAATGCAGCAATCTGTGGTAGAGCTCTCACACACAGTCATCTGAATAGAAAGTCCAACACAAATCTCAACAATTTTTTTCTTCTCTTCCTGCATTCTCCCTAAACACTGTGTTTGCATGGAGGCGTGACATTCTGTAATGAAATTGCAAAATTTCACGGGGAAGTTGGTTATTAAGAACGCTGCAAAAGAAACAGTTGAGGTATCTGCAGACCAGGAAAGGATGGCAGGCAGTCTGGATTTAGCTTAGATAGAAACCTCTGATTTAACTGACTTGCAACTGGGAAGATTCAGTTTTACTCCATCCTTACATATATATACATGTCTACACAGACAGTGCAGAAAAAAACCATTGAAAGCTTTACTGCAGCAAAGAGCAGAGGCATTCTTAAGAGCCTGATGCTGAATGGAAATCACAGACATGCAGAAATATGAAATTGTTTTTCTTTACATGGCTAAATTTCTCCATTTTTTATACAAGAAACTTACCCATGCCATCTGTTTTCCCCAGCAGAAATAATGACGGTAGCAGTGGCCAAGCTCTCTCACCATGACACTACAAAATCTGGACCAGTACAACTCCAATTGCACATCAGGCTTGGCCTTGCCCCCAGGATAATGCTGAGCTGCACTGGTGGGTACTACACAGGAAAAGACTGCATTTCCTCCTTGCATTCCCAGGCACTGTTTTTCTCCATGGAGGCATGTATAAATTTCTTTAGAAAACTTTTAAAAACTCTTTTCACAGAAGAAATTGATTCATTTTGGTCTCCTGATTTCTTCACCATGTTTGAAAAAAATTGATGAAGTACTGCAATTTCTGTCATAACATCTGACAAAACAGCACGGTGTTGCTCTTCAAGTGTCGCAGTTAAGGTTCCCAAAATAATAGAAACGTAGAACATTACACAAAACCAGCTGTAGTAGTTTTAAAATCTTTTTAGATCTTTTTCATCAGTTTATAGAACCACTTATTTTCAAACAGTATGGATTGTACAGTGTGGCTGAAGTCAAATGGAGTGTCCTTGCATAACATGACAACGCTAAAACAATTACATGGTGCAGAGTAGCTATACAAGGCAAATACATAAATCATTTACAACTGAAAAAAACCCCCCATACAATGCTTCAGACTGAGGAGGGGGTAGGAAGACCATCTTAGTTCATATTTTAAACTGTAATCCACTTTCTCAGATATTCCTTAGGCATTTGGTTGGATGGTTTTCAATTTAAAATCAGTAGTTGTGTGGCTCCAAAACGCATCTTAGCTTGAATGAGAATATAATTTCTTTTTTAGATAAGGAAATGAAATTATTATTTGATTTTTAACTAGCACCCTGGTTATAGACAGAGCTGAATTGTACTAAGCAAAGAATGGAAATGGAGCTCAACAGAGTTCACAATCTAAAAGGCATGAGCAAATACAATATCAGAAAATGTAAGGAAATGGAGGATGGTAGCCTTCTAAGACAAGGCAATCCATCTGGTAAGGAAAAGCACAGAAGAAAGGTCACAATACAAAGTGATTCAGAGAAAGGCCACAGTCAAACTGGAAGCGTGAGAAACTTGAGGAAAGTAATGGGGAATTCAGAAGTTAATGGGGTCATTGTGGGGCTCTGTGTCAATGAGATGAGGGAGAATGAAGGCATCTTTTGGAGTAAAAGGTTAAAATTTTATGTGAATGAAGTAAGGCTACTGAAAGGTTAAACCAATAGGAAAATATGACCTGTTTTATTTAAACTGGAAGGGAGGGAAATACAAGAGAAGTGGGAAGGGAATGTGATCTACAGAGAGAGAACCTGGAATATTTTGAGGGAAACAAGATGCGGTGAAGGTTCCAGTGTCAGTGGAAAATTAAGAACCAAAGTCATTAAACATAGCAATGGCTGTTAAGCAAAATGCGTCTCCATTCAGAAAAGAAGAGCTGACAAGATGCAAATTAAAACAGATGTTCCAGAAACATCAGTTTGTACTACTGACACTCATATTCCATAGATCTGTGGGGTCAAGTGTGTGTACAGGGATAGGTAGGGAATACAGCATAAGAAAACATTCCTAAAACTCACTGGAAAATAAACATTTTTTTTTTTTCAGAACCCTGGACTTTTTTAAAAAATATGAATGAAAAATGAATTACAGAAATGGAAATGCTCAAATGCCCCCAGACAAACTCCGTGCTCAGAGTTCAACAGCCAGCTGTCATTAGCTGTTGCTCATCAATTCATCACAAACAAGATATGGAAAGAGGTACATTTCATTTTGCAGATTATGAAAAAATCTAATCCCCTTGTCATTAGCACTCAGATGAAGATGAAAAGAAAATTAATGCTTTTATTTAGACTCCTGCCAATACTTTCTCTCTACTAGTAAACAAAATTGCTGTTGAATGATAGAGGCTGAATATCCCCCTAGAGAGAGTCAGTGTGTTGCCTGAGGGCTGCATTACTCTTGCTGACACATAAGCCAAGGAACAATACGTCAGTTCTGAACTCCAGCCTTCTGTTCTGTAAAATACCTCTCTGGTCAAGAGCCTGCAATCTGTTTTGCATTTGTTTTTCAGAATGTTCTTAAATCCATATTTATAAGGTGCAAAATATGCCTAAAAGGTCTTCCACAAACATTCAAGCAGAAGCTATCAAAAAAAAAAAAAGAATCAGGGCCAATTCTCAGGATTTACTTTCATATAGAGACATCTGTCAGACTGTAGACTGTTTTCTTGAGAAAGGAATCCCAATCCTATAATTTGTGGCATTGAGTATGAGATTGTATAAAATTCTGGGAACTATGCTGAAAGGAATGAACCTTTCATGCCAACCACATGAAGATCAACAAGGCCAAGTGCAGGGTCCTGCACATGGGTCAGGGCAATCCCAGCACAAGTACAGGCTGGGTGGAGAATGGATCGAGAGCAGCCCTGAGAAGGAGGACTTGGGGGTACTGGGGGCTGAAAAGATGGACATGAGCCAGCAGTGTGTGCTGGCAGCCCAGAAAGCCAACTGTATCCTGGGCTGTATCAGGAGAATTGTGGCCAGCAGATCGAGGGAGGGGATTCTCCCCCTCTACTCCGCTCTCGTAAGACCCCACCTGCAGTTCTGCGTCCAGCTGTGGAGCCCTCAGCGTAAGAAGGATATCAACCAGTTGTAGTGAGTCCAGAGGAGGCCACGAAGATGCTCAGAGGGCTGGAGCACCTGACCTATGGGGACAGGCTGAGAGAGTTGGGCTTGTTCAGCCTGGAGAAGAGAAGGCTCAGGGGAGACCTTACAGCACCTTCCAGTACCTGAGGGGGCCTACAAGGAAGCTGGGGGGAACACTTTTCACAAGGGTCTGTAGTGACAGGACAAGGGGTAATGGGTTTAAACTGAAAGTGGGTAGATTTAGATTAGATATCAGGAAGAAATTCTTCCCAGAGAGGGTGAGGAGGCACTGGAACAGGTTGCCCAGAGAAGCTGTGGATGCCCCATCCCTGGAAGTGTTCAAGGCCAGGCTGGATGAGGCTTTGAGCAACCTGGTCTAGTGGAGGGTGTCCCTGCCCATGGCAGGGGGGTTGGAACTGGATGGTCTTTAAGGTCCCTTCCAACCCAAACCATTCCGTGATTCTATGAATGGTCTTGCACTAAGAGGGACCAACATCCTTCATCTTTTCCATCTCTTAGCTTTTATTGTTCAGAGATTCTTCTCTACTCAGTCAGAACTAAATTACATACTCAGAAATCTCTCACTATGGTCCTTATTCCAAAGAACTGTAGTACTGGTTGAAAGTTACATAGTCTACCAGGAATATGGTCTCCTTAACCCTTTAGAACTGCATGACGCAGTGAAGGCAGGCAGGATTTTAACGTGAGTGCCGGCTGCATCCATCCCTGCACTCTGAGCTGTGCCTCCCAGCAGCATCACTGTTTTCATACAGACCTAAACTCTTTTGAGTTCTACAGTGCAATGCAGCTAGGTCTGATGTTTTGCCAACTCCATTTTAATTATTCTACTGTTTATTAATGTATGATTTTTGTTCTACTCAAGCCAAGAATAAATATGAATCAATATGCATAATCATAAGTTTACCTTATTATTTTTGTTTTTTGCTATTAGATCAACAAGTTGAAGATATTGTTAATTAAAGATATTATTAATGGCAGGAATATCACCAGTCATTAACACCCTTATTTGTTCTTAAAGTATTTATAAGACATATATCATTTCTATCTTGGCTTATACAGTTTTTGTTTTCTTGACTATTTGTGCTGGATTAACTCTTTTGTCTGATAATCTTTATGTCTCTTTTCTTCAATATCCAATAAAATTCTTATAAACTTTAAAGTTTACATCAGTTCTCAAAGGTGACTCCAGCTTCCTAAAATATTTATTATATGCTGAACACAGAGCTTTTCAAGCAATTATTTTACTTTCCTTAGTATCTTTCCCTATGACATCATTCCTTATTCCATTTACCTTACACATAGGGCTGCTTGTTTGGCATTGCCATCCCTTAATGCTGCCCTTTAGCATCCTTTAATTCTCTTCAAAATAAGAACTACATTTCCCTTTCACTGCACAGATCACATTAAGACTATTAGAACATACTAATGCATATGTGATGGTGGACAGCCACAGTGAACATGATTTCTGAGATCCCTTTTTTCATGTATATCCTTTGTACTAGTTATTATGAAGTCTGATATCATCTCCAGTGAAAATACTTCTTTAAAAAGATATCCTGTAAAGTTGCCCTCTGCTTTTCTTCACTTAATATGTCACACCATTCACTACAGCATTTCAGTATAGTAATGTTTAGGGCCAGAAACAGACCATAAACCCTCATTTATGTTAATCTACCTTGATGTTTTACATATATCTTAATATATTTGCATCTAAATAAATTCACTAATTCTTTCTGAAAGAATCTTTCGTTTACATTAATAGTATCGATGAAATTGTGATTGCTTCAAAGAAAGCATTTTTTTTATTCAAAGAGGAAAAGTAATCCTAACAGTATAAGAGCTATAATAGTACACACTGGTTAGGGGATGCACATTGTCTGCTGAAGAAATAAGAACAAACAGGCAGAGGAGAGCTTGGTGCATGAATGGACAGGAGCAAGGGCAATGGACAACAGGGTGGATGCCTATCTGGGTTAGGAAAACTGTGGTCAGGCTAGGAAACTAAGGAAAGAGAGGCCTTGGTAAGGACAAAAATCTGGGAGAATCATAAAATCATTTAGGCTGGAAAAGACCTTTAAGATCATCAAGTCCAGCCGTTAACCTAACACTGCAAGTTCACCACCAGACCATGTCCCTAAGCACCACATCTTTTAAATACCTCCAGGGATGGTGACTCAACCACTTCCCCGGGCAGTCTGTTCCAGGGCCTGACAACCCTTTCAGTGAAGAAATTTTTCCTAATATCCAATCTAAACCTCCCTTTGGCTCAACTTGAGGCCGTTTCCTCTGATCCTATCCCTTGTCACTTGGGAGAAGAGACCAACACCCACCTCTACTTTCATGTAGTTGTAGAGGGCGATAAGGTCTCCCCTGAGCCTCACCCCAGGATAAACACCCCAGTTCCCTCAGCCTCTCCTTGCAGGACTTGTGCTCCAGACCCTTCCCCAGCTCCATTACTCTTCTTTGGACATACTCAGTGTCTTTCTTATAGTGAGGAGCCCAAACTGAACACAGTAAAGGACAGAGAAGGACCAAGAGAACCTCTGAGAAGCTTGCACATCAATATTATAGGGAAATGACTAATTACATGGCTGTCTCACACAGTGAACTGCTCAGAACACAGTACCTTGGTGATCCTTGACTAAGTCAAACCTGACGGTGGCAGAGTTACCACAATAAGATAAATATTTTGGTGGACACAAATCCACAATATCTCAGAAGTGACTGTATAAAGCAAAGAGAATTGACGGGAAAATCATGGATAACACAAAAGTCATGAGGATGCAGGAGACTGCGACAAGGTGGGAAAGCTGGAGGCCCTTTCAGGGGAGCAGTGCAGTGGCTGTCGGTGGTTGGGTGGGAGGAGAAGGCAAAGGGCCTGGTACAGCTGAGCAGTCAGTAAAGGCCCAGGGATGGCTCTTTTCAGCATCTTTTATTCTCTGCACACAACTGATACACAAATCCCTTTTATTCCTTGTCCTGCAGAGTACCTGTGAACTCAGGGACAGCACATAGTACCATACTGACTTATTGGTCTAACCAATGTAAGTATTGCTAAAACCGTGATTCAAGGCTAGGTTATGGTCCAAAATTGGAGAAATGTAAAGCTGAGAATTTCTGCTGTCAACTCTCCTACAAAAAGATCCTGGTACAGCATTACGAAGAAAGGACTGCCAAAGCCTGCATGGATGGATTTCTACTCACTAGTCCCTTCTTATCAAGGTATTTTGTCCTAGCAGGGAGAAATCTTGTTCTTTGTCCATATTATGTTTGACTATGCTGCCAGTTCTAACACTGATAGTCATGTATTTCCTTTCAGCTTCCTTGCACGTAGCTTTCATTGTGCCGGTCACTGCCAACTCTCTGTCACTCTGCCATCAATACATCTTTTACTTCCTTCTCCTTTCCTTACCTGTTCTGGCCAGCACGGACTGCCTTTGGCCACGATGTGCTCACTGCGCACCCGTACTATGGAGAGTTTCATCTGTTCTTGAGGCTTTTCATCATTTTATGCTGATGACTTTGCATATTAATTGTTTCACTCCTGACTTGTGTCCATCCAGTAAGCACCCTGTGTGAGATATCCTCACCATCCTCCTTAGAACACATCCCAAATGGTGTTCCTGCCAGCACTTCTGTTCCCAACCCCCCTGTACTAGTTACCAAAACACTGCTTTTCCACGCCCACGTTATGGGGGTACAATTTATCTCCTGTTTTGAATACCAAGTGCATTTTGGTAATTTCTCCAGATGTTTTTCCTTCCACACAGCTACCCGCCTAGCTGAATCACCCTCCATCCAGATCATTATACCACTCCCTTCTGATTACCAGCACCTGGGCTACATTTTTCTAATTCATTCAAAACATAACTAATTCTAACTTCCCAGCTTGTTAGCTGACATCTTCAGTTACCTCCCCGAATCCCCCTTCCTACTTCTCATTGGAATATTCAAATACTGAAAACTGAAATACTGGGACTGAACACTGAAATACTTTCCCCTCTTTATCATGGAGGCACTATGCATACCTTATATGAGTAAGTCAATATATGCTCCTGACAATGTTCAACAGCTCCTTACCGCAGAAGCCATTGCACAGATATTCCCAAACTCACGGGAAAAAAACCCCACACTGTATCTCTAATACCCCGAAAAGATGTATTTTGGGGGATTTTCTCTTGTTTGTTAGGATGACAACCCATTCCTAATTCTGAAATATTTCTTTTAGACTGGTTGGCCCATGTTTTACCATCTGTTTTCACACTGAAATATCACTGGAATTTTGCAGAGAAAACCAGATCAACACAGAAATTCCTCTCTCTCCTGTACCAAAAATGAAGGATACCTTCCCTATTTTCCACTGTTTTAATGAAGCAGGTGCAAAGCAGTGTATTGTTGGTAGACAACAGCTCACAACAGGACATTTATTTTTAGGTTATTCATCAGAAGGATATATATGATAAGCTGTGCAAACAATTAGATTTTTAAAGTTTGCTTAAGTCAAGCATTTTGTTTAGCTATAAAAATGATCAAATGTTGTAGGTGACAGGCAAAAATTTGATGGTCTACTTTCACAAAATGGGAAGGCAGGTTCTTCACAAAGATACATCTGAGCTGGATGGTAAATGAAGCTTTTGCTGCAGGCATATTGCATTTTTTGCTTATGTTTAATGCAGTGAGAGTTAAAACACAGCTTGTGGTTTTGACAAAAAAAAAAAAAGTTGTTTTTTACAGGCTGATTTCAGGTAACTCTATAATGCAGTAAGATTTACTCTTGTATATTCCCCGACGTTTAGCAGAGAGGACAGAGGGGTTTCCCAGAGAGGTAATGGGCAGTATGAAGCCAAAGAAAGTATCAGTTTTAAGAATATGAATAATATCCTGGTGTTGAGTTACGCTGACATGCAAGTACAATGAAAAACCACATGCCAGATATTTTTAAAGTTGTGGTGGCTCTTACCTCCCTGTTCACACAGCTGTTGTGCTAAGGCATCCTTGAATATAACTTGGCCCCTATGAGTAGCTGTAGCCCTGTGAAAGTAAAAAAGACAACAATAAATAATGTAGTATGCTTATTTACATACGCATATGTATATCTATATGCATGACTAATCAAATCAGAAGTCCCATTCTGCTTTCTTCCTGTGCTCTTCTTTCTTCCCTCTTTTAGATTTGTAGAATAATTTGTAGGAATTGTTTCTGTGCACAGCTAAAGAAAAGTTCCTAAACCAAAACGGCTAGGTTGGTAGCACAGGGATTCAATGAAGCACTTGAGTAAGCATATTGCAAAGCCAAGCACATCACTCTGCCTGAGAAAATGTAGCTGTCCCAGGGCAGAAGAGAAGAAATGGTCACGGAGCTGCTGCCCTGTGAAATTAATATTCACAGGATCCAATGGGCAATAGCAATGGCAGTCCTGTTATATGCTGCTGATAGAAATGGGTGTCTGTTACATGTCTACTGACAGAACAGCACTTGCATGGGTGTCCAGAAAACCTCTCTGGAAACAAGTAAGCTCACTGCTCCAGGCCTTTGTTGAACATCTCCGAAAGAGGAGACATTTCCTGGTAGGTATTGCTGCACTGGGCTTTGCTGACAATTGAGTTGTTCTTCATTTCCCTCACTGTCCAGAGAAACCAAAGTGGCTTTCTCCTTTTTTTTTTTTTTTTAATGTTTTCTTGACCTTCTCTGGTGTCTCTTTATCTGTCTCCATCTTTAAAGAAGTGATATGCTAACACAAGTGTCATGCTAACTGTGGAAGTTATTCTTTATTTCCAAATGCTCATTTCATCCCTTCTTTAAGTGTAGCACTTCACAACTTCAGTTTTATCTTGGAGATTTAAAAACCTTGCAGTATTTGCCAGCATTGTCGAAGTCTGATTTCTTGCAGCCAAAGTTCTTCCAATATCTGTCTAGACTCATACACACTCTTCATACATGTTCTTTATCCTTTCTCCAATTCAGTAATGAAAACAATTAACATTAATGGGCTCAAGATAGATCCATAGGAACTCCTTGACACTGCCTTTCAGTTCAACAGTAGGACACTGAAAGTAACTTTATGAGTGTAATTTTTTACACTCTAAGGGATCTCACCTCACTTGCTTACGAAAATGTGAGAAAGGAGTATAAAGGGATGGTCCAAAAAGAAAAGTCAAAATATGTTATTTTTTTTTCTTGACTACTAGGCTAATTAAATTGACAAGGAAGAAAGAACAACAGAAGTAAGACATCTAACATTACATTTTTCAGATATGGTGGATTCTTAAGGTAAAGCTCACCTGCAAACTGTTGGAGTACAAGTAGGTGTAAACGAAAACTTCTCTGGGATCTAATTTGCTTCCTGTGTGTTTAGCAAAACTCTATTTACACCAATGTGTGTGTCCATAAATGCAAAACTATGGCCACCTGATGCTTCTAGAAGTGTTAGGGCACTCCCTTCCTGTGCCTGTGGGAAGGAGAGCTGAATCCCTGTTTCTGGCTGCATGGACTTTCAGAGGCACATGTAAATCTGGCACTGAGCTTTACATACAGCAACAGTATTTTGGCCACAGTCCTGGGGCGGCACTACCAGTGTGAGGTTTTGGTTGCAGGCACTACCATGTGCATCATGGAAACTATATTAAGACTGCCAACATGTCTGTGAAATACAGCAAAACATCACGCCATAGTTCTTCACTGGCAATTCTTCAACTGCTGTGGTGACCAGTGACCATACTGAGTACAGAGAAAGATAAAAACAAATGCATCGCCCTGGCACATAAAGGCAAGCAAGAAAGTGGAGACCATAAGTCTTATTTAAAGCATGAAGTATTTCTTAAATATCTGGTGTGGCGAATATGCAAGAAAGTATTATCACTACATACATCTCTGCAGATGCCTTCACAGGTGTATGTGGACACACAAGTCAGAAGGGGACCAAACTATCTCCAAAACCAAACCTGTGCCCAAGTGCTTTTAAAAGGACCAGCTATGGCGAGTTCTTCCAGCAGATGAAATGGCAGGACATCCCACTGCAAGCTTTGGGGCCAACCCAGCACAGACATGTTTTGATAATGTGTTTCATTGTGGGAATTCCATGCTTTGAGCAAAGAAACCCGGCTCACTGTGCTCCTGTGCACATACAAGAAAACGCCACACCTAAAGCACAGAAGGTACTTTGTACCACATTTCTATCCCTCTCCTAGGCTGGCAGGGTGGAAGAGGGCTCTTGGCAGAGAGTGGGAAAGAAAACTTCCATTAGCAGTGGACTGGGACTTCAGTGCTGTTTATGCAACAGCCCGGGATACAATTCAGGATGTACACAACAACGACGGCAAGCACAAAATTCCTTTATGAGGCAGATAGGAGCAAACTCTCGAAACACGGACCACATGCTGAGGGGAACTCGAGTATGTGCCTGAATGCAAACAAATACTAAATAATACCAATAATGCCAAACTGTGTACTGTTTACTGGATCTCTGCGTGCGTGTGAGAAAAAGGGGATTTGGGGAGAGAGCCAGCAGCCAGTTGAATGATCTGCATCTTTCCGTGTCTATCATGCCTTGCTTGATAATGCAGACTAGGAGCCAATTATTGCTGCTCCATAGCAGGAGCGGTCTGCACCCTGGGGACAGCAGTGCCGTGCAGAGAGGGCACGGATTCCTACAGCATCTGCTCACATTAGCGTTACTTTTGCAATAGGCATATGCATGAGTTCTGCACCGGCCCGTGCAGCTTCAGAGACTTCTTAAGGGTATTGCTTCTGTCAGTTTTCCACTATTATCTGCTTGTTTTGCTCTGTATTTATGCTTTATTCATGGAGCAAATGACAATAATGCAGGGCAATTATGCATGAACTAAGCTACTTTTAGAAAGAAGTGCAAAATGTACATTTTGTGTGTTGAACTTTCTTTGTTTGTGATGTTTCTATCTGACAGGTGAGATTAATGAACAGGATCATGAATTCAGATTTTGCTCTTTTAAAAATATGTAACGTATCCAAAACAATATCCATCCCTAGACTGACACTCAAGTATAAAAACTACATAATATTTATAGTTATTATAATCAAAATTATATTGGTAATACCTGAAAACGACTCTACTAAAAAAAGAAAATTATTCAACCATTATGTGGGTTTGTTTTCTTGACATATATATGCACTAACTGATTTTTTTGCTGTTTTTCAGAAGTTTCTGAACAATCTTTAATGTAGTTAAATATTGCTTACTCCACACAAGTCTGTAGTCCCAGTCTGTCGTCGCAGGTTATTTATTTCCAGCTAAAGGGCAAGTGACTAGTCAAATCTAACCCGTCAGTCAGCCAAAAGGCAAGATACATGCTCCATGTGTTCACAGAGGTAATTCCTCACTAGGAAAGAATTTTTGCAAAGGGGTGAGAAATAAAAGAAAAATGGGAGGCAACAGGAACATCCTGACAAGTTAAGTGAGAGTTTCAAGAGAAAAACCACTTAGAGGTAATAAGGTTCCTCTTTATATTAACTTCACACTTCCATTAGCCTAGATGTATTTGCCTGCTTGGGGCTATGCAAGGGAGAGGAAAATGTGTTTTCAGAAGTAGCAAGAGGAGATAAACTGCTGACAGAGGAAGAAAGAGTTCTGAACACGAGACAACTATACCAGGTGTCCAGGCTCAAGGCACTACTAACCCCATGCTTCAATTACAGCAATTCTGTATAGAATTCTCCTTCCTAAACAGCAACTATTCAAGTTGGGTGCCAATAAAGGCTTTTAGATTGTCTGTCACTGAAAAACAAAAAGAAATATGACTTGCTGATTCTCTACTTGAACTCTACACAGTCCACATCACCTGTGAAAAAGGACTTGGAAGTGTCATCCTACTCAAGTAGCTTGCTTAAGCTAACAAGCTTAAGAACACTTTCTTCAAGTGCAGCATTGCTAGCTGCTCTGAACATAGCCAAAGTAAAGTCAGTTTATCCCCTGTGCGACGGCACAAATCCTTCCAGGTGATTTGGGAGAAAGAAATCCAGAGACACTTGGATACATTGATGAACCTGTAGATAGATGTCCCTCCAGCCTCCTGTTGATTAGATGCAGCAGGCTGAGCTGTGCTCCCAGGAGCAGAGGACCTGTCCCAGATCTTCCCCTGAAGCTGTCACCATCTGGTCATGCTCTGGGGTTTGCACGACTGGCGCTCATTCTGTCCTTACAGGGATGCTTGGCATCTGCGCCTTTCCCTGCTGAGAGAAGGCACTGGGACAAATTCATTTGGGAGGGATCTGGGAAAAGACTCAGGTTTCCTATAGTAAAATACCCCATCTCTTGACAGTCCCAAAATGTTTTCAACAGGACCAAGGAAAATGAGGTTATTTATTTACCTGCACTAGCAGAGTTTAACCCTGTGCCTGCTGCTAGCAGCTGCATTGCCTATCTGTACACAATGGTGAGTGACTGCTTCCGCTGGAGGACGCTCAGGGTGACATCTGCAATGCCAGCTCCAGGGGAATCAGTGACTGACTATACTAATCTGAGGTTGTTCCTCCCAAATCCCACAGTGCTGTGCCCCTGAATCAGGTCTGATCCACTGACAGCACAGGCTGCGCTACCTTCCTGCCACTGCTAGTAAGACAGTTGGTGCTGGGCATGTGGTTAGCCTGGGCTGGAAACAAAACCAAGGCACTGCATACCCAAATCATTGTTGTCATGGTCTCATAGTGAGGTATTTTGTATTTCACACTGGATTCACGTTCATTGCTAACACACTTTCTTTAACAAGCGGCATATCAACGTGTTTCAGGTGGGGAGAGCACAGCAGGGCAGGAGGGTATGTGGGACTGAGACACGCACAGGCACTGCTGTGCTGCCTGGCTCTGCCAGCTCCACGTGTGGAAAGGATGCACGGCAGCACTGCCCAGAGGCCAGGGTAGATAACTGGCCCTCTTTAAGTCTTTAAACTGTGTGCATTTTAATGCATTATTAAATTTGAATTACCATCTCAGTTTGTCTTGGCTGTATTTTTAAAAAAAAAATAACACACACCCTCAAATATTGTCTAATTAAGAAGTCTCCAAATAAAATAAATTAAAAAACAAGATGAGGAATAAGCCTTCTGGAGATTAAGTGCCTAGGGCAGGTGTGTCTGCTTTTTCTTGGTGGGAGCGTGAAACACAAAGCCCTGCAAAATTGGTTTTATGATCATTTACTATGCATGGCAGGAGGTGAGGCCAGGCTGGTGTGAGTTTTAGCCTCTGTATCCTGCTATGGCTGAAACCTCCAGTGAGAATTCCTTCCCACAGCAGCAAAGACCAACACATTAAACCTAACTGGGAGATGGCACCGGCACTGGGGCCAGCAGGGAAAATGCACAGAGCACTCTTGGCTGTTGGTCGAGAGGTGTTTGTGTGGGAGGCTTTCAGCCACCGGTTAAATGCCTCTGAGCTGTTTTTTCAGTTTCAGTCATCTGTCTTGACCATATTCAGCTGAAACTGCCAGGGAAAATTGGCAAGTAAGATGAAATTATTTATCTAATATTTGTTCAGGAGACTGGAATTAGCACGCTTGCTCTAAAAGCCTCTATCAGAGGTGAAAATACTTCAGAGGGAAAGGATTAAAATGGCCAGCACAAGCTAGGGTGTGTGTTAGAGGGCAAAAAGCAATCACTTCATCTGCGGCAGCTGTCCTGGGCTAGAGTCTGTGGTTCGCATCCATAAATTGTACTTCTGACTTACTTCATGGGTGAGCTACTCCTTTGCCTTCATACAGAGTAAATGCAAGAGGAACAAGAGCCACCCCACTTTCTCTCTTGCCTCTGAATTTATCTCTGGGGAAAGGAACTCCAGTCAACCTAAAGGGTGCGCTGAATACCTTATTAAAACTAAAATGTACACGTGCACCCGTATCGACTAGCTTTACCTGAGACCACACTGCTGTCAGCGAAGCACACATCAAAACACTAATAGGGCTGGCAGGATGGGTTACTTCCCCCTCCCACACACTGTCTATGCACTCTGAAAAGCTAATCGCAACTCTTTCAACGTTGCTGGACCCAACCTGCATCCAGTTGGTTTTGCAGAACTTTCTTTCAGAGAAGCCCATGCAAAACATCCATTTTTAAAACCTACCACTTCAACTGAGGTGCTTTTAAAAGTGTGCAGTGGTCCCTGCACACTCCTGTAACGTGCTGGCCTGATGTGTACATTTTCGACAGTATACATGGTCCAGTGCGTTCTTGTAAGACATTTATATGGCAGATTTTGTTGTTGCTCTTTGGTATTTAAAAAACCAATAAAATTATATGTTTGGTAGACAATACAATGATTTAGGATAAATATAAGGGGAAGAATGTTAAATAGTAACATCAGCCCAAGATGAAGTGGATTTGGTTTTAAGGTTTAATGTAGAAACCTAGCTAGGCTGTGTACCCCTGATTACGGATTGCTTTAAGCACTCATTTAAGTGCTTTCTTTAACCAAGATTTGAATAAAACACATATCCTCAAGCAGAAAAATGAGATGAACATATGATACTAGCCTGTCTTACAGAGAACGGAGGTAAGGTTATAGCACGGGAAGCAGAAGGGTACACAGGCAGCTCTGGCCCTTACACTGAACAGTTTATAAGAACTTTCTTTTGTAGTCCTAAAAATCACCAAATACTTGTTTGGTTACAAGGTGTGAATAAAAAGAGGGATAGAACAGCACAGTAAATATGTGTTATGAAAGAGGGGAAAAAAAAAGAATTACCATTTTAAACTGTATATATAAACATTTGCATCCTCCTTTCCCTTGTATCAGAGAATAAAAAGATGGGGTTTTAATTCTATCTAGTTTTATGTGACTGGAATGATTAGAGCTTCTTGCTGACTGAAAGCAGATTACCACAATATTTTCTTCTCAGCTACAGGAAATCCAACATTTTCATTAATATTTTGCATTGTGTGATTATAAAGGAAAGCAAATTCTATTTTTTCTACATTTTAAATAAAGGGTTATTGCAGTGGCATTTGCCAAGCACTCAGCTCATATAAATAATAGAACAAGCATCCATTGTCTCTCTACTGACACAGTGCCAACAACTAGGTCTCTGTTTTTCACCTTTTTCAGTGTTTGGGAGAGGGTGCTGTCCTTGTCTTAAGCTTTGCAATCTATTGTACTTTATTATCTAGTGAAACATCAATTGTATGGATTTTAGGTTTTTAATAGATTGACTGTTTACAAGCAGTTAAAAATCTATATTTAGCCCTAAGCTAATGAATTTATTACATCTTTTTTGTATAAAAAATACTGGTTTTCCCAATTTTTGTTTGTGTAATCTTCTAAAGCCTATATTCAATGAATTTATCATTCAATCACCTAAATTATCCTACAAGAACAAAAAAGTGTGTCTTTGCTGGGATCACAGAAAGAAATTCTACATTTTTACTGTGGATTTTCGAATTACCTGATATCTCTGAAGGAACACAAGAGATATTATGTAAATGGACTTGCACCACATATTTCCTACATGCTTCTACAATGAGTATGATCCTTTTCTTAACGCATACTAATCAAGTTTGACAGTGCCCATCAACTGGGGGGAGTTCAACAGAGGCGACTGGATAGTCGGGCCTGGAGCACCATCGCTGCGAGGGGAGGGTGAGGGACCAGGGCTCATTCAGCCTGGAGAAGATATGACTCTGGGAGGACCTGACAGCATCCAGCCAAGGGAGGTTGTGCAGTTCCTCTCCATCGCTGCTGTATTTTAAGACCCAACTGGATTGAAGTCCTGAGCAGCCTGGTCTGATCATGTGTTCGACTAGAGACTTCCTTAGGCCCCTTCCAGGCTGCATTATCCTGCAGTTCCATGATTCTAAGGTTTTGCATGTCAGGTAAAAGCAAAGTGAAAGCAAGGTTTGCATCTATTCAGATTAAACACCACTTACTTTGAGAACCGCTTTTCATAGCACAGAAGAATTAACCAGTTCGTCATGTCCAACACTTTGTGTACATGCTGTGATACTGATTCTCTCTATCCTTGATATTATGGCTGTGTATTTCAGAATATCCACCACAAGTGCTAAGGGGTTTGCATGATTCCAGAAAATCAAGAGTTTGCAGGTAGTTGATAATACAGGGTTTTCTGATGCGATAAATTTTTACATAAAATTCAGCTATTTTATTAGTACACTGAAAACTTCTTAAAAACACTTAAAATCTAAAAGAGTAAAATCTGAAACAGCATATGAGATCCTATGATGAAAACAGTGTTAGTTTTTTAAAAATCCTAAATAATCAAAAATAATTATCTGAAGGCCAACTTTTCAGTTCCTGCTCTCACGCCACCTGTATAACTATCCGTTTCCCAGTTAAGATTTGAGCAGCCTGCTCTAACCTGCTTTAGCTGCCCACACTTCTCAAAAGATGTTGCCAGCAGCTGTGGACGAGCTGGACCATAAGAGAATCTGGAACCTCATCCCCTGTATCTGCTTTACAACCCACAGAGAGAAATCCTCAAACGGCCAAATTAACCCCACTTCTTAACAAACACTCGTATCAATTACAGAGATGCAACTGGTACATCCACAACGTGCAAAGCAGTTTACAAAGGAAGGATAAAACCTGTCTCTTTAGTCTAAAGCTAGAAAATGTTCCATCAAAAACCAGAATGTCCACAGGCTGTATCCTGGAGCACATAGAGCAGGTTTCTGCTTCCTAGGGCTTCATTGTCCTAATTTTTTTTTTCAGAGGACTGAAAAACAAATGAGGTATGCAAACCTTTCACAGACTGATAAAAATCAAACTAAGGAAGAACCTGGTACAGTTGTTATTGAAGAGCTGTTATTCTCTGCCCATTCTCACTTGCCTCCTGCATGCTGGGAATACGGTGAAACTTGAAAAAACTGCAGGGTCACCAATCATACAAAGGACAGTTATTTCTCCTGTGTGGCTTTTCATTTCAGTTAGATTTATATGTTGGAAGAAAACATATATCCCTTAAGACCATACCAGCTTACAAATAGAAATAGGCAGGTGAAATATTGCCTTAGGAGAATAATTAATTCTATCAGTCACTGAAAAAATGACAAATTTGTTACATACCACAGAACTTCATCCAAAAGAAGCAGGTAGAATGGCATCAGGTACATGGCGTAAACTGGAGAGACGCTGGTGAGGAGGCCTGGTATCACTAGCAGGAGCTGGATGTACTGGGAAAGGGCAGGAAGCTATTCCGGGACCCTGGACATATTGCAGGCAAGGCTGAGACATGGTGTGAGGGCACCTGGGAGTACTGCAGTGTGGTTGCCCTGTGCACTTAACTGCCCAAAGATGTAGGAAACCAGGCTTCATGGATCCTGCTGCCCAAGGCACAGTTAAGCATTTCTTCAAAAAAAAGATGTTTGCTTCAGAGGTTTGGCTTAAGAGACACTCAGATACCCAAATTATGTAAAACGTATCCAACCTCTCCCACTCAGCCAGAGAGATCAAGAGCAAAACAGATTCAAGAGAACTAAGTGTTTGCCATGTCCTTCCCTATCCTCCAGCTGTGTTTCCCAACCAGCAACTTTCAGCAGCTGCTAGGGTTGACCAAAGCCCTTGTGCTCCCCTTGCAGGGTGTTAGCCATGGCCCAGCATCCCTTGGTGCTGGTATTCACTTCTGTTGTGGGTTGGAGCTCTGCCCCTTCGAGCTCGCAGCTATGGTTAGGACCCAACTTGCCCCGTTGCTGTCAGCTCCAAAATGGGTAAGTTCAGCTGCTTCTGAGCCACGGGCAGAAATTTTATTTCCTCCACTCAGGAGACCATGGCCTGCCCACACAGACTCACCTTCACACTCCAGAAAGGATCATAGGATCATAAGAAAATCCAGGTTGGAAGGGACCTCAGGAGGTCTCCAACCAACGTCCTGCTCAAAGCAGGGTCAGCTACACTAATCAAACACACACAGCCCTGCTATGCCTTTTGCTACATTGTCCAACAGCATGTCCAGGCTCACGGTTCTGGCATTTGTGCATGTGTTTGCATAATAAAACACTGCTAGGGTTATCAACATTATGTTAAGCAAAAACTGCTGTGGGAACTTTAGCTTGAATTGGTCAGTCACTTGACACATGCATAAATACTCTTAATTTACAACTCATTTGGATAGCAGCCTCCCATATAATACACTGTTCCAACAATAATGAGTTTGAACTCATGTTTCTCACTAGGAAACAAACCATGATTTATCTCACTCAGAAATAAATTACCCACTAAGCTACATTGCCATAATATCTTCTTTTGATACTGTGTTGATAATAATTCTTTAAGCCTATTATTAAAAATGACATCAAACTCTAAAACCCCTTCTCTTAAATAAAGTATTAATGAAGAGATTTATAATGACAACCTTGAAAGAAGCCAAAGTAACCAAGTATCTAAGCAGTAACGTAAATATTTCCAGGATAGATGGTTGGTCTTTTTTGTTACTGACTTATTTTTCCTCTAAGCACAGATTTGTTCTCAGAAATCTCTGGCAGAATGAGCACAACACTAGAATGAATTTTTGCAGGAAAATACCCTGTTGATGTTCTGAGAGTCTTTAGCACAGTCCCAACACTGGATTCCCTGTGTCCCAGCTGAACAACAACGGGCAATATTGGGTGAATTGCAACCAGACTTCAACGCTTCATTTATTTGCTAATGACAGTTTCCAATCAAAAAGAATACATTGGGAATTCAGTTCAGTAATGTTGCCAGGAAGGCGAACTTCTCAAACACACACAAATAATTATTGCTCTGTTACATGAAATATTGCTTGGGAGCTCAAATTTCCCATGTCTGGAATCCCAAATACCAAGTATTCCAGATGAAGGCATTCATCGGAGACTTGAACATCTGGTGCTGTACACAAGAGGGGGGTGCCGGAAATTAGGGAAATTCATCTGTGATTTGTGTATCTAAGAAGTTTATGGTTGATTAACAAAAAAGCAAAGTTGAGCTAACACTTAGAGATAAAAGAGGACCTCTTCTCAAAACTGGTGTTCTAATGGGGTTCTGTTGCAGTTTAGGGCCCAGCCAGCAACTAAGCCGCATGCAGCCACTCGCTCACTGCTCCCTGCCCCGAACATCACGAAAAGCTCGTGGATTGAGACAAGGACAGGGAGGGATCACCCCCAGGTATGGCCATGGGCAAAACAGACTTGACGGAAGAAAAAGTCCATTTAATTTGTGACCAATGGGGGGTTGTGGTCAATTCATCACACGTTGTCTCTGACGCTCCTTCCTCCTCAAGAAGAGGGTCCTCACACCCTGCCCCTGCTCCAGCCTGGCGTCCCTGCCATGGCAGACAGTCCTCCACCAACTTCTCCAACGTGAGTCCTTCCCACAGGCTGCAGTTCTTCACAAACTGCCCCAGCGGGGGTCTGCACTGACCTGGGGGTGTGCCTGGCTGTCTCTCACATCTCATTCTCTCCCCACTACAGGTTTTCTCAGACAGTTTTCTCTTAAATGTGTTATCCCAGAGGCGCTACCACCATCGCTGACTGGCTTGGCCTTGGCCAGAGGCGGGGAGAGCTTCTAGCAGCTTCTCACAGGAGACACCCCTCCAGCCCCTCCTCCGCTACCAAAACCCTGCCACACAAACCCAATAATGGTTTTCAGAATGTCACAGCTTTAAAGGATTTGGGGTTTGTTTTTGTTTTTAAAGACTGCATAAAAGAAACAACAACAAAAATATGTGAGTTTGTTCTTGCAAATCTCTCCTCTTCTAAAACGGAACTTTGAGTAGCAGGTCCACCACTGCATTTAGTCCAAGCCCCTGTACCATTAGGGAAGAGCCACTTCCCATAAGCTGCTCAGGATAAATTGAGGAGTATGTATGGATAAATCACACAGCTTTTCTAAAACCTTGGTCCTTCTGAGCGCTCCCTTTGACAAAATTAACTGAAGTATTGGCTCCAGAATTCTCTGGCAATGGGAAGCAGTGACATCCCATCCCTAAAACAAATCATCCCAAACTGTTAATCTGATGCCCAAGCATCACTGTTACGCATGTGTTCATAACAGATATTAGGTTTGATGGAAAGTCGCATAAAGATACCACAAGTATTTACCATTTTTAATGGCAATTTCCCATTTTGAATGGTCACCAAACATCCATTGATCGCTGAAAAAAAAATTCCATGTGTGCACAGAGAATAGCTGAAATCTTGAAAAAATACAATGAAAAAAAAAATTACCATAAGCTATAAGGTACCTTGTGCCTATGGATGGGATGGATATGGCTGTGAGTCAAAAGATTTGAAGTCAGACCCATCAGACAGATGGAAGGAACAGCAGTAAACTGTTAACTGGTAAAGGCATACGGATGACAGAGATACAATTATCAGTTTAGAAGAAAATAAGACATATCCAAGAACAGCATCTAAAAACAATACTGTAAAAATAGCAGCACTAACTATGCAGTACCACTTGTTTGGCACAGCCTAAGGAAACAGGCAGACCTCATTCACTGGCAAAGATTAACTCTGCACTGTTATTCTAGTAGTAAGACTGTGAAAAACAATATATTGCAAACAACAAATAAAATGTTTTAAAATAGAGCTGGTAATCTACATCTTTTATTTCCAGGTGCATCCATTTCTGAGGATCCCTCAATGAAAGGGCTCACAAGAAGTTTGGATCCCTTACATGAAATTGCTACCCATCTCCTTTCTTTATTTTATTGACCTGAGGCCAATACTTTGCATTTTAACTGAAGACCTGGGTTTCTATATTAATAATACTCAGTGGACACATGTTCACATGTACCCTTTAGCTTCAGAATTTCAAATGATGTATTGACTTCTCTTTCTCAGTATATATTGTGCCACTGCCCATGGCAGGGGGGTTGGAACTAGATGATCTTCAAGGTCTCTTCCAAACCAAACCATTCTGTGATTGTATATTGCACTTCAACATTCTTCTGGCTGTATTATTGACTCTGTACAAAATTATATGGAAAATTATCAGAATTCCTAAACTAAGAGAAACAGAAAACATCATAAATATTTTTAGATACATTTAGTCAGCCAGAACCTGAATCTTATCCAAGGTTCCATTCACAAATCTTTTCATCTATGCTTGCTCCAAAAATTTTCATGTTGTCTTGCTGTAGGGAAATACCTTACTTTTTTGTAGCTGTTAGCAGTGTTGTGCAAAAATGTTCTTCAGTATTTTCCACACTGATATTCGGTCTTTCCAAGAGTTTACAAATAATAACATTGTAAATAATTTTGACCTGTTGGTTTGTATTGGGTTTGTGTGGAAATGTTTTGGTAGTAAGTAGGGTGGGTAGACCCAATGCCAGACCAAGACAGACCTGCCACTGGCCAAGGCCAAGCAGATCAGCAACAGTGGTAACACCTCAGGGATAACGTATTGAAGAAGAGGAAAAAAAAACTGGAAAGAGGAATTTGCAACAGAAAGAGAGAGAGAGATGTGAGAGCAACAACCCTGCAGACACCCAGGTCAGTGCAGAAGGAGGGGAGGAGGTGCTCCAGGCACCGGAGCAGGGATTCCCCAGCAGCCCATGGTGCAGACCAAGGTGAGGCTGGCTGTGCCCTGCAGCCATGGAGGGTCACGGGGGAGCAGAGACCCACCTGCAGCCTGGGGAGGACCCCACGCCAGAGCAGGGGGATGCCTGAAGGAGACTGCGACCCTGTGGGCAGCCCACACTGGAACAGGCTCCTGGCAGGAGTTGTGGCCCCATAGAGAGAAGAGCCCAGCCTGAAGCAGGCTCACTGTCAGGACTGGTGACCCTGTGGGGACCCAAGCTGGAACAATTTGTGAAGAATTGCAGCCTGTGGGAAGGACTCACGTTGGAGAAGCTGCTGGAGGACTGTCTCCCATGGGAAGGACCCCACGCTGGAGCAAGGGCAGAGTGTGAGGAGTCCTCCCCTGTGGGGAAAGGAGCGTCAGAGACAACATGTGATGAACTGACCACAACCCCCATTCTCCATCCTCCTGCACTGCTTATGGGGAGGAGGTAGAGAAATCAGGAACAAAGCTGAGCCTGGGAAGAAGGGAGGGGTGGGGGAAGTTGTTTTTAAAATCTGGTTTTAGTTCTCTTCTACTCTGATTTGACTGGTAATAAATTAAATTAATTTTCCCCAAGCTGAATCCATGTCGCCCATGATGGTAACTGGTGAGTGATCTCCCTGTCCTTATCCCAACTTGTGAGTTTTCCTTATATTTTCCTTCCCCCTGCCCAGAGGAGTAGGACAGTGACAGAACAGCTTTGGTGGGCACCTGGCCTCCAGCCAGGGTCAACCCACCACATGGTTTTAGGGACCATGGTTTAAAATGCTCTTGTTTTTTTTCCAGACCACTTTATGTGCTTCATTATGCACAAGAAAACATGTTAAATTTCAGAAAGTATTTGTTTTTCAGATGTTAAGGTTTATTCTCTAGAGCATAAATGTTGGTCCTATGGAAGTGTATTTTAAAGGAACTGCACCTATACTCCCTTTGAACACTATTCATGGTTTGAAAAAAAGTTTATATAAACTAATACTTCTGAAACTTGTATCAAGGCATGCACTCTAACAAAAAGCTCCTGTTTCAACTCTTGCATTCCTGAAGTCAGAAACCCACAGCCGCATTCCTGATGCCAGGTATGCTGAACCATGCTGCTTTGTGATTTTTATGATGAATTTATTGGGTAGTGGTTTAACTTAAGGCATTTTCCTTCGCACTGCCATGCAGTGAGAGTGTGCACACAGTCATTCCCAATCTCCTGGTTTAGGAGGAGTTTGATAAAGCACGTACCCAGCAGGAACTCCTTGCCAAGCCTGAGCTGCCCCAAATTTTTATCCTTGTGATCCTCTTGTATATGATAATCCTTCCCAGTGTTTCCTTCAGCAGAGTCCTCTATATTCAAACACCCAAGATAATAGATTTAAGACACTTAAGTTGCTGTCAACTTTCATTGGAATGGACCTACAAGTTCAAAAATAATCAGTGCAGGGAGAAGGAAGGATGGACAGACAGCATTATCATTCCAGGAATATATCTTAGGCTAAATTAAATTGAACTTCCCTGCATGTTTCTCTCTTCCTGTTTTAAATTGGCACAGGTACTGTGTAATGCTGGTGACAGAAAATTTTAATTTTACTTAGTGACTGTCTGAAAACTGGACAGTTGCCCAGGAAATGAATCTGTGCTATGTCACCATGCACAGCAGTTACCCATCTTAAAACATAACCTTCCTAATCAAAGGACACATAGCATAATGAAGAAAAATTACCCCAGTCACTGTTATTTCAGAAGTACTAGGAGATTAAATGAGCCTGCAGTTAGTTATTGCATTGTTAACCTCTGATCCTAAAGGAGCTCTGTGGTCTTGAACACATTAATGACATTAATTAAGTACATGATAGCTCTTTACGGAGCACCCTTATGCCCTGCCTAAAGATGCCACAACTAACAAGAAATCCATTTTCTTTGCAAAACTGAGGAGAAGGTGTCCCAAACTACTTTGCTGCAGTTTGGGTGCTGGCTACCAGCAGAGGTGGGAGGGTGGCCCAGAGATCTGTAAGGATCTGCTGAAATCTGTGGGCCACAACCTCCTACGAGACCAAGGGATCCCTCTGGGTTCACAGATCTTCCCAAAACTCACCAGTCACAGCCCTAGCATCACCCAGCACACCAGTGGGAGGAAAGGCTGCTAGATACCAGGTGGCCAACAGCCATCATTTCAGGGGGGAGGAGGAGCTAATGAAGTGTTCAGTATAAAGCATTTTTGGAGGATTTGGGACCAGTAAAATACTAATGGATTTCACATTTTTTTTCTTAAAAGAGTGTCTAAGTCTTGTTTACAAATTAGATAGAATTTTGAACTGTGAAACAAAGGTAAAAAGATAATATTAAGCAAAAAAACTTCCCTTCCAACATAATTTTAACTGAAAATGGAAAAAAAAAAGCCTCTTTCAGCCTTGTGTACAAAATTTTATCATATACTTAAACTGATTTTTTCATCTTTCTAACACAAAAGTTCTTCTGATCTTAGTAAAAGGTTAAATATTGTCTGATAATGAAGTTTTTAGCTTTTGATTATTTGTGGCCCTAGACTTTTAGTCGGGCCTGGAAAGAGAAGACAAATTTCACATCGGGAAGCATGTCTGGACTCTGAAATGTGCTTCCTTTGCATCTCAGAAAGAAATCCAGAAGGATTTCTCATCAAATTGAAACAATATTCTCATCAAATGAAACAATAAAAGCATGACTTGGGGTAGATAAAATACTTCTTTAAGATAAAATACTTTCTTTAACTTTTCATACCTTTAATTACAATGCAGGATATACTTTGCAATAACTTAAAAAAAAAAAAAAAGTCATTTAGGAAGAAAGAATATAACCATCTTCTCAGACTTCCTACTGCCACCACGCTTCTGCTTGCCATTTGCCACAGGGCTGCAGGGAAGAGAACTGCTGTCCCCACTGCATGGGCTGCACAATGTCAGTGGGGCAGAGGGGGGGCCGTGTGTCCTGCCTCCACCGGTCCAGACCAAGGCCAGTCAGCTGTGACAGCTAGCGTGGTGAGAAATACGGGGAATACAAGTCTTTTCCACACTGACCCAAGATTATTCCAAATTTATATTCACACAGGACAGGGCATGAAAGCTGTGACATAAAGAGCATGAAGTCTGATTTTCTCCCTGTCCAGCGATATGCTGTTTGTTTTCTATTACTTTGTTTCCACTCAGAACAGAATTTTAAAATTGTGAACAAAAAGTTCATTTTCACAAGATGTTTCTTTCTAGTTTTGATTTAGGTATAAACTTTAGTATTCCCCATGAACCTAACTGCTTTCAGTCATACATTTAAAATACGTGATGACTGTTTTAGTAGCTCCAAGAAATGTCAAAGAGAACATGTTCTACTCCTTGCAGCTAGGCAATGAGCAAACTTCTAGCGAATGACAGCCCTGGAGTCACCCATAGATCTTGCATAATTAACACTTCTAATAAACTGCATCAGCAGCACTGAGAGTTGAATTTTCTTGCTTCAAAATTACCATTATATGTGAATGGTACTGTCAAGGGTTCATATACACTTGGAATAATATTGAGGAAAAAGCACATTTTCAAGTCAGCACTGATCCTAAATTTAGGCTTTATAAGAATATTTTTTTTTACAGAAGCTAAAGGGGACAGAAATATTTACATAAAATTAATAAAAGTAAACAGATACTAGATAAATATTCTTACAGGCTTTTCAGTGCTCTGGATTTCAATGCACTAATTCAAGAAGAATTTAAAGAGGTAAGTAAAAACTAAAATGAACAGAGGGTTTATTTATATTTCTGCAAGGAGAGAAGTAAAAATAAGAGTAAGAGATACTAGAAAGTATTAGCTTTTTAAAGTGTAATTTAAATAATCAACAATAGTATTTATTGTATAGAATAGGTAAGGCTTATTTTCAAATTTATAGATTCCCTTAAGAATCATTTTAAGTATATTCATGTAAATATATTCCTTTTTGGCTTGTGATAAAAATAATGGTGCCATTTTCACCCAAATAAATAAAACCACGAATGTTATTCACCTGACAAACTGCACTGTATTCCTATATATTATTCTCACACAGAACATAAGGGCATATAGAGAGGGTCTGAAATGCAATCAGCAGAGGTATTGTAAAGCATATTTTTGACACCTTCTAGCCCAGCCTACACCTAAATGAGAGATTGGTGCCTCTTATGAATTAAACATAATTCTTGATTTATGTTCCATTACCCTTGTATCAAAAACCATAGTTCCAGAGCAATGTCACTGTGAATTCATTTAATTATATTGATGATATATCTAACACAGAGAATACAAAGTAACAAGCAGTGCAGAGCAAGGCTTTATAAATCACTCCTATAGAGCATTAGGCAATAAATAACAAGCCATTAATTCACTCTAAATTATACTAAAATACTTAAACTACTTGTGCAGCAAATTATAAATAGCTGCCATTTCTAGTAAAAATGTGAAACTCCTGATCAAGAAATTTTACCAAATCACATCATACATATCAGAGTTCAGAATAACTGTGTTGGGATTAGACCTTATTTCTTTAAAACAAGAAGCAACACACAGTCCAACAACCCAGCATGCCAAACCATTCCAGTACCTGCATTTCTGAATTACCCATCTGCTTCTACGAGTTACTGACTTGACTGTATAGGTAACTATCCCAACAACGAGTAGTGCTGCTGCAGCTCTTCGAGTAACTATGAAGAGCCAGGTGCTGAGAGCTCACTGAGTTACCAGCACCTTATCTCATGAGACCATCTCCGGTCAGGTGTATACACCAATACTCCCACTGCACATGGGGTGAGGCTCACTACTCATGCAGCACCATCCTGTGCAGTGTGATTGAAAATAGTCTGGTCTAACAGAGATTAGGAAACATTTTCCTTAAGAAAACGATAATTAGAGGGCAATGAATGTCTACTTTACAAATCATCTGACATTAAAGATAGTTAAGAGTTGTTAAGGTTGAGAGTCTTCGGCAGGGAAACCAGCTAATTTGTTTCTTATGGCCTACTTTCTTTTATTTGGGGGAATTTCATTTCAAATGTTGGCTTTTCTGCAATAACTCAGCATGGTAAATTACATAAAAGGTAAGTTATATCTTTTTGTCTGTGTCTGAGAAACAGTAAAACCACCTCCAACTACTGCATATAAAGTTTTGAATCCCTGAGCGATCCAATTTCATATACTGTACAATTTGTGAGTCAGCAACCATAAATCTGAATTATGACCCTGTTGTGTAGGTCATGAGTGGTGACATGGATGTAACAAACACTAAAGAAGAAGTTTGCTTCCCCAGAAACTGCAGCAAAGTCCTGACAGATGACCACAACAGGGAAGCTCCTCACATAAGCTGTGCACAAACATCTCACCCTTCTTGTTGGATCTGCTAATGGCTACAGGGGACACGTTCAGGGAAAAGCTAATTGTGCTCAAAAGAGCAAAACTGTAAGCCTAAGAAATCTGGTTAATGGACCATGCACCCGATCGTGCTGGCTGAACCCCAGATATAGCTCTTTCAGGATACTTAGTCTGGCTAGTCAGAAAAAGGGAAAAATAGCAGTCTGACCATTTGTATGCCGTTGCACTCAGGGTGGCTGTTTTATTCCTTCATAAATACGTTAACACAAAGGACAAATTCTACTGTTAAAAATCTCAGTGAGAAGGCTGAGTGCTGTGGCTGAGTGCAGGAGATGGCCATAGTCCCCTTTTTACACGCATTATGACAGAACCTTTTTGTGATCACTTTTCATTTTAGTTACCAGAGATTTAAAAATAAAGAAATTGCTTGAATTATTACAACAGGATCTGTGTCGAGCCTTGGTTTGGGCTTCCCCTAAATGTTCTGGTTCCTCCACCTCTGCTCCTCTCTAATGATCTCTAATACTGAACCACTTTCTGCACAAACACTTTCCAGGCCTGGCTTAACCTGCACTCCCCCAAGCTTTGCCGTCTCACCACAAGAACACTCCTCTTTTTTATTTCCCATATTGGCTTTTCTGTTCCCACCCATTTTTGTAATTCCCAAAATAATCCTAACAATTTGCCAATGGGAAACACAGTAAACAGTTCTTTCTAACTATCCCATCTGGAATTATATCTTCCATTTTAACTTTTCCTTTGAAAAGAAACCACTTAGTCTAACATTGTTTTAACTATGTGTTTAGAATAAAAATGTAATTATACTCTACATATATGAACTTCAGTGCTAAAATTTAGTACCGTCTGTCCGTAACTGTGTATCAGTCACTCGGAGGCCAAAGATTATGCTACTCGCTGTAGGTCTTCCCCTTGCTTTTTATTTCAACAGCCTCCGACAGCCCTTTACATACGAACAGCTGCACAGTACTTCTACTCTTTAATTTGTTTCAGTGGTTGCATGAGCAGATTGAGGTCAGTATAATGCCCTCAAAATTCCTAGTGGCAAACCACTAGTCTTACGCAGATTAAATCTGAGAGGGCCATAGCCCAGACTTTTCCACATAAAAACTCCTGAGCCTGACTCAGTTATCCGGCTTTGGCACAGGTAGTTCTATACAAAAAGGAAATGTTCCCAAAGAAGCATAGCAGCAAAACTAATCTCATATATTGCAAGCATTAGATATGGGCAAAGCATCAGAAGTTCAGTCTGTAGAGACCAGGCTCAACTGTAAAATTCATCAAAATAAATCTTTAAAATACAAAGAAAAATATGGACTTCTTATATGAACAATGACAGCTCAAGTCATTACTGATTTTCTAGCTACTGTCTCAGCTATATTTCCTAATGCTACCAAAACCCTGAAATTAAGTACTGCCAGCAGCAAAAGTTACACTTCTCATGTTTTGCCTTAGTAGACCAGCAATCACTCTGTAGCTCAAGACAGCTATCCTTAGTTAGATGCTATCCTGGTAACACTACTGCTGATTTAACCTCACCCATACTGGCTCTCTGAATGCCTAACTTCCCATACGTGCAGCAGGCACTCAACTTTCCAGGGTGCAACCTCCGGCAGTGTGCTGTCCAGCCCTGGCTGGAAGTGCTCTCTGCCCTTGGCAAGTGCTCAGGGAGAGTAAATCTGCAGGAATGCACAAGCATGAAAGGTATTATTACATTGCTATTTGTTATGCTAATTTTGTTAAGGGTCTGTCAGAATTTCATTCTAAACCATATTTTCCAGGGGCTCATAAATCAACCATGAAATGTATTCTGTGCTCACACATTCACCCAAAGAATAAGTCCTAATAACATTTTTATTTTGCCAATTTAAACAAAACAAACAAACAAAAAGAAACAACGTTTATTAAAAGTCCATGTATTCATTTTTCAAATATAATTTAAAAGTCTACTTTTATAAAAGCACTGCTAAACAGGGTAATAAACCTTCCAGCACTTGGAAACACTGAGCTTCACTTGCCCTATGCATTTGTTACTATCTGAAAATCTAATAAAGCTCATGAAAAGTTCATACACTTGGCTCAATGTAGATGGTTCAGCTTGGTTTTGTACCCCTCCCTTTCCCTCTGTCATTTGGCGTTCAGTGGTCCTGAACCTACCAGCTACACAGCAAAACCTCCCCGCAGCCCAGAGCTCCCAGACACGTGCCACAACACTTGGAGGTCTGGAGTGTACCCAGCTCCAGGTAAAAAGGGATCATCACTGGGGAGGGTTAACTGCTCTGTCCAGGCTTTGGCACACCCTGGTAGCTCCAGCTGGGAATTCTTACTACAAGTCACATTGTGGAGCAGAAAAGTCCTGCTGCCAAAAATGGGACAAAAACCCAGCTCTGAAATCCAGTTTAACTGCCTGTGAGACAGATTTAGATCAAGAGCCGTGAGGTGCTGATACAAATAAATTACCTTTACCAAACTAAACTACCTTTACAGACAAATGCAGTGTCCAGTAGTCATCTATATCCAGTTACACAACATCTGTCAACCTCAGAAATGTATAATTGTATCTTCTCTTAGTCCATGGGGACTTGTAGCCAAGTATATTCCAGAGCTATGAACATAGTCAAAAACAGTCATCCTAGCTACTAGTGAGATCCTAGTGGGTTATAAATCAACCATAGAAATATCCTTACAAATCCAAGTAAACATTCCCGACATATCCTAAATACTAGCAAAAGTGAGATCTTTTTGTTATTTTTATTTTGTTCAGCTAAAACATACTAACAATCTGTAACCATATAGTGTCTCTTGAGATGCTTTGGTTTTGCATCACAGCAAAGCATTAAAAGATCAACCTTTAAAAGCTTAACAACAAAAAAGGCCAAGTGCAATCTATATGCACTGAAACTAATGACTGTTATGACAATCTACTTATCTACGACATCAGTCCAGCAATCTAATGCACAAACTCCCAGGGTCTTAGTGTCTACAGGTTGTGCCATATGGCACTGCAGTTGAGTTTAAATTTAGCCTCAGTATCACAATGGTTATCTCTTTAAAGGCACAAATAAATGTACTAACAGACACATGAGGAATGTACTCATTTTTAGAAAGTTAACATTAAGAAATGTGCACCTTACTGAGGCTTGACTTACAGCAACCACAGTGCCCGGCCAGGATTGTGAAATTATCACTATTACAGATCTATTGCTATTCACAGGAGATCTACAA
Organism: Rhynochetos jubatus; assembly: GCA_027574665.1. Taxonomy (NCBI): domain Eukaryota; kingdom Metazoa; phylum Chordata; class Aves; order Eurypygiformes; family Rhynochetidae; genus Rhynochetos; species Rhynochetos jubatus. The sequence goes on from CM050652.1 coordinate 13,863,445, forward strand.
ATGAGCCTTGCAAAAAGGAGAGAAGGCTGACAAGGATCTTCTGTACATTATTTGGTGAGTAGGGAAAAAAAATATAAAATGAGACAATTATATGTTAAGGAAAATGTGACACAGAGAAACATCTGTGAGGACACATTTCATATTCCCTATTAAAAGGTACTGAAATCCTTGCAGGGGCTACAAAAAATGAAATGTATCCTCAATGTACTTCAAAACAAAGTGTCATCATTGGCTTCAGAACAATTTGCCCTCCCCCCATAAGAAATAAATCTGACATTCCTCATCTGTCAGCACAGACAACTGCTTGGAACAGTAGTGGTTCCCAGTCAAGGACACTTCACATGGCTTTGCAAGGGAGGAGAGGAAATTGGGACACTGTTTCCTCCCCTCCCCTGGCAATCCAAGGTGAAGATTGCTGGTGGAGGAGGCAGGAGCCCCCACAGTGCGTTTATGGCCTCCTGTCCAGATGGGGAGAGACCTCTGGGCAGTGACCATCACAGCCAGGCTAAGCTAGCAGGAGGGACAACATTAGCTCATAGTGCTAAAAGCAAGACAGAAGCAGAGCTATCTTTTTGATCCCTTTACTCACTTCAGTCTGGAGTTCTTGTTTGCTGAGAACAAGCAGAAAAGAAACAAAAGTCCCCTAACAATTTTAAGGCTCCACACAGTAAGAAAGCCATTGCTCAAAACCACTGGAAGACACAACACCATCCTCTGAAGCAATGATGTTTTCATTGTGTTAAGTAACAATAGAGGTCCACCCTCTTGGAACCCTTTTGGTTCACTCCAAAATGGAATCCTTAGAACAAAAAAAGACAACAATTTGCACACAGATAAGTGGAACGATGACCTAATTGCCCAACTATGTAAAACACAAAGCCCTGCCTAAGAACATCGCTGACCCACAAAACAGTGCCAGCTCCAGGAGCCAAGGGAGAGTAGCTCCAAAGCAGGGCACTTCACCCAAAGGAAAGGTCAGCTCTCCCTGGCAAGCAGGAAAACACTCCAACAGATTTCATGGCTGCTGGCGAGGTGAAGTGTCACAGCTGAAATGTTTGCCCTTCCAGACATCACCGCTGACTTTCAGCATGACTCGAGTGCTGCACTGGGATCTGGTGGTACGTAGGGCACGCAAGTCTGGGAGAGCAGCCCGGGGGGCCCAGCTCAGGGTGCCCCACCGGAAGTTTCCTAGGCATACGGATCCAGGCATGGGCAATTTCCACAGCCTGACGAAGGCAGAGGGTCTCTCCCAAACTCCCAGAAGGGACACCTGTGTCTGACCCGCCACGCTCCTGATTATTTACCTCTGAACAGCATCCTGAATCCAGCTCCAAGCAAAGGGGCCTCATTCACTTCAGTAAATCATGGATGTTAGTGACACTTTCCTCCGTCTTTTCAGTAACACACCAAAAGGCAAAGCAGCAAGCCTGGAAATGGTTGATAATTTCTCAGTTTCCACCTGGGTCCAAGGATCTCCCTTCTCAGAGCAGAGCTTTTCACACTCACCTATAAACTAAAACCTTTCATCAAACCCTGGCACTGTGCAGCTACCTACAGCCAGAGGAAAGAGTCCGAAAAAAATCAACAAGGAACAGCCTATCAGACAGATAAGGGACCTGAATTTTAATCCTTAACTCTTCCATGGGGTTGTGCTCCATGAGTCTCTGCACAGGCACCTGTTCCAGCACACCGACTGCGGAACGTCACGCCATGTGGTACACAGCTCCGGCTCCTCCCAGCCAGGATGGCTCCACGAAAAGCCACCTTCAGCACTTCAGCTTTCTCCGTGCACTACCTCAGTCGTGCAGAGTTAATGAGCAGAGCAGGTACTACCACCTCCAAACCCAAATACAATCCCGCAGATAGAGATCGGGTATCTCTGAGCCACACGCACCAGCATGTCATGCTGCAACCGGGTTTAGCAGCTCAGGCTCTGCGACAGCAGAGACCAAGCTTGGGGCAGGTATTTGTCGGAAGCCATGAGGAAGAAACGTGAGTGACCCCTACCCGACAGGCTCAGCTTCCCCAGGAGAGGAGCGCTTCCTGGGGCTGGAAGCTGCACGGCTAGCTAAATTCTTCCCTTTGCTAAGGTATGCAATCTCCATACTACCTTGATTTGGACAGGGAAGTACTGACTATGATTCAATTCCTTTTCAGATTTGTTTTTCTTCAGCAGACAGTTCCTGTAAAATTAGGAAGCTGGAATACCCCTAACGTTAGCCGATGTTACTTATGGAGGATGAGCATTGCTTTCACTCTACTGTTTTAAGAGAATAAACCTTTCTAATAATTGTACAGAATCAAAGAAAGAGACAGTACTCCCAAATGTGAACAGATCTGGCGCTCTGATTGAAATGCACTTATTTTAAGTTCATTTGTTTGCTTTTTAATTTTAGTATCTTCTGGAGATGTCGTTTTCCCTTTTTATTTTGGCAATCTTACAAATCTTAGCAACGTTTCCCAGTACCTCACATGCTGTCACAGCGTCTTTAAGCCATCTTTACAGCTCTTCCATCACATCTCACGTAAAGAAAAATTTTTAGCTCATCACTGCAACAGCTGCTAATGAAGATCTCATCTTTCTCCTAACTGATAAAGAGAGAGTAGCAAATATTTTAAATAGTCGTTAAACTGCGCTAAATCACCGGTGATTTACACAGAATTTCTATAGGAGCATACAGCACATGCACTTTAACATCAAGTGAGTTAATTGTGATCAGCGATACTACAGCAGAAAGCAAATGAATTCTTAATGACAAACTGCATTTACAAAAATAGAAGCTAACAAGAAACCCTTTTGCTGCATTTTTCACATTACATCATTAGGAACTACTATGTCAAAAAAATGAAAAGGAAAATGTGAGTATTTTAAAGACTTTCCTGGATCAATCAATTTATAACAAAATAGGTTTAGGAAAAATGGCTAAGTTTTTTAATATTAATTGTTTCTCTACATTATTGGAAATTTATTGTAATGGGTATTAGATTAACTGAAAAGTTATCATCACAGAATTCAGGGTTATTTTTTTAGCCACTGAATACAAGCCTGGAGACTTTATGGGTGTCCTTGTCTCACTTTTACAACCTCTCTTGTTTGACTTGTAGGTTTTAATGTGTATCATAACACCTCTCATCCAGCAGCAAGAAATTCTCTGGGGAACACTTGCAGAAAATAGGACATTGAGTCCATAATTAAAGTAATCTCTTCCCAGGCAGATGCTTCAGTTGGCTCTGTTATCACATATTACAAAAGGCATCTTGAGGCCTATAAAATGTGTGGCAAATGGCTTTGGAGATGAGAAATAGCCATTTTTCATCTAATTTTGATCCATAGACATGTAAGTACTGTATTGCCATTTTTTGGTATGGAGCCAAATAACCATTGTGGTTGTTGAAATAAGCTTGGCAGTAACCAAAATTAAAGAGTACTCCAGCTTTTATCCTCAGTCAGGAAAGCCTTTTTCTAACTATCTTTGCACTTAGCAAATAAGCATGCCATCTCAAATATTCGAGTTAATGCCTACATCTGGATTTAGAAGAAAGGCTTTATGCAGCTTAACTCACCATACATATTCTCTCTCTATTTGCTTGTTAAAACCATCATTCAAATTATGGCCCTAACATCTTCACTGCTTTGCAAAACAGTATGTGATATTGATTGGAAGCGTTTCAACCGTTTGTCTTTTGTATTTTAGGATGTTTAGGATGTTGCTCTTTGAATGGGTAAGTAGGTTCTGCAAAGTAATTTGTTCATACCAGTTTTAATCCTTTGCATAAGCACTAATGCTGATAGGAGCTGGGTGAGTTTATGGAGAATGTTTTTGGTTCCTGACTGCAACTGATGTGTCATATGTGGGCAAAATTTGACCTCAAACTGGTGAAGAACTGAAAAGAAGAAAAAAAAAAAAAAAAAGGAGAGAAAGATATTTACTTTCTTTCATTATTCAGTTCTTCAAACTTGCTATTTTAAACTCTTTCCTGCTTGGGTGGGAAATCACAGAAATTGCTGAAGAGATGCTTACTGTTTAAGATTTCAAAAATGCTTCACTGAAAATGTGTCAAGTAAATGTACATTTCAACTTGGACTAAATAGCTTATGTAGCTAAAATGAAATTTAGAAGGCTATAAGAGAAAATGTTGTATTTGTTACATTTCTAATAAGAACTAAAAGCTCCAAGCCACTCAAGAATGATATGGAGAACCATGCCGTTAGAAAAACCCTATTTCATAATGTTTCAGTGGCATTGTATATGTAAAATACCTGTTACAAGAACAGTCATTAATCGGCAACAAGAGCCAGACAATGGCATGTAAAATACTACAATTATTTGCTCTTAAAATAAATTTTATTATTCAAATTAGCGTAGACTCTTCAAGCCATCTCCTAGGTAATAACTCTTCTGTATCACAACAGAACTGAACACAACTCTTGCTGAGACAGTGACATCATTATGGCATCCACCATCGCAACATTACTATGTCATATCATGACAGCACATGCCATCCTGACACCAGCCTCACTTCTGCTCCCATAACTGAGCCACTGTCCTCCAGGAACTGCTGAGCAGCTGATGTGTGAAGGTTGCCTGGTCCAAAATCTCCTGCTGTGGGGCTTTCCCTGCCCCAAACAGCTCACAGGCCCACAGCCAGAGTCCATAATCGCACCTTGTAAGATGCAAGTAATGTAACACTTTAATACAGCCATCCTGGCCTTTTAACAGGCTGTTAAGGTCCATATGATGACAGGAAATGGACACACCATTTATTAAGTCTGAAAGTTAACATTGCATACCTCTCTTTCAGATTACCTTCTTTACTTCCACAATGGACACAATTTTCCAATGCATTATTGTACGGGCTAGCAACAGACACCCATTAAAATCTGACAGCGCTCTCACCACACAAATGAACCCTATTTGGGCTACCGCCTGAAAAGACCATGCTGCCGTGGTGGAGGAGCAAAGATGCTCACCTTGGGGTGGCTGCGTGCATCTGATGATGATGGTGCCACTTCTAAAGAGAGTTTTCAAAAAGTGATATTCCAGGCCATAAGAGAAAAAGAAATAAGACAGACATGCTGTTCTGGATTCAAGAATGAATGATTAAAACCAGCACATTCCCCATTGAGGAGTCATTCAGGAATGACTCCCATTTTACCAGAGGACAAGTAGTGAAGGACAGTGGACAAAAAGGGAGAGAGCTAATTGTTAAAAGATGCTATTTCAAACGCCTCTACTGTCAAAAACAGAAGAAAAATAAAGCAATGGAATAAGCATTTGCAATTTCATTTACCTCTATATATTTTCTCTTTTACCTGCCAAATGATGATTGTGTTAGAAACTTCTACAAGCCCTGGACCTCTCCTGACCTCAAAGATCTTTGGCTCTGAAGGACGCAGTTCATACATATATATATGAGGAAGAATGTGAGGGTCATTCTCCCTCTCTACTCTGTTCTCGTGAGACCCCTCCTGCAGTACTGTGTCAAGCTCTGGAGCCCTCAACATTATAAGGATATCAACTGGTTGGAGCGAGTCCAGAGGAGGCCACGAAGATGCTCAGAGGGCTGGAGCACCTCTGCTACGGGGACAGGCTGAGAGAGTTGGGGGTGTTCAGCCTGGAGAAGAGAACACTTCGGAGTGAGACCTTATAGCACCTTCCAGTACCTGAAGGGGCCTACAAGGAAGCTGGGGGGTGCTATTTGCAAGGGCCTGTAGTGACAAGACAAGGAGTAGTGGGTTTAAACTGAAAGCAGGGAGATTTAGATTAGATATCAGGAAGAAATTCTTCCCAGAGAGGGTGGTGAGGCATTGGGACAGGTTGCCCAGAGAAGCTGTGGATGCCCCATCCCTGGAAGTGTTCAAGGCCAGGCTGGATGAGGCTCTGAGCAACCTGGTCTAGTGGAGGGTGTCCCTGTCCATGGCAGGGTGATTGGAACTAGGTGATCTTTACAGTCCCTTCCTACATAAACCATTCTATGGTTTTATGAAATCCAAATTTTCCCAGCATGTGGTCAGCAAAAGGTGATCTATTGCTTTTGACATCTTCAAATATAACATTTTTTTCTTTTCTGTTTTCAAATTTTTGCTGGAACTAGAGGTGAGGAGAACATCTTAGTATAGAAAAAGGGAGAAAACATTTTGTTTTAGTTATTGAAATTTCACATTCATCATATCCAAGTTCTCATATTTTATACATATACTTGAAGCCTTGCTGAATATTACTGCATGTTTACACAACCCATTGCAGATTACTCTATTAAAGTTCATCCAAACAAACAAAGAGAGAAAAATAAGTTAACTAGTGTGAACTGAGAATATGGACAGAGCATCTTTGTATGTCCTAATCTGAAGGCATAAATTTTAAAAAATACAAAAAGTGTTGTCTGTGCCTTTGAGGACAGCATGGATGTGCATGACTGCTCAGCTGGATCATGGCCAGCACTCAGCATTCTGCAGTACTGAGCTCTTCACAATGTTATTTAACAATAGTCCCTTGCAAGAAGTCAAGTGCTTCCAAAGAAGTATACAGACAATACACTTATCTCAAATGCATTCATGCACTGGACACTTGTTGTATTATCTGCTTGAGAGATGGCATTGAAATGATCAGACTCTCTCAGTCAAGCAGGGGGACATTCCACAGCGACAAAGGGCTTCCATGCCGACACAATCTCCTGTTGTACGGGCTTGTCTGTAGTACTGATATTCAGCTTCCAAAAACATCTCTTGCAACTGTCCTCTGCCTTTGCCTATACTCGTGGGTTTATGCCTTATATGCTTACCCCTAACAAATGGTTCCCTATATGTTTATTGCTCGCTCTCTGTACAACCAAAATTTCCAAAAGAATTCACAAGAACTGCTTTGTGCCTATTTCCTTAAGCGTACTCTAGGAGGTCATTTTGAGAGGTTTGTTATGGATCAGTTATTAGCAGCCAAAAGGTATTTCATTCAATTCCTCTGTTACACAGGATAACCTCCTAATTGAAGCAAACCATTGGAGTGTGTGTAATATATTTTATAGTCAAGTCATGTTTTCAAAATTAAGCCATAAGAAAAGGAGAAGAAAAAGCACCTCTTCGAATCAGTTTTATGTTGTTGATGAGCTACAATGTGCTCTGAAAAACAGCCTCTGTAAAATAAGTTTCAGAGAGAGAAAAACAAAGTTCAAGAGAGAATTTTAAACCCAACTACTGATAACTCTACTGCGGATTGTGAATTGATGGTCTCACGCACAAAAATAATGGATATGTTACTCAGAAAGGGTAAAACTTGAAATCTGATCTCCACTTTAGAATTGCCAAATGAACATATGTAAGAAGGGAAGTAATTTTCACTGTGATTGTTTTATTATTTAGACAAAAATTTCACTTTATTTCACGCAGGAGGTGCCAGAATCCTATATGGAACCATGCCAAAATCTTAACCGAGTAGCCAAAGGCTATATGGAGCTGCCTTCTGCTGTCATACATTACAAGCACATGATACATTACATTTGTATCATACAAAGAAAAGAAAACATCCTAATACTGTAATATCTTGCAGTTTCTATTCTGGCATTACGAAGTTGATGAAAGTAGCATTTTATGTTTTTTGCTCATGTTTTGAATTATGTCCAACTAACTTATCGGTAGAATTTTTATGTGCTTTTATTTTTAGTAAATATTTATGTACCCATTCTTCCTGGCTTTGTTGGTTCTGCTTTTCATGCGTCTACACAGCATGAGGAGCCTAAAATAGCAAATGGCCAGTTGTCTGCAAACGTGGAGAAAGCGTTTAAAACTGTACATTCCTGTCAATAAAGTGGGATTTTAGTAGGAGTACCACACACGTAAGAGAGTATTAGACAACAGACTTTACCTCCAAGGAAGAAAAAATGCACGATTTTATGAACTTTACAAAGTTGCCTTTTTTTATCCAGCAGATTTCAACTGTTGAGCAGCCTGCTCATTGGAAATTCTTGACCCAGACAAAGGTACTGGCTGTTGAGGGTGGTGGGGATGGAAAATCAGTTCGCACGATTTGGCACAAGGTGCTTGTGTTTTAGGCAGCTGGGTCTGTCGAGGTGGGATTTAGATCCATATTTTTAAAAGCTTAAAATAGGTTCCTATATAAAGGTCTATATGGGAACTAGGTAGCTAGTGATCCATTTTGGTCAGTGGACACCTAGGTCTTGATTCAGCTGCCTAAATGTATCTAAAATAATTGTGAATGTCCCAAGGACACTAGTAGAGTGACAGAGACCCTCTAGACCTGCAGGTACCTTTCTCTAGATGCAGAACTGAAAGTCAGGCCTTAGAAGTCTGTGGAACCAGATTGCATCCCCCCTAACTCTCAAGGGAGTTACAAACACACAGCTCACACATAAATACCTACCTGGAGACATCTGCATATCCCATCTCCAGTTGAAACCAACTTAAAATCCCTCTGAGAGATGGAAAATCAGGCGCAACCAGCTTCCATCCTTCCTCATGGTTTTCTTCCTTTACTCTAACCACTTCTGAATACTCCCTCATCACAGTGCACTTTGTACTACCATCTGCTGCTAGCAAAGTGTCTGAAAACTCCCAGAATTCCTCATTGGTCATCTCTGTTTGCTTTACCACCACACAAAAGGGACAAAACTAATAGAGAAGCTAAACCTAACTCTGCAGTCATTTGACTCTGTGTTGCTTGGGGTCATACTTAGAGGAACCACAACGATTCCACGCATGGTGTTTGCATTTCACTGGAAAATTAACAAACACAGAAGATGAAGGAGGTAATCTGGGCACCACATCAAAATGGGACATGAGAGCAGAGCCAAGATCTGAATCAAATATTGGCTCATGATTTTCAGAACGTTACACATAATGCTGATTGACGGTACAACAATGCCTCTACCCAGGGAAGTGGAAAACCAAGCAAAGGAGTAATTTTTCTTCATAGTTCCACTAAACTGGCACACCAACAAGGACCAATTGCGTTTTTTTCCACAAAGCGTAAGTTATAAGCAACAACAGAAAATAAAGCGGCAGCAACACTGGGCTGATGTCAGAACTACCCTGACCGTAAACAAGGACCGTATCTTACTGGGTGCCTGTACAACCCTTGGCTCAGAGTCCACATCAATACTAAGAGTGATGAGAAATATCCTGCTTCACCCTTACCTTGCAATAAAGAGTAGAAAGAGAAAGGTATCACCTAACTGAAGCAGGGAGCTGGTGTTTCACAGGACCCCAAAGCTAAGGCTGTTTGAACATTAAGGTTTCTGTATGAGTTAAGACACACTCTTCAACCAACTGCAAAGACTGCAAATCATAGAACCAACCAGCATGCAACAAACAACAACGTTTTTCATTGTACAATTCTGTTTCATCGTGAGAACATAAGGGATAAAACCCTATATGACCATATAATTAAAAGTTGAGTGGTTATATATAAATACAAGGGACCTAAGGGACCTTAGTTTTGATATTTGCTATTTTCTGTTTACTTTCCAGTTTAACATTTGCGTGTATAATCCTTGTGTACAGAAGAAACATAATTGTGTACTTAATCTTGAAGATACTCTCTGTATTTCTTTCAAACAAATAAATCCCCCAGAAAATAGTGTTTTAAATGACAGTTAAGTGGTTTACCAGGGGAATGTGCTTCCTTCAGACAATAGTGCCTTTTCCCACCCTGGCTAGAGGACTAACATAGCATACCATGTAATATTCTTGGATGTTTATTCAGTATTTCCATAAATCTTAACATGGGTTTTCTATAAAAGTTTTAAATAGGTAACCAAGCCTCTCACTCACAGTCTTTACATTTTGTTGTGTTTGTACAGCACGATATTTCAAGTTTGTACATTTACACAGATGTCAGTTCCTAAAAACAAGCTTAAACACGTGGGCATGAAAAGACCAGTTCTGGAACAGGGTACTTCAAATTTCCCAGAAAGGATTTGTATCATTAGGTGATTATGGTAAAAGGCATACTCTCAGTAAAAAATACATCTTCCTTGAAAGTTTCTTCCAAGTTTCTTTCAGTAGTTCAGCTGTCTGCCTCAGCATCCCATCTCAAACTTCTTCCAGGAGCAGTTGCTCCTGCTTCAGAAGTGATGTGCCAGTGCTCTGCCTCAGCAACCACAGCTCTCTTACCTCTGTCTTCAAAGGGGAACACTACCACAGCTATTCCTGCTCCCTTTTACTGTTTGAACCATAAGCTGTGCTAATTAGGTGTCAAATAATGTACAATTGGGCCTTTAACTGCTTTCAAAGACTTCTCGATGTACACAGTTTTAAGATCAGTTGTGATGGGTCGCATCTCTTACATGGGTTAGTATACACTGCCTACAGACTCAGGCAGACAGCGTTACAGAAGTCCATCCAGCTTTGGTAGGCAGCTTTCAAATAACATCTTAATGATCAGAAAATGTCTAAAGAATTATACTATGCAGAATTAAAATCTTGCAAACTGATAAATGTATTTTGAAACCTGTCCACTATTAATAGAGGTTATAGTGACTCTATGAATAGACACAATCAGAAGAAGACACCTGTTCAATGACTAACAAAATAGGCTATATAAGAAAAATACTGATTTTTCCAAGTAATTTCTATAGCAACCTATTCTATAGCTAGAACTTCTACAATAAACCATGCTGATGGCTGAAACACAGTACGCTTTTGCAATTTAGGTCAGCTTCATCACTTTTACAAACTAGTAAGTTAAGCCATCTATAAAACAACAGGCTTAACAACCTTAGATGTAACCCAGTGTGCTGCCCTGCTTAAGAGTCATTATCGTTCCCCCGACAGGCTGAGCTTTAACTAGGTTAGTGTGAGCTTAGAGCAGAAATTACAAACAGTGAACCGTAGCTGAAGGACTACGAAGATAATGTTTTAAATATTTGCACACAATCAGCAAAACAGCTCATTAGTGTAAAGGAGGACCTGCTATTTTTTGGTGGTAAACAGCATTTACAGATCCTGGCAATCTGCTTAGGAACTCCTGACTCGCAACACCTGTTTAAAACAGCCCTAAGTTACTGCTAAGAAAACTATTCTGCAATAAATAACACATTTTATCTTTTATTTCCTCAGTTCATCTTGATGTACCTATGGTCAAAAAATACCGAAGGACTAGACTGAAATTATTGCAAGGACACCAGCGGCTTTCTGTTTTTCTGTTAGAAGGGTATTTTGATAAGCTGGTGCTTCTAAATATTTATTTATTAGCCATAGTAAGGTACTTGGACCAAAAAAAAACCAAGAGAATAAGTGATAGTTTGCACACTGTCACTGTAAAAAAATGGCTATCACTTGATTTTGCATAGAAGCAGATTGTCTCCAGCAGCCTCCTCCCATAGAGCACAGGGCTCTGCACTATCCCTTGCCCCAGTGAAACTGGGGAGGGACCTCGCTGAATGAAATGCTGAGCCAAGGAAAGATGCGAGGCTCCATCAGGCAAAATTATATTCAGATTCACAGATTCACCGAGTGTTAGGGGTTGGAAGGGACCTGTAGAGATCGTCTAGTCCAACCCTCCTGCCAGAGCAGGGTCACCTGGAGCAGATCCCACAGGAACAAGTCCAGGCAGCTTTGGAAAGTCTCCAGAGAAGGAGACTCCCCCACCTCTCTGGGCAGCCTGTCCCAGTGCTCTGTCAACCTCACAGGGAACAAGTGTTTCCTCACGTTCAGGTTGAACCTTCTGTTTTCCAGTTTATGGCCATCGCCCCTAGTCCTGTCACTGGGCACCACTGAGAAGAGTCTGGCCCCATCTTCCTGACATGCAGCAGTGGCACAGCACTGTGTGCAATATCGATAATTGGACTACTTCAAATTGTAGACACAGGGAATCTTCCAGTGGGGAAAGAAACTGAATGTTCTGCTGGCAAGCCGCTTTATGAGGTGAGAATCCCAGTTTTCTGCATCACTGCATCTCCCGTCCCCAGGAATAAGCCCATTTTCCTTGCAGGAGCCCCTGCAAGACAGTCCCACATCCCTCCCCACAGGATTCCCAGTTCCCCTTGTCCTAGAGGATGAAAGATTCTCTAGCCTCCTTTCCCACAGCAGCAGCAGCAATACTTGGGGTGTTCACGGCTGGCTGTGCTAATAACCTAAACGTAGCCAGGAGCCATCCTCCTTAGCCATGCCTGGGAAATGCATGGTGGGCTGGTAGCTGGAAAATGCCAAACCTATTCCAGGAAAATTTCTGGCAGTTTATAGACAATGATGTCATTGCAGGCAGAGCTGTTACTGGCAATGCCCCAGTAAATACCCCACCTGGCTGCTAGTTTTTGTGAAACTCAGTATCTTGACATTCCCACCCCTTTTTCAGGTTTGATTTGCTACCAACGGGTACAAGAGCTGCTGGGAAGGATGGACGGAAATCATGACCACACAAATCTTGTTTCTTATGGGTTCAGTCTTTTTCAGGCACAAGCTCTGGAAGAGCACACCAAAAGACATGGATGTAGTGCAAGAGAAATTTGCCTATGACGTCTACTGGGTCATGACTTCCCTGTGTCCTGTCCATGATCCCAGGGGAAGCATGAACAGGTAATAAAAGCTACCCATGCAGTGCCCTGTGGGAGACCTGCCTGGTGACTTTTGTCCAGTTCCTCCTGAGAAGTGTCCAGGGAGAGGTATGAACACGGCAAAAATTGCACCACCAAAGATGGTGCTAATTAATAACCTCATTATCAATCCCCAGAGAGGTTAAAGACTAATGAGCTGATTTGAATCACAGACATATTGGTAAGAGTGTAAGAAGCTTATATCTTTGTTGGACTGTCGGCTATTTTTTGTAAATATTTTTAATTTATATTGTATTAAACTTAAGTTAAAATAAATTTAATTTATATTAAATTTAGATTAGACTGGCAGTTAGGCTCAAGTGTTAAAAAAGTCTTGTTAAGTTTATTATTTGCTATAGAGGAGCAAATGGAGAAGAACAAGGTAGACCCAATTCTGGAAATCCTGAAGTCAGAGAATTGGGTAAGAATTGCAGACTGACACTGCACCAAAAAAAATAGCTTTGTTTACTGCAAGTTGTGATTTAGTAGGCAGGGGAAACAACAGCTGAGGCACAAAAGTGTGGGCAGCTGAAGAAAAAATGAGGAGGAAAATTAGAGGTAAAACATATTTCTCTTCCCTTCATTTCCTTCAATGATGCTCACATTTTCCCACAAGTCCTGCAGCCAAGTGTGATCCTGGAGTGAACACCAACTTGGAAGAAGCTGAGCCTTTCCACTCGTCTGAATTTGTCCTACAGGACACCAGACTGGTATGAATTTAACTGTTTGCTCATCCTCAAAGACAAATGAGTATCACCTATGGAGCATCCTTATACCATGGGGTGAGGCAGCCTGTAAGGCCACTGAGGCTTACAGACACCGGGGTCAGGAACCCTGGGAGCAGCTGTGCTGCTGGGTCCCACAGAGCAGGGTCAAACCACCCAGCTCTGCTGGTTTCATGGACAGCAAGGAAAGACAGTTTTGGTGTCTCTGCACCCCGACTGCTGACACACGTAGGTATATGTCGACGCTGCAAATTGCATAGTCAAGAATAAATTCAGATTTCTGCTACGTATGTTCTGCACACTGCAGCACGGCTAAGGACTTTACTAATGTAGCACAAACACCACCATCTGCAAAGAGGTGCTAATGCACATTATGGCGCATACAAACAAGGAATTACAGGTTGGATTTCCAAACCTGTTTACTGCTGACCTAACTGTTTCCACGGAAGCCAGTGATGAACCTTCCATTGATTTCAAGATAGGCAAGCCCCTACTGCCTTAGAAAATCTCCCTTTAATTTCACTTAAATGGGAATCAGCAGTCACAGTGTTATTTGTATTACTATTTGTCAGCTCTTCTTCAACAAACATAAACAAAAAGACCCAACACAAAACCATGGACAAAATCAGTTACAGGAAAATAACTGTTTCTAATATGACCTCAAAACTTGCAGTGAAGGGCCATATCTCTCCTAAACAAACACATTCACAGCCACTGTGCTAGCTAGGACCAACAATTATTTCCTGACTACCAGGAAAAACAAAAATCCAAGAAAAGAAGGGAGTAAAAAAGAATATGCAAAGAAGATGCACATCTCTTGTTTCTCAGGCAGTTCAAAGAACAATATTTAGCCGCTACAACCTGATCAACAAAGGAAACCATTTTTAGAGAGGAATTAAAGGAAGCATAAAATTCACAGATTTTCCACAGAAAAAACATAGTTGAAATACTTCCTCAAGGTATATAGGACTATTTTATGAGACTAACTTTTCTGACACAGAATTTAAGTTTAAGAGTGACAGTATTTCCCTCAAATATTTAATCAAATTTGACTTCAGTCAAATAGTGAACGGGAATCTTAAATATTGTGAACAGATTCTCTGGTACGTTGCACAAGTTAATGAGAAACAAATGCATTCGCAGAAGTTAGTTACCACTCATCAAAACTGGTTTTTGTCCAATTTACCGTTAGACGTTTAGAAGAAAAAGAGAGCTAGAAATAAAAAGGTCTTGATAACGTACTGTAACATTACAAGCCAAAAAATGTATGTTATGTAGGAAAATGAAAATATCAAAGAAAAAGATCAATCAGTCGACAGGTACTGTGTTCACCACCAGCAACTTATTGTTCTCAATGAAGTCTGTCACTCACTTTTTACTTCAAGAAGTTAAACAGTAAAACAACTTGATTATGCGGGGCACTTACCAGCAGCCTCCCCGTATAGATAGAAAGGGAGTAATACTGAGAGGAGAATTTGTTTTGACAAACAGGACAGTCAGGGGAAGACAGAAAAGTCTCACACACTGACATGTTGCAACTGTTCACTTATCTAATTATGGAGCAGTCTGACTTTTTTCTACGAACAGGTCAAGCTTGAAATACTTTCTACTTTCAACTCCACTCTAGGTGTATTTTCTCTCTCAAAGCTGATCTACCAAAATTTTGGGACAAATAATTAGAAGTCACTTTAAGATGAAATATAGTAATATATATTCTAAATATTCATGTTAGGCTGTGGATTTTGTTGGCACTTTATATGGTACAAAGTTATCAAATGATGACTTAGGTCTTTCACTCAAATTACCAAAAAAACCTGTAAGAATAACCTCTTGTTTTTTTCCAGGTTGCAAACAAACAGGTTAAATTGAGCAGAAGTTAAAAGTGTTCATTATTAGGAACATTAATTGAATATAACTACTAATATAACTACTCTTGTATACTTGTATTTTATGTTGATGCTTCCAGTCCGAATAATATGTCCGTGTGTTGTCCTAGCTCCCATTAAATGCAATAGATAAAAAATTAGGCCAATGCAAATGTGCTGTATACTTAAAGGACCAATGGTATGGTTAATGACCAAGAGAAATCACTTTGTATTGAAACACTAGGCTTGATGCACTTGTACATTATTTCTCTGATGGCATGGTACATTACAAACCACTATCATCTTCTTACATGCTTTGAAAAATAAAGCCCTAATAAGCACAGAAACTCTTAATGCAGGAAGAACTCAATATTCTTATTTGTTATTAAAGCCTACACGTCGCAGGACTGACCCCTTGATCCATAGGGTCCTCGTACAAGCAGGTTAGGGCATTTCATTACCCGCCAAGCGATTATCTTCTCATAGGCATTGCGTATACGTACATGAAGTTGACACAGCCCGTCCCCGCAGGTGGAGCAATCCAAACAAAACTGAGGTTTGTTGTCGGGAGATGGCTCACGTGTGACGCAACCACGCTGCACATAAACTGGTTTCCGAACTGGTGGTCAGACATAATTCCTACGAGGAAGACACAAGGAGATAAACAGTTGTTAATGGCTCATTGCAAGGTGTTAACAGACTGAGAAATACATCTGCCATGTGTTTCATCGTGGCAACACGGAATGAAGAAAACCCCAAGAGCATGCCACTGAGAAATTAGAATTAATGCCAGTGAAAACACCAGAGCTGGCCTTTGCATGAGCCAAGGCTGACTTTGTATTTATGACAAGGCTCCACGTATTTACTACCGTCATTCTGCGTGACACCAATACCAGAGGAATTCTTTGCATTTTTAAAGGAGGAGCTGGATGGCAGATGCTGTAAATCAATGTTATTCTGTTACCTGATTTACACCCATTACAGATCTAAAAGAAAATAAAACCTGAAAGAAAAAATGCTGTGTTTTAATAAGCAAAATGAAGCTTTTAGAGAAAGGTGTTATCTTTCAGTAGACAGGCACATCTATTTGGAAAAAAGCAGATGAGCTTTGGATTCATGAACTCTTCTTCTGATCTGAAATAAAAGCAGCAACCTTCGGCAGTTTTACCAGCATACGTTCCTTTGATTATTTTTTTTAATCAGCCTCTAATACATGGATGAATGTAAATGTCATCTATTAATCCCTCCCTCTGGAATTCACTGCAGTTCATCATTAGACAAAAGAACTGTATTTTTTAACAAAAAACCAATATCAGACAGCAATCTTCTCCCCCTCAGAGCCCTTCTGTAGTTTCCTACAAATTAGTGCAAACTTGGTTGTTTGTTTAACACCCTTTGGCTTAAAGTAAGGCAATCTCACACGAGTGGATTACTACACCTTTAATCCTAGTACATTAAACAACAAATGTTGAATCAATTCTTTTGAATGCACTTATCAGAAGGAAATGCCTTGTTCCAGGTTACTTCAAATATTGAACCTTCAGTTCAGAAAGCAGTGAAAAGGGCTGAAACATTGCTAATAGGATCAAAAGGAAAAGCGAATGGCAGCAGGTCCTCCACGCTCAGCAAGGTTACTGGTAGCTGTTAAGTGACTGTATCTCAGAAATTTTACAGTGGCTGGTATTTCTTGTGTTTACTTGTTGCATTCAAACAACAACAGAGAAATGAACCCCATCTCTGCCTCTCAGAATCCTCTACAATGGTTTTTGACAGCAAATCTTCTGTAATATGAACCCAGAAATTTCTCTTAATCCCTCACAGATCCAGAGGTGGAAGAAGTTTGAAAACGAGAGATGTCCACCAAGGAGGGGGAAGGGATCCTTCCCAGTGCCGACACACTGCTGCAGCTGGAGTGTCTCCAGGGACTGCGCCAGCAGCATGGAGCAGGGAGGGGGGCTGTCCCACGAGCCAACCAGTTCACATCTTAAATCAAAAGCAACATTGGAAATCCCATTCTGATACTGGTGAGGAACACAGACTACAGCTCAGGGTTACAGGTGTTATTTATCCTAAGGCTATTAAATTCTAAATGAGCTTCAATTGCGGGGGGGAGAAATGAAGCCACAGTGAGCTTAAGTACTCTGTCCCAGGAATGACAGGAGGCAGTGGGTGATGGCAGCGATGCCTGTGTCTTTTATGAACAACCACAACCTTCTCACTCAGGGTTTTTCAGTTAGCTCCCCAGTGAAGTATACGCACAAGGTCTTCCATCATCCATGCAGTTACATTCTTCAGCTCAAACCCCCAAGCAATGCTAAGGTCTGCTGGCTCAGGACACCCTGGGTGGAACTTCTCTTCTGGAGAGCAGTTGTAGGCAAATCCAGGGAGGTGGGATTTTGCCAACTCTTGTTGATTGCAAGACACTAATGCAGATGGTTTCGCCATCTCTTGCCACCCTGTACTGCCATTTTAAATGTTTATTTGCTTTCCTTGGCTAATCGGGAAGAGTGGTATCAACATCCCCAAAGAAACTCACTTAGTCAAGTGCCCAGACTCACTGCCATGAAGTTTATCCAGCGGAGACCTGCTGAGGCAGTTGTGACCAAAAATACGCCCTGAGAAGTCCCTTGCAGGGTGAGTGGTCTTTAAGCAACTGCTTTGCTGTGCTGAAGGTGAAAGATGGTAACTCTGCTTTTTTCCAAAAGCTGTGGGTCTTGTCCCTCTCCCTTTGACATTCGTGCTAAAGCCCCACTTCGGTGATGCAGGACAGGGTCTCTGGGACTGATGCAGAGCACCAGCTCTCATCTATCCTCATCGTTGGCTGCACAACGGGATACAGAGCCAGCTACAGACTTCAGCAGGTTAATTAAATAACAGATGCTGTCAAGGGAGAAACAGGAACAGCCCTTCAGTTTGAAGAAATCCCCCTTTCTCTGGAGTCAGCCAAATACAAGGGAGGACAAAGACTGCCCTAACCACATCCCCCAGCCGGGGGACAAACACACCAGCTTGGGAAATGCGACTGCTTCCCTCCTTGGCAGCAACTTGTGAGTTAATGAATTCCCTAGGTTTCAGGCAGTAGACTGCAAAAATGTGTCTAATACATCAAACACACACAACATCTGTGGAGAATTTCTTTTTCCTTTGATTTACAGTTTAAAAAAAGAACGACTTTGCAGTGACTAGAATAAATTCTAAACAATGAAAAAACAACTCATTCAATTTTTTTTCAGGAAAAAGTCAATGAATTGCACAGAGAATATTCAAAATTCCAATTTTATCTTTATAGTTCACTAATTATTTATTGTGATAATTTTTACAAAAATAACCTCTCACCTGCTGGACCTTTACTGGGTACATCAAACCCCGTTTGGAATTCAGAATCTTCAGAACATTTCACAAAAATTAAGTACAGAAACTTCAGTGAGTGACATTAAAAAAAAAATTAATCTTTTTGATGCTTAAACCCTAAAGTTACATGCTGAAAAGATGAACATAAAAATCATAAATATGCCAAAAATGGAGCAATGCAACTGATACTAAGAACTCACTAAATTAAGGATAAAGAATGTTAATTCCCCTCTTGCTTCCAGTCTTTTTGTAGCCCCCTGCTATGGGAGGCAACTCCTCCTTTCTCCTCCATCCCCTTTCCAACCTGTCAGGCTGCTTTTCCAGACTGAGTGTTAGCCCAAACGAATCTAAGAACAAATGTGAAACAAGGTTTTGCTGCAAAAAATTAAAATTAATACAAGGCAGCCCTGATCAGATAGCAGCTCTTGGAACAAAACTGTATCCTTTACATACCTCAGACAGATTCAAAGAGAGAGCTTAAGAGAGTGCTTTAAAGTGCTTGGCTCAGGTCAGCATTGTTTTACAGGCACTCCCAGCACATCCTCTTGATCAGTGCAACAATATACATTCAATCTAGTATTTCAAACAAGTAACAATCTATCTGGTTTTGGCTGGAATAGTTAATTTTCTTCACAGTAGCTCATATGGGGCTGTGTTTTGCATTTGTGCTGAAAACAGTGTTGATAATATAGAGATGTTTTTGTTACTGCTGAGCAGTGCTTACACAGAGTCAAGGCCTTTTCTGCCTCTTGCACCAGCGAGTAGGCTGGGGGTGCACAAGAAGTTGGGAGGGGCCACAGCCAGGACAGCTGGCCCCAGCTGACCAAAGGGATATTCCATGCCATATAGCATCATGCTCAGCATATAGAGCTAGGGGAAGAAGAAGAAGGAAAGGAGGGGACATTCAGAGCAATGGCATTTGCTTTCCCAAGTAACAGCTACATGTGACAGAACCCTGCTTTCATGGAGACAGCTGAACACCTGCCTGTGTGCACAGCTTTTGCTTTACCTATTAAACTGTCTTTAGCTTGGCCCACAAGTTTTCTCACTTTTATTCTTCCCGCTCTCTCACCCATCCCGCCAGGGGAAAGTGAGCGACTGTGTGGTGCTCAGTTGCTGGCTGGGGTTAAACCACAATATGATCTTAATGTAAAATTTTAAGGTCTGCCTATATAAAACTCTATAAACACCTTTGCAAATAATTGTTTCCATGCCCTATATTTAACACCAAAATGTTCAAAGGTTTGTGACAGCTGCACATCCGCAGCTCTAAAACGTGCTACATGCAAAGATGCTCTTAACATCTCTCTGAATTCCTTTTCCCTTGGTTTTGTGGGGTTGCTTTGGTTTTGGGGTTTTTTGGTTTTTTTTTTTTTTTTAAACAGTGTGCACTCAACATACTGGTGTGTTTCAGACATCTGCACTTTCTAGACTCTCCATCCCTTAAAATTTCTGAGGCTTTAGGACTCTCAGTACAACCATCCAAATTCCAGACATGCTTTGGTCCTGCCAATAGCAGTGCTAGGAGAAGAACTAGACATGTTCAATCCCTCTCAAGATTCAACTCAACCGCTGTTTTTATTGTGTAAACTTTTTTAAATGTGCTTATCCCTATTTATTGCACTATCCATAGTCACGGAACTTCTACGCGAAGAGGTAGATTTCAAGAGATAGATTAAACACAAGAAAACCAGGGACAGAGAACAATTATTGAATGGAAAATTGTAGGTAAAGTAATTTTACAAATACACAGCTTCAATCTTTACATATGGAAAATTATCTTATTGATAATTAGAATCACTAATAAGGATGTGGCAGCTAACGGAGGGAAATAGTTTCCCCATTTTATAAGGTGGCATACAGGAAGGTGAACAAGATGTGCAGATTCCAGTTTAGGTTGCACATAAATGGCCAAACTCAAGTGCAGTTCCTGAACGCCTGATTACTTTCACCCTGGTGTGTAGCTTCCCCAAAAGGGGAGGAAGAGAGATGTAGTAAGGTTCACATACTTTTCTACTTTCTGAGAAATGTGGATCTGTAACAGTCCTGACTTACACATGCTAATTATACAATGTTCCTTATTAGAAAATTATGTGTATTCCTTAGACAACAGTTTCCTAAAGCACAACTTCATAGTAGTAACTCATCTGCATGTCGAGGTCTGTGGCAAATCCTTCATCAAGGCTAAGTCTCAACAGACTTTCCGGCACTGAACCAGATGGTAGGTAGGCTACCATTTCCTATCTAGTATATCAATTGAGTATGACAATAAAGGAGAGGGTTAAACACAGGTGTAAAATTAATTACTACAGTTCGGGTTTGCTGCCTCTAAACTGAGTATCTCCTACATGCTTCCATTTCCAAAGTTATGCATAAGAGTGACAGCAAAATGCCACACAAACATTGATGAAATACCAAGAAAATAAAGCTGTAAGTGCGAAATCACTCTGGGATCTTTGGGAAAGTAATCATTCCTGATTAGTAGATAATGAATTTAAGTCAGAAACAGACGCCTTCAAATTAGATTTTGCATTATGTAAAAATTAAGTACCTAGTCCTAGGAACAGCCTTATCCCTTAGGAAATAGCGCTGGGGACCTACGTTCTCCACTCAGGTTTCCACACCTTGAAGGGTGATCCACAAACCCACAAGATGAGCATGGTTCTGCCTAACGTTACAAAGCAGGGAGCAATGCAAATGGGACTGTGCAAATACACCTCTTGTGCTAAATCTCATGCTGAAGTGGCCAAACCAGAGCCTGCATCTTGCTTCTCCCATGTAGCAGCAAGGACCTGCTCTGAAAGGGGATATAGGACAATTAGGGTTTGGGTTTATTTTATGTTTGGTTTTGGTTTTTTTTTTTCCCCAAAACAGAGAGAAGCTGGTAGCCACATTTCTCAGAATAATCTATCATTAAAAATATCACTTTGGCAAAGAGCTTATGCTCATAGTCTCTTCCTCCCAGAAGCACATCCACTCTTGAAGTTGAAGATTAATTGTATATAGATGTCACCCCACTCTACTGTTATGTGTAAGATCACATTACTCTGATGCAAGTGTGCTGGGACAAGCTTGGTGCCTACAGACAAGGAGCCTGGCTGTTTAGTAAAGTCCTCAAGGACAAACCCAGCCCTGTAGGTCTCCAGGACCACCAGAACCAGGGTCGTCCTGCAAGTTAAGGGAAAGCCACATGCCTCTCCACAGCACTGGGAGAACAACAGAGGTTGTGTTGCAGTTGGGCAGGTAGCTGGCAAGAAAGGAAAGTTTTAGGCTAAAATATATTGACTGGATGTATATACACCAAGTGCATTTTACAGCTGCTGGAGCTGTGGCTTTCAGACCACATTTTCAGAGCTAGGTACTTCCTTTCGTCCTGCATCTGCTTGGATGTTTAAAGACCCTTTTTGATCCTTACCTGTAAACATGTGTAAAAAGTGGAATACATGTTTTCCTTGAATGCTATAGTAAGTAAAGTAATCATTTACTTTTAGTTGTTGGAAGAATATCTGAGCAACATCCTTAAACTGTTAATGAACCCCTTTCGGGACTCTGAAATGTAAGCGTTAAAATTCTGTGGAGAACTAGCAGCAGGAAGAAAATCAAGTTTCTCACGTTTAAGAAAAACCTTAGTAATCTGCATTAAAAAGAACTATTGGAGTAAAGAAATATGTGAATCTGGAAACTATTGTTTCTAAAATATGAATACAAATGTACAATTATGAGCTCAAACAGTCTGTACTCAAGCAAGTAGCCAGTGAAAGGCAAGTGAATTACTCTTTCAAAGCGAGTAAAGGCACAGAATCTGGCCCTAAGTGAACTGCATGCACCTACCTAAAATATGCTGTTGCTGATTGATTTTTTGGGGATGATTTCATTCTGCTTCACAGGAAAAACACACCTCGTTTGACAGACTGCTAAAGCACTTGGTGACCCTTGTGATCAATTAAGGGTCAGGATGGTTTGATAAATTATTAAATAACATGAAGAAAAGACCAGCAACTGTCAGTTACATTCTTCCACCCAGCAATATATTACCTTTACCTTTCTCGAAGTCATGTGTTTATTTCACTATTATTATTACTGCTTCATTATTAAAGAATAGATCATTTCAGCATATGCAATTTTAGGGAAAACACCATCCACTGGCTAATAAGAACAGTACAAAAAGAATGGGTAAGTGTGTAACCACTTAATAAAGTCTGTCACTAAAATCCATAACTCTTCGTGGTCAGAAGTCAACTTAGAGCCTGAATGCAGCAATCTGATTCCTGTGGGGCTACCGCTGTACTGAACTGACTCAGACCTGGGATAAGAAGTATGGGGTTTATAACCTTTTGCTACATATATAAA
Source organism: Rhynochetos jubatus (assembly GCA_027574665.1). Taxonomy (NCBI): domain Eukaryota; kingdom Metazoa; phylum Chordata; class Aves; order Eurypygiformes; family Rhynochetidae; genus Rhynochetos; species Rhynochetos jubatus. The sequence goes on from CM050652.1 coordinate 13,886,282, forward strand.
ATTTAAATGTGTTTTCTTTATAGTTCTGAAAACAACAAGTTATTGGAAGTTCACATTTGAATTACATTCACAACCTGGGATCCGGGTATGAAGCAGATCAGGTTCGAGCGTTTAGGTGCTAACAAGAGCAGTGCTTTCTTCATGTTCAGATCTTGTGAACAGTAAAGCAAGCACTGCACTAGAAAGGTTTGCAGGAATGAACTCCTAATGTGCAGATTTACAAAAATTTGTTCTCAAAGAGGGACTATATTTTGCTTAATCTCTCTTTTAATGTTCTACTTTTAAGGGATTGTTAATCAAAACTTTTGAGCAGCCTTTTGTTAGAACCCACTTAGGGGTATAATTTCATCTCAGGGATTTATGAGTGCCGGTCTCATTAAACCTAACAGGAGTTACACATATGGAAATTGTGGTGCAAGGGGAGGAGAACATCCCCTTTCATTTGCATAATTCCCCAAGACACTGAATGAGCCCCTTGTGTAATGTGCGATATGGCTGCACGAGCCAGGGGGGTGGGGGCGGCTGCGAGACCCTGGTCTGCAGCGTGTTGGTGGTTTTAGGGTAGCCATTGTCAGGAAGGATGAGAGGACAATTTACAGCTGAAGTCTAAGTGCTCCATAGAGAGCAACACACTACTAAATGCTCCAAGGCAAGTAGATTTAGTAATAGTAAACTTGGGCCACCGGTAATATAAATAGAAAATGCTAATAAGCTACTGGCTTACTGAAATATGGAAGAAGCAAAAACCCAAGTCTTTTCAAAGGCTTGAGCCAAAATCTATTTTAAATGCTTTCCTAACAGCCCCAGCATGTTTTATAATAGCAATTTTTGTATTTTTCTTTATAGAAACCTGTTAGGCTGATACCTTTATCCTGTACTAGCTTTTCACAGTTCTATTTTAGCAATGCATTCCAGTTTACTCTCTTGCAGATAACCAGCTGTCCCTGGTTTGAATTCACTGTTGTGGGGTTTTTTTTAACTGTTATTGCATTTGGCTTGCGTCTCATCCATATGAGCAATTCTTGTACAACTTCCCAAAAATATCACACTGTTCTGAATCCACTTTGCAAACCTTAGCATGTGTCCCAGGAGCCAGACATCAGACACACCGCTTGAGAGGTTTTGTACTTGTGACAAATGTGACAAAGGTCCTCCCTGTTATCACGTCAGACATCTGCTCCCAGCAGACTCATTCTTGGGGCCAGCAGTAACCACATCCTTCTCCTTACAGCATTGACAATTCACCAAGGCAGTGCTGGAGCATCTGGAATTGCCTCGAATTTGCTTTGGCAGAGGAGAAACTGCAAAGCAGCAGTCTTAACTGACAAAACCATGCTGACCTTCTCCCTTAAACACAGCCATGAACCAACCAAACCGCCCTGCTTACCAGCGCAAGTAACATCATATGAAAACTGCTGTGTGGCAGCTAAAAAACCACCTCACAGCCCGATAAAAATGCAACTGTCCAACACTCATCTGTAACACACCTACATCCTCATTAGATCTATGACTCCTTTCCAAGGCAGCAGCTTCCCCAAATAATTTTTTTTTTAGCTGATCTTCACCTCAGACTCCAGCTGTGCTAGGCTGAGCAGTTTGCATACTGCCAACACCCCTCCTGTGGCTCTACTGGCGCTGGTGACTCCCTGCTACCCTGTTTGCTCTTCTATAGCTTAGCATGACTAATTGGGATAAGACTTCAAGGCTTTACCTACAAAACCCTAAGTCTCTCTACAATTTAAATGAACTTAATGGTTTCTGGCAGCAAGCTGCCTTGTAACACATTTTCTCTATTTTGAACATTTGCCCGCAGACATATTTTGCATTTGCCCACGTTGCCGTCACTGCCTCAGTCACCGAAGGATGCGCTCAGCACCTGGTACCTTCTCTGCATTTGCACTGATCCTAATTACACTTTCTATCTCTGTTATTGACATTATTGGTGAACTCTGAATTTTTAAAATTGATAGTTTCCTCCAAAGCAAATTAAGTCAGTCAAACCAATCAATAAGAACAACTACATAATGAAACCAGAGGGACTTCCATAGAAATCATTTTCCAGTTGGAGTATTTATGATTTACAGACATCTCTGCTTGGTTTGGAGTGATGTTTTTATGCAAGTTATTCTGTCCTATTCCCCAATTCCTTACCTCAGATGATCTGAAAGCCAACTTGAAACCATGTATTGTGTGCAGAAGCCACAGTGTGTCCTTCACCAGTGCTGACTGCAACAACACCTCCACAGAACTGGAGACAACAGACTGTTTATATCCAGAGGAGCAGTCCTGGCAGTGGTCCAGTTCTCCTGATCCCCCTCCCCACAGCTCGGTTTACAGCAGCCTGTGATGCCCGCATTCAGGTCTCCTACAGCTCCACGTCCCCCTTTTGGGACACCAAAGTGACCTGAGGCATGGCCACTTCCACAGCCTCTCAGAGATTTTCAGAGCAGGGTTGCCTCACAAAAGTCTTTCCTATCTCCTTAGGAAAGACTGCGTGCAGGACTTAAGTATCTACCAGGGAAAAGTCAGCTGTGGCAATGACAAAATACGGGTTTATCTCCATACATTTAAACATGGCCAACCACTGCAACATGTGCACCTTGTAAACACCAGTTACAGTTCCTGTAACACTGTGTCCAGGAGTGAAGACATTTGCATTTTCTCAGCAGTTAACACCAGTGACACAGGAGAACTGGTTTGCCATTATGAGAGCCGAGGAAAGAGTTAAAAAATCCTCAGGATTCCTAAATATAAAAATTAGAACTGTAGGTAAAGCTCCTTAATGGGCACCATGGTCATTCCCAGCCTCTGCAAAGTGATGAAGGGGGCGGAGAAGCCACTGAACAAGTTGGTGGCAGAGGTAAGGGAGATGTGGGGAAGGAAAAACGGATTGGTGGGTTGAATGGAGGAATTTCAGCTAAAGTTGTCAATCTCCAGGAGTTCTTTTTTTGAAACTACGCTGAGATTCAACACCACTGACTAAAACCGACCAGTATCTCTGTCCAGACCACATTAGCAATGGAAGGAAGTACAGTCCTGTACACCCTGTATGCTCCACAGAAGTTCTGATGTATCAAGATAAAACCTTCCGGATTTACCTTCTTTGTAACCACACACCTATTACATTTACAGCTTTTATAGCATAGGAGAACTGAACTGGGGATGCTCTGGCTGGGAGGCTGCTGGTGGTGACAAGGTTTTAGGCTTGGGCTAAAGCATCCCCCTGACGGTGAGCGTGTTCTCAGGCAGGTGCTGTGTACCCACAGCAAGATGCGGAAGCGGGAGGAGCCTGCAGGTGACAGCCAGCATGGCTGAAACCACCAGTGTGCGACTGGCACCTTGCCAGGGTGATGCCATGCAGTGTCACCTTGCTGTCACCACGGAGGTGCAAGGGGGGGGTGGTGGGGGAGGGAAGCAGAGGCAGAACTTTTGATATTCAGGTACTCTGTAAAGCTGGAATTTGAAAATCGAAGTGTTTTCCTGATACACACTTCTCACATTTTATTTCATCACCAAAGGAAAATACCAGCTGCGATTTGGAGACTTCTGTGTTACTTTTGGTGAAAAAGAAAATTTCCTTTCCTACAAACACCTAAACAGTTGCTTTAATTCTTTACACACCTTTAACATCTTTTTTTATGATTATTACAGGACAGAAAACTGGAACCTGATCATCACAACGTCTGGCAGTTTTTCCCTTTCCCTTGTGAAATGGGTAATAGTTTACTTGCAATGATCCCACTCTTCACAACCTCATGCTGCATCTCCCTCACTAATCAGCAACCAACTATTACTCTGAGAGTATTTCACTAGGTAGTTATGAAAGAGAACACAGCAGTCTGAATTTCTGCACACTGAAAACAGAATGGTTCCCACGAAGAAGAAAACACATTACAAACTAACAAACATGAACAGCGGCAAAACTTTCAGGAAACAAAACCTAAATACAATACTTTACACACCAAAATAAGCAAGCATAACAAGCACAGCCAGCAAGTCCAGAGGGAGAGTAAATTATTTTACTAATTCATTTCCATATTACTACTTTTAACTCCAGTGAGAAAAAGTCTGGTGCAATGGCCCTCAGCCATATGGTATATATTGAGACATACATACCACAGACAGAAATAAAAGTGCGGTGTTACAATTTTCTATCTGACAACACATACTGTCAGCTGAGAGTCACACAAAAAAAAAAAAGTCATTCTGCATTTCATTTCTTTGCCTGAAACTTATTTCTTCTAGACAAAACATTATCGATCCCAAATATGCGAGAGCACTTCCAGATCAGATATAAGGCAGGCAAATAAAAGCAAGCTACCAAAAACAGTAACCCTTTTGTAAACTATCAGTCAATGTAAACAGTAATTTGGGGGGAAAAAGACTGCTGTTACTGAAGTTGTTGTCCTTGCAAGGGTACTTTATGACAAAAACGTAAAGGCTAATTGTTCTGCAGTCATTTCACGTTCAATATAGGATCTTAAAATATTGGCCTGGGAGTGCTGTAATGATGCTGCTGTTGGGTCAGCACAGTGACTGGGATAAGCCGTGTGCCCCAGTCCAGCACGCCCCGGCTGTGGCCATAGGAGGACAAAACCAAGCAAGTGATCACTTATAACAGCTCTGAGTTGCATTTAAAGATCTGGCACAGAAGTGGGAAAAAATATTTGGGCTCTAAGGTATGACATGCGGGGGTTTGAGTGGGAGCAGAGCATCCCAGGTGCTCCCACTGCTGCTGCGGGTCTTTGAACTAGAGGCTTGAATTTAACCTTAAAACTTGCTTGGTTCAGTTCCATGAATGAACACTTAGCTGAAAGTCTGCTTCTCCAAGCAAACAACCCCCACTGTGACTGTAGTAGGATAAATGTTCCAAGGTTTTCTTCAGTTTTAAAGAGTTTAAAACATACAGTAAGTCAAAGTAACACCCAAGGAACAGCAGTCCTATAACATATAAAGAGAAGGCTAAAAATATAAGATCAAAACATGGCTCTGCTTTTTGACTTGCTAATCTGCCTTTAACAAGAAAAATGTCTCAAAGAGCCACAGTCCTACAGTGAAGTTTCCCTCCTTCACTACTGTTTTGCAATACAAGGAAATCAGTAGGAAAGTGGGGGGGTCATAGAGGAAGAAATTTGACTTTCCATCTCTAGGTCTCAACTATTATATTTTTTTTTTTTTGCAAGGCAGCTTAAGACTTCAGAAAATGAGCAGGTTTCCTAGTTCACAGTAGTCTTAGCCCTGCCATGTACGCTAATAGAGATGTTTTCTTTTCTAGGACTTCCAGATACTTAGCAGTTGTAACTTTGCTGTCTTACACTGTAACATCAGCTCTCACAAGTATCAGCCCTTTTCCACATGCCCATGTTCTCTATTCCAATACTGATGCTTTTCTTGAAAGCATCTATTAACTTATGACTGGAGTTAGTACTTCTGCATCTTGTTCTCCATTGATAGTGAAACTGGCATATAACTAAGAGGATATTTTTGGTAAATAACATGCTTTCCAAGTTTGAGTAAACTAGGGAGTTTCCAATTGATCTACAAACATGGGCCAAACATGTCAGTTTGATCTGGAAAAATGGGGACCCTAAACTTGACTAACAGTATTATTTAGAGCAGTAGCCAAATCATCATACAAGTGAATCTAAACTGAGACAGAGCCATCCATTCTGGAGCGAGGCTGAAAAAGTACCATGGGGGCAGCTGGGGGCAGCTGTCCCATATCTACAAGTGAGCAAAGACAGAGGAGTAGGTAATGACCCTGTGTCCTGCTTCCCAAAAAAATGTCTGTGGTAGAACTTTCATGATCACTAACTGGGGCTGTAATGAATCTGATATACCTTATGCTTGTTACACTGCCTGCTCTTTCTTTTACAGTTTATCTCAATATTTCACTTTGAAGTGATTCCCATCATTAATTTTCCATCTATTTTTCATATAAAAAATTTTAAATGTCGCAGTGCACAACTAGAGCTGCAGGCTGTCCTGGTAATATGTCAGAACCTCAAGGGCTGCCAATACTCTGCATACAGGTGCATATGGATTACTTTGGAGACACATGCAGGTTATTATTACTTACACAGCTCTATGTAGTGTGGTACAGAGTACAGGTAGCTCTTTGAAAATTACATCTAAGTTTAAAATAGATACCATATTTTGATAGCCATGGAGAAATAATAATATTAGACTGATAACATGCAATATCTCCCAATGCTCCTTTTGAATGCTTCTCTTTTTCCTGTTCCTTTTTAAATGATACATTTTAATTTTTTTTTAAGTAAATAAAGGATTTTATCACATGCAAATACACAAACCCTTCAGATTGTATGAGCTGAGCCCAGATCTGTCCAACCCATATCAGCAACTTCTACCACTTGAACTATCTTACCATTAAGTTTGGCCACACTGAAATCACTCCTGTGAATAATTAGGCTCATGTGGGCATCTCCAAATTAGCTTTCAGCTGGTTAAGTCAGCTACTGCTAAGAATAGATAAAGTTGTAAAACCTTGACAAAACCTGACTAAACAGTTGAGCAGTTAGCCCCTAACAACTCACATGGGTATGGCCCAGCCCACTTGAACCTACACTTTACATGCTTAATGAGCCAGTCCCCGTGCAGTAAGTGATCATGCGTCTTTTCTAAACAACATGGAAGGATAGGCGCCTGTGTTGGGTTCCACAGAAGGCTACCCATAACTTATGTCCCATTCAGTTGCACAAAGATTTCAAGCACTGCTTGATAAAAAGTATTATGAAGCACAAAAAAAAAAATATATGCCACAAAAAGAGATTGTGATTCCCCCTGGCTAGCCCTACAATACAGCAATTTCCAAGCAAATGAAGGAAAGAAATCTTTTTCTTGCTACCAGGCACCTTTTGTTTGCACTGACTATCAAAAAAATCACTCGTTAGGGACCACAGACTATGAGCCTAAACAAATTTCCCATTTTCACTGCAGATGGGGCATTCAGAGATTTTAAGTCTTTTTTAGAACTAATTCTACTCTCTGTGCAAATGGCAATTTTCAGAGACATGTAACGGGGTGGATTGTTTCAGGAGAACCATGCCATTAGGGATAGTTCCCTTGGTATATTTACTTTACTTTTTGAAGTAGGAAAAAAGTGAAAGTTACTGAAAGATTGCTTAAAACAAACATTAAGGACAGAAAAAAAAAAAAAGAGGCTGAAGTGAAGAGAGGTCATGATAAATCACTGAGAAATAGTGGTGGGTGAGGAAGATTCTTCTTGATACTCTCTGGGGTGTTTTGAAATCATGAAGGTAACAAGAGATTCTATATTAGTAAGGAAAATTGAAAATATTCTTCAAGACAAATACCCTATGAAACAAACAAATCTTTGCTGCAGAAGTGGATCATTTCCTTGTGATGCATTATGCATAAAAATGAATGCATGCTATACTCAAAGCTGAACCTGAGATGTCTCAGAGCATCTGGACGAGAAAGTGATAGTTAAATAGCTACATCATTACAAGTATAGGTGTATCCAAGTACAGTGTGCTTCATATCAGTGTAGTTCTTACAGGGAAAATGAATAAGCTAGTAGAGCATAAGATATCTTTATCTTGTTAGAATCGGATCTCTGCTACAGAATATACGTTTGATCATAGCTTCCTTATTTTGTGCATCTTAAAATCCAGTATGTGATAGCAAACCTTGTTTTAGAGTTTGAGACTTCCGTCCAGATGAGATTTCCTGAAGGAAAGCCTTTCTTTAATGCAATTATTTAAGCAGGAATATCAGTAGTACTTCTTTGAGGCTTATGCTTTTTCCATGAAGCTTTACTGAGCTATGATGTGGTCACACAGTTCTCCCCTATAACTACTCAAAGAAAGAACATCCCATTTTTCACTCCTTCCTGAAGGACCACTAATAGATTGTGATACATTAAATTTAAGAATGACATTATACCACATATTGCAGCACATTCCAGGAATGCTGGCCATGAATTGAAGGCTGACTTACAAACTTTCACGCATTGCGTACAAACAATTTGTTCCTACTCCCCTGAATCCAGCATCTGAGTTCTTGGATTAGTTTTTCACAAGGTAGCAGCAGATACTCTTTGAACAGCTTCATCTCTGCTAGTTCCTCTGTTCTCATGCCTACTCCTCCCTCACTCTCATTGTTTCAACTAGCCTACTTGCTCTCAACCTCTCCACCATCCTATTCTTCTTACTCTAACTGCTTCCACACTTTCTGTAGACCTCAAATATCCCTAACTTGGATGTGCTCTACAACCCATTCCTTCCATCTGTTTCCCCAGGCAGCTCTCAAATGACAGTCCTCACCAGAGAATTGCAGAACAGAGCTATCTTCACCTTCATTCTTGAGGAGAAGTAGACCCAAGAAGAAACCAAACATCTGATTCCAAAGCAAACCACCAGGACTCATGAAATCCAGCATCCATTGGTCAGGGGTTTCTATGTCACTGGTCTTCTCAGAACAGTGTGCTCACGACATACAGGAGCTCCTGTACATACCTGTCAAGTTCTCGAGCGAATTCTAGAACTAAAATGACCCACAGATAACGAAAAATATCCTTTCACTGCAATGTGCCATCACCAAAAGAGCACTCTTCTGTATAACGTGCAGCCATTTGGCAGAAAATGAAATCTGCAGACTTCCAGTTTGGTTCATGACAACTGTCGAATCTCTTTGTTTCATTCCTATTATTTGAAGGGCCTTGATGTTTTCAGTATCATCTAAACATAACTGGCCTACGTTGTAATTAAACTTTGATCAATTTTTTAATGGGATCTCAGAGGAAAACAGTATTTGACTAACATGTATTATTCTGCATGTGTTAATCAAGCAAATTCTTGTTGAACTGCCTGAATTTCACATAATAACTACTCTTCCCCATTGTTAATTAGCAGAGCATGAAAATGATAGAATCTGTTTTCACTGAAATAATACTTTTTGTATCCAGAATATTCTGAAACTTCTTATTGTCAACTCCAATTCACTTAGTTCCAGAATACCATTTTTAGCCTTTCCTGAGGAACTTTACTTAAAAACACAATATCTCTATACTGAAAAACAGTCCAAACCAATATCAAACCATACATTTATGGCATTAAGCACTTGAATCACTGTGTTGGTTTAGGCCAGCTGTCCCTTGTAAAGCACCATTAAATAGCACTTTTGTGAGTATGGCTGTTAGTCAGTATTTTCACCAGTAATCTGGAAGCAGATCTGAGATGACCAACTCCGACACTTTCTGAATGATATAAACATTGGCCAAGTGGGAACAAATCCTGAGTCAGGTTATTCATACGGAATAGAGTAAACAAGGTCTTTGGTAAACAGAGTTCACAGACCAAACCAAAACAGAACCCCCACAGACCTGTAGGGACAAGGCGTTGAGGCTACAAGAATACCTGTTGCTGAGGTTCATATTTTTAGAAGGATGCTGAATATTGCTAGAGTCTGGAAAAAAGCTAATATGCCTTATACCTTCTGCTTAGATACTAAAAATATTCCTTGCACTAAAAACCTAAGTGTTCAATCTCTACAGGTTATAATTTATTTCTTGAAATTTAGAAGAGATTTGATTTCAGTAGATAAGTGTCCTAACATGAAGGAAATAATAAAGGACTTTCAGACACACCATAAGAGACACCGCAAGAACCAGCTCCCGGAAGCTCTAATGAGAAACATTAAAAAATAGAAATTAGACATCTTTTTAAATAGAGTATGATTAACAAGTGAAAAAAAGTATACAAAGATTATTCTTTGCCTCTTGTAGAAAGTGTAAGGTCATGAACCTTAGATAATAACAAGCTATAAGCTGGAGATGACTAAGGAGGAGAAAGCTCAATCCACATTAATCAATCACAGTCTGACAATGAACTACTGATGTGAAAAAAGGCAAACACTCCCCTAAAACATATCAGCTCAATTATTTCTAATAACGATGGGGCAAGTATTAGTATGGTATTGGTAAAGCATTGCTAAGACATCACTTCAATTATTGTGCATAATTACGAACGCTTGTGTTCAAGAAAGATTAACTTCGGCTGGAGCAGCTGCAGAGAAGGACTACTAGGATGATGAGAAGAATGTAAAATATGTCATAAGAGGAGAGAAAAAGCTTGTCTTGTTTAGAGAGAGGATGACTGCTATCGCTAAATGTAACGGGGAGTAAAGGAGCTGCTTAAACCAAAGGACAATCATGGTATGAGAACAAAGGGTGGAAACTGGACTTGAATACATTTACTGTAATTTAGATCCTTTTTAATCACCAGGAAAATTAAGCATTGAAACAATTTTGCAATAGGAATTTGAGAGATAAAGCGACTCTAACCAGCTTTAAGACAGAGCTTAAATCCACAGACATTCAAGTCACAGCATCATTGTCATGGCTCCTGCAGAACCAGGGACCACAGCCAAACTGAAAAGTCCCCTCCTGGGGACAGTTCACTTGCACCACCAGGGTCAGGTGTTAAAATGAGCCAATCAACCCCAAAATGCAAGGACTGCTGAAATGAACTTAGATTGTGGTCAAGCCCCAAAGTTGATATCTTACTAACTTATCTCCTCTCAAAGAAAATACCCTCTTAGAAGCAGCATAGTTTTCAGGCTCTACGTTAATGTCAGAAAATCATTTTTTTTTTAGAAACTTAACTAATCATTCATTTATTGTTTTCAAAGCAAAGCTCAAATTAGACTGAAAATATCACAGTTAACTGGATTTGTACCAAGGTTCATATACAAATAGGTAATATTTAGATCAGGCTGCCAAAAATAAGGATTACCTGGCTATCAAACGAATATTCCCTGTTTCTCTCGTACTTAGGTGAGAAGGAAGCATTGCTTCAGCCACAGAAAGACAGTTAACATCCATTAACAGTAGTTCAACTTCATGTGGTCTGACTCAATGAAATGTGGCTGCAGGTATTGTTCTTGTTGCACACAAGGTGGCCAAGCAGTACTTTAATAGCGATCTAGCTGCAGTACGATCATGTATTTTCCCCAAAAAAGCCTCAGTTTTTTTTAAAAAGGTCATTTCATTACAGCAGCTTCCTGAAACATTGCAGATTTATTATTAGTCCTCAGGGCACAAAAATACAAAATCTGCTTATGAAGGCTCTAAGCTTTTTTCCCTTGATTAGAATAATTTTTAAACTACTTATAGCTTCCTACCATACTATCAGTTGCTGCTTTCTGGAATTCCATGGCTGCTCTAATTAGATCAATAGTTTCTCACTCTGTTGTTCCCAAAACTGTAGAACTATATTTAAAGAAAACACTTCAAGAAACAAACTGCAAATAAAATGGATGAGGATTTATTGTTAAATTCCCAGTTCCTCTGTGTTTAGAATTATTACTAAATATTTGTGATACACAGTATTTTGTTCATGTGGCTTGTGGAACCCATAAAACCACGCCTATCATTATTTCTTCTGAGAATATCCACTTGACTATCCCATTTTTAATCAGTTGCAGTGTTCATGTTTTTTTTTCTTGCCTTCAAGATGTTTTGTGACAAATAAAGTAGGAATACTGTACATTTTTTTACTAGTAACACAAGAATTTTGTCAATTAAAAAAGACCATTAAAATAAAGACAAAGCAGTATCTTTTGTTATTTGTGTTAGACACTGATTCATGGAAGTGAGCACTAGTAGACTGAGTTTTTAACATGTTTTCATATATGGGTGGGATTTTTTAAATAATTGGCATTGGTTTTGAAGCTATTTATATTTCATTCCATTCTTTTATAAAGAAGTATCTAGGATAAGCACACAAGGCTCAAAGTAAAGCATACCACAAGATTACAATAGGTGGGACTCAAGAACCTGGACCCTCTCATAACTGGTCGGCAGATGCCCCTGTTAGAAATTGCAAATTAATTCAGTTCAAAATTAAATGCTTTCCGAGTCATTCACTAGAGGCTGGAATTCAGCCTTTAAATACACATGGGAACCCATCAAATGTGAGTCAACAAAACAACGTATGAAAAGCCACTTGTCCTGGCGAGACTTTTCTACATCAGCTTTTGAGAAAGCACTTCAGAGGGTTTGCAATAGCACAAATTCCACAGCCAGCATAAACCCAGATTGTTTTAACAGTAACCTTTCCTTCTTTTTCTTACCCTGTGCCAGCAAGGTGATATTCAACAGAATTTCACTTAAATAAATTTACTTATTAAATAAAAAGTTGCTTCCTATAATTTTTAAGCTCTGCCTAAAGGAAACTATAGCTGCACTTCAGCTTTTCCCAAGGCTGAACTATGAAGTGGGTTTTTACCAAAAGCAGACAATACCCTGAGTCTCTGAAGGAGAAAAGCAACAGTGGGACCCGACTCCAGACGGAGACAATGTAGACGTGTCTGTGTGTGAGCGAGGGGTCTCAGCTCCTCACAGATGGTGCAGGTCTGATCAGCCCAGGGTGTGGGACATGCATCTGCCTTCGGACAGTAATTTCCTGCGTATCACCAGCTCTGTCTACTGCACACTGATGTCTAATGACACAAGAGATGCTCGAGGCACCCAGAATATACAAAACGTGACAGGGTTCCACCTTCTCCTCTGACAGATGCTGGAGGCTGGGTGAGGGCATAGGGAATGACTTGCTGCAGATGTCTGGGAATGGATGGTTGAACCCAGGCTGAGCATGAGGGCACTGCAATGGATATTCCTACTCCAAGATGTGTGAATGCTTAGCTAACGTTTTTAAATCTCTTTAGGGTCACATTTTTGCTTGGGACTGTAATTAGGCAGTATCCGCTTTCCTACAGACAAGGACAGAAAAAAGACATCAGGAATTCATACAAGCCCCAACATTTTCTTCTGCAAATAGTTTACCTCAGAAGACAAAATTCTGTATTTCCTTCTAAGATGTAAAGATCTGTATTTCAAAGACTGCCTTACACTCAAATAAATCTAAGCTGGAACTATACCAAAATTCCCTAAGTCATTTTTCATAAGTACACCATTCAAATCTCCATGTGTTACTGACAAATGCCGATGCTGTAAAGCTCAGTCACAGAAATGCCAAAGAAAATCAACCAATTGTAAGCTGACCTCACCTCATCTTTGAGGATGAAATAGGAAGGGCTTTTACTGAAGAGTCAGAGTTTTGTTAGACTTCTGCTTAAAGGACTGTGCTGGGTTTAAACCACTACAAGGGCAAACACCATAGTCCATTTCTTCTGGTTGGTTTGTAAATTTATACTTTGGATATTATTTAAAGTATATTTACCAAATGGAAATCCTTGGCTATGGGGCAGAGATACTATGCCACCTCTGTATTAAACTTAATGTTCTCATCACCTACAGCTTTTCTCCCCACGGACTATTGTGTACTCTAACAAACTTTATACATCTCTTATGATGAAAATTAAGATCTTAAAATGCTAGTTTCCTAAGTAACATTTCAATCAATTAAATCTAAAATGTTTCCTATGCTATTAAATCTAAATCTAATGTAACAAAGTCTTCTACTTTAAAAAGTCCCTTCGTATCTATAAGCCTATCTGTCCCACCCCTACAAGTTTACTGAATCTAGCCTTTTTCTATGTGAAGTGACTACACCTTCTTCCTTGAGCATATCTATATAACTGCGAACTTACAAAGCTTCAGGAACAGTCCAGTTTAATTCTATTGTTTCACTAGTTGATTAGCTCACCAATACACTGCTCCATTTGCCCTGAAGAACAGTATATATCTTCACATTATTGTCATTTAACCTTGGTTAGCAGTAAAATACCATACAAATGCTCACACACATCCCCTGCCTCACCCAGTGAAGGAGGAGAATTGGAGGAAAAGACAAGGAAGTTTGTAAAATTGAGATAAAAACTATTTAATAATCAAATATAAATTGAAATAGTGATACTAATAACACTAACAATACTACTACTACTACTAAGTGATTAAAATAATAGAAAATAAAGCATACGATACAATTGCTCACCACCCATTGACTGACACACAGCCAGGTCCAGGTAGTGAGAGCCAGAGACCCCAAGCCCAAAAGTGATCACAGCAGAGTCCAAGCAAGCCCCACAAGCAACAGCATGACTGGGAAAGCAAACCAACCCACCAATTCACTCACAAATGAGCTAACAAAGGAGTTAGTAAAGCAGCAAAGACACCTTATCAGTACTTTTCTCATGGTAAATCCAGAAACCTAGCTTCATACTAGTCCTTGTTAAGAAAATTAACCCTTTTCTGACTGAAACCAGCACAATTATCTATCCTCCCTACCAAACATTGCTACAGCTTCCTTCACATTTGCTTCTTCCCACAGAACTCCCCCCTGGCTAGTCTAAAAATTATTAAATGACTGATACCATACTGTAACAGTGTATAGGTGTCCTTGCAGCGTTTGCATTCCCCATACTTCGTATGCTCTATAGTCTTATATTGTTTCATCAAGTAAAGAATAAAATGTGATCCATAACTTTGTGTTGAGGTCCAGAGCTGAGCTACTCACCTTGATTCCTTCTAAAGTCAGCGTGAAGAAATGAGTAGTTTTAAGACAAGTCATTTGACTAGTTCAGATGCCTACCGCAGGGTAAGACGAGTTATGTCCCCAGAGCAGGAAGGAAGCCCAGTGGGATGAGCTCAGCTCCCACAACCCCCTCCCATAACAGAATGTGAGACACATCTTTCAAAATTCCTCTGGATGAACAGCAGCTAGTGTCACAAAATTTCATCTTCAGAAGTACTTTGCATTTAAGTGTCAAAAAACGGGGCACCTGAAGGCACATCTCTGCGTGAATGCCTCAGCGTTCATAGAAAAACCCCATTTATTTGTTCCATGTTAAGAAAACGTCTTTTAGATCACCACACACAATTTTAGATTACCACACAGAATCAGAGCAAATCTGATTCTGTATTCAAGCTAAATCTTTAGCCAAACTTCCATTAGAAGCTAGCATACATCTCTTTGATAGTCTCAGGGAAAACTGCAGCTAAAGCACATCCCAGTTTATCTCGGTTGAACTCACAGATTATGACTGAAGATTTTTTTAAAGAACTCATTATATCTTTGCCCTCCTTAAGCAAAGGTTATCACAAAGCTGCCTGTTTGAGTGAATTATGACTACTGGGTGGTCACTAGTGCCTGTGATATTACCTATTACATGTAGCAGTAGATATAAGTAGGCAGTTAACAAGGAGAAATCTCTATCAAGACCTCTAGTATGGACTCTAAAAATAGTAAAGTTTCATTTATAGGGAGAAAATAAGTAGCTCAATGTATATATGTGCTGAACAAGCAGATAGAACATTTCAACAAGTTGACTATTCACATCAAAATTAGAAATTTAAACCTAATCTTTATAAAAATTAAGACTTGCAGGATATAACAGCTCTTAAAGATTTTTTTTTTAATCTAGATTTCATTAATGCTCATATTCTTCATCTTAACAGCTAATGTTGTCAGCATTTATTGATTCAGCCTTCTAATAATTACATCATCTTTCCAGCATGTCAGAGAACATCAAGGTGACTGTGATGCCATATGACTGGAGTTTGACTCTAGCGTCACAAAATATTTGTCAGTTGTTTATCCAGAAACAGACATATAGCAAATCCCAGAGCATTAGAGGAACAAAATACTGGCTTTTGTTAATAACCTGCTACATAAAATGTTTCACTACTTTCTGTAATGCTGCCAAAATAGTGTTGTCAAGTAATTATTTAAGTAGTTTTACTTAAATAACATACATGAACAAGAGAAGGAGGCTACTAAATATTTTAGCATCTGATAATGAAGGCGCTTTGACCAACATTGTGTCTTCCCAGAACACCATGGGGTCTTTCAACATTCAACGATTTAATTTGATGCTATGTGAAAAAAACCTATTCTGACACAGCTGTAAAGCATCATTACTTTCCTGCAATGAGGCTGGACATTGTACTTGTGTACCTAATGAACCTCTTCTGAAGGTTTGTTTCCTTTAAGTATTCAAGCAGCTTGAGCTAAGACTTATGAAAAGGCAATTTCTTTGGTTACAAACTGCACTGATTTTAATAATTGCACTATTTTTCCCAAGGGTTGAAATGAGGCAAGAATTACAGTATATTGATTCATTCGATAAATGTAAAAAAAGCCTAGTTTAAGGCTTTTAATATCTTGAAGTTATAGTTTTGAACTAAAAAGCATATTTTTCTTTTTTTTTCAGTAGCAAAAAGTCAGTGTTCATATGCCAGCAGGTCACCAAAAATAATTAACACAAGCAGTAGATAAACTAATAAAATATGATCACATATATTTTGTTAAAGAAAGTAAAAATAATCATTCTTTCCTCTTCTCTTTCAAGAACTTTATAAAATAAGCTGCAAAGTTACATCTGGACTGACATGATCACCCTGGAATAATGGATTTCATTCAGTAATAAAATCCAGCAGAGCAGAACTGAGGAACAACCCCACTCCAAGGCATAAGGACTTCCTTCATGTGAAGGACTGCACTTTTTCTACCTGGGGATTGTGTAGCAAGGATGACCGGACGGAAAACACCTTAGGACCAACTCAGGCTATGGTGAGACGATGTTCACATATGAACACTGCTGGCAACAGCTGATCAGGAGCAGCACAGAGGGTCTGTGCCTTTCCCACTGCACAACAAGAGGGCAGGGAGCTGGCCCTGGTCCCACCACACCATACAGCAGCATGGGCTTGGTAGCCACCTCCTCTAGTTCATGGATTTTAGCATCTTATGAAGATGTAACCATACCAATCATTCCCTACAAACAGCGGTTGGAACAGAAGGACATGAGGATGCAACCAGACAGATAGAGTTGGTCTGGCCATTTTCTTGTGTCACAGATTAACAATTAAACTATTTGTAGAGTCTGAGGCCTTGAACTGCCCACCCTTCTATCCCAGGAGGCACTGAAGGTAGCAGCCAATATATTTCATTGGTATATTCATAAAGCTGGATTATTCATTTTATAAGACCTGGAGCAGATTTTTCTTGTGAACCATCTCTGAAAACACACAAATGATTATCAGTCACAACACTGATATCAAATAAGCAAACAGTGCAATCAACTGGTAAGACAGGTGATGATCAGGATCTTAACAGAGGGCTCTTGAGCTTCATTTTCCTGTAAGCCTGAATTTTCACCACATATAATCAACTCCACTTTGAAATACAACAAATTGGCAGATATGGGGGAAGCAGTCTGATCACACCATTTGTTTGTCATAATATGCCAGAAATTAGTTTACAAACTTGTCTTCAAAATTACAATAATAACCATTTCCCAATATCCTTTCACATTTGCAAGAGGCTTCAATGCATCTTAATTGATGAAGTCCAAGAGCCCAGTAATTTCAGCTTGAATATGCGATCACATCCTGACAAACACAAAAAGCAGGGAAAATAATAGGTCTGGCACAATGGGAAAGTTGGGGAGAGGGGACTCCAACTGACTACCACAGCACAACACATGACAATCAGGCATCACAGAAACGGGCACAGGAGAAGCAGTGACACAGGCAAGCACATTGGCAGGGTGAAGTTCATGCAGCCATGGGAACATTTGCTTAATATATTCTTGAGGCGTACACACACAGAATGCAATTTTAAGATGGCCCTAAATTTCTAGATGACAGCCTTTTTTCTCTACTTTATTAAAGATACCTCTCTGTTACTACAAATTACCATGCAACTTCAGCCTGTCAATTCAGCTGAATGTAGCTCTCAAAGCATAATGACAACGTCTTTTAGAGGGGAAAGTATTTTGTTATTGTTACCACAGTCAGTGAATGCTAAATTCATTTTTCCTTGACTTCTCATGCACTATTATCCATATTATAACAACAGTCACAAACAGCTAAAGATCAGGTTTTATTGTGTCAGCATATCTGTAAAGAATAATAAAGAAAGTCCTTGCTGTAGAGATCACACTCCAACTGATGAACAAATAAGACAAATGTTATTGTTTAGGAAATAATAATAAAAGAGAACTGACTAATACATTGACATTTCTCTAACCAACGTCAAACAGGAACGATTTACCCATTAAAAAAAGAAAGAGAAGATGGATTTTAAGGTAACGTCAGTGAGAGCAAGCAGCTCACCAAAGTTAGACACATTTTCCTCAGCACAGAGGACACCACAGAGAATCAGAGGTACATGTCTCACTTCCTGGCTGCTACCTTCAGTGCCTCCTGGGGTAGAAGGGTGGGCAGTTCAAGGCCTCACACTCTACAAATAGTTTAACTGTTAATCTGTCACACAAGAAAATGGCCAGACCAACTCCATGTGTCTGGTTGCATCCTCATGTCCTTCTGTTCCAACTGCCTTTTGTTTGTCTGTTTTTTGCTGAATTCAGTGCCATAAGAGAACTTGAGCGAATGTGGTATAGCACGTTCTAGCAGTTACGCTGGGGGTCCTTATCTGTCTCCTGGTCACAGCAGAATTTAGGTAGAAGATGTCAAGGTGTTCACACCAGGACACCTACAAGCATATGATGTAGACCAGAAAACTGTTTTGGGGGTTATACCCGAGAACAGGCAAGCTGATTTGATCTCCAAAATTCAGAGGCCTGAAGTGTATCTACACAGGGGCGTAACTGTGATTTAAGTGTTGGGAAAAGTGTAGGGTCCTTAATGAACTAGTTAGGTACTGTACTCTGAAGGGAGTTGTGTCTCAGTGCAGGGATGGAGAAGCCATGGGGAAGAGGCAGATTGATGCGATGCCTCCGGAAAATGAGGCTACCAAGAGCTGCACAGGGCAGCTGGGCTCTGCCCATGCCCAGGAGCTCTAAAAACTCTTCAATTGCACCAAATTTTCCCACATGGTCTAACTCATTTTCCACATGCCAGGTTTGACATGTAGGTGCTGGTCATGTGGAAGGACTGAGCATGATCAATCCACATCAGATTTAACAGGAGCTTTCACTTTCAGCATACGAATTACTATGCAGTGATGAGAATCTCCGAAAGTCATCTCACAGCACTCTTAAAGTGGGTACCAAACTAGTAGGATACATCCAGTATTAATCAGTGGTTTAATTTACTGTAGGTTATATGGAGATAATGCCACGAGCGTCACTGTATATGTTTTTTATAACAATAAACAATTGGAATATGCTGGTTAACAGCATTCAAAGTACACTAGTTGACCATAAATATTTGAAATTAGGATGAAAAAAAGGAAAGTGAGGAATACATAGGGGTGTGTATATATTTATATAAACATTAATTTTCCATTATTAAAATGACCTACAATCTGCACACTTCAAAAAGCATTACTTACTACTTTCAATAAGTATTAGTATAGATAAAAATCACCCGCCTATCACAGTGAATATTTTAATCTCTTAATATATTTTTATTGATTTCCATACCTCATTGGGATCAGAATCTGCTCAGAGGTATGAGGTATCAAAACCCTTGATCTGACCACTTCACAAAGTTTTACATCAGTTTTTTTTACTACACGCATTTTATTAAAAATTAAAATGCAATAAAGAAATTGCATTAAAATTTAATGATGCTCTAACTTTTACCCCTACCATTTTCTGGGCACCAGGGGAGACACACAGTTGTATATAAGACCTGAAAAAGCATCACTACTGAATAAATATACTTGCTAAATTGGACAAAAATTGGTCCCAATACATCAATTAGCACTTTGGTTTTGGCTATGTAAAACTATCTCTAAAGGCATTTTCTTGTTTAAAAACTCCAGGGGCCCCTTTACAAGCACTGCCACACTGGAAAGTGTTCCTCTGCGTTTCCAGTGCAGTGACCACCTCTCGTCTCATCTGCAAAGCAGTCAGTGTTGCCTGCAGTGTTAAACGCCCATCTGCACTCAGGATTCAAAGCTAACAAGTAAAAGCAATGGTACACATGCCACGCTTCTGCGGAGGTTCATTCTCCTTTTCAACTTTGACCACACCGATACGAGCAGGTATATTTGAAAGGTTAAAAGCTTGAGTTATTTTACTGTCGTCTTCATAACGCTCCAAACACATTTGAAATAAATTATGGAGCAGACACCATCACTCACTTCTATGTATGTTTAATTGCAGAGTAACCCAGAGCTTCTCAGCAGATCAGGCAAAATTGGATTTTGATGTCCAAGAGCTGCTGCTGCCGTGACAGGGGGTTAGGGTAAACCTGACAAGAGTACTTGCAGAAATGGGTGAAAGCCTTCACGCTGATGGGACTGGGTCAAACTAGACTAATTTAAGTATGTGTAGGCTCCCTCTCCAACTAGCTTGTTCCTCCAGCCTTGAGGCACTGCTTGCCCAGTCACATGTGGGGAATTTTCCTCCTCAGCATGTAAAGTACTCAGCGACGCAGTTCTGTGTGTTGGGTAAGCATGGGTAATTACTGTCTATGCCATGGTAATGAAAAGATGTTGTGTTAATAAAGCTGAAACCCTTTCCATAAGGTACATACGATAGTCAACCGCTTGTAGAAACGGTCAACTTTTGGCCATAAAGACATTTAAGTAGTAATTAAACATTGTGACACCAAAACTTTGAAAGTTTTATCATTATGGTTTTGTTACGTACCATTTGCAGGGGGAGTATCTTAAAACTAAACTCAAATGTAAACTTTCTTGACCAATGTCAGCTTGGCACCAACTCACTATTTAATTGACTGTTAACAAATTCTCCAAGATGTGACTGCTATACAGATATTTTATCTTCCTGTTAATTGGTAATTATGAATTGGCAGGAAAAACAGTGTTTCTTTCCAATTATCCCAGAACTCCGTGATTATTTAAACTTTGCTAATTAGCAGCGGAGGGCTGGTACATCTTCTGGGCAAATTGTATTTGATAATCCTTATTAAAATATACATGGCAGTAGTTGACTTGTAACAAACAAAACAAAAAAAAAGTGGTAGTTCAAAGGGTATTAGATACAGCACAAGACAAATGGGGGCCTATTAAAATTTCCCCAACTGTTCTAATGAGAATGCCGAGGGTCATTTCTTCCTAGTTTACCATCTGTTTGGTTTCTGGCAAGTATCTCCGGCGTGAAGGGAGGGTCCTGGAGCCCATTTGGCTTGTCACAAAGTAAACCAGGGATCTACAGCAATTTCAGTAAGTTACAAAATTGCGCTTCAAGAGCAGCAGCATGTACACAGATGAAAACTTTGGGGTTTTTTAAGAGCTGGCATTTACTGATTATTCCTTACTTTTTAAAGCTGTGAATAAGCACAGAGCAGCAAAGTCTGAGAAGGAGGGATCTATTTTATAGGCTCACCTAACAAGAAAAATCCAACAGTTGGCCTTTTTCCATCTCACAATGTTAGTGAGGGATATTTTCCCTTCTCTGTCAAAATCTGAAAGCAAAACATTACCCCAGAACCACCACTGTTTGAGCAGAAACTGGTGCCAAAACCAAGCCTCTGGATGCTCTAAGCTACATGCCGCATCCAGGAGCGGCAGGAGCCTTGGGTATTTCCATTGCTCGGTCCAGACCAATGCATCAGCAGAGCTGGGAAGCACGACCAGAGCATTTTTTACAGTACCACCTTGGAGATGACATTGTGGGTGTCTTTCAGCCATGCAAGCACCCACTTTGCCCTTCTTCCTCTGGGGATGAAACCAGCATCATCACCAATGACACCCACCTACAGTCACTCTGCCCTAAGGCTGCTTGTGACCTGTGATTCAAAGGGGAACATGGGACCAGGGAACTACTTTTATCTTTTTCCCCAATTCCCAACTCGGAGAGCTGGATCAAAATGATCCTTCATCTACAAACTGAAAGGAGATTTTGGTTTTGGCCTGCTATGCAAACATGTCTGTAACCAAAATACCAAGCAGACCATTATGTGAAGGCTGCCTTAATCCTGTCAAAGGCAATAGAATAATTTAAAAAGTATAAGATGAAAAGTAACACCAAGTGAATTATTTCTGGTGATTGCTCTTCCCATGATTTCCTCTAGGAAATTTATTATTCATCATATTTTAAGGAATATTTTAGCTATTTAATTTTTTTTTTTGATCCCAGAGACTCAGTGTATTACTTACAGTAGGTGTGATCACCTTCACAGCATAGAAACAAAGAATTGCAAAAGAAGAAAGATTGCAAGATTGTCTTTCATATTTGCATTTTTGTTTTCTAGCAGATGCAATTCCCCTGTCCAGGCACTAAAATGTTTTCAGGTAACATCACTCTCATAGCCTTTTATAAAGTAGTTCACAGAGTTAAACAAAACCTAAAATTCACCAGCAGTTTATGACCTCACAGTAGAAAGGAGACATCTGTTTTAAAAAATAGCAAATTACAAGTTGTATAAACCTACACAGAAAACATCCCAAAACTTCTCTGTTAGCCAATCAGGCCTGTAGCAACACTGTTCAGTGTAATGAGAGCTTTGAATCCACTGTCTCTACCACAATAAAGCCTAAGGACTTATAAAAGGACCTTTTCAATTTAGGTTGAAAGATTAATGCATATATAAATATTATCACAAAATTACTTGTTTATTCTACATTTATTAATTACTACACTGATGTTCACCTTTTATGATTTTGCATAAAATTATTTTTGGGGGGGGGGGGGGGTAATTATAAAGGCTTACATTTCCCACTGTAGTCTCTAAGAAACTAATTACACCAAACTAAAATTTTAAATAATTTGTCATGGGTGCATGATGTGAAAATCTACCGGGGAGCCACAAATCTTTGGGAAGAGTCTGAATGTGCGGAGACGCAGTGTGACTGGCAGGTCAAAGGCAAGCTTTGATGTGCACAGCTCAACACGTCTGTCTGCTCAACCAGGCTGTCAGCCGGGACGATCCCGTGTAATGAGACAGATTCAGGTCCTCAGCACCCAGCGCTCCTTATCACTGCTGAGGGATTATGCTGTAATCTCCTCCTTTAATTGCAGAAATGATACTGTGTTCCTTGCTTTCTAGTGCACATGGCTTTGGAGGAGCTGAGCTGCCTTTTCCTGCTTATCCTAAGTTACAGACTGGTACCTCTGCCATCCACCAAACCCATTTAACCTTAATCTCATTTGCAAGCCATCTTTCCCATCAAACCCACCACTGCATTTGTAGCTTTCTAATGTATTTTTTTACTAGTCCTGTCTCCCACTTTCCTCTTATATAGTCAGAAGTCAAACAGTGAGAACCCATAAATGACCATATGTACATCTTGGCTGTATGGGAGTAGCCTTGGTGGGCTGATAAACCCCAGAGTATGATCAGCAGATGCCTCAAGCTCCCAAAAGAGGTCAAACACTGACAAAGACCCTCAGAGTCAAAAGCAGAAGGAAAGGATGCATGGGGATGGAAAGATCACACTGGAGTCCAAAATGCACCTCTACAGAGATGGAGTGTGAATGACAGAGGGTATCAGTGTGGGTTAAGAAAGGGGGAGATAAACAAAGGGTCTGCTGTTCCCCTGGCAGCGTTGAAGGACATCAAAATGAGTCCCAGGTATGCACTGCACTCATCAGGAGAGTGGAAATGATACTGGAGAGATGCAAGGTAGGGTATCTATTGTATCATGGGATCTAACAAAGAAATAAACGCTATTCTTAAAAACTCAATTTAAGGATTATTTCTTTGCTAAAGGACCTCACAGCTTGCTTGGAGCTGTTTCAAGTACGCATTTATGTTTTATCCCCGGTCCAATTTTGGCTTTACAGTTTTAGTTTTACCTCTAACTGAACCCAGACAATGGTTCATCTTGGGACAAAAGATGAATATTTATGATCACTATTAAGTTTTATTGCCAGAAGTTCACTCATTTCTCCCTAAAAGAGTTGTTAGAAGGTTTCCCAAATGAAAATCTCAGCAAGTTTCACATCAGTATAATCCCACAGAGGAACCAAGGATACTTTGGCTACATGATACATACTGAAAAAGAAAAAAAGCATAACCCTTAGAATTAACTCTGTTAGCACTAGCATGTTTTCTCCTTTTCCTTCAAAGCTTCTTGACACAGTTAACTAGCTGTGATAACTGACAACAATTGTGCTTCCATCAAGCAACTTCTTGTCATAATTTAACCCAGCCAACAACTAAGCACCACATAGCCGCTCGCTCGCAGGTTTTTCAAATGCGCTTGTCCTTAGCACAGCTGGCCTGGCTGCTACTGCTGAATGCAACAGCAGAACTTTAGATGTATAATAATTCTGCAAAACCTGTCCTACCCCTTTTACTACAATTGTGTTTTTCATACATGGAAAATAATTGATTACATAAAATACCTTAACCACCATTCTGGTTTTAAGAAAGACACTATTGTTGAGTGAATGGAAAAAGTAGGTTAACATAAGCTCAAAGCAATCAGTTTTGCAGCCCAAGAACAGTTAGATGCCTTAGGCTAAATGCTTTAGTTTATACCAAATGTCACACCATTTAGAAATGGCTGTTTCAACTAGTTTAGCTACTGAGGCTTTTCTCTCTTAAAATTAATGCAATTCAGTATAGCAGTACTAGTCTGACCAAAAAGGAAGAAAGTGGAAGAAACAACAAAAGCTGTCTAGAAGCCACCACTGCCTTATCTCATTGACTCCCACTGACTTCCACATATCGTTGATTACTCAGCCTAAATTAACCGTCTCAGTAACTGTTATTGATGCTCTCTGTACAGCCCTGTATTCATTACCCTGGGTTGCAAACTGCAAGTTACACTGGACTTACCAAATCCAAAAGCACTGGAACCACCAACGCTCTGGGAAGCCTGAACACTGGTAGAAGTGTAGAGCCCAGTTACCAGTAAGCCATCAAAGAAGGTACTTGTCGAAATAGTCACTGAAATGAGAGAAATAAAACACATATAATTATTTATAAGCAGTACTTAAGATCCTATACAAATTCTGTGAGCAGACTTGCACTTGAATGAGATCCCATCATTCACTACAGTGAATTCATCTGAATTCCTGCAATACTTACGACACTTCAGTGACTTTAAATTGGCTTTCCCATGTAATTTCCCCAAACAACTTGTTCAGCATTCAAGTTGTGTGTGCCAAGTTTCAGTATGCTCCTGTACAACTTCCTCAGGGTTTAAAGAGGACTGACAGTTCCAGAGGTAAACAACTAGCATTTACTGGTGCTTGACTCAGCTTCTATTTCTGAATGAATCTTACATCATGTACCAGCAATTATCTTCAGCAGGAACCAGACACAAATTGAGCGTTACAACAGGATCTGAAATGAACATCAAAAGGGTGGTTGTGGCCATCTCTGCTTGGGAAGTTGCCTCTACTAGAAGCACAAAACTATGCTGTACACTAAATGCACAATGAGTTAGTAAAACGTAGCACTGAAATATATGGCTTAGAAATTATTGTCAAGATACTAGAATATAGTAAAAGCAGTGAAATAACCAGGATTATGGTATTGTTTTTTCTGGACTTGAACACACTGCTAAGTTACAGTTATCATACTATACACTTAAGTTCTATGTTTATCTGGGTTATTATAGATTATGTGTATTTAAATAACTCATGAATGTATTTTTAAGAGATTATTGCAAACAGCAATTCTCACATTTTTACTTCAGTATCTTTCAGGATTGCATTGCTGTGTATTTATCAGCTGCAGTGGTTGTATCTTAGAAAGGCCTAAATTATTAAGTGCCAGGTTTAGTTTTTTCCCATTATATAAATGCAATATCCTCTATGGCCAGAATAACTTTTCTAATCCTGCAGCAGCACGCAACCTTCTTTGCTTCATGATATTCTCCTGTCCTTTTTTTTTTTTTTTAATTTAATATTCTAACATTAGGTTGCCTACCTCTCAATTAAAAATCAGAGCTAGGAATTTTTACAAAAAATTAATTAGATGATAGCTTTACAATGAGGTAAATTTTCTTCTCTTTCTCTTCTCACCTTTGTCTATTATCACCCTTTCCTACATACAATGTCTGTCTACAGTCTTTACCCATATTTATTTAAATGTGGAAAACTGCATTGCAAACCTATGGCCTAAAATATAGAACTTTTTCTTTTTAAGATATGTTAGGAAGGGCAAAGAACCTGCAAGAAGATCCACACAAAAAGTTCTCCCTGCTGAAGAACCACATTCCTGTAGCCTCATACACTGAAGACACATCAAGACCTTAGTTATCACACCGGTTCTGCTTTCATACTTTAATCCTCCCCCCACCCTTAACACAGACCAGTACTCAACAGGGATTGCTGATAAACTCTGATCTCTCCCTACATCATGTCCACCTGCACGTATTGCTCTTCCTTTCTGGAAACATCATGAGCCAGTGACCAGACATGGAATAGAATCAAGGTACTGTGAGGTGACTGCTGGGACATTCACTGGTGATACACATTCAGCAGTGAAACAGTTGTGGAGGTTTTAATCCCAACAGTCGTTCAGTGTTTCATCTGGGGTATGCATTGGCTTCAACTTACTATTAAATATCTAAAGAACATGGAAACATTGATTGGCTTAATTTGTTCCAAGCAGAGGAGCAATATTTACCAAGTTCAATTTATTTTTCAACTCTTTCATTATCTTCCTTTGAGTATTCAATAGCATACTGAATCCAACTTTTCTGCTCCCATGACTCCAAATTTCAGTATTTTGCAAAAGACACTTCCCTGAATGCAGCTGCAAGTGCAGAGCCATATGCTCAATTTTTAAGAGGCCACTTCTGAGATATATGTCAAAAGAACAGCAAAAGAGACTAGATTTTTTTTAAACAAAATCAGTCTTATGGAGAGAAAAAGAAAATCAAACAAGCAAACAATGAGTTCTTCACGCGTTTTACGATGAAGTGGTGAATAAAGCAGAACCTTTTCTTCCCTTTGTGCTTTTAAACTAACAAAAAGGCAAAACATATGTTGAAAAAATATGCCTATGTGTTATTTTTGAAGACTTGGCAAAACAGTCAGTGAAAAGCATTGACAGAAGGGCACTGGGCCAGTACTTTGCTGCCATTTTGTTTCCCTGTGGGGAAGCATCTTATTCTTTACTGAATAGGATATAATGCAAAATCCCACTGTGAACAGGTGACCAGTTTCTCTCTGGGAAAGAAGTGATATTTTACAATGCCTGTATTTGATTTTGGACATATTTGTGTGATTGTCAACCCTCATTTTACATGAGCATGTAATAGGTCAATTTTTATTGTTGAAAAATTTCCAACACAGTATGGCTCCCTCATTAAGCCTCTGGGAAACTGCACAACGCCTCTAGCACATTTTTTAAAAACAGAGCACTAGGCTGTTATTATACACGTGTCATACGTTTCAGAATAATTTCATAGTTCTCCAAGAGGAAAAAAATTAATCATGACATTCTCAGCGATGATTTTTTTCTCTACCCAGTGGTGAAA
Source organism: Rhynochetos jubatus (assembly GCA_027574665.1). Taxonomy (NCBI): domain Eukaryota; kingdom Metazoa; phylum Chordata; class Aves; order Eurypygiformes; family Rhynochetidae; genus Rhynochetos; species Rhynochetos jubatus. The sequence goes on from CM050652.1 coordinate 13,913,548, forward strand.
TACATCACATTCCCATAAAATGAAAGAAAACACACACCATGCCAAGTCTTAATGACCAAGAACAGGAAAGCTGTGCTAATGCACAGCCCAGCAACCGGACCATGATTTTATGTCAGGACTAGGGCTTGATACTGAGGGCTCTAAGCTTCCCCTTCCAATGACAAAAAGATGATTCCTCCAAGATCCCCTCCACCAGGCTTTGTTTCTGCCTTTACACTGGCTCATGACAAATATCCAGCACTTCAGGAGAGAGGACTGAAGTCAAGACCCACCTGGACCTTGGAAAACACTTGGAGAGGTATAGCTGCACAGGGCACCCAGGGTTGGGCAGGCATGGGGGGCCCTGGCACAGCCCCCCTGCCCACCCCATGGCACCCAGTGGGTGACACAGCAGTGAGTCTCATCTACAAGTACAACCAGGCTCTGCTCCATCCTCTACAACACCCTTCCTTGGGAGGAGAATACGGGTGAGTGAAGAAAGGAGGAGCCCTTCCCAGCCCTGGGGACTGCTCAGCTGGGCAGTGGGGATGCCGAACCCTGCCACCCCCCACAGAGCAGCCCTTCTGGATGCTGCATCAGGGTGCATGGGGAGCCTCAGCTTGGTTTGTCTCACCCCTCACACTGGTGACAGTGAGGGAGCTTGCGAGAGCCCGTGGGAGCAGGGAGCCCATGGCACAGACATAAGTAGGAAGCCCTTGGCTGCTTTGAAACAGCCCAGTGACAGGGTCTGAGAACATCTTTGAGAAACAGAAGGGCTGTGCTGGGAACAACCTACTGATCAGGCAACACCACACTGCAAATACTAGAGGCAAAGCTGACAACAACTACTTTAAAAGTTGCCCAACATCTCTTTCTATGTTCGGTTCCTGAGATCTTTGCCAATTTTTACCCTCTTGGGCTTTTTGTGGGGTTTGGGTTTTTTTTTCATCCATGGTAAGTGTCTGCCTCAGACTAATTATTTAAGGGAGAAGGCATTTCAATCAAAACACTTCATTCATTTCTGAGATTAGGGTAGAGGAAACGTTGCGTTGCCCTGGCTGAAAAATTCCAGTGTCCTTTGCTATCAGCAACTTTTCTACTCTGAAGTGTGAAAGCTGTCCTCCAAGCTTAGACAAACTACATTTTATATATATATATATATATAAAAAAAAAAAAAAAATCAAAAAAATCAGAGTTCACAGATGCTTAACATAGACATGTTCAATTTTAGCATCTAAGTATTTCTGGAGATTCTGTCCTCATTTAGCACTCCTCAAGCACTTGCTGATGAATAGAGCCCACTGAATAAAGTCCCATGAAATATATTTTAGATCAGCTATACTGCTTTATTGAAGCAAAAGTGCTTCGTGAAGATAGCAGTTCCAATAATGTTTTGATCTGGGAAGTTTCTCAGTGTATTAAAGCAGAAAGTCATGTCTGCTGGTTGGAAAGAAAGGGATCTTAACCAAAAGTCTAAGCCTTCTGATGAGAAAACATCAATTCACCAGAATCTCACTTCTCAAAATGCTGCAAAATGTGCAAAAGGTCACAAAAATGAAGTTGCTCCTAGTTTGACCAACACCATCCCCAACTTAAACCAAGGAGACATAAAAGCAGATCTGAGGGCAAGGGGACAGTGAGCAAACTGGGATGAAGAAGGTGGTGACACTAGAACCAATACAGGGAATAGAGGAAGAGAGAGTTTTTGGAGAACAAGTGGGGATTGATAGGGAAGAGGGGACTACAGCTGAGCAAAGCAGCAGATGGAAAGTGACTGAAAGGAAGAGATGACATGCAGCTGTGGCCTGGGAACCCTGGAGAAGTTCAGTACACAGACTCACACAGACCAGAAAGAGAGACCAGGCACAAAACCACCTGTAAAACAACAGCAAGGTTTGGGTCAGTCTCACATGCTGGTCAACAGTCAAGACGGCAACCCACTATCATCTCTTACTCCACCTTCTGAATCAAATGAACAGTGTTTCCATAATGGATATGAAACCTCCCTGTCCATAAACCATGTGCATAGGAATACACGGTTTGGGTGGATAGCTTCAGATTACTCTGCAAAAGCCTAGGAATGGGAAAAGCCTAGGAAAAAACAAAACATTGGCTAGGAAACACCACAGAATTAGCCTCCCCTGCCACTTTGCCCTACCCTTCTTTCTGCACAATGGCTCTGGTCACATTGGTTTTTTGGGAACAGCTGTATTTCAAGAATTGTCATTTAAGTTCACTTTTCCACCAAAAAAAACACGTGGAAAGTTGCCAACTGCAACCCCCTTCACACTCACGCTGCTGTGCTACAGTCACTACAGACACCAGCTAAGTGAGCGGTCAGGCTGGCCTCATCCTGCCAACACCACACATCTCTATGGAGCTTTGGGTGCAATTTCCTTAGGAATGGAAGGGATGCCGCAGTCTCTCTTTGGAGACGCCTCACACTTCCCATGACAAGTTTCTGTGAGAGCCCTGGAGTTGGTGCCTCCCGCGGGACAAGGAGCAGCGGCGCCTCAGGCAATGCTGGGAGCCAACATGCCTCGAATGCGGGTCATGAAGAAGGAAGCTGACAAAGATGCTGCTGAAATTATACCACAGATGGAGGTAGCAGCATAATAGAAAAGACAAAGTGGGTTTTGAACTGTAGTTATTTCCAGATATTTGAGAAACTCATGGTATTCTTACGAGCATAATCTTCACTGTGTTTCCAGTGCATATGCTACAAATAATATATATAATATTATAGAAATCTATTAATCTGGGTAAGTAATCGAATAAAATTTGTCTTACATTCCCTTGAGGGACTGATTTACTCTCCGAAAAGATAGCTGCATGACTAACACTCAAAATACTCAAAGTAATACAGTTAATGCGTCTCAACTGTAAAGACAGAGAAAAACTGCCAGATGGAGGAAGGGGATCATCTCAGGAGATACCTGCCACTGACAGGTCTTACCAAATTTGGCTGCTTTAGAGCATCAGCTAAATATCACCAAGGTGGCTGATACTTACAGAAATTCCATGGAATTTCAGCTGCTGTTGATGACACAGTTAAACTTAAGGCAAGGAAAAGCTATGACACATGAAACAGCATGAGTGGAGATTCACAGTTCAAGAAAGAATTATAAATGCAAAAATCTTTGAAGCCCTATATACTATTTAGGTGAGTCAAGGCGCATAACAGCAGTGTAAAAGTGCACTTTTGTGTACCATGAAGAAAACAGGACACAAATTCAGTATGTGAAACAGGATCATCACAGACAGCAAACTTCCCAAAATCAGACTTCCCGGTATCGAAACAGGGATAAGCTTTTTTTTAATGATCTTGTCAAGGTCAAAGCCAGTTCTTTATAATACTGTAATATTGCATCATTGCACACCTGAGCTGTAGCTGGAAACTTGCCTCTTAGGATATAAATTACTTATACTGAAGTCAGAGTTTTTTGCTTGACTTCTCAAAAAAATGTATCCATCTCTAAGTAATGTAAGTCAGGTGTGCAATGGCACTGTTCAGAGAGGACTCTGTTCCTTCAGAGTGTCATGGCTTTCACAGGAGACTACATAACGAAATGGAGACAGCAAAGGTTATCAACATCACACTACATTCAGAGCCAAGCAGAGTTTAACACCAGCTAAAACAGCCAACAACAGGAATGCAATCCAACAGGAGCACACTTGGGACCACCCAAGCTCACATGCTTGTGCACAAACACTGACTTCCCTCATACAGCTCAGAAGACCAGGAAGAACTCATTCTTGAACAAATTAACTCAGGAGACCAGCACAGAGACAGTCCATCTTCCAAGTCTCATTTTCTGTTGCCTCAATGGCAAAGACTGAGTTTGGTCAAACTCCAGACATGCCACTCCTGTAGGCACAGGGCACACGGCACGCCAGGAGGATGACAACAGGCACACCAAGGCTAACACACTTTCTCCTAAACAACATCTGACTTGCATCTGGAATGGTCACAACTACTGTTTAAAAATACATAGAACATAGTGTGCTACCACCTCGTGCTGAAATTGTCATCTGGTTCTGCGTGGTCTCCCAAAAGCTGAGACGCACCAGCTCATTGCAGGATGCAGAACAGAGACAGTCCTGCCACTGACGCATTCCCACCATGCTACCAGGACCAACGAGAGGTCCCCCCACAGTAGGTCTCACCTGCCCCCAGCACCAGCCCCACCAGCTCAGAGATGGAGCTGGGATGGGGAAACAGTGAGCCCAGTGAGCAGGAGGAGTTCTGGCAGGGTCACGTGCCATAGCTGTCTGCATCTCGGCATCTCTTGGCCAATAGGATCTGATTGGAAGCCCCCACTGGGCTCCTTCTGTTCCAAATATTCCCTCTCTGGCTTTGCTCACAATAGCTTTAAAAGTAGAAATGAAGTGGTGCTCCCAGTGTGGCTTTCTGGACTGATTGCCTGCAGTCCCAGCAAGTTGGGAAAGGTTTGTGCAAAAGATAACTAACACATGGAACACATCATTGCATCATCATGAGATGCCAAACACAAGTGGCACAAGTGCAAACCCATCCTGGCATAGAGTACTGTCTGACAGGGCACTGTTAATACTAAGCCCAAACCCTTAAAATACGAGATCACCTCTGAAATGCCAACTACAGATGAAATTGCTAGTAAAATGAGAAAAAGCTCTGATACCTTAAAGGTGCACTGTTTAGACACTGCTGTGACAAGCAATCTATAAACACTCAAACAGAGTTTTAGAGGTTTGCATTCAAAACAGTGTGCTGATAAAACACACTCCACCATGAATTTACAAATACATTTGTAAACAAGAATATAAAAACTGTATATGTTTAATTACATTCAGAACCTTATTAGTGAAAAAGAAGGAAGTTTTAAGAATAGTGACATATATAATGACATCAAACTAACCTGTACTGCTCACAGAAATACTCTGCTTTCAAAAGAAACCAGAATCCAGGAATTCATAGTTATGCAGCAATTTTAAATATTAATGTCAGCCAGATACCTAAGAACAGCATGAATCACAGGTGTACACCTCATCCAGCAAAAAACAAAAGCAGAAAACCCACAGGATTCTTACTCATACTGGTTTTGATTTTCCCTAGGTAGATGGAAGAAAACAAAAATGAAAGATATTTCAGCATGGTTGAACGGGCAAGGGACAGCACTCCTACACCCGAAAATGTTCTCTCTTAAGTAATGGTTTTCTAAAGCCCACACCAGAGCACTAGACTCAAAACAGCACACCAGTGAACTTTTCCTGAAGGTGGGCTGATGGCATGTTGAACAACACCATCTCTAACCTGTGATGCCTTTACCAATAGCTATTGGGAAGAGGGGAATAAAAATGCATGAGTTTTGAACCTTGCTCTCCACAGCATAAGATCAGATCTGATATTGCTCTGCGGTGCTAGTTTCAGTGGTTCTGCCCCACGCGCCATCAAATCGCTTTGTCTCTAAGCTTTTCAATTCCTTTCCTAACTTGGTAATGAGCAACAGAGAACTGAAAATAGATTGCAGATGTGTGGCAAGATGTCAGTAACATGATATACAGAGACATCATTTGTCATTGATGCAAAGAGTAGCCTATCAGCTTAGTGAAAGAACTATTTGCAAAAACATTACTTATAACATCTTTTTGAAAGTTCATAACAAGACAGTGATAATGACAGCAGCAGCAATATAACCAGAGTTTATTCTATTCCAAAACTACAAAGGATTGGTCACATTTTTTATGTCCTCCTCAGAGCTTATAAAAGCTAAGATGTTTTTATAAGCTCCGAGCCTACATCTCAGTGAAGAGTCCAATGCCTAGACCTGTGAATGGACTCAGGCAACTAAAACAGGTGCATGATTCCAAAATTACACCCAAAAGCCTGATTTCTCATGCATCAAAATCCCTAACTTCAATACATTTCTGACCATACCCAAAGTCACCAGAAACTTGGCCACATGGAGTAGCACGGTGTTTTGTTCCAGCTGGCAGCACCAAACACATTGGCACAGCGCAGAGACCTGACAGAGCAGAGGTAAGACTGCCTACTGCCACAGCAGCCTGCTTCCTAACCAACAGACGGGTAATTAAGGCTCTCACCTAGGTAAGAGGATTCAAACCTGAATTTCCCAAGCAAATATCCTAAAATATTTTGAACTCCAGTGTCTGTGTGGCCCAGCCACTGTCTCTGTGCTGCAGGCATTGCATTTTGTATGGGAAAAGTGAATACCAGCTGGCACAGACAGGCTTGTTCTCTATTCCTGTAGTTGGGGTAGCCTTCTTGGAAGGAGGAGATGGAGGTTTCAGACAGTAGCCCAGTGAATATGTGCTACTGCTATATAAAGCTCCTGAGAACATCATATCTCTTTATGTCACCCCATTTAGCCTGTAAATCTCACCCTAACGTTGACATCTAAAACAGGCCAGATGAATCACACTTGAGAAATGCCTGATTCTCTCCACAGACTATAATGGGAGCCTAGACTGTAAAGCTCAGCTGTAGATGTCAACACTGAAGATGTCCAAACTGAGATGGATCTCACAAAAAATCCCCTCCACACAGAGTGAGTAATTATCCAGCTTCTATTAGAATTGTTGAACTATTACCCGCATCAGAGGGAGCCGAGTAGGAAGTAAGCATCCCAGCACCCAGAGCTCACCCGAGGACATGAGAGACAATGACTATCTTTATCTTCTTTCTTGTGCTATGCCAAATATATCATTAATGCCTAGCAACTTAGTGAGCACTGCTGTAGTACCAAGAAGCTCCAAAGGACATCAGTGAAGGTCTGTTACTCCGTTTGATAACTCAGAGCCCTGAAGAGCATTAATGAAGTTTAAGCAGTAGAAACAATCTGGAAATTAAACAAAATTCATTTCACATCCACTATGTCTCTAAAAATGGTGTCTAGCAGAAGTCACCAACTGTCAAAATTCAACCACTGAATTATATTGCATACTATAGCCAAAACAAGAATGATTATCTAAATACTATTTCCTATAATGAATACTTAGGATGATCATTCATAGTTCTAGTTTATGAAATACAAATCAAATCATGTTAGTGGTTAAGATTCGTCTCTATGCAACAAAATATCATTAATATGAGGGTTAACAACATAACAGCCAGCAACACACACTTTAACAGTACATACGTGACAGTTAGACTTAAACCACTGTGAAACATATTTTTCCAGTCCTCGTGTAGTATTTCTTCTACCTAAAGCCCTGGGTGCAGATGGGAAGAGTATCAGGGTCATTCATAGACCTCACCAGCTACAAAGGCTATGAATCAAGCCTGGTCTACGTTGGAACATGTTTGTGTCCTTATTCAGCAGCCACCAATCTCCTCATTAGAGTTGCAAATTCAATTTTTGTCATGCTTCTATGAAACTTGCCAACGTAACATTATTCTTAAAAACAGATTAAACTTTATTGTGATTACCTTTTTATTACTCTAAGCCTGAGAATATTGACCTCCGTTTTGAAGTCTAAACTTATTTTTCATGCCTTTCAAGTTTATGTGAGGTTGCCTGTTTGATACCCATACATGAAAATTTCATATTGTTGGCTGTGCTCTCAATAAATTATTTAGAAGGTCTGAATATTACTGCAGTGTTCAGATTTTCAGAAGAGTTTGGTAAATTCCCTTTATTCTGCAGTCCTCAAAAGACAAACAACTACTCATCACACAAATAACAATAGCATTAGAAGACAAAATGAAGGCTGGCTTGGAAGAGAGCAAGTATAATTACCTACTGGAAATTTATAACTCAGTAGTATCTAAACATTTGCAAGAACTTTTGTCATAATTTTAGCCAAGGAAGCGCGCCAACTAAAACCAAGCTGTTGAACATGTTTACCTCAGGCTAAAAGAATACAAATCCTCTTATAGACAGAAGAATTATGATAAGCAAATACAGCGAAGTGCATGAGTTCAAGTGATACTGGAGAATAAGGAAGCATCTTCAAATTAAAATACACACATGCAGTGTTCTTTCATAACTATTAAGCTATAATATAAAATAGAGCCCTAGAGCAGTATAAGACAATAGGTCCATCTTTCCCTAAACATCCTGAAAGAAATCTCTTAAAGCTTCTATCTTGAAATTACATTTTTTTAATAAATAAAAAAAAACCCAAAACAAAAGACAGGTCAGCTTCTTCCTTGCTTTAGAACTTCTTTAATTTGCCCTACAAACATACTGAAACCTTAGACACAGCCCACATAAGGCCTGCTTGTTACTCTCAAACTGTGTAAATAACATTTATCCAAGTCCTAGTGTACTGAAAAATTGTATCGGTGCATTATAAAATTTAATATCTTTTTTCTAGTACCAGTGCAAGTGTGACAGTGACTGGAAATGCACACACCTGTGGTGACTACTTTGAAAAGCTCTCAGCACTGGATTTTTTTTTTTTTTAACCTTCTAGAGAGCAGAACTTCTGAATTGCAGAGCATCCTTAGCTGGTGTGAATTACAAGAGTTGGGATGCTAAAATTCAGCTGCTTAAAGACATGTGCCTTGTGAGGCACTCTGAGGAGACAGGAAGGCAACGAATACAATGCGCCACGAGACAAGCTCCTGCCCTGGGGTTCCTGTATGTTATTTCAAACAGCACTGCCCTCTTAGGTATCCAAATTCTCCCACTGAGCTGGTCAAAATCCCTGCCAGCAAATTGTTCTGATCCCACCCAGCTGCAAATGCTTTGAGAGGGCTACAAGAAACAGGGTGTGCAAAGAATGAGCCTCACATCCCCTCCACATACACTCCTATCTCTAGGTACACTGTGATGTGGTATGTAATAGTCATCAATGAACACTTGAAGTGTTCATTTAAATAAGTGTATTTGTACTTTTACAGCTTCAAGTGGCAAGGAGCTCCAGGATTTAATTACATAACACATGAAGAAGTTTTTCCTTTATTTTCTAAGCTCTGTTTTCTGTAAAGCCTTGTATTTTCAGTAACAGCAAAACATTTTTGCTTTATTAACAGCATTCATTACTTGCAGTCATCTTTCACATCTCCATCAATCATCCCTTACCTAAACTGCAGAAACTAAAGTAAGTTTCTGATTACACAGGAAGATGCTCCCTCTCTCTCATCATCTACTTTTACTATGATATTTCCAAGCAGAGGCATCCAGGTCTGCCATAACACTGAAGCCTGGGTAGATCATTATATTGCACACCCAGAGGCAAAATTATGCTGGCCATTTCACTTTTCACTCCTTTCCTCATAATTCCTAAGGTTAAATTTGATTTTTTTCCCCCTCATCCTTAGCACAAAGGTGATATGAGATTCACTCCCAATATCCTGTCCCACATATTCTGCATTATTTTTGCCTTTGTTTATCTCAGGCTAAAAGAATACACCCCCCTTTCTTATAGTAACAGTTAGCCTTGTATTTTACTACCTTGAACAGTATGGTACATGATGTTGTTACCTTGCTATTAGCCCCCATGGTCACTTGGGCCATGCTTATCTTCAGGCATCAAGCCATGACAATGACACTTCTTCCTCATCAGCCTCAGACCTCCCTCCTCACAATGGTTTCCTCATGTGACATAATTCAGGTGAAAGCTGGCATACTCTTATCATTTAGATCATGAACAAGAGTGAGAAAAAGTTTCTGACTCCACTCGTATTTAATAAATTTGTGCTTATCTTTTTATCTTCCTTAAACCAAGGCTTAACAGGATTGCTCAAAAGGACTGCAGTAATAAAAGACCTTAAATAACCTGGTGCTTTGCAGTCTAAATATGCTGGGCATCCAATATAGCAGTTGTGCATTGGACATGCAGATTTTTTTTAATACCAGACAGGGGATTCATATGCCTGGATGTGAGTGTGCAGAACCCAAAGCACTCAGCTCAGTTCTTTCTATACAACAGATCTACCCAGTGGAGTCAGCAGTGTCTGTGTTGCAGCCTGTCCAGCCCCAAAGTAGATACCATGTCAGGATCGGGGGGTGTTGGCTATAGCTCCCTGGGGAGCAAGGGGCTGAGAGTGCGCAAGAGTCCTGATAAGAAGGGCAAAAGTAAAGAAAACGAGAACAGAAAAGACTGAAATGCACTGAGAGTTGCTGAGAACCATGAGCAGGAAGAGTAGGACCAAAATACATGATGCTGATTATTATGGGAACAGAGCACAAGAGTTTAAAAATATGATTTAATTTTGCATGTATGATTCATGCAACAAAATAATTCTGCTTAAGCACAGTCCCTCATTTAGTTGGTGAGGAATGCTAGAAAAAAAGAAAGAAGCTAGACAACCCCCATCTATAAACTTGAACATAACTAAGAAATAGCCTAGAGATTGACTGACATTTTAAATTAGACAGGATGGAGCAAATGAAGATTCATATGGGAAAAAATATAGTAGGGTTTGTACTGAATATAAAGCAGTACTTATACTGAATTCTGGCACATGAGTGATGACTGGACTCTAACAAATCTTTATACAATCCTTTGACCATACACGGTATATTAATATTGCAAGGTCTAATCAATGAAAAATAGTTATTTCTAAAGGTTCAAATCTTAACAACATGGAAAAGCAACTAAAATAAAAAGAACATTCATTAGTCCCTTGACATTTAAAAACACACCTAATGAAAATTGAGTCAAAGTAATGGAAATAACGTGCTTAAATTCCTAAAATAAGAGCAACATTAAAGCTCAGTGGCATCTGTTTGTCTTATCTTTATGGATTTGTCGCTAAATGGGTCAGAGGCAGGGATGATCACAGTAATACAATACATATGCTTATCCTTCACAGTGTAATTCTTTACAGTGTGGTTTGTAAAGGCTGGGGATGCCACCTAATTGATGGCTACCTCCCTAAGGGTATGACTGTAGGTATATCGTTTTATGGCAAGTGGTTTGTTCTTTGAGTTAGCTTTGTTATAACGGTCAACTATTGAGCAAGAAAGACTGAGGGCTGGAACAGCGGGACTGTGGCAGGTTGTGATTAGGAAACAGGCAGGGCTCTGGGGGAAAATCCACAAAGTGACTTTTCTCTATTTCGCTTGGGCAAAGTGTTGGATCTGAAGATAAAAGGGTCCCTTCCACACTCCTGTTTCCAGACAGTAACAGATGCTTTGCCACTTTTAAATGCTCACAAAAAAAAAAAAAATCTGAGCCCAACATTCTGACAAAGCAACCAGCCAAGCTGTGCACACACTGAAAAAATAACTGCAGCCCAATGACTTTTGTTGGATGAACTTGTCATTATCGTTTAGTTGCTTGTTATACTTTATATATATAGCTAGCTCCCAAATGGTCACTTTCTGTTCTTAATTAAAAAAAAAAAGGGAACAGGATGGTTCTTGTCCCTGGTGTGCACAACTATCCCAGATAATACCAGTACAAATCCCCAAGCAACAGATTTTTAACAAATTGCGTTCATGTCCTGTTTCCATACTGAAATTCTTTCTGCTCCACACATCCCAGTGAAAGAGACAAGTATTCACAGCCATGTCCATGCTATGACTCATATCTTGTTAAAACAGAAACAGGCAGGGTATCCAGAAAAAAAAAATATCCCACAGCCGCCTGCCTTGGTTTGCTGCAAGCCTATGGCTCCCCAGGTTACGTGCTGTGGTGTCATACGGGTCTTCATGTCCCACAGGAGACAATTGCTAAGAAGAACGTCCAGAATAAATGATGTTCTGCATATTATAGGAGGGTGGGAAGGGCCTAAACAGTAGTTACGCTAACCCTAACATTTCAATGTGGCCTTGACAGTTTTCATGCGAGAAATCAGCTGAGCAATGTCACATCATAGTGACAGTGCTCAGAGCACGTCCACCTTAAGGACAGGCATGAGCTAGTTGGGTGGAACAGAGCCTCATGTTTAAGGGCTTTGTTGTTGGGAACATGAAACTTACGCTCTTTGGCAGTAGAGGGTTTGAAGAGGACTGCCACAAATGTGGCGAACGGGTGGGATATCATGTGGCATCTTCTGTTACTATGTTGACCAATGCTTATCAGAGACTAAAAATTTCCATTCTTTCATGCCAATTTGAACAGGCTGAAAAACCACAGTTACATCATGGGAAAGTCAGCTACGGAGCAAATTAGGATATAGGACTACCATAGCCAGTCTCCTAGAGAAGAGGCAATCAGTAAGAGGAAGAACTTAATTGCCAGAATAACTTGTACCGGTGTCCTCAACATGCTATAGCCAAGAGCCATGATAACTAGCAGATCTGTACCAAAAAAACCATAAAGAGGTTTTTATCTTTCTAGCCTTTCCTCTTCAGTTTGACAATTAAAATTTAAGAATAAAACCAAGAAAGCAACAACCCTCCCAAAAGTGACACTGTCAAGCTATTTGATGCAAATATCACTGATTGGACAAATGACATTGGGAATGCAGGTAAATCCATAGACCCTAATTGGTCATTCTGTCTCCTGTTTTGTGGCATCTCTTTACACCACTGAATAAACTGGGTTATCAAACAAGCTCCCAGGGACATCAGCCACTCATAAGGCTGTTAATGCAGGCATAGCTGGTCTTAGCTCAGTGTTAACCTTCTCCCAGTCTATTCCAATGCAAAATAAAGGCACCTCATTGAGCTTCCCCATCTTGACTTTAGTAATCCCGGAGAAATGACACCAACGCTTTGTGTTTGGTCTAAACCCCAACATTCCTTCCCACAGAACAACGAGGTAGAAAAAAATACCCCACTGTATTATCACCAGCAGATGTCCATACTTTGAAGCAAATTCTGAGCAACTGGTGAGAAGAAACGAGTGACTGAATGTGGAAGAGGAACATCTACCACTCTGCCCAGTCCTGACTCACCAAGCAAGTCACCGTAAGTAAATCTGTACTGCCTTGAGTAAAATCAGAGAAATTTTCTACTTATGTGAAGACTCTACTTCAGTTTTACTGCAGGTGTTTGGGCTCCAAGAAGTCACACTTATTGAAAAAAATTGACAGAGGTCTCTGGTTCATCTTCAATGTCTCCTTCCAATCAATAACTAAAACACAGAGGAATGGACAGACACCATTAAAAGTAGTCATGCCACTTCATACATCATAAATATGTACATATAAAGGAATTAGGTATAGGTAAATAGCATGCATCTGGGAAACCATATATTCAATAATTTCTTCCACTTCTGTCTTCGAAATTGAGGTTGATTAAAAGAATGACCCTGACATCTGTCTAATCCGCTCAGTGTTGCGCATGGAAGAATGAATAAGGAGAATCAGATAAGTGGAGGTTGGTACAGAAAGCTATACCTGGATATGAGCGTAGTCTGTGCAGCAGTTGGGATGCACTTTATGCTACACTTGCAAAACATGTGCTTGCAGTCAACAAGCGTGCAGTGAAATACATTAAAAGAAGTCCAAACAAAAGGTGTTCTAGGAATCCACTTCTGACCATCTTCCACCACATCAGCTCAGAGGTAAATGCACTTCTACCCAAAATCCTAAGAAACTTGGGCTTTGCACTTTTCCTAAAGACTCTTTCCTAAATATTAGAAATAATTAGTGCTGTGTCAATATTATTGAACATTTATTATTTCAGATACAAAAAGTTGGAATAATTAAAGGATTTTAGAAGACTGAAATGCTTAAAAATTCATAAGTTGTAAAACATTCCTACTATATCTTTTTCCAAAGAAAATTAAATACTTTGATCTTCCCAAGTATCATTTCAGCTTAGAACCGAGTATTCCAGTTCATTTTGTTGAACTGAAACAAAAAAGTTTATTTCGTTTTATTTACATCAACATTTAACTGTTCTTTCCAAACACTTTGTGCTGAGTGCCCCCTTCAAACAGGAACCACTATGCTTCAAATTTCGCAGTCCAGTTAATACATCCAGCCTACTATCAGAGCAAAGGCAGTAAGGTACTAACCACAGACTATACTACAAGCCAAAACAAGAAAATACAGTTTAATCTTGAGGTGACAAAGAACAAAAGGTATTACATGAACGGGGCGGGGGGGGGGGGGGGAATGTTTTACTTGGGCCAAACTCCTTCTTTCAAAAATTTCGTTTTCAAAATTAAAGTGTCAAGAAAAACGGAAGATTTTTTCCAAGAAAAGTTGTCATTCTGCAAAAGCTGCATTTTCTATTCTAAATCATTCCTCCTGGAACTGTTTTTATTCCATTTCCTACAGGTACACCACCTCTACTGAGAGCATTGTAATGTCTCCTTATGATTTTTCTTCCCCTCTTTTCAATCTGACATATTTTTCCTTATTGCCAACACTGAAATAAACATGACTAAACACAGTTTTCCTGTGAGCTCACATGCAAAAGTAGCTTGGGCAATGTATTTGTTTTGCTGTTTATATTACCCTGTTGAAAACAAGGACAACTTGGCACATTCCCAAATCCCGAAGAGCAAAGTAAAAATGAAACTGAGCTGTTATTAGGCAACGTCTCTGAACAGACTAGTGTAGAGCTGCAGGACTTGCCTGAGAGTTCAAGATGTAATCTCCCTCCAGAATCCCTGGCAAAAGGTCATATTGCGTGATTTACACTGGTTTTAGACTTCCACTTTCTCTCTCAAGGAGAACTGCCAAAGGCTGAAACCACATCCTTCATCCTTGAAGGAGATGGAGGGTGTGCAACCTCCTCTCCTTCACATCCCCACAATATTCCAAGGGCAAGGAGAAATACATGCTATAAAGACAGACTACATCCACTATCTCAGAAAGTTAGACAGCAAACATCCCACAAACTGTGCTGGCAGCCCAGAAAGCCAACTGTATCCTGGGCTGTAGGCAGAGAAGTGTGGCCAGCAGGGTGAGGGAGGGGATTGTCCCCCTCTGCTCCGCTCTCATGAGACCTCACCTGCAGTGCTGTGTCCAGCTCTGGGGCCCTCAACGTAAAAAGGATATCAACCAGTTGGAGCGAGTCCAGAGGAGACCACGAAGATGCTCAGAGGGCTGGAGCACCTGACCTATGGGGACAGGCTGAGGGAGTTGGGCTTGTTCTGCCTGGAGAAGAGAAGGCTCCGGGGAGACCTTATTGCAGGTCTTTACAGGAATCTTTACAGGGCCCTGCAGTGACAGGACAAGGGGTAATGGGTTTAAACTGAAAGTGGGGAGATTTAGATTGGACAGCAACAGGAAATTCTTCCCAGAGAGGGTGGGGAGGCACTGGAACAGGTTGCCCAGAGAAGCTGTGGATGCCCCATCCCTGGAAGTGTTCAAGGCCAGGCTGGATGAGGCTTTGAGCAACCTGGTCTAGTGGAGGGTGTCCCTGCCTATGGCAGGGAGGTTGTAACTAGGTGATCTTTAAGGCCTCTTCCAACTCAAAAAATTCTATGATTTAATTCAAGCTGGCTTGGAAGTCGTATTTATGGATGCACCTCAGTGTGCCAACACCTGTGGCATTTTTGAGCTCATTCTCTTCTCTGTTAAACTTCAAGTTTGCTTTTTGCAGCAACCAGAATTATGCCTCATGTTGGAGAGGAGCAATCTTCAAAAGGGAAACAACACAGCATCAAAGAAAGATTTCTACCTTGGACCACAGCAAATTGCTTGGCTAGCCTGTTATTATATGCGAGGCATTCTCAAGCAGCTGGGCCTCATTACAGGCAATGGAGCTTTAGCCATTAACTTCAGAGAGATCAGGATAAAGCACTAAAAGCAACAAACATAATTTAAAGCATGTTAAGCAAGAAAATGAAATGGTATAGAGCATTGTTAATGCTGTATGCTAAGTGTGCTTCCTGTTGAGCACTGGAAGATCATATATGCCTTGGGACAGATGCTCCCGCGTGGGTTTTGTTCTTCCACCCCAGCTGGGCACTGCACTGGCGGGGGCCTTGCCATGCTACAGCAGGACAAATAGCTAAAAGATGAGGTCCATTGCTCCTTCCTCATTGTACCAGTCTCAGTGGAGGAAACAATTCCAAGCTGATCCAAGTTTAACCTCAGCCTAATTCCAGGAACAGCCTAGTCCCAATCCTTGCCCAGAATATTTGTGCATATCTAAGGAAATACATAAGTCTTGCAAAGACAAAATTTCAGCTTTCAGCCTACTCTTTGTGTAAATTTGAACTGAAATGTGTTTTTGTGAAAGCTACGCTTACATAGAATGTTAACAGCCGCTCTCAGTCAGACTTCAGATAACTAGTTCTGAAGTAGATTTTATGAAAGAATGAACAATAATAGCGGAAGGTCTAGGCATTAATATTAACCTGTAATAAAAGGAATGATGTTTAAACCATTCCCCGAAACAAAAGATGAGTACCTGGTCCTACAGTGCTGGAAGAAGCATATAGCTTAAAGTATATCCAATCAGGCGAAATACAGATATTAAACTTTTATGAGGAGGTCTGATATATTCTGAAATAATCAGTTCTGCACATCTAAATTTTTTAATATTTAATGCTGCTACCTCAACAGTCCTGTAGAAATATTGAACTTTTGTATAGTCCTTTAAAATGAATAGCAAGAGAATTTGCCACACATCATCTGAATTGTGGCTGTAAGGTTTTGTGCTGGGCTGTGTTTTGTGGAGAACCACGATTATAACGTATTGAACTGCATCTGAAATTCTCAACACTTTCACCACAGATGAAGCAGGAATAAGGACAGTAATAATGAAAAAAAAAAAAAAAAAAAACCAATTATTAAGCCAGAGGTAAGTACATCTGCAATCTGATTAAGTCTCCTAGGCATGATGGATTACTCATGAAGGCTTACTAATATCTTACTTTCATTAAATCTCTCAGATGAGTGTAAATGGCATGCTAAAGGCATTTTAGATATTGTAGCATATTAGTGTTAGTGTGTTAGTATAATAAATCTCCAAAACACCAGCTGTGATGAGCAAAAATATATCGATGCAGATATTTATCTGTCCACAAATTCCCTCAATGTAAGAAACAAATATTCTGTAATTTGTCTTCACTGCTGGCAATAATGGTATTTTTAAATGTGATATACAAGAACTGTTTTAGTCACTTATAAGTAGTTTTAAAGTACAGTGTTTCAAAACATATTAAAGTTGAAAATGTAAACATGAACACCTGTAGAAGAGACCAAGTCATATATGTTGTTCTCATTATTACAGTGCTTGCCTTGATTATAAACATATTTCTGAGTTTCTCTGCTTTATTACTTCAGAATAAACTAAAAATCCTTTGGAAAACTCCTCGATAAACCACTACACCACTGTTGAAATTTGGTGTAAATTGTAAGAAGACTTACACTGTGTTTTGTCCATGCTAGGAACACATGTTCATTCCCGAATCACTTAGAGCAACAGTTTGGGGATCAGATCCCACAACACCTGAACTCCTGCCCATCTCTTTGCCCCTTGGCACTCAATATAGCTACTATTCTATATGGGTTTTCCTACATTTTCATTATAGACCACAAAACTGAAGTTACCATACTATAAACATAATACTACTGCTAAGTTCAAAGAGAACCAAAGCTATTAGGGATACCCTATCACTGAAGCTGTAACACATAACAAACAGTATATGTAAGCCATTAGCCAAGACACAGCCTGACCCTCTTATCAGCTGTTTGTTAAAATAACAAACCAATGAATCCTTCCCAAAACATTAGTGAAACAAACTCTCCATTTATTTTTGAGAAAAAAGTATCCATCATCCTTTAACATTCTTCCCTTCTAGTAGGCAAATCTACCACAAATGCTCACATGCGGCAGATGAAACAGAAGCTCCATTTCAGTCCTTGTACCACCCCGTGGTCCTGAGAACCCACACTCAGACCCAGGTACCTAAAGCAACTAAAGCTTTCACACACAAACACCTCTGTCCCAGAGGTTACCCTCTGCTGATTTCACAATATTACTGATAAGTGAAATTAAAAAAGAGCAATAATCCTGTCTGCCACCATGATGCTTGGAAGCAGCACTCAGGCTCCGGTACAGCATCAGTTCAAACAAAAGAGGATCCTTCATTCCCAGAGCTGTACATCACTGTCGAAGAGCAGACATACACATGGCAAACAGTACTGCTGGCAGTAGCTTTGTGAAGGGTTGTGTTTGTATGGAAAACGGAGAGGAAAGTATGGGGAAGTTCAGAGAAAAAGCATGAAAGAAAACTCAAGGACACAATCTGAACAACTGGGCTGACGTACTGGGTTTGCATGGCAAGGTTTTGGTAGCAAGGGCGCTACAGCGGTGACTTCAGCGAGAAGCAGCTGGCCAAGGCTGTCAGTGATGGTGGTAGCACCTCGGGGATAACATGTTTAGGAAGCGGGAAAGAAAAAAAAAAATGAGGAATTTGCAGCAGAAAGAGAGAGAGTGAGCACAAGATGTAAGGAAAACAACCCTGCAGACACCCAAGTCAGTGCAGAGGGAGAGGGAGGAGGTGCTCCAGGTGCCGCAGCAGATTCCCCAGCAGCCCATGGTGCAGACCATGGTGAGGCCAGCTGTGCCATGCAGCCATGGAGGGTCACAGGGGGGAGCAGAGACCCACCTGCAGCCTGGGGAGGACCCCACACCAGAGCAGGGGGATGCCTGAAGGAGGCTGTGACCCCATGGGAAGCCCACACTGGAGCAGGCTCTTGGCAGGTTTGCTGGTGCTGGCAGGACATGTGACCTCCGGGGAAACCAGGGTGGAGCAGGCTGCTCCTTGAAGGATGGCACCCGTGGGAGGGACCCCACAGTGGAGCAGGGGCAGAGCATGAGGAGTCCTCCCCATGAGGAGGAAGGAGCAGCAGAGAAAATGTGTGATGAACTGACCACAATCCCCCTTCCCTGTCTCCCTGCGATGTTCATGGGGAGAAGGTAGAGAAAAGCAGGAGCAGATCTGAGCACAGGAAGAAGGGAAGGGCAGGGTGGCAGGAAGGGGTTTTTTTAAGATTTGGTTCTCTAAGATTTTAGTTCTCTTCTACTCAGATGTGGTCAGTGGTAAGTAAATTTTTCCCCAAGTCAAGTCTGTTTTGCCCACAACAATAATTGCTGACTGATCTCCCTGTCCTTGTCCCAACTCCTGAGTTTATTATATTTTCTCTCCCCTGTTCAGCTCAGGAGGGCAATGACTGAAAGGCTTTGGTGGGTGCCTGGCCTCCAGCCAGGGTCAACCCACCACAGCTGACCACATTCATGAGACTGACACTTATTCAGCTGATGGAAAGGCCCTGCAATGGCCAAAGAGACTCCCCCCTGTTACTCAAGGAAATCATTCAGACACCATCTCACATCCCACTGCACTCCAGAAAACATGACTTCATTAGAATAAGGAGGAATTTATCAAATTAAAAAGGGCAGTTACTAACTTCTTTTCCTCCTGCAAGTGATTCATATGATCCTGGAAAGAAAGGTAATCTCAGTAGGATCTACCATCAACAGAGAGGTGTTACAACCATCGCATCAAAAAGTTGCAAGTAAGAGACAAGTCACAATGCTCAGAGGGATGCATGACATCAACGTAACCCTCAGCCAAGAGTTCAGTAAGTCTTTAAAACCCAACCAATGAATCCAAACTGTCATAAAAATTTCTAGAAACATCTGATTATTTTTTTCCTCAGAAAAGTCAGGGTGTGCCTTGCAGATAGATGGGACTCTCATTGAAATACTCATCACAGGCTGGGGTAAACCCACTTTCAGATCAGAACCGTGAATTAATTAACCTATTAGCAGCCTGATCTGACTGCACAGGTTAAGTTTTTCCCAAAAACAGGAAGGCAGGAGAATTTTGACTAACTTGGAAAATGCTGAGAAAGAGAAACTCTTAACACAGACCTGAAGAGATGAGCAATCACTTTGAGAAAGAGACTGAAGACTTAGAAACCGCAAAGACACCAGCCACCTGGATGCTGAGGTGGATCAACCGAAAGATTTCACTAACAGCAAACATGCATCACATTTTTCTTCCCTGACTGCACACGTAGCTATCCCAGAATGGAAAGCTCTGGGTATCCTATATAAATTATAGAATTAATTTAGAGGGAAGCCTGTGAGCTCAGACCAGCTTGTATCAGTTCAAAATCATGTCTAATGTGCAAGAAGATAAGCAAAATTTCCAGAACACCCAGAATTGGTTGTGTTAGGAAAAAACAAGCCAGGATCTGAATTTCACTGTGTTTCTTAGGTACATCTTCCTCTGGACAATTATATTCATGTCCACATGCAAGTCCTAGAGAAGGCCACCAGTCTGTGTTGGTCAGAGCCAGCCCAGCAGCAGCAGGAAAAGGAAACAGCAATTCTGCACCACAAAGGGCCTGAAGAAACCTCTGTACCTGGTGTATCAGAGAATAAATAAAGCATCAAAAGACCAAATTATTATGGAACAACACTTGTATCTTCACAGGTGAACTTGGACTTGCAGACCAACATCAAAGGAAGTTCTCCAGTACGTAGTAGGTACTACAAATGAAAGAATGGTGGATACTAGCTTGGACACCATTATTGTCTTAATAGACATAGGAAAGAGGCTGGAAAGTGAACCCTTAATTGGCTATGTTCCTGACAATGCTGGGGATATAACTTATCCCCATGAAATGCGGGAAAACCGAATTTGATTGGAACTCATAAGAATTTGAGAAAAAGATTCAGAGAGTTAAGAAAGTACATTATCTAATACCCTGTTTGAGATTTAAGGATGGCACCCTCCAACCCTTATAAGATAATAAAAGCCAAATGAACTAAGTGCATTGAGATGTAGCTCCTCAAAGATCCCTAAGCAATTGGCTGTTGTGAGCAGTGGTCTCACACCTCCCCAGACAGAAACACAAAGGCAGGAAGGGAAGAAAGCAGTGGCTAACCTCCCTTCAGGGGCCCAGGATCTCAGGGGAATTTCAGCTGCTAAAATTTCTGTGCATTTCAGACAGCAGCCCATCCATTTGCAAACTGTTACTGACAAGCTAAATATGGGAACTGTGGTTGTAAGGGTAAGAGACTGGATGTAGGAAATGCTAGTGTGGGAAAGCCATAAAGACAAGAGAGGGTGCCAGACCCTCTCACGCACATGCCCCAGCCCAGTGGTTTTACATGTAAGCAAGAAGCAGCAGACAGGTTTTTATGAGCATCAGGATTCACCCTCCAAACCAACAATCATAAATCAAATTATTTTGCAACAGATCACACGAGAGTGGTAAGTTATAGAGGAGTATGAAGACTCAGCTTTCTGTGAAGTACAGAGAAGTAAATGAAGATATTTTAAAAGCTTCTTAGCTTTTAGCATGGGTAATACTCCAGATATTCTAGCAAGTTCAGTGCCCTTTCCTCACATTGACCTGAAGAATGGTAAACAGCCAGTGGAAGTAGAGCCAAACAGCAAGGAAAGCACAGCTTTCACAAATACACCAATTTGCAGTGACGGGTGGTGCTTTACACCTGCCATGTGTGAGGGGTGACAAAACAGCCTTCCTTGGCCAGATTGCTGTATCTAGGATATCCTAAGGCAAGGATTGGCAGAAATTAAATTAAGGAAGAATGGGAAATGACTGATAGGGACATATATAAGCGAAACATGGAAACAAATACCACATACATAGCCCAATGAAGACATACCTATGCCATGCTAAGGTTTTACACATAACTAATCCTGCTTGCAAACCAAATTCCTTCAAACTTACTACAGATCTAATCACAAAGGGCAGAAAACCTGCAGGTTCCAACAGGCAGTCTGCGACCTCAACACGCGCACAACCGCGTGAAAAAGCCACGCAAGCTTAAAATACCAATTTGAAACACTATTTTCTTTCAGCAAGTGAAAATCTTTTGCAAATCAACCAGCAATTATGAAATGGCCATATGTAAGTCTACCAAATACCTGTGCACCATTTTAATGAAAGCAAACCTATAAAAAACATTGATCAAAAGGTAAGGTTATTAGAAAGTTATAAGCAAACTCAAAGAGGCATTACGAAATGTAGCTGTCTTCTCAGCTAGAGCACTGTGTAGATCCTTCTGTGCTATGGGGGGTCAAGGAAATAATACCAGTAGTGTAATTATAAAGCATATTGGAAAGGCAGGTGCTGCAGTTCATTGTTATGCTAAAAAACTCCCAATTTTCTATAGCAATTGCAGCTGTCTTTCTTTACCAATGTATAATAATTATCCATCTGATTAGCAAATGTAACCACCTGCAGTTAACTGGTTTACCAGTTTAGCTCCTTCAAAGGATGAAATGCCTTTAAAAAGCAGACAAGTTAATGCTAAAACACACATTAAAAGTTTCATACTGAAATATTTCAAATGGCTGTGGAATTATGTTCAGTTTGGTACAAGTGCTCAAAAAATGGTTTTCCAAAATGTGGAAAAGTTATCCTAAAAATGGTCTCAATAAATTTTAAAATACCAGGTAGCCCACTCAGTATTCTATGAAGGACAATTATTATAACCACATTTTTATTACTGAATATATCCATCACACTACAGGCACCTCAGAGAACACATTTAAATCTATACAGCCATTCTGTATGGCCATGTTCTCATCCTCTCTCTCTCCCTGTAGCTCTCTCTTGTTGCTGAGCACAGCCTTCCTTCCCATGTGAAAAAACTGTTCCTCTTCAGTATTCTTCACCCAGGCCTGTAAAACTCTACACAGCCACTTGCCCAGGGTCATTTAATAGCTGAGTAAAATATTATTAGGTTTTTCATTAACATAAGTCATCACAGTAAAGGACAAGAAAAGTAGGTTTTCTACCTAAGATAGCAAATTTTCACACCATTTTTGATAGAATAACCTTGCTCTTCCCTTTACTCTCACCATACAACTAAATATTTAGCAACACAGGCAAAACACGTCAGTGTCCTCCTGTGAGACGCGCAAGTAAAACTGTAAAATTTACCCTTCTGGACACAGACTTTCATCCAGGTCTTCAGTGTCTCTCTTTATGTAATTTCTTTGGCTTCAAGGCAGTTTGTAGATGTGCCGGTTTCAGGCTGAAACCGGCTCCTTTTCTCCAGAGCTGCCGGCTGGCTCAGAGCAGCCGAGGAGCGTCTCGTTCCCCGGCGGCTCAGGGCACATGCGCAGCGCTGAGGCGGGAAGCGGCCGGGGGGAGGGTCGTTAAGGCTTGGGGCCGGCTGTATAGCGGGTCGTTAGCGCCTTTGCGGGCTTTCGGCGCGGTCGTTCGCGGGGGAGCGGTTTTCTCTTGTTAGTGGGTTGGAGGGTTGGCGGCGGGTGTTCTCCCTGCTCTGGGGCTCGCGGGGGCTGCTCACTGCTTTGGGAGCTGGCTGGGTGTCGGCCGGCCGGCAGGTGGTGACCTCCTGTGTCATATGTTCTGTTTTCTATTATTTTAATTACTCAGTAGTATTGTTTGTATTAGTATCATTGTAATTTTCATTTATATTATTAAATATTTCTTAACTTTACAAGTTTTCCTTGTCTTTTCCTCCGACTCCCTTCCTGCACTGGAGGGGGGGTGGGCCAAGCGACAGTGTGGTACTTAATTGCCAGGTGAAGTTAAACCACGATGGTAGATGATGCATTTTCATTCCTCTTTCCTTGTCCCACCTTGGCTTTCTGTATGTCCCATCAGAACATATTCATATTTGAAAGGTGCAATTTTATTTACCTACTCTTGGAGCTTCTTTATAAATCTGAATATGAGCTTTTTCCTGTTTTGCTTCCTCTCATTTAAAAGAAGTCAGTCGAGCAAGGAACGTTTCATATTGGGCAAGACTCATTTTCCTACAGAAAGCAGCATAGTAGGACCAGAGTGTGTTTCCCTAACGTTTTCACTAACTGTTGATTCCACCAGCTGATCTAAACTAAATACTACAAAAGGGTAGACGTTTGAAAACTAGGATGCATCTTAGGGTGCCCAGAGAAGCTGTGGATGCCCCATATCTGGCTGTCTCCAAGGCCAGGCTGGATGAGGCTTTGAGCAACCTGGTCTAGTGGAGGGTGTCCCTGCCCATGGCAGGGGGGTTGGAACTGGATGATCTTTAAGGTCCCTTCCAACCCAAACCATTCTGTGATTCTGTGATCTATAGATCCTCTGAGAAATCAGTGGCATAAGAACAGTGGGCAGTCCCGTTTGTTCCCCAGGGAGGGAAGGGCTGTCATAGCCACCTTAGCAGACACCAGAGGATCCACACAGATGCAAGACACCATGTGTGCCCTAGCTGAAGAAAAAAGCCCTGTTCGCAGCTTGTGCCTCATCGACGAAGACTAATCCTATCTTGAGACACAGAGCGCAGGGAATCTTAAATTCCCCTCAGTGAACTACTGGGAGAAGGGAGCTGTTTGTGGGGTTGGTTCCAATTTTTCTTTCTCTTGATAATGGTCAACATTTTGCTTTAATGGGTAGCTTCTTGACATAACCACTTTAAAACTCCCTATTCTATGTAGTTATGACTACCATACATTAAACTATCCAGGGAATCATGAAGATTAATCAAAATTAATAACACTGTGATTAGAAGCAGATACAACTTTTTATTGTTGTTGTTATTCACAAAAAAAAATTGTACTCTCATTTCTGGGGAAAAATCACTAATTCATGCAGTGGTTTGCAAATAATTTCCCCTCCCAAAAAGGATAAAATATCAAATTATGAAGTTACTGTGTGTAATTAAAAAAAATCACTGCATCATCAAGAAGACTGAGATGGGAATAAAAGAAAAAGAAGTTGTGGGAACACACCCTGTGTTGCAAGAGGGCACCTGGAGAAGTTTAGGCCCATACAAGTCTCTGCTCTATGTTCAGGCTTCTCTAGACCACAGATTTTATTCTGATGTAAAAGTAAGTCATCTTCTGATCTTTGTCCCATTGTAGGACAGTAGCATTTAAGGAAATTCTGTGATGAGAAATTCACATAGTATTAATCTGCTTTTCTCCCCGCACAGATGGGAGGAAGAACTGCAAGCAGCAGGGGAGCTTTCTGAGAAGAGAACTCCAAAAAAAGCTTTTTTCCTGTAAACAGAAGGTTCCTGACCATATGTGGATATAAAGAAAACAAAACTCCCTGGGGATTCCCAAATTTACAGCTTCTGCTGTATCAGACACTGCTGGTACTTCACCCACCAGCAGGATGCCAGTATCCACTAGAAGTCCTCTGTGTGAATTAAATCCCTTTTCCGCAACCCACAATCCAAGGAAGAAGAGGAAGCCCGCAGCATGATAGCAGAAGACCTGTGCCCCTTTTTCACACCTTGAGATTCTCTTCAGTTGCCTTGTTCACTAAGTTCTAGTTCACATCCAATCCACATAAAACCTCCATCCTACCAGGCAGATTAGGAAGAGCCTCACAGATTGGAGAAAAGCATGTTGGAAGAAAAGCATGGAGACCTACATCATGAGATAAAAGTTATTATGAATCTATTTTAATTACTCTTTATATTCAGATTCTTCTGCAGAAGGTACAACTCCTGTGTGCATAAGCAGGCAATGTAGCCAAGCTGTGATGGGTTCGTGTCAGTGTCCATGGGTTTTGGTTTTAAATGTTGGTATATCATGCACCATGTTCATTTTCTATTTGTAACAAGTCTTTACAGACTTGTACTTTATTTCCATTTGACTTTGTAATGTTTCTAAGGCACCTGAATTTAAACATACTGCACCTTGTTCTGTGTTAAACTTGACATTATAAAACAGATTCCACAGACTTGTAATAATATGGTTACGAAACAACTGAGACATTGGAAAATATTGAGGTAAATGGAGTTACCATCTTTACAGAATATGCTACATCTTATGGAAGCTGAGTTCAGGGTGCACTCAGTAATCATTATCATACCAAAATACAATGGCAATTGAAAATGCTTTTATACAAAAAGAGCAGAGGTCTGTTACTAACCACCTTCTCACTGCACATTGTATGCTAAGGCAAGAGAAATCAGGGATTACATGTCATAAACTGTTTGCTGACTTCAGGGCCTTAAGTTTTTGAACCTCCATCTAGAAATATCTAAATATCTGAATTTTACAAAGATTTTGAGCACCAGGTTTTCCATTAACTTCATCTGCACTTACACGTGCTGGAAACATGTGAATGTCATCAGCACACGCAATGGGCATGTAAAATCTGAGGCAGGGCATGTCACTGTGTGCTTCAAGACTGGGGTCTTGGAAACTGAGAGCAGTCCCCGCAGAAACAGACAGGGCAGCGGAATCACAGCTTTATGCAAGGTTAAAGCAGAAATGTGTAAGCACACACGTAAGTGCTCAGCACTATGCAAGTGCTCAATACAGGAACCCTGTCTCCAACCCAACCACCTCCATGGCTGGGCTCAGGGGTGCAGGGCTGCTGACTTGAGCCTTTCTGCTCTGATCTCTTTGTCACTTTTGCCATTTTATGTGCTTTCTCTAGCACTATTTTTTGACAATTGAAAAATGCCTTTGAAGTTTAATGGACAATAAATCAGAAAATCATTTAGGTTGGATGAGACCTTTAAGATCATCAAGTCCAACCATTAACCTAGCACTGCCAAGTCCACCACTAAACCGTGTCCCTGAGTGCCTCATCTAAGTCTCTTAAATACCTCCAGGGATGGTGACTCAATCCCTTCCCTGTGCAGCCTGTTCCAGTGTTGACAATGCTTTCTGTGAAGAAATTTTTCCTAATACCCAATCTAAACCTCCTCTGGCACAATTTGAGGCCATTTCCTATGGTTCTATCCCTTGTCACTTGGGAGAAGAGACCAACCCCCACCTCTCTGAAACCTCCTTTCAGGTAGTTGTAGAGAGCAATAAGGTCTCCCCTGAGCCTCCTCTTCTCCAGGATAAACACCCCAGTTCCTTCAGCCTCTCCTCACAGGACTTGTGCTCCAGACCCTTCCCCAGCTCCGTTCCCTTCTCTGGACACGCTCCAGCCCCTCAATGTCTTTCTTGCAGTGAGGGGCCCAACACTGAACACAGGATTCGAGGTGCGGCCTCACCAGTGCCCAGTACAGGGGGACAATCCCTGCCCTAGTCCTGCTGGCCACACTGTTCCTGATAAAGGCCAGGATGCCACTGGCCTTCTTGGCCACCTGGGCACACTGCCAGCTCATATTCAGCCGACTGTTGACCAACACCCCCAGGTCCTTTTCCCCCAGGCAGCTTTCCAGCCACTCGCCCCCAACCCTGTAGCATTGCAGGGGGTTGTTGTGACCCAAGTGCAGGACCCGGCACTTGGCCTTGCTGAACCCCATACAATTGGCCTCAGCCCATGGATCCAGCCTGTCCAGATCCCTCTGTGGAGCCTTCCTGCCCTCAGTCAGATCAACACTCCGCCCAGCTTGGTGTCATGCTGAGGGTGACTATCATAATGTGTATGTTAATTTCAGCAATAATGAATACATTTAAAGCAAGATTTTATCAATGCGGATTTGCCATTCAGAATGTAATTGTTAATGTAAGAAAATGTACATTTATGCCTTAAATGTTAAACCAGACAGATGCTATCGACAAATATATACGTAATCACCCAGTAATGATTCGTAACAAAATACTATTTTAAAAAAAATGGAATTTTTACGTTTTAGGTTCTGTGTATTTCTATTCATTCTAAACCTTATTGATTCTGGTTGCTGTAATAAAATCCACAAGGTTGCTTGTGTAAATCATTATTGCAAAGTCAGTCTAAAAATCTGTTAAGAAACTGAAATTTTGCAAAGAATTAAGTTTTGAAGAGGGAATCTGGGATTTTTTTTTACTTGGGAATTTACATGGGTTTCTTTAAAGGAAAGTGAGGAGTAGACATAGGTATTCTAAGTGTCCAATCTTCTTGGCACCTTTTCCAATTTGTCCTCTTGTTGAACCAACATAATTCTTTTTTCCTATTTTTTCTTCCTGAGTGAACACCTTTCTTGCCTCCCACGAAGAGGGAGCCTGGGGGACCCCTAAGCCCCTCAAGCCCCGCTGCACGCTGGGATGGCGCGTGAACAGGCACAGCACACAAGCACCACTTGGCACCACACAAGCCTTCAGCATCAGCTAGAACGGGCACAAAGGTATATTAAAGAGCCGTTTGCTGACTGCTCACCCCATTCACTATGATACACCTTCTAAAGGCATTTTTAAACACTTCTACAAAATTGTAATTTGAAATGTATCTCGTCTTTGCACTCATTGAGAACAAGTTGATGTGTCAGTTGGAGGCTGGCATCAACCATTTTTGGATGATTGGTTTCAAATCCTCTAATCAGCTTACTGTCCAAATAATTGAGCTGTGTGTTGGGGAAGGCCCTTTGAGGCACGAGTGAAGACATCCTCCCTCCAGCCCCGGAGCAAAATTAGAGCTGTCATTTCCAGCCTGCCACGTTCCCTGCACCTTCCTGCGACAGCCAGCCAGGAGCTGGCTCATTTGCCCAAAAGTATCCTGACCCCCAACTCCCCACTGCATGTGTAGCTAACAGAATCACAGGACACCTTCATTTTTCTAAGAAATATTGATTTAGTGTACATGTAGATTGGAAGTTAAGATTTAGACACATATTTTTCTTCTATTTTATCAAAAATTATAACCCTCGCTAAACTACTCTTACCAACCACTCCATCAAACAACAGGAGACACGCTCTGATCCTCCTAGAGGAAGCCTAGCTCAGAAGTGGCACAAATAGCGAGGAAAATATATACATTAGTCTGGGCTAGAGTAACGGGTGCAGAGCGAGATTTTCTACTTGCACAGGCAGTGCATAATGGGCTTTAATATAAGGGTGGCATCCTGTGGGGTGTTTTCTTCCCATGCTGTCCTTGCTTAACACGAACAAATTATTGCTTGCCAATAGGGACAATACAACTGCTAGCTTCAGCATTCCCTATCTGGCCATCCCACCTGGTACAAAGCCCCCTCAGGAGGGTGAAATGCCAGGTTGCACCAGAAAAAAGGCACTGACAAAGTTTTCCCATTCCCCCTGAGACCTCCTCTGTCTATACTGTCCAGGACACCTGCCCCCTCCATCACCCTTTTCCAACAGCGAAAGGAGAAATGGGTTGGGAGCTCTGTTTTCCTCTTCTTTCTCAAACTAGCATGCCTTGTTTTTTATATCTTCCCTTTATTATCTTCCTTTTATTATCTTCCCTTATTTCCTAGTTCTCTGTAATTACATATTGGGACATCAAACAGTGAAGCAGGGACTGCTTTTGAAGGCTTTTATAATTAGCTTTTCTATTGTGTCCTCTAATACCTCCTCCGGCTTTAGACTTACTTTTTTCTGTTCACAACCTCCTGAACATATGGTGGTAAATATGCAGCATGCTGTGAGCTTCACCTGGAGTCTACTTACAATATATCTGCAATGTAAATAACAGACTTCGTGTCAGTCAATTAATCACACACCAGTGGTTGGCAGAGGGCAGGCAGATTGCAGGCAGAGAAATCAGAAAGTGGTGTCTTGATCAGCGTTGGACTTCAAGTATTAAATATTACCTAAGCCAAACTAAAAATACCCTGTTACAATTGCATTAGACATTGCTTGATATCCTAATGACTCGACTCAAGGCCAAATTCTCCACTCATCAGGACCACTTTGATAACATTTCACCCATTGGAGTCACGATCTCATTTCCAGCATCACAGGATATGACACAAGTGCAAATTTCATACAAAAATTAAATTAAATTTAAAGTGATCCTGCGATGATGCAGAAAATTTAAATATTGCCATTCCAGTAAAAGTGTTTCTTTCTGGTAAAACTATTCAAATTACTTACTTTACAGACATGTTTTAGTCTTGGTTTTGCAAGAATGCATACAAGCAAGACAAAGTATTTTGTTTACCTGATTCGCTTTATTTAACTCAAGGGATTCATAAGCATATCATCAATTATGGTCACAAACAAATCATCTTATGTTTAGGAAAAAGACTCTATACTTCAGTAGAGCTTTTCTAATTTGAAGATCTCAAAGGATTTTCTTACTACATTAAAATTCTCGTCATTCCCATGGAGGACAAATGAAAATATAGAAATAAAACACCTAATATTTAAATGCACTTGGGTGAAGCACAGCAAGAAAGTTAAGACCTAATTCACAATGACAATAAAAATCTCATTGAAGGCAAAGAAATAACCTGTTAATAGCTGGCATTCTCCCATGTCTTACTGTACTTGGCCCCAGGACTGGTGTGAGGAAGGGCTTTGCCTCAGGGCTGGCTTCAGGCAGGGGGTCAAACAAGCACCTTCAGCCACCTTCCACTCATCTTACACCACTGCAGTTCAGCCCTACAGGTCTCTGGAGGGTTTATGTTATTGCCTTCATCCTATTTCTTCTGAGACTTTATTCCCACAGGGATCACTACGCCCTTTCCTTGCAACCGCATGGATGCCCTTTACAGAAAGCTCCTCTTTAATCAGAAGCTGAAAAAAAATTTCAGGGACAAGATCAACCTTTGTCTTAAAAGCCACTGACTTCTGATGGTCACCAGGAGAACTGGCTATGTGTCCAGGACAACAAATTATCTCCCAGATATGACTAGAAACATAAAACCTACTGCTGCTCCTGAGAGCTTTGCTGCAAGGGTGGAAGCAGAGGCAGCCCAGTGCTGGGGCACCCCAATACCCCAGGGACCCCTGCTGTCCCTCCTCTGTGCCCATCTCAATGGAGGGGACCTCCCTCCCCAGCACCGCCAACCTCTGCTTGTCTGGGACAGTGCCACACAGCTCAGTAACCCTCAGACTAACCTGAACATCAACCAGCCCCTAGGACAGCCAGGCCCTGATGCCCAACACCCTGTGGCCAGGATCCACCGCAGATGCTGCAGTAGAGTAGTTTTTATTTTCAGTGGGGAAATAAAAACTGGTTTTGGTGGGGATCAGTGTCTCATTGCTAAATCCCCCAGTGTCTGTAGGGTATAGCAGAGCCTTACCAAGGTGTTTCTGTGACTGGGGCATGTGCAGGGGCCTCTCTGCGTGAGTTCTCCTGGCGTTAATAAACAGCTGAGCTCATCTGATTGTATTCAGTTTCAGTGAAGGCATTACCCTGGGTCTTTTCCCTCTGCTGGTTACTGACCTCCATCAAGCTTTCAGGTATTTAGCATCTTTGAGACCTGTATCCTTACGCTACCTTTGATTGAAGTTAACCAATACATTTGAAAGGGAGGAGGACAGACAGCATGCTGAGAGTGCCTTAGAAAAGAGCCTGTTCACATAAATTTCTTCAGGGACAAACGCATTTATTTGCAAGCATAAGCATGCATTAAAGACAACCACACCACAGCAATGTGAAGAAAATTCATTTAGCTTACCGGCCTACAGTGTCTTGCTAAGCCCATGAAAATAGCACCTAAGCAACAGAAGCAATAAATCCATGCAGGGATATTTTAATATTATGGACATTCGTATTCAGTGGTCCTAATAGCATGAGTCAAGGGAAGTTTAGGGGTCTAAAAGGATGGCAGCTCTTGTAGATATGTAAAAGTTAGCAAAGTTAGGGTTTTTTTGAATATTTTAGAGAACATGGATTTGAAGAGTTTAAATGGGTAGTGCAAAAATCATACACAGCCCCAGGAAGGGCCAGGTTGTCCATTGAGCTTCCAGCCCCAAAGGAGGGACAAGCGAGGCTGTGTCCCCAGCCTGTCCCCTGGGACAGGAGAGCCCGAGCAGCCCTTCGCCATGGCACTGGCAATTCAGAGC
Organism: Rhynochetos jubatus; assembly: GCA_027574665.1. NCBI lineage: Eukaryota > Metazoa > Chordata > Aves > Eurypygiformes > Rhynochetidae > Rhynochetos > Rhynochetos jubatus. The sequence continues at coordinate 13,944,979 of CM050652.1, forward strand.
ATCTCAGCCCAGGCCAGACCCGACCTCCCCTTCCAGAGCAAGCACTGTTAGCACTGGGCAGGTGGACACCCTCTCTGCAGCCAGATGGGCTCAGGGGGGCTGGCACCCCTCCGCATGATCTCCTGAGAAACCAGTGGGTGGAAAAGCCAGCACTCAACAAATCTGCATGTTCATATCTCCTTGATTTGCCCTCCCAAGTGCAAGCATTTAATTATGACCTGCACAGCACTTGGGGCCTGGGTGGCACCTTGCACCACTGGCACGGCTGCAGGCTCTCGTGGAGTCAGGGTTAACAGGGTTAACACCAGCTCTTGTCTTGGGACAGACCAGACATTTCACATCGCTGTCCCCACTGGATTTAATTAAGGGTTTTTTTTTCTCTGGACAGGACTTGAGCAGGGAGCAATGCTTGTGTCAGAAACAAAGACAAGCCCTGGGGCAGAAGAACTTAGAACATTTCTAGGTTAATTTATAATCACAATGCTTTTACTCTTAAAAGATAAAATAAGTAAGGTGATGTTGTGACTAAGGTGCGGAATATCTAATTTGAGAGGTGCATAAAAGGAAATCAAGGAATGCTATCTATCAGGAAGATAACTGTAAAAGGATCAAGTCTTCCTCCATCCTCACTATAAATCTTTCACTGAGAAGAACTACTAGGTTATAAAGAACAAGAATTTCAAAAAAATAAAAATGAAAAAGGAGACATGTTAAACACTACCTTACAAGCTTCGTGACATGAGCACAAAAGTCTTAAATTCAATGTCATAAATTCAATACCATCAAAAGAATCATCTACTATGTCCTTAGAGACGGTTGTCGTGGTTTAACCACGTGTGTAAGTCAAGAACGATATTAAAAGACACTGAAATCTTTAATAGGTGTTAAATATTTTAAATTCATAGATCTGATTCACAGAAATATTATAGAGGCATCATCGACCATTTTTTCCCTTCTGTCACTTTTATTTATAGATGTGCCACAGTTTCTGCAATTAAAAGGTGGCGCAAGCATTTACAGAAAACGGATGAGCCAGAAAACCGCCCTCGTGGACGTGATTGCATGCAATCACCGTGCCTACTCCAGCAAACACACCCAAATATGCCAAGATTACTACCTGCATGTGTTTAAATTACCACTTTAAAAGAGATTAGATTTAAGGCAACCCACCTATTCCCAGAGGCAGTACGCAGTGATTATTCCTTACGGGTATTTTCATGGGGAAAATACCTTGTTCAAAAGTACTGAATGTTGTGATACTGCCATATATAAACCCCTCTCCTTTTGGTTTCACATTTAGGGCACATAAGCCTTTTTTTCTGTCTAAATGTACTAATCTTCTTAAGGGTATAATCAAGCCTCTAATATATAATATTATCAGTTTATATTTAGAAGGAATAACTGTCACGTTACTGGTGACGGACATATCTCCCCATTCATCTGACTGAATTACCCTGGAAAAATCCCTTTCCCCAATTCATTTCTGCAGAGACAGCAAGCAGCTTTATTTTATTTAAAAGCAAATCATACATTTGCAAGATATTTATAGTTAATACGTAAAAATCCTGCTTTAAGTTTGAGAAACATTTCTTTCACCCTCCATTTCGCACAGGGAAATGTTCCAGTTTGTAGCTTTTTTAATAATATGGGATTTTGCAGGCTACAAGTTCAACAAAAGGTATTCTTACAGTGAACAAGTCACAGAAACTTAAATTATGTTTGCATCCTTCCAACAGCTGTGTGTTCTTGGAAAGTGAAAATGAGTCTGAGCCTTTGGGTACATTTAAGTAAGTTCATATTGGAGCATATCACAGGACTCTTCTTTTTTTAAAGCAGGACCAGGAGATGTCCCAGTATTTCCTAATTCCTCCCCAACGTACTACCAGCTTTCTACCACATAAAAGGTGCCCCCACCAATACAAAACCTAAGCCAGATCTAAGCCACAGAAATGTGGTCTTTCTGGAAGATATTAAAAGGGATTTTCAAGACACCAGATAGTAGGGATATCTTTTGGCATACGATAGGAATTGTATTAAGCCTGCCATGACACAGACAGTAAGCATAACGAATAACTGCTAAATACCCAGATTCCTGAAATAGAAAGATCCCTGCCACCCCACTCAAATATATTCTCTTGTGGCACCTCTTCTGATTCTGAGGAGCACATTAAATGACTAGCCACCCAATAGGTGTAACTATTTATCCCAGCAGCGATCTGATTACCTGCAACAGAAAAACTCAAAAAGCAACAAAACAGCCAGGTATGTAACAAAGGACATCATGGAATATGTTCTTAAGTGTATAACTAAATGAAATTTATTATTACACTTTGATTATGCCTAAACATTTCCAAATTGTTCAAGAGGAATAGAGGAAATGTGACATGTTATTATCATTCATTCCTGGTTTGCCTCAATGTTAAATACTTACATGAGGTACCAGCAAGTAAAACCCAAAACTGAAAAGGCATCAGATTCTGGTCTAGCTAATTACAAAGGCATCAATCTGTCTTCATACCAGAGCACAGCATTCTTGACATAAAAAAGGCACAAAGAAGATGATTCCCCTCTAATTCAAATTCATTACAACCACTCTGCATGCTAAACATAATAAACACATGTTAAATTCAGCAGAAGAGATGAGAACTGAACTGGCACGCAGCTGGAACATCATCCAGATTGTTTGACTGGGGCATTTTTTTCCTACCAATACATCTGCCTAGCAGTTTTGGGGGAAGTTACTAGATGGAAGCTGACGATACAGCTACGTTCTCTGAGTAGTGAGCCCAGCTCCTTGAAAAAGGAGAGAAGAGGGGAATAATCTGGTAAACTGAAAATCTAACTTCTCCCTCACGCACAGTCATCCCTTCTGCCTCGCCTGTCTGTGCCTGGATGCTGGGGTCAGGCTTGCCCCAACGCAGCCCTGACCCACGAGGGATGGAAACTGTCATCCAGATGTTCAGCTTCAAGAGCAAATTAGCAAAATGTTCAAGAAGAGAGTAGGGTTAAAGCTTGTCCTGTTGCCAAAGCTCTTGTCTCATCACTGGTATTACACAATGCATCAAGGAGCTGTGGGCTTTGCTGGAACTGATCTACTTTCATGGGGACCACAGTCCTTCTCCGCCCTGGAGCGCTCCAAGGTGTCAGAACATGCAATTTTTGCTTGTCAGTCGTTTGGCCAGCCTAAAGATTTGAGGTGCTATGCTTACTAGGGTCTGTATGAGTTCCGCACCTTGTAAAAAAACTACACGCTCTAGAGAAAATATGTCAGTTAGAAAAAGAAAGGTTCCCTGTTTCCAGCTGTTTGCACACAGAGAATACTTGTAACTGCAACAAGTGCAAGCTTCATAAATCTGGAGCGAAAGGTTAATAGTTAGGGTGCAAGTCACTCAGTAGTGTTTCTTGGCAGTTAGTGATGTGAAATTGGAAGAAATATTGTACCGCAATTAATTTTACAATGTGTTTTCTCGAATGGAAAATGTTGCAAATAGCAGGAGAATTTGCTCTCTACTGTAATCAAACTAATTGGGAAAAAAGGCACTTGGGGGCATTGAACATGGGGGGGTTGGGCAAGGCCCGAGAAGAAGAGTAGCCGGTGTGTAATACACCACCACCGCTGCTGAAAGACAGTTTAGAGTTTAAAAAACCAATTTGTACTAAGAAAACAGCCAGATGCCATCGCATTGGCTTTCCCTCAGTGATGAATGGCATGAAAGCTCCCTAACATCTGCTACCACTTGATGAAACAAAACTTACATCTCTTTGAGTGAAAAGGTCCACAGATGCTCACTGGAGTAATCCGGGCTGCTTGAGGCTGGGGAGGGAGCAGTGCTGCCAGCCCAGCCAAACCCACACCTTCTCATCTCTGCTGTCTGAGGCAAACTCTGCAAACATCACAGCTCCGCTGTAACTTCATTATACCCCATAACTGCATTGACTATAGGCTGAAGGAAAAACAGGGCAATGAGAAATATAGAATCATAGAATGGTTTGTGTTGGAAGGGACCTTAAAAGACCATCCAGTTCCAACCCCCTGCCATGGGCAGGGACACCCTCCACTAGACCAGGTTGCTCAAAGCCTCATCCAGCCTGGCCGTGAACATTTCCAGGGGTGGGGCATCCACAGCTTCTCTGGGATCATTTCCCTGAACGAAATAAATAAAGCTGCATCTCTCAAAGCAAATTTCCATGTCTACTCTGAGCAGTTCATTTCTATTTGAGGTGGACATATGTAATATATGACATACATTACATGCCCTGTAAATATTATTCCTTGAAAAAAAAAAAAAAAAGGTAATTTTAGACACATGAAGGTCTATTTGTCTAGGTAAATTAATGTCAATTCTATAGATGTACTACAACAGGTTTTCAAGTTTGGAAGCAGAAATATCCTTTAACTGTAGACATCCAGAAGGAGCCAAGTAACAGATCTCCTCTAAGCCTTTTTTACTGAATCAGGGAAAAAATTTTGGCTGAAAAAGAATACTCAACAATGACTAGATGTAAAGAAAACGTATACATCAAAGGCCACATAGCAACGGCAGGTATCATTGTAGAAAACATGAGTTCGTTACCTTGGAAATGTCAGTATTGCTACCAATTGCAGTTTGGTGCCTTAAAGAGTGAATGGTTATTCTGTAATTTATTTTGGGAACAAACGCAAGGAGGGCGGTGAGGGTTAGTTGTCTGAATCAGATCTGTTCAGTGGCCGGAAATTAAATGGTCAACTTGTCAAAAGTAGAACTGTTCGATTTTTGGTTCAGTGACCAAAATGAAAAGAAAAAGAAAGAAAAAGAGACCAGCTTGGGTTAACATAAAAGGAGAAGTACTGGGGGGTTTAGCACAAAGAAAAAAAATTAAAATATCAGTTAGGTCAATATGAAAATCTTCAATGAACCCAAAAACATTAGATAAAGAATTTTGTTCAAGCAGAAAAGTCTCATTTCATTTTCTGATTATGCAGCTAAGTTCTTTTTTTTTTTTTCCTCTTTCACAGTCTGTTTCACAATTAAGATCCTTTTCCAAAACAAAAAAATCGAAGTTATGTTTGGAAAATATCAGTAATACATTTCAAATGCTTCACTTCCTCCATTTTTGATTAAAACATTTACCAAATTCTACTCAAATACATTATCAGTTTTTATTCTTCACTCACAAAGCCAGATTTCAAACTAATTCACTACAAACATGTCAATTCCACCTGAATCAATTCTAAAACCTTGAGTCTCATGCAAGAATACTATCAACTTGAAAACCTATCTGACGGGGTATCAGTCATCAGCAAATCAACTACAATAATTGGAAAGCATAAAAATATTTCCAAGAGGTTTTTGGTCTTCATACTAACCAGAATGAAGTTCTGAAGGCTACAGTCTTTTTGGTACAGAGTCAGAAGGATTGCTCTACGAAAATGTTTTACAGTGGAGTTTAGCCAGAGATTGGTTTTGTCCAAACATACTAGGAACATTTTTTACAGCATTTTATAGTACTGACTCTTTGATTGTGATGACTGGCATCCCCACTAACTGCTGCACTGTAAGGCTGGGCAGCACCTTGTTAAACTGGGGGTTTTGCCTTGGCCAGTTGTGTTGTTTTGCTTCTTTCTGCAGTTCTTGGTATTGAAAACAATTTCATCCAGTGTCCAGATGAACGTGTCTAATTCTGGAAGGAGGGTTGTTTTTTTCTAGCAGTGCATTTCCCCTGCAAGATAGGAACACTGGAAGGTTATTGTGGCCTGGAAACCACAACTTGTTTAGCCAGAAAGATAAATACTATCTATATTCCTTGTTCTTTCCTATCTATCATATTGTCCTGGGGATCAGTGAGAAAAGTGGAAGGCAAACGGCAGAGACCTTGCCAAGCCCCATGATATGATGAATGACTTCTCACATCCCAGGGCCTGACACAGGGAGAGGCCACAGAGGGTCATGCTGCTGTTCTCAGATGTTAAAAAGGCCGATCACCTACTCACCGCTTTCCTGTGTAGCACTGGAAGAGCTCCCGCACGCAGGACCCACATGGGCAGACCCAGCTCTGCCATGAATTCTTCCTCTGCAAGAGCACCAGCAACCTGCACAGGAAAGCTGAATTTCTGCGTCCTTGCTAACTCGTTCACGAATATGCTACCAGACATGTTGAATGCTGTGACTGCTAAGTACCTCTCATCCACGGAGAGAAGAATACTCCCAGATTGCCCTAAGTCTTCTGACCAGCCAGTATTGTGTGCTCTGTCTTTTCCGTTGTCCCTCCCTTCTCTCCGCTACGAGGGGCACTGCACATGAGCAGACTGTCAACTTTCACAGTCTCCCCGTATGCTCCCGGGGAGCATCCTACATGTGCTACCCATGGACAACCAACATACAGATCCCTTCAAACCTGAGCCGGGGCAGGCCTGGAACCACCTATGGGTGCGTTGCAGTAAAATGAGGAGAAAACAGCATTTGCTCCCAGATGCACTCCTGTGCGTGAAAGGACTTCCCTGTATGAACTGGGGGGGTTCTTCTTGGCCAACTTTTTATCATCTAACTGCACTCTCGAAAATTACATCAGAGGGATGGAAAGAGGAAACCTCTGGAGGCCCTTACTCTGTGTTCTTTCCACCAGCTGGGCCACTCTTTGTACAGCCACATGATGGTCAGACGCTGTAGGGGCACAAAGGATGGGGTGCCAGCATCCAGCCACCCACGGAACAATGAGCCAGACAGTAGAAGGTGCAGCCACAGCCAGAGCTGGGGTCAGCAGGCAGACCCTCTTGTCTTTCAGCTCTGTCAGGTCATACCCATATATTTACAAAACTATCCTTCAAGCAGACACAGGGAGGAATAAATAACTCTGGCTAATCTGAGGCAATCATAATTTTGCTGAGCATGATGTAAGGGTTCTTAGCATTTCGTCTCGGTCTGGTTTATAACTCGTTCCCCTCAGCTCGATGTGTATGGCGCTGCCTCCTGCAGGAAACAAGCAGCCGCAGACATGTGTAGGTGTAAGTAGGTGCCATTCAGGGAAACACACACCGAACTTCAGCTCCATCTCTGATCTAGACTGCTGACCCTGCTGAAGAAGAGCAAGGGCACTGACAGTTCCCCCGATGCTGTATCTTGCAAAACCAAAGAGAGAAACCAACGATCACCCTGCACGTTTGCATGTCCTAAGGCTTCTGACTCAGGAGGAGGCACAGCGCTAAGCTTACACATGGCTTCACAAGGGTTTCCAACACCTAGTGCACCCCTACACCCAGAAGGCTGGGCTTATTAATAGGATTCCAAATGCACCAAACCTAAATCAAATTTTACTCCGGACATCTCAGCTCTGAACTGTCCCTGCTCTGAGGACTGTGGGAAGAACTGGCCCTGCTGCGGGGCTGGATCACCCCATGGTGTTTGTCACCCTGGAACATGGGAAACTGGGGCAGCACTTGGACATGACACTCAAGCACTTGCACGGTTTGGAGAGAAACCTGCAGCACACACAATTTTAGGAAGAAGGTCAGTGTAGAAGTCTGAAAGAAGGGTTTTTTTTAAACTTAGGGTTGTGTAGGATAAAGCTTGCACCTGAAGGGAGATGGATTTGTCGCCTGCTGTCACTCAGGGCTCTTGCAGGTTGAACTTCAACAGACACAGGCTGGAAAAGCGCCATTGATTTTAACCCCCCGAGGAGATGCCTGTGAAACTCTCACAACCAATATTAATAGCAAAGTACCTAGAGAGGAGGAGGGAACAGCCATCTCTGTTTTGTTCCCAGGATGAAAAAATACGGCAAGAGGGACTTCTCAAAGACAGTGAAAACCAGCCTCCGTTTTGCAATAAAAGCCTTTGGGAAAGTGTCTGAACTCCTCACCTGCTCCCCTGCAACTTTCACAGACCCCTCGTGTCCAGTCCCCCCAGACACCCCCTGCTTTCTAGGTGAGATGTTCACGCAAAGGGCATTACCTACAACAGGTCATGAGGAAACACCACAAGGCAGCAGTCAGGGAAGACCAAGGATCCCACTGGGGTGGAGGGAGAGGAGGTTTGTGGAGATCGCTGCTGGCTCGCAATAACCACATACACCACCCAGTCTCCCCAAACAGAAAGCCATGCTGACAGCAGCAGGGTGAGGATGAACAGCCAACAGCTACACCAAAGGGAGTCTGGAGTGACAGGGGTGATGCTGCGGTTGGTGGGACAAAGAACAAGCCCACAGGTTCCTCTGCCTGACATGAGGCTGAACCCAGCTGCCCAGGAAATGCTGTGGTGCCCAGGAGGCATCAGCTGCTCCAGACGGTTGCAGGACACGATGGCAGGGAGCCTGTGGCCCCATGCCGGCCATCGGGTGTGATCTTCAGTCCCAGACAAGACCTCTCCACTGCAGAAGGACAGAGTAATGCCTGGTCCTGGACTATGGAACAAATGGGCACAAGCCCTAGTGGTGACCCTCTCAAACCCCAGTTCTCCCTCTCCAAGCAGGACATACACCCCTCTGACACTGCTTTATTTAAGGCAAATGCCTGGTGAGATATATATTTAAACTAAATAAAGTATTAAAAAGACCCAAACAACTCCACAACACTTCCCTTTAGGAAAAGAGTAAAAAATGTGTTTCCCACAGGCATTGAGTGGGGGCCTGGAGAATGGTCCCACAGGCATGGACCGGGAGGATCTCCGTCTCCATGACGCCATCAGCATCCTCCACCATACGTTGGCACAGCCCAGCCTGCGCCACGCAAATTCTGTGACGGAGGCTATGGCTTTCCTTTTCCAGGACTGACACGAGGGGGGGGAAGAGGAAGACCGACGGCCTATCAAGAAGGCACCGTCTGACAAGCCAAGGTGGTCCTCTCCACAAGCAATCTGCTCTTGGGCTTTGGCAGATGTTAGAAGCTGCACTGTCAGAGTTTGTGCTATGTTTACTCCAGAGGCTAGTCACAACTAAGGGAAAAAAAGGTGGGAATTACACAAATATTCCAGACACACATTTGCACTCTGTGCACCTTTCATGCCCGATGAAAAGGCAGGAAATGTTAACACAAAGAAAGGAAGCATGTTAAAAAGACTGAACCTTTCATCAGAGACTATTGAAATTCTCATAACAAGCACCGGTACGAAAGGTTGCTTATTCTCAGAGGTAAGACAGTGCCGTTTCCTTCCCTCTTTGTGCAGCAAACACTCATGACAATTCTAAACCACAGCTGTAGGGCATGAGACACACAAAGCAAATCAAGGTTGCATCTGAATCCATCTCGGTTGTATCGCCACGGCTATTACCAGATTGAAAATCGTACTTCAGTCAGTCAATATGCGAATACTGCAGTATTGTACTGTAATAAAATGGTACAATATTTCAAAAGCAGTGGCCTTCAAAAATCCAGATCAAGGGAACAATAAGGAAAATGAGAATTGTCGACGGTCTTGACAGTCTCACCCTGTTCTACCTGATGAACCAACACGGGTTTGGTGGAATAATCAATGCGGGAAATATTGGAGAAATGTACCACATGTCACCACGGCACAGTAACCTACTTAGAAAACATTTACTGGTCACCTTAGATCTTGAAGTACGGGTTTTACATCTTGGTTTATATATATCTATTTGTATCTAATTACAACTATTAATTATTTATAAGAAAAATATCTTTTTTAAAATTTCTACTAAAAAGCAGTTAGTGTGGACAGACTTCATCAATGAATCCCACAGATAAATTGTACATATTAAAAAATATCATCTCCTTTAAACTCAGAAAGCAGAAAATATGTGCAATATCCCCACCAAAACAGTGATTTTGCACCCTTTCACCATTTATAGGCTTCTTTTCTTCCTTGAATTCAGCGCTGGGTGATGTGCTATGGGGAAGGTCGGTGCACACACACCAGCTCTCACACTGAGCTCTGGGCCTCGGATGGGGAACTCACTGGGGCACAGATCATTTTTTAATGTATACAGACAAGCCCAGCGTAGTCTGCCCTACGCAGACCCATAATACCAACAATACTGTTTCTGTCCTCCAGTCAGATGTCACCTGACAAATGTGGGTCATTCCGGCACGCTGTGCTGACTTTGATTTCTGTTATTTGGGGCAATCAAGTCTCCTTTGCAGGGGGGAACAGCCCCCTGATGGGGGGAGAACGGATTTAACCGGAGATTACATCTCTCTCACAAATTTGCAAGAAAGGCTCATTTAGGCCTTTGTGGACCTTCTATGTCCTTTCATCAATCCCATGCCTGACCACATCTTTGGCTGAGCCATCTGCTGACCTCTTATCTGGCCCACAAATTAGAACGATGACAGTTGAACCCATTAAAATCTAACATCTCCCCAACGAAACACGGTTTGTAAGAGGCTGTCAGCTGTGACCTTGTCTACCTTTCTTCTGTTAAGGTTGTGTTCTGGGTTTAGTCAGTTGGCATCCTTCATCAATTTCCAGTCAAGAGGTCTTAAAAGCACAACTTTTAAAAATTTGCAAAGTCATACCACATGATCTCTGGGACCAGACAAGGGCTTCAGGAAATAAGAGAATCCATTAGCCAACATAAAGATTTAGAAACCTATATTCACTCAAAAACACACTAAATAAGGCTCAGATCTGACAAATGCAAACTGCAGACCATCTCAAGAACAGGCCACAGTATTCAGAAATCCGTTCTGCTTTTGAAAATTTCCATTTATGCAAGAAAATCCTAAGTACAACTGGGCACAGTCAGGCTGTGCTCTGGGGGCTTTGGTGGATGAAGACAGTTTTAGTAAACTCTGACCCAGACGAAACAGTTATGTGCTATGAAACGCTTATGCAGCTGCAGGATATTGCTAAGGACTTCAGAGAAGAGACTTGAAGACCAAGGGTCTTCCCCATTCTTACTAACTCCCTCTCCATGGCTATCTATTGCCAGCCTCAGTGATTTGCATTTCACTTTAAGTGCCCCTTAGGAGTGATAGCATAATCCCTGAAGCTAATTGAACTCCCATGAGGAAAAATTTCTACACACCTCTTTAATTTAAAACAGAAAATTATGGAAGTCTCTGTTTTTCCAAAGATCAGAAGAGGGAGTAAGTGGATGAGATGAAAGTGTTGGAGGGAATACCCTGCAAAAGACTCAAGAAGCTGACCTGCTTCCCAGGCTGATGCTGGAAAACATGGGCTGAAATGTGCTCTCCCATTACCAATGTGCATCACTAACATCACCTCCTGCACGCTCTTTGCTTCTGCTGGCTCACAAAAAGCTTTCTGCACTTCAGCATAATGGGGAGAGAGCGTGTCCACAATGGAGTTTCTGCGACCCTGTTATAATCCTGTTCATACCTCAAGCAGCACCACTACTTACTCTCCAGTTACTTTCTCTCTTCCCCTCCCTTGCTTTGAATTCCAACAATTTTTATTTTTTAATAAATTAAACAATAAGATTTTACAATGAAAATAATACCCACCAGATCAAGCAGGTACCAGAAATGTAAGTGACACTAATCCAAACAGATAGGAAATCACAATCTGTATTTCCTAAATACAGCGGTTAATAACAAAGGTGGAATTGGCCAGACTTTAAACAACTTTTTATCAGTGCCGAAAGAGTGCCTAACCATCACTTAAAATAGTTGAAAACTTTTTTCTACAGCCTATCAAAGCAATGGTTCCAGACAATATACAGTATATCTAAGAATAGGAACAGTCATTGATGGAAACTGATAACACTTGGGGACTGAAGGTTAATCCGTTGTGGAAAAAAAATAAAGGAACAATGGAGAGTGAAATAGAAACTCGAGTCTCATTAAAGAAAACTATTTTAAGGGCAGAATGATGAGTTTTAGCACCAATCATGGGAAAACAGTTCAAAGTTGTTCCGAGAAGATCTAAATTTGAAGCCTTGGGAAAAAGGCACTGTTAGCAGTGACAGCAAGAAAAATGTTAAGGAGTAAGAAAAAATATGGTGTAAAGGTAATACGTTTGGGGTTTTTAAATCTACGATGTTCATTTTTAGGTTTCTCTGATTAAAGGCAGTGAGGATTCAATATTCAGTTAAGTTTATTCTTTTTTCTTTACGCATTTCCAATGATCTGCCGGTAAATCATGGTACACGCTCTCATCGCCGAAGGCGCATTGATGCGGATAATCAAAATTGACCACAGATTGGAAAGAAACCCAAAAGAACTTGCATAAAAAATTTCAACTTATACCATTGTTGGGTTTTTTCCTGAAGAAATGGTATTCTGCTCTGTAGATTACGGTGGAAAGCCCAGGAGGAAAAAAAGCAAGCAGGATCATTGCTATCTAACAGCAAAGCCACAAGCAAGCCAAGGGGGCCCTGGTGCAGCTCTCCAAACAGGAGACCACCACTTGGCTGGAAGGCAGCTGAGCAGGTGCCTACATTAAACCCGTGCACACTTTGTCAGTTTGCATTTGAGCAAGTGCTTAAGTGCTTTGCCAGCTCAAGGACTTAATTAAATTCAAAATAAGCTAATTCAAGGAATAAAAGTCTGCCAAAGGTAATAAAATTGTTTACCGATTTATCGAGTCGGTCCTGTATATAAAAGAGCATATTTATATGCAGCGTAGGTCTGGCCCTATTCAATCAGTGACTGCATTTTTAAACATTTACTGATTGCAGGAATAGAGCCAAATCTGGAGTACTTTTAAGGGTTAGGGGAGAAGTGCTAAATCCCAAAGTACCTAATTTAACTATGCAAAGTAGGGAATATTATCGCCTTCATTTTACTTCTGAAATTCAGAGGCACGGGAAAATAAAGTGCCAGACCCAGTGTGACAGAGAAGCCACTTGGAGAAGGTCCTGTGCTCGCCTGGTTCCCAGGTATCTTCTGCATTAGATACCTTTCCCCTCCCAGAGCGCGAGGCAACACAAGGGGCACCTTGGCAAGTGGATGAGACCCACTGTCACGGCTCCCCTGGTTACAGGTGTCTAAACAAATTAACAGAAAGTAGTTGGCTGGTTTTTTTAAATCAGTGTTTTCTCTCACCCAGCCCTTGGCGTATGGTTTCATCCAATTCACTCCTCTCTGAACTCGAAGCTCTTGGATGGTGCTGTCACCTGTCCCACGACTGAAGGGGCAGGAAGGGTAAAACGTGGTCTCACTGGAACTCGCGAGGAGTCGGAGCAGTGTATTTTATTCAGCACGCTCTCCGAGCAGGTGAACTGGCACTGGACATACAGAAATCTCCCTTTGCCTTGTGCTTCTGAACTGCATCTCGAAACTCCATCATTGTGTCCCCAAAACACCGCCTTTAAAGTTTGATTTTTAAATGATAAATGCTCAACCAGGGCAGACTGGCATTTTTCAGTAACTGCACTATATAAAAGCCCAGATTGCTTCAAAGTATTTTTTCAGATTGTATACTTTTTCTTCCGCTATATTTAACATTGATAATTGTTATATTTAAAAATATTCAAATGAGATATCTTGAAATATCTAAGTGCTTAGCTCAAAGGTAGGTCTGCTGCGCCGTGCAGAGCGAACAGGCAGTGCTCCTCGCCTTGTTTTGGCACAGGCAAGTGTTCAGCCAAGGCACAAAAATCACCATTTCCAGTTAGGAGTAAGGCGGGGGCTGGGAGTACCTGCCGCGCGCTGCCTAAACGAACTGGCTTTCAAGTTCGGTCTGTGCACTTCCTTCTGTGTTTGTAAGAATTAGTATGAATGAGTCCAATTTGTTTATTCTTTCTTAGCACGGTAGCTTTAGGAGATACCCTGAACCGCTGCGGTCTGTGCCCCCGGGCAGATGTTGGCCTCTGGCAGGGACGATGCGCGGGCAGAGCAGCGCGCACGCCGCCCGCTTCAGCAGGAGAAGCGCAACCGCGGTGCGAATTTCAGACGGGCAACGGGAGGAGCAGAACCACCGGGCAAGATGCAGCTGCCGGCATCTTACCGGCGCGCCGGGGCTGGCCGCGGGGAGACGCGCGGGGCGGCTCCGCAGCGCGCAGAGGCTGCGCGGGGGCGCTCAGAGCCGGCGGAGCGGCGCGCAGCCGGGGCGCAGGGGCGGTAGCGGCTCTGCAAAATCCCGGGGTGCCCCGGGAGAGGTGAAAACTCCCCCCCACAAGGCACAGTTATGCTCAAAGCCGCTGGGTTTTGCTCTGTCAGATACAAACCAGTGCGGAAAATTGGCCCTTGGCTACCTGAACGGTCTGGAAAGCGCGTCTGGGGCGTTGCTCTGCAGGCTGCTATTTTCAAATGCAAAGACAGTTTTTAGAGGGCGAGCGGCAGAAGAGCATCCCCGCAGAAACAGGCGCATCCCTGCTCCTCGCCCTGCCCGCAGCCAGACCCCTCTCCCCAAGACCAGCCACCGGGCTTAAACGCCCGCTGCGCGCTGGAAACGCGGCACAGCGGGGAAAGGGGGCGATTCTGTCATTTACATGCCTGAACCGTATTTTTTTAAATCCAGCATTTAAAATTGTGCAAGAGGGAAATGCCAGCTTCTTTTTTCCCCTCTGCTTATTTGTGGTTCAGCAGGTTGAATGCAATTTAACCCATCTGAGTGTGCATTACGGGACGGAAGATATGGAAAAAAAACAATCCGGTGGAGTCATAGTTTACATACGTGGTTTGTTAAAAAGGACACCGGTATTTAAAAAAGCCTAAGAGTTTCTTATGAATTTGATAAAACTATATTGTTAAAGGTTATACATAGACAAAAACTTCAGGACCCCTTTAAATCTTGTGAAAATGATTATTTGTATGCATTTTTTGTCTTTACAATTAAAAACTCAATGGGAATATTCACATGACTCAACGATTCTGTGATTTACCTAAAACTTCAGCTCTGAGCTGGAATATATCAAAGACTGAAGTTTAACCCCGTCTTTCGCCAGGGACCATTACACAGTATCTGTTTCTGAGCAAGGTGTTTCTAATAAACATTTATTTTTCATTTTCTCCACCTTCGAATGCCCAGCCCAGAATTAGCGGTTACCAGGTAGCCCTGCAAAACCTCCAGCAGACACAAAGAGAGAGGAAGGATCGGTGAATACACCTTTAAGCGGTCTTCCACGCTTAGGACTTAAATGTTTCGCACGTGGAAGTTTTCTACACGGCGAAGCGGCGCTAACAAGGCTGCTGAAGAAGGCAGTTGCCGGATTCCGGGGCACTCCGCCGCCCGAAGCCGTTCTGCACCGGAGCGTACCTGCCTGCGAGGCCGCGGCCAGCCCCGGGCTGCGCCCCCTGCCCAGCGCATCACCGAACCCGGGACTCTCCTTGCGCGAGCAACTCTGCCCACTCGATTTCATTCTCCTCAGCCCGCGCGTTTACAACAGGCAAATGTTTTATTATTTCTGGGCACCACCTTCCATCTGCCGAGCCCCCCCGTGAGCGCCTGACCCGCCGCGGGGAGCAACAGGCTGGCTGCCACGGCCCGGTCCCGCGCGGCCGCCGCGGAACGGGCTCGCCGCAAGCCGGGTCCGACAGCAGCTCAAGTGCGACAGGGACAGACTTCCAGCAACTTGGGAGGTTCTGGATCCGGCGCCGGGCCGGGTAAGGAGAGGAGACTCGGAATTTCCTCCGGCTCTGGGCTGCGCCTCGCAGGAGCCGCACCGGGGCAGAGCCCGGGGTCCCCGCGCCCGGGGCAGGTGAAGACGGTCCCGCGCTGCGGGGGAGCCCCGAGGAGCCCTTCCCGGGGCAGCCGACCCGCGACACGGCACACGGCCGCGCGCGTTTCCCCGTCCAGGGCGACCACCGCCCGCCCCTTCCCCTGAGCGGCCGCGGCGCCGGGGTTGCCGCTCCGCCGCCCGGGAACCCCCCGCGGTGCCGCCCTCCCCGCCCGCCGCCGGGGGACGCGCAGCGCCGAGCACGGCGGGCTCCTCCACCTACCGTGGTACTCCTGGCCGGGCACGTAGGCGGCGGGGCTGCCCGCGATGTGCAGGGCGATGAGCACCTCGCCCTGCTCGCCGTCGCCCTCCAGCTCGCCGTGGTGGGTGCAGAGGAAGAAGAAGGGCGAGAAGCGGGCGCGGGGGGCGGCCGCCCGGCCCGCCGCCAGCAGGGCACCCAGGGCGGCCAGCAGGCAGGGCCAGCCCCCGGGGACGCCCCGCCGCCGCTCCATGCTGCTGCCGCCGGCGCCGCTGGGGCATCCAGGGCACGGCGGGGGCCGCCGCGCCGCTCCGCTCCGCACGGGACGGGGCGGGCCGGGCCGGGCCGGGGCGGGCGCTGCCCCCCGCCGCGGCCCGCGGGAGTTGGTGGGGAGGAGGGCGCGGGGCGCGGAGCCGAGCGCGGGCAGGGGCGGCCCCTCCGCACCCGCCGAAGGCTGCGCCGTCCCCGCCTGCCGCTGCCGGGGTGCGGGGCACGGAGCTGGGAGTGCGAGGGCCGGGAATAATTTATTTCCCCCGGTGTCGGGGCGGGAGGGAGTGGAAGGTCCCTCCCCTCCTCCTCCTCCTCCTCCGCCTCCTCCTCCGCCCGCTCCTCCCGCTCCTCGCTCTGCGCGCCGGTGTGCGGTGCTGCCGCTGCGGGGACGCGGACTGCGAGCTGGGCTCCGCTGCCCGCCCTTTGTCTGCCGCCCGGTCCCTGCCCCTGCCGGGTCCCTGCCCCTGGTCCCCGCCCCGACACCTGAGTCCCTGCCCCTGCTCCCTCCTTGCTCCCATGCCTGTCCCTGGCCCCTACCCTTGCGTCTCGTCCTCCATCCCTCTATCCGTCCTTTTGCCCCACACCTCTGCACATCTGCTCCAGGCCCTGTCCTTTTGCCCTGCCTGTCTGTCCTTGTCCCTCTGTCCCATCCCCTGTACACCTGCCCCAGCCCTTAACCTTCCGCCTCTGCCCCTGCCCCTCCGCCCCCGTACCTGCCTCAGCCCCAGCCCCAGCCCTTCTTCTGCTGTACCTGCACCCACTGCTGGGGAAAAGTGACATTTTCACTTAAACCTGCCCCACCACCATCTTCAAACTGGTACACACGGTCACACCGCCCCGCAGGTGGGTCCGGCAGCTCAGGGAGGTCAGTGGGTGAGTCCCTGGGGAGGGCAGGTCCCCGGGAGGGGGGCTTCAACCCCCCGTGAGTGTGTGCCCAGGCACTTCATCCCAAGAAGAGCAGGAAACCCAGAAGGGTCCATACGGGGAATGTGCAGCCGAACGCAAACCACTGGCAAGTAGAATAATTTGTAGAAACATACATTTTTCACAAAGCGGGGCTGGCAGAGGGACCACAGCATCAGGGGATGGGAGCGAATCTACCAGGGTTTAAAGCTTCCACCGTGCTGCTGCTGGACCCTGCCCAATGCCCGGAGACAGCCCGGGTGAGCGGCGGTGACATGATGCAGTCGGAAAGGAGAGCCTACCTGCCAGCATTTTTGAAGTGCAAAACTGGCACGGTCCAGGGGCTCCCTCCTGGATTGGTTTCAGTGCCAGAGGGAAAGGTTCCCTCCACGGAGGTGTGAGCCACATGGACGGCACCCCACGGCTGCCCTACGCCCGTGCAGGCTGCTTCGCTGGCCCACCTCCCGCCCAGCTGACGGCGAGCCCGGGCGCGGTGGCCCGGGGGACATCCTCGCCATCTGCCCGACCTGCCTTTCCCGCTGGCGCTGCACCGCGCCCGCGTTCACCCGCAAAACTTTGCTGCGGGTTCCCGGCTTAACTGGGTCGCGCCGCGCTCGGGACGGAGCGAGGCCGTGTCCCTCGCTGCCCCGGCTGGAGGAACGCACCGCTCCTGCTCCAAGGACGAAAGGGACCGGTGGTGCGCGACGCGGGGGACGGGGCAGCTGCCACCGCAGCTCCGGCTGGCGGGTGTCCCGGCCGGTGCTGTGGAAACGGAGCTCCGCAGTCGCTGACGAGGAGTCAGGCTGGCTCCGAGTCTTCCTTTTTAGCTGGGTTATTTATTTTTCAGATTTGGGTATTTGTTTGTTTTGGTGTTTGGTTTTTTTTTAACATCTGTGCCTCCTCCATAAATTTCAATGCTTGTAAAAGTGATGTGCTAATAATAATATAATTTCCTCGTGCCAAAACCGCATGCGGGCGAAAGCTGTGCGGGCTGGCTGGTGAAAGCGCTGCCAACGGGACGTGTTCTCCCTCCTGGGCTCCGGCTTCCCTCCACCCAGAGCTCGCCAGCCAGGCCAGGCTGTGCCAGGGGGGCTTCAGCTGAGAAAACGCACCTTGGCTCATGCCCCCTCTGCCCAACATCCGTGCAAAGTCAGCCAGTTGGGCTGGGGGGCTGCCAGACTTGGCCAACTCTTGTTTTATAAAAAAGAAGGGGGCAGGGGAAGGGGTGAGGGGCCCCACTGCTGCGGGAGGTGGGGATGCCGGCTGCCTCTGCTGGGGTGCTGCCGTACCAGTTGCCAGCAATGCCTTTCCATTTTTTTTCTCCGAGAGTTAATTCCCTAAATAAGCTTGGGAGCGTGGGGGTAGCTAATCTGCCAGCGGATTTCAGGGCTCGGGCTGGTGTTCCCTGAAGTTACTGGGATTTGGATAGGGTGATGAATTTAGCAGTGAATTTAGGCTGATGAATTTTAGGCAATTTCCTTTGTTTCCAGCTGCTTAGTATCCAGAGCAGCCAGGACTGTCGGTGCAGCCAGCCCACCCCTTTCCTCTACAGGCTCTGTGTGTGTCACTTACCAGCGAGGGGACAAGCAGTAAAGTGAAAAAGGTAACGTCTCTGCTTGGAAGCCTTGTGCATCTCCTTGGTCACCTCCTTCCTGTATTTCCTTATTTAATGCCTCTCTCTCTCTCCTTTCTCCTTTGTTTCCTGCTCTTTCACGAGACCTCTAACCTCTTCTTCCTAGGTCAAGACAGGGAAGTCCCGTGGTCATGGTCTGCCACCTCCTCCAGGCCCTGTTGATGCGGGAATCCAGCAGAGACCCCAGACCACTAATATTCCAGGACACAAAGAGATGGTTTGGCACCTCAACCCCCGACTCCTGCGCCCACCAGCAATAGTGTAACAGACATTTGGTCCAAACAAGATACCTGCCTTCCTGGCCCCCACCCATCTAGCTCAAAAAGGGCTTTCCAAAACTGCCCTGCACACTTCAGGCTCATCTTTGCGCAGCAGAGCGATGCTAATGGTGCCCATCAGCAAAACAAGGAGACCCAGGATACTGTGAAAACCACAAAACCCACAATTTGGCGTGTCCCTACAATAGCAGGGAGACCTTGGCTGAGTACATCTGCGGGGAGCCAAGGCTGTGGGCAAGCCCCTTGCATCAGAGGGGAAGAAGAAGAAGCAGCAACTTCCAGTCCCTACCAGCCTTTGCCTAAAGGAAAATTTCTTCCTGGTCCCAGCTCCAGCACAAGCTCACTCATATGAGCACAATTTACTCGTAACTCACCCCAAACCTCACCTGGTCTGAAAGATTTTGTTACGGCCAGGAGCACCAGCACCTGCTGCTCCCCTGCACCCCAGCAGCCTCCAGCCCACCGGCACCCCAGGCTGTCCCTGCCAGCTTGCCGGAGGCCGCTGGCCACATGCAGGCACATGCTGGTCCCTGGCTGGGTTTTTGCATTGGCTTCATATCCCCTCGCTGCTCTGGGTAAAGACGGTACCTGGTTTTTGAAGATGAGGGGTTTATGAAATGTCTTTGGCCAGAATTTCTCATTCATCCTCCTCCCAGTGACAGCAAGGCTAAGATATTATTATTAATAACAATAAAACAGCTTATTTAAGAAAAGTGACTAAGACCAGCCTGCCTGTATCAAAATAAAAGCTTGTAAAAATCATAATAATCTCTATTTTCACACTTGTCTGGTCCCGGATTCTTCATGTAGGTTACAACTATTCCCTGTTTAAGGCAGAAAGAACCGAATGCTACAGGATGGAGGTTACCATGGGCTTTCGCTCCTTGGGCAGTATTTTTTTAACACAGGAAACAACAGGGAGTAAATCGCGATGGGAAATGAGTACAGACTGTTGCCTGCAACGGAGAATGCAATAGGTGGAATGTAAATAATTACTTAGGAGGTACAGGCCCCTTCCAAGCATGGGCGGTGGGGGGAAATCACAGCACAGATGGACGTGGCTGCAGTCCATATTAATTTATGGGAGTGATTATTCAGGCAGTGGAGCTGCTCACTTCATTCAGGGAGAGCGCTCACACCCCAAAAGCAGAACTGAAAAGCACATTAACAGGCGAGTAGCTGCTTTGCTAACACGGCCACAGCAGATCGTTTTGCAAGGGTCAGGGTAGGCTGGGGAACTATTAAGTAACACCGAGCAGTAAGGAGCTTTGTCCAAGCTCCTTGAGTCTGGGTAAAGGCTTTCATGGAAGAATGTAGAAAAACACTTCTGTCACTGTCACCATGTGAGGAGTCCTGACGCATATCTTGTCCCCAGCTTTTAACAACACCCTATAACAAAAATTAAGGAAACTGCCCAGACTTTCTACATAATCAGCTGAAAATAGCAGAGCTATGGAGCACCAGGCTGCAGGTACCCTTTATTCGTTGTGATACAGCACGTAACATCTGAAACCAGGACGGCAAGGTGAAGCGCTTTTGACTTGCTTATGCTAATAAAGACTAGAAGATGGACTTTCCAAAGCAAGATCTTTCCACCAAGTGTGTTTACTTTCTACTCATCCATGCAAGTACACGGTGTTGTCTCAGTGTGTGTTTCCTCTTGACCATCAGACACAGAAAGCAGACCTGCTTTTTCTGCTTCTTGGAAGGTTTTGATAAAGAAAGGCATGCTGATGGCTAGAGGGGCATGATACGATGGATGTGCAGAAGAAACAACCTTTGCAGCTGTTACAAGGCATAAATTGCCCAGGATCACTTCACCCTAGAAGAAGCGTTGCTGCCTTGCTGGCTGCAGTGTTACCCCCGGGCTCACAGACACTGTAGCTCTTGTCATCCTGAGATATAAGGGATGAGTTTTACTGCACAGTAGCTGGTCTTCTGGAGATGGGGAGGGCAACGTCTTCAGCAAATACTCACTGAAACTGCAGCACACAACCAGACTGAGCTACTCGGCGCCAGTGTGCTGTCCTGTGCCATGCCATGCCATGCCATGCCATGCCATGCCATGCCATGCCATCCATTCTTGTCTCAAATGAAGACTAGAAAAAAATACAAATTGTTGAGGTGGACTTCTTCTGCCCACCTCAACAGGTGGGCCATCAACACCATCAATGCACTTCAACTGGAGGCTGGAAAGCCCTTCCTCAGTCATCCCAGGGTGTACGGCATCTCTTCGTTATCCCAGTCAGGGAAATAAATGGGGAGGGTGGGCCTGACCACACGAAGGTGACAATGCTCCATGTCTTTTGGGGCTATCAGTGAAGCTGAAACTTCAGTGTCAGCAAAGTTTGGCTTCAGCAAACGGCCCTGAGAATGCTGGACGTGAAAGTCAGAAGTACTTAGTAGCTAATCGATCTCGCCTCTTCTTCCAAAACAAAGTCTTCTGTTCATGAAGCCTTCTTGTTTCCTATTTATGCAGAGACTTACCAGAGAGGTCTGGCGCTCTGGAGCTGCCTTGGCCATGCCAAATAACCCTTTGGGATGAATCCCTTTTTTGTGCACAGGACTTGTTACGGTCAGATCATAATGCAGTCTTGCCTTGCCAGTTACATGAACTTTGCTCTTAAGTAGAGCCCAAGTCATTTCTAAACAAAGGCCTAAATGTGTAATTATAGGCAACTTCCATGCCTATGTTGTTACGAGATTTTAATTTTCCTAGGGTAGGAACAATAGCAGCTGTTTGGCTGCTCCGTTTTCCAGTGGGCTGGTACGATATGCATCTTCTGTAAACCGACATCTCATGATTTCATCTGAAAATAAGAGTATTTAACTGTACACATTTTTCTCTCGTATTGCATTTCATTCAAATAGGTTTAAACTTGTATTTCTTTTTGCTTATTAACTTTAATGAGGTATGAATATAAAAGAGAATATTAAAAGGCTTTTCTTTTTTGGAAAGGCATTTCTTTACAAACTCTGTGGATGCTATCAAATAGGTGAGCCTAAACCCTGACATTTATTACTGATCTTGTGGCCATTAAAAAAGAATATAAGATTAAAAAAACCTTCAAATCAGGGAACAAGTATTAACAACCTTCTATTGTCTGGCTTAATGGCAGAATTTAAGGGAGAATACTTTCAAAAGGTGGGAAGTTTTTATGGTTCGATACCTTATGCATTTTATTTTTGTGGAACTGTTTTAAAGATTTAAATCTCCTACCACAAATAAACTATGCTCATGCTTCCATAGAAGGTACTGGGAGGGACTTGGAGCTTAAAATTGCTCTGAATATCTTTCGTGCATTAAAATTGCTGAGGACAAATACACAACAGCCATTATGGGTCCTGCTTTTGTATTTACATTCCTAATTGGGATGGTCTTTAATGTACAGTGCGGCGTGCAACACAGGCATAAGAATATACTTTTTCCTGTTTCCGATCCACCGTGCTGCTGGGCCCTTTTAGCACCATGTGAGGAGCCTACCTAAGTATATGTAAGGAAATTCCACTTGATTCTGATTATTTGCCAGTCTAACATTCGACTTTGTTTTGCAAATCTGCTTTTCCACATACATTAAATAAACATGTCTTATATAAAAAGGCATCTCCCACAACAAAGATTCATGCCCATGACTGTTCTTTCCTACTATCCATTCGCTGCTCCGGATTTCCGTGAAGAAATGCTGGGTATTTACCCGTGTTACATCTGCATACTGAAGTTTCCAAGGCTTTCATTAACTTGCAAATATTTATCGTGGGTAGCTTTTATCTGAAGAATTTTTTAAATGTCAGTGGCCACAAAAGAAACGCTTAGTCCATTTTACAGCCTAATTTATCTCTCCACTTCACTATTCCAGCTTGAATAACCCCGAGGACCCAAGGTACACAGTGCTAAGAGGCCAGGACAGTGTTAACAGTTTACTTTGTGGAGGAAAGAGGGACGTAAATCCTGAGGAAGTCTATAAAAGATATTCCTTCTGTTTTATTTAATGGTCACTGAACCTGCAGAGACCTGGAAATACATTTTATGGCTGGTTTTGAAGACTTCTTCTTATCATCTGTGCACTTAAAACATATCTAAAATATACAATTCGCGCGACTGAACGTCAGTGGACCTGTGCGTGGAGATCCAAGATTCAACACCTTTATCTACGGCACACAACCGCGGCCCGCAGGGGCACAAGCATTTTGCAAGGATGTATTTTGTTTGCCTACTGTCTGCCACAAAAACTTTCTAGGCCGCGGGTGCAAACCCAAGTGAAAACTGAGTGGTCGTTACAGCAAAGCGATTAAAAATACCCACAGATTTATGCAAACCCTGGGGATAAGGGGCGAGCCCCACTGACAGGCTGGGGCATGGGGGAGGAGGGCGTCCCCGGGCAGCGACCAGGCCGCAGCATCCGTCCTGCTGCCCCCACGCTCCCTGACCCGCAGCCCAGCGCGGGACATACACGGGGGTGTCAAAGCTCGTAACTTATGTGAGACCCGGTCACCGGGGCCACCGAACGCTCAGATTCATTTTTCAGCCCATCGACATAGGGGTTAATGTGTTGGCCACCCTCACTGACTGAGTCACTATTTATGCACTAAACCCAATCTCTTTCTCTTTTTTTTCTGGTGGCTAAAGAACATCTTTTGAAGTGTTAGCGGGAGCCTGGCTCTGGCTTTTGACACGAGCGGGCTCCCCACGGTAGCCCGGCAGCAGGGGCTGGCTGGGCACCAAGCGAGAGGGATGCAGGGGGTGGTGGTAACAGTGTTTTGCACGGCCCTGCGAGACGGCTGCAGGGCATGAGGGGCTGGCCCCTGTGTGCCCTCGCGGGGACCGGTGGTCTGTGAGCGGCGAGGGGCATGCAAGGAGCAGCTGGGCACCAGCAACAAGCCCGACTCGCAGAGGTCCACACTGGACCAAAAGCCGCCTCAGCTTCAGGGACCCTTCAACCTGGACACGCGTGGGCCTGAGCCTGAAGGTAACAGGTGTGGGTGCAACGAAAGGTGATGTGAGAGGTGGACACGCTGGTGAAAAATGGGAATAATAGACAAACTGGTGGTGACGTCTTTCTCCTTTCCAGCACTCTTACTGAAAATATCTTATCAGAGCCCTGCATCCCCAGAGCTACACAGTCATACTACTTTATTCTTCACAGAGAGGGTGGTGAGGCACTGGCACAGGTTGCCCAGAGAAGCTGTGGATGCCCCATCCCTGGCTGTCCTCAAGGCCAGGCTGGATGAGGCTTTGAGCAACCTGGTCTAGTGGAGGGTGTCCCTGCCCCTGGCAGGGGGGTTGGAACAGGATGATCTTTAAGGTCCTTTCCAACCCAAACCAGTCTGTGATTCTATTTAATTACATCTGCTTGTAAATTTTCAAATTAGTTTTTCTTCAGAGCAAGCCCTATCCAAGAAATACATCAGGACCATAAACCACAGGACTGGCATACAGTGGCCAGGTGAATGCAGTGAGGAAATTAGGAATGGTACTTCCACTTCAGTTTTGACCCACATAATGACTTTTGTAACCAAAGTAAGACTGCTTGGAAAATCAGACTCATATGTTAATTTAAAAAAAATCTTAATTCATATTAGCAGTAAAGCATTAGGATAAGTCAGAATATTATAGAATAAGCAGATATTTTTCATTATTCCAAATCCTCCACCAGAAGTCTAAACTTCATCACTTATGAGTCAAATATTCCTCCCAGCTCCCTCTAAGAAGGTCACTGAGAAATTGCTCAGAGTGGTTGTCAATGAGAATCTCTTGTATAATATAAAGTATAAATGAGACCACAGCGTTTTTATCCTCAAGAGAAATCATGGTTATATTGCTAAGGAGCAACATGGTCGCTGGGAGGAAACTGTCAGGCTCCCATCTCTGCCCCTGGCTTCTCTTAGGGAAATCTGTCCCTCCATGTCTCAGCATCATCAGTTTTAACATGAGATCGTATAGACCAGCCCGGGATGGGCAGCAAGCCCAGGGTGCAAATGTTCTAGGTTACCTGCCGATTGAAGTGCTACTAAGCTCCCTTTACACTAACAATATCAAGTAGTTTTAGTAAAACAAGGAGTCTGCTTCACCAGTTTTTAACTGGAAAGGTGCTCCTGACATCGTCCCAGTGCCTGGTAAGGTGGATCATAGGGCTCCACCGGGTAAGCTTGGCTCCAGTTTGGCTTTCTGGCCAAGATACAACCTCAGTTTATAAGGCCTTAAAGATTTCCAGTGCCAGAAACTCCATTGGTCTCTCTTCAGGATGACATAAAGACACTTTTAAAGCTATTTGACCTGTATCAAACATTTCCATTTTTAATACAATTGTCTTTTCCCTCCCCATGTTGGACTTTGCTCCACCAGTGCTAGATACCAGAGCCAAGTCATGGCAGAGGTATCTCCCCCTGAAGGCACATCAGCTGTGAAGAAATCTCCTCTTACCCACCTCTTCAGTAAGATGAGCAGATCAACCTCTGTAATCCCAGTGAGCTCCCTGCTCAGCCCTCCACATGCCGGTAACCCCTCAAGAAGCAGCCCCCAGAGAGCAACATCCCTGGCAGATGCTGGTCCTACTCTTGCTTGGATGACACGACCCACAACAATGTGAAAAGGCACCACGGCCATAACATTAAACAGGCACTTGGAGAGCTGCCATGGAGGGGATGAACCTGTGAAATCGGTGTCTTAAAGTATGCTGCTGGGTCACCTTGTGCTGACTCCTAACAGGTTTAAAGATTTCTGATGGTCTTTAAAGAGTTGGAACAAATCACAGGGGACACCTGTAAATCCCTGCTCCTCTCTGCATTTCTTCTGTTGTCTCAGAGTTAATCTGAAGCCTCCCAGGATGCCCAGTCCCACACAGGGGGCCTCAGTAGCTCCAGTGCAGCCCCCTCAGCTGCACATACCCATGAGAACTTCTGCCAGTCACTGTGCTGACCGTGGATTGCTTTTTCCATGGTAGCTCCTTCTACAACACAAAGACATGCCCAGCCTGGGTTCCTATGTGTGCCTGCAGCACCTGGTCCACTGGCACAGGATTATCTGGCAAGGTAAGGCCCATGAACATCCATACCCACTGCTTTTCCCCAAAGGATGTGGCAGAAGACACCCAGTTGGCTGGAGAATCCCTGTGTATGCCCATCATGATCAGTGGCGAGGGGCAGCCCCTCTCTCCTGCTCCCTTGCACAACAACAGTGCTGCCGGGTGCCTGATGCCCTGGGAGGTCCCCCACTGCCCTTGGGGGTCTTCAGGGCAACGAGAGGAGGACCCCAGGTGTCTCCCCCGAGTGCGGCAAGCGGAGGACTTGTTCCTGGCTTTGGTTTGCACACTAAACGCCAGTGCTTTAAAATCCATCCTCCCTGCCCCTTAGGAAGAGGGAGCCTGAGCTGCCGGAGGCAAAGCCCCTGTCCCGCCCCTGGGCTGTGTGATCGTACACTCATGGTGGGTGCCGTATCATGATCCTCCCCCCAGGACACTTCAGCTATTTGGAAGAAATTCGCTGGTAATTGGGCATTTTCCTCTCCAAAATCCTTCCTGGAAGGGCATGTGACGAAGAGCACATGCACTGGCTCCTGCCCCTAAGGAGGAGGCGGTTGATGTCTTCAAAGTGACCTGGGGAGACCGGAGTTCACAGCTTAGTAACTGAAATATCCTCCCCCTCCCACTCTCCGGCGGAGCTGGGGTCACAGCGTTGTCTCTGCTGCTCCATGGTCACAACACGGCTTTATCAGCCATCGCAGGGCGCTCAGAGCAGCGCTCCTGGCAACACTATCTGGCTAATGTCTTGGCCTGCCCCTTGCTCCTCCTTCCAGTAAGATAAGAGGAAAGGAGTTATCTCCGTTAGCTTTACACACAGGCTTAATTCCTTACCGCAGAGCTGGAGATCCCGCGTTTCCAGGCATGGGCGCTGCTCCCTGGCTGCTGCAGGCGCGGCTGCACGGGCAGCCCTGACGCGGGGCTGCCAGCCAGCTCTGCTCTGGGACCAGCTCTGCTCACCCACCTCGCCGTCCTCCTCGCCCAACAACCCACCGTGACATTTTGCACCCAGGGACTGGGTGAGAGAGCAATGGCCATCCAACCTGGCGACCCCCAACGGGATTTTTACGGAAGGAGAAGGCTCTGCAGAGGTACCACCACTACTGCGATCAAGTGTGAGGTCACCACGGCTCTGGTTTGCAGGAGGAGGTGGAAACACATCTGCTGCTCTCCTGCAGCTGAGCACCCATGTCCCACCTCCCAGTGACCCAGGGAGCAGGCAGGGGAGTATTCCCTCGGTGGGACCGGAGCCGCTGCACCCACCTGCCAGCAGCCTGGCTCAGAATCACAGGATGTTTGTCAGATCTTCTAGGAGCCTCGAATGGAAGAAGATAGAGAAATGCAAAGTATGGTATTCTTTTGCTTTTCTTCCCTTGGCAGATGGCCTAGAAAAGCAACCAAAAGAGACAGAAATGCCAAAAAGTGAACCACCTACTGTTGTCTCCTGGAGATAAACCAGAACATTGTTCCAAGCAGCAGAATGCTGCTGTCATTTCTCCTGGAAGTGAGGAGAGCGTCACCCAGTCCTGGGAAGGGGGCCGGGGGAGAGAAAGCGAAACGAGCGGCTCAGAAGAAGCTCTGAAAGGGAAGTCAAGGTAGTGCCTTTGCGCTTGGCAGGGAGCAAAATGACACACCATGTCACGTATTTAGAAAAATCACTGCAGCGGGAAGTTAAGGCGGCTTCGGAGGCCCTTGTGACATTCAGCGGGTTACAATAGTTTGTTGTGGGTTATTATGACTCCCACTCCTGGGGAAAGATCTTCTCGGCATGAGTCATGGGGACCCTGCCCGGCTGTGTTATTCTGTCCCACGGCACCCTATTGTCTATTATATTTTCTTCCCCCCACACCAAAAATGTAGACTTTTGAGTCTACAGTTTCTGACATCCAACACATGCAGCAAGGCCTGAACTAAGGGACTGCAGTTTGCTCCTCGTGCTATTTTCACCCAGCCAATTTTTGCCATTTTCATTCTTTTGAGCATAATAGCAGCTTTTAAGCAAGATGCCGCTGTCTGATGCAGTATTACTTTGTGTTTAGAAAAGCTGAGCCCCATTGCTAATGAAACTAACATCAGGCTCAGAAAGAGTTGACCCAAAACATAATCTTGTGGCAAGAAGGCCCTGGGGGCTCTGGCAGAGCAGCTCCAGCATCTCCTGCCCTGCCCTGTCCCCAGTCGCTGCCAACATCCCTCCCAGCTCCAGAGCAGAGCTGATTCTGCACCTACCTCTTTGCTGGTCCCCCCTCGTGCCTCAGCAGGAGCTGAGGGCAGGTGTTTCCTGCTGCTGACACCATTAGGGCAGCAGTAACCTCTGGCAGGCACTGGGAGCAGCTCCATCTTCAACCGCTGCCACCGTTTGCTTCACTGCCCACGAGCCGAAGCCCTCAGGAGCTGAAGCTCCATTTGCAGCTGGAGCAAGCTGTGGAAAGTCAGCAATTCACCTTTCTCATATTCTTTGGGGATAAAACCAACGAAAGCAACAACTGATTTAGTATAGCAATGTGCTAAGGGAGCTGGATTTTGGAAATCACATATGCAATAACTCACCATCCAGGACCAGGCACTATTGATGGCATCTTTACTCACCGCAGTCAGCCGAGTTAAATTCCCTTAATGGCTACTTCCCAGCCACAATCGCCACTTTTTTCCTGCACGTTTTCACACACTTCACCCACTGCGGGGACGTTACCCGGCTGCCTGCACGCTGCTGGGTAGGGGATGCTCCCAGGTGGCAGAGGAATGCTGTATCTCATTCCTGCCCTCCGTTACACTGACACACATAACAAAACCATTGATGAATTGTATTCTTCCTGCAGGCCGCTGGGTCTGTGAAGAATCAAAGTAAACGTACATTTTCATAACTCCAGGTGCTTAAGGAAAGTAATAAATCACGGCAACGCTGCGGCTGGGTATAGACTCTCTACCCTGGGACAAAGCATTTCGCAAACGCAGGTAAGAAATGCTACTCATATTTTATACAAAGGGGAACTCACAGCCCAGCCAATAGATAATATTTTTCCTTCTATGTCCTCAATGTAGGGGAACAAAAGCTTTTTTAATGATATTACATTTGGCACAGCCCTGCATCATGCAGTCCCATGCGCAGCTCCAAGGCCGTTTGCTGCTGAGGGCCACGACTGCTGTGAGGGAAATTTCTGGGGTCAGGACTGTGGCTGCAGGCACTCACATCAGTGCTCTTGTACACTGGTACGTCCACGTCCTAATAAAATCATTTACTGAGTGAGTAAGGCATCCTTGTAAGCCCCTATGTAGGCTGAAACCCCGAGACTGTGAACCCCAAACAGGACCAGGCTTGTTGGGCTTTGTCTCGGGGCGGCACACTGCCTTTGCCACCCCCCCTCACATTGGCCTAAATATCTGCTTGTGAAGGAAGGTGATGGGGAGCATCGGCCCCCACATTGTGTGTGCAGCCTTCGGGGCCCGGGCAGGTTGGCTCAGGGTGTGCTCAAGGGACACCGTGCGCAGGGTGACCTGGTGATCTGCTGACCCGTGCGGGAAGCTGGAGGCTGCGGGAGAAACTGGAGGGGATGACTTTGTTCTTTGTTTGAAATAGTGTGTTTTTCCCACTCTGATTAAACTGCAGTGCAGCTCATTAACTATTCAGGTGTTGTCCGCATCTTTAGAGAAGGAAACGCGAGATGACAGACTATTTAACAAGTTCATTTTGAGCACAAAATGTGTTTAAGGCAGGAAAAAATATTACTTCATGCAAAACTTGGGTCGGTGTAATTGCAGGTCTGACTGCTTCGAAGATGAAAAGCCTCTTTCTTAATTCAAGGCAAATGTAGCAGAAATAATGTTTAGAAAAGAGGTGTAGGTAGGTACGCACCGGGGAGTGCAATTTTAATATCCCGAGTACAAGATTTTTTAAGTCTTTGTCTGACCCTGTGTTAACACACTTGGTTACATTTCATCTGCCACATTCATCTTGGTCGGCTTCTTTTTTCCCCTTGCAATTTGTTTGCCCATGTTTGCCTGTGTTTCCGTTTAGGGCTGATGCTCTTGGCCCGGTTCCTGCCCCCTTGGAGGCCCAGCACTGACCCCGTGAATGCCGCGGGACGAAGTGCGGCTTAATCCTGCACACGCTAAACTGCTCGTGGTCCTCTGGAGCCTGGCAGCGCGGGCACATCTTTGGCACCGGGAAGACACACTGCGTGGTCCAGAGTCTGGACACCTGCTCTTAAACATACACAGTGAGAGCAGGAGTTCATTAATCAACATGCAGCAGGTAATTGCCAACAAGTTCTGAGGGCCGGGGCAGATCCACACCCAGTGCTCCACTCGTGACTTGCTGTGTGATCAGAGAGCTCCCAGGTCCGGGGTCCATCCCAGCCACATCCCATTCCTGCTCCAGGATGAAGCATCGCTGTGGACCAACACCAGGCTGGGCCAAGTTTTGGCAGGAGACAGAAGCCCAGAAGCCCCCCCTAAGGTGGTCTCGCCATCTCTGGCTCTTGGACCTGCCCTGCCATTGGAATATGGACCTCAGCACCGTGGGAAGTGGCAAGCCCTTTCCTCCGTGCTGGGTGGGTGGCAGGGGTGCTCATTCCAGCGCAGAAGTCTTTGCTCACAAAGCAACTTATCCAAAAGTCTTATGAGGGGGCAAAAACTGGGGAAGACGTGGGCTGAGGCTCCCGGACACCATGTGCTGAAACCCTCCGGTCTGTGCTTTTCCCGTCAAGGCTTGTAAGCCTGGGACTTCGCAGGAGCCAGGCACCCTCAGCGGCACTGAACCCTGGACCGGGTGGGAGAACTCCGGCTCTGCTGATCTGTTCTGAATATTGACCCACATCCACGTGGGGCAGCCAGGTTGGATGGGCTTCGGGAGGGGAGCAGGGAGGAAAGGCACAGCTCAGCCCAGAACTCAGACAGCCTTGACCACTTGTCACCCTCCCGTCTTCACTTGGCCGTCCCGAAACACCGTCGTTAAGCGTGGGTGAACCAAGAGCCACTGGGATCCCAGCAGCCCCCTCTGCTCCTCCATCTTCTACACCCATCTACCTCCTGGGGCTGCACTTGCTCTTCTGCCGAGCTCCGCAGCGGGGCCCCGAGCACCCCGCGAACTCCGGCAGAAACTTTGTGAGAAGCTGAAAACCTGCTGATTAGCTGTAACATTCCTTGTTGGAGGCACTGGATTTTGTGCTGTTTACTAAGTCTCACGTACGTCCCGATTCAATGTTTTGTAAATTTAGCTCTCTCCAGCTTCAGCTGATGTGTGGATGCAGACGCTCTCGGATGCTATTTATTCCACTTGTGAGAAACGACTTGATAATTTATGGGTTGTAAACCCAAAGTTGTACAGGTTTTTACCTCAGGGAGAGAATAAATACATGTCTCATTTCAACACATTTTAGACAATGTGCTCCTTTTTAATGGCTTCCTTTGATTTTACTCTGAAATATGTAGACACTTCCTCCCAGGATTCTCATATGGCAGCTTCATGCTGTTCTGTCAGGTTGCATATTTTCCCCCTGAATTTCTTAGAGAAGATCTCGCTTATCTGAATTACAAAGATGTTAGCGTTGTGTTGTCACTGTGAATAAGGAGTTTAGGCAAGGATTTTATTTTGATTAAGAAATGGAGGAGTTGGAGAATAATTACTGCATCGCGACATGAAACTTACGGAAGTTTAAAACGAATCAGAACGTATTTACTTACTTATAGATGTTGAAATCAGAGTATGCTCTTACCTACAAGTAACAGAAGTTGCACACACAGCGGCGACGTGTAGATGAGGTTACGTGCACGCTGTTTGCACCCTGAGAAGAGAGTGTAACTGTAATGGATATACGCTGGCGTATCGGGTGAGGAATTTTTAGGCAATGGCATTTGACATTGCGGTTCAAGGATGGAAAAGATTTATTGATCCGTGAGTTAAATAGTGACCCTGGTTTCACCTCCTGTTAGTGCTCTGTAGGTTGTGTTTAAAACCTGTGCCATGATGAGTCCTTAGGCTCAGGTAAATGTAAATCCTTCCCTCCATAGATGATGAAGGAGTAAAAGCCTGAAGGAGATGTTTAGCTCCCCCACCTGTTTAATTTAGAGGATATTTTCATTGCATTAGGGTCAGTTTTGTAGGATTCCTTCATCTTCGCCTTCCTGATAACATCATTAATTTTGGTCTGTAACAACCTCCCAAGCCAATATTTGTAAACAGTCACTGAGGTCATGAGTCAACAGCATCTCAACATACAGGATGTCAAACTGGACAGGAAGGTTTACTGTGCCACTGGGCTCAGCTTCGCATCGCTAAGGTAATTATTAAACCCACAGCAAATGGAACTTTGATCCCACGTGTATTTTTAAATGACTGGCAATGGCCGATCTTACAAAAATGTCATTTTGAGAAGCCATTCTCCATAGGAATCCATTGTGTCAACATACAAGGTGTCCAGCGCAAGGTTTAGCAAAGTAAACTGCCCCGCAGAAAAGGTGCCGGCGTGGGGTGCTGGGTGAGGAGCTGTGGGGCCTCCTCTGACTCCCAGCCAAGAGCAGTGTGAAACGTTCATCTCCCAAAGCAGAAAGCAATCCGCTCACAGCAGTGCTACCGGCTAGCGAGAAAAGGTGACCGTGGCCAGGGAAGAAGTGGATGTGCAAAAGGATAAACATGTGCGTTGTAAGAACGCAGCAGGACCTACCTCTCTTTAAAAATAGTTTCCACCTCTCCCTTTGGTCATGGGGAGACTAAGCATCTTCTCTCTCTGGTCTTCTCCAGGGTCTGCTTCACACTGGCCAAACACTGTCCACCTTCCTTTGCTACATCCCTTCCTGCATGAGAAAGGTGTTGAGGTGCCCGGTGAAAGCGGTGGGCACCTATGGGATGGGCACTAGCACTTCCCTTAGCACTGATCCCCAGAACATCGCCCATGCCCGGTGCTGGAGGTTTGTATATACATGTGTGAAGGTAGGGAAATCGGGGGAAAACAAGCAAAGTTAGGGAAGAAAGGAAATACAGGAGTAGAAGTGCATCTGGGTGAATTCAGGTGAAGCTCTGACTCCAAACAGGGGTCAAAAGCACCCAGCATCAGAGGTACAGAGCAGATGACGGGGAGGGGCCCTCCTGCAGGGGTGCACCAGCCCGTCAGCCATGGGGGAAGCTCATGCTTGCAGTGTAATAACTCATCATCAAGAAAAAACAGAGCTGGGACACTCTGGAGTAACCATCTTGCTTGGTGTGTGCCTGCGAAGTGCTTACCTGTGTCTTGGACTTCAGACAGTTAAGGGTCCTGTAGCTGGCCAAGAGATGCCGTGAGGGTGATGTACAGCCGTATCTCAGCAGTCAGCAGCAGTCCCTGTAGGTTGTTAATAAAGGACCGAAGAAAGTGGGTATGTACCTCAGTAATATTGTTTAACCTTCAAAACACTGGTGCGTACATTTAACGCTATCTATCTGCTTTTTGCCTCTAAGTACGCAGTGATATGGAGAGACTGCTACAGGATGTTTATATTCCAATGTCTTTCTTGATTCACATATTTCTGTTTTGTGTAATTACCAATACTACACGACCGGTCATCATTTCCTTTCTACAGTTGACCCCAAACCACGGAAGATACTCAGTTACTCAAACCTAAGGTATGGACGGGCAGAGCAGTGAGCAGCAGCAGCAACATTTTCCCTCTCAGTCGGCTTCGCTGTACGGGATTAACCCGTGCTTGGAGCCCGGGAAGGCAAATGGTCAGTCTAAGCACAGCTGCAATCCCAGCACATGTCTAAAGAGGGATAACCCTATTCATTCGTTTACAGTTCTACTTAATTAAATAAATTCTTCATATGACTTAATTATAGAAATATTTTCCACCAATGTGCCAGAATAAAATTACGTTTCCCCCACTAATAAAATTTTGTGGAAGTATGCAATTATACAGCTCCTGCATTTGAATCGTAAGACGTACTGCACAGTGTCGCATCTTATGACTATGTAAATTTAAAGCTCTAAATATTTCATACTAGCTGTAAAATAACAGAGTGTAATCAAAAAGTATGCCGTAGCTGGAAAGGATGGGCTAGGTGTGAAGCTGATGAAAACTCATCTGATTGCCTGGCACCGTCAGTCAGGTGTTATTTGTCTCCCTTTCCTGAGATCTCACAGGTAATTTATGGTGGATTTGGCTGCTATTCCTTGCTGCCCATCCACACAGGTGCAGTCATTATCGTATACACAGACCATCCTGCTCTTCGGCACCTGGAGGGTCTCTGGGAGGAGAATGACACGTCCCAGGACCCTCTGAGAAACAGCCCCAAGGCCTGGAAAGGGATCCCCCGAATCAGTGCTGAAGTACAACTGGTGGCTTGCAATAATAACCAAGCCACTGTGAAGTAAGCGTCCTCTTATTTACAGTGATAACAGAAATATCTGCAGATGGACAGAGATCTGCAGAGAAAATCCGCAAAGAAACAGGGGGTGAAACCTCAGCATGCCGGCTGGGCTGCTTCCTAATAGCTCCTCTGTATCACCTCTAGCAAATGGGTATCTCCAGCGCTGTCGTTTATTGTTGATGACTGATAATAGGATTACCGCTCCCACATCCAAGAAGCATGGCATCCCAAATAGCATCGTTTCATGCTGAAGGAAAGACGTTATTATCACATCCTGACTTTGCGTACTGCTCAACCAGTTATCTGTGCAGGGCTCGGTGTAGAGCTCTGAGACTTTATAGGATATTATCATGTTATATGAAATCCATGCTGCTGCAGCTATAAATCAAGAGGACACCTCGTATGGTGGCTGGTTCTCCTTGGAACAGCATCTCTAAGCAGAGGCTCTGTTCTCTGAAAGATTAGAGTGTGAAAAACGTTGCCAATGAATTTAAAGCTCGTGAAAAAGGCAGGTTTAATCAGTTTGGTGTTCTCTGTTTAGCAATGTCATATGCATAGCTACAGCACAAGCTTCTCCACAACTCCTTAAGAAGCTACCCCAAGTGCGACCAGAGAGTTACTTCTTTGCAAGACTAAAAGGATAATTCATTTTAAATCTTATTTCTTAAACAGCATTTCCTCCATAGACACTCCCCTGCCCATCCTGGAGGTACGGCAAAAAGGCCTCCGGTTTGGCTGAGTTAGTTTTTGGCTCACGTTGGGGTGTGACCAGCTCTGGAAGGGGCACGAAGCGAATGGTGGAAGCACACGGCACAGGGCAGCGGGGGGTGGAGGTGGCTGGACCCATTAGCAAGGGGAGGGAACTCCTGGAGTCTCACGGGACTGAGCCCTGTTATGGTGGGGGGTGGTGGAGGCTTGGAGATGCTCAGCTAGGGTTTTGCTCTTCATGGCAACCCGTGAGGATCACAGTGCTGAGTCCACGGGTGCCTAAAAAGGCTGGTATTGCCCCAGGCACTGTATATTTACCCACGCAATGCTCACCTCAGCCCCTCCCTTCACCAGAAAGAGTGAAAACTGCATTTTTTGGCCCAAGAAGTTGGCTTACCCTTGATGGAGGAATAATAGCTTCAAAAACAGAGCTGGGAAAGTACTGCTAAATGTAAAAGTTGGAGCAATGGCAGCTGAGCATCAAAGGTGAAAAGCAGAAAGCTTTGCTCAGCTCCACGCAGCCGGTCCGAGCTTCCCAGTCTGCCCCAGTTAGAGGCTCAGCTGGAACCATCTCTGCTCGGCTGCTGACGCTGAACGTTTGAGCCAACACCTTGTCTCCTTCTGCTGACAGGGGGCCGCAGTATTCACAGGCCAACTGAGCCAGGGCATGCAAAGGAGATTGGGGTCGAACATTAAGATACATTTATATAAACTTATCCCTAATTGAGCTGTGAGAAGGCCAATTCCATTTCCAGGGATCAAGATGCAGAGGTGGGCTCTCCTGTCATTAACCTCAGGTGTTAGAGCCCACTCCAAAACCCACTGGAGTCAAAGTCTTGGGATCTGCCCCTCAAATGCTGTTAATCCTCAGGAGTTCTGAGAAATCAAAGCTAAAATCCCAGCAACGATGAACTAATTCTTCCCACATCTAAATATGCTCAGTAGCCAACCCCGGGAATCAGGCTGAAGCAGCAGGTTTTACAGACTTTTCACCTGTGCTGCTGCTTCATTTCTTCACCAAGAAACGTGTTACATTAGTTAAGAGACCAACTTTTGCACATCCCCAGGATATCTATTTCACCTATGTTTTTAAAAAAACACAGACCTGGGAAGGGAAATGCCAGGTTATAAGTTTGCAGAGACTTGAAAACTCATGTATGCCTCTCCTTGGGACTCCCAGCAAACAAAGGGAAAGGGAGCTACTGCATGCGCTAGGTAAAATCACATTAAAGGGCCTTGGAAGTTAAAAGCCAGGAAGTCTGTGAGGAAAGGCAACCCTCAGACTGACAGTTTATCATTTAGGATTCATTCCATACACGGAAGGAGAAGGAACAAAGTTCTACAGCATCTAAAACACAAGGATGGTACTTCCTCATCCTTTGGAAGTACAGAGAGCTCCGGGTGTGTACATAAAAGTAACCGTTTAATACCAAAGTTCTGTCGGTTACAAGCTGAGGCTTTAAAATGCCCACTGAATATAAAGGCTTGTAATATTTCAGTACGTTACTGCCTCTGGGAGGTGTTGCCACTTCATGATACATTTTCTGATTGTTGAAAAGCCCACAGTGCTCAAGATGTGCTTTCTTCTGCCTGAAATAATGCCTGAGACTTGAGTGAGGGAGTGAATGTATGGCGTCTGCCGCTCATGAATAAAAGATGTTTGCAGCTAAGCAATCTAGAGTGTTCCTCTCTTAAGGGATTAATGCTATTCATCAGAAATTTTTAGGGAAAAAATTTGAGAGACCTTTTATTTAAAAAAAAAAAAAGAGTAGGAATCCAATTGCTTGAGTAACTGTGAGGATGCTGGAGCAGTGCGGATGGCGGGAAGGGAACTGGGGAGGACACTGAGACTTGCCGTGGCCGTGGGAGACACCTCGGTTGTCCCTTGCCCCAGGCGGAGGCGAGCTCTCGGCGGTGAAACCCCGCAAGCCCCGTGCGCCTTGCTGGGGGACGCCGCGCTGCGGACGGGCACAGGGAAACTCGCCCCGTGGCAGAAGCTGGGCTGAAAATGCCGCCTCTTCTAAGGAGGCCCACGGCATTGCTCTGCCCCTTCAGAGAGGGCACGAGTGTGGCCAAACACGGCACACTTTACCTTTCTCCTCTCACCTGGGGTGCCCAGTGCTCGCTTGAGCTCCTGACCACCCCGGGCTGTGCGAAGGGGTGACCTCCCACCCATGCCTTCAGGGATGGCCCAAGGCCTGGGACACGCTACAGTCACCGTGGGGCTCCCAGGTACAGCCTCACAGGCAGCTGGAGATGCAAAACGCCTGAGCACTGGCTCCCCAGCAAACAGCCGGCTGGGCATCACAAGAACCGTCTTCCAGGACTTATCGGGGAAAGGTTTATGCAGGATCAGAAGTAGCGCAAGTGTGAAACTGCTCTGCTGCAGTGTAACTCCGAGGCTGGCACCCACGCCGTGCTTCTGCACATGCATCCGAAATACCGGTGCCAGTCAGTTGAGATGCTGAGAGAAGGGGAACGTGCTGCATATGCTGCCACAGGCAGCTCCTGGCAGCGCAGCCATTGCATCTGCCGGTCTACACCGTCGGTCACACCGGAGAGGCCAAAACCTCCGGCCACTTCGCCCACCTTGGGCACGGAGCTCCTGGGGGAGGACTGAAGGTTGCTCGTGGAGAGCAGTCGCGCAGCCCCAGCCCAGGAACACATGCATTGAGTTAATCTAGCTTCCTCACATCAGCAAGGCCTGCAAACCTTTCAAATGACATGATGAGATGCTGCTGGTGCTCCCATGTTCAGCCGAGGGGGCAGCAACAACCAGCCCTCTCCGCGTCCCTTTTCATCAGCACAGGAGCTTACACTCATGCCCTGCCCAGGGCCATGACCAAGCCTGTGAGTGATGGATGTCCCTCTGCCCTTCTGCTTGTCCCAAGCCCTGGTGACACAACCAGGTACAACGAGTTGAAGTGTTCCTCCTTCATGGAGAGTGTCTGTGTGTAACCCATGAGGAACTGCTCTGTACATGGCAAGAAGAAAAGGCAGACCCCTGTGCGTGTCCACGATGGTTTCATCCTCCAGATCTCACCTCTGCATCCTACGGTCCCAGTAACACAACTTTTTCTTTTCGTCTCTCGAAAACATTTCTTGTTTTCTTTTTAGCTTGGCAGCGAATGATCAAATTTGTTTTGTGAACAGTCGCAAAGAACCACAGACCTGAAAACGCGAGAAAGCATGAAAAAACCTGTTTCTGTAACGCTGTATCTCTGCCTGCAGGGTTAGCAGGCGGCGGACTGCGATTGTAGTTTAAGCATCTATTCATTTTATTGCAGGAAAAGCATCAACATGTGTGCTGTATTTTTTTGGCTTCTAAACAGCAGAGTAAATGTACATAAAATTGAGAGGTGATGTATAATATATGAAAAGAAGTCATTTTGATCCATGCAGCAAAATGAAACGTATGCAAATTATTAGCAGTTTACACGAAATAAAGTTTTACTATACACAATTTTATGTGCTCGCGCAGAGAATCTGTAATCCCACTAAGGAACATTCAGTCTACCTATTATGAATGAGGGCTTTTACAATGAGAAACCTTTTAAGGTTTCAGCCAATAAATATCTAAAATATGGAGATTAAAAGTAACATTGGAATACACATAGTAGCCAAATGAAATCATCACATTTGTGCTTAAGGAATGAAGTATTCAGCAAACTCTTAATTTTCCCTGGAAATACTTTGCTTTAAATTCTATATTTTCTTTTGCCACATTTATCACTTAAAAGCCTGGATGAGCTTTTGTACTGTTGCCAGGCTTATTTTTTGTTTATATACAGGTTCTTGCCATGGAGATATGTCCCTGACATGAAGGCATCCCGTATAGGAAATGACATGCAATGCCTTATTCTTCTAGTTTAATTAATGCTCTGACAACTTGGCAATAAGGCTACAGTGAAGAAAAGGTCTCTGCAGGGAACCGCAGGTTTTGAGCAATAAGAAAGCTGTCAAAATTTTACTATATATCTATAGTAACATATCGAACATCCAAAGATTTCTGGAAGGCATCTGTGGAAAAGAACTCAAAAGAAAAAAGGTTAGCATAAAAACGATGTTCCTTAACCTACTAAAAAGAAAAGAAAAGAATGACTTTTTCAGCAGCCGGAGTTGGAACCGGGTAAGCAGCCTATGCCGGCTTACTCGTTTCATGCAAAAAGAAATTCCAGCTTTTAATGAGTGAGGACTGTTAGACACCAACAGCAGAAAGGATTAGCCCGATCCCTGTTGAGACTGGTTTTCTTCTGTGATTTAAACAAGCTCAGCCAAGAGTAGATCCATTCCACACAGTGATCCGTGAAACCATTCTGGATCCCTGTGACCAGACCCGTAAGCCCAGGTCTTCTGCTCCATAGACTTCTCATCCTTAGCTGAAAGCATGACGGCAGCGTCTTGGCACGAGGGCAGGAGAAGGCGTGTTCTCTCTCTCTCCTCACTGGTTTGGTTTCTTGGGAAGCATCAAAATGACATCCCACAGGAGACTGCAACATCTCCAAAGGCAGCCTGCAGTCACACACCTTGTTTCACCAGAAACCCGTGGTGATCCATGCCTTTCCGAGAGTATCATTCCATATTCATGAATTTACTGTGCTCTTATCACCATCCTCGCTTTCCCAGGAAAGGAAATTGAGAAGGAAACAGCAGACCAAACGCAGTATCACCTGACTTCCTCTAATATCTCCACATCTTTTGGGCTGTGAACACGGAGGGATAGCACCGTCTTCTCTGATGGATGAGCTGTTCTTTAGCTAGTGATGGAAAACAGCTGTTTGTTCTCGCACACTTAATTGCCTTCCGCACCAAAAATCCATGAAGTTGTGCCACCCTAGCAAAATATAAACCAGCCACATAGTTACGTATCTTCCTGAAATCAGGACTTTTGCCTCCTATAGTGTGCAGGCTTCCAAGTCATGGGAAAGCTTAATAGTTGTTACAGACTACTCACTACAGAGCAGTTTGATTTTCCAGTCTAATCCCCTGCTTCCCTGCTTTTTATTTTAGTGAAGAGATTAATTTATTTCTGCAAATACATCCAAAACGAATCAGAGAAATCAGCTTCAGTCTCTTCAGGGGTCTGATTTTCAAGGAAGGTGCTCCAAAAGTGTTCATGACAGTACAGAAGCGTGCTTAGATACAAAGGGAACAGCTAGTTTCAAATACATGCTATTCAGAGTTATTGCTGGCATGAGTATCAGTGACTAAAATGTTGTTTGGTTTTTTTCCCCCCACTGTGGGTTATTTGGTTTTTTGATGATAAAAACTCTAGCTACTCAGAATTTTGCCAAAGATACAACTTCAGCCCAATTCTTCTATATTGGGTAAGTCTGCAATACTAGTTTCCATCTTGAGGGTAAAGGAATTTTAGTAAAATATGTTTAATTCAAGAAGTGAAAACTAAAGCCACTGTTTTCTGTTGTCACACTGACATAAAAAATGTGATTGTTTCAATGAAAAGTTCTGTCACTTCTCTGCTTTGGAGGAGGTATTTAAGATTAGATTGGGATGAGAAAAAGAAAAGCGGAGCCAAGCCTAGAGCCAGGTTACGTAGACAATCTTATTAAGCCCGAAAATCCCCAAACCCAGTCGTCTCTTATTTTAAACATGGATGGTGAATGACAGAGGTATTGCTGAGGACTAAACTTTGCAGAAAGTAACACTGACAATTTGCACAAACATGGTATTTACCTTTTCTATATCCACCAACCCCCCCTCTCTTGAAATTAGACAGGATTTTGTCCGAAGGCTTCTGAGCCATTAGAAAACAACATGCCCAGGATACATAAACACATCTCTAACGATAGCTCCAGCCATGGGCTATCTGGCATGAAGCGAAGAGCGGCACTGAAGAAGCTATTTAAGGTTACTGCACATGCCCCAACCCAGGCTAAGCCAAGCGGAAGAGCCTGTGTTGATAGGAGAGGAAGCTCCCCTCCCCGCCAGCCAAGAGCCAGGTTTGTTTACATCGGCAGAGGAACCGTGTCCTTGTCTTTGGTTGTTCTTCTCATTTTCCCTGAAAATCCCAAATCTCAACGTGACGCTGCTCTCAGAAGTTTGAGCAGGACTCCCGGCTATTTGCTGTTTCTAATGATTTGCATCCTTAGGGAGTAATTGAAGATGGCACAGAAAATGCAACTGTGAGAAAATAAGGATGGGTATTCATCCATGCAGTTGGGATTCAGGAACTGTTGTAATTGCATGCGAGTAACAACGTTTGCCATCTCTGCAGATGATTTTGCTTATTCATATCACATCTGGGTTCTTTTCAGGGCTGCTGCTGAAGATTCTACCACCTGAAACCACCTCTCTGCTGTTGAAGTCAGCCAGCAGAGCCGGATGCCTCCCCCTGGGCCAGCGTCCAAGGCAGCCCCCCAGACAGCCCAGGGCACTCGCTTCCACACACAGATCTCTGGCACAGGGGAGAACCTTCGGTGCATGGGGTAGTGAGAAAATACAGGGACTGTACTGATGGAAATAGGGGAGAGGGAGAAACAGCACCATCACAAATACTGTAAAAACTCTTCGACTAAAGAGAAACAAGAACACAATCAAGGCTGTGGCCACCAGAGTGGTAAACAACTTCCCTCTCCATCACTGTCTCTTGGGTACTTCCTTCTTTTGCTGAATTTTGTAGAAACACGCTCCCTCATCTGGATGTCTTAACAAGGTTACCTATGCTTTGCTATTCTCTCTTTCCAACCATTCTCTGTCTCCCAGGATTCAGGAGGTA
This sequence comes from Rhynochetos jubatus, assembly GCA_027574665.1. NCBI lineage: Eukaryota > Metazoa > Chordata > Aves > Eurypygiformes > Rhynochetidae > Rhynochetos > Rhynochetos jubatus. The sequence continues at coordinate 13,986,615 of CM050652.1, forward strand.
GCTGTGTGAAAGTCCTCATTACCTACCTGCAGACAGGGAAAGCTCTCAGCTGCTGAACGACCAACGCATGGGCTTCAGATCGATCTGCTAGCGAAGCTCTCTGTCCCAGCCCTACTGGTCCTATTTTACTCCTCTGAACTCGAATATCTGAGAAAAGTACCTGAAATAACAAGCAGCACATATTTCCCTGAGCAAGAATCAAATGCAGAAAGGAAAGTATTTGCATATTAGAAACCCTGTTCTGTAGAAAATCTGTATGTGCCAGGAAAACAGAACATATGTGCTGAATGAATTTAGGCAAAACTGCACCTTTGCTGTGCTGCCTATGAGAAATCACATCTACTACACCAGGTCTGGCACTGCGTTTTCATCAGCAGTTCCTCAAAATCAAACAAATATGAAAAACAAACTCCAAGAACAAGACGACTAGCTATACAGCATTCAGGGTCCAACATATTCAACCAGGATTTGGAAAAGAAGCTTGCTGAAGCTGAACACCTGCTCTCGAGTACCCAACAGACCCCCCAGACAAGTGCTGGCAGGACAAAAGACAGCATGTGGCAACAGGTTACTTGAACCACCCACACCTGGACCAAGGGGAGACAGGCAGGCACAGCAGCCTTCCTGCTCTGCTGCTCATGGGAGATCCCTTCCAAGGTGGAAACCCCAGGAGGTGGCTGCGCTTGTAGAGCAGCCCTCTGCAAACGTCATTCAAAAACCACGCAGAACTGTAGCAGGAGGTACAAGAAGAAAAAGAAGGGAAAAGTCTGGATACATCAAATGTGTCAAGAGAAAAGTTTATCCCCGCTTCATCGGAAAGTCTATCCCCTTTCCATACCAGCCACATGGCTGAACCCAAACGGTAGGCAGCGAACGTGTATTTTGTTTCAGTACTTTGCTGTCTGGCAACTCCCTTGGAAGAGCTGTATGAGAGATCCTTTTTGGCCACTGCAACACCAGAGGCGATGATTTGTAACCTGATGAAGTACCTCTCTGTTCAAAACCAGTGCTTGAACCAAATAAAAGGAAGTTAGGGATACTTCTGCTGCTGTGCAGTGTCCATTTCTTTGTTCTACTCTTCCCCTGGTCCCTGTTCAGTTCTAAGAAAGCTTTACCCTTGCTCAGTTCCAGGGAAAAAAGTGGTATTGGTCACTGACCACTTTACACATCATATACTCACTCCAAGACCACCTTACAGACAGTCATTCACTTGTTCAGCTCAAATAGCATGGAAATAACGATGGTCACAACAGCCCTATCAAGGATTTGGGGGCAACGGTGGACAAAAAGCAGTGTGTGCTGGCAGCCCAGAAAGCCAACTGTATCCTGGGCTGTATCAGGAGAAGCGTGGCCAGCAGGTCAAGGGAGGGGATTCTCCCCCTCTACTCTGTTCTCGTGAGACCCCACCTGCAGTGCCGTGTCCAGCTCTGGAGCCCTCAGCATAAGAAGGATATAGACCAGTTGGGGTGAGTCCAGAGGAGGCCATGAAGATGCTCCGAGGGCTGTAGCCCCTCTGCTATGGGGACAGGCTGAGAGAGTTGGGGGTGTTCAGCCTAGAGAAGAGAAGGCTCCAGGGAGACCTTATTGCAGCCTTCCAGTACCTGAAGGGGTCCTACAAGGAAGCTGGGGGGGTGCTTTTTACAAGGGCCTGTAGTGACAGGACGAGGGATAATGGGTTTAAACTGAAAGCAGGGAGATTTATATTGGCTATCAGGAAGAATTTCTTCACGGTGAGGGTGGTGAGGCACTGGAACAGGTTGCCCAGAGAAGCTGTGGGTGCCCCATCCCTGGCTGTCTTCAAGGCCAGGCTGAATAGGGCTTTGAGCAACCTGGTCTAGTAGAGGGTGTCCCTGCCCATGGCAGGGGGGTTGGAACAGGATGATCTTTAAGGTCCCTTCCAACCATTTTATGATTCTGTGAATAACAGTGTACTTCTAAGCTCCAGGATATTAGAAGTCTAGACATTTTCAAATGCATGGTTATTCAAATGTATGGCTGGTACATTGCTAATGTCAAATAACAAGCAGCGTGATGCTTTTCAACTCTATTTCTAGCATGGACCCTGCCATTGAGCTGTTCCTTTTTAAAGACACCCTCATGTATAGTTTCTAGACTACCCTCATGATAAGGGTTGTACTTCTGTGATTTCAACTCTACCAGGATACACAAACTATTTCTGTATTGTTTTGGATTGCTTTTTAAATGGCCTTAATCTGCACACACAAAAAGAAGGAAACAAAAAGTAAAACTGAGCTTACTCTAAATTGACTTCTATTTGAGTTTTGCATAGTTTATATGAATCTGCCTCTTCAGGGTAAAAGACATGTTACATGGAAGTTGAGTTGAAAAACCATGCAGCTTTTGCTATTAATCTTCCATCCAATATTCTAGTGGAGCCATTCCAGTATCTACAAACACATAAAAATTTGGTATTGTATATGATTAGACTTGCTAATCGAGCTGTATCTTTATCCCTATGCATATTTACTAGCAATGATAAGGCTCTTTTTTAAGTTATGCTGTTCTGTCATGAGAAAGCTGGAGAAGTTACTGTCTCTTCAGGTAGCATTTACTCCCGGATGAAATAAATCTTGTTTCAAAGTTGTCTGGGCTGACTAACACACACAGCGTGCCGACCTCCAGGCAACCCTTCGGAACCTGCTGCTTCTCACTCCTCTCTGCCAACACAAGTGAAGAGGGAATATCTAATCCTGAGATACTCAGCTGCGTACATTTTGCTCACAGCCTACATTCCTGCTGGGAATCCTGTCCTTAACACTATTGTCCTGGCATGGCTGGCTGTTCCAGTAACAAGGGGAGTAGATGGTGCCTGAATTGTCTTGGCAAAACGACTCGGTGGATACTGGAAAAAATTTAAGCAATGCTAAAAATGAACGTATTCTTACATGGGCCAATCATGGTGCACGGAAGGACTAGAACTTAGAGAGTGCTCAACCAACTGATACACTGCTACACACAACAGCTGGGGGGATAACCAGAGTAAGGCAAATCACTGTCAGAAAAGAATAAATCCCTTCCTGTATTACATATGGATGCATCCTTGCAAGCCTTCTTAAAACAGAAAATCTCCATGTTATGTATGAAAATGCAGCTGTTGATGAAGTCAGAGCTATTCAAGGACACTAATTTCTTTGCAACTATACGTTAGCTGCAATTTTTTCTCGGCTACTTTCTTCTTGTAAGAACAAGTACCAGCTCCTGTTGATGTTTGGAGACAGGCACTACAAGACTGTAATTTTTACAGTATTATAATGCTTTGTGACCCAGCTATTATGAAAAAATTCTGTTATTTTTAAATACATACTGCTGCACTAAAGTACTAAAGGATTTCTGATTACCTGAATTGCCTCTGCATCTTTTGTACAGTTGTTAAAAACACCTGTAGAAGGGGTGAAATCCTGGCCCCGGGGAGGCTGAAGGAGGGCAGACCTCATCCATAAAAACAGGGTCGCAGAACAGAGTCTAGGGTGCCTAGTAAGAAACTCAGCAGTAATTTATAAACTCATTGACACGGATATATAGAAATGTTTCTAGTTTGTCAGAATAAATCCTACTATTCATCATCAGCATAGTTATAGCCTACATCAATCATCTGCACTTCAGTCACCCTGTTCATTCTCTTACTCTGCTGATTCAGCTTTAAACTTTGTATCACTGACAGGAGTCTTTCAAAAAGGTCACAAAAGCACATTCAATGTGAGGACAGCGGTTCTGTCTAATGGATCCTCAGTAACCACATTTAACTACTTTCCACAAAAGTTTGGATCCTCACCCTTTGGATTTACACTGGAAATGATCATCAGGCTAGTGTAGAAGAAATTACATTTTGAAAAACCCCAACCAACCAACAAAAAAACCCAAAACAAAACCCAAAACAAATCCCCCATCAGCAGCACCAAGTTTTGTCAGTGCTTATTTTTTAAGACCCTTATTACATGTCTTCTATATGTTGTGGTCCAAAGTTGGGGCTGGGTAGTTCTGAGGGTCTGGTCCTCTATGAGGGAGTGATGGAGTTACTGAAAAGGTGGGACAACCAAGGGAGCATATTTGACACAGCACAAAAGGGATGTTTTCCAGCTGCAACCTAAACCAGAACTTAGACGACTGATACTATTCCTCATTCCAGCTCTGCCAAGACATATGCTAAACATCAGTTCTGAAATACGGCATACTTAGTCCTTTCCTATAGTGCCTGTTTAGCAGCAATCAACTCTTGAACTGGTTCTGGTCTTGATCTCTTTCTAGAAAAGCTATGGCAACACTGAAGACAAAAATTATTTATCCATATTTATCAGCTCATTTCTAATAACCAATTGAATTTCAACATTAAGACAAGCAATACACTGTATTTCATTAAGTACTGTTATAAGGAACTGCATGTGTTTATGGATACATACTGGTGAAAAATGAAGATTCGGGAATTAAATTAACCATACAATCCTGAGCTTGGGCCAATTTGCTATGATACTGGAGCAAAAGACCATTATGCTTCATTCTTTTTTCTGTCTGAAACCTTTGAGTCCGCATCTCATCTCTCCTCAACCCCCCTCATAAGCAGCATAAGAAATATTGCTGAAATGGCCATGTCCTAAGCCTACTGGTAAAAAATCCTATTGATTTCTTTCCCATAGGAAATCAGATATAAATGCTGCCTGAAAAATCTCTTACATGGCCAAATTTATTGTACGTTCATCTACTCACATAACATAACTACCTGTAAAGCTGTCTTCTGTGCTCTCCTTGTATTCTCTTAGTGTGTATATCTGGAAGTATTTTTGAGTATCTGTGACAATTTCATGAAGGTTGAGTGGAAGTGTGGTATTATCCACAACCTGCTGTTTGTACTAAAGCTTCCCAAAGAAGAGCTTTGTACGACTGCTTGTTTTGCCAAAGTTTTCAGCCATCGTCAGCAGGAGCTCCACAAGCCGGCACTGTCCCTCGCCAGCAGCGCCTCCCTGCCCCACTTCAGTGAAAGCTGTAAACAAGGTCGGCTGCAGAGTTTTGGAAATTTTGCAACTCGAGAGGTGTAGCACTTCAGAAATTAGTATCAGTCCCATCATGACTCATATATCAACTTCTAATCCAGATCAGACGTCACAGAAACCTACGATGTACTGCTGTTGCTATACATGGACGAGTTTACACACGAACACTTCAAACCCTCCTTCAACTTTCAGCCCTAGGTAGTCATACAGGAGATTCACAAGAACCGAGCTCAGCCCAGCACGAGATCCAAAAAGGGAAGACGCTAACGTTTAGCCCCAGGTTCACCTTACGGACATTTTTATTAGTAAAAACAAAAGCACGTAGTAAACATTTTGAAACAGGTCATGTATTTGCATCCAAGCACTTCAGTAAGCGTGACAAATGTTGCCACCTCATGGACAGGTGCTGGGTTTGAATCAGCTCAGCAGTAGGAAGGAAAAAGGATGGCGGAGGTGACTCATTGCTGCCCTTTCACACTCTCCTGAGGGGGGAAGCGACAGCTTGGCCAGAAAGATGCTTTTGTCACTTAGATTCACCTGAACCTCGTTCATTTGGGTCTGAATCCAGAAGCCTGGCTACACACCCACAACCGGGGGGTGTGAGGAGGGGAAAAAAAACAAAGGAGTGAAAAAAAAAGCCACACGTGTTCAGGGTATTTGACCATCTCCAATATCAGAGCAAGGGGGATACAAAGTGATGATTTTTGCTTAGAAAAAATTATAATGGTCAACACAGGACATGGCATTCTCTAGTACTGTCAGTCAAAGGCCATCACTCAGGAGTAACGCATCTGAATAACAGGCTGTGGGACCCGCAGTTTGCAAGAGAGTGACAGAAATCTTCAGATTTATGAAGATAACAATCCCGAACTGGACCAGGGCATTTTAACACCCCATAAGGGTAGGGGAGGTTGGGAATCCTCTACTTGTGAACTGCAGACAGATGTAATTGTAGTGCATTCCATCATGTATTTCCAAAGCTGAAGTTTCACACCACAACACCACGTTGGTTATTCACCATTCCGCCTCTTTTGGGGAACTTCTGCAGGAATACGCTGTCACCTGTTGAGCTTCTCCCTTTCTGATGGAAAGGCAGCTGCGCCATCCTCCTCTACAGGACAGGTACCATTACAAAAGCCATTACACCCTGTGTGTCTTGAAGTATGTTCATTCCAAACGGCATTATAATTAGCACTTAATGTACCTAGATGAGTGTTAAAAGGACTATAAAAACGTTTAAATAAAAATAAAATCTTTCAAGCCTAACATCAGGATAGAACATTAAAAATCAATGATTTTTTAAAAATAAAGCTTTATAAAAATAGATTAACAGTCAACATTTATGAATGGTCTGACAAAAAGACAGTATGGTGATTAACTGGGAGTTTCCTGTCATCGTGATCTCCATATAACAGTGTAACAGTCTGCCTACATACGACTGAAGAGAAAGAAGGATTCATACCAGCTTGATTTTAAATATGTTCTTATGTTTATTATATTTTTCTGCTTCGCTCTCCTAAAATGGTGGCCTTGGGAAAAGCTGCTTTGGCAGGCAATTGCAAAGATTCCTGTGGAGAGGAAGTGAAAAGACTGGGCATACAAACAAGGGCTGCTGCCATGTTCAAAGCATTGGGGAGAGTTCATAGAGCAAAATGCAGTCCTAAGTAAATGGGTTTCAGGCAATTTCAGTGTTAAGATAACATCATTAGGAGTAGAACAGATTGTGCTCAAACCCTGCTGTTTATAATTAACACATTGCTTCCAAATACTCCAGGGTCCCTGGTAAATAGTCCTCTGCTCAGATCCACCCAGACCAATCAGAGTATTTTCATCAGGTTCCATGCTGGGCCAGCACCTGTTTGGACAAATCCAAAAGAGCCAAAATACTCTTCTTTCTGGCCAGCTAAGTAGAGAGATGAACACAGCTTGCCTTAGTCATTGTCACAGTGTCCATATGGCTGTGAAGCTTGTTTTCACAAGAAATCGTACAAGTACTTTATTATGTCAAAGTTCACGGTCCTATAAACAAAAACACAGTATATTAGAGCAATCATCTTAACAGTGCTAAGACTTTAACCTGTTTGAAGACAGCACATGCGGGACATTCTGCACAATCAAAATCAAGCAATATCCCCAAAAGAAATGCAATCAAGGATGAATGAATTAACTTCTAGTGTTATTTACAGTACCTGTCTTCTGATTATTTAAACTTTGTAAGGTTCTGAAAAAGAAATAAAGCAGCTTTCTAGTACAAAATGGAAGATTCTTATTTCAATTGTTAAGCAGTAAAAATATATCCAAGTTAATAAGATTACATTTTCATATGGTAAACACGATACTCTAGTTGGTGATGCAAAGCAGCAATCTCTTACGCTATCGAATGTATTGTTCATCTTCCAAACCACCTGTTTTAGCATGTACTACATAACTCCTTCATCTGTACTCATTTGCAGTCTGCGTTCTTTCAGTATTGACACTAGTTGACCCATGTTCATAGCTAAATTTGAAAAACCCAAGAATGCCACTCAATGGGATAGAAGATTTTAATGTATACTTTTGTACTTTAATGGCAGGAAGAATGAAACAGCAGTAGAATAAAACATATAATTATTTTTTTGTCTCTAAACTCATTCTGCTATACAATCTAATACTCAGACTTTGGGGTTTACTATTTGAATAAATAATGCAAATGACCGCATATAATGACAAGTATAAAATTAAAAGTTTTTTTAAAAAGTATTCAAATACGCAAAAATAACTGCTCACAATGCTAAGTGAGATTAACTGCCTGAATGTCTTATTTGTTGGACTACAATCACTTAACATTCCCTGTTCATGCACCATCCTGTAACCCACTTCACAAAAAGTTTCTATAAAACTTCATATTGGGCAAAGAAAAAGTTCAGAACCTCGACATACATAACAAGAAACACTGTGTTTGACCCTATCTAATAATCCAGTGACAAAATTAAAGACATTAACTGACACTATTAGACTCACATGAGATTGTGCCACTCAAGGAAAGTGCTTCAGTTACAAGGTTTTCCACAGAAACAAAATCTCACACACAAACAAATGCTGACCTTATCAACCAAATGAAACACAATTGTCCTGTCATAACAACTAGGTTCATTAGAGATTATATGAAAAGGTTCATTACATTCACCAAACATGAAGAAATCCATACTTCAGGTACAGAAAATTTATGAACTTAGGTCTTAAATTCCTAAAACAGAAATTAAAAATTTCTAATGAAGAAATAACTAACCTTACCTTCAGTCAAACGTGTAAATACTATGTGGTAAAAAGCATGGCAATATCTCTGCAAAGACTGAATACATGCAACAGCATAGAGCCAGACACGAGGTTCTGTGATACAAAAAAGAGACTGCATGGCCAGCAGTTATCACCTAAAAACCACCAGGAAGAGACATTAAGTTTTCTGCTCTTTAAAAAAAACCATGTGGCTTTTGGTCAGTCAGTCAGTTGTTTTTAATGTAAATTCTACTTTTGCTTAAAAAAATATAGGAAAATGAAACGACAATCTGAACAGCTTGAATGGGGGTGGGGAGGAGAGGGAGAGAGCATTGTTTTCTGTCCTGCTCTTTGCACTCTTCAGCCTTCCATTAAGAAGTAGGCCAAGTAGCAAGGCTGAGACAGTAACACAGCTGATGCATCTGAAGATTTTAGTGACCAACTTATTTTAGTACTATTACAGTAACAGATTAAAAAGAATCAGGAGATGGGGTGTTTACTTAACGCGTATTTTGTTGGAGATGACTAAGAAGTTCCCTATCTACAATAAATATAAACTCTCCCACCAGTGGTTGAAAACTACAGGCAAGACTACAGCACAGCTAGAAAATGAAATTTCTTAAAGCACAGAAGATCATGCTTTTGCCCTGTAGCCAGCCTCATCAAGACAAAGGGGAAGCCCATTTATCATGGATTACAGATCATCCTCCTTAAAGTTTTAAAAGGCTGTGGATTGGAAAAGATACTTAATAAAAGAAGTGTAACAAAGGTACAAAGCAAGAAAAGAAAAAAGGTGGGTGGGGAACAGGAGAAAAGTAGAACAGGCCAATTTAAAAATCTGTCAGGTCATTTAAATGGCCCTATCTAGGCAGCACATAAACACTTTCAAACTACTTGGAGCAGGGAGGAAGAATTGCTTTCTTCCTCGTAACATGTAGGAAAAATCAGCTATGAGATATATAAACACACACACATCCTGCCTAAAGGAAAGCAAGCCGACATACTGTACCATGCACAGAGTTTTGAAGTGATAGCATCTCTGACAACTCTTTCTCCAGTAAGCACAAGCTACATAGCACAATGTTTGCTCCTGTTTCGTGGCCATCTCTACCTTCTGGAAACTTTAACGGAGCCAATCAAATTCCTAAGGATGTTAAAGTTGCAAGGAGAGTGCCATCATTTTAAGCTTCTTAATTCAAGGACCCTCACAGTCGGTACAGAATTTATGAACAGGTCTCTGAATTCACTGTAGGAATTAAGAGCAGAGACAAGAACTTGGGGATGTCTGTACACACAACGATCCACGTTGCTGAGCAGGTGATCCGCTGTACGTGGTAGCAGGGGCAGCTTTTTCAGGGTAACATTCACAAGTGACTTTATTGCTGGAAATAGCAAATTGACATAGCGAAGCCGTGTTGATCCTGACAGCGCAGTCCAGCCAGGCCTGAACCAGATGAAGAATCATTCTATGGCCTGTCCAACTGCAAAGTGAAATTAGTGTGCCTGTGGGGTTTACTGACAAGGCTATTGGACATTGAACAGTCCAGGAGAGCAACATGTGCACTGAGGTTACAGGGTACGGCATACACCACAAGTTCCTCTGAAGTCTCACATTACAGAGAAGAGTTGGCCTTGAGAACATTCTCTTCCTTTTCTCCATGTGTCATTTCTGGGCTCTGTTCTGGCTATAGGCTCTTTATCCAAGGCAGCTAATAAGCTGGCTGCAGCAACACGTGTGAGGTAATGCTGTTGGCATTTCATAAAAATGAGACAGAGGCTTGACTGCTGCCTATGTATTGCATGCACTTCTGTCTGTAATTTATCTACATCTCTCCTGATGGACCTGGAACTGTTCTCAGACTCCAAAACTGAAGGCTCTGAGTGAACAGAGCCGTTGAGGTACCTACATTCATTTACTGAATTAGTTTTTGTCAACTACAGATCACACAAGATAGACTATGTGGAAGAATTCTTACAACCTATGTAGTTTTTATATTATACACACAACAAGCACTGTAAAGAACTAAATAACATTTCAGGTTCAAATACCATAATGTGCCTTTTTGGTAATGAGAGGGACTGACATTTCAGAGCAGTATTTTCACATGAAGTCCCTGACCTTTATTAAGCACAGACAGTATGTTACTGTAACACATACTGCCACCGTGACATAATTTTTTTTCAAAGCAGGATTGGCCTATACTTACCTCAAGTTCAACACTTCTCAGAAACAAGACTCATTCTCTCATTCTTAGAAAACATCCATAGATTTCTATTCTGGCCTGCAGAGAGCTATAGACTCAGCAAATACGGGGTTTGAGGTCTCTTTCAAGTCACCACATACAACAGTAAACAATCAATAATATGCTGTCATGGTTTAACTTACCGGGCAATAGCTCTGATGAAGTCCAGAGATACAGTACATTTGTATCGTGGTCCATCAAGCTGGTCATTATGGCCAACCATGGATAACAGCTGGAGAGTCACAAGAGAGGTGATCTGCGAACAGGAGACATTAGTCAAGTTGGTCATTTTTGCTAACATGAATAGCAGTGACCAATTTTATTTTACTTTTACCCATTTGTGTGGCAGGGTTTTGGTGGCAGTGGAGAGGCCACAGGACAGGGATGGGTCTTCTGAGAAGCTGCTAGAAGTTCCCCTCAGCTACAAGGTGAACCCACCTCTGGCCACAGCTAGTCAGTGCCTCTGGGAATTAACATATTTCCCCGGTGGGGAAAGGCAGGAAGAGGTGCCTGGAGCAGAGATTCCCCTGCAGCCCATAGTGAGAGGGCAGGCTGTGCCCTGCAGCCATGGAGGGTCACAGGGGAGCAGAGACCGCCCTCTGCAGCCCGGGAAGTTACCCACACTGGAGCAGGGGGATGCTTCTGAAGGAGCCTGTGACTCTGTGAGAAGCCTGTGCTGGAGCAGTCTGCTCCTGGAGGATGCATGCCTGTGGAAGGGACCCTGCTGGGGCAATTAGAGAAAACTGCAGCCTGTGGGAAAGACTCATGTCAGAGAAGCTTGTGGAGGACAGTCTCGTGTGGGACAGACCCCATGCTGGAGCAGGGGCAGAGTATGAGGATCCTCCCCTGAGGAAGAAGGAGCGGCAGAGACAATGTGTGATGGACTGACCGCAACCCTCAGTCCTCTGGAGGTAGAGAAATCGGGAGCAAAACTGAGCCTAGGAAGAAGGGAGGGGAGGGCAGACATGGGTTTAAGATTTGTTTTTAATTCTCATTGCCTTACTCTGATTTGTTTGGTAACTAATGAAATTGACTTCTTCCCCCAAGTTGCATCTGTTTTGCCCTGACCATAACTGCTGAGTGATCCCTCCTTGTCTTTGTCTTGACCCACGAGCCTTTCTTTATATTTTCTCCTCCCCATCTCACTGTGGGGAGGAGCGAGCGAGTGGCTGCACGGTGCTTAGCTGCTGGCTGGTCCTAAACCACAACAGTTTGGCATCATTCCCGTGTTTCTCTGGAAAGTCACTCATACTTCCTCACTGATTTTCACATAGTTCTGCAGCTAGCAAACCTAGGAATAAATATACATTTTCACTATTACATTTTCACCACAGGCAGTGAGAGACATAGGCTAAACCCTTCATCCTTCGTATCAGAAGTCATCCTGGACTTGTGATCAGAGAAAGGCGATGCAGGGAACTGAGCTGAACATTTTCCAAGTCTCTGCCTGACAACCAGGAGGGACACCAATTCTCTTTCCTTTATACCCAAAGACCTCCTCTTGAACTTTCACGCTCAGACTTGGATATTCCTGTGCCAGCTCACACCACATTTTGAACAGATGGATGTATCACTCTACTCCAGATAAAAAAGAATTCGAAGGTTGGAAAGGAAGGGCTGGAAGATTTTGTGCTGAAAAAGAGCAGGGCCTGAAAGGAGATAAATTTGCCTACAAACCCACATACAGTGTCTTGACAGAGCCATTGACTATTTTACCGAAATAGCAACGTACCAGCATATTTTTCACTATCTTTGTCCCTCCAAATGATGACTGTGGTATCACTAAAGTGTAGTTGTGGGATGTCACCGTTGAGTGCAACCTGCCTCTTTAACCTCAGTTAGGAAAGAACGCTGTGGTGACTCCAGTGGCTCCCTTCCTCCTCCCAGCTCCCAGGGAAAACAAAGAGGTAACAGCAGAAAACAAGAACATTTTTCCTTGGCCTTTGCAACAGATGGTGCTGACAATTCAAGGCAATGTGGTTACCAAGCACTGTTATCTGACCACAGTTCTACTTTTCAAAGAAGCCAGCCAACCATGACCTACCTGTGTGTAATGGTAACAGCAAAGTAAAGGAATTTCTGAAGATAAATAAATCAGGAAAGAGTGTCAGTTCAAACCTTCATGGAAGCACATTTCTATAAAACGCAGCAGCACGCTCTTACCAGTATCAATAAAAAAAAAAAATCCTAACTCGGTAATAACCACTCTTTTGCTGAAAGTGAACTTGGTCTTCAAATTTGTGGCAGTACTTGCAGGAGGTAGGAATAATTACTGAAGTTTTCCCTTAAGTGGCCATAATTTTAAAAAATGACACCTACCTGTGGAGAATAGAAAAAATTACAGTCACCAAGAACGAGGCGATTTTTACAACAGTCTGTGCTTAACTTTCTTTTACATGGCACTAGAGAACAATAGTTTGGATGCCATCATTCTATAAAGTCTTTGGAGTTTGGTTAAGGAACGCTGACCTATGCATGTTCGCAAAGACAAATTCAATTTACTTAATTCATGTCTATAAATCACATTGAAGAGCAGCACACGATTTACAAAGTGTTAGCACTGACAGCATTTAAGAAAACTGAACTCAGTGTTGACTTGAGTCAATGGCTCAAAATCCAGTTCATGAATCACTTTGAACAGATCACTGGATTGGGATCAACCTCAAACCTGTTAGGTGTTTATTCTCTTAAAATACTGGTTGAGTTTGAGAGCACATTTTCTACATTATTCGTTCAAGGAAGTCCTCAGTCAGTGAAGAAGCACTATGGAGTAATCTGCTGTAACAATTGCTCTTTTACACCCTGGTGCACCATTACTGGCAATTTACTTCAGCAATACAAACATGCAGCTGGCCTCACGTTCAGAAATCACCAGCGAAGGAATGGCAGGAGGCTCCTAAAAACTGCCAATGAGCACAGCAAAAGCCTAAATAGTTTGGAGTTGGACCCATCTCAGTTTTATGTGGGATGTAGAAGTGACCTTGCTGCTGCATTACGAATGCTCCAGCAATACTTTAACAACAAACTGTAACCGTTTTCTTTTGCAACTAACACCAAACGCGATGGGTGTAACACAAAGTCGGCAACATACACTCCTTACTAAAGGCTGACTCAGTAAATCTGAAATAGCATCAGGCTAGACGCTGCGTTTCATTATGGTTTTGACTTAACACATTAAGCCTAAAGACTCAATACACAACATTATAAGACAAATGAAGCTATCAATCAGAGGAACACAAACTTGCCCCACTGCAATCCTTCACTCATTTCTATCGCAAATCCCCTATTTAAGTAGCTTAATAAAAATGTCATCACAGGGAAGGGAGTGCCGAAACAGTGATTCCTGCGATTGCTTAAAAAGACAGAAGTAAAGAACTGCCATTTTCAGTTCATGCAGGTAAGAAACAGTTTTCTTTCCAAAAAGGCTCAGTAGAGACAAAGAACATGCATCAAAGGGGAGTAAATAGGGACCAGCTGCCCTACAGACAGCCACATGTTAGAAACGAAAATATCTAACTTGTGAGGTCTTTGGAGCAGAATTCACAACCTAGTTACAGATGCCTAGCCTGAGCGTGGAGAAAGGCAGAAACCTCCGAAGAACAAATCCAAAAGCCTGCATGCTGAGGGGTCAGCAGCCTGGAACTCTGTTCGCACAACTTTTTCAATGGATTCAGGGAGAATTGAAAATAGCAAGAGAGTTCTGTCGCCCCAAAGCAATGATTTCTTCATTTTTTTCTGCTTCATACAATATAGCAGGATTCTCCCACTGATGAGTCACCCACAGAATTGGGCAACACATGGTGGTTTTTTTGCACTAAATTGCTCTGTCAGAAGAAAAGATTGAGTTTTAGTAGATGTGGAAGTTAAATTCCTCAAATATTTTGCACAGAACCTAACTTTCTAGACCCAACTCCTAAGAAAGATGATGACTGTCCTCACCAAATGGTTAAGAAGCCTTCTAGGACACAGAAGGTTCGACCCCCTCCTGACCCAGGTTTGAACAGCCAACAGCTAGCTGGGGTGGGGGAAGCAGAGGAAGGAAGAAAAAGCTTTTAAAAAAACCAACCTTTGGGCACTTTCCCAGTAAAGCAGGATACAGTGCAATGAACTGGGTTTAAGACAGTGTACTTGTAGCAAAATTTGCAAGTTACCAATGGTCGTGTTCTCTTAAGATCCAAGTGCCACCAATACCTTAAGCACTGAAAAAAACGTTACTACTTCAAAAGTTCAGGTGTTACACAACTCTGGAGGTAATCTGTTCTTAAGCAAAGATATGTCAAAAGCCTGAAACACAGTTGGGAAAAAGGCAACTTCTAACTAATTGCACTCCTTAGAAAAAAACCCCAAACATTTCAAAGCTGCCTTTTTTTTTAAATACCATGGGTACAGTGGCTTCATTTCATTATCACAAAAGCTTGGGAAAAAAACATCTGGCAAGAACAGACTAGAAACAAGCCAGAAAGACTGTGTGGGTGACATAAGAAAGAATATTTATTGAGAATCTTTTGAACAAAAGAAATTGGAGTTGGAAGAAATATTCTAAAGATATTCATAAAATTGAAGTTAGATCTGGTAATGATTTAACAACAGCAAAAGTTAGTAAGTAAATGGAATTTTCTACAGGAATAACAAGAAAATCTGAAGAAAATTTACTGATCTGAAGGCTGTGAAGGAACAGGTGTGACTGATATGTCTAAAAATAAGCCAAGACTGAGCTTTCTTTGAAACACATTTGTGCAAGAAACCTGCTGCTGAAAGCTTGGATACAAGGTGAGAATAATCATAAAAGCATGGCTGAGAGTTGCTGCCAATAGTAATGACGGCTCAGATTGCTCCTGGAGATCTGCTGGTCAAATATGGACTTCAAAACCTCTGGAAAATACAAAGCAACCCACAAGCCATCCTTAAAGGCTGCCTTTTTCCTATCAGCCCGAGCTAACAGATGGGCCTTGCATCATTCCCCAAGCAGACACAAAGACTGGCTTTGTCAGCACATGGCTGCATGGAAGCGAGGATTCCAGAAGGGAGGGCTGTCTGCTGAGAAAGGCCAGGCTCTTCCCAAGGACACCACAAGAAGCCAGAAAATGTTTGTGGAGGTGCAGAACATGAGCAGAATTAGGACCCGAGATACAGGAAACACGTGGTTTGCGTAAGTAGTAATTGATTATCCCAGGAAAGAGTCTGGACAAAGTGTGTGGCAAATCCATAGGACGAAACTAACACAGAAAATGATGCTGACTATTTGGGGAAAACAAAAAAAGCTCTTTCCTCAGAGATTTGACTGAAATCTCATTGAGTGGTACATTTTAAACTGGACTAGACAAAATACTAACAAAAGACACTAATAGGAACAATCCCAAACTGTCAGAGACATGCTAAATGATCTACGAGATACTTTTCATCTCCAGGGTCCATCATCTCCAATTATCTTGCCCAAGATGCAATGTTATTTGTAACTCTTCAGTCTGGCTTACTTTCAACCACAGCTTTAATTTGTTTTATGATTCTGAACCTCAAACCTATCAAGAAATGAAGAACTTTCACTACCATCAGACAACAGTACTATATTCTCTCACAGTCATATTTAGATTTATACACACCCTAGCGCTTTGAAGCACTATCATCATGTGGCTCTCAAAGCAAGCATGCAGCTCACTGCACTTCTTTGAAACCCACCACTGCCAGGAGTTGCATTCACATGCATGCTAAAACCACTGTTATGTGACAAGACAGTTTGAAAACCAGATGCCCTTTAGAAAACATATTTCAGTCAAAATGACTGCCGAAATAGTCTCCTGGAGTTAAATTCAATGACCCTAGTACAAATTATGTGAGCGTAAAAAAAACCTGCTCAAAACAATTTCAATCAAAATCATAGCTGGGGTATGCGCTGTATGTCAGCCTTGTTAGAAAAGCTCGTAATAGAGAGCTAACACTACGTTTATATATGTATTTAGGCCAGCAATTGATCAAAACTGTTTTTATAAAAATTATTTAAAATAAATCAAGACTTTTTCTGAATGCTTTGATTTTTAACAATCAGGCTTTGATTCTGCATTAAGTTTCATGCAAGGCTTCTAATGCATGGGAAAAAATACAACAGAAGAGACTGCACCTGGTGATATGACCTACCATCTCATCAGATCTTAAATGTTCAAGGATGGGAAATAATTTCAGTGCCTCCCTTTCTGAAACTTTTTTTTTTTTTTTAGTATTTGCACAAATTTTCCATCTGCTAGGAGCACTCCAATATTACTAACTATATCATACGGTTCTTGCTTTATTCTACATGCCTGCAAATTGCTTATAGTCTTCAAGTGTGCAGTTGAAGCATTACTATAGGCTTTAGCTATGTATCTTACATTTTTTCTCAGCATAAGTTAATCAAACTCTTTTCTAAACCATCTTAATATGAAAATGTTTTCGACATGGACAGCACTCTATGGCCCTTACTTTGGTAACACGCACATAGGTGACAGTATAGGATGCTACAATGCCCATCAAACAGTGATCCAGTCTGCTTACAATCCTTTTTCTTCTATGAATGTTTGTGTTTGGTGTTTTTTCCTTATCCTTCATTAGTTATTTTCTGCATTTCTCTCACATAAATATTACTTTATTATTTTGTGTCGAGTCTCCAGGAGCTTGCACGTTATTTCTTTATCTGTAGTGGTTTACAACACACTTCCCAGTTTGAAGTTATTTCTGCATATCTCATCAACGGGTTGACAACACTTTACCAGAAGACCATCAGATTGGGTCAAACAGAATTTAACACTAATTACTAACTTGAACAAACTTTTCAAGACATAAACGTGTTGACAAATTCCAGATATGACAGCATTATATTCACTAAATGTTTAATTACTACGAGATGTGAGGGGGAGGGGATGTGTTGGGAAAGCAATCAACTGACTACTTCAGTTATCATTTATCCTTTAAGAACTGATGTTGCTTGGGCTAACAGATCTTTCTTTTATTTTTATTCCCATTTAAGGATTTAAAGACGTTTGTTCTATCATGATGTTAGGGATGTTTAGCTGTTACTAGGAAGCACTCTCAACAGTCTGGCAGGGAAGGAGATTTGCATCACATTTCGCCCTAAGACTTATCATGCGATGTCCCTACTTTCAGCCTTGAGTACAATAAAGAATTTACTGGACTGAGGTCAGCCCATGTAACCAAAGCCATCAAGACATACCATCTTTTTCATAAATGTACTAAATTTTATCATAAAAACAAGAAGGTTTTTCCCTTTCAATGCAGTGACTCCCAGAGAAGACTTTTCCAGAATCTTACTGATTCACAGATAGGAAAACTTGCTTCAGCTTCTTAAGTAATTTTGTTCTGACCTACTTATTTGAATACACTCACATATTTTAACAAAATCTTTCTGTATTTGTTACTCTGCATCTGTCTTCACTGTCTACTCTGACTTCACTCAAGGCAAATCTATGTGATTTACAGATTTAAACAAGCGACCCTTTTGGCTTTTTCAAGGCTTCATTGTATTTGTGGTTCAGTCATTTACTAAGACAGCCAAAACTTCCTCCTCTTCTTTCAGTTTCTAAAAAGATGATCCTTCTGCTTTAAGAACAAATGCTTATTTACCCTCAAGTATATGATCTTAAATTTCACGCTGTTAAACCCACTCAGTCTGTATCACACTCACCACCTTCAAGAGATTTCTTGCCTATCCTCATAGCAGAAAAGTTTACTAAGCCCATAGCATACAACCTTGAATTTTACACTACAAAATTCTTTCAGTTTCTACAGTACAGGTCATAAGAGTTATTCTCATACAGTATTATCCCCACTGTATAATCAGCGTTCACCACTTCCGTCTTACTCCACTTGGTCGTACCTTTTGTGTCCCACTTACACTAAATAGTATTTGACAAAAAAGTGGTGTCAATGTCATAGACTTGTTCAAGGGATAAATGTGCATCTTTGGCTTTTTTCCTTTTCTCCTCCCCTTTCTGCACCACCCCACCCTCTCCTGTCTTTTAGACCATGGAAGGCCTTTTTGTATAGTAGAAGTTGTCTTATTTCTAGTGCATTCTCCTGCAATTGGCTTCCTTGTGGCTTTTGTCTTCAATCTCAAGTGAAACAAATGTATTTTCTTCCTTTGAGGAGACACTTCCTCACCTTGCCCTAGAATTCATATTCATATTTTAACACAGATCTCTTCAATTAGCAGTCTGTCGTCTAGGGTTTTTTTGTTCAATGACTGTGACTACCTGCAAACCTTGACCCATCAGGGCAGCACCCTCTCACCTCTCCTCCGTACTTTCTCATGATCTCTACTCCTCACACCTTCTTTTCCCAAAACTACTATTTGCCAAAAAAACCCACCAAACCCTGTAGTTTTTTTGAAATGGGGACACTGAAACAAGATGCTTTGCCACAGAAAATTCAGTGAGGTGGTAGAAAGGTTTATGGAGTTGAGAAAGCAACTGGACACATTAATGGAAGGAAAGAACACAAAGAACATGAGCCAGCAATGTCCACTTGCAGCTCAGAAAGCCAACCGTATCCTGGGCTGTATCAGGAGAAGCGTGGCCAGCAGGTCGAGGGAGGGGATTCTCCCCCTCTACTCTGTTCTCGTGAGACCCCTCCTGCAGTACTGTGTTCAGCTCTGGAGCCTGCAGTACAAGACAGACATGAACCTGCTGGAGCACCTCTCCTATGGGGACAGGCTGAGAGAATTGGGCTTGTTCAGCCTGGAGAAGAGAAGGGTCTGTCCGGGAAGACATGACTGCAGCCTTCCAGTACTTAAAGAGGGCCTATAAGAATGATGGGAGCAAACTTTTTAATAGGGCCTGTAGAGATCAGACAAGGGGTAATGGTTTTAAGCTAAAAGAGGGGAGATCTAGATTACGTATTAGGAAGTTTTTTACAATGAGTGTGGTGAACCACTGGAAAATACAGCTTCCCCCACCATCTTCTGGAAAACTTAGTATCTCAAAAGCATTTGCACAGATTAGCCCTGCCCAGTTACTGTTACAGTAACATCACTTTTAAAAAGCGGTTCAGTAATTTATTCATTTTGGAACTATTATTAAAAGAATCTTTCAAAGTATTAATTAATTCCTTTCATTATTTTTATTCAATATAGAAATTAGGAAAAGAACCTTTTTTTTTTTTCTCTTAGCACATTTACTTTAGCATTAATCAATTTGCCTGAGCAGAAGATGGAAAATAAAAGGTAATTCACAACAATCTTTGCCTTACTCCACTCATTAATTTAAAAAACAACTATAAAAAAACCCCTTTACAGAGCGATGCATGGATAAATCAGTATTTCTGAGTCAGTTTCCTCACTCTGAGGATCAATTAAAGTACTCTGTAATGGATATATTTGGAAATATTTTCAGAATTTCATAAGTGTCCTGGAACCGATCACAGGGGAGTTTATTGTGATCCTCCAAAATATGGAAAAACCAAGGCTTGAAGGTATTTGCAATCTGTTGGAGGTACATGCATCTAAGTTACTCCACAACGACCTGGGAAAGGTCTACAGATACGAACTGTAGACAGGTAATTCATAAGTACTTGCCTTCCTATTTCATACTTCAAAATTAGAGCAACCAAAGACAGTAAGAGATGGTCAATGAAACACTTGGGGAATGATGTTTACAGTTAATTTGATCACTTAAGTCAGGTAGCTTCATAAAGTGGACACCAGACAAAGACCAGCAATTTTTCAAGGCAGAGGCAATAGATAGCCAACAGAAGTTTCTTCCTGCCACCCCCCAATTCATTTCTGCATCAGAGGTCTCAGATGCCAAGAGTTTTCTTAGAAGACGAGGAAGGCAACACAAAGACTGTCTTCCAGAAGCAAACCATTGTGCAACTGACAAAGCATATAACCTTAAAACTCCAAACCTAGAAAATTTTCACCTTTTTTTGGTGATATGACCTACCATGAATTATAACACTTTTTCCCACAGTGGCAGCACATCTAGATATTGCAGGATCAAGTTCTCTCAAGGACAGATTAAAGTAATCTGAAAAATACTACCAAGTATCTGTGATACTGATAGGACTTGACACCTTTACAGAAGGCCTCTCAATTTTTAATGCTATCTCAGTAAAATACAGAACTGTGTACACAGAGCTACTAGTAGTCTTCTGCTATACGAACCAAGTAGCTTTATTTGTAAATATATTTTTGTATTAAAAAATTATTAAAGCAATTATAATTTCTAAACTGTCCTGAGGACAAAAATCAGTACTCTGTATATGCCACAAGCAGAAATTGTAAAATTAAAGGAGATTTCTCATATTCAGATGTTTGGGAGCATCTTCTGACACTAAGCTACCTTGCTTTCTCCAAGAAAGAAAAAGATTTTCAATGTGTCTTAACTGCAGTATATTTTTGGATAATTCTGATAATTGCTGAAAAAATAGTGATCCAGATCTTGTGAGGAAACAAGAATTTTTAATTAAATTAAAACAACAATAATTAATTAAGACAACCACTCCAGGAAGATTTGACCCAAATACTTTTGCAATACAAAAGTCATATGTTTTAACCGCAAGACCAGGCAAACCATAAAATCAGCCGTAGGCTGAAGTGGGAGTCTGCTCTGTAAAATGGCAATTTAAAGATTAAAGTATAATTTAAAGTATACTGAGATTAATAAAGCAAATCTTTACAGACTCTCCACAGTACCACGCTGCATCTCAACTACTCATGAGAAGCACTGCAATCAACACTATATTCACTGTGACTACATAGAACAGCACATTTTAGTGTTTCCATAAGAGGAATAAATAGTAACAAAACCAAAAATGGAAACAACCTGTATTCATCACTAAAGTACATAAATAAATAATCCTGGTACAAAACTAAGATTCCTCTTGGACCAATATGCTGTTTCTTGAAAGGACTGGCAACGGACGCTTAGGAAAGAGTATAATAAAACTGTAAGCAAAATAAATTCCCCAACATACACGACTGGCTCTGAGTAATCCTTATTTCTGGGGCTTCAGTGATCAGATATAAAATTGTTCACACATATGGACCTGACCTGTTGAAATATGACATTTCAACATGTCCATCCCTGGACGTCTTCAAGGCCAGGCTGGATGAGGCCTGGAGCAACCTGGTCTAGTGGAGGGTGTCCCTGCCCATGGCAGGGGGGTTGGAACTAGGTGATCTTTAAGGTCCCTTTCAACCCACACCATTCTGTGATTTCATGTTGTTCTTGTATTATCAAACTGGAAGTAAAAAGGTCATGGAATTGTTGTGTTAATACACCTAATCAACAGATCAGGGGAGAAATTTATTATGAGGCTGCACATAAAACCCAAGTAATTAGAAGCAGCAATACTGCCTATCTCTCAGCAAGAGCTGCATATACAGCATTGAGCCACACCAGGTTTTACACCATCAAACAGGGGAGATAAAAACCAGGGGACATTAAAAAAAAAATCTGATTTAAGTCACGTATTTTCATAGAAGACAGTAATTAGAATTTAATAGATGGTGTTGGATCCTGGACAAACCAACAGTTACAATCAAAGCTCAAACAACAGTGATTGAGTGGAAGTCACTTTTCCCTAAAAATATTAGGACATTTCTGTTGGTGTATTCACACGGTACATAAGGGTATACACAGCTTCCCTTATGCTGAACAGCCAAAACAACAAGGATGAACACAAGTTCCAGTTCCAGGTTGGCTGAGTGACACACGCAGCACAAGCCAAGAGAGGACTTTGCAAAGTTGCTATTCTCAGATCTGGAAATTCCCCTCCCTGAGCATGCCAGTAAACCAAATACTTGATCTCAAGGAGAATATTCTGCTCTGAATCAGTAAATCTATAGCATTTTGGTGCTGCCAGGAGGAAGAGAAAGACCAAGATGAAGACAGTCACTCAAGAAGTCAATTGACCCCTCTAGTTGATTGAAAACCAGTGAAACAAGCCCAAAGCTGATGGTTGTAACCTACGGTGAGAAATTTTGTGTTTATTTGGAAAAAAAAAATCTATTAGTTTAGGTATGCTACAACAGAGATGATAAATTTGTAACATCCATTTGTGTTAGTCTTTCTACAGGAAGTAAAGTTTTCAGTCATCCATGAGTTAGTAAGTCATGAAATATTAAAAATCAACATTCAATGACCCATTAAACACGTTAGATGCAACTGCAAAAGATATCTATAAATATCTTTAGACTTCTTGCATAGATGATCCTGCAAAGCGGTCATAACTACCAGTTTTCCATCTTTTATTCAGTTCCACTTGGTTTTATCAGATAAAGAGCATGAAACATCATCTGTCAGCATGAAACATCATCTGTTAGCAATTAATTGGAAAGGAAAAAAACCTGTTCTTCAAGCACAACACTTTTTAACGCAGTTTCTGTCACCCTTTAACACAATTGTGAAATTCTGCTAGTACCATGTATCACTTAGCTTTTCTAACCTGGAAAAAAAAGTTTGACACTCGTGTTTGGCAAGGCCATGTGTTGGGTAAAAAACTTAGCAATCAACCAAGGCAACCAAAGAACTACTGACCCACTGTGCTGGCACACCTGTCAACCACACCGGTCAACGAATTTAACTGCGCTGTATCTGTTGATAAGTGATATGCGGGAAGGGAACGGTCAGGTTGGAATGGGGGAAGAGAGAAATTTTACATCAAATACTATTACAGTTCATGAAATCCACTGGGACTGTTTTGCTCTTTGGAGCAGTGAGTATGTATGTGTTCCATTTAAATACCTGCAAAAGGGAAGCATCTCTTAGGAACAGTACAGAGTTAATTAGAATTTCTCCTGCCTTTACAGCATTCAAGGATAATACCATTTAGATGGACAGAAACATTCAAAGACACAACTCCCCATAGATTCTGAAAAACAACTTGCTTTATACACGGAGTTAAAATTTGCCCAGTAAACATTGACTATATGGCTCCTACGTCATCACAAATCATTTAGGGAACAACATTCAAAAATAGTAATGTGCTGCACAAGGTAATTCCCACATAATTCAGGAATGGATTAAAAGCATAAAAGAAGCTACATAAGGTGTCCTATTTTAGTTTCAATGGAATAAATTAAGTTCCTTGATTGTACTGTTTCAGGTTTCCATGATCAATGCATGTATTTTTGCAGTTGATTGTTGTGATAGACAATGTATTTTTTGAATAATCATTGTGTCAAGACTTTCCTGTAATATTCAGTGATTCTCTAAATCTGAATTCTTTTAATGTTAAAATTAATCACCATAAAGAGGCTTAATCTCCCCCAAAAGTACTATATTGATCACCAAACTCTGAAAAATCCACACAAGAGATCAATGCAAAGGTGCATAAAAGCAGGAAAGAATCAAGCAATCAACGAGCCTTTTGATCTCACAGATGAAAGACAACCAATCTCCTACTGATGTGGCTATTCGCCTACTGTAGTGACAAAACGTAGGAGAAAAACTGAAGTGAAGAAACAGGGGAAGCATTTATGACTTGGCAAATACACTACACTAAAAGCTATTTGTCATTCCAATCGACTGTGCTATATCCTAAACCCTTCCCCACCTCCTTGGAGGCCTTTCACATAGGCTTTATATAACAGATAGGTAGCTCCCATGGCTATCTTCTGGAATGTCTGCACTAAGCGGAAACAGAACTATTCCTCAAGTATATTTTAAACTGTTCATAGAAGAACCTGTATTGCAGTCAACAAATGTTTTTAAAAAAAATGGTATCAAAGAAGCAACTGATCAGGAAGTCTTGTTACCAGTCTGCTATTCCTCAGTACAAGAAGCTCAAGCAGCAGTGACCAAAACTTTGTCTGTGGTATACTCTGCTTGAAAAAAATTGATGGTGGAGGCCTTTCCCCCTCTGCCAGCGAAGACTCAGACCTGCTTTGCAAGAATTTGTTAATGCATCTTGTCCAAGGTGACACATTAAAAACAGAACACAGCCTAGGTGATTACTGCCAGGAGATACCAATTGGATCAGGACATCCAGGCTGTTCCTTTGAGATGCCTGGCTGCCTGTGCCCTCTTAATGGCTGAGTTCAGTTCTACTACCAGAAGTAACATTCTGAAAAGTAGCAGTGCAGCCCTGCTCCAACTTAACCAGTGTTCAAAACCAACCCCCCAGACTATCTCTGTTCCTACACAGCTTGTCCCACAGAAGCACTGCATATTGTTAAAGCTTGACAGATTTTATCTGGGATGTATCCCAAGACTTTGCCACCTCAAGAGTAATTTTAAGACCCTAACCTCAGGAACTGCATTTCTAAGACACAATTTTGCACTGAAAAAAAAAAAAAAACAACCCAAAAAAATCCAGAACAAACCTTCATACAAAGACTTTTCTGTCTCTAAAACTGTTCACAATTTATTTTATAACAGAGAAACTGTGCAATATGAATGCTACCATGGTAACAACTCACTCTATTGAATGAGAGAGAAAATAATTATCCCAAACCTGCGTATCATGCAAGCACATCCAGTAAATTTAGTGCTGCCCTTTTTCCACTTGCTATTTTTCTTCTGGCAAAGAGAAACAGATTTTGAATTTATATCTTATAGCAAGCCAGGCATCATTTTGCTTGTTCCTCCCACTTCTTTGTGTATTTTACACCTCTTGAGTGCACGATGTGAAGGACCCGGTTACTTACAAAAAGAAAAAAGGATTAATGAATCAGAAATGCTCTTCCCCCTCCTGAGTTAAGTACAGAAGACTCCTATGTAAATGCTTCACGCATTTAAAAAAAATGAAGCCCTAAGGCAAGCCTAGCACATGTTTAGTATTCACTCAGTATACTTAAACAGGAACCCTTACATTTACAGTAAACCAAGTTATTCTTCTCCAAACATAAATTAAACCTGATTTTACTGTTCTGTCCAAATATTCTTTGTAATATTATGTTTGTGAACACACTGTTATATTTTATATACAAGGGACCGTAATATTTTCAGAAGAACTGCCTGGATTTAGCCATACAAATCCAATTAATCTCAATAGAAGTTGTATGGCTAAATCCCTGTGCTCGGCTTTGACATTTTGGAAGCAGTGGGGGGAGGTTTTTCAAGTAGTTAATATATGTATTATACAAAACTCAGTTTTTCCAAAGAGAAATAAAATAGCATGTAGATATTTACAGACATCAACAAACACAGTTATGTGACTGTCAAGAAAATCAAATTCCTAGCAAAGCAAGCAATGATTTCCACAAAACTCTATTGTACCAAAACTAACAGTATTATCCTGCAGTCTGTGAGATAAAACTAATCACATATACATATTAGTTGGAAAAATTATTCTTATTTTATCTCCAGTTTTCATCTTTTTACGTCACTTGCCAGGGATCTGCCTGTCTGATATAAAGTGTTAAAAAATGAATTTAATCCTGTGTTCACAGTTAGAGGATAGCCAAAACAATGTGTTTGGGGTACAAAAAATTCATGTTTTCAAGAGGTCACTTTAAAGAAGTGACTTGGAAGTGCTGTTTAAAGAGATCATCTCATTTGCCACAGACCTTCCTCACTTTTAATGATTTATTTACAATCCCAACCAGCTGAAAGAGTAGAAACAAAACTACTCTCATCCAACTTCAGCAACAAAGAATACAGCTATTTTTGTCTATTTCTTGGTAGATCTCTTCAGTTGCTAGGAACAATTTATGTGTACACATATTCATGCACACATATATTGCAGGCAGTGCAAAATCTTAATTCGGCAAGCTGTCTTCATAGAGCCGGAACTCTGCTGACTATCCAAACACAGCTTATCTTTACACAGAATTCTTTCTGAAATGTACATTGTAATGGTATGTATAAACACACACATACACTACTAAATATATTTAATACTTCCCTGTGAAGCTTACAGAAAATACAATTCCAGTCGTTGAACTAGTAAAGCTTACAATTCCATACAGAAAAGCCTACTCTTAGCTGCCTTCTCTCTTCCCCCAAAGCCCTCAACAGCCAGTAGCAAGATTTCACTTCATAAATACCAACTAGCTGCTTTCCATCCTAAGAAACAAAACCAAAACGACTAGCAATGTATGTTTCCCATACAGCAGTTGAGCAGTTAAAGTCTGAGCGTTATAACTGCAGTAGAGATACTATGTCTTGCCTTACAATAATTTAGGGTTTGCATTTGACATTACTTTTCATATGGACACTTTTTTTCTCCACTTCAAGCATAATTCAGGCAGTTGAGGTTTTGTTGCTGTTTTGTTGTTTGGGTGTTGTTTTTTTTTTTTTAAGAGAAAGTAAGTGATCATTTGGGAATTAGCTGAGCATATAAAATATTTAACAAGCAACTAAATGATAAGGATAAATTCACCCAGCAAAAGCCACCATGCTGCAGTTTATTTTTCCTGTGTACGCATGGCTTGGCTGCTTGCTCATAGGAAGGTTTAGCCCTTGTGCTAGTTGAAAAGTTTTATTTAAAGCTTGTTGTATTTCAAATTAATCATGACCAGCTGAGTACTGTATCCTCAAAGAGGCCTGAAATGGATGATAATGCTGTTACTTCATAATAAACATTAGAAGTAAAAACATTGCTATATAACTATAAAGCAATATTTTTCTGCAGTGATATGTCCTGAAAGCCTTGTAATCTGACTTAAAACTAGTTTATAAAAGCATTAGCATGTTACAAAAAATACATATCATTGATTGGGATGGTTTATCTGAAATAGCCTCTCTGGTCAGCAGCTCTCCACAAAGCCTACTTTGAATTCTGCGTTATACAAAAGCTGTACATTCTGGGGTACAGAACTTCAGTATATAAAAAATGCTTAACATGTTTAAACATAAGTGATAAAATGTTTAAAATTTAGATAGATTTAAATACGAAACTGTTTTGTAAGGAAGACTTTTATCCATAAACCTTTCCCAGTGTAAAAATCCCTAGCACCCCTCTGCCCATGTCTCGTTCAACCGCAGCTCTAAGTCTATCTCCCTCACAACTCAGAATCACAGAAGGGTTGAGATTGGCAGGAACCCCTAGAGATTTCCTGGTCCAACCCCTGCTCAACCAGGGCTTCCCAGACCAGGCTGCCCAGGACCATAGCCAGATGGCTGCTGAATATTTCCAAGGATGGAGACCACAACCGCTCGAGGCAACCTGTGTCAGTGCTCAGTCACCCTCGTAGTAAGAAAGTGTTTCCTGACATTCAGGGGGAACCTCCTGTGTTTCAGTGTGTGCCCGCTGCCTCTGGTCCTGTCCCTGGGCACACTGGAAAGAGCCTGGCTCTGTCCTCTCTGCAGCCTCCCTTCAGATACTTATATACGTTGATGAGATCCCCTGAGCCTTCTCCTCTCCAGGTTGAAAGCTCTCAGCTTTTCCTCACAGGAGAGATGCCCAGCCCTTCACCATCTTTGTGGCCCTTTGTTAGACTCACTCCAGTATTTCCACATCTCTCTTGCACTGGGGAGCCCAGAACGGGACACAGAATGGGAGCTGTGGTACCCACCAGTGTTGAGGAGGGCAACAACTCCTTCCAGTTGCTCATTACATCCCTTTACAGCCCACACACTTTCTGCTCCTCCTGCTCCCTCAGTTCTGAGCAGAAGATGCTCCACACCCTGTGCCTAGGTCTTGCTAAAAGGCCAGCACCAGGTCAAACAAAAAAACAACCTGTGCACACGCTAAAGTCTCCTGAACGGAGGGGAGATCAAATCTAATCAAAAATTAATTTGTAAAACTAAGGTCTTTGAAACTTGTGCCTTTCTGTCAACTTCAGCCAGAATTAGATAAGCTAAAAAAAGGTGTGAAGGATCTAAACAGAGTGAAAGAACTGACAGATAAGACTGAGTCTGTTTCCTTAGGAAGCCAAGCTAGAAGATACTCAGGAAATAAAGTAGCACTCTGTGAAGCAGATACTGTGAATATACGTCAAGGAGCATCACACTGAAACACATGAAGCACTTGGGCATGGCAGCCTTATCAGGGTTACCCTTAACAACTTCGGCAGTACTCCTGTGCTCCAGGCAAAACAATGTTTGGATGTGCAGGAATGTACAACTCAGTAACTAAACACTGACATGTTTATCCTTTATTTCAAGTTTGTTTTCTGTTTTGTTTTTTGGGGATTTTTTTTGGGTTTTTTTGTTTGGTGTTTTTTTTATTATTTTATTTTTTTTAATTTTATGTTTTTAATTTTTTTTATTGTTTGGTTTTGTTTTTTTGTTTTGTGGTTTGCTTTGTTCTTTTTTTTGCAGGGGGCATGGTGGAGGTTTTTTTGTTGTTGTTTGGTTTTAAAGATATAAACAGAATGTTTCTTTAAAAGAAAGAAATCTATACAACTGAAACAAGCCTGAGATTCTCATGCAGCCTCCTCTGATCTGACCAAACCTTCCTGGTGGTCCTAGTAGTGGCTGGCTGAAGAAATGAAGGATGAAATACAGTCAGTAGCTATTAATGTATGCAGGATCATCAGCTTCACAAATAAACTGTTAGTTATTCATTCAGAAACTTAATTTCCATTCAGTTGATGAATGAAATGATACCTCACTGTAAGATTTTTCAGAGGATAGTCATCATCGTTATCTAGGTTCTGGGCTTAGCTTTTAGTCTCTAAATACTTATTTTCTTCAAGTGACAAGACTCTCCATCTTCTGCTTGAGTGCAATCCACAGAAATGTGTCTCCCTGCTTTTAGGCTGGCTCATCACCAGCCAGAGCCTGAGTTACAGTTCTCAGTGGCAGAATGCAGACTATTCAAAGCAGCATGATTAATTTAACTAAAAAGAAAACCACAAGCAGAGAGAAATGGATTAAAAAACCAACAAAACCCTACATACATATGGTCTTATCTGAGACTTGCCTTGTTAACATTCCACTTTTTTCAGCCACAGGGTGAAGCACTTGCTGGTACTGACTGAGAGCGGCTGCTGCCTCTGACACTATAACCTGAATCTTTCCCCCTCTCCAACACAACCCAAGGCTCAATTCAGGTATTGTTCCTCTCATTACAAAGCAACTGAAAGAAAGCCACTGCCAGGTTCCCAGAAAGCTGAGGAAAGGCTTAACTGCATTTAACCCTTAGGGGTCCCTGGAACCAGCCACACCACATCCTCTGGTGCTAGGGACGTGCACAGCACTGGTAATTCCCATGACTGTATTTGAGACTGTCAGAGATGATACAAGCACAGAGCATGGAAACGGCGCTACAGAACAGGAGAGTTTCTTTTTCTTCCGTGCAATCACGTGTTACAATTCTTCTATAAAGGTCTAACGGCAGGACTACAGATGTAATACGGTATTAACAACTATTCACTTTCTGTTTTTTTCCTCCAACAAGTAAATGTATTAAACTTTCCAAATTTCTTCCTATGTTCTCTGTAAGAGAATCCAATAATGTAATGGACTGACAAGAAGGCAGCTGTGCCCAAAAGTACACTTTTTAACCATTTCAATTATATGACCTTTATTCAAAATAAATATACACTGCTACATTCCTAGTGCTCAGAATGGGACGTACAGATAGCAGTATATATGCTATGTTTCTGCAAGTCCAGCTTACCACAGCTCTAACTCAGTATTTAGATATAACAAAGAAAAAGCTGAGACAATATCTCATTTACTGATGAAAGTGAATGGCAAACCCTATTTAACCAAGAGTTTAGACCTTGGTGACTTACATTGAGTCATCCAAATACCTGACACAGCCAAAGATTCCAGTGACACAAATGAAATTATCACTGAAGTCAGCTACTCATAGAGGTATAGTCCAAATATCAGGATTTATCACAGCTCCATTTTTATCCTAAGAATTACAATTTCCTTAAATTCAACAAAGAGTTTAAGAATTTCAGGAAGAGATGGCCTATTTCAAGACAAATAAAATGGCTTTCCCAATGGATACTCAAATGTTTGCTTGCCTTCTACAGTTTAAAACTAAGTTGCTTATTTTTTTAATATATATTTATTAAGTATTGTCACTTAACATCACATCTTCATTCCTTGAATTACTGTAGATTCCACCAGTGATCAAAGCCTCCTGGCCTATCAAGCAGTTATATGTGCAATGCCTGTGTGTCACTGCACATAACATACTCAACTATAATTACTTCTTAAAAAAGCTAAAGATACAATTTAAAAATTTTTGAAGTCTTACAAAATAACTAAGACAAATACCTGCACATCTTTTCAGAAGCAGGAAAGTGTAATTTTGCAAACGTCTCCATTTATAATCAGTGGGAACCTGAAGATGCCTGTACTGTATCAGTGACTTCATCTACAGCGCACCCCTGTATCAAGGATGTGTCTTGCATTTTTGTGTGTAAGCATGTCTGGGGCATAGGTGTGGCTCCAGTACTTCCCCAGAACAGCACTGGTTTGTTCTAACATCACAAACAAACGTGAAAAAACAAACCCAAAAAACTCAGAAGACAATACATGGGCAAACTTTTATGCCCTTCATTTCCAATTCCTGCCTCTCCCTGTTTAAAACACACTAGGATTTAACATCAAAATGAGCAGCTTTTCTCTTACTACCTAAGCAAATCTAGTTAAACGTATTATGAAAATGACAGCAGCTGACAGTTACATGATGACACACTTGACACACATGTGCCAATACTTACTTTTTACCTTATTCATGCAGGTTTCTTTCTTTTTCCAAAAGAAAATTATATTTATTAGCACAACATTTCCTCAATCAACATACAGGAAAAGTTGTTTAACTAGCTTTGTAACATTTGGTGGTAAAGTAAGAATTAATTCATTTTAAACAAATTAAATCCCTGTGTTTCAGTACTTTTATTCATATGAATACAATCTTAAGCAAGCCCACCATCTGATGCATTGCATACTTTATATGGATAGCACTTTCATAGGTAACACAGATAAGATTATTGTTCTGCTCCACACACGAAGCAGACAGGGTTAAATCATGAAATATTCAGTTTTAATTAAGATTACTGTATCAAAGCTAAGGCTTAATGCAGAATTGAAGTAAGGATCAAGGTTAATGCCTATTCTAAAGTAAATTTACATAAATTATGTTTCACTAGTGTACCATGAGTCTTATTTTGTCAATTTATACCATGACAGATCATAGAAATTAGAGATGGAAAATATCTATTAAGTCATCTTCACTCTCCTACCTTCAACGCAGAATACTTTCCTTCAGTTTATGTCTGAATGCTTTGTCCACTATCATTTTCAGTAGCTCAAGCAGAGGGGCATTCCACCGAAACTTCAGAGGAGACTATTACACACTTTAACATCTCCAATAGGAAGGATTTTTATGGTATTGAAAGCGAAGATTCCCCTCATCTTATTTCATTACTCCTACTTAGACCTCTTTGGACTCGTCTAAATGAATCCTTTCTTGGCACTTGAAGCCTATAAATACTTCCAGATATTTTCATCATCCCTTGGTAGCTATTTAGCCAAATTAGTGTAGGGATCATCTCTTCATCTGAACATCACCAAGCACAGAGAGAGCTATAAGTAATAATTACACTTGTTCATTTCCTTTAATCTTTCTTCAGAAGTCAT
Organism: Rhynochetos jubatus; assembly: GCA_027574665.1. Classification (NCBI taxonomy): domain Eukaryota; kingdom Metazoa; phylum Chordata; class Aves; order Eurypygiformes; family Rhynochetidae; genus Rhynochetos; species Rhynochetos jubatus. Next base: position 14,018,598 of record CM050652.1, read on the forward strand.
TCCCTTCTAGCCTTTAATTTTTGCCACTCTTCATGCCTACATCTTCTTTTAAGTGTTACTACTTTCCAATTATTTTCCTTTCTCTGAACAGCTTTATTTCAGGTCATTTCCACTTCATGCTAGCTTGAATTTACCACTTTACCCTGACTTTTCACTAATGTGTGTAGGTTTTTGTGAAGTTTTTTGGTAATAAAACATCAGGCTCAAATCTATCTTCTGTTCATGTCAAACCACCACATGCAATTAAAACAAAAATATTTACCTGGACTAGAGACCAGACTTTGAACTTATTAAAAATATCATAAGCATAAGTGCCTAATAAATTCAAATTGTTTACATTACTCCTTGTTATGTTTGGCTCTGTTTTTCCAGGTTTTAGGCACCATCAGCTTTGGGCAGTCTGAAACATCTTTGGTTGTTGGAGTACAGATAATTAACCTTGTTTCTTTATATTCATCTTTTTTAGTATCTGCATAAACACACTAACAAGAAAATGAAATCAAGACTTCAAGCATTATTTTCTATCTTCTATCATATTGATGATTCCTATTGCATTTGATACCTTTCTTCATGACCACTCCAACACATCAAGCGATCTTGAGTGCCCAAGCACCACGTAAAGTTACAAAAGCCTCACCTGAAGCAGACCAAAATGGCTTTGCTCTCATTGGATGGCAATCTGGCTCAGGGTAATGAATTCTAGACACTGAGTAAAATTAAAATTTGGGCTATTTTTGGTATGGGAGATTAGAATAAGCTATTCATTTGAGTAGGTGTTAATATAATCATGGAAGTGATAAAAGGAGATTTCAGCTAAGGAGATAATGCCATACTAACTCTCCACTTGTACCTCTTTATTTCTCCCAGTCATTAAGAAGGGGCTTGGTTCTGGTCACAGCCACAGAAAACATTCTCAAGTGTTCAAATAGCACTAGTCCCTTGAAATGCCTACCACAAGGTTAAAACCAGTGAGGTCTCAACGCCTTTTGCTTTGTTTAGGAAGGAAGGAAAAAGCAGGCCAAGTACGTGTTGACCAGCAGAGCAGCCTACCATACCACAGCTCCAGCCAGTCATCATGTGTTCCCAGGTAACCATCCTTCCCCCTTCACTACTTCCACTGGTGGCTCAATGCATTTTATGATACAGGTTGATAATTTAAACAAAAAGCAAAAAGCTTAGTTACCTCAAAAGCTCATTTGTAAGAGCTAAGTATCCAGGATTAAGTTAAATGGCAAGCCTCTGTCCCTATTAAATAACAGGTAGTCAGCTAAAAGCAAAAAATAAGTATTTCAGAATACAATTAAAAAGCAATACAGCAAGATTATGCCACTGATGTCCCTGCTATACCTGTTCAGCGAATCAGAACAGATTACTTCAGTCTCCCAGTCTTCTAGACTGCCACTCTAGCATCTTTCACAAGCACTACAGTCACTACAAATTATTGAAAAAACTTTTCTCTACGCCATCAGTGTTATACATCCATTAGAGGCCACTGCAGGCTAGAAAATATCTGTTGCAAAAAGTCTTCCTAGACCATATGCTAGTAATAAATAAAAAAGGCTGGAAAAGATCATTTCATAACAACAATCTTCAGTTTTCTTCTCATGTCTGTGTGGTAAACTCTTAAGTCAATCTGTTTACTCTCTGTATCAACTGTAGCAATTTTTTTTTAATGTATACTATTCATTAGTTCATCTTTCAACTTACAACATTCTTGTTTATATTTCTTGCCTAGATATCTAGAACATGTAACGCCCTCTTGTTCCGTTTATATAGGTCACAGATGGTCTACCACATATCCAGCACTCAGTTACTAAACTACATCAACTTGGGTCTTTCTCTTTTCTATCTATGCCTTTTAGTAAATATTCCAGCTACTACCCCTCCTATTTTTTTTTAAATTCACTACTAACCAAAGTATGAGGTCCAAACCTTTCAGAAGGCACAGATGTTCCACCTGTATATTCTACTCCTCATACCAGAATGTTTTAAAACACTCACAAAAGAATGATAAATTTCCCATGCTTCATTTGTACTATATTTCAAGAAACATTTATGGAAGGTGAGCAGGTAGGAAAAAACACGCATGTAAAATCATGCACACTAAAAGATAACAATTCACGTAGAGCACTGAAAGGTATGAAGACCTAGCATCATGTCATGTTAGAAATGGCAACATATCTAAATTTTTAATAATCTTCAGAAACAAATACTAGTTATAAAGCAAGACAATAATTTCAAGATTAAAACACATAATTTTGGGGGAGTTTCTCTGCTTATAATTTTTTTTTAAAGAGACCTTTCTCTATATGGATAGCAGCAGGGTAATGTATGTTCATCTGAATGAAGTTAAAGCTGCCTACTGACATGTTAGTGAAACACACAGATGAGCAGCTGCATTCTGCTCATGTGAACTTGATCTGTCTTTGAATATTTCAATTTTAATTTCATTTGTTAAGCTATGCCCCCAAATCCACTTCAAAGAAGCTAGGTCATATTTTTAAATTTTACCCCTAAAACAATTCCTGAACTTTAAATAACTCAGTGGCCTTCAATTTTTGTCACTCTTCTATGAATTCCACTTGCAGAGGTTATACCTTGCCTCTTATAATTTCAAAACAACAAAAGTAGAAGATCCTATCTTTCTTGTCATATTTGGCTTTCTCATGTGGAAAAAGATCACTCTCAGAGCATTTTCCACAAGACATTGAGCTGTTCTATACTTGTTCTTATTGAAATAAGGTTCAAAGACGTATGGTTCACACTGCAATTTCAAGGATGTAAAATGACAGATCATCATTACAGAATTCTGCAAAGTAAGTTTCCACCACGAAAACCCTGTCACTGAAAAGCGTTTCAGCCTTGTTCTCAGGAATCATCAAAAGCAGCCCTGTGAAAAGGGATGTGAAGGCCAACACCAGCTGGCCAGCCATGCAATGCAGCTCCGGACATGCTCTTCCCAAGCATATGATACAGCGTAACTGGCCAACTTAATCCGCAGGAGTTAAACAATGAGTGGGACGGCGTATAGATCAATTATTTCCCCTGTTCTGCAAACGTTTTGACAAAGAATATGGCACCCAAGATGACATATTTGATAGTGGGTTTTTTGGTTTGTTTTACAAGCAATTCAGAATAGTTACTGAGAAAACACCTTTTAGTCAATACAAAGAACAAACTTTTTAGTCCTCAAGGGTAGAAAAGCGTTAGATATCTACAAGGTAAATATTTGCATCTGAGGTTGTCTTGACTCCATTTCCAGTTGACAGAGCAAAATTGGTACTTTCAGGACATGGTTCACTGTAAGCTAATACAGGTTTGAAAGCTTGGAATGATCAGAGTGGTTTTAGTTACCCATGTCTATATCAGGCTGCATGAGATGATGTTCTCTGCATGCCTATTTCTCTCCACTAACTAGAAAAGCTCACTGACTAGCTCAGATACACTTTTACCGTGCAGACACACATATGCAGGCAGCTAACATCAGCCTCATCCAAAAAAACCCCGCATGATTCCTTCTATTGTCTGCCCTCCTCCACCTCATGCAAGAAATTAAATCATAAGGTAGTAAGGACAGAGACCTTGTGCACCTTCACCTATGCAACACCATTTTCAACCTTTAAAATAATAACAACAATCAATTTCATGGCATATTCACCTGTTGATTAGCCAAATCACAGGGATTTTTTTCTAAAAACTTACTTTTCTGAATCAAACTTTTCCGAATCAACCTTTTCCAAGTCTGAGTGATGGTAGGATTTGTTTTACCTTTGTTCTGTCACTCTTTATGTTTTAACTAAGCAATATTCGCAATGTTTACTAAGCATATAAACTTTTCATAAGTGAGGCTTACTCACAACCCTGATGTCAATTTTCCACACTATTCCCCTCAAATATTTTCCAGTTTTCGTTTCCATAGATGGTGAAGAGAGATTATGTAAATTCTTAAGTATTTCTCATCTATCAAGAGACATTCTTTTGTGAACAAGCTTTATATTTTGAAATCCTCTCTTACAAATTAACTGTAATGCAGCTGCTTCTTTTGTTCAAGATACTGTGGCAAGCCCCACTATCCCCTATCAAATGAACACAAAGCAGCAGAGTCTTTGGGGGAGGAGCGATGTCAAGTAGAAAGTCAGTAGCTAGAACTGACTGCAGCTGACAGCACCAGAAAAGTATTCACTGAGGTGATCTAACATACTCCTTAATGTACCGTTTTGCTACCTTGTGCTCTTAACACTGTACATGTACACAGCCTTGGTAGTTTCCAACCTCATCAAAAGCTGGAAGGGGTTCCTGGTACAGGTACAATACAACAAATTTATTTTACATGTGATATAGCAAAATCATCTGTATCGAAGTGACAGGTGAGGTGTAAGCACCTAAAGAGAACACAGTCTACATAGGGAGATGTAAGAGCACAATAGCCAGGGAAAGGAGGGCAGGGACCATATCAGAGCTAGTCCAAGGAGCATATCAGTACAAAGAACATAAAATCACAGCCAACTCTTCAACCAGTGATTCTGAACCATTTTTAGTGCTATTACTGAAGTTGCAACTATATTCATTACTGTACGTGCAGGGAAGTAAAAGACATTTAATAAGCGAAGGCTTGTAAAATTAAGAACTTGATAGTTTATCTGTGGCCTTACAACTCTGCTGAAGTAAACATCAAGGAGCAAAGTAAAGCAATTTAGGCTAAAAGACAATGGTAGCAAAAAATAAAGCAGGTTAACACTGGCCCTGAATAGTCTCAAAGCTGGATTTAGACATTAGTTCTAGCCACCAGGAAGTGAAGAAACAGAGACACTCAATATTTTTACTGCAAGGGCTAGTTCTAGTTTTGAAATCATATTTCACTGAACCAGGTTCCTTACAAATGCTCAGTGAAGAGATGGTTCATTCCCTCAAATGGGTTGTGATCCAAAATGCCAGAGAAACCAGACGAGATATTTTTAAGAAAGAGACAGATAAAATTTATGAAGAGTGTTAATGAGGTCACCCGGGGGGCTCAACAGGTCCTTTTTAGTCTTATATCTGCCTAGTCATTTCATCTTAAATCAAGGTTTGCAAGAGAACTAATGAACTCTACACCCTAATTCTGCGATACACCTTATCTTAGTATTGTGCCCTAACTTATTTCTGTGAGTAGCTGGGGATTCTGGAACAGATTATATGCGTACCCTAAATGGTTAAAGCAAAGCGATTAAAAAACTTATCATATACAGGCTGTTTTTAGATATATGTTATCAAGAGAGGGTGCGCAGTACTTGCTTAATTAATCTTTGCTGTCTTACCAGATGAACCAGATGTACTATTATGTTCTTTGTTCTTCCCTAAAGAGGGGATGAGCCGATTATTTATCTCCAAACAATAGGAGTTCATGTACCACAGTGAAGAATTTTTTTTTTAATCTGGGAGGCAATCACTAACAAGCGTCAGCTGCAACTGCTTGATGTAAACACAGTATGAATTTGTTCCTGGTGTATTAAACGATGTTATTTCCATTAAGTACATGAAACCAATTTCTAAATAAGTATGTAAAGAAAGGGATGGAAAGGACAAAGTTTGGAAGGAAGTAAGCTGTTTCATCTTTCATGTATTCACATTTACTTCTTTTATACACTAACACGTTTTCAATGGTAAGTTAAAATTTGAAGCTTGAGATACTGTTTACAAACAATGCGCCGAGAACAGAAGTTAAAGGAACTGTTGGTTGATGCAGCACATTCTCTGTGTTATATAGCATGCAATCTAAGACATGTGAAGGTCACAGAGGAATATATAACATTACGTTCACAGGGCCACAAGAATTGTTTCTGCAAGTTACTAACAGATACACAGAGTATGTAAAACTCGTAATTACTACTGTAGCAAACTTGCATACCTACCTCAAAATCACATTTTTATTTGATTAGCTAAAAAGTAGAAATCTACTGCAAATCATTTTTAGAAAGCCTTAATTTATAGCTGCTTGTTGGTTTATACGAGTCGGCAAATTCTTAAGAAGATGCTACTGAAATAAAAAGCTAAGATTCAATAGCAAGAAAGTTTTGAAATAAGTCTAGAAATTTTTCTAGATAAAAGAACAAATGTAGGAATTCCCTTTATCTTCCTGATAAACTCAATCTTCTCTGAAATCCTCACTTACTCCCTCTCAATAGCCTATCCTTTGTCATAACCAAAATTTCTTCCGTAAAACTGGTTTTCAATAATTCACAACAATTTCTCTTCTTAAATACATGAAGTGTTTTTAAGACATATATTAAGTGCCAAGCTGGGCACTGTTACCAAAAGCTCTCCACAGAAATAAGTATTCTACCTTAAATTACTGAAAAGAAAGAATTCAAATAGAATAGAATTTGATTAAGAAAGCCTCACAAGAGATTGTAAAGCTGTATTAACAGCATACCTCCAAAAATGAAAACAAGATAAAACTAGGTCAAAAAACATACCATAGCTCAAACATAATTAGTTTTTCCAAAGGATCTTTTCTATGTCAGCTAAACCCAAAAAGAATCAAGTTTCTTCACAGTATTAATTAGAAAGTACTACTTGAACTAAGCATACATTGTTTTTTTTATTCACAGCCATGCTGAGACAAAAAAATCCCAAAAAACATAGTCAGCTATTTGGTTAAAAGCAATGTTTTCTCCATTCCTTTTGCTAAACAGCAGGCTCTCTCAAGTTGCCAAAGTCAGTGCTGAAGTGCTAACCTACGTCACCATGCTGTGCATCACATTAAATTCCCATTTCAGCTCATGAATTTCTGCCAGATTAGTCCAGTGACCAATAACAGAAAATGAGAAAATAGGAGTTATTTATTACCTCTTATCACCATCTTCCCAAACCAATCAACAGCGTACTGATCAATAGACTACTGCTTTTTCTAATCAGTAGTCAGATCTAGCAAAATAGTGTTTCTGATGCATAATACACCTATAAAAGAATATAGGCTTTCGGATAAAATACAACATTAATAATATAAACTTGTCAAAAAAATGCAGCTACAAATTTGCCAACTGCTAAGAAAAATGTTCTAACAATATACAAAATCTTTTAGATATGGGCAACCATGAATTCACAGGACCAAAAGGTTGTGTTTCAAACACATGTGGACAGGGGATATACAAATTATGTATGAATGTTGTATATGACAGTATGTAGGACTAACAAATACTCTGTGCTGGCAAGACCTGTCTGTGTGGCTTCACCTGCACCGAAAGAGAAGGGGAAGTTTATTTGGACCAGTAATGAGAATGAGATAACCCCAGAGCCTACGGTTGCTATTCAATCATTCCTGTCATTGGGAGCTAGGAAGCAGAGGTCTTCTGATGGACTAGAGAGGCGTACCATAAATCTTAATGGTTCTCATGAAGAAAAAGAGAAAAGAAAACAAGAAAAAATAAGATTGTAAGACCTTTTCCATCTAGTTCCATTGTCTTTGTACAAGTAAACGCTCCCCCCCGTAAAAAATCATAGCAGGACCATTCTGGGGACAACAACTCTCATGGCAGACCAGAATAAGCTGTGTAATTTTATGTACTTTCCTCTGAAGCAAGAGGAGGACAGTGAAATGCAAACCATCATTTGCAGATTAAATCAACAGGACAGAAGCAGAGGCTGATGACATCCTCTTTCGTAATTAAAGTCTAGAACTTGGGAAATTCCAAAAATGGGAAAATACACGCAGGTATGTTTGTTTACATCACAGAAACAAAATTTAAGAAAAATCCACATACACAATCAACTCCAAGAGACATTAACTTTTACAATCATCTCACTTCTGAATGCTCACTACTTAATATTCAATAATTCAACACTTTTACAACATGTAATTATTTAAATATATTTAAATAATTTTTGTACACACTAAATGACATTTTTGTACACAACTATTTGAATCTCTACCTAATTTTGAGGTACTGCTGCTCAGTACTGCCAATGGGTATATAAAGCTAAGTAAGACATTCTCCAAATTCAGATGCACGATGTACTGTGATCATGTCTGGAATCACCTTGCAATATTATCTATTAGATTAAAAACCATTTTAAAAAAACCAAACAAACCCAAACATTCAACAAGAAATCTCACCACAATATAATATAAACTTCAATCATGATGTTTTGAAGCTCATCTGAGAACAGTATAGAAATATATTTTACCAAAACAGTTGCCCCACACACTTACTTAGGTAGCATTTGCTACAAAGTTCTCAGTTGTTTCAGGTAAAATTGTAGCACTGATTCAGCCTGGTTATTAAAAAAAAAAAAAAAGACAAAAAAAAAAGACAACCCTTCCGAACTTTCACAGTGAAGGGGAAGCAAAGAAAGGTCGTTTCAGAGAAGAAAAAGCAGAATCAATAGTAACTTTAAATTTTCGAGTATTTTGCTTTTAAAAACAGACTAATAACAAAACCTAAGTAGATTATGGACATCTAACCAGTACAAGATCATGTTCTGTATTTTTCATGCACTCTAAAATTAAAAACAGCTCCCATGCTTCTTCATTTTGCCTCATAGTAAGGTCTCTTCAGGAACAGCCTAGCACAACACACATTTTTAACCAGATCTTTTTCTCTGGAAACTCGCCTACCTGCTCACTTTTCAATGGACAGTATTCTATTAGTGGTAAACACGCTAGTCAGGCCAGATGTAAAATGGTCGTTTGAGCAGTCCCCACAACAGCGAGGAAAGCTGGAACATAATGCAGGAAGAGCTTAGTAAAAATGAGTAATTCTCATTCTGCCAAGAGTTGTCAAGTGTAGAATGGAAAACTTCATATTTTCAAACATTAACACAATCTGAGCTTGTAGAAGCAATTACAGTGTTTTCCATCTAAAAAACCTGTTAAGCTGACAGTATTCCTCTGTATCAAAGTTGCTACATCAAGGGGACCTAAAATAATGCACTAACAGAGTTAGTACTACAATTGTGATGTAGGTATCTAGTGTCCAGAAAGACTAAGCCATAAAAAAAGCAAACCCTTCATCAAATAAGTAGATAACCAGACATCATTCCAATCTTGCAATCAGAATTTTACCATAGTTGGCAAATTAAAAAAAAAAAAAAAAAAAAAGGCAGCTTAAATATCAAATTCTTGCCTGAAAAACCAAGATATGAAGTAAGCTTCTAACACAACAGGGACAAAGAAATCTTGCAGGTTAACTGCCACATACGCTTCCAGCTTACATATATAACACTAGCTATTCCTCAACCCATCCATGTAAGGCAGAAAGAAAGCAAGACAAAAAGAAAACAAATCTCTCTGATTTTTACACTCCAGGAAAGGGCACTTTTTTGTTTTTAATTAAAGGAAATTGCATTCCTCTGGCTCCCTCCAGCTGGAAGCATACTATGTACACCAGTGGTTTTGTGTATTTCTAATAGACCCATATCATATTGGCACTTAACACACCACTCTAAATATTGTATCTGCAGACTTATTCTAACTTCAGATAAAAAGCTCTAAAGCTGGCCAACAATTTGCAATGACAGACTTTGCAATGCCAAAATTTGTTTTGCCAGACTGGGAAATTTTAAGTTTGTTAACCTTCATTCCAAATTGTTACACATTTATAACTACATTGGCTTTCGGAATTTGAGGTACTCATAGGAAAATACAGATGTTTTTCTTAGATCCAGTATCAAATAGATAAGAAATGTCTAATAAATGACGTGTAACCATAGAACCAGAGATAAACAGCCTTTGCAGAAATCTGTTTCCAAATGAACTATAATCAGAAGTGAATTTTAACTATACAACCACCTGAAAATATTCACTGAATATAATGAGTAACAGTAAAACCAAACCTGATTCTAAATGTAGACAGAGACCAAGCTTTAAGATGATCTAACAGTCCACCTTTATTGCATTAAAGTGAAAGTGCAAACAGAACTGAAGTTACTGATCAGGTAACTACACAGTCATCTTCAGCTATTAGTATACTCTGAGAAGTTATCACACCTCTCTGCCAAACTCTTTCCAAACATTCAGGGATGTATTAACAGGAATAAAATATGCAGAAGTATGCAAAACAAAGGGTTTAGTTTCAGTTTACCTAACAAAGATAACATGATAGCTCAAAAATGCAAGTAGATCTAGTCAATCCTCTTTATGAAAAACATATTTCACAAGAAAGCAGAAGCAAGATAAAATGTCCAGAAAATGAAAAATGGTTAGGAGAACTGAATTGATTTGAAGAAGCAATTGAAAAATCATTTGGTACAGGAAAAAGTATTGGTTAATTTTGGCTTTTGATAGCCAAACCATAATTATAACAACAAAAATATCCACTTGCATACTAGGTGTGATATGAAATTAACAGTCCTTTTCCCCTTCAATGTAAAATGAGCTGATTTCATTTAAATCAGTGCTGATAATTCTTGCACGATCTTTCGTGCATAAATTCACTCACGTTCTATACTACGGCACTTCTTTCTAAAGAGAATAATGTTACACTTCTGTCTAAACGTGGGAAATCTAAAGCGAAATACTACTCCTCTACAAACCAGAACGGAGTAGATTCTCAGAACCTTTGCAAAATGCACTTGTGGTAGGCATTATAAAGTTTCTTCGTATCTCTCCGTTCTGTACTAACTGCAGTTGGACACAATGCAAGTTTCATGTGCTGCACAGTGGGTCCATGTGGACGCACAGATCATACTCCTGGTTGTTCCCTAAGCCTGAAAAAAGCATCAACTGTTGTACCTAAGTAAGGAAACCCTGTGGCTTACTTGTTGTTGTAGGATGCAGACTGAATACCTAATAGCTGTTCTGCTTTTAGCATTGGGTGAAAGTACACGTGCATTTTTTCACCATTAAAAATAACGTTTTATCTTTTAAAATACTTCAGCACATGCTCGACCTAGCCACACATCCCACCAGAACATCAGCTGTGCCGGCTCTGTCCCAGGCGTGGTGGTAATATCATCTTCAATCTGTTAAATTATTACACAAAAGTGCATTGGGAGAAACATATTTAAAGATCTTGTTCTTCAAAATGGTTACAAAGATCAATAGTGCTTTAACCTCCGGTACGTATTGGTTTAAAACTAAGCAAATAAATTCAAATGCATTCAGGGAAATGCTACAGTAACACACAATGTGTTAAAAAACCAGTATCATGACAAATTAGAACTATGAAGAACAACAGTGAATATGCTGGAGGAAAAGGAGTACAGAAAACTTCAAGCAAATATGAACCCGTCGTCACATAGGTACTGACATGTGACAGCAATACTCTAAAATAAAATTTTAAACATAATTGAAAAATTCTTATTTTAACCTCCTGTCAAACAATCCTCACTAGATGTGTGCAAATTTTATTTAAAAATACCCAAAATGCACAAACCCAGGAGAAACATCAACTTTTAAGGGGTAACTGAAACAGTTTTCCTTTGCAGAAATGGAAATTTTCACGTTTGGGGCTTTTTTTCCCCCTCCCTGGTGCTACTCCCCTAAACTAGCTAGTGAGGAAAAATACATGAACGAGCCTAATTCTCTGTCATGTAACCCAATTACAGCAAGAAGCTACAGCAGGAAAAAAAACTTAAGTTTTGTGTCAATTGCAAAGATCACGCTTCTGAAAGGAACGTGTTAACTTCTTGTTTTGAAAAGTATGAGACCACTTGTAAGGACTCATTAACATTAAAAGGCAAAAGTTAGATTAAGATTCAAATTTTAAGTTAAAATTCTATTTAATAAAAATGAAAGATTTTCCATAAACCCTAGAATTAAACAGAAAATTGAAATTTTGTTGCTTATTAGCATAAAAGTTTCACTTTTTGAAAAGCTGATAAACAGAATTTTCATGTGAATAGAAATTATGTACAGAAACAAGAAGCAGTAAGAAATATCACAAAATCAGCAACATGGCAGATCTTAAAGCAGCTGCTGGTCCTTCTTGAATCTTGACTGAGATTGTTGATCAACTTTAAAGCCGAGGCATGCTATTTTCTGACAGTACATGGGGAGAATTAATACATACTTGGTTCATATACTTTCAGTTTACATCCTTTCAGTTTACAAATTAAAGAGCACAGGAAATTAGTGTTGAATCAGTTCCGAGCCAAATATTTAAAACATTTTAAAACTTCTGCAGGATTCAAGAATGATTTCCATGCTGTACACACAAACAAGAGAATAAAAGCTTGGGGTGTCTGACGGCAAAATGTATCAATACTGCTGAGGAAAACTCAGCTCCTAAGCACGCACTTTATTACAAAAATGTATTTACAGAGTAACTAATGGCAAATATCAGTGGAATACAAATTGTTTTAAACTATTCAAGAAAAAAATGCAATTAAAATGTTATGCTTAGATTAAACTACTTCCAAAATATATTTTAAATTCTGCTGTATTCTATGTTAATTTAGATTAGACATTTCAAGTTTTTTTAATTAAAATTTAATGCAAACATTGTTTTCATAATTAAACATATTAAAAATTAATTTTAAAAACCCTGTTTTGGTATAAACAAATTTATTTTCAACTTCTTTGCACTAACTCGGTTAAGGTCTAATAGAATTTTTATATATCTTTATATATTAATCTCCATATATTCAGAAAAATAAAGAATTAGAGCTATCCTTTGCTAGCACTGCCATCTAGTGTACTCTCTAAATTAGGATTTTTCATGGAGGGAAGAGGGGCCCAAGAAAGCTGGCTAGTAGTAAAGTGTCTTCTCCTCCAAGCTCAGGAGTGATGCTTCCCAATGAAGAGGAAGCTGGGTAAACGTGCCAGAAGGCCTGTGTGGATGAACAAACAGCTCCTGGACAAACTGAGGTGCAAAAAAGAAGCCTAGAGAGGGTGGAAGCAGGGACAGGGAGCCTGGGAGGATCACAGGGAAGTTATCTAACAAGTCCGGGATCAGGTTAGGAAAGCTAAAGCCCTGACAGAATTAAACCTGGCCAGGGACATCAAGGTCAACAGGAAGCAGGGCTCCTATGGGTACACTGGGAATAAAAGGAAGATCAGGGAAAATGTGAGCCCTCTGCGGAAGGACACAGGAGAGCTGGTTTCCCAGGATATGAAGAAGGCCGAGACGCTCAATGATTTTTTTGCCTCGGTCTTCACTGGCAAGGGCGCAAACCGCACTCCCACAGTCATGGAAGACAAGGGCAGGGTCTGGGAGAATGGAGAGCTGCCCATGGTTAGAGAGGATCATTTCAGGAGCATCTGAGGAACCTGAAGGTGCACAAGTCCATGGGACCTGATGAAATACATCCGTGGGTGCTGAAAGAACTAGGGGATGAGGTGGCGAAACCTCTATCCGTCATATTCGACAAATCGTGGCAGTCTGGTGAAGTTCCCACTGACTGGAAAAGTGGAAACATAACCCCATCTTTAAATAAGATATAAAGAAGGATCTGGGGAACTACAAGCCAGTCAGTCTCACCTCTGTGCTAGGCAAGATCATGGAGCAGATGCTCCTGGAAACAATGCTAAGGCACATGGAAAAAAAGGAGGTGATTGGTGATAGCCAATATGGCTTCACAAAGGGCAGATCGTGCCTGATGAATATAGTGGTTTTCTATGATGGGATCATGACCCTGGTGGACACAGGACGGACAACCAATGTCATCTACGTGGACACGCGCAAAGCGTTTGACACCGTCCCGCACATCCTTGTCTCTAAACTGGAGACATGGATTTGGCGAACAGACCGTTCGATGGATAAGGAACTGGCCGGATGGTCACACTCACAGAGTGGAGGTCAATGGCTCAATGTCAGAGTGGAAACCAGTGATGAGCAGTGTTCCTCAGGAGTCGGTGTTGGGACTGCTGTTGTTCAATATCTTTGTCAGCAACATGGACAGTGGGATTGAGCACACCCTCAGAAAGTTTCCCTATGACACCAAGCAGTGTGGTGCAGTCAACACGCTGGAGGGAAGGAATGCCACCCAGAGGGACCTTGACAGGCTGGAGAGGTGGGCCACTGCCAACCTCATGGAGTTCAACAACGCCAAGTGCAAGGTCCTGCACATGGATCGGGGCAATCCCAGCACAAGCACAGGCTGGGCAGAGAGCGGACTGAGAGCAGCTCTGAGGGGAAGGACTTGGGGGTACTGGTGGATGAAAGGCTGGACATAAGCTGTGTGTGAGCTGACATCCCAGAAAGCCAACTGCATCCTGGGCTGTATCAGGAGAAGCGTGGCCAGCAGGTTGTGGGAGGGGATTCTCCCCCTCTACTCTGCTCTTGTGAGACCCCACCTGCAGTACCGGCTCCAGCTCTGGGGAACCCAACATAAGAAGGATATCGACCAGTTGGAGCAAGTCAAGAGGAGGCCACGAAGATGCTCAGAGGGCTGGAGCACCTCTGCTATGGGGACAGGATGAGAGAATTGAGCTTGTTCTGCCTGGAGAAGAGAATGCTCCAGGGAGATGTTATTGCAGCCTTCCAGTACCTGAAGAGGGCTGACAAGGAAGCTGGGGGGGCACTTTTTACAAGGGCCTGTAGTGATAAGACAAGAGGTAATGGGTTTAAACTGAAAGCAGGGAGATTTAGATTAGATATCAGGAAGAAATTCTTCACGGAGGGTGGTGAGGCACTGGAACAGGTTGCCCAGAGAAGCTGTGGATGCCCCACCCCTGGAAGTGTTGAAGGCCAAGCCAGATGAGGCTTTGAGCATCCTGGTCTAGCGGAAGGTGTACCTGCCCATGGCAGGGGAGTGGAACTAGATGATCTTTAAGGTCCCTTCCAACCCAAACTATTCCATGATTCTGTTATTCTATGAATCTGAGGGGGAATTACACTCCATGCACAAACTATGACTTCAGTACTACTTAACTGTTCATTGGAATAATTACATTTGTTCCGTCATCTGGAATGCATATTAAATATGCAGACATTAATTTTGAAAACACACCATAAAACTCTGTTATATAATACAGTCATCTCTTAAATATACCCAGATGTTTTTGATAGCCAAAATACAGATAATATCCTACACACATATTTAACTACATAGGGCTCCCAGTCTTGTCATCATCATTCCATTTCATATTACTTGTATAAATTAAACCGAAATTTGCTCCTGGAGACTACCAAAGCTCAGGGAAAGCTCTAAATTTCACAGCTGCAGTTGGACAATCAACTGTTTTGCTTCTTGCCTGTTCTTTCATCTTATGCCTTACAGGTTGCACTCTTTCCATCTTTAAAATGGAAAGATCACAGTGGCAGTGCCTTCAAACACTTGAAGAAAAAAACCAGAGAGAAAGAAAGGCAGGCTTCAAACAAAAGTACCTACATGGGAATCATCAGCAGATTAAGAGCACAAGCGAAACCAATGTGAACATTACTCGGATTCTATCTTATTTTTTCCTGAGTTTCTGAAACAGTTTCAAAAGACTCCATTTCTTATTGAACTTAACCTAGATCAATCACTGTTGATAAACCAGTATCATTAAACAAGACAACTGCCTTTTGCCTCAACATTCTGAGTTTTAGTTTCAACACTGTGTGTCTTAAAAAAAGGATTACCTAGAGCAAAACACAAACCCAGCATCCTGTAAGGAAAGGGGTGTGACCAATACCTTGGCTGACAGACTTGATCAACAGACTACACACTACAGTGAATTAAAGAACCAACACAACATTCACACAAAAGCAATTATCTCAGGCTACATGTGACACTTGCCAGAAACAAAAAGTAACAGATACACCTGGCCAAATTTATGCATTTTTATGAACACTACAGTCCCTGTGTTCTTTGTACTCCAAAGTTGCTAGAAGTAGAAAAAGGCTGCAGCCACTGTCCAAAGGCTGGTCAGAAACTGCCTGCTTCAACAACCTTTGGTGTCCCTTCGTATGGCATTTGCCTGTAGGAAACTTCACAGAGCTGTGAAGTACTCAGTTAGGGTTCCTTCCGAAAGCACAGTGAAGTGCTGAAGTGCTGTGAGGTCACAGAAGAAAGGCAAAAAACCAAGTACAGGATGCATAAATGTATCCAAATTTGATTTTTTTCAGCCACTTCCTGAACATCTCTGAAAGCTCTCTGAATCCATTGATCACTCCAGGGGGTGCCGACTGTAAGCTGAAAAATCACTCCTCTAATTACAAAAAAGTAAATGCTTGTATTAACAGATTTTTGAGGTTGTTTTCTAATAGTTTCTCATGCCTCAGATCACATCATAACCTTTAACTAAAGGAGCTTGAGAGAAAACATTATGTGAAGGTACGTCACCCACTGCATCTGTAAAGCACCTGGGTCCATATGACTATTACCTAATCAGTGGTATTTGAATATCTTTCCTAAAGTACTCAGTTCTGTAGCTCCTCTATTGCCTGGTTTTACAATATGTATATTTATGGTTGGTTATTCTACAAATCTGTTTTGCTGAACATATGTGTGAACACTAAACAGCGATGGTTAAAGCAGTCGCAAAATTGTTTAGGTATCTTGAGCATATGATTCCTAGGACTTTACATGGATGCAGACAACAGTTTTAAACAATCCTTGGATAAATCTGAGACCTAATAAGGAAAGGTAGACAATATTTACATATATAAATGTTAAGCACAACTGGAAAGCAGGAAAGAAATGGAGATGTGAGGTGGACGTGAAAGATCTAAGAATCAAGTTTGCAATAGAAAACTATCTTTACTTATACAGAATAGGTATTTACACTTGACAAATCCAGAGCTCTAGAGAAAACTCTACAACTGCTTAATTCCACTTAATTCAACTCTATAGTTATGCTGCCATCTAGTGAAATGGGGTACTGAGACTGCAAGACTCTTACAGTTGGTCCAAATGAAAAACATCAACCCTAAGATACATGTATCACAACAAACACCTTTTACTAGCAAATACCTTACTCATTCTTCCCTCTGCTCCTTCTTCACCACTACATTTTTTGTAACATGCATTACAAGGTGACTAATTTTAGCCATAGGACAGTGAACATTTATACCCTTAACTTGAAATACAAATAGGCTTCAATGAGAAGCCAAGGAACTAATCAACAGAGATCACAGTCTGGGATCAGGAAAAAAAGTTTCAGACCATTACACAGATAAAATCTTGAATTCATAGCTTGTAATACAGAAAAATATTACCCTGAACCTTCAACTGAAATTACTGTTTTGGTTGTTTTCCCATAACATTTCATTAGAATGATGACTTACAAAAACAATGTAAAACCTTTTAAATTCCAGACAGTAAAAAGGAAACAAAGTAAGTACACACCCACCTGGGAAAATATATTTGCAGTTGGAGCAACTCTGTTGTCCACAATGCTATATAATATTGCTAACAATCTGTCCAGGGGAAATGGCTTTGGCCCAAGGAGGTGATTGCTGGTCTGCAACAGAAACAAGAGTTTTCAATCCAACAGATCTTCCCTGGAGTACCACAAGACCTTATTCTCATGTCTTTTTAGTCTCTGGGGAGGCACTATAACTCAGTGGACTGTCATACAGCATACTTACACATTATGGAAAACATGGAATACATGCTTACTGATCAAGATAAAGAAATAGACATAAAGGTCTACTTACCATGGAAAGAGTCTAAAAAGCACAATAAATAAAAACATTCTTGAGCTATGACAAAGGATCTGATGCCAAAATTTCCTGTCATTGGATTTATAAATTTGTCCTATTAAATTACCTTGCCCTATCTAAGGATTAAAAAGCAAACACTACACTTTATGGCATTCTCAAGGTGCAAATACTTTACAGTTTATCAACAGTAAAGACATGTTAGGCTTCTTAAAAGCACACAGAATTTCTACCTAGAGAAAAAAACCTAATGTTTTAGATTTATTCTATTGCCTACAGTCAGTCTAATCCACAATCACTTATGAAGAGCTGCACATAACAGAACAATAGTTTTTACAAACCTATAAAACCATTAAACAACTTTTAAGCATGTTTTTGTGTTTTGCTTACTGAAGACAAATACTTGACTACCACTCGCATTTTGAAAAAAGAAGAGAAGATTCTGCTAAACCATCCATGTATCCCCTTTCATTGAACTGTTATAGCCAAAGCCTTGACTCTTCTTCTCACAGAGGTGAGAGGTGTGAAGTCTCAACAGAAGTTCCTTGTCTTAAATTCCATACTAAACTAAATCAATGGATTCAGAAACAGTGCCAGTGCAATACCGCACTCCAGTGGCATTCCACAGAGAACTTGTCAAGGGAGCCACAAGAACCTGCTGGTAGATGCCCAGGGGCTACATAGTCTGAGAAGGTCCCCTCTGAACAGTGCAGGAGCTTTGCTGGCTGCTGTACTCATGGGCACCTACCTGTCTCAACCTGCAAACCGAACAGGGCCATGAAGATGAGTAAGGGATCAGAGCATGTGTCATATGAGCAGAGGCTGAGAGCACTCGGATTGTTTAACCGTGAAAAAAGACAGCTTGGAGGGTTTCTATCATAATACCTATGGGAAATGTAAAGATGACTAAGGCACTCTTCCCAGCAGTAGTCAGTGAAAGGACGAGAGAAAGTAGGGACACACTGGAATTCAGGAAACAACATTTAAACATTAGAAAAAAAACCCCCAACCCATCTTCTTTATCCTGTGGGTGGTTAAACACTGCAACTTACTGCCCAGGCAGGTCGTGGAGTCTCCAACCTTGGAGACAGTCAAAACTCAACTGAGCATGCTCCTGAGAAACCTGCTCTAGTTGACCCTGCTTGAGCAGGGGCGTTGGACTAGACCAGAGGTCCTTGTCCACCTCAGCTCTTCTGTGAATTTCACCTTCTAAACCCTAATTTTTTTCAAATTATGTTTTTTAAATCTATCAACTATCTCTAGAGGAACAAAATGTACTAACTGTTCATCTTTTCCAACAAAATTGTTGAGTTTTTTATATTTTTGGCTGATTTTAACTTTCTAGTTTTCATTTTCTCTTTTGCTTCCTTTATACCACAATGATACAGTTACCACTGTGATACCAAAACCAAAGAAAACATTTTTGATCAGGAAATTAGAAATGAGAACACTTCAACTTATTATTTCACACAGGAAACTCCTTTACTAATATATTTGTACTTTCTTAACATACACTCAGTCATAGGATAATTCTGACTGGAAGTGGCCTTAGGAGGTCTCTAGTCAAACCCCTCCTGCTCAGAGCAGGATCAGCTAGGAGGTCAGGCCAGATTGCTCAGGACTTTACCAGTCCAGCCTTGGAAACCTCCAAGGACAGAGACTGCACCACCCCTCTGGGAACCCAGTGTCACTGCTCAGCTGACTCCATAAGGAAGAAGGATTTCCTTATACCCAGTACCAACATGTAATTTCAGCTTACACTCATTGTTTATCACTCTCTCACTATCCACCACTGTATTCTATAGTCTTGACAGGCTGCTTTTAGGCCTCCCTTCTCCAGCTTGAACAACAGCAGCTCCCTCAGCCTCTCCTTGCAGGGCAAGTGCTCCAGCCCCTGACCATTTTAATGTCTCTGCTGAACTTACTCTCATTTATTGATATGTCTTGTACTGGAGGAGGGCAAAAGTGGACAGAGTATTCAAGATGCAGCCCAAAGAGTGCTGATTGTGAGGGCCCAGCATGCATCTGCCTCCCATGAGTTTACCTGACGACAATAAAGAATGCAGGGGGCTGAGCCCAAGGTCAGCTCCTTCGCTGCTAAGAGCTGCTGTATAAAAAGCTACCTGCCAGCTACAGACAAACTGTGTTATCAGAACACAGCATATTTACTCAACTATGCATTTGCAGAACTATTCTGTGCCTTACTCTTCTTTTGCACTATACACATCACCTTCACACCTCAAAGGACACTGATGGACATTTCAGGCATTACAGGTTATTGTGTGTAGTAACATTGAATTCAATTGGAAACACAGAAACATAAGTTCCTGATTTTTCAATGCTAGCTATTTTTAAAATAACTGATTTCACAAAAAGAAGTAGTACAGTTCATAGGGCAGAACTGGACAGTCTTACAACTCAGGCAGCATTGTTAGCGTTACAGAGATGTATTTATGACCCAGACTGTCAAAAGTTCTGATGAGGGAAACACTTGTTTCCTTTTAAGTTTCTATTTCAGTCTCTCTAATTTGACATCCAGCTTCCCTTTTTGTAGTGTACATTGATTTATTCATACTAGCCGAACAGCCAAGATTAAAGAGGAATTTCAAAAGAAAATTTGTTTCAAAATGCTTTTGGAAAAGGACACCTCTCAAATATACCACCAGCACCTCTGTGGCCTTAGTCATTAGCAAAACACAACCATTCATGTCTTCAGTGAAACAGAAGGTATTTCCAATACATGTCTTAGCTTTTCAAATCCAGGAGGTGTCCCCAAAGCTGCCTCTTGTCTAGCAAAGCAAGCAGTTTGAAAAGTATTTCAAACGTAGTCAAAACTTTAGAAGAGGATGCTACAGTTCCTTACCTATATAATACCTGCATTCGGAGTGAGGGTGCTATACTAAAGTTTTGACATGCCCGTTCTATCAAGAATATTCTTTATTATCAACAGAAAAAGTCGACAAATATACAGGAATTAAAAGCAGCTAGCAAGCACAATTAGCATGTAGTAAACTGAAGCTGTGTTTAGTATACAGTTACTTCCCAAGTTTCTTGTTCTTAATATTATCAGCTTAGACAGACTACTGTTTAGAACTTTCAAATTATTTGAGAGAAATGCTGGAAAAGCCAAAGGAGTTAATTCTAGTAGAGTGCAACTTCTAGAAGAAGCATTTTGGGTTTATTTAGTTAGCAGAAATAAATTCCTGGAAGAAGAGGAATGGCTTAGAAATTCCTCCACAGAGAACACAGCAAAGAATAAGATTTGTAAAAATCTGCAAGGAGCTAAGGCAAAATAGTACACAGAACAGTATTTATAAAAATCCAAGGGACTCCTCACCTCACTGCAAATAACGATGACTTCCACTTTCAGAAAAACCCTTCAATAAGTTTTATAGCTCTCAAATTAACTGTCCCCTCCATCTTCTTTCCCCCTTTGGCAATACACTCATCTAATACTTCAAAAAGATCTTCCCCAGCTGACGCTATCTGTGCTCATGGTTGTCATCTACGTTCTCAGACTTCCATGTTCTCACTGTTTAACCAGCCTAAGTCTTTCACCATCCCAAAACTGCAAGCCAAGTACTCACATTCCAAAACTCCATGAACAGTAATGTGAGAATGGAAAGTGTTCTTGAAATAGAAAAACCTTAACTCAAACTAAATTACTTGCACAAAAGGGAGAAAGTTCTTCACCTCACTTGGCTTTCAACCTTTCTAGCATATACTTAAAGACAGAACTATACTTCTCAATTTTTTTTTATCAGAAAGCATTTCTCAAGTTCCCTGGTTGCTATACAAATGAAGCATCTTCAGCTGTAAAGCAGAAATTCTGATACTAAACAAATCCTAGATTGAAGTTGTAGCACTTACACTAGACAAACTTTTCCAATAAAAAAACGACGACACATCTGATCTTCTGATGGACTGGCATCAGAAAAAGCATACTCCCGCAGAAGTAGCTTCACCAGGAAGGTCTCTCACTTGATACTAAACTGGAAAAACATTGTTCCACAGCAACCATGCAAGGAAACCCAATGAATTCTGCTGTTGTCAGCAACAAGGCAATTAATAAAATGATAAAAGCCAATTTTTCCCCTCATTCACAAGATTTACTTTTGTAATAAAAAACCCACGGCCTCTGGACCAAACAGAGTTAAGAATCAAGAAACAGACTTAGCCTGGCTATATCTAAACTTTTAAGGAAGGATTTATTTCATCTAACATTAGCTTACTGCCAAGTAGGTATGTACAGCCAAACTAGTTTCCTAAGTTCCCATTATAGCCAGTAGAAATCTAATCAATACAGTTTATGATGCAATTCATCTGACTGAATGTAGAACCTACTTTAGTATGAGACGAATCACACCCTACACTTCGATGACTGCATCGACTAGCTCTGCACTGTCTATAAAAAGACACTAGCTTAGATGCAGGCACCCACTCAGAGTTAGGTGAATCTGACCTGTAAATCAGCCTTCAGACAAGCTTCTCTGGGGGAACGTATATTGATATAAGCTGTCCCACTAACTGAAGCAAATGAGCCTTTATTTGTAACACTACAACTGTAATCCTTTATGCCTATATTTCAGTTTCCCTCACTACAGAATCATAGTACCAAAATATAGATGTTTACATCCAGGCGATTGTATCTCTGTGCAAAAATTTATAAAGGTTACAGTACAGTAAAAGGAACATAGGTCTGGAGGATCCTCTTCAGACCTGCAGTCCTGTTCCCCACTGCTACCATGCCTCAAAAACTTTTGAAACCAGTCTGTGCTCTGACCTACAAGCAGTTACAGTTTTTGGCATCAATACTTACAGCGAAAGTGTCCTTATCTGTAAACTGTAAAGTGACGCATAAGCAGAGAAACAGTGCTCTGTGACTAGAAGCAAAGGTACTCCTAAAAAGCCACAAAGTTCCTGTCTTATTGTTAATCCCTAAGACACATTCATGTTTCTTGCACGCAATCAGAGGTTAATGTAACACAGTCAACTTGAGATATTTTCTGTTAACTGTTTAGCAGAATTCTGAAGTTCTACTTCTCTTCAGAGTAACACTAATTCTTAATATAACAAACAGGTGCAAGTATTAGATCATTTGCAGTCTCAGAAGTCTTTCCTGATGATGCAAGTTCCCTGTTACAGCTGGACAACACAGCAAGCTCCTTTAACTGCACACGTCTCATCATGCTTTCAGAAGAGCAGTGCAATGCTTAGGTTGTAGGGCAAATGTAAAGTCCACAAAATTAGAATTAATTGAAATAAAGTAAAAAGTAATCAAAATCCTATTAATCTTTTTGACCATTTATTTTGTTTACATTGGCTTGAGTTACTCGCATTTACAGTTCTTTCCTTAGTATCTCCTTCTGTTCTGTTTTTTGTATTTCCTCAGCAGCATTTAGTTTGCTGCAGGAACAATAATAAAACTAAAATGATTTATCATTAATGCAGGTACTTCTGCACCACTAAGTAGTGAGCTCAGATACAAGTCCATTTGACATAAACAGTGACACAGGAGAACAAGCTCTACGGTGCAGTTAAGGTGATCATGACCTTGGTATTTCTTCATCAAATCTGTTTTCCCATTTCTTTTACATTCCTAGCTGTTCCTATCTCATCATCCAGGTTGGAAATCTATTGCCAGGAAAGAATAAACCAAACACCATTTCCTGCAGAGGATGCAAGTAAAGGACATAATTTTGATCTAAGACACAGTAAATATTCTTTTACCTGAAAATTACTTATCAAATAATTAAGACATGGGGGTATTTCAAGAATGTAGCAGTTCTGAAAATAACTCAGTGCTATGGAAGTTCTCAGGAATTCATGTGCCAGAACAAAACACAACGCCTATGTGTACAGGATATGTGCATTCAGAGCTTCCAGAATTCTTAAATTTACATAAATACATACCTAGCAGTGCAGCACATTACAATGCTGAAGTAAAACTATGCTCATTTACACTTTCACATGCAAACCTGCACCCCTACACAGCTAAGAGAACTTGGAAAAATGTCTTTGGATAGCCAAGGACTCTGTCCTCCTGCAGGGGCAGGAGAAAAATTAGGGAAAAGACTATATCCAGGATCAGAAGCAAATTGAAATTTTTCTCCTATCATTTACACTGCCTGTAGCATAGAGAAGAAAAGAATGTAATGATTGTTTTGGCAGGGATTTAGTGCTGCCTGCACTGCTCTTCGTTTGCAGATTTGTTTAAAAGTAAGTCAACAAGTTACAAACATTAGAATTTGTTTTCACATTTTACATTACAGTTATAAATGCACATACAGCTATTGGCTTTTCCTAGCATATCAAGCCTCTGTCAGTAAAAGCTCATACAGCTCCAACAAAATCAATGATATTTAGCTATTTATAGCCATGAAAAGGTTAGTTAATAGTCTGATGGAGTTCTAACAATGGACAGGAGGGCAAAGTTTCCAAGCCTCAACACTCAAGCTTAAGCTCTTACACCTCACTGCATCACTGTGAATTAAAGTGACTTGGCTTTTAAAACTACTAACCACCTGTTACTCTAATATCTTTGAGACAAATTCTGGTAACCAGCTCTTCCAGGTATGATGTCCTTGAAATAGCTTTACTAAGCACACTTTGTTATACACAAAAATACAGCACTGAGACATATTTATGCTACCGTTGAATTTCAATGAAATAAAAATGTGTATCACACAGAAATTTATATGAAAATACAAATATACAAAACAAATGCACCAATAGTTGTTATTTATGCAATTCTGTTGTTTCTACAGTAAACAAGGAGACAAAACAAAATACAAAACCACCAGTACAATAGGAAGAAAATTTGTTGCCAAGCTCAGCTTAGAAAGGTAAAATACATACCTTCTCATGTTTCTTCATAAAGTTGGTCTTTCTAATTTTCCCATGATGCTGTAAACAACAAACAAGAGCAAATATATGTAAATTATCTTATGCTCCTTCTATACTGAAGACAGAATCAAAACAGTCAACAAAGAATTGTACACTACGTACAGTAGTATGCTAGTCTGGGCTGCTCCTATACCACACCCCCAGTATTTGCCTCTGATGTTACTAGCAAGCCTTACTAGAAGCCCTAATATTACATTTGCCTTACTTCTTGCTTGATTATGTCCCAAGTGGTGCAAAACCAAAGAACACTCTAATATTTTTTTTGTGACATGCATAATTATTTTTTCTGACCTAATCAGGGACTGATGAAAGTGGTAGTAAAAATTTGTTTTTAATATTACTTCATGCCACCATCATCCTCCTACCCTCAATCATGTAATGAAAAAGACAGATGATTAATTTCTTTCTCTTTCCAGAGAAGTTTAAGTGATGGCCACTTCACTTTTAAAATGTACCCATGCATAAAATTCATCTGAATTTTCATCTTTAGTCTGCTCTGGTTTAGAATTCTGATGGTATGCAAGTTGGCAGAATGACAATGGGGAAGTAAATCAATACAATACAAAGATAGTTCAAGGTGCAGGAGCTAAAACAGAAATGGAAGAGAGGGGCTGGGGAGGAAAGGGATTTAAAGCAGCCTTAAGAACAGAAGGACTGTCCAAAGAAAATATCAGGTGTTCTTGGATCCCAACTGAAAATGTGAGTGCAAGACAAGGACACAAATACAGCAAACAACATGTTATAAATGAAGGAGTAAAAAATTTTAAGAGACAAAGAGACCCATGAAGGATAATATGTGTAAATGATGTAAAATTTGTGGAGAGGTACAGGTATAATATTCTTTAACCACAGGTAAGTGCTATTTCTCAAAATATCACCTGATGAGTTTTTCCACAGCCTTGAGAGGATGCTTTATTAGTAAGTATACCTTACAAGCATGCTCAGTGAAACAGGGGAAAACATATCTCCAATGAAGGAATTCTTTTTTCAGCTTGTTTAAGATCTTGTGCTCAGTATTTGTGGACCTCAACACTCAGCCATGTCAGGAAGATCTCACAGCCAGTAACTGTGGCATTCCTTGACTGACTCCTGAAGAGCCTAGTATCAGACAGGGCTTTAAGTATCCTTTAAATTATTCACCAGACTAAAAAAAAATAGTTCATTCAATTAATACATCACATATTTAGATACAGCAAGTAATTTTTTTATGATGCCTCTGAAAGGAGAACTGCTGTGATAAGAGACCTGTTGGAGGAGAAAGTGATCAAGCCTGAGGTTACACAGCATGTTAGTGATGGATCACAACAAACTGCATTCATGCACTTTAAAAGGTATGTTGGAATCTCCATATGGTCTATTTCAGTTATATCAAACGTGTTTCAAAGCAAGTGAGCAGGTGCCCTATTTCTGCGCAAGCACAAAGAAACATGAAATTCAGAGCTAATTTTCAATTAGTTTTTAATACCATTTTCTATTCAAATGATAAAATGAAGAGTTCATATAGATTGCTGTTCTTTTTTTGGTTTAAAGACTACCTTTCAAAACCAACTTCGTATTTTTCACTTAATCTACTGCAAAGCTCTTGAATTTTCACAGAACTAATACCAGTGCTGCCAATTATTACTTCATTGCTTTATCAGGCTGTCAGCATTCCAGGCTGCTACAAACTGTGACTTTAGCTGTAGTGCAGCCTAGCTCCTATACCAGAAGTGCAGATTAGCAGCTCAGTGACCATCTTTTTGTTTGTATCCCTTTTGCTGTGTAGCAGCCCTTAGTTAAATCACTCCAGAAGATACTTTTCTGTAATCAACTCTGAATCTCATTACAAACCTGAGAAAAAGATATTTCACAGTCCACATGACTCAAAAACATTCAACTTGAACACTCACTCCCTCAAAAGTGCTGGTTTGAGATGTAGCTATTTCTGATCTTCAACCTAGCCCCTAATGAAGGGGTAGAGGCTACCAGATGGTACATGTAGCAAGTATAGCAACTTCTCCTGCTCCACCAGTTCTTGGGAAAAACAGTATCACTGATTGAAACCTTCAGTCCCTGCTTCAAAAACCTTAGAGGCTCATGTTTGTTGTGCAAAAGCTTAGTAGGGTTCATGTGCAAGAGTGGAAACTCAGAGATACTGGGGAAAAAAAAAAAGGCAAAAGGAAAAAAAATTAAATGGAGATGGTTGTTATGTGAACACAAACACGAAGGATGCAGCACTTTTTGATAACATGCTTTACTGACTTTTCTAAGCTTTTCTGTTTCTTTGAGTTCCAAGACTGATATGGAAAAAATAATGGGAAAAAAAACACTTTTTCAGCAAATAAATCTCTTACAAAGAAATTGCTTTGCTCAAGTGAAAAGAACAAAGGTTGCCCATAAAGAAAACTTGTCAATCTGCACTTACTACAAGTAACCCTCTGTTCTTCTCAGGAAAGTACTAGACAGAAGAGTGAAACACCTACAGCTTTCAACGTAAGTTCATACCGGAAACATGAAACCTCTATTTAAACTAGTAGCATACTACTGTATCATCACCAGAAACTGCAGTGCATCTCAAAACGTGCATCTACAATTTTTCTTCAAGAGGAAAGAATAAAACAAGTATAATTTTACAGATTTGTCTTGTTCTCATTTTCAATTGTTCCCACCTATCACGAATACCTTACATTTATACACACACACATCTCAATACACACTGTACTGATGTAGAAAACCTTGAAGTTCGTAACACGCATAGAAGCATAATTCCCAATCACTTTTCTGACATCTGTCCTCCTGCCTACATTTTGTCAAATTAAGACATGAAAAACACCACAGTGAGGCAGCCTTTAGGAGCATGAAGAAGCTGGGTAAGAAAGTGACAGACTATAAACATTTATTTGCAGCATGACCACAACATAGTTCAAAGAAAAAAGAATTTTAAAAAAATTCAACCTGTACATGGCAGGAACTTACAGAAAATGAGGTTTGGCCCCTTCATCCTAAAACATGCATTACCATCACTTCAACACAACATGTGCCAGCTAACATAACCACATCTTCTGCAAAAGCCACTGTTTGTAACCTTACAATCGTATAAATATGTATAAAGGACCTTGAACTCTATCATTCCATGGTCACTGCAGCCAAGGCTGACCTTAAACTTCACATTTCCCACAAGTCCCTCCCTGTTGGTAAGAACAAGGTCCAGCACAGCACCCCTCCTCATCGGCTCCTCTATCACTTGGAGAAGGAAGTTGTCACTGACACATTCCAGGAACCTCCTGGCTTGCTGGTGCCCTGCCATGTTGTCCCTCCAACAGATATCGAGGTGGTTAAAGTCTCCCATGAGGATCAGGGTTTGTGAGTCTTGGCTGCTCCTCTGTGTCTGAGTGGCCTCAACCACTCAGTCCTCCTGGTCAGGTGGCCTGTAGCAGACTTCCACTGTAATGTCACCTGCCCCTGCCCTCCCTTTAATCCTGACCTATAAGCTCTCAGTCAGCTCCTCATCCATCCCTAGGCAAAGCTCCATGCACTCCAGCTGGTCACTGACGTAGAGGGTGATACCCCCTCCTTGTCTCCCCTGCCTGTCCTTCCTGAAGAGCCTGTATCCTTCCATTCCACTGCTCAGTCACAGAAGCCATCCCACCACGTCTGTGATGCCAATAAGATTGTAGCCCTGTGCACACGTCTCTTAATTCTCTTCCCCATGCTCCATGCATTTGCATAGAGGCATTTTACAATTTATAAAAGCAAAGCACAATACTTGTGTAGTGTTAGGCATGTTTTGACATGAAGAGGAAGCTGGGTTTACTAGACATTAATAACGACTAAGTGATCACTACCAATCACAATATGTGATCCACAGAAAAGCTTCTGGTCAAATCAAATGAACCACACATAGAAACAGAGCTCAAAATGAACAGTTAAAGAGTTTTGAACTAGGAAATTCAGTATGCAGGAATCCAGTAAGCAGCATTAAAAAAAAAAACCCCTCATTACCTTAAGAAAGAACCTCTTATCTGTCCTAACAGGATTGTAGGAGGCAAGGTAAGCAGCTATTAGAAGAAATTTGGAGTAATAAGGAAGTTCCACATGTGTATGTGCAGAAAGTCCTGTAAAACAAACAAAAAGTTTATGAGTTACCAAAACCCACTCTAAATATCCACAAACTTCAAATTAAACTTGTTTGCATTCTTCTTCCTTCCCTGCCCTCCTGCACTACTCTTGTAACTAAGCAAGTATGGCTACTTTCTCAACCTCTTTATCACACATACAAAATCAGTGAAGGGCTAAGGAATGGCATGAAGCTAAACAAAACTAACATGCCGAATCATCTCAAAAACCGTATTTGGAGCACTGGAGATTCATAAATCACTAAGATGTGATCTCCCTAATTGAAAAAAGAAAATCATTCCAGGCTACTGTCATTTAAGGTAATTTTTCTGGCAAAGAGAGCAGATGAAGAGGTTTATGTAAATACAATGGCAAAGCATTTTCTTTAAGACCCAACCTTCAGGCTCCTTCACAGTGTCCCAGACAACTCAGCCAGGAACCAGGCTGGCATGGTGCAGAAAGCAGCAGTGCTGCACTCCTGAGAAAGTTCAGCATCCCACAATTTTTAGCCACTGTTATTTCCTACAGAAAATCTTTTCAAATTTTAAACTCAATCCAGTAACCTTCGTCTGCTACGTCTCACACCAGAGCTACACTCTACTGAGAATTTTCCTTTCCACTTTTTACTTTTACTGTCACCATAGTTGCTCCTTTTACACAGCTTATGCACATGAATAGGATGATCAAACCATCTGACTTCATCAGTTGTCTAACTATGGAGGCCACTAAAGGGTCTCCTCTTGTGTCTTCTTTTCTTATAGGTTTTCACTTCAACAGTTTCTTGTTCTGAGAAGTACCTGTACCTTATGCTTTAATCGACAAATATCAGCAAATAAAGCTCAAGGAATTAAACATATTTAAAAGTTAAGATTCAGAGCCCCCAGTGTGATGAGAAGTATCCTAGATGATGGCTAGTCGTAATTTCCTCTGACATAGACAGAAAAGGACAGCAGTTTTAGCTTTTATTTACAATCAAGAGACTGTCTTGATTGTTTTGTATTGCATGTTAATTACAAAATGCAACATCGAATAAACTCTTACATATAGAAAATTCGGTTCAATGCGGAAATATCTGTTCCTATGCCATTCTTCTGGTCTGCCAATATTGCATCATGCACTGTCATACTTGCTTAATTACATCTACAGTAAAATGTATTATAGTTGCTTTTTAAGTATGTTATTATCAAATGTCATTTGGTAACAACACAGTTTGTTGGCACACAGGTTTGATCATCAGGGGTCAGCCCATTCCTCACCCATTCTTACATAAGAAACTTGATTTAAAGAAACTTGCTTGTACCCACAAAGGATCTTTAGAAAGTTTACTCCTGAGACATGTGCTGGGGGAAAAAAATAGTTCAAGTTTTGTAGAACACTTTCTCAAAAAACATGACTAGCATGAACCATAACTGAATGCTAACAGGTAGCCTCATCTACATAATTTCATTCACCCATTATTACATCTCATGGACCAAGTCACATTTTACATTATAAGCCCCTAGAGAGTCACTGTATCCAATACCTTTCACCTGCCCAGGTTCTCCATCCTCATGCTGTAAGCGTTCCCACTGTGAGCTAAAAGACAGATAATGTAAATACATAAAGACAAAGTCCTTGTTAGTATTTTAGAGAAAACTACCTGCTTCGTGTATGTGTATTTTAATTTCATGACACTGGTTAGGATACAGTTAGTAAGAGAATAATTAAAAATACCAAGTCTTACTCCCTTGCACATAAGTTTCAGTTATGTGCTGACTATGTGTATTTTAAAAAAAACTCATAAACTAATGTTGCATGAAGGTATTAGAGTAAAAGTGAGTACAAGTTAATTGTAAAATACCAATTTATTTCCATCCAATTACCTCCAGTAAGCAAATATCATCAGTGCTCTAAGTTTCAAGAACAATGCAGAATTGGATAAAAAGTAAAAGCACTGATAGTTTTGACTTTTTAAAATCTGCTTCATAAAAGTTTATGCTAGTGAGAACAATACTATAAATGTTTCATAATATAATTCTGGCATCTACATAAAAAGCACAGCAATGTTCATTCTTCACTGAAAAACTTTGAAGATATCAAGATAGAGCATTTTGTCAGTGAAAAAATATCTGCTACTAGTTTGTTGTTTTCCTAAACAATAGAAAAAAAAATCCACTTTAAAACTTCCTTTAAGGAATGACATTGTTAAAAATGTCATGATTTTAAATCATCATTTTGTATACCACAAGGGGATAAAAAAAGAGGTTTAAAACACCAGTAATTTTGGTTTTAAATTCTTTATGAACAGGGTTTATCAGCCATAAGTCATAAAACTTATGAAATATTTAATGAAAGCTGATGTAATACTCAAATTATAATGAAAGATCAAATTATCAATGAGCAAAGTTTTTAGCCGATGTCATTTTACAGGTAGGAAAACAAAAAGTTTCATTTTCATCTGAGTTCAGGCAGTACAGCAGCTGACTAGAGTACTGTTCCTAAAACTTACATCTTGAAGAAAAGCCCTGAGTAATTACAGTTCCATTACCACAAAAATTGATATGGTCATTTTAGTTCCTCAAGCATTTACTGGCTACACAGAAGTAAATCCTAGAACTACTACGCAAAACCCACTCAAATTTATAATCAAAACCTGTAAAGAGGGAAAACTAGTTATTTGGAAACAATTCATAAGCTATTTTGTATCATAATCTTCTATTACATCCTAATTAGAG
The DNA here is from genome assembly GCA_027574665.1 of Rhynochetos jubatus. Taxonomy (NCBI): domain Eukaryota; kingdom Metazoa; phylum Chordata; class Aves; order Eurypygiformes; family Rhynochetidae; genus Rhynochetos; species Rhynochetos jubatus. Next base: position 14,049,820 of record CM050652.1, read on the forward strand.
TAGGCAATTACACAATATAAAAAGTCAGGAACCTCCTGCGTAGACTGTGTAATGAAGATCAATACTGAGTATAAATACATACTTGAGGCAAATGGAACAACGCCTCATTGCACAGTGAATTCTAGCTCATACGGAGTACAATCGATACTCTTTTTGAAGGAACGATCACTTTTCCAAAACATTTATCAAAGACTTCTAATATACACCCAAGATCAGTTACCAGACTACTCCATGGTCTCAATGACATTCAAAGGAAAGAAATCATTATGTTTGTATCAAGATAAAGAAAACAAACATCACTGAATCATGTCTCTTTACCTGGCATAATATCAGAATCACCGGTCTTAAAGATGGAGAAGATGTTGAATCTGAGACAATTGGTACCATCAAAAAAAATTAACACCACCATCTTTTTTCTAGCAGTCTGGCAAATTAGGAAATAAACATGGAATCTAAAACCATACCAAGAGAAACTCAGCCCATTATCAGGACACCAGCTTTTAATGCTGTCAAAAACGGTAATTCCATATAAGGAAAATTTTGCCCTTGGACAAAAAAACAAGGGGGCAGAAAGCACATCAAACATACAAACCCAGCTCTAGTAAACAAAGCTAAGGAATACAGATGTTGGAAGTCTGTAACACCTCAGAATAATTTTGAGGCTTGCTTGCATGCAGCTCTGGTACAGTAAGGACCTGCAAGCCAACACTGCAAGTGTTTTCAGCTGCACATGTATAGTCTGGTGATGGATTCGCATGCTTAGCAGTTCCACACATGAAAGAAAATGCATGACTGATAGTAAAAAAGAGAACATAACCTGCTGCTGTATTTATTAAAAATTTAATATGTTATAAATATAATTTTGTTTAAAAATTTTCTTCTGAGATACCCTGCTTCTAACATTATATGGCAAGAAAGAAACACACACTGAAGAGAAAAAAGATTCTATCTAGCAAAAGAGAAACACTAGCCATGAAACATAATTGAGAGAGTAAATATTTTGAGAGAAAGATTGTTAAAAACAACATCAACAAAACAAGCCCTCACTCCCCAGTTTACCTGGATATTTCCCGGAGATAAACAGTCTGCATTGCCTTCTTCAGATGAGGTTCAATATTTTTCCAGAGTTTGCGGGTGTCACGTTCATTTGCTGCGCCAAGACAGAATCAACTCTGTTAAACACTTCACTCACAGAACACTAAAACCCTGTCTCTGACACCTGAACAGTCACAGGCATGACACCGTAAGTCTAACGCCCTGCCTGTGAAATGCTGTATCGGGATGAGGCACCATCATCATTCATTTGCAAGCATATGCTAACACTCAAGGCTGTGTCACTGTGGTTATTGATACTCTGGGACAGTGTGACAGAACTTCTGCTCTCATTTTCTCCTCTTAGCTTTGACAGAGAAATGACTTATTACTTTGCAGAAGTCCTGGTGGTTGAGTGAAGAGAAAGATTTATAGAGAGGAAGCAAGTTTTTAAAGTATTTCCATAAAACACCAGCAATAAATGTCATCTACTGCTACTGCTACCTCCTGGGTGCTACTGGAATAGGCAATGCTGTCGTGACCAGAGAAGTGGTCGCCGTGTAATGAGGATCGATCAAAGCAAAGTCCTCCACAAAACCCACAGGAGGTCACCTGCACTCTCATACACCTACTCAAATGAAAGACAACAGCTTACCTTCTCCTCTGACCACTGGTTCACAGTATTTAGAAAAATTGAGTGCTGCCTACAGAAAGTAAAAAGTACAACATATTAAAAGAGTACTATATATTTATCTAGCTACAGAATATAACAAGCAGCATAATTCATTACTTTGCAAAAACAATGACTTATTTTTCTTTCAATAATTATGCCTCTTGCTTCCAAATACCCTTCAGGGGTATTTGACAAGGTTTTAATCTAGATTTCTTCTAAAATGTTTAAATCAGTATCACACAGAATTTTGGATAATAACAGTACTCACATTTTGTTCTCCTTTCGTCCTACTGCAGCTTATGAAATCTCTGTGCCAGTAAAGTAGAACTCAATGCCATAACTTACACATATAAATCTAATATCATTTCAGAATGTATTATTAATAATCATGCATAACAACACACACATTTAGAATCTATATTAGACACTATGGAGTTGTCCAGAAGCCTACAGACAGTTGTATGTGTCTGTCATTACCTTCTGTAGAAGGGACTTGTCAAGCACAGCAAGAATTTAGGGTCCAATTATGTAAATATTTTTATAATGTTGGTATTTCATACACACAAACAGTGCATCTGAAGGTAATGAAATTGTTTTGACAAGTAGAGCAACTCAAGTACACGTCTAGAAGAACTGTGACCCTAGTTTGGACACGCAGAGACCATTCCTTCAAATGTTGAAAGCACCTGTCTGGCATTCCACTGCATAGTCCAGGAAACGAATACAGCAGAAGGCTATTTAGGGATTTCAGAAGTCCACAAGAGCAAGAAGGTAGCAATAAGAGCAAAGACACATAACGACACATAGAAAGAACCTGAAGACAAAAGAAGCACAGTGAAGCTGACCACTGCCTGAAAGAGTCAAAACATAATTACTTCTTCTGACTGAATTGCAAACAAAATAAAAACATCGTTAACTGAGTCTCAAATGGAGTAGTCCCTCAAAAACTGCCTCAGCTGCAGCGACTTCTTCTACTATACTTCTCAGTAGCCGTAAAAGGTTATCTCACATTTACCTCCTTATCCAAACAGGTGAAAACAGGTAGCCTACTCTTCTCAGTCACTCTCTGGCATCAAGGAATGGCTAGAGCTCAAAAACCCCAACAGAAGTTCTAGACTAAATGAACCACAGGCAACTTGGCACCTCACTAGTGCAGCTTTTGTTGTCTCCGACCTGAAAACTACATAGCAATGGAAACCCTTTCCAGGCACCAAAACAACTGCAACCTTTGTTATGGATTTTTAGGGAAACTGCATTTTGAGCTAACACATTCTTAAGAGGGTAGATTTAGAATAGAGAAGACATGTTTTATGATGAGGGTGGTGAAGCACTGGAACAGGTTGCCCAGAGAAGTTGTGGATGCCCTATCCTTGGAAACATTCAAGGATGGGGCTCTGAGCAACCTGACCTAGTTGAAGATGGCCCTGCTTATTGCAGGGGCGTTGGACCAGATGATCTTTAAAGGTCCCCTCCAATCCTAACTATCCTGTGATTTTCTCTTTGTCTATATTCAACAATAAATCTAGACTTTCAGAGCTTATTTGGCAAAAAACACCCCAAAACAAAACAACTCTAAAGGACCTCATCTCACCAGATGCTGAAGTTCTTTCAAGTCCCTACAGACCATGTAGAAGACACCAAGCAGAATATTGATATATGCGGCATAGAAATCTGCAGAATATTCTGGGGGATGATTCTGCGTCAAGATCTTCTGCAGGTGTCCTGTTTAAACAAAAATAAGTTTTGCTTATTTACAGCTAACTTAAATTGACTACATTTTACAAGTTAAGTGGAAAAACAAACTATAATCATCACTAAAAAACCCCAAATCCATCAAACACTACACTGATTAAAAGAACCAGCAAACATAATGGAATCAAATTCTTACTTTGACATGTTTTGGCAGGTGGACAAAGACAAGTCTTTTAGAGGTTTTATGAATACAGACTTTTACATTCCACTTGCTGTTACATATTATTTTGGATTCTCTAACAGGCATACTAATAAGCATGGAAAAAAACATTTGCATGTTGTTTGACAACGTATTTTTCAATCCTTGAAAAGCAGATTAAAGAATTAAGTGTACCTATGCTGTAATCAGGAAAATACAAGGTGAGTGGCTCAAAGCATCCAGTATTTGGACGGAACAGTTCCCATACTATTTCACTGAGCAGGACAACAGTCACATTTCTGTCAGTCTACACAGGGAAGAAAAACAAAAAGTGACAGATAAGTAAAGAAAGAAAAAAATAACCGTTTTTTTACGTTAAAGTGTCAATGAGAAAAATCATTACCATGAATTTTCTGTTCCACAAAAATCATCAAATTTACAGTTTAATAGAAATTACTAGCAGAGTAATACAGCTTCAGCTGGCCTAATCAAGAAGCTCATACATTTGCAGATTTTCTAACTCCATCACGTTTCTCTGCATCCCTTGCCATTTCATTGACATGTGAGACTTGTGGTGTGACAGAGCTCCGCTCCTAGACAATAACAAGTAGATTCTTTCTCTTACTCCCAAAATTAAGACAGCATTTTACTTTGGGAATTAAACCCAGACTTTCAGAACAAACAGGAAGAGTTAAAATGCAAAAGAAAATTCAGTGCTTTCTGAAACCAAGCTATCTAGCATTTTACTTTAAAGGTAAGCTGGGCTTTAAAAACAAACAGAACCGTCCCAAAACAAAAACATAGTATTAACTGTGTACTCTGCCTACTGTTTTACTAGTTACCAACAACGGCTATACATAGTAACAAATTCTTTTAAACCAAGTTTTTATTGACAATATACTTGCCTTGAGTTTGATGTTTTGGTCAATAGATAACAAAACACTTCATATTAAAAAAAATCATTTTCATAGTAAGCTTCATATTAAAAAGCTGATATATGGAAAGGTGACCATCTGTGAAGATGTTGCTTCATTCTTCCTTTATGCAAGGTTTTTGCAACCATACTAAAAATTCTATATAAAATCGATGTTTTTAAATATGGTTCTTCAAGAAAGACATTTCAAAACTATTGAGGAACCACAAGAAAATAAAAGGAAGTTACCTGATTGAATGGACAATGATTAATATGAGCTGTGAATGACTTGAAAGAAAAGTTTAAATGCCTTTCCTGAAATTCATGGAGAATCTTCTTTTATTTAATCTTCCCACTTCTTGCCAAAGTGGCACTCACCCATATTCTTTACTGTTTCTTCTTTCTCTGTTTTTAGGGAACTTTATTTTCTTTTAATGGAAGAGCATCTTTCTGTAGATATCTTTCAATTGTGTCCCTCTCCCAGATTTCAAGTATTTGAGCTGAAAGAAATACTAACGTATTTCCAGTTCAGTTCCTGACAGACCTTCCAATATGAAAAACCTAAGTACTTCCCACCATCATCTTCACAGGAATCAAGCATCCTATAACTGATTCTTTGCCAACAATCACCAAGTTCCATGAAATCTTTTGCCACTTATGAAGTTTCTTGTCTCCTTTCACTCCAGGAAAGGAAGTGATGCAGTAGATTTGCTCCTACAACATCAGCTGCACAAGTTTTACAAAGCTTCAGTCCAGAACCCAGAATTTAAGCAACTGGAATCTCAGCATTGAGGAAAGCTGACAGACTTATTTGGAGGTTCCTTTTGAATTTAAGGGTATTTCTCTAGCATATTTAAGTCTTAGCCTATGTTTATTTGGTCCCTGAACAGCAATCATAGACCTAAATTTTTCTTCTTTCTCTCTGTCAGCTTGTTTCTGCTTCAGGGGCAGCAAAATCCAGAACATGGGCAGAACAGACAAAAAGAGCCAGAAAATGCACCAGCTGCCAGGATTAAGAACACAGCTGTGAATCAGCTTTCATTCAGTAAAGAGCAGAATCAGTGTCACCAGAATATTAAGAGTACCACATAACGGTCTGGAGATAACAAGTATAATTTCAGACATTTAGATGCTCAGACATTTCAAAGTACCACCATCTTCTGGTTTCGTCTTCAGTTCCTTTTCAGAGAATGCACCATTTTCTTGTTCCAAGGCATGAGTTTTGATATTTCAGAAGTGAGAGAGGGGAAGATACAGTGGCATCAAACCCAATCAAACACTGTGGGGCAATTCCAGTAGAGGTGTAAAAACTCTCTGCCACCATAAAGCAAATTTGCAGCTGCTGAGCTGGTGCAGCTCCAGTTGCCAGTACGTTACTGATCATCCTTCAGCCAGCCACCATACAGTGTTGTGAAGTTTCACGTGGGAGAAACTTCAGGAAAACAAACGTTTCCTGAGTTGCAAATTCACGCTTCTGATGCTGAATTCATTCAATGTGGTTGGATTCTCACACAAACATCTGACAAACTCTAGAAGGGTTTTATTTATTTATTTGTACCAAGCTAACTGGAGCTATGATGAAACTTCCCCATATAGATTATAGTCTGCCTGAGATTTTTTTTCTGCAATTACTATAAAACTTTAAATGCAGAGCAGAAAAATTTCACATTCTTCTTAAAACCAAGCACATTCTAGAAAAGACAGCTATGTGTCTGACACCAGCCTCAAAAGAATATATAAGAGATCAGATATTGTAAAACCAGATACTACTAAACGAATTTTTAATAACAGAGTAAGAAAAGCATGCCAATGTTTAGATTCTGGATTTGTTTCTAGTTTTGACCACTGCTAGTTGATTACCAGCAGGGAAGGTGATTAACTTTGCAACTTTTCTTATCTAAAGAATCACTTATCTTGATCTGTGAGCCTAGATGGACAGATACCATGCGTTCAAACAATTTCGAAAGGAAACATACACTTACCAATTCTTGAAGCCTAAGAAATGCTGGCAGGATGTTTGCTTCCATTTCCCTCAGCTGCTCTGCTCTATCCAGTACCTTTTAAAAAAACAATGAGCTTAATGTATAGACAATGTCAACTTCCATTCTCACGTGGATTTAAAATTAATTCTTAGCTGCTGGAAACTCATTTCACCAATTGTTCTTAGAGAGCAGAAACCACCTAGGTATCAAGACCCCTTAAAAAAGCATCATGGGAGAGATTATTGCTTCAGGTGTGCTTCCAGGAATCCCAAGCAGCTCTGCCATCTAAAGAAAGATACAATCCCCAGGCAAGCAACGTTCTCGTAACTTATGGCAGTAAGAATTAAAACATAAGTATACCAGTCAAGAATATAATTGACAAAGCCATGATATCATTAACAACCATTGAAACCTCAATTTTTGTCTAAAAGACTTCTATTTTAAAATTATGTGTAATACTGTAGCACTGTATCAGCATGGTAATTGTAGCAGAGCTATCTTCTCCCACTAGGAAATTATTTTTCAGAAACAAGTTAAGATCTGATATTTTCAAAAAGTTAGCTATCACCTGCTATTCATGCAACTGAATTTTGAGAGACACTTTTCTTGCCATAGTTTGCAGCCTAGAAATCCACAGGATTTATTGTACTATATGCAAACAGTGCATAGCACTAACAAATGTGTAGTATGTGTACAGCCTGAACAGGAAACACTATCTAAACAACTAACATATTTTGGAGTCTAGAGGGAAAAAAAAAAATAGGAGCATGAAAATACGCATGGCTATCCTTTGGCAAAAAAAAAAAAAAAAGTATTCCCAGTACACTTAAAATCTTGACAGGAATGAAAAAAAGAGACTAGAAACACATTTCTTTTGTACTTTATTTACTACTTGCAATATAAATCTAAATTCAGAAATTCATTACTTCTTTTGAATCACTGCTGTTGAAAGAACAACTATAGAGGTCCCTAGAAAATTATATCTTTCTACCCTTTTACGTTTCATCCCCACACCAAAATATTAAGACATCTATCATTTCTGTTGCCCACAGTAACAAAACGTGGACAACCAAGAAACATTTTATGAAAACGGTATTTCAAAAATCACACAGTACAGGGAAAAAAACCAGCCTGAAAGAGCATCATCTCTGCAATAATAGCTCACGCTTCTTGGGAATTTATTTAAAACTACAATACAACATATGATTTTATATTGGCATCTGCATATGGTTCATAGAATAAACAACTTCAGGGATGAAGACTGCTTTACGTTACTGATCAAAAGAGAGGCTACACATTTTTCTAATAAAATACTGCTATTGGACCCAGTGACAGGCAGCTACCGAACACTGAGCTTGAAGGTCTTCACCTAAGTCGATCTTATTTTTTAGTTGAGAAACAAACTAGTTTCTACTTACAACAGGGAAAATAGACTGTGAACCTGGCTTGTGGATATGTCAAGTAGTTCACAGAAACAGTTCACCCACAGGCCTATAAATCCACACCTTATTCTTTAGTTTTAATATAGATTTGTCACCTTTCAGCCTTTTTTAAAAAAACATACACTTTAGAAGTGTCTGTTGACTTATATTAAAAACAGCAGCTTGTTACTTCTGTAAAGTGCTAAATATTGTAAATGTACGAATGACTTCAAGTTATATCTGTTTCAGTTTTTCAGGTAGTTAGAATGAATAAATTCATTTTTCACAAGTAATCACAAACATTCAGTACCCATGCTTGAGTTAAGAGAAACATTTAGAATCCTTTGCTTGAAAGTCAACATTTATCTTAATTTGCTCTGAGTTAATTGGGCTGAAATATTACATTATTGACTACCAAAATGAAATAGAATAAATTAGCGCTGCCAGTTTATGTCTCCAGCATGCTGGTCTTCCAAAAGTCTCAATTTAAACCACTCTGCAATAAATCCAAATGACACAGGTTAATATACATTAATTGTTTTGCCCCGTTCCTGTCTATTCCCGTGCAGAACAGGACGGAAATATTAATTTGATACTTAATTCTTCTGATTCAGCAACTATTTATGTGATAGAATTGAATCTTTCTACGTATTTAATTATTTGCTTTCTATAACCACTGTTCAAGAACTTTCTAATTTTGAGTGACACTAATTTTCATATAACCCATGAAGCATTCTTTACTGATGTACAACACCTTTTTAATTCAAATATTAATCTGAAGGTAAAATTTTACCATATAAAGTATTTTGTGAAATTCCCTAAAGGTTATTTTAGTGCTAAATTTTGTTCTTATGGAATTGTTGAAGGATGCTGATAGCTCTTTTGTGACAGTGAATTAAAATGAATTATCTATGTATAACTTCTTATCTATTCTAAGTACTGGTGCTTTTTTTTTTTTAAGAAGCTTGTCAAATTTATTAACTTCATGAGCTGTAGGAAACTATGAGATAGCACTGTTTCCACTAAACATAATATGAAGTTACTTAACTCAGGAGTTACGTATTTTAAATGGAAATAAAACTTATTTAACTATAACCTGTGAACAGAATGAACAATGTTCAATGTAATGATGAAATTCTTGTTTGACTGCAAAAAACCCAAGCAGTATGCCTGTTGAATGCTGGGAGAAACACGCAGAGCGAATACCCAGGGTCATTAATCTTCCAGTTTTGAACTAATACTACGGCTCTCGTATTTTTAAAAAAATATACTAAATTTTATTCAACCAAGTGAAAGCTAGAAAAAAACCACATAGTTGTGAGATGTGTCCCTTCTTCAGACCTCCTGTATACCTGAAATTTGTTTCCATGTCCATCTCTTGGCATGATAAATGCTGTTACAGATGGCTGTAAATTTTGACTCCTTTATGTAGTTATCACAGAGAAAATAACCCAAACCCTAGCATACTAGTACGCCATTCATTCAGTCATTCCTGTGATCTAAATTCTGTTTATTTTTTCTGCAGACCGCCTGTGTATTCCACTTGAGTATATCATCAATTTTTTCACTGCGGTATTTTTTTTAATCTCAATTGTAAAACTACAGTTCTTGTCTCTGAGGGCCACAAGTGTACCTGAAGACTTAATATCTCAACAGCACTTGTACAGAGCAAATTATGGATTTTAGTTCCTTAATGCAGCTTCTAACTTGAACCTATTCTAGTCAACCAATTCTCGTCCTTTGCATGCTTCATAATTCACTTCTGCCCTGCTTCCCACCTTTGTTTTCTCATTTGTGAAGCTATCTTCACAATGAAACAGGTAAGCATGACTTACTCATTATAATAACATTCCCAGGCTCTCCATAAAGATTTTTGTAATTATTACATATGTAATTTAACTATGCAGTATAATTAATGTTCATTATTAGTTATGCTATGCAGTTTTTGTGTATAAAAAGTTCTAAAACCGGGAAAAATTAGGAACCTCATCTGACGCCAGTAAACAAACTGAAAGAATCTAACCAGTATTAAAAGATTCTGAATTAGGTCCACATGGCAATTTTGTGAAAACCACTCTATAATGCACACATTTGACATACAAATTATTGATAACAATTACTCTCACCTTCTTATATGAAATGAAACCTGAACACTAAAATGTAATTACTTACAATGTATAATGTTTGATCTTGAAGCTCTTGCCTCGCAACAGCTTGTTTAAACAGGCGTACAAAGTCATTGAAAGTATCACAAGGCACATGTGAAGTCTGGTCTGTCTCAGAAGAACAGCTTTGCAACTGGATGAGGATTTCTTCTAAAAGAAGTCGTGAAGAAAAGTATTCCAGACAGTTCACAAACACATGAGGAAGCTGAAAAGGATTTAAAAAAGAGATACAACTTTATTTGGCTCTTTCAGCATAACTATTCCAGAATCAGTTTTCTCTTCCAGATGAGACAATGAAAGAAACCACACCTTGCCAACAGAACATACAGCATAAACCAAAAACACTTGTCAAAAAAGAATGATTACGTATGTACCCAGTCAAAATATTATAGATCACAAAGTGAAGATAGATCAGATAAATCCTCATCTGAAACACAGTGTATCTTCTAATTACATTTAAAAACCGAAACACACAGCGTATCTTCTATGTTTAAAAACTGTGACCAGTACATAAAAAGACAACCAAGTATCATTAGTTCAGAAGAGTTCGACAATCATACCACATTACAGTATTGTAAAGTAGTCCATTACAAATTACAGTGTCTAAATAACATGAACTTCTCAAACTTATATTGCAAAGAAAATTATGTAGGAGCACTCTCCACAAAATTACTCTGTTTCTGGCATTCACTGCATACAAATGATAAAAGTGTAAGCTTCTCCATCAGACATGTAATCAGCCTGCTTGTGCAGCACATTTTTAGAAAACTAGATCTTTTCAGAGCAACGAGCACGTGAAAAAAATCAGAGTACAAGACACATTTTGTACACATTATAAAATGTACTTCTAAGTACCAATTTAGTAATACTGATGTCGTGGTTTAGGCCCAGCCAGCAACTAAGATCCATGTGGCCACTTGCTCTCTCCTAGTCCTCTGCCCATGGGATGGGAAGAAGAAAATATGAGAAAAAGCTCGTGGGTCAAGACAAGGAGTGGGAAGGGATCACTCACCAGTTACAGTCATAGCCAAAACAGACTCAATGTGTGGAAGAAAAATCAATATAATTTGTTATCAATAATATCAGAGTAGGGCAATGAGAGACAAAACCAGATCTTAAAAACACCTTCCCCCAGCCCCTCCCTTCTTCCTAGGCACAATTTTGCTCCCGATTTCTCTACCTCCTGTCCTCTCCCCAAGCAATGTAGGGAGACGTGGAATGCGGGTTGTGGTGAGTTATCACACGTTGTCTCTGCTACTTTTTCCTCCTCGTGGGGAGGACTCCTCACACTCTGCCCCTGCTCCAGTGCTGGTCCCTTTCACAGGCAAGCAGTCCTTCAGGTGTAGAACGCTGCAGTGCAGGCTTCCCAAAGAGTCATGGGCTCCTTCAGGCACAGCCGCCTGCTCCAGTGTGGGGCCCTCCCCAGGCTGCAGGGGGGTCTCTGCTCCCCTGTGACCCTCCACACCTGCAGGGCACAGCCTGCCTCTCACCATGGGCTGCAGGGGGATCTCTGCTCTGGCCCACCTCCTCACCTCCCTTCTGCCCTGACCTCATGTCTCTCACATCCCACTCCTCTCTGTAGCAAGTATTCTTTGTTTTCCCCTCTTAAATATGTTATGGCACTACTACCATCTCTGATTGGCTCGACAGAGGCCAGAGGTGGGTGCAATTTGTAGCCTGGGGAGCTTCTAGCAGCTTCTCACAGGAGCCATCCTGGTACGCCCTCCCCCACTACTAAAACTCCAGCACACAAACCCAACACAACTGGAAAGGTAATACGTCTATAAAGAGAAGACACTATAGACTACAAAACAGTATCAGTATGCAAACCTACATAATGCAGAGAAGGTAGTTTTCCAGCAACTCTGTTTTTAAGAAACATTATTTGCATAGCTCCATACTCTCTGCTACAGTATACACTCTTTTTTACACTGAACATTAAACCTCTGGAAAACATTAGTCATTGAGATACATATGCATTACTTACAAAGTTAAACTTCTGATACAGTAATGTGTGTGTATATAGCAAAAAAAATATCTAAGTACTTCATTTCAGTCTTTCTACTTAAAATACAATATATGACATATGATTCAGCAGATGTGGGAAAGTGTGGGTATGTGCTGGCAGTCCACTCAAACAGCATGAGCAATAAAAAGCTTTCTGATGATTTTGAACACTATTAAAAGAAAGGGGCTACATCTCCAAAAGCACCTATTCAAAGTGCTGCACCTCCACAGCCGAAGGAAAGCTGAGTGCCGCTATGTGATTCACAACAGGACATTATGTAGGAGACACCTATACTTGCCAACGGAAACTTCTGTAAAAAGACTTGCTGCTCAAATACTATTCTTTTCCAGGGTCTGGCCACATCCTTGGATCTGTTGCAAGTGGGTAGGCATAGTGTTAGGAGCACTGCACAAAAGGCCACTGCATGAAAGAGGCTCATGACAACCACCTTCTACCTTTCTGCCTCTGTAGGATTTTTAATGAAAGGGACAAGATCACTATGTTTTGCACCAAACCCAGTCCTGCAGATAAGGGATAAGTGAACTCTGGACACACCTGAAGTATCAGAGCTATGAGAACACACAAGTGGAAATTCCTGGTTTAGACAAGAAGTAGGCACCCACCATTAGATTTAACTCCCTGAAGTACATGACTGACAAAAACATGGGCACTAACAAGTCTACACAGAAATTTCTCAGACACCCTTCAACTCTGGAGGACTTCAAAACCTGTTTTGGAAAAAATTAGAACAAGGAATAAAACTAGCATAAACATATACACATTTGCTACCAGAAAAAGAAGGGCCACAAAAGTGGCAAGGACATCATAGTTAAAAGTCTTCTGCCAGCACTGAGCAGAGAGACAGCAATGGATTTAAGGCCATACCTCTCTACATCATTCTTCAAGACAACTCGTTTTTGTAAGAAACAAGCAATCAGCCACAACGACCCACTACTACTATGTAGTTCGGATCCTCACACGATTAAAGGGTACATTTCTCTGCCAGCAGTCCTTCCAACTGAAGTAAATCCATTCCTGACAAAGTTTCTACTTCAGACTGTTAACATATAGCAACTCCAGTATTAACCAACAAGGATATATCTCATCTCCCAGGGGACAGCATTAAAGTAGGTTTTTTTTCCTTAACAGTTGAGTGGAAGCGAGTGCGTAGTCCCAGCTTCCTAGGAATGTAAGGCTCCAAATTCAAAACTGTACAATGAACTCTCAAGAGTTTCTACTTCACACATCTGACGCTGTCCCACACGACATCCTTGTCTCTAAATCAGAGACATGAATTTGAAGGGTGGACTGCTTGGTGGATAAAGAATTGTTTTGATGGCCGCACTCAGAGTTGTGGTCAAGGGCTCAATGTCTGAGTGGAAACCAGTGATGAGCGGTGTTCCTCAGCAGTCAGTGTTGGGACTGCTGTTGTTCAGTATCTTTGTCGGCAACATGGACAGTGGGATTGAGCGCACCCTCAGAAAGTTTCCCGATGACACCAAGCTGTGTGGTGCCGTCAACACACTGGAGGGAAGAAATGCCACCCAGAGGGACCTTGACAGGCTGGAGAGGTGGGCCACTGCCAACCTCATGGAGTTCAACAAGGCCAAGTGCAAGGTCCTGCACATGGATCGGGGCAATCCCAGCACAAGTACAGGCTGGGCAGAGAGCGGACTGAGAGCAGCTCTGAGGGGAAGGACTTGGGGGTACTGGTGGATGAAAGGCTGGACATGAGCTGTGTGTGAGCTGACATCCCAGAAAGCCAACTGCATCCTGGGCTGTATCCAGAGAAGCGTGGCCAGCAGGTCAAGGGAGGGGATTCTCCCCCTCTACTCTGCTCTCGTGAGACCCCACCTGCAGTACCGGCTCCAGCTCTGGGGAACCCAACATAAGAAGGATATCGACCAGTTGGAGCAAGTCAAGAGGAGGCCACGAAGATGCTCAGAGGGCTGGAGCATCTCTCCTGGGGGGAAAGGCTGAGAGAATTGGGCTTGTTCTGCCTGGAGAAGAGAAGGCTCCAGGGAGACCTTATTGCAGCCTTCCAGTACCTGAAGTATTCTACAAGGAAGCTGGGGGAGCACTTTTTATAAGGGCCTGTAGTGACAGGACAACAGGTAATGGGTTTAAACTGAAAGCGGGGAGATTTAGATTGAATATCAGGAAGAAATTCTTCCCAGAGAGGGTGGTGAGGCACTGGAACAGGTTGTCCAGAGAAGCTGTGGATGCCCCATCCCTGGCAGTGCTCAAGGCCAGGCTGGATGAGGCTTTGAGCAACCTGGTCTAGTGGAGGGTGTCCCTGCCCATGCCAGGGGGGTTGGAACTAGATGATCTTTAAGGTCCCTTTCTGCCCAAACCATTCTATGATTCAAACAACATCTGTCTTATCAGTTCTCCTTGACCTACTTCTTTCTTACTCCTACACTTATTCCTACAAGTCTATCTTAGATGGTAATGAAAAAAATGAGCACACAGTCCTAACATTTCTGAAAATTATGCTTCTGCAGGAGGAAACAGTATCAGTACTGGCATGGCAGAATAAGACCTATCCCACCAGCAAAAGACCTGGCAATGTCAAGGTTAGCAAACACAAACACACCTGGAGAAATCATTTCATTGCAATAGAAACTGTGAATGGCATCCTGTTTCTTGGGGGTTTAACTTACGACAGATATCAAGCTGTGTTTGGAGAATCTAGAATAAATTAAAGTGCATATAATTTGTAATTTCAAACAGATTCTGAAAATACAACACTAAAAAGAATACACTTTTTCCATTTAGAGCTGATTCATTAAGCAAAAGAATAATCATTTATTGGTCAGGTATTAGATCAATTGCTCCGGTATTTCAGAAGTCCTGCACTGTTTCATTTGCAAAGTGAAAGAAAGGTTTTCCTGCTTTTACAAGAGGCCTGATTGGACAAAATATGCTGCAATGAATACAACGTTGTGTCCAAGTTTGTAAAAACAACTATCAGTATCAGAAAGAATGGCAGTAGTTTGGTATTCAGCCAGTGATTTTCACCATTTTGGACTCACTTTTCTCCCCTTTTTCCCCAGCAAACATGTATAGGTTGTATGTTTACCTTGAATACTTTTAACAACTTTACTAAGTTTAAGCTCTTAGGCTGACATTTAAATAGATCGTACACGTCCAACTGAACAGAATTGAGTTTGTTAACACAAAATACATAAAACAGAATTCCATTTCTGCAAACTCTTCTCACTGTTCTTTATATATTCTTTCTCTCTTCATAAGCAAGTAAAATTAGTTTAAAGGAGAATTACAGGAAGATTTAAAGAAGTTATGCTACAAGTGACACTCAGATGGAACTGGAATCATCTTGAGAGTACTTACTTGCCCTTAGAGCATTTCTGGTTAAGTCCCTTTTAGAGAGCTGAACAAAACTTGGCTCCCATTTTTCTTTTTAAACTTTTCTAAGTTATTTATATTATATCTCAGTATTTATGACTTCATTTTATCCTATGTGCACTAGTGAGAAGAGAGATGTGTTCATCAAACAGTAAATGTAGAGAAACAAGAAGGCAGAAATGGCTGAGGAAACAAACCATTCTGAGAAGCCAGTTTGAGGAGCTACCTGTTACAAACAATTTCTAAACTCAATATCCATTGTAAACATTCTTACCTGTAAGGTGTTTAGAAGAGTTTTCATCACATAGGTCTTTCCACTAGATGTATGTCCATAGATGAAGATGGATGGAAAACTAAACTGCTGACGCTAGGAGGAGGGGGGAGAGAGGGAAGAAAAAAAAATTGTTGCTGTTTCAATTCTTTTTCCTTCTACAGGTAAAAGAAATACCAATGATGCTTCCCTCCAAAAGAAAAGTTATCTTCTAAATTCAGGCATTAAATATAAAAGATGCCAATTATGACGGAATCAAGGCCATCAAGTTTTATATTTCATCATCACTGAATGCTGGGAAAAAAGTCCCAATAATCAAGCATCACATAAAGCTACCAGTGAAACATGAGGATACATTTTTAATGGGAAAACAAAACAGAACAAACAAACCAACCAAACAAAAACCACCACAAAACAAAACAAACAAAACCCACAGCAAACCACACCAAGAGAGAAAAGCAGTGGGCTCTTAATTCAAATTAGTTAACTAACTGAAACAACATCTTGGTAAGATTTACATTGTCCTAACTCTGCAAAAACTACAAACTGCTTTTACTTCCATTAGCACCAAACAGAAGAGAATTAAATGGCTTGGTGGAGGTGGTAAAGGAACTTGCTCTTCTCTCACAAGGCAATATTTGATATAATACCTCTATTTATTTATCAGTACTGATGGTGTAAATTTCATGGATTATTTATTTAAAATGCAACAAAAGTAATTAACTGGTTCTTTTCATTTAATTCTGAGTAGACATTTATTTTTGTGTTTTAATAATTTCTAGAATGTTGTACACTGACTTAAAAAAATGAATTAAAAAATAAACTTTACAAACACTTTATGAAAAATTATATACAATTAATACAAGATGGAGTCACTCTTGTGCAAGATATGCAGATACTCTAACCTCCACTTTTAATAAGAATTTAATTATCTATTTTTTTAAAACAACTTGTTGCCACTATGCTTGTAATAAATACAGAAAACTTAAATGCTGCAATTTGATATAATTATTATTACCTATAAGTAAAGGCAGAACCAGAAACAGATACGAATTTCCATTTTGTTAACTGAATGTAAATGGTTGTATCAAGTGCTTTTAAGTTTGCAGACTAAAAACCTCCTTTACTTTTTACCACAGTTTTGCCAAGCAGTAACAGAATCAATTAACAAGCCTGTGATTTTTTGAATCTTAAGGACAGCAATGGAACCACTAACAAACAGATAAATTTCATGTACTCAGAATTCAGGCATGCAGATATTAGATTAGCAACTCAAAACCAGACAGAATTTCTACACTGCCACTGGAAAAAAAAAAACCAAAACCAACAAAACCACACAGACTTTAGACCAGGGAAGAAGACAGACTTGCTTCCTGGTACTAAGTGGAAAAGATGGAAGAGAATCATGGAGAAACCAGGCTTCAGAGACAGCAAGGCACAAATAGCTGTAAGTTTGAGCCCTCCAGCTTCAAAACAGCTTTTAACCTTCAAAAATATTAAAATCTATCTGCCAAACACTAATGTTAAAGATGGGTAGCAAAAAAATCCACCAAAACCAGTAACAGAGACAACCAAAGTATGTTCACGACAACATCAGAAAAATGCCTTTATATTTCTACTCTCCCTTCTGAGACAGCAGAACATTCTGTTTTACTCAAACGTACAATAGAAAAAGCACTACCTCTCCAAATATCGACAGCAACGTGGACACTTGGGATTCTCGACAAGGCACCAAACTTTCCAATCGAAGCAGTGTAGCTGCTGAGTACGCTGGATGTGCAATATTAGGCATTTTGGTGTTCCTGCAGTTAGTCACCTAAACACGCGCCTCCCAGCTGAGGTACAGAGACAAGAAATAAAGTGATCTGGAAAATAAAACATTTTAATTATCATTTGCTATCATATACATAAAGGAGGAAAATGAACATCAATTGACACAAAACCTAAACAGACATGCTAGTGCTCAGGATGTTATTACTATAGACTTAAGAGATCTCATCAGAATGAAACTTTACTGTGTAAGGCATTATACAGACATTTGCACACCAGACAATCAAAAAATCAAATAAAAAGAGAATGGCATACAGCGTATGAGTAAATCAATAGAACAAAGGATTGTCATAGAAGAAATATGGAGAAATACCTATTTAGTTCTGATTTAATATGAATTTAAAAGTAGCAAAGGAATAAAATGAGGAAATTGGACTAGCCACAGATCATCATCTCTCTGGATAGCCAAAAAACTAGTAAAAAATAGCAAAATAGTAGGAGCCCAAACCAATTAGATATAGCTGTAATATTAATTACAATTTTCCCTTTAGACAAGGACTAGGCAAGGAAGACCGACGGTCTTGATTATTCAAATACTGCAAAGGCTGGATTTTAGTGACGGAATGTGGGAAAACTAGTCAGAGATGCTGTGTCTGCAGCTTCTGAAACGGCTGTAAACATGGTACATTTGTCTGTAGTGATAAGGACAACACCCAGAGAGAGAACAGAAGTAACCTAAGAGGTGGATTCTGACTTTGTCAAGTGTAACTGTGTTAGTTTTCATCAAGAAAGAGTTAACTATCTTCACAGTGGCTGGTATGAAGCTAGGTTTCTGGCTTTACCCTGAGAAAAGTACTGATAACGTGCCCTTTTAGCTGGTGCTGGGGAGTGCTTGCACCAATTCAAGGTCTTTCTCAGCTTCTGATACTGCAGCTGCATTCCCAACTCTCTCACTACAAACAGTGTGGGGAAACACACAGCTCAGACAGCTGACCCAAACTGACCAAAGGAGTATTTCCTTCCATAGCACATCATGCTCGGTACATAAGCCGGGAATGGGCTCGGGGCCATTAGTCTTTCACGGATTCCTTATCTCTTTTTGCTCCTTTGCTAACTCTTCTGTTAGCTGCTTTGCTAATTCCTTTGCTGGCTTGTTCGTTCCTGAGTTGGTGGGACAGTTAGCTTTCCAGGTCACGCTATCGCTCGTGGGGCTCTGCTGCTATAGCTCTCGGGCTTGGGTTCTCTGGCTCTGATCCTCACTTCTTGGGATCTAGCTGAGCATCAGTTGGTGGGTGGTGAGCAATTGTATAATATGTCTTATATTCTATTATTTTAATTACATAGTAGTAGTAGTATTGTTCACTTATATTCAATTAGTAAATAGTTCTTATCTCAATTTTATGAGCTTCCTCGTCTTTTTTCCTCTGATTCTCCCCCTCTGCTGGAGGAAGGTGGGTGAGGTGTACGAGCATCTTCGTGGCATTTTGCTGGTGGGAGTTAAACCAGGACAGTAACATAACTTGACACCCAAAAGGTAAGTTTGGACATTTAGGTAGCACAATAAAGATAACTCATCAGCAGGTAGGAACATCTATAAGTTATCAAGGCAAAGATAATAAAGCACTGCAGAAACATTTAAATGTAATTATTTACAGCCAAATATGTTATGCTGGGCATAAGTGCAATGTCACATGAGAAAAGACCAGGTTAGCAGAATGAGATCAGAAATAGCATAGGACATGGAAAACAAACTGTTCTGATGAAAAACAGCAATACTGGGTTGCACTGACAGAGGAGCTATTGGGCTACAAGAAGGTTCATAAATACAAATGTATTTATGGAAATACTAATAGAGTTAATTTTTGTACCCATCTCTATTATTTCCACAAACATATTTGAGGAAAGATGTTTTCTTTTATTTTTACACTTGGCCCTCAGTGTTTCCTGAAGTAAAAATTCAGGTTGTAAAACCTTTAACAGAAAAACAAGTGAAATTAATGACGAAATAAAGGATCACCCAAATAACAGAAGTTACGACAGTACAATGAAATTCAGGAGTTTAAATTGCACATATCCATAAGTAATCACATCACACCTAACAAGGCCTACAGTTATATATCAAGAACCTGTAAGTCTGAAGCAATTTGAAAAATAAACAACTCAATAACATAGTAAGTATGAGGAATCAAAACAATACAGCTATTGAAAAAGCAAAAGTATAATCATACATCTCAGGTAAATTATTTCCCATAGGATCATACAAATAGCCTTGGCCCATTTTATCAGATCAGCAAGATCAGCTTTGAAAAGTTTTGCCCACCTGTTTTCTGCATCTATTCACATATCTATTCAAAATGGAATGAAGATACAAAAAATTGAACAGCATGATTAAGGCTGCTCTCTAGAAATGAGCCAGGAAACAATATCAAGGATGAATAAAAAAAACCTTGGACAACAGCCTCCCAAATAGAGGACAAACAAGGAGGGAAAGTTTCTGAAAGGGCTGAGAAATTCCCACTGATTAAAGAAAAAGGACAGCTCTTTTGCTTCACCGACTGCATGAGTACAGGGCCTGACTAGGTGTCCTAAGGGTGTCTAAAGCTGTAAGGTACTTCAGCTTCTCCATCGTGCTGTTCAGCTGGACTCCAGAAAAGCATCAACAGTCACATTGTGTCTGCCAGTCCTGTTTGCTTCTCAAACACATCCTTCTCTAGCACATCCCAACTTACACTGAACACATTTAAGCCACTGGATAAAAACCTATACCTCAACCTTCACCGGGATGCCATCCCAGAGTTCCCAAGAGAAAGGATGTTTGAACAGCATGTTCACAAAACAATTAATTTAGATTAAATGGCAATGCTGACACAAGGACTAGCACTAGCCAAAGCCTGAACTCAGGACATTCCTGACCAAGGAAGGTTGTACATGTGACTCCACACAGATCAAGGGGGACAAAAAGCACTTCATTTCCAGGTGACCCCCGGGAAGAATACCTAAAGCACAACACGTTAGATTTCACTTCATTTGATGATTTAGGAGGACTTCTTTCAGCTCACTGGTCCTCAAATACCTACACTTAACAAGCTTTTCCACACTTTACCACGGAAGTTCACGGAACTGAAGGGACTCACAACCGCTCTGCCTCCCCTCTGGCCCCACAAGCACCCCCACCCACAAGGGCACCGCCAACACAGGCGTGCCCGGACAACCCCAGCGCAGATGCGCTCCACGACACCGGGCTTGAGGGCTCCTCCAGCCAGGCGTCTGGGAGGCTGAGGGGGAGCCCCGACCCGGGCGGCAGGTCTGACCCGGGCGGCAGGTCTGACCCGGGCGGACCGGCCGGGACCCCTCACCCCCGCGTGCGGTGCCGCACCGAATCCCAACCGGAACGCAGCAGGAGCAGGTCTGCCCCGTCGCCTCGCCTCCCCGCCCCACTCCCCCAAGCGCCAGAAGCCGCCCGGCCCAGCCCCACCGCTCCGGTCCTCACCGCCCGGCCCGGCAGCTCACCGTAGCTCCCCGCACCGCTCAGGCACCGGCTCCCGCCGCCTCCTCCTGCACATGCGCACACCACCACCCAGCCCCGCTTCCCCGGACACTGCGCAGGTGCGGATCCCGCACGCATGCGCCGTAGCGACGTGAAGCTCGCTGCCGCCGGGCCGTGTCTGGGGGCGCGGGAAAGGGGAGGAAAGATCGGACGGTTGCGAGGAGAGGTCGGTGGCGCGCGAGGTCAGGGAGTCTCAGGAATGGGCACAGTGAGAGCCGCGTATGTATGAGTTTAATTCCAGCCGCCCCCCTGACAGGCACACAGATGAGCCCGCGGTGACCCCGGTGGATGGATGCCTAGAGACGAGGGTCAGCTTCACGGGGCGGCCTGTGAGGGGACGGCGGCATCAGCCACTGGAGGGGTCTGGAGGTGTTGCCGTCCATCCTCTTTTCACACCTGGAAATTAAATGTTAAAAGAAAATTGTCATGGGAACACAGCTTAAAGGAATGGCGAGTCTCTGCCGCGGTCAAGCTTTGCAGAGAGCGCTCTAGAGACGCACAGCAATCCATTAGATTACACTTCCAGCTGTATTACGCATAAACACTGCACATTGTATTAGTGGGATAAACACGATATTACTGGGATAAATACGACAATTGCAGCAGGGTTATGAAAGCTCAGAGTGATACTCTGCCTAGTCCGAGCTGGGTGAAATGTTAAATAAGTGAATAAAGCTTGTGTGAATCACGCATGGTTTCTTTTTAACAGTTTTTTGTATATATATGTGTGGATGCGCAATCATCACAGCTTGGCCTAAACACAGTTCCAGATCTATAGATACATATTAGGGAGGGACTTTTTACAAGGGCCTGTAGTGACAGGATAAGGGGTAATGGGTTTAAACTGAAAGCGGGGAGATTTAGATTGGATATCAGGAAGAAATTCTTCCCAGAGAGGGTGGTGAGGCACTGGAACAGGTTGCCCAGAGAAGCTGTGGATGCCCCATCCCTGGAAGTGTTCAAGGCCAGGCTGGATGAGGCTTGGAGCAACCTGGTCTAGTGGAGGGTGTCCCTGCCCATGGCAGGGGGGTTGGAACTAGATGATCTTTATGGTCCCTTCCAACCCAAACCATTCTATGATTCTATGATATTGTAAATTAGTGGACCAAAACTATCCTGAATGGAATTAGGAAAAGAGAAGCAGAAAAAGATGCCATGGATTTTGATTCATGGCTATGTACAACAATTTGTGTACAGACTCGCTTTTAAAATGGCCTGTTATTTATCACAGTTTTGCCAAATCATCATCATAATAATATGAAAATATTTTTAATCTTACTAGATTCACATATATGTGAGAAAAAGCTGTAATATTACTAGTACAGTCCACTTCTTCGCTTGTTAAAAATGTCAACATGAACTAATAGGCATGTTTTAAAGCATTGTATCAAGGCATATGTTTCCCAACAGAGTGAAATACTGGTTTTTTAGCTCTTGAAACCATAGACTCTGTTGGTGCAGATTCCTCTGCACAGAGAGGCCATGTTTCAGAAAACAAACAAATAAACCCAAATGTAATAACTGCAAGGAGTCTCTGAGAGTTCACATTTGTATAGCCTATGTGGGAGCTGAAATTAAATACTTGGAAGTAGCTCTTTGTGATGTTCAGAATTTGCATCTTCTATAGATTACTATTGAGCTAATCTGAAATTTGGCTTTGAGTTGAGCAAGAATCCTAAAATGAGGGATCAGTCTTTAAACAAGTTGTTTTCACTTCAGTGCTTGCTGATAATGTGGCTATCTCCTGATTCTCTAGGAACATTGATGGTTCAGGCTGCAGTCCCTCCCGGGGTCACTTCAGCGCAACACAAATCCATGCTGCCTCAAAGAGGACGAGGAGAGTCTCACTGTCTGTGTTCCATCTACACATCCACTATTTACTGGTCCTAGGATTTGGGTGGTTATGCAGAAAGCTAGCTCAGGGAATCAGTCCTGCTGAAAACAAATCAAAACAAAAAAATGGTTAATTCAGTAATTTCAGCTTTGCTTCCAGAAGGCTGCTTATTAACTGAGTGGGACCACCGCTACTGTCTCATTTAGCTTCTGGTGTGGAATTCAAACAAAATGCCCAGTAATAATTCTGTTTATTAATCCCAAGTGGCACCATTATTATCATGAGGTAAAAGAAATATGTATCTGTATAGCTTTAATAATTTGAAATGATTAAGACTATCATTATTGATTGAAGTGGTAAGACTGTTACGCTCTCTTTTTGCAGGACTGACCTGAAGTAAGTAATGCAGAATCATGGGCTCTTAAACCTGCAGGTGAAAAATTGTTACAGAAGACAGTTGAACAATTCTGTCCAATTTCTCAGGCCTGTCAGTGTTCATATATTCCTACAGGAAATCCCAACTTCCCTGTAAAACTGCTTAAATTTGGTAAGTGTGATTTTTGATTTTCATTCAAGAGGTCGAAACTTCAGTAGCAGTTGCTAGAGACATGGTTCATGGCGAAGTATCTTGCTGGTTACATGTAGCATAATAATTTTGTTTTGCTTTATATCTTTCAATGACCACAATTTTCATTGATGTTGTTACTGAATGTGCTTTTCTGCACAGCTTTAAATGATTTCTTAATTTTTACTAAGGTGTCACATGTCTTTTTATCTTATTCTGACTATGCGTTGTTCACATATCAAATATATTCAAAATGAGAAAGGAAACAGTAAACTGAGGTTTGAAACTTCCGTATAACAGGGCAGGGGAAGATCCTTTGTCACTGTGTTTATGGTCAGCTATTTTATATTAATACTTATTTGTTTGTTAAACTGATTTTCAGTACAAGTTGTTATAAATTTTCATTTAAGTTTTCTCATCTCATCAGCTATGGCTCCAGTTCAGCAACAATCTTTTAAGTATAAACTCTACGCTCATTTCATTCAAATCACTAGGATTCATTATTCCTTGAACTTACAAACATGTGCTTCTGTGAATTATAGGATTAAATTATTTAATTTTTATATGTAGTTATATACATACATACATAGGCAGAACTGTGTATAGAACATATGCATATTCTGTGTAGGCTCTGTATGTATGTAGAGCTACAGAGAGAGAATTATGTGTATAGAATACATGCAGTATTTCTTTTTTTTTTTTTCTCTCAGTCTTTCCAAGATACATTTTACCAGAGATGCCTTTGTGCAGAACGCTATTGAGACTGCATCTGGGTTATTACTTAGCAGTCTGTTCCTATTCAAAAAAGTCAATTCAAGCTGACAGAGGTGCAGAAAATGGCTCTGACAAAGGGCAGGAAGATAAGAAATTACTGCTCAGGAAAGGTGTTCTCTTGAGAGTATTATTGAGGTGGTTTAGGAAATTACTGCAACCACGTTTCCTGCCTTGTTGCATGATACAGCTCTTTCAACCAAGCCAGTTGAAAGGATAGTGTCATCATCTACCTCTTCACAAGTTGTCCATTTAACTTAAACTCCTAGGTAGAGATTATTTAAAATATAAGCTGGGTGATTTTTATTTGAAGTGGATGAAGAAATCTCAAATGGTTCCTGGTGCACACTGTGGTAGAAGAATTAACCTTAAATAATGAAAGACAAAATATATCTGCAATAACTTCTGAAATGGTTTCAGCTTTATCTGCCAATGGCTATCTGACACAACCTATATGAGGATGGGATTTGATCCTTGCTGAACAATAGGCACCAAAGGGTTGAAGAGCCGCTTAAGCTAAAGGACAGTATTGTAACAGAGCGAATAAATATTGTAAGTACAATACTGAAATAAAGAGGAACACAAACATTAGTAGAATACACTAATAAAAGCAAACTCCTAAACGTTTATCCAAATGGAAACCTGCCATTCCAATTGATATCACTTTCCAAGAGGTTTATTTAAAAAATGCATAATGAAGTACATACTAAAAGAACATTGAGGACAAAAGTATATTGGACCAGATGACTTTGGTCTCTCTGAAGCATACCTACTCTGCTGCAGGCCATTCTAGGGGAAGTAGCTCTATGCACCAGCTGTGGAAAAGTGGTCAAGTGCATAACAAAGCAGTTTGAACACATTTTAAATGCCCACCAGCAGCCTAACAGTTATTATTTAATGTCATTTGAAGTGGTACAGAGAGATAAATCTCCATTCAAGCCCACATTGCACTTACAACTGAGAAGTTATTAGGTGCCTTTGGGGTATCAGCTCACCTCATTTTCCTGATAGTGAAACAAAGAAGATCAGGAGTAGTTAGGCTTTGCCATAAAAGTTTTGGACCAAAGGACTCTGAGTTACATCAGGAGAAATAGTCCCTGGAGACATTTCTGTGGACTGCAGTACATTCCCTTCACATCTTTTGCTGTCTCCCACCCAGCGCTGTGTCCATGCCAAGGGGTAATGCCAGGCGTGACCTGGCAGAGGTTCTCTTCCACTGTCATTTAGCAGTAGCATCAGAACCTGAGGATCTGATCCATAATTTCTCATGAAGTTTGCTAAAGATAGACAAAGATGAATGTTTAACAATCTAATCGTTAGTGATTATAATCACCGACAGTGGATTTTCAAGCAATTAGTAGTAATTAAGCTCTCATTTATAACTCATTAATATGAAAATCAGTAATTCTATGGATGAAATGCTCCCATAGTATCTAATGCAGAGGGTTTTGCAGGAAGAAATATGTGATGAACCATCTAGAGTTTGAGATCTCCAAATGAGATTTGTTAAATATATCACCTTAACCAAATACTGCTAACATTTCATCTGGTTGCCCACACAGATCTGTTGCATAGTATCATAACAGTTTACTTTTAGAATTTAGGTCCCAAGGGGAGCAGTTTGTTAAAGGTGAAGGAGAGAAAATAAATACCTTTTCTCAAACTGCCAATAAACAAAGTCAGTTCATACTGGAGACAGTTTAATTTTTAGTCACATTTCCATTAATTCTAGGCACTGTTTATTTATTTTTCTGAGAAAATAATGTCCTTGCACCAACATCCTCAGGAAAATCAGTGTATTAAGTTGTATGTGTATTTCTCTAAGAAGGCATGTAGCAGATTGCATTACTGTACATACTCCTCATAAAGAACGCTTTACCAAAAACATAGCATTTTTGCATTCCAAACTGCAGAGTTTTTATAAGTTGCGTTGTGTTCTTTATAAATCAGGAGCAAGGGAGATGGATGTCACTACACGTACGTAACCAAAACCTTTTCATTATCATTGTATATTCAGATTGTTAAAGTCATACCAAAGTGATGCCACTTCTAGCCAAAGGTAGTTCTACCTGGAAATTCTTGGTTTACTTGCCTAAATGCCTGTACATAGGCGGAATTAATTGGGCATCTGAGTTTGGACTTATGACCTCCCCTAACTGGCATTTGTGTGTGCACTGCAGAAGAGTGAAATTTTGGTTGTGAGACTGCATCTAATGTGTTAGTGAGTTATCAATCATCTTTCAGAATTCAGTAAAAAACATGGGGTTTGTGGCATGCAAAATTTAAGCAAATCACCAGCAAGCATCTAGAGATTTCTCTAGTTTTTTGTTAGAAAAATCTTATATTCTTAATATTTATTCTAAGCTGAATCAAGCTTTTATTTGCATGTTTCAGTATTCTGCTGGAATCAATCTGAAAATGAGATTGCTTGTGTGCCTTTTTGTTTCTTGTCCCTGCAAGAGTTTGGATAGGGTCAGAACTGGGTGGAATTTTCAAATAATGCTATTTGTTTTTTCATAGGCTAGTGACAGACTCGGAGGGAAAGCACTGAACAAAAAAACCAGTCACCTTTAGCTGTAAAGACCTTTGCTATTCTGTGTCTGCCACTAAGCAGCAATTTGGCTACCTGAATATAGTATCTGTGGTTCAAATAAGGGAATATTTTTCCTAGCAAATCTGCAAAGATGGAATTGAGTCTTCTTGCTTTCGTATTTCCCCAATTCTACTTTGTTATAATTTTAATTGCAAAGTTTCAAAAGACTAAGCATACTTTTTCGAATTAATGATTCATAAATTAAAGGGATGTTCCATTTCATGACATTATTTTTAATGCCTTACTTTTCTAACTTCCTAAAATACAACTGCCTGGGGAAAATCACTTCTTCAAAATCTGAGCTAAGTAGAAGTTTATTGAAAATAATCAACAATGCCTCAGCCAAGGGAAACATCCCACATTGAGTTTGTACCCCATCACGCACCAGAGAAGCCTCAAGGCAAAATTGTATCTGAACTGATTGCCAGATTAGTTCCTCTAATCTCTCACAATACTGCAATACTTTGCCCTGTGGCAGAAGTTAGGAGAGTAGCCAGCATCTCCAAGCCTTTCTGGTCTGTGTAGCTCACGGATGGGACTTCCAAGGCTTCTGCTGTGAAATGCAGCAGCGTTTGCCAGGTTTCTCTAAACGTAGTCCAAAATGACTCCACGTGTGTTCTCTCCATTTTCTCAGTGGAAATATTGACAAGGTACCACATCAGTGTAAAGGAAAACCACCCATTCCCAATTAATTACGATACCTTCCCACATTGTCTGTGATGTCTTACCTGTCCCACAGTGTCTGAAGTTGCTAGAAACGTAACATGTAAAAACTGAATGGAATCTGAGCATCATGTAAGGATATGCTTGATCTAGCCATAAAAATGGGATGATGTGATGCAACGCAGCTCACATCACTGTTTCCTGGAACAGGAAAAATGTAGTTTTCAGTTGTAGGCCAGTGTTTTAATTCTCCCTGTCATTTGACGCAATGTAGCACTTCCTCAGATGGTAATTATTATGCTACACATATTTATACTACGAGCATATGAGTATATACCTGTATGTGAGTATGTATGTGTGTGTGTGTTAACAGTGCGTTAAAAAGGAATAATTCTGCCCATTAATGCTTGCAATAGTGCAGAGTATTAAAATGGGACACTGGCACTTCTGAAAACCAGGTTTGGTAAAAATGTATTACCACAGAAAGGAATTGCCGTTCTCTCACTCCTACGATGTGACATGGAAACAGATGTGGCTGTTCAGTGCACTGACAGCAGGGTAAGGCACCTCGGTTCATAAGAAATGAGCCAAAACTAAGCTCCCCATTGTGCCAAGAAGTAACTCACACTGCATTTATCTTTGCCCATACTCTGAGGTACCCTAGACAGACTGCTGATTGCGTTGTTTTCCAGCTTTACCCCAGTTACAGTCTTCTGTGCTGGGACATGAAGTCCTAGACACTTTAAAGTGGTTTTTTTTCCTCCCATGACATCATCTGTGATGCAGGATTCACATTCCTAGGGAGCATAATCTGTTGAGAGTTTTTCTTTCCTTGAACTGGGCATGTCACTGCTGAAACATTCATTGTGAGCCAGTTTTCTTTCATCTGGGCTTGGTACTATTTTAAAAGCGGTTGAGTCAGTTGCTGTTTCATAGGGGCAGCAATATCATGTTCAACTTCATTCCTGTGGGGTTTTTTTGCTAGCTTCCAGTAAATTATGAGAAATCCCAATGCATTTTTGTCAATGTAGAATTGAAAATTAATTTAATCCTTAAATAGAAAATCAACTAAGTATGAAGGCTGCAGGAGGAAGCAGCAACTGAGTCATCACATTTGTGGACTAAACTTTAATATCACAGCTTTAATCTATAAAAGTAAAAAAGCAGCTAAATTTCGCCCTGGACAGATAGACTGCTTAGTGAGACTAATAAGAAATCCTATCTACTTCTCAGCTTGAACTTTTTCTTCAGCTTATTTTCCACAGCCATGCAGCTGTCTCAGTCTTATGCCAACCTCTCAGCAAAATAAATTTGGCATTTAAATTAGTGCAGAGGAGAAAAATTCTGCACTAACAATTTTAAATAATCCTAATTAATTATTGATTAGCGCTAATGAGAGTAAGCAAAAATTGATTTGCTGTTTTTACTGAGCTGAAATAATTTACTTGTAAACCGAAAGCGATTAACCAGTAAGACTAACAGTAATAATGTAATAATCTCCCATTTCTAATTCACTATATTAATGAAAAGGTGTCTGTCTGGTGAGTGATGAGCAAAAGGAATGCAAGATAGTTTTAGGTAGTAGATCTTTCATTGCATTTATCACTAGTATGTTGTGGTTTCTTTCAACTACAATAAATAATATATGATTTGGGGAGAAAATCTGTACAAACCTTGATAGATACAGATTTTTTTTTCCTTACAGTACCCTTTGGGTAGCAATAAATGACCATGTAGGACTGACCTCTTTCTTCTTCGTGTCTTTCAGCTTCTTTGTCAATATTTATAATCACCATAGTTTTTCTCAAAGCATTCTAGCACTTAACCTACACAACCTATACTCAGCTTTTATCTAAAGAAGAATCTGTGCTTCTTTTGAGAATTTCTGCTCTTAGAAACATTTTTTCTTCTCTTTACTTACTAGTATGGTCTCATAGTCAAGTATACCCTGTGCTTGTGACATGCAACCAGTATTTTTGCTTGTAATTCTTTAAATAGTTAAAACTGACTATTTAAACATCATCTCAGACACCACATGCAGTATTTCACTGATACCATATACTGAGTATCATATTACACCATGTGCTGGTTTTAGTCAGGACAGAGTTAATTTTCTTCACAGTCACTGGTATGAGGCTCTGCTTTGGATTTGTGCGAGGCTATGCTTCAGATTTGAGCAGAGAGGAGTATTGATAATGCTGCTGGTTTTAGTTGTTGCTGAGGAGTGTTTGTACCAAGTTCAGGACTTTTCTGGTTTCTGATGCTGTGCCTGTGTTCCCAGCTTCTTCACTACAAGAAGCTGTGAGGGGACATGGTCAGGACAGCTGGCCTGGACTGGCCAAGGGAGTATTTCACTCTGTGAAACATCCTGCTCAGTATATGGGTTGGGAGTTGGGCAAGGGGTAGAATCTGTCTCTCCAGCTCTGGCTCTCAGTCAGCCGACAGGTGGTGAGTGGTTGCATCATTTGTTCTCCTTTCCATTATTTTCATTACAGATAGATTATTAGTATTGTTAGTATTATTGGTATCATTGTTTCATTTACTTTCATTTATTAAATTGTTCTTATCTCAACCTACAAGTTTGTCTTTTCCTCCAATTCCACTGGAGGAGGAGGGAGAGGTGAGCAAGCGGCTGTGTGGTACGTAATTGCTGGCTGGGATTAAACCACGATACACCTTCAAGTTTCTGTTTGGTATTCTCCATCTGTAGGTCCAGCAATTGTTTGCTTCTTAACTTACTTTGTGTAAGAAGTTCACAATCAACAGGCTAGTTTTGATGACTCTCCCCCCTCATCCCCCCAGAATCTTTGTATATTATTATTTCATTCCAAGGTATGATAACATACTTCATAATTATGACCTATATATTCTGTTCCTATGTGTACATATTAGGTCACAGTTCAAAAGGCTGGAGACAGACAGATGAGATAGATAGGCTGACCACCAGAATAAGCCATAATCATAGCAAAAGAGAAGCCAAATTACTGCCTTTTTTTCCCCTTTTCCTTGGTATGTATCATAACAAAAGGCAGTCTTAAGAAAGCAATTGGAAAGAGAGAGCTCTGTTGGTATTTAAAAGACATATGAAAACCTTTTTAAGTAGGTTTTTACGCCTACACCCCAGTAGGTGTTGTTGATTGGAAAGACAATGTTGGTTGACACCATGAGCTGATCATAGATGCAGGCAACATTTTCTGTTAGAGTGAGGTGTGTGTTGTGATGGGCTATATATGCAAAAGTCATGTACTGAATAGAGACATCATTTCAGAATGAAGAGATCCATGATGGTGCTTGGGTTACAAGTGCAGCAGGATGGAGATGCTGCCCACAGTAGGTCAAGGAAGAGAAGGATAGTCCAGGCAGGTTAATAACGCTGGTTTAGGCCCTTTTAGCTCAGCATGACTTAGTCTCTGAGGACTGATGTGAGAGAGAGGATGTGATTTTCACTTTTGTACAAAAGAGAACTGACTTGAAGAGAGAGAGCATGTTAGTATGGCTGAGCTGCAGTAGAGGTAGGAGCCAAATTTGTATTCAGTAGAGAAGATAAGATTTAAAAGAAAAGAAGTCTGCTGATACTCTATCAAGAATTCCCTCATCTATGAGTAAAACCAGTCTTCATTTGAGGACTTTTCAACTGATGATTTCAAACTTCCAGAATACAGCAACTGTTTTCTTTGTGAAACTAATGAAGCTGCCAAACCCTGCCTTTGTGCCAATATGTATTCTGCTCATACCTCAGTTTTATTTGTTTACATGTCTCAAGACACTGCATGTGTTGAATTCTGTTTTATTCTGGAAAGATCAAAGGCAAAACAGTGTAACAGCTGCATCAATTATTTATGAATCAAGTCACGATATTGAATGTGTCTTGATCAAA
The DNA here is from genome assembly GCA_027574665.1 of Rhynochetos jubatus. Classification (NCBI taxonomy): domain Eukaryota; kingdom Metazoa; phylum Chordata; class Aves; order Eurypygiformes; family Rhynochetidae; genus Rhynochetos; species Rhynochetos jubatus. The sequence goes on from CM050652.1 coordinate 14,081,165, forward strand.
ATATGGCTGTGGCTCAAAAAGGAATGCTGACCTCCACTCCAACCCAGAATAATTCAGAAACTGATATGTCAAAGTTGTTCATTTTTAAGTTGTCGTTGTTACCGAGACTGCTATGGCAAATAAAACTCAGCTGCATCAGCAAGTCTTGAATCCAGGCTTGGAAGAAATGCCAAGCTCTGCAGACCTCACATATGTCCTGGTTGGTTAGAATCATAGAATATCTCAAGTTGGAAGGGACCCATAAGGATCATCAAGCCCAACTCCCTTCTCCTCGCTATCTAAAACTAAACCATATGACTAAAAGCATCACTCAGACATCCAGAACACGCTTGTCACATGTTCACAAAATACTCCAGAAGCCTTATTTATTTCACACATATATTTGGTACGGTTTTGTTACTTGTGAAGTTAGTAATTAGAGATATCTCTGCTGCTTTTCCCGTCTTCATCCTCCTGCAAAAGGTGTCAAGCAGTGGCAGACATCCTACAGTCTGCTAAGCCTGCTACACGTATTCTAATATGAAAATGACCGGCTGCATTAGGAACAGCACAGCAGCCCAGAGGGGAAGGTGTAACACCAGTGGGCCATGAAGGAGTAGCCTGGTGAGACCCTGGGGAGTAGCAGACAGGAATATTCTGAGGCAGAAAGTGGAAGCTCGCTGAGTGTGACTGCTGGGCAGAGGGCAGTGAAACAGGGCTGTGATGGAGAGTCCTGGAGGTGTGAGCACCAAATGAGAAATAGGAGTATGCAGGAGATACTGTTGATAGGTAGAGATGTATCCTTGACATCTAGTAAAACAGTTTGTAACACTCTAACAAAAATATCTCCCAGAAACAGGGATGCCAGCTCTAGAGCAAAGGAGTGGCAAACCATCCAGCAAAATGCTGTTATTATATGATGAAGTATGCTAGGTTTTTTTTCTGGAGTTCAGGGTGAAATGGAACACGTAAGAATGGACTAAATCTTGACAACATTTCCACGACAAGTATGAACAAAAGGTGTGATATCCCATGTGTTTCTATAATTGAAGCTATAACTCATTTTGGTGACAGCTCAGATAGTGGCGGTGAAATAGCCTTGACCTAGAAAATATTAAATCTGGGATAATCAAACAAGAGGTGCAAGTGTGATTCAGAATGATTCAACCAGAGACATCTCAGTCATTTTCACAGCAGACAGCTGTAATATTGCCATCTTTCTGAAAGGGGATAACAGTGGGGCAAGGGCTATCTGTCTCGTCTTTACACACTGCAGTGGCACGTGGCCAATGACTTAAGTTCCCCAGGCCAAGGGTAGTACAGAGAATTGTCCCAGGTTCTTATCTATGCCCAGTGCCACTGTCTTGGTGAGCACTGCTGCATCTGAGAGTTGGCACGGATTAAACCCTCACTGCAGAAGTTAGCTACCAAAGCACCTGTACATTGTCTAACAGAAGAAAGTTCACTTTGTGGGCTTCCTAAAGCAAATTTCCATGCTGTCACACCTTCAGGCCATCAGGACATGAAATAAACTATTTTGCCAAAGCTTTATTTTTTTCAAATTTACATCACAGTAAGTATAAATGCAGTTTATGAATAAGTCTAGCTCGTCCATCTAAGGAGTAAACTAAACAGCTGTAACTTAATAAAATGTTACTTTATATTTTCAATGAATTCATTTAGAGTTTGAGAGATGTCTTCAAACATTTAGTGGACTATATTAAGAGTTTGATATGACTAACGTATACTGGCACATGGTAGAATTTATAAGAATAGATTAACAAGTTTAATGATAACAAAATCATATACGATTGCTTTTTCTAGCCTCCAGTGAGACTTGATCACATGATCAATTATGTGATTTTAGTTGTATTAGAATTTACAAGATTCCTTTTTCTGCATCTCATTACACTTATTTATACAGCACCTTTGATCTCAAGCACTGGATTCTCACAACAGTAACAAAGAAAAATATGGAAGAAACCTTGGATTTTCATACTTACATTAAGTATATATTTGCTACAGGTATATAATCTCAATTAATGGAGTTTTAAATGTTTCTGTCATGCAATTTATTTTCATGTTCGCTCACCACTCTCTGTTGCTGGTCCTTCAAAATCTTTTCTCCCTAATGCCTAGTGCAGTGGCATTATAGTCATGATGATAATCCTACCAGAGAATGTGATCTGTCTACAAAAGAGTGATCTTAGATCTTGATCTTGTTATACAAGTTGTATGATTTTTTTAAACAAAAATACAGTTCAGAAGAATTCTGTGGCAATTTTCTAAACTTGTATGTCAATAATGTTGCTGTATTACCTTGATTAAGGGGAGAAACCAACTCAATTTTGCTAAATTACTGTGTGCTTTGATATCACCAAATACTCAGCACTGAGGTCTGGATTAAAAAAAAAAAAAATTAGAATGGATTTGTGGCACTTTCCCGTCACATCCGAGAAGAACTGAATTCTCAGAAATGTCTTAATACTCAGCAGGTCCCTTAAATGTTTCATGTTGGGTACCCTGAAATGTAAGCATCCCAAATCATCTCCTACCACTGGACTGCATATGCAAAAAGTTAATTACAATTTGAACTTTTGTGGCCTTTCGAACACTAAACCAACACTTAAAAATTACTGAAATGCATGACTGACACATTTTGCCTACAAGTAGAGCCACTTCTCTGCTTCTTATGTGTTAAAAAGAGCTGCCTTATGTATTACTTGAATTACAAAACTGCGTGCTGAGGCATTCCACCAAGTGATGGATAACTGGGGAGAGCTTCTGGGAAGCAATGAGATGCAGATGCCTCTCATAATACGCCATTCAGTCCACTTCTTCCTGGTCTTTTTCTTCAAAAGCTCATTTTAAACCAAAGATTTATCTCAGCGCTGAGAAGGCTGCATTAAATACAAAGAGCACGCAGACTGTAAATAGATTTCATAAGCATGCACAGGTTAGATGCATGCAGCCACATAATGCTACCTGGCTTCATTATCTGCAATGCAACAAATGTATTAAAAGTAGGTGGCCAGTTCAGAAACTGCTTCTTTTTGCCCCTCCTGCCTGAGAACGTGATGCTGTTAGGGGAAAGGGAAGTTCCTACTTGTGTTGCAGCATCATGTGGAGCTGGACTGGTGCTGCAGCAGTGAAAATAGGACCCTGGCTCCATGGGCTATTGCACTGAGGAGCCTGAGCCTTCTCCTGTCCTTCACAGTCACTGGGTGAACAGCACTGGCTTAAAAACACACACTTGACTCCGTAACAGTAAGAGATAAATCAAGAAATGAGAAAACTTGGTACAGACTGCAGGGATGATCCCACATTCTGCATGCAAAGTTATTGGTGGAGGATGAACTCATGCTGCAAGAAAGCCTCCTTGGAACATCTGGCATGATTATAAATAGCTGTATATTCCCAGAAGATAGGAGAAGGTTAAAAAGGAAAAGAGGTTCTGCTTTGTTCCTGCTGCTGCTAGCCAAAATCCACATTCGTATAGATCACGAGGTAGGAGTGAAATTGTTTCCCAGTGGCTGGTCCAGGTGGAATCCATGTCTTAGTAGTAGTTCTCTTTGGAAACTCCACAAGCATCAAGGAGCCATGGGGGAGGGTGCTGGTTTTAGTTGGGACAGAGTTAAATTTCCTTACAGTAGCTAGTATGAGGCTGTGTTTTGGATTTGTGCTGAGAGGAATATTGATAACACAGTAAAGTTTTTAGTTGTTGCAAAGTAATGTTTATACCAAGACAAGGACTGTTTCCACTGCTGATACTGCTGCTGTTCTCCAGGAAGCTGGGAGGGGACACAGCCAGGACAGCTGACCCAAACTGACCAAAGGGACATTTCATGCCATAACGCGTCATGCTCAGTATATAAGTTGGGGGTGGGCTGGGGGCCAGGTTGGCTCACTATCTCTCTTGCTTGTTGTGCGATCTCTCTTGGGCTTGGCCTGGCTCTCAGACTCTTGGGTTTTGGCTCTTGCTACTCAGGACCTGGCTAGGTGCTGGTTGGCGGGTGGGGAGCAGTTGTATCATTTATTTTATTTTCCATTATTTTCATTAGGTACTATTAGTAGTAATCGTATTATTTTCACTATAAATTTTTAGTAATAATATTAGTATTGTTAGTATTATTAGTATCACTATTTTATTCATTTATATTCAATTATTAAATTGTTCTTATTTCAACCCACAAGTTCCCTTGTCTTTTCCTCTGATTCTCCTCCTCCACTGGAGGAGGGGGGTGGTGAGTGAGTGGCCGTGTGGTACTTAGTTGCTGCCTGGGGTTAAACCACACAGAAAGCAAGCAGAAGTAATTAGGGAATCTGTATGTTTAGAGTAAAGATAAGTATCCTGCTATTGACGCTTGCGTCAGTGCTTGGCAGGCCTTGGCAGTGCCTACGGGCTGCCAAAAACGTGTTGGTGGAGAAAGGAAATGATGTTATTCACAACAGGTGTAAAGAGCATCCTAACATCCCTGTGCAGCACCCACTGCTAAGCTTCATTGCAGGGCCCACAGACACACATTACACATAGCCACCAGGAAGCACCAGTCACAGAACAAGAAAATAAAACTTCCTCACGTCTATAACCTGTTTTCCCATTCTCCTGTGGTGAAGAGTGTGGATTTGGCCTTTGTGCTTTCCTTAGTAACCTCAGAGGCTTAAAAGCCTTTCGGAAACCAGCACATGCTATTTCCTTAAGAACAATTCACAACGTCCAGGCTCTGTGGGATAGTGACTCCATCTAGTCTAACTGCTTAGACAAGGAACCTGTATCTACAGCTCCAGCTCAGAACAAGTGAAGGAACTTTGCTCAGCTTTTGTCAGTGTTATCCTAATTAAAGATGAATTTTATCACATAACTAGGCTTTCATTTAAGAAAGCACTTTTGCTTTCTAGTGTATCATCTCAAACAAAATTCAGAGGTATTGCTTTGTTATTAAATCCATTTGGGAGCTCCCACTGTTACCCCCAAGCTATGTTTCATCTCCAAAGCGTTATGTTGAAGCAGAAAGATATTTGCAAGTCATTTTTCAAAACTGTAATATTTCACTTGAGTTGCATTTATGCAGGGGGAGGAAAGAACCTCTCCAATATATCGTTTACATTGCAGTCAGGTTCTTGATAGCCCCTTAGCAACTATTTGGCATTTCTTGGCTTGCACTGTAGTCTCCATTAAACAAATCCAGACAGGACAGGAGGCCACATGTCGCACCATTTAGTGATGACCAAAGCCCTACTCACACTCAGCTCCGCTGGCTCATCAAAGTGAGCTCACGCTAACTGGATGAAAGAAAACAGATTCAGCACAGATTGCTTCAGGTTCTGCGATGCTCTGCATCCTCTTTCTTTAAACGGCGGCTACGTTCAAACTGGGGCCATTTCAGTGGCCCCATTCCACTGATCATAGCTCTATCTGAGCGCAGAGGGCAATAGTCTGCCTCCGCTTTGAATGCTGCTCAGCCTGCTCAGGGGTCATAGAAGCTCTTTCTTGTTCCTTTCTCCTTGTCCTAAGGCTTCATCCTGGGTATCTTGGCTACAGACTAGCAAACAAGCAAGCATATGATTCATTTTAAGTAAATAGGTATTCCACTGAAATGAACTAGAACTATTCACGTACTTAATGTAAAGCATATGCTTAAATGCCACCAGGATGCCTAAATCTTTGCAAAATTGAGCAACCTGCCACCGGAACAAACCTCTACTGGAAAAAAATTATCAGCCTGAACTGATGTGCGTCACCTGGTATTTGAAGCACAGTGGTTTCAAATGCATTGTCAACCCCCCTGTGTAACTCTTATGTGTGTTTGATTTAATTACTGAATGTGATAGCCTCAGGGAAAAAAAATCTGATATTTTAATGTACTGTATCAGTTGCTAAACCTCGTGTGAAGGAAGCCAGCATGAAGTATGTGCAGTATGAGAAAGACTAATGTTCACGCTCCTACCGTATCACTTAGTATCAGTCATTCCTGCAAAGGTAAAGGCTCTGAAAGAAGCTCATACAGCTCCTTATTGATAGCAAAATTAGGAGCCTTAAATATGTATTCCAGCCTGTCATCCTTACAAGTGCAGGTCTATCATCTACAAGTGTAATCAGAATTGAAATGAGAGTGGATGGGACAGCCTGTTCTGGGGCAGACAGACAAACAAGGGCTGCTTCACACTGTCGTTCTGAATCATTGAATTCACCGGAGCTTGTGTTACTGTTTCCATTAAGTGTTAAAACTATCTTTAAAAAGAACTATCCTCCTTGGGGTTTGTAGTATGTACTTGGCAGGAGACTAAAAACACTGATTAGCGTCTGTGCCCTCTCCTCTTCTTCCATCCAGCCAACAACCTGCATTGGATTCCCATCTCTTTCTGTATTTAGGCTGGAGGCCGCTCAGGGCTCCTGCCTTCTGCCTGTTTTGCCTTCTTTTACAATGGCTCAGAAGAAGAGGGGACTTTCACAAGGGATCGGTTTAGCGTTAATACAAGAAGGATCTTTGAAAATCATGTTGTTTATATCATTCAGAACAGTGCACTATGTGCCAAAATCCCTTGCCATTCTCTGGGTTTACTCATCTATCCACGTAGACTTGGACTGAGCACAGTCCAAGCAGAGTAATTAACAAAGCATTAGTCTGATGACAAAATACTTACAGTTTTGTCCATCTTCTTTGGGATTTCTCTGCCACACAGGCATTTCTTTAGTTCCAGATTTTGTTTTCCATGGTATGTCCAGCACATCCATTCCAGTCTCTGGAGAAACACAGAAATCACTGTCAGAGAAAATTAAAATTAACTGAAATGAGTAAGGTAAAAGGCAAGTCCAACCATTCTTATTTAATTACATGCCATGTTTCTTTCAGGTTTCTTCTTTCAGTGAAGAAACATGGCATGTTGTTGTTATTATTATTATTATCATTATCATTTAATCTTCGTTTGCTGCCCTATTAAGCTGTTTTTTTTCCCGATTCTTTCCGTTATCGTACCTCGGGGCAGGGGGGAGTGAGTGAGCGAGCAGCTGTGTGGTGCTTAGTTGCTGTCTGGGACTAAACCACGACATGCGCTCATCTCCTAGATTACGTGGGCATAATTCTCCCTGGGAGTGGGAGAGGGAAACATCTTGGAGCATACCTGGAAGCAAAATTTTTCAAGTCTACCTTAACAATGGGCAGTTATTAAAATAACATTAAGAGGTACTACTGTCCCTTACAACCTGTGGACACCAAAGACAGCATTTTAGGCACCGCATTGTGTCTTTGCTAGGAGCGTTCTTTTCCAGTGCATTCGCCTTAAATGAGAGTGTGTCCTGGCAATGGCGCACCATAGCCTGGCTGCAATGGATTCCTGATTTCGCTGACAGACTAATCCTTATTACAACGTTATCATTTCTTACTTTGAGTCTTCAATGAGGCACAGGTGCCCAGGTGAGCTCCAGCAGAGGCAGGAATTGGGTGCAGCTCACAGGCTGTCTTCCTTAGTGGCCGTCCTTCCGCACTTCGGCAGCAGAGGAGTTAACCAGGCGGTATCTGAGATGCTACTGGCCCACAGGATCAAAACAGAGCTAATGGCAAGTGACAACCTGCTCTCCTGCAGCTCCAGCTGCAGAATCCCTATGGCAACTTAGCCAAAATGAAACTGTCTTCACCCACGCATCTCCGCAATTGCGGGAAGCTCTCTCTGAGTGCCCAAAAAGCAAGTGAACCTGACAGCAGAAATGCTTTCTTGTCACCACAGGGATAAGGTATATATCTTCAGCAATTTATTACAGGGACTGACTTATCCAGATCATCTCTGTAACAAAAACCGTGACGACTTTCCTCTCTATTCCTAGTGAAAAAAAAATCCTAACAAAAAAAAAAAAAGCAACACTCAGCAGCATATAATTCATCGATTTCTGCAACAGCCACAAATCAGCAATAACCTCATCTTTTTAATATATTGTTAGCACCACAGAGCAAAGAGCGCAGGGAACATGAACAGAGATTGAAACAGATGAGTATAATGAGGATGTTTTAATGGTTATTTCAAGTTCTCCATAATCCAACCTCTATACTTGAATTTACAGAGTCTGTGCTACAAGTTTTCTGTTTCGACATCTCTACATCATCAAACACTGTTGGAGAGGCCCCAACACTCCTAGATTTTAAAAAGTCTAAAAAAAATGAAGAAACCTTCGGAAAACATCAAGGAGCCCTTAAGCAATTCAAGTTTCCCTCTAGTAATAGGGAAGATAACAAGGCTTTCTGCCGTAAGCTTTTTGTAGTTTTCAGTTCTGTACCACCTGTGAGTAAGTTTGCCTGAGCACAAGGAATTAACATTTACATGAGTTTGTCATCCCTATTCTCTTAACTCCTGGTATTTCGGTTCCTGTAACAATAAACAACTTCTCACTTTTATTTCAGTCTGGTTTCAGCTAAACATAAAATCCCTAATAAAATTTCTCTAAATTTAATTTTGGAGCCAAAGGAATTTCCAGATTTTCCCATGCCAGTGCCAACTGCAGTCAAACACATTGCAGCTCAGGTGCTCCAGCTAAAAATACTTATAGTTCAGTGGAGTCAGAGCAACTCCTCTATATGTTTACAATGAGCACGGGAAGTGTCCGTCCTTTATCAGGATTCTTGAGTCACTGATCACTCATAGAGTACAGTATTTCTTTCTGCTGTCCTGCACTATGAGATCAGGAAGGCTGTGTTTCTAGGTGACTGGCCACTAACAGGGCACTAAATCAGGTTGAAGGCTAGTGGTCCCTAATCTCCAAAAGGACAGTAGTGTCCTATGTTTAGAGAGGTTCACTAAAGCTGGATGTTAAGAAAGAGTTTTGAGAAGAAGACATGGCAGGAAGCCCAACAAGTTTGGGGGTATTTTGTACATGTCCCAAACAGTTTTTTTGTCATGTATTTTAGCCATCTCTCTGCAGGCTAGATTCTTAGTTGAGCACAGATAGCACTGGTCATGAGTAACAGAGCTGTAAATCCAGATGAAGGGTGGGTGGTGCAACTGCATGACGTAACATGGCCGAGTGCAGTTAGGTCTTGCACATTTCTGTGTGTTGTATTTCTGACACATCAGGGGTGCAGCAGACCCGCCAAGTACATGCTGCCTACGTGGCCAGATGCACAGTAACCTCTTGTTCCTAAACCTGTGCAAGAATATTCCATTAGACTTTACTGATGGAGGAGGCTTTTGATCACTGCTGCTACACATTCAATAATTTAAAGCTGTAACACATACTGGACCTACAAGGAAATATTCATCATTTACCATTTAACCATGAAGAATTTTGAACATTTCTAAAGGACTTGGTCATTGCCTTACACTTATTTTTATATTAGTGTGTTTTGGAGATTTTTTTTGCCAGAGAAGTAACTGCAATCCTACCTGCAGATGAATTTTGTATATGCAAGTCAAAAAACTTACTTTTGTATGCATGTTTATGCAGATGTTTTGTCTTCATCTTCAGAGGAATATAGAGCAAAATAATACACAAATCATAAGTCATACATATTTTAATGTAAGTTCCCAGTATGCTTGAGTTACATAAATCTCTTTTTGCATCTTGGGTTAGGACAAAATGCAGCTAAAATGCCTCTAAACAATGCCTCTGATATTAATTTGAGGAAAGGTTGACTTTGTTTCATTGTAATCTGAAATAAAAAAGACGCAAAATGCCTCATATGATTCAGTAACTGCAGCTATGTGGAAAGGCGTGTTGACTGGTAAACTCTTCAAGAGATACATGAAGACTTTAACAAAGTTTATCCTAGAAGCCTTGGAGCTGTACAGCTAGACATCTGGGTTTTGGGTTGCAGCAGTCTGGTTGATTTGTGCACCTGATGCAATAGCATTTTTAACCTATCCAGTTCATCCAGAAACTCTGGAATTAGATGTTTTGAGCCACACTTCAATTTTCCGCTGAAAAACATGCAAGAAACTTGGTACTTGCCCTGTTTTATTTCACTTTAATGAACTTTCAGTCTAGTAAATGTCAACACACCCATGTTTGCATGGCTCTTAGTGGGTCCAATTCACATAGTGCTCTGGTTTACATTCACAGAGCACAGCCAGCAGCTGGGAAGGGAGAAACATCTTTGTATTCCTGATGTCAAGGAAGTAGGGCCTTCTGGTCCTATTTTTTCTGTCTTTGATAGTAGGCGAGAATATGGAATACCAAGTTTCCCTGTGATCCAGACTGGAATATTCAGAAGTAACGGTTGCTGTTTTCTCTACGTGAAGAAGACAAAAATGCTGTTCAGTCTTTCTTCAGTGCAAAGACCTGCTACTGAATGAATCTACTTGTTTCTGAGACTGCTGAGAAGCTGAGATTCTGTTGTCTGCATCTTAAGAAAGCGTCTCTTGGGTTCAACAGACTTCAATGTAAAATGTTCAAGAAAAGGGTTGTTTAAATAGGAGTCATATCTGTGATAATTTAAGAATATGAGAAAGATGGGCCTTCGAGGGGGTGGTAACATCTTATTGGAACAGCAGAAAGTTGAGTAAGAAGGGTGTGCTTTTCATCTCATCCGAAGGGCTTTCGCACCTGAAAGCTCTTCTTTCTGCTTCCAGCTGCATCGGGCAGTGCAATGGAGAGGTAACCTCTCCACAAAAGCCTTGACTCTATCGGTAAGAACTACCATCTCTCCCTGCCTGTTCTGATGTAGAATTGATATAATTAAGTTGATTTTCTTCTCAGAACTCTTCTCACTGTCTGAATCCACTTGTCTTGGAAAGCTTTAAATTATAATATTTCTCCATATTCAGGTTCCTTCCTGTCCTGGTTTTGGCTAGGATAGAGTTAATTTTCTTCCTAATAGCTGATATAGTGCTGTTTTGGATTTAGTGTGAGAATAATGTTGATAACACACTGATATTTTTAGTTGTTGCTAAGTAGTTACGATGCTTAAAGTCAAGGACTTTTCAGCTTCCCGGACTCTGCTAGTGAAGAGGTGCACAAGAAGCTGGGGGGGAGCCCAGCCAGGACAGCTGACCCAAACTGGCCAAAGAGATATTCCCGACCATATAGTACCATGCTCAGTATATAAAACTGAAGTTGGCCACAGGGTGGGAATTGCTGCTTGGGGAAAGGCTATTGATCACCAGGTGGTGAGCAATTGTTGCATCGTGCACCACTTGTTTTCTATATTCCTTTATCATTGCTATTGTTATTGTTATTATTAATTCCTCTTCCTTTGCTGTCCTATTAAACTGCTTTTATATCAACCCATGGGATTTTTTTCCAATTCTCTCTCCCATCCCACCTAGGGGGGAGGAGTGAGTGAGCTGCTGTATCATGCTTAGTTGCTGTCTGGGGCTAAATCACAACGCCTTCCTGTAGATATTTATTACTTGAAGGATGACATACCTCAGTGTTAAAGCAAACTGTCCTTCTACAACCAATACAATAAAAAACAGGTATTGTTATTATTTTTCTCATCATGACCAAGGTTCTCGTAGAAGAGGCAGTGTGGTTTATCAGCTGGAATATGGAACCCAGATCAAGAAATCAGGCACTGTTCCTCATCTGCCACAAAGTGATTTTGCCATGTGAATAAAGCATGAATTCTGCAGGCCATGCTGATCTGTACCCAAGCAGAAGCTGCACAGCTCAGTTCAGATAAGGCTGACTCACACAGACATCCTGCTAAGACAGAGTTGCACCTTCTCTGATTCAGTGCCGTGCTGGCATGGCGCAGGGCAGACTCCGGGCTCGGAGCAGAAATAAGCTTGCATCTGCCTGCACAAGAGTACACGAAGAGGTGCCTGTGCCTCCAGGTCTCCTCTCACTTACCTGCATGGTCATTTAAGGTTTTAGGAAGATTGGAACAGGGATTTTTGCATCTAGCATTTATTACTATAACTGCTCATGCAGTTAAACTGTGATCTTCTTTTTGGGTGATCCTATGGAAATTATTAATTAATATGCTACGTGACTTAATATTTAAAAAAACACTGTTGTCAGAAATATAGGGTACAAGTAGTCCAGGAAGTTCATTAGCATTCTTCACCAGATAAATCTGGAAATATAGTGGTACATGCTAAATTATGAGAAGATGTTCAGGTGCCTTTCTCAGGGAAATGACTCCTCTTCCCTGGTGGGTTGTTGTGATTACTCGGAAACTGCATAATCTGAGATGGTGATGCCTGTCTCTTCTCCTGAATAATTAGAAACCTTTCCTGTCAGAAAATATTTAGAGTATAGTTTGTCTTCCATTGCTTTCGGTTCACAAAGCAATTACATCAGAAAGACTTAGGACTGGACCACTGTGATTTTCTTTTAAACTGATGCAGTTTTGTCACTAGAAACCTACTATCGATGCATATTCTTGATGTGTGGGTGCCTATTCTGCCTGAATCGTTATTTCCGCGATGATATTGAAAACCGTCTCCGCATAAAGAGAACGGTATTGCTGTACCTAAGTCAGTATGGGTAACATCTTGTGCATTCTAGTTTGCCAAGACCTAAGAAATTGATACAAGTTTAGCTTAGGGGGTATTGAGCCCAGGCTTCCCATTGCTCCCTGCTCTTAGTTCTTATTCCTGTACCTATCCAAGGGCTGTTATTGCTCTGAAGGCAACAGTTCTGGATTGTCTCCAGCCCTTATATTCATAGGTTATAGAATACATGTCCCTAAAGTGAGAAGTACTTTCTCCTTTGGTTATAGTCGTGGCTGGATTGGATAACAGTGTGTGTTTGTAATTACATCATTTACTTGACAAATCATCTCCAAGGCATGCATGATCACGCAGTACAGTAATTCCCCTAAATATAAAGGGGAGCACTAATTTTAGTTGCATTAATATGCAACTAAAAGTCAAATGAAAAAAAATTCAAATTATTTCTTTTTAATTCCTTCTTACATCCTCAGGGGAGAAAGCAAGAGGCAGTAAAGCAACAGCAGAGAACAGAAAGAGGATATCTGGCAAGTAGGTCAAGCTACTTAGAGAAAGATACTTTTTAAAAAGTAACAGAAATAAATTTAAAATACTTGAGGATGCAAGGGGAAAGAGAGAGAAAATCCAGAGTATGGAGAGGAGACTGCTGAATGGTCTAGTCTGGCCTCCCCTGGCACTGACCCATAGAAGTTTACTGGCATTGGACTTGGATGTGTTTTGCAAAAGCGTATCTAAGGCATCCAGCCCTAGTCCATGGTCTGTAATTCACAGGGAAATAAGTTCACTTCTCTCCTAACACAAATTAGGAGAGGGATTCTGGAAAGAACAGACTGAGACTGACAGCTCGACTGGAGAGGCTGGACATTTTTTTGAATGGGTGCAAGGATAGGGCTAAGAGTGCCTGCCCCACTCAGCTGTGCTGCCTCTGCAGTGCAGGGCTAGATTTTAATTTCAATTAGGTTTAGGAACCCAACCACAAATTCCTAGTTTTTAGCAAGCGGTTTAAAAAAAGTGGTGCCGCTATTGGATTGTTTGATTTTAGTGCATTCAAGGGCATAAGCTACTCAGGCAACTGATGTGATTTTGTACCTTTTGGCTTCTAATCTTATTATCTCTTATACAATCAATACACATGCAAAGTAGAATACTGGTTTCTGTTCTGGCTAGGACATAGAGTCAAATGGCTATTAAACATAATGAATAATCATCCATGACCGATCTATTCCAGACAACCACAGCAAAGAAGTCAGTAACTATCTCTCTAGGAGGGAGAGTTAGTCATTTGCTAGGCATTAAGAATCATCTTAAGATGACTGTGAAACACAGTAAAAATATAGGTAATTTTTTAAGGCAATATATGGCATTCGGCTCTTTCTTCCTGTACATCAACGTCTTTCCCCTTCCCTCTCTCCTCTTTCAGGCCTATGAAAAGATTAGTTGTGTTTCTGTAGTAATCTGCAGAACTGAGTAACTCAAAAGGGGAACATTTTTGTGAAGTATTAAATAGCTTGTTCATCAGCACGACACTATGCCCATGTTTTAAGACACAGTCCTAGTGTATACTCAGCTATTCTCAAACTTTCATGCTGTTTCTCCAGTAACAACAGTTCAACCTTTCAGGCTTCGATGCTTTGAGGAGCGTTAGCCATGTGCCTGCTTGGTAATATTTGCAAGTGTGCAAAATGACTTTGATACTCCCTCTCACAAAGAGTAGGAAGTAATTCAGCAAAAACTAATGTAGTTTAGAAAGAAAAGGCCCAGCTTCTATTTAATCAGTTATGTGGTAGTGAAGGCGAGGGGTGATCATTTACCCAGAATGCAGGGGTCACCTGCCGTTTGCTTCAATATTTGTAGGTAGTTTGGTAGTGTTGGGTGAGGGGGGTGGAGGTCTCTGATCAAAACGTATTATTTCACGCATGGCCAAGTCTGAATGACTGCTCTGAGCACGTCATTCCGAGCTTTCCATAGGGTCTCAGCCTCTGCTGCGCTTGGCTGAATGCATTGTGTGAACAGACTTCAGCAGCTAAATGTCACAGGTCTGTGTCATTGCTGGTAAACATCGGGGCACAAATGAAGGCCACGCACTGTAGAAGCTGAATTAATTACTGATGGATGTGGGGTAGACAGGAGAGTAATTCTAAATGTCTCTTTCAGTGTTACCTTTTCGTAACTTTTGATATCATTAAAGTGGCAAAAGAATAACAAAACAAAAAAGGTAGGGGAAAGGTAAAGTTAGAGCAAGCTGAGACATCCTGAGGTATTTTGGGATAGTGATGGATGAGTACCCCCATAGTACTGCAACTGTTGCAATTTTAGGTGCTGGGTCAGTACCAAACACAAGAAGTAGATGCGACATGCAGGGAGCATGAGTAAATCACACAGACGGGCGAAGGGACTGTGATTTTGCCTGCCCTTTCCCAGGTCTCCAGTCTGTAGGTACCCTGGCTGCACTTCTAGCAGGTCAGTGGCACTTTTCAAGGCTGTTTCTGGTTTCCAGTCTCGTGGCTCCAGGCTGGCAGGCATGTCTCTGTCAACATTTTTCCAGCAAACAATTTCTTCTGTTTAGCAATTTTCCCCTTCTAACCAGGCTGCCTTGCTGGCTGCCCACATCAAGGTTGGCTTCTTGTCTTTTTCTCCATTGCGTTTGTCTGCCAGGTTTGAAACTCTGTCTGGTTTATGGCTTTCCCCTTTTCTTTATCATCCCATTTGACAAGGTCCTGGATCAGATAATCTTACTGAATTAAACATTATTATATCTACATATCCTTATCAATCAGTGTGGCTGACTCCCATCACTGCCTTCTGTGTTGTTTGTTGGTTAGGTGTGGGTCTCTGTGCTCTCTTGGTTGTGGCTTGGTCCTTTTCTTATCCTCCCCTTTGGCATTGGAAAGATCCTTGCCCAGACACCCTTTGGGGAGCACACGTCCTCTCCTTCTGCATACCCTTACGATGATAGTTAGTATCTTGCTGAGCAGTAAGGAACATAGTACAGGACAGCAAAGGGAACTGGTGTAAGATCAAACATATTCTATACTAGTAGCAGGACTTTGAACTTGACACAAAATATCACCAGAAGCAGCACAGGGACTTTAAAATAGGAACATTATGTTGAAACAACCAAGTGCCCAAAAGACTGTGAGATGCTACATCCTGTATCAGCTGCATTTGGGAGATAACATGGTTGGTAACTCCTGCAAACAAAGAATTGTAATAATCCAGCCCTGAAAAGTCAAACCAATTCAAAATCTTCCCCTCTTATGAAGGGACGCAGCCTGCTGATATTTCGTAAGCAGCACAAAGACGGCCTCATAATACAATGCACACATATCTGTTGATCAGTTTGACAACAATACAAAAGCTTAACTCTGGAAGATGGATTTAAAAGTGCAAGAGGAGGTGAATACCCGGATGGCAGTCACATTCAGCAAGTGTCTCCTACATGAGCCTCATTCAACTCAACAGTGATTGCTGTGTCCAAGGACTGACTTTCTCCTCTTATATCTCCTTACAGCTTGGGCTAAATACAGTTGGTGGTGTTGATATCGAATAGGATATTTCGGATAAAACAATCAAATGTGAAAAATGAAATTTGTATTATGAAAGGCTGCTTAAAGTCCTTTGTAAAGTCCCAGACCAAGGCCACGTAGGTCGGTAATAATCATTAACAAGAGTTCTATTTGAAGAATAAGGTCCCTGACTAGGTACCATTGTTAAGATGTTCGGTAAGGACGATTTATTGCCCTGCTGACCGGGATGTTCTCAAGGATACATTATGAAGGGGCCCTGAAGCATGTTAAAATTGTAATATGAGCCAAAGTCCTTGAGACAAGGACATTGAGGGGGTCTTTCTTTTGAGTTGGTGGTCTGTGCTGGTCATAACAGCAGTCTTTCGACTCAATTTAAAGACAAAATGCGCATGACCAGAAAAGAGTGGGATTAAGAAAATGAATTATGGGAATTGATATGACTGTGTATGAGAATCTGTTTACTATGCATCATTATATCCTATATAGTCAGGAGGGCTTGGAACTAGATGGTCTTTAAGGTCCCTTCCAACCCAAACCATTTTACGATTCTATGATTCTATGATTCTATGATTCTATGATTATCAGCATGCTACATGAGTTAGGTGTGCTTTATTGGTGAGAGGACTCCCCTCCACACCTGGCCATTAATAAAGAATGCCTGCTTCTTAATACTGCATTAGGGTTAAGGAGTTTTTATTCCCAGTTTTCAGTGACAGTGTCTCCCTTGCCCTGTCCTGGGTTTGTCTCCCTGCTGTTTACTTCTTTTCTTTGCTCTTTTTTAACACAGAAAGCGCAAATAGCCACTGAGATCCCAGTCAGACAAGATATCCATTGTGATTAAAAGTAAATCTAAACAGAAACTGGTGAGACACCCACAGTAGTCAACAAACAAAACACGTTTAACTGATAGTACTGAATTATGCCAGTATAGTCAAAAAAGTGAAGATTCAAACTCACCCATTTTCCTTCATTTACCTGATGGCAGAGTTACAATAGTGAGCGTGGAGTGGGTTGGGGCACAGCAAAGGAGAGGTTAAAACACCCTCTTCTCTTTGTGGGAAAAATTGGAGCCCTAGATCTGCACAGCACTGTCCATACTCCCACCTCCCACAAGCCCTATGCCCACCCTCACTGTGAGCAACACAGGATGGCTTCTTCTCTCCACATTCCCTTCTTCAGAAAATCCTGCCTCTGTGGGGTAAGGCAGTGCCCATTCCATCTGTAGAAACAGCAGAAAGCCTGAACCATTGCAGTTAACAGACCAGTGTACAGCAAGGGCAAAGAGGCACCTGCTACTTTTGTGCTAATCAACATTTCAAATCTGTCACATGCCTCAAGTTAATTTCCAGCTGAAAAGCAATCCTTTTTCAAGCGCTTGATACAAACCACACATGGAAATTAGACATATCTTTGACTGATGATGATTTTTCTGATCTAAATGGTTATTTATGACAGTTTCAAATTTGATGAAACAAATTCATTTCAGTAAATTCCCGTTTTTTTATTGACAAAACTGAAGAGCATTCCCTTGGTAATTCCTGTGCTGGATACCACAGATCGCGCCTAACCCTGTGTTTGAATATTGTTTCATCAGCACAGTCAGACCTAGGGAATGCCTCTGCTGCAGTCACGGAGGTGATTACATGGCATGGAAATGTTCGTGTGCACTGTGAACTAGCAGGGGACTGCGCAGTTGACAGGACACCCATTAACAGCACAGTCAGGTAAGGTGTCATGCAATGCAGTATAGCTGTGCAGTTCAGCTCCTCCCTCCCTCTCCCCTCCATCAAATCAAGCTTGATCCAGCTTGTCACAGGACTCTGTCAGTCCTGTGACAGCTGCAGAGAGCTCAAAGAGGACTAATTTAGGCTAATCAGTAGAAAATACTTGAATTTGGAATTGCCCAAATTGGCCAAAACTGGGTGTTAGCTTCCTGAGAAAAGCCCTAATCCCAGGAGATTACTGCGAGGCAGTACAAACACATGTGGCTGGCACATTTGGTCTGTTATCAGATGGCTCTAGATATGATGCTCGTGCTCAAAGCTCTTGCATGTGGCTCTATCAAAGAACCAGCCCAAGACCTCAAGTCATCATCCAAGATCTCCCAAGCACATCTTCTGGGCACTCCTGGTGTGCTCCCTCAGAGCTCTGGTTGGATTCGGGCTCTACTACCTTCCCATTAATCACCTGGAAAGAAGGGAACATGAGCTTGGGAATGGGATGCTTCTGCTTCCACCCTGATATGCACTCCTGATCCTCTCTATGAAACCAGGGGGAAAAAGCTCAGGTGTCCCACAGGAACAGGCAATAGCAGAGAGAGAACAGTCCTCCCTTACCTGCTGCTGAAGGTACACCTAAGTGACATTGGTTTAGTGAAGTGCCAGTTGCCTTCTCCAGGTCATTTTTTCAGGACACAGCTGCATCTTTGGCTGCCAAAGATTAACTGGGGATTGGCTAGGTCAGCCCAAAATTGATGTGGAAGAGCTGGGCGAGCAAAACTTAGGAGAAGCCTGAGTAGGAGTGTGTCCAGAAATAGAAGGAGAGCTCGTTTTTTGTGTGTGCATGGAAACTTGACCCTGTATTTAGATTTTTGTATGTTGGGGATGTGGGACCTTGACGTAACGTAGCAGATTGGTTAGCTGGTTTCACCGAAAATGTGGGTCATATGAAGAAGCAAAGAGGGAAAAAGAGGAAGAGGTACTGCCCCACTAACGGTGGGGTGGAAGGTTGCAACCAGGTGGGCCCAGCAGTTTTCTCTGGGTGGGACCTGCACTGCTCTCTATGCCATGCACATAGAAAGCTGTCACGGGAAGGTCTCTCCATCGAGTGCAGACACGCTGCCAACAACCGTCCCCCCGCACAGCTCATTCATCTGCACGCAAATCAATGCTCGGCTTTGCCTACAGATAGCTCACATCCATCACAGCAGTGACAGTACCTGTGGCATCAATAGCCCACGAAAAACAGAGGCAACCAGATGGCACAGGCTGTTGCATAAAATAAGACATAAATGATGAGAAATACGGGTTGGCTGGTGTTGGGATAATATAGAGATGGCTTAAGTGATACCTTGGTTTTTGATTCTTTATATATACAGAAAGAAATAAAAACGTGTTATACACATACAGAAATATATTGTGCACATATTAAATTACTGTACAGAGCTTATTGAGTGGTGCAGATAGAGCATGACTTCCAGAAGAACAACAGTCAAGGGCTTATTACATTCTAAGAATAACAAAACAATTCTCGCTATCCCCTTTGCATGCCATGGATTTTAGTGGGAGCTGGAGCCAGTTTAGCTGTAAAACAATAAATACCAACCCCCTTACAAGCATTGACTGTGGATCTGGGGAGAAGTTCCTTTCATGCCTGAAATTCCCACTTTTTGCATGAGAAAAGCTGGCAATGAGAGCTGTTAAGGAAGCTGTTGGCACTCACAGCCGGGAGGATAGCTGGAGGATGGGTTCCATGTGCAGAATTCACCCTGGATTTCTAGGTGGCTGGCTGCCTGGAATGCCAGGTACCTGAAAACTGGTAGGCTGCTGGTAAAATGGCAGATTCCTGGTTTGACACCAAAGTGGAAGATATGGCAAGTGTGTGTAATGGCAGGAATTTCTGCAGCAACAGAAGGTCAGTTTACCTTTCTGAATCATTTCAGCAGAGTGGCAAAAGCTGTTTACTTCACATTGATTCTGTATGGCCAAAGAATAATTAAAAACCAAATAATCTTCTTTTTAAAATCTCATGGCTTTCAGGGTGTATTTCTTGATTTTGGAGTTTTGACTAGTTCAGATCATGAGTGAAAATCTGAATCCTGACCCTTTCATTTGTCAGTCTGAATTAGAGCTCAGGATGCGTTGAGCTCCCATGCAATGGGCAGATGTCCCTCCCTGATTGCAGGGGTCATTGAAAGCATCAGCCCAAGAACAGCTGTTTTTCTTTGCAGCATAGTGTACTTTTCTTTGTGTGTTTGCAAAAACACAAGGTGAACTTAAAAAATCACCCTTCTATGACAAAATCAGGGTATGTGCAAGGAAGCAAACAGAATGGTGTAGAAGAAAAGCAGTGGTTGGGCATTCAAAATGCAACCAGCTTCTAAGTGATGGCAAATGAATATTATGGCAACACTGTAGAGGATGGTGTGGGGATTCTTTTCAGTTTTGGTGGTCTTCCATTTAATAGGCCACCAAATTAAATGAAATGGTCTATTAAATTTGATAATTTAAATTTATAGTGAGAAACACTACTCTAACGCTGTTTTGATGGCTTCCACTCTCTATGAAGATATCCAGCACATACCTACCAAAGAACTTCATCGTGTTGGTTGCATGCATAGAGCTCACGGGGAAGCACGTGCAGAGCATAACTAAGCAAACCACTTGCCAGATGGGGAAAACTCCATGATTGTTGTGACTCATTTCTCTGCATCTGCTGGTCTGGAGTCCCAGAGGGTCGGAACGTCACTGCTGTCACTGTGAAGGAGTAAGGAAGAAGCGTCCTTGAGATGCCTGAGAGGAGATACAAGGGAGGCCGTGGGAGGCTGCTCGCTGCCAGCATCAGGGGTGTCCAAGTGGACTTGAACTGCAACACACTTAGGTGGAGGTTTCACTAAGTCTTACTATTTTATTAATAGGCTTTGTAAGATTTCTTTTATATTCCTGGTGTCTTGAAGTTCTGTTTGCTTAAAATCAGTTTAGAGTTAGCACTCAGATAGGGCAGAGCCTCAGGTTTCCAGATGGAGGCTTGGGTTGGAATTACTTCTGATCATTTGAGACAGAACCATGAAATTATGATGCCCAGCGAACACAGCCCTTTTTAATGCCAAATGCAGCTGGCAAAATGATTTTGTCTCTAAAAATACCATGGTTTTGTCCTTTGCCAAGCATTTCCAGTACTTAGCTGCCATTTATGTGATATGCTTCTTTTTCTAACTAAGGCTATTAAAAATTTAAAAAAATAAAATCTGTGAGCTGCAGAATCTTAGAGTGACCAAAACATCACATATTGAGGTTAGCAAGGACCTTTGGAGGTCATCTACTCCAACCTCCTGTTCAAAGCCAAAGACCCTGACTCTGTCACCTTTTCTCTCCCCTACACTGAGATTCCCCCTTAACTTTCTCTTCTCCAGGCTGGACAGTACCTGCTCTCTCAACCTTTCCTCATAGAAGAAATGCTCCAGTTCCTTCATCACCTTCGTGGTCCTTCCCTAGTCTTGCCCCAGTATGTCCATGTCACTCTCATACTGGGGAGCCCATAACGCCAGCTGTGTCTCACCAGCGCTGAGCAGAGAAGGATCTAGTTCTTAGATATTTGATCAGTTTTGTTTATGGTGAAGTAATTTTTCACACAAATAGATGTAGGGAAGCAGTAAGAGAGATTATTCTGATCATGTTACTTCCCATGGGTAAGATCATGTCAGGCATTTCATGGTTCTTGACAAGGACATGGTGAAAGTTTAAAAACAAAAAAGACCACGGTTGATGTTAGCGATAAGAGTACTTCTTGGTAGCTGCAGGAAACATTCAAATTGGGAAAAATAACATTTGTTTTTCTTTAAAGACTGCTGGTAACAGGTATTTAATCTGCTTGGGCTTTCCCTCCAAGTCTTTACAAGTGTGTCAAGCTGTTTCACCTACAGGCTTGAAAGCAGGAAAGAGGTCTGTCATTAGCTGTTTGTGTTTTCAAAACTGCAGGCACTCAAACACCCCAGTGAGGTGGGTGCAGTTAGCAGTCAGCACTTGCTGTCTCACATGGCAATTGGCATTCCTTTCAGTGTAAAATTCCTTCTAATTTTACACTTGGTTTCAAAACCGCATGCATTTGCCATAGTGTCAGTAGCAGCCCAGTTTGATTTCATATTTATGGTCCAGAACAAATACAATAAACTCGTGATAATTTCAGTAGGACCTGTGATAGGCTGTAAACTCATATACCATCTGCTCCCCACAATTCCTGAAACCCCATCCCAGCTCAAGCATTACTGAGCTTCCTTGCAGATTCCACCTTTGCCCTTTTCCACTAACCTTCTGCCTGATTTTGTCTATGCAAACATCTTTTGTTTGTGACCTCTCACTGTTCTGGCTCAATCACTCTACTAACCTCATGCTGGAGGAAGTCCTTTCCCAGGTCTGTATGGGCTTCTTACTGGTCAGGAAGGTAGTTCTGAGGAGGTGCCAACACATCAGGTGTCTGTCTGATCCAAAACTTCCTGCTGAACACAGTTGATGTCCCTGTATACTCAGGGTAAATCTGCACATTGTCTTCTAACTTTTAACGTCCAATGTTATTACTAATATTACTGAATTGTCAATGCAGTTAACAATTTTTTGAGTATCTCTTTGCTCCCAGCCCCGTAATTATTTCATACACTGCAGTGGCTCTCCTCAATATGAATATATGGGTACTATTTTGCACTTTACAAAGTAACATAATGGTCTTCCTCGTGTTTCCAGAACTCCTATTAATGAATAATGAAGGAAGGTGGGAATGGAGGAAAGAGAATGAAGGAGAATAAGACAGTAAGGAATTAAAAACAGAGAGCCCCTTTGCTAGTTTGGAAGAGGGTTGAAGTCAGGTGTTGAAGGAAGACTTAACAGAAATGGAGGTCAGGAAGAGAGACAGAGAGTAGTAAAAGAGGGTAAAGAGAGTGTTTGGTGGAACAAAAAATAAATTAGAGACCCTGCTATGTCTTCCTTCTGGAGGAAGAAAGATATGCTCCCGAGAAAGAGAGAGCTTATCACTGTCTCTGAGACAGCCTGCAGAAAGGGAAATGGGGGGGGCAGAAGTGTCTGTGGGGAAAAAAAAGCAATCCAGAAACCAGGGGTGCCATCTGTGTTAGAGGTGTAGTTCCTATTAAAGGAGAGCTGTAGATTTTCTGCAACCTAACCATTTTTAGAAACACTATGGAAGACAGACAGAAAGCTACAAGAAGAGAAGCAAAGAAGTATTGGCTTGTTTGTCTTCAGTAAAACATCCTTCAATTGATTGTTCAGAGGAAGATTATTCACCCTCCTTGAGAAAAGGGGCATTAAATATTTTGGATGCTGCTCTTGACCTAGAGTCTCCACTTTCAAAAGAGTTGCTTTTGAGTGCCATGGATTGTGCCGGATCACATGGCCCCGGCCGTCTGTTCCCACATCCTCCCTGCTCCGGGCTCCTCTGCCGACCTCGCACTCTGGGCCGCAGGTCACGCTGCCCTCTCCACCTGAAACACCAGTCGGCACCTGCATCTGACGGTGAGGAAAAGCATTTTAGGACATGTCTGTGTCATTTAATGCCAAGAACTGGCTGGTGCAATAAGCAGGTGTGTAGACAGTTTACCTAATCCAATGGTGCTGTCCACATCAGCAGAGGTAATCCATCCGGAGTGCCACCTCCCTGGATAATGGCTGTAGCAGCCCTGCTCATTGAGACAAGCATTTACAGGGAATCCCCTGGGACGAGCAACTGTATCTCTGAATTCCTGCCAGCTTTCGATCACATAAGGTAGAGCATGTCTCCTTGATTCAGAAGAAAATTCAATTTTCAAATTGCTCTCTAGCAAATGTGCACGTTGCATAGAAAGTGGCATGTGCATGCGGAATAAAAATCAGGGTTCACAGAAGCAGAATGCAACACCAGATCTCCACATTTTGCAGTGGGTACCGGCTTCATAAAGTGCTGGCAGCTCACAGGGAGCTCCTTGCTGCAGTTACAGCTGCAGCATGTAGTACATAAGCCTGCCATCTGCAGCTCAAATATAGCTGATAGTCACTTGTTTCAGTGCTGGAATAGGTTTTTTGTTTGGCTGCTTGCAGTCTCCTCCGAAACAAAAGATGGAATGGAATGGCCATAGGTGAGCAAAATGCTTCAGCTCACGGTGGATGGAAAAAGATAACTGAGTGGTTGAGCTCAACGAATGCTACTGAAGTTTTCTGGGACTGGGGGGGTCTCCTGCTGCGGAAGCAGGTGCTATCGGTTGGTAGAGGGATTGCAGCTGGAACATGGGCTTTATCTGCACAAGCATGTTGACAATTTGTGGGTCACACTGCAGTTTGTCTGCGTGCCCTGTCTTCACTGTATCAAGGGATGAGGGACCAGTTCACCTGGCAAATATACAAGAGCACCGAAATGTGGTCTGTGAAAACACGGTCTCCAAGCAAGCCACCGTACTAGTGAGTTCAAGTTACTACCACATCCTAACTAAATTATCCTGCACCTGCAGGACAACAGGGGAAGTCTTCTTACATCCTTCCAGCTTCCTGATGTAGCACCGCATCCCCACATGTCCTATTCTGCGTACAAGAACTTCACTGTGAGACTTTTCTCAGGCTGGTCAGAGAGAATTTCCACCAACAAACAGGCATTCTGGCACTACGTAATATTCCAGATACAAGTGCACCATTTTTCATTATTTATACAGTAATATGGTTGGTTTCCTATTTCTCTGAAGTCCATACTGACAAGCCTAGTGCCATACTCAAATCTGCTTTTGCTCCTCAGGAGGCTTAATTCTCCATTTAATTTGCATTATCATGGTACAAAGTGGCTGCAGTAGATCAGAAAATTTAGTCTGTGTCTTAAAGTCTTTTTCTCATCTCCTTCCACCTGGACAGATTGCTGATCATAGTATCCATTAGCACCTCCACTTCTCATTACCACATGCTGACACTAGTCAATTTGAAATCTTCTTCAGCCAGGTCTGCTCCTTCTCCCGCACTAACCTCACTGTGAGCTGGGATGGGCTCATTTCCCTGAGTTCAGCACCTGGAAGGGAACATTACATTTGGCAAGAGCCACAGTCACACCCTTGTCTCATCCATCACCTTTCTAAATCATCTCTTCCCACATGTTAAGAGAAGTCTACCGTTCTGGAGTCATCCTCGCCCAGAAACTGGCCTTTACTCACCCTGCTTTTGCATTTTGCACAATTCCCCCTTAATATGCCTCCTAATAAACCACTTCCGCTTGTTCCTGGTTGCTCATCGCACGTGCTCTCACTTTCTGCCTGGACTATTGCAAGCCCTATCAGTACAGTTTCAGGTCTATATTCGTCTCTTGAAAGATCTCTCTTGGCTTTCAATCAGCTACAAAAACACCCTGATCATCCCAAAGTCCCTAATGGGGCTAACGGGGGTATCTGTGCATAGTGCCACGCATACTCCCGCTGACCTCTGTGTTGTGGCACTCCTCAGGCCAGCCTGATCCGTAACCTTGGACCTTCTTTCCCATCACAGGGTTCATTGCTGCTGCCACACCAGCTGCCAACACGATCACTTTGCAGGCTGTTACACACCTCCCTTATTAACACATCATCTCTCTCAAAACCACAGCTCCAAATGCTCCAGTCTGTTTTGCTTACAGCCTTGCAGCCGATGCCCCACGCCATGCCTTACTCCTACCAAAGCATTCCCTAGTTTATGGCCCCGTATCACCTCTGATTTTATACTGCTACATTTTACAGTGTTTTCCCTTGCTGCAATTATTGTGCTTTCCAAGGTTTTGTATGCACGATGGCTTATAAAAATAAATTGAACCTCTGCTCTTTTTACTGTTTTCTAGCCACAGGGGAAAGTAATTCATTTGTTTGAGGAAAGGGGAGTGGAGAAGGCACTGGCACTCGGTCACAACTCCTCAAACCTTATACAGATTACACTTCACTGAAAGGCAGAGAGATCAAAATGTTTCTTCAAGCACTTTTCCAGACATATGGAGATTAAAGTTAGAAAAAAAATTGGTTTGTATGTATTTCCCTTCAGCTGGTGTCACTTCATCAAAGATAGTCATTTTCAAAAATGTCTCTGTAATAAATCAGAAATAAAACTTTGGAGAAACCAATGAATCTTTACTTAGTTTTCAAAGATGCTTTTAACTGAATAGCATCCCACAGATAGGCATGATCTTTCTCTGCATGGATATTTACTACTGCTTCACCTGCCTCACATGCCTTTTAATAAACATATTAAAGTGTCAGCTAGATTCATTGCATCTCCAGCAAGAAGTAATTTTGCATCCTTCACTTAAAAACTAGCTTTGAAACATCCCAAAGCAATTATTCCTCAGTGAATCACAACAGACAGGTTGGTATTGTTAGAGAAAAAGTGCCTAAGGGTACTGCTCCTTCCTTTTCCTCAGGAGCCAGGAACAGAGCAATGGCACACGCATCTTCATCACGCTGCACCTCTGACCCCTCTGCCCTGTATGTCTCAAGCCAAAGAAACGCATTTACAGTGATGATCTCAAAACATGTAAAAAAGGCAGAGGGCAGTTACGTAAGAGTGTGGGAGAGTACGAAGACAGTTAATAGCAAAAGCTACACAAATTTTTACTGTGACTCCTACAGCATTTTATTTCTTGAAAAATACATTATTTATGACATCTTTCCACACCAGTTCCTCATAATGTAATCCTTCTAGAAGGCATTACATGGGTGCTGCTCTCCTCGCTCACAGCAGGAATTGTGCGCAACTTCATTTGCAGTTTGTATTAATTACAGAAGATGGCAGTACTAAAAGTAATTATGATGCATGGCTGATGATTGGAAGACTGCTTCATCTTTTGTTCCCTTCCCAGTCTGACTTTACAGAGGCTGTGGTGCACCAAAACTAAACTGGGCTTCGAGGCAGAAAAATTATGAGCTCTGGGACAAAGAGATTTCAGTAAGTGCAGGTGAACTCAAAGGTTTGGGTTGTATTCAGTATGAATAGGAATGATTCCTTGTATTCTTCAATTATGCTAAATATTATTCAAAATACTATTTCTATTACTTCTAAATTGCCTTCAACTTTCTCCAGGGAAACATTTTGGGACCGCTGTAGAGTTTTGGAAATTACAAAGGGGAGATCAATCCATAGGCACTACAGGCTTTGTTCTACATGGAAAAGGTATGGGGGGATCATACCCAAAAGGTGTGGGATCATCCGTGTGCATCTGAGGGTCTGATTACTGGGGAGGTGAAGTCCTGTCTTCCTCCTCTGTGCTGGTTTCAGGCAGGAGAGAGCTGCTTTTCTCCACAGAGCTGTATGCTAGACTAGGGTGGCCGAGGGAATGTTTCATTCCACGGTAGTCAGGCTCAGGGCACATGCGCAGTTCTGAGGCAGGAAGTGGCCTGGGTCGGGAAGGGGGGGTGTCCTTAAGGCTTTTGCTGGCTTCTTAGCTGGGTCCTTAGCTCCTTTGTTAGCTCCGGTCATGGTTGTTAGTGGTGGGGCAGGTTGGTTTGTTAATGGGTTGGGGGGTCAGCTGGCTTTTGTCCCTGCCGGGTTGTTACCCTGGGGCTCTGGCTCTGCGGGCTCTCAGCCTCTGACTCAGACTACTCAGGACCTGGCTTTGTGTCAGTTGGCAGGTGGTGAGCAATTGTATAATATGTTCTATTTTTCTATTATTTTAATTACTTATTAGTAGTATTGTTAGTGGTATCACTATAATTTTCATTATATTTGATTATTAAATAGTTCTTAGCTCCACTTTACAAGCTTCCTTGTCTTTTCCTGCAACTCTCCTCCTGCACTGGGGTATGGTATGAGTAAGTGGCTGAGTGGTAAACCAGGACATCCTCCCACCTCATTCCCTTTTCTTTGTGGGGCACCGAGTATTCAGACCAAGGAGTGTAGGAGAGGACATGTAAGCAGATGTCCTTGGGCTTCTGGGTGAACATCCCAGTGAGGATCCATGGGCTCACCTTCATCTGCGCCCTTCTGGGAGCTGCTCAGGTGTCTGTGGAGGCTGTGGGAGATCATGCTGTGGCTGGGTGGGGCGCTGATCACTTCTGGGGTCTATGACTGGTTTTAAGGAACCTTCCTAACCTGGAGCATGACTATGGCAGTGATGGGAATTCATCAGAAGGGACAATTCTGAAGGTTACCACCTGTAACATTACTAAACACATTTTTATTCTAATTATTATCTTTCCTAAATCCACATGAAATACAGGAGATGGTTTATTACTAGAAAATATTATTCCTCTTAAATCCTCTGTATAAAGGCAAACAAATAATTGACTTTGGTGGATCACAAGTCTGTTCTCACAAGTAGCTGGAAAAATTGCTATCTGCATTTCTGTTCAGTACCTTTAAGATGCAAATTCTGCTGGAAGTGCTAAAAGATTCAGTAATGAGACTGATGCAAAACACTGTGAAAACCTGAACCACCAAAATCAGAGTTTAAACTCTTTTAAAGTCCAAGGAATAAATGAAAGAATTTGAACTGCTTACATGATTTCATTATTCTTTGTGTCTGGACTTCAGTATTTATTTTCCTCAGTGGAGAGATCCTGTTCTGAAGAAACAAAGACAAAAATGTGGTTTTACTCTCACTTCTGCGAGAGTTAATAGCCCAGTGACTTCAAAAGGAATGGCACGTAGCTCTCCAAGCCTGAATTTGGTCCACATAATATAAAATGAAATATGCCCATGCAAAACAAAATCGCATAAAGGTCTTAAAGGATGAAATCTCACAGTTCTGGAACCCACAGCAGAAGCAAAAGTGAGCAGGAGAAATTCAGACTGCCTCCACAAGACTTCACTGGGTTTTTTTAAGAAGTGTGTGTAAAATGGTTTCTTTCTCTATGCGGGTTGTTTCTTTACCCAAACCTCCCCGGTCTTCAGCGATAAGCCTGCTGCAAATAACACAAGTGAGGGTGTGCAGATAATATTAAAAACGCTGTAA
This sequence comes from Rhynochetos jubatus, assembly GCA_027574665.1. NCBI lineage: Eukaryota > Metazoa > Chordata > Aves > Eurypygiformes > Rhynochetidae > Rhynochetos > Rhynochetos jubatus. The sequence continues at coordinate 14,109,700 of CM050652.1, forward strand.
AAATGGAAAGGATTTTCCTCTGAACAGATCTCAAGTTCTCCATTTAATTTTTGGTAATACTGCTTTTATTAAATTATTTTCCTTAACTTCAAAGTTAATTCCAAAAGGAATTGAGGATGTCAAAAACTGCTTAAAAGAACAAAGTGGGAAAGCCCATGTTACATTAACCTGACAACACAAGAAACAGCCTTGAAGATCCAGTTATGCACGTGCATTATACACACACGTAGCCCTCACTTTGGCTCCACGCTCCCTACTGAGTAACCTGGCTTCCAAGGAGGAATATTGTGAGAAATAAATACAAATGAGACAGGAAGGGAGGGAACTCTCTTGAAATATTACTGGGGTGCGTATTTCCACCGTCGGTGGGGCAGAGTCTCTTCCTTCCTGATTTGGTGCTTTTGTGCCACGTAGGTGCAAACTAGGCATTCAAAACTGGCTTAATGTTAGTGTAATTACATCCTGTGCCTGTCAATCTGTCTCCTCTTGAATAAATTACATCATGATATTTTTAATCAAGGCAAAGTCAGAGCAGATCAGCCCATGGGATCAGAAACCCAGCTGTGCCCTGTACAACATTGCCTGATTCTTGTCTCAACTAAGAATATTTTGAAAAGTATCTTGCCTGAGTGGCACCGCAAAGCACCCGACCACCTTAATGGGATTCCAGATTTTCAAAACCAGGGCAACATCATGATCATGAAAAGTAATTTGCAAGAAACTTTCACTTTTCACCATCCCTTGCTCCCAGCTGCCTTCAGTTGCAGTCCTCTTGTCTACCTCTGCCAGGCATGAATTCATGCTCCAGGATGCTCCGGGTCATTGCTGTGAAGCTGCAAGGAGCCTGCTTTATTAAGCACATCCTCCTCCTAGATTTCCACTGATACAGCATTATTGCATCCTTCCAGCATACAAAACACCCCATATATTTGTTCTAGCCACCTGATTCTCTTACTGATACTGTCCAAACCAGGACCAGCTCTAGACCAGATCCTACCAACCACTGCTTCTATTCCTGTTAACTGTGTTCCAAAGCTTTAGTGGCTGTTGGTCTCATATACTCCTTCTACCCCTGACTATACCCACAGATGCTATATCCAGCCCTAGCCAGGATTTGGGCTAGGAACTTGACAGTGAAATGATCTCTAGGCTGTCACTCATTAATGCATCCAATCTCCAGCGATAGAGGAGGCAGGAGATCTGCAGCTTCAGAACACAAACTTAAAAAGCCTAATACCAAAGGTGCCTGGGGAGGGTCTGGTTGACACACTTGGAGTGCTGATGTGGTGCAAATGCCTATTTCAACCAGGGGTGAAATAAGAAAAAACCGCAAAAGAGAAAAGCATTGTGTTTCCTTATTAAAAAGTAGGTCACAGGTGTTAGTTACTCTGTGGAATGTGAAAATGTCATCAGCTATGAACTTTTTTAGCCACTTTGAGGTGATATTCAGTAAAGATGGTAACAGTAGTGGTGATAGAACATATGAATGGTTTCCTTTTTTATAGGCAGAAACAAGCGCCTATAAAAAGTACATTCAAGGATTTAACACTGAATTTAGGTAGCTCTCTCTTGCACTAGTAAGAGCCACAGCACAAAAATATAATTAACAATTACATTCTTTTAGTGCCTTTTATGTAGTTGTCTCAGAGTACTTTGCAAAGCTGAGTCAACAGCCAGAGAAGTTGAGCTGCTTCATATTTAGTATTGCAAGGTCCATCAGTCTGGGCAAATCAGGAACAGGCTCCCAGTAACTGATCCCTGGTGTCTGCTCCAAACCTGTGGAGTTCAGCTTCATCAAGGGAAGGAGTGCAATATCTGTTAATAAAATTAACTGTCAGGTGGACTTTTGCATATCTTGAGTGGAGAAAAAGGCCAGTCCTGGTTGTTTTTTCATAAACTATGTGTTATTCACAAGACCAGACAACTAATTCTACTTTGTTTGGATATGGTGATGTTAAATTCAGATACCAAAAAACCTCTCCTATAACTCATTTTGTACATTACCCTTTTATAATAATGCATTCCCTGTTTCATTCCTACTGCAAAACAGTCAACCCCATACTGGTTTAAAAACACTATCTACATTGACTTTATTGATCTAGTCCTTAACCTGAAAAAAATTCCACTATGTTCCCTTGAAGACTCTTTAATAAAAAGAAACACAGCTCCTTTAACTTTTCTTTATAGCCTGTTTTGCAGAGCTAGTGCAATCTTTGTTGACCCAGCCTGTACCCGCTCCAAGGTAATAATAACCTATCAGTGTGTGCAGGGACTGATGTAGTGCTCAGTATTTGAAATAGTGCTTGACAAGTGTCTTGTACAGAAAAAGCGTTGCCTTTTTGTAGTTTGTCTCTTATCGGCACAACATCAGGTATGTTTTTCTTTCTGAAGCATTAGCTGGCGTGAAAATTCCAATTATTGTTTTCATACAAGCTCGCGGTCTTTTTTGATTGTTTCATTCAGCACCTACCTCTTGGGCTGTTTCCTCGATCTTGGACTAATTATTTTACGGAATTCTACACTGATTTTCCTTTTCCATCTGCTGGTCTAATCAACCTAATGATCCATATCCTCTGGAAGCAGATTGCATTATTCCTCAGTATTTGATCTGCTTCTTACCTTACCATCATTCACTCCGTAGTCTGGGGCTCTGGTCCTTGGCTGCTGATGGGGACAGTGACAGCACAACTTTAAGCAGATGTTAGATAAGGTTACCTCCAGAGGAATTAGCGTCATCTCCTAGCACAGCTCAGATTAGCCTAAAAGCTACCTGAGAGGAGAGTGAGCACCATTGATCCCCACAGCTACAATTACTTAAATCAATGGATTTGACAAAATCGTGGGGACCGGTGTTCAGAATGAGGGATAACACAAAAGCTCACTTAATGCCTATATGCTACCAAAATTTCTCTTACCAAGACTGACTTAGTGGCAATTTTATACTATCTTCAAGGTGTAAAGCAGCTGACGTGCTGTCAAGATCATCCCCTTGTTTTTAAATATTTCTTTTGATTGTTTTGATGTAAAATTGTTGAGTGTATGAATCAGGGCCCTTAAAACTGACTCAGAGCTACTCCAAGTGTAACACTAGTGAAGCACTAAATAATTGCGCGACAGTTTTTTCTGTTTTAAAAGCATACAGCTCTACATTAAACAGAAATAAGCAATGACTGGTGTTTAAGCTCAGACCTAGGGTCTAACATAACTACTCATCCTCACTACTACTTCTGCAGAGGCAGCTCCAGAGGACCCGTTGACCACCAGACTCCTGATTGAATTAGCCAACCTATTGAATTGGAAAAGTACTTTTTCTTACAAGCTGAACGCTTCTCTGCTCAGGTTTAGAAGACACCAAAAGTGTTCATAACATGAATACTCTGGAATAGAAGTCTACAGCAATACAGTTTCAAGGGGGTGGAAGGTGGGGGGAGAAGGAGGGGAGGCAAGTTGGTGTTATGTCATTGGAATTCGTTGCTTTAGAAAGGTACCAAATGGCATACGATGAGTATGTCTTGTGTTATTTTTGCAAAAAGCCAGTGAAGCTTCACATACTGCCAGCCTATCCAGGGCATCGCACAATTAATACTTCTTTATCAGCTGTGATTTGTGAGATCTTTTAAGGCTGAAAAAAATATTTCCATTGCACATCTGACTGCCTGGGAGGGTAAAGCACAGATAAGAAATCAATGTTGCATAGAGGCTCTGCGGAGAGAGTGCATCCTGGTCCCAGACAAGCCTGACGACGTTTGCATTCTCACAGAGAAGAAGAGCTAATCAAAGCTGTGACACGGTTAAGTTCCCCTAAATTAGAAGATAAGGAGGAAGGAGAACTGAAGTCCCCAGGAAATTATTTGATACTTCATTTGCACTCAAGAGGCAACCCGACAACTGTCACTGTCACAGGGGGGACAGAAACGCACGAGAGATGCTGATTCCTTAAGATAACACTGAAGGAGCGGAGCACTGCTGGTTTGTTTCCTTGGCTTCTGTGCCCCAGAGAAATCTCACAATGACAAGTACACTGGAAGTTGCTTTTGTAGTTTGTTGTTTTCCTTCCAGAACTTGGTATGTAATCAGGAATTTAACCTTCTCTTTCCCACGTAGCTTGTTTCATAACTAAACTTGCAGAGCTTCTGAACTTGAGGTGCATCCGGCAAATCCGTAGCACATGTGTTGCCTCAGAGGCGATGAATACAGGGAGAGCACAGCTTGCAGGCACCTGCTGGAGGGGAGCAGGTCTGGAAGTCCAGAAACTGGGATGTGGTGCTCACCATCTGGAAAGTTTGGGTTTGAGGGCCTGTAGCACTGTGTGCCACAAGGAGAGAACTGCTGCTGGTAGAGTTACCAACGGGGATACAAGAGAGAACAAGGACACCTTGGTCCTGAAGATTATTTAATACAAATACGCATAACAATAACATTTCAAATGCTCAGCTCCATATAAGTGTGTATTAAAAATCAAAATGTGTTTGAACGTGGTTGCATTCTTTGGGCCAGAGCATGTGAACTCCAAGCCAGCCTTTCCTACATTATGAAGCAAGGTGGGAGTTGCCTGACCTGCATAGTTCAGGCCAGAAGACCTCCCTAAACAAATTGCATTTCAGAGAACATTTGTCCAGGAAGACCTCTATTCATTACCTGCGGGGTTCCTGGCATGCGGGAATCACAACTCTCAAATTCTGTCACTGTTTTTAAGAGCCTATATCTAGCTGGAATTCATCTGAATTCGGTTTCTAGACAGTGAATCATCTGCTTGTGCCTAATGGTTAGAAGACATCTATTACATGTTTCTTTTCTGAATGTACATGTGGGTTGATTGAGACCTTTTGCAGCCTCCTCTTTGCTAATCAGACAGATTTGAGGTCCAGGGCCTTTCAGGTTAAAGAAAGACCTGCAAGTCTTCCCCTTTCACTGCGGTTCTGATCTTTCTGGGAACCATTTTTAATTAATTAATATCCTTCATTAACTGGGATACCAGCATTACACATACCAGTTGCACCACTGCCAAATACTCTCACTTGATTTTCTTCTGTGTGCGCGTCCCAGAATCACATCTGTAGAGATGTTTTCCATAATTCCTATGTGATGTAGATTATTTATAACTTTAATTTGTAACATGAAATGTTGCATAATACTAAATTAAAGAACATATAGAAATTAAGTAATATCATGTATAGAATCATTGAATCGTAGAATGGTTTGGGTTGGAAGGGACCTTAAAGATCATCTAGTTCCAACCCCCTGCCATGGGCAGGGACACCCTCCACTAGACCAGGTTGTTCCAAGCCTCATCCAGCCTGGCCTTGAAGACAGCCAGGGATGGGGCATCCACAGCTTCTCTGGTCAACCTGTTCCAGTGCCTCATCACCCTCTCTGGGAAGAATTTCTTCCTGATAGCCAATATAAATCTACCCTCTTCCAACTTAAACCCATTACCCCTTGTCCTGTCACTACAGGCCCTTGTAAAAAGCCCCCCCCCAGCTTCCTTGTAGCCCCTTCAGGTACTGGAAGGTGCTATAAGGTCTCCCGAGAGCCTTCTCTTCTCCAGGCTGAACAAGCCCAACTCTCTCAGCCTGTCCCCATAGCAGAGGGGCTCCAGCTCTCTGAGCATCTTCGTGGCCTCCTCTGGACTCACTCCAACTGGTCGATATCCTTCTCATGCTGGGGGCTCCACAGCTGGATGCAGTACTGCAGGTGGGGTCTCACAAGAGCAGAGTAGAGGGGGAGAATCCCCTCCCTCACCCTGCTGGCCACACTTCTCCTGATACAGCCCAGGATACAGTTGGCTTTCTGGGCTGCCAACGCACACTATGTAAATAGTATTAATAATATTTCTTTAAAAGCAAAGATGCAACTGCGAAGTATTTTTTTTCAGATGTGTGTTAAAGGGTGGTTCAACTCCCGTAAGAAATTGTTATCTGGACTTAATGCTTTGTCTGTCTCAAGAACAACTAACCACTACATTATTATAACGTATAATTCTCCGAGTGGAACTTTCAAAGACCATGGTCTCCGTAAAATTGATCTCTGGAAGTGATCCTAGGAAAATGGCTTTATGAAGAATTACTGTTTCTTTTGTTGGCATTATGCAGTTAATGCTGCTAGTCCTACAAATTTAATGTAGTGACATTACACTTCATCTTTCATACTTAGTGCCCTCAAGGTTTTTATTCAGTTTTACCTTGGGATGATATTTTGCATATGTAAAATAATGATATGAAATTTTATGGCATCTATGGGAGGGAGATGCCACTCAATTGTTGTCTCTGGCGTTAAGGCATATGACAAAAATAGGTAAGGAGTGAAATGCTCAGATGATTTAGAGCTGTTATGATTAAAACCACTCAAAAAAATTGGTGCCCTTCAAAACGCAAGATTAAAACACTAAGCCTTGTGCGTAGATTCAGAAAGATGAAATGTTTAGAGATTGATCCAGCCTCTAAAAAATGCATCTGTTGTTTGACACTTTCAGTAATATTTAAGAGACTTTTAGTTATCATACTGGACAACTATTACCCTGTTTGATGATACAGTATCGTGTCGAGATCGTGAATAGCAGATGGAAGGATTGGATGTGCAAGTCCTTCAGCAAGGAAATGTAGTTCTGCTGGTAGTAGCGATGGCAGCTCCTCTCCCCCCTGTCCTGGAGGGATAACAACCCCTGGTGAGGTGCTAACTACCCCACCCTCATCTCCGTGTACCTGCACCCTCACAGACAGTGCTTGCAGATGGTTGAGGGAGACACCTAAGCAGCCACTCACGAGAAACAGAGTTGCACCAACTTCCCAAGCCTGAGGGCGCTGGAAAAGCAGGGAAAATTCACCCAGTGATGCACATTTAAGAAGACTGCAGAGAATCAACTGATCTCCCACCTGGTAGCTCCTCCCTGCTGTTGCATTGATGAGTCTTTTAAAACTTACAGCTGGGTCTGATCAAACGTTTCAAAGTTCAGGGGAGTCGCTGACGTGGTGGAATTGTACCCGAGTGACTCCGAGAACCTAGTCCAATGTCCCCAGTCATTCTGGCATTCTTCTTCCCAATCAGAAAGAAGTGTGTCACTTAAGGAAAAAAAAAGGGCTTTTTCAGTCTATGCTTGCTATAGACTTGAATTTACTTCTGACTAGCAACTATTATTACCATGTTTTGCTTTTGTGTGACAAATAGGAACTAAGAAGAGTCTCTTTTTATTGGTCACTTGTCTAATTACATCTTTGAACTGTTGCAGCAGGTATTCTTCTCTTCTTTTGGACTCTTACAAAGGAGGAAGGGTTTTACCTTGCTTTGCTATAGTTACGTATTAAGAATAAAATAAAAACCTGCAACAGATTTGTTTCAGCAGTCACAGTGCACAAAACACAAGTAAGGTTACTGAATGCTAGAGGAGGTTCAGTGACCTTCTCATGCAAGAAGAAATATTTAAACATCATATCCTTCAGGAAACAAGGGCATACTTCACACTGAGAAAAGAGGATCTATCCACTGTGTTGCTGTAGGAAGCATTTAAACCTCTGCTTGAGGGCCAGCTAATACCAGGCACTGCCCATGCAGAAGAGCAAGAAGAGGCAGTTGTCAAAAAGACTTTAAGGAAATCTCTCTGCAGGCAGATTTTTATGTGATCGCTCCTGCTCTGCTCCTCTGGACAATAGCAAAAAAAACCCAAGGGTGGGGAGAAAAATTTTTGCTCGGTGAAATTTTTCCAGGATTCAGGGATTCATCTATGCAGAAAGCCAGCTCAGCAGATCTGCTTTCTTCTAAACTCAGCTTCTGTGGGCTGCCTTAAACTCGATAAAGAACTTATTTTTCCCGTCCTTTTTCTGTCCTGTGTCCTGGAGCTGACATTATGTGAGCTGCTGAGTCCTGGCACCACCAGAACTCTGCAAACACGAGCCACCCACTTTTGGGCTTTTGGGTAAGGCAAATGGCCTACCTTTGATGTGGCTGCAGCCGTGTCTTAAGAGGCATAAGCAGGATGTTTAGCACGGTGAACATGGAATCCAGCAGCGGGGGCTGGGGATTTCTGCTTTCTCCTGAAAGGTAAATGCTAGATAAATCACAACCAAAGGAGATTGGACTGTGGCCTGCTGATAACCACTGGACCATGGACTGTTTCTGAGGTGTCTGCAAAACGTGATAGAGAAAGTCAGTCTATTGTTGGTCTATCAAAACTTGCTGTACCAGCTCTGTACCCTCCTTGGAAATGTTTATGGATCTGCAAGCTGGAAAGGGCTGGGGCTCTGTGCAAGGCTCGGCTGGGAACACGGCGGCTGTTCTGCTGCAGCACTACTGAGAAAGCCATCCCGGGAGTGAGCTTCCTGCTGCCCGCGCAGGCAGCAGCAGGTAAGGACTCCCCAGCTTGTGGCAAGTAAAGAGCTGGAGGAGAAATGTGGGAGAGCGACAAGGGAATCAGCCAGTTCCCCAGGTGGCAAGGAAAATGTGATGTGTAACTACTGAACAGTTAGGCAGGTTCCAAGGCACAGCTTGCTCCTTCTCCTGCGTACCAAAGGGTAGCTCAAGTTCTGCTCGTTATGAGGAGTCTACAGCCTCCCTGTCCTCCCCCAGCTTGCCAACTGCTCTTTCCCAGGATGGTGCCACTGTCACTTGCTGGCTGCCACAGAGGCAGTGCAGGATGTGCTGCTATGACTCAGGGTGGGAAGTCACCAAGGTGCCTGTTGAGACCAACTGTGGCCCAAGGCGAGGACACCCACTCTTCAGGAAACGATTCTGCTGAGCATCCAGATGGTTGGGAGGAAGTTCGGTGGCAGGATACAGAGCAGAAAGTGCAGGCCTGAAGAAGAGTAAAAATATCCTAGAAAAAGGAAAAACAAACATGCAGACAAGGATACCAACTTAAAAAAAAACAGAGGAGCTGGCTCCCCTGCAATGCACACCACTGAATGCAGAAGAGGGGCCAGAAGCTGCAGTGGAACTGTCAGCTGGGTCAGGTTTGGCAAATAGGAGGGACAAGGAGTTGGGTGGGCAACAAAACATCCGCCGCTGCTTATGAAGGTGCCTGCATCTTTGCAGCGGGTCTGACAGTGCGCCCACAGCAATGTCCATCTCTGGTGGGCAGCTCCAGGAGCAAGCTGCTGCTGCCAACGCAGCTCATCAGCCCCGGAGGCAGGGACGGGGCTGGGAGCAGGGCAGCGCTCGGCACTGCTGCCCTTGGAGCCAACGCGGAGGTGCCAGGATGTATTAGATAAACATCTTCATCCAATTTAAGCAAAATAATTTATTCATAAATGTCTCATGAGAGAGGAAGGCACACCTTATTCAATATTTTATGTAGCTGATGTGGTTAGCAATGGATTTGTATCTTACAGGTTAGTAAACAACCTTTTTCAAAGTCCTGCAGAAGAAACGAGGAAATGGTTGCATTCAAACTCCTGCAGAGAACACTGGGACCCCAGACACTGCCATGTCTCCTCTTGACAACAACGTAGTATGTTTACAATTTTGCAGAACGCACAGCAAAGTAGTAAAAAGATAGGAGCTGTTTTCTCTAGAAATGCAATTATGCTGAAATGTGTTAAAAGATTACATCAATTTCAATTACCCTTGAAAGAAAAAATCCTAAAAACCCAAGGCCAAGATGGAATCTTCCTTATGTTTAATTCCTTACAATTAACTCTTTTTGTTATTGATATATTTAGATATTTATATTACATGTTCACTCTTTTTCTTACTTCATTTTGTGCAAACGAGGCAGTTCAATAAGGTCACATCACCATTTATGAACTGAATTATTCTACGATTTCAAAATTTTTACATTTCTTACCCTGGGCATAAAGATCAATCCCATCGCCATTAGCAACCTTGGTTGTGGGGCAAACTGTGGATGCAGAGCGCAACCCAAAGCATAGCTAGAGGATGTGGTAAGGTCAGGAGAAAATCATACAGTGGGACTTCACAGTTCCTTGTTCCTTGTCATCCATCCAGCATCCCTGGGAGCAGACCGAAGGAGATGAAAATCCAAGTGAGCTCTGTACAAAAGAGGCTGTCTACAAATAATTAGAAGTGATTTGTAGCGAGGTCTTTAATTCCAAGTCTGTCTGCTTCATAGAAGAGTTGGGATTTAATTATACTTGTTGCAAAGCTTTCCCGACATTCTTGAGATTACTGAGCACATACTTAAAGCAGCAAACTCCGCAAACCACTAACGTTAATTTTTCTTTATAGATCCTGGAAAAATGGAAATGCTGTTTGAAACTGATGTGGCACTTTTTAATTCTGCTAAATGGATGGACAGCAAATTGTGGGTCAGTCAATGTTACAGTGATTCCTAGCAAAAGAATGGGAAATGGGGTTTTGTCAGATTAGCATGTCAGAGTGAGAATGCCATACAGCATTTAACCTCCTATTGTGTGACAGTTTGATTTAAAAATTAACGCTATCCGATATCGATATTGCCAGTACTAAGTGGATTAAAAAGTAACTGGTATGTTTTATGGGGTGTTTCTTAAAGAGAATGCTTAATAGAAGAAGGGGTCTCTGAAACAGTGCCCAGCCCCACACTGTTCTTCTTTGGTTTTTTAAAATAAAATAGGAACTGGCTAATAAAGTTTGCAGAAATTCACACACTAGCAGAATAGTAAATCTCGATGAGAACTTACACAGCATGATTCCAGAGCACTCTATAAACTGAACACATATCACCAGGAGAAAAAAACAACAAAATAAACAAACAACCCAACCCTACTGCAGCCAACGACAAGATCCTGCTGCCTTTGACAGGGCTGGGGTCTTACGTCAGGCAAAGGTTAGCGTATCTGTAGCACGGATTGCAGTTGTCTCTGTGAGGGCTGGGGCATTGTGTGAGGGTGAACAGCACTGAAAACACCCCTGGGTCACGCCAGATCAATCGGCTGAACAAAAGCACTGACGCTGAGACTGCTGCTGCAGGACTGGACTGAGCAGCAAGAACATTTCAGCCTCGCTGAAATGGAATCCTTGGCCTGAGCAAGTCCGGGAGCATCCACCGTGTTACCGAACGGCTGAGTGGTGCCGGGCCAGATGCTTCACTTTTCCTGTCATTCATGCTGTATTTCCTCGTTAATGATGCTGTGGGCCACCCAGAACATTTCTTCCATCTCAAAAGTCAAATGGTTATTGATAAATTGGCAAAGGTTCAGACACAAAACGGGCGAGTAATCCCAAAACTGGAAGTGCATATTACAGTGATTAAGCATCTCTGGCAGCTTGGCTTTGACAAAGAGTAAGAAGTAACTCGATGAAGGTCTTTACGTGGGAAGAAGATAGCATCTGATACATTACAGCTCTGCCGTCCATTAGACAAAGGCACCACAAAATCTAATACCTGGAAGCTGAAACTAGATAAGGAATTACCACTATATGATACCCGAAATCTTGTTTGGGGTATTGTCACAGGCTGTCCCTAGACACTTTTCTGGACAAGTAAATCTGCAGAACAGACCTAATATTCAAGACCCCCATTTGGCCTCTGACAAGTTACTGTCCTCAGCTCTGGGGCCCCCAGGCCCGGCACAGCAAGGAACACTGCAGGGGAAACAACCACATGACTTTTTACTCAGAAGTGTTTTCATTTATGAGCTGCAACATTTGAAACAGCCAAAGCCTGAAGGCAGCCTGCCTCGGCCAGGTCTCCCCAGTCTGGGCACACCAGCCCTTTATGTCTCCTTGGCCAGGGCATTTCCCAGGCGGTGGAAGGGACAGAGGTGCCGTGGGCCGAGGGCAAGCACCAGCTCTGGCCTCAGCCCGCTGCAGTCTTCCACAGAGAGACCTCCTGCATGGCCCTGTGCTAAAAACCTCCATGTACAGCAGGGAAGAGCTGCATGATGCTGCTGGCCCTTGACTGCTTTGTCCCATCTTCTCCATCCCTGGTGGCTGCAAGGACCAAGCCAGCGCTGTTAGGTGGGGGCTGCAGCCCACGGTGACATCTGCAGGGCTGTTGCAAGACCCCCCAAACTGTCAGATGTGTTCCTAAAAACATAGCCTAGACACCAACGCCAAGTTTCCGGTGTGGAGGCAGGGCACTCTGGGTGAATATTTACAACCTGAGTTTTGCAAAGGTGTCTGTTATATTAATTTATCATAAAGACACATTGTGAATCAAAAATCAATTCACATGTTGAGAAATTTATTTTGAGTAATAGTACCGGAGGAAATAATACCAAACCAGAAGTGCTCTGTTTCAACATTTTCAAAATGAAATGGTCTTGGTTTTGTTATCTAATACTGCTTCATTGTAAAATTGATCTAAGTTTAGTGTTAATAAATGGTAAAAATATGTGAAAAGCGAGCAATGTATCTGACTGGATATTAGTTTTCTCTAATTTATTTTTAGTTTGGTCACCAAACAGAAAAATCAATTATTCTCACAACTCTATTCACTATAAAAAAGTGTCTCTCAACACACCACTGTCTACAGTTTTCTCGTTTTTTACGGAGAGTCTTACTTTGGCCAGATATCATAGAAACATAGAATAGTTTGGGTTGGAGGGCACCTTTAAAGGTCATCTGGTCCAACACCCCTGCAATAAGCAGAGACATCTTCAACTAGATCAGGTTGCCCAGACCCTCATCCAGCCTGGCCTTGAACACTTCCAGGGACGGGGCATCCACAACTTTTCTGGGCAACTTGTTCCAGTGCTTCACCACACTCACAAGGAAGAATTTCTTCCTTACATCCAATCTAAAACTACCCTCTTTCAGCTTAAAGCCATACTATGATTCCATAATCCATTCTATGATTCTGTGATACCCATTGTCCTATTGTTACAGGGCCTTGTAAAGAGGAGTCCCCCCTTCAGCTTTCTTGTCAGCCCCTTCAGGTCCTGGAAGGTGCTATAAGGTGTCCCCGGAGCCTTCTCTTCTCCATGCTGAACAAGCCCAACTCTCTCAGCCTGTCCCCATAGCAGAGGTGCTCCAGCCCTCTGAGCATCTTTGTGACCTCCTCTGGACTCACTCCAGCCAGTCCATGTCCTTCTGATGTTGGGGGTCCCAGAGCTGGACACAGTACTGCAGGTGGGGTGTCACGAGAGCAGAGTAGAGGGGGAGAATCACCTCCCTCGACCTGCTGGCCACGCTGCTCTGGATACAGCCCAGGACATAACTGGCTTTCCGGACTTGTAGTATATAATAACTTGTGGTTTTGCCCATATGGTATCTTCTGATATTTCTTTCACGTAAGTTCCCCGTAATTTTTTCTACTCCTAGTAGTGATTATAAATAGCCTCTACTCTAAGTTTCATTAACATGATGTTTATTGCCTCCTTCAGATAATGAAGCCATTAATTCAAATTGTCTCTAACAAGGACCCACTGGGTATGTGACTAAATATTGCTCCAACATGGTTGAATGTTGGGTTTGATTATTCTCATTGTCTTTCAAAAGGTTTTTGGTACACACGTTAATGAGCTCATCCAAGCCACTTACAATATTTTAGACAAGATACTGCAAAACACAGTATCATGTTCTTCAACAAAATCATAATACAATCGCCCTTCCCTCCTATTGCCATTTAACTGGCAAGAAGCATGTTTGATAAAACTTCTATTGTGTCAACGTCTAGTGTTTGTTGCTCATTGGTTTCACTAGCCTCCTCGTTGTAGTGGCCATCTGCATCCATTTTCCCCATCATTTTACGCACACTTATTTTGTGCAAAAGTGTGTAATAGTGCCAATTTCCCACTGTGACACTCTTGATACTTTTTTCACAGCTATGAAAGTGTTGGCCACACCCAACAGCTGTTTACCTTGGTACCACCATTAAGATGAAAAATTAGTTTAGAGACATTTTTGGGCCAAAGAACATTTCAGCAATATGTAAACATTTATTCCAATGACAGCCTGGGGCTAAAAACAAGAGACATTCCAGAAGTCCATTAGCATCAGGAGAAAGACCAGGAGGCTACAGAAAATGTTGCTTTACTTCTCAGTGGAAAGGGAGAATTTATAACTGATGACACCAGGACTGAAAGCTGGGTATTGTTTTTTAATTTGCTTCCTCATGGATGTTAAATTTGAGCATATGGTTAATGCCGTTAGGATCATTATAAAGAGGCAAAACTCCAGATGTGGAACAGGAACAGGAATAGGAACAGGAATAGGAATAGGAATAGGAATAGGAATAGGAATAGGAATAGGTTAAAGAACATGTAGATGGGTTTGCTGATCAGGGGAGCCCATGGAAATTAGTGAGGGAATTGTAAATCTTAGAGGGAAGAGGATGAGGCAGTATCATGGTATGCATGGGGTATGAAAAGTATTAGAATATTAGAAAGATTATAAAAAGACAAATATAGTCTTTGTTTAAAAAAGGACGACAGAGGAGTATGAACATGGACAATAGAACTGAAGGAGTTACAGAACAGTCTGCCAAGCTTTAATTCCTAGAATAATATGGAAATAAACAATGTTTTTTATGAATAAATGAAAGGTAAACCAGGGATAAGTAACACCTAACATGGCTTTATCAAGGAACAATCTTGTCCAATTTAATTTATTTTGTTCTTTTACAGGATAACTCGCCTGGTAGATAAGGACAAAGATACAGGTGTCCTGTATCTTGACTCCTTTAAGGCTTTTAATGCCCTCTTATGTAATATTTTCATAGCCAGATGAGGAAAGGTGGTTTAGGTCAAGCTCCTGGAAAGTGAATGCATAGGTAGGTGGCAAGGAACACTTCAAAAGAGTAGCTACTTGTAGCTCACTGATATATTGGCTGTGTGTTTCTTTAGCAGTTCCACAAGAGACTGCCTTGGGTTTGGTGTTAGTCGATACGGTTATTAATGGCTTGAACAATGAAATAGGTTATATGCTTATTAAATCACTGGATTATATTAACCTAAGTGAGCTGCAAGCCCTCTAGAGACTTAAGCAGTTAAGTACATAAGCATGATGCTCTGCCCAGGTTAGTATAACCTGCTTGTCATCAGTGCTAATTAATCACATTAGCATCTTGCTAATATGACCACACTGCTTGTGGTAGCTGCAATATCCCCGAATGGCACCACATTATGCCACAGAGATACTCTGAAAGAGAGAAATTCCGTACTTTCTCCATTTAATCTCCTTCCCTGGTCTGCTCCAGGTCAAGGTGCTGATTTACTGGCAGGTCACTTAGGTAAGATGTTTAAACATTTTACCATGAATCCTCCTGGAAACACAGCAGACTGTTGTGCTGTGTTGTGCAGTGCCAGGGTGAATGCTCGCTTTATGCTAGAATATCATCTTGTGCAGCATCAAAACCACCCTCCACAGCTCACAAGCTTCCCTTGCAGATTCCCCTATCCAAGTATTGATCAGGCCCTGCATGTTAGAAAGGTCTGCATAGACCCTAATACCTACACTAACAGAGTGGTAATTTTCCTGCTTTTCCTGAAAATATAATAGATTGCAAGAGGGCCATGATTCTAGCAGATCAATGCCAGAGGAGTTAATATCACCTACTTTTGCCTCCCTGTAGTATAGTTCTAAAATTAGAAACAAGCAGAAACACTATGCAGCATCCTAATTGACTTGTCACTAGGGTAAAGTAACTGGCCAGCTTCTGACTTGCTGGAGATCAGCAGGTCCTCCTCTTGCTACATCCTCACTGGCCTGTTGTTTAACCTCTCAGGAAGGAATATTTAGAAATAAACATAACAGATATTTAATTAGATTATAATGTTAATAATGTTAAGCTAATTAAAGCATCATTTTTTATCCAGTGTGAGGTAAAATCATAGAATCACAGAATGGTTTGGGTTGGAAGGGACCTTAAAGATCATCTAGTTCCAACCCCCCTGCCATGGGCAGGGACACCCTCCACTAGACCAGGTTGCTCCAAGCCTCATCCAGCCTGGCCTTGAACACTTCCAGGGATGGAGCATCCACAGCTTCTCTGGGCAACCTGTTCCAGTGCCTCATCACCCTCTCTGGGAAGAATATCTTCCTTATATCTACTCTAAATCTACCCTCTTCCAGCTTAAAGCCATACCCATCATCCTATTGTTACAGGTCCTTGTAAAAAGTCCCCCTCCAGATTTCTTGTCGACCCTTTCAGGTACTGGAAGGTGCTATAAGGTCTCCCTGGAGCCTTCTCTTCTCCAGGCTGAACAAGCCCAACTCTCTCAGCCTGTCCCCATAGCAGACGGGCTCCAGCCCTCTGAGCATCTTTGTGGCCTCCTCTGGACTCGTTCCAACTGGTCGATATCCTTCTTATGCTGGGGACTCCACAGCTGGATGCAGTACTGCAGGTGGGGTGTCACAAGAGCAGAGTAGAGGGGGAGAATCACCTCTCTCGATCAACACCCCCAAGTCCTTCTCCTCAGGCCTGCTCTTAGTTATTTTCTATTGGGAAAAAAAAAAACCAAACCTGAAAACATGCTAAGCCACATCCCAGCTGCAGTAATATTACCTTGTTAAGGGAAGAAAAGGGAATTGAGTGCCGGCGGGTACAATTTTTGAAAGCCTCATCAATATTATGTTTAGCATCATATAGTCCTTATTCAAAAGGCTGAATGTTGATGGCTGTAAAGTTGCAGCCACCTAAATGATGCTTGGGGGTCTGGAAAGAAAACCTGAAATGCATCTTGTAGGCATAGGGGTTTGTGTACTTACCTTAAACTAGGCTGGTCTAAAGATACATGAATATCTTCCTCCATGTGAATTTCAGTCCAGGAGACATGTCTTAACTAAACTTTTACTATATGGAAAACATGTCTAGACACCAGCCTTAACTGTACAGCTGTCTTTAAAGATGTACAGTATATAGCCTGCAGCACGGTATTTCACAGCGCCTTTTGTACTGGCTATACTGACCCTCTGGCAAACAGCTGCCACAGCAAGAGAGGCGAAATTCCCATCCTTTCAGGAGGAATCTCTGATGGTGTCTCTGAACAGCACAACACAGCAAGCCACCCGAAAGCTTCGTCTGCGTTAATTAGCAGCACTGACAAGCTGGCCATTCTGGTGAGGTGGAGCTCTGCACTGTGTGGCTGCTGTTGGGAGCCAGGTGACTTGCTCAGAGAAGCCCCAGATGCTGCACTGGGCCATGCAGAATGCCCTTGGCATTGTAAGGTAGCTTAGCAGGCCGCCGACAGGAAACATTTCTTGGTGGCCAGGGACTGGAAAGTTTAGATCCCAAGCTCCCAAGAGGCCCTTAAAGTGTTTTAGTTTAGCCAGCGTGTTTCAGAGTTGCTCTGCAACTCCTCCAAATTAGAGAGACTGAGGGAAGGAAGCTGAAGGAGGTCTTGGCCGAGTTGTGTGTCAAAGTGCACTAAGATCTCTTCTTCTTTGCCATGGATCTCAAAAACTATGTTCCCACTTTCCCTGTACTTACTTCATGTTTGTCCATACTGTCACCTGCTTTCCCCTTCAACAGCCACTGTTCATCCCGCTCTTTCGCAGGTGAAGATCTCCTGGGTTATAAAGTCCAATCTTCTGCTGTCACAGGGAACCCTGCTACTTAGTCCCTTTTCCATGTTTTTCTTTATTTTAAAAACTGGTGAGGTCTTTTATTCCTTTCAAAAACTGGTGAGATCATTTCTTCCTTTCAATCCTTGCTTCCACATGCAACTCAGATACTTCTCACCTTCCTCACATCCCTTCTCCCTCGCTGCAGCCATGGCTTCTTGCCTGACCGCCACGCTCTCGCCAGGCCCCTCTGTCTCTACTGAAGTGGACTTCTACCATTTGCAGACAACTGCCTTGCTTCAGGGCAGACTTTGGAATAAATGACTTTTCTCTGATGATTGCACCCCATTCCCCAGTTCCTTGGGGTATCTTGTCCTGCAGCCTGCTTGGGATGTGGCTGCAGCAGGGCCATGCTCTGCATCCTGGCTCTGCCTGCTTTATGGGGGCCTACAGGACACCCGCCTGCTATCGCCAGCAAGAGCAGGACTGAATCCAAGAGGAGTGAGGCAAATCTTCTAAGTTATCCACTCCCTGATTTTGAATGTAGGCCTCAATTTGACCATTTCTGACTGGAACAGTGACGGCAACAGGGGTTTCACTGACACTGATAGCAGTAATTCTAGCCAGCCCTTCGCTGTGCCTCTCCCAGAGTTGTCAACACTACAGAAATAGAAAGAAATGCCATTTCCCACTCCCTGAGAAGGAATATTTCACCAGTGCAGCCGGGCCCTGAGGGGGGAAGAAAGCCAAAATGTGCAGAAACTATAATAAAAAAGACATAATGTAAAAGTTAATGCTTTTTGATAGACAGCGAGAGCTCATCAGTGGCGAGGCTGTGGTTGCCATGGCGACGGGGCTGCACACCGGGGCTGCTGGGCTCCTGCCGCTGCTCCCGGCCTTGAGAGGAGCCCCGCTGCCGCTCCAGCCAACACTCCAGCGGGTGAAGCTCATCGGGCCTGACGCGTTTTAAGATGCTACCTACCAGTGCTGGCCCCCACTTCAGCTGTAACCAAGCCCCGAACATGCTCAGGTTACCTCGGTCATCAGTGAAATGGCACAAAAATTCCTGCTTTGCCTGAAGCGTGTTCCCAGCTTCAGCGCAAACCTAGTGCAGGAAAGGGGGGAGCAGAGCAGAGACTTTCTGCTGGGTCAGCTTCGCCTTTGGGTGCCCCACACTTCCTCGCACAGGGCTGGACACAAGCTGCAGAGCCTCCAGGCTACCATGACTTGCCTTCCTCCTCTTCCAGCCTCAGGATCTAGGCCAGTCCAGAGTAGATGAGTTTGCTGTTTGGACATACCCCTATCAGTTGTGTTAAAAGGCTGTAACAGTTATATGTAGCTATTTAAGGGTGAAATTACCTGTTGTTGAAAGGCACTGGGTGAACATGATAGTTCAGTGATAGCCAGTGAGTGATACCACGAGTGATCCATGAGGAACATCCCAGAGAAGCGGGGCAGTTCGTGTGCTCTTACTTGCAGCTACAGGTATGAAAAGCCACCTGGCAGCCAGATCCAGCCAGGAAGCAAAAATCCCGAAGCCTCTAAGGCAGAGCTGCATTTTAAGAGGGCTGGATGGAGGAAGGAGCCTGGAGGGAGGGGGTGAGCTGCAGTCGTGTGCCTAAATAGGGGCATCTCCCTCCCATGGAAGTTTGCATGTCTCTGGGTTGAGTTCTCACGTGCTCAACAGTTTTTCCCAGTTCCCTCAACTGTCACCCTGGCAGGGTCCAGCCCCACAAAACTGATCATTCATTGTCAGACACCTTTACAGCTATTTGCTCATTAACACGTAACTCCCTCCCTTGCCTCCTCACAGGCTTCCTTCCTCTCTGTGTAAGTCCTCTCTCCTGCTAACTCATGTCCAACCATGCATTCATGCCTTCTCCTCACTATCTTTCTCCTAGTTTCCCACCACGTGAATATCAGTGAATTCCCAGATGTGCGTTTCTTGCCAGACATCGCCCACAGCCCAGCAACTGCATTCATCTGTTGTTCCTACCTACCGTATCCAAGGGTTTCCCCGGCACAACACACAGCCCTTCCCCAGAGCGCTCCAAACAAAATGTTTAAGCAGTTCTCCACCCCTGCAAATAATTGTCTAGCTCCAAAGAGAAATGGTGTGATTAGAAACATTAAACAAATAAGCGTTTATTTGTGCAATGAACTATATGTACCAAAAAAAAAAAAAAAAGCACGTTTGTGGTTAGATAAAATGATCAATAGTATGGTCCAGCCCAATTTGGGACACAAAGTATAAAGATTACACAAATTCTCCTTAAACTTGCCTATTTTTAACCAGATATGCATACAAAAACGTGTTTTAAAAATAATATTATACTTGTAAAATCCAGTACTGAACAGGGTGTGCCAAAAAAAGAGCTGTCCATGCCACTTGGTTTACATCCCCTTTGTTGTGTGTCTGCATGCTCACATGCTAATTGGTAAACAGGATCCTGCTTTAGCAGGTGCATGAGGCAGCATCTGCTGTCGGGAAAGATCAGGGGGATGAGATCCTGTTTCACCTGTTGAAGAAGCATTTGGTGTAAATCCTGGCTTAATACTCTGACTTTTTTAGATGAGAGTAGATGGCAGCCACAGGGCTGGGACCCTGTTAACTCCCAGGGAGAAAAAGAGTGGAGGTGGAACAGGTTGTTGGAGAGAAAGGCTAATCTTCTGAGGATTCAGATGATGAAAGCTGTCCTGAAGAGCTGGAGACTCGCCCTGCTTCTGCCACAGAATTCTTCTGTGATGCCAGGCAAGATGCTTAAAACTTTTTATAGATGAGCAGGAACTCAGTATGGCTCCTTACGAGGCCTCGTTTGCAGAACTGCTGCAGCCAAAATCTATGGGAGCTCTGCTTTGAGAAATGAGGTCCTGGCTCCCTTTTAACTTCTGTCCAGAATATATCAACCTTCTCTCTCACAGAGACATGGTATTTTCCAAGACTGTGAAGCACACAAATAACTCTGGTAAGAACCATGAAACAGCCTCCTGAGCCTGTCTTTGGATATTCCATAAAAATGCCTGATACCAAAGTGTAAGACTAGAGGCTTCAAAGCTCTAGACAGGAACACTACCGGAGTGATTCAGGTGACCCAAAAACTAGACAACTTGTAGCCCTGTCCATTTTCAATACACTAAAGTGAAGGACTAGTAGGTATGACTTAGAGACCATGTGAAACCTGTGCCCTTTTGGTGCTGGAGGCCAGAAAGGACATCCTAGGACAAGCAGACCTGCCACTGCCTGGACACGGGCAATCGTGTCTCCTTTCCCACAGTTGTACTCAGCCTGTCAGCAGAATCCTAGTTTCTTCCCCTGCTCCTGGCCTCTCCCTTTGTTGCCCAGACCGGCTCTACTTTCTTCCCTGCCCCAATCTGACTCTCTTCCCGCAGCTTCTCCAATCTCAGTATTTCTGCCTTCTCAGCTCCCTTGTACCCTATCTTCTGCAGAGCACCTCATTTCTCCTCTCCTGGCTCCTTCCCAGGTCCAAATCTCTTCCTTCTGCCATAGCAATTCCAGGTTTCAGCTTCCTTGTATCCACATTCACAGGCCCTCTATCCCTAAACCTCCCATTTGGCCCAGACCCCTGCCCCACTACCTCCTTTCTTCTTAAGCTCTCAGAACTTCTTGCCCATCCCTCTATCCTTAAATTGTTTGTCTCAGGCAGCTTCAGGCCTCCTCCTGCCTTCGAGGTCTGTCTCGTCTCATCTCCGTAGCTGATGGGCCCTTGGAAGACACTGGAGGCAGGTGTCCACCACCAAGCCCTGGAGCCCAGCAAGCCTCAGCCTGGAGAAAACAGGACCAAGCACTGAAGGGAAAGACCATCACTGCCCCGCCACGGCAGGCTGGAACAAGTTTGGTTCCTCGCTGGAGGCGGCGTATGAGCTGTCTGCTAACGTCCAGAAGTTGCAGTAGGGCCACCATGAGGCTGCAGAGCACAAGCGGGCACCTCCGTCAGCACCGGACAAAGCACGCTTGGTGGGAACCCAATCTCCAGGAGATATAGCTGTAGTTTGCACCCCTGGACTCACCTCCCTAAGAAAGCGAGGCGAGCGTGAGTATCTGGGTCCACACTGCCCACGCTGCCCGTGTCCGAGCAAGCCCCTGCCATCCGCCACCCCATGGCCCTCCAAGAGGGAAGCGCTCCCGCACGCGGGGCAGTAACAGCGAGGCTGCAGAAGCGTCTCCCCTTGTGCTCCCACCCTTGGGCAACCCCTTCCGGAGCTCTGACTGTCCCCAGCACAAGCGCGGGGGGCTCAAAACCTGTCGGCAGGCGCTGTCCCTTCCCAGCCCCTCCGCGCCCAATTTGGGAAGGGCTGCCATGCTCGCTCCATCGGGCTGAGCGTTTTTCGGCTGTCACAGGGCACAACCCAAACTCTGCCGAGTGCCGGGAGCGGTTTCCATACAAGTGTCCGCCCCCGCCGGCGCTGGGGAGCACCGGCCCGGCCCGGAGCGCGGCTCTGCCGGTACCGAGCGGCGGCTCCGCGGGCCCCGCCCGCCCCGGCCCCGCTCCGCCCGGGAGCGGACAGCCCTCGGGGCGCTGTGCGTGCCAATTACTGCTCTTAACTCCGGCTCGACCGCAAATCCGAGTGTCACTGCCATAGGAACGATCATTACCGGATGCTAATTGCTCATTAATATATGCTAATCGCTGCTGCGCGCCAACAGGCTCGGCGCACTGGGTGCCAGGCCAAAGTCACTGGACGGCCGCGGGGCTGCTCTTCTCCACCCGCGACACCGCACCCACCCACCCGGTGCTCGGTGCCCACGGCGGTGACCCCACGGCCGCCATCCCGCCTCCCCTCGCAGCATCTCGCCCGGGCAGAGGTTGGGATTCAGCAGCGGCGGAAGGCAGGCTGCTACCTGGTGAGGGAACGGACCACACTGCTTTTTAAAACAACCTCCCCCCCGCAGGTTTTAAACTTTAAAATCCCTTGCCTGAACGCGCCTCGCAGGACACGCAGCGCCGGGAGCACCTCAACCAGGCAGCGGCTGCCCCGGCCGGCGGAGGGGCTGAGGGGCTGCGGGGCGGCCCGGGCTGCATCCCGCCGCCCGCCGGGCTCGTCCCTCCCGCCCGGCGAAGCCCTCCCTCGCCGCCGCCTCTCCTCCGGGCCGGCGCCTCAGCCGTGGCCCCCCCCGCCTTCGCCGGCGGTTGCGCAGGGCGGCGGGCGGCCCGGGCGGCCGGCGCGGCAAGGAGCCGCGGGCGGCGGCGGGAGGGCGGGCTGCGGGGCGGGCGGTGCGCGGCGGCCGGCGGCGCTGAGCCCCGATAGGCGGCGGCGGCGGCCGTGTCGGTGCTGCCGCCGAGGCTGCTGCTGGCGCGGAGCCGCTGAAGCCCGGCGGAGGGGCTCGCCGGCTCTCGCACGCAGTGGCGGCGGAGCGCGTCGAGCGGGGAGGAGGAGGAGGAGGAGGAAGGGGAGGGGGGATCTTCTCGGCGAGGATGCCCGGAGCGGCTGCAGGGACGGCGGCGACAGGAGCAGGCTCGTCAGGAGCGGCAGCAGCGGGGATGCTCCCGGCTCAGGAGGCGGCCAAGATCTACCACACCAACTACGTGCGGAACTCGCGGGCCATCGGCGTGCTCTGGGCCATCTTCACCATCTGCTTTGCCATCGTCAACGTGGTGTGCTTCATCCAGCCCTACTGGATCGGGGACGGCGTGGACACCCCGCAGGCGGGCTACTTCGGGCTCTTCCACTACTGCATCGGCAACGGCTTCAGCCGGGAACTCACCTGCCGGGGCAGCTTCACGGACTTCTCCAGCCTGCCCTCGGGAGCCTTCAAAGCTGCCTCCTTCTTCATCGGGCTCTCGATGATGCTCATCATCGCCTGCATCGTCTGCTTCATCCTTTTCTTCTTCTGCAACACAGCCACCGTCTACAAGATCTGTGCCTGGATGCAGCTGACCTCGGGTGAGTGGGGGCAGCGGCCCCGGCCCTGGGGAGGGGGGTGGGAGGGGGCGCCCGGCCCGGCCCTCCCCGGCCCCGCGGGGGGCACAGGCGGCTCCGGAGAAACTTGAGGTGCCGACGGCCGCCCGGGCCGGGAGGGGGTTGGGGGGGTGCGGGCCCGGGCCTGTGAACCGGCCCGTGAGGCATCCGACAGCCCCAGGGAGGGCTTGCGGGCGGCGGCGGCTCCAGGCTGTCCTGCAGCGCTTGGTCTGTCGCTAAAGGTCAGGAGAAAATGGCAGTGAGGGCCGCCTGGAGCGGGCCGTGGTGGGTGAAGGCAACAGCCAGCCTGTTGAAGGTTAGTCCTGAGTCCAGGTTTCCACCTGGTCAGGGCAGAGCCCACCTCGGTTCGGCGGGAGGGGCTGGCCAGCTGGAAGGGCGGCTGAGGTCACTGGGTGTTAGATGCGTGAGTTTTGGTTGGGGTCTGTGCCCCCTGGTCACAAGGCTTATTTTCCTCTGTGTGTTAGGAGTGTGAAGGAATAACACGATTCAGTTGCTGGGGTTGACTCTGAAGGTCTCCCGATTTCATTTGACTTTCCCCATCACATCCAGTGTCTCCCTGGGGAAAGCGCATGGTAAGAAAGAAGGAGAACACCAGGACATCCCTTTCTGCATTTCCAACACAGCTTTCCCTCCGAGTTAGTAGAGGACTGGTGATCTGGGTGCAGCTGAGCTGGTGACTCGTGTGCAGCTGAGAGGCAGAGGAGGAGCAAAGAATGGTTTCTGGAGTTGAGATAGTAATACAAACAGGTTTAGTGCGATAGAAAAGATCAATTCATCAATAATTTGGAAAAAAAACCCCTCTAAAATCTAAGCATACCTTCTACTTGTCCTCCCAATAAACCCCTGAAACTGAGAAGTTTTGGCTTTGCAGGAATAAGGTGTTAGGGCAACGGAGCAAAATGTCTCCAAAATGGGCTCACAATCACTTTTTCAGTCCCCTTAATTGACCTACATGCATTCCAGTTTCCCAGCAATAATTCTTCCGAGTTGTTTGCCGAGCTGGTTCGGCATTACTCAATTTGCCACCTAGTCCATGAGGCTTAGTGGAAATTTCTGGTTTGTATGAAACAGCTGTATCCATTTCTGTCTGTGATGCTGGTTTTATGTGTGTTATATATATTTTTATGCTGTTCCCATCGCTTCAGTTTCCGTATGGTTTCTTTTCTTTTATCGCTTGGGGATTGTTCTGCAGTCACTTGGGGTTGGTAGATTTTTCCCCGATTCCGGTGGGAGTGGGTTTGGGTTCCTTATCTCTGCATTGGGAATCCTCTTTGATGCTGGTGGCTACTTTGTTCAGTAACACGCATTCTGATGTGGCCTTATTAATTGTACACAGTCATGTCACTTGGCTCCAGGCAGAGCAAACTGTTTCATCTTTGCACCACTGATGTCTCCTCTACTCCATTAAGGACTTTTGCTTTCAGCTGTCTCCTCTCTTTGTGGCTCCGCTGGTAAAAGGTGGCATGAATATTCACTGGTTTGGTGCATCCTCAGCCTGTTTTGCTCGTGTCCAGTATGCAGTAGGACAGCACAATTTCCAAATCCCTTACGCTTTCCAACATCACAGATAACAGGGCTTTATTTATATGGTTCCACTGCTTTATGCCAACAGGGGCTAGTGCAAGGTAGATAAAAATGAGTCTGATTCCTTTGCAGCTTTTCTGCACAGGTGAATAATAATCATCATGTGTAGAAACCACTGCATGCAGCTGATCCACAGGAGCCCAGCCAGTCTGCACCGTGCTGCACGTGTGCGGGTGTGACACGCAGGGTATGTTTTCAGTCAAAATAACACAGGATTGTTGTCAACCCTAAAGCTGGGAGATGCGCTGTTGGCATTAAAAGACAGCAAAAGGACTTTTACGTCAGCAGCACAATCACTTTTCAGACTGCCTACCTCCAAAATTACAATAATAGGGGAATATGTGTAGAGCCAAATGGCTATTGGCCATCTTTCCCGGTTTGTACGTGACTGCCCTGGAAGAACTGGAACAATGTTGAGTGTTGAAAGAGCCTGACTATGATGTTTGCTGAATGTTGTGCCTTAATTCAGCATTTACCTGGCTGTTCGTTTCTGTATTACCTCAAAAAGTTTCCTGAAAGGCAGAGAAAACTACCAGAAAATCCTTGTTGGTTCAGGTTGCATCCTTTGGAGAAGGAAGCAATGGTGGTGAGACAGAAGGGTAACTTAGAATAAAATGTGCAGGACAAGAGAGTTACACTGAGTTCTAGTAGGTTTTCTGTGAGCTATATGACCTACTTCTGTTATTATTTTAATACTGTTTTGGGAGTATAAGTAATAGGCAATAACAAACTTAAGATGCTTATCTCACAAATAACAACATAGTAGTGTCATCTGGATGTGCATACAGTTCCGTGTGGTACAGGAACGAAATGGAACCTGAAGCAGTAAAAGGAGGAGTGTGAGTATAGCTTTAATTTTGCTTGCTATTATGTACCTCAGTGGTGTTAGTATTCCGTTATAATAATACTTAAAATTGATGTGATTTAAATCTCCTTAGAAGCAGGGTTTTTTTTTCAACATGGGATCATGCTTGATTTAGGATTGCAAATAAAAGCTTAGGAACTAATTTCTTTAAAAGAGCTTTTTATCACATTCTGTCCTGCATGAGTCATTATAAATTGTCAGCATGATATGGCTCTTGTTTTGAAGAGGTGCTTTTCAAATGAGGCAAAGATAAACAACGTCTTGGACACATGGGTTTTCAATCTTTCTTGCTGTCTAATCATGTCTATGACATGATTGAGCAGAAAAATCCTAGGAAAAGCTATTTGCTTTGTGTGTGTGAGGACAACATATATTAGACTCCCTTATGATTTTGCCGTGGCTCAGACTGCTGCTTTTGTTCCATGTGCATAATGCTGTCAGGGTACACTTGGTATCTTGAGAGCCAGCGCTGGCAGCTTCGTTCTCCATCCCCTATACTCCCCTTCTTCAATTTCAAAATTACATGTACAAACACTTACCTAATTTGAGCGCTGCATGAACACAAACGCTTAGCGGCAGCTTCAAAAATGAGGTACCACTGCTCTTTGCTGCCCTGCAGCTAAAGTTTGCCAGAAACCTCACAAATAAAGATGTTTCTTGAGATTTATTCCTTGTAAGTTAAATAAATGCTCTCACGTTGTGATTTTTTTTTCATTATTAGACGTTTGTCATTATTTTTTTCTTTACTAGGATGTTGCAAGTTACAGGAAAGAGAAAAGCAGAGAAAGCAAAAGAACGGCATAGGAGCGTCCTATGGACAAGTGGGATGCAACCAATACATGTCTTTTTCAGGAGATGCCCAAGTCCACGCCCACAATAAGAGCACAGCAGAACGAAACAAGATAAACCCTCCGTACTTCCTCAAAGCACAGGCCCACGTAGTGCTGTGATGTCGGGCAGCAGTCTGTAAACGTAGCCCTCGGGAATGTCAGAGCAGCAAAAACTCATTTTGCCCTCGGTACTCCTGTCCTCCAGCACTGAGGGATTTCCTCAGTTAAGCCTTGGCATTTAAAAGCACTTGCTGGCATTAGTTTTTTATGACTTGGGTCACTTTTAGAACCCGTGTAAACTTTTAGTGGTTACAGCGCCCCAGAGCAAGGCGTTATGTGGTGTAATAGGTGCTGGGTGAAGATTCAGTAGGGGCTTTTATGTTTTAAACCTCACATCTGCCCATGTCATTTGATCCCCCCAGCTCATGTATTGGAAGAGGCTGTGAGCAGGGAACCCCCAGACACCTTCCCTGTGCTGTTCCTGATTACACCCCTGCTGGATCCCCTCAGTTAGGTGTTTCTGAGAGCTGATTAATCTGTGGCTTCTTAGTCATTCCTCAGTGGTTAGGTTGTTCCATGCCTGTGATCATCCCTGCTGCCCTGCCCGCAGCCATTTCCAGTCTGCGGTGTCATTTCAGAGGGGATGGGACCAGAACTACATGCAACATTCAAAACAGACAAACCAGCCATTTATAGCGTGGCATAATAATATTCTCTCTTTCATTCTTTGTTCCCTTCCTAGTAATTCCTAATACTCACTTTTTCACTGTTGGTGAACAGTAGGCTGATGTTTTCACAGAACTACCTATTATAACCCCAAGACCTCAGTCCTGAAGTGGTAATAGTCACCTTGGAGCACATCATTTTGTGGTGTTAGGTTTTTTCCTCTCAAAGAAACGACTTCCTATTTGTTTATCTACATTGACTTTAATTTGCCTTTGTATTGCCTAGTCAGTATTGTAAAGTCTTTCTTCATAGTCAACCCTTATCTTAGCTATCCTGAATGAATATCAGCAGCAAACTTTGTCACCTCACCATTTACCCTGTTTTCCAGCTCATTTATACATAAGTGAGCAGCTCCCAAGTTCCAGCACAGATCCCTGCAGGACTCCACCACTGACCTCTCTCCGCCTGGAAAATTGACAGTATTCTCCTACAATCTGTTTCTAATTATTTATCCTTGCAAGGACATTTATTTTTATCCTCTGAGAGTTTAGTTTTTTTAAGAATGAAGGATTTATCAAATGTCTTTTGGAAATACAAGTAGAGTTTGTTAACAAAAATTTCCATGGTATGCATTATTTCTTTCTTTGGAGAACTCTAGCATTGTTGTGAAAAATGACTTAAAATAGGTGTGTTAGTCCTAACTTAGGCACTTCTTTCATCACACAAATATGCCACATGTGTGCACGTGCCGGCATACTCTGTTGTCTTTCGTACTTCTTAATGATTTACGTGGTGTGGATATCAGTGCAGGTTTTCCCTGGACCTGTTTTAAACCAGTTTTTAAAACTGGTTTGGTATTACTCAATGCCAGTTCTTAGAGGGCAAAGCAGCCGTAAGAGAGAGGTTATTACATGTCACAGAAGTTCATTTAAAGCAGGGTATTGTTTCAGAATGAAAAGGTGAAATTCATTATTGCAGCTCTGTTGTTGTTTGCCTGTATACTTGAAATCAGTCTGCAGGACCAGGTGACTTTTATATAAGAGTCTTAAAGAGCTTGACCTTGGTGCTCTCAGAGCCTTTGTTGCTGCTGTTTGTCAGATCTTAGTGTAGGGGTACGTTCCAGAAGGCTAGAAACCCCCCCAAGTCATGTGCTGGTGTTTGAGCAGTGTATCTAGTGGAGTCGGACGAGGATCTGGTTTGTAGTCTCAGCATCCTTAACAATTAGTTGGGATAGTAATACACGTTTATGGCTGCTGAAGTTTACAGGTGGCACAAAAATGATTTGTTTAATAAATTATAGTAAGGATATCTAATTCCATAGACTGATTTGGATGTCATAATAACCTGGGCTTGCTTCAACAGCCTGTATTTTAATACACCGAATGCGGTGTAAGACTTCTGGGGATCGAGATGTAGGAGGCGTCCTACTGATGGCAGAATTATGGAAATTATGTGTTGTGGAAAACAGTTATTTAGAAGAGAAATCAGAGGCTGTGGTAGATGGGCATCTGCATGTGAGCTCTCACTGCAGTGCTGCACTTAGGTCCAATGTTGTCCCTAGATGTGTACGCACACACATGGACCCGCCAGTGCCCACAGTGGTTCCCATGCCCGCTTTGTCCAAGTCAAACATCTGTCACGACTCCTTTTCAAGTATAAAGTAGAAAAGCTTTCAGGACTAATTTAAATAAGTGAAGGAAGAAGAGCTAAAATTATGAATTTTCTTGCTGTTCAAAAGAAGATTAAAAATTGACAGATTATGGTGTATGAGAACTTAAGGAGAGATTTGAAGTGGTGCAGTGCTCCTTAACTTGACAAATGCTGTGTTTGGAAGCTGAAGTTATACAAATGTGCATTAGCCATGAGGTATAGACATTTGTAACCTGGTAAATTTAATTGTTAATTGTCTTCACAGTGGTTTCTTCTTCAAGTTTTTACGATTGGGTGCCTCTTTCTAAGGGGCATGGCCTAACTCACCAGAAGCAAAGGACCTTAACCAACGCTGCTGCCAGCCTTTGTTCCCACCATACACCCCAGCTGTAAAGTGAGAGGCACACGGGAGGCCAAGGGGAGAGGAAGGCAAGTCCAGGAACATCGAGCAGGTTTTTGAACTGAGTTTCAGCATTGATGCTGACTTCAATAGGAGCATTAACGCCCCCCGCCTCAGCCACAGAGTGGAGTGACTGAGGTTAGTTAGTGGTCTGTGAGCAGTAGTGGGTGTTGGACCTTCGGGGAGAAAATTCTAAAAAATCAGGGATACTGAGGGCTCTGAACATGATAAAATGAGGTTTGTCTCTACATCCTGGGGCAACGGGGTCCTGGAGCTGTGCAGGTGGGCAAGGAGCAGGGAAAGGACCTCGGAGTCCTGGTGGACAGCAGGATGACCGTGAGCCAGCAGTGTGCCCTTGCGGCCAAGGCGGCCACTGGCATCCTGGGGTGCATTAAGAAGAGCGTGGCCAGCAGGTCGAGGGAAGTTATCCTCCCCCTCTGCTCTGCGCTGGTGAGGCCTCCCCTGGAGTGCTGTGTCCAGTTCTGAGCTCCTCAGCTCCAGAAGGACAAGGAGCTACTGGGGAGGGTCCAGCGCAGGGACACTGAGATGGTGAAGGGCCTGGAGCACCTTCCATCTGAGGGAAGGCTGAGAGAGCTGGGTCTGTTTAGCTTGGAGAAGAGGAGGCTGAGGAGGGATCTTATCAGTGCTTATCAATATCTAAAGGGTGGGTGTCAGGAGGATGGGGCCAGGCTCTTCTCAGTGGTGTCCAGTGACAGGACCAGGGGCGATGGCCATAAACTGGAAAACAGAAGGTTCAACCTGAACGTGAGGAAACCCTTCTTCCGTGTGAGGGTGACAGAGCACTGGGACAGGCTGCCCAGGGAGGTGGGGGAGTCTCCTTCCCTGGAGACTTTCCAAAGCCGCCTGGACTTGTTCCTGTGTGATCTGCTCTAGGTGACCCTGCTCTGGCAGGGGGGTTGGACTAGATGATCTCTAGAGGTCCCTTCCAACCCCTCACACTCTGTGAACCTGTGAAAGAGCAGAGTGCTCTGCTTGCCAAGAAAAAGATTGTCTCATCAAGCCTGTAAGGGCATCTCCTAATTCAAGTGGGCCTGGTGCACGTGCTGCTTTTTCCCAGAGGAGAAATCATGCTGCCAGTATGATTCAGCTCCAGAGGAAAGTTTCCCGTTGGTCTTAATAGAGATCCTGAGTGCCTCCCTCATCTTTGGGCTGGAAGTGCCCCATGGTAGCTGCTGCTGTCACGCTGGCTGTGATGAGTATTGCCACACTGCCTTGGGAAGTGCTCATGTCCCAGTGTGAGCCGGAAAGTTAGCTGGGTGGGTCGGAAACATGAGGAACCAAAGGTTTTATTGGGAAGTTGTGGGTGAAATGAGCAGCCTTTTCTGTTTCATTACTTTGTTTGAAGTAAACATTGTCATGTATTTCATGCTTTAGCTATAAAAATGAAGGTAAAAGGTATATCCTGTGAACAGTGGAAGTGAGGGAGGAATGCCCAGTGTCCCCTCTCCAAGTAATTTCTTTCCCCAAATACCCTGTGTCCACGATACCACGAGTTCTCTCCTGCATCCCATCATCCCCTGCCTTCAGTAGCTAAGCTCTTCAACTCTTCACAGGCTTTTTATCCGTATAGTTGACGAGGCACGTTAATAGCTGGCAGAAAACTGTTCTTGTGTTGATGTCCTCAAGTTGCCACCTAGATTTGTTAAAGGATAAACTATCCCTGTCTTTTCACTGGTGGGAATTTGGGATCCTTTCCTCTTTTTCACAAAAGTTGCAGAAGTTTAGTATCTTGGAGGCTTGTAGCTTCAGTCAAATTTGGTTGAAATTGGTCAGGCTCAAAATCACACAGCCATACCAGTCTTAATCCCCGTGGGAGCCTGGCTGAAATGTATCATGCAGGAAGTGTATATCATTTATTTGTGTGAGTGATTTGAGATTTTCATAGCAAAACTTGCTTTTGAAGGATAAAGGGGTTTTGGGAATGGAGAAGAGAGATTTTCTTTTGGTTTAGAGTGTAATAAAAAATTCAGCATCTTATAACTCTCCCAATTGCCTTTTATGAACATCCTGGGGGCTGTGGTCCACTGTTTGAAAAACACTAAGATAACAGAATAGTAAGATGTAAAAGGAAATGCATGAAGTTATCTAGGCGGTTTGAGGACAAATTCCAGTTCACTGAGAAAAAGATGTATGGGAGGGGAGAAAGAAACTGGGAGAGAATTTAAAAGAGGGGAACTTCACCTATTGAAATGTGGGGAGCTGAGGACTTGAATACCGTTGGGAAAGAGAAACGGGAGTGGGGTTTTGGAAAGCAGCTGGTGTTGGTGCAGCTCTACTGTCTTGCAACTGAAGGGGCTTCAGTGGCATAGGATACGGCTGCTGCTGAGATCTTTTGAAAATTCCTTCTAATGACAAAAATTGCTATATGAGAAAAAGAAGGCAGGAAGAGGAGAAACCTATGGATATTACCAGAAGCAAAAGGCATGGAATAAAAGAAGGCTAGATTTCGAACACTAAGGTTATTTTACCTTTTGAGAAGTGAACCTTTTTAGCACTGTGGTATAAACAGCATTAGCTTTGATCTTGCAAACATAAAGACAGCAAACATATGAGAACAGAAAATCTGTGGTGTGATCAGACAGTGTGGACTCAGTATTTGAAAACTAACAAGATCCAGCTGTGAGGAATGGCAGGGTCACAGTACTGAGGCATCACAAAAGAAAAAATAAAAATATTTTTTCTCAGAAATGGTGTAGTGAAAAGGAGACATGAACAAGCCTAGAGCCTGAAAAGTCTGCAGAATTCGATAACATCGGTTGCTATCAGCATTGTTAAAAATGCAGTGGCAGCATGACAGAGTGAATAGCTAGAATATGCATTACTGTGTGGAACAGTGTGCAGATCCCAATTACTAAGAGTGAATTATGGCCAGAATCCTTAAGAAGGGGAATATAATAGGCTTCAAGATATATCTGTTCTAAGAAAGATATTATCCGTCTTCATGTTGGCATTCAGAGATGCAGAAGACTTGAAACAAGCTGGCCTTAGAATGAGAAGGTCATACGTACCGGGGGAAAAGGTTCCTTTATTTTCTCCTTGAGAAGCCAGATGCAAATTTATGAATTTCATTGATTTTAAAAGGTAGCTGATGGCCTCTGTGGAGAGCCTCTTTGACACAAGCACATCATGTGCTATTTCAGAGAATATTATTCAATCAAGTAATTGAGACTGCATCAGAAGGAGAGCGCTACAGAATAAACGGTTTGAAATAAATTATTACAAACAGTTGATGAGTTGTCACACCTTCCACTTTCCTTATTTTTATGGTTATCTTTCAAGAAGGAGAAGTTTATAGAGAAGGAAGCTAGACATGCTGTACTTGCAAGGTCAAACCCAAATATTCTCAGTCGAGAGGTTTAGAAAACGCTACTTGTGAAACCTTGGGAGGTTCTTTTGTTTACTGCTCAAAGTCAAAAGTCATGTGCCTGACTTGTGGAAGTTCACTGAATAAGGTGAGTGATGTCATGCGATGAACATGGCCAGAATGTGCCTTGTACCGCCGTGCTAGACTGTACCTCTGCAACCTCAGCCCTGCGATACTTCGTTTGTCGTGATGAACGCTGTGTGCAGCAGAAGTTTGAATAAAATAGGACAGGGTCTCTGAAGGTACGAGAAGATTTTAGCCGGAAGGGGAGGAGGGGGGGGCTAGCAGCAGGGTATTTTCCTCCTGTCTGACCTCCTGCCTCTTCCTCTGCGGTAACAGGCTTCTGGAGTGGCTGCAGAAAAGCAAAGGCCCCTCAGCTCTTTGTAACATGGGGTTTCTTGGTGTGGGCAAGGGGACTCTTGGAGAGGGTTGTTTTGCAACAGCCCAAAGGACAGCATGTAAGCGTGAAAACCCTACACAAATGATCCTGTGCTTCTTGGAGATTAACAGTCTTCAAAGTTAGGCTCAGACATTGCCCTATCAAGTCATCTGCTTAGCTTGCCACGGCCCAACAGGGGGATGCAGTGGCCAGGCCTGCACCCGCAAATTAAGCATGCCCACAACCACCCGCTGCTGCTCCGTCAGATGGCACGCTGGCCAGTGTCCATATGACTACAGTTTTTTACCTTCTGAAACTGGGTCGCTGGCCTCGTGCTGCCTGTTGGGAACCATTCCTGGCATGTCCTAACTTGCAAACTGTGCCCTGGCAATACTTTGGAAGACTGTTAGTTGAACAGACTAAAAACACTCCTGTGACACATGCTGTGGGACAATTCTAACAATTTAGCAGCGTAGACAGTTGAGTTTGAAGGCCGGGGAATGCTCCCTGGCACTGCTTAATTTATCCGTGTAGACATAACCAATATGTAGCAAAGTCTCAAAGTGAGGAAGCTCAAGAATTATCTGTGCAGGAAAGTTAAGGTGATGTGGGATTTAGTCCTTTAATTTAAACCAATTTTTAACTGCAACTCAGTGCCATAGTATGAATTTCTGATTTTCTTTGTTTAAATTAACAATTAGAATATCTGTGGATGAAAAATTTGCATGAAGTGTAGTTAGCTGTCAAACCAGACTTGATAATGACCTTGAAAAAGAAAGATGTTTGTAACCTTTGGCAAGAGGAAGAAGTGATCAAAAATGTAGAACAAGCCACGAAAAAGTTTTTCACTTAGAGGTAGTGGGAGAATGTTACCCTTGAGCCTAAAAATCATAAACGAATTTTCTCTCTGATGTAGACTGCATGTTTCAAAATCAGATTTCCCCCAGGTATCTTCAGCTTGGCTAATACATCTTTGGACACTATAAAGCTGTTATGCATTGAGTCTTTACTTGAGAGACATTCAGGGTAGCTTCGTGAAGAGTTAATTCAAATTTTTAAGATTAATTCCGTGAGAGAAGTATTAGACATTCCATGCAAACAAAATTATTCATCCTTGTAGCTTTATGTTCCTCTAAAGAAAGTTAATTATTACTTGGTTGTTGTGTCTTAGTATTTAGCCTTCCTGTGACTGGTGAAATTATATTAGAACATCAGTAACATAAAAAACTTGAAATTGCAATCATGCCCCATCCTCGGTTGTCTTCAAGGCCAGGCTGGCTGAGGCTTTAAGCAACCTGGTCTAGTGGAGGGTATCCCTGCCCATGGCAGGGGGGTTGGAACTAGATGATCTTTAAGGTCCCTTCCAACCCAGACCATTTTGTGATTCTATGGTCATTATACTAGGAAAATACAGTCCAAAATAGTCCAAACCTGCTGATGGCTTCACCAGCCACAATCACTGGCATTTAGTTCCTGTCAGGCATTTGTATTTGATCGGATTCCTCAGTTAGCATGGCATCATCAGCTGGCTCACCAACAGTCCTTTCCAAGCTGACACTTCAGCGTTTGTCAGCCTTGGGGAGTGAGGCGACAGTGGTGGTGTAGACTCACTGGTGCAGGATGAAAGGCTGTGCATCTGAGGACAGATAACTAGGAGTGAAGGGAGGACCTGAGTCTCTCTGTTCACCAAAGGATGGCAATGGGATGTCAGTGTAATGCAGCTGGGAAGAGGGCTTGCGTGATCCTGGCAAGTGTTTCATTGCCAGTTGATTTGGGTTAGTGTTGACATAATTACGTGATGCTCTGTGATATTTCATGTGGGGTTCTGGACACTGATGTCTGGTTCTGACGGAGATGGCAACAGCTGCAAAAAGGACTGATGACATATCTTGCAAGGAGAAAGCTAGAAAAGTTTGGTTAGTTGAGTGTACAGTGAGGAAGTTTGATGAGATATCCATGACTGCTGTCTAAAAACACATGGAAGGACTTAAAAAAAAAAAAAAAGGAAGGGAAAAAACCTGTTTTAAGACAGTGATTTTCACTTTGATTTGATCTCCTGACTTTATTCCAAAGATGATGCTACATGCCCTGTAGCATTGTTAGAGCAAATTACAGTCCATTAGGCCTGCTTTGCTTCACGACACTTTAAAAATCTCAGAAGTAATTTATGAACCCCTCCTGGGTCCATGGGCCACAGAGTGAAAACTAACAATTTTGAACTTGTGGCTAATGGTGGGACAAGGACAAATGGATATTATCTGGGTATAAATCACTTCAGCCTGGGAATTAAAAGAAGGTTTCTAACTATAAAAGCAGCAGGGTTCTGCAACAACTTCCTTAAGGGAGGAGATTTGGTAAAATACTGAGCTGTACCCTGGAAACAGATGAGTATCTGAAAGAGATTGCAGAACGCGGTGTTTGTAACGACATGCCTTGTTCCTCGCTTTCTCATTTCTCAGAACTAATTCATCTAGGTGAATGCTCTTTTCTATTCTGCTCCCATTTGTTCTGTTTTTTAAACAGTATCACTCCTATCTTGGTGCCTTCTAGGATTAAAAATAGACAGTGATCAAGATCTGTACATCTGTCAAGTGGGGCTCCAGTTCTGCCTGGCATTCCGACCATGGTTTTCCTTAAATTCCCAGCAAAACTGTAAACCAGTGTCAACAACAGCTACTGCGCTAATGTGCTTCACATTTTCCCTTTGCATTCAATGTTTTCAGGCAGCTTATTTAATTTCCTTTAAGAAAATTTAATTTAAGTCATCTAAATACTGATATTTAGAAGTGAAAGTAGATGAAAAATAGATCTTTAAAATATTCTAAAATATGAAGATTTCAGGAAAAACAATTTACAAATTACTAGTTCTATCACTAACTTGAGGTTTAGTTTTGCTAAGGATGTTTCCTGAAGAAGTTGTCCCTTATTATCCCTCCACGTGTGTTAATTATTTTGTGATGCCATGCTGCTGCGTAAGTGATCTTCCTAAATAGCTGGGCAACGTGTGAAACCTCTTCATCGTGTTGATATACTACTGGATGCTTCGGTTTTTTTGTGTGATGAGGTTTATCTCAAATGCATTAGATGTTGCAGAAGGAACAGGCTCAAGTGGTCTTTGCTTGCGTGGGATGGGAAGCGGAGCAACTCAGAGTTCCCTCTTGGTCCTTGCTGCTTCCTTTCCTGCCCCCTGTGGCTGTTTGAGAGGGGGAGAGAGAGAGAGGGTACCACTTTGTCAACGAGATAAACAAGTGTTCAGTGCATGAAGTGACTGTATAAGGCACACCCTGAGCTTCAAATGAAACCCTTTTGATCTTGCACATCTCTATGGAAGCTATCGCCTGCGGAATGCATACTGGAAAATGTCTGGTTTGGATTCTGCACCGTTAGGGACGGATCCGCAGATACAAGTATCTGCGTTTAAATTTAGCCTCACTGAATTCAGGGAGTTTCTGTGTGAACCTAAGATGGTATATTTAATAGCTGAGTGCGACACATAAAACGACGTTTCATTTGGTTTTAATTGTACGATACGTTGGAGGATTTATGCCACAGAAAAAGTGAGATTGTCTGGGAAGTTGTAACTGCACTTTTGTCTCTTCCCAAGAGGCATAATTTTTTTTTTATTCCTTGGGGCTGCTTTTTCCCAAGTCAAGTCTGAACCAAACGCAAAGCACACTTCTACAGACAGCTCCATATTACACTGCGTCAGGTGATGGGTAAGCACAGCTAGGGCAGCAAGGATGTGCCAGAGAGCGTGCAATGAAATACCTGACTACTCACATCTGTCTTAGCCTGTCAGACTGCAGTAGGGTGGTATCACCATTGGCAGACCTAACCTGGCTCTGCAAGGCCAGTCAACTGTTCCTGCAGTACATCCAAGAGTGTTCAGGGTCTTAGGATATGATGTCAGTCTGTGGAGGCGAAGCCGTCAACCAGTTGCCTACATTCAGGTTTCTGTGCTTAAAAATGCCTCAAGAATCCTGTCTGACCTCTAACTGCTTTTCCAGAAGGACACAGGTCTTCTATAGGTTCCCTGTCGCCTACACACGGATGGCACACAAGTGGTGGAACAGCTCAGGTGGCATTAGGCACCAGCGTGCTGGCAAGTGAATCAAACCCTAGCTTCTACTCTCAACTTTCATTTAGGTTTCTCAGTCTGGAGTTGAATCCCCGCCTCTGTGGTTATGAAGCCAGCCTGCTCTTAGGCACCTAATTACCCCTGGATATGAGCTGTTGTGAACGGAGCCACCATGCATGGCATGGGTGGCATGGCTGTTCTGTCATCTGGATGAGCCTTCAGACATCCTGGAGTTGACTGAGTGCCTGTGCAGCCATCTAAAACTGCCTGCTTTGGCCAGTGGTCTGCAAGGGGACCATCCGTGGGGCTGACTGTAAGAGCAGGTCAGGAGTGCATCTTTAAAGTTGATCTTCAAGTTGTCCCAGCTTATTTCAGTTTGATTCATATTGTGGAGTAGTCTTGGGATATGCAAACTGGGTTTCTTTCTAAGCAGACTGGAAGATACCTGATGCAGTTCTACCGCTCCAGTATGCCTTCCACTGGACCAGGCTAGGGCTGGTCTAAAGTGAAACCTCTGAAACACACATGTTGTGGCTATTAGGTGCTAAGCATTGCTTCACTTTTTAGATCCGCTCTGTTGCAATACACAACTTGCTAATGTAGATACAGGCTATGTTTTCATAGAGTGGATTTTATTAAATTAGGCTTGCCAGTGTCTTGGACTTATAAAGTTGAGTTTAGGGGTGATTAAACAAGTATTTTGTTCTAAATTAGCAATATACTGTCAATCATAGTTCCTTCTTATCCTGCTTTTTTTGCATGGGAGTAAAATAAAGCCGCTGTGTCATAAATGCAGGTATCAGAAATATGATAAAGGAATTTTAATTATCTGATGCTGAAGGAGATTAGTGGATAGTGTATGAAGAGCTGCAAACCAGGTGTTGACAATTCTTAAACAAAGCTGTTGTTATTTATTGCTTCCATTTATCATAGTACTAAAAGTCAGGTTCTAATCATTAAAGTAAATACCTCAGTTCTGCTGAGCTTCAGTGATACCTGTCAGAGAGGAATAAAAAATGCAGGTAGTAATGTGTGCCTAACATAATTTTCTGAAAAATTTAATAGTCTAAGATGAAATTGCATTAATATTTTTTATGTAGGTTCTGCCGCGCCTTACTTTTTGATGCTGTTTCCTCAACAGTCGGTGTGATTAATTTGTATGTGGTTTTAGCCAATTGAGAAAAGGAGCAAGGAAAGTCATTGTAAGTCAGTGCTTATTCTCCTGTTTTGTAAAATAATGTATTTAAATTGTGATTGCTCAAGCTCTTCTAGAGTACATTATGGTATTATTGTGCTGATCTGGAATCTCTTAGCATCGGTGAAAAGCTGCCTGTTGGTTTCAACAGAATCCGTCAGCTGGGCAAAGGCTTTCAGCACGTGCTTTCAGGGGTTGAAAACATGTTCTAAATGCTTGGCTTAATTGAAATCCAGAAAAAATACTCACCCATCTGAGGTTATGAATGTCACTCAAATATTTCCTCTATACACTTTTTCATTATTTATACAAGTACCTGTATTATAGTAAATAACAGGGTAACAGATCCATAGCAGAAAAGGGGTTCACTTCTAAGGACCGTTCAGCAATCCCGACTTGGTACTGAGCAATCTTACTCTTGCAAATAATCCCGTTGTGTCTATGCCATTCAGTATTAGAGGAGCTATTAATTCTTATATTGTATGACAGTGTATCGAAATCTCGCTGCACACTTGTAATGTTCAATATCCTGCTGTATCATCAGATGAAACGCAGCGGGACTCCACAAGAAGAGAAAATTTGTCTTTATGATGTAAACATAAAGCGAGCCTTGTGCAATCAGTTTTATACCCAGTGAAGTCTTTTAAAGAGGAATGGCTATATGGTCATTTGGTATATAACATACTGCTAGCACAGAGCCACATCAGGGTGCAGGGACAGATGGTAAGGGGGGAGTTAATCCATATTATACTGCTGCAGAGGTTAGTAAAAGTTAGCATGAGTGAAATGATTTAATTAGCTTGTAGCTAGTATACCAAATTGTCATGTGCTGTAAAATGTACATACCATATCAAAGGGTCCACAGCAAGAATTGCCCTAGCAGCTGCTCAGAGAGGGAGTTGTGAAATTAACTATAGTATCATTCTTCAGAAAGTACAATGTAACTTAAGTATGGGGTTAGTGCAGTGTAGGTCAGTCCCCCAAAGAGCAAATAGTAGGATCCAGTTGCTGTCTGTCAGCGTAATCGAAGACCATAGGAGTGAAAGTAGAATGTTTGCACAATGAAGATATGAAGATAAACTGTTACCTAAGTAACTAGACAGGTGGCTGTCAGTAATGCGCTTATATTTCTTACCCACCTAAATAATTTAAATAATAAGAAGCTTCCAAACTTCACCCTTACCCAACCAATGTGAAGCATTATGATCAGGTTACTGCTTTCTGTCCCTCCCTCCTTCCCTCCCGTTCCATTGTGTTTTGTGTTCCCGCAGAATTATGTCCCTACCGAGTCTGCAAGCCCCCTGGAGCAGGGACTGGATTTGATTTGATGTTTGAACAGAGCCCAACATAAGCTGAATCCTGATTGTGGCCTCCAGCCTTGTCTGCCGTGCAAATAGCAGTAAAAATAATAATTATTGTTTGAATTTTATTGGAGTGGTGTGAGTAGTATGAGCTTGATGAGCTACCCAATTTGCAACAATAGTAGCTATGAACTGCACAGAGCCTGCTGTGCGACCTTGGGTAAGTCATTTCACCTTTCTGAGTTTTCCTGGCTGTAAAATGAAAGCGAGATAATTCCTTAAAAAATGCTTTGCGGGCATGGGCTGTTATTACTGTAAAGAACTGATTGCATGCGGATTCAGTGTCTGCTTTGTGCAACGTGACCCCTCACCCTTAGAAGAACTTGGAGACCTCTAGGCCATCTTAGTAGTGGTCAGTGTAAACAAGGAAAAATGGTAATTTTGTAGAATAGGAAAAAGCAAAATTAAACATATTTGTGGATGTACATCACTGTGAGCAACCATCTGTAGGACGATAAATAGTGGCATACATATATAAACATGCTGGGTTGTCATTCCAAACAACATATTCTGTGTGTTTATCTCTGCATTAATGAGGTACTCAGCTCGGTTTTGACATCTGTCACTTTGCAGTCATGGCAGTGCAGTTCTGCACTGGAGAACAAAATTCACGGGGATTATTTTATCCTTTCATTCTGTGCACTATGTATGTGTGATGCAACACATTTGACCAAACCAGGTTTTTCCCTTGAATGACAAGACAAAACGACTGTGTAACGTAAGCAGATGACATGGCTTGAAATGCATCAGTTCAGGAACCGGAGCAACTACTGAGGCTGCGATCATCATGGGCAGGCTTGAGAGGAGTGCTTCCATACGGGGAGGAATGACTGACAGAAAAGCAAGGTTTAGCTAATCCTATTTATTTGGTCACTTCAGTATTCAGCAGAGTGCTGCACTTCCTTTTTGACTTGCATTTTCTTTCAGAAAAGAGCTGCAGCATATCCAGATATATAGCTCATGGCTCATTTACTCACAGTGCCAGCGGGTGCCACCACAGTGATTCTCTTTTGAACTTACATGAGTGACAGATTGTTCAGACCGCTGGCTTTCGGCATCCCAGCATACTGGCACGCAGTAGGGTTTTCTGTTGGCAAGAATTCCTGCGGGAAACAGAAGTGCAGCTGATACCTAAGGAGTTACCGAAGATACTGAAGCCACATCCTG
Organism: Rhynochetos jubatus; assembly: GCA_027574665.1. Lineage (NCBI taxonomy): Eukaryota > Metazoa > Chordata > Aves > Eurypygiformes > Rhynochetidae > Rhynochetos > Rhynochetos jubatus. The sequence goes on from CM050652.1 coordinate 14,150,576, forward strand.
AGACCGTGCAGATGTGGGAAGTTAAAGCTAGTGCACTCAACATTTGGCATTTCACTTTTTCCTTCTTCCTAGACGTGTTCTGGTTGTTCAGCTGTGACTGCTTTGAGAGGATAGACGGTGGCATGCAGGAAGGATGGCATACATAGAGAAGAGGATCTGTTTGTGGAGTGGCTTAGAGGAACAGCAGCCAACACAGATTTTCTGAGACTGGGAGGAGAGGAGGAACCTCACCTTGGTCAGAAGGACCAAATCTTGAAGACTTTTGATAAAGAAGCAGAACTTTCTCCTTCTTAACTATTGGCTCCATTTACTGAAGTATTTTTCTTAGAAATGTATTTGCCCTTTTTGAAAACAGTCTGTGCAGCTGAGCTAATTCTTGCATAAGGCATGCTCACGAGAAAAATGCAGGTAGCACAGAATTAGGGGAATGGGTAATTAAGCACCTTTTGTGCAGTCATGGTTGATGGCTGCCTAAATGGGTTCCACTGTAACATTTTACAAGCAAATGGGTAGTAATTTGTGGTGCATTGCTGCAAGATAGAGTCTTGGTGTCCGAAGAATAGAGAAAAAGCTGCAAATTGTGTCTTAGAAATTCTCAAAGGCTGTTCATGCTATGTGTGCTCTGGTTGTCACTTTACTTGTGGTTCTGACAGAAAAACTGCCGTGAGCCTGGAAGTTAGGGGATAATAGTGAAACTTCAGGTAAGTAATCCTTGCTATTGTACTACAAGTATATCTGTTTCTTCTCTCATGCTAAAACCCATCTGGGAAGAGTTTCCTTCCAAAAAGCAGGAAAGCAATAAGAAGATAACAGTATTCACCCAAGGGTAGTGATCTGGCAAAGATCTGGATACTATTCCTAAGCTGTGAGTTTTAGTGCTACCTACAGAGATGGTGGATGGATAATTTCAATCACAGACACTTAGAGAAATCTGACGTGGGGCACTGTTCCAGGAAACCAGTGCCAAGAAGGATAATTTTATTCTTCAATGAGTTTTTGGGTGGTACTTGCCTTATGCACCGAGAACCCTTTATAGGTTATTTCTTGAGCCACATTTTGTCGATGAAACTTCTGCTCCACAGCCAGGGAATGCTTCTGTCTGGGGGAAAAAAATCCATAGTGTTGGCAGCAAATTTTATGACATATTGGGTGATGTCATTAAGGGAGCTGTTAGCAATCTGTCATTTAAGGAACAGCTTCAGCTAGTCCAGCATAAGGGAAGTGATTTAATTCCATGTCGGCTTGGATTTCTCCTATATAATCAGTGGGAGCTCAAGAGAATTAGGAGGCACAGCATGATACTCTCCTGATTACTTTGCTGTCATCTCCAATTTATGACTTAAAAAGCATGAGAATAAAGTGTTTATGCCCAGAGGAGGCTTGTTTACAGGGTGTTCCCCCAGTTCATTTAGCTGTGGTGACTGTACAGGGCAAGCACTCTTGCACAAGATGTAGCTGGGGTGACAGTAGCATCTAGCTCAGGTTATGCAAACTTGGTCGCTGACAAATGGCAGGGGGAAGAGAACTCCGCAGGATGGTCCACGAAGAGGTACATGAGGAATTGCTTTTCCTGATGGAGAGCTGCACATTATCCCAGCTTGTACCCATCCCCTGAAGTTTGTTGTGGCTGTTACTGCTTTCTATCAGCCTTCATTTCACTTCCAGGTGACTTGATCTTGTCTTCTGGAGTCTTCCCGTGAGAGGAAGTGAAGGTATGGTTGTCCCACAGGGAGGACAGCTCACTAGAAATGGAAGGAGTGCATGTTCTGATGCTGCCTCTTTGAAAGCTCTTCAGTGCAGTATTCTGTTCCCGTTGGCTATTTGTGTTTTAAATCAGAGAACAGAACAGAAAATTGCCCCAGATGGTGGTTTGGACGTGCTGCGTAGCACACACAGCCTCCTCCTGCTTTTACTGCAGGACACAGAAAGCTGGTTGGGGACTACCACCATCAGGAACCAAGCTGGTCCTTCTACCCATCCCTGCAGGGTGTGGTGCACGATGCTGTGATGCCGCTGTGGGGATACAGGTGGATAGCTCCAGTTTGTTGCCAAAGGATGTGGAAAGCAGAAGCACAGGTTGCTGCAGAACAGGATTAGACAATTAAGAGAGACGAGATCCAGTGATGGCTATTGAACTTACTGGCCTGGATGTTAGTCACTGATTCACCCTCTGGGGAGCAGATTGGTGGGAGTAAGGAGGGTGTGATGAGGGAAGAATGCTTCATATTCATCTTGCTTCTAAGTGTCTGATATTGGCTGCTGTTGTGAATTTCATTCCAGGCTAGATGAACCTTTAGTCCCACCAAGTATATCGATTGTTGTGTATTAATTACTTATTGGCAAGTAGGTTTAACAGAGATTATTTGTTCTTTCTTTGGGCTGTGGCATATTCCAGCATGAAGTGCCAGTCGGAAGCTTGCCTGACCGTTAGCATCCTGGTTTGACTCTTGAAAGCGCTTCGGGAGACTTCTCTTCATAAAATGAATTCACAGATCTACAGACATTTAGGCCGGACAGGTCCATTAGTCAGCTTTACTGGATAACACGCACCATAGAATTTTACCAAGCTATTGCTGTACAGAGCCCAAGTATGCTAATATTTGTTCCTTTACTCTGCTAAAAACTGTAATGAGATGCAGTGAGTGTTTGCTGCCAGAGTCAGGATCATTCTTTTCCCTTCCCAGGAGATGGCTACTGGGTTTATCTTCTCCAGATATCTTACGATTTAAAAAATAAAGTTGTGGCTGATTTAGTAAATGGTTTGTGCATAACGTCTGTGAATAAAAAAAGTGCCCTAAAGTAGGAGCAGTATCTAATAATATGTAGTTAGCATTTATGTGGTGGCTTTCAACCAACTGTTTCAAAATATTTGCACATAAGAATAGGCATGGGTATCAATCCCAGTTTTTTCAGTTTCAGCAACTGAGGACAAAGTGCTGTCTGCCCATTCTTGTGTTGTACATCTGTAGCAGAGCCCAGAACATAATCCAGCCTCTTCCTCCGCTCTGTTGTCATCTGGGTCTCATCAAATGGGTACAATTCAGACACAGCCTTTTATAGGGCCAGTGGTTCTGCAAGTGGTTGAGCTTGAAAGGAGTGGAGGACCTTCAGTGACTCAGCTGCCATGGCAGATAGGCACTTTTGAAATGCATCTGTTGTCCTCACAGTCCCCAAGAAGTGGTGGGAATGATGTGGTGAGGAGGAGAGGTCAGAGGTGGGAGTGGAGCACGCTGCAGTCATGAGGGCTGAAGATATATAACATACCAGGAAGCAGAATTGGCAGCAATGTGAACTCAGATGCAACCGTTGATGATACTTGAATTCTTAAATCTGATTGTAAACTAAGCATGAATCAACTAACCAAGGGTAGTCATGAATCAAGACCCTCTAGAATCCAAAGTCTGCATAAAAATACAACATCACAAAACATTTGGACTAATTGCCATTTAGAGTCATACCCTTTCAGATTCTCATTTCCAGAGTTTCTTCTGCAGCTGCAGAGGTTAATGTGACATTCTTGTGTACTCATAGATCTAAGCAGGAAAACCAGTTAGTGAGACAAAAATGTGGAAATCTAGGTAAAATGACAGGGCTGGATGTTGATCCTATTTTAAAAAAAAGATTTTATGTGAAAGACAGAAAAATGGCAGAAAGGGTGAATGTGTCTACAAGAAAATTTATGACAGCTAAGTGCTAGCATGTAGGGGAGTGTTAGGAATTGGAAAAATACCTGCCTAAGAGGGAGAAATTTGGCTATGCTTGTCTTTAATTTGGCTATGATTGTCTGTAAAAGCAAAGTTTAGTACAAAAAAATCAACTCTTGTAGGTTTTTAAAATCTTAATTGTATAATTCCTAATAAGCTGCAAGGCTTACATCCTTATCATAAAACTCCTCTAAGCAGGAATTAAAAAAAAATAGAGTGAGCTTTTCAGTTTCCAAAAATAGTTTGCCAAGAGTGGTGGTTTTTTTTCCTCCTGATTGCAAGAGAAATCAGTCTGCTGTGTTTTATTGAAGAACAAGTGGTATCGAGTAAAAGAATAATTGATAAGTGATTTTTCTCCCTTTCTATTCTCTAAGCTGGATTTTGTTGTGCTGTCCAGATGAAATATTCACGATGGCACTGACCCCTTTCTTGTGCAATTTGTCCAATATTTGCTTGGAGATGTTCAGAAGTAGTGGAGCAGAAAATCCCCTGCTACCGCCAGCATTTGCTGGGGATTACTCTTCACACTGGTGTATGTTGCAGGAGATTCACTGGACGAAGAGATGAAACGGCTGCATGGCTTCAAGAGTAGAAATCTTTTGTGAGTGTGATCCAGCCGAACACCCTGCCCAAAGATGGAAAGCCGTGTTCTATTTTTATGAAAGGGGTAAAAATAACAGGTGTTGAACAGTCCTTTGAAGCGTGCACATTTGAGCTTCAGGTTGATGAGAGAGGTGCTGCCTCTTTGCTTCTTTTCGATTCTTAGGAAGAGTATTTTTGGAGTTGACTGGGGCTGTCTTCTGACGTAATCGCAAGTGTTTTCTGATGCGTCGTACTTGACCATCCTGACTTTGCTGCATTGCCACTGTGAAGGGCATTCTTAAGCATGGGGCTTAAGTCTCGGTTAATTGAACTATTGAGATAAGTATATATAGAAACATATATGTGTCTTGCAGAGTGACCAGGGGATTTGTGTTCTCTCTTTTGATAATTGGCCAATTTTGCTAGAACTCGGCCTTGGGAGCTCATCAGAAAAGTGACTCCTAGTTTCTGAGAAGCACATGCTTCTCTTTGGGTCCTCGGGGTCATACTGCAAGGGAAACTGCAATCAGAACACTTAATTACTTATTAACTTCCCCTGCCTCTGTAGCCTGTCTCCATTATCATATTGTGGCCTTTTGCTCATTACAAACAGCTAACGATAGCTGACAGCAGAGCAGGTGCAACCTGCAGTGTGAGCGAGCCCCTTGGCTGCTCTGTTATGAGTGTCGGATGTGTTACAATGGCCACCTGGCTCCAGCACTGGCATTTTGGGGGCTGGAAACAACCGCGTTATCCCTTCCAGCCTAAGTGGCTGTGTCAGAGAGGACAGCATCTCGTGTCCTGCTTCCTCCCTGGATTTCTCCTGTGTTCCCTAAATCTTTCATGCCATTTTTATTTCTCTGTACAATCCTTCCCAACAAGTTTCTTCTCTCTTTTGACTCTGTTCTGCCAATTGGCCAAAAGGATTTGTGGCAAACGCCTGAGAGGGCAGGTCTGGTCTTACTGAATTCAGCAGCAGTTACAGGGACTTACTGCCTGTCAGGGTACAGAATGTATCCTGAGGGGAAGGGTACCCCTTCAGTGATGGCGGAGGTCAGGGAAGCTTTCAGTCATAGGCTTGCATTTGCCTTCTAGGAGACTGTAGGCAGGTAACATTCTGAATTTTCTTTCTTACAGTCAGCCAAGCAGAAGAGAATGTTACTCCAGAAACTCTCAGTTGTGCCAGGTGGTTGGGGGGAGGGTTGTTGGATTAACCTGGATGAAGTAAAAATACGGATGATGTCAAACACGGAGATAAGGCAGAAGGAACATGCGTATGGAGGAGAAGCAGGCCTGCAATGTTGTTGGCTGCATGGTGGAGTAGTCCCTAGGTGATCTCGGTGAAAGTACAGCGGAGCGTGGCGCTGTGTGAATACAGCTGTGCTGTTCCCTTCGTGGGATACTCATAGTATGCAGCACAGAAGGTGCCCGCTGGGATCTGGGCCTTGTTGCGCTGGGCCCTGCCCAGAGGAGGAACAAAGAGACCACTGTGTCCCAAAGAGCTCCATGTGCAGAACAGGCAGGGCAGGAAGGGGAAGTGGTGGCAGAGAGAAGAGCGATGGCTTAAGCATGGTGTCCTGGAGAGCCAGGAGCACAGTCTTCGTCTCCTGTCTCATGCTCCAGTCCCAGTCATTAGGCTCCACTGCCCAAAAGTGATCTTGGGAGGGCTTTTTGGCCTGATGTCCGTGGATTGAGCTGAGGTGTTTTTAAAGAATGTTCTACCAAACTTTGCTGAGAGTGGTAATTGCGTATCATCTTGCTCCGTGGTCCTTGTTTCTAATTGCTGGATCTCTTTCTCTACGTCAGTATAGCACAGCTTGGCTCTGCGTCCAGTCCATCTCTGCTCCACTGTACTCATGCCCGCTAAAAGTTGATACTCAATAGCTGCCATAAATGTACAGTATCAGCTTTCCTAACCTGGTTAACTCAGTATTTTTTTCATTATTTGATTATTACAATATCAAAAGGGCTGAGTGCCTTTATGGATGGATGACTAGAGAATACGTTTTTGTGAAAAGGATCTCTTTTTTTACTTAGGAAGCAATTCTAAAAATGTCTGAAAAATCCTTAATGATATTTATTCTACTCATCTGACCTAAAAATAGCTGAAGGAATTTGAGTAGGAATGAAAAATCGCTTGCATGTGGAGTTTCAGCTCTGAGTGGAAGGCAACCTACACTCTGATCAAACAGTGAGGTAAAAGTCAGGGTTTCCTGGTTTAGAATCGCAGTCGATGCTTTGCAAAAGTACTGTTGTGGCTTTGAGCACATACCGTTTCTCCTCCAAGTCAGCTGTGTGGATTACTTACTACCTAGGTCTGCTGTACAAACGTAGTTAACATTTCTAAACATGCTCAGTAAATCATGTTGTGCTACTTCGTGGTTGGGATGGGCTTGGATACAACCGGTAGCTTCATTTCATGTAGATCACACCATGCTGGTTGGGTTTCCTTGGGAATTATTCTTGGAGAACAAGAGGTTAATACGCAACCTGCTGAAAGCCTGTTTGGGCCTGGGGAAGAAAAACATTTCCCACCCCTGCTTTGCTTTCTGATCCCAGTGTGCCGGGCACTTTGGAAACATCTGTGAGCTGAGCCTCTTAACCCCAGCAGGAGAAGGGCAGCTCTGCTGCTACTTAGTGAGGGGAAGATTGAGGTTCAGAGAAACACCAGCAGTTTAGACTCAAGAATCTAAGTCTGAAGATGCTGGTTTTCTGAGACTGGGTCAAGGGTGCTTGGGAAAGATGTGACATGTCCTGGTCTGTAGCCTATAGCTCTAGTCTCTTAATACCCAGATTACCCCTGCTAGGACTGCTGAACGTTCCTCTAGGTGGAAGAGTTACAACTGCTTGAATCTGAAAAGGTTGACACTGTATTAGCTAGAACACAGCCAGTGACCCTGACATGAAAATATGGCCTAGATGATTAACCAAAAATTCAGTGCCGTATTTTCAGTGTGATATTATTTAGTATTGAATGACCTTTTCCATCACTTTCTTTCCATGACTTGTAAATGGAGATGAATCCAGGTTTGTCTAAGGTCACAGTACTGTGGTGCAGCTGATGATAACCTTACAGTAAAACCACAGAATGGAAAGGCTGTTACTGTGAAATCTCTCACGTGACAGTCCTCTCGTGTGCGTGCAGGGAGTCGGAGACCCCTGTGTGGAGTGGTCTGTATCAGGCTGATGCATGGGCGCTGAAAAAGCAGCACACTATCTATCTGCAATGCCAGCAGGACCTTTCCAGTCTAAGAGCCTGGAGAATAGCACAACATTGCAATAAGAAAGGAGAAGTGCTGGTTTTGTGGCTAAGACATTGGGCACAGGTCTTCAAGCTGGTCTGTGTGCTAGAATCTGGTCTGGAGAGTGAAGTGCTGCTTCTTCCATCTGGAAATTCCATTTCCTTGATTTTCACAGACTATAAGGACAAAAGGGAATGCTTTGAACACCTAGTCTCACCTTCTGGCTAATGTAGCCCACAGGGCTTCCCAGAATTAATCAGATTTGAATTAAAGAAAAAATAAAAAGAGTAAAAAGAAAGAAAAAAACCCAAAAAACTGGATTCTTCTGCCAGACCATCATATTCCTAACCAACACATATTTCAAAACTTTTAATCGTACTACTTCTACTGCACTCTTACTATTTCTTTTCCAGTCTCTTTCTGGTTTGTCCATTTCTACCAAAGGATTTACATAGGCAGTGGGCTGTAAGGTGGGGTCTCACGAGAGCAGAGTAGAGGGGGAGAATCCCCTCCCTCAACCTGCTGGCCACGCTTCTCTGGATACAGCCCAGGGTACGGTTGGCTTTCTGGGCTGCCAGCTCATGTCCAGCTTCTCGTCCACCAAACACCTGGTTGTTGTCTGCAGTGTGAATATACTTTAACTGCTATATGTGGGACAGTTTTTTCCACTGATGTGTGCTTCCCAGCAGAAAAGGGGAATCAAACCCAAAGTTTTCATAGATGGAAGGATGCTGGGAGTTCCTGTCTTGCTGTATCAGTCGTAATCTTTTCTCCTCTTATAGTTGAACATACCCTGAAGATGCAGCCTTTTTCTGCACCCTTTTTGGCTGACACAATTCTCCAGTCCTCAGCCTGGTGCCAAGTCAGTCACTCAACCTACCCATGTGTCTGATTCACCGTGCTTTCAGTGATGATGATCCATGTCCTCATTGCTCCCTCTGCCCTGGTCAGTGAGCTACCTGGCTGTCAGGTCTGTCCAGCTGAGGTGCCAAAGAAGAAGTCCAACATTAATTGCTTGGATTTTATAAAAATATATTTACCGTTCAGTGAGTAAGAGTATTTCTGCAGCTAGCAGAATTTAAGTGTTGCATGTAATGCTGGCTTCTAAGGGAGGCCTGATTTCCAAAACAAAAAATGATTGTTTTTCCTGATTCCATTTCCAAAATACTCATTTCCACTAAAGGGATGAAAGGTCACGCAAAAAAGGCCATGGAATATTTACACTAGGACATGCATATTCTTTTTCTTCTTGTTAAATTTTAGAAGTTTGTTTAAAGAAAAAGAATACTTCGGTAAAAAACACTAAAGAGGCTAACAGCTACCCAACTTCACTGCAGCAGAAAACAGCACTTGCAAATGGCGCTGACAGCTGGAGGCAGATTGCTGGGGGTTAGCCGTGGTGTGACAGAGCACGTCTCACTCCTTAACTGACTGTGCTTTCCAGTGTCTAGCCCTGCTAATTACCACGTAGCACAACTAAATAAATAATGCATGCTGCATTCCTCTGAACTTACAAATAGGCCAGTAGGTTCACAATCATATGGACCTTCCTGATAATGGTGAGCTGTAGTGTCCTTTCTGCTTGAGTAGATGATTTGTTGGGGCATCTGTCCTGCTGTCTGGTGAGAGACTCAGTAAGAAGTGGTATTTTTTGGCTTTTCTGCATTTCCTAGATGCTTGCTAGTAATGCTGTGTCTCATATCCCTAATCCGTAATGATATGGCTGGGAGCTGTTGATTTACATGAACCACTCACACTGGCTTTAGCCACTATCGGGTCACATTGTAAAAGATTTGCAATTGCTTTATCCAACGATGATCAGCAATAAGGAGGCATTTCCAGTGCGTGTTTATAGGACTTAGTGACAAGATTGGTTCAGAAGCAATGTATGCAAAAGCGTTTCGAAACCCACCAGGGGAAACATCCTGGGAAAAATTGGTTGTTTTCTGAGCTAACCTTATGGTGTAATTCCATGATAATCCATATAACTGATTGAAAACTTTAACACAAAGATTTTTCATTAGGAAATGCTGATTTGCAATAAGCAAAGCCACATGTAGCACTGCGCCAGTTCCAGCAAAACTGAAGGCAGTGGGAACGGCGTCTCCCATCTAGGGCAGGGATTACCGAGGGTAATACTCTGGAGTAGCCTGTTACCTGCGATGCCGAACACCTACTTTCTGATCTTTCCCTTGAATCAGAAAACCTAGATACTTAAATCTTAGAAATTCCTCCCTGCCTAGAGGCTGCCCTGACAGTCACCCTCTTGGCTGCCCCAGGGTGTCTCTCCCTTCTGTGGCAAACTTCAGCAAGGTTTTGCTTGCATCCTGATGAGGAGTGGGTGTCTCCTAGGGTTTGTAGAAAAGCTATGGCATTGCAGGCAGGGAGCAATCTGGTCTGTCACTGGCCTGTGTCTTGGGAAAGGAGGAGAAATTTTCTTGCATGCACCTCCCTGCATCAGAACCAGGTCTGAAGGCTATTGTTCTGTTTGCCGCTTATGGAGGGAATAAATAACCCAAATAAATAAATTAAAAAGGCCAAAGGCTTTTGTCAATGGTTATTCTTTAATTGTTTGTATCTTTTTCCCTCCTTCCTTGAAACTTACACGAGGCCCTTTAGTACCAGTTCTCATTAATAAATGAGTGAGTCCTTATTAAAGATCAAGCATTCCCATACACTCTTCCCAAATTAAATCTGTCCTTCTTGGCCTCTGTAAGAATTCAAAGTACTTCTCGGGGTGTTAGTGTGCTGTATTGCATTGCCTTTTTCTGTATGAGGATAATAATGAAAGCTTGCTATAACACATATTTTGTCTGTCTAAAATCTCATTAGTGTCGACTTCTGAAGGAGAAAAAATTTGTAATGTGCATACTTTCCCCACTGAAAATGAATTTCCTTGATCATAGAGAGAGAGTAACATTACCTGTAATTATGTGACCAAGAGCTACAGCCTTTAGCCATGTTTGGAAGCTTTTTCATAACATAGATGGTCATGTAGTCAGATTAACTGTAAAGAGGAATATTTTAACCTTTACCCTTTTGTAGCTGTGGATGGGTCACAAGGTCACATCCGTATTATTAGTATGTTTAGCCTGTGTTTTTCAGCAATTAATTCAGTCCCTACTACTCTAACTTGTTTAGATAGTATTGTTTCTTTCAGGTGGTGCTTTCCCATTTACCTTAATATCTGTTATATTCCAGATAAAAATACTGTAACGAGTTTGCTGACATAGTAGATGCACTGAGGGTAGCTCTAAGGAGTTCCAAAGTGACAGCTACCCATCCGTGTGTGACTGACTATGTTTTGTTTTAGGAATTTTTCTATTTTGTTAATTTGTTATTACCACATATGCTTGATAAATAGATCAGATGGAAGATGTACAGGAGCCTAACAACCCTTAGCAGTTCAGATCATTCTGTTTGGCTGAATAATGATATAGGAAATTTAACTGAAATACTCTCCCATTTCCCAGGCCATTTGAAAATGTGATTAATTTGATGTTCCCATGAAGACTGGCCTGATTAGGCAGCCCACATATTAAGCTAACTTTGATGTGGCTGAACTATAGCACAACATTTCCTGTCCTGTGAAGGCAAGTCCAGTAGTTCTTAACGTAGTTCATGAATTCAGCTGTCCAGTGTCCAGCCTGTTGGGTTGCACCCTGCAGAGCTGTCGAGGTTTGACATGAGGCAGCATTATAAAACCCAGCCTGACTGATTCTTTTCTTCTGTTTCAGTAGCACTGGCGGTGTGCTCGGTACTGTACGGGCAGTGCCTGCTCCAGATAGTTTGCTTTAAGTCAGCAGGACACAGATCAGGGGGAGGGATAGAATATATTTCCAAGGATGTCTCTTTTAAAAATATTTTAGGGGTTTCTTGGTTTCATCATCATTGCTTGACTATGTTTATTGTATATGTCAGTGTAGAAATGAGTCTCAAAGTGGGGTTCAAGGAAGAGATTGTACCCTTACAGAGCAGGCAGATAATCTGCTATATACCCAGAGGATGTTGCCTTAATCACAAACATTATGCATAGGATTATTTTTAACTTTCTGTAAAAACTCATGACAAGCAGACCTTTAAGCCATTTGTATTGACTGAAAAAGGGTGAGGCATAACCATGTTGCAGAAATGAATCACAAAAGTTTGTTTTTGCAAGTTTCTTTGCTGTGGCTGATCCAGACCCAACAATCTGTCTATGGGCAAACCAGCGATTTCCTCTTTGTCTTGCTCTTATTCAATATTTATCAAGGGAAATAGTGTCTGCAGTAAAAAGTGACAGGATCCCACTTCTTCAGTGTGTAGAGCAACTCTTCTAGTAAAGGCAACCATTGTGAGTCTTTGCTTCTTGAGGGAATTATCACGTTAAAGACCTCACCAACTGCAAATCTGCTAATGTTTAACTGAGCTCAGCTTTCCAGTGCTGCATTCACTTTTTGGCCACAGTCTATTGCAAAACTTTTTTACCATTCTGTTGACATCTTTGACCAGTTTTGGATCTGGCTGTCGTAGAGACTCTCTCTGCCATTAGCCTGCACTGCATCTGCTGCTGTGGGCTGCTGAGAGCATGCAGGCGAAGGATGCTTGTCCTGGCTTTGCCAATGGGCTGCTGCTGAGTGTTGAGGAGGAGCATTGCCTCCTCAAGCCTTCACTTCTCTCTTGCCCTTTTCTGTCTTCTTCAGACTGTGGGTCTGTTTGCTTCCTACTCTCTGGCCAAGCGGCATCGAAGTCTATGAGACCGAAGTCTGAACAGGGGCTTTTGAATGTCGCATGTGTGACCGTGAAACCCCAAAATGCGCCGATTTATTAATGTGTACATTGCTGTTGTAAATGCTGCAACTTTGCACTTCCCTGCTTATAACTATTCTTTTCTCCTTTTAATTATTTGTGTCTTTTTATATCGAAACAATTTGAATCTATTTCTGTTGTAAGATGGTGTAGGGTAATGATAGGCATTTATGGGTTTCTTTGTTGAGCTGCAGAAAGTGTTACAAAAGCCTTGTAGCTTTATTTTTCTCTTGGAATGTCATGCTACTTACAAACTAACATCTTCATCAAGGCTCACTTATGAAAGGACAATGCAACTTCCTGTGCTCATTGACAGTCGTTGGAGATTATTTCACTCCCTGCTTTTTTCCGGAGACTATATTTGAAGTAGGTAAGATCACTGAAACCATGGTGAGATGTGAGAAGCTCTGGATAAATTAGATGGCTGAAATAACAGTGATTGCTTTTAACTTGATTTCTCCTTTTCTCTGTTTGCAGATGGGAGAAAAGGTCTGTAGTGCAGTCATTTACATGATTACTTACTTTATCCCTTGACCTGAGAACCTGAGTAGTGGTGGGTAGCAGGAGCTCTAGTCAGGCAATGAGAGGCCAAAGTGAACAAGAGGTTCCTTTGTTTAACCCTTCCCTACTGCTTTTACTGAATGCAGCTAATTTCTGTCACTACCATACAGAGACATTTTAAAGTTGAATAGTGATTAAAGGGGACGTTTTAACCTATCCAGCTTTCTTTGTGTGAAAGATCTGCATTTAACAGTTGATTTTATTAACAATTCAAATGTAACTGATGAGTTTTCTGTATATTGTGTCAGTCTTTGTGGCAAATAAACATTTCTGCAAACACTAAAGAGCTCAGAAGGTACATGTGGTATATGTTTATTACTCATCTGAATTCATCTTTTCTACCTGTAAGTGGTGGTGGGTGGGAGTCTTAGGGTTGAAACCAAAAGTATTTAGCAAGATAAATTTGAGATGACAGCAACATTCTGGATTAAAAAAAAAAAAAAAGATACAGAAGCAGAAAAATTCAGTCAAGAAAACTTGGAACTCTTTGGGAACAAGGAAGCTAGAAGAAAATTGGACAGGAAAATATTTCACAGAAATCTAGGACAGAGGATGAAGTTGCTTGTGCAAACAAGTGTGTTTGATTTCATGCCTAATGTATACACAGAGCAAGGAATCATAGAATCACAGAATACCAGGTTGGAAGGGGCCTCAAGAATCATCTCCCCAGTAGTAACTTGTACCCATTTACCCATGTCTTTTCCATGTGACTCTTTGTAAAAAGGGAGTCTCCATCTTTGTTGTAGCCACCCTTTAATTACTGGAACATAGTGATAAGGTCTTCTCTCAGCCTTCTCTTCTCAGTTCTCTTAGCCTTTCCTCATATGGCAGGCTTCCCAGTCCTTTGATTGTCTTTGTGGCCCTTCTCTGGATCCTCTCCAGCCTGTCCACATCTTTTTTTGCATAGCAGGGACCAGAACGGAACACACTATCCAGGTGTCCCCTGACAAGCACTGAGTGGGATAATGACTTCTTTATCTCTGCTGGTGATGCCCTTGTTGCAGCCCAACATCCTGTTGGCTTTCTTTGCTGCAGCAGCTGCACACTGTTCACCCATATTGAGCTTGTTGTCCAACAGGAACCCCAAGTCCCTTTCCACTGAGCTGCTCCCCAGCTGGGTAGATCCTAATGTGTGCTGCATTCCTGGATTATGTTTTCCCAGATGCAAGACCTCACACTTGTAGGTGTTGAACTTCCATCCTCAGTTTGGTATCATCAGCAAACGTCATCAGGGTACCCGTGATCCCATCACCCAGATCAATGTTGAAGATATTAAACAGTGTTGGGCCCAATATCAATCCCTGGGGGACCCCAGCTGTGGCAGGTTACCAGTTTGAAAAGGAGCTATTTACCACCATCCCGTGGGTGTGGCCTGTCAGTCAGCTCCCCACCTGCTGCATGGACCACTTGTCTAGACAGTAACCCCTCAGCTTCTCTAGGAGGAAGCTGTGGGAAACTGTATGAAAAGCCCTGGAGAAGTCCAGGTAGACAATGTCCACCACTCGCCCCACATCAGCCGAGCAGGCTACTTTGTTGTAGAATCATAGAATCACAGAACGGTTTGGGTTGGAAGGGACCTCGAAGATCATCTAGTTCCAACCCCCACTGCCATGGGCAGGGACACCCTCCACTAGACCAGGTTGCTCCAAGCCTCATCCAGCCTGGCCTTGAAGACAGCCAGGGATGGCAATGAGGTTTGTCAGGCGTGATTTGCCCTTGGTGAATCTGCTGGCTTTTCCCAATCACGTGTTTCATTTGTCTTGCAATAGCTCACAGAAGGATTCGTTCCATAACTTTCCCAGGGACTAAAGTAAGACTGATGGGCCTATAATTTCTGGATCCTCCTTTAAGCCCTTCTTGTAGGTGGGGGTGACATTAACTTTAGTCTTCTGGGATGTCCTTCAATCTCCATGAATTCTCAAAGATTATGGGGAGTGGCCTTGCAACGAGTCAGCTAGCTCTCTTATCACCCGCGAGTGGATGATGGCAGGGCCTGTTGATTTGTAGAGGTCAAGCTCCTGTAATAGTTCACATACCAACTCTTCCTTCACTGATGTTGGGTCTGTGTTTGCATCAACTGGATTTTTGTTCCCGAGGCCTGGGGTCCAACAGTGCTCGTAAAGACAGAGGTGAAGAAAGTGTTGTGAACCTCTGCCTTTTCAGCGTTGTTGGTGACTAATTCCACCGGTCCTGTTCAACAGCAGGTCAGTATTTTCCTTCTGTTTCTGCTAGTTGTTTGTGTACCTGAAGAACATTTTCTTGTAGTTTTTGACATCTCTGGCCAATTTCAATTTGAGCTTTTCAATTTTGCTTTTCTAACTGCATCTCTGCATGGCCTGGCAATGCCCTTGTAATTCTTACTGGGTATTCATCTACTTTTCCTTCTCTGGTAGGCTTCTCTTTTGGTTTTAAGCAGACTCAGAAGCTCAGAGTTAAGCCAAGGGGGTCTCTTGTTCTGCCTACTTCCCTTACCTTTAAAGGGAAGGAACTGTTTTTGTGCTCCCAGGAGAGTGATCTTGAAAAACTCCAGCATTCGCTAGCTCCTTTATCCTCCATGGAAGCTTTCAATGAAATCCCTCCCAACTGAGCTCTGAGTGAGCTGAAGTTTGCTCTTCTAAAATCTTAAAACCTTTGTCTTAGTAGTAACCTTCAGCATGCTCAGCAGGATCCCAAACCCCACAACGTTGTGATCACTGCAGCCAAGGCTGTCACTAACCGAGGCATTACAAAGCAGGTTTTTTCTTGTTTGTGAGTAGCAAATCCAGCAGTGCCTCATTCCTGCTTGGCATATCCAACATTTGTATGAGGAAGCAGTCCTCTATGCGTTCCTGGCACTTAATGGATGACATGTGAGTTGCTGTATTGTTCTTCCAACGGATGGCTGGGCAGTTGAAGTCACCCATAAGAACCAGGTTCTGTTGACCAGAAGCTTGCTTAAGTGACCTAAACATTGCTTCATTGGCCTTATCATCTTGGTTTGGAGGTCAGTAGCAGATGCCTGCTGTAAGATCCCCCTTGGAGATGACCCCTCTGATCTTGACCCAGAGACATTCAATTGGCTTCCACAGTCACTGTGGTTGACTACTGTACATTCAAGATTCTTCTTAACATAGAGCGCAACTCCTCTTCTTCCCTGCCTGTATTTACGAAATGTCCTGTAGCCATCCATTGCAATCCTTCGGTCACGTGAGTTGTCCCACCGTGTTTCAGTTATTCCTATGATATCATAACTTTCTGACTGGGCAAGGAGCTCCAGCTCCTCCTGTTTAATTCCCAGGCTGTGTGCATTGGTATATGTGCACTTGAGGTGGTTGGTCTTCTGGTTCTTATCTTGGGAGGCAGCTAAGGAACATTTGTCCCTGCTCTGGTCAGCCTGGCTTATTCCCCAGCTGGTTGCAATAGCATGAGCGTTGCCACTTTGAACCCCACTGCCCAAGTCGTTCAGTTTAACTCCTGCCTCACCAAGTTGGCCAGCCTGCTGCCAAGGATTCCCTTGCCTCTTCTAGACAGATGGATGCCAGCCCTCCCTAGCAGGCTATAGTCACTGAAGAATGTCCCGTTGTCATAAAAGCCTCAACGGCTCCAGCCACAAAACCAGAAGTTGATTTGCATTATGCGTATATTTCTGGCTGCACCTTTTCATCTGACTTGTAAAATGGAAGAAAAGATGGCTTGAGCACCAATACTTTTTTGCTTGTACCCCCAGGGCTTTGTAGTCTTCCTTGACTCTGCCCAGACTCTGGCTTGCAGTGTCATTCATGCCCACATGAAAGAGTAGCAACGGATAGTAGTCTGTGCTGTTGCAAAGTTGTAGCACCCTCTGGGCAACATCATCCACCTTAGCTTCTGGAATGATGGGAGCAGAACCATGGGAGCAGACTGAGTGATGTCAGCCTTAGCATCGCAGAGCTGCTGTTGAAGGATGCTGAGGACTACAGAGGTCAAACCAGTGAAACCAGGAGCCTGCTGGTTGGAAGGGAGCCACCTGAGGACAGCCACTCAACCCTAAGGGCCATGCAGGGAGAAGTGCACTGATACACATGCCTTGAGTGTGTCCCAGATTGACTCTAATGCATGCCAGATCGGTGTGTAGGAAGAAGGGAGATTAGCTTTTCAGCTGCAGACAAGTAATTCAATGGCAGTTATCTTTCCCAGAAAGGTTTTTGAACAGGATTGTTCTTTCTAGCCGAGCCCACAGATAAGAAGCTAAAGGGCTGGTTTTGCCACAGAGCTAGTGATTTGTTGACCACCTTAAAATAAGTTCTCTTATAAAGGAAGCCACAGTTTAATTACTTGCTGCTTTTGAACTAGATGATGTGATCTAATAGTAAAAAGGAAAAGACCGTTCTAATACTTCATTACAACCTTTAAAATTGCAACCATAATTTCTGCTGCTAGGTCCAAATAACTTTCTGCTGCTGGGGTGGGATAACTTAATTACACATAATTCATGACTTAGGTAATTTTATATAAAACCTATATACACAGATATGCTTGAATTTTTAAAAATAATTATCTGGAAGACAACAAGCAAAATTGATGGGTGTTTTAGATAATGAGCTCCTGTTATTTTTAATCTGAACATAATTCTAAAAGTCCTGGACAAAGTAACTAGTAGACATGTGGAACGGATACATATTTATATAAATCATAATCTTTATCATGACCTTTTCAGAGTTCATGTAAAGGTAAATATCTTTGGTGTCATATCCGGGTACTGTGCAACTATTTTTGGGTAACTTGTAGAAATCTTGAGGATTTTTGTTAGGTACAATTTTCTGAAAGCACATAAAAGGCCTTCAGAATTTACCATCTCTGGATACACAAGCACTGCAATGTTTGAGTAGAACGTTTGGAAGCAGAAATGATGCCTCTCCCTCTTAAAGCCCATGTTCCTTTGCTCATCAGAGTGGTCCATGAAGACATCATGCAGTTTGCCACATTGCTAATTCCATTTATACAGCTGTCAAATACAATTTATCTCTAAAGATGTTGAAATACCCTGCAAACTGATCGTTCTCTTGTTGACACAGTAGATCTGAAACCTGTATCAGCAGAATCCATACAATGAGTGAAGTGTGGGTAAGCAGGGTCAGCCACCCATCAGCAACCACCAGACACATCCCTGGTGACGAGACAGCTCGAAGGTCAGGAAAGTCCATGAACAAGGGTTTGGCATGGCACGTGGCCAGGTGCTCCCATCCCTGGAGCGTCCCCTAGCAAAGGCCAAGAGGAGAGGTCTAAGCCCAAACACCGGTCCTGAGCCAAGCCTTCTCAGCTTCTCAACACAGCCCTTTCCCACAGCTGAGCTGTTTTCACAGCAGTCATACCCAGGGTCACATCGCTGCGCTGTGCCAGAGCGGACCTCAGAGGAGCTAGAGACCTGGGAGGGGGAGAGTGGGCTACAGAGCCCATTGGTGTATGCAGGGCACCAACACACAGCAGATTGTGCTGGGCTGCACGTCCCTGTTCCTAAATCCATCAAATGCAGCTGCAGCTTGCAAGCTGGGCTCCTAAGATAACTATCCTGTCTGGTGACATCCAGTCTGGGGAGCCTCCAGGGTTGGGGTGTCATTCTAGGATTAGGTTACCCTGCCCTCCTTTCTCCAAACCCGCACCAGTGCCTCCCCTTCGCTCCCATCACAACAGAGCTGCAGCTCTCTGCCTGCCTGTCCCTGGAGGCTGCTGCTCGGCCAGAATTCATGGGTACTGCCCATCCGCAGGGGAGGATCCCGCCAGCTACACCACCTGGATTGCTGTTCAGAATAAATGGCAATTGGTATTTGTGGCTGTTGCTGCTTTCCATTGAGGAGACTTGTGTAATCTTCAATCTCTTGGCGGTGTTTTGGGGAAAACTGTGATCGTTTCCAAAGCGCTCTGTGTGCTGGTTGTTACTCACACCAAATCACTGTTCGGCGAGGTTTTAGCTGCGTCCTCTCTGGAGCACGTTTGCTGAAATTCATCTGAGCTGATGCCTATCTCAAGGTACATGCTGGTCAGGAAGATAAAACTGCTCACTTTATGGATACATATTTCACAGAGGATTTGATCATGATTGTGAATACAGTTTCCATCCTTCCAGTGAAAAGAACTAGCTGTCTGAGTAGGCAAAAACTAGAAATGCTAACACAGAAAATAACCTTGACTGTCGTGGCTGAAAAAGTACCTTTAGGGAGCTGATGAATTCAGTTGAGGACTTCTTTAAAGTGGATATACAGAACAGGGATTTTGTTCATCTTGTTCCAGAACATTGCAGTGGTAAAAGATGAGGTTTTAAAAAAATGAACAGACTAACTCAGGGTTCAGTAAAGAGCCGGGTAAATAACTAAGCATAATTCCTTCCCACTGCATTTCTAGGAGGGTCTTTATTGATTTGAAGGGAATCCAGGAACAAGGCCGGTTGATGGCCACTGAGCACAGGTACGCCAGGGAAGGACTGGATTCTTGCATTTTTGTGAAGTTAAACCTTTTTTTTTTTCTTCCCCAAACAGGTGGACATAAGATGTTTTGTTTAAGAATTCAAATTTTAAATATAAACAAAACTAAATTGCTTTGACTTCTAACAAGTCTTGGATTAACAAGGGCAAGATGTACTGAGATGTGGACATTGTAAAAATAACAGTAACGAACCTGAACAACCCAAACCACTGAAACCTCTGTGGGTACTTCTGTTTTCTGCTTATTTCTCTTCCAGCCTCCAGAGAACTGAACAATTTCTTTTCTGGGTCTGACTCCAGGGTCAGGGGATGGTGTGGTTGTCACACAAACCATGGTACTTCACTGTAAAAATTGAACCTAGCTAATACAGCTAACGGTGGTCATGGAGACAAAGTGTTGGCTTCAGCTTAGGACCCTTGTCCTTTGCAAAACCCTCTTGAACTCACCATCTGTGTGTGTGTCATTTTGTTTATTTTATCAGAGGCTGTCCTCTCATGAAAGTCCCTCTAGGAATTCCCAAATTTTCAGTGGTTTTAAAATTATGAAATACTTTTATAGTGTTGTGAGTAGAGAGGAAGGGGTTTTTCTGTTTCATACGCAGTTCTGACGCTGAAGCCCCTATACATAGGAAGCATCCAGCTGGTCTGGCATCCATTCTTCCAGTCCCATTTCATGACCAGTGGATAAATCAGCAACATTTCCCTTTCTGCAAATTACAGGATGAGAGAAGATAGTAATATCTTTCCCAAGTATGTTTGTTCCTTTGAGAAATCAGGTTTTGGTTTCCTGCTTAGGTCAGACTGACAGGCCCATAGTTCCCTGGATCCACCTTCCAGCCCTTCATGTAGACGACCATCACATTTGTCAACCTCCAGTCAACTGGGACCTCCCCAGTTATCCAGGACTGCTGATGGATGATGGAAAGTGGCTTGGTGGGCATTTCCACCAGCTCCCTCAGTACCCTTGACTGGATCCCACCCAGCCCCATAGACTTGTTTGTGTCTAAGTGGTGTAGCAGGTTGCTAACCATTTCTCCTTGGATTATGGGGGTTCCACTCTGCTCCCCATCCCTGTCTTCCAGCACAGGGGGCTGTGTACCCAGGGAACAACTGATGTTGCTATTAAAGGCTGAGGCAAAGAAGGCATTAAGTACCTCAGCGTTTTCCTCATTGTTTGTCACTGTTTCCCCTCTCATCCATTAAAGGATGGAGATTCCCCTTAGCCCTCCTTTTGTTGCAAATGTATTTATAGAAACATTTTTTATTGTCTTTTCCTGAGTTCCAGCCAAAGCTCTCTGTTCAGCCAGGCTGGTCTTCTTCCCCACCAGCGCATCTTTCAACACATGGGATGACCTGCCCCCGTGCTTTTCAGACTTCCTTCTTGAAGAATTCCAGCCTTCTTGGACTCCTTTGCCCTTCAGGACTGCCTCCCAAGGGGCTTTCTTCCCCCTCCTTTCTTCTCCAAGGATTGAAAACTCTACCATTTTGTGATGGCCATGCCCGAGACAGCCTCCAACCATCACATCCCACACAGCAGGTCCAACAGGTGCCTTCCCTCATTGACTCCCTCACCAGCTGGGTCAGGAAGTTATCTTACACACACTCCAGGAACCTCCAAGACTGTTTCCTCTCTGCTGTATTGTACTTCCAGCAGACATCTGGTAAGTTGAAGTCCCCCATGAGAACAAGGCCTAGTGATCATGAGACTTCACCCAGCTGCTTATAGAATATTTCGTCTGTCTCTTCATCCTGATTGGGTGGTCTGTAACAGACTCCCACTGTGATATCTACCTTGTTGGCCTTCTCCCTGATTCGTACCAGGCTTGTTAAATTTTATCCCATCGATGACTGCTGAATACTCCAATCTATCTAGATCCTGCTGCAAGGCATCTCATCCCTCAAGATAGTCAACAGCGCTTCTGAGTGTGGGATCATCAGCAAACTTGCTAATGGTGCATTCAACTCCTGCATCCAGATTGTTGGTAAATATATTGAACAGAACCGGCCCTAGAATTGACCCCTGAGGAACACTGCTGGTGACCGATCACCAGCCAGATGTAGCCCCATTCTAAAATAAACTAGTGTTAATTTGGGGACTAGCAACAATTTGGAGAAGTATTGACACAAGAACATGCTGAGTTGAAGTGGATGGCAACTGATTACAGCAAGCAAGTATTTCTACGGAGGAAAATCATTGCACAACCTGCCACAAACCCCTGACAGTGGTGGCAGTCATAGACCAGCGATGCTTTTCCCTCTTGGGTATTGCTGTATGCCAAGGTGGAAAGGGAAAGTGTTGATGTTCTCCGGTGTCATTCCCTTGCTGCTCCTCTGCAGGCAAGCTGAGTGCAATTGAGAGAAGGATTCCTAGTTATTGACCAGAAGCATCTTAGTCCTCTATGCTGGAGCAAGTCCTGAAGGTTATGTCTTAAATGATGTGGAGAAAGAGCTCTTAGCTCTTGGTGCATATTCTGGCTGTGTCTTAAACCCTCAGTGGGGTAGGACTCAAGTGCCCAGCTCTCCCAGGGAAGGAAATACCAGCACATAGGCCATGTGTTTTAGTCAGGCCCCTTATCTGGAAAACTGGTGGACCAGGACCTTTGGACATCACATGTAGGCTTTATGGTCAATATTTAGTCATAGAGTCTCTTGAAGCTTAAGCTTCTCCTCTATTCCCCACAGTATTCCTTTACACCAATCAGGGTGACTGGTTTGGGTTTTTTTTATCTTTTCTTCCTGTCGTGGCACACTTCCATTTTCTGTCATCTTTCATCTTCTTCACAGCAATAGTGTGTCCCTGTTCTGTTCACCTAAAAGGCAGTAGCACACCCAAACTCCCCAACAGCCTAGGTCCCAAAGCTGGACTATCTCATCTTTTTTCCTCTGGAAACTATCCCAGCTGGATAGCTATTACATGGGGGTTTTCCACTGAACGAAGAACAATTTGTTTGCTGACATCCAATTGTGTATAATTTGTTTCATCTGACCCACATCTCTCCTTTCTCTTTTATCTTTTTTTCCTTACAGTACAAAATAATGATATCTAGCTGATTCTCATATATCTCCACTGTGGTGCCCTATCTTCCTCCATTTAACCACCTGTTTCCTGAACAGCATAGGGACTTTTGGCCACATTCTCTTTTCTTAAGCTTAAACTATTCTTATTTTTCTAGCAATTTTTCCACCGTGCAGGCATTAGCTAAATGAGTTCCTATAATTTTTCTACTAGGTCTCTATTCCCTTTGGCTTGGAAACCACTTTTAACTTCTTTTTTGTTCACTAAATATCATGAATCTTTCTCTAACTTCATACATATTAAACACAGAGCTGTGCTTCCAGGGCTTGTGGCAGTTGGTCTTTCTCACCAGTGCTGTCTTCCTATTATGGGATGCTTTTACAAAGGAATACTGGATGTTCTCTCGGAGGGCTCTGTTTCCTCATACTCATCAGTAAGTCCACGTGCAGCTGGTAATGAACCTGGTGATTCACGGACACTTCATCCTGTAAATTCTCAGTGGTACTGGGCAAGTTTTCTGTATCCTTTAGCCTTTTTAGTTCTCCATAGACATTTCTGGTTTAAAGCATTTTTCCCTGTGCTTCAGGCGGTCTGGCTGGACAGTCTCACATGGGAACTAGCTCCATGATTGATAAAAAGGGCAGGATTCCAAACTCCATCACTCGGTCTCTTCCTACAGCATAAATCCTTTGAGTGGCCCAAATGGGCATCTAGTGCCACTCTTCCATTCTTCCCCCTTGCATGTCCTTTTATTTCTTCCCAGAGCTGATGTTCATGCATTATTTTCTAATATCCTTCTGTAGCTCATCTCTGTTAGCACATTCCAGATCAACCAGTCTTTTTCCATATACAGGAGGGACTCTTGGTCCACAGCAGATACACAGATGCCTTTGCTTTGCTTACTGTCCCAGCTGGGAGTTTTTATCAGAGCTCTGCTCTTACTTGGGTTGTCCAGTGCAGCTGTGTCTTCCTGTGATGTCTTGCTGTTTCTTCCCCTATACGGTTTCCCTTAAACCTGCATGGCCATGCTGTCCTTCCTACACACACACACGCCATATAACCCCGCACCCCAAAATATTCAACGTGGTTGTTTGGACAGCCACATTTGCAGCCCAAGCATAAGTTGATGGGTGGTCAAAGAAGTCCTCTCCCCAAGTCAACGGGAGCATTTTACCCTGAGAGTTGCAGTGGAAGTGGTAGAGTACCAAGGAGGTGGATGAAGGAGAGGTAAAAGTGTCTATAGACACCTTAGTAGGCCCTGAAGATAATTTTTCTGGAAGCAAAACAAGGCAGTGACTTGTCTGCTGATTCAAAGATTATGAATATAAAGAAGTGGATGGATACATTTGTTTTAAAATGCAGAGGAGAAGTATATCAGGATATAAATGAGAAGGTCTGAATATAAATGAGATGGCACAGTCAATGACAAGATCTAAGAGGAGGAAGCTTTTTGCCAATGAAAGTAAAGTGTTTTCTTCTTTTAGTCTGGAGACTTGAGAGACTGAAAGAAGAAACATGCAAATGAGCGCTTGGGATTTAGTGATGGGTACAAACCACAGACTGGAGATTTGCTCAGCCTCGTGTAAAACCAGAGATACCAAATGAAATTAGAAAAGCTGCATTAATGCAAAGCTGACAAATGTGATAATCAGGCTCTGAACAATCCGGAGGGGGTTCATCATGACACCTGAAGGGCTCGTACTAGACAGGGATATTTCAGGTGGCAACGGAAGCAGTTCAGAAGAGGCTGTCTTAGCTGAGAAGGAGATAATTTATCTAAACATTGTCATGCATTTTCTGGCTTACACTAAGAGCTGTAAACATCGCAGTAGTGAGTCAGTAAGTGACTGTTTGCCATAGCCAAGTTCATTAATACAGAGATCTGGAACATCTGTTTGCACAGGCAAATTAGCACCCTCCCGTTGGTCCTACTGAGCTCCACAGAAGTGTTTGTCTGAATCAGAGGCTAGGAAAAATGGTTTATTTTGTCCCCACAAGTGTGTTTTACCTTTTAAGATGTTCTATTTAAAAATACTATTCTTAGAAATTCTTTGCCATCTTTTATTTTCAGATGTAGTTGATGTGGAAAGACCGGTGGTGGAAGGAGGATAGTATCAGGCATGATACGGCCACGTGGCTCATGCAAGATTCTGTTACACAAATAGTTTATAATTGGGAATTCTGTTGTTTCAGAAGTTGTGTTGAAAATTTTCAGCTTTTTTTTAAGGGAGGATTCTAATTCTTAGAAGATTTTATAGATATTTTTGCTTATCAGATACATTCTGGACAGGAACAAAAAAAACAAACAGTAAAGCAAGTGAGGTCCTGTTTTGTGTGTTAATGTTGGAAGTACAGCTATGGACAGGATGAGTGAAGATAAAAGTTATTATCTCCAGCAACAGAATATTCCTTTTGTTTTGTTCCTGAAAAGGTCCTGTTGAGGAAATGAAAACAGAGCAGCCCCTCATGAAATATCTTTACCTTTTTCTTAATCCTTTCCTCTTCAGTGAGGTTCCTTTTCAGTTAAAGGAGAAACAAGTGTCGTACTGTTGTGTACGGAACATATGATAGAGCAACCTGGAAATCTACTTTTTGGGTAGGTTTACAGTCTGCTGCAGTGTGGGTTAGTGAGATTTCCATGTACGTGCACAATCTTTGTATTTCTGTGAACATCAAGACTTACTGTTCCACAAAGAAATTACTGATGGCAGGTTGCTTTGGCAGATATTTACCTTGAGGTCAGTAAATCTTGATATTCATCTCAGCAGAAGCCAATATCTACTTATTAGTATTATTTTTTAATAGAAGATTATTGATAAGAGTACAAAAGAGCCAGGTGCAGGTGACAGGCTGCTGATAAACATCATGAAGATGTTAAATCAGAATTATCAGGTGATAGAGAGGTAAACTACTAATACCTAGAAGATAAAGTCGAGTTTTTAAAATATATCAAGTACATTTGAAATGTAGCGAAACACAGAACACAAGTGTTTTCACCTCAGGCGTCTGGGAAAAGGGGGAATTAGACTTTGAATGTTTACCAAGTAGAAAATTTACATGGAATAGATTTTGGAATTCAGCAAAATAACAATATGTTGGATGGTTCATACATCCAGTGGGATTTATTATTGTGTATGCAAGTAATAGCTAGAATAGCAAAGAGACATAAGATCATTAAATATCTTGAATATGTACTATTTTCCCCCATAATGTGGCAAATACTGTCTCCACAAATAGTCAAGGATATTGTGGTTACTGCCTAGAAAACTAAAAATGTCACTTAATGGAGCTTGTTGGCATTTCTAGTGGACCTTTCATTGTTGAATCTTTTTCAGAAGGAGGATAGAATTTCTAGTCAAAGGAAGGAGAAATAAAAAAAGGAGAAATAAAGAAAATAACCCTACATTTTCTTTCTTTTCATCAATGGAGATCAATAAAATACTTGGTTGGATGAATCTGCACTCTCTTACTTTCCTTCAAAAAATTACAGAAGATAAGGCAAATTTTATTTTGATGATTCTTATTTCTCCTGAATTCTACAACACAATAGAAACCAGAAATATTTACAAAGCACCCAGACCCATCGTGGACAAAGGACTGCATGTTGTTTGAATTGGTAATAGTCATATTCCAGGATATCTTTCATGTTTCTAGAGCACAAATATCTATAAGGGAAGTAATAATATTATTTTATTGTATTATATCCATTTGTTGACTTTTTTGCAAGTTGCAAGGGAAGAAAAATAAAGGAAATGCTGGAGTTTTAATGGTGCTGTCCTTCTGAAGGTAGAAATTCTCAAGAGGAGTGTCCAAAGTAGTAATTGAAGGAAACTACCTCATGACACCTTTGATAATGTAGGAAGGAGGAAAAATCAGATGGAAAAGATTATTTGCCTTTAAAAAGACACATAGAAGATTCTTCACAAATATACAAGAATCAAAATCAGTTCAAGTCACATAAATATAAAGGAAAAACTTACTATATACTGACTGAAAAGTGCAGCAAATAAAACTAGCTGAACCACGTTTTGTGAAGAGAGTATCAAAGCTGATAAAATTCTAGCTTATCGGCTGCGAAGGGTAAATCATGAGGAAGAAACTTGTTAAATAATAACTGAGAGGAACGTGATAAGGCATTCTAGATTTATTTAAATCTGCCTTTCAGGGTTCCTCACAAATGTGTGTGTATCATGAAACAGAAAATGCACTGGAGGATTTAAAAAGTAAGAGTTTCACCCTCAAGAAAGTTGCAGTTGCATTTGAGAAATCAGTAGCTTAGACAGAGACTGAAAGGGTTGTAAACAGTTTAAAATTTGGGAAAAGCCCAGGATTTCTTCTATAAAGTAACAGTCTGTAAAATTACAGACCAAATTACACCAGGTCTTTCTTAATGTTCTGACAAGGATGCTCACCTAGGAGCATGCACTGACTATCAGATGACTCAGAGGAAAATAATGCCACAGATGGGAATGTGTTTTTATTACCAGTGTCAAAATAATAACAATAACAACAACAACAACAACAACAACAACAACAACAACAACAACAACAACAACAACAACAACAATAATAATAATAATAATAATAATAATAATAATAATAATAATAATAATAATAATAACTGTATGCTGGAGAGAATGGCCACTTGTGACCACAGTGAGGTAACTTGGGTCTTAAGACTTCTCCAAAGGTAGATATGTATATCTGAAGCTTCCTTCATAGCTGAGTAAGGGAGAGAAGTTGCTTTGTCCTATTTTCGCATGAGATAAATATCTGCTCAGACTCCTCAGAAGTGTCTGTTTTTTTCCGTTGCCTCCTTCTCTTTTTGCCTTTAAACAGAGTCTAGACAGCAAACTCAGATGTACCTATTCACTGCCTTGAAGACTGCATTTGAGCAAGTGAATCCTCCTCCAAATGCTTTAGACTGCAAACATAGTTATTTCTTGGAGCCACTTTTCAAATAATATATAATACATATTGACCTGTAACCTGAAAAACAGATCAGAAAAAGCAGGTCAGCCTTCACTTTATTCTCTTAATGCAGTAAGGGCCTTTGACTGAGCTGAGAGGCTAATTTTAAACTTTAAATATTTCTGTCTGTGGCCCCTGGTGTAACAGTAGCTAAATGTTTTATACGCAGCCTGAGATCTAATTTTCTAGCATAGGGCTACTTCAAAGAAAAAGAGAATAAAAGGTGATCTTTAAAAATTTTTTATTTGCTTAGTTAATAGAGCAACTAGTGGGAAAAAAAAGATCTTGTGTGTCTGCTAAATGATCTGAAACTGAAGTGTAACACAAAATGACTTTATACTTAGATGACATTTTACTTCATTTTATGTAAGTTGTATCTTCTGTATCATCTCCTTTCAAAGAAAATTGTAGTTTTGGACAAGTATTGAGGTATTGTGGTGGGCTGACCCTGGCTGGAGACCACGTGTTCAACAAAGCCTTTCTATCACTGCCATCCTCAGCTGGGCAGGGGAGAGAAAATACAACGAAAGGCTTGTGGGTCAAGATAAGGACAGGGAGATCACTCACCCATTACCATCATGGGCAACACAAACTCAACTTGGGGAAATTAGCTTAATTTATTACCAATCAGATCAGAGTAGGATAATGAGAAATAAAAGCTAAATCTTAAAACACCTTCCACCACCCCTCCCTTCTTCCCAGGCTCAGCTTTGCTCCCAATTTCTCTGCCTCCTCTCCCTGAGAGGCGCAGGGGGATGGAGAATGGGGGTTGTGGTCAGTTCATCACATGTTGTCTCTGCCGCTCCTTCCTCCTCAGGGGGAGGACTCCTCACACTCTGCCCCTGCTCTGGCGTGGGGTCCTCCCCAGGCTGCAGGTGGATATCTGCTCCCCCATCACCCTCCGTGGCTGCAGGGCACCTCCGGCCTCACCATGATCTGCACCACGGGCTGTGGGGAATCTCTGCTCCAGTGCCTGGAGCACCTCCTCCCCAGCCCTCTGCACTGACCTGGGTGTCTGCAGGGTTGTTGCTCTCACGTATTCTCATCCCTCTCTTCCGGCTGCTATTGCTGTTGTGCAGCTTTCTGCCCCATACACCTTCTTAAACATGTTACCCCAGAGGTGCTACACTGTCACTGACGGGCTCGACCTTGGCCAGCGGTGGGTCCGTCTTGGAGCCGTCTGGCATTGGCACTGTTGGACATGGGGAAGCTTCCAGCAGCTTCCTACAGAAGCCACCCCTTGTAGCCCCCTCGCTACCAAAACCTTGCCACGAAAACCTAATCAAGTAGATATTTCTTAGAAATGTTACTGCTTATACTGATGAAGAAAGTCAAAGTTCAGAAGGTTCATCTCACACTACATAAGCCACTGCAAAAATTATTTTTTAAGTATATATATGTACATCATTTAACAGACTACTTACGGAGTATTCCTCCTTTGCTGAAGAGCTCACAGGAGGGGAACCTGGTATCTAGAATAAAATATATATACGTTGGCTAGGCAGATAACATAGTCCACGTATGAATTATTTGCCTCATGTCTTATGCTTTTCCATGTGGTTTTGACACATCTAAGGTTTCTACCTGGATAGTAGAAAGGGAGATTGTGAGAAGGAGACTGCAAACTGAATTTAGGATAAGTATCTTCTATTTTAAGAATCATGGTTTCTGAAGTAGAATTTGAAGAATGTTTGTTTCCAGAAAATAATTCTCCTTTGGAAAGCATTTCACCAGCATTCATTTAAGGCAGACAATCCTTTAAGGATAAAGAAAATGCACCACTTGGGAAGGAGAGACTAGGCAGCTGTTTGGTGGTAAAACTTCTCCAACCTCCTCATTGTGGCACCTCAGCTTTTACAAAACATCTTTTTGAGTCCATGTGTTTACACCGTAACTGGCTTATAGGGATTGGGTTTCAAAATGACTGGGTGGATGGCAGGATGATAGGTGTGATTTACATGCCCCAGCCTTTGTTTGAAATGAATGGCCAGATAGATTATGGCATCTGTAGTCCTGTCAGTTAAAGGAAATTGTACTGTCGTTTGTTGAGCTCATTATATTTTCTGTGTTGCTTTAATATAGGTATATGCTGCAACAATCTCCTCAGACATTGCTTTTGAGCCGGTAGGAGCCCAAGCAAAGCCTTTTCTATGTTAAGAACCAAAATGGACGTGCTTATGCTGAGGCCTGAGGTACTCAGGCACAGCAGCCGCTGGGGAGGCTGTGACACCCTCAGTTAAAGAGTGAATCAAGAGACCTAAAGGTGTGTGAGGTTTTCAATTCTGCTCTGCTCCTATGGGTTTCCTGTGGATAATTTTGGTCAAAGGACAGAATTAGTAGGGTTTATTTGTAATTGGGCTTGAAATTTTATCCTGAAAAATTAAGATGATCAGCCTCACAAAGCTTCTTCATTGAGATTGCTTCTGGTAGAGTTTTCCTGCCTTGGCACTGGTATATGCCACGTAGCGAACCGAACCGCTGGCTGCCCAGTGCCGTCTGCTGAAGCTGCAGCATGGTTTCACTTCCCGTTTTGGTTCATGCCTGGCTCGGTCCTTTCAGGTTTCTGAATGTGGTCGTTATAGCCATTACAGCTGATTAAGCACTCTGCTAAGAAGATCAGCTCCATTGCTAGTGTTCAGCCATGAAATTCAGTGCAAGCACTTTCTTTCGGTAGTTTTTTCTGTGTCCAAGATCAGCCACAGCCAAAAAAAACCCCAAAGAACTTAGTCAAACTCTTTCTACAATTATGCAGCTTGTTCTTCCGTTCTGATTAACACGGTACAACATTTAGGCTGGTACTTTGCCTAGTAAAACTTGCTACACACATCTGTTGATCATCTCTGTCTGAAGTTTCTGGAGGAGGAAACACAAACTCTTGCTTTCCATCTTTATAGAGTGACATTTGTGATGGGTTGAGCTACATCAGTCCCTGATGACTTCTGCAGGAATGGAGGGTGCTGGGCTTCTCCCAGGCTTGCATCCTGTGGGCAGGGTTGAGCTCACTAGCCCGTGCTCACCCACCAGCCTCGAGCAGGGGGAGTGAGTCTCCACACATTGCTTCAGAAGCAATGTTGCAAACAGCACATTTAGGGGAGATTAATTATCCTTTTTATAAGGAATAGTTGACAGCATCCTAATCTGTACAGCTAGATGCAAGACTGTTGCTGAATATATTCTACTGTTGCTGGATGTTTAATGTATCAGTATGTTTAATGACTGCCACTATTGCCATCAAATTTGGGCATCTATGCCTATCTTGGTTTTGGCACTTCCTGTCTACGGGCTGCTTGACTTTGCAAGCCTAAATTTCTTACTTATACTTTGGCATAATTAGCATTCTGGTTCATAAGAGAATACACAAGAATAAAAGACTCAATGGAAACTATTACCTTTAATTAAAATACCAGTTTAACTAACTAATACTTTTCCTGTAGCTTTGCTTGCATTAATGATGCTGGTGGGCAAGGTTATTGGAGCATTATAGCAATATATGCATTGAAATCGCTAAACAAAAATAGATGAGTCAGTTGCAGTTAACTCTAGTAAAATCATTAGCATTTGTTGAAGGGAAAAAGGACAAAAATCAATATGGAAGAAAAATATTTACATCATCCAGAAGGGATTGAAAAGTGAAAGGAAAAAAAGAATTTAGAAATACGCACTTTCAAGTGTCTTTGAGAAATAAATCAGAAACAAAGTAAACAGCCATTGAATGTTCAGAAACTCAGTGTGGCGAAAGTGAAAATCTTTAGAAATAATTAAGGTGGATAAAATCTCCTTGCATTGCAAAGGGTAAAAACAAAACCTTAATCACAGGAGGAGTCAAGCTTGATAAGACAAAGACATCACTAACCGTGTCACAAATAAATTATTACCAGGCTGTGATCTTATTGTCACTCCACAGATACAATTCTTTATTTTTTTTAACTGGGAAATTTGCTTGCAGGGGGACCGCACAATTCTGCTGGATGTTTTTAGAGGGGTTTTACTCATTGAAAGTAGGGAAAAAATAGAAGCCTGGATGTAAAACAAAACTCAGTGGCATAAATGAAAATCTAACAGACATACCTTAATAGGAATTTTTTTTCACCTCCACAATGACCATTTGGATACATTTTGGCATGCTGAAGTCAGGGATGGTCTTGAAAAACTTCACTGAAAGTTGTGTGAGTTTGGGGTTTTTTTTTAAAGAGAATATATTGAGCAAAAAATGGTTCATAGGAAATGTAACGCGTACAGCTCAGGGAGCATGTTCCGAAGAAAATCTATTCAAGCGAGAAGCATCAAAGCGTTCAAGCAAGACCTTGAATGAGTTATTAAACAGTAAATAGTCTGGGAATGAAGGTAGAAAAATAGATATGAAAGGGAAGGCAGTGGCTGTGATGAGCCTTCTGCAGAAGCTGTTTTTTCCCCTGGCCTGTAATTTAGATGTGAATTTATTCTGCACAGCACATATTATTTATATCTTTTCTCACCACCTTTTTATCTCATGATTTTGGGTTTGGAGTGACTTTAATGGGAGCAAGGAACAAGGCAGCATAAAATAAAGATGTGGTCCTGAGAGGCAGGCCAGAATTTGGCCCCTGTGAGGATCAAGTCCTGAAATATTAAGGGTCATAACAGTTGCTGATTGCCTGCTGGAATTTCCCCTAAATTATTGCCTTAAAATACTCCAAGTTTAAATGGAAAGTGTCATTTTCCCCCAAGTAAGCTATTTCTCTTTAGCCATTAATTGGAGAAAGAATACAGTGAGCCATCTGTTATTCTGCTCAATTTCTGCAGGTTATGTAGCAAATTGTAGTGATTTTTTTTCCTAGTTCACTGATTTCTCTAGTGATATAATGTTTTGGAGTAATTATTTCAGCTGCTAAAGATCATTTGAAGTATAGGTTTGCTATAAATATACACAGGCACAAAAAGCGTAGCTTGCATAGAGGACAAGTGGAAAGGGTATCAATAAAAAGCATTTAATCTGTAGGTTATCAATATAGATCTGGCCAAGCCCTCTAATAACTCAGAGTTTTAAGATGGGCATTTGTCAGCCTGTCCAGCCTTATTTAGGAGAACAGCCTTTTTTGAAACAGTCTGGGAGCAGAGGTCAGAGCTGAGGTCTCTTGTCTACAGCATCCCTTCCTCTCCCTTCTCTTTCTGTGCATCTTGTCCTTGGTAGCCCATTTTCATCAGGGTTTTTGCAGCCTTTTGGACATTGGAACTCAGAATCACTGGTCTACAATCGACATCTTAAAACTCTGGGAGTGGGTGAAAAAGAAGGGTGTTGGCTGAAAAGGATTTTCAGAGAGAAAAGGAAGCTTTTCCAGGAGAAGGAAAATGGATTTTTATTTTCTTTTTTAAAGGAAATTTGTATCACTGTTAATGGTTTGCTTGATAAATAGACACATTCATAGAGAGTTAGGTTTTCAGGCTCCAAGAACAGCGAAACTAAACCCCTGGGTAACACAGGCCACGTGAAGTGGGTTTAGGTTGAAATACGACATACCTTTCAGAGAAAATCATGTGAAATATGTAGTTTCTAGTGATGTGGCATTTATCACAGAACTGGAAAGGTGTTCCAGTGGTAAATCATCCTCCCTATAGAAAGTATACACCATATATCTGAACGGATGGTCCTGACTCAGTTTCCAGTTCTTGGATCTGTTTGTCAGACTGGGGAAGCCTCTAAATCCGATTTATGTTTGACATGGTGCATTTTGGTCTGTGAGCAGATACTTTCAGTTCTTAAATATCTCTAACACCTTGAACCTTTTCACATGAACCATGTTTTCCAACTCTTTCATCATTCTTTTGGCTTCTTTCTGAACTCCCTCTGACTACTCAACATCCGTCGTGAACCGTGGGCATCAAAGCTGGATGCAGTATCGCAGGATTGAGTGCCAAGGTAAAAAGCCTGTTACCCCATTCAGCATTTCCACATACAGGGGTCACATCCATTCCTTTAGCAGAACATCTTACTCAAATGTCTGTTCAGCTGAAAGCCCCCCAGTACTGCCCAGCTCTTTTCAGATTTGGTTTTTCCAAGAGTAGAGCCCCCTCTGCTAACAGTGTGGTCTCCGTCTGGCTCTGTTGGAGTTTATGTTTGTTGTTCGTGCTGGTTCCCAAAGCAATACAATCCCCTCTGCACCACTGACTGTGTGTCCTCATTATTTAGCTACTCCTCCAATCTTTGTCCCATCTGCCAACTTTATTAGTAATGATTTTATGTTCTCTTGCAGATCAGTGATAAAACAAAAAGAAGAACAGGCCTAAAAACTAATGGCTCTAGGATCCCACTGGAAACACACGTTCAAGAAGAATTCCCTAGAGAATGATCAATTACTCAGGCTTTAATCCTTTTAATGTATGTCATGTTGATTTTCATATCATTCAGGTTAATCAAATCATCATGTAGTGAGCATCATCTGAAGTAGCTTTTAGAAGT
This sequence comes from Rhynochetos jubatus, assembly GCA_027574665.1. Taxonomy (NCBI): domain Eukaryota; kingdom Metazoa; phylum Chordata; class Aves; order Eurypygiformes; family Rhynochetidae; genus Rhynochetos; species Rhynochetos jubatus. The sequence continues at coordinate 14,184,313 of CM050652.1, forward strand.
CTATTATACCATCATGGTTACTTTTAGCAACTTGAAACTACATGAAAAATCAAATGAATTTGACAAAATCTGGTTGGTATAAGCCTGTGTTGATTGGCAGTAATTATATTAGCCATCTTTATTGCCTTATTAATCAAGTCCCTCTCAGCCATTTCGTTTTTTTCTCTGGGATCACTGTCAGGCTGACAAGCCTTTAATTACCTGAGCTGCCTGTACGCTACCTCCTGAAAATACTGGCACAACAGGAGTTTTCCTCTAGTTTTCTGAAAGTTTACGTCCTCACATATGAAGAACGATATTAATGGCACAAGCACCTCTTTTTAAATTCTTGGTCGCATGTGCAGCAGATTATTTAAGATGTTGAGAAAACTGAGAGGGAGAACATATAGCTTTGTTGCTTACAGTATATATCCTTAGAGGGTAACAAAAATACACAGAGGAGTTCACTTTGGATGAGCAAGTAAAAATAATTAATAGACGTTAGCAATCAGGGCACATTACAGGCAGGCAGAAGGAGAGCATGTGCTTATAAGGAAAACAGTTTTCTGATTGCAGAGGATTTTAACATTACCGCATTCATTTGGAAATATGAGAGGCTTGATAAGTGGGGAAATGTTATATGAAAGTATCATTTATCAGTTTCTGAGCATTTCTCGGCTTATCTCTGGGCCTGTCAATCAATATTTTCTTCTCAGCCAGGAATCAAAAATATAAACAAATTAGAAAATTGGTGAAGTTTTCTGCCAGAGAAACTTCACTCTAGGTCTTTGTTTATATATGCAATTTTTCCAGTATCAAAGTCTTTCTCCAAATCAGAAGCTCCTTTTGCTCTCCAGTAGAAGTAAGAAGTGCAGCTTTAGTTATGTTTATTCGTAATTAATAGAAACAGATTTCCAAATGCAATATCCTCAAGGAGACATCCCGATTTCTTCCCTTCCTGCTCTCCTGGCCGCGGTGTCCTCATCAGCTGGATGTTGTTATCAGAGATTTTTGACAGGGACACCCACCAGGACTGGTAGGTCTTCAGAGGTCAGTGTCCCGCCATCTGGCCTGTGTCTGTGCTGGCTCTCTTTGGCAGTGTACTGGGCAGTGGGCAGGTCCCAGGCCAGTGCAGGGTGCCACTTGCTTCGTCTGAGCTGATGCAAATGTTCCCTCAAAGCTAGGAGGTCGCCTGCTTTGTTGAAGACTGCGAGCCCAGAGGAAAAACAGATGAACAAGGGCAGGACCTTGGGGGATGTGTGCTGATTTTCTTGCAGACCCACAGAAATGAGGTTAAAACAATGGAAAAGCTCTTCTGTTCTTCCCCCTGAGCTGCGTAGCCGTTTACTGAGGACCTTCTCCATTGAAGTGCCCCTGCCGGGACTGTCCTAGCCTGGCTGCCCAGTGCCCTGGCCAGGGGCAGTACTGCAGTCACCTTCCACCTGCAGACACAGTGTGAAGGTGAGGCTGGAGCGGAGCCAAAGTGGGAAATTGGGGTTTTTTTTAGAGTTTTTGGTGAATTGTGTCCACCCATGAGCCATGAAGCCATGCAACAAGAAGGCAAACCCTGGTCTGCTGATGGGGAAAAGATGCAGAAGCAAAGCCCTGTGAGGGCATCTTTTCTCCTTTTGCTGCCTCTGCACGTTCCCCTTTGCAGATAGAGGGGTTTCTCTTGATTCATTTCCAAAGAAGAACCAGTATCAATAAAATAATTACCTGATTCCATTTTACATGCCTGTGGGGACAGTATTGTTGCTGCTGTACCTGGAGTCCCCACCGCTGTGAGAGGGTATCTGCGCAACAGGGCTGCGTGACCCAGCGCTTCGCTGGGCGAGCAGAGCAGTTGGAAACCAGATGGCAGAAAGGAAATTGGATTTCTGAGACTGCTCCACCTTTTACAATACCAACTACTGCAATTAATGCGGTGGTTTTGTGACAACTCTCATACAGTTTTAGGATGTTCAGGCTGGAGGAGGCTGTCCTGATGTTGCATGTTTGCCTGTTGTTTTCCTTAGCTAATAGCAGTTTTTTTCTTGTGAACCTATCTGCCAAGCCACGTTATACTTAGAGATTCGTTGTGCTACCCTGCTCCATGGTTGCACTGAGATCTCCCAGCAGAAGAAAGAAAAAGCATGGGAGCAGACTAGCATTTATTATAATAATCTGTACGTACATGTGCCTCAGTGCCCTGGCACTTAGAGTGTGAACATATTCATGCAGACACTGAGATTTAAAAACCAAAAACGGAGTGGTATTTTTCACTCTCGGGTTACTATAACCTTAGTTTTGTAGTACCCTTACTAAAAAAGATGTCATTTAAACTTCAGTCCTTGGTCTTGACCTTACAGTTGATGTAAGCAGACCGCTGTGCTCCCGTTGAACATCTCCCTGCTCTGGGTTAGCTGTTGTGTGAACAGTTGGGCAAAGTCAAAGGGGAAAATACTCTCTCAAAATCACATTGAACATCTTATCTTTGCATCAGGATGTGGTGTTATCTTTGTAGAGGAGAATGTTGCTGCTGCTTCCTGGCCTGTATGACGGCCACTCAGTTGCAGCGACTGTGACTTAACCATGACATTGAAGAATCCTTCTTGCTTAGAGGTGTTATCACGAGGATGCTGCTTTACAGTGCAAGATTGTTGCGCTTTTCCTTGTACTAAACATGGACGTATGTGTATTTTTAGATACTTTTATTTTAAGATGTTCATTCCTATATAAAACCAAGTTTTAATTCCTAATTATTTCTTAGGTTTTCTCATATCATTCCTGTTATTTTTATCTTATAAATAAAAAGCTCAGGGACAGACGTTCGCACAGATGGTATATCTTAATAGGCTTTGTACCAGCCTGTTATTAGATACTGTTGCCCATAATAGCTACCTTTCGGTTTTGAAATTCAGAGGTAGTAGGATTTTACTGTGACTGGTCAGATACAGTGACACTGGAATCCTGTGAAGTTATTATTATACTCGGTGCTCTTTAAATTAGATTTATCGGTTATGTCATTTGGAGTTTTAGGCTACCTACTTGACATTTCTTTGTTTATAGCACAAAACGTGCTATGTTTTATATTCATAAAGTAAAATGTGCTGAGAACGTGACAGGTGCTGTATAGCTATATCTGAACACAGCATTTTGCTTTGTATTTCAAGTGAAGTCAGTACTCATGCCAAGTACTATGTTAAGATCCCAATCCCACAGCTTTGGAAACCCATTTTTGGTTTGGATTTCTAGTGCTGTTCCCTGTATCCCCTGTTCTCCTCTGGCTCACAGGCTGGTAGAGCTGGAGGAGTCAGTCCTGCAGATCTAGGGTTTGCCCAGGGCTAAAGGAAGTGGAGAACGATGCTGCTGTGTTCATATCCTGATTCCCTGTTGGGTGTCAAGCAAGTAATTCTTCCACTCCATAAATATTCAAAAGACTAGGGAAACTCCTTGTCTTTGAAATTATTTGTCAAGCTATCAAAATTTACAGAGCGTATGAGGGTTTTTTTTTTACAGAAATCGTTTTCTGCATAATTCACCCATCTAATTTCCTATCAGATCAGTCTCGCCAGATCTTTCTGCTGACTCAGGCTGTGGTGATCGTGTAATCCTATGAAATGTTTATGAAAACCACAGTTTCAGTTTGTTGCAGAGAAATGTATAGAGAGTATATTATGTCTGATATAGGGATTGATCGCTGTTCTAATAAAATGAAATCTAATGTTGTGTGATTTTTCCTAATTGCTTATGAAGATGGTTTATTTGACTTGATCAAATACTCTCTGGAACAAAATCCAGTCCATTTTACTGAGCATGTACTGCAAACGACTCCAGTGAGATTACTGTGTAAATGATAGGACATGAAGGGACCTGGATACGAGGAGGAGCCACCATAATTTGATAGCCCTGGGCAGTTTCCATCTGCCCCTTCCTTTTTTTACTTCTTGTACTCCCGAGCAAACACCTGTATGCTCAAGTTACATGCTGGTCGGTGCACAAGAGATCCCTTCTTCGGCAGCATTTGCTGTTTTGGGCAGTGGTGGCTCACTGTGGAGAGCAGAATTCCCCCGGCAGCAGGTGGGGTCTGACAGCAGCCTCCTGGTTCGCAGTGGTTTCTTGTGTTCACACCTGTAAGTACCAGCTCCCTCAGATGAAGTCAGAGCAATGACTCCGGTGTCCTCACATTCACTGGTGTGGAAATTGGGCTCATAGCATTGTCCAAGTAATTGTTGTTGAAGAGCCCACACTTTTTTAACGAGATACCCAGTGAAGTTAGCACATGGCCAGGCCAAATGATCAATAAATGATTCATTTTTGCTTTCTTATCAATTTCTGTAGGAGCCAGTATAATACGCAAGGTCTGCAGGCCAGATCTTGACAAGCTGCCTTTGACTTTTAGGATGTGGAGTTTAGAGTACCTGATTTTGGTATCTAGGAAAAGGCTACAGAAGGAAGGAGGGTGGTGTTAGGTCTGTCAGAATCATGAACTTTTCAAACGAGGGGTGGGAAAATCTATTTGATTGGCTTCTTCAGAAAATATAAAAAATACTGAGAGGACAAACACCAGCCTGTTACCATAATGCCCCATGCCAGGCTTTCGTTCATGCCCGTTAATTACTTTGGGAAAATGGGTTTTTGGAGACCAGGATGAGCCTGCAGCTGCAGACGTCTCTCCATCTCCCCAGCACCCCTGCCAAGCAGGCAGACACCCCTGCAGCCCTGTTGCTGCTGCTGACTTGCTCTGGGCTACACCCCACGCCACGTGGGACCAGTGTGCAAGCGGAGGCACGTGGCAGGTGCTATTCCCTGTTGTATTTGTCAGTGCACTGGTGGGATGTGCCACATTATGGCTGACGGAACAAACCCTATGCTTGCAGTGAACTTTATGTATGAGAAATCATGGCAATATTCGTCACCTCCTCTTGCTGCTGCTGTCCCTTCACCCAGTGCAGGGAGGCACTTCTCGGGCACAGTTCAGACCGTCACTTGAACAATGACCCGAGTGCTGCTGATGCGTAGGAATAGGTGGCTCAAGGAGATCTCACCTGGGGGTTCTTTCTGTCGTGACATGGGTGATGCTGTGCACAGGGGTGAGGGGGTGCAGGGCTCTGCGCAGGAGAGGACATTTGTCTGGGCCAGCATCCTCACCCACAGCCTGGTTTGCCTGTGAGTTCTTTGAGTTTGCTCTCCGGTGATGCTGGCTGGTAGGGAGGAGGTATCCAGCTTGACCTCAAGGAATGATAAGGCCAATTGCAGCCAGGATTCTTTTTTTTTTTTTTTTTCATTTGATAAGTTATAGTTGTGTATACCCATCATTTGCTCTAATGAGAGTATTTTGTCTTCTTTTTCCTTTATTGCTTTTCCCTTGATTCTCTCTCTCCTTGGACATACCTTCTAGGATGCCCAGGCAGCGAATGTACTGGCCTGGTTTGTCAGCTCCATTCAGTGAGCATCTTGGCTTGAAAAGGTTTGGTTTTTCTGTGGTTCGGTCTAGAGCTTGCTTAAGTTTTATTGATGAATTTCTGTCCAATCTGAGTTTTACACCTGCTTTTGACATAGGATGTGGGGTGTCAGCATTTGTATTTTTAAATGTTTGGAGATGTTTGGCCAAAGGTTAAAATCCTGTTAGTTTTTCTCAGCTGGTGAAGTTCAGGTGGATGGACTGCACAAGGATGCAGAGCAGGATTTCACTGTGAGCTTGCCTATCAGGTCAAAAATAAGAAGATTCCATCAGAGAAATCAGTCATATGTTCCAGAAAATACCATTTAATATTGAGGGACACCCTTGCCCAAATCATGTCCTGTGGTCAGCCATCAAAGTGAATTACAGGATCACTCCTCTTTGGTGTACTTCTGTTGACTTCAGAGCTTCTATGATACTTTTATGATACTTTTCTCTCTCAGTAGAGATAAATACCCCCTTTGAAAGTCTCCGGCTTTGTCTAATGGCTGGGCCTAGAAAATCACGAACTTGCTATTTCAGCTGCAGCATCACCCTGTAGAAATGTCTGGCAAAGCAAATGAAACCAGGGTATTTTTGATTTTCTTTGGTGAGAGCAGGGGGCAGTGGGTCTCTCCCACTCTCCGGAGCTGCTCCCCTCCTGACTTACCTCAGTGGGACACATGAGCGTAGCCACTTCCCGCAGCATCTGCCTACATTTGGTTTGATTTATGGCAGCAAGGAGCCCAGTATGATTAGTCCTGGTACTGTTAAGAAGTCCGTCATATGGAAAACAATTGTCAGTCCATCCTGTGGAGAAGGCACTTCTGTAGCAAACCTTATATTGCTAGCAAAGATGAACTTTGGTGGTTACCAAACTTCAGCTCCTCAGCAGTCAAAGGGTTTGGAAAAAAGGTTTGCTTTAACTTTTTAAGAAACTTTTTCACTTTGTGGTTGCCATTACAGTTTGGAGGCTGCATGTGTTCTCCATGGGCTGTGCTGGGGGGCAGGGAGTGGAGGAGAAAGGGATGGAGAGTTACGGCTTCATGACAAGAGTCCTCAGACATCTTCAGGCACAGCAGATTCACTTAACGATGGACCCTCAATCAAAGAGCAGTGCACCTCAGAATAGCATTTTGTGTTGATGAGAGTGTGGCACATGGGACTGGTTCCTCCCTTTGCTGCTGCTCACCGTATCAGACATATTTGCACCGATGTGTAAAAATAATAGACTTTATTAACATTGTTCTATGGGAGACTGGTGAAGATGTTGCAGTTCTGTTAAACACTGCATAGGCAATTAGTAATTTTTTTTAACCTCTGGTTCACCTTCCTCCTTCTTAGCATTTAATTCTTGCTACCAATAGATCTAATTGAATAGAAACGTGCAATGGAAATTAAGCATTCAAAACACATGCTGGTCACAGCAAAATAACCATTATCCTTAATGGGAATTGTGTGTGCATATTGAGTGAGGGATTTTTGCTTTTAATTCCATGTCATTTAGAATTACTGAATGAATAGGAGTGTGTGTATCTGGGCTTGTTTTCATCCCCCTGATGTACAAAAGATCAAATCCTAATTAAGGAGAAATAATTATCAGTCCGTCCTCTCGTGGTTCTTCTTTCTGTGTTCCACTGATACAGATCTGAATACATAGAGATGGAGTCAAAGATTAGTGGTGGTTTGTGGCCAAAATCTGATTTTTAATCCTGCAGCAGGTCTGTCTCATTCACTGGTGAGCTCATAAACCAGTAAATATGATGGCTCCATAATTAGCCTGGTTTGTAAACAAGTACCACTATTTAGCTGATACTGCAAAGTGTTCTTCAGAAGCGTTCATCAAATAAACACTTATTTGGGCATATCTTTTGAAAAATGTGGATTATTTATCTAACAGACTGAGATTTCTTGTCAGACCACAGCATGGAGCTAAATTGCTAGCTTGTGCCTCTAAACCACCGCCGGCGGTGAGGGGAAAACGGGGTGCCTGAGGGACAGCGCGTTGTTGGAGGGTGCACCTACAAGTACCCCATTGTCGTTAGGACAGCTCGTTTGCACAGTGCAATGCTCCTGTCTCTCCCAGAGCTTATCAGTCATGCCTGTCTGTACTACAGTCCTTCCATCCTTCGGTCCTCTTTCTCCTTGTTAGCATATGCCAATCCCAGCCTGAAGCAAAGCAAAGAGCCATGGGTGCCTCTCCCTCCTCCAGGCACCTACTCTGCTGTCTGGGATCATGGAAGCAACCCCGGCATCTCATTCTGCCTTCGTTCACGTCTGTGCAACGGCACTGAGATCAGCTGCTCGTACCATTCCAGTGAGTGCTGGAAGTAATGATGATTTACAGCAACTGCTCTGTCTCGCGGCTTTAGGATGAGCATGCCATAACAGGAGCTACAACACCCGACGTGTCTCTTGTCTTGTAGTCACCGTACTGGAAGAGTACAAATTGTTCTGAAAATAGCTCTAAAAAATTTGGATCCTCACTGACAGTGGTATGTGTCAGTTTTAAAGAATGTTTGTGAGTGCGCTGGGAAGGGTTTGGAAGGAGATGTGTGCAACATGGGCACCTTTAAAGCAGCATCAGCAGGGGTGCAGGTGCCCCTGAATGCAGTTGGGATGACCAGACAGACTTTTTCCAGCCTGGAGTATGGCTGTGACATTTCTTTTACAAGAGCCAAGTCATTTATTGTTTTAAGAAAAAGGTCAATCTACCTGGAGGAAGAGAGATGTCAGACACACGGGATTTCTCTGAGAAACCTCCAAGAGAGGCGGGGGGGGGGGGGAGAAAGCTCACGTTGCCCCTTAAAATGTTGTAGGTGGCAGTTCCTGTGTGAGAGGGTTCAGCTTGATTCTCAGGTTGCCGTGGGAGTATGCGAGGTGCAGGATTATCAAGGGAAGTTTGCTTTTGTACTTTGTGAAATGAGCATATTTAAAATGGAAAGAAAAACTTGAAATGCCACAGACCATGAAATGAAAATTTCAAATGATATTTCAGGTCAGAATTACGTGTTGGATGGTGTGCAGAATGGGCATCGTGCTGCAGTCCTGGGTTCCGCAGCCGGACACCTGCAGTGGCCACAAGCACTTCTGGGCTTCTCTAGCTAGCAAAGACATTTTGGCTTGTGCCACTAATTTAGTGACTAAGCCAATGGAACCTGTATCACCATGAGAGCAGGGGAGCATTACAATACTTTTGATTCATCATTATTTCAGAAACATTGAGAAAGTTGGAAATGTGGTGAAGGTGAGCACAGAAAAGCAGGATCTGGCATCAGCAGGTTAACGTGGGGCTGTCCAGTGTGTTGGCTCACATGGAGAGGTGAGCAGTGTGGGGCCCAGCAGTATTTTGGTCCCCAAACGCTGCCAGTTGTCTCTGTCTGTGGGTACAGCACATTTTTGTGTTCAGTTAGCTGGCGCCAGGGCAAAGGGAGCATCTTACACCCATATGCTTCAGCTGCCTTAACTCATCTACTGTTGGAATGAGAGAAACCAAACAAGATCTTATTTAAGGAAGACTTGTTGGAAGGTTTTTCTCTTCTTGTGGGATCCCTTCAGCCTCAGTTATCTCATTCATTGTAATTAAAAGAGCCCTCTGCAAGAATTAGAAAGAGGTGGGAGCAGAGACTCTACTGGAGCACATCGAAGGCAAGAGCATTTCCTCCCAGTGAGAGTCATGCAAAAGCCAACCCTTAATGTCACGGAGCAGAGTACACATTTGCCACCGCGCTAAAGGTTACTGCGAGAAGATTTTTTATAACCTCATATCCATATTATCCAAGTGCCTCCCAGTCCTTTTTCATCTTCATCCCCAGGTAGTGAAGAACAGAGCAGAGCACGTACTGTGCTCGCGTAGTCAGAAAGATATAGTAGACTAGAAGACTGTTGTAGACTAAAGGTAGATTGCTGAAGGTATTTACGGACATCATTTTCTTTAGCCTCACAGATCTCTCTAAGGTCATACGGGATGATCAGGCTATAGCAAGGAGTTGTATCCAGGTGCACGGAGTCCTCGATTAACCCCTGGATTATCATGCTGCCAAAGCAGGGCAGTTTAGAAACGTAAAGATAAATGGATGTCTGTGTGATCCTTATCCCAGTTAGGTACAATGAATAGAGGAAAGATGGGGTTTGGCTGCAACCTCTGATTTCATAATGTTGTGATCAGCATATTGAATACTCTGATCCATGCTGGTTACACAAGAATGAGATTTCAGAGATGTGGAACAGCAGGCCTAAGTTTCTTATTTTCAAGCCATGTTTTATTCTTAATCAAGGCAAGGGCAAATAGTCCATCAAAATTCCTGCCCTGCATCATCTGAGCAGAGAAACTGGAATGAATGATGTGCCAGTGATGAATAGGCCTATTACCTTGTAAATTGTACTGTATAGTACCTCTCATAACAACACAAGATGCTGATGCCTTTATTTGATTTGATGATTTAATGCCTATTATGTTATTTTAGTTCTCATTCTGCAGGCAATACAGATAGGAAGACATGTATCTGATATATATTGAAGTTAAAGTTGAAAAGTTTGTTTCATATAATCGTGTGAAAAAGAACCATGCTTTATATTAGTAATAACAATAATAATAACAGTCTATAAGTAACACTTTTCTGGTACCAAGTCTAGAAAATTTCAAATAAAGCTACTTGTCTCTGTCACAGTGGGAGATTGCCTAGTTATAGACAGTGGAGAATTTTCAGGGTTAGGAAGTTAGGATAAAAGTTGAAGATCTAAGCTAAAGTTTTGCCGTCCCCGTGGTGTTTGGCTACCCTCTGTTCTGGGATACCACTGTTGAAAATAATTCCAGAAAGGAATGCTGAATAATCCTTTTTATAGATAAATTAATGATATTTTGGTCTACTTAGGTCGTCTGTGTGTGAGGTGGAACCAGCTGATTTGCTGCGTTTGGTCTAGGGAAGAAATTACTAAATTGGTTTAAAATGGCTAAATTTGATTAATTTCTTTCATAGAAAGCTGGGGTTTCTTCTCCTTCGGGGGAAAAAACCCCAACCCAAAATCAACCAACCAACCAAAAAACCCCAAACCTGCAAAGCAACTCCTTTGTACAGAATTATAACCACAGAATTTTTTTCGGTCCAAGTAACATCTGGAAGAGGTCACAAGGGAAAAGTCCCACTGGACATCAAGGCTTTCTGCTCAAGCTCTCAGTGGAGCTCAGGCACCAAAAGATGGTCCGAAGGGCGCTCTGGCCTTCTCAGTTGCGGGCAGTGAGCTCACGCAACTTCTTTTGTATCTGTATCACCTTCTGTCTCAGAGTTAGTTAGGTTAGTGAGCTCACTGCCCAGTTTGTTGATTAGAAGTGCCCTTCTTACTTTTGGTGTAAATATGTCAGAAATACACCTATCCCTGTTTGTTTTCTTAGTGTCCTCTAGCTTTACCAGCTCTTTTTCCTCCCTGATATTACATATGCAAATTCCTACCCCACTGCTGTATTTATACTGAGTAATCATAGGCTGCTCTCTACTGCCCCTTGGCATCCAAACAGTGTTCTTTTAGCCTCTTCTTGTAAGTCAAACAGTTGATCTTCCATAGCAGCATAAATGCCCCATCTCTGTTCCTGTTCCGCTTTGAGATCATCTTTCTTAAACAGGTAAGCATGTTTCATACATGAGATTGTTGGGGGTGGGGGTCTCGCTGTTGCTTTGTGCGATGCTCTTAGTGCTTCCCCATCTCTGTGGAAAGATGTTGGATATGTTCTAGGATCATTTTTTTGTCATTTCTGCCTCATGTTGGTGGGTTGCAGTGATTCTGTGATCAGAATGTGCTTCTGAATGTCTAGAAGTGTCTGTCTAGACATCAAAGTGTCTGTCCTCTACCATTTCCAGATGATGAGCTCTCTGCTTATGCCAGAAATGCTCATTATTAGTCCCTGGCTGTATGGTCTTGCACTTTGCACAATTGATTTCCATCCGTTTCTATTCGTTCAGACCTCAAGGTCATATGGTTATTACTGTGCACAATCCCAGTTCTCTCCTGAATTGACAGAACACCTCCTAACTAGGTGTCATCAACAAATTATTACCACCCTCTTGCTTTCGGTTACAGTCTTCAGTGAGATATTGATCCTCAAAGCGAATCTTGGAGGAAATCCCCTGGTAACCCAGAGGTTTGCTCTCAGGTTTCATTGCAAAGGCACAGCTGGCATCTGCCGGAATTTATCTGCGTCTTTTCAGGTGTCGCTGGCTGGTTTGTGGTCGTGTCTGATGACGACCTGCTGCCCCTCCTTGGCTCCTCGGCTCCCCTCTCTGCCATGCTGGCAGTCCACAAAGCGGTCTGGGAGGAGGCGATGGGATGCTGCACCCCAACCCGACCTCCCCCAGCTGGGGTTTGCAGGCACCTCCCTCCCTCTTCTGTTTTTCCCTGCAGACAATTTGTCCTAAACATAAATACTTGCACTCTGTGGTAACTTTTAATTCACTGTAAATATCAAGATTGACTTAAAGTCAACACATTTTGCCATAAATAGAGTGCATTTCGTGACAAGTACATAATTAACTTTTTCCTAATTAGTCGTTGGCTGCTTGCCAAATTAATTCAGTCACAATATGTATTATTATTTAGGATGATACCAAGCAAATTAGTAGTGTGTCAACTAATTGAAAACATTTAAAAGTCAAAACTCCAGCAGCCTGCAGTTTCCATTCGAAGGCAGGTTAGAGTGGTGCTGCAGTAAATTAAAACAGATGGTGTTTTCTGTCGTTTTTGTGACAGCACCTTTTATTAGCTAGGATTGATGCCATCCTCCGAAGTTACGACCTAAGTCTGTAACTGGGTAAAGCTCGATCCTGGAGTAACTGGTTTCGAAGAAGTTAGCTGAAGGGTGAGTTTAGCCTTCTGCTTTTATACACAGAGTGCTTCCAGCATGACGTGGTGAGCCAGATGCTTCTGTGCAATAATGGATGCGGTTGCCCAGTGGCAAATGATTTAGTTAATAAAAAGTACAAATTAAATTGGTACATCTTAATTTCATTATTTGAAAATAATAGTTAGATTAGGCTTGGAACAAGCCCCATTCAGAGCTCTGCTGGGAAGTAGAGGGCTTTCCTTTCCCTGGTTCACTCCTGTACTTCAAACTCCATCCCTGGCGTTCCTGGCTCACACCGCCATTCTAGCAGGGAAGCAAGGGCATGGACGAGGCATCTGACTGCGTCGTCTGGTGTTTAGTGACCTTCAGCTACGGGAGAGATCCCACCCTGCTGTGTTTTCCAGGTGATCTCTCCGGCAGCAAGGCTGGCAGCAGCCCTCTCCAGCAAGGCTCGGCGCCCTCTCACGTGCTGCTCAGGCAGAGTGATGTGACCTGGGCTCGTTTCTCTCTCACTCCCTGGACACAGGGCTGCTGGCAGCGTGCTGCCCCCTCAACCAGGCTGCCCCCACCCCCAACCTGTTTTTAGTGTGGTAGAGGCAAAGGATTTCACCTGCCAAGAAAACCTTTAACACTTAGACTTTTCTGTGGAGCTGGCAGCAATTGTTACCCTTTCGCTTTCCCATCATCCTGGAGCATTTGGTAAAGGCAATGATAGAAGAGGATTAATGTAAGTAATGCAGTGTTGGTGTTGATGGGGCAGTTGCGGTGATCATTTATTTCACTTTTGCACGTTACGTTAGAGCGCCACAGGGAAGAAATGCTACACTCCAGTTACGGACCTGCGTTTTCTTCCACTGCCCTCCTTTGTGCTTCACCAGCCTGGGGTGCCTTGATGTAGCCACAGTAACAGCCAGCACGTGAGACACCTTTCCTTCGCTTCCAGCTTCTGATCCACAACTCTCCGTCTGCGGCAGCACCCGGGTCTCTCTTGATGTGGGCTTGCTCCACACGGTCCGAGTGCTGTCGCAGCCGCATCTCATCTAAGCTGGAGGGGAGAAAGGTGTTCTGGGCTGTACAACAAATAGGTGTCCCCCTGTCCCCCAGCCCAGCCGTTACCTGCCTGGGAACAGGAGGAAGGCAGGAGTTAGATAGCCATTAAGCCCAGTGGGCAACAGGAAATGAAGTTCATGGTCACAACGTGTATTATTTGCCGGCAATCAGCGTTTGAGTGAACGCTGGCAAATCAGCCAGACAGCTCATGCCATCTTCTTAGGAGCTTTGCTGTGTAGTTAGGAAGTGAGTAGTAGCAGGAGGTAGCAGAAGTACTCTGGGAGACCTTAAAAAATGGGTAAAATCCAGGTTAGAGGGATGAGTCTGAATAGAGGTGTGCTGAATTTAATGTCACTTACAAACCCACACCTTTAATTGCTACTTATTGTAAAAGGGTGGTAAAATCTGAGCCAAGTCTGTCACCACAAGGTGTCTAGAGGAATCAGAAATTGTTAGAAACAGTAGCCTGAGCCCCATCGCTGACACGGGGGCTGCACGCCTGCATTGGAGGAGATGACCCTGCAGACATCAGCTGGCTCTGGAGGAGAGGATCTGGCGTGTGCTGGGGCTTGAGTTTTTCCTTGACCAGGAGGCATTTTCATGTGATGTATTGTCTATTTTTATATTTTATCTGTAATACCACGTAGGCTTTTTTTGGTTGAATTAATGTAAATCTGAATAAACAGACTAAGCCATTGAGACCATTATTTGGCTGCAGTGCTGCACTGCGCGCAGCAACCGCCCGTCAGAGTTGCAGCGTTGAACCTGAAGGCTTTGCGCTGTTCTGTAAGTAGATCTGTTGCAAAGATGAATCGTTTAAAATCTCATCAGTTTAGACGAAGCAGGGAGCATCCCAAAGGGCTGCATTCTGGTCTCTGCTCCCTCAGTGTGGTTTCATAATCGCCCACCATCCAGGTGTCTCCGGGACCTGTTTTTCACCCGAGTGATCCCATTGCGGTCCGCTAGCACAAACGATACCTGTGTCTCCGCCTGAGGCGAGCGCCCACATGTGTGAGTGGAGCCTGTGCTGACGCTGGACAGCCGTCCCCTCTCCATGCACGATGGGTTGTGCACCTCTGGGAAGGCAGGAGGCCTGGCTGTTAGGGTTGGCAACAGTAGGTGACGCTGGATTTTCTACTAAAGATGGGTTTCTGCAGAGCGGAGATCGGATGAACTGCAGGTTCAAAGTGTATTTCTCTCTACTGAGTGTATGGAACCCTAGGGTGGTTTATGAGTATGGAGATAGGTGAGGTGAAAATATCCCTGTTTGGGATATTGTGGATATGATAGAAATACAATATCTGCCTGATGTCTCTTTTCAAGTGTAAATTACAAACTTCTCTGTACAAGGTCCATCTCTTAGGGCCCACGTACAGCAGCGTGCACAGCGTGTTGTGAGCTTGGCTGATACACTGTACTGTATCTTCACCTATTTTATCTTTTCTCTAGGCTAACATCATAATATGATCGGTAGAGAAGTGATACGTTACACATTTGCATTCTTTTAACGAACGTGTCAGTCCTTAGTCATAAAGAAGTTGGGTTTAAAATGTTTAACGCATGGTTGTTGAGCGAATGTACTGCAGTGGGCCCTTTAAAATTAGCCACCATGGTCTACATTAAGCGTCAAAGTGCTCTGGACTCAACGCAACAGTATGTCGACATTATGCAGCAGCTGAATGCTGGATGCGTTTTAGATGCCCAGCAAAGGAAGAGAGATGCTACATCACTGGGAATTCTTCCTGACTTTCAATCAAATAGCTGATCTGAAATGCCAAACACAAACTGCATTTCATTTAAAAATGCTGCTAGGTAGCTTGATTGAACACTTTGAACCTGATCAGAATCTAATTTGGTTTTGTATTATAAGAGACACTTGTATTAGCACCTCTAGGAGATCAATAACAGATTTTAATGCATACTAATAAAAAAGGTCCTAATTCCAAATACAGCTTTAAGTTTCACAAGAGCAACATAGTTCTTGCTAATCAAATATCTTCGTGGAACAAGAAACAGTGAAATGGAGTGCTGTTTTCAGACGCACTAGCAAATGCCGCAAAAGGAAACTACACTAATTTATTTTTCACAGTTGTGAGTGCAATTAAATGGCGCGTTTTACGGGAAAACGCTTCCTCATGGGGGAATTCTGACTTTTCCTGATGGTTAGTGTTGCTGCTCAGTGCGTGCTGCAGTAAAAGGTTTCCCTTTATGACAGTAAAAACTGTCATCATCTGTAGAATTAAGAAAATACGGAAGAAATTATGTCCATACATGATTGCTTATACTAGCAAGTAGAGTATTGACTGGCAGAATGATTTTGCTCAAAGGATTTGCCATGGTTGTATAAACTCTATATTCAGCTAATTGATAATGAAGACAACCCTTTGTCTTTCTCTTCTGTCATAGCCCAGCCAATGCTTCCTTGGCAGACTGGAGCCCTAGGAGTGCTGCTGCAATAATAACTGTACGTCAATTTAGTAATAATATGTTCATTCAAAATTCTATATAGATAGGATGCAATTTGATTTTTTTAGGATTTCTTCTTATTCATATTTTTACCATTTTTCATAATTTTCTCCATTGCTGTGTTAATTACATTACTGGATTTGGTGAG
The DNA here is from genome assembly GCA_027574665.1 of Rhynochetos jubatus. Lineage (NCBI taxonomy): Eukaryota > Metazoa > Chordata > Aves > Eurypygiformes > Rhynochetidae > Rhynochetos > Rhynochetos jubatus. The sequence continues at coordinate 14,200,213 of CM050652.1, forward strand.
CAAAAACTCAGCGTGTCTCCCAGATTTCAGCAGCTGATGCAAAATTGAGAAATTGATCTCGGTGGTTTTGTGTAGCACTGCAGGCGATTCACTACGTGGGAGGTGGAGATTTTATTGATCCTGTAATGCCATTCCCCATACTTCTATCTTTCCACTGCACTGACCATTTCTTCTCCACTGCAGTAATCCATGTGTTGCAGAGCCATGCTCCTCTCTCTAGTGAAGCATTTGCCTCTCCAAAAAGATGCTCATGTCTCCCCTTGACTTCACTGATTCACATCTATTCCTTGAGACTTGTATTCGGACTCTGTGTTGGGGCTGGTTGAGGTTTTGGGTCTTTTTGTGTGCACACAGTCGGTCCTACTCATTCAGAGTATCCAAGATGATTTTTGCAGGGCCTGCAGGAAGGATTACACCTGTGTAGTTTATCATAAAAATATCATCAGACATGTCTGTTTGTGGCTGTTCACCAAAGCAAACAAAATAGGCAGAATTCCAGGGAATGTATCTATAATATTACAAGGAGGAGGCAGACTGTGTGAATATAAATCAGTATTTATATGTTGGAGACCCTGCTTCTGTAGTTTAGGCTTTTTCGTTCTAGAGAAAGCTATAGTGATTTTCAATTAACAAGGCAGAATTATTGCTGCCGTTATGTAATTGAACCTCGCAGCACAGTCGTGTTTCCACAGACTGGGGCTACGGCGAGTGGAGCACTTGTGTCTGAGCAGTCTGGAGTCACTGGGAGATGTCCTCCAGAGCCCCCATCCCGCCACGTGAAGGTTTCTGCTGCTAACTGGGCAATGGGGTATGGGATGCCTTGGGTTTAAAATGCCCAACCTTTTCCCTTTAGAAGTAACAAAATGCCCTACTGAATGTTGTACCTAGAAAGCAAGGGTCCAGTGTCGGGGTTGTCCTAACAGGGTCCTTCTGTGAGCGCCCTCCTTCCCTGACTAGGCAACACCCCTTCCCTCTTCAGCTGGCACTGGAGGAAGGGGTGCTAGCACTATTTCAGACACGTTTGCTGCTCAGCTCTTGACTAGCTTTGCATGGCATCACTGTTGGCTGGCCTGCACTGCCGTGGGAGAGACGGCCCCGCTACCCCAGAAATGGTCTTTGGAGCTGATGGCACCAAAACGAGCACATGAGGTCTCCAGGCAGGGAAGCTGCTTACACTTGAGAAAGAAACAATCCTTGGTGAAGCTGTTCCTTAGGTCTGCTTTGGTCTCTGTCCACCCCTCTGTGCCCGACCTGCCAGGCTGAAGTTACCATTCCCAAGGCTGAGCATGGCTCTTGCTCCCAGCCTGGCTGGCAAGCATGTCTGGCTGACAGAGGACCCACCAAGCCCATCCCTGCTCCGGGGACAGCTGCTCCGGGGACGAGGTGGGCTACAGGCTGCGACTACCACGTGCAGCACAACCAGCAGTAGAACACATTGGGAAGTGTCTGTGGTTTGGTTGGCTTGTGTATTCATGGACATTTTTATCATAAAACATCACCCATGTTGGTGTAACTGAAGCGCAGGCTGCTTTTGTAGTAGGGTGGGCCGACACAGAAATGGGTGGACGTTCCTAACCGTGCTCATCGGCAGTGCTCCACTGCAGCTGCCCCTAGAGTTTCCACTCATCTCAAAAGATCTGTAGGATACTTGGTACTATGGGATTTATTCCCCATACAGGTACTTGTTGTCACTCTACCTTAAAAAGCAAACCAAACCAAGGAAGTAAACGTATTAAACACGTGAAGCTGGCACATGCAGTGGGATGGTCAGGATTTTGCTTGAGATTAGAGGCTGCACAAAGAGTTACGAATCTGCTAAGGAAGTGGCACTGATGGAACGCTGTGTTACCTGTGGCCAAATTTGCTTTGATTTCATAACTGGGTTTCTCAACATTTCTCAACAGTATGTCATAGTATTTGCCTGCTGATTTTTTTGTTCTTGTTCAGGAATGCAGTGTCCTTTTTCATAGTTCATATGAATGAGGATTTCTCACTTAAACTTTTTCCCCTTACTGTTATTTGCTATACTGGAAACTCTGTTCTTTGAGAAAAGTAGATTTTGGTTATTGTTCATTCTGTAATAGCAAGGTTGCTAGTGCAAAAACCCACTATCAGATATAGTCCAGAAGTTTTTATTAACATTTTATTTGCTGATGACTTAAATCTAGAAAGGTTGTATCAAGTTTAAACTACATTAGCATTTGTATTGAGCACTAGGTATTCCCTAATGACTTCAGAATTACAGTTTACTGCTGTGAATACTTAATCTTGCTTACTGGCTTTTAAATTAGTAGAATAAATGGTGCTAAAAAAAAAAAAACCCACCACCACCGAAACCCCCAATTCAAATTACATACATTGTGGAGGTTGCAAAACCATGCTTTATGGTTAAATCTGCCATAGTATTTGAAGTTGATTTAGGACTCAAAGGACATACTTCTTTTTCATGGACAGCTATATATGTAACATAAGTAATTCTAAACACAGTTAAGCCAAATATAAAACAGTAAGAGGGAGAAGAGGGAGGCCCTAAATTATATCTCATAGCTTTTTCTGCCTTCTCTATTACAAAGAGAAGCACCAAATTCTTTGCTTTTGTTATATCAGGCAAATGTGCTGTCTCAGTACCCTGATACCATGGTTGTCCATATCCATTTGCAGCTTGGGAGCCTGAATTCATGGATGGCAATGCCTAATTTCTCCAAGAGGGCATAGCAGTGGTGTTAGAGGTGCATGTTTCACTCTGCTAGCACTGTATTCTCAGCATGACTGTTACCAATTTGCTGCATCCAAGCTGCGGAATAGGTAGCTTGAAATCCTACCGGCTTGTTAAACTGGAAATCTTGCGAGGTGCAAAAGGAACTCACATTAGACATAAAGCCAAGAATTTAGTCTACTTAAAGTCTTAAGAGCCAGATGAAAGAGTTATTACTCCAGTTACAATGAACAAATGAACACAAGTTCAAATTGTTTAAATTATAGATACACAAAGCTTTCTCATACCCATCGATTTCCTTGGTGTTATGACCATCCTTCCATTGCCCTGCTGTGTCCCACTGCTGGTAGCTTCAGTCTTGGGCTGTGAAGCATCCTCTGCGTCCTGAGTTGCACGATGTTGATGATTTCCTTATAGGACCCTCTTTACATCGTTGTTGTCTTTACTAACATGTGCTGCAACTTGCCGTTTATTCACTGGCTTGCAAGTCCACGTTAGATCCAAATTTACTGTCTCTCTCACATATGGTGGATATTTGGTCTTTCTTCTTGTTACTCCTGAAACTGGTTTTACTCAGCTCCCAGGTTGCAGTCCTTTGATGACCAGTAGTGCTCCACTCATGAGCTGCTTATAGCCCTGAGGCTACTGGTCTCATTGCTGCTATGAATTTGTGATCATTTAGAGGGAATTTTAAAGAATGTTCTTATTTTTAAGTGAGTTTTACTGAGGGGCTGCTGAGAAAACTGATGAGGCTGCTTTGTTAGGCAGAGAGGGAGAAGTCCTAAAACCTGGAACATTTTGAAACTTTAATCACAAGTAATTTTTCTTGCAATGCTGATCAGGTGAATTGTATGTATTATATAATGTGAAACACTGCTCTAATCATAGCAGTGATTATTATGCAAAGCCTTTTTCCAAGGTAGGTCTTGAAATGCCCTAAGGACACAGCAGGGAGTGTTGGGGAATTCAGGATGCATTTTCACACTTTCATTCTATTTTATTCCCTCACATTTCACACCACTCCATGCCAATCATTTGTTAATGAAGGGCAGGGACTTTCCTTCTTGTCATTTGTTCTTGAAATTGTACCTTACCTCTGAGATACACACTGAAGGAAGAACTCACCATTCAGATGTTGCTCTGCTTTCAATCAACCTTTGTAGATAAGATGATAGAAAAAGGTGACCCTGAAATGCAGTGACCTTCTTGGTGCTGCAATCTCAGATCAACAAACATAGAAGAAAATAATTAGGAACTCTTTTTTAATATCATAAGGCTGTAGTATTCAGTTTGCATTTTTTTCCAGTGAAGACATTGCAAATTATGATACAATGATGCTCCCATAGGAAAAGCAAGAGTAAGAAGGTGCAGGATAACAACACCATTGCTTTCCATGACTAGGATAGTATCTAGGTTTCATGTAAATTGGATTATTCCACAGCATCATCACTTTAAGTAGACTATTACCCTATTTCAGAAGTGGAAGCCTCCACCATGCCAGTGTGCAGTGAAGGCCAGCCCCGGTCACCGCGGCTGGGCTGTGTCTCAGGACAACACAGGCTCTGCTTCCAGCTGCCTCCTGATGCCCAGGAGGGTCCCGGTCTTTCCCCTCCATTCGATGTTGCATGCATTTAATTTCACTGACTGCAGCAGTTACCAAGTTTATACTTATTCTGAATTCTTCTTTGCCAAATGACTGTACATTTGTACCATAAGAAGGCAGTTTATTCACTTGCTTAGTGATGCCACTGGCATAGCAGTGGAGTTGGTTCTCTGGCCAGTTAGTTGTAGGAGTTAGGTACATAGGGAATGGACTCTCAGCCATTAACTCAGTGTATTTCCTGGGGCATGTGGTTGGTCAAAGTTCAAAATATGTGACTTTTTTAATACTGGAGATTTTTTAAAAGCTTATCTCCACTTGTTGGTTTGTTTTTCTTTTTTATTTAGTTGCTCAGTTGTTGAAACAATAGGATTCAATCCTAAAGTCTTTCTTCAAACCACAGCTGTCATGGCTTTCGGTTAGTGATGTCTTTGCCTGGAAGCAGTAAGTAAATGTTCATCTAAGCATGCAAAGGTTTATGGGTGAGAGGGTATCGTAGGTATCCAGTCTGCCTGAAGGTCCAGTCAGCCTGTGGGGTGATCAGACTCCCATTTCTCACCTCCTGGAGACGCTTCCCACACTCTTCACTGTGGTTACAGTGACAAAAAGCCTTAGCCCTTGTGCAAAGGTGAGAACTCAGGTCTTCTCCTCCCAGGCAAGCAGAGAGACAGGTTTTGTTTTGCTTTCTCTCTGCTCCAGTTAGACTTCAGTTACCTCTGGCCAAGTACCAGCATTTCCCATGGGGTAGAACAACTCCTGCATGATGAGAACTTGATTACCATCACCCACACAGGTCTTCACATCCTCCGTGGCCTGGATTGTGCTGCCACCCCGTGATGTTTCGGGATGGGGAAGAGGTCAGGGGCATTATCAGTCCCATTCATGGGGAGGTGTGTGGACACCTCTGCTGTACAGGGATCTCTTCAGGGAAGATGGGTCAGGTGTTCCTGGAGGAGTTGTTTGCATGCATCTCCTCCCAGGGAGGGGTCTGGCGTAGGCCCAAAGGAGGCACTAAACTGTATAAATCTGCCAGAAGAGCACTCCCTGTGGGGAACGACTCCAGATACAGGCACCTCTCAGGGTTTGTCCTGATGTTGAGTGTTGCATCCCTGGGCTGAGGCACAATTTCAACAAAAATCAAGTGTAGCCACCAAGTCCTTTTGTTGCTGTGGGGCCAATCCATAATGGGGCTTGAGCTTCCAGCTCTCATGGTAACCTCTGAGGTCCTACTAGCCCCTGTAAGGAAGGCAGGCTGCCCAGGCTGGCGTTAGGAACCTGAATACTGTTGTGGTTCGTGTCCCCAGGAAGTTAGTTTCCTACTAGTAAACCAGCAACAGTTGTCCTCCCCTTCCCAGGCATGCACTGACACTGGCTGATTTCTGGGCCTTGGGGGTGGACCACGTTTCATCCATCTTCCCAATTCTAGATGGAGCAAAAAATTGTACTCCAACATTTAAAGCCTAAATTATCAAGTTTATCCACAAGAACATGGGCACAACTCTCCTCCTTTGTCATGGTGGAAAAGAAGTCTTAGATTCCTCAACTCATACTTTGGATTTTGTAGTAGGTCAGGATTCTCCTTTTGTTTTTAATCTGGACATTTATGTTGCGCTGTTTCTTTCAGCCATGCATGCAGGGATGCTGTGGGATGGTAACCATAGTAACTGCAGAACATGGAAGACGTAATTTCACCCCCAAAATGCATATTACTAGGTTTGTGTTTGCTGGAAGTGAATCGTCTCGTTCCCTGAACAATAGGAGGAATTGAAAAGAACTTATTTCACAGTGATTAAAGGAGACACTCAGACAGCTAGCATACGGTGGGAGAAATATGCATTAGGTGCTGTTCTAGTGCGTTCAAGAAGCCAGTATACACAGATAAGACCAAACAGAACTCTAAGTGTTATTTCCTTACAAGATTTAGTAACAGTGGAATAATCTAGTCTGAGACTTCCTTATCCACACTGAGCATTTTGTTATCTTTGTGAATGTTGTCAGGTGATGTCAGGGGTCTGGTGCAGGGGGCTTCACTGATACAATGCCAAAACCGTGGTTCTGCGTTACAGACAACGTGTCACTTGCCCCTTACTACAAAGCAGATGCGCGAAATACAGCAGTAATGCAGTGTGGGGCTCAGCCTCTCATCTTCAGGGTCCAGCTTTGACTGTCAGCTACAGCAGGGAAGCAGGGGTCTCCCAGGGGTTGCCTCCAGGTGATGGAGCTCAGCACCTCAGGAAGTCATCCTGAGCGCAGAGGCCCCACCAGGGGGAAGGTGAATTTAGGGAGTTAGAGCTGGAGTTTCATGTGATTTTATACTGCTTGGGAGGACATCAGAGTATGAAATAATACTGGAAAAGCTACGAAGTGATTCTGCTGTAATGACATCTCCAGCCTGATAAAATTGGCCTGTTGTGCGACAGGTCAGATACGATGTTCTGTGCATGGCTGAAACCTTTTTATTTACTTGACAGAGGTCCCCACTTGTCACGGTGTTATGTGATATTGCTGCAGAATACTTGTTGCAAAAAATCTAGTGCTTTCTTTCTCATCTCTTTTCTCCATATAAACAATCCTGTTTGCCCTGTGCACAAGCAACCCCAAAGAGGCAGTACAGGCCCCATGACTGCAGTGGTTTCCGTTCCCAGCTACGCAACAGACTTATGCATTTTAGGGACCAAACCAAAATCATGACAGTATGTACTACTTTCAGTTGTTATCGTCTGTCTTCCCCTTGATAGCACTTAGACAGATAGCTGCATTTATTGTTGAATAAAATCACTTATTATAAAAGCACTTCAGTACTATATAGTTCTAGGGATTTATTTTTATGTGCATTTGAAAAATTAATGCCTTGATGAATCACACACCAATAAATAGTTTCTTTTCCTAGAAATACCTTTATTCAGGGGATTGTTAAGCCCAGCCCTGAGGAATTAAAAAAATTACTGTGTTGCTTAGAGTAATGAGATTATAATACTCAATTTGTAATAACTTAAAAAATAAATTATCCTTTGCTTTTGAACTGATATTTACTTTTCCTTCCTCTCAGAGGGAAACAAACTTTAAAATGAGAGAAGCTGAGTTGTACAGGATAATGAGACTCCATGAGTCAGATATTAATGAAAAACTATAATGGTGAGAACTGTTGACTTAATAAGAAAAGAAAAATGAGACAGCTTATTACTTCTTAGCTGATCCAATGCTGAAATTGAATTTACTGATTTATCTTTTTAGGAACCTGCTCCCATTATGACTTTCCACAGACATGACTGCAGTATTAGTATTTTCATCATGTGGAAAGACCTGTTTCTGTCCATTACCCCTAAAAAGCGTTACTCAGAGACAAACAAGCATTTTTGCAACAGTGGAAAAGAAAAAGCAAAGCAAGACTTGTAACCACAGGCAGTTTTCATGGCCACACTTTTTTGCACTTCCACGTGGATAAGTGAGGGCACCCACAACTCCCCAGTGAATGTTTCAGGGGTTTGCATGCTGCATGTCTTCTCTAGTTTGATCTCTGGTACACATTCCTCATGAAAATGTTGGTATTTCCCCAGGTTTTGTTCATAGGCCGGAAAACAATGAGCTAATTCTCTGTTATCCAGCAGAGAAAGTGGGAGGATACTGCAACAGCTGCTGCAAATTCAATAATAATAAACAACAGCAACAATCTGAATGGTTATTCACTTTATAAAACAATTACAGTGAAACTGCTAAAATGAGATTTTGCCTTAAAGAAAAAAACACCATCTCTTAAGAGACTTTCAGTGTACAGTAGAGTGAACAATGCAACAAAAATATTTAAGAAATAGTTGATGAATACATTGATTACAAGAAAAAGTATGCTTTAGAGATTCATTAATAAATGCAGTTAACGGAGTCACTCACCATCACAATTAACAAACCATGTCTGTGTGAAAAATGTATTGTCAATTAAATGTTTTGTAAGTGAAATCAGTAAAGGAGGCTGGCTCTTGTACAAAAAAGAAAGAGGACTGGTTGGTATTTTTAACTGAATTGAAGAATATACTGTGTTCTCTGAAATAATTTGATTTCTTACCTCAAGCTTCAGAGCTGTTCCCTTTCAAAAGGTTGTGAAAATATTTTTTCCAGCATTCAAAGGATGTCTTTCCATGTCCCTTGCTCCCAGCAAAAAAATAACAAAAAACATCTAAAGTTCAGATGTTTAGAAAAATATTGCCCCGAGGTCTGAAACCAAATACAAGAAATTTCCTGCTGAAAACATTTATTCTCCCTGCAAGATAGAGGCAGTGACAGGTGTATTTATTTTAAAGGGAAGGTGCCCTAGCCTGCCTGCAACACAGCTTGGAAGAAAACACTGCTAACTCCAGCTTCAGTAGCTGTGGAGAGGGAAACTTGTCAGTTAAAGCAGTTCCTGTGTAAGGGGTAACATCACAGGAGCAGCATCATAGGCATCCACCGTAGGTGGATGAGTGGGAGCACAGCAGGTTGGATGTCAGATTTGCTGCTGGGTTATTTGCTCCTCTTTCTCCGAGCTTGGCAGCGAACAAGCTGGACCAAACCTAGCAGTGAAAACTCTAAGGAAGCTACTAAATAGTCCGCTAATTCAGCTGATGGAGGTGTTCGTTTCAGTGACATTTGTCTCTTCCTAGTTGCATTGACCCAACATGACCGGGAGCTGGCAGCTGGCTTGTGTTTGCGTAGTTACCTCAGTTCCCTCCTGTACATACCTGCTGAGAACAAGCTGAAGAACAGATGAGCAAACATGTTCTTAACGTGTAATTTCTCATAGCAATTAGAAGTATCCCCAAAGCTCCTTGATTCTGTGAGTTGAAGCTCACCCTCCCTGCTGGTTTAAGACATCATGTTCAATTTCTTTTGTTTTGCAGTGTATCATTTGTGCTGACATGGTTTGACTTGGTTTTGACATTGTGTTATTGTCTTCCCAGCCTTGTGCTGCTGGCTGTATGAGTGTCTGATGATACTCAGTGGCATGCACATAAATAGACAATTACAGTTGGTAGAAACATGCATTGTATTTCACAATGTGCAGGCTCTGTAGTTGATTTCCAAACCTAAACATGTCTAAGTGGTTTCAATAAGCTGTTTTCTGAAAATATCCATTACTGTCAATCCAGGCTACCCCATGGAAAATATTCTTTTTAAATGTCTTTTTTCTGTAGTTAGTGCTTGATTGGCCCAAGGATCTGGGAAGAGTCCTGCTTATCTGCTGGCATGCTTCATTGCTCCCTGAGTATTGTGCTCTCACTTGGGGTGCTCGCCCACCACCCCAGCTCTCATCCCATCAGATGTAAAGCTCAGAAAACTTTCCATGTTACGTTTCATTTACACTTAAAAACTTACAGTACTTTGGTGTGTTCCAACCCATTTATACTGGGAGGATGATCCCAGGTATCCTTTCTCTTATGTCTTTAGTGGGTATTAGATCATAAAAGAACAAATGGAGTTTTTTCCGAGTTTGAATATCCAGTTCAACATGCCAACAGGCTCTTGTGGTTTATTACCACTCTGAAGAAGTGTTTCATACCATAGTATTCTCAGTGCTGCATATTAGATGGCCTGGATCAGTTACACAAAATCTGTTTCACTGCCTCTGTGCAAAGTGTTGCCTTCAGAGTTAGTGAAGGCTCTTTGGAAGGCGTAACCTGGCCCAAACCTTTGTCTGTCCCTGGAGAAAACTTTCTGTATGTTGGCTTTGGGTCCTCCAAGAATGTTCAATTTGTCTGGGGGGGTGTCTCTTATACAGTGTAAAAGAAGGAAACCGTGATGACAGAGCTAAGAGAACTGGGGAGTCAAGCCCAAGTGGCTGCTAACACCAGTGGACTTTCTTTACTCACTGAAAGTGGTTTTCACTCCCACAGCTACTGTCTTCCATGCTACCAGGACATTGTGTGGTTTTGAACAGCATCACTTTATTTCAGGGATGCTTTTGCATATTTGTCAGACTAGCTCATGTGTATAAAGTTCCAGGCATATAGAAACAGGAGACTTCCTTCAGTGCTTTCCAGTCCCTCTCCCCATGACCAGGTGATTGGTTACGGGTACCACCGGGGAACTGGTCCTCATCACCAGCAGCTAGATCGGTCTGAAGCACACCTCCATCCAAAGAGGAGCATCTTTGAAGCCTGGGTACAAGTTGGAAACCCCAGTGTGGTAATGTTAAAATGAAGGATAGCCATGTACAAGCACAATGTGGTCTTGCATGCAGGCATTCCATTTTCTTTCCTGTTGACTTAAGTTACAAACAGGAGAGGTAGGGTTCACCTCCACTAGCTGTGTGGTCTTTATGGCAGGTAGCCATGGGATGCTGTGTAAAGCGATCACATCCTGGGACAAGAAACAATACAACATAATAGTGCTGTTTTCCAGTAGATCCCAGAACTTTTTCCCTGGCAAAAAGTGTAGAGGAGAATCTGACTCTTCTCAGAGGTCAAGTTCTCAGGTCAAGTTGTTTTAGTGAGCGCTGCCAGAAAGTTGTAGTGTTTGGTGCTAAGATTCAGGAAGCAATCATCTGTATGAAATTTCCATGCTATCTACCAGAGCTACACAGGTTCACAGAGTGTTCGGAGTTGGAAGGGACCTCTAGAGATCATCTAGTCCAACCCCCCTGCCAGAGCAGGATCACCCAGAGCAGATCACACAGGAACAAGTCCAGGTGGCTTTTGAAAGCCTCCAGGGAAGGAGACTCCCCCACCTCTCTGGGCAGCCTGTTCCAGTGCTCTGTCACCCTCACAGGGAAGAAGGGTTTCCTCATGTTCAGTTTGAACCTTCTGTTTTCCAGTTTATAGTTTTTTATATATATATATTTATATATAACTGTATAATTTCCACGGTACAGCCCATCTTTGCACTAGTTTTATGCCTGGGCTTAGTGGCATTCAGCCAAATCTACTAATAAAACTTAATGGATCAAATTATCTATTCCCCATTAAAAAGTTGTGCGTGCTCAGAGAGCTAGAAATAGAGCAGTTGAAAAAGGCGGTCGACCGAAGTGTGGAGTCAAGAGCTTTACAAAGGCTCAAGTTTCTTTTTTCTGGAACACATCATGAGAAAGCTCAGCATGCAGGTCCTCTGGCCTGCAAATCGTGCCACATGTCCTGTTCTTCCTCTCCTCTTCTCTATTACAACTCTCTTTCATCTGCAGTAAGTAGGATCTTGGCTCATCAAGCTCAGCTTATTGACCACTTTCCTCCCTAGCTATCCATCCCACGCTGTCTGCTTGAGTACAGAAGCTGATCTGCTGACCTGGTGGTCAGTTCAAAGCAGATGACACAGATGACTGAGGCACATGGCACTAATGTGTCAACTATGATAAGCTATCAGTTGTCTATCATTCAGTAAGTTGAGGGGGAAAATGTATGGAGACGGGACAAAGAGATTTAACATGAAGGCAAAATTCACCTTGAGGAGGCAATGAAAGAAAACTGAAGAAGACTGAGGTTGGCCAGTTAGAGAGAAAGCACTCAGCTCAGAGAAGAACAGTTACAAGGGATAATGAAACCTGGCATGGGCAACTGAAAGAATGATGAAAAATGGAATTGAAGTTTTGAATCCAAAGACAACAGTGGGAAGAAAAAAAAAGACAGAACCACTGCCATGTTATCAAAACCACAAAAGAAAGATGGAGAGAAACAGAAAAAAGCAATTCTGGCTGCACAGAAGAAAACTGAAGCCTGATTGAAAGCCTAAACTCCACCTAATTAATGCCCTAAATTGCCTCATATGTAAAATAAACTGAAGGGAACTAGGGTAACATACCCTTACCTGGCGATCTGCATCAGTTCTGATTTAAACACACCTTCAGTTAAATTGACTGAACATTTTGAACATCGAAGAGTCCCAGAAGACATGAAAGCAACAGATGCAGTTGTCCTTAAACCTTCCTTGTGATTCTGGATGTGATACTGAATCCACTTGTGCTGTCCAGAAATGCAGTGGGACTGACAGCTTGTAGTGTGAAAGCAATCTTTCAACAAACAAGTTAATTTTAACATTTGCATTTTGGAGTAATATGTTAAAATCTCCACTATGCTTAATCTTAAATTCCCACCTGTGTGATAGAGTAGGAGAAAATGGGAAAACTCTTCCAGCAGACGTCTTCAAGGCTTGAATTCAAACACAACATCTCCATGCTCCTGCATGCCCTTCCCTCTCCTCCCCTTCCAGGTTTTCCAACCCCTAACAGAAAAATTCAGTAGTAATAATTGTCCCTATATCACCCATTAACCACATCAAAAAAATACAGTTTAATACTAAATATGTGTTATTTGAAGAGAGGTCACCTCGAATAATGAAATCCCAAGCACAGTGGCAGTAATGCTAATCTTTGTTTTGCACATATTCCCCAAGGCCTGTTTCACTGAAGGAGCTAAATGCTCTTCTGCAAACATCAGGTCTTCTTTAATTTCTTCTTTAATTTTCCTTTCTTTTTTTTTACAGCCACCATCTATTTTTTCCTTCCTAACTATGTACTTAACCTAGCAGTGCTGGTTTGCACTCTTTATGATGGGCTTGAGGGTTAAATTTAGCAATTACAGTCCCTGCAGCCCCAGTAATGTCAGTTTGCCTGTGTGAATGTACATTTGTGTTTGTTTATGCTGAAAAGGTTAGGTTTTGAGGAAAGAAAATCACCGTTTGGCTGGCCAGCAGCTCACTGATTCACTAAGAAATGCAAAAGGTCATTTGATTTTTCCTTATGTGGTTGCAACTCTGCCCCTGCTTCTTGGGGAAGTGTTCAGCAGGGATCCTGGAAGAGGCAGGAACAGATCCCCACTTCCTTCCCACCATGTAAAAAAGGCTTAATGGAGGAGATGTATTTTTTGCTGTGCAATGTTGCTGTGTATGCTAGAAAATCCAGAATGGCCTCCAGGATTGAGTGGATCTTTGTTGCCTAAAGCTTGGGACAATATCCAAATCTTAAAATACTTTTAAACATATTCATAGTCAGAAGGAATATCAAAACTGTTCTATGAGGTTGCAGCCTCTGTTGATAGCGCCGTTTAAAATATCATCATCTAGAAAAGCAGGCATAATGGTTTGGGTATTTCAATTTGTATCCATATTGGATGGACTTTCTTACTTGATCATAAAGTCACAAATCAAAGCTTATGCATGGTTGCCTTTTGGGATATTGATCCATGTCCATGCAGGCAGCCTGGCAAAGCTTCTGTTAAATTAATGCAGCTCTCAAGAGTGACTGAACAAAGGATTAATGTAGAAGACTGGTAATCAAATTAAGTGTTTCCTAGAATTCTGTAATACATTTTATGCACAAAGGAAACTTCGGTAAGGACTCGTTATTACAACAGAAATTATTTATTCCATTGTGTTTCATAATACCAAATGGAAATTTGTTCTCTTCTTCAATGAAATCTGCTATTCAAACATTATAGGATGAAACCTGTAAAAAAGCCCATATGCATAATGATTTGCTGCGGGAAAAGAGGATGTGTGGTATGGAGAAAAAGGTGAATGGAGGCTTATGTTTTGTTTAGTAACTCATATGTCATAGGGAGAAATTCGTGGGCATATGTCTTTATAGATCTTATAAAGCTGTCTTAGACCTGAATTTCCCAATGCTTTGGACAACTTCAGTGCTTTGTGCAAGGCAAGCAGGGTCTTGGCCCAAAAGAGCGGACTCTGGCCCACACGAGGAGGGACAAGAGAGCCGAATCAGCAGTGCTCTCCTGAGTGCAGAGCCCTTGCTACCGCTCCACCAGGCATGTGGAAAGAGATGAAGCCTGATTATGGCCCAGTGGTGCTACACAGCTGCTCTGCAAGGGCTTGAGTCCGTGCCGTAGCCTCCAGGTTCCCAAACTGTACAGGTTATATCAGACAATGACAGCTCATCTAGAGAACCGTGCTGGGCGAGTTGGTTCCATGGTGGCAATAACCACAGGAGAGCTTGAGGATTAACAGTTGTCCATGGACCAGAGGTTCAGCTGTAGCCCAGCCCTACTAGTGGTCTGCTGTTTCCTGCTCATGAATCATTGGGGTGCCCTCATGGTGATGAAGGCTAACTGGCTTCTGGTTAGTAAGAGCAAAGGGACCCACTTATCACTCTCTATTCAGCATTCATGAGGCCTCATTTATTACACTGTGTCCAAGGTGGAGCTCCCCAGGGCAAGGGAGAGATGCTGGAGTTGACATACTGGAGTAAGTCCAGTGAAGAGCCAGCAAGATGGGTAGGGGGCTGGAGCATGTGACATGAGGAGAGATTAAGGGAGGTGTGTTTGTTCAGGGTGGAGAAGAAAAGGCTATGGGAGGCTGTAATTCCTGTCTTCCTATAGTTTCTTCTTATGGTACGCTTAGAAATCCTTTCTGTAATACTTGCAGTGAACGACACTGCTCTGTTGGCAAAGGGATGATCCATGTAGAGATTATCGCATTTCTTACAGGAGACACACACCTGGCTCTCACGCCTGTGCCCCCACCTCATGCCCAGCCTGAATGCAAGCATCAAATGAGTGATGCCAGGGGCTTTGGCACCATCACAACTATCTGTCATTGTCAGCACAGTCACCTTCACCCCTGAGACATGAGACTCCAAAGTTGCCCTCTGGCAGTCTGGCACACTCATATGTTCTTGAGAGCACTCTGGATCACCTGCACCCCAACGAGACCTTCCAATTCTGCCTCTCACCTCTTGTATAGTGTTAATGGAGTATTACTGATAATTACGTCTGGATTAACAGAGCTAATAATGCTTGTCTGGTCTGGTGGGTGGATTAATTAAGTTGTGCCTGTAAAGAAAGGCAAACATGAAAATACTATTCAAGTTCTAAATGGTAATATTTATGTTACCAAAATCCTAGGAGGACTATAATGTTGCAGTGTGTCTGTGTAGGCAGAGACTACATGCGCTGGCCAAAGGGATGACTCAGATGTATCACCGCTTCTGATTTCACTGGGAGTTCTTGGGTGTTCACTGCATACATGGGAGAGCTTTTTATGTGAGGCTTGACGTGTCGGAACAAGTTCATCTTCTTTCCTTTCTTCTCTTCTAATTTACAACAATTATTCCAAGCCCTGTTTTGTTCACTCATATTCCCAGACTGTGCAAAAATACACTGGACTTTAAGAAAAAAAATCAAATACATGCAATCAGTACGCTCTTTGTATATAGGAAACCACTTGTTAATTTTAAAGGCAGCCATTTGATACATGAAGAATTTATAATATACATGAAGTTTACATAATTTAACAATTACATATATCTCGGTCTGTGGTTGACAAGCCTGACTTATTTGGGCTCATAAAATACAGACTGCATTAAGTAATTGGGATGATTTAAGACTATTCTGCAGAAATGCAGCTGAGGGACATTACAGTGGGCCTTTTTATTTTTAAAGCATGTATTTTAAGATCTTAAATTGCTACCATAAAAACTGTTTTGAACTTTAACCATACAAGTATGTCTGTTTTCAAAGACAGTCGTTTATTTGTCTAGTAATAAACAATAATTTATGATACTCAGTGTTGGTTTTCATTGACTCCCTAGCTCCTTGGCAGTGACATAATGCTGTTTAGTTGCCTTTGCTAAAAAGACTACATCATTATCACTTCTGTTATTATGTGAGGCAAAAATACTTCATGTGTTTAAGAAAATAATGGTCTGAAGGTTGGAGAGAGGCCTGGGGCTAGTTTTGGTTTGAAAGTCCCTGTGCATGGCAGAAGTCTGTTGGGAGACTTTCATAAAATCATAGAATTGTTTGGGTTGGAAAAAAAAACCACCTTTATCAAGTCCAACCATTACCCTAGCACTGCCAAGTCTACTACTAAACCATGTCCCTAAGGACCACATCTACACATCTTTTAAATATGTCCAGGATACTGACCCAACCACATCCCTGTGCAGCCTTTTCCAATGCTTGACAATCCTTTTGGTGAAGAAACTTTTCCTAATATCCAATCGAAACCTTCCCTGGCACAACTTGAGGCCGTTTCCTCTTGTCCTGTCACTTGTCACTTGAGAGAAGAGACCAACACCCACCTCTCTGAAACCTCCTTTTAGGCAGTTGTAAGGTCTCCCCTGAGCCTCCTCTTCTCCAGGATAAACACCCCAGTTCCCTCAGCCGCTCCTCACAGGACTTGTGCTCCAGACCCTTCCCCAGCTCCGTTGCCCTTCTCTGGACACGCTCCAGCCCCTCAATGTCTTTCTTGCACTGAGGGGCCCAACACTGAACACAGGATTCGAGGTGCGGCCTCACCAGTGCCCAGTACAGGGGGACAATCCCTGCCCTAGTCCTGTTGGCCACCCTGTTCCTGATATAGGCCAGGATGCCACTGGCCTTCTTGGCCACCTGGGCACACTCCCAGCTCATATTCTGCTGACTGTCGACCAACACTCCCAGATCCTTTTCCGCCGGGCAGCTTTCCAGCCACTCATCCTCAAGCCTGTAGCATTGCAGGGGGTTGTTGTGACCCAAGTGCAGGACCCGGCACTTGGCCTTGTTGAACCTCACACTGTTGGCCTCGGCCCATGGATCCAGCCTGTCCAGATCCCTCTGTGGAGCCTTCCTGCCCTCAGGCAGATCAACACTCCCACTCAACTTGGTGTCATCTGCAAACTTACTGAGGGTGCACTCAATCCCCTCGTCCAGGTTATTGATAAAGATACCAAACAGAACTGGCCCCAGTACTGAGCCCTGGGGAACACCACTTGTGACCTGCCACCCGCTGGAGTTTACTCCATTCACCACAACTCTTTGGGCCCGGCCATCCAGCCAGTTTTTTACAGAGCAAAGGGTACAGTCATCCAAGCCATGAGCAGCCAGTTTCTTCAGGAGAATGCTGTGGGAAACAGCATCAAAGGCTTTACTAAAGTCTAGGTAGACAACATTGACAGCCTTTCCCTCATCCATTAAGCAGGTCACCATGGACCTACTTGTCACAGGAGGAGATCAGATTCATCAAGCAGGACCTGTCTTTCATAAGCCCATGCTGAGTGAGTTTATGACTGACAGGCCTGTAGTTCCCTGGATCCTCCTTCCAGCCCTTCTTGTAGACAAGCACCACATTTGCCAATCTCAGTCAACTGGGACCTCCCCAGTTATCCAGGACTGCTGATGGATGATGGAAGGTGGCTTGGTGAGCACTTCTGCCAGCTCCCTCAGCACTCTTGGCTGGATCCCATCCAGCCCCATAGACTTGTTTGTGTCCAAGTGGTGTAGCAGGTCACTAACCATTTCCCTTTGGATTATGAGGGCTTCGTTCTGCTCCCTGTCCCTGTCTTCCAGCTCAGGGGGCTGCGTGCCCAGAGAACAACTGGTCTGACTATTAAGGAGTGAAGCAAAGAAGGCATTAAGTACCTCAGTCTTTTCCTCATCCTTTGCCACTATGTTTCCCCCCCTATCCAATAAAGGATGGAGATCTCCTTAGCCCTCGTTTTATTGCTAATGTATTTATAGAAACACTTTTTTTTCATCTTTTACAGCAAAGGCCTGATTAAGTTCTAATTTTGCTTTGGTCCTTCTAATTTTCTCCTGCTTAACCTCACGACATCCTTGTACTCTGCCTGAGTTGCTCTTTCACCTTCCTACGGGCTCATGGTGGTTATGTGGTGGGTTGGAGGACAGATCCTCTCACACCTGCAACATTCCTGGGGAGATCTGGTTAAATCTCCTCAACTCTTGGGACAGATCTTCTCCCAGTCCCACACAAGGAGCATCCAGGGGACAGTGTATGTCTGGATGTGGCTTCTGAGTGCTATTTTAATGTCTGAGTGCTAGCATGAGACTTTCTTTGATACATAAACCACCTAATAAATTGCGTCTTGAATGTATGCAGTATTTCTTAAGGTCAAGTTAGGCCACTCCCTAATAAAATGCAATCAGTAACCATTACGAGAAGCCTGTAGGGTAGTGTATCATTTATCTTGAAACCTTCTGCTCTGAATAAGAATTCTGACTTCACTTTTCAGTATAAATCGTGATCTTTCCTAGCTTCTGCCAGGGGTACCGTAAAATATGTCGTTATATTAATCAAAGTCCCAGCATCCTGGCATCCAAACTATGAGTTATTGCTGTACTACAGATGCTCAAGAAAGAGTACTGTATCTTATCCTCGCTCTAAAGGATAACATTTACAATGTGATGGCAGAGAGGGCAGAAGACTTTGTAGAAATGCTAATTAAACCCTCTCTCTGAAGATTAGATTGATTTGATAAATACACTTTAACATTTATTTCTCTCTTTATTACATGCCCATAAACTACCTATGACCCTTTTAATGTTTTATAAATAAATGAATTGATTAATTAACTATTTCCTATATACTTTCCAAATTGGGTCATGAAATTTGAAGTTCACCAAAAAGATTTAGGGACCTTGCTGCATAATATAGTACTGGATGTTATTATTTAAAATATTTTCAACACTTGAATAAATGTTCAAGAGAGTTTGGGGGCAAAATCAGAGCTGTAATTTTTGGAGCCAAAGCCTCCTGAGCCTTTGGAAAAGTCTGCTCCAGGATTTTCTTTGAGTGACTGGCCTCACAAATTAAGTCTCAGCTTTTTACTTCATTTGCAGGGAATTATCTTACTTACTTTGTGCAGGGAGCAGCTATGTTAAGCATTTATGTGGAAAGGATCAGAAAAACACAATAATGTGTCTCTGCGTAAATATTTTTATGAACTGTGAGTAGGCTGCATTAAAGATTAGGTAGGAAATATTTGGTTAATTCATTTATGTATTTATAAAGTTCTTTCATGTGTTTGGAATGGATTACAGAGGGGTAATACAGTGACAGGAAAGAACCAACATCAATTTGTCTAGAACAAACTATGCCAGAACGAAGTCATTCCTTCCGAGAACAAAGGCAGGAGACTTTGTGGACAGAGGGAAAGTGGGGGACATCAGGTAAGGCTGTCAGTGCTGTCTCGCATGAGGATCTCAGGAGCAACCTGGAGAAGGAAGTCTGTCTAGGTGAAACTGTGATAGGGGAGGTGAGCACTGGCTTCCATAATCTTGTTCACTGAATGAAGTCCAGGGTTTACTTTCCAGGAAGGAGCTCCACAAGGCTCTGTCCTGACCCTAAAACTGCCCAGGGCTTACATCAGTGACATGAATGGGGACAAAGGCGGGTGTGCATTAAATCTACACGTGACAAAGTCTAAGTGGAGCTGGAGGACAGGTTTAGAATGCAAAATTAACTTCCAGATAAGATCAAAAATCTGAAATATGTAGCATGCAACTCTACAGGTTTCTTTTTCCCAGACTCTTTCTCCCATCAGCCACAGGCTCTAGCACTCGCCATCGCCTGTATGGCAAGCGCTGCACGGCCAGTTGCTCACCCTCCAGGCACAGGTGCCTCTTCCAGGTCCTGCTTCTAATTCAGTCCTTCCAGGCATCAGGCCTGTCTGCTGAGAAAAATACTGACTTGGCACTGGACCTGTCACTTGGCTTTCTGTATCCAGACAGCGTGGCAAGTGGTGAGCTTGACTCTCTATAGGAGACTGACCAGAACATGCTGAGCCCAAATGTTCAGCAGTCCGAAACAAAACCAACCCCAGCACAGCTTCCCTTCCTGTATGTCTAATGAGTTCCATGTACGTCCTGTTGTGCGTTTCTCTCATGCACTTTGTAGCTGAGTAACTTTGTTATTCATATGCAATGCGTACAATCTCCTACCAGTAGTCACACTTTTGGCTCATCCAGTTTGTCTTCCAGTGCTATGTTTGAACATTCCTCAGTGTGCGTGTCCCTCCATACTGTACTATATGTGTCCGTGTAAACCTGTGCCAGTCTTCTCCTAAGCTACACACATACAGCTTGTCAGTACATGATCTAGCTGCTCATCAGCTACAACTTGCATGTTCCTCGCTACTCCACTTGCACAACTGCAGTAACGAACCTGCGTGTCATTCAAGCTCCATAGCATTGCTCTGTGCAGTGGTAGCAGCTCTTGCAAAGTACTGAGCATAGGTAGGATCCTGCCTTCACTGTGATTTTGTTACACAGATAGATAGTCTAAAAACGTGGCAGTAGAGTCCTCTGGAAGGCAGAAAATTATGTAAGAGATGCAGTGATTGTCAAGCAGTGTCAACGTTCTCAAAAAAACCCCACAACAAGCTCTGTGGGATGCAGAGCCATCCCACATATATATATATGTAATATAGGTTAGACAATAAATAAATAACAAAAGCAATGTTCCAGTGAGAACTAGTTAAAACTTAACTGGAGTAATCAGACCAGATTTGGGCACCGCGCTTGCAGAAACAAGCAGATTACACTGGAGAGCAACAAAGGCAAAAAATAAGACTAATCAGAGATTAAGAAAACGTGGCATAAGAGGAAAGGTTGAGAGAAAACTAGTTGTTTAGGCCAGAGAAGAGATAGCTGTTAGAAGCCATGTGTCACTTCACACCAGAACTCTCCTGTCCACTTTTCTGTTACTTCTCACAGGAACAAGACTCTCCATATCCCTTGTAAGCTGGATAAGAAGCAATATGCTTAAATGGAAAGGCCTGGAGAATTTAGCTTGTCAGTTCAGCTTGGAGAAGAGGAGGCTGAGGGGGGATCTTATCAGTGCTTATCAATATCTAAAGGGTGGGTGTCAGGAGGATGGGGCCAGGCTCTTCTCTGTGGTGTCCAGTGACAGGACTAGGGGCGATGGCCATAAACTGGAAAACAGAAGGTTCAACCTGAACGTGAGGAAACCCTTCTTCCGTGTGAGGGTGACAGAGCACTGGGACAGGCTGCCCAGGGAGGTGGGGGAGTCTCCTTCCCTGGAGACTTTCCAAAGCTGCCTGGACTTGTTCCTGTGTGATCTGCTCTGGGTGATCCTGCTCTGGCAGGTGGGTTGGACTAGATGATCTCTAGAGGTCTCTTCCAACTCCTAACACTCTGTGAATCTGTGAATTAGTTTTCATCTTAAAATACTGAAGCTCTGGAAGAGTTTGCTGAGGAAGATTGTACCATCTCTGTCACTGGATGATCCTGAGAATGAGCGAAGGATATCTACATCTCAGGAATAGTTTTAAGTATCATTAAGCCTAACTTGGATCTGGCTTATGTCTCAAACACCTTTCCTTACTGCCATCCAGAGGAACCTTGACAGGCAGGAGAGGTGAGCCTGTGCCAATCTCATGAAGTTCAACAAGGCCAAGTGCAAGGTCCTGTACATGGGTCAGGGCAGTCCCAGCACAAGTACAGGCTGGGCAGAGAATGGATTGGGAGCAGCCCTGAGGAGATGCACTTGGGGATAACCGTGGGCAAAAAGCTGGACATGAGCTGGCAGTGAGCGCGTCAGCCCAGAAAGCCAACCGTATCCTGGGCTGTATCCAGAGAAGCATGGCCAGGAGGTTGAGGGAGGGGATTCTCCCCCTCTACTCTGCTCTCGTGAGACCCCACCTGCAGTGATGTGTCAAGCTCTGGAACCCTCAACATAAGGATATTGACCGGTTGGAGTGAGTCCAGAGGAGGCCACGAAGATGATCAGAGGGCTGGAGCACCTCTCCTGTGGGGACAGGCTGAGAGAGTTGGGGTTGTTTAGGAGAGAGGGGAGGGGAGGGGAAAGGAGGCAAGGCTCCAGAGAGACCTTATAGCACCTTCCAGTACCTGAAGGGGGCCGACAAGGAAGCTGGGGGAAGGCTTTTTACAAGGGCCTGTAGTGACAGGAAAAGGGGTAATGGGTTTAAACTGAAAGTAGGGAGAGTTAGATTAGATACCAGGAAGAAGTTCTTCAAGGAGAGGGTGGTGAGGCACTGGGACAGGTTGCCCAGAGAAGCTGTGGATGCCCCATCCCTGGCTGTTTTCAAGGCCAGGCTGGATGAGGCTTGGAACAACCTGGTCTAGTGGAGGGTGTCCTTGCCCATGGCAGGGGGCTTGGAACTAGATGATCTTTAAGGTCCTTTCCAACCCAAACTGTTCTACGAGTCTGCGATCCTCTCCACAGGAAAACAGGCCTTTATCCTGAGCAAAACACTGTGTTACTGATGCTTAAGTTGTCATAGAAACAGCAATAGAAAATTATCATGTTAAAAGAATCTTGCAAATCTTACCATTTTCAAATTGACATTATTTTTTGTGGAACTTACTCATTTTTTGAAATGTTTGGTGTTGGCAAGCTGGTAATCTGAATCTTCATTTTCACAAGAAAAATCCCGGGTCCCATTGAAAATTAGGGGAGATATCACTAAGTACTGCTTGTGTGACTTGGGTCTTTACAAAGTTAAACCCTTCTTTGCAAATTCATAACAACTGTCATCTGTGGACCCCAAAGCAAATTAGAAACATTATTTAATGTTAAAAATCAACTTGGCTCAGGCCATAACTGTGTTCAAGCAGCTTTGTGGAGCTGGCTGCTTTTCAGTGGAGAAAAATAATCCCTTTGGAAAGCAATTGGGCTGAGTGTTTCTAGTATTCGGAGTGCTAAAAAAAATTTAGGGCAGATATTTTTGGATCCACATTGGTGACCAACTAAGCCAATCCACTGATTCAGTGAACCCCAGGTAACCTTTCAGGGCTTATTCCTACAATGAGGAGGGAAGGCTGGGGACAAACAGACTGTAACTGGTGTAAACTTTTCACTCTTCTGTCTGTGGCTCCGGTGCAGTGTCCTATGTTTCCATGTGTAGGAAGTACTAAGCAGTCCTGACAAAGTGGGCCATAACATTCTTCTCCTTGTTGCCACCTTCCTGCTCCATCCAAACCACCTGTGTTTGAAACTTTCTAGTCGCATAATAAGGATTTATGTCTTCAGATGCAGAGATACTACGTTCAGTAGCAATTCACTCAAGAGGTCATAGCATCTTTCAGGCTGGAAGGGACCTCAGGAGGTGTTTTGTCCAACCTCCTGCTCCAAGCAGGATCAACTGTGGTGTCAGACAGGGTTGCTCAGGACTTTATCCAGTCAGGGCTTGAAAACCTCCCACAGTCTGTGTCCTCCCTGGGCAGCCTCCCCCACTGCTTGACATTCTCGTGGGGAGAAAGTTTCTCCTTATATCCAGTCTGAACCTCTAATGTTTCAGCTTATGCCCATTGTCTCTTGTCTTCCCAGCATGCTTCACTGTGCAGAGTGGCTCTGACTCCTTGATGATCTCCTCACGGGTACTGGGAGGCTGCTGTCAGGTCTCACAATGCTCTCTCTTCTCCAGGGTGAACAGGCTCGCAAGTCCTCAGCTTCTCCTCACAGATCACTTGCTCCAGCCCTGACCATCTTGGTGTGGCCTCTGCTGAACTCCAGTTTGTCTATGCCATTCTTGTTTTGGGAAGCCTCAAACTGGACACTGTATTCCAAATTGTATTCCCTGACAAAAGGGTTCTGTTGCCTCCTTCAGATGTTAAACAGGTTACACTCCAGGCTAGACCCCTGTGTTACCCCACTTGTCAGAGGGGTTCAGGCAGAGTGCAACCTGTTAACTACTACCCTCTGAGCCCCATCACCCAAGCAGTTAGTTTTCTGTATAGTTGTCCATCATCTTGTATCTGCTTGGATACAAGAATATTGTGAGAGATGGCGCTGAAAGCTTTGCTGAAGTCAAGGTGAATGGTGTCCTCTGCTCTCCCCTTGTCCACAAGCACAGTTAGGTTATCACAGATGGCCATTAGGGTGGTCAGATATGATTTACCCTGGGCAAATCCATGTTCCCAATCACCACCTTCTTGTGCACAGCCCAGAGGACTCGCTTCGTGGTTTTCTAAGGTGAGGATAACTGGCTGTAGTTCCCCACAGTGACCTTTGCCGTTTTTTGTAAAAGAGTGCAGTCTGCTTTTCCCCAGTTGCTGGGAACCTCTGCTGATCTCTTTAGTCTTCCAAAAAATAACAGCCGTGCCGGCATTGGCTGACTGTGAGCTTCCTTGGGTGCAGCCCATAAAGTCCCAATGCACTTGTGTGAGCCAAGTTTTCTGAAATAATCCTGGGTTTGACCCTCACACACTGCTGGTAGCAGGTGTCCTCCTTGAACCCTTTCACTATGCAGAGACCTGGGAGACCTTATGGGTGACAACTGAGGCACAGAAGGTGCTGACTGCCTCAGCCTTACCTCTGTTCACTGCCAGTGTATCATCACCAGAATTTGTAGAATAAATAGTTTCCCTCCACTGATCTCTTGGTTTAGGAATGAAAGAAGCTACTGAGTACAGGTGGGTTGCTGGAATGAATTAATTTCTTTCAGCTAATTGTGGCTATTAGAGGTGTTATGAGCAAGCTCGACCCAGACCAGGAGTAGTCAAAGAAGTTTACAGGCACTGCTGAGTGCTCCACAGATTTGGTTAGTTTGAATTCAAATTTAACAGGCCTGATGAGAATTACCTAAAGAATATCAGTTTATCCTGCACTACTGCTATGGGGTTTTATGGTTTAAAAACTGATGGGAAGGAGGAATGTTTAGCTGATAATTGTTTTTTTTTAATGCAAAATGATACACCAAGGCTGCAGTTCATACTTTTTGCTTTCCCCCTGTATAATAGGACAGGTTGGTTCAAGCTTATTAACAGGGAAATTTAAATAATTCAAACTCAGCAAGGAAACATCCGTGGCTTGCATTAGTGCAGCTATGTAAAGCATGTGAGCTGAGTATGTCACTCAAACTCGATACACTTGGAGTCTGTATTCAGTATACTGTGTAGTTCATACTCCTTTATCTGAGCTCTTGAACAGAGCCAGAAACTACAGTGGTTTTGTTTATACATAGGTTAAAAAATAGAGTCAGGAAGAATTGTAAGAAATAGGTGTTATCCCAAGTCACTGAGTCAGTATCATCTGGCACGTGCCGTCATGAAAGAAAATAAATAGCACAGTGGTGTGGAACAGGTCCTGAAAAAAGAACAGAGGGTCTGGAGCTGACTGCCACAAAGCACAATGAGGACTGAAAAGAGAATTCCTGGGAAAATACATGGGAAGACATGCTGTAATTCCTTTGTAAAAAGAATTTACAAAAAAGAAGAGGCCTGTGTGAGCACTAAGACCCTACCAGAAGAATACCTGAAGCAGGAAAATAGGTACAGTGTGCCCTCTTATAGTGTTCTCCACATTAACCAACAGTAAAATGATCCAGGAATATATACAAACTCATCCCCAAATCCATCAAAAGTACTATTAATAAAAAGTTCCTAAATCAAAACAGCTGAAAAATGCCTTTGAAAATGCATTTATAACATTCTGGGAGATAAAAGTAGCCACAAAGATATTCTGAACGTGATTGCAAAAGTGTAGGTATTTGGATTTTTGCGTTATATCCATCTCTGTTACAAGTCACTGGAAAAACAAAGTCATCGGGGCTTCATGACAGTACTTATTTGAAATCAAATGACAGTGGTGCTTTTACAACCCCTACTGAATCTTATGAAGAAATTTGAGGCATAAATCTTGGTGTGCCCCTCTCGGTCCAGAGTTTGGTTGCCAGAAAGTCAGCACATCTGGTCACAAGTGTCGTGCAGGTGTTAATGCAAGGGGAAATTACCCTACAACTCGATAAGGCACCGTCACGCTGGTACCGCTCTGTATGTCTGGTCTCAGCTTTTCCTAGAAAAAAAAAGCTGTCTGCTGAAACTCTGGCTCCACTGTAGTCAAATGGCAAAACCCTCACTGATAGCTATGAATCTGTAACTTCACCCTCCAGTCTTCCCAAGTTGAGTGACTGTCTGCTACACTGAAAATTTCACCCAAAATATCCATCCTGGGCTGCTTTTTTAAAGTCTGAAAAGAGTCTCCATGAAACAGAATTACACCTGGCACGGTTACGCCTGTTGTGGTCCTCCTGCTTACTCTTAGGGGTCCAGGATTAACAAATAAACTCACCACAAACTTGACTTATCCTTACATTTGTCCTTGAAAAAGCAACTTCCTCACTGAGTTTAACCTTCTGGTGCCTTTGTCAACTGTTCCCTCACATCTATTAAAAGGGAAATAACATTTCATGCTGTATTAAAATAGTAAATTTTATTTGTCATTTAGCTGCAAGGAAACACTGCAGAGGGTAATCCTACCAAGAATTACAGAGTATTTTGACAAGTAGTAAGCGCTCAGATTCAGCTAAAGCCAGCTCCTTCCCAGGCTCCTCAGTAATCCTGGTTTAGACCAGCAGAGTAATTAAGATGTTGCAGGAAAAGAGAGTCCTCAAAAGGAAAGTTAAAATGAATTTGTGAAGTTCAAGAGCAACTGGACCACGAGAGGTAGCAGAAAAAACAAAGAACAGTACAAGTCTTGAAGAAACACCGATTGAGGGAGACACTACAAATGACCTGTTCTGAAAGAATTCAGAAATCCTAAACTTTTTATTAGAGCCACTAATCCTCCTTCCCTCCAGCACTAAAATTCCGTGTGTTATATATGATAGCTATTAAAGAAGGAACTACAACTTATTCTCCACAAAATGCATGTTCTATAAAGGCTGGATGAAGAAACAGGTACCAGCAAAATCATTCTGAGAATGTTAGTTTGCCTTTATGTAGAAATTTGCCAAAGGAAAACATGTATTTGAAGCTCTTTATCCCCAAGTTCTGGTTACGGTATTCAACCACTCTTGACACATTTTGTAGTGGTTATTGCCAAGTGAAAAGATTTGATGCTAGATTCAGCAATAAATTGTTTAGAGTGTAATTACCAGTCTTACAAAAATTTATACAGGGTTATTCCGTGTGAAGCTGAAATTCTATCCAGCATCTGGACACACTGTCCTCATTCCTCTTTTCCTTGCCCTTGCCTATTCTTCAAAGAATCAGTGTAGCGCATCATTATTGCTGGTGGGAATAAAAAATTATGAAAATTGGTAGATTTTCCAGAAATGCCTTTCTGTCATTTAAAATTTAAAAAACCCCAACAAACAAACGGAAAATAACAGGTAACACTTAAAAGCTACCAATAGCTACCACTGGCTTTTATTTAAGGGAAAATCTTTTCTTGCTTTTTTCATTACTGCCTATTGACAGTGCTTGATAACACAACACCGGTTGTCACAGATGGTGTATAACACACAGAAATACAGCCAGCTACCTAGTACCAGGGTTTGGTTCCCTACAAAGATTCACACTGCTTTTACATCGGATTTCCAGAGGGCATGTGAAGTGGCTTTCAGCATGAGACCGTGGATCTACCCCCATTTCTAGTGAACACAAGTATGATGGAGATTCAGCAAATGGTCTGTGTTTCTGGGCAACAAACACTCTGAATGAGATGGTGGTACACCTTGCCAGACCATTATAGAATCATAGGATGGTTTGGGTTGGGAGGGATCATCTAGTTCCAACACCCCTGCCATGGGCACTAGGTCAACATGGGCACAGTTGCTCAAAGCCACATCCATCCTGGCCTTGAACACTTCCAGGGATGGGACATCCACAGCTTCTCTGGGCAACCTCATCCAGTGCCTCACCACCCTCTCCATGAAGAATTTCTTCCTTATTTCTAACCTGAATCTACCCACTTTCATTTTAAAACCATTACCCTTCCTCCTGTCACTACACTCTCTGATAAACAGACCCTCCCCAGTTTTCTTGTAGGCCCCTTCAGTTAGTGGAAGTAAGGTCTCTCTGGAGCCTTGCCTCCTCTCCCCTCCCCTCCTCTCCCCTCCCCTCCCCTCCCCTCTGTCCTAAACAACCCCAACTCTCTCAGCCTGTCCCCATAGCAGAGGTGCTCCAGCCCTCTGAGCATCTTCGTGGCCTCCTCTGGACTCGCTCCAACTGGTTGATAACCTTATGTTGAGGGCCCCAGACCTGGACACACCACTCCGGCTGGGATCTCACGAGAGTGAAGTAGAGGGGGAGAATCCCCTCCCTCGACCTGCTGGCCACAGTTGTGTGGTCACTACATGGTCCAAGCGTAAGTGGCTCCAGTAGATGTTGCCCTTAACAACCTTTGGGAGATCTGCTTGTCAAAGATGATTGTAGGAAAACCTCACATGATGGCACTAAAAATTGTAAGGGTTATTTGACAATAGGAGTCACAATAACAAAAGATAAATAAGAATAATATCAAGAATTTTAAATGACAAGTAGAAGGGCATAGTCATTGAACCTGAAAGAGATGGGTTCAAAAGAGAAACTAGGAAATTTGTTATTGCATTGTAAGTAGTGAGAATTGACATTCCCATGCCATTAAATATTGTTGAAGCCAAGAGTTTAGTAGAATCCAAAGCCAGATTTTATATTTATATGGGTGAAACTTGGAATAGTAGGCCTTTATAAGTTTAGGCAAACTCAAACTTTTGGGAAGCAGTAAATCTTCAAGTTTCAGTACTAGTTTTCAGTACCAGCAGGGAAGTTTCCCAGGAGAAAGAACACCTCATAAATATTTAACATCAGGCCTTCTTGTAGGTCATCCCTAAACATCTGCTGTTTAGCATTACTGGCAACAAGATTTAGATGGAGTGGGAAATAGTGTGATATAATCTGGCAATTCGCACCAGGGGAGGGATGTCCGAAAAGTATTTGATCTTACGCACACTGTTGCAGTTTCAGGTGCAAATTCCCCATGTGACTCAGTTTGTCAGGACAAAGAGATAGGCAAAAGAACCCTCAACAAACCCTCAGTAGAGATAAGGAGAGCTATAATCAGTCTAATTTTGTTCTCTAAGTATGTTTTGCTGTAGTATAGCCATACCAACTTTACAAGCCAAACTGGGTTCACAAATAGCACAAGGAAGTTGTAACAGAAGTGGTGGTTTGCAGAGAAGTTCGGAACTATGGGAGAGGCAGAGCAAGCATTTATTGGGAAAACTATTTGATCTTTGCATTATAATACCTTGTGTCTTTGGCAAATGCAGCAGTGTGGAATTTTGGGAGTGCTGGTTTCTGGAAAAGCCATAGTCCTTGCCAGTCAGCAGAGCAGTTCTGAGTTTATATTCCAAATAACCATGTACCTACTGTTTTCTAGTTGGTGGATGTTTGGGCAACGCTTTCCTTGTGAGTTAAAGCAATATCATCTGACCCATTCTTTACCTTTGCCTTTACCCTTTACCTGAGCTAATATAACAGATCTGGACATAATACAGATTATAAATATCTGCTCCCACCATTTCCTTAACGCATCCTTTTAGCTTAGACTGGGGTGCTCTATGATATTCAGGTCCCACTTGTACAGCTTATAGCTTTTTCAGATCATTGGAGTCTCTCTCATGCATACATCATCTCCTCAGGCCGGTTCTTTATCCTTTCCCTTTGCCCTCTGGCCACTGTCCTTTCTCTGTCCAGCAGAAGCTTCTTTTCTCTCGCTTTGCGTGTGTCTTACAGGAATAAGTTTTGCTATGTGTAGATCCACAGTCACGTAAACCCCAGAGGCGATTCAGAGAGTTTAGACAGAATCTTGGTCCTAGGTCCAAGAGTGTGATCTCCTCTTCCCACCTTTTTAGCATGGGTCTGTCAACACCTGAGGTTTTAATGCTCCCTGGAGCCAGGAACGTGTCCAGAACAGCTTGAGCCTTGGCAGGGTTGAGCAGTTTGGTGCCCACCTCATGTACAAAATAGAAGATACGCAAAATCACTGTGGAACCAGACCGTGAAGTGACTGCAGGGTTGTACTGCACCTTCATGCACACATCTGCTTCTACGGTTTCCCACAGGTCCCATTTATCTTGGCCGTTTTTCTCCTGCGACAGGAGATGGTGCTGCCCACATTGAATCTAAACACCAAAATGCTCAAGAATATGCCAGAATTTCCAGCCTAGATGTGTGGGGTTTTTGTGGTGGAGAGTTTTGTTAGTGGGGGAAGGGCCACAGGGATGGCTTCTGTGAGAAGCTTCCAGAGAAGCTCCCCCAGCCCCAAGTCGGACACACCTCTGGTCACGGCTGAGCCAGTCAGGCCTCTGCGAATTAACACATTTAAGAGGGGAAAACCCCAAACGAGAATCAGCAGCAGTAGCGGAATCAGTGGAAAGAGGAATACAAAGAGAGAGAGGTGGGATGAGAGAGAGACAACCAGGTAGACACCCAGGTCAGTGTGGAAAGGCAGGAGGAGGTGCCTGGAGCAGAGGTTCCCCTCAGCCCATGGTGAGAGGGCAGGCTGTGCCCTGCAGCCATGGAGGGTCACAGGGGAGCAGAGACCCCCCTGCAGCCCAGGGAGGGCCCCACGCCGGAGCAGGTGGCTGTGCCTGAAGGAGCCCATGACTCTGTGGGAAGCCCATGCTGGAGTATTCCACTCCTGAAGGGCTGCAGCCCATGGGAGGGATCCACACTGAAGCAGTTAGAGCAGAAAACTGGAAGGACTTATGTCAGGGAAGTTGGTGGAGGACTGTCTGCCGTGGGAGGGACCCCACGCTGGGGCAGGGGCAGAGTGTGAGGATCCTCCCCTGAGGAGGAAGGAGCGTCAGAGACAGCATGTGATGGACTGGCTGGGAAACCTCCACTCCCTGTCCCACTGTGCCACTGGTGGTGGGAGGAGGTAGCCCAGGAAGAAGAGGGGGGAATAGGGGAAAGGAGTTTGTTTGTTTTGTTTTGTCTCTCATTGCTCTACTCTGATTTGATTGGTAACAAATCGATTTTCCTTTCCTGAGTTGAGTCTGTTTTGTCTGTGACCATAATGGGTGAGGGATCCCTTCGTGTCGTTGCCTCAATGTATGAACTTTTCCTTCTGTTTTCTCCTTCCCATCCCACTGATCCAAGAGCGAGCGAGGGGCCGCCTGTGCTTTGGTTGCCAGCTGGTCCTAAACCATTATATGAGATGACTTACTCCTAGATTCCTTATCTTCAGAAGGACAGGACTGAAGCACCACCCACAGCCACTGCTGGGGACATGTTGCCTTGCAGCAGTGAAAGGAGAATTGATTTGACCCAAGGGAGCTCCACCGGGGCCCGAAGGAGGGGATGCCTGCAGTGCTCTCCGCAGGATGCAGCCGTGAAGCAGTACCTGGGTGAAGGGCAGATGTTGGATATTCTTTACCAGACGGGTCGTATCACCGGCTGCGAGACACTCATGGTTGTCCCTTTCGAAGGCACGTTTAAAGCCTCCACCTCCCCAGCATGAGAAGCATGAAAGGCAAATCTTCTAGGCCTTTGAAATAGCATCATCACTGACCCATGGGCAGACCTAACACTTACTTTAAAATCTATTTTTATTGTAAGCTTTTAATTGGGTATTTTTGGCACTGGGAAAGTGTATTCTTTACAGGACCGATAACAGAAATTTCAGTCTCTCACCTTTCGCACATGGGCATAATTCATCTTTGAAATTGTCTAGTTGGTTGCCAAAACTCAGAGGCCTGCCACTCATTAATTACTTTTGCAACATGAAAAAAGAACATGGCATTAGCGTAATGCACATCACTACTCTTTAAAGGCTGAACTTTTGCAAGTGATAAATTTTAATCTTAGAAGAAACTTTTCCGATACTGAAAGGAGCAACTGTAATGCAGGATTTGGACCAGATCCAGAAAAGAAAGAGGCATCTAGCAGTTAAGTGCTGCAGTGCCTGCCATTTAGGGTGCCTGATCTGGCAACTGAGTCCAAAACCCAGAGTCACGTATCTCCAGTTCCCCTGCAATGCCTTACAAAAGACAGGAGTTGTAAGGAAATACATGCTTACAGACTGAAAACATATTTCAACCATCCAAGGAACCACTTCTCCCTGTGGTCTTTGCTCTAAAGAGGATGAGAGAACCGTAATGTGCAACAGGGAACAATTTCTCTGTAAGAGGTTGAAATTAGGAAAGACAGTGTTCCCTTCCCACTAATTCAGCACCACGTTTATGGAGAAACCAATTTTTCATACATTGTAGGAGATACTGCCGTCAAATTTCCATGTAATGTCCTTGTCCTTTGCCAGCTTCTTTGCAGGAACTTTGCTATATTAACTCTCTGTACGAAGAATCGCTCTGAATTCAGATGCAGTTTAATGAGGGAAGGCAACTCTGTGCAAGAGGTTGATTCTCCTCCTGGCAGGTATAGTCTGCACTCACGGGGCAGAGGATCATAGCTGGAACCTGCTGTGCTTTTTTTTTAGAAACCTTTTTGCTTTTATGTGATATTCCACAGGTCTCAATCAATCCAGAATTTATCCCTTCAAAACCAGTCTGAAATGTATATGTCTTCAAAGTGAACAGACACCTTTCCCGTGGGACTGTGAGGAGAGGTACACAGAAGTCAAGAGGAAAATGAAAGAGTGAAAAAAGGACACAGCAAATGGAAAATGTTAAGAAAATAAGGGGAACCAGATAAATTGAAGAAGGACCTTGCAAAGGCAAATGTACAAAGCCAATTTTGTAGGCACACTTAAGTTCCACATTGCTGAATTACGATGAGACTTAGATGCAACTTCCCTCTTGATTTCCATCTTGCTGAGTGCCCATAATGAAATGGTATTCAGGCTTCAGGGGCCATTTGATCCTTGCAGAGAGGCTCCTATAGCCACTTCATCGGCCGTAGCATCGCTGCCTGGAAACAGCCTGGGCTGCCTTTCCAGAAGAAATAGGAAAACCCTGTAACTCAGTGGGTAACTTTTCTAGGTAGGCAGAGCATCCCAATAATAGAAGCACAACTTCTTCAAAACTGTAGAGACATTTAGCTTTTCATCTTCAACAACAACTCTGGCATAGTTTTGCAGCAGTATTAAAGCCACCCAGCTGGGTCGTACCCTGCTGCACAAACCTGCTGGGCACTTGCTGCCATGGGGAGGCAAAAAATTGAGGTGTAACAGTAGGGGCAAGAGCTGGGGAAGGGTGAGCTGGCAGGAACCACAGGAAAGCAAACCAAGCAAGGTATTGCTCCTCAAACAGCGATGGTTGGAGTATGCTGTTGATGTTAAGGGCTAGGTGAAGGAAGCCCGTGCCTTATAATTGTTCTTGAATCTTGTTTCTTAAGGTTTTTCTGGTATTTCTGCAATACGAAAAATCCTTTGGAATCTCTGTGTATGTGTTTGCTGCAAGCGTGTAACAAAAAGACAGTGAAATTGGCTGCCCAGCGGGGTCAGAAATGTTGCAGGGCAAATCTAACACTTGAGCAACCCAGCTGTAATAAATTGATTTGTGCAGGGTGGAAATGGAAGGAAAACATTGTCCTTTTCAAGGCTTTTGGTAGGCTTTTTCTTTCCATCTGTTCACTCATTCGTGTGACTTACGCTTGTAGTTTAAGATATTTTCCTTCCCAGAACCCTGTTTTCATTTTTTCGTGGGTTTCATTTTACTATGTACTTTATATTTTACTGTGGTCAGACTTTACCTCTGACCACAGACTTCAACATCGAAGCATTTTTTCCAAGAATAAAACACTTTACAGGGCTGTTCTGAAGCTCAAATAATGTTCAGCTTTTTGATAACATCCAGCTTACTAACTGCTACTGAGTCAGTACAGGAAAAGAAAGAGTGGTGTCTTCTGAGAAGTAAAAAAATGCAGTTTATCTCTCTAGAAAAATGAATAATACAGATATGGCCAACTGATAAATTCTGCTCCAACAAAAGTGGTCTTGAAAGCATATGTAATATTTCTTTGATACAAATGGATGTGGCATACTTTGTAAGATTTTAGCTCCCAGGTGACTTCAGAAATGTAAAGATCAGTTGCGTAACTTCAGAGATGCATTTAAGCCGGAAGGATGACAAGTATATTACAGCGTCTTAAATCACAAGAAAAGCTCTAGGCTGGCCTGGGACTCCTAAGTTCTTAGACGAAAATTATAGCTGCAAAGAGAAGCATCAAAATCCTCCTGTGCTCTCCAGAATTGCACTTTGCTCTCGCTCCCTGGCTGGAGGGTTCCTGGCAGTGGGAGCAGCGAAGAGAGCCCCACGGACGTGCTTTAACAGTGAAATCTGTCCCCTTTGTACCTAGCAAGGCAACAGCAAGGGTGAACGTGTATCTTGCTGTCCTGTCCCTCGGAGCTTTTGAAAGGTGGATTTAAGGCCTCTGAGCTGTCTGCAGCTGTGCTGTACTTTTGGGGAGGGCAGAAGCCAGCAACTGGGAGGCTTATACTTAATATCGGCTCACCCACAGCCTGCAGAGAGCTCAGCTCTGTAATATGCCTAAAAAGGTGCTCCCCATAATCAGTAATTTCTACCCTGGTGAAACGCTGTGTCTCTGCCATAGCCTGTTATTATTTATTGGCTTTGCTGTTGTTCAGAGGAGCCCTCGTCACACGGCAGGACTGGGTACTGCGCAAACACGGAGCATAAAGGCAGCCAGGTATAATACAGACAAGACAGCAGATTATTGCATTCAGAGGAGTACAATAAGCAGTGAGATAATATAGTTCATCAAATACCTTACTGCTGTCAAGTTAGATTTTTTTAAGACATTCCGATAACAGGAAAGATTTGCCTTGCCTGGCTTGGACTGAACTGGATGTAGTTGTCTAAATTACCTGCTCCCTGTAATCCATGGAGAGAAATAGGCCAAATAACAGTAAATGGCTCTCTCTGGTTGGTGTCTGAGCTGCTCAGGATGTGTCTTGGCCAGGGCGGGTCTCTGCCGAGGACTCTGTCTTGGGATCACAGACAGGTTTCACCAGGTTTAATTCTCCGCTGAAGTTAAAAGGTGATCTCATACCTGTGGGAAAAATGTCAGCATGGCCCTGAGCATCACTGGTATCAACACCCCCAAAACATGCCAACTGCCTGCTCTGCAGTCCTGTTCAGTCCTGTCCATCTGCGATACCCTCTTGGAGCTGCCCAGAGGAGACTTGCAGCCGTCCTGCCGTCACACCTTCTGGCGGAAGCAAATCTCCTCCCTGAAGGACTTCACACTCTGCACTTTGTGCTCTGGGTAATAGGCTGATGGTGTGCGCTCCAGATCAACCTCCTAAACCTGTTCACTAACCTTAGCTGTGTCTTGTGGTCGCGGTGGTTTGATCTGTCACCCTTCCCACCTGTGAGGCGTTTTGGTATTGGTCTCAGGTGCAGAAATCTCAGGACAATTTCAGTTCCCCTGAAGTTTCCCTTTCCATGGGATTCGTGGAGATACGGTGATAAACTCCCAATCGATGCAGCAGAAACTACTCCAGCTCATTTTTTCATGAGATATGTGGCAAAAGCATCCTTGCAAAGAGGAGAGGAGGGGGGTAATCGGCTCAGAGCTGAAAGCAAAGCAAAGTTGCAGCATTATTCTTCTGAACACAGAGACTCTATGCAGAAAAAAATGATGGTTCCTGGCTTTTATCCCTCAAAGGCGGTTGAAAAGCCACAAGCTTCTTTCGTTATCACTTCTTCAGCTTTGTGTTGGGAAGTGTAATTGTGTGTCTCCACAGACAGCCTTGCAGTGTTTGCTGGCCGGCTTCTCCTGGTGCCGGCGAGCAGACCTGGGCTCCCCTCCCTGTGCCAAGAGGTAACACTGGGCTGGGTGCAACAGCCTCATGCCGCCGTGAGATCCACCACCCGTCTCCAGCTGTCTTACACCTAACGCAGTAAGAAGCCAAATGTCACCGGATCCGTGTGGGCTCCTATTAAATTCTCCCTTAAACTGAAAATTTTTGCTCTCCGCAGCTGTCCAACCTCCTGTCCCAATGCTTGCTGAAGCGGGGGGGCTTTGAGGTTTCTGGAGGGATCCATCCAGCTTTGGGCTTGCTAAAAGCTTTGAGCTTGCTCCAGCTTTTTCTGTTTGCAACTGAATACAGAAACGTGTTCCTTTGCCATCAGGAAACAGAGAGTAAAACGATTTCTTGACCTCTCCTGAGCCAGTGTGAGGTTTCCTCGGCCATTCCCTGGTGGAGTTTCTGCCTGGGAACAGGGCAAGTTGCTTTTAAAATCCTTCAAATGCTCAAGTGACACCTGGGCTGCTTTAGCTTATTAGTGGAAGCTGCTTAGGAGATCAGCCAGGAAGGAAACTCACATTACGGTCAGTCTTTCTGTAGAGGTAATATTTGGAGTATAAAGAATTATCGAGACCCCATTAAAATGCCTTTCCTGGTGAAGATCCCATGCATGATACACAGTGTTGACAACATTCTCTCCTCAGCGGATACATACTGCTAATATTATTTTTACATTAAAAACTGTAATAGTCTAGCCTTGCTGCACTGTGAGCAGAGCCATTCCCTGCTGTGCTGAGGAAGCAGCCGAAGCCGTGGAGGACAAGAGTAGAAAGGCATTGCTCTTTGAGGGTACCCTCTTCCAGGAGGTTTTCCACTGTATTCTGAGGATGGCTAGCATGGAGCAAGAGGAGATTTAATAAGCAAGGGAGAAACCCAATAGCGAGCCAGCCGGGCACTGCAGCTAGCCCATGCCTGGTGAGGGTGGGCTAGGTACTGCCTGCACCGTGCAATTCCCTGCCTGCTTTCCAGCCGCTGGCAACGAAGCTTTCCAGGCAGATCCCTGGCAAACATCAGGACACGTCCCAGGGCCAAAGCAGCTGCCCTGGTCTGTGCTGTCAAGCTGGCATGGGCTGAGCGGCTGGGGCAGTTTTTGGCCCTTCCCTCCTTCTGGTTCAGAGAGGAAACCATGTGCAGGTCAGCCAGGCTGCACTCCCCTCCAGCCGCATCAAGCATCCCATAGGATGTGATCTTCTGCACCCAGCTTGAGTGTGGACAGACAGCAGACAGGACACAGATGGGACAGAGGTGCCCTTTGCCCTGGTAGTAGCCTGGGGTAGATTTTCAGGGCTGTAGAAACCGTTTCGCATTGCAGCTTCTCTGGCAGTGAAACAGATTTTTCTGTGTTACGTCCTGTAACTGATGCTGATGGTCCCCTGTGAGTGAACAAGACGTCTGTATCTGTCTTGTTCACTCACGTGAACGACACGTGGGATGAGATTGCTGTGGGAGCAGTTTCACACCAAGGCCGGCTCCACCGTTTATCTGCACTCACAGCTCGCCAGCTTCGGTGGATGACTCTCTCACAGAAAATTGCTCAATATCCAGGCAGGGTGTTTTCTGTGGTTTCTGACTCTGATTAGTTCTTGTGAGGCTGTGATACTATTTTTTTTCTGCTCAGCAGCATTTCACTTTGGCATCTCAAGTGTGAAAGCCATAACATAAGAAATGCCATACTAGGCAGAAGAAGGGTCTGTGTCGCCCCATCCTCTGAACTCCGTGGTGGCAAAAGGTGGGGCAGAGCATGCCAGTTTGGCCACTTTCTCCAGCCACTGCCTTGTGCTCCTCTGGCATCCCCTGCCTACTCCCCATCCGCTCAATCCCGTTTAAAACTCACTGGTGCTGCCCATTCCCACAGCCTCCTGTCCATACCGAGTGCTTGCTCGTGCCTCCCAGCGCCTGCACCAAATGTCTTCTCCTGCGGTGGTGGGCTTCGGTAAAGAGCAGCTCTGCTTTCCCCTTCCCTGCCACCATCCAGTGCCGTGACACCAACCTGGGCACAAGAACACATCCCAACATCTTCCATCCTTTTCTCCCTCGGGCCTTCCCCAGGCAGGTTGTCCTGAGTTTGACCAGGACCTACCTTGTTTCTGCAGCTGTTTTCATGGCAACTGAGAATGCCTTCACTGGGAGACCTCTCCAAGGACTTCCCAGTTTGCCCCCATTTTCAGAAGATGTGATAAATTCCTGTAGCTAACTGTGTGCTTAAATACCTGAAACTGCTACCTTATGTCAGCCTCTTTATTTTAACAAAAGGTTGATTCTGCAGCAAGAACATTAATTGACAACCACCACTGACTAGACATCTGTAGGAAGTTTTAGCTAGAGTGCAAAACCCAGATATTTTCTGTTAAGCAATCTTACAAAAGGACATATTTAAAATCCTGTTCTTCTTGTGAAAACACCAGGATAACAAAGGTTATACAACTTTTAATGCAAGCTGCTCATGTTCCATATCTGATCCAAAGTATCCATTCAATCTTCAGCTTTGTCAAACTTTGCCAGCCAAGAAAACATCTGTGAGCAACCTGAAATAATCTTCTGACTGACGGAAGGAGCTGTTCTCTGTGTTGTTTCCTGGCCCATAAACTCATTCATGGAGCAGCTCACCTGCACAAGGTTTACAGCAAAAATGAAAATATATAAATCCTATAAATTAATCAGGAAGCCTTTTTAAATTATTTAAATATTATGTGCTTTCAATTACCTTTTTGAAATTATTTAAAAGCTGCAGAACATATAAATTAGGAATGCATTTAAATTAAGGCATAATTTTTTTATTTATGCATTCATTTACAGGCTCCCTGATATTGAAGCTTAAGATATTTTCTAGGTTCTTGAATGACTGTTCGATGCTATAAATATTTTATTATGTTAGTAATAAATACTTATTTATATAGTGGGAATTCATGGTGCATTTAAATGCTGTCGTAAAGATACAACTAATAAAAATATGACTTTTGTGCTTTCCT
Source organism: Rhynochetos jubatus (assembly GCA_027574665.1). Taxonomy (NCBI): domain Eukaryota; kingdom Metazoa; phylum Chordata; class Aves; order Eurypygiformes; family Rhynochetidae; genus Rhynochetos; species Rhynochetos jubatus. The sequence continues at coordinate 14,238,668 of CM050652.1, forward strand.
CTATTGTCAGGAGACTCAGCAAGCTGTTGTGCTTTTCTTAATGCTGAATACTGATTTCCAGCCTGGCAAAGACTTCGTTAAGGAAAATAGCTTTGGTGTCAGTGCATTGAAAAAGCTGGCAAAACGCTAACAAAGTGGAATGCATTTATTTTTGAAAAGCTACAGATTTTTAGATAATGCCATTATGCTCTGAGTCCTAAAGGTTTGGAATCGGGCAACTGCACCTTTGCTATTGTGCTTCTAAGGAAATACAAAGGGACAACAGTTGCTAAATTTAGTCATTACATTAAGAAATATCAATACCTTAATTGTAACCACAATGGAAGATGACAAGATGCAGAACAAAACTAAAGGCAATACTTCTCTCAAGTTTCTGGAGAAAAATTATTGCTGTCAAGTAAGAAAATTTCCTACTTTATGAAGTATCATTCAAAGCAACAAAAATATGAAGAGATATGTGTGGCAGGGTGTGACAACCGCACGTCTACCATCACGTCTTGTCCATCACTTCTTCTTCTTTTTCTACTAGCTGGATTATGTTTGGAACAAACTTTCTCAATGGTCATCGTATTTTCTTCATTTTCTTTGTATTTTTGCCAGTATATGTGTATAACTAGTGCTCAGAAAAGACAGGGTAAGCTTAATAGCATTCTTTACTATGGTATCAATTAAGAGCTTTTAGGGGTTGTTGGAGCAGTTTGTGGCCCATTAAAATCTACCTCTGTAGTTAAGATGAAAAGTCTTACCAGCCTTCAGGTAGCGGAGGGAATCGGCCATCCCAGCAGAGGCAAGCGGAGCCGCTTACGCTTTACATTAGATGACGTCTAAATCTAGGTATCCCTTAATGCAGCCAAATCCTTACCTGAGAGAACTTGCTGCATGTATTTCCACAGGGTTTGTGTATGCGTTAGGTCAGGGATAAAAATATTTGGGGGTCTAGTCAGTCCCAGGGACTCCTTTGGTAAGGTCTCTCTTACAAAGGTGACCTGAAGCTTTTGTTTTCTGAATGCCTAATGCCGAAGGGATTTGTATCCATACCTTCCTTTCACAGACTCTGGTAGTGAAGTGCAACAAACATCTTCTTGCCTCTTAGAGTAGCTTTCAAAAACAACAGGGTGCAAAAATAGACCTCAACAAACAGCATATTCTGAATATTTCAGTTATTTGTAAATAATCTCATAAATTTTGAAGTGTTGGTCGTGGATGAAGATGTTTTGCTAATTAAGGCCCATGCTTGTTTTGCAGCATAATGCAGTTGCTGCATAAACGCTTCGTTACCAACATTTTGCTCATTTTCCTGCGTCTGGCTCTCTCCGCAGTTACATGTGTGTCCTACGTATCCAAACCCGCTTAAAAACTCTTACTTTAGATGAGATTGCTTCCACTTTAAGGGAGATTAGGGAGAGTATCGTATCTCGGGAACCTGGTTTATTTTCCTCGCCCATCTGGACACAAATTTCTGAAAAGGACTTTTAGTGTCAGTTCTGCATCCCTTGATTGTACGTTAGCTTGGATTTTGGTGTTGTCTGCAAAGTGATCACAAAATACATTAGAAAACATTATGGGTTGTGTGATATTACCATTGGCCAGTCCTCCCCAACGTATATTTGACATGTAATATTAAAATCAGGTCTAGCTCATTTATCTTCCATTACAAAAAGCGAGTTGTTTTGAATTCCACATTCCGATGTTTCGAAGTGGTATAAATGCAGTCTTGCAACACCCATAACTCACAATACAACATTAAAAAAAAAGTACTCAGAAGAGATTTTAAGGGAAGGATTCATTGCCAGCCAGCTGATGCCAAGGCTGTGGAGAGAATTATAAACTGCCTTTTCTAACCCGTGCCGTATGGTGACTGGGGGGAAACCGATGCATAGTCGATTTATGTGATGTGCGTTGCGGTAACCCAGTGAGTAGTAAGGGCTTGAGAAATGCAGAAAGTACTAACAGGTGAATTGAAAAGTCTCTGTTCTGATTGACTGGAAAGGAAAGCGATGAAGAGGTGAATATGAGAGAGGGGACATACGTTGTGAGGGGGAAATAGCTGCAGGGTGGGTTCTGCAATGTGGTCGTGGGTCCCACCAGCCCTGTGACGGCAGGACGGCCACCACTGTGGTGTCTTCTGCAGACTGCCTTTCTTCTCTGTCCTCCCACCGTCACACTCCAGCCCAGTCATAATACCAACCCTTATGCATGGCATATTGGAACCAGCATTTTGCCGTTCCATTTTCAACTTCTTACATTTTCTTTCCCTCCATGTTCAAGGGAAATCATTGTTTCTCTGTAATTTGCGTGCCATTGCAGCTGAAGCTTGTGAAAGAAGTATGTGTGTGTGTATATGCAGTTGAATTGGCAAAAAAAAGGAGACTGATTGGAACTGGAAATAAGAGCTTATTATTTCCTCTAGTGAATATATTTGTTGATAAATCAGATCTTACAAATATCATCCGGAGTGTTTCAGGATGTTTCTCTATACACCATGTTTCATTTCACCATGTTTCTCTATACGCTGTATATCCAGTAGAAATACTACAGAGCTCAGTGTGTACATTTAAAAAAATTAGGAATTTCAGACAACATTGAAGCTTAATTAAGATAATGATGTTCTATTTGTGCAAAATTGCTGTAGATATTTTTGTCTGTAAATGTCTGACACGTTGCTATTTCCAAGACTTGATTGATATGGGAATATATTACAAACTAATAGAAGTGCAGGCCTGGAAAAGACCTAGGTCCATTTCACTGCACTGATACAGAAAACTAATGACCTAAAACATATTAATTAAAAATATATTTTGTCAAACAGAGCAGTACTATTTATCCAAAAAATTGTGTCTGAAGTTTTCTGTCCATTATCAATTATTTTACTATTTAAACTCGTCCAGTCAGGAAGCAGAAACAGTATCATGTAGCTTAGACAGTGAGGTACATACAGTAAATGAAATGTGATTATGCATTTTAATACACTGTTTTATGGCAACTGACATGTCTATATGTTTAAGTAAACATGAAGCACAGTTTGAAGCAGACAGACTTTTTTGGAGCAGGGCAGGACAAGTGCCTACTGTCTTCTGAGCTGAGAACAAAGCCAGGCTGACCAGTGGGAAGTCCTAACTTATTTCTGTAGATCAATTTCTCTGCATTGATCGGACAGTAGGGCTCATTAGCAGATGTTTAATTAGCCCTACAACTTGTAGAGATAGCAACTACAAGAGCAGTTTGAACATCTGCAGACCGTAACTAAGGGTGGAGTTGTAGCTGTTTTGGGTGGCCAACTAGTGAGCGCATAGAAAGCTCTGAAGGTCTTTGAACTTGCCTCATCAAAGCTTTTTGGGTGGGTCCCATTTGTTGGAGTGGGACCTTCACATTGCAGAACCACAGGACAAGTATCCCAGCATTTATTCAGCCCCTTTACCTTGTGGTCTAGCAGGTAATCAGTGCTCACTCCACAGCACTGAATAATTGTTCAACATAAATATGACAAAAATATTTGGGCCTGACCTCCCCTTCCTAGTTCTGTAGTAAAAGAAATTTAAACTTCAAATTAAAAATTTAAGAATTAAAAATTCAATTCAATTCAATTCAATTCAATTCAATTCAATTCAGTTCTAGAATAGAATAGAATAGAATAGAATAGAATAGAATAGAATAGAATAGAATAGAATAGTTGGAAGGATGTACAACAATCATCTAATCCAACTGCCTGGAATATGAATTTATCCTCTGTAAATTGATTTGTGTAAATCCTTTTCTAATTAATAAATTTAATTTTACAGTATTCTGGATTGTTGCATTCAGAGTTCAATTACTCATTTTATAGGGGGAAAAAAAAAAATTTCTTTTATTTGCTGTTAACCTCCGGCTTGACCATTTCACTACTCTTCATAGTTGTGTTACTAGAAACATCAAAAATAGTTTTCATGCCCTGCAGGACCACATTGACACATCTTTTCTAGGACTTTGATTCTGTGATGTACACTGCAATTTGCTGGCAAAGCCACAGATTCTGTTAGGGCAAAGGAGCAAGTTTTGGGATAAAGAATACCAGTGGTGTTCTTCCAGAGACAGCCCAATAAAAAAACCAATGATGTAATTCATGTGGGGTAGCAGAATGCAAGATCATGAGGCATAGACTGGGAAGATATTTCTGGTTTTGCCCCTTCAAATATCATCACCTTTTCCCTTTATTCATCCTCCAGTCAGTGGTTCTGTCTTGGTAACTCAAATGAGCCAAGGACCATTCTGTGGCCGTGCGGCCAAGTGGCTGGACATGACTCACAAACATACAGCTAATCTACGAGACTGCATCCGACAGCCCACCTGAACTGGTGTTGGCAGCCTAAGTCCAGTGCCGTTCCTGAGCATTGTGGGCGAGAAAAACAGATGATCATGCCAAAATTGTGCCAAGAATTGAACTAACAGTAAACAGTCGGACAATATCAGGCCAGTGCGTGTGCCCATGCCGCAGCAGTCTGGTTTACTTGTATTGTCATAGCTTCAAGTATTGTTGCCTTAACTCACATTAGATGAATCAATTTAAAAGGTCATTGGAGGTCACTGCAATTAATAGCCTAAAACTTCATATGAAATAAATACAGCTCCTCAGAGAGTTGTCTTCCAGCCTGCTGGCTATGTGCTTATTACAGCTGGCTGACATCCCAAAGAGTATATTTGCACCTGCAAGACCTACAGCCTTAAAAAAACAAACTCAAATTCTGAAGGATTCTCTAGAGTAAAAAAAACCAAACCAGCAACCATTTCCTCCATAACCAGCTGCACACCGAGAAAGATCTACAGCCTGCCAGAAGAAAGGCTGATGGCAGAGGAATGGGAGCAGGGCAAGGGAGCACCTTCCAGGTCTTGCAGAAATCCTTCTACACATGCACAGTTAAGGAGATCTTTCTGGGAGCTGACCAGACTCTTCTGCTCCTTTGGTGGCCACGGCCACTGCCCAGCACCAGCTCACCCAACTTGTAAGTCTCATTAGCATCTATCATGGTAGAGAATGGGGTTTTCTTTCCTATACAATGGAAACTGAGATAAATTTGTGTTTCTTTGTGGAGCAGCCATCACTTCAACCATTCCTTTCTCTAGCAGCTCTGCCTCACTGGGTGACCAGTTTGTATGCGTAGCTGATGTGCTCTGGCTCGGTCACAGGGGTGGTTTCTACAAATGCTTCCTTTCCCTTAATGCCTATTCCTTGGAGCGTTTCTATTTTCACTGCCCTTCAATATATGCCATGCAAGGAAGCATGTAGCCCTAATTCCCTGCTCTAATCTGTAATTTAAGCCTTTATTAACATTTATGAAATTTTAATGAATATTGCTTTCTGCTACCCTTGAAGTAATACACACAGAAAAGAGCTGGTTACCAGCAGAGCCATCACACATGCCTATGCTGGAGAAGTTGGGAATTTCTGCTAGAGAATTACCGTCTGCGATTCCTTACACTGGGTCATTAATGCAACACGTTGCTGCTCATTAGGACTGTTCACCATCTTGTACACCATTACCATCCTCCAGCACTGTTATTTAAACACACTGCAATCAGCTATAGGTGACACCAGTCATGGAAAATGCATTAGCATGCCTCTTTGGTCTCCAAGAAGTTTTGAAGTTGGGTGAAGTCTTTACATGTTGACTATTTTGGCAGGCTATATTGTTCTACAATTTATCAGTTGATAACTTTTTCTGCCTCACAGTCATTGTGTTTTCCCAAGTGAAGAACCTTTGGCTGAGCTCTGGAAATATATGCGTTTCACAGAAATGAGAAGTTATTAAATCAGTACTGCAGGGGAATGCAGAGGAATGATCTGTTTGTAATTCTGAGAAAAACAATTTAGAACACTGTTTTTAAAGCTTAACCAAATTACTTAAAATCTTTCACAAAAACAACCAACCTTTTTCATCTGGTCTCCAAGGATTTCGTTTATCTTTCAGATCTAGTTGCTGCAAAATACTGATAATGCAGAAATTCCATGAGGCGTTAAATCTCCATCTACCAGTGGCTTGCAGAATTAATCAAATTACCTTTTAAAGTTAATGCAGTCGGTGAGAAGAGTTTAATGATATTCAAAACCTTCATGGTAATAATTACAGATGAAGAGGGTCAGTCAGTTGAGAATTAATGCAAAAAGTGCACAGAATGATAATCTGAATTAATGTATCAGACCATGCAGAAGGCATTGGGAGAGTGAGCCATGAAAATAAAATTCATTTGCTTCCATTCAGAAGAGTGAAGTAAACTCGCATGTGTGAGAATTTGAAGTAAAGGATGAATTTGAGGCTTGAGCTATGCTAGAGAGGTGGTGGCAGGTTGAAAGAGGTGAAGGAAGGGAAGGAAAGAAAGAAGATAAACAGGGATTAATCTGGATTATCTCACAAAGTTGCAAGCTGTCGGTCTTTCTATCGTGATTCAAAGACAGAAGCTTTTCCATGAATTTCTCTCACCCTGAGGCCCTTCACCTTTTGACTTTGTCTTTTCTGCATGCATATTTTTTCCACAGTTTTAGAAATTATCAAGTACTTGGTGAGGGCAGGGTTTTAACTGTCCTTTCCCACACAGTTCGTAGTTCTTTTGCTAATGAACAAATGGAATAATCCTGAAAGGACTTTCTTTAAAATGAATACAATGTGCCCCCACTCAGTTGAATCTGGATAAGCTCGGGCTGCACTCAGGTCTCACAGAAATGGGGAAAAGGGCATTCTGTGTCCCAGCAAACGTGGAGCTGAGCGTGACCTGAGACCATTGCCTCCAAGCACCTCCTCCTTCTGGGCACTGGCATCAAAACCCACTGTCACTGAGGATGTCACGGTTCCTGAGTGCTGAACTTGAGATTTCACACAGCAACGTTGCTGTCAGAGGAAGGCTACTCAATGTATGCAGAAAGACAGGCTTCTGTTACAACTTGACTACCCCAGATATCTTCAAAATCACAGTCAATTTCTGAAAATCTTGACCATCTTGATAATTTATTTCCCACTTTTTGTCATATTGTCACTTTTTTGTCCCACGTCATACATATTTTTGTCGTATCTATGTGACTTAAACACCCGTGTCTGTTCTGTTCCTCTGAGAGATGCTGTCAGTTGCTGTCTTTTCCATACTACTGAATCGGCTCAGGCATCATACTGTAAAAGATCCTAAAAACTGAGGCAGTGTTGCTTTTATGGTTAATTGCATATTGAACTTTCTGTCTGCGGTTTTCACATTTCAAGCTTCACTGCATATCAGCCGTTCAGATCCTTATTTTGCATGTATGTAGGGATTATGAAGTGTGCCCGCCGAGCCCCCTGCAGGGAGGCTCTTTACACAGCGATGCAATTATGCAATTGGACTGTGAGGGTATAAATGATGCTTCTGCATAACTATATACTGCACTCTTCAGATCAGCAGTACTCAGATTTGAGTCAGTCAGACTTGCATTGACATTGAGTACTCAACTTGCAGGAGTCAGAGAATTGCATTGACACTGGAGATTTCCAGAGACCTAAGTTGATCATGGATGGATCCTTCATTGCAGTCATGAATCCATATCAACTTGTAATGATGTGCCATCGTTGCAGCTCACGTTCTTCACTGGAGGCTGCTTTGTTGTTCGCTTGCCTCCCTAAGGGACCACTCTTACCCTGCTGCTGGTCTTGTCCTCCAAGCGAATTCCCAAGAGAAAGCTCAGGAGCTTCTCCTGACACTTCAGTGAATCTCATGGTGTGGCTGTGCCTTCCGGGGACTGTTCTTGCTGCTTTATGAAGCAACTGAAGGACAAATTGAGCACATCGTGCTCTGGCTTTGTGCTGCAGTAGTCCCAGGTAGTGACATAAGGACATACATTGCTGCTAAATCAGAGGTTGAATATGGTTCAGCTTCATTCAGCGGAGCTGACCTTGCAGTAACACCTGATGTATTGTCCCATTGAGAGTTATAACTTTTACTCAGAGCACTTAAAAATACTGCAACCCTTGTTTTTCTGTTGCATTACAGAGAAATTTGGCACTTTCCTTGCTTTGCTGCAAATATTTTTGTTTGCATGTTAGTCTTTTGAGAACTGTAGATAATTGCTTTGGCTGTGTTTGATCTCACAATCTCGCGGGGTGGGTGGGGGGGGGGGGGGGGAAGTAAAAATTCTGTGGTGTAAGGGTTTTTTTATGGACTGCTGAGAAGCAAAAATGATGTAATTATGAAATGTTACAGTTAATCCCTTAGTGATCTTGACATTTGCAAAAGGAAAAAGTGTGCAAATACTCTTGGAAATCCTGTGATTAGAAAGCATATTCAGCATAGGTAGATAGTTGTTTTAAAAATAAGTATCAGTGTTTTGTGTGACACATAGGTTATATGGGTCGAGGCTAACTCCCTCTTCTGTACTGATTTCATCTGGAACATACAATAAGATTTTCCAAATAGGAATTTCATTGTTGCAGCTATCAAATCTAAGGACTTGCTTTTAAGGACTTTCTGTAAGACTGGTCAAGATCTTCCTTCAAGCCATTTTCCAATATCTTTTTACCTAGGCTGAGGCTCTGGTGAAAACTGGCTGGAGACAACATAAGAAAAAAAAAAAAAAAAAAAGAACATGGAAATCGTTTTAGTCCAAAATGAAAATTAAATTCAAATTTGTGATGCTTCACTCCTAGGTGTGCTTCAAACCAGTTAGAAATACCCCCTTCCCCATTCCCATCACCTCCTTCCCAGCACCATTTTGCAGCAGTTAAGAAATGGAGGAGACTCTGTTGTCGTGTAGGTGCAGGCTGGTTTGGTGGTCTGTTCCGGATGTTACCTCAGGGTGAGATGTGAGCATCTCTTGTTGTGTTATTGGCAGCAAAGCATTGACCTGTGAGAAATTAGGTCTGGACAGATAGTGCCCATCTTTTATTTACTGCTGCCCAGTCGGTGCTTTCCCTGAAGCAAAGCACCTTGGTGATGGTGGTGGGGTAACTTGCACAGAGAAGTCACAGCAGCTGCCATGTAGCCAGTAGACTTCCCCCATTTCATATCTGTGCCATAGAACCAAAGATCAGATTTGCCAGCTTTAGGTTTCAGAGTTCAGTGTTCTTTAATATATATCTTCAATGAAACACCTTTCATTCCTCACCGCTTCTGACAGCAATACATTAAAGTCAGCCTCACGCTTCCGTTGAGGAGATTCACCAGCCCCCACATAAATTCTCCTCAAGAGCTCTTTGTTCTGATCATGGGAAAGAAGAAAACTAACAGTAATTTACTTCCTCCGTAGACAAAGATGTAACTGATTTGGGTAGTAAATGAGCAAGGCTTTCCGAGACCACTTTATGGCTTTAACTGCTGACATTGCGTGAGTTTTTCTAAAAAATGCCGAAGGTGATGAAGCCTTTGGCCGTGTGTTTCTCACTCATGCCCTGTCCATCTCACTGTGTACCCTGGGTGTGTTACAGGGTGACAAATATTGGTCCTGGCAGTCCAGGCAGGTCCGTGCAGGCAGCACACCCCAGGGCTCACAAGTCCCTGGGCGTACTCGGCTAATTCCCCGCCTTGAGCCGAGACTGGAAAAGGGCGGTTAACATCTATCCTGAGAAAACCCATCCAGCACCAGCCTTAATGGAGTTTAATGGTGAGCTAGGAGTTCTCCAGCATGGTGGAAAGTCGCTGCCACAGCTGGAAGCCTGCATCCGGCAGAACACTGCAGGTTATTGAAGTTCAGGTATGCTGGTAGGGCCCCGAAGGAGAGTTTGTCCGTGCAGATGCAGACCCGGTACACTCGAATGTATTAGTTTCTCAGTTTCATTTCTGACTTGTGCATGGCTGTGACAGCATGTGCACTTTGTATAACATGGTGCAAGTTCTTGTAACCCTTACCAGTGCATGTCAGCCTTGCCCAGGGCTGGGCCTGTAATGAAAGCAAAATCCGTAAGCTTTGCACCTTCCCATTTCTCATTTTCAGAGGGTGTTTGATGCCAACCCTGCGCTTCCCCAGTGCCACCTGCAGTCCATGAGCGGTGGTTTCTGCTGCCTTTCTTTTTGCTGAACCCAGAAAGTCGTCTAATATTTAAACATGAAGTTTTCATGGCATAGAATACATTTATATGCCTTCAATCTTTCTTAAGAAATATATATCTAATAGAAATCATCAGCTTTCCTGTGCTCCTCAGTTTCTCACACCACCTGATCTTGAAATCCAATATGAAGTTCAGCTATTCATACCTAGTGTTGGTGTTTGAGTTTTAAGCTTCAAGGAATCTGGAAAATAATACTAAAAAGCACTTACTCACACACACAATATTAGCTGAATACTAAAAAAGCACTCATTCGCACACACAATATTAACTGAAAAATAGGTTTTGAAGGAAAAAATTAAGAAGATTTTAGCCAGTACTTAACAAAAAAATTGTCCAAGCTTGCCAAAGAAATCATCTGCGGGTATGAGGGATAATTAATTTATGCCAGTTCAAAAACTCCTTCTGGCATGTCAGCTGGTATCTGCACTACAGCATGAAATATTTAAACCATACATTTTCAAGAACAACCCTAGGAGGTCACAAAGAGGATAAGACAGCTGCTCACTGGGCAGTGCTGTTTCACTTCATGTCTTGGTTTCTGCAGTGCGAAGAAGATGCTTCTCTGGTGAAGGTGTGGCTGGATTTGTCCAGCCACGGAGACCTGCCAGACCAGGCTTGGAGACCTAAGCATGGGGAATGCTTGATGGTGGCCAGGGGTGGAAAAGTTTCTGCATTGGTCCAAGCTCTGGTGAGATGCTGGATCAGCGAGTTTGCAGATGGCACCAAGCTGCGTGGTGCAGTTGACATGCCTGAGGGACAGGATGCCATCCAGAGGGACCTAGACAAGCTCAAGAAGCGGACCCATGTGAACCTCATGAGGTTCAACAAGGCCAAGTGCAAGGTCTGCACCTGAGTCACAGCAACCCCCAGTATCAATACAGGCTAGGGGATGAAGGGATTGAGAGCAGCCCTGCGGAGAAGGACTTGGGGGTACTGGTGAACAGAAAGCTGGACATGAGCCAGCAGTGTGTGCTCACAACTCAGAAAGCCAACCATATCCTGGGCTGTGGCCAGCAGGTTGAGGGAGGTGATTCTTCCCCTCTGCTTTGGTGACACCTCACCTGGACTACTGCATCCGACTCTGGAACCCACCAACATAAGGACATGGACCTATTAGAGCGAGTCCAGAGAAGGCCACGAAGATGCTCAGAGGGCTGGAGCACCTCTGCTATGGGGACAGGCTGAGAGAGTTGGGGTTGTTCAGCCTGGAGAAGAGAAGGCTCCGGGGAGACCTTACAGCACCTTCCAGTGCCTGAAGGGGGCTGACGAGAAGGATGGGGACGGACATTTTAGCAGAGGTTGTTGCAACAGGACAAGGGGTAATGGTTTTAAAGTGAAAGAGGGTAGATTTAGACTAGATATAAGGAGGACATTTTTTATGTTGAGGGTGATGAAATACTGGAACAGGTTGCCCAGAGAGGTGGTAGATGCCCTATCCCTGGAAACATTCAAGGTCAGGTTGGATGGGGCTCTGAGCAACCTGATCTAGTTGAAGATATCCCTGCTCACTTCTGTGGGGTTGGACTAGATGATTGTTGGAGGTCCCTTCCAACTCCAATTATTCTATGATTCTATGACCTTCCACTGCTGTCCTTGTGCCATCAGAGATGTTTTTGGGGCGTTGTGTGGTGACAGTGGGCTTTCAGGTGCTAGAGCACTCACCCAAATGTTTATGTATTTTTAAGGACTCCAGCAGAGCTGCAGGCAGATTTTTTGAGAGGCAGATTGGACAGCCTGGAGTGAAATTCAGTGCAGGGTTGAATGTCTGCACAGCTCAGGTTCCCCAGCTGTAGGAGGAGAGTATCTCCCTTATATGGACAGTTTAAAAAGAATAAAGCTGTAACCTATTATATAAAACTCTTTAGTAGACAATACTGTGGAAGTGTGCAAAGTACATCTTTCTGTGTCTTACTGCCCTTGACTTGTACCTTTCTTGACATTAATGCAGGAAGAATTTGTGGTAGGGAAGTCCTTTGTATTTAGAGCTTTGCGTTGCCTGTCCACGTCCCAGCTGGCACCTGCTCCCAGCTTCAGGAGGCAGCTCACAGTCCTCAGGCTCGAGAAATAGCTCGTTTCAAAAATTTTAATTCCTATTCCAAATAAGTGTCATCTCTTTCATCCCCCATGCAGGTCCACTGCCACCCTTTGGGTAATTGCAACAGCTCTGTGGATGGGACATTCCAGCCTTAGCTGCACTGCCTGCTACCCCATTGCCCCTCCGCTGGTTCACCTGAGCTGTGCAGATGAAACTAAAAGCATCACGTGCTTTGTCTCTGAATTGAGGTGACATCACCACACTCCTTCACATGTGTATTCTCAAATCTATTACCTCTATCAAAGAACTCAGGGGTTTTTGGAAGGAGTAGCTTTGTCTATATAAGGCTAAAGAAAGTTGCTCTTTGCAATGTTGTAGCAACTGAACTGTAAAATCCGAAGAGAAGCTGTGGTTTTACAGGCTTACCATGCTCCAAATCTGCCTTTGGGCTTGAGCCTTTCCCCAGCCCCTGGAGACTGTTCCTAGAGGAGAAGGTCATGGCACTCCACCACATTTACTCCAGCAAATCATGAGCATGCTTGTTGCTGGGCTGGATGTGAGGCTGCAATGGGGGACCATCCTGAACCATGCCCGTACCTCAAACCAGGAAACACGGACTCTGAGGTCACCATTTTTGCTGACTAATCACTTGCTAACAAAAGACAAGTTAGATCTTGGAGTCTTTTCAGGGTCCCTCAAGACCTGGTGTTTTCCTCATAACTCATGAGCCTATTACATGGTTGGGCCATTGCATTTCCTCAGGGTGTGAGGTAGGGTTTGATTGGTTAGTTGTACCAAATACTGAGAATGTGGGATACTCTGGACACGATACTTTGTACTGATAGTTACAGAAAACTTTAAACTTTATAGATAGGAAAACTTTAAAATCAAGTCCAGGGTGTGAGCTCAAATTTATATATTTTTTGCTTAAATCGAGAATAATTTAGCTCTTTGTTAGGCATGCTACAAAAATGAGCAGAATAAAAAATGCCTGCTTGCATAATACTGAGTTTTCATCCTTATCGCTACATATTGAAATTATGGATTAATTCTCCATAGTCTGTTTTTTAATTTTTTTTTTTATTTTTTATTTTTTTTTTTTGGTGAACCATTTGTTGCTCTAGAGATGGAAGCATTTTTAAAGCAGAGAACAGATAGGGTTTAGCGATGACTGTGTAGATCTCCCCAAAATACATTGCCAGTGAATTTGAATTGCTCCAGTATTTTTGATTTACAGGTTATTTAGCATTTGTGTTCTTTTGATCTTTGGCTCTTCACTGAGACTGTTGGGGCAGCTGCAGGAAAACTTACAGCAGTGTCTTATCAGAGGACCATTCTATTGGTAGTAAAACATCTCAAATAAAATACGCCTGAATGTAAATTCTCAAATGCTGGGTACATTTGATAAAACGAATTATGGAATATATAACAGGGTAAAGAAAAAACATAAATTCTAGTTCTTGAAGAGAAACAATTGGAATTTGGCTTGGTTCAGCAGAGGAGCTCTGTGTTCAGGGTGGAGATGTACACAGCAAAAGAGAAACATGATGGAAATACTTCAATCCCTCTCTGAAAACATTTTTGTTGACTGGAAGCCAAAGTGTCACCATCTTGACATCTGAAATAGTAATGGCCACACTGTGGTGAGCTTAAGGGGTAAGGGCAAAGATAAAGTAATGAATTTAATGAAGGTATTCACAGCTGGTCTCTGGGAATGGGCACCCAGACCTCAGTGCTGTTGAGGTGCTCATTTTTCGTGTCCCTGTGTGTTGCATTTTCACACATGCACCCTGCACACTAGGTAGCCAGAATGCCTTTGAAGCATCTCTTTCTTCAGGATTGGCAGAAGGAGACAGCTGTGGGGGAGCAGAAAAAAAGCAGGGGAAATACTGGTTGGAAAGAGTGTTCACCATAAACCTTTCATCAGACTACACGTGAAAGAGCTTTTCTCTGTGAAGCTGCAGAGAATCAGTTTTCTCTGCAGATCACTTGTGGTTTGTATGCATGAAAATGTAGTATTTCTGCTGCAGCGAAGAGCTTTCCTGTGTAGTTTTACAAATTGCTTTGTTGTATTCATGCCTTTTTTTTAATCCCTTTATTCTTTTCTTAGAAAGAGAGAAATAAGATAAGTATGACTTCTTATAAGCTGCCCACAGATCACAACTTGCAATTCATAGAATTATCTTGGGGTTCTTCATGAATCCCAGTAACTATGGACTCAAGAAGCAGTAGGTCTTTTGTATGCAACCTGTTATAAAAATGCCACACAATAGTCTGCCATCTCCATTGGTGATGTGTTCCTGTGCTGTACCACTCTATTACAAATGCATGAGTTATTTCTAGTTCTGTTTTCACCAAAGATTCATTTTAGGAATGGAGAGCATTTTTTAGAGGAAAAAACATAGAACTAAAGTACTTGCATAAAAAAAAAAAAAAAAAAAAGATGGGACAAACAATTCCCCATTGTGTGCATCTGGTAGCCTGGTTCGGAAAACTGTAATCCAGGAGATCCAGGAGGCTCAGCAGGTACAATCGATGCAGCCGTCTGCTCCTCCACAGAGGAGTGTGCTTACATCCATCGTGGAGAGCAGTCCTCCATTGGGGTCTCCTCACGGGCACGTTTTCTGCGGCTTGTCAGTTCCCAGTGGCAGGCATCCAAATTTTGGAGTAGAATCTGCATTTTGCAGCAAATATATAAATAATATCCAAGCCCTGAAAACATCACCTTTTTGTGCCTTTGTTATATGTACTTAAATCCATGTTTATTGGAATCTGCAGTCGTTGAAATACGTTGGTTTATCCAAAAATACATTGGCTTATCCTGACATCCCAGAAACACGCATTGAGATGCATGAACGCAGCTGTTATTTGGCTAGACTGACTAATTGCTTGTAAGCTACCTGACAAACCCCCCTCCCTGCTGAATTCAGGGAAACACATTATTTAGTATAACTAATCCTTTCTCTTTCACAAAAATAGATCAAATAAATTCATACTGTCTCTGTTCAAACATCGCAGTCTCTCTCTGGCCTGGAGGAGGTTGAGTCGTTCTTTGCTGTTAAATGAGATATTGATTTCCTATTTCTGCTGGCTGACATCCTGTCATATGAAAGACTTTAATCAATAGATCATATGTCAGCTGTAGTTATTTCACATATCATATTATTATTAAGATCATCATCATTTTTATTAGTTTACTTTTCTGCTTGGGCTGCTCTGGAGTATTAGCTTGTCTTTCCCCTTGCTCCTTCCTCTAGTTCCTTTTCAATGTAGGAGACCTCCAGATGCCAGAAAATAAACTTTTGCCTCTTTATGCCAAAAGCAGGCAGTAAAATGAGGGATTAAAGAGAAAACTGTCCTTCCCAAAAAACCTACTGCTGCCCTACCTTTTCTGTATTACCCTGAGTGGGCTGTTCCATCTCTCCTTGCCTAGTTTTTGCTGTGCCAGAGAAGAAATGTGCTTCTCTCCTTCACAGTTGTTATTGCAGAACTTCTCCTGGCAGGGTAAGAACATTGGTCCGTCCTGTGTGGGAAACAAGTTGGGTTCCCCACTCCCATCAGTCGCCGGTGCCCCCTTTCCCTTTCCTTTGCTGCCCAGGGGCCAGCCGAAGCCCAGAGCTTCACAACAGCATCGTCATATGGGAGTAACCACACCAACGCGGGGTGTCCGTACGTCCTACAAAGTATAATAACTAACGGAAGGACACTTGTCCCTTAACGCTGATCTCATTCCCACTAGTTTTTACACAACTACTGGCCTCCACAAGGCACTCCTCCTTCACATACAAATGGTTGAAAGCTGGCTCGAGTCTTCGTTGCTGGGGAGAGACATTCTGCTGCCCGTATCGCCAGTCCACGTGGGATCTGCTGGGACTCCAGGCTGCTCAGAATTAGCCCGTGTCATTTGTCCTATCTCCTTTTCCCAAGCTTTTACATAATGATGAATTTCTGTTGTGTCTAATGCATTTCTGTCAACTTTCAGGTCCGTTATTGGCAAAAGCCACTGCTAGAATCTCTAACAGAGGAGCAGCACACACATACTCATTTCTGCAGTTGCCCCCTTTTTTATGTCCCTTTGCACATCTAGCACACAATTAATGACAGGCTGTTCTTTGAGAAATAAGGTAGTGGCTGGGTTTGAGCATTTTCAAGAGGTGGATATTCAGTGGAATTTATTCACCTTGTTTTTTAATATGTTTGGGTTTTTTTTTTCATGTACAGATATGTAATCTTTATTTTAGTCAAGAAAAGAGTGAAGGCTTATGTTAGAGAAATAATTTGTGAAATATACTTAGCTTGTACAATTAAGAATACCTTAAGCAAAGTTGCATTGCTACTTTAAACATTTTTTGTGGCTTACATTCAAAATAAATTAGCTACACCATGAATACATTTTAGGATATCTACTAATGAGTTTTATTAGTGTTCTTCTGATAAAGTTGTAGATGTTTTGGCTTCTAACTGATAGTATTTCTACCTTCTCATGCTTCCAAGAGGGCAAAGTATTTCTGAAATAGAGAGAAATACTGTACAACATGTGACCTTCAGCTCTGGAGAGACACAGTTATCCACAACATAAAGCTTTGCACTGGAGCCCAGAGCAAGCCTTGTGATACAGAAGCAAATCCTTTCATTCCACTGTCTGCAGCTGATTGTCTAATGATGAAATATTTCAGTTTCAGGCTGTTTAAAATTCCCATTTAAATGACAGAGTAGGTAAGGAGTTTAAATTCTTTGACTTGGGAAGAAAATAGGAGCCAGCAAGATCCTAAGCTATATCCTAAGAAACTTGAATTGCGTATGTGTATAATTAAAATTTTACTTTATATATGAAACTGTACATTAGGTACTCATCTGACATTTTCACAGTTTGTTTTCAACACTGGACTTTTATTTCAATCATGAAAAAACCCTCTTTACCTGTAATTTGATGTAATTGTGCTGTAATGGGAGCTAATGGACAGGTAAAATACTTCGTGACAGCTTTTCAAAACCCATGAGGAAGGAAAAATACTCATTCTTTTTACATGATCTTAGGTATGACTAACTATTTTGATTATGATACTTGTAACAGGGGGAAACACTACCTTATATCAGGATTACTTCTACTAAGCTGAATGAGGCTACACAAGAAATTTGTCTCCCCAGCCTAAAAGAGGAGTTATTTGACATTTTAGCTTTCCTGCTTTCCCTTAACCTTCAAAATCATACCCTCATGATTTTTCCTTCTGGCTTTGCAATGAACCTCTCCCAGTTTCCCTGAAATTCTTCCTTTCACTCCACAGTCTGTGTATTTGGGAACACAAAACCTTTAATTTCACTAATTTCAGAAGGCATCAGCAGTGGGCCAGTGATAAACATCAAAATCATTGATTATTGATGTGAAGCAGTAAAACTTGTGACTTTCTGAAGTCAGTAGGAGTCTTGTCTTCATTACTATTTTAGGTTTTGTTAGGTGCTTTCACAGGGAAGGAATGTACTTTAAGATAAAACCAAGCTTAATGACAAATAATACAAGTTGTATATTTCTTTGTAAAGTAAGGTCTAAACTTCAGTTATTGATTCAGCCAAAACTCTCCATAACCTGAGTTAATCTGTATTTTTTTAAACTATTTGAGTAGCAGCTTTTTTAGGTTCTAATTAAGATTGTAATCTAGTTTAACAAAACCCTTATGCATACATTTAGGAACATGCTCATGAGTTTTCAAACTCAGGGCTGAAGTGCCCTGCAGAGTTACAGAGCTGCTAATGCTTTCACTGGTGATTAGTCTTAATGCTTCATCAGTGAAACTCCCATTTGAGCCAGTATAGGAAGGAAAGCCAGCCAGGATACCCTGACTAGAGTTTAGTTTTCAGTACACCGTGAGGAGGAACATGCAATACTGACATTATCATGTTATCCTGTGCCTTTTCAGTTACTGATTTGGTCTGTAGATTCAGGCAGAAAATAAACATTCACACAGAGATTATTAACAACACGTAGAGAATATCTGGAATACTTAATTTGCTAACAAGCAGTTTTGCAAGCACCTGTTCTAACAAAGCCTACTTTCCTACAGCTTTATATCTCTTGCTTGATAGGCTTTATGACTGAATTATAGTGAGTTTTTCTGTTGTCCCTGCATATATGTACAATATTCTTCTGCGAAGTAATTTGATAGCAGCATGCGGGCAACCACTTGACCGCACATCTTGGCCAAGACTCACAAGTGACTGGGGTAAGCTTGTGTGTATCTGAACCATAGTGTCTCCTCTGTGTAGCCTGCAGCTTTCGATGGAGTCGTGGATCTTGATTTTCTTTGCAACCTTTACTCTTTTGTCCAATATGGTTGAAACTGGCCAGTGGGCTGGGAAATCAGTGGCAGCAGAGGGAAGATGAGGACCCATGTAAGTATGCTTATCAGTGCAGTCCAGAGTGATGTGAGCATAACCTGGTCTCCAGGAGTATTTCCCAGGTCTGCTGGAAGGTGGAAATATATAAATAAGATACACAGGGTCACTCAAGACATAGAAAACTGGTACGTTTTACAAGGCAGAGGTATGTTGGGCTGAGCCCAACCATGTTTCCTTCTCCAGAGGCTGCTGCTGCTGCTGCTGAATTGGAGGATGATGCTCTGTGGTTTGTGGAGGCCCAGCTGGCTTTTCTACGTGATTTGCAGCCAGACCCTTTGGAGGCTGTACCTCTAGATACCTTTTTGGCACAGGAGGCAGCGCTTCACTCAAGCTTGCCCTTGCTCTCTGGTTGTTTTCTACCACCATCCCCCTGATCCAGGCTGAGGACTTTGAGGGTGTCCCTCCCTCCTGGGAATCTGCTGATGTCTTGTACAATTAACACCTCAGATCACCTGCCAGACGTGTTCTCAGTCCTGCTTTCATTCCTGCATGTCATGGAAGAGGAGGCTGCAGCTGCTAAGCTTGGCCTTGAGATTAATCATCCGTGCTGGATGGTGGCATTTCTTTTCTTAGTCTGACCCTGGTTGTCCCACAGCTCCTAATTCAGGAGGTATGACTTTATTCATCTGAAGATTTCTCTCGCCTAATGTAATTGAAGTCCTTCTTCCTGTGGATCACATGGGAGGCCCAACGTAGTATTCAATTCAATATAAAGAATTATCTTGATATTGAAAAACATTATTTAAGACAATACTCAGTGTAAGCTTTGGATTTTCTTCAAGACTCTGCTTGCAGTAAACCAAGAAGCAGTTTAAATTTTAATTTATTTCTTTCTCCTGAACATCTGTCACTTCACAGGTTTCACAATCGGGATTGGTTTCAGAATTATGTCTGCCATTATTTCAGTGTTGTCTCTGACACTGAGTTATACCATGTATACAAGTTTGTAACTGAACTGTGTGTTGCTTTTTAAGATTCTTTTTATGTCTGTGCTTCAGCAGTCTTGCTGCAAAGATGCAAAAATCTTTACCATTTAAGACTATAAGGATTTTTGTGATTGTCATGCCAGTTATGACAAATCTACCTGAACATACATCAGAATTAAATTACTACACTGTAAATTTTTTTTTCCTAGTCAGCTGTAAATTTATTTTTTCTAGTCTGTGGAGGAATGTCAGGGTTACTCAATACTGGTTTTCATCATTTACAATCCCTACCACACACCTGAGTTTTCCACCTTTGGAAAAAGCATCATAAACGTTCATCTTTCTGTGTTGCTACTAATGGATGGCAGAAGGGCAAGAGAAATCTTATCTACGTCATCTACGTCTAATAACTATGGTTTGTTATGTTATCTCAGGCTATTTTACTATTTTAGAGTGAGATTCTTGGGCTAATTTCAGTTAGGTGCTCCCATAGGAAGCCCCTATACATCCTTATTGATGAAAATCTACTTTCTATACAAAGAAGATTGTAAGAATTGCAAATTTCTTGATCTGGGTCTCTGGAATTTCAATAGGTTCTGAAAGATTTCAGAGGTCCTCACTCCCTGGCTCGCACTCCTGCAAAGCTTGTAGATGCTGCAAGAGCAGAGACCTTCTGGTCCAGGTAGCATATAGAGCTTATAAATTTTATAGCAACAGGGAGAAGTGCTGGAGGTGAAAGTCTCTCTACTACTGCAGCTTCATAAATGCCACAGGTGTCATTAAGCTGTTGGGTATTCTTGATCCTAGCCAAAGTAAGATCAAAGAGGGATACCTTCTGATACTTCAGTATGAATGCATTTTACTCTCTTCTTGATTTCTCAGCCCTGAACTGTAAAATAAGTGTCAGTTACATTGGAAAAAAGTTCTTCCGATTCTCTACACAAAGAGATTTCTTGTGAAATCGAAGTAACCCATGAATAAAATAGCAAATTTTTGTAAGAAAATGGTTGTGTACTATATGTGAATGTGGATGCTTGTTTTCATAAAGCTGCTAAGCAAAGTCGTAGAATCACAGAATTGTAGAATGGTTTGGGTTGGAAAGGACCTTAAAAATCATCTAGTTCAAACCCCCTGCCATGGGCCATGGGCAGGGACACCCTCCACTAGACCAGGTTGCTCAAAGCCTCGTCCATCCAACCTGGCCTTGGAGACTTCCAGGGCGGGGGCATCCACAACTTCTCTTGGCAACCTGTTCCAGTGCCTCACCACCCTCTCTGTGAAGAATTTCTTCCTTACGTCCAATCTAAATCTACCCTCTTTTGATTTAGACCCATTACTCCTTGTACCTAGAAAGGTACCTGCAGTGGTACCTTTCTGTTTTAAGAAGAGACAAAAATAAATAGATGATACAAGATATTCTCCCAAACTGCCAGACTTGTGCCATGCATTTCATTCCTAGTAGCTCAGAGTTCTTCTACAAAATCTTTTATTTCAGGTACATTGATGCCATTGTCCCAGCTACGGATGGGGCTCACAGGGACATAACCTAAGCTCGATCCAACCTACCAGTGGTACCGATGGCAGAGTAGCCACCGGAGCACAAAGAGTAGTGCAGGCTTGAGTATTTGTAACGTATGGTGCCATCACCTTCATCTTTCAGACCTCACATTTCATTCTGTTGATACGTTACCTCTCTGGACCATGGTACTTCCTTATTAGTCACACACCGGGTTCACTTACTCTCATTGCTATGTTGCTCTGCTTTGGTATACCTGTCCGTTTTCAAGCTTTTAAGTAAAATTTCAGGTCTGCCTTACTGCAATGTAGCTTCTGGGACCTCTAAAAAATACTGCTACTGGCTTCACTGAAGCTAATTCCTACATATGCTATTGTACTGAAAGAAAATTAATCGCTCCTTGCATTAACAATCCCAGAACACAGATTTGCTTCAGTCTTGGGTCTGCCTGTATCCAAAAGTGGTGTGTTTGCTCTATGAGGTGATTTTTCCATTAGTTTTGCTCCCCTAGAGTGCACACAACACAAGGAAGCAGGGAAAGCCAAAAGGAGGGCTCTTGCTTCACCCCCATGTGATGTGCCCTTCTGAAGAGCTCACAGGAGCATGTTGTGTTCCCCCCTTACCCAGTCCACACTCCCTGGCAAACAGCTCCCCTTCTGCATCCACAGCAGGACGGATGTCAAGTGCACCCATGCCTCGCATCAGCTGGAAATGGTGTGATTCTGTCATCTGCCACCCTTCACCTGTCAAGGGCTCTGGGAGCATCACCAGGGAGAGTGGCCAGGGACCCTCAGACCACCTGGGTTTCCCACCACCACCTGGCACCTTCAGTGAAGTGACCTCCAGCTGGTGTAGCTGCCCTAGAAGCCTCTGGCCACATCCCTGCATTCTTTGTGAACAGAGGGTTTCAGAGTCACTCCCCAGGGTGCCTCTCTGGAGACTGCAAGGGGAGCGCTGGATAACAAACCAGCTCACATCATCACCCCAATTAGGTGCCTGAGCTCTGCTGCAGGCTTAGCGTCGGCCTCCAGGCTCCATGTCTGCTCCAGGCTCCAGTAGCCAGCTAAAGGTTATCCCTCCAGTTGCACAGGTGCCTAAGTGCAGACTCCAGCAGGTGAGCATCAAGGTGCTGAGAGGGTCAGTGCTTCTCCCTGGATATGATTTGCCTGCTGCACAAGTAGATAAGCATCACTTCAGCTCTCTGCTGTGGGCAGGTATGGGCGCAGACACCATCAGTCCCATGATATGCAGTGAATCAAATCAAATAAGTATTGAGACTAATGATGTGTCACATCCTCCACTGCTTTCACAGGCAACACTGTCAGGTCCCACTTGTGCTAGAAATGCCACAGCTGAAGGGCATCTGCCACGAAGAGAAACACAGGAATTTGGTAGGTACTTCATGGGTGGTATCACACGCAGAGTTATATGAGGGATTCATTACAGAAAGCTGTGCTTTGTGTGCCCAGTAAACACACAGAAAATGAGTGCGCAAGCCTATCAGATGAGCAGTCTCTTCTTCTGGCTCCTGCACGACTCCAATACAAGCCACTGAAGACACTGGTTTGTAACTGCTGGCTCTGACTGGTGGAGGAGAGGTGAGGCTGTACAACTTGCAACCCTGCCCTGGTGGGGGCCATCTCTTTGTGCTGGGAGATGGCTCCACAGATTTGTTTGGGGAAAGAAGTCCATATCTGATGTTGTACAAAAATTGCAGGGAAGGTTTCTGGTCACAGGAAGATCAGGCAGCGTATGAATGTGATCCGATCCTGTCTCCTTTAGATCAAAGTAATACAACCTGTTTCTTGTCCCCACGGAGCTGGGATCAAACGGATCAAAGCCTTCACCTGAAACTTCTAACAGGTTCCTTAATGGGCATCACTGGCAGACAGAATTCAATAAAAACAGTTCTTCATTAAGCTGAAAAGCAGATGTGAACCCTTCCAGGAGATGTGTATTTTTCAAGCAAAAGGGGAAAGGTTCTGTTCTCCACAGGTCCAAAAAAGGAATGTTTTGAACTTCAACTTTCTACACTGTCTCATGCACTGGCAAAAATTCCTGCTTTCAGGAGGGAGAGGCTTCAGTGATCTGTTGCCTGGTTTTGAACTGTGCTGGCAGGAGCTGATGACCCCAGGGAGGGTGCTGGAGGGCAGCTGTGGCAGCGAGGACAGCACAGCTCCTCTGGTGCAAGGAGCTACCAAGAGGAAAATCAGCTACAGGCATGTGGTAATGAAACTGAGGAAAAGGGCTAAAAATACCAGCAGAGTCCATTGCCGTTCGTGCTGGGGTTCAGGTGGGAGAGCTGTGGATCTCCAGCTGGGCAGCGGGTCGTGGCTTTCCTGGCACAGGTGGGACTTCAGCCCAGCCCTGACCTTCCGTAGGCCCCGTGAAAGCATATCCTTGTGCTGCGAGTGCTTTTGATCCATCTCCAGATGTCTCTGGGGTTCTTCTCACAACTGCCTTGTTACGAGGTTGCAGACATAGCCTCGCGCCGTTTTTCTCCCCACGGTCCTTTGGTCTTATACCAGTTTCTTTGAACAAAGCCCTTTGCTATGCACAGAACGATTTCTGGGTCAGCTTTATCAAATAATCTGGTACTGGAGGCACATTTTATACCAGTAAGATAACTTATTTCAGTTTCCCAAATGAAATAAATTTTAGTGGCAGAGGACTTTTTTAATATAACTATTTCTGACCTTATTTTGTAAATTGTAGGAATACTTTTCTTTTGCACTACCAGTTGGGTCATAGAAATAATCATTTGAGCCCAAGTGAGGTAAATAGTCTTTCTGTGCAGTTGCTTTATGGGAAAGGGCTCCCCTTTGGATATTTACCAACAAATATCACCTACATATGAAAAAAGAAATTGCAGACCATGCTTCAGAATGTGTGTTTCCCAAAACCAGGCTTGGTTATCACAGGGTAGTAACACAATTGTATCATCATGACCTTTATAAATTTCCCACAAACACAAGCTTTTAAATGTTCCTTTGTTTGCTCTTTATGTGTTCTGAAAGCAGGTGATATTTTTCCTTTCTGCTCCCACCCTCGGGAACAGAGGGCATGGCACTTCCAGGCATATCCCACTTCTGCTTCACACAGCAGCCATGGCAGCACAGAAACCTAAAAACTTCCAGATTGGTTAAAGGCCAGAATAGTCCGTGGGTGACTTCGGGGTGCTGAGGGGTTGCTGTGTCACCAAAGTCCTAAGGATAAGGCCTTTGAGGTACCTCGCAGATGATTTAACTCGTTTCTCCAGATCCATATAACTGCTTAGGGAGGGCACGCCCCATCAGTATGCTTACAGTGTGAAGGAGATGGGAACCTTCGCTGCTCCCAGGCAGCATTTTCAGACTGCTCCAGTTGTGTAAAAGTGGGAATTTACGTAATTTCTCCATCTGACAGGGAAGTGGTACCTGGAGAATCATTTTGCAGGCATAGCTTTTAGATAGATAATCTAAAAATATTTACTTTAAAAAGTAAGGGGGTAGCATTTATCAGAATGAGGGTTCCCCCAGAAATTTAGGCTTGGCTTCTGAATCACAGATGTTCTTCAGAATTGATGTTCACTCCAAATGAAGCCATATCTCCAGCTTAATACATTTTTGTGGTGAGCTCAACCATCCATCTCAAAAGTTGAATACTCTAATTCAGAGCGTTCAAGATTTACTAATGTAGCTTTCAAATTGTAATGCAGATAACAGTGCCTCTCTGTGAAAGCATCCAATTTAGAGATAAAATAGAAAAGGACTCTATTCTGCATTTCAGTATTGATATAATTTAGATGCTGCAACAGTGCAGTTCATTCTTGCATGCCTTTGGCCAACTGCCAGCACAGAAATGGTGTGTGGGGAGGGGGAGAAAAAGAGAAGACATTATAGAAAAATAAAATATACTGGGAAAAGGGTGGGTTTAATGGTAGGAACTCTACCTGTGCTGTTATTTTTATTGCATAACTCCAGTAAAGCTCTGCCCATAAATTGTCCATTTTCAGGTTAGACCCATAAAGGGCATCATTATTCAAGGTCTGCCAACTATTGTCCTGTTATCGATTCTAGTAATTATTGCATTTGCAAACAAAAAAACCAATAGTTTTGAGTTTGAAGAGCAAGACTTTCAGAGATTTCCTAGGTTCAAACAGAGCTACCTTCAGTAGGCAGCTTTAATGTTCTGACGTGGAGCAGCACAGAGGGGGCTTTCACCTACGTGTGCTGGAGGACTGGGAGTATGGATGGACCAGCTGTCTGAACAGGAGAAGGTGGCATATCTTTCACTGAGATATCCCTTGCTGGATTGTTTCAGAACAGATTGTTCGCACTAGAGTTAGTGCAAATAAATTATTTCTAACTAACTAACTGTTGTGACGCATGCAATAAGGGGAGATGTACACTTGCACTTTAGCAAACCTAGGAACAGCCTCATAAATATTGAAGAGTGGTACACTTTGTGCAAAGTCCCTTTAGGTAAGCCTGCCCATTTCCGTAGGGCAACTGTGTCTCAAGCCTGGGTAAATGAAAATTGGCCATCATGTTTCTTTTAAAATAACAGTTGGATTAAAAGGTTCTGTAAGAGCTCGTTTCCAATATAACTCACTCATTCTCAAGCCAGTACTATGGTCCAAAACAAATGTTCAGGCGATGCACGAGGTGTTTCTGTCAAAACAATGAAACAGCTGTCAGTCTTCACCACCTGTTTTCTTACAGTAGTTCTTCTTCTCACTTGAATTCCCATCTTATGTGTCTTAAGGGTTGTCCAGAGACAAGCTGGCTGCTGCGGTCTGCAGATGCTGTGTGGTTCACTCAGAGGAAGCCTCGAGTGTGATCATTTGAAGCTAGCAAATTTTTAGAACACAGAATTAAATTGCAAAATATTTTGGCTGCATTACAGGAGGATTGCAGCACGAGGAGTGCTGTTTATTTTTGATTAGGAATGTCAGCAATAAAGTGAAAAAACAGAAGAATGGAGCTAGGGAGATGACCTTGTTCTGATTGTGTCCGTAACAGAGTCTGACTGCTGTTGCTGTGTCCAGCAGTAGGGTTGCTATAGACATAGTGTTGATTTCTATTTGGAAACACAGGAAGCATCATATGAAGTTGGGCTGGATGTCCCCCTGGCCCATCAGGTATCCCTGAGAGCCTGTGCCTACAGCGAGGTGGAGCACAGCAGAGAGTTGGTGTGGAGAGGGTGGTGGAGTAGTGCTCGCTGGTCTTCAGTGCTTGCAACCAGATTCAGCGTGGCCGTCTGAAGCTGGCATTAGCACTCTTGTGTTTAGGCAAAGCCCTGTACTGGTGTGGTTGGGCTGCACCTACATCAAAGACAGTGAAGCCCATGGAGTGCTGCGCTGCAGAAGCACAGGTCGCGGCTCATTCAGGCACGTCTTCATCACACGCCGTTTTGTCTCGTACGTTCCTAGTGGCCCCTGAAACTGTAAAAATCATGCCAATGGCTAGATTAGAAAGAAGTTTATATCTCTAACTATTTTTTCTACCTAATGTCAGTGTGTGTTACTAGCTCTATAATGATTTGATCCTCTTGTTAACTCTGTAAGGCTCTTGGTTACTTGATACTTTGAAATAATGACATCCATGGGTTATTTAGCCATTTTGTTTTCTAATTAAAAAGAAGAAAGTTCTTCAGATGTAGATAAATGCCACCTTCCAAATACTTGAAATGTTTGCTTTTGTCTTATGACAGGGCAGAGAACAATATCCTTCAGTATATACGATTTTGTTCACTTACTCTCTAACCAGTCACAGGCTTTTCAGTTTCTCTCTGAGGCAGGAATTATTTTCTACCTTTACTGACCTATGTACATTAATTTTTGCAGTATTCCTTTCTGAACTCTGTCTATTTAAACTCTATTCTTGTGAAGCTCAGAATGGACACACCCTTAAAGGCAGGAGTGAGCATTGTTTACTTTGGGACATTACGAGACAAGAAATTATCTGTCCTGCTCCTTGTGCATCCCAACATTTTGACTGTAAGCAGGAGTTCATTCTCAGCATGGACACGGGTTGTTTTCCTCTGTGGCTGCATTACACTTCCAAGTTAGTAATGCAGAGGAGTCGTTCAGACCATTTCCTTCACATTCCTGGGCTGTATCAGAAGTGTGGCCAGCAGGTCGAGGGAGGTGATTGTCCCCCTCTACTCTGCTCTCGTGAGACCCCACCTGCAGTACTGTGTCCAGCTGTGGAGCCCTCAGCATAAGGATATTAACCAGTTGGAACGAGTCCAGAGGAGGCCACGAAGATGCTCAGAGGGCTGGAGCCCCTCTGCTATGGGGACAGGCTGAGAGAGTTGGCCTGGTTCAGCCTGGAAAAGGGAAGGCTCCAGGGAGACCTTATTGCACCTTCCAGTACCTGAAGGGGGCCTACAGGGAAGGTGGTGGGGGCTTTTTACAAGGGCCTGTAGTGACAGGACAAGGGGTAATGGGTTTAAACTGAAAGTAGGGAGAGTTAGATTAGATACCAGGAAGAAGTTCTTCAAGGAGAGGGTGGTGAGGCACTGGGACAGGTTGCCCAGAGAAGCTGTGGATGCCCCATCCCTGGAAGTGTTCAAGGCCAGGCTGGATGAGGCTTGGAGCAACCTGGTCTAGTGGAGGGTGTCCCTGCCCATGGCAGGGGGGTTGGAACTAGATGATCTTTAAGGTCCCTTCCAACCCAAACCATTCTGTAATTCTATGATTCTGTGATTTGTCTGTGTCCTAGCTATCACATCGCTCCATCAAGACTCTCTTGAGGAGTTCCTTCAGTTTTTTCCTAGTTTTGATCAATTTAAAGAATTTTTTTTCTCTTTGTCTATTCTGTAGTTCTCTCAGGTCATACATAAATATAATTAGCAGCACTAGTTTCAGTCTGGGACTTAAGTGCGCTGGAGTGTAACCTTCAGTCACACTGAGAGGCGACCCTTTATTGATGCATCTGTTCCTATTGTGTTTGCTGGCCGCGTCACTGCTTATCCTTCACACCATGATTTACTTACCTCCTTGTACAGTACTCTGCCAATGGCTTTTTGAAAGTGCTGCTGAACCACATCAGCTGCTTCTTTTTCCATCCGCTATCTTGTAGGGTGGTGAAAAACGAAACAATCCTTCCCAGTCCCTCTGTCTGAGGAGCAGTTTAAGAAGGAGTGCAAGAATCACGGTTGTGACCCATTCATTTGCCTTTTGTTCCTCTTACTCAAGAAAAGGACAGGTAAAAAAAAAATCTTCCCAGCTACAACAGTTGACTTATGCCTTTCTTGTTGACTGATTCTCACTTCTACAGCCTTGTCTTTCTCTATCTTAAATTAAATCAACTTTAGATATCATTGAAGCTAGACATCCTTTGAAACTTCATACTGATAGGCAGAGGCAGATATCAGCTAAGCAGCAGGTATTAAAATACCAGGATCAACTTTAGGGAAGGAAGCTAGAGCTACTTTACAAACGCTTTTTTGATTTTTTTTGTTCTTCCCTCTGCTCCTAAAAGGAAAGCAGCAGCAGTCTTTGATCTTAGAAGACTGCAACACATTGAGGAGTGTAACAACTGTTTCCTTGCTTATTGTAAGAGCCAAAATGTTTTATTATTTCCCATCATTTTAATATTAGATTGCCCTGAAAATTGCAATACAAAGTAGCTGATACTAAAAAGAAAAAATTAATCTCTTCTCACTACATGATTCAAAAAGGACCAGAGAAATGCATGTCATGAATAATCTGTTGAAGCCATTAAACACTGCCTCTGGCTCCAGAATTCCCTGACCGGCAACACACTGCAGACTGGGGAAATATTCCTGTGTATTTTCCCTGTTCATGTAGTCTTTCTTTCTGTGCTATCTGCTATTGGCAGCTGTTGAAGAAAAAGTACTGGACACAATGGAGACCCTCTGTGGGGTCCCATGCTCCTGGGGTACAGAGGAAAGACAGTTATTGAGTGGTGGCACTGGTCTGGGTGTACATGGAAAGTCACATTTGTCGTGGAGAGATGAGGATGAGCCACTACACCTCGTTGTAAGGCAGTCAGGTCTTCCCTCTTCCCTTAGGCAGAGCACGGGAACCAGAGCCGCTGGACAATTATGTGATTGTTTCGTCCTGAGCAAAAGCAAAAGCTTCCCTAAGAAGGCAGGTGCTTCAATACAAACAGAGGATATTGTTGCTTTGTGAAATTCTTTAATGGCGATTACAGAGACTGTATTCGGCATCTCTGAAATGTGACGTCTTTGATCAGTTGTGTGTGCAAAGATGGGCTGAGGTAAAAGGCTGGGAAAGAAAGCAGAGTTCCTTTTAATTAAAATGATTGATTACTACAGTGTGTTATAGTCCAAAACTGATTAATGTTCTTAATGAATTACTTTAATCTATTTGTGAGTTTCTTTTTAAGTCTCTTGTGGGTATACATTATCAATACCTTCCTTTGCTAAAGCAAATTATTTTTCCTCTCTATTCTAAGGACAGTTTAGCCAGACAGCCACATTCAGAATTACAGACATTAGAAATCTGAGGCTGCTTATTCATAGGCAGGAGATTTTAACTAGTTATTATCTAAAACGTACGACCTTCTAATAACCTTCCCCAGAAAGGCAAGATGCAGAATGAGACAGTAGTAATTAGAGAAGTCACGAATGTCAAATTACAGCTTCTGTGTAACATTTTAATCACTGATTAGTTAATGCTGGTCAGTGTCTTGCCCTTTGGGAGTGCAAGGTATAAATCCCAGTTGATGACTAACCTTACCATCCTCCTGCGTGATGGGCCGGGGCTCCTTGCCACAGCCTGGTCCTGCCAGCGCATTCCCTGCCTCCCGTGGTGCTGCCCAGGAGGTGATGGCCCTGCCTTCCCCCCAGACTCAGCAGCCCTTCTCAGTGGGGGGATACTGAGGGACCAGGGGCTTTTCGACTGAATCAAGAGGAGGTATGTCCACACCTAGGGTTTGGCAGAGGTGATGGAAAATGGGTCACCTGATTGATATTGGTTCTGCTTAGGTAGGAAAGCATGAAAGCAGCGTGTCTTCACCACAGCCTCTGGTCACACTGTGCATCCCATGCACAGTGACAGCACTGTGCTGTCAGGTCCCGGTCCCTCCAGGATTTCTGTCTCTTCTCTTTAATGGAAATTGCTGGAAGAAAACACCTCTTAAGCATTAAATTTAGTAACTCTGGAACAAGATATGTTATTCTCTGAGCTGCTTAACACCTGCTTAACATCTGCTTAAACACTGTCAATAGTTAAATTCACCTTCATTAAGTGGACTTGATGCCAGTGCCACTCTCCTTATTGGTCCCTTTAAAAGATCCTGGGAGATGTCTCACTGAGGGGGCTGCTTTGTGTCAGTTGTTCCAGGTAGGACAGGGGATACTATAATTTTTCATTTATCACTCATCCTTCTTGCCTGAAGCCAAGGCATCTCCCTCTGTGTGGTCCAAAGCTCATCTGCTTCCTGTAGGTCTTCACTCTCATTTCATTTTGAACATACTTCTGTGCTTGCAGGAGCCTTTCACAAGACAGACGTGTGATGTCTGCGTGCCCAATGTAACCACGGGACACTGTGGAGACTTGGCTGCGGAAAGAAATACTCATTCTCCCCAGCACAGGGTGGCCTGTCGCTTCCCGATGCCAGTGATCGAGCAGCAGGAGCTGTTAGATACAGCTGCCACTGTTGGAGCTGCCCCTGACTTCGGGTGTCTCATTTTACCTGCAGTACTCCATCCAGCTCTGGGCCCCACAACATAAAAGAAGGATATTGACCAGTTGGAACAAGTCCAGAGGAGGCCACGAAGATGCTCAGAGGGCTGGAGCACCTCTGCTATGGGGACAGGCTGAGAGAGTTGGGCTTGTTCAGCCTGGAGAAGAGAAGGCTCTGGGGAGACCTTATAGCACCTTCCAGTACCTGAGGGGGCCTACAAGGAAGCTGGGGGGGGGGGGGGGGGATGCTTTTTACAAGGGCCTGTAGTGACAGGACAAGGGGTAATGGGTTTAAACTAAAAGAGGGTAGATTCAGACTAGATATAAGGAAGAAATTTTTTACACTGAGGGTGGTGAAAGACTGGAACAGTTTGCCCAGAGAGGTGGTAGATGCCCATTCAAGGTCAGGTTGGACCAGGCTCTGAGCAACCTGATCTAGTTGAAGATATCCTTGCCCATGGCAGGGGGTTTGGACTAGATGATCTCTAAAGGTCCCTTCCAACCCAAACCATTCCATGATTCCATGATTGCCTCGTGCCTCAGACACAGAGCCTGCAGGCAGGTATTTGGCACTTCTTTGGCTGGAGGAGGAACTGGATCAGCTCCATCCATCCAGAAGCCTTCAGCTTTAGATACTTGTGTTCTGCTTTTTAAATTCAGCCTGTGAAGGTAGCACCCTACAAGGGTAGTGCCCATGGCATGATGAGTGCTCATGCTGAGGGCTGGCACATCCCCACCCCAGTCGACTGTGCTGTGTGGAGGTTAAGGAATATTATATGGTGAGGAAGCAGGCAGCTTTTTTTTTTTTTTACCCCTAAGTTCTCCATGCTCATCAAGTTTGAAAGCCTAGGGCAAGATTAATTAAAATCAATGGAGCAAAGCAAATTAAGCCCTTAAAAGTGTTCTTTGGGGGCTATCAAAACCAGAATAATTCAAAATAAATATTCAAATGTCTGGGGCTTGTTATGAGACTGTTTTATCGTTCAGCCCATTCATCCTCTCTCTTTCTCTCTTATTTCTTTATCTGTTTTTCACAGGGCTCAGCAGATGCTCTTTCCTCAGCGTTTCACACCAGCATGTCTCTGTGCAATCTCAGGACTCTGCTCCCACACAACTAAAACAAAAATCACACTCCAAACACATAGCCTAATCCAGCAACTCTTACTCACACTAGTAAGCCTTGCAGAGATATGAATAGCACTGTTCAGGTTAATGGGATGGTTTGTGAGAAATAAGAGTAGGCTCACAATTCTAAGCAGCAATCATGGCATGAAAATCTGCATTTTGTTTTGACTAGAAGAAGCACAGTTTTGTATTGTGTATTATCAGGAAAAGTCCTATCACTTGCAAATATCTCCAAATGCCTTAAGCTGTCTCCCCAGTTGTCTTCCCGACTGAAATCCAGACTAGGCTCAGCATCCTCCACAGGGGAGGATTTGTAAGGGTAGATACTCACTCTGTGAAATCTCAGCTCTGTTTGGTTTGGGTTTTTAATTCAGAATTTAATTCTGCCACCTGAGTGGTCCAATATTACCCTGTCTGGTAGGAAAACCTGCTCACTGATACACACCTGCTGCTGCCTGCAGTCTTAGTGACTCGTGATTCCAGACAGAGTCCGTCACTGATGGATGGACTTGCTCGATACTTCCTAGTGTAATTCCAGATGTTACGGGATGATTGTGATGGTAATCATTGACATCTCTAGCAACATAGTAATTGTCTATTTAGACTACATTCGGCCTGATTACACAAGGTGAGCAGTGGCAGTCAGAATTCCACTGCATGTTTAGCAAACCTTATATTGAATTTATCACTGGAAGGAATAGGAATCTGGAGATAACTCCTCCAGATTACATCGTGTCTTTGGCTTCCTGTGAAGGACTCTGAGTCCCTCGGGTCCTGGCTTCTTGTCTGTAAACTATATGTGCAGCACTGGGCTACGAATATTCTGAGTCACCAGCCTTCTCTCGATGCCAGAGCAGTGGTACTGCCTGCTGAGTAGCAAACACAGTTACCTGCAGCCCAAACTATGCTCTTCTTATTTTTGTAGTATCAGAAAACAGATCAACACACAGCTACAGCTTAGAGTTGTTACTTGAGATCTTCTTTTTTTCCCCTATCTTAAATAATTTTCTGAGTCTCTCCTTTTAGCTGGGTGATTGGACTGACACTGAAGGGTGCTGTGCTTGTGCCAGCCAGAATGAAAGCTTGCTTTCAAAAGGCTCCTTTATTTCCTAAGTGTGAGAGATACTGCTACCCACAGGAGTGCTCTGGCTCCTGTAATAATGTTGTAGCCCCTGAATGCAATTTTTATTCTGGGGAAAAAAAAAAAGTTTGTTAATTTGTTTTTCTCTGCTAAAGTTATATGTGTGACACTTTGCTCCAGTTAATGTGGAGATGTAGCATAAAAGATGTGTGATGTGAGCCACACTGCACAGAGAGACTTCACTATGGGGACTAGTGCAGTGTTGACCCAGGACTTTGTTATGAGGATATTGTAGTTTTCATCTTTACTGACTTTCTGTTTTTCAAATGCAGACATCTAAAAGTGTGAGGTGCAATTTTGTACCTGAGGCTTGTAGAGAAAGTAAACTGAAGGCTAATGGGTGGCCTGGGTGAATGAACACATACACTAAATTCTGCTAGAGACACACCAGCCTAAAAGGTTCAACTCAATAATGTACAATTAACAGTTTCTGGATGAATAAATTTCACCATGAAGCCTGATGGAAGGCCACCAAAGGTAATGCAAATGCTTCTAGGGCTCTGATCGCTTGCTGGATTTTGTAGGTGTAGTTGACAGGCAAGAGAAATGAAAGAAAAAAGTAACTAATTCAGATAAAACCCCTTTTCAATGGCAAATTACACGGCTGTTACTTTACTTTTAGGACATTTTGATAGAAAAATGAACAACTTGGTAAAAAAAGTGGCTACTTTCAAGGTTTTAGTTCTTGAAAATCTGGAGAATACTGAATCTAAGTCTTCCTCTTAATTAACTCTACGAAGTATTGCAAGGGGCATTGCTAGCAAAGAATACCTGTAAGCTGTCTGCATGGGAGAAAAAAAGAATTTTTGCCTCTCCCCACTGTTTTTAAAACACAGGAAGCTAGAAATAAGCGATTTACCTAGATGTATTTCTGCATCAGGGACAACCAAATCTTACTTATTTCTAAAGAGCTTTTTCAAGATTTGGGTCTTGCGTTACCCTTACAAAAGCCCAACAATGAGAAGTGCTGCTCCTGGATGCTTTATGTGAGGCAGGAAGGATGCCGCTGAGCAGGAGAATCCTTGCTGGAGCTCTCCATAGTTCCAGGAATCACACAAGAATCTCTGGTTTCTGCCAAACAGCATGGGTTACCGGCAAAGGGTTACTGCTGAGCCCCAGCAGCACACACGGTCATTGTGCCAGGTCCAGGTGTCCTCCACAGGCTGATGAATGAGAAGTGTGAACTAGGTGGCAGGAAGCCTGTGGTGGGAGGAGACGTGGGACCCCTGGGTCAGCACTCAGAGAGGCAGAAAGTGCTGGGAGGGGTCAGTCTCCCCATCCCAATTTCGGCCGATCGCTGGGGGAGAACCTGCTTTGTTCGGCAAGGGAAGCCTGGAATAATAGCCAACAGTATTTCCTGGTTTTCCTAATCTTGCTTTTCTGGTTGACAGGTTGTTGCCAGCGTTGTTGACACTGTGCATGAACTGCACAGGAGAGCTGTGGACAAGGCTCTCGAAACTGCTGTCAGAGCAGAGCTGACATCCTTCCCTGCATTACTGGCTATATAAGTGCCTGCCAGGAACATTTAAAATACATTCTCATGATTCAGTCTTGGTTGAGGGTTGCAGAGAGGAAGGAATATGGCTCATGGTGGAAATTCTGCCCACAGCCCAGCTCCCATGTCTGTTAGCAGGGGACTTCGCTGTGAGCATCGTCCCCACGTGCTTCCCAGACAAGAATATCTTAGCCATAACAGTCTGTGACAGAGTTGTTTTCCTCTATAACACATCTGATCCATCTAGACATTCTGTACACCCCTTGCCAAAATACTTGTCTTTGAATACTTCTCCCTAGACACAGAATTCATCCTCACCACCAAAATAAAAATAATGTTGAAGTTATAATGAACTACTGTTGTTCAAAAGCCAGTATCCTGTAATAATCATATTAATTCTCCCCCATCTACGCTTAAATGAAAACCTGTCCATGCCACTGTTCGGTTTCCCTGGTTACAGTGACTTTCTGATATTCAGGTGCGAATTTCTGATGTTAAACACGGTGTCTTACTGCTTTTGTGCTGTGGTAAAGGTTAGAGGGGAAGAGTGAGCTTTTGTCTGAGTAAAAACAACATAATCTTATTAACTTAATAGAAATGGTAGCAGTTACACTATGTGCATGTTTGTATTTTTTAAACAATTAGAGGAGTACTTGCTAATTAACAGAGGGGGTAACGGGGATAGCGTTATTGTTACCAAAGATGTTTGATTTACAGCTTTGTAATTTTAAGCAAAGGCAATTTGATATTCTGAATACATAAGAAAATTTTGCTTTTGGTGCTCATAAAGTACGTTCTGTATTGCTGCTTCAACTTCAGCAACGAGTGAAGGGAGGCAGCTTTCCTACCTGTAGGGTTAGGATGGTTAGGGAGCAGTTTCAGAATCCCCTTTGCCAGCTACGTGAAAGCGATGGGGGCAGCTTGCAGGATTAAACACTTGCTCACATTTATATTCCACCCTGCCATCTCTTCCAGTGCTGGTGTGGATGCAATGATTTCTCTTGCCCACAGGCTGCCATTTAGACCATCCCATTTTAGAAGGTTACAGCTGAAAATATTGCATATCTCATCCCTTCTTCCTTCTCATAATGTATTTTAACATGCATTGCCTTTCATTTCACTTAGAGAATATTGGTTACACAGAGGGTTTTGCAAAATCTACTCAAGCTCTGAAGGGGAATGGTTGGAAATAAGCATCCTTAAACATTTGCATGGTGTGTTTTTTTCCATAATATTTCCATATATTGCTTTGGCTAACAACTTCTTTTGTACTTAGACATTGTGGATTTGCTTGTTTTACAAATATTCCTGCTGTGTTAAAGGAAAAAGGCAGTTCATTATGAGCTTTACCCAATTATGCTACATAATTCCACAAAAGACAGAAATTAGTCTCTTGAGTTTTGTCAGCTACTGTATGCTGTTCTGACGCCAGCGTTGCCTAACGTGTTCTGTCTTGCCATATGTCTGTTATAGAAGAATAGAAACAGCCATTTTAGATCAAAGTGTAATTTCCTTGTGCCTGCTATCCTGCCTTTGACAGCTGGGTACAAAAAAAGTATAAATTAAGATGAATAGGCCTTCAGAGGATATGTTGCGGGCTTTTTCTTACCTGAAAGACAGAGTGCAAGGTGAGCTTTATGCATTAGGGAACGTTTTGGTTTTCCAAAATCAAGGCCTGGTGTGCGGTTATTGAATGATAATGATATTGTTTATTTTTAGGCTTAAATAAAAATGTTCCGTCCAGAAGTAGTAAGGAAGATTCCATACGTGATGGCTCAGGAGTTCGTAATCTTTAATTAATTAATAGCTCCTCTGTCGTAAGCAAAGGGCTAATTTCTCAGCAGATACCACAGTGAAAAGTCAACTGCCCGTCCCCCGGCGCTGAACGTATTCTGCAGTCTCTTCCATCTTATGGACACCCAAGATAGCTCCACCCAAGCTCACCTCTACAACACAGCACAAAGGCAGTGGCTGGCTCTGTAACTCATAGTCACGTTAGTACAGTGCTATGCCCAGGCCCAGCACCTCTGCTCCTCAGCGGAGCAAGTAGCTCCAGCTGCAGGTTCACACTGGCGGTCTGTGTTGCTGCCCATCTCAGGGCTTGATACATCAGCACTGTCTGGGGAAACCCTGCACTTCCATGTACTGCATGTTACCAACCTACCTGCCATACCCTGGGAGAAGTGCGGGTGTGCTTTCCGACAAGTACGCTGCAAAGCAGCCCTGCAACATCCTTGGCCAGGCCAGCGTAAAACGGGCATCTCTGACTAGGAGTCGCTCTTTTCCTCCTCTCAGTTTGCACAGTGGATTAAATGCAGTTTGCGCACACGTTAAAGACACTTTCTAAATATTTAAAATACAGTCACATGAGTCAGTTTGGATGAGATTCCTTTTACCCAATTGTAGCTGTCTAGGTGGCTGTCCCCCAGTAATTACTGGAGGGAGAAAGAAAGGTACTTGCAGGGTGATTCACGAGGAAATACATTCCCTCATTACATTTCCTCATTACAGAAGGAAACCCTTCTTCCCTGTGAGGGTGACAGAGCACTGGGACAGGCTGCCCAGGGAGGTGGGGGAGTCTCCTTCCCTGGAGACTTTCCAAAGCCACCTGGACTTGTTCCTGTGTGATCTGCTCTAGGTGACCCTGCTCTGGCAGGGGGGTTGGACTAGATGATCTCTAGAGGTCCATTCCAACTGCTAACACTCTGTGAATCTGTGATTCATCCAACAACTCTGATTTGGGTTCCCCTACGAGTGCCCAGCTAGGCTGTCACATTGAGCTTGTCAGCATCATGCGACCCTGTGAGAAACACATGAAAATCACTTAGACGTGCCACATGAAGGAAGAGATAGAGAGAGCTTTCAGTTTAGCTCTGTGTGATATTTAACAAAAATACCCTATGGCCTATTCTGTATAACAAGATTTTTAGCCTGGTTTCCCCTTGAAATGAGGCGTATGTGATCATGCTGTCTTCCTATCTGTCATGTCCTTCTCAGAAATTTTATTATCAACACGCATACTTCAGTCAAATCTAACAGAAGAGACCCAAATGTCATATCCTCCCGAGAAGTCTGACACTGACTAGTTTGACAAAAAGAGTCCCAAATTAGCACATTCACTGGATGAAAAACAGCAACGAGAGCTCGGTGGTTAGCAGTTTGACCTCGTGGTTGGCTGGTGACAGCCTATGGACTGACAAGTCAATAACAGATGGAGCCGAGAACCAGTTACAGCATCTGCCGCTTTTCATCTGGTCAGCAGTTAGGGGACAAGGGAGTAAGGAGATGTGTTTATGCTTGGGGAATTTGAAGGGGAGGAGTGAGAGACTTCGAGATACTGAGGTGTTGCATCTGACAGCTAGTGATATAGAACACAAAGCCATTAAAATATTGCCTATTATTTCTGCTGTTTGCCCCCAGAACTTTTAGCCTGTATTTTTAATGTCACTGGATTAAATACTAACCGTCTTCACAGCACTTACCTTAGAACTGGCAGACAAAATAATGATGAACCTATACTCTACTACTGTAGAGTATTCTCAGATTACACTCTCATGTATGTGTATGCACATCATTCATGTTGAATTCTCCGAATTCAGCATCTTCAAGGATGTGATTACTTAAAGCACTGCCCATATACCAATTTCTTAGTGTAACCTGAATGTTAATATTTTTCAAGTTTGAAATGGTTGAACGTCAACACGATTTACAGGGCCTATTTTAATTATCTTGAACAAACAGTTATCATTCCAATTCTGTAACTATGGAAATCAAAAGAATAAGACAGGATGGAGAAATAAATGACAGAATCACCTGCGCAGAAATGATATTACATGGATGAAATACAGGCCAAGAGAGCAGAACGGTGGAAAGTGTCAAATGGTGACCCAGCTTCCAGAAAGATTAATAGTTAAGGGACATTATTTTGCTGTTCAGTTTGAAATGGGATTCCCCATTGACTTAAAAACTGAGTCATGATATTGCCAGGATATTCCCATTGCTGTTTTACTTATCCTTTGCTGTTCTTGAGGAGTACCCTCTTGTTGGCAGGTTTTTTACTGTTTTCTTTCCTCCCACATACCTCCTCCTAGCTATGCTTTCTGGGTTTCTTTTACCCGTCTTCTCTCCATCTCTCCGGCAAATCCTCCATCAAGACAGCCTCTCATTCTGCCTCCTTCCCACTCTAGTCCGGTCTCTCTTCCAGCAGCCCACTCACTCAAAGGCCAAAGGTTTTGCCGACAGTTCAGCTTTTCCCTTCTTCACGCAGTGCCCTCCTGAGCATTCATTTCTGTCACCTTCCCTATGTAAAGTGAGAGAAATTTAAGCAAACAAATGTGATACTATCTTCATGCCCCACTGAACTATTCTGTCATCTTCCTGTTGCCACCCTTATCTTTATTAGCTGTCCATTCTATCATCTATCTGCCTTGTCTTGGGTAGCAAACTCCTAGACAGCAAACTCTTTGAATCAGCAGAAGTATCTTTCCATTTCAATGATCTATGACAAATAATGTGAGAGTATATTCCATACTGCTAACTACTACATATTTCACAAGCTCTGAATTTGATGAATTGGCACCAGGGAAAACCACTATTTTTCTATTCCCTACACAGTGTGTTTAGATTTTACTGTTTAATCAAGTGATGCTTAGTTCATTTGAACTGACTTACGTACAATTCTCAGTCTTCAATTCCCACATTGTAATCAACAGCTTAATAACACACAGTAAACAGTCATCACGCTTGATCCTAGCAGCATGCTGTACGTTGAGGCGGTGATCTTGAATTCAAGGACAAAACGCATTCTGGAACCACCTTTGTTGGGCCAAACACTGATTTTCATTTTTCTTGGCAGCCAGAAGGAAAGGTAGTCATACGGTGCAGTACACGTGTAAATCTGCTTTTGGGGTTTTTTTAGTGGAGTAGCAAATAGTCAAATAGCACAGGTTTGTATTTTCTGTGCAAAAAATAGTACCGGAGGGTAGTTACATGAATACTAGAGAAGCTTGGTCTATCCCAGCAAGCTATTTGTGCTGCAGAACATTTGGGCGAAGTTTGTGTTAAACTGCAGTGATGACATCAGTGCCAGTAATATCCCGCTAAACAACTTTTTCAGTGAAGGACCACTAAATCTGTAAATCTACAGGTTACGTTTACCATATACGTGTATCACAGGCAGAGCTATGTGTGTGCGGGTACTGTAGGCAAAACACCGCCTACAGTAACCTGCCTTCAGTAGCTCAACATCTCTGTGCCTTGTGGTTGGTGACTTATAGGTGTTCCTTGAATTCTGTCTTTAATTTTCTAGTTCTGAATTACAGTCAAAATCATAATGTTGCGGTTAATAACTAGCAACAGTTTGAAAAACTGGATGACACAATTATTTGCCGGGATAATTTCTTCGAACTGGAAAACAGAACATCAGTCATAATCTACAAGAATTGTGTACGGAATGTGTATCTTTTAATAGGAAAGTGGCACTGATGTAATGAGTGTATAATTACATTTAAACAAATGGTTTCCCAAACTACTCTCAGCAGGGGGACATCTGTTCTAATTGGTATTTATATGCTTTTCCTTGTTTAGATCCTGCTCTGGAGGTTACCTTTGCATTGCTCACAGTCAAAAATAATTTTCTATTGGTAATTTTCCATTCAAAGAAAGCTGAATGTTTCTTGGGGAAAAGTTATACTTTCTGAGAATGTAAACTCAAGAAGTGTTAGGAAATTTGGTTGTGGTCCTCACATCTGGTGTGACTTACCTCCCTTGCAGTTTCAGTGCAGTGTGCTTTATTGCTTAAATCCGCTTCAGCATTTGCATGGGATGTGTCTGAGAGACCATGAATGTCTCAGTACTATTTAAAGAGAAAACACATTCATACGGATAACTCTAGAGTGGGAGGTAAAGATCAAAGGAAGGGAAATCAAACTTCACAAAATTTTTCACTCCAATTTTGATGATAATCGGAATAATTGGACAGAGCGCATTTGCATTTTAAATGTTTGGACATGACTTATCCAGGAGCAAATTGTCATTTGGGGGCCATATTGCACATTTTAACAGGGCTGTACGGTAATCAAATAGATCTCGCACTAATGTACATCCTACATAACTCCACCAGGGACGAAAGAGTTACAAAAACATGGCCAGTGCCTGCAGTAATGTTTTTCTTTTCGGACACACTATAATAAAACAGTGTTTCTATATTAAAAATTTTGGCTTAACCAAATCAAATATTAAAATGTAGTTAAACTGATGTTGTTTCCCGTGAGCGCAACATGTAAACCTATCTAACATGTGAGTGAAAGCATGCAGTTTATTACACGGCAGATGGTCATGCAGTTTGTGATGCAAAGCAGTGCGTTGCCTCAATCCCTCTGAGACACCTACCTGTAGCTGGAAAGGACTTTGACCAGAAAAAGTTTTTGAGTAAAAGTATCTGAAATATCCGTCTGAGTAAGATGAACTGCCATCCTCTGCCTCTAAAGCTATCTGTCTTGTAATTCCTTACAGCCAGACCATTTTTCTGTGGCCCAGATTCTGTTAACATTACATTAAATTTATTGCACATTCATTATTCTATTTAAAATATGAGACTAACTCCAGTGTAACTGCACTGCATGAGATCAGAATTTGTCTGTGGTTGTTGTATAAATGGAAACTCGCGTACTTTGGAAACAGAAATGCTGAGGGAACTGAAAACTCTAAAGATATAAAGAGAATTGTATTTAAGCAGGCT
The DNA here is from genome assembly GCA_027574665.1 of Rhynochetos jubatus. Taxonomy (NCBI): domain Eukaryota; kingdom Metazoa; phylum Chordata; class Aves; order Eurypygiformes; family Rhynochetidae; genus Rhynochetos; species Rhynochetos jubatus. The sequence goes on from CM050652.1 coordinate 14,279,733, forward strand.
TAAGTAGGCTTTACTTTTAATCCTTTTTAAAAAAACAGACATGCTGAACAATAATTCATTCAGAAATAGTAAACCATCAAAAAAGACAATGCTATAAGGTAAGAACTACAAATGAAATAAGGCTAAAATCCCTTCTAATATGATTATAGTTACACGTTAGGAAATTCATGATCTATCAAGAGTATAAGAGCATCCAAACCCTGGCTCATCTATACACAGTTTGTTTAACAGAGCAGTGCTAACATATTTAACACAGCTGGAGCCAAAATACGTATTTTCTTTTACAGTAGTAAATGTCTACCTTAGCTGCTTGGCTTATTATTTCTAGAGCAAAAGAAAATAAATCCTTAGAAAAGAGGCATAACAAAACCTCTTAGGGTGATGAATAAATTTCTAATTAAAGACAGGGCTGTTGGTAGTGCATGGGTATTCAGGCCTTCCTCACCTCCAGTTAGTACTCTATGGCACTTCATGCAGTTTGGATTTACACTGCAGAAACATGTTAGGAAGACCAGAAGAAAGACTTCAGAAACACTAGTTCAGAAGAAAAATTGTAATACACCCTGGAAGAAATTGAAAGTGTCCTCCAACTCGCTGGCATGGGTATAGTACTTCAAAACCAAAAATCACTTGTGACTTGTTTCAGATAATGTGCAGGAATGTATTCCAGTTTATCATCTTTTTCTTGACCAAAATTTGATTCTGTCCCATACGTAGTCAGAGCTGCGTCATTTCCTCATTTGCTCAAATGCCAGTGTTAGTAAAATCAGGGGAGATGCACAGGGCAGGGTTCAGCTTGCAAATTAATACTTTGATTTAGATGTCTGTATGTGGAGGGCTACACGTGGACTCAGTGTCCAGTAACTCCCAGTACAGTTACTGGAGACGTAGTCAATACAGTCAGTGGAACCTGGTGAGCTATTCAGCTTCTCTGGAAGCAAGCACGTACAATTGATGACTGGATTGTCACCTGGACTCCTCTGGCTGTATTGACCACATCTCCATGGACTATAGTTGGAGCGTAAACAGTTCAATTTAGCTGCCTTAATCTCTGTGTACACTGCCGACTTGAGTGCTGGTTGTTCTTATTCATGTCAGAATGAATTACTGAACAGAGATAAAAACCCTCAAATTATGCCAATGATGTTATTTGGTAATTTTATTAGCAAGAACCTCTCACATAGCTACAGAGTTTGGCTGCTTAACCAGACCCGCCTGTGTGTTTGAAGCACCCAAAACTGATGGGCCTAAAAACACCAGTTGCAATTTTGTTTCCATACCTTATTTCCCATGAGTTCTACACTTCTAAAGAGCCAAAGGACCGTAGCAATCATTTACACGGAGTCTGTGCTGAATAGAGATAATTACTGAGTCAGTAGATCAAGGGCAAAGATTTAAAGACATCGTTCCCCCTAGTTGCTCCCCTTAATTCTATTAGATACAGATCCACTCCAGGTCGTGGATAAAGGAGGTCTCATGAGGCTGTGCGGCCATGTACCTCCCACCACAGGCTGTGGCTATAGTCAACCTTCCACTTAGGGACCAAACGCATCTCAAAAGTTTTAGTCTCCCTGCACTGCTTTGGGGAGGGCACAAGGAGGGAATGGATATGCTCACGTTAGGGCCTTTGAAACTCTAGTGATCGAGACAAGGATTGTATTTCTGCAGCTTGAACCTGGATGCTGAAATACCAGAAATGTCCTCCATGTCCCCATGGATAACTGTTCAAATATTTTTGAGTGAAGGGGCCTTAAAAATTGCATTTTGTAACAATTTTTATATGAAGCTGATGAAACAAGCTCCCTACTTCTTCATAATGTGTGCAGAGGAACCGATCCTTGTGCCATTTAGTGAGTTTTGCGCTTGACTTCAGTAGAAGCAAAGATGGGCCCACAGTGAATGCACATTGAAGAGAAATTATGCCCAGGTGCTTTTCAGTGAAATGTTTGTCCAATTTAAAAGAAATTCCTTATTCCTTTATTTTGACAGAGGACATTCTCAGTACTTCAGGCTACCTTATCCATGTGGCCTTTCTCTACAATGTATTTTCGTAGAAAAATCTAAGCACAGCTGCAGCCTTTCATGTTGAAGGAGGTGTTTATATGCAGCTTTACTTACTAAATTCCTTCCCAGCCGAATGTAGTGAAGTACTAGAGTGTCACACTGTGAAGCACAGTCTGAGTAGTTAGTATTACCTGGAGTGCACAGGGAAAAGGATGTATTGACGATATTCATGCTCGCAGCCTTGTGCATATGTATTTACAAACCTTAGATACCTTGCATGTATTTCATCAGTGTCGACCATAACATAAATCTTACCTGAGCAAATTATACAGTATTATCTACATAGTAAGTAAAATGTACTGATACATCTGAAAGTGTTGCCTGGAGTTTGAAGCTGTTACAAGTGTTATGATCCTAGACACTATTATTAACCTATCAGGGTGTTTAAGTATGTCAGATTAGAAGTCTGACAGCAGAAGGCTCGTTAACATCGCAGAAAGGAAAAAAGGTATGTGTTCAAACATTTCTCCTTACATAAAAGCTTTAGAAACAGCGTTACGTATGGGGCTTGCAATTAGTCTGCTCAGGTCTGATGTGTTTTAAAAGAACAGTGAGTGATATTCATGTGTTTGAAAGTGAAGCCCAGGTAACACTGTTCTTTATTCCTGTCCCACAAACCAGCCCCACGTGCGCCGGCACCAGCACGCTTGCATCAGCAGGTCATCACGGCGGTGCAAAGAGGGTCTGCCCACCCTGAGAAGAGGCTATACCTCCAGCGCTGGTTTTTCCAGGCCAGGGCTGAAGTGCGGTCTTCAGATGATGTGTCTGTGCTGAATCCTGCCAGAAGTGTCAGGGCTTGGGGTGCACAAGCAGGGTGCCCTGAAAATTCCCCTTGCTACACAGGGGTGGGATTTAGGAACAAGAGGCAGTATGTAGAGCAGACCCTACAGTGTGACTGCCGGGAGAAGGAATGATGCCTACAGTGTCAGAAATGCTTTCCTGCTTGTGCTGAGCATCTGGGCTGAACGTTCAGTTCACGGGTCCCTGTAGCTGGGGGAGACCAAGCTGGGCACAGGTCCCTCTGTGGTAGATGTGGTGGATTTGGTTTGATTTCCTTTTAATTATTTTATCTGCATACTACCCTTCAGGTGTACTGTCAATACTTCTTTTTAAGAAAATGTCAAAATCCTTCGCACTGAGATAACTATTTAAAAATTTGTGAGATTCACTGTGAGATCGTGAGAGCTGACAGCACAGATAGATCGCGTGTTTGAGCTGAAGGCTGCTGTCAGGCCCTCCAGTGCTGGCGCACAACATTCCCACGTGTTAGGGGCCGTCAGCCAGAGGCAACCTTTGAAGACACTGATTTTTCTCCAGCGGGGACAAAGATAGTTTCTCTCATGTTCTTAGATAAACATTTCACTTATTAATGTGTCTCACAGAATTAACGACTGCTGCATCATCAGGGATAAAATGCAACCATCATGGACTAAAATATTGCATCTCCTGTAACAGGGTTTGGGATACTAAATGTACTAATTTTTCTTGTATCGGGAGATACAAATACTCAACAGTGTCTGAGTTTGCAAAACTTTACTCTGTTCATAAGAGCAAATGGAGCACTGGGCCCTTACCAAGTTCAAATATTTCCTTGAGAATTAGGCCTACATCTGTAATCTGTGAACACTGAGAGAAAGAGAAGACTTTAAATCCTGGCAATTTCACTTTGAATTCAAGCATAATGAGGCAGAAAAAGAAAAGAAAAGAAAAAAGATTTGAAGAATAGCTAATAAAAGGCATAAAAACTACTAATCCTTCTGGAAAAAACATCAGAAGGAGGCAATCTGCCACACGTCTAGGAAGATGATCAAAGTGTAATGTCTTGGAGAAGTCTCTGATAAAAGTCTTAGAGAAGACAGGGATAGTCTAGGAGAAAAAACTGAAATAAAACTTCTGTACATAGAGTTGCTTTGGAGGAGTTTGAGGAGGTTCCCACACTTGAATTCTTCCTTCCAGGAGACTTACTGGATGCTCTTTTCCAAACCAAAATGGAGATAACAAAGCTCATGGAATAAAAAGACAAATGGACGATAATATGTCAGAAGGATCAACAGGAACAGATATGCCAAAGAGTTTTAAAGGAATACAAGGATGAAGTATTTGACATTTCAACAGCAGTATCTAACTTCTTGTTTAAAATTGCCTTGGTACCAGAGACCTGGGAGATAGTTTAACAGTTTTCAAAGGATTCAGAGGAGAAAGAAGGAACTGCAGAACAGTACTGGGCAAAGTGGTAGAAGTTTTGAATTAGCAGCCACATTGGAAAATATGACATAAATATTGAGAACAGTCTGCATGGCTTTTAGAAGCAGAAATTAATATTCAGTAGAGTAGCTCTGAAAATGCTTGGGCAGGGGCAGCAGGGATTAGCAGGGATGGCAAACCCCTCCCATACCAGGACAGACTGCAGAAACCAGGACTCTTCATCCTTGCAAAGACATGACTCAGCAGAGATGGGGTAAGGGTAGGAGGTACATGGGTAAGACTGGTATAAGAATATTGTCCACTGTAACTTCCAGTGCAGGAATTAGGAATCATTAAATGAAACTAGCAGGTGAAAACTTTAAAAATGAGATTTTTTTTTTCATCTAATGAATAACTGAGCTGTAGAACTCTACCTGAGGACATTGTGGACACCAAAAGTTTACGAGGATCAGCTTGACAAATTAATTCATTAAAGGAAGGGAAAATTCATTAAATCCCTCTAAGTATAAAGATACTTCCACTGGACTGCTGGTTGTTTGAGACTGGCAGAATGCCCCAGGGAAATGCTGCTGCATGTTTGCTCTCTTCTGCTGCCTGCAGCTGTGGACAGGGTATGGGGAGATGGGAATGAGGACAGTGTTATGGGGAGAAACAGCTGACCTAGTGCACCTGGATTTATATTGTTAAGTTATTCTGATTTTTTTAATTACACTGTTGCCCTTGGTTATCCACGCACAGATATGTGGAGGACCAGATCAGTAAAGATATTTGGGTTACCCATTCCAGCTGATTTTCAAGGGAACTAAACCATTCAAATAGTGGTAGGCACCTAAATAATATATACTCATTTACTGTCAAAAGAAATCCTTTTCCTTTAAAAAATAGCATCAGCAGTGGAATTTATTCAAATGGAAGCTTACAGACCTTATCTCCAAGTGATACAGAGTCTGTTACTAAGAAGTTACGTATCAGCAAAGGGCTGTTGCTTCGTAGAGGTTAGATGCGTTACTGCAAGTGACAGGACTGTGACAACACAGCCCTTCTGCCTACCGGCACTGGAAGAGGGATGTCCCTGCAGGACACCTCCTCGCCGTCCCGATGAGTGAGCCAGTGAGGTGTCCCTGGGTTTGTGCACTTACATTTTGAAACAAAAAGAATTCAAATGCAATGCTAACAAAAGCGCTTAGAGGCATCTTTAGCACTTGTATTTGTTACTGGTTTGTGAGTATTTTGATGCATTAATAGTGCAAACTAAGGGTAGTTAGGGGGACCTGGGCCCCAAATGTATAGGCATGTTAAGCATTCAGATACATATAAAACCCTGCAACTATAAATAAAGTCAACTAAACCCAGGTCCCAACACAAAAATTTGCATTTTTGAAAAAATAGGCATCTGCAGATCACTGAAAAGGAAAGGCAGGAATGTGTCTGAACGAATGACAGGACCAAGGGAGCAATCAGCCTGCAAATGTGGCTGACGTGTTTGAAGAGGAAGACAACAGGCAGGAGAAATATCTGCGGGAAGCACGTGGAAACCTTCAACTGAAGTGGGGCATTTCACTTCAGAGAGATTAGAGGGGTAACATTTAAACAGAAAACCGAGACAACGGAATGGAAGACTGAGAAGAGAGCTCCCAGTGTTGGGAGGACCATCACATGCCACCTCTTATCCCACCCTCCCGTACTCCAGAGGGTTCACTGTAGTCCCTTTCAAATCTCTTACATCTTGGGTCCTCACCTGTGCATAGGTGTTCACACCAAAACCATGGCAAACCATCAATTCTTATGTGCCCCTTCAGCTCCTTTGGAGGGATGGGGATCTCACTGCAGTAACTGTGGAAGCTGCAGCCAGCCAATGCTCCTACCTGCCTAATTCAATATAAGGGCACATTACAATTGCACTTACTGTCTTTTAGTGGAGTTTTGGATTAAAATCAAGGTACTCTTGTAATGCTCTGTGGGATACCAGCACTGTTCAGAGGAAATTTCTGGAGAAATTTCCACAGTAGAGATGGGGACAGTCATCTTCAGCCATCTGGGCAGCAGTCAGATGAATGCTCACCTACCAATCTTGTGGGTAAAGGGACTGTTATTCACAGGCAGGACTTCTTTCGTACCAATGTGTCTGTACAGGGAGTGGAAATAGGATCATGGTGACTTACCGAGTCTAAGTCACAGTGCTTTAGCTGGGTGACATCCGTGAGACACAAATTAATTGAGTCTTCGCAGTCATTCATCGACCCTGGACGCTGCACTGGTGTCTTCTCCTTCATAGATATGATACAGGTACCTAAAATATTTAATAATGACACACATCTCTGAGAAAGGGGTTTTCTCACTTCCCCAGCTCAGAGAAATACATTGGAAAATGTTGAAGCTTGGATATAATGTCTGTTGTGTTGTGTTGTGTTGTAGTTAATGTATAAAACCCATCCATTGTGTGCTGTATCGAAAGAGGGTTGGCAAACAGAAAAAAATACTCTGAGCAGCAGATGGTAGTTGACATGATAACTGTCTGAGCAGTGATAACCTTAATCTAATTAGTTTCCTCATCAAGATTAAGAAGACACCAAAAATGTGAGAGAAGGTGAAGAAGAAACCTGTAGTCTATAAAACAGATATAAGAGGATGAAAGACTTGCTGATGGATAAGATGCAGGAGAGGAGGGAAATCCCCACCCAAATTACTGCATGTCTTGTCAATATGAAAACAAATTAGTCAGACCTTCCATCAGCAACCATGTACAGAACAAGCAAAGCAGGCTGTATGACAGACTTTTAAAGCATTATATGGATAACTGAGTGGCTAGGAAAGGTCAGCAAATTAAGCAAAATTGGTAAGAATAATTTAAAATATATATAGGCGTTTGATTAGAATGAACGGTGTTACCATTCAAACGCAGTCAGAGATCACCAAGTTTCTGCTGGGGCTACAAGAAATGGAAAGGTAAGGTAAAGGAGAAGCTGAGGGGTATCTAAATGAAATTTTTGCCCCAAGCCATGCCTGCAGTAGAAACTTTTAAGAGGACCATTTCCAGCCTTGCCCTTCCCCTAGGAGCTGTGTACATTTAGCTGCTTGTGCCATGCTGGGTTTTTTCCACAGCTGTCCCAACAAAACTGCTCCATCCACCCTGCAAAACCAGTGCTACTGATTAGCTTAAATCTCTGCAGTTGCATCAGCTGAGCTCTCCTCTCTTCCATATATATGGGACAGATGATCTGTTTTATGTAGCTCCTGTAACAGCTACATCTGCTTATGCAGCACTGCAAAGGGGTACACACAGAAGGCACAGAGCATGGGCATTGCCAGCTTCCTACAAGGATGTTCTTCCCAGCTGCAAGTGCTGGAGTGGAGCACATGTGCATGGACTAAGCCTGGGCAGGTGGGACGTGGCCAGGGGGCACATCTGGAAGATGCAGCAGGGGCTGCCGAGCATTTGTATGTGGTGAGTGGTATTTCTGGAGCTGTGCACTGGAAAAGCTGGCAAGAAACATCAATTGCAGATAAACCTCAAATTACATCTTTTCTGCCTCTGATGATAATGCGCTTTATTTTCAAGGGATTCTCAATAAAAACAAAGCACTGAAAATTTTCACCAAAATGTTTTTGGGTTGTGTTCAGTCAGTGGAGTTCACAGTGATCAGCTTGAATATTCGAAATGTTCCCACTGACCTGCTACACTCTTTATTGGCAAAAAAAAAAAAATTCAGACAGAATGTTTCATTCAGTACTGCCAGAAATGAGAGGTACTTTGACACTGAGAAGAGGGAAGGCATTAGCTGGCAGCCCTGACTGGCAAAGGACATAAGGGCAGCAAATTTATATTGAAAGAAGTTGAAATCCAAGTGAGTGAGGCCATTAGTGAGTCTTTCCCCACTTTGCATAGGATCTGCCAGAAGGACCTGCTCACTGTCAGATCAGGCTGGTTAGTTCAATAGGCATGATTACATTACTTAGGTTTGTTTCTGATTGGCCACAAGGATATTATTACAGAAATAATGGTTTGCTTAAGCAGAAGGAAAAGATTACTTTTTTAATTGGCAAAATAAACACAATTATTTTCCCTGCTTATCATAGCCCTGCTAAGCAGAAGCAAGGTACCCCCAAGCTGGTACAGGGACATCACAGGCATCCCAGTGTCACACAAGGGAAAGCTCCAAAGAACAGTCCTTAATTGTGCCTTTTAACTAATTCATGCGTTCATTTTGAGGAGTACCTAAGTTAGCACATGACAACATAATTCTTGGATACACAAATTACTTCCACCAAATTTATATCAGCACCTTATTATCTCGTTCCTATGGTTACACTGTTAGTACAGTTTAACGTGGCACTTTATTGCTAACCCAAAACAATTCTAGCAATGAACCCAAATAAAAGTTCTTTTTTGTTATTGTTCAATTAAATCACTGGGCAAGGTCAGTGTAACTTCTCTGGTCAGTGAGGTAGCTCTTACATGTCAGTATACCAACAGCTGAGGGTTTTTTATGGCTCTGTTAGATGACCATTTTTCTAGTGTTGAGTTTCTGCAAAGCTGGAAAGAGCTGCATCTGCACAGGGCGAAGAAACTTGATGCGATGGATTTATTCAATTGCAGTATGTTACAAGTTACCATTCAAACCAGGATTCTGCTCCACGTGCACAGACCTGTCAACAGGACACTTTCCTGTTAGTGGGTGCATTTGTGAACCAGCGTGTATGTTGCATAGGTACAAATGTGCCTCTCCAGAGTGGTCTGGAGGGATTAATTTTTAAAAAGGCAGCATTGCAAACAAGAATATTTCTTCAGAGCAGCGTGGTCAGAGTGCTAGGGCAGCCGAACCAGCTGTGCTCCAGGGAGCCCAAGATGCCCTTTGCATCTGTGGCTCGGTCTGCCTTTCAGACTTCACTAAGAATAAAGTTCACTGTTGTCTGAGCAGCTGCATAGATGAATGCTAAATGTGGTTCTCATTAGGCTGAAAACATGAGCTGGTCATGTTTCAATGTATGTGAATCAAACATTCATATTATTAGGGCTGTGTGGTGTATCTTTATGTTGTGCTCATGAACCAAGATGGGAAACATTATTCTCATAGTAAAAAGGCTCAGAGGCAAGATTGATTCTGAGGGGCTCAACACCAAGGTATCTGAGGTGCTGAGCAGCTGAGTGCCTCACCAGCATCCCTTTCCATACACTTTGAGTTACATTGTGCTGTTTCTGAAGAGACTGTACTTGCCTTGCCTGGGTATTGTAAACAAACTATTAGCACATTTTTATGACCTTGATGGACTTATTCAGGGACCTTGAGATGTCAAATGCCAGTTTTCAAGGACAACATTATGCAACATTTAAACCATGCAACATTAGATGTGCAAACTGTTGACTGCTATTCCTGCATGAATTACAGGTTGCCTCTGCAATCTCTGTTTTTCTCTTGGGCTTAATGAGATGCAAATTGTGACGTGGTATTGTGTCTTCAATCCCAAAAAGACAGAATCCATGAAGACTGCTACTGTACAGGTTTTAAGGAGTTTTGATCCCTGGGTTTTGCAGTCCCTGTATTTGATGTCTAAGGAGTTGCATAGTAGTATTTTGGTGCACTTTCCTGTGCATTCCTGGAGTCCCTGTGCCTCCCAGTGAAACAGGCACTCCAACCTCTCCTTTCCTTCATATATGCTTGGACTTCTGGAGAGAGTTACAGAACTCTTTTCCATATGTCAGTGTCTTCATCATCATGATCAGGGAGTTTCTCAGCAGATTGAAGAAGGTGCCTCCCCAAACTAAAGTTTTCCAAAGAAACCATCATGAACTCTGAAGTAAATTGGATTTATTTCCAATACACTTGTTGGGAATAGGTAAGAAGCGCTCAGCCCCATCATTTTGTAGTAACACTTCCCAATGCAAATAATCCCGTGAGACTGAGCGATTAATTCACTGGTGTCACTGGCAATAGAGATAGGAATAATACATTAAAGATTGCTGAATTCCTATAGCCAGTGGCGATTCTGATGGGCTGAGCTCTTGACGTTTGTTTCCTCTAAACATTTATTTATAAAAACCAAGTAGTCTGAATGACAAGATACTGGATTGCTCACAAGGTGGACATTATATTTTCTGTACATTTATTGCAGTGCTCAAGTATCTCTTGCACTGTATTTCAACTGTTTGCAATGTACTGATAGAAACACTTGCTGTCTGATGCATTCAGGAACATTTTGAGTTGCTTGTGGAATTTCTTCTCTTTTTTTGCTGGCGCCCACCAACAGAGTTAACTGAAACGACTACGTCTGAAAATAGTTCTATTATACATGTTTTCAGCCATTATTTATTTATAAAGAGAGTTCTGGAAAAAGGGCAGGGGGCTCCAGGACCTATGAACATTTTTGAAAGAAGACATAGTTACTGTAATCCTAGTTAAACTCTTTGCTGGCTCCATCTCTGGATGCGGTTGGCTTAGAGTCCTCTTGCTCCCTTTGGAAACGCCACATCTCCCGGTTCATCCTTCTCAATGACCTGGTGGGCAGCATGCACTTCTGGGGTTTCACAGGTCACCTCGCAAGCCCTCAAGCTTCATACCCAACTTTTCAGGTGCCGAACTTTTCCAGCAGCCCGTGTCAGTCTCATTGATTTGGGTGGGCCTGTCAGATTTTCCCTTTGCCTTGCATTGCTGCCTTGCCTTACATTATTCCAGCCCTTTCAGTGTTTGAAGAGACATCTTAATTTCTAAGACAGAAATCACCAGAAGTGTTATATTGATAGACATAGGCTAGAAATTCTAAATGCAGGGAGACCTACTTTCTGTGACTTCTGGGCATCAGTGCTGAAAATCGGAGCTGTTGTTTGCTGTGTTGGAAGTAATAAGGGTTTCTTTACCTCAGAGGCATTGCAGCACTGGAACAGTACACGTGCACGACTTACAGAAATGTTCCAAAAGGTATTATAATTTGATATCATAAACCTATACAGGACTTGAAATTGCGTGTGCATGCACACAAGGATTTGCTGACAACTATACTGGTAAACTTTGCTGTATAGTGCAAATCTTGGAGTTAACCAGCAAGATTAAAAAATAATAAAATAAAATAAAGGCACAGAAATGTACTTTTGTAGAAGTGAAAAGAAATTCCAAAATTAACCCTTCCAATTAGGAACCGACTGGGAAACCAGGGTTACCAAAGCACCCAGGCAGTGACTGTTGGCAGTTATAGTGAACAAAGTAGGACACATTATGGATCAGACAGCACTTGATCAGATAGCGAATGAAAGATGACATGTGTTTGCCAATACAGATACGTAATAGTAAAATATTCACAAAATTAATACATATTTCTTCCACATTTTTTTCAAATATTTAGAATTTCTCAACTCTGGCTTATCAAAAGCAAGGAGTTCAGGAGGCTCAGCAACCCCATATGGTTGACCCTAGGTAAGAGGGCCTTGCTTTAAGAGAAAAAAGGCAAGAGGGAAAAACATCACCAGTGTTTCTGGTTTCATTCTCCAGGGCTCATCCAAAGCTCAGATGCTCAGTGGGAGAGACATTGCTCTCCCGATACCTCTGCTGCTCTTAGCTTCAATGAGACATCAGTTCCCAAAAGGCAGCGAAGTCTCGCTGCCAAATGTCAACTTTAATGAAGAAGCAATGCAGCCAAGCGGTCTCAGGGCCTATTGTCCATTTCTCTTTTCTTCCAAGCAAAGCTGTTAGGAGATCAGGAAGAGCTATAGCAGAGATAAGTGAAGAATAGCACATGACAAGCTGTGCAGGCATAAAGACGTATGCATGCGCCTCAGGTGCATTGAAAGGAACTATACAAAAGCCGATGCCTTTATAATCTGTTCAGAACTCGTCTTGCCTCTGCGCCAGTCCATTTGCAATATCGCCTGGCACTGCTTTAGAAATCAGATTTAAATGATTGTAATGACTTTAGTTAAACCTTAACATTTCCAGCCAAAGAACACATCTGCCTCCTTCCGCTTCCACCTCTCGCTTTTCAGTGGATACTGCCCCATTGTCATGGTTTAACCGCAGTTGGTAACCAAGCACCACACAGCTACTCACTTACCCTCCCCTGCACCCCTGCTGGGATGAGGGAGAGAATTGGAAGGGCAGAAGTAAAAATCTCATGGATTGAGATAAGAACAGCTTACTGATTGAAAAATAAAATAAAATAAAATAAAATAAAATAAAATAAAATAAAATAAAATAAAATAAAATAAAATAAAATAAAATAAAATAAAATATAAAATAAAATAAAATAAAATAAAATAAAAATAAATTGTAACAAAAAGGAAAACAACAGAAAGAGAGAGAGAAACAAATCCCAGGAAAAACGAGTGATGCAACTATTCACCATCGATTGACCAATGCCCAGCCCGTCCCTGAGCAACAGTCGCTGCCCCCCAGCCGGTTCCCCCAAATTTATATACTGAGCACAACGTCACTTTGTATGGAATGTCCCTTTGACCAGTTTGGGTCAGCTGTCCCAGCTGTGCTCCTTCCCAGCTTCTTGTGCACCTCCTTGCTGGCAGAGCATGGGAAGCTGAGAAGCCCTTGACTTAGTATAAGCACCGCTTAGCAACAACCAAAACATCAGTGTGATATCACATTATTCTCATGCTAAATCCAAAACACAGCACTGTACCAGCTATGGGGAGGAAAATTAACTCTATCCCAGCTGAAACCAGGACACCCATATTGCTGCCTCCCAGATGCCGGTCTCCTCCACATGGCAGGGTCCTCCCCTCTGCAGGCTTTAGCTTTGCATTATCCGCTTCTGCTTACCTGCAGCATAAAGGTGCTTCAGACACTGTTTCACCTTTTTCCTATTCCACAGACCACTCTGAGGCACAAGCGTGGGTCCCCTCATTCCACGGAGAGGGGGCGTAGGGTGGAGGATGGCTTTGGGAAGGCTGCTGGTTTTAAAAAGGGCAATGAAACCAGTCTGGAGCTAGATCTTCCCATACAGAGCAAGCTGGAGTCTTCCTTCCCAAATCTCCCTTCTGGCAGAGTACATTGAGGGATCCCCCAGCCCTGAGGAAATGAGTGAATCCTGAACAGATTTTAACACTTGGAGGATGAACCAGTGTCTCAGAGAGGGTGAGCACGGTTCCTGCTTGCCAAGGAAAGCATAGCATTTAGTCAACTGCAAGTAATTTCCAGCAAATCATCAGTGCTTTACAGAACACAAGAGGGAACTTTCTCTCCCAGTGCAGTTACTTCTTTTTTTCCTTGCTCATGACAGTGTTTCATTGTCTATCACGTCATCTTTCTACCTGCCTTCAGTCGCTTCCTCTGAAGCTTCACTTTCTCCACTAAAGTACATGAGAAACACAAAGCTCTGAGTGAGGGCAAAGGGAGTGTGACTGTCATGCCCACAAATAAGGGGTTGAATGCCTATAAATTGTGGATTTTAAAACATTAGATCTAATGTTTAATTTCAACATTAAATCACCTTATCACTTATATTTTGGGAATCGTAGCCATGCTTTGACAGAGAACATAGCAGTGACCATGAACCTCCATCTCAGCTTACGGCAGAGAAATCTTGCCAGTGGCTGTTTACCTTATCCGCTGCCAAACAACTTCTTGAATCTCTCAATCAGCTTCCGTGGGAGATTCTGGCTTTCTCTGGCTGGCCTGGGACCAGGAGCAGGCGCAGACATCTGCCCGGCAGCTGGTTGTACTGCAGGTGTTTCACTGCTCCCCGTCTGCCACCTGGTGTGCTGAGTCAGCGTTCTGCACCAGAGATGGAGGGGTCTCTGCACATTTAAGAAAGCTTTTTCCTCACCTCTCACCTTTTATTTCATTGTCTCTTGCAAGTGGTTTTTATCGTTCGTGTTCCTTTCATGGCATGACAGCCAGCGAAGCGGAGGTCACATAGCAATTGGTTGAATTGAATCATTGGAACTGGATGATCTTTAAGGTCCCTTCCAACCCAAACCGTTCTACGATTTTATGAATTCTTGGTGGGTATTTTGAAATGGCTCGCTCAGTTGTTGACCGCTGACCCATGCTATTTCATGTACCGGACAGGTGAGTTACCCCGTTTTCCAGTCATTTCAACCATGCCTGTCGAATACCCCTAAGTGGCCATGTAAATGAAACTGTGAGCATGACCAGGATGTCATACCATGTTTCTCTGAAGCCGTAATCTGTGAGGGCGCATTCTTTAATGCATTACTAGTATGCTATTGCTGTTAGTGTGCTCCATGGCACGTACCAGGTGAGACACAGACCCCTGCCATCAAGGGTTGCAGTAGTGTGGATGGAGTTCGGTGACAGTGTAGGGAAGCCTTGCTGGTTGTGAACCCAGCGGTTGCACAGTGTAAGCTGAAGAGTGTAAGTTGTGGTTTCACACAGGAGAAAAAATAAATCAGCCGGAGGCTTTGCTGGCTACAATACAGGGCAGGCTTTATCCACGTGGAGAGCTTTGCTAAATTTATGGTCAAAGGAAAATAAATCTGAAGCTTTTCAGCAGAATAGCCATAGTGCTCAAGCCTGGAATTTCCCTTCAGTGCTGCTCCTGCCCTAAGGCTCAGATGGGTGCTGTTTGTGTTGTCTTTCTGCAAAGCTCATATGCTGAGAAAGGTGACAATGCCAGGTTTCTGATATCTGAATATACATCGTATAAGACCTTAAAGTTCTTGCAGTTACCTTAAAGGCCAAAGCAATTGAATTTAGCCCCACAGAGAAACACATCCTAATAATTTTTTAATACACTGATCAAACTCCATCTTTAATAACTATTTAACAGCATCAACTTGGACAACTTAAAACTTTTTTCATCCTGGCTACAGCTACTGAGTTTGTGCCAGAACCTGCCCCCTGACAATTCAAAACTGCCTTCTACTTCATAGCTTAAATGTATTCCTGGACAGTTTATATCCATTTGCTCGGGTGCCAATACTGCCCTTAAACAGCTCTTCCCCCTCTCTGAGATCCATCCTCTTGTGTTTATACAGAGTAATCATAAAATTCTTCAGTGCACCAGCACCATAAGGCATGCAGGTCTGTTTTCTAGGCAACGCTACATGATTTTTTAGAGGTTTTCGTCTCCTATTTTTGCAAGTGAGTACTTACTGGCTGCAAAGTTTTTAGTTTTCAGGAGCAAAAAACTGAAACTGTGGTATTCATTATGGACTCTGCTATAGACTTAGCTGTAGAAATTTCCTTTTTATATGAATATCTCTTGCTTCTGAATCTTGCTTCCACCTCAGAATCCTGCAGAACTTTGTTGTGTTTATCCTGAAATCGGCGGCTGGTGCACTGCCGGACTTTCCCACTCACCAGTGTGTTTAGATTTGCTTGCAACTGCAGTAGTTTGAGAAACAAGGTGCAGGCGTGCATTCCCAAGCACAAAACCAGACTGTTGTAGTTGCTTTGTGTTTAACCAGGAAGTCAGGAGAGCTTGGATGAGGGCTAACAAAAAAAGGAAAAACACTTTATGTCTCTCCTCTTTCTTTGCCATCACATTTTTGAACCTTTAATAAAGATGGGAAAGGGCAAATTTCTATAAAAACCACAGTAAGAGAGCCCAATTGTGAGCTCCTCCTTTGCCTCTTACTCCCATTTGTTCTGCTGGATTTTCTTCTTGACTTGATATAAACAACCTATTTTTGATTTTAGCTGTCTGTAGTTCCATCTAGCTCTTAATTCTTTGCCTACTATTCACCTTAGGTATCCTTCTTTACTAATTTCAAAGGTGTTTAGCCCTTGGCCTCCTCCTAAAAGCATAGGCCTGGAAGAGACCTACTAAATAATCAAATCTAGTCCCCTTATCAAGGGCAGTTACAGTATCATGTAATACCACATTATATCTTAAAATAATCTTGCTCAGAATAACTGATTGTTCCAAACATCACTCTTCTAAAGATTAGAAACCACCAGCACCAGATGGCTCTAGCACTTACATTATGCTGAAAAAACTTTCCCTGGTACTGCCAGCACTCATGTTTACCTTTTTCATGGGTGCATTTTACTGATGACTCATGGTCCTCCAAGGGCTGATCAACATACTCATATGTTTTCTCTTCTTTACCATTTGTCCCAACAGTCTTCTGCACTGGTAGTGGCTCCCATCAGGGGATTTTACTGCCAAACCGTTACTCTTGCCAAAGATCCTAATGAAAACACCAAATGATTGACATCAGGCTGATCTTTGAGATGCCCAACATGCATCCTCACAACTGCTTGAGACTTTCTTCAAGCAAAAAATGCCAGCTCCCCATGAATAAGTACAAAAAGCACCTTAAATTGTCATGCTAAACTCTGTCTTCTCCAGGTTAAGAAATGTTTCTGTATGACACAGTATCAAATGCTTTCTGAAAAGCATGTTACTTAGCTTTCTTTTATGAAGTTAGTGCTTGCTAGCTTTCAGATAGAACCATGCTAACATCACCTCACTTTGTATTTCTTTCTGTCTTTAATTGTTCTTTCCTTCATTATTCAAAGAACTGAGATCAAACTGATGGGTGAGTGTTTGCTCCAATTACTTTAAAATTCTTAATTTTACTTTGTTGTTTGAAAAATCAGATAGCACATATGTTGCTCTCCAGTATCTCACCAATAAATTTTTTAAACCTTCCTATCAGCTTTGCAGTTCAATGTGTTGGTTATTTAAGTATTTGGTGTTGGAGGGTCCATTCATCCAGCGTGAGCACATTATGATCATTTTAGGTTTGCTGTGGGCTTGGAGACAGGTATTCCTGGTTTTGAATGCTTATGCCCATCACCTGTTGGCATTGTCCTCCTGGCCTCTATTATCCTCCTCATTGAAAAATGAGGCAAATAATTAGTTCCTAGCCCCAGCCTCACTCCATTTTTGTTTTTCTTCTTTCTTCATTAACCTAATTGAAGAGTTGCTGTTTCAGTTTCTCTTGAAAGTTTTAGCAGAGCTTGACTTTTGGCAAGCTATCATTTATACCTGCATTATCTAACCTTCAAAATGTGTCTTTGCTAACTAGTCCCTTTTCCTATAATTTCTAAGGTCTGATCTCACATCTTTTCTTTTTTTCCAAGGATTTTTAGAGGGATGGGTAATGAGGGTAGAAGGAAACACAGTTTGCTACACATTCAGATAGAGCTGAAACTACCCCTGGAATTTTATTCATCTTCTTAAGACACCTCAGAAAATTTACATCCTTGTCTGAAAGAAACTGAAGGCATTCCCTACAATTATGTATGGGCCATTTCCATCTAGTTAACTTCTTAGCTAGTTTCTTTAGCTTATCAAAGTTCATCCCTCTGAAATATGCATGTTTAAATGCAGTTTCATGGTAATTTTTTTTTCATATTCTCATTTTATTTAAGTTTTAATTCACTCATGGTCACTGAAGGCAAGAGAATTTTCAGCTCTTCCTTCCCTTTACCATGTTTAAAATAGCTTCGCTACTTGGATCAGTAACTTGGGGTGAAACGTCAGCTGTATAAATCTCAAGCAGTGTGTAGTTTGTGCCATTCATAATAGCACCTATTCTCCAGTCTGTCTGTTGTAGCCTACACTGTGTTTATATTGAGTCAATTCATTAATTAAATCCAGTACATTTCAGTATGCTATGGTTTGATATGGTTTGGCTAAAGACCAGGTTCTCCAAAAGGAAGTTAACATTTAATTAGAAAGCTGTAATGTGACAGCATTCAAAATAAACACTTTAGATAGTAAGTTTGGTTACCAAGAAAAGCCAAGCCAAAATTGCATTAGACGGCTGCGATCTGACAAAAAAACCCAAAAAAGCAATATGAACAGGTAGTTCTTTCATTACTTATACACCACTTTTTTCAGGAGACTCTAGCATGTGAGAAAAGTGGCTTTTGGATATGCCCACATCATCGAAAAACCTGGCTCTAGGACACTTGACTCGCAGGTCATGGCCCTCCAAGCACAGGCATTTGCAAGCACCTTTGTCATTCCTCTGATCTCTGGGCATGGACCTGCAGTCGACACACAGAGCTCATAACACACCTTCTGTGATACAAAGACATGTTAGAAAAACTATGGTGGGCTGTGACACAGTTTTCATGTTATTTTAGACACT
This sequence comes from Rhynochetos jubatus, assembly GCA_027574665.1. Classification (NCBI taxonomy): domain Eukaryota; kingdom Metazoa; phylum Chordata; class Aves; order Eurypygiformes; family Rhynochetidae; genus Rhynochetos; species Rhynochetos jubatus. Next base: position 14,298,013 of record CM050652.1, read on the forward strand.
TTAAACAGGAAAATCAGATGAAAAAATTCTTAGATCCCAGGGCCACTGGAGACCACAGGAGGTGATACAGCGTAAATGTAACTTTTGACACATACCTTCCTGTGGGCTTCTAGCTATACCACCTCCCATACCTGCTTCATTGTAAAGAATTATCTTTATCTCGTCGTGTATAATTTCAGTTTACCCATTTTACATCAGTTAATCATCTATTTCTGCTGTAGCTGTTAGAAATTCATTGTCATGACATTTCTAGGGATTTTTTTTTGCCCACATGGAGATTAGGCCTGCATCCATTAGTAGTCCCAAGTTTCCATATTTTTTTGGACAAGGCACTATTGCCTATAACCCTGGTTGGAACACCAGAAGTTGTGATCTTTCACAAGGAGTCATTGGGATGCACCTTGTGAGTCACCTGCTACACACTCGTACAAGTCTATGGTACTCTTACATTATCTTTACGCTCAAGCTAAGATAGTGTTGTACTAATAAATTATTCATATAGAACTGCTTTAATTGCAAAGTTTAGTTATCGTGGGTAATGATCAAAACTTGGAAATTAAACACTCCCGTGGTGATACAACCCCGCACAGAATTGCTGTCTTTCTCATATCAAAGAAATCTCTAGCCGTACATGAATCCAACTCTTGAGGTCTAAAACAGCCCCCCTTAGTGCAGCAAAATTTCTCTTACAGTTCTTTTCCCAAGGGCTCTTAACTGAAGTAGACTGCATTTTCTTTGCTATTCTTTTCTACAGATTTACAGCTTAACACATTCCTCACATACAAAATTACTTCGCTTCCCCAGTTGTTTCCATCTTTCTCAACAACTCATGCTCTTTAGTGATTGTCTTTGGGAATGGCTGTTGGTCAACCATATTTCTGCTATCCAGTTTCACGTCTTGCAACAGCTCATCAAATTCTCCCATTTTTCTGTCTAAGCTTAACTAGTAGGCATCAAAATATCCCAGTTATCTGTCAACTCAGCCAGGTTATGGCAAGTCTTCTCTCCCTGACTAGCACCTACCCTACTAACACTTTTTACAGTATTATTTTCTTTCTCTTTGCAGTCCAGTCACTGAATATTTGGTCTTCTTTTTTCCTTTTCCTAAAATCAGCATGGGAAATAAACATATGTCTTGAAATGCACATATATATTCTTACCAGATCTGGCATCAAAAGGTCAGTGCCCTCATAAATCAAGTGGCCATAATTGTGTAAGGTCTTTTATATTATCACAGGAATGCAGTAGAAGGTTCTCCTCCTTTTTCACCCCCTTGGCACTGTCTATAAATGTTCTTAATTCTGTGGAGGGGTTCAGGCTGGTCTACATTACCAAGTAAGATGATGCAAAGTAAGAGAATAAGAAGTAGATTAAAGCAGTTACTGCTGAAGCCTCTCACATCCTCATCATACATGGTTCTAATGTTTTACTTCATGTGAAAAATAGTCTTGTCTCCTGGACCAAATGCCCCCATTATACATGTTGTTTGAAGCTTTCTGGAGGATGATTAACCCACAAACCTTTTTTCCTTCACTTTGGGGGGGACGGACAACATCTTTGCGCGTCTCTGGCAAAGTCTGCTTTTGCCCACGTCATTTAGCTGCAAGTGGCACGTCAGTGTCCTGGAGTAATTCCACAGGGCAACTCCCTTGTCCCACATGGGAGCCCAGGGCACAGAAGTCCAGATATGTTTTTATCATTCCAGCTCTCCAAGAACACTGCCCTTGCATCTTAAATTTTGTGCCACTTTTCTCACTCATCTCATATCCAACAGCAGTCGCAGTTAGCAACCCGCTCTGAGCACCACCAAAATATCCTGCTGCCAGAAGAACTTTCGTTCTGCTTATGGCACATGCTGTGTCATCTCCTTGGGGAGCCAGTTGGCACTTATCTGAAGAACCTCTCCGAAGGTGAAGACTGGATCTGGAGGTCTTCAAGCAAAGGAGCAAATATGAAGACTTAGGTGGCATTTCCCTCTTTGTATTGCACAAGAACCATTTCAGGTGTTAAGGAAGCTCTGCATGGTTCAAGACCCTTCTTCTAGGCACAGGTTTTGTGGTGATGAAGCCCACACATTGAGTCAGAATTTTAAGGTCCATCGGTCATCGAAGAACTTTGGGAAAGGAACTTCTAAGCTCCTCCAAAAATAATCTCTCCTACATGAACCAGAACTGTTTGTGTGAGTGGAATCAGTAAATGGAAAGAGTGAAGGGATTTGCTTCAAAATCGCAGATTTGCTCCAAGCCAGAACATAAATGTCACTCAGAGAATTATTTCCCCACCCATTAGTACAGTCCATATCACTCAAGGCAAGCTCAGTTGCATGGGCATACAGCCTCTGTGTGCACTCAGGACTGTATTTGACCCTGTGTCTTTAGCCACATCCCTTCACCCTTTCTTTCTTTCCCAGGTACAAGCTCCTGAAAGACTGTAGTCCTAATGAGTGACCCTGCCAGAGTCCTCATCTTTCATTTTGCTCTGCCTGAGAAGGTCACACTACCAACATGGCTGGCAAAAACTCTCTGCAGTTTATTGGAGTTTAATGAGTCACTGGTTTTGTAAATACCGTTTAGAAAAAAATTTGAAACCAAAGAATCTCTACATTTTGGAACCATGGAGGCTTGGAGGCTCTTGCGTTTGTGGGTGTGGAAAGAAAATAGCTGGTCAGTGTAATTCCCATTCCAATCTTTTTGACTCTTTCGTCAGGAAACTTGCCATCATCATACGCTACATGCCAGCAAATTGGGTACGTTGTCAGGAAAAGAATGAAGATGAGAGAGGAGTCCTGCCAGCGGGAATTTCTCAGCACTGCTTTCCTGTATAACAGTCAGCCTTTTTATAAATAGAACCTCATTCCATGCAATGATACAATATTAATCTGTCACCATATTTGGCACAGCCATAGGATCATGAACTACTTGCTTGCTAATTACCGTTTGAGCTCATGCACAGAGCACGAGCTGTGATAATATTAGCTTGGTCAGAGTCACAAGTCTGTCAGTGCCAGCAACAATTCAGTGTCTGTTTCCAGTCTTGGAAAGTGTTGTATCTACATCCTTTCATCCCAGGAGATAAAATCCTGGACTCCCTCTCTTAAAATGAATAATTTCTCTTGTCACTCAGAGCCCTGAAGGAAAATCATGTGACAGTTTCTGTTAGCTGCTTATATGAGGAAAAAAAACCTTTTAAAAAGAGAAGTAAATGTGTATCAGGCATGTTTAAGTAATGTTTATTAATTATTTTCAACAGCTTGAAAACTTTCACCAAACTCCAATATGTAGGAGAAACAATTTGTTGCCCCCCGTCTTGTAAGAAAATTAGGAGAAGGACTGGAGGAAGCACTGGGCCATCCTTAGAAAGGCACTGTTCCTGCCAGCAGCTTTCTCAAGCAACCGAAGGGAAGACAATGTGAATATGATTTTGTAAGTTTTACAGTTGCCCAAATAGTCCTGAACGGTGCCAGTGACACTAACCAGCCATTTATCAGTTTCCCCCTGCTGCTTCTCATAAAACCTCTGGCGAGCTACAGAGGTCCTGGGCTGGGCTGTCCGCAGGCTCAGGAAGCTGGTGGTGATGCGGTGTATTCAGCTTACACACAGAAGGCTGCCTCCAACCAATACAGATTTAAATTTTTCTTACTTGAATCAAAAAGTCCATAGGAAGTGACAGTGTAAGTATTTTCATTCCATAGGTGAGCTTTCCAAATACAAACGTTTCTGACTTTATTAGAAGTGGATAGTAGTAAAACAGTAGTAGCCTTTGTCACATTTCCATTTCAGTCACATCATTGCCATTTAGACAAAGATATGGGACCCATGTCTGTGTTATAAAATCATCTCTTTACAGTTTCACTGAAATTCCTTAAAACGGCTTCCATTTTTCATATTTGTATAAAACTGAAAGTCATTTCCTTCTAGAGAAAAATCTTCTAATCCGTTACAGAAGGATTAAAATGTAAACATTTCTAGCAATACAAAGTAGATCTGTAGGTGGGTTTTATACCTGTCTTTTCAGTCTTGTAGCTGATAGATGGATCATTACGTGTTTGATATTATTGAGCAAGTCAGCATACTTAAAGGTATTCAGTGCAAAATATTCCCTCAGCAAGTGAAGATCAAGGTTGACTGACCTTCCTGATGTTAACCTCTACAGGTAAAGTGTGATTCCTGCGTCTGAATGTGATGGCCAAGCACTCACCTAGTAGACAGCATCTCAACTGTATAGACAAGGGGGATAAAAATAATATCCCCTTTTTGATATTCACCTTTATGCAAAGGGATCTAGTCCAACCACTGTTTACTTGTGCATCTTATTACCAAGAGAAGTCCAACTGCAATCAATAGAGTGACTCCAGAAAGTTAAGCAAGTATATCAAAGCATACAGGACCAGAATTCACGGAAGATGAGTTAATTGGAAAGCTGAGGACCTCAGCTGGGAAGCTGTGTACTGAGTTTGTGAGATAAGGGCCTGCATTTTTAATTACCTAGGTGAAAAAGAATAAAGATAAATTATTTTTAGGAAGTACTAAGAACATATGTCTGATGTGCTATGTAATAAAAAACCACAGAGATGTGAGTATTTGCTAATTATCCTTGCACAAATAGCAGAAAAATCCCACATCTGCTGAACACTAAATGAGCATTAAGCTTGCTTTCATTTTGAGGACAATTAATAAAAGTGAACTGGCTTTGGAAGTTGGTGTTACATAGTAAATCAAACTTTTGTCAAAACCTGCCTGTGTGAATGTGGACATTTTCATGAACACCAGAAGTATGCAGGTTTGCTTCATCATTTCAGTAGAGTCCCTCACAAGTGTGAGGGCAACGCTTATGTTTTGACTGCGAGAAACAATCTTTCTGGAAGCGTGTGTAGCCAGCTCAAGAAAGCAAATTATTGTAGTTTGTCTCTAAAATCCTTGGAAGATCTTATGAAATAGTGTAAATGAGTTAAGGCAGGCAATAGGCAACTTACTTACAATTTGTCCAACCTGCATGTTCTGAGTAAATCAGTCCTTATCTAATTGCCCTTGTTTCTAAGCCTAATTGTCCTTGAAAGTATTATAAGCTGTTGCATTTTCACACAAATGAACTGCTCAGGGAGAATTTGTCAAATGCCTTAGGTGCAGATTTTATTCTGTGTCAGATGCTTTCTGCAGACATGCTTTCAAGGCTCTGTCTACAACAATTGTGTAGCTGTCAAAAGGAAAATACCACTCCTGAGCTCTGTTACTGTATCTCTCTTACAGCATTTCATCATATTGATTCAGTGCAGGTATGTTTTTGTTTTGTGGGCATTAGAGGTATGTAAAATGACAGTGCTTATGCTTGTCCAGAAAAGACAAGGACTTGTTGCAATTCCCAATGCAACGGCAGCTGTTGCTTCCACCAGCTACTCCGCGTATAAAGTATGTTTTCCAAACAGAGGCCTGGCTCAGCAACTGTTTACAAGGCCAAAAGCCACAGAACGTATTTGTTTCAATTAGCACATATACTTGCAATTTAGATCACAGTGCATCAGTATAAAATAAAGATGTATAAAACATGGCTTAGGCTCCATTGTATCTCATCAGACGTACTAAGAAAGAAGGGCCAGTGCTGGAAATATGCTTGTTTCCAAGTTAGAAATGACAGTACAGACAATTACTGAAAGCATATGTATTTTCTGAATCTCCTAAACGCAACAAAAACTGAGGAATTAACCCATTCAACATAACCTTTATTTTACAGTTTTCTTATTTTACTTAATTTTTCTACCCTATCCTCCCCTACTGAAGATGCCCCTATGCTGTTGCCCCGGCTAGTGCTGCACACACATCGTTTGCTTCAGCGACGCGTCCATCAGCATGACCGAGGGCTGCAGTTAAACATATCCATGCACTATTCACATTGCTCTAATAGGAAGTGTGCCACGAGTACCAAACTGCTCTGTCCCCTGTTACAAATGTACCACCTCCCCACTACACACCCAAAAATCAGTTCTCGTTGGACAGGACCTCTGGACACCACCTGGTCCATCACCCCACGCACAGCACAGGATTTCCCAGGGAAAGCCATTCTCAATAGCACCCTGCAAGGTACACATCATGCTCCTTTGGCTGAACCCAGTGACAGGCCCCACGGGCAACAGGAAGCCAGGTCCCACACAGGTTTTATGTTTAGAAGTCTGTTTGGTCCAGTCCTAGGAAACTGGCATACTGGCACGTTTTCCCAGCCCGTGGATTTTCTCAGCTAGTGACTCAGGGTGGGAGACACCACATTAATGAAGATCCAGCATGTGGGTTTGCCTTTCAGTGTGTGTTTTTGCAGTGATATATGACCACCTCAGTGCACATTGCAGCCTCTCAGGGATGAGACATGTCTGAGCAGCAAGTCCTGTCCCAGTCCAGGGCTGTGGCCAAACCCAAACATGCTCCATAGTCAGGCTGGTAAGACGCTGTGGCAAGGGCTGTGACTATGCTCCAGAACACGGAGGGGCCACACGTGAGGTCTCTTTGCCCAGGAGCACACGTGTCCCACACACGGTGTGTGTGACTGGGCACAGGGAGCCATGCGTGCTCCGGTGCCATCCAGGCTGGGGACGTCACAGTGGCTGCTGGCCAGCAGGCAAAATTGACTGTGCTTCAGGTGATGGAGCACATAGCTTTTGGAAAAAAAACTTGTCACACCACTTTGCCTCCTCCACAAGAGCCACTTTAGTCTGTGACACTACCTACTGGCCCACAGCATGGCAGTTTCCTAGGGAACCAAGGGTCAAAGCAAATTTCTGCTGCTTAAAAATCAAGTTCAGCCTTTTGGCAGTCATCCAGGCTGATGGATGAACACCCACTGCTTGCCTCTGTCCCGCCATGGTACGGCTGCCGCTGCCCGGGGCGGCTGGTGGTCAGTGTTGGCTAACTTTCCGTGTGGGTGGAGGCTTTTCATTGCTCTTGGTGCTAAAAAGATCAACGCTGTTTCGTGTTTGAGATGTCATGTGGCGATTCCTCAGGTAAACCAGGTCGGAAGTTGACAGCATTGTTGACAGCCTGTGTTTCCTTGCAGAACAATGTCATTGCTTGTGGTTTTGAGGAGCACAAACCTTATGCATAAAACATAGTTAAAGAGGTACTGCCAACTGACAAAAAAACAACCCCAAAACAACTTGTTATTACCTGTGTGTGTTGCAAGCACTTAGACTGCAGAAATTATAGGTACTTTTTTTCCTCTGTTTTTCTCTGATTTGTTTGCCTGACCATTCGACAGTAGTCTGGTGTTTCCTTTGAATATCCAAGTTACTAATAATGTTCCCGTTTTGTTTTGTGTGAGCCTTTCATATTACAATAAAGAAATCTGTCTCAGCAGGAAAATGTGATTGTACTGGTACAACATCTGGCCAGGGATTCAGGAGGTAACTTTTTTTATGCAAGGTGCAGAACTGAAGTTGTATCTTTAGTTTTTATATTAAATGCTTAACCACCGCATAAAATTCTGTGGCTTGTTTTTAAGTAACCTAGCTTTGAAGCTCAGGTTGAATAAGTGTGTTGCTTTAATGATAACTGTGTAGGTTCTCATCAAAATGAAAGTTTGGTCTCATTATCCCATTGTTCTCCTTTTCTTTTTTCTCCAAGCTGCCTGTCTCGTCCTGGGTTGTATGATTTTTCCTGATGGCTGGGATTCAGATGAGGTAAAACGGATGTGTGGTGAAAAGACAGACAAGTACACGCTGGGGGCTTGTTCAGTCCGCTGGGCATATATCCTGGCGATTATTGGAATCTTGGATGCCCTGATCCTCTCATTTCTGGCATTTGTGCTTGGCAACAGACAAGACAGCTTGCTAGCAGAGGAGCTGAAGTTGGAAAACAAAGGTAGGACTGCTTTAGAAACACTATTATTGGGTGGCCTTGAGGGCAATTGCTTAAAAACAGTGATCGTTTTCATTTTATTTTATGCTTAAAAGTTGGCATGCCGGCTTACTTCCTAAGTTGCTGGGAAAGAAGAAATATAAGGGGCAGAGGAAGTTTTGCTTTTCAGCCTTCAAAATCTGAGAAAGCTCGAAATTGCCATAATTGCTGCACTATGCATGATTTATCCTTAACAGTCTTTAGAGCTGTAGAAGGGATGTTTTTGTGTTACCCACTGGTACATTATTTCATCAGCATTTAAGTTTCACTATCTGCATCTTTTTCTGTACCCCACGGAAGATTTGTTCATTTGGTTCCTTTAGGTTTTTGTGTTGCAGTATGAATGGCTGTAATATGGCGTGTGGTAGCGCAGCGCACAGCTGAGGGGGCAGTGTTGGCTTGGGAGACTGGCAGTGAGCTATGTAATGGGACCTGCTATCCAGTCAGGCACCGGCAACTAAGGATCAGAGCCAGGAATGAAGAACATCCTACTTCTTGTTTGATTGTGTTCCTCTGAGCTCATTAGCCAGCTCACAGGAGTAAGGGATGCTGTAGTAACTGAGTATTCATGCAGTGCGTTGGGGATAAACACATTTCTACATTAAGAACATGAAACTAGCTCAGGTCAGTAGTTTGTCACACAGTTGTGAGAGAAGAGATGTTGTTTGGGAGAGTGTGCAAGGTTGGCTGATTTCTGCAGCCCCCTCCCCTCATGCTCCCCCAGCATCCACAGCTGTGTATCGGATGTGACAGATACCCCAGAGGGCACATCCCTGCCTTGTCTTTTTAATGGGCCTGTTGTCCCTGGATCTGTCTAATCCCTTCTGAACTTGCTGATACTGCCGGCTTCTACATCACCATCTGACAGCGAGTTCCTGAAGCTCACTACTGACTGCTAAAGAAGTACTTTCTTTTATCTATCTGTTTCAAGGTGATCCCCTACTAGTTTCACCAGGTGTCCCTGAGTGCAGGATTCGGCATTCAGCTCACCCACCACCTTTGTAATTTTGTAGGTTGCTTCTAATAATAGCAAAGATATTAGGAGCCCTTCACCACTGGACTGGAAATCAAAAGCTGTTTGGCAGCCTCTGTTGTACAAAAATAGCTGGTCTCAGTCCTGCTCCAGAGGGACCATTACCCATATATCTCAAAGCACCAGCACACTGGCCCCTGCTTGCTGACTTGCAGTCAGTCAGCACACTCAGCCCAAAGATAAATGGGCTTGGAGATTGAACTTCACATATGATTCCAGACCTGGTTAGAGACTATTAATGTTGTGAGTTAAGGAAAGTGTACATTGCTTGCAATTGCATGTGTACATCTGTTCTTCAGGGAAACTGAGGGCATCGGTTTCCAGGACTATCCTTGTGGCCCTTTTCTGTAAGGATAGTATTCATTTGAAAATGAAAATACTTATCAGAAGGGCATTCACAGCTATGCCACGAGTGCTTTTGGCATCAGCACTGTGTCTGATTTGTCTGAACCATACAGAGCTCGTGAACTCAACAACTACTTGTATCAAAGAACCTCATCTGTTTTGGCACCTTGTGATCAAAAAACAGCTTCTGGAGACTCATCACCTCTCACGTCGCTGGCACAAGCTCCTGCCAGAACATTTGGTCCTCAGCATGTCAGACAAAATCATTCAGCAGCTCATTTTCCTTGGATTAAGCACAGAAATGTACCACACCACCAGCTTCAAAGCAAACCAGAACACAACAAAAAGTGACCCATCCCTCTTTGTCCTTCACAGTCAAGCTTAATGTTCACCACTTTGTAAACTGTCTTTCAAATTAAAAGGAAAAGAGGCAACCTGTCTTCTAAAAAGGACATAATCTCGCCCCTCTCCACAGAAACCTTCTGCTAGGCAACAACAGGGCCAGTCTGAATTCCCCTGCAGCATCCCAGCATTGCCCCACTGGCATGTGTTGCTGCTGGGCACAGCCACAGACCGAGAGGAGTACCAGGAGATCACGGTAGGAGCATGGGTCTGCACCACCACCCCTGTCAGTGGTGGGGACATGACAGGTACCAGTGTCAGCAAAGCACCAGCTTTCCACTTATCTGGCTAGAAATCAGTCCTTCTTCTGGCCTTTTGGATGCCAGGAAAGCCTGCCTGCATCCTAGGGAGCAAATATCCTGATGGGACAACAAGGCACAAGCACTTAATTCCTTCCAGTGGTCTCTGATCTCTGTACAAGAAGGGCTGCAGCTTGCTGTCCCCCATGGGGTCCTGGAACAGGGCTTTGGGTCTTGATCCCTGCAGACCAGAGAGAGATTTCTGCCCAAAATGCTGCACTCCAGAGCTGGCATTGAGATGTATAGGTAGTACTCATGCATTTTTGCAGTTAGCAGTTGTTTGACTATAGGTGCTCCCCACAGTGTTTAACAGGAAGGTTTAGGGTTCAAATGGCCAGGATTGTGAAGCAGGTTCTGTAATCCTGGGCATCACTGGCTGCATGCTCAGGTGACCGTTTGGGGAAGTGGGTGTTGATTACTTACACCATAATGATGAAGAAGCTGGTAGAAGATTAGGACCAACACTTGTCCTTGAGTTGGCATCAAACAACCTCCCGTTTGTAACCCTGGCACACACTGCACATGCATGAGGGCTTTGACACTTACCCCATAAACCCGTGACACTTACCCCATGTCCCCATGGCCTCTTCTGGCCTAAGAGATACAGGAGAAATACTCAGCAGCATTAGTCCACATGAATATTAAACACTCCTCATCCTCACCTACCAGAGGTCTGCCTCCAGATTTCTGCTGGCTCCTGCTTCTAGATTAGCAGGTGTGGGTGAGGAGCACCCTCAAGGAGCAGTCCCTGGGCTGCTGCTGTCTTCCAAGGGGCAGAAGATGTGGCCTGATGGTCAGGGCTGTCCTTTGGCTGGAAGCCCAGGGACGACTTCTCCTTGGAGTTGGTGCTGTCCTCTGGTCATGAGCCTGGATATCCCATAGGCTGTGATCAGCAAAGTCTCCCCTAAAGGGACAGTCGTGTCTCCATCGAGGCTTTTTGGAAGATTGCACCTGGGGAGAAACCAGCACCGTACCCAAGAGGAACCTCTGCTTGCCCTGTCAGCTCTTCTCTGCTGCTGGGTCTTTGCCCCACGCATGTAGATACTATTATGTGGTAACTCAGCAGAGGGATAGAGACAGTAAATTAAATATACAAGTCACAACAGTGTTCATTTATGTGGAAAAACCTTCAAGAACAAGAAATTATTAGGCAGTGATAGGACAGCTGGGCAGCTGTTTTCTTAATCAGGTAACATTCTGTCTGGAGGCTTCGCTGCAGATCAGCTCCCACAGGCTCATTCATGAGAGTCTGCAGTGGCTGTGCGAGTACCCGGCATCACAGCTGTCTCTGAGCGTTGGTGACGGTGAAGTATATGAAATGCAACAGGATGGTAAAAAGGTGAAAAATATAGAAAAAGAGCAAGCTGTACTTTTCTGTAGACTTACCCTGCTGAATTGTCCACCTGCTCTGTGCTTTTGATGACTACAGTTCTGTATATTTACATAGGTTAATGAAGGCTTGTAAGGAATTTGACTGTTAAAATTCAGCAGAAGATGGCTGTATTTTTGCCATAACAGAAAGTTTCCTTTTTTGCTACATGATAAAAATAGTGCTGACTCATTTCTTATTTGCTCATGTGTGAGAGTAAACGACCATGTGGGTTTCATGTCTGTGAAATATAACTTAAGTTTAGCAGACTTTCTTCAGGTTATAGTCTATTTACTGTAGTTCCCTAATCATGCACATTTTACACAACAATCCATACTTTTTTAATTTAAAAAAATGTGTTTTGAAGGGTTAAAAAAGGTATTTCTGAAAAGACTTTCACATTATATTTATGCCATTAGCAGAAGGAGGGTATTGTATGGTTTTCTTTAAATTACAGGATCTAATGGTAATGACTTAAAGGCCTGTATGTTATTAAACTAATGGCATGCAGGTGATAACAAAATTAGTCGGAATTCATCTTAGCTTTAAGCTTCATCAACACCACTTTGAATGAGGCATAAACCTTGATGTGTTGTGTAATGACATAATTTAACATTTCAAACTGTAACGTCTTAATGACATAAAATTAAAGTTCTGGCCAAAGGGTGAAGAAACCAAATCAGAAGTTTCCAAAAGAAATTCAGAGTGCAATTACATTTATGGTGGAAAGTGGTAATGTGGTCTGCTTTATGAGTGATAAGTACAAGAGCATTTGGAAGAAACAATCCTGTTAAGTAGTCTCAGTCAGAGCAGGTGGATGATGCACTTGGTGGACAGCTGTGGCTGTTCTGATGGATAGAACAGCTCCATAAGGTGTTTATGTTTAACATTTGACTCATCTTTGGGGCCCATATGGTCACAGATAAGCAATTTGCACTAAAGATTTCCCAGAGTTACAAGCCTAGGGCTGAAATAGGTAAAAGGACCAGGGAGCTAGACAGGCGATTTGAAGGATTCATCTGCCTTGCAGTGATTGCAATTCACACGGACTCAGACTACACCACATCTCTCCCAACAGCCACATTGCAGAGAGCTCATTGCGCAGCTCAGTGCAGGATGCCCAACCCAGGGCTTGCCAGTTGGTTGACGCTTACGCCCTCATTATTCTCCATACCAGTGCTGTCAGGGCCTGATGCAGGTTGTTGAAGGCTGACTCCATACATCTGCCCGAGCTGCAGTCACTGCGGAATAAACACACTTAAAGGCAGAAGCTCAGGGGAAGTTGTTTCTTGGTGACAGTTTTCTGTGAAAGAAAAAAAAATCACAGTCTTGCAGAGAGATTTGCACACTTTGGCTAGAGAATCATCCTCTGTAAACTGGAATAGTCTATCTATATTGCTGCTGCAACAGAAAACCATCTGCAAAAGCCCTGGTATCTGATGCTGAGTGACAGGAGGCCAGCAGCACATTTGTCCCATCAAGGGACTACATGACAGAGTGCGCATCAGCTGTCATTCTTCAGTAGGAAAATAGCTCAGGTCATAACGCATGTGCAAACTGCTGCAAAATTGCAAAGCCCTGCTTATCAGCATGTAGTTCTCCTGGCATACACTCACACTCAGGCTAACTTGTTCAAAATTAGGTGAATAAACATGAAGATTGGTGCCTGACTTAATATTTTACATAAAGCTACAATGCATAAAAGAATTACCAACAGCCTTGGTACAAATTCAGAGTACAAGTCCAGTCAGAACACGATGTATACCCCTGTATCCCATGTTCACTATCTTATAAAATTATATAGTCCCTATTTTGTAAATTCGGGTACTCACTGACTCCTCCTGATACACAACAAGTCAGTGTAGACACCTTTTCATTTCAGTTAGCATGTACTTTTCAAAAATAAAAATACTTTCAAAAATAAAATGCAGGATATCTGTTACTCTCTTCCCTTTTTTAGACTGGTATTTCTCTTCATGTCTGCTAGTCTTGTCCCATCCTTCTTTTCTAAAGAGTTCAAGAGTCACCCACTTCAGCCTCTTGCTGCTTCGGTGTGTGGCTCGGTATTCAAAGCATTTAAGGTGACTTTGAACTCAGAACCAACTTGGCCACTTGAATTTCCATTTGAGAAGGGAAATGTGGAAGAAATTCATTGGGGAGCGATCTGTGATGGATTGCTATAGACAGCCCACCACATGCACTTGCCAGGATGCAGCTGGCCAGAGGAAGCTGGAACTACGTCAGAAGGTTTATGCTCTTTCCTCAAAGGAGAAGTATGTAGGTACCTTACATTTCAAAGTCAAAATCAGGCTCTTCTTTGAGGCCCACAGCGATAGGTTCCAGGCTGGGAATTCCTGGCCTTCATCTGTAGTTTCAAAATATGATTCTCTGCCATGTCAGCCAAGAACAAGTCTTGTTGCAGCTGTGAAGAGCTCACATGTTCTCTTTCAGCTTTAACTGACAAGTGGCTCATCTGTCATAGCATCACTGCAATTAGCTCCAGTTGTTAATTTCTTCATTTAATCACAAACTATTTTCCTTCACGTATCACCTGCGCAATGAACTACAAGGAGGTTAGAGTACAAGAACAGTAGTCAAGTAGTACAAGACATTTCATCTAGAAACCTGCAACTAGAAGACAGACTAACAGATTTTTTTATAAAATTTTGTCCCCAAAATTTCCTGCTTTAGATGATGGCAACCATTTGCCTGTCATTTCAACTATATAAATAATATTTTGAAAAGGGGAACTATAAAGATAAACATGGAGATTCCATTGTGGTGGCATCAGAAGGAAATTCAGCTCTATGGGATGAAGATTCTCAGAGCAGTGCTGTAGGATCTATGCACAAGGTATGAACTTTCATCCAAGGACTCTACGAACAAGCATTGGATTAAAATCCAGGACTTTACTTTGCAGTGCCTTAGTGTCATGCACTCTCTTGCCCAGTGTGTATTGAATCCTGTTACACAAATACAGACTTCTCCAGCCTGAGGATTTTTGGGCCCCCTCCTCCGCTTCAGTCTACACTATGTTGTGTAAGACATTGTTGGAGGTCAGAGCTGGAAGTCTGAGAACCTCCAACTTGAGGAGAGAACCTTCTCAGACTAAGGCAAAGCTGGGACTGAGACCAGAAGTCACTGTTCTTCAATACCCTTCCCAGTCTTCCTTTTGAAAACGTGTACTTTGTGTTTAGGAGCATGTGAGAAGCTACTTAGATTTTTCTACTGGAATTGAGTGGCAGCAAGGCAAAAGCCCTGGAGTTGTGTTCAGAATAGCTGAGTTTGATTCCTGATTCTCATACTGAGCTTGGATCTGTCATTTGATTTCTCCATTTCTCTGTCTTTTAAATGGAGGGAGGAGTGGGCCAGGGAATGAGACTGACTTTGTTGGTAAGATATGTTGTGGTTCAGCAATGGAAGGTGAATTAGAAAAGCTAAATGGTAGTGGGATTATTATAAAAGTGCATATTCTGAGACTAAGCCTTGATAAAAGTATTTTATCAGGGAACTACTTTGCCAGTGTGCAAAATGATGATATGCTTAAGGGGAGGCAAATGAGGCATCAAAACTAAAAGTCAAAAGCTGATTAAAATACCTTATTAAATAAAGGTCAGTCTCGCAATAGGGCTGATTGATATATCAGCTGATCCAACAGTTCCTTTCCAGCTCTACTTTCTATAATGAGAAAGTAAAATTAGTCCTAAGTATATGCATTAATTACTTAACTGCAGAAGTTGAAGACCATGAGTAAAGAGTCCTAGTTCCCTACTGATTAAGGAAGGAAAAACGTGGCGAACTGCTTTCTGTCTCATAGAAAGATGGACCCCACTTGCTGTTACATTCTGTGAGGAGTCTCATGCAATAGCTTGGTTACAGAAATTACCATTCCATTTAACGAGCTCATGATATGAGGGACCAAGTATGGAGACTTAAAGGCGTGCTGGTAGCAAAAAGCTAGGCAGCCTCAAAAAGGTGCTTCTTAAACAGTGTAGGGGACTCAATGCATTTGTATGGGCCCCATGGGCAGCTGAAAAATTCTGTAGGGCAACAAGGCACAGAGGGGTTAAGCCTTACAAAGTGGAGTGACATGATGCATGGGGATGGGGGATGAAGTGAGTGCCAACTCAAGCTAAAACAAATATCCGGGTTGGTCAAGACAAGTCCATACAAAGCCTGGACAGATCTGGACATCTGTGTTGTTAACTTAAAACAAAGCCTATGGCCTGCTACAGGCAATACCATATTTACTGAGAAGGTGACAAGTCTGACTGCGCCGTCACTAGTAGTTGCGTTAGGAATGGTGTTCTTAAGCTTGGACAAAAAAACCAAAGGTATTTCACAACACATAGATATATAAAAGGGAAGTAGCTGGCACATACTTCATCCTGGATAGAGCTAATCACACACAGAGATTATCATAACCCACATCCACACTTCCTTCCCTACTGATAAAAATGTTTTTAGGAGGAACAGCAGAGAACCTGAGAACTCATGACTCTTACATGAATGCTTTTGGGCAAAGTGTTAATGTAGACTAAAAAAATCAAGGCAGGTTTGTGCTGACAATGTGACTGGAAACAGCTGATCTCTTAAGGACTTTGCTGCTGCCCAGTCCAGCATGCCATTTCACAGAGATGTCCAGCCTGTCCATATGTGCACACCAGCCTTAATGTCTTGTCCTTGCACACAGAGGAAGCCTGTAGAACTGAGCTGTAATTGCTCCTTGTCAAAGCAAGTTCCAGCAATTTGCTTGAAAATCTTTCTCATGATGTAAAAAGTCATTAGTTTCATGATCTCATTTCCACTGTGAATTTGTTTTGACCGTTCTTCAGCAGTTTCATAAAACCAGGATAATTTTCTATCTGCAAACAAAACATCTGAAAAAAAAAAGGAGGCAACCTCTCCCTTACTGGGCATCATGTCAACAGAAACAAAGGCTGTTGTCAGAAGCTTTAGAATAGAGGAGCTATCCAAAAACCCCAAATGAAAGCCTGTCAAACAGCCCTGTATTCCAAAGTTACATCCAGTGAGGCATATAAGTCATGCCTAATGAGATATTCAAGATATCTGGCTTTCTGGGTTCTGTTATGGGTAGTGTCCAAGACCACTTACTACAGCAGCAATCAGAAGTTGATCTGTTTGGTGTTGGTAGAGTAGCTTTTCTCTATTTACTCTGTCATTATTACATTGCTTTATTCTAGAACCCTGAAATTGTTCCTGTTATTTCTGGACTACTTTCAGAGTTCAACTGGACTTTGAGACCCTCATCTTCTCCTGAATGGCAAGCTTGGTGGACTCCAGTTTGTCATTCCCTCTCATCTCTCCCTGGATGCCTGCAAAGGCTGGTCCTGGCACGGCCACAGATTAAGGCACGCACATATTTTAGTTCCCTGGCTGTGGCCTGACCCTACCAGGGCCAAGTTTGCTGTAACTGAAAGTTAGGCTTCTGCTCTTGACTGCCAAGGACTTCGTCTCTTGACTTTGATATGTCTATGCAATTTTGCTTGATACAATACCAGAAAACAGCAGTGGAAAGGAAGCAGAAGCATGATATTCATGAGCAATATTACACTCAAGATTGCTGTAGGTGTGTACTAACTACATTTGCTAGAAAGGAACATAATAGATAACAAGTGAAATTATAATCCAAAGAGATTTCATCAAGGTTTTGCCTATCTCTTGTGTCTGGAGGTTATTTTTTTTTCTTAATTCATGTTTTTTAAATGAATTGTTTTGTTCATAGCACATGGTCCATGTTGTTATGTGTAATCTTTCAGGCATTTGGCATGCAAGCACTCTAGCTGTCAGAAATATTTTAATGCACCTACTTCAAGAGCATTTAGCATGAAATGTACTCTACAGACACAGTAAAACTGAGAACAGAGGTTTAGTTGGAATCCCATTTGACTAAATGTATTTACACCACCACAGCACATTTGATTTTACAAACCACCTTCACCTCAGTTTTGTAAATCTAAAAAATTCTCAGGTCCATAATGAACTGGTGTGAGGATGTCATTGCACAAATTAATTTCATCTCAAAGCACTTGCATCCTTCTAAGTGGCAGCATTTGATACAAGACAGACCATTGCCCTGGTTCCTATATGCTGTTTCCCTCAGTTCCTGCCTTCTGGTGTTCCCAACTGATTCTGTCCTACTCACTAAGTGTATTGTTTCTGTTTAGTATGTGCACACTGACACCAAAACTCACTGCTGTTTATATAACTCCGTGTCTGATAGAGGCTGAAAGGATCAACATGACCGTTTTAACTACTCTCATGTATCACACAGGCTGTAGGATGGCTACAGTTTTCTGTGTAAGCTGTGGAATCAGTGCTGGACACTGTTCCAGGAGTGGTTATGACTCTGTCGTACCCAGAGGTGTTACGACCCCTCTACTTCTGCTCAGCATTTCCTTGTCTGCAGCCAAGTCACTCAGTAGCCCTTGTGTCTGCCAGCACCTCTCCAGCTCGTGTTCAGCTGACTTTCCACATGCTCTGTCAGTGCGTGGGTGTTACTTGTTCCTTGACGTATCACTTTTGCATCAGGCCATTCTTATAGAAGGAGCCATTTGCTAACACACATGGAGACTTCTTTGGTCATCCTCACCACAGCCGCTGAGAGAGGGAAAAATGGACATTGCCACTGGCTCCCAGCAGTCTGGAGAAAATCTAGATGTTGGAAGTCTATCTATCATCTTCTTCGTCCACACTAGAAGGAGATGAAAAGATGTGAAGAAGAAGAGGAGACCAGGGACACCTTCTTTCTTTTCTACATGTGGACTGAATTCAGACACAAAAGCATCCCAGCGTAAGCTCCGTTGCCTGAACTGTGTTGGGGCACCTTGTGCTCCCCTATGCTTTCCTTCCCCAAGTGCTTCATAAACTTGCACTGCACATGGAGAGTCCAGTCAGTAAAGGGAGATTTTTACAGAATGAACCCTCCGCACTGTGTGGTACAGCTGAAGGCCCTGAATGCCCACTATACGGTCTAATAGGTGGGCAGCCATCTTGAAACACTGAGCAAATCCACCAGCGTTGCTACCAGCAACGAGGTGTAAAGGTAGATGGGTTTTTGCTTCCTGAACACAGAGTCAATAGTTTAGCTATACTTTTTACATTTCTACCATAATAACGTATGTGAGAGATAAGTGCACATTGGATAAGAAATGAGAAAAATAGCAGTTATGTAAATGCTAAAATGGATGCATCTGGGATCTCTGCAGAGTACAATAGTTCAGTTATTTAGTGGTTACTTCAAAAAGAGCCCATCCAGAAACCAAATTAGCTTGGCATAGCTGAAGTGGACTCATTTTATACAAAATGTTTACTACTAGTCTTTTTATTTTTAAGTGGGTTATTGAACCAAAATCCCCAAAGCTTTTCCACTGGGTATGTTGGACATGATTATGCAGAGAGTGCAATCAGCAAGAATTTTAGCGGGTGGGAGTATATTGAATCCATTGGAGCCATTCAGACGCTTTTTAAATGGGCATGAATATTACTTACACTAATCCTTGAGCACAGAGTTTCAAAAAACGTTGTTCAGGTGTTTTAATGTTTGATGTCTATCAAATACCTTCACTTTTCCTTCGAAGAACTATCGTAACACTCTGACAATAACAACTGGCTGACCCTTTGCAAATAAAACTCTGATAAAGCAATAACGATCAAACATCATATATTCTACACAAACAAATAGTGGTCTGCTAGAGAAAGTGGAAGTGTACTAGAAATCATACAGTGTGTTTCAAATGTTAAAGAGAAGAAAACATTGTCAAAGAGTTGATTGAAAATTTGGTACAGAAGCCATGCTGGCAAAGTGGAAGAGTGCCATACTTAGGAGAACAGCCAGAAAAACACACCGCTTGCATCCTTAATGGAAATGTTAGATTTGGCAACATGGAAAGAAGTAATGCCAAATGCTTAAGGAGCAGCGGTGTTCGGGAAAGTAGAAATTTGTATCAGCACTAAGGCTGCATTTCTTTGTCCTTTCAGAACTAGCCCACAGCATCTAATCATTGAATTTAAAAGGATAGCTGAAAACCTCTGGGTATTCACTGGCATGTGGCCTCAGCAATTCCAAGAAGAGGGGGTGGCTGTCTAAAGAGCAAAATTGCCCTTCATTGTTCTGCCTCAGTTTGATAAGTATTCTCCTTGCTGCTCTGTAGATGTTAATTCTTAGCCCACGTGTGCAAAGATGGCTTATTACTAAGTACAATAAATCTGAATGGAGTTAAATCCCGTTGGTGTCTGGTCACAAGCGGTGTTCCCCAGGGCTCAGTACTGGGGCCAGCTCTGTTTGGTATCTTTATCAATGACCTGGACAAGGGGATGGAGTGCACCCTCAGTAAATTGGCAGATGACACCAAGGTGGGTGGGAGTGTTGATCTGCCTGAGGGCAGGAAGGCTCCACAGAGGGATCTGGACAGGCTGGATCCATGGGCTGAGGCCAACAGTGTGAGGTTCAACAAGGCCAAGTGCCGGGTCCTGCACTTGGGTCACAACAACCCCTGCAATGCTACAGGCCTGGGGGCGAGTGGCTGGAAAGCTGCCTGGGGGAAAAGGACCTGGGGGTGTTGGTCGACAGTCAGCAGAATATGAGCTGGGAGTGTGCCCAGGTGGCCAAGAAGGCCAGTGGCATCCTGGCCTTTATCAGGAACAGTGTGGTCAGCAGGACTAGGGCAGGGATTGTGCCCCTGTACTGGGCACTGGTGAGGCCGCACCTCGAATCCTGTGTTCAGTGTTGGACCCCTCACTGCAAGAAAGACATTGAGGGGCTGGAGTGTGTCCAGAGAAGGGCAACGGAGCTGGGGAAGGGTCTGGAGCACAAGTGCTGTGAGGAGCGGCTGAGGGAACTGGGGTGTTTATCCTGGAGAAGAGGAGGCTCAGGGGAGACCTTACAACTGCCTAAAAGGAGATTGCAGAGAGGTGGGTGTTGGTCTCTTCTTCCAAGTGACAAGTGATAGGACAAGAGGAAATGGCCTCAACTTGTGCCTGGGGGGTTCGATTGGATATTAGGAAAAATTTCTTCACTGAAAGGGCTGTCTTTGGAACAGACAAGCATTGGAACGGGCGGCCCAGGGCGGTGGTTGAGTCACCATGCCTGGAGGTATTTTAAAAGACGTGTAGATGTGGTGCTTAGGAACATGGTTTAGTGGTGGACTTGGCAGTGCTAGGTGGATGCTTGGACTCAATCTTAAAGTTCTTTTCCAACCTAAAGAATTCTATGATTCTGTGAATAAATCCCTAAAATGGCTTTGTGAAATGATTAGAAGTTGTATGTTTACAATGATGCCAGAGGATCAGCAGGTTTATACACTGATCAGTCAATACACTAGTGAGCAGCTGGCATCCAAAGCTGTCTGCTCATCTGTCAAGGAGTTCTTACAAAGGTTAGAAGTAGTAAAGTTGTACTCAGACACAAATGTAAGTATAAAAATGTTCTAGAAATGCTAAGTATTGAGGATTATGGCATGTACTGATGGGATTTCTTATTTCAGAATAATTTCTATATAAGATCCTGATTACAAACCCTTTGCAAAGGTGTCACCTTGGTCCCTAAGTCCAACTGAAGTGCATCCACTGTTTTTCAGTGCAGTTAATGTCCTTGCAGATAGATACAGAGTAGGTGCTGACTCAATATCAGTCTCAAATAACCTTTGTGGATAGGGCAATATTGACCTTTTCTCTCTGTACTATGGAAAGTGTTTTTGAAAGAACAACCTGGGAACCTCTGCAGAAGCTGGAGCTGTGTGAAAAGAGGAAGTCCAATGGCCACTGCTTGGGTCTGTGGCTCTCACAGGGTTTCCACTTTGGAGTGACCAATTGTCCCCATTTCTAGTCAAAGATTAGATCTGACTTAGTGAAGAAAAATTAAGAGAAGTACATTAAGGGAAGTTCATGGTGCTGTAAGGCCCAGCAGAAAAATAGAACAACCAACAGACTGGGTCCTGTTGGTTCACCTGAAAGGGTTAGTAGCATCTTCATATTCTTTCCCTTTCCACCCAAATCCTTACTCCTATGGATGAGAGTGTACATGCTGTCAACAGTGCCATCTCTCAGCTTCTGTGCTTATGACTTCACAGAGTGCCTTCTGGAGCGTGGACTTACAAGCCCTTAAGCATATGTATTTGTACATGTGTGAGTATCAGGAGCACGCACGACCCTTCAGAGCACTGGGAGCACCAGTGGCAGTTACCACAGCCGGGAGATGGGGTAAACACTGCAAGAGATCCTGGTGGCCAGTGACATCGACCCCTACCATGGCATGCTACATGCTACTTACATTCTTTTTTAATATTCTGGAGCTACTCCTAAAACTTCTCAGGTTAGTTAGGCACCCTACTAAACCTGCACTATGTTTTGTACCATTATCCTTCAGAATGTTCTCTAAAGCTCTGTGTAGCTCTGAAATCACAGTTTTCAACCTATGTTTGTTCCTATAATTAGGCTGTCTTCTGAAATAAATGAAGGCCCTCATAAACAAAGTCACAGAGAGAAAAAGTATAATCTCTTTCAAATCAGGCGTTTGTAATAAACATTGTCAAAGGTTCCATTTTCTTTTCCTGTCAGGTTTCCTGTGCCATGCCTCAGTTTCACCTTGGTTCGCCTTTCTTTTTGCTTTTCCTTGCCTTTCTCCCTTCCCTTTTCATAAAGCATATATTTGTATCCCAATTGCTTAGCAAAACTCTGTTTCACTTTTATTTCAAACCTTCAGCTTTCATAATCCCAGGACTATGTGTTTTCTCAATTTATATTTTCATCATTATGGAAAAAATACGCTATCGTCATTTAAGGAGACGAAAAGCAAAAATTAAAGTGATTTTTTCTGTTTTTTAAATATAAGTCTAGTATTACTTTCTAAACTTTAATAGTAAAAGTGTTCTAAATGACATTGTCATTTTTAGCCTGATCAGGAAGAGGAGGCAAATGTTATCATGTAATAGGTGTATGTGGGCTGTTATAGCTATCACTCAGATCAAAGCCTTCTGCATTGACCAATTCCGTTTTTTGTAACAGCAAAGGAACGCAGCAATTCATCACTTGTCCAGTCTAGTTAATGTTTTCTGCCTTTTTTCTAAGAGCAGAATTTGTGAACTAGCTAGTTTTGACAGTTTGAGGTACTTGGTACTTTTCATTTCTAGATCATTGACTCAAGTATAGCACATATTTGATGAAAATTGACAGAAAATTGAATCTGGGGGATGACTGATTTGTGAAGTATGTAAAAAAAGGTTGGTTTCTGCTTAGCTGATAGTAGACGTGCCAATAACAAAAAAATACCTATATCTTAACCCTGTACTAGCAAACATTCTAACTAGGAAGACTCAGAAATGAATGGAGAACATATCTACCTTTGGATGCCTTCATCACTGTGCTCCTAACTTTAGCTTTCCAATACCTGTTTCCAGGACTGGAACTTACCTAGACAAGCCTCTCAGATCTCTGAAAATCAGGTTGTCAGTATCAAATATCATGCACCCAAAAACTGAAGTCTCTTCTGAAGAATGGCAACTGCTTTCCCCTGCCAGGACTGTCCTTGTAGATTGGGCACACGATGGAGATGGATGTGTTGTGAATATGTTAGGAGAGAGCTGATGCATTTTGGCAGGGCTGTGTGGTAGAGCCAAAGGTCAACTTTCAGTGGCTTGTGTCTGCCTTGGAAAGTACAGCAGTCTGCATTCCCACTCCACCTTGAAGTTTGAATCCTATTGAATTAATAAAGTGAATTAATCTAGTATTTGACACTCTTTTCTCTAAGTTTCCAAGAAATTTAGTCTCCAGTGATTACGATTTTGCTTCGTCTGCTGTTTTCTAGTTACAGATTAGCTCCTGTCATGGTTTAACCCCAGCTAGCAACTAAACACCACACAGACACTCACTCACTCCTCCCCCCCACCAGTCCAAGGGGGAGGAGAATCAAAAAAAAGGTGAAACTCATGGGTTGAGATAAAAACAGTTTAATAGGACAGCAAGGGAAGAGAAAATAATAATAATAATAATAATAGAACATTCAAAACAAGTGATGCACAATACAGTTGCTCACCACCCTCTGACCAATGCCCACACAGTCCCTGAGACGCAGCCCCCGGCCAACTCCCCCTAGTTTATATACTGTGCATGATGTCATATGATATAGAACATCCCTTTGGCCAGTTTGGGTCAGCTGTCCCAGCTATGCTCCCATAACTTCTGGTGCATCTCCTTGCTGGCAGAGCATGGGAAGCTGAGAAGCCCTTGATTTAGTATAAGCATTGCTTAGCAACAACCAAAACATCAGTGTGCTATCACATTACTCTCATGCTAAATCCAAAACACAGCACTGTACCAGTCATGGGGAGGAAAATTAACTGTATCCCAGCCAAAACGAAGACAGCTCCCAGTCAGGTGTTTAAGATAAAAATAGTCCTTCTTTGCCACTCTCTCCCATTTAGATAATCTGATTTTTGACTTGCATTCTCATTTAAAGAAAGAATTTGTGCCTTAGTGAATGGCTGGCCCTCCCGTCCTTCCAGCACTACAGTAATACTGTTACTTTTAAAAAGACGATGACAGGCAAACCAGCCTTGGCTTTAAAGTGGCAGGTCATATGTTTGAACGTTACATTTCACATTTGGATAACACAAGTAAAGGAACTGTAGTTTCCTATTTAAATTTCCAACATGTCCAAGTTCTGGAGTTACATTCACATACTTTCAGAGCTGGTAGCAAGGATGACATTTCTGATTGTTACATTTTTCTGTCCTCAGTGAAACAGAAGGACTTTTTCAATGACAATCAATATATTCAGAAATTATACTTTAGTTTCAGCAATATCACCATGATTCCTTGTGGCATGATGTGTACCAGCTGGGTCTCAAACCAACACAAACTCAATTATTCAGCCTTTCTTGACAAACTGCACTTTCGGTGAGCAACAGCATTCCAAGAAACAGAGCCTTTTAATGGATGGCTTTAGTTGGATTTTTTTTTTTTTTTAGTGTTAGTACATTTCATTTTTATATCTGTAAGCAAAAATTTCTTATTTTCCCATCGAAATAATTTCCTTATGAAATTACATTGCTTATCTGCCCACCTGTTTATCAATCCCCCTCCCTAACAACTTTTAAACCCATTGTCCAGTTTCAACAAAATTTAACAAGGGATAGCATCATAAAAATATAAAACCCCCAGAAGTGTTGCAAAGAGCAATGGCTGGGTAAAAAAAGAGAGCATTAGCTAGTGATCCCACTAAAGGAAAGCCAGGAGATTCAGCACTTAACAGCACTTGGCTGACCAAGTCAGCACAAATCTCATTTCAGATATGCTGCACCGCCTGCCTTTTCTTGATTGTCTGTCATGCTAAGTAAAGTTAGGCTGAGTACATGGGAAACACGGGAAGTATTTCTGTACGTAAATGTGCGCATGGGTATACACACATATTACATCGTTTATTGTCATTCCACCCTCCCTATATTTTTATAGCTATATGTGTTTATATACATATGTAAATGTAGGGAAAGGGGAATGAAGCCAAGAGTCCTGTAGGAGAGAGGCTGTAAGAGACATCTAGGGCATGTGGGAAGCATGGGAGTATGGAAAAGTCTGGGATGTGAAGGGAGCTGGAAGTACTATGAAGAATCACCGCCAGAAGGTGCATGGGTGTAAAAGGAAACAGGGTATTGCTATGGAGGTGTCACAGGACTGTGGCAGAGGAGCTGGGTTGTCATACTCTGGCCACGTAGCAGAAGGAGGACACATGCTGTACATTGGAAGCCAGGCTTCACTGGTTCCTTGTACCACTCATGCAACATTGTGCTCACTAAAACTGACCGATTAAAAGGTTATTCAAGTGTGTAAATAACTCAGAAGATATTTAATGAGATATTTCAGTTTAAAGAAAATGATACAATAGGAAGTAGTGGGACCCCCATTTTTCATAAGAAACTGAAAAAAATTCTGTTTCATTTCAGCTGCAAACTGTTTTTTCCACTGCTTGCTTCAGCCATTGAACTGAAAATATGGTGGCTTACCTAACAGTTATACTTAAAAATATTTGCAGCACAGGCATGGCCAGTACCTTTCACTCCGAGCTTTGCTGTGGGGGCAGCTCACAAAACGTGCTGGGGAACCATCACTGCCTATTAAGTTCTGGCCGATAAGATCTCAGGCTGTGCTTCGGATAATTTGTTCTCTTGTTCAGTTGAAGATAAACAAGGTAGAACCAACCGACCTGCCTCCGCTGATGATAATCTTCCTAGGAGATA
This sequence comes from Rhynochetos jubatus, assembly GCA_027574665.1. Taxonomy (NCBI): domain Eukaryota; kingdom Metazoa; phylum Chordata; class Aves; order Eurypygiformes; family Rhynochetidae; genus Rhynochetos; species Rhynochetos jubatus. The sequence continues at coordinate 14,323,590 of CM050652.1, forward strand.
CTATCATTTCAGCAGCTGCAGTAAGAAAGTTTTCTGAAGGTCGGTGCATACAAAATAAATCAATTCTCATCTACAGATTACAATTTGAATGTGCCAAGTGCTACCAGGGCTTACGATACGGGGTTTGTGAGATGAAGTCCACAATACTGATTGAAGACATGATGTTTGCGGCAGCTGACAAACTAAATGGGCCATGGGCCATGCCTGGGGAACTTCTTTCAGCTTCCAGAAAATAGATAGCAACTATTTCTAATGAGCAGTAGGCAAGCAGTGCCCACAGTATAAGTGGTTTGTAGATAAGCAAAAAGCTGTATTCACAAATACTGTCAATCAACACTTTGCAGCAATTTCCTTTAAAGAGAAAAAGATAGAAAAGAGCCGGTCTAGGAAATGCAGCATTTTGAAGATGCAGCTTTTCTCTTGTTACAGCTGAGGAAAATGTGGAATAAAAGCAAGTGCTGTTAGCATGCAGCCTCACCAGTGGTGAGCCAGGGTGTGCTGTGTCCAGCAGCTCTGTCCAGGCTTCAGTCACCTTTTCAGATGAACCCACGCCCAGTACCTTTCACAGATAGCATGGGGTGTGAGTGGGTTTTGCCAGTGGAGTAGGTGTCCAGGACAAACCTCTACCACCTGATGTCTGCTGCAGCTGCAACAGACTACTTCAACCCTCACAGCGGTGTGAGCAAGATCAGAATCAAGTCTGTAATCTTCAACAAAACTGTGAAGACGGTTTTCTTCTCCGAAACAAAAACCTCATTATCCTCTGTCCAACTGACTGAACCTAGAGATCAACCTGGAGTCAGATTATAACTCCTGGTTCAAAACATCTAAAAATCAGATGGGCAGAATGCAAAGTTGGTGGTACCCAATCAAAAAATCTTATTTCAATTACTTCACATGCCAAGACAGTTTTAAGAGAGCATTAGCTACATCTAAACTTGGCCTGCAGCAGCATATTACTCCATCTACACGCCTCCCTGAGCTTGGGAGGGAAGGCGGTTGCTGCAGTGCTGCAGTGACGCGGTGAAGTTCGGAGATGCTGGCCCTTGAGGGACACTGCTTGCTCCAGGCCTGGAGGCAGCTGCATCGGCATGGCTCCGTACCAGCACCGAGCTCGGAGGTGACGCACCTCGGCACAGCGTTGAGCTGACACAGTCATATTGGGTTGAGGACTCAGCTAATATCCACACAGCACCTTGTGCCAAGGGAATGTGCTTTGAGCTGCTGGTTTGGTCTCCGCATTTCAATTTCTGTGTGTTGTTTCCTTCCTCCGGATGTTGATGAGTTGCTGTTTCCAACTGGAAAGGAGTGTTTTGGGTAGTTTAGTCTTTGGCCATGTGTGTATCACCTAACAGAGCGTGGTGCACAGATCCCCTAAGCTCACAGCAGCCCATGCAGGCAAAGGGCACAGCCTGGCTCCGGTCTTCACAGCCTAGTAGCTGCATTATTGCAGTACTGACTGAGCTAAGAAATCCTGATGATGTGCAGGATTTATCAGCTTGAGTGGAGAATTAACCCCCTGTTGCGGTTGCATCCTGTATTTCAGATGCAGGCAGCCGCACAGGGTCCTCTGAGCTGCGTCATTTTGTGTGATGAACAAACACCAAGTGTCCCCCAGCATCACTGCCCAGTCTGCCTCGTCAAGAGCAGGCCCTCTGCAATCAAAAGCAATACAGTTAGATGCAGGAAAGGAAGAATTCAGTGCTGGAATAACTACAGTTGACTGGATTCAAAATGAACACAATTTTTTCTCAAAAGCAACCAAAAAGCAGAGCAGAAGGAGGCTGGAATCAGTCTTCGCCTTGAGGCCAGAGTAGAGGAGGGGAAGTTGAGGGACTATTCCAATTCTGTATGACTTTGGGCAAAGCACATAACTGCTCCATGCTACAGTTTCCCCTGAGGCTCCAGCACTATTTGCTTGCCTCCAGCTTCTTCTGTAAGGATTTTTCAATTAACAGTTCTGGAATAGTGGGAGTTCCTCATGAGGAAGATATGATAAAAGTGCATATTACTGTAAAAAACAATTTGCTAAAAATAACTCTGATTAAACATTTGTCAAACAGAGGAGGTTGAAAGGAGGTGCTGTTTTGTTCAAGTAGCGTAAGGGAGAGCCAAATAGGGAATGGCACAGATCTTATCCTGCTCAGCGGGTGGAGGGCAAGCGGCCTTGCAGGCATCGTGTCTGCACGACACGGCTGTGTGTCCCAATCCGACCTGCGTTTCTCCAGGGGTCAGTTGTGTCTGCTCATAGTGATCAAGGCAGGGTATGACAGGAGGACAAGGTGACAGCTGCTCCTTGCGGTGCTGGGTGGCTTGGCAGACAGCCGCCCCGCTCCCACTGCCAGGCAGGATGCAGCCAGGGCTGAGCGCAACTCTCATTAATGCCACGCCAGATGCGTCAGCACTCCAGTCAACGCGGGGCTTTTGCTTTCTCACTTACACAAAAAGCAAGGCCCAAATCTGTACTGTTCAAGGGAAAAACTGTCTCGTTGATCAGCACGACCCGCGTGCATCCAGTGATTACCATGAGAAATTTCACCTGCTGGAGCAACTGCTCTGGCTGAGCTACTGGAAATGGCAGTAAGAAGTGTTCACCAAGGAACATACAAATAAAACTCTCGCAGTTGCTTTGACATCTCAGTCCTTGCTTCCTAGAGCATCCACATCAGCAAGGGGCTAACTGTTAGGGTTAAGGTTAGGGTCAAGAGAACCAGAAAGCCCACAGCTCCGGGCATAATTTGGATTGCAAAGGCTTGCCAAGGAGAGCACAGCACTGCACCGACATTGCTCCCTCCCCAGCTTTCATGGCCAGAACCTAGAGGGGCCAGGACTGGAAGCCACAGCCGGCAACTATTAGGGTTAGAGTCCAGACAACCAGAAAGCCCACAGGGATAATTGGGGTTGCAAAGGCCTGCCAGAAGGAGCACGGCACTGCACTGACATTGCTCCCTCAACACCTTTCATAGCCAGAACACAGGATGGCTGGGGCCAGAAACCACGGCCAGCAACAATTAGGGTTAGGCTTAGGGTGCGGCAAACCAGTAATCTCACGGGTCCAGGCATAATTCGGACTGCAAAGGCCTGCCAAGAGGAGCACAGCACTGCACTGACATTGCACCCTCCCCAGATTTCATAACCAGAATCCAGGGCGGCCGGGGCCGGAAACCAGAGCCGGCAACTATTAGGATAAGGGTTAGGGTCCAGAGAACCAAGAAGCACAGAGGTCCAGGCATAATTGGGATTTCAAAGGCCTGCCAAGAGGTGCATGGCACTGCACTGACATTGCTCCCTCACCACCTTTCTTAGCCAGAACCCAGGGGGCAGCAGCTGGAAACCGCATCCAGCAACTATTAGGGTTAGGGTTAAGGTTAGGGTCTGGAGAACCAGAAAGCCCACAGGTGCAGGGATACATGGGATTGCAAAGGCCTGCCAAGAGGAGCACGGCACTGCACCGACATTGCTCCCTCCCCAGCTTTCATGGCCAGAACCTAGAGGGGCCAGGACTGGAAGCCACAGCCAGCAACTATTAGGGTTAGAGTCCAGACAACCAGAAAGCCCACAGGGATAATTGGGGTTGCAAAGGCCTGCCAGAAGGAGCACGGCACTGCACTGACATTGCTCCCTCAACACCTTTCATAGCCAGAACACAGGATGGCTGGGGCCAGAAACCACGGCCAGCAACAATTAGGGTTAGGCTTAGGGTGCGGCAAACCAGTAATCTCACGGGTCCAGGCATAATTCGGACTGCAAAGGCCTGCCAAGAGGAGCACAGCACTGCACTGACATTGCACCCTCCCCAGATTTCATAACCAGAATCCAGGGCGGCCGGGGCCGGAAACCAGAGCCGGCAACTATTAGGATAAGGGTTAGGGTCCAGAGAACCAAGAAGCACAGAGGTCCAGGCATAATTGGGATTTCAAAGGCCTGCCAAGAGGTGCATGGCACTGCACTGACATTGCTCCCTCACCACCTTTCTTAGCCAGAACCCAGGGGGCAGCAGCTGGAAACCGCATCCAGCAACTATTAGGGTTAGGGTTAAGGTTAGGGTCTGGAGAACCAGAAAGCCCACAGGTGCAGGGATACATGGGATTGCAAAGGCCTGCCAAGAGGAGCACGGCACTGCACCGACATTGCTCCCTCCCCAGCTTTCATAACCAGAACCCAGGGGGGCCAGGGCTGGAAACCACGGCCAGCAACTATAAAGGTTAGGGTTAGGGTCCAGCAAACCAGTAAGATCACAGATTCAGGGATAATTGGGATTGCAAAGGCCTGCCAAGGAGAGCACAGCACTGCACCAACATTGCTCCCTCCCCACCTTTCATAGCCAGAACTCTGAGGGGCCATGACCGGAAACCGCGTCTGGGAAACATTGGGGTTAGCGATAGGGTCCAGCAAACCAGAAAGCCCTCAGGTCCAGGCATAATTCGGACTGCAAAGCCCTACCAAGGAGAGTACAGCACTGCACCAACATTGCTCCCTCACCAGCTTTCATAGCCAGATCCGAGGGGGGCCAGGGCCAGAAACCACAGCTGGTAACTATTAGGGTTAGGGTTAAGGTCCAGGGAACCAGAAAGCCCACAGGTCCGGGGATAATTGGGATTGCAAAGGCCTGCCAAGAGGAGCACAGCACTGCACCCACATTGCTCCATCCCCACCCTTTCATAGCCACAACCAAGGTGGGCCAAGGCCGGAGACCGTGTTTTGCACATATTAGGGTTAGGGTCTGGAGAACCAGAAAGCCCACAGGTACAGGAATAATTGGGATTGCAAAGGCCTGCCAAGGAGAGCACAGCACTGCACCAACGTTGCTCCCTCCCCAGCTTTCACAACAAGAACCCAGAGGGACTAGTGCCTGAAACCGCGGTCGGCAACTATTAGGGTTAGGGTCCAGACAAAGAGAAAGCCCATAGCTCCAGGGATAATTTGGATTGCAAAGGCCTGCCAAGAGGAGCACAACATTCCACCGACATTGCTCCCTCACCACCTTTCATAGACAGAATCCATGGGGGCAGGGGCCAGAAACCATGGCCAGCAACTATTAGTGTTAGGGTTAGGCTTTAGGGTCCAGAGAACCAGAAAGACCTACAGGTCCAGGGATAATTGGGACTGCAAGTTCCAAGATAGATAAAGACCAACGATGAAAGTTGCAAGTCATGCAGAGGATTCTTCTCTGTGTGGCTTCACCTCGTTAGTTAATAATCTTTGGTGTTTTTTCTGCCTTCTGTGGCAATTTCAGATATTTCATCAGGAAGAATCAAAACACACCATGTATAGTTGGGAACCGTCGTCCCAGAACAAATAAGAGTAGCGAGCAGAAGATGGAGCAGCTCAGAATATTACAAGCAGAAGAAGCGGGTTTTGCTGCAAACAGCAAATGTGTGGAAATCAAGCCCCATTACCACAGAAATCACCAGCAGAAATTATGGAGCTAAATTCAGTGGATAAAACCTCTCCTTGGAGAAGTTTTTCCCACTCTCTAAATTGAATATAGAGTGGGTTTTATGCATTTTTCCATGAGGTGTTTGGTCCAAGACAGCAAGAGGTCATTTTGTCAGGCAAACAAATGAATGGGTTTCTCCATGAGCAGCCATTTCTGCCCCCAGATCAGTTAGGGATGGCGTTACAACATGCTGTTGTGCACCAGCATCTACCGTCACTCTGGTACTGCCCAGACCACTTTGGATAGGAGCCAGATTATCCAGCTCCATCTTCAGTTTATATATCTTCGTGATTACGAGGCTGTCACAATAAAGGAGGTGAATTGACCATTTTAAAGCACGTTCTAAACAAAATGCTGCCCTGTCCATCAGGAGGTGCCTCCATCTCGGGGGGTTCTCACGCCCTGTGGGCAGACGAACACGTGTCTGTCGCTAATAGGGTTCCCTCCAAACGTATTTATCTGGATATCACTGCAGGCTGTCTGCCTGGCTACCATTTTAGTAGCACTGGAAAACTCAATCTTTTAGAGCATGAAAGACCATTATAATATGTATCATTCCATCCACATCTTCTTAAGTAACAATACAGTATGAATTGGTTAGAAACCGATCATTTTTGATGGGTGGCAGTGTGGCTTCTCATCTGAACCACTATTATTTTCACTTTGGGGAGAGAAAAAGTAGCTTTTTCCTAACAGTGTAGCAACACAAAAGTAAAATTTTGATTCTAGTAAGTGAATGAAAATAAGGATATTAGATTGCAAATCTATTTACCTTTTGTATACAAACTTAATCTCCATTAGACTATATAGTCTCCCTTAGCAATGAACGTGTTGTGTCACAGTAGGGTGCTTTGGATGCTCTCCTGGGTGCTTATACCAATGATGTGCACTGTATAGGGGCTGATCCAACAGCTCATCACCATAAAATGGAGAAGGTCCAGTTGCCTTCCCCACCTTGTCCCTCTGCCCCTAGGTGCAGGCTCCATCCTCCTGCCTCGTGGCTGCTGGGCTGCATGTTGGCGCTCACACAGCAAAAACAAAAAAGTGAACATATTCCCGCTGTGTTAGTGGTTAGATCACAGATATATCCTACAACGTCCAGCAGCACCCAGACTGTTATTGCACAACACACGGTCTGCGGGTTCAGTGGGGAGAGGAGGGTGGGAGAGTCAAACCTCTTGGTGGCAACCAGCTGTTAGGTTGGCACGGCTGCTTGCAGACCTTAAACGCCTCTCAAACCCCTTGGGAAGACTGGTGCATCCTGACACGATCAGTACATACTGCAAAGGAGGTATTAGGCAGATGTGCGACTTCATCTGAGGCACCATTAGGATGGGGTTTCCACTCAGGTAACTGCACAGAAGCCTTCCAGCATTGGCACCTGTTTGCATTAAACGCTGTATTCACTGTAGTTAACTGCAGTGCCAGTGTGTGAATGAAACTGGTCCATGCTTCTGCTAAATCTAAATAAGTCATTATTACCATGTCCATCAGCTACCAGGGATGTGATACATTCTGCAAACTGTTCATTAATTCTGTGCAAAACTGGTGACAGGTACAGTATTGTTTACACAGCTGGGGGTGAAGGATGTCTCGTATACAAACCTGCAACATCTGTCTAGTTTGGGGATTTACCATCTTTTCTTAAAATGAGAAAAATGTAGATGAATGTTGGAGATGGAGACATTCGTCTGAACTCTTCAAAGCGAGTCAGTAATTACTATTAATCCCACTGCAGTTTAATTCTGTGAATTGTGAAACACTTTTCAGTGTCATGGAACAGATTGACTGATCCTCTTGGGAGCTGATTTAACAGCAACAAGCTCTTTCTGAGACACGTTGCCCTGTCTCAGAAAAGTAGGTGAATCCAAGTGCCTTACACCTCCAAAATTCAGGCTGACATTACCAATGGAGGGGGGAGTAGAAAAAGGCACCGATTTCCCACAGGTACAAGGAGCCTTAATGCCTCTCATGGAGTGAGATCAGTGAGTGTGAACCTACCCTGCCAAAGCCACTGGGAGCTTTTTCACTCACCTCAAGGAGCGTTGGATCAGGTCTGCATCCATTTCCTGGGTGTTTGAAAGGAGAGAAAGATGGTAAGAAAAGCAGTTAGGTCACATGATAAAAGTACCATTACTTTTTGCAGTGATGGCATCCACGCAGGAATTAAGTGCGCTTTATAATCACATCTTCAGCTGAATTCCCTCATCTTTCCTCAATACCTGCCTTTAGATATGCCCCACCCGAACACCATTTCATGTTTTCACCACACATTTCAATGGACCTGATTTCCAAAAATATTTATTGTCTCCCTGGCAGCCTTACAATGGCATGTATTCCTGTGTTCAAACTCCCGTGATCACGCATGAAAAACTGGAATATATGTAAGGAAATATTTACATACGCTCTGGGACTCACAGTTACGGTTTTGGAGTTACATGCAGGCCTTTTTTTCCTTCTGTGTTTAAAAAAGATGTGTAAAACGCCACTACAATATTATTATACATTGTAATTACAGAGCCTAATTACGTGATTATATGTCTTTACACTAATTACACAATTAAAAACCATTACAGAAATTATGTGAATGTATTTGAATCAATTAAAATATTTTTAAACCCACCGAGGCAACTGACTAACAAAAAAACATCGAGGGGTTACAGCAAACGTGCCAGATAATGGGATGATACCCCACTGGGTCCTATGAGAAACTCCTTGGTGCTGTTTTACTCTTGGATGAACAGGAATGTGGAACATCACATGTAAATGTTAAAAAGAACCATTTTGTGCCTGATATTGGAGCAGTATTTTGTAACACCTTCTAGCATGGCTGCTCTATAGCGAAAGATTGATAGCCAGGATCTGGTGCTGATGTCTTGAGAACCTGGAAAAGGCGTGTTGTTAATGGCGAGTCAAGCTGCTGATTGATTGGAATGAATCCAGCCCTATCTGTCATTCACTTGAGCCAAAAGGGATGGCTGTGAACATGTACAGAGAGCAGGGAATTACAGAGGAGGGCTATACGAAGAGATCTGGACAGAAAACAGTCTGTGGGGTTCGCTGCTACCAGGGAAGATGGGGAAGACACAGACAGGGCTGGGCTACGGTGTCAGTGGCAGCTCTGGTGCTATCAGGCTTACCAGGGGAAGATGCTGGAGGCTATCGCCCAGGCAGCAGAGCACGAGCACAGGTATGCACGTACATTCTCTCTGTTGTGCTACGGTGAGGAACACAGCTGCCACCATTGAGGAGGGTCTGCAGAAGACACGAGGATATCCCTTCTGCTCTTCACAAGAGGCATAGGATCTGAGTCTCTTGCACGGAAAATCCTTTTTTCCAGAGAACATCTGGCAGCCTATTGATGGGAAATTACAGAGAAATCTGTTTCTACTGAGCATGCTTCTGCTCTTTGGAAACAAAGACTTAATTTTTCAGGGATGCCAGGAATATTTTCTGTAAGCACTAAACTCACCTGAGAAAATTCTAAGTCCTGGGACACTTCCAGAGTGAAAAGGAATATGACCAGCTCATTTATCCCAAACTTCGCCAAAGAACAGTCTCATTATGATCACTAGCACAGACAATTAATAGAAAACAGTAATTTACCGGTTTTGTCTATATCTTGCTTTATTTCTGTCTAGGCACTAAGGGATATTAACGCACCCACAGGATTTGTGTATAGATTAACAGCAGATCAGTAGCCTAATTGATGCAGAATTAGTCATAGGCTCCCAGCTCTGCCAGCAGTGAGTAGGTATTTTTCCAGTGTGAGTCTGCTTTGGGGAATCCCACTCCCAGGCTTTACAGTTCCTCTTTATATGTGAAAGCAAGAACATTATTTAGGCTTTGATAAGCAATATCTTCTACCTGAAGCATAACCATTAGAAGCTCAGCAGATGTGTTTCATGAGATATATAACCCTTTCAAGCTCCTTTGTATCCTGAAGGCGCAATAAAACCTTCACACAAGATAAAGATAGTGAGTCTAACTTACCTGGTTTTGTTCAGCTTCATGTAAATTTGTTCTGTTTACAGTTCATTTTGCAGTTTCATTCTCCATTCATTCCATATGGTTATTTTAAAATATCTGTATCGGTGTCTCCCTGTATATATCTCCCACTCCATTCTGGACTTTATTTTTACTTTCCTGAACCGCAGGGCTGCTCTGTTCCAGAAGCTGTTTCTTTTTCCTCTTCATTTCTCACAGTTCAATCTCATTTTAATAAACTTCAGAAGGCACTCCTGTATTTTTCTTGCAGTGACTAACATGCATCTCCTGAAAGTTCAGGCAAGGCTCAGACAGCAGTACCCAACATGGTATAGGTATGGAGCCCACACGCTGGTTTCACGTGCATCACACAGGCGAGCTGATGACAGCTGTGTTGCTTCACACACCCATCACAGCCAGCTCTGCTTCTCTCCCTGCTTGACCTGAGCAAAAGTACTAAGTTACACAATCACGAGATCTGATTTATGGTTGGAGACCAGTTCTTTAGTCTGGAGGCTTCGTTTCCACTGCAGCTCAGAAATGCAAGCAAACTCCATGCAGAAGGGGCAGAGCTAGCATCTCACACAGCAGTGTTGAAGTAGTAGCACAGGCTGAAATGCATCCATAAATAAAGGCATCTGGATGCTGGATAATACTGGTGAATGACACCTACATCATTGCACCTGCACTGCTTTAAGTCTGGAAGGGGAGAGGATAGGCCACAGCTGTCTTCATTTACCCCTGACTAGAAGCTGCACTCACATTAGCAAATAGCTGCAAGGTAGACATACCTTCATTTGGTTTTGTTTTGCATCCCCAGTATATCTCTTCTGCAATGGCGTGGCCAATAGCACAGCTCAGATGGGTTTCGGATCCAGACGAAGATGCCTGTATGTAGATTCTACTGTTCTATGTAGATGTCTACACATGTGAGGTACCTAAGCTCTTGTATCAAGGAAGATCTAGTCAATACTTGTCCATGGAGAGCAGAGCACAGAGTCAGCTCATCCTTCCTGGGATGCACATCAGGTGCCCACATTTTAGTGCCCACTGCCATTTGAGATTTCCAAGTGGATACAAGATATCCACAGTGGCCTGGGGATGAACTACCCTCTGGATATAACTATTTTCATCCACTGGCTTGGAGGGTTGGTTTTGATTCGATTCCTGTTTTTTAAACAGTTAATGAACATCATTACAACATTCCTCCCAGTGTAAATGAAACTGAACTGCAAAAGTATGTCATCCAACTTGTCCATTGGAGACGGGCAAACACATCTTCCACACCTAGTTTGGGCTCCCTGGATCCAACTGTATCAATAAACTGTACACAAACGAGGGCTGAAGGACTGTCCCAGGTTGTCCAGGCTGTTAGCTTATTGCTGATGCATTCCCTGGCCTAGTTTTGACTCACTCTGGATAGTAATGTCTGGGACAAGGTTTGGGAGATCACGTGGCCCAGAGCTGCTAGGTGCTGGGGAGGAGGTTGTTTTGGGTGGAGGGGATTGGAAGGAGGCAGGGCTGTTGAAGCAAGGATGGATGCATGCCACGCTGTGCCGCTTGCCCTCAGGACCAGAGGGGAGGATGTGATCTGTTTTCATTTACTGGTGTAGGCGTAACCCCGGCGTGAAGCCCTGCTCTAGCGGGTTGTGTGAGTGCTCCTTACGCTGCAGTAGTCTCTACTGCTGTGGCTTTTCCTACTGTCTCTGCTTCTCCGTTACCCATCACAGCACCCTCCAGTAAATCTTCCTCCGCATCCTCTCACATGGCTCTTGCTAAGTCCCTCCTGGCAATGGGAAGAGATTTCCATTCCAGCTCTACCTCACCACAGTGACATACATAATGCATGTGGTCTAAATTCCTCCCTCCTGCTGGAATTTACCTTTGTTTATTTTAAGTAATAGTACAATATAAACCTTAATCTGAAATTCCTCTTGACCTTGGCAGTTTTCAGTCTCTTTTCTTCTGCAGGGCTCCCAGTGAGCCAAAGAAAATAGTTAGCCTTTTGGACAAGGGCAATAGGCATGGAAAACTGTAAATTATTAAGTGTGTTCAGCAGGCTAGCCTTCATTTAGAAAAACAAATGTGAGAGGTAGTTGGAAATAAAACCACAGAGCAAGATTTTGTGGTTGCACCTGCCTCACTGAAAGACAAAGACATTTCATAAGCATGACGTGTGGAAACAAAGTTAAATTAGGCATCAAATATATCTAATAATACATTGTTACAAAGAAAATTGAAAAATGAAAGATTTTAAATGGCACTTCTTCAATTGAGAAATGCAGCGCTTTGTTTGGGGAATCCTGTTGGTTGTGGGGGTTTTTTCTCAGGGGCAGGAGAGGGAGCTTGTAACACCTTGTGGCCTCGGTCCTGCATTCCTCATGCAAACTAAACTCCCAGAACCAATTCTGAAAGTGAACAGAGCAGGACCTTTCCTTAAATATCCGCCCTCTGCTGAGTCATCCGTGCTGGAGGATGAGGTCCTCTTTCGGCTCGGGTGCATCAATAGGATTAACACCCAGCCAGTGGCTGCTCTCAGCCCCTCCTGCTGCCTGTTCATCCATCAGTGTCAGTTCTACTTTTCCCCCAAAATTAGATTAATCTGTCATTCTGGAAGCAATAGCTCAAAATATTTCCATATAGTATTGCTGCAGAGAAAATGTCTGAAGAACTTCTTTCACCACTGCCTTACTATACTCTTTTGCTCTGTGTAGGTGGCAGATACTACACAAGGCTGAGATGGGACCAGATCCTTCTGTGTGATGGCACTGATTTCATTAAAACCAGACTTCCACCCTTTTTAGTTCCTGAGAACTCAAATACCATTTCTTCAAGGATTAGATTCTGCCATTCACTAAATATTCCATATCTATATCTAGACCAGATAGCAAGTTGAACAGTTAAGCCTCCTGTAACTGTACAAGGCTAACTTCCTCGTCATTCTGTCAGTCAAATTCCAGAGAAATTTCCCCCATGATATATTTGACCTACTAGCTAAGGTGGTTTGATACAGCCCTAATTGATTTAACCTGTGTCAGTAGTCAAATAATTTTAAAAGTTCTGACACATGAATAACTTGTGGATAAATATTGTGTATCATCTTGGCTACATAACTAAATTTGGAAAATAAGTTCCTCAAACCACATGTCTGGCACTTTGTTTCGTTTCAACAGGTTACCTCGAAGTTCCCAGCCACTCCACTGCATGTGATGTGTTTTCTCAGTATGTAACTCATGTAGAAAGCTCCAAATGGTTGAATGCTCCCAAGGAAATTTGGTACTTGAGCAAGCCGATCAGTAAATCGCACAGCAGACATGAGTGAGGCTGGCTGACAGAAGGGACAGCCTGCCGCTGACCTTTCTGCTTTTCACTGGTTTTCGTGTCTCAACAAGTGTGTCCTATGCACAGGTTATAGATAGAATTGCTTCTAAATGCAACTAAAAATGCAGAAAAAAATAAAAAATGTTAAGTGGAGACACTTTTTTCCCTGTTGGGACTCCTGCCAGCTGTGATATAAGCATTGTTGATTTTCTTTTTTTGCCAAATACATTTTTTCCAGAGAAACAAGAGCAAAACTTCATTTCTCTTTCTAAATAAACATAATATCAAAGGGATGATGCTGTGTGAGCACAGCAAAATAAAATCAAGCTTTACTTTCTATTAGAAAAACAAATAATTTATGACTTGAGGAAGAAAGAGGGTTTTGCTAAACTCTAACTAATTTGAATAGTATCAACTATTTAAGGTTAGAAATTCATTCCTTGCAGACAGAAAGGTTATTTTTGATGGTGGAAAACAAAGACTGCTTACAAATCATGGCTGATTTATTGATACAAATTATTTTTCTTCTTTAGACAAAAAGATTTACATTTAAATTTTCTTCACAATATTTTTCTTGGTTTTAATCCACTCACATACAAAAGCTGACAGCAATCTAGAGGAATATGCATAAAGTTTAGATACCTCAAGGTTATCTTTATGTGTGTATTCTATTATTAATGTACATAATCATTTTGATTTTCTTCTAATCTGTCAGCATTCAGGAGAAAATGTGCTGGAACATAAACATTCTTCACAATTTGCAGGCAGCAAACAACAAAATTTTCTTGACATGAATTTGGGAAGGAGAAAACATCTCTAAATAAATTTTTAATAACCAAAGGGCTAATACTTAGTTTGATCGCCTGTCATTCCTCACACGGAAGTGAAGAAGAAGTAGCCCCAAGTGTTCATAAGCCTGATCCAGCACTTGGCTTTCTGCAAAAAGGAAAAAATAAACAACAAACCACTTTGTGCTTTCTCCAGCTTGAAAGTCTAAAAAAAAGCAGAAAAACATTTCCATGTCTGCTATCTCCAGATCTCAGATCTTCACCAAACTCTGAGACCCCCATCCCACGCCCCAACCTATATACTGAGCATGATGTTTGATGGCATGAAATGTCCCTTTGGTCAGTTTGGGACAGCTGTCCAGACTGTGTCCCCCAGCTTCTTGTAGAGAATAATCTGGGAACACAGGGGCAGTGTCAGAAACTGAAACAGTCCTTGGTAAATGTATAAGCATTGCTTAGCAACAACTAAAAAAATTAGGATGTTGTCAATATTCCTCTCAGCACAACGAAAACATAGGCTCATACTAGCTACTGTGAGGAAAATTAACTCAGTCCCAACTAAAACCAGCACAGAGCTGCAGCTACATTGAACCGTGTTTGAGCTCTGTTGGGTTACAGTGCAGTCACCTCAGTTCAGAAGAAGCTGCCATACTGGAGGGGAGGATGGGGTGTTGGGTTTGTGACCTGGTTCTGGAGGACCTTGGTTTTTTTGTGCCTCAGGCTTGTCTGCTCAGCTGCATAGTTATGGATGAAAAGCACGTTCCTGAAGTCTTACAGTCCACTGCTCTCCCTGGAAAGCCCCTTTACTTTCCCTCTCTTGCTCTCACCAGGCGAGTGAGTTCTGCGTTTCATCTTGCAGAAAGGGGCCAGTAAGACTGCGGGGGAGAGGAGAAGCCACTGACCCCCGGGGAAGCCCTGGAGGGCAGGGGCATAGGGAAGCAATGAGCAGATGCTAATGGGACCAGGCACCTGCCAGTAACACACACAACAGGGAGAGGACAAGCTGAATCAAGCTATAGCTTGCTGCCTGACGGTGGGACAAACACAGAGTCTCTTCAACGAAGGCATTGGATTGTTGCTTTGGTATGTGACAAATGAAGGGTGACCTTCAGCAACCTGATCTAGTGGAAGGTGTCCCTGCCCACGGCAGCAGGGTTGGACTAGATGATCTTTCAGGGTCCCTTCCAACCCAAACCATGATGACTCTAGGGTTCATGAGTGCTGTACTGATGATGGGCTAGGACATTTCTTCACACAAAGGATTACGGTGTTACGGTTTCATCCCATTTGTATCACCAGGCTCCATGTCCTGAGGGCAGGGTGGGGGAGTGAGCCACTGTTGCTGGTGACCCAGAGCAGAGCACCATGGCCGATGGCCCTCACTGCTCCCAGGGCAGGCACTGTGGCCTGGCACACAAACCCTGGGCCAAAACTGCAAGAGTCCCTCCCACTTCTCCCTCAACTGAAACCCTTTCACTGCTCCCTAAATTAACTTGTGGTATTGCAGCAAACAGAAATCACCTGACAGCAGTAACCACCGGGGCTCCGCCACCCTGGCTGTTTGCAAATCTGGATTTTATGAAGCCTGATCACTTCAGTGAATGACCTCTTGACCCTGGTGTCCATCTATCACACAGAGCAATGTGTTTGCCAACAGGAATATCCACTTGGACAGTCAATCATTTAATAAGCTTTTCTTCCTACACAGAGTTTATTGATTTTCTCTTTTAGCAAGAGCAAAAGACTATATTGTCAGAGTAGGTGTTCTGCAGCTATCGCATCCTTTCCTCATATATCCTTTGTTTTATTTCCGTCTGTATGATTTCCATCATCCCTTATTGCCACAGATATGCTTCCTGTCATCTCTGTGCCCTGAAGCATCTAATTTTCTTTTCACTTGTACCTTGATTAATGTCTTCATAGGTTTTGCTTTCCTCTACTTTACGGTGGAGTAGTTGCCTGAGAAGGCTCTTTTCTGTGAAAACGATTAGGTTTTTTTTGTTTGGGTTTGGGGTTTTTTTTGTAATTGTCATTAATTTCCTCTTCTCTATTTCTCTTTGGCAATTCCAGGTATTTTATCCTGATCTCTCTATTGATGTCTATTGTAAGAGTTAGCAAGGTTTTGGTTTAATTGTTAAATCAGCTGATTTAAATGTTCATCTCTACTATGCTCTATGCTTTTTATTGACTGCAAATATGGACTTTGGGTCTAATTTGCCCCTCACTTCCGATTGTTTAATTAGGACAATTATGAAAAGTGGATTATATGCATTATACCACAGCCAAACTGGTAGATGCTCATGACAGAGACTGTAATCAAGCCTTCCAATTTTCCATCAAATAACTCATTCTCCATCCTTTAGAAAACATATAAGTGGCTCATTAGTTTTTACTGTTCTTTGCCCCTCTCTACCTCCTTTAAAAAGAAAAATATCAGGAAATATTTCTGTGCTTAGCCACACATTAGTGAGTGATATTGCTCAAGGAAGAGCTTTTTTCCTTGTAGTTCAGCTACCTGAGTTGTTGCATCCCAGGAGCAGCTACAGCAGCTGCTTTCCCTGGAAAGTAATGGGAAGAAAGTATGTGATGTGTCCTGGAGGAAGGAGTGTGGGCTGGGAAGACAGCAGGATCTTAATTTTTTTACTATATCCTCATGAGACAAGGCAATTGCCTGCTGAGCATCCATGGCTGATCTGCAGTTTGTCAGTGGGGACTGTTGTTTGGGAACCATTCGTGAGCTGGAGGAAAGTTACTCCCTCTAAAGGTTCCGTCCTCAAGGGTCCCAGATATGCAGTCTGGGATAGCACAAGGCACTGCAAATTCAACCACACCCCACATATCTTTCTTCTCCAAGGGCTGCTGCACCATTGCTAGCACAGTTCAGATTTTTCACTCATGTATAGTAACTGTATGAAGATTTTGATAATTTCTTTTATCACTGTGTAAAGGACCCTCCACCCTGAAAAAGTCTAGAAGCACCATGATCATAGAATCATAGAATGGTTTGGGTTGGAGGGCATCTTTAAAGTTCAAGTAGTCCAACTCCCCTGCAGTGAACAGGGACATCTTCAACTAGATCAGGTTGCCCAGAGCCCCGTCCAACCTGGCCTTGACTGTTTCCAGGAATGGGGCATCTACCACCTCCCCAGCCTACCTGTTCCAGTGTTTCACTACTCTCATTGTAAAAAATTTCTTCCTGAAATGTAGTCCGATAGGGTCTTAGCATTCCCTGCTTATTTCCAGCCTAGCTCTCCTCTCGCTAAAGAGAAGTGTTTTGTCAAAGATAAATTTATGAAAGCCTGAAACATCATTCCAAATGCAGTCACCTTCCTGTTGCAAAGCCAAGTGTGGGAGTTAATCTTTGCCAGCATCTTGCCATGAGACTGACAACTTAAAAGAATAAAAAATAGCTACGGTCAGCTTCAAAGAAGGTGGGGATTATTGTTTTGCTGCAGGTGACATCATACCCACCTTATTTTGAGCCTTTTAGCCCTGTTGTGTTCAATCCTGCCATAAGTTGAAAATATTATATTAGAAACCATTTGCTAGACACAAAGGCACAGGCACAGCACAGCGTGGCTGGTCTGAGCTGCAGGACTGACTCACAGACAGAGCATGCAAGGCTGAGATCACCAACTACGTGAGGGTGAAGCTCTCTAATCGGCATTTGAAGGATGTTTTTGCTCCACTGGGGAAAAAATAATTGTTTATCTCTCTGGAAGCTGGGGACATGGGGGGGGGGGGGAGGGGGGGGGGGGGAAGGGAGTATATTTCAGTTAAGAAAAAGTATTGAGTTTCAGATAGAAAACTCTCCCAGAATGAGGAGACAGGTTTTGTTCCTGTATAATCCCCCCAAGGGAGGCATCACTGGCTGGAGTGGTGTCAGCCTGAGGCGCCTGCCCTGTCGGGAACGGGTGAGAGCTGGCGTGCTCCCCCACAATGCCCCACTGTCCCCTCTGCTCCTTAGCAAGAGCTTCAGTGAGGTTGGACAAGCAAGGGGTTTGTGGTGCTGCCAGGCATTTTGGAAACAGGGCCAGGCCAGGATTTTAGGAGTAAACCCTGGTGCTGGTTCCTGGCATGACTGTCCTGATGGAAGGGGAGAGAGAGAAAACAGGGTTCTCTTCACCCTGCACAGACCCCCAGCTGGCATGCACACCCCTGCCCCACTGCCAGATGGTTCAAACAGGGTCCCAGAACTTGATAACTGGATTTTATCACAGCTTTTAAAATCTCACCCAGTTGTGCCTGTATTGGGATGGACATGTGTACAAGAAAATCATCTGCCTCAGAAAACCATCGTGACATCTTCATCAAGCACAGCAGACCCCTTCCCTCAGCAGCTTGTTTCCAACCCTCACTATTAACGTGTTTTGCCTAATTTCCTCTTCAGATGTATCTGGTTCCAGCTTTGAATCATTCATCTTTTTCCACCAGATTAAAGAGTTCTTTTCTCCCTGTGAAGATGGTTATTCAGTGTAATCAAGACCTTTCAATCTTCTTTTTGATAAGCTAGACAAATAGTGCTTTTTAAATCGCTCTCTCCCCATTAGATGTCTTCTCTAGTCCTTGGCCCACTTTTGCAGTTCTTCTCTGCATCTTCTACAGTTTTTCAGCATCCTGAGAGACATGTGGATAGTAAGACTGCAGATAGCACACACATGTCAGCCTCAGTTCCTGCCTCGGTCTCAGCATCCCCTGTTTAGTCATCCAAGGTCTCATTAGTCTCCTCAGCTATTAGAGAACCTGATGTTTCATCTTCTTGTTTGGCCTCTAAATCTTGTAGAGGAAAAATAGAACTTAACTACAGCAGCCATTACTCCTTCTTCCGTGGAGTTTAGGCCTGTATTTGGCTGTACTTAAAAACAGCAGATCCGGCTGACCAAACAACAGGTCTCATATGGCTGCCTTCTCTTCATCGTGTAAACATAACATCGATTTTTATGCAAGCTACAGATTTTATCAGCCATGATCTAATGTAGCATCTGCACTGCTGATGAACAGTTTTAGGCCTAGGAACACCCTCTATACATCCCTACTAGGAACACCCTTCTTTAGCGATGTGGGCTTATTGTCAAGTGGTTCTCAGAGGAAGCAGTTCTCCACCTTTGTTTCCTATGTGCTTTATTAATCTTACATAGCGCTAATGTTATACCCTGCATTATCAAGTCAAACACCTTAGAAAGGTTTTTATATTGCATAAGTCCACATTTTTTATAAGCTAATTTGAAATCTGGGACGGTAGCAAAATGTTAGTCTACACTGCGGGCTTCACCACCGCTGTGTTAGTTCGGCAGCTGGAGGCAATCTCCAGCCATAATAGCAGAGAGCGCTGCATGTGCTTATTTACCCTGGCGCCCTACCTACCTCGTTAGCAGCACAATTAAAGAGCCAGTTCAAGAGAGAAGCTCCTCCACATCAGTTCGCTGAGAAAGTCACAACAGTGTTAGAGAGAAACTGATGTTAATTTGTTAATAAGCACTTTTCTGGGCACACACAGGCATTTACTCAATGATGATTCCCTTACCCACATGGATAGAGGACCTACCGGTAGGAGATTTTTACTTAAGTGTGGAAGAGAGACCTGGTGATCTCCAGGGAGCATTCCCTCCTCCCGAAATTGCAGACAGCACACTACAAATGTGAAGATCTACATGGCCAAAGGAGGTAACCTTGGCTAGGAATGAGCACCACAGCCAGGAATCAAGGCTTGGTCCCTCCTGGCCCTGCAGCAGTTTCCAGGGGAGCTGTGAGATGTCCCAGCAGACTCCTCATCATGATAGCCACCTGGGAAGATTTAATACAGTAGAAGGGAGGATGAAAAATAACTGCCTTCCAGGAATACAAGGGTTGGAAAATAGCAGGGATCCATAGAAATGCTTTTGAGTAGAAGCAGCTCTCCAGCAGCCAGGAAAAGCTGAGCATTTCCTCTGCGTCTTGTGCAGAGCTCAGCAGGCTTGGATTTCAAATGTGTCCTGGTCTTTACCTTTTCTGTCATCTAGCATAGACAGTCCCTCTGCATTGTACTGGCTTTCCCATCTCTCCCCTCATGCTGCAAGCTGCCTGCCTATTACATCCTGCTTTGTGAATGCTTGAGGAGGGTTAGATCCCTGAAAGGTGGGTGCTACAGCATCATGACCTGTAACTATGACCACTTTGTGAATCTAATCTAAGCCATAGGGCACAAACAGCCCCAGAGCTCTCTGTACCAACACAGCAATGGTGGGATAGGTCTACGCTGACCGTTCAGTTGTCAAGGTCTTTTCATAATCACAATTCAGAACTCCATCCAAATACCAGTATTTAATATTTGAGTACTACTGTGACAGCCACAGGAAAGCTGATGAATTTTCTCTCCTCGCAGAGTCAGGAGCTCCTTAGGCAATGATCAGGTTCTCAAAAACTGCTGAACCGCTGTGCTGAAACTTTAAAGAAAAAAATGCAACCTGAGGCAGAAAGAAGTCGCAGAAGATTCCAGCCCAAATCATTAACATTGGGGTTATTTATTAGCAACTGCAAACGAGTGTGCAAATCACTCGGCAAACGGCGCAGCGGGCAGCAGGGCACTCGGTACGGCTGTCTGCCCTCTGCAGCGAGGCAGTGGCTGCAATGGGGCTGTGCTGGGGAGTGCTTCTCTAGCATCCCACTGCTTCCTGTGCTTCCTGGCTGCCAGCTGTCTTATTCTGATGATAGAGCAAATTTTAGGAGTCCCTTTGTTTAAAGCACTTGTTAAGGTTGCAGCACTAACTTGCTTTCTGCAAAGAAATAGGTGAAGTCTAGACCTAAGGCGTTCCCACCGAGCTGGATGCAAGTTTCCTTTGGGTTCCTTTGAAATCTTCCTCTTTCACTGCAGAATTTCAGCAAATAGTTCTTCCTTTTTCAGCCTTTCCTGCTGGAATAAGGACTTTTCTCCCTTCACATGTGTCAGTGATGTGACTGCTGTGGGGCTGCGAGGAAGAACGCGGTGCAGGAGGCCAGTGGTGGTGAACCTTTTCAAAAGGACTTTTGGGGGACCCAGTTTGAACTGAATTTCAGAATGAGAATGTACAGCAAAGTCAATTCCTGTGCTGAGAAGTTTAATGCACCCAGTATCATTAGCTGCTTTTGAGAAACCTGGTCCCAGCACTCAGCAGAAGAGAAGGGCAAGGCGCAGCTCTTCCATCCTTCGTGAGCAACCCCCCAGCCCCGGGGTGACCCCCTGGCCCGTGTGGCTGTGCTGAAGGATGATCCTGTCGCCCCACAGACAGGGTTTCTCCCCGGGT
Source organism: Rhynochetos jubatus (assembly GCA_027574665.1). Classification (NCBI taxonomy): domain Eukaryota; kingdom Metazoa; phylum Chordata; class Aves; order Eurypygiformes; family Rhynochetidae; genus Rhynochetos; species Rhynochetos jubatus. The sequence continues at coordinate 14,344,385 of CM050652.1, forward strand.
CGCTGTGAGTGTGCCGTCCTGACTGGTTACCTGCCCGGCTGTGCTGGGGTGATCTTTATTGTCCTGCACGGCGGAAGCTGTTCCATTTTTTATAAATATCTCAAAATTCACTGCATGGGGGAACTGAAACTAGGGCCTCCTCCCTCTGATGCAAAGAGTAGGAACGGCTGCTTTGAGTTAGACCCTTTGGTCTGCAGCCACCAGCTATTACAAAGAATGATATTTTCCTTCCCCCTTCTGTGCACAGGTGGCACTTGGGTTATAGTTTCTCTGAATGCTTTATGTTGCAATTTTGCCTTTGAAATACGCGCTTTTTAGAAGCCACTCTAAATTCTGATTATGTCTCTGTTTCTCCTGAGGAGATGAGGGAACGCACTACCAGTGTCCAAATTACAGAGTTAACCACCCAGGTGCCATACACAAGCCAAGCAGGATGAATAGTGGGAAGAGGAGCACGGCGGCAGCAGTTCACAGCCATTGCTGTATAATTTACTCCTTGTACTGTTAAAATCACTGCTTGCCGAGAGAGCAGGAATGCCCCTGAAAAAATGCAGACACAAGGATGCCAGAAGGGAGCAGGAGTAGCTGTGACAGTCCAGCTGGCTGTCAGCTCGTTAGACTCAGCACTTCTTCCCATCCACGCCAGCCTGCCATTTCAGCGGAGCTGTAGCGGCTCATCCCAGGGTTGAATTTGGGTCATCATTTGTCTTTGAACATTTTTAATGATTGCCTACCACATTTGCTGCAGTAAGTGCTGTGTGGTGGAATTTACAGGCATGGTGTTGCTGCAAGTGGAGGACCTTGGCTGTGACCAGAGAGAGGTGGTCGACATGGTTTCTGGGTCCCCTGGCCCTGTGCAGCGAGAGGCTGCTGCTGAGCAGTGCTGGCAGTTCCCAGCTCCTGCTGAAGGAAGCAGAAAGAAGCTGGTGGCCCTGAAGAAAGCAAAGAGAAGCTGATCGCCCTCTGAAACACAAAGCACTGGAAGGATGTTCAAAGGACCTGCACTCGGTGCAGGGAAGGCACTCACCCTGTGCAGAGGTCCCTCCATTGACCTTGCCAACCAGAGGAGAAGGACCATAACAGTGATGGCAGACAGTAATGGAAGACACCTGTTCTGATGGGGTGGACACTCCCTTGAAGTTAATTACAATGGCCCTAGTATTACAGTTACACATGGCATTTATCCCATATTCATCTAAATGAGTTTATTCTGCTCCTGCGTAACTGTGATTCCTGATTTATACTAGTTTGAGATCCAAATCTGACCCCTTATCTAATGTGATCCATACCGATGGTTAGAAAACTTAATTTGTCCTAGAATAGCCTGGTTTTGCAAGAGGACATTGCACTGAAAGCATTTCCTTGTATAATAATTTTGCTTTAGAAGCTGATTACTCATGGTTCCTATCAGATCTGAATTGCAGATATCTGGGGAAGTGTAGCACTGGGATATTTTAGACTGAAATCAGTCTGCTATCTGTTCTACTGTAGCCCTCTTCTAAAGTAGACTTTATGTTATAAATTACTTTATAGATTTGTAAAGCATGGCATAGAAACATTATATACCCTGCAAGTGCTTTAAAATTAATTTGTTCTTGAACCTATCCATGTATGAATGAATTTGACATAAGCCTTTCAATTTTATGCTTCACTACAGAACGTGTACAAAGAATAAACTGTAAATCACCCGCCACGCTTGCTGAAATGACTACTCAGCTATGAAAAGAGTCTGCCCACTATTTAAAGAAGATTTAGATACAAAAACAATAATGCGTACAAGAGAGCTGACATACAGCCTTGGGAATTCCTAACCTAAACCAGTGAGATCAGTGAAGTCCCATCAATGTGCAGATCCTTCAGGTTGGGGTTGGCCCGCAGAGTGGTGAGGAGGTTGCAGGGAGGTAGTTGAGACCATGGCACTGTCTTGACCACCACGCTGGTGGAGCGGAAGGATTCACCAGCAGCCCTCCTGCGTGTGCAGTAGAGCTGGCAGATGTGGGCTGTCACAGAAGGTGTTGGTTTCAATGTGTGTGATTCTTATTCAGAGGTGGTGAGCAGCATTCAGCAGCAACATTTTTAGTTCTTTTATTAATTAAAAAATGCAGTTTGGGGTGATAACAATTCTTTATGAATTTGGGTCATCTTCAGCAACAGTTTTATCTGATCGTTTGGACCTTGGTGGTAGTTTCCATCTTCCCTCCCGGGTGTACTGATGATGGTGCAGGACATGTGACTCCAGCCCTCCCTTCCCTGGGAGAGAGGAGCCACCACTGCCCTCCTTCAGGACAGTCACTGCTCATCCATCATATTGCCAGGAATTCCAGAGGAATGTGTTTGAAATCTCTTCTTTCTATATGGTTTAATTTGGTGTAAATGGCGTCGGTGGCCATTGCCACCAAGCTAAACCCCAGTGGTGCTGTGTCTCAGCCAAAGGCTGCACCAGGCTGCAGTGTCCCTCCAACACATGCTCTTCCCTCTCAACTGCTGAGCATTTGTACAATTGCAATGAAAAGTAAAACAGCCACACCAGGAGAGCTGGAGAACATTTTATTTCAGGTGACCTCTGGCTGGAGCTAGGGATCATCTCTAGTAAAAGAAAAGACTTTGGCTCAAATCCCTGTGCATAGAAGAGTGTGCTTTTGACCTCAGTGAACATCTTTTCTTTTGAGTATCAGGTCAGGGAAGAATAGTTGCCATACCTGTCTCTTCCGCTTTGTGATGCCAGGCTTTTTTCCCTCTATTTTTATACCATGTCCCTCAAATTGTGTATTTTGCTGATCTGAAATTATTTTTTTCAGGATTGCATTTTGGAAGGTTGATAGAAATCTTTTTTTTTTCCTGGTTCTGCCGCTGAACAAAAAAAATCAATGATTGTTACAGCTGCCGTGGTGAGAACCCTCTGCTCATGCTGCTGTGAGTGAAGCTGGGCATCTAGGGAGACCTGAAACAAAAGCAGCAACTTAAAAGGGAAAGAAACTAAAAAGGACCTCACTCAACTGCCACAGAGATAAGTATTAAAATTCCCATTGACTGTAGTGATTCAGCAAAGAATCTCTGTCCTTAATACCACAAGTAAATTTGCTATATAAGACACACACCTCAGAAGCAAAACCAAACCTTTTGATGGGGGAAATAACTTCAGGAACAGATCTTTTGAAAATCATGCATTGATGATAATCACATAAAGGGATGAAAATTGAAGGTGTGATTAAACAGATGAAGGCCGAACTTCGCTGCTTCTCTGAGAAGACAATGGAAATAAGCTTTAGTCAGGAAAAGATGTAAGAAGTACAGTTTTTCTTCTCAATAGGGTTTTAAATGCTGTGTTCTTATAAGAACAAGCACAATGTGGTGCTTTTAGTCCATAGTTTAAAGGATGTTTAATAGCTTAGGTAATGGTGGTGCCAGCACCCCTGCCTTGAGCAATTTAGATACCATCCCTAACATGTTTTGCACACAGAAGAGCTACTTAAATGAAAGTATTATTATTACTAATATCCAATTCCCGCTAAAAAAACAACAATGCTTTTTATACAGGCAGTTATTATTATTACTACTAGTTATCCTAGTATACAACTAACATTACCACTACTATTAATAACTGCCTGCATAAAGAAATTTGTTGGGTTTTTAGGTGTTTCTTTTTTCCAAAGTCAATTGGAAAACCTTTTCTCCAAATGTTTTTATTAAAAAATAAAACAGAACTTCTAAGATGGAATAAAATTCACAGCTCAGGCTTGCTATTAGCCCACCCTGGGGTGTTCCAGGATTCGGGCAGGTGCTCTGAGCCTCACACTCTGGCTAATACTTTGCTGACAGCGATACGCTGCCTGCTCTGATGCAGAAACCAAGTCAGTGCTCTCCTGCTTCTCTTGCCCATCCCTTTCCCAGCCAGCATATGATAAGAAGAAAAATGTCTTCTCCTCCCCCCTGCAGGTTCCAGCAATGAAGGTAGGTCTGGCTCTAGAGTGAGGGTCTCCATCCAGCGAAGCTTTTAAGCTGCGACTAATCCATCCCCATTTAGAAAAATGCAGACGCAGCTGTTTTGTCAAGTGAAACCTGGGACCGTGCGCCAATTAAGGCGCTTTGGTAAGTGCTTCGGTGAGTGAGGATGGGCAGCTGATAGGGGACTGCAGAAGGGCAACAGCAAACAGGATAGAGGAAGCGCAGCTCTGGTGGCGTCAGGGCAGCGGAAGCGAGGAGGGGTGACAGTCAGCCATGACACAGAAAAGCCCGCTTCTCTTTCAGAGCCTTTGTGGACACCGGTGTCACCTTTTCCAAGTCACTTCACCGTGGCACTAGAGTTAATAACAGCAACCTCCTTGACAATATCCTTCTGAGATTTGCACACAGAAAGAGCACGTTGTGAAAGCCACGTGTTAATGATAACATCTTCGGTGAAATCACCTGGCTTCAGTGGTAATTTCCATTCTCTCCCTAGAAGATGCTTGAAATCCTTGATTCTGACCTTGGGGATACAGCTAGGATCTCACGGGTGTCTTCCACTGCTTCACACATTCACTGTCAGGATCTGCCCCATCAGCTCAGGGACATGGAAGGAGACATGAGTCAGGGCGAAATGCTCAGCTCATGGGCTCAGACTAACCCTCCAAATACCATGGGCACATTTAAGGGCAGCCAAGAGAAAGTAAAGCACAGCCCCTCTGCAGTGGCAAGCTGCGCACATCACATTCATGTAATCCAGCATCAATGCCTGCTGTGAAAACGGTGGCTTTCAGGCAAGTTATTTTCAAGAATGAAAACAACGGAGTGGATGGGAACCAGGGTGAAATTCCTGTTGCTGGAAGAAAAAATGAACATGATAAATGAAAGACCAGATTGGCTGAAAAACAGCCTCTTGCAGGGGACACTCAGCAATGCTCGGGGCCAACCCCCAACTCAGCAGAAGAGAGCAAAGCACAAGTCCAGATGTTCATGCTGTCCTGAATTACATGCTCAGAGTCCTCCGTGATACCCAGGCAGCCTGTTGCCATGACTGCTACTTACCTTTGGAACATGGGCTGTTAATTCAGTGGTATGTTTGAAGCACCCAATGAAAATGTCTCTGATTATCTCAGTTTGGAAGCCCTTCTTCTACAAAATGCTTCACAGGAAAGTTGCATTTTAGGAGATGTACATACCCAAAAAGTGCTAAAGACTTTATTGTTCAAGACAAATGTATGAATCGCTGTCTTCTAAAATAAGCAGCTAGTGCAGTTTGATGTACAGCAGAAATTTTCTGGATGTTACAGAAATAGCCCCTTGTATAAATCTGACAGGTCTAGCCCCCACAGAGGTGTACAAAGGCTTAGCACTAGCAAATGCCTTCTGATGATGCCTTGCTGAGTCACTATATCACCAGCTCCTGACAGAAAGCCTTTGTCTAAATATATACTATATGCTTCACTAATTGCTGTGATGTGTAAAATAGGGCACATGAGGATGATACAGGTTACAGGGGCTGGACTGTGTTGTTTCATTATAAGCTACAAAATCTCAGCATCATAAAGATTATTTCCATTAGTGATCTGACAAGGCTTCTTACATCTTTCTGTGAGATATCTGTGGCTTTCACTCACTGAGTGCTTTCCTTTTCCCTCAAGAATAGGAGAATTTCATCTTAAGATACAAATCAAATACTTTTTATAATAAATATGCTTAACCTAAAGCTCTGTCCCTATTATTTCATAAATGCCTTGAGATTATAGAGGCTCAGCTAGTTTAGTAAAGATGAATTGCATGTGATCCTGGGAATACAGCCGTTGCATTTGTTACTCCTCCATTCCGTTGCGTTAGGCTTTTTGTAAATAATCTGCGTGTTTAATCATTGGATGCTAATTAAGAAAAGAGGGCATGCTTTGCTGTTGTGTTAAAACCTGTTTATTGCCATAGGCAAGATGTCATCAATATTTCTAGATGAAAATTACTACTTGCAATATACATCATGGAGTATTTTACTATAACCATTAAAAAAGCTAAAAGGATATTTTGTCACTGGGTACAAACAATGACATGCAGATTTACAGCTTTTTAGCCAAATACATAATTCACCCATGTACATGATATTTTGGAAGAAAGGGATTATAGCGAATTTGATTACTTCCTCCTGTAGTCCTAAATTCAAGGATCCCAAAAGACAGAAGAATCTCTTTAAACTACCTCCAGAGTAAGGCTGCTCTACATATCCAAATAAAACCGGTAAAGTGCTAACATCAGTTATGCCACTGTAAATACGTATTTTCTTCATTGACTTTAATAGATTTTTCCTAAATTCACCGTGGTAACACAATAGTTACCACTGCCTTGAACATCTGATTTATATGCCAAATAATATGGTGGAGTAAAGGCCACTTAGGGCTAGATCTATCAGCTTTGCTCATACAAACAATTACATTGATTTAAACAGGATCAATCAAGTCACAGGATTCACTGAGGCAATGTCTACTTTAGCAATAGTTCAGCGTTGCAGTGCGAAACGGCTTGTGCCAGCGGCCCGATGTCCATGCCAGAGGTGTGGTGGACACAGGAGCTCCACCAGCTGAGCTCCCGCTTGGCCCCAGTTTCCCACTATCAGCTTGAACAGCACAGTAAATGGGAAATTCACCTCAGAAATGTTCTGCTGATCCCAACTGGAACACGGATGTGGACACATCCCCAGATGGCCCCAGGCCTGCCAGTATCTCATGTGTATTGTCACCGTTTAGCTAAGAAAAGAAGGTGGGGATCAGTCTTCCCAGTTCACCACCAAGTGCTGGGTCATTCCCATGACCGGACTTGTTCAGGAGACAGCCACCAGCTATACACACTTAGCCTGCTTAGAAACCTACATTGTCTGTGCATTTTGGGTACAGACTGATGTAGAAAGTAACGCTCAGCGAAAGGTACATCCCTCGAGGAAAGATGCCACTGGGGAACTCAAGGAAGTACAAGAGTTTTACCTCTGACCAAAGGAAAACATTGTTTATTAACCAGTTAAGGGCCAAAAATTATTCCTAATATGGCTACATAATACTAATATACGTATGGAGGGGAAACAGTCCTTGACCTAACTAAAAGGTGGCAGGAGAGTCTCCCGTGGAGATGCTGCCCAGGCCAATAAATCTGTGCAGATCCCCCAGGAGACTTGAGTGGTGAGATTGGCTCTACTTACATATGTTTTATGCTAACTGGGTGATAAATAAGCCTTTAGCTCCCCTGGGTGTTCTCCACGGCATCCCAGGGGTGGGACTGCACAACCCACGTCCTTCAGTGGCTGCATGGGTGGCATGTCTGGGGGAGCAGGACAGTCAGGGACATCCTTGGTGATCCTGGGCAACGCTCGCGCGTCTGGGGAAAGGCAGAGGATGGGGAGGGTGGGAGCCTTCGTCAGTGCTTGAATAGGTTCTCAGTTTTCCTAGGATAATTCCTAAGTGTATCCAATTGGAGTAATGCTGCTGAATCGTAACGACTGCTGCCTAATCTGCACAAAACAGCATTGGTTCCACTTAACCGGGATATGCCGCAGGGTGGCAGGGAGCCAAGCCCAACTACGGCGCTACAAATTCCTGATCGTTGGCTATTGCAATGCAAAAGGAGCAAAATAAAATAGGGGGAAAGTAAAGTGCTGTTGATATAATTTGTTTGATAAGGTATTTTACCTCTTTTTTTTTTCCCCCAGTGTTATAAATTCAACAGTTGCTTTACTTTTTATGTCAGTAGTCAACCGGTGTGCGTATCCTTCAGCACCTCTGTCTGTTCCATGTTGCATTGCCGAAATAATGTTAGGAAACAAGCCAACGGAGGGACTCCGCTACCAGTATACAAACAGCCACAGATTCAAAGAAAAACAGAAGTCCAGCAAATTATTTAAATATACACACACACACAGAGACATTTTTTTCTTACTGCCTATTGTGAAGCTTTAGAAAAGTTAATATATTGATTATTTTCACCAGGGACATGCCAGCCATTTAATCAATGCATTTAGATATTTCCAGCTACTGTGTCTTATTTCTGTGCTGTGTTTTACGGTTCTGCTACATTAGACCCAGCTAGAAAATATAACTCTGATGTTATTTTCTTTGGCTATTCGTGGTTTATATGTCAAATCCAATTTAAGTTCTTAAATTCTTTTCAAAACAGCTTTCAAGCGATAGTAGAACCATTGGTCTATGTTCTTAGTTAAGAAATAATTGCTTTAAGATAGTCTCTCAAATGCTATCTATTTTAGCATCTCCTTTGAGGCTTCTCTCAAATAGCAGAAGTTTAGGCCAATCGATTACTCTGCCACTCCCTCAGGAGAGACTCTTGTTTCTTCCCTGCTTGTTTCGGATTTGTAGCTGTTCAGCAGTATAGTGTATAGATGTGCCAGTTTAGGGGGGTTTTTTTGATACAAATCCTTCAGCTTGTAGGTGACTTTTAGATCTGTCCTCATCAGACACGAAAGGTCTACACACTTAGGCACGTACTGTAAATTCACCATAAATTATGTGAGTAGGTGACTGAAGATACAGTCCTTTCAGGTCCAAAGCATCTTCAGGTTCCCCTGGGTTTTCTCAGGGCATCGTGCCCACAGGATCTCACCAAAGCAAGGTCCTGTGGGTGCATAATTGAAAGCACAAAGCAAGTCCACCCTTAAAATCTAAGCCATTAGGACAGTTTGTGCATATAAGGATTTGGTAGGCTGGGTCTTTCAAGTGGTACCTGTGATTTTGGAAGTAAAAGCAAAAACATGAGGAATATTTAATCAAAAAAAAAAAAAAAAGTGTAATCAAAAAATGAGCAATGTATCAACAAAATCTAGATGTATTATTTTTATGACTGTAATTTCTCACCTAGAAGAAAAGCTTCTGTAGATCTGTGCATACTGAGACAGTAGCTGCTGGAGTTTTATCTGATCTAATTCATTGCTCTGATTTATGCCGTGGGGTTTTTTTTAATTTTGCATCTTTATTCAAATATTTTTGAAGTAGCTAGATTAACATAGTGTTTAAAATCACCCATTGATCAGAAGATATTATTGGGAGTTAGATGCTGTCATGAGAGCAAAAAATGCAGTGAGACACAAAAATTCTTCTCTTTTTTATGTGTGTGTTTATGTTCTGTCACTCTCTCTCCTCTGTTAATCCTGTTGTTTTCCATCTACCTCCTTGGTAATGCATTGAAACACTCACCTGGCTTTCAGAAAGTTGCCTGGATAAATTGAGGCAGAAGCCTGAACCATTCACACTCTCCACACTACAGCCAATAATGAGATTGTTTACAAATTATACTACAGTGTGCAAGATCTCGTTTGGTTATACCTTAACTATTCTGTTTTTCCCTCCCTACCTCACAGATGATGGAAATGCTTAAAACAAGTTAAGGTAGTATGACACAGACTAACGTAAGTGTGAGCATGGCATCCAGGGGACAAGCTGTGAAATGTTTTGCGCGCTTCTGCCAAAATACGTTGCATGGCTTCCTGCTGTTGTCTCGTGTTTCTGATGTTAGGCAGCATGTTCAGCAACACGTAAGCGCTTTGTTTGATATTTATATTCCCAGCTTTGGTTTTGTATAGGCTTAATAATCCGCCTTTTTCAGTAGCTTGTGGCAGCTGCTAATGGCAAATCTGCGAGCTGTGTGTGTTAGTCTTAAGTAACGTTCAGAACGACCTACAGGGCTCAGGGCACGTTGGATATGGCTGTGTAGAAACCCGTTGTAGAAATGTTTAAGTGTGCAATTCACATAGGTCAGTAGCAGTATCCACACTTCTGTGCTTGCCAGGGAAAAGCAGCGGCTCCCAGTTTGCCTTTTCTAGAAGTCAAGCCTGGTGCTAGTGCAGCTGGCTGCTGCGTTCGGCTCTGCTACCCACATCTGCACCTTTGCGATGCGAATGCTTCGTGACGACTCTTCTGTTGTCAGACATCTTCCGTGTGACAGATGACACGTTGGAATTAAAAATGTTACGGTTTCACGGTACTCTGTGGAAAAAAGACTCCTGTGGGCAAATATGATGTTCTCCTGTGTTCATACACTTCTTTTAATCTTAGTGTATGTCATGTTTATGAAGGTGAGACCAATCACGGTCCCCTGGAACATACTTGACCACACAGGTCTTCTGGTGCTGCCTGGTATTGAGACGCACAACTCAGTTATTCCCTGCCTGAGTTTCTGTTCACCTGGGATTGCCACTTGTATTTTAAGCAGTGGTTTTTTGTCATGAGGATGATCAAATATTGATCAAGTTGTCCAGCAAGGTAGTGTCATCCCCATCCTTGGAGATACTCAGAGCTTGACTGGACAAGACTGAGCAACCTGCTCTAGTTGGACCTGTTTTGAGCAGTGGATTGGACTACCTGACCTCTAGAAGTGCCTTCCTACTTACACTTGTCAATGATTTTGCAATTTCATGATTGCATGGGTGGGGTGTTGAGCGAAGCCACCAAAATAACTTTCGTTATGTCGTAAGCTATCATTTGAAACCAGATCACCAGAGGACAGTGCACTGGTCACTGTTCCACTTCCCTGAGTTTATCAAATGCTGGTTCTTATTTTCAATATTCCCAGCTCAATTCAACTGAGCTACACGTGTAGGCATTTGTTGTATTTTCTTACCATGCAACAAAAATATCACTTCACTCCATGGCACCCAATATGTGTAATATGTGTGGAGTTACAGCATGTGTTGTGTGAGAACAGGATGACATCAGAAACATATCTACTTCTGAATTATTGGAGCTATGCCGGCTGACACTGACAGCTGTCTATGTGATGTTTTTATAGCTCAAGTTTCTCATGTAAAATCCCTACCTCTTCCTAAGACATTAATGATTAGATTGTCAGAGCTAAGAAAATCCACTTGGCAAGCAAGGTCACCTTTGCTGTTCTCAGTAACACAGGAAAACACCAGGCTAACAAGGCTAAGGAAGTCCTAATTAACGTCAGTGGTGAACTCAAAGGTAGGGAAAAGTAGGGCTGGCAAACTAAGACTCTACAGTGTTTGGATTGGTTTTTGAAACCATTGCAAAAAAAGCCTGGAAGCCGTATTTTCAGATAGAGTTAGTGCTGGGGATGGGTCGCAGTAAAGGAAGGGAATCAATAAGAGGTTTGTGATTTACCTGCCTCCTTCTCCTTCATGAGCTCCCACCAGCAGTCAGAGCCTCTGAGACACAATTGGGCATCACAGATCTCTGTTTTCACCTGCCAAAAAGTCACCATGCTTCTTCAGCTCGGCCCCTTCACTCCCCAAGAAATGTGCCTCCTCAGAGAAGCTGGAGCCATGACACACACACAGAGCTGGACCACCCTGCAGCTTCCCACCTCCTCCCCTCGCTGGCAGGAGACCTACCTTCGCCCATTCTGCGCAGCAAAACAGAACGACAGCTAACATCTACCCACGGTCATCGTGTCTGCTAGATGGATATCCCACAGAGCATTTTTGATAGGAGCCAACTCACAGTTCTGTCTCTAGTACCACTTAAGGATCCTGAGTTTGCCTTTGAGTCTTGCTGCACTGTGCCACTTTGACAAGAAATAGTTCATCCTCCCAAAGCACCCAATTAAGGATTTTTGCTCCCATTTTCTTCCCCTAAACTACTCTTAGTCCAAAGTTCAGAGTCCCTGAATTGGGCTAATTCCCCTGGTTGCCGCCTCCCTTTTCTCAACCCTCTGACCCCCATTACAGGATTTGTGCAACCAGCCATCTCTCAAGCACCTGGATCTGGCAAAGAACTGCTGAGCCATGCAACGTTTCAGCCTATTCATTTGTATAATCAGGGTGTTTCAGGCTGATCTCCTTACTCAGACATCTCTGGTTTCTGTGACAGCCTGGTGCTGCTGGAAGAAGCCCAGTTTCCTCACTGACTTCCCTTGCATGGCAGGAATGTCTCCAATTCAGTTCTCTTATTTTGTAAGTGTGAGGAAGGACTCCATAAATGCGAGCGAGGATTTTTGATTTCCAGTGCCCATACGTGGATAATAGCACCGGCAACCATGTTTTAAATTCCAGAAAGAAGTGTTCCAATTAGATATGACGAACACAAAATCCCACAGCCTTTTCAACAGTGGGGAGGGTGAAGCAGAGGAAACAACTCCCTAAGGGTACTGTGAGCTTCCAGTGTTGGAGAGCCTTAGGGACCAATTATTCAAACACACCAGAAGTAACATTGGTGCAATTAGCCTGTCTTGGGACAAGGAGTGGTCTGCATCACCTCCTGAAGTCCTCTCCTGCTGTGTTTTTGTATGATTCTGTTATTTTAAATGATGTTAACAGCCTCAGCCACAAAATTTAATCACCATTCTAAACTGCATGCACAGATAAGTGCCCCATACCAGGACACAGATTTGACAGTAAGAGAGGACAGACCTAAGACCCACTGCAGACTGTTGAACATCATCACCTCTCTCTTGCACACAGACACACAAGGGTATAAGTCCACTGCACACTGCTTCTGCCTGTTAGAATAAGAAAAGGCCAATGTCACATACCCAGCCAACTCCAGCAGTGTCCACAGAGCCAGCCATCCTGTCCCACTGGATCGTGTGTTCCTGTGCAAACCCTGTTGTCTTGGCTGCCTGCTGCTCTGAGGCTCAGAGCATCCATCTTTCACCAAAACCTGCAACACAGTTACCTTCTCCAGTTACATCATTCTAAGCAAGTGACAGGTATGGTTTCTCTAATGACCTGCAGCACAGTTTTCTCCCTCACATGAAGGTTAAATCCTTAGAAAATTATTCACGGACTGTCATTGATCAAAAAGGTCTCCTGCAATTTCATTCAGCCTTCAGCTACACACTTCTCTGACCATGTCAGATCAGGAGACTGGTTTCCAGCATCTCTCCCAAGTGGCTTCTCTCCACAGTCTCTCAGTAACAGGAACACATGCTTTGGGATTTACTACGATACCCTCTGTGCTTCCCAGGCAGGGACACAGCTCCTTGCAGTGACCCTGGGTGACCATGAATCTGTCAACACTGCTACTGCCTGCCGCTTCACCTGCCCAACTGCACCATTAAACAACATCCAGTGCTCTCGGAAATGAATACTGTCTGGCTCACTTGCCTACTGTCAGTTTCCTCTGTTCCCTGTGTCTAGATATTCTCTGCACCATGGAGCTAGGTATGCCGTCACCCCGACATTTCTTGTCTCGTGCCCTAATCCCTGTCAGTCCCTTGCTGCTAGGTACTTATGCAGGTCTGTGTCATCTCCACAAGGTCTTCTATCCTAACATTTCCACTTGACCCATCTTGTCATGGTCACTCAAGCTGCTGCTGCAGTGCCACCTTTAGGGGTCTGGGATGCATCCATAACAAAATTTCCTATCTTCCTCTGCTCTGCCTGCTGTTTTCAGCCACATGCTGATCCCCTCCAGCATTGCCAACTTTGAGATCGAAGTGTTACTATTCAGGGAGTAAATAAGAGTACATGTGTTTATGACCGGAAAAGTGCATAAGCACAGCTCTCCTTTTCCTGTTGCTCATGTTGCTCACAACCCAAAAGAATGGTGCTTTTGAACTTTGAGCAAAAGCACACTCTAGTCATTGATTTTTGAAAGTGTGGTTATGACTCAAGCAAGCAGTACCGTCCCAGGTAGTGTCCATAGCTTGTCCATCATATTAATACGGCTTCAAGGGATGTGAAAGAGCTTTATGCGAACAGGGACATGAGAGAGATGCTGGATCCAGCCCAGAAAAGCACATTGTTTCCTGGAAGTGCATAATGAGCCCTAACAAATTCAGCAGATGATCCATGGACTGAGAGGTGTGCTCCCATCTAAGTGCTTTGTTGGCTGAGGGCCACAGACTGACTTGCTCCTGAAAGCTCATGGGACAGCTGGAAAAGTGAAGTCTGCCCACTGGAATACCAATGCCTCCCTTGCCCAAAGACGATCCAATTTCCCGACATGCAAAAATTGTAGGGTCTTTACCAACGGCGTTGAAAAGCTCAGGCGACATCAAGCTTTCCTTCTTTCCTTCCTTCTGCAGAGCACAGTTATAATCCTTAATTAGGGCTGGCCAACCTTTCTGCCTCATGAGTCCCAGAATGCCAACCTTTTCCTATGGCCAACAGCCACCAGACAGACCATGAAGATCTGAAGCAGGACAAAGATCTTGGCATTGTTCATAGACAAGAGCAGGGTCCTCTCCCACACTCACTATGGAAGACAGCTTGGCTGGTATCTGAACCCCACATGTTCTGGCTGTGCTGGTGTCTGCAACCCCAAAGGCTGCCCTACCACAGTGACTCCTGTGTCAGGTGGATGCTGTCAGGGAACCACAGTATGTGGGAGTCAGGGCTGAACCACTCATCACACATAGCCGAAGGACCAGAAGTTACCTGCTGTCATAAGAGTTGCATTTGCGGTGTATCTTTGGCTTCCTTCCTAATTGCAAGTGGTAGCCCTTCTCAGCATTCAGACTACCCAGAGAGTTTAATGGGCAAGACAAGCAGAAACCTAGACAGACCAGTAGCACCTTATCAGCCTGGCAGGTTGTTACACATGAATTGAGTGAGAACTAGCTGTTGCTGCTGCACACACTGCTTTACCTGTCTTCCTGATGAACGGCTGTTTTGGATTTTGTCGGTTGTTCCACACGCTTATCTTTAAGAGCATTTTCTTATTTCTTAAGATATATTTCCCTTTGGTAGTCCTATTGACAATCATGCTTGTAGTCCTATTGACACCATAAGACCTCATGCACTCATCTTAATCACAGCGTTTTCAGCAGAAGATGATCCTCTGAAAGACTAGAGACAAAAAAGATTGTACTGGTGCCTGTGGAACTAGTTCTTTTCCTGCTCCAGATTTCTGTTTCATATCAAAATATGCACTGGAAACCATACCTCTTGCTGTAGAGAACCATCTTCAACAGACTTGGAGTGGTGTCAGAGGTAATTAGTAGGTTATTCCCATCTCTAACCTCATGACGCGATTACAAGAATTGCAGAATGCAAGAATCTTTCCCTGCTGGCAAGTGAGATCTGTCATTAATTTCGGTCCTCACTGGAGAGTGAAGGGTGGATAAAGGCAAAGAGAGTGTGTACCTCTGTACCTCCCTTTGTCAACCAGCAAGAGAAGGCAGCAGGCTTTTTTTCATTTTGGTATTGGCTCAGGACACAAAGAGCACCACCATCTGGATGCCAAGGAAATGCAGAAAAAGAGCAGTTTCACTGAAATGAAGACATACAGCTATCTTCAGCCTGTTATATATTAACAGGAGGGCAGTCATTCTCCAGAGTGCCTGAAGCCAGCTCTGAAGGCACAGCTCATATATTCTCAGAGGTGCCTGAGCTCAGATCAACTTTGAGGGGGAGAAAATATTGCTTCCATCCTCTTCGTGCCAGAGAAGATCTCAAGAAGTAATTCAAAGGACACTAGGGACAAATCTTGGATAAAAGCATATCAAAACTTCGTTTAATTTGTTTGCGCTGCTGTTGTAAAGCAGACTCACCGGAGACAATATGATCTACAAATGGAATATGTTACTAAATCGGGACACAACTTACTGGAAGGATGCGTAATGATTTCATCTAAGTCATTACATCTCTTTATCAATAGCGTATCTCTCTGGGGAGCATGTTCACCTCTGGCTGAATATTATATAATCCGTGTAGGACAGACTTTAGATTCCTGACTCAAGGACATGACAAACCCAATCCCAAAAAAATCAGCACATCAGATGATCCCGGGTTGAGATCAGATGTGCATGGATACATACAGTGAGTGGTACATGCAATATCCAGCGCATTATCCCTTCAGATTGTAAAACTTGCTTCTACCCAGATATGTGGGAAAGGGACACTTGCTAAGACAGCAGAGAAAGGGGGTGTTTCTCCTGGATGCAGGCATGTTCATGGGCACTGTGACCTCTGTGTCTGACACATCCCAGGCACATGCTCATGGGGTGGGTGTGCAATACACATTGGACCAAGTGAGCACACGTCGCACAGTGGGTAGATCTGCGCATGTGCACCCCCAACCTGCTAAACTTTTGGGAAAAATATCCAAAGTCCTCAAATGCTGCCCAGGCAACATTTCTGAACAGAACAAGAGTACATGTATATGGAGGGCTGCAGCAGGTTAAAAATCAGGATGTTGGATAGTTTTCCAGACAGCCTTGCTTTCTCCCTGCATCCCTCATCTCTGTCCTTCGTACTGCCAAAGTCTATTTTGTGTCCTTCTTGCCTTACCTGTTTTGATGCAGCTGTTATCCACACTCTCCCTAAATTCTCCTCCTTAGCAATGTCAACTTCAGGAAAATTCCTTCATTTTCCTGGATTCTCCATCTTTGCTTTTTTTTTTTAAATATCTCCCTCCCTCTTCGCCACTCTTCAGGACAGTAAAGTCTGTTAGTTTAACTATAGAGCTATAGCTAAAACTGGCCCCCTTAACTTACCTCACATGTTCACCCTATTTGGAAACCTATTATCTTCTGTAGCCAGGCAGCACACACCCTCAGTGCTATTTTCAACATTATCACCATCTTCCCTCTTCTCTCCAGACTGATGCTGTCATTTAATGCTGCTGACATTCCCTCAAGATCATCCTACAAAAATATCCATTACTATTTGTTCCCACAGTAAGGCCCTGATAGCTTCATTTTCAGTCTCTGTGACCTTCTCTGTTCTGGCCCTCTTGATGCTCACCTTGTCTTCCCTCAAAATGTCACAACTAAAATCAATTCCTTGCTTCAGTTCCCTAGCAAACCACACTAAATCCTTTCACTGCTTCACCTTCATCCTCTTTGTCAAGCTTGTGATCCAACCTTTCAAAAGTTTCCATAAAAACACCCTTATGGGTTTTTCTGCTTCTCTTCCCCTTTCCTCCAGACTACCCATTTCCCCTTCCTCTCATGGTGCCTTTTTCTTCCATCCCAGGTCTCCTGAAACATGGAACCTCCTCCCACGGTGCCACCGCAGAGCCTTCAAACCATACCAATCTTCACATTTTCCATAGGTTTGAGCCATTTTCAGGAAATCAGGCTTGTCTCTGCTGTTTTACAGCCATCCTGTAGTCTCCCACCTACTCCTGCCTCTGGTGTTGAGCTATTGCCTTCAATGAGACACATGCAATAACTGGCTATATAGTCCTACACGGAGACAAAGCATGTGCGGGGGGGCTGGAGGAGAAATCAGTACCATGCTCTTGCCCAAATTAGCCTTGTTTGGGCTTACCTCAAAGTAAACCAGGGTCAGTCTTCGTCTGCCATTTGTTTTTGTAGCAGGTGAGTCATCCTGAGTTGAAAACATCCTTGTTTTGTGGGGGGCGGAGACACAGCTGCTCCATGTCTTCTACCTCCATTCTAAACTATTAGGAATGAAGAGCATTTAAAATGCCTCTAAAATACCTGGCAGTACATTCAAATTATATTGAGGAAAAATTCCCTCTGGAAAGCGAAAGGCATTTATCAATGACATTTGGATAGGGAAAGTGGCTTAGGATGTTGATGTCCAGAATTATTTTTCTTTTCTCAGGGGAAAAAAAAAAGGAAAACGTCAGTGTGACCACAAGATACTGTCTGAATAGACTTTATTGAAATCAGTTTAATGTACTTTCCACCATCCATTCACCTCTACTTTGTATATCGTGCTTGAGCTGGATATGAGGCTTAAAAACATTTACTGTAACCTCCTTGAGCATCTTATTTCAGCTTTGTGATTTACGAAAAATTATTTGCCTGACAGCAGCCACTTCCAAAGTAGTTTGTAATTAATAAGTGAACTTTCAGACTCTTTAAAGACAACTTTCGTAACAGATTAGAAAGATTAGAGATGCCACAAAGATTTCTAAATAACAAGAATTAGCTGTGATTAAATAGATCACTGTAGAGTGGAGAATAGACTTCTCAATTACGTATCGAAGTTAATAACCAAGAAAGAGTACAGCTATTTTATACTGATGGTTTGAGAAAGCATGCGCAGGAGTAATTCATTCAAGTTTATGACCCAAAGTACTTGCAGGTGCCTGGTGATTTTGGGTGCTCTGCACTAGACTTGAAGGGTGACGTTTTTACAGCCTGAATATGTGGGCTTTTTTTGAAAGATAAATTACATCCAAATTAGAGGGTTTGAAAGGGCTAATCCCATTTTGCCAGTGTCAGCCATGATGGACATTATGTCCTGCAGCAAAGATTGTCAAATCATTTGCAATAGGTTTTCAATAACGTTGCAAAATATGTGCAAGTCGTAACTTAACTGCATTGCTTGTACAGTCTATGTCTCATTAATTATAGCTTGTATAAAATATTATGGTGCTCCATTCACATGCTCAGAATTTAATTATTTTGAAGTTTACACGCCCTCCATGATGCTGGTCCAGAGACTTATAAAAGTGCACAGCTTTTCATCAGCTTTAAAGGCAACTCTATCACTGAGAGTGGTAAAGTTTACTGAATCCTACAAAAACGGCCTCCTTCACGTAACCTTTGATGAGCATGTTGTATGCAAGGCAACAGGCAATGTTTATAGACTACCCGTGTGAACAAAAGCACAGGCTGCACTCAGACTCCCTTGCAAAGCCTAAGAAGCAGGTAGTAACTTGCCGGTGCTGGCCTGGGGATTCATATTAGCAGAGTGGATGGTCAATGTCACTTCCCAGGTAGAAAATCTAACCTAAAAAATCATCCAAGTTGGCTGAACACACTTCATCCTAGTGATGTGCAGAGCGTGACAGTTTCCTCCTATCCTCTGTTGGGATAGGAGCTGCTTTTCTAATTAGAGCATCTGGAAGACTTACTCCAACCGCTTTTCAGGAACAGTAAACTCAGTCAGTCAGTCAGTCAAGTATGTTTTTAAACATTTTCTGATAGAAAAATCTTGGAAAAAAACATGAATATTTTGCTCAGAGTAATAAAAAAACAGGAACCATATATTCCTTTGGCAGATTTTGCTAAACACTGTGCCATTATAGGATAATACAGTCATTTCTTGCTAAGGATAGCAGCTGTCTGGATTAGCTGACTTGGCCATTTACCCAGCTCATCAGAAATCCTCATATCCCCATTTTTTCTCACCATCAACGAAACTACCATAAGGTGCAGCAAACGGTTTCCATGAGAGTTTCTGCAGAAACTCTCCCGCTGTGCTTTGACATGGGGCACACCCAAGATCATTGTAAGCCATGCTGTTGGGATTGAGGGACCACCCCTTTTATTTTTTCCTTTTAAATCTGAAGCCACGCACAGCACTTGAAAAATTAGACCGGTTGGGTAAATGTTGTCTGCTGGGGAGTTGGAAGCGAAATCAGTGCTGATTCACGCTCAGGACAGGAAGGTGGTTCAGTGGTTGACACAGGGCCTGGGGCTGTGGGTTCAGGCCAGGCAGGCGGCAACATCCTGTGTGACTTGGACTTCACTTGCCTGTAGTTCCCCCTCTGAGACTGTACAGGCTAAAAGGGTTCACAAAACAGCTGTATATACTCATGGAAAAAGACCTGCAAGGGCCTTACATGCAACAATGCCGGTTGGGCTCCCGAAGTCCCAGTACTGCAAAACGTTGGAAGATGGTACAGTATTTTGGGGAAACATCCCTATGACTCTCTCTGTCCTTCTGCTCTGACCTAGGTATCCACTGCTGGCCACTGCCAGAAAAAAGGTACGGACTGAGCAGACCTCTGGTCCTTAAGTCCTTTAAGTGTAAGACCTCCTTGCACTTAAAAGGGGAGAACTGTGTTTTCCCACCTGCCTGTTCCCTGGGGAACACTGCCATCCCAGCTTCTTCGGTGCTGTGGACCTGGCTTTTCACATGCCCTTATGTTCCCACCAACCCTGTGTTAATCTCATTACCGTATTTATACCGCTGCAGTAACGCCTCGTCAGGCCACCCCATCACAGAGCAGGAGCTCCAAGGGGTGCTGGCTCAGCAGAACAACCTTAGTTCAAAAGCTCAGCCCAGGTCACTCTTGCTCCCAGCACTGTGTCACTTGTTTCTCACGCAGTAGAGATCTCCGTTTCACTAACGTGCACACCACCCAGATTTATTTGCCAGAGTTATGAAGTAGATGAGCTGAGACAACCACCACTTTCCACCAAGGCTGCAGGAAAAAAGATTGTAAGTTTCTATGAGAGCCACAGCTCCATCAGAAAACAGGAGGTTTCACATGAAAGAAGCACAACACGTAACCACTTAATAAAACCAATTTGAGCCCACCGGGGAATCGGCAGAATTTACAGGCGTTGTGCTGGGAATAGCAATCCGCTCTCCCGGTCAGCACAGCACCGTTAGCAAACATGTGGAGCAGTTAATATTTTGAGGTTGTTTTACCTTCATTTGTGTATCTTGATAGTTGACATTTCCAAGACACGACAAGTCTCTGCTGAGTTGGGTCTGTTATTAATTGTGAACACGCAGCTGAACTTTAAAAAATCCTCACATGACAGAGAAATAAAGAAGTGGAATTCCCAGAGTCATTTATGCAGGGAAGGTTATTTCCAGAAGTTTTTTTATCAGCCTTCCAGTCCAATTCAGCCAGAGGCAAATGCCTTGTGCTGCTACTACTCCAAGTGGATCTGGCAAACTACCTCTGCCTTAACCCAAGCATCAGCTCCCTGCCTTTCACCCAAGTCCATTTTCTCATTTGTTTCTGTTACTGCAGCTAAATATGGGTGGGAATTTTCTCCTGGGTGATGCTTCTGGCAGGTTTTGTTCTTCAGTGGCTCCCTGGCTGCTCAGCTTTCAGCTGTGGGGGTGCCCATAGGGTCTCTTCCCTGATGGCACTCCAGCAAGGACAGCCAAAATCCTGCAATAAAATGGGCACTGCCCCGACTTCCAGGCACCCTGGAGATGGCCATGGGTGAGATGTTAGCCAGGGCCAGGCCTGCAAAGGGATAAACTGGGGACTGTCATTTGAAACACTGATGTAAGGTGGGAGCTGGACAACAGGTTTCATCAGAGTCACGTGTGGAGCTGCTGGTGACTCAGGTGGATGTGCTGACAGTGGCTGGAAGGGGCAGATGAAAGAACTTTTGAGTAACACCTGTAAGTGTCTCTGAGACTCCTGCAGACAGTTTAATGTAAGGAACTCCCTGATGGCCACATATGGAAACAACCTGCAATTGGAGCCCTCCTACAAAAGCTACCAAGGACAAACTCTTCCATCCAGCATTGTGCTTGCCCTGCTCTTCACCATGAGGAGCACAGGGAAAACCCTGAGAGGCTTAAAGCTGTTATTACCCAGAATGAGACAAATGGAGGAAAAAATGTACTAAACAGTTGTTTCAGCAGCTGAGATGACTGTTTTGGTTTCTTAGCAACTGTGGGAAAAGAAGCTGCTTGAGATCTGAGCTGTCTGGTCCAATGCAGCAGGCATCCCTCTGTGGAGGACCACCCTCCTCCTCTCTGCTCATCAGCACAGGGAAACCACCCAGCGAGTGGGAAGCCCTCCCAAGGGAAGATGGCAAACAGGCCCACCTCTGTCAGCTGAGGGACGAGGGGACAAGCTGCCCATCAGTGTCTTCACGTGTGGTTCCTCCAGACGTGGAAAGGATGCTTGGGGTCAGACTGCTTGTAATTTAATGAGCATGGAAAGGACAAGGAAATCTTGCACTAACAGCTGCTTCCATGACGTTCCCAAGTTGTGCCCAAAATAGGAACCGCAGCAGAGGAGAAGTCAGGCTGTGGGTCTTCTGTGCCTCCGTGACAGGGCCGGAGGGGAGCAGGAGGACACTCCTGTGGGCCTGCCCAACAGCCACTCCCCAAACTAGAAACGAGCCTGATGGCGGGGTGCAGCGGGAGCCAAGCGTCCTCCTGCGCAAGGCACTCGCCTCCTCCCCTGGCCATGCAGGTGGCTCAGTTACAGCATCCCTCAAAGGTTGCTGGTTTGTGATCATGCTTTTGAGTGCACGAAAAGCTGTTTACGGCTGTTTTCTCAGCGATCAGCAGTGTCAGTCTCTCGCAAGTCCCTTGAGCAAATCCAGAGAGAGAAAGGGCTGATTTTTGCCATACAGTTATGGATCTTGGTGAGCCTCTGTGCTGGAGGGGGTTTCGGCACTGGTGCGGGGTTTGTGTGAGTCTCTGTACTGGAGCAGCCATTTCATTGTATTGGGTTCTCAGGGACAGTGTTTAAATCATTTAAATTTATGCCTGTTACTGACATATTGGCCGTGCTCTGTGCTAATAGCTTATTTCCCTCCATACTACCACTATCTCATTCATACAGATATAAGTATGAGGATGCTGACCTGTAGTTAATCCTACACATCCCTGACTTTTAATTTAATGACTATTAAATATTAATGGGAGCAGGGAGTGGAAGTCGGATCACCTTTTCCACAGCTTAGTGTCCCCGTCACCAGGCTACAATGTCATCCTTGATCTTGCTTTTTTATTCCCTTTCTCCCAGTTTCACTTACAGGACAAAGATGCGTTTTAGAGAAGACTTTGCAGTCAAGCAGCTAGTGCAAGGATTAGAGCTGAACCAGGATCTCCCAGCTCCTGGGTGGACGTTCAAACCCCCGTGCTGCTTGGGGATAAAAAGGGGGTTGTTTTGTCCGGATCCTGGGAGAGGGCCCTACACCCCAGTCCAGGGGCTATGCTAGAGAAGAGGGGAAAACACACAAACACCTGTGACCAGGATCCCCTCACTGATGCTGTGCAGAAAATAATTCAGTGTTCGAGGAGAGATGTGGAGAGTGTCTAGTGGTTACAGCCCACCCCAGGGCATGGATCTACCAGAGTCTACCTGTGCACAGTTTATTAAATAAATGATGGTCTAGGGACCGGGGTGGACCCAGAGACTCTGGTGCAAACCTTCGCCACTGCATTGCCATATGCCCTGTTGTGTTCCCAGCCTGGTGGTGGGAAAACTCTCTGGCTGGTCTGGGGTACAGAGGTGAATCCTCCCTTCCAGAGGAGACAGCTGAACATCGCCCTTTTAGTTCATGATGAGTATTACGTCCCGATTCTCACAGGAAGCACCATCACTTTTTCTGGTCGTGCTTCAACAGAAGAAAGCCATGTTGCCCTCATGAGCATCCAGAGAACATTCCGTTTTCAAGCCTCTGAGTTTTGGGCCAGTGGGGGGCAGTGGTGGTGGTGTAGGGATCTCTTTCTCTACGTCTTCCCAGGCCGTTTTTTTCTCGTGGTCTTTTCTTTTGCACCAGGCAGTTGTGACTGCATCCTCCCAGCAGCCATATCTAACTGCTGGCGGTATTTGTCTGTGCTTAAATCTATGTATCTTCAGATGATGATATTTTTCTGATTATAAAGCTAATGAGATAAAGCAGAACTCAATCAAAGCTGCTGATCTTGAAGTGCATTAATACTTAATACTACCTTTTACTATTGCAATTACGACTTATTTACTTTTTTAATTGCTCTCTGGTTTACTTATCTCAATGAGAAACATTTCTCAAGAGTATCTTTCTGACTATAGTGTTTTATTTTTGCAGAAAAATGCAGGCATTTAGTGAGATGGAAATTACTTCCTTATTATTTAAAATTAATTCAGCCTGTCAAAATGAGCTCATTGCCATGCACAGTGCTTCCTTTTTAATTCAGTCTCAGCCTTTCTAGCAATTGAAATTCTGTGCTGAGATGATGTACATAGCAGGCTTTTTATACATACTAAACCCTACATATTAGGAGGATTAAGGCTGCATATACATTTTAGAATAAGGCACATAATTATGAAACAAGTTTTGCAGCAGGGATAAAAGAATGCCAGTTTTCCATTGGTCTTGTAAACTGCTTTGCTAGCCAGGAATGAAGCTGTGAGAATGCCTGATGGGAATAGAAGGGAGTCTGTTGCCTGCTCCTGCAGGATTCCAAATTTTGCTAAATCAGGACAAAAGTAGAGAAAATATTTACATATAAATAATTGGGATTCCAGTGCTCCCTCCTTTTCTCTCCTTGGAATAAAAAAGAAGAGAATGGAAAGCAGAAGACAACAGAGGAGATTGAAACTTGTGATGGGTATAGGAAGATAAAACCTTAATAATGGGAGAAAATTGCCAGTCACCTGTGGAGGGAGCAAAGATAATAAGGGGGAAAAGGAAGGAAGGAGAGGCTTCTGACAGCAGCGCCCTGCCGTTCAGTTGGGCCCATACAAGTTTCTTCAGGATCGAGAATCAATTAGGAGAGGGGAGAGAGAAGGAAAGGCAACTTTAAAAGATATTTACACTTCCCACTCTGTCCTCGGAGCCGTTCACAGATCCTGCTGCATTCCCTCCTCGTAGCAGCTGAACACACTTGTGGCAGAGGTTCAGCCCAGCGTGTCAGGAAACACCCCAGTGATTCACCCGCCCTGGGCTGGTGTCCTGGTCACAGCCCTGAAGAGAGGTCAGTGGGAAAAAAGGAGTTGGGGACGGAGGGAGTGGTCAAGGAAAACCCTTGCACCTGAAAAGATTGCCATTCTCACAATAAGAAGATGACCATGGAAATTATTTTTCTATTCAGTAACTGAATCAAAAAAGTCATCAAACATTTTCAGTCACTTTGGACATACCATAAATGCAACATGCAGTGTCACTTCTGTCTCCAAGAAGGAGGTATGTGGGAGCTATAGGCATGGCAGTGTATCCCGGGAGAGGTGATGGAGCAAATAATCCTGGAAACCTTCCGAACACAACGGGCGAGAAGGTGGTTGGAAGTAGTCAGCATGGACTTACAAAGGGGAAATCACACCTGACAAACCTGAAAACTTAGTACGGTGACATGACTGGGTAGTAGTCAAGGGGAAAGCAGTGGCCATGGTTTATCTCGATTTCAGCAGGGCTTCTGACAGTTTGCCCTAACAGCTTCATGGACAAGCTGGTCTAGAAGTGTGGTCTAGACAAGTAGAGAGTGAGGTGGATTGAAAACTGGCTGAACTGCCAGGCTTAAAGGGCTGGGAATGAAGTCCAGCTGGAGACCAGCCACTATTGGAGTACCCCAGGGGTTGATACTGGGGCCAAAGTTGTTTAATATCTTTGTTAATGACCTAGATGATGGGGCAGATGAAAAACTGGGAGAATGGTTGATGCACCAGAGGGTTGTGCTGCCTTCCAGAAGGATCTCAACAGGCTGGAGAAGTGGGTAGACAGGAGCCTTGTGAAGCTCAACACAGGGAAATGCCAAGTCCTACAACTGTGGAGAAACAAGCCCATGCACCAGTGTATGCTGGGGACCAGCCAGCTGGGAAGCAGCTTGGCAGGAAAGGACCCAGGGTGCTAGTGGACACCAAGGTGACCATAAGCCAGCAACGTGTCCTTGCAGCAAAGCAGGCTCACTGGATCCAGGGCTGCATTAGGCAGAGCTTTGCTAGCAGGTTGAGGGAGGTGATCCTTCCCATCTGCTCAGCACTGGTGAGGCCACACCTGGAGTGCTGGGTCTAGTTCTGGGCTCCACAGTTCGAGAGAAACATGGACATGCTGGTGAGAGTCCAACAAAGGGCCACTTAGGTGATGAAGGGACTGGTGTGTCTCTTCCATAAGGAAAAGCTGAGAGATGAGGATGGTCAAGCGCAGGAACAGGCTGCCCAGAGAAGTGATGGAGTGTCCATCCTTGGAGATACTGAAAACCTGAACATCCTGCTGTAACCGGCCCTGCTCTGAGCAGTGGGGTAGGACTAAATACTGCAGAGGTCCCTGCCAACCTCTGCAGTGTTCTGAGTCTGTGACACGGAGACAAGGGAACAGCAGGGAACTGGCAGATGGAAAATACGAATGTTGGTTTAAGAATCTGCAGTAAAAGGCCAGTACTGGAAGCTGGAGTTGCCAGAGAGAGGCAGTGGTGAGCAGGGGTGTAAACAGACCCCTCTGTGGATCACCACTGTGGCAGGGGAGGTGCTGCAGCACGCCCCACCTACAGCTGCCTGAGAGCAGGAGGAGGGCATCTCCCGCTAATGATCTCTGAGTCAGTCACTAAGAGCTGATGCAAATAAAGCTCTGCAAAATCAGCCTAGCGGAAGGAGCAGCCAGCTTCAAACCCAAGTCTTGGACTACCCATCCCAAAATCAGCTCCCTTGCCAGTGGCACCAGTGCTAACACATTCCCCATCCCTGGAATCTAAAAGCTCAATAGCTGCAGATGTGCTTTAACTTGTGCTGCTTCTGTGGATGTTTCTGGTAAAGCGGGCACCAAGGAACTGCTGAAGTGCCAAAACCGTGTAGGTAAGAGGCCAGGAGAAGAAATCGGAGATTTCTTTCCTCCCATGTTCAGAGCCTTCTTTGTCCCACCAGCTGTGACATTCCACCAGCAGCACATCCGAGGTGGGAAGCACACCCTGGGCTCTTACCTCCCCGTTTGCATTTTGTTTCGGGTGTTTGCAATTAGCTGAGAATCCTGCCACCAAACTATTTTGGGACAGCAAAGTGTTGCTTTTTGCAGATTTAACACAAATCCCTATGATTCATCAGGAGCACTTTACAGATAAAGTTTCTGAGGTTAGACAGACTGAGTTTTAATTTAAAGTATTTCATCTGTGCATTGCAAAACAGCGTAGACAAACCTCCACATTTTTCAGATAAACGAGTGGCTTTTAATCTGTTTTTAAATAAAGTCTGGTAACTTAAAAATACTGTTTAATGAAGCATCTTAAACCCGAGAATTTAATATTTTTTTCATTTTGAATATTTAATAACGGTTTCTGGCATATTCCAATTTTACATTGTTTTGAATTATATTACGAGTAACATGAATTAACTTTCCTAATAATGCCACTTGTGAAATGGCCAGTACGCTGGGAGGGAGGCGGTGACTGCAGGTACAGCACTCCCCTCTAGTGGGGAAAATCACAGCCTCCCGGATTTGCAGGACTTGCTGCATCCTGCTCATTAACGCTGGCTGGAAAGAAAAGCTTTGCTTTTCCCCCTAGATATCGTGTAGACTCTGAGTCGATTTTATCTTTTTATGGTTTGTTGTTTATTTATGGCACATTCTTTTTGTTCTGAATTATAACAGAGAGGGGCACTCATGAGGCTCAGGTTCAGTTCCTACTTGTTCAGCGTAGTAATTCCCTACAGGCCCTAAAAATCCTCCTGCTAAAAGTGCCATCAAAACTAGCAAGTTTTGCTTGAAATGCTTATTTCCACAAAACATTTTAGAAGCTAAAATTATGTTTTAAAAAATCAAAAGGAGACTCAGCGAGTCATGAAGGACAGGTTCACCAGAGATCACTGTCTAGCTCCTGGCTCAGCAGCTCATCTAAACCCACTTCAAAACCCTTATGCACTGCCATTTTCTGATTCAAAATTATACCCTTGTAATATTTCCCTGTTCTGTGAGCAAGAAGCAGTGATGCTAAGTTTTAGGAAGCCATTATGGCCAGTAATGGCTTCCTAAAACTTTGGGGAGAAACCCTCTCCCCAAAAACACGTCTGCCTAGTTGTTACAGTTCTGCTATGCTGCAGCTGTAAGGAAGAACTGATTTAACACCCCCTTCTCTTTATTTTTCTCTTACATAATCTTGGTCATGTTTTTAATTAAGTTAAAATCGGGTGTTGCACTGAGCTGCTCAACAGCTTCCTGAGTTTTGTGATCTATCCCATCAATCGACTGAAATCAGAGCACCGTCTCCTCTGGTACCACGCGCACCGAGTGCAAGCCATGGATATTTGCATGAACCAATTTATCTCAAAAATATTTCTTCTTGACTGAAGCACAAATTGCCTTTACCCTAATGCGCCATGTAATGAATTGCATTTGAAATATGTTTATTTTTAGCAAACAAATGCTAATGGCAGCCTGCTGTTAAAAATAGACAGTACAGTTGGCACAGAAACAAGGGCTGGGGAATCTTTCTTTCCCTGAAATGCCCTCTGTGTAAGTCATTTGGGGAGAAAGCATGATGTCCCTATGGAATTTAGTCCCTCCAACCGGGTAAATTGCAAACAGCAAGTCACCACTTGTCAGCTGAGCCCTGTCTTACAAATAGCCTCTGCGGTCCTGTAGCCCCAAGGGGCTGTGGTACCTCCTACGGTACAAGATGGAGACAGTGCCTTCTTCCTTTCCTCTCTCCCTGTCAGATGTCTGCGGGTGCAATGCAGGTGTTTCTGTGTGCCTCCAGCAGTGCTGGGCTGCAGGGAGGGAGGACACTTCAGTGGGGAGACCACCGTCAGGCCCTGGGCATCTCTGGATCCCACTCCTCCTCTCTCAGCAGCTGCTCCGTGGGCCAACGGGCTTTGTCCTAAACAGACTTTTCCTGGTGTCTCAGTGAAATTTCCCTGGCTGCACTTTAAGCCCATTACTTGTCACATCCTCAGAGAGAATGATTTATTCCCTTCCCTCTTGCAACTGCTTTTTCGTGGTTAAGAGTATTATGTTCAGTAAGTTTCCTTTCCTCTAGACTAAACAGCTCAATTGCCCATGTTTTTTCTTACATTAAGAATTCCAAGGCTTCTGATCGCTCTTGTTGCTCTGCTCTTGTCTTTACCCAGTAGGACCACTTCTTTCTTACAGTCTAGTGCCAAAAAGCCAGCCATGCAGATGGGGCCTTGCTGAGTATCCTGGTAGTCGCTTTGCACATCTTGGCAGAAATTATTCCTGCTTGCAGATCCTGGTAGGGGTTTTGTCTTTTTTCACAACAGAAGGGCCTCATGGACTCATGTAGTCAGTTGGTCCCTAACCACAGCAGAGACCATGGCAGACTCCAAGGCCACCTACACTCAGGGCTGAACATCTGCCCGTCTCCACTGGGTCCTTGCACTGGGGCTCTTGTGGCCATGGATAGTTTCACACTGAAAGCACAGTTACACCATTACTGAGGCTGCTCACCAGAGTAGAAAGGGCTCCTTTTAGGAAGGATGATGTTAACTTTCCTGCAAGAAGTTTTCAGTCACAGACGAGCAGTGCCTTAGAAGTGAAGATGTGACACAGGTCTGCTTGTACAGGCTCAAGTCAGGAAGCTGGCAGCTGCCACTGCAGAAGCACTGTGTTTTTTTCTGGCCCCTGAACTTGCACAAGGCACAACCCCTGCTCAAAAGAAATTACAAATCTAACTGTGAACATTCTTTTCCAGCATTTTGCTTGAAAGGTAGGTTCAAGTAGGGCAGCATCTCCTTTTTGCTGCCAAAAGATCTTAGACACTGAGCTCCAGCCAACAATGCTGCCTTCATTTGGAAAAAAAGACCCTGTTTTCATGGACAACCAGACAAGAAAGCCCAGACTGAATCTTTGGTAGTTGAAAATAACCTGAAAAGCCTGAAAATTAAAAGCTTAACCAGAAAAATTCCAAAAACCTGAAAAATAATCCATCAAATATGATTTATTTCATACATAATCAAGAGACGTTTCTTATCTTGGGAAAAAAAAAATCCTGGTGGGAAGTTCTTGATAGCTCCACAGTGCTCCTCATTATCATACGAACTTAGGCATTGAGTTGACTCTACTGGGTCAAAAAGGAACAGAAGGGTCCAAAGGGGTTTCCAGCAGATGTAGTAGATTGTAACAGAAAACATGTCTGGGCGTCTAGATGAAAAACACTAGTTTAAGAATAGTAAAACTGATTCCGTATTTACAGACTTTAGCATTTCCAAGAACCAAACCCATTCCTTCATAATTCTAGACTGTAACCTCAGCTGGGGTTATAACAATCACAAGTCAGGAATCTCAATTAAAGAAGATTCACCACCTTCAGTGGCATGTGTTTCATTAGCAGGTAACAGAAAGAATCAATATTTTATGACCTGTCACATATTTGAGTCATCTGTCATGTTTTATCCTTAGATGTTGAAGTTATTTGACAGTTTTAAAATAGAAGGAAGCAAAACAGAAAAGAAGTTTTTTTGCTGGTGTCACACTTTCAGACAAATTTAACACGTAATAGTCTACAACAAGCAATTAAAACACATTGGTCTCTTAATACAGAACAAATTCTACTCTGTGGGGCCTGAGGGGAATGCATCTCATAAAATTTGTTATTTTTATATAAGACGACAGCACAAACTATACTTTCCCTGCATGGGAAAAAAAAAAGAAAGCCCACGTAAATGCAGCTACTTAGCAATGCGCAGATGAATACTGATTTTGGCACTTTACATAATAAGGAAGCAGCAAGTTCCACCTGCAAAGCCTCAGCACTTGTCCCCTGCTGGGGTTCCACTGCTGAGTCCTCAGCTGCCAGAGTCAGTGGAACCACAGACCTATATAGGAATGTACCCGTGTGGAAATACTGCATATCTGTTGTCCAGAAAGATAGCACAGCAAAGGAAGGAGATTAGATTATATAAAGAGGAAAGGATGAAGATTAAATGCCTGTGCAGTTACCTACAGGTTTAGAAATGTGACGAATGCTCAAGCTATTTTTTTCCCAGTTCCAGCTCTGAATCACATGTTGCACTTGAATCTCAGCTTTCAAAAAAAACCCTTCTGTTCCTCCTAACTGCAAAGAAAACCCATAGCTCTCAGGAAATGTAAGAAAGAAGATAAATAAGAAAGAAATCAGACTTTTCAGAAGCTCATGTTTGCACATCTCCCTGGTTTGCGAAGGTTTGTGCCTCATTAAGGCTTTCTGGAAAACAAGGGGATTCATTCCATGAGCAGTGTTGACAAGGTGAGTCTTCTCTGTCTTCTGGTGTGGAACAAAAAAAGAGATGCTTTTATTTTTACTTGGTTCTGTAAGTAGTTAGTAGAAAAGAACCAGTTTCCGAAGTAGCCAATACCTTATCACAGCACTTCCTTTCATTTTCCACATCCCCTTTGATGTGATAACAATGAGAAGCACCGAAGAAAACTTCAGTCTCAACAAACTGGTATTTTGCACTGAAAATCCCTTCAATATAAAGGGATTTTTATACAATTCCTACAGGCAGTACCAGGAAAGCCCAGGAAAGTGAAGAAATCTGAAAGATTGCATGTATTTCTGCCTCCATGAAATCAATAATATGAGACTTTGCTAGCCATGGGTTTTGAGAAACACCTCAGAGAAGAAAGAGGAGGGGCACACGGTGCTGCAGGGGCTGTAGGACTGACCACCAAGCTCATCTCCAGGGTTCAGTAACCCATCACTTTGGGAACACCATAAGACAACCACATTTACCAAACTATGACCACAGCTGCTGCTTTCCATAGTGTTGCCCACATGGAGTGAGCACCGCACGGTCACAGGTGCTCAGCCCATGGCACCAGCTGCTCAGCACCATGTCCTAGAGACAGCCCAAAATGGGCGCTAGGCCACCTGGCCCTGGTCTGCGCAACAGAGGCTCAACTGCCTTGTCAGGCACATGAGAAAAAATGGAGGTTTTTCTTTTACCTTGAGTTTCTGCTCATTTTTAAATTGTCCAGGACTGAAGCAGCAGCTTGGCTCGTCCCAGCTCAGGGACTTTGCTGCCAGCAATCCCCTGCCCCACTGTCTCAGAAACTCAGGCAGCCTTTGCTCTTCCCCAGGGCTGGGGTGATCTGAGAGGACGTGACCGCTAGAAAAGGACTCCAGGTGAGGAGACGTTACAGTGTCTGAAGTGATGAAATATTTAATCCCTGCTCTCTCCGGGATATTCATCATCACAGATTTACTTATCTGCCGCTCACTGGCGGCAGCGGCTGACATGGACAATGACAGCTGACATACATTAACCCAGCCGCACAACACAAGCGATCGCTCCACAGCAGAAATCCATCATTACTATTTAAGCACCGAGGAGGTGTCTCGGTTGGTGCCGGATACCAAATGCAGGCAGCAACTGCACTGAAAAGTCAACACCATTGGGGTCTGTTGGAGGTGAGGGGCTCCCGGCAAACCCCTGGGCCCTGGTAGCCCCAGCACAGCTAGCGGCAGTGGCACCGGTCCCGGAGCGGCCCAGCGCCAAGGGCACACGCAGGGGCCCCTCTGCTCCCGCCGCTGGCCTGGCCCATGGCGCTCACTGCAAGGCCGTACCCTGATGGAGGAAAACGAGGGAAGGGTGGACAAAAGTCACTTGTTTAGAGGGTGGGAGGGTGAAAGCCTTTATTAGAGCTTTGCTAGAGTGACGCAGCAGGATAGTGCATTAACCCTCGTACTAAAGGTGGAGCGAAAGGCGTTATTGCGCTGCTCCTCAGGGAGTGCTGCTGCAGCGGTAACTCTGAGGACCAGACTCATTCTTTGTCTAAACTCCTGCCCTTTTTTATTGATGAGCTTCATTTCTGAGCAAATCTGTATCAGTGTCTTCTTTATCTAGTGAGTTTTGCCGAACTATTACTGTCTTTGAGGAAGGGGTAACTGAGTTTTGAGGAATCCTGGTGAAACTGGGGTTTCATTTGAGATGGGGGGGTGTCTCCTCCCTGTTAGTGTTTTTCACCAGGCTGGTTGCTTCTTGAGACCGCCCTGTCTCTTGCTGTTACGATGGCATCCTTATGTGGAAAGGTGGCATTCGCACAAGAAATGCCTTACAGTCATTGGTGGGAATAGCCAAACTCATGGAAAATTGTCCATGTGTGTGGGAATCAGGGGTAGGGAGGAAAGGGGAAAGAAGCCACCAAGGGTCCTAAGGCCAATCTCACACCGTATGATGCATGATCCTTCCAGAGGAGGGAATAAGGTGGGCTATTTGCAGCACCACACAGATGCTACATCCGAGTGTTAGAGAAGGCTCTGCTGGAGAGCAGGAGATTGTAGAAAAAGCTGCCCCTCAGACCGCTGATGGTCTTCTCACTTCTGCAAGTGACACCACTGGTTACATGTGAAGTTGATACCGTTGAGTCTTCCGTAGTCATGCCTTCATATAGACAGGCCTCAAGGATAGGGCTAGAAGACACTGGGTGTACCGAGATGCTTATGGACTGCTCACCTGAAAAGTTATTTATTTAGTCCACATCATGGGGACATGGCATACGTGGGACAGTGGGAAGCACAGAAAGCAGCTGCAAGGTGGCACCAGGGAGAAGAAGTGATGCTGGGCACAGAGGATGGCGTGCGGGGAACACTTGTGTCCGCAAGGCCCCCACAGGAAGTGGGAAGAGGTGGGAGCCAAGAGGTTCCCTCCAATGATCGGCTCCCACAGATGGGAGAAAGGCAGCAGAGAGTGATGCTCTTTTCATTGCCACTGCCATTTCGTATGCACAGCAGTTGCTAAGCCTCATATGCCTAAAACTGCAGCACTTGCTGGGTACGCTGGACTTCCTGCTCAGACCCAGAGGACAAGTAGCATGAGCAGGGCACTGTATCATACCTATCATTCAGGGCTATTGCAAACCAGACTGCTTTCCTGCACACTTTTCAGCTGGCACTTTCCTAACACAACCTGCCTCTTCCTTCTCTCTGAAGGTGTTTTTTCTCTGCACTGCTAATCACTGTCTGCCTCCTGTGCTGAAAGCTCTTCAGGGAAGGAATCTCCTCTTTTCCCTTTGCAAGAGTGCACTTCACACTCCTACAGCAACTCAAAAAAATGTTTAAGGGAGTAATATAAATTAATAGCAATAATAAATCCTCATATATTGTCCAAAGCCTGCATAAATCGGTTTGGCAGCAATCTTGCGAGACAGCTGGAAAGAGAAGATGACTGAAATGATGCCTTCAGGACCGTGAGCATCCAACACGCTCCTTGCTGCACATCAGACAGGTTTTCATGGCAGATGGTGCTCACCAAAAACCTTGTCCTCTCCTACAACCCTGACTTTGCCATCTCCCAAATCCAGCCTCTGTTCTAGCAGAATGTCACCTAACCCCGTAAGGATTTTTCTCTTCCCAGCAGCACAAGTGCCTACAAAGAGAAAGTTTGGAAAATTTTTGGAAACCCTGGATGTGCCTTTGCACAGCAGGGAAGCAGGCAGGATTTGTGGCATGCTCCCAGGTCACACAGCTTTGACACTCTCCAAAGAACAGGGAAATTCATTTCACACAAAGAAAAGAAGGTTTAAAAGTTTTTATTATTCTTAGCATTTAATATTCACCAGCATTGATATTTTTACTACATTTTCTGAGACGCTTAAACTGAACCTTCATGTATAATTTTAATTATTATGTTATAATTAAAAATCAGCAAATTCTTTCAGGAAATTTCATTCACAGAAATGTCATTTTAATATATCAGAATGGCCAGAGAACTGTCATGGCCCTGCTCCTTTCTGTTAGGAGGAAATGTTCATTATATGAATTGGGAAATCATTTGGAGAAATCCAGTCTGTTGGAAAAAGAGCAGAGCTCTGCTTCTTTCACACCACTGAAATAAGCCCCATCGTAGCAGTTTCCTTTTGCAGAGATCCTGGCTGGCACCTTAAAGAATCTGCTTCAATATCTTGGCTTTCTCCCAGGGCCAAACTCCTACTCTCTCTGCTGCACAGAAATGCAGACTCAAACCAACGCGAAGCCTGAGCTCCACACTTAGATCAGTGACTGGCTCTTCCCAAGCTTGGGCTTGCTCGCAGCCCCCAGCCCGTGCTGGCCCTGGGCACTGCCTTCTGCCACCCCAGACGGCCGAGGCTGGACAAGTTTTTTTCCAATGTCAATAAGATTTGTTTTCCCAGACCAAAGATGGGCCAACGTCAACTTCTAGCATTACCCAGCACAGCACAAGAAAACTCCTGGAAGATACAAAGCTGGTAAAGCTAGGTATAAACTGTTATTAACAAAATGAAAAAACATAAGAGTATACAATGGCAATCCAAACATTTTCTGGCTGATTTGCCCAGGACCTTAGGGAGGTACCTCCACTGACATGGCTGGAGCCTCAGAGGGGCTCCCAGGAAACAAGGACACATCAAAGTTCATAACAGTTTTTAAATAAGGACGATGCAGAGCTTTCCGAGCAGTCTGATCACGCAGGTTGAAGGCTGGTGAAACAAACACTAATACCTACAGATCCTCTGGGTTCCAGCGAGAAACTGAAAAACAACTCCAGCAAATGTGCAGGATATAAAGAAAGTAAAATATTTTCTCTTTAAACAGTTAAAGAACAGGAAGAGTTCAGGAATCACTGTTCAGGGACTCCTGTTCAGTGACAGCAATTTATTTGACCATCTGGGTAAAGAAAGACTGCAGCAAACCACACAGAGGAAATAAAAATAGATGAACAACAAGTAACTGATTTTGCTTGACTTGAGCCTACAACTCTGCAGAGCAGGAAGCTACTTCACGTGAAAGACATTATTGATGAAGGCATTTCGGCCTCTCTCCAGTCCTTCCAACAACATACTAGATCTCCCATGCCAGCAAACCTGTCTTGAGACGTGACTCCCATCCCAAACTCACCAGAAGCATCACCAAGTACAAAAGACAAATTGATGAGCCTTCTGGAAAGGGACCATCGGAGGAAGGAGCGTCTCTGTGATGCTCCACAGTGAAAGAAAACTCTTTAGGAGAAAGAATAGGAGGCTTTTTGCTGTGTTTGTTCATTATAATAAAAATCTTCCTTTTCTCGACAGGCACAGAGCAAATATTGAAACAGAGGAAAACACTGTCCACTGTTCAGCAGCATCTCAGTGTTTTGATAGCCACCTCGAGCGGACACACAACCTCTTCCCTTGTTCAGGGCACGCTGTGCTGTGTGTGATGGTAGGAGAGGGGCAGTCATGCCTGCTCAGGAGGTACCGGGGTGCCAGCACCAAGCTGTCCATCTGAGGGACCCGAAAGCTGTTGGTAGTGAGACATGGGTAGCAGAGCTATCACCCGAGGCAGCCCTGTTCCCATCAGCCCAGACTGGAGTGGCAGATGACAGGGATGACAGCTACGACTTGCTCCATCCTTGGATAGGTCTCTCTTCCCTCTGCCTGTCACTCTCCTCCTGTCTTTCTCACTGACACATACGCATATGTTGTATTCTCGGAGCTGCATTTGAACCAGAGGAAAGCCACCCGAGCTAGGGATTAGGCAGGGTGGCAGGGAAGCTTGAAGTCTGCCCATATTTGCCATCTGGGAGCCTGTCACTGCCACCGGGTTATATTTAGGTGTAGTTGAGGGAGCATCCTTTGGAAATAGGGAAATTGTCAGGCTCTGATGAGGTGCCTTCTTTAAGCTGCTCTAACGCTGTTTCTCAGGATTTGCAGTCAAAATTCACCTGCTCCCCCAGGCATAGTCTCACTGACAAGAGCAGCTAAGCTGGCTGCTATATATGTAGCTTGCTCATGCCTTCCCACAGGTCTGCCCTGCTCCTTGGATCCCTACACCCAGCCTGTTCAGCCCTGAAGCTGTTGAGCTTATCTTACTGAGCCATTCTGGGCTGGGGTGAAAGCTTAGACTCACCTTCTGCAAAGCCATTTGCTCCCCCGTGAAGGCAGTCCTGGTACACAACTGCACGCCCCAACGGGACTAAAAATACCCGTCCTCAAGCTGTGCTCAGGCGAGATCGTTGACAGCCTGTTACAAACAACTAATCCACAACTGCCTAATAATTTGATATTTCAGGCTGAAGATTATCTTCTGTGCGTGGGCAGTAGCTTCCCGCTTCATGTCTCCATGCATGCTGTTAATCCCTCTCTGCAGAATAATTATCCAAGTCCAGGACTCACACACATCACTGTCTATCTCAGGCCTCCAGTCTCATCCAGGTGTACAGTCCCACAGGGCCACCAGCACTCATCCACCCTGAGAACCGTCCCGAGAAGAAATGAGTCACCCCAGGAGGGCCCTGTCCCTCTCCAAGGACTGCCCAGCACCGCACACCCAGTGCCTGGCTCTGAGAGAGCTGATGTTATGTGAGATGTGTCTCAAGGCCCACCCTCCATCTTCTCTCTCCTCACAAAAAATCTCCTCACCTTTTTCAGAATTTCCATCTGGAAGAGAAGAGGAACTTGGGGATGCCAAGACGACCAGTGGGTAGACTGTCCTGACACACCCTGGGCTGCAGACTTCATTTCCCAATATGACTCTCCTTTCATACTTTAGCACGAGGTGGTCAGACTCAATTGCTCGATCCTTTCTTTTTTCTTAATTAATTTGTCTTGACAAACACAATTTTCTCTGGAGACTTTTGGTTACTGTCATAACAGTTTCAAAAAACATTCTGTCTGGAGAAACAAAAGAAAACAACACAGAAAATAATGTTTCTCTGCCATGTCACTCTTCTCCTTTCCTAACACACTGCTTACAACCAAACAGCCCCTGAACTGGCAGCCGTTTCCTCCTGCCATGTGTCAGTCTCTACATATAGCAACTAAAAAAAGGGAAAAAAGGCAATGTAAGAATAAATTGGATTTTAAAACTACAAGAAGTGGCCAGAGTCTGTCAGGAAAGGGCAGGACCTGGCCAGCATTGAGTGTGCAAGGAGTGTAGCTTTAGGTCTGCCAACACGCTGTGTTTTTTCTTGTGAATGACAGTATTTGAGGTGTTGATGGCAAAGGTCTGTCCAGCTGTATGTTGTACACAGATACTCCGCACTCAGCAACCTGACAAAATTGATCTGACTGGATCCTTCAGCCATTGTCCTGTTTATTCTTGGAAGAGGATGTCTAATAAAACAGCATTCAGCGGTTAACTCTGACCACCAACGCCCCTGTGGCCCTGAAACCATGCTCTCAGATGCTAGAAATGCCCTTGTGCAGCCACAAGCAGAGCTTTCTGCCTGCAAAACAGCCTGGGCCTCCTTTCGACAGGCACATAAAAAATTCTTGAATGGTCCTGAAACCATTTCCTACAGCCCTGGGAACACTTCCTACAGCCCTGGGAACACTTCCTACAGGGGTTCAGCTGCTGCCACTAACAGGGTGCACAGAATGCTGCCCAGTAGGTGGAATAAGTCCTACCTGTCTGCTCAGCTCTGGTTTCACAGGGTTTGCATCCTGAAGCAGTAAAAACCTTGTCATTTTTTATGCATTTCGCTTCTATTTTATTGCAAGGAGATGCTGGAGCAAAAGAGCCAGCTCACACGCCCTCCTGTTGAGATGAGCTTCTCCTCTAATGCCACCACACCATTTCAATCCCAAAGTTTTGTAAATGTTTTAGTAACCCCTCACAGGTACACGGGTTTGCTGTGTACTCTCCTTGAGCCCTGCCCTCTCAGGTAGGCTTCAGCAGCTGTGAGTGGCGGCAGAGCAGGCTGTTGCCGCATCCTGCCCGCTGGTTTGCCAGGAGGAGGAGGAAACATGCTTAGGCAGCTCTGCTGTGGACAGGTCGTTTGTCATGTTTTGTTGAAGAGATGCTGAACAGCCAGACACCGCAAGAGGGCTGCTAGCCAAATAACTGGAGAATTTCTGTCCATTCTTCCTTCCATCTCCACAGGGGCAGCCATGTTCCCTCCCTGCTGTGTCTAAACTGCCAGGCTGGGGTAGGCACCCGAGAGCACCAGCATTCACCTCCTGGCCACACGGCTATTTCCAGGATGATCTGTGGGAGATGATCCAGCATCTCCAAAACACATGCTAGGGTTTCACCTTGGATCACCAAGACTCGCACGAGTTTGGAGAGAACCCGAGTTGGTGCCTGACTGTTTACGGAGAGCCCAGTATTTACCTAGGGGTACTTCTCAGGACAGTGCATAAGCATCCCCTGCAATGAGGCCAGGGCAAAGGATGCTCAGTGCATCAAAGGGGAAAAGGCACCCACAGCAGGTAGGCACATGGGAACGCTCATCTAAAAACACCCCTTTTCTTCTCTCATCACATGAAAACTAAAATCTTTCTTTCAGACCACCCAAACAGTTTTGTGATGTGCTTTAAAGGGCATATCTTCAAAGAGAGTGTGGGACCACCAGATGCCCCCTGCAGCTGGGCATCTATCTGCCTCTCATGCCTTTCAATTACACACATCTGGATGTTGCCGAGGCCTTGAATGCATGTCACTATTTGAATTTTGGGGTGCATTAGCTACAAGTGGAGTTTTAACATGTTCAGCATTGCACCAGCCCTGATGTGAACAACAAAACCTGTGGTTATGAGGAGCTGACCCGGATCATAAGCAGAAAGACGAGAGCTCCAAGCACTCCATTAAAACTGAACTTGTCCAAATATTTTTGGCCTACTGCCCAGGCAGCAGTGTTATCCATGGTACCTCAGCATGTCCATTTTCAGTCGTAGACCTCCAGCAGCAATGTTTCTTTCCTCCTACATCTCCTCCCGTACACCAAACACAGTGCCAGCATTCAGGAGAGATAATGTTGCTCCCAAGGCTAGAGGAATACTAAGGAGGCACTGGGAAGAAATCTCTGGTGCTTCATTAACCCATGGGC
Source organism: Rhynochetos jubatus (assembly GCA_027574665.1). Lineage (NCBI taxonomy): Eukaryota > Metazoa > Chordata > Aves > Eurypygiformes > Rhynochetidae > Rhynochetos > Rhynochetos jubatus. The sequence continues at coordinate 14,383,327 of CM050652.1, forward strand.
TACTGCCAGCTGATGTGGTTTTGGTGTGACCATGAATGCCAGTTGCTCTTTAGCTCAGTAATTGTGCGTGTTTGGAGATGGCAGTAAAAGATTAACACTGGGGAAGGTGTTATTTTCTAGACACCAGTCAAATACACAGCAAAGAAAATCGTATCAGTATGGCTGGTGACACTTAATGGTGGAAAGTGTTCAGCTTTTGGGAGAAAATATATATTCCAACCTAGAACGTCTGCCTTTCTCTGTGTATTTACTGTCCATTTGACTGCCTTTACAGTAACAGGGTGTAAGGGACTATCTGAAATTCCGTACGTGCTTTATACCTTGGCAGGGAGCAACCTGGAAATCTCTCCATGATTCATCTTCAAAACAAAGAAGTATTGGTGGCCTTCCTCTGAAAATGTACATAAACACTAAAGTACTGTAAATCCCTCCCATGGTGACTGTACCCCAGCTCTGCAGCCAACAGAAGTGGCCGCCCTAATTGAACGGGTCAAATATGAATAATAACCGTGTTGTCAGGATGTCAGGCAGCCTTTCAAGACTTTAAATAGAGGAGTTAACAGCAGAGCACCTGGGTGGTTTGGGTAATACGGCTTTCACGAAGACTGCTTTCATTAACTGATTTCTAGGCAACAGCACTAGAAAAGGGTTGTACGTAGCTCTAAGAAAAGATACTTCAAGGAGTCAAAAGCCTATGATGTGATACAAAGCAGACTGAGGGATGTGGGATGGGAATGGCTTATTGCTGCCTTATCAACTAGGCACCTTTGGCATTTATTAGATTTCATTTCCATGTGCATAACACCTGTGTGCAAAATTTGTCAAAAGAACTAATAAAGGTTTTAGTCTGTTACAACTGAAACACGGAGTACTGCTGGAAATCCAATAAGCACCGTTCAGGATTTGGATAACACAGGCACATGAAATTATGATTAAAAATAACAGAAAGAAATGGCTCATTCGGTTCTATTAAGTTTAGATTGTTCCTAGGAGTATCACGGCACGTGCTCCTCACCGTGCAACTTTGGCTTTCCCTGGATCTGTTTCACCAACTATGGATTGTTTAAGAGGCTCGCGAAACCCATGTCTCACTTAGCAAATAAACAGATTGGAGGATCAAGCACTTTTACTTTTTTTGTTTATTTAGGAGTGCTACTTACCTACATTAATAATTACCATATTAATTACATTAGTAACCATATTAATAAAAGACACCAAAGTTCCCGACTCAGACAATTTTTAATAGATTTTATTTGCCACAAATTTGTGCATTTCTCATCCATTCTTTATCTTTCCTTTTTGCTACATGTTTTAAAGGGAGACAGGAAGCTCATGGAGCTATAAATGGAGAGTTTTCTTTTACAACTGGAAACCACCATCCCTGTTACATACTTGCATCATAAAAATGGGTTTGCCAGTGAACACTGTATTTCATATTAATTTCCTGACAAAAGTAAAACTGATCCATTTGTCCTCTGCAGGGCCCTCCTTACCTCACCTTATGCTTCTTGCATAGCTTATTTGCTACTTTCTAGTCTCAGCGACATCAATTAAAAGGGTCTTCTTTGTAAAATATGTCTTGACTACAGACACATGCTGAACACGTGGCCTATAACAAGTCAGAAATTTTCCTCCAAACCAAACTTTGCTTGAAAAATGTCAATTTTTCAATAGAAGTTGGTGGGGGAAGCAGATACCCAGGGTCCATGGCAGAAGGGTTAGCCACCATGGGGCTCCCTGGTTCGTGGTACCACCATCCCAAACTCTCGGGTCTGGGCAACCATTACTCTCCCTGGCATCCGTGGGTGAATTAACCGCAGACCAAAGTGACCGTGAGAGTCAAGGCCTGTGAGGAATTGGTGGGAATGGGAGAAGGTGGCTGCTCCGTGAAATGTGGCGGGGGCAGGGGTAGGATGAAATGAAATATTTTAGTCTTACCATCACATTGTTAAGAGTTTCTAGTTCTCAAACTCTTAATTCCCTGTCATTTCACAATGAAATTAATTCTTTTATTTTCACAAAAATTTTGATTTCCCCCCAAGTTCTGCATTCCAGCAGTCCCCAGCAGAAGCCCCGGCATTACGATGAGGGGGTGCGGAGGGGATGAAGGTGGCTGTCCTCCCCCGCAGGCTGTGGGCCTGTAGCATCTCTGACCGGTGACCCTTTCACAGGAGGCGGTGGGGAGCCTGCCTGCCAAAGGACTTGATGGTTTGCTCTGAGTGAGCCAGGAGAGTTTAGCGAACGTTGAATTTGCAGAGCTCATTGGTGCAAAAACCTTCTGTTCCGTGCCAAATCCTGGAGCTGTCATGTTTTATATTTGTGCGTACATGGGCACTCGTAAACAGACTTTCTCCTTAAGCCCCTGTTCCCGTGTGTCAACTTAGAGGCAGTCACCTCCAGAGAGGAGAGGGCAGCCTCCGTCACCCTCCTCGCAGTGCCACTGCAGCCGGTGTCCACTGTGCTCTGTATGCAGCTCTGTTCACAGTATACGGAAATCAGATGGGAGTAGTTTTTAAGAGAGAGTTTGGGTTGTAACCACCTCTGTCCTCACTGGGGTCTGCTCCTTCGAAATTTAATACAAGGTACTACTCTATCTTGCTTATGAATGTGGGTTGTCTGCTCAGGGCAGTAAAAGAAATTATTGATACAGAACAGAAATGCCATGATTTTAACTCAATTCATGATATTCATCTAGAAAAACCTCATTCTTGCCCCATACACATTGTATCTTTGGTTTCATATTCTTCAAACTTTACATGAAACAATCTCATTATTTTGACTTCCTGTGTTGATTAGCTGATGAAAACTGATTTTTCAGAATTCCAGATTACAAATCCTTGTCATATCTGAAGATTAAACTTGTCATTTTTCATTATAAATGGAAATGAAAATAATGAAGTGTATTAGAATATTGATCAGGGGCTCGCGCTGTGCCAAGCACAGCGTAAGCATCTTTATATTTGCTGGCAGTAAATCAGCTTCTCTCTTCTCTCTGTTTTGCACAGTCCTACTAAGCCAATCCTCACTAGAATGAGCACAAAACAAAACGAATAACAGCTTTTGTACATCAACATTAAAATGGGAAGAAGCTTGGGAAAGGACCTCCGACAGAGAAGAACGCTGACGAGTGCAAAAATGCCTGATGGGTAAGCACCACCTTCTAAACATAGATCAGCCAGACGTGGAAGTGATTTTCGGAAGAGAAATGCAATCATGGATTACACACCAGCTCATTAGAAACTGTTGCTGAATACAGCATCCAGAAGACATGCATGAAAAGTCACATTTGGGGAATAAATTAAGAGGGGTGTAGTTGTTGCTAGATAAACATATGTAATATATATGCATTGAAGAGGTTTGTAAATGTCTTTTTTTTTATTCGGATGGAGAGCAAAAAGCTTTAAAACCTTTCACAGCAGAGAGGCAGTTAACTCCAGACTATTCCTATCCCAGTAGCCAAGAAGCTGATAGGACATCTCTCTTAAATTAGCATTTATAAATAGACTCTGAATGTTTCCATCACCTAGTGGAAAAAGCATAACTTTTACTGCTATGTTGCTGCACCTCATTTACTTCACTGTATAATAAGTTGACTAAAACTGTAAAGCTTCTCAATTTTTACTGCATATGTGTTCCAATTAATCTATGTCTGTAACAAACTTAAGACTGAAAAATTATTTCTGACCTATATTCTAGTTCTATGAAGCATATATACTATAAGGTATGTCTGACTGCATATCATACTATAATTTCCCAAGACACATAGAATTGTTTGTATTTGAAGTGACAAACTAAAAGCACTTATTTTCTTTTTTAATAGGAGAAAGTCATTGACCCCTTAAACGTAACATATAGCTGCTCCCTGCAAGGGCGTTTCTATTCTTTTCCTTGTTCTGCCATATAACCGCTGAGTGACACTCTCTGGCCCATGCTAATGCCAATCAGGCACGGTGATCTAACGAACCCTTTTGGCCTTACAATACAGAAATTGAGGGACTAGTAAGAAAATACACATTGCAAATAGCAATGTGAGAGCTGGGTGCGCGGAGCCCCGGGGCACTGGTGGGGCTGGTCCTTCCCTCCGCAGGGGCTCCCCAAAGGTCACCCTCATTTCCAGAAGCCACTGAGCACTAAAACAGGGGAGGCACAGGGTACCCAGAAAGACCTCACAGCGAAAGGCCTGCATGCCAAGCACCAGGGACGGAGCAACGGCGGGAAGCAGGGACCCCCTCTCCTCTGCTCCTCTCCGATACCTCCCAACGTGGCACGTGTCTCCTCCTGGCTCAAGACTGGGCAGAAGCACGCTGCTCCCTACATTTCTTCCACTCTGTCTGCATATCGCAGCTGAATCCAGCCCAAAATGGATGCTGCGATGCTAATTTCTGCTGGGTTTTTAGGCCTGCTGCTGCATTCTTTGAATTTCGGGGGAAATGGCTAAAATAATAATTCATTATTGATGTTGATCCCAAACAACACAATACACTGAAGACATGAGTAAAACATGAGTTAAAACTGGTTTATAACTATTGGCTGCACAACAGGAATTATTCCAGAATTGAGTGCATGAATCTCAGAAAATTTATTTTTGAATTAAAAATTATCTTTAAGGAAACTGTCAATTAATAAATACAGGGAATTAGATACCTCTTGTATCTAACTACCAAGGTACCAGTGTGGTGCTGCTTGTCTCAGAGACTGAATGCTGATGTGGATGTCTGCCAAGTAAATTATGTGTGAATCTGGGAAGCATTTCTTTTTAAAAATGTGGTTTTAATCTAGATCTGCTCATGTAACTGTGTGTAGGAGACTCCCTTGACTTCTACAGGACCGGCGTTAGAGCAGGGCAGAAACCCCACCCAAATCAATCAACCACCGTAAACATATTCCCAGTTCCTGCTACTGACCTGAAGGGGATGGACAGTAAAAATCAAGCAGTTTACACATGAGGCTGCACAAACCCATTAAGGTCCCACTTCGGACACGTTTTGAATCTGTGGTTAGTCTAGCCAGTGTCAGCTGGAAAACGCACATCCCCAAGAGCCGGTGCATTCAGGGGGTCCTGTTAGATGGTGTCTCGCCCATCCTCATTCGCTGCTCTTGCTGGCTCCCAGCCACACTCTCACCTCAAAAGCCTGTGAAAGGGTTTGCTATCTGGATGTGCTATCATATCACCGTCTTCATTTGCTCCTTAGGTTTACCTCTGCCTCACATTATCGCAGTCATGGCACTTTTGCTGCGACAGGAATCACAGAAACAGGGTTTCTCTGTATTATATTGTTATGGACTTCTAACTTTTGCATCACGGTGACTGTGTAACGTAAAAGCCCTTTCTAAATACACCACAAACATTGCAAAAAAAAAAAAAAAGGTGTCATCACAAGACCTCGCAACCCTACCAGGGCAGCTCAGTGAATATGTCCCATCTGTACACACGTGCCAGGGTGTACATCACTAAATGTTGACTCTGTGTGAATAGTATGTTTTATCTTTTTAAATGTTACCGCTTTCCCATCCCACTCCATTGTAACTTGTCAATTGTAATTTTTTTTTTTAAGTCAACAAACTGTAAAGAAAACTGTTGAAATACCTGATTTTCTGTACAAAGTAATAACAACAATAATTTTTGTTACTTTAAAGTATGCTTCGTATTAAAGTACCTAATAAAGTTCAACAACGAATTTTGTAGCATACTAAAATAAAGTGTGATAGTGCTTTTCTCCAGTTCATCTGTGGAAACAGCTGCTGTTGTGGGGATTACTCTTCTCCTCCTAAACACAAGCCTGGCCACCTCCTACACACCCGTACCAACACAGATCCCTAAGGTATGTAAAGGCCAAGCAAAACCTAATCCCTTAATGAGCACAGGGATTTGTATGGATCAAATTCACAGTATAAGAACCTTGGTAAGTCACCCCCACCCTCCGATATCTGACTATATGGGCAACAGTATATAAAGTATATAACAGTATATAAAGTATATAACAGTATATAAATTATATAACAGTATATAAAGTTCCTGATTATTTTGTTTGGTATGAAACTTAGTTTATAGTAAGAGAAGGGAGAGTGTAAATTATTTAGGAGTTAAATAGAGAGAGAGTGTAAATTATTTAGGAGTTAAATAGAGAACTGTCAGTTTTGTAGGATGCTGAAGTCATGTTCATTTTTGTAGCCAACACATGTCAGTTATTCCTAAATAGATTGGAAATCTCAAACAAGTGATTTAGAGGATTTGGATTCTCTGAGTAAAGCTCAGAAATTGATTCCTCCTAGTTTCACTACATGAAGTTACATTGGAGCCGTCAGGGGCTGTCACAGATGTACGGCATCCCAGAGCTTGCACCAAGAGCTAAGTACATTCCTGTCAAATAAATGCTGGATTGGCCTCCATGATGCTGATGCAGTGGTGTCTGCGTTTGGAGATGATCTAGAAATGATTGTGACTGGAATCTAATTATTCCCAAACTCCCAGGTTTTGCCATATTTCAATAGGAGTAATGGATCAGCTTCCCTCACACCACCCAGCTACCCCTGTCCTAGGTAGGAAAATGTAATGCTTGGCCCAGCAACCTTCTGTCCATTTTAACCCTGTTCATCTGATGTCCTTCAAATATTTAAAAGTTTTAGTAGTTTCAACTGATTCTTTGAGGATTTGAAATGGAATAAGAACTATGAAATTTTAAATAAAAATTTTTAAAAAATTAAGTAAACCACCCAGATTTGTCCTGACTAGTTTATACACTGAAAAGCCAGTCACAGGCTGAGTAGCTTCTGAGGTAGTGCCAGAAAGAAACAGGGCTTTTTTCTCATGTGCTAAAGTCTAGAGGTTTACACATTTCTCCTTTCCAAGGAGCTCTGCACAGAAGGGAACAGCTTTGCCTGCTGTCAGAGTAGCTGGCAGTACCTGCACACATTAGCCCTACTTGCAGCTATTCCACCTTGATCTGTGATCCTCATTGGCTTACATTAATATTTTGAGGAGAGACTTCCACAGAAGATCCAAAAATTCTGCAGAAAGTAGAATATATAGTTTAAAAATTCATGCTCTTTCCCTTCATATCAAACAATATTAGTCCCATGCTGCCGAATACACAAAGCCAAGGCTTGCAGTGATGAGATAGTACCGTGACACTTTCTATTACCCGCCTGTCTCTCAAATCTTTGCTTAGCATTAGCCCATACTGCCTTCTGAAATGCCTTTTGCATTTCAAAAACTAAACTGATATATCCTTCCCCTCTTCTAGCTAGTCTGGTAATACCGCTGTGGGCAGTACGTAGCTTTTCCGCTTCACAAGGTGATGAGGGAAGTATTGCCTGTGCAAGACACATATTTCTGGGGAATAAAGTATAAGCAGGCACATTGTGTTCATCAACTCCCAAGAGGAGTTGTAGACCCTAATATCCTATGAGACACTAAAAAGCTCATGTCCTTTTGGAGCAGTTCCAAAAGTTGCTGCAAAACACTTCCCATGACCACTGGCGTGAGACTGGCCTCCAAGTTTGAACATCAGCCCCATTACCTGGAAAAACACCTTGGAATCCTAGAATCATAGTGGTTAGGGGTGGAAGGGACCTTAAAGACCATCCAGTTCCAACCCCCCTGCCACGGGCAGGGACACCCTCCACTAGACCAGGTTGCTCAAAGCCTCATCCAGCCTGGCCTTGAACACTTCCAGGGACGGGCATCCACAGTTTCTCTGGGCAACCTGTTCCAGTGCCTCACCACCCTCTCTGAGAAGAATTTCTTCCTGATAACTAATCTAAATCCCCCCGCTTTCAGTTTAAACCCATTACCCCTTGTCCTGTCACTACAGGCCCTTGTAAAAAGCTCCCCCCCCCAGCTTCCCTGTAGGCCCCTTCAGGTACTGGAAGGTGCTATAAGGTGTCCCCAGAGCCTTCTCTTCTCCAGGCTGAACAAGCCCAACTCTCTCAGCCTGTCCCCATAGCAGAGGGGCTCCAGCCCTCGGAGCATCGTCGTGGCCTCCTCTGGACTCGTACCAACTGGTCGATATCCTTCTTATGCTGAGGGTTCCACAGCTGGACACAGCACTGCAGGTGGGGTCTTACAAGAGCAGAGTAGAGGGGGAGAATCACCCCCCTTGACCTGCTGGCCAGGAAAGACCTGCTGGCTGGAAGGAAAGGTGCTCCAGAAAGCTTGGAGCTGGGGCTGAATTTACCTCCACAAACCGGTTTTAAATTAGCGTAACACTAGGGATTATTACTCCTCATTTTGTCAAGGGCACATTAGCTTTATATTAGTCTAATATTCTTAATATAGTATGAATGAGGAAAATTATTTCTGCATTAATAATTGTTAACAATTATTACTCTATTACCTTGCTATTTCTTAGGGGTAAAAAATGAAATACAGATTGTCAAAATCCTATATGCTAGGCTAGTGTCTCTTTGATATGATCACCACATATTTTAAAAAATACTTCTGCAGTTAACGGCAGAAGATGCTCTAGAATCTCAGTCAGTTACCAGCTGCACAGTCTCAGGATCTCCCCATCGGGTCTTGGCACGGAAAGGCAGGAGTTTTGCTCTGCCACAGAGCAGACCAGACACCTTATTACGTTGACGATTCTCCAACACAGCCTCTCGCAAGGTAGGAAGCGAAGCACTGGGATGTCAGCACGAATGTCAGGCTCACGAGTGTGCAATTAGCACCTTGATTCGCCTTTATCTGACATTATGCCAACACAGTGCGAAATTAGTAATGAGCGACGTGGGAGACATTTGAGCTGGAAAAAGAAAACTAGCTCTCCTCTCGGCTTGCTTCCATTTTCTTCCATTAATAAAATGAAATTAGATGAAGTGTCGCTGGGATGTTCTGAGGCGCAATTAAGTGCCTGCTGTATTTGTTGAATTTCGCAAATGGCAATTGAAAATAACGTCAACTATTATGCTCCTCAGGCAATGAGCTGAGCTGGTTGGCGGCATCGAAATGAAGTTTTCTGGAAGAGCTTTTGGGCTATAAGCTGCTATACGTGTCATCAAGAAAGGAGCTGGTTTAGTCCACATAGCTGAATTCCGTGTACGCTTCAGAAGGATAAGGAATAAAATCATCCAGAAATCCTGAAAGAGCTTCCAGATAATACATGCTAAGACTGTGGGGGTTTGGGGTGGGGTTTTTTTTATTTTATCTGCTCGGATATAATATGAAATTCCTCATTCATAGGTTTTAATTAATGTTGCGTTAAGTAACGTGGCAGTCCTGCGTCCCCGAGACGCCCCGGGGGCAGCGGAGGGGCTGTCCCGGAGCCCGGGGGCTGCCGGCGTAGCTGTGCTGCCATCCCGTGGCCAGCGCCGCGGGACGCCGCCGCGCACCTGCGCGAGGCAGCAGGGCGCCGGGGCTCGCAGGGATGCGGGGACCGCGAGCAGTGCCCCCCCCCTCCCCGACAGGGCAAAAATCGAGAGGCGAAACCGTCAGCGTATCAGCTCGACCTGGACAGCTACCAGGTTTGAGAACGTCTACATTTTTAATCTGAATTTCTGAAGACCGAAGAGAACCAGCTTCACCTCTGTAAACGCGGCTTTGCCTAACATTTTAAAAGCATTTTCCAGAGCTGTGCGGTTCAGCGCTTCCAGGGACAGGTCTCTGCATTTCCCAGATGGGACACTAATACTCTGCTCCCCCTCTCAAGGAACGAGTGGGTGACGATAACATCGTCTTCCCTCTTGGCATACAACTTCAGTTCAGGCTGCCAGTGATGGTATATATGGTTCCTCTGACAGTTCTCTGTAATTGCATCACTTTATTAGAGAAGATTTATCAGCCTTCTACTTTTTTGCAGTTTGTGGATCCCTAAAAATTTTCCAGAACCCTCACACATGACCCTATAGAAGATAAGGACCTGGTTTCAACAAGCGATCTTTTGTATATCTCCTAAAAGCCATCTGTGCATCCTCAGACCGAACATCATTGTCCCAGAAACATGCTTTTTGGGACTCAGTTAATTCCTATATCCCCTTTCTCAAGAGTTGTTAATCCCCACTGTTCCCTTCCCTTTGTCTCAGTTTTTCCCTACTCAGATGTACTGTCCAAGCCACTGAAGTCCTTACCCAGAAAAACATGATGCTTGAAGCTGGTTTGGGGGATGCTCTACGTTGATCATACAGCTTCATATGAAGGAACTGGTAGGAGGGCTCTCTGTCACCTACAGGAGGTCCCTAAAGGAACCGGAGAGCAGATTTAGGCCATCCTAGATACCATTTGCTCTGAGCATACTAAAATCTGATTAGATTATGGACTACCAGGCTGAAGGCTGGGAGTGGACTCCAGCCCCTAATCCCAGAGAAAGAAAGCAAGGACTCTAGAAGCCATTTATACATTAACCAGGAGCAAAAGTGTGCTGTGAAGGTGCAGCAGTGGCCCCAGGGCTCAGTGCTGGGGCCAGTTCTCTTTAGTATGTTTGTCAGAGACCTGGACAAGGGGATGGAGTGCACCCTCAGTAAATTGGCAGATGACACCAAGGTGGGTGGGAGTGTTGATCTGCCTGAGGGCAGTAAGGCTCTACAGAGGGATCTGGACAGGCTGGATCCATGGGTCGAGGCCAACCATGTAAGGTTCAACAAGGCCAAGTGCCGGGTCCTGCACTTGGGTCACAACAACTCCCTGCAATGCTACAGGCTTGGGGATGAGTGGCTGGAAAGCTGCCCAGCAGGAAAGGACCTGGGGGTGTTGGTCAACAGTCGGCTGAATACGAGCTGGGAGTGTGCCCAGGTGGCCAAGAAGGCCAGTGGCATCCTGGCCTGTATCAGGAACAGGGTGGCCAACAGGACTAGGGCAGGGATTGTCCCCCTGTACTGGGCACTGGTGAGGCCGCACCTCGAATCCTGTGTTCAGTGTTGGGCCCCTCAGTGCAAGAAAGACATTGAGGGGCTGGAGCGTGTCCAGAGAAGGGAATGGAGCTGGGGAAGGGTCTGGAGCACAAGTGCTGTGAGGAGCGGCTGAGGGAACTGGGGTGTTTATCCTGGAGAAGGCTCAAGGGAGACCTTATTGCTCTCTACAATTGCCTGAAAGGAGGTTGTAGAGAGGTGGGGCTTGGTCTCTTCTCCCAAGTGACAAGTGATAGGACAAGAGGAAACGGCCTCAAGTTGTGCCAGGGGAGGTTTGGATTGGATATTAGGAAAGATTTCTTCACCAAAAGGGCTGTCATTGGAACGGGCTGACCAGGGAAGTGATGGAGTCACCATCCCTGGAGGTATTTAAGAGATGTGTGGACCAGGTTCTTAGGGACATGGCTTAGTGGTAGTATTAGCAATGTTAGGTTATCAGTTGGACTTGATGATCTTAAAGATCTTTTCCAACGGAAAAGATTCAATGATTCTGTGAGACCACCAGGCAGTGGGAACCATACCAGTAGCAACAGGCCCTTCCCCCCTGGTTAGACTGTGCAGCCTCCCACAATCACAAAGTGATGTCTCCAGGCCCCTACCACTCCCTGGTAAACTCCAAGGGAGTGTCTGGAGAACAGGAATTGGTGGCACTGCCCAAGGAAGGAAAAGGCTGGGAATATGTCTGGGAAAAGTCCAAAGCCAACACTGCAGTTTGGACAAGGGTTTCTAGCAGAGAAATTATAAGGAGAGTATCACCACACACTTATGTCCCATGCATTTCATACTGAGGCACCTGATAGTCTTCTCAGAGGCCTTAGAAACAGGCCTCCAAAATGAGATGTAAAATAAAATGACATTGCATGTATTTAAGCCAGCTGTATGACTCTAACTGCTGCTTTTGCAGGATGGCAGTCACTGCTTCATCTTGGGCTCAGAGGAACTACCGTCCCATCCCAGGCAATATTGTGGTTTGACAGTCACTTGTTGCCGGACTGTGCTTCTTTTCCAACAGGGAGACCACACCTCCACCTGTCCTTACCAAGTAAAATATGTGCTTATATTTCTTCTCCTTTTTGCTGCTTCTTTACCCTTACAGCTAGAAGAGCAAAATATTAATAATACATGTATTCAACACTCATGCAAAACTCACAAACACAGCATGTTTTACAGATTTTCAATGGCATGGGGTATTTTTTTTCCTTTTTACAAGGTTTATGGAGGGATGAAGAGGCTGGGCTAAACTTTTACAGACTGGGAAATGCAGGGAAAACTCTCAAAACCTGAGATCCATGCCTGAGAGGCCTGGAGTCACAGCATCACAAGAACACTCATTTGGAGGGGCCTTGCGATACCTCTAGTCCAACCTCCTGCTCCTTGAGGTCATGGCTCTATCAAGTCTGGTCTTAACATCAGTGGTGAAGAGTGTTTCTGGGCAACCTGCACCAATGTTAATTAGACAATAATTAAGTAAATATCAAGCGGGAGATGCTGATACATGATATCAGAGCAGCTGCAATGTGAGTGGCTCCACTCTCAAGGGAAACCATTCCAATCTTCTTACAGTACATTTTTAACAGTTAGGCATGTGCACAGAGGTCAAATTGTAATATATTTATAGTGCCAACTTGTCATTGGTACCGAATTATGTTCTTGCTGTAGCTGGAAGGGATGTATTTCACCTAAGCTTGTCTGACCTACCTGTAAGAGCTAAAACCAGAAAGCTTTATTACTGCCTTGAGAAGTCGTAAATGTATGTAGACCAAAAGAGAAATTATTGGTCTGCAGCCCTCACACTTGCAGCTGTGCTTTCTGCAGAATTTCCCAGCCAAGAAGAGTCAGGCTGAACTAACATGTGGCTACCAGACCCGTGCCTGCAGCCTGAACGGTAAGTTAAACAACCCTGCCAGCATGCAGTACCTCAGTTTCACGTTGTGTAAGCACACCAGGTTTTGTGAAAACTGTTCTTTTTTGCAGCGGTAGATTGGAAGATTTGCAACAGGTTATCAGTGAAAACTGAAACACGTTATGCAAAGCCGCTGTTGAAATCCAGAACATGTGAAAGCCAAGCACAAGTTCCTTGTTCTTTGATGGAACTTAGTGGATTTAGGAGCACAGACTGTTTTTGTGATGTAGATCATCAGTGTAACCATTAGTGGTGTCCAGACCATGAATTCCGTTCATCTAGGACCTCTCGCTGGTGGAGGAAATCCTTCCAGACAAAGGGAAAGTAGTCCCAAACACGAGATAACTGTGTGGGTATTATACCACCACAGCCTCTGTTTCTTCCTGGACTTAAGCAACCTCTTGAAGGTAACAACTCTTCTTTCATGTTTCTCCGATTTTCTTGTCCCATTCTCTCTTCTCTACTCTCTCAGTAAGAATATTTCCAATTGTCCTATTTTTTAATTAGGAGTTTCTGAAAACTGGTGTTATTCTGAAAGCCCACATAATATATTCTGGACTTCACAATAAAAAGGTAAGTATGTATTTTGTTTGGTTTGTTGGTTTTGTTAAGATTTTTTCCATTTTAAAGTGACTTCTGAACACACAGAGTCATGATGAAAAGCAGAAAAATATGCATGTCATGTATTCTAAAGGTTTCTGTGCCAGAAGGCAAACAAAGAGAACTCAAAGTTCAACTGTACTTAAACCTTATTATTTTTAAGCCAATCTCATGCGACTTTGTAGTCTGATTCATTATATTTTACTGCAGAAGATTGCAGTAACAAGCTAAAAAACCCTGCTCTTCTTGGGATGTGGAAAAGAACATGCCAGCCAGATGTCGTCCCAGGCCAGAAAATGAAGCACACAGCAGTGAAAACAAGCTTCCGCTCTGAGCTGCCTGATGCAGTGCCTGCTGGGCACTGTGCCAGGAAACAACAGCCTGAAGCAGTTTTCCCAGTTCTTACTCCAGTTCTCTCCTTTTTCAGCATGTTTTTATGTTAGGATTTTACAGATGAGGCTTTTGAACCCTAATCCAGCCCTTAACTTGTCTTCCCTTTGTCTTCTCCTCTCCCCCAGATGCCAGATGGTTAGCATCAGCAAAAGACTTTTTAAGCAAAGGAATTTATTGAATACAACAGGAAGCAAAGGGAAATTTTACAGACTGAATGATCATTCCAAAAGGTCAAGGGAGGAGAAGTACCAGAGCCCCTGTACAGTCCAGACCAAGATTAATTGTTTGCAGATTGTGGTAGCTAGATGAGAAGCCCAGTGATGCCTCCTGGCCCCCACAACCCAGTCAATGTCAAGTGAAGGACCAGTCAAAGTCACTGATTCACTACACTTTTGTAAAAATTTGGGGGTCATCACAGAAAGAAGGGACAGCGAATCCTTAGGGTTTGAGCACCAAGACCCAGGACTTCACTGCCTGAGTTAAGCAGCAGAGGTGTTACTAGAAAAGAACATTTACTTAGTATGCTACAGCTGTGAAAGACCAATATGATCCTTTTCTTGGGACTGGTCAGTAGTTTTAACTAGGAGGAGATAAGCACATGCATTACTCAAAACAGGTGTGATTCCTGTCTCCACATATGCCTAACCCTGTGGTCTTGGTGGTTCTGGTTCTTTCTTGTGGTATGCAGTGACTAGTTTACCCTGTGGCCAGGCCAGCTCCATCAGAACCACCAGCTGTCCCGGTATCCCAGTTATGCTCTCTTTACCAGACAGAAGCAGAGAATTTGTCCACTGGTCTCAGCTCTTCAGCAGCCTCAGCAAAGCATGAGCCAAACCGGGCTGTCCAACATGCCAAAATCCTAGACAAACCACTGCGGGTCAATGTCACGGTTGGGTTATGTCGCTCTAAGCATGTGCTACTGTGGAGAGGAACAGCCCTTCACCCTGCCTGCTCCCAGCACTTCTGTGTCAGTACTAGTGCCTGTGTATGCACAGCCAGCGGCAGCACTGGGATAGTTTAATCCACCCTATAGCTGCAGGATTAACAGTGTCAAAATGCACAGGGGAGCACCAACATAAAGGCTGAAAGGGAAGCCCACAGTAGACTGACATATTTTGTTCAAGAAACCTACACCATGACTGGGTGTGCAGAGTAAAACTGCTGCATCCTGATGCCATGATGACACTTGCTGTGCACAGTCTCAGCAACCCACCCAGTGCTTGCACAGTAGGTCCAAAGCACCCCCAGAGATTAGACTTGGAGGACACATGCTGTGAAGTCCGTATCTGTAGGGCTGCTAGGTCCACCTAACACGCACAGACTGCACTGGACAACTCTGGCCACCTACATGGGACATGCTGGATGTGCCTAATGCTCCCTAGACAGAGCAGGATCACTCATTTGTCTATGGGAAGGGCAGTTCCACCTAGGACAACACCACCTGCATCCATACTTCTGCCTGCAGCTTCCCAAATTTCCTCCCTTTACCTGACTCCATACTCAGGACTGCCCTGAAAGCAACGCGCTCTTGCGTGAGGTGAGTCAGATGCAGGTGAGTCAGCTGTAAATGCTACCGGTGGAAGGGAAGAGAGAGACTGACTACAGAGCTTTTCAATCTGACAACAAAGCCTTCCACACACTTGGAAGTTGAAGCTATTCAGATAGAGAAATATGACAACAATGTGTAGTAGGAGGGTCATCCATTGTTAGTACTTGGCGAGCTGCCTCCATTTCATGTTTCAGAACAAGGTCTGTCTGTCTTCATCAAAATAACATTTGGCCTTGATTGAGGCATTTCTGAGTAAAAGGGTATGTCTACAGAGACTGTGTATCGCCGCACGTAAAACCCCAACGGCCGTGACAAACAGGCTTTAGCAAACCTTCCTGCTGTTGCTCAAGGAAGGCTTGGCTCCAGCTCTTCCCTCCACCTTGCTGCCAGGGGTTGTCGAGCCCACCCTGGGGCTCACAGAAAACGTCTGGTGATTGTCAGAAACTGGCAATTGAGTATGCACCCAGGACTTGGTCTGGGGTGGGATCGGGCCAATGACTCCTCCGAGAGCATTAACATCAGCAGAGGAGTTAGGATGGAGAAGAGGAATCACAGCTGGAGAAAAGTAACATTAACCGAAGGATGGGACTCACTGGAGTTCCTTTACCAGTGCCCTCCAAACAGCTCACAAACTGGTCTGGCTCTGAGCCAACATAAAACATGGTATGTGAATGTAGGATAATTAACATTACATGAAAAGAAGTATTTCCAAGTTTAATTAGGTTTATACGAAAATAACCCTAGTTTTAGCTGAATCTTCTTGAGCAAACGAAGAGTTTCAGATTCAAGGTTGATACTGTTCGCCATGGAAAGCTATTTATAGATACTATCAAGATTAGTGAAATTCGACTGGGTCAAGAGGAGCAAACAAACTTTGGCCGAGTGTGAAACACATGCACTGCACCGAGCACTGTCTTTCCCTCGATGCGGTCTGCACTCCTTCAGTCTCCATTTCATAGATGCTTGATTGAACCCAGATTCACAAGAACCATGGGAGTGAGCCCCAGCAAAAGGATATTTCCCCCTTGTTTTCCTGTATCGTGTAAGCACAGGAGCAATGAAAACAATGAAAAGCCAAGCTGCACCCTTTCGCTCTGCACGACTTCCTGACATTTCTCCTGCGCGAGATAAACCATGCTAGAGCAAAACACAGGTCATGGCTAAAAAGGCATCTGCTAGTTGTGCTGTGGAATTTGGAAACAGCCACACTTTCACCCCATCTGCTTCTCTAGGAAAAAATACTTTGTTACCCAAGTGTATAATTAGACATAAAGGGGAAGTTTAAGATGAATATCCTCCTAGCTTTTACTAGTCTCACCAGGGAAAGAACAGCAGTTCCATTATTAGCTAAGGAAGGACAAAAAGCACTAAAAACTGGTGGGGAAACAGCAGCAAACTGCACAGCATTTGGACGAAAGGGGCTGCAGGCGGAGGTCTGGGTGGGGAGTAGCAGAACCAGCCGCTCTTTGTCACTGCCCTGGAGCGACAGCCGACCTTCACCCACAGCAGTGCCTGTGTCAGCGAGCCGCCGGACCCGCCAGACACACTGACCCGCTCGGATTAACCGCTTTAAACTGGGTATTTGAAATAAGCTGCGGGAACTTTCCTGGAGGGGATTAGCGAGTCCCCGCAGTGCCCGCCCCGAACCTGACAGCAGATCTGAGGGCATCCCTGGCATGGCAGCCGCGATGAACAGCTGAGAAGGGGTCATGTCTCCATCGGGCACTGACTGACCACGTGGCAGACCGGGTGGCACTCCGCGGGGAGCAGTGCCAGCCGGAGGTTTCCATCCCACCCCAGCTGTCACAGCCCTCCCGGAGGTCATCGCGCTGCCGCTGCTCGCTCTTTCCCAGCTGGGCGCCAAATGAAGGAGAACGGGGAGCTGCGCCATGGGATGGGCGGCAGCGGCACGCTGGGTTGAGGCAGTGGGATGACCTGCCGATAAAGGCCCAGAGGGACCTGCAACAGCCGGCGCTGAGTCTGCCCGCAGCCAAGTGCCCGAATCTGAGCTCGCTTCAAGCCAGTTTTACAGTCTGGACTGGACTGGGATTTATGTGTATTTTATGTGGCCTACACCACCCACTGTGTCTCACAGGAGATGACAGCTCCTGCCATGGGTGGTTTACAAAAGCGACTGCAGATGCCCAAAGACCGGGGCGAAGCTTGCTCGCCTCTTTCTTTCTGTGACTCTTCCCATGGCTGCCCAGATCACTCCGTGGTTTCTATGTCCCTTCCCCGCCTTGGGGCAATGTCAGCTTCTCCGTACAGGCTGAACAGGCTTCACACGCTTTTTCTGGAACCTGGAGCAGCTTTACGAATCTCACAGCTGTGTGAAGGCAAAGGGAACATCCTGCTGACAGCCACCACCACCCAGGACGAGGGGTGACTGTCTGTGAAGCTGACCAGTGGGAGGTGGTGGTGGCAACAGCCAGAAGGAAGCCTGGAGGAGGGGGAACCCACTGGCCACCTAACCATGCAACATCTCCACTAAGGACACCTTGTTTTCTCAGGTGTCCTGATTGTGTCCTGCTGTCACCAGTCTGTACAATTCCACAAATCAAAGGTTGGGCGTCATTTTTCAGGTGGATCTGTGGGATTTAGGAACACAGATCCCAAGAGCATCACTTCCTCAGCCCAGGACTGTAGCTGCAGACCAATGACCACTCTGCAAGTCCATGGAGGCACACTGCAGCCTGCTGACACGTTGCTCCTCGGTAGCTGCCATAGGACAGAAGTACATTAGCGCACACTGGAAAAAAACAGTATTGAAGAAAAGGTGTGCAATAGAGGAATGTGGCACACAAAATAATGTTTGGGGTCATCCAAGGAAGACGGACAGGATGAAGGGCAGGTAGAGAATGCATGGCATATTCCTTGTTACCCTCTTGTGACGTTCAGCAATTTACACAGATATCAAACCAACGCCGGTCTCAGACTATGTCTCACCAGGAACTGACATGTTACAAACCGCAAGGTAAGAAATCAAACACAACAGCCTCACCTTGATAAAAACAGTGAGAGTGTTTCTTTATATCTAACGGACCAATAAGGGAGGAGATATGTGGACTGGGACAGCAGAGCTGGAAACTCTTTCATAGGAGGTAATATAATCCACAGTCCTATGTATTTTTAACCTGTTCAGCCCTGCCCCCTCATAAAGCAGGCTTTTCAGCACACGGCGCTTCTGTTAACTGAATGCCTTCCTAAATGCAAATGAGGAAAGCCACACTAAAGTCTCTCAAGACTCCAGATATGATTTGCAGCTGGTATAAATAAGTGAAGCATCACTAAGGCCAGAGGAATTGTTCTGTCCTTGCCTCTCCTGCCACCGCAGTCTCTGAACTTGACCCTACGTTTCCACATGCCCACGAGGAGCTGGGCACGCGTGGAGCGCGTCGCTGCAATGCCTCCTCCCTCCCACCTCAGCCTGGCCTCGCCAGGCTGCAGCTGGAGCCTGGCCCTTCCCTGGGGTACTGGTGTGTCCAGTGCGCTGGAGAGAAACAGAGCTGGTCCGGGAAGGGAGGCCCGAGTTCCTGTCATTTCCCCTGTGATTACTTCAAGATTTTTCAGTTAAGGTCTTCACAGGATGGGTTGGGTTGTTTTGGCTGAGCCAGATTTTGGCAGAGTAGTTTTCGGTGAGGTCCTGTTCACCCTGCAGACCCTACCTCCCCAAACCCAGCACATTCCTGCCCAGCTGGTGGGCAGATTTTGTCCCACTGCAGGAGGCAGGAGGGACTGCTGACACTCCCTGCAGGACAACAGGCTTTGCTTTCATTTCAGACGTGACACTTGGACCTTGGTTGGTGACACTAATCTCCAGGTCACGAGTAACAAGGACACAAAGACACTTGAAACCTTCCAACCAGACTGTTGCATTCCCAATCTTTCTCTTTTCAGCCTCCACACTGTAAGCAGAGCAACAGCTTACAGCAGGAAACAACAGCTCCTTCCTGCCGCATAGCCCTGGCCCCCATGCAGGGAGCTTGGCCTTGGCTATCGGCCAGCGCCAACCGGCATCCTTGTCTGAGCTGCTGTCACTCTCCTGTTGCCATTAAAGTAAATGACTGGGAGACATGTTATCCCAGCTGAATCCCAGTAAATGGCAGCAGACCAGCAGCTCTGCAGCAGCCGAGATAGCTAATGCTTTTTTTTGTTTAATCTTTACTAAATCCTCTACATTTCACATATACCCATTCAGATTTTCTGGACTCTTTATGACACAAAATAGCACAGAGTTATCTCACTTTGGGATATTTTTAGATACAATCTTCTGGGAAAGAACCCTAGCTTTTAAGGATGACATTACTATTAGCTCGTTATTTTCACTTGAAAGCCCAGACATCAAATATTCTGAATTCATCCTGTCTGATTGATGTGCCCACTACACATCTGAGAAACAAAACTCACCATGTCATTCAGAAAAGTCATTAGATAAATGCATTTTGCTGATGAACAACGGTAATTTCTTGATGTGCAGGCATGAATGAGATGCACAAGAGTTTTCAACTCTGTTAGAATTCATGTGAGCTCCAGTACCTGAGCAGAAGTGCAGAAGTAGAGGGTCTATCCCATAGGGAGACATTGATAGGGGAAGAGAAGGTGCTGTGCCAAAGACTGACTCTATGAGAAAGCATTTGTTTGAAAAGAAATACAATAATAAAGCAAAGAAATCTGAAGGTTTACACCTATTTTCACACAGAAAAAAATAGAATTACAGAGATGAGAACCCTGACTGCAGAGGATTTGAGGTTTAGTCAGCATGAGGGAGGATGGAGGGATGCTGTAGAATGGCAGGACTATGAGGCAAATTGGTTTTTAACCTCTACACTAATTTTACTGTGTACATGCATAAGTGGTCCCTGCTTTCTGCTCCTATGTAAGATATGTAAAACCATGTTTCCTGGGTGAAGAAAGCAGACTTGAGCCACATTGTTTCTCCCTCCTCATGGCCTGGCTCTTGCAGTCCCATTGCTGTGTTCTACCGCCTCGCTGGATGCTCCATATCTTGGCTCTTACAAAGCCCATGTGGGAAACAGTATGGCCACTTAGATATTTTCTGGGATTTCCCCTGACCAAGGGTGTCCTGTTTGTGAGGATGCCAGAACTCCTTCTCCTGTTCTGCCCATAACCCATCACCTGAAGGGTCTGGCTTTCTGCCTAGGCAGCTGCAACAAATTAGCCCAGCCCAGGTTCAGTCACACAGGGAGGAGCACAGAAAAGACTTTTTTTTTTTTTTTTTTTTGCCATTCAGTCCACTCCAGCTTCCAGAAACTCTGGAATTAAGCCCTAAGTGTTGAAATTGACTGTAGGGTCAGTGCTGCCCGTGGCAATCTTGGTTTCACTGGTGAGGATTTGCATTGCTTTAAAAGTGTCCTGAGAGACCCTGGTTTGTATGTTTTTTTCCTTGCATTCCATCCTTGGGATTTCTCTGGTAGTTCATATTAATTTAAATAATTTCCCCAAGACATAAAATGTCTTTTTTCCATTTCAAAAGACTAGGTATTCTTTCAAAGGAGTAACCTGTTTGTTTCGGATGGTTTTGCTCACTCTCAAGTGCACCAGTTTTTCCCAACGTCAAGCTGAACAGTATTTGGTGTGCAAAATTTTCCTTTCTGCTTCATGTTCTAGCTGTACTGGTACTCACAGATTTTAAGTGTTTGTTTAGATTAAAGCATTTTAGAAAGTACGTTTCCTATTCATCCTCTGGTCCACGGTCTTTGTCTTTCACAATGCTCCCGAGAGTTCTAACAATTCAATGCTGGCCTTGAAAATCTCTGATGTGTCCAAACATTCAGGAGTTCCAGAAAAAAAGCCAAATTAGCAATCATTCCCTGCTGAAAGGAGAGGCTTCTTAAATTATTTCTATAGCATTATGCTTACTGTCATACCGGGAAACGGCCTCAGAAAGTATCCTAGCCCACTATTTTCCCCAGACAGGGTCTGCTATGCGCTCCAGATACGTTAACCTTTCAGCCAAGTCCAGCAAGGATAATTACTTGCTGATGACCAAGTCAGAAAGTATCTCTCCCTAGACAAAGCAGTGGATTATCTATTTCTTGCCCTGTTACTGAATATTTTTTAGTAGTTCTCATATTTCGTTTTCAGAGCGGATGGGAATCGGTTTGAGGTGGACTGAATTATTCCTGCATACAAAGGGGTTCAACTTCATGCCTAGCAGGAAGCAATATAAACTGGAAAAGGAAATCTACTTGCAAGCAGAAGGGAACGCAACCTTTGCTACTTCTTCTGCTGTCTTCTTCATCATTGGTCACCGTGGACACCTCCACCTGCCTGTCAGCCTGCTAGGGCTGATGCACACATCTGCCCCGTGGTCTGCCCCTTGCCTACCCAGCATGACATTAAGACAGGGCACTTTTGTCCCTTTCATGGGGTCTTCCCAGGCCAGACGTAATACCAACACAAGCCTGGCTCTGAGGATCATCACCATTATTACACCACAGAATAAAAGCAAGGGAAGATATACCAGTGGACAAAGATGGGAAGAAGCGCATGTCCTTGTACTGTCACAGGGAAAATCTTTGTATTATTCCCACTCCTACTTGCTATCCTTGTGACTGCATCCACCCGCACACAAATAATCTACAAACAGAAAACATAAACCCCCCTCTAATAGTCTGTCACTTTACAGGAAATAAATAATGGCACAATTGCTCAGTAATACCTCGTGCTGATTGCTTTCACTGAAGCTGCAGGTTTCCTTATCAAACCTGCCAGGCTGAAATAACTGCAAGTCTATAAACCAGTAAAGAGTCAGCTCCAAAAACCTCCTTCTTGCATCTCCTGGCACCCGCAGCACAGAATGGTTAGAAATGCGCAGCTGAGCAGGAACTCACAGGATTTCTGCCAAGAACTTGTTTGATCTTGGTACCTCCTTGATGCTCATTTTGTAGCAATTTAACACTTAAGAAAAATTTAAGTTCATAAAAAGTGCTCAACGGAGAGCGGGGACTGGAGGCAGTGGGGACATCCCCCTAGCTGAGCTAGGTGGCAGCAACCAGCCCTCCAACCCCATTCCTGTGGGTAGACTTTTTTGGTAACGCTTTTGCGTGTTTGTTCTTTGCAGGAAGGTGCCAAGGGCTGGCACTCAGGTGAGAGCTCGCATCTGAAGGAACCACCACCACCTCTGATGTGCTGGGTCAAGTCCTGCAAGGAACCACCGCAAGATGCCCTCCTTCCCAACAAACATCTGCCTTCTCCTGCTCCCCTTTGTGGCTTTATTAAAGCACTTTGGCAATTTCAGCTTTCTCTCAGCAGCTTTGCACTGTAGGAATTCCGTCAGCTCCAAGATCTTGCCTTAGGAGTGTGACCTTTTCAGGTGTTTACCTGGGCATTGGGGCTCACCCCTCATGTATTTTTACCAGATCAAACATGCTTTAACCCACAAAAACTCGTTAATGAAGCTGTGGATTTTTAGCAAACCCAGGTCTTTCAAGACTATGCTGGTACCTTATCTTTCCAACCATCTTGTTTTCTGATAGGCCCCAGTGCCTGCCTGCAAGTGTGTTTGTTTTCTCAAGAGACCTGGTCCTCAACAGACTCCTTAGTCCTGCCTCAAAAGAGCCGCTGCGAGGGTGCAGCTGAGGTAGATGGGGTTTCGCCCTGGCAAACAGTCCATAGGCCTATGCAGGCCATGCAGCCATAGGTACCACCACCTTTCCCATCCCATCAGCCTGTCCAGGTCAGTAGTGATGGGGTTATCAACACAGCAAAAGCTGAAATGTAACCACCCCGTTGCCTGCCAATAACAGGCCTAATGAGTGGTTTTCATCAGCCATCAATGTCTGGCTTACAGCTTGTCCCACCAGCAGATCGAGGCAGGGCACAAGTCTCTACATGAGGCCCCTCCTTTCGGAAAGGTTTGCCGTCCCTCCCAGAAGCTGATCTGTAGCAGGGGCCTCACACAGCAACCCAGCACTCGAGGATAACGCTGATGTGTTGGAGTGTTGCCATGACTCCACCCTGATTCCTCACGTCTCTTCCTTTGCTTCCACACTACATTGATGTAACTTCGACCCAGGAGGAAGACACCCTTCTCCCGTGCTGCAGTCAAGCATCCATGAACCCCCATAGGGATCTGAATCCCTCAGGGCAGGAGGAGAGTCAAGGTAGCTGCATGTCCTGTCCCTCCAAGGATTCACCCACACACCACAGCTCCATGTGTACAAATTAAAATTAATTAACTTATTAAATTAAACTTGCCTGAGACCATTCCCTGGCAGGGAACACCCTGCACCCTGACTGTTGGAAGTCTCAGCCTCCAACAGAGTGTTCACCTGGGCTGCCCACCAGGAAGGGGGCCTGGCACATGCTAATTCCAAAGTCTTACCCAAGCATGTTTGAGAGACCATGTTTGCCTCAGGCCAAAACCAGTCCAGGACCCAATGTGCTGCTTAGCTCCACTCCCCAGCAAAGCTCCCTGATGCTGTTTGGTTTACGAGGGCTGACACAGGACAATTGTCCACCCAAATTTACCTCCCTGCTGGACTGTGAAGCCTACAGAGATGAGGTTTGACCCTGAGTTCAGTGGGAGGTGACCCTGTTGGTTCTCTGTGTTAAACACAGAGAAAACATTCTCATGGAGGTATGTTATTGATGGTTTTCTCAGATCAACCTGGGTCTTAAAAAATCTCATTTAATGAACCAGTATGACCAAACTCACTTTCCCATAAGTTATTTCTTTATATATAAAGCAGCCCACCTGGCTTTCTCCACATCTGGGACAAGAGGTTTGCAGCTGACCTATAAAGTGTGTTACCAACTCACACCTTGTTTTGTTTCTCCAGAAACCAGTCGCTGGGACCACAGACCTGCCACAGCACATGAGAGTGGCCCATGGTGCCCTGTGTTCCCTCTGGGCACTGCTCCATCTCTAGGGTAGCTCCCCACACGTGTGACACTGCATTCAGAAGTGGGAGTATCATCCCTGTAGAAAGCAGTTACCCATCAGGGAAGTCTGGTTTTAACTGAGGCATAATTAATCCTTTGAAATGAGGCACAAGTGTTGTTTGATGGGTGTTCTAGCAAAGTACTCTATACAAGCTATTTCTGGTTTACTCAAATGGTAGCACATACGTTCAAAGCACTGAATGCTGAGAAACTGAAATGCTTAACAATGGGTTGAATTATTAAATATAGTGATAGTTATTTAATCAGTTATTATAAAGATTTTTAAAGGTTCTTTGTAAGTTAAATTTAAAAGACAGTCCAAGAATGTAACAAGGGCCGAGTCTTCACCGTCTTGTATACTTTTAATACTAGAAGAGGCTGCCCTATCAATATTAAACATCTTTTTTGTATACCAGGTATAAAGATGAAGGAAATTAAGGTCACTGAAACAGCACAAGTTCTCCCTCATCTCCACACAGCTTTCCATTCCATGTGCTAATTGCACTTTGCATAGGGTTGAGACATTAAAAAAAAAACTTCTGAGGGAAGTTGTTTTAATAAACAGGTTTAATTTTTAATAAGGATGCTCAGAAGTTTGTTAAATGCTGTGGGCAGGCAAACTGATGGCATGAAATCTGAGAAAACATATATATGAACCAAATATCTCCTGGTATTACAGACACGGGAGAGGAGTGATTTTCAGTGGGATTTGGGCAAAACCCCCAATTATTGAAAAAAGCACCAAATAACTAACACTGACTCACTGTCTTGGCATGACGTAGGTAGGTTTCCTACTGTTACTTATAGTTGTGTTCTGGTCTGGTTATGACACGCTGTTGGTTGATGAGTAGTTTGAAATGTGTTAGCCTGGGGTCCAATAGTAATTTTGTGCCATCCAGTGTCCTATAAAACAGAGATCTTAATTTTTTTAAAACTTCCTCCCATAACTCAAGATTTAACATAACTGCCACTTCTTTTCCTCCTGCAGTCCCATGTAATCCCCACAGACCGTATAGTTTAGCTTGCTAGCACTAGTGGAGTTCAATTTATAGGTTTCTTTCCCTGTTAGCTGTTGTGTCCTGTCTCTTCCTGGCTACTTGCCCCAGGGAGAGCCTCTTCCTCATCCTTGCCAGGAGCAGGAACCCTTGAAGCACAGAGATTGTCCTGGTTTGTCTTGCAAATCCACAACCAAGAACTAAACTGCAGGACATTTTGTTTGGAAATGAGAGCTTTGGCTTGCGTTTATAAGTGGTCAAGTACTTTAGGAGCTATTTTTGTGCCTAAATCCCACTGATTTTTTAAAGGAATTAGGTGCTTACACAGTTTTTAGGATCTATGGCTGTCATCTGACATAAAAGAGCAGCCACTTGGGCATCATAGGATATCAAATGTGCATAAGGAGACTTAATAAAGAGCAATGGTATGTTTTGCTTCATCTTAAAGAGGTATTTATATGAGAATTAATTAGTTCATTAAAATGGAGATGAAAAAAGGGAATTATGTTATTTTATCTATAGCGAATAAAGAGAATTTTATCTAAACAGAATACAGAGAAAGGGCACCAGAGCTGTGCCTAGACTTGGGGGAAGGGAATGCTCTGACCTGCATGGTACCTGGCCAAAGCGTCTCCCTTTTCGCCACTGTGCATGGGCTTCTTTCCCTCAGGAGCCAGGAGAGAGGAACGGGGAAATCTATCACACATGCATCTCATTTACTACAGGGAGTAAAAAGCTAGAACTGGAAGCTGGAAAGTGCTTAGGGGTTGCAGCACACATCTTGGTATGACAGGAGAATGAGCTTTTCTGTGTTTGGGAATCCGTTTCAAGGTCATTTAGCAACTGGCAGTGTCATGTGTAGAAGATAAAGAGCTCAGTCCAATAGCATGGAAGCCAGTATCTTTCTCTTGGCATTAGATTAACCAAGAAAATGTTGATACAAGGCGATGACACACTGCCCTCCTGAATATTCAGATGAGTCTACATCATACTTGGATATGGAAAGTGCAGTGCTGTTATCAGAATCACCTGAACCCAACATTTTAGAAATATAGGCGAATTAAGGTCATGTAGCCATGGAGAGGAAAGGCCAGGGCAAAACGTATTGACCATAAAATGTGTCTAGTATATTGTGGACAATTTCAGCTGAGTCACTTGGACAATAATGGAGTAAATCCCAGCATTGTGGAGAGCAATCCCACCTACATATTTTGGAACTATTCCAGTCTGCTTAGCACTTTCCATGAGGCATTTAGCAGGGGTGCCCTTTCACCATTCTGCTACATGAATCTTCTGCTTGTGCGGTTTCTGTCAGTTCCCACAGCATAAATTTTAAGCCTCAAATGTTGCATTTATGCTATAGTTTGTGTCCCTGGGTTTTTCATGCAAGATTTCATAATTATAGTGGTATTTAACACAGTAAAAATCTGTAAGTCCTTGGGAGAAATTCAAGTCTGTGCTGCACAGAGTCATATTACCTCTATGGTTCATAAAGTTATTACCTCTAGCTCCTAGTTCCACTGCTCAGAGGGCAAAACACCAGGGTTAATTTAAACCTGTAGCTTTACTGCCTGCTAACTTGCGCCGCTTGAGAAGGCCTAGCTATATGTGTTGGCGATTGATGACACCTGCCATAATTTAGTTCCTTATTGTATGTCTGACCTTGTTAAACTACGTGTCTTGTTTACATTCTGTTGGAGCACAGTTCTCATGTAAAGCCTTTATAACTCAAATGTCTGTCAGATGAGATTCATTTGCGTCTCATCTTGGAAACAGAACCCCCACATAAATTAGCTCTACCTGGACCATAATAAAATTGTAACAAATGTTGGCATGCAGTTTCTCTCATTTTCTTTTTAATGATGTCATAGAAAAATAAGCTTTTAGGTAATTGCTTTTACTCACAGTTGACTTGTTAGAGTAAGAGAAAAAGCCTAACTGTTTTTCTTTTTTCTTATATTTTAGCAAACTCTTAAAAATCTAGATTTGTGTTATAAAACTTGGTGGTTTATCTCACCTAGTCTTATGGTACCTGACATGCTTTCTGTCTCCTTTCTTGTCCAGTATGACAAGAGAAAGTTAGAGCTGTTAGTAGAACATATTTCCATCTTTGTTGAATTTAAACCCTCCACAAAGTCCCGTTGCTGAACACAGTGTTGTGACGGTATTTCAACAGGTGACATACATAGTACATCCACTGAGCAGCGTTGGGGGAGCTCAGTCAATCATGACCTACATCTAAAATTTCCCTAAGCCTCCTCCACTGCTCTGAAACATAGAGACACTGAATTTTTTGATATTAGATTTCCCAGGAATTCTAATACCAGCCCCTTGGTCTTGACAGCACTGAATGCAGCTAAGGCCCAACACACTCCATAACTAAGGTGCTCCACTCCTGGTCTTCCCGTGGGCCCTGCAGTTTTCAGTAATCACTCAGAGCAAACAACGTGCCAGAGGTCACCTTCATTCAGTCTTCAAGGGTTGTGATTCCATGGAGCTCAGTCGGGAGCAGAGCCTCCCGTGGCATGCTTGGAGGCTTAGACCGAGGACCTTGTTCAGCACATTGGGGACTGATAGGCAAGCGGTATCTTCATACCACTTGCGGGGGTTGTGCTGTAAATCAGATCAATGTTGGGCTTCTCTGGCTTTAAAGGACAACCCCACCCTGCCCCACCCTGCCCCAAAGTGTTCAGTGCAGTTTGCAGGGAATTGCGTTCATCCAGCCACAAGTATGGTGCCCTGTGGCATGGAAACGGGCGAGCAGGGACAGAGAACAAGAAAGAAGTCTGGGAGCTGGTACTGCCACCAAAGTCCCCACATCATCACACTGCAGGATGACTTCTGCTCTGCCAGAGTTCCCTACAGCACCCAAGGCATGAGACACTCTCTGATCCACCCCTCCACAAACAGCACAGACATTTTGCTACTCCTACCCTTACCTTTCCCTGTACCCAAAGCTCTGGGGCTGCAACATCTAAAACATTCCAGTGTGGGAATGCTTTCTGGGGCAAGTTCTGCTATCCTTTTGCTCCATCTGATGGTATTTTAGATTGAAAGGATTTGGAAAAGATTTTCCTTCCAACCACATGGAACAGTCCAGGCTAACGGAAGGGTGGAGAAAATACAAGAAACAAACACAACCTTTTCTCATAGGATTTGCTACTTTCATCCTACTTTAAAGTCTCCCTAATAAATAATTATTCCATCCAAAGTGTCAAGATGTTTCAAAAGGACAAGCTGAAATTTTTCCTTATGCAATAGCAATTGAAAACCCTTTTTTTGAATATACTTAATCAATGCATGGTGGTATCTTACCATATGTGTAGATCAGATACTCCTCAAGGTATATGTATTGAAGCCAGGAAGGAAGAACGTGCCTTTGCAGTCACACAACTAGTAGATCCCACTGGGTTTGTGCCTCACTCTGAAAGCGTTGACATGTTGAAAGTATTACTGGAAGAGAGCCAATCCTGGGAAGTAAAGCAGCATCCAAAGGACACGTGGGATCAAACCTATTTTTCTATATAAGCATTAGAGTTTGAATGAATCCAGGCAGAAGAGTTCAAAGGTTTGCTGGACTGGGGTAGTCTATCAGGTGAATATGGCTAAGACACTTGTACTTCTGCAGCTAACCCCATCCTGGAGGGAAGAGGTTAATATACCACCTGGCTTCCTTGGATCTAACTAGTCCCAGAAGACCTCTTTCACCTTGGTGAAAGGGTTGGTGAGAGGCTGACAAATTAAGACATAAACTTACACATCTGGCTGCACAGTGGGATGCTTTAATTACTCTGCTTCTCCACCTTCTCCTATGCAGAAGAGTGTTTGCAATGCCAGTGCAGGGACTTGGAAACCCCACATGTCACCACAGTCATTTTATCTAGTGCAGGAGATCGAAAAGCTGACAGCAAATAACGTAGATACTCCAGATGCAGAACAATTTCCATCACACACTGCAAGTCACCTTCCAGGTTCTCCAGACTGGTTCTACATGACGCTTGCCAGATGGGCTCCTGCTAGCAGGTACCTCTTGGGATGGGGCCTTTTTTTTTTGTTTTGGTCCACTGCCACATGCAAGCGGTGGACTTCTAGGAACACTGGCCATTTCAAACCAGGCTTAAAACTGGTGTGTGCTGCCAGTCTCGGGCAAAACTTGTTTACAGGAGTTAAGGATTTGGCCCCAATATCAACATAACTAAGCCCCTCCCTGCAATGATTGATTTCTCCAGCCATATTACCCTTAAAATAACTGAGAGATCACGTCTGTACATAGACATTAGTATATAATATAGTAGTATATATTATTAATATATTCGTATATATTACATATAGATAGTATAGATACTAAGTAGACCTTAGTATCAGTGTTATTGATAAGGCTGATGTATGGGAAGGAAAAAAAACGCTCATAAAACTGTTCTGTCAGAAATATGCATCTTGGCTCTTCCCAGCGGGGCACCTTTCACTACAAACCTGTATGGTTCAGGAGATTCAGATACTCGGGGTCTCACTCGTGATAGTAGTTCAAGCTCCAGCTAAGTTCATGGGAACTACCAGGCTGCGAGTTCTGTTACGCCTGCCTTCCTTTTCCTGATGATTCCCCGAATCTTAAAATTACAGGTCAGTTGACTGCTGCCAGACATCTTGTGCTATTTCTGAAAGCTTTCATTTGTAACAAATCACAGTGAACAACCACTGCCTCCTTTAATAGGCCTCATGCATTTAATTCCTGGTAAGATAGGATGATTACAAACTCACGCAACTCTCAGGACTGAGAACAACTAACCTTTATTTACTTCGTAGATCCTGACAATCACTGCTGTAGTTACGTCAGAGGTCTTAATTAGGCTTGCTTACAGCTGCACATCCTCATCGCCGGGAGTGCCATCTGCCTGCAGCTGTGCCACCCCGGACTCTGCCAGCTCAGGAGCTGTACGCAAATTAATTCCTGAAGGAAAAACCTCCAGGTGAAGGTGCTTCCAGGAAAGCAGCACGGGGGACATTCTTCTCTACTGCAGAGCTGAGTCATTTGTCCCAACATGTCAGTGGAGGAGCTGTCTGGCTGGAGACTCCCTCTCCTTGATGAGATAGGGTAATCCTCCGCCTACCTGGGGTGTGAAATTTCTCTGTAGCTCTGCATGGTTCTCTGTATTTCTAACCCCCTCTGTTGTAGCCAACACATTTTTGTTCAGAGTTCCTAGATCTACCATAACAAGGCAAACAAGTCCATTGTGTTGACACGATTTTCACAGCAATTTCAGCTGACTTAAGGTGTTTTCATGTCCTGTCCTCGGGTAAGTTACTGCTGCTCTTGCCCACGATGATGATCTGTAGCAGCAGCTGTTTCACCGGTGTCAGACATTCCTCCAGCGCGTTGGAAGCCATTGTGAATACAAACCCAACTCTGCTATGAGCAAGTATAAAAATACAAGCCACAGGCGAGAGGCAAGTGACAGTAGAGACTGACACAATAAAGACAGACTTCAACAATTTTCAGAACAGGTAAGAATGCAAATTATCTGAGCCATAACAGGGGCAAAAATCTCTCTTCAGTAGCCTCCCCTGAGGAGCTGTCTATACACCAGCAATTCCTATACTAGTTTTCCCCAAAGTCCTAATCTTGAACATACTGCATTCCAGTTCTCTTTGCATAGGATAGGGAAAGAAGTATGCAAGAAGCAGGTTTATATCCAAATGCTTATAAGCTTCAGAGCTGTCCCCCAAATCCTTGCAGAATAAACGTTCGTTTCCTAGATCTTACTCCAAGTACTAAGCCAGAGTAACTTATCATGGTTGGAGAAGGCTGGAAGAATGAAAGCAAAGACCATTTAATGAGCATGATAATCGTTACAGCTCCATTTTACGCATTCCTCGTGTCCTGCTAGTAGAGGGCGTAACAGATGTCCTGTACAGCCGAGATGTGTATGAATGGGCAGTATTCTACAACCATCCTGAAACCTATGTGTCCTTTCACTGTTTTTATAAACCCAAAGGCTGTCAGACCGTGCGAAGCACAAGACATCACATGTGTCTTTACTCAGCCACGGGCTGACGAAGCACAGGGCTGTGAGCCTGATGGCCACCCTTCATTCAGGCTAAACAGGAGAGCAATGAAGGTCCTTTACAGGGGAAGATGGTTGGGCACAGCAGAAGTCACTGCCCAAGTACACCAGGTGGGACATGGGTTTGCAATGGCAGCGGGAGCTTGGAGGCAACTGGTTGAGCTACACAATCTTTGAGAAAAAATCAGCAGGCCAGCAGACAGAAAGAAAGCGGCAGTAATGTCAACCAGGAAGGAAGCAGAGGCTCTTTGGAATTTAGCTTAGCTAGAAATGGAAGGCTGGGCATGGTCACTGAAAGGATTACTTATTTTTGTGTGTTCCTGCAATATTCAGAGATATGATGCTGCACTAAAGATGTATGAATTTACCAGTGGGTTTATTCTTCTCCTAGAAGAGCCCAGCCAACTGTTCAGGCCAGGAGGAAGCACTGTGTGAGCACAAGGCATGTACACCGGAACGCCGCAAATGCTAGTACAGAAAACCCATCCTTCCCTGATGCATTATTAGACCTCAGAACAATAGCACAAACTCTTCTACAGATATTAAATGGCCTGTAAAATCAAGACTAGGTTTTTTCCTAAAATACAGACTGCAGTTGAAAGGGAAATTACTGACTTTATGAAAGTTGAAGAAGGTTCTACAGATTGTATTATTTAGGAAGTGAGAATAAAACTACTCGTACCTCCTGATCTTAACATTTATGATCAAAGTAGGCATCTTGTCAGAACAAATATTTTGTTTACTCCTTCAGTTTTTCTTAGAGAATATATGCATAAAAGCCAGTTGATCTACACTGTGCCTAAGGGGCTGTTATGCAAAGGACATGAACGGGAGGAGATGCAGCCCCTCCTAGGCACAGCATGGGGGGATAGTGCTTAAAAGCAGAGGGGTTACTTAGCTTGATAGGGTTATTGGGAATATGTGCCTAACTCGGAAATTCAGTAAATAATAATTAAATCATTAGATAATAGTTCACACTTCATACAAAGTTATTAACACAGGTTTTATTCTTTTTTTATTGCTCCTTTTACCTGGTACCCATATCTCACCGTATCTCCTTGTGGATGGTTTTCTGTTGGGTTAATTGCCTCGGAGTGTGATGCCCTCATTACCTCACCAGAGTTGCACCCATCCTGAGTAGCACATAGCTTCATAGTCGTAATTTCAAACAGAAGTGACACGGAAGGGGGTGCCCACACCTACTCCATCCATCCCCAGCCACACAAACTTACTTGCTGCAGTTTATGTAACCACGGATCTGGCTGTAAAATAACACAACCCTGCAAATAAGAGAGTCCTTTTCAACCAGCACAGAGAAAGAGCCACGTGAGCACTAGAGTCTGTGTAATAAAGGTGGTCATGTATGTCGATAGGGTGGGAAACGATGGACAGTAAATGCAGACACATTAAATGCTGCAGACAGACTGTGCATATAAAAAGCAATATCCAGGGCAGGAAACAGTGCATTGAGGAGATCAGCTTACCAGAGACTGTGTGGCAGCCACATGAACTGTTGAATATACAAAAGACATTCTTTTGCAATGCTGGTTAATTTCTAAGATTTCGTATCATCAATTAACATCCTGCACATTCCCTGCATCAAGACAAAGTCAGTAAGAGATTTTGTTGTTTCATCTTTCAATTTTCTTTTCTCTAGACACTAGAAAATAAATTATCATTTTACAGTGCCAAAAGCCAAGTTTCTTTTTACCGTGAATGTACAAGAGATTACCTGCATGGTAGGGTGAGAGACTGTCTTACTCCTTAGAGCTCTGCTCCTACAACAACTGGAGTTAGTCCTGGACTTGTGTACATGTATGGCTTGTGCATATTGCCTGGTTGAGCTCTAATTTGCTTGTTAATCTTTACTGAAGAGTCCAACTTGCCAGGGTACTTTCCCAGTAGCAGGCCACATTCCAACTTGTTTTTCATTTCATTCTAGTGTAAAAATTTTCGGAGTCACCAGAGGGCACCACTACAGACAGCTTTACAAGTTTCATGGAACTGATGCTGTAAGAAAGTACAGTTTGGGAAAAGTGCCAGTCAATAGTCATGGGAGTCCTTATAGGGACTGTGACATTCACAGGACAAGAGTATTTCTGTTTGCCCTTAGTTTCAGCACGGTACCACACATACTCTGCAAATACTACAAAGAAAAATTCCATTGAATATAGTTTAACTTAATTATAAGCAGATCCAAATCACAGAATTTAGCAATTAATTAAAAATGTGTTTCATCTTCAGCCATCTCTTCTTTTCCCCACCTCCCAGTTCATATATCTTCTTCTCTGAGCCATGTTTATTGTGATGAATCTGAGATGATGACAAACTGAAAGAAACCACAAATCTCACATGACACCATATTGCATTTGACTTTAAAGAATTTTATTTCCAGTAAATGCTTATTTTTTTCTTCTTGAATGTGGCTTTGCCTCACAACGTGTTTCATTAGCAAAGAAAAATAATTTACCTTCCTTTACCCGACGGGACTTACAAATGAGGAGTTATCTCGTATCGGTAGCATACAGCCTCCTAGCTCTCCTTGCCAGCAAGACGTCTGTTCAGCTAATTCCCACACCTCTTCACAAGCTGTTGCTGCCAGACCTGCAGCTATGTCAAGAATAAAGCAGTTCCTTTCCAAACACATGTTTTCAAGGACTTGTATATTTTTTTACAGTATCAGACTTTGCATTAGGACATCCTTTCCACCGATTATTGACAGATTCATTTGAACTCTATTCATGCTTATCTGGAAAGATAATCTTGCACGCAAGAGCAGAATGTGGCAATAGTCAGAGCTTAGAGCTGGCCCCTAGACATGTCCAGGAAAGTATTTTATATGAATTTAAACTTTTTTTTTTTTTTTTAAAGGCAGGAGTTAACTGCTGCAATGCTGAGAAAGGATGGATCCACAAGCTAGTAACTATGAGCCAGCAGCTCTGAGGGACCATCTATGTACACACTCTTACTTGTCCCCCCCCCCCTCCTCCTGTAAATGCCAGGTAACATTACTTTTTAATTAGGTCCATAAGTTACTATTGACATACTACCAAAACATTACAGTATAACTGCCAGGCTTCTGGAAACTCTTACTGCATTATTCGCTGAGCAGTAATTCAGATGCTTAGTAAAACTAAGAGGATAATTTACTCCCAAATTGCTGGACTTGTTTGAGGATTTTTTGCTTTCTTTCATTGGATAATTTAGGAGTAAATCTGGATGTTTTACCAGCAGCTGCATCAGACCCGGCACTGTCAGGTTTTCAAACACTGAGGTTAAGCTGTGTAGCCACAAGGAGTCTTTTGTTGATATTTTGAAGTAGTTAGGTTTAGGGAAAGAACGACGACCACACACTTTGCTCAAATTATTAATGACAACATTCTGTGCTCAGGAATGGCTGATTTTGCTAAGGAGATTTGTCTCTGAATTAATCTACATTAGCTATTTCAGCTATGCAAACCACACAAGCGAAGTCCTAAGCCTTGTGAAGAGCTTCACTCAGTACTTCGTTGAAAACTCAACTACTCAGAACTGAGTTTCATTCTTCATCTCTGCCTGGAGCCTTTCCCCATCCTCTTCATGAAAGGAAAAAGGAAACACAAAGGCTTTGCTGGGCAAAGGAAAGGCACTTTTCACACTCCCCTCTAGTACTATGCTGATTCCCAAATGCCTGTCTGGATTGTTTTTCACACAGCATCAGGTAGAGTCATGAGATGGTCTCTCGTACTCAACAGAGTAGGTAAGCACTCATGACAGATGGCCCCCCCCCGAGCAGATGGAAAACTGCCAAGGGTTGGACCTGCTCTGCTGGAAACAATCCTTACATTCAATCCCCCAAAACCACTTCTGCTCAAGTGTGGGAAGTTTTCAACCCAGACCCTGAAAAATTCTACTGGTGGGCTAAAGGAATTTCTAGTCTTTACTGGGCCAAATTCAAGTATGCTGTCAGGTACAGGGAAATAACTCTTAGTAACTTCAAAGTATGTAGAGACCCTGATTTGATCCCTTTTGTTGTACCCGCTCTGTTGCTATGGCAATGACAACTTATTAAACTTACATAGCAACATTAATTCTGTACATTTCCACAGCACTTTGTGTTTGCAAATACTTCACAGACATTAACTGGCCCTCTGCAGACACACTGTGCTGCGGCATTTTTGTGACATTCAACAAAGAATGTAGAGAAGAGCTACAAAATAGTCACATTGCTGAAGTCATGCCATTATCAGCTGAGCCATACTTCTGTACGAAGCTCCACTGATGAGCAAGTACTAGAAACTATGATAAGAAATAGAAATATTAAACAGATAAACATGATACACTTTGGAAGAGCCCAGATGGGGGCGGGGGTGGTAAATGGAAATCTGCATCAAGCACTATCAGCCTTCTTGGAAAGGCTCAGCAACCACAAGGATGGGGATGGTTTGGTTGGTAAATGTATCTGAGTTTCCAGAAAGCTTTCAGCTGTGTTCCTCAACAAGACTATTAAGACAACCAAGCAGCCACGGCTTAAGAGGGAAGGTCTTTCCAGGGTAAGTAATTGTTAAGAGGGGAAACAGGACACAAGAAGATCAGTGCTCAGTGGACCAAGTTCATCTGTGCAGTTCCCTGGAGATCTGACATGAAGCTGTCCGGTTCAGCATACCTGGAAACGGGGTGAACAAGAATATGAGAGAGTTTACTGATGAGTTATTGAGGATGGTGAGCATGAGGGGTGACAAAATGCACAAAGAAATCAGTCAGTGGGCAATAAAATGGCAGACAATTTCATATGGATAAATGTAAAATTATGCACAGGCAGAACAGCAATTCTACCTTCACACATGCGGGCTCATACATGTGGCCAGAGCTGACCAGTAGCACTCAGAAGCGAGACACTGGTGTTACGACAGAAGTCCCACACGGTTTCAGCTCAGCGCTCAACAGAGATCACAAGGATGCTGTGAACTCTGAGGCTTAATATTAGTCCAGTGGAAGACTGGACAATCTTGGAAGTGAAATCTGTCAAGGTTTGCTAAATGCACAAACCCCATGTTCAGCTCAGGCTGTGAAAATGGTTGGAGTCTGGGACAGCAGCAAAGGAATAGGCATTTATACCTGCTCTGTTCTTACGTTTTTATCAAGGCATCCACTTACAGTGTCTGCTGGAGACACGACCAGCATCAGCTGGATGGATCTCAGCCAGGCCCAGCACGGCCATTCTTTCATGTTCTAGTTACTGCTTTATGAAAGGATCGTAATCCTCAGGAGCTTTCAGGCTGAGAGGTACATTGATAGGAACTGCTATTTTGCTAGAAATGTCACCACAGAATGGCAGGTAGCCCAGCCTAAAACCGCTCGGGGTCAATAAGCCTGAAATAAGCAACAACTTTAATACTCAAAGAGCTGGGGACACTGAAAAATGCTGGCAGGGGAAAGAGCTCACTGCACGTTATGTGTTTGGATCTTACAGGTATCCCTAAGTTTGGGACCTTGTATCAAGCCAGAAAATAATGACATATTTATGTCCTTTGGACAACTTTGCGTTGCATACATAAAAATCAGTGAAATCTCTTTCCTTAGGCAGCAAACCACCGAAGGCTTTTGTTTTCAGCGGTGACACAGCTGTTCAGTTAACTCTGTAAGCTAATTTACCTCTTTTACTCTGGAATTTACACTTTTACTTATAGTCTGGTATCAGGAGAAATAACAAGACATTTCCAGTGAGCAATCTGAAAATCATTTATTAACTAGACTTAATAAAACTAAACCTAGAGTTTGACTTCCAGGGACATGCAGCATATTGTTCTGATATTATACAGTGCAAGGAGGCGATTACAAACATAGAGCATGAACTAAACAAGAAAAACCCCACCCTAAACTTGCATCACAGTCAACGAAGTTTGAAATTCAACTTAAAATCTGGCCCAGCAGAGAAGTTTAATACTTAGTGAACATTGCCAATTTTGCATGAATCTAAAAATCTTACTTTAGTCTTCTGGAAGGTAAGTCACTTTTGTTTCTTTGAATGGTCGCATCATATAGCTGGAGTGAAGTTTGCAGACCCATCAGCAAGGAACTCCTCCACACCAGAACCGCACTGGATCACCACGTAGGTGCCCACACACACGGGTCTCCCCACGAAATAAACCCAGGTTGAAGCTCTGCTCAGCCTCTGCTCCTGGGAGGAGGAGAAACAACATCGCCTTGTGATGCTCCCGGAGAAACAGCACAAGAGGGCGCCTGATGCCTCCAATATCACAAGTCTGACTTTCACATACCGTCTTTTCTGCAATTATATGTCGTATTTCCAATGTCAAATTCAGATCAAAAAATGATTGCAGCGAGGGGGGATGGGAGAGGGCACGACAAAGCCCTGAGCAACACCGCAGCTGCATATGGTTTAGCCACAGTTTTGCTACCCTACTGAGAGCATTTAAGAATATATTCATCTATTAAATAAAGACTGGATTCTCTGTTAACAATTCCGTGTTTTCTAAATAAAAGCCTGTATGAATTTTTGTAGGGAAAAAACCCCTTGCCATGTGATATTTAAATGGTAGTAAGGAGGAGAAACATCTCCCGAAAACAGTAAGATGAAAGCCAAAAAGGTTAAATAATTTTATGTCAGATTCAGCCTGGCAACCACCCAAGCCATGGACTTTGGCAGATTGCTTGTTGGTTATAACAGAAGCCACTTCCTCTGCAGCAACAGGCATATCAACACTATTGTCTGCTTCCTGGGGACGGGCTCGGGGTGTTTCAGTCCTCCGGGTGGGAGCTCGGAGCTGCACAATGTTGCTTATGTGGAGCCAAGCGATTGAAAAACACAAAGCCGCAAACCCCCACCGGTGGCCCCGTGAGGAATTCTCCCATGCATATCTCGTTAGGAAATGAATCGGGGTATTTTTCTCCCTGCCCTGGCTCCGGGCACTCTGACAGCTCCATTCAGCAGAGGGGAGGAAGGCTCTGCCCAG
The DNA here is from genome assembly GCA_027574665.1 of Rhynochetos jubatus. Lineage (NCBI taxonomy): Eukaryota > Metazoa > Chordata > Aves > Eurypygiformes > Rhynochetidae > Rhynochetos > Rhynochetos jubatus. The sequence goes on from CM050652.1 coordinate 14,421,534, forward strand.
GGCTCCTCTACAGCTGCAGATGACTCACACTGGAAGAGCCCCTTTCTGCCAGATTTAAGGGGCCAGAGCCTTCCAGAAGTTTTTCCCAAGTTCAATTTAACATGCTGATTTCTATCGCTTCCAAGTTTTCTGCATAATTGCTGCTTGCACAGCAGAGCCTGGCCTGGTGCGCACCAGCCACCCGACCAGGCAGGAAGAGCAGCAGGCCCAGGCTGCTCCCCACATGAGCCGGGGCCGCCTGCTCCTCCCTCTCCCGCAGCAACATCGCCCAGGAGAAACTGCTCTGTCCTTGCTGCCTTCTCAGGACACGTAGAAGAACCAGAGAAACAAACCCTGCTGCTCTGCTGGTCCGTGAAAAGCGCACTGGGCAGATGGGGCTTTCTCAGCACTTTCCTCCCGTGACCTGGCCAGAGGAGCAGGGACATCTTGGAAGCTCCTGTTCCCACTTTTCATTCCTTTAGGGACAAGGTGCTTCCCTACCCTTTCCTTCCCCTCTCCAACTCCACAAGGGGCTATGGAGGCACAGGGGGAGTTACACAGGCCTCAGGTGCTCACTCACACTAGGTGAAGCCAGACAGACCCGTAGGTTGGTGTGAGGAAGGTGCTTCACCCACTACCTCCTCCTCCCACTCTGCTCCCCACTTCCACACAGGGGAGGCTCAAAAAAAGGGACCCTCCATTTGGATTTCAGCCATCAGAGCAAAAGCAAAGTCTTCTGGTAGGACAGCGAGAAAGCTCTCGCAGAGGTTCCAGCAGAGCACACCACCACGCTCCTGCCGCGATGCGCGAGAATGACATCATTATGCTAATCCAGGAGACGGGAAGCGCAACCAAGCGTGGAAACCACGGAAAGTGAGTATCTATGAAGTGCTGCCAAGAGCGCCAATGACAGCACTAAACAGAAAATGAGAAAACAGTTTGGGTTCATGTACCTTCTTCCAGTTTCAGTGATGTCTCGTGTCACTTGTGACAGTAGGTAGTGAAAACCGGCCCTTGGATGGACACGGCTCGGGGCCTTTAAACTTTACAAGGAAAACAAAAGGGTTTTTTTCCAAGGTGATGGTGACCCTCTGATGTTGTACTCCAGTACACAAACTGAATTCGGTACTTGGACACCAGGCTGATGATGCAGACAAAGTGGCTGGGATTTGTCTATCTCCACCCCCCACACCCCCGCCTTTTCTTCTTGAGGTGTCCTAGTTCATCACCAATGATCTTAGTCATTCTTGCATTTGTCTCTTTACTCTGTGGAATCCCTTATTTTCCAGAAAATTGCACTGAGGTCTTCAGTCTCCTTCAGCGTGGCTCACCTGCCTAACTGCAGCTGCCCGGGTCTTGAGCCCAGACTTCTTTGTGGTCACCCATTTCATCTCATATTCACGTAAACATACCAACAGGGTCACCCAAGACACACTTTAAGCGTAAGACTTCTCTCCATCAATCCCAGAAATTTCTAGAAGGTCCCAGAAGCTCACAGTCAGCCAAGTTTGTCTCCTATCTGCGTCAAGCAGCTGACAGAGCGGCAGTGCCCAGGTGTACAGAATCTGTACAGCATTATATAAGATACCGCAGCCTTAGCAACATATCATTCCCCTAAGAAGTTTGTTCGTAAAACACCATTTTCTACAACACAAATGATCCCACACAAATTACTACATGAAATACAAGCAGGTGCTGCTGTTACTCACGAGACATTTTCAGTTCCCTGCTGTTGTATGTATATAATCTACCTAATGTTTGGAAAAATAATTAAATGTGTCATTACTTCCCCCCATAATTCACCATCGGATCCTATAAACCTGGAGGTATTAAAAATATAATTAATTGCTTTAAACTTTGGAAAATCTGATTTAATAATCTTATTTTTTAACTCTCAGTTTAAATACGATGAACATATCACTGCTTTATGTAGCAAATGACAAATTTAGCCGCAGTTTTTAAATGGGCTTCTGTACAAAATATGCCCAGAAATCAGAGAACTTCCAAAAGAAACCCCAAACTTGAAGAGGATTAAGCAGTCTTAGAATAACCACTAGTCTTATCAGCAGACTGCAATCAAATTAAGGTGGCCTGCTTTCTCTCATTTATACCCCCCTATAGACCAGGGCAGAGAATCAGACCCTCTAGAAACAAATGCTGTGTACAGCTGTGACAATGACATTACTCCTGAGTGCAGTCACTTGTGGTACGAGCTACAGGCCCTGAATTCACCCCCCTTCATTTTGTAATCACGCTCCCCATTGTAAATGCTTTGAAAAGAAACCAACCAACAAGCGCAAGAGAATAGCGACTGCTGATTTAGAACCCGTAGCAAACAATTCTTTGCTTCGGCTGCGATGGGGGGTACGCGAATGAATGAAAGAATGCGCCGCTTTTGATGGTGGCAGGAACCGGGTTGGCATCCCTGTTCCCAGGGCCGTTCTCTGTACTTCTTTGTACCAGGTGCAGAAACAAAAAAGGGAGTTTCTGGCCTATGTTTCTTCAGAGAGCAGCACTGAGAATTTTCAGTTATTTGTTCAAAGATTTGCACCAAGACCAACTATGAGAAGTTTAACGGTTTCTGTTCAGTCCCCTCTAAACAAAGGTAATAGCAGTCCGTGTATGGCTGTGCTGTCTCAAAAGCACCTAGCAGTCTTCCATCCATCCCGTAGGGATCTCTACTCACTAACGCCCCGTAGCACATCAGCAATGGAACTAACAGCAGCCAGTGTGGAAGAGAGTCACTCAGATTTATGAATTCCTGTTGTTTTAAGCAGAATACGTGCAATTGTAGCTTCCCCTGTGGACAAAAGGCTGTGATATAGAGCAGCAACTCTGGGAAAGCAAGACAAGGCCATCAGCATCTGAAGCCTTGCCACCAGCATAAGGGGACCTCTACTGACTGAGCTATTGCCCTGGTGACTAGCATCTGCTGGAAAGGTAGAAAGCCAAGAGCCATCTGAGATGACTTTTTAAAAATATGAGAAAGAGACACACTGAAAGGAACCCCAGTCTGAAGGCTTTGTGCCCCGATATCCCACTCAGCATAATTCTGCAGAGCAGCAGTAACAGCCTGAACTACCAAGGTCGGGATTGGACGCAGGGGCAGCTCTGGAAATGCTCCTCACTGAGGCCGATAATATAATTTAGTCTCAATAAGGAACTTGGAAGTACACAAACTGCAGACTGAGCCTGTCTAGAGTTGTGTACTTTCAACAGAAGAGGCTGGACAGGACCACGTAATCACAGAAACACACTACTATCCACCGAGATAACTCTGCTCGTAGAAGCATGAAGATTTTTAGCTGTAAGGAGCTACTTACCCTTGACCATAATTCATGAAAGCACAGGGCCACTTCAGCAATATGTACAGTTAATGATGGATACAGCTGTACATTTGCTGCAGATTTTTTGGCAGCTATCAAAAGCTAGCCACATCATGGGACTGGTCATTTATTGCTACATACAGACACTGAAGAGACACAGAAAGGTTTGTTTTCCCTTAACCTGTAATTGGGTTTGTCCTTCCAAAAACACCGCACAGGGGACTCTGTTGTGCCAGCCAAGCCAGGAGGAGACTGTCCCCAAAATGTGGGGATGGCCTAGGTGCTCTCACATCCTTGGGGTCACCAAGAGGAGAAGTCCCTGGCTAGGCAACGAGAACGCAGTGCCAGGCTGAAGCACGCAGGAGCTCCACATGAAAAAGCAAATCTCATCCTGAGGGAACTTCTGTTTACTTAAATGCTTTCCCTATAATCCCATTTTATGGCCCACATGTTTGGGGAATGCTGCACAGTCAGGAGACTGGCAACGACTTAAGGGAGGTGATTTCTTTCAGAGGACTGCAGAAAATCTGGATGCAGCCTCAAACACTCTCACGGCAGCCCAGTGCTTAAGCACACCTGTATTATAACAAATGCTTTGGTCTTAAATAGGTACTTAACTCCAGTAAGAAACAGAAGCTGTTGCTTTTTTAAAGTCAGAAAACTGTAATATGAGGGTTTTAAAATTCACAATGAAACATTATTTTCCTGTTTGAAAATGGAACATGAGTAATAACACCTCAGCTTTTTAAATAATAATTTCCAAGATGATAATGTAAGTGAAACAGATTAAAAAAAGGAAGAGTGAACAGGTTTTACCATTTTTGGCTTGATAGCTCTGTTCTTTACAAATAGGTCCATTAACTTACAGATGGAATAGCACACAACTCAGCAATAACCATGGGTAGAGCTTCAGAAACACTAACCACCCTCTTTGGTGGGGTATTAGATCCAGATACCCCCTTCTTTCCACAGCAATGGCTGAGCAGGGGTGAAGCACTATCAAGGAAAAGCTACCACGCTTGAAGCAAACCACATACCCTGTTAACTTTTATTTTTTTAAGGTAGCAAATACCGACATGGCTGCATCCAAGCAACTTTCAGGCTTAAATCAATTATCCATTGATTGACATAACTAATAGAACACACTGAGGTATTTTTACCAACACAGTACCTTTGTTCTCTAGCCAGGGAGCATAATGTTTTAATCCTCTCTACTCCCCCCCTACCATTTCAGTAAGAGCAGAGCACTCAGTACCTGGCAGGACCAAGCACTTGTTAAGCTGCTGTGGTTCCTTTGCATTAGTATTTTCTATACAGTACTTTCAGAAAGGCAGGCAGAAAATACAGTGACTTAGAAACCTGAAGAACAATGGGCATTTCTGTGGGCTGGTTTTCTACACAGGATGTGGGGTGGGCCTTCTTGAGCTTGTGTAATCTGTCTGGAAGTCCAAAAACCACACTCTGAAAAAATATGCTTTTCCTTTAACAAGGAAAAGTCTAACACAGTCTAACGTTAGTTTACAAGGCTGCCATTCACCATTAAGGAAAATTTTAATTAAAAATGCTTGAAAAAGATCTTATTATTTTAAATAAAGTACATGGACCTTATCTAATCAAAATATATAGCCTTTTTTACCCCAGCAAGAACTGTATTTAGAGATGGAAACTTCACTTTAAATGGAGTGAGAAGTTGCATCTGTGGTAGTGCTTTAAGTGCTAGTTCATGTCCTAGGATCACTAGAGCCCAGAGACAAAAACTCAAAAGGCACTGGAAACATTTTCATGGAACGTGCTGGGAAGGACTTACAAAGCGAAAAACATTCAGGTTATCCTATGAAGTAGACTTATCTAGATGCTCTGATTGTAAGACATTAGATTTAACAAATTCAGACAGCCCTTTGAATTCCTTTATTCTAGACAGCCCACTAAGATCAACTTTTCCCCCCTTCCTCCAAGCAGCACCAGAAGATAGTCCACCACAAGACACCATTTACTGTATAAGGACTCGACCAAATATAGCAGAGGTGAAAACATGGGAGAGAAGAGGCATCCTCCATAGCTCTCCTGGGTAAAAAGACAGCAGATCTGAAGTAGCATATGAAAAAGGCACATACAGGACTGATGCACTGTTTCACGCTATGCCACATTCAGAAACCCTAAGCAAAGGTTTTTGTATTTATTTCAAAGGCATTCCCATTTATCTAATACAGATTGTCTGGAAAAAAAAAAAAGGAAGACCTTCCACTGCAGAAATATTTCCGTCACAAACGCCTGCGCTGTATCATAGAGACAGCACAGTAAAGGCACCGGTCTTCAGACTGGTCCTCGAACTTAGGTCTCAGAGGAGTATGTTTCCCAGTAAACAGCAGGCTAATATTTCTAAGCACTGAAAGGCATGCCACCGTGTTAGACAAGTGCAAGACCTAACTGAAGCGATCACCAAGGAAAGGAACAAGTGCTGGTTATGTTCTTCCTTTGAAAGGTTTTAGTTTATTGGAGCTATCTGCTTGAAAATTTGAACTACTCCCCACCCCCTTTCCTGTTTGCCTCTTGAAGCTGTAAACCCTTGTTTATCAAGAACAATCACTGAACAAGTAGAGTTCGTAAAAATTTTCTTAAAAGTTTGTGTTCATAGTAAAAACACATCCTAACTGACACTAAAATTCAGTGCCGTAACAAACTGTTAGGAATACTTCTCTTTTAGGAAGCAAACAGCCATATGGAGCAGGTATGTGTTTCAAAATACTAAACCAATTTACTACTGTTAACTTCCAGGGTTATATAGTTTTAATTCCTAGTGAAACTGGATAGTAACTTGAAGTGTTATCATACTGCCAGTGCTCACAGTTTTCTGAGTTAATCTTTTTGAAGCTACAGCTTTTTCTTCTGCAAGCAGCTTTTCTTTCTGTGGGAAATCTGAAAGAATGGAAGATAAAAGCAACTAGGGAAAACACCCTCCAAGCACTAGTATACTGAAATTTATTGTTGCACACTATCAGGTTTGAAATGGTGAGAAAACATCAAGAAATCTTTCCCCCGCTTTCATATGTTGAGGTTAGCATATGATATTAATTTAGGCCAACGATGATGGGATAAATCCTCAGCAACATTAGACACAGCAGTTCCTACCACACCCTGTGATATTTTGACAATTACCACACGTTTGAGTCAGAAACTATTACAGTCTGCACAGAACTGTTTGGCTTCTGTCTTCATCTCCAGCAAGTTCCTGCCTGAGCACACGCACTACGTAAAACCAGCTCCTGCAGCTACGGAGGAGAGCGCTGCAAGGAAATCCCAAAGCCCAGCAGGAAGCAACGTTACCGTGATTCAACACGTTGAGTCTTTTCCTCTGAGATGGCACCAACCAGCATAAAAAGTACAGCATTAACAGCATGAAAAAATGCTTACCCTGTCTGCATTACAAAAGCTAGGATCACTTAAGTTTCGGGTGACTGAGCCCTATTGTCCCTCCTCAAACTCGAGTACTCCTGTAGTGCTCCATGTACTTTCAGCTAGGGTAGTTTAAAGGAAAACAAAGATTTCTAACATATTGCAAAACAACTGAATTTCACCTCTATCACCTGTGCCAGAAGGGGGGGGGGGGGATGGAAATCAATGCAACACGCTTCTAGCGCAGCCTACCCCTGTAGTGAAAGTAAAGCAACGTATGTAGCTCTGTGAAGGCACAGAGCAGTTACAACAGCACGCTGGAAGAAGACTGCACATTACGACGACTAACAGGAGGATGGTACAAGCCATACTCTAGGCAAAATAACAATGACAATACCCAAAGGGTTTTGTTAACATCACAAGCCACAAAACAGAATTCAATTCCATTCTGCTTCCTGCAGTTCCCATCTGGTTTTAATTTGCTAGAGAAGACTGCAGCCTGTATTCAAAAAAACGGAGTTGTAAACTTTAGTCTCTGCCAGCACCACTAGTAACTCCTGAGGTACTGGAGTTGCTATGGAAAGGCAAGGGGGACAGTGGGACAAGTCTACAACAGTAAGACATGCTCTGTCATTAAACTCGCTGTTTTAATTGCATCGATGAATCCATGAACTGAAAGTGAAAAATGTTTGATGCAGAAGAAAGACACTTGCAAAAAATTCAGTTCCATTCAACTCCATTACACTCTGTAACATTATGAAATCTGACAGGGTAAGTTGGGAAATATCAGAGCAGAATGCCTGGGCCACTGGACCCCCTTGCTTTATAAGGCTTGTAATTACAGGCCACATACTGTTGCCTGATTTATTTTTTGTCACGTTATCAGTAAAAGAACTCTGCCTCATTTCCTGCAGAAATGGTTTTGTTAAATTGTGACAAACTAAAGAGATTACAGCTAAAAGCATCTCATGGTAATATTTAACAATATGCCTTTGATAAGACTTTGCCCCCTATCTCTGCCTTAGACTTCCTATGTAACAAAATTCCTCAAGCCAAATTTTTCATTGATCACCAGTTACTAACTTCCAGTTACCAATACCCCAGACAGGAGGCACTGATGTGCTCTGAAAATCCACTTACACTGTTTAAATAGAAATGAAAAAAAGGAGGAAGAGGGGTTTCTGCAGCAGTATGGGCCTGGAGGCCTCTTCCCCATCATACGATAGCTCCCTCTTCATTTTGATGAACCTTAAATCCACAATGAGCCCCAGCTCAAAAACTGCCTTCTCCCACCCCTGAGTTCAACCTCCTTATCGAACACATTGATCTTTTGTTCACAGCGTACTCTCACAAACGATCAACACAACTGAGGTGACAGAGCACTGTAATGACAGAACAAGAACCCTCATGCAAGGCTTCCTTTCACTTGCTAAGGGTGGCTCCCCTCATCATAGGGCCTTCTCCTACTCCTGGATTTGCTCACCATGCTTTTCTGCTTGGTATCCTCTTATCTCACCAATTCCCACTCCCCTTTCTCTAGCTCTCAGCACGGCCTTCATTCCTGGAGGTCCTTACGTTTCATTTTAATGCATTCCCTTTTGCCTTGTTTTTTTATATATACATATATATATACACACACCCCCCACTTGCTTCCTTTTGTTATCGATCTTTCAGCAACAGTAAAAATGTTTTAACCAAATGGTTTCTTCTTCCTCTCTGCTCAGATGTGAGTGTAATTAGAAGTAATTAACAGCAGCACATGCTCATATACTCAACTAAGAGCAGTCCAGAGTAACCATTAGATGAAAAATTTACCTAAGTCTTCTAGATGGAGTTAATGTGACTCTCAACCTCTAAGAGCTACATGTGAGCAGACTACATTATGCTCAGCTAAGCCACATCTGTTTCACACGTTTAAGGTATGTATAATCTGACCAGCATCAGGAGTTGTGAAAGGCTCATTTTGAAACATAAGCTTCTTAAACCACACCCACCCAAAACCCCCACCCACTACTTATTCTACTTAACTCTTTTCCCATGAAAGGAGCACAGCTTCGACAACATTTCGGCGAGTTCTCATACAAACAGTCAGAGACTTTAAAGCATAAACCCAGGAACTGGAACATGAATCCCCCTTCACCCCAAGCTCTACCACTGGGACCTAGGGAAACCTAAAACATACCAAGAACAACAGGTGGTGCTACCAGCCCTGCTTACACTCAGACCTTTCCATACCCACAAAGGACTTGGCTAGAGTTAGCAGACCCTGTTCAAAGGGGCTTTAGTTGCTGCTTAACTTACTTTTAAGACACTGGCAGAAGGTACATTGGCTCAAGCCCCTGTCCTTCATGCAATTCACTGGTTTAGCTTATGTTTATGTACTGTTTAATAGCAAATTAAGTTCTTTATCTTTCAAAAGTAGCAAGTCTAACTTACTTGTCCAACTATCCAAGTGCTCACACAGTTGTTAGCTTATTTCATATTAAATTACTGTAAAAAACTGAGATCACCTTGGGTGGAGTTGCAAAGTAAACTGCACAATAAGCCTGTAGAATTACTGACTAAAAAGTTTTAACTAGCAGCAAAATTCTTTATTTTCATCTGGAAATTAAAAATATATTGCTTAACTTTCTCCCTAGTCAAGTGACCAGACTGCTGTGTCTTTTTAACTGAATGAACATGATTCAGACATCATGGGATTCAGATTTTACTGTCTGCATCTATGCAGTGATGCAAGAGGCTGCAAGTCTTTCTGTAAGCAGTCACGCCTCTTTTTTTTTCCCCCCTAGACTCCAATATTTTGAAAACTGTATTCTCAATCAGTGTCCTTGCATACAGAGATTTACACTGGACATCAGGAAGAAATTCTTCACTGAGTGGTAAGACACTGGAAGAGGTTGCCCAGAGAAGCTGTGGATGCCCCATCCCTGGCTGTCTTCAAGGCCAGGCTGGATGAGGCTTTGAGCAACCTGGTCTAGTGGGGGGTGTCCCTGTCCCTGACAGGGGGGTTGGAACTGGATGATCTTTAAGGTCCCTTCCAAATCATCCTAGGATGATTTTATGGTGGCTGGTTTTCCAAGGCAGCCAATACCTGCATGCAATTTTTGCTTCTGCAAAAAAGAATCACAGTAAGCAGTTGACACCTGTTCAGTTTTCTAAAATCCTGACATAAAACGAAGCCAAACCCCAGACCAGACTACAAACCAGCATCCCCAAACAAAGCATAACCACCACTGCCAAGTAAGTGGAAAATACACAGAAGACTGGAGGGAAAGTGCAGTTCTACCCAGTAGTGATATTTCTGCATAGCTGCTGGAGGAGCATGCTAGGACAAGCCTGCTGTTTCTATCTTTGCTCCACACATGGGGACACTTCTGCATGCCAAAGCTAGTATTTATCTGCTTCTTGCCTGAGTGATTCCAGGCCTGTTCTGCACACGCTCTGCAGTGCCAAGAGGCTTCATTCTTTGAGGTGGATTGCTGCAGACTGATTTGTCAGGAAGAGATTATTGTGCACATTGATTACAAATATGAGATCCGCGTGACAGCCCCAGACACTTTTCCTCACAAATTTAACACCTGTGTACTGCTGCCAATAAACTCATGCAACAAGAAAACTGTGGTCTTACACTGCAACCAGAACCATATGTATTTTTTACATTTCTCTCTTAGGAGAAAAACCAAGGGATCACTATGGATTTCTTTATGTGTCTATGGATCAAGGTAACAATTCAGGGTTGAGTTTTTATTTGTTTAGTAAAAGTAGAAACAGTTTGGCATAGCTCAAACTAGACAGGTACTGAGTTACCATATTCCTTTGCTTCATAGCGTGGATATGTACCAAAACCTACAAGTAGGAATAATTTGTAGCTATGTATAAGAAAAGTAGCAGTTGATGTGAAGACATTATGGCTATTGCCTAAATATATTCATGTTATAATGACTAAGAGGCACTGGAGTATTCAGTTTCACTGATTTCGCATGTTAGTCATGTTTGTGCACAGCATCAAAGTTCCCATGACAGCAACTGGAGAAGGATTAATTCTAGTTACGAGCTTTAATAGTCATGTTTTGGGGACTATCCATATAAAAGTACCAAGTAAGCTGCATTCTCATTTCAGATGAGAGTCTTGATGCCCCTGTGTTGTTTGAAAGCAATACTGTTGAAGTGCTGCAACGTAACTGCAATGGCTGTACCAGCCCTTCCACAAAGGTGGTCAGGAAAGGCACTGACATTGCTTCATTGGAGCTGATAAACCAGCTCAAGGTTATTACTTTTCTTCCTCTCGTCTAAGGTACCCAAGGTTTTGGGGGGGGAGGGGAAGACAGGAAACAAGCACTCTTCCTGCTCCCCAAACCTAAAAATAACTGAGACAGTATTACTGCAACATTTAAGCCACACAAGCACTCAAAGCCTGAAATATTTATACTCCAGGCAAACAGTCACAGAACTCTTGGGTTTTACCAGTATCTTTTTATCATTATCCAAACAAATCTGGAGATTGTGGCAGGAAAAGTTTACTTTTCTGAGGGTAGAGTAGAGCCTGCTGCCAGCTGTGTTTTTAAAACTACAGCACTTTTTTCTGCCAGTATCTTAAGTCAGTTAAGCAGCAACTACAAGCTACGAGACTCTTCTGACTTATGAGCTCAAACACCAGCTTCCCCACTCCAAGCACCTCTTGCTCTGTTGTGAAAAAAAAATCAGCAGGTTTAGCAGTTTCTCTTTCACATTAGAAAACAAAGGAAACAAACACCTTCATATTTAAGTTGGGTACAGTTTCACAGAGAAAATGCAAAGTTAATACAAACAGCATGAATGAATAGGAAAAAATTACATCACATACAAAAGTTAAAAAACACCTGCATACAGCCAGCTCTATGTAGACAGATTTTCCATGACAATATAAAATCACACTGTACTAAATCATGGTTTTTCTACTTCAATTTATAAACATGGAAGTTAAATTCCTATGGAATTGTCAATGGCTTGATTATGTCATGTAGACAAATTCAAATGACACAGAGTATTTGCATGACTTTGCAGGCATGTTTACAGGCTTCATCATACCATCTCTCCTGCATTTAACAGGACTACTGAGTTAGTAGTTACAACTTCTCTTTCAGAAAGCTACAAAAGGAAAGTGGGCATGCACATTTAGGTTCCCAAACAGGAAAAAGTAAAAGGCAAACCTAATTAAAAATATGCGCCTTTCTTTTCTGCGCTGCTCATTCTTTAGCAGTCTTCCTCATTCTTTGGCTGGTTTCCATGACTTCTGTAGTTCACGCTACCCCTCTGTTGCAGAGGAAACCTACAAGCTGATTTTGGAGAAGTATGGTAGGCAGGTGGAAATATAGGCATAAAACTGCCATTCTCTGATCTAGCCTCCAGCCCAGCCACTTTGCTTTTACATTCAGAGATAACACAAGCTGTCATTCAGACAGCAACACTACCTTAAGTTTTGAAAGTAAGAGTCCTTACATTGGAGAATAAAATAGCTTGAATAGGTCTTACACGCTACATCGCTAGCATATACGTACTACCAGTTGACCACAATGTACTGTAGTACACCTAGTTGTACCAATCCAGAAAGCTGGGGAAGGAGACAATCATGAAACAACTTTCCAATCCCACAGAAAAATGGCTCCCAGTCACCGTCTCCACCCCAAGACTCCAAAGCTTACTCAAATGTCACGTATGGACAGGAAACCAAAGTATTCCACATGGCAGATTAAGTGCCAGAAGTCTGTAACAGTTCAGATGTGAGCTCCCAACAGGAAGGAAGTTATAGTTAAATACGAGTCCAATCTGTGTTTCCCTCCACAAGCTTCATAAGATGAATGGAAAAAAACCCAGGCTTTCCTGTTACACAACAGCTAGCAATCATGTGATGTAGGACACAGCACAACTGCTTGAAATAGGGATGTTATTCACATGCAGATGATCCCCCTCTAAACTGGTCTTCCCGAATTCTGCAGCTGCATACAATGCCTCCATTTTCATCATTTCTATAATCTAGATATAGCCCTGAGCTACTTAAAAGTTGTACACTGTTCAAGAACTACAGGTTAGGCCTCTTTATTTTCCAACCAAGACAGCTGGATTTCAGTCAGTTTCCTTCTTACCACCCACCCTTTTGCTGCAGTGAGGGGCAGAACCTCAAGTGATGATGCACTTGATTCGGTCCTGTTTTTTTGGTTTTGGTTTTTTTTTTTTTAAGTTAACAACAGCTTACAAAACCCACAAATGCTGATGAGAATGCCTTCCCAGCAACTATTCTCCATTTAGCATCAGGAACACACCCTTTGCTTCAACCAATCTAATTCTTTTATCCCTCCCATGAAACAGCTGCAGTCACCTCTAGAGTCTTCCATCCTCCTCCCTTTGCCCACCTGCAACTGCAGGCACGGTCATTCAAAACCTAATTGGCATTTCACCTTCTGTTTTATCTTGCATATACTGAAGAACAGTTGCTTTAAACAGGCTTAAAGAGATCTTGGGGATATACTGTCAAGCTTGTTTACAAAATATGTATTTAATTCTTATTTTTTCCTGCAACAGCCAAAAAGGCCAGGAGTCCCCTTCAAGCATGTCCAGTTGATCACTGCATATTTCATAATGAGGGTGTTTCAAAAAAGCATCACAAGTCAGACATGCTCCCGCTTAACGGGACTCAAATATATATAAATATAAAAAAAATCTATGCTTACATTAGACTTGTGTAAGGGAAAAGCAAATGAGCTTAATGAAGTATCTCATTTTTATCACATGACAAGTAGAACAAGATTTCAGCTTATGAGCTACAGCAAAGGGTTTCTAAGTAGTAAAGAAACCCCTCCTTCACTCTCAGTGCCAACTGGGCACATCCAAAATTCAGTCAACCGAGAATCTCAGAAAGGCACATAAAGACAAGATCTACTGGGCTTACCTTTGATAGTCTATTACTATAGATGCAGAAAGGTAAAGAGTACCAACTCCGAAACAGTACCCATTCTTACATCATGTAAGAAAAACCCACTACCTATTTTAAACTGTTACTTCAGACATCCCTTACAGGCTTCTGAACAGCTGTGAAGCCAAAATATCCAAGAGTGCAACATGCTATTTCTAGGAAGGTGCAACAGATGTTTTACACTTGTTAATATGTACATCCTATTCTAAACAGGATGTAGAGTTTACTGGTAATGAGTGCAATCAGTACATAATTGTTGCTCAACACTATTCAAGCAGAAAGAAGAGGCACCCAGGGCAAGACACTTCCTGTTAAATACATAGGCTTTTTAAAGGAAAAAAAAAACAAGCTTTATGAAGCTTTTACAGACATGCACAAGTAGCTTCCAGCAAGTCACTGATAGGAGCATTTGTAGACAGATCAATCCCCGCTGACTTGTGATATGCTATTTACAAAATACATTGAAAGGGTATGAGGATTAGTCATATGAGAAATTTGAGATATATGCCTATAGTTCTCAGACAAGTTAGGGGAGAGCCATTAAACTGAACCAAAGAGGACCCAAGTATAGGAATATTTTTGCTAGGCTACATTGCTAGGCTATGTGGAATTGAGGGCTTTTAAGTGAGGATACAGTTCTAGAACATGCTGCAGTTATCATTGCGTTATTAAAGGGCTTGTTCAAGCAAACGGACTTAAATAGGAGATTCTAGTGCAGAAGGTGGTATACCCCTTAAACAGATTACCTTGCTTTGATAACTGTAGAATGAGGTCACAAAAGGTCCAATGATGTTTTTCTCCTTCACATAACCACTAACGCTTGGCCTACAAGGCAAAATTTAGATAGCTGCACTTCTCCTTGGTATCTATTAACTACTCCAATTTACTTAAATGGTAACAGGATTAAGTAGTCATACCACACTGAAACAGAAGACTAACCCTTTTAGCTAACAGCTGCACTTCCAAGGGCAGTAATATGTGTAACGTAGAATCTGGAGGAAAGTGTGAAGGAGCAGCTTGCCTGGTCTAGGAAAAAAAACCCACCACAACACAAACCAAAACAGAAGACCCTGCGCTGCCAACTGTTAGAAGTAGTGCAGGCTTGGCTACAGCCTTCAGGGTACAGTCCTAATAACACTCTGAAACTATGATTCCCTCGCATCAATAAGGTTTGCACTAGCAACTGCACTGCTTGAGGAGTCTCTTGGAAGAGTTCCAAGACATGCAGAACTCAGTATGTTGATTTTGCACTGTACAATTCATCCTACAACAGTGTGATTTTCTTCTTCCTGTTCATAGTACTTAGCCCGGTTTGAAATATCCTTGCTTGCCAGTTTTAAAAAGACAAAACTAAGTCTAAATACTTCATCAGTATTCTTTATTTTAGCCCAAAAGTGCATCACATATTCCCTGGAGTTGTCCTTCAAATTTGGAATTCCCACTCTAGCACAGTAAGTGTGTTAACATCCCTATTCAGTGTATTTCAGGCCTAGTCTGAAGTAGATTATCTTGGACACAGATGGGAGAACAACCTTAAAATACTAGCCTACTGGCATACAGATCCCAGTTGGATTTTTATGCAATTTTCCAATGTTAGTGGAAGTGTAAAGGTAGTATCACACAACCATAGTAAATGGGTTACTGCAAACCAGTAGCAGATGATTAAGCAAAGCCACTATGTTTAAGCTTCACCAGGAGAGATACATACCATTTAAAGTGTTCCAGCTCTTCTTATACTCCATCAAGTATAGAAAAGCAGGTGCTTTGACACGAGTCATCAGCCTTCCTATTAAAGTTTGGCTAGTCTGTCAAGCATCATAGACCTGTATCTTTTATTATAGTTGTAGCCAGACACTCAATAACCCACTGCTACTATTTCCTAGTTATTGCTCGTCATTTCCCCTCTCCAACACAAGTCAGTGCAGATTCAACTGTACTATCTCTGAAGAGGAGACACTCGAGTTCAAAAATTGCTGTTAGCTGAGCCCAGACACTGTGGCTCCTACATGAAGTATAGCCTTTCCTATGCTCAGGCAGAGATAGGAGACAGAAGTGTTTCTCTGAAACAGTTTAAAAATAGGATCTGACAACTGTCCAGCATGCCTTTATAAGCTTATGAGCTTGCTCCAGCATATGAATGCTGGGGTAATGGAGCGCAGCTTTGGAGACTAAATTCAAAGTGTAGCATAATCCTGATAAAAGAAATAGTTTCATTCTGTGAAGAGCTGTCTTCTAAATCAGGATAGCTGTGACAGTGACATTTTAAGTAACATGCTCTTATGAAGTTTTCTAATTAGAAGGTCCATAGTTCTTCTGGATGCAATTGTGACAACCTACCCTGGGTCAGCAGAAAGACTACACGGAGCCCAACAACACCATGGCCAAAATGAAGCAGTACAACCACTGCAGTTCAGCACTTACTGGGTAATAAAGCTGGTGAAAGATGTCTCAGGCTACAGATAAAAGGCACTGAGATACAATCTCATGACCAGCTATAGTCTCACAGTCTCTTCAAGGGATTGCTTTGTCTACACTAATAAAGCAGCACAGGCCAACACCTTTGGTTCTTTGGAAAGGTAGGAACATAGGAAGAAAGGAAAGAAGGGACTTTAGGGTCAAGAATTAGATGCTAGTACTTGTTTTCCAGCTCTTCATCCTAAGTTCCTCTTGTGCCCTGCCCACTGATTTTGACAGATCCCAGATCTGTCACACAGTAGTTTTGGACTTGTGCTTGCTTGGCCTACAGCAGTTGTACTAACACTGGATGGAGCAGCTACCAAAGATCTGTACACACAACAACCAACTGGACAGAAAGACATACTAATTCCTATAGATCAGACATTAAGCATTGAACTCCACCAACACAAAGCTTCATTAGTGCTGAAATCTGCAGGAGACAAATCCATTACTGCAGCCAATAGTCCTCAATGTCAGAAAGCTGACCATTCTGAGTATACCATTCTGCTGCCAAACTTCTGTACTCCTGAGCCTGTTTGAGCCCAAACAGGCCACACCGAGCAGGACCACAGCAGTCTTCAAAAGCTAAACGTTTGAAAAGAAATGAGATACTGCTGCAATCAAGCTGTGTTTCTACTTCTGACTATAAACAACTAGCATGACTGTGCATCATTACCATGCTAGCAGACAGTGCTTCCATACTTGATCACAGGAGTGGCAAGAGAATTGTTTCATTGACCTCTGGTTTTTTTACCTGTCTCCATTAAAAAATTCCCTCCAGACCAGTCACAGTAAGAAGTTCCAGCAGAGGCAAGGAACCACCTTTGTCCAACACTTAATAAACACACAAATACAGGAAGTTTTGTCTGGCTTACAAGCAAATCAAACACTTTCCCTGTGACAGGACCACCTTCATCTGCAGTTCTGGGATGCTGGAGCCCACAGTTCAGTAAATTCCTGACTCTAGCACAGCCTAACTCTCAAAGCTGTGGTATTGTCCCCCAATTTTCTTCCTAGATATCCTCAAGAGCCACCATTGGGCTTACACTGCCTGCATCTTAACACTGACTGAGGACAGATCTTAATAGTTCTCACCAAAGCAACAAGAAGTTTATCAGACAGATTCTACTTCAAATAACAAGGTCATGCTAGAAGGAGAAAACAAATCACTGCCCCACTTTCAGTACTTAAAGGTCATACCAGTGAGCTGGACTTGGCACAAATTCCCACTAATCCTGAGATTAGCAGGCCACACAACAGCTTTAAATTTGTTCCTTTAAGTGAGGAACTCAACTGTTAAGAACTGCAGAACCAGCCAGTAACTTGTTTTCCTCCCAGAGAAAAACCTTAGTAGTCTCAACTTTTTCAGAAAAACTCATCGTAACACAAAGCCTGAAGTGGTTTGCAAAGGAAGTTCCTGCCCTGTCCTGCTGCTGTTCAAGCCATGAACATCTTACCACATCCAGGTGGATAAACTGATCTGTTGGCAGTCACTGGACCTGCTCTACTACATGCAAATAATGCATATTCATTTGACTAGTGACTGCTGCGACACACAGGTATCACTTTTTTCCCCCCAATATTAGCTCAGAACTCACGCAGTGAGAGTAATTCTTCACTGAATACCTCAGCTATTAGATCATCAGTCACTTGTGGAAGAAGCATGTCAATCCCAAGCTTCACCCTGTTCCAACAAAGTAAGCTTAAGCCCCAAGTCCCGTGAACACTGAAGTAGGCTACAGTTGAGAACAAACAGCATGTCTATTTTTGCAGGATACTATTTCAGTGAATCTGAAATGATCTTGCCACCTACAACTGCAAGTCAACCTAGCAATGCTTTACATACTCTTGAAAAGTTTTGAACTTGTTTTTTTGGAATATGCTTGACTCCTTAAGCTGTGATTCTGGCTATACTAGCCAAGTGCCTTTAAGAACTGCCTCTTCACTAAGAAAAAACACAACTAATTCCACTAACAGTTAAAACCTGCACCTCTCCATTCTCCCTGCAGCTGCTTCTTTCTACTTCTGTTCAGGCAGGAGTGCGTGGAAGCCACGCAACGAACATTCATGCTAGAAAACCATCCATTACAATTAGACTTATGCTAGATGCATTCTTCTCTTCCACTTCCCACATGATCACTTACACCATCAAAAAAGGGCTGGTGCAGATACAAGAATGAACAGCTGGGAAAGAGGTGCAGGATCATCTTTCAGCATGAGCACCACTTCAACTGTTTCAACTATGGCATTAATTCATACTCAGATCTATTACACTGTCCGTATCCCTGTCCTTTCTCTTCTGAATACCCTTGAACTCCTGTCAGTCCCTTTGTAAGGCTAAAGGTAAACAACAGCGTTTAAATAACAGGCCTTAGCAAAGGCAGAGACCACACATACATGCACAGACAGGCTATCACAGCAAGTTAGAACCACAAGTATAACCGTTGGAGAAGATTCAGCCAATTGAAATACCCTTTTTAATAAGGAAAGGATTGTAGGCAGCAGAAACTGCTTCTCTTCCTGGTAGGCTACCATAAATACAAGCTACATGCCTGTTTTTACCCAGACCCGGTCCCCAACAGCTTCTTTCCTTCCCGTCACCCTCCAGATTGAGGGTTTGAATGAGACTGGCCTTCAGGCAAATCCCCTCACAGAGGTTTCTCTCCAAGTAGCATGCACATTTGGTTTTTACTCCTCTTTTGCAGCCGAAGTAATTCAGAATGCATCAGGCATTGTTCTGAGACCACACTGCAACACTGCTGGAGTCCTACTTCTTCCAAGATAACCAATGCTGCTTTGCCTGAGAACAGCTAGTAGAGTAACCTTGAAACAATCTTACAAACTCCATAAATCTTGCCTCCGCTTCCGTATCTTCACAAAAGCATACAGACACCTCAATTCAAGTGCTGCTGCAATAAGCTACCGGTTACACATTAAACTTTTAAAGCTGTACACTTCCTGGTTTTCACAGAAAAATCTGCTATTGGACTGAGCTACCTACACGGGTGCTTTAAACTCTAGCTCCCACCATTAAGCTCTTGATTCCCAGGTATTCTATATATACACTACTCCAACAAGTATTCAAACAGCTCCCTTTCAGTGAGATAGGCAACTACTCCCTGTTTAGTAATTACAGAACATATGCCTAAATGCAAGTATTAAAACAGAAACATGCTTTTTCCTCATTTTCAGTTCAATTTAATGTTCATTTAACACATCCACAAGGAAATATTCACAATGTCAGGTCCCAAATAAACCTATCAAAAGAATCATTCATTGTACACTGAAAGCTTCTCTGGAAGCTTCCATTACAAAGGCAGTATTTACCTTGTGTCACACTATGCCTATGCAAGAAGAATCAGTAATCTAGTCACTTAAATGTTTGGTCAACAAACCAACGGCCTCCTCAAAACACCATTTCCAGCAAGTTGTTTTTCTGTGGTGTGTATTTATTTTCTTAAGCCTCACAACCTCTAGGACTCGAGAATCCTGCTCTTTATAGTAGTCTGCACAGAATGAAGTTGGTTGTTGCTCAGCTGACAGCCACCATGTGACACTGAAACAAAAAAGGGGGGGAGGGGGAGGAGGTGGGCTGGCTGTTCTTTTAGGAAGCAGTTTATCTCCTAAAAGCTAGGCACAAACGAGACTCCCAACCTTCAAGAGCTTCACACCATGTCATCCCTAATTACGGTCTCCTCCATTTCTTTCCTGGTATCCTTTATATAACCTACAAAGGAAAAATGTAGCACTATTGGATGCTTCCAATCCTGTTCTTCTACCCCTCCCCAACAACACACAGATGCCCTACAGGCTGTATCTGCAGCTAATATGGACTACTTACAGAAGCTCCCAAGTCCCCAGTCGGCTCTTATGTAACTAGACTCCACCTCACCATATTACTTACGTAACATGTATTAAGTAGCGTCTATTATACCAAGTCTATGTTAGTCACATACTCGGTTACTTTCATTCCAGTAGTTCTCACACAACACATTCACCAAATATCGAAGCTGTATTCCCCCTCCTCAGATTACGAAGGAAAAGAAAAATATTCACATCTGTCTGGGGACAGGCTAAGAACAGAGAAAGTACCATGAAACACTTCTAAATGGAGCAAACCATCACACTTAAAGCATCAGCAATCTCAACTGTTAATCTGTTTGTTGGGTTAAATGCAGAGGCTAAATTTACACCCTGCCATACAAGAACAAGACATGGGAACTAGCACTGAAATGCTCTGAAAACATGAGAACCCCACCCAAACAGTAACACGAGTTGCATTCCTTAAAGGAAAAAAAAGTGTTAGGATTGGGAAACATACATTTTTCACTTCCCCCCCATCAGAAAAACGAAATAAAAAAGACCCAGAAAACATTTGCCAAACTTCCAAGCCTACCCAGACCTGCGTGACAAGTTCATTTTCCTAAGAAGCTCAGGAAATAAGACACGGGGCATCTTCACGATATTTGCATACCATAGTTTTCATTCGCAGTAAGCACGTATGTAAAACCCTGTCAGAGATGCAGGCCATCCTCGGCCTAACTTCGCAATACGCGCCGCCTCACCCCACAGAAAAGCTGCTCAACTCCCACAACAGGCTCCAACAACAGCAAGTCAAAGAGCATCGATCCGTTTGTTTCCCCCCTCCCCCCCCCCGCCGTAACAAAGCTCTGTTCCAACAGGAAAAAGTCATTAACAGCTCGCAGATTTGTCCCTGGGTCCCTTCACCCCGAAGCCCCGGCAAAGCAACACTGGAAATGCAGCCACCTCCTCGTCACAAGAGCAACTCCGCACGCCTGCACGTTCCCCTCGTGTTTTAACGAGGCCATGAACCATCGCTCAACCCGCTCTTTAAGTACCATTCGAGGATTCCGGGGAGCCTAACTCGCAGATGCAAGTGCTCTCGGACACGAGAAGGGGACGCCGAGCGAGAGCGGGTGGCATTTACGTTGGTACGGGCGGAGCGAGCAGGCGCCGAGGGGAAAAACTGTCCCTCGCGGTGGGTAACGCCGTACGCAGGGAGCGAGAAGCTTCCCCCGAGAGCAGCTACACCCTGGAGATGGGTGGAGAATTAAGGAGAGAAGCGAGAACCTTCCTCGGCGGCAGCTACACCCTCGTGCACAAGGTTAATGGGGGAAGGGAAACGGGAACCAACGCGGCACCGACGGCGTTGTGCGGGGAGGGGGAGGGAAGCGCGGACTCTCCCAGGCAGCCGCCGCCGCCCCAGCCAGCTTGGGCTGCAGCCAAAGCCCACAAGAATGCAACGCGGTCACATGACCTCCGGCGGACGTGCAACTCCCTTCCCTCTCCAGGGAGACCCTGCGCCATCTTGTACTGACGCAGTTACAAAGGCAGGCGCGAGCTGCTCCTCTCCCGCTCTTCCCCCCCTTCTCTTCACGGCCCCGGCACTGTTTGGGAAGGAGAAGCCAAGGCCTGGTCCCGCTTTCCTTTTCACCAGCTCTTCAGGGATCCCCCGCCCGCGAAGTCCCGCCTGGCGCTGGGATCATGGCGCCCGTTTTCTCCCTTTGCACCAGCCTCCCCCGGCAGCTCCCCGGCCCTGCCCAGCTGCGGCTGCCCCTGCTGCAGGATGATGTCAGCGCCAGCCAATCAGGACGCGCCGGGCCACCCCGGCCCGCCCGGCTATTGGCTACCGCGCAGCTCCCTCCCCCCCTCCTGACTCCGTCTCCGCCGCGGTTCGTTGCGGAGCCGCAGCCAAGGCACAAGTGGGGGAGGGGAAGAGGAGGGGGAAGGAAAAAAAAAAACCTGCACAAAAAACCGACAACCAAACCCAGCAAGACGCCAGCCGCCATTTCGCGCAACAACAGGCAGAACCCGAGCGAGCAGCCCCAGCCAAGCGCCCTAAGGAGAAAGAGAGAGAGAGAAACAGAGACACACGCACAGAAGAGTTAGACAGGAAAAAATACCCATAGACTCCGCCATGATCACAAGACGTTTAATCGCCCCCCTCCTCCCTCAGACTCAATGCCCCATTACAGCCGCCTCCTCTGCGTCCAACCAGCTAGCAGATCCCTTCACCTCGGCTCCCTCCTGCCGCAGCAGCAGCTCTTTAGAGCCCCAAACTCTCTGCCCAAGGTGTGTGGGGGGGACGCTAGTCTATGGCGCTGCTGCTAACTGCTTCTCCAGTCCCCCGACTGTGGCGGCTCCATCGAGGCACGGTAGGAGCTGCCAGCCCAGCTTTTATCTGGTGCCCCGAGTTTGCGCACTGAAGGAGGCTCGCTCAGCCCCTGGTGGGCGTCGAATGAAAGCCCAGCCGCCGCCTCCCCTCCCTCAGCCAGCCGTACGGGCTGCGGCCGGGCGGGGAAGGCAGAACGCGAGGGGCTATGGCGGCAGAAGAACAGCTCGGTACCGACGGCAGGCGTTGGCTCTGCCCCGGAAGGCTGAGCGAGCCTCTGGCGTTGCCGGCTCCCGCTGGCCCGGGTAGGAGCAGCCTCATACCTGCTCCCCTAGTGCTGTTCCCTAAAGGGAACACGAGGCTCCACTGCAGAAAAACGCCCTCAGCTAGTGCTGTCCTCGCTTGAAGAAAAGAACCTCTCCCCCGCTTGCCTTATATAGGAGCCTTAAACGCTTCGGGGAAGCGTCTCGGCCTCGAACGTCTTATGGAGAGGAGAGATTCGGTCAAAACCTCCACATCGCCCTGAACGGGTCTCGGTCAAGGCTCCCGCTCCCTCCCCTTTCTCGCCCCCCTCCTCCCCACCCCTCAACGAGTTCCTCGGCGTGTGCGAGATCCGGCGGGGCCACCCGTCTTTTCGCGTACTCGGTGGCGAAAACGTACTCCTCGGGCTCAGATTCGTGCAGAGCAGGCGTGCCGAGGGTAACGACCGTCCCGAGGAGGAAGCCGGGGAGGGGAGAGCAGCCGAGGAGGGAGCTCTGAGTCAGCCATCCGCCCGCCCGCGCTCGCTGCCACAGCAGCCCGGGCCGGAGCCCCTGCCCCTCCCCCGCGGCCTGCGCCTCCGGGGCTGCGCATCGCCCCCGGCAGCAGCCCCAGCTGCGGCCGCCCCTCCTCCGCTGCCCTACTTCCCCCCTCGCAAGCCCCCCTGCCCAGCCCCTGCCGCAGTCTGGTGTCTCGGCCGCGCCCAGACGGGGGCCGTTCGGCGTAAGGCGGAAAGCGCTGCTGTAAAATGGACACTGAGGGCTCGGCGGGCGCAGCCTGCGCTCCCAGCCCGTAAGCAAAATGGCGGCGATTTGGCTTCGCCCTGGTAACCCTGCCCCTGCCAGGCGGGGCGGGTGAGCCCCGTGCAGGGGGAGGGAGGGGAGAGCGGACGCCATTTTCCCAGAGAGGCAGTGACATAGAGGGGAGCGTAGGAGGCTGAAAGGAGGGAGACACGGGAGCAGCGGCGGCAGCGGGGTTTGTACACAGGTCTCGAGGCAGAGGCGCTTCCGAGCTGGTCCCCGTAGGGTTCTGCGAACTGAGTCAGGTTTGGGGGGAGGGGGGGGTCTCCTCTTCCCTTTCTTTTCCTTTTCTTCCTTTTATCAGAGCCTGCCGAGGCTTGTAGTCCTGCCTAGGGTAGGGATATCCGCAGTGGGGCTGTGGCATTGTTTTGGTTGGGACAGAGAAGGGGCTCAGCTGAGGGGTGCTGCTGCCTGGCCTGTGCCCATTACAGGTGAGTCTTCGGTTATTGCCAGCGTATTCGGCTGTGGGTGCTGTGGGGAGGGGGGTGGCGAAAAAGGGGGTGAAATGCGACGGGGACGCCTGGTTCCCCTCGGTGCCAGCGTAACTCCTTCCCACCCTGAAACGTGTTTAAATTCTGGTTTAAGTTGCCTTGAATTTGTTTTTCCTTTTGTGGGGTTTGGTTAAAAAATGGCAGGCTGTCGCTGTATATTGTGAATATGGCGGGTTACTGTAACTGGAGGAGCTGAGGAGAATTTTTTGGCAGTTATGCCAGTTTTATGCATTGTGCTTGGAAAAAGAGCCAAAAGGGGCTATTGGGTGACAACATAGGCTTCCTTGGACTGCTGGTTTTAGGAACGGGTCTGTGTGTTACTGGGACTGCGTATTGAGTTTTACGAAGCTGAAGGAAACCTATTCTCTTCCTCCATCCTGTATATTTTTGCTTTGTGGTACTAAAATGGCTCGTTATGGGCCTAATCTCTCTGCCTTCCACACCCCCGCCTCCCTTCCTCCCTCCCTGCTAGTACCTCGGTGGTGTAACCTGGACAAACGGACAGCAGTCCTCAGGAGTTCCTGTGCCAGTGTAAAAGGGGCTCATTCTCTCCACCCCCTCTCCTGAGGGTGTAAGTAGTTACGCTGGTGCATCCCTTTCCTGCTTGAGTTGCTGCAGCCAGTGTTGGTGTTCCTGGGCTGGCACGGTGCGATCTCTTAAATAAGTATCGGTGGGGTAGACCCTATTGCTGCAGACGTAGGGGAGGAGAAACAAACGGTTCGCTGTGTGGTACCAAAGAGGGTAGAGAAACATAATATAGCCTGATTATAAAGGTCCTGTATTCCCCCATACTCGGCCATTAGGGAACGTGTGGTGGCTGAAAGCCCCGAGGTCCCTAAAACGGTACCTACTACGTGTCGGTAAAAGCAGAAGTTCAGTGCTGCGTCTAGATTTAGGAATGTTTCAGTTTATTTACCATACCTGAAAGGAATAATAACGAAACGTTTTTGTTATCCAGGGCTCGGATCAGAGAAAAGAAAGAGATACCCATGGCTGTACTTACAGTGCATGATGAATTGGTTATAAACGCTATACTTTTAAAGTTACTCTTCAAAAAATGTGGAGCAAATTTTTTAATTTCCCTCTTTTGTCCTTTAGAGATTCTAAAAATGGCGGCCTCAGGCTGATGTTGTGGTAATCTAATCAGCTCGGGTCCTCCACACCCCATGCAGTGCGTTTGTCTGCAGCATATTAGAGTCTTATTGTGTTTAAATGGAAAGACAGTTCCCTTCAAATAACGTGCAAAACATCTCTTGGCTTTACGGAGATTTAAAAATGCTGTGTTCCAGCTGATTAATTTTATTGGTTATGTGTGTGAAAGGCAAGTGAACGAGACCACTCTCGTCGGGGAAAAGGGGGGGTGGAAGGAGGCAACAGACTCGAGCAGCTTCCTTGAGGGGTGTGTATAGAGTGCTGTAAGGTGAGATGTATGTCGGTTTAATCGCTTGGAAGAGCTGCGTTCGTGATGGATACTGAACTTCTTGGCCATCCTATTGACGACATAAAAGCAGTAGTATTTATCAAAAGAAATAGTGGATTAAGATCACTAAAACAGTCAGCTGAATTCTTTGTGGAATCACTTGTGAACGTCATGCTCACCCTCCAGGAAATACCTTTGCTGGACACCAGGGTGGTAATTCCATCTATTCGTAGTTTGAGAATACTAAAAACTTAATACTTGGGGAAATAATGCCTGGGAGATTATAACCTGTTACTTTATTAAGACGCGGAATTCATTCTGCCTCCGTGTAATCTTGGTATTCCATTTTTCCCCTTCAATTTATTTTGTATATTGTTGTATAAATTGCATATGTGGTAATACATGTTCAAATACTGAGGGAAAGTGCAGTTCCTAACCTCTAATTTTTTTCCTAAATGAAATGTGAACCTTTTAGTATCACCACTATAAATATGTTTGGGTGGGGGGAAGGGAGGTCACAAGGATTTATTATTTGGTAGTTGGTGTAGTGTGCTCTGATACAAACTATAGAGGCGGCAAACTGTATGTTTCAATCAGCAACAACAAAAAAAGAAATTAATTTGTCACTTTTTTTTCTTGGTATGCCTCTTTAATCTAGGCCTTGGTTTAATGAGGTATGAATTTTCATTCTAGTAGAGCTTTGGAACCTTCTGGATTTAAACAATTAAAAGTGAGGTATTAAAATGGAAAAACTGTCTTCAATCGCTGAAGAATTTTAATTTGGATACTACTTAGAAGCACTGATGTGTGGTTTAAAGTATACCTGAAGCTGAACAACGAGATAGTAAGACTTAGAGTGCTAATGCATGCCTTTCGTGTGTTTCGAAGCCAAAGGCCAGTGATTTCAACCACTGAGTGATGCCTAGTCCAGTAATGCATGCTCCCATCCTGCCTGCCTTATTTGTATAGATCTCATGTTTTTAATAAACCATGTCTTACTCTGTATTAAAAAGTACATTAATAAGGTTTTAAGGAGTGTAAGTACAGGCCTTTCTGGAAACCTTGTGCCTTTTTCTTTCCACTCTCTAGGTTTAAAGCTTCTTGTGAATAGTTTTTTTAACGTTATGACTTGGAGGGCTACCCAGCTCTGCAGTCTAACGTCATGGCCTCAGTCACGTTCTCAAACGGATTTCTGATTCAAGATTAGAAGAAAGTAATTTTGCGCACTTTACAAAAAGTGTTCTTGGGGGTGGTGGGAATAGAATAAACCCAAAGATTGAAATATTTCTACTCAAATTCACATCTTGGAGATTACAAATTTTATACCTCTGGGAATTTTAAGAAGCTCCAGAGTTTTCCTGTGTGAGTTTTAAGTGAGTCAGTTTGCATTTGTGACTCAGTTTCTCCATTTGTAAAAACGGATCTGTGGTAAGGAAACAATATTACAGAGGAAATTCAACCTTTATTTTTTAACTCCATTGATGTCTTACAGTATAGTCATAAAAACTGAAATACACCCCACCCCCCAACTCATAAAAAAAACTTGAAGAAGAAAGGTTTGAAATCTGCATTTGTTTTTTTCCAAGAGAGATTTCTGATTTACAAACACTGTGTTGCAAAGGCAGTAATATGGAGTGTAGTTCTAAAATGATTTATATATCTTCAAGCTTTTCATATCTGAAGGAAAAATCTGCTTAACTGTCACTTAGCCTTTTGGGTGAGCTTTTTTGCCATCTGGGAAATTTCAGAGGGGAAATAATACTGGCTTTTTAGACTATATCTTGGGAAAGTTTCTCTTAAATTCAGAATTCTTGGATTATGTTTAGGAGTTGCATTACCTCATGTCTTTGGTACGGTTTCAACACACAAAACTGTTAATATTCAGTTGGAAAGCAACAAGAAATACAGCAATTGGTGCCACGCTGCAGGATGTAGTGTCTCTACTCATCTGAGTTTGATTTAAGGACAGTCTTAATTTTATGTGCATGCTAATACTAGTTTTAGTGAGGACTGTTTGTGGGACTTAATTAAGGAGTGGTGTAATAATTGTAGAATCATGGCATTGTTCTAAATAGATGAATGTAAATGAAGGTTTAATGAAAATATTTTGCTGTTTTCATTTAACATTCTGACAAAATTGAATAGTGGGGGTGTGTAGATTGATGAAGATCTAGGGTAAAACCCAGTTCAGACTTCTGGAGAGATCCTGGGGAAGTCTGTCTATGTTATTGGCCTTGTAAGTTCTATACAAATGAGCATTTGTGAATCTCTCAAAAGCAAATTTTGTTGGATGGTGTTTTTGGAACAGGTACAATGTTTAAATGTTTCCGCTGTGCAAATAGTAGTTCTGATTTATTGCTAAGAATGAAACTTAAGGCATCTCTGGGGAAAAAAGAAGTTTCAGCGTATTTATAACTATATATGTGGATTAAGAAAAATCACTTTTTATTCTTCCAAATTTGTGATTATTTAAAATATTAATTGCAGTGGGCTTCTCAGTGGTGCAAGATGAATATTTCTAAGTACATCAGTGTTCACATTTTCTTACTAACCAAAGAATTGTACCCCCAAAAGTTAGCCTAATCTCTCTGAGGATCCAAAGTTCTGCTTGTGACCTTCATACTGCAAAGAATCCTGCTATACTTGTGTTCAAAGACAAAACTGTTATTACCTTTAAGGCATAACAAGTTATTAAGAAGAAACCTTGTCAAGGTTTTGTATACTTGCTAGGAAATACTGAGATTATGTTAAAATTTGTAAAAAGAAATTAAAAGATTAATGTGGCATTAATGAAACAAGCAAAATTTTAAGTTCTGCTGGTTGTTAATTATAATAATTAAGTTTATCTGTAAACCTTTGAAGACTCTCTTGTTGTACAGAGTATATTTTTTTAACATGCCTGACTTGAGTGCTTTCTTTTTTATTTTTTTTAATTTATGTATTTGGGAAGAACTGTGATAAATCACAATGTCCACTCAAGTTACGTGTTTCAAAAGTACAAGCGAAGATTAGATTGCATTCTGTACAAGTAAAAATGTGTTTTTTGCATATTTTCTTGAAAGAGCGTGATCTCTCCTTTCATGTGACAGTTCATACACCTCTTAGAGGGAGATAGTAGTGTCATAAAACTTTGCTGGTCCCTTGCAACTCTCACCTGTTTTGCCAAGTATGGGAATACCAAAAGTTTTGCTCCTAGTTTCAGAATTTAGTTTTAAGTTAACGTTTTCAAATGTTATAGCTATTAAAGTGGCATGGTGAAGCTCAGGTTTAGAGAAGCTTATTTCAAAATTTTATTTTATCCACATTTGTAGTTGTGTTTGGTGTATTCTTTTATGCCATCGGAGTCTAGGTAATCATTTACTTTTATATCTTTATCTCACAAATCACCATCAAGTTAAAAGACAAGATGATAAGAATAGATTTTAATGGCGTTATTGTACTTCAGATTACAGTTTAAGGAGGGCCTGTGTTCTATGGTCCATTGTTGGCTATTTCATCAGTCATAGAAAGCGATGAAATTAATATCCTGTATTTACAAAGTGAGAATTTAAAACGTATGCAGGATGGTAGGTTTGGATCTTTTTATTCGGGAGCTCTGAATATTTAAATTGGTTCGGTGTTTATTACTCTCAACGCTTCTAATTTGACTGGGTCTGAAGATACTTTTTTTCTTCAACAGTGGGTGATGCTATTAACGTACCTTGAGTAGACAAAAGGACCTAACGCCTAATTAGTACGGTTATAATGGGACTGTGTTTAAAACCATATCACAAGATATTCCCAGTCTAGACAGTTAATCCTGGCTTAACTGTTGGTTTAAAGAAACTTTTCCAATGAGAAATGTTTTTAGTAGGTACTACTTCAACTGAAGGTGAAGGTCTGAGAATTAGAGCAGCTTGCTTATACCTTTTGGGGAACGTGTATCGAGATGACACCTCTCACTTGGTTTCCAAACCTATCATGCTAGAACGGAAAGAAACATGAATACTTTGATAAAAAATACAGTAGTTATTTTACCGGTTATAAGATAAGATTCCTCCCTCAGATGCTTTACCAAGTAATACAACTATTTACCCTTTTTGCTTAGGGTAGAAACACTTGATTGGAGTCTGATTCTTTAATATCAATATGCAGGGTTTTTATTAATTACTGTAGGCTTTTTTTATAATGTTAGTTCTCTACTGTCTCTTACTTTCCAATCACATCTTCTGTACTGGAAGAAATAAAAGACAAGTTTCCCCTTCTGTGTGGCAGTAGTATTGAATGTTAAAAGCTGTCTTTAGTGCTTCCATTGCTGGGCAGAATTTCTTTGTTGTGTTTAATCTAAGATGATGTATTTTGTGTCTGTGTTACTACAATTAAAAATAGATACTCATGCACACTGTCATTTGAAAACACAAAGGTATAAAGTTACAGATGCATGGAATCTAATTTACTAACACAAGTCAGTGTAGTTCTACGGGATAATTGCAGTTGAAAATGAAATAGTTTTGTTTTCTTGAAGGTAGGAAAGATCTTTTGATCTCAAACTTCTGTATTTTATTGACTGTCCTTGAACATGACATAGTTCTCTCAGTCTGTTCCCTTGCCCTCTCTTGTCCTCTTCCTCCCAAAATATTAGTAAAGAGCATTGAAAAATTGTCAAGTTGTTACCAAGAAATATAATCCAGGTTGAACTGTTAAAATTACATAAAAGTGTTCTGACTTCTAGAAAGAATTAAAATTTGCCTGAAAGAGCACAACTTTCTGACTTGCTTGTGTTTAGATTCCTAGGCATCAGAGTAACTAGTCAAATGTCTACAAACTGCTTCTGCAAGTATAAGCACTGTTGTGCTATTCATGTAAGTCAAATGCCACTGGTAAGACAGGGGAACTAGTTCCTTGGAATGTACTTCAGTGAAAACATGTCAGAATAGAAATTTGCTTAGCTGAAGTGTCAGACTTCAAATAAGTCAAAAGAATTTACTGCTTGTATAGTAGGCATCTAATAATTACAGTAGACTCCTGAGTCTTATTAAGCAACATAGAAAAAGTAAATGAATGAGTTTACTTGATGTCACGAAGTCAGCAAATGTTAGGTTGTTGAAAGCAGTACCATTACGTATTTGTAGCCACGTGTTGAGTTCCCCCCCCCAAATATACTTAGGCCTTAAGTTTGTCAAGAATAAGAAGGTATAAATGTTTACTTGAAGAATAACTGGTACGTCGCATATGGGCATTTCGTTCAAGTTTAATCAATGGTTATTTCCCGCTTTGTGGTAGATGAAGAAAAGTGTTTGTAGTAAAACAGCTAATACAAAGATTTTTTTTTTTTAACTGGGAAACTACTTTGTTTTCTTAACCTTTGAATTTCTGTTTAAAGGAACTTTACATCTCACAGTGATATAGTGTAACACGCTGGTAGGTAGCTGGTATATACTTCTGCAAGTAATAAGCAATATTGCTATCATATGCTGTACTTGCCTTGTATTTTACAATTTGTTGGCTCTCCAGCTCAAGCAATTGCTAATTTTTCAATGGATAGGCCTTTTTATTCATGGCTTATTTTAAAAGTATGGCAGACGTTTAGTAAATTTAGACATCAAGTGATTGGCGGTTAATTTTCAATGTTGGGGGTTAGTTTCTGTAAATACAAAGATTAAAATCTGTAAGCGTGGTATTTTTCTGTATACCTTTGCTTATTGCTTCTTGGTTATATTTCTGTTCAATAAACTAATTCTTGCTCTTTCTGTAACTGCATTTACCCTTATTTCCCTTCTACCACTCATTCTTTTTCTCTTCCTAGTCCCATATTTTGTCTAACTTCCACTGAGAGAAGAAAAGGAGGAGTGAAGAGAGAGAAGAGGTAAGGGGAAATATTCCGTGTTTTTAATGGACTGGCATAAATGTCTGAGGAAGAGAGATCACCTTCCATCACTTCCTCAGGAATACAGAAGAGCAGCACTCTTGGCTGTAGGCTCGAAGATAGCCTACAGCCAGTTGAAAGTAGCTCTTCTGTATGGCAGAAACTTTGCTAACCGACAGTCTGATTCTAGGTTTATACTTAAAAGGGCAGCTCTCTTTCCACTGACTGGAGTTGGTGTAATGGATGTAATGACCCATATACTGAAGAATTGATAGTTACATGATGGAAACTCAAAAGTTTTTATGTATGAATCTTGAATACCACAGAGGAGGCAGATTTTTTTTTTCTTCATTTCAGATCCCAAACTCAAGACCAATTACTGAAATTTAGTTGTCATTCCAAACATGACTGAGGTCTCTGTTGAATGTAAAGTCTGTGTATTGTATCAGGATGTTTATAAGTATGCTAATGAACTCTTCACCACGCTTGTTCTTACTCTGCATTGGCCCAGTAGGAAGGCAAGTAGGAAGAAGAGCCTTACCCAGTAGTCGTTTGGCTGGAATAGCTGTGTTTCTTAAATAAGTTGGCCTCATGATCTCTAGGTCTCTGTACTGGTTGTCAGTTCAACCAGTAACTTAAAAAAATCCAAAATTTGATAGAGTTAGGAACTTGGTACCCTTGAGATCTCTGAAGCTTAATGAAAATCTAAAAGGGGATGGAGAAGGGGCAGCTATGAGCAGTGCCCAGTGAGGAGCAGGGAGAGGAAGCATAATGATTTTAGCCATTATCTGTTCTCTCTGCTGACAACTGCTCTGTGTGTAGCTCCAAACCAGCCATAGAAGGTGCTTTTTGTTTGGGGGTGTGGGTTGGCTTTTTTTGGTGTGTGAGGTGGGTTTTTTGTTTGTTGCTGACTGACAGGACATGAGCAGTAGGTGGGGTGGACTTGACTACTGGCAGTGTGTAGGTCAGTGTGGATGGCATAGGAGGTTTTTGAGGAGCTTGTAAGTGAGGCCAGGAGCTCAATATTAACAATATTGTGTTGAGAAAGGTCTTGCTATGAGAGGGATATAGAGCACATCAGGTCAGTGGGAATGTTTGGGTACAAACTACAAATACATAGGAAACCAGATTTATTTTAGAACAAATTGTATGCCCACTGTGTCTTATTTTTACCTGCTACCCATTTTTGTCTCAGCACAAATTTGAAATAGACTGCTAACTTTTCTGTTAGGTTACCATAGAGAGCAGCAAACAGTAGCAAAGGTCTGAATTTAGACCCATAGGTGTTTCTAGGCCTGCATACATCATACTGCAGCTGCAGAGGTGTAGTATTTGGAAGTTGGATATCCCTCTAGTCTCTTCGCACAATCTATACCATGGTGGAGAATGTGGGGAGAAAGAGAGAAAGAAATTCCTTGTGGGTAAGATTAGTCTTTTATTTATGTATTCTGCTTCTAGGTCTGATTAAAGATGGGTTATCACCCTAGAAACAGTTGGCAATAAATACGTACTCAGATTACTTTGTTATATGTATTTTACGTGTATATATGCAGCATATATATTTTCCATGGTACCTTGTTAGATAGATGAGTATATACACACAAATACGCACACAGAGTAATTCACTGTTTGAAGGCTGTCTAGAGCATACTATTAAAATGTTAGTTTCTATCCCTAGGTTTCCTAGTAACTATTGTATAGGGAGGATGTGAGTGCTCAGAGCAGTAGTAGAAAGCAGAAGTTTAGCAAAACAGGATTTTTTTTTTTGTGAAATCTTAATATTTTCTTCTCTCTTTTCCCTGTAAACACCCTGCCCCAATTTAAAATAAGTAAATATATTTAAAAAGAAAAGGGTGGGAGAGATTGTAGACAGGGTAGCCAGGTAGGAAAGCTCAGGTTTTTTGCCCTGTGACAGTTCAGGTCAGTAGCTTTCACACTGGCTTGGTGGACTGCGATAGACTGTATTGATAGGTGCATTTTACCTTGGCAGCTTCTCCGGTATGGATTGTACTGGGGCACAGGCGTATCAACTTTTCTTAGGTCCGTTCTTGTGGGAAGGGTAGTTCCCATCTCCACAGGTTAGAATTGTTGACCTGTAAATCTGAAAGAAGGCATGACAAGAATTGGTTTTGCTAATGCTTGCAAAATGTGTATATACGTATGATGTAACTGGGGGGGGGGGGGGTGGGAAGAGGAATATGTTTAAGATTGCAAGCTCAATAAAAGGCAACTTATGCCGAATATTTTTTTTTTTTTTTTAGGCGTTTGTCCTCTGAATTCTGTTCTTCCCTTCTTCTAGTGTATGTAGTAGGCTTGATTTGGTGTCTCAATTTTAAGGCACTTAACTATGTTCCTGTGTACTATATTGAGTACCAGCACTTCAAGTATGTTTTTATCTGTCTCCCGTCTAAAGAAAGCGTTTTTTTAAGGGGAAGAAAGGCACCAGCATGCCTTGTAGGCTATTTTTCCTGATGTGGTAAGAAAATCAAACAGAAATTACCTTTTGGTGGTCTGTATTACCTGAGATGGCTTGCTTATAAACAACTAACAGGAAGACCATCAGGAGTCACCAGAGGTTTGAAAGCAGTAGTACGATCTTGGAAATCATTGGATCTTGCCTGGAAGACCTTGTTGAGATGGGAAACTGTAGCTGGTTTCAGAATGATCCTGTGTGACTCTCTGGGACCAACCTGGACCCACAGTAGCATGAATTCTGTATTGGAAGCAAATGAAAGCTGGA
Organism: Rhynochetos jubatus; assembly: GCA_027574665.1. Lineage (NCBI taxonomy): Eukaryota > Metazoa > Chordata > Aves > Eurypygiformes > Rhynochetidae > Rhynochetos > Rhynochetos jubatus. Next base: position 14,455,325 of record CM050652.1, read on the forward strand.
GTTTTGGTTTGGGCTTAGTGCTATATGAGTGCAGGTGGGTTGCTTTTACATTCAGATGGACTTGAAGTTACAACCAGATTAGCATCTATCTTGTGCTAGTTGAACTGAATGATCTTGGTTGACTCAAGACTGTCATGCAACTAGTTGGTGTATTTTACATCTGAATCATTTTTATCTTTATATCTGATAATTCTTTTCTACCCTTGATCATCTTCCTTGGTCCATGCACGAATGGAAAATTTGTTTCAGCAATTTAATCTGTTCCAGTAAGCTTCAAGTTAATTCCCTTTCATTTTTAATGGCTTTATACAAATCTATGCATACTCCGCGTATTCTGATACTTAAATACTGCTCCAGGAAATGGTTACTATATTTTTTGCCTGTAGTTAAACGATGTGAGGCTATATGTTAGCAAAAGAGAGCCTTTTCTGTACTTTTGCTCAGGGGAAATAAGCCCTGCTTAAACATGGGGTGAACTGCCCATTTCCTCATAAGTTGGGAAACACAGGCTGTAACTTTTCAGATGTTTAGGAGTAATAATTGTTCTCGGACATTTCAGTTACTCAATTCACTAAATATGGGTAAATTATCACTTTCGCTTTTACATATTTCATAATATATATTTGAAATTACATCATTTTGCTTTTAGGGAAAGACAGTTGGCATGTATAGATAGGTTAGAAGGCTTTGATTCTTATTTTCTCTCTAGTTACATGTATTCCATGTATAGACCTTTTGAAGATGCAGAGCAGACACAGTATAGAGATGGTAATTTGGTTAGTATATTACTCTTTCTGAAGTGACATTAGCTAAGGACTTTGAGGTTACGTTGCGTGCATCAGTATAAAATCTAAATAATTATTTATCTTAAACCAGCACTGTTTCTTCTCATGAAATACTCAGCCTAATTATAGATTAATTATAATTAGATTTTTTCCTTCCCTTAAACTTCTGCCCTGCATTTAGGGAGGGCCTGGTAACTCTGTAAAGGCATTCTGTGATGAAATCCCCAAGTCTTGACACTTCTAACTATGTAACTACTTTTTTTTTAATCTTGTAATTGTCAGCGGATGGTGACTGATAGAAGCAATTGCTAGAAAAATTATTGAAGAATTTAAGGTGTTTATTGAAGAATTTCGGGTTTATATTGAAGTCATAAAACCAGGAACAAAAATACTCTATTTTTGTAATGCCTAATGATGTGAGAAATTTGAGCTGATTCAACAATCAACTTACAGAAAACACTACACTAAGTTTAGTATGTGGAAAATTATTATATTTGAGCTAAGAAATAACTTACTCATAAGCTTAATTCATGATTTCCATTATGTCCCTTTATAAATTAGAAAACAGATGTTGTATTGCACCTTACATTGAATTCTATTCCTATTTTTTAATAGTGGAAATATTTTCCATATCTTTTAAATGGTTTTTGTCATTAGTATCTATCACATGACAACAGAATCTGGAAATTGTTCCTTGTCTTTCCTTCCCCCATACATCAATGACATGGTCTGTGTACTCTTAAAGGTACTAAGAAGAATAGTAAAAAAGATTCCAATAATTTTTTTTCCCCTTTTTGTAGTGTTAGGGGTAAATGCGGATTAAACACACCCCTTCCCTTCCCCCCCCCCCCAAAAAAGCAAATGAAAAGAACAACCCCACCTTGTTGTAATAAGTGTTTGATAGTATCTTGATATGTTAGTTTCTCTTTAGGATTTTTTTTTGTCATTAAGGCACAGAGTTGTTACTGGTGCTGCTGCCATGTATAATCTTTGATTTTTATGAAAAGTTTTCCATCTCTGCACCCAGATGAGAGTGTTAGTATTCTTACACATCCGGCATAAGTTCTAGCAGGCTTCCTTAGTCCTATTTCCTCTTCCCTCTTTCTTCTTAAAAAAAAAAAAAAGTGAAATGTCTTGCAGAGGTGAGCTACCAGTGTAGTGTATAACCAGCAGAGTTGTACCTTTCCATGTAAAGCAAGTACTGTTTGCTTTCTTCTGACCTGAAAAATATGCTTCATTATTAATAAAAATAAGTGTAAGTCAGTTCTCTGAGCAGATTTAGAGTTACTTTCTGTTTGAATCTAAGTAGTGGGAACTCGGTTTTCATTATCGCTAAAAGAAAATAGAAGTAAAAGTAGTTAAATGTTTGGTTGGGTTTTTTTTTTGTTTTTTGTTTTGTTTTTTTGTTTGTTTGTTTGTTTTTAATTTTTCCTACCTTTGGGAGTGGGGTGGGAGCAGAATGTGTGTGGAAAGACACAAAAAGAAACTTACATGGAAAATGCCATGGAAGAATTTGTCTAGGCTCTTGACACTTAGAGGGTGATTGATAGCTGGGATTATGAAACCTTGTTGGAGTCATCTGGGCAGTTTGGCTAGACTTCAAATTCTTATTTTTCAAGTGTACTTTCTGCCTAGGTGATCTGTCATCTGCTTGTTTCCTGAAACTGTTCTTGTAGGACCATCAAAAGCTATTTAGAAGCAAGTGGAAGGAGGGGAAAAAACCCATGCTGATGAAGTAGATCTGGAGTTCCTCTCTGCCAGTATCTGATCATAGCAAGCTGATTTTGTTTTGAATGTTTTTGTTTAGGTTCAAAATGATGTAATTTCAGGACATTACCCATTTACCTTATGATTCAAGAACTGAGCCCTCTATATTTGTGTGGTTTGGGTTTTTTTTTTTCTCCTCCATAAACCAGTGAAGAAGTTACGCTTTTTTCATATGCTGTGGCACACTTAATCTTAGATGGACATAGCAGAAAGGAAACGTGGTCTTCGTTAGACCACAGAATAATGTTGTGTAAGTGGAAAACCTCAGGGATAATATGTAACTTTCTGTTGTTTAATGCTGTGCTGGGTTCACCCTGGCTGGAGGCCAAGGTGACCAGCAAAGTTGCTCTATCACTCCCCTCCTTGGCTGGGCAAGGGAGAGAAAATACAAGGAAAGGCTTGTGGGACAAGATAAGGCCAGGGAGATCACTCAGCAATTACTGTCATGGGCAACACAGGCTTGATTTGGGAAAAATAGCTTAATTTCTTACCAGTCATATCAGAATGAGATAATGAGAAATTAAACCATATCTTAAAACCACCTTCCCCCCACCCCTCCCTCCTTCCTGGGCTCAACTTTACTCTCTATTTTCTCTACTTCTTCCCCACCAGCAGTGCAGAGGGATGGGGAATATGGGGGTTGTGGTGAATTCATAATGTATTGTCTCTGCTGCTCCTTCTTCCTCAGGGGGAGGACTCTCCACACTTCCCCTGCTCCAGCATGGGGTCCCTCCCACGGGAGACAACCCTCAACAAACTTCTCTAACGACTTTCACATGAGCTACTCCAGCGTGGGTCCCTCCCATGGGGTGCAGTCCTTCAGAAGCAGCCTGCTCCAGCATAGGTACCCCATGGGGTCACCAGTCCTGCCAGCAAACCTGCTCCAGCCTGGACTCCTCTCTCCATGGGGCCACAGCTCCTGCCAGGAGCCTGCTCCAGCGTGGGCTGCCCACAGGGTCACAGCCTCCTTCAGGCATCACCCCTGCACTGGCGTGGGGTCCTCCCCGGGCTGCTGGGGAATCTCTGCTGCAGCACCTGGAGCACCTCCTCCCCCTCCTTCTCCACTGACCTCAGTGTCTGCAGAGTTGTTTCTCTCACATATTTTCACTTCTCTCTATGGTTGCAGTTGTGCATTTTTTTCCCACCTTCTTAAACACGTTACCCAAGAGGTGTTACCGCTGTCACTGATGGGCTCAGTCCTGGCCAGCGGTGGGTCCATCTTGGAGCCAGCTGGCATTGGCTCTGTCAGACATGGGGGAAGTTTCTAGCAGCTTCTCACAGGAGCCACTCCTGTAGCCCCTCCGCTACCAAAACCTTGCCATGCAAACCCAATACAACTGTATAAATGATGTTCTTTGTACACAGATGAGTAATTCGGGATTTAATGTGCTCTTATACTTCTGTTGTGCGAGCACATTTCATTTTAAAAAAACAGTTCTGGTGTTGTAAGCAAAGTGGATCATGAGAAGTGTAGCAAGCCTTCAAATATTTTAGGCTTGATATGTCTGTCAAGTCAAAAAGCTACTCTGTATTCTCTAGAGGGGAAAAAGAACTACCCTAGAAAAATGTAAACCAATGTGACTGCATGGTCAAGTGTGACAAGTTTCTTGCCGGAGGTTGATTTTGCTCAAGATAAGTGCTTTAACCAGATTGAACAAAAAGTTGTTTTTTAAGATGAAAATCTTATTATTTGGGCATGATAAACTTCTAAATTGCAATGAAATAAAAGCGAAATTTCTTCAAATAAGGAATGTGTTTTCATATAATAAAGCTGTGCTAATAGGGTGATAATGAAAGAAAATTTGATGAATCCAAGAAATTTCCCAAAGTCTTTCACAGCCCACAGTGTATATTATCACTAAAAGAACAGAGTTCTACTGTGGAGATTAAGGTATGGTAGATGAGCTACTTTGTCCAATAAAGATCTGATCATCAGTCTTTGGACCAGCAGTTTTTATATAGTGCCTTTTAATGATACAACGCTGAAATAAACTGGGCAAACCAGAGTGGTCATTGTGACTTTCAAATTCATGTACTCCTTGAAGAAAGACTTTCTCACACAGTGAATTGTGTGTAATCTGCTTGGATTGTAGCAAGACTTCTCTAACACCCTTCTTTCCACTCCTCCTGGCCAATTATTTAAATGAAATGCACCTATGAAAACAGCTACTTAGAAGGCCATTGGTGACAGATTGTCAGAGTTCTGAAAGAATAGTGACTTGAAATAGATGGGTACTTGCAGAAATTGGAAATTATCATATTACAATAGCAGATAGTATTTTATGACTCATCTAAAATATCAAGCTTCAAAGGATTAGCAGTCACTTCTAAAATGGATAAGGAATAAAGTTCCCCAGTGGTTATGTTGGTTTTTTTGTTCTGAACTTTCCAATTATTGTAGTATAATGCAGTAAAAATACTGGGAATATTTTGGTTTGTCATGATAATAGTGATTCTGATAGGACAGAAAAGAATGGTTTTCCTTCATCCCCAACCTGACATCTGTGGTGTTCGTCATTAGATGGCCTGTAAGGTCACAGTTCTGTTAATAAGTGGGCATAGTGTAATAAATTTATCCTGGATTATGCCCCCTTCCCCCATTACAGGAATTTGTTGAGGGTGGCTACCCATAAACAATGAGCTATGTTTGTTTACATTATCTTGCCTATGTAGGTATTGCAACCCAGTGGCTGCCTCCATTCTTCCGTACTTAACTGTAGGCAGAGGAACAGCACTGGAGGGTTTTGTGTGTGGTAAAAATTAATGAGGTAGTACTGCAAGCATGTTCTGCTTCGCTCAGGTGAAACAACTTCTGTTTAATGCTGTTTGGCAAAATAAATTTGAGTTCCTCAAGTCTCTGACGTCTAAGAGACTAATCTACACTGAATAAATTTTTGAGTGAATTCTGACTTAAGGGTTAAAGATGAATTTCAGTAGCTTGCAGTAGGGTAAGGAGTTTATTTTGGCTCTGTCTGCCTTTCCCGTGTTTTGTCTTAGAAGAGTGGTGATGTATTTGCTTGGTCAGAGATGATGGCATTAATTGGGCCATGTGTTATCAATGAATGTTCTGTCTTTACATAGCTCTAAAAACATACACATAGCACTCTTTTTCTATATTACTTAAAAAAAAAAAAAAGCCCCAAATTTCACTTAATTCCCAGATTTGGTAGCCTCATCTTTTTGTGTTGACAGTGAAGGTCACTCGAATATGTTGGATAACTTCAGTTGTTTCATGGAAGCTTGTAGATGTCACAGCCCTGAGGCAGCTGTCTAAGGTTCTTCATTTCCATCAGTCTCCTGGGCATTTTTGCCTACGTTAATTTCCCATTGTTGCTCTACCTGGTCAGAACTGTTTAAAGAAGAGTCAGTGAAGAAAAACCACACCACCACCAAAAGAAATTTTAAGTGCAAGAAATAACTAAGTGAGGATCTTGATCCCAGGCAGTGGTGTCCAGTGTGTCTTTTAGACCTGCTTTGAAACACACTGAAGCTGGGTTTTTTTAGTTTTATCTCATTACAAGTATAAAATAAAATCTGTACGCTAATGATTTGTTAGCATAAGTGAAACTGCAGTTGGTAGTGGAATAACCGTTTGCCTGTAGGAAAGAATAAAATGGTAAGGTGATGTTTCCTGTAAGTTGTAGGTGATGTCATTCAGGGTTCTACCCTATGAGTAGAGTAAACTGTGATGGTAGAAATGAGTGCCCACTTAAACTGTAAGAGGGGCTTGGGGTTTCTCTTATGCCTGCTACTAAAAATATTAGAATAGAATTGAATCATAGAATACAATGGTTTGGGTTGGAAGGGACCTTAAAGATCATCTAGTTCCAACTGCCATGGGCAGGGACACCCTCCGCTAGACCAGGTTGCTCAGAGCCTCATCCAGCCTGGCCTTGAAGACAGCCAGGGATGGGGCATCCACAGCTTCTCTGGGCAACCTGTTCCAGTGCTTCACCACCCTTTCATGAAGAATTTTTTCCTGATACCTAATTGAAATCTCCCTGCTTTCAGTTTAAACCCATTACCCCTTGTCCTGTTGCTACAGGCCCTTGTAAAAAGCCCCCCCCCCGCTTCCTTGTAGCCCCTTCAGGTACTGGAAGGTGCATTAAGGTCTCTGTGGCACTTTCCCTTTTCCAGGCTGAACCAGGCCAACTCTGTCAGCCTGTCCCCATAGCAGAGGTGCTCCAGCCCTCTGAGCATCTTTGTGGCCTCCTCTGGACTCAATCCATCCAGTTGATATCCTTATGTTGAGGGCTCCAGAGCCGGACGCAGTACTACAGGTGGGGGGAGAATCCCCTCCCTCAGCCTGCTGGCTACGCTTCTCCTGATACAGCCCAGGATGTGGTTGGCTTTCTGGGCTGCCAGCGTACACTGCTGGCTCATGCTCAGCTTCTAATCCACCAGTCGTTCTCCTCAGGGCTGCTCTCGATCCATTCTCCGCCCAGCCTGTACTTGTGTTTGGGATTGCCCCGACCCATGTGCAGGATCTTGCACTTGGCCTTGTTGAACTTTATAGCATTGGAGTCACTAAATAAAATGAACAGGACCTGTCAGAGTCCCTCTGGATGGCATCCCTTCCCTCCAGCTTGCTGACTGCACCACACAGCTTGGTGTCATCGGCAGTTGCTGAGGGTGTGCTCGATCCCATCATCCGTGTCACTGACAAAGATGTTAAAACAGCACCAGTCCCAGTACTGACCCCTGAGGAATGCTGCTTGTCACTGGTTTCCACTCAGACATTGAGCCATTGACCTCAACTCAAGCCATGTTTTTATCTACCAAGTGGTGCACCCATCAAATCCACGTCTCTGCAATTTAGAGACGAGGATGTCATGTGGGACAGCATCAAACACTTTGCACGAGTCCAGGTACATGACATTGGTTGCTCTTCCCCTACCCACCAACACTGTAACTCCATTGTAGAAGGCCATCATATTTGTCAGGCATCATCTGCCCTCGGTGAAGCCATGTTGGCTGTCACCAAGCACCTCCTTGTTTTCCATGTACCTCAGCATGGTTTCCAGAAGGATCTGCTCCATGATCTTGCTGGGCACAGAGGTGAGACTGACGGACCTGTAGTTCCCTGGATCCTTCCTTTTCCCTTTTTAAAGATGGGTGTTATGTTTCCCATTTTCCAGTCAGTGGGAACTGTGCCACTTCACAAAGGGCCCTCCAATTTGATCCTCTACTTTTGAGCCCTACAGCTCGGTGACTTCCATACCTGCTTTTGGTTTAACATGTTTTTCTTGAGAATAATACCTTGTTTCCTTAATTTTATGCATAGCTGGTGATGTAGTTTGACATTTGTGGTATTTGATAAGAAGATGCTCAGTGTTTGAATGAGGACAGCAAGATATCTCAAGGGCTAGGTGGCCCGATTGCTTTCCTGTTTGTTGTATTTCGTGACTCATGCAATGGGATCAAAAAATTGCTGCTGTCTAGAGGGAGAATGAACTGGAGAAGGTTTAGGCACTTCAGAGCATGCCAAGATGTTTGATGTTAATTGCCAGACTTCACTAGTGAGATGAAATTTAAGAAGTTAGATGAAGATGTGGTGCCAGTTCATACTTTAGAGATGCCCAGTAGATGATATTTCATCATTCTGAAATACCAACCTTGTCAACAAAAGGAGCAAACTCAGATTTAAGTCCACTGTGCTTTTTTGAAGTCCTTTTTGTAAGTACCCCATTTTTCGCTGGAGGCTTGTTAGGTTTTTTTCTTGGCAGTCTTGTGTCTGGCAAGGATGAGTGTGTTAGGAATGTTGATCTCAGAACTGTTGGGCTTTCATAGACTTAGGTACTACCCCATGTCAGATGGGAGGGGTGTATTTATTAGGCACTGTATGTGCTTCCTTGTAAAGTGGTCTGTGTTCTTGCAATTTCAACATTTTGGAAGGAGTTTTCAGTTACTCATTTTGCAAGTATTAAAGATGGGGCTATTTTCCTTCAATTACATAGTCACTTGTGGAAAACCTTGTCTATATTAGGCTGTAAAAATGCCTTAGTTTTCTAATCTGAATGGAGACCGTTGAGGTGCTGTGTAAATCTCCTCTCCTATACTTGGTTGGGTGTTCTGCCCTACTTTGTAAGAGGAGGGGGAGACTAGTCATAACTGGCATACAGGTGGGACTGTTGTATTGGCTTGTGCGAGGGAAGCAGATTGTAGCTTTGCTGTACAATTAAAACCTGCTGATTAGTTTGCTACATTAAACAAAAATCACTTCTAAAAAGGCCCCTGATGGGTATAGTATCTTCTGATGTTGATCCATTAAAATTTGAGAGGGAAATTGTTTTGTATTATTACTGTGAGTCATTAGGATGATTTTGGTTTAAAAAGTACAGAATGGGAGTTAATAGCATTGTTTCTTTTGACCTTCTTAGTTTGCATTGTGAACATTGAAACTTGGAGTTTTTTAAAGTACAACACAAGTGGACAATGCTCTCTAAGAAACGCTTGAAAAATTGGGTAACTGGGTTTCCACAGAAAGTGACAGCAGCTGGGCTCTGGCAGTACAGAGCAGTAAGCAACTGTGCTTGATATTCAGTAAGTCTGCCATAAAGTGAATGTCACCTCACTAAAAGTGATGAATGATGTTTTTTATTTTAAATCACCAATTTAAATGATAGTATTTTTTCCGGTTTGTAATAAAGTTCAGGCCTTAAGATCATCACACACTTAAAATAAGTGTATTTGAAGTTAACACCTTTTAAAGAAGATTGAATGTTTTCTTTTCCTTTGCTTGTTTAAAATAAAACTAATGAAATCATTGTGGCAGTTAAGAGTGATTTGATTCCACCCCCCAACACATGATGTAAAATTGCCTGCCTGGTTTTAAGCTGTTTCGACTGACTCAGTCTTCTGCTTTATTTTTGTTTTTTTTTAACAGGGTTTGTGGATGCACTTAGATGTTTGCAATGAGCACTGTGGCTGGCATGCCCCAGTGTTTTGGATACCAATGCATAGGACTCCGTAGTAATCGAATTTATCAGAAACGAACGTCATGAGCATAGTGATCCCACTGGGGGTTGACACAGCAGATACTTCATATTTGGAAATGGCTGCAGGTTCAGAGTAAGTATGGGAACATAATTTGTAAGTTTTCATTTTATTATTTGTATTTTTATTTTTTCCCTAGTGAGTATTTTTTGAATACAGTTGGAGAGCACTTAGGAGTCTCCTTAGTTTTATTGAATCTTTAATTACTGAAATTAATAACTGTCACTTCATTCTGAAGTTAGTTCCTTCCTCTTCAGGGAGAGCAAAGGAGAGAAGCTAAACTGTTCTACAGATGCATATTTTTCTTGCTGATCAGACTGAGAAGTACAGATTCTGCCTGGTTTGCTTTTCATACTTAAAATATTACACCATTTCAGTTTCCTTTTGACTATATGTAAAAAAAATACAATTCTTTTCATTTCCTATGTTAAAAAGATAAGTTCATTTGGTGTGATACATTGCAAGAGAGTGGTAGTAATGAGACAAGGATGCCTTTAGTTTTGAAAGTTGAAGGCCTGCCTTAATTGTCCTATAACATGTCTTCACAGAGTTATTTTATATTGAAAAGCTAGTAGAAATTGTTAATAATTTGTTTCAGTTAGTAACTATGGATAACTGTATAAAGGATTATAAAGAGCCAGTGAAACATGAATTCAAGAAACTACATGAAGTAGGCATAGTGAATTTCTGGGTTTTGTGTGTTTTGTCTTTTTTTTTTTTAGGGAGAGTGTGTGTTTCGGGGGTTTTTTTTGTTTTGGGGAGGGGGGTTGATTTTGGGGATTTTATCCTAGTGGCAATCTGAATCTGTAGGCTAGAGTTTAGGTATTGTTGATCTCCAACTGGAGATTTTTCCTGTCAGCCAAGCATTTTTCTGTGTGTGTGGTATCGACCTGGCTGTCTAATGTTATGAGAGGAGAAATAGCGTTTTGGGCAATTTGATTCTTTGAGAGGTAAAAGACCAAGGTGGTGTTACCGCCTTACCAGTGACACATCATCCTGTTTAGCCCTGTGTATTTCACAGTAGTACCTGGATTTTCGTCCCCACCCCGTTTTCTCTGTTGTTTTGCATTAGTAGGATATATAAAAGGTGAGGTTTTTGGGAAGAGTTGGAGACATAGGGAGACAAAACCCAATTTGTTTCTTAGGTCTAACAAAGAATATTAGATTCATCATTTATATATTAAGTTGGTTTCTGGTATGTTTTATTAACCACTTGAGATGCTGTAACTCTGCATTCCTCTGAGCCTTTCTGTAGTAGTGTAGAGACTTCTCACACCTACTTGGTTTAGATACTGAAACAAGGAATTAGTCTTATTTTACATACCTGTTTGAAGTCTTTCAAAGTCAAAAATAAACTTCATAAAGTGGTCCTTCATTTAACAGGTGCATCGAATAACAGGAATTGAAATAGCTTATGCGCAGCCTTTGCTTGAGAGCATGTACTAAGTAACGTTAATCCGTTTAAGAAGCAAATGGCTTTCCTTCCAAGCTGCAAAGGAAATGTTACGCACTGTGAGCAGGACACTTGAACAGCTTTTTAAGGGAATGTTTCTCTTCTGCGCTTTCAGTTATATATGAGGCTGTTCTAAGTTTGCACCATTTATCTGAAGAGAACTAAATCCTTGCCATTTAAAGCTTTTTGTCGCATTGAAATTTTGAAGTTGTTTTGTTGATCTCTTATATCACGAACACTAGTTTTCTTGATGCATAAGGTTTTTTAACTTGAGTGACTCCCTCCTCAGCTCTTTATCTTTTCCTGTGATTTTCTCTTACATTTAGAGAGGTCATGATTCTGGAGGTTGCTGACATTCCTTGCAGACGCAGCATGCCATGCTGAACTTTAAATAAATAAATATAGTTGTCAGTATAAACAAGATGGAGTTCACAGGGTGTTACTTGCTTGATACTGTGCTGTGGTGACCCAGTTAGGAAGAGCTTTTCTTTCAGGTGTTAAGTGATTGTTACCAGTTACATTAATTCATGTCATCTCTGACATACTTAAGCTGAAAAATGTGTCGTTGCAGGATTGCCTTACGCTGATTTAAAAGCCATGTCACTGTCTAAAGAAGTGTCACACAGAGGCATGTCCCTAATCTACCAGTTTGTACAGTCGTAAGCCTTTTCTATCACCACCTGTGTGATTTACATGCTTCTTGTACAATTTCTTCCAGAGAGTAGCATGTTGGATATAAATTGTATTGATAGCGATCATAGATTGTCTTTAAGCAAGTTCTGGGGTTTTCACAAGAGGGAGCAGTTGGAATTTCTTCACTGTGACTGGTCTGATATTGCTTCATCAATTACTGAAGCATGAGCAAACGCGAGAATGGGTGAATAGCAAACCTGATTATGGAGGAGAAGGAGTCCAGGAAAAAACTCTTAGTACAGTCTCTTAGCGCTGAGAGATTTTTCATTATGCTTCAAACTGAAGGATATGCATATTAAAAAGGTAGATAATTTATGTAATTACACAGTTTTTCATTATTTCAATAATTGTAGCAAAGCTATGGGGAGAATGTATCTTATTAAAAGGTTTGAAGGTCTTAAAAATGGGTTGAAATTCTCTCTTCGGTTACTTGTATCTTAAGTGAGCTCTCCAGTGGTGGGTTGATCTTCGTAGTGCCACAGTAGTCAGAACACATGTATATTTTGCCTTGCTTTGTAAAAATTTTACTAAAGATGACTATATGTGACTTCTTACTGTTAAAGACCTGTAAGAGTAAGCAGAGCCAGCTGTTTTGGAAGGTTCAAAATGCACCGAGTTAGTCTGTCTCAGGGCACGAGCACATTGTGAAATGCCATTGACAGTACTGCTCTCCTGCTTTTACTATGTGTGTATGTTTTTTCTAGGAAGGCCTTTATAATGAACCTGACCAGCACAGTGTATGGAACATTATCTTGAGCTCAGTATATGGGAGAAAAGATTAGGAACATTGGTGTAGTCTTCAGTGAGAGCCTACCCTCGCATCACTGTTGTTGCAACTGGGTTGTTTGGTTTTGTTGTGTTTTGGGGTTCTTTTGGGCTGTGGGCTGGGTTTTTTTAGTATTTTAAGCCAGTGGGAAGCTTGTCAGGTCCTACAGATGGTGTTGTGCCAGCCTATACTTGTAGGGCCTGTTACCGGGTGTTTAGGTACCAGAACCCACTGTGGTAGAGTAGTAGTGCTCAGTTCTTTGTTGTCCAGGGAACGAAGCCCATCAGATGCGTTTGGTTAGATGAAATGTCTTGAAAATACTGTTTTTCCTACAACATGTATTATATTCCTTTATCTGAGCTGACCTTCAGCCAGATTGTGCTCAGGTGTGCTGGTGCAAAGGGAACACAAACCTGAACTCTCTGAAAATTCCACCTATCAAACTGGCGTGTGGCAGGTTGATGCTGCTGAAGCGTGCTTGGAAGCAAGAGGTTTCCTTTGGAGTTTTGACAGGTGTTTTCAGGAAGTACTATTAGCTGAGTTTTAATAGCCTAAAGCTGGGATACCCCCCAGCCTTTGAAAATTTCAGTTGTAGCGAGATTTTCTTTTCCATTTGAATACCTGCATTTTTATACAAGTGGTTGATAGCCCCAAATTCTAAGGACTGATGGTATTTTTAGTGTAAGTCAAAACCACCTTCAAGATACCTCCCCAACCTTTTTTTTTTTTTTTTGATTATCACATGATCAGAAACGAAACAATATTTAAAAGGAGTGGGGCAGGCAAGACGGGCCTTTTTAAAGAACAACTGGCTACTGCTTAGGATGGTTGGTAGTTGATTCCCCTGATATGTTAACTGTAAGCTTGAAGGGACTGAGTTTTTGGTGAACGAGCTGGTCTCGTATTGCTTACTTAATTTCTCACTAATGCCATCTGCTGGCAACTTGCGGAATACTTTGTTTGCATTGTATTTTCAAATACGAACAGTAGGAAGCGACCCAGAACATGAGAGCTGTTTCACCTGCAGAAGGAAAATTGAGGGTTTTTTTTTTTAAAATACGTGTATCTTTGCTTTTTTATTAATTTGAGAAAATAATATGTTCCTGGTTTCAGGTTACAGGGATGTCTTAAATCATTGCAGCCCAGGAGCAGGGAGGAAGCTTTCTTTGTGGTGCTTTTAATTTTGTTCCTTGAGAGTATTTTGTACAGTTTTTAATTGCTACCCACGGCACTGAACAAATATATATGACATTTTAGCAAAATGGCACGACCAGTTTATCATGGTAATAGTTGTTTATTTTAGGGCCTAATATTAGGATTTTGATCTAACTTCAAATATACTGTGTTGTAATACAAACATTTCAGTTTTGATGAACGCTAAAAATATCATAAATATCTCCTTTAGTTAGACGCTAAGGGTGCAGATGTTTGAGGTGAAGCTGAAAAACGTGGTATGCTCAGGAGATTGACAGACTTAGTACCTCAGTCTGTTGCAGAGCTGGCCTGTGTTCAGCAATACAAGCAAGGAAAACCTCATAGTGTTCTTTCAGATCTGAATGCTTATGCTTTTTCTTCCTCAAAACTTTCTTTTTGGGTGCCTGTAAGAATGCCAACAGTGAGATTAGGGGAGGTGTCTGTAATACAGTAGTGCCTTGCTACTTGACCCCTGCTACTTGAATCAAAAATTCTTTCCAATTAATTTTAAAATTAAGTGCAATCTCATACTTCAGTCGGCTGTACAATTAAACATTTTACCAAGAGGTATTCCTTTATAAATTCTGAGATGCCTATTTGAGAAGATAACCTTGACCTTTGGACAAAGGATGGTATAGAGGTTGAGTTTTCTGTTAAGGTCAGGGTCATGCACATGGTGTGCAGAGGAGGGGCAACAAGGAGCTCGGTGAAGGGCATGTTAAAGTGTTGGCAGACCTGCCTGCCCAAGTTAAAGTTGTCTGTACTTCTGTGGAGAATTGATACTCAATCTGTACTTGTCGGGGGATGAATTCCACTTTTCTGTTGACTATAAAGGAAACCTGTCATGTTTAACTTCAGTGAACCATCTCCTTCCCATAGTTCTCAGTCTTCTCCACACTGTTTCCCACTCCAGTCTAGCATTTGGGTGGATAAATGGAATAGCACAGTTATATTCAAAGCTCTGGTGAGCATCTGTTACAATTTAAAGAAGAATCTGTGGTTCCTGGGGATAAGCATTTGAAAACAGCTTTGAAAGCTGATTCTGCTCTGATTTTGTATTTATGTTAAAACTTCTGTAATACAAAGATTTAATTGCCTTTTTCTCACCCAATTTTCTCCCACCCTTTTCCTGTCTTTCCTTGCTCAAGTAAAGTTGTGCATTTTCTGTGTGATCTGAGTCTGGTTTATGAGTATTAAAATAGTTGGGGATAAATGCATTTGTTTGCTTTATTTTGGTTTTGGAAACTTGATGCTTCTTCCCACAACTGTTACGCCTCCAAATATTAAACTTGGTTCTCTTAAGTGGTTTATATATTGCTGGAGTAGGTAGAAATGGATTGAGGGAGAAGGGTGTATTGTCTAGCCTCATACTTTGCAAGAGATTTAGAATACCTGTTTCATTTCTGTAGTCGGTTGATGAAATAGGCATTACCTATCTTTCTAGGACATTTCCATTCTGGTACCTTTCATTGAATGCTCCCATGTTGAAGGAGCTGGTATTTAAGTTGTGATAATATTTATTTTCAATGAAGGAAGCTCTCCTAAATTAATTGCAGCATTGCTGAAGGATGGATTGTACCTGAGTTACCCTCCCTGTCTGTATCAGTAAGCCTTCCTGCTCTGAAAACTGAGTATCTTCCATATGCTGAAGCAAGCAGGACCTAGGTTGAGCTTTGAACACGCAGTGGGTAAGAGCAGCCACGCCCCTGCTTTGCCCTTTCAGTGAATGCTGAAGCATAGCAGTAGAAGCAGTGCAGTGGTCAAGACCCTCTTGAACTGGGCAGAGAGAAGTTCGTTTCTGTCCTAGCCATGATGGATGGAGGGTCAGTGCCTCATTCCCTGGCGTTTTTATGGGTAGGTTGTCGGAAGGATTAACTCAATGACGTTAATGGTCTGTGATCACAAATGCATTGTGTCAGCAGACAGGTACAGGCAAGTCTGTTGGAAAGGCAGAGCTTTTCCAACTTCTGATCCTTTTGTTTTTTTAGTCTTGGGTTTGAGGAACCCGGCAAGTTCTCAGCTGCTTCTAGAAGGTAATTCCAACAAACTGAATAAAATAATTTTTAAGTTGGCACGCGGTGTTATGAGTAAATGAGGATTTTTCTGGGTTTATGAGGTAACAAAGGACGAATGTCATCCGTTGGGTTGTGTCTCATGCTCGTCAGAAGTTGTATTTCTCACGTTAGTACTTCACATCATTGCTCACTCACGTTTGATCACTCTCTAAAGGCAGCTGGTGACGCTTAAAGATGTTAATGTGCTTTAAGAATTTTTTTTCCCTGTACTCTAGAAACTAGTGTCTTCGCCCAGTAGTGTTTTTGACTAGTGTTTCTTGTTAAACAGTTTTAACATGTAGTAACCTCACGTGGGGAAAAGCTAATAAGAAATGGGCCACCAGAATCATTAGTAGGACACGTTCACGCAGACATGAAAATACTGTTGTTTTCAGGAAGCTAATTAATAACTATATTATTACAAAAACCGTTATTAACAAATACATATGTCCTTTTAAATCAAACTAGTGTTGCTTCATGGCATAACAAAAAAGCCTCTTTTATATAGTAATATGTAAGAAAAACACAGATATATTTGAACTTTGGCTTCGGAAATACCAGCTTCATTTAAAAGATCAGGTTAAGGAATTACTAAGGTATTTGTGATGGGAAATAGACTCTACACATCATAAAACTGAACTTGGAAAAGCGGACCAGGCTTGGTTTGTGACGCGCGTCAAAAGACCCTTCAGTTTTAGGTACTGATAGTTTGCCCTGCCTGTCAGTGTGAAAACAAAACAAACACCCCAACCGAACTGCCTTTCAGTACCAAACCTCTTGCCCATTCGTCGCGTTTTTCAGTCCGTTTAAGGAAAATGGCAAAGCGGCCCTTTTCAGACGGGTCTGCCCCGCGCGGGGTTCCGTCTGCGGCCAGGCCGCTCCGCGGGCGGGTGGTGCGGCGGTGCGACCGCTGGGTGTCGCCGCAGAGCCGCGGGGACCGGGTGGCGGGGCGCTGCTGCCCGGGGCCGCCTCTGGCTCCGGTCACGGCTCGCCCCGAATCCTTTCTGCGGCTCCTCGTACAGCGACGAAGGTTTGGGCGTAGGGACCGCGGGCTCCCTGACAGCGCTCTTTTCCGTCCCGGATTGGCACTTCACAGCGCGTGATCCAGCATGCGCTTAATTGCCAGCAGGCAATTAGAAGTTGTGTGAATTACATATCAATTGTATTTATTCTATTTCTGTCTTTTGCCTTGCAGACCAGAATCTGTAGAAGCTAGCCCTGTGGTAGTTGAAAAATCGAACAGTTATCCGCACCAGTTGTATACCAGCAGCTCGCATTCACACAGTTACATTGGTTTGCCCTATGCAGTAAGTTTTCTATGCTGTCTTCTGTATAAAATAGTTATGTAAAGTCTGCTGTTCTTAACTGAAAAAGCTCTGATTCATGCTTACATTTTTGTATCTTATGGTGAGTTGGATAAGTTGAGTAAAGATGGTTGATTAGAAGCAGATTAAAGAACACAGTGCGCTTATATGTAAAACATAGTTGAGGAGATAGAAAACCAAATAACCAATTAGCTTAAATAACCATCAGTGTATGAACATTTACTTTGGCTTAAATAACCATCAGTGTATGAACATTTAAGAGCTGTAATTTATCTTTCAACAAAAATCTAGGACCATAACTATGGTGCTCGGCCTCCTCCAACGCCTCCAGCTTCTCCTCCTCCATCAGTGCTTATAAGCAAGAATGAAGTAGGCATATTTACCACTCCCAACTTTGATGAAACCTCCAGTGCTACTACCATCAGTACCTCAGAGGATGGAAGCTATGGAACTGATATTACCAGATGCATTTGTGGCTTTACACATGATGATGGATATATGATCTGTTGTGACAAATGCAGGTAATGAATATTAAATTTGAAAGGTAACAACTACTTAAAACTTCAAGCTGCTCTGAAAGTAACTAAGTGGTGTTTTAATTATGTTCAGTCATAGGAAATTTCTTTCCATCAAAACAGTGTTTGAAGGTTGTATGGCTTTCTAATAGGTGAGGTTGTTGGTTAAGGCCAGTATTTTATACTTTATTCCCGTCTGTCGTGAGTACTCATTAATTTGTTCATACCTTAACTTGTTCACTGTTGTTTTGTAAGGGTGTGTCTTTCTCCTCTAAAAAGGATATCTCTTTGGTAGTCAAGTTATTTTGTTAGTATGGTGAAATAAAAGACTTAGGGTTTGGTTCTTAATATGTATGTACTGAGTAATAAAGCATCTTGGTAAATTGTGTATATGTAAACGAAGTAACTTGCAGCATGCAAAATAATCTGAAAGAAACTTCTCAAATATTGGTTTATCTGTGTGTGATTTTTTTGTGATAACTCTTAATTTTCAAAGGACATAGTTTTAAGAGTTTTAATAAGTATGAAAAGACTAACAAATTCTTACCGGAGAAGCTGACGATTAAACTGCTTATGCTTAAGCACCTGCTTGATCATAGCAAAATAAGCAGGTGCTGTTAAGTATTTGAATAAAATGAGCTTAGAAAAATGAGCTGATAAGACAAATCTCATGTTTCTGGACTTACTCAGTATTAGCCAGTATTTTTATATTCAGTATGCTTAACAAACGCTGCTGAATTTGTTAGGTCGTTGTGTATTTCTAAAATGATTGTTACGGCTGATTGAAACATTAATTTGAGCTCTGTTCTTCTGTCTGCTTATGTAACAAGCTTGGTTTTTTTAATAACCTTTTCCCTTATTTTGAAATGTATTTAGATGTTCTTTCAGCAGTGGAGCTGTAGGCAGTCTCCACTTAGGCAGAGTCTGCTTCTTTTGAACAAGAGATTCTCTGTGAGGAGTTGGAGAGAGCTGTGATAAAATAGTGGGGAGATAACGACTATTTCTGTGTCCCAGTTCCTTCTAGCAGTGTGGGGATGAGCATAAACTGCTGTCCTAGGTTAGCCTTCAGACAAGCAAGCAGCCTCCCTTCCATGACTCTGGGAAGCACTTAAAGCTCTTCCTGTGCTGCACAGCAATGCTACCAGTCGTGGGGGAAGGAGAGTATAAAACATATGTTCTAATAAAATCTAGAGGTAAATAAAACAATATACTTTGTATATGTATTTATAAAATATATATTAATAATATATACTGTACTTGTGCATTATTATATTATTGTAGACAAATATACTAGTAAAATAATATTTAATGTGTATATTAGGAAATGGAATCCTTTTGTCTAAAACCAAAAATCCTGTTACTGTGTAAAGCATAAGTCTTGTTGCAGAGGGAATTTGTTTCTATCTTGTTCTCTATTGTGATAATTTACCATTTTGTATTTTCAGTGTTAGAGAAAAATTTCCAAGAGGGAAAATGAGTCTAAAGGAACAGAGAGACACCGGGAGACAGCCACAAGATTGGAATTACAGTGATCAGTGGAGTAGAAAATCAGCTAGCAGAGTGGTGGTGAAGACAGTGATTGAGATGTAGTTTTAGGCAGTATTGAATCTGAGTAAAGATCATGATGAAAAAGAGAGTGACGTGCTCTCTGTGTGTGGTGTGTATTTATTATGCACATAATTTAAAAAATTGTACTTAAAATGTTTCTTTTTTTTTTTTTCTGAAGTGTCTGGCAGCACATTGACTGCATGGGGATTGACAGGCAGCATATTCCTGACATATACCTGTGTGAACGTTGTCAACCAAGGTGAGTAGTTTGCTTGATTTGAAACTCTAGATGGAATAGAGACTATAAAAAGAGGAGGTACTGGAACAACCAACAGATAAAACATAGGCTATGTAGCATAACCCCCCAACCTGAAGTCATGTGACATAGCAGCGTCAGGGGGCATTTTGTTCTGTGTTGTAGGTAGATTATATTTGACTGTCATCATAGTTGTCCTGTGATGTAAAGTATAAAATACTACCTGTTACTCCAGAGAGTTAATTAATCTGAATAAAAGCCATGCGTGTTCAGAACGTTTTAAGTGCCAATAAATAATTCTTTTGAGGAATCTGAATTGTATTGTGACAATTGTTCTGAAGAACCTGTAGGAAAAACGTTTAGTGCCTGCTTATCTGTAATCCGTGGATCAACTCTCGATCTTACTTCTGAGCTATCAAATTTTGATGTGTTTTCAAGTGATTTGCATACTTATATGTGCTTTGCAGTAAAAGGGAATGGAACAGTGCACAACTGATGTTTTTCTAAGGATCTGCATGTTCAGCTAGTATACTATTCCGTCATAGTCAACGGAAGGCAGTAACTGTGAAAAGATCTGTTTCAATACTTGGATGTATCAAGGCATGTGAAGAATGGAATAAAATTTATTTTTCAATTTCAGGAGTTTAGATAAAGAAAGGGCAGTGCTGTTGCAACGAAGGAAAAGGGAAAATATGTCAGGTGAGTAAAGCTTAAAGATTTGTTTCCTTTGTAAAGGTTATAATGCAAGTGTGTATCAACTGTTTATTTACAGCCTTCAGCATATCAGGTTCAGTAAATCAATGCCTTTATCATTACTAAGGTAACATTATGTCAGCATTGTTGCAGTTTCACATGCTTTAATAAAGGTTGTCACCACTGCCTTTTTTCTTATCGTCGTGGGATTACGGAATCTGTTAGAACATGGTTAAAGTTTCATAATAATGAATGTAGCTTTTATAATAACCAGACTACTTTGAGTAAGCTACTGAAGATACGATGGAAAAGGTTCAGGTTTCTTCTGCAGTAAGAGGCTTTCTGAGTCTACTTTAATTTTGAAAAAAAAAATTTTTTTACAGCTCTGTCATTTTTTTCCTTCATAGTATAGACTACTCATATCTTCATACTAATCTCTTAAAACTGTTGACTGCAGGTGCTGTTCCTGTCCCTGAGAATTACATAATAAAGATCTAAAACAATCTAGCATAGTTTTGAGAAGGAATCCTAATTCTGATTTGTTGGCTCTAATTGTATTACTTGCATAACAGAATTACAGATGTTTTTATGGCCTTCGATAACTAGGTGAGGCTTGAGGTGCAAGTACTTCTTTTGGTTTCTGTATTTTCTGAAATAAGCTCTCCTGCCACTATAGAATTTCAGACCTCAGCTGGTGTAACTTGTCAGGAGCCATTACCAAAATGTCACATGTTTCTTGATTGACAGGTGATACTTTCAAGCTCTGTTACAAAAGTCATAATTGGGGAGGAAGTCATCCTCCTAAATTTACCATGTTTTACTTTCAAACCATGTCTCTGAAGTGCTGCGGTATGTGCAGGTGTGTGTGTGTGAGGATTTCTTTAAAAATACCATGTAGGTGGGGTCCTGCTGCCTGTTTCACATGCCTTCAGAATATTCACAAGTGTGTGATGTGGCTTAGAAGTGTGTTTGGTTTTTATTAGTGCCGCTTGGTGCGGCAGACACTTTTGCTGTCCAGTGCTAAGCTGCCTTCAGTCCCCTAAAGGCATTAATGACTTCTTTAGAACACCACCATCAGTTTTTGTTTTGTCTGTTTTCATTTTAACAAAACCAAGCTTTGTAAAGTTTTGGTTGACCTGCTAGATAGCAAAAATTAATCTTAAGAAGTTGGTGGTCTGAGCCATTTCAGTCATCTCTTAGGATTTATAATCATGCTATCTGATCATTTACTGTAAACTTAAGGGACGAGAGAGTCAAAATCTTAGCAGGAGCCAAAGAGATGTTTGCTTTTAGTGTTCAGCCCTCCTTAATCCTGATGGTTAGTCTTTTAAATGTGTTCTATGCATTCAATAGGAAAAGAAATAACTACATGCTAAATCTCAAGTATTAATGCAGAGTACAAAGAAAGATAAATTCTAATCCTGTTTAGTCCAAGACTCAGTTGAAGTGCAGTGCTAATTGCTGTTAATTTATAATACATAACCTGAATGTATTCTTGCATCTCTAGTTAATTTTCATTTAGTCAGTACAGTTGCTTGGCTAAATTTTTTGGTATGTTGACTGATATTACATGGTTCAGTCAGACTTAAAGTAATTGTGTATGAACTGTCTACCAAGACATTAGTTAAAATGGCCAACTTTCATAGATGATTCATGTAGGAAAAGCAAAAGTGGCATCACGTTTAATGTATCTATGAAATGTTTTAAGTATTGAACAGCAGCAGCATGTTACAGGTAACTTAGTAGAAAGTTACAGGTGCTTGCTTAACGGTAAGATTGCATTTGGGTGTAAGATTATTGGGATGTTCTTTGAGTGAGTATATATTTAGGGCCTTTTTTAAGGCTTACGTACAATAGGGCCTTTCATTTAGATATGGTATACTTTAATGTTTTTCACTGTAAAGATTTCTGAAGAGCTGCAGCTTTAGTTAGCAACGTTGCATCCAAAGCTAAACAGTGGGGAGCAAGTAGTAGGTCAGTTGATTTGCCTCAAGAAAAGAGTTTTTAAGTGAACATTTCACATGATACAAAATTTATTGAGGGTCTTAAACTTTTATGCATAACCACGTCACCTTTTTTCCTGGCAACATTTATAACCTATGGGGTTATACACCTGGGGCCTGCGGCGCTGGTGTTGGTTTTGTTGTTCTGGGATAAAAGTGAATGTTCTGGTGTAAAAATGTATTTTGATGCTGCTTACTGCGCATTGGATTGCGTACTGTGGTTCAGTGGAGTGAGCACCTTCGCTAAGCCCTTAGTTGTATCCTGGATGCTTTGGGTTTGTTTTTGTGATGGTGGTGGTGGGTTTTTTGCTTAAATATAGTATCTAGATGTGTAACTTGTTCAAGGATGTTGCTTCAAGCTGTCTGGTCTTGAAATTGGTGCTGATGAAATCACTTGCTGCTTATGGGGAAATGAGTCTGGGCCCATAACTTCTTGTGAAATTTGGAGAGTTTGTATCTTGCCTTCCAAGATGCAAAGTCTTCCCCTTAGTGTGCTTTACTAAGGCTCTCCAAAGTGAAAGCAGGTTTTGTAAGTTAGGAAGGAGTGTCTCAAAACAACTCTTTGTAATTATATGTTCAGTTGGGGTAATTATTCTTTACAGTAAGTTAGGGCACAGTGTAGACAACAATATTGAAATGCTGCTGCCCTAAGGAAGACGGTGGTTTGTGGGGTTGGGGGAGGGAGGGTGAGAGGCTGTGACATAATGATTCTGTAGGCATTAGTGTATGGACGACATACATTGACAGTTTCAAGAGGGCCTTGAATTTTCATTTCTCAGTTGTTGGTTATTGTGCTATTAATTCTTCTTTGACTAGACTTTTCTGCTTTCTATGGTTTTGTTTTTTAAATGCTAGTTCAAAAAACAGTACCAGCAGAGGTGTAAACAAATACAGAAGACATCGTCAGCTCCTAATATATTAAGTTTCATTATGTGCCTAATAAGGTGTTGAAAAGAACAACCAAGATTGTAAAATTGGATTGCTTACTATGCACAGAAGAACCATGTTAAGGAATATTGTGAGCAAGAAAAATCCAGAGTAACCAGTCGCTGGAGTTCTTTATTTAGTAAAGAAGGTTTCAGGAATTAGGACTGAGTGCACTGATTAAGGCAGCATCCTTCTGAACTCAGAAGGAATGTTTTCTCTGCTCTTACTAAGTCTGTGTAAAGCCTGCTTCTGTATGGTTTCAGAAAAAAGTCTTACTTAGGGTGAAGTATATTTACTGAAGGCAGAACATTTGGAAAAGCTGTTAAAATCCAAGGAGTCTGTACTGAGCATATGTGAACAGCAGTCTCTTATCTGTGTACACCATCGCTCTTCCAATCCTCCCTATACTTCACAGCCTTTCATCTTGACAGAACTAGGGTAATCCTGTTTCAGGTCAGGAAGTGTATTTGTCTAACATAAATGCTGATGTATGCTAAATTTCAGGCTTTGGCTTTTAGGTCTGTGAGTGCACAGCACGAAGAAAATATATCTGTCGGTTTGTGTGTGATCTTGTTTCAGCCAGGGAAACAGACTCTTCCCTAGTCTCTTCACAGAGTAGCAGAATGTTATTGTTGGAAGATTTTGAGGAGAGAAGGCTTTCTGCTAAATTGACATATTTACCCTGAAAAAGGCACTTGTCACTGCAAATTGAGCTGAAACAGTTGATTACGGCTTGCGTGTGACTGATTAATAAGCCTGCACAGGAAATGCGGGGCAGTCATTAATTTTAGCCTCCTCTAGAATACAGTCATCTGGGAGAATCCTAAAGCCATATTACAAGTAAAAGCTATATAAGATAGATATATATAAGGGAATTAATACATTTTTTTACTGGTTTTGGTCTGGTTCTAATTTTCCTTATGATGGAATTTTCAAAGAGCGGAATTAATCTGGTATCTTTTTCTCACCTGGCATTACAAACATCTGTTAATTACCAGCTTCTCATTGGTCAGTCATTTTCATACTGTTGCAAGTGTTGGTGAACTTTGCACGTGAGTGCTTGAAGCATTTGTCAATACACCTTTGTGTTTTTTTAAAGCATGTGTAGAGTAACTAGTGAGTGTTCTTTCTACAGCATTTGATTGTTTACAGAATGTTCTTTGTTTTAAAGATGGGGATACCAGCGCAACAGAGAGTGGTGATGAGGTTCCTGTGGAACTGTACACTGCTTTTCAACATACACCAACTACAATTACTTTAACTGCTACAAGAGTTACAAAAGTCAATGACAAGAAAAGGAAAAAAAGTGGAGAGAAAGAACAGAACATAGCAAAATGTAAAAAAGTAAGTGAATGTAATTTCTATTTGTATAACTGTGCTATAAATTATAGCCTTGTGACCTATATTTCTTATTAGGAGACACTGGTTTTAAAAATCAGGCTATTTTACTACCTGTGTTTAGATTGAAATGTAATAGTCTGCGGTAAATGACACAGTCTTCCCTCTCCCACAATTTAAGGTAATATGTACTAGCCATGAAAGTTCAACTTTGTAATTGAGGCAGAATTTGTAAGGTGGAATTGCATGTACTGGATCACTTGATATAGTTAAGAGGTGGTGAAGAATAGGCTTTGGATACCCAAAGAACAATTGTGTGTCGAGAAGTCTTCCGTTGTGGTTAAGTTCATAAACGTTTGCTGTCAGCCGTCCTGATGTGACTTCGTGTCCATTTATTTGAGTTGAAATCCTGTGGAAGTGTGCTGTCAAAGTCAGCTACTGAACTGCTCTGATAAAGGGGATATTGGCATTATGCTGTTTAGCTACAGGTGTAAACAATAAGACACATACATGTGAAGCAGTAAAATACATGGCATTTCCTAAACCCGGTTCCTTTCTGCAGGTCAGTTTCACTGGCTGGGATGAGAATGTTGTCCTTTAGAAATAGAAGTCAGAATTAGTTGCCATATGGTTTTGGGAGTCTTGAGTAAAATGTTTCCTTTTGAATGAGTGGTTCTGAATATAAATTTACTATCACATATTCTTCTGCTGTCTCCCAGCATTGTGTGAGATAATTTAAAGAATGAGGGTTTGTTGTAGAATAACAAATGTTGTTCAGAAGTTAACATTATAGGACACCTGTGACACCTGCTTCCTCCTCCCCTCTTTCCACAAATAGTGTAGTGAAGGATGTGGGCAATTTACAGATTTACCTTTAGGTACAGGGTACCTTTTCAGTTACTCTGCCTTGAATTCTGAAATTCTAGAGAGTCCTATTGTAATATGAGAGAAAGGTGTGTTTTATTGAGAATGTTCCACATTGAAAAGCTGTTAAGTCATGAATGGATTGGAAATTCCTTAACAGATTTTGTATTTCCTACAGAGAATATATATATCTGTTTTTGTTTCAGGCATTTCGAGAAGGATCCAGGAAATCTTCACGAGTAAAGGTAATGTGGTTTTGTTTGGTTTTTGGTTTAAACCTTAATTGTACATTACTTAAATAATACGGCTCATCAAGAATGCAATTAGGGCTATACATTAAGCATGGAAATATTCTTGATAACTAATGTACTACATATGCATCATAGTAATCTTAATTTAAGATGTAAGCACTACATATTTATGTCCTGCAAAGTTAGCTGAAATAATACAGTGTACATTTTTATTCTGGGAATACTGAGTTTTCAAGAGCCAGTGGTGTAATTGGAGCTCATTTGCACTATGCAAGGGAATAAAGTTGCGTGCACACGTCATTTGAACTTGGTAGCTCCAGCTCTTCAAAGCTGTAAGCAGCAAAAGAAGGAAAGTGCATTTGAACGCTAAACTAGGGATTCTCCTCGGTCATACCTTCATGCAGTCATCTGGTGAGACTCTAGTCCCTGAGATAATAATATGCATGGTGTGAAAACTAAGTATTTCCCATAGTTTATTCATTCTTGCGATATATAAAAGCAAGGGGGACATAATTTACACTTCAAATGTATAAGATGTGATTTGCCAATATGAAGACAGAGTTTGGAAAGAAAATCTGTATTTTGTACTTTTTTAGTATGGGCTTTGTATGGTTCCTTTGTGTCTCCATGGTTTTGTTAGCATCATACCTTTTATTAATGCTGTCTGTGTGTATGGTTCTGTTGATGCACAAAAGAAATGTAATGGGTAACAGGTAAACTGAATTGTTGAACTGCTTGCTGTTTTATTAATGTTTAATAGTGTCTCTGCTCAGGTGGATAGAAAAGGGAGCGTTGGTTGGCTGCTGCTGTCCGTAAGGAGCATTGGTTGGCTGCAGCCTGGCTGCTGCTTGTGAGGTCTGGAGGTACAACAGCACTTTCTTTAAAAGTGAAAAAATCTGAAGCACTGCCGAAGAAAATTGTTCAGCGAGGGATGGATAAGGGGAGAAAAATGATCTGTGCAAAGTCTGTAACATTAGATACAACCTTAGTGTAGCAGGTGCAGTGCTAGTAGAGTGTAGTAAGATGTGAAGCCAAAAAAAACTATGGTATGACCCTTGGAGTTGAAGGGAAAAATCAAATTATGTATTATATGATGGAAGCATATGTTCCCAAAAGTTGAGTAGGAAGGAAGATGTGACTTTCCAACTCCTGCACTCCTAGATTCATGATGCAGTGCAGTTGTGGGAGGAAAAAAATGTCAGTCTCCATTCTTGTTGTGGTTTAACCTTGGCTGGCAATTAAGTACCACACAGCTGCTTGCTTACCTCCCCCTCTCCTCTAGTGGAGGAGGAGAATCGGAGGAAAAGACAAGGAAGCTCGTGGATTGAGATAAGAACAATTTACTAATTGAATATAAATGAATATTATAGTGATGCTAATAGTGTTATTAGTATTGTTAATATTATGTAATGAAAATAATGGAAAGTAAAACAAATTGTAAAATAGCTCACCACCCGCCGACTGATACACAGCCAGGTCCTGAGTAGCAAGAGTCAGAGCCAGAGAACCTGAGAGCCAGAGCCGGAGCACGATCGCAGCAGAGTCGAAGCGAGCCTGACGAGCGAGAGAGTGACCGAGAAAGCCAACCGACCAACCAGCTAACTCTCTAACTAACTACCGAATGAACTATGGCCCCCCAGCCCACCCTCGGCTTATGTACTGAGCATGACGTGCTATGGAATGAAATACTCCTTTGGTCAGTTGGGGTTAGCTCTCTGAACTGTGTCCCCCCTCCCCACTGCTTGTAGTGAGAGAGTTGGGAATGCAGCTGCAGTATCATAACCTGAAAAAGACCTTGAATTGGTGCAAGCACTCCTTAGCACCAGCTAAAAACACCAGTGTTACCAGTATCTTGTCAGTGCACACCCAAAGCATAGCCTCATACCAGCTACTGTGAAGACAATTAACTCTGTCCTGACTAAAACCAGCAAACCATAAAAGCTAGAATCCCTATTGAAGAGGGAGTGTATTCCTGAACTTGGGCGATATTTATGAAATGATAAAATTCGTAAAAAGACAAATGTAATGCTACTGAATTCAACTCAATGCTTTTAAGTAATGTAAAATTTTATACAAACGTCCTAAACAGAAAAATACCTTAAATCAATGGCATATTTTGCCCTTCATTTTGTGTCTTGTTATAGACTTTTTTTTATAATATGCTTTTCTTACTTTGTAATTCCTGGTCACTTACTTTAATTTTTAGGGCTCAGCTCCAGAGATTGATCCTACTGACAGCTCTAACTTTGGATGGGAAACTAAAATCAAGGCATGGATGGATCGTTATGAAGAAGCAAATAATAACCAGTACAGTGAGGGTGTCCAGAGGGAGGCACAAAAAATAGCTCTGAGATTAGGCAATGGAAGTGACAAAAAAGAAGTCAGCACCAGCAACCTGATTTTCAAACCTCCAGTAGAGGTAATGAGCTGTGTCGTGTTGTGTTACTGCATGCTCTTTCTGTGCCATGGTAAGGGTATCTTTTTAGACGTCCTTTAAAAAAAAATAAAAAGGGATGTCACATTTAGTTTCTGTATCTTGTCTCACCCAATCTAAGCGTCACAGTTTTAATTTTTTCATAATTTGTAAATTGATAGCCATACATCCTGCATCACCCCTGGTTATGTTGTCTCTTGCATATCAGTTCTCATGAAAATAATTAAGGTGCTGGTCTGAGCATGAACACTGGATGACTGTCTTTTGTGGTGCATAAACGCAGTAAACTTTGCTGCTTCTCTGCTCTGTGAGGACTGTCAGGCCTGGTTAGAGTAGCTAGAAGCATTGAAGTTGGCATCTTTTTTTCTGCTATATGTATCAGCGTGTTAATTGCGCACATTTTTCTTAGGCTGCGGTAAGTCTGGTTATTCAGCTAGAACAGAATGTCATGTATCGGTTCATGAGGGGTGTTTCTGATGATGGGTGATGTTCTGCGACTGATTTCTTTTTTAGTCTTGTGATCCTATAATTTCTAGTTTGTGAATAAATTGTGCAGTGTTGTCTTTGATCCTTAGCATCAGTTACTGAACAGCTCAAAACCAGAGCCATATGACAGACCTTAGCATTTGTAGCAGAAATCTCGAGGAGTAGTTACTGTAGCAGATTAATGGAAGCATCTTTGCTTCTTTTTCTCAAAGACGATCATGGCATATGGGACACCCTCCTTAGAGGAATATCCCTGCTTACAGAGCCTTTTGCCTACATAGAGGCTACATCCTTTTTGATTGGTGCTGACAGTTATGAGAGGTGTGAGTTCACTAATTGGCAGGGTATGTATTGGTTTTTAATTAAAAGCCGTCCTTCCATCTAAAGATAAATAAGAAATTTGGAAACTATCTCAGGTTTCTTTTTTAAAATTTTTTTGTTATTTTTTGTTCTGTGTTTTCCTTGAATGAATCATGAATGGCCTTTTATGTTTGCATGTTTTGTTTGGTTTGAAGGAATTGAAGCTTTCTGAGGGTGTTACGCGAAACAGTGCAGCAATTCGTGCTAGTAGTGGTGAGAGTTAAGTGCACTAAGAGATGTAGGACTTGAGTTGGGAGAACGTGAATATATTGGTTTTCAGACAGGGACAGGAGAGCTAGGGCTAAAGTATTCCTTAACTCTAAATTGATAACTAGTTGCATTGGTAGGAGAACAGGATGGTTTAATCTAATCAGTCTGGAGGTTTAGGTACAAAATGGGGAGGGTTTTTTTTTTTAGTTCATATAGAATTGTTTAGTAGTTGTGAAGGTATAATCTGCTGTTAATGAAAAAATGGTGGAAAATACTTCATAAATTAACTTCTGTCTTTATAGAGTTACGTGCAAAAAAACAAGAAAATTTTAAAAGCTGCCAAAGACTTGCCTCCTGATGCACTTATTATTGAATACAGAGGAAAATTCATGCTGAGAGAACAATTTGAAGCTAATGGATATTTCTTTAAAAGGTTTGTTTATTCCAAATGTTTTAGTAAAGTAACGGTTAAAATGCTGTTTTGCTGAACTCTTGCCTCAAGTACAAGTGGGTCTTAATTACCAGCAGTGTCTTGCATTTTACTGTTGTCTGATTAATAATACCAGCAGCTGAAATCTGGTCCTCCCCTTCTCTTCTGGTCATCCTTACAGATCTGCTCAGGAGTTAGTTTGCTCGCTCTTTGCTATTCCCTGGTTACAAGGATTCCTGCAATCTCGGTTGGGTAGTTGTGCACCTTAAACCAGAGATTGGCAGGTTCTACCATCCTAACATAATGCAAA
Organism: Rhynochetos jubatus; assembly: GCA_027574665.1. Taxonomy (NCBI): domain Eukaryota; kingdom Metazoa; phylum Chordata; class Aves; order Eurypygiformes; family Rhynochetidae; genus Rhynochetos; species Rhynochetos jubatus. The sequence continues at coordinate 14,484,983 of CM050652.1, forward strand.
AGGTAATGGCAAAGACATTCTCTTTTGTGAGAGAAACAGATTTTAAGCCCATCAGGCCAAGAACAGAATTGGACACAGGTCAGCGTGAGGCCTTTTTGCTGCCAGAATTCTCTCATTGGTTAAGCTACTGAGCAACATGTGACTGCTTCCTTCTTCCCTGTGGATGATCTTCAGTGCTGCCATCCACTGCACAGACAAGCTCCCTGCAGAATTGCAAGAGGCCTGTTGGAGGAGAGAGAACACAGAGCTCTTTTGCCCAGTAAAGATGGGAGGGTTCCCTAGCACTTGTCATAGGACTTAAAGCACGTCTTGGCAAAGTATTGAGGTGCACCCTTTCTTCGGGAGGGTTGCGTGCTAGTGACACTGTAGGTGTTAGGCAGGGGTGTGGAAGTGTTACTTTAATTCTTTTAGATAATTCTGTGAGGCACCTAAATTTCTACCTGAGTTTCATTTTATGACCAACCATAAGAAAAGATTAAGAAAAAAGAAGAAACTTATCCTTGTCTCGCATACCTAGTGCTTGCCCAGTTACCATTCCTCCCCTTAGATCCTGTGCAGAAGAATTGCATTCAGGGCTGTAACTCAAACTTTGGTATTCTGAGAATGCGTTTGGAGAACGTACCGGTTGGAATCACGCAGCTGGAATACAAACGGGTCATCCTCAGATGAACCCACAAATCTGGTCTATCGTGACAAACGTCACAAAGCTAACTAATGTGAAAAATAAGTGATACTTACCGTTTTTAATGATGCTAAAACTCTGGTTTTCTTGTATCTTTTCCAGACCATACCCATTTGTTTTGTTTTATTCCAAATTCCATGGGCTAGAAATGTGTGTTGATGCAAGGACTTTTGGAAATGAAGCTCGATTCATCAGGCGTTCATGTACGCCAAATGCGGAGGTGAGCATGTGTATAAAGTTAAACAAGGTTTTATTTACTTGGAAGTCCCCTTCTCCTTGACTTTCCCCACTGATAACTTGAACAATCCCTACAATTTCTACATGGATACTTAAAAAATCCAGCACAAACTCACAGAGTAATTAATGATAATATAATAAATCTCTCTTGCACATAGGTGAGGCATGTAATTGAAGATGGAACAATTCATCTTTATATTTACTCCATCCATAACATTCCAAAGGGAGCAGAGATTACTATAGCATTTGATTTTGATTATGGAAATTGGTAAGTATTTGAGCATGCGGTTCTAAAATACACCTAATGCTTATGAAGTTACGTTGTGGTTCAGAATGGCTTTGTTTTTATATCATTTGCTTTCTTGCATGCCCTAATAGCACTGGGCTCCTTAAGCATTGTATTTACAATGAACAGTGTGTGTGGGCAGGGTTTCTTCTGTATTTTTATTACTGCGTACCTGTTGCTAACGTAAGCAATGTTGCAGTTACTTGTAAATGGTGTGGAAAAGATACAAACTTAGGTGAATATGCATAAAGATCTACTATGGAGATTTATCATACATATGTGTCCTGTGGTGTGGGGAGAGTAGAGGGAAGAAAGCCTGGAACTATTCCGTAATGTCCTATTTATTTCAGAGTGCCCCAGTAGAATAACTTCAGGAAGATAGTGTCTGGACTTTAGTTGATGAATCATGTTTGTTTAATGCGTGATTAAGAATGTTCAAATACACTGAAGGCTTAGTGCCTTACATTCTATACCCTGTTACACATTTTCCTAAATATAACTGCTGCTCCTCTGAATTGGGGAAAGGTCTAAAACTGTTGCCATTATCTGTAAGCATCGTTTTGAAATGGTAAAGGAAATAATCGGTGAGTTCCTCTCACGTATGTAAGAACTGTTATTCAAACACCTCTGAAATCCAATGGCAAAATAAGGCCTTTGAGTGCTATAATCTAGTCAGGATTTCTGTGGGCTAGTAGGAAATGCTTTAGGGTACAGGTACATTGTGCAGAAACATCTAGGCGAATGCTGACCTTGGAAACTGAAGCTTTGAAGAGCCTATTTCTGTATGTGTGTTGGTCAGCTTCAGAAGCCATCCAGCTGTTGGACATTTTGCTGTGCTAAGGTAATACACTTTGTGTGGCCTGCTCATAAGTCAGTGCTCTGCCAACATGCCTTCCCTGCCTCTGGACCTGAACTACTTATGGCCGTGGAGTTCTACCTGTAGTTGTCAACTTGGGTTCAGACTAGCTCAAGATACCTAAACTGTTAAGTGTTAAAGACACGCTCCTATATCGCTCACATGAGGTCAACCTGAGAAACTACCTGGTTGCTAGGGGGTTTTTTGGTTATTTGTTAGTTATCCTTTTAAAAGTATGTAATAATTGTGTTTCGTACCTGCAGCTGACAGGCTGTGCAAGCCGAAAGTGTTTTGAATAACAGTTTCTACGTATCCAAGTGGAACTTAAAATTGTGCAAAGTGGCTGCGTTGTTTCCAGTGTGCTTTTTCTGTAAATTGTGTCTACTCTCTGCGTAACGCATGAACTCACGTGTCTGTTAATTTCTTCAATGTGGTGGTTACTTTTCCACCCAGGACATGCTCAGTTTGTAGATGTCTTCTCTCGTTCAAGAAAATTCTGTTACCCAGTAGGTCAGATTTTTGAATTACAGCTATATTGTATATCTTGGTGAAAACTTGAGTCAGCTGCTTTTAAGATGGTTGGTTTGTGTCATATCAGATGTTTAATGTTAAATGTATTGGCTTGTGTGATTTAGTGTTCTAAAGTCTCATTGCTGTACAGCCTAATCAAAACATGCCTTCTTGCATTTAATTACTTTTAGTAAATACAAAGTGGATTGTGCTTGCCTCAAAGAGAATCCTGAATGTCCAGTTCTCAGACGTTCTGAGCCTACAGAAAACATCAATACTGGATATGAAACGAGAAGGAAAAAGGGAAAAAAAGAGAAAGATGTTTCAAGAGAAAAGGAAACTCAAAATCAGAACATCACGTTGGACTGTGAAGGAGGAGCCACCAAAATGAAAATCACAGATAACAAACAGAGGAAGCTCTCTCCCCTCAGGCTGTCCATTTCTAATAATCAGGTATTGACACAAAGATGATCAGAAAGAATAACTTCAAAACACAAATATTCTCCTTTTAGTTACTAAAGGACTTTTAATAATTTACTGAAAAAGGGTATGGAGATCTAGCAAAAAACATAATGATGGATAAGCTATTTAGAATCCTTTATACTGTTTTCAGTTTTCCTTAACTATAGAGTAGTTTGGGTTGGAAGAGACCTTTACAGGCCATCTAGTCCATGGCAGGGACATCTTCAACTAGATCAGGTTGCTCAGAGCCCCATCCAGCCTGGCCTTGAACACTTCCAGGGATGGGGCATCCACAGCCTCCCTGGGCAACCTGTCCTAGGGCCTCACCACCCTCATTGTAAGAAGTTTTTTCTTTTATCCAGTCTAAATCTGCCATCTTTTTGTTGAAAACCATTACTTCTTGTCCTGTTGCTGCAGGCCCTACTGAAATATTTGTCCCCATAGTATTTGGTTGCATTTAAAGATACGTTGGTTCCCATACCAGTTTCAACTATACGTTTTTCTTCCGAATTTCTTTGTGGATCTCTAACGGAAAGCCTCATGTCATGCTTTCAGGAGCTCTCAGTCCATCCTGAACTGTCTTTTTTGGTTAACTGAATATGTTACTCAGAAGCGTAGTATTTTAAACATAGCAATAAGTAGCCTTGCTTCTGTAACGTAAAACTTCAAGCCAGAGTGGAGTAGGAAGTGTTGGCTGCAGCTCTGTGTGGACGAGTAAATTGAGTTTGAGGAGTCAGGAGGAGGAAGGTGTGTTTTGAAGCTAAATACTGGATAATAGGGGGATAGTGTGGTAAAGCTACCTGGTAATATACCATGGTAGTCAACATTAATTTAGTCTTTTTTCTAATGTGTCAGTTTGAAAGAACTAGTGGGAGAGATCCGTGAGAATAATTATTAATTTAATTTTGCAAAGCAGCTATTAAAGATATTTAACATGATAAGATGGTTACTTTAGTAACTATTTTCTGCCTTTTTGGGGGTGATTTACTTTCTTATATGATGATTTTTGATGATAATTTAGGAGCAGAGAGAAAGGAGTTACTCTGGGGAGAAGCTATTTACAGGTTCTTAATCTTTTAATGTCACGAGTGGAGGAAATAAGGTGAAAATGAGCATATTGACCCTCCGTTTTCATAAGATGATCAAATTGTTCTGGGGTTTTAGTAGCTAAATAGCTTAAAATGCTTGGAAGTCCAGAAGGCATGGCATGTGACTTACAGGTTGTAACCTCTAGAGGCAACATTTAAACTTTCCCATCTGAAGTGATTTTATTTCATTTTGATAACTGGTATTTGGAACCTTCTCCTCAGCTTTGAACATAGTATACAGTGCATATATAGAACAGTCACGGGAAATTTGTACTGTTTTTCAAAACTGAACTTAAAACCCAGTAGGAATGGTAAGAAGAATAAAACTGTTAAAATACATGTCTAAATGTAGAAGCCAGTCAAGTAACTTCTTTCCCCTGGGGTGAAATATATAATGCTGAGGTAAAGAAAGTTTATTGGAAAATGTACTTTAAGACATACGTTTAAAAAACTTTGTATAGTCCTTTATGTAAAAATGAAATTGCATACAGGACTAGTGAACGCTTAACTCACTTTTTTTTTTTTTCCCAAAGGTTTTGGTTTGTGATGTTTGTCTGTGTGTTTGTTTTTTCCCAAACAGAAAACCGTTATTAGTTAGCTAACTCCTGTGTTTCCTTACAATATGGCACTGTCATTAGATTCTATAGTGAGAGTTTAAATGGAAAATGTGACTTTAATAGGGTATACGTTAGAGCTGAGAAGAAACCTCTCTGTAACTGTCTTAACATCTCCTTTGACATTCACTCTATTTCACTAAAACTAATGCCTTTTTTTTATAATGGGTGTGTAAAGTGCAGCTCCTAATTCTTTAACTGATTATAAAGTGGCTAGATTAGTGGCTGCTGTTAGTGTCCAAAAACTTCTGTTGGTTTGCAGGTTTAATTACGATTTATTTTTTTTCCCCCTCTGATGGAGTGGGGATGGAACCCCAGAATTTCAGTAAGATCACTATGCTGAACAAAAAAGATACACATGTGTCTAAGCTCAGAATGGCAAAGATCCAGTCAGGTGATATTTACAGGGGTATAGAAAGGCACAAGTGCATATTAGCGGGGCTTTTTGCATTTTTGTTTTGATTTATTTGCTCAGTTACTTTTGTTGTAGAGATCTGAGGATTCTTGGTTCTGTGTAGCTTTTAGTTTTCCCTAGTTTGCAAGAGTAGTAGAGCTTCTGTAAAGCAGTCATTTCCATCTTTCAGGAGCCAGATTTTATTGATGATATAGAAGAAAAAACTCCCATTAGCAATGAAGTAGAAATGGAATCAGAGGAGCAGATTGCAGAAAGGAAAAGGAAGATGGTAAGTTGGGAAGCAAGTAGCTGTCTAAAGTTGTCGCTAAGGCTTAGTGACACCTGCTCTTCCCATGCTGATTGCTGCCTTTTTGCAGGCTTGTAGAATCCGGGTATACATGGAAGTCAGATCCTTACATGAACTACAACTTAACATGCAAGGCTTGCTGTATGAGAGCGTTTCATCTGTCTTGATCATTGCTTTCTGATAAAAACCTGCCTTTATCTTCAGACATACAATTTTCTGTTGCCTCTAAAAAAGACATTGTAGAAATCTTCTAGCTTTTATTTTCTTCACTTTTTAATATTGCATGTTATTTGTAATGGCTATTTGATAGATAGTATTGGCAGTCAGGATTTTTGCCTGACTGTTTGTTTGGAGTACCCAACTTAGAAAGCCTCGAAAGTCCGGTTGGTCGAGCAGTGTTACGAAAACTGGCATTTTAAAATGTGCTTTTCTTGTTTGGCATTCAAAATGTGAGATAATTGAAGTTACTAGTGAAATCAAATATTGGCCAAGTTGTATAAAGAACTCTCATTTTATTGTGTGTGCTCACAGAACTTCTGGTAAGTGGGGTTCAGGGTGCCACCAAAACTGTCTGCATCTGCTCAGACCTTAAACAAATACAGTGGGATGGGGTTAGTATTTCCTACAACTGTCTAGCAAAATGGGTGAGACTTGTGTTTATTAGACATCAGAAAGCAAAATCTGCTCAAGTAAAATGTGTGTTTTAATATGAAATCTGAAGAATGGCAGCCTGACCTCTAATATTAACATATAACAGTGTCTTGTCACGCTTTGGAGGAATGTGTTCTCATCGAACACTGTTGGATGTATTGGTTTTGCTCCAGAGGATGCTGGCTTTACGTTTGCATTCCTACTAAAGCGGTGCTTTCTGCGGAACTTAGTTACAGCAGAGTTGCTGTGGTAGTTAAAGATGTACCTGTTACTCCAGCCTCATTAGAAGGATTGCAAATAACTGCAAGTTCACTTGTATCTTACCAAGCAAACGCAGGCAGGTTCAGTGACAAAACAAAACTGCCTTCCTCATTCACTCATACGCGCAATATATTTGCGGGTATTCTACTTTCTGTGTTATAAACACCATGTTTCTATCGATGCACTGTTGACCTGCAGGTGCCTATGAGGGGGGAAAAAAAAAGTGTAACAGAAGCCCCCAGTTCTGCTACCTCTGCACTGTCTTAAGCAGAGCTCTGTGCAGATGAAGAGTTCTGCCTCTGAACAGCACTGGGATCTGAATTACGGATAGACAGAAAATACAGCTTCTCAATGCCACCTAATTTTTTCTTAATTTGAAATTGATTGTATGTTTTGGTGTAGTTTGTGACACTTGAAAAGTTGGGCCAGAAGGTAACGGACCCTTCTGTTGTTTCATACATATATTAATACATCGCATTTTTCTGGTCATTAGTGTTTCACCGTTTTGAGATACTATACATGCAAGTAAGTGGCTCAGAGCTCCACGTTCTTTCTATGCTTTATAGGCGAGTGATTTACTAGTAAATCACTATTTTTGGCAAGTTTTTAAATCCAAAGCAAAACCCCCTTCTTGTTTGTCAGGGTTAGTACGAATGCAAGCCTTCCTTCAGAGGCCTGCAATAATTGCAGTCGTGGTAACATCTGCCTTTCCTCTGAACTTTCACTGAAACGGCTCTGCATGTCAGCACACAGTGAACATGTTCTGAAGTACTTTAAAAAAAGCCCCAAAAGTATTCATTTGCATATGTGAAAGATTATGACTGAAACTTGACTGTGATTATTATTAAATCCATCAGACGAGAGAAGAACGGAAAATGGAAGCTATCCTGCAAGCTTTTGCCAGACTAGAAAAAAGAGAAAAAAGAAGAGAGCAGGCTTTGGAAAGAATCAGCACAGCAAAAACGGAGGTTAAATCAGAATGCAAGGAAGCACAGATTCTCAACGATGCTGAATTTATCCAGGTAGTTATCTGGAACTTGTTTAAAGCTAGCGCTTAGCATGGCATATTGTATTGGTTTGCATGTCAAGCTGCACTTTAAGATGTATGAAATACTGGTTTTCCTCTCAACTCAAATGTGTTTGACCAAAACCTGAATTACTTAATGTAACGTAAAAATTTTTACTCTACTGTGGCTGGATGCTAGTATGCTTCTTACCTTGCAAAGACTCCTACAGATTCTCAGTTCAGTTTCCCTGGGTAATACCTGTCAGCATGCTGTTAAGTACCTTTTGTGAAAATGCTAAACACTTAGTAAACTATAAATTACAAAAAGGATGTTGACCTGAAATACATCACGATACGAGCAGCTTATTTCTAGCTTACGGTCGTTTGGCAGTTCTTAACGCAGCTCTGTGGTGGTGCCAGTGACTGGTGTGTGTGCGAATACTCTGCCAACGGTACATCAGGTGCTTGGGAGGAAAATAGAGGAAATTTTGTAGTTTGTGATCAAGAAGGATAAAATATTCTCTCTGAAGTATTTTCGTTCTAACAACAAAAACGAGATGGAGGCTTTTTGGACCTGAAAAGGAAGGGGGAATTGTATTTTGTTTTAAGAAAGATACATAGCTTTACACGTGTGTGGGATGTGATTACTAGACTTTTATTTTGTACCAGGAACCAGCAAAAGAAGAAACTGCCACCAAGCCTACCCCAGCCAAAGTTAATAGAACTAAACAAAGAAAAAGCTTCTCACGAAGTAGAACTCATATCGGACAGCAGCGTAGACGACACCGAACTGTCAGCATGTGTTCAGATATCCAGCCCTCTTCTCCTGACGTGGAAGTAACTTCACAACACAATGAAGCCGAGAATGCTGCACTGGTCGCTGAGCCTGAAACGGAAACTGTTGTTACAGAAATGGTTACTGAAACGGAAGCTCCAGCACTTAATAAATGCCCTACTAAGTATCCTAAAACAAAGAAGGTACGTTTCTCAGGGGAGGGGGAGAGGAGCATGGACTTTAACAGAGTTTTCAGACATTACAGGCTGCTGCAGCAATTTGCAGCTATATGCAGATATATTAAAAAAGTTGACTCATTTATTTAAAAATCACCATTACCTAGCCACTCACTGATAATAAATAATTAAGAGATTAAAAAAGGTATGTAAACAGCCATTGGTAGAAGTTATTTTGGGTTTTCAGAGACTTCCAAAGTACATGTTCCAGAACAATATTGAAACAGGTGTTTTCTGAGGGAAGGACTCTCTCTAAATATACCTAACTGAAACATAATTAAAGCTGTTAATTTAAAAATTTAAAGAAGAAAGGTTGCCTTTCTTTCCTTTGTTCACCATATGCTTTAGAAGGTATTTTAGCGGTAGCAAACAAGATCTCAAAAGAAATCATTAACTTCTAGTACTTCTGAGGTGTCTGCTCAGAAGGGAATGGAGTTAAGCCCTCACAATTTATTTGCATGTTTGGGGGGAAGATTCTTTTTGGAATATTCCGATTTTTTATTGGACTGCATTGCAAAATGCTGGAAGAAATGCCACAATATTTAAAGACACTCAGAATGTTAAATCTGCAAGTGTGTGAAGAAAGCAGTAAAACTTTCTGCTTTAAAATTCTAGAGGCTGCTTTAAAAAAAATGACCTCTTTCCAGCGTGCTTTACAAGTTGTTCTCAAAATTTTATTTGGTGGAGGGGAAGGGGGAAGACGTCATAGGTTGAAACTGCTTGTCAGGGGAACAGTAACGATTTCAGGATGGTTTTATCTCAAACCCCCAATTATGTAACTTGCGTAACATTGCTTTTTTGCAAAAGCCACCTGAGTCATCCTGTAACACTGCTTATTGCATCATTATTAAATTCTGATCAGGTGGGAGGCCGGAATCTTCCTTTTCTGGGTTGCGTAGCAGGAAAAAAAAAAGCTGTCTGAGAAGTCTGAAATGAACTGTGCTTTTAGCTGTTTCGTACCCTTAAGGATAAACGTCTGTGAAATGTCTCATTGCGTTGTACCCAGCGTACCCTAAGCGAGGAGAAAGACCTGCTTTAAAAACGCATTAATCAATACAGTTTTGTAAACAATGAGCAACTTAAATTATCACAGTAGATTCCATTTTGTTTAAGCCTTAATATATTAATAATAATGCGCTATTTTTAATAACACTTAATGTGCATGTCCTTAACTTCGTTGAAACGTTGTAAAATTTTACAAGGTTAGGTTAGCTGTTCGTAGGAACTGAAATCCACTGGCACATTTTTCAGAAATACTGAACTAGCTAGGAAATAATACCCTTTTTTTTTTTTTTTTTTGACAAGTGTGCCATAGTAAATGTATTTGAATTTAACACAACTGCAGGGGCGAAGAACGTCCAAGGTGTCTGCCTGACACATGGAAGCACAGTCCTGACAGTACAGAAATCTGATGAGGAATTGGCTTAACTTTGCTGTTAGCATTACGCTCTTTCCCCTCAGCTTAGGTGCTCAAGTACAAGTTCAAAATTTGTCTTGGAATCCTGTTACTAAATTCACATCATAAGTACGGTTCATCAGGGCACTTGTGTAGTGTGTGCAAGGAGAATTAAATACAGAACTAAATGTTTATGAAACATAAATGGAAAAACCACCCCCAGAAACCCCAGATCACCAAAACTTTGGTACATAGAGTAAATCTGTACGATTCCCTCTGCTGTTCCCATTAGTTCGGTCAAAATGTCCTCATTCTTAGCCTGGGTGTTCTGAGACCTCCAGCCTGGAAACAGTCTCTGGTTTGTGTGACAGTTGACTAGATTAATAATTAGAGTGAAAATTTCTAAAAGCCACTGATACAAACACTCATAAAATGCTGATTTTCTTTTTCTCTCTCTGTTTAGCACTTGGTCAGTGAATGGTTAAGTGAAAAGAGTGATAAACCGGGGAAGCCTGCAGACGGTGTATCAGAAAGGCCTCTGCGCATAACTACCGACCCTGAAGTTCTGGCTACTCAGCTGAATTCTTTACCAGGTCTCACTTACAGTCCACATGTATATTCAACTCCAAAGCACTATATTCGGTTTACTTCACCATTCCTTTCAGAAAAGAGGAGGAAAAAAGAACCTGTGGAAAACATTACTGGCTCTTGTAAGAAGGTAATGCTTCCCCTCCCACGTTAATGAAAAGTAATGCTTTATTTGCCAGCACGAATGGAGGCAGAAAAAAGCCGGTTGGCAAACCAGCTCTGGGTAACGCGTTTTGGGATGTTTGTCATTAAACTGTTAAGTCACTGATTAGAACTTGGTTTATTACAGCGTTGGTTGAAGCAGGCTTTGGAAGAAGAAAATTCAACAGTGATTGATAGATTTAATTCACCGTCGCAAGAGAGATCTAGAAGCCCGGCCATCAATGGTGAAAATAAAAGCCCGCTGTTACTGAATGACAGCTGTTCCTTAACAGGTGAAGCTTTCGCTAGCACAGTACATCAGAGCTACGTCAGAGTCGCTAAATGTAGTTTTGAAAGTGATGAGTTAATGACAACTCCTGGGGTATTTGCACTGTTTCCTGGTACTTCCTTTGAAGGAAATACTTTATTGCATAGTGGTTGGGATTTTTTCCCCTTCTAATGTCTAATTGATGTAAGTAACAACCATATCTCACAGTGCTGGCAGTCAACAGACGACTAATGTTGTTAGATTAAGTTGTTAACGACTAAGAGGCTAGATTATAAATTCATTCTCCATGCTGTGCTCTGTATTCAGAATTCCCGTTAGATGCGGCGGGCCTGTGTTGCACACAGAGGAAAACCTGATTAATCCTTTAGGCATAATGCAAAACGGGAACATGCTAAAACCTAAACACACTTCCGTAAGGATATGGAGTGTATCGGATGATTCCTGGGTACAGTCCTGAACTTGGAATTTCCACTTTTAGCCAAACCATCTTAAAAACACATAAAAATTGACTTTCCCTTTTCTAGAAACATACAGTTCTTCCCATCATCCTAGCACAAAAATGTCAGTTGCTGATATATCAGTAGGTTGCTAGGAGTTTCTTTTTCAGGAGTTCATCTTTCAGGAAGCCTGCCCTTAAGAGTTTTTTGTCATCTTTACTAATTAATGTGGAGTTCATAATTTCATTACATCAAGTACTTAAACAACTGTGATTACTGTACCTAGATGTCTTCTAGCTGTTGTCTAATTTTAACACACAGATCTAACCACGCCACTGAAGAAACGAAGGCTATACCAGCTGTTGGAGTCTGCGTTCTCAGAAACCTCCACACCTACTCCTTCTCCCTATGCCACACCGACTCATGCTGACATCACTGCCTCCGAGCCATCATTGTTTGCTACTCCTCCTAGGGTCAAAACAGAAGATGAAGCTTGCAGAAATGGTTACAAACCCATATATTCACCAGTTACTCCTGTAACTCCATGTATACATGGAAATACCATGCACTTTGAGGTGAGATTTATAATGCATTTTGACGTGTTCACACGTCCTAGCGTGATCAGTATTTGTACTCCTGCTACAAGGGTGTGTTATGTTTCTCCAAACTAAAAAAGAAATTGACTTGCAATTTCTTTTTATTTATTTAGAATATTTCCTCACCTGACAGTTCCCCAGAAATAAAAAGGCGAGCTTACAGTCAAGAGGTAAGGATATTTGCCAGAAGCTGCAAATGGTACCTTGATTGCGCCTGTGTGGCTGCACCGCTCCTAGGAAATGCTTTTTGCCAGCCATTGCAAGTTGCCTGGAATGTGAAGGATGACTTCCCTGTGGGTTTTATTTGCTTATTACTGTATATTTGGAACTAGGTGACCTTTAAGGTCCCTTCCAACCCAAACCATTCTGTGGTTGTATGATATTTCCACTTTACCAATTTCATTTTCTATTTTAAACTGGGTTCTTTCTCCTCGTTTTCTGTATCGCTTATGAATCCCAGTGGCTGTCACAGAAAGCCGTAATTACGGTAATTTGTAGATAGGAACAGAGAAACAGCACTTGGGCTTTTCAGGCTGTAGTTAGATCTCCTTGTTACCAGCATCTCCTAATTGTTTCTGTTGAGCCTAATTACGCTGAGAGTGAGAGAGCAGAGCAGACAGGTAATAAGGGAGTTAGGTGGGTTAGTTGAGCAGCAGGTGCTGTTGGAACGTGCCTGCGTGGAGGGGTAGCCTGGCTCCGAGACCTTCCCTAGGGACCAGTCTCCCCACCATGGGAGGGTGCGGAAGCGTTCCCCACAGCAGCGTGCAGCTCCGGTTCCACGTGGTAACTACACTGTTTGCATAAACTTAATGGGCAAAATGGTAACAATAAAAAGGTTTAGCGGGTTATGCTAAGAGAGACTTTGACCTCTGGCGAGTCGTGTGAATGAATGATGCAAATCCTCCCCCTGGGAATTAAGCACGTGCATGTAGGAGGGCGTCTAGGTCAAAATCGTAACAACTACTGAAATGCAGAAAAAATTTTCATGCAATCGTAACTGTAGACTGAATTGGACAATTACTTCCAAATCAGTTTATCTCAAGGGGTTTTACTTAGGAACTTTCTCTTTGTAATACAAATAATTTAAGAATATTTTAAAAGGATTCATGGAAAAGTTAAAACGTGTTGGTTTAGAAAAGATACTTCAGCCATGGATGTGTGCGGGGTTTTTCATGGTTAATACAGTTTTAAGTAGTACAAAAGTCAGTTTCTATACTTTAAGAATTTTTTTTTCCCCTCTACAGAATACCAGTTTTAATATTGTCTTAAAATTCTAAAGTGTCCTGGAAAAACTGTTCTTTTTCTCTTCTTGAAATAAGTGTGGTGACACTGAGGCTCCTTTTTGTGTTGAATTGAAGCAAGTGCTTTGTAACTTCCTGGCCAGGGACTTGCTCGTGTCGGAGCTCCTTCCTTCCTTTGCCAAACATAAATAAAACCTGGCACTTAAACTTTGGTTTTCCTTTGGTTAATGTGCATTTTATTAAAATGCTTTTACCTTACAACATGGCAGTAGTAGAAGTCAGTGTCTGGCTGTAGAACTGTTACTTAAAAATAGTTAAAGACATGGTACTGGAAGGCCTTTAATCCCACTTACATGTACAGCTGAATGTCAGAACAGCTGGAATTTTCTTGCAGTATGGAAAAACAGCTGACGTGCTTTTTTTTTCCACACAGGGATATGACAGAGCATCGATTCTAGCACTGAATTCTTTCAGAAATTCCAACCTGACAGAAATGGGCCTGCAAGAAATAAAGACTATTGGATATTCCAGTCCGAGGAATAGGACTGATGTGTCACGGCAGTGCACTGGAGAAATGGAATCTGTGTCAGACCTCCAGCTGGGACTCGAAGTAATTGAGCAAAGTGCACTGCATAAAAACCTGGAAGCCCCCACACATGATAGGACTGATTCAAACAGCCAATTAGAAACTGCTCACTGTGGACGGGGCACAATTTATTCTTCCTGGGTAAAAAGTCCCGACAGGACAGGTGTAAATTTCTCAATGAATTCTAATTTGAGGGACTTGACCCCTTCACATCAGTTGGAGGTAGGAGGTGGATTCAGAATAAGCGAGTCAAAGTGCCTGATTCAAGACGATGCTAGAGGCATGTTCATGGAAGCATCTGTTTTTTGTACTTCAGAAGATGGAATTGCATCTGGCTTTGGAAGGACTGTCAATAACGACAACTTGATGGATGGAAATTGCACACCCCAGAATCCTCCACAAAAGAAAAAGGTTATAATTTTAAGAATCATTTGGTCTGTCTTACATAATCTGCTCATGATATTTCTATAACAGGAAGAACCACAATATAATAAAAAGCTGCTGATGGCTCATCTTTAGGTACTACAGTGTAGTAGATGTTTTTCAGAGGAAATAATGAAGAGTAAAGCGGCATAGGCCCGTTAGTGAGTTTATTTTTTTCTCAGTAATAGATATATACTCATTTTTAGTTCGTATGAGTCTTAAATGAATTGCTCAATAAATAATTGCTTTTCAGGTGCGAAAAGGGTTGCTTATGCCACCAAGTATTACAATGTTCTATTACAGAGAATATATACTAGGGCCACAGAGGTTGTGTACTGGGAACAGTTGTTAGGAATTAGTACAGTTTCTTGCAGTAACAGGTTTATGATACTGGGACTTTGAAATTCCAGTTTTTGTACAGGTATGGGATCTTAGTCTCACTGCTACAGCTACACAGAGTCCTGACTTCCAAGAAATCTTTTACTTGGCTTAATTTCTTCTTTTATAAAACACTGTTTGAAAAATAAGCACAACCTGACTTTGCTGCTGTCGTGAAGCAGTTCTCGTAGGTAAGTGGTGTGGTTGTGGGCAGCTTGATCCAGAATCAGAAGTTACCTGTGTGCCCTGGGCTGTCTGGTCAGACTCCTTTGCTCCTTGCAGGAAGGATGACAAACGTGGAAGGCAGTAACCCCTGCGGCAACAGCTTGCCAGTTCCATCTGGGAACAGACTCTGCTCCTCTTCCTTGTTTGACAGATGAGATTTATTTTCTTTATGCAAGTAATGACGGGGATGGGGGCATCCCTGTGTGGTACCTGCACGCACAGTGGCGTTTTGGTTGTCGGTCCTGTCTGCGCTCCCCGTACACACCACCTCCCCTGTGCTCTGGGGGCACCCTGCTAGGGAGCACTGGTGATTCTTCCTTCCGCAGTTCTCCATCCAAACTGGAATTCTGTTTATTTTGCTTCAAACTGAGACGTAACTGAAGTGAGGCAGTAGGAGCTCTGTTCCTACCTGCTCCTGACCCTGAGAATTTATAGATCCCCATGTGTGGTACTGTAGCCCTGCTGCTGTGGCAGAGAAAAAAAAAAAACATAGAAGCCAAAGTGTCTGTAGCTTCGTATTCTTCTTTGTCTGAAGGTTAAATTAATTCAGAATTCCCAGAAACAACCTGTCTGAACCCCTGAAAGAATGGGCTTTAGGCTTTCCAAGGACAGACCAAAAATGCAGTTTTTTGAGTGTAAAAAGAGGGGAGTGTTGGGAATCTCCCCTGAGGAGAAGATGAGAATTCAGGGATTCTGTAGGAGAGCAAGAGAAGCCTTTCCCTGGAATCCCATAAGACATGAATGTCCTTACGTAGTTGTTAAAGGAGATTTTTCCATGTTTCAGCATGTCTCTGGGCATTTCCTCCTCTGGTGTCTCTCACCATTGCACAAGTTCATCCCACTGCGATACGGTCCTGTGTGTCACGGCCACGCTGCAGCAACTGCGCTCGTTCTTGACACTGAAGCTTTCTTTAAAGCAGTGTTCTTCAAGGGATCCTGGTCATGTGATGTGGAAATAATGTTAATTGTTTCAAAGAAGATCAATTCTTAACCTAAACTGTTAGGAAAAATGAGATTCAGTTCTTAACCTAAACTTTCTTTTATGAAAGATCAAGTGTTTTCAATTGTTCTCACCCTGACACAAAGGTGAGTCTGTAATGGATAGAACTGTTTAAAACCAAACAGAAACTCCCCCTAGGACTGCAAGCAAAGCAGGCTGTCTTGGCTTCTCTCTCTGTCGAAGTGGATGTCCGCTTTTATGGGAGCCTAAGCCAGCTAAACGCGATTTGTTTTCCTTCTTGCACTTTGGTTTCTTGGTTTGGCTGCTGTGGAGTTCTGATAACTAGAAGAAAAGACATTAAATATCATGCCCACCAAACTAGTTTCCTCACTGAATAAAGTAGGTCTGAAGGTCAGTATTTCAGCTTTCTGCTTCAAATCCTGAAGATACGTAGTGAAAGCACGTGAAAATTTATTTTTCTCGCTGCCGGTAACATATTTGAACAGTTTTCTATGGAAGCTTCTGTGTAGTGGTTTTATATACATTAATATATAAAAAGTAGGAACAACTGGCTTTGGTAATGAACTTGGAAGTGAGTATTACAGTATGTTCTTCATCAGCCTCTTTTAGAGGGCAGTAAGGACGATTTCAAAATAAATGGGAAAAGAATGAAAGTTTTGAATTCTGTACAAAATGCTTAGAGAATCCTTTGATCGGTGCAGCAGAGTGAAGCAGAAGCGTGGTGGGTTTTCAGTAAGCGAGTCGGACTGAGAGCAGAATGCGGCATCTCTTAATTAGCTTTACTGCGTTGGTCTGCCCTTACTGATGCTGCAGTTAGGGGAGAACCTGGGAAGTCCCTTGCCGCTTCAGCCAGCAGGATGACTTCAGTGGCAAAGCTTTGGCTGCCCTGCACCACCTCCGCTTCTTCCCTGAGGCGAGATGCGTGCCTGAGGCGAGAAGCTGATGCCTTCTCCTGGCAGCAGCTTTTCTTTACATGGTCCTTAGCTGTTAGTTGCTCAGTCCTCTGTAGATTCACTGCAGCTGTGGTGAAAGACCTTCATTAATCTATCCTCCTTTCCTTTTAGGACCAGAGAAATGCTGGGTCTTACCAAAAGAATGCATTTAATGGAAAGTGTCAGGAAACAAACTTCCCTTCTAATGCTTGTTTTTTCCCTCCATAGGTATCCTTACTGGAATACCGTAAGAGACAACGAGAAGCTAGAAAAAGCGGCTCAAAGACAGAAACCTTCCCCCTGGTTACGGTATCTCCGCACGCTGCTGGTGGAGGAAATCTGAGTAGTAACAATGGTGCTAATGATGGGTATAACAACAGTGGTGAGAACGGGGAGCAAACCGATAACGCTGCAAGCCAGCCTTTACCACTGCCGACTGCGGTTTATAACGCAGCTCCAGAAGACATTGGCAACAACTCTGCAACTAAGGAACCTTCTTCCAGCGAGAAGAACGAACCAGAAGTTCAGTGGTAAGCCACGGAACTAGGGGGCTGAAGTGTGGAAGAATTTTTTACTCGGGTCTTTCCTATTTGAAATCCAGTTTCGTCGCTAAGGGTGCAGTTGCAGATGACTGCTGGGACGCCCTTCTTTCAGTTAGCAGTTGTCTTACCTCTTTCCTCAGAAACATAGCAGAGACCTCACAAAGATCAGAAAGTATGAAAAATTACCCATAAGATACTGATTAGCTTGTTTTCCTTCTGCTTTGCTTTTTTATTTTCCAAGATGAAGCCAGGTATTGGTTTGAGCAAGTCGGGGTGCCTAGTTCTGCAGATAAGGAGTTGGCGTAGGTGAAGTACGCTAGTAAGTCTGTAGACTATGGCAGGGGGCGAGCAGGCTGCTCCCTCCGCCGCTGCATGTGCTGCTGAGGTGCGTGGTGGAGGGTGCAGTGGGAGGATGGAGAGGGTGCCGCCGTGGCTGCGGGAGGCCAGAGTCCAACTCAGCGTGGCTTTGGCTCTGCACTCGCGTCCACGTCTCCGCTGCTTTGTCTCTGGGCTGAAGAGAATGATTTTCCCCTTAAATCTCAACACTTCCCTGAAAGGGGAGAAGGGTGGAACAGGAGAACAATGCATGGGTTAGCAAAAGCTCTCGGAGACTTGAGGCAGTCTGTGTTGTAGCTAGAGTGTTTGTGGTGTGGGCTGCACGGGATCTGCCCAACGGTTCCGTCTGCTGGGGTGGGAGCGTGTGGAGATACTGCGCTGTTCTTCACGATCATGACCTGGTTCCCTGCGTGCAGACCATATGCTCTGCTGGGTGCTGTACCAGGGACTCCAACAGCCGAAGGTCCTGGGGAGAGGTACGGTGTGAGGAGGCTCCCACTGCCTTCTGGGTAGCCTTAAGGTAGTTTGTAAGGTGGGGTGACACCATCTCTGGAATGTTACCGGCCCAGAATAAACCCTGCAGGTGTTCTCTGTGCTGGAGCAAAGGCCCAGCAGTGTTGGGGATGGGCTGAGGGGCTGAACATCCTGCTCAGGTGCTCCAGCTACTCCAGAACAGAAGGATTCTGTAGAGCCAGTTGGAAGGGAGAAGGTAAGGGCTGTCTTCGAGGTTTCACTGCAAAGGGGCCGGAAGCTTACTGTGCAGAAACTGGTGTGCTGTGGGGCAAGCAAAGCAGTTCCTGCAACCTTGACGTCTTGAAGTGTAGTTTTTAACTTGTCAGCTCTTGGGGAGGGAAAAACCCCACAGATCCACCAGGTGTTTGTTCCGTATCAAGAGGAACTGTCAGTTCTTGTAACGCAACAAGGTTGCAGGAGATGGCTGTATTTGAAGTGGGAGAAAATAGATCCACAGCGCTTAACAAACAGCATTCCTTAGGTCCAGCCACTCACTTGGCTCTTGCGTGCAATCAGCGCTGTACACTCTTGACCCAGCGGGCGCGTATACGCTGTCCTGAACTGGGTCCGTGGGAGTACGTCCCGTGACGTTTCAAATGCGCTCTTCCCTTCCAGGACTGCGTCCACCTCTGTGGAACAAGTGAGAGAACGGAGTTACCAGAGAGCTTTGCTTCTCAGTGACCATAGGAAAGACAAGGACAGCGGTGAGTTGATGGACCACGTGGAAGGCAGACAAAGCCGACCGGTGCCCCCGTGGCAGCCTGTAACCATTCTAATGTTGTGTTTGGGTCTGCTTCGTCTGTAGGGGGAGAATCACCCTGTAGCCCATGCTCACCGTCTCATGTTCAGTCTCCACCTTCATCTCATTCAAATCTCATTTCCCAGTTGCAGCTTAAGGTCCCTTTCACTGAATTGATGGAAGGTCAGTAAGTGGGTGACCTTGTATGACGCTTGACGTGTTGAGTAGTCTCTTACGACAACTTGAACGGCTCCTTTAAAGTCGAATATAAAGTGCTTAGTGATCTTGGCGAAGGACTCGATTGTCCCACGTTTATATTGGTCTCTGATTTCTCTGTAGAACCTGATCCTGAAAATCCAGAGCCTGCTTCTGAGTGCCCGTCCCCAGATACTTCGCAAAGGACTTGCAAGAGTCCGTCAAAAGCAAGCAAGGTAACGCGCAGCGCACGCGGGCGCCTGTGTGCGAACACGTACGGACGTCGCGTTGATCGTAGGCCTGTTACTCGTGATTTACTGCGTAGGTGACCATGTACGTGTGTGACTAGCTGTGCAGCAGTTTAACACGGGTAAACGTGTGTAAGGCTACTCCTGGTAGTCCATACGTGCTCCAAGGCTGGTTTCTGTTCTTCCAGCTGTACCCAGCTTGTAGGTGATGCTGTGTTCTGTAGCCACAGAAAGTGATGGTGTCAGTGGAGTCGGTATCGCCGCAGCTCTGCGGGCTGAACGCTGAAGAGCTGCCAGTCAGAGCCGGCACTGGGGACGTTGTTTTCCTACTTCTCGCCTTCAGAGGAGCTTGCCTTTGCCGCGTCAGGGTCTGGTGCCGCGTCAGGGTCTGGTGACGCGTGTTGTAGGCGCTGATACGCAGAGGGGCGTTGAGCAGCTGCCTGCGCAGTAGTAAATGAAGCACTTGAGGTTTTAACGTTCGCTCTTGTCTGCTTGCGCTGTGCCAGTTCGGAAGTGTGAAATCACTGAACACGGCTTTGTTTCTGTGAATGCTCCTGTCTGGGCTTGTTCCTTTCGGGGTTGGAAACCCAGAACTTTAACGAGGGACAGATTCTGACTTGGACCTGAAGGGTCGTGTTTCTGTAGCTACTTCCAAACCCCCTTGCTGGGCCTCGGAGGCACAGGAATCACTGGTACCCAAGTGTCTTGCTGAGTTGCAGCTTCCCGCTGTCGCTGCGTTTCTTACACCGAGCGCGTCCCCTGCTGCTCCTCTGCACCGTCAGGGGGACAGAACAGCGTTCCGGGATCCGTGGCGGCGCGCGCGTGGCTGAACGTGGGCGTGCTTCGCGCTGACCGACCTTCTTCCCGTTGCAGCCCTCCTCGCCGAGTCCTGCGGCTTCGGCGCAGCCGCTTGGGAAAACGCCCGCCAAGCCAGAGCCGCACCGGGACACCCCGGCTAACGCGCCGGAGGCCGAAGGCGCCAGTCAGCCCAAAGCCGAGCTGCAGCAGAAACAGCTGACAAACAACGTCCAAGCACTTTCAAAAACGCACCCCTCTCAGCCGCACCTGCGCGGTTCTGCCGAGCAGCTGCCCCACCCTCAGAAGCTGCCTTCTTCTGCACCTTTGAAGCTGCATTGCCCCCCCTCTCCTCACGTCGACCCCCCCCCCAAGCCCTCCACCCCCCACGCGCCCGTGCAGCACGGTTACCTGTCGCCAAAGCCTCCCTCGCAGCAGCTGGGATCTCCGTACAGACCTCACCATCCGCAGTCGCCGCAAGTCGCGACGCCCCAGCGGGAGACGCACCGGAGCTTCTACCCGGCGGCGCCCCCGCTCCAGCCCGGCGCGCAGGGGCAGGCCGGCGCGCCCCTCTTCGCGCCCGCGACTTCGGGACAATCTTCCGCTTCCTACGGCCAGTTCAACCAACAGACTCTGAACAGCAGCGCGCCGCCTCCCCCGCCCCCTCCGCCCCCCTCCTCTACTTACTATCAAAACCAGCAGCCTTCTGGAAGCTTCCAGAGTTACAGTCAGCTCAAGGGCAGCGTGCCCCAGCAGACTGTGTTCTCGTCCGGACCAAACCAAGCGCTTCCCGGCGCCGCGGGGCAGCAGGCGGTGGCGGGACACCACGTGGCCGCGGGGCATTTCTTGCCCTCTCAGAACCCCGCTATTCATCACCAGGCGTCGGCGAACGCTGCTCCCCCGCCTCCCCCGCCACCCCCAGCGCCCGGCCCCCACCTCGTTCAGCAGCCGAGTTCCCATCAGCAGCACCCCGTAGCGCACGTCGTGGGGCCGGTTCACGCCGTGGCGGTCGCCCCCGGGTCGCACGTCCACTCTCAGGCCGCCGGTCACCACCTGCCGCCGCCGCCTCCGCCGCCGGGCCCTCTCCCCCA
Source organism: Rhynochetos jubatus (assembly GCA_027574665.1). Lineage (NCBI taxonomy): Eukaryota > Metazoa > Chordata > Aves > Eurypygiformes > Rhynochetidae > Rhynochetos > Rhynochetos jubatus. The sequence goes on from CM050652.1 coordinate 14,506,000, forward strand.
CCACCAACCTCCCCACCCTCCGGCCGGACACCAAGGGTTGCAAGCACAACACCAGCACGTCGTAAACCCCGCGCCGCCCCCCCCGCCGCCCCCGCCCTCCACCGTCATCGGTTCGGGCCACCACCCGGCGTCAGCACAAGGGTTGCACCACCCCTCTCACCAAGGACCCCCCCACTTCCCCTCCGGCGCTCACGCCAGCGTGTCCTCCTACTCCTCACCAGCCCCCCACCACACGACGTTAGGACCCGGCCCTCAGCATCAGCCTGCTGGAACAGGACCTCACTGCCCGCTCCCCGGCCAGGGTCCCCACCTCCCGCCCCAAGGACCAAACAGCCTCGCCACGCCCGCCGCTTCGGGCTTCTGCCCCCACCCCGCCTCCGTCGCCCTCCCCCACGGCGTGCAGGGGCCGCAGCAGGCCTCCCCGGTGCCCGGACAGATCCCCATCCACAGAGCACAGGTGCCGCCCACCTTCCAGAACAATTACCACGGCTCCGGGTGGCATTAGAACGGACCCCGCTCTCCCCCCCCCCATTTTTACGACGTCGTGTAAGATAAGACTGTGTACATTTCCTCCGTACCTGCGCCAGGTACTTTTTAAAGCTTGTACATGACACTTTGTATAAAAGCGAACACCAGTGCGCGCCCGCTGTCGCCTCTCCATGTTTTTTGCTTTTTAAAACTCCCGCGCCCGTGCTGCTCAGCCAGTAGGAGGTCTTTTTGTTTGGGAAGCGAACATTCCAGCTCTTTTTCTCCGGCGGTAGGGTTGATGCTGCATAACCTTTAACCTTTTATTGTTGCGGTTAAATTCATTTAGTGAATGTTTTCTCTGTTACTTTTATACATATGTAAGTAATTCAGTACACGGGCTCAGTGATGGCACTAACGACTTTTTCCTCCCTCCCCCCGTCAGCAGTTCTTCGTGTGCATAGCGATAGGAGACGACGCAATACAGGTTTTTGGGGTTTTTTTTCCTAGTTTTGGTGTGGACACGGCTTTTTTGTTTCCTCAGTTATTTGCAGAACATGTAATTTAATGTATAGACCGTTTCTAACGTCGCTGACGAGTGCTGTAAATACTCTTTATTTCTTTGGCTTGTAAAATGGCTTCGAGCTTCTTTCATTTGATAGAGTCTTGTATATAATAAGTCTCTTCTTTTGCAAAAAAACGGAAGCGTGATCCTTGTGGAAGTAGTGCAGTACCTGACTTTTCATTTTTTTTTTTTTTTTAATATACTGTCACGTTGCAGCACTGGTTGGGCATTTTAATTCATGTTAATAAATCACAACTCTGTCGGTTTTAACTGCTTGTCCTGGAAGGGCGGCGGCCGGAGGTGCGGGAGGGGAAGCGGGGACGTGCCTCGCGCAGACACCACGCGGCCCCTCCGCCGGCGGCGGCTCGTTCTACCGCGTGCCGCCGCGGAGGGCAGCGACTCCCCTCGGGAGTCGCTGCCCTCCGCGGCAGCGCGCGGTAGAACGGGGTCAAGCCGCTGCCAACAGCGCCAACAACTCGCCCGGCTGGCGCCCGCGCTCCAGCCCGAACTCGCAGGCGGGTGCGGCGACGGCGGTCGGTCCGGCCGCGAGGCTCGCCCGCCGTCCGGACCTCTAGCGCCCGGCGGCGGCCCTCTCGGGGAGCGGAGGGGGGAACACCCGGCGGGGCGAGTTTCCGCTGGCCTTGCTGCCCCGGCCTGAAACGCTGCTCTTCCCTTCAGCCACCTTTCGCCTACCAACCCCTGACACCCCTCTCCCGTCCCGCCGCCGCCAGGACCAACACGGAGCGGCTGTTGGCTTTGGGCGGGCCGTACCACCCCCGCCACCCGGACCTCTAGCGCCCGCGGAGCTGGAGTCGGGGCCGGCAAAGATTCCACTGACCAGCACACTGAAAAAAACCAACCGCTTTAATGAGACAACCGCGAGCGGCTGGTTATCGTTACAGCGCGGGGCCACCTCCCCACCAACCCCTCCCTGCCAAGGCGCGCGGACGCGGCGAGCGGCACCGCGGCTCCGCGAAGGTCAGAAGCGCGCTCGCGTTCCTCCCGCGGGAGCGAGGCCCAACCGCGCCTCGGTCCCGTCCGTTCCGAGATCCGCCTGCAGGCTTCGTTTCCTCCTGGGAAACGCGTTCAGTGGTTGCGGGTGCCGTACGTCCGGTCAGAGAGGCGCGAGCCGGCGCGATTCGGTCTGGAAACACGTAAAGCTGGGAGCGGAACGAGCACCGTCGCGCTCCTGGCATTGTTCCACCCGCGGCGCTGTGGGTACCTGCGGCTACGCCCCTCCTGCAGGGACTCCAGCCCACGCTGCCGTTGTAAAAGACCAGTGATTCTACACAGAGAGTGGTTCTCATGCTCGACCTTTAATTCTTTTTGTTTCCTTGCGGTATAGTACAACTTACAGTGCTTATAAAAAGGCAACACCATATGGTACCATGTCTCCACTATCACATTGTAAGGGAAACTGCTGTTTTTCTTTTCTTAAAAGCACTTAAAATAGGCCAAAGTTCTAGAAGGGAGTGCTAAATGGTAATGCATACTTTATTAGAAAGAAGTCTAGCCTTCCTTTAAAGTGCCGTTTGGGGGATGAAATCCTGTAAACCAGAGCCGCTTTGTTTAAAATCCAACGACCGGGAACTGCTCCAGACCAGGAAGTTTACACCATTCCTTTAAAGCAGTTTTCAAGTCCACGACATGCAACTGGTTCGCTACGAAGCTCTCTCTCTACAACTCAGTCGCTGTACTCGGCAAGTCTGAGTCCCCACCCCGTAACTCCAGCGGAAGCCAACGCGCGCAGGGTGCGTTACGCGGGCTGCAGTACGAGAGCGACGTCCCTCTGCCAGAAGACAAACGGTACGGTTCCTCGCTGTGACTCGGTTCCGACTCCAGCGATTCCTGACGCTCGTAAATTATATAATATGCATCAGCTAAAATGGGGGGGGGGTTTCTTTTCTTTTTTAATCATAAATAGTTACAAAACTTGCCAAAACACGAGGGGGGGGAGCTTCCTTTGTTCAGAAGCCTGACACCTGAATGCCGCACGACACAAGAAACAATGCTTAAAGACACGTTAAGTGTTTGCTGAAGAAAGTGGGTGAGTAAACTACCAGCCGAGGACAAAAAGACTACCCTTCCCCAAGAACACAGTGCACAAAAAGCAAAATGTCAAACGGTACCTCAAGCAAAACAAAGGTCTGAGGATTGAAGCCAGCTCACGCGTGATCCCGCTAAAGAAAGTGTGACAGTCACCGTTTCCGTCCGGCGCAGCCAAGTGGGTGCTGGCTGGTTTGTTGGGGTTTGTTGGTTGGTTTTTTTCTTTTTTACAGCTGGGCGATTCTGCTAAGAATTCAGCCACGGATGCCGAAGGCATTCTCCAGCTGAAGCACGTTTTTCTGGGACCATTTCTAGCATGGGGATCAGGAAATCTGTAAACTGTGCAGCATCTTCGTGAGGCCAACCGTACTTCTCCACCAGCACGTCAAAAAGACTCCAAGGTTTCAGCTTGGTGATGTGCCGGAGCTCTCCTGCGAACAGAAATACGGCCGGCGTGAGAAAAAAAGCCTCCTTATCCCTCTCGGCGACTAATCCCCGTCTCATTTTTCTCCCACGCTGCGTTCACAGCACCTTGCCCGGGCTGAGAATCGTTTAGGAAGGGCAGCGCGCTGCCAGCCGGCCTGAGGTCCTCGGAGGAGACGAGTCTGTCCAGCAACGCCAAACCCGGGACACGGCTCCCACAGCAAACCGTACGTCGCGCCCAGGCTGCACCGCGCGCGCTGCTGCTGGTTCTTCCTGCCGTCTCGTCTCCCGCGCGCAAAGGCACTCGCGCACGCCGCGGGCGGAGAACACCGCGGGCCTCCCCTCCTTCATCGGCCAACAGACCCAAATCCTGTAAAAACCGCTCCGGCCGGCCACAGAGGGCACCGCCTCCCGACGCGGCGCGTGCCGACAGCGCAGCAGAGCAGCGACTCGCCCCCAGCCAAGCCAAGCACCGAGGTTCGGCACCCGGAGATTCTCCCCCGGCTCCCAGGCAAACGCTCCCAACGGGCTCCGTGTGAATCCTTCCCGAGAGGAAGCACCCGCAGCCGCCTCCAGCCCCCCGCCCCTGCCACAAGCGGTGGCGGCAGCTGCAGGGGCTGTTGCGTCAGAGGGAGCGCACGGCCAACCTGGCAACGCGTTTCCAGCCAAAGCAAAGAGGGCGAGGACCCTTCTGCCCTCAAACCAGCAGAATTACCCAGGTCGACCCACAGGTCAGCCGGCGCAACAGGGGCGACAGGCTTTCCCGGCTGCCCCTCCACGCACCTCTCAGCCAGATGGTCTCCGCAGGATGCTCCGACAAGCAGTTCAGGGCCTCCGGTGGCGATTCTGCCACCCCCCCTGAACCGCCGAGAGGCTGACGGCTCCTCGCCCGACGCTGGAGCCGGACTCCACTCGGCCACAGCCTGACCAGCACGCTCCGCCAGCCGGTGCGCGGCACGCGGGCCAGACCCTTCAAGCCAAGTTTGGCGCCGTCGCTCTTGCCCCGGCTGTAATCTACCGCCCACGAAACGCCGGGTCAGCTCGCGGGTCCGAGTTTCTGCACGTCCCTGCGGCTACCGAAGCTCTGGGGCAGGAGAAGAAAGCCCTGTCCTCGGACCGCCCCGAGAGCGTGAGCAACGCAACGCGCTGACCTGCCGCGGGCAGAAGGTTCTGGGCAGGGCACGACACCTGAAAAGCAGCTCGCGGGCGCTATCATAAAGGCCCCAAGAGAGCCAGCGTGCAGACGGCCGCCGGCTCGCAAGAGCGGAGACCTGCTGCTCGCAGAAGGCGAGGATGTGCTGCCCACAGCCGGCCCGCTGTGCTCTCTGCATCCCACGGGGTAGGAGGGGTGCCGGGAGCGCGGGGTGGGAGCGGAGGGTGTATCCCGCCGTCTCAATCCTCCTCCTCTCCCGTACGGCGGAGGCTGCAACGCCCAGGCTAAGACGGGGACAGCGGGGCAGTGTTTTCCTGCTGAGCAACAAACTGATTTAGCACGACGGGCTGAAGGGCTCCACAAGAATGCCATGAAGACTGTGACAGCCGTTAAGAAGGTGGGATACAGTAAAAATTACCTGTGTGGGTGGGGGCCAAGGATTAAACTAGAGCTGCAGGTTTCAATAAAGATCACGATGCTGACCATGGCATCCAAACAGGGCAAGCAAAGGCCAATTCACACAACGGAGGTGGATGAGGAACTCCAAGGATTTTAGTGCCGTGGGTCCATCCCACTTCCAGCCCGAAGCGCTGGAGAGCAGCGCCGGGAATGGAGGTGTCTGGCAACGCGTATTTCCGTCCCGTAGGTGAGGTCTGTAGCCGGAGCAGAGCAAGGCGGTACCTGTGCTTCAGGGAGAAAGGAAAAGCAGAGGCCCCGGCGCCATCGGCGTTCAGGGCGCGGACGTGAACTTTCAGAGAAACGCTGAGGAACGCCCAGGACGGGAAAAGGTCCCACCGGAAGATGGAGATTTTTGACAGTGAGGCACGCAGGAAATGCCCGGGGAGGGCAACAGCGCTGTCAGAAGGGCAACAGCCAACGCGGAGGCAGCAACGGACCTTCCGAGAAATGAAGGGTCAGAGGGAAGTTCCTGAAGAAATCTGAAGGACCCGGGGGGTGGGGGAGGTGCCGTCTAAAGCTTTCTCTGCTGCCCATAATACAGAACCCCAGCGCCAGCCTGTGAAATCTGAGACACATCTAAGAGGTGTCACCAGGCAAGAGGAGGATGGATTATCGAACAGTAAGAAAGGGATGACGCGAAGGACCGGGGCAGCAACAGCGGGATGCAGCCTGCCACCACGTATTCTGAGGATGCGCTCCCCCAAGAACTAACGCAAGAGCTGCTGGTAAGGCCCCACGGTACAGCAGATGGGGAGTGCCAAGGGAGGTGGAGGAGAGCTCTCCCCATCCCGGACGTGAAGTAGGCAGCAGTGCTTTTCCTCGTTCCAGCTTCCAAGGGGCAAAGCCAGTACCCAGCCAGCATCTCACCCAGGTTTAGCTCACACGAAACAGGGCTAGCAAATACCAGAATCAGAAAGGGACCGCGGTCTACAAAGGGTTTTAAGTTTTAGAGCCAAAACGCGTCAATCATTTTTACAGACAAAATTGCTTCTGTGGAGGCACAGGAGGAAAGGATTCACAGATTCAGGGTGTGAGGGATTGGAAGGGACCTCTAGAGATCATCTAGTCCAACCCCCCTGCCAGAGCAGGATCACCCAGAGCAGATCACACAGGAACAAGTCCAGGCGGCTTTGGAAAGTCTCCAGGGAAGGAGACTCCCCCACCTCCCTGGGCAGCCTGTCCCAGTGCTCTGTCACCCTCACACGGAAGAAGGGTTTCCTCACGTTCAGGTTGAACCTTCTGTTTTCCAGTTTATGGCCATCGCCCCTAGTCCTGTCACTGGACACCACTGAGAAGAGCCTGGCCCCATCCTCCTGACACCCACCCTTTAGATATTGATAAGCACTGGTAAGATCCCCCCTCAGCCTCCTCTTCTCCAAGCTAAACAGACCCAGCTCTCTCAGCCTTCCCTCACATGGAAGGTGCTCCAGGCCCTTCACCATCTCAGTGTCCCTGCGCTGGACCCTCCCCAGTAGCTCCTTGTCCTTCTGGAGCTGAGGAGCCCAGAACTGGACACAGCACTCCAGGGGAGGCCTCACCAGCGCAGAGCAGAGGGGGAGGATAACTTCCCTCGACCTGCTGGCCACACTCTTAATGCACCCCAGGATGCCAGTGGCCTTCTTGGCCGCGAGGGCACACTGTTGGCTCATGGTCATCCTGTTGTCCACCAGAACTCCGAGGTCCTTTTCCCCAGAGCGGCCCTCCAACAGAACAGCCCCTAACCTGTACTGAAACATGGGGTTGTTCTTCCCCAGATGCAGCACTTTAAGCTTGCTCTTATTGATTTCTCCCCACCCAGCTCTCCAGCCTGTCCAGGTCACGCTGGATGGCAGCACAGCCTTCTGGCGTGGCAGCCACTCCTCCCAGTTTTGTATCATCAGCAGACTCACTGGAGTTACTGCTGTGCCCCATCAAGGTGAGACCCTATAGAAAGTATGTGAGCACTGGTGTTACAGTGACCACGAAGTGACCTACCAATGCTTTTCCCTCTTAACACGCGCTCTCCTACCAGAGTGTCACAGACTGCTTCCAGCAGCCACCGAGGGGCTCAATCCTGCAAACCCGTTAGTTGGCAAGACCACTCCGTTGTGCCTGGGACGTTCCGTGGTACAGGTCAAATGCTTAAGGCTTCTCTCGGAGGTTGAACTTGCTTAGGACAGCGGTAACACCCAAACTGTCGTTTCCTGATTTTCGCTCAAGGCTGGTGTTTCCCACCTAGGAGCCCACGGCTTGACATCTCAGCCCACCTCGACACCACGGCGTCAAGTTTTCGCAAGCGCCTCAGGCCTGTAGTACCGAGGCCTCTGATCTCCGGGCAGGGGGTGTCCCTGAGGAATGCTCAGGCTCCGGAGGACAACAGCGACACTTTGCAGTGGATGCTGCTCATGGAAACGTGAAACTCTCGTACGGTGGGTGCTGATGAACTAGAGCTCTGCTTCCCGCTCACCCACTGCCGTCCCATTCTGTAAACCTTTACTATTCCTCCAGCAACCTTCTCCCCCCACATTAAAAAGCCCCAGGCCTGTTAGACTCCCCCATATGGCGGCTGCTCTATCTCCCTGACCATCGCCGTGTCCCTTCGCACCGCGTGTAACGCCATTACACCCTCCTTAAGGCAGTGACAGCACGCAGAGGTCCCTGCCACACCAGAAATATCCAGGCACAAACAGGCGAGCCGCAAGGGGAAGAATCCCTGGACTGTCTCCTGCCTCGTGACCCCAGCCTCCTGCAGCACAGCGCCTCGGCCCCTGGCCCCCACGTAGCCAAGCTGCATGCTCAGGCAGGCGGAGGCGGGGGAAGCCACAGCACTGTGCAGCAGGGAAGCGGCTCGCCAGCTGCAGGCAGATGTTCCCCACCACGTGATGGGGTGCTGCTGACGTACCCCGGCCCTCGACACCACGCGGTGCTGTCTCACACGCCGAGGGGACGGAAGACGATGCACCACCGCGTTCCCTCACGCGTCACAAACCTGTCTTAAAGGGCAGCCTGAGCAAAGGCGAAGTACACGAAGGTGAAAGAACCGTAAGGCCCAGCGCGTTTGCCCAGATTACTCACTCGCTTGCAGCGACTGACACGGAGGTTAACTTTAGAGGGGCTGCGCGGCCACAGAACGCCCAACCGAGGCATCGCCTGTGGCTGTGGCGCTCCGGCATTACAGTAATCCGGGGCGTTGGAAGCCGCGCGCTGCGGAGCGGCCTCCTCCACTGCCCTCAGAGCCGTCTCTGCAGGAGAGCGTGAGGACTGACTGCACGCCGCTGCCCCTCTACTGCCCCGGCATTCCCGTCCCACCTCGGTTATTCCTCAGCAGCAGCACCTGCTGGACCACTACGTATGACCAGAAGTAGCCGACAGACGGTTCTCCATCACGTTACAAGCTGTGCATCGCTTGACTCCTCACGTTTACACGAACACTGGACAACAGATTCACACGGACATTTGTTAACATCCACACGTTGTTGAGTACCTCCCAAAATGAATTTTAAATGAAATATCGAGGACTGCAACTCGTTTCCTCAGAAAGCCAAGTTTACACCAGAATTCTTCTTTAATAAGAGCTCTCCATTTAAATGGGATCTAGTCTTCAGTACCCATAAATGAACATACTCTCCTTTTGGATAGTATTATGCTTTAAATTAGTGTGGCATAAATACCGTTACCTTTTTTGGTGAAAAACTCCTTGGAATATTTCCCCAACATAGCGTATTTTCGAGGGATTTTTCCCAGCAGTTCAATGATCAATGCTATGTGGTCTGCATTGGAGAACATTGCCAGCAAAACAGAAACATACAACAGTTTGATCAGTACAGGGCATGCACACACTAACACCGGCCCGGTACAGACAGAAACAGATTGATCCTGGTAAAAAGGACACGTGCACACGCTCAGCGGGCAGTTCGGAAAGATGCTTTCAGCAAAACTTCCTTCTCGGAACAACGTTGGAGTATTAGCTGCTACAAACAAGTTTTGCTGTGTAATTTACAACGTACCAATGGGCATTTTTCAGGAAGTTTAGCTTAAAAAAAATAGAAGAATTTTGTCACAGATTCCTGTGTGTTTTGTTTTGTTTGTTTGGTTTTTTTCAAAAAGAAATTTTGATTGGGTGGTGTCAGGAAACGCTCCTCAGCGGGACACGCTACAACCAGCAACAGCAATTCCACTTCTGTCTGCATCACGGCACCTTTCAAAAAGAAGAGGTACTACCTCTGCGATTGAAGAATTCCCGAGAATATTTTCCAGATAGAGCAAAGTGCCTTGGGATATTGCCTAGCAGCTCTATGATGTGTGCTATGTGGTCTATGAGGGAGAGAAAAAAAGGATACGGGAGTGGAAGGGGCAGGGAAAGGATGGGATAAAAAAGAAGAGGAAAGAAACTGGAATTAGTAAAAAATCAGAAATAGTTTCAAATCAACAATGTTTGCAGCAAATCCATGCAGAGGTTTCCAGGACCAGCAGAGCTCTGGCATCATTAGCAGCATTTAGGAACAATGAATGATGCCCACATTACCACTGCAAAGAGCACTTACAAGCAAACAAGCATGGAAATGGACAGGTATACAGATGGAAGCAGGAGTTAATTCTGATTTTAAAAAAAATACATTAGTAACTGCCTAATTCAAATAAAAATACAGAATGTAAACATTATTTCGGTGTCACTCTTACAAAAAAGAAAATAACCATAAAGTTCAAATTTGTCATTTCTTTTCTAAACTAAAACGTTTGTTATTTCTCAATCAGGTTTCCACACATACGCAATCTTACAAGAAGGGCAGTTTAATTCCTTCAGGCAGTTGTTAAGTAGATGAGTATCTGCAGAAAGGAGTTTTTGCCCACCCACTGCTAGTGATGGAACTTAAAACTAAAAAGAAAAACATCGTATTTATGTTCTGAAAACGATGTGTATGAACAGTTCACTCAAAAACAACACTTTACCCCACTGTAAGCTCACTGGAAATTTAAGAGGAGTGTGAAAACGTATAGAAACTCATGTAAGATCTCGAGATTCATACCTTCATCCCTGGAATAGTCTTCCCCAGAGTGTGGTTCAAACAAATAATCTCCAGTCGCTAGCTCAAAAGCCTACAACATAACAGACATTTATGGGCGTTTCAGAAATACCGGCTTTAATCTTAAGCTGTCAGCAAAACATCGCAACTGTCTCAGTACCAGGGTGCAATTAACAATCAAAGCCAAAGGCCTCCAACGGGAGCCGAGACCGAGGAGCGGTCACTTACCTGGGGACCACCATCCCTGCAGTGAGCCCCAGCTCCGGAGAGAGCCCCGCGTCCAGCCCCCAGCGCACCCGCCGGACCAGAGGCCAGGCGTTTGGCGACGGGCAGCACGCCCACACCCAGGCCTCCCTGCCTACCCAGCCGGGAGGGTCGAAGGAGACGGACAAGGAGTGCGGCGCTGCGGTGTCTCCCCCCAGCACCCCGGGGGCTCCACCGCCTGACCGGGGAGCGTTTCGGTCGCGCGGCAAAGCTCAGCGCCGGTTCCTGGTGGCGGGAGGCAGCGAACGGCATCCGGCTGCGGAGGACGCCGTTCTGAGCGCATCGGCTGCTCGGGGGGGGAAGGGGGCATCAGTGTAGGCTGACCTTAAACACGTTTTAACATACCAACACGCTGTCTGTTGGACACGTTAAATACGTGTACGGTAACGAAGCTGAGAGAGGGGTACGTCTAAATGTAAACTAAAGAGCTACACTTGTATCGGAGGGCTAATCAGCTGTCAGATTGCATGTCGGGGACAATAAAGTCAGAATCAGAAATCAAATCCCTTTATAACTAATTAATCACCTGAAACTAGCAAACAGGGTAAGGTTCCTTGATGACTCTAAATCTAGGACAGTTTTTAGAAAGGTATTTTTGCTGAATCAGCAGCTATCACAATAAATACTCCAATCATGGGGCAAAATACTGAGACTGACATTGACACAGGAATCCAGAGCTGACCCCAAGACGACTGGCCCCTTCAGGCCATCCGACGGGACGCTAACCCTGCGTTAGGCCAGGACCGTGTCTCTCTTTAGGCGGACAATGCATATGAAAAGCTGCAAAGTACCAACATGGATTCACCTAGGCCTGATCTGTTAAACCGTTCTCTTTCTGCCCTGGATCACCAATTACCCAAGCAGCCACAGGAATTTAATTCTTTCCAGGTGGTTTAAACATCAAACTGTTTTCCATCTCCAGGACCAGGGAAAGCATCTGATCCAGAAAATCATTCCAAAAGTCAGGCAGAACTCCCTGGCACAGCTCGAGGAGGGGACTGCGCTCAGTCAGAACATTTACTACAAAACGTTTGTCTCCTGAAAATACACACTTTTCTGTTCCAATTCATAGTGTGGAGTTGTTAAATCACCTATAAATTCAGCCTATTTACGGGCACTTGGCGTTTTCAAACTGTGAACTGCAGTGTCATCCAAGTGGGCTACAGCCAAAATAAATCACTGCAATGGCACACAGCAGCCAAGAAAGCAAGAATGCCTCTTGTTGACATTTCTGTCAATCCTAGGAAAGGGCCCTGCATTTCTAAAGTCATTAGCACTAATAAACAGTCATTCGCTTTTCTTCTTACTCGACTCTCAGCTCAAGATGGAGAGTTTTCATTTTACAGCTTAAAAAAAACGTGAAGGACTTCATAAATTGCTGGGTATTTAAACTGAAGAAACGTTCAGAGTAGCCAGAAGAGATCACTGGTAGGGATGTCTGAACACACCATGGAAAATACTGCTCTTCTCTTGAGATGAGACTGAGAAGCCCTGAGTGCCCCCTTCTGTAGCTCGTGGGAATACATTCACTGGAAGAGGGGGACCAGATTTCCGAGGAGAACACACGCTGATGGGGCTGATTTCTTGGGGCGTTAAGACACTCACTGCTATTTAACAGAGATCCTGGAGAACAACAGAAATGCAGTTGAATTTAGCCACAAAGGTAGAGTCCGAAAGAATCCAGCTTCTGTCCCAAAAAATGAAGTATTAACAGCTCAGTATGTCTGCGTGGGACCAGAAAGATTAAACTGGGAAAACTGTAAGAGCTGTTCACAGAGGAGCACAAGAAGCAAGCGCAGCACTGCAACACACAGGGTTGTAGAGCTGTTTGTACGTAATAAGAGCTGCAAGTGCTCATAGATTTGAGATATTTACACCACCCTTTTGCCGAAGGAAAACTAAAGCTTTTCAAAATGCTGCTGCTGCTTCTTTTTTCCTGTTTGTATAGCTCTGACTCCAGGCCCAGCCTGGGCTGAAGCCACAGCGCCTCAGACGTTTGATTTCCTGACTCTCCTTAAAGGATTCTGCACCGAGAAGGAAGAAACCTCTGGCTCAGACGCACGCAGGGACAGCCCAGAGGCGGCCTTGCCTTTCGGGTGCTGCCACCAATACCTGCAATACCTTCTTAGCATCCAGGCAGGACAATGTTTCACAGGCTTATCTGTAGCAACCTGGTAACAGCTTCCTAGGTACTTGCAGAATGGACTGGCTACGCTGCACAAGATAAATGAAATTAATTTGGCCTCATTTAAAAGAAAAAACCAAAGAATAAATCCTTGACCTAGGTTTTACCAGAACGTAGAAGAATCAGCACTAAACCCACACTAATAAGCAGGTAAATAGCCATAAGAAGGACAATGACACCTCTGGATCGTATCAGCCAGCTGTTCTGCTCTGTAAGCTCATGTCCAAAGGTGCGGCGCCCAGGAGGCATGGGCAGTCCCGTCAGCGCCACCTGAAGCACAGCTCTCCACTGCTGGGACTCGGGACTACAGCTCTGGCACTGCAGTGCTGCTTTGGACTTCCCCAGCACTGTTCAGTACTCACGGACACCTCGCACCCAGCTCTAGGTCCGCACAACCCGCCGGTCTCCAGCCGATGACGCTCTGTGATAAAATCCGGAGGTGGAAGCCCTGAGGGACAGAAGTCAAACCCCGGCCAGCAGCGCACGCTCGAGGTAACGAAGGCTGAGCACGCAGCGGGCTGCACGTACCAAGCGCGGGTTGTTACGGTGGGAAGTGACTTCCCCTCTCCTCAGCACCCATCTGCACCTGGAGACCTGTGACCAGTTTGGGGCCACCAGTATGAGAGACCCTGGCAAACTGGAGAAAGAGCAGGGAGGACCCCTAAGATGTCAGGGGGCTGAGCAGAGGATGCAGGAGGAGAGGCTGGTGGGGCTGAGTTGGTCCAGGCTGGAGAAGGGGCGATTTCACTGCTGCACTCTGCTGCCTGGAAGTGCAGTAAGAGAAGGCCAAGGTACGTTCTTCTCACTGGAAGGACGACAGAGAACAGACACGAGCAGCAAGATGGGAGATGCCAACTGGGTAAGAGGAAAAAAATTCTTCAGTGCGACTGGCCGAGCACTGGGACAGGCTGCTCAGAAAGGCTGACAGGTATGTGCACCTCACCTGGATGGCACTGAGTAACCTCATCTAACCTTGACGTTAACCCTGGTTATCGTCATCATTACCTGGTAATCAAGGAGGAGGTAGACTATTAGAGATCTTTCTCAACCTAGTGGGCCCCTCACTACAAGGAGGACATAGAGATGCTGGAGCGTGTCCAGAGAAGGGCGACAAAGCTGGGGAAGGGTCTGGAGCACAAATCTTACGAGGAGCGGCTGAGGGAGCTGGGGGTGTTTAGCCTAAAGAAGAGGAGGCTGAGGGGAGATGTGATCGCTCTCTACAGCTACCTGAAAGGAGGTTGTAGGGAGGCGGGTGCTGGCCTGTTCTCCCAGGTAACTAGTGATAGGACAAGAGGAAACGGCCTCAAGTCGCGTCAGGGGAAGTTTAGAATAGAAATTGGGAAAAACTATACGGAAAGAGTGGTGAAGCACTGGAGCAGACTGCCCAGGGAAGAGGTGGAATCACCATCCCTGGAGGTGTTCAAGGAACGTGTGGACGTGGCATGGTCTTGAGAACATGGTCTGGTGGGTATGGATGGTTGGACTGGATGATCTTATAGGTCTTTTCCAACCATAGTGATTCTGTAAATTTGGCTATTATTTCTACAATGCTACAGATACAGATTGACCATATTTTTTTACTTTCCCCTTGAAAGTATTCATTTACGAAAACTAGTTTCTGGACGGAAACTCCGACTTTGAAATACCATGATCTTTTTTTACTTAATGTTGACATTTACCTCAACATAAACCAGCCTTTCAATTATTATATGGTGATAACAACTGAGATAGCAGCACAATCAACATATGGCGCAAAAGCCCAAGGCATTCATCCACCCTTACTGACTGTACTGCCAATTGCTACTCACCACTTTCCTAACGTTACCGCAGAAAAACAGTCTAGACTGCTTTTCTCCATCTGCAGATGGAGAACCTTTCATAGAAATGGTCACCCTGCTGTTTTTGTAGGCTCTGGAGAGGCTCTGATTCCTTTTCTGTCACGCAACTGTACATGAACCTACCACAATACTAAACTGTTGGCATCGCTGTCGTGTATTATGGATCCATGTCTAATCACACAATTGGAAATAGCTACTTTTTCACTGTGACAGCTGTGTACTCAATCTGGTGACTGAAAATGGATTCATGCCCAGGGAAAGCTGTCTGGGAGAGGACTGGAAGAACAATTCACTTGGACTGCACCAACCTCCCTGAATTCCTCTTACGAAGCCCCAGCTGAAAAAGGACAGCAAGCTATAGGCCAGAATTACTATTCTGACAGACGAGATCCAGCTCTTGGCCAGAGTTTCTCTGCCTCAACTGAAATGAAGAGCTGTGAATGAGAAGATTGTAACTGCTTTAAAAATAGGCTTTAGCTTCAAGAATGCCGTTCTACAGGTAAGTGGGAGCACGGAAACAAGAGCAAAAAGCTTTTTGAGATACGCACACCAGCTGACTGTTTGTTCTGCCAGGGACATCTCCCTCTGAGGAGCCAGGCAATGGAAAGCATATAAAAGGCATTTTGCATGGTTAGTGCTTGGTAAGAAAGGCCAGATATACAAAACACGGACATGCATGGGGTGCCTGAAAAGGAAACCGGCTTCTGTTACTTGCTGTACTCCGACCTCGGAATCACGCACATGCTGACTGGTTGCTTTGGAAAGTCAGTTTCTTTGGAAAATCATTTTCTTTTGAATGTTTCAGGTTGTCCACCCACCACCTTCAAAAAGGGTGTACAGTGATTAATAACAGCATTTTGTACTGTATCTGCCTACTGAAAAATATGTGCACAGTGACTGGAAGTTTTCTCTCAACCAGATTTTTGATTTTCCATTTTTCCTCAAAATACTGCTTCTGTGCAGACTGAGGCTTGTCATCACACCTTTGCTATGTGCCACTCGCACCTACTAGCATGATGATACTCATGATCCCATGGAGACGCCATCATTTTTTCCCCACTTACAACAGAGGAAGAGTAGTTAAGGACAAATACCTCTCCACCCCACGTTAGGGGACATCATGCAAAGAGGTAAATTGGGGGCTGAACTACAAGCACTTACTTGTAGGTGTAATTTTAACTTCAGAAGTTACTCTATTCTGCTCATTCTTCATTCTGTCCCCCCGAGCTCTCTCACATATAGAAATGCTCATAATAAACAACAGCCCTGTAAGCTTGTCTTGTAGCAGCATCTCCCTCATTTTGAAAGCTGCTTGCCTGCCACTTTCCCTCTCATCCCAGCAGTATTTATTTCATCGTTTGTAATCACTCTGGGTAGATAAAACAAGTACAATTTTCTCCTTCTCTGACTTCCTGCTGACCTACAGATATCATCTATTTGCTAGTTCTTATTATATAAAAAAGGTATTTCAGGAATCACAAGTCACCACAAAAGCCACCTCAGATAAGTGTTAAAAACGGAGTCTTGCTAACGTCCTAGCTTGTGACATAGTCATCTCCTCCCCGCAGCTCAAACAAGACCGTACATAATGAATAACAAAAGTCAGATGATGAGACTCATCGTTTCAGGTGCTTTTCTTGTCTCCAATCCAAAGAGAAAATCCAATCAGGAAAAGCAGTGGAATCATGGTGCTTGCAGTCATTTCCAGGAGCAATACAAAGGGGTGCCCTCTGCCAGTACTAACTCCTTTATCCTGCCAGGATTTCTTGGCAGCAGCAGTGGAGTACTGTGCTCCACGGTTTCTGAGATTTAGGAAATGCTAAATCATGCAGTGCCTGTTCAGTTTCTGCTCCACAGAACGCAACCCTCTCAATACCGGAAATGTGGAATGTCAGCCTGATAAAATTAAATGATCAAGGGTGGTTTCAATCCTGTCAAAGGCACTACTGGCTCCAAATCTGTTCCTTTTTTTTTGCATGAAAATGAGAGACGCACCTCCCTGTTGGCAGAATTAAAACTCAGTACAGCAAGGGAACATAGAATTTTCTAGAATTTAATAAATGTGGTGACAGATTTCCAGTGTCTAGCTTTCCATGAGAGCAGCTGAGTATCCCACTTAAATAGGCCACATCGTTGAAAGAAAAAGAAAGGGCACCGGGCAATTTCCTTAGCCAAACTTATAAATGGCCAGCAAATGACAGCAACAGTCACTCAGACCTGGATCACTTAAGCCCAGGGAAGTCACACTTTGTCACACTCTTTGCTGAGCACAGAACAAGCGAACGACTCTGTCACAGTCTGGAAAAGCCCACTGGCACCTACCTTCTTTCATCAGCTTCACAGCACACCATGTGTGCACCGATTGTAAGCCTCCAAAGATGTGCATCGTCCTCTTTTTCCCCTGCCTTTTGGGTTTTTTCCCTCTTAAAGACTCTGAGACTCAGATCACCTGAGCACAGGACTGGTACTGGCCTGAGGATACTGCCTCTCTCACCCTTTCAATCTGACTTGAAGAGGTTTGGGGCACAAGAGCTGGGCTACACCGAAGCATCTAGGATTAGAAGATTCAGCTCGCAGGCTGCTGGCTTACAATACTACTTACTCACTGACGTAACACCAAAAGAAACAGAACTGTAAGGTTATTAGCACTGAGTTACTCCTCCCTCTTTTGCTATTTGGTAGAGCCCTTAGGTGGCTCTGTTTATATACACTTCCAGCAGAAGTAATCTGACCAGAATCTCTAGCTACTCCCATACTAAAGACAATACCAATAAAACAGGACCATTCTTTGCTGGAAACTGCATCAAAACCATGGAGTTGTTGGCCAGACAAATCCAACCCATGTTAGCAGGGCCCAGGTGAGGTGAGCACTCTACACAGACACACCATACACCCTAACAGCCAGATTCATGAGTGGGGGGTATTCTAAAAGTTGGTGTGCACACATGAACACAGATGCTTTGGATGCTCAGGGCACCATTATCAGAGGCTTTTGTTTAAAACCATCCTCAACATCATCTCCACCCTCATTATTAAAGACTAAGTAAAACTGATGAGCACATGATATGATGGACAAAGAAAGTTTGCTGCTGTTGTGATAAAACACAACCTCTGTGCTTAACAGCTTATGCCATAAATGCAAGCAAATAAAAACCAGTAGCCCTGCTACTCTCCTAGTCCATGCTGTTCCCAGTGAGAAAGGTTCTTTCATTAGCAAGCAAAGGGCAATGAAAAAACTTAGGCTCAAATGGAGAGCCACAAGGCACAAGACCAAGTGAGGACCCCAGCTGAAGTCCCTGGTCCCAAGTATTTTAAGTGGTCCTTCATAAAATCCAGGAGACATGAAGAGATTGATGCGGTTTATGTACACAGAAACCTCTGGCATGGAAACCATATGGCCCCTAAATTAATTCAAAGATAGGCCTGGTGTTAGCGTGATTTTTTTTAAGAGACACGATCTAGAATCTCTGACACAGTAGTGGATGACTCCAGAACATTCTCCGTAACACATGGAGAAACGTTTCTGTTTTGCAAGCTGAGCGGTCTTCACGCGTGGTGCCTGCTCCTGAGCGGTGTCCTGGACTACTTGTGAGCAAGTCCTTTCAGGAGAGATCGGCAGCAACGCAGTGAAACGTAAAACAACGCCCACCGAGATGGAGAACCTGAGCCCGACTTTGAAGCAGCAGGTCTTCTGTCAGCAAGAGCTACACCGATGGAGGAATGAAGAGCACACCTGGACCAGTCTCTGTGAGAGTACTGGTCAGAAAGCTCCCACGTGAAGGCTGTGGGTGCACAGAGATCTACAAGATGTATCTGCATAATTCCATCCAAATGAGGTCAAACTATTTTGAACCCTCATTCAGTGCAGGTTCAGAGAAGGGAACTAGCTCAGCGATTCAGTTGTGAGCAAGGGTTTTAAAACCATAAGGTCTCCTCTGTGCTTCGATACTACCTCAGTATACTTTGCATTCACATTCACTCACATCATTCATATTAGGCACGCACTTTTGCAGTGTGTGTGTTATCACTCAGCAGAGAAATTGAGACAAGAAAGCTCAAAGTCACAGTCGTGATCAGAACGAAGGACTGGATCTGTAATTAAGTAACGTGGCTCCCACTACAAAGCCACACGGCACCTTGCCTACCCCTTCACAGACGTAGTATTTCTGACACTTAGTAACATACAGCTACCCCTTACGTGACAAACTCTTTTAATATTATTTTTTAACAGGCAGAAATAAGAAATACCATATGCAATCCATACAGTCAGCTGGTAAGACACCACTTCAGGTGTGGGCAAAGCCAAGAAAAAGGTGATGGCAATGACTGGCTGCTGGACCGCTCACTGCGCACAGTACTGCTTCCAAAGACGTCCTTGATGACTCTGGACTTGTACAAGCAAAGCAACACAACGAAGAGGTCTCCTTGCTCTCCTCTGAGAGCCTTGGACAGCACGGCTAATGGGGTATCTGAGCTGTATTTTGGCTCAAAATAAACACCACCTCCAGCTCCCGCTTTAGGGACTGGAGAGAATTAGATCATGATTTCCAAAGAGAGCCTACATAAGTTAATTGGGAGGTTGCAGTTCCACATCAGGAATGTTTCCCTGGCTGTTAGTCCCTGTTAGAAGTTCTCTGCAGAAAGAGCCACTGAAGTCTTCAAGTCAATCCGTACCTCAGAGCTGTTTTCCATCTGATACAGGATCAGCATTCACAGTGCTCTGACCCATTTTCTCAACCACACAGAATGAAAGCAGATCCTGAGGGGGTTTAAAACGATGAATTTTTGGAGTGAGCTAGAGAGACTGCTCTCTATTTTTTACACAACTGTACAATGACAGCTGAATTCAACTATCATAACTTGGTGCTGTAAGATCATAAAATTTCTACAGCATTTTTCTAAGGGGAAAAACCCCAAAGACTGTCAGAAGAGAGCATTCCAGTGTTTCTGCCTCAAATGGACTACTGTCTTTAAAGCTTACATAACAAAAAAGTGGAAGAATAATTTTCTCATTAAAACACTGAAATTTCACAAATAACTGTGAATCTGAGTTAAGATAACCCTAGTGGCAGAGATGCTTTAGGCTTTTTTTTTTTCACTTGAGTCTGAGGCAGGACTCGGATGAAGAAAGCAGTAACGCTTGTACAACATGGAAAAGAATTAAAGTGTAAGGGTCCGGACAAGCCCAAGTATTGCAAGAATATTATATTCCCTAGGTGTGATATCACTACTAAGTAACCCACTTTCTTTAAACACAATCCCAGATAGATTTCAGCCTTTTTTTATGTGGCTTAGCTATAAGACTGTATATAAAATTAGCAAGGGGTAGGTACAACTTTAAGGAAGACAAAGGTAAGATGCTCAATAGCATCAAAAGTTATCAAGTTCAGCTGAGGTTTACAAAGTATCAGGTAAAAGGAATGGAAAGTCTCTATAGCAATTTTGCAATTAAGAAAAGAATCATCCAAAGAATTAAGGATCAAACCTGTGGAATCTTTTCTATGCTTTGTTTTTAATGTAATAGAAAAATTCTACATTTTGCCCCCAAATGGAAGAATAAATTTGGAAATGGATGTTCTTTTCTGCGTACTAAAGCTAGAGCTAGTATTAAACTCCAGAGAAAACATACTTGCCATTTTACTTATGGGTTAGTTCCTCCCAACACATGGCTTGCTGATCTTATAATATCTGTAGGATTTTATGTTCCTTTCAATCCTCCTCCTCTCCCTCTGAGCTCTGCAATTCTTCTCATCACCCACGCCTGCAAACTGTGTCTAGTATTTGAGTCTACTCCTCCTCCTCACACACTTACTCTTTTCAGACATGTATTTGTAAAATATAAAAATTTGAATAAGTCTTCACTTTTAAAATAGAAAAAGATATTTCTAAATGTATTTCTAAAACTATCTTTAATGAGAAGATGCATGTAGCTTATTTCTCCTCTAACAGATCTTGCAAACAGAATAAGCCTTTCAGAAACTTGTGATTAAGTTTTTACTTCTTCTGTTCTTTAATGATTTTTAGAAATCTGTAATTTCAGTTTTACAGTGGTAAAACTGTTTCTACAGAATGTTACCACGTATTTTACTAACAAACTAAATGCCTCTCTTCGAAGTTTAGAACCTAAAGCTGTGATCTGCAAGCCTAATTCCATGAATGTTTTCACTGCACTTGTGAAGAACTGGAAGTATTTCACTGTTTTGCTGCTTTATGCAAGAAAAAAGAATGGAAACACAGCAAACAGTTGCATGGAGTCTAATAGAGGAAGGAAACATGCAGTTGGACTATCTCAATTAGACTCTGTCACTTAAAATATACAGATATTTCCCTCCAAACTTGCATGGGTTTGACTGCAAGTTTAAAATGCATCAAATGCAAAGCAGAAATACTTCCTTTTGTTGAAGAATGTTCCAGAAATAAATGATTGAAATAAAGGGAAAAAAATAATCAGTAGCTATCTGATATGACATAATTTATGATAATGTATTTGTGTCAGAATGTCAGAACCATTCTTATCACGTTTCCTCACTAAACAAACAACTGTTTTTAGGAGGTTCATTCTTGTAAAATACGTATTGTATTGGTCTTACCATACATGCTGTACTCCAGATATCAGCAGGTGTACTGTACCCTGCTCCTATTAAAACCTCTATGGATCTATATTGTCTTGTCTGGATGTCTTCTGTGAAGTGTTTATGCTAAAACAGAAAGAACCACATGAATGGAAACAGAACAATAAAAAGACCTGTTCTAAACAGTTAAAGGCTAAAGACCTAAAATGATGCAGTTATACTCACCACCCAGCAGGCATTCCCCAGGTCAGCGATTTTAACTCTGATTTTATCTGCATTTCTTGGGTCCAGCGGATTCACCAGTAAGTCAGCAGCACGAGTTTTTGCTAACACAAGCAAAATGCAGAATAGTTAGTATTTTCAGCATACTATTCATTATCCCTAAACACTTTTTGCCTTGACACTTCATCCGGTTTTGTAATAAACTGAAGACATCAAAATCACTTGCTGAATGTTAGGAGAAATTAAAGCAACACAAATAGGATTTCTTACCTTGATTTCTAAACATCCTTACACATTTGAATTGCAAATTTTTTGCATTCTTTAACTGCCAAATGCCTATTATTAGAATATCCAGAGGAGTTTCTAAGCAAAAAATTTGCATATGTTTCCAAGAACAGATTCAGACAGAAAATGTTAAAATTCAAGCTCAGAGAAGTCCACATGAAAGATGTTCTTGGAACAGTCTGGTTGAGAAAATAAATTCTGCACTCCCACTCTTGGCTAAGGTAAATAAAATACAGCTAGATTCCTCCTTTTTTTACTTCTTTTTTTTTTTTTTAAAATATGTCCCGAAAGACTCACCAAAATCTGGATAACTTTTGTTTGATAGCTTTTGTTTTTATGAACCACTTGCTAGCTCCTAAGCTGCACTGGAAAGAAAGCTGATTGACTGGAACGTGGAAGACAGAACCAGATATTACAAACCGCATAGCAGCACAGGACTGATCTCAGTTTCTTTGTCCCAAAGCTAATAAATCAGAAACTGGTAATAAGATAAGAAAGAAGTACATTATATGCCAATAAGAATTGGAAAATTCACCAGACATGGTACAAGGAGAAAAAATACAGATGTCTAATGGTGAGTCAGGAGTGACCGCAAAAGGATGAGGTTCTTCAACTGCTAGAACTGCAAGCCTGAATGGGTCATCAGGACACTGAATTACTGGCCAACCAGAAAACAAAGAGGCAGGATCTACTAGGAGAGAGAAGGAAAGAATAGACAGGACTAAACAGCAGAAGACACAAGTGACCTAAACAAAACAGTCCTCTGAAAAAGCTGGAATGGAGTCCAAGACTCAAGTTTTTAAAAAGCGCCGATATAGGGCGTAAGAGTAAAAATACACTGAGAGAATAAGCTTGCAATCAATTCAGCAGCCCTGGCAAAAAAAAAAAAAAATAGTGCTAGGAAAATCCTTCCCACGTGTCTTGTGATCTGCTCCAGGTGATCCTGCTCTGGCGGGGGGGTTGGACTAGATGATCTCTAGAGGTCCCTTCCAACCCCTAACACTCTGTGAACCTGTGACTGCAGTAAATAAAGCGGAATGAAGGGAGGAAAAAAGCCTCATCAGTAAGACATCTGAAATACGACGTCAGAAAACAGCTTTCTTCAACCTTCGTGTAACAGAGGGACCTGACAAGGCAATAGGCAAGTGCCTCCACTTCTGTGTTTTTCTCAGGAACTCAAACTTTATGTCCTGCATTTTCCGAGTGATGACTACAAGACCTTGGATTCTGAATGTGACAAACATGGATCATTCTCAACTGACAGTGAAGTCAAAAGGAGCATACTTTTTAGTAAATCCTCTCAAGAAAGCATCCAAAGGAGCTCAACCTGAGCTCAAAATTAGTGAGCGTTTCTGATTTCCACTTCTGTGTGTCCTAGTTCCATAAAACTGAGAAATATCACCTCCTCTTCTCACAGTCTTGGCGTGATCGTATTCTCAGTAAACATTCAAACACTGGAATGAGGAGGAGAGTCATGAGGAAATTAATAGATCTATCTTAAGGGCATTTGGTCACGCAGTGAAAACTTGAAAAAGATAAAAACTTAATAGCTGCTCATCCACTGAACACAAATTAGTCTGTGCACTGACTGAGGCAAGTATCCCCAAAAAAATAAGATGAGACCATATTACTTAATTACTAGACAGAGGAACAAATAAAATCTATACAAAAAAGGGCACTAAAGTTACAGTGAAAAAGTAGCACCATTTAAAAATATTAAACAGCCTGCAACTCTTGTAACCTTCTTCTTTCTAAATACCTCAGTCTGTTTTATTCCTGTTTAACCCAACATTATTATTGATGTCATTAATACTAGTAATATTCAGCTTTTCCTCTTTCTGCGGAAGAAGTGAGCTATGGCTTTGCACAAAAGGTCTGTAAATTGCTCCTGATGAGACAACATCAAGGAGGAATAAAGTAGGTGTGTTTCTCCACCTATGGAGATAAGCTGCTCCCATGATGACAAAATCAACTTTACTCTCTTAAGTCGTGAGTATTTTACACATCAACCCAGGAACACAGCAGTAGGGGCCTTCTGCCTGTATACTTACTGCCAGCAGCACAAAGGAAGAAGCTATCAGGCACCTAGGAACCTCCTGTAAATTGTTTCAGGGACTACTGGGTGTAAGGAGATGGACTGGAAGACTGACTTGCCTGGATTTTGACATCTTCCAGAAATACAGCTCTACTCAGCTGTATTTTGTTTCACATTTCTTGGCTACTTGCAGATTACCTTATGTGTCAGGCCCTGTAATAAACTGTGTGAACTGCTCTTCTAAAGTCTTAAACCAAAAAATACATACAACTGCATTTTTCAATACATCTCTATTTAAATTTAGTAACTTCATCTAGGACAATGTGGATGCAGATTTGGTGATCCTCTTCCTAAGCTATCTCGTTTTCTTCTATCCGCTTACAGATTTAGTCCCTCAGTATTTTCTTTACTGAAGTTGAAACCCATATATTTATCACTTAGCCACTGGCACTATAAATAAAACCTATGTGTAATATCCTGGAGCTATTTAATTCAGTGGCAAAAATCCAGCTCTTCGCAGTGACACCAAGAGTTCACCTTCCATGTCTTCAATAAACAGGATTTACAGGCAAAAGGTTTGGATCTGAGCAGCTCTGGTGGCCAGAATTTAAATGTCCAAACCCACACTAAATATAGAAAAGCCATAATGAGTTGAGGGTTGGCAACATGCCTGATAGAGACAAAGACTTCATCTTGCTGAGTTTTAATAAAAAGTTAGGAGAGGAACCATTTGAAACAAAAAAGAACCATTAATGCATGAAAACACAGCATATTACAGCATTTTTTAGTATGACTGAGAAAAGACCTAACAAGAAATATAACAACAACAATAATAATAATAATATAGATCTAAGAAGGCCAGGCTGGCTGAGGCTTCGAGCAACCTGTTCTAGTGGAGGGTGTCCCTGCCCATGGCAGGGGGGTTGGAACTAGGTGATCTTTAAGGTCCCTTCCAACCCAAACCATTCCATGATTAAGAAGCAATGGCTAGAAGCTGCAGCCAGACAACACCAGATCTGCTACAATTCTTCTGAAACAATTCTGAGCACTGGCCAGTGGAACACACTTCAACCACACTAGGTTTTTTATCATTTCATTTGTCCAAATCAAGAGCAAGTATCTTTCTGGAAAATACGTTTTGAGCCAAACATAAAGGTTACTGGGCTTAGTAGGTGGTGTATTACTGGATTGTTACAAAAGGAAGCTAGGTTATATGATCTCATGATCACCTTCTGCCCTTTCACTAGGGGAATAATGCTTACTTGCAACTATAAACTTCCTTTTTTCTTTCCTGTGTAGCCTGACCTATCAATGTGAATATTTCATCTACAACAACTTATCTAATATGCTTAAAAACAAGTTCTAGAACATTAAAAATCCCACCAACTACAGTTCTGCTTGTCTCTCAAAATTCAAGATGGTTGATTTGTTTGAATTTAACAAGACTGCTTTTGAATTGTGTCCCAAGCTGCATCTATCAAACTCCCAGGTTTGAATGCAAGAAAAACCATCCAATTTACTTAAAATAAGATTAGCTAAGCTACTGCCCCTAATCAGACTATTACAATTTTGTTTTAACCAAACCACTGCCTTTCTATTCTACTTACTTATCTCTTCTTTTTTTAACATAATACACACCCATGCTACTAGACAGAAGCCTTCAGTCAACTCAAAGCAGAAGAGTTTTTCCTCTCCCTCTACTTCTAAAAGCCATTCACAGCTAATACATTTGCTTTTCCTTAAAACCTGGTCCTAGGAGGTCAAAATTCACCAGAATGCTTTGGGACCAAACTGTCCCAAAAGCCTCCACTCCGTTTTTAGATATCTGCTCTGCCATTTTGCCAAAAGTCTTCTAAGATGAAATACTAAATTTAAAATAATCATAATTGAGATTTTTGCATTCACATGATGTATGATTCAATGAGCAAAATGTTCAGTGTAGATGAAACCAAGAAGATGAAATTAGCCAGCAACAAGAAGAGAGTTCACTAAAAGGTGTACTTACTTTTTGGCAAATCCCCAGTGCTGGAAGCTGAAACTGTCCTGCTCCTGTCGTGAGATGGGCTGCTCTCCTCTCTTTCAGTTACAGTTGATCCTTCAGAAACAGCAGAACCACAAGCTACAGACTCTAAAGCCCCAGAGAACACTGAGGCTGAAAATTCAGAGAACTGTGACTCAGGAATTTTATGACGTCCATTTGGCAATTCACCGTTAAACTGTTCATAGGAACTGCTATAAGAGTAATCGCTTTTTGCATTTGGCTCATCGAGATTATACTCCTCTGGATTTGGACATTCTTCCTCTTCCTCATCTTCATCTTCAATCTGTTGTTCCAATAGGAATGGGCCGTTCACTATATGGCCATTTGTTTTGGGGGATTCTATCCACTTAGGGTCTGTAGGGTCAGTGTTGACAAGTTCCTGCTCAACATCATCATCTTTTTCAGTGTTTTCTTTCTCCGTGTCTTCTTTTTCATCCTGATCATCCGCTTCACCTGAAAAATTTCAATGAGCAACACATTAGATCATATATCAATATACCATTTTTAAAGTAGGCATTCATAATTCTTAACTCTTCAGTAACTGCCTGACTTCCGACATCTCACACCAAGAAACACTGAGTATCACTGGAATATGCAAGGATCTTAAAATATAAATTAAAGGCAAAAGAAAGAACTACTAAAGATGTTGGAGAAAATAAGCAATGGGAAGTGGTTCAGGATGGAACAATTCAGAAAAGAAGGGTGTTATGAAGGGAAGGTACATGAGGTCTTGAAAGTAACCTTTACAAATCCGTAACTCAATCTGTGTCGAACAGGGAGCCATCATACAAGCAGGAAAATCTGCAGTAAGAGCAGAACAAAACCAAACCAAACCAAAGAACAGTCTCAGTAGTTACGTCTTTTATCAGAACTGGAGAGAGTTGACAAGAAAACCAGGGAAGGCAGAATGGAGCTAGACCGTAACAATTATGCTCCAAACCACCAGGACTCAACAACAATTTTAACAAGACATTTTAAATATGTTAGTGAAGAAGCTGCAACTACTATTACCTGACAGATCATTACAACAAACATTCTAACAAGAAAAGGGGAAAGCAACAATGACGTTGTTGCTACAACGTCTACAGTAACGTTACAGAATACAAATTCATCTTATTTTTCTGCTATCTCGCCAAGGTACTAGGTCATGCTACTTGACGTGGGATGACAACTGACTGCTCTGTGGCATTTTCTGTGTTCTTTTGTGGGATTTGATAGCTACATTGCTGCTGATGTGTTTCTTCACTTCTATAGTAGGTTTGACTTTTCCTTTGTTAGATTTTGTAGTTATGATTTTACCTACAGGAGAAAATGAAACAATTATCTAGAACAGTTTGGAGATTTCGTTCATTGCACCAGATGCAATGCTGCAATTACTTTCCCCTCTGAAGTAGGAAATTCAGGGTCAATACAAGCGGGTAATACTAACCATCATCATTTCCAGGTTCGTCATCCACTACCTCTTCTATATCAGCTGTTTTTAGTTTCACCTCTGGGTGGTACTCATCTTCTTGCTCATTTGATGGTACAGCTGAGGTTACATTTTCTTCTATTTTTTTCCTTTCTGCTTCTCGCTCTAGTTCTTCTATTTCCTGCAGGCGTTTTTCTAACAGCTCAGCTTGTCTCTTCTGTTTTTTCTTCAGTTTTTTCTTTTTGTTTTTGGATATTTTTCCAACCTGAATTATTAATACAAACAAAACAAAACAAACAAACAAATCTTAAACGATTATTCTCAAGGCATCTCACACCAAATTCACTTGCAGTATGTTTACTTTTTATTTGTAAATACTGGATGGCAATTAATATAGTAAGTATATTGCTTTTCCATTTTACTTCAAATCAAGAATGTTGTCATATGGAAAAAAGCTATCAAAATTTTACACAGTTATACGTGTTTTTACATGGCTGTTTATTAGACACAAGAGTAAAATACAGCCAAGACGTCAGAGTAAAATTCCTATGATCCTATAATCTTGACCAGGCACAATAATCTTACACTTGAATCTAGAACAATAGATGACACTGTATTCAGAAGAGACTGAAAACGGTAAAGAATTTTAAATACATTCTGTGTTGTTCTGCTATTTCCTTGTGAAAGGAAAGCATTTTTATTATACACTTCTGGTCCAAAACACATGAATCACAAACAACAGATGGCCATTACAAAAGAATTTCACATTTTATATAAGGACTGCAGAACTCAGGTACAACAGCAAGGAAAAGAACATATCTGAGCTAGGATTAAAACACTTTCATTCTAACTTCCATTTTTACTATTTGATAAATAAGATCTATCCAGTTTTCATTCACTGTTTAGATATCACAGTAAGAAATCCTCATATAATTCAAAAATAAAGTACAAGGAACACAGGGAAATACTATTTTCTCACAGGTTTATCTGTAAATCTTATTATCTTCAAAAGAAGCCATGGGGCAGACAAAACAAGACAGTAAATTAGACAATCCTATTGATTTTCAGCTATGTCGTATGCCCACTGAAATTACATACGTTCTGTACACACAGGCGTAGAAAGCAGGTTTGACCTTAGATATTTCTAAACAGCTGTATTATAAGTGGTTATTTGCTGTGTGTTTATGGCAAAAAGTTCTTTCAAACCTCATAAACCCCTGTCCTTTAAGGTCACAATGATTTAGGCCTTGAAGTCCTTAAGCTATCTGCAATGTATGGTATTTAGTGCATGCCCCCATTTTTGTCAGGATTTGAATGGAATGGATTATTGAGAGATGAAAATAGCAATGCTTAACTTCCTTTGACATAGCTATAGAATCGTAAGTCTATGAGAGTTACCATCAGAGAAATACTGTGCTTAAAACTGGTAAAGCCAAAGACATTAATAGAAAAGTGTTCTTTGAAAGATAAAAGCTTTATTCAAAGGAAGCTTTTAAAAAGGGCAGAGACTACCAACAGCCTAATAGCCACTAACAGCTACAGAAACATAGAAAATAAGATAGTTAATTTGAATTATATAACAATACTTACAGGCTTCTGTTGTGGAGCTGTACTCACTAAAAAGAAAAAAAAAATTAAAGATATATTTTTACAAAAACAACTGTATAAATGCAGAAAATAGCAGAAACAACGTAAGAATATTCTTAATTAAATGTAAGGCAGTGATTTTTTTTTTTTAATCCAGTCTTTTTTACTCTTTGCAAGTACCTGCCGCCTGAAAACATTTCATGGCTCCATTAAAGGATCTGTATTTGGAAGGAGCTAGCACCAATTTCTGTTCACTCTGCTGTGGTTGGTGGAGAGTCAATGAAAGTCAGAAAGGAAAGTCTGAGTCAGTAAGGAGCGGACAGAACATATCAAATGATTGCAGAGTTGTCACAGATTGAATGTATGTAGTCATCCGACTGAGCAGGTGTAGACAGGAAAGTCAAATATTCATGTTTCCTTCGTTTGAAACAAGGTGGTTTGATTGCTAGGACTGGAGACATGAGGAAGTGCCTATGGGAAAAAGCACACCGCCACAGATGAAGCATCTCCAGCACGGACCTCTTCCTCAGCGTCTCTCAGAAGCTGTCCCTAAGCTGATATAGAAGGGGTAGAGATAAGAACCTGGAAATCTCCTCATCAATGACTACGTGTGATGAGATTACAATAGTACCTGTGAAAATGCGCAGAACGGCAATACAAACCACAACCCCCACCTCCTTACCCCCCAGATAATCAAAACCACTAGAAATAACCTAATACGGGAGACGGGCAAGGCAGAACTGAAATGAGGAGGAACTGAAGAGGGGAGAACCCCTCACTGACTTCTTCAGACACACAGGCCTATGGCAATTAACAAATGCAAAACGGAGACTGCTGAGACTTGAGAGTTCTTCTATAGGTTCAGATCCTGCTGCTAAGTTAAGGGAAAAAAAACGTCTGAATGCCCCTGAAAGGGCAAGGTTTTCAAAAATATTCTTGAATTTGAGTACCATCACTGCTCTAAAAAGGGCAATTCTGCAGAACCTGTTCTTGAAATGCTGTGAAGGAACACATCTTCAGCTTCTGTGTAAAGCCATAGATCTAATCACAATTCGCTAAGAACAAAGTGTGATACGAGCTCCACCAATATATTCCTCAAAAGAATATTTATTTTAATGTCAGGAAGCAATATAAAGGCTGCATGAACAAAATCAAGTTTCTTCCCACACAAATAAAACACAGTCTTTACCTATGTGATTACACATTGTGTAAAATTCAATACAACATATTCATGACTCAAAGTTTTGCATGTTAACATATACAATACCGTGAAATATTTATGCATTTTGAGCACACTATTTGTTCCTGATACAGCAGGTGTTTTTATTATACCTCAGAGATTTTAATTTAATATTTTCTGACAATATTACAAAGCTATTCAAATGTTACTATTTCTCCACTGCTTGTAGCTGATGGGCTCGACTGGCAAATGAACAACAACCACGGTATTAAAGATTACTGGAAAAGGCAGACTTCCTCCTTGTTTGTCTTTACTGGGTGCTGTGAACTTCTTCACCTTGGTTTCTCCTAGCTAAACATAGCGTGCAGCTCCTATCTAAAGGCTTGGCAAGTTTAACACCAAACAGTTCACATACAGCGCTAAGGAGAAGCTTATTGTACCTAACCAAATTTGTGATAAATGCCATTTTCAAGGGCGAAAACCTATGGACTCTAAGACTTTTCACTGCATTCTGAGACTAAGTTACAACTGACGAGAAGGCAGGTAATTTCACAAGGATGCTGATGATCCACTGTAATGGAACTAGACACGTAATTTAGATGAGATTATCAATTACCGTCAATATTAGAGGTGCAAGGCTCCAGTGCAGCTACAAACTCAGCCATTAAAACTTGCAGGGTGGAAGGAGAGTAAGTTTATATCAATAAATCATTGTGTATTTGGGGACCCTGAAAACCTGAACACGCAAAACTGAAAAGAAAGCATTTCCCTGGTAGTTTCCAGAGCATGCATAAGAATTAACTAGACACGCTTTTTTCATATGCAATTATTTTAAATGTTAATTTTCATTAAACTGAATATTGTTATCATTAATATACTATGGAACTTTACCACACTGCATTTAAATATACTATCATACCTGCTGAGCCGGAGGGGGGAGGAGCACCAGCTTTCTGCCACTCGGTAGCTTCAGCAGCCATTCTACGAACATAGGCATCGTCCACACACATCAGAATGTTTTCTGGCTTTATATCCGTATGAATGATCTTGCACTTGCTGTGTAGATAATCTAGACCTTGAAGTACCTAATTACAAAAGGGTTTTTTAAAATTTATTTCAATTACCCAGACCAAGCTAAATGTGTTTATGAGTAGTACAGAGACGTTCAACCGATTGCCTGCAGTCCATATGTGGCCTGACTGGATAATTTATTTAGCTCATAAACCCAGTTATCAAGACTTTCATGACTAAGACGCTGGCTGGATGAATTGTCTTGATGACAGCAACCTGCTCTCAGACTTCCATTTCCCAAGTGCTCTTCAGTCGATCTGCACATGTGTAAAAAACACTTGATACATCTTCCTTTGAAAAAGGAATTTGGCTGCTCAGTCAGAAAGGCTGATCCTCACTGGTTCATTGTCTAAAAGGTAAGTTATTTCAAAAAAAAAAAACCACTGCAAGTACTACATACTGTAACAGAAGTCTGGCTGGTGAGTAACCATCTTACAACTGATTATTAAAAAAAGCAAAAAGGTAAGTATGTTGTTGGGCTGAAATGCTAACTATAGTTAACCTTAAAAGCTGAATTACTACTGGCACTCTTAATGTGACCCAGACGTCACATAAGGATTTGTCTACCTGTATTTGTCACATGTATCTTTTCACTAGTCTTTCATACTATCTGCAAGCTAAATTCTCTAGCTCATACCAAACCTGCTCATCCAAAGTCTTAAAAATGCATTCCGGGACAAAATTAACATGTTTTTTACAAAATGAAAAAATTGCTCAAATTCTGACTGAAGCAGGAATACAATAGTTTGTTTGATTTTACAAGTATTTTATGTAAGACCTAGGTATAATAAACTACAGAAGTCAAATATTACAATTATTCAGTACAGAATAGAACAGCATAAACCAAGCTATTGCTACGATAATGTACATAAATATTGTAAAAAACCTACCACCAAGAAAAAAACCCTGCAGAAACCTAGCTGACCCCACTTAAGAGACTTCTTTCGATTTTTAGAGAATGTTTGTTCTACAGCAGGAACAGACCTCCAGACTCATGAGCTCCAGCTACAAGAACATCCCACCATTCTAGGTATTTTATAAATACATTAGCAAGCTCCTTCCTCTCAGGATTCTTCAAACCATAACTAGCTAGGGTGAACTCTAATAACAATACGTGTTGGTTCAAACTACCATTAACAGAACACAAAGACATTAGTCTAGCACCCAGTCCTGAGCTAGCACCAGAACTGGTGCATCCATCCAGCACACAACGTAGCTCAAGAGAAGATAAGCAGCAGCATCCATGTGGTATTTACACTCAGGCTAATACATCCTAGAAACTGCTCAATTGCGTGGCTCTGCTTTCTCCGGTTCCGGAGCTGGGTTAGAACAGCAACTGTTCCGAGAAGATTGCTTTCTATGCCTATATAAAAACAGTATGTTCACTTGAGCAGGTCTCAGCGTCAGTGCCAACAGTACACTTAAAAACCGCTGCGTTCTCGATAATCTGAGTATTTATCCCCTGGAGATCCAAAATATGCTTGACTACTTGCCAAAGAAACCGAAAGAACATACAGTATGTCTCAAAGTACGAAAAGTTAAAGAAAGACTGGTTTATACTGGGAAGGTAGGTAGCGGTTAAGTGAGTTCAGATTTTAAGAGAGGCCTTAACAGCAATAGCAACTTAAAGATGGATTGTAATAGTCTCTTCCCTCCCCCACTACACTGCAGACCATATTACAAATTACCACTGAATGTCTGTTATTCTGAGGCCAAGAGAAAAAAAAAGATTCCAGAGTACACTGAGAAGAAAAAATAACTGCTCCACTGCAATATGCCAAAGTGGAATTTATGTGAATCTAGATTTGTTATCTCCCACTTTAAAAAGATAGCCTTTCCCCTTTTTAAGTAACAGTGTTAGGGTGACAGCTTTGTCTTTAATTTGTCTGAAGAGTCTTTTTCAGGAGGGAAAAAAAGGAGAGAACATAACATTCTTTAGAATCCAAATCAGTTCCATGACTACCATAAGGACCATTCTGCTAGAATTTTATAATTAGAAAGAATGTTCTTAGCTGTCTTAAAATGAGGATCAGACTGCTTCATCCTAAAAACTGGAAGTACATTTTACCACAAAGCCAGTAAGGAATAAACCAGTATACTACATGGACAGGCTTTGCACCATGCTCTGAGATGATGGAGAACAGGGAAAACACTCCTCGTTTCTATTTATTTGTCCACGGAATAAGGAAAAAAATGAAATGAGTAATGTACTGTGACTGAAAAATTGTGACAGATCCTGTTACTACAGTCAAAAATGTAAATTAGAAGGCTGTATTTTTGTCCCTTATAAAGTTCACATAAAGAAATTTATAATTTGCAGTTTCGAATAAATATTCCCTTTTACTTTCTTTTTCATTCAAGGAGCCACTTCATATTGACCCATTCAAGAGATCACTTACTATACTGTAGATCAAAGCAAAAGTAAAAAATCTATTGGTTAAAAACACGATGCTCGTTTCAGCATTAGTTTCAGAACATGATCTTCTCCAAAAAGAGTGATACTATAGGTTTTATAACTCCAAGTAAGGTTTCCAGAACTAAATAAATGGACACTTCCAATCATCTCCACCGGACACATCCAAGCATCTGCAGCAAAGGGACTGTAGCAACTAGCCCTTCTTTCAATTCTGCAAGGTCTTCTCTTGCACAATAGTTCATATAACTCTACTCCAGGGGGAAAAACTGCTTGAAACCGAAATTAAATTTCTTATTAAGAAACTCAACCCTCAGGTGCATTTTAAAATAAATCTGATTTTGTCCCAATGCTCAAAAGTTGAAAAAAAAAATTCCCAATAATAGCATTTAAAAACCCCTTCTTAATTGTAGCATGGAATTACAGTACTTTCTGAAACAAAATGGTCTGCTGTACAGAAACACCAGTACAATTGAATTCTTTCATATTCAAGTTTCATAAATAAGTTTTTAGATCATGTGTAGCACAAGTCATGTACTCACAAGTCTGAGTGGAAGAAAGAATAAGGATCTGTATTACCTTGAATGAGATGAACCAGCTGGAAGACTTACCATTCAATGCCACTCTCACTAGTTCAAACAGTTCACTCCAACCTCACAAAAATTAAAACTTTTTAATCTTTCACGACTAACCCATTCCTCTTTTTTTTAGGTATCAAGTGTTTGAATTACTTGGAATTGTTACCTTTACTTACGTTCAAAGAGTAATGTATGTTGGAAGATAGTGTGATTCAAACCCTCTTCCGTTTAAGTCATACCAGCTTCAAAGTTGTATCTAACCCCAGAATCAGACCAGCCTGCTCAGAGCATTTATCCAGTTCATTTCTGACCATCTCCTAAGAGACAGACTGTAGAAAACCTGTTCCAGTTCTGACCACTCTCACTACAAAGAATTTCTTCCTAATAAGTCACGATAATTTTTTGTAACCCGTGTACATTGCTGCTTCTCTGATCTCTGTGTATCGGCAAGAGAAGTCTGGCTCCGTTCTCTCTATCTGTGCTGGAGAGATCTAAAGTCTCCTCCTTTATTAGCCTTTTTCTTCTTAAAACTGAACCAACCAGTTCTCCCAAGAGCTCACACATCACATGCTGAAGCTCCCTCACCTTCTCCACGGCCTTGCACTGGACTCACTTCAGTAAGCCAATGTCTTGCACATGGAGCCCCAAACTGCAGTCCTGAAGTACGAAACAGATCCCTCATTCTGCTGCCTACACTCCTGCTGATGTGGCCTACTGGTGGCTAGCTTTCATCACCATAGGAGCACACCACTGGCTCCCATTCAGATTGTCTGCCAGAATCCCTTGTGCCAAGCCTACCGTCGATCTTCACATTTTCAGCTAGTTCTTCCTTATTCATAACCAGTCCAGCAAGGTGCATCTCCAACTCGTCTCCTTGCTGAGACACAGCTCACTCCATGCTGAGAAACTGCCAAGTTTCGTCAACAAACTCCAGAAATTTCCTTGCCTGCATCTGCCCCACCACAGCAGGTATCAAGCTGGTTAACAGTCCCCCATAAGAAACAGCTTATTCCAGTTGTATAAAGAAGGTGCTTCTCACCTACTCCTGACATTGGCAGGTGTACACCCCCATGTCACCCTTGCTGGTCTCCCCTCTGACCCTGACCCCATTCTACAGCAAAGTTTAAAACATTTAAGCTCAACTCTTCACTGGCTGTCCTTTCTGAAGTGCCTTTATCAGGCTACTGCTGCTCTCCGTGTATCTGAGCTATCCCACCAGCGCTCACGATGAGGTCATACCTCTGCGACCACGCGTGGATTTCCATTCCCTGCCCTTGGCTCCCCATGCTGTGAGCATCTGTATATGCCACCTGGGTCAGGTCCTCAGTCATGGTGATCAGAGAAGGCACTGAGAGCCTCCCCCGTAATTCTGCCCTTCGGGCCCCTGTCCTTGCTGATGTCCCTTCTCACTGGGTTGTGGTCACCGTCCCCAAAGATCCCACCTGAAAGTCCTCCTCTCCTAGGTTACAGGAGCCTGTTGGCAAAGATGCTGTGAAGCTGGATTCAGAAGTTCTCTCCTTCCTTCCAAAGAGGGGTTGTTTTCAGCTTGGATCCACTCAGTGGTCTGGCTTACAGCCTGTTTCTACAAACTGCAGCAGGGAGCTCCTAAACGTGGTTTTGCTGCTAAACCCGGTGTATCAAGAAATTACATCACAATTTCTCAGGTTTTGGCCAACTCCAGGACAAAGGTGCAACCAAAGCAAAAGCATTCCAAACAAAACCCACACAAGATTTACTGAAAACAATGGATATTTATATGCACGTATCACACAAACACACACATTCCCATCTCTTAGCAGGCAGCTCAGTTCAGCGGGAGCACTGCATTACTGCAGCTCCTTATTTCTAGTATCTGGGGCCAGTTTTGTTTATTATCTTTTATCGGTGGTCTGGAGGAGGGGATCGAGTGCACCTCAGGAAGTTTTCAGACACCACCAAGTTGGGTTCATTAATTTGATGATTCTTTAAAGCAGTGTCATAGCTCAAAGCCTGTCTCAGTAAAGGCTTAAAAGGAATTATTAATTTTTTCCCCACAATTAAAAGAAAATAGTTCAGCAATTTTCCATCAGAATGAACTACTTCAGACCTCTATGATTCTATGAGCAACCTCGCTGTATATTAAATATTATATTACATATTTTATATGAAAATTTGTGAACCTGAAATTTCAACTGTATACTAACAACACGTCCATCAGGTTTTCTAGCTAATTCTGTTTAAAAACCAGATAGGTTGATGTTCACCAGTTGAGATACAACAATAATTACGAAAGAAGTATGTACTTTAACAGGCTGCTTATTAATAAAACACAGGTGATGCTGATGAAAGGCGATGAGTCTCTTAAGTGCCAAAATATTTCATTCATCATTTGTAGGTATTAACTCAACAAAGACTCATTGCTTCAACTGTTTATTTTCTAAAGCAGCTCAGGAAACTCCCTTATGAGTAGGAAATCTTGATTATATTTTAAAAAAAAAGGTCAAAAATCCCAAGCTCCCAGCATACAGAAAAGCAGCCTATCCAGAAAGATGGTCTTGCAAACCCTCCCGGGATTAGCAATAAAATTATCTTGTCTTAGACATTCATTAATAAGAGTTCAGCTGAAATATCATCATTCTAACCTTCAAACTGTTAACAATTGTGGAAAAGACTAATTAAAACAAATCTTACCTGTCGAATTATACTTTTTACACAACGGATGGGAAGACCTTGATAATTGGACTTGATTATCCATTTTAGGAGATGATGTCCAAGTACTTCGAAGACCATACAGACATCTGGGATTTAACTAAGGATAATTTCCAAATAAACTTGTTGATGAGATCAACAGAAATGTTTGTTTGCATACCGGTTAAAGCAATCATCATCCTGTTTAGAGGGAAATCAGCTCCCTCCAAAAATGAGCAGTACATGGTATATGCTTTGGTACTTCATTTCAATCATATATGAACACATACACACAGTGCCCAAATGCAGAACAAATTAAAAAGAAAACATTTTAATTATGAAATCTTTGTCAGTTCTTTCCACATGTTAACAATAGCATTAGGATGAACAATGAAATAAGTAATTGTAAGAAGTAACTAATTCATTTGTGTTTTGTTTGAAACAGTTGAAAGTACTGATTTGGCCTATTACCTCTAGTTTCTAATAAATTTTAAATAATATCAATAGAAGGTTCTAACAACAGAAGTCTGCACCAAAGTGGTTTAGAAAATGAACCATACTAAATATCTTTTTGATTAGGCTCAGTTAAGAAACATTTGACAACAAAGACTAAAGTAGTAAGAGAATGAATCTCTTGCCACCTACAGTTTTAACTGCAG
Organism: Rhynochetos jubatus; assembly: GCA_027574665.1. Lineage (NCBI taxonomy): Eukaryota > Metazoa > Chordata > Aves > Eurypygiformes > Rhynochetidae > Rhynochetos > Rhynochetos jubatus. The sequence continues at coordinate 14,543,122 of CM050652.1, forward strand.
AGAGTAACAGCAATCATCAAAGAACTCGGGAACAAAGAAAGTGCAGAATTTGGAGGCAACATGCAAAAACCACAGTGCCAAAAAGTTTTAATTTGTCACAGCATCTACTAGTGGCCACCAACAGAGGCCGCCAACAGTAAATGACCAGGGAGGAAGATCATCTAGTTCCAACTCCCCTGCCATGGGCAGGGACACTTTCCACTAGGCCCAGTTGGCCAAAGCCCCATCCAGCCTGGCCTTGAACACTTCCAGGGATGGAGCATCCACAACTTCTCTGGGCAACCCGTTCCAGTGCTTCACCACCCTCTCCATGAAGAATTTCTCCTTTTATCTAATCTAAACCTACCCTTTCAGCTTAAAGCCATTACCCCTTGTCCTGTTAGTATATATACAAAGTCTTCCCCCCCATAGCTTTCTTGTAGCCCCCTTCAGGTACTGGAAGGTGCTATAAGATCTCCCCAGAGCCTTCTCTTCTCCAGGCTGAGCAAGCCCAACTCTCTCTGCCTGTCCCCACAGGAGAGGTGCTCCAGCCCTCTGAGCATCTTCATGGCCTCCTCTGGACTCGCTCCAACTGGGCCATGTTCTTACATTAAGGGCCCCAGAGCTGGACACAACACAGCCAGTGTGGTCTCATGAATGCAGAGTAAAGGGGCTTCTTGTGATGCAGCCCATGATAGGGTGGGCTTTCTGGGCTGCAAGTGCATGTTGTCAGCTCATGTTGAGCTTCTCATCAACCAACACCCCCAGGTCCTTCTTCTCAGGGCTGTTCTTGATCCACTCTCCACCCAGCCTGTACTTGTGTTTGGGATTGCCCCGACCCGGGTGCAGGACCCTGCACTTGGCCTTGTTGAGGCCCACCTCTCCAGCCTGTCCAGGTCCCTCTGGATGGCATCCCGTCCCTCCAGCGTGTTGACCACACCATACAGCTTGGTGTCATCAGCAAATTTGCTGAGGGTGTGCTCAATCCCACCCACCATCCATGTTGCTGACAAAGATGTTAAACAGCACCAGTCCCAATATCGATCCCTGAGGAATGCTGCTCATCACGGGTCTCCACTTGGACACTGAGCCGTTGACCTCAACTCTCCGAGTGCAACCATCAAGCCAGTTGCTTATCCACTAAGTGGTCCATCCATCAAATCTACGTCTCTCCAATTTAGAGACAAGGATGTCGTGTGGGACAGTCAAACAAGTCCAGGTAGATGATGCCAGTTGCTCTTCCTTTATCCACCAACACTGTAACCCTGTCATAGAAGGCCACCATATTTGTCAAGCATGATCTGCCCTTGGTGAAGCCCTGTTGGCTGTCACCAATCACCTCCTTATTTTCCATGTGCTTTAGCGTAGTTTCCAGGGAGATCTTCTCCATGATCAGAGGTGAGACTGACTGGCCTGTAGCTCCCCGGGTCCTCCTTTTTAAAAATGGTGGTTATGTTTCCCTTTTTCCGTAACAATCAAGTCTACTCAGAATATTACAAAGCTCTGTTCCATTCAGAAACAGTTTTGGTTACTTTACCACACAAGCATCCAATGAACCGAAGTAGTCACTAGCAAAGCACACAGCCATCAAAAAGGGCGAGCAGTGCACATTATCTCTGCAGGGCTTAACAACCTAGCCCACACAGCCACACAGATTTCAGAAAGGCAAGACACTGCAGCACTCAGAAACGAAATTTAGGACACCCGCCCACAGTCCTTCAGACCACTACTGCTGCATTCTCCAATGCACATTCCTACCATTCCTTGTACTTACAGAAGTGCTAAGCCTTGCAGGTAATCAGAAGAGAAAAGGGTGTAGGGAAGTGAATAGCTGAGACAAGGGGAGGGGAGGGAGAAGGAAGATGCAAGAAAGAATGGCAGAGGCAGACAAAGAGAGGGAGGGCCACAAGAAAAATAAGTGGTGTATACCTGAAGAAAAGGTTGCAACGTTTTGCTGGGGCGACTCGGACAAACTCAAGGCTTATTCAGTACTGGGGAGGTAACTGAGACAGGGTGAAGACATACAGGAGGCTCAGTGTTTGGAGCAGGTATGCAAAAATGTGACTGTTACCTGATTTATGGTCCTGACCTGAAAAACATTAACTGCAAGCCAGACTCCCCACAACAAAGAGTTTGGGAAAAGCTGTCCATTAACTATTAGGAAACCCACCTTGCAAGCCCCAGGACCTTCCTACAGCACCAACATCCTGACAAATGAGGATGTCCATCAAGTCCTCCAGCAAAAATAACCCTGAAGCCCACCCATCAGACATGCCTCTTATGAAATGCTCTTCAAAGTTTGGGGAATATCCGAAAGGGGGAAACAGAGAAGAGCAGCACAAGTGACAGCACACATAACATTCATCAGCTGACAAGCTTAGGTACTTAAAACTGTTCTTTCTTGACTAAAATCCCACCTGTAACTATCTGTTTATCTACAAATACACATTACAGAAGCATTTAGAAATCTGATGAGGGTTAAAGACTCATTAAGCTAAATGAAATAAGGCTCTGGTACCAGCACAGAACACTTCTGGATGTAAAACAGTTGCTTCTGGACTGCCAGCATTTAGGCTCTATGACATTTAACTAATGCTGTATATTCTTCAGATATAAATTTATTACACTTATTATAATGTCTGATTGTGTCGGGAGTGTTTCCTTCTCTATGTTTTCACTTGTCTCTCCAAACATTTGTTTCATCATGTGATTATCTGAATCTTTTATAAAATAAAATGCTACACTAATAAACATTTATTAAGGCTCCAATAAATATCCATTGCAGACAAACATAATAATCTACACTTACTGAAAACACCGAAGTGCCCAAGTTCAGGAATTCTGTTATTTCCCGAAAAAAAATCATAATTGCAATCTTTTTTAAATGTACAAGTAGTAAAAGAATTATCAGTCCAGTGTAGCATAACACACATTGTTAAAATCCCTCTGTATATAAACACTTACTACAGTTCCTAGGAGAAAGAGGAATGTTTTCAGACACACAGTGCAGGCCAGTGGCTCTGCACATTCCCAGCTCTGTGCTACCCGGTTCTTGACAAGTTTCCCTGTTCGGAAGCTCCACGACATTTTTGGGTATTAGCTATCCAAAGCATTCACCCACCTCTCTTCTGTCTTGTTTTAACTTCTAAATGTTTTCCATGACCAATAATCAAGCTCTATGAAGCATATGTTGTTTTAATTTACAGTCAATGAACAGATATTTAGTGGCTTGCCCAAAGGAAGCTGGAAACAGCAGAGCATGGAAAAACTCTCAAATTGCTGTATTTCACTCAACCTGTTACCCTGTAACACAAGCGCAGCACTAATATGGCATTTTTAAAATGCAAACACATAGCAGCAAAACATTAAAATCAGTTACCTGCTCCCTCCCAAAAGAACCTGCACCAAAGATTATTTTTCCCTAGAAAATAAAAAGGAGTTGTTGAAATCATCAGCGCAACCAACCAGCACAAATAAGCAATGCAACTCAGGATGCACAAGCTGTTCACAAGAAAACTCAAAGCATAAGATAGTCGATACCATATTGTCACTGGTGGTTAGGATTTTGACAGACTACCAGCTGTAATTTACATCTGAGACCAGTATCAGCACATCCTGTCCGCTGGACCTTTCTGAGAAATGTACTTCTCAGTAAGGCAGGAACATTGGCCTTCCACATAAAACAACTTCTGTACTGCCAGAGTTTTCAACATGAAGGTAAAACTGAAATACAATAAATCAGTATCAGCTGTCCAGTTTTAACCTGCTAACACAAAGCTATCTGAGCCCTTATTTTTCACTAGTACATGGTCTTTTGGCTTTGTTAAGTGCTATATTTCAAAAATATAAAATTTGGATATGCTTTCAAAATATTATCACTAACAAAATTTACTCTTTACTCTTAGAAATGTCTCTCATCTTTAATACAGATGCATGTATACATGTGAATCTTAGCAATAATTTAAGAATGTTATGGGGAAACTGCTCTGTTAAACACGTAAGAGTTATTTCTATATATAGTTATGAATGCATTTTCTTATTCTCCATTTTATATTAGTTTTTTACAATGAAAAGAGTAAGTCAAAATTTCTGACTCCTAAAAATAAGTTTTCAGCTGTTAGTTGAAGACATAAACGGCTTTGATTGCATTATTTTTTTGTGAACATAGTTAGACAAGAGAAATACTTCTTAGTAAGCATCTCAGCTCATAAATTAAAACCTACTGTTTGTAGCACAACAGCAGCACTAAGATACCAGGGTTCTTTGTCTCACTGTGTTAAGCAATTTCCCTGATCACAAACCATTTATAGTCAGGTTGAAACGACTCCTGGCAACTGTATGTAAAATAAACTGTATGGTTTATTTTAATGTGATGATAAAACCTAGGAAAAAAGCAGATTACACTACCTTCACCTACATTTAAGCAGCTGTCTACCATGGCAGCTGACCACTGAAACAACCAGGAAACAAGGGAAGCAGTTAAGATGCCATTCTGTAACTGAGAACACTTATCCCCACACTCTCACCACAAACACAAAGGTTTCATAACTAACATCAAGAGACAGATGGATGGGACAAAAACTGCTTGCACACTTCTCCCTGAAAGGATGCTTTCTAGTGGGCATTCAGATTTACTGACAGTCACCTCCTAGATTCCTCTCCTAAAGGACGAGAGTCAGTGAAGAGCATCTTAACCTGATCTGCTGAAGAATGATGGCCCATCACCAAAATCAACTTAGTGTTAAGGTCTCTAGAGCAGGAACTGTCTCTTTGCCTGGCAGCACACCACCATGAACAATGAGGTCTGTTATTAGGGCTCCAAGACACAACAAGCATACACATAAATACCAGCCGTAACAGTAAATGAAAGCACAGTAATATAATAAGCTGCTAAAACAGCTAATATAATTAGCATGGATAATTCACTTTAGCTCAACTCCAAAATCAAATATATTCATAGACCCCAAATTTTCCCCAAGAACAATATTCAATCATATTTTACTTTGTCTCTCTCCTCTTTTTTTTTTTTTTCTTCTTATTTTTAAGGGAAGCATTTGAAAGTAAAGCTTTAAAACCTTTGCCAAAAAAGAGGTTAACACCTGGCTAAAAGAGAAGCACATGAACAAGAGGCGACATCCCCACGCTCTCACACTTCCCACAAGGAAACAGAAACCAGCTTCTTCATGACAATGACACTTGCTTTCTCTTTGCTAGTCTAGAGCAAAACGTAATTCCTGTAAGCCTCAGATATTACAAAACTTTCCAATAAAATTCCAGCTTTAAGTAAACTATCTCTAGTTCTAGCCGACCACAAAGGAGTCACAAGAATTTTATTTAATTTTGCATTGTGCTTAGAAAAACTAAGCTAATTCCACTCTGGTGAGTACATTACACACTGAGTTACTCCTTGCATCTACACAGGTTTGGGTGTTTCTATGTTACATATTTAAAGTAAGACTGACTAGAAAAATCCCAGAACTAAATGCTTACTTATCTCAGTAGATCATTTTTAATGAAGTTCCCATGTTTTCAAAAGGATACGAATTCCATTCATTCCAGAAATTTTGAAATCATCAATTAGCTGTACAACCATATCCTTGTTGGGATCATTTGGGTCACTTTCACGAACCTAAACCAAGAATGTAAACATGGACATGTTAGGAAAAAATTCACTTTCAAATACTAATTAGTTAGCTGTCCACATGAAGTTAAACAGCATTTAGGAGCTTCGGAAATCATTGTAACACATAAGACAGCTATTTAGAAAAACAAATATGTAAAAAAGTTTAAAACCAATATTCTGCTACATTGTTGTAATTCATTATTACTCTTATTATTGGTATTGAGCACTGTATTGCATGAGTGATACTTACACATTTGAGCAACTTAATTTCATCCAAGGCTGTCTCTGTATAATGCTGGGCACTTTTTACAACTTTCATTGCAACAAACCTTTTCCCCCTTGAAAAGAACAGAAACATTTTAAACACATGCTCTGAGCTAGAACAGACATACTTTGAAGGTTGGGAAATTTTAAAAGAGAAAACCCACTATTAACAATACTCTTAATGGTCTGATTTATTGGATATTTGTCTCCTTGATGCTAATGCTTTAGAAGAGGAATTTGCTTACAAGTTTTATCACTCAATCAAGGTATAATTACATTTTTTAATTACAGATATAACAGAAATAAAAGCATTAGCTTACTCTCACAACAAGAGAGTTCAAGACACCACGCATATTTAATAAGCAAAGCTAATTTGCCAAAGAAAATAGAATTACACTTATTTCTGAGAGCCTTTACAAACTACACTCTTAACAAAGAGCAAGATAAAACAGCAGAGAACTTTCTGTGTAAAATGACAGCAAACATTCACATAACTATCATGCATGTACAACAAAAGTTACTGAAAACAAAATAATGTAACATCTTAAGAAAGAAGTGAATGGAAATAAGTAATTTTTCTTACTGCATATCCCAGCATAGCCAGACGGTAGAGAAGTGTCCCCATCCTAACTTTCTAATAACATGATACCGGCCATTGAAAAGATCACCGATTTTCACTGGATGATAGCCTCCTTTCATGAAAAAACAAGCAGAAAAAGAATATTCAGAAAACCACAAGAATTCCAAGGTTTTCAAGTAACTCTTGTAGTAGACATTTTCCTCTTAAAATTCTTCTGCACTATACAAATCTAAAGAAAAATTTAATCCAATGTTAACAATTCTGTCTTACTTGGCCTGCAGGGAAAACACTCATGTCCTGTAACTGCTGTAGAGTTTACTCACCCCACTCTCTTCTGGCTTTTATTTGTGGTAATATTACCATCTGTTCTCTATTTCCCCAGGCTTATCTTCCACTTCACAGAGACTATAGGAAAGATCTACATTATTTCTTTATCATATTCTGAAGCTTCTCCAGTCAACATATTTTGCATGATTGCAGAATCTCAGAGAGAGTTTTAATTCCCATTTGCTTTCTACTAATAAAGGCAGCAATAAAATACTTCCTGAGAAAATGTTAAAAACAATGCCAACATTATAGATGATGTTGTTCTTGGCTTCTGATCCATAGCAGCAAAGCATTTTTCTCATGTTTGAGGTTTTTACAGTGAGGAAGAAGAAAGGGGAGGCAGCTACGGGCTTTGTCTGAACTGCTTTTTAATTATCGAGGTCTGCAGTCCTAACTTACACCAATACACAGGTCCTCAAAGCCCCATTAGGCAGCAAGGCCAACAGGACAGAGCAGGCTGGAGCTCAGTTTTCTAGGCAGTGTGAGGAGGTATAATGACGCGTTTTATTTCCTTTGTGTGTTAAGAGGCATTCTTTCTCCGAGTCAAACCAGGGAAGGCAGTGATTACGCAAGATTATTATTATTCAGACCTTAACACACTAATAAAAACATCCACAATTTTACCTGAATTGCAAAGAAATAATAAAGCTGCACCATGCAACCCTCCAGGACATCCCCAGCAGCAGACTCGAGCAGCTGTCAAAGAATCACTTCTTCGGCTCTTTCTGGTCCTTCACAATGTTACGCCCAAGTATCCTTTGGCAGGATCCTCAGTTACTGACTATTCCTTAAAATTAGGGAAACCTCAGACTGCTTTCTCTAAGTTGCTATATTTGTTTTTAAATCCCCTGAAAATCTTGTTGTATTTATATTCTTTCTTCGCTAGTAACGTCTTTTGCCTTAACAGAAATTCAGGAGTTTATTTGTGAACTTTTCTCAGGCACTTCCACAGCAGATTAATAAATCATAGACACCAGCTGCAGTTAAAAGCACAAAATTTTCATATACATATATGAATATAAATACATCCAGATTATATATAAATATATGAATGTGAATATATCCGGTTTTGATGTGGCTGTTCCACAGACAGAAAAGAGATGAGAGAGAAGTCCCTGGTTGAAATCCAGAGAATTAAGAGATACGTCCACATTGTTGTCTTAACTGGGCACCAGTTCCAACAAGATTTTCAGGGGATTTCAAAACGAATATGGCAACTTAAGGTTGAGGTTTTCCTAATTTTAAGGAAGAGTCAGTAACTGAAGATCCTGCCAAAGGATACTTGGGCGTGACATTGTGAAGGACCAGAAAGAGCCAAAGAAGTGATTCTTCGACACACCTTACTTCACTTCACAAATCATAGACACCAGTTGCAGTTATAAAGGAGCAAAGGCAAAAGAAGGCCCTAGTTCAGGAGCAGCACAGGGCATTACAGGAGGACCAAGAAAAAGTCCCAGGGGGATGTACCCTTGGGGGAAGACCTCGCTTCTCCTCCACCACTGGGAAAGAAATGTTCCAGCAAAGCTGCCAGGACGACTCACCTAGCCACCTAAAAAGATAACTTCATTTCCACTGCTGGATCGCATCCACCTCAGTAAGAATGCGCAATGCTGCCAAGTGGGAACTCCTTACTCTTCAAAGAAAAAACATGACTTTTTGAACACCCAGCCGGACTTACACTCCAGGAAAGGCGGGGTGGGGGCAGGGACTTACTGTCATCAAGTGTCAGCTATTATGCTGTCCACTTCATTTGTGAAAAGAAACAGTATCAGCCACATATGAAGCCCAAGCCTTCATTATTACAGAAATTTTGCTGAATAAACTCACATATACAACAAACCTAGTTTTTAATTTAACTGTCCATTTAACCATCTTTGCAGTAACAGCTGATGAAAATATTTGAAAATCTGAATACATATAACCATATATTAAGACAGCTATTCACTGGTTCAAACAACAAAAAAGAAATTATTCCACCCTGGTAAATTCTTTCCATAAAACTATCTAGGATGATAGATGTGAGTGGAAAGTTGAGAGAACATGCATCAATTATACCCTTCCATTATGGAAAAAGTTTGCAATTGTGAAACGAATCCAGTCTCCTGACCCGACAGCAAGAATTACGTAAAACACTTTCACAAAATTCACTATCACAGTATCACTTCTCCTGGTTTGAGTTTTGTCCTGCATGTATCATTGAATGAAAACAGTGAGAAGCACCAAACGTTATCCTCTGTGTAATTTCCTTTTGCAAACAGATATAATTAGAGAAAAGCAGATAGCTTTTGGCATGCTTACGCTCCTAGGGGTCAAACACAATCTAAGGTTTGGGACAGTTTCTTCCCATCAGAGAGAGGAGAGAGAACACCCTACAGAGAAAGTCAAAGACCAAAGAACCCAAAGTCAAGTTAATAAACTGGGGGTTGGAAAGTTATTTTAGTGAAATCTATTATATTGCAAGAATAACAATACTATACATGTAAAAGCCATGACATTTTGGTCAGTACAGCACTGTCATAACTAATTATAGCAATACACCAGCATATGTTACAGATACCAACAGCGGTAGCTATTCTCTGAGTATATGTACTTCACAAGATACTTTCTACTGTCCTAAGCCACAACAGGAGCAATTCTGGAAAAAATCAATTACAGTTCAGTTCTTGTACACGCTACTCCCTGAATATTCATGTCAGGAACACAGTCATTTATACATTGTGGACAACCAGGTCACAAAGTGCTTAGTTAAATGCATTTAATAATCCTACGATGAATGCAATTATTTAATTTCATTATATAGAAAGTATTTCTAAATAGTAGTAACAAGAAAGAAACTATGCAAAATTAGTGGGTTGATAAAAATGATACTTTGGGAGGGAAGAACAATATTGGTATTTGCAAATATACAATGTATAAGTGGCAATGCTGATTATGTAACAAAAAAACCTGTTGTGCTATTCATTGCAGCACACACAGCAAAAAGTCTCTCACACAGCTACATGCGCTCAAGAAAGAGGATCAGAAAAATGAGATCATTATTCCTGAATGTCTCCTGAATGTATTGCTAATTGTAGCTGGCTAGTTCGATGTTTGTATAGGGAATTATTCCCTTTGTGAACTGGATGAATGGGAGACATCTCCAGGGGGCAAAGAAGATGATCAGAGAAGCAAAGTATTCCAATTACATCTATGACACCACAGGCTCTTGAAAATAATCTCCAAGTGTTCCAAGGCTTTTCAATAGAGAAGAAAAAATAGCTTCATTGTCTAAGTACCCCTTGAAAAATTACGTTCTTGGACTTTTGGTACTTCCATTCCTTAAATAAATAAAGATTTGAAAAGTATTTAAGGTAAATTCAGTGACACCAGCAGAAGTCATTTCACAGATTTAAACAGGCCCTGGAGGAAGCCCGCGGAGAACAGAGGTTAGCCTGCTTTACATCGATGGCTGTTAGTTGTTTCTTATGTCAGGTGCTAATTTCAACTAATCTCATTTCCTGATTAAGAATATTATTATGACTATTTACTAATGTGGTGAAAATGTGAGCCCATCGCATAGTAACATATCCTTAAAAATAATAAATAACAATAAAAATAAAATTAGTAACAAAAATACCCTGGCAATGGAAAGTAGAGTTAACAGATAAAATGTTGAGTTCATTAAAAAAATTCATCATATCCCCTCTCATCAAAATTGTCCTCCTATGAAATTTCAGGCTGGAGTTGAGAACAGACGAAGTACGTTCTGTGCCTTGCTCCAAAAGCCTGGGAGACTGCCATTTTGGAGATAAAATTAGGAAGAAAAGAGATGCCCAGTAATAAATGATCATTTCCAAATATTTATCTTCCACTGTGTAAACACAGTTAAGGCTACACAAAACAGAAAAACATATTCAAACCAATAAAACACCTCTCAAAAAAATGGAAGTATCGTATCTAAAAGCCATCCATGGAATTCTTTACCAAACAACTTACTCATTCCCCACACCGAATATAAAATAAACAAACAGGAAGTCTGTATGGCTCCAGATCATCCCAATCGGGCATTTGATGCAGAACCTTATACAAAATGACAATCTTCCCTTTAGTTCAGCCCCAGCAGATGAAAAGAAGAAAATGTGTCCATCAGTCTTACATGAAGTTACAGTCAGAAAATAGGTATCATCTACTGGAGTGGCAAAAGCACTGTTATCACAGAAACAAATAATAATTATGACATTCAAGTGAACCAAAGCTTGAATCACCTTTAATACACTTTCATCAGTGCAGGGCTTCAAGACCAGAAGGATTCATTAGAACATTTAAGCACACAGAAGTCCCCTTCAATTTTTCAGGAAACGTCCAAGTACTCTCTGTGTAACACGCTGTTAATTCTAAAAACCTCCAGATATCACTACTGACCTGCTGCAGTCACAGAGACTCTGGTTAAATAGGGAACTTAGAAGCAGGCTGTAAACTTACGCTATTTTTTTTGTTTGTTTTGTGATCTAGCTCCTCCAGATTGGTGGCATTTTGCAAGAGATGCTGGAACACAGACAACAATGGGCTGTTTGAAATTAAACGCAGCCCTTACTTTGGGGAAGAATTAAAAAGTGGGGGCCTTGAAATGCTTAATCTCAAGGAAATACAGATGTTTACTTGTAAACAGATGTTTAAACAACAAACCCTTACCCACCCATGGAAGATGTGACAGATACCAAAAGAATTATCAGAAGGAACAAATGTGTTGTAACAGAAATAATTAAAACAAAACAAAACAAACATGCTTTAGCACTGTGTTTTTCTTTGCCCTGCTGCAGACTTCAACATTTAGTTTGAGTTTACTGTTGGGTTTTCAGTACTGGTATCTGTAAGCCACTTAACCATTTGAAGTATCGTATATTAATAAAACTTCTTACACCAAAATGAAATAGTCACTTTCAATCGTTACACCTGAAAATACAAAACAACTTGTTCCAGGATGGGAGAGAGGATGCTTAAAATAGCACTTCTCCAGGCTTACACAGAAACTTCTGATTAAAACGACATCATTGTGTCTGAGACAAAAAGTGTTTCTTGCTACGAGGAACACCAAATAGCAGGCACAGTCCATGTGCATACAGTGCTTTTTTGGCTGTTCAAAAACATAAATCTGAATTGATAACATGTTGATGTTTCCTAAAGTAAATTCATATCCTTGAAATCTACTATGATACATCACACAAAGTTAACAGACCTTCTATTTATGATTTTTCACCTAAGTACGGTATACATTTTACCCTCATGGGAACAGACTTGCAACTTTAGCAGTGATATTAAACCAAACGTAAGTATTCACACTGTTGTACTGCAGTTACATGTTTTTATGCATTTAATGATATTTTAAAAATTAATATAAGCAACTACAAAAAATAAGGAAATCAAGAGCTAAAACAAAGATGTAGAAAACCCCAGTAAATACCGAGGGCTGTGAAAGACAACATGAGAAAAAGCAGCACATAACATCTCAGGCTAGTGCAGGTGAGAGAAGGGGAAAAGAAATAAAAAGATTAAAAAAATAGATGTAGTTGATGCTGTAAAAGCCATCAAGGCATTTTAGAACCTTTCAGATTGTGGGAGAGGTTGCTTACTTTGGTTTGGGTGGGTATGTTTCTCTTAAAACTAACATCAATCAAGAAACGTTTCTTCCCTATTCTTTTAACTAAGCAAATCAGTAAGGAAACAGGGATCGACTATTTGTATATTTAATGCAAAATGTATAATCAAGCTATGGCTAAGTGAAAAGGTAAAGCTGAAGACAGTTGCGCATCTGGACCTGAAATGAGCAGTTGTACATAATTCTTGTATAAATAAACTCCAGAATTAAAGATCAGGCCTTTAAAAACCTCCCAAGCACCGAGTTAAGACTCGCATGGCAGTGTTTACCCTCAGCTTACCGACACTGCTGCATTGCACACACCTTTACAGTAATCTGCGGGATCCTCTTGCTCTTCATCGTCGGACCCTAAAATCTCCTCCTCTGGCTCTGGCGGGGTGGGCTCCGGCAGGGGCGGAGGTGGGGGCGGGGGCGGAGGTGGAGGAGCAGAGGGAGCTTTCTGTTGAGGCTCTGGCCTGAAAACGAAAGAGAGTGCACACTTAGCAAAGGGTTGCTCACAAGGGTAGGAAGACCTTCAGAGGGGAGGAAAAATGCCCCGGGAAATACCAGCGAACCCTGTCTCACTTGTGTTCTCACTGTCACCTTTCCTATCACCTGCAGGACCGGAGGGAGGCATGGACAGAGAGGCACCCAACCAGACCAAAAGCAGGTCTCAGGTGAATTTGGATTTACATGCTGCAACAGCTTGTGAAAGATATATAAAGTGTAGTCAGATATAGAATTCCTGATGAGCATCTTCTTGAGCATGACTGAGAAGAAACATTTTTCAGGGAATATGAAGTTATTCAAATGCTCCTGCCTGCCAGCTGAAGGAAGCAAGGTCTCATTAACGCACAGCAAGAAACAATCTTCTAGCAACACTGACCAAAACCAGATGATTTAATGCACTTCTCATCTATGGCTGCCACCAAGATTATGGAAAGCTGTATCAGTATACAAAACACTGACAACAGCTATTAGGAAGTAAGAGAGAAAAATTACTAGGAAGCCTATGATGCAGTCCAGAACACACACAGCACACTTTGATATGAACCAATTGAAAAAGAGCCAACACAAACCATATCACCAAAACGCAACACCAACAACCAAGAGGTGTTTCACATCTCCAGTTTAGGAATAAAACAAACAAACAAACAAACAAAAACAAACAAAAAAACCACCCCAACCACCAACCCCAAATCCACATGAAACATGCTTTATATCCTATTCCTGTGCTTCATACTTCTAAACACCTACAAATTACTCACATTTCAAAATTCAGAGTATTTTCAATACACACAAAAGCATAAAATCATAGGTTGAAGCAAACCTGTTTGTCAAATAATTAAGAAACCTGTTTCTCCAAACAGTCTGACATTGTTATTTTTTTGTATTCATACTTCATACAAATGAAAAATAAATACTTGCCAAATAACATACTTGAAAAATACATTTGCAAAGTAACTTGAAGTATTTGTGCCACCAAATGCTGCTATAATTTGCATGCATATCTACTTCAAATCTAAGCCATCTGAAAAAATGCCATATCAACAGCATTTTGTCATTCATACAATTAAAAAAAATAGAAATCTGTAATTTGCTAATTTTTCAGCTCCTAAAATTGAGATTCAAGTACTTCCTTGGTCATGAGTAAAAACTGTATTCTTGTTTATCCCACTCCTATATTCCTCCTCCTCAAAATTCCCCCCACCACTTTTTACACACTGCAATTGTTCAAGAAAGACAGAGCATTTGGAGTCGAAGAGTACACAGTTGGTCAGAAATAAATTCCACTGGCAACACGCGCCGCCTGCACAGCAGCTGCTATTATGCCTTTGCTTTAAAGGACATCACTGGAAGTTGCATGCTTACCAAATTTATCTGCCTGCTACCTCCTTCAGAACCTAACATTCTTCTATTCGTTCAGTAAATGGTCAGATTCAAAACGGAATATTTGGAATTAATTTATTAATGGTTTAAGTTGCGATGAGAAATCTACCCAAATAAATAAATTTATGTCATTTTTAACCACATAAAGCTCAGGACAGAATAGAAGAGAGAGAAGGTATCCATTTGTAAGACAAACCAGAAATACATTCCCATGTGCTCCTACTTACATAAATTATGCTTTTTTCCCCTCTTTTTTTTTTTTTTTAACTTCCTTTGTTCCCAACAGTTATGTCTATATTCTACACTGCGAGGAAAGTAAACCAACACACCAAATGGAAGGTGCAGCCCATTCACTGACCAGTAAGGGTTCACGGCCTTCCGATGGCCTGGTTTCATGGTGGCAGCAAGCAGACAGCCCCCATGCCTGGGCTGATGCTGGCAGAAACCTTCAGGCAAACAAATCACCGCTTAAGGATCTACATTACCAACCTTGAACCCTCATCTGCAGGGCACAAGGTCATTTTGGATACACCAATCAAGAACTATGAACAATTAAAAATCAGTAACTGTAATGATGAGTGAGAAAAATCACAGTAAAATAGTTCTTCATCAGCGTATCTGAGAGGAGCAGGCCAGGAAACACAGGCACATCCATCAGTGCTTGGACTCCTTAGGTTGGATGGTACCATCATTCTACTTCGTAATGACTGCAAGTTTCTATGTTATTATTTTCACCACATAAGATGGTAAAAATACAGCAAGACCTGGGTAGGTTCAGGTAATGTGGTACAGGGGCCCTAAGTTCAAAAATACTTGTTGTATTGATTGGTTGTGTTGATTTTGTTTTTTAAGATAACTACTTACTCTATTTCTTCGCATGACAAAGATTATACTTTAAAGAGAACTACAGAGAACTGGAAGCATTTCTGGAATTGAGATTCACACATTTTGCCAGTCATTTCTGAAATAAACATCAAGGAGTACCGAGAATCTCCTTCCAAGAAAGGTGAAAGTGTACAATCCAAGATTTCAAAAAAGCCAATATATGAATTCATTCCTAGGGAAACAGATTAAGAAAACAGAGCTGCCTCTGAGTCTCTCTCAAACTACTGTACTAGATTTTGTTTTGAAAAGGGTTATTTGTTTTCCTGACTCCAATGCTAGTTGTATTTGGTATTCAGGAGTGTTTTCTCATTGTCCTTTGTGGACATCAGGAAGGAAGGAAAGATATTACTGTATTTCCTTCTGGAGTTATTTATGATTTTATCTGTGAGTAACAAAACACTGGTGTTAACTCAGGAAGATGTTTGATTTGTCCTTTTAGCTTTGTTTGCGCCTTTTGAAGCAGTCAAATATTAGTACATGAAGAAGGGTGAAGGAAAGAAATGCTGCTGAGTTACACCAGTATGACTGCTAATTCTGCATTTGCTTATTTTGCCCTTTTTTGCTGCAGTCTAGGATGCTTAGCATTGTTCTTTGGTTTTGTTCACTTTCACACTTCTGAGGTATACATAAAGATCAAGCCTTTAACACTTGACTTGGCTGCTTATATTCTGCCTACAGGTTGAACAACTAACTCATTCTGGCATCACCCATGCTTGCTCTCCTGCCAATACACAATTTCACAGGGCTAAGTAGAAAGAACATCAGTCGATGAGAGAACTCCAGTTTTGCTATTTTTTGGTAGCCCTTTTATTGAATTGGAAAGATAAGCTATGATGAATGTTCCAACAGTATCTTCCTTTGCAATGTATGGCATGAATATGTACTCCATTCAGCTTAGATTTCTTTCTTCCAGTACAGAGTTTGTTAAAATGTGAATCATTTTTTCTTCAAAGTGGACTTTAAAACATCTGTGGCATTAAAAATCCAGCCATTCAGAAAGCTGTGAATAATAATGATGTATGCTAACCTCCATTTCCTTTTCAGAAACACAATTGTCAAAAACTACCATAACATAACAAGTTATGCAACAGCTGCATTATTTCAAGTTATCACTCTCTCTTATTTCCTAAAATGTTGTATGTAATGATATGCATTAAGTAACGTGTATGCAGAAGCAGATACTAAATCTACTTTTCTTTTTTCTGAAGTAATCACTTGGTACTCTGTGGTCTACTACTACTAGGTTATTCATTGCCATGCAACCAAAAACAATTAAAAGAAGACAACACACCATTTCTAGACTCACAGCATTCTGTCAGTAGGTACACACAGAACTGGCCACTTCCACAGGCCACAATGACAGACCTTATAACAGCACTGAGAAATGTATCACAAACAATTAACTACTGTGATTTAACCCTAGCCAGCAACTAAGCACCACACAGCCGCTCGCTCACTCTCTCCCAGCTGGAGAGGAGAGAGAATTGCAAGAGTAACAATGAGAAAACTCACGGGTTGAGATAAAGACAGTTTAATACATAAAGTAACAACTGCGCACACAAGCAAAGCAAAACAAGGAATTCATTCACCACTTCCCATCAGCAGGCAGGTGTTCAGCCTTCTCCAGGAAAGCAGGGCTTCATCACACGTAATGTCTACTTGGCAAGAAAAATGCCATCGCTCCATACGTCCCCTCTTCCTTCTTCTTCCCCCAGCTCTATGTGCTGAGCATGACACCATATGGTATGGAATATCCCTTTGGTCGGTTAGGGTCAGCTGTCCTGGCTGTGTCCCCTCCCAGCTTCTTGTGCACCCTCAGCCTGCTCACTCAACAATAACAAAAACATCTCTATATTATCAATGCTGTTTTCAGCACAAATACAAACTACAGCCCCATACACGCTACTATGGAGGAAAGCAAGTCTGTCCTAGCCAAAACCAGCACACAAACACTAGTCAGGCTGATTTATCTTTTAATTAGTCTCTTTTAAAAAGATGAAAATAAATTTACTGCAGATTCCAATCAAAATACAAAGAAATCCTACACTTAATCTGCTCATAGAGGGAATGCTTAGTAAAAGACAAAAGAAAAGCTGAAGCATTTCTCCTCTACAGTGAACTTGAAGCAAAATAAGCTGAAACACTGCATGAAGTCTTACAGAAAATCAATTGCCCAATTTAAGAAATGTAAAATTACTGACAACTTAATTTTACTCTTCTCTGTCATGGACATGTTGCTCCATGTTCAACTGGGGAACAGCCAACAGTAAAAATCAATCTCCCTAATACTATAACCTGAAAATGCTGGGAAAGTTATACCATGAGAAATTCAAGAAGAGCTGTTCCTTTTGTTGTTGTTGTTGATGTGGGGTTGTTTGCTATTCTTCTGTTCTTGAAAATGCAAAACAAGAGCAGCGAGGGTGATAAAAACATGAAATGCCTTCCATATGGGAAGAATCGGAACATACCAGAACTCTTCAGCCAGGAAAACTGACAGCAGAGTTCTATAAAATCTTGAGAAGCACAGGGAAAGCAAATAGGAAATGACTCTTCACCACCTCTCCCCTCACAAATTAAGCCAAAAATCTAAGGAAATTACTCATGCAACATGATGTTAAAAACTCAAGCCACCTTTTTTCCTTGGATATCATGGATAAGAGAAGTTACCTAAGTTCAAACAGGGCTCAGAAAAACTCTTGGAAGAAAAACTGCCTGATAGCTAATACAAAATCGCCTTTGACTCAGGAAGCCCATCAACCTGGATTTGGGAGAGTATTCAGCACATCAAGGCCCAAACCTGTGCTCTTCCCCCAGGCATCTGCTCCTGGTCAGAGGGAACGCAGATACATCTTGGCTCTGACCTCATGGAGCTGCTTCATCTTCAAACATTCCTTCCTTTTCCACAACAAATGAATTGCTTCCATTACTACAAATCAAAACAGACTTCAGGCATCAGACAAAAACCCCCATGGTTTTATTGTTATTATCAAGTAATGGATAAGAATGCATTGCAGGCAAGATGCTACACAGCAAGATTACTTGAAGGAATCCTCATGTTGTTCTCCATGGGGAAGAGAAATATAACAGCAGGAGTCCTCCTCTATGAACACTGTACTGTAGGCATGATGAACTAATGAATTTATTAAAGACTACATTTAGGTAAACAGAACTTCACCTTGAATGTAGCTAAAAGATGCACCTGATTCTCCTACCTTTAGGAGAGCATTGTCTCGGAAGGAAAACAGACTTAGTCAAATTAAAAAAAAAAAAAGGAGGGAGGCAGAAATTGGTGGGATTAAGCTAAGAACTACCTCAGCCTGAGGGGTCCTTAAGATTTTTCACATGAGCACATCCAGAGAAATTTTTTGCTAATTGAAAATGCAACTAAAAGGAAGTTAAATGACTCCTTCATATATTCAATTAAATAAAATTTGGATTAAACTGTCTTCTAACAATGTTACAAACCTCCTGACATGTCCACAGCGGCTCTTTGGGGAACTTGAAATTTTCAAAAGAAAAAATAAGAGGTGGCAGGGGAAGGGTAAACATTAGAAGAAATGTGCTATAAGCGTCCTAACCCCGAGATGTGAGCTTTCAGAAATCTGCAAGTGGGTGTGGGTCCATCTGGAGGGAGCTCCAGCTATGCTTCCCTCCAGCTCTAGTAGGCAAAATCCTTCACGCTCCTGGGCAAGGCTCTCGGGTGCTGTAGTGCTTGAAGTCTGAAATCGCTACACACAAGTTTCTTCCAGCTGTTACTAATTACTTAAGGACTCGGTTATTTGGAGATCTTCCTCATTTGTCCAAATGCTGTCTGCGTTACTACTTGAACTCTTGCTGGTCTTTTTCCCAACCGAAGATTTGGCATAATTAGACAGGTGCCTTCCCACAGTGAGCTCTTTGAAGCAGACGCAGCCTTAAATGAAGGCTTTCTAAATAAATCCACACACACACACAACAAGGAACAGAAACACAAGAAAGTTCAAAACAACCCAAAGTTCTTCCTCAAGGAACATAATAATACTGCGTATTTCAAGTAAGTTTTTAAATTTGTCATAATGTTGAATAAGTTTACATTTTAGTAGTTATTATGATAATTATATTAAATTACAAAGAATTTATGTTTAATTATGCCAGAAGTCATCTTACTGTTTTTAGAAACAAAGTCTACAAATCCAGAAGGAAACAGAGCACAAGCTTTTAACTAACTCCAAGACATTGTTAATGTCACTTCCAGAGACAGCTTTGCTTTACATGAGAAGCTCATTTGTGTTTTTGTACTAGTGCAGAACTACTACAATTTCCAGTTCTAGAAATTACTAGAATTTCCAGTGCCTGTGTGATCTGCTCTAGGTGATCCTGCTCTGGCAGGGGGGTTGGACTAGATGATCTCTAGAGTTCCCTTCCAACCCCTCACACTCTGTGAACCTGTGTAAAATCCATGCATAGACACTGCTGCCATGTCACAACCACGGAACAGTTTCTATGCCTGGTCATTATCAAAGAAAATTATCATTCCTGTTAACATTCCTTCAAAAAATACCATCATACTATCAAAACAGTAGAAACTCCCTCCTGGAACAGAGCAGGCTGAGACACAGTAGCTTACGTAACCTCAAGATGGAGAATTAATTTTTCATTCCAATCTCACTTTATAACGTTTTGGAGGCAACTCTGGGCTTCAACATACACCCAAAGTCAAAGTAAAACATCAAGGAACTCTGCCTTCTTCTGTTCAAAACAACAATAAATATCCTTTCAAGCAGTCAGTATCTCAGCCTTACCATGCCACTACCCCAGCCTAGCAGCAGAGTGCTGCTGCAAAGACAGATCCTTCCCGTTTTCTGCTACTCACCACTGAGCTTCTCCCTTGACTCAGTGCTGGATCTAGCAATTACACAGCCGTGACGGATAACGAACCCATGAACTTGGCTCCCTCACCCTGCAGCCACATGGGAGGCAAGGAGAGCAGGAGAAGCACATTGCCAAGCCAGAGCTGGGGGGTACCAGTAGCAGCCCACCATTATATCAAATCCCACATAACATGAAGCAGAAGGGCTGCCAGGTTTGTAGGCATTACAAGAGGTGGCTCTTCTGGGTTTTCTCTGACACAGACCAAGTTCCCAGAACTAATTGGTTTCGAGCTCTGAATGTCAGTTCCAAATAAAATTTTGTCCTCAAACAGATGCAATTCTGTGAAAGTGTTCTTAAGACAGCAAACCAGCAGTCAAATCTATCCAGGAAGCCTCAGTCTTAAGTGAACCTGTCAAGGTATTATGTTTTTGTCCTCAAATACTGTTTCCTTGCAGAGTTCTACTTTCCAGAGCACTTATCCATTACTGACTTGCAGAGAAAAAAGTGTCAACAGTTAAAAAAGAAACAACAGACCCAGCTGGTGACACAAAAAGAAAATACCTAGATGTACACTCAGCAGCTTGCACTTCACCCATATTTCTAGCCACCAGTAAAGTGTTGTAAAGGCTGAGAAAGTTATTAAAAAAAAAAGGCTCAAATGCCTGAAAACCAAAAGGAGAAACACAGCTGTCATAACTCCATGGACTATGTACCGACCCACGGAGAATGCATTTTCTTATATATGCATCCTACGATGCCAAAATGAAACCTCCACCTGAAGTCAGTCAGATAATGCTACAATGCAATGATAAAAACCTACAGAAAAAACCAGCCCGTCTCATAAACCTCATGCAGCTTCAAATTCTCCAAATCCTCTTGCAACGAGAATCCTTTCTCATGCTGCACAGCTCCTTCCTTGGCCTCCCTGCATACGGAGCTCCACTTCCGAGCGATAAGGAGACCTGACAGGAAACACTGGCACGAGGTAAGGAGTAGCCACTGTTTGCTCTGACTTCTTTTTCCTCTCACTATGGTTAAGCCGTGTGATGGATCACTTTTCACACAATGACTCACAACTGTATAAATGGAAATTGATTTTTTACTTTCTTTTTAGCGTGTTACATTGCAGTATTTCATTTCTGACTTTGGCATGTTAAATTATAGTGTTTCTATTCTTTCTATTAATAAGTTAGAATCAGAAAACATGCTGTTGTTGCTTCAGTATTTTACAGTTGCCACTGGCAACGTATTTGCAAGTTTTAAAGGGGAGGGGGAAGAAGCACCCTCTGATCTCCAACAGCGCTATCTGCTCCTGGAAAAGTTAGTAGAATTAACTTAATTTGGTGTCAAAATCCCTTAAGTCAATGACCCTTTGAAGTCAAAGATGGACTCAAATATGATTTCATAACTAAATTATGAAGCATGGGATTTAGACTCTGTTCATCAGTACAAGCCAACAACTTCCTTGGAGTTAATATAAACTTACAGACGCTACAAAGAAGTGCATATTCCATGTATATGTGTTAGGAACCATAGGAAGAAAACTATGATAATCTTCAGTGAAATGAACAGGAGTAAACCAATAAATGCAGTGTTTTACCTGTTTAACAGCCTAGTGAAAAAGATTTCATAGGAACAGTGAAATTGTAGCCCATAATACCAATCACAGTCAGCAGCAGAGTACCTCTTGCTCCCCACGCCCCAGCCCCCAAAGGCACCCTGGTGGAATGTAATCCTGACCTCAGGTGATCATCTCAATACATGAAAGCGTCCTCCATCTCCATGCTTAGTTAATGTTTGGAAGACCCATTCATCCTGTTAGTGCAAATGCTTCACACGCTCTAAAGTATGTCTGGGAACTCAATTCTACAGGGCAATGAGAAAAGGGTAAGCAGACAAGTGTTTTGGAGGGGACAAACACTGGGGGACATAACTGGGGGTGGGGGTGTGTGTAAGAGCCTGAAGGAATAAGGCTGCATAGTAAGTCAGAATCAGAGGAACCTCTCAGCCTGCAGCAAACACAAACCATCACTGCAGCAATAAATTCTGAACAGCCTAGTCAGAACTCTACTGATACCAAACCTCACCTCATTAACTTTGCTTTTGAGAAGCTCCAACGAGCATTTTACATGAATTCTTTACGTGAAGTGTCATCACTCCTTTTCACTTACAGACTTCCATTCAAAGTGAAGGTTTGATCTCAATCCTTCTAAAACCACACAACCTCCCTCCCCAACTTCCAGACGTTACTAACATCTCCTGCATATAACTTTACAAGAATTTTAACAAGCCTTTTCACAATTCCTACTGGCACGTTATAAAAGTACCTATGCTTGCACTGAAGTATCAGGAAATAATAAATACAAACTAAATACTTCACTGCAATACTGTAGTAACAATAAATACAAGGTAAACACTACACTGCAGTATCAGTAAATAATCACAGAATGGTTTGGGTTGGAAGGGACCTTAAAGATCATCCAGTTCTACTTATTAATAAATAAAAATAAGCTAAATAAGAGCAACTTAGTTTTAAAAAGTTTTACCTTAAATATTCAACAAAAATTGCAAATAGACCTATTATTTAAAAACATTTTGCCAGTATTCAAAAGTTACCTGAGTTCTTCCATCTGGGGTATATGTGGCCATAAGTACAATATATGAAATGGTCACTTTGAGTTTCTCTATTGCTCATTCATGTTAATTTAATGCTCACTCATTTTTATACAGAAATACATAAAAGAAGCAGAGAGATTGCAAAGTCCTGCAGCAGTCAAAAGTGAGAAAATGGCAAAATTACATGTTTTTCATGAGAATTCATTCTCACCCCAGTGAGCAGCTGGTTTTGAATATATTGTATTTTAAAATATAGCTTCAAATACTTTGAGAGCTGCACCTATACCTGGAGGCAAAAAAAATTTAGCAACCGTTCTTCTACATCTAGTACTATCACAAGCAATACAGTAAATTTAAAACCTGAACACTGACCATGACCAAGTCAGGACCAAGATATGATCTGCCAGTAAGCATATCTTGCTGGTCTTAGATCTGCATTCTGGCTTTGTGGAGCTTTCCTGCATCTCCCTGTCAACTGGGAGACAGTTTTTAGAGCAACAGATTCACAGAGGTGAAAAGAAAAGGAAACAAGAACATGGCTACTCTTCAGCTCTGAATTACAGTCCAGAAAAGACTAATTTTTCATCTCCAGTATGAACACATTCATACTGTAGTAAGAGTGACTCAATGAGAGCACCTTCATCATCATTTCAGGTAACAGACTGTGAAATTCATGACCCTCTACTTGATCTGTCTTCTTACCTTCACAGAAGTGATAGTAATTATTACACATTCCACACATGGAAACACTTTTTGCTTGGATAATTGTTTGATAAACTGATCCAGAAGAAAAGAGTAACTTGTGGTCCCAAGGAAAAAAACTATCATTTTTCAAGTGCCTAGATCTCTGAATATTTTTTTCACTTGCATACTTTTCAATGCAAAATTTACAGCTGATCTCTTCCCAACCACCTTATAGAACATGGCATCTTTTATTTATTTTATGCAAATTTCATTACATGTGTTTCCAAAAGCTGCTGCATTCAGTGTCCTCTCCTGACACATTCCCTCAGTGCAGAGGTCAATATTCCTCAATCCATAACATTCCTCAATCCCTAAGATTCCTCTGTGTGCCGTGTTGACTATTCAACATTCCCCTTATTCACTTCAACCACTTGTCTTGTGGGTTGTAGAGCCTGTTTTGGAGCTCTCCATTCTGTCTGAAGCCTGCAAGTGAAGGTCCTTCCATTTGAGTGAATCGTCAACAAGTAGCAGCCGCTTCAGAAGACTCAGGAAAATCACGTCAGTATTTTAGAGCCCTGTCCAGCTGGTTCAGCTGGCTTGCATGAGGAAGTTTTGGATACCAAACACTGTGACAATTCCTGACAAGGTTTTCAGAATCTCTTTTATGTCAGCAAGTCTGAGAATAGGGGTTATCAGACCATCTGACTCATCCCAGCCTTGGCGCGCTTTACCTCACAGCATGGATGCTGGATGACTCACTTATTGGAATATTCCTATTTCTAACAGCAAGAGAGATTCTCATCCATGGTGGAAAAGCATTCAAGGAATCCCAGCTGTCATGGTATCCCAGATGAATATTCTCCCTTGTAGAGATGAGGCAATGGTGAGGATGCACCTGTCTCCCAAAACAAGATCTTTCCGTATCCTAAGCCTTGATACCAGAACACTGTGACTGAAGCTTCCCCTAGCAAGTCAGTAAACTATACACCTCAGGGAAGGAAACTCACCTTATAAAGGCAAATTCTGAAGCCATTTTACAACAGAAAGTGTACTGCCACTATTGCTACTGGGAGGCTATCACCTCCAGTTCACCTCTTTTCCACGAGTAACCCTATCCCAGAGTTTCTCATGAAAGACAATGTGTCTGCACCCAGCCACTGCACAGAGCTGTGTGCAAAACTGAAGACCTTTCTGATTCCAGGTTTCAAAAGTCAAATGTCCAGGATAATTGGCATGGCACAGTAAAGAGCAGGAACACTCTGGTGTTGAGTCCTAATGACAGTAAAGCACAGTGACCACATGACTTCAAACCCATGACATGCTACAAGCAGAAACCGAGGTCCAAGGAACACTAAGTTTACTGCTGCTGAAAATGAAAACATTAAGGTGTTATGGTGGTGGCAAAGCTTCTGATCTGACTGGTGCTAAAACTAAGACACACTACATATGTTTGCAATGTGTCTCCTTGACTTTTGCTAAGCTGAGTCAGTGCCAAAGCCAGCTGAAGTCTACTCTGGCATTGGCTCAGTTATCTGACAAGCCTCAGAGAAGTCTTCAAGAAGCTATGTAGATTAGCAGCAATAATGGATGAAAAAGAGATGAAGGAAACTCAGAGCTGTGTTTCAAGAGACAAAGCTGAGAGGACCTGAAAGTGTAGAAGGCTTATCTCCCCTATGTACCTACAGTCACTGCAGAGCCAAAGTTGGGTTTCTGCTCCTGAACGAAGATGTGTACATGGGCTATCACTTAGAGCTTTGATCTGGTAAACCACCAAAAAGATGATAGTTGAAACATGCTGATTGCAGGATGGGATGCAGATACTCCACTATGAAGTGACACATCTTTAAATCATCAGTATGACAAGGCAGCAGAGCCTCTGACAGCTGCAAAATGCCTTCAAGCTTAATCCTGATTGATAGTGCAGGTGCCAGACCCAGGGAAGAGACCAATATTCCTTTGTGAACACTATCTACTTGGATTTCTACAGGAGTCCCAGTTAGGATAAATCAGTTCCCTTCAGATAGTTGATGAAGTCCTGCTAGGCAACACCAGATACAGACTAACTGTATAGTCCTGGGTTGGGAAAGAAAGATGATAATTCACACAGCCCTTCACACTTCAGAAGAATACTGCTTCCAGCCAGGTTCATCTCAGAAGGTTCTGACTTTTCAGAACATCCCACTTCACTGAGGTGGAGCAAATTCTCTGTAGTGTAGGAGGCAGAGAAAAACGCAAAGAGATGAGCAAATCGTCACCCTAGTCCCATCAAAGATAAAACAGAAACTGCAGGCTTTAGAAATACCTTCCCTTAAAAACTTCTGGTACTCAAAAGAAAATGCAGCATTTCTAGAAAGCTCCTCGATACCTTTGAATCACGATTTCCTAACTTTTTCATTAATAACAAATAACTACCTCAAGATCTCATCAATGTAGATTTAATTCTCCAGAAATACAACTTCTAGGGAAGTATATGAAGCAGCTTTTTTTTTTATCTTAAACAGAACCTCCACGTTTGTCACCTCCCCTGATGTCCCAGTCTATCCCTATCAGCAATCTTCACAAGTACATGGAAGACAATTTGTAAAATAATGTCCATAATTCTTCCAATTTCATCAGACTTCCTCTTAGATATCTGCGTACCACCTACAACTATTTCTTGAAGAAATGATGATGACACTCAATACACAAATGGAGAGCAAAAATACACAGGGAGGAGCAATTGTGCAGAACTACAGGACAGTCTTCAGCCAGTAAGGGGCATGAAGGGCCTGGCTTCCTCACCATTCTCCGTGACAGATGGGGGGCAAAAAATGAAAATACAGGAGTCCAGGTCAGCGCTGTCCCTGTGATCATGCAAAAAGTAGAAAAAGGTATGGTAAGTACCACTGAAAGATAACAGAGGGCTCAAAGAGCAAACAAGCGAGGATTCTCTTTTGAAAACCCAGAAAAAATAAAGAAAACCAGAGAGAGAGACTGCCACAAAAAAACCCAAGATTTTTCTGGAAGTCCTCAAAGACTTTTCTGAGAATGATTTTACAAGAGTTCAGAAGGTAAAAACTAGACTGAAAAGACTAGGAGACTAAGCCAAAACTCAGTCTATTTTGTCCCTGGTTTGCCACAGTACAAAACTTCCTTTGTCCTCAGTCCTTCCTTCACTTGCTATTTCCATGGAAATATAGCAGTAATAATTGTGTACATATTTAACAGTGCCGTTATGTTAGATTAAAATAAAAACTAATCTTCTATTGCAAACAGCAAACAATAGGCTTCAATTCCTTTGTTATACAAATCTACTTTTTCAACAGATTTATAAAAATTGCTAAATGTTTCTGTGCCTTGAAATACATTTCCTGTCTAAAAATGTAGGTTTGCATCTCTTGCCTTGCATAAAAATACCAATGACAGCACAGCATCAGCCTTTCTTCCAGTGCCGCCACGTTGCCATGGAAACTGGCCCTGATTTCTACTGCCAATATAGGTTCCATGTAAGCAGAAAAAGAGCTTAAGTAATATTTATATAATATGCAACAAAGAACATATATACAAGGTTTACGGTTTCATTGGAGGCCTGCAGACTGGCTGAAGTGGCTTAAAGAATTCTCAGACTGTTTCTATCAGACATTCAAGGTATATTTATATTACTAGCCTCAAAATTGTAGCATAGGAAATACATACATATGTGGAATTTAGCATATTCTTTTCCCCCTTGTTTTCAATCAAAAGGACAGACAAGCTCATAAGTAAAATCACGTGTTCTCGAATTGTACTGTGAAAAAAATAGACTAATTTATTCCTTTAAAAGACAGCCTTTTTACTTTTTTTTGTCAAAAAGCCATGATAGCAGAATATAAAGGTTTTTTGTAACAGGAAGATTTTGAATCAAAGGAAAGCCAACCTAACCTTCAATATTCCCCTTCTTTTAACAGGATGGCATGTCTTTTTTCTCTTCCCTCTGCCCCCGTCCCCTTCAAACAAATTTCCTGTAAAATATTGAAGTAAAAATCCCAAAAGGGTTGAAGCTGCAAGGGACCTCTGGAGCTTGTCTGGTCCAACTCCTTGCTGCTGCAGCAGGGCCACCCAGAGCCAGTTGCCCAGGACCGTGTCCAGAAGGCTAGGTTTGATTTTCTCCAAGGATGGAGACTCCGACATCTCTCTGGGCAACCAATCCGCACCAGTGCTCAGCTTTCAACACCACGCATGAAATCAGGAGACACATTCAAAATTCTAAAGGGCAAATAACCCACTGGCTAATGCCCCAAGAATGTTTTCAATACCCAAACAACTTTATTAGACAGTTTACTGTAAAATGACAGAATGGAAAACACCTTTTGAGTCTATTTAAAGGGGTAGTTAATGCTGCAGAGGCTCTTACACACAGAATTAAAAAACAGTAAGTCTAACTCCTGTTAGAATTTCTTAGAACACTTTTTCAAAGGTAAAATGTTTTGAAAATAACTACTTAAGTGGTCCTTTTTTTTTTTGTCTGGAAGAATTTCTGACTAGAAATATGAGTGGGAGAGACAAAGACACACACCCCCTCTCTGCAGTCAGCCTGGGAAAGACTCTCAAAGCCAGATTCGAGTCACTGATCTGCATGACCCAAGCCAATCTTTACTTCAAGTATCTGTAGCTCTTTCCTATGCCATAAGCCAATACCCAAAGTCTATTAGTAGAGTCGTTCTACTCTCTCTCCAGCCTATATAGCCTTCCTTCCAAATAAAATGTTACAAACAGGTTACAGACGTTAACTAGAACCAATTGTCTTTCTTGAGACAGACAAGGAAAAGGAGCAGACCCAAGAACTTGAGTGCAATGGTATCAGAAGGGCTAGGACAGATCAAAAATCCACATAGGCCAGTATCCTATATTTAGAAAAACACCCATGTGCAGATGTCCAAGGAAAAGCATAAAAGCAAGCTAAGCACACAGGAATCCTTCCTCCCGCAAGCAGTCCCTTGCTCTCCAACAAACAGCATCTCAGACCAGATGGGATTCCTATTTGTTTAGTGACTCCCACCTGATATTTATTCCACAAACCTATCCAGTTCCCCCTTGAGTGTATGGAAATTTCTAACATCCACATACTATGGCATGAAATTCCAGAGTATACTGACACCTATTCCAAAGGATCATCATCCTGTGTTTGTCCTGCATCTGCCATCTCACAGCTTCAACTGACATCGTTTGATTCTTGTACCAAAGTGCCTACAAACAGTCATTCTGCAGTCACCCTCTGCCTGGCACACAATTCAATAGACAACCACTGTATCCCCCTCTTCCATCTGTTTTTCTGCCTTGAAAAGTCCTACTCAGTTTTGCCTTTCCTTACAAGAAAGCTGCTCCATAAAGATCCTCCCCTTCACCCTTCCCTGAACACCGTCATGCTGTACCTTTTGTACACAATGTTCCGTAGGTGATGTGCGATGGGCTTATATTTTGGTATAGTTATATTTTCTACTGTGTTGTCTCCTTCATTGTTCCTAATCATGTATTTGCCTTTTTTAACCACTACTGAATGCAAAGCTGATGCTTTTATGAAACACCTATTTCAATGGTAGTTCCCTAAATAATGATTATCGCCTCAGAATCCATTATTTGATATGAAATGATTATTTTTCAATGTGTATCACTAACATTTATCTAGGCTGAATCTCATTTGCCATTTTGATATCATAAATGCCAGTATGAATACCGTGAACTAGGATTGATGTAGTTTTTTGACCAAAACCCACCGAGATAAAAAGGAAAAGAAGAAATGCATATGCTTCCACCAGACATTATAATCAAAATAAGCTTCTTTATCTTCTGCAAAACAAAGAACTAGTTTTGATTGCTGGGTTTTTTCTTGTTTTCAACATCCTAGGTCTATGACTAGCTCATATAACTGTGACTCCCCAGAACTGCCTAATTATTTTCTAATGAGAGTGTGATTATGGTATGAGTTATTACATCTTTGAATAGAAGATTAATCAGTAGCGCTAAAAGGAAATGTCATTTCCTTTTAAAATAACATTTTACATAGAAACAATTATGTATCGCATTAAATTTAAGTAAATGAGATTTTAAAATTATAAAGAGAACTGAAATTAAAAATATTTACCAAAGTCATACATGAAGACTGTTGCTCTGCTTGTAGTTAACATCAGACCGCTCCACAAAACATATACTTTGCAAAATAATGCAGAGAAGACATGTTCTTTAAGGTAAAATTACCTCTGGCTCAAAGATACAACCAGGTGACATCGCCATTGAAAAGAACATAGACAATTTGTGAATAAAAACTGTAACTTCAAAGCAGTTATCACATCTATAGAAATTCAACTTTAAAGAAGAAATAATTGTCACTGACAGGAAGAAAATATCAATATGAAAATACTAGATGGTACAGACCAAACTTAAAGAGCAGAATAGTGTTTGTCATGACAAATCTGAAGCCACATGCCAGGAAGATAAAATGTACCTACCTAACTTAGAAAGGTGAGGAGACTGCTAGAAACCTAGTTGACTTCAACTCCCTCTACAATGGCAGAAAAAAAAAAGGGGCAATTCACACGTAAGTAGTAGAAACAGGTATTTGATTTCAAATTAATGATGACTGCTATATTAATAAATGAACAGACTTCAAAATAATTTTGTTTTTTATTGGTAGGGGAGCAGATTACAAGTTGAGAGATGGGGCTTTTTAAATTTCAGTGATAACGAAATATTTACACTCCCAGAACATGAATAAAATGAACTAAACGTTACAAAATTAAGTTTTGATCAGAAAAACGACGCTTCTCTGGAAACAGCTGCACTAAAAATATCATAGTGACAACAGTTAAAGGTAAATGAAAATAATTTAAAAATCAATTGCATGGGCTTCATTGTTACCTATGTGCAAAAGCCTAGCTCAGCCAGCACAAGCCATACAGCTCTGAGCTTAAAGCAGATTTTGGCTAAGCAGTCTAGAGAAGACAGTAGTTGCTTCAGGCAATTTATAAATTGGTAGAAATCTTCCATATGTTTGTATCAGGACAATATATTGAAATGTTTATTAAATTTTGTAGTGTAGTGTGTTTTATTTTCATTTCATTATTATGATTGTATAGGAAACCTGGCCTTTACAATGTTATTTATTTCTTATTTTTCAACTGATAAGTATGTATTCAAACAAAATAGTAGCAGGCTGCAACTTAATCCAGTAACATAAAAAAAAGTCATTTTCCCTGCAGCTATTTCTGTACAGACAAATTGTTATTCTCAGAGATGCCTGTTATTTACCCATCTCTAACATTAAATAAAAAGTAAAATATGAACCATTAAGATCTGTAAAAATGAATAATGAAACAACTCTACTTTGAAAGCAGCTGCTCATTTGAGCAAATGAGAACTCTAGTGTCAGGGTGATCTTTATTCAGATAGGCTGACATCCATCAGGATTCTCAGCTCTAAAGGTCCCACTGCACATGGACAATGCACACATTTCACAGCATTAGGAATTTTAAGATCAACTGGCAAAAGACTAATAATAAATACAGAAATATGACAAAATTAATAGCAATGAATTATTGAGTGAAAACTGCTTTTTTAAATACTTTAAAAAAAATAAAGTATTTAAATTTTGCACTTTAATTTCATGGTAAACCTCAGGCAGTTTGCTCTGACTCTGATTTAAACTTGGTTTTCCTACAGTCAGGTCCTGCTGGAAATAGCAACACACTGTCTTACACACTAGCGTGCACTCCAGGTATGTAGTTGAAATGCTTTCCAAAGATATTGCCTAATAATCAGATCTTCAACAGCTAGAAGCAAAATTATTATAACATGGGTATTAAGTCCTGGGGGTTTTAGTGGTTTGTTGGGTTTGAGGGTTTTTTTGAGCGTGTGGTTTGGGTTTTTTTTTTTTTCTTCCCCCAATCTCCAGAGTAAAATACGAATCAAAGGTAGGAGAAAGATAGCTGAGGGAAAAACTTCCCTGTTTGTCCTCAAGGCTTTGCTCAGTGACAACTCCAGCCTCTCTGCACACAGCCTTCAGTTGACCTATCCCAGTGAGAGCTGAAAACAGTCAGAAGATATAAACAGGAAGATACATTCATTTATTTCCTGTGTATTTTCTGACTCTGCTAAGAAAAGTATTTAGATCAATTAAAGGAAAACAGAGACGTCAGAAATGTGACCTAGTTCATGTTTTGTTGCCAGGTTTTGAATTGTGACTGAGAACCCCAGCTACCACGGCCTCTGCCTAAAGAAAGGCTTTTGGTTCAAGAGCGGAGATCACGGCAAAAGGAGTGAATAGTAAGTTCAAAGAGTTTTGCCTCAGTTAAGATGCAAAAACCCCCTACATTGGTCAGCCCCTTCAGCCTCTGCCTCCCCCTTTTTGCCATTTATTTCAGGCACTTGCCTATGGCAAGTGTTTAATATTGAGTTACGTGATAAATTACCCCTATGAAAGTAAACTATAATCTTACTAACACAGGAAGTGTCAGGAGTAGACAAAAGCAAGCGCTCCCTCCCCTTCCTCAAGGTACAAGGTGGTTACGTTACAGAAATACTCAGTTTGCTGAACAGCGTTGTATTTCACAGAAAATTATTCTTACAGAATTAAATCCAACTGTGAATCAGGCATCAATTCATCCGTGTCAGACAGTGACACGACAGAAGCGAGGGTGCAGTGAGTGGGCTGTGAGTAGGACCAGAGGACAGCAGCCAATGCCACTGTCAGCAGGGGCAGGGGTTCTGCCCTGGCATCCTCTCCAGCACCAGGGATTCTCTGAGCACCGTTACTGCGATGCTGCTATTTAATAGCTAGAGAACGGGCTTACTGGTTCGTAAGACAGTCAGGGGAAGTTTCCCCTTGGACCATTCTACCCCTTCCTTTTCTTTTGCTCAGGTTAATGTCTGTGTCACCTTACCAGAGCCACTCCCTGCATTTGCATCAGAGCACGCACATCAATAAAAAAGCCAAAATATTAAGTGGCACATACGAGGTTCAAAGTTCTTCACATGAAAAGTTAGTAAACTCTAAACAGGGTTAAAATGTTTCAGGAAACCTTTCCTGAAATTTTCCAATATCCATTTCATTCGACACGGCAACGACTGCGTAACAGACCAGGCCTTTTTGTTACTATTTGCCATTTTTAAAATTTGTTATTTCAACAATGGCCTATGGAAGAGTATTTTACAAAAGAGGGTTCTCAAAAGCTTCATCAGCAATCTGTAAAGGAAGGCTCCGGATACAGTATCACTCTGGGTACTGTAGTGAAAGGAGAATGTCGGAACACGCACATATACACGCAATAGAGCATGTACACACGACACCAACACAGATGCTTAAAAAGATACATAATTTGGGGTTTTTCTTTTCCTTTTCAAAAAACAGATTTCATACGCAGCCACCACATGATTTCTAGGCCCAGGAAGCGTTTCAGCACAGCTCTGCCAGATATAACGAAAGCAAAAGATAATCATATGCGTTTTGTAGATGACATGTGCATCCTTAAATTTTGCAACAGAATTTTAATTCAGGTCGAGGGAAGTCTCAGGAACCACGTGAGCAAAACTGCTGCTACAGTCCTAGAGAAATATGGCAGCAATTTGCATTGCAGTCAATGTGCAATGCAAAACATATGCGGACAGCCTCCACATTGAAATAAAAATATATTACTTGATCCTTACAAGACAAACGTAGCATTTTTGGGTCACATGAATGCTGGGGAAGAGGGCGTTAAGAATCGCAGTGTGGGACATTGTGCTGGATGTCCTCTAAGAAACACAGAAAACCATCCGAGAACAGGTCTGAGGGAAATGCAGTTTTCAGTTTTCTGCAGCTCATTATTTGTATATACATGTCTAGCTTAGGCAAGATTCTTTTAAATTTAAAACTCAAATGCAGTGCGCAGGCTGCGTATTTCTACAGGAATGGCTCTTTTAGAAAAACTGCAAGTATTAGAAAACAACTTGCTTGTTGCACTGTTACATCCCGTGCTCTACTTACTGTAGTTTTATTCAGTCTTTTAGGGGTTTCTATGAATTCTTTAGAGAAAATCAGAAGCGGGATAAATGTATTCTTGGTGCTACATTTGACAACGCTCCCAGGGTGAGCTCAAACTATGCCATTCTCCTACTCACATGCACTGTAAGCCAAGTCACCACCTGAAAAGCAGAGGTGGAGGAGCCAGGACAGAAACAAGGGAAGGGGTAAGGCCTGCAAAGCTGTACTTTTTTGATGCAGAGGAGAATATTGCCATAGCAACGTACATGAAATGAGGTTCTAGATTTGGGTTTTTTTTCTCAGCTTGTGACAGTTCCGCAAGGCTAAATAACTGAGCACATGATTCCATGCCTAAAAAAGGTTTATGGATACATACTCAGAGAAATCCCTACAATGCCTGCAATGCTCTGATGTTTTGTTTGGGGTTTTTTTGGTTTTTTTTTTTTTAACTGAATTACTCTGCTCTTTGAAAGAGACTGGAAGAAATTCACTTGTGGGAAGTAATTCAGCCATGTGAAGGATCAATTCTAAAATTTAACAGACTGCCTGAAGCTCCCCCTAAGATCTCCAGATTTACCAAGCAACCTACCCAAAAAATGCAGGTACCAGAAACACAGTAGTTTTATTTAACCTATGGCTGAAAATAAACTAACCATTCTTCTGTCTGCTTCCTTCTATCTAGGATCAAACAATTATTAGGAACAACACCCAAATGTCCCACACATTTGCTAAATTTAAACCTGCACAGAATTTTTATTGCCTTTCTTCTTTACTGTACGCTTTAGTGAGCTTAAGTAAAACTAATAATTTCATCATCTACAAGCTAAAAATCACCGTAACGGAAATAAAAAGGGCACTTACTTGTGTCATTAAGTATATTGCTGCATAACTCATTATAAACACCGCCCAAACTCCTTTGCAAGACGTTAAATGCTTAAGGTCAAAAACAGAGAATGTGGCTATGAACAAAGTGTTCTTCCATATTTTCCCTCTAAATCAAAATACTGAAAATAGATGTGGAATGTAAGTCTTTGGAGGGGAAAAATTGAAAATAGCAACTAACAACAAAACCTTCTTTTCTTAAAAATACACTCGCGATCCCATTTTTACTGCTCAGTAACCAGTCCAAACCAAAGGAGGCCATGTTTTGCAGAACTAGTCTCCTAAAATAAGCATGCAAAAAGGACAGTAAATTTTTAAAACTACTGCTGCAAGAGTGTATGAATAGAACAGCAAGTGACAGTTTTGCAAGTCTGCTTTGAAACCAGCAGAACGTGCCCTCAATCCTTCCAGGACAGGGACTGTAGTTAAATCAAAACATATCTGGATACAGGGCCTAATCCACACCGAAAGGTTATAGATGTGGGCACACTCTTCTGCCAACTTAGCTTCAAAGGCCATGGTAGACCATGCTTCACAAAGACTTAAATCTAAATCCAAACAGCTCTTAACCTTTTATCTCCTTTACTTTTTCCACCTCATCTACAATACTTTGGAAACATTGCACATCATTAGGTAGTTAAAACAGGACAAGTTATCCTGAATGACAGCATGAAGAACCATTCTATGGAAACTTCAAATGGATAGTCAAATCTCAAAATACAAAACAAAACACACCAGCGTTTGTTACAGGACTCAGCCTTCACTGCCATGTGCACTGTGGTGGTGTGAAAGCTGTGAAGGCCTGGAGATGTAAGGAAATCGGGCTTACCAAGAACCACAACAATCTTTTAATAAACAGTTCTTGATACTGGGAATGAGAAGCAGACTAGCATTCAGACTCACAGTTTTTCATCAAGACTGACAGTAAGTTGATTCTTGTTAGAGCTGAGGAAAAAGCTCTGAGCCCGAAGACACATTCACTTTTTCTAAATAATTTGGTCTAATAAAAGCTTAAGGTATTTGGTGCTGTTAACGGTTTACGTTGCAAAGTTATTTCAGAAAAATCGCCCTCCTGGTAACCCTGTATCCACCCAGGTGATGGACTGAGCCATTAGGTGCACTTCTAACAACAATCCTTCTACACACACACAGTGCAGAAATCTTCAGATAAAGGCTCGCAGATTTGACTTCACCTCCGTTTCTCCATTAGGTGCTCTTCATCATTTCTGCAGTGACAACCGCCCAGAACACCCCCACCATGGTCACCACAGGGACACTGCTCCAGCAGGCTGCCTGCCATGCTTCTGGCGCTGTCCTCAAGCTTAGCTCCGTTCCCTGCTCACCAGCACATCCAACAGCTTTCCACAGGGTGAGATCTCCACTCCAGCTCCCAGGAATTTTGGAAGAGCACGGTATGCGCGAAGGTGCCTGAGCAGGCACACACTGATGAGTACAGCCCACTCTGCCCAGGTATGATGGTACATCCTGCCTAGACTAGTCACGGAAAGCGCAGTAAAGGGTGCCCACTCACCTCGCTGCACTCTAACGCACCCCTAAAGTCTTCTCCTTATACCTCTACCCATGCAGTAAGGTCAGACCATGACAGATATTGGCAGCCTCGTCAGCACAACCAGGGAGCTTTAGCAGAAAAGTGAAGATGCCACCTTTGAACATAAAAAGCTTTTGAAAGACTTACTGCTTGTATTACGGGTTCTTTGGGGACAGAAACTACTGTAGCAAAAAGAATGACTCAAATATAATGTGAAGACATCCAATTTAGACTCTCATTTTGTACTTAGATTAAAAAAAATGTTCTCATAAGAAGCAGGATCATTGCATTTTCTGGAAACAAACAGAGTTACTGAATGTCTGCACGCTAATATCCAACAAAGCCTAGAGCTTAAGTCACTTGCCAATACATTGTACTCTCCAAAATCAAAGGAGTTCTTGTTAAAATACAGCATCACTTGCAGGGCCTGACAGTCAACGGGCTCACTTAGAGAGAAGGCCCTTTGTAACAACACTGTAGAACAGTCAGTGTAAAAAACGAGCTAAAAATAACCTTGATTTTTGTGGGAAAAATAGTCTAACCAAACACAATGAATTAAACCATATTTTTATGAGGGTTTTTTTTCTCCCTTCTGGCAGAAGGAAGACACTGCAGTCCAGCGTTACACAACCTACACAGTACCTTAACCCAAAGTTACACCACATGCCTTCAAAACTGCAAATTGGTCTGGCTGAGGACAACCTTACACTTGAGCGCTCCTCTTGAGCTGCCATTCAGATTAAAAAAACAAAACAAAACAAACAAAAAAAACCCCCACAAAACCAAAAGCCAACAAACTCCCCCCAACACTAGACTGACACATGGATGTAATATTCAAGCTGCACATACATAGGGGTGAAAGGGGACTCTTCGCAGACTATAAGGAACTATTGACATCTATAAAAATCCAGACTTAAAAAAAATGGAAGTGATGTGCAAGGCAAAGATTTGCTTCATATTTATTTCTAGTCTCTAATTACAACTGATTTTTGCACTTCTACTATACTTTGACTTCCCTTTCCATGAAAGAAGGAAAAAAAGGAAGCACATAGTATCTATTGAGTGTGGAGAAAGAGTGCAAGAGGCACAGCTGGCATTCACACAATTCCCAAAGCTGGGGACATGCCAAAGAACAAAGCTCTGCACTGTGGTTTCTACACAGCCTCACAGAGGTCTTTCTTTTAGTTAGCATTTATATTACCTTTTAAGCCACATTCCCAAACAAGCCTGGGTTCAAGAAAGCATTAATAAAGTTACAGCTTTGTAGCCTTTTTAGATACTGGTTTTGCCCTTACAGACCCTAAAACGTGTTGCACTAATACTTTATTTTTTTAAGAAAGGAAGTATCAAGAGTATTAAAACTTGTGAAGAAGGTTTTAAGGAATCATTTATTTCCTTAAGTTTACATCACATATATATTATTTTCAAGAAACTTTTTAAGGATTTC
Organism: Rhynochetos jubatus; assembly: GCA_027574665.1. Classification (NCBI taxonomy): domain Eukaryota; kingdom Metazoa; phylum Chordata; class Aves; order Eurypygiformes; family Rhynochetidae; genus Rhynochetos; species Rhynochetos jubatus. The sequence continues at coordinate 14,580,286 of CM050652.1, forward strand.
CAAAAAAGGTGAGCAAGTAGAATAAACCAGCATTTTCCTTGGAATGTGTAATTAGGTTGACACTAATCTGAACAGCATCAAAATTTCATAACTAACCTTATAAAAGTGCCTTTTCATTTTGCTACAAAAAGGGAGAGGTGTAATCTGTATTTATACAGGGGTGATTTTCAGCGTTTTAAAATATTGCTGAAGCTCTGGATAAACACAGGATCACTGAACATGGCTCGTTACTTTCAGCAAATGAATTAGTGTGGGGGTGTAACCAAAAATTTGATGGCAGTACTGTGGCAAATGAAGACTGATGATAACTTGCAAGACTCCAGCCAAATTGCTGTGAGAGAGATGGAAACTAAACTGGGAAATCATCAGGGAGATCTGAAGCACACACAAATGACAAGGTGGACGTGATGCCAGCTACCATATGTAAGCACCGGAGAACGGAATTCACGCACCAGTTAAGAAAACAGGAAAGCAGCAGTTGAATCTGTTCAAATTAAAAATGGACCCTATTTATCTGTAGGAACAGGCTATATAGTAGCTTGAAGCTTCTCAACCGTAACAGAAGCAAAAGACTGAATCACGACTAGAAGAAAACTGCTAATTTTTTGTGTTTTTAGTTTTTAAAACAAAAAAATGAAGATTGCAACCTAAAGCCATTAATATTAAGCCCTGAGGTTAATTCAGTCACTGTTCAAATTAGGAAGACAACAGAACTGAAATTTTCCAAGAACTAATATTCTTCACACAACATGTTCTGGCTTTGGCTCTCTACACATTCAAAACACTGTCATGACAACCACAAAACCAGGTAAGTACTGGAAAGGTTTGTCTAGTTTCGTGTGAACCCCATGCCCTGGCACCTCTCTCATGTATACTGTAATCACCTTGCTACTGTCACCAAAAATTGTCTCTCACCTGCGTAGCAGTCTATCACATAAAACCCAACAATAACAAATAAAATCAAAACCCTTTAAAAAAGGCAGATTACTTAACCCTCCTTTGAAAGTTCTTTACAAAGTTTGAAAACCTGTAAATTTTCATTTTGGAATTTAAATACTTTTCTTGCTTGTTCTTACTACAGACATTAAACTACAATCTATGTTAGAAGATTCTGTAGGTGTTTAAAAGAATTAAGTGATTATCACTTTAGAGATGCTCTGGATGATTAACCTAAGAATCAAGACGAGATGTGAGGTTTTCTTCTGTTTTGTCCCCTCCACCTCAGTCTGCCTCGATAAGAATTCAACAACCCTGCCACTTTAATTAAAACAGTGAGAACTACTAATGCACATCTGACTCACGCAAAAAACCTCCAATAAAACAGAGAAGATACCAGACTAGAAATTCTATTTAAAAGATGTAAAAAGCTGGATGAGAGTATCAAAAACATTTTGGAGAGTAGGAGGGGAACAGTCCAGAACACCTTCATATCTTATGCATACATTTCAAAAAATAGGTGCAAGCTTATTTCTTCTTTATTCTGTACATGGCATGTTCAAAATAATAATAATTAAAGAGAAAATAGTTACAGCCTTTTCCTTAGCACCTGAAACGGCTTCAACAACTTAACTATTCACCATTTCAAAATGGTCTTCACAATAAAGGACTATCACAGCATTATTTTCCAGAAAAAGAACACCGAGTTTGTGATTTTGACTATATACTACTGACCACTTCCAAACCCACACGATGGGTCAGTGACCTACACCGACCAAGCTCTTAAAAAACCTCCCATGAAATTGCAACACTCAATACTTGTGTATGTGATTTAACCAAGGTTCTGCAATTTTAATATAAAACAGCACAACTGTTACTCTACCCATAGAGAAACAATAATCAACAGTTGCATAATTTTATCTTCAAAAAATTTTTTTCTTAAGTAAGAGTTCAAAAATTATCAGTGCCAAGTATGGTCTATTAGCCCTCAGTCAGAAAATGACTAGATTTACTTGAGCCATTTTCACGTTACAACTGAATCTTCACAAAAATAAAGCTTTTCTTGACAATACACATAGCTGCTCTAAGTTCTGCTAGCAGAATAGGGCACGGAAGATGGGCCACGGAATAAACAACAGCAGAAGAATATGCACAGCAGAATGAATAAATCATCACCTTCCCTTCCTTCCTTTTTTTGGTGGGAGCTAATCTCCCTGCTTCTTCCTTTCCTGGGGCTGAGAGGAGATCTGTGGTTCGGTCACAGCTATGGAGCCAAGCTCATAGCTCACTGTCACTGTCGCTGTGAAAGAGTCAGTCTTGCTCCTCCCTCGGTCATGGGCATGCAGTCATGCCCTCTCCCCCAGCTCTAGTGCTCATTTACTCACTTCTTGGAGAGGTTGGCCTGACAAGCTGGTGCAAGGGGCAAGTTGCAAAGTGAGTGCAAATGCATGGATAGGATGACGTGGACAAGACTGCACAGAAGATGGATCAGTTATTTCAATAGTAATGAGCTGCTGGTTTGCTGTTATTTGGTACATCTTCTGAGTGACATTTATTAGAATTATCTCTAGAAACTGTCAGAGCGAAGCTTCACAATTGACTCAAGCAGATCCAAGTTCATGCTTTCAGTGGGAGGGACTGTCCTGCCTTTGCTTATTTCCAGGCACTTCTTGTGCCTGTGTTCGTACTCACACCACTATGTACCTCCCTAATCCAGATGAAAATCTCCTCCCATCCTCTGTGGCAATTTTCAGGCTGACCAAACCTTGATCCAACTGACTGCATCAAAAGCACCAGTATCAGCACTAGAGATTAACAGAAGAAGTAAGTGTTGGGGGTAAGGTAAGACTTTATATGTAGGCTTAAGCCAACTGTGAAACTGTGCTCTTGATGTGTATTTTCAGTTTGAACTACCTCAAAGTATCTCTTCCATGAAATTTTACACAGAACTTTATGCAGTAACACATATAGTACAAATGGCTTAAAGGGTAAATACACATGGTTCATTATGGACTTGTCAAGAACAAACTGAGGTTACAATAAGCCTGGGTGATTCAGCCCAACATTTCTCCTGTAACAATACTGAAATATGTGTATACATATATATACACACACATACATGAATCTCCTTATACTCTCAGTCTGTGCGGTACAGATGGCCTTGTATTGAAAAACCTTTAGCATTCTATATAGGTTTCAGCATCATCTTAACTAAGCCTTATGGACATGATTAATTTGACATTCTGTATTGTAAATTATGATAAAGAAGAAACAAAGCATTTTTGAAACAGTATTGACGTTAATAATGTAGAGAATCTATAAATGAGTGGAAATTGTATAAAGTTGGGTATTATCTCTATTTCGAGCTAAGATAATTTGCCAGAGGTAGAAAGCACTTACGTTTTACTGTATTAACAGCGTTCCTTTGCCAGGTGTTGCCTTTCTTCTCAGAATGAAATTGAATCGTGCAGTATTTTTAGTCACTGATATTTGACCTGTAATTTCCCAGGTCCCTCTTTCTTTTAAATTGTTCCACAGAGAGCAAATGCCATTATCATTCCTAAGTCAACTTGTCAAAGGCACTGAATTGTAAATATTCTTTTCCTACCAACAAACAGGACTATTAACAAGGCAGCGGTTCCTCTCTCCTGAGGTTACTAAGCCTTAGATCAAATGTCTCTTCATACTGGCATGATCTAGCTATGTACTGTTCTAACTCTAAAGCTGCAACAAAAACATAACGGGTTTTGGGCACAGTGAACTTGAAACAGCTGTTATGGTCTACAGTGGGTGCTTTCATGGTTCAAATGAGTCTTTCAGGGCATTTAGATCTCCAGCTCCTGGCTGATGCACCCAGATCAGTGAAATGGGTAAACACACACAAGATAATTTCCTAAGGGGTTTTGTGGTTTCTGGGGGTTTTTTACCTTTCAATTCAGTAAACTTTTCTTGAAATGTTACTGTCGAACTAGGGTTAGTATTTAGAAGAATTTTCTGCTCCAAGAGGGATCTAAAAAAGTTACAGTATTCATTACAAATGAGAACACCTTTTCTCATTTCACAAGTAACTACTTGTTGCCACGCGTGACACACTTAGCAGGATGTTACACTGTGAACACATCACTACTTGATAGGAATTCTAACAGGGTTGCCAATGCCTTGCCTAAGCAGTATTTTATTAGCAATACAGAGACAATGCATCACCAAAGGTGGGCAGTACATGCAATCTTCATAGGTGAAAATGTTACGCTACTACCTAACCTACAGCTAAACTGACCTACCAATGGACATCTCACTTGACTTCCACAGCCAACATGGGACCATACATGCTAACATCAGTCTTCCTCCCTGCTTCCCCTTTCAAGAATGAAGTCCCTCTTCGGCAGGATTATAATTACTGTTCCCCAAATATGTGATGTGTCTCCCAAGAGTGATGGCACTGTCGCACCTTCCACAGTTTTTTAGAACATCGATGCCTATATTCTCAAAACTTTGTCAAACAGAACCCAAATGCTTTAAAAGCCTTTTAGTTCCACTGCTGTTAGTAAGAACTTCTGAGACAAGAAATTAAATGCCTTATACGACACAGATTAATTGCTGCTGTTGACCTGTGAAATAGAAGATAAGAAAGATGCTGGATTAATTAATGCTGAAGAGAAACTGTGAAAGCAGAAACTGTCAAAATGCAAGGATAACCATCTACAAAATGCAAGGATAACCATCTATCCCAGCCACTTTTGGAGAGAAGTGATAAAATGTCATACTCCTGATGGTCCTACCAGACACCTATGATCCAGAAAAAAAAACAACTCGCAAGTCTCAGCTTTCATCCCCCCAAAACTGGAAGGATGATAAGCCTCTACAAGAGCAAATGAGCCTGTGCTTTGTTGTAGGTGAGCTCTTCTTCCACACTGACCTTCAAGCCGTGTCTGACTTTGTAATTTCTGAGTAGGAAACATGTACCCAAGATTATTTTTCTTAACTACTGTTTCATTTTAATGTACATTAAACCCAAAATATGCAAGCACTATGCTAGTCTGAAATCTTACAGAATCACTAAGATGAAAGAAATGTCTGCCCATGTAGCAGGTAGGCATTAGAAGGATCACTAAACACCTCAGTTATGTGGAGTTATGCACAAACTCTATTAGGCATTTGATTACTATATACACTGAAAGACATACCATATTCTTATTTATAAAACAAATGAGCATTCATCTAGACCAACATGCAATTTTTTTTCAGAATTTCTGTTCAATCCTAAGATTTGAATTGCAACATTTTCTTTTAGCTAATGCATTAATTTTTGCAAACTGCAGCTACAATAATGGGGACTACAACCAAAAAAAGTCCACAAAATAATGCTGAAGTGTTAAAGCTGACTTGGAACAAGCACAAGAGAATTCTAGGTGAAACTTTAAAACTTAAACATTCATGTTATACTAGGAAAACAAACCAATGAAACCAACACACCACCTGGATAACTCATGCTATATGCAATGACCGCCCTGCTCCCACATTCTCTGCTCCCATCCAGAATACAGGCTCTGGCACTTACCTGATGCCCCAGTGAACTAACCCACTCCACTGAGGTGGAAAACTTACAGGGGGCAGAGAAAAGACTGCCACAGGTGAAAAAGCTGGGGCAAGACCACTCGTTTCAGTTGCAACAGTGTTAGCTGAGGTCAGCCCACAAGAGGTGTTTATCCCTCACAGTTCGGTGGGAAGCATAAGGAATCTGAGTAAGCTCATCATGTCACCAGTATCAAAATCGTGTTACAGAATTTGCCAACTGGAAATCCAGGAAATGTCCACCTAGAAGTCAGCTGTGACAGTGTAAGATAACACTTGCTCTCTAGATACTTGTTTCTGTGCCAGAAATCAGCCTTCATGTACAAAAGTGAACAGAAAAGGGATGTGCTCAGCTAATAATATACCCAGAATTAATCCACCTTTAATCCAGGTACTACCAGAGACAGATTCCTCAATATGTCTACATAGATCCAAGCAGGGCAGCAGCAGCAGCACTGCCCCATTAACTAAGCAGTCCTCACTCCTGCCTGCTCAGCTCGTTATGGACGTGCAGACAAACACAGCAAGCACCTGCTAAAAGCTTGGGAACAACTGCTATTTCCCATTCTAACATCAAAAAATTCCAAAAGAGTGCAAGCTGCATCAAAAGGTAAATCAGAGAACATTAAAAATAGTGAAGAATCATCATTTCCATGCCTTAGTTCCTCTGTGATCTATAACCTCATATGCAACATGGGGAAATAAAAATGACACTGGTTGCAAGAGTGAACAAAATGACCTGGAAGTCAAAGCAGTATGAACACAGCAGTGTCTGATAATCAAACACAGGCCTTCTGCTTTGGCTGTCATAGGTTGGCATCATTTCAGACACAGCACCATCAGATCCTCAGGGAGAGCAATGACTTCTGGTGCTCTGCCTAAAACCCTGAGGACAATTCAAATGCACTTATGACGAGTCCTGGAGGGAGACACATCAAGCTTTCCTTGGGCAAGGATGTTATAATCATCAAACTAGGTAAAAGTAAGCTAGAAATAGGAGTACAAGATGGAGATAGGTACAAATTAATACAGCTCATTGAAATCAGAGTTGTACCAGCCTCAGTATCTGTTTCTTTTAGCTAATGCCTTAATGTTTGCAAACTGCAGGTATAACAACAGTGGGTACAACGAGAAAAAAAAGAGTTAACAAAACAAAGCTAAGACTGACTTAATACAAGAGAAGCCCAGGTGAATTTTTAAATTCAGCATCTTTAGTTGAGTATTTCTTGCCTTTTTTTCAACAAAGTTAAATATGTAACAAATTTTTAAAGATATATTGCATTTACATGTGTCTTTATATTTATGCTTTACAGGAAACCATTAAACATAATTTCTCAAAACTGAAGTCTCATTCCTTCTAAAATTAAAAAACTGGGGGAAAAAAAAAATCCTTCTCTTCAGAATGTATACACATCACATCTTTCCACCAGTCATCTTTGTTGGAAGAAACACATATATGCATCTTTCACACTAAGAATCCCAGTCTTGAAGAAAAATCAAATCATTTGAAAGAAAACCTTTAAATAGACAAATCACAATCACACAGTCAAAGAGATGTTAGCATCTCCTGTGAATAAAACATTTCCCTTTTGTGTTTATATCGTTAACGAACCTAATTACGTGATAACACCACCATCATCTTAATTATGTTTACAGATTCCAGTACAACATGAGCTTGGACTGTACTGAAGCACACCAATACAACAATGTACAATTGACTAGAACTGTTAAAAAAAAAAAAGAATGGTTAAAAAAAACCCTAAGCAATGCAAAACACGATTTAAGCAAATCACAGTATAGTCAACAGATTTTGGAAAAATTATGTCAGCAACACTGGAACAGTAATTAGCAATAGCTAGACATACTTGCCACATTTAACTAGCATGAAGCCCATGAAACTAAGAAAAACGATACTGACAAAGGAGATGTTTATCACAATAGTATAAATATTATATATTAAATATTTGGGCCTACAAGAAAGCTGGGGGGGGGTGGGGGGTGGGGACGACACTTTTTACAAGGTCCTGTGGTGAGAGGACAAGAGGTAATGGGTTTTAATTGAAAGCGGGGAGATTTAGACTAGATATCAGGAAGAAATTCTTCACGGAGAGGGTGGTGAGGCACTGGCACAGGTTGCCCAGAGAAGCTGTGGATGCCCCATCCCTGGAAGTGTTCAAGGCCAGGCAGGATGGGGCTTGGAGCAACCTGGTCTAGTGGAGGGTGTCCCTGCCCACGGCAGGGGGGTTGGAACTAGATGGTTTTTAAGGTCCCTTCCAATCCAAACCAAACCATGATTCTATGATTACTCTCTTCCCTATAATTCATAACATTTTTTGCTCCTTAAGTTTAACATAAATAGTGCATTTCATGATTTCTGGTAAATGCTTGTTCTCTTATGATTTGCATTTTGAAGCCAAATCAGCATGCAAAATATAAGCTGACTTACAAACTTCCAAGTTCTCACCTTCCCATCCAGTTAGCGATTCACTCTGAACGAATCACCTCCACTGACGCTTTGTCATCACCCCCCACACCTCTACACCACAGCAATTTAGATCCTCCAATCTGGCACAAGGAAGTCGGTCTGTATTTCACTGAAGTTCTAGCAATTTCTACTACATGCAGTGAAATAACACTGTAATTGAAAGCAGACTTTTGCATTACTATGAAATTGTAGGATTGAATGGTAACAACAGTAACAACCATGCCAAAAAATAACTAGAAAGAAGCTTTAAGACTTTCAATCTTCACTTACATTTTAAATTACAAAACTTTGATTTCCAACTCAGGAAGACCTAATTAAGAAAGGCCTAAATTTCTTGAAAAAAAAGATTAGATATATCAGTATCTTCCCTTCTCTAACCAATTAAACCACTCACCATGATCCATTTACTGATGACTTTAAAAGAAACCTTAGTGCAAAAGCATGTTTCGGAACATAAGTTTTAGTTTTCAACTCAACACTGTTTTTAAACAATATAAATTTTATTACAGTCCAAGTAAGATATACTTTTCAGAATCCCCCAAAGCAGTTTGTGACTGAACTCTGCAGACAGACTGAATAGAAAACCTGTCAATATCTTTCTCTCAGAATTCTGTATAATCCTGCTTCCAAAAAAAATCACTTTTACTTAGCAAGAATTATTTTCTTTCTTGATTGCCTACTGATTCTTCAGTATCTAGGTCATACAGCAGGCTACCAGCACTACTTGAAAAGCTACAATGGAAGTTGATGTACTGTGTAGCCTGTGATCTGCCTTTCCAGTCAAAGCAAAAAACAAAAACCAACAGGTGCACAAGATACAGGCAGGTAGGGCTAAAAAGGAAGGAGACAACAGCAGTTGTCCACTAATTATTATAACGTGCCTATCCTAACAAAAATCCAGTGCAATGTGGTTTACGATGTGCCAGTATCCATGCTGACAGTTAACAGAATGAGTTTTTACTCATCTCTATGAACATTAAAAGTTCCCATTTCGCTTAAAGAAAGAACACTTTAAATATTTATTCCATATCCTCCGTTGTTTCTATAAAAAAGTTTAATTCCCAAACTCCTATCAATCAGCTACTCAATGAGCGAGTGCTCCATTTTCCCTGTAATTTTGAGTATCTGCAGTTTGCATTCTATCACTTAGAATGGGCTGGTACCAACTTAAAAGATGCAAGCCACAGGTGAAAATAAGTTCCTAAGTGTTTAACTGTGAAGAAATTGTTACAGCTTGTCCTGTTACTACCTCACAGCAGTTTCCACAGAATCCCAAGTGATGATTTTCTTACCAGTGAATAAAGACGAGATTGCCCAAGAAAAGGGAAAGTTTCTGTATGACTTGGCATAGGACAAATGTATTAGTCATGTGTTGAAGCAGTTAAATTATCACATCACTAATATAATTTGATGAAAAGCTTTCTCCGTCACAACTAAGGCTATGAATTTACCGTAAAGAAGTAAGTAAACAATCCCCCTCCCAACCCAAACCTTATTTTAGAATCTGCTTCGTGTTTGATAGGTGAAATGCATAATGAACTATGAATAACTCAGACCCTCAGAAATTAAGATGCAGGAATAGTACATGCTTCTGAAATATCCAGGACAGGTGATGAACAACAATCAAATGCCTCCTTTATTGACTACATTTGTCTTCAGTCCACAGTGAAACATCTGCCTATAGAACGCAGACCCAATCCCTTCTCTAGTTGCAAAACAGCTAAACACCAAACACCGAGTGAGTTCTAGAAACAGCTAGAGGTAAAAACCCAAGAACTAGTATTGTAAAGCTAGTGAAACCCCAGTTACTGTAGAAGGGGAAACCAATAGCCAGAGACCTGGACTGGACAGATACCTTTTGGACAGCGCGCTGGATGTTTTTTAGTTTGGTTGGTTTTTTGTTGGGTTTGGGTTTTGTTTGTTTAGCTTCTTACATGGTTGACTTTATGGTCAGTAAACAAGAATATATAGAACAATATCAAAGAGAGATATGTGTTCTCATGTGAACTGCTTGATTACTGAAAAAGCGTTTTCAACAGATGATGATGACCAACTGAAAAAGCAACTAGTTTTAGGATTACAGTTTAAGCACAGAAGTCAGAAAACAAATTCCTGATGTAAGGCTTTATTAAACAAAACAAACAAACAAACAAACAAACCCAAACCACACAAAACTTTTAAGAACTCTAGTACATGTCTTTCTTATTACACTTTTAGCTGAATTTTCCACAGCAAGCTTTGTCCAAATACTCTGTTTCTACACAGTCACAGGACAATCGAGGCTGAAAGGTGCCTCTGGAGGACCTGGTCCCATCTGCCTGCTCAAAGCAGGGTCGCCTTGAGCAGGTTGCTCAGGGTCATGTCCAGTTTGGATTTAAGTATCCAAAGATGGAGATTCCACAACCCCTTTGGGCAACCTGTACCAGTGTTCAATTACCCTCACAATAAAAAGGTTTTCTTACACCTGAGTGGAGCTGACTTACTTCCATGTGTGCATTCTGCCTCTTCTCTGGTTACTGGGCATCCTAAGAAGTCTTCTTTACACCCACCCACCCAGTATTTATGCACACTGGTAAGACCCACCTGAACCTTCTCTTCTCCAGGCTGAGCATCACCCACTCTCTCAGCCTCTCCTTGTACGATAGAGCCTCCAAGTCCTTCACCATCTTTGTGGCCCTTCAGTGGACCCACTCCAGTATATCCCAGTAGAGTTCCCTTGCACTGGGAAGCACAGCACTGGACAAAACACCCCAGTGTGTCCCACCAGGGATGAGGAGAGGGAAAGATCAACACTCCCTTGACTTGCTGGCAATGCTCTGCCTCATGCTTTGCTGGTTCATGTTCAGCATGCCATCTACCAGGTCCTTTTCCACAAAGCTGCTTTCCAGCTGGTTGGCCCCAGCCTGCACTGGTGCATGGGGTTATTGCCGCCCAGCTGCAGACTTGGCATTTCCTGAACTTCAGATTTGTGTCAGCCCATTTCTCCAGCCCTCTGGTCCCTTAATCACACCTCCTAGTTTTGTATGTAGTGCAACACTTGCTGAGGGTGCACTCCATCCCATCAGCCAGGTCGTTAATGAAGATATTAAACAGTACTGGCCCCAGTAAAGAAGACTGCTGGAGAAGACCACTAGCTACTGGCCTCCAGCTGGACTTTGAACCACCAACCCTTTAAGCCCAACAGTTCAGCCAGATTTCAATCCACTTCACTGTCTACTTATCTAGCCCAGACTTCCTGAGTTCGTCAGTCAAGATGTTATGGCAGAGAATGCCAAAAGTCTTGCTAAAGTAAGATAAACAGACATGCTATTGTTTAATCAATGTTGAATATATCTCAAGATTTTAATATTTTTCTCCTTCAGTATAAACTTGGACCAGTTTTTTTGCTACATCACAATAATTCCTGTTATTTTTCTTGTGAACCCTAGCCATTACAAGCTGGTAACTGCATTATTATAAAACCTTGGCCAAACATACATATGCAGAAGCAAGTGAAGTACCAACGTATTTCCATATCTCTAACTTCCACTTCACATAATCCCTATCTCCTTCAACGCATCAAGTACTTTAAAGTAATAATTTTCAAATATCCAGCACAAAATCAAAGGCAGGGGATAAGAAAGCAAACAGAAGGCACCTAAACACAAAGAGGGACAACACGAATGAGGACTGGAGTGAGTAGTAAAGGAAAAGCTCTGGGATAGATCTCCTGTGGTATTGTTTGCATATAAAACTCCACTGCAATTGAATCTCAGATTACTTTTTGCAGGCAACAGTACACACACGAACCGCTAGTTGTGGACAAAATGGTGAGGTCTTAGCAGAAGTTCAGAGAGTCAGGAAGTCACGAGTCTCAGAAGCTTTTAGGAGTTCAGACAGACAATGTGTATGTCAACTCCAGCTGACTCATACAGGCTTAGACCACTGGAGCAGGGTGACGAAGCATCATGCGATAACGTAGCCTGCGGCTTTCTAGAGAAGAAAAGCAATCATTTAGAAGGGAAAAAAAAAAAAAACCAAACACCAACAGGATGGACTAAATCTAAGCACTCTTGCCACAGAGAAGTCCAGTGAAGACCTGGCAGAAGCCGGGGAAGACAGATCCTAAAGCAGCTCACACCTGTCCAAGGGAAAGGCCCGACTGGAGCTATTTGCAGTAAAGGGCAGGAGTCTTCAGATACCTCACAACGTGACCTGGGAACAAACTGTAAAGTCCAGAATGTGAATGAAGGTATTATAGCATGCATAAAGTCTTTTTTTGAAAGTTTCATTTTAGATATGGCATTATTATTAAAAAAAAAAAAGTCAGTGATGAAGTTGCTCAGTAAATAATTCTGTATTTGGCTGCAATCAAGGCTGATGGTTGGGCTGAATTAGTCTAGGTTAAAAAGGAACATTAGGTCTTTAAACAACAGCTGCAAAAGAAAAAAAAAAGGGAAAAACCACATTCGAAGCACTTGCACATCAAATCCAGTCAGACTGTAAAGTGTGTGAAGAATTAGGAATTTTATAAATAACAATTATGAAATTAAAGGAGTTGGGGGAAACTGGTGCAGTTATGTATGCCTCTGCTTTAAGCAGAAAAACAACAGCAAAAAATGCTGTGTCCGTAATCTCAGGAAAGAGTTGTGTGGGGTTTTTGGTGTGTTTTTTTGCAGGTTTGGGGTTTTAATATAGTACATGTTAGACAGGCAGACTTGAAAACATCAGCAAAATAGCTGCCTGTTGCACTTTGTTTCTACTCCGCTGAAACAAACAGAGCTCTGTTTACATGCTTTGTAAATAAACAGGACTGCACATACCAACACAAAAAAAAAAAATCTCGCAAACTTCAAATCACAATCTATTTCTCTTCCTGAGAGAAGCAACTTGGCAAAGCCTCAAGTATTAGCTAGCTCTTGGGCTCTTACAGTAGTACTATTACATGCCAGGTTTTCTGAATGCAGATGTCAGACAGCCAAATATTGGCTAATGCACATTGTGGGGCTGTGTGTTTTGCCTGCTCAGCTACCTTGCAGAGGAATTGAGCAATCTCTTGACGCCTGCAGGTGAAATTAATGACTGCCCTTCCTCTCCACCTTGGAGACATTACTGTCCTTCTAAACAAGGATATGTGTTTGCTTTTTGCCTTTTGTAAACTGTCCCAAGAAATACTTTTTGATTGCTATTATCAGACAGCTCTTTTCTGGACCAGAATGCATAGAGGCAAGATGTCTAGTCTGAGTTGGTTTACGCTCCAGAACCCTTTACTATTATTATGCATCCCTGTGCTATCTTACCTCAAACGAGTTTTGCAACAAGCACTGAGGACAAGTTCAGCAGAGTAAGTAGCACTGCTTGCTTGTGGTCATCACTGAGCTTAGCCTTTACTAGATGTATGAGCCTAACATACCCAGCATCTCTAAGTCCGACCACGGAGTTGATATTTAACACATTGTAAGAAGAGTTGAAGACACCTTTATTTTCCTTTCCAGAAACATAGGTCTACAAACTGAATAGGAGTTAAGTAAGAGACAAAAGCCAGCAACACGAAATTTCAATGAGACTGAGAAGTAGCAGCAAGCACTGTGTATTTTGTATCTTCAGCTGATCTCAATCTTTTGGATGCCCATGTCAAATGGCCAAAATCCAAACAGACTCAGATCCAGTTTTGACAGGTGTTACTAGGCCCCTGGGAGACCAGTGTTAGGTTATCTGATTAAAGGCTAATCATAATAAAAACAGATCCAGCAAGGATCAGCAGAAAACAACAGGTAAAGAACCTCTAACAACCTCATCAGTGAAAATGGAGCACCTGAATCAGCTACTCCCACGACCATTAATTAGACTATACTCCCCCAGCGTGAAACCCACCAAGATGAGTCAAGGGGAAAACTCTTCTCCACAGAAGCACCCTGAAAACTAAAGGTTGTTGCCTTAAGGGGTACAGGACTTCATACGGACTTCAGGGAGGAAGCACATTTTGGGACTGTGCGACATTTACCATGGGACTGTGAGATATGCAAGACATTGTGAAATGTTTAGGGGAAAGGACCAGAGGTGGAGAAAGGTGAATAAGGGAGAAACACATACGGGAAACCAGCAGAGAAAAAGGTTAAGTGGGGTAGGTCCAGTGCAAATGGGTGGCTGGTCCATGCACTTGTCTGACTGAGCCCTGCCCTTGATCATAACAGTCCATCCTATACTGTCATTAAACCCTACTTCTGTCTTCTTTGTGGATGCACTTTCTACTCTGTGTACGTGTGAACTCAAGCCAACTTCAAGCCACGCCGGCCAGCAAGTAGATAAAAGGCCCAAGTACCAGCAACTGGCGTGAGAAGACAAACCTCAGAGGCTTGTGGGTCAAGGTGCCAACAACTGGGGGACACCAACGGGTCAGAGCTTTCAGCGACTACACAGACCATTTAAAACTAGCTACTAGGGGGACCCATAGAGCACGTGCGTGAGTTCCTGTGAAAATTCCACTAGTGGGCTTCCATTCTGAGGAACTGGAAAGGAGGAACAGGACTGGGCTGTCTGTGCAGTTCTTGCTCGAGTGCTCTGTGTATGTGGGTGCCCATAAAGCACTAGTTTGAGTCGCTGTTGATCTGTGTGGCCAGCTGTGTACACATTTTCTGTACATGAGCGTGTGTGCGTGCACGAACGCCTGTTGGGGACAAGCGCCGTCATTACTGGCTGGCTCTGGGGACACAGAACAGCAGCAGGCTCGCACTTACCTATTTAGCTGGGACAGGAGGTATGCCCCTGGGACCCAAAGCCCTCCACATTTGGCTATCTCAAACTACTGGTATGGCTAAGAGGACACGACACATACCTTTACCTGGTTTCTTAGCAAAACTATCAGGAACACTTTGAAAGTGAAGTGTCTAAGCCTGCCTCAGATTCAAGTCTGGGGTTGTCTATACCTGCTTAAGCTGTCCTGGCATCTACTGGAACACACTCCATGCAGTTTTGCTAAGGCATTTTGTAAACCACCGAGTATTTAAATGATAGTAAACAAAATGCATTAGCATTCTCAGGCATCATTCTACTTCAACTGGATGTCCCCTGGTTCTTTTAATAGCCCTTGAAATGCCCATGTGCTAAACACACTTGAAAGGAATCCTGAGCAGATCTTTCCCATGTGCTTTCTTTCCAAGTCAGGACTCAACTGTGCACCGTTATAACAGAATTGTAACACAAATAAAGCAAAACTACAGATGAAACAAAGTAGATGTAAATTTGAATTACAAGAATATATTTAATAAGTTTGCCTTGGAGAAATTTGTGAACAGATTTCCACATAGAAAAACAGCACTTTTAAATACTAATGGTCTGCAAAAAACCAACACGCATTCTTTGGCAGCTGGGGTGCCCGAGAATAGGGTCTGTGCTAATTCATAGCCTCAGTAATCCACCCACAGATATCAAGAGTACTTGTGAGAAAGGGGAAGATTTTCTTTTTTTCCTTGATTGCCAACAACTTTTTTGTAAGTTCTGCATTCTTTCACTTCTGTTGTTAAATATAAGCATTCTGACTGAGGAAGGCTGTATCTTTTTTTTTTAATTTGGATTTCTAATATAATATGCTGAAACATTAATTACCTGAGAGTTCAAAATAAGTATATAAAGACTCTTTGTACTCTTATTTATATTGTATTAGAACAAAACATTTTAATTTATAAAAATATACTTCAGAATGACTGTGGTTGATCTCCTAACTCAGGGAGTCTTGGTCCAAAGCTGTATTACAGTCTTCTCTGAAGCAGACACTTCTCATAGCTAAAACACCAAGCAGCAGTGGAAATTCCTGATTCTTGTCACATACGCAACAGGAGCTGTCAGAAAGGCTTTACGCTGTCATATGGGGATGACAAAGCACCATCTGAGGAAACCACCACACGTGGTCTCCTATGGGGAAGGTAATCCTTTTATAGAAGGATTCATAACGAGCAGAGCTAATTCCAAACATCTTCCATTCTAGTTCACGGCATGGAATAAACAGAGGTTGGTACATCTGTATGGTACGTGGGCATGGCAGGAACTGAATGCTTCTGCGGACAGCGGCCACAGCAGCTGAAGATGACACACAACAAGAATATGCAGGTCCTGACGTTGGATATAGAATAACAAAACAGCTGTCCACTGAAACCCATAGGAATTTCAGATCACTTTTCCACCTTCACCAAAAAAAATCATCACTGCTGGATATTCTCATAGAGTGGTTACAAAATAAAATAACTGTCTCTTTACAGCAGTACTAATGATAAAAACAATTCTCCCAGTTTCTGACAGAAGCACTGCTAATATTTAAGCTTTGACAATACAGAACAAACATGTAGCTTAAGAAGAGTTTCTGCACTAATATGGCCTTTTTTGCCCCCCAAAATGATGTACAGTGCTCTACAGCCATGCACAGTAGTACTGAGCAACAGAAGTGAGGACAAGTCTTTGCCTTCTTAGGAAGGCTGTGAACATCCCAGTAGATTTGGAGCATAGGAAATTGCTTCACAAAAACAAAGCATTGAATTCTTAAAATGTTTCATGTTACTCCAATGACATTTTGCCAAATAAGAAGCAGTTTTAAGCAATTCTCCTCCCTTCCATAGAATTACACCGCTCCAGGTTTTGGAAAAAAAAAAAAGTCTTCAAGATTAACCAGAACTACACTAAAATACAGGTGTTTCACAAGCCTTCCAGAGAAGAAAATATCTTTCAGTAGCAGAGAGTATCACCAATTTACAGTCATTTGTTGTTTCAGCAGACAACAAGATCAAGTTAGAATTAGGACACATTTATGAGCAGAGATAGGTCATTTGAAGTGCCTTCTGAACATCCCATTAAAAACAAAGGCCAAAATTTCATATGGATGGAACACCTACATGGGACTTGGTTTGGTCTTGAACATTGTCTAGTCATGGAAGAGAAGCAATCAACCAGCCTTATTGACCTAAAGGTATAATCAGACAAGGAAAGCTGTGTCTACTAACTTGGTAAAGAACCGGCACTCCTTCGTTCGTAGCATATGTAAAAGGCAGCGCTTGGAGCTGCACATTTGGTTTATAATTGGAGCTTTAAACAATAAGGAGTGAAGCAAAAGAAAACAAAATAGCAATTCACTATGCACCGAGTCACAACCAGCAGCATGAGTGTGGTAGGCATCCTAGATGAGATGACTTTCACATTTGTTTGTAAGGAAACAGTGACTATTTGGATTTTGTCAGAGAATTTATCCAAGCCTAAGGGTAAGTCTTGAAGAAAATACAGAAGCAGCTGGGGCAGATACCGGCTTAAGAGTGTAAAATTCCTAAAGACAGAACTAGTAAAAGACCTTCTGGTCACAACATCCCTTGGACAGAAAAGGCATTTTTCAATCAAACAGAAAAGACTGATGGACATCATCCATCCTGTGTATGGCGGGAAGCACAGCAATTCACAAGCTGAATGATGCTACAATTTCCTGATAACATGCTTATAATACACAAAATAAAATGCTTAAATTGGCATGTTTGCTTAACCTGTCACTTAGTGTCTCTTGGTAAGTACATCGATTGCAGATCAATGAAAACACACGTATCACATCACAATAAATTTACAAATGATATGAACATCTAAATATTTTATTATTCATTAATAAGTGTATAATGTAAAGATGCAGAAA
This sequence comes from Rhynochetos jubatus, assembly GCA_027574665.1. Taxonomy (NCBI): domain Eukaryota; kingdom Metazoa; phylum Chordata; class Aves; order Eurypygiformes; family Rhynochetidae; genus Rhynochetos; species Rhynochetos jubatus. Next base: position 14,597,919 of record CM050652.1, read on the forward strand.
ACCACAAATTAATTTACCCTGTAATGCAGCACAGCCACAACAGAAATGCAGTCATCTGGCGTAGGTATAAACTGGTTTATGGGGTCTGTCAGTTAATGTTCCCTTACCCTGTCCAGGGGTCCTGAGTGGACATTTTAGTGAAGTCATGATTCAGACGGTGATGAGGCAAAAAGTTTCAAGTCATGAAACACACTGAGCTTGTAATACAGAAGATTTTGCTTAAAATGGCCCACTACTTTTTCGCTGGGGTTTTACCCTGAAGTGGAACTGGCATATAAGTTTACTATATAAAGTATATTATTCAAGTCATAGTTTCCAATTATTTTACATACATTAAATTTCGCCATTAACTGTGTTCTAATCATCACTGGATTGCTTTGAATCAATGTCCAGTAAACAGTTCTGATACAGGAAAATCTCATACAACCCCTCCGTTTTGCCAAGTTCCCTCTTTTTAGTTCCAACCTTAAGTGCCAAAAACCAGGAGTTGTGTTTTCAGAAAGTATATCGTAATAAATATCTCACAAATAACTGCACGATGAAAAGCTCTTACAGATAAAAAAGAAAAAAAGGATCCAGTAGTGCACAGAGTATCAACTGAATAGTAGGAATACCGATGATACATTTGACTTCTGCTTAAATATCCAAGTACACAATTTTCTTACATGAAGCAGAAATTCCAGACACAATCTATCACTGAAAAATAAAATACGCTTCAAATTCTAAATCTTTTCAAAGCCTACTGATGTGAACTGATACAAGTACTATCAGTGCTAAAAAGGGTGCAGTGTCCTCTAAAAATATCACCACGACTGAGAAAGCTGCTCCACAAGTGGCTGCTTCTACATAGGGTATTTCCATTTTTTTTTTCCCTACACAAGCACAATGGCATGTTGCAGCATTCCTTGTCTCTACATCCCTTTCATACTTCATTTCAAAGCCTTGCACGTTAAACAATGAGCCTGTGAAACCTTTAATATGAAACATACACAAAACAGGATTTATTTTGGACCAATTTTAGTAAACTAACATTGAGTATCTAGTCTAACAGAGCTATGTAGGCACACTGTCACCAGAGTTTGGTGGTGGAATGAAGTGCCTCCCTAGACAAATCTTAGGGCCCACATTAAGATAGGATTTCCTCCCTACTTCTATGATAAAATACAACAAATAGCAGTACTAGCTTGTAATTTGGGGGGGCGGGGGACGGGACACACAGAACATTTACACTGTTCATTGTTATCCTACTAATTTAAACAAAACTGAAAAATTAAAATTATATGACTACTGAAAATAAATTTAAAATGCCATGAAATGGAACTTAAACAATATTTCTTTTACACTTAAAAAAAAAGTAGGGAGATAGCTAAAGAAAAGATGGTATTTTAAAAACTCATTAAAAAGATGGTGGAACTGATGAATTATTTTAGAATGCCCTATTATCTAATAATTATTCCAAAACATTTGTCTGACACACAGCAATGTCAGCTTATACTGAATGTTGTGAGCTGATGGCGGTTCTCCTTTGAAACATGTGTTTTATTTCTGTACTTCATTACAAGTGACACTTCTGCCTTAGGAGAAGTAGTGCATCCTCAATTAAGCTAGATTAAAAAAATACACACACACACAAAAACACACTAAAGGGAAAAAAAACAAAACAAAACAAAAAAAACCCAAACAACACAAAACCACACACCCAAACAAAAACAACCCACATGTCCCTTAACGTGAAGGAATCCTTCAGCATCCTAACTTGTTCTCACAATGCCTCTTATATGAACTAACATTAGGTCTCTTCTTAGAAAAGGAAGCAGACAGTACTTAGTTTCCATCTTCTTTCTTCCTCCTCATTATTTTGTATTTCTTCCTCCTTTATTTTATCCCTGACTGCATTCTAAAAGCATTGAGAAATACATTAATTTGCTCTGCAAAAATAAATTACAAAGAGAAAGGGGTATACATAGCCCAAGGCTAAAAAAAAAAACCTAACCACCATAAAGCACCAAAAAAACCCCAACCACAAAACCCCAACAGTTGTCCTTAAACCTTGCCTGCATCACCCCAAATACTTCTACACATTGAGTAACATGAATTTTGCTGTCCTTGCTGTCATGTGAAAGTATCTTCCCTTTACTGCTACTGATAAAACTGCTCAAATCATGAAAATTTAATTATATACACACTAGTTATCTACTTTAAGACCGCTCATGAGTGGCTGCTATTAATTTTTTTTAAAAAACACTGAAGCAGAAATTCATTTTCAACAAACAAGCACATGCAGTCTTTGCAGAAAGAGTGGAAAAGAGCAAGTCAAATACTTTAGACTTAGCAGCCTTGTTAATAACCTTTAGCAGTAAATACTCTGTGGTCAAACTGCATTGGTAAGATGATATAAATTTAGAATCCAACATCAGAGCTAAAAAACCCCAAACTTCTGTGCTAAAGTATGAAAAATACTATGAACGTTAGGTTTGCAGTCTAAGGAGTTGAAAGGGATCCAGGTGGAAGAACTGACCTTTCCTAAACAAAACAGAAACTTGCAAGGAATTCCACAAAACCCCTAGAAAGGCAAAAAAACCCCAAATCCTAACAGCTCAAAGGGTTGAATATACTGTACATGAGAAGAATGCGCAACTCATACAACAGAAATTAAAGTATTTTTGCTTTCTTGGAGGGTCCTTGCAAGACCATCCTCCTCCCTCTGGCTGCTGCTACTAGCTTTCTCATGACACTTGCAAGGCTTGGACAAGTAACCTCCTGCAGCGCCCGCTGAAACCTAATACAAGGAGGTAACACTGTAGTTGAATTACTACTGATTAGATAAAGAAACCAGGTGTGTGCCACATTGTAAGCATGCTGCAGGAAACCGTTTCCACAGTAAACATAAAGCTCAGGCATCCAAACAAATCAATGCAGTGTAACAAGTTACAGTAGGTTACCTGATCCACTGTAACCGTCCATGTGCACACACGCATCCCTAGTCGCCCGGGTTACCTTATCCACAAGGCAGGAGGACTTTGTCACAGGCTGCTAACGCGCACACGGGCAGCATTACCTGCTCAGAAATTCAGAACTTATATATGCTGTCTGATTTTGTTTGCTCAATGAAATAGCCTGTAACACACCAAAACACGGATCTTATCCCCCCCATCTGCAATTACAGTTTTCTAGGGGCGGGTAAGGTGAAAGGAAGGATGATTCTCTCCGTGAAAAATGTCTCAGGTTTTTATTAATTTACTTTAAGGCTGCAATGACTTTAACATCTCAGAGGATCCTCAACAGAAGGGTTTATCTCATTGCTAATGTCTCTTAAAAACATAACAACCAACTATCCCAAGAGAATGCTGCAGGATTTCTAACATGCTGAGATTCCGTAACAGCCAAACCATCCATTATATTTCAGCCTCCTTCTTGTGGATTTTTTCCTCTAGGATAGGTTAAGATGTTGAACTTGCCAAGTGAGCAGGAAAACCTATAAACACTAAACTGCCTTGTAAAACCAGAGACCAACCAAAGAAAGAGGCAAGCCATGGGCCTCTCTCATTTCTTCCCTGTTCCCATTTCAACAGTTTCTGTAAATGCACAGAGCACCTCCTCTCCTCTCCTCTCGCCTCCCCTCCCGCTATGCAAGCTCCGTCTAGCAGCCTCTGCTAGTGTGGAAAATACGAAACAAGCCACGGACTCTTTCAGATCTTCCACACCGAGAACTCAAGCTGCTCAAAAAGCCCAAGCACTAGGAGCAAGGGTGAAAACTGATAATAAAAAAAACCATGCAAGCATGAATTCCCTCTCTGTGCTTGTCAAAAACATGCATGTTTCCATGTCTGCATGGTATGGACACACATTTTGCTATACTGCCAACTGAGGACAGTTTAGCAGTTCAAACACTCACTACTATGATTTTTTTCTTCTTAAAAACATCTTATGCAGTGATTTTGAAAGGGCCTTGCAAGGAACTGGCAGCTAATAGGATAGACAGCACTGTTTCATAACAGCTTGCAAAAAATTCAGTCTATTTTTAGACGGGTGAAAAGAATGTCGTTATTTAAAAAAAAAATCTCCAATAATATATGAAGTTGTTTTCATTTATAACTGCCCACATAAATTGTGCAGCTGATATGCCCATCAATCTCCAGGTGAACAGTACCACATATTTAAATTCTCAAAAGAAATCTATGTGCACATGCAACATTCACATTTTAATCTTTATGGCAAGACAACGCGTCATGCTGTTATAAATCTTACTTTTTAATGAACGGCATTTAAATGGATCTCAGAGAAATGCACCTTTCTCTAATGATGTGTTATAATCCTTTACAGGGAGCTATTCATCTAGGACTACTGTTAGTTCAACTGTGAGCATGTTTTGCTCAAAAACAGACTGGTCAGTTTTAGGGTGCTGCATAACATTCATATGGATAAAATAAATCTCTGTATTATATAGAGAATTCCCCCACAGCATGACAACAAAAGCCTTTCCAAAAATCAAGTTAACACCTGTTTCCTTCACTATTTTCATCCCATCATCCACTCTGTTATCACCACCATTTTATTAGTCTTGTGTTTAAAAAATTTTAGGCATCAGGGTGGGACAGAGGTAAACAAATAAACGTGAACATTTTCTTTCATGATTCTTAATTTTGAATAAATAAATAAGTATCTTTCAAAGCTCTTCTTACATTTCTCCATTTTGGAAAGGTGACTTAACAACCCATTCCCCCCCACCATTTTCTGTATCTCTCATTGCTGATATTTTGTTATCCTCCAGCTGGTGAAAGGCAATGCAGTTCGCTTCTATGTATCTTACACAAACATAAATCAAGCTAAACCTGCCATTTCAGTTTTTTAAAGCCATGCATGCCACACAGCACTCGTTCATTTTGAAAGATTTCTTTTAGCCTGTTTCCTTAAGACAGCTTTTAGTGCATTATGTCTTTCTATGCTGAGCCGTATAAAATGTACCTTAGATAATAATTTCAGCTAAGCATACAGTTTGAGTGCTTACAAATAATTTTTTTTCCCCAACGTCCAGTATTAAAATGGCAAAATACAACATTCGGATGGCCTTTCTGCATGCAGCCAAAATGATTACTGTAAATAATTTGAAAGGAAACAGTATTATGCTGCTCTGGGTTCAAGCAATTTTGAAAATAAAAATCTCTCCTAAAATACAGTCGCAAGCAGAAGTGAGCTGGAGTGGATCATTTAAAATCGACAAAATAATCACCAGGAGGTTATTTCACGTCAGAAAACTTAATGTGCATTTAGTACCCCGAAATATTTCTTTAAAATGAAACAGCTACTTGAAATTGTAATGGTCTGATTGACGGATAAAATAATTGCTTTAAAAACACTTCTGAGTCATTTTGTCCTTACCTGCAGGCACGAACCATTACTGCATGCAGCGACTGCTCCATTTCCTAGCACAGACTTGAACAAGGACCACATCTATCTCCCAGGATGTGACTAATTGTAGGATTTGCGATTCCTGAGCTACTTTGCAAAGGACACTCCCTTTCCACATAACAGGACATGAAACGCTTCACCAAGTCACATTTCCTACGCACCTAAACCGAAAGGAACCCTTCGCAACCGTGGAACGGTTTCCTGCAACACAACAAAAACGCCAGGTCTTTCCAAGAGGAATTTAGAAACCGAGATGCTGTCCGCACGAAGAGCGGCGAGGTCTGCAACGCCAGCACGCACAAACCAGCCGCCTGCCGTAGCAGGGTTTGCATGCTGCAGCCCGGTAGGCTTCATCAACCAAAAAGAAAACACCAGAAAACGATAAATTTCTGCAAAAATGCACAAAGCTTAACCAAAAAGAGAGAGGCTCAATGGACACGGGACAATAACCAGCATGCAATACGTAAACAATGCCAGCAAACTCGCCAAGGAAAGGAAAAAAAAGCCCTGCGCCGCTGCTTGGCAATGCTACCCCGTGGATGGTTCATGCGAGAGATGCAGCCGTACCTTTCTGAAGAGGACGACTTCTCAGAGTTAACTGACATCAGCAGCTCAATCTTCTGCTTGATTTCTGGAAAAATCAGAAAATATTCACAACCGAGACCGCCCGCCCTCGCTTTCCACACTCTTATTTAGCCAAAGGATTTTATTTCCCTAAGCCCTTTTGTTCGCAGCAGCCGCGGTGCCTGTGCGAGGGCCGGCCCAGCCGCGCTCTGAGGGGCCGAGGCGGGAGGCGGCGGGCCGGGGCGGCCCGCGCACATGACTGGGCACGGCGGCGGGCGGAACCATTCCGCGGGATGGGGCGGGGGGGGGAGGTGGCGGGGGCGCCTCGCCTCGCGGGAGCCGACGCGGTTACCGGGCGCGTCGTACCGCCGCCCCTGCCAGCGGGGGCGCGGGGGCGAGTTTCTGAGGGGAAAAAAGCCGAAACAAGGGATTTACGGCAAGGACTGTCGTCCCGGTTAGTCACCTAAGCTGTAGTGGGCACCCTCGAAAACCTTCAGATCAACAGCCCTGAAAAATATGGCTCTTTGAATCATTTTTGTCACAAAGAATGAAGTATTAAATCACTACTTTCATACATGTGTTAGAAATCGGACATGGTAAACGCTACACGTACCTGGATTTTATTTTTCAGTGCTCAGCCCCTAATCTCCTTCAAATATACTTTGAAAAGTAGTATCTCATCTCCCTTCATGCCTGTAATACCTACCAATCACCAATCTAAACACCCATCAGGCCAACCTGGGCTGACACCTCACCACTGGCCTAACAGAACCCCGCTGGCAGCGCACCCCAGCACGGACACCAGCACCCTCGTGCCCTCTGTCACTTGTTTGACAAGATCCTCTCAGACCAGAGAGGCTGTCAAAAAAACCGATTCCCCAGGAGTGATGGAGCCAAGAGGTTTGTGACTCCAAACCCCTGCAGAACAATGTCATGGATGTGAGCATCATTGCAAGATCCTGCCCTCACCGGAGCCCGTAGCCTGGGAAGACCGGTGCAACACTAGGACTATGTCCTCTTGCCTACAACCAAAGCTTCAGCTATTTGACAGTAACCATTCTACAACAAGAGTTTCAAACTGGCTTTTTTTTTTCCTTTCTTTACACATGTATCAGATACAAAGCCTCAGAAATTTCAGAAAACAGAAGAAAGAAGAAGAACTAGGGGGTTTTTTCCATTTTTTTAACCAAGGTTAAACAATTGTCATCGCTACTTGAATGAGTTTATCACCTTCGCGCTCTGGTGGAAGGGTTGCAAGTCAGCAGTGATCGCCACCTGGTTACGTGCCACTTGTTCTTCCCAAAACATACAGACCAAAGAAGCTTCCAAGAACAACCTCAGTTCTCGCATCCAAAGAAGATGCTTCTCAGAGCTTTCAAGACATAACATCTCTGAAACATCCGTATGCCCACAACTGGCTCCACTGCATGACTGCAAGGGCCATTCACAACCTCCTTTACCACTGCTCATCCCAGGCAGCAGGCGCTGCTCTGGTCACAGCTACCGCCCAGGCTCACCTCTCAATGCAGGCAGTAGGTCAGCTGCCAAAAAAGTGTCCAGGATGGCCGGTGGGAAACTTCCCAGGTCCCGGGCAGCTCCAGAGCAGCAGCGCGCTAGAGAATAAGCTTGCTGACCTAGTCTCTTGGACCTCATTACCAGAAGTCCATAGCAGCTCTGGTTTAGGCCATGTGCATCTTTCCCTCTGTGCCTCAGCTAACCAGTCATCAGGAGGTGATGACAGCATCAACTATGTTCCTTGGGGTACTGGGGGGTTTTTTTTCAGTTAAAAAACAACCCAATAACCTATGATAACACCATTGAGCACCCCCAAACACCAAATTATCTATTTCTTTCCTCTGTGCAGTCTTGAAAATGGCTATTAAGTAAGACTTAGAACTGCACAGTGGATAAGAACTGAAAACACTGGATATCCACCTGATCTCTGAAAGACACAGATGTGTTACGCTAAAAAAAATTCTGACATGTCATTAAGAACTATGCTACACTGCATAAAGGCTCCATGAACAGCTTTAATGCCTCTTTATTTTAAACTATACAATCACACTTATTTCAAAACAAATTTTTAGTGCAACATTTAACATTGGTGTGGATACACAAATTACACAATGCACTGGACATGTATTAGATACAGTGGCAATACAGTGGCAGGGTGTGATCAAAAACGTCTACTGCAGGACTCAACCAGGTGTTCACAACATTGTAAATATAATTTTTTTAAGAGACTGCCTTTAAGATAATTCAGACAAAAATTACTTCAACAAGTCTCTGAATATAGACTATTTCATATTACGCCGGTTACAAGAAAGTATACGTACTTTTTTTCCAGCACACCTGCAATTCCTTATGGATTCTCCCTTCATACTCTGACCCAATATGGTTCAACAAGAACAGGATGCTTCCGTTACACATTATGATAACCCATTTGTGTTGTCTGTACTAAAAGCTACAACAGATATTTTTGCAGAACAGAGGAGACTAAAGGTTTGGATAGCTTTGTGAAGAAAGCTCAGCCCTTTTAGTACTCCACTTCCCCCCCCCTCCTTCTCTCTCATGGCAAAGAAGACATTTCTCTCTCGTGGTATTCCAGTACATTATTTATTTTCACACTTATTCAGCCACAACAAAGGTTTACTTAATATACTGATAAGAAGAATTTAAATAAGATGAGATTTCACTGAAAAAAAATTAAAATTCTAGCATCATTAATGATTGTTCCATTCCACAAGTTGATAAAATTTCCATCACTAAGTTTTGGACTTTTCTTCTTCTCTGCTCCTCTCCTGTCAATTTGAAATGTTTCTTGTTTGGGATTTACCTCTCTTTTGTCTCTGCTATTAGATTCTTGGAAGTGGACGCATTTTATTCACTTTTAAAAGCAAATCTGTACCTTTACATATCCATACTGCACTCCCAATGTCAAGCTGATACCACCATTATCACTCCTCATACAAAACTGATCATGGAAATAACATTACCAAAATAGGACAGAGTTCTACACTAAATGCCTTTTAGGCCACAAAAGAAAAACGGCTGCAGAAACAGCACTGTTACCACTGGTTTATTCTGATTATTTATAAATGACATATCCAGAAATCTGGGCTCATTTACAGAATTTATTAGAACATACAAATTGCATCCCAAGTCCAAATGCAAAAAAAAAAAAAAAAAAAAAGAAAAGAAAAAAAAAACGCTCCAAATAGTGGTTACCCTACCACCCACTCAACCAGCCTTTGCAGCCCAGAAGAAGTTAAACAAATAAGAGTTAGGACCAAGCCGCTCCACCTGAAGGCCTCTTGGTTCAAGCCCCTCTAACCTGACCCAGAGAACTAATGCTTCAACTTTTGGTTGCCCTCAAATGTTCTGGCACCGAGATAAATTCTGGGCTGTTCAGGACCAACACCCATTACGGATTCAAAGAAAACTTTAATGGCTTTCATGAGTTAATTCGGTAACTATTGATCAGCACAGATGTACAGTGAAGCTCTGTTTTGCGAGCAAGCACTTAGGTTCCCAATGAAGATTTTTGGACTGGCCTAATTAAAGGGGCAACAAAAAGATGGCACTGTAAGCAGAACCACATCCAGAGGAATAGATCATAACACTCTGGCTGAAAAAATGGATGAAAACTAATGAAAATTAGTGCCTGCAAATCCCAAAGCAGCAGCTAATACAATAAATTTCCCAAGGTACAAAGTAACAATAAATTCAGGATGGGCAGTAGCATCGTTGTCACCAACCCCTCAGTCATTCCATGCACTTTATCAGCCCACTCTGAGTAATTTTACATTGTGCACAGATCAAGTGGCAGACAATTGGTTCTCATCCAAGACCTGAGCAAAGCAGACACACTAAGTCTCTAAAGCCACACTATTCAAGCTACAACTGAATGAAAACAAAAAACAAGCTCAGAAAGGCTCTGCACTGCCCAAAATGGATTCATAGTCATCACAATTTGTTCTTTTTAAAATGAAAGCAAAGCCTAACCATTTAGGGGAACCTGTGCTCAGATTTTATTTTAGTCCAGTTGTTTCCCTCCTCTGAGATGATCAGGTGTAGGCTGTGGGCTAGATCAGAGAAAAAGGAATCAGTTAAAACAGGAAGGGATCTCCTTTGAGAGAGGGTTCATTTGCTCTGCCAGAAAAGAGGAGACCAGATGCTTTTCTGGAGAGCATAGTCCTACAAAGAGATGCTGACAGTTTCCAAACTCAAAGGGGATTTGTAGGAGGAACATCATGCCAAAGACTAAGAAACCTAAAGTTTCCACAATTAATCTAAAACAAACTACCTCAGAAAGGATACGGGAAGAAAATCTCCAGACAGGCCAAAGAAGCTATTTGATTTGAATAATGTGAAAGAAGAAAAAAAAAATCTTATACAGGAACTGGGAACCTCTGAGTAATATATACATAATGTGGAAAAATTAACAGGGAAGCAGGTCTAGCCTGGAGTTTTGTTTGTTTTTACCAAGAAGAAAAAAACAGAGAGTTCTCCACAACAGAAGAAAAAAAGAAAAAAAACCAAACCCACACACAAAAAACCAAACACACCAAAAACCTAGCCCCTGCTTAAGCACAGATGGGAAAGTGTGGACAAGGTACACGAGAGTGCACAAACTGTTCCCTATGACATATGGGTAGATATCAGCATCACCACTATTTCAAAGTCAATTCACAGAAGTCACTGTTTCAATAAAGACTTGTGTCTGTTGCAAACAGATTATCTTGATGGTTTACACCATCATCGAGCTAGTTTAATCTTGACAGATGAACTATCTTAGTGATAGCGCATGAATTAAATTTACCCAGGGCAGAGAACCACTGTTGCAGAACTCCAGTAATACAGCTTGCTTTTTCCCCCACTTTTAGGGGCAAAGGAATGTAGTGGCAGCTAAACATACTACATTGAATTTGTTGCAACGTAAACCCCTGTCGTACAAAATAACATATAGCCCTTCTGAAAGAAACATTATACTGAACAGGTGCAAGAAAAATATACTCCGTTTTTAATTAATAAGTAGACTTACCCACATGTTTTTTTAATCTAGCCTGATCATAAACTAATAGATTCAGTGCTTTTTTTCCCTTTTCTGCATAGCATATAGATTAGGACACAAGCCCAAGATGCTTTCAGCCTTTCTTGCACAGTATCTGTAATCATCTCCTTCCCTATCAATATTCAGCCCAGTCTATTCCCCATTCTTTTCCTTCTTTACATCACATTAGTGCTACAGTTGCTTGGATCTTAGATTTTGCCTGTTAAAACCCTCATCCTGCTGTAAGTTGACGGTCCAGTGTTACTGTTAAATAAATAACCTCGCTTCCCAAATCCTATAAAGACAGACCTGAAAATATTATGGAAAGCAAATTAACCAAACAACCTATTCTAAGTAAATTTTCAGCCTTGAAACCATGAAATGCATTAGGAACTTCAGCATTACTAAGTTGATTTTATGTTTTGAGCTGTGGATATTTGTTGTGTAAGTGACATACTGAAACAGTACAAAAGAAGGCAATAAATTAAAATTCTCCTGATGAGGCACTGGGTATCACAGCACAAAATTAGGCAGTTTTACACACAACTTCAGGGGTTCACTCTTCAATCGCTTTTAGATGATGTACTTTTAAAGTAGGAAATAGTTCTACAAAGTGAACTGCTGGAATCACAGGCTCTGGCATCAGAGGTTTCAAAATGGCACAAACACAGAGCAAGTCTAAATTTGATCCACATGTGAATGTTAAATGGGGTAGTATGGAAGCACAAAGAGTATAATTACCCTAAAATAAATCTTTCTTCCAGATGTTACTAAGCTTTTGAAGTGAGAAAAAAAAAAAAAGAAACCAGTGCTTGTGCCCCAGCTTAGTGTTATTTGCCATTCAGGTGGAAAAGTTTCGTAGCCCCTTAACAACAGATAACAAACCTCCAGTGGTGTTTCTTGTGACAAGACTTCTTGTCTTCCAACATCTTTATACAACCAGGAAGAAATAGAGGGACGGCCTGAATGGTTTTCTCCTACTACAACAGAACAAAACGCAGTTAGTACAAAGAAGATATCTTTCCTTTTTGCATCAAGCGCAACTTCAAGAAGACTGGAAAGATAAGCTCATGTGGGTATGTGCCAGAGTTGACAAAATTTTTAAGAGTCCTCAGGAATGTAAAAGGCAGTCAGAAGTGGCAGTGAATGCCATGGAACTGATGTCAGAAGTCAATATTGTCATCCAGCAGACCTTAAGAAGCTAATACCAAGTTTGTTAATTTCTTTCTTAATGGTGTGAAGTCAATGCAGCCTACAGTGAATTTTTGATCTGCCTTTTTTGATCTGCTCTTACAGAGAAGTCTTCTGTTTTGTTTACAACAGAGTATTTCCTGTTTGCTTTCTGTAAAGGTTTCCAACCTTGCATAAATTTTTCATGTGACAGGAAGGAATCATAGAAACATAGAACCTTTTAGGTTGGAAAAGACCGTTAAGATCATCAAGTCCAACCATTAACCTAACGCTGCCAAGTCCACCACTAAACCATGTCCCTAAGTGCCTCATCCACATGCCTCTTAAATACCTCCAGGGATGGTGACTCAACCACCTGTCTGGGCAGCCTCACAACCCTTTCAGTGAAGAAATTTTTCCTAGTATTCAATCTAAACCTCCACTGGTGTCACTTGAGGCCATTTCTTCTTGTCCTGTCAAGCAACCAGATATTCATGTCATGAAGTTGGTGCACAGTCTTGGACTTTTCTTCCAAGATATCAAGAATAGGCAGTTTGAGAAGAACACAGGGGTTGCCATGCACTCGAGATAGTCTCTAATGTTGTCTGCTTTCATTAGCAGAAATAGCAGTTTTCGTATTAGATCAACAGTGAAAAATAAAATAGTAGAGCTATGGACTTCTTCAGGTCTCTCATGCATAACATTCACAGAAATGCTGATACACAAGCCAGTGACTACTTCACTGAAGAATAAGTGACAGAAAAACAGCTGTTTGCAATCTCCTGTTGGGAAGGTTACATTCACAGTTTTAGTACTGTTCTTCTTCAGTATCCTAAACAGTATTTCTGCTCAGGGCATGAGGAAATTACAACAGAACTTTTAAAATCATGACATATTTGAAATACTAAAATCACCCTTTAAAAAAACACACCTCTTTACTTCAAATTGACAAAGCTAAGCCTCTCATTTCCTGTCATGACGTACAAAAAAATCTGTAGTATCAAAATTCACAGCATTGTACACATCTATGTAAGACTCATGTTTTAGTTACTGCTCAGAATGTGAAACTGTGTTTTCAAAAACACTCCCATACACCCACACAAATAGTAGGGACTGGATAAAAGACACCAAGAGGATCCTTATTTGTATAGACTGCACAGACCCTTTATTTGTAATACACTGCACAAGTCCACACACAAGCACCAGCTAAAGCTGGGTCCCACTCACGCTCACAGGCATACATCACAGGAGTCAGGATCTGTCCACAAAAACAAGATAAAAATCTGACTAAAAGTATTTCATTTTCATAAAGAGCAAGACGGATTCACTCAGCATTTACACATACATTAAGTGGATTTACGTTAACAATACCAAGTCTTTATTTTAAGAAACTATAGGTTGCATCTGATCTTCTCCTTGCAATCTCAGACATACAGAAACACTGAATTTTCACATTTCCAGTATCCTTAAAACTCTACTGGAATAATCTATTCATGTACTTTTAAAGCACATATTCATAGTAATATCATTGTTTTCTTTCCAAACTGAGTTTTCCATACCTGAGCTGAGGTTGAAAAATAGTACTTCTACAAAATATTCTGAGGAAAACCTGTCTTCCTTCTGAATGGCTGCCACCGTCCCTCAGTACCCAAGAGGTAAGTCTACCCTAATTCAGAGACAGACATCTTTAATCCCGATGGCATTGCTAGTTGTTTAGCACTGTCCTCATTAAAACAAACAGAAGTCAAAGCCAATCTGAAAGACAGTATGTACCGTTAATGTTAGATGTTGCTGTGTTTTTGCAGAGGAAAATGGAAGACCGTCCACTGAGAACTTACTGAACAACACTATTTTATTTAGGAAAAGTAGCAACACTAGTACTATCATTTAAAAACCTCATTTCACCAAACCTTCACCATAAGAGCACAGAAAAGCATGGCACAGAGAAAGGAATGAAACACTGTAGGAAGGAAACACGAACTGCCGGAGATCTCGGGGTGGAAACCAGAAGCTTGAGAACATACACCTTACGGCATAGTTTGGTTCTGCTTCTCCAAAAAGGAAAAAAGCATACCAAATACACAGATTAATTTGACTTTGACTTGTTTAAATATTTAGTTTCCAATTATATAAATATACAGCCTAAGTCACTTAATTCCTTTGAAGAATTAATACGGTCAAATTCTTGAGTTTCTTGTTTACATTTATCTGCGTACATTTTTGAAGGAAGTTTGTAGATACACTTGAGAAAGCATTAGGTGTTTAAGATGAAAAGCATTAAGAGTATGCTACAATTATTCTAAAAATGGCTCATTATAAACCCAAGGAAACAGAATTACTGTTAAATGTAACTATGCATTTGAACTTCTTTTAAGTCACCCACATAACTTTAACTAGGCCTTGTTGACATAATCTTGTATTTGATCTTTTGCCAGTCTGTAGTATTCATTAATAAAGTGCTTACCGAAGCACAAAGATGACATTAAGAGGAATTCTTCATCCTGGTAGTTCTCCTGGGTCTGGCAGCATTTGCTCTGCCAGCCGCACGCCCAGCACCAAGTTGTTGCTTTTTCCTTCCTCCTCCCATCTCAGCCCAATACCCAACTTTGCCCAACGTCTGTGTGAAAGTCTGCAGTTGTACAAAAAGTCATTCTCCAAAGAAAAAAATAATACAAAATTTAAACTCTTTTGCATAACTATTTGTCAGATTAAATACCAGTAAAACACACCAAAGAAAATATTAACCCCAAATATAGCTATGCTTGTTATTTTGTAATTATTTATGTCTTTAACTTCATTACTTACATGAATTAACATTAGATTGTTTATATTATTTATATTGTATTAACTTTATTATTTATATGTATTTAACCTTTATGAGAAAGGTTTTGTTTGGAGGGGACAGGAACAAAGTTAAGAACGTTTCTTATCAGTTCCTGGAAAGCAGAAAGCTTATTCCTACAAATTTATCCATTCTGGGGACAAAAAACCAAAGTATTCACTAAATGTATTAAAATGTATTCTCCTGTCTTTTAAAATCCGCTGCCAATTGCTTCCTATTACCAGGCAAAAAACACCCTCATATGGGCACAGTTGTACATAGGGCAGCTGGAGGCAGAGTGAGTTAAGAAGTTATTACTCTGTTAGCTAAAACACGATAAATCATCAGCTGTATTTCAAAGACCTTGTCTAGAGAGAGGCAAGTGGTTTGCTGGGTGAGCATGGTCAGCTTTTCTGTCAAAGCTGAAAGAAATTCAACCTCTAGCATAATAACGGAGCATTAATTTTTTTCACACTCTCAAACCAGATCACTTCTAGTGTCTTTACTGTCTTAACTCACTAGACAGAAAGCATTTCTGATGTCTAGTCTGAAATATTTCTAATTTATTTCTCTTACAATCTAGTGTACAATTGTTACTGTGTTAGGATTCTGTTGATAATAGCCTTTTCTTTCAGGTCTACAGTTTGCCTAAATGCCTTAAGTGCTATTCAAATTTTCAAATACTATTATTTTTCCTCTCATTTATGATGTGCTTTTTCTTCATAATTCAAGAATAAACTAAACTGCCCTAATGTTGTAGAATAACAAATTACATTCCAGTGTTAAAAAAATGCAGGTTTCTATTCATCCAAACTGAGTCAAGCGTATGTTACCTTCTAAAGTCTAAAGCAATGACTCATAAAATCTTGCACTCGCTCTGATTCCTGCCTCTCCTAGGAGATGAAGCTACATGATTTACCCAAAAGTATTAAACTGGGTCACTATTATTGAATATATGTTATAACCTTAAACTCCGGGTTAAAATTTCTCCTTAGCCTTACTCCTTATCATTAGCTGTTCTAAAAAGCTTTATGTTTTCACTTTTTGTTACAAATTTCACAGTTAGAAATCCTTATAGTAAAAATATATTTATAGTGAGATATTTTGACAAGATATTCACAGGATGTTTTTCAGTATTCTCTGTCAAAGTTTTTATATTGTGATCATCACCACATAACTGGCTTTTCCAAATATCCTTCCAAGATTTTCAACATTTCTTATCCAGCAGATCATTAGGTTTTTACACTCCTTGGATTCTTGGCTGTAAAGAGGACACTCTTAGCTCTGTTACTCCAGAATAAGAGACAGGGATTGTTTCACCTTTCCTGGCCTCAAAAGCACAAACAGTTCCAAGAAAAATCTCCATCAAAAAAAGTACATATCCTGAGCACAAAGCAAGCCAAAACCCTTTCCACATTAGCAGTGAGTTGTGCCCCACTGGGACATGGGTCCACATGGTGATCATCTAGTCCAAAGTGTAACCCTTCAGGAACACCAGGGAGGTTAGAGTGTTGTCTCTGTCAAACTTGAGTTAAGATGATCCTTATTCGATCCTACTGTTTACACGGGAGGAGAGGAGGAAAAAACCAAAAGAAACAAAAAAAGGATTTTTACATGAAGAAGAAATGACAGCGTCTGTGAAAGATAGCAGGAGGAGCATCCTCAGCAGCCATTAAAACTGTCAAAGCCAAGACACTGATGTCAGCTGTATTGTGCCACACTCACCAAATCACCCACTACTCCCTCTAGTTCCACCTACGGTTCCTTCATCTGGACAGTGTACAAAGTCCCGTGTAAATAAGCCTGTCCATGTCTGCTGTGTAGTCTAGGTTCTGCGAACCACTGGCACCACCAATGAAATCTAAAGGCTTTGACTCACAATAACCTTCCCGGTATTACAACAAAACTCGAAATTCCGTATCTGACCAGTGTGAGCCATCCTTCAGCATCCTCTCTGCAACTTGTTTCTTGTTGAAAAGGCAACTGAAGGTCAATACAAACTTTTGAAGGACACTGAAATCCTCTGTTAGAGCCTGTCAGGCCAACATCCATCACTGCATTTTCCTGGCTTTGGATCATGGCACCTGCACACATCACCTTTGCTTTTCTATTGGGCTTCTCCCTAGCTAAGAGTGGAGATAGTTAACACATGAAAGTATTGAAATAAACCCATACAAATGTTAAACACCCTAACACCGATACCTGGGCACTCAGCCAAAATCTTCAAGGACATTGTTCTATTTACACTTTCTTTTTTGCAAGGAACGGAAATAACTTTAATTCTTCAGATGCTTGACTTTGCGAAGTCTGAATATAATTATAGTACAATACACACATGTATTAGAATATCTATCACTGAACACATGGGAGAAGAACATACTATACTCACAAAAATGTAAAGAAAAACTCTGAGATGCTTACAGTTGAGAGTGCTATGAAAGCCTCCTAGTCCTGAAGGACTTCCATCAGGAATATTTTTAATTTTAAACATAAAACATACAATACATGCAAATAAATGTCAAAATACCCCCTTGCTTTGCTTTTGCTCTGTTCTTCGGAGAAATGGGATGTTGATTTATTTTTTTTAAAGCAATATTATACATATGCCACAACAATAAATGATTGGAAAGGAATCTGGAGAAATATCTACAAAGTTTTACTGCAAGATTTGAGAACAGAAATGAGAGTAAGAAATTTTTAAAATATTATCAGAAAAAATCCTTGCTGCTAGAGACATAGTATTTCCACAGGAAAGAAGGGAGTTAAAAATAACCAGAATAATGGAGATATTTATATAAAGCAGAGGTCTGTACAGACATCAGATCTGATCTTGCAGCCAATAAAGCCTTCACTGCCTTTTTTTTTTATTAATGTCTCATATAATTATATCATAATCAGCTATCGCTGATGAAAAATTCAGTGTGCTTTGCTGGTCCGTAAGTCCACCTCTTGAATGTTACGACCTTCAACATTATTTTTTCTAGCTCTACCTTTTTTCTTTTCACACCCTCTCCCCTTCTCCATCTGACATCCCCATCACTTATTCAGCAATCATATGAGAAACCTGGTATTATTGCCTTGTCTAAAAGCTGGCTACAAATAGTTTCTTCTGCTGTGAAGACACAGTGATGTAGGTGGCGAGTCACCACCATCCGCTCTGCAAATGTGTGGTGACATCATTCAGGAGCAAGTCATGCTGTCCTTCGTTACCTCCCATCTTCTCCTACATTGGATGAAGCCAATTTTGTTGAGCGATGCCGCTAAAAATGTAGAAGTACGTCACTCAGCCCTCTCCTCCCCTGCAACCTCCTCTCCAGATCTCAGCCCGGTGGCTAGCGTGTGATGAGTCAGCAAGTGATGGCACTTGGATGTGTCCACACCCAGCCACTTCCTTCTCTAAACCATAAACTGAGACCTCCTATACATTTCAGTCTTTTCCTGCATACATGAGCAGAGCAAAACACCTTGACTTCACTCTTGGCAAGAAGCATCTATAAATTTAGGTTTTCAACACCACAGTCCTAATTTTGGCAGCTATTAGGGCAACACTTAAACAATACACAGTGCTGAACAGATTGCCAACAGCGTCAGTTATGTCTTTCATAAAAGAAAGACATAAAACCCTACTGGAACTACAAAAAAATCTTGTTTAAAAAAAAAAAAAGAGACCAATGCAAATAGTCATAACGACATCGAAGGAAAAAGAAAATGGGAAAAACCATATTGGCAGGTAATTCTCTACCTACTACTTCTGGTTTTGCTGAGGGCTCAGGGAAAGGGTCCATCCTTACAGCCAGCACTTCCCTCTTTACAAACAGGGGAAAAAATTGAAAATTATCTTAAAGAAAATAAAAAGCCCTTACAAAAGAACACTGAAAGTTCAATTATCTGAATTATCTTCCAGTTTCACTATTCTACTCGCCATTTCCTAAAATATCTAAGTTTACAGTCATGGAAGATACGTGCTTGGAAAATCAGATCATTCAAGTTTCAACAGGACTGGCAAATCTAGCCCAGACAAAGCCTACCGATGATCATCCTGGCTCCCTTACAGCGAAGGAAACACGCTTCAAAGACTACATGTATTTTCAAATGCCACTACTACTTCACCCTACTCATGGGAAACCTAGAATATAGATAGATTAATATAATCTTTACTTGCTCCTGGTATGTGACACCCATAACAAGGTACTTTCATATATGCACAAAAAGGAAAGAAAAAAATAAAGTAATAAGCAACAGAAGGCCAATCTGACAAGTCAATTCTAAACAATGTCATTTTGGTAAGTAGTAAGAATCACCAAGTTACCTTCAAATGTTAATTAAGAACTAGATGAAGGAAAAGAGATGAGAAAGACTACAGACACTGTTGGGAGACATAGGGAGCAAAATAAAATCAGTAGAAATCACTGAGAGCAGAGAAAATTCTGGGAGAAAGGAAAAACATTGAAAGGGAGAAAAGGTATGTTGCCAAGGTGAAAATAGATAGCTGAAGACAGTAGACAAAGAAGGATGAGAAAGCTCAGGAGAGTGTAGGAAGAAAAGCGAACTAAAAAAAGACGACGACTAACTCTTGCAAGGGAAAACATTGAAAGTAGCAAATCTGCTCAACCTAAGGGAGCCGATGTGTGCTTGTTCAGGAGAAGGAAGGCAAGAGCACTTTGAATATTTTAAGGAAGGTCAACATGTGCTCTTCTATGCAAAAGAGAGACATGGCCCCAAGCAGGTTTCTACTCCCCCTGCCCCTGCACTGCTCCTTCTATTCCAATGACAACAGCAGCTGAGGAAGCGGTAGGTCCATGACTTGTACCCGCCGCCTTACATTTGGAAGCATGTTTTGGAGGTTCCTATATGCTGGAAAAAATAGGAAATATTGAGTACAATTTACACCTATTTTAAGAGAATCCAAAGTATATTTAGTGAATCTGTAGCATCTGCTTTTTTATATTAGAAATTCAGCTTTTGCCCATAAAAAATTGGTGAATTAAGACAGCAGAATGACATCATGGACATAAAAAATAAAAGGTGCATTTAAAAATAGGATCCTTTTCAGACTTTTATTTATTTTTGCTGTTATTTTTCATGCTTATTTTACTAGAAGACTGGGGAGAAAACCTTGCTTTCTTTTATTTTTTTTAAATATGCAACACCCACAACTGCTATGTAAAATTGGAAAAAATCCCAATCAAAGTGAGTCATCAAACCACTCCTCCAACAGGAATAAATAGACAGCAAGACTTAACAGTGCCCTGGTTTATTTTCACTTAAAATTATCAACAGGAAAAGCGACAAATATTCAGACTTGCTTTATCCCCCATGGATAATCATTATAATTATTTTGTTCCTTTTTTAATATGCCTGAGAAAGCTACTTAAGGTGACTAGATAAAGGCCAGATCCAGAAGCAGTATATAAGGGAGTGTAAATTATTTTACATTACACTCGGCTATGTCCAAATATCCTCTTAATCTAGCTGGAACAGGTTCAAAAGTTACCAAACCCAGCATTTGTAGTGACTAAATCCCTAGGCTACTATGAAGATCATTGAGGATACCAGCATTATTTCTGGACAGAGAAGAAATTGCCTTCCTACAGTAACTTGTCCCACTGACTGAAGAGGCACAATGACAATTTTCAACCACTAACTTTTAGACAACTTAAATGGATTCTACCTGTTAGTGCCCACCTCTGAGTTACTGTAGGTTGCTTTTGCTGTAGACAGGGAAATACCAAGTTCAGGACAGAGTTCATCTCATTAGTTGGTTAATCTAATCCCAAACAAGATGAATCCTCTCAAATGCCAGTCTCTCCACCGATAATAAAGAAGTCTAAGTAGCCAGATGGATGTAGATGCCTACACTGCAGACATCATTCAACTGAAAATATTACCTAAATTGTAGCTAGCTTTTATTATTAAACCATGTCACAAAGTATAAATTATTTTATTCTGCCAATTAACCTGCAGTGTCAGAACTCCTAAAGATCTTTAGGCAGTCAACCAGTGGCCATCTAGCGATGGCACCAGGGAGGGTAGGCTCACGTCTTGCATACTGCCACGCATAGAGTCTGGTACCAAAGTGCGTTATCAAATACCTCTACATTACACTCCTGACAACAGCATATGCATACTGAGTGTTCAAGCAAGTATAGTTGTATGAGACACTGTTAAATATATTTTAAAAATAAAAAAATATATATAATACCACCATACTCCATCTACTTTCTGTGCATTTCTGGCACAACACCCACAAAAGCCAGTTAACTGCAGGACGATTTGATGCCTTCTACTTCACTTTTTTTTCCTTTTAACTTCTCCTCAGAGACGGGGACATCAGTATTTTGCCAAGCAGCGTGAAATAGCAGAGGGCTCACACAGGTATGAGTTTTTTAGTCATTACAAGGTTACAAAATACCAAAGGCCTAACTATTAGGTATTAGCCTTGACCATTTGGCCCTACTTGCACAGTCTCAGTGTACCAGCAACTGGGGCAAAGTTGAGGTTTGCCTCTGTCAGGAAGGTTTCCTTTATTGATTACTTTGTTTGAAAGACAGGGCAATATTGGCAAGTTTTCTGTAGCTGCTTAGTTATATTTCTTTGGTTTTGAAGTGTCTCCTCAAGCAAGATCTTTCACCTTAAACTGTTTTTTCAGTACTGCTTGTTACACGAAGGTCTTGCTTTCATCAGTATGCTTCGAAAAGGACCTTCCCCCTCCCTCTTGCCCTTGGAACACCCACCACAATGAGATACTCCACACTGCTGCTAATTCGACTTAAAGTTTTGAAAGCTTAAAGCCAAGATTTGGCTCTCTTCGTGAGTTAAAGGTTTTCTAGAGAGGCTAAAACTGACTCTGAAGTAACTGCGACTAGGCCATACAGGGACAGATAGAACCCTGCGCACACGTGCCACAAGCAAACCTGTGATCTGCATGTATTACTCACATGTGGAGTTATTAGCCAGAATCCCAGTTTAAGCCCTCCAGCAGGCCTTTACTCGTCTTTCCTTACTCAATTGAGTACATGTTCCGAAATCACGTCAAGGATTCCTTTCCTTTTTTGCCTTGTCCTGAGACTATTTTTGTACACCAGATAGACTATCTACATGTTTTAAAATGCATGTTAACCTCTTGAGATCCACTCAGAGAGAACATGCCCAGAGAAAACATGCTTTAGGCTACTAGTCTCCTTTACATTGTGTGGGGACATTAATAAGAATATTTTTGAAGGATGTTGTCTTTCCTCAAAGACGGTACAGATTACATAGCGACAGCAGTATAAAATTGGAGACATAGTTCTGCCAAAATTGGAAAGTGAACACTGGAGATGAAGATCAACCCTGCAGTGAAGTCTGAGAAAACCCATAAATTTGCATTATAAACAAAGCAAATATTTTCTAATCAGAAGGCAACTTCTATCAGGTTGGGTTCGTTTTCTCAAATAGCTTTGTTACGCTGTGGTACTGCTGTGACTGGCTCAAAAACCAGTGACCTTCTACTGGATTTGAAAAGAATACATAAATGGTTATGCAGTAACTAGGAAAACAAACATGGTGAATAGCTGTGTTTCCCATCTTTAAACACAACGCTATGTACCACACAGCTACCTGGAAAGATTGCTACTGACTAAAGATTTTGCCCTTCAATTCATCTGGCCCTTTTGGTCAGTTCAGTGTTTCCCAGGCCTGAAGATCTCCCAGCAGGTTTCAGATGCTGAGAGACGAACCATTTTGGCCTTACTCTCCCAGTAGAGCTGGACAGGCTCTCTCAAAGAGGAGGACATGTTTACCACTGACCTAAGTTCCACCCTGCAAGACTCATTTTGACAACGCACCTGTGAACCTTTAATGAAAACTTTCAGTCGTATGGCAGAGTGGGAAAAGGGTTGAAATCAGTATTTTATTGCAGTCCATGTTTATCACTAAATCCCTCTAATAATCCCTGTTACTTAACAGTTTGCTTTATTGTTTAAAAAACTCCTAATCATCTTTTTCATCCAGCATTCCTCAAGGCAGACTGATTATAATACTGCCTTCTCTCTCTGTAAGCAAAATGCTGTAGAGGTCAGCTGGCAGTGACGATGCTACTGAAGCAGTACTTTTCTCTCATCTCAGAGACTCTATGCTGTTCCTCAAAAAACTACGATCACACCCATTAAGTACCAGGATAGATTTGTATTTTATCGACACAGCATTGTAGCAAAACTTCATGCAAAACACAAAAAAATTTTTTTTTCCCCAGTGACTGTGGAGAACGCCAACTGTCAGGGTGATCCTGAGATCACAAGACTCCCTTTTTGAGGGCTGCTACATTGCCTTCCAATTAAAATCACATAGGTTTTTTCCTCTGAACATTTTCAGGTATTCTTTGTACCTTTACAAAGAAATTCTAGGATAAGTGAGCTCCAAATACATATCCACGTTATGTACTAAAGCTGGTTTTAGATTCACTTTCATGCCAAGTCCTTGTTTTTATCTCCTTCAGCATTATAGCCATGGAGCATTTGTGACAGACCTCAAAGCCTCCCAAGACTCCAGTTTTCCATATTCCACTTCCAGCACTGCCATTAGACACAGCGTTCACAGCAAATGCTGCAGCTCCTATTTACACCACCCATAACATCTTACATAATAATGAAGTATTCTTATATAGTGTTTACACTACGCTAGCCTCAGTTAGGGTTAGAACATACTGTTCCATATAAAAACACAGAGCCAAGACTGCTTCCCTGAATGAGGAGTTTACAGTCTAAGAATACAAGGAGTACACCACGGGGGAAGAAAAGGCAGGCATGGGGAGATAAAAGCATTTATAAATGCATCTACACAGACAGTGTTTATAAGTAGAGCAATGCAATTGCCAACCATATCCATCATCCCCTCAACTCCTTATGGGTATGATGGCAGAAATGGCTAAGGGAGTTGAAAAAGAAGAGTGCAGCACCTAGAAATGTTGGTGATGGAGGGTATTTATAGGAAAAAACACCACAAGAGGAAGAATAGAGCATTTATAAGGAATGAGTGGGCAAGGCTTACAATGGTGACAGATATGAAGAGACAGATGATGCAATCAGATTTGCACACGAAGGAGGAACACAGTGGGCCAGTGCAGATAAAAAAAATAAGCTGGATCAGCTTAACGGTGAATGTTGATGAAGAAATTATATAAAAGGATACTTTGGTCAAAATAAGAAGCAGAATACATGCTTCTTGGAAGGACTTGAAGGGATGATCCTGCAGTAATCAGGTTGGTGGATATGGTATATGCATTTTCTTTCTGGCATAAATTGGTTCTACCCACTTGAGAAGCTGCCTATTAGTATATATTTACGTTTCATTGCTCCCAGCCTCAATTAAGATGCTCTTCTGCATTTTGTATCCTATGTGATAGCACAACATAACGCACTGCAGCCTTTTTTTTTTTTTAAAAGCTTTCATGATTCCGTACTAACTTCACATAAAACAAATCAGTAGTCTAACACAATTTCATCTGCAAGGTGGCATCTTTACCAGCAGTGTTCTTTAACACATGGGATTAATATTATGCAAAATAAAGAATCTTGAAGGAGGAGGGATTGGTAATTTTCTTGTTGTAATGCCTCAGAGAGCAGGAACATACAAATATGAATTCACTGTGTCTTCTGGAACCATATACTTTAAAATACCTTCCTCTTAGTTGTTGTATGACGTTATTAGGACAACAAAACTACACTGATATCTTTAAATTTATATTTCTCCTCAATCTCAAGTGAATTACATATTTATTGAGTTCTATGCTTGAATGGTAGATTATTAATGATATCTCAGTAATATTGTTTAACCTTCAAAACACTGGTGCATACATTTAACGCTATCTATCTGCTTTTTACATGTAAGTACGCAGCGATACGGAGAGACTGCTACAGGATGTTTATATTCCAATGTCTTTCTTGATTCACATATTTCTGTTTTGTGAAATGAGTAACTACTGCACAGCATCACTGACTGCTAGTAATTACCAGTATTACATGACCGATCATCATTTCCATTCTACAGTTGACCCCAAACCACAGAAGATACTGAATTACTCAACTAGCTCTCCAAGAGATGGTCACTGGTCTCTTCTCTCAATTCTTTGATGACATTAGAGAAATCAAAGTAACCTTTGCCCACTGCAGTTTTCAGTCTGAATCCACTGTCAACATCCCAAGTTACAAAACACTTCTCTACATGAAGGAAAAAGGCTCTAAGCACCATTTCAAGGACAAACTTAGCATGCATAATTTCTAACTGCATGTGGCTTGCCAACTCATGCAAGAGAAAGGTTAAACAAGAGCTTTATGTATATATATATAAAACCCAAAGGGCATACACCTAATGATTTTCTATAAACAAATACCAGTTAATAAACAAAGATCAAAACCTTTTTTTGTCTATCAATTGCTTGTCTTCTCAATTGTGAGCTGAAAGCCCTATTTTAAATTAAGTCAAATTATGTTAATTGAGTGTAATGATCTTGTAGCTTTATCACTGTCATAAGCACTAACTGCTCACTGAGTAAAGTCTCCAAAGACATCAAATTGTAATAGCCATCAACACACAGAAGAGACAGCTCCAACTCTCCTTACCATTGCATGATACAGTTCAAATTCCTTGCTTTTCTAGCATCAGGCAACCGATTAGAACAAGTTCCCTGAATCTAAATCTAGAAGCAAAAAAAATAATGTAGAATGAAATTACTCAAACCACTAAGTTTTAAGTGTGGCTGCCAGAGATACCCAAGGTAGGGACACCTGCAATATATTTCAAAGAGTTTATTATATAGATTCTGCTGTCTGTATGTTCATGTGTAGTCTGCATGCAAGCCCACATCTGAGAATGTCTTACCTCTTAGGTGAGCTCTTTAACTGAACAGTGCATTTTATCTACAACCCATGAAAAATAAAGAAGATAACTAAAAATGTAGAAATATAACTTCTCAAACCTAATGGGACAGGGCTGCAACAGGACAATGCTTTCACATTTATAGATATCACTAATCCAAACATGCAGGGCCCCACGGCCACACTTAAGGCCATTCATTTTACAAAGCAACACCTATTGCAATTACTTAACAATAAGTGGACTATTGTACAATTAATCATTACAATTAAAGAATACAATAATGTAGAAGAATTATAATTCTCTTTGAAGACAGATATCACAGGCATTCCCCAGACCTGTTTGTGCTTGAGGTATTTTTCCATATGGGAAAGGCACATCTCAAAAGTCAGAGCCGCTGTTACTAAAGAGGGAGTTCATGAGTTGGCCTGAGTGGGGGATGTCCAACAGGGCCTCCAGAGCTCCCAGCTCAAAATTATTTTCTAGGAGGAGGCAAATGAAAGAATATAAAACTTACTAAGAGGGTAATTTATGAGAATGCAAAGTATTTTTCTCTGTTGGAGAGCTGGCAGATGGTGAGCTATCAGTGTTCAGTATTATTTACAGAAAATAATTACAGAGCTTACTATGATCTAAGATAAGTCACTACATCAGGTTTAAACTCCTGCAAAATGAAATACATATACAGGAAGAAAAATGGAACACAACCTAGGCATCACCATCACAGCTAAAACAAAGAACATATATACAATATACAACAGCTTCATGCATCTCTTAAATATCGACATGCTTCCTTTTTAACTCCTGTTTTCTTTAAGATGATAATATAGATTTTGACAAAGCTAGAAACAGTCAGGATTGAAGCAGAAAGAAAGGTCCCTAGAGAAGACACCGAGTCTCGAATGTTCCCTGGCCAAATCACTACAACTGTCTCAGGAAGTGAAACCGGTCTGCAGATGCCGTTCAGCAGTGTCATGGTGTGAACAGTTTCCAGTTCAGCCACAAACAGGATGGAGAATTTCTAAGAGTGCACATGACTTTGTATTGCTGACTGCTGATTCAGTTAAGAGTTTCTTTTGGGTTCAGTTTTCATATTTTTTGCCATTTGCAGAGTAACAGCGAGGGGCAGGAGGAAGATAAGAGCAGATAAAAGTGCAGCTGCTCTAACACACATCATAACCGTTTGCCAAAGCAACTTCAGACGTACGTGTAACACCATGCAATCCTTGCACAACTGGGTCCTCTTTATGCTAGTGTCCTGTGTTCTGAAGCTGAAAACAATGTCATCAGGGAAATCTTTCAGATAAAAACTTGGAAGTCACGAGGCTCAAAACCATTCTTTTTCTCTTGGAAGACAGACGAAAAAATCAAATACTCCTCCAAATTTGAACATCCTGGCAACATTTATAGGAATTCATCTTTTCCCTTTACCTATAGGCTATTACTTAGTGCACTATTTTCTTACCAAAGCTTCCTTTCATCTATGCTGTATTAGGGCTCCAGGTTTATAACTATACAGTTAAGATTAAGATATTGCTATATCAGACTCCACAAACACTCTGAGTGCTCACGCATTTAACTTTCATTTGGTAATTTAATAACTGTGAATGAGATGAACATAAACGAAGAATTTGTTTTGAGATCTCCATCTGCTGATGTCTGAGACAGGAATGAAAGGTCTCCTTTGTCTACCTAAAAGATGCTTCCCTAAATGACCTCTGACACATCACTGAAATGGAAAGTAGATGCCTAAAGCTTTTGTGAATCTGAGGTTATATTCCTATGTGACCTTTGCTAAAGGCTTTGAATTTACCTAGCATAACTTCTTACAAAAAATGATTTGTATAATTTAGAATATCAATGTGCTACAAGTAACATCAAAAATGAGCAACATGAAGACTGAAACAAAATTAAATGTAGGTCTCATGCAAAATAAAACAGTCTGATTTACTGATGCCTTGAAAACAGTGATTCAAGAACACTTGATTCAAATATATCCATTGCTGTAAGTACCTAAAACCCAGTAGAAAAAACTGAGATTATAAATCTAATCATATTTATCTCCTTATATCGGATTTATTAAATTACCCAAGGTTTTGATTTCAGTTCATCACCAGCAGCATCACATTCCAATAATGAAGCAAATTCAGAAGTAGGCTCATCCTGGAATAATCTACCATGATTTAATATTTCAATTATGCATGCTTCAGCCTGCTATAAACTACGGGAAGGTTTTCCTTTACAAGTTTGAGATATTCTCCCCACCCCACCCCCCCATCACTGCCTAAATAAGTAGCTAAGTATTCCTAGCTGCTTTGGTTTTATATCTCCATGGAAGTCTTCACAAATAATATGAATTAATGCCCTAATGCCTGGTTTAAAACTTCATTCCCCAAACCTGACCCAGAAAAATTTAATATGCCAATTTCTATGATTACTTTTTTAAAATAATTCCCAAGCAGCCTCCTCAGTGATCTAATTTATTTAAAGTAAAATTAGCTTTCCTCTCCCTGTTCTTCTGGTATTAAAATTAAGCTGTGTCCCATTGTATTTTTTGGTGTTTTAATTTGATATAGTAAGACTAGCACTTTGATTGCTCTTCTCACATGACTGAATATGAACCTTTCAACCACTTCTGCCCACTCCATACTTTTCACCTCAGTGCAAGTGCAAAATGCCACATCTATGGCAATGACATCATCTTAATGGTATTCAAAATCTTAAATAACACAATATTAGCTTGACTCACACTAATCATTTCTTGATGCATTGTTAAATAATAACTCTGCACAAGCTAAAGAACACCATAAAAATGTTACCTATGGTTCTGTCTTTGAAATGATAACCCCAGCAGATCAAAAGGTACATATTGCAGCCCTGAAACACCACATCTATAAAGGCAAATCCACACTCCTGACCGTTGCAACTATGGTATTCAGACCTGTAGTCTAAAGCCAAAAATAAAAGCAGTATAGGAACAACTAATACTTGCTTTAAGTTTTATTTTTAAAAACAGAGTGACGAGTTTCCATAAGCTTTTCTTTCGACAGCTGTCCAACCATCGCCCGACAGGGAGTCACGAACGCAGTCACAAACCCCTGTTAGACGGAAGTTTCAGGACTGCAGAAGACAAAAGCATGTTCTCCAAAGCAGCACATCTCAAGTACAGCAAAGAATAACCTTCACAGCAGCACAGGTCCCTCTCAAGCACAGGGAAATGTACAGCACAGTTGGGTCCAAGCTGTACTGCAACCAGACAGCTAAACTCTAGGTCAAAAATTCACTGAATGGCTACTGCGAGAAACAGATCCACTGCTAGTGACCAAAATAAGCACTCTTCCAGTGTTTTGTAGAATTTAAATTCAAACCCCCGTTAAAAAAAGTGCAGATCAGTATAGGGGTATTACTAAAAAATGCTTCCGTTTATGAAATAGCAAATGCAAACCAAGTGGCAGCATCTCAAGTCTGAAAAGCCAGCCCTAATTTTAGCAAAAGTCTTGCAGCCTAATGGAGCCACCACCTAAATTCCCTTCAGATTGAAAACTGAAGGAAAAAAGCCTGAGAATTTCTCCAAACAATATTAACTGAAGTCACAGAAGTCAGGCACAAAGCAGTTCTCAGAGACAAAAGCCTGGGCACAACTGTCTTCACACTTAGAGGAACAGGAAAACCTGGTATTCCAAGAAAAGTTAAATACATATTTATATTATGCAATAGCTTCCAAACCCCCTCACTGAAATGCAAAATTCAGCACCAGGACTATAAGGAGCATTGTAATACACAGAACTTACTCTTCCTCTAAAACCTAATTTTGCAACTTTCCTCATCCTCTCAGAAGTACAAGGAAGCACAATGTGTTATGCACTAAACACGTTTTCATTAGGAAAAGTGTTAACAAGGTCATAGAATCACAAAATCACAGAATGGTTTGGGTTGAAAGGGACCTAAAAGACCATCTAGTTCCAACCCCCCTGCCATGGGCAGGGACACCCTCTACTAGACCAGGTTGCTCAGAGCCTCATCCAGCCTGGCCTTGAACACTTCCAGGGATGGGATATCCACAGCTTCTCTGGGCAACCTGTTCCAGTGCCTCCCCACCCTCTCCGTGAAGAATTTCTTCCTGATATCTAATCTAAATCTCCCCGCTTTCAATTTAAACCCGTTACCCCTCGTCCTGTCAATTCTCTCAGCCCTCAGTCATCCAGGAGGGCTTTTTTCTTAATGACAATTCTGGCTAGTATGTACACTGATTTTAGGAAAAATTTTTACTTAATCATGCCCACAATTCAAATAAGGAGACAGAAGTACCCCTTTTACCTTTCCTTCCCACACTACTTTTCACAGCTAATAGTATTTATTAAAATAATGTAATCTGTTTCAACTAAATTTTTAAGTTATTATATATTAAGATTTCAAGTATGTTCACAAAATAAATTGTAATGGGTAGAAAAACTGGCAAAAATCGCAGGAATGTTGTCACAAATAAATTGCATAATTAACAGATACTGATTCCCTATGATTTGAACCATTTTTCCCCACCGCTTTTTTTACTCCAGTTCCTGCAAGCTTCTCCAGTACTACTCTGACACTCCTTCCTGACACAGGAGGGCAAAACTCTGTCACCTGCTCAAACCAAGCACGTGCAGTCCAACGCCCCCTGCTCAGCAGGCAATTCCCATGCATTTTCAGGAAGGTTTGTCTTTGAGACCTATGTCTGATTCAGTTTAAGGACTCATAGCCAAAAGAAAGTAGTTGCTTGCAAAGCCTGCGAGGTCCCTGGAAGATCTTGAACCTCTCTTGAATTCTCTGGAATACTATCTGTATTTAGTAGTTACAAAAATATAGATTTTAGTGCTCACTACTATTTTCAGTCTATGCGGGATCCATATGCACATCAAGGGATTTATTAACACATAAAGCTCATCACAGCTCCTCAACATGCTAACATGGAGATTAGTTTCATTAGCTGATGCAGTTTAAAGCAAACTAGAATAGAATTTTAAACATACCACAGCATGAAGAAATAAAACCTCCTCTATGTGACAGGCTATTTTAGACAAAAACATAAGCCAGTGTGCTCTCGGCACTTAAATCCACCAAAACAAAACATAATTCCTATACTGCAGAAAAAAAGCAAAGAAAACCTCACTGTAGAAGAGGACAACACTCACAGAAAATCTGAACAGGACAATAGTTGGGACCCTTCACCCATCTCTAAACAGGATATTACTGAAGTTTCTCATTCTTCAAGTGAGAGAAATCAAGCAGGGCATGGTATCATGACAGTTACAGGGACAGCTGCATTTGTTTATATACTCCCCATCATCCTCATAACCAACTACTAAACATCTACTTCTGAAAAGCATTTTAAATATTGCCTCTTTGACTGATTTTATTGACCATGCAGTACAAACAGAAGTAGGAAAAAAAGTCAACCCAAGTGTGCAACCGAGACGTAATGCTCGCTGAATGTTCCGCTTGCTCCCACAGGATGCCCAAACCTTTGGGAGTAGAAGGATTAAACAGGAAAAAAAAAAAGTGTAATTCAACAAAATGTACTAAGGAGTACTAAAATAAGCAGCTTTTTGGGTTTTTGGTGGAACTGACTCCTCTTTACTACGAGTTTTTTTATGTTCAAACTATTCACAGCATACATATAACTGGCTGTTTTGCCAGCTAAAATTTCAATTTTATCCCTGTAGATATTGCCTATCATTTACATAGCTCTCAATATTGAAAACTTCATTCATGTTTGACAGGGTAGTCACGTTTTATTACAGTAAAAATAAAGTTAAATTTAAGATATACCCTGTAAACAAATACTTGAACAGAAATTGAAAAAACAATGTAATGGGAACACCTCGATTTCCCCTAGTTACCTTTCAGAATACCACCTTGGGCCTAGGCTACTTGCAAAATTTTCCTATTAAAATCTGAGACAACAAAAACATGCAGCAGAAAACTGCAGTACAATAGAAATACTATTTTTCTTTGTATTCAGTATTTACTAAATGAGTCATAAAATTCCCTGCGGCCAAACTGCATTGCATTTGCTCTTCTTTTTCAAAGAAAAAACAAGTAAGGAAAATAGCTCTACTACACACAAAGGAATGTTTTTGTGTTGCAGCTACCAAAAATAGACCCGGGCTTTGCTGATCCCATTTCTCAAAAGCATGCAGTACTGAAGAATGAAAATCCACACAGACAGCAGATGGACCCAGGAGATTTTGAAGCCAAGGCCACTGCCATCCCTCAAAATTTCTCAGACCACCACCAACATTTGTCAACTTGGTGTTTCTTGCAGTTCTGCAAAGTCATGGCAAATCATTTTTCCCTGCCTGTCAGGTCACACTTACGGAGTCACTGGAACACAGACATACCACAAAGACTTTTTATTTACCAGGGTCTACAAACACCCACATACTGCTAGCACCTCCTGAGCACAAATAATAAGGCACAGGAAGCAGCAGGAAACTATTTTAAGCACTTTTGGTGATTTTAAAGTAACAACGGATCAATTAGCTTAGATGCTGAGTGTTCAACCTCTACTGCTTTAGAGGATCTTCTCCATCAGGTCTTCTCTTCGGAAGCCCCCCTCTCCCTTACCACAGAAGCAGCCTGCAGTCCCTCTTCCCCAGGGCAGCATTGCTGCTAGACACAAAACCAGGTACTGTTCTGCTGGATCACTGGGAGACATAATCAAGTGCGTAACAACAGAAGTTACTCTATCTTCAGGAAGCAGAAGGGAAAATAACAAACTTGTTATTTGCTTGGAAAAAAAATACTGAAAGCATGTGCAGTCTGTAAGCTTTACATCGGAAAGCACTGCAAAAAAAAAATTAAATCCGATTAAACGAAAGGAGTTACAGAGCAGCTGGGGCAGAAAGAAAAAACACAACCAGACATCCTACAAAACCTCCCACTTTCTGACGTGCTTTGGACAAAAACACAGGGCTATCTAACAGAGCACCAATCCTGAGAGGGTGCTGAGGCAGGCCGTTCCAGCGGTCCATCTGTCAGTTTGTTGTTGTGGGGTTTTTTAGTCTATGCAAGGATTTTTGTTTCCAAAGAAAAACATGCTCTCCCAGACACAAATGTGATCAGGGACCTGCTTAGTGACTAACCCAGCTGAAGGCAGTAACAGACGACCCAGCTTTTACAGGAACAGGCATTCAGGATTCATCCTTAATGGGATTCCTCAGAATTAAAAGGAAATTCTACTGAAGGACCATGCAAACAGCAGGAAAAAAGTCAGAACAAGCAAAGCACGATGGATGCTGAATCACAAGGCATGTCCAGTTTGTGCCAGCGTCCCTACAGAACCAGGAGCTAGCTGAAGAAGCAAGGGAGCAACAGCAAGGAGAAATTAGGGACAAGTGTTAAAGGAGAAACATTTGGAAAGGCTCAGACACGGAAAGCCTGTGGTTGCAGGGACGCCGTGCTGTCACAGAAAGCAAAGAAGAATGCCATGAGGGCATGGACACCCACCGTGCAAAGCACATGCCACACCAGGAGAAAAGCTGTTAAGCAGAAATGACACAGCATTATTTTTGGCTACAATACACCCCGAGAAAAAGGGTGGTTAAGAGAATTACAGGTGTTTCTTTACAATAGAAGAAATACCACCAGGATTCAAAATTGACATGATGACAGAAAGTACATCCTATTATATAACCCAGGCAAGTTTGTGTCTGGCACTAACACAGACCACCTCAAACATAATCAAGATACTTCACCTATGGAAACAGGCAACAATGAACACCAGTAAGAGGAAAAACAGCAAGTAAGTCAGCACTGGACTCTGGGTCTGAGTCTAAAAACCTTCAACAGCATTCCCCAACTCCTTCTGCCTCATGCCCCCCTCCCTAAGTGAATCCTAGTGTTCACATTCCCTGCTCAGTTACCCCAGATACAGTATTTATGTGGCTCTATTGCTCCTCATGCCTAAGATAGTCCATACCCATGAAGCACTTTCTACACATCATCTGAGGGTATAGTACATAAACTATGAATTATTGAACTTAATAAAAATCTTAATAGCAGCAGACTCCAGCCATACGTCTTACCACAGAATAAAGTTGTGGAAATCTTTGCCTTCTGTCCCAGTAGTGGTTAAATGTCTCCTGTAATACAGCAAGATTACACTATCTATACTTACAGAGGTAGCACAGAATCAAGTTACAGTGGTAATACCACCATGTATGATGTAATTACTTATCTTTAAAAAACATGGAGAAGGAGCTGAAGTTAACCAAACTTGTGGAGAAAAAACCAACCAAACAAAAAAACCGCACTCAAACCACCAACCTCACAAAACCAGGAATGATCCTTATTTGCCTAGACCTCCCACACCCAGATACAGCAACTTAGGGGAACATTACAACTTATTTTACTCAACACCATTCAACTTCTCTAACAAGCAGTCCGATCTAGTCTAAAACAAGAGTTGACTGGACACAAACACCATCAAATTAAGCATTTCAACTCCACTTGAAAAAATGGTACTTCAAGGGAATGCTTCTGCTATATCATCCACCCCAGAAAGAGTTTAGGAGAAATGACATAAGGACTGAGAAGCAAAGTCACTGCCAACACCCCAGTACACAGCAGACAAGGCAAAGTTTCCTCTGTACAAAGAGCAGAGAAAGACAAAATCTCTCCAAGATAAATTAGCTCCTCTGGCCACTGCCTCATAAAATGATTATAAAACCTGACAAACTAAAGACTAAATGTTAAAGCAAGAGAAGGCACTACCTTCACAAAGATACCCAAGAACCACAGCAGGGTTAGTCACGTACCCATTAGTGACAGCACAAAGCATAGGGAATAAACCCCAAAGAACTAAACCTCCCAGGAAGAGGGATAGGTGCCACACTCCAATTAAATCTAACGAGAGAACAGCATACTACATCAATGTTTCAAAAAATGACTGCAGAGTGCTACAGGCAGGATGGAGCAGGCAGACAGGAGCTCCAGTAAAACCACACTCAAGTAGAAATGCCACTGTTAGGGCATGCCAGCAATTTCGTAATGCCTATTTCCAAAGCAATAACCCAAACAGGACTGTGATATAAACTTAAACAGCTCCTAAGCAGGAACATTAGCAACAGCATCTTCAACCAACGTGCTGAAAAAGGAAAAGGATATACATTTCTAATAAAAGGACGAGATACCTTTGACAAGACAGGTCCTGTGACATAAAGGTATGGTTTCTGTATGTGCAGGAAGCACAGAACTACAAGTCCCTTCGGTCCCCTATCTCATGTACAGATCCAGCCTGTGTGCTGTGCAGTGACACCTACACTGAAGATAGCATCAACACATCCATTAACAACTGTCTATTTGTAGCAGCCACATTCAGTATTTCATAAGTTCATCCACAGCCGTAAGTAAATTCATACTGATGTTACATTAAGTAGTTTAAAATGTGTTCAATTCACACCAGCTGGGATTTGTTTTTCAAACAGCCCTCATACAAGCCCAATTACTCCTTTCTAACTGGCCAGCTAAAACAAGTTTCATCAAGAAGTAGTATGATAATAATTCAGCTTTTCAAATATGTAATATATATTGCAAACCTATGAAAGTGAAAACATTTCCTCTGCATCCAAAGAAATACACCTAGCTGTCCTCAGTCATCCACACCATGTGTTTTTTCAGAACACCTCCTCTCTAGATCAGGACAATTTCACATACAAGAAAGTCGAATGTTTTCACTTTAATCAAATCTACTGTTTAGTGTCTCATTTTAGATGACAACTTTAATTGCACTTCTTGGAATTTTTTTAATTGCTATTGCCACCTAGCGGTCTCTTTCAACAGTATTAAATAACCAGGAAACCAGCATGAGAATATCAACGTCTACAGTTAAGTTTGAGAAAACCCATCAGACTTTTTCACCAATACAGAACGATCTAATACTGCTTTTCACCCAAAATAAAGGAAATGGCCAAGAACTACTCATACAGTTAAGCCTAAAGTATTACATTTTCTTTAAAATGAAATTATTTCTATAAGCAGAATAAAATATTGTCAAATAATTGTTTATATTAATAACCAAATATTGAATAATTCTCCAAACACATAATTTCTGAGAAAATGTACCATTACTAAAATCTATTTTTAAAGCCTGTTTCTTTCACTTTCTCTAATAGAAAATAGAGAAGTGTATTTCCCATCTTTCTGGTCTTTGGTTTACCATAGGTTTGCTCTTTTATGTTTACTGGCAAGACGATCTAAGTACCCCAAATACAGGAAATAAAATGCAAAACAAGTCCTAGTTTACCTAATGTAAATGAGTTACAAAACATTTCTGCTAGCAAGTTTGGCTTAGCTGTAGAAGAAGAGACAAACTAGACAGAAAGCTCTTAGTATTTATGCAGCTTTTCCATTGCTATTTCATTCTGATCCAAACCAACGTACACAGAGTTACACAGCTACAGCCAGCTCTGTTCTTTGTTCAGATTACAGCCATCTTCAGTATCCTGTGGAAACCCAGATGCTTATTATGCAGCATTAGTAACAGCTGATTGACAAGACTGTATGTCACTTTAATCCTTTCTGCTTCCATATCCCTATTTCTAACAGACAAAAGAACATATCAATAACATTTTAATAAAAAACTAAAATTTTCAAACAATTGGCAATATTGTTTCCTAACTGTTCATTGGTGATGGTTTTAGTATTCTTGGAAATAAAACACTCAGGAAAGAAACCAAATCAAATTTGAACAAACAATTATTTTCTACCAGTCATAGGCTTTTAAATACATCTTTTTTTCTAGAAAACATATGTAACTTCCATCTTTCTTTTTTACCTTGCCACTTATGTAATTTTTGTATGGCTATCCAATTTTTTTTTTTTAAAACGATATTTGCTAGGTCTAATATTTCAAAAAGTGGATGGAGGCCTCAGAGCTACTCAGTTTCTGCAAGTTTTGTGGCAGCTGTGAAGGAAAAAAAACCCAACTATTCATGCCTCCTAGAGGGAAAGCCAGGGTAGTCCATCAGGCTTGTCTAGCTGGCCAAGCAGCCCAGATCAACCTCCACACCAGTCACCACAAGCATTACACTCTGTGACCAGCTAGCACAACGCAAAGAGATGAGCAGTAGCTATAGGAGCAGCTCAAACCCTCATGCAGGTGGCCATCAGTTTCAGCACAGCACCAGGTAGGCGAATGAGACAAGGAACAGCTATGTTTATTGCAGGTGGCCCACTGAAGAATGGGAGATCAAAGGCACTGAGACTCAACTCAGTGGGAATGGGAAGAGAGGTGAACGCATCTCCTGTGGTGGAGAGCAGAGAGGAGTATCCACAGCACACGCAAAAAAGAGCCAAGGCCATTCTGATGGTGAGATACAGGTGATGTTGGATATAAACGCGCACGGAATCAAAATTTTTAATACAGCTTCTCTAACTCATGCAGCACTGAAACACGTAACAGTACAAAATTATTCGCTTTATATTCACTTTCCTTCATCTGCATTACCTGCTTTAACCTTTATCTAATTGGTATTATTATAGCACATCTCAAATATATACATTTACACTCATATATATATAATACAGATTGGTTATTATTACTGCACTTGTTTTTTTCTTTTTTAAACATTTCACATAAAATACTATGGATTTCAGTCAGGAAAGAAAAAAATAATTCTTTTTTTCTCAGCCTTGAAGAAATATATAGACCAGAAGATCTCTATACTTGAAAGATCTCTACATTATTTCCTGGAACATTTTTTATCTACTTTAGCACACAGAATATTTCTGTAATGAAGAAAGATCAGGCCTTGAAAATGTATACAAAGCCCTTTCAACTATTTTAGTTAAAACACCTATTCAATACACAATGCTACGTAGCATTGTCCACTTCTACGTAAAAGCCCCTACAGCTTCTTCCGTGACTGCAGGTACAAAGGTTCTTTTGAGAAGAAATAACAGTTTTCTAATGAAGCGCTGAATAACTACATATTAACTGTAAATAAAACCAAAAGCTACTCTGTAAACCACCAATATTTTAAGCTACTAGTTTAACAAGATTCAACCTTAAGAGGCCTTTACAAAGCCAATTTGCCAACAAGAACTTTCTCACTAGTCAGGATTTTCCCACTATCTACTACTGCAGTTCCCCACATGGAAATAATTTTTCATTGTTAGTAAAATAAAGACCATATAGACTTTCTGTAAAAACAAAGACAACTGTGTTTCGATTTTAACTCAAAGCTAATCCCCTGAAAATTTTTCTCTTTCTCTGATACGATTTCTGCTTGCAAACTACTTGCAAGTATTCCCTCGGATGTGTTGTACCATCTTTTGAATTCCAAGGTCATCCCTTTTCCTGGTCCAGAATGCCACTTCACTTAGGCATCACCAGATCAGCACTAAATTTATACCTTGTCACTCCCTAGATGCCACCTCTCGCAAGCTTTGGAATCACCTCAGCAGCTGCAAGGTTCAGAGCATGGCAGCAATTTTACGAATTCAGCATATTTGCATCCAGGTACCTAGCATGGAACTAACACTGCAAAAATAATTATCCTATGTGAAGTGAACTACTTAATATGCTGGAATAAACACCAGCATTAAAGGGTAGAGACACAGAACAACTGCAGAAGACTAGAAAGTCACAGGATGATACAGAGGCCCAGGGCTACAAACACCTCACCAATGGTCAGCTGCTGGTCAAAGGACTGCAAACTGGGAGCCGGGCAAAACCGCTCACAGGGGGAACAAAGAACAAATATCAGACATATGTAAAATACACCATTATATAGTAAGCCTGGATGGACTGACAGGCATTGTAACGTGGATTTACAGGGTAGCACAGAAAGAACAACTCACAGAAACATATAAAAATGATACAAGTAGGTTTTGGAATGAGGAGGAAGGTACCAACACCAACCTCCCAGTGGAGGCTCAAGAGGCTGGTGACTGGCCACATCCCTCCCTCCTTCCAAATGAAACCACCATCCACCTTATAACAGTGGCCACAGCACCTGAGAAAGAGCAGATAGTACCAAGTGAGTGGTGAGAAGAGACTCAAATTTGGAAGGAGAGCAGGTACAGATGGATGCACTAATAGCTATTTAACCCGAGGAGACACACACAGTCCCACAGCTGCATTAATACAACACCTCAGCGCTGGTGGGTGAGGATCATGCTGCAAACATGGGAGATAAGGAGAGAAAACTTCAGGCTGAGAGAGCATACAGCCAGAATAGTCACTGGATTTCCTCCTTCCCAGACTCCATAAAGAAAACTGGGTTCAGAATAAAGTTAATTTATCATCCTCTACATAAGGCAGTCAAACAATGTTTTACTTGGAAGGGAAATAAAGAAATTTTATTTCTATACACACACATGCTCTCTTCACCTCACTAAGTTCCAGTTTCCAATTTTCCCAGATTTATTTGAGCATTTCAGGTGTTTGCTCACACCAATCAGAGTGCATACATTTTTTCCCCCCATCAGTGAAACCTTACATTCTAAATCAGACTTTCCCCTTTCTGCTAAAGTAATGGTCCTCTTAGCCTCTGCCCTATCTTCTATTTCCTTCCTCCAAATACCCCCCACCCCCACATCCATGTATATCTGCTTAGATAGGGAAATGTCATTATACGCTCACTCACTTTTCATTCTGATATTCTAGGTATACGTTTATTGGCAGTAAATCTGGGCTTTGCTGCTTTCCAGTGCTGCTGATAAAAGCAGAAATTAAATTCTATTCTGGGAAATGGGGTGAAGACGCTTTTAATTCTTGATTAAATTTTTAATTCCATATTATCTATGGTAATTCCATTTGAAGGAAACCATATCATCTTAAAACAGAAACAAGGCAGCTTGCTCCTTTTTATTTCCCTTGCTCATAACATTGTCATGCTTTGATGAGAACACCACAAGAAGCAAATCCATGACGAAAGGTGATATAGCTCGGCAAAGAAGTGAGAGAGGAGCAATTTTTCTACTTTCTTGTTTTCAGCCTCTCCTGAAACACTAAGAGATTACACACTTCTTCCCTGCTATTAGACTATTGCCTTTGCAGAGCGTTAATAGACTTTATGTACTGAGTTTAAACGTTATTTAAAGACTCCCAAATTAAGTTTCTTATGTAAAGGCAATATCTTATCTACGTACACATAGATAACCATTATTTATTATCTATACCCACCAACTACAAAACAAAGTATAGCATATACATTTACTCAAAAATAAAATATTGGCAGAGTTGACACTGAACCAACTGTGGAGAAAAAAGTTTAAGGATATGAAAACTGAAAAACAATAAAATCTTTTTCTTATCACTGCAATGTTATGTTAAAACAGCTTTTTTATTACCAATGTAATATTCATGGCACCAAAACTGAAATATTGCTGTGGAACAAAATCTGAGCAGCAGCTTTGAAAAACAGGCTCTGAGAATTAGCTATCAGTTCATCTTTCTGCTGCTTTGCAGCAATCATTGCTAAATCAA
This sequence comes from Rhynochetos jubatus, assembly GCA_027574665.1. Classification (NCBI taxonomy): domain Eukaryota; kingdom Metazoa; phylum Chordata; class Aves; order Eurypygiformes; family Rhynochetidae; genus Rhynochetos; species Rhynochetos jubatus. The sequence continues at coordinate 14,638,260 of CM050652.1, forward strand.
ACAGGCCAGCGCCTGGCGCACCACAGTTCAACATACTCATTTAAACCATGCGCAGTTTCAGTTCAACTTAATACCTCAGGCTGTGAACTGTAATTAGGAAGAAGCTGGCACGCGTTCAGTTCCATTGCCCTTGCATATGAACATCGCTATGTCTTAAAAACACCCTGAATAAACTAACAAGACAAACAAGTTCTCTGCATTTTCTCCATCATGTCCTGATGCTAAGGAACAACTCTCAGATGTCCCATTTAGTCTGGTTTGGTTTTTTCAGATTTTTTTTTAATTCTTGCATATTTCCATAATTTTTGGCATAATTAATCACATACTCATTTGTATTTAAGATAAACACTGTCAACATAAATAATGCCATTTCTGATTAAATTACGCAGTCACACTATTCTGCATAAATGTAAGTCCTCCAGAAAAATGAAGTGAGGTTTCCTTCTCCACTTCTTGAAGAGATCACAAAGTAATTATTAGCAATCTATGAATCTCACAAATAAACTAAAAAGATTGGGGGGTTTGCCATCACTTAAACTGCTGTATAAATGTTTTAAAGTGGGAAAGGAGATAGCACAACAATGCAAAAACATCAAATGCTTTGATTCAGGTGTGGCACAGTTAGAAGAGCGAATTAGTCCTTTGTACATGTACACAGCCTGAGCTACTATGTGTTCCTTTTTCCTCATTTGCAAACACAGGATAGCAAGATCATTTAGGAGAGGTCAAGAATTTTATTTTTTCCAGATCTTTACAACACATATGTAAACACAGTACTACCTTAATGTAACGTATGCCAGAAGTAGTCTATTATAAAAATACTGAAGTATTTCAAATGTTTGGTTTGCTGTGGTGTTAATGAACTCAGTTAAAGGACGTGAAGATACTTTATTTACAGCTTCCCTATGACCAGTCACACCATTTTAGGATTTAAGCAAGCTGTGCTAAAAACAAGGAAAATCAGAAAACTGATGTTACATAGTTATAAATGATGACATACAAGAATTATTACTTACAACATCTCTTCTTGTGGGGGAAAAAGTAAACCCTCTCCCCCCCTTTTTAAACTACTTGGAATTCATAACCTTGACGCACTCATGTTCCTGTTGTCTTTTATTTCATTTAAGTTGTGGGTGACAAGGTAGCTCCAGTTTTGATTGTACCAAATGCTTATCCATGCATTCTCCAAAACTGCACACTTGTTGGCTCCTAAGCAACGAGCTTTGATTTTATGTGTTGCTGGTTTCCAGAATCCATTTCTTTCATCTTCCTGCAAGCCCGTGGCAGCTCTGGCACGCTTCTTTGTGCCCTCAGCTGTGGTACCATCATGGGCACTGGTGGTGGCTAATCCAAGGCCAGAGAAGCTGGCAGAACATGGCAGAACAGTCCAAGCACAGCAAACACCATAATCAAATGGAAAGCTTAAGGACCTCTTACAAGGGAAGTCAGCAGCACCTGGGGATTGTTATCAAAAAAGCAGCAGAAGTGGCAAAACCCACAAGACAGATGTGCAACTGCTGGTCAGCCCTTCAACGGACTAGCAGGGAAAGAACATCTGATTTACCAGAAAGAATGATGAATTTGATAGAGAAATTTTGGTTGGTAATTTTGATCCACCTGGCAATGTCACACCATACTGAGTTTACAACTTGTCACCTTAGGCCATAATGGTCAGCAGTGTGTGTCCTAAAACCAGGCTTATCGTTGCATCTGATTACTCTTAGACTGTCATGTGCTCTCCTATGAATCCTCCTGAGACAGATGAAGCTTTATACAAAAGGACATTTATTTCAAACAACAAATGAAAATTAAAACATTTGGTTGAATATAATCCCCAAAATATATTTAACCCATTGATCTTTCCCAATTCTACTATCCAAACTACCTTCCCAGTTAATCACCAGTGATCTAGAATGTGAACTCTGCAAACCAGGCCCTGATGTCTGGAAAAAACTATAATGAAAACATAAGAGATCTCAGAATAAATCTGTGTTTTCATTTCAATATACATATTCAGTTGTGTATTTTCATGTTCCTTTTAATTGCAGCTATTAAAAGTACTCTGTTTTCACCAGCCTGGCAAAGCACAGGGCAAGAGTTGAAACCAGTAGCTATCCCAGAGAAGGCACAAATGAAGGAGAAGAGAGTCTGGTCTACTTGCACTTGTACCTCAAGTTTTTGCAATGTTACAGTTAGGAGAAAATACGGCACCCTGTGAGACACAAGCTAGTGAGAGCCATTTTAGAAACACAAAATGAGATCAAAATGGTCACTTTAAAAGAATAACCTCTTTATTCCTAAGACAAATATTCCCATTACACAAACAAGATTTTTCTGGCTTCAGAAATAAACATTAGAGAATACAGTTTTTCTATTTCTCAATAGTGAGAACAGGATAAATAACTGGATTTTCTGCACTGTCTTTCCTGTAGAATATGGAGAAAATTAGCCAGCTTTGTTGCAACATTTTTAGATAAATTAATCAATTCTCAACAATACTTCTTCTGGACAACTGGGGAAAAAATAGGTATTGTCTACTGAATAAATGGGTTTGACCTAGTTTCTAGATGCTGGATTTACTAAACAACTGGGATTAGCAGTGAGAATGCAGTATTTAAAGTACCTGATCCATCCTAAAGACCAAAGTAGTGATCTAACAGGTGTCTGGTGATCTAAAACACAGTGGTAGCCTCAGTCTAGTTCTTTACAGCTCTATCACACATTTCAAGTCAAATTGAGACTCACACATTGTGATTTCACATCCAGCTTCTCCAAAAGCCTTGACTGGCAGGTGTGCCCGGATTATGTCTGCCCACAACAGCAACACCCAGTTCATCACAAAGCTCCCAGTCCCCAGGACTGCTTGTCCCTGATTAAAGAGTGACACTATAAAGTACACAGTGCTGGAAGCAACTACCCAAATTGCCATGTGTCATCTTTCTCCACACTGTTGACACGATCCAAGACTTAAAAGTTGCTATATAGCAAACTGGGGGGGGGGGAGAGAAAATCTCTAAATGACATAAAAATAGAGGCACTGTTTTAACAGCATCTGAGTAGAATTTGATTAAATGTCTAGGACCAGTGTCATGAGACTTGGACACCAACACGTGCTGGAACACTGTTACGAAACACGTTGCCCCAAGCAATGGACTACCTTAAAAACAGCAAGAAGAAAAGACAACAGAGGTAAACATTCTTTTTTTCAAATACTATCATCTGGTAAAGATGATTCCTATTCTTTTGAACTAGAACACAGAATAGTATCGTGAAGCTCCTGGTTGTTTCCAAGTTTCCCTGACGCTGCTAAAATTTTAAAACATTCACCTTGGAACAGATTCTGGCAACAGGGATCTGTCACACTGTGACTTGTCACACCAGGAAAGGGAACTTGACGAAGTTAGAGCCTTTGATCTCCTCAGGGCACCCTCTTTCATAAAAACGTTGAATTGTGACCACTATGCTGAAAAGAAAAATCAATTTAATCACTAAAACAGCCTCACTGACCAAATCACCACATGCATGTTCTTTGTAACTCAGAGATACTCAGCCACAGTCAACCAGCATGCTGATACCTGTCAGTGAAACTCGATAGCAACGCTTCCCTTTTAATCACTTGTCTTCATCAGTCTGCTGCTCTTGATTATTCTGCAGGGGAGATGTAAAGCTACTGGCCATCCCTTCCACACCAAGGCCTTTAATCCTGTGATTGACACTTGCATATGGCAGGTTGAAACAAGAACCTCGAAATTCCTCAGGCATCTAACTCCTATTTCACAGGTGAGCGAATCACTGAGCTACTTCATCAGCATGAGAACTGAAGCCTTAAAACAAAGCTAGGTGTTCACAGCAACAGAATACCCAAATTCTTAGATTCGTGCCTTTAAATCCAAGGCTCACTTCGGCATCAGCCTGAGACCTGCAGATGGCATCAAAGGCTACAGGAAAAGTAGCCTTTCAGGCACACCCACTCCTTCAGTATTTTGCGCTCCTTGGCATGCATCCCCACGCCTTCGTCACTACCTTACTGTCCTTGGGCTTACGAAAGCCCTTCTCTAACACACACCTCAACTGAGTCACTGTAGACTGGGATTCAGTGGCTAACTCCCATCTCACGGCTCCATCCTGAGGCGGGTACAGCAGTGCCACACGCCGGGTCACACAAGCCCCGTTTGGAGTTAGGCTCACAGATGCTGTCAGGTCACACATACCATCAGATGCTGCAAGTGATCTACTGAGGTGGCCTTACAAATCTAAGAGCTGCCACGCTAATTTAAATCAAATACATACCTAGGCCAGTATTATGCCACTGGATGCCAGAAACGTATGTTTAGAGGCGAGTATGCAAGTGGATCACTCTATTTTAGGTCAAACTTACATGACAGGGCTTCAGCAAACGCTGGTTTGGAAAGTCAAATTGCATGGACAGTAGCATACTTCAAAAACTACTCATGGTTCTAGTGTCCACTCTTATCCTCCCTAAACCCACCTATTATTTGGCCTCCACGACATATTACAAAGTGACATTCTGCCATTTGTACTGTACAAAAAGTAGGGGTTTTTTTGCACTGAAGTCACTGTTTGGGTACCATTGTTTTGTAATGAAAAAGGCAAGTTATTCATTCTTCCCTTTCTATAACAGCAATGATTTTTTCAGGTATGTCAAAATGCTCCTCAACCACCTTTATGTATCTGAAAAGGACGAGCCATGAATGAAGCTGTCCAATGCAAAGAAAAAAAGAGACATCCCAAGAGACAATTTTCTTTAAAACCATGGATATGAGAACAGTGTAATTTCAGTACAGTTTGAAAATTAGTAAACAATTCATTTTAATATCAGAATTGAAGGTACAGATATTGTACCTAGACAGCTCTGACCTTGTTGAAGCAATAAAGAATAGAGATACTAATTTTTTTCCTCAGGGATAGGAAAATATAATTGACCTTTATGGAATTCTCCCTTCCATTTTAGAAAACTGCAAACTAAGCATTGACAATAGCTCAAGGCAACTGAAGCCCTTGATTCTTTTAGTCTCCTACATTCAAATTATTGACTTTTAATCGACTAACTTCAGTTGAGGAAAAAACAGCAAGGCACCAATACTGCCAAGATGCATTATTTCACATGAACCTATTTTGTGATTTGGCTCTAATCAACTAGTTCGAGATAAGATTCCTTTCTCATTAACACTCAAAGAGACTCCATAGCAGAACATTACTTCATTACGCAGGACCTCAATATAAAAGTCTTCCAGCTGCTTTGCTAGACAAAACCAGGCTATGCAGCATTAGACACAGGCACTGGTTTAATCATAGAATTTCTAAATGTGTAGGCTAAACTAAAAACAGTACACATATAACTCAAAACATGTTACTACCTTTACAGAGGTTCACCTTGCAACGTAGTAGGCCACCTTTTTCAGCCAAAATCTTGTTCATACTGTCTTCTGTTAAATACAAAAACTTGTTCTCTGGTTGTCTTAGGTTCAAACAGATACAGACTGCTGCAGTTCTGCTGTACCATCTGCTTATCTTTCTAGCCATTTCTCCACATAACTTCCGCACATTGTCAGAGATAATTCAAACACAGTAGTTCCCAAAAGCAAATCTCATACTAAAAGGCATATTACTGGGGTAGAAAGGGAGCACAGGAGGAAGACTACTACCAAAGCTCTGACAACTAAATAGAACCATCCCCTCTTACAATGTGTTATAACTGTTAGCAGATGAAAAGTCAAAAATGGGAAAACAAGGGTAAGCGCCTTTAAAAAAACCCAACAGTTTTGATTGATAGAAAAACCAGGAAGCAATGGTTATCACTTCAAAAATAGGAAGGCTGGGACAAACAGTATTTTAAAGATATGAATATTGGGAATTCTAAAGACAGAAAGACAATTTTTTATTCCTTCAAATATTAAATATTTTTAATTTTATTTTCTTTTCAAAGCAGCCTAGGAAAATGGGGCCCATTCCTAAAGTCCCCATTGGCCATTAGAACAGAATTAGTTGATTATTAAAACACAGGCTAGGTTGCAAAGGTAAGAGTTGGGCAGAATTGTAACAGGAGTAATCAGTAAGAAAAGAGGTTGAATACAACTGCTGTATAGTTATGTTTTCATTTTTTAACGGTTCTATCCCTTTCTTCTGGAGAGAACTGAGGTCACCTCATTTGCTTTCATTAGATACTGGAGTAACTTTGGGTACTATCCTTCTGAGTCTTTCCTAGTCCTCCTCCTTAAAAATTAACATTAGCTTCTCTGACATTCTTCAGTAAATCATCCCACAAACAAAAAGAAGGAAAAAAAAACCCAAAAACAACAACAGCTTTGCACGCTGATACAATACAACCACAAGTTATAAGAGCTCATGGTCGTTCTCATACAGGAAGCCCAGGAGGTATACCTGTAGCCTTTGACCAGCAAACACCCATGGGCCCAGCAACTACCTAATACATGCTACTTTTAAGAAAAAAAACTTAGTTGTCACCAAAAAAAAAAAATTACTGTTTTGTCTAAGCACAACAAACATGCTTGAAGTATTGAAACACTTTTGTAATTTCCTGGACACCAATTAACTTTCTAGTCCTCCTCATCTATACCTAGACCCAGGCTTCCTTCAAACAAGGATTAAAATTAATATTAACTTATATACATGAGCATATTTATACATAATATATATAGAAGTTCGTGTGCACAGTAGCAAGTCTAGTACCATTTTCACATGAGAAGACAGCAAAAGCTAGCTAAATACGGCTTACTATCCAAAGCTCACTGTCTTGTACAATCACATCCAGAGACGAAATGAAAATGTTTTTCAGTACAGGTATAGATTTACTCTTTTATTACAGACATTAACCCAACAAACAGATGAGCAATTAGCGAATCCACTCAAAATACAGGTATGCTTACAAGAAGCATGTGCAGTTTCCACTACAGCCCTACAGTTCACATCAGCCTTTGCCACTAGCTTTCCCGTGAAAAGATGATGATCCTTAAAAGATTGCAATTCTTGAAAAACACGAACGGAATTTAAAACAAAAACCAATTTTAAATACAAAATCCTTGTCTCTTAAGAGTAAATAATGTCTTGTATCTGTTCCTCAAGGGGACCTGCAGATCTTCTCTAAATGAGGAATTTCCAGAGGGTTTAATCCAATACAATGTTCTCATTGTCCAAGATTTTTATTTCTTTAATGGAATTTCTAGTTTAGACAGACATATTAACTTCTACAACACTTACTGCTCCAGAAAATGCGTGAGACTGAACACAAACCTTATCTGAGCATACTAAAACCAATGCCATTTCATCAAATATAATTACTACAAATGAAATTAAGGTCCCAGGAGGGCATCTCCATTTGTCGCCTACTCAAAACCTGACATAACCCAGGAGCCCAGTAAAGGCCAGGATGCGTGTGGCTGGGGACCAGCCCTGCTGACAGGGACCTAGTAAACAACAAAGCTGAACACCAGTGAGCATGACACCGCCACAGGAACGAAGGCAAACACAGTCCTGGGCTGCATCCGCATGAGCACTGCTAGCAGAGGTAAAAATGTAATCGTCCCACTCTACTCAGCACTTATGTCACACCTGGAGCACTGTGTCCAGTTCTGGTCCTCACAATTCAAAAAATACACGGACAGACTGGAGAAGGTCCAAAGAAGGGCCATGAAAATGATCAAAAGGCTGGAGAACCCTCGGAGGAAAGACTGAAGGAGTTAGGCCTCTAGGATAGGTATCCACCCTCAGATATCCACTTATTGTGGCCTCAAACCACTGGTGGTCAAAAAAAAGCCCATCTCACATACACACACTTCCACTCTCACCCTTGCAAAAAAGCTAATGAAAACCTTGGGGAGGGTTTGCAAACCCTCTGCAAGCACAGAATAACTGAAGGCAATGAAAGCCACGGTAACACTGTGCAAGGTGGTCATTTTGATTCTCCTCAAAGTTACTGAAAGAGGCTGAAAAAACACCATGGTAGAGAAGCACTGAACAACGAAAGCAGTGAATAATTTTCTGACATCAAGATTCCACAGTAATGTCATATATCCAAAACCTTGATAGCTGTACAATACCTACAGGTCCAAGAAGTTGGTCACCTGGAAGTAGGCAGTACAGAAATCTGGCACTTGCCATGTTATCTCACATACATACTCGTCACCACTATAAAGGAGTATCGCATGGTCTCCATCACCTGTTGTAAAGTATTGCTTAAAGACAAAACCAAAAAAAAACTACTCTAAGAAAACTGAATTTTGAGAAGTCAATCTGGATTTACACATTTGTATTGAAGTATTCAACACACTTAATCCTCTCTCCACACATCCACACATCATCATCTGCATTTTTTACATACAAAACTATTCTTTAACTTTGGACAAAAATTTATAGTAAACGTGTTAAAGATGACAAATCTCTGATTAAATATTCAACTGAGTTTTTGTCATATTCACTGAGAAATAAAGTCAGGCAAAATAAAAGTATCCAAGATAAAAGTTCGTTCCAGCTGAAGCCATTACTAATCTGATGCAGAGCCTACCATTCTGCTAATGCAAAACGTAGGACATACCTGAGGCCACCTTTTACATAACTGGGTTATGTTAGCACTAAGTAAAGGATAGTAAACAGGCTTGTCCGACTGTAGGCAAGTTTATCTCTGATCTCAGACTTGGGTGGCTGTCAAAAATGTTATTTCACAGACCTCTCTCAACACAGATCTTCATTTTAAGGAGAAATAATTCACAAAGGACCCGAAATAGCCGCTTTGATTAATGTTTTGTCTGACTCAAACACACAAGCAGTACATACACACTGCATGCAGGTCCATATATTCTAACCCAAATCAAGTGCTGTTGTCTTAAGATAATGAGATACTATTCCTTTTCAGTAGCCTGGATGACTGAATTCAAAGTAAGGCCATACCAAGCAGACTTTATTATTACATACAATTTTAGATATAGTCTTGATTCAAGGCAAAGTGCTTTCTCTTCAGAATATGAGCCACTTCTACTTTCTCATTTTTCCCACCCTATTACATTAAAAACAGGGATTCACCACGACCAGTTCTCATCACTGACTTAAGGGGTCAACACTGAGCAGTTACAGGACTGATCTCATGGCCTATGGCAATCAAGGCCATAACAAATGAAAAGCTATTCAGCATTGAAGATCACTAATTTTTTTCTTCTTCAGTCACCATCTCGATACTCTTCAAACAAAAGCCTGCAAGGAAGCTACAACAATGCAATAGAACTCTCCTAGCCAATACTAGAAAAGGAATCCTGCAGTTCCTTTGAAGCACGTTGTTACCAGCAACAATGGAAGTTGCTCTATAAAGCTATGACACCACAGAAGATTCTTCCTACGAACCACAGTTTAAAAAAACCAAACCAAAAGAAACAGCCACCACATACCACAACAGCTTTGGATTCAAAACCAAGTCACAATTTTGACACAGTGAACAAGTTCACTACAGGGAATTTATGATACAGAATTTCCACCCATCAAATCAACATTCCTATTTGCAGCTACTCCGCCTTTGCTGCACATCGCAGATACTGTACAGCTCTAACACACTAGTACATGCTGTAACAGTTGAATTTAAAGCAAGGCTAGGAACAGGACAAACCAGGTATTTTTGTTGAGAATGTCTTCGGAAATAATGTCCGCTGCTGGCTTTACTATTTAGCCACATGCAAAGAGACTTAAAAACTTGAAAGGAGTTTCCCTTTCATCAAGGGCATAAAATAGAGTAGGAAGTCTCCATAGGATAAAAGTGGTTTGAACAGAAAACATACGTAGCAGAAAAGAACTGATGGCTCTGTTGTCTACCGCAGCAAAACTACTGTTTCCCGAGGCAACTGAACAGATTGGACCATCGCATCTGGAAATGCCGACTCAGTATGGCGAGTGGCCAGCTACTGACTGTGCACCCTGACTTAACAGTAGCCAGTTTCTTCAGCAAGCACAAAAGTAGAACGTCGTCTAAGTAGAACAGAAGCGTATTAATCACCTTGTGGTTAAGGCTCAGCCGAAAGCTACACTAACAATTCTGAACCTAGAGTTACAGTAAAATTTAAGCTACTTGTGTTTTCAAAGTGGTAAAACAAATCCATGTAACGTTAAAAACTGACTTTCCAGAAGATGTTTGGAAACAAGGGAACCAATCCAATCAGACCGCATGTCTTGTGTGTAAAATATGTTTCCATTGCAGTAACTCCAAATTCACACAACTGAAAGCATAATGCAGTTTTCATACAGTGCTGGAGGAAACAGCAGTAGCAGAAGAGGATGTGAACAAAATTTAGGTGTCAATGTCTGACAACCACTACACCAACATTTCATCCTACATTATTTTTTACCCATCCCAAAGGGGCAAAACGTTCATCATAACAAAAAAACCCAACCACAATCCCACAGGATCAGGGATGAATTATTATTTCTTTCTGTAGAAAACAGAAAGGAAAAGACCTTGGCCCTTGAATCCTTTACCATAGCAACACCTTTACCCCATCACATATAAATCCATCCATCATACCTTGCTTCCCAGTTCTAAAGACTGAATGACTAGGAGTAGAGCGGGATGAGGAACATCAGGATGCATGTTTTTCTGCCAGAACAAAGTAGGTAGACTGGATCCCCAAGCAACAAAAACAAAGTGAAGAGTCTATTGGTATCTTAATGAGACACCAATAAAGTCTCACTGAACAAAATACAGTGAAAGTTGGTGAGAGATGCATGTAAACTTACAAGGAGAAAAGATAAAATAAGGAGGAGTCCAAAGCCACATTACCCTAGGAAAGAGTAGTTAAAGTGGGAATACTATAGAGATCGAAGAAGGTTCCTACACGGTTCAGTGAAAACAGGTATCACGAGAACAAGCGAAGGTGAACTGGACAGTGACAAGAACATAGAGGGTTTGCAGAAGACAGGGCGGGGGAGACAGACCATGACTTCTGTCCCTTCTGCAAGGCCAACAGAGATTTAAACAGATTAAAAAAAAAAAAAACCAACAGTATCGGCATTGCTGGCAATTATATACATCTGGTAACAGGAAATAATCTGACAGTACGGAGCAGGCAGCAGAGAGCAATACGGGTGTACCAGGCTGTTAGCAGGGTAAGAAAAAGTACTGCCCATAGATGGGACAATGCTGCCAGTCAGAAATCACGGACCAGAAAGTACAAGACCAAGGACACCGTGAAGATGAGAGAGATGGAGGGTGATTTAAAAGGGACACGAGGGCTGTGAGGACCAAGCCTGTGCAGATCCCCGGCAAACAGGGGTTTCTGGGCGACAGCCGAGTGCCCGGCACGGGTCTCCAGAGCAGGAGGGCCGGGCCCTGCCCGACAGAGGCTAAGCCCGGGTCCAGAGTTAGGGACAGTCCGCGGGGGGGCAAAGCCGACACCCCCCGCGGGAGGGCCCGGCCCCGGCGCGGTGTGCTCTGCCCGGGGGAGCTGCCGTCTGTCCCGGCGGCGGGAGCCCGGGGATCCCAGGTGAAAGCAAGCCGTGGGGCCGGGACAGCGCGGGGGCAGCGGGGCCGGGCCGCGGGGCTGCCCTGACAGACGTTACGGAGCAGCGGTGGGGACAGAGCGAGGGAAGGGCTGGCACCGAAGCTGTCCCGGGGGAGAGGCTCCGTCCCGGCGGGTCGGGGATGCTCGTACTCACTTTTTGTGGGGCGGCGGGTGCTTGTCCTTCCTGCCGGCCGCCGCGGACTGCTTGGGCCGCCGCCTGCGGGCCTGTAGGGCCAGCACTGCCGGGGAGAAGAGAACAGCCGGGAACCGGCGTAAGCGGCGGCCGCGCAGCCCCCCCGCTCCCGCCCCGCCGGCCGGCACAGCACGGCACGGTACCTTTGCGCGAGTTCATCGCTTCGCGCCGCACACTCCTCGGCGGGAGCGCCGCTCCCCGGGCTCGCCCGGTCCCGGTCCCGGTCCGTCACCGCCGCCCGCCAGCCGGGAGCGCGCGCCGGGCACCGGCCGGCAGCAGCAGCACCCTCACCCCCCGCGCCGCCGCCGCCGCCAACTACGCAGGCGCAGCCCGGCCGGCGGGGCCGCGGCCGGAAAGGCGGGGGCGGGGCGGCGGCAGGTGGTGGCGCGCGGCTGGCGGGAGGGTACCTGAGGCGGGGAGCGGCCCCTCAGCGCTCGGTTGTACGGCCAGCGGAGGGGCAGCTTCGGCCTCTTCCGCGGGTCCGCAGCTGCCGCCTGGCTGCCGCCGAGGTGGGCTTTGTCAGGTCGTCGAACCGACTGGAAATTGATTGTGCCAGATTTGGGATGGTGGTCGGGTGGCGAAGCGATCCGCCCCGTGTGCGCCATGCTGGGAGCTGTGAGGAGGGGGAGAGGGAGGGCGGTCTGCCTCCCCGGCAGCAGCCGCGGCGAGATCAGCTTTAGCTTGTCCCGACACCTGCGTGGGGTCAGGTGCCAGAACCAATTAACCTCATGACACAAATCCAGGGAAATTAGATTTCCTTAATTCTGATTCCTCCTAAGTTACTTGATTGTCACAATGGACAACTTTTGGCCATTGTTTTTTCCCGCCTATGAGGTCTTGTTGCCCACCATACCAAGCTCTGCTCAGATTTAGCCTCGTAATGAACTGTTGAAAACTGTCCCTTCTTACTCGAGCCGTGCATCGCATGACTCAATTTTTGACAGCGTTACGACTGAAATTCTGTAATCTGTAACCTACACCTCATGCAGAAGATCGCATCAAAACCTCCGGTATGAGTGTGAAGCTTGTCTGCCTTATCTTCACGTGGGACTGGAATTAAAGGCATAGTAACTGAAAGGTAACAGGGAGCAGTCGTTAAATTTTGAGGCCTCCCTAAACGGCAAGGCAAAGAATCCGTAAGGATGAAGCTCTAAAAGCAGCTGCAATCAAGGTATTAATGAGAGTGAAGGGAACTAGCAGTAATCACTGGTCTTAAGTAATGGGATCATGGAGATTTCAACTAGACAGAAAATTGAATTCCTGGTTATGGTTAGTTCACTTAGGAGTGGGACAGGGACAGAAAGATAAAGCTAGACAATTCAAAAAGGAGGTAGCACAATGTATAATACCTTTTTGTCTGACTAGGGAGCCTGGTGAACAGAAAACAATAGGACCTTGAAGTTTCTGATCTACAGCGCTCATGAGGCACCACAGCTGCATTTCTAAGCCAAAACATTTTCTGTGTCCCTACATCCTCATAAAAGAACACAAGAAAAACCCTTTCCAGTATAAAGTACTACTCAGGTAATGTGCAATCTTGGTGTGTTACATGTCTCCCTTGTGGTCAGTCTTTTGGTGATAGTTCAGTGTGATAGGTCAGGCAACAGGACACTACTGAAATTCTGAAGACTTTCTGCTCAGAAAGTTTAGATGCATGAAAAATAATAATAGTTGAATGTTAAACAGCAGATTACATATTTACCCGTTGTTTCCCGGCTAATTTTAACTTAATTGGTTCAATTGTGCTCCTGCATGAATACTTGTGTCTGTGCAGAGGATGATAGAGACCACAAGGCTGTTTTCTTTCTTTGTCAGGGGCACTGCTGCCTTAAAGTTAACCTTGTATCTATGGCTGTAGAGTAGAAACCACATCAGGTTCCCAGTCATCTTTTCAGCTACTCATGTGCAATTCTGTTTACTTCATTAGGAGGTCTGTGTAGAGCTCATTGGACTGTTGGGTCTTAGATAACTGAACTTTGCTTACATCAACAGGATTATAAATGCTTCAAATCTGGAGTCAGGAAGGAATTTCCCTCACAAGCATAATGTCAGCAACATAATCAGGGGGAGGGAACAATCTGCTAGTGCACAGAGAAGGAATTATGTTAGGACCAGGTGGGTGTATACTACACAGTCCATTTCTTTCCATTCTAATGGGTGCATATGTTGGGACAGAATTCTTCCTGTTTTTTGTTGTTTCATCCCCATCCTCCACTGAAGAGCCACTCAGAGGATGCTCATGCAGAAGTGCAAAAAAAATCACTGAGACTCTGTATGTATCTGTAGAGGATTACCATGTGTGATTAAGTTAAGGTCAGTAGAGGTGAGGTTTATTTCCGAAAAGAAAAAAAAGAAAAGACCACCTTATTTCTCAGAGTCTTGTGAGTGTAATTCCCTTCCTGAGAACACAAGCAGTAAGTGAAAATTCAAAAAATTACAGAAATAATTCAAGGTATGTGCTTGTTAAGAATGGATCTACCCCAAATTATGTTTGTTTGAATCCACTTATTTCAGTGAAATTCTTCACTCCTTTTTCAATACATCTTACTGTCTCTTTTTGAACCTAATGTGGGAACAGGGGTCTGCTTTACAGGGATTACCATAGAGCTCGTTCACTCTGGGGAAGGGCACTATGAGATTTAGGTGATATGACTTACCCAGAAAGGAGGGACAGATTTGGGTGATCTTAGGTGCAAACATCAGGGGAGAAGAAGGAGAAAATAGCAAATTATGGAATTATATTCTACCTGTTTATAATACAGTTTTGACCAGTCATCTGACACCCCACAGATCTTTGGGTTGTTTCCTTTTCACCTAGCTTTTAAATATGCCACTTAACACAAGAAGATGTAACTTTTCAGACATGAATGAAATACATTTGTACAGAATAAAAAGTTACCTAGCAACAATCCTGTAAACATGATATTGTCATCTTTCTGAGAATAATTCAAAATTCTTCCTTCAGTAGAGGGATGTTAGAAGCTTTTGCCCTGATTTCTGTACCAGTTCCTTTCAGCACTGCTTTTCCCACTGTGTGGTAGCATGTTCTCTGAACTGCATTTTCTCAGAAATCAGGATATGAGCCAACTTCATGGTGCTCTTGCACAGAGTAGAACAAACAAGAAGTAACGCATAAGGCAGAGGGAGGGGAAAAAAAACAAACGATGGGTGGTAGAAAAAGGAAAAAGAACAATGTAGTGAAAGGAAATTCCCAATTAAAGGAGAGTTCTTATTAATATGCAAGTCCAGCCTTCTCATCCTCTCTCTCGCCTTGCCTTTCGTAGTTGGCTCTTGTTCCTTCAGTTCCCACCCCCATTCCGCATTTCTTTAAGTATGATACACTTGTGTAGGCATACAAACAATGAGTCTGCCCTTCTCTTGTTCCCTGAAAGAATTTTCTGGCTACCAACATACTTTTTTTTCCCCCTTCAGTATGTAAACAAAGCAAAGGGGAAAATTCTCAGCTTGGTTTTGAGCAACACAAACAACAAACTTGCAGATAGGAAGTATTAAGCAAGAGTAACTAATAAGCTGGGTTTGCTGTCAAAGTCAGGAGGGCTGTTGGTTCGTCACTGCTTGAGTATAACCAGTTAACATTAACAGAGGGAATGCACAGGTTAAACAAGAAAAGTAGGCTTGTTATCTCAGTAGTGTAACTGGAGAAAAAAGAGCAGGAAGATTGAGTTGGGATTTCCAGAAAAAACAGGTCAGAAACTCCTGAATTAGGTTCCTGGCTCATTCACTGATTCATTGTGCGCTTCCTGAAGCAAATTACGTGACTCACCTGACTCATTTTTTTCATCTTTAAAATCATAGAGTGTATGCCAGCTGCACAGAGTTAACATTGGTAGAGAATTCTTGTTTTTCAAGTAAATTTGGATTAGTAATAAAAGAAGAAAGATATAAAGGACAAAGCAGATCAGTTAGTACCAATTTGATATAATATTAAAGACTTACCTATGCCCAGAAATAGCTGCATCAACCCAGATATATATTGTACATAGTGTAAAATAGGGCATGAACTGGCATGACTTAACTCAGATCTGAAATAGGATTAAAACAGACTGTGGCGACATTTTAATTATAATATTTCTTCTAGTGTTGAAGTATCCAGATTTCCAGAATGACTCATTCTACCTTCCCCCATTACTTCCAGCAGGCTCCCAATCCCCTTTCGGTTAAACTTCCTCCGGTTTCCTGAGTCCTTGTCTTAAATTTCTTCATTAGCCCCCTCTCTTCCTCATTCCTAGGTCTTTACCCAGCTTGCCCTTCTCATCTCAACATCCCTCATCTCCTTGTTCCAATCTATTGCCCTTTTTTTCCCCTCTGTTTAAATTGGATGGTTTCTTCCTTCATGCTGATTAAAGGTCAGCAAGGGAAGAGAGGATCACCGAAAGATTAGCAACTGCTCTCAGTTTCCAGATCAAACACAACACAAGCAATTACAGGGAAAGCTCTTCAGCAGTGATAGCACAACACAAGCAATTATAGGGAAAGTTCTCCAGCAGTGATGCAGTGGTGGTTTGGACTCATGCCTACTATTTCTCTCTGAATGGCAGCTATGAAGTCTGGTCATGTGTGAGAGAGATTTATCTGCTACGTGGTCATAGAATAATTTGAGACGGAAGTATTAAACACTCTCATGTCTCTATCCAGCATGTGCAAAATGCTGGTTTACAAAGTCTTATGATTTAGCCAGATTGGAGAAGATTTTCATAGAGATTGCTAAGGCACATCTTTGATACTATTCTTTCTATGAAATCTCAGCTTCCTACTCCAAGGTAGGGATTGCCAGAGGAGAATCCATTAGAAATCAGATGCAGGGCTTACCCCGTTTCCTTTTCTCTTGGCTTGGACTACACAAACAATAATCACAATGAAAAGGGACAAGCTGTAAGCTCAAGCTTAATGTAAGGGGAAGCAATTGACTTATTTTCTCTTGAAAATCTTCTCTTCTCCACAACCTCCCCTGTACTTTCACTTGATACAAGATGTTTTCACAGCCTTCAGAAAAATCACACACCAGCTGACTAGGAGGATGATGACAGGTTATGTCAGTAGTGCCCCAGATGTCCTTTATTCACACATCCTTCAGTGTTACATCACTACAATGCCCTCACTGACATCTTTCTGGGAGGTTAATAGCCATTACCCTACTGCATCCCAGTAAGGACCAGTGTTCCTTAAAGCATTCTGAAATAAATTTCTGTTAGTGGAATGGCCAGTAAAGAAGCACTGGCCAAACTGGGTTGTCCAGGTACTGTTTGAGAACAACATCATGGCAGCAGAGTCTGGTTGTCCTGCTTTGTAGGAAGCAACCATTTGGTAAACACTGGCTCAGTTACACAGGCAGCAAGCATGAGCAGCTACAGTTGTCAGTACGCTATTGTTTACCATTAAGGCACACAACAGTGCCACTTTTGCTTAATTAATCCTGACTATATACTGGAGCTGAGGAACTACTGTGCTTAGAGATGCATTTCCGAGTGTCTCAGGATTCTTTTAATATGATCAAAACCACTTTTTTTTTTTTAATTATGAATTATTTCATTACTCAGCATAGGATATTTCATCCCATATGATTAAAATTCTACAAAGTTAACAGTAACTGGATCTTACAAAGTGAAATGTCAGCCAGCTTCAATGGTCATAGGCATCACCAGCCTGGTTCATAACGTGTGAACTAGCCGTTCAGTTTTATTCTATCTGGTATGTCTATACCATATCTATGCTGTGTAGAACAGCAATATTGTTTTTTTTAAAGCAGAAAATGTTATAGCTAATCGTTAAAATAAAAGCAGAACTGGTTTGGCTTGTTAGCCAACCAGTATTTCTTTCCAGCCTTCACGAAGAACACTCATAAATGAACTTTGTTACTTTCAAAGAACTGAATAAAGACTGATTATACACCTCTAGGCACGTGAAATTCCCTGTGCTCCTACTATAAGATGCATAACCAAATAACAGCGAAAATATAAACAGCCAGCTATATTCATTCAAAGCACAGAGAGCTAATCCACTGCGATTTGGCCTTGTGCATTGTTTCTTAAAAATTAATTCAGTGGGTTTGATTTTTCAGGTTTGATTTAATCATGTTTTACGCCCACTTTGCCGTTCCATTGTAGTAACAGAAATGACTGTTGTAGGACATATTCACATGCTTTTGCCTTCAGAGCTGCAAAATATTGGAATAAACATCAACAATGTAAATATTGTCACTAAAAAATATGCCTTCACTGCATTATTTACTCAAGCCAGACCTTTAAAATCACTACACTGTAAAACTACGTTCACACAGTATGTCCATTTATTTACAGTAACTTCTAAGTATGGGTATTTTTACCCACCTTCCAGAGCACTCAGTACTTTACTAACAAGGCTGCCCTCATACAGAGCAGGATTAAGCACAAAACTAAAGAATTATGGCTCTTTCAGTTCCTAGTGAGGAAGGAATCCAGTGTAGGACAATGATTTCTTTTTTGTCCAGATACCTAACTTCAACCTGTTTTGAAAATAAGGGCTTTTATTGCCTTCAAACACAGGTCCAGTAGGCATATAAATCCATTTCCTAAAATCTCCTCCTGTATTCTACCTTATGAATTATTCTTAAAGTAAGAATACAATTGCAGAAAACAGCAGAAAAAGCAGAATGGCAAGAAACAATTGCAAAATGGTAATAAAATGCACATCCGATTAGTTGATGGTAGAATACATCTCAATCTATTTGTTTACTGATACGCTCAGCGCTATGTGCGTTCAAAGGAATAATGCAGTGTACCATCTCTGAATGCACTGTACTGTTTCTACAGGGACAGCAGCAAGAAATGTTACTGTGAACTAAATACACTGCTAAATCCAGCGCATACACTCAGAGCATGCCCCTTATCACTGAAAATCCAGGAGAACAGAGTGTGCCTTTTCCACCTCTTCCTTTGAATTATAGCTGAAATCCATGTGGAAATGGGATGTTGTGGATGGTTTTGTCCACATACTGATTTATCTAATGCTGTTCTGGTTATAGAATCTTTGCCCTGTTCAGAACTTTGAATAAGGCTCCCTGTCTCTTCTTTCTATCCCCAAAATAATATATAGTTCAAGATCAAGAATTCTGTTACAAACTAAAGTACCGTATGAAATTGTACTACGAATCTACCTGCCAATAAGAAAAATATGCAAAAATCTTACTTGCAGTGAAAGAAACAATAATCTCAATTGTAATGAAAATATGCATCGCCAGCATAGTATTTTCCTTTTCTCCAGAGCCAGCCTGGTCCTCGTGTAAAAGGAGTACATCTGTCCAGGTGGTCTTCCATTTCAGGAGTTTAGGGTTGGCTATTGCCCTTTAAAATCTGGAATTGCTTAGACAGCTGAAGAACCTGATGATGTGAAATATGTGTCCCCTGTAATATTACGTACAGCCTGGTAAAGACGTGGGAGCTGGAGCTTACTGGGCATGAGGGGGAAGAGCAACTCAAGAAATTATACTTGATTTTGTAACTTGTGTATTCTAACTTTGCAGCTGTTCTCTAAATTATTTGGAACCACTTTTTTCTTCTTTCCAGATCCTTTCAGTAGAACTCAAGATGTACATTAAGTCTGTTTCCAAGACTTATTTACAGCAGGTTATCCTTGAATCTTTGTTGGTTTGGTTTTGGTTTTGTTGTTTTTAAACTTTGCTGGATCAGGGCCCTTTTCACCAAATATGTATCTGATTTTGCACACAGAGGGAAGAAAAAAAAGTACCATCCCTGTAACACTTTGTATCCTACTAAGCCTTAAATTAATATTTTATGTGCTTACTGTGCTTTCATTTCGTCTCTTTTTCTCTGTTGAGAAATAGTTATATCCCACGCTGGCAGTCTACAGAGCCCATAGTATTTCATATTAATGCATTCTTACACAGAAATTGTGATGAGGCGCTTGCTGAGGGACTGGGACTGTCAGATAAAAGGGATGTTTACCAGTTTCGGTTTCAAACAGCAGTGCCACGAGAATATATTCATCAGTTGGAGGTCCCAGATTGGAAGAAGAAACAGTTTTTCCCAGCATCTGGTAGAAGACTATTATAATCTGGTGACCGATCAGCAAACCACCGAATGGAGACAGCTAATAAGCTGTAGAACAGATACAGGAAGTTAACTCTCTTGGCAATTTCACTGACCACTGTGATTTTCTCATATTTCAATCATTTGTAAGACTCATCAAGCAGAAACGGGGAAGATATACAGCTGAACACTGAAAGGACACTGAATTAGGATGCGAAGGCTGGCTAAAAATAAACCTGATTCTTATCTTTTTGGCTGAAAAGCATACTGGGAAGTAAAAGTGAGAGGAGACCAAACACTGCAAGCACAAAATTATTTCTCCATGTAATATAAGTGGGATTTACCATGGACACTCCCTGGAGCAGTGCTTTAATGCTAGTACCTGTGTAACGCTCACAGAATTCAGTAGGTATAGATAAAAAGATAAGCACTTGGTTCTTGCTCAGCATCTAAATCCAGCACTGAATAAGTGTAATAGTTACAAGTTAAGCTACGGCTAGAGTAAATCGTTAATTGCATAGGTAAATTTTCCCCACGTGGGATTTATATTGGCTCATATATGCATATACGTACTAGAATAAGGGGCCCAAAGGGGAAAAGGTGATGGGGCAGTGACACAAAGCGAGCGTCATACTGTGTCGTCTGCTGTCCCCCACACTAATACCTGCCTAGGTTATACTGTGGTGATGCTGTAACTCTGTCCATTACAAAGAACAGACCTTTCACCTGATGACTCTGTCATCAGTTCTGTTCCTACATGAGCCCATCCTTTAATAAATGTCGTGGTTTAACTCTGTCCTGACTAAAACTAGCACAATAAATCCATGGTCTCTGTCCATTCGGTTGGTTCTGAGGTCTGCTCCATATCTAGGTTACCACTTCACTATCTCTGCTGCAGGAATTTCCCACAGTAATGGCCCTTTTTGCCCCAGTCTAAAATCTGAGACAAAATGTTCTGCCTCAAAAGCTGTCCAGCGTGATTGTGCCAGTAGATGCATTGAGGCTTCCACTTTTTCTGGCACTGAATTACTTCCTGCTTAATCCTTTCTTCTTCAAGCTTACTAAAAGTAATCATCTGTAAGAGCGTGCTATGCAGAATTACCTTCTTTGCTGTGCTCACCCCAGAGGACTACAAGAGGGTTGTGCAAGTCTCCGGCATGCTGGATATAGCTGTCCCAGGGAGTCTCTTTTTTGCATTGCTTGATTGAAATAGCTGTACGGAAATGGAAAGAGTCATGTGAAAACAGGGACTTAAACTACTGTATGGTCCCTCATACTCAGGAGGTAAATGGAAAATGAGTAAGTAGACAGATTAAAATAGTAGTTGTATTGAATTATGCAGGCCCCTAGAATAATACCACAGCGCACATGCTGTAATGCATGTTCACGCTGCAGAACAGGTGGGATGGATACCAAGTAAGCAAAACATGACTCTTATCATAGAATGGCTTAGGTTGGAAGGGACCATAAAGTTCCAACCCCCCTGCCATGGGCAGGGACACCCTCCACTAAACCAGGCTGCTCAAAGCCTCATCCAGCCTGGCCTCGAACACTTCCAGGGATGGAGCATCCACAGCTTCTCTGGGCAACCTGTTCCAGTGCCTCCCCACCCTCTCTGTGAAGAATTTCTTCCTTACATCCAACCTAAATCTCCCTGCTTTCAGTTTAAACCCATTACCCCTTGTCCTGTCACTACAGGCCCTTGTAGAAAGTCCCCCCCCCAGCTTCCCTGTAGGCCCCCTTCAGGTACTGGAAGGTGCTATAAGGTCTCCCCTTATGAGAGTTCTGGCTTTACGAATTTGCTAAGTTGCAGGATCAGAAATTGATTCAGTTGTCATCACATTTATTTTCAGCTAATGAAAATATTGTGATTCATAAATAAGAGAGGTTTTAAAATGACTGTTGAAGCTTACACCTTGATTCTGATTGAGGGATGCAAGAGAAATTGCAGGGTTATGATTCTAAGATAATACTTTGTTTGCACCAAGTTCAGATGTTCTCATTTCTTCTTTCCTGGACTAGATGAGCTGCAGTCTTCCCAAGGTCTAAATTCCGCGCACATTTTTGCCAGCGTGTCTCAAATATATTTGATGTCAAATAAATACAGATCTTTTGTGGGTATTCTTAGCTCAAAGAGTACAACTGTCTCCATGTCAGTTATGTGAACTATCTAGTCTTACAATGGAAAATCAGAATTTGGCATCTTGTTCTTTAAAGCAAATCATGGGTTTGTTAGTCTGAGCTGCAAGCTTGCTCAAAGCGCTTTGTTTCAGTTGCAGCTGTGCAGTCAGTCAAGCTGCCTGCTTGCTGTGTATTTATACGGCAAGTCTTGCAGAGAAAAACTGAGCATACCTTTACCAATAAGCAGCTGTTGAGCAAGGTCGTATGCATGGAACCTGCCCCTGCCATGTCTGCAGTTTTTGTAAAAGCTATGAGAAATCCTGAACCTAAATTCTTTTAACTTGGGTACAGCACTGTGAGCTCATTACTTTGAACTACCTGGGCCCAATTTAGTTTTTCTCAGCTTCCTACCTGGAACAAAACCCTTCTGAAAATCTGTCTGCAGTGTGTTGTAGGGTATTTTTTTCCCAGTATCATATCAATGGCCAATAATGTATGCTGCTAGAGGATGCAGCTGCAGCACACACTACATAAATGCATTTCATAGAAATACACACTTACTGTGGTTTTTTTTTTTTTGAAGGAATCTCTTCTGATTGTATCCTAAGTGAGTATGTAGTTGAACAGCTGTGTAGGGGGATGCTTCAAGATGCGGGGAGGAGTTTTTGTGGTTTATTAGACTATATGTTTGTCAGCAAAAGAGAATGCATTGGAAATACGATGTGTTTGTACAAGATAATTCATGCTGTAATTGCCACTCTATCTGCAACTGTATTTCTGTATCAGGAAAACTAACACAAAGAAGATGAGTGGAATTATTATTTGTAGACCAGTGATGACTAACAGTGGCATGAAAACTTAATGGACCTATGCAAAGCACAGTCTATCCACAGAGGAGTGCGTTGTGCATAGAAGAGTTGCTGTATAGACGCTGACCACCTATGGCTGCTGTGTGATGTTGCAGCGCAGCAGAGAGCCACAGTCTTTCCGTGAAGGCTGGTTACTTAGCATGACTATCATGATTTGGCATCACTAGATGGATGGACAAGGGGAAGGCAGTGGATGTGGTCTACCTTGACTTCAGCAAAGCTTTTGACATGGTCTCCCATGGCATCCTCACAGACAAGCTTAGGAAGTACGGACTGGACCATTGGGTGGTGAGGTGGATTGGAAACTGGCTGGAGGAAAGAGCTCGGAGAGTTGTGGTCAATGGAGCAGTCTAGTTGGAGGCCTGTGGCTAGTGGTGTCCCCCAGGGGTCAGTGCTGGGTCCAGCACTATTCAATATATTCATCAGTGACCTGGATGAAGGGATAGAATGTCCTCTCAGCAAGTCTGCTGATGATACAAAACTGGGAGGAGTGGCTGCCACGCCAGAAGGCTGTGCTGCCATCCAGCGTGACCTGGACAGGCTGGAGAGCTGGGTGGGGAGAAATCAAATGCGATTCAATAAGAGCAAGTGTAAAGTGCTGCATCTGGGGAAGAACAACCCCATGTTTCAGTACAGGTTAGGGGCTGTTCTGTTGGAGGGCCGCTCTGGGGAAAAGGACCTCAGAGTTCTGGTGGACAACAGGATGACCATGAGCCAACAGTGTGCCCTCACGGCCAAGAAGGCCACTGGCATCCTGGGGTACATTAAGAAGAGTGTGGCCAGCAGGTCGAGGGAAGTTATCCTCCCCCTCTGCTCTGTGCTGGTGAGGCCTCCCCTGAAGTGCTGTGTCCAGTTCTGGGCTCCTCAGTTCAAGAAGGACAAGGAGCTACTGGGGAGGGTCCAGTGCAGGGCCACTGAGATGGTGAAGGGCCTGGAGCACCTTCCATGTGAGGGAAGGCTGAGAGAGCTGGGTCTGTTTAGCTTGGAGAAGAGGAGGCTGAGGGGGGATCTTATCAGTGCTTATCAATATCTAAAGGGTGGGTGTCAGGAGGATGGGGCCAGGCTCTTCTCAGTGGTGTCCAGTGACAGGACTAGGGGCGATGGCCATAAACTGGAAGACAGAAGGTTCAGCCTGAACATGAGGAAACACTTCTTCCATGTGAGGGTGACAGAGCACTGGAACAGGCTGCCCAGGGAGGTGGGGGAGTCTCCTTTCCTGGAGACTTTCCAAAGCCGCCTGGACTTGTTCCTGTGTGATCTGCTCTGGGTGATCCTGCTCTGGCAGGGATGTTGGACTAGATGATCTCTAGAGGTCCCTTCCAACCCCTAACACTCTGAATCTGTGAATCTGGGATTTTGAAATGGGATTTTCATACTGCACTGGAGAGAGCTTTTCACATTTTCTCAGTTTGTAAAGGGCAATTCCCTATTGTAAAGAAGTGTAGAGCCAAATGGCTGATGATTAATGGCTTCTGTTTTGTGCCTGATGAGTTTTATAGATTACAGTGAATAAAAGGCTAATTTGTCTCCTAAAGCGTATATTGATATAAATGCGATCACTTTTCTGCACTACCTAACTTGGGTTAATGGAGTGTTGCTTCCATGTATTGTGTGTCTGGCATGTTCTGACTGTATCAATAATGTCTGTGTGTGGCCTGAACTTCCTATTCATTACAAATGGGTGAACAGCAATAAGCACTTCAGCAAACAGGTATTTCTTAAGCTGTCAAATGCAAAGCCTGAGTAACCTAAAGGGGAGTGCAATCAGACCTTCCAACTGTAAACAATAAACACTTTTCTAAAATGCAGAATGGCTCACAAGGCAAATAAAACTGAAAAGTTAGGTTGAACTGCAACTCAGTTGTAGTTTATGAAAACATGAGTACACAAAAGAATGAAGGCAGCAGCAGTGCCTGGTACCAGCTGCCTGCCTTTTTCTCTTTTTCCTTCCTGCTTCTTTCATGCACAGGGCAACACACTACAGACATACAAAGGGAAAGGAGTGCAGGGTTCCCTGAGTTGTTCCAGTTAACTCTTTTCATGTTTGACTGCTAACTCCCGTGCATGGAGATTAGAGAGAACTTGAATAGATTGTAATGTTTTACTAAGAAGCTGAAGCTGCAGCAGAGCAAGAAGTAGGTGGCCTGAATCCACCCAGCTACTTTTGGCCCTTTCCTTTAGCTTCTGCCTGTAAGAAATTCTTCTGAAATTCTTAGGTCTCCACACACTTATACCTGATTTTGAAAAGATAATGTGATTTCCTTAGTTACTTTTCCTCTTAATCTCCATTCTTGCAAGCTGCTTTTTCTGTTCCTTCCTCCTTTCCTGCAATAATTCAGAATTCTCTACTGAAATTTGGACATAATGTTACGTGCACATTTCTGTTTGGTCCTCTGCGGCAGCATGTGTGTACTGGGGCTAGAAAGGAAAATACCTACGCTCACCAACCTGGAGCCTCGGGCCGCAATGAGAGTTCGGTCATTTTTTGTGTGTATGTGGTAGAAACAGACCCTACCGCTACCTTCTACAGAATAAGGCCATCGATCACAGCCGTGTCGTGTTAGTATTTTTACCCTGACCCACAGGTAGCAGGCAAATATCGATCAACAGTAGAAAACATTCGCAGTATATTCTTTTGTTAACTTAGATATTATTTTTAAGAAGGCTCTCTAGGAGAAAGGAATATGACTGTCAGTGAAACAGTTATCAGGGAACAGAAAATAAAGAGCTGAGTTTATTAGTCAAGGTTGT
Organism: Rhynochetos jubatus; assembly: GCA_027574665.1. NCBI lineage: Eukaryota > Metazoa > Chordata > Aves > Eurypygiformes > Rhynochetidae > Rhynochetos > Rhynochetos jubatus. The sequence continues at coordinate 14,663,755 of CM050652.1, forward strand.
CTGTCTTTCATAGCAGTTCATCAAAACCATGTGTATTTTGGAAGCCGCGGAATGAGAAAAAGGTGTCTTTTCAGTCTTGGAAGAGGAGGGTGTCCTTTCAAGGATACAATGGTGCTTTTCAGAAGACCAGTGACTGTGCAACGTGTCTGTCAATGGAAGGCTCTTTTCAGAGCAAGCCTTGCTTTACCACTTTAGGTAGCTATTGACTAACATTACTGATTGACTACAATTCTTGTTGCATACAAAATCTGTAAATATCATCTCTTTAATATGGGTAAAAATCAGGCACAAACCCAGATAAATTGCTTAAGCAACTACTTTTTGAATGGTGCCTGTTGAACCAGACTCCTCCCTCACCACAAGTTACGGGGAAGAGGGAAGAAAGCTGTCTGGGCTGCAGCATTGAGGGCTTGCTCGTCTAGCTCCAGCTAAAGCTGTGACTGGCCAATGGGACTTCAGCCAAAACCATTTCACCTCTCCTTCGCTCCCCTCTGTTTTTCCTATTCCACTTCAACACACAGTTTCCACAGAAACAGAGTAGCATGAATAGCACAGGTTTTGGGTGCCTTTCTGCAGAAGTAAATGGGTTTTTTAACAAGAGAGTCTGCATATACTGTTGACCATTTAACATCTCATTTTGGTAAAAGCTTTATTAGAGTTTAGATTCAGAGGTTATCTGGATACTAAAAATCGTACTTGGAATTCCTCTCTCAACACTTCAGACCTTGTGTAGTCACTCCATGGATTGCCTGACTATCTGGCAGCAGAAATACAAAATTAATAGTCTATTTTATCACTTGGTTTAGGGATTTCTCAGATTTCTTTTCCCCCTGCTATTCATCAGCAACATTGGCTGACACAAAACCAGAATCAAGCAAATCACTGTATCAGCCCTCTATACAGCTTCCACCATGCCCCACTGCCAAGCTTATACTGAAAGCAGAGTCCTCCCTAACATTGCACTTATTTCATAATTACAAGTTAATTTTGTGCACTGAAAAATACAGTGAAGGTGGTTTCTCTTAGAACATACTCCATCTTCCCAGCTGACCGCCAAGCAGGTACCCGAGAGACCAGGTTCACTAAAGGCGTGCTGTTAAGTTTGTCACTGAGCCAGCCTCCTGACCTCCTTACAGACCTTCCAACTGCCTGTAAATCATTTCCCTGTTAGAAAAATGTTGTCGTGCCAGTCACTTAGCTCAATGATTAAAAGTTGGTATGTACCTCTTGCTCCACGTAACAGGCAGACTTTGCTGGGGTCTTTTCAGGATTCTCGTCCTCATGCTCAGCTGCATAGGAGAGCTTATTTGTGTGCTCCCAGTACTGATGCTCTGCACCAGTGAATGCCCAGCTAAACAAGCTGCTGTGAAATGACACTGTGGTGGAATATGTTCCTATTTCCTATTTGAAATCATGAGCGTTTACTGTACTCCTAGACAGTAGCCTCAAGTCAGTTGTGCTCCTTTTGTCAAGTACCAGGAGGACCCAGGAATTACTTTTGCCAGTGCTAATCAGTATGGACAACTTGCTAAGTGAATGAAGGATCAATAGTATCTCCAGGCAGCAGGAAAAAGAAGGATGGTAGAAAGGTGGAGGATTGCCTGTATTCTGGATTTTATCATCCACAAACTATGTGAAGAATTTGGCATGTAAAGAGGGAATACTAGGCTACAGCCCAGAAGTTAGCCAAACGCTGGGATCAGGATTTTCTGTGTGGATGATGGGGAATGAGATTTTAAAGTCATTCACAGCTGTGAGTAAAAAGTACTGTTGGTATTGCCACAGTCCATTCTAGTTTAATGTCTGTCAATCTTTGACATGAATGGTCACTTCTACAGTGTTTTTAGTGACCAGATCCAGTCGTACTGAGGACAACAGGCATTCTACCAGGAGCTTAATAAGGGACAAAATTTCACACCAATAACAGTGATTAAACGCAGCCAAAAAAAATGATGGAAACCCATGTTTGACAGCAGGCACAGGCCAGGCAGGCAGGCATATAAAGAGCACATTCTGTTATGCTTCAGGCCAGCAGTTGAGCAGCATGAGCTGCCAGGATAGCTCATTTTCTCACTCCACCTTTGCAGCCTTCTGCTTTTCCTGCAGCATGTGAGGCAGCAGCTTTGCAGCAGGTGACTGTCCCACCCAACACCACTCATCATCCTCGCTCTTTCCTGGCCCATGCGAGCGCAGCAGGAGCAGGCAGCCCAGCTGGCAGCTCATACTGAAGGCGCTCAATCCTGTCTCAGCTGTTTTCCTCCTCCCATGCATGTGGCACTAGCCCAAACACACAGAAAGGTCTTTGAGCCCCTGGAGGTGAAAGGCCTTCCAAGATAATTGTGGGTGGGGGCAGAAATATATAATTAATTTCCCCAGCTCTTCTTCGTATTTCTTGTAATTCTCACTCTTTATTGTCTCTGCAAAAACTGAACGCTGCCACTCAAAGATACTTGATCTGTGGGCGACAACATCCTGTTTTGTCTATCCTGCTGTGAAGCTTTACAACATCCCTGAATCAAACTTCTGACAGCAAAACAAAGGTACAAAAAGCAAATCTATTTCACACTTACCTCCCAGTTCTATGGTTAAGGTTTTGCAATCTTCTACAATCATCGCATACATTCTTAACATTACCTTGTACAGCACAGTACCTGATGATTTGTTTGCAGCTACCTTTATATCGTTAATTTTTAGAGAGGTACAAAGTTGGTCAAAAAGACCCCAGTCCTCTCTACCTAAAGTTCTCATTGTCTGTATAGATAAGATGCTTTTCCACCTTTCCCCTATTGCAGACTAATTGACCAAGGGATTTGGAGAGATGAATTTGAAAAATAAGCAGCTTTTCATTTAAAAAAATAAAGGGGGGAAGTGGAAATGGGAAGAATCAACTTAAAGGTGATGGCCTATTAAAGTGCTATCCATCTTGATAATGTGTGTTCTCAGAAAACCATTTCTTGTCATTATTTTGGAAATCTGTATGATTCTTTTTGGACTGTTTTCAACATACTTTGAAGAAATTTCTCACTTGTGTGTTCTCACTCTCTTACCTTGTGCGTTAACTTCTCAATCTCTGAAAAAACCCCTATTTTTTTCATAATGCTATACTTTTAGATTTTGGATGGTAATGAATTATCACCCCCTATTTTCGCTTCATGGAAGGCTTCAAAATAAGTATTAGAAATGCAAACAACCTACATATGAAAAATACATTAGGCTTTTAATAGTCCTTTCATTTTAATTCTCTGTGGTGCTATTAGCGACAGGTAAAAATCAGACCAGTTAAGTGCAGCTGGTGCAAAGAGGTGTAAAATTACAACTTATCTGCCTGCTTGTCTGTGCCCCTGGGAGGAATAAAACCGAAGAAGAGTGAGTGCAGTTACTGCTGCTCGATTTTATTAGTTTTTTTCTACAGAGTGGGAACAGCTCAACTTCATACCTTTGGGTTTTTGAGGAGCATCTTTGGAGAAGACTGACTCAACATGCTTCTCACTTGTGTTCTCTTCCTAGCCAGATTTATGCTCACGTCTGACAACATGTGTTATCCTGATTTCCCCTCCTGGGGAGCCCGAGACTAGGAAGTTATTTTAACCTTATTACAGGCCATAACCATGGTCAGTCATAATTTTTTTCCACCAAACAAACTTCCTTTAGGTTTCATTAAATAAAGTTTCTATAGGAATGTACTGATTCACATTTTAATTGAGATGAAAAAAGTATTTTAGTGATACCACCTGACAGGTATATTAGACCATTTATAATACAGTATTTTTGATGAGGCTTTGAGCAACCTGGTCTAGTGGAGGGTGTCCCTGCCCATGGCAGGGGGGTTGGAACTAGATGATCTTTAAGGTCCCTCCCAACCCAAACCATTCCATGATATCATATGATGTGATTTTTGATATTGTTAAACCGACAGGAGGAAAAAAATCAAGGTGAAGTTGCAGCCATATCCTTATTTTCTTACTATATTTTACACTACACTTCTGCACATAAAAGGAGCACTTGACTAACAGAAAGTGGTGATGACTGCATGCCCTTTGCCAGCCTGCACTTGGAAACCACGTAAGGGGTGGACCGTGACGGAAGGTGACTGAGCATGCCATCTTTTAAATACTGATGGTCTCTGCTTCCCAGAATGGCTTAGTTTTATCTCAGAACTAGAGATTCCCTCGTGCCAGCCCCTGAACCCTAGGAAGGATGGTCTCAAGGGGTTTGTCTGTAGATTCTCAGACACAGGCAAATAGTTCTTTAATATGTCAGAGATTGCTTACTGTTATTGGGAAAGGAGTAATAAACTGTGCTGAATATATTAGAAACTTGAGACATGCATAGTAATGGTATTATTAGCTATTTACCTTGTGGTAGCACCTGCAGGTCCTTCAAAATGCTGGTTCTTCACTGTATGAGGCACTTGATACCACTCCAAATTCTATCCGAGCTAATGGTAATGGATGATAGATGAACATAGTCAACAGGGAGAACTAACAGTGGGGTAATTATCATACCAAGCACAGGTTGTGACATACAAACAGCTTAATTACAAGGATTTTGGAGACAGGGAGGTACTTTATGTAGGAATTTGAAGTAGGAGAATAAGTATTTTAGGGAACTTCTGCCGCACAAGATGGAACAAGCAAGAAGTTACATGAGAAAAAAAGTTGGACCAATGTGTGGTAGAAGTCTTGCTGAAGGATCCCCCCAGCCAGGTATTTTCAGCCTGGTGATACACCTTCGCGTGGGAGAGGTGAAGGAACTACCTTTCAGCACCTACATACAGTGGCTGTAGTGATTGGTCAGATGACAGCAATGTTCAAAGGAGGCAGAGCTCTTTGTATTGCCCTGCAACCGAGGCAGCTGGGAGTCAGACAGTAGTTCTAGCTCTGGATTCCTCAGTGATGCTGCAGTCTTCAGTAGTACCATCTTCTGCCTCGTCAACCCCTAATGCCTATCTCTGTTTCCAGCCCACTGTTGACCTCTCCATAGGAGCACATTAAACCCATTCCAACCCAAAGGAGGCTGTGACCCTACGGGAAGCCCACGCTGGAGCAGGCTCCTGGCAGAACCTGTGGACCCATGGAGAGAGGAACCCAGGCTGGAGCACGTTTGCTGACAGGACTTGTGACCCCTGGGGGACCCACGCTGGATCACGCTGCTCCTGAAGGACTGCAACCTGTGGGAGGGACCCACACTGGAGCAGTTGGTGGAGGACTGTCTGCCGTGGGAGGGACCCCACACAGGAGCAGGGGCAGAGTGTGAGGAACCTCGCCTGAGGAGGAAGGAGCGGCAGAGACAACGTGTGATGCCACAACCCCCATTCCCCATCCCCCTGCACGGCTCAGGGGGAGAGACAGAGAAATCTGGAGCAAAGCTGAGACTAGAAAGTGGGGAGGGGTAGAGGGAAGGTGGTTTAAGATTTGGTTTTAGTTCTCTTATACTTATGATTTGATTAGCAATAAATTAAATTAATTTTCCCCAAGTCAGGTGTGGTTTGCCTGTGACGGCAATTGCTGGGTGATCTCCCTGTCCCACAAGCCTTTTGTTGTATTTTCTCCCTCCAGCCCAGCGGAAGAGGGCAGTGAGAGAGCAGCTTTAGTGGGCACCTGGCCTCCAGCCAGGGTCAACCCCCCACAGCGCACCGCTGTGTTACCTCCCCTCTGGGAGTAAAATAAGAAAGTGAGTATAGGGGGTGAGAAAACGAGTCACCCCTATACGCACAGCAGTTGTAAGTCTCATCACATACAACCGTGATGAACAGAATACAACTACAGAATGAGAAGTATGGCAAACTGCCGAGTGGCATTAACCGCCTGGCGAAGAGGAGGTGTGAGACTGGCTAGGATTAAGGTATGACACAGAGGGTCTTTAAAGACAAATCATACGCGTTGAAGTTAATGAAAAAGACGTTCTTTGCACCACTTGCTTAAAACAGAAAGGAGGATAGAAGATGACATTCTGACAATGTCAGAAAAGACTCATCCTACAGGTCCAGCCTGGTTTTATTTCGTTCTACGCTGGCTGCAGGGTTTGCATGGATATGGTGTAAGTTTTGAAACGGTGCTTGAACATGGCAGTATCCTAGGGCTGAAGTTCCATTGCCGCCTTCTGTTTCAACTGTTAGGGGAGCTCGGAAGGCCACTGTCTTGTGCACATCACTCCCCGCTTTGGCTGCAGCTGTATTCTGGAAATTGAACTTTTCCTGTAAAGTCGCTGTTCTTTTGTAAATTCCTGCCTGCTCTCCCTAGGTGCTTCGAACTGCCTTTTACTATCAGAGGAAGCTTCGGCAGGCCAGAGGTGCCGGAGGCGTGCACAGGAGCAGACCCCGATGGGTACCACCTCCTCCCCTCCCGCGCCCACCCGACCTTCGCTGAAAGCAGCCGGGGCCGCCGTCTGGAAAACCCTTCACTGACCACGACTACGGTAATGGCTCCCCCTTCCCGCCAGCCCAGGACCCAGCGCGGCGTCCCCGCGGACTCCAGCCGGCGCCCGGGCCTGTTCGCCGCTTTTCCCTCCGGGAGACGCGGCCGAGCTCCGTAGCGCAAAGCACCGGCTCCGCGGGGCTCGGAGGCGCCACCGCCGGCCAATGGTTGCGGCGGGCGGGAGCGCTCCCCCCCTCCCCCGGCCGGGCCGTGCGGGGCCGGCCGCCGCGGCGGCGGGGCCGGCCGGGGGCGGGCGCAGGCAGGAGGCCGCCTCCGCACACGCGGAGCCGGGGCGGGCCCGCGCCGCTCGCTCCCGCCGCCGCCTGCTTCCCCGCGGCGCTGGCGCCTGGCCCGTCCTCCCGTGCCGGCGTGCGGGTAAGTGGCACCCCCCCCCGGCTCCTGCCTGGCGGCGGGCGGAGGCGCGGCCGTCCAGGGCTCCTCGGCGGCAGCCGCGGCCTCCGCCACGGGGCTGGCTGCAGCTCCCAGCCCGGGCGCGGGGCTGAGCCTGGCGGCAACTTTCCCTCTGCTCTGCGCCGGGCTTTCCCCGGCCCGCTCCTCCGGCGGGCGGCAGCCGCGTGGTGCCGGGACCCCAGCGGCAGCCCTTCGCCTCTGCCTCTTCCACCTCCTCCCGCCTGTCCCGGGCCCTGCCCCGGGAGCCTCAGGGCCGGCAGCAGCAGAGCGGGCCGCGGGACCTGCCGCCGCTCTTCCGGCGCGGCCCGCCCGGAGCGCTGCCTGCCGCGGCTGCCCGGCCCGCTCCCCCGGCACCCGCCGGGCTGCCATCTCTCCGCGTGGCTTCGTGCACCCAGGCGGGCTCCCCGCTGCCCTCCGCGCCCGCCCAGAGGGGTTTTCAGGCGCTGCTGTATCATCCTGCCCTCGGTCGCCTTTTAATCCCATCTGCCTCGTCTCGAGAGGAACCAGCTTCGTGCCCAGCGTTGCCGTGCGCCTGCTCTTCGGTTCATTGTTGTAAGTGGGAAGTAGCCCAGAGCCCGCACCAGCCCGGGTGGCTGCCTGACAAGGTACCACGCCAGAGATGAGCGCTCGGCGGTTATTGCTGGGGAGAAACAAGCCCTTTATTTGTAGTGGTAAATTCAGCCTCTGCTGAAACACTGCCTCTGAAATTGCTGCAGAGTTGCGATTTATGCAGATTCTGGCTTTTATGGAAACACCTGTTTGGTCGGAAAAGATTGAGCAGCTGTCAGAAGATCATAGGCATATCTCACTAGCAGTCCGCACAGTGCCCCACTCACATCGACCTGCTCCTTCAAGTCATTATCCTGCAGAAATTTTCCCAAATGATGGCCACCGTTTGGCACAGGATCAGACTTGGTTGTATGTGAGTCATTGGTCTGCTGTGAGAACAGGCCATACCTGACAACTTCGGAGTAGTTGTGGCCAATGTTAAGTTCTTCTAACAGTTTGTATCATTCAGTAAGTAGGTGTTACGATTTTAGTTTAGAAACATGAGATTTGTCTTGTTACCTCCTTTGACAGGTGTCTGAGAGGGATTTCAGAGTGGTGTTTTGTTCGCCATGCGAAGACATTCACAAGCCATTTAGAAGCCATTTAGAAGCCTTTTCCACATCAGTGCTTTGTAAGCCAGGCTCTGTAAATTTGGGAACATAGGAGAAGAATCTGGAAATGCTGGCAAATTGCTTCTCTTGGACATGATTTTTAATTACTATTTTTTTTATATAAGGATTCAATGTACTTTGTTTTTATTTGAGGACAAACTGAAATTGGTGCTTTTTGCTTGGAAGGTACATTGATTTGCAAATTGTTCTGGTTTCTCCAGCGTGTGTTTTGTCATTCCTGTCTTCAGGCATCACATACGGTTTTTTGTAGGTCTCCTTATTTTCCTTTTGTCCATTCTTCTTCCTAGCACCCTTTTTCAGTTCTTCATTTGAGCAAAACATTCCAGGTGTTTCTAAGGCAGTTGTTCCTGCCACTTACACCCTAAGTTTGTGACCACTACAAGGGAAAGTCCAGGCAATGAAATCAGCAGTAGCTGACAGCTAAGTGGTAACAGTTAACAACTCAGCACGTGGTGCTATCAAGTAAGTAATGAGCCTTCCTTTAAAAACATACCCTTTAAAATTAAATCAAATATGTTATCTAGTGACTGGAGAAATAATACAGGGTGATTTGTATAGCTCTGAAATACTGCCCTGTGCCTAGATTAATTTCTTACTGATAGTTGAGTCCTGTTCATTTAGAAACTTGCCTGTTGTGGGTAAAACTGTCTTGACTCAGGCAATTTAATTTATTGCCAGTTAATATAAACTTTTAATTACTGATTTGGCTAGTGAGATAGCCAAAGAAGACAACCAGTTAAACGAATACTTGGGGAAAACTGTGTTCATCCCCCTTCTCTTCATTCCAGACACTCCCCTCTTGCTTTCCTTGTCTCCCCTCCCCACAGGTTACACTACACCCCTTGGAGAAGGCAGTGGTGAGGCAGGAGCTTGGGCTTGGTGCTTGGCGGGTTCTTTCTGCTGCTCCTTCTTTCTCATTTCTTCTGCTCTCATGTGGGCTCCTCCTCAGGGGTGTCCTTTCCCCAGCATGGGCAGCTCCAGAGGCAGCAGTCCTCTCAGGGATGTCCCTGCTCTGGTGTGGAGACCCTCCTTCAAGAGTGATCTCCAGCCCCATCCCACAATGTCCGCTTCCCCGTGCCTCCCCTCGTCTTTTTTAGCAGACTATCACATCTCCTCCGGTGCTTCCCATTGCTCTTTCTGCCACTGGCAGCACTGTGTGCTCACCTTGTGAGTTGGAGTTTTGGCAGGCGGTGGGTTTGGTCCATTATGGAGCCAGCTAGACCTGGCGGTGACCAGCACAGGGCAAGTGATGGTCTCCTTCCATGCAGCCCTTTGCTACCAAAACCTATGGATTATCCCCAGCACACCGGTCTGCCAGTTGGGTGATGCTGGGAGAAAAGTCCTGTCCTCACCTAATTATGGGAAACCTGGTCTCCTTTCTTAGACATCTGATGTAGCTTGTTAAATACTGATACTTTTTTATGTGTAGTGGTAACACTTTTACAGTTGTATTTGTTATTGCCTGCCTTGAGTGTTGTCTGCTCCTGTGTAACTACTGATACCTGGGTTCAGAGGTGGCTGGTTTCTGTAATGATCACATTCATACATGTTTTCACAGTTGGGGTTTTTTTTTGCCTAAAACTTTCTCGAATAGTTAGTTTTCCTCTTTTTTTCAGATCTGAAGGTTCTGCTGACACAAGCAGCTCAGGTTGCTAGGGAAGTGTCAAGAGCTCTGCTCCACCAGTGTGAGTAGTCCTGTTCTTCTCGGAGATCATTTCGCTTCTGTGTTTTGTTTGTTCTGCTTTGTTTGTTTGTCCATGACTTTTATCTCTTCCCTCTTCTCTGTTGGCATGTATTGCTGCCACCTTGACTTCTGTGTGGGGTTGTGTGTGTTAGAGGAGATGAGATTTCAGGTTTGGGGGAATTGAGCCATCTTACCTCAGTCCTTGCAAGATGGAATCTTGGTGGAACAAGGAGTAATCAAGAGTAGTCATGTTTAACAGAAGGTTTGAGGACAAAAAGCTTCCTAGGCACTAAATTGCTATCGGCAGCAGAGCCTGTGTGCCCAGGGCTGGGGGCAGCTGTGGTAAGAGTTGGCAAGAGTGGCGATGGTGGTAAATGGTCAGTGTGGTATTGAATCCTGCAGTTCTGTAGCCTCACATGCATGCTGCCTTGGGTGGGTATTAAGTCCCCTTAACATCTCCCTTCTGTCTTCCTAAGTACATGTGTCTAGCTGTACAAAATCTTTACTCAATGTTTAATGTAAATGCAGAAAGTTATGTGGTTTTCTTGAACTCTTGCAGGGCACAGAGTCCTTGGAGTGAAGAGACTATGTATTGATACTGCTCTTAAACGGACAGGAAATAAGCCATTCTTCTTGCTCCTCAGGGCTTTCTGTCTTACACTGTGCCTTAAACATGGAAGCTGTAGAAATGAATAGTGTATCCTTGAAACGTCCTCGCTCTGAGGATAATGTGGCTAATGCAGACGAAATTAAAAGACAGAAGACCTCAGAGAAGTCTAAGACAGGGAACGACTGTGGGCAGAGTGTTGAGACTGTAACAGAACAACCTGACAAATCTCTGCTTGAGGACATGAAAAATGAAGTAATCCCTAATGAGGAAGGTGAGGAGCAGGAAGATGACGAACTAGAGGACAGTGATGAAGATGGAGACCCAGAGAGCTTTGCAGACATGATGAAGCATGGACTGACAGAAAGTGATGTTGGCATAACTAAATTTGTTAGCTCTCATAAAGGGTTTTCTGGAATCTTAAAAGAGAGGTAACTCCTTGTCTTGTTATATATGTTAACTCCTTGGGTTAAGCAGCTGTTGTTCTCCATGTTCCTTTTCTGAGTCACAGGATGCAACTGGATTATGTGCAGTCACTTGAGAGGTTCATCACTTTCTTTTCCTAGTTCTGAGACTGAAAGAAAGGTTTAATTTGGGACTTTTCTAGATTTTTTTTTTAATCTTTCCTGACAAATGGAGCTCTGAAGAAAGAAACAGTATGGGTAGAAATACATGATTGCACCGACCTTTGCTGTTTCTCTTGCTCTCTGGCAGCAGCATAGAGCATAAAACCTTATGCAGTACACCCACCTTTTGTTCCACTCTTCAGTGCTGATAGAAGATGCACTGGAGAACAGTGTTGAATCCATCCCTCTGGTGGTTCTTTGGTTTTCCCTGACCTTTTTGTGCTAATGTCTTTAAACATGCGTATTGTCAGATGGTCCATTAGGCTTTAAATTATAGTCCGATCAGTTGTAATGTCATTTACAAAACATAAAATGGACTTTTATAGCTCAGGGTGTAAAATTTTACATTATATACTTAATAGATGGCAGGGCTTTAGTAATTTCTTTTTTAATGAAACTTCTAGGTTTTTTTTCAATTAAATAACATCTTTGAATACAAAAGAATGCAAATACAAAAACTCAGTGAAGTGAGATTATTGTTGCCCTGACTTAGCAAAGCAGTTAAGGATCCTTTGTTTACGCACCAGGAAGTCCCTGTTTTAAAATATTGGCTTCATATATAGGTGATTTTACATAATAGTGATATGTACGTATTTTGTATGAATTTAATCTTTATACGCAGCATTAAGCAGCCAGTATAATCCTTCACTGGGGAATACAGTCTGTGCTCAACCTCCTTCTGGGAAATCTGCCAGCTTTCAACGGAGGTCACCAAAGGTGGTAGAAATGTTTGTGGGCACATGGTTTTTTCTTTGATCCTAGTTTATAAAGCCTATCATTAATTTAGTCCTGGCATTTTTATGATACCAGTCACTAGCATGTCTACACAGCTACAGATAATGAGAGAGGGCACATAACACTCCTCAGGAAGGAATTCTACCAATATGATGTAGGGCTGCACGGAGGTATGGCAAACAGGGGCTTGGGGCAGATACAGTAGAAACATTCCCATGGTGAAGTTTTTATTCATCTTTCAACATTTATACACTAAGACATTTTTAATTCTCTTTTTTCCCCTTTACAAACAGATGCTACTTAAGAATCATTTAGCAATTGCAACCTAGACTGTCTGTGCTCTGTTAAAGTCGGAATGTTTTTGTTATTGGACATAGTGACTTGATTGCAAATGTCACAGGCAAATTATTTGTTGCTATCCTAGGGTATGCAGAGTAACTGTTTCTTTGAAAGGTGTTCTCTATCATTGAATACATGTGTAACAGAGCTGAATTTCTCCTGCTTTCCTTAAAGAGCGGCTCAGATGCACTTTATTTGGCAGGTATTTGAAGTGGCAGTTAATGCATTTGTGTTCACATTGTAGGAATGCAGTAGAGTTAATTGTCAGTAATGACTGGGGTGATGGGTATGCATTACTGATCTCTGCAAGCTGGTAAGAAAATGACTCACAATAACTGTAGCAGGTGTTCAGTTATCTGCAACGAAGTCTGCGTGTTTAGGTATGCCAGACTGATTTCTGTGTTCTGGTGGTATCCTTCTGAGGGGTGAGAATAGGTCCAGCTTTCTCATGGTTGAAGTTTTTTACATGAATTGAATTACGTGAATTCAGAATTCTTGAATGAATTCTGCTGACACACAGCTGCTTGGGAAGGGACTTCGTGACGCGAGAGGGGTTTCTTTTAATTACAGCTTTAATGCATGTTTGTTCCTGTTAGATACTCAGACTTCGTTGTCCATGAAATAGGCAAAGACGGACGTGTGAGCCATTTAGATGACTTCTCGGTTCCAGTGGATGATGAGGTAAATTTGGAGGTAAAGATTTGGTAATGGCTATGCTCCTTAAGCAAAAACATTAAAAGGCTGAAAGTTGTTCTGTGAGGGTTGTTTGATATTTACTTCTCCCCCCAATATGTATTAGGACCCATCGGAAGACACATTTACAGTTTTGTCAGATGAAGACAAGCAGCGTTTAGAGGAGCTCCAGCTTCTTAAGAATAAGGAAACTAGTGTTGCCATAGAGGTAAAATTAATAAATCATGTGATGTTTGGGGTGGGGGAGGAGGATGAGAGAGTGAGTGAAAGTTGGATGCTTTTACTGCATGTAAGGTGTAAGAGTAGTTTGAACGTGTTGTGACAGGTAATACCGAAATTTCCCGTTTGGGGTTCAGATCTGTAAAGCCTTACAGATACACTCAGATTCATGCACACGAGTTGTCGGTTTTATTTAGACGGGACTGTACACATCAACTGAAATACACATCTTAATTTCTGCAGTGTTAAAATTTTCTTGCAGCGTTTTGGTTCTGTCTAGTTGTATTTTATAGGATAATTATGTAAGAAGGATTAAGTAAAATATCCATCCTGATGGAAGACTATTTTCAAGGTCAGTGTGTAGTGATTTAATCGAGTAGAAGATAAATATTTCCATCTGTAGCAAGAAAAATAAGAAGGTACAAAATGAAATTAAAACTTGCTATTTTTAAACATACAAATATTCCATATACTTTAATAACTCTTAATCTAAAATTAGGACACAGAGATGAGTAGGATTAAGTCTGGAAATTTCCAATAAACATTCACACATTAAATAATCTTGCCTAGCTGTTTGTTTTCCTTTAATGCATGTAGAAAAACTTCATTTTGCCAGAGTTTTCATTAGAAGAAGAAATTTTATTAAGCACAGAAGAGGGGAATAAATCTTAAGAATTTTCTTTTGTGAATGTTGAGACTGCAGTTTGTGGCAGAGCTGTTTATTATTTTTCAAACTAATTTTACTAAGTAGGCCAGACTTCAGAAAGTATGCTTGTTCAATGCTTTAGTGTCATTTGGTAGGTTTTCTTTAAACATGCAAAATTTAACTCTTGAGGGAATCTGTCTCCTTTTATATTACTTTATTTGGTTTCTGCATGCGTGTGCATTAACATAGGTAATTGAAGACACCAAAGAAAAAAGAACAGTTATCCATCAGGCTGTGAAGTCCTTGTTTCCTGGACTGGAGACTAAAACAGAAGATCGAGATGGAAAAAAATACATTATTGCTTACCATGCTGCTGGGAAAAAAGCACTGGCAAGTGAGTTTCAGCATCACAGCAATTGGGTAAAGTAAATGCTACAATTATCCTCAAAATGAAAGTCGTTAGTCCTTGAGGTGAAGCATACCTCCTAAGGTAGTCTGGCTTTGCTGTTTTCTCTTTGCAGCTGATGCTGTGCATCTAAAATGACTAGGAACATAAGGAGTGTCCAAAATTTTAATTTCTATTTGTTTTTCTTTCCAAATCATTCATCAAAACTAACCATGTTAGAATTGAGAGGATCTTTTGCTATTTCAGTGGGAATAGGCTAAACAGGGGCTTTATTTTCAGTAATTTTTGAACTCTAGCTTTCATGAACATACCTGAATGTGTCAGCGTGCATCGTGGAAGTAAGAGGAGGTAGTTGAAATGTGGACTTTACACTGCCAGTCAGTGTAATCTTCACTATCTTGAAAATCCATGACAAAATTCTCAGTGACTTGATTAGAGACAAGCACCTGTTTGTTTTCTCATAGTTTTCTATAAACATAATACATGTACCACGATCTTTAAGGCTACTTCTGCTTCCAAAGATAAATATATTTGCAGAAAATTGTCTTCATTCATTATAAATCACACTATTTTGGCATAATCAAAGTAATGAAGCATTTTCAAAATTAAGTGTTATCCACCTTAATCTTGCCAAATACTGTTTTGGTTACTGGGGATAAATTCATGTGTTCTACATCTTTTAATGTTATTACAAATTTGTTGCTACTCTAAGTTGAGAAGATTGTCTTCAGTCAGAATGTTGCACGTTTAACGGAAGGTATTAAAGTTTGCTTTGAACTGATGGCATTTGTATGTCTTTCCAAGCTCCTACAAATGCCAGTATGTAAACCTAGACCTTTCATTTTAAAGATGAAGGAGATAATTTAAAATTGGAAATAACACCATCTGCACATTCAATTTAGTTGTTACTTTTTAAGACTTGTTCTAAGCAAATATGGGAATGCTGTACTTTTATGGGTACAGTTATAATGTGTTTATGTATCTTTTTTAACCATGTTTAGAACAGTTGTATGTTTGCATGCTTTATGCATGGAGTATGTATATTTATCAGCACAAAATTCTCCTCAGCCAATTTTGTTCTCTGTTGGTTTGTAATCGTTTTACCTCCACCTTTTCCTTCTGCTGCTTCTGTTCTTTAACCATTGTTACAGTCAAGTGGTTGTTACTGGCTGGCCTGTTTGATGTAAGAGATACTGTCTGAAAGAAATTAAGCATTTGAAACACGCGGAAAAGACTTTAGTGATGTGTCTCTAGGATTAAAACGTTATCTGGAGCACCATCTTGTGCTGCGGAGGAGCATCATCCATTTAAACCTGGATTCCTAAGCTGTGATGCTGCAAACACCTGCGCATGGTGGTGGCGACGTGTGCAGTTTCAGTGGGTGTAAGCGCTTATGAACGTGGCATTTAAGAGTGCAAGTTCTTTTTAGTCAGGATTATATTTCTTTCGTGTTTATTTAGCTACTAATATGTCTTAAGTCCTGAGTGGGTTCCCCAGGCAAGAAACACTTCAGAAGTGTAGAATACTATTCGAGTATTAGCTGAGATACCTGATTACTTTTGTTGATATTGCGAAAGGTTACCAAACATTCTTTCCTAAAATTTAAAACTAGCGGCTGCTTTGTGTCTATAGTAAGTTTATGCCCAAATAATACTTAAAATGCTGCCTTACTAAATTGTCAGTAAACTGCTGTTTCATCATTGTCCACAAACGAAGTTTGTTGCATCTCCGATTGAAGCTTTCCATATGTTCACTGTTTGCCTCTGCACGATTCCATTGCATAACTGTCTAAATTGCTGTCATCCACCACCTAACTGTTGGATGCTCTCTAAAGCATAAACAATCCCATAACCATAAACCTGCATGTTCACCTCTAAAAACCCTTTGACAGTCTAAAAATTAAATGCTACTCTTTTGTGCTCTTTATGCTATGCATTGGGACAGAGGTCAGAACTGCAACAGGTAAGAGATGTTGACATTTCATGCTAACAAAATGAAATGCCAACCATTATGACCTCCTAAATAGTGACAAGACTAGCCAAACTACTAACAATTAAAAAACCCTACAGATAAGTAATGCTTAAAATTCCCTGAAACAGCCAAGAGTTGGGCTTGTGCTACCTTTTTTCTTAGTGCAGTATAGGCAGTAGTCGTTCAGTGAACAGAAAGTCTGCCAGTAATAAATTTTATGAATTATCAGGTTTGGTACTGTTTGATATTTATGGTAAATTTTCCATTGATTTCTTTAAGCCAAGCCTTTGCCCTTCAGCCTTGTGTTTCAGACACCACTATCTCTATTCATACAATTTTATGAGTAAATATCATACATCCCAATATTAAAGGAGCTTCCAGCCCTCAAGTTGCAGCACAAGGTTTGGAAAAAGGGCTTAGAAATACAGTTGTACTGCAAAACACAGCAATAAGGACTGCAAACTCTCCCTCTGATCCATCTACCCAGTTGAATACTTGAAAGTATTGGGTGAGGAATGGTTCAATATTGGACTGCCAGGACTCAGCATGGCTGGCAGCGCAGTGGATAGGCACATGGCTGTGATGCCCAAAGCACGAGGAGCCTGTTGGTCCATAGAATAGCTATAGAGTCCTTTGAGTCTAGCCCAGATGAGGGCTCACTTTTTGAAGTGTGTTGCAATGACCGTGTGCAAAATGGATTAGTTTAAAGAATGATTCCAGCTGGAGAAGACTTTCCTTGAGAATCACGCTCTGTCTTCCTCTCTTCATTTCTAATTACGGAGTTCTCCAGGAAGGACCTTGCTCTTCAGTCTCAATGCAGTGTTTCGTTGCCCGTGTTCAACAGCAGTGCTGGCTCAGAAGGGAGACCAGCACAAGCGTGAGGTCTCTTCACAGGCTTTGGACTGTACTGCTCAGCTTAGCTCCTAGGAAACTCCACAGTGGGGCTTTGCTTAGACACTGATAGTACAAGGCGAGCATTGCAATAATTTTTAAGTGATTAAAAACTGCGTGTGTAGTATTGTATACTGTTAGCATGCAAAACTGTTTTTGCTGAAGTGTGTGTATGGATGGCAGCTTCTCTCAAAAAAACCCAAAAAGGCAAGAAGAATTATCTTTTACCAGAAAGTTTAATGAAATTTAACCATATTCACTGTCTGTGTGGGATATCTGGGCTTTATTAAACTAAGGTGAACAAAGAGAGCAAAATTTCCCAAGAACTTCCTTCCTGCATTGGCGTTTATATATTGGAACAGCTGGCTTTTGCTGTTACGAAAGACACTTACACCCTTTTTGTACAAAACCAGCAATGCCTGTTTGGTGGCTACCAGGAGATAAGGGACTTCTTATTTAAACCAAAACAAAGCCTTAGTTTTGTTCTTATAAACCAAAGAATTAATAAACAAAGCCCCTCAAAATTGTTTGCTAAACCTGTGTAGAATCAATCTCCCTTCCCTGTAACTCCATCAACAGTGGATGATTGTAAAAGGAAGCTTTTATCTCTGGAGGCTTTTCTGTGCAACAAAAGCTTGATAAATACCTTGACAGTTTTCTTCCCTCTCCAGAAAATGCCAAATAATTGTACGGAATTGTAAATGAGTTGTCAGTCTGCAGAAGCTGAAGTTCTCTCTCCCTCTGGCGGTCTCTAAACAAGGCACAGTATCTGGCTTCAAGTTAATGTCTTTATTGTGCCAGATTTATCTCTCCTACAGGTCGTTAAAAAACCCAGTCACCTTACAGTAATTTTTTTGTGAGTATACTCTTTTTAGGCTTTTGTAGAAATACGACCCATGCTTTTGTGTGACATACAGAAAAAAGCCTACAGGAATAAAGAGTTATGTTAGTACTATAAATAATTGTAGTCTTCCCACAAACAGGGCTCAGATGGACTTAATATTAATTACGAAAGGCACTAGATGAAATGTAGAGTGGCTTTTATTGCTGAAAGTCAGTGTAATGATAATGTTTTTGAGAAATTTAATCAGGCAATATAGCACCCAAATGACTAGGGTATATTTTTAGATAATTTTGTGACAAAGGAACTGTTACCATTTCATTCAAGGTTTTCTAGGTGACAGAATTGATTAAAGGGGAATTTACAGCCTTTTGGCAGGGTAGAAGGTCTCTTTCAGTGTGCTTGGCAGCTTTTGCTGTCAGTAATACGCTTTCTTTTTTTTTCTTTTTAAAGCAGATGGAAATTAGCAGAAATTAACTCTTGCATATTTGTTTTAATATTTTTGCCACGGCAGCTATATTTAATAATTTATTTTTTTTAAATAACACTTTACCTTTTGTTTTTAAAGATCCAAGAAAACACTCTTGGCCAAAATCTAGGGGAAGCTACTGCCACTTTGTACTGTACAAGGAGAACAAGGATACTATGGATGCCATTAATGTCCTATCCAAATTTTTAAGGTAAGGCTGTTGTTTCTGCCAGCCTGGCTAGCATGCAGTCCTCCTGCTGTGTTTCATGTTCCTGTACATGTTATGTTCAGACTTATGTAAGAGCAACATGAGTATTGCCTAATTTGTAGCCAGTGTTTAAAAAGAAAACATGAAAGAAAATAATTTTATAAAGTCAGATTTGAAAATTCTGAGTTTTGGAATGGGGTGAGAATGGAACAAAATGATCCCAAGAAATTTAAAAAACTGTACCTGACTACTTCAATGGGAAAAGGTCCACAACTGAAGCTGGCCGTTGTGAAACGGGCTTGGCAATGTGCGTAACCTGAATTAAAGCCAGTTTTTGTCCCAGCGTGTGAATATATGCGAGTGTGTTACGAACCTGTCAGACATTGTTGTGATAATATGCTGATCAGTTCCTAAGCAGTTACAGTTAATAAACTGTTGTTCCGTGTATGAATTTCTCCATGGCAACACAGTCTTAGTTCCTTTCACTCCATCAAGTGCAGCAACAAGAAGACTTGCCAAATGTGTGATGTGAACACAGTGAATTGCAGAGGAATGACTGTTTTAAAATTGGGTCAGTTCAGTTATCTGCACTCAGGGAAACTTCCCCAGTTCTCCCCTCCTTTTCCCTTTGCCCTTCCTGTCCGAAAATAAATGTTTGTAATCTAGTCTTTAACCGGTATAGTACTACCACTCTGCTCTCAAATACAAACACTAGGAGCATCATTTGGTGGAAAAATGTATGAAATGGCAATCCTGCTACCCCCTGGTGCCCATAGCTGGAATAACTGGAAATACTCCCTGTGTAACACAGGTGGTGAAGTACAAAGTGGAAAGTAAACTTTCATAAGGAAAGAAAGGGATCAAATTTTAAATTAACTGCTCACATTCTCACATAATGTACATGTGTGGTATTCAAACAGACACATTATTTGAAGTTTAAGGAAGAAATGGACATGATTTTTTAAAGCAAAATTAGTGGTGGCTGCCCATTTGTGCATTGAGTGGATGTACACGAAGAAGTACTTCAAAGCTCATGTCCTGAAAGCACAGTTGTGGTAAAAGTGAATCTGTCTACATGTAATTAAACCAGAGAAGTTTCCCTGTGTATTATGTACTTATAGATGAGATTAGAAAATGTTACACATGTTTAGAGGTGTCAGACTGTAGCCTAGTTCTGGGGAACATATGCATATTTTGTATTTTTAATATAGAAGATTAATAACTTTAATTATGCTGAAAATTGTTCGATCTGTGGCTATTTTAATATACCTGTTACTGTTGCTTTTAAGAGTGAAGCCAAACATATTTTCCTACATGGGAACTAAAGATAAAAGGGCTATAACTGTTCAAGAGATCGCTGTTCTTAGGTAAGTGAAAGTACGCGGGAGTATTTGCACTTCTACTGTGATACCTTGAAGACTCGGTGTGCATGTGACACAAATGGTGGGTTTGGGTCCTGATCTTGTACAGCACATGTATTGATGAAGATGCTATAATTCTTCTTTATTCCATGGTGATTGCTAATATTTTCAGTCAGTGATGATGTGGAGGGTTGACCCTGGCTGGAGGCCAGGTGCCCACCAAAGCTGCTCTGTCACTGCCCTCCTCGGCTGGACAGGGGAGAGACAATAAAACAAACGTCTCGTGTGTCAAGATAAGGACAGGGAAAGATCACTCAGCAATCACTGTCACAGACAAAACAGACTCAACTTGGGGAAAATTAATTTCATTTATTACCAATCAAATCAGAGTAGGGTAATAAGAAATAAAACCCAGATCTTAAAACACCTTCCCCTCACCCCTCCCTGCTTCTCGGGCTCAGCTTTGCTCCTGATTTCTCTCCCTCCTTCCCCTGGGTGGTGCAGGGGAACAGGGGATGGGGGCTGTGGTCAGTCCATCACATGGTGTCTCTGCTGCTCCTTCCTCCTCAGGGGTAGGACTCCTCACACTCTGCCCCTGCTCCAGAGTGGGTCCCCCACGGGGCCATAGCTCCTGCCAGGAGCCTGCTCCAGCGTGGGCTTCCCATGGGCCCACAGCCTCCTTCAGGCATCCCCCTGCTCTGTTGTAGGGCCCTCCCCAGGCTGCAGGTGGGTGTCTGCTCCCTTGTGACCCTCCACGGCTGCAGGGCACAGCTGGCCTCACCTTGGTCTGCACCACAGGCTGCCGAGGAACCTCTGCTCCGGCACCTGGAGCACCTCCTCCCCCTCCTTCTCCACTGACCTGGGTGTCTGCAGAGTTGTTTCTCTCACATCTCTCTCTATGGCTGCAGTTTCTCTTCCCTGTTTTTTTTGACCTTTTCAAACACATTACCCTAGAGGTGCTACCATTGTCACTGATGGTCTCGACCTTGGCCAGCAGTGGGTCTGTCTTGGAGCTGTCTGGCATTGACTCTGTCGGACACAGGGGAAGCTTCTGGCAGCTTCTCACAGAATCCACCTCTGTAGTGCCCTGGCTACCAAAACCTTGACAGGCAAACCTGATACAGGTGCTCTGAGTCATAGGTTGGATATGTGTATTTGGCTGAAGCAGTGGGCCAAATTGGCTACGTGCTCCTGGGCTGTGTGGCTCCCGTGCAACAGCAGAAAAACAAAAGGACACAGTGAAAATTATGTCCCATTTCCTTCCTGACTTGTTTCCCCTTTCATCCATCTGGAATCCCATTTTCTTTCTCACTGAACTCTGAACAGCTCCCGAGAAGGCTAACCACTGCCTTTGTTCATCTGTGAGTAGCCAGAAAGGGCAGAAAATGATTAAAAATTCTTCCTGCCTTAACCTGCGCCTGGAAGTTGCCTACTAAGAGGAAGTAAAATGTATTTTGTTAGCTTACAACATAATGATATGGTTTCTGGGAACTTGAAATTAGTGTTACATCCCTAACTGAGAATGAGGGATGCCTTGAAGTCCTGTATTATACAGTATCTTGTTCACTGGCTGGAATATTCTGCCTGGACTACTATTTACAGCTCTTGGAAGACCACACTCCTCAAGTGAGGAATTCCAAGGTTTGAGAGTCAGAAATTTGATCAAATCTTTGTTAAGAGCAGGGCATTCACTACTTAATTGTTCATATTTTTCCTCCCAGTGTTTTGCATGTGCATACGTTGGCACATATAAAAACAATTAGTAATGTGTGAGTGATGAGAAGCCCCAGATTCTCGTTGCTGCAAGGCAGGTTTGCAAAGTGATGACAGTGAACCAAACGTGGGGTGTAGCCATCTCGGGTGCTGTTCCATTTACTTGTAACATGACGGCATTTAATCTTGTGTCCAAGAGCTTCGGGGTGTTGTAAGCAGGGATTGCGGGGAGCGTACTGATTTGTGGTGTCGGTTCAGTAGTGTCACGGTACCCGGCTCCTCCGCAGCCTTGGAGAGGAGACATTACTGTTTATCAGCCTGCTCTGAGCTGAGTACGCTGGCCACGCTAGTTGATAAACTTGTCTGTCCCGCTATAAATCTTGGCAGAAGTGTCAAAGAGCAGCTCGGTGATGCAAAGAACGGGGTATGCTTCTGAAAGTACCAGCAACAAACATGACAGGTATCAGTGACAGACTGGATTTCATACTCTGCCGCCTGCACTAAGCTTACAGAGTGGCTAATTACTTAATCACTGTGTTTATAACTTTGCTAACTGGAGTGTTCGTGGTGTAGTTACTCAAATAAAGCAGAGTTCAGCTTGTGGACTACATAGCATGCACCAATATCACAACATATTTATTGTTGAGTGTATACTGTAATACAGATGTGAAAAGACAGTACAAAGAGTCTCTATCACTGTATACATTTTCTCTTGTATAAGTAGCCTTAAGAATTATCTCTTCTTTCTTTTTAGATATTTCGTTAAAACACTTTGAAAAGGCAGCAGTGTAAAACTGGGGAAACTGGACTTCCTGGTTTTTGTTTTGAAATGCCAGCATTTCTGTGTGTATTTAACTCTCTGTTTATCTAAGCATAGGTTGGTCACTGTTGTCTGTTTCTTTTTAGAATCACTGCACAAAGACTTGCTCATTTGAATAAATGTTTGATGAACTTCAAATTGGGAAATTTCAGTTACAAGAACCATCCACTGAAATTAGGAGAACTGCAAGGGAACCATTTCACTGTTGTTCTCAGGTAGTATGTTAGTATGTGTTTACACAGTAATGCTAGATATTTTTTTCTTCCTTTAAATAGTTATGGGTTATCAGTGCACCTTGTGTTATATAAAAAAAGAAGAAAAAGACTTCTGTTGACAGGAGTCTGAACTTGATAAGTGCTATATAATGGTCATGTTGAGCTTTAATATTATGGGGATCACAACATAGTGTCAGCCATTAATAATCTGTCTATAACTTTTTTTAACGCTAGAAACATAACAGGAACCGATGACCAGATAGAGCAAGCAATGCACTCTCTCAGGGAAATTGGATTCATTAATTACTATGGAATGCAAAGATTTGGAACTACAGCTGTTCCTACATATCAAATTGGCAGGTATGTGGTGGTGTCATCCTTTTTAAAAAAAAAAAAAAAAAAAATTATTGTTAACCCTGTACAACTTCTAATGTATTTTTGGGACTCTTCCTAGCATACTGCATGTGCCAGTTTTAATTTTAGATTTAGAGAAAGAACTGTTTTCTGAACTTGTTTCAGCAGATTTCTTGCATAATACCACTACATTTAATATTGCTTAAATCTAAGCACTAATACTGGGGTTTTTTATAAATTGGCTAAATCTCCTTAAAATATATACAGTCAGTTCTTAATAACCTTTACTGTTTGAATCTTAGAGCTATTCTACAGAACAATTGGAATGAAGTAATGGATTTGATATTAAAACCACGACCAGGAGGTAAGGACTGAAAAATGATAGATCAAGTGTTTCTGTCTCTCCTCCTCCAAGAATTGTATGTTTAGGAAAAATGCTTTTAGATTTTGCTTCTGTTAATTGAAAGGACATTTGTGAGGGCAGCTTTGCACGTGCTAAACTTCAGCCAGTTTGGCCACGGGCAGGCAGTCTTCAGACTCTGCCTTTCTGCTTCGCTTTCCCCGCTGCGCAGTTTCGTGCAGTGGGAATGAAAAGGGACCTGAATGCTTATAGACACGGTCTGCTCAGACTCCACGTGAAGCCTTCCAGCCTCAACTATTCTGTTGATCTGTGTAATTACCGTGACTGAAACTGTAATTTTTCATCTGTTTTAAGCAAAGGCGAGATGGATGCTTTCTGGTGTTAAACTATTTCTATTTTACATCCTTGTTCTAGCTGAAAAGGGATACTTAGTAAAATGCAGAGAAGAATGGGCAAAGACTAAAGATCCAGCAGCAGCCCTCAAGAAACTACCCGTAAAAAGGTGCGTGGAAGGACAGCTTCTACGCGGACTCTTAAAGTATGGAATGAAGAACATAATCTCTGCATTTGGCATAGTGAGTGTAAAAGTGCTGTGGGGTATTTACTTGAATACACGCTCTTTTGGTGGTATCGTGGTGAATTTGAAATAGACTCATTGATGCTTTCTGAGTAGGAGGTTAAGTGTAAAATCTTTACATTTATCCTAAGTACTGCTGCATGGTAACTGATGACATCTGTAATTAACGTATGCATGATGAGCTTTCCAGTTTGTACAACAATCTGTCTGGTATGTGGGAAGTAATACAGTTATACTTAGTAACCATGTTTAATACTGAACTTGTGCACAATTCTCAGATCTGTATCAGAGTTTTTCTGTTGCTGTAAAAGTATAAATCAAACTGAGAGTGTGCTGATGAATCAGCTAGCTTGGCATAGAGGTTGCAGATTCACTGTCACTTTCAAGTACTGTAATCAAGATCAAGTCTTTGGGGAAAATACCTCATCACCAGCAAATTACTGGGTCTATTGTAGGAGCCGAGGAATAATTTTTAGTTTATGAAGAAGATAGTTAGAATAACACTGTCCTTTCACATCTGCTAAGCTTGCTTAAGATTTCAGGATGCTGAGTATGAATTCAATGTTTTATAATAGCCCATGCGTTGGATGAGCTGTTGGATAAAAAAAAAAGTTTGGGTTTTTCTTTTTTTTTTTAATTTCAGCACAGGGTTGTTTTGTGTGGATTTCAAATGCATAAAAGCATTATTTCTTCACATACCCTTTTCCCAAATAATGAACAAAACCCCAATCTCTATACCAAGGCATGTATTAGTCTTGTTGGAGAAAATGGACATTACAAATATATGCCTTTTTGGTTATAGCCGAGAGAAAAGACTAAAAGCACATTGTTCTAATGTTTCACTTTTTTTTCTTTACCTCTAGATACCAAGAAATAATCGTTTAATGTATATCCATAGCTACCAGAGTTATGTGTGGAATAATATGGTGAGCAAGAGAATAGAAGAATATGGTCTTAGAGCTGTACCAGGAGATCTCACACTTAAAGGAGGTAAAATCAGACAGACAAAAAGCCATTGATGCTGTGTAGTTCAAATTCTTAGGAAAACAAGGCTCCTGTCTGTTTAAGTGATACTGCATAAATGTTTTATTCCCCCTCTCACCCATTTTGGTCCAATGATTTCTGAATACATTGGCCAGTTTTAGTCAAATTTTGCAAGGGATTGCAAGTTAGGTATTACACTTCCATTAGCTGTTGATCTGGTGTTTTTTCCAAATAGCTGGATAGGGAAGAGAGACTAGGGAAGGGACTGATTATTCTCAAGAAGGAACTTAAACCTAGATGAGCTACGGAGAACTGTGGAAGGATGTTATGAGTGTTTTAAGCTCAAAAGATTTTGTCTCCACTAGTATCCTGTGAAGCAGAGACTCCACTCAGTTAAAACTTTCTCCACATGGATTTACCCTGGCATTTCCCTGGGGTGAGCATATCCACAGTATTTCTCCTTTGTGTACACCTGGTGCCTGGTTCAGGGACTCTTCGTCTAGCAGTCCGTACTTCATTCAGGTTTAGAAGTCACTGGAAGCGAGTCTGTGATTCTGCCAGTAACTGTGTCAGCCTTGGTGACTGTCCCTTCTTTTCTTGGAAATGCTGTCTGTTAAATGAAGATAAAACACAGTAGTTATCCCTATCAGAGTGGGCTTGGTTCAACCAAGTGGTTAATTTTAAATTTAGCAAATGTTAACTGTCACAGGCATCCATACTCGTAACCCTTCATTTTTCTGTCCTGATTGTAGCCACAGCTGTTCATATCGAAGAAGATGATGTTGCTAACTACACTATCCACGATGTAGTGATGCCATTGCCTGGATTTGATGTTATTTATCCAAAGCATAAAAGTAAGTCCCACTGTTAACTTATGTACTTACTCTGAAAATCTGTCTGCTTTAAGATTGTTCTTAAAAGGAAGTTTAGATCTATGCAGCCTTGGTGACCATTAAAAAAATTCATCATTTCAGTGTCTGATACATTACTGTGAGCCTCTCCCGTTGTGAAAATGACAGTCTGCATTGTAACTTGTTTCTCTTAACATAAATCAGTTTCAGATTTCTATTTAGCTAGCAGCTTTTCCAAAGAAAGAATTTTTTTTTACTGAGGCAAAACTATTTATCTCAGCACAAGGGGAAAAAGATGTTGAAATATTAATTGAAAATTGTATGCATTTGATTTTTAAATGAGAAAACAAACCACACTTCTAGAATTTGTAACCCAAGCAAATGCTTGAAGTTCGGATAAAGAACCAGTTATGTTTGTTTAAATACTAACTGATATGAATGTATTTTAACAAAAGACATATCTTTCATCTCATGTATGTAAAGTGTATTGGTAGGTTCAGTGATCTATAATGATCTGCATGGAATATGATGTTGTTATTAAGGGATAGAGTTGTAGAATCATTTTGTTTGGAAGGGACCTCAGGAGCCCATCTGGTCCAGTCTTTTGGTCAAAGCAAGGCCAGCTTGCTTAGAGCTTTTTCCTGTCAGGTCTGAAACTTTGAAGAACAAATAGTCTGTAAGTCTTCTCCCCTGAGCTAAAGAAGCCCAGTTCTCTCACTCTTCTCATGTGGCATGTGCTACAACCCCTGGCCATTCGCCTGGTGATGTTCCATTGGATTCATTCAAGTTTATCAGCTCTGTACTGGACACACCACTCCAAGTGCAGTCTCATGAGTACCCGACAAAGGGCAATAATTGTTTTTCTTGATGGTAGCTACTGGCTATGCTCCTGTTGCTTTTGTTGCTGCCAGGGTGCTCTGTTAAAACCCCTTTCTGCTGGGAGTCCCAGGCCTCTCTCAGCAGTTGCTCCCTAGCTTGTACCTTTGCAAGAAGTTATTCATGCTCGGGTACAGGACTTTGTCCTTGGTGGATTTCATGAGGTTCCTCTAGCCTGCCCAGGTCCCTCTGAATGGCAGTCTTGCCCTTGGGTGTATCGACTGCCACCCCAGCTTGATTTTGCCCACAAACTTGGGGTGAATTCCAGCTCCTCCATGTATGCTGATAAAGAACCGGACACATCCCAGGTCCATGAGGAACTCTGCTTGTAACGAGCTTCTGGGCAGAGCTGAAACTACTAGTGACTATCCATTGAGATGATAAGCCAGGCAGTTCTTTACCCATCTAGCAGCCCACCCACTGTAATGTTCTGATCTTGGATACAAGCATGCTGTGGGATCATGTTGACAGCCTTGCTGAAGGCAAGGCAGGCAACAGTCGTTGCTCTCCCCTCATCCACAGGTTATTACATCAACATTATTATTTCATCACAGAAGGCTGCTGGTGGTTTTTTGGTTTTCTTTTCCTTTTTCTCCCTGTGCTAAAAACATCCTCACTGTTACGCTTATTGTGTGCCCAGAAACATGTTCCAAGAGGATTAGCTCCATTATTTTTCCCACGGACCAAAGTGAGTCTGACTGGTCTGTAATGCCCTAGATCCTCCTTCTTGCCCTTTCTGAAGATGGGTGCACCACTTGGTTTTCTGCAGTCACCTGGGACCTCCCTAGATCTCCACGATCTTTCAGAGATGATAGAGAAAAGCTTTGCCCTCACGTGAGCCCACTCTCAGCCTGTATCTTCTTCCAGTACTAGTAGTCCCTCTCTTTCCTGAACCTTGCCTCTCAGAGCAGAGGTCTGGATGACCTTGCTGGTCACGACGGAGGCAAAGGAGGCACTGAGATCTTCAGCCTCATGTCTGTCACCGGGCTACCTGCCCTGTCTAGCAGCAGGCCAACATTCTCCTTGTATTCTTTCATTCCTGATGTTACGGTTTCATTCATGTTGCCCTTGATGTCTGTTGGTGATTTCAACTCTTTGACTTTCCAAACACCATCCCTAGGTGCCTGGACAACGTTGGTATATCCCTTATTTGTAGCAGCCCTAGCTTTCACCTACCGTGTGTGTCCTTATATGTGGGCTGAGTCACAAGTTGCCTGCTTAGCCTAACCAGTCTCGCAGTTCATGCGCTTGTTTTCCTCACTGTTTGGTTGAACTGCTCTTGTAGTTGGTTGTTCTTAAAAGACCACTTGGGTCTCTTGAGCCTCTCTGCCTGTCAGAATAAGTCCCAGAGCTAGGATCCCATTTATCACCCATCTCAGACACCCAGAACGTAAAGATCCGTTTGTGATGAGCTGCGGCACTGAACCACATTGAGTTAAAAGATTAGAAAGGAAAGCTGCCATTCTTTATGTTCAATATATTTATGCTGGGATTTGGCCACAGTAAGCCTAACTTATTCTTGCTTAAAATTCCCAACTGTGTGAAGTAATGCTGGCAGTTGCACTGCAAATCAAAGGCACCAGACAGCATTTTAGCTGCAGTATGTTCTTGTATTTCCATTGCCTTCCCTGTCTTCCCTGGGTGTGCATGCACACCCCCTTATTGAAGGATGTAAGACTCTAACAGAATTACTCCTTCTGTAGGCAGTGTACTTAAAGGTCCCTATGGGCTAATTTCTTCACAGGCTCTCTTAAGTTATTTCACTCTGCTGCTTTTTCAAAGATAGAGCAGTGCGTAGTCTGGCCCTTTTTTCTTTTTTCTTCATATACCTGATGTTAGTCTTGTGAGGTCTAGATACTTGGGAAGTGTGTGTGAGATGTCAGTGAAATATTTTGTAAATTTTGTTTTCAGCTGGAATTTTGATCTGCTAAGATTCTTCCCTGGGTACTGCTTTTACAGATGAGGTTGTAGAAGCAAACACTGTAGGTAATAAGATTTGTAGTGAGTAACTTTTATCCCGTATATGCTGAAAACTACTAAATGTAAGGGAAGGAATGATCCATGAAAATGGGCTGTTTCAATCAGCTGTACTACATTCTCTCCTACGAAATATTTTCCTCTCTTGCAGTTGGTGAGGCCTACAAGGAGATCCTAGTAGCTGACAATCTTGATATCAATAACATGAGGCATAAGATCAGAGATTATTCACTTTCTGGTGCATACAGAAAGATTATCATTCGACCTCAGAATGTCAACTGGTAAGTAGCAGGATAAAGGAAATTAGGCGTGAATTGACAGCACAGGGTATATGTGGGATGACCAAGTACAAGAACCACTGGATTGGCCCACGGGATGTACATGTAGACTGAAGCATAGGCAGGGCGGAATCTCTGCATTCCCTAGTGGGTTTTACGCTGTCGAAGTTGAACCATAGCCTTATTTCTTCCTTCGTCCTCCGGTTCTGTGATGCATGAGTGTCAAGACATCTACCAAGTTGTTACACTCCTTGCAAGGGCTTGCCTGAACACTTCGTAGATCATTATTTATGTTGCAACCATGATAGATGGCATTCAAAATAGGTCTTTTCGTAGTCTTGCTATGAGGAAGTTGTTCTCCAGTTACCTTTCTGTCAGTCAGAAAGATTTGTATCGCTCAAACTTACTAAATCACTGTTAGAGATTCAACCTAGATGTCATGTGGCAACTGAATAAACAGGTGACTGTACAAACGTGCACAAAGACTTGATCACTGGTGCATGGGAAAAGAAAAATACGGAGGGTTTAGGAGGGAGACAAAAAATACGAATGTTTACGCTTTAATTAGCGCTGATGTTTAAAGCTTCTCCACTTCCCAGTTACTTTTCCAGCTTCGTCATTACATATGGAGTGATTTCTGTTGGCATGAATGGCAGAAAGAGTAGAATGTGTGTTTAAGGCCTTTCAAAGACGTTTAGATGGCTTTCTTCAAAATGAAGGCTTCCCCCCCGCCCAGTATTCTTAGAGTTGACACCATTCCTCACATAATGTCAGAAACTGCAGTTCTTGGGTAGCTGGAAGTCCTGACAGCCCGTGAGGGAAGACATCATGTATGCAAAGAAACTTCTCACTAATTTGGTATTTTTGTTATAATTCTCATCAAAGAGAGGCGAGTCTTCTACATAAGCTTTACCAGTTACTGCACCATACATGCCACCTTATTTAATTAGAAAATCAGTTCCATTTCTGTTGTAATTGCCAAATTTGAATAAAACATGAATAAGATGTATACATTTATGTAAAATAATATAAATTTTATTATGTATAATTAATAATTTTAAATCTTATGTATATTATTAAGGGAAGTTGTTGCATATGATGATCCCAGAATCCCATTATTTACTACGGATTTGGATAAGCTGGAAGGAAAACCATTACCAGTTCTTCCTACAGGTAAGTTGATTTTTCTGCTGATGTTTGATCTGGCTGTTGGCTTTGAACTGCTATATATGGGAAGCTCTTTTAAGAAGAGCTTTTATTTAACTAGACTGTTCAGCAGTGCTGCTAAAGAATATCCCAAGTCAGGTGCCTAAATAAGGACCCTTATTTCTCAAACGTGTGAGCAAGTCTGCCAGCGGTCTGCACTGTTACGTTGTCTTACAGACATCTGGAAAATCAGTGAATGCTCAGCAGTAAACGTCCATGATACGTATGAAGGTGGAATTAAGCCATAAATTGTCTGTATGCTTAGGCATATATTATTTGTGCTCAGCAGAAGAGACGACTCAAATACTTAACAGAATTCAGTGGAAATCTTTCTTATATAACTGTGATCTCGAGGTCTTTTGACAGTACTTAGCACAAAAAGTGATGAGAGGCTAGGAATGCAGTTTTGAAAGAACAAAAGTTTATCTTGCTTTTAAAAGGAGAAAACAACTCCAACACCACTTCCTGCTGAGAGAAAACGTTAAAGTAGTTGTGTTATGAAATTCCACGGTGGATTGTAAATTGGAGTGTGGTGGTGGTGGTGGTTTTTTGTTTTAGGGATTTGGGGAGTTGGTTGTGGAAAACTTTAGCCCAGTTTAGATGGCATCCAGAATAAGCATTACTTAGGCCCTTAACTTTTTCTTGCTTTGTGTCTCCTCTTACCCTCCATGATAGATGGTAAATTCAGGGCACTAAAGATGGAGTTTTCCCTTCCCCCATCCACTTACGCTACCATGGCGATTCGAGAAGTTTTGAAAATGGACACCAGCATAAAAAACCAGACACAACTGAATACTACCTGGTTGCGCTGAACAAACTGCAAAAACGGCTTAGATTTTAACATATATGAAGTGTTTTCCTATTTACATGCTCTGTACAAATCTTTAAAGATCGGTAGTAAGAGATTTGTATTTTTTTAAGTTTTTATTAGCGCTAGCATTTAACTTCAGTAGTCATTGGCAAGGTGGTGGTTGTAACCCAGCGTAGATCTTAGTGACTGCTGCTTTTTAACGCGTGACTGAGTTGCTTGAGCGTGAGACGGGTGCGTCTTTAAGAAACGGGCTTACAGTAACTTCAGACCTGGAAGGATGTTTAGCTTGCTTTGTGTTCGGCAAGCACTGAATGTTTTAACGAGTTCAGCACATCTTGAAGTCTCTGCCAATACATTAAATCACAGCTTAGGATAATGAATTACACCATAATCAAGAGATTGATGAACGTTGACGTCGCAGGAGTTTTTGCTGGTACCGTTGGCGCCGATGCGGTAGAGGATTCTGTTAGCAAGGCTTTTTATGTGCTGTGGAGATGTACAGCTGTTTTAATTAGTTGGTCTTTTCACGGAGGAAATACTTGTGTGTTTTTTCCAGGTGTACTGATACCTGTACCAAAGAACAGGTCCTAAAAATAAATTACCCTGAAAGTCTGAGCGTGTGTCTAACGCCTTCCCTTACACGTCGCCTCTGCCTGCTGCCGGGCTGCTGGCAGAAAACACATACTCTAACGCTGTTCTAGAAAGGCATTTTCAGCCTCTTTCTAAACCAAACAAAAAGCCAGTGTTGCGGAATCATGCAAACAGAAGACGGCCGCTGCTCTTTCATGCCGTGGTGGCGTGAAGCCGCTTGGTGCCTGTGAAGTACCGCAGGAGAGGCCGTATCTCGAGCAGCACGAAGCGGTGAAGGCTCCTGAACCAGCGGGGCTGCGCTTCCCACGCGGGGACAACACCGGCGCCTCCCCGACCCCATCCGCCCCCGAGGCCCGGCTGCCCCCAAGCTGCGAGCGCCGGCAGCCCCCGCCCCTCCGCCGGGCCGCCCGCCACCCTCGCGCATGCGCGCTGCGGGCAGAGGGCGGCCGGCCCCGCCCACCGCGGGCTCCTCACCCGGACGGTTGGCAGCGGATGGGCAGTGCGCATGCGCCCTCGCGCCGCCGGCCCCTTCCCCCGCCCGCAGGCGCCGCTGCGCTCACGTGACCCTCCGCCCGCGGGGCCGTGGCCGCTGACGGGGCAGGGGCGGGGCCGCGGCGGGCCCGGGAGCCCGTGTCCGGCCGGGAGCCCCGGGGTCCCCTCAGCGGCCCCGCCGTCCGCGCCCCCTCGCTGCAAGGGAAAGCGCCGCCTCGGGCGCAGAGCCTGGAGCGGGGGAAGAGGGCCTCCCCGAGGCGTTAAGGGTTCGCGGGGAAGGGGGCTGCTCGGTCCCCTGGCCTGGGCCGCGGGCGGCAGGGGCCTCGCTCAGAGCCGCCCGGGGCCCGCAGCGCCTGCCGACGCGCCGCGAACAGGCCTGGCCTCTGGCAGAAGGTGGGTGCAGAGCTGCGCGTTAGAGCAGGGAGGTGGTTGGAGGATGCTCCCCAGGGTCCTGTGCCCCTCTCCTCCTGTCTCCCGATCCTTTAGTAAGAACGGAGCACCGCTTGGTTCGGAGCGGCTTGTTCTCGTTGCGGTGGACAGCACGGCGCGTTTTATCCCTGTGTTTATTCGCTTCTCGCTCAGCAACACACGAAGTCGCTGCAAGGCTGAAGCGCGTACTTTGCCGTAAGACATCAGTCAGCAGCTGGTATCTCTGGAGCATCCTAAACTGTACGAAAAGGCGAAGCAGAACACTGTTATCTTCCTTTGTGTTTTACAAAAATATTTTTTCCCTAGTTTTCATTGAATTTGCTGTATTACCTATGGAGAAACTGCATAGATATAGAACTGCTTCTAATAAAAGTCCCAGTTTTGGGGAAGGAAGAAATTAACAGGCATATCTCTCTTCAGTAATTAGCGTGTGATGAATCACCAGTTGGATGTGTAAGAAAGGTTTTAGCATATCTCAGGTAAGACGGCAGCAAATTGCCTCGCTTTAAGTTTTTCAGTAAATACGCTGCTTTTTTAAGTTTCAGTTTAAAATGAAGTGCCCAGCTTTTCATGGAATTTTGTCCCCTCAGTAGATCAGTGGTTTATGCTGTGTTAGTGGTGACTAATTAGAAATTGTACAATCAGTGTTGCAGAGAAAGAAAACATGGCAACCGTTGCTGTTAAAAAGAAGGAAGTCACTAGAGATCCAGATCATTGTGATATCCCGTACTACGTTTCTGAGTTTGTGGAAAGAGAAGTTGGAAACGACTATGATTCTCTGAGGAAGCTAGACAACCTTATTGATAAGCTATCGGAAAATAAAAAGCAGTTAGAAGAACAGGTAAGCACCTTTTGGGGTTTTTTTTTAGTTCTTCTGAATGTGCTGTATGACTGATAAAGTATATTTATCTAAATTAAAGCAAAGTATTAGTGTCTCAGATGGTACTACTGTACATAGTGCAGTGTTTTTATGTCAGACTTAATACTTCTGTGTGAATGTAGGTACTCACAGTTTCATCAGAAGTCCCTAAAAGAATTCAGAATGCCTTAAAGAATGCAGAAGATTCTAAAAAGTCTCTGAGTCGGCTTCTAGAGGAAGAAACTCTTCTGTCTAATTCAATCAATAGCCACTTACTGAAAGCTCAGCCGTGGATGGAGGATCTCGATGTGCTGATTAGTCAGGTAGAAGAGATTGAACGACACCTGTCCTATCTTAAATGGATTTCACGAATAGAAGAGTTAAGGTAAAGTTTGAGTACTGCATGTATGTTCTGAGACTGGTAATCTAGTTTAAAACACTTTTTAATAACGGAACAGTTTTGAGTTTTATCTTTCCTTTTCAATATAAAAACTAGTCTTTTCTGTTCTCGTTAATGAAGTTTTGGCTTTTGTTGTATTTGATAGCGATAGCATTCAGCAGTACCTGATGACCAACAATGTTCCAGAGGCAGCCAGTACTCTAGCATTCATGGCAGAACTGGATATTAAACTTCAGGAGTCATCTTGTTCTCATCTGCTCGCTTTTGTGAGATCCACTGTTAAATTCTGGCATAAAATTCTTAAGGACAAGTTGTCAAGGTAAGAGACTGTCACTCCGTCATCTTTGTGCTGTACTGAGTTCATGCTCAAGTGCTGGTTTTGCCTTGCAGTGACTTTGAGGAGGTACTCACCCAGCTCCACTGGCCGTTTGTGGGGCCACCGCAGTCTCAGGCATTTGGCCTTGGTGCACCGGGCGGTGCTCCTGATGTATACAACAGTTTGGAGACGTTGTTTTGTCAGCTTCTGAAATTGCAAACCTCGTATCCTTTTAAATAGCTGTGGTCTATTTTAAAGAATAGTAAATGTCAGAGATGCACATTCTCAAGGAGAATTACTTAAAAATTTCTTCTCCCTGAAAACAGAAGATGATACGAAGTAATGTAAATTCAAATTAACATTCGAATGTTGTTCTTTTTTTGGTGGTGTTTAGAAAATGCCAGGTGAGGGAACACTAAAGATAAATGTCTCGGAAGGAGACTTTGCTAAGAAGGGGAGACTGCAGGAGGATTCTCATTGTGTGGCAATAGTAGTCTGCCTTTGAGCTTAATCAGAAGGCACTGCTGCTCATCCTTTCCTCTTTTGGTGAGTTAAGTCATAGCTAAAGCTCAACCAAGCTTATTTATTTATTTATTTCACAGAATCACAGAATGGTTTGGGTTGGAAGGGACCTTAAAGATCATCCAGTTCCAACCCCCCTGCCATGGGCAGGGACACCCTCCACTAGACCAGGTTGCTCAAAGCTTCATCCAGCCTGGCCTTGAAGACAAAAGGGATGGGGCATCCACAGCTTCTCTGGGCAACCTGTTCCAGTGCCTCACCACCCTCTCTGTGAAGAACTTCTTCCTCATTTCTAATCTAAATCTCCCCGCTTTCAGTTTAAACCCATTACCCCTTGTCCTGTCACTACAGGCCCTTGTAAAAAGCCACCCCCCCCCCCCCAACTTCCCTGTAGGCCACCTTCAGGTACTGAAAGGCTGTGATAAGGTCTCCCCGGAGCCTTCTCTGAACAAGCCCAACTCTCTCAGCCTGTCCCCATAGCAGAGGTGCTCCAGCCCTCTGAGCATCTTCGTGGCTTCCTCTGGACTAATTTTTTGGGTTTTATCATGGCATGGGAAGATACAAGGCCTTTCTACACAACTCTGAGTTGGTAACAGTGTTGGCCTGGCAGACTGGGTTCCTAAATCAGTTATGTGAAGATGGGAAGTCACGTATTGCATTAATTAATCTCATGGGTCTTTTATCCTCCTGTAACAGATAGGGATAAGCCTGTCTCTTGGACAGCCCCTGTGTTTGGTACTGATAATGGTGGGTTTCTCTGTCCTTCTTTTAACATTACGAGTTTCCTAAATCAAACTGACTTAAGTGACTTGTGTTGCCATTGAATAAATTATCCTTATCAGCCTGAGTTGTATGAAAAATTATATAGACCAAAATATTTTGACTGTCCTTCATACTTGAGGATTTGCGTTGCTTGCATAGCACTGCCTTCAGCTGATGAGGTAGAACCGAGAAATGTTCATTGTTATAAACCCGTTCTGTTGAAACGATGATGTTGGGAGGATACGGTGATGTTGGGAGAATTCAATGCTTTGATTCGTCCTTGACTGTCTAACTCAGAGATGAACTGTTAACGAAACCTAAACAATTGCCAGAGAAGTACGCTTTACCCCCCTCGCCACCCATTATCCTTCCGATACAGATCATGCTGAACCCACTTCAGAAAAGATTCAAGTATCATTTCACCGGAAATAAACAAACCAACGTGTTAAACAAGGTAGGGGAGAAAGCAGTTTCTTTGGGCTTTAATTGCTTGTTTACGCAACAGATGGATTGCTGTGTTTAAATTGCGTAGCTTTAATGCTCTTCTTTCTGAAATTAAGATTCTCCAAAACTGTGCAGTCGTTGTGTACAGCAAAGCACGGACAGACGTCAGGATAGCACTTGGAGACCTTTCAGAGGCACGGGCATTTTCTCCCTTGCCCAGATCCTTTAGAAAGTGTTCCTGCAGTCTTAGTCTGATTCCTGTCATTTCAGCAGCTTTATTTCCTCTGTCTCTTTGCAGACGGTTTTCAGCTGTTCCTTGTTGCTTGAGCTCCAAGGCTGGACAAAGCTGTGACTTTGTTGGCATTGTGGTTTTCACCTTCATGTAACTCAAAATGTTGGATTCTGCTGTAAGCGTATAAAATGCGATTCATCTAAAGGCACCGGTATATAATTGGTTTTCTGGGTCAATTTTTTTAAATTGACGTACAACAAGAGATGTCCAGTTTGCCAGTTGGAAACCGACTCGCTGCTTGTAGGCATTGTCTTCAAAGGCTGAGGATTTTTATCTGAGGATTGCCACTGGAACAGGTTTCGGTGCGCTAATGCTGCTGTAATGCATCTGCAGCAGAGTTTGGGACCTGGTCTGTAACAGTGTAGTTGCACAAGTCTGTGCACGTGTGTTAACAATCTTGGGTAAATGCAAATACATCTGCAATCTTGATAGTCGTTACTACGATGGTTTTTTAAATACAGAAACGAGAAGCAGGCACACAAAATGTGGAGAATGTGAGCGCAGTTCAACAGAAGGTTCTTTGGGTATTGGGAGTGAGGAGAACAGGGACTGCTTCCGCTTGCACTAACATTGAAAGAAGCGTTCATCACAAACTACAGCCCATATTTTTAGGTGTGGGATCTGAAAAAGCTTAAAGCATTAAAATGTGAAATGAGAAGGTGATGGATTCCCCACTTCCCGGGGGAAGGGGCAGGGTTGAAGTTGGGTACAATGACAGTAAGAATGGAGCTACTGGGAAGAGTTTTGTCAAGCGCTGTCCCAGGGAATAAAGACTACAAAGAAGAACAGAGAGAAGCATGCGAAGCAGAAGAGTGGACCTAATGAGTGAGAAAGCAGTAGAGAAGGGGGAGGTAAAAAATGGAGCTTTTGCTTGAGAAGAAACAGAATAATTGGTGCATTTAAGACAACTCAAATCCAGAAATTGCCCTCTGATACTGCCTTTATGAAAATCAAAGCAAAGTAAACACAACGAAAGACTTGTGTGATCTGAGATCAAGAGAAGGCAGGGGAAGAGACTGGTATTTTTTAGAAATTAATCTTAAAATATTTGTAGCACTTGAATAAATATTGGTTTGGATCCATTTGATTTTTTTCTTTTCTTTTTTAAATAAGCCTGAATGGTATTTAACACAAGTACTTATGTGGATTGGAAATCATGCAAAGTTCCTTGATGACAAAATCCAGCCGATACTGGACAAGGCAGGCTCGTCAGTGAATGCTGGGGTAAGCAGGTTCATGGCTTCAGCTGTATGATCATGTGAGTCAACCTCTGGTAGATGCTTGTGCAACCCGCTGCCACTGATTTCACTAAGTGCGTGGTGAGGCTGAACTCAGTCTAGTAGCAGTGTGTTATGTACGTGTTTACACATGTTAATGCTACTCATCTCTGACATTCCCTTTTTTCTTTCAAAAGCTTGAATTTTCTCGTGCTCTAGTAATGCTGATTTTGGAGAAGCTGGCTGCTGATATTCCGTGCCTGTTGTATGACGATACGCTCTTTTGTCACCTTGTGGATGAGGTACTCTTATTTGAGAGAGAGTTATACAGCGTTCATGGTTACCTCAGCAGCTTTCCCAGTTGCATGCATATTCTGTCCGAAGAATCCTGCTTCCAAAGGTGGCTGACGGTGGAAAAAAAATGTAAGAATTCCAGTGGATTTTGGTGGCCTATATATTGCACAGTCAGGAAATATGAGCGTACTTAGAGGAGAAGCCTTCTCAACTAGGATAAGTCTCTTGGACAGGGCTACTACGTAAGACCTACTTGTTTTCATCCTCTGTGATTATTTTGACTAGAAATTGGTTAGACTCTAACAGTGCTTCTGTGGTTTGTAGGACTCTTGCCCCTAAGCTGTATGAAATCCAGTAGGCTTATTTTTAGACAAATGTTCTATGTATGTGTGTGCAGACAAGGATGGACTTTAAATGGAATAGGGGAAGGGTATTGACTTTAGAGAAATGAAGAGGAAATACATTGGAAAGGAGCAAGCCAACTGTTAACAAACCCCTCGGTCAGCTCTGACCTAGTCCTGAACAGCACTGCAAATGCAGATATGTTGAAGCTGCTTTTGTACGAAGCCAGTCATCAGCAGCTTTTATAACCTGAAAATGTAATATTTAACTTATTGGAGATAAGCCTTTTATGTTTTTATATTTTCAAGGGGGTTTTGTTAATTTCTTTTTATTAAAAACATAAAAAATTTACGCGTTTTATGCATCTCAGTTGCTCTCCAGAAAATGGACTCTATGCTTTCATCAGAGGCTGCGTGGATATCGCAATACAAAGATATCACTGATGTAGATGAAATGAAAGTCCCAGACTGTGCTGAAACTTTTATGACTCTGCTGTTAGTTATAACAGGTAATTATTAATCTACAGTCATTGCTGTCATTAGGAGTGAATAGTGAAAAACTTCAGCTAACCCATTTCTTTCCAAAATATCCATTGTCAGCGGTAGTCACCAAGTAATGTTGCAAAGTTGTGATGTTTGCGGTTTAATAAAAGCTTTCCTGTTCATTTTGTATTTTGGACACTAACTCAGGCATGAATAATGGTGAGCTAGTGACACGTTTACAAAATAATAATTGAAAAATACATTCGATATTGAGCATGTTAAAACTTGTTCGTACTTGAAAGAATATAATTTGTTACGATGCAGTAATAAAAAAATCATACCATTCCTTTTGACTCTGACGAATTAGAAGCTATTAACTAATGTGTGCTTTCTTGGAACAGAGCGTAAGAGCAGGTACATTTTCAGGAGACACATAATTGCATGTTGAATGGCTTTATCTTACTCTGTGTGAGTACGCTTTAGGGGCCACACTGGATGGTGTGGTATAATCACAGATTGCTTCAGGTGTTAGAATACAAAATGCTAGTGGAATCAGGAGGGGCAAGAATGTTGTTTCTTTCCATATTTAGCTTTTGCAGTGGGTATTTCCCCGAAATCGTTAAAATCTGCCAGCTGCGTTAAATACTGTACGATGTTCTTGTAGGCGTAAGGCTGTGCAGTAAGGTGACTGTGGTGTTTCTTTTTGAAAAGCTTTTTTTCAGTGTTGGAAAACCTAAAAACATTTTGTTAACATCCTTCCAGACAGGTATAAGAATCTTCCAACAGCTTCCAGAAAACTGCAGTTCCTGGGCCTACAGAAGGAGTTAGTGGATGATTTCAGGATACGATTAACTCAAGTAATGAAGGAAGAGACTAGAGCTTCCTTAGGCTTCCGATACTGTGCGATTCTTAATGCTGTTAACTACATCGCGACAGTGTTGGCCGACTGGGCTGACAACGTAGTAAGTAATTATTTTACTTTACAAAAAAGCAATTTTACAGTGGACTTTGGAGGTTTGATTCCTAACAAATATTTTGTTTCCAGCGCTGGAAACAAAGTGTATTCTTAGTGCATTCAGAAGAATTAATTACTGAAAAAAGACAGAATGAAATGTAAATTCAGATTTAATAAAAGATGTAGAAATAAGGCAGGTTGTTGTTTGAGGTCTAAGCTGTATTAATTATAAACTTTCTGGGGAAATGCAGATTATTCCATCCCCCAGGCTCTCTTTGAACAGACAAAGTAATCATCTTTACATGCATTTTATTGTAAAAAAAAAAAAATCGGTGAGTTGTGTTTGGAGATGTCTGAGCCAGTGTGAACAGCATTGATGTTGAAGTGCGTGCAGTGGCCTGTGCATGATGCTTGAACCGCTCCCGCGGCAGGTTAGCTTTGGTGGGTTCAGTGTGGGTACCTGTGGTGCAACGCGGCTGGGGTGTTGCTCAGGAAAGCCGCTTGCTGCAAACTGGGAGCTGGGAATTGTTTTGCTGGATAATAGCCTGGTGGCAGGATGGCTCTTCTGTCGCTTTTCAGCCTTTCTATGGTTCCTGGTACAAAAGGTTAGAAAACCTGTTACATGTAAAGTGTTTAGAAATAAATAGGTGTTGTGTGTGAGATGGGTGGCCTCCAAAATCTTTTTGACTTCACAGGAAACTGTGACTCTAGCAGAGGGTAATTCTGACTTGACGGTACAGCAGCCTTCATGCTGTAAAACTGCGTCTACCGAAGCGTCTTGACGTGCGTAAAAGCAAAACTAACAAGTTGTTACCACTGCGTCACATTAAATTTCTTGCTGTTGTCAGCCCAGCAAATTCATGGTTTAATGAATGATTGTTTCTAAAACAAACTAAAGACGCTGGTTTACTTTTGCAAACATTAAAAAACTCAACATCAGGGGTTTTATTAAGCATTCTGCTGCCAATCTTAATGTATGTTTTTGGTATTTCTCTAGATCTGTTCCTCTTACCTGTCTGCTGTTGTATCTGAACCCCGTATCAGTTCCATCGCTACTAGCATTAAACCACCGTGGGTTTGAGTTTGGGGTTGTTTTTCCATTCACTAAATCAGGACCACAGGGAAAGATAAGAAAATGTTTATAAAATACTGATTTTCTGAGTTTATAAATGTGTCGGGAGAGTGTTCACTAGAACGTTAAAGCACCCATGGAAAGTGCAGACGGTAAGATGGTTTTTGTACTGTTCCTACCTGGTTTTGTTTCTGTAGTTCTTCTTGCAGCTGCAGCAGGCCGAACTGGAGGTTTGTGCAGAGAGTAACGCTGTCAGTAAACTACAGCTGGGGCAGCTGGCCTCGATGGAGAGTTCTGTCTTTGATGAAATGATTAACCTCCTGGAACGCCTGAAACATGACATGCTGACTCGACAAGTAGATCATGTCTTCAGGGAGGTGAAAGATGCTGCAAAGCTGTACAAAAAGGAGAGGTGATTCTGTCTGTTGGCTCTCGTCTTGCATTAAAATATTATCTCCTGTTAAAAAAGTGGTGTGAGTAAAGGCAGGAATAGCTAATAGGCAACATTATTTTCCTGAACAGGAATAGCGCGGCGTAGTAGGTTTTGGAAAATTCTCTCAATGCTTACTTCGATACTACTTTAATGCTGTGTTTTCTGAAGCAGTTCCAGAATTGGGGGCATGTTATCTTAAAAACTCTGGATCACTCTAGTTTGGACAAGAATTATCGTCTTCATATTAGTATCAAAGAGTTAATACGGATGGCCTGTAATGACTCTTCAGGCTTCACAGGCTCCTAGGGCTTCTTGCATGTTTGCTCCTGAGTAGATGTGGGAAGTACTTCATGAAAGGAATGCAACAACTTGATGATTTTCTAGATTAGATGTGATCTCTTTGAATGACGTGTTCAGGGATTTGGAACTGAAGGATGAGTTTAATATTAAATGAAATTTAAACATGGCATTAGACTAAGATTATTTTTAGATTTGAAGTGGGAAAGGAGAGCTCTCTCTGAACACTGCAAATGGATAAGATTTTTTTTAAAGGATAATTTTAACTTCAGTTGTTGTAATATGAATAAATATCAGTGTGCTAATTTCTTTCAGGTGGTT
Organism: Rhynochetos jubatus; assembly: GCA_027574665.1. NCBI lineage: Eukaryota > Metazoa > Chordata > Aves > Eurypygiformes > Rhynochetidae > Rhynochetos > Rhynochetos jubatus. The sequence continues at coordinate 14,705,002 of CM050652.1, forward strand.
ATCTTTACCGTCTCAAGCAGAGCAAGCAGTAATGTCTTTATCGAGCACGGCTTGCCCAATGTTGCTGACCCTACGGGACCGCTTGCTACAGCTAGAACAGCAGCTCTGTCACTCGCTGTTCAAAATTTTCTGGCAAATGCTGGCAGAGAAAGTGGATACATACATATATCAGGAGGTAGGTATCAGCAAAATGTGGTCCGCGCAATACCGTGCAGGTGTTGGTGACTGGCCTGAACAGCAGATGCACTTCTCTGTGTTTGTAGATAATTATGGCAAATCATTTCAACGAAGGAGGAGCTGCACAACTCCAGTTTGACATGAGTAGAAACCTGTTCCCTTTATTTGCACACTACTGCAAGAGGCCAGAAAACTACTTCAAGCAGTAAGTAGGCAAACTCCTGGTCTGTCGGTATTTCAGAAGTGCATGTCCGGATGAATGCACGTGTTTTACGTACCACCAAGATTATTTCACAATTGGTTTTGATCCACACTTAAAATATGTGGATCACTTACGCTTCCAGTGTTTACACCTCGGAAAGTTTTGATTCTGCAGCATGTGCTCAGATAGCAATGGACTGTGGCGTGTTTGCTGTATTTTGGGCAGTCAGGATGGCTGGATAAATTAACTCGGGGAAGGAATATAAATAGCACAGGCTTCCAAAACCAGGACCAAAGAAACTCTCAAAGATATAGTTAAAATGCAATAAACTGTCTTTCTTGTTAGATGAAAGACTACTTTAAACTATGGTCCTGCCCAGAATCACCTTGCATAGCAGTCTGGTTGCTTTCATTGATGAGACGAAGCGACCTTCTTTGTGGTTAGTTTTTTTTTTTTTAAATAGCCCACAGTCTTGTAGAGTCCAGCACTAAACTTCTAAGCTAATTGGGGCAGAAATCTTAATATTTTTAAATCATTATGGAGCATGGCATTTGGTCTTGAATACCTGAAGACAAAGATTATGTGTTGGCATTTTTTTAATTGAAATATTCATGTAGCAGCTTCAGGTTTAAGGGGTTTTTTTGAGCACGTCACCTTCATAAAGGTAATTGAGACATAGATATTATTCCCAGCATGAGGACACAGATGCACAAAGGAGCAGTAAAACCAGTGCATAATGGGTACATGGCTAGCTATTGTATTTAGACTAGAAACAGTGTGACAAAGACAGGGTATCTGTTTGCTCCCTAATGATACTAATTAGGGAGAATGTTCAGGTTCTAGCAACTGTCTGTTCAATTGTGCTCTTAAACTATACTGAGTAAGAAGTTCCTAATTATCTTAGGGGAAAATGTATTTAGGGAAAGCTAGACAGATTAAGTGGTAAATTCTGCTCTGTGTTTTTTAATATTGGTGGAAAAACTTCAGAAGCAAAAGCCACATTGAGCACTAGGAGACAAAACACTGAGCTTATGAAATACACATACATAATGGAAAAGGCTTGCATGATAAGAACAAATACACTGTTTGCCTTGATCTAAGCAGAAGTCCATGGAGGCTTTTTTGATAATCACTGTGTGCACAAAATAAAGTGTGTCTCGTGGGTGCTTCTCCTGCTAATCCTTATAACATTTTTTCCCCAGCATAAAAGAAGCCTGTATTATCCTGAACCTGAATATTGGCTCTGCCTTGCTTCTGAAGGATGTACTACAGTCAGCTTCAGAAAGTGAAACATTAAGGCCAAACCAGCCATCTGCAACAGCAGCGCTGAATGAACTTGGAGTTTATAAATTAGCTCAAAAGGATGTTGAGATTCTTCTCAATTTGAGAGCTAGTTGGCCAAATACAGGAAAATAAAGACTTCTTCAGAAATGCTTAACAACTTGGTCTACATTACTTACTTCAAACGAAAGCAAAGCGAACATGTTGTAAGAGATGGGTTATACCTTACACCTTCCTCTGTACACTTGTAAAAGAATTTCAAAATGCCACTGACTTGGTTTCTGACTGCACAGATCTTGTTTTCCATAGCCACCTCACTATTGCGTTCAGAAGCCAAAACTACCTTCCCCTCTAACCAAGTGTCGGCCTTGTTGATGTTGTGTGCTGTAGCATCACCCTAGGGAACACAGAGTATTTACAGTGTAACTACACCCGTGTACAGAATGGACAGCTATGCCCTATGAACTGGTCCACCTTCACTCAAACACAGATGGTTTACATCTCCAAAGCCCAGGTAATGGATGTTCTGTATTAAAATGTGTAAACTGAACACGGAAGGAAGGAATATGTCACTTTGTTTCCTTTATTCATTCTAATTGATTCTAAAATTCAGGGTTTTTTTCTCTGCTGTACCAGAGTCTCTGCTACATTCTTAAACTATTCTCCTTAAAAATTGCATAAATACCGTGTCGTAAGTTATAAAAATGGCATTTTACTTGGAGGTGCTGCCTTTCTTCCACTGTGGACATTTGTCATAACTTGCCAAAGTTGATCTGTCTTTTCAAAAAAACCCACCACCACCACCAGAAGCCCAATAAACAAAACCAATGTAAGAAACAGTTCAACTCAAGTTAATTTTATTGCACGGTAATGAGCCAACGCCTAACTCTAAGCTGCAAGGTGAAGGAGGAAATTCCAAAACACTACGTGCGTTGTGTAAAAGAGATCTACTTTTTTAACCGTCTAATTCTGTGAAGAAAAGCAATTCTCAAAAGATACCCCTCCAGTGCCTGGTAAACATAAGCACGTTCTTTTCTCCTTTTCAGCTGATTGCTCAAACAGGGTGGGGAAATGAGAAGTACTGCTTAAAAATCAGCTAGCCACAGCTCATGACAAAAACCGAGCAATGCCTTTTTCATACACAGCAGACCACTGCTCAGACTAGTACACCGCCCAGCTCTCCAGCATCTTTCTCTTCCTAAGACAGAAAAAAAGAGTTCCAGTTAGATAACAGTGAGAATAACGCGTTCCAGTTACCTTTCGTGATTGCAACAGTTACCAACCTCCCCGAGCAGCAGACCTTGACCATCAGCAAGTACTGTAACTCTGAGATTGTTTCACTGCTGCTTCCGCACTACCTCTGGCCAGGAAGACAGCCCTGCTTCGCCGCTGCGCGTCTCTGGGCCAGTATCCGGATCCCTGGGCTACCTGATGGCCGGCTGCCTGACCTGAGGGGTAGGTAGTCGAGGGGGCTGCTCTGTGAGGAGCCTTGAACTGAGATGGTGGAGGAAAATGGCGAGTTTGGATCGGGTTGCCGCAAGCCGAGCAAGGTTGGGCGGTAACTGACCTTTTCAGATCTTGCAATGCACAATACAGGGGTTAAGCTTAAATCGGGAAGTCCTTTGATTAGATAGTTTTGTAAATTAAAAAATAAAATACCTCCTGTGCATATCTCCACATCCAAAAAACCCCTTCCAATTAAACTTACACTTCTTCCTTGAATACATCCAGCGTGATTTTCACATCATCTCCAAGCTGCACATCTTCAGTGCTCAGTCCCAAAGTTTTAAGAGCTAAAGTTAACGAAAGAGAACGTCTTATGCAAGGCTTTGAAAGATTAATTTCACATCTTAAAGTGGTCAAAGTATAATAAAAGGCAAACGTATATAACAAAAACATGTAACTTTAACTTTCAGAGTTCCGTGTGCTGGCAGATCGCGGGTGCTTCTGAAGCACGCTGAAATGACTAACAGTTCGTGCAAAGCAACACAGACGCTTCAGTATGGCCCGCTGCTGAGGGGGGACGCACCTTCCCTGTGCTGCGCTGGCGTTATGTGGCCTTGGCCCACGACATCCAGCAGGCTGAACATGGCGGCCAGGTTGTCCTCGTCCATGAGGTAAGGGTACTCCCCCTCGGCCCTCTTCCCAGCCTGCACCCTTTCCAGCACCTCGATCAGGAACTCGCGTGGTCTTTCTGCAATGAGGTAAAATTGCCCACAGACACAGGACCTTCAGCTGCTGACCGAAGGCCGCGAAATCCCACCCCCCCCACCCCGCCTTTCGCGGCAGTCTCTATGTGCCCAGGCCCAGACGCGGCTCCCGGCGCGGCCCAGCCCGACCCGTCTCGGTCCTGCCCCGTGGCGCGTTGCCCACCGGGGCGGTGGTAGAGCAGCAGCGCGCCGAGGCGGTGGAGCAGCTCGGGGATCCGGTGGCGCTGCAGGTAGTGGCGGCACTGCCGCCCGCCCGCCGCCATGCCGCGTTGCCGGGAGACCGCGCGCGCCGGCCGTTACCCGGCCCGGCCCCGCCCCGCGGCGGCCTGAGGCGATCCCGGCGGGACGGCCGCGGGAGCCGGAGGGCAGCGGGAAGGGGGAGAGCAGGAGCTCTTCGCACTCGGTGGAGGAGAAGAGGCCTCCAGCGAGGCCACGGAACAGGGAAGCGGCCGTGAGGGCTCGGCTGGAGGGAAGCAGGTGCCAGGCAGAGCTGGCCTGGTGCTCCCTCCCTCAGCTGGGGGCGTCAGGCGGGTTACAGGGACACAGCCCCCGCTTCAGTGGGCACAAAGTGGGAAGCAAAACCCGATTTGCCTGGCTGTCATCAGGTTAGTGCCAGCACAGCAACGCTTCGACCCCGTTAGTAGTTTGTACAGCGGCCGCAGGAACCCGTGGGGAAAGCGAATGACACCCCATTGTTTATAACACTACTGCAAGGCGTCCCTGTTTCAGCCACCTTTCCTTCCATGGGCGACATCCAGAGCGAGAAAGGTTACATGGACTCGCTACGGAGGTTTGCAGCACGGCCCGTGCGAACAGAGACATCAAAGAACCTTTCTGTTGCACCACCCAGCGCGAGTAGGAGAAAGACAAGTAGCATCCCACTACATGAGAAAGGAAATTCAAACAAATCTACTACAATATAACCATCTGCCATCAAATAAAAAATAGACAATGATAAATGAGCATTTAGTGAAGAAAAAAAAAAAGGTATTCCTGTGAGAAGCCTAGCACATAGTATTTTTAAACTGATTATGTGACCTGCCTCAGGTCTTCCTTAGGGCTAGAGGCTCTGTGGAGCCCTCAGCATAAGAAGTATATTTACCAGTTGGAACGTGTCCAGAGGAGGCCACGAAGATGCTCAGAGGGCTGGAGCCCCTCTGCTATGGGGACAGGCTGAGAGAATTGGGCTTGTTCAGCCTGGAGGAGAGGAGGCTCCGGGGAAACCTTATAGCACCTTCCAGTGCCTGAAGGGGCCTACAAGGAAACTGGGGTGGGGGGCTTTTTACAAGGGCCTGTAGTGACAGGACAAGGGGTAATGGGTTTAAACTGAAAGCGGGGAGATTTAGATTAGATATCAGGATGAAATTCTTCCCAGAGAGGGTGGTGAGGCACTGGAACAGGTTGCCCAGAGAAGCTGTGGGTGCCCCATCCCTGGAAGTGTTCAAGGCCAGGCTGGATGAGGCTTTGAGCAACCTGGTCTAGTGGAGGGTGTCCCTGCCCATGGCAGGGGGGTTGGAACTAAATGATCTTTAAGGTCCCTTCCAACCCAAACCATTCTGTGATTCTATGATTCTATGAATTGTAGGTTTGTAACAGATACCTCCCTTGACAGCTACCTGGCAGTGATGGAAACCTCCTTTTCCTATGGAATACAATTTATAGTTTCTGAACCCATTCCTGCATTTGGCTTTTCTACATCTTTCAATAGTTTGCAAGGCACTAGCAAAGCTTTTTCCTAAAGAAGAATGATGGGAGAAAGTGTAGATTGAAGTGCAGAGAAGCACAGACAAGAGACTGACCCGGAGAGCAGGGGAAAAATACACCTAAATAAAGAATGTAAGGATAGGAAGATTGGCTGGAAAGGAAGGAGCAAATGAAAGACTGGAGAAAAAGGTAGGTAAGTCAGTGTTTGGGACAGGGAAAACAGCATTTGGCGACGAAAGTTTCTCATTCCGTGGTCAGCAAAGATAACCAGTATGAAATATGAATGTTGAAGGCTGAAATTGAGAGAATAAACACAGGAATTACAGATTGAAGTGTGTTTCTGAAACACAGGAATTACAGATTGAAGTGTGTTTCTCGGAGGAATGGCTCACAGTCACTAAGCAGGGCAAACCTCCATTTCATTTACAAATTTTAGAGTATTTTTTAAATTCTACTTCACTGTTAAGAAAGCACAATGTATTTCCTTGAAAAAAATGTTCTGATAATGCATTATGTAGGGACTTTATTATCCTCGGTTCATACAACACTAGTATCAGCTACGTATATGGGTCCTGAAAGTATGATAGTTCAGCACAATTTGTGCAAAGCTCACATGGACCCTTGTAAGAGAAACTGACCTTCTCGTGACTAAGGAAAAACAGGACTTGACAAACACCTGAAAGTTCCCTTATAGAGGTGCTGCTAATTGACTTTTAATTGAGAACTCATGGATCAAATCTATTTTCCTGTGTTTAAAGCGCCTTGATTACTTAAAATTGAATTTGGCTGAAAGACTTAATACCTGTTGTGACAGAAACTGAGCCTTTTGCAAAACATCATTAATAACTTAAGCCTTTTATCTAATTATATTGGACTAAATAGACTACCAAGAGTCTTAAGGATTGTAACAAAGAGGAAGGAGGGCTGCAGGTCAGATACAAAGCTGGCTGCCAAACGCACGTTTGTCTTGCTGAGGAAAACAGGCAGATGGACAGGTTCTTCCCAATGGGAGTGTTAGCAGGCTGAAGTCAGGGCTGTGGGAAGAGACAGGAGAAGTAAGGGCTGGGAAAGATGCCTAGCTCTGCATACACATACCGTGAACGTGCTGAGTAGCAGCTCGTTTTAGCCTCGGCTGCCTCCTCCTCCTCCACATGGACATTGGAGAGCACTCTGTTAGGGAGCACAGGGTGGAGCTGTGGCGGTCCGGGCCTGCCGTTTCTGTAGCTGCTTTCGAAGTGCTCCCCTGCACCCTTCCCTTGTGTATCCCCAAGGACTTCCAAGATAAAGGCGAGTTCCTTACCAGGGGATTTTACATGATACATTTATAAGTGCTTAACAGCAGAAATATTAATACTCAGAAGATTAATTATCTCAGCAGCCAGAACCCTTTTTTTTTTTTTTTTTTTTTTAACTGTATGGAACAGCAAAATAATTTAGGTGGGAACAGACCTCTGGAGATCGTGTGGTCAAACCGCTCCCCGCTCTCAAACTGGGCAAATTTCGAAGTTGAGGTCAGGTTGTTCACAGCGTGTCCAGCCAAGTTTTTACTGCCCCCAAGATGGAGATTCCACAACATCTCTTGGTCACTGTTCCAGTGCTCAAGTACGCTGCAATGAATTTTTGCCTTCTATCTAATCATAATTCCCCTTGCTCTGCGTCTGCTGCTTCTTGCCGTTTTGCTGTGCACCACCAGGAAGAGTCTGGCTCCGTCTTTTCTACAATCACCCATCACGTAGCTGAAGACAGCACTCAGACCCCTCTACCCCCAATCTTCTTGTCTTAAAAGCAAACAAAACTTTTTTTTTTAGCATATCATTATACATCATATCCTTCAGCTACTCACCGTCCGAGCAGTGCTCCACTGGGCTCACGGCAGTGTGCATGTTGCATCTTGTACGGTGGCGGTCCAAACTGGACATGGTTCTGCAGAGGCACAAGTGCCAAACCAGAGGGTGACAGCCTCTGACAGCTGCCTACATTTGCACCGCTGCGGCTCAGGCTGTGTCAGCTTTCAGCGCCGCAGGGGCCCTTTACGGACTCGCCTTCAGCTTGTCCACCGGCCCCTTTTCCTGCAAAGTTCCTTTCTTGCCAGTCAGCACCAGCTTCTCACTGACATGGGTGTATGGCGCCCTCCCAGCCGGAGGACTCCGCTTTTGCCTGCATTGAACCTAATGAGGCTCCTGCCAGCCCCATTTTCCAGCGTGTTGAGGTCCCTCTGAAGGACAGCCCTGCCCCTACTCTATCAACCAGCTCCCCACCCCCAGTTTGTTGTTACCCATGAATTTGCAACCCATCCCAACATCCAGGGTGGCAACGAAACCTTTCAGCATTATTGGGCCCAGTATTAACCCCTGAGGCATGTTACCAGTAACAACCAACCAACCCGACTTCGAAGGGCTGACCTCAGCCCTCTGAGTCCTGCTGTCGAGACGATTTTCCACCCACCTCATTGTCCGTGCCTTGAATCCATCTCTCTCCAGTTTGTTGTAACACACAAACCCAGGCGGTGTCCAAAGCCTTGCTAAGGTCAAAGGAGAGAACATTCGCTGCCCTGGTCAGCACCTGAAGGCAGTCATTTCATCACAGTAGTCCTTAACTTACACTTCTGTGTATGCGGGTAGTACCTCGCTCCCCAGGCTCTGCCCAAAGATGCGAGCACAGAGCTCTCCAGTTAAAACCTGAGGCAAAGGCAGCACCGAGCGTACGTCAGGCGTTTCCATGTCCGTTGTCACTAGGGTACCCACCCCACGTACTGGGGCCTGCGTTTTCCTTGGCCTTCCTTCCACATTAATAGACAGAAAGGACCCTTCACATCCCTCACTCATTCCAGCTCCAGCTGAGCTTTGACTTTCCCAGTTCTGCTTCAGCATGCCAGGCAGTGGTTCTGTGTTCCTCCAGAGTAGCCCATTCCTGTTTCCATGGCCTGTATGGCCTGTTGGATTTGATTTCAGTCAGGAGTTCCTCACTCGGCCAGCCCAGCCTTCTCCCACGTCTGCTCAACTTCCTGCATGTCAGAGCGGGCCGTTCTTGCACTTCAGCTAGCTCCCCTGGGCCCTTCAGGGCAGCTTCTGTGGGATTCTGCCAGCAAAATGTCTGCAGGAGACAAAGTCTGCTCTCCAGAATTCCAGGGTTGCAGTTTATCTTCCTCACTTCCCTCGGAATCTTGAGCTTTGCTATCTCGTAGTCACTGCTGCCAAGGCTGCCACCAGTGTCAGCGTTCCCAGCCAGCCCCTCCTTACGTGCGAGTAGCATGTCTAGCAGAGCCACACGCAGCTTCTTGAGCACTTCTGTCGAGAAACTGCCCTTGATGTAGTACAGAAGTAGCCTGGATCACTGCGCCTCCAGCATGGTGCTAGCCCAGTCCCTCCTGCAAGAACAAGAGCCTGCAGTTTTTAGGCAAAGCTCTGAGTGTTGGGGTTTTTTCAGTCAACCGCAAAATAAGAGACTGAATGAACTGCCATCAAAAATCATATACTGAGAAAAATTAAAAATCAGGAATTAGAAAAATACTTCCAGTTATTGTTTTGGAGTCAGAGAGAAGTAAAAATAAGTCACAAACCCCAGGCTAGTTTAGTATCTGGAAACTTAGCTGTCTTACACAACTGGCCACTTCCAGTTGTCTGGAAACACAAGATTTCCTAGAACTACAGTGGGACTTTTGCTGAAGGCAAAGGGGAAAAAAGAAGATGCTCAGCAGGAGCCTTATTCTTTGAGATATACGGCATATTTGTCTGTTTAAGTGTGGCTCTTCAGACCACAGATGCTTTTATTCTAGCAGTGTCTGTGCAGCGAGTTCACACTGCACAGCGTGGTGGAGATCAGAGATTCATCTCCATCGCCTTAGTTTCTCTCACCCCCCCCAGTCCAAATTTTTTTCTGGATGCGTCAACATTTGGTGGAGGACAGTGTCAATGCAGATGGCGTCCCATAGGCGTGAAGAACACGCTCTTCATATAAGCTGCAACAGTGCACGTGCCAGAACGTATTTATGCCATCTAGTTTGTTACACAAGCCACCCTCAATGTAAGGATGCTCACAACTCCTCCAGATTCACGGTCTTGGAGAACCTCTGAAGTGCTTGGTTCCGTGGACGTAAAAAGACAAAGCTTGTTAGAGCAGACAGTAGTTTCTGTGCTTCCTCCTATGCTGTCTTGGAATCAAAGCAGGTGAAGTGATTCAAAGCAAACTGTGGATGTCTCTCAGGGACGTATGGGAAAAATCTACCTAGGGAAGACATAGCAGGGTGAGAAAGGCCAGTGCTAAGGTCTGGGGTGCCACCAGCTCTGAGTGGGAATTACAGCTACTGAAAAAGCTGGTTAGTGACTAACAAAGACCAAGCAATGAAGAGGGTTTGGCATTAGGAAGGTACCCAAAGGTGGCCCTAGGGAGCCTTTCTAAGAAAATGGCCCTGCAAGATGAATCCTGGAGAGGGGAGTTAGATCATCATTATCGCTTTCTTCACATCTGGGACACAGGAGAGAAGGTGTGCAGCGCAGCTTCCTGCTCAAAGCAGGTCAGCTCTGAGCTCAGACCAGGCTGCTCCGAGCTTTATCCACTTTGGGTTTGAAAGCCGCAAAAGTTGGAGATCGCTCCTACCTTTCTGAGCAACTTGTTCTGATGCTTGACTGTCTCCGTGGCAGGAAGGTTCTTCCTTGTATCCGGTCTGAACCTCCCTTGTGTCAACTTCTGTTCACGGTTCCTCACCCTCCCACCACGCAGCACTGAAATCCCCTGGTGACCTCACAGGCATTGGCAGGCTGCTGTTATGCCCCCTCAGAGCTGGAGCCAGCGGTGTCTTCTCCTTTCTTGGCAACCTCGTAAGGGAGTTTGAAGGCCAGTCTAGGCCCAAAGGCCCTAGACAGAAGTTCAGGATGGAGAAGCTGAGATTTCAGGCTTTGTTGGTATATAACTGCAGATGACAGGAGTTTGGGATTGGAGGATCGATAGTGGAGGCCATAGGAGCGAGTGGTCCAGGGATACACAAGGGACAAAGCAGAAGAGGCATCGGAGACTTGCCTGTTAGGAATGAAAAGCACAACGCTGCATCTGATATGTACTCCGGGAGCAAACACGCACTTGCCTTGTTCTTGGTTAAGGAGCACAAATGGAGCATTTCCCTTTGAACGCTTGCTTTCTTGGGAAGCATCCATGCTCAGGGTGTGAAGCTGTAGGCCTTGGAAGCACTCTGCGGAGTAACACAGGTGAAAAGCGGCTTTCTGCACCTTCTTGGTGTCTCCTTGCTAACAAAGCAGCACGCCCAGTGTGCTGGGGTTACTGTGCAGGCTGTGGTCAAAGAGAGCTGACAAGGGAGGAGTAACTCAAGGCAAGATTGAAAACAACCAACCAACCCAGAAACACACCACAAAACCCCCCAGCTGATTATGGGTCAGAGAGAAGCGAAGGCAGGCAAGTAGTTGCAGTTTAAGAACGGAGCTGACCAGAAGAGAAAGTGTCTTGCGCAGGCTGTTGAGTGTCTCCAGGACTAAGGCAAGAGGCCTCTATACTCTGCATCTGTGATGGGAAAGGCTAAAGGATTGAGCCCGAGTAATCCTTCTCCAGTGACCCCTCTACTCACCCATGGCACAGCTCTCCAAATCAGCACTGAGTGCATCTGCCACCGGGAAGGGATGATGGCATCTCTTCGGCAGTGACGCTCACCTGTCACCACCTTCCTCTGCCTCAGCAGGGGCCGGGCTGGAAGCAGCCGACCCAGACACCGGACACACAGGGTTGCCCTTGTGAGTTCATCAGCCATTCTTTGTATTTACACCAACAGGCCTTCATACCTGTAGCATTCTGCAAATACACCTCGATCCTGCTGGACAACTTACCTGAAAACCTGGCCTCTCGTGGCGTCTCGTCAACCGTGTGAGTAACTGCGCCGCGTTGATCAAACCCAGATTCAGTTTCACAGCTGAATCTTCCAGGCTTGGGAAACCTGCGAAGGGGCAGCTGCACGCTGTGTACCATCTTGAATCCCTACCTGTGTCCTTCCCCCGAATCAAGTTCTCCTGTATCCTGATTGCTATTTCTGGCAAGCTTCCCCCTAAACAGCTTCCCTAAAGCTTCCCTTCTCCCTTGTGCAGGGAGAGCAGATTACAGACCCGATCTGAGTATTTCTGCAGGTCAGCCATAAACAACAACAAAACCCACGCACAAAAGAATCCTGCCCATGCCATTTGCGATGCGTTAAAAATGTGAACGAGAGCGTGCACACCAAATACCACGGAACCCCCAGTCGAAGGGCGAACAGGGACCTGCTGCTGAATGCTCCGCTTTGTCTTTCTCAGGGAAGCATGTTTTAAAAGAGGTCTGTACTTGTTTTGAGTAACAGTGTTCGAGAGGTACTCAAGGAGCAAAAAGGCATAAAAATGTGCATGAAATAAACATTCTTGTGTCCCGAAGTCTGAATCTGGTGTATGAATCTCCTCCAAATATTTCTGGAATCAGTATTTGGCATTTCTTCCAATTGTGAATTCCTGACAGATTTGGAAGAGTAAAACAGATACTGGTTGCAGACAGCAACGACTTTCTTCTAAAATAAATATTTCTGTGGTAAAAACAGAAGCATAAAACTAGAGTGCAATGAATAAGAAAGTTACAGTGTGATCTGCCTCCCGCTGAAACTGGTAGCATTTAGAGCACGTTAGGTAATGCGAGCAAGAGAGTACTGCTACGAGCAAAATACTTGTTGCATAACCAAAAGAAGTGTGGAGGAAACAAACTCCAGCTAGAGAACAGCTTGTAAATCATTCTAACGAACCTGCAAGTGCTAAAAAATGCCTCAGTCAGGTCTGGCAAACAAATGCAGCAGTCTTCGGCCTTAGCTGGCCATGGGCAACGATGGCAAGCAACGAACTGCAAGCTCACGGCTGCAATACTTCATCTTCTTGGCCGTAGCTTTAATTTCTAACAGCTGCTGGAAACAGCGAAGCATCTTACAAACACAGTGTCACTCTTCAGCCACCCGTGGGGACCACCCTCTCTCAGATGAACTTCGGTAGCTAGTTACTTCACGATGTTTGGGTTTTCTGTACTAGAAAAGATAAACGCAAATAGTTTCCAAAATACAAGCAGCTCAGACCAAGGCACAAACTGGGCAGTGAAGTTCTGGATGAGCCTTTGCCACATGCATCAGAACATGCAAGACGGTGCATAAAAAGCTGTTTACCTACAAGGTAAAATCTTCCTCCTTCGCTTACGGTTTCCTGCAACGCCGGCCAGCTTTATCTACCGCTCTGCCAGAGTGTAGGCAAAACCCCCCCAGTTTGCAGTCCAAATTCCTGCCTTAAAAAAAGATCATACCACAATTGCGAGAAACTCTCCAAGGCTGAGTTTCCAGATACGAAAGGAGCATAAAACCATCCATCTTCCCCAGATTTGCAGAAGAGGTTTGCCGCGCGAGAGAAAACCTGCAATCCTCACCGCAGAGCTCACAAGCCGATGAACAATTTGTCTCATTTCATCTGTAACTGGAACAGGCTTTGCACAGAAGCAGCATCTTAATGCCCAGATAAAAGTTGCACCTTTAGTATTAACAATGATAAAAAGAGCGCTTACAAATTTGTACTGCCCACTGAAGTGAGAATTCCTACGTCTAACAGCTCCAGCACAATTAATTCTTACGCTGATAAGGAAGGAGAAAACACATTCAGCCAAGCAAAGGGATTTAAAAATGATTTATCAGTGCCAAACCCTCGGTGCCGATAGTCACACGCGTCCTGACGTGTAAACACAGAAATATTTTAGACGCGAATGCCGAAAATAATCCCAGAGCAATTCACGCCTACGCAGAGTCTTGCGATGCATTCGTTTTTTGCTTTGCAAAGCGAAATGATGACAAAACCCAGCTGTTTCTTACAAACATATAAATTATTTTATTTACAAAGCCATGTTACAAAAAAAAATAATAATAATAAAGCAAAAAACAAAAAATACAATCGCTCACTAGAGAATATCTCCAGGCCCGGTGTTGAACCATGGCAGTATCAATCAGATACATGTTTGTTCTGTTTTTCCTTTTTTAAACTGTAAGCCATAGAATTTACTATTTACACCTACTTTAGACATTTATTCTGCTTACAATTATCACAAGCATGGAATGAATTCTATTTGATACTGCTAATACATAAAGGTGCAGGACAAAGAATGAAAATACTTAGTGTTACAAAATATGGATTGTAGAAAAGAAATTGGCTGTACAAGTATGGCATTTTTTTTTTTTTCTTAGAATGATTGGACATGCTTTCTTCAAAAGTCTTCTGGAAAAGGTTCTAAAATCTGTAGTAGGAAAGCACAATATAGCAGGTGCAAATTCATTTCTGTGCAACAACAGTTATTTAATATATCCCATGACTGACCAGCTATGCAAAACCCACAGAGTTTTGTTAAAGTGCCATGGGTCAACAGCATAACAAAATATAAGGTGTAAATAGAAAAATTTCTTTTTTTCTTCTTTTTTTTAAAACAATAGTTCACTGAGAATCAGCAATAATAGAATATGCTGTATAAACTATTCTCTACAAAGGTCGATCAGCACTATTTACAATTGTTACATCAATACAAAAGAAGGCATACAAGTTATCCAAGTCGCTTTTTATGGCTGACGGGCCTATGCATTGCGTATGTGTAACAACCAAAGCTTCTGAGCCTCTATTGCTGGAAACAAATCACAAGATTTTCAGGCAAACGGGGGAGAAAAAGAACTACCGAGTGAATGCTACACTAATAATGCATTATAGGCTGGTCCAGTTTGTATCCGTTTTTTCCAAATGTCTACTTCCACGTCACTTTTCAGGCTGAAATTTGCGATGCAGCCAATTAACTAATGACTCTTTGATGACGAAAGAACACCGTGGGATTTCACTTGGTGGTTAACGTTCCTGAAATGCTGTCAGGTGTAAGCCAGTTGAAAAAAAGATTTAAGCAGCATTCAAAGGACAGGCTCCATATTCCAGCTTTCCAATTAAAAAGACGCATGGAAAGAGCTAAAGCTTCCTAGAACTACAACATTGCTCCTTCAGTCACTGATTAGCATTATTTCTCAGAAGCAACCACTGAACCTCACAACCACCGCTTTCCCTCAACAACCAGAAATAGCAGTTCATTGATTACAGAGGATGACTTTGTTACTGAGATTTTTAAACTCCTGCAGTCTTATAACTCAAAATAAATTAAAAAAAAAAAAAATCAACATAGTACTGCTCCTAAAACTGAACAAGACAAAAATTGTGCAAAAATAACAAAGATATGTACACATTTTTCAGTCTGAAGAAATGTACAATAAAAACATAATTCAAAGAACATTTTAAAAATATAAACATTGCTTAAACTTTCCTAAGTTTCATACTGTTTCTGAAACTATACCGGTCAGTTAGCTCTGAAGTATAGCAAAACATAAATTATTACAAAATTAACACTATAAAAATTTATTTTAAGAATATTTCTAAACTTTTTTTTTTTCAAAGGGTCTAGCCTTGTTTATAATTGCTTAAACATTTTTAGTCTTAAAATTTGCCTTAAGCCTTCTTTTTTTAAAAAAGAAAGTAGTAATAATCTCCCTATTTGCAGTCTCTCGCCTTTCCCCAAGATGTAAATAAACCAGCATATAAGTGCACTTTTAACACTGTAGAAATAAAAATTAATTCCTCTGTACTATTGTTCAGTACCTAGTATTGGCTTCCTGATTATAAAATCTATATCTTATTAAAAAATTGTTCAGTAATCCTATAAGAAACACTGTCAGTGCAATTCTATTGATGCAAGCCAACCTGCTCACCTCCTGTCCTTGCGACCCAAACTGCTGACTGAAGTTACCAAGTGCTACGATCTTAAGTGTCTGGAAATCCACCCAGCTGCGGGGATTTTACACGCTGAGCCCCCGACAACGTTAATTACAGTTTGGCGCAAAAATCCCCTATGTGTTGATTGAAGTACAGATTCCTCAAGAGCCTGATCCTGGAAGAGGCTGAACACTCAGAATTCCCACCGAAATTATTAAATGCTGTAGGTACAGAGCACCAGTCAGGATGAGTCCCTAAAGTTGCAGTGCCCCAGCTGTTTGCGAATTACTAAGAAATGCACTCAATTTTTATTCATAGGACAAGCTTAAATACAGAATTACTGTAATTTGTATTTAATGAAAACATTTGGAGATCCTCTAAATAAATTCAAATCATGATCTGGAATGTCCACTGTGTTCTGGTAAAGAAACAAAGGGAGCATTGCAACGCTAACAGCTTTAAAAGGCGTGAAACAAACCAAGCAGAACGCACAGATCAGTGGCAAGTACAAGTGAAAAACTAAACAAATCACTATTACAGTTTTCTGTAAATTTAATTCTCTTTAAAACCACAAATTCATAAAAGGTTAAATTCATCTGCAGGACATAGAAAAAAACCAAAACCCTGTGGAGTAGGGCTGCTGAGAGCTAGAGATTATAGGCTGGTTCCTTTTCCTTGTTATGGAAGAGTCCTTATTCTACCAGTCCGGTTTGATGTCTTCTAAAAGAGAAACCAGAGCCAGGTTCAAAATCACAAAATGTCTTTCAGTATATAATACTTCAACAACATCTGCGTCTGACAGAACTCAAAGCAGGAATTTATTTCCAGTCCCTGAACTAAATTCCCTCCCTGTTTGCGGGTTACATTAGACCTTTAAGCAAAGGAACTGCTTTGAATAAACAGCGTATTTCCTTTTGGGACTGTCTGATTTTAGTAAGCTTTGGTGAATCTCATGTTCGTTAACTCGGAGTATCATTACAAATAAAGAGCAGCAATTAGACGACAACTCTGAAGACTCTTTTCCTCTACACAGCATGTTTTCATGCACAAGGGATCCCCATACAGCACACACGTTGTCACCTTTCCTTAATAAAATGATCTAGTTACTCAGTATTTTAAAAACCACCGCACACTGAGGTCTTGAAGTGTTAACACATTCAGGCACCTAAAAGCACTATGAAGACAAAAACACTTGGTTAGTTATAAACCTAGAACAAGGATAAAATCTGGAGAAAACAAGCTTTTAATACATAATTTGTATTAACAGGCACAAATAATTTGACTGTAAAACTACCATTCCATTAATGTTTGTTAAAAACCAAGTGGCTTTTGCAGGGAAAAGCAGTATTTTTTTTCGGTTAAATCAACAACAGTCGGAAAAACAGGCACGCTTTGCTGCATACAAGCCCCCGTTCACGTCTCAATTAGATGCAGCAACGTTCAAATTGAACATGAATTGAGAACAATTTGCCTGAGTTTAGCCTCGCTGAGTTTAATGGGAGGGGAGAGAGCAGACAGGCCCACGAGCAAGACCCTCACAACCCACCGCTCCCCCACAGGAGCACCCGAGAGCACCGTGAACTCCTACGATGGAGCAAATTCCCGAAGGAAATGGCTTGGGTGAAATCAAAACACCTACGGGGCACCTCTGTCTCACCACTCAGTAAGGGGAAACAGCCAGTGACGGGCGCAGGCGGCCCTCAGAGCAGTGCCGCATGTCTGCTGGGCTCCGAGAGGACACCCCCGGACTGGGAGCGGGGAAGGCAGGCTTCCCGGTAGGAGCGCACACGGGTAATCACAGGCTAAACGAGACTGGGCTTACAGCCTGCCGCGACTTCCCGGACCCCTCGTTCTCACCCGGTCGCTCAAGCCCGTGCTGAGTTGAGGACCCCTCTCCCTTCTCTGTAGAAACAAGTCTTCTCCCTTCAAACTCCCCCTCCGCACCCCAGAGGCTGCCTGGCCGGGTAACACACTGGGGGCAGCCCAGAGTAACTGCTCTGTGCTCACACCGACCTCGGCGGCTGCAATTCTACTTCGCACTGCCTCGGTCAAGCCTGTCGTTCTGACTTGTACGCATGAAAACGTGCCTGATGT
The DNA here is from genome assembly GCA_027574665.1 of Rhynochetos jubatus. NCBI lineage: Eukaryota > Metazoa > Chordata > Aves > Eurypygiformes > Rhynochetidae > Rhynochetos > Rhynochetos jubatus. Next base: position 14,722,452 of record CM050652.1, read on the forward strand.
TTCCACCCATAAAGCCCAGGGAAGAGCAGAGATCGCCTCTGCCTGGGGCCCTGGCCTCACCCGGACTCCCGGATTAGCACGGTTAGAACAGCACTGCCATTAAAACCAAGAGAGCCCAAGAGCAGATCCCCTTACTGGTACCTAATTAATATAAAGCAAGCTGATCGCCCAGTTTAAGACTAAATTTCATTTAGAGACTCTTCAGTTGCTAGATGGGAGATGAAAGCTGTCAACAAAGCGGCTCAGATTCATTTTGACAATGACAAGCGTTTATCAGCTAGGTAATCGTCATTATTCATCGCTCCAAACGTTAAAATCCTGTGCCAAGAGTTTAAAACGGAAGTTTAACAGAATCTAACGCATCTTGATTCTCTTTTGGATTTGTGCTCGCAGCTCCACATTCAACTACCAAACTGACAGAAACGTATTTTTAACAACAAAGAATTTGTGGGGCTTAAAACAAGCCAACCCTTCTATTCTTCATGAAGTTACGGAGGCTCAGCAAGAGCTCTGTTGACACAAGGCTGCCGCAAAACGAGCGTTTTGTACTGCGGGATTTTCCCCACGGGATCCAGGCAGCAGATCCCCGCAGGCCGCGCTCCTCGCGCAGCGCGCGGTTCACGCCAACGCGGGAGCAGGCGGTTACAGCAAAAACCGTCCTGCGCTTCACAACAGCTTTATCCCCTTTGTTACTGGCAACTGGATGACGGTGTCTCGCACAGGAAAATGCCAGTCCCTAGAAGCAGGAAGAAACTTTCCACCTTTTTCCCTTCCGAGAAGTTTTCCGTATGTACGCTGCTTTGCATTCAGCACCCAGAGCAAAACCCGCTGCGCTTACTGTCTGGCGGTTCGTGTCGGGATGTGAGGGATTCAGAGCACCTCTGATGGGCGTACAGCTATGGGTTCTCACGAGTACAATCATTACTATTCTCCTGCTGTCTCTACAGCAGCACAGCCATTTGGAATAACCAGTCCTGTGTAATTTAGCCGGAATATGGGACGGAATTCCAAAATACTGACTGCTTATACAGAAAAACCCTCCGGAATTTTTGTTTACTTGTGACTACACCTTGCTGAGGTGGGAAACCTTTTCACACCAAGGATCCTGATAATGAATTCTTGATAAACTGTTCGTCTTGGGAGGTCAAACAGTAGGGGCAATATTAAAAACATAAACCCACCCTCCAGACAGACGAGGGTGGACCACAGGCAACCACCTCTCCTCACAAAAAGGCTGAGTGACGGAATTCATTGTGATTACCTGACCAGTAGCCTGTGTGATAACCAGGAATGGCAGGAGCGCTGAGGATCTCTCACAAGACAACTCCTGGGACTATGCTTGGTTTAGCTGTGCTTTCAGACTAGCTTCTCTGAATAGCCAGGTGTCCTGGCTGCTCTGTCCCGTTCCTGTCCTCCCTTGGCTGCTCTGGCTTCCGGCCTATTTTTAACCGCTGTCCCTCCTGTGCGGGTCTGGGGACTCGGCTGTGCTGTCTCGCTCAGCAGGGGAGGTTGGAGAGAGCACCCTCACCAGCTCAGCTGGAGCTGGCACTGACAGCTGTTGCTGCTGAGTTTGTCTCGCCAAGCAACAGCCAGCGAGCAGCGCAGGAGCCACCCCCAGGGGTACTACAGGTGGTGAAAAACAAGCAGAAAACACGTTACTGATAAATCTCAGAGGGGAAAACAGCTGGAAAAAAGATTGAGAGGAGAAACCTGGTGTTAGTTCACCTAAAGACAGCTTCCATCAAGAACTGCGTTCATAAAGAAGTTGTATTTTCAGGTTTTACAGTATAAAATATTTCAAAACGCTTACAGACTACTTAAGTACACTTTGTTTTTTAAAGCAACTTACTTGTCTGTTGTGTACGGGGTTTGATGTACTCGAAGGACTGGATTGTGACAAAGCTACACTGCTATTTTTTCCAATCTGAAAGACATGAATTGAGCAGTATTGAGAGGCGTATTTGTCAGCTGAACGCAGACGCTGGTAATGGCCTTCCCTTGCCTGTGTAAAGTGCCGCTAATTGCTCTGCGGCTGGAACACAGGCATTTTGCTATCGCAAAAGATGCGCTTCTTCAGATGGAATCGTAATGATCTCTCGGAGGCTGTATACTTTAAATAAACTCTCCAAAGGCACATAAATACAATCACAGGTCAGAAAAGAACACAAGAAACAGTCACCTGGGGAACACAGGCTCTAACCCCTCGCCTCTCTAGACCGAAACCCTAGTTTCTCTGGTTACTGGAGTCGCGCAGTGCAGCTGGTCAGCGGCTGAGAGAGCGGAGTGCTGAGGGCACTCCTCCCTGGGGACCCTCCCCACAAGCAGGGGGCCAGGCACCCGAGCGTGCCCTACGTGATGCCGTTTTCTTCCACGCAGGCTCCTCATTTACTACTCCTCCGGAAAGCAAATATTAACCAGAAGAATCAAACTCCAGAGGTTGAAATTTGCAACTCTATCAATTTTACCGCAGCAGAGGATTTCTTTGGGAACGAGTGCAATCGGCAGTACGTACACATACATTTTACAAGTAGCTGGTCAAAATGCCGCAATATTCAACCTGCGTATTTCAGTGCTTGAGAGACTGCAGCACTCTGCACGAGCAGCCCGAGGTCTGTCCACAACGACCCGTGCACAGCGCTTCTGCTGCCACACAGAAGGGGAGGCAGCTGTTGGGTCACAGGAGCAGTTCCTCGGGGGCTGCAAGGCTGATAAAAACGAACCACGGGCACCTGCCTGCCAACGGCAGATGACTGCACTCTGAACCGTTATTCGCAAGGCCAGCGGGCTTCAAGGAACATCAGCGTTAATCATCCGGTGGAGAGGTAGCAAGGGCCTGTCTTGTAAGCGGTGAGCAATGCTGTGTGCACGTGCACCACCACCATCATCCTTTTCTCCTCTTCCCACCGTCTCTTATTTTGCCCTTTCACACCTCCAGCGCAAGGTGGCCTTTGCCTCCCTCTCCGCATCGGCCCTTTCTCACGCAGCGACTGTTCCACAGTGTTCTCTATTCACTTCCTAGCCAGGAGGAGTGTTCAAAGGTTTCATTTACAGCCAATTCGGAAGGCAGCTCCCGTGGCGCGCAGAGATTAGAGGGGGAGGCCTCTGCCTCTCCTGTTCCCTTCAGCTTGCTGCCTTGCGCGCCACGGCTGTTCTCTAGGTAGTCATGTGCTTCCCTGCAACGTACAGACCTCCACTAAAGATACACAGCCTTTAAAATCTTTCCTAGCCACGACAAAATACGTGTCCATCTTTTAGATGGAAAACCAGTTGCTAGGAGATCCGACCTGCTGAGATCCTGGGATCACAAGAGGAATGTTACAGCTCTTTGGGCTTGCACTCATTCAGTGCTCCTACGACTATCGCACTGGCCCTCCGTGAGACCAAGCAAGGAGCACACGGCTTGCAGCTCCATGGTCAGCTGCGAGCTGCTTTCCGTCCTGCGTCACTCAGAGCTGGAAGGGCAGCGCCCCAGGACGGAGGGCAGCGCCCCAGGACGGAGGGCAGTTCAGACAGGCTGTACAGAGACTGCCCTCAGGGAGAACAAGACTGAAAGATTCCCAGTCGTGTTGGGTCTTTGATGGGAACACCACCTCAAAAGGATCAGGGTGAGGCCAAGACCCAAACGACCTTCCTCCCCACTTCTAAAAGTAAAGCATACTTCAAAACCCTGTGGTTAGCACTTTCAGTTACCATCTATCCCGGCCAGACTTCAACTGAAGTAGAAAAAACCCTGAAACCTGAGCCTCTCACCAATCACTTAATCCTTTTCCTGTGTTCTCAGTCTCTTGATTTAATTTGCCCTATTACATCAGGGAACAGGAGCAAGATTTTAAGTAATACTGATTTTTTTAATTTTTGGTGGAATTTTTACTGTGCATTTCCAGAACACAGCAAGTGAAAACAGCACTGCTTAAAAGTGATTTCAAGTACTGTATTCTCCAGAGCTTTAACGTTCACATGTGGAGTACGCAACACTATTTGACCCATATTCTTAAGTGGGTACAAGCTTCGTTTATTTATAGCACAAATAAACAATAGGAAATGTCTATTTTGCACTGCATCCAACTCAGCACCCTTGTCAGAAAGACAATTAGCTGCCAGCCAGACATCTGAAATACAGTCAACTCCACTTTACCCAGTTTTGATTACTAGTGTAGCTCCAAAGAGAGCAGAAGAGCGTGACCAACTTTTACATATATACACACACACATTGTCTGCATGCCTATACAGCAGTGTAGGCACCTGTGCGTGTGTATAAACCCATTCCGTCTAAAACCTGGCTATCATTACGCTCATTACACATTTAACCTTTCGCTTAAGGAAAAAATAGTTTGTGTGAATCAGCTATTTACAAATATTCAGAAAAGACCTCTTTCTTTGTGGTTTATCCCTTCCTGTGCAACACGCTGAAATACCTCACAGACAGGAAGAGGAATGTCCCACGGGAACAGATTTAATCCCTAGGGGAGTCAGAATTTGAACTCAGAACCACCTTGTGCGTCTGTAAGACTGCCTCAGACTGCGCTGGCTACAGGTACGGCCTGCATAATGCGAGAAGATGACAGGATCCCTTTCCTATTACCCATGTTTGTACCAAACTAACAATCTGTACTTACTTTTGCTTCGCATTCTGAGATCACGTATCTCAGGGCAAATCAATCAGATGTGTGACAGAACGAGGAATTTACAGCATCCTCCACTGACCTCAGTGACTGAAAGATTAGCCCTGACTGCGGGACACACTTCAAAGGCTTAAAATAGAAAGACAATGCCGCTACCCATTTTTAAAAGCCAAACAAGTCATCTCGGTTGCACCCCCGCTGAAGTAGGGAAGAGGAAGTATCCCTGCTAAGCCATTCGAGACCTCCGCACTGCCTGCTACGCGGGTTTTAGAATTCATTTCTTCCTTTCTTCCACTCCCATTTCTGTCTGCTGTCACCTCTGCACTGCCTTGCCCCAGATCTCACCCTCTTCATTTCCACTAGAGGTCACCTGGTTAAGATCTTAATTTCTTAATTTTTCCAGTTTCCAACAGGAAGCAGCATCTGAGGTCAGGCACCCCAGACTCTCCCCAGGGGAAAGGTCGATAGAAGCATTTTACATCAGAGAAATGAGGAGAGTTGCGGAACCTTAAGACACGAATCAGCAACAAGTTTGGGAAAAGAAACAAACAGAAATGCTGACTCCTATCTTCCTGGTTTAATGACACGATTTATTTCAGAGAGATGGGAATTAAGATAAAAAAACTGAATTCTAAAAATTATTTATCCATTCTGGACATTCACTTTTACTTTCAGAGATACAAATGGCTACTTTATTAACTGAATAAAAAAATCTCATAAAAGTACTTTCAGAAAGTAGAGAGAGATATATTTTTAAGTCTCAAAACATCTTTCTGTGATTGGTACAAAACACACACGTTTCTGTATTAACCTAGAAAGCAAGCTGTGCGATGAAAACCAATCCGAGGCACAGGCAGTATTTTCCTTGCGGAAGGCATGACACACTTCAAGTCAGTCAGACATGACCTGCAAAAAAATAACCGGAAGAGTCCCTTACCTGCCGAGAGATGGAGCTGCTCGTAGGATCTGGCACCGCAGAAATAAGGTTGGCAGTGCTCTTTCTATGAACACTATTCATACCAGGCATTTTAGTGATTTTACAGGCTTTGCTACTAGAACTAGAGTTTTTACGTTTTTTTCCTTCTGATTTGTCAAAAGAAAGGGGTAGAGAAGACACTGCATTGTGCGCGCCCAGGGAGTGGTCCCCTGAGTGGTGCACAAGAGAAGAGACAGACAGATTAGAAGAGTCAATACCGCTTACTACCATGCTCATGTGTTTCACTGAGTCTGTTGAACTACTGGATAATGAAGTCCGTCCTGAGGGCTCCGATTTGGCACTGAGTGGGCTTGTTCCGTTATTCGTATTGTGCACAGACATGCTGTTATAGGAAGATGTAGCCTGATAGGAGTTCAAAGTTGAACTGGGGTTCAGGACACAGTTCTTTTTGTGGGACCCTGAAAATGAAGACGAGGAAGATGTCTGCAGAGATAACGACGACGATGATGATGATGACGACGACTGCGGCTTTTTCTTTTTGTTACTTGAAGACTCGTCGCTCCGGGATGACAGGTCTTTCACTTTTGAGGATTTGCTGGTTTTTGTTTTGGATGGCTTGTGGGATGGGGAAGGGATGACTGCTGGCACAGGTGACACAGCTGATGGCGCCTTGAACGTTGAGTCCATGATGCTTAGGCTTGCGGCCACGTGAGGAAAAGCTGTAGTGTGTGACATAATGGAATTCGTATCTGACGTTGTCACAAAGGATGCGTTTGATAGCATGGCTGATGTCATTATGTAAGAAGAAGAAGTGAGCCTTGAACTGATAGGTGTTGAAGGAATATACACCGCACTGGGGTTGCTGAAAGGCTGTAAGACTGATGCTGGGAAAGGAGTGGAGACGTGTGCTGCTGGAGAAGGCATGGGACTGTCTGCCGCAGGAGGAATTTTCCTGAAGAGAGAAGAAAACAGTAAAAAGAAAGTTTCAGATACATAAAAAATTCCATCCATACAACGCAGATAGGAAATGATTTCTGCAAAGGACCAACATTAAAAACGGCAAACCTAGTTCATTCTAATTCTGATTCCTATTCTACCAACCACATGTGTTTTAATATGCACAGTTCAAAACCAGCCCTGTGTTCTGCAACAGCTTAAAAATGCTCTTACTTCTTACTTTTTTTTCCTCCTCTATTTAAACTTCCAATTCCACTGTGAGGTTCTTTGGGATTTAATACACAAAACAAAATGCAAACCATATGTGTTTCAATATTGTAAAGATTCGGGAAAGCTGCATCATGAAGTATATTTGCCTAAAAATTAATTCTGAAATGAGGCCCACTGCCTCTCCGAGGGCAGTGGAGACCTAACAGAAGATGATCGGGTGAAGGCCTACGCAGTCATGTTCCCTGTGCAATCCTGTTACGGCACACCAGCCCTAAGCTGTGGAACTCGGTGAAGCCAGAACGGAGCCCCACTTCAGCACAAGCGCCCCACGTAGCGAGTGCATACAGAGCGTTACAATTCATTTCCTTTTTCCCTCTCCTACTTTCCCCAACAATTAAAAAATGCAAATAAAAAGCCTGACGGTGGGATCTATAAACACTCCAGTCGCCGTGTTTCATCTACTGCGTGTGTTTTGCTTGGAAGTTCAAGCTGTGCAACAGTTTCAGAATCAGCCCCAATCACAGCTTGGATTTGGTGAGGGTAGTAAATGAGCCAGGCCGGGGGGCTGTGAAGCACTTCATCGCTGAGCTTACAGAGGAAAGCTCATCCCTTTTCCAGTGCAATGCTACTCCCAAGAGCTCGTTTGAGAGCTGGTTAGACAGGATTAACGAGGTAAGTTATTGATTAATTGCACTGACATTGAAAAATCGACAAAATATTAAGCAATGCTTGATAAGCCTTACAACCAGTTGAATATTATTGCAGGAATAAAATGTAACAATATTACCTGTGACATTAGTAGAATATATTCAAGTTCCTTTCTATGAAGCTACCATCTTCTATTATTTTATCTAGTCCAGTGTTAACAAAGAACCAGACTTCCGTAACGTCTCTTGGAAAATTATCGTGTGAGCTTTTCTCATTGTTTAGGCTAAAATTTAATTCACAGTTTAATCCTACTTCTGGTTGTTAAGAACCTGCACATTAGCATAACTCTGCCCTTGTTATCCTCACTACTGACACCTTTTCGGTTTTTAAAGGCTTACTCGCCGTCCAAGAAGCATGATGAAAGAGCTGCGCTGGGTGTGCTGTTCTATCATAAATCAAATCCTAATTACAAGTGTTCTCTCCTGGTATTCCTCCCAGGGAGACTGTCAGGCAGAACGCTGTTTATGGTACAATTACATAAGGGATTACATACAGTCCACGCCGGCAGAAACGAGCAAGTCCTACCGCCTGCGACTTGCTACGCGAACAAAGCTGCTTAGCAGATCCACTCCTCGGTGTATTTTGAAAGAAGGGCCAACAATTCTTACCCACCTTTGTAAGGGACTTTGAGAACTAGGGACAGAAAGCACTCTGTACATGTTACTACTGTTCTCAAACCTCGCCTCGCATCCCGGCACCGTCAGCTGCAGCTGCAGAGCTGCAGCAGCACCGGCTGTACCCAACAGCTTTACGCGCACCCCTGCTCGGGGAAGACAGGAAAAGGTCAGTCCAGGAGGGTTGAGGACAACAGGAGAACACGATAGGGGTTAAGCGCCGTGAGCTTCCTGTGTTACACAGAGAAGTAAGTACGGATGGAATCCATTAAGATATTAGAGATGACATCAACAGCTAGAATTTGGGAGAACATTTACACTTGGATTTAGTGGGAGCAGGATGAGGCCTGTTTAGTTCTGGTATCATGTAACTACTGCAGGAGTTATTTTTGGCTTTCGTGATAGTAGTGGTACCAGTGACACATTTTCAGGGATGCCCGTGTCTTTTCTCCTGACAAACAAAGCCAACAGATAACAAGTTTCAACCTTCCTATTTAAAGAAACCAAATGAGTTTTATTTGTGGAAGGAGACAGACGCTAGTTAACAGCCAAATTTACAAAGGAGGAGAGAAGAGCCCTCTGCAGATCAAGCGTGATCTGCCTTTAAACAGACACGAAACTGGCCCTTTTACGGCAAACCCAACCGTTTCCAAACTACGTCTCCCAGCACAGTAGCACTGTTATCATCAGTTACCAGGTTAGTCAGACAAGCCAAGCTTTAGCGTTTCAAAAACGTATTTAAATAAAAATCAAACCTTGTTTATCTACTGGCTGGTATCCAATGAATATAACACAGTCCTGATAACAAACAGTGACACGAAACACTGCACTTTAGTGTCATTACATTGGAAGAAGAATGCATGTTCTGTAGAAGAATACCCCCAAAAAAATCCATCCTATCTGCAGATGCCATCAACTTTTTGAATACTAATTTTCTTTTTTTAAAGAATTAGCATCTCTTTTAGAAGTTCATTTTAATGTATCTGTGTAGCCAACGCCTACAGTGCTTGGTACCCGCATACGTGACATCGAGGTGCTTCGAGAGTGAGCAACAATCCGGATTTTAAGACCCCAAAGCCAGTAAGGGCACCATGGACTAAAAGCTGTCATATTCCATCTTAGGCACAGGCAAATGTGTACGGAGTTCCTCACCTTACAGCACGAGGCTGACAGAGCGAAGGCTGAATGGGGGACAGGGGTGCACGACACAGATATAAGAATCTAACCTGTGTGTTATAAAATGGTACGATACCAAACCAGCTCCAAACCCAGAAAACACTGAGCTTTAATGCTTCTAAGTAATGTTAACAGAACTACTGAATTATTCAGAGGGACTAAAAAAAAGTCCTAAATCTGTCAGAAATTTACATCAGAATAGGGGATCGTTCTGATGTGCTGCATATTCCTTAAGAGAAAATTTGTACGCGTAGCTCTGCTAGGACTTCACACGGAGGTCATTTTACAAACGCTTCTCACGGAGTGCTTAACTTAGTTTTACAGAATTAAAAATGTTCAATACCCACCAAGTGTGAAAATCCCACTTACTTCCACATCTGTGAGTTCAAGTGTTTTTCTACCATGGAGTTTAGTGCGAATCGAAAATGGTCCCATCTTCTGTCAAAGACATAGTACCCTCTTCCCATTAAGCGACTGCCGTACGAACAAAACTGAAAGGAAAGGCATTTCAACATTGTTTATAGAAAACACTTCTGCATTATAAAATCATCATCATTTCCAGAGCAAGGAACCCCTGTGCCATGCACGTTAAGCACCGTTGGAAGGTGTCCTTCACTGTCTGCAGCACAAGCACTTTTTGCAGGACGTATGCAATAGGCGCGTGATGTTTCAGCTTAGCGTGAAGCGCGCTCCATACCCCGCTAACAAGTCAGGCTCCTAGCAGGCACCTACGTGCGGCAGGGAAAGAATCCAAACGCTGAGGTACCGTTAAGGAAGCAGTTCTGGCTGAGAACACCCTTACCGCCTCAGCACGACAGTCACATCATTCTGTGCACACTGAATCTCCTAACTGTGTAACAGGAATGAAAACGTAACTGAAGAGGAAAAAGGTGTAGCAGGAGCATCAGTATCTATGCAACAAACAAAGAAACCAGTGACATTTCAGTAAAAAAATAAATTGTCATTCATGGCACCCAGGCTACAACAGAACACCCGATACGCTCTTCCCAGGGCATGAAAACCCTCTAGAGGAGCAGTAAACATGCTGAGAATTCGGCAGAGCTCCGGAGCATTTGCACCGCTCCCTCCTGCAAAGTCCTACTACGCTGAAACGGTGCGAGCAGGCATCTACCCTTTCTTCAGGTCAGTCTTACTGAGCCCACGTTACGTAGAGAGCTGCTGCAACACCCATCTGTGGGAGAGAAACCCGCTACAAATCATCCTGAGAAAACAGGACAGCTCTCCATCACGCCAGGACGAAGCCACACAACATCTGGCTGAGCGCAGAAGCTACTGATGCAGAAGAAAAGCATCTGATTAATGTACTTTTCAGCTTAATGGACAGCGAGCGGTGACCGCAACTGTGTGTCTTAAGGACAACGTTAAACAGGTTAATTAAAACCACCACCTAAGTTGATAAACTAGCCTCACCTCCCAGTGATACAGATCAGTTACCACTAAGAAGCAGTTTAAGAAGCTTCTGCCTTTCCCCGTCAGGAACTCCCACCTGGCTGGGAGAGGGACCACGTAAGGGGAACGGCACTGCAGTGTGAAACGCGGCAAGCCGGCGTGGAGCGCACTGCAGGCGACTTACACCACCTTCTCTGACTTCACGTCGACACAGACCAAGAGCAGCTGCACGGTCAGTTGAGAGACGCCACGGTCACAAAGAACAGGGCAGCCAGTGGGATTTGCCTTGAAAGAGGACTGGGATCCTAAACCAAACGGGCCATTGGCAGCCATGCCTCACTGATCGGGCCGGCACAAGGCCTGGCTGCACTTAGATTAGGTTTTAAATTGCGGGGACACTCATGCAGGGAGCCTTTAGGTTTTCGTTCGTAAAGCAGCAGCCAGCAGCAATGAAGTAGAGCGCAGGGGTACCGCGGAAGCGGGAGGTTACAGCATCTCACAGTATTACACGGACTGTAGTAATTCCTATTTTCTGTGTAAGAACCAAATACACAATTTCATCTGACAGACACTTTATGTTCAGCTCATACGTCTTCCTGGTGCCTGACAGTAACAAGTTCTCCTTTGCTCTAGGGAACATAGACACTGCTACAGTTATCACAGTGTTCGTTTCACTCGGCGTATCATATGGAAAACACGTAAGTGAAGCCTTCATTGATTTTATTCCTTGGCCCAATTTTGATGAAAACCCACTGCTTAGAAGTTCCAGACTTTTCCCACTGCGTCGTGGTTTGTACAGTGTAAGCAAATTCACGCTGCAGAGATCATGCCACACGGCAGCTCTTACTGCCTGCAAGGGAGTTTCTCACTAACACGGGGGAGAGACAAAAACCCCGGCCAGCGCAACGCGTACTCCAGCCACCCCCAGAGCAGATGGGCTATGCCCTGCCCGACACTTTCCATTTTTAGATGAATGAGGCAATAGCTTCTAAGTCCACACGCACTCACACAAATGACATTTAATTACTGCTCCCAACAGACCACAGAAATCAACGAAGCACTGTCACAGCCCTTGGCTTCCCTACGGTTTTCAGAACTGTAACCGATGGCAAGGTACAGTTTCGCAAGAACGGTGACAACAAAGAGATTGTTTGTTCTTACCACACTTAAAACAACGCAACTTTTCCCTGTTTAGCAGAATTACACTCCAGTTGCAGTGTGCTGAGAGGAAACCTAAACCGAAATGTTTTAGATGTTCTGCGGCTCATCCTGCCCTGCAACCTAGCGATGTTCATCACGCAGTGACCAGTCTTCTCCTGCCCTACCCCAGCCATACCATTTTCTGTCAACTGTGTTTGGTCTCCTCAGAATACAGTTTTTGGAACGTAAGGTCCTCATTCCTCACATTTTTACTGAATTACGTCTTTTTTCTCCCCCTCTCTAATTACATAAGAATAATGGCAAGGCATGCCAGAGACAGACACATACCCCAAGAGGTCTGGGATGGTGTCCAGAAAAATGACAGTCTAATTTCTCAGATTCTTCAGCTCCATCCGCTTCTCCTTCATCGCTGGACAATCTGCTCGTTAAATCTCCTCCCATGGAAGGCAGTGGCAGTTCTGGCACATACCCACTGTGGTTTGAAGAACTGTTGCTGTTTATGCTATTTGCAGATGACGGTCTAGAAGGAGAATATAGGTGTAAATCATCGGCGTTCAAAGGCTCTGCAAACCTACCTGCCGGGGTCAAACGGCCATGTAAACGGCACCAGAAATGATCACATGAAGGAGGTCAGTAAAAGGTACAGAATACCTGACATTTGGTCCCGTCAGACATATATCACGGGTTATCATCAAGTTAATGTTAGCAGAAGCACCTTCGTAAAGCCTGAAATTTTAGATTGGCCGTGAGGTTGCGTTTAAGATCCCGAGAGAGGTAAAGTCTATTAAAAATGCAAACAGAAGTCAGATGTGTAAAGTCTTCCCACATCACACCATTACTCTGCCACTTGATTCATCCCAAGGGTCCGGTTGTGAAACTTCATGCCAGACCAAATCCCGACCGAAAGGAGTGTACTACGCGTGAGCGTTCAGCCGACACCCTGCACAGTTAGATTAGTAAGGGAAGTACCTGGGGGGGCCTCTTACAGCATGCAGGTTCTTCACCTTTGCCTAAAATCTAGTGAAACAAAGTGAGAACGCCTTGGTGTCTCGAGCACCTTGGAAACGGATCGGATTAGAAGCGGGGGTGGAAAAGGAGTCAGTCTGTACAACCAAGGACGTACGGGCACCGCTGGGTTGGAGATGTCTGCACTGAGCAGAATCTGAAGATGACCTTTGTCAAACGCCCGAATTCACGCCAGGGGGCACAGCGGTCAGCGAGCCCGCGGACCGGTGCCCTCTTCTGAGCTGAGCAGGCACCGCCCAACAGTGCCCAGCAGCCAGGAGCAGCCGCGGCACTTGCTGGCGCAAGGCACGGACCGTGCGAGTGCTCCGTGGCCTTCGGGACAGGCCGGCCAGGTCAAGCCGAGTCACCTCCAGCGGAAGCGGCGAGCTTTGCCTCAGCAGAGCAGGGAGCGCTCCCGCTTCCGACGGCAGAGCTGCAGGCTTGCTGGCTCCCAGCAGAGAGGCAGCACGGCCTTCCTCTGGCACGGCTGCTTGCGAAAACAGAACAGAGGCACTGCAGCAGCAACAGAAGCGTAGATTGCACAAACACAGCGTGGAACTGCCAAAATCCTCCTCCTCACGTACCGCTACCTTTGCGATTTCTTCAGCTGACTCTGAGGCGCATTCCAGTTTCGTTTGACTGGAACATCTACTAACCCCAACGCCTGCGGGGCCCTCTGTGCTCCTCTCTGCGGAAGGACTGTGCAAGGGCACTCCTTTTACAAGAATTCGGCAGACTTCTCACCGCGTTGTTTACCAGGGGTATTCTTTCACTGCCCTGTCACTCCAGCCCTGTAAGACCCACCTCTGCCACTGTACGAATAAAACTGCGCTACGGCTTGACGAGCACACAGAAACGCGGGAAATGGCTGTCTCCGAGACCTGAGAGAGCAGATGCAACGAGCATCTCTCTGAAACAGGGACTATCTTAGTGCAAAAGCCCCCAGACGGGCACCCAATCCTGACCAAGGCTTCTGCAAAGGAAAGAAATAGGGAACAAAATAAAATACGAACCAAACCCAACTGGTTTAGCTCCATGTACACCAGCCCAAACTAGCACCACCCCCGCTCCCCCCCAGCCAACGAAACAAAAGGCGGGAAGTTTACCAGAGGGTAAGCGGAATTCAGCAGATCCAGCACCTCACACTGTTTTTTCTACGGGGGTTTGCATCGTCTGAAGACCGTTTTTGTCCTTTACAAGAAGGACCTTCACAGCGCGCGCACACACGCTACGGGCAGTTTGAAACCAGCAGTTTGAAGAACTGGCTGCTTACAGCGTCCTTTACACTAAATCACGGCTTCTTTAACAAGACATTCCGCCAGTGTCACTGGTGAAGCACGCGCAGGGAAGAATCCGACACAAACGTGCAGAACTTCACCACCGGTACCTCCCCCTGCTTCCCGCAAATCAGCGTATTCCCACAAGCCTCGGAATGTCTGGGACGCGAAGCTTTCCTAATTAACTACTGACCACTTCAGCAACAAAGTGCAGTTAGGCTGGGATTCCAACCACCAGAGGGTGGGCACGACTCCTCCCCCATTCCCCGTCACATCACGGGCTACCACGGACACGTTCAGGTTACAGAAATGTACGCTATCTTCTGCTGCCAAGAAAGCTCTCACATTAATATGCTTTATCATGCAACAGCCTGAAGGAGTACCAAACGCTTATAAAATAAGCTGTCTGAACGACTACGGCATCTCGTACAGCACCCCCGGAATGCACCGTTCCACGCCGGAGAGCTGCTTACCTGGGAAGGACAGAATTTGGCGGTCTAGATTTTGCAGGAGACGTTACTTTAGATTCTTGCCCAGAGTTCACTGAAGATCCAGACAGGGAGTCTTGTGCTGGTGCAGGCTGGCTCTGATAGCTTTCCCTTGCAGATGGGGGATGCTCTTTGTCTTTTGCAACTTCTTTTTCCCTGGATCGAGCTTTGTGTTCAGCTAGAAGGATGTCAAACTGTTTTTTACGGCCTGGAACTGCTCGTCGATGATTAAGTGAATGAGTCTAAAAATAGGGTGGTTAAAAAGCATTTGTGTGTGCATGACATTGTTTATGAGTCCTCTATACTTCCGATACACCACAACTCTCAAAGATAAAATCTACTTCAAACAACTTTAGCCACAGTTATGGAAATAAAGCTGTTATTCCACATTATCTTTGATAATTTATGAAGTCATTCTTAAGAAATGCCAACATCAAGGCTAAAATTCTTGCAACAATTTTCATCTAATAGTCCATTGACTTACCTTTTCCGAGACAGAAAATATCATTCCAGTAAATTTAAAACATTAAGCAGTATCATCATTGTGGCTCTTAACTTACAATGAAAAACTGATTTCATTCCATTGAAAATTGTGAATCCATTCTGAAACAAATGTAACTGATCATCTCTGCTGACAGGCAGCACATACACGTGTTGAGGATAAACGTCTTACATTGCTGCTTTTTGACATGAGACTTCTTCCTATCACAAGGGCAGCCTCCAAGCAGTTTGTTAGACAAAAATCATGTTAATTTTTTACTAAAAATTGACTGTACATCCACACTGTTGCACACATGGGCCAAAAAAGGAGCCGTTAAAGTAACGCTTGTGCTTCTACACGAAACGTTAATGCTTTTTGCATAGCAATATGACAAGAGAAAAAGAAATCTTTTTAGAACTATCAGTGGAATAACGCAGATGCTCTGATTCAAAGAAACAGAATTACTCGAAGGAATTACCTGAAGACAGCATCTGAATACCATACCCGCTGTCAGTAAGACAGGAGCAGGTAGGACCTCTCAAACTACTGTGGTAGGATTTAAACTATAACAAAGCATCTGATATTTTATCTTCTAAGAAAAATACCTTGCAGGTGAGCGATCTTGTGCAAGGTTTCTTTGTTTCAGGATCCAGTACTCCACAGTGTTTATTTGGGTCAAATTCTCTTTCTGTTTGATGGGGCGTGGGTAGAAAAAGGAGAGAAAAATAAATTATTACAGAAATTTTAACCAGAGTAGCTGTAATTGAACTCAATTCAGCCAGGCCCAGCCTGAACCACCGATCCCAACCCCAGCACCCCACAACAGTGCCACGTGCATCTCACAGTGCTGCGGTTTTCTGCCCTTACGTGTTTGAGGATTTCCGCCCCAGACTGCGCAGAAGTCAGGCTGCCCACAGAGCTGCGCTCAACAGAGCGGCCCCAACACAGGAGCAAGCCAAACACCCGCCTGTTCCATTCCCTCGCTACCGCTGCTGCCTCCACGGCCGCGAAATCTAGCTCCCGACTTCGGCTAAGGCACACACAGACTAAGGATGGCAAAGGCTTTGAACAACATCTTCTCTGACGTGCTCAGAAACTCCGAAAAACAACACCCGGTGTCTCAAAAGTTAATGCTAGCTTACCAGTGACGTTTTACCAACAAAATCTATCGAAATCTGTGCAAAAATAACGTGTACGTTAGCTCTGATTTCCCTAAGTGGAGGCAGGCACGGAGTTCAACGTTCGCAGAGATTACGAGGTCGTTTACATGAGTCCTACTCATGACTAAGAGTGCATTAATACTTAACGTGCTGTATTTGCATATTTCATTTTCATTAATATTTCAGTATTTATATACCGCAGACAGCAGCACCTCCTTTACGTTACGTTAACGTAATCTTAGGGTTTGCACTAGGGCGGCAACAAAACCGAGGCCACACACTTGGTAGCTTACGCTGCCGAAGAAACCTACTGTGCCCTCTCCAGACCTCGACATCGGACGTTTTCACTCGCAGCCTGGTTTGCTTGTGTTTGACAGTGGAATAGAAACTATTTGCCAAAGCCTATTTTAACTGTCCAGGGGGGTTGCCTCCCGACAGAACAAACATCCTGTACTCAAATACAACGTTTACTCCGAGGATCCAAAGATTCTTTCTGAACAGGCGGATGGGAGCTACGACGGGGACAGCAACTCGCAGCCACCTTACAATGCTGTGGCAGCATCGCAGCCAGTACAACAGCTGGAAGAACCACCCTGAGGACAAGCAGCCTACGTCAGAGGACAAACGTCATCCACGTATCACAATTACTCGCACTTTCATGTGTTCCACTACGTGGACTTAAACACGATAAAGCAAACATGAAATAAATGGTCATTGACCTATTAGCAGAGACATCCCAAAAGTGAGCTTGGAAAACATAGTTTGAACTATTTTTTGGGGGTGAAATCCATGAAGGGACTGACATCTGTCACAAGTGGTTGCAGCATCCGTGGCCTTTACAGCACAACAGAAACAGAAAGTTGCGTATGACTGTTATAAACATTGTTTTCCACATCTTCATGTGCTCAAGGACTTAACTACTCCGGTTTGTGGCGTGTATGATGCTCCCATCAGAGTTTCCTGAATCACCCACCTAAAAGCCTTCAACACAAACTAAAAAAACCAAAGAACAATCAAACTAAATAGACCAGATGGACTTACAAATGTGCCTTCAAAATAAAAATCCTGGGGGTAATCATAAGGCTGTGGAAGGTGTGCTGCAAGTCGCCAAGCCAGGACTGGTTTGGATCAATGGGGAAACACACTTCAAAAAAATCGGAAGCGCTCCCTTCGGAGCATCCCGACTGCAACTCGTCACTAAGCGCGTCCCCACCAAGCCAGACTTGCAGGACTGACTACTGCAAAGCCCGTTTTCAGGAAACCATGTCGAGGTGAAGTCAGCGTCATGAATGCCAGCCAGGAAAAGCGGACGCCTCCACCATCTACGAAGCAGCAAAGCACCAGAAAATATTTCCTCGAGCAGCAGAAAACACCAACACACACGGCACCAGGCCTGGCCGAGGTGTGCGTGGCTGTTCCAGGGATGTTAGGAGCATCTAACTGACGTGCCTGCTTCGGGCACCACGTTAAACGAAGATTATCACCTGCCTACCAACAACGAAACGCAGCTTCTGACTGCCCCTGCATTAGGGAACGCGCAGCGTGAGAGCCCCCCGCCTCCTGCGCGCAGGCACGGCTCGAGAAGGCTGCCTCTCCAGAACGGGTTCTGCTTCACGCTTGCTGGATGGAGTAAAGGGCATTCATTACAACCTCCCTGAAAGAGGAGAAGGGGCCAAACCTGAACTCTATCGAACTCCTGTTTGCTACACAACAGATATTCTTGGTTTAAACTGGGCATCTGCATTCTGTAACTTCACCCCAAAGGGAACAGCAACAAAAGACGACTTAGAAAAAGTATCTTTTTTGCAGTTTGCTACTAGGGAACACTGATGCGCTTATGCTGGGCAGCTACACACTGTCTTTTGTGGTTCCACGAGCCGTTTCCTCTCTCTCACCAAGGACAGCACTCCTGAAAAGAGGGCAGGTTCATTCATCACCCAAACAACCACCAGCTCGCAGCAAAGAAAAAACCAAACTTCAGCCAGTCAGGGAAGGGGTATGAGAGCGAGCGGCGGTTGCTGAAAAGGAAAGAAAACAGATGTAAACCAGCCAGACCTATTAAGGAGCTTCAAAAATTAACAGCTGCACAGTTCCGCTGCAGCGACTGAGGGAAACCTGAATCCCCTAGCCACCGTCTCATTCTTTTAATGTGAAATGAATTAAATTTATGGGATGGCTAAAATAATCATCTCATTGACCTTCCGAGATCTCTTCCTCAGCCTCTGCAGTTCTGTACAACAATGGAGAGGAATCCATCACGGTGACACCCAATCTGCAGGCCATTCATCTGCAGCACTCTCAGGACTTCTGTTTGCATCACCGCTAAATTACTGTGTCGCTGCATCAATACATGAGGCAGCAGAAGCGAGACCGAAGAGATACTAAATCTGATAGCGACGGCGGAGCTTTAAAACAACCTGCCAATTCGGTGGGTTTGTTAACCGTGCAAAAGTTCCCTAGCGCCTACCGGAGTGCTCAGAGAGCCCTGGGCAGCGTCCCGGCCTGCCTGGAAATTTCCACCAGTGAAACCTTCCCTAGACACCGCGAGCGACAGCTTGGAACAGCGAAGGAGTCACCTCCGCAGAAGCAGCACGCCGAGGGAAGGCAGGCACTCCCGAAACCATCCTCCCTTACGAACACATTTCAGCAGCCCTCGCACCAAAGAGCTGCACGTGTCACCCACCGCTCTGCGCTGGCACCTGGTGACGGGAGGAAAACGGGTCTCTCCAACAGTATCCGTGTCAGTTGCCCGAGTAGGAACTGGGAATGGATTAGCTAAATTAAGCATCTAAACCATTAAAGGGAAAAATGGTTCAAAAGAAGGCAATATTGTGAAATAAGTGGAAAACACACAGTTTTCACGAGAGTAACAAACTGGGTCTTAGCAAGTGGAATGTTAAGTTTAACAGCCTGATCAGCGACTTCCTCTCCATGCTTGTTTGTTTTGTGGAATGCTACAGCGAACAACGCTTCACCTTCCTTACGCGCCACCTTTCACTAGTTAAGAAAGGAACCAGCGCGCTGAACCCTTGGAGGCGATGGCCTTGTTCCATACCCCACACAGCCCAGGCAAACACCGCGCGCCGGTCTGGAACCCAGCCAGGGTAGCAGTACCGCAGGCTGGCCGCCAAAGCCGAGAAAATGAAAACAATAAACCCCGTATTCGGACAAAAAAACGGGGCGCGCTCATTCAGTGGCAATGAAAGCACTGATCTCGCACAACTCGGGCTTGGTTCGTAACCTGCGCGCCTTCGGAAACCACGGAACTACCTTGCTGCTGAACTGGCGGTCGGACGCGGCTCCTGCTGCCGCTAGCAGAACGAGCCTTTCAGCACGCACAAGTTCCTGCCCACACCACAAAGCCCTGCCAGCTGATGAACGGACCCCGCGCCGCTTCCGAAGCCCTCAACCAGAGTCACTTACTTCTGCCTTAAAAAACCATAAATATCCTCCCAAACACTCTGTTTCCTTTCATTCAGAACGAAAACATTTCCAGCTCCTGGGGGCAAATTCTCTACTTGCTGCCCAACGGCTGGCGTGGATCACCTCCGGGGAACTCCACGGATACAATTCTTCCTCCCAGGGGATGGCCACCTTCCCAACGGAGAGTCCGCCGCCCACGACGGGGGGTTGCGTGCTCCGGCGGCAGCTCTGCACGCGGGACCTACGCCCTCGGCGCTGCCCAGCCTAGGGCATCGCCACGCTTAACGCCGTCCCGGCGTCCTGAGAAAGGCTGAGACCCCGTTACAAACACCTTCGCTCCTGTGAATCACAGGGGGAGAGGCGGGCAGAGGAATTATGGGTTTGGAGGCTTTCTCAGCATTTCCCGTATCTTCTTAGAATTTTCTAGCATTTGAAACCAAGAAAGAAGACTCTAAAAACCATGACTTGGCGGATAATCCAATACTTTAAACCTCAGCTGTGCTACTTGGTGGTGACCGTCGTCACCCAACCAAGGCACCCCCCCTTTTGCTGTAAACAGACCCAAATTACACAATGGCTTGAGGAAAGCCTCCTGCCTTTCTGTTCTAATGAATTCACCTCCTCAAAAATTTACATTTGGCCTGCTGATCAGCTGAGAAACGCATTCAACACTCTAATTTCAAGCTAAACAGGATGTGTACTTTGAAAGCGCTTTATACATGCCAAGAGTGCGAGAGCGTTCTTTTCCCTCCACACAAACCGGCACCTTACAGTAGCAAAAACCCAAAGCAAACCCAGGCCACAGCACTTTATTAATACGTTATTTCTGAGAAAGACAGCCCACCCCAAAAGACGAACCACGACGTCACTTACCTGAAAGTCTTTTGTAAGGCTTGTTGCTGCTTTTAGTGCCATTTTGGTGTTTCTTGTCTATTGATGGAGCTACAATTCCTTTTCCGTTCAGGATCTTTTCTGGCGACGGTGGCACTGACTTGGATGTCAAACCAGATTTAACCAGAGTTGGAGCAGGGATGGTGGATGAAGAGGCTGAGGAGGAGGTGATGGCGGTAGTGGTTGCAGAATTCATTTTAACATTGGCACCATCTGCCTTCACTAGGTTAGGAATTTTCTCTAGACTGACTACTGGAACAGGAACACTGCAAAACCAAAGAACAACCTTCAAGTGGCATTTTCTGTACCGAGGATTTACAGTTACTTACTTCCACAGGCAGAAATTTCAGTGCAGGTAACACCCTATTTTCAGACCAGACTAAACCAAAATACTTAGGACCGTTACTGAT
The DNA here is from genome assembly GCA_027574665.1 of Rhynochetos jubatus. Classification (NCBI taxonomy): domain Eukaryota; kingdom Metazoa; phylum Chordata; class Aves; order Eurypygiformes; family Rhynochetidae; genus Rhynochetos; species Rhynochetos jubatus. The sequence goes on from CM050652.1 coordinate 14,743,382, forward strand.
TTTTTTGTTCAATCAAATGTTTACAAAGCAGGCACCGCTAAAGCCTGGCAAGGTAGAGAATCATCAAAGTGAACCTTTGTGGGGTTTATTTTAAGATCCAATCCCCCCCCCCCAGTCATAAGCAAAGTGAGTGTTTGGGACGAAGCAAAACACACCCCCTTACATGTACGGCCTCACGCCTTCAGCACAGGCGCGCGCCGTACTGAACGCGCCGGGGTGGCAAAGCAGTTTGCTAACAGTATTAACGTTTCTGAACAAACACGGAAATAATGCATTTGCTCAGATGTGTCTGAATGACCCGCAAGTTCTGGAAACAAGGAGAAAACCGACTTTAAACACAGAAATCTTAACAGCAGTCCCTGGAAGTATTACAATCCTTGATGAACCTTGCGTTACCAAAATGTACCTTTAATAAAATCCCATGAACTTAAAAATAAAAATTCCCCATGGAATTATCAGCTTAGTTGGCCCTTTTCAGACTACAGTTTGCAATAACTAACCTCTCCTGACTTAACTACCACCACAGCGTATTTGTGACGCTAACAACCGTCACCTTCCCAAACTGGCAGCAGCAAGGCCTGAGACAAGCGATTTTCAATCCCAATGTTATTTTCACATTTCCGACTCCCACCCGCACGAGGAAACCCCCAACGACGACAGCTGCTTTCCACCGACCCAACAACTCCGCAACTGGACGTCTTGCGACCACCAGTTCACATAAAAGCTGCATACCCCTCCTCGCTGAGGCAAACCAAGAGAAAGAAAATAATTTAAACCCCCACACTCTCAGAGCTCGAAGCCACAAATTTCACTGGAGCCGCAAATAAAACCATCTCACTTATTCAGTTTTTCCCATACGCTGCCTGAAGAGTTGCTTTTGCCAAACAGTTGACTATCTGCCTCGTAAGCAAATTCACACACGGATCACGCAAACCCAACAGCTCTCAGACTATCATTCCGTGCTGAGCAAACAAAAGGAACACAAGTTCTTACATACAAACGCAGTGGTGATGTTTAAAGGGTGAAAGAAATTCCTCATGCAGAAGCACGAGTCTCCTTAACAGTATTGCTCTTTCTTAATGGCACCGAGCTGAGTTACCCTCCGTAATTTTAATCCCCAGCATAAAGGTGACAGTTGAGGAGGCTGTGCCACACAGAAAAAACCTGTTAAGACTCGGGGATTCTTTAATCTATTATTACCTTAAAGGTTTGACTTGACGTACACGCTTAAAGAGTGCGAAACTGCTCCTCGATAAACCGTACCCCAAGAACAACCTGCTCCTTGCGCACCGCTGCAGCAACCCTGCGTGGTGGTGCAGAGCTCCCCCGGGCGCATCGCCCCGGGCCGCTGGTTAAACACCCACAGCCCATGCCCTGAAGTACGGCAGCATGTAAGCACAGGTTCTCGCCAGGGACCACGGTGCTGTGCGTCCCAAAACGGGGACACGTGCCGGCCCACAGAGCACCGTACGCTTTGGGGCTCCTCCCGCCCTTCCCGAGTCTCCAGTCTCCCGTGTCTGAAAAATGGCACCTTCGCTGCGTTCTTCCTACGGACGGAACGGTTAACAGGCGTGGAGTCTCTGCAATCCGCAAAAGGTGACTTTGGGACGGCGTTCCACATGGGACACCCTTCGGAAACATCGGAAGCAGGGCCCAAGATCACCCAAGTCTTGGCCCGGGCTACTACAAAACCTCTGTTTGTCCGGAGAGGCTAAGGAGAACGTGTGGCCGCGGAGGAGCCTCCAGTACTGGGAAGGCGCTGACCTTTCTTCTACGGGTATGTTAACAGAGCGACGTCGAACATTGATACAAACAGCGTGTGTGTAAAGTTCAGAAGATTTAGACGCCAAGGCATATCCTGGGGCTGGAATTCCAACATACGAAGCTCCCATAAATACAGCAGTCAGCTGCTCAGAACGCCGGTCCGACCGCAGCACAGTGCGGAGCGCTGGCCACGAACCAGGCGAAGAAAGTAAAGTACAAGGCCTGACTTGCATTAAGTATTCCAGTGGAGGCAGACAGGGAGCTGTGAAAGAGAGGATTAGATCCTTCACCTTTTTTAACTGCTCTGAATTTATTAACTTAAATGACAGACAAAAATTGTAATATGTCAGGGCAAGAATTATTTTTTGCCTTTAAACAGATGGCAGTTACGTTTTCTGAAAAGAGGAGGATTTTTTTTACTTTATATTAAGTAGTTCTGCTGTATAAAAACTATGCACAACCGTATCCTCATGCCCAGTTTCTACGACCTATCTTAATTCAAAGTACTGATACACAGTGTATTACCTGGCCTAGTATTAAAAGATGGCTAAGAAATATGAAAATAAGATTTTTCTGTTCTGCAGTGCTCAGAAGCTCAAATGTGCTCCCAGGGCACATGGATGGATCACCGTGCCAATGAAAAAAGCCCCGGGGAAAGAACATTTTAGCTTAGTTTTGTTACAGATCAACAAGTCAACCTTCACTGGGCATTTCACTGCAATGTAGAAGAAAATCAATCCAGTATCTGAAGACACACATTCTATAGGACTCCTGGCAGTCCAGAGTAAATTCTGTGAGATTTTAGAAGCTACAGATGATAATTCCTCTCTTTTTTGAAAAAATGTAAGTGGATACTGCACTGAACATTAAGGAAACATCTAGTTTCATCTCAGCGTAACACACAAAGATGAATCAATAACCAAACAGCAAATCGGAAGCTGCACAGGACCAGTGACCATGGTCAGCTACTTGGGACTAAAAGGTAAATAAATCACAACTGCTTGTATTTATATTTGATGGTTAAAGAGAGTTCTTTTCCCAAACGGAGTTAATTTTGAGTGAAAACTAAGGATTTTTAGAAGTTCAACAGAAAATATAAAAATGAGGTTTTAAATCTTATTTACTGTATTTTAAAAAGAATTATTGAATGAAGAGCCTGTTCAGATTTATTAGAGACAACTGCTGAAAGGGACAATGAGAAACACACCACGCAACAAACAGAAACCGAGGAAGGGCACACGACAATCAGTAGCACTGAGAAAAATGGGAGTACAGATGATTGCCAAAGAGGTGAGAAAAATCTGTATTCAGTAAAGACAGAGGTGTTTGTTTTTTTAAAATAAATTCTAGTCATAACAGGAGTATCTACCTAAAAGACCATAAAGTATTTGTTAGAGATGCAAAAATGACAGAAACAGTAGAGAAGAAACACTGAACAAGAAGCATGATAACCTCCCATCAGATAAACCCCACTCCCTCAGGAAGTGTAAAGTGCCAGCTGAAAAATCTTTTTTATTTTGGACATAAGAAAATCTGGGTCACGTGGCCACGAGTTCCAAAAGAGTTGGAGAGATATTTGGTCTCAGCTTATTAACTTCTAATTAAGTCTTGGAATATTTGGCAACCTGAAGAAGCTCGCTGCGTGCTGCCGCGGCATCCACGCCGAAAACCCAAACCAGAGCGTCTTGGAAGAAGTAATGGCAAAGCTGTTAAAAATAACCTGATGAACAATTAGCTCACACGGTTTTGCTGAAAATCAGATGTAGGCAAAGAAATCTGGTTTCACTTTTTGATGAGGTGACCAGTTAGGCTGACAAGGACAGCTGAAAACGTTCTGACTTCTGAAAGGCATTATAAGCACAAATAAGAATGGTTTAAAAGCAAACGTTAAACGACAGAAAATTAAACCCCAGCTTTTCAGAGAATCACGACCCAATAAGGGTGCTGGCGAGGGGGACTTTCTAGCCATCATCACCAAGTCTGACGTGACTGAACACTTCACTGGTCTTTAGAAACAAGTAGGAGATGATAACACTTGCTGATGGAATCAGGACTGAGGCAAACTCAATAACGAAGAGACCAAGACAGTTATAAAAAGCAGCATGGAGTGTTGGGTAAAGTTCATTAATTCAAAGAGGTATTTTAATACAAGCAAATGTGAAGTTACACGTGGAATAACGAGCCATTTAGCCTGCAGTGAAATACCAGGAAAGAACATACTGGAAAACACTGACAAAGACACTTAGTTGTCACAGTGGATAAGCAGTATGAGCTTTTATTGTACTGTCGTGCTTGTATCAAAAAAGGGGTACGGCAAGTAAGATTAAGGAGCCACTTGAGTTTTCACAGGTCCCTGGTTAGTCACACTGATACCGGAATACAGCCTCCAGTGCTGCTGACCAGTGGTTCAGTACCAGTGGTAACGAATTAGAAGGGAACCGAAAAAAGGCTACAGAAATATCTGAAGGCTACACAAAGTGCTTGATCACGACAGGCTTCAAAAGCGCATTCTCTTTTTCAGCTAAGATAACTGATTTCCTTCTGTTTTCTCATGTTCTTGGTCAGGCAGATGGACTAGATGACCCCTGAAGGTCCCTTCCAACTGAAATTGTTCTATCTTTTACCCTACTCCATCTCACCCTATTCTAACGACTCCTTCAGCAGAACCTGTGACAAACTCCTGAAACAAGAGTGAGTTTCCCTCCTAAACATCTTGCTTGGCCCTGTCATTCCCAAGGAAGAAAAGTAATTGCAGCATGTCACAACACTCCCGATACCCGGAGCTCCCTATTACCTCGGTTTTCCTTTCTTCAGGCTTCTCAGAATTATTTTTCCTTGCTGTTAAGTAATTTTGCTGCAGTTTATTTTTTTTTCTGGTCATTCATAACTATATTCATTCTAAAACCTCAACCACTCAAATGTGTGAGAAAAGAAATGCACCAACACTTACGAACACAAAACAGAGCTCTGCTCTACACTGCTGGGATCGCCTCTAAAATGTAATAAAGCATTTGTGATTGAGTCTTAGAATATGTGGGTCCAAGTTAACTCTGCTGAATTTTTGTTCCCAGTTCCACGTTGCAGTAAGAATATCCTCAGATCCTGAGCTGCTTCACTTTCTCAACCTCAGCATGAGTAACGGTGTTTCCTGGCACGAAGAAAGACTGACATATGACTGTAAATTTTAACGGTACCCACAGGTATAACTCTGTGAGCCTATTTCTGTTTACAGAAAGAGGGACAGTTTTCTACATGCTGATGAAAACCACCTCATTTTCTGCATTTTCAGAACTTTTGGCTAGGCCACGGCTAATCCTCGTGGAGGGAGGTCAAGGAGACTTGCTTCAGCTGGTACCTCAGGGCTGGCTTACTGTAACACTTCACCCCGATTTTCCAATGCCTCAGGACCACGGGTGGGCGGAAGCGAAGGCCCTGTAGCATCCCAGCACCGCAATCCTCCAGGGCAGCGCTCAGAGGCGGCACTGGGGCTCGGCAAGCGGAGCGGCATCCTTTGGGCAGGCCAGCAGTGAGGGAGAGAGTTCCGGGCCGCAGGAACGCCTTCCATAAAGGGTAACTATCTGGGCTATTCGTATTAACTACAATCGCTGTTTGCTATTGTTGTTCCTATTACCGATCACCTCGCTCTTTGTCTCCTCTCTCTTTTCTACCCTCTTACCACCTCCAACGGCAAGGCTCAGACAACGATGGTTTCCACTGACCTGCTCCAGCACCGCCCGGTCTCTTCCCAGCGCTGAATTAACAGCAACGACGTCAGAGACACGGGGGGGGGGAATCAGAGCTGGCAGATATTTCAGATGATGCATTCACATCAACCCTTCGTGTTCCAACTACAAGAAGGGAAGGATTGAAGCAGCGGCTACAAAAATGAAACCGTTCCAGATCCCTCTCATCTGATCACCCCGATCACGCTTTTTCACGCGTTAGCCGAGGAGCAACCTGAACCTCTGCGGCACACCTCAGAGCAACGCAGGACGCGGAGAAAGAGCTACTCGGACAGTGCTTAAGATGACGAATCAGCCAGAACTATCACGAGTTAAACAACGCAAGAGCTGTGTCCACGTGCCGGCAGGCACGACAACAGACACGCCGACCGCGCCACGCCGTGCAGAGGCCACTGCTGAGCTACTGCTGCTACTCGTAACAGGTAACATTTAAAAGAGATGCTGTATGAAAGAATCGGGGGATTGCAACAAAGGCCACTCCAGGTCTGTAAAGCAACTGTTACAAGTGATACAATTCCCTAATTCAGCTAATTTGGTCACTGTCTGGAAGAACCTATCTCAAGTAAACATCCCTATTACGAGACTACAACGTAACAGAAGCACCGAGTAACTGGAAGCTTCTGAGGATGACAAACCACAACACACTTGGATACCCGATGAACGCTGTTTGCATTTTTGAGACAAACGTACTTGTGTTGATTATTCTTTCTAAAAGGTAAGTGGGTGAAATGCTATGGCTTGTACAGACAGCTGAATGGAAGACACAATCTCATCTTGAAGAATACATTTCATGAACACTTTCTCCTTTGAGACAACCAGACCTGCTGACTATTTGCTAGAATTCTAAATAAAAATGACAATGCACTAATGGAACAGGAACCCACATTTTCTTCCGTAACAGCTGCCAGCTCTCTCTAACCTGTGACGATGATCAGACCGAGTTTCTTCTTTAACAAGTCACGTAAGCTAAGGCACCCAGTAAGAAATTCTGAAAGACGATGTCACTGATCTCCACCTCAGGCTGTTGGTGATTTGGGTATGACTGTCGTATCTTTAACGACCATATGCCTCATTCTTCCTCCCTGCTAAACGAACCCACAGTACTCTCTCCCAGCAGAGCTGCAAGAATTGGGTAATTCACGGGTACAACTACTGCCACGCTCACTGCCAAAGTGTTAACGGAGCAGTACAACAGTTTTAAACGGCTGAATCTACCTTGCTAATCATCAGTAAGTGTTTGGGATGTTCCCAACCAAGGGAAAAGGGATTGGTGGAAATGTTCAGTTATTTTGTTCCCTTCCAGCTTTTACTGATTGACAGAATGCCATCTGTTGCCAGAACGGAAGACAGCGTTTATAGATTCTGTTAGTGTGCCGAAATGTGGATGTGTGACACTAAGAAAAACAGGTTTATAGTCAGTAGTGTTAATACCCTAAAGTCCTTCCTGATTTTCTTTTAATTACACTTAAAAAAAATCCTCACTTGTACAAAATTCCTGACATTCAGAAAGGGCCACTAATCACTCAAGATTTTATTAATTAAATAGTAAATGAGGCACTTACACCTTAACTAAATAGCCTGTGTCTCACCTGTGTGTGTGTGTGTGTGCAATCTGAGCACCCAGATTTTCTGTTTTCACAGCTACGTGCCACAACTGTCCAGAATGCTCACCGTGCTTACGGAGATGGTGGGTTCGGATATACAGGAAGAACAGATTCTGAGCAAGTTTGTTCCGGTGCAAGGCCAATTCTACAGCCAGGCAGAAGCTGCTCTCTTTGAAATCATACCAACTAGTGCACGTCTCAGGCAGAAAACGTGAGCTATCACTTTCACATAATCTGAGTTTCTGCTTTGTCTCATGGGTGAATGGTTTGCACTACGTTATTTACTGCTTTAAGGCTGGCGTGTCCAGAAATCCTACCTAAAATCATGACCCTCTTACGCTAGATATTACGTGTAAAAGGGAAGGATCTTTACACAACGAGCAGATGTAGCTTAAGGAAAAGGAAGCCCTGCTATCTCAAGTTTACAGACACGGATCTGAGGCCAAGGAGGCTGCATCCTAACAGTCGCCTGCACAGAACCAGGAACTGAACCCGACCTCTTGGGTCACCAACCTAGTGACCTCATCACAAAGCATCTTTTCTTTGTATAACTAAAGACAAAACAGTTTCTTATGGGATAAAATAGTGACCCAGTTCTGCTCTCATTTACATTTTTGCAGTTTGGCTGCTAGCACCACAGTCACGGGAGGATGGGCTCAGCAGTCTCAAAGCCTGTATGTGTGTATATATATCACAGTACATGATGTAAGGCTCCCCCAAAATAGTGATTTCTGCAGCCATTCGGATTCTTCTGTCTTCTTATAAAGCATCAAACATTATCAAAATACAGAATGAACTCCAACAGCAGCTGCTATTGAAGATAAATGACTATAACCAGTAAGTTTTCACGAACGACAGTTAAACCAATATTAAGAAGTCCGCAAAAATGATCCTACTGTTTAAAATCATCAGTTTTAAGGGCTGATACAGCAATGGAAGATGGACCTTAGGATAGCAAACTGGGTCAATATCTCACTTGCTATATGCATCTTAGAAAAGCAGACATTTGATTGAACATCGGAAAAGTAACCCAGTCTTCCTTCCTCTTTCCGTGTTTTTTATATTAAAAAACATCCCAGTTTCCTCCCTTAAGAAATGTAGAGGCTTAAACTGTAAACTTAGATGAGAATATGGATTTTTTTTTTTATGATTGTGAAATATACACAGAATCATAGAAACGTTTAGGTTGGAAAAGACTTTTGAGATCATCAAGTCCAACTGTAAACCCAGTGCTGCCAAGTCCACCGCCATGTCCCTGAGCACCACATCTACACGTCTTTCAAATACCTCCAGGGGTGGTGACTCAACCACTGCCCTGGGCAGCTCGTTCCAATGCCTGACAGCCCTTTCTGTGAAGAAATTTCTCCTAATATCCAACTTAAACCTCCACTGGTGCAACTTGAGGCCATTTCCTCTGGTCCTACCCGTTGTCACCTGGGAGAAGAAACCAACCCCCACCTCTCTGAAACCTCCTTTCAGGCAGCTGTAGAGAGTGATAAGACCTCCCCCGAGCCTCCTCCAGGATAAACACCCCAGTTCCCTCAGCCGCTCCTCACAGCACTTGTGCTCCAGACCCTTCCTCAGCTCCGTTCCCTTCTCTGGACACACTCCAGCCCCTCAATGTCTTTCTTGCACTGAGGGGCCCAACACTGAACACAGGATTGAAGGTGTGGCCTCACCAGTGCCCAGTACAGGGTCACAATCCCTGCCCTAGTCCTGCTGCCACCCTGTTCCTGATAAAGGCCAGGATGCCACTGGCCTTCTTGGCCACCTGGGCACACTCCCAGCTCATATTCTGCTGACTGTTGACCAACACCCCCAGGTCCTTTACTGCCGGGCAGCTTTCCAGCCACTCGCCCCCAGGCCTGTAGCATTGCAGGGGTTGTTGTGGCCCAAGTGCAGGACCCGGCACTTGGCCTTGTTGAACCTCACACTGTTGGCCTCGGCCCATGGATCCAGCCGGTCCAGATCCCTCTGTGGAGCCTTCCTGCCCTCAGGCAGAACAACACTCCCACCCACCCTGGTGTCATCTGCAAACTTACTGAGGGTGCACTCCATCCCCTTGTCCAGGTCACTGATAAAGACAGTAAACAGCACCGGGGCATACCAGCCCATAGAGATACTTACTGCTTTCTTAACACCAACATCTTCGGTAACTACTATTTTGGTACTTACCATGGTTTATCCCGCGATACTTTTGAAGGAAAGACTGTGTGCTGTTTGCTACTGGAGGTAAGTAGATTGTCTTTGGGCGTTTTGAATGGCTTTGAGTTGCTGCTGACAGGGTTATGGCCGCTGATACAGGATTTCGGTTTCATCTGTACGAGGGATGTCCTGGAATTGCAGGCTGGAGAAGCTGGAGAAGGGGAAGGTTTACACATTGAACCGTGTCTTCGTTCTGTAAGGGGAAAAACAAATAAGCTTTACAGCATTTCATAGGCTAAAAGAATAAAGCACAAGTCAGGGAAGAGGAAATTGCTCCTCTCTCTGCTAGTTGCAATGATTTCATCACTAAGAGGAACACCCGTTCAGTACTGTTGTGAATGTAATCAAGTCAAATGATAATTAAAATCAACTCCATGAAGTGCTCTGGGAAAAGGCAAAAAATAGTAAATAAACACTAATCTCCCATAAAATTTCACCAAGCAATAAGCAACCACCAGTATCCGTGTGAGGCACACTAAGCGTCTCAGGTCTTTCACGTACGCGACGAGCTCGGATGACTCAGTGAAACACCCTGTGACAGACATGAGATTGCTCCTCCAACGGTGTACGAAGAACTCACGTGAGCCGGTTACCGAGCGCTCTGCTTGATGACTACCTCATTTCAAGTTTAAGGCAAAGCTATAAGGAAAACAACTGGAAAACTGAAAAGCACCACAAGGTCTACTGCTCCCAGCACTTCCCGGGAGGCAGGCTCTGCCTGGTTCCTAGCTTGGAGGTTATCTCCAAGCACCCATCAAGGTAAAAGCTTATTTTTTTCCCCACAGAGCAAACGGCAAGCGCCAAAAAGCAGGAGGTTTACGTATCAGTTACAAACGCTGCATCCAGAGGTCAGGCCCTTGTGTAAGCACTGTTCACGCTCCCAGGAGACCTCTGCAGTCCTGCAAAAAGCAAGGCCTTGCTGACGCTGCAGCAGGAGAAGAGGCTTCGGGACAGACACGCTCCGGTATAATCGTTCGGGTTTGGTTATTTTTTAAAATCTAAATGTCTTATCCCTGATATTATTAAATGACTGTTTTAAGAAGGTATTTGGTCATTCTTTACAAATGATGTGCTTCTCCATGGCAGAAGTGCCAGCGCTCGGCCAGCCGGCTGATCCCAGTGCGCTGCGAACCTCAGCACAACCGCACAGCGTCACAAGGGACGGGAGCTGCTATAAATCCCTGACAGCCCTGTGCCCCCACCTGCGGGACCAGCCTCTCTCCAGCCCCTCCGCCCCAGTGCTCCCCAGCCAGAGGCGGCAGGGGCAGGCTGGGGAAGAGGAATTTTCCAGTCAGCAGGGCCATGCTCATCAGCGGCTGACTCCGGCACCGCAGCTCCCAGAGCCTCCACCACGGGATCAGGTACCCCGCCAGTGACACGGACATCAAGGGCAGCAAGCGTGATGTTGTGACAGACCGAGCGCTGTGGACCAGCTGGAGTTTCTCCTTCAACTCGCAGCCGTTTTTCCTGATGGAAAGCGTGGAACTTGCAGAATGGAAGTGGGTGCCGCTCTTTGAGCTTGCACAGCATCGCCCCCCCAGCCAAGAGCAGGTGAAGGAAGCAACAGCCACCTGCGGCTGCAAGGGAAGGTTTGGTACTTACACCATCAACCCCGCGCTCGCTAGGTTGATATTTCAAGGATAACTACGAAACATTTTCCCACAGAGAATCAAAACACGACAATTTGTCTGGCATCCTCACAAGTAACAACTTGCCAGCAGCAGAAGGATTCATCCGTGATGAATCTGCAATAGGTGAATACCTCACGAACAAAGGTAAGTGCTTAGAAAAAAAATGAAAAAATTCCAAACTGCTTTTATTATATCCCCAATGACTAAATAAAGGTGTTTTCTATTAAAGATCAAGCACTTCCATATCTTCACATTCACAGCTTTAATTACGAACGCTGAAATTCCCTCCAGATCCTCCTGCAACCGAAGAACGAAACAGCCTTTGTTTTTTTAAATACAAGAAGTAGCTCACCTCCCACCCCAAATGCCGACTGCCACTTGCCAGTTTTCACCCCGCCACGCACCTCAGCATGCAGCCTCTGCCTGCAAAAGGCCTTTGCAGGATGCAGCTGATTTGCATTCATTTCACCTCACGTTTGTGGCTGTCACCGGGCAAGCGGTGCATCTGCCACTGAAACGCGGAGTTACAGTCACAGAGCCTTTATTTGTTAAATAACAGTTACTGTTTCAAGATTCGCCGACCCTCTCAGCAATGACTTAATTTAAATTAGCTTAATAAAAATTTGCAACTTTCCCATCAGTTACTTGAGGGCTGATGAAGAAGAACTGCTATGTAACCAACAAACCCAAGCTGTATATAAAGTGAAACTCGGGGAAAAAACATGATTTCCATAGGCAATTTATACAAATTTCCATACACAAATTATATAAATGCAGGGTTAATTACTCCGATCTTCACCACAGCTACTGGCGTACTCTCTCAAGATTGACTTCCTTCTAGTAAATTGTGTCTTCGATATCATCCCTACGGATTTATTTGGAAGTGAAATACGCTCCTCTGTTATTAAAATTAATCTTCCGGAAAGACGGACACTCAAGATAGTGACCATCTAAAATTATATTTGAAGTCTCTAAGTATCACATGCCACAGCAAGTTATTTTTAACAGTCTCTTTGCACTGGATTTTTAGTCGAGCTACTCGTTTGGTGCTTTTCCCTAGACAACTTTCTCAAGTTATTAATTCCCACGAGCGAACCAGTACATTACCGTTGGATTTTTTTTACTCTAGCACAGAAAACGGTGGGAGAGGCACTGTTGTGATGCGGCAGTATAAAGTGTATCCCGCTATTTCAAATAAATAGTTCCTTAAAAGATAGGGAAGGAAGAGATTGCAAGATTACTTAATTTTACGGGAGACTGTCAGATTGCTGGTCATTCTTGTGATCAGAACCAACTGCTGTATTTGGCATTTTCTTTTACCTCCTCAAACGCCCCTCTTCCCCCAAAACATGGCTACAGAGAGTCTTCTACGTTTCAAACAGACTCTGATCCATATCTGAGAATCATCAGCATTACCCAGCTTCTCTCGAAATGTCTTAGAAGCAAAATGGAAACGATGACCACCGTAAGCCATACAGCAGGAGGAGCATAAAGAGCCAGTGCCACACGACCCTCGGTGCTGGCCGCCGCTGCTCCGACGGGTAGAATCTGCACGTTTACTCCCATAAGCCAAGGTCACGGCGGTGTCAGCAGGAGACGATGGCAGCAATACCTTGCAGGTAGGGCCACCCTGGAGAGCTGCAACAGGAACTCCCTCCCAGGGGGCAGAAAGGCGCTGTTTGAGCTGGGCAAGCACGGCTGCGGGAGGCTGGACTGGCCAAAGGCGTGAAACCTCGTAGACAAATCTCGGTGGGGGGACAAATCATAACTAAATATTGACATATTCCTTCTCAAGAACTCTTTGGTTGCCTCGCACTTGCTCCTTCCTTCCGATGTATGTGGTAGGAATCAGCCTTCGACATGGGGAGTAAGTTTCAAAGAGAAATAATGGGAACGTATGGCAAAGCAAGAAGGGGGCCAGTTGTCAAAATCCACTGCTTACACCAGCGGGGCAGTGCTCCTCTACCAAACTGGCTTTCCCGGGCACAACTCCTTTTGAAGAATTTCTACTAACCTGGCTATTCATGTTTTGCATATATACAAGGAATTACACACAGGAAAGAAGTCTGCTGTTATACAGCCTATGTAGCCAATTAATATGTGAATATGCGACATTTGCACATCGAGTAGTCGTTATAATGTTAGACATTCACATAGCAACACGTCAGGAGATAACCAGCCACCTGTGTCAAAATTTCTGTGCTCGTGTGTAGTTCACGTGCGGATTAGATCTAGGGCAGGTGAACTCCTACACAGAGCTGTGGCCACCCTCTTCACCTACGGAAGTAGCAGACTCACCGGACATAAATGAACCTTAAGCAGAACGAAAATTTTTGCTCCTAAAAAAATGAGTAAAATCCTGCAAGGCAATTCGAAAAATCAGGGATCGCTCCCAAGACGCTAACCTGACTTCTGCGCGCCTTTCAGTCTCCGCAGGAGCCCGCAGTGCCAGAACCGCGTGCTCAAGTTTAAAATATGAAAGAGAGCTTTTCTGATTCATTCAAATACTTCCAAATGGATGTTTACACTCGACATAAGTCACAACACACATTCCGTTTTGTTTCTAAATACCAAATCCAAGAGCAGAGAGAACACAATCAAAGTTACAATCCTCTTCACCCCACTAATCCTCCTGCAACCTCTCAGCTGTCTCAGTGTGGCCACCGACAAGCAACATGTGACTCCCGCTGTCAAACAGTTAACGACATTAATCTTGGAGGAAAGTTGAACACTCTCTCACCGAATTAACTGCACTTTCTAAAGGATCCACTTCAGATCAATCCCTGTTATTTTTTCTAGTCAGTCACCAAAGCCCAGCGCTACGCACCGTCCTACCGCGCACTGCCAACGCCGCATCGCTGGCGCTGCGAACAATCTCAAGCTATTCCAGGAGATTCTCCGCGTCCTATGGAAACATGGATACAGTCCAGCTTTCTCAGCCAAATCTGAATTGTTTGTAGATGCGAAGTCCTTATGTTGTTGGAGACTTAGCAGTCCCTGAATCTCCAGAGCGCTCTCCCATGCCCTTGTACTCCATTTCTAACTGTCCTTCCTGCATCCGACACAATGCAGCCCCTTACCTTTCCCCAAAACCTCTGCTGCAGCTGCCAAAGTCCTCAGGTCTGCCTTTCGACCTGTAGTTCCTCTGGATCCTCTCTGACAGGTCACCAGGGAATACTAGCAGCTGTTTTGCAGGAAACGCCACATCTCCTTCTAATCGTAAGCAAAAAAAGCAAAGCAACAGAGAGGCTGCATGAGCTCCAGAGCCACGGGCACAGCGTGTGGGAAAACGAGGCAAAACCACGTTCTGAGCAGAAAGCCTCTTCTCAGATTTTTGCCTCGACTCTCCCACACAAGACCAAGCACCCGCTCAGCTCACAGCAAACCTTACAGACAATGACACAACAGCAAATACGTTACCAGTAAAATACGCCAAGCACACGTTTCCAGGTGGACTGCAGTAGTTTTGCACCCAAAAAGATCTCTACAGGATCCTGAAACCGCAGACATCTCTAACCTGGACTACAGACAAAACCATGTCTGAGTACATCCCACCTACATCCATTCTTACCCAACACGCGCGACTCAAAACTGAGCAAATGAACAGGTTTTGCCCACAGTTAGTGTCTTCTCCATTGGTGAGACACGGAAGATTGCAAAGGAAAAAAGCCACGATACAGCTTGAGCACAGAGAAAGATACGCCTTTGCTCCTTCAGTATTTGCAGGTAGTTCAAACAGAACAAAAAAACCCCTCTAACGCTGTCAGAAGAGAGACACTAGAACTTTGTCAGCGCCAGTCATTTTGAAACGTTACTCTTGTTTAGCACAATCTGACTTCCTGTGTACAAGCGGCCTGCAGCAAAAATCAATTTTACACTGACCCACGAATAACTCGGAGACCCAGTGTCACGGATTACAGCTTGGCATTACACTTGGTAAAAACAAACAAAATGTAATTGCTAAAACCCAGAAAGGTAAGGAAGTTATTTGCTGTTAGTAACCACCAGAGAATAATAAAACTCCTTTTTAGCTTGTATTCATCACGGCCCTTGAGTTCACAGCCCTAAACCAGCATAAATTCATCTGACTGCCCCAACACAATATGAATACTGCCCGTTCTTCCCCATTTACAGTATTGAAGCAGACGGTAAAGACATTTACTGTCTCATCCACAACGTGATTCTCTCCCAGTACCGTGGTTGTTGATCCGATAACAGCCTTGTTGATGAGCACGTTACTCATGGTAACTCCATACACCACCGATGCGCAAATTACAGTTCTTCTATTTACAGCATCTCCCGAGGTGCTTTGTTGCACGGCCCTTCACCGCGCCAAGCTGAGCAACGTATACTCACAATTTCAGTAAATAGTAAGTGAAACCTGCCACCTTGTACTAGCCCAGTTCAAAGCTGGCAAATGTACTTGGCATGAACGCTAATAAAACTAAACCAGAGCCGCCTCCCCCCCCCCCCCCGTGCCCGAAAAGCAACAGCCAGCAACCAGAGAACTGAACAACTCGACCGCTTGCAGAAATGTGTCATCCTGCAGTCACCGGCAGCTGGTTCATAACGAGACTTCATAAACACCTTGTAAGCACTTTCATTTCGCAGGCACAGCCTGAAAAAACCCGACCAAAACCCAGTTTAGCAAAAAATAAACTCGGATTTGACGCCAGCAAACTACCGCGTAACGTCGCGAGAGCGAAGGGTAACTTTACCAGCTTTTTTGACAAAACACTATTCCAAGTCCAGCTGAAAAAGTTTGGAAATAACATCCGCCAACCGTTCCGCCCTTCTCGCGCTGCGCACTGGAAAGGAAACGGCACAGTCGGTTTCATTTTGATACTTCTTGTAAACTGACAAAGGAAATAAACTGCCAGCTCCAACCCCCGGACCGATCCGCCGCAGCAAACGCAGCTCCACACTCGCAAGCTTCATTCCAGGTCAAATGACATAACTGGGAAATTATCAAGTGCTAAAATAACCACCCTTCTGCTGGCGTTTATTTACAACAAACCCAAGCTTCGCTTTCTGACATAAACCCACTAAAACGCTTCTCCGTGTCACGAAGTCTGCAAGCGAGTAGGATCAGCAAAATTACGCAAAACATCCTGCTAGAAGAAGAAACGTAAACCGAGCCACTTACAGAGAGGAGCAGGCTGCCAACTTAATCTGATTCTACGACGACTGTAAACACGCACTTTTGGAAGGCGAAAGGATTCGCATTGCCACAGATGCCGTCAGAGACACACAGCAACGTGATTAGGTATTCTGCACACGGTAAAAAAAACCCCACCAGGCAGATGACCTGCCGCAGCAAATACCAGATCAGCGCTCGCACACCCCAACTGTTTTCACTACGGGCACTTGTTAAGCACCACGTTTCAGGTCCTACCAGTTGGACACCAGAACCGACCCTGTGCCAAGAACAACAAGCGCTGAAAACGGCTGCAGGCGTTGTTTTCCTTTATTTGTTATTTTTTTTGGTAATTGTTGATACAACTCAAATAACTGCAGAAAGGAACCAAAGTGCAAAATTAAAAGCAGCAAACCACGCGAGTGTATATAGAGAGGAAGACGCTGCCTTTTCTCTTTTCCTGATTCAGGAAAGAAGGAGGGTGTTTGTGTTTCAGACAGCAGGACAAGCCTGCTGTTTTCCTGAAAAACCTGCTATTTACGGGCTAACTCCGCATTTGCCAGGGTAATTACAAAAGACAGGAGGAATAACCCCTAGAATATCACTACATTACTCTTAAGTGGCCAAATCTCTTAAAAATGGCCAAATTCCATAAAAAGCCACACACTCAGAATTTCCCAGAACACTTCCATTCCTCCTCAGCAGAAAGAATAAAGACCAAAAAAAAAAAAAGGGTCAAACGGAACTTCAGCACAACAAAAAAATGCTTCAAACAGTGTGATTAATCACACTGAATGGAAAACGAAACTGCTGGGTACTTGTCTGCTTCTTCTACAGGGATTCTGAGAACGGAAGACAAAGCTCCAAGGTATCACTGACCTATCAGAGAGACAGGAAAACGATGGAGGAGCGGATACCTTGCCCTGGTGACAATGTCAGCCTTCACATCACTGAGCTGGGAGACCCAGATTTAACGCCGGTGTCAAGGCCTTTTTCTTCAGCTATAAAAAGGGATATTAATGATTTAACGTAATGATTAAAAAAAAAAAGAGTTGGAGATTTAAGTAGGAATCCATCACTTCTCGTAATGACACAATTCCACACGTGTAACCGGTATTTGCCGCCTGACACGCTGCTACTGCAGAGAAGACGACAATGTTCTGCTCGCAGTCATACCCGGTTCTCAGCCCAGCAAGGCCAAAAATCCCCAGGCAAAAAAGAAATACCAGAGCGAGTGAACCCTGGGTACACGCTCCTTTGAGTGAGGCCCTTCACGGAAAAGCAAGGCGAGCTTACGCGTGGGAATGCCCCGTTGCGCTGGGGCAGACGCTCCGGTGGTCCAACGTGAAACCAGTGAGACCTCCTGATGTGCCGGGGAGCATTTACGGTGAACGCCACCGCACACCCCGTGTCCGGTGCTTACGCCCCAGGACAGCCCTCCCCGTCCGTTCTGCTGTCTCACTCCCGGCTGACCAGTGGTAGTGGCGTTTCCACCAGCTTTGCTCTGAGAGCAAAGCAATGCTTTTTTGGCCCTAAACTTAGGGCAGGCACATCAGGGAAGTGCTAACATCTTTCTAGCGACCAAGGAACAGTACTTCAAGCACAGGGAAGCGCGGCCGACAAATGGTAACTTTGTGGGTGATTTTCTATGTGAAGAATCTTTACGTTTAACACTCAAATACAACAGGAGGAACAGCACTCTAGTTTACTAAATATACAAAATTAACAGCAACTCACCTATTCATTTCTCCAAATACCCTTTTAAATAATTTTACTGCAGGCACACCGTTGCAAAGCGAGGAAAAATGAGTATTGCCATCCTCTAGCGCTTCATCCCGTGCAACGGACTTGTTCCTCGGGCACTTTCGCATCTTTCACACTCAAGGCCATCTGACGATACGTATTTTCATACACCTCTACTTAGCAGGTAAAATGTTTCACCCTATCTCCATCTTTAATGATATTTACAAAACACTAACAAAAAACGTAATTCACGTACATTACTGTTTCAGGAATCCACGGGATGCTTCCCCTCCACTACCACAAAACTATTACAGAAAACTGATGCTTCTTCAGAGCTTTACTTAATCCTAGCAGAAATACCGGCATTTCTTTTTACAGATAAGAAAAGATACGGCACAGAAGAGTGAGATGGGACAAGTGAGGTGGTTTGGCCAAACCCAACGCTGTCCTTTGAGAACACAAGCCATCCTTTTCAGAAGACTCATTTCCTTGACTTTTTGATGCATAATATCAGGTCAGATTTTACTGAGTATCAACATAACGCATCACCGGCTCATTTCATCATTCCTTAGAAGAAACATGTACAAAACTAGTAACTTAACCGAAATCAGCCCTGAATTAGCTTTGCAGGATTTGTATACAATCTATTGTTTAAACCTCCGGGCTTTTTCAGCTCTAACCGTTATTTGGAAGCCAAACCCAGCATCTGGTGAAACAATATATTTTTTAACAAGCTGTTTTATAAGCAGAGAAATAATGAAAAACGTTTTTCTAAAAATCCATGAGTTTGATCCCTAAATTTGCTCCATCTCTGTGACCCTGAGCTTCTTCAACCCCCAGCACCCTCACTGTTTCATCCCATACCCACAGTCCTTTGCTCCTCCCCCCACTCAAAAGAGACAGGGTAAGCTCTGTCCGGTATCAGGAAGAAATTCTTCCCAGAGAGGGTGGTGAAGCACTGGAACAGGTTGCCCAGAGAAGCTGTGGGTGCCCCATCCCTGGCTGTCTTCAAGGCCAGGCTGGGTGAGGCTCTGAGCAACCTGGTCTAGTGGAGGGTGTCCCTGCCCATGGCAGGGGGGTTGGAACTAAATGATCTTTAAGGTCCCTTCCAACCCAAACCATTCCGTGATTCTATGAAGACACATGTGTGATAACTGTCAGTACAATACTGCCAGATGAAACACTGTTCTCTGGGGGCACATTAATTAAGGTGTCTCTTCACAGTTGCCGATTTTCACAAGATTGCTGAAACTTCCCGTTTTTGAAGCCAAATTGGCCAAGTTAAAAGTTCTTAAGACAAAATTGGTATAATCTCATAAGCCTTATTGCTATAATAATAATAGTAGTAATAATCACCATCTTTTAGGAAACTCAAGTTAAAATTTAAATGAGAAATTTTTACTTGCTTTTCTGTGTTTGCTACTCTATGAATATTCCCAGGCATCAAATTAATCCCCTTGGGATACTCTGACATCTTTTGAAAATCCAGGTAACCCAACACATCTGCCCAACTAAGAACACTGTTTTGCTTTGAAAACCGAATAAGATTAAATGTAAGTTTCAATTTGCATTATAAACTTTGCTACAAAAGCAGTGTGAGTGCAGAGTTTTGGACAGATCAGCCCACTTATCTTCCAGGCACATTATTTGCCATGGATAATACAATCTATTATTTAGAATGCTGCAGGAATACCCACAAGTGCTAGCCCCCTAATACACAGCCTCCAAAGCGAACGTTCAAAGTAACTCCTGAAGAGGTCACTTGCTCGTGTTCCCCTCGCTACACACAATGCCTCTCACAAACAAGAAACCAAACTCTCAACCTTCCACAGAACGAAACTGCGCAGACAGCACGGAAAGACGTACCCATACAAAAGTGGGTTTGTAGGGCATTTTTTTCCTGTTCTTCTCCCTTAAAAATCTCTTTAGTTCTCTATTTACATGCAACTTAAGAGCTAAAAAGGCAGGTTCTCCTTTACCTTGCATCATTTATGACTTCTAACTGTGCGACCTAAAGAAACTCTGACCTGGACATGACTGGACAGATGCCCATCAACCTCTGACCAAGTGACAGCCACTTCACCTTCTGCCTCTGAATGCACCTCTTAACCATTCTTCAGGGCCACCAACTTCATGTACTACAAATTACTCGTTTGGGATAAACTCTTTACCTGCTCATAATACTGACAGCTTTCCTATCGTTGCCCTGAATGGGGGAAAGCGTTACACGTCTATGCTTTTAAATGTCTGTTCTACCTATAGGAAAGTTTTCCTTCAGATGGGTCTTTACTCTTTTTTTTCAAGATACCATATAATCAACAACAAATCCAGACTACCAAAATTTGCTGAAGCACGGTATTTCAGATGCTGCGTGAAGAAAGGTTGAGGCCACAGAGCGATCCGAATCTAAGGCGTTTCAAGTTTATTCACCCACTCACGTTGCCTCTGCCACGTATTAACGTGGCAAGAATGGCACAGGGAAAAAAGCAGATAATTTCCACTACAACTACCTACACCAAGGTGCACGAACTCCACAGCGTGGCACAGCTGTGACAGCAGAGCCGCGCAATTCAGCTTTCCCTCCTACCACTTCCAATGCCTTGAACAACCTGTCATCCCGTGCAGGTGGTTCCAACGTTCTACACATCTTTTCAGAGGCACACACAGACTGTATTTTAAAAAAACTTCTAGGAAAAAATAAACGTGTAGACGCTCACCAGCTGAAGACACGGGAAATTCTTCCTATGAGGCGCACTAATTACTTTCTATAATTACTTAGATAAGCTCATGGGGGTGGGGGGGATCACTTCTCATTAAAACAATGCAGAGCTCAACTAAGAACAATTCTTGAGAGTTCTAACACGGATGGTAAGCAAACAAACCAAGATTAATCCAAGTCCAACTTGCAAGAAAGCCCACAGACGGGAATCGGTTTTACCTGAAGTCATTTAACCATGAGATAGGTAACAGGAGGTGTCTGAGAACAGGCACACAGTAACCATCTTTCCAAGGTATCCAGTGTTTGACATCAACCAGTAATTTTTGATTTTAACCACTGGAACCAATTGGAGCATCGCTGAAACATCCTAGGATGACTCCTTCCTACCAGGGCTTAGCTGGCTTTTTATAGTGCTAGAACCTGGCTTCATCGTGCCTGGTGTAACGTGTCACTTCAGGTAGGAAGAATGAACAGTACACCTGTTTGTCAAGAGATGAGAGTAGCCTTTGGTCAGCCGAGAAATGATGACGGGGAGTAAGCTTGGAAGCTAACAGGAAGAAGTGAAAACAATTTTAAGGCAAGGATTTCAAAAAGTGGGTTATTCATAGAGTCAACACTCAATTATCCACGGTCAGATTATCTGTACCAGAGATGCAGAAACAAATGAGCTCCAGCTGGGCTCATTAGCCTAGGTGCAGCTCGGTGCAAATGTTCCTATACTTCTAGGGACAGAAATCACGCAGCACTTTCTTTTCAGCAAAAGACTGAAGACCTTTTTTGATGTAGAGCGAGGCACTTTGGTTGTGTATGGCATTTCCAAAGTCCAGAGCACTGGGGAAAACGGCCAAGACTGCAGATGAAGCCACGGCCGTGCAGCACTACCCCCGTGCTCTGGGTCCCCAGAAGTTTTATTAACTCAGGCACAGCGTCAAGCCCGAGCTGGCTGCGTGCATTCCTGCCACGCTGCGTCAGGGACGCGTCCTGCGCCTGGACGTGGGGGAGCTGGGTGCAGACAAGATACTTGCGACAAGGCAGGAGCCAGGCACCAGCCAACATGGCAAACACTCATAAACCCAAACACAGCTGGGATGGCCTCCGTGCAGAGTGACTGAGCTGTGAGATAATTTGAGATTATGATTTACAGTTAAGTCATTTAAACCAGATATTCTAAATAAGGGAAAACTTTAAACACCAGTGCTTTCCTAACTGTAAGAAAAACACAGCAAGAGACAATACCAAACCAGCGTGAAGCTGTTTTCCTGGCCACAATGCCAGAAGTGTAATTGACAGTGAAATAAAAAGGTAGGCAGGGAAGGAAATGGAAAAAAATCCAACATTGTATTTCCTACCTGTCAATTGCTTCCTCTGAATCAGACTATCTGTGTTCATGCTGAAGGGCTGAAACCTTTCTCCATCTGTCAGAAGACAGCAAACTCCAGAAGACACTTTATGCTCTTTAGACTCTTCTAGAAGTTGTCCCTCCTCATCAAACTGATGCTGCTATAGTTGAAAGAAATCCTACTGTTTAGAGATAACAAGAGATATTTCTAAATATCGAAGGAGTTTGAGATTCAGTTTATTTTTTTCCAGCAATGGGAGTCACTTGACCAAAGAGGGAGGGAGAGGACAACAAGCAGGATACTGGCATGAAAAATCTCAGCTATAATCAGCTGACTCCAGCTTGATTACAGAGGAGGAACTAAACTCTGCATTTGGCAAATGGATCACAGAGCAAGTCTTTTCTAAAGCGTTTTGCTGCTGAGTCTGCCAACTGGTGGCTAGACAGTGCAGCAGATTTAACCAGCAACACCTAACAAATGAACCGAAACTAACCATGCCTGAGCTATCATCCCTGGGGTTTGCCTCCTGTATCTAAATACCGAGGGGAAAAAGGTTTGTTTACGCTAAAGAGCACGATGTTTGGCAGAGAACTGCTCAAGTCGTTCCAAATGACAGCAAGAAACAGGCAGTCAGCGAGTGTAGGATGAGGTAGAAGAAGGTTATTTATCCCACCAGATCACTGTTGTAACCCTTGAGGAAATCTGCAGGTCCTAAAGCTACAACCGTATTACCCCTCCTTTCTTTCTCCCTAGTCCCAAATGCCTTGACTTTCCAGGCTGCTTAAGGTCTGAAAACCAAGCAATTCAAGAGAAGCAGTAGTTCAAAACCACAATTCCCTATGATAGATATTACTGATCAGAGAATGCCGGCAGTTTTAGTTATTATTTCTCCATACATTTCAGACCCCTAAATGTCTACTGCCCAAAAGGTGACAGCAGTGGAAGCTACAGAAGGTTTACTGTCTTTCTTTGCTGTTCTAGCTTAGGGTGTGGAGTTTATTCTAGGTATTAGGAACTAACGTGTTTTGGAAGGCGTAACATTCAGCAAACAAAAACGGAAAATGTCTTCTGCTGTACAGTATTTGCAGGTCTCGTGTACTGTGTTTATCTTGGAATACATACTAATGAGGACAGCAGCACAAACACTAGAAGGGAAAGGACTCAATTACTGTAAACAACTGGGAGCAAAAGACAGTTAAACATTCAACAGTTCACAATCTACGGAAGGTTTAAAAGTTTTCACCTCTTTCTTGCTGCAACAGGATTATGTCAACACTCCCCTCCTCCTCCCCCCTAAGCCCCATCAAACTAGGAAAGCCCATAAATGCCAAACCACTGCACTACCTCACTGCCCTGCTGGAAGTCTCGACTGCCGTAAGGTTTGAGGAAAGACACCTCAAGTATTTCCCCTTCCTGGGGGTTTCTGCCCCAGCAGATTTCAGCCTGTAACTTCCAGGTAAACTGGCTGCCTACCTGTCAAGCACACACACGTGATCCGCACTTGCATAAACTTTCTGCTCTCCCCACCCCAAGATATCAATTCTAGCCAGGAACTCGATTAGCAACAGACTGTGAACCACTTTCACAGAACTTCAGAGGTGGCACTTCAAAAAAGACAGTGAAATTTTATGGCCTGAAGGCCCCAGAGCAAAGCGTGGCAGCTGGCATCGGGCCTCGCGTGTTCTGGCTCCAGCCATACCGCGGATCAAACAGAGATGCCACTTCTGTTTCTGTTCTCCCTCCCTTTCAAAACATTCACAGCTCACCTTTGGCTTCGACCTGGTATTAATACACGGCTGCATTACAGCGTAGGAACAAAGACCGGGCACGTTGCATAACGTAACCTTGAGTCTTTCAGCAGCGGCTTCCTAGAACAAGCTGCTCGCGGCCCGCCAGTACAGCGTGTATCGCTGCCCCCAGACGCAGCCCCGCCGACTCAGTACGGGGAAACAGCCCTGCTGAACCCGCTTTCACAAGCAATCTCGACTCACCCCTACGAGGGACCTCTCTCTTTTTAATAGTTTTATGCCAATTTACACGTCACAAATCTTATGTGCTTCCCCCCGCCTTCCTGCTTAGCTGCAAAATTCTTAAACGCTGCAGTGATATGGACTATTTTTGTATGACCTCTGCCTTCCTCTTCATAAACCTGTCAAAATCTGTTACACAGTGAGTACTAAACAAATTATTCTATGCTGGTTTTGTATTTTAATTACATATAAAGCAATGCTAGTCAGATACCTCAGGACATTCTAGCTTTACACAAATCAGAGCTCATTTAACAGCCATAGTATTTCACAGATTGAGACAGCTACCAGCTCCATCAGATGACGCTGGTTGCAGGTAAACAAGCAAGCTTTCTCTTTTCCCCTGAAAACTCTAAAGGTTTTCTAGTGTCACGTAGCTTTCATAGTTCTAACTGTTTAAAAAATGACATAATGGTGATACAGAACTTTAAGATATTCTAAGTTCACCAGTACAAAGAGAGGGAGGCTGTTATCCATGCACACAGCAAGTAATTCAGCTGTAATTCACACTACAGCACAGCAGAGGTAAAGCGGCAGTGCTGACATTAAACCTGATACCATATAGCCCTAAAGCTTGCAGGTAATCCCTCTCTTTCCAAGAACTCCACACTGACAGGAATCAGATATATTTAAAGAACAATTCAGTATCATGAAAGTACTCACTTCCCTTTAATTTAAACTTGCACATCTAGAACCATATCAAAGCTTCCAAAAGCAAATGTTCAGCAATTGCCTTGTTCTTTATTTAAAAAGCTCTATGGAATATATATAAAGGAGGCCGTAAAAAAGTTGACAGCTGCTAATTCAAGAGTCAGCAGTTTCCCATTATAGTGGCACATTGTGTTTAAACTGCTCTGGTACCACTGTCATAGTATTAATCAAATTAAAACCCCCTTATGAATTACATATTTCTAAAATACTACCTATTACCGATGTGCTCAGACACAGTTCACGCGGTTGGTTTTTTTTACCACACTGTCACATGCAACACATATGTGGCAGAGCAACACACGGAACAAATACATGCTATGCACACGGGAGAAATCACGGTAACTTCTTTACTTCGATACGTCCAAGTTTCTAGTTACCTGCCTCTGTTTTTCTTTAAGCTCCCCGAAGCAGCCGCAAACGGAGCTTAGTGTCTGCCCACAGCTAACAATCTCTGTGTAGATTTGTGCAAATAAGAATCGCAGGCTGTATTAGATTCCGAGACCGTAAGCAACACGAGGTATCGTATTTGCACAACAGCACGCTGATATAGTTGGGAAGAAAAAAAAATAACACACAGTACAGATAAGCAAGGGTCAAAGTTCTGGTTATGCTTGAAGTTGCAATACTGGCACTTCCTGATCCGAGTCTAAAATACTCTGAATTAAATCTGTTTTGTCCACGATGCTAAAGCACGGAACTACCGTTCTCCCTCCGCCCTTCACGTATCTGCTTCCCATTTGCTCGCTTCCATGACCACAAGCCACCAGGCCGGCGCTGGAAGCTGTTCGGCCCGCAGGAGGAGGCATTGCCCCAGCCAGTCCCGCAGGCCGGAGCCGCGCTGAGCCTCCGCGGGGAGCGCAGCCCAGGACCCCCCGGGCGGGGCGGGAGCGCCAAGGCGCCCTCGCACCCTCTACCCCGGACACCGCAGGAGCTGCTGGCACCCTCGGAGCCCCCCACCTCCCTCCGCCCCACGCGGGGATCTAAAGCCGAGGACGTTTCTCTCCAGCAACAGTTGCGCCCTGCAAGCCCGTGCGGCTCCTGCTGCAGGGTGCTCACGCCGCCCGTCCGCAGCGGCAACAAACCGACCGGGGCCTTCAGCGACCCGGACTCACATTCAGGCCCCGCTGCCAACACCCCCACCAGCGGCACCTTCCCGCGGTGTGCTGACGGGCTCACCCACGGCGGCCGGGAGCGCCCCTCCAGCGGAGGCCGAGGCCAGGCCGCGCCGCGCCGCCCCGCCCGCTGCAGGCCGCCGGGCCGCCCGGCGCGGCTGGCGGCGGGGAGGCTGCCGGGAGAGGGCCGGCAGCTCCCCCTCCCGGGCCCGCGCAGCGCTCCGTAAACAACAGGCCGATTCCCGACGCATGCTCCGGGCGGGAGCCGTCCTCTCCGGGTTTGCGCGCTCCCTATTCAACGCGCTGGGCAAGGAAAGCCCCAGCGCGGCAGAAAGCTCAGGGCTGGCACAGTAAAGGCAGAGATTTTCCTCGTGAAAAACCGGTTTCGCTTATCCCTCGACTCTTCTGCAAAGTTGTCAAACTCCCCATTTATTTTAGGAAGGCTTCCAGCAGGGCAGTCCTTCCAGCAGTGCCGCAGCATCAGGCACCTCCAGCGGGGTTACACGCTCTGACCACCTTCCTCTGACTCCAGCACCTGCTAAACGCCGTGGGATGACGCACGGGAACCGGTCACTAGAAATCAAGGATCTCGTTATCTTTCATTTTTACACAGTGGTGTCAAAGCGGACCCAGAACTGCGATCCTGTTACAGTCTGCTGCTGGATAACCACCAAGTTCTTCAGCACCTATTTTTCATCGCACCAGCACTCCGTACTCCCAAGTACACAGATAGCAGAGCTGTGGCGTCACCACCCAAAATAAAAAGCTACATCGACGTGCTGAGCTTTGCTGCGTGTCAAAGCATCCCTCGGCCAGACCTGCTGCCAGCCGACCGCTGCTGGAAACGGAGGGTTCCCCGCGAGCCGGAAATACTGCCTTCGGCATAACTGGCGAGATTTGGAATGGAAATGTTTCATGCTTACCCGATGCTCTTACAAGTAATTTGTTTCAACCGTATTTAAAAGGGCAGCTCCTCGGCTCTCCCCACATATACCAACTCCTTTCGCAGCCGAGTAGCTGTTGGCTTGTCCACTAAAACCAGCAGCAGACCAGCACGGGACCCCGGTCTTAAATGCAAATGTGTTCTCAACAGCTGTGTCCAACACGAAACGTGTCGACATATGCAAGCTCACATGGTAAGGTGCTTACAAACGGCTTAGGATTAAATTCTATATACTTGCACACGTGCGCGGAGCGCTGTTCCCCAGGAAATTAAGCTGAAATATCGTCTCTGGAGTGCCGCGTTCCCTGGCTGCACACCCTCCCCGACTCTACCGGGATCCCAGTGGGGCAGGAGCGGGAATGGCCCCAATTTATTCAAGTTTCTTTCTTAATCACAGAATCATCTGCCTGAGGCCTTGGAAGAAGAGAGAAAGCAGACGGGGAGTGTGAAAACACAGAACCAGCAGTCTCCAAGATTAGTGACGGTAAGTAAGCTCTTCAGCGAGCACTGCGGGTCCCTCTCCCAGCAGTTTCAATAGGGCAGAAACCAGAACTGGATTCAAGACATCCTGACCCACTAGACCCAAAAGAGAGCCCAGAAATTTGGCCAGTAGATCTCTGAAGGTGCATAACCTGTTGATTCATGCGTTTGTGTGTGTGTTGTGGTTGTTTGGGTGTTTTGGTTTTTTTTTTTTTTAATTTGAACACAGGTCTTGAAGTAAAAACCAAAACAGATTATGTTTGGGGCATGAGCCTACCTAAGCAAAATAATCCTGAATGCTTCTGGGATTTGTGTTGGAAAGCAGTCACTGCAGGTATACATGCCTCACAGAAGAAGCAGTCACTGAAGCCAAGGAATAATGAAACAAAATAAAATAGGGAGGGAGAAATAAGCAGAAGACAAGTAATAGGTATAGAAATAACAGGTAAGTCATATCAACATGTAAATAAATAATAAGACAAATAGTTCAGTAAAAAGTTTAAAACTGACTGGAAAATCCAGCAAAAAATACGCACCCATAAAACGCTCCAGCAAAGCTGAGAAATTGGAGGCTGAAAGAAACTACGGGTTGCGTTGCATACTTCCATCATCGTATGGCTAGGATGTTAGACACTGCTAATACCTACTTGTTCGTCTCACATTCATGCCTGTGGAGCAGCTGTCAAAGCAGGCTGTAACACATAATCCTGGGATCCACGGGACTGCAAGGCTGCTGCAAAGTGAGTGGTGACTGCTGCCTCACGTGAGTGTGATAAAGGTCATATCACAGGTCTTGAATGGCCAGCGGGTCACTGCGTGGTTCTAACTGTTTCAAATGTATCACAGGGTAACGGTAAGGAAAGGTTGCTTCAGTGTAGAAACAAAATAATGAACGTGCCAGAATTTGGAGGGAGGTGGGGATCCACCAAATATCTAAAGGGTGGGTGTCAGGAGGATGGGGCCAGGCTCTTCTCAGTGGTGTCCAGTGACAGGACTAGGGGCGATGGCCATAAACTGGAAAACAGAAGGTTCAACCTGAACATGAGGAAACACTTCTTCAGTGTGAGGGTGACAGAGCACTGGGACAGGCTGCCCAGGGAGGTGGGGGAGTCTCCTTCCCTGGAGACTTTCCAAAGCTGCCTGGACTTGTTCCTGTGTGATCTGCTCTAGGTGACCCTGCTCTGGCAGGGGGGTTGGACTAGATGATCTCTAGAGGTCCCTTCCAACCCCTCACACTCTGAATCTGTGGATCCATAGTAACCATGCAAACAGCCTAGCAGAAGTAAATTCTAAATGATGCTCTCACGATCTGAAAATAATAAATCCATCTTATGAAGAGTGAGGCTAATGTCAGCTTTTGTTCAAATACAGAAAACTGACAACATCCTGATTGTATTTTAATATTAGGTGTCTCAAGTGATCCATCAATAGATTGCCTGAACCAAATGTTCCAGGAAGTGATAACCGATGCTTTAATTTTCAACCTGAAAAGGAGAATTTATCAACTATATCAAGACACTTACTGAAATATAAATGGACTTTTACAGTTGAGATGAAGACGACATTTACCATATAGATTAACTTGCAAATGGTTTTCTTTATACAGTGTGATCCAGAGACAGTTTGTGCTAATGACAGACAAGTTCTGCACTCAATCGTACAGAGAAAATATTGCACAGTAGATAATTATTTTCTAACTCTAGAGTCTTAACACAAAGTTTTATGTACAGAACCCACAATCTGTAAGAGGGCTGAGAACGAAGCAAGTCAACAGTTGCAGGTACAATTCACTGTAGGTACTATGGGGTGAAAAAGGATTTTTTTTTTGTTTGTAAAGGATCACTCTGCTCTTCTCGCAGGCGTTAATTAAGTGGCTAAGAAATAACGAACAGCTGATAGTGATTCCTTTGTAACCTGCTTTTTTGAGGCTGTAAATATGACATGGTACTACCTAAAACCATTAAGGGGACTGCCTATTTACCAGTGCCTGCACATAGACATTAACTTGCCCATTGTCAGCATGAAGTTAGGATATCAGGGTGTTTTTAAGACTATCTTGAAAAGATCTGATCTCTGCAGTTAGTTTTGGACTGATGGAGCTGAATTTGTCCTTACTAAAAAAAAATCCTGATATGCCAGCCACACTTTATAGCAACTTTTCTGTACTGTGCATCAGAAGAATATTCCCCGTAGAGTTTTCAATAGCAGACCCCAAATTTAAATATTAAGTGCTGTCCTGATGGACACCAGCGCTATCAGGCAGCTTGCACATTTAAGCTACTTGAACCTGAGAACATTTCTTAGTATCCAGTACGCAGAGACCGCTTAGTCTGGAGTGTGATCTGGGACTAGAACTTTAAAATGCCCAAACAAGAGTCCAATCTGTTGGGAGTATACATGGTTCTTGCTAAAGCTGTGTGGGCATAAAATAGTGCCAAAATTCATTTTGTTTCCTCATGCTGCTAGGTAGGTCAACACGCAGGGTTTTGTTTGGGTTTTTTTTGGTGGGGTTTTTTTTTGTTTGTTTGTTTTTTTTCCCCCAGCTAGAAACAAGGCTACAGCTTCAGCAGTTCAGCACCAGCAAAATCAACAGAACAGACTTCAGGCAAAAAAAATTCACCCCGACAGAGCAACAAACCATCAGCACCTATATCTGAGTGGCAGCTGTATGAAGTGTTTCGGGTTTTGCTGTAATTGTATATTAATCTCGCTCTGAGCCCCAAATCAGGTTTCCTATCGTTAAAGTGCCATGGATATTTTAGCACCAAAGGACAGAAGCGGGGTGCTAGAGAAATGCAAGTTGGAGCACTTGGGAAAGCCAAAATTGTACTGATTTTGCCTGTAGAGGTTATTTCAGAAGACTCCCTAAAACTCTAGCTGATCGTTTCTGCAGATAGATGGTAAAAACTACCAACAGTTATCTAAACCCTATTTAGCAGGAAACAGGAGAGGGGACCCAAATTTCTATGAATTCCAAGTATCCTGACTCAACAGCTCCAACAGATCAAGCATCTGATCCATTTTCAGAAACACACTCAGCCAAGCTGTGTTTGTGGAATGTAAAACACTCCTGCTACGCCTAAAGCATCACAGACCTTCATAAACAAATCAAACAACTGTTGTTGCACTGAGGAAAAGTACAAAGTCCCAACTAACAAGTGGTGCTTGGCAGACACTCAGTTATGCTTCTGTTACCCTACAGATCAGGCTGATGCCTCAGCCGTCCTGAATTTTCACAGCAGCTCCTCCAGAAAGGCAATGGCATTCTGGCTTCTTGTTTAACCTCTTGGAAACGAGAAGGCAGAAAAGCAACGAACACAGGTTTAACTGAGACGTGCCTTAGTCCTGCACAGTTCATTCCTAACTCCATAAATCAGGCAATTATTTTTGGGAAAGCCTAGATCAGGCTATCATTTTTGGGAAATCCTACAAGGCCTAACATATATCCATACCTTGAGATACTCCCTTTTTTTCTGCTTACCCTATCCACGTATCTGAGATTTGTCTGTGTTTCAGGCAAGAAACTGTCACTCCCAGCCCTTTCACTTGATTGCAGCCAGGTCTTGCATGAGGTTTGCCCCATCCTTCCCATACAGAGACATACGACACACTTCTCTCCCTTTTCATTCCTCATCCAGGCCAAGAAGCTGTTACCCATTTAGATGTCGATATGCATACAAGTGACATTTTAAAAACAGCTTCAAATACTGTAACAGCGTAAGAAAAGACAACCTACCATCTGCTTTCTTAGGAAAAACGTCATCTTTTTAGAAAATGCTTGTTTAATGTCTAGCACAAGGTTTCTCTTTTTTGGTCCTGATCCCTAGGGGTTCCTTAGAGACAAGTTTTCCATATTACAAATAAAGTATTGTGACAACAACAAAAAAAAGAACAAAATTTGTTTTCCATTTTGAGGTGAAAACACACTTCTTGCTTTTAACCTAAACTGTCTAAGCCAGTTGAATTACCAAGAAGTGATCACAGTGTCTTTCCAAAACGCAGGCACAGTTAATACTGTACAATCACATACAAGCCAGTCCTTGTTCTCCGTTGCTTATAAGTGATGATATCGAACACTTGGACACCTCACCAGTGCCACGGAGCAGTACCACTACAGGTGCAGCACCGTGCTTACGTGCTACTAGGACAACCGATGAAAATAACCCAACAAAGAATTAATGTTCCTCCTCCAACACTTAAACCTGCAGTTCTTCAGGGAAGCTCATGGAGACAACAGATCCTTCAGTATTTCTCCCATACAGCTATTTTCACCGCTCTAGGGAAAGCTGCTGAATATTTTTAAAGAGTATTTACATGTTAAACGATACATAAAGAGTTAATGAATGCACAAGTAAAATATGCAAAAATGGTATTTCTTGGAGGAGCAATGCTGCTGTATATTGCAGTGGTTTCCCAATTTTGTTAATTTTGTCCTCATACACGTATTGCTTCCTTAAGGTGTTACATGGAAAAGGCCTCAAAAATGCATCTTTTCACGACTTGGAGTGAACAAGCAAATTTGTCGCTTGAGGTGTGCAGTGCTGTACACATCTTTACAAGCGCCCCAATGTTGCACTTCTTAGCCCTGAGATTCCACAATGCCAGGTACTAGCTGGTATCTTTTACTGACTTAATTCGACTAATAATAAAGGTTTTATTTCAATTAGTTTCTTAGTCTTGCATTAGAATCAGTGATTTAGGTTGAAATTAACATAATTTTCACGTCCTGTGGGTACGCAGGTTTTGACAGTACTGCAAAGACATACTGCAGGTTGCACTGAAGTTGATGGAAGCTGTCAAACCAGTATTTAATTGCTTGCTGACATGTACCTCGACACTGACTTACGAAAAATAGTCCAGAGTAGATTTATCTGAACATACACCAGTACACTCAGAAAACACCTTTTAAAGTGTTTCAACCACACGTGGAAGGAATACAGGTTTTACAGCTACGTTTCCAGTTCCCGAGTCACACATCACCGCGGTTTTGCATTATTTCCTCTGCGACTACATGTACCACCTCAGACTTCCAGAAACTTTTCTTCCACATAACGGGTATTAAAAATAGAATTGTCTAAGATTCAAAAATATTTAAAAAAAAAAAGTTTTAAACATAAAAATTTCTTTACTTTTGTTCTGAGCCCCAGCCTTTGAAAAACTGTAACATCCGTGCAGCCTCATTAAATACAGTTGCTCAGACAGCGTACAGTAAAAGCAATCCCTACGTAAAACTCACAACACGTTTGCAGAAACTCGTATTCAATGTGTTACTGCTTCCCTCCTGAATTCAGTGCTGCAGCAGGCAACATTCTGGATGCACTGAGCGAGCGGCTGTGTGGTACCTGGTGGCCTACTGGGGTTAAACCATGACAGCAGCCCTCCCCATTTTTTCCCCATTTAATTCTCATTTTCTATAATTTACAACTTTAACCCTATTCAGTCAGACTACGTGGAGTTTTAGAGTTGTCCTTGTAGACCTTCTATGCCTTTTGATAATATTAACAGGCTTACTCCACACATCGAAACTTGCTCCCCACCACATCCCCCTTTAGGGCTGTGAATTCCTGTTACAGATAAGCATGCCTTTTTGGGGAAAAAAAAATTAGCACGCTGCCACCAATTCTTAGATACATCAACAGTCTGCAGATACCAACCGCCAGAAAATACTCAATTCCAAACAGGCACAGCTCGGAAAAATACCGCTTTAAGATGAATTCAACAGCAAATCTTTCATCTTCAAGGTCAGGAGTCCTTTTCAAAAGATATGCTTTTAAGATTGTAGTTTAGATAAGACAGGCAGAGCTGATTTAATAATTAATTACTGCTGCTGTTCCCTCTGGAAGTGCTGCTCTGAACCACGCATTCTCCCTGCTTTTTCCTTGCACCGTCTCTGGCATTCACCTGCTGCCCTGCCAGGCAAGCTTAGCCTGCTAAACCAGCAGAAAACTAACCAAAGAAAGGGGGAAACAGTGTGAAACCACAAATAAATCCAAGTGAAGAGCTTTCTCCTATTCTTCAACAGCAAGCTGAATGGTGTTACTACTGGGTGTGATGAGCAGCAGAAGCACTGCCGGTAAGGAAGAGGATCCAGGACCAGGCAGGAAGGGTGAGATGAGAGGAGCGGGCTCTGCCTCCGCTGCAGCAGCGTGCCATTCGATCCACTCAGGTGCCCGTAGATGCCCAAGGAGTGACAACCTGTCATGGTGACAGCCAACAGAGCTATAAAAAGGGCACCAACAGAGAAAGCATCCTGGAGAGATGATGATGTTTGAAAGACACTGAAGGTTTTGCTGCTGTTGAAACAGGTTCTTGCTTATTTTACGAGGACTGTGACTGTCACTTGGTGATCAATCCACCCTGGAAAAATCGCATGACCTGGGGCTGCTCTCACAGCTGAGCCTCTGGCCTGCACTGTCTTCTTCCAATCTATAACCATTTACCATGGAGGCTCAACAGTTTATTCCCACAAAACATCACTGACCGCTGTCCCGTTTATAACAACGTCATTTTGGGAAACAACGGCAAGCCTTCACAGTCTGGCATCAATGGCCCGATACTTGTAGCACACTGGCTGGTCTCAGCTAACCTGGCTGCCTCCAGTTGCGGCCTTCACGTAGAGAGACATGACACACGTGGTGCAAGCGAGTCACTAACTCATCACACAGTGATGTTTTGAGAAACGTGAGCAGGAGTCTGTAAAAAACTGGATACGAAAGGAGAAAAACTCTTTGTTCATTCTCTCTGTGTACTACACGAAACAGTGTGTTTCATTTTCAAGAACACAGCACTAGAATAACTTGGAGCTACTTCATCTGTGACTTTTACATATTAAGGAAAAGGCTATCAGAGAAGTAATACAGAGGCACAGCCAATTTGCTATAACGCTTCTATACGCAGTGCACCTTGCTAGACTGGGACTCAACACTCTCATAATGTTAGAACCTTATTTGTGAGACTAATACATTTCATTAAAAAAAAAAAAAAAAATCTAATCCTGCCACTGAAAATTCTCCAGAAGCTAAACTTTAAAATAAAAACATTCGCCATTTTTAATTTGCCCCACAGTTTTCAAATAACAGATGAACTGGAAATACAACAGTCGCACTGTTTATTTTCTTTATTAATCAAAACCCAGTTTTTTAGTTAAATTGAGAATATCTCACTGCATTAAAACTAAGTTCTACATTAAAGCAAAGTTTCACTATACTAAAATCAGTAAGTCAGCATGGAATAAATAAAACAGAAGTTGCTCATCAAAGAAAAAAACGAGTATGAAAGACAGTGTAACACTGTTAGGCATGACGATGTAAATATTCATGTGCCCCACAAGCAAAGTAGCTATTGCAATTTCTGCAGCACTATACGAACATTCCACACATCAAGGCAAGAAAAATCACTAAAGCAACAGGCATCGGGAAGCCTTTGGATAATGTAAGAATAAATGGATTGCTACCAAAGTTAAAAAAGCAGAGTGCTACAACATGAGAACTTTTCTGTAAATGGCTAATCCACATTAATAAAAACCCTACTAAACATCACTGCAGTTAATCTTTTACTTTAGACTCATAGCAACTAAGACGAAACATATTTTGATGTATGTATGGGTTACATTTTAAAACTCTTTTAGTCATTTTTGCCATCAGAACAATCTCATGTTTCTAGGAATGCAAGTTATTTTTATTAAGCAGCCAGCTGCAGACATTGCTGGAAGTTAACTACATTAAGTTCCAGAAAAACTGGGAAAATTACCATTCATATGCTTTCAAAAGCTTCCCAAACACGTGAATGGAAGCTGTGTTTGAATGGCAAAAGCAAAACAAATTTGAAACTAGATTAAAGGACCTAAGTAGTGATTTATTTGCAACGTATCTTTTTATTCCACATAAAACTGCTTGTGCTTAGTGAATAAGATTCGGTCCACGCTTACAAAAAGGTACTACTGCAATGATGTATTATGAAATAATCTTTAAAAAATGAACTATGAGCAACTGCTTTAAAGAATTACTTCCATGCACACAGTGCTAGGGAAGGCAATGATGACTAATGGGGAGAGGCGCTGCTCGGGCAGCTGAGTCCCACAGCGTGGGGGAAGCACTGCATACCGAGGAATGTTTGCAGGGAAGGTAAAGCAGATACTCTTATGTCATGGTGAAAATAAAAGGCAAAAAAATTAATAACTTGCTCAGCCTTTCCTCCTGTAGTATTTTTTAAATATAATTAAAATTAGCTGCTAATTGTCAGAGTAATTATATGAAAATTCTCTTTGCTTTTGCTTAAGTAAAGCTAATCCTGAATGACTGCCTGACATACAGATGTCTATACTGCCTTCACCTAAAGACAGGTAAGCCTAGCTCTACATGTCCATACCAAATGATGATGTGTGCAAAGGCCACATGATAAAATCTTACTTTTTTAAATAATACTGATCCTTGAAATTTCAGCATTCTTCCATTTTACAGAGAAATTAACAGGCAAAAGGTATTTTAAGTCACAGCACAACTTCCTATGCAATATTCAGCATAGCTGTCATTCTTCAGTTTAAACAAGTTAATTACTACAGCTTCACCCAGCAACACTTCTTATGCATATTTCTAGATGATCTAATTAAACTTCTTGTTCCTTGTTAAAAAAAGTGGAGTTTAGTTTTTGCAAATAGGTATGCTTTATTTTTTAAACAACAAAAATAGACAGCATTTCAAAAATTCCAGCAGTACCTCTAGGTGATGACACCCACTGCTGTCTCTAGGAGTGTAAAAAGTAGCATCAGCTAAGGTTACGTAGACGTCACTTTATCCTCTGAGTGTGCAAGGAATGGCACTAGCTCAGCACTGTGGCCGCTCCACTTTATCCAATCTTAGAAAACTTACATGGAAATTCTTGGCAGAAGCTTTGCAGACTCCGAGCCTCCAACCCATTTCTCCCAAAGACCACCAGTACGCTTCTTGCTAACCAAGGGGATCTCGGAGAAGCCAGCCCTACCTGCACAGCATGACATGCCTGTGCTACATCCGTGGTCCTCCTTCAGCCTGGAGGGTTGAATTAGTTAAGAACAAACCAACATCCCCAAAGTTAACTGTTAAACGGAACGTTTTAGAAAACAATTGGGATTGATCCATGTGGTTCAGCTGAAGCTGAGCTTTAAAGTGAACTATATCAGAAAAATGAGAATGGCAAAGCTTAACCAGTAAAACCAGCTTAGCTCAGTACTGATGAATACTGTTGCTGTCTCATCCAGTGTAAACCTCTCTGAGTTGCACTAAGAAAAATAATCGTAGTTTAAAGTGGGGGCGGGGGGAGGAGGGCACAAAGCAGAGTCAGGCAGGGTGAAATAGAGCCTTTAAAAGTCCAGCACGATTTGCAACACAAACAGCGAGGAGTGCACAGCTTCCTCTTTGAATGAAGCAAGGGTCTGACCCCTTCCTGTGTCACAACTCCTTGCGCTTACTTCATATGTTTTCTACTGGCAGTAAAACAAACATCAGCTCCATCAGCTTCACAGACACATGTATAAAAAAAAAAAAGACACCATATGGGTATTACATCCAGTTTGAGAGGAGACAGACGTATTGGAATGAGCACCTTCAGATCTTTGTTGTCTGGACTGTCCAGTGAGATTACACATGATGAAATAGCTCCTAACCTATACTTCATAAATAACATTAATTTTAAGTTTTTAAAGCAGATGCTGTACAGCCACATAAGAACACAAAACGACTGCTCTAAAATTTCAAAAAAACCCATAAAAAGACCAAAAAAAAAAAAGGTATGTTGGCATCCAACGTAACGCCAAAGGTACACTATACAAAGCTGAGCTGATCCATGCTTTATGCGTTCATTTCCTTGACAGGTCAGATCTTCAGAGGGCTGACTCTTACACAGACACACACAAGTTTCAGGTCATTATGTTAACTGAGACGAAGATGGCTGTAATACTTTGTCAAGAATATTTTCATGGAAAAGGTTTCAAGAACCAAAGTAGCAGTGGACTCCGCAAAATCCTCTTTGGGTAGATCTGAGCAGAGCAGAGTTTGTATTTGCCAAAACTAAAGAAGGGCAGGTTGCAAAGTAAAGGTGTGATAGCTGCTGCAGCAGAGATGACAGTTTTGTTAGATCATAAACACGCAAAAGCATCACCTGTTTTACTGGCTTAACAGCTGATATGATGCAACTCTGACTGCAGAGAGTCAGCTGGCGTATGTGTAGTCGTTTGCCATTAATTAGAAGTTTCCAATAGATATTCTAACTTTCCTGAAGCATTAAAGAAAATAATTACAGGGGTTTCTTGTGTTGTATGCATGTATTGGAAACAATAAAATAAAAGCATCAATTCAAACTTACGTTAAACATCAAACGTAAAAAAAAACCCCAAACCAGGACACAAGGCAATTCTAATAAAATGTCATTAAACTAAAAACTGAAAACCTTTCTGTTCTATAAAATGGAACTACAGAGCAAAACCTCAATAAACAACTAATAGTTAATACAAAGTCTTGATTAAGCTGGCTGAATTTCAGCATTCAGTGGAATGTATTTGTTTCTATAGCTCTCTTTTGAAGCCATGCTACTTGAAGCTCTGTGTATCATTCATTTGAACTTTGTTTCATCTCAGTGGTACTACCGGGCTAGAATGGCCACATCCCTATCTGTGAGTTAAAAACCAAACCCAAACCCAAGCTGTCTTCTTTAACAGTGCTTCTGGTGCAAATGCTGGCAACAAGTTTAATTCCTTCATGTAACTGCACCATGTGATGAGCGACTGGAAGTAAGACTGTCCTAGCACAGGGGCTACGGAGTAACTTGAATCCCTCTCTGTGGATGAAAGCGAAGCAGAAGAGAGTGAAACCAAAATTTGCCACGGTTCACTGACACAGCTCTCAGTAACACAAGGGAGAAAGGCACTTCACCTTCTCCTGTCTGCATTTCCAAAATCTGCCTTTGTATTTTGACTTTTCATCACACAAAGAGCGAACAGGCCACTCACAGGCTCAAGATGACTGGGCATCCTCAAATTAGGGCAGAAGGAACAATCCAGCTTTGTTCCCTCACACCTCTCTACAACAGTTTGCTGTGAGTGCTAGGAGAGATCCGTGACAGGAAGGCACATGGATAAAACTGGCACAGTGTTGAGGAGAAACAACCTTCACTTCACCCATGCTACCTGTAAGAGAAGTATTTTTTTCAACTGTCTGTTTCTGAGCAAAATTTGGGATTGACTGAATAGGCACTGTAGTGGTCTCAAAGCTACTAATGTCTGTGAGATATGGTAGTCCAGTGTCTGTGGTTTTGTTTCTCTAGTTTATTAGAATAAGCTAGAGCGAAAGCGAAAGCTGTGGCTATAACATGGGCTGGATATGAAAATATCCTGACCTGCCTCTCTTCCTAGTTCCCTTTAAAAAAACCCCCAAACCCTGCTAAGCGTGTTCCTTGGTGCAGCGCTGCTGTTGATCTTTCTTTCTTGCCCACTGTCAGACGCAAAGACAGGATCTGATTCGTTCCCAGTCTGCCAGGTAAGTTTTACAGAGCAGTAGGGATCTGGGCGATGGAAGAGAAGAAAACCATACCCCAGTGACAAACAGACACCACATGAAGCTTTCATGACTCCCAGGCCTCCAAGCTAGGCAATGTGAACTGTGGCACTGGGGTTGTGTGCAACACCCTTGCCAGTATCACTGAGATGGAACAAAGAAGAAATCGTGTCTTTCTTCTGCTCTTGTGGGAAAATACAGGGTTGCATTTTGGTTTGGTTTTTCTTTCCCCTCCCCCTCCCCTTTCTTTCCTTTTACCTATCTGCAAGAAAAAAAAAAAACCCAGACCTCGATAGCACAAATGTTACAGGGCACCTGGGGTACTATCATGGCACGTGTCAGGGAATATTTAACTCGGGGCACGTATAGCTCTCCACAGCCGCCAGACCGACTGGACATGAGCTGTGCAGCAACCAGACAGACGAATCATAAGGGAACGCTCAGGCTTTGTCAACCAACCCACGGCTGGTAACGGCTGTCTGGGCATCCTCACTGTCTTCAAAGTTATTGTGCATTCAGGGCACATCAGTAGTTATCACTGAGCCAACAAACATAGGAGCTGATATTATTATGGATTTTCTCCCCCAAATATCAATTTATGATTCTCTGACAGTTCTGCGACTGGCTGTATTTCTCTTTTATGACCAGCTACTTTGGCTTGGTTCAGAGAGTGGATTTGTTTTTAAAATTCCAATTGATGAAATACTAAATATTTCTAAATACTTTTTTATTAAAAAACCATTTAAGTGCTAAGTCTCTAAATAAATGAAAGGAGGTGAACTCCAGTTAGATGACCACCTCCCTGATTAAAGCACTCACCTTTCTGTCATTGGCCTGAACCCAAATCTTCCTCTCTGCAGAAAAGGACTCTTAACTACAAAGTATCATGAAGGGTGTTGAAGGGGTTTGCTCTCCTGTCCTCCTGCTGAAATTATTTCAACCTTTTATACACACGTTTCCTGAGCCACACATTGGATTCCAAGTAAGTATCTTACTTGTAAAAGTTAATCCCTAACTCTCTCTCTTACTCTGTTCAACAGCTATTAATTATTTTATGCAAAATAAAAACATTGATAGGAGAGAAGAAATCAGTGTGGACTTGAACTTGTGTCTTCCAGTAGCAGAAGCACTCAGTCCCTCAGCCTGCAGGTAATTCCTGAGCTTCCCTCAATCCTTTCCATTCCTTTTCCATATAAAACACAATTGGACAAGCAGGAATAGCCTTGCAAGCACAGTTGTTCCACCACTCCTTGGCAGATGAGATACCCCAGCTCCCATCATCATTTCTATATGGAAAGGAGAACACGGTCCAGGTGAGCAATTACAAGCACCACCCAACACCAGGTAGCCACCTTAAGGTGCTCTTGGTTCAACTCCCCTCAGATTAGGGAAGAAAAGGGTAACTAGGATTTCTCACACTGCATATCAACTGTTCTAATCTCCACACTAGTGGCTAAATGATCAGAAATCCGTTCACAGACCTAGACTTTCATTTCCTCTGGTTTTCCTTCAGTCTCGTAAAAGAAAGATTTTTACCTCAGGCCAAGTGTAACACTTCACCTCTATGGGTACAAAAGTTATTTTGGTAAGAAAATGAGAGAAAAAGTAGTTCTACTCAAGCCATTTCTTTAACATGAAAAACCTGTGTATTTTCTTCTTTAGCAAGCTATAGAAAAAAATACCCATTTTTTCCAAACACAATAAACCCCTCCATAGTTGTTATTGTAGAATTCAGGCTACAATTGCACTTGAGGTACAGTGGACTGATCAGTCAATACATACGTACGCACACAGAAATGCACATGCACACACAGACACATATGCAAAAATGAAACTTTGCTTCTTTTCTAGTCCTGACAACAATGACCTTCATGTCCAGAAGCTCCCCAGGACTTGGTGAGCCCGTCTCCAACTGATGCAGCAGCAGGGGAGGCTGCAAAGTGGCTTGACAGAGCCAGACCATCCATATTCATCCAGGAGCTCCAAGAACCCATGGATGAAGTTATCGAACTATTAACTATCAAGCAAAGCCTCTCTGAAAACCATGTTGTCCTGAAGATCAGAAGGCAACATCAACATCAGGGGGAGCTCAAAGAAATAGAAGGTAGCAAGTCTGAAATGCATCCAAGCCACAAGAGGTAGAAACTGTAAGAAGCAACCAAGTTAGTATGGTGTACTGGGGAAGAAGTCAGCATTAAGAGTTACAAATGTCCTGGAAGGCACAAGAGGACACGTGGACAAGGGAAATCCAACTGACACGCTCTACTTAAATTTCCAAACGAAACAAGGCCATGCATTCACATTTCTTAAAGGAAAGAAAGGTTCCAACACCCCCCCAAACACTAAGAAATTACTGACAGGGCAAGGAAAGGAGGCTAAAAATGGTCCTCGAAGAAAGAATTTCAGCAGTGGCATGCGGCAAGGGTCTGCATTAGGGCCTGAACTATTCAACATCTTCAGAAACGATCCAAAAAACGCCGGCGGTTAGTGAGAGAACGAGATCTTTGGTGTATACTTCGGTACTCAGAGTGCTAAAGACAAAAATCAGCAGACTACAGAGAGACCTAACATTAGTGAATGGTATAAGAAAATAGGACATGAAATTCAGTACAGTGAAATGTAAAGTGACAGACATGGAAGAATAAACCAATCTTAACTTCATATACAAAATGATGGTATCTGAATAGTATTACGTAGTAATGAGACACAGGTCTCATTAGTTCTCAACAGTTCTATGAAATTATCACCTCAATGATCTGTAAGTGGTCAAAAAGGCAAACCAAATGTTAGGCAAGGAACAGAGCACATCATACCACTGCTTCCCTCCTTTCAGAAATGGTTTCAAAGAGTTGGGCAAGATACAAAAAACACATAGCAAAGACACGAAGAGTCTCTACAAGAGTGACAATTAGACAGATTTGGACCTGTCAAACTGGACGAGTGACGACAGCGGAGGGTTATGATACACATTCATTATGAAGGTGGACAGGAAATGATTGTTCATTGCTTGTTTAAAAACAAACCAAAAAAGGAGGTATTTATTCACACCATGTATAGCTAAGTTTTGAGAATCCTTTTTGCAGGACCCCATAGCTCTCAAGTT
Organism: Rhynochetos jubatus; assembly: GCA_027574665.1. Lineage (NCBI taxonomy): Eukaryota > Metazoa > Chordata > Aves > Eurypygiformes > Rhynochetidae > Rhynochetos > Rhynochetos jubatus. The sequence continues at coordinate 14,785,169 of CM050652.1, forward strand.
TCCCTTAAGTTCAAAACAACATGGGGTCAACAAAATTGTTTAGCAGCACAATGACAAGCACCAGACTGATTTTCAAGGTTCACATTTTTTCTGCACCATTTCTATACTCACTAAACATGCAGTTCTGCCCTGTGCTCTTCTCCACAGCCTTAACTGTCTGGTCCCGACTATGCCTTTCCTGCTCATGCTGAAAAGCTTTTCTGCTCATTTCAGCATTCCCACAAAATGCATCTGGCTTAGACAGTGACAAAAAGATATATTTAAACAGCAAACTAATCTTTGCTGTCCTAGCCAAATTCAAAAGCACTGTTTTTACTCATATCTTAGTTTTCATCTACCTAGAGCCACAAAATGAGAAACACTTGTCTTCAGACTCATTTGGACACCCACAATCCTACCAGAAGTTTGAGACAGCTTAAGGTACACACGAGGATGCGCTGGTCTCCACAGTTCATGCAATCCAATCACCGAAACACCTACAATCAACGTAGACATTTTCAGTGTTGTTGGCCAATGACTGGTTTGTGTTTCAGCTTGCACAGATGTATTCCTGCTTCAATATTTTGAGGTAAAAGTGGCACCAAAAATGAGACTCTTCTCTGCCAATCCTTCTAACAAACCGAATTAAAAAAATGGAACCATTTTTCAATCACCAATCTCAAAACTAAAGATAGATTTAAAAAAAAAAAAAGTTACGCAATTAGTAAAGCACAACATTTATGATATACTCATGAAAAGAATACCTTATACAACACAGAATAAACGGAAAGCAGGTGTATCAAGTAATGATACATTGATGCTTGCCTTAAACACATTTCTCATATGCAATACTTGATACTTTATGCAATTACAGTTTTAGTTATACTTCACTAGTTGCAGAGCAGATGCTAGGCATGATAAAAGATTATTTTGCAGAAACAAGAAGCTTGTCCAAAAAAAGAAGGGGGGGGGGGGGGGGGGGAATCTGTTATTTCCCCAAAAAAATAGTCAAAGAAAATGTTCCTGGTTATCAGCATCACTAGTCTCACAAGTATTAACAGCTAATAAAGCAAGTTTTCTGTATTTTACTCAGGCATCTTAACATTAGGTAGGTTTCAGCGCAGGAAGCTAAATCAAGTATTTGAAATTGAATCAAAATCAAAACATAAATGTAGTGAGGTGAACGAATTGCCCGTCATCATTTGCCTAATATATTTTAAGCAGTTCTTTCATTACATCTTGTAGAATATGATTTCATTAATCTATCTACATACATGTAAAAAGATTTTATTTTGAAAACAGAAGCTTACAGTGCATCTAACCTATCTGTAATCATAAAAAAATATTTTAGAACATGGTCTAGTTCAATATTTTAGATTTTACTATCACAATTATTACATTAATAACACCGGTTAAATAGAATAGCAATAAGCTATTAAGATAATTATATGAATCACTACAGGATTGTGAAATGGGAAACACACAGAGCTTCAGCTGTATTTGAAATGATGAGAATTTTAAGTACAGTATTTTATGCATGCAGATGTTTTGAATAGATTTGGTGCTAGTCAGGTACCAAGAGGTTGTGTATTACTATTACAATTAAATAAACAGAACTCACTCTATTTTAAACCTGGAGCTGTGACAAACATGCTTGCATACTAAGGGGAAAAAAATCATAATATAAACAAGAAGAAATATTTTTAAAATTAAGAAGGTATACAAAATCTGGGATAAGTATTACTGAGAATTGTGGAAAAAGTATCTAAAGTTGATTTGCAAGCTTTATACTAGCTAATCACAGCTCAGTGATTAGTTTCCCTTGACGAAAAAAAGAAGAGATTATTTTAAACACCAAATTAAAAAAGTTATTTCTTCATCAAAGAACATAACTTAGTAGTTTAATGCAACCACTTCCAACTCAAAATAACCATAAAGCTCTTGAACTACAGCTTGGTATTTATTTCAATTATTCTCCATTGCACCTCTGAAAAAGGACATCTGACTATCCTATCATCCTCCTGCATGTCAGGGGACTTTTGTCTTCCCCACTGCCTGCAGATGTTAGAAAAGGCAATGTAAACATCGTCGGAAAGCAGTATTTCAGACTATGAGAAGCAGTACTTCTGGAAAGTAACAAACTGCCATTCCAGTTTTCTTTCCACTCACCATTGTACGTAACAAGGTCTAATCCTGACAGCTGCGAGGACCAGAGCTATATGCTGGGGTCATCCAACCTCCTCCCAGGCCCGGTTCTCCAGCTCTGAAGGGAGCCCTGAACGCACACCATGAGTTGCCTAGCACCTCCAGCCTCACCTGCCACCTCACATGCCGACTCAGCAACCACAACTCATGGCCAGGAGATGTCCAGCTGCCAGAGAAGACACTACCTGAAAGCTGCTGATGTTTCCTTTGGGAAAAGCCAATAGTCAATGGACAAGAATCACCTTTATGAGCTAGCTGATAGCAAAAATTTTAGTACAAAGAGAATAAGAAGTTCCTAAACCTGTAATATGCTTTGCAAGAAACTGCTAAAGGATAACACAGTAGAAATTGCAACAGTTAGAAAATTAAATAAACCAAAAATGGCAAATTCAGATTCCACTTCAAATTTCCTTTCTTTACAGTGCATCACAATTTGATATAAAAACAGGGTTTTTTTATCCACTTCCAAACAGTGAATTCACAAAGCTCTTAATTCTGTTCTGGACTTTATCGACAAACAGGACCATGAAGATGGGTGGGGTTTTTTTTTGTTGCTTTTATTTATTTATTTTAAAACACATTCCTTCTTTAGGATGGAAGACATCCAATTTATTTAGCCCAAGCAAGGCACTCCATGGAAAACTTAAAGCCAAATACTCTTATTTTTAGCTTTGCTAGATTTTTACAGGTTATGATGGCAATTTTTCACTATACCTTTCCCTTCTCTTTCACTATCACAACCCCCATCCCTCCACGAGTGAAACAGCTGGAAGAACGATGCGCTAAACGCAGCCCTGTAAATTATAGTATGTAGGAGATTAAACTTAAGCCTAATGCTACAGTCAACCTTCAACAGCTGAGTTCTATTAATGGACACTCCTTAAAAGAAATCCTTATTGGTTACTATTTAAAACTACATCGCTATTAAAATCTCAACTGAAAGAAATTACAAGCGGTATGTATCTCCCATCAATGCCATGACAACACGCCCCAGTTCAAGTGTGTACCGCATCGTTTACCATAATTTATGTGAAGATAAAAAAAAAAAAAAAAAGAGTCACTAATCAAATACTATCAATGAATACACTATGCAAAAGAGATAAGCTAATTTATAATGACAGGAATTATGTGTAAACTACAACAATACACTTTCAGTGCACTGAAAAACCCAGAATCATTATTACTCTTTCCATTTACTCCTATGTTGATTTATTTAAGATCAGCATTATTAAAATCACAGCTCAGTCAAGGCACTGTAAAGGCACAACTTAATTGAAAAAATTATGGAAAAGACAATTAATCAATGTTTTACTTCCAGACTATTCAATTTCATACACAGGTCCAGAAATAAGTAAGGGGGGTGGTGGTGGTGGTGGTGGGGTGCAAAGAGGTTACCATGCTTAATGGCAACTGCATGTATGTGTAACATTCTGTTCACTGCTGAACGTTTTCTTCTGCTGAAAACTCACTGCTCCCCAGTGCACAATCCTCTGAGATTTAACACTGCCAAAACGTTCCTGCTTTCTCATTCAAAGAATCTTTTGAATGAAGAACTTTCAATTATTGACACATCGACCTAGGGTGAATTTTTGAAGTGAAGAAGTTAACTGTGGGAAGTTGTCAGCTTCCTGCTTACACTACTCATTGGCCTTGTAACTCTTTATATATCATATGTATTTCTATATTTTAACTGCTCTGCTTTAGACTCTGTCGCTGATGACGAATTAGTAACGACAGAGAAGAAAACAGTTTAAGCAGTGAGGTGATAGTAGAAAATATAAAAAAGCCGACCCTAACAAATACTGGGCTACTTTTTTCTAAGCAAGCAGGTCAGATGGTCTGAACACAGCTCCACTTCTAACTCACAGGCTAGACTAAGAAAAGAAAACACAACAAACTCCTTCCAGCCTCAAGCAGATCTCAGCAACCTGCTAGGTGAAGACACGTTACATTTGCTGTTGCTCTGAGCATCAGCTGCATATTTTTCACTCTCTATCACAGTCCGTCCCTTGGATCTGGGTGTTACTCTCTACTTTCAGGTTTACTTTCTTGGATACACCTCCAATGCAAAAAGCAGGTGCCAGTCTCGTTTTAGCCTGGGTTATTGTGTGTCTGGTGGTTAGGACATTTTTCCTCTCCTAAGAGGTGGGAGATGAGAGAATAGCTCCTAGGTGCTGAGGCTACTAAATCCAAATGCCTTGCTTCCTGGACAAGTAATTACAGAGAAGGCAGGATTTTTTTTTGGTTTTTTTGAATGAACATTGACAACGTATCTTTGGGTAGCTCCACTCCAGGGCACATACGAAAAAACAAGTTGGTTGCAGTCCTGGATGAGCACATTAGTCAATACTGAGGTGATCACCACACTCACCCACACAAGCAGCTAAGAGGATTCTTATTTATTGCTTCATCTGAATCATTGTAAAATGTCAATTGGTTATCTTTTATGCATCTAAGTGCTCTTCTGAACCTGGCCAGAGTCTATCAGCAGTTAGGATACAGAGCTGGCCTCTATAAGGAGTAAACAAAGACAGATTTTGCATTTCTGTACCTATTCAGTGGCTCAAGAGTTGCTCTGACAGTCTAAAAATACAATACTCGAAGAACATGTAGGGAAAAAGATGAATTCAGAGGAGTGCTATTTTAGTTCTGCCTCTTCGAGGGTAATATTTGCTCTACCTGGTTTGTCCATGCAGTGATGTACTATGGGAATGGCGCAGAAGATGGCTTTTGGCTGCAGTTGCACAGTGACCGCTGTTATACTGGGCTTGGAGAACTCGCAATGACACGGACACGACAGACCCACATAACCTGCATAGACCATTGCAGGAGCTATGGCTTAGATTTTCACTGCAGACAGGAGACAGAGGGTTATGTCACTGGCTGTACTTTGATCTCAAGAACAACATTTCTGACAGACTGTAAAGCTAAAGGGAATTTTTTTGTTTGCTTTCAGCTACTAGGGGTTTCCAATTCAAAGGAATGAAAACGAAAGTTACAGATGAAATCTGTATCCTAGGCAATTGCACAAGGGAAAAATGTACAAATAAGGTACACACAAAACATTCAATTCCTTTCCGCCCTATCCCCCCCTCCCCCCCCCCCAAAAGAAAAAGAAAACCGGTATTCTTGTCAGTCTAGCTGCTAGTGTTTCCATATTTAACAAAAACAGGTGGGACGAGAATAATTTTCATTATTTTAATTCTTTTATGCAGTGAAACCTAACCATGTGACAACTAGAAAGTTATTCAATCCATAAATGTTATCACAAGAAGTTTTGACAAGGCTGTGAAAAAAGAAAATCACAGTAACAGAAGGAGAATCACTTAAAACGCCATTGTCCTTGTGCAGTGTGCACAAGTGAACTCCCCCCACTAAAAGGTCAAATGCAATGGAGAGACTATTAAGAATTACAAACCCCCGAACAGCTGTATATTTAATAAAACCCAAAGCATTGAATAATTGAAAATAATATCAAAACCAAGAATAATCCATCAAATGTGCCAGTGATACCCCTATCAAAATCCTTATGCAAAAAAGATACCAGCTAGTAATGTTCCAGCTCGAGTTAGGAAAGCAAATAATTCTTATTCATACTGTAAGCTCAGCCTTGTCTTTAATTGTGGTTCATTAAACTGTAACACACAACTAGCACAATGTAAAATAGCTAGTCTGAGTAATTCAAAATATATAACCTCTCTTAGGAAGATAATTCTGATATGGAAGGGAAAATAATTTATTTATATTCTTCAGTGCTCCATTATTTTCTAGTTTGCTTTTCTTTCACATGATGCTTATACAGCCAAACAGAAGGATAAAATGGAAATACCCTTTTCCGACTTACATGAGGATGTCAACCCAAGAAATTATAACATGGAAGTAATGAAAATCAAGGATTTTTTTTTCTTTTTTAAGAATAAGAATTTCTACTTCTTAATTAGAAGCCTGCTAGAATAACCTTGGAGACAGGCAGGATAGACAGCAATGAGCCTCCAATAAAGGAATTAGCAAAAGAAGAGATCTTCATGGTCATTTCTCCTTGACGAGGCAAAATTGTTCTCTTCTGCACACTACATCTTCATCAAATGGGGATCTTAACTATTCAGTTCATTAAGGTACCCTCCAGAGTTTTGGAAACTGTTCCAGAGTGTGTTTGGTAACTTTAATGGTTACACCACAGTTATTGTTTAACCAAGCTGCATTATTTAGCTCGGCTAATTCACCCCTTCCCCTCAACTTTAACACTTGCCCGTCATTAATTTATTTCCTTACTTCAAAAGAAGTCGTCAAGATGCTTTGACAAGCTTTCTGTATGTACATTCCTTGCTCTTCACTGTGCCAGAGCTACCTTTTATGAGAGATTTTCCTTTCAACAGGAAAAGACCAAAGCTAAGGAGCCTAATATTGCATACTACATTAAAAAACCCCAAACCCAGCGATGCTCTTCAATCTAGTAAAGGACAACACAGTATAAGAATATGAAGCTTTAGTCACTCCGATGCCAAAGGAAAATGAGAACATGCCCTGGGAAATGGTACGGGGCCCATCTTAACAAGTAACAGACTGTGTCTTAACTGGAGTTAACAGAAGTCATATAGACAGAGCTCAGCATATGGTGCCACCCTAAAAATCTTCTAGAAAATAGATATCTTGAAGAAAAAAAGCCCAAACAGCAAGAACATTATGGTACTTCAGCATTAATAAACCACAGCATTTTTGGTGTCCCAAGAAGTGCTCTATGGCTTCACTGAGGTAAGCATTTGAGAATAAAGTCCCTAAACTAAAATTCCCCATATGCCAAGTACACTTAGACTGCTACATGCTGTATACTAGACTGATTTCTAACTTGAAACTACTTTACGGATAAATAAATATAACGTGTTCACATGTTTTAAAAAAAATAAATCTAAGATATTGTACCACTGCAACAAGTTTCTCAAAAGAACTGGCTTCAGAAGCAAACAACTCTCCTTCAACCCCATTGTTGATGACATTATGATGCACTATTTTCTAAGTGCACAATAGTACTGAATGACCTCAAGAAATTATTTGATTTATATAGTTTATCCAGCAGCCTATAACAGCAAGTCTCTCTTCCAGTTGGGCTTACATCATATATACATGAATGACTTAATCCTTACAAATGGATATAAGTGTTCATCCCACATACACAAGGATGTGAAACTGCTCTTAAAAATCATTCAGTATTTCTCTTAGAGGCTAGAACACATCTACTACTTTGCAACACTGAGATTGACACTGTGTTTACTACAAAGACTCTCAAGTCCAGCAAGCTAGCCCTCTAATTAGCCAGATCTCTTCTTCTACCTTCCTGATTCGTCTAAGGCTGTATGATGCATCACCTATTAAAAAAGCATGAACCACAACCACATTTTTCTCTTTTTCTGCTTGATATTCTAGGATTCAAACCCTGAAAAGTTAAATAACAATATCTGCCTCTATAATCTTCACAACCTCCCAGTGCCATCAAGGATGGCTGCCACATGTCTGAAATTAGAGACAAATGGAACAGTGGGTCTCACGCTCCGGAGAAAGGCAAATGCCAGCAAGGGCTCAAGAGAAGTGTTACAAAAACGTTCCCTAAACTAAGCATTCCAGTGCTGTTTCAAAGCCAAGACCTGCAAGTGACAACGCAGGGAACCTCAAAACATAAAGCACGTGTCTGGCACAGACCTAAATCTAAACTGATAGAATATGGACTGGATCTCACCAGGGATACGAGTAACAAACCACACTTTGTGGGAGAATCTGGGATAGATCTCTACAAGTCCTTGTCAGTAGCAACAGACTTCCCATGACGCAGCCTTCAAGGGCCAAAAAACCAGTAGTGGCTTCCAGTGCTTTCTCAGTTCATTGCCTCTGTTAAAACTTTGAAGCTGCAATTCAAGACATACAAAATAATGCATTTTATGGTAAATGTGATAGCCTGAAATACCTCCAAGTCTACTGACAGCATCACTGAATTTGCAGGCATACTGGTGCATGGCCTAACTAAACAAAACCTGATCCAACAGGTGATAAAACTCTAAACAAAACTGAAAATTAAATTATTCCTGTTTCACAGAGGCACCTGGTGCAGTCAGAACCAATGGCTCAAACAAAGCCTTCTCCAGACCTTTCTCAATGGATTACTGATATCAAACATACCCAGTGAGAGATTATTCAGCCACAACAGCTCACCGTTGATCTGTTTTCTAAATGCAACAATTCTGTCATTTTCTCACCACACAATGCAACTACAGATCAATTAATACGATCCATGTGTAGCTGTTCTTTAGATCTTACTCATTTCTTATCAAACAACTGTACATTAGATGTATGTAGATGTATGTCACTTACACAGCATGTAGTACTTTTAAAAGATGAATTTTTTGAAAATAAATTATTAGTTATTTTACAGTAATTCCCAAGACCTCCAAGAAACCTTCTCTCTTCTAAAACTTCTTTGATATGGGTTTAGTACATCACCTTTTCTGTTTCTTCTCTAAACCAAGATATTCTATCTATACATTTAAAGGTGTTCCACAGGCCTTTCAGCAATATCCCAGTACACCTTTCCTGCAACACGTCTGACTACATTAAGTACAATCTTCAAGAGGTAACACCTCTGGTCAATTATTTTCTGTATTCTCCATTTCTTTTAATACAGTCTACCTTTTTTTTTTTTAAAGCCTTTATTCACCTCAGGCTCTTAAATCAAGCAATTCAGAATTTAATGCTCAATTTTTCAGCCTAGCAGGATTGCTATAATGAAGATGAAGTAAAAGGAATCATATAAATAATGGAGTAATGGAGAAAAGAGAAAAAGAAGAAAGGATGGTGACTCACAGGATCTTTGCAGTTTACAGGCAACACACTAACACTGATGGTAACTCATTACTTCCAAAGAGCTCAAAAAGTTCCTTCTAACATGGATTACTTTACTCTCATCTAGAGGAAACACCATTCTATACGCCCCCTACATGAAAACAGGATCAACTTTCCTACTGCCAGAAGGTCATGTCCAGAAACCAGCACAACTACAGAAAGCTACAGCAAGGTATATTGGTTCCATTCTACAGTGGTTCTACTATTAATGCACCAGTTCCATGTTTATAGCACCCGCTGTACCTATGACCATACGCAGAGAAGCTTTTCTGTCACTGAAAGAACCAGAAGATACCTGAAGCTGGGCAGGAAGAAGCCACATATGACCATGGGCAAGAAATAAATTTTGAAAAGAATAGCGGGGTGGCTTGTTAAGGCACTGAAATTAACACCTGCTCCCACCATTAAATTGTTAAGTCCTTCTCCCACTTTCAGATCTTTTCTTACTCACTGGATATAAATGCTATATTCCACTACTACAATTTTTTTCACAATGATCTCAATCTGGACCACAGGTAGTGCCAAGTCATACAACTGCTTTTCAAGAGAACGCATTTGCTCCTGGTTGTTAGCAGACCATCCACACAAACCCAAGGTAATATTTTGGTAATATCTCTTTAAAGGTATATAAACTTTTATATTTTCTGTTCATCTCACTTACATTTTCCCCCCTACTGAGTGGTTTTGCTGTCAAGAAGACTGAAAGGGGCACAGCATTTGTGAGCTTATTTCTTGTGTGTAGGCAAGGAAAATCTTGCTGTGTCTTTTTTTTTTTTTCCTTAATGTATTTAATTAATTCCATCCTCAGTACTAGCTACCTTTCATTATTGTACAATAACCTTCAAATTAATTTGATGAAACTGAACTTGATTAAACCTCATGCAAAGCTAACCATTTCAGTCACATTTTGCCATCCTTTAAAATGAAACCAAAAACCACCACAGAAACAAACCACTGCATAAATAACAAACCAACCACTGGATATGTAATAAATAAATCGGATCTTGGGATGAAGTTTTTCAGAGAATATTTTAAAGTAGTTTGTTAATCAATAACAAAAATTTCTAACTAAAATAGTTCTGTTTACAATTGACATAAAAATTGTCATCTTGCTGTTGTCATACTAATTAAGAAACAAGTATCTGCACATTTCTGCAGCTTCTCAAATGAACAGTTTTCAAGAGAATCTTAACAAATACGACCCAACATGCCAATTATGTAGAAATTTAAACCCTATAATAAATAAACAATAAACCCTATAAACACCTATGCATAAATCCCATCAGACAACAGTCTGTAACACCTAACTTCTAGTTAACGTAGATCAGCATCACTGAATATACCTCACTTTGGATTGTCTTTTATCAGATCTGCAATGTTACATCATAATAGTTTTAGCCTAGCTAGTATCTAATTAACAGGATTTATTTGTTGTAATAGGTTAATTTAGTTCAACAGTTTAACTTGAAAAGCTCAGCTTCTAGAACAGCTAATTTAACTTCCTCTACATGAAATATGCTTATTTGAAGGCACCACTGGTATTTTCTGTGGAAAGAACACAAGATAACCAGAAAAGCATATCTTCAATGCCTCTGTCATGATCGTATGAAATGATTCTTAAGAGAACCATACGCCAGTTTGGCACTGTAATTCAGGAAAGAAAACATTCACTTACCGCAGTGTGACTGGAAAACCTGTGGCTTGACTACCTGATTGCAGATATTGCACACTACAAGATAGAAATCATCATGAGCTGGATAATGGCCAAATAAGTGCATATCTGTGGGAAAGTTAAAAATATATACAAGAATTAGAAATTATCCTTTAAATATATATTAATAAAAGAAATTGAAAATACTGTAGGGCCACTACTGTTATATTAATTTATACAAAGCAAATTTATACACTGCTCCGTAAGAGCTTCTTACTTTGTTGAAGAGGCTTTTTTTCCCTCTTCTGGGTTTCAAGGTCCTATACTAATGCTGCAGTCTCATCCTCAGTCTGAGTCAGAATACAGGCAGCATCACCTTTGTCTTAACACTCACTGCCAAGAAGTGGAATAAGCATTTCTATACTGGTCAACTGTTGAAACAGTAAAAGAATGCGTCTTAAAATCTCTGCCTAAAGATCCTTTTAGAAAACACAGCGCACAGGTTATGGTCCATTTTACAATATTCCAAGCTTGACTACAGATGGTTAGAGAAAGTCTCCTGCTTAAAAGCTAGTTATAGTAACCAAGGTCAAGGATCCTACGGCTTAGAATACAGTCAGGCATGTAATCCCTGTTTTGAACCAGACGTCATGACGCGATATTTCTGATTCTGAGCGAATGTCCCTCCTACTTTAAACACCCTGCTGTTTGTTTCCCCAGTAAAAACTCTGGGAAGAGACAGAGATGGTTAATGAGGTATTTCTCAGTGACAGCATGAGTAAATCAAAAGATGGGTACAGTCAGACAATGACAGGCACTTGGTCCCTCTCAGCTGAAACACATAATGCAATACATGCATTCTTAAGCCATTACAAACAGAGTGAAATGGGCTTAAATTACTCCTGAAGGCCTCAGAGCTCTAACATTACAAGTGAGGTAACTTGTTTCACTCTGCCTTGCTATAACTTAAGAAGAAGCACACATACTCATCCACCACAGCTCAGCTTAGAGGGCAGAAACCCCGGTCACTTTTATGCACTTTGGTGTGATCACGTCACCCCGCCCAGTGTTGTTAACGAAGGTGTTGCCACATTAGCAACCCCGTGCCGAGTATCGGCTGCACAGATCACACTACCTCTCAGAACAGGGCAGTGACATCTTTATTTAAAGATGTTGTAAAATGGCATTCCAATGTTATTCAGCAGCATCTGAAATCTATTAAAGAACCTGCAAATGCGGCTTCTGACTCAGACTGAAATATCAACCCGGTGCCTTTGAAACAGGAGGAAGAATGAGAAGATCCTCAGTGAAAACAAACATGCGCAACAGCAGCCATGATTGATAAACATCGATGACTGAATCCCACTTCTCCAGTAAGCTGCATTTTTCCCTAAAAATACTGATTTATGTCAAAAAGTGACTCAAGCAGGTACCTTATTTCATTAGTTGTTAAGCAAAGCAACTATTTTCACCCTAGAACTATTTTCATAAGTAATTCTGCCTTGGCCTGTACCGCCATGTAAGTAACATCACTGCTTACGATGGCAGTCCTTGGTGTGATGAAGGGCAAAGTGTTTCCAGTCCCCGAAAACCCCACAGGGGAATGGGGCACCCGTCTCACAGTAATTCAGGCAGTATCACAAGTACACCTTAACAGGCTCGTTCAAGCATCCTTGGGCACAAACCCGCACCATCGACCCACAGGTATTTCACAGTCTGATAGGATGTGAATTGTTCCTTTATCCCCTGAAGCCAAACCCCTGTGTGTTACTGCTCATGCCAGGCTATGAAATCCAGCTGAAGGGTCAGCCAGTCACGATCCCTTCGCAGTGCTAGTCCAGGACTAACCAAGCCTTTAAATCCATCACAGCCAGATGAACGCAATCAACACACTCAAATTCAAACGAACGGCAGTGGTGAGGTCTAAAGTCCTTTGGTAATTTCTTGTAGTTAGTGTTAGTACTGATCAAGGCAAAACTGCAGTTAGATTAAATCAAATCCTCCCTCATACTAAAACAAACAAAACCCTAGGCAGGCACTATATCTGGCCTGTTTGCTTTATTTCTAGTTTCAACGTGACAAGTCAGTGATCTTAAAAAACACTTTACATTGTCAGTTCTCAGCCAAAGATATTTTTGATCAGAACCTTTCAGATTTCCACTACAGGCGCTGTAAACTCCAGAGAAAGGAGTATTTATTCCAGGTATAATTTGACACAAAGTCTCATCTCAAAAGCATGCATGTAATTAAAGTTATGAAATATTTTAAAAATGGTTAAAACATCTCAGCAACTTAAAACACTTTTTCTGCTGTTTGAATGATCTCCTTATGAAAACATACAGACTTTGCCCTTTACAAACACAGAAGTAACAACTTTTTCCTATTTTAAATTCCTTAAGTTCATTTAACCTTCACAGCTCTGTATACTAGCCTTTAAAATATGCCCATCTCTAAGGCATATGAAGTCTGGCCAGGTCTCAGTTTTTATGAAGTCTGGCTGCAGGGAGTAACTTATAAAAACACATCAGGTACTAGTACTGGAGAAATCTATCCAAGGACATAGATGGAATAAGAAGTCAGGTTGGTTCACAGGATCACTCATCTAGGTTTTCACCTGACACTGTCAAGAAGACACAGCAGTGAAGGAAAAGTCCAGGTACCTGCAAGCTAGCTGCACAACCCTGGCAAACAGTACTGCACCTAGTGGGTAAATAGCACCATTTGAGTTGTTACGATACTGAGGCAGCAGAAGCTGAGATGCAAAGAAACCAGAGATGTGTAGAATGCACCACGACGCTGCTGAGAAACACAGCAGCCAATGACACACAGATGCAGAGTAATGGGCATCATGAAGTAGTGCTCAAATTTTTTTTTCATTTTGCAGATGCCTAGAAAGCCAGCGGAGGTGCAAGCCTCTCCTGCAAGCAAATGTGAGTATTCTGATATGAAGCTGAAGTTATTAGCTACCTGTCAAAAGTCCACTTAAATTAACCCAAGAATGTCAAAGACACAAGACCACAGGCTGGAAATCAGAAACAGGAATCACTCTACACAAATAAATGGTTACTACTGAATTACAACAGTTAAGATTTAATTTAAACACTATCTTTCAGACTAGATTTCTTAAAAACCTCACTAGGCAGAAGCCTCTAAGAGAAGAAAAATTCATCAAGTTCAAACATATATTAATTCATCGATGTTAACAAGATTGGCACAAATCAGTTTTCATGATTAAACTCATGATTTGTAAGCACACACAGAGTATATATAAATTACTTTTTAATTAAAACTGTATGACGCATTAATATTGCCTCACCAGAAGTTCTAACTGGGGATTCACTTTACTAGGCGTAATAATATTACAAATGCAATCCAGATCAGAGAATTTACAATGAAGGAAGCAAGGGAAGTTTGAAATTAAAAAGAAATCAGAAACCATAAACAACTGTGTATCTTTTCATACAGGTCGTCTTCTTTTCCGTAAGAACAGTTCAATGCTGCCATGCCCTACTCAAAGGCAGCAATCACACCTCCCTGCTTGCTTAGCTGGAAGCAATGTTTGTAAGCTTTTCAGAAAGGTTAATTTTTGGAGAAGAGAATGGCTTTCTCCAAAGCTAGCTCAGGAAAGACTTCTTCATGGAAAAAGGTAAGACCACTGAAGATGACAACAGATAAATCGGTGAATAAGGTGAGCAACTATCAAACAGCACTGACATAATTAGCAAAGTACAAAAAGAACGGAGGGATGGAACAGTGACTGCAAAGAGTATTTATGTTCTATCAAAACTTGGGTCCCCCCTAAATGGGAAACAAAGTGATTAAGGTCCGCATGACCCAGCCCAGACGGGCCTGGCAGTCTCTACCAGAGCCTGTGATGTCCTTGCTCCCTACGGGCAACTGCAGACAGCTACAAGTCTGAGACAGAAAGAGCCGCCCAGCCCTGCCGGTAAGCAAAGGCAGTCCACAGACCCCATGGCAGCTGCCTCGTTTTACTGGAAGTTGCTTTCAGTATGTTTGAAGTAGACTGTTGATGGCAAAAAAGTACAGACGACTTATTTTCCAGTACCCACACGCTTTGCGGATGTGCTATCTATACGTACCCCACTCCTTGCAGTACTGAATTGTCGCCCCCTCAGAAGGAAATCTGGCCAGCCATGTCTGTTGACTATGTACACTGACAGAAGCCTTGCTTGAAAACGAACTGTTTGACTAACAGGATGCCAGAGTGTCCCATACCATGTGAAAAATATGCAAGATAGGTAGAAATCAGAAACAGTGAATGCTGACTGTAGGAAATATGACTTTCCTAGATTAAAATCTTAGGCCAAATATTACTTTGTGTATACTTTGCTATGGTGCTTGGAAAATAAATCTTGTACTTAGAGTTTTTATATTACTAACATTTGCAAATAAAGACAGCTGTAGCCACATGACAGTTTTGTAAGACTTCAGCTTGGTAAAATGTGCATTAAAAACACTAATACCATAGAAACAAAAGAAAATGTTTGCAAATGTGCAGATTGTGGCACAAACACAAAAATGCAGGTGTCAGATATGACTTTTTATCTTCTCCAATAACACACAAAGGAACTATTTTTAGTAACAATCAAAGCCAGATGACTTGTATGAAGTTCCTTTTCTATTATTATACAATTCGTAATCATTTACATCCAACTGTATAATAAAACACAAGCTAGAAATAATCTAAAACATTCTTCCACTGCAGAATTAAGTTTGTTAACCAGTAAGACCTCACAATATTGCTTGGGAAATTAAATTCTTAATTATGATATTTTTCTATAAATTATACACACTTTAAACCTTCTCATATACCGGTTGCTCCACTAAATACACAAAGTCTGCTTTGAAAAAATATTAGTGATGTTTATGCGTAAAGAGAGAAGGGAGAAAAGGGGGGAGAAGGACTATTCAAGACACACTGGTTTAAAACTAACAAGAATAAGTTAGGGAAAAAGGCAATGGAAAGAATGGCAATGGACAAAACCAAACCCTTGTGGTTTCTCCAGCTCCTGGAGATACAGATTTTTAAACTCTCTGTCTAGAAATGTGCTCAGTATTTCCCTCTTGTTCCACAGAAGTGACAAATCTGTCCATCGTTAAAAATGGAGGAATGCACAAAAACCTTGAGTGCATTAGATTACTTTTACATTTGAGATTACGTTAAGTATTCGGTAATTTGAATAAGGAATCGAAACTTGAAACCGAAACAATAAAAAGACATCTTCAGGGTATTACTCAGACAGTAGTTAAACACCCTTGCATAGACAGAATAGTCTTATCTTAGAAATAAATGTCACACTCTTTCTATTTAACATCAGGTTTATTCTCCCCAAGTATGGTCTTCCTTTAGTTTTCCTTTTTTATGCAAAACCCCAGTAAGTGGCTACAGTAATGAGTTAGCCTGTATAAATTGCATTTTACCCCTGAAAATGCCAGAGTCACAGTTCTAACTGATCACAGAATAATTTTAAGCTAAAAAGATCACTGGATGTCATTTAGTCCAAGCCCCTGCTCAAATCATGGCTAACTTCAAGGTCAGAACCACAAAGTAATGCTCAAAGTAATTTCTTTTCTAATGGAAAAATGCAGGTCATGGATGAAGTAACCATGAAATTGAGGAAAAAGTAAAATTAAAATATTCATGACAGAACTAACATAGGGCCAAACACAATTGTCATAAGTCCTGACTGATGTCCTTTGGGTGTTAATACAAGGACCTGAAGATTCTGCATGCTAAAAAAAAATCAAGCAATTAATGAGATGAAAACAGAAATACCAGACCTTTCAACAACAAGAAGAAGCGAAACACAACAGTGATCAAGGAAAAAAAAAGGGGGGGACAGGGATGACAGACCAGCAAATAGACTTAACAAGAGTGAGTGTGGTAGACAGTCATGGTGATGACATGTTTAAACCAGAACAGTAACTTCGAATGGTATGCTGCCTCCCAGGTTAAAGCAATCATGAGGATGTTGGCAATCCTAAAGAATGTTGGGAACTTTTCATTAATTATAGTTTATACAGGAAATACTACCCCAAGGATTTGGAAAGATTTTGTACTACACTGCCTTATCTAGGCATTTTGAAACTCTATCAAAGATGGAAGTGATGCTTTCCATTCCTAAAGATCTATAACAAAGTAAAGTAAAGAATTGGGAATTAGTGATCTAAACAAATATTGTGGATTAACACTACCTGCATACCTTTTGTAATAAAGATCTGTTTGGAAGGGATTATAAAGTAAGCTACACATCACTGACATTATTTTGCATAGAGACTATATATATATATATATATAAATAAAAGAAGAAAAATGAAACAAACAAGGGAGAATGTGACAAAGCTTTTCTTCCACAATTCTGAGAACATTTTTTTACATTTACGTAGGCTATTTGCCATCCCAGTCTAAAATAATCTGGCAATACAAGGCCAGAATTGCTACCAGATTAACACATCCCAAGAATACTGGAAGAGAGAACACAAAGCTCACAGGTCTAGAACCTATGCTGCATATCTATGACACCAAGAAATCTGTTTTTCACATCTTAAGCTATCTAGAAGATAAAACAGTAGCTAATACAAGTCCTCCTTGAAAAACCTACTTCTTAAAACTTGCTTATACAGAGGCACAGGGCCCCTTACCTTCAGGAGTAGGCAGAAGACTGCTCACCTGCTCATGCAGTCTTTATTTCACTCTCCATACACAACTCTGATAAAGTACAGCCTCCAACACCACATAACTAGTGAAGTGCTCAGCTACTCTTCTGTGTTTGCAAAGGCATTTGATTTCTTCTGTTACATTTTCTTGCTGTAACACTATACGACACTCAAACGTCATTTTTGCCATTTTCTGTTTCACTAGTAAGTCAGGCTGCAGTTCCACATGAATTTGAACTGATCAAAATTAGGCACTGGTATGATTCTTTTGGCCTTCAAGCTCCATATTCCTGCCCCTCCCTTGTGCTTGTACCATCAATGAACTGATTACAGAAGGAGTCGGATTCAAGACAACTCTGAACCAGGAGAAAAGTAACAAGAGGAAGGACAAAACAAAACAGAAAAAGGTTTTCTGACAGTTCAATTCCATGAGCTGTGCCACTGCAGAACCTAATGAATGCTACTGCTACCGTAAGGGCGGGGAAGGCAACACAGAGCCCAGAACTGGAGAACAGGAGGACCAACAGGACCAGAACTGGTTAAAACTGCTGTGGAAACAAAAGTGCTTCTGTAGCTTGTGCTGAAATCTGTCACACAGGTATCTATGCAATATTAAAGGAAGATACTTGGCTCCAAAAGAAGCTTTGCAAAAATAAAGCTACCTGTGTCTCAGTTAAAGATAGCAGTAAACAAATTTATTAGTTTATACTGTATAAAAGAATTCAGAAGTGTTAATTGTTCATGTTTCTAACACTTCAGATTACTGAACTAATCTTTAAAACCAGGTTCTCACTTCATTTAACTTTTCAGTTATTTTGTGCAATGCAACCAGACAGGTTAACTTTCATCTTTTCAGTTCCTGATCAGACTGGCTTTCCTGCTTGTCCTTCAGTTAAAGAGCCTCTTCAGTTCTGATGTGACGGATGCAGGTAATATTACTAAGAAACCAGTACATGTACCACTGAGGTCTGTTTGGATGATTGTGATAATTTTGGTTAACGCTTTAATTTTTTAGCATCATAATTTAAACTACAGGGCAAACACAAACATTAAAGATGCTAAAATATATTAATAAAGTGAACATTCGCATTTGGCCGCTGCAGCCCAGGGCTGGAGTGACAGCAGATGGTCCCAGAAAGGCCCAGCTAGAGCAAAGACAGACCATTCACTGCCTTGGCCCTGCTCTGCATTGACCCTTCTCTTGCAAGCCTGCATGGAAGAATTTGGAGGGCGGCAAAGGGCTGAAAGGCAAGGCAAAATAAAGTTTAGCAGGGTGACAGGCAATAAAAACCATGCTTGTAATTGAAATGGACAGCATTCCGTTACACAATATTTAGTTTTGACTAGATAACTGTAATCATAACACACGAACATGAGGCAATTAACAATTCCTGTACTATCAAACTATTGCTTACAAAACTGTAACTGTTCCTAAATTTCTCTTTAACAATTTCTCTGAAGTATAATCTAATCATCTCATGGAACATCTTCCTCATGAGCCTAGGTTTTGAGATGCCTCCCATTTTACACGTAGCAACATATTCCAGGAACTAGAGCAACTGCTTACAAGGCTACTATTGTAAAATTGCATAAAGTCAATACCCAGAAGAAAATCCTGTTATGTGGTAAAATAGATACCACTTAAACATATTAAGGTCCAAAGACAGAAACAGACAAACAAAAAACCCCCAAACCTTCCACCCATCAGTTACATAATTTGCCTTAAAAATCAAGGTGAGCAAAATATAAGGAATAAATAAGCTTTCATGCGTTTACAAGCAAGCTACAAGGGTAATGTAACCGTAGAAAGTAGCTTCAGTTGGACCAACAGGTAAACAGTTAGGTCTGGCTTTTGTGCTTAAGGAGATGTGTGCTCCAAAAATGTCTCTATTTTCCCTACCAGCCACAGTTTGTCTCATTCAAGATATCACCTCCAGCTACAAATTTCATCTTGTTTATGTCTGGAAACCATCAGGACAGCAACAGTATTAGTAAATGACAGCAAAAATTGAATTACAAAGGGCAAAGAAACATTAAAAGATACATTATTTATAAGGGTCTAGACTATGTCCTCGGTAACCAGAAGCAGAGGTGGCATCCCATTTGCAGAGTATATAGCATAACTGTCCCCAGACTCCTGAGTATGGAGAGCATGACAAAGAAGTCCTGATCAGCAGATGTTCTTACCCTGCGGAAACAGTGGATTTCTTTCAGATGCTCACATTGTCACTATCAAAACCCTTGAAGAGTGAGCATGGCTGCCCACGGGTGGACATACAAAGGGCAGAGAACATGTAGGAGGATTATCAGCCCCTGCATTAGACTTCTGATTTCCCAGCTTCCCACAGGCAGGCATAAGGGGAGGAATGGCTGGAAATCATCTTCATTTCCCTCATAATTCAAAGTGAACGTCACGCACCTTGACTAGAGTCTCCATGAACCAGTATACAGCAACAGGACAGTGCTTCCTTCCTTGAACATGTATCAAGAGAAGTCTCGCCGCAAATGAGACTTGTCAGCACAAGTACTATCCTTCATGGATGATGGGACTAAATTTCAGCTCAGATTGATGTATGGCTCCCTTGAATTAGATGTCTGACCTTTAGCAACAGTTAGAGGGTTGCACCACATACTTTCTGAGAGACTTCTACAGCAGGTGCACTCTGCCAGCCTCTCCGCTGGGAAAGCACACCCTGACACGGGAAGAGATGGCTGGTCTGCAAGTTAACTACAATAACTCACAGAAATACACAGCGTTTCAGCTTTTGATTTTCTCCCACAGGATGGTTAAGCTTTCTGATGCCTAGCCAAGCACGCTGAAGAGGCAAGGAAACATTAACATACCGGTCCTGAAGAAGCAGCAAGGTGGAGATCTGGAGATATCAAATGCTGATTGAAACGCATGGGGCCTTTTAAATTTTTTTCCTCAATATTTCTTGTATTTCTAAGCTACAGAAGTAGCTAGGATATACAGAGGGTACCTGGGACCCCTTCTCAGCTTTCACTTTAGGCATTACAACAGCTGATGATTGCCACAGGGCAACAGCTTGGTATTGCTTTCCATTAGTGGAGTGAGCAACCCTTGCTGGAGCCTGTGACATTAACACGTTTCAAAAAAGCACAGACTTCTGCAAGACATTAGACTCCTGAAAATTCAAATACATTAATCTGTCTGGAGCCAAAGGTGAAAACACAGTATTGGAGTCAATTAAGGAATCTTTTGCTGGAAAGATGGGCCATTCAAATACTCAAACACAGATCTAATTTTTTGATAGTCTGGCACCAGGAGTTTGACTAACAATGCTAACGGGGAAAGAGACTTCTCTTTTATCTGTGTTGAAGACCATCTTCTTTATACCTCTACATCTGTACTGGAAATCACCTGTGCTTGAATGGATGCCAAGACTGCCACCAATCCAGCCAACAAGGCAAATGGTGTTTGAGGCTGCGGAAAGAAAGGCTTTTCGGGTCCTTCAAAGCAAAGTCTGTAGAATTTGAAGGAGACAGCTCTGCTTAACAGATGAAAAAACAAAACTACTTTATAGTAAGAGGGAACAACTATTTTTTCAGGAAGTTGTCTATATACAAGGTATTGTGGTTTATTACAGGGCATGTATTAATCTAGGTTATAGACTGGTACCAGCAGACCCTGATCTGCCTAAATATTGCTCTCTGAAGGCAGATTTAGTCGGAAGAACACTGCACCCTGCACAGCTGTCTACTGCTTCTCTTCACATCTGGGTTGTTACAAAGCTTCCCTGTCTCTCTTGTTAGGAGACTGATCTTTCTTTCGGAGCTTCTTGGTCCGCACTTGGTTTGACTCCATTTGGTGCTGCACATATCTGAACAGCAAAGCTTAGTCAAGACGATGGTGATCGATCACAGCAGTTGAAACAAAAGATAAATAATAAAGGTTGAGAACAGGCACGTTTAACTTCAGCTTAGTAGTGACATAAGATACTCACCAAGTACAATTTTGCATTCATGACATGAAACTAGGGAATAGCTGCAACTATTATCACCTCTCCTGACTTTGTATAGGGAAGACTTTCCAAGCCTGCTGGAAGAACCTGACACTGTTAAAAATATTTGGTCTCACATATGAGGGCAGCATGCACTACTGCAGTGGGACCAGCAGCAACATCTACTCCAAGACCATAGCTTCAATGGTCTTATGTTAAATGATCAGCTATGAAATGATCTGAAAAATAAAGTTTGAAAGGAAAGTACCTAAGTAACTTCTCTGATCTTTACTGACATTGGTTGTTGTTTGTTGCTTTTTGGGTCTTTGGGTTTTTTTTATTATTTAAAGTAAATTTTGAATAGAGCCATATTAGCGACTACTGAATGGGGAGCAAAGAACCAGAAATCTTTTAAATACAATCCATTTGTAACACTTTATTTTAGTAATTCCATCATTTGGAGTGCTAATAATGAAATATTACAAGGATTGCAGGCTTTCTTCTTCCATTTTCTTGTCAATGCACACTAACAAAAATGTGTTATCTGTGCAGTAAAACAGACCTCAGGAGAAAAATCCCACGACTGAAAACCCCCTTCATTTCTATTTCTTCTGTGCAGACTACTATGAAACAGACTTTAATCCTCCAACCAGTGGTTTCTTCATAAACACTCAGCAAGACACAACTGGCACTCACACGCTATCCTGCGAAGCTGTATTATCTTTTGCAGAAGAGCGACTCTGGTTTAAGGCAGTACAACTGGACTGAAGGAGAGCGGGCTTATTTCCTGGCTCCTGAACAACATTCTTGCATGACCCTGATTAGATTTTTCTGTGCCTCAATATCCCATCTCTAAAATCAGGATAATATGCTCTTTGTCTGCCCTGCCTGTTTAGATTGCAGCCTTTCAGTATTCTCTTACTATTTGTCCATACACTGCGGCCACAATGGGGCCCTTCATTTTGGCTGGGACCTCACCGACTATGGCACAAGCAACGAGTAAGATAACTTTCAGTGTGTCTTAGAAGCAGTGTGTGACAATTGGGATGCTATCGCAAAGACTTATTAAAGAAGTGTTAATAGTCTTTAAAGGAGCATTTGCATATCCAAGTGGCATGCATAATTGCAGCAAATACCCTTCTTTGTTGACATTTTCAAATAAAACTTTTGTTACCCGCTCTTTACAGAAATCACGCTTTTATGAGTAAAAACTAAGTTATTAAGGGTTAAAAAAAGTCCTATAAAAATGAATTTTTTACAGATTTCTAGTCCAGCTCTTTAATAACAAGATTATTATTGTTATTATAATAAAAGCTTATTATTAAAGACAGCATCATCAGGAAAATATTTCTTAGACAATGACTAATGAGTATAGTCTTCTAAGTTTTCTAGCAGGGAAAATGAGTAAATGGGAAAAAAAAAAGAGAAAAATAAAATCCCTACTCTCACCTATGTCATTTTACAAAATGCTAAGTATCTCATTGCTTGTCCATGTACAGGAAGAGTGGACCCATACGCTGTTCCTATTTCATCAAGTGTTGTTATGGGTGCCTTTTCTGCTGTCAGAGTACCCACTACTGCTGAGGAAAGTCAGCATTTCTTTATACTCCACAGCTCTGCATCAGAAAACTCACAGAAAACTCAAGTCTAGCTCCTTCTCTCCCAAAGTGTTCTGTACAGTTTTACAATCAAGTTACTATTTATCTATGACAAATAAGGAAAACCCCTGTTGTTTCAGCAGACCTGAGAAAAAGATGCTATGCCCAGTAGAAGTGCAAGCTTGGTGCGTATCATCTAGGTTGCTACTTTAAAGCAAATCACTAATGATTAGTACTGTTCAATAAATATCTGGGGACCGCTGTATACCTAGGCTTGTTAAGAATAAGTTTGCCAACAGATATAATCACAGCTAGATCCAGGACATCACTGGTACACTATAAGAGAAACCTTTAGCAAATCACATCCTAAGAGACTACGGGGGAATTTGCTGTTTACCTGCTCTATAGCCAATTTCAGTTTCTGGGTCTGTCAGCTCTTCAAAAGCATAGCTAAAAAAACAGTCAAACATAACGAAATTTCTAAATACTCTGCACCTCAAAGCAATCAGAAGCACCCTCTGAAACTAATTAGTCATGACATTTACAACACACATGCATTTTATAAGTTAAACTATCCACAGCATTCAGAAGCTGACTGAACATATTAAAGGGGGCACTTTCTGTGCAGCCATGTGTATCAATTTCTTCTCTCCCCTCCCACCCCGCCTCCCAGTATTTGCCTGGCTTTTTCCAACCCCCAAGCCCATCGCCAAAGGTACTTACTTTCTGTTTTGTTACTTCACTTCTCCCTTGAACAAAAACCAAAGGCAAGAACATCTTTTAATTTAAGAACTCTCTTCTCACCCAAGGTGAAGTGTCTGCTTCTTTTTAATCAACAGTTGGATATTAAATAAAAATGTATCGTCTAAATGTATTGCCTAAAAGGACACAAATAATTCTTACGCCAATTCTCTGTGCTTTTTCTGTATTGCCTCCTACACCTATAACAGCACCGCTCTTCAGGAATATTGTCTCTCATGTAACTCGTCTCTCCTAGAAGTTACTTCCAGATAGACTGAATAAGATCCTCCTTTTCCTTCACACAATTCCAAATTAAATGGATTTTAGTCTCTTCTTGACAAGCAGATCGAGGTACCACCTAAAGGCTCAACTGAGCTTTTTTTTTTTCAGTTAGAGGACTTTATGATACAGAAAAATATAGTTCGTTAATGGATAATAGTATACAGAAATATGAATGAGAAACCTTTTAAACAAAGAACAAATATACAAAAACTCTACCCCAAGGCCACTTAGACAAAACAGTTAAAACAGGCAATAATATTTCCTGCAGACTGAAGAGCAGTCTTTAGTTCCACTACATACAACTTGAGAAAATAGCTCTCTTGTTTTAAGAATTCTGCTCTCACTCTCAAGGGAATAATTATCCATGCAAGTGCAATCAGTCAAACATTTTTACTGTCTGAAAAAGCATACATACATCATCAGCTCCTGCACGGAGATTTATATAGTATACTTACATGCACACCACAAAAAATTTCCAGGATAGGAATATGCTCCTACTGGTTAAACACGCCAAGTATAGACAAACTAGTCTGGCAACGCAGCACTTTGTACCAGTAGAGCAGTCTCTTCCCTCTTCCAGGAGATAAAAGCACAGTTTTGGTAGACTAACCGAGTCCATGCCAAGAGCCTGGTGCACATCCTCAGGGAGCTTTCTTACCCCTGAGAGACACAACCCTTAGTGAAGAACACGGTGCCAAAGGGCTCAGGGTCAGTACCAGTCTGTATGTCACTAAAGTGTTCATCAAATCTTCAACAGGACCATCCTGAAGCATATGTGTGCACTGCATTCAGAGGTATTCCCTGCCTTCCTGCTCCCTTCCCTCTTTCAGGCATGCTACTAACAAAGTTACAGTTTGTTTGTCACAGGTACAGGATCAATCACAGTTTAAAGCCTCAAAATAAAGCTCTGCAGCTAAAGCGATCACCCTGTAAAGAGGCAAACCTTGCTACACGGTCATGAGATTCACTGCCATTAGATGAGAGAAAAATGAAAATTATTTGTTGTTGCTACATCAGGAAAAAAGACCTTAAGAAACTTTAGGAGCTTTTACTAATTAAAGAATGAGCAAAAGAAACTAAGTATTTCCCCTCTGAAATATCAGGATATTTCAGCTCTGAAGACCTTAAAAAAAAAAAAAAATGGACAGAGCAAGTCTAAATTAACCTGCCAATTTAGAAGTACTGAAACAGCAAAAGAAATAAATGAAAAAACAATGGAAGACACGTGTTACCTGTATTTGTCAAAAAGGAAGATCTTCCGTACCTGTTATGCTGCACAGTACCTACCTACTCATAATACAAATAATTGGTCTAATATTGTCACTCAAAGGCATACACACTAATATGATGAAAGCTATTAATGGGTCTCTTTCCTTTGAATGAAAGAAAGCAGCAGTTCATTAGTTCAATCACGTTATTGTTCTATTTCAATTTCTGAGTGCCGCACAAGCCATATTCTGACCTGCACCTGTAATTCTCACTATTTAACAAACAAAAAAATAAGCAACAATTTCATTTCCACATTCTCAAACACAGACTTGGAAAAGCTTCAGTTGTCTTTGGAGCTGTTTAATTTGTTTCCTGGACAGGAGAAAAAGGTGGCTTTAGGGGAATAAATTACTCAAAATACAGGAAGATAACTGTTTTTCCCGATTTTAATCTTCAGTATATGACCACTACAAGGATCTTTCCAGCTCACTCTTCTTCACAACATTCCCTCAATTTCCGCCACTTGGCAGCAGCAACGACTAACTAGTACTTGGTTAGTTCTTCAGGAGGCAACTCAAATACCACAAGGTAGCATTTGTGAGGCTTAAGAAGTCTTTCTTTCTAAAGGAAGACCACTGCACGTAATCAAGAAACAGCAGGCTGATTCAGACTCGGAGAGGTGCTACACTGACCGAAAAAGAAAGAACATTAGAGCTGTTTGACCACGCAGGTAGCGAGCCTGCTTGTCAACGCGGCCCCTTGAGTCCGGTTTCCTTGCAGTTGGTGTGCTGCGGCTTCACTGCTGTTGACACTTGACTGAGGTTGGGATACCAAGGGCTCAGCCATTTTTACTGGGAAGCTAAGAACGTCCTAGGAACAGGCACAAAAAAACTGCAACGAGATTGAAGCAAGCTGCTGAAAATGGGTCTCAGGTTCTCAGCACAAATGTGCGAAAGGTCAGCAACAACATTTGCTGACGTGACCTGGTCCCAGAAGCGATGCTTTCACCAGCACCCAGCTTCCCAGATTAATCTCATCCACCTAACAGCTCACTGACATGAGCAGACCACTTAACGCTTCTTATGCTGCAGCCCAATGCCTGTCAACCTTGCTTAGAAGGAATCTCCCTTCCAGCATTATACTATTCGGGGGATTTGGGTGTAGCAAAGCAATTGTTCATTTAGTTCTGAAGATTTGTGTGTAGCAAAGCAGTCATTAACATATTTTGTCCAGTATTACAGTGTTGTGCTAGCTGTGCAACAGTTAAAAATGAAACACAGTTCTGTTTAAAGACTAATTCTTCACGTGTTTAGAATCCATGGTTTTTTCCGCTTTTGTTCAAGTCTGCTGTGCTTTCCAGTACTCCACGATGTACCTAACCGTAGGGTCATTGGGGCAAGAGGTTTCCTTGATAAGAGTCCAAGACACAGCTTTTCAGAGACACGCTCAATTCTCTGGCACACACCTGGCTTCAGCAGCAATAGTGCCTCGAGCAGACAGAAGAGAAAGGAGAGAGAGAAGCAAAATGCACTGCCCTGTCTCATGCATTTAAGGTACACTCCAGCATCACAATGCAATAAAGAGTCATCAAGTTTCATGGAACACTTGAGAGAACTTTTCACCAAACCCATTAAACAAAAAAATCCTCCACACAATTACAAGGAACAAACCTTATCCCCATTTACTGTAACAGTATGGGTCCTTGGAGGGCTGTTACTAATTACCATGCAATCCAACAGACAGGACAGTGGACAAAGGAGGAGTCAAACCCTGCATTCCTTCATCGTCTATTGGGAAAACTTGTAGCCAAATTTCTTGAATTCTTAGTGTCTTTCCTTGTACATCAGGGGAAATTATGTACATTATAACTCCTAATTAAACTCCTTCAAAGTTACTGATGAAAAGCATCACACAAGAAAATAAGTATATCCATTATTACGCATATCTTAATGTATGTCAACACCTCATCTGCAAGTTTATGTGATAATTACAGTGGCATAAGTGACAGCTAATTCCCATCACAACATTTAATCTGGAAAAAATCCCACTGGTATTATTACTTTTCCAAAACACTGAGTTCAACAAAATTCAGTTTCTGAAAGAAACCCAGAAAACTGCCTGAATACAGTACAGCAGCCATGCGAGTGAACATCTGTCCACTGAGAATTGCTCGTATGTTCTCCAAGCGGAACTACATCAAGGATCAGAAGCAAACTCTGGAGCTGCTTGTGTGAGCTGAAGCTCCTTCAGTGTGAGAGAGTATCTTGAGGGATGCAACATATCTCAACGCAGGACTGTGCTGCGCACAATACTGCAGCACCAGACCTGCCTCAGGGACTTTGGCAGCAGTTGGGTGAAGTTTAACACGGTGCACGGCTTTAAGGAAGGCTAGATGAACATTATGTCAGACAGAATCACTACTGTAACCAAGAGGATGTGGAATTCTTTGTTAAGGAGGTTACATATCTCAGTACAGAAAAAATGCTGTATGCACTAACATTCCACTCAGCACGGTACAAGGAATGACCATGTACATCTGTAAAGTGTGTATTTGGAGCATCACTCGCAAAACCTCCAAGTTAGTGACGTACACCTTCCTTCTGAATCTGCTGTTTGATAGACACAAGTTTTGCTGAACGGCACGAGACACCACTTGCTAACGTAAACTCCCCGTTAATGAAGCTTCTGTAAATGATCTATGCAATTACTCTGCAATTAAACACCATCCTGTTTCTGAGATTACTGCAAATAGTCTTTCCAACAACTTAACTACAGAATACCCTTTCTGTTGGAATCCAAACAGAAGGGTTGAAGGGTCCTTTTTTTTCAAGCACTGATGCTAGAAAGCTTCTGCCTAAGGAAAACACTTAAGCCCAGAATACATACTTCCACAATGTTAAAATATCTTCAAAGCTTCTGTCATAGGCAGAGGATTCCTAAACCAGTTTCATCTCTCCAAGTGCATCTGTTCTTTTATGTCTCCAAGTTCAAGTGCAGTACATCATTTGATACCTAAAGAGTCAAACACTTCAAAACTTGTCTCTCAGTTGTGAGCATTAGTCAAGAATTTTTGTAGTTTGTAACACTGAACTCTTTTTATTTTGGTTAGAACAACATGTTTGTGCAACGTAAAAAGCCACCAAGAGCTGTAGAAAAACCCCATGATCACTAACTGCGCGGAAGCACATACTCTGGGTAAGTTACTAGGATGCAGTCAGTGCATGACTATATAGTACAGCTAAGGCAGTCTGGATACTTTACCTATACGTTTCTTTACTGATTTAATGAGTTTCTATAATGTCTGAAATATTACTTTAACTTTATCACTGATTACCTACATTTGCAACGCTTGAAGGATTCTTGCAGCAAGTAAAAATTGTGTAATATTACTACATTTTCTCAATATAGTTTTATGTTAGTGAATAACGAAAGAGATTTTTTTTTCTTCCTGACTGTATCATCCTAAACTCTTGAAAAACACAAATCAGAACTTGCTAATTATAATTCTATTTCTTGATCACTGAAGTGGAAGCAGTTTCCATTTCATGAACCTGCTGCATTTTACAGCTAACACTATCAAAGTCATCAGCTGTTACATCAACAACACACTAACAATTTCAATGGAAAACAAGGGCATAACTAACATCCAACCCTGGATTCAAAATCTTCATCTATAACTGCATGTACACCAAGTGAGAAGATTTAGTTTCATCCAAGAGTTACATTTTACAGCAAGGAGAATATTGCATGTACCACTTACAGTTCAGAAGCTGGCCACTCACAATTAATTTATTTTGGTTCAGTATCAACAGGGTACCTACCAGAATTTAACAGATGGCAAATACCCTTGTTGAAGAAAGGAGGGAAATAAAAAAAAAACAAAGAAGAAAGAAAAAAGGGAGCAATCATGAAAAACAAATTGTAATACAAGAAAAATCACTAGTAATCATTCATGCCCAGTTAATTATCAAAACATGCCCCAATTCTTATTATAATAACATACTTGCAGCTAGCTCACAATCCCTGTTTACATTCCAAGATAATTTACAAGCGCTTTACAACTGCATGTTTCAATAACCTTACAAGGACTTTTATTCCTTTGTGGAAACAGAGCATTACAAAATGTCAAACTTGTTGCAAAACCACTGATAAAATTGTGATTAAAGTAATCTCTACTAGAATTCCACCAAACAGATGCTCTATTAAAAAAAAAAAAATTAAGGTTGCATTCCTCCCACCTGAGTACTTCTTCTTTGCAAAAAAATATTTTAAAAAATTATGTAAATAACACAGGATTATTTTTTCCAGTTCTATTGTCAACTGTTGTTTCACACACTGGAATCATACTTCACTTCACTGAAGGTTACAGACCAAATGCACTAAGGCCTAAACTTATGTATTAATGACTGGATCACTATATTATCCTCATGACATCTGCATACAAACATATAAGGATCTCCTTAGGTGACATGCACTGATTTGACTGCATAGCTGTCAATTACCTTCAGAAGACTTGGATTTTACAACCTCCAAATATAAATGGAAAGGAAATGCTCTAATTTCCAAAAGAGTCAATATCCTGAACTTTTAAGAAAGGTTTTTGGATACATAAAGTGAGCAAGATCATTCATAATGGAAGCTGTTCTGCTCTTAATGAAAACTTTGCCCTCTATTTTGCTGTGCAGAGTGCTGAACATACATTCCAAGGGAACTGTAAGCCATCAGTAGCTCAGACACCACCAAAACTCGGGACACTCTAAGCAAACAAAAACTTAATCATTGACCACACTTCTTGATTCCTTCAAACAGATTCTGGCAATTTGCAAGCTCCCAGAGTATTCCCATTAGGCGTATCTGAAGCACACATAAAGCAAATTAGGCAAGAGGGCACGCTACTAGTCAGGACACATCCCCTGAAACTTCAGAGGATCCACTCCCAGAACTCTTACCACATCCCCCCATGCTCTTCTTCCTTACCACCCTTCTCCAGGGTAATTTCCTCTCACCCTCTGTGCCCTTTTAGCAGCCCAAATCCCTCCAATTAAAAACAAACCTATGGCAGAAAATGCCAGGAGCAACTCAAAACCAAGTAAAAGAAGGTATCCCATACAACAGCATTCTGTGAATGAACCAACTCCATAGGAGCACTCTGAGTCAGTTTGCTTTCATAAAAAGAAAATAATCATAGACTCGTGAATTGTTTAGGTTGGAAAAGACCTTTAAGATCATTGGTAACCTAACACTGCCAAGTCCGCCACTAAACCACATCCCTAAGCACCAAATCTACATGTCTTTTAAAATACCTCCAGGGACCATGACTCAACCACCTCCCTGGGAAGCCCATTTCAGTGCTTGATAACCATTTTGATGAAGAAATTTTTCCTAATAACCAATCTAAACCTTCCCTGGCAAAACCTGAGGCCATTTCCTCTCATCCCATCACTTGTTACTTGGGAGAAGAGACCGTGACACATGCTACAGCGAAGGAAAGCCTCCTTCAAGCGACGGAACACATACAGTAGCATCAATTTGCTACTCTGCCACCTGTTTGGATCTAAGAGCAAACTCTGAGGGGATAAAAAACCAACACAATTCGAAGTTATCCGAGGCTTCGCTACACAGGTTAGTAGAGTGCACTCCACAGATAGTCCTGTATAAATAATCCACTCCAAGTCAAGGTTTGTTGGTGCTGTCTGGACAGAGACTTGGATTTTGCTAAGCATCTAACTCTGACTGCAAGTACAGCAAAATTTGAACACAACAGAAGAAAAAAAATGCCACAAAAGCACAACTATACTGATGACAAAATCTTTTCCATAAGCTAGCCCAGTAAGACTGGCACATTCTGGAGGGAAATGGAAAAGCAGTTTTCTCTCCTCAAAGAAAGGAAGAATGAAAACTTAACTTCCCAGCAGGAGTGTAAAGCTGTGACTGGTCTCAGTCTCCAAGTTCCCACATACATACCTGGTCCTTCATTACCCCGCTCCTCATAAAAATATCAATGGTTACTCAAAGTGAGGCAAATGGGGATGTAGCCTCTGTAGAGATGCAACTAGCTACACTGTGTAAATAACAAGATACAGGTCTTTGGGAAGTGTTGAAAATGTGCTCCGTGCTGCAATTACATGCAACAATTTTCATTCTTCTTACTCACCTCAGCCTCATGTAATCTCCAAATGGTGCATCTAACCAAAGCGCTCCAGCAACACAACTGGAGATTTATCTTGTATGTTTGGAGCAAGTCACTTGGCCTCTCCATGTTTCTGTTTCTCCATCTGTGACACTTCAAGAAAGCTTGACAGGCTCAATTATTAGCAGCCTGCCAAGTGCTAGAGACAAGTGCATCACCAAAGCATTAAAACCGTGTTCACTGGTTCTGAAAGGGTAAACTGTTAGTCAAACCAAAATAAAAACAACAATATCCTTACAAGAAGGCTACGCTTTTTTAAATGTAGAAGTAACCGCATTATTTTTATTTTTAAAATCATTTTTGCATCTGTTTACCTTATTTGCCCTTACAGAAAAAAAAAAAAATTTACAGTTGGACATCAGATCTGACTTTCTTCTGAACCTGGTCCCTCCATTTACTGTTACACACCTGAAGGAGGCGATGAGCAGGGAGAAACAAACCAGTAACATCAAATGGGAGTTCCCAGCCAGACCCACTGTCCCTAGGCCACAGGGGAAGACCTCTACACATCAAGCTCCATGAGCAATCTTTAACTGACAGATGTCAACAACAGGTTGCCTGATCAGGACAGAAAACAGCCTGGATGCCAACAGTGACAAGAGCAAACTGTTCCCAACACCTGCAAAATACAATATACTACATACTGGCAGTGAACACAATTTAAGCACTAGACTTCTTTCAAAGCAGTATCCATGTGAATTTTTGTATCTACAGAAACCCAAGATTCAGGCTTTCGCTCTTTTGTAAATGTTGCTTTTGCTGCAGTATCAGCAAGAGAATTCTCACAAAGCCATCCCTGGCAACAGAAACAGTCCATGTAAAATACTGACAACGGACAAGGATCATCTAAAAATACTGGCTATGTAACGCAGATGCATATTGAGCAACTCCCAAACACTAGTTCCACTGAAGAGTATATAATATTTACTTTTTATAGCTAAAACCAGTTGCTGTAAGAGACAGCTGAAACAAAATAAGAAATCCAAGAGATTGATAAATAGTAATTTCTTGTAATTTTTCCAATTATTAATACATGAATAGCCAAATAAAACAAAAATTCTCCAATGTATCACTAATTAAAAATGCTTTCATGTAGGCAAAAGACCCCCAGCACACTGTATAAAAGTTGTAACACCAGATGAGGAAACATAACAAATGCATTGAAAGAGGGTCATTTTGAATCACCAGATACTTAAGAGCAATCTCAAAACCCAAAGCAAATATGATTGCAGAGAATTTTCTAAATATGTGCATATGTGTACATATATATTTATATTTTTAGGATATCTGCTATAATCAGCCTGTAGATTTTCAGCATACAAATATGGCAACGCTGCACAGAGCACTGGAACAGGCTGCCCAGGGAGGTGGTGGAGTCTCCTTCCCTGGAGACTTTCACGAGCCACCTGGACTTGTTCCTGTGTGATCTGCTCCAGGTGATCCTGCTCTGGCAGCGGGGTTGGACTAGATGATCTCTAGAGGTCCCTTCCAACCCCTAACACTCTGTGAATCTTGTTCTTGCTAACATTTTTGTGTGCTTCAGACCTTCCTCAGACTGCAAATGTGTGTTTTTACTACACTTAGCTGCTACTTTAGCCAGCACGTAATTTAAAAGATAGCCTGATGCAACTGCCGGGATTGTGCACTAGCTCTGCTTCCTTAAGCTCCCACATCTGCAAGAGGTATTTCATTCCCACAGTTCCAAGCCCACACTGCAGAACTACCCCGCCCACAGCACCCTGAAGAGTCACCACAGTAAGAGTAATGAGTTTCCCTCCTGACAGGTCAGTGTGGCTCGCTTTCGGCAGGTCACCAGCAGTAAGAAAGTAGAGTTTCAGTTCAATCAGATGTACAGAGGTGAAAGTACTGCTCTCCTGGAGCTGGCATCTGACCTATGTGCCATATCAAGTACATACCGTTTAGCAAGAGCTAACATGCTTCTTCACATCGCTGCCATTCAGAACAGAAACTCTTCTGGCGTGAGTGACTGCTGTTATGTGTCTCCTGGCAGAAGCACACCTCGACATTTTGGTAAGAGGGAGTGAGAAAGAGAGAAAAGGCTGCTTTGTAATCAACAGACATCAGACGGAAACGCATGGTTCAAGATGCCCTCCCTGCCATTTGATACGCAGGGCGCCAACACAAAACCCAGGGAAAACCCAGCATGGTTTGGTGCTGTCGTGTGCTATATGAGGCTCTCAAACTCTGCAGCTTGTGTCTCCTGAAGCAAGTCCAACTTTTGGAAGATGATGATCCTGATCCATTTAGACTTTGAGACTGTGGCATGACAATCTAGAACATGCCTTTTTTTCAACATGTACCTTATTTCTCATTTGCCTTCTACAGGAACAAGAACTTTGGTGCTGTTAACTTCCAGCTTGAATAACAGCCATGAGGAACACTGCCTCACAGGAAGGTGAAGCCTTGGGCTTTCTACAGTGCAGTGGAGTTTCCATACATTTTGAAGATTTTTATCTGACAGCAATAGTGAGATAGATCTGCCTAACACACAGCCCATCAAACCACTGCCTTGGCTGGTCACATTCTGCAGGCAAAATAACTTTATCTGACCGCTTCCTCCAGTTTTTAATGAATCTGACCCTACTGCAGGGTATCAGTCTCCTTCTTGAACTCCTGCTTTCAGATTAGAAATGACTCTTTTTAGTGCCTTATGTCAAAACAAGTATAATCTTTTGTTGTTGTATTTGCCACAGTCTCAAATATAATTTACCTGAATGCAGGTATGAATGCAATGATGTTGGGAAGGTTAAGCAGACCAATCATCTGCTTGATCTTAGCATGGTTGTTAGTATTCTGCAGAGAATACTGGTCTAAGGGCAAAGCCTGGCCAAACCTAACATTTGTAAAATTGTAGACAGAGGGATGTACACAGTGAGGGGACCATGGCAGGGACACTCAGTCCAAACATTCAGTCCAACTCACTACAAAGGTAACACACTAAAAGGGACTCCAAGTGACTCCAAGTGTAAACTTCTAAATAGTTCAGAACTGCTCAGCTAACAACTGATGGATCAGACACCTGTCAAGCTGTGACACGTTGGCACTGGCAACAACACAAAAGATTCAGATTCCTTAGACCTTTAGAACTCCCTCATAGCACTTCTACAAGATAGCACAGGACATGTGTGACCCTGTACATTCCTGACCAGAAACAGCCTCAGCTTATGCACAGAAAATTCACATGGCTCTAGAACAGACACACTGACACACATTTAGAGCAAACCCCATCTTCCAATTCTCAGTTTGTTTTTGCCTTTCCAACTGCAGGGGTGTGTGTGTAAATCTATTCTGCAGTTGTGAAATTCTTCAGTTTTCATTGGGTGTGTAAGCCCCAAACCCTAACATTTCATAAAAAGAAATCCAGTATTGAATATTTTCCTTTTCAGAATCTCAATTCATGTTGCCTTCTTTTACAAGTTTTTGGAGGCAGCCATACTGGTAAGGGGATTAGGGACCATTATTTGTAAACTTGAGATGCAGAACATTTGCTTTGCACTTATTTTGTATACAGTGCTTACAAGAGTTACAAGACCACTGATGCTGGGGAAACCCCTGAAAGCGTGTCTTCACTGAAAGTAGGGTTAAAGGAAGCACCTAACCCACATACACATCTCTCACTAAAGTTGCATGGTACCTTAAATCAGCAGTGATTGGCCTTGCTGTGGGCATAGCCGAGAGAAAAGGCCACCCTTTCACCGAGACTGGTGATGATTTTACATCAAAGAGGCAAACTAAATGATGAAAGTGCTAACATCCTTCAAAAGATTCCTACTATTTCTTTTGCAAAACCAGGACAAAAAGTTTTCACACAATTCATTAGAAATTACAGAGCCTCTTACCATACCATAAAGATTCCCATACTTCCTGGGAAAGCACCAGGGACTTTGAGGATTTCGTGCCACAGCGTCTACTACATCCCCTTGATAAGCTATTCCTATTTAATTGTATCATTAGAAAAGGGCGCCTTATTTCTGAACCGATCTAGCTTCAGCTTTCAGCCATGAGAATCCCCTTAATCTAGCTGACAAAGAACCATCTAACTGTCAGATACCTTTGCCCTGTCTAAGTACTTACAGATTTATCAGGTAGCCTCTACCAGCTATTGATAAACTAAATAGATAGAGCTTCTTAAATCTTCCATTCTAAAGCTGATTATCCAGACCTCAAATTAATGCAGTTTTTTCTGACTCCTTCCAGTTTTTCCAACACCTGATGTGCACATCAGAACTGGGATACCATATTTCAGTAAAGCTGTATAAAAAGTAGTAGGATCCATCTCCAGGTCTCGTGATTTCAGCCTTCTTCTAGACTGCTTCGCACAGGGAGTAATACTTTAATTAATCAACCCTCTAAGGTAATTCTTCCTTC
This sequence comes from Rhynochetos jubatus, assembly GCA_027574665.1. Lineage (NCBI taxonomy): Eukaryota > Metazoa > Chordata > Aves > Eurypygiformes > Rhynochetidae > Rhynochetos > Rhynochetos jubatus. The sequence continues at coordinate 14,820,941 of CM050652.1, forward strand.
CCTACTTATATCCTAGATAGATCTTTTTCCTAACACAACAGATTTAGAATGGACAATGACAAAATTTACTTGTGTTTGTTATAAAGAAAAATATATGTATTTTTTAACCCAAACTGCAAAAGCTCTATATAATGTATGAATTCAGTGCCTGTATTTTACAAGAAAAAAACTACAGAGAAAAAGATTATGTTGCAGTCATGTAGTAGTTACCTAATTTAAAGCTACCTCTTTGAACTACTATTTCATTCAATAAACTCACCACTCCCAGCCTATTTTGCACTATGGTGTTCTGATGCTTACTTATATATTCACCTCTTGAGGTGCTGGGTGGCCACAGATTTTATTTTCAGCAAAATCCAGTGGGCACAATGAAAGATTGCTTCAGGCTAGAGGCAGTGTTCTACCAGACAAAAGGCAGAGCTGCAGGCTAGTCATGGAGGATTTGCTAATGGTATAAATCTACCCATGTAGTGAAAATTAATTGCCAGTTATAATCTTCAATTATTACTGTATCAGCAGCTAGTTTCCTTCCTATCTTGGATGAAAAAAGAACCCAAGTAAGATCATGAAGTATCTGGGATTACTATTTCAACAAACTAACAAAAAGCAAACTGCCAAAAAAAAAAACCGTGCCAAAAAACCGAAGTGGAGATTATAAAATCATACCCTATCATATCTGGAAATGTCCATATCGTCCTCACTGGCAGAGCAGGTGTAGCGAAGAAGATGATGCTAGCGATGTTTGCACAAGAAAGGAGCAAGCAATCTACATTTTGGAGCAGTAACATTAAATTCTACTTTTTAGCAATTTTAAAGTGATAGAAAAGCACCATACTAGTATTTGTATGACTTGCTAAAATATAGTGAAGTAGTGTGTTTTTTTACTATAAAAAAGAGCTGGCCTATTCTCATAAGCTTGGTTTGGGCAATGGTTCTTTGGCAGAAAGATTAATACCAACGATGTATTTTGAAAGACGGCAGTCTTCGATCACTGCTTAATTTTCATGAGCAAAATTTGGTGCCAATGGGAGCACCATCTTTTCAAAACTGGTAACCAGAGCGCAGGTCAGTAAAGACCGCCATGACCTCTCACAGGGAAAGATAACATGCTTTGGTCATTTTGCCTTTTTTCTGGCTGGTTGGTTTTTGTTTGGTTTTTTCGTTAGCATTTTTGTTTGTTCGTGTGTTTGTAAATCGATACATTCTATGTACCTGGTTCTCCTGGTAATCTAGAAATAAGGTACAGTTCCTTTCCTTTCCAAACCATTAAGCAATAAGATATTTCAGTGAGGACTGGATTAGACCCTGTCAGTACAGAGTAGACGTTCAGTGTTCTTTCATTTAGTTCCAGTGCAGGTAGGACTAGGCTTTCAGCAGCAGCCATATTTGCGCTCCAAGATGCCCCTGCCCCCTGTCAGTGACAAATGCATTAATTTCTGCACATAGCCGGTAGAACACTTTGGGCCTTTTTCCAATGAAATGTGATCTATGAACATTATCGGTAATCAACTTGTTTATTCTCATTTCTTCCCATTCACTCGCTTCCTCGGCCTCTCCTCACACCAACAGGTGGTCTGCAGGCTGAATCACATTTCATACCCTTCCTTGAGATATACACACACTGCCCCGATTATGATTCAAAGCAGCTTTAACGCATGATTTTGAACACAGGGGAAGTCTCACTTACAACCTCACAGTATTAAAATGAACAAGCTTTTAAAAGCACTTGTCTGTGTGTTGTTTTCATAGAACTCTGTGCTTACACATGGTACATCAGAAATCTGCAATGAAAAGCCCACATTCAAGCAGTTCTCCTGAAATAAATACAAGTTTCAGAGGAATCTGGACACAGCAGCCTCACTCTGAGGTTGAAAGTCCGCAACAAGTGTCAAAGCTGCTTACAATTTTGCATGTCATTTATCCTTTGAACCTGTAATATACAAACAAATGGGCATAAAAGAACTAATACAGGAGTATGAAAGAATGACAAATGTTGTTGCATATACAATGTGTTAGTTTCTCTTCATTTTTTGCCTAGTATCAAAACTAGGGCACCATTCGAGAGAACAGATGAGGTTGAAACCTAATAAAAAAAAGGAATGTTTAAGTATTTGGAGAATAGAGGGCATGTTTAGGGAACAGAATTAACGAAGATTAAGATTTATCTTTCAATATTTATGTTATTTTTCCTGTTTGGCAATTACAATTAGTTTCACTTTCCAGCTTCAAGACAGTAAGACAACATTAACAAAACAGGAAGAGTTTATTTTTACAAATAAACTGCTTTCACTACAAATCTGTTATGTACACTACTTTCCTGTGCACTATACTATCAGCTTTGATGACTCTTTCCTCCACAACAACTAATTATTCCCTACCTCCTTCAAATAGCAGCCTGCATGAAAATTTTCAGTGTTCATAGACTGACTTTTGTCTTCACAACATATACTGCTTACAGCTTTCCCTGAAGTGGTCTCTGAAATATAGTGTATCTTACTGGTTTTTAAGGCTACCACTTTTATACATGTTACATCATTTAACACCTCTGTTACACATCCCTGCAGAACTTTTCCAAGTATGTATTTAATAACAAGGAGTTAAAAACAAAACAAAACCCACCACACCAAAAAAACCCCACCCCAAACCCCACAAAAACTCACATTCAGGATAAACTCTTACCTTCCAGGAAAGCAATGATGGTCTACAATAGCTTTGCCAAAGAGCTTGGAAAACAGTCAGAATAGTCACAGGTATCTTGAAAAGCTGGAAACTTGTAGCATTCCCTCCTTCAGTGATGCAGTCAAAGAACTCAAAAATATCTCTTTCAAATAATACCTCTCAAAAATACCTCTTTCAAAATCTAAATACCTACAAGGCTTGGTAACGTTCACACCCAGTGTACTGTGAGTTATAAGAGTAGCTGAAGAAAACTCATACCAAGCACAGAATGTACAAAGTCTCTATTAAAATCGCTATACATGCACCTCACTATAACTTCAAGAGTGAAACATCTTTTTCTTCCATTTCTCCTTATATTTTTGCATTGCAGTCCATTCAGTTTCTCAGTATATTTGCCCAAGGTCCTACAAGTCTTCTAAGAAGCCAAAAATAAAACAAAACCATGAATACTGATTAAAACCACAAAAATCTATGATAGTGCATGAAAAGAAGAGAAAATCTTCAGGCTTTTTTCCCTTTTTCCCCTCAGTAACTCTGTAAGACAAAGTGTATACGCTGCTGGCATGGCTGAACACTGATAACATCCAGGGACAGGCAGAAAGTTCCTTGGGAAAGGCAAGCAAGGTTAAAACCTTCCAAGTCAAAGGATCAGCTCAATCCTCCATGCATGAGCGAACAACTCTTTCCTGCCAGCCTTCTCCTCTTCCTGTCTCTTTCCTTACACAGATGTTTAGTACTACTAAAGACATGTGAAAGCCTGAGATTAACTTCTTACACACTGAGGAGCCTGCATCATGAATGACAGCCATTCTACACAGCATCTCAAAAGTCATTAAGTCCTGCTTTCTCAGCAAAAAAAAAAAAAAAAAAAAAAGAAAAAAAAGAAAATAGTAGTTCTGTATCATAAAGCATGCATGTCTGTAGCATGTAGGCAGCAACAAGTTTGCTTTGCCCTGGAAGACAAACAAAAGTCATAGAGCCGCGTTTACTGCAGCACCGCGCCCAAGCTCTGATGTTACACCCTGCGCAATCCAAGATTAGCCGGAGCCCAGTCCATGATAACGTAATCCTTCGGCCTTGTCTCCGCTCTGGAAGCGGGAAGCACAAGTCAGTATCAGTATGTGACAGATCACGTAGACTTATTATCTACTAATGATGCACTGCAAAGAACAGAAATACTGAGCTAGAAACCAGCAAGCAAACTACTTAGAGTAGTTACTACTTATTCGCAAAAACGTGATGTGATCGACATGACCAGTCACCACAGAACGGAACCATTCTGCTGCCACAGCTGTGATCTACACACTCTTCTCCCAGGCAATAATCTCTGGATTTCTCCAAAATGCTGCTGCTCTTCAAGGCTTTGAACCTTCTCAAAGGCATGTTATGGATTCAAGCATGGCATTGTCAGAGAGAGCAAACAGCCAGCAGTCTTCTCTTCAGTCATCTCCAAAAGATTTCATCCAAGAACCCGACTCAAAGGCTGACCTGGCATATATCAAATGGCATCAATTTACTCTCTCAGCACTGCTCATTATTCCTGTCCACTTATTTTGGTTACCCAGGACTCCACCCCCTTACACACTGACACAGTATTTTTCCCCCTTTTTGTTTCACCCAGGGTGTTTTTTGCTTCTCCTTCCCACAACCAGATCCAACTCCACCAAATCTGAACCCATGTTCATCTTAAATATCCATTGCCTTTGCTTTATTACTGCCTGTCCCAGAATCTGCAGTGGAAAAGGAAACCAGCCTGGAAATGAGGTTATTGCACATTTTCTCTCTCTCTCTCTCCTGCTGCTTACTAAGCTATGCCATGCCTCCAGTTGAGCTGAACTCACACCTGCAATTTCTGCCTTTTTTTCCTCCTACTTTTGACTCACTCCTCAAACCTTTTCTCTTATACCCATTTCTTTCTCAACAATAGAATGCAAATATTTATTCCAAGAGAAAGCCAGAAAACATAATAATCGTTTCACATTCTCCCTTCCCACTCTTTCTCTTCCTTACAGCTTTCCCTTCTTCCTCATACCACAGAGACAAGACACATCTGTCCCACTTTCCACTTGCCTCACTCACATCACCCCATACTTCACATCTTCCTCTTCTTGCTCTGATGGAACAGCCGGACAGACAATCAGTCTTTTCTATGTTTGGAATCTGCTTCTGACCCCTTGCTTCTTTAACTACACTACTTCTTTTTCTATCCTTCTTTCACCTCTAAGCACATCATGAACTGTTTGATAACAAATTACATCTTTAATTTTTCTTGAACTTCAGCCTGAACTCCCTTCAGCTATCCCTTACACTACACTGAAATAATTTTCACTAAAATGTCTAAAAACTTTTTACTATTGCAATGTCAAAATAAGTTAATAACTTCCATCATCCATAACCCTTGTGCATGTATCCTGGGCTGCATCACAAGAAGTGTGGCCAGCAGATTGAGGGAGGTGATTCTCCCCCTCTGCTCTCACGAGACCCCACCTGCAGTGCTGTGTCCAGCTGTGGAGCCCTCAGCATAAGAAGGATATTAACCGATCGGAACAAGTCCAGAGGAAGCCACGAAGGTGATCAGAGGGCTGGAGCACCTCTGCTATGAGGATAGGTTGAGAGAGTTGGGTTTGTTCTGCCTGGAGAAGAGAAGGCTCTGGGGAGATCTTATTGCAGCCTTCCAGTACCTACAAGGGGCTGACAAGAAAGCTGGAGGGGGACTTTTTACAAGGGCCTGTAGTGACAGGACAAGGGGTAACGGGTTTAAACTCCAAGAGGGTAGATTTAGATTGGATGTAAAGGCAGAAATTCTTCCCGGAGAGGTTGGTGAGGCACTGGAACAGGTTGCCCAAAGAAGTTGTGGATGCCCCACCCCTGGAAGTGTTCAAGGTCAGGCTGGATGAGGCTTTGAGCAACCTGGTCTAGTGGAGGGTGTCCCTGCCCATGGCAGGGGGGTTGGAACTAGATGATCTTTAAGGTCCCTTCCAACCCAAACCATTCTATGATGCTCCATAGAAATTAAATGCCTTTCTGCTTTTGAAATATTCATTCTCCTTTTCTGACTTCCATGACTCTACTCTCTCCTGCTTCCCTTCCTCCCTGTACCAACTCCTTCAGGGTCACTGAAGGTTCCTTATTCCCCCTTTATATACTAGCAGGGCTCCACTGAGGTACATCTTTTGCCCCTTCCCTTATGTCTGGGAATTCCATCCACAAACTCAGCTCGTAAGGAGATGGGTCTCAAACAGAGTAGATTTATGTCTAAACAAAAAATCTCAGCCTATCTTTCTGACACCTCATGTCACTGAGTAGCTGTCAGCTTCAGCTCAATACAGCTAGAACAGAACTCAGATCTCACCTCTCCCACCCTCTCTTCTCCACCTCCTTTCTTGATCACTGTGGACAGCATTACCATCTTGCCCATCATTCAGATATGAAATACTATGTCATCTTTGACAATAAATTCTCTCTTGATCTGTTCACTCAGGCTATGTCTATATCTAAATGATTTTTCTTGTTCTGCACCCTTAGGATAAAGTCTTCCCTAAATATCTTCAGAGCTAAAGGTTTGTCCGGGCCTTCAGCTCACACTAGTTGCTAAAATTTTCTTCTTTTTCATCTTGACAAACATTATCCTGCTTCTTCACACTGTTCCAAATGTTCTTTCTTCTATATTATCTTAATGATCTACCATTCTTGTCTCTGCATCCTTCTATGCACAATCCTCCATTCCAACTTTAAACGCAGGGAACGGCTCTTTGCTGTCTAGGCTCCTCTGTCTTACCCACGCTGTACCATCCACATACTACTTGCTGTCACACCATTTGCTCACATTTTTAGTTGGCTCATAATGTCAGCATCCATTTACTAAGCTTTTAACAACCTGTCTGTATTTTCATTCAGGCCAACCTCCACACTTGAGTAAGGATACCTTCCAAGCTCTTGCAAAACTATTTCACTGCCTTCCAAACATCACCTTAAAGCTTTCCTTGCCACAGTTCCAAGAAAGCTACTTTAGTTTAGGCTAAAGTCTACCACCTCATGTTCAGCAACTAAATGTTTTTGTTTGTCAGTATCAGAATCCCTGCTTTGTCACATATTGAAACATCCGTCCTCTGCAGCACAATGATTTCACAACACACACATGCACACATCCTGCGCCAGTACCCTGCGCAGTAGTGTGTAGTCTCTGATGGGGCTGCTAGGCATTAAGATCATGTAAATAATAATGCTGTGCCCCTAATCATGGTAGTAACAGATGAATTACCTATATTCTTCTAGATCCCTGTCCTCTGACCGTCTCCATTACCAGCCCAAACAGTTTTGGCTCTGTCAGTGGTGGTTGTGGTGGCACATGTACAACATGCTTTCCAGATTTAAATCATCAGTAGCATTCTGTCTCAATGAGGCATAACTAAGAGCAGCTTAAAAAAATAACTGCATATGATAACTACCACCTGATAATCTACCTGATCCGGACAATCCCGAGTGTCCAGCCTGAGGACAGAATACCTATCAGAGATTCAAAGAGGAACACACATGATGATTTACACTTCTGTAAATCTCTGCTTCCACTCTGACCCTTTCAGCTCAGAACAATGACAAGCCGAAGTCACCTTATTCTACCACTGGAGAGGTTCAACCCCATCCTGTTTTGTCTTGCCAGAGAAGACACTTTCGATCCAAAAAAAACTTGTCAACAACTATTACTTACATGATGTTAGCACTGTTAAATCCAAATACAGCTTCATATTCCCAGTCTCCGCCCACCCCCTACATCCAGCCCCCCTGCTGCAGGAAAAGGAAGAGAAGGAATGACTGAACAGAAGGCATCAAACATTGTATGTTAGAAAAAAAATTATAAACAAAACAAAGAAAAAAGCACAGTGAAGATCACACACAATCAATCTCCGTGAACTCCTGCCCTTTGCCAGTCATTCTTAGGGCCTGATGTTACTTCATCAGCCACCCTTCTGTCTCTTCTGCTGAACACCTGCTCCAAGGGAACGGAAAGGGAAGCAAGCCTAAACCCCCTGTGTACTGCACACAGCTCTGTCACAATACAACTGCTTCCGTTTCACAGATGATTCAGGAGGGGCCTGGGGACTAAGTGAAACTGCGCTAGACATTCATCGGTACCAGCAGTGGTACAGAACCTAGGACTTTTGTCTTCAAGTTCTTTGCTACTTCTGGCTGATGTCTTTTCTGATCCGGAAAAACTCCACATCTTTTTTGCAAAACACCACACATTTTAAAAATACATGCACACAGAAACTGTAATGCAGGAAGACCAAATAATTCCAAATTTTAATTGCTGTCAAGAATAAACAGGAAGATGTGTTGGGCTTAAGTTATATTATTAATATGAAAGGAAATTGCCGAATAATAAACATAACATTTCAGAAGTAAGGAAGACATCTCTATTAAGCACAAGACCAAGAGAAACATAGAATCACAGAATGGTTTGGGTTGGAAGGGACCTTAAAGATCATCTAGTTCCAACCCCCCTGCCATGGGCAGGGACACCCTCCACTAGACCAGGTTGCTCCAAGCCTCATCCAGCCTGGCCTTGAACACTTCCAGGGATGGGGCATCCACAGCTTCTCTGGGCAACCTGTTCCAGTGCCTCACCAACCTCTCCGGGAAGAATTTCTGCCTTTACATCCAATCTAAATCTACCCTCTTGGAGTTTAAACCCGTTACCCCTCCAGCTTTCTTGTCAGCCCCTTGTAGGTACTGGAAGGTGCTATAAGGTCTCCTTGGAGCCTTCTTTTCTCTAAGCTCGACAAGCCCAACTCTCTCAGCCTGTCCCCATAGCAGAGGTGCTCCAGCCCTCTGAGCATCTTCATGGCCTCTTCTGGACTTGCTCTAACAGGTCCACGTAATTCTCATGTTCAGGGCCCCAGAGCTGACTGCAGTACTGCAGGTGGAGTCTCACAAGAGCGGAATAGAGGGTAAGAATCACCTCCCTTGATCTGCTGGCCACACTTCTCTTGATACAGCCCAGGACACGAGGCAGTCAGAAAGCCCACTTCTACAGCATCAATGGCTTTCAGGCATAACTTCTAATAAGCCATACAACAAGCTACAACAAAACCACTCCCTTAAAATCAACAACATTTAACCACAGAAAGTGACACAAAAAAGACAGAAATGATGCATGCAATAGTTGATTTTCCTCTGCCCCACATTGGTCTTAAGAGGATTCCATCTCCAATTTCTCCAATTTAAGTCAGCTTAGACAGCTGCACAGCACTACGATAAATTGGGTCGTATTATCCACATAGTGTCTATCTTACTCATCCAGCAAGAGAACCATCAAAGACTTCTTGCTATACATTTGCTGAGACACCTCTGTCAAACACCCTTACTGCGTCACGACAGCATTTGCCACAGGTTTTTTGGCATATAAATTACCTAAAGACACCAGCTTCACTTGTCATCCTGCACCATTAACTCCTGAACCAGCTTTTTTCAAGGACAAACTGAAGAACTTCTGCACCAAGTTGAATTAGGAAGACAAAGAGAACCAGTAATTTAATCCATGCCTATATAAACTGAAATTTTTTTTTCTAGTTATTCCAAAACTACTCTTAATAATAAGCTGTCATGGCACTCATATAACCTTATGACGGAGTTAACTCCTTAAGAAATACTCACAATTGGTAGACTATTTTTACCGAAGGCGATCCTTCTTAGTAATGCATGTGGTGTTACAAATCTAGATTTCCACTGGGACTACCAGGAACTTTTGCTTTCTGCCTACAGGACTCCTGTGATCCACAACTTAAACAAAATGTGATTTGAAACACGTTTTCCACAGGATTTTCCACTGCTTACATGTCATACACCTTAGTCTTGCTTAAATGGCTAACATTTGTTGCCCCAAAGGTAAACCAGAATTTGATAATGTCCTAATTTTTAATTAGCTAGGAATAAAAGGCCCATTTCAAGGAAATTGCTCGATTTCATAGTGGAAATGGTTCAACTCCTGTGTAGTCTTCTTTTATACATGGAAACCTATATTTCATCTATAAACTATTAACCACATACAGAGGCAGATCAACAAGAAAACACACAAGTGTTTTTGTATCGCAATCAAAATTTTTGTATCTCAAAAAATGACAAGAATTCTTTTCATTTTCTGTAGTGACAGCAGGGCTTGGGTACACTCTAGTAAACACATAATTTCCCTATTTCTCAAGTCCAGTTATAATTACAACAAGTAGAAGGAATGTCAGAGACATCTTTTAATGACAGTGCTGCCAGTTGACAGAAAAATCACACATGGTTTCCTACCAGCGACCACAAGAGGTACCTTAACCTACAGGATATCTAACCTCTTCAGGGTAACTGTTGAACAAATACTGAGAGAAACATCACCTGAACTCCACCAAGATATGTGCCACCTAACAAAACCAGAATTTTTTTAAAAGTCATTTATAGAACAACAGTTTTAGATATATATTTAAAGCCATCAAATCCTGACTCAAACCACAGAACGTCCGATCAGAGCGCCTTACCGTTACTGCACACTTTCTATCCGGTGTGTGGGTTGATGAACTAAAGGACGGGTTTCAGAAAATAGCTATGTAACTATGAGGATAAACTACAATTCTGACTAAATTTCTGGGCACTATCATACATATGTTTCATTCTCCCCTGTCACCGTTCCTTCAGGAACATTAAATGAGGTGACAGCCACAACCAGGAGCCACGCCACCCCCCTGCAGAAGCTGTCCGTGGAAGAGAGAAAATAAAAGTATCAGAGCCAGATAGCAGATACTGAACTGATCAAGCATTTAAACACCAGAATGCACACCAGAAGTCAACCCCACTGTCATTTCCCATCCTGAAGAAAATCCCCATGGGGACCTTGCTCACTATTCTTATTCCCGTAAAGATAAGAATGATAAGAAAGTTTCTCTTGACAACAGCCACAGTTATGTAGCCTGTCAAATCTCAGTCTTTTACTCATCAAGCTCCACCTGGATATTACATCTGTTTAAGAACCAGTATCTCTGGAAGACCTTATTAGCTTACAGGAAAGAGAAATAAAATTATACAACATTCACCCCTCTCTTTTGCCCACTGCAAAACCAAAACGCCCAAATCACCAACTAAGTGGCCTGAATTCAAGAACCCCACCTCTTTCTTTGGGGTATGTGTTTAAAATTTTGTTACCATTTTCTTTCCCTCCCAGCCCTTTCCAACATTCCCTACGACCACAAAAAGGTGAAAGATGAAGGTGACTAAGATAAAACAAGAATGTTTTATTCTCAAGTTTTTGTTTGATATGTTTTTAAGGGAGACAAACAGCACCATCAGCAAACCACTAGTAAACAAACAAACTAACAATTAGAAAAAATATCAACTCCAATCCCTGTGCTGACATTCACCAGCTGGTTTTGTCTTGTCCTCTCTTCTTTCACAATCTCCTCATAAATAATTTTAGTTCTCTTCCTCTTGCTTTTCATAAAGTAGAATGCTGTATGCTACATCCTTTTTTTTCCCTATAGAAGTGTTCTCTACCATTGCCCAACCTCCTTAACTTCTTATTTTTCCACAAAAAATGATAAAATCATCAAGATATTTTTCTGAAGATGAAAAAAATACTGAAAGCAAAACCAATCAGTATCCCTTTAATTTGTTCTGATTTTGCCAAAGGATTTACCAAAAAGCTTTCCATCAAATATATGTGTAGGAAGCCAAAACAGAAAAAAAATATATTGTAAACAACTATCCAACAGACTTAAAACTCCAGTTGGCATGTGTAACTGTCAAGTAAATTGGTCGAGTTTGAGGCTACGCAACAGTGATAGAAAAATCTAATTTTAACACAACATCAGGAAAACAGAATAGAAGTTTTTACGCAACATCCTTAACATTAAACAATAATGAGTCAGAATGGTTAGTGAAAAGATTATCTAAGACAAAACACACACATCATCAGATTGATACCTCAATAATACAAACCCACTGAACTGAGAAACTGAAGTTGACTATGACTCCAAGTACCCAGATACAGATCTAAATCCCACAGGTGGTATTTAACCCTGCTCTAGTTCAAAGACAGAGGATGTCTTTTGCTCCTTCACAGCCTGTGTCTACCTAGCAATACCCACAGCACCTAATGCTTGCACATTTATTAAGCCGATTACTAACAGAGTTCTGTACGTAAAACCAAAAGATCACATTCTTCTATTATTAAGTATTGTATAAAGTAAAACATATGCATCCAAAATTCATCTAAAATCAGTTACAGGTTATGACTGATAAGAAAAGATCACTGTGTCTATCTCAGGCATCCAGTTACTGTGACTTTTTACAGGCCATATTGTCAAATAAATATAGACTCATTTTACTATGCATGCTATCTACAAGAAAATCTTCAATTCTTCAAATACGCCATTCAACTTCTAAAAATCCAATATAAATTCTAAATGCTGCTGCAATTCTGATAACCCCTCTTTTAGCTAAGGCGGTAGGTTGGTAGTGATTTGTCAGATAAGTTACACAATACTGTTTCTGTTTCCTGATTAGATAAGCAGATAAGGTTTTTTTATTCTGGCACAAACATTTATGCATAAAATTTTTCATTTTCTGTGAACACTTGCAACTTCACAATCCCCTCTTCACAAATCTACATGCCAGTAAAAGTCAACCTTGGACATACTGCATTTGCTAAAGGAAAACACAAGGTATTAGCATACAAAAAGCAATTACATCTACAAAACTGAACAAATGTTCAGGAAATTTCTCTCCCTCTCTGCTGCCTACATATATATTGTAGAGTAAAGGAAAGCAGCGAGCAGTATTTCTGTGTCTTTACTTCTGCCCTGCAGATGGGTCACAGGGGGCACATGGCTGCAGCACGTCTCTTGCATTACAAAAACGAGGAGCATCGCCAGACTGCAACCCCTTTGCCCAAGGATATGCTAAGGAGTATCAACCGCTTTGGCAGGCAGAGATTTGGTAGTGTTTCTCCCCACTTCCACCTGGGAATGCTGCCTCCCAGGTCTCCGCCTGGGTCAACACCGAGAGGAAGAGCAGCCCATCACCCTATACACATACAGTACGCAACCAGAAAGGAGGAAGCGACGCAGGGATGAAACTCACTGGAAGCACTTTTTCACATCTGACATCGTTTTCTTCTACAAAGCTAAAGTGAAACACCGCGTTGTGGTCTGGAGACGACCATCGTCTTCCCAACACTTCCCCCCACCATGGTCTCAACACACTGTTTTGCAAATCTAAAAAGGCTCCTTGCTTAACTGCTTACAAGGAAACGGCCACGTAACTCTGGTCGTATCGACTAGAGTTGACAAAACGCAAACACTGCCAAGAAGCAAACGCGGTGAGATCAGATTTTACACTGTCTTTAACTATCAAAAATTACTGTCCTGTTTGATAAAGTCCTGCCCATCTGCCACCCCCCAGTTACCTTACAGAAGTAAAGTCTGATTTTTCTAAGACACCACTTACAATCTCCTGGCACCACAAATGCCGTAAGACCTACTCAAATAGATAAGACTGAAAAGCAAACACGAGTTGGGTTTGGTATTAAGACCTCCTATGACCACAACCCTTGGCTATGAACAAAGCAGCCAAAAAAAGTCAACACGTCACACCACAGACGCGTGCAAGTTGAGAATAAGCGCAAAAGCGTTTCTGCAGGTCCACGAGCAACGTCTTGTGCAGACCGATCTAACTCTTCAAATTTTCCCCCAACTTTATTAATAGGGATAGTGAGGCTCAAGGAAGATTTACAGTGGGTGTTCAGACACACAGATGGGTGTGGTGAAAACACCTGTATTAACAGACCGCTTAAGCGAATACAGTTGAAATATTTCAACACATACTAATGTATTCAAACTTCGTGAAAGTTCTAAGTGATCCAACCCAAGTTACTACTTGGAAGCAATAACATTCATGAAGCTTTTTTATTTTCTAAATGTAACAGTCAGTTTTGGGTTTTTTTAAACTGCATTACAATGTAGGTACTATAAAAACTAGTAAGTGCTTCACACTTGTCACTATCACAATGTCAGCAATGACATTCCACTTTGTTTGGAAATAATTTTTCTGGATAGCGAGTTTAAATAAAGCTCTTTTGACAGTCTCTAACCCCCCCAAAAACAATGAGAGACTAGAGCTGACAATCTAAATCGAATCGTTCTAGGAAACAATTTGCATATTATGTATGACTAAGGAGTAGGGACGTGCTTCTATCTTTATGTCTCAAATAAGCTTATAATAAGAATTTATGTTCAAGGACTTCTAGGCGCAAAACATTTTATCTCAGCAAATTAAGCTCCTTATGAAGGCCAAGCTCCAGTAGCAAGATTTTTGTTCAATTACTTTGGAATCAAACATACACTCAACGTTACTGATAGAGGTACAAGCTGTTTGAGCTTTGAACCTTTTACCTATAAATATACTACATGAAAACCCCAGTTCTGCCTTTAACTTATTTTTGGGCTGGCAAAATAGAGGGGTTCAGACACGTAAGAATCAAGACAGGAACACAATCAAGCTTGGCATGTCTACAAAGGTCTTTCGAAAGGGAGGGTTTATGGTATTTTAAATAATTTTATTTCATGTGCACTCCATGCAATTTTATAGTTTTATCACACAAATCTACGTCACTGATTAATTAATTCTTTTTTCAAGAGCTCGTTTGGAAAACGTAAGATTCCTTTAAGCTGCTAAGATGCTCAAAATTAAACGCACGTGTAACGACAACTACAATATAACAAGAAACAACATAATTTCAGAATATATGTTATGACATTACAGGTAATAGCGGGATTTCTCTCAGCATCAGTAAGTCACACTGCAGTTTCACTATGACAGGAGTGTTTGTTATAAGCCGACTCCACAAGACACATTTCCCATGACAGAAAGGTTGGGTATGTATACTGCTTCCTTGACGGAACAGAACCAAACAGAAAGCTCCATGAAAATATGTCCCAAACCATTTCACCAGTTGCATTAGGTGCTACCCAGCATGAGGTTAACGATTCACGTCACAAACAAAATGTGTAAATTTGATTTGCCTACGCTCACCACTAAAGTTTCTCCTCTCACAACTGACAGAACTGTGTCGGGCATGGCGCACTGGCAAATACCATTCGCCTGGAATTTGCCTGTTCATACTTGAGGTACCAGAAAACTTTATGGCCCAAATGAGCTATTATATTCGGCTTTGCATAATATGCATGGCTTAGCCTAACGTAAGATAATATTAGATGCTGGCCGCTCAGCTGACTGTAAGTCACACTCAGCAACGAGAATGAAAGAACAGAATGCGACTTGAGCTAAAGCGAACGAACGCAAAGATCGTAACAGGTCATTTCGTTCTGCGGACGAAAATGTTTTCAATATAGTCACTAATGATAATGAAACGTTTAAAGTTGATGCATGGGCTCATATGCTTATCTTCACACAGAAGCGAGTTGCACCAAAGGACAGGGTCCTCGAAAAAAAATCCAATATGGCCACTGACATGTAGTTGCCTTTTGACTTAAAATTGCCTTATCTTTTACTACGTCTGTCAGCTGCACCGCGTACACCTGTTATACTTCAAAAGAAGTTGACACAGTGACAGTCATCTGCACGTATCCAACCCTGAAACGTTCTTCACGGCAGAGATCCATATGCTACTAGACTACCCTGTCAAGGCCAAACCACAGTCATCCACAGCCACCAAGACAGACAGGTAGAGAGGTGTGTCAGTACTAGCCACTTACCTTCTTTATTAAGCCTCATAACCTCCCTGCTTTTTCCACCCTCCTTTCCAGTCTCTTCTAGATCTACACCTGCAGAAGAGAAGCAGAGTCAGGAAGCGCCGAGGGCCCAGAGGTGTGCATTTATTGTTTGGCGGGGGGAGGAGGAGAGGTGAGGAGGTGAGCAGTGTTTCTATTTGCAACAGCAATAGCACAATGGTGGGAGCATCTGCCAGAGAGCGGAACCGCCGGGCCCCCCGCGGCAGCACCCTCCGCTCTCCCCGCCCCCCCCTCCGCCCCGCAGCATCCTCCGGCCCCTCCGCGCCGCGCATCCTCCCCCTCGCCCCTTCCCCCACCGCGGCGCCGCCGGCCCAGCGGCGGAGCCCGCGCCGCGGGGCAGCGGCACGGCACGGCGCGGCGTGCGCCAGCGCCTCCCGCACACATGGCACCGGGGGCTCGGCGCGTCAGCTGAGCGCCCGGGGGGGCGGCACCTCCCGCCGCGCCGCGCGGCCCCGGGATGCGGGAGGAGGGGGCGGCCCGGCCGAGCCCCCCGGCCCCGCCGGGCCCCCCGGCCCCGCCGCCGTGCGTGCGCTCCTGGGGAGGGGAGCGGCGTGCCGAGCCGCGGGCCGGTCCCTGCCCTTACTGTGCGGGGGGGCGGCGCCGTGCGCGTGCGGGGGGGCGGCCTCCCGCACCCAGGCGGCCCAGGGCTGGCCCAGGAACGCCTCGGGACTGGGCACGGGCCGCTCCAGGGCCGCCATGGCGCCGCGCCTGCTCCTGCCTCCTTGTTGCTTTTCCCGTTTCCTTCGGCGGCGGCGGCGGCGAGCGAGCGAGCGAGACACGGGATTCGAGAACGCCGCACGTCATCCTCGGGACGTTCCGCCGCCCACACGGGGGTAGTGTCAGCCCCTGCTCCCTATCAGATCGGGCTCCCCGCCGCCCAGCGCGCATGCCCGCGCCCCCCGCGCCTGCGCGTCGCGCCCCGCGACGCCGCCGGCAGCCGGGCCTGCCGCCCGCCCCGAGGGGGGCGCCGGACCCGCGCCGGCCGCGCGCTGCCTTCCGCGCCCCCGCGCAACGGCGCCGCCCGGCCCGGCCCGCCCGGGCCCGGCGGAGCCGCCGCGCGGAGAGGGACCGGCGGCCGAAGAGCCTCGCCGGGAAGGCAGCCGCTGGCCTTGCGCGCCCCGGGGTTGCGCGCCCCGCGTCTCGCAGCGCCCCGCAGTAAGTCCCTGGGACGCGCTTTCGGTGCTTGCGGCACGGCCCCCGCGCCCCAGCGCAGCCCGGAAACGGCCCCGATGGCGGTGTCGGGGCTCCCCCCCCCCACGGCTGCTTCCAGCCGCGCTCCTGTGGATCACCTATAACCACCACCACAGCCATTTTGTTGTCCAAATCCCGCCGATCTGTGTTGAGTACGGGCTTCGTCTGATCGCAGATGGGCTGCCTCTTGGCTTGGTGTGTTGGGCTGCGCTACAGCAGCTCAGAACTGGCGGGTCCCGCTCCTCTCAACACCGAGCGTTTCATGTCACTGTACAGAACCCGTGGGACCTCCGTGCTGTTCATTTAATATTAGGGCTGTGTCATTTTGGGGTTACTTCACCACTGAGGTGAGAATGGAAGACTACCCTGAAAATTTGTGTACTCAGTATACCCAGCTCAGGTCAGGAGTTACAGCGTATCGCCCCAGCTCACACTGGTTACACCAGGCATAAACACTGGCGAAGGACTTGGTTTCATGTCAGCAGCCCCAGTGACAGCCTGTGCGGCTTCTCGTACAGCTGTTCAGCCCTAGTGTCAGTGCTGAAGGTGGAGGTCTGTGGTTCAGCAGACACTTCTCGGGCTGGTGGCCTGGGCTTCACGTGGCCCCTTCCCTGTCCTACCTCTATTCCCAGTCACTTGTTTAAGACGCTTTGTCACCGGTCACTTTTTGCTGGTTCAAACCATTATGGGACAACGCTGAAGCAGAGCGTGGAATTAATCTAGACTCAATGAACAAGAATAGCGTTTAGGGCCTGCTCAAGGGTTGGAGTAGTGGCCAGAGGGGTAGGACAAGAGTTGATGAAGTCAGCACTGCTGCCTGCGGAAAGGTACCGGGTACTACAGTCTGTAGTGGATTTAGGGAAATTTCTGACAGTTTGATTAGGGCCTGGCTCTTTACAGTGCTAAAATGGGTAAACGTTTGGGGCAGAGGACAAAGACCCTTTGCCTTATATATATTGCCAACGGATGTAGTATTAAATACAGTCAGCATTCACACTCCACCTCTTCCAAAAAACTGGCTGGAATGTACACGTCCCATCATTAACACCCGGAGGCAAGCCTAAAAGCTTCCATACCATATTGCCTGGCCAGAGTGCCTTCAGTCACGTAACCTTAGCTACAAGAAGCTGCAGGAACACAAAGCAATTCAAGAAGCAGAAGGCTCTCCAAAGTATGCCTCCAAAGAGAACCTGTCAGTCGCAGCAGGCTTATTAGCAACCAACGTAAAGCAGTTGTCGGATGCGTGACCAGAGCTGTATTATGCATGGAATTTCCAGAAGCAGGAAGGGTAGTCGTCGTACAATACAAAGCCCTGGCAAGACCTATTCTGGAAAATTAAGTACAGTTCTAGCCACCAGTTTAAATTAATCTTTGTACAAAAACGCATGGAAAGGGTTATCAGAATGATCAGAGGAATTAAAAGTCTAGCGTATGGGAAGAGCTTGACTTAGTGTAGCAAAATTCAGCTGGGAATGGATATGATTGATGGTTTTAATTATAAGGAGACATAATCGTAAATGAGAAAGAAAAAGTAAAGAATAGACATAAACAGCTTAAGTTGAGGTTGAAAACCCTGCTCACTACACATGAAACTTTTTGGTCAGGAATAGCAAGATGGAATTTGTAGAAGGAATCATAAATGACATGAAGTTAATAGTCAACCATGTCTGGCACTTATGCTCAAACTCACTGCAAGATAGTTGAACAAAAGTCTTGGCAGCGTCCAAATAGTCTCATAATTAAAGAAGTTACACTGCATAGTTTATACCATAACACTTCTTTGATTACCCAAGACATGTATTTGGGGAGAAGATACAAAAGAAAGGCATGTGAGCACCCAGGAAATGAAAACCCCATCGATGAAAACCGATGTAGGATTTCAGGGAAGTATGTATATCCGAACATCTAACTAATATTAAACACTGCCACAGGATACACAAGCAATATAGCAATTCCTAACCACACAACTGAGAATAAAAGGGGAGGGGAAAACTATTTAATACAAGCTGCCGCAAACCAAACAAAAAAAGTGATGAAACTTTCCAACTTTAACACATGGCACTAATCTACATGCTGCTTACAATGACACACTGCAGAACTTCAGTCTAGGCTCTAACAGAACCATACGAAGGAAAATTAACATAAAATCAAAGATGCAAGATGTACTAATTCCTTCCTAAAAAGAAACAATCCAATGATTTACAGTTTGAGAGAAAGGTTTCCAAAGCCCTCCCGAAGGAATTCTGCCTCCTCCCTGCCATATGTATTCAAGAGCAACATTATCGTTAAACAAATGGTTCCACAATCATTGGAACAGATAGGCCCGACTGCCCAATGAGCAGCATCTTTTGCTTGAAACGTGCAAGTTCTGCTTTGGTTACGTCTATTCTACCTCTGTAGTCTGCACCAAGGAATGAAACCCATCCCTGAGCGAAGTATAGATCAGTCCCTCTCCAATGATTTGTGGGGTGCAAGTCCTGAAGTTGCGGACTTGCCTCTGTTCTGCGCCAGGGCTGCTTCCCAAGAACATGACTTACTTCACTCCAGATTGGAGCCAAAGCAAGCTAGTGTATGTTCCTTTTTCCTGGCATACGCTTTCACAAAATTTGTAGAAAGACAATTCTGTTTTATTACTTTTATTTCTCTCATACTTAAGACTTTTACTCCTCTTTTAAATTTGTTTGTATTAATTAATGGGTCCAAAAGATATGGGTGGAGAGGAAAAAAGGGAGGGAAAGGCACAAACATGATCACAAAAGACTCATTTCCATAGGAGATGAGTAAAAAAACTGCACATGAAAGTGCAGATTAAACATCCTGTTTCTTTTCCACCAGCTCACCAATAGAGAAATTGAATTCTTCCATGACCTTGAACAAGTCACTCTCCCATAGAAAAATAATTAAGTCAGTGAGGAAAGGTACTTCTTTCCCTCTCTAGTCCCTGTGGATCTTGTTTTATTTCAGCTGCCAAGTAGAGGCTTCCTTTTACTATGTGGTTTTTCAGAATTTAATATAATTCAGCCTTGATCTTGGTTGCAGCTTCTAAATACTACAGTGATCCAATCATAACATGGAATTAAAAAAGTAAACTATAAGCAAATTAAGGCCTTTAATTAATAAGCAGCAAAATACAGATGAAACCTTAACTCTAATCTTTTTAATCCATATATCACTGGTCTTTTAATAAGATGATCTCCAAATGCAAGCTTTCCGCTAAGTAACCAGGAGATAAAAATCATATGTTCCTATATCTACTTACAGAATTATAGTTAAAGACTTGGACTTTATAAAAGCACAGGAAACATTAAGACATTTTGAAGAGATCCAAAGCTGCGTATCAATCTTTGGCTTATGTGGAGATGAATCCAGCATTTATACAATTTTCAGGATCTAAAGGTTTATGTAACACTATATATAAAACAAACTAGACCAGCAGTTCTCACTTGTGGCTATCAGAAATACCGTATGTAGTCACCATGTACAAATAAAGAATGACATGATTTCATTTCAACTCCACTGTCACACACGGAGAAAATACCATGAGTTTGCTGTAGGTGCATGTGTAGTCACAACAACAACAAAACTTTGTGATCCTCTGCTTTAAATGAGGTATACCTGGCAATACACACACCAGATGGCTTTAAACTACAAAAGTAGTAAAAACCCCCAGCTGTATAAGGCTTCAACATCATAACAAGGTTATAAACATATGATGTTGCTGTGACGAAGTCATTATGGTTTAAGCAGTTTGGCAAGAGATTCATCAGTACTTCTCAGGATCCCATTTTGCAGTGGATTTACCACAATGGTGGTTTTATCTTATACAGCAGGAATTATTACATAGCAGACAGTTTTATGAACCCAGGTATCTACTTTGGTGGGAAGGGAACAGTAAATGAATCACAAGAGTTTCTTAAAGATAGTCAGTGATGGAGTTTGCATAAGAAAGGAACCAGCAAACCAGCTGGCTGCCAGTCACAGAAATACAGAATCTTCCTCCAGGATTCTGAGGAGGTAAAACAAATTTATATGTTGACTTGCGTGCAAATGGTTTTTATAGTGGATTTTTACACTCTTGCTAATTTTAACCTGTAGAATATCTGTAGTTTCTCTTTCCACAGTGAATAAATGAAGTTTCTATTTACTACTACAGCTGCACCTCAGGGGAAAAGATACCAGAGAGCTTTGTAGTGAGAAGGTGCAAACCCCACCAGACAGAAGATCCTTCTGCCTTTCTCTGGTGAAACTGATTCTGAAACTATTTTTTTTTAAATACAGTGTAGCATCCTAGTCTGCTGTGTCATAATTAGAGAAGCTAAATTCATTAAACAAAACACATACCTAAAAAGTCCTAGTTTCTGGGAAAAGATGCATACAGGATGGCCATAAAAACACCTCGGTGCGTAGCAAGCCAAATGTAAAAGCCGCTATGAGCCAGCCTCCCTAGAGCCACTCTGGCCAGAAGTTCAGTCCTTGTACTATTTCAGATCTCTTGGTCATTTCAGAAGGTGTCCCAAACACCATGTGAGTGCCATCATAGAAGTCTTGAGCTAGAGAACTGTGTTAAATAGGCACTTATAGCAGAGAAATCTATTTTAATATCCTCTGAAATAACACAAGAAAAAAAACCCCTAAATTAAGCTTTTGGTTCCATCTTAGCCAAAGAAGCCAGCACTTAAAAAAGGAACAATCAGAAAAATGGAGAACTGAAAAAGAAATTCTAAGTGTGATACTCTTGCATCCCAACAAAAACATATTTCTCAAACAAGTGTTACAAATTGTGTCACCCAAAACCACACTTGAAACACTCTAACAGCATTAATCAGGTGAAACGAGAAGTCTGAAGAGAGGTAGGCTGCACAGATCTACGAACAGAAAATGCACAATCAGGTAACTGAACTCTGGAAAATTTAAAGAAAAAATGCTACTAAAGAAGGGCCATGAACTAGAGGTGGAAATCAACAGTTACTACACATTTCAAACCCAGAAGAGTTATGCAAGCACTGTGAAAAAAATAAATTGCATGTCCTTTGGTTCCAGTGTCTAAAAGCTTACTCTAAACAATTTTGCTCAAGTATTGGTTATAGTCTAAATGCATTAACATAGCACTGTACTGCATCTAATTTATCCTGCTTTTCAAGAGGATAATTAATCTTAACTAATGTGTTATCATAACTGGAGTGTTTCTGATACCAAAACTAGTAATGGTAACTATCCATGTATCAGGACTACCTTGTACAGTGCAGACATGCATCTTCACTGGACACAGGGATTTGCCACGTGCTCGTAAGAAAACCACTTTCATTTTTTTCTGCAACAGTTTTTCAGCCAGGAGTCTCTGAGGCTTCTGTTCAGACCCATCTTCCTTTCCAGTGTTTTCTTTCCCTTGAGAATGTTCCCCATGTCCCAGCCTCCACGAAACACCTGAACATCCAGTATGAAACATGGGTCTCAGTCTCACTTCTTAGAACACACTACCCAAGGCCTCTGGTCTAACACTTGATCACGTGGACTTTGGGCAGGAAACTGAGCATTAGACCAGCTCAAGGGAGTGCATTCACTGCAGAAGACTGAGAGGTAGATTCCTAACAGTGTGGCTGTTTGGGAAGATGGGATACAAGAATGACAGGTCAAAGAGTACTTGGCAGGCTAAAATTCAATTTCTCTGTATTGACAGGTACTCAGGAAAGATCACAGGGGAGTTCTTTTAAAAGTCAGTGCATGTTTCATACTGCTTCTTAAAAATTATTAAGCATATGTAGCACTGGTGCAGCGAATCACTTATTAAATATTTATCTGTTTTGTTTTATTTGAAACAGTTTCTTGGTAAATAACAGCAACAATAATGTTTTTGAAGGCCATATCCAGACTCTAGAGGAAGTCTCTTAACCGTCCAGCTGGGAGAGAAAAGAATAAATTTGTAGGAGTTCCCTACGTTTTTGAAAGACATGTCAAAGTTCTTTAGATTTTGTGATATAAAACCACGTGGGGATGGACAAAGTTGCCTTGCCTCACTGTTTAAGTTCACATTCAAACAGCATGCTAGGTTACTAAGCTTTTCTCTCTCACAATGCCCGTGTGAATAGTGAAACCCACAAAATATGGGTCCCCAAAGATCTTCACACATTTCTCATGAGGTAGGCATAGAAATATACTTTCATTAAAAATTAAATTTGCCCTGGCGATAATATATATTATAAATTTCCATTCACCAGCCGCGTTTGTGTGTGTTGGCAGCGTACAACACCAACTTACTGCATCTCCCTCACTGCATCATAATAATTTTTCTTCTGTTCCTTCTCAACGTAGATGCCATATTTCTCCTGTTTGTATCCCTCTTTCACCCAAACACTTCCCTTTTCTGAATTTTGTTCCTCCTTTTCTGTCACTTTTACCTCAACATTGCAATGTGGGTTTGTATCTCCCACCAGGTCACTATGCTGTAGCACCATATTGGAACCTGTTTTTTGCTCCCAGCCTCTCACTCACCACCGCTTGGGCCCAGCTGCCTCACCATTCATTACCATGTCTTTTAGTATGTCCTGCTTTGCTTTTTATTCCCTACTTGGCACTTAGGAGTCTATTCTCTCCTGCTTTCCTCAGTGGAGGACAGGTCCCTCCCATATGTCTCTCCCAGCTCTGAGTCCACCTCCCATCAGCAAGCTCACTCTCTCCTTACAAAGTTGTTTGGGGTCACCCTCTTCCCTCTAAAACTTTCCTCACCTGCTTGGGGGAAGCCCCCTTGCCGTCTCCAATCTCTTCAGCAGCCAGCTCTCCTCTGCCTCGGCCTGGGAAGCCAGCAGTCCTTCCCAGCCTTGCCCTGGCCCTGGCTGGAGGCCCCTTTCCCTCAGCGCAGGGGCCTGCCTCCCCTCCTGCCAATTCCACAAGGGCTGGCGCACAGGCTGTCTCCCTCTCCCAGCAGCTCTCTGATCCCCGCTCTAAATGGGGATTTATCCATGACAAGGCCGGGTGTGCATGAGTGGGCTGCAGGGAGGCCCCCCAAGGGCTGACGGAACAGCAAAATAAAGATTTCAGCCTGGGCAGGCTGTCCCTTATCATTTGGGAGACTCTCGAGTTTGCCTCAGCCGGCCGCTAAAATTTTTTGGGCCATTCAGACAAGAGGTTTGAGTGAGGGTCAAACTGTGATGCCTTTGGTGGAGGTCACGTTTGGGCCCTAAATCAGTCGATAGCGGAGAGGGCCCAGCTTGCTCGCATGGCTTCCCAAGCCCATGGTGCTTCCAGAAGCTGGCTCCAATCACACCTTGCTTGGTGTTCTGAAATGTTTTGACACTTGTTATGGTATGTCCTATTTCCAGCTTGTACAGGAAGCAGATGTGTTGAAATGACAGAAGAAAGCAAGCTTGTTTGTCTTGTATTTCTGGCAGAGGCTGGAAATGGAGTGCCAGAAATCAGTGGTGTCTCACCTATTGTACAGGGAAGTCGCTTGTAGCTCCTCATATCGACGTGCTAACTTTGCGAGGAGCTTTGCCCTGATAAGATTTCCATCCCAACCTGGAGAAGTCAAAGATGGCATCTTCTGATAAGCGCTGCAGATTCTGTATTCAATCCAAATGGATCCTAAAGGCCTTAGCAGGAATTTGGGCATAGTAAGTGACATGCCTGACAACTAAAGGCAACTGAAGTGAAAAATACGTTTGATATTTAAGCATTGGCAATGAGAGGTTGTTTCACAGACGTTTTGATACCATCATCCTTCAAAACATCTGACATGCCACCCTACGCTTCTGTCATCAGGCTCTTCACCAGACAGTTTACAAAGGCAATACAGTTACAGAGACCAGATGTGGATAGACCTCAGTTATGGTCTCACTGATCTAATGAATTTTTTTAATTAGATACTCCTCTTAATGATATAAATAGGTTGTTCTTTGATAGTCTATTTATTGGAAACCGGTGGTTTGACAAGTGTTCCTAAGGCACTATTTTCCCCAACCAGACAATGTATAAGCACACAGTACTAATGGTACTTGGGTGTTAAATGGAAAAATATAGCTAGTAAAGAAGACAAAATAAAAGTTGAGATATTATTAAAAATACTCCATGTTACCTATGAAGGGTGCACACTTCTGAAATGCTTAGAAACTGAGATTACAACTTTCCAGGTTCAGATTAAGAAAATCTTTGTGCATCTATGGCCATCAAACATTTTAACTGGTTAATAACCTCCAATGATGCAGCTCTATACATTGAATCAAGTCTTCTTTTGCAGATACTTAGCATGTGACATCTGGTATACGCAAAAGTTACAAGATGGATGAAAAGTGTTTAATACTGTTTTAAGAAAAAACCCCCTAAAAATAATTATAAAATTGTAATTTGAGTATTTTGTAGTTCAACTTCAGACACCCATTTGTTTCATACAAGATTATAACCAGAACTGGCTGTTGATTACCAGATCTTAATTGACAGATAAAAAAAAAAGCCGCTCCTTCAAAAGACGGCAGACATCTGTGGATTCCCTCTGTCTGTGTTTAATTCTGCTGAATAATGGTAATAATAATAATAAATAATAATAATTAATAATAATTCAAATATTCAAATTCAAACCAGTTACTAAACACAAATTATCTTCCTCCTTGCGTGGAATTTGAGATTCTGCATATACTAAATCTAAACTCTTGCATTTGTACTTGTCTTCATATTTGCATTCAAGGACTCTATAATAATCTGATAATGCAATGCCTGTTTTTCCTTCTGCCTTAAGAACGTATTTTCCTTTTGGCATTGCAGTGACTTCGAAATGCTGGTACAATTGTAGCCTGTGATATAAGAAGGCTACCAAAATCAGAAAGCTATGTATAATGGGCTGAAAACTCTTGTGGAAGATTATTTGTGTAAGCATATTTTGACTGTCAGTTCTCTATGGCAAAAGTTATTTACTCTACAAGAACAGGTGGAGCCTTTTTTTTTGGTGTCCTCATGCATCATCGTAATTAGCACAATGATACAAAATCAAGTCTATTAGTAGCATAAGCAGTGGCATTTTATGGAGTTATATGTTCATGTCCCAGTAGTGTTGGGCACTTTTAAATATTGCTAATGTTGTTCTTAACTAATAAAGCAAAGTTTATGTCATGCTGTTATAAACAAACACAAATACCAAGTTAGAGGCTGTATGTAAACAGAGTGAGCTATGGTGGTAAAAAGACCTAACAACTGTCCCTTGATAAACATTTATTAGCAGTACAATATGAAATCCTTGAAACAGAGAGATGAGGCTACATTGGAGGGATTCAAAATGGTCTTGTTTGGAGAACTTAAAGGTGCATGGAGCCATGAACATGTGTCTTCGGGATTTGTAGAGAGAAAACTCAAAGGGCATCTCTGGGTCCTGAAAGTGCTTGTATGTGGGTGAATTCCTCCATTTGTTCAGGGTTTAATATTTTTGCCTATGGAATTCTTTTCATCAGCTGACAAAAACCCCTCAGTCTGCTTTTGCCAACCTAAATCTTAAGTAGCCAAATGTTTTGTTCAGTTCTCACACTACATTTGTGGCATGTGTAAGAGCATGCCTTGTCAGCCGTGGGATTATTGGTCCTAGATTTTGCAAAATTTCCCATACACACTTCTAAAACAGCGGCAGACAATTATGAGAGTTGGCAGATACCACAGACATAATTGTTTTCAGCAGTTACCATAGATGTTTTAAAAACATTTCCTTATTCAAACCTTTAGTTAGTTCAGGGCTGGTGAAATACAATCCTTCCTATTGTCTCCTGCCCTCAGTGTATCCTCTGGGTACAGCAACCGGCAGGACCTCTCTTTTTCTTGCACCTTCTTGGTCTTCACCTGCCTATCTCACCTTTTAGATCACTGGTCTGGGTAGTTTGCTGAGCTGCCTCTCTAATCTGCTGCCTCTACAACTATCCAGCCTTTGCAAAGGCTTCAGAAGAATCATACATCAAAATAACTATTCCGTCAAAATTGGATCATCTGGAAAGATGCTTGAACTCATCAGAATTTTATTTCAAAAGGGAACATAGATAAGAAGTTCCATCAGTATCAAAATGTTATGTGTTAATATTTAAAGAATGATGATGATGATGTCACTGTCATTTTACTTTCCTTTTCTCCTGTCCTTCTCTCAAACTAGACCTGACCTGGGATTAAACAATCAGAAATATTGTCACCATAACTTGCTTGTCATGCTAAAAGAGCAGATAGGCTGACCTCAGCACACAACAGAAATGGTTGGAGTGGCAAAAGGTAAACAGTAGTATGCGTGATCTTGGCTGATTAATTTATACCCATACCCTGCCTGCAGCATAAGTCACCACATATCAATGAGAGGAAAGAAGTTTTCCTTTCTTTGCTACCCATTCACTTCCCTTCTCTGTTTACCTAAGCAGCAGGAGTCATCTTAACAGTTGTTAGATAAGGTACAGAATCTAATACAGCTTGTCACTCAGGAAAGACTGGTAGATTTGGAATGTCTTATTCTTTCCAGGATACTCTGAATATAAATTTGGAAAGAGGAATTTCTCAAAATAATTATAATTTAAATGCTGAATTCCAAATGTATTTATTTTCTTTGCTTTTTTTTTTTTTTTTTTGTCAGTGCACATTGCATACATGCTTTAAGGGATTTCTTTTTTGTGGTTGCTATGGTAAAAAGCAGTCCCCAGTCCTTTTACTTAAAACCCATGAACTGCAATTAACTGTTTAATGTTGTAACATACAACAGCTCTAGTAACACCTTAACAGCTTTGAGCATGATACTCCATCATCTCAGCAGATGGTGATTTTTGGCATTCTGTGTTTTCAGTTTATTCTTCTCCTTTATAATCCTTGCCATTATATCTTTTGACAAATGCCTCTGGACTAACTTAATTGCAATTTGATTATACTGAGGCATTCCTCATATCTTTTTGTATTTCTGTTAAAGATGACCAATACATGAAAAAGAAATGTTTGTACCTGTATTCCTGGAAGCAATTATAAAAGGAGATTTTAACATACCTTAAGAATCTGTTTATTTTCATCTGTAGCCATATAAGTACAGCCTTGAAATACCCTTAGTATATGTTAGGAGCCCCACACCTTAACAGAGAAGGAGGCATAATTGATTCTTTTGTGCAGAAAGAGGAACTCTGAATGTTTGTCAAGAGTCTGAATTAAATAAGAGTACCAAAATCAGTTTTACCAAAGGGAGTTGCCCTTATTATCACCTCTGTAGCTCTGGAAACTGAATTCCCCATGAATTTCACTCATTGTTTTAAAGATTTATGACTCTCATAAATCCCTTTTAACATGGAGTTTCAAACATATTTAGAAAAAAGTTGAATTTGTCTAGACATTATCAGAAGCGAGATTGTCTGGTGAAACTGTTTTTCAGCTGCCTTCCCTCTTTCTCCTATATAATACATTTTTATTCAATTTCTAGTTTCCTTTTTTTTTTTTCCCAGTTAGATATGGATACTTTGGATTTAAAATCAGGACTGTTCTTAATTTTGCTTCTGGAAGGGATTTTATGTATTAAGTGGGCAAGACACTTCTGATGTGTAATTCTGTAATACAGGACTAAGCAAACTTGGTTTGTTTTTGTTTCATTTTGGGTTTTTTTGTACCTTTAGCAGAAACATTCTTTTTCTTTAGGTAAAGAAAACAACAGGGAAAAAGGAAAAGAATGGTTTTCCCAGAATCGTAACAAGATAATTTTGCAGTTTCAAGTTTTAAAAAACGAATGTCTCATAGCTATTTCCTGGCTGACTCCAGGTTTCTATGATTTTTATTTATTCGGTGCTGATAGTGTGCTTGACATTGTGCAAATATAGAAATAGATATTCATGTGGACTATCTGCCAGGATTTCCTAGTTGTTAGCGGCAGTGTTAGCCTCTTGAAGCAAAAGCTTGAGACTGTCTTTAAAACGGAGATGCTTATCCATCCTGCCAACATGCAGCTTCATACATATGACCGTGGGAAACACTGCTTAAATGCATCCAGCAAGGCTTAGGAAGGATGGACCCAGTGGAGTTTAATCTAATTAGGACGGCAGCGGCGTGTGGTAGCTCTGACTGATCAAATCTTTAAGACCAGTTATGGTAATTTCGAAAGCTGGAAATTTTTTAGAGAAAGGTAACTGGGAAGAATGAATCCTCCTTATTTACACCTAAAGAATCAGAGAAAGACTGTTTGCCTGAATGCTATGTGCTTTCAAAATCCTGTGTCTTCTGTGAAGTCCAAAAACTCTTGTAATCTATCTGTAGGACCCACCGACAGCCAGTGTGCTTAATTCACCTGGACAGTGACGTTGGTGTCCCTCAAGTTGTTCTTGCCAGTGACAGACTGTCCATTGCCAGACTGACATCTGCCACTGGAATTGCCAGAAACAGTATCTTCCAAACAGTAGCAGTGGAAGGCTTTTGTTGAGGACTGATTTCCCAGGTTAGTGGCATTTGCCCCCCCCCCCCCCCCAAAAAACTTAGTCTAATGGAGATAATTGTCTCTTTATTAGAAAAGAGTTACCATTTTTGGATTTCCTCTCTAATGGAGCCACAGCAGAATCATTCCAAGAGATGGGATCCTTAGTGACTGTTTCTTGACTTTATACATGGAATAGCAGAAGATTTGCCATTTGCTGTTTCATAAGTGAAGAATACTTTCTTCATGTTCACTTAAAAAAATAACAGCCTCCCCCAAATTCCCCTCAAGAAACAACTTGCTCTGTGGGATGCAAATAATTATCCTTGTTTTCTCTCTGGCAAGGATGAGCATTTTATTATCTGGTCCTTTCAGATATACCAGCAGAATGAATGGATGATGACAATAAGCTTATCTCTGTCTGAGATGGTGGTAGCATCCATCCAAACTAACTTTCAAGGCCTTCGTTAGAGCAACACAACATACAGGAGTCAAAGAGCTTCACATCCAGAAATGTGCCATCTGCCACGTGTTGTACAGAAGCAGCCAAACCAAAAGCACTCATAGAAAAAGAAACAAATCTCTGATGGGTTTGAAATCTGAAGTCAAACATATTGAGCTCTGTTCAGAACTGTGAAGAAAGTTAAAAAGGAGTCTATTAAATCTAATGTATAAATTACAATTCCTCTATTAGTCATAGTCATTATATCCAAAATTTTGTTTGGAAAAGGAAAGGGAGTGCTCAGATTTTTTTGCCTCTCCACCCCCACGCAAAAAGACTTCTCTTTGCTTGCAAGATTTTTTTTTACACTGAACAAAATGCCTGGTTTTACACTCAGAGGAAAAGTTTAATTAATTCTCATTTTACAAATCCTCCACAATATTTATTCAAAAGATTGGCAAATTCCAGGAAGTTCACCCATCCCTGAAAGAGAAGTTTTGTAAACAAATCTGGCAACAAATTTATTTTAACAGCAGCAACCCTGCTAATCTGTCAAGATGTAGTTTGTTTCTGACACTCGATTAAATTCTTTTTGCTTAAGAATAGAAAGTAATTTTCTACAAACAAGCCATTTAGCTGGGACATGGTGGCTGCCCCTCTGATGCTTCACAGAGCATTTAATTCATTTCAACAGAAAAAAGCTAATGGTATAACGTTTAACACATCTTTTTTTTTTAACAGAAGCAAAGATATTCATAAAACAGCAACAACATTAGAGGTTTCAAGGTCTGTAAAACCCATTTATGGTGTATCCTGCAACCTGGATCAACCACATCCTCTGGACACAAATGAAAGGGAGTGTTTTAGGTTGTGGTTCCATCGGCACTTTCTTGCCCAGATCCCCTATTCCCTGGCCGTGTCATCCACTTGCTCAGTTCTTACCCAGCATCAATTCACGGATGCAGTTCCCTGTGCAGCAACACCAGTGGTTTTGCAGGCACATTAGGCTGGGGTGGTCCAGGCTGAGGTGAAACAACTGAGAGCGGACTGTACAGCTTAGGCTGCTTTTGTCAAGAAAACTGCCCATGTCCAGAAAAATGGTTTATGCAAGAAACAGTCTCAGAGGTTTGCAAATAGCAGTAAAGCAAAATGGCTAAAGCCCACTGTCTGCCGTTAGTGTCAGCTGAAACAAAAGGTATGTAGGTGCTGTTGTTAAACATCTATGGACGTGACCTTTCTTTGCATTAAGGCTGTCCATCCATCTGGACTGCTGGGTGTGTGAGCATTTTGGAGTGTCCACCTCTTGATTTGGCACATCCACTCACTGCCATCCCTGAGCATAGGAAAACAATTTGTGAATTTATTTTATGTTAAAGCTTCATAAAGCTGTGCATGTCCTGGGATAAAGGCTCGGATGGTGCAAGTGTCGGTAGATCCATGACAGTTTGTACCAGCAGGGAAAATGTCCATCCTTCCTGCTGCTTCCCAGCTCCTTCAAACATAAAAGCCTGGTCCAGATCCCAGTGAAGTGAAAGCTTTCTCTCTGTGCTGGATCCAGCTCTAGGCAAGTGTGCAGCCTCTTAAGTACGACAATTAGGATACTGAGCTAATGTTAGTATTCCTTTCCTGCCTGCCTAGAACACCCAAAGTGTCTGAGCAAGCCTTCATCTTCGGCAAAAGCCTGAGGAAATCAGCTGGGTTTATGTTGCATCTGAAAGGTCAGCCTGTGTCCCCATGGAGTAAGAGGTATGGGAGAATTCCAGAATTTGCTGCCAGCTTCTGGGTATTTATTTCTGGAAGCCATTAACTTAGATTTTTTAGCTAATCTTGGTTATGGGGAACAGAGATGGTAAGAGTGAGGGTTTTAGAAAGTCATATTTATACGTGCTTTAAAATGTGTTTATAAATCTACTATCCTTGATTTTCAGGTTCCTTTTTAGACGGAATTTTAATTCAACATTATTTATGGACACTCAGGGCAGTGCAGATGATAGTCTATGGTACCACATGTGAGGACTTTGCTAAGTGAACCTCCATCTAAAGCAATGAAAATATCCCTAAAAATCCTGGCAGAGTTTGACATCAGTAACTTTATATGCTACTGTTATTGTGAGACATTTTAGTACCCAAATAATTCCTCATTTGAGGGAACTTGTGATATACATTTTTTGCAGCCTATTTAAATCTGCATAGAAAAGTAAAATTCCCCAGTAAGGATTTGTATTTAACAGTGTGAAATAATGATTTTTTAAAATATAAGAAAATTAATTTAGCAGCCTCTTGTTTACCTGGGATTCATTTTAGCGAAAAGAAAATGGAATGGTGGGTGTGTCAAATATTCTAACCCTTCCCAGGCTGAAAAATATTATTCTTTTACATTATTGACTCTGATTCCCTCTGTGATTTAATCCTTTTCTTTACATGGTTAGTGGGTAGAAGTAGTGGGAAAGTCACAACCACAAGCAATAACATGGCAATTAACTCAGAGGTACTGGTGGGACATTTAAGTAATTTCAAGTCTATGTATATAAATATTATGTTGCTGACTTGAAAATCTGGACATTGTTTGCAACTGGAAGATTTGATTGCTTAATTGATTTTGATTTTCAAATTGCTTTTGAAAATCAACCACTGGTTTGAATCTGCTCCAGATGGGCAATGACTGAAAATTGTTATAATCTGGCATGTATTTGGTGGCATAGATAAGTGAGTTGATGGCCTCATTAAAAATATTTCAAACATATGCACTGATTAAATAAACTTTCATCTCTGGCTCAGCAGGGTCTTGGCTGAGGGGAACTGAATTGCTCTGTCACCCCTAAAGGCTCTTTTTGGCATGACAACAGGAGGAGGTTCGTAGTGCTGTTGCTCACAGAGGTGAATATAAAATGCATTACGGCCCAGTGTGTCTGCCTATCACCGAATGCAACATAGCATCGGCCAGGGCTTGTTTCCACTGTAGCCAATGTGAGTACGACTCCCCTCGCCTCAATGAGAACCACACAACTGAGATCACGGGTTTTAAGGGTTTGAAAGTGGTATTTCTTTTTCCAACAACAAGGCGTCAAAATTATTGCCTACCTGGTTAAAAAATGGTACAGAGAGGCAGGCACTAGGGATTGGAGGGACCTGAACATCAGAGCTAGCCACCTCCAACCTCCTTTATTGTCGCTGAGGAGAAACAGATGTTTCAAAAGTATGGCACTTCCCATCCTAAAGGTGATGGCTGAAGTTGGTCACACCAGTTGTGCCCTAGTAGTGCCTCTTTGCTTCCGAAAGAAGCCTAGGGTGACTGTATAACATTAACATATACACGTCTGTGGTTTAGTTATTTCTAGGTAGGTAAGATAAATCCCATCCTAAACAGCATTATTTATGTGATTTATGTGAAATAGCATTGAATTATGGGAGTAATTTTACACTTCTTTCACAGCCTCTGAATGATTGTGAACAGGTTGTCGTGGTTTAACCCCAGCCAGCAACTAAGTACCACACAGCTACTCACTCCTCCAACGTGGTATGACTCACTTCCCACAACACAGTCATTTTTTAGAAGGAGAAAATGTACCATTTTCACTAACAAGCTTGGCAAAGACACTGACTAAAATGATGTTCCTGGCACATAATGTCCCTAGGTTTTAGTATGCTTTGATACCATTGCCTACGTGAATTAAATGGCTCTTTTCTGTTTAGACAGCTGGATTTCTGTGTGGCACTAGATGGCAATATTCCCTCAGCTCCAGCAATGGTCAGGGGAGTCATGCACAGCAAAGGGACATATTCTGACCTTGTTCCTTGTTATCACCCATGTAGTTCATATTATAACAGCCAGGTTTTATGTGGCTGTGGTCAGTCTGGGCTGCAGAGGTTTTTTTTTTTCTCTCTGTGCTTTCACCTGCCTACCTTTACAGCTTCATAGTTCTCTGTCAAAACGTATGTTGGACAGCTTATTGCCTCGGGTCTTCTGTTTCATTAAGAAAGTTCTTGCAGTCTCAGGCTATTTCGTGATGTTGATGCTCAAATGCGCAGGCAAGAAGTATCTACATCCGGAGTATTGCACTGCTTTCCTGCTGCCTTTTGCGGATTGATGTGGTGGCAGACTCAGCCAAGTCATTACTCAGATATATTGTTGCCTCATGTCACTCCTAAGTGGCTCGTTTTTTCACTCATGTGTTCTCTTAGCTAAAATAAGCATAATCTAAACTCAACAACTGTAAAAAAGTGATGCTGTGTCTGTACGCAGATGAATTTGACCCTATCCCTGTGTGATATTTTACAGGCTTTCTCTAGGCACCGTGCTTATAGGCAGCAAGGAACAGAGCCAACGATAAATACTACATCTGTCTCTTTTGTGTGATTAAGATTTTGTTGGCCCTTGGGCCACTTTGTTAAGGCCCAGGTTTACCAAAATTGGTTCTTTCCAAATCAGGCTTGTCACTGATCTTTGTGAGACCAGTATTTTTATAATAGCCTATATTAAATGGTAGTGCTACCCAAATGTAGAAAGATTCCAAGCATGGCTTCAGACAATGTGTGTCCCAGGCAAGATATTGAGGTAGAAACTGAAATGATTGTGGAAAAGTTTTTTTCCTGTTTCCTCATAGTCATAGGACCACCCATGCTTCTTCTTCAAGCCAATGCCTGCCACTTCCCATTCACCCCACCACACAACCTTTTTTCCAACTTATAAACTCACTTCCATGCTGCCACGCTGTTCTACCACATAATTATTGGAGCAAAGATCCCAAAACTATATCCACTACATCCCTCATGCTCTTATTGCACATCTCCGTGTCTTCAGATCAGGAACCCAGCTTCACATGTCCCATCTTTCTTCTGCTCCTCAACCTTCCCAGCAGAGATACAACTTCTTCTCCATTGAGTCATTTCATTGTCTCATAGTTCACAGCCCCATCTTCAATCCTTTGCCTCTTAAGTCTCTGTCCTCATGCAGCTGAGTAAATCGTGGTACTAATGAGTTGGGTATTGCTCAGCATGAGACTGGAGCAGAAACAAAAGTGATACCCCAGGTCCTCAGGTGGTATTAGGCTGGTGCATGCTGCCTGATCCATGGTGATGGTGGGACTGAGACTCTGTGCATGCTGTGGTTACTGTAAGTCAGCTGATGGCTGGTCATTTGATGGGGACAGAAGCTCACAGGAACATCAGAAGCACAGATCCCTGAGCGGTCACCTTGCAGTTATTTAAGGTCCCACATAAAAGAGTGTTGTCCTCTTTCAGACACTTCAGTCTAACAGTCAGACTGCAGCTTATACTGCACAGTGATACAAGTGGGGAAGAGAGTGAAGAGTTTCTCCTTGCTGCCTTACACACATCATCTAGATGCCAAGTACAGCCTCAGAGGAAGGCAGAAGCCACCTTTTTCCCAGGGGAAGCCTATGCTAGGAGGTATATGTGGTACTTAGTTTTTCCTTGTGGACTTTGCCATGCCAATACCTGGAGGAGAATGTCCTCTCCCAGTTAGGGGCTGCTGTTTGGCTACAGTCTGCTGAGGAGAAATGAGACAATTCAGCACCCTTTGGGGCTTGAGGCAAACCCCATTGGAACCCTGGAGCAGTGAGACAGAAAAGGATGAGCATCAGGGAAAAGCAGAATCAAGTGTAAAGCAAGCAGAGGAGGTAAAAATATGCTATTGTTTTGTGCTACATCTGATTAAAGAATTAAAGAAGCCCATAGGAGAATACAGAGCTACTTCTGACCGGTGTTTCTGGTGAAACAGCCATTGAGAGGGGCTGGAAGTGAATAAAGGTGGCTGCAACACACCGTGGGACCTCTGAGCCCTGACACAGGTCAGTCCCTACCACAGTCTTGGCAGCCCAAGCAAAACTGGAGTGTTTCCAGGGCTACATGCCCTTCTCTAGTCACAGGTCCCTCCTCTGCTCCCCTGCAGAGCTACAGAGCCCAGCTGAAGATCTCAAAGTTCTTGAAACCATAAACAAACTTTCACACTGTTAGAAACTAGTGAATCCTTCTCACTCCTCCTGTTCAAAGGATGCAGAAACTTAGGTGTAAACAACTGCCCACCTCCGAGTGAAACTCCACCACTTGAGCCCTTGCCCTGTGCCCAGTCATACTTCTTTCTGTTAATTCCATAACACTTCTTTTTTCCCCCAAAGCCAACAGAAAATACTTCATTTGTGCTAAAACACAAGGTTGCTTTTGTTAAACACAATCAATTAACTTTTGCTGATAAAATAGGTAAGATACAGTATGTTTCATGATGCAAAAGCCTATTTAAGTAATTCTTGCTGATATATTAAAACACGTGACTAAGTAAAGTGCATCACACTGTGTACATAGAAACCTCTGAGTTTCTGTACCCGTATTTGCCCAGAGCATTCTTTCTTGTTGCATTTGCATCGTTTGCTACTTCACATCCTTGTTTATATATTTACCGTCAGCTCAGGTGGCCAAGCAATTACAATAACAGACAAAGTTGTAATCCACAGTAAATACTGTATCATGAGGTACAAGGTATTGCCACATGGGTTCAGGCACTGATCCAATATCCAGTAAACTCAGAAAGACTCCATAGGCCTTGACACATTTTTCACTGAATCTTTACTTGCACTAGAACTCTTTTTGGAAGACAAATCACACGATTAAAATTCAAGCAACGTACGAGACTGGTGTGGACAGGCACATCATATCTCACAGGTATTCAATGTTCTATACCACCATGTGTTTTTGATCTTGAACCACAGAACACTGAGTAGTTGCTGATAGCATCTATTTTGCTCAGGTGAATGAACACTGACGTTTGTGTTTCACTGAATTTCATGTTGTGTTGATGCAGAAAAAAGAAATTGTAATATTTTAAAGCAGCACAAGTACTTCTTAAAGAGAAAAACTTGGCAGCAATGTGCTTCTTACGGTTGTGGTGTCTTAGAGTCATCATGATTGAGCTTGGAATTGGGAACAAGAAGTTTGGCATTTGTGGCCTTGGAGAAGTCACTTGACCTTGTTGTAGGGAGGATTCAAGTACATCTGAAGCTTTCTTGAACTTATGTCCTGGGAATCATCTGTCCACATTTGTCATTGCAACAGCAGGAGGGCAGACACAGGCTGAGGAGGCAAGATGGAGCGGAGGGAATGGGAAGGACCAGAACAATCTTTGCTATGTAAATGCCTTACATACCACCGGTCCTCCTAAAGTGCGTGCTCAGATTCTTTGTGTCAAAAGACAGCCTCCTGGGATTCCTTCTTCTTTGGAAATGCTTTCATCCCTCGGGTGTGTAACTGCTGGAGCAATGGGAGAACTTGTTTTCGGCACTGAAAACATCTATGTTTCCAGGCTTCTCTGTGTAGTCACACAGATTTTAGGCTGTTCACTACTTAAACCTACATCCCAAAAAAGCTCTTGATGTGATGAAAGCACTTCTTATTAACAGACACCTCAAGTTAATTATCAGGGAGGTGACTAGTGGGTTTATGTCTGTACAAGTCAGTACTAGAAAATAGATGTCCCAGATACCTGTCTGGCACTTTTTTGCATAATTGCATGGGTTACTACCCTTGCTAAACTGGGATTGCTTTAGGTGAGATTAAAGTAGCCTGGGTAGTACTCATGACTTTTTCTTTGCTGTTGTCACTCACAAATGGTACAGAGGAAGCTTTTAGCTGAGAAATCAAACGAAATGGTGCATTAGTTTTTGGTGTAGGATGCTAAGGTACTGCTTTAATATTTTAGGAAAGGTTACCAAGGCAGAGGATGGAGACGCTGTACTGTTTAAAGAGAAAGGAGATCAAAATAAAACCTGACAGTCTAGGTAATTTAATTCATGAAATGACAATAACAAATACTCCTGAACTGAGGTGGAATCAGGTGTGTGAAAATTCTCCTTAGGCTGCTCAATTTTTGGTGAGTAATTACCACAGTAAGAGCAAAATGTCCCCTTTCCAGTGAGTTTGGCTGAGCAGAAGAGAGCCACTGAAATAACCATTAATGGGAAAATTATGTCTCAAACCTCTAATGCCTTGGAAAAGTGAGAGAACATTTCTTTCCTGTTGACAGACTGGAAGTCAATTGAGAATTAAATACATAGAAAAAAGATTCATGTCCTGAACCTGCACATTTTGTTATGCAAGTAGACTACTTCTCTGAAGCTGGCCTCTGTTAAAGTCCCTCACTTTCCTGAGGACAGGCACTTGAAAGCTAGCACATCAAGTTCTACTCTGTCCCACCTGGTATCCCTTATTTCCATGTTCTTTCCCCCTGCAGCCCAGCCTAAGACCAGTGCAGTCTCTCACACTCCTATCTTTTGATCTTTCCCCTGAAATCAAGTCTTTCATTTCTTGAAATATCTTCCTCACATGCCTCTACCATACCTGATAATCCAGAAGACATTTTTTCAGACGTGCTTTTTTTTATGCACTACTCTAAAATGCCCAGGTTTCAGATCATCTTGAAAACCAAGGAGTGATTAAAACCCCAGTTTGTTCCTTCACCTTTTCATTTGCTCCAATTAATTTTTTCCCCTCTATTTTCCTGCAAACTCCCTGGTTGCATTCTTGCTTATGCTGCCTTGACCTCTTTTCATCTAGTTGTTTATATTCCCAGGAATCTCATTCCATACTTTCCTGCAGCAGCAGAGCTGCTGTTGTCAGCCACACCAGGGAACTTCCTTGCTCACCTTTTCTAACTCATCTGTTCCTAACCAGCTCTATATTTGATGATATGCAAATACTTACTCCTACTTGATTTTCAACCTGTTCAGGGCTGCCTTTTAACTGTGGCTACTTTTTCACCTTATGCCTCACAACCTGGCCGGAAGAATCAGAGAACCACAGAAATCCACTTAGCAGAGAAATATAAGAGGTATCTAAGGGAGATATAGAGAGATGCTGGCAGTGACTGGGGAAAGAAGGAGCCAGAGCACTTTCTGCTTGTACTCCGCCTGTGTGAGGGGTCCTTCCCGCACTCCTCCCTCACTGTGTGCTACACTTGGCTCTCCTCCTGTCTCCCTGGTTACCTCTGCGGTCTCTTCTCACAACATGCTTGGACCGTGAGGCTTATCAGGGGCTACTTGAAAGCCATGGAGACATATTTAGAGAGAAAACAGAAAATAAGTACTCCAGGTGTATTCACAAGGCACCTGAAACAATTACCTATTACACTCCAGGTGAAGTTGGGGAAAGGCTGGCATTTCAAGTGCATCTGTATTCCAGATGCCTTTGCCATCCATGTCTCCCATACCCCACTGTGGTGTCACTGTCACAAGAT
Organism: Rhynochetos jubatus; assembly: GCA_027574665.1. Taxonomy (NCBI): domain Eukaryota; kingdom Metazoa; phylum Chordata; class Aves; order Eurypygiformes; family Rhynochetidae; genus Rhynochetos; species Rhynochetos jubatus. Next base: position 14,859,661 of record CM050652.1, read on the forward strand.
GTGCAGAGGAAAGTCTGGTTTATGTGTATGTACACTGAATGCTTACTGAAAGTAGATCTGTGTAGGTTTTCAGATGAAGGAAGGACAAAACAAAGAAGTTGAAAAATCTATTTATAGGAAAAAGAAACCCCCACATTAAAACCCAACCCCCCAAAACCCAGCTTAAGAAGTAAGAGAAAGAAAATAAAGGACAAAAATTGTGACATCTGAGTTCTGAGGAGGGTTTGGCTATTCAGAGCATAGGCTGGAAACAGTCCTATCACTCAAGCTAGATAATAAACTAATTTAAACTGTCTGAAAGACTGGCTACTTTAAAATTTAGCCCAGATGTTTCTATAGTTATTTCAAGATTAAAAGAAACAGCAGTATAATGGGATAGATTACACATTGCAACTAAAAGGAGGGAATAAAGCTAGCAGCAGTTTTACAGTGTCCTGATAATTAGTAAAAGATCACAAACTAATTGTACAAACCTGGTTCATTGTACACAGACCTCATCTTTGGGAGATGACCAGCCAGATCAAAAACTTCTTTAGGGACCCAGGCAATGCGTGTGAAGGGATGGGCAATGATCTGGTAGGTAAAGAGACAGGCTAGACTTTTTGCCAATATAAATACATTTCCATTAAGATCAACATAGCTAGATCATTTGGGGGTGAGGTTTTCCGTATATTTTTTATGAACATAAAGTCTAGGCACACATTTGCTGGGGCAATGGAAGATTAGCTTCCTCAGTACTACAGGTTGATGCAGTGTGTGCTCTCAGATGATATGGTGTGGCTACATTCACTTTAAATCCGGGCTGCATCTGGACTTGGCAAGGTCCTAGAAGCACTTTAAAATAGATGCAGATCAACCCTCAAATGAATGTTTCTTATGATTCCCCAGACCACTATCAGATACATAGTTATGGCTCAGTTCCAATCACTAGGTTTTACTGATGCATCTTTTCCATTTTCTTTATATCAGCAGAATCCTCCAGGCCACATCTGTACGGAAGTTTAAGGTGCGCATGCAGCAAGCATAGGCAGTGCCTGCCCCAGCGTTAAACCAGCTGTTCACGTTCAGTGTGTTCAATTAATGTGCTTTTACTACACAATACACAGGAGCACAGCACAAAGTTTTCTGACCTACTGTCAACTTTCACTGGGACAGCCACAGTGTCAAACAGGACCGTCTAAAGATGCTAGCTTAGCTCACAAATCAGTGTGGTTTCTCCAGAGCTGTGTTAAACCTGAATCTCTAAATTCTACTTCTTAGTATAGCTGTTAAGTTTGTGTGGAGGTGTTCAAGAATCAACTAGATGAATCCCTGAGCAACCTGACCTAAGTAAGCCTGCTTTGAGTAGGGTATTTGACTAGATGACCTCCAGAGGTCCTTTCTAGCCTAAATTATTCTATGAGTGGATGCTGATGCACCTATATTGCATCCAGTTCCAGTATTAGTGTCACCTTTACACTATGCTTCATAAAAAAACAGTAGGATTACCCTTAGTTTTTTTTTTTTTTTTTAAAAAAGGTGCATGGGTGTATTGTGGGATAGCTGGCTTAATGCCTCATCTAAGGGAGCTAGTGCGCCTTGGATAGTGGTCCATGGTGTTCCTGAGACAGCTGCAGCAAAGCTAACTTTATCATGTACATATGCTGCAATCACTTCCAGGTATGCAGTGTGTGTGTGGTCTGAGTAATTCTCTGATACCCAGAGAAATGAGAAAATTTTCAGTTCTTGGTTTAAGAAAACATGGGTATTGATCCCAGTATGTGAAGAGAGCACCTCATTTGCCAGAGCGATGAAAGCAGTGTGTGATTTCCAGATTTAGAACATACTGGATTGTTTTCATAATGCTTCAATATATAAGATGATTGCAGCAAAAGGACTATTAATGATTGTTTTCTCAGGTGTGGCCCAGGTCTGTGGATGGAGTGTGAGAGTAAGGAGCTGTTCTCTAACAAGCAAACATGCTGACGGTGTTTAGAAACTCCCTTAGAGACACGGATCCTTTGTTTTGTTTCTCACTCCGCAACATGACAAAGAGGAAGAATTTAGGTGGAGCTGATGTAAACTGGGGAAAACATACTGTGATCTTCCTTCAGCTGGCATCCTGGGAACATGAAGGACAGGGTCGTAAAGATGATGAAGACCATGCTCCTTCTCCTCATTTTGCTGGGAGTAGTATCTGGTAAGAACATGATTTCATTACGTTGCTAAAATTAGAACGCTGTTGGCTGTTATACTTTTTCTCGGGAGCTTTATAATACATGTTTGGGGATCAGACACAGATGGAAAAATCAAGTAACAATTATTTTCCTACTGAAATAGATTGAGCTCTGTGGTTACAGCAATATAACGAAGAAGAGAATATGACTCCTTGCTAAGAAACTTGGCTGGATGGGGCACTTCAGTGTGCAGTAGCCACTCTTCAGTGTGACACTGTTGAAGTGGGAAAGAAGGTCAGTTCTCCAAAACCCAGTATTTCGTATTAATACTCCAGTATTTAATTAATTTAATTTAATATCTCCTTTCTGCCTGGTGGATGAAGGGAAAGTGGTGGATGTAATTTTTCTGGATTTTATTAAGGTGTTTGATACTGTCCCTGACAGCATCCTTCTGGACAAGTTGTCCAGCTGTGGGATGAGCAGGTTCATGGTGTGCTGTGTGAAGAACTGGCTGAAGGCCAGAGCCCAAAGGGTTGTATTGAATGGGGTGACTGGTCACCAGCAGTGTTCCTCAGGGTTCAATTCTAGGGCCAGTTCTGTTCAATATATTTATCAACAATCTGGATGCAGGAGTTGAATGCATCATTAGCAAGTTTGCTGTTGATCCCAAACTGGGAGGTGCTGTTGACTCTCCTGAGGGACAGGAGGCATTGCAGAGGGATCTAGATAGATTGGAGCATTAGGCAATGATTAACAGGATGAAATTCAGCAAGTCCAAATGCTGCATTCTGCACCTAGGATGAAGTAATGCCAGGCACAAGAATAAACTGGGAGAGGAGTGGCTGGAGGGAAGCCCTGCAGAAAGAGATTTGGGGGTGCTGGTCAGCAGCAGGCTCAACAGGAGTCAGCAGTGCCCTGACAGCCAAGAGGGCAAACCCCATCCTGGGGTGTGTCAAACACATCATGAGCAGCCAGTCAAAAGAGGTGATTGTCATCCTGTATTCAGCATTGGTGCAGCCTCACCTGGAGTGCTGTGTGCCGTTCGGGCCCCACAATTTAAGAAGGATGTGAAGGTCCTTGAATGTGCCCAGAGGAGGGCAACAAAACTGGTGAAAGGGCTGGAAGGAGTGTCCTGTGAGGAGCAGCTGAGGACTTTGGGCTTGTCCAGTTTGGAGACCAGGAGGCTGAGGGGTGACCTCATTGCTCTCTACAGATTCCTGAGGAGGAGAAGTGAAGAGCGAGGTGTTGAGCTCTTCTCCCTGGTATACATTGGTAGGACATGTGGGAATGGTTCAATGCTGTGCCAGAGGAGGTTTAAACTGGACATTAGAAAGTATTTCTTTACTGAGAGGGTGGTCAAACACTGGAACAGGCTTCCTAGAGAGACAGTCATTGCCCCAGGCCCATCAGTGTTTAAGAGGCATTTGGACAATGCCCTTAATAACATACTTTAAATTTTGGTCAGCCCTGAATTTGTCAGGCAGTTGAACTAGATGCTCATTGTGGGTCCCTTCCAACTTAAATAGTCTATTCTATTTCTTTCAAATATTGATAACATCTCTATTTGTTTAAATAAAACAAGCAACCAAACAGGACCAAATAGAAAAACATTTGTGAGAATATTAGTACGGTAATATTGGTATCTTTGCCCAGTATAAAAACATGGGAGAATTGCCAATACGAATATGTGCACATTAGCAAGTTAAAGTAGATCTTCAGCTGCAGCCTGTGTGTCTCATGGAGTACTTATTTTTGCTGGTAGCAAGCTATCCGCTTGGGAATGGTCACTTTGTTCTCAAGGAATCGAAAGAGTTCTGCCGGTCCTCAGGAAACCTGTCAGTATATGGTGTTTTTCCTTATGTCCCCGAAACTGTGGTCAGGACACTACACGTGGATGTCAACTTTCCTGGAAGAACGGTGTTTTTCTAATCTGCATGGTTATGGAGGGAGAAAAGCCTGAAGGCATGACTCAAGCACACTGTAAAGACTAACAAATCACACACATATAAGACTTAAATGTACATATGCTTCTCAAAGCCAGTCATAGCATCACAGAATGGTTAGGGTTGGAAGGGACCTTAAAGGTCATCTAGTTCCAACCCCCCTGCCATGGGCAGGGACACCCTCCACTAGACCAGGTTGCTCAAAGCCTCATCCAGCCTGGCCTTGAAGGCATCCAGGGATGGGACATCCACAGCTTCTCTGGGCAACCTGTTCCAGTGCTTCACCACCCTCTCTGTGAAGAAATTTCATGATTGTTTTGTCTTGGACTCAGCATTTGTCAATGTTTGGGGTTGGTAATTCTGATAAATAATGTATTAAGTTGCTTCAGGCATGTTTTGTTCTCGAAAGTAAGGAGGTAAGCAAGGAGTTGTGAATATGGAGGGAGGGCTTTTGTAAAATCATTTGGAAGAAGAAGCCCTTTAGATGCAGTGCTGAACATTTCAGTTAAAAAGAAAGGACAAGAATTAAAACCTTATGATTTAGAAAGACAAATCCTGAATAAACAGCCAATGAAAACTTCAGAGAGAATATAAAAATAGGAACTCTTTTCTTTCTACATTTCTAAATGTTATAAATTATTTCATCGATTTTATGAATGGTTTCCTTTAATGAACTGAGGGTTGCAGAGAATTGAATTCATCAGGTGCTGTCTACAGGAGATTATATTCAAAATTCAGCTCCACTTAGTGGAATGTATCTCTGGAAGCCCCCTCAGCTTAGTCTCATTTGCATGGTCAATTTTTGCTGTTGATGTTTTCCATAATCTTTAAGAACATTGACAAAAACGCAGCCTTCACTGGGTCCTGCTTCCACTGCCATAACTCAGCAATGGCTCAGCTGAACTCAGTCCTAGCAGGGTGTCAGCGTGACCTGCTTAGATGAACTCTTACAGGTGGTTCCCACCCCATGGTCTCCCACATCCCAGCCTGTAACTCACCCTCCTGCAGAGCATTGCCAAAGCCTTTTTTTCCATAAATTCCAGAGTAATCCCAGTGGTCTATGTTCCTGCGATATCTGGAATGTGGGATCATGCAAACCTCCATGCAATTGTGGAAAAGCTCCAGGGAAGTGTCTCACTGGTGAGGCTGTGGGCTCAGAAGAGGCTTTCCCAGTGGCAAACTCTCTCACCACAGCCTAGTACCGCTGGTTTCCTGAACAACACCCCCCATGCTTCCCCCTTCTCCTCCCCACAATGCAGTGAGGCTTGCAGGCTGCAAGAGGAAGAACTTGAGGTGTCTGATGGAGTCATGCTGCTAAAAGAGGTGCTCCAGGAAACCCTGCAAGGACAAGTGCCTCCTGGGCTGGGATGCAGGAAGAAGCAGGACCATGGGACTCCATGCATTTTCTTGTGAACTCATCTGCTGCTAGTAGTTTTTCTTCTCATGTAGCAAAGGCACTGGGATACTAAGTCTTCTCTGATCCTATGAGGAACAGTTACTTGAGAGGCCAGTAATAGGAGCAATGTCTTATAACGCAAAGGCCACATGTGGTCTATCTCTAAAATACTCCAGAGTTTTGCTAGGGATGCAGGGAAACAAGATTTTGGATAGCTGGGCAAAAGTCACCAAGGCTTTTTCTAGTGCCCTTGGAAAGCATTGGAGCTGAACTCTCCATATTAAAGACCCTGATGCCATTGGAGGAATGGCAAATAGAGAGACTATTTGGCAGCTGATGTGGTCCATTCTTTCCCAGACACATGAGAAGGGACAAAGGGAAATGGTTCTGTGCCACACTGCAGAGGTGTCTCAAAGCAGCAGATTTCCCTTTGGCATGACATTCCCAAGATCCAGGCTGAGTCTGAGCATCCAAGCGGAAACATACTGCAGCCCTAATGGCCTCAGACTGGTTCCTGTGGCAGCTTTTTGCCTTGCAGCTGCCCAGCAAAAATAAAGACTTAAAGGAGCTTTTGCTACAGTAATTGCTGGTGTATGAACAGCCTGGCCAGGCCCTTGAGTGAGCAGGCTCTGCCTCCGTCTTGGCACGCAGTGTGTAGGAAGTTTTACTGAACACAGCCAGCTTTCTTGGCAAGTGTTTTGGGCAAGCCAGTGAAACCTCCCTCCAGCAATGTTCAGCCCTGCCACAGTCTCATGTTGAGGTGCATAGCCAGGTTAGGGATGTCCTGATTTATGTTTTCTAGACACTCTTTATGAAACAAGGCACTGCAGTCCTTTGTTAAAATAACAAAACCCACAAGCTAGACAGCAGAGCAAGCACAGGTTTTGTTTTGGTGAGTCCAGAGGCCTGCTTGAGCAGCAAGGAGCTCACATGAGGCCGTTGTTAGACACCACAGCACACTGTGCTGCTTCAGGGTGCTTTTGGGGGGCCCACATCTCCCCCAGGGAATGAAGGGTGCTCTTCCATGCTCAAAGCAGGAGACTCAACAGCACAACATCCCAAAGCGGTTGCTAGCTCACACTACCAATGAGCCAGGCATGCACATAGCTGTGCTAAAAAGAGAAAGAAGAGGGAAAAGGGTGCTGCAAATGGTGTAATTCACCAAAAAATTTGCTTCATTAACATCCAGGCCTGTGGGATTCAAGGTGCTTTCTGACGTGGTTAGTGCACAAGGCAGCAATTAACACAGGGGGTGAAAAATGCTAATAGAAATGTGTTCAGTCTCTTTGCTTCTATTTAAAGGCATATATGAAGGCAAATGATGCAGTAACAATAGGACTTCAACATCAGCCACTCTAGATGACAACAGTATTGCTGAATTACAGAAAAGAAATTTTTTTTTTTTTTTTTTTTTTTGCCATTAGGGCTGGCTTTACTACTGTGCAATGGCACCATTCATAAGCAAAAAGAGAATCAGGCCATTTTGTGCTCATTAATGGCAGCTCTTGGCACAAGCTGTGTGCTCCTGCCAACCTAAGATTCCCAGAAGTAATTTTACATTCATTTTCATCCTGCAGGAAGAAGAACTCAGTTGCTTAAGGGCTTACCTGCAACAAGCACTGTTGAAGAAAATGCAGCAGCTGGTGTTTCAGTTTATACCTTTAATGTAACTGTGTCTCCGTTGCCTTCTGAAGGTGTTGCAACACTTCCTACCATAGTAAATTCAAATCCACTTACAGAGGCTTTTGCTATTGAAGCAATAGGAGGTCTCGAATACAGGGTGAGTTTTACGTTTAGCTTTGGCAATGTTCAGTCATGTGGGCTGATGTTTCCTGGATTACTGAGCACTGACAGCACGCAGTGACTCATCATTTAATCAGGAAAGAGTTGCAAATGCAAACTGTGATAGTATTTGGACATGCTGTAATAGATATGACAAATGAGTAGCAATTGTGATTATAATTATTAATTGCAACTAGGCAAAAACCACTTATCACAATAATTCTATTTATTCTGTGATAGAAAAAAATGTGACTTCTGGAAAATAAGAGGTGAAGGGCATATGGGGCCTGCTTCTGTTTTGAGGATTTGTCTATAGTTTTTCAACTTAATTTATATGAAGACACTGACTTTAAAGCGGTTTAGTTAAACCATGCAGCTTCTGTTTGGCCACTCACCTAGAATTAAAATTAATTTGACTCACTTCCAAAACAAAGTAAGCCAAGTCAGATCAAAGTCATATTTAATTCTGAACGAAGGCTGTGACACACGAGGAAGTTATCTTGAGGTAAGGAGTTGTCACACTTCCACACATCTGTGATCTATTTCTATCTATTGCATGCTCCTGTCCTATGGCAAATGCAAAGCAATTTCTCTTACTTCAGGCTAATTTTCATTGCTGGATAAATTAGCAAGTATTAGCTCACATTTGTCACTGGCAATGAGTGTTCAGATGCATGATAACTTGTCATCCCGCTGTAACTCACTTGTGCGTCTGAGCCTGAACAGTGACACTAAAGATCATCTTTAAAAGATACGGATAGACACTAAGTGGAGGCTTAAAAAGTTAATTTGAATACATTTTTCTAGGTGTTTTCAAGGAAGTTCAGGTTTTCACAGAACTGATACGAGGGCTCTTTTCTGATTTCTGAATCTGATCTGTTTGCTGATGTTTCTGGGAGAAATTTTGAGTAAAAAGTGAGATTGTGACCAAAGGCAGTTGTGGCTGATTGACCCAAACTGTCTGGGGAGCTGCTGCTGTTCATGTGCTCCTGCCTCCAAGCAGAATACAAAACTCAGTTGTGCCAGCTCTGCTGGTTCTTTAGCTGCTCCCCAGCCGGATCAGTATGGTCAAAAAAACTCTCAGAAAAGCCCTATTTCACCTGCAAAGCTTGATATGTCTTGCTTGAACTGTAGCTGGTTTCACGGCTTCATAACTCACTGAAGGGACTAGAACCAAGAGTTTGGGATAGAGAATATCAGAGAAATTCATAGAGAAAGCTACATAGGAATTCTGGAAACTAGCAGCTGAGCTAACATACACAACTCATAAGGCAAAGATAAATGCTCCTGGGTGTCTTTAGTTCATTAATTTGATGGGTATTGCTACTTTTAATTATTTATGCTATGTTGTAGCAGATTGGTACAATATTTTGCCAAAGTAATGTGATCCAAAATGAGATACCTCAGCTCTACCTACTGACATTAAATCTTTGCTAAGGTATAGAAAAAGGCAGTATTTCACGTATGAATTATGGGGTTTGCAGATTAGCTAAGAGCACAGGCTCTTCTGTATTTCTGAAGTCCATTTGCTCCTGTTGCAGCAAGCCTAGACAATATCACATTTGTTGATATGTTTTGGGATTTCTGAGAAAGTCAGTTGCTGAGAGCTAAGCCCTGCTCGCTTTACTCTTGTTTGAAGAGTCCCGTGGGCAGAAGATGTGCTGAATGCATGAAAAGGTGCTGCTGCCCAAAGCTGCCTAGATGCTGTTAGTGATGCTCGTCTGCATCCTGGGGGTGAAAGTGGAGCTGGGAGCAGTGAGATTCTGAGGTGGAATGAGGGTGTGCTGGGTTCAGTCAGGAAAGGGCTAACTCCCTTTACTCTGGTTGCCAGGGAACTGTGTTGCTGGACAGTAAGTGAAAACATTGATAAGGCCTCAGCTGGTGCTGGGGATGGCCTGTACTGAACTCAAGGTCTTTTGTCCGCTTTGGATACTGTAGCTGACCCAGACTAACCAAGGAAGTATTTCATCCCATAGTACGTCATGTTCCGGTCTCTTTGGGTGGGGAAGAGGGTCCAGTAGCCATTACTCTTCCCTTCTCTCTCTCTCCTTTACTCCCTTGCTCGTCTCTCTGGGCAACTTGCTAACCCTCCTGCGTTAGCTGCTTTGCTAACTCCTGTGCTGGCTCCTTCGTGTAGGAGCTGGTGGATTGTTTTGACTTTTCTGGCCGTGTTATCAGTGATAAGGTTTGCTCGGAATCTGCTGCGTAGGCTCCCGGGCTCCGGCCTTCAGGCCGCGGCTCTCAGGCTGCGATCGCTCTCGGGCTGTGGGTCTCGGGCTCTCAACCTCTGGGTCTGCATTGGTCAGTGGATGGTGGGAAATTGTATCATATTGTATCATATTGTATATATTGTACTATATGTTTCATTTTCTACTATTTTAAGTATTTATTAGTAGTAGTACCTGTATATATTGATTTAGATTTAATTAGTAAATAGTTCTTATCTCAGTTTTACGAGCTTCCTCATTTCTTTTTCCTCCGATTCTTCCCCTCTACTGGAGGAGGGGAGGGGGATTTGTGAGAGCGGCTTCGTGGTATTTTGCTAGCCGGAGTTAAACCACGACAGAGGGGTAGACAGTTATGGGGTGATTCTAAACCCCCTTTCATGAATTCTGCAGCTGCTTCAAGCAAGTGCAGTTTGCCTTTATCAGTAAGCATTGCTCCTGCCAGGAGAGGTTACTTGTGGCTCACAGCCTATGCTAATGGCAAGGCATCCTCAAAAGCAGCCTAGAAAGAGAACACCTAGATTCATATCTTCCCTTGCAAGGTCTCTATAAAGGAGGGTGGAAGATGTGCATTTAGGCAGTCTCCTGTAGTTACAACACCAATGAAAATATTTGTCTGGGAACTAGAGGGGTACTCCTTAGACATCATTGCTGCTTAGAACTGGACAGTTTCTCATTCTGAATTTATTCCAAATGTTTATTGTATTGAGATTTCTGGCAAACATTCATTTTGGAGAGCAACCTTCCCATTGGTGTTACAAAAACCATCCCTTTGTAGGACGTTTTTTCTGGGTTAGCATCACTTTTATGGAACACTTCTATTTGCACAATACAGGAGAGGAGGAGACTATCCAGTACACAGTTTTTAGACCTGCAGTATTGTAACGAAGAGATCCACACAACATTCCAGGAAGCAGCTGTTTCACATACCAGAAAGCACAAAATGCTTGTGCCTCTGTTCACTCTCCTTCAACATTGTTAATTGGCTCTATTTTGGCTTCTGTCTTTTAATTGTGCTGACGTCACTTTTGCATTTGTCTTCTGGCCATGACATAACATCTAAAATCAAGGCTGTGTTCTCCTCCTGCATCCCCTCCAGGTTCCTCCACTCCACAGCAGTCTGAATACACTGACACACTCCTTGCCACACATGCCTGTGAGCCCCAGTTTTCCATTTCCACAGCACCCCTGCTACTGGTTTTCAAGCTTCAGAATTAGCTACACAGCAAATTTAACAGTCACTTTTTGCTTTCTTGTCCAAGAAAGGAAGGTTCTTGTTTCTTTATTAGTTTCAGCAGTGAATATCATGACATATAACTTTCAGTATCCTGCTGTTCCTCTGGACTCGTCCTAAATCCAAAGTGAATGCATTTAATGTTTTTTCATGGAATGTCAGTCTTGTGCTTGTACGTCTTTTGTGTTAAGAGGTGATGTGCAGAGCTGGAAGTCTTTAAAAAAAAACCAACCAAACAAAGCAAACGTTGCCTTACCAATCTCACAAAACATAAGGCCTATGTTATTTTTTAATTAGTTCAACATTTTCACCAAACAATTCTGATCTCTCATACAGTGTGCTCATCCTGGCACACCACCTTTCTTTGGTTTCCAGCAAGTCTTCTCCCAGACAGAGCTTATACAAGGAAGGGGCTGGTACCTGCTAGACTATACAGTCTCCTGCCCTCACACTCCTTATTGCAAGTAAAAGGTCTTCCCCCTTGTTCTTCCAACTCACAGAAATGGTGAAGTTGAACCAGTGTCCTGAGGGTTCTTCACAGAACAGGTCCTTGAGTTGCTCCACGAAGCCACAGCATTTTTGTCTTTCCACTCTGTTTTTACATGTTCCTGCCACTGACAAGAAATGTGCCAGCAAGTAGAAGCTGATCTAAAATACTCACTGCTTACTGATGGAAAGTGTCCCTTTGCTTGTATTCACTCATATAGACTGTAACTTCTCTCTCGCATCATGTGCTAATAATAATTCTTTCTTTCCAGGTTGTTACCACTGGAAACCCTGTCCTAGATTATGAAACTATGCCAAGGAGCTTTGATTTACAGATTTTTGTTGAAGATACAGCTGGGAGAACTGACCTTAACATACTGACTGTCCACGTAATAGATAAAAATGAACGTCCTGTATTTCGAGGAAATATGGCAATTCAAAGTAAGATAGTCATGGTATTTGTAAAGAACAATACTTGGAAAGATGACATCAGATTAAAAAAACCCCTATAGCTGCATACAGTACCTGTAGCTAAAGTGGTCGAAGCATTCTCCTTTAGGAATAAAAGGGAGGAACAGGACACTGCTTTTCTCAGAGCTTTATTTTACACAAATATTTGATATGCTTCATCTCTGGAGATGTCCTTTTAGTTTCTTGAAGCTTTGACCAAAAATTATTTAACCATTTTGAAGCACCTGAAGAATTATAAGGAAAAAGAAGCTTTTTATAGCATTAAATATATATATATTGGGGTTTTTTATGAGATGAAAACCTACCTAGGTGTATGTATTAGAAGCTTGAAGTATGGTGGCAATATAACCATTGAGTATGGGTACATGTTTAAGTAGTTTGTTGAAAACTGGACCGATTTGGAGAAGCAAAGTAAATTTAGGTAAATGTATATTGTGCATGTGCAAGAATTTCTGATCAAAAACTATCAACACATTGCTCTGCCAATGTTTTACGCCTCCACATGAGAAATTAAGTGGAACACCAGTTTGAAGAGTGAGATCTCAGAGATTGTGATCTATGGGGGTGCAATTGGAAAGAGGCAGAGTTCTGTCTCCTGCATGGGGCAGATGGTGTTAGCCAGGTTTACTTTCACACCATGGGAAAAGGTGCAACGGGGAGGAGATTGCAGTAACCTTAGGAATGAGGCTGGAGCGTCCAGAGCGTGGCTGCTGTCAGTGCAGGCATTGGATGCTGTGCAGTGCCTAATGCGAGGGACAAAACCATCAGTAAAAAGGATAGGAAATAATTGTCTTACTCTCTGAGTAATCTTATCTTGTTCATTTACTAATGAGAGGGACCTGGAAAAAAATTGTACTGTGAGGCAACATAGTGATGTATGTATTATGTGTTCACACACAGACAGAACAGTTCCGGTATTGAGTGAAAATATGCTCTTACTATTTCATGAGAGCTTGTTCGAAGCCTTGATATTCTAGCAGCACTGTACGGAGCAGCATTCAGTAATTCAATATTCAAATTTCTTCTGTCTGACTGTGCTCCATTCATGGTAGATATTGGGCGCTGGCTGCTGAACCCCCCCCCCCCCACCCACCCAGGTCTGGACTAGCAGCCGTATAATGCAGGCTGCGACTCGCAGCCCTGGGGGCAGTCAGCAGTGCAGTGTGGCTGCGGCCTTGACTTCTGCCTGCTGCACAGAGCAGGGCTCAGAGCAGGCCCACTCAAATTCAGCCCACTTCACTGGGGCCTCCTAAGCACATTGACGTTCCAGCTTCCATACAATACTCAGTTTGTAAAGCAAATTATCTTCCCCTAGGGAAGAGGCTGTGTCATCTTCTCAGTATAGCTGGTGTCTTGCGTATCATGGGTGCTGCTGGAATCTAATAATAATTAAATGTGACACTTCAGGGGATCGGCGCAGCATGAAACACGCTCTATGTGGGAGCTTGTTACAAATAAGTGCATCAGCTTAACTCTCGGCTAGAGCTGCCATAAATTGGTGAGCACAGATGTCTGATCTGTCTAACTGCGTGGCTTTAGTTAACAGTACCAGCTACAATTAGATGCTAATTGTGCATTCACTGGTTATGAAAGAGCATCTCCCTCTCATTAAACTTTATATTCATATTGTTGTCCCCTGGGAACAACTCATTACGCTGCTCTGGGATTCCCACTGCTCTGATGAGAAGCAGCAGTCAGCAGGGGTCACAGTGGAAATTAATAGTCCAGAAACAGCAGGACCAGCAGGCATAAAAGGGCATAAAGCAAATAATGTGATCTAAAGATCTGTTGTTCTGTTAATCACTATGCTGAAGGAGAGATCAGCCTGTTGCCAATGGCCCAGGACGGGATGGCCCAGCTGTGAGAATTCCTGGCATGGAAAGGAATACACCTTGCACTGAATTAGCACCCTTAATAAGGCAAAAATTTAAGTCAGCACAGACCATCCACTACTTGTTTGCCTCGCAGGTGTAAAGGAAAAGTAGAAATTGAGAGGAAAGGCTCTGAGCTCTCCTGGCAGGGACAGGGGGTGGGCAGGGAAGGGATGGTGATGAGGACATAGCACAGGGCTATGTTCTCCCCATCTGCATAGTAGAGAAGGACACAGGTGTAGCCCAAATGCATCATTTTACACCATACATACCCTGTGAGCAGCTCAAGATAGGCCACATCTAAAGATCAGTCTTTCTCCCAAAGGTGCAATTCATACTGCAGCTTGCAGTGATGTTTGTCTGTTTACAGTTATGCAATTGGTTATTTTAATCTTTTGAGTATTTCCTGTGATGATTTTGGAATTACCCTTGTGAGGTGAGAAGACACAACAGGCAGTAATACATCTAGACAGTAATACATCTAGACAGTTTCAGCGTACCACGATGTTTGCAGCCGTGTCCTTTATTCTTACCCAATTACACTTATATCCGTGCAGCTGTAACAATCTATGTCTTGGAAGGAACACCTCCAGCATTAATTTACCAAGTTGATGCAGCTGATCCTGAAAATGCTGAACTCAAAGTAAGTTGTATTAAAGAAAAAAACCCCAGAGAATGTATAATCCACTGTATCTGAAATGCTAATTACCAGCATCTTTCAACAACTTGCTTCCTTATCAGGAACACAGGGAAAGGTTTAGTCAGGCAAAAAGAAGCATTTTCAAATAAACTAAGAAAACCCATCCTCAGGGTTTGGACACAACTTGTATTTTGAGTTCTCAGCCCTCCAAAACTAAGGAATATTGAAGTCAGAGTTTGATATAGTTAATCAGAGATACAGTAAAAACTCTCTTCTTTTTTTTAATTAAATGGATTGCAAAACATCTCTCATAGATGAGACTGAAAGTAAATAAAATTTTTAATCTTCTGTATCGCAATGTAGATTTTAAAAAATGAGACAGTAAGGAAATCGCTTACAAGGCAACTGCATCTCAGCTTCTTGACAATCCCAGGGCAAACTGTGACCCTCTGTTAAGAAAATGTGTTAGCTGATCTGAAAATACTCTTGGTATCAGCAAAAATTTCTGGAAAGTGTTAAGTTTGTTTGCCGACGGGAAAAATAATTGCACTTACCTAAGAATTGTGTTGTAGCTTTGCTTTATTTACTTTGGCTGTGTAAAAGAAGACAGCATGTTCAAGAACTGAACCTGAAGATGGTACTCAATGTGTAGTATTATTCAAGAGACCAATTAGCTTGAAGTCCATCCTCAGGCTTTGCCAGTCAAACCACCAAACCTGAGCTGGTGAGGAGGGAAGCAGAGACCTGGGGGTTTAGCACTGCTTTGTTTCTGAAAGCAAGGGCAGTGAGTTCTACACGCCTTCTAACCCCTGATGAAGGTCAGGCATGATAAGAAGATGCAAATACAGAAGTGCTGGGCAACAGATAAAATAATAATCCAGAGAGGGAATTTAGAAAGGTCAAATGGCAAAAAATTGTTAAAAGAACTGTGACCGCCTAGCTGCTTTTTTAAAAACAATTTCAATTGAATCTGTCACTGCAGGAGGCAAGTTGTTTCACGTGGCTCTCTGTACCTCCGGGTCTTTCCACAAAGGGTAACACTAGAGCAGTTGCATCCCTGGGACAGATCTGCCCAGTGGATTTTGCAGATTACTTGTATGGTGCAGGACTCTGATGTTGCGTAGTTCAGACTTCATGGGCATTATTAGCACCTGCACTAGCAAAGGAAATGTCCTTGAGGGCTTATTGCTGCTGGCCTGGCAGAGGCATGCGGACAACAGCAGGGAGGGTGTGGTGGGTGCGTGTTAGCTGCCCCACAGCTTTGGGGATCAGGGTCTTGCCTTTCTCTCTACTATGCAGGGTGTCAGGGTGCTCAGCTCCCTCCTGCACCTGTACACCGGTGTGGTACCATTTGTGTTGTGCAATGCCCAAAGTGGCTACTGCTGCATGCTGCCGCCAAGCAGCTGCGTCAACGCTGGGCTGTCATGAGCACCCTGCACCCCTCATGTACTCCGTGGAAGTCCACTCTCCCCTTCTTGCCCTATCCCATCTTCTGGACCCCCAAACTTCATCACCTCCTCCACAGTCCTTATGCGCCCCAAATCCAGTCTCACCCCCCTCTCCCTCTCTCCTTTGTGCATGTTCTTGCTGTCACCACGAAGCCGAGTTTTGCAGGCTGTGCCGTGGCTCTGCTGGCTGGCCTTGGCGCTACATTCTCATGGCAGACCTGGAGTTCACAGAGGTAGAGAATAGTGTGGGCTTTCATGTGGTTCGGTGTCTGTGACTCTCCACGGGCTGGCAAGGCAGGCACGTCCGACCATGTTTGAAGCGTGCTTCATTGCGTTGGCGTGCTTCATTACACAGGTTTGAGGCAAAGGCTGTACCGTAGCTTGGCCTGTTCTACAAGGCAAGGAATGAATGGAGGGTTCTTTAAAGATACAAAGACTAATTCTGCGCTCTCCTCATTTCAGTATTCACTGCTCCCTGCACCAGTGCCGTTCTTGGTCTTGGAGAGTGGAGCCATTTTTTCCCTAAAAGAATTTGATTATGAGAAAGATCCACATTGGTGAGAATGTATTTTATTCACGTGGTCTATTAGCTTACAATAGGCAGAGAAATGTTTTCCTGCACAGACACAGAACAATTCTTGTTTTGTTTTCTTATTTAACAGGTACTTTTTAAATATAACAATCACAGACCCAGATGGACTCAACTCAACAAAGACAGTGAATATAAATATAATTAACATCAATGATGAAAGGCCTTACTTTACCACGTGAGTGAAAAACTTCTGTTGTGCTCAAAATGCAGATGTTTTCCCAGCTTTACTGCTTTGGCACCAATGGAACGGTGTAATGTGAGGGCAAGTAAATATAACAGCAAGATACTACTGCAAACAGTTTTTTCATTTTGTTATAATTCCTATTCTTTTACTGGAAAGCTTTGTCCTCATTTCCCTCTTTTATTCTTACTTGTATTCTTAATAATTTCAAGTTTTCCAGGCTCTGCTTTTATGCTAAGCACAGCCAAACAATCTTGTTGTACTTGTTAGCATTTAGAGAGGTTAAAGCTATGCAAAGACCTTTGGGCAAGTTCAGACAGGGAGATGAATTTTACCCTGTGTGAATGCAGTCATATAGAATTTACCCTTCATGCAGATGTGCATTTCACCATAATGATGTTTATTCATGCAGAAATGTCTAGACATAGAAAGGTCTCACTTTTGATCTGTCTTCCTCTTCTTCCCAGACACACTTGTAAACAATCCCGGTGATCTTTGAAACACTGCTGTTTCTAACTGTGTCATAAGCAGGAAATTGTGTCATAACACACAAATCAGAAATATCTTTTGAAGAATAATGGAGTTTTAGTTGGAATCAGGAATATTGCTGAAAATTTGGAAAAATAATAAAGAATATACACGTGCTGGTGGAAAGCACGATGGACGACTGTTTCTGTAGCAGAAGCTACAGTTGATCTGATCCTGTTGTCAATTTATCTTTGTCACTTGCATGAGACACTAACTGGATTCAAGATGCTGTCTTTATGTCTCCTGATGCTGAGGCTCTGTGAGGTCCCTGCTGAGAACACTCATGATGGCTGCTCTCCTGCCATCTATGCAAAGGAGAAGACAGTGTAGCACCTGGGCCATGTCAAGAGGTTTCCAGCCACTTGTTTGGAGCAATCTTCTGGGTGCTTTGTGGAGCCAGAGCAACACATGGCTCCTGGGCTGAGGCCAAGGGTCTTGCTGCATAAAGGGGTGGAGAATCTGAAGAAACAGAATAATGAGATGTTAGAAACAGACATGGATTATTTTTTTTTGTTGCTACTTATTTAATACTTGAGCCTCATGTCTGCAATGATCAATAAGGTTAACAGCTCGCTCCATGTTACTGTACTGCTACCAAGAGGAGGAATCCTCTTTGCATTGCCAACATTTGCACATTGTGTTCTAGACTGATTATTTCCTCCAAATGTTGCCATTTCTGTTTATTTATCCTTGTGTCTGGAATGCTAAAGGAGTTCTTTTAAATATTTATCTACTTGATCAAACTAGTGAAAACTGCAGTGACTTGAGCATCCATAACACCTAAGGTCTGAGACTCAGTTCTCATATGGCACAAGGAAGGGCTGGTATTTGTTTAAATCTTCTCCCTTTTCAGATTGACAGTACAGACCAAAAAACAGCAGTTCAGTTTGTAAAGAACTTTAGATTAAATTACACTTCATGATCTGTCCTCCATACGCACATGTATGGCTTCTCCCCTGCTGAAATGTGAGCTGCATGCTGGGGCTATGTACTTTCTGACACTATAATCATTAGTACTGGGGTGGGAGCTGGGGAACTTGACGAGTTAGGAAACCTTCTTTATTTTCTCCCGATCAAAGCTGTCAAAAACAGAGTTTCAAAGGCTCTTTTTAATTGTTCCCATAGTATATGCAAGCACATCTGGTTTTGGTGTTCACAACACTACATTGGCATTCAGCCTTTTGAAATCCTGGCTGTTAAAATCAATGGAAAACTTGTGGAGTCAGGAAAACAAAGAAGACGACAAGAAAACAAACATATGCTTCCTTCACAATTACATTGCAGTGTTTAAAAGGTCTGCTTGAAGCATCCTGTAAAAAGCCACTGGCAGGTGGCAGACAGATGGACAACAGGACACAGCCCAGATGCAGCTGCGTAGGAAGTGGCCCCAGCTCCTCCCCAGCTGTGCTAGTACTCAGTGCTATGGGCATGTGCTTGAAAACATCCCGTTTCTTCCCAAGAGGTCTGGTGGGGACCGGACAATGTCCCGTGCAGGGTGCAGGAGGGCTAGGAGGGCTGCGAAGGGGGAGCTGTGGTGAGTTTGCTGTCCACAGAGAGGTCAGAGCTGTCGTCCCTGTGGGCATAGGGAATTTCCTACTTTGAGCCAAAACCAGTTAGAGCTGTCCCTCCCATATTCCCCAGTGATCAGAGAAGCATTTTGGGATGGCATTTTTGGCAGCAGTAATGGAGATCTGTTGCTGGTTTGTTTCTGAGTGACTTAGGAAGGAGCGGCAGTGGAACAAGGAAGGAAGAGATCCAATGCCAAGAGTGAGATAGAAATACATACACTGACTCCGCAGCCTTCACAAGCTCCTTGTTTACTTCTGGCTGAAAGTTAGGTGTTTCTACTGGGAAAACCCTGAGTGATTTCTCTCCTGTATGCCTTCCTTTTTTCATATGAGCTGACAAAAGAGCTGAAGGTAGTGTGTCTTCATAACCATTTTTAAAATTGCAAGTGGAGAGCTGGAGGAATGGGTTCTTCTGGTCTGTCTCTGCAATTCTCTGCTCCAGTTGCTCAGTACCTCATGATGTTGGTTTTCAGAGGACAAGGAAGGGCTCTTGCTTTCCTAAACTGGGAACTACAGACCAATTAGCTAAGTGGTGACACAGGAAGTTTAAAATGTGAAAAAAGATTCAGTCTTGAAACACACTCCTAATGCTTTTCTGAACTGTTGAGCACCTTCAACTTCCTTTTATTTCTGTAAGCAGGAGATGTTTGTGTGTTCGTGTGTGTTTCAGTAGAATAAATCAGCCTTCATAAATTCCTTGCACAGTTCATGTGTGCTTGCCCATGCCTGCGTGCGGTTCAAGTACTGTAATTGCATACCTGAGTACCCATGTGAACATGCAACTGCAACCATTATAAGCAGTCCTTCACAATTGCCTGCCAGACTACATCTGAGCTATAAAACTCACTTAATACATGGGAAATCTGGGAGCACCACCAGCAGCAGTAAAGAACCATTTTCTCTTTATAAAATGAATCAGACAGACAGATGTTGCTGGGAGTTTGGAGCACATTCATCTGGTGGGCACCCACAGGAGTGCTCTTTCCTGCCTCCACCTACTGCAGGGGCAGCTCAGCTTTTTAGTAATACTGTTGTCCCCAGAAAGCCTCCAGCATTCATTCCAAAAGATGATTAATTACATCGCTGCTTCTATTTTTGTTTTTCTCTTCCAATGAAGGAATTAAAGCAAGCGGCTTTACAAGCTGCTGGCTCTGCCGGGAGACGGACTGCTTGACTTAACAGCCCCTTCCATCTTCCGCTTCCATGATTCTGTGAAAGTCAAATTGCATTTAGTGAAAAAGTTGCAGGGGTAGGATACCTACTTGCGTGGTTACGTCATGCTTTGTGACCACGTACCAGTTCAGCTATTGCTACACATCCAGCTGGGTGAACCAGTGACTGGGATATTTACCCTGGCATGCAAATGGCCATCTCTGAGCCCAGTGTGACCATGGCACTGCTGCTACAATTGCTCAGCTACGTCTGTGATCAGCTGCCCTTGCAGACACAGATGTGTGCTTTGCTGAATTTTGTTTTATCTTGTAGAAAACAAAGAATCTACAGGATTCCAGAGGAACAAAGTCCGGGCACTGTTGTTGCCAATATAACAGCTGAAGATCCTGATGATGAAGACTCTCACAGCAGACTTTTCTACAGCATCCAGTCTTTTGACAGATATTTCTCCATAAATCCATGTAAGACTAACAAAAATGTGCCTTCTGACAGACAAAAAACAGTGACCACGTTGGAGAAAATGTTTTTGCCTCAGTTTTAAAATTACTTCCTTTGTTCTGTTCTGCTCTAGCATTGAGGTGCACAGCAAATCTGCACCTCAGCATCAGTGCTTGATTCATGACCTTCCTCAGGCAAGACCATCCAAGAGAGTCCTCTCTCATGCTGCTCCTGTCTGCATCTCTGGGGTGCACAGATCAGTGCCCTGAGGTTTTTGCTCCAGGGCTGGCATTCAGTGGCTGCTTTGCTCCTCATCTGCTATTGCTTTACAACTGCTTATCACAGCTGTAAGAGATGCCACACAACACATTGCTGTGGGGGTCAGGATGATCCTTAAAACCTCTGGATTCCCTGTGCCCTTTGGACAGGTGTTGCCATCCTCCCCCTCAACTACATTCCAAAAGGCAGTGGATATACAGACAGTTCCTTTCCCTCCTTTGTGCTCTGGATATAGTATTGTGCTGTGCCATAAAAAATCTTCTCTGTTTGAACAGAGGCCAACAGAAGTGCAAAAATATAAGCGAATGGCTGACCAGAGTGCTTCGCATAATCTGTCACAGATAAGAGCAGCTCTGTTGATGTGTGAGTAGATTTAGAGGTGCTGAAGGATGCTTGGATGATACCAGTAGAAAGTGAAGCGGTCTTACTAGCTAGGAAGCAAGGACAGCACAGGCATTAGCAGCTCATTGTCCTTGATGCTGAGTGCACTCAACTCTGACGTGCACTAGCTCTTTGAGAGCATAAGGGATATCTAACTGTTTTCCAGGCTCTCTGTTGAGGTCACCTATGGCATATTTTTGAGCAATGTGTATCTGTCTATTAAAGTCTTACGCAGAACTTTCAGAGCCATTTTGTATTATTTAAAAAAATGACTAAACCAGCCATGATTTGCACAGAACAGAGTAGTTTTTATTCTGCTGAGCTACCCTGTCCTCTTGCATGTACACAATGTGTGTTTGTTACTTCCCTCCATGGTGAACATCTGACTGCTTTCTGCCAAGTGACTGGAGTGCTGCAGGTGGCTGGGAGAATCAACCGAGATGCCCTTCCACTGCGACTCCATCCAAACATTTCAGTGATAGTCCAAGTGGAGGACAGTCCCAGTGGCGGTCATGCCAGTGAAATGGAGATCACAATCCTTATTGATGATATCAATGACAACCCACCAGAATGCAATCCTTCTACCTTCAGGTATTGAGGCTCTTCATTGCCTTAGTGCTGCCTTGTTACAGCAGATCAGTGTGCAGTCTAGGGCAAGTGAAAGTGGTCCATCTGAAGTGCTTGATGTGCCTGGGGTCTGATCTCTCAGGGTATAATGCATTGCATAGTGCAGTTCTTCAGGTGCACTTATGGTAGTTTGATGGTCTTGCAGATAAAAATCCTATATCTCAGGTCAGAAGCTGTGTAATGAGAAATTCCCAGTTAGTAGGTATCTGTTTAAATTGCTTGCTCACTATTTAATAGAAATATCTTGCATTTAACTCACATACTTTAATGTGCTTGCAGGAAGAGAATCTGATTCTTCAGAGTGCAGCGTAGTTACAACATCCATGACAATAACACAACAGTCTCCTTGTTATCTAGTGAGCTTAAATTTTTATCTGAAGGAGACAAAAAATCTTCAGGGAAAAAAATGCAATCAGATAAAGAATTAATCTTATAGGATTGCACAGGGGAATAAAATTAGCGTTTAATGGTATTTCAGTTGGTTCTTCATTTCTTTGTATTTAATTCTCTTGATTAAAAAAAAAGATTAATTGACACCCTCCACCCGCAATTCCATCATGTGCACCACAGGGACCCTCACTATCAACAGCAGGGTCAGAAATGCTAGTTTCAAAAAACAGCAGAATGGTCCAGCTATTAGTTAAGGAGAAAAGAACAAGCTTCTCATCAAGAGAACATTATAACTTACTGAAGAAATGAGTGTTGTAGACATGTTTTAAAATACTCATTATTAATTTAACTAATCTTGAACATTGAGATCTTGTGGCAGCTTCTGAAGTTTAGCGGAGTTCCAGGTTTATGGTTTGGATCTGGCTAAATGTTTATGTCCTGCCCATGGTATAAGGCTGTAGTACACCACAACATATGGATCAGATTCTGGGTTGTTTCATCACCTGTTGCCTATTTAGATCTAGGATTTTGCTTAGAAAATAAATGGAAGTCAATGAGTTCAAAAGAAGAAATATATGTAGCTCTGATGGGAAATATGTTTGTTTTAAACAGGGAAGAGACTAAAGAAAATATGACTGCTGGGACATTTCTTCTTGGTCTTAGAAATTACTGTAAAGATATTGATGCTGATCCATCAAACAATCAATTTAGTTTCACTGGATTGTCTGGTTTTGGAAGCAATAACTTCGCTCTGGAGTCTACCGAGTCTGGAAGACTTGTGGTCAGTTGTTTGTGGCTTTATGTTAGATTGTCTCATTTCAGAAGTCAACTCGTGATATAAGTTCTTAGAATTCATATTTTGCACAAGAAAAAAAGAGTTACTGTAATTCATGTCACAGTGGGTATGATGTGGAGAAGGACTGTTTTGACTGGATGTGAAACTACATATCCTTTGACAGGATGCTTTCTATGGATTCTACAGAATTTTGTGAACAGAGAACTGTTTTCTCCATTTTTAAATAAATGTGCTAGATATGATTGAAAAGATAATCCTTTTTTAGGGATTGTGAAGCACCAACTTTGATACAGATTAACAGAGAAATGTGATGCCGTTTCATACCCATTTATTCAGGACAGACTGTGGAAGATCCTTGCTATTCAGCATGGAGAATCGAAATACTTGAGAAATCCCACACTCAGTAACTACTTCCTAGCTTCACTGGTCAGAATTGTAAAACCCTTTGGAGTGGTAAATTTTCACAGAAGTGTGGTGGGATTTGCAGTTGTGTTATTTTGCATGTCAAAATATGGGTTCCTTATGCTGATAGCTGCTGGCATATTTGTGTTGGCCAGAACCCCGACCAGTTGCTGGACATGTGCGATGGTGGTTGTTCTGTTGCTTTAAAAGGAACCACGGAAAATACAGAGAAAGGGAAACATAACAAAAAATAGGCATTCTGTCTACAAGACAAGAGTGCTACAGGGAGCAGTAAAACCGTTTTGTATGGCTTACTTTAATTTTTGATCTGAGGTACATGTGTCAATGAGCACTGCCCTTAGCTGTTTCATCTGCCAACATAAAAAGCATTTTCATTGCTGCACAGGATATGATTGTCGTCAGCCCTTTGATCATCACGTATGAGTAATGAAACAGGCTACCTGAAGTGTCCTGTCCCTGCAGGAATTTCCCTGTAGACGATAAACAGTGGATGCCTGTGCTTTAGTCCTGCTGCCCCAGAGTTTATGAGGCTCCTACAAAAAGACAGAGGGTTGAGACGGTTAGGGTTGAAAACTGCGTGAGCCACCATTTAGTAACAACTTGGTTCCTGGGTAAACACTTGTGGCTGAACCTGATACCTTTAATACATGTCTGCAGGGGTGAGCTCAAGGAGCAACTATTACTATTTAGCAATAGCAGGTTCTTGTTGAGCCAACAAAGGGCACAGCAAATAGCCAGCTCATTACATGAGCTTTGCATTAGCCAGGTGAAAGGCCAAGACCTTATGATCCAAGTGATTAAACTTCCTGCTCTTGAGGGGAAGATATTTTGTTGGCAGAAGGAAAGAGTTTTGAATTGCCAAGAGACACCAGAGCATGAACATGTAGAAGAAGCCTGGAATTCAATCCTGTAATTGATTAATAGCCTATATTACTCCTACAGGGCAATTCCATGTATCCAAGGGGGAGACCACACTTACAGAACACTGAAAAAAAGTAATTGCCATTATGTGTATTATGACTTTATGTAAGGAATTATAAGTGCAATTGTGTTTCTTTTTATTTTAGATGACTGAAAGTATTGATTTAGAAAACCCAGCTAATCTAGGAGTTGAAGTTTATTCTTTGACTGTCAGGGTGCAAGATATTGCCTTTCCTAACTACTCAAGCAAGTATCCCTTTTACACTGCTTTTGATATTTTACTGTGCTGTAACAGCATGAAGAGAGGAATACCATATGTATTTTGAATATATGCATGAGAAGATTTCACAGCCATACTTAACTATGATTTAATCTTCTGTTATATTTCCAGATATGATCTACATTTACATCAGGATAAAGCCAGTGAATGAATTTTCTCCAGTCTTCAGTAATTTATCATATGAATTTAATGTTCCAGAAATTACTAAAGGTACAGTAAGTAGCACATACATAATATAAATAATGTTGTCATGTTGATAAGTACCTTTTTGCTCCAAATGTATTTTTATATATTTGAAGAGAATGGCTCAAACTTCCAGTTCAACCAGGGTCTCATCGTACAACTACCACTACCCTTAAATAGACAAAACTGGCAACAACTCCAATTGTACAGATGGAGGCTGAGACACAGACAAATTCAGCAATTGCACAAGAAATCTGTGACAGAGCCAGGAACTGAACTCAGATGTCTTGTTTTAGACTGTCTTTCTGCTCTTGCTAAATTAGCCATTTGGAGGGACTGGAAGAAACCACTATAGACTGACACAGATGAGTGAAGACTCCCTTGCCCAGGAATGGTGCAGGTTGGTCACCCCGCCATCCCCTTAGACCCAACTCATCTTGGGTGCAGTGGATGCCCTGGAGATGGGGTGGGATGGGAGTTCTTGGATGGCGAGGTTGCACTCAGCCAACCAGCAGGCAGAACAGCTCATCTTACCTGGAGACAGGGTCCTTCCTGTTCCTGCAACAGCTCAGGACCAGCAGCCTCAACTGAATTTGTTGAAGCTGTTCATGTGCTTGACTCCCACCCCCGCACTCTTCCTGTCCCCTGGTGAGTTCTGCATCTCATGTGTTTGCAGAGCAGTGCCACAGCATCTTGCCTCCTTGGCAATCCTCATGTGCCTGGTGTGATTTCCAGCCACCTCTGTGCTGAGCTGCTCCATGCACAGAGCAGTCGGCATGCGAATGGCATCTTCCCCAGTTTCAGCCTCTCCCTCACATGACCTGATGTACCAAACACAGGCCTTCTGTCCCAGGACCTCAATTACTGGCTTTATTCTGTTGGCTGAGAGCAAGTTCAGAGGTACATTAGATATACACTGGATAAATCCTGACCCTCATTCTGAACTTCCTAGAGTCACAGAAAAACAGAAGTTGGAAGGCACCTCAGGGGCTCTCAAGTCCAGCTTGTGCTCAAAGTGAGGATAGGTTCAAAGCTAGATAAGGTTGCTGGGGAACTCACCCTGTTCAGTTTTGAAAGTCTCCAAGGATGCAGACTCCACAGCCTCTCTGAGCTACTGTTCCAGCTGAGCAACCTTCACTCCAGATAATTCTATGTTGTACCCAGCTGGACATCCTATGGTGCAGCTTGTGTCCATTTCCTGTTGTCCTTTCACTCTCCCGTTCTGAGAAGAGTGTATCTTGGTCTTCTTTATTATCACCATAATATAGAAGAATTGCTGGAACACAGCAGTTAAATCCCACCTTCACCTTCCCTTCTCCAGCCTGAACAAACTCAGTAGCACCAGTCTCTCCTCCTGCATCCTCTGCTCAACCCCCTGACATCTTAGTGGTCCTTTCCAGCCTTTTCCCAGTTTGTTAGGGTCTCTCTTGTACCTGAGTCCCCAGGCTGGTCACAGGTAGCTTTATGAGTGCTGAGTGGGGTGGAGTAATCACTTTGCACCATGTGTTGGCAATTCAGGCTGTTAATAGAGCCCAGTATGCAGTCTCCATTCTCCCAAGGGTGCCTTGGTGGCCCATGTAGGACTTGTCCCAGGGCCTGGGGCCCTTTCTTGCAGAGCTGCTGCCTGCTCAGTCAGTCTCAGCCTGCACTGGCACATGGGCTTGTTCTGGCCGAGGTACAGGACTTTGCATTTGTTTGTGCTGAGCTCCAAAAGCCCTGTCAGCTCGTAGCCTCATCCTGCTGGGCCCCCCTGAACAGCAGCCCTGTCTTCCAGCATGTCCAACACTGCCCCAGGCTGCTGTTACGCACAAACCTGCCTCAATGGCCACATCATCGAGAAGGACATCCCACTGCATCTGAGTGCAACACGGTGAAGCTGCCCACAAGACTCCAGGAGAATTAGCAGCCAGATAATCTAGGATCTGCTTGAATTCCTCAAATGATTCTGGCCAAGGCAGGCTCAAAGCACAAGCGAAGACAGCTGTGGTCAGCAGACCTCTGGGCTCTGTGGTGCTTCTGTGTCCATTTGCCTAAGCCAGGAAGTAGGAGGAGGAGAAGTCATGCTTCAACCAGCCCAGCCATCCTGCCCACAACCTCCTTGCCTTTGCTATGGGCAAAGGAGCAAACCCAAATTTCCAGCCCTCACCCTCAGCTCTCTGTTTTCTTCCTTCTCTGGTCAGGAGGATTCTGCCAAGGTCCAAAGGTCTGCAAAAATCACTCCCCTCTGCCCTGTGGAGAAGCTGTCACCGGCCACTGCTGAGTGCAGTATGGCTGCATCTGGTGTGGGGATGCATGGCCTGGGAGGGAGCTGGAGAGGCTGTGAAGGCTGAAGTAGGGGAAGCTGGATCCCTGGGATCTGCCTGGCAGTTCCTGCAGGAGCCACACTGACAGGAAAGCAAGGCAGGTTGAAGGGGACAAGGAGGCACGTGACAGTCACTTGGCAGGCAGAGGACCCTGACCAATACCAGCATCTTGGATTGCTCAGCAGCCTGCTCTTCTTGCCCAGCGTTTATTTCTATGGTGCCTGGATGGAGCTTCTGTTTCCACACTGTTTCCCCATGGACACGATGCAGTGAATTTTGTGGCATTTCCTGTTCTGTGTATGTCTCCTCATACCACTGATGTGTACCTTGGAGTACTTCAAACCCGTCAGTGACATGGATATGCCTGTAAACCTCTGTGTTGGCCACAGAACCTTGCTGGACACTGAAATTATCAAGAGAAATGGTTTTTGGGCTCAGACTGGCCTTTTATTTTGGGCTGAGCTGACATTAACAGGGTGCTTGCTATTGCTGTACCAAACAGGAGCCAACACTTTGCAGTAGGGCTGGAGTTCACAGGGTCAGGAAAGAAAAAAAAACAAACCCCAACTCTTCACTTGCATCCTCCTTCTGTCTCATTCTGTGCAGGTGGGGTATTCACCTTGAATATCCCCAGGTCATGTGGATGCATTGAGCATTGACTCAGTGTGTGCAGAGGTGGGTGTGCACAGTCCCATCTTTGTTCTCACAGTTTACAGCACTGACATTTGTAGTTTGGTTCATAAATGCTTGGCACGAAGGTAATTCAAACCACTTTTCAAACACCTCGGAAGGAACAGCAGCAGTTGCTGTTCACAACAGACAAAGAGCCTTGTTCCCCCAACCAGGCCAGTGCTCGGGCTGCCACGAGGTGGGAGTTCGTGCGTGTCAGCGTAGGGCTCGCGGTGGCCCTCGCTGCCAGAGCACTTCTGTTATGGTTCTCTACAGACTCCTCCTGCTTTGGTATTTATTGCTAGCTGGCTAGCCCGTGCATGGGGGAACCATAGCACAGCATGGTGAACTAGTGTATCTCACACCTTTGCTTTATTTTTTTGGCATGAAAAACTCTAAACCAAATCTTCAGTTCAGTTTCATCAACTTTTGGTTGGGACAAGTGCTCTGTACTTCCTTTTCCTTAAAATGGATTTTCTGTCTCTCAGTTGGATCTAGCATTGGAAGAGTGAATGCCAGAGACAAGGACTGGCCACCCAGTGTCATCACTTACTCCATTGTAGCTGGAGGAAGCACCAGGGATTATACAAATATCTTCTGGATCAGCCCCACTGAAGGAGATGTGAAGATTTTAGCTAGATTAGACTATGAAACAACACAGAAACACATTCTCACAGTACAGGCCTCAGACCAAGAGAAGACTACAACAGCATCTGTGAGTAAATCCACTCTACTTCTCCCCCTACATTTTTCTCCCTTCCTCCTGACAAGAGCTGTAAGACATTGGACAAAGCACTTTGGTCTCTAAAAGGCAAGTCCACCTTTGCATAGATCTGTATATTAGTCAGATGAAAGAGGTGATGCGTATTCAGTCTTGCTTTATTTCTTACAAAAGTTGTTTTCTGTGCCCAAGACGATTTAAGATATTCTTTATGGCTACATATGTAGTGGAAAATAGAAAAAGAAAGGGGTCTTGAGGCCAGGTAGCACAACTTAATTTTATCTATGCTTAGCACCAGGTCCTTCTTGGACCTTGTGTAGTGCCCCTTGGCCTTCAAACATACTTTGGATTTTGTATGTGATGTTTTTTCACTGCAAAATGCCCAAAGTAGCGTGAGAATCATGTTGCAGCCCATCAGAGTTGTGTTTTCATGGGGTGGGACAGAGAGGCTGTGCTGTACACCTTGGGAATGGGATGAAGGATGAGCAGCCTCCTGGGATAATGTCAGAAGACCCACCCAGTACAGCTGTGTCCACATGGCGTCCCAGGAATGGACCCTTACACATGCCTTCCCCTAACCGTGATCTAGTTTTGTACTCAGTGGTGCTATCTGGCATTAGCCAAGAGCTAATTAACATTAAACAGTAGGGTTGGGCTCAAGTTTGCTGCCAAGAGCTATTTTATTTGGAATAAAAAATATAGATGGTATATCCACAAAAGTATTTTATAGTAATTTCTTTCAAAGAATGCCGGTGTTCTTCACGTACAGACTCCTTTTTACTCCTTTTCCTGTCTTGTCCCTCATGACTGCCTTACATTTGGTTTTTGCACATCTGTTGGGGGGAATACAGGTACTAGGCCTGCTTTGTATTCTAGCCAAACACCACCTATGGAGATGCTAAGTGGGAGGCACTTAATCTCTTTATCACCTGTTATATTTCAAGATGATGATTCAGGAAAATTTAGCATCAGGAGCTTCTAACGATGACAAGTTTATCTGTTGCCTGTTAAAGACCAACAGACATTAGAGGAAAGAGCTTTGAGAAGGGTAACCTTTTCCTCCCAGCCAGCTGACCCCAGATGACATTAAACACGTCTGGGGCAACCTGGGGGTCTCCCAGACAGGCAGAAGGCTGTTACCAGCATCTCTCTCTCACTGGGAACAGTCAGTCTATAAGGAGTCTTCCTTCCTTCTATGGACCAGGCTCTGAATTACTATTAAATATGCTAAGAAGCCTAACTAATAATGGTGAAACAATTTGAGAGGTTTGAAAGGAAGTTTAATGAGTACCTGTTACTATTATTATTTCTCATTCTTACTATGACACACCAGGTAGTTCAAATAGTCAGACACATCAGCCCAAATACACTGTGACTTTGGAAGATGGTTTGGCTTAAAGAACCTCTTTGCAAAAGAGTGCTGATCACAAGAAGCGAAGGTGAAATGATCACAAACTTTTTCTGGTAGAAACTAGATTGGAGGGATGTTCATTGCTCTTCAACTGCTGTTGATCAAAAGAGCAAAATGGGCAAAGTCAAACAGTATCTGACTCAGCACAATGGAGGAGCTTACGTGTGGTATTGCTCTTTCCTTTCAGGTAACCATAAATGTTCTGGAAGTAAATGATGAAGAACCAGTTTGTTCACCAAATTTCTATTCATTTCAAATCCCAGTCAGTTTAGCTATTGGGACCAATATTAATGGCTTCAGGATTGAATGTCGAGACCGTGACTCTGATCCCAGGTCTTTCCGTTACTTCATTAATGAAGGTACCATGTCATGGTGTGTGAGCTGGGAGCAGTGCAAAAATTCATGAATGTGGATGGTTTGCTTTGATTTGTAAATAAAAGTCTTGCACAGTTTATGTGCTACTTCGTATGGAGAGCTAGTTGTGATCCCCAAGTTTTGCACATCATTACTTTGCTGCTTATGAAGAGAGATGTCTCTCCACAAGTTGGCTACTGGTGCTACCACCTAGAACCATTCCCTTGCAAGATTGGATTGCCTCCCACCTTAATTAATTGGCAATTAATAGCATAATTGACAAGGACTTCAGAAGAATGAGCTGGAATGATATGCAGGGTCAAATTTCACTTCCAATTAAAAGTGAATCTTAAGAAATGTTGGTGGATTCTGTTACTCTGCATATGCCACCTTTAGATGCTGGTACACCATTCAAAACAACTGAGCAAACCTGCATGTCCTAGACGCATGCCGTATGCGTTAAACCCCGATTTTAAGAATGTGTGTTTGATCCTACTAATCAACTGCATCCACTCGGAGAACTGCTGCGCTATGGGATGACATTCAGCTTCACAAAAAAGGGAATGTACTCTCTTGGGATGATTACTTCTTTTTGTTGCTGAGATGACTGCTGAGGAGTAGGGAGCAGATTGTGCAGGTGCCAGTAAAAAGAGAACCACAGTCTTGTTCCAGGACCTTAATGTCGCAGAGGAGCTCTGCAGCAGTGGTATTTATACACAAACCCATATGAAGGCTGTGTTTGTATCAGTAAATCAGGGCCTGGCCACAGGTCCGGTATGGGCCCACACTGATGAAGCATTAAGTTTGGTTACTGACATGATTTTGGTCTGTGCCAGGCAGTACATTCCCAGAGAGATCCTGGGTATTGCAGAGAGCTGGGACCTTGCCCAACAGGCCCTCTGTATGGACTGACCAGGGTGAAGGCTCAGGAGTTTGGCTGTACGGGCATGAACTGTGACATGCAGTTGGCTTCTGAGCCACAGAGCAGCCCATGGCCCCTTCTGTGTTGTACGATAAACATGGACTTCAAGGTCACTTCAGCTCTTGAGCTCTGTGGGGCAGTAAGAGCAGAATGAAAGCACATCTGGTGCCTTTTCATGGCTCTGATCTCTCTTACATGTGGTCTGCTTGGACACTAAGAGCCAGAGCTCATTTACCTGTAGCTCAGGCCACTAGCAGATTATACGGACAGAAAATGGGGGACTGAGAGGCCAGCATCACTGAACTCTCCTCTCCTCTCTGCCCCTACAGTGCAAATGAAATTAATATCCCCTGAGTCATTAGCTCTCTTCTGGGATACCTGTTCAAAGGCCTTTGCCTCTGGGCAGAGGGAGAAGCCATGGAGAGGGGCTGGAGACACTGGTTGTGTCCATGTGGCCTAGGGGCCACTCCAGGGACACCCCAGTAGTGGAAAGAAGCCAGCAATAGAGTAGGGTCCTTGCCGTGGCTGGGTGCTGCTGCATCTGGGTGTCCTCCAGGCTGCAAGGACAAGCTGTTCAGGTGACCTCTTTTGTGCCCTGTGGCTCTGAAGTGTTTCCACATCCTCCTCTCAGCTGTGTCCCTACAGAGGGTCTTACTCCATATTTTAATGTGTTTCTGACTATATTGCTTTTTCTGATTTTATATGATATCAGGAAAGTCAAGGAGCTGTTCTTATCAATGATATTTCACTGCACAGGTGTATAGTGTTCCATAACAAGTTTTCAACAGAAACTCATTTTTTTGCTTGGTCTAAGCATTTACTTTAAGGTAGGATTGCTTTTCTCTTTTATTTTTTTTTTCTTTTTTTGCATTGTTCTGGGTTTTTTGCTACTGCTTGCAGGCAACGTGAACAATCATTTCACCTTTTCACCAAGTGCTGGCTCCAACACATCTCGGCTGATTCTTGCCTCAAGGTTTGACTATGAGAGTGGACTTGATACAAACTGGATTTACAGACTGCATGTCTATATAACAGATGACAATTTACTATCTGCTAGGGACAAAATTACACGCCTAATTAAAACTGGAACGGTGACTTTAAGCATCAGAGTTATCCCGAACCCAACTACTGTCATTGCCACAATGGTAAGTTCACTGAAATTTATGTTCACTTCTGTGGTTCTTTCATGGGCTGCTCTCCATGGGAGTGAAGAAAAGAGAGTAGACGTACAAAAGGAAAACAAAAGCCTACAGTGGGTCCAGTCCTGGGAAGTGCTGAGCCCTGTCCTCTTACATTGAAGCCAAAGGTGGCTGATGTGCTCAGCATCATGAAGGATTGGTCCTACGTACAGAGTCATAACATATGTTTTGTATTTTAGTTTCTAAAACAAAAAGGGCAGGTAGCCAAAGGACTGGGCATGCTGCCATTACCACGTAACTGGAAAGTTAAAGATTTTGGCAGCATTATTAATAAGGAAAGAGCAGGGGTTAACCTTTGCTTGGAACCTTAAAATTACCTCATGCATTTTGCACTCCTTTTTTTTTTATTCGTAGCTGTACACTCCGCCAGCTGCTTTGCACTTGAATATGCTTATTTAGCAGTGGGCCACATTACCCTGTGGCTACCAAATCACAGAATCACTAAAGTTGGAAAAGACCTATAAGATCATCCAGTCCAACCATCAGCCCAACACTACCACACCCACCAGACCGTGTCCTCAAGCGCCACGTCTACACCTCATCACCTGGAAGGGGCTTTTTTCCATCCCTGAGGTCACCCTTATGTAAAACCTTGAGCTGCCTGTCAGGAATTGAGGTGGCTGTGCACACCCTCAGCATATCACTGAGGTTTCAGCAGGTTTCAGACAAGCAAAGCCAGAGAGGTGGGATGGGTCTTTCCTGAGCTCCCTGCCCATGTGGTGGTCCATAGCTGAGATGCGGAAGCCCGCACAGATTTTGGCAGCTGGGGTGGGATCTGGCCTTGCAGAGCCTGTGAAGCTGTGGGCCTGTGTTCCAGCAATACAGTCTTCTCCTCCTCACAGCCACCCCAGGCAAGCTCTGGTGCATCATTCACTATGGAGCTGATTTCCATGAGGTTGGTGCATGACATGAGGAGAGCTTGCTTTCGTCCTGCCTGCAGAAGCAGCTGTGTCCCCGTCCTTGTGCCGGTCACTGCCTTCATCCTCCCACCATCCATTTTCTGCCTGCCTGCAGATGGCCTTACCCTTTCCTCTCTTGCATGCAAGAATGGAAATATGAGGGTGCTGGTGAAGGGGCGAAAGAGCCATTCACTGTAAAACTGTCTGGACCTGTGAGTGACTACTGATAACTGAGCCAGAACCAGGGGATACTGCAAAGAGCACATGCACATCTGGACACCGTGCTATGAAAATGCTTAAATCCAAACTTGCAGGCTGATTAATAACCCCGTTATTATCTAATGCTCAGTTGGGAAGGAATGAATGGTTTTCTCACAGCCTGCTCCTCCTCCTAGTTGATGTGAAAATGAAAAGTTAAGCTGAATAGTGAAACTTATTCTGTATTTCTTTCCTGTGCTTTACCACAAATATAAACAGTCTAGACCACATACCACAGCATTAAATCTGCCTCCCTAGAGATATCAGCTTTCCACTTTCCATGTATTTTCCAGAAGAGCACTTCCATAACAGCAACTTCTCCCATCACTACTTGTTACATGTGTTCAGTGCAGCAACGTGATGAATCAGATGCTGGAGGGCAGTAGTGTAGAAAAGGCGCCCTGTCCCAAAACGTCCCAGGGAGGATGGAGTGGTGGTGGTGATCCTGAGATGATTTGAGAGTTTCTCTAGGGATTGGATGTACCTTGTTGTGCAAGGCTAAGTGTGTGCACTGGTTTTAATTGGGATAGTTTCCCTCACAGTAGCTAGGATGAGGCTATGTTTTGGCTGTGCTGAGAATAATGTTGCTAGCTTACTAATGTTTTCAGTTGTTGCTAAGGAACGTTTATGTCAACTCAAGGGTTGGGGTTTTTTTTCGGTTTCTCATATTGCCCCTGTTCTCTCAGCTTCTTCTCCACAAGAGGCTGGGAAGGGGCACAGGCAGGACAGCTGATCCGAACTGACCCAAGGAACATTTTATGCCATAAAACATCATGCTCAGTATATAAGTTGGGGCTTGGGCCAGGGGTAGGCTCTCTCTCTCTCTCTGGCTCCTGGTCAGTCGGTGGGTGGTGAGCAGTTGTACCATGTTTTCATTTCCATTATTTTCATTACCTATTATTAATATTGTTAGTATTATTGGTATAATTATTTTATTTCATTTACTTTAATTGTTAAATAGTTCTTATCTCAACCCACGAGTTTCCTTTTCTTTTCCTCCAATTCTCCTCCTCCACTGGAGGAGGGGGGAGGCGAGTGAGCGACTGCGTGGTACTTAATTGCTGTCTGGGATTAAACCATGACAATAAATTATTTTAATAGTATCCTTAAACAGGAAAGAAATAGGTACCATACTAAATTTCATAACACAATGTGATTATAACTATCTTACAGAAAATGAAATAAAAACGTCAGTAGATGATCAAAACGAATAGTACCACAGTAGGTAATGACCCAGGCAGAGCAAATGAGTAATTTCTGACCTGTGTGAGGTTGGTTTCATGATGGGACCTTAATGAATGAGTTGGTAGCACCAAGTGCTGTGCCAGCTCAGAGCCGTGTCTCCTGGCACTCGGGAAGATGTGGGAGATCACAGCTGCTCAGGAAGTGTGGTTTTCCCTTCTGGAACAAGTCACTGAAAAAAAAAAAAGGAGTTTCATTTCTTTTTATACAACAACCCAATTCCTTGGGGTTCAGCTCCTCTTACGAAGGGGGCCGAATGATCACTGCAGTGAAGATGACCTACTTCCAGTTTTGCCTTAGGTAACGAGAAACCATTATCTCGTTAACGGCAGTATTCCCTGAACTTGCTCGCCCTCCAACAGTGCACTCACAGCTGCTCAAGCAACCTGAGGCTTTTAAACCCCACCATGGCATGCTTGTTTAAAAGACATTGAAACATGATCTAGAACATCCTTTTTGCATCACGGGTGGGCTCCATTTCACCTGCCTTTGGTTGCCCCAGGAGCTCGGTGGTCCATCTCAGTCATCTGAGCTACCTCGGCAGTTGTCAGGCAGGTACGTGGGATGAATCACTGTCTCCAGCAGATGTTATCTCCATCTGCCCATCATCTGCAGCACCCCAGGGTGCTTGGGCCAGGTGCTTCAGTGCGGTTCAGCCAGATGAAAGGTGCCGTTGCTGTCAGTAACCTTATAAGTATGCAAGCTTGAGGACCTTTTCCTGTCTTGTTTTAAAAGCCTGGCTTCACTGTTGTGACGAAAAAGGAAAACCTCTACTCTGACTCGGCGTGGTATGTGCCCTTCATCATAACCCTCGGCAGTTTGCTGCTCCTTGGCCTGCTGGGTTACCTGGCGTTCCTGCTGGCGACGTGGGTCCGCACCCGCTGCCCTCCGGCAGGCAAAGCAGACGGCGCACCTCTGTGAGTCCCCCCAGATGTCATGCTGGGGAAGTACCCAGCAATGCCAGGCAATGGCAGAGAGAACTCCAGCCTTTCAGCCGTAATGAAATCTATGCTTCGAATATTTTATAGTGGTATGCCCTTCGCTGTAGTAAATGCTATTATGGGCTACAGTGATACTTAGTTTTAATGGCATGAAATCAAGGAAAAATGTCTATGGAATTTTATATAATGAATTTACTAAGAGATTAACAAATGCATTAGCTGAAGCTATCAGCGAAACTAACAATTACGACCTCTAAAGGCAGCTACACTCGTGAGGCGCAGTCAAAGGTGGTGCTCGACTGTGCTTCCAAAAATACAGATGTTTTTGGTTTGGCTCACACTCCAAGGGAGCTCCCATCCTAGGTAGTTACTGGATGCATATTCCTCCCTCTCAGCTACGGATCCCAGAGTCCTTTCCTTGGTGCTCATGCCAAATTCTTTGTTCTGGCAAAACTTCTGCAGATTTCCTGGAGTTTTACCCAGGCTCGTTGCAAGGCTGTAGCCCGTAAATCTTCGTCTTTCTTACCTTTAAGTGTTTGTGCTTGGCAAAAGCCATGGAAGCACCTGGGACCAGCTCTGGTTCATTGTGGGAAGTGGCAGAGATCCCTGCTGGCTGCCTTCTCAGCGGGCTGGAGCCAGACTGCCTCTAAATTGACTTTTGACTTCACAAAACAAAGATAAGCAGCTCTTTAAGTGGACTGGGATAAAAAAAAAAAAAAAAGGTGTTCTCTAAGTATTCTCAGGATTTGGACTTAAATTTAAAAATTACAGTAAACAAGAAGAGGTAATCTATGACTGTGATTATAATTCAAATGGTGTGTGCAAGGAGTTTAGCGATTTGTGATAAAAATGACAAATGAATCAGGCAACATATAGCTTGGCTAGTGTTATTATTTATTAATAGGGCAAGTGATTCATTGGGAGCCAGGCTCTCCCAATAAAAAGCAATTTCTATGTTTTCAAAAACATTTACAACCTTTCCAATATTTTAAAAGGTATTATATGAGCACATTGGATCCAAAAAAATTGACCTTCCTTCAAGGATGGAACAAGATGACAATATTTGAAAATATATTTTTCCAGATCATATAAATCCATCATGCTATCATCAGTAAGACTTTATTTTTTGGATATCATCCCTTCTTGGAGAGGTGTTAAGAACAATGCTCAGGGCTGTTTTCCTGTTTGGGAGCAGCATTAAAGGATGCAGGCCTTCAGTGAAAGCAAAACCAGAAACCAAACAAATCAAGCAAATCCCAGAACTCAAGGAAACACATCCTTCTTGCCAAATAAAAGAGAACAAAGCATGATATTTTTATGTAGGCGAAAGTATGACATATGCTAACTACACTCTTAATCTTTCTTTCCTTACAGGATAAATGCTCCAGGTGTGTGCCTCTTTTCTTTATTTTAATACCTCACAAGACCTTGTTTAGGATTCAGTCTAAAATTTGTAAATCCATTTCTAGACAAATAAATTTGACCCAGTACAAGAGTACTGAGATTAAATAACTCTGATTATGGGAGGCCTGACTAAATAATTTCATGGTCCTTTTGGTCTTCAGATCTATTAACTATGAGATAAAAACCAAATTCGAAGTAGCCTGGTGTTCTGGCACGGATGCTAAAGGATTACTGTATTTTTCACACGCAATTGATATGCTATCTGTTAAAAAATAATGCCATCCCTCTACAGCACCTTCAAGAGTCCTCTTCACTCTAATTTCCTGTTCTCTGACCCCTTCATTTACTCCCTTGACACTTCATGTACCTGCAGATTTATTTTAAAGCACTAGTACTTTTAAAGGGGGTTATATAACTTACCAGGAGTATAAGTTACACATTTAAAAAGTGAGGTTTTAGGCAGTCTTGTTCCTTTTAGACTCATTAGCTTTATGCTAGCAAGCATGGCTCATATGAGCTCAGTAAGACCCTGCTTTTAATAACTCCCTCTCCTCAAACAGTATGTCCCAGCTTGAAAAAAAACCACATGACTAACAAACCCCAACAAAATTAGCTGTTCTCTTGGTTGCCCAGTTTGAGACATTTCAGCATTGGCTGGTTTCCAAAAAAATGGATGTTTGCTGCTTTCTGACAAACTGGTTCCCAAGTGCTGGGCAGCAAAGGCCAGACAGAACAGGTTGCCCATCAGGGCTCAGGTTGAGATGCCTGAGTATTGCATGTCTGGTTGTAAAGCCCGTTGTCATTGGGCTATAGAACAGGCATACAGTTCTCCAAAGACAGGTCATTAGACAAATTGGCAAGGAGCAAGCAAGAAGAAATCATAGCAACTAGTTGGGTATCATCCACAAATCCATGCTGTCAAGACGCCCATGGCACTGGTGCTGTATTTGTTTGCACGTGGGATGAGTTAATAGTGTGGTATACTCACCCATAACCAAAGTGTTCTTCAATCTGAATTTTATTTGGCTGGAGCTGCAGCACTTCCCTGTTTTGTCTCCAAGCGCATGTTTGAGTGCACAAGCTTTGCAACTACAAACGTTCATGGAAAAATAAATCTCCACGTTTGTAGTTCAAATATCCTCAAAGGTGAATTTCTATAGCTGTTCGTATTATTTAGAAAGGGAAATTGATTAAAGAAACCATGGGGTAATTTGTGCATTACTGAAGGAATAAGACTTTTCAAGGCTAAAATTTGATCAGTCATTCACAACTGTGGATTCTCTCTCCAAAATACTATGAAAGAGTTCGCTTTTCAAATAGTGTGAGGGTTCATTCTTGGAAGAACAAATAAAGCTCATGTGAGATGCCTCAGAAGCTGAGTCCCGAGAATGTCTGTTTGTTTGAGGAAATCTTGGCTTTAGTGTCTATAGTCACTGTCAGAAAAACCTGATTCTTTACAATGTGCATTTCCTTTTCTGTAGAAAAGAAGAAACCTAAGAAGGAAGTGGTTGTGGTAAGTATTGCCAGCCTCAAAACAAAGCCCAGTTTTGCCCAGCCCCATCATACAATGTGGTCGTAGGACCCTTTCTCTGAAAGGTGCCTATTTTCCAAAGAGAATATCAAAACGATAGGCGAGGAAAAGGACTGCCCTCAAATGCAAATCGCGTCAGTGCTCCAGCCAGGCTCTGCACTGGGAAGCAACACTGAGTGTGTGGGATGCTCGCACACTGTGGCCCCTTTGCTTCCAAGTGTGGAGTTCTCCAGCCTCTCGGGCAGCCCCATACGTGGGAAACCAGAGAGGTTGTGCTTGGAGCATTGAAAAGGGGATTTGCTGCAGCTGCAGAGGTGGGAGGACAAGTGCCCCAGCTGCACTGGTGCAATGTTACGCTGCGGAGACACCACCGACCTGTGCAGCTAACCCTGACCCACCTGAGTGCAACCCGTAAGGTACACTCAAGCTGTAAAGAGTTTGGTCTTGGTAAGCTGAATGCAGCAAAATGCCTTGGTTATTCCCGCTGTAATAGATATTTGTTTGCTCCCAGATCTTGGGGCTCCTTCTGTTTCCAGAGCCATAACAGCATAAAAGCTGCAAAGCACTTTCATGAGTGTACTCTCCCTCCCCAAGTTGTTCAGAGGATTCCCAAGCCGTCTCTGCGTGGAGGTGACCCTCCTGCGGTTGCACACACGGAGGCATTTAGCATGTCAGACCTGCTTAATTCTCCTTTGAACATCTAGTGGCAACATCCTACACCATGAATGGTGTTTTTGCCAGTTCTGATTAAACTCAGGCTACAGGAATGCAATGTGCACGTTATACAAATCCCCCTCCATCCATGTAGGTCACGGTTTCCGAGTCACTGCTCCTCCTTACTTAACTAATTCGTAGGATTCATTTCACATTTTGTCTCTCTTCACAGACAATGACAAAGCTAAACACAGTCTTTGATGGAGAAGCCAGAGACCCAGGTAATAAAATGCAATTAACAGTGAATATGAATATTTGGCTGGAAACAAACTGGATTAGTTGATTTAAATATGGTTTGATATTTGCTTTTCATATTTCAGGTTTGCTGTTTCCAAGGAGAATGGGAGCTATATTTCACACATAGTGAAACATAAGACAGTGCCCTAGTAACATTTCTAATGGTAGAATACACTTACGTGCCTTGAAAGCACACATAGGATGGCCAGATAATTCACTGATCCTCTGATAAACCTGTATGCATGGATTCAGTATTGGAAGGTGGGAGAGGAGGGCGAATTTGCCTCCAGGCTCCTGCTCTTGTGCTGTCATGGCTACGTGGTTTCGCCCTCCCCACGTCTGGGACACAGCCAGCAGATTAACGGAGCTGCAGATGTACTGACTTTGTCTCTGAAACCTCTCCCTGGGTGCAGGGTGGGTGAGTTACTTGCTCCTGCACAAACCTTCTCCCTTGTAGCAACAGGGCATTGTTGCTACTTATCTAGAGCTTGAGCATCGCTGCTTGGGGAAGAAAGGGAAGACCATTTGCTTTTAGGCACAGTTGTTGTGGCATCAGCTACGGAGTGTGTCACCAGGCTCCAGCTGTGCTAACTCTGAGCATATC
Organism: Rhynochetos jubatus; assembly: GCA_027574665.1. Classification (NCBI taxonomy): domain Eukaryota; kingdom Metazoa; phylum Chordata; class Aves; order Eurypygiformes; family Rhynochetidae; genus Rhynochetos; species Rhynochetos jubatus. The sequence goes on from CM050652.1 coordinate 14,899,482, forward strand.
TGATTAACCAGTTGGGAAAAGTGAAATTAAGGCAAAAGCTAGGATAACCAGGATGACCCAGTAGGTGTAGTGCCTATCCCCTTTCCCAAGTGATGCCCACTGTGCTCTGCAGCAGGGTTCATTACAGAAAAAATGATGTTTTTTCTAAATGTTGATCTGCCCTACCTTATCCCCTGACCCACAGCCCCTGTCTGAGCCCTGCACGATGCTTGGCCTGGCATTAGGGTACCCAGCCCTGCCTTTCATGGCTGAGGGCCCCTGCATGGAGACGGAGGCTGGTAAAATGTGACACAGTCAGTCAAAATAGGCCTTTAACAAATTGGTCCAAAAATAGGTCCCAAACAATAGGTCTAAAAATTATCCAGAAGGCGGCAGGCTTATTTAAAGGCTTGGATTCATCTGGCCAAATTTCCACCCAAGTGCCTGTACCTTGTGTTTCTTATTAGCTGGCTCGGAGCTGTCGGATGCCATCAGCTAATAGGAAACACTAGGCACGGGGACTTCAGTAGAATTTGGGCAAACAAATGGGACCCTACTGTGCAATTAAGCCCATCCACAAGGCTGCTTGAGGCCAATTTGGTCCCAGTCCAAGCCCACCTGCTATTTATAAAGAGATCTGGAGGGATGGGCTCCCAAGTCCCTGCTTTTTCCCGATGTAACTGCATTTGTGAAATATTAAACATGGATGTTCTTTAGGCTGCTGCAAGAGCTGCTTTCCAGTGTTTTTGCAGGCCAGCTAATGGTTCCCTTCCTCAGCAAACACCAGGCTTAAAGATATCAGCCCATCCAAACTGCCCCCCAGAACCATAGTGTTTGTGTCATGCCGGACACAAACATTAAGCTGTAACACAGCTTTGTGGTGGCAGCAGAGAAAGGTGTGCTCCCCACTCCCTGCTCCTCCTCTCCATGGCTCATCCCAAACCCTAGACGATCAGGTCTTGGTGGTTTGGAGGTGAGATGTAATAATTCCCAGGACATCATCTGTGGAATACGATTAGGAGGGATGGTCAGGAGCTGCTTCCTGGTCTGGGCTGTTGTAACATGCCCGATTTGTACACAGTCAGAAAAAATAACAGGTAAAGAGATCCAGTTTCATCTCTAATTGCTCAATTTGTGTTAATCTGTCAGAAAGCATTAGTTCTGATACAAACTGTAACATGTAGTAACACGTAACCACTGTTTCTTTCCACACCTTAGTAGTCTTTTGTTTGTGTCATATTAATAATGTTCAATTACACGAAGTGCCACTATAGCCCCTGATTCTCCATCTGTTTAGCTAGACAGTGATTTAGACTGTGAGGCAATCACACTGGATGCATGGCAATTTTTCCACCTATCTCTGGGTAGTAAATGAACTGAAGGAGAAGATAGTTGCTTTTAATGTACAAGTAGAAATTACCCATAAAAACTGGAGAGGGCCAAAAAACTTTCTAACAAGGAAAGGTAGCCACGTGTGCTAAACAATCCAAATTTATTTTATATATATATATATATATATACACAAGGAAAACGTGTGCTTGCATATACAGAACTAATATTATTTCACTGTATTAATGATAATGTTTGCAGCAAGCCTGGAGGAAAGCATTTTGTGGAAATTGTAAAGCAATGCATACAGCCAAAACTCGTGGGGGATCCCAGATCTCCAAACCTGGGGTCAACCTAAATGACCTGATGTGGTCTGGAAGATGTATGAGGCATATTGCACTCCTAGCAGGTTTTGCTACACCAAGTAGGTTACTCTGTGTGAAAAAATTACGCACAGACATGTACAATGGCCTTTCTCAGCACAGTTAAAGGCAAAAGGTTGGGAAAGGTGGTCCTAACAACTAAGGACTACGTATGTGTTTGTTACACTGCTCGTGTTAAACCATGGTTGCTGTAATTTGGATAGAGGGATAGGACGCGAAGAAGGTCTGGGTTGTTTTTTTTTTTTTTTTGAACAGGAATATTCTGAGTATTTTGAGTACTCCTATTCCCCAAACTGCAGAGCCAGTTTTCATACTGACAGAACAGCATCTCCCTTGAGCAGCCACCATGATGCCCAGGTCCCAACGCTCGCCTGCTGAAATGAGGCATTCCCTCTTGGGGCTACCTCCCCAACTCAGCTGATTTTCCAGGTGTTTCACGTTTTCCATTTCAGCCCCATCCTGAGGAGAACTCTCATGCTTTAATCTGCTCAGGCAGGGATGATTTTAATTGGTTGTCTTTTCTCCCTTGCAAGTCACTGGCAAAATGTATGAATTCAACACACGGTCTGGTGCCCGGAGATGGAAGAAGAGCAATGAGCCCCTTCAACCAGCACCGACTGTGCAGGTAATGTCAAGTGCCACAGACAACGGTGACCGGGGAACACAGCGAGCAGAGGCACCGAGCAAAAAAGAAGCTCCAGAGAAGAGGAAAGAGCCAACAGCAGAGACAAAACCAACTGTCAAGCCCTCAGCAGGACAACCAGAAACACCAGGCCAGGAAGAGCTGAGATTACAAAAGCAGAAAGAGGAGCCTGAGGACAGGGCGTTGTCCTCATCAGCCCCCCAAGGCAGATACTGACCTCCTCTCCCATGAAGCCAGCCTTTAAGCAGGGTGCTGACACTCCAAGGCATTTCCCAAATGACCACTGCTCTGAACAGGCAAAGAATTACCAGATGCTGACAGATGTGATTTTCTCTGTATATCCCAGATGCAAAACGTAAGGTGGCCACCGCTGTGTAAACTGGACCCAAAGGCAGGATAAAGCTGGACTTACCTTTGGCAGGTGCAGGTAAAAGTGGAAGAGAAGGGAAGGACATGAAAGCGGGGAAGAAGGAACAAAAGCAGATTCATGGAGAGAAGTATCTGCTGCCCGCTGCCCACTGCCCGCAAGTACATCAGGGTTGAAAAGTTTGACAGTAACACCTAAAAATATTTTCTTTTAATTCAGTATTTTATTTGATCCCTTCCTCACCCTCCCACCTTGCTGTAGAGATCATGGCTTGAAAGTGTTTTGGGAGTGGAGAAAACCCACAGCTTGTTACGGTATCTCAGGCTGTCATGTCAATGCTTTCAGCTTATTTATCTTTTGTAACACTAGCAGCATTCAATATCTTCACCTTTGGTGTTTCCTCTGGCGTATTTAACATTTTACAGAATCAGGTGGAACACACTCAAAAGAATAATGACAGTAAACACATAAGGAGAAATAATCTTTTCTGAGTATGGGCATATATTAGGTAAGTGCTGTCTAACAAACTGATCTAAACCAAGCAAACCCTGCAAGATTTCAGAAATCTACTTTAATCTGAAGAAAATAAATGTCTTGGCTTCTTTTCTTTCCTGATTACAAAGTTGTTTTGCAGTGACAAAGGACCGATATCTGGGGGCAACAGAAAAAACTTGATTTACATTCAGCAGGGACAGTCAACTTTATCCAATGTGTGACATACATTGACTTTTGTCATACAATGGAGGACCTGGATGGGGAGGCCTGGGGTAATTTCACCGAGGATCCTGCTCTTCACAAAACCACCCGTCACGGTCTGGCGGCTCTTTGCTGTGCTCCAAAGGAGCGGTTTGGCTCAGGAACAACTTCCCTTACAAACACCAAATGTCTTCATTGAAATGCCATTTCATTATGCAATCAGAAACCCAGAGTGTCATGAACATCACATTGATACTGAGAGGAAAGAGTGATTAATGCTCTCTGAGCATGTTATTGGTTTACCGTGTCCACGGTGGTTGTTATAGCATTGTCTGACCCTCCAGCGCCAACAGAATGAGCTACACATTCAGAGCTCCAACCCACCCTTGTTTGCATGCATTTGCTGTAAATATGGTATGTTTGTTTTCTGTGCAGGTGGTTTTCCAGTGACATAGGGAAGCTTTGCGGTAACTGGTAGTACTGCTGTAGCTCTGATCTTTCTATCACTGACACCAAGCTACCCACAGGCGTGCCTGGCACCTACAAACATTAGATCATTACCTGAAGACGTTAACAGCACTGTTTTCATGACAGGAAGACACACCGGCCTTTGCATTTATTTTCCTGGGCATTACTCTAGGGCAGCTGTTCTGCTTCCTTAATTCTTCTCATTCTACTTTTGTGTTTAAGAGATAATTACCTTGGGTTTTTTTGTTTGTTTGTTTGTTTTTTAAGAGGAGGCAGAAATAGGCTGTAGGTTCAGCCAGGGAACCTGGAAAGACATGAATGAAAACTCATCTTTCTTTACTACTGTTCTTGCTGCTGAAATGCACAAACTTCTTTTCTTCCTTCTCTGGAGAAAAACCCCCAACACCAGTGTAACATGGTACCACAGCATGCTCTGAGCATCCGTGTACGCAAACACACTGTCACGACCAACACGGTTGCTGACATCGTCTCCCAGAAAGGAGAACTGGGTGAAAAGCCACTACCCTCATGGCGATGATCACATCCTCTAACCTCTGAACAACTGACAGCCCTACAAAGAGGCACCATGGGTCTAAGAGCTGTCGGCTCTAAGAGCTAATACTGCCCAGGATGCCTCCGTCCAGATTCAGCTCATCAGTTTAGCTGATGCCTTCAGCCTTTTGGGGGACAAGTTCAGACAAGATAAGCTGTCTTACAAGTCCCATGCAACTGGCTGCATGGAGAAACAAGTGTGCTGACCCTGGAGCACAGCTACGTGCTTTCTCGCTCACAGCTGGTTCAATATGGGCAATGCTGATCTCCAGCTCCAAGTAGTTCTTCATCGTGGTCTTCACTGTAAGACCTTGTTTTGGGCACACACAAAACTACTTTCCTTGCTCGGGATCTACAAAATTAAGGAATCAAGGCTTTGTCGGAGCATCAGCTTTGTGCAAATGCAGCACAATCTTCCTGACAGCTGCCCCTGGTACTGTAGACTTTCCTCCCTGTGAAGGGATCAAGAATGAACTCTGGTCTTACTGAGCCAAAGCACAGCTGTTCATTTCTTTGGCCTGTCTTTGGCAAAGCAGAAGCAGAGAAGACATAATTGACTGACCTACAGCTACACTTACTGCATATTATATGAATCAATAAATGAAAAGACACTTTGAAAATATGTGAAACAAACATTGTTTCATGTAATATAGCATATGATGCTTATGCTGTGCAGTGCAACTTTAAATGCGAGAAACCTCATCTAATTGTGAAACCAGCTTTTGTTCATACAAAGGTGGCTCTGAGAACAGAGATTCAGCGTTGAAAACTGCAACTAGATGGACTGAGAGCAATAATTAAGTGCAGGCTCTAGACAATAAAAACATTTAATTATTGGAACAATTAGCTAAGACTATGAGGCCTTTCCATCATTTGAAGACTTCAGAAGTCAAGAACAGCTGCTGTATGCTAGAGAGGGTCAGACTAGGTGATGGGAACAGCCTCTCTGGTCTTCAACAGCTCTGTTAGCCTCTGTGCATACAGTCACAAGGCGTGAACGTTGGTGTTGATTTTAGAGTGATGACACCGATAAGGTGAGACTAGGAGACGAAGCAAGGTGCCTGGTGGTTCGAGCAGGGTGGCTGGGGGCAACAGTTCCTGACCTCCAGCTGCCTTTCATGTTAATTAATTTTATCCAAAGTCTACCAAAATTCAGTGTGAGTTCTGCCACAGCTTTTGATTGCTGTGTCTCCACCTATTACACATTCTGAAGCGCTTTGAGACCTTTGGATTAACGTTGCTCTGAAAGTTTCAAGAGTGATAACGAAAGAGCACAGGTCACTGTTCCTGACTGGGTCTAGTCCCCCCAGCAGTTTATGTGTGATCATATCACTGTTTTTTCAGCACTTTTCTTCAAAGTGAACGTATTTCTAATGCATAAATGCTCTGCTTTCACATTGGCATTATAAATAGCACTTGCAATAAACATCAGAAGTCTCATCTTCTGGCAGTGTAACTTCATTTTTATCAAGGAATGTACAAGTGTTGATACTGTATTTGTTCATGGTCTCTAAGAGATCTACCCAGGAGAACAGTTTCAGCTGCAGAGATGGAGAATGTCTGCCCAGGAGGCTGCCACTTCGTGACTCCTCACTGGGAGCAGGAGATGAGGCACCCTCAGACAAGGGTGTCAGACAAAGGGAACAATCCTCCTTCTCCTGAGCAAATATTCTAGCTGCAAGGTTATTTTGAGACCCAGACTGCAGCACCATCATAGAAATAACATTTTAACAGCAAGTGGCCACAGCTGGATATTGGACATGCCCTAGTTTGTCTGAGACCCCCAACCACGACAGCCCCTTTGCAAGGCTCCAGCTGAAAGGCTGAACACGGGCTCCGTGCCTGCTGTGCTTCACCCACACGTGCCTTGTCTGAGCTAGTTGCTGCAGGCTCCCTGTGTAGTCACTGCGGAAAGAGACACTTTAGGGGTGACTTATTGCAAAGCAGACGGGTGCCTAGAATAGGTCAGATGAATGGTGTCCTCAAAGCAGCTCTTTCTGGCTGACTAGATCAGACATCGATGCCTATGCACCAAGGTGCATCAGCTGAGTCGCTGCCCAGGTTGTTCAGCATCCCCTTTGCTGGCCTGGTCCCAGCTTGCTCCATCTCTCCTCTCCCGTAACGATTAAAAACAACGGCAAAGAAGGGCTGTCTGTCACCTGGTCAGTGACGAGCCAGCTGAAGGCTCTCAGCAGGGCGGCCGGGCTGACAGAGGGGGCAGGAGGTGATGCGCTGCGGTTTAGACAAGGACACCAAGGCACGGGGTTCACAGAATCCTAGAATGGTTAGGGTTAAGCGCAGGGGTTAGGGTTCCTCTAACGAAGCACGACGGCGGCGCGTCTGAACGTCATGGGCCGAGCATCTCTCCCGCCAGCTCCCGTCGCTGCGGCGCGGCACCGCCGCCACCGGCCCCCCCGCCCCGCAGCCCCAGGGCGGTTCCGGCTTTAGCGGAGCAACACCGACCCCCAGCGGCTCGGCCGGCGGGGCAGGCGCAGCCTGGTCCCGTTTACATCCCTCCGTGCCCGCGCGGCGGGGGGGAAGGGGCCAGCGTGCGCAGGGCAGAGGCGAGAGGAGCAAGGAAACTTGAGGAAAACAAGGGAAAAAAGCCGGGTCATTGAGGCACTGTAACACTGTGGACATACCAAGAAGGGGATGATCCCAAGACACCATTAATTTTCTTGCGGAGCACAGTGGGTCATTATTGAACGATAAGTGCCCTATTTTCTGTGAGCCGTTCCCTTCACCACTGAACCGAACCCTTCCTTCCCTAAGCCGCAGGATGGATGCCCCTGTACTTCATCGACTGCTCTTATATCTGTGCAGACACGGTGCAACTAGCAGGCAGCAAAGGACGCTCTGGCATTTCTCTGCACCACCATGGGCAGCAAAGCGAGAAGGAAATGGATCCAATCCATTTTCATATTGAATTTCTTGAATGCTCCTCCCTGCAATATCCAGCCTGACTCTGTCTTCCCGTTTCATGCAAGCAGTGTCACCGCACCAGTATCTACAGAGGAGACTGAGCTTTCCCCGTTGGCTGCCAGCAATCAGGGCTAACTATCCAATGTACTTGCCCTGGAATGGCCTTACAGAGGTGAGAGCATGCAGCCTGTGGCAGGAGCATCTACAAGATCAGACACCCCCAGAATTTCAGGAGAAGAAACAGAAAGAGTTCAGAAAAGTGACTGCAAAGAGATCAAAATGGACACCAGTTTCTGCCAGCAACCTTCTGTCAGAACATATTTTCTATTCCCTATGCCAAGAGACAGCAATATATACTTAGCATCAAAGATTAAAAGGCCAGGACTAAAATCCAGATATGCAGCCTCACCTATTCAGCTGCTACCCAGCTCTGAAAGTGTCCAAAGTTGGAGACCTCGGTCTGTCCATCACTGCCCCAAAGGCCTCTCCAGGTGCCTTGAGTAGGCACTTCTGAGCCTGGCTGGAGGGAGCAGAGTCCTGACAGTGTCCACCAGTGCTATATCAAGCTCAGTGAGGAATTTCCCCAGCTACTTTGCCTGATGCCAGGTGGTATTGAGGTCCTCCCTACCCCAGTGGCTCTGGAGGGTTCAAGGGGGAAGCGAGCAGAGCATGGGTGTAACAGTCCCTGGCTGGCTGCAATGGGTGGATAGTCTCCGTGGGACAGCTGACAGCCAACCCGCTTCAGTGTACCCTTCAGGACCAGAAAAGCTGCAGCTGGTACCTTATCCCCTTTCATGCCTTCTTCCCATCGCTGTTGTGCTTGGCATGAGGGAGCCAGCTCAGGTGATCAATGAACTAAAGTCACAGATGTTTCAGGCCAACATTCAGTGCTTTTCTGACAGGTAATTCAGGACAAAGGTGGATGCTCCCAGAGATTTCCTCACACACAGCCAGGGCTGAGTCAATACCATATTCTTACAAGCTCCTGGAGAGATCCTGCCCCGTCACTGAACCAGAAGCTTTCTCCCCGAGTTAAAAGAGCATGAACTTACCGATTTAGTGAAATAAAGCAGCAGCAAGCCCCAGGGTGCCTCCAGCCAGAACTTGGCTGTAATCACTCTGCTGGCTCTCCTTGCGTGGAAGATTCACTGTCCTTTCAGCTTTGCTAGCTGTAGGTTAGGACAGATGGTTGCAACTGAATGGTATCCCAGGGGATTCATCCTGAAGGGATCAATCCTTTACAGTCTTGCCCATTTTGGGATCCCAGCGCTGATGCACGGCAGGTAAAACTCTGTACTCGACGGAAGGCCTATTGCACTGCTGTAGATCCATACGAGTAACTGCACGGCACACAGGAGAATAGGTTCATGGTTCTTGAAGAAGGCGGCAAAGGTTTTCCAGGTTTCCAGCAGTCCTGCTCCATTTCCAGCAAAGTTAAAAACTCTGAAGTGCACGCATTGGCCACATGCAAAACCAGCCAATCAGTAAAGTTCAAAATTAAATTACTTCCTTAATTAAGAGCTTTCAGGGCTTCAAGACAAGATGGGAACGTGGGTCCTTTGGCTTTTTTGATTTAGCAATGCATTTCTCAGATTCATTTCTTGGTCTAGCTTCATCCTAGAGACACTCTTCATGGAGCTGAGTGCAAACCTCACAGCCTCCTGTGCCTGCCAGTCCTTTCTCATTACTTCTGATGCACAGTCTCTGTGGAAACTAAAGCTAAAAATAATCAGCCTCATCTCCCCTACTGGCACGTACTGTTTTCTTCTCTAACCGTAACTGCTTTATCTACCTGCATTCATGATCTTCTGGGCAGAGACCCTACAAGTACCATGCCCATTTCCGCGTGAGTCCTCTCCAGGGGTACTGCTGGTGCTGTGCCTGGGGGTCATTGCTGGTGCGCTGACCTGAAGATGCCTTGTATGCTACAGTCACTACTGGCAACCTCCAATAACCCAGAGTTCAGCTCAGAGTCCTTGAAGCTTCAAAACTCCATCTCTCTCTTTTTCCACTTTGAATCCATTATTAGCATGTTGTCTCCTTTTCTCTTCTGATCAGGGATCTCTTGGATCTGTTCCTCACTGGGCAGCTCAAAGTGAAATGTCCAGGTGAACTGCAGGCTGTTTCCATGGGGTGAACATGACTTGTTCCAGAAGTGTGCTGTGTCAGCGAAGAGCCCAGAGACAACACTGGTCCCTTTGATCAGGGGAAGGCTCCTGAGATGCAATATTTCATGGAACCCTTGTGTAAGAATCGTTCAGTTTCAGTCTGAAGGCATCATAACCTCCTTTCTCTGTGTTCAGACTAGGGCAGTACATGGCCCAAGAAAAAATGACTTTTCATAAGCTAGCCAGCGGTTTGCCAAGTCCTTTGTTTCTTAGCTGGACACCAAGCTTTATGTCACTGCATGAAGTGACCTCGACAACTCACCAATGCCACCCAGATGATACTAACTGCTCTAGCTGAAGATCTGAGCAGTATAAAAGAATCAACAACACACCTACCCCCACCCCAAATCTTCAAGGCTACAGGCACCTCTCCATGGAAGAAGAGATGTTTCATTTGAGCCCATAGGAACAGGGATGATATAGAAAAAATGTTGTCTAGTTATTTTAGAGTGTATGAACTGAAATTTGAGGATAAAATTCCTGTATTACTCTGACTATTGTGAAAGCAGCTAAAACATTTTGTGGTAGTAGAGCTAGAGTAAAAGCAGAAAACAACAGCTTTGATCTAAAAACTGCATTTTAAAATAAAATACTAAGAAACTTAGATGTACAGTCTAGTGGCTCAAAAAGGTAATGAAATACAGTATTATCAATTCAGAAAAAAAGGAAGAAAAGCCACAGAAGCAGAAAACAGCAGTATCCGGTAGGATTAACATGCACAGTGCAGCCATCCGCCCGAGAGCAAAGGAGAGCTCCAAGGGAACCTGATCATATTAAATGTGAGGCTAAAATTAGATGCTTGCAAAAGCAGATCAGGATGCAAAAATTAAAAATAGCTGCTGTATCTGCAGAAAGTGATGGAGAATTAAATTTGAAGTCACCAGAGGAAGATGATTTAGGAGGTGATATGTATAAATGGGAAGAGAAAAAGGAGCTGGGAACAGCAGCACATATAACAATGGATAGGTTACTATGCCAGGGCAGCGTGTGCAGCAGGTACTACTGCTGATTTGCAAGAGATGACAGGGGACTTGGGACAGGTAACTGCGGGTCTTGGGCCACAGAAAGCCAGCACAGCTGTGGGCTAGAGTGTGGTCCTTTTAGAGACTACTTCAAACTTTGACCTGAAATTAAATGGGCACATTGATTAAAGCTGATGCTAACACCGGCTTTTACTCAGACTGTGAGTAAAGGGTCAGTATACCACCTCTTCGATGACTGCATTAAGTCAAATTGCGGAGCAGACAGGTAAGAAGTAAATGCAGCTGGCAGCACTAATGTTAAGAAGTCACGAGCCAAGAAAAGACAAAGAACATTTTATGAATGTGAGGGATTGCACAAATATTGGCAGGAAGTAATACCAAGAAAACAGCACCCGTTGCTGATGGGACACAGGTACCTGCAGCCCTCCTCAGCAGCAGCAATCAATCAGGCTCTTTGAATTGGGGATGGATTATGAGTAGAGGCTGCTGAAACAGCACCCCATGATTTGCAACAAGTGCTGCTGTAGCAGAATGAGAGGGAACCTACCTAGAATCAGCTAGAAAAATACTTTGAAGTGTTACTGAGTATTATGGGCTTGGTCCGGGAGTTAAAAAAAGAAAAAAAAGACAGGGAAAGTTCCTGTGTTGGTCAAGCAGGATCCACAGTGAAACAATAACTGGAAACATGGATAGCGGAGAATAGGATCTGCCTGAGGCAGATTTTTCTCAAGGAAAGAATGCGAGAAAAATTTGGTCAGGGTTAGCACAGATTTCCTTAGGCCCTAGAGTGCTTGCCCTGAAATGAAAGACGAAACCTTTGACTGTGTCCATATGGCACAATTTTTAAAGATAGACCTAGGTTGCTGCCTTCTTGACTCAAGGCAAAGAATGAAACATCCAGACGAGTGCTACCTGCTACATGTGCAGGTAAGTTTTTGGAAGTTGCAAGTGAAAAGGATAAAGTAAGTTTCTAAAAGCACAAGTCAGACATTTTGATTTCTTTTCCCCTGCTCTAAATACTGAGTGTCTGTAGGAGGGCAGTGTTATTCAGGGCACACCTGGATTTACTTGACATGCCAGAAAAGGGAATTCCGCATTTGAGTCAGGCTCTAAAAATACAACTCTGAATAGCTGCTGCTATTGATCTTAACCTTAAAAGAAAATACTTCATTTGATAGTATTTAAGAGTGGTGGGATGCATTCCTACCCTGTAGCATTCTTCTGAATGATTTCATTATTCAGGTTAATATTTAAAGGTGACAAAGCAGCAAAACTGGCCCGTGACAACAACTCTGCTTTAGGCTATACAGCAAATCTGCTAGAAACAAAAACATCCTAAATACTGCCACAAGAATAAAAGCAGATGATGCAGAGTGTGTGATGTGCAGTCATGACTTGCTCAGGAGTCAGGCATTTGTGGAAGCATCAGGGATTATCTTCCAAGACTGAGATACCCTACCAACTCCCCAAGCGTTTGCAGCAGGGCAGGCAGCCAAACCAGCATGGGGCAGCACAGCAGCGCCAAGTTCCCCAGCTTCACGGTCTGCTTGGTTCTAGGGGAAAATAAGCAGCCTGTGGCCACCCTGTTTCCTCAAGCAGGTGATGAGCCCACAGTCTTACAGTTCTTCACATTAAGGCAGCACCCATCCCCTCTCTTGCCTTCATTGAGGGCTACACACCTACACCCTCCCCTGCTAGCGATGGGAGGTACGCAAGCAGAGCCAGGGAACTCGTTGCACCTCACAGAACACTGCTCAGCCCCAGCGCAACACAAGCTGCTGATCCTGCTGGCCTGCCAGCTGGCGTTCAGTGTCCTCGCTCCAGCCGGTGTTTGAGATGGGTTTGCTTGCTGGGGTGATAGTGGTCACAGGGATACAGAACCCGGAGTGACTCCAGCACTCGCTACTGAGGATTTGACGTTGTCAGATCTCTCTTGGGCTTGAGTTCCTACGGCTTTTCCTCCAGGGTGGTGGTGAAGCTCTCAGCCGCCACTGACACCATGCTAGTTCCCACAGCAGGGACTATTCTGGGGGTTAACACGCACAGTATGTACCTTTCCCAGCACTGTCACAGAAGTCTGACCCTCAGATCTCTGATCACAGCACCCTAAACCACAAAATACTCAGTTCCTTACACACCTCTGATGGATTCTGTTGTCCACTATGGACTTATTGCTATCTCGTACTGACCCCTCAGCTTCATTTTCCTTCACTGCCATCAACCAGCCCTTCTCCCTGCCCTGGGTTTCTGACCATAATTCCTCTCTCTGGCATCACACCGGGTATCATATCATTTCACTTGCTAGACCTGCATAACTATAGGCTGCTACCACAAGATTTCACACAGTGCAAGAGGGTTTTCATGCACTTGCTCCACTGATGACTGCAAGGCAGAGTGCTGCCAGCTGAGGACGGATACCTTACCTATAGAGACCTGGCAGATTTCCAGGCCCTTTGTTCCCTCAGTATGGAAGGATAAAGCGCTCTGCACCGCCTGATAGCAATGGTGATTCTTGCAGTCAAGATAAAGCTGGTAAATCAGTTAAAGAGGGTGTCATGTTCTCCCCCACCCCAGCTCTCATGAGTAAGTGAGACACCGAATATTTAGGTGTTTCCAGCATGAATGTGATGTCAGTTGAAAGGCAAAGGCTGCTCAGCCCCTTGCGAGTGTCCAGGGTACACGAGAGCAGCTGCTTGCTCCCGCTGTGCGATGCTTTCCATCTCAGCTGCAGGACTCCAGCAGGTATCAAAGCCAGCAATAGTCGGCATCAGTCCCTCCCACTTGCAAAGGAAAATAAGCCTTATCCTAATGATCCAGAAGGGACACATGGTTATTTTTCCTTCTTAAAACTTGCTTGCTGCAGACTACACGTCACACTCACCTTAGCCTGCCGAACCAGGACACCGTTAATGTTTAGAACACACATAGACAGCTTGAATTTCTACAAGACACAGCCATGCATCTGTTGATCTGTGTTTTACCAGCTACAGTCCTCCCTGCCATATTTGGTCCCCCTGTCTTCTGAAGGAAAGCACTTGTTTCCATTACAAAAAGTGTAAAAGTTTCAGCTCTATGGGAAACAGGAATGTCTTTCTTGAATGCATGTCAAATTTAAGCTCTTGTGGAAACAGTCAAACATAGTGTGCTAAGCCTTTCAACTTGGTTTCAGTGCTGGCCAAGGTCTTGCCAACATATACTGACTTAATCCCATCCTGCTCTCAGGCATGCAAAAATACACATTTACCACTTCATAACAACTAAGCCATCCCAATGACTCGAACTCTATTTGTGACAAAATCGGTTTGTCGCAGAACTGGAGCTTCAGTTGGTAGATAAACACGTAACAAAATGAGGTTCCTATCTATTCAGTAAAAATGTTATTAAAGGTTAGTTTTAAAAAGAAGTTTTAGCCATATCATAAATCCCCCCAAATTATGAGATTGAAAATCTTAATGTATAATTAGCATGGTTTTTTCTTAGTCAAGAAGAAAATCCATAGGAGTTTTAGATTTTAGAATTAAATATTTATTTTAAATAATTATTCACAATGATGCAAACAGGGAGCCTCTGGCTAAAAGACAAAAAAACCCCAGGAGGCAAAGGCAAACAATGGCCCATCAGGGGTTAGATAGAAAGACCATTACAAAGAAGGGACCTCTGAAAAACTTGATTCAACCCCCTGCTCAAAGCAGCGTTAACTTTGATGAGGTGACAAATACTAATGTGCTACAGGTCCAGCTTTGAAATTTAGAATAGAATTACCACAACATCTAAGTATTGATCTTTATGGTAACCTTGTACCAGTGATCCTGTCATAGCTCACCATGATGAAACAGCACAGGGCTTTTTATCTTAGGTGTCTATAATTCTGTTTGGGAGAGAGCAACAGAGAAGGTCCAAAGCTTTTGACTTGCCAAAAAAAAAAAAAAAGTATGCAGCAAAATAATTTTCTTTCCTCATCTCTTGGGTCCCTCTCTTCCCAATTATTAGTCATGCTAATGTAACATTACAAAACAAGCCCTTTGTGACAACTCTCAGATCAGAGCAGCATCAGGCAGTGATGCAAGTGAACTTGCTTCAAGGAGGAATGAGGATTTAAGGTTTAAAGTTAATATTTGGAACGCAAGCGTCGCTGTTAGCAGCGGTTCTTGAGAGGCAGGAGAACAGCTAGCGCAATAGCACTTCAAAATAACACCTCCTTAGGTTTAGAATCAACTACCTGGCTCTGTGCTTTAGATCTCAGCAAGAGCACCGTATTCCAAGTCAGCTAACAGCAGAGCACTGCAATTGCCAGGCACACAGCCATTCCACCAGTCACACTACGTTTATAGCTCAATGCTGTTCTGCTGGGTAAGGTCCAGTAGCAGAGATGAAGGAAGAGATCATATATCTTCTAAACCCTGTGCTCCACTCTTATGCTGAGAATTGCCTCTTGGGGTGCAGGACACCAAGGGAAGCTCCTGAGAAGACCACATAACGACCAAGTGCCATACTTGTGGTGCAACAGTTAGAACCGAGTACTGCTTTTCTCTTATCTTCCCTCCAAAGGCCTTTGTAAGGTGGGATAAGACTTGGCACTCGAGTGACCGCTGAGAAAAGGCAAGCCTGTTTCTTGTGACAGTAAGAGAGCTAGTGCTGTTAAACAGGAAACAGCAGAAGCTCATTGCTTTCAAATCCCTTATTCAGGAACAGAGAGGACACAGAAGACCAGAACACCTGAAGACTGCACTTCTTACCTTCCAAAAGGAATTTCAGAGGAAATTTTGGATTAATATAAGCAGTACACCCCTCTCCCCTGCCACGTACTGCCGGAAGGAAGTACTGGGCAGCACCAGGCAGCTTTAGTCTACAGGAGTGATACATAGCCCTCTCTACAAAAAACCTCAATGCACCAGTGTAAAAAAAGTCTTCTATAGCACAAATAAGTCATTCAGCTGTTAGAGCAGTAAGGACTCAAGGCACATTCTTTTTGCAACAGTCATACTTGTTTTATTATGCTCTTGGGTCTGGAAGTTTACTATCAGAAAGTCAGTAGCTTTGGAACACAGAACAGTAAGGATTTGTACGATATATGCACCATGTTATATCCATTTTCATACTGAACAGTTTAAATAATAAAAATCCTGAGCAAATGCGTAGTAGATTTGTCAAAGCAAATGTTTTCTGGAGCAATTCAGAGAGCCAGATATCTTAATAAAGGGGTCTACATGAGAACAACCAAATATTCCTCCCAATGAATAAGCTGAACAGCATCAATGAAGACTTAGTAATGCTCAGACATCTCCAGTTGGGTCCTTTCACACACAGGCATTGTTCATGCACCTCAGGAACAATGCACAGAAGCCCAGACAGTAGCAGTTAGAACAGATCAGCTTTGATTTCTACAGTGTTTGTAAGAGTTTGGGGCCATAAAGACTTAAAGTCAAGTCAGTCATTTATTGCACACCAATACACTCTCTCATCTTGGTTAACAGTTTACAGTGAAGCTCTAAGCTATCCTTTTGTTCAGAGATTGTCCCAAGCCATTAAATAATAGCAACATTAAGACAGAAGTAGTGTCCTTCCAGACAGGCTGGTCAGCGTATTTGCTACAGTAATCTGAATGGAAAATCTGGAAACCAACAGCTGATGGCTGCAACTTTGATAGAGCTCCGAGTTTTACTCAGATGGCTTTTGCAAGGTATAGTGATAGGAAGTAGCTGAACCGCATTTTCACATGATCTAGTTTCACTTACATTTCAATTTTCAGCCAAGGCTTGTTAGAACGGAAGTTGCAGTAACGACCCAAATACATTTGCTTCTCACCAGTCACTTCTGTGAGGCTGATTTAAGTACCTGAAAGGGTCAGCATCCAGATAACCTCAATATTTTGCTCTTCAAAAACTGTAATAAAGAGCTGCACAACTTTGAAAGGCATAATATATTTCAGGATAATTAAACATTTCAATTGGTGTATCCAAGACCTTGTATCAAACCACAGTCCGGAACAGAATTTTGCAGAAAGCTTTATCAGTTATTGAAATAAATCCTAGTGGCTCCATGCTCTTGGCAGTATAACATAAGAGTGGAAGCACTTCAAAGTATCACCTTGTTTTTATATTTGTCTTTGAGTTGACTATATTCCTGGACTTTGAGGAATTCTGTTTGATTGGTTATGCAGGTTGGTGTCCTTGTACACAAACCAAATGTTGCCTCCCCATAAAACTATATTAAGCAAGCCAAACACCTGTAGGTTAAGAAAAAAAAAAGGTGAGCTTAAGTTTAACACACCCCCAAAACCAAACCCCACACACAAAAAAAACCCCCACACAGAGTAGGACTTCAAGACAAGCCAGAAACAACTGCTATCTTTGGCTCTCCTTTGAATTGGGCAAGACATTTCCACATGCTTTAGAGCATTATAAGCTATGTTAACAGACTTCTTTGGAAATCAGAGAGCCAATTTACTCTGTCCTTTGAATGCAATTAGACAAATTCTTTTCAGTCACTCAGCACCTCTGCATACGCACAGCCAGAGCACATGCTTAATTATCACTGGGCCAATGAGTAACAGCTAGACCTTTGAAAAGCAGAAAATCATGCAATAAGCCTCATTTGCCCTGCTATGACAAGTTCGTTCTATGAACATAAGCTTATGTATCATTGTATTATAAGGAACATCTAGATTTGGTGTATGAAAATGCTCACAGTTGATTAAAAAGCTAGGTTCATCACCAAAAGGCAGAACAGGAAGCATATTGTTTCCTCCTTACTCGTATCAGTCAGCAAACTGCTTGGGCAGCTCAGTAACATATTTTAAGGTGTTCTGGGCTGCAGACAGAAATAGCAGATACTCAAACGTGTCTGAAAATGCTGCATCTAACAGCTCTAGAGACAGATCCTACAAGTTGTTTCTCTTCTTTCTTTTGAAGAAACAAGTTTCCTTTTAAATAAAGGATTTGGTCAGTGTTTTACCACAATATCACTGGGCCTGAACAACTGACAACCCATAAAGCAATCTTAGGACACAGAGCAACACATGCAATCAGTACAACAGGACTCTCGGGTGCCATTGGCTATTTTCTAACACATTTATTGTACCCATGTGGCAGAAGACATACATACCACAGACACATTCAGAGTTCCCATGCTGGTCACAGAAGCAAAATGACAAGTTGTTGCCGGGGCTTTGCAAGATTCAATTCCTGGAACGATGCTGGCCCCTGTGGACACCTTGATGTCAGCAAGGGCCTTTGCCCAGACAAAAGTACTGACCAGCCACAGAAAGGCTATTATGGCAGTGATAGCCAAGTCCTACAGAAGGACAGAGAAGCTGTCATTATTAGGTTAATAAGTTTTCATGAATGTACATAAGAGAGCAAGGCAGAGACAGTATCAATTATATCACCAAAATAACAGCATCAGTGATAATGATCACAAGGAAATTTAGCCATTAGCAATGTTATAATTACAATGCAAGTTATAATTTCCGTTGATAATCAGCTACCAAACTGCATGCCTTTCACATCTATCAAGCATAAGAAAGCTTATCCTTTGTAAGAAATTAGTTTCTAAAAATCAGATGCTTAGAACTTATGTTATAAAAATTTAAGTCAAGGGGTTGACAGGGGAGAAAGTGCAGAGAATTTATATCTAGATGGCTGATATGCTAAAAGTTGGCTTGAAAAGTTACTAGGTCTGTTTCTGGGTATCCTCTAAGAAGTCTCATTCTGAGGATCAAGGTTTTGGTGTTTTAGGTGACTAAAAATCACAAGATAACTATTTCCCTTGGCCAAGAACATCTGCACAACAAGTGTCCTACACAGGGAAAATTCACAGACGCTAACAGCAGTGGTTCCATCTATGGAACTATTGTGTATTCAAATACGTGATACAAAAGAAAAATCACGGTGAAGGCACTGTTCACCTGAGAAGGATGGAACTTCATTCCACTCTGTGCTTCAGCAACTACATAAGGCATCATACCATGGATGTTCAAAGGCTTCGGGCCCCCTTTCTGCTAGAGTGCTCTAGTGATTAGTCGGAGACTTGCATTCACACTCCAACTAGCTTTGGGAACCACTGGGTACTCATGAGTTACCCAGACAGTCTTGTGTTAGCAGTATTTCTCATTTCTTTGTGTTTTCAAAGACAAAACATTAAGTTACCTTAGTATTACTTACAGTTAGTGGAAACTTGCTATTTTGCTGATACGCATGCTTGTATCCAACATATACCACAAGGGCAGCAATGCAGTAGAGGAATACCAGCACTGCAAGCGTAACAAAGAACTGCGCAGAAGAGGAGAAGTTGCCTTCGAGATAGACGTCAGTCCAAGTACCACCGCAGCGTTTCGGGTCTGGTGCACTAAATACAACAGTACTCAACCTGCAAAGATTGTATCCTTCATGTAGTTAGAGTTTGCTACAGCAGAAACTTCCTGCAGCCGTGCATCGCAGTAACAGTACTTCAGCATTCCGGTTGTGTAAGTTTGCTTCAAAAGGCAATTTATATTTGTATAATTTATCAGTTACACACACAAAGATTTGTCAAAATATCTGAAGATTGTTCCCCATCCTACATGAAGATATGCAATAGCAGCTTCAGGAGAAGCATCTTAGTATTATGTTTAGAGCAACTGAAGAAAAACCCGGTGTGGAAGCAGACTTCACTAAACTATTTTAGACTTAACCACATTGGAAACTGGCAGTTAAACAAGGGGATCAGGAATTAAAAGGCAATGAGTTGCGTTACAGCTACAAGAAAATGCAAGCACTGAACCTTCAAGCACAGGAAGTTCGATAAACACGCTGACCAGCAGCGACCAACACAGAATCACTTCAGATTCCCACTCTCCCCTCCATGTGCTGCTACAATGCTGGGTTTTGTGACCAAATTCTATACTCCTGTAGTAGTTTTTACTAGCTGGCCTCTGAATCCATTTCTATACTTACACCTATGCTTACGGAACACATATGGAACACCAACTCTGTGCTTGTAACTGGCTGTAAGAACAAAGAGGAAGCCTTCCTCTCTGTGCTGCCGGAAAGGAGCTTGTTTCTGTAAGAGCACTAGAATGACAGTATTTAGTTTTTAAGTGCCCAACACCCTCACCAAGATCATAATGGAAAGCGAAAAGTGAGTATTTTCCATTCAGTCTTTAAACAAAAATATTATGATAATTACACATCCAAAATAATCTTAGCTATGCCTCCAAAACAACTATAAACTGATGAAGTAATAGGCGGCTAAGATTAACTGTATTGTTTTACTTATTAATCACCTTCTGTAGTATTCATGCACTGCCAGAATAAAGCTTAAGGTAGAGTGACAGAAAGCAGCAATACAGCTTATTGCCATTTCTACCTACTTCTTTCTATAGGGTGCTGACAACCTCAATGCTTTGAACAATTACAACTAAATTGATTTTTTTTTTACTACTGCAGAGAGAGTCAGAGGTTTCATGTATTAATTCAGATGTATGTATAAGTATGCATTCATAGGGAGACAGGAAAAAAGTGAATAAGAAATACTTAGTGTATGAGTGACAACTGAAGAGCTAATACTCACCTGAATGGATAAGCAAAAGCAGCTGTAACTGTTTTGTTTACAACACCTTTGCAGGAAACTAGAAGGGTAGTTTCACCTTGAAAGCCTCCACACGTGGCAAAAACAAAGATGGAAAAAATCTGACAGAATTGATAGACAGATGTATTAGTACACACCACTAGACCTCAAAAGAAGCTCAACATTTTAGCTGAAATAGCTAATAAAAAGCAGGAAGTGAGGACTAAGTTAGCCATAGGAAAGCATGACATGATATTAAGAACTAATGGAAATGTCAAATTTCTATAATCTAAAGACATGAGCAACACCACTAACAAAAGCTAATTTGAAAATTCTTTTTGTTTGTATTTTTCATAGCTCTACACTAAAAGTCGTGGGTTTTTTGAATGCTAAAAGCCAGCACAGTACCTCTGTTCATCAGGAAAGCATTTTAAGGGGCCTCGGACATCCACAACGGTACAGCAGCATAGCTAGGAGCTGCATGCTCAGAGTATTGCACATCAACTTGACTCCCTGAGTAGCTCGTCTTTCCCTTTGTTCACCAGCAACCCCCTAAAACCCTGATAGTCTGAACACACAACATGCACCAGCACAAGTTATTATGACAAACTTGTGATTAACACCCAGATTTAATATATCCACAGAACTGGATACATTAAATATCCAGAACAAAGTCTTCTTTCCTCCCAGCCTCAGGAGGCACGGGTTTGGCTGAAGAGCAGCCTTGCCTTGAACATCCACCACGAGTGCCATAAGGCAGGGAACAAGCAGCCCACCAACACTCACCCCTCTTTGGGCCTACCCAGCTATGACACAGGAGCAAGACCAGGCTTGGCAAAGAAAAGAATCAGCCCCAGAATGAAAACAAGGCTTCCCCCAGCCCCACTCACCCACTCAAGGACCTTAATGAAGCCCAGAGGCTCCAGGAGCAAGCCAAAGTCCATGCTCACAGCAGCCATCCTGCAGGACACCAGAGCAACCCACACTACCACCTGCCCATAGCCCTGCACAGGCACCTCCCTACAAAGCCAGGCCCTTTGCTCCGCCCTGCCACACCCCTGCCACACCCACAGTTACCCCCTGCTGAGGATGGCCCCACCCCTGTTACCTCACACCTGCGCTCTTCAGCCCCGAAGCAGAGGCTAGGGGAGGGCAGGCCCCAGTGGGAGAGGAGAGCCCAGCTGCATGGGGTGGTCACTGCTGCCACGAAAGACCTTGTGTCCAGTGTGGGTGGGGGCAGGAAGGAACAGCTTTGGCCATTTTGTGGGGTGTGGCAGTGGTGATGTCCTTCCTTCCCTGTGATCGGCTGAAGCTAGAAGGTGCTGGAAGCAGCCACGAGGGCTGTGGGTCCTTGTGGGCAAGCCTCGTGCGAGGCCAGCGGGGAGCATGCTTTGGAGGGTCCTCGTGCCATACCTTGGTTTCTGGACTTACCCATTGTATGAACAAACAAGGCGGGGGCTCTTGACTATTGTGCAGTGGAAACTTGATACAATCTCATCAACTACATTTGATTTTTTAAGCTTTAAGTAATTTCTGTGATTGTGCTCTCTTGTTGATAATGTTACTCTTCGGCAAATCCAAAGAGCTAAAACCTGTGCTGAAGAAGAGCTGAGGCCTGTGAGAGCGTCTGCCCTCCTCCCTGACCGGAGGATATGGCTCGCCAAGGCAGCCAATGGACCCAGCACCTGCTGCAGCACTTTCCTGGCTCTGCTTCCAGATCTTCTAGAAACTTCTCCTGGGATTGCTGGGGGACTCCTGAGAACCCTCTGAGGAATGTCAGGGTGCCTGGTGCTGGGAGGGGATAGTGATGGCTGCTGGGAAGATCTAGCAGCTCCCAGCAAGCTCTGTGAGCTGCTCCTGGCCAAAGGGCGCTGGGAGGTTTTGTCCCGGCTGAGCCTGGCTATGGCAGCCAGGCAGCCTTGGAGCAGGTGCTGAAGAGATGCCAGCAGAAGAGCCGGCCCGGAGTGCAGCTCCTGGGTACAGTTAGTGGGTACAGCAGTTTGTGCAGAAGTGGACCAGCAGCCTCGGCAGAGCAGTGTATGCTGAGCCGTGGTGGTGGTCACAGCCCCAGCACGGTCTGGATCAGCGGTGCCTGGTGCATCAGCCTTGGCTTACACTGAACTCCTGAGGAGTGGTGCAGCTCTCCAGGCCTGGGGCTGGGAGAGACAGGCTCCTTGCCTGCAGGAGGTGTGTACAGGTGGAAACTGTGTGCCACCGGGAGCTGTGGGAGGAGGTCAGCAGCCTACACAGCATCAGAGATGATGAGAAAGGGATCGACTGGACCTTCTCTGAGACCCTGCAGCTTTAGGATGCTGAATCTACTGCATTCCTATAGGAGGGTCAGGCAGAGTCTGTGCTCATTGAGTTAGGAAATGGAGACTCCCATGATGGTGAAGGTATGTGATTCCTGGCACCAGGAGGATGGTTGCAGCTGCAGATCTGCAGCTACAGAACAAAGCCAGTACCCTGGTAGCAGACACAGGGTTGGGACCTTTCTCCAATGAAGTCTCTGTGCCATCTGAGCCTGAGCTACACAGCAGCACCAGGAGAAAGAGGTGGCTGACAGTAGGGGGAAACTTGCCCCTGCATGGGATGGAGGCCCCAACCTGCTGACCTGATCTGCTGTCTAAGGAGATTTGCTGCTTGCCAGGGACTTGGATCCAGGATGTTGTAGAGAGCCATTAATCGCTGCTGCTCTTCCACATGGGCACCAACAATACTGCCAGGGGAGGCCTGGAGCGGTTCAAGCATGACTACAACCTTGTTCTGGGGTGGTGGTCAACATCTTGGGGGCCCAGGTAGTTTTCTCTTCAATTTTCCCAAGAAGGATGAAAGGCTTGAGGAGGAGCGAAAGATCCTACAGGTCAACAATTGTTTGCACAGCTGGTGTTGACCAAAGGGATTGAACTTTTATGACCACGGAACCATCTCTGAGCACTCAGGACTATTAAGAAAAGGTGGGATCCACCTGACCAAGTGGGGCAAAAGCATCTTTTCCAGCAGGCTGGTCAATCTGCTGAAGAGAACTTTAAACTAGGAGTGATTGATTTGGCATCAGGGGAAGAGACGGTGATGCCCATTAAGTGAGGAACTGTAGGGCTGGTTCGGTAAGCAAAGGGCACGGAATGACATGATTTCAAGGAGAGATTGTGGAAACAGGGCAGAAGTTTTCCCCCAAACATATGTATGCATATAAGGAGGTGCCTTCAAAACAGCATTGTGGGTAAGTTCTTTTCTGGTAAGTCAGCATGACAGCATGCCAGTCTGAAGTATCTGTACAGTAACACATGTAATATGGGAACAAACAGGAGGAATTGGAGGTTTGTATGTAGTTGCAGGACCACGATTTCATTTGGATCATAGAGACAGAGTGGAAGGGATAGCTCATGTGACTGGAATGCTGCCATGAATGGATACAGGCTCCTTAAGAAGGACAAACCAGGATGGTGAGGTGCCCTTTACGTGAGACAGTAAAGGGAACGCGTGGAGCTCTGCCTTAGGATGGATGATGAGACAGCTGAGGGTTTATGGGCTAGGATTAGAGGGCAGAACAAGATGGGTGATGCTACTGTGGCTGTCTGCTATAAGCTACCTGATCAGGAAGAAGTAGAGGAGATCTTCAGATAAGAAGAAGACAGCCCTGGTCCTCAAGAGGGAATTTAAGCATGTGCTGGATGGGCAAGTCAGCAGGGCACAAGCAGTCCAGGAGGTTTCTGGAGTGCAGTGATGAAGCTCACTCATGCAGGTGATGGAAGGACTGACAACGTGAGGTGCTCTATGGAGTCGATGCCAACAGATAAGGAAGGACTGGCCAGGGCTATGGAGGATGGGGACAACCGTGGCTGAGTTTGCTCTGTGACAGATGTTATTACTGTGAATAAGTCGTGGGAGGCCAGCCAAGGGTGGGAATACATGAGGAAACCACCAGGTTGGGGAATACATATGAGAACGGTAGCAAAGCATCAGTCTTTCAACTGGCCTGGGGCTGCACTGCTGCAAAACATTGGCAGCAGTGTCTGACGTTCTCACACAGTTTGCTTCGCTGTTCAGGGAGGATTTTTGACCCTAGCTTTCTGTACGACGAACAAGAAGGGGGCTGAGATCTGCCTGCTGCTATGGGCTTCTGGAGGTAGTCCAGGTTTAAAGCTGTGGGAAGGTTGGCACTTTCCTGTCTTTCGCTGCCATGTTACAAATGCAGCTGGTGCCCAGCCTGGCAGCTTCCTCCCTGGCTGGTGTCTTCTGCTTTGTTCTTGTTTGTATTTGTGAGCATAACATGAACTGTGCACACAAAATATGGTCAATCCCCAGCTCTCAGACATTGATGTCCCTGTCCTTGAGGCCTATATAAACTCTTAAAATGAATAGAATAGGCTCCCTTATTACATGAAAATGACATAATTGATACTTCAAAATACAATGAATTATTATTACTGATTCTATTAATTCCAGTATCTGTAAACGGTTTTTAGATCTGATATAGCTCTGAACTTGCTAGCATCACTACTAAGATAGTTATTAATGTATAAGCTTGCTGTTAAGATCAATGTACAGATTAGTAACTAATTAATTAGAAATGATTACTGGTTGGCCTATTGGAAATCTCCAAGAATATGCTTTGGTGGTACAAAACACACCTTAGGCAGAGTGCACTGAAGGGTGAGAGCACCTGCATGGCTACCTGTGGAGCTTTCCTTGGCAGAGTGAGGCCATCCTGCAAGCACTCAGGGAGCTGGGAACAGCGTGCCAATTCTCCCAGGACTCTACAGAGCGCACAGGTATCATCAAGCTTATGCTAAATTTAATTTTTAAAATGTTGCGTTGTCTTAATTCTGTCATGAGAGTAGAGTATTCCCGGATATGTGCAGGCTTTTGAATCACAAAACCGATCAGCCACTCCTTGGAGCAGGCTACTAAAACACTCAGTACCATTAGAAATCACAGCAGGGTGTCACAGGAATGGGAACCCCCAAGGTGGTAAGAAGGGCCTAAACCACCAGTCTGCAGAAAGCACCTTGCATTTCCAAATGAAGGTGACAAGATCTGTGGGGGTCTGGGGGTCCTGTGTGTGCTCTGGTGTGGTCCTGAACACAGCCTTGAGAAAGCTCTGTCTCCTGCAAATGCATTGCTCTGTGGCACCACCAGCCCTTTAGTATGGCTGGGGCAGAGTTTGACCCTTCATCCTATGGCTTTGGGGGTGCTTCAGACAGCCTTTGCTGAGCATATCTAAGTACCTCCAGGTTAAGGTTTAAGAAACAAATCAGTTATCTCATTAATTACAATGAATTTGTAATTTGTCTTCATAAGATACATCATTGGCTGATGTTGCCAGAGGAGAACAGTAAGCTGTGATTTTGGTGCTGAAATTAATCCCTCTTAAAGGCAATGGAGTAGAACAGTGGGTGCAAGTTAGAGAACAAGACCACAGTGGAGCTATGCAAGTCTTCTAGGGTCTCTTATGGGGATATTGCAATGGCCCAACTAAAACCTGCATTAGTTTGGGCTGTGCAGGTCTTAAAGGATCAAAGTGCGGTGGGGGAGCCTGTGGAACTGACAGTGGTTTTCCTGTATTTCATGGTGGTGTTTCTAAAGCAGCTGGTGAAACGCCCTCCAATTTTGTGAGGGCCTGTCATAGAATTAAATGAGCATTGTCCAGGAAAACACACCCTATGGGAGACTATCTGTGCTCCCTACTCTCCACATAGTACATGAATCTCACAAAAAACCCTTCATGATCCAGATGAGCAGTGATGAGGGTTCAAGCCACCTTGATTAGCTTAGCTGCCTGAATAGCCAGTGCCTTTAAGGAGTAAAATAGGAATACAGAAAAGGGACAGACCAAGGTAAAAGATGGAATATCTATTTGCTCATCTTCTCCACATCCTTCATGTCCAAGAAAAACTGTTCCATATATGTGGCATATAAAGTCTTAGTTCATTCTAAATGAACCAAGCAACTGCCTGTCCCCTGTCATGGTTTAACCTCAGCTGGCAATAAGTACCACACAGCCGCTCGCTCACCTCCCCCTCTCCTCCACTGGAGGAGGATGAGAATCTTCCACTTAAACCTTGAATAGATACGTATAGGCCCTTGTTTGGTTCCTTTAATTTTCCACTTGTCAGTTAGAAATATTTCATTATTTAAAACATTCTTAAAAAATACTCTCAGCCCTGACTGATACTCCATTCTCCCCCCACCCCCCCAATATTTTTTGGTGTCAGAAATCTGATGTGGATGTACTCTGAACAGCGCTGTAGCTGTGGGGTCATTAATTCAAAATTGGAAAAGGCTCTTAATTTTTCACTCCATATAACTTATCTCTCTGCAGGGGTTAAAAGTATTTTGGAACTTTTTTGCTGGTGGATTGCATTCCAAAATGACATCAAACACTTTAGTAATTCCACAGGGCTAATTTCATAAGCTGAAACCAATTCTGAATCAAATCTCTGCAAGGAAGAATTTAAGCAGGTAGGCTGTATACTGTTTAAGAGCTCTGAAAAAGCCCACTATAGGAAAAGAGAGTTATTTTGCTTGGAAAACCAGTTTGGCTTAGAGAGAAAGTGACAGAAGTATAAAAATTACATTAAAAATTGGAGAAAGGAGAAGTTGGTAATAATGAATATAAATCAGAAGGCAGCCTATTGCAGAGAAGTGATAAGAAAGCAGATGGACCAAGGTACCAGTATATGGTTTACAGCCTTGCGGACAACAGCAATGCATTTTTGAAACACGGGATGAAGAAAAGAGATTATACAAAAGTGAATAAATAGCAATGATGGACATCAGCTAAAAAAAAGAAAAGAAAAGAATAAAAGGCAGGAATGACCAGTATTGTATTCTGTATTTGGGAAAAGCAGGGCAGTATTAATATGCTAATCGTGTAATAAATCCTTTCCACTCCAGCAGGGCTCAGGGGGTGTTGAGTCACATCTGCTAAAGCTTTTAGTTGTCAATACCCAGCAACCCCGGTTTGGACAGTGCTGATAAAGGAGCTCTCTTAATGTGAACAGTGATTGCCGGTCATCTTTGAGACTCTGGTCAAGATCCAGATGTCTGAGGTTATGGCAATATAGGCCTATCCATTGATCACTACTCCTAGGAAAAAAAATGGGGTGACTGATGCGGGACCCTCTTGATAGAGAATTTAATTAGAACAATACAGTTAATGTCAAGATACATGGTCATCTGGGAGTTAGTTTTTGCTGATTAAAGAATGCTTAAGCAGTGATGATCAAAAGACTAGGCCGATAACAGTTGTCAGTGTAACATACTTTCCAGTTCTGCAAGTTTTGACCTGCTACTTGATGACTCTAGATGGATATAAAACTGATGTGAACCACTGATTCGATTAGAAACTACGTAGCTGGTAGCTCTTAAACTGGAAATCAGTATTATTAGTGAAAAATTAAAAATAATTTAATAATATCTCAGTACACTGTGTTCCATTCCCTGGAAAATAAAAAGGAGGACACGACTGTGAGATTTCTATAGCTGGTCTCATGGTGTCGGAGGAGTCCGTGGGGGAGACCAGTGGGAATTGTGGCTGCCCTGGGGAGACACATCTCTAAGAGAGACAGCAAAGTGCTAGAGCCCCTGTGCGAGGAGCGAGTTGAGCTTCCTTGGGAGCATTGTGCAGCAGTCTCATTTACTCATGCTCACAGTAGATTAATTCAAACTACCTGATGATTAAGGGTCACAGGGAGCGCATTTTCTTAGTCTGCAAGTTCTTGGGTGGTTTAGCTTAGCGAAAGGAAGGGTAGCTGAAGGTATTACTGCTGGCTGGAAGTACACGAGGGGGTAGACGCCGGGAAGGCAGAGAATGATATTAAAAGACAATTATTTTACCACAGGGATCACTGTATATAATCAAAGAATATAACTTATGCTGAGCATATAGTGTAAGTATGAGATTCTGGAAATGTCTTCCAGCAGAAGGAAAACACTGGAAGTTGCTTTAAGAGTGAGTTCAGAATATTTACAGTATTGCTGCTTGTGATAGCATTAGAAAAAGACTTGATTATTCATGATGTTCTTTTCCCATCCTAATCCCCTATGCAGTCCAAGCAAGGATTAATTCAGGGAAGTCCTGAGCTCTGTGTTTATAGATAAAGCAAGTGTGCATGATGAAGTTAATGCTTATCTGTCAGGGGAGACACCATTGCACGGGACCGCTCTGCCCACAGTACTGTCTACTCAGCAGCTCTGCCGTAACGTTGGAAACTCCAGTTGGGGAAAGAGCTTTTCTTCCTCCCAGATTAAATGAACCTCACCTGTCAAATATCTGTCTACAGGTAGTTTCTTGTGATGTAACAAGGTGCATTTTTCTATCCATTTTGTTAGCTTTATGTCTCTTTTCTAGTATCTTTGCACCATTTTATGTGCTCATGCACTCTGATGTTTTAAATATTTCCTCTTTAGACCAGTTAGTATATTTACTAATATACAGGTATATTTACCCAATTCTCTCCTATGAAGAAAGGCTGAGAGAGTTGGGCTTGTTCAGCCTGGAGAAGAGAAGGCTCCAGGGAGACCTTATTGCACTTTCCAGTGCCTGAAGGGGGCTACAAGGAAGCTGGGGGGTGACTTTTTACAAGGGCCTGTAGTGAGAGAACAAGTGGTAATGGGTTTAAACTGAAAGCAGGGGGCTTTAGATTAGGTATCAGGAAGAAGTTCTTCACAGAGAGGGTGGGGAGGCACTGGAACAGGTTGCCCAGAGAAGCTGTGGATGCCCCATCCCTGGCTGTCTTCAAGGCCAGGCTGGATGAGGCTTTGAGCAACCTGGTCTAGTGGAGGGTGTCCCTGCCCATGGCAGGGGGTTGGAACTGGATGATCTTTAAGGTCCCTTCCAACCCTAACCATTTTGTGATTCTATGATTCTATGATTTATTATTCAATTTGTTTGTCTTTTAGCTCTCTAATAACAACACTAAGTTATATTGCTCCTTTTCCCTGGTTTCTGTGGCACCCGTCTGTCTTTTCTCCAAGACTTTTGAAATCATTGTTTAACGTTGCCTTTAGCTAAAAGTCCTTGAGACATTTTTCGCTGCATGTGCCATTCATCTATCATATCCAAGCATTTTTAAGTTCTGTGGTTAATACAAGTTAGGTTTGCTGAAATACCATATCAAATTATTTAAAATAAATTTTAGGCATTTTACACTGCCTTTATTTCATTTACACATTGTAGCTTGGTTACTTCTGAACTATTATGTTGCTTATTAATACCCTTGCTGCCTTGAATCTTAATTTTCTACTGCTGCATTTGTAAAAATTCTTGTTATTCTCCTTGATCCCCATGGAAGCTACTGAAGGGCAAGTAGTCATATCCCCTAACTCCCCATTTCTGTGTACATTTCCAAAGGGCAAAAGGAAAGGCAGCCCTTCCCAGAGAGACAGTACCTCCTCTGGAGAATGCTGCAGAGCAGAAGCACTTGCCCCCCAGGCAGTGTGATTTCCACTTGGGATCCCAATCTACAAAGGAATCCTGTGGCTTAATTTTCGTAGCTCATCACTTTGTAGGTGCTAGCTAGGTAGCTGTGGGATCTACCCTGTACTGTATGCTGACACGTGCCTTGTTCTGTAAATACAGCTTGGAGAGTCATCACTGAAGACAGAGCTCTGGAACATAACAATTAACTGTAAAAGACAAAGGATATGATGTATGTACTTGGAATAAAAATTCTAACACCGTGGATTTATGAATCTTCAGCCAGAATTAATTTAGCTGCTGACTGGAAGGGATTTAGCTGGGAGGGCTGAGTGGCTGCGGAACTGTGCACACAGAATCCTCTTGTACCATCTAGTGGCGTGCTGTGATAGTGCACACTGTGGAAATCAAACCCATTTTCAGGACAAGGAGGTTATTATTCATTTAATGAATTACTATTAATTTATATTTGTCGCCTGTGAAACGCAACAGAATTTCTTGGATGAAGGGAAGACATTAAGAATGCCACAGATGCTGATTTAAAGTGGAAAGCATGGAGAAGAGCTGGTAGAACGTACGCCCTATAGAGCGCTAGGCTCACTGAAGCCTAGCGTTTACTACTGCGTGTGACCTGTATCTTACGGCAAAGCACACTTCTATAGTGCTATTCATTTACTTTCTGCTGAATCTAGACATCAGAAAACACTTTCCCTTTCCCCTCCATTTTCTGCCAGCAGCCTCTGAGAACTAATGTAGTAAGCTCAGTTTTGACTGTACCATGCCACTTTCAGGGACTATCCTTCCATCACACTTCAGCTTACTGCTGTGTTTTCTAGTGCTTTGTGTGCTGCTCGGTCGGCACTGGCGGTTAAATAAACATAGTCCATCCATGGCTGCACTGGTCTCTGCAGACGCCTACACTGTCACACATTTAAATTGATCAGGAGGAAAATAAACCCCGGACTAGGTTCTTTTTTTGGTACCAAATGGAGGTGCAAAAGCTTGTGCTGGCACAAAGCAAGAGGTAGTTTGGAGCAAGATCCCGTGAGTGTTCAGAAATGAAAGAGCAGGAGAATTTGGCTCCCAGCAGAAAATGCAGGGTGGGACAAAATCCCTTGGGAGCTCCCGAAAGTACTGAACCGGACTCAGGATCAGCTCAGACCTAGATATCAGTTGCAAAGGGCCTGGTAGAATACCGAGTGTGAGAATCAAAGAAGCTTTAAATTGGGCCGATTTGTCGGGTGGATGGATGGATGGATGGATGGATGGATGGATGGATGGAGGGATGGATGGATGGATGGATGGATGGATGGATGGATGGATGGATGGATGGATGGATGGATGGATGGATGGACAAAATGCAGCATCCACTCTACATGCTGAACTACTGCTGCTATGCTGCTGTGCAGCTAATGCTGCTATAAAAATTGTTTGCATTTCTAACCAAATCTTATTAGAATCTTATGTATAATTAATTATACAATTAAGCTGACTGCATTACTTTTTTTTTTTTTCTTTATTTTTCTTGAAGGTTCCAGATTTCCCAACTGTTGACAAAGGATGTGTTAATGACATCATTATGAAGTTCTGTTGTTTACTGTTTTCTTCAACAAGTAGTAATTTTATTGACTTTGGCAGAGAGACCGGTGTTTTGCATGATTTCAATAGATTTTGTGACACAGAGGCATAATATAAACCAAGATGTTCCAGAATAAACAGAACTATTACTACCAGATGGAAATAGTCCTGAAGCATTATTGGACTTGAAAAAACAAAAACATTTTAGGAGTCAGCTTAATCATTTTGAAAACAATATCTAAGTATAAAATACTGTTTTCTGAGAAAACAATGGAAGGATATAAATAATAATTATTTTAGATCTTGCTACTTTATTGTCTATGCACATATTTAGAATATGTTAGTCTTTAAAAGACATGCCAACATACTTGAGTTAGTGAGCTAACTATACAAAGTAGTTTGAATCTGAAATGCAATATTTCTGTTTATAAACCAAATCAAGGCAGCTAAAACTCAGAAGATATTTTTTGGCAGCAAACTTAAATATACATGAACTTAGAGACAGTAGATGTTGGCTGACCTTATTTGTAGAGCTGGTCAAATGATTAGTTGTGATTTTCAGATGAATTCTAAATTTATCCTGCTGACAATAGCTTATGCAATCAGTGGATAATGAGCCCTGACACATGACACGTTTATAACTCAAATCCGGGTCAGGGACATCAGGCCACAAAATAAAAATTAATCTATTCAACAGTACAAATATTTCTCATTCTAAATGGTGAGAAAGGAAGTCTTGTGTACTTGGGTGGAATAACTGTACACAAATACAGATGGTCAAGCAGGTATTATTTGCCTGCCAAATGAGACACAATAGATATTCTTACAGAATCTGTTAAGAATTTGGAAGCAATGAAATGCACTGGGTAGATTGTATCTTTTAGATCACAAATTGCAAAAATACGTATGGATTAAATAAAATGCAAACAGCAAAGAGAAGTGAAAACTGAAATACAGGGCATAATAAAATTTAAGTGTTGCTATGTAGTTAATTCAGTTATCATCTGACTGGATTAAATTTTCTGGAAAACAAACCCAAAAGCAAACAAGTCTCAAGCAGCCCTTGTAAATAAAAAAGCCTTTCTTAATGTCATTAAATGGAAATTCTACTCAGTGAAGGAAAACAGTTCATAAAGTTCGTGGCATTCCAAATGCAAGGCTGAGCTCTCTTTTTGATGCAAGCCAAGGGTTTGGCCAAGTCCAACTTCACATCAAGAAAGCAAACTGTATTCTTGGCACTGTAAATTGGTAACTGCATGTTTAATATCTTTCCTCCAAGACTGCTTCAGCACTTGACATTTAAAAGGAACAGAGTAGGTGCATGGTGACCCCTGCCCTTTTCTTGCTGCGTCCAGAGTCAGGGAATGAACTCGGCCACTGCCCATACCTGCCTGTCACACTGCGGACTTCAACAGGAGCTCGATTTTGGCAGAATATGGAGCAAATGAGGATAACAATTGAAAAAGAAAATATTGCCAAATTATCCTGGAAAAACAATACTGCAGAAAAACCAGAAGAAAAGGATCTCCTATAGGCTACCTGACAAGTTCAGACCTTCAAATACTTTTAAAAAATAAAAAAAACCTCCCTCACAGAAATATTTTTTAAAATCAGGTTTAAGATTTGCTCTAAGAATTTTTCCAGTTTCATTTTTAAAAGTCTTCTTATCTTTCCAGGGCCTTATCAATGTAGTGAGTGGCAGTATAAATGCAGTGTAAAATGTAGGATGAAATGCAGAAGAAAACAGTTTCCCAAGATGCTTCTCCTGCAGTAAATTAAATGTGGCCAGGGACCTTCCTGGACATGGAGCCCAGCTGACATGGTGTTATCTGACTCTCTGCTCGTGAAGCATCAGCCTCTAAAACATGATGGCTGTATGACCTGGTGGGAACCATTTCTGGACCATCTTTGCTCCTGAACTGGGAACCTGGAATTATTTGGGAGCATGTCCGTGTGTCCCATTCCTACGCCGGAGTACATGACCAGTTTGCTGACCGACAGTGCTCCAGGGCAGGTGGCTCTCCTTGCCTTTCTTGGGCTTTCTCATACAGAAGCAGCATTTTTGTGGGAGGGCTGGAACACCCATAGAGAGAGAAGGAGTTTCCTGGGATTTCCTTCTCATTCCCTGTTGCAGCAACTCTGATTGCGCCCCAGGCGCTTAACTGCTTGTGTCAGTCCTTGCAAGCCTGATTTCTCCCTTCAGCCATCACCTCCCTCCTTCATACCGCCTCCGTTTTTCACAGGATCTCATGTTAATCAATCCCAGGGGAATTTTTCCAGTCTCCTGTGATGGGAGATAGAAGGCAGCAGGAGGCTGGCAAGAAGCCAGACAGTCAGGCGAATAATAATGCTGCCTTGTCTGCTCCAAACCCGTTTTATTGTAAGCATGCTGCTGTACAAGCCTTT
Organism: Rhynochetos jubatus; assembly: GCA_027574665.1. Taxonomy (NCBI): domain Eukaryota; kingdom Metazoa; phylum Chordata; class Aves; order Eurypygiformes; family Rhynochetidae; genus Rhynochetos; species Rhynochetos jubatus. Next base: position 14,932,926 of record CM050652.1, read on the forward strand.
TTATGAACTATTCATCATATTCACAAATGAGCCCTTTACCCTGAGAAAATTTTGAAGAACAGGAAGCTTAGATGGCAAGTCTAGGTTGCCTAATTATGTGGTCACTCTGGGGTCATTTATGCATACTGGTGCTCCTGTCATTTTTGTCCTTCAGCAAATATCTGCATGTCGGTAGAGCACAGCCAGTAACCGTGCCTTACCTCTGTACAGCGCTTTAAAGCCTCCAGCTCTGCTGTGCTGCAAGAGATACCCGCCGTGCTGTCATCCCACGGCCATGGGCTGCTCTGCCTGTGTTTATGGACATAAAATTTAAAATAACCAAACCCAGGAGTCAGTTCTAGGAACTAATACAGCTCATGTTTCAGCACTGGAAAGGCTATGTTTTGACTAGCTTCCTGGGGATTTTTCCAGTAGTTGGTTTAATCAGTCTTGCTGGTAGTGTCAGCCCCAGGCAGTATTTCGGTAATGTGTATTAGTGAAACATAAAGCTGGAACAACCTCAGAGGGCCATGGGCAGCAAACAGCTTGGCTGGTTCTGCAAAGGCATAAATCCACTGTTATTTCCTTGCTTCGTCCCTTCTGCACTGAACATACACCACGTTCTGGACTATACATAGCGCCTAAAAACTCTACCTTCTCCATGCTTTCCTGTTAACACCCAAGAGTGGGTTTTTTTGAAGCTCCCTCAAACAGGTATATATAGGCTTGGCACATAACATATGTGCACATAATTTACATTAAGCTATAAATTTCAAGTGCCTGATTAAAATGCATATTGTTAAGGGAAGGCAGAATTTAGTGTTTTGACAAAACCTTCTGTAAGATGAAGCTTCATTTGATTTTTTTTCATTAAGTTGATATAAATCCAGAATAACTCATTGGAAGTCATATCCTAAAAAATGGATGCCATTGAGCATCTCTCATGGAAATAGGTAGCTTTAATTAAAGAATTTGGCTTCAGTGCAAAAGCATGAAGGTAAAAATCAATGCAAATGGGGGCAGTCATATACAGAGGTGTGAGTCCTTGAGGGACTTTGCTCTTCTGGTCTAGTGAAAGGTGTCCCTGCCCATGGCAGGGGGGTTGGAACTAGGTGGTCTTTAAGGTCCCTTCCAACCCAAACCATTCTGTGATCCTATGATTCTCTGTATACGTAAGTCGACGTTCTTGCCTGGACAGATACTACCAAAATTCACAGAATCATAGAATCACAGAATGGTTTGGGTTGGAAGGGACTTTAAAGACCATCTAGTTCCAACCCCCCTGCCATGGGCAGGGACACCCTCCACTAGACCAGGTTGCTCAAAGCCTCATCCAGCCTGGCCTTGAAGACAGCCAGGGATGGGGCATCCACAGCTTCTCTGGGCAACCTGTTCCAGTGCCTCCCCACCCTCTCTGTGAAGAACTTCTTCCTGATATCTAATTTAAATCTCCCTGCTTTCAATTTAAACCCATTACCCCTTGTCCTGTTTATATTGGATATAATTGGATATTGGATATAAGGAAGAAATTTTTAATAATGATGGTGGTGAAACACAGGAACAGGTTGCCCAGAGAAGTTGTGGATGCCCCATAATTGGAAGTATTTGAGGCCAGGCTGGAAGAGGCTTTGAGCAACCTGGTCTTGTGGAGGGTGTGCCTACCCATGGGAGGGGGATTTGACTAGATGATTTTTAAAGGTCCCTTCCAACACAAACTATTCCATCATTCTGTGAAAAAATATTATTTCTCTCAGTTACACAGATTCAGCATTTCCCACCAGCTTTTCTCTGCATGAGACATTATAACAGCCGTGGGATTCATTGAGTTGCACAATAGATCTTTTTTTTTGCTACAGTTCCACTGGTGGATGGAGTCCCTCAACAAAGCCTGTGTGTCACAACCCATTTGAGGCTGGAAGAAACAATTGCATAGTTTTAAGTGTCCTTCCCCTGGTTTTGGGTACTGCCAGAGAACAGACTGTAGACTAAGACAGGCCCCAGATCTGATCCAGCACAGACATTGCTCTGATTGATTTCTGCCCATGTCTTATATATAAATGTATATCACTTTAAATGTAAAATTCCCCATCTCACACTGGTGACACTCCTCTTCACATGCTCACAGTAGTCTAATTCCTCAGTAGCTTTCTTTGTAGCCTCTTCTTGGCAAATGTCCATTGCCAAGTGAGAGGGGTTTAATGGCTTGGCACAAGATTCAAGGGGTGCTGGAGGTGTCCCCGCTGAACTGTGACTGAATGTCAGCAAGCCAATAGCTGAGATTGTTTATTCCATGCAGACTGCTTTACTTCCACTTAAACTGTTCCATTAAAATAAATGTGTTCTTCAGACAGCAAGCAGACAGACCTCGCACAAGGCTCACTTCACTGCGAAGCCCAGCAGCTTGCAGTACAGATCTGCAGGCAGTGCCTGGCTCAGCCCCAGCCTGCCCGGATGGGAACGCAGTCATGGGATGTGTTGGTTTTGGCTGGGATAGGGTTAATTTTCTTCATAGTAGCTAGTATGGGGCTGTAGTTTGGATTTGTTCTGAAAACAGTGTTGATAATATAAAGATGTTTTTGTTACTGCTGAGCAGTGCTTACACAGAGTCAAGGCCTTTTCTGCCTCTCGCACCAGTGAGCAGGCTGGGGGTGCACAAGAAGTTGGGAGGGGACACAGCCAGGACAGCTGATCCCAACCGACCAAAGGGATGTTCCATACCATATGGTGTCATGCTCAGCACATAGAGCTGGGGGAAGAAGAAGGAAGGAAGGGGGGGGGGGGGGGGGGGGGGGCGCGGATATTCGGAAATGATGGACCTTCTCTTCCCAAGTGACCATTACCTGTGATGGAGCCCTGCTTTCCTGGAGATGGTTGAACACTTGCCTGCCGATGGGAAGTGGTGAGTGAATTCCTTGTTTTGCTTTGCTTGTGTGCATGGCTTTTGCTTTACCTATTAAACTGTCTTTATCTCAACCCATGAGTTTTCTCACTTTTACACTTGTGATTCTCCCCCATCCCACTGTGGGGGAGTGAGCGAGCGGCTGCGTGGTGCTTCGTTGCTGGCTGAGGTTAAACCACAGCAGCTGTCACGTGCTGAGGCCAGCCTGGAGCGCTGCCTTGCCAGCTAAGACACGGCAATGTCCTTTCACACTCACAAGACCCTGACATGCCTCTGTCCAAAGAGCTCTGCATATTTGGCAGCCAGCCTGCTTGTGATTTTCCAGCGGCACGCGTTCAGTGACTGCTGCCGTTAGCTTTGGCAGATGCAAGGAAAACATTTTGTAACCCTGGAAAATTCCCAGTACCCACACTCCATGTGACTGGTTAACAGCATCCTCCTCCAATGGCATCTCCGGGCTGAGAAACATCAAGGAGCATAAGCAATAGGCTAGAGCCTTAGAAAAAGAGGAAGAGGGTCAGGGAGAGAAGAAGGGAAAAGCAAGGAGCAATTGTTTCTCTCTTAAAGAATTTCAGGATATTATTTCTCATTCCAAGTATTTAAAAGTTAATAGTTGGTCCTCAAAACCATGACGTTTTTAAGCCATGAATTTTGCTTAAAAATCAGGTTCTTGATGCAGCTGAGATGTCTTTTCATTTGTCTTCTGCTCCTTTACCTTTAGGAGGTGACATTTGCCAGCTTTTTTCTGCAGGCTCAGTGGCTAGAAACCTACTTTTCATTGTCGTGAAAGCTGAGACCCTCACGTAATCATATGACTCCAGGAGCTGGGGATAGGAGAAGTACATTGCGTCCCACGGGACCAGCCATCAGAGTGCTGGCAGCACCGCAAAATTTCCCTGGAGAACTCATCCTGCCGTGCTTAATGTCCCAAAGATAATGTACAAAGTCTCAGATGAGCTGAAGGAGCAATCCAAAGGTCACATTCAGCCCCGTGCAGTGAACCAGCACAAGTCTATAGATCACGTATCTCTCAAGTAGGACCTCTACGTCTAGGCAATGCTGACATTCGTGTTGACCTCAAGGCTGGATTGAATTTCACTCAAGGTGCATTCAAAAAAGCCAACAGCTTTACTGGTGACTGCAAAAGTGACTGGAAGCAAAATCTCAGAATGAGAAAAGGGTCTGGGTCTTTTTTCTTTTTTTTTTTAATCCTTCTGATAGATGGTTTATTTCCCGCAAACCTCTCTTGTGTTGACCATAAATTGTATCTACGTCAGAAAGTATCTTTTGGATGAAGGTAACGGTACAATATGTACAGAGAAGAAAAAGACATGGAATGTTTTGATTTATATATGTTACAGGTACGAAATATACATGTATAGAAGCAAAGATTTCATTTACATGTTTTCAATTAAAATGCTGTTGTTTTTAATTTTGAAAGCACGTTTTATTCTGAAATTTGCCTTATTTAATAACAAGGCTAGATTAAAACTGATCAGACACAGAACATGTCATTTTGAATACAACAAAACCTTTAGTCTGTGTGTGAATGAAATGTGTTTTGTTTCCACTGCCATATTAAGGAAATCAGTCCTCGGCATGGGACTCATCTCAGACACTGACAATTCAGAAGGCTTTCCAGGAGCCTGCGGGGAACCAGGGTTGGAGGCAGCAGAGCCCCCACAACTGCCCACGCTGTTGCCAACTCATTAATGACTGCTGCTGCAAGAGCTGCCTTGGGCAGAGGAGGTCACATTGCACCCGGCTGCTGCCTCCTGCTCCAGCCAGTGCAAGGGCATGTTGCTTTGAGCCAGAGCTTGTGCAAAAGCTTGAGGCAGCCGGAGTGCCTATGAATTTTGGAATCAGCTGGCAGTGCATTTTCTGTATTTCTGTTAGGGTAAAACATCCAGGTGCCCTTGCCAATAGCCCTCTCAAGGACGTCACCAGGACTGCACCCAAGCAGAAAAGTTGGCTCTTTTGTCATATTATGAGAATTACTGTTAAGGAAAGGAAAAGCGATAAGAGACTGTCAGTGTTTGGGACTTTTCTCTATTCTTCACACAGCTAAGCAGAGGGTTTCATTATCTTGAAATCTTCATCAGGAAGAAATTCTTCACAGAGAGGGTGGTGAGGCACCAGAACTGGTTGCCCAGAGAAGCTGTGGATGCCCCATCCCTGGCTGTCTTCAAGGCCAGGCTGGATGAGGCTTTGAGCAACCTGGTCTAGTGGAGGGTGTCCCTGCCCATGGCAGGGGGTTGGAACTGGATGATCTTTAAGATCCCTTCCAACCCAAACCATTCTATGAACTTCTAGGTTCTGGAGCAAGTTTGGGCTGGAGATTGTACCAAAGATTAGATTTCTTGTCCCCATTTAGGCTCTCAGCTCTGAGAGGAAGGGGCATATGCTGCAAGAAGAGTCCTTGGCTACCTCAAGAGTCCAGAAAACTGCCTCAGCAGCACGTTTCTGGGTGCAAGTACTGAGTGGCCATTCTATGGCACATTTTGCCGCCCTGATGTTTTCCCAGTACCTTTCCTGTGGCAGGGGATGGGATAGACAGCCCCAGCACAGGATGAGGTGACATACCTGGTTGTGGTTTAGCACAAAAATAAAATGAAGAGTGATGGAACACGCTCAGACAGGAAATCATTTATTTCCTTGTGCAGCTGCTAGGACAGCAATGTTGATGTTGGATCATTTGTAGCAGAAAGAAATAAAGTAAGTTAGTTCAATGAAAACAGGGCCTGATTCCTGTGCGGATGAGTCGTCACTTCACTCTGGAAAGTGATTTTCTACAGCCTCTCTGCACAAAGCATCAACCATCCAAGCTGATGGAGGTGGATGGTTGTACATTTATCTTCCTTTATCTACAAGATGCACAGCTCTGAGTGAGGAAATAATAGTGATTTAATTCTGTTTGCTTGAACATGGTAAGAGACAAGGAGGAATTGTCCAATAGCACTTGAGACAGTTTCATTTTCATTGCCCTTGAGACAGAGATTTATAGTCCTGTCACTTGACGGCAGCTGCTTGCACTCTTAACTCCTGTGCTGCTTTTGGGGAAAAGGGTAATAGTCTTCAGTGACAAAAAAATCTCTGGTCATTTCATGTGGGAAAACAGAATTTCCTGGCATGAGAGCTGGCTTGGTTATAGTCTCCACTGCAATGGGCGTGCTTCTGAGAAAGATGCTATGGTCTCTGCTCAGCCCACTGGCAAAGAAAGATGAACCTCATCTTGGCAAATACGTGTTTGTTTGTTTCTCTTTTTCCTCACAATTTGCTTTCCCTGTGTTACCAAGAAAAGAAAATACAAAAAGAGCTGTTGCTTCATCAACCCTTTCTCCAGCACCGCAGGCCATTTTTAACTTTCCAACAAAGTGGGAACAGGGAGTATTTGTGAAGTTGTGTGGCAGCAATTGACTGTAGCGGAAAATCAATACTCCCCATCAAACCAGCTCAACAGCTTCGTGTGCATCCCCGGCGGTTTCATTTCCAGATGCTATGTTTTGCCCTAGTAACATTTCTGTTGTCATTATCGACACGAGCTTTATTTTCTAACTGCAAACAGTTCAACTTGGTTGGTGTATGTAACAGGCTCAGGTTAATGCACCTTCCTTAAAATGTGTGGAAAAGGAGACCCACACCAAAGAGTCAGGGATTCCTTGTGAAATGGTGTAGGAGAGATTGAGCGATGAGGTACAGACAGCAGCAATGTGCATCTACTGACTCGACTGGACCTGCGTCTGATGTATAGTGGTCTGTATGAGACCAGAGTTAGGCACAGCCACCCTGGGGGTTTTCAGGCCTAGGAGGGTGCCTGGGCTGATGTCCCAGGTGACCTTGCTCAGAGCAGGAGCTCAGCTTTAGCCTTACAGCCCCAATGATGGGCTGATTGTGTGGTTTCTTTCACTGGGTTCTCCAAAAAGAAGCGGCTCAAACTCAAAATCATGAGGATGATTTAGAAATCAATGTGACTCAAGCAAAACAGTTTTAAGATTTTTTGTTGTTTCTTGAACATCCAGAACCACATTTTTAACCTTTTCTTTTAACCCCAAGGGGTAGAAAATTTTAAAAGTGAAGGATGAGATTTTCACATAATCCCAGGGCTCCAGCAAGTGCATTAATCAAGGCTGGGATCCAAATCCAGTCTCATCTGCCTCATGCCCCAGGGTCCAGGATTTTGCCTCTGTAGCTACCACATGCCTTGGACTCACTCCCTGGGGCTTGCTTGCTTTGCAGTTCCCTGCCTTGCTCCTGGAAGCAAGGGATGAAGCAGCAGCGACAGCAGTATCCCCACCTCCTCCAGATTTTCCTATTCTTGTTAAAAAAGTAGGTCTGTCCATGAAAGACATCCCATTTGTTTCTGTTCATCTACATGGTATTTCCTCCTCCCTTCCTTATATCCCTGCCAGCCCATGCTGGCCTGTTTTCCAGGAGGCTGCCACATCTCCTGGACTTGTCCTGGCGCATCCGGGCCAGCACTGGGAGCTTCATGAAATCCCTCCCTGTGACTGTGCCCACCACAAGTGTGCATCCCGCCACCCAGCCCAGGCATGGAAAATTTGCTTGCATCCCCTTGCAGACAAGGTAGGTCATACCCAGCGACCACCTGTGTTGGTGGACACGTGTCTCCTGGAGCAGAGGCCCATCCACACATTCCTAACCAGCCACTGTCAAATTCAGCTTAGCCTCAGCAGTATGAAGTTGCCCAGCAAGACTGAACCACACAACCTTCCCCTGCCCCAAATCACTCCACCGGGGAGTCCATCTACTTCCATTAAAAAGAAATATCATCAGTGAGGGACCAGTGGTTGCGCTGCAGCAGTGGTGATGAATGACACAGTGATGCAGGGACTATGATGTGGTGCACTTGCTGTGCTGTCATTTGTGCTGCCACGTGCTCTCCAGGGTAACCCTGCAGTGAGGATGGAGATGGCAGTGTCCCTGCCAGCTGGCTGTCAGCTGGGCACTGGGTACCCAGCCTGGGAACATAGAGGGAGGGAGGTCCCTTCCCCTGCTTTCCTGCCCACAGGTGTCCCAGCACAGGAAAGAGGAGGTAGGCAAGGACCACCATGCGATGTGGGGAAAGTGCTCACAGAATGGGGTGGCCTCTCACGTAACCAAGGCTGGAGCTAAAAACATGGAGATAGGTTGATACCAGCTTCTCCCACAATGCACAATCCCATCCCATAATGCCAAGTCAGACAAGCAACCTAGCTCCACCATACTGCTCAAGCCAGCTGTGCAGGCACTCTGTTGTCACCGGAGTGTGGAAAGACATGGATGTTCTCCTGTGTGCATGGGTTTAACTCCAGCCGTCCCAGCCTCCAGGAACCAACCCCATCCTGAGAGCACACCTTGAAAGCTTCACAGCAGAGGTGCAGCACTGACTCAGGACTGAGCTGGTGGGGACATCCTCAGATTTTGATGTCCTTTGAGGAGGACAAATCCAGTCTTTTGCTCCAGGAGATGTCAACTCTGATGCTTGGAAAGATGCATTTCTAGATCCTAACTAGAGTGTTCCTACGTGGGTTTCTACCTAATTTCTGTTATGATTAGTAGAGGTTATGAACTATTTCCCCATTGAAGGCCTCATAGACCTACCAAGAGAAAATGCCCCCCCAAAAGCAAGCAGGCAGGGAAGAGGCACAGCCCCTGCTCAGGCGGCATTAGGGTCAAGAGGCAAAGCTGGGTGTGATGCACTGTGCCTGTGCTACAGGGCTACAAGCTGAGCACCCTCTGCAAGCTGGTTTCTAGTCTCAGAAACCTAGAGCAGATCAGCCTCAAAGCTTCTAGGTTGGGTCTGGAGTCAGGGCAGCATTTTCTATACTAGTTTGTTTGTCAAGATAAATAAACAGTCAAAATAAAGATAATCCTCAAAAGAAACCAGTTCCATCTAACAACAGAGGAGTTCAGAAAGCTGGATGGAGATAGTAATTTGATGGATCCCTCCAGTGTGGGGGAAGAAACTTTATTACTACCTTTTTATGGAAGGCAAACCCGAGTTAAATAAAATACAGTTTCATACTATTGTTATTTGAACTGGCGCTATAGCACAGGCTGGATGTAGGGCTGTGCTAGACATCCCAGGAGGCAGGCGGTGCCCTGCAGAGCTGAGGTCAGGCTCATCTCCCAGGCTGGGTGCTGTGGTGGCCGTTGGGCAGGAGCTGTGCTGGCCTTCCCACTATGCACAGTACAGTCAGTGCCAGTCTAACTACAACTACTATTACTTCTTCCACACCAGAGGTGAGCAGGACAACTCATAAACACGTAGAATGCAAGTTGGCATTGACTCAGCTTCAATGGCATTATTTTGTGTTGCAAAATGAGAATATTTGGCTTGCTCTGCTCCTTTAGGCTCCTGCCAGTGTGCTGCAGGTGGCCGGGGAACCCCCAGGCTGAATCTGAGGTGTCCGTGGTCCAGGTCTTACCTCTTCCACCACCCCACCATCTGCCTTGGCAGCTTTGTGGCTCTTGGAGGGAGAGGATAAGTCTCCAGCAGTCTGGCAGAATCCTGCTGCCGTGACTCCTAAAGGACAGTGACAGCAGGAGCTGGGAGACAGAGACTCCACAGGCATGATGGTGCGGCTGTCACTGCCCATCCCCACTGAAATCCCAGAGTGATGGAAGGTGGGGCAGCCCTGGCATCACCCTAGGCTTCGGGTGGGATTTAGTGTGAGCTTAGTGCATAAACTAATTAACCAGGTAAAATTCCTACCAGAAGACAATTACGAACTGCATGATCCAATGATGGATTAATTAAATGTTTATTAAAGAGATCCCTGGTTGATAATCTTTGGGTTTGGAGTGGATTTACTCCAAAAGCTCCAGGGACTTAGATTTTTATGGCAGTGAATTTTTTATGACCCTTGAATTGTCTGACTCAGATGTAGGAAAACCTTCAGACCTCTCTCTCAATCTTCACTGTATTTATTAGATGTGTTTAAGCATAATACACTTGATTCTTGGCTACTGTTAATCAAGCAGAGCTTTGTGAACTTAAAAAACCCCACAATACTACTCTATTCCTGTCTATTCAGGAAAATGTTAAGCTAATCTGAAAGGAAGCAATAAAATAAGTGGTGGGTGATTTTTTGAAAAGCAGACATTAATTACGGATGAAAATGCCTCATGCACAGCTGCCAGGGAGAGCAGATCGGAGATGATCAGCCGAGAGAGGGAATGGTTTCGTCTTTCTGGGTTTCAAATGGCTACATCTTTTGCTCCAGCTGGGGACCTGAGCAGGGAAAGGTTTGCACTGATTGTACACTAACTGGTATTAAAATGTCATTTCAGGCCCAGGAGGATAAAAATCAACAGCAGCATCTCTCAGGAAGACTTGCAGTAGGATGCTTTATCAAACAATGAGAAGGAACGACGGGCCACTTAGTGTTGTCTTTAAACAACCACAAACAAGCACATTAATTTGGTACTTAGGAATTTGAATGAGAAGGGCACAGCTGCACACAACCTGCTTGGTTGCAACCCCAGTGGATTATGAAACGTACTGTGCAAATGTAAGTTATTATTATTGCCTTTTTTGCCTTAAGCCATGACAAAAGATACCTGCGATGAGCCACGGTTTCATGCCTTTGGTGTGCCATGAGGCCTAAGGCCAAAGGCAGCACCTTTTCACCCAGCCGGGAAGTGCATTAGTACCTTGAAAGTGCAGGCGCTGGAGAGTATTATTCCAGGATGAAGTCTTCCTTTTTGGTTTTGGCCTTAAAAATCCCATTTTTTTTTTCCATAATTAGGATCAATATAATTGGTTTTGTGTGCTTTCTCTGGTGCAGAAAGCAGGGGGCGATGAAAGGGAAAAAGAAAGAGAGTTTACTCACTTATTTTTAATTATTTCCTTTGGTTTCCCCCACCCGCCAATTATTCCCAACATATCTCTGGACAAAAATACTTTTAACAGAGGGCAGGAACGTGACTGAACCTTTGTCTTGCTCTAAACATGCCTCACAGTAGTTCCAGCCCAGAATACTTCCTTATGGGCATAAAAAGCAGCAGCAAAACTGTAATAAGCCTTTCAAGGCTAGTTAGCGTAGGTTAGCAAGACCAACATGTGCCTTTAGCTTAATGTTTGTACTTTTTTTTCATTAGATGTCTTGAGCTGCCTTTGGTGAAGAGGGAGAGTCAGAAATGCTTCACCTGTGGCTTTGAACCTGCGCTACTCTGAAAACTGGAAACAAACCCACCAAATAGGGGCAGATCAGTAAAGCAAGTACAAATGAGGGCTCAAGTTGTGTCATTAGATTGGATATTGGGAAAAATTTCTTTACTGAAAGGGTTGTCAGGCGTTGGAACGGGCTGCCCAGGGAAGCGGTTGAGTCACCATCCCTGGCGGTATTTAAGAGGCATGTGGATGAGACGCTTAGGGACACGGTTTAGTGATGGGCTTGGCAGTGCTAGCTGAATGGTTGGGCTTGGTGATCTCAAAGGTCTTTTCCAACCTAAACGATTCTATGAGTCTGTGTTCTAACTCAACATTACCCCAGCTCTCCCCACACCGCATGTAGGCTCAGATAAACCATGCGGAACCTGTGTCCCACCTCCGCGCTGCTGGGAGAAAATAGTCATGAGGCAGAAGGGGCTTCCTGATTTTGAACTGACGTTCTTTTCACATCACTAGAAATATATTTATTTTCACATCAGCTCTTCGGAGAAGGTAATGGCTTCATGCCTGTCCAAATGCAGAGTTCATGCTTTGCATGACCATGCTCTGACTGCCGGTCAGAGAGTTATTCAAGCCCCTGTTGGAGGAGATACTTGTAAAGAAAGTGATGCCATTGCACAATTTTGGCCATTTATTGTAGAGCACAGGAGTGCAGCCCTGCCCCCCAAACCCACCTACCCTGCAGCTTTGCTGCCAGGGCTGCTTACCAGTCTCCTCCTGGGAAGGTACGAACTTTCCACTTCCCAGAAATCCAAATTTCACAGATGTTGTAAACTGATGATTATAGTGTGTTTTGGATTAGGTCAGTTTAAACATTTTGGTTTTAAATAATGCAAACCCCCATCATTTTTATTTCAATTTTATTTATTTTTATTATTATTTGGGGTTTTTTCTTTTTTTTTTAATTTCTAATTCTATTTCTTTTAAGTCCCAACTGCAGATAAACAATATTTGAAGAGTTATGCTGAAAAACTCAGCATTTCAGCAGTTCCAAAACTTTTCTAACCAACTATCAAATGGACAGAATCACTGAAACCAAGCCTTCCTGCAAACTGTTTTGGTTTTAGTGAACTGGCATTTTTTAAGGAAAAATATGTTTCACAGAAGAAATTCCAGTTCTCTTTGCCCAAATTATTGTATAAAGGCTTTCATAACACTGAAAGGTCAGTTTGTTTTCTTGGAGAAAGCAAGCTCTTACTTTCTTCCACTCTCCTCCTCTAACTCAAAAGGAAATAAGAATAGATAAACATTCCCCTTTTGGTAGTAAAATTGACATTTTCTACTTCTATAAGCACTTTATACACTTGAAGCACCACAAAAAAAGTGATTAACTGCGCCTGAGCTGGTGAACCTGAGGCTGTGGCAACACTGAGGTCCCAAGGCTGAAACTTCTCACGCTCCCTGGCTTGCAGAGGTTGTTGTCGGCCATCAGGGCTGCGAGGAGGTCTAGTGTCCCGTGGCTCTGCTTGGGGTTGCCAGGTCGGTGGCTGTTCTTCTGTCAATAGCTGTCCTTTGGTTGGTGGCTGTCCTTCGGTTGGTGGAGCCCTGACAAGGGTCTCAAGGTGCAAAATAATCCCAAGGTTTACCTTGACCTTGGGGGTCTGCTCAGATGAAATCGAGGTCTCCTGCCCCTGGATTTACCCTTGTTTTCCCAGAGCCAGAATTTCAGCCTGGCTGGAGACCCCCCTGTTCTGTCAGGTTCCTAAAGGTCAGCAGCACTTGCCCACCCAGCAGCCCCACGTCCCAGTCCCTGTGCTGCCAGGGCCACCCCACGTAGCTCATTGCCTCTGAGCCTTGCCCTGGTTGCAGGAGGTTGTCTCTGTTTAATGAATGTTAAATTCTGGCGCAGAGAAAGGAAGCCGTGGTTTTAGCACAGTGCTGGCAGCGTCAGGGGAATCCTGTAAGTAATTCTGCAGGCTTGATGTGAAGGTATCGCTGCGGCTTATCGCTCAGTCAATTAATTATTGCTTCTTTATTCACTTAAGAGGGGTCAGGGTCTCTGTACTTTGAGATAAGAGATGATGTAAGGCCCCTTGGAGTAATGCAGCAGGGCAAGCAGGAGGGGCAGGCAAGAGGGAGACGATCAAGCTTCCCTGTTTGGAGGGCAGTGCCTACTGGAGGTGCCCAGCTGCCAGGCGTAGGTGTTTGCAGCAAGCACTGTGGGAACGCTGGGAATGGTGTAGGACACGGAGAATATATGATCTGCTGTGAGACCCTTTGCACTGAAACCACCACGTCTCTGAAAGGCGTGTGTGGGCATTACATGTCCTGCTTTATGCAAGACGCTGTTTTCTTGTGAATGGGGCACAGGAGATGACAGTCAGACCAACAGGCAGATCCCGTCTGCTTACGGAAGTGATCAGGTCAGTTTAAGGAAGAGCATCTGGACTTCTACTGGGTCTTGGAGGAACAACCTGGAGGTCATTTTCAAAAACTGTTGTTGATGCTCTGGATTGCTGATGCTGCTCAGAAAATGAGTAGCATTTAGTGGATACTTGGGGTCTGCTCAGCCCATTGCTGGAAGCTCAGGGCATGTGCTCCTTCCCACTCAGCCTGTTCCCAGCAGAAAAGTCCCAAGTCACAAACAACTGAAAATAGCAAAATGATCTCATAGATCAGTTGCTAAAAATATGGAGAAGAGTCTAGTTACAAACGCTGTGGCCTGGTGGTTTGTTATTCACCCGGCAGAGGAAGGCATCAGAGATGCCTGGATTCTTCCACTTTCGAAATGATTTCTCCTTTCTGGTCTTACCTGCTGCCCTTTCCTGACCAGCACCGAGCCCATTAGAGAGGATCTTATGCAGAAGGAAGCACCAACAAACAAGGCAGGATTACGGAACATCTCTTGTGGGCCACTGGCTCTGCCAACACCTGCCCATCACCTAGGGGTGCCCTGTCCTGACCAGCACCAACAGGAGAGAAACCCCTCACAGCCTGTTCTGAGAGGGCAGATGTCTCCCCAGGGAAATAAACCTGACACAGACACAAGGTGGGTGCAGTAGTTTTGTCCAGAAGCCTGATGCTGCCTGATGACCTGATGTAGTTTTGGCCTGAGGCTGCTCGCTCACCTTTGGGACTTACCTGGAGCTGGGAGTGGAGTCACTCTGGGGCTGCTGAGCTGTGGGGACAGAAAGGTCCCTCTTGAAAGCTGCATCCAGTCAGCAACTGCTGATGGAGAGGCCTCGCTGCAGGGCCCAGGATGGCCTGGACATGCAGCGTGACTTTGGCTTGGCATCTTCAAGGAAAAAGCATGCTCAAAGCGTGTTCAGCTGGTTCCAATTCAGCTCCTTCCCTGCCACCTCCACTTGGACAGGTGTGACAGTAAAGGCAAAGTGTGTCTCAGCAAGATACAGCCAAGATTTTGGAAGCTGAAAGGTCACTAGTGAAAGCTATACGGTCCTCACCTGTGCTTACCAGGCTGCCCACAGCAGTGCCTGTCCCTCTGGCTCTTCTTAGATGCAGAGGGATCTGGTGTCCTCACAGCAGCTGTTTCCCTACAGACTCCCTTGGTCTGTACGACTTTGCTCTCCCCCAGCTTGCAGCAAGGCTGACCCGGAACTCAGGTTTGGAACACAAATGCACCTCACATGGACAGCTCGGCCTGGTGGGCAGCACCTTGCATGTTAAATGATGATTGCCCATCCCCACTCACACCTAACTGAGCAGGAACCAAGTGGAATAGGAAATGCACACTGTAAGAAGTCCTTTTCCCCAGGGTATACTGGGCATTTGAGGGGAGTCTCCTCTTATCCTTGGTTGGTTTGCTGGCCTGTTACTCCCCACCCAGTTCTTGACGTTATACTCCTCTGATCCAGACTCTGATCCAAACACGCCAGAGACCTGCATCCTCTTTATCAAAACAACTAAATGTGGATGGTGGCATTGCTGGCTTTCCTCGAAAGGCAGGCCGACCCCAGGCTCGTTCTTCTATGGCTTCATGTGCACTATGTTCAGCAAATCAGTGCTGACAGAAAACAATCTGAGCCCCCATCTGTATGAATATTTACTGCTGGTGTAACAGGGCTGGGGGCTGGCTGCTGCTCCCACCAGACAGCGGGTATCACAGGCTTGCCCTGGACCATGTGTAGTTCAAGAAGCTGTGCTCCCCTCAACAAATGTTCCTTGACTGTCTTCCTACCTCATCAGCATTGCTCACTGTTTGTGGTGACCTTTGGTATATAAACATGGGTGGACACTACATTTATGCTCATTTCAGAAGCTTTTGTTGCTGGAGCAACACGTTGGGGACATGAAAGGCTGAGAGTTGGGCTTGTTCAGCCTGGAGAAGAGAAGGCTCTGGGGAGACCTTATAGCACCTTCCAGTACCTGAAGGGGCCTACAGGGAAGCTGGGGGGAGCTTTTTACAAGGGCCTGTAGTGACAAGACATGGGGTAATGGGTTTAAACTGAAAGCAGGGAGATTTATATTAGATATCAGGAAGAAGTTCTTCACAGGGAGGGTGGTGAGGCACTGGAACAGGTTGCCCAGAGAAGCTGTGGATGCCCCATCCCTGGCTGTCTTCAAGGCCAGGCTGGAAGAGGCTTTGAGCAACCTGGTCTAGTGGAGGGTGTCCCTGCCCATGGCAGGGGGGTTGGAACTAGATGGTCTTTAAAGTCCCTTCCAACCCAAACCATTCTGTGATTCTATAGAGTCAACTAGATTGAGGTCCACTACACCTATCTTTCACCTTCCTTATCACCCGGGTTTATCACGTGGGTTTAAATTTCATGGAAGCGTATCTGCAAGCTGCATGATCATCTGCTGGTTCTTTCCAGGCACCGAATGCCTCTGACTGCCCTGACCAGCCTCACCTGGGACCTCCTCTCACCCCCATCCCACAGCCCAGGAGCCCCATTGCAGCTCAGCTGGAGCCCTGGTCCTGTGGTTCAGCAGGTTTGGTCCAACACAGCC
Organism: Rhynochetos jubatus; assembly: GCA_027574665.1. Lineage (NCBI taxonomy): Eukaryota > Metazoa > Chordata > Aves > Eurypygiformes > Rhynochetidae > Rhynochetos > Rhynochetos jubatus. Next base: position 14,948,891 of record CM050652.1, read on the forward strand.
CAGGGACAGGCGAGCTGCCAGGTCTGGGCTGTGCTGGTCAGGACAGTCCCCAGGGTCATGGTCCCTGCTTCTCCTGTGACTTTACCTAGCTAACACACAGGCCCCACTTCTCCCCTGGAGCTGTGTTTTCTCCAGCGAAATATCCCTAGTACGTTCCTCACCTAAAGGTATCTCCTTTCCTCATTAGGAATTGCAGTAGAAACCAGGATTTGGCCAGCAGTACGTCCTGCTCAAAGCTAAAGGGAGAAGGAGTTCCTAAATGGAGAAGGAGATGGTCTATAACCTTTCAGTTCAGAGCACTTTACTGGCTAGTAGCACAGAGGGAATAAAAAGGCTGGTGTGTGTTCGATAATGGGATGGCAGGTCTGTTGAATAAAAAAACCCCAACATAATGCAATGTTAATTCCTCCAAGGCACTAGAAGAGCACTGTATTTGGTTTTAAATCTTGTGCAATATGGAATTACCAGATAATGAACTATGTGGATTGATTACTAGTTCTTTCACTGATCTCAAAATACTGGGAATCACCAATAAGCACAACCACGTTTAGCAGTTGTGCCGAAGGGCTACGGTCTTTTTGCCACAGTTCGGTTTGTTCATCGGTGAACTGGACAACGACATAAAACATCTGCTGATAAAGCCTTGGAAGACATGTAAATTGGAGCGTAATAAAGAGGAACAAAGACAGGTTACTGTTACGCAAACCTGACTTGCCTGGTCACAGTCCCGTGACATCCACTGGCAGGTAGTTAAATGCCAACTTACACAACACCAGTCTCAGACGCGCAGACTCTTGGCAGGCAGTAATTCAGAAACAGATTTAGGAGTAATCATAGATGATCATTTCAGCATTAGCTGCCAGTCAGGCGGTAGCTGGAAAGGCTGCTTACACAACCCTTTCATGTATAAAATGAAGCTATCAGGGGAAAATAGGGCAAGGTTCCCTGGATGTAAGGTTTGAGAAAGATCATCGCCTATGAAAGATCACTGTTCAAATGTCTTCAGTCAACATGGACATTGCCTTTCATAGGTAGAATATCCATACTTTTATAGTTAGAATATACATGTCTGTTCACGTACAGGTAGACTGCAAAAATAAAACACGTATGTATATATACTTACATGTATGTGAACCCTGTGCAGGCAGTCTATGTAAAAGACCAACTGCCAGTGCTCGCTTCATGCCCAGCAAATCTGCCAGAGGCACCTCAGTAGTTTCAATATACCCTGGTTTCAAGTACAGCGATGAGCAGGTTTATCTATCTATTTTTTCAGGACGAGACATGTCCACAGGGCTCTGCATGGGGGTCTAAACCAAATGGCTCTTTACTCAGACAGTGTAGGGTAGATATTTAGACAGAACAATCAACAGGGCTACATGCGTTTTCTAGCTTCCGTTTCCCAAGTTCTCTGGAGTCTGGCTTAGCCCAGAGTCCCTTGTTGAATACACAAACCTTTTTGGAGTCCAAGGACGAGCACTGTGCAAACTAGGTTCTCTCTGCCTTCAGTCCAGATCAAATTTCTTGTGAAGTGGCTGGTGACGCTGTCTCTTTGATAACGCCCAGCTTTCCTGCTCATGCGAGTCCCTGAGAAGCATCACCAGGTGACAAGCCTCCCACACGTTGGTCTGTCACCTGGTAACTGTCCCTCTTCAATTCAAACCTGAAGAACAGATTGGTCCTAATGGCTAGCTGTTGTTCTTATCCCAAGGTACTCCACTGAAACAGGCTGCCAACACATGAATAAAACCGCAGAATCTTGTTAGCACTGTGCCGTTCACCACCGAGAACTGCGTTGCAACGTGGCACAGACAGCAGAAGAACAAGGAGTTTCACAAGTTCCCTGAGTTGTCTGGAATCAGATTTTCCAAATTTTCAAAAGACTTTTGAACTTGAGGACAAAGGCATAGAAAAATCAAGGGACTGGATGCTGAGGGTGGACAAACTTAACTTTGAACTTACAGTGGTAGGAATGAATTGAAGCTCTTGGGAAAGACTCCTCATGACATGTGCAAGAGAAAGTCACTGTCTTTGAAGTCCTTTGAAGTTGTCAACGGGTGTGTGGATAAGGGAGATGCTTTTCATACAACCTATTTTAATTTCAAAAAGGCATTCAACATGGTTTCTAATCAAGTCTTGAAGGAAGCTAACAAGTTTTGAGACATGAGGGGAGGTCATCACATGGATACAGCATTGATCAAAGGATAGAAAACTGAGTAGGAAAAATACTCAGCTTTCACAGTGATCTGTGCTGGAACTCATGCTGCCCAACATACTGTTAAACAACCCAGAGAAGGATGAGTAAGTAGGTGACAGTTTGCTGGAGGTGCTGAGTTACTCAGGGTTACAAAGACGGGACCTGATCGTGAAGAATTGCGAAAGGGCCTTATGAAACACAGCAACTGCAAATTAAAACAGGAGATGAAGCGCAGCATAAACTGATGCGTACAGGAAAAAAATAATCCTTACCTCACACACAAAGTGATGTGTTATGATTCATCTGCTACCATTTAAATACAAAATCCTGGGGTTATAAAAACCAGCTTCATAAAAATGTCAGTACAAAGCCCAGTAGTACTAAAAACAAAGAAAGAAAGAAAAAAAACTCTAGGCAATTAGAATATTAGGCAAGAACAGAGACTAACACAGAGCTTTACCCCTTGGTAGGAAAACTACACACGGCTGCTCAGTGAGAGTGGTGCTTTCCCAATTCCATGTGTTTTAAGAGAGTAGTGGATAAACAAAGCCAGTGGAAGGGAACCAGAGGCAGCGCTTGCCAACACGTGCCTCAATGCCCTTGCTTCTGCTGCGGTGTTGTAACAACCACCTCAGGGACAGCACTTGTGTCTCATCAATTGACTTGGGAAGGAACTATTATTTACAATCATATCACAACCGGCAAAGTCACCCCCCCTTCTCATGCTGGTTTACCCCATATTCCATAACCGTATAGGTGCTTGTCTCAAAACCCCTTGGGGCAAGATCCTGTTGTAACATGGAAGAAACTAATGAAACAGGTCTTGCCTGACCTAGCCTGGGCTGTACAAGATAGGCCAGGGTAGAACACACGCAAGCTTTCGTACAACAGAACAGCTGTGCGAATAGTCTCCATGGCTGTGAGCAGAGCCGGAGCTGAATCAGGCTCACCAAACCCATCAAAAATGCCTTTCTAACTCCAGGGCTCAGGATGGCAGCAGGACACGTTATTTCATATAGCACTGGACTTTCTCAGCAGACGCAAGACCCAGCACCGTGGTGTCTATATACTTGAGCACTTTGCCTTGCTATGCTATGTGCCAGTGCAGCCTCTCCGATGGGATTAACCGCGTGTAAACCGCACGGAACCTGGCTGAGACTGGCGAGTCAAGAAGCACCTGCAGAAACCGGGCTAAAGCGCTCAAGCACTGGGCTATGCCTTATTAATCGTTACAAAGCTATAAGCTTATGTTTCAGTATATGGCGGGTATAAGGAAACAATTCTTAAGAGAGCCGGTTCTCTTAGTCTGACAGACTCACATACATGCCTATTGATCTTTCTCCACGGTCACAACTCAGGACACGAAAACTAGCAAAGGTACAGCTTTCTCTTGCAGTTTTACCATGTGAAGCGGTTTGTTTTTGTCTGAAGGTGCAAAGATCGCAAAACCTTGCACGGAGGTGAAATCTTCCTTTTTATCTTCTGGAGATTTAGAGCTGCCATAAAAGCAAATAATGGTCTTCAGGCAGCAGAGCTGCAGGTGAGGCTGCAAAAGGCGGTGCGGGGGCAGAACAGTAGCTTTAATGAGGTTTGTCACTGGCATTTGGCTTAACAAGTAGCTACAAGCCTTGAAAAATGGATTAAGGTTAGAGTGGGGCGCGTTAACAGACCACGGCCGTTATCACAGGGACACGGTAACACTGTTGTGGTTGAACAGCCTCAGTGTTTTCACAGCAGATTATAGGACAGACCTGAACCTGCTCGACTGAGACAAAGTCAGAGGGAGGCAGCCTCAGCAGAGGGAGATTAGTTGTCATGCTCTGACCTTTCTGTGACTTACAGACATATCTCTACCCAAAGCCATTTCGCCATGAGATTATCCTCTTAAATTGCTGGGGTATGTCATCTTTCTGACACAGCCAACAACAGGCTGCAATGCCTTGTGCTTACAATAGGGTAGCATCTTTTGGAATAGGCAAAACTGCGTTGAAGAGCCTTGTTCTTTACAGTCAGAAAGCTGAGGAAACCACATCCCAGATGTTCTAACAGCTTTTTTCTTCTCCCTTTTGTGGGAAGTTTAAGACTGATCTTTTTCTCTTCACCTTAGAAAAGGTTAGGAGTCCACCAGCCCACCTAACACGAGGGTGTATTACTTTTAATGATCTTGCGGTGACGTATTATACAATGATTCCTCATCGCCTTCTGTATAAAAGAGCTGATGTGAAAGGTTTAAATAGCTACATTAATAAGCTAAACCAGTGACAAAGTGAAAATGCCCATCCCTCAGATCCCTCCATGATCTATCTGCCCACCTGAACTCCTTAAATAGCGTAACCACAGAAAATTCCAGAGACATTTTCAATAATTCCTAATTACCTGGCTACATACGTTCATTTGACACAAGCATAGGAACAACCACCAACAATCAGACCAATATTAATCAACGAAACACAAGGAAATGCAAACAGTTACATACACCAGTAAATTACAGTATGCTTGTGGAAATATAGCTAATCTAGAAACAACTTGATTTAGACCCAATCTCAATTGCTGGGAAAAAAAAAAAAAAAGGTTATACAACCCAAATTTTCTGATTTTTTGGCTCAAAGGTAAACAAGCAATAAGCTTGTCCTTCTACTCAGGAGTTGTATAAGAGGGGAAGTAAACATATTGCTGGAAGCATGATGGCTCCCCTCTCTGTCCTTAAGAGACCTCTCTGCTCCAGACAGGAGCAGGAGGGAAGACTGCAATTCTGATTTCAGGAAACCTCACCATAACTTGAAAATTCTAAAAATTCTAGTCAAAAAGCAGTTAGGAGTACTCAGACGAAGCTTGGTACGGAAAAGATAGGGAACAAAGTATGTTACTTGAGAAGAAGCCTGCAGACTTCACACCCATATCCTTTGAATTGCTGTGGATTACGTTAGAGCAGAAATCGGGTACCTTTCAACAAAATACTGTGCCACAGGAACATCCTTTTTGGAAATGCTCTGCTGCTAAATGCTTTTCATCCCTTACCATGAATTAAAACCAAACAACTTCAGAAAACTGTGAAGTGTTTCAGAATCATTAACAAGGTCAGCTGTGCCACTACTAGTAAAACAGGGGGAAAAATGAACATAACACCCACGGCAGACAACGGTGATTTCAAAGCGTGTCTTCAATCCCAGGGTCTCCTCATTTCTGACCACCAGGTCATTGAGAAGGCATGCAGCTCTCCACAGAAGGTGCCTCTATCCACCAGGTTTAAGACAAGAGGATCATCCTCCACTCGCGTTTACAGATTTCACAGTTCCTGCCTTGAGCAGCTCAGCACAGCCGCCACTTTATTTATTACAGTTAAGGTAACACTCTGCAATTTAAAGTTATGTGGAATTACCAGTGTAATTTCTTCCAATTACGAAAATCCAGTCCAACGGGACATAGGATGTTCTCTCTATTGAAAAGCTGACACTGTATTTTTGACAGATACTGAACTGAAGGCTGCACATAATTTGCTTTTAAACAAGCATTTTTAGTAGCCTTAGAGGTAAAATTTAAATAATGAATTATTTGAGAAAGAATTATGTGACTATAAATAGAGAATAATTCCTGGTATCAAATTCAATTACATGTGCTTCATTTTTAAGCACAAACACACAAGATACTGAAGCACAGATGTGCTCATGCCCTACAAAAAAAACCCCAAAACAACCCAAAACCAATCAACAACAAAAAAAACCCTGACCAACCAAAAAACTGGGCAAGCGGAACCAGAGCCCTTTCCCTTTTCTTCTCCAGAACCGAGCTGACTGCAAGTTCGATCACTTAACCACAAACTGCACGCGAGCCAGGTGAGCAGCTCTCCTACAGCGGACTGTAGTGACAGCACAGCGATGCTCCAGTCTGTTTGGCAACAAAGCGCAGGAATGAAAACTGATGCCCAACATCACGACTTTCAGACACAGTCAGATGGCTATTATTTTCACTGCCAGAACTAAACTTTATTTCCATGTGTATTACATACTGGTATTTGATGCCAAGTACATTAAAATTACTTTAACAGAGGATTTAAGTGAGGAATATTTATTCTTCACTAAACAGGTTAAGAAGGCATGTAAAAACCTATAAGAAAAAACTGTTTAAGCTTTGTTCAGATTTTGGCAAACCAAACGGTTAAGTACTCTTCTGTTCTCTCCTCAGATCTTCCAAAGTACCGAAAAAAGCACCTTATCGTAATCATGCAGCTCAAGAAAAAAAATAGTCTTATAAAATCCATTTCTTATGCTAAATATGGTTACAAATAAGAGTATTAACACAAAACTCCCAACTCCCATTTTTAAATACAAATACTGTATTATATTATGAAATGGGGATAATTAAAATATATCAGTGACTACAAATCTAGTAATTTAAAGCAAACTTAAACATGCTGTTCGCTTTCATTTGGAAGAATTAGGATACTGTACGGTTCAAGCACTACAGTAATTTCTGTCAACTCCTTGATGCCCAGAGTGTCAAACTGCCAAACACAGAGACACGTGGTCAGGTCTGAATAGCACCAGATGGTTTTCTTTTTTTCTCCCCTTTTAAATATATTAACATTTAATGAGTGACGTGACAACTTTCTGGAAGTGACATGCACAAGTAGACAATTTTCTTCAAGTCTCCAACCAATAAGCTAAGAGTTTGAGAGAATACGGAACAATTACTCATGTATTTCATGGTACACAAGGAAACAGTGCTTCCACAGTATATCCTCACTTCTCAAGTACAAAAATATCCGTTATGGGTAGTCAATAGTTATCAAAATTTTTATTGGTACAGAATGAAAGCAGCATTTACTTTATTGTTTTTTAAACCATACATCATAAAATTCCCCTAGTACACACGTGGAGGAGTGAAATAGGCTCTGTACTATTTACTTGCTACTGATCCTAGGTCCAGATTTAAAGTCTTTTCTGGCCAAATACAAACAATATCATTAATAGCAAAGGGAAGGCAGTTCCTCAGTGTGAAAGGTCGGCATTTAGAGTCTTACTAAAGCACTATTTTTGAAACAATACATCACTTAAATGTATAATTACATACACTACAAGTGGAAAACAAGTTTTTATTAACACGAACTATTGAGACTGGGCATAAATGTCTTAACCACAAACTCTGGAAACATTACGGGTGCTTTGATGTGGCCCTTTTTGGCGAGAGCGTAAGAATAATGAAGTATGGCTTTTCAATCTTCCTTTAAAAGCACGTTTTATAAAATTTTGTAGGCTTAAATTGTTTTAGAGGACCCCTAACATTTTTCTGTAACAGGTAATTAGAAGCAATAATTACATCAGTACGCTAAGCCATTTGCTGATAGCTGATCACCAGCGTAACACGGGAGCCGTTCGCTTTTGCTGTTGTTCTTTAAGGAAGGGAGGTACTTTTCTAGTGAGAGCCATCCTACAGTACTATCAAACATTTCAGAGGTTACTACATAGCTTCTCCAATAAAATCCTCAACAGTTTTGTTTTCCAGCAGATAGTCAAATCAAGCATATGCAGAGAGCAAATACAATCAGGTGCGGACAGTTCCAAAGTCTCTCGGACATACCGTTTTACAGTCACCCTCTGCAAAATAAAAGCTCCTCCTCACCCCAATGAGACGGGGTGAGAAGGGGAAACAGGTCTGCCATTCATGTAGGAGTTTGGCTAGCATAAAGTTTTATTAAAGTCGTTAACAAAAATAGTTAAACATTTTTTACAATTTAACATCCAGTCTGACAAAAGGCAAATCAATGAAAAAAATACAAAAAAGTAAAAAAGTGCACTACCCAGTCCAGTATTTTGCTTTAAAGTCCTGTCGCTTACAGTATATGAAAAATAAACCCAGAAGTGTAATTACTTTAAAATACACCGCTTCCATATTTCAGTATTTTACACATATATTCTATAGTGGAAGAGGAGATCTCTTAAAAACTTTACTCTTAAAATATTGAGGTGCATATGCCAAGTGGGATCAACTTGGCAAGTTAAGTTGCAGTAGAGAATCCTTTCAAATTTGGCATTTCATTTACATACCTTACCGTGCCAGCAAGGTGTGTAGTACCTAAGCCTTCTAGTAAGAACAGTAATTTTCTTTAATGCAGATTTACTAATACAGACAACTACAAGAAACGGTGAGGTCAGCAATTCTATGGGATCTTAAGGAGATACGAGTCCTGATTCTGTCGTCAAATGGTACAATGTCACAACAAACTTTAAGGCCATGTTTTATTTGCTGATTAATGGACAAAAGGCAATGGATTTCCCCCCCCCACCAAATATTTTCTTGAAAGTCTGTGCTCATAAAAATCATGTAAAGTTGGAAAGACTTAATTATTGAAACTTTAAATATATTTTACACAATCTTGTTTGTACAAAAATACAAGTTAAATATAAACATAAAGCAATGATAATTTTATGTAAATCCATTTTGTGATATTCTGTTATATATAAAAAAGTTTCTCAGCTCTGTCTCATTTGTGAAAAGATCAATACCAGATTGAATCACTACTGGCAAAGGGCCCTAAAAAGCACACTTTAGCATTAAATATGTTTTACAATGTAAGTACCATTTCTTGATTTCATCTTTTCTAAAGACTGGCAAAAGATAGGGCAGTATGTCCATAAACCAACAAATAATTTGGCTACAATGTCATAAAACACAAACACACAAATCTGTACAATAAACCCAGTAGCTATGCGGTACGTACTTGTTACACACACACATACACAGACATGGAATGAAACTTAGTGAGACGCCATTTCTAGTTCACTGTTCTTCAGCCTGGCATTTTGTCTTACTTCATCAAATGAGTACGACTTCGTTACCTTTCCATTCTTAAATACTGTATGGAGGAGATCCTGCAAGAAACACCACTGTTTTAGCAAGAGCGACGCAGCAAACGAACTAACAACATAGGTCACACGAACTCAAAAGCAAGCACCCAAATCAAGCCTAGTAAGGCTACAGCTTTAGACTGTCAACATGCTAAATCTTTACAGCTTCTTCCACCACCTTTCACTAATGGGTAGACAGAAGAAAGGACTTAGGCCATCCTGTGCACAGACAGAAGCTTTGTGCCGAGTAGTCCACATCTGGCCAAAGCCAAAAGCCACATACGCTAAATATGCCCTTCTAGAGCAGTCGACGCTCAATCAATTAAATACAACTCAATTAGAGAGGTTGAAATGAAGTTTTTGTTACTTCTAGAGCAGCTATGAAAGATTATAAAAAAATTTAATCTTTCTTTGCACGTGCATTTTGTGAAGCAGTGTGTGAAGAAGTGCTCGCAAACAGCACGCTGAAAGAGCAAGCGCAGCTTTGTACCGCAAAGCTAGCATGACAGCAACGTCGAGCAGTCGTTATGCTGGCTGGCCTATTGCAAAGACCAGTGGTTTTAGGGAAATGGGCCCACAGAAAAGTACGTTACCCTGTCACTTCTCAGGGAACCCCAGAACCTGTACCACACAGATAACCCTCTAATACCCCAGGACAGAAAACTTCTTAATGAAGTATTTCATCTGCCAAGTATGAAGGAACTATATATTGGCCGATTTCCGAGCCAAAGACTTGTGAATTGTTTAGAAGATTTCTCACCATTAGGCCCCTCCCTCTCCACACATCTATATGTGCATCACAAACATCTATACATGAATATGTGTAACTTCAAAAGTATTTTTTCAGAGATCTTTGCACCCTGAGCACATTATCTAGTGCACATAACTGGTTTCTGTCTTGAAATTGCTCAGCGATCCCAGTTTTATGCTCGCAGCTGCATAAAACAGCACACCCAGTAGTACCCCTCTGCCTAGCAGCACAGAAGTGTGCTTCTGTCTACCACGAAACCAAAGAAACTTTCAGCTTCTAAAGGCTGAAGTGCAATTTGATAACTTATCTTCAATCCCCCTAATTCAGGAAGAGACTCAACATACAATTAAACATTTCATTGCTTGCACACTGAAAAAGTAAGAGATATCCAACTGAAAGCCTGAGATGGGCATAAAGTTTGTGTTTATTTTACTGAAGTAGCATTTCATTTTGCAATTGAAAAGAATTCACAGGAAAACTGAGTTCCTGGTTTAAATTTACATTGTTGAAAAGTGGGCAGCTACTCCACACACAGAGCACTAACAGCTGAAGGAATTGCTTAAAAATCTCAGTGGGGAAGTAGAAAACAATTTTAGCTACATCTGTCCCTCTCCAACCCCCAGCTCGGGTCAGTACTCAGATTGTGCAATACAGCCCATACAAAACTACTTGGCTAGCATATATTCTGCAACACTGAGACACTAGTTTTGGGAAAAAAGCAGCAATGTTCTCTTGTTTCTGAAGACAAAAGACAAAGATCTCTAATTGTAAAGTCTGAAGATTCTACTGGAATTCTACCATTCTGCTGTTACTGAATTTGGCACTGGGGAAAACGGTAGTGGAACAAAAAGACAATAAAAAATAAATTCTGAAATGAAGGTATAGCCTGCTTTGTCTCAGTCTATTTTTGCATGAAGAATGATGTAATACATTTTGGAAATTCATACCTGTCCATACTCTTCAAGATCTCCCTTGCCTTCTTCAAGTGTCACGTAGTCTCCAGTGGGCGTCCTATGCAACGATAACCGTCCTTTCTTTGACCTTTTGTTCGGATCGGCAACTGGATCCTTGAAAACATTTACCTAAAATGAAAAGAGTATTTTTTTAGAATGGCTTAGCTGAGCGTGTATATCTAATGCAGGTGGTGGTAATGTAACAGGAAACATCCAACAGGTGTTCAAGTGGGGAAGCTTCTACTGAAAACGATGGCAGAAGTCGTACAAAGACTTACTCCGAGACCATTGGTCACCACGTAGCTACATTTGAAGGAACAGTTTAAGAGATCTCTGGTTAGTTTCTGCAACAAAGCTCCACCAGATCCAAAGGCAATATTCTCAATACTCCATTTATTCTTCTTCATTCCCTCCACAATCTAATAAGAAAAAGAAAATTATGATGGAGCATACTTTTAGGCCGTTCCATTTTTCCATAAAAATATTATACTACTTAAACAAGATGCTTTTACAGACAATTAAACCAACTAACATTCAGTTTCCAGGAGAGGTATGTAACAAGTCCATCAGTACTTGGCACGCTGTTTGTATTTTTATTTGTGACTCCAGCATGGCACAATGTAAAGATAGCTGTAAAACTATTATCATGCCAGCATATATACTTCCCAAACTCAGGCAGCAGGGTAATGCAATGCCCAGACAATCAGAGCTCTAAGGAAAATAAAAGACTTCATGGGAGTATTCCAGAGCCTTCCAATTTCTCAGAATTATGGGAAGACCTCAAAGCATAGCACGTACCCTGAAACAAAGCAGTCACCTTGCTCATCAACTCCCGAAGGTTATAACCCACTTTGACCAATGACTTCAACAGGGCAGTTCTGAAAATCACACTGACTAGCACTAGATCCGCAGTTTCAAAGATGGGAAATGAAAGTACATAAAGCTGCTCAAAAGGTTTGCTTTGCCACCTTCTCAGACAGGTACAGATCAACGTGTACTGCACTGCTAACAACAGCCAAGTTAACACCAACAAGTTAACCACCAAGTTAACATTTCCCCCCACCCTCATTTTATCCAGTCATCCTCTAGCCTGGAGTAATGGGTGCCAGTTTAGTCATGCTCATAAATGGCCCAGATTTGTTCCCCTCACCCGTTACCCAGCCTGAAACACTGGTTATAGCCCCAGTGAGAGAGTGCCTAACTCCTATCTCCTAACCATTTTACCAACAAAGGCAGGTGAGAAAACTTCAGGGTGGGTGAAACAGCAAAATCCCATCTATCCAGAAAAAAGGAAGGTGAGAAGCAGAATGGAAGCACAAAATCTATGGGGAACAGTGCAGCGTTTCAAAAATCAACATTGTCAGAAATCTATAATCTTCTGTGCAGTCTCAGCCTCCCACATACAGAAGAAATGCCAGAATAACACACAACAGGACTGTTGCTGGAGCTACTGATGTCAAGCCACTTTTTTAAAGGACAGCTAAGGCAAAATTGAAGTTTCATTCATAGGAGGAAAAAAGAAAAACAATACATACAATTAGCACTTCAGACAGTGGCAAATGGGCAGCTAATCAAACAAAAGAGCATACCAGTAATTTTTTTTTATCCGTTAGTCAGATGCAGACTGCCCCTTTGCAGATACTCTCAGTCTGAACACCTGAGAGAGGCCAGCCAACAGGAACGATGGCTGCAGAGCCATAACTGTTTCAGGGTATGCTCTGAACACCTTCACGCTCCATTTTTACCAGAGATTTCCCCAGTAGAGATCTCATCAGTGAGTTTCCATTATTCTAATGGTAGCAGGTTACTCATTCTCATCCAAGAAACCAAGCGAAACAAATCTCAGGCCCTACCACCACGGCTTTCATTTAAGGTAACCCTTTGGAAGCTTTGTATCCCAAATACCCCATCCATATGTGACAGTCCTGTGGATTTTAGCAGTACTCATCATATCCTTTCAGACAGTGACCATGCACAAAAGGAATCCGTATTTTCAGATGATTAGGTTCTCCTGGAAGCAGGTAAAAGGGGTAGGTGGGGAGGATAAAGAATTGAAAAGAATTAAATTCTCCCTTAAGCATCTCAGAAGTAACTGAAGATGACAAAGGAAGGGTAAGAAAAAGGGTTTTGTACACCATCTCATAAAGCCCAATAGACCATAAGAAACCAGCCTTGACTGGGCCTGGCTACGGACTCAGCCTATTTACGCTGTCTTTTGAAAAAGCAAATGAAAGCAAAATTCACCTGGACCCTGATCAAGTTCTGTCCAGATGCTGACTAAGCCTGAAGTGATGTGCATTGAGTTTGCGTGGCAAGGTTGTGGTAGCAGGGGGGGAACTGGGGAGGGGAACAGGGGTGGCTTCTGTGAGAAGGTGCTAGAAGCATCCCCCATGTCTGACAGAGCCAATGCCACCTGGCTCCAATATGGACCTGGCGCTGGCCGAGGCCGAGCCCATCAGTGACAGTGGTAGCATCTCTGGGGTAATATTTGAGAAGGGAGGAAAAAAACCTGTGCAAGAGAGGAGTCAGAGTATGTGAAAGAAACAACTCTGCAGACACCAACGTCAGTGAATACGAAGGAGGTTCACCTTGACCTAATTGTCCCGAGTCGAGCCTGTATTGCCCGTGATGGTAACTGGGGAGTGATCTCCCTGTCCTCATCTCGACTCATGAGCTTTTAGTTCTATTTTCTCTGCTCTGCCCAGCTGAGGAGGGCAGTGACAGAACAGCTTTGGTGAGCCACCTGGCCTCCAGCCAGGGTCAACCCACCGCATTATGTGAACTGTTGGCCAAGCCTGAACCAACGTATTCTACTCCTTATCTAGTTTTTCTATATCAGGTCTGACACTGAACTCGCTTAAACATGCCCACAAAATGTAGTGCAAACTACCTGGTATAGGCAACATCCTACTGAGGCACATGATACTTAGATCTCACGTTCGCTGATACTTGTAGGTTAACAGACACTAATAGAACCGTAACATAGCTGGGCCGTGGTTGCTTAACCTTCTTGCCTGAGTGAGAAGAAACATGACACCCCCCCTTTCAGCCAGCATTCCTGCTCTCATTTACAGATGGTCTGTTCATCTTGTGCCACGGGCACAAGCCCTCAGCTACCCTGGGTGAAGAACCGACTTCCGCCTTTCCACCCTCTCCCAAGGGATTTCCTTACTCAGACTGATCTTTGGCTGGTGAGGGGTGGAAGGGAAGGGAAATCGAGAGAGCTGAAAGACAGCTCTGACTGTACCAGTGACCCGCAGCAGGGGCCCAGATAACAGCTGCCTTCGGGATGGGGAGGAGATGGCAAATAGCAGCAGTAACAGGGAAGAAGAAAAGGGGCAGATCTGAACAACGGAAACCTCCCCCAAAGGAAAACAATACAGAAGAATTTGTCTCACACTTTCACACCTATAGAGGGAGAACAGTTCAGGTGTCAAGGTTTTGACAGGTTTCCTCTGACCATTATGAGCATGAGATCAGCTGTGACTCCAGATTAGAGGATTTTCTTTGTATAAAAGTTTAAAGACATCTGGAAATTGAATGTTCAAAGAAAATCCTTTGAAAGTGTAGGATATTGTGGAGTTAGCAGATTGGAATGATTTTAAAAAGTGAAAATGCTAGAAGAAATCAGAAAAGGTTCCTTACCTGTTCTACCAGCATCCCCTATTAAAACAAAGAATTTTAAAATCCAGTTTATACTCCGAGTTGTTTTCTATATTGTTGTTTCAGCTAGTTTGGATACTTAAGTGAGACTGATCGGTTATTACTCATTCTAGATTTTCTTACTGTACCCATTACCTTGCATCTGATCCATAACAATCAATCATGCTTGGAATCTAAGACTGACATAGAATAATTAGAATAATCACTCACAAGGGCTGTAAGACAGGGGAAGAAAAGGATGGCCACAGCAATACTTTCATATTTGTTCATGTAACTCCTTTTTGAAAAGGCTGGGTTGGTTTTGGGGTGGGTGGGGGTTTTTTGGTTGTCGGTGGTGGCTGTGTTTTTGTGGTGGTGTGGTTGGCTTCTTGTGGGTTTTGTTTCTTTGTTCGTTTGGTGGGGTTTTTTTTGGAGGGGGGCCGTGTTTGGGGTTTTTTTTTAATGGCAAGCTATTAGCCAATCTTCAAAAGCCAGCATGGTAAACTTGGTTTTGCTGACACAAGAGGATAAAGAGATCCATGAAATTTAAACGTGTCTAAAATTAGGCTGCAAGTTTGGTGGTTTTTTTTGCTCCAACATAAATTGGTGCTATCAAATGAGAAGTGTCTTTTTCCTTCCTTCCTGCTTCTCCCAGCTCAAAACAACAGTTTATTTTCTCTCCTGTACTGTGCTGGTGAGTATTGGCCCCTTTTTTGAGCCAATTTAATTCACTAAACCAAAAAAAAGTGATCACTTTTGACTGAGTGAGTTTGCTGCTGTATATGTGGGCTAAACGATTTTAGTGACCAGCAGTTCAATGGCCAACGCCGACACGGGGTGCGCAGCACGATTACAGAGAAGGCACTAGGCAGCACTGGGTTGTGTCTGCTCTGTACGTCTCGGGGAAATGGATCTTCAGCTCCCTTCCACTACATATTTAAAGGCAGACTTTTCCTCAGTCAGTCACGATTTAATGGGGAAATACGTAAACAGGCAGATCATCTGAACAAAGAATTGCTCCTTCTGGCTTTCATCCTCTCCCACTAGCTGCTGGAATAATTTTCCTCCTCTATTTAGAACTTGGAGAGCAATGCATTTTTTCCTCCTAAGGCACATACTTTAAATACTAGTTTTAATACGTTGATTACAAACAATGCTGTGTAAGGATCCTTGAATTTTGTCCAGTATAACTTACAGAAAGTAACCTTTGAATTCCTTGCAAGAATCAATCAATAGTCCAGTTTCTTTCCTGTCATGACTCATGAAAAACTCATGAGTCATGCTTGCCTCACACAGGCATCAGTCCTGTTAAAACAGTTGCTGAGAAGCAGCAGAAATTTACTAAAATAAGTCCCTTCCCCTAGTATCTGGTAAGACTTTCTTAATCTCTCATGCTTGTGCCTCTCATGCTTGTGTCCCATTAAGCACACTGGCATAGCTGTACATTCTCAAAAAGCCACACAGAACAAAATAAAATAAAACGTGCTTTAAACGCTACCAAAGGAGGAACGAAACTGTAGTGATTACAGTTGGCACATCAGGTAACAATCTCAACTCTTAACTGCTCTCTAAGGATCTGAGTGACAAGCTTGAGTTCTGTGGTTGAGGTGCACTTTATGTGCCCATGTTGAATACACAGATAGTTTCAGGCTCTAAAACAAGGTTTAACATCTCTCTTACACAGGGCAGAAAAAGTCAACTTTATTAAGAAGAGTCTAAGGATGTGCCAATCTAGAAAGCTAAGACGTGTCAATATGCACTGGTTTTGGCTGGGATAGTTAATTGTCTTCATAGCAGCTTGCATGTGGCTGTATTTTGGATTTGTGTGTAAA
The DNA here is from genome assembly GCA_027574665.1 of Rhynochetos jubatus. Lineage (NCBI taxonomy): Eukaryota > Metazoa > Chordata > Aves > Eurypygiformes > Rhynochetidae > Rhynochetos > Rhynochetos jubatus. The sequence goes on from CM050652.1 coordinate 14,965,111, forward strand.
ACAGTGTTGATAACACAGGGATGTTTTCATTACTGCTGAACAGTGTTTACACAGAGCCAAGGCCTTTTCTGTCTCTCACCCCACCCCACCAGTGCAGAGCCTGGGGGTGCACAAGAAGTTGGGAGGGGACACAGCTGGGACAGCTGACCCCAACCGACCAAAGGGATGTTCCATACCATATGGTGTCATGCTCAGCATATAAAGCTGGGGGAAGAAGGAAGGAAAGGAGAGATGTTTGGAATGATGGCGTTTGTCACCCCAAGTAACTGTTATGCATGATGGAGCCCTGCTTTCCTGGAGAAGGCTGAACACCTGCCTGCTGATGGGAAGTGGTGAATGAATTCCTTGTTTTGCTTTGCTTGTGTGCATGGCTTTTGCTTTACCTATTAAACTGTCTTTACCTCGACCTATGAGTTTTCTCACTTTTACACTTGTGATTCTCTCCCCACCCCAGCGGGGGCAGGGGGTGGAAGGGAGCAAGCAGCTGTGTGGTGCTTAGTTGCTGGCTGAGGTTAAACGACAGCACAATAAAATCAAGAAAAACTAATCTTAAATTTCTGCACTTATTTCTGGTTTTGAACTCTAATATGAATGATCCAGGACAAACCTGATAAAATCAAGTCCCCCTCCTTTTACAGGCCCCTTGTCATCTGTCGTTACTGCATTCTGTACATTTGTAACCGTATTATATACTTAGCATTTCTATCTAGTGCAAGCGTACTTCAGATGGCATACAACTAATGAGCCAAACCAGTTAATTACTACTATTGCTATAGCACAGCAATCATGCAGTGTGCCTTAGATATCCATGAAAGGACCAAACACTGCCAGATTGTGATCTGAATTAGACTTGACAAGCAGGATGAAAGCAAACAAAAGGAGAGACAGTGGGAGGAGAAGGGTTACAACAGGGGGATTAGGAAACACCCTTTAGGGGTTTTTTATGCATCTTAATATTCTCTGTGGAGTTTTAATGAATTTGCTTTACACATTAGGATATCACTGCCAGTGTCTGGAATGAAGGGCAGGCTGGGGTCAGCAGGGTCTGCTGCAACTTCTGACTAGTTAGTCATAACAGGGTCCAGATTAAATATCAACACTGTCAGCGTCACCCTGACACATCAACAGGATCTCCTACCTCTTGCAATGTGTTGATATCCACACCATCCCCTTGAATAACTCTGAGATATGGTGGCAGCAACTTGTAGCCTTTTGAGTTCTCTGTAATGGGAAACTTCTTCCCCAAGATCTCCAAGACCTGTTTAAAAGAGATGGGAGACAGTTCAAAATAAAAATAAAAACCTGCCATTCCAATAAAGAAACACAATTTCCACATTGGAGCCGCACACTCTCTCTCTAGAAAATATACCCACATATCCCACTCTAAATCTATCCACACAGGCACACAAACAAACCCCATGTCAGCCACTGTGGAAGCTATTAGATTAACGCAGTCATGCACCATATGGCCTTTATGAACTTGTACCCAAGTGCCAATCAGAGCCAGGCTTCCCTCCTTTCTCTCTCTGGTTGCTGCTAGTTTTTGCTATTAAATGTGTTAACTGAAGATTCTGTTCTTCTTCTGACCTCCTTTAAGATGGTGGATGAGGCTTCCAATTTTCTGTGATTTTTTTTTTAGCCACCAATAATTAAAATGAAACACTTCAGTTAGGAGCTTATCAGCTCTGATAAAGTTTAGTCAAAGTTCCTCCCTGTGATATGTCAATTGTCCCAAAGGAAAACAAAAAGTGTTAGAACTGTATGGATCTAACTTGATAGACTACCAATATAACTGAATTTTTCCCTACTTTCTTATTAAAAGAGTACTGACACTACTCAAATTCAGAGGTATCAACGGCTTTTATTACAGAACTGCAACAGCCATTATGCTCTCTATAGACCTGCAAGGCAAGAAGAATTTTTCAACTCGGAGGTCGTGTGGCACTGATTTAAATGTATGTCTTACAAAAGAGAAGAGAGTGCTAAACTTGATTTTGTAGCATAAAACAGTGAATTACATTAATAAAGGACATCAAGACACCTAAACTTGGTGGTAAGAAGTCTTATTGGCCAGGCATTTATTAACACTCAAGTTGTTTCCCATTTTATTTGCTACTAAGTGATGAAGGAACTCTATACAATCATTCCAGCATTATTAGAACAGCAAAACTGGTAACTGCTGTAAAATCTACAAGAGTGGTATGCAAGAATGGGTTTGATGAAAAAGATTAAACTATTCAGACTGCAAAAGTTTCCATATCTATATTGAGATAACATAAATGTTTACATTTTTCATAGGTTCAAAACATCCAGTGTCAGCTGTATACTACGCACACCAAGTCAGAGCATTATGTTTCCTAAATTTCTTAGCCAGTCATTACAAAACAATCGCCCTTCCCAACCATGCACACAAATGACTTCAAGAAAGGATTACCTTTAAAACAGTGTCAAGGGGATTCCCAGAATCTGGTCTAATAATAAGCGGTGCCTCTGGACTTCGGGCTTCAATTATATGCCTTAAGTCATCACCCCATATTTTTTCACAAGCATTGTAAATGTCATAGCTGTCACTAACCACAGATACAGGCACTGAAGAAAACTGTGTCACTATGTGTTCAAACGCATCTTTTTCATGATCTTTCCCCCAAGCCGTTATGGTACTGAAAGTCAAACGAAAAATCCACATTAGAGTAGCATTTATATGGTAAATCACATATTTCCTACCAGTAACAGTTCAAGATAAGAGTAGGCAATATGATTACACGACAGCATAAACTATGTGCTTATCAGCTCTGTGTTGCACGGGCAGTAAACATACTATATACTCAATAGACAGCACCCTGGATTCCCCTCTGGCAGCTCAGACAAACACCTGATACATGAAACTTCTTTCACATGTAAATATGATTTTATTTATTTAACATTTGCAAGTTTCTCTTTTAAATCTGAAATTCAGACAGGGAACTACAGATGCAAGCACAGAACATCTGCTCTGGCAACTTCAGCCTACAAAATGGGAAGTAGGGAACTAGCAGCATATGTTAGAAAAATCTGAGAAGAAAACACTCCTTTTTAATAGCAATTTAAAACCATTATGCTCACTCACATAAACATTCTTCTAGAGGAACCTCAGGGCATTACCCTTGGTACAAGGGTACAGGCAAGCACATAAAACAGAGCTGCTAAGAGGTAATAAGTTATTGAATGTCAGTTGATTTGCAGTAACTGTTGTGTATATGGTTGTCACAGAGCAGCTGACATACCTGACTTTGGTAACTTGTGTGTGAACACTAGAAATGGTCTCATGCAAAGCATTGGTGTCCAGCAAGAGCTAGTGGACATTTAATTTTTTCCATAATGCTAGCATTTTAACTTCTGTGTGGACAAGTCCCAGATCACAGGAGTGAAGAGACCAAAAAAAAAAAAAAATTGTTTCAAAGAAGATGGGGCAGACTGAGGAACAACCCTGGTGTCATGCCGGAGACAAGCACCACACTCTGAGCATCACCTCATGTTAGACGTTGTGGAACAGTGGAACAATTCCAGAAAAATTGAAGTCTCTTGCATGAGACCCTTTTTGTGTATTCACTTGGAAAGGGTGACTGTCCTACTTAAAGCTTGCATTGCCAAATGCAGACTGCAGTTTAAGCTGTCTGCTCTCATACCACGACTTCAATATGTTGCGCCAAAGACACTTGATTGCTCTTTGACTCCACGTGTCTGCCTTCGTTACAATGAATTTCATAGTTTCTTGGTCCATCATTTCTGGATTTAGCTGTAGTATTAAGCTAAGCCAAGAGAAGACACTTGAGAAAAAAACTGCCACTTCTACTGAGCAAGCAGGTAATAGCCCAGAAAGCCATATGAAGCAGTATTTGTACAGAGATGATCACCACTCTATTAGGACTATTCATGTAAACCTTTCCATTGCCCATCTTGCAACTCTAAGTAAAAATATTCACTATTCAAAAGCACTAGATTTTCTACTCTGAAAGAAAAAAAAGCAACTGTCCCTTCCCTTACATTCTGCTTATTTCAGTATGCAGACACACAAGTGAAATCCAAGGATTTGCATTCACTCCTGACCTCGTACAGGATTTGGACATAAAAAATGAGAGCTTTTCATCTCAAATGCCCGTTTGAGACCAGTTCCTTACTCTTAAAAACTCATTCACAGTTCTTAGTGAGAATCAAGGATTTGCCAGTGGAGAATTAGTTGTGCTGATGGGAAGCTTTAGAGCAACTGCCTCTTCTGGAGGGAGAACATGATCTGGGAGAGTCCAGAACTGCAACTTACATGGTTTTGCAATTCATGTTTAAAACAAAATTTAAAGTTCGTAACATGAATCCTCAATACCTACTTTTACCTGTAAGCTTTCAAGTCCATTCTAAAAAGAATAATGCAAATTTACTTAAATGCTGATAAGAAGGTTAAAATTAAAAATATTTAAAACACATTTATAGTTAAGAACACCCATGCCATTGCTGCGTCCCTAGAACATACAGAGGCATCAGTATTGAACTTCAGCCTCAACAACTGGATCAGTCATGGCTAATACTGTATAAGTGAAACCGCCTAGTATTTCTGGATAAAAAAATGGATAAGAAAAATTACGTTTTGTTAAGCTTTTTTAAAGTAAGGCTTTAATAGCTCAATATCTCACCTGTGTTCAGCAGCTGGAACAGAATATCCTGGAACCGGATCTTTTGTACCATAGTACTTTTTAATTAATGCAATTCCTGCTACAGTGTCTGTTCCTTTGAAGTTCACCAAATGAGCTGAAGCTCCTATTCCTGCAGTCTGAAAAAGATGCACACCTCAGTTGCCACACCAAACAGAGAAGTCTAAATCCAGTCACCACCTAGCACTAGCTTGTAACAGCAAAACTCTGACTCGGTTCTCATTTCACCAGTACCCTCTTCATGTGTTTACACAGGAAATACAGCTCCCCCAGTCTAGTGTTCACAGTTCAGACACACAGCCACCCCCCCATCCCAGATCTCCTCCCTCCACCTAAGTCCAAGCACAGTGTTCTATGCATTCACAATTTCACTGCTGAACAGGGAGGTACACGACTGTCAACAGACACATGCTACGATCCTTCATAGCTAAGAAAAGACTTCTCAAATTATTAGTATTACCTCTTGTGAGGAAACTCCTCTGTAGCCAAAGTCATGCAATTTATACTCCAGTCCTTCTAAGCTGCCAGAAGTCTCTAGCAAATATTTGGCCAAAATCTTTTTCTGCTCTCTGGAGTTTGTAGCCACTGTGATCGGATACCATGACTGCACAAGAATAGTCTAAAACAAAACCCATCACATTGTTAGGTGTATGTTTGCTTAGGACTTAAAAATCTCCACTTGACATTTAATCAGGCAAAAAAAAAAAAAAAAGTCTGTTTATTTTCTTTGCCCATTCAGAAAGTTCTGATGCGTCCAACAGTTTGCCCTAGGGCTAAAGCAGTTAGCCTTCATAATGTCTTTATAAGGGAGGCCAGGTATCTCAGGAGTTATCACTCCCGAGCTACAGACACACAATTCCCCCATCCTCCTTTCCCTGTGGATAAAAGTACTGTTGTGAATTTCCTGTAAAACTACCACAATCTCTTGCCAGATGGGGAGAAAAGGTTTGTGTAAGAGCACAAAAATCCCCAGAATCCAGCTTACTTAAAGCAGAAAATGAAAGCTGCCAGAGATTCCACAGCCAATATGGGATTCAGCCTTTAATTTAAGTGCATTAATATTGACTCAGAGAAAACATGTTAACTTTCCAAAACTCACCTCAATCCAATTTGTGAGCCAGTAGCACTCTGGATCTGTATTTTCTACTGTGAAAAGAACATTTCCTCTGGGAATTACAGAGCCCTCAGGAACAGCCTTTATTTCTATAGGAAGATGGCCATCGTATTTCTGCGTAAGAAACAGTAATATTGTTAGACAACAGGAAAGATTAGGACCTACCTCTCTGTTATTTGACTGCAATGGATAGAAGTCAGGCTGTGAGTTTATTGATAAAGCTCTCTGCTTCTTCCTTTCTTTCAACCCTAGAAATAATTTTGTTTGCACACCCACTGGCCCAAATAAGTAAACAATCCACATTTATCAAAATCAGAGGAAAATCCTGTAACCCAAAAAATAACCTCTTTATCAAACCAAATGATTGTTATCAGTTGTACTCCTTGTGCAGACTGAGCCAGAAAGGCTTAAACGTTCCATAAAAACACCTAAGTTCTACCCACAAAACAAGAAATTTTTGCTACTCCGTTTTCTTCAGTGCTTTCACATGAAGCACTAAAAAAAGTTTAGCTATTATCTAGGCCTTCCAAAAAAATCTCCAGTTTTGCTTAGTATAGATGTATGCTTTGTTAATTTATTAGAGCAGGAGCCATTTAATATCTATTTTAAAGAGTATCTTATCATCTCAATTATTCACTAAACATGAAATGTAAACTTGAAGTGTCATTCTTTTGTCAGATTCAATCTTTCATCCATGAAGGACTAAACATTGTGTGAAATAGGCCTTTTGAAAAAGAGCAAGTTGCAAAAAACAACCCTAGAAGGGTAATTATAACTTACTTGAAGAGCCTTGCAAGCTAAACTGATAGTATTTAAAATGTTTTGTATATTAATATTTTCGACAGAAAGCTTCTCATAAGATATTCTTTAAATGCAACAAAAATCGCACCAATTCACAGAAATTACACAGATTCATATGTAGCATCAAAACATATTCTCCAGTACCCAAAACACACCAGAAGCCTCTTCCACACTACAGTTTAAAAGTTTCTTCCAAGGTGTAATAATTCCTTGCCCTCCAGGCAGTCCATTCCGCTCTTCCACCCTATCAGTATTTACTCATTCATTTCCTCTTTGTAGAAATTCACGTGTGTACATTTCCAATTCATTTTGGCACTTCACTACAGACATTGCTCCCTCCACTTTACCAAACACTACACATTAGGTAGCAGCCACGAAGCAGACTGTGGTAGGTATGGGAGTGTATACAGGAATTCCGTGAGCAGAAGCAGGGTCTCTGTGTGCACAGAAGGGCATACAGAAACCCAAAGGGTATATACACACCTCCCATTTGAGAGACATCAGCACCTAACATCAGCAAGCGGAAATCACATTTGTTTATATACAGTCACAATTTTAACAAGAAAATCTGGCAAAGGAATAAACAGTGTGTACAGTAGGTATGCAGGAAGGCTGCTTTTGGCTAAACCAAAAGCATGCATTGAAATGGAGTTAGTTAAACCACATTAAAACTCAGTGTGGACAGACATGCAGCATTATAAGTGTATTAATACAGGCTAGCCAAAGAGGGATCAAGATTACTTTAAATACAGATGAGAGCAATTCACAATGTATAATGTAGCTTAAATGCAAATCCAGATTGAATTCACATCTGTAGTTACTTCAAATGGATACAAGCCCTCTACAAACCTCTCCGTGACTCCGTCTTAGAAAAGTGGGTTAATTTACCTTGCTCTCATTTGAAACATTTAGTTCACATTCACTTTTCCTTTGTACACCTTACGGTCCACCCTGGTTGCAACATGCCATGCAGATATATTCACAGACAGATACCACCATAAAATACACAGTCAGGGTATCCAGGGAAAATCAAATGCAAAGAACTAAAAATTGTGTTTTCAAATGCCAAAAATATCCATTCACTAGAATCCACAATGAAACTCAGCATTTAATTAATCTGCAGAGATTAGAACAGCTCTGATGAATGCTATCAGTCTGGATCTGCTATTTTTACAGAGAAGAAATGTTTGCAATTACTTTAAGACTGACACCTTTTTAAACAAAAGGGAAAGAGGATTTGTGGAAAGACTTAATTTGGAGGAATTTGTGTGTCAGAAGCGCTCAAACCTTGTATTTCATAATACAGTTCAATTTAAGTATCTCTGAAAAATTTAGGAAACAATTTAACAGAACATATTTTCTGGAACTATTTACACAAGGCAAGAAGTCGTAATGCTTTCTGCATTAGACTGAAAATGGTTATGATCAGTTACAGAAAGCAACATAAATGATGCAAGCAACCACTAAGCACTATATTATACATGGAGACATGCCAACAAGCCCCCACTTACACTAGCTGGCTGACGGCAGCAGAAATCCTTACTACCTGCAAAGCCGTATCTGGCATCTGAAAGGATGAAAATCACTTTTCTCTAAGGAATTACAATTATATGATTATTCTTTTACAGCTGCTACTGCCTGAACACTAAACATAAAAAGCTAGATTTATCCAGTCTTTACTATCATGGTTAAAAGGAGAGACTGCTGTATTTATTCTACAGTTGATTCATAAATCCTTCATGATGATCTCATGTTATTTTTACCTCCAGAATATAGTTCCATCCCTTTTCATTGAAGACATCATCTTGAAAATGCTCCCTATATACTTCTTTGGCTTCCTTGATTTTCTCTTTGGTCACCACTTTACCTGTGGTTTCAGAAACAGGTGAAAGCTTAGACACTTACAATATCCATCAGTTTATAAAATAAATAACAAAAACGTTCAGACACAGAAAAGTCACTTTGCCTCCAATAAAGAAATAGAGAACGTGTCAAATGCAGTATGCTAGCTATGTTAAAAGTGAATTTTACTTTAATTTATTACACAGATTAGGATGCTCAAGGAACCAACAGAATAAACTTATCACTTGCAGGTGACTCAGGAATAATTTGTGATTATCACTTTTATGACGGTCAATAACCTGTCAGAGGTTTTAGCAGCAGTGCTTTTCCCAGAGGATTGTGCAAGTTGGCACACACAACAAGATATAACCAGACTGGCACAAGGGTTAAGCTACGCAGCTCCAGGGTGAATCCCCATGGAGAGGCCTTACAACCAGTCATTGATTAACCACTTCTGTGACGAGAACTGACAAACTAACCATGTTACTTGAATAAGCACTGCTACTGCATTAGGACCAATCATCTACTGGAAATGCCAGAGAACAACCTTCAGATTGCTAAAGAGAAAAGAAGCAAGACTATCAAGTGTTTTGATCATAGTGGAATTCCAATCTTTTGCGGAATTGGCAGGTATTTATGGATTCTGGATCAAGACAAAGATATGTAAGCCACATGACTAAAGTTTTCCTTCTAAAGCTTGGCAGAAGGCAAATTGCATTCAGGTCAGAACAGGTGAGATTTGCACATAATGCAAAAAAGCAAACGAAATATTAAATGGAAAGGAATTTCATGTGTTACATGTGTTTCACATGTAGCTGCCGTACTCAGTGATCTAAGCTGAGTGGCAACTGAAATTTAAAAGCAAGTAAAACTATTATTTGTTTACACAGTAAATACAGGCGAAAGTTTATGTTCAAAATGCAAAATATATTTTCTCTCAAATCTTCTATCTTGTGGTTCTACGCACAGTCTTGCTCTACTTCCATCCATTTCAGTTTAGCCCACTAAAGTTTCTTTGTTTTTAATAAACCCTTGGCATAAAATAACATCAGAGGTGTCTGTAGTGAGAAGTCAAGACCAATTTACGAAGGTGGACATCTCATTTTCAGAATAACATAAATAAGACCTTATGCATGTCACTACCTGCACTGCACCAAGATAACCTGGAATTGTTTCAACTATAAGACTCCAGGCTTGAGAAAAAAATAAGATATTTATTTACAAGTAAAGTTTTACTGGACTTTGAGACAGTTACCTTTTAAGTATTTATTCAGAATGTACTGCAAACCATAAAAAACAGTTTCTTCGTATTTCACTTTCCTTAATTTGGAATTTTCAGTCTTCTTTTCACGACATTCAAAGTAGGAGTACACTTTGCTTGTATTAGGTGGATATTGCTTGTAGTGTGTAACCTACATTAAGAAAAACTTCAGTAAGAGCTCAAAACATCACTACAAAGCACAAGAGAAATCATATTTGTATGTTAAAGCTTAGAGTGACTCCAAACTCTTCTGGACTATTATTATTTATCCATTCTCATTCCACGCAGTAAGTATTTAGGGGATTTCCCCTTTTTTAGCCACTCTCAATTTTCAGTTCAAAAGACCATCTTCCCTATCTTACTCGTTACTCCAGGGGCAAAGGCTTAACACAGAAGTTCTTCCACTCCCCTAATGGCTTTGCTTTAACTGGAAAAGTCACCTGCTAGGATTTAAGGAGCACCAGTGAGCACCAACGTGCAGGGTCAGTTTTCTGTCTCCTACACTTGCCAAGCCGAATAGCTGCAGGAAGCACAAAGTTGTCTGTGCTACCAAAGCGGAGGTACCCACTTCATAGGTTTTGAAAGCTATAATCAATCACATAGGTCAAACAGAAGCCATCCAGACTCAAGAAGGCATTGACAGTGGCCTTCACCCAAGCATCCCCTTCACTACGAGCAGGGTGGGTTTCCCAAGTACAGATTACGACGAATCCCGCTTACAAACCTGTTACTGTTGGTAATGCTCTTAAAATCTACCTGAGGTTTGTAGCGCCCCATAAAGTTTGCTAGAAGGGTTTTTTTCCAATCTTTGAAAAAGTTCACATTCAGCATAAAGGAAGCATGAAAAGTTGCAGTCTGAAAGTGTGTATTACATGAAAACTGGTCATACGAACATATTATGTTGTGCTGGATTCAATCATAACAGCTTTTGTAGCTACTGATGATAAATCTATCCAGAAATTCACTAGGGTGTCATTTAAAACAAGTACACTCTAAACATTAACAACTTAAACCTACAAAACTGTTATCTCCTAATGTGTAAAAAGCAAACTCAGAATCTGTAATTACACAGTAAACAAAAAGAATAGACAAGGACATAAATTTCATACTACCAACGTTTAAATTACAGGACACATAAATAGGCTTAATGTGCTCCTAAATGTGAATCAATAGTTTTCCTAAATTATGAGGAAAAGCCTGTGTACAAGTCCATACATTCTATAGGGGAAAACTGCTCCTATGGCAGAGTAAAGCCCCATCATACAACAGACTAAAACTCAGAAAGGTGTATAACCCATGTCTGAATTTCATTCTGAAGTTCATTATAAGTTTTTGGCTGCTACTTCTTACTCCAAATCACCTTAAAAATATTTGTTTCTAGTATCTCAAGGAATTGGAAAAGGGACAGTTTTACCACTTCTTTCTTATTGTCCTGTTGTCTGTACCTCTGTCACTTTCAAAATCAAATATCTGAACGTTTCCGTTTCCCGTAATGCTAAAACTTTATATGAAAGTATTTAAAAATACAGTTTTCTTTTTTCTCTCAAATGCCATCCATATTTAGTTTTTCACTCAGCGTGAACAATGAACTAAACTGCTCAACTGAATTTTTCGGTCCTCCTATGCGATCACAATGCTGCCATGTTGTGTTTCCAATGCTGCAAGGAAACTCTCAAATAACAAAAAGGTCAATTTTCAGATCTTTCCATTATCTTTACTTCCATGAAGTTTTCAAGGTCAATCAAATAAAACCCAAGCTTGTCATTGCAAGTTTTCTGCCTTTACTTCAAACAAAGCCCTGCAACGCAGCCATTTAATGGAGCACAAACCTATTCTGCTTCAATTCCACAGCCACTCAAAAGCAGATTGCTTAAGAGTAGCAATGTTAGACCCAAAGACTAGACCTGGCTTTTAGGTTTAGTTCCAGCTATTAGGAAAGGTCTCACTCCCCAAATTATAACATGTCCTTTTCTAGTTCCACACAGAAGTTCCAAAAAAGTAAATCGTACTGCCAGCTCACAGAAAACTCTCCTTAGGATATCATCATGCTTAAAGGAAAAAAACCCAAACAAACCAGAGAGCCTCCCCAAACCACCCGCCCTCCTGCTGTGGAGCGGTCAAAAATACGCACCGTTTGACAGGTCTTTCTAACTAACGGGAACAGGAACACGCTCACGCACACAACCGCCTTACAGAAAGTTGTATTGAAGGGACTCCCAGAAAAAGAGCATGTAACAAATCATTAGAAGGTTCATTCACTGCCAGGCACAGAGCAGAAGCTCCGTGGCTCCACACTGCCACCACTTCAGTAAGCACGGCAGCTGTATGAAAAAACTTGCTCTTCTGATCATCTGAACTGTACTTTAAGTTGGTGCTTCTTTGTGATTTATCACCTGGGAACTCTGTTTAACCATTTCCATTTTTCATCCTATTGGCATGCTACGGCTTCGTGATTTCTGAGTAAATGCTCAACACAGAGCCCACCAGCTTAAAGTGTACGTAGCAGACATCCCCGGAACGGCTCCCCAGACCACTATCTGAATTCCTTGTGACAAACTCTAGAGCAATTCAACATAATGCTGTTGTTTATTCACAATAGTTCAAGCAAAACAAAGAAAACTATATCCACACGAGACTGCCTACTCAACTTTACATGAAACAGTTTAATAATCCAACTGACTAACTACAGGCTGGTTGCTAAAGTCAACACCAACATTACAATGAGAAATGGTGTAATCTCTGGCTACGATCTCTAAAAAAAAATATTTGACTTCTGCAGTTCAAAGACATCTCCTCCAGCTAAACTCTTTCCTCTCAAATGGGTTACAGCACCAAAATTAGCTTAGGGTGTGCAGTGGCACACACACAGTTGGTGCCATCTTTTCCTATTGTGTTTAATACGGTTGTGGGTTTCTTTTTTTCTTAGGGACTTCCCATTCTAGCTGTGCTTTGAAGCATAATCACAAAACAAGATGCTCTGGTTGCAAATCAGAACTCATGGACTGAAATCAAGCTGGAATGCTAACAACCAGATTTCTCCTTTATGTGGCATACCTGGATAAACAGCTCCTCCAGACTACCTTGCTGGCAGCTTCAGCCTGAGGAAAACTCATTCCTCAAATATTAAATCACAGGTTTAGCTAATTTTTCTGATCTCAGATTAGATCTGAACCTGAAAAAATACACCGGCTAGTGTTCAGAGAATAGCTAACTTCTAGGGATTCAATCATAAATAAATAATTTTGCATAATAGAAACACCACTTTATCAATTAAACTGCTTCAAGTACTTGAAAGGTATAACAAATTAACTTTACAACTGTTTTATGTGCAAGAATCAACTATATTCTTCACACATTAGAATCTGTTTGAACAGTGAAAAAATACACATCCCTGGCAATTAAGGTATTTACATCTAAGCAAACCTTACCTCTGTAATTTTAAGTAACTTCTGCTTCTCGTGGCATTCCACAACACTTAGTTTTATCTATAAAGCTGAAACATCCTCTGGGTGTCTGCAAGGCTTCTCACAGACTACTCGGTATCTAATGACACAATCACAATGCTGAAGTATCACACTCTCCAAGCACTGTTTAGCCCAGGCATGCCATACAGGTATGTGAGAAGTTAAGCACAAAACCTACATCCCCTGTTCACTTATCTGGCCATGTGTTTTGCTCCCAGATTCTTAGGCAGGGCACCATACCTTGTGGGCAGGAGAATCTGCCCACAAAACATCACTGCAGCTCTGACCATTACCTGGCATTTCCGGACTACTAGGACATGGGGGAATAATACCCATCCACCATAGTGATGGTCAAGAGGTTTGGCATGAAGCAAAATCCCTGGTGATAAAAAAAGCCTGAAAAAGAATCAAGCTGTAGGGAGTGGGAACAGTTCACAGAAGACACAAAGAATGCCACCAAATACACTGACCAATCAAACAAAAACCCAAACCACAACCCTACGAGGCTCTCAGACAAAGAAAACTGCTTTTAAAAATGCCTGAACTTTCCTTGTTGCCAGACAGGTTTTGTATCTTTCTGTATTCTAAAGAAGAGTGGAAAGAACCACCAGTGACAATGTGTAATATTTGAAATGTATTTTATGTGACGTAAAGATCGAGACAGTATTGATAAATCTATGCTTTCAGTTAGGGGATGACAGAAGCAGGACTTGTACAGACAGGCTCTTGATAAGCAGGAGTGACTATAAAGTCAATAGGAAGCCCCTTCTCTATAGGGGAAAAAAAAACCAAACACACCAAAAACCAAAAAAAAAAGCCTCTACTGGGATCAAGAGACCCTTACAAGAAAATAAAACCCCCAAATACCTTCAAAGGCCTTCTGATACTTAGTTCAGAGACTGTGGTTTAGGTTTTGTCTACACAAAGTATGACAAGCAGCCCCTTGGAACCACCATCTACAACAACGCTAAGTACTATGACTGAAACAGAGCACTTCTATTCCAGTTATGATAGCTCCTTATTAAATTTCATCCAAATAAAGGTATATTCTGAACAGAGAATACCTCCACAAGGACTACATCTGTTTAACCAAATCATGTCAGCCATTCGAGAAAAAACATGAAGCACAATTTGGATTTAGATCGGCCATCCAAAAAAAGCACCCCAAAGATTAAGAGTTAAATTTTAAGAAAAAGAAATTAACAGGTATTTATCACAAACCAGGGATGGCTGAGGTAAAGGCTGCATTTTTATAAGCTACACATGAAAATCTTTAGCATAAAACCCAAATATTCTTATAATCTACAAGTTTTGTTAGACAAGAGATTGCAATGAAATGGACTTTAAAAAGTTATTTAAGTCTCTATAACTCAACCATTGGAAAATATGAGAAAAGCAGGTCTAACATGTAGAGAAGTCAGGCATAGCCAACTTCCTCCTTGGTGGTTTATTCCTGGTGCTCAGCTAGATAGATGGGTGCTAACATGAGCCATCACAAAGATGCTTCTAAGCCCTACTTACGGTGAAGAAAACCCCCAAGTATCTAGCCAGCAGCATCTTGCCCATACCATAACTCTACAGTGATGATACCAGTTCAGGTAAGATGAGGGCACTGTACAGCTAGAAACACAAAGAATCAGAGGGACAGGCGGAAGATAATCCAGAAATGTGGCCCCGGAAGCTATTAGCTGTGCCATTCAGCTAGGGCACATCAGGTCTGCAGAAAGTTGTTGAAGATTTTTCACCAGACAAAGCGGGTTGCTCTGGGTATGCTATTTATTTAATCACAACTCAGAGTTGGGCCACCCCCTCAGTGAGTAGCAAATGGACCAAGATCTTGCACAGTTCTTATACCATTCAGTCAATACCCATTACAGAAGGTCCGAAGTCTTTGTATATTTCCACTCAGCCTTTCAGTCCCCAAAGTTCATCGTTTATCACAGACCATCACAGTCCCCTGTCCCAGCTGTGTTCTTCTGTTCTGGTTCCAATCCTTGGTTCAGTTTCAGGGTCTCTTTGGGTCGCCGTCTCCGTAATCACTCTTCTGCCATTTCTGTCTTGCACAATTCCAATAGACTCCAAGATGTACTATTATGGGTTTACCTTTTGTCTAGCAAAGCACCTGTGCTTAATTAATTAAACACTCTGTTGAAACTGTGTCTACATGATTAGCTTGACTGGGTTTGAAACCAGCCTTGGGTGGGTCTGTACCAGGAGCAGGTTGAGAACAAACATTCTGGGCCTGTTGAGCAGTATTTCTGCACTTTTACAAGACCCCAAAGCTCAGATCTAAACGTGCGCTAGAGACTAGGAAAGATTCCTTTACAAAAGTAATTAGGGTGCAAGGTGTCACAGAATCACAGAATGATCGGGTTGGAAGGGACCTTAAAGACCATCTAGTTCCAACCCCCCTGCCATGGGCAGGGACACCCTCCACTAGACCAGGTTGCTCCAAGCCTCATCCAGCCTGGCCTTGAAGACAGCCAGGGATGGGGCACCCACAGCTTCTCTGGGCAACCTGTGCCAGTGCCTCACCACCCTCTCCAGGAAGAACTTCTTTCTGATATCTAGTCTATTGGTATGGTTGGTCACTGCACTGCCAGCCTTGTTCGTTTGCAAGCCTATATCCTTTCCAGCGTAGGTGAAAATTGACTGTAACCTGTTTTATGTATGTGACAAGTTAAAATGAGAGCCAAGATTGTGGAGTGCACTGTCAGCATGGCTTACTCATGCTGGAAGAGACGTACCTGCAGGATCTGCATACTCATATACAACTTAATGAGTTGGATGATACTACTGCAGCAGTGCTTCTGGCATTTATGCTGGAGACTTCTGCAAAGCACCTCTGAAATCCTCACTAGTTCATAAGAATGATTTAGGTTGGGAAGGACCTTAAAGATCACCTAGTTCCACCCCCCTGCCATGGGCAGGGACACCTTCCACAAGGCCAGGCTGGATGAGGCTTTGAGCAATCTGGTCTAGAACACCTCCAGGGATGATGCATCCACAACTTCGAGTTGTGGTTACGGTATTACATATTATTTGAAAACTCTGTGGAAAGAGGCCGTGATTTGAAACACTGCTTTACCTAAACCTTTATGAGCTTTAGCCAATGGAGCAGTTAAAAGCCAAGGTTGCAAATAACTTATGTGGCAAACAGCAGCATTAATGACAATGAGGAGATGAACCAATGCTTGGAAACAACAGGAATGCTTTATCAGATATACCTCACTGGGATGAGACATAACTGGCAGCAGTTACAAGGTATTGCTGACACCCTTTGGGAAAAAAAAAAACCAACCACAATTGTGACTAGCAGTTACGTTCAACAAGGATGCTTTTGTAGCTTCCAAAGCAATCACGCCACAAACAAAAATGGAAATGAAAACCAAACCTCAGTGTGGTTAACTGATGAGCTTATTTGAACACAAGAGGGAACCTCAGAAGAATCAATCTTTAATAACAAAAAGGGCATCTAACAATAGCAGGTAAAGTGAAAGACACCTCAAGAGAATTAAAGAAAAAGGGGGGGAAATCTAATAGTCAAATATGAAAGTACAGTCTTACAATTTTGGTTATACACGAGCTTCAAAACACCACAGAAAAGTAGCCTTAGAGATACTTCAGACCTCCTGTTGAAATTGCATAAGTGAGGCAAATATATATTAATGTTTCAGACCTAAAGTGAGCATACTGGGAGAGATCTGCTCTTGTGACAGGGATAAACTAGTGCAGGTTATGACTAAAGCTTGATCTTGTACCACTTTTAATGCCTCTATATTCCAGATCATCCATCATCTCCTATATGTGTACTGAAAAATAAAGAGGACCAGAGGTGAGAAAAAACAAGAGATCAGTCAGTACTAAGATAACTGAAGAGAGCACATGCAAGCAACTGAATTCCTACAGAAACTGCACATTATCAGCAGAGAAGCTGTAAGCGACCATGTCCACGTTGGTTTTAAAAAACAAGGTGAAGTGTAAGGACCAGAACTGAACGTATTGTAAAATGCTCAGAGAAAATGTAATGTTTAAAAAAGGTAACACTTTACAGCAGATTTCTGTACTACTTAAAATTTCCATGTGTTTTGCATCCAAGATTATCATAACAAAGATTACAAAATGCCTTATGTTTACTGTTTACACATTTGTGAATAGTCCGCTGTACTACTTCACTACTGCTACAAGTTTCCTGTTCCTTCATGAAAAACATTTACCTTTTCAGCAATGACACTTTCAGGGGTTATGGAAGGAGTTACTTTCCATTAATTTAAAAATTGGATGAATTCTGGACAGTTGTAGTGTTCCTTTAGAGCAATGAGGAGTGGGGTTTGTAACAGGACGGTGTGGCTGCCAGTCAAAACTTGGAAGATAACAAACCTAGACAGAGTGATGATTGCTTCTTATGAGGAGTGCCAGGACAGGTTTCTGATGATTTTCCACCACCAGAATGACAGGAGGTAAGTCACCACATTCACACACCCACCAAAGAATTGTAATAAAAAAATTAAGTGTAAATATACAAATATATGGGCTGCTCTAAAGAATATCTTGCAGTCAATAAGTAGTAGTCAAAACCAATAAGCTAAAGAGTATGTCTCTTCCCTGCATACCTCCAGCCTTCTAAATAAAGAATATACAGGTTGTCAGAGCCTGGAATAACCACACATTCACGTGAAGTGCTTCAGAAGTAAACGCTCTCCTACATCCATGCAGAGTAACAGAAGTCATTCAAAATGAGAAATACTTAAAATTCAACACGAAAGGCATGCAGAGTTAAAACATCTTTCAGGCTTCCTTGAAGTGTCCAGAAAGAACTGACTTCTGGAACAGATCTCATTTACAGTCTAGATAGCAAGTCAGCTCCTCATATGGGGTAATTGCATGGCAGCTTATTATAGCTGTCAGCTTAATTACAAAACATTCCAAGCAACAGTAACACATTTCATTGGTAGAACCAAAATAAGCTATTATACTTTAGTGAACAAGGTTCAGTCCTCATTCCGATAGCCTTTCCTCACTTCCAGCTCACGGCCCATCCACCCAGGCCTGGTATACGCCAGCCACTGGGATCTTCCAACCGAACATCACAGCTCTGCTAAGCTGACCAGCCCAATTCAGTTTCAGACTACATATACCCTGGAAGATTCCTTGCCTGTGCAGAAATGAACAAATATGGGAAAAACAAAGCATTGGGAATCAAAGAGAAAGAAAATGGAGAGGTGATGTGTCATCAGGCAAATGAGGAACTGAAGGGCACGGACCTTTTCGCTTGGGAAGCGCAATGAGTGAACAGAACCCTCCCTGCTGCAGAGGGGCAAGATTGCAGGGACTTCTTGGTATAGACCCCAGAGTAAACCATCACACGGCATGAACAGTGAGCTTCAAGGAGCCTGCTGATACCCCATCACTCACAGCTTTCTAGCAACAAGCGTTTTACTTCAAATGCTTCCTGTTTTCCAGTAATACCGAGTCACTAGCAGAAAACTTCACTGTTAAAAGCATCATTGCTATACTGGACATTGACACAAAGAGGTTCCCCAGATAGCATCACACTGACGAATCTCTTGAAAGTCTTCTGATCCAAAGAATTAAAAAGACTGCTGTTATTTATCAGCAGGATGCACACACACCATACCATATGCTCATGGCCAGAATCTGAGAGGATGGCAAATAACACCCAGCACACAGGAGGAATTACACCCTTGGGGGATTTGGAGAAGCTTAAGAATATGCACCAAACTACACAGAAAACCAAACTTAACTGAGTAAAAACATTTAATCTTGTTACAGGGGTTAGAGATAAAGCACACAACTTGCAGCCCAGCCTCGAAATCCTGGAGTACTTGTACAATTCGGTATGCCCTAGTTCATAATGGAAGCTCAGCACTGGGTGCAGTGTGTAGCAAGTCACTGAAATTCACCTACTGGGAACTATTCCTATCTAGAAATATTGAGTATACTAGAAATTAGCATGGTACTCAGTTGTTTTTAAAAAAAACAGCTTTTAAGATTTTGAAACTGAATATTTAACAATCTTCTATGACTTAAGAGGAAATGTCCTATGATGCACACAGACAGGAAAACAACTTAGATAAAGGGGAGCCTGGATTAACTATCAACAGACAAAACTTTGCCTACCAACTTATTTTGTTTCTGAATTTTTATAGGCACTAAACCAGTCACCAATTTTCTCTCCACCCCAGATTTCAAACTGTAGCAACAGAGAACTGGGACACTGGAGCGGACACTCAAAGTAATGGATTGTGACAGATATGACCCTGAGATACCAGAACTTTTTACTCACGGACAGCTGCCTAAGCTAGGGCTGTACTGTTTAGGACACTGCACTTCTTTTTTTTTCTGTGAGCTGTTTATTTCCACATGACTTTTGTCAACAGCAGTGGTTTGTGATGTATCGGCATCTATTGCAACAGGACCACCAAGTAAGCTTCTGAACCAGTACATGTTTTTCTCTCAGATTCTGCATGTTCTATACAGAGAGTACCACACACAAACAGATGCTACAACTGTGGATAGAGCAGAAGTGTCTAAAAAAGAAAAACACGAGATCAATTCTCATTTTTGTTTTAATTGCTAGTAAGAGCGTTTGGTAACTCCTGTAAAAAGCGTGATGTTGCAAACTACCAGGTATTTCAGTGCAATTGTTACTGAAAGTGCTCTCACTAAGTGTGTTTCATTGATTAGGAAATGACAGTATCATCCAGGGAGAAGGTAAGTGATGTTTGCTCATATTACCTAACAAGATAAAGAAGCTACTTGGTCATGGTTTAACCCCAGCCAGCAACTCACCACCACGCAGCCGCCCACTCACCACTCCCCCCCCCCCCCCCACTCCAGTGGGGTGGAGAGAGAATCACAAGCGTAAAAGTGAGAAAACTCATGGGTTGAAGTAAAGACAGTTTAATAGGTAAAGCAAAAGCCATGCACACAAGCAAAGCAAAACAAGGAATTCATTCACCACTTCCCATCAGCAGGCAGGTGTTCAGCCTTCTCCAGGAAAGCAGGGCTCCATCATGCATAACAGTTACTTGGGGTGACAAACGCCATCATTCCAAACATCTCTCCTTTCCTTCCTTCTTCCCCCAGCTTTATATGCTGAGCATGACACCATATGGTATGGAACATCCCTTTGGTCGGTTGGGGTCAGCTGTCCCAGCTGTGTCCCCTCCCAACTTCTTGTGCACCCCCAGGCTCTGCACTGGTGGGGTGGGGTGAGAGGCAGAAAAGGCCTGTGTAAGCATCACTCAGCAGTCATGAAAACATCCCTGTGTTATCAACACCGTTTCACACACAGATCCAAAACACAGCCCCATAGTATCTACTATGAATTAAATTAACTCTATCCCAACCAAACCCAGCACATACTTGTTTCAGCACTGTTCAAAGACACTAGAGTTCCTAAGATTTAGAAAAAAGCATACAGGAGGAAAGACAATTTGAATAGTCCTAACAGATCAAAGTAGACAATTCCGACTGTTGTAATACAAAATGTTCCTAGGTGCCACACAACCTCCAAATTCAGTTTTAAACTGCAAAAAACCCCAAAACCTCAGGCCTTCACTTGACCTCTTTAAGATTGCTACCAAATCATCTTTCCTATGAAACAGCAAACAAAACAGAAGCAAACTGGTCATCTGTCACTTCAGTGCTCCTCACTACCATTAATCCTAGAGCAGATCCAGTGAATTTAGGAAAAGCAGTGTGCAAATTAGATTTAATAAGATACCATTTAAATCCAGGCCTACAGTATTTAATTTGATTAGTCAAGACATGGAAGTGGATCTTCCATATTTAAATAAGTTTGATAATGAACACTTAAACACAGTACTTAGAGTATTGTATCTAGATTAAGCCCTTAATGAAAAGAATTTTGCAAGCCCTCAACAGCAGTGTTAAGATGCTCTGACTGAGCTGCTCTAAGATTTATCAGCATCTTCCAGTCTTCCAACCCACCCTTCCACAAACAGCAACAGTAAACATTAAGAATTTCTTCACAAAAAGAGCATCTTTATGTAACATCATGTAATGATAATCATATCACAAAGGACCCGGGGAAGGTACGACAGCACAAGCCTGCAATTGGAGCATTTACGGAGGCTTAAACTTTGGTACGTAGCCAGTAACAACACCTGGCCATAACATTGTATTTGCTTTCTTCAATTCTTCTATCTGAAGCACCGTCCCCCCCACGAAACGCATCTGTGTGGTCAGATCCTTAAAGGACTATAACATAATAAATGCTTTATAATGATAATCACAACTGTTACTGTAGTTTTGTTTAGGGCACCAACAACCTCTTTGACACTGCAATGCAGCTCCTGAAGGAAAAAAGTTAGTTTCCCAGCCTACGAGACACGGGGCACGTCTGCACGGCCAGGCTCGGGGAGTCGCACGCTGGCTCTGCCCAGCGTAGAGAACCATACGCTTACAGTAGCGCAACGCTGCGCAGAAGCGGGACTCGGGCCTGGGCATACTCACGTTGTGAGGCGCGTCAAGAGCTTCTGGGTTGGAAATCACCGGATTGGCGTGTGGACAGGGCGCCTGTACCTGGTCATTGCTATCAAACGATGCTACTCTCAAGTAATGCAGTATCACAGAAGGGCGGGAGGATTGCGAAGTGAGATTCCCCACTCTGAATCCCCCTGCCTACCAAATCTGACACCGCAACGACCAAAAATGAAGCGGAGGACTAGAAAATACATTATTTTGAGTCAGCCCGTTCCTGCATCACCATCAGGTACAAAGCTGCACGTAGCCAGCACCCGCCACAGTCCCCCGCCCGAGCTGAGCAAAGCGGGAGAAACAAGACACGGGAAAAGCGTACCTGCCTTGCTCGCTTTCCACCCTCCTGCCGAGGGAACACGTGTGCTCGCTCCCATCCCCGGCGAGGGAGGGCAGCCCGGCGGGCCGAAGGATGCTCAGCAGCAGCCCCCGCCTCCAGCGTGCCCGCCATGGCCGCCCCTCGCCCGCAGGGCGGCGGGACAGCGGCGCCCACCCCACCCGCTTTCACTTTCTTTTCTCGCCCAGTCGCCGCCGGCGCCTCCCCCACCCCCGGCAGCGCGGGCCCGGGCTCCCCGCGGGGCAGCGGGCTCAGCCGGTCCCTCCGCGGGCCGGGGCTGAGGGGGGAGGCTGCCCCCGGCCAGGCCTCCGCCGTCCCCACTCACGCCGCCAATGGGCCCCCCTCGCACCCGGGCACCCTCCCTCACGCCTCAGGGGGGCCTCCCAGACCCGGGCAGGGGAAGGGAGCCGGTGGCGGCGGGGACGGCCTGGCTCGGCGCCCCGCGGATGGAGCGTCCCGGCGCCAGGCCCGGCGGGTCCGGTGTGGCGGCGCCAGGGCGCCCGCAGAGGTGACCCCCTCCCCGCCCTCCCGCCTGCCGCGCCCGCGCCCACCTTGTAGGAGTCGGTGGCGAGGAGGATGTTGAACTCGGCGCCCGCCGCAGCGCACTCCATGTCGCCGAGCCCGAGGGAGCGCGGCCGCCAGCACGGACAGGACTGGGCTGCGCCGCCGCCGCCAGGCGCTCGGTGCGGGGGGAAGAGAGGAGAAGGGGGGACAGAGGGGGCTGGGGCGGGGACAAGGGGATTACGGCCGACGGGCGGGGACCTCGCGCGGCTACCTGCCCCGCTGATTGGTCGGACGTCTCCGCCGCCGAAGGAGGGGCCGTGAGGTCACCGGGCGGGCGGGGCGGGGCCAGTGCGCCGGGCGGGCTGTGATTGGGCCCGCCGGCCGGTCGGTGCAGGGGAGGGGAGGAGGTGGCAGTGACAAGGCGGGGGGCGGGGCGGAGTCCCGTGCTGCACGTTCTCTTTCATTGGATTCCGGGCGGGGACGGGGCCGTCTCGTGACGTCACCGCGCGGCCGGTGCGCGCTGTCTCGCTATTGGCCAGCGGCGCGGCGGTGGGGCGGGCGGGATGCTCGGCAGAGCGGGCGACGCCTCCCGTGGCGGGAGGAGAAGGGAGGGGGTTGGAGCGGCGTGCGCATGCGTGGAGTTCGCCGGTTTCGATTCACTGCGGCCACCGCCTCCGGGCGGTGGTTACGGGAAAGGGCGGGCAGCGGGGTCAGCCTCGGTGGGGGAGGGTTGCCGTGCCTGGGGTCGGTTGCTCTGCTGCGAGCGCGGTGGCTGTAAGGGCGTGCCGGTTCCCCGCACGCCTCCCCGCTCCCTCCGGCTGCCAGGGGCCTGCGGGCCTGCGTTGCAGCGGGCCGCGGCGCCCGGCGGCGGCGGGGTGGGACCTGCCCCGGGGGAAGGTGCCGGCAGCCGTACGTGCCATGAGCAGCTGCTTAAGCGAGGGCAGAGCTGACGGCGAGGGGCGGCTGCCCGGCGGGTGGGCAGCTGGCCTAGCGTCTTCCCTGGGGTGAGGGGCCCTCTCTGGGCAGGGCTGAGCCCGTGAGGTGGTTCAGAGGCCAGGCTCCCCCGGGAGGGATAGATACTGCTGCCAGCGGCCTGTCAGGAGAGGACGAGGGCAGCAGCTACTCGTTCCGCAATAGCCAAGCTCGGGGCAGGGCCCTTGGGCATGCAGGGTGAGGAGAGAGGAGACGGGCTTGGCATGATGGAGAACCTGGGAAAGGAGAAAGCGTGCATGAGTGCTGGGAAAGAGCTGCACGTCCCTGTGGGGGAGGATGGGCGAGCAGCAAAGTGCCAGAGGTGCTGCTCCAGTCAGGCCTCCTGTTAGCGCCGTGCTGGGGCTGCCGTGTGGGAAAGGGCTGCCTGGGCCTCCAGAGCATCAACACCTCCCACTCGGCCTCCGTGTTCAGAGCCAGTTGCTCCAGCGGAAGAATAAGATCCTTTTCTGTAGAACAATACTTCCTAGCCCTCTTTTAAGTAGATGTTGTTCTAAAATGTCATGTAAAGGTGCATTTGCCTTCCAGAAGCTTTCTTTTATACGTGCTATAGTTGTAATTGGGCTTCTCATCTGTTTAAATACTTGGTGGTTGAAGCAAGTAGCAAATATGGTTTCTGGCACAATCTTGCATGATGGGAAGATGGGCTTCTCACTCTCTACTGATTAGATGTATAGAAAAATATCAACATTAAATACTAACCATACTACTGATCACTACTGTGTTAAAAAAGCTCTTCATCAGCCTTTCTTTGGTAAAACCATCGGTAAATTAACACTTAGGTTATTTGATGATGTACAAATCAAAGCCCAAAGTTGTGTAACTAATAACTTTTTACTAAGATGATTCAGAAAAGATGGTTTTCACTAGTCAGATTTTCATAGAAATATGAATATCCAAGAAAATTGCAAAGTATGAGATCAGGAAAGGGATCCAAATATTTTGGAGCTGATTCTACATTGGTCCTGGTTGTTCCATAATTGCACTGTGAACCACGTTCTTTTGATCACCCTTGTTTGCTCTTGCTTTATGCCTTTTCATGTGAGAGAAGCACCAAGTCTTTTGTTTAATTGTGACTACTTACTATTAAACCATTTACTTACTGTTTAAAAAAAAAAAAGGTAAGCACTGACAGCTAGTAACAATAATTAAGCTATATGAAACTATTTTCATTAATTTTCTCAGGAGGGAAAGGGTTTCCATGGAGCAGGGAAAAGTCAGAGAAGCAGTTGGAAACATTAAGGGAATGTGTATCAGAAGTTTCCTCTACGCTTCCCTCTGACAGCTTGTCTATGTGCTCCTTTGCAATGAAATCTGGGAGTAGCAAAGGTAATTGCTATTATTGCTATTATCTACCATGAACTTGGAACTAACTCTACTCCTTCTCTTAGATTTTCCGCTTCATCTTTTTCAGTCCCATGGACGTGAAATTCTTGCTGTTACTTCCCCATCTGTTGTGGTTTAGCCCCAGCTGGCAGCTAAGCAACACACAGCTGCTTGCTCTCCCTCCTTCCCTCCACCCCCCAGGTGAGAGAGAATCAGAAAAAAACCTCGTGGGTTGAGATAAAGAGTTTAATAGGACAGCGAAAGGAGAGGAAATAATATTACTGATAAAGGAATATACAAAACCAAGTAATGCACAGTGCAACAGTTGCTCACCACCTGGTGATCAATAGCCTGTCCCTGAGCAGCGATCTCCTCCTGGCCAACCTCCCTCCAGCTGATCTACTGAGCATGATGCCTTATTGCATGAAATATCCCTTTGGTCAGTTCGGATCAGCTGTCCTGTCTGTCCCCTCCCAGCCTCTTGTAGAGAAGAAGCTGAGAGAATGGGGGCAATATGAGAAACTGAAAATGTCCTTGACTTAATGTAAGCATTGCTTGGCAACAAGTGTTATTGCCGTGCTTCTCAGCACAAATCGAAAACACAGCCCCATACAAGCTACTGTGAAGAAAATTAACTCTATCCCAGCCCAAGCCAGCACACCATTGCAGCAAAACCAAAAAGTTGAAATTTCCATTTTCTTTCTCAGGGCTCTCTGTAGCTCTTCCCCTTCTTATCTCTTTGGTTTGTTGCTGTATAGCCAACCTGGTCTGCTCTCTTTGATTAGCAAAACTAATCTTGAAGTGCTATTTACTTGCTAGTCTAGAAAGCTGTTCTACCTTTTTCTACAACCTTCTTAAATATAAAATGGTTTTTCTGAAGTTGCCTGGACTTGACCCCTCCTTGATTCCTTTCATGGAGTGTTCCATCGATGCGACAACATGATTATGGGATGATTTGAAGTTATCTTTATATACAAATCTCCCTTGTTTTGTCCCAAAAATTTATTCTGTGATGTCATTTACATCAGAATTTTCCACCTGTGTCCTTTATCTGTGTATTTTTCATGGTGAAATTTCTCCGCCACAAAGGACAAATCTTGATTTTTGTTTCAAAAGTTTATTCTAATATAAGGCAGATTAATGAAAGAAAAAAAATATTATCAGATGTCTTTTATCTTAACTGTTGCAAGAAATTAGAAAAGTCAGAGAAATACTACAGTGCTTTTTTTTTTTTTTAAAGACATTTCTCACTACAGAATTCTGCTGATATATCTTCAAGCCTTCAACAGAATAATTAATGATGATTTGCTCAGGCAGAACTTTTGTCAGCATCTTCCTCCTCCTCCTGCTGGCTCTTTCTTGTATCTTACGACGTGCCAGAACTTGAATAATGGTTTAATTTAGCTCATATGAACATATCTAAAGCTGTATCTGTAATGAAATATTGTAAAGTTAGGACACTTCGGAGTATTAATAGAAAATGGTATTATGCTAAACAGAACTATATTAAATCACAGTTTGCTGGTGACGAGAACATAAGTTTGGAAGAAATTGAATACAACTCTTGCAGCAGTAGATGGTGGGAGTATAGTTACAACGGCAGACAAAAAATAATCCTAGGAACCTTAAATACTCGATTACTGTTCTGCATCTATTATCTGTGGAATCAACTCTGGTCTGTTCATCTGGCTTATTGAAATCAGGATTTCTAATGTACGTGGGGCTCAACTTCAGATAGAACCGCACCAAAAAATCATGTTCTTCAATTTAAATGCGAGTTCAGCTAAATTGTTTCTGATACCATTTAGCATACTGACAGAATGGGGGTTCTTCCAATAACTATCTTCTAACATTTTTCTTTGGCATGTGAGGATTTTTTAGAGGTACTCCTTTAGATATTTTTAATAAACAAGGCTTTAATAAATTCATATTAATCCAGGGACATGTGCCCTACGGATTTCTGATAATAAATGATATTCTGCATGGCAGAAGTGTCCAGTCAGCATTTTATGTATATACAGTCCATAATGTAGTCTGCTGCTGTGTTTGGAGGAAAGCTATCCTGCAAATATGTCCTCAGGTTGATGTCTTAGGAGGTATACAAGGACAACCAAGTTAACATGGATATGACATTATATCCATTCTTCGATCACCACTGCAAAGCTTGATACTTATTTTGTCTAGCCATGAGAGTCCTGTCACAGTTGCACCGAAGATCTATGTGATTGAAATGTCTGCTCATGTTGTGGTTATGCACAGTGTAAATTTTCCCCCCTAAAGTGTTTCTGGTGCTTCTGGTTGTTAATTCGGAGCCTTGACCAACGCCCTGTGCTCCCCTTATCTGTGTGATAATTCCAAGGTGTATTGACAGTTTAAATGTCAACATTCTTTCTTAATACTGTTATTTTTCTGTTCAAATATACTGGAAAAAGGGCAGAATTTTAGCTGTACTCCTCTGTGCTTTAGGTTTGGTGCAACTAGTGCTTATGGTGGTGTCTAAGTTTATAATGACTGGCAACAAGTCCCTCGGTGTCTGACAGCCAGGTTGATATTGCTGGAGTTGATCAGACATCTGTCACTCTCCACCTCGGTGCATAAAACACTTTGCTGTGGAGCTGTGAGGAAAAGAGTGGAGCCTGTAGACTCTTTTTCAAGGCTAAGTCTCCTAAATCTCTTTTTATCCTTTCTAAAGCTTCCCATTCTACTCCATTCTGCAGCATCTCAGTGTTTCTTCTGTGTTCTTGTAGCATTCTTTCACCTTGGATACCTGGCTGGAACTCCAGAGTTAAATCAGCGTGTCATCGGTTAAGATCATCTCGGTAGATTTTATTGCTCTTGAGAATTTAATTCTCATTGCTAAACAGTATCCATCAATAGTCCTGTTAAATAGTATCCCAATCACAAGGAATGATGGAGAGAGATTATTTTGCATAGAAGTGAATAAAAAAATCCTGACACATAATTTTAAATCATATTCAGTGAATGAAGCAAGCTTAGCATTTCTCCCCTGTAGTTTATCCAAAGGCTTGTGTAGAAGTCTGATTAAATCAGAACTCAAAATACTCTTTAAAAATTACGTGCTATGCAGACTGTATAAATAACTGACTATAATGTATGAAAAATAAAGAGGAATTGCTTTATCTATGCAGTATATAGGACAAGGTTAAAGCCAGTGCAAGATCCTGTTTATAGGAGATGGCAGATTCTCCTGGTGAGCAGTCACTCTAGATTATATGTAATTTGATATTTGAATCTTTTGTCTGTACGTGTGCACATACATATGAAACCCCCTTATATTCTGTTGAAATACTGCTCGAAGCTCTGCCTACGGAGGTTTGTGTTCAGTCCATGCCATAGCATCTCTCTTTTGAACTCCTGCTGCCAAGAGGTGCTTTTATGACTGCAGGACCTGGGTCAGCAAGGCTCACACCTCAGCACAGCTAACCTTCAAATGTTTGTCAGGGCTTCTGAGTGTGAGTCACAGCAAGGCCTTTTTCTGTATACCTTCTTAAGAACTCTCTCTCGCCATTAGGCCTTACCTTCGGAAGTCAACGCGTGTATGTCTGCTGGCAGTTGGATTACTAGCTTTCCAGACACGCTGTGAGACCTCTTGCCTTGGTTGTTGGAAGAGGTGAATTTCAGATTATGGTTATGGCTTTGTGTCAGAGCACTCAATTTTTATTTCTTGGCATGCCTTGTACAAGCAGTACTGATTTTTTTGCACGTTCTTCAGAGAGTAACAGAAGTTCAATCACTTCATTGTTTGGAGTAATGTGACACTGAGATAACTTGAAAATGCTGTCCCGCAGATGGATGAATGGCGTAGGACACCCTGAAGTTTCCTGTGTTACAGAGATGCCTGACTAGGTCTGCATAGTCACTGTGGATCCAGAACAGTTTAGCAGCTTTGGGTGGGTCCTGAGGCTTCCTCCACAATGAGCCACTCAAGTGGGTCTGCTCTGCCTTTTTTCAGTGCTTAAGATTCCTCATGAGCTGGATGGCAAGTAAATGTTGGATATTTGTGTACATCTGTCTAGCACCTGCTTGGATTAAGAAAGACCTTCCTGAGCAGGAGTTTGACTCCATGAAGTTAAAGGTGCTGGTGTTTCACTTCTGAGGTCTCCTGGGTTTGTACTGTGGTCCAAGATACACATTGAATGGAGTTGGTGTGGGTCAGGAGAACTTTTTTTTCATATTCCAGATCATATAAAACCTGCTAAACCACTTCCAGATCTGAACCAACACCAAAAGCTGTCTAACCTTGTTTGTGTGGCGCTGCACCTGAGCCAATAAACTTTGTATTAATCACCTCTGAGCTGTACAGAGTGTGTCCATGGCACAATTGACGTGCAACTGGAATAACCCTCTGCAGCCCATTAAGAGATGGCTGTGGAGTGTGGGACACAGTGCAGGAAGGGAGCTGGCATGGATATTAGACTGGATCACCTGTGCTTTGCCCGCACATCAAGGTTCCCAAACATCCAAACAGCCGGGATTCTTTTTGTTTTAAATCAAGTAAGAACAAAGTATTTTCTTTGCGTCCCAAACTAAATATCCTCCACTTCGTTACAGTGCCCTGAGGCTCAACTTGGGCAAACAGAGTTCACCATAATGAATGCATCCAGCTTTTACAGGAAGAAGAGTGAAATATTTCTAGTAAGTGTATTTCAGGATTCAGAAGTACTTCTAAATAGTTTCGTCAGCAGCGTTTGGCCAATGGAGAGTTTGCAATGTTATGACATAGTGTGAAGATTTTACTGCCGTTTGCCTAGAATAACATTTGTAATTTAATCAGATTTTACTGCTCTGTACAAAACCAATAAATAGAGGGTACTCTGAGTTGAGACCATTTCTAGTTCTGTGTTTGCTTATCACTTGATGTGGTGAGGACTGACTCAAACCAGAGCCTCTGCACTAACACAGCAACAACTGCAGTGTCTGTGGGGTATGATTGAGTTTTGTGTGGTGGAGGGATGAGACACCTGAAGCTAAACTGATTTATTTTTGATGTGTATTTCACACTACACTGTATGTATTCAAATACATGTTAAAGATGTTGCTGCTCATTGCAGGTGAGTTGGACTAGATGACCTTTAAAGGGCCCTTCCGACCCAACTGTTCTATGATTCTATGAAATACGAGAGAGAGATGTACAATTGGGTGTCTGGGTAAAAATACAAGGTTGATAAGACTACACCACTGAGTTAGCAGAACATGCAAAGTTCATAGAATCATAGAATCTTAGAATGGTTTGGGTTGGAAGGGACCTTAAAGACCATCTAGTTCCAACCCCCCTGCCATGGGCAGGGACACCCTCCACTAGACCAGGTTGCTCAAAGCCACATCCAGCCTGGCCTTGAAGACAGCCAGGGATGGGGCATCCACAGCTTCTCTGGGCAACCTGTTCCAGTGCCTCACCACCCTCTCTGGGAAGAATTTCTTCCTGATATCTAATCTAAATCTCCCCGCTTTCAGTTTAAACCCGTTACCCCTTGTCCTGTCACTACAGGCCCTTGTAAAAAGTCGCCCCCCAGTTTCCTTGTAGGCCCCCTTTAGGTACTGGAAGGCTGCAATAAGGTCTCTCCGGAGCCTTCTCTTCTCCAGGCTGAACAAGCTCAGCTCTCTCAGCCTGTCCCCATAGCAGAGGTGCTCCAGCCCTCTGAGCATCTTCATGGCCTCCTCTGGACTTGCTCCAACCGGTCCATGTCCTTCTTATGTTGGGGGCCCCAGAGCTGGATGCAGTACTGCAGGTGGGGTCTCACAATAACAGAGTAGGGGGGAAGAATCACATCCCTAGGCCTGCTGGCCACGCTGGTGTTCAACCACACTGCCAGTTATGTCTGAGGACCAAATACCAGTTGTCCAGTTTGGAAAGACAGAAGATGACTTTCCAATGATACAGGTCTTCATGCTTGTTCTATCAAGCTGAAGGTTATATTTCTCTTCCTTTGATTTCTACCTACCCAGGAAGAAGAGAAAAAACCTGGAATTCCCTAGAAACACTGCTTTTCCAGAATTTGTGTTTTTCCTGTGCAGACAACACGCAAGATTATACATATTTATTAATTGCCCAGTTTCTGTAATATTCATGCTGTTTTTGCAGAAGAACACCTGAAGCAAAACAATAAATCAATGCATTTGTAAAAAGCAGCAGAGGGCCAGACACTCAGCATTTTGCTCCAGCCCATCAGTTAGAGGAGTCGCAGTTTCACAGCTTATGACATCAACCAGTCTCCTCACATGAACTTCAGCCTTGAACTGTCTTTTCTCTGGGGTTGTGTTAACACGCTCAGATACTTTCTGCTTAGGCTCAATCCTGTAACATGCAGTGCTTCTCCCGTGAGCACTCTGAGCTGCCACTGACTTCAGCAGGCTCAGGATTGTGTACTCTGCTTCTTTAAAGCGAGAAGAAAAAGGAATAATTTATTTATGCTCTCTGAAAGAATGGTATGGAGGGCAAGCTGTACTGAACAGACAGTCTTCTAGTAAAAATTGTCACAGGGCTACAAAATTTACCACACTGCAAGTTTCAAGAAATGTGATTTTTCCTTTGCACCTTTTCTAAAAGGAAACTGGGAGGTGTATCAGGCAAAGATCTTGCTCCTGCTGTTCCTAAGGAGTGCGGATATTTAGATTATAACGGGATCAGGACAGAGCCCCAGGCATCGTCCATTTTCATAACAGTTCATCACAGATTATAGCTTCATTAAGGGACAAATTAAGATGGTTTCAGTAAGTCAGCGAGGGTATTTGTAACTGTGGCCGGAGCTGTGGCACTGCATAAGGATGCGGGGCTGTTCTGCTAAGTCATGCTAGCTGTAGGTGAGAAAACCCTGCGTACAGATGCAGGATCGTTTCTGCTCACTCAGTGTTGGTGGATGCAAACTGCTGCTCGACTGTGCCATGGCTTGGGATTCTCCCGTGCAGAGGTGGAAAGCAGAACAGTCTAGGAGAACACCTTTGAAACTGGGGCAATCCTTATGGAAATTGATGTTAAGATTTGTAATTTGTTGCTTCTTAAGGTAACGGTGAAGGGAAAAGAGATGGATTTTGACTGTTAGCCTAAGCCCATAACCAGCAAAAACTACCTCAGATGCTTAAACTTCGGATGTTATCTGACTTGAGCAGGATTAAAGTCAGCACGTTTGGTGAATAATTGCGGAAGTGATGAAGTAGTGTTGTTTGCAGAGCTGGAGATCTTTCTTTTTGATGTCTCCAACAGAAATGACCTCTGAAAAAAAGTTTTGTGGGTTTTTTTAAAATAGTCTTACACAATATTTGCACTGTGCATAGGTCACAGCTTCCCAAGACCTCTGTTGAGTGATTTATGTGAAATGCAGTGTCATTGGATTCGCAGACACCCTCCTAGAGCAGTGCCCCACAAGCCTAACGGTTATACATGAGATGCAGGTTTCTTCTGCTGTCTTTCAGACCCAATCCATCTTCAATTCGCCCCACAGTAGATAACCCTGAGTAGGTTGGCACGCAGTCTAGGCTCGCCCATAGTCAGCCAGGCAAGGAGCTGTGCTGGAGGGCACGGGCTTGGAGCGTCCACACAGCCCCTTTCTGCGGTGCTGCTGCTTAAATGCCTGGGCAGTTGTCTGCTCTCACTCGCCACACGGAAGAAGATTGCAGCTGTGTTTCACGAAGAGCTTAATCCCATTAGTGTGCACGAAGCATGGCCTAGAAACGCCTGCTGGATGTAAGCAGAGGGATATTGCCTGTGGATGCTGCGGGGCTGGAAGGAGGTAAGCACTGGCGCAGCCACGCTGTGGGCACGTACAGAAGCAGACTGGTAGGCACCAAGAAAGTCTTTGGGCTATACAAGTAGGTACCTACTGCATTATACAGTGTTTTCTATGAATGGTATGTTTGGATTTAGTTTGTTGGGGGGTTTTTCTCTTACATTCTACTTTACTCACTTTGTCCTAATTTTAATTTGGTGCTTTGTAATTAAACATGAAATGAAAACTGGAGATTGGAGCCTACTGTGGCAGGAGACAGGGATTAACTTTATGCATCAATTTCAATACAGATCAGATCGATGCATAAATTAAAAACCCACATTACTTCAAATTATGAGGTGCTACAAGAGCTGCTGAGAAGTGGGAGGAAAAGCTGCCTGAGCCTAGTAAGAAGAGAGATGGCAGACATGCAATGTAACAGCTTGTGCTGCATCAGGAATCAATGTGGGAGCCCAGTTCGAGCTATTTGATTTGGACAGCAGCTACCCAACGGGTAGCTCCCGGGTCAGGCTTTTCCCTTTCACTTCGGTGACATTTGGAGAGTTTGTCAATCTGACAAGTTGCAGTGAAGTGAATTACAGCATGTCCCCCTGCACACTGTGCTTTCTGGCCAGCTTCTCTTCTCATCCTGGTTTGCCAGGTTCCCTGAATTCAGTTCCTGCCTACAGTCTCATTTCTTTCTCAGTGCTCTTGAGAAACGAACCAAATAATTAAAACACGCCCTGGAAATCCACTCTTGTTTATAGCTAGTCCTTCCCCTGGGATCATTAGCAAGGTGTCTTTTATACTTCTCTCTCTGTAAGTTTGTTCCTGAGATCAAGAAGTTAGTGGAAACAGGAGTGAGAGTTTAAAAAATAATTATAAAATTACAATCTCACAAATAATAATTGTAAGATGAAACAATAATAATCTCTCTGGCAATATTACTTTTTAAACATGGAAACTGTATAATCTTTACTTAAAAAGGAATTTATGTGATCAGGTAGCAAGTAATAATCATTCCACCAATGTTTCGGGTAATTTGTGCTCCAGTGAACTCAGTGAAGTGAGCAGTTGTCTTGTGACAATCCTTGGTGTCCCATGAAATGTGAAACTTCCCCTAGCCTCTGTTAATTATACTATATTTGAACCAGTTCCTTCCTTATATTTTCATTTTCTCATTCATTTTGTCTTTCTATATAAAGCACCCATTTTTCTGCTTCTGTCAGCAGTTTCTTTGTTCTTACTGTGGGGCAGAAAGTGTCTGATATATTCTTTTCTGCAGATATCTCCTCCTATGGTTTACATAGCAATGTTTTCTCTCTTTTGTAAACTGATCATAGTAGTGGAAATTAATCCATATTCCTGTTAAGAGGATTTATTTCTGTGTCGCTTATATTTATTACTGTGTATGTATTATCCAGTCACCTAACTTATACTGTCACAAAGATCTGCCATTTGATAATGACTTGAGTCCGATTAAAAGATTTAAATTTAGAAGACTTTCAAGATTTAAGTAACAATGAACTGATAAATGTTGTGCACTATTTGTTAATCCCAAATGTCTCTTTTGCAGAGAGAATGGAAATGCAACAGTATTGTATTTGAGGGGGTAAATGTCTGGGTGTGTAGCTCAAGAAGTAGTGTTCTATTTGATGCTGAAATACTGAAGAGCCAAAATTTCTCCTCCCAAAGGGAAATATTCAGAGGACAGTGAGGGTCAACTAACTAACATGGAGCAATGGAAAAGAGTGGGACTGAAATTAAAGGTTGAAAAGAAATGATCCAGAAGACAACAGTGAGACTATATATGAAGATGTGATAATACATAGAGCCGTCCAGGTTGGAAGAGGCCTTGGAGGATCTCTAGTCTGGCCTGTTCAAGCAGGTTGGTAAGGAATTCAGACGATACTTTTCAGGGCTTTGTTGTGTCAGATGTAATTATGATTAAGCATTGTGATTGTGATTTTGCCCCCACTTATATCCAGCTGGAACCTCCCCTGTTGCAACCTCCTTGTAGGCACTGAAAGGCTGTTAGGTGTTCCCTAAACCCTTCTCCAGGCTAAACAAGCTCAGCCTCACCTAATAGGGCATGTGTGATCTGATCACATTGGGTGAGTCAAGATTTCTCAAGAAATACTTGCCTTTGTCCTCTTCCAAGGAGACAGTTCTCCTTTCCTCCCCTCTCTAGGCACAACAACCTGGGAGACCTTACTGGTGAAGGCTGAGGTGAAGGAAGCATAGAGTACCTCAGCCCTATCTGTGCCCACTGTCACTAAATCACCCATCCCATTCATCCCAAACATTTGTTTATTCTTTTAATCCTACTGTAGCAAAAGAAGTTCTTCTTATCCTCAATGTCCTCTGCAAGTTTCAACTCTAGCTGAGCTTTGGCTTTCCTGACATCATCCCTGCGTGCCTGGGAATGTTTTACTATTTCCTTTGAGAGCCTTTGTCTGTGCTATTATCTGTGCTATTGTCTGTGCTATCAGTTCATCCATCGAAGAGCCCCAGAACACAGCTGGTATGACTGATCATAGTCATAGCTAAGCATAGTCATAGTGAAGACCTAGCTCTGTATCCAGACGCAGAGCTGTAGCTGCTCCTGTTTCTCTGGCTGCATGTGTTTATGTACAAGCATTTGAGGTTGCTCCTTTACACTCACTTTATCCTTCCCAAGGGCTGTCTTGCTCCTGTCACCTACTTACCACCCTGAGGTCCCTTGCTTAACTGCAAGCTGTTATCACTATTCCTTCATGTATCTTGTTCAAAGTCCTCTTTACCAGCTGGCAAGCCTGTTCCTTCCCTGTAACATGAGGATGGTTGTACTTTCCTGTCTTGCTGGCATATCATAATGATAAATACATGACAAAATTGTGAGCAGAGCTGTTTGAAAGCAGAAATATCTGCCTTGCGGGAAACGTGTTTGTGATGAAAATTCTTTATGTTAGAAACAAGGCAGAAATGTCAGTATTTGATGTGGAAGGATTTATTAATAATTGTTTTAAGATAGATACAAATATTGTGTTAAAAGCAGTCTTTGAAAATGCTGAAATTGAGGCAGGGAGCTCAACTTCAAGACACAAGTTTCAGTGCACAACTTGGATGCCCTGTTTGGAGCCCCAACAGAATGAAGAGTACTGGGAGACTGTAAGCCCTGGGAAGAGGGAATGAACCTGGAAGCTCTGGACTCAGTGGTTGCAGGGTTTCTGGACTCCTCACTCTGTCACAGCACTAAATAAAGCTGGGTCAGCCATACCCTCGGGGTTTCCTGAAAGCCCAAGCATGCTCTAGCCTAGTAAAAGTGTTGGTAACAAGCAAGATAAGGTTTTATTTGAACTTCTCTTTTTAAATAAGAAACTCTTTAAAGCCTATATATATTCATGAGATGTGTTAGTTCTAACTACTCAGTATTTCCCACCTGTTAAGTCAGAAAATTCCCCAACCGTTTGCTCAGATAATGCAGCATTGTTGCTCTGGTAATGTAGGCTGTTGGGAACCCAGGAAGTGTTGGTCCCTGTCATCACAACCAGAGATTATGGAAGACCCTGCATGTTACGCCAGCAGTGAGGAAAGGTGGCTACAGTGTAGTACCTGAGTAAGCTTTTCCCCTTTTACTGAGCACTGATGGTAACATCTTCATGAAGATAGTTGGCTTTTTGATGACACTTTTCTTCAAGTGAGCTGACTGGAAGACCCATCCGACTAGGGAATGTACCATGCAACTGCGGTGCCCCCTTGAAGGACACTACAGACAATGCAGTGCCTTTGAGCAATAGCTGTAGTCATTATTTGTGCTGATCGTCAACTTAAGGTGAAAGTAATTCAGAAGAGTTCTGGTTCAGAAAGCGAGCTCACAATGGGGGGACAAATCTGTATAAGCAACACACACCGAATTTTTTCTCCATATAGATACTTCTGTATACCTTTTGAGAAAGATTTTAAAGTCTATAAATTCATTGTAAGGAGCCAAGACCGTCTAATACTCCTGTGAATACTTCTGCGAATTCTACTGTGATTTATTAATGTATAAAAGACTGGGTTTTTTTATCTTCTGTATAGTTTCTGATCTTCAGTTATCTAGGAAATCTTAGTGGATTCCTGCATAGATTTAATGCTCTTGATTATAAGTTCCTAGGGAAAACCTGGACTTCATATTTTCTGAGTAACACTAGCTCTTAACAGAAGCAGCAAGATTGAAGTGCTTTGATCTTCTACAGCTCAGGTCTGTGTGTCTCTATCAGTGGCAATCATGCCAGAACAGATGCTCCAGTTTTTAAAGGCACTGCTGGAGCATAAACTTTTACTTATTACATACAACTTAGCTGTGTGAATAGGGAAGGTTAAGAAGAGAAAAATTAAATACTTTGGCCTTGTTTCATTCTCTGTTTCGTTGATATAAAATAGGCATAAACATATTGAAATCAGTGATAGTTACTGCTATGTAAAACAGGTGCAATGATTACAGACATAAGTAAATTTAAGCTGAAATTTTCCCCTCTTCTGGTTTAAGTAAAATGAATTATCAGATGTGATCTCAGATTCAACAAAAGCAAAAGACTTCATTAGCACAACACTTCAAAATGTCTTTTTTTCTGATCCGTGTCCAGCTTGATTAAATCAGAACAATTAAATCCTTCAAAGATCAATGGAGACCTGAACTGTTAGCATATTTTAACATATTGATTAAGAACAGGTTTTCAAATAATGAATAAAACTGCTGTATGTCATGTTAGCATGACTGTATAACATATCAATATCGAGCCTGTCACATTTAATCTGATTAAACTCACAAAGACCAGGTTTCTCAGTATTAAAAACACCATCAGGAGCAGTAGTAGATTCTTATCTTCTATGGACTAGCCAGTGGACAAGATGAAAGGTATATTCTGTTATTAAAGTGGATTGCATTTTTACTTTACAAGTATCTGTCAGTGATTATTTATGCTGTTATCAGAAGGTCTTGAATTATAGAATGAAATAAGAAGTGTCCACATCACTATATTGTCATATACAAATTGTTGGAAGGTTTTGCTAATTCCATCAGTGCAGTCAGATTTTGAAAACATACCTTTCTTTAATGCAATGTTGATTACCTACATTCCTTGGTAAAAGCCTTTTTATGTACCTCACACAGATTTTTTTTAATGGGTTATTTCTCCAGGAATGAAAATTTTACATTTTCCTGTCTCCTGCTGTAGCCAGATCAGAAGCCCAAAGAGATTTGAGATGAGAAGAATTTCTACTCAGTGGGTTTTTGTGTTTTTATTATCCTACAGGTCCTTACAGACTTCTTAAAAGTAAGAATATTAACCCAGCATTCTGAATAAATTTCCCATCTCTCCAGCTTAATTGGAACAAAAGTCTTCAGGTTATTTTTCACATGTAGTCAAACACTGCTATGTGGTTTTGGAAAGTCACTTCAATAAAGGGAGAATTTCCAAATATATGAGAAATTTTGATCAATAAGATGGTAATAAAAATGAATATGTTTTATACTTCTGAATCAGTCTCCACTCCTAAGATCTTAGAGCCCTTTGAATATTGAAGGAAAGGAGCCTATAAAATATATCAGGTAGGTAACTTACTATTTTAATTTCATAAATTGGGAAATGAAGGCATACAAATTTGTAACCGTTTCTAAATGTCCACTGGAGGGTTTTTTTTTCAGAGACTTTGTCCCAGGCTCAGGTTTCAGAACACTTTACAGCATTTAATTTTGTTTAGCCTTTGAATTTTGAATTCCATGTAGTCATCTGGAAGAGTCAGCATTTTTTTGTGGTGGCTTTATCACTGCATGTATCTCATTCTCTGATCATTCCACTTTCTTTGTGTTCCTCCCTGACCTGTATTGTAGCTCAAAGAAGCCTTCCACTCAGCAGCTTGCTGTCAGGGCCCACTGGCATGGGCACTGCGTTTTGCTGTTGTTTGTTATTATTTCTTCTGGGGTTTTCTTTGTTTGGTTGCTTGGGTTTTTTTGTTTTGTTTTGGCGTTTTGGTTTGGTTTTGTGTGTGTGTGTGTTTTGTTTTTGGTGGTGGGTTTTTTTTTTTTTGGTTGGGTTTTTTTTTTTTTTTCCTGTTCTTTTTGTTATCCTGCTTAATTTTCTTTAGCCAGTTTAAATTTAGGGGTTTACTTTTTGCTTCTTCCTTCTCTTCAAACAAAGGTAGATGTTCCCAGACTTCAGTCTCCTACAGAAGGAAGACATGGGGTCTAGATATGACATTGTTCATGTGAGGGGTGTCAGGTTTCGCCGCCAGGAGGATTTCCTAGCAGTAGTGCTGGAATGGGATGCTTATTAGCAGCGTATTAGTTCAAGATTTAGGGCAGTAAGTCTGTGGCCAAGGGCTTGTCAAAAGTGATCTCACTGAAGATGTTAAAGATGAAAGCTTTGACTAAGAGTTCATCATGGCGCCACATATAGTTTGGCTTTCATATAAGGTCTGTCACGGTAAAGGAAACCTGAGACACTGGCTTGTCATTCCCATCCAGGGTCAAGAACAGTGGTCTAGGTGAAGTCCATCCAATGGAATTGGGAAACAGCTTTCTTCCTCTGTCACAAGCATCCTCAGTCTTCATGCCATGGTTCTTGACTACCTAGAAACCTAACATTGATGACTGCTTTCCTTTGTACAGGAGTTTCAACCCAAAGAGAGGGGAGAAGGGGGCATGAGTGCCACAGACTGTGAATGTAAGCATTTTCCAAAGCTGTCCCAGACATTCTCACAGCTGTAGACCACCTACAGGCAGTAGAGTGTGTTAAACAGGAGTTTCCCTTGTTTCGCATCAGCTGGAGAGGACTTCTGCACAGAAGTCAGCTACAACACATCAGTCACTCTGGTTAAGACCATGCTACAATAATGGTGTTGGTTGTGTACATTGTGATTGCAGTTCTGGGAAGAAAAATTGCTCTGAACAGCATCCGCTTTCATTTCCTGTCACTGGCCTGTTGTCATGGTGTTACAGACGAAGTGCTATTGCAGTTACATTTTTTTTCTCCTTACATGGTAAAAATCAGTGCAGCAGTGTCTTCCCCATGCTCCACTTTTTCCTTTTCCAGAACCTCCTGGTCTACAGTGTCCCTTCTTCATCTTCCACTAGCCTTGGAAAATGTCTACATGTTGTCAGGCCACGCTGGCATTCACAAGAGTCCAAGCAATCATCATCAGAACCATTCCAGTGGCATGCTAAAAGAAGGGGGAAAGGCTGGAAGAAATAGGTACTTTCTGGTAAAACAAAGCAAGATAGGAACCTCCTAATTCTTCACATAAACAAGCCCCAGGGTACACAGACAATTATAAGTCAGCGTGAGACTACGGTATGTTGGAGATAATTTCCACTAAAAGCCATTAGAACTTACTCTTCCAGTTCCTACCTGAACACAGAATCCATGGTGTGCCACCAGGCCCACTGGAAATGGGGCACACAGCTAAACTCTAACAACAATAACTTCATGAAGTTTATAGAATCATAGAATAATTCATGTTAGAAAGGACCTCAGGAGGTCTCAGAGTCATCTATGGGATCAGACCTCCAAGCTTTATCCATTTGGGTCTTGAAATCCTCAGAGGATGGAGGTTCCACAATTTCTCTGGGCAGTCTGTTCTAACACTTGATTGTCCTTATGGTAAAAAAGTTTTTCTCAATATCCAATCTGATACAACCTCTCATTTCAGTTTACAACTTTTATCTTTTTCTCTGCTGCCATGGATCACTTAGAACCTTCTCTTCTCCAGGCTATAGAAGCCCAGCTTCTCCTCATGGGGCATGTGCAGCAGCCCCTTGATCATCCTGAACCTCCACTGAACTTACTCTGTTTGATTAACATCTCTCTTGTACTGGAGGGCCCCAAACTCAATGCAGTATTTGAGACATGGTTTAATGATTATCACCAAGTGCGATAATCACTTTGCTCCTTCTACTTGCACTGCTCCTGCTAATACACCCCAGGAGGCTGTCGGCCTTTGCTGCTGGGGCACACTGTTGGCTTATGTTCAGCTTGCTGTCTGCCAAGACCTTTAGGTCTTGTTCAGCAAAGCTACTCTCCAGTCAAACAGTGCCCAACCTGTATAGTTGCAGGGAGTTCTCCAGTTGTGGGTGCAGGACTTTGCATGTGCCCTTGTGTATTTTCGAAAGGTTCTTGCTGGTCCATTCCTCTAAGCTGCCTAGGTCCGTCTGAATGGCTGCTGTGCCCTTGAGCATACTGCCTGGTTATCCCTCCTGCCCTGTCAATTGGATGTCATCTGCAAACTCTCTGACAGTGCCTCCTTCAGGTGACTGGTAAAGTTAATGAAGAGGTGGGCCCAATGATAGACCCTTGCAGTACTTCACTTGTTACTTGTCTAGAGTACTACCCATTAACCATTAAGTCAAACCATCCAACCAGCTTTTTCCACCTCGTTGTCCAGCTATACAGTTTGTAATAGCCCAACTTGGATACAAGATTATTGTGAGACAGCGTGTCATCTGGCAAATCATTCCTGACTTGATTGCTGGTAGTTCTCCTCCTTGAACCCTGCTTTTCAGCCCAGATGCCCAAGAGACCTTGTAAGTGAAGGCTGAGGCAAAAAAGGCACTATGTACCTCATTTTTTCTGTGTTTATTGCCACTGAAAAGCCTACCCCATTCAGCAGTGTTCCCATATTTAGTTTTTCAACCTTCTACCACTAATGTAGTGGCAGAAGCTCTTCTTATTACCCTTCACATCATTTGCAGGTTCTACTTGAACTTGCCTTTCCCAACCCCATCCCTGTTGTGCCTGAGCAGCCTTTCTAAATTCCTCATTTGTTGCCTATCCCTGCTCCGATCTCCCATATGCTGTTTGAGTGCACTAGGGCTCAGTCATGAATTCCCTGTTTACACTATTCAGTCTCCTGACAAGTTTGCTCACATCCTGCATATTGCACTTGGGCTTGGAGGATGCTGTACTTAAGGCCTTGGCAGCTTTCCTGAGTTACTTTACTCAGGAAAGAGTAAAGTAACTTCAGAGCTTTTCCCATGGGATTCTACCTGTCAGTTGCCTGAAAAACCCAGTGTTTGCTCTCTGTAAGTCCAGGGTCTGTACTGTCCTACTTGCCTCCCCTCAGGATCTCTAACCCCATTATTTCATGGTTGCTACAGCCAAGGCTGCCACTGACAGTCACATCCACAACTAATTCTTGCTTCTTTGTGAACGTCAGATCCAGCTGTATGTCACCCTTGCTTGGCCCATTCAGTACTGAGAAGTCTGTGGTGTGGAAACTTCCATGCTAGGAGAAGACACCATCCATTTTCTCACCTTGGTCGGGTGGTCTGTTACAAAGCCCCACTACAACATGATCTTTATTGGCCTGTCTTCTGATCCTGACCCACGAGCTCTCAACCAGCATACCAACAATCCCATAGGAGAGCTCCATATAACCAAGCTGCCCCTTCACAAAGAGGACAACTCTCCTGTTCTCTTCCCTCCTGTCATTCCTGAAAAGCTTCTATCCATCCCTTACATTACTGCTGCCGTGCAAGCTGTCCCACCACATCTCAGTTGCTCCAGTGATGCAGTTCTGTATGTAGTCTCTAGGTCTGCATGCTTGTTTTTCAGGATGTGGGCATACGTTTGAGTGTCCTTTTGCCCTCTCTTACCATTCCTGACATCTCTCTTGTTCCCACTCACTTGCATAATTTGCTTTCCATCACCAACCTCTGTTTCCTCACCTAACAGTGGGTCATAATCTCCATTTCCCGATCTTTCTGGTTTAAAGCCAGGATGGCCAGCCTTTTGACAAAGATGCTCTTGCCCCACTTCATCAGGTGCATCCTTTCCCTCTTCAGCACTCTTCAGTCCTCAAATATCATCCTGTCTTTGTAAAGGCCAAATCCCTGCTTGTCTGCCAATAAGGGTTGTTTAAAGTGTTCAGAAACATACTGGATGAGACCACTTCTCAGTCTGGATGGCTCACAGCATAGCATACAGCAGGTGAACACCAAGTATGGGAAGGGCTTTGTCTCTGTACTCAAAGACATCATCCACTTTCCTAGAGGACTGTGAATTAGCAAGAGGTGCTTGGTTCACTCACTGATTAGAGCTGGTTATAAGGTCCCAGCAGAGAAGGGCATTTACCATGGTGTCCTTCACGTGCTGTGCGTAAACTGACTCTTCCCTTCGCTCCCCTTGCCTGTGCTTGCTCAACTCGCTCTCCGTTTTCTGAAGGATAGGCTGCTGCTGAGCTGAATGCCTTGAAAGAGCCTTGCCACTCCATGGCCTAATCCTCTTACAGGGAAAAAAATGAACAAGTCTCCCATAGACTTCTCACTCCACTGCTGAACATGTGCTCCTCAGTGTGTAGGGAGCAGATATGAGCAGTGCACTGCATTGTGTGTTTTCTCAAAGCTGCAGGGATCGATACATGTGCTCTCCACAAGGTTCTCAGGTGGAGAGATGCTGGCTGCTGCTGTGCTGCTGTAACTGGTCCTTCTGCCCAGGAGCTAGAGATAAATGGAGACTGGTGAGCCTCTCCTGTCAGGGACCTGGAATCAGAACTGGCCTGTTGACTCACTCCTGGTCTGCACTGGGAGCACCACTTCCACTGTGTCTGCCTGTTGACCATATAGGAACTGGGTAGCAGAGCAGCCACTCCCAATGGAGTAGCACCAGCAGTTCAAAGATTGGGAACAGGATTGATAGATCCTTCAAGACCATTCAGGAGTGTGTTTGTGAGCCCCCAACCCCAGAGTTTCCTTTTTCTGTGGAGGAACCATCAGAGCCAATGACTTTTCCAGCATTACAAGAACACCTTCCTGTCTTCTTCTCCAGAGGCCCGAGTATCACTCTTTGTGACATTGATATGACCCATGTGCAGCAGATGGATGAGGTTTGAGGTGTGCATTAGAGGTGTCCATGCCATTTGGGTGCAATGGAAGGGCCTTGAGTGACTGTGCAGTGGACACATGCCTGATCTGGATAGTGTGCCAGACCAAAATAACAATCCCCAACCTCCCACTAACTGCCAGTGAGACACAGCCATTTGAGAGCAGCAGTTTGGACCTAGTAACACACTCCAGAACATGTAGTAAACTCATACCATAGACAAACTCAGAGAGGAAGGTATGTTTAGCTGAACATTTGTTTTCCGTAACACTGAGAGACCTGACATTGCCTGAAACCTACTTTGAACTGCAGATAGCTCTGTGGTGGAGAAATTAGGCAACAAGCAAAATCTGAGCCAGATCTTTTGCAGCACGTGCCTTATAGCAGGAGTACAATCAATGTACATGGTACTTGTACTCATCAGGTACTAAGCAGAGAAGTGTTTACATAAGGTTGGACACTCAAATCTCGTAAAGAAAATTATGCTGTGGGGATGATGGAGATAAGGTCTCCACCTACACTAGAGTTAAGTGTTCTTTTATAGCAGGGTATTGCTCATATGCAGCCTTGGAAATGCTTCGCTTTCTCTGTGAATGCAGAGGTTCAAATCCCTCGAAGCCATAGTATGACAGCCTCATCAGCTAGCAGTCCACAGCTCACAGCTTCTTAACTCAACTGACTCCGGAAAAATGCAATCTCAGACTAATTAAATAGACAGCTGCAGCCCTTCACAAGTCGCAGTAACATATTGCCCTTTGCTGTTTCCATGGCTTTCAGGAGGAATATAGTAACTCATATGGACTTCAGCATAGGCCATATGCATACGCTGAAATTAAACAATCCTCCAGTTTCCAGGTTTGTACATATATCTATTCATGTGCAATGAAAATGTGATCAGGGACTTCAAAGCCAAAAGAAGAAAAATGAAAGAAAGGGGGCGCGGAAGGAATGAGGAAGACAGCCTGTATTTAAAATTATCTTATGCCATTTTACCTATCAACTTTCGCACAGTAATTCTGAATCAGATTAGACTTTATACAACTCCCCCCAAAATAGTTGGATTTATTCCAGGTACTTATTATGTGCTGAAGTCCCTGCCAGGCGAGAACACGTTGTCAGAGATCACCTTCATATGTCCTCATGAATCTCCACTCTCTTGGCCTTGGGAGAATATATGCAGCAAAACTCAGTTGTTGAATGGCCGAATGCTGCTTTCATCTGGTGTCTGAGACGAACAGTTAAAGGTTGAACATCTTTAAAGGAACTGGAGAAAACAGTTCTTCATCATTCGGCAGACTGTATCTCAATGTACTGTGTCTGACAGATGAAAGACACACATGGAGGGATAGTAATTGCACTGGGGTAAACATTAACAGTTTGAGAGTCCCTCTGAGAAATCTTTGTGGTGTGATTGTAGAAGTTTGCAACTGTCCAGAGTAGTGAGATCCATATAGAAAAAAAAAATATGTATTTTAAAATATAGATTTTAAAAAAATTAATATATAT
The DNA here is from genome assembly GCA_027574665.1 of Rhynochetos jubatus. Taxonomy (NCBI): domain Eukaryota; kingdom Metazoa; phylum Chordata; class Aves; order Eurypygiformes; family Rhynochetidae; genus Rhynochetos; species Rhynochetos jubatus. The sequence goes on from CM050652.1 coordinate 15,010,029, forward strand.
TTATTTACCTATCTATTCCTGAGATAAATGAAGTATAAGAATTCAATGGAGATACTATTGCCATAATAGTACAAAAAAAAGCAGTATGTGGCAGGTTAACTGACCTATGTGTGTTATATTTCTGCCCGATGAGGGGGCAGAACTTGTACTAATGGTGACATTTTCACAGTCTGCAACATCTAATATTACAGTATAACGTATCTGTGACTCAGACCTTCTCGCATACCAGATAATTTACACGAAATGTTTTCCAATGTTTCACTTTCACATTGGCACTTGTTCTTTTATCCAGGGGTGTATCACTCAGTCATCCTGTGTCTGTGATTAAGGGGATCTTTAGCCACTGCGTCTGCTGACAGCAGAATTGACTGCCTCTGCAATTGAGTAATAGTACAATTTTATTTCCACTTTTGATTTGCTCAAATTAGGATTAGGGATCAGTATGCAAATTAAGTGGCTGGCCATTGCTAACAGCATTCCCTGAGAAGCTGCCATGGCTATCTTCATTTAAAAGCATATTCTGAAAAGAATCTTTAGATTTCACAGTTCACTCATTATGGACAGCAATATCTGAGGGTATTTGAGGCCTTTATAACTGCTACCAGGGCTGACATTGTTCTTTATAAATTTAGATAAGTACAAATAAAACTGCCAGAAATTATTTAGATCAATGAAGTGATTGAATTATAGCAATCATTGTTCCTTCAGGTATAGTAACATTGCTGTGAAACAAAATCAGGCGTGAAAACTCCAAGTCAGCCAGCAGAAGTGAGAAGGATGGAGTCGACCCAAATGATCCAGGGCTGAGGCTGCCCCACATGCTTAAACCTCCCTTAATCCTTTCCCAAAATGGGCACAGCTGGAGCAGGCCTGTACAGCTTTTACATGATATGAGGAGACTGTTTTCCCAGCTCAGAGTACAAGTACACAGAGGGATTGTTTGAGACACTGTGTAAGCCTCAGTGGTCCCAGATCTCTATTTAAAGCGTACAGAGCATGGTAGCTATGTGCAGGCTGACTGCGGGCAGGGCTTTGACTTCCATTCTGCAATCTCAGCAGATTCCCTGTTACACACATACACAAACACACTCGGCAGACATCAGGCTGTCAGGTTTCCTCCTTTGCAATGCTTTCTGAGAGATGGACAGACAACCACTTTTCAGACTCCCTTCATTTGGCAGCATAAATAAGAAGAATTCAGCTCTGATAGTATTTGGTTCTACTTCTAAGATGGTTACTGCAATTTCTAATTGAAGTGAGCAGTGCTGATAGGCAAAGTTAACCCTCACGTTCATGCTTTTGGGGATATACTGAGCTGCTGCACTGTGCATCTTTCATGGGGGAGCGCTATAAAGGTATTTTAATAACCATTTCTCATGCAGCCCCATGTTGCATAGACACTCAGTGACAGAGCGTTTGTTTCAAATAAAAGCTTTTTTTTTGAAGTATTATTATAAGGTAACTCTCACATGGGGAATCAAGTCTCAGAACAGTTGCTCGCTGTCCCATGCCAACAGGAGTCCCTGCTGCAATGGTGAAACAAGTTCTCAGTTGCAAGCTGTCTCGCCATCCTGCATGACCACGCATAATCCATCCCTGCTACCACACCTGATGCAATGGACGGATGTTGCAGGCTGTATGCAGCATTGGTTTGCAGCGATGACCTGCATGGGGTGAGTTTGTGACCTGCCATGTGCTGAAAATTGTTCCAGCCTGCCCTAAAGTAAGTGAAAACCATATGGTGAAAAAACATATGTATGGGCGACCCATGCTAGAGCAGGGACACTGAGGAAGAGAGCAGCCGAGGCCATGATGTGCAGCACAATATAAACCATCACACAAAGTCTCATGAAGTGCAGCTCAGCAGAAACACTTACACACAGGGTAGCAGAAAGCCATTACTCTCATCAACTTCCTATGCTGGCCATCGCCTTGCCAGAGGAGTTTTGATGGACTGGTTGTAACTGCAGCAAAAATAAGGGAAATGAAGGCTGGGAAGGAAGGAGGATGGAGTTCTGTGTGTCTGCCTAGTTGTTTGTGTTCTTCTTTCTCTCGATATCCAAATCAGAGAACAGAAGCCTGTGTGCCCTGGCAGTAAATTAACTCGAGTTAACTTTCCCAACTCTGAACTCTTTTGTCCATGACAGCTACATACAAAATTGGCTTAAATATCTTAAATGTGTACAAAAGACTGTCCTACACGACTATTTTTACATCTGCAAGAACAGTTCGTACCGACTGTTTGCAGACACCTTATCTGTGTACAACTTGATCCCTACTACAACTGCCGAAGCTGTAGAACTGTGTAAGAACCTCAGGGACACTCCACCCAGGACGTTAATCAACACATACATATTTAGGCATACAAAGGAGATAAGAAGCAGCAGGAGTTACCTGGGGGAATATGTAGAACTGTTCAAAATTCCCATCTGGAGAGCTCCTGGGTGTCAATACCTTAATTATGGAGGTGGCAAGGAGTGCAGACATGCTGTCAAGGCAGTCTGTTTTCTCAAACCAGCCCTACTATCTTGTGTATGCTGATGACAACCTGGAGTGTTCCTGGACCACCCAGTGGGTTAATGACTGAAGCGTACTGGGTGTGCAGGGAGGCACAACCCTGACACCCAGCTTTGCCACAGTTGTAACTATGGAGCAGTCTTGAGTTTTATACTTAGCACTTAGGTCCAACAGCTCCTGCCACTCCATTTTTCTGGTCTTCAGAATCTGGAAATTTCTGTTCTTGGATTAGTGATTGAAAGGATTTATCCAAATAAAACACACTTCCAATTAATTCTGGAGAAGTATAAGTAAAGGAAGTAACTTTGATCTACCATTTTAAGGGAATCACTGGCCTCTGTCACATTTGCAGCAAGACAGCCTCATAATGAGTTATTTGGGTGTAAGTTATTAATGCAAGCATTACATTAACTTTAAGCTTTTCTTCATCTTTATATTTGCCATCAGTGGGTTTCACTATTTGCATGTTGTCATTCACAGGAGCACAACAGGTACATTCATCAAGCAGTCAAAGGTAACAGAGAAAGCAAGGTGGCCTCACAAAATTGAGATTACACTGGGCTCATTTCTTTTGCAAAGGTAAATAGGGGTTAAACTGTGGCTCTGCTTCTTCTGCTCTCCAGGTCCCTGGAGACACTCTATGAGGTGCTCTTTTTCCCCATCCCCAAGAATTGTCCAGGCTTGCTCCAGACCTGCCATGTGGGACACTGAGCTGCTGAGGTCCTCTGAGCTCTGCTAGACCACCATGCTCTGATAGACCACCACTATTTTTAACAGTCTATGAGAAGGCTAGTGGATTTGTCAAGAATTGCTTTAGGAAAGTGTTTCTGTTACAAACACGAGATCATACAGTCTCCCTGTCCCTCAATAAGGAAAAAAAAACTGCCCAGGGGCCAAATCTCCAGAAGAGCATCCACAGGCAGTTTAACCCATGTCTTACCCAATCTAACAATTCTCAGATGGGCGCAGGACGCTGTGGCAGGAGATTTTTTTGATACAGAAAAGAGAAGCAGTCACTACCAGCAGCACCATCAGTAGAGATGCAGCAGCCTGAGCAGTGCTTGGAAGGGTGTCTTCTCAGCCAGTACAGTCAGCAATTGCTGTAATACAACATCTAGCCTCACTCTCAAGCTGGGGAGGAAAAAAGAGGAAACTGTATTGCTGAGAAATGGGTTTTGAAATAGTAGAGAGAAGTATTTGATAACAGCCAGAGGTCAGGGCACTCTGCATCTGGGGCTTTCACTTCAGGTTTAGGTTTCTGGGGACAAAGAACCGTAACTCTCTGTGTCTGTATGTGAATAGTGCCCAGCCGTGTGTGGCTTCACTCCCAACTGAACACTGCTGAAATACCAATGAATAAAAAATCATCATCTCCAATTTAATAGCTGACTGTGGGAATAGAGCACAGCACTGTTTAGTTTTGACCAGCAATAACCCTGAGCAAATCACTACCATCTGGTCTCAGCTCAGAGCTTTCCTGATCAGCATAAAATGAAATAGATGCAAAAGTTGCAGAAAATAACAGCTACCCCCAATACTGTCAGACTAACATCGTGTGTCAGTCTTTCCTTCCAGCAATGCCCCCAGGGCTGTGCCCACTGTTACTCAGAAGTGACGAGGTCTGGATCTCAGGCCTGAAATGTTCTCACCCACAGCTTTGGGGTTCCAGCAAAAACAGAACAAGAACTTCGTCATGCTGCTAAATTATGTTCATCCTTGCTAACCTCTGGTGATGAATGGCTCCATCTGAATTTAATGCTGCCAGCCTCTTTGCATCTGTATGAAATATAGTTATAATATATCTTAAGGACCTGTCAGGGAAAGAGCTACAGCATTTTTATGCAGGATAACTCCCTGAGGAAGTGGGATGAAATGGAACCACCTCAAAGCTTATTGCAGGAAAAAGCATTTGGGGCAGTTCAGTGGGAGACTGGTCCCAGAAGGGTCCAGAGACCCACAGCAAACATCAAGACTTTAGTTCTAGCATAGGGACATCCCTGCTGAGGGGTGACAAGCTCCTGGACCCAAGCCAGGAGCTCGAACAATGAAATGGCATGAATTAAACTGATTCCTTATTTTTCAAATATAGCAGTACCCTCTCCCTTTCTCATGCTTACAAGTAAACAGGACTCAGGGCCAAGCCATGCTGCAGTGGCACAGAAATGACGGTGGCAGTGGTGTGCCGAGGCATGGGCTTGTGGTCAGCGGGTATGGGCGGCACAGAGCTCAGTGTGGGCTAACCTGCCTTGAGAGGGGGAAGGGTGACAAAGGGCTTTGGGGGGAGCAGCCAGAAACCGTGCTGGCTTGGTGGCACCTCATGGCTGCTTGTTAGACTACCAGTGAGCAACACCACGTCTTCTCCTGGAGCCCTGGGAAATCGCAGTCAGTGCTAAGAGCTCGTAAAGGTTACACCCAACTTTTCATGCTTTTGAGTCTCAAAGATAGGAATAAATAAAGAATTGGTTTTATTCATCCCATCAAGCTAGGGAACACTTACTGCCTCTCCTCTACAACAACTTGCAGTTTTTCAACAGCCCGTTGAGGTTCATGCTCCAGCTGCTCCGTTAGGTACTTCGAGAGTAAAATGGGGGCATCTCTTTTTAATACACATCCTTGCATGAGAGCAAGCTCCAGGCTTGTTCTCTGGCTCCCAGATACACACTCTTCAAGCTAATAGTTCTCCCACCATCAGCTAGAGAACAGAGACGTATGAGATGCCATCCTCCTTCCTCTCATGTGCTTTAGGCAGGCTCGAGCCTGCCCAGGCTGGCTGAACCACGCGTCCGTGGAGCCCCTGATCACGAACATCCTTTGCCACTTCACTGTTCATAGTATCCTCCACCAAACCAAGGTGAAGTGGTGCTGCTGCTGCATCTTCCAACCAGAAAAGGGAGAAAGGATCTGGGGAGTAAGACTATGCTCCCTGCTTTGCAGCCCTGCTCAGACAAGAGGGGGCTGTGGTCAAGAAAAGGAAAGACAAGCTTGTCGTAGAATAAATATCATGCAGAGGGGGATTTTCCCACCTGTAGTCCAGTAGTAGTTTTTTTCTGCAGTATCTCCATGTAAGCAGCCAACTTTTAAGTGAGAATGAATATTTGCTTCCAGGTGATATGCAAAAAAATAGTCAACTTCACCTTAATTTAATCCCATTTCCTTGTCAGGGTTTACTTTTCAAGCACAGGCGCTGGGTTTAGCCACCTGAAGTTTCTCAGTGCCTCCTGTTATTCAAGAAATCCCCCCCATGCCAAGCTCAGTACCTCAGCAGGAATCAAGCTGACTTTAGATTCATGTCCTGAGAGATGCCCTTTCAAAGTCCCCCCTCTTAGAGGAGCAATGAACTTTTGATTTGGCTCTAAGGTTAGAGTTAATCTTGACAAGTCTGGCAGTCAGGATCTGTTAGGATCTGTCAGAACCTGACAGCCTGACCTGGGACTGTGTACAGGATGGGAAGATACGCAGAAACAGAGGTGGCAGAAGAAGGTGCAGCAACAGTAGTTTGGCAGATGATGTGAGCAAAACCATTGCTTGGCATTATGGAGATGTGGAATTCCCTTCCATGGCATGGAAGATGCTTTTCCCCGAGTAATAAAATCCTGAATATAAAACCTAGGGAGGCAACAATCACTTGCTGGGTTTTTTGGGAGACTATTTAGACTATCTTGGCTCAATCCTGGAATAAAGTTTCTTGTAATCTGCAAAAAGTAATGTCATACTCTATGCATTGCTCTTTACTGAAGAGGCTGGTGTGTTTCTTGCTTCAGAGAGTTTGTAGGCAAGGAAGGTACGGCTACACTGAAGGCTTTCCTGGTGCTACATTTGTGCTAGGAAATAAACCCCTGTTCTCTGGCCTAGAGGTTCCCTGGCATGGTTCAGCTTTTGTCCATACAGCTAAACCCTCTCATCACCAAAGCAGATGGCTGCATCCAAACCGACTGCAAGGACGCTGGCTTGTGCCAGCCTGCACCTTGGATGGACGTGGTGTGGGTTGTCTGGGCCTCACCCGTGCCAGGACCTTTCTGATGATTTAGTTGCTGATCATGAACTGGTGCTCAAGCCTCATTTCTGGCTCTGTTTTGCTCTTTGCTGTAGACTAAAGCCTCAGGTGTTGCATGGAGAATCCCGCTCTGGCTTGGAAGGAGGCAGTGAGAGTGGCAGGGTGCCACGCGGTGGGCTTCACCTGTGTTCAGCTGTGCAAGCCAGGGGAAAACTGGCTTAGAAGCATCATTGCTGCCCATAAACCACAGCAGGAACAGCAGAAGGACTGTTTCCTGGCATAAATGTGTGCACAAGGCAAATGATTTATGGTAGAAGAAGTTTTTCAGGGAGGATATGATGGAGCTGAGGGCTTTCACGATAGAGGAGAAATCATCCCGAGCAGAAACTGTTGGATTTTTGCAGGCATTTAGGGCAACATGAGAGGATGCGTGTGTAGAGGTGGGCATGATAACAGCAATGGCCTGGCTCAAGTGACTGCACAGCTGGGCTCCTTCAGCTGGGGATGGAGCAGGCACCAAGGGAACAGCCACAGGCTCTGTCAGGAGGGAGGACTAGAGACAAGAAGTGGAGAAAAGGAAAGACTGTGAGGGAGCAGGGGGTGAACGGTGTCTGGAAGTGAGACTGCAGCAGGATGAGATGGTAAAGATGCAATGTCAAGTTTCAGGAAAGGTGAAAGAGAAGGGGAGATTAAAGATAATTACTAATTCATCCTCTCTCCCCATCAAAGCTACATGACACTTCCATCCCTTATCTCTTTGCCAAGCCCTGCTTCTCCCCTCCTTGTCCAGCTCCACTTCTTTCTCTCATTTTTATTTTTGGCTTTTGTTCCTCCTCCTCCCATCCAGTCCCTGTGCACTCTCTCTGCAAGTGTTGAGTGTTTACCAAGTGCACCAGGTAGGGGCAACTTGGGGATACGTTGTTGAGAATGGGATCTGTAGCCCTCACTAACATGTCCCCAAGCCTTATTTTGCTGTTGGGCTAGTCATGGCCAGTGCACGTGTCACCACAAAGCCCTGGAAGAGGCTGTGCAGCACAGAAATATCACTGTGCAATGGCCTCCAGTTGGGATTTCCGTGGCTACCTGCAGCCTTGTGGGGATGAGCATGTGACAAATTGGGCTGAGCATGAATAGCAATGGGTAGGAGAGAGTTGTAAGGTCTTGAGGCCTTAGATGTCCTGCAGTGTCATTTGTGAGACAAGCAGGGAGAATTTTTTGGATAACCATGTACTTCAACCCTCCAGTAGATTTGAACAAAGCAGATTTTTTTAAATCCCACAAGCTAAAGAGCAATGTCAAGGCAAATGGGAAGTGTTGAGCATTTTGCAAAGCACTTCCACCAGTGCCAGTCACCCCCACTGGGTCGCTTTAGCCGCTGCATCCACCCAGTCCCCCTCTCCCATTTTCTCAGAGACAACTTGCTGTTTTTAGTGGCGCATGGGCGAGGCGGTTCTTTTGCCCCATTTTGCAAATCTGGCTTTCAAAATCAGTGATAACCACCTTTTACAGCATGCAGGAGCCATGATTAGCACCCCAGGCAGGCCGAGGTTCAGTTTCAGGGCCAAGGAGGGCCTGAGAATAAACATACTTTGCCAAAATATGTCCAGTTTTGTTTTATTGCAGCAAGATTGTGAACTGACATACTTCCCTTCCCAGCGTAGAGAGGCCACATAGGCATGCAAAGGGTTTGTGGCAGAAAGTGTTTCTGCTTGGCCATCTGGGCTCCTGTGCCTGAGAGGGGATTTGGCTAACCCTGAACACGATGCCATCTGCCAGATCCATCCATTTCTCCTTCGCTGTCTGTGTAATACTCCTCTTATGCACCCACAGCAAATGGCAGACCACCTGCGTGTTTTATCTTTTAAAAAGAAGCTTCCAATTTGGCTGACTCTGAAATGCAGGATTAGTTGAGAAAAGTTTTCTTAGGGACATAGCGTTATTTTTTTAATGTCCAAAGTTGACGTTGTACAAAGACCCACGCCTGGATTTAATTTATGCCGAGGGCATGTTGACTGCAGTGGATGGCTTCTGCAAGAACGCATCTGATTCTGTATTTTATAAGCCCCGTGTCTGTTTTACCGCAGTGACTGAAACCCGCAGTCAAGATTAGGATGCAATTGTGCTAGGTGCTGTACACACGTGATGAGGAAAAGCCACTTTACATTGAAATACAGCTTGAAATCAAAGGACTGATTGTGGCTGGAAGTGCCAGTGATTATTTCCACCCAGGCCAAATGGGTGGAACCCTCCATTGCTTTTCTTTTGACAGTCTCTCTCTTTATATTGCAGTGCCAATCTCATCTCAGATTTTCCAAGCTCCAAGGGGAGATGAAGTGTGTTATTTGTCACGCTGAAGGGAACATGAGCTGTGCTTCAGACGAAGGGGCTATTCAAGGGAAATGGCACCACCAATACACTCTTTGCTGCAGAGCAAGAAAACTCACATTGCTACTTGAAATTAAAAAAGTGAAACATCGCAAATCACATGAATTCCCAGACACAGAAGAACCAGCCAAGTCCTGGATTCTCGCGCACATTTTGCTTACATCTGTGAGCATGCAGTCTTTTTTTGGAGCGTTTCCTCTAGAGCTAGACAGAGTTTTGTTTAGAAAAATAAGATCAGTGTTTGCTGACACATATCTTACATTCATCACAGCTATTTACCGATTCACTTGCCATGATTAATGGGATAGCAAATGATGAATGTTTAATAGAGAGTACTCCACAAATGGACGAGGCGACTGCAAAATATTTAATATTTCAGAGCAAGCAATCTATTTGGGAACATCCCTTCCTTTGCCCTTGTATTTCTTTTTCTCCCATCCCTTGTGCTGTGTGCCATGGGGGTCTCGGGTTGGGCCTTGGGCATGGCTTTGGCAGCTCTGATTACGGTACAGCCTCTCCAGTGATGGGTACGGATGCCACTAGAATAAATGGAAGGTTGCGATTTTTTGAAGGGGAAGGAGGGACAGTAGTGACAGCTGTGATTATAATTCAGTATTTCTAGTTACTGGTGTAAGAGCATTTTATCCTATGTCTTTTAAGACTATTAATTGTAGCTGGACATGAACTATTTGTGCTTATTAAAATGACCTTATCAAAAGAGCAACTTTAGTAAACTTCAGTCATGTGGACAGAAACACTGAGGGTCAAAATGAAGCTAATTTGGGGGAATGCTTCAACCATGCTGGGAAGACTAAAGATATGTCATGGCTCTTGAGTTGTTTGCCAGCTGCTCATCCACCTACTCCCATTATTTGGCTTTTCTCTCCTTGGTCCTTTCCTCCATACTCTTTCCTCTCTGTGTCCCTGCCTGTCCACTGCTTTCCAGAAGGAAAGGGACCAGGCAGCTTCATGGGGAGGACTTTCTGCCTGCAAGGCAGTGGCACTGTCGCTGAGCAAAACCCACTGACTAGTTAGCATATTATTCAGTCAAGGAGCTGAACTGCCTCTGCCTGTTGAGATGTTATGATATAATGCAATTCCCATTGACTTGCTACTTACTTATTAAGCTGTGTTTTGAATCCTGTGGCTTAGACCAGAGAGCATATTTTCTAGAGACAGTTGACTTAGTGAGTAACAAGAAGGTTGGCAAGCTACCAAGGGAAGTTGAACAAAAAGGTGATTTTCATTCTCTGAAGGCTGCTGAGCTGACTGCTGATAAGGTGCCAAGCGTTTCCTAGCTCTCACATATCTGAACTCCAAATTCACAGGCCTCCTGAGGAATTTAGGAGTCTCTTTGTTAAGCCTATTAAATCCCCCTGATGTTTTTAACAGCAACTTAGATTTTATCACTAATAGAAGAAAACTCACAGTTCTCTGGATTTAGTCCATCTTATCTCAATAGCTGAAAGAGAGCTTGGCTAAAAGGATAAAGATTTTTTTTCTTTCTATCAGTGAATTAAGCCATTCTCCTTGCATCAGTCCACAACAGACAAATGCTCTGACATACTCTTGAGCATTTGGGCTGGAGTGATTCAGGAGGTTACTGCTCTGGCACTGTGGAGACTCCAGTCCCTGAGCAGGGACAGCAGCAGCCGTTGTGCATTGAGCTCCTCAGTGAAATTCTCTGTGTATTAGTGTGAGTGGTGCAACTGGCACTGATGATAGCTCAGGTTAACTGAAGAGGGGACGACTGCCTGTGCCATGGACCAGGAGCTGAGGCTTAGAGCAGACACCTACAAGAGATGCCATAGGAATGCAGAATAACAGCATGGATGAGGTTTGAAGGCATCTCTGGAGATCATCTATCTAGTCCTGCTCTCCTGCTTAGAGCAGTGTCAGCTAGATCAGGCTGCTCAGGGCTAAGTCCAGTCCAGTTCTGAAAATCTCCAACGATGGAAACCCCATGCTCTCTATGGGGAGACGTGCTCTGTTGTCTGAGCACTTCCACAGTAAAAAAGTTGGGGTTTTCATGTTCAAGTGCAATTTCCTGTGTTACAATTTGTGCTCACTTCCTCTTTTGTCACTGGGCACCACGGAGAAGAGTCTGTCTCTGTCTTCTTTACTCCCCCCATCAGATATTTATTTATACACACCGATAAGGTTCCCCTAAGCCTTCTCTTCCCAGGCTGAACAGCCCCAGCTCTCTCAGCCTCTCCTTGTTTGTCACATCTTCCAGTCCCTTAATCATTTTTGTGGCCCTTTGCTGGACTCACTGCAGTATATGTTTTGTCCATGACTGTCTTGTACCAGGGAGACCAGAATGAGACACAATGCCTCAGTGTTGAGTGGAAGGGAAGGACCAACTCCCTTGACCTACTGATGATGCTCTGCCTGATGCAGCCAGGATGCTCTGCCTAATGTGCCCAGCCCTCTTTGCTGCAAGGGCACATTGCTAGCTCATGGCCAACTTGCCCACCAGGATCCCCAGGTACTTTTCAGTCAGTGGGCCTCCATCCTGCTCTGGTGTCTGAAGTTGTTCCTGTCCAGGTTCCTTCCACCTGTTTCTTCAGCCTGTGCAGGTGTCTCAATGGCAGCACAACACTCCGGTAAGTCAGCCGCTTCTCCCAGTTTTATGTTGTCTGCCAGCTTGCTGAGAGAGCACTCTCTCCCATATTCCAGGTCATTAAAAAAGATGTTAAATATTATTGGCCCCAGCATCAACCCCTGAGGTATTTCACTAGTGTCTGGCCTCTGTCTGGACTTTGTGCCACTGATCCACACCTCACTGTGCATTTATCTAGCCCGTACTTCTTTGGTTTATTTCTAAGGATGTTTTGGGATACAGTGTTTAAAGCCTTGATAAAGTCAACATAAACAATATCCACTTTGCCTTGGCCTCTACTGGTGAGATTTGCATTCAAGAATCACAGGTCCCTGAGATCAGAAGCAAATGCTCTTCCTGGTGAGGTGGTCTGTAGCAGACACCCACCACAACATTGCCTACATTGGTCAGCCCTCTAACCCTAACTCTTAAGCTCTCATCTGGCTCATCATCCACCCCCAGGCAGAGCTCCATGCACTGCCCCTCCTCTTGCACCTAAAGGGGGAACCCCCTTCATGCTTTCCCAGGCTGGCCTTCCCAAAGAGCCTGTATCCATCCATGGCAGCACTCCAGCTGGTGAGCTGTCTCACCACGTCTCCGTGATCCCAAACAGATCACAGCAGTGCAACTGGACACAGGCCTCCTAATTCCTCCTGTGTGTTCCCCTTGCTGCATGTGCCAGTCTACAGGCAGCTCAGAGAGGCACTTGGTCCTGCTCGTTTCTGAGAAAAGGTATGAGGACTTCCCCCATAATGCTGTTCTCTCAGAGCTTCCTTATTTCTCTGCATGCACCTTCTTTTCCTCTGAAATTGTTGTCAGTCATTGGAACAGGCTGTTCAGGGGTGTGGTTGAGCCACCATCCCTGGACATATTCAAACAGTGCGTGGATGAGGTGCCTGAGAACACGGTCTAGTGGTGGACTTGGCAGTGCTAGGCTAACGGTTGAACTTGACGATCTTAAAGGTCTTTTCCAACCTAAAAGATTCTGTGTTTACTTGTGTTACATTATATTCACTGCAAGTTAAATGCTGCAGACTGCAAATTCCCCAGCTCTGTGGTCACAGAGCCACACCAGGACTCATGTGGAAGGAGGCTGCAGCATAATCCACAGGTCTCATCCCAGTACCCTCCTGCTGGGCACTGCTGTCCTTGCAGAGCATTTCCACAGAAGATCGGCGTTACTTCAGACTGTGGATTCACTGCACTAAACTTCTGTAATGTGATCATATCTCACTGCTGCTGTTGGGTTGCCTGCCTCATTCCATGCATCACTTGCGAGAAGGATTGGGCAAACAGGTGAGGGGGGTATTGGACACCTTGGACTGTCAGTACTGAAGTTTAGAGACATGTAGACAATGAGGGATGAGCCTGCTGGGAAGGGAGACTGCTCCTTTGGCTTGGTAGGCAGGACATGGAGGACCTGGATTGTTTCATTGCTTCTGCTATTAGCTTCCTGGTCATGACTGATAAATCTCTTTTGCAAGAGCAGAGAGAGATAGTAATAACTTCCCGGTTCTCTACAACTGTTGTAACAAGTATTTCTTGAAACAATAATGGGGAGCACTGTGGGATGAGAGTCTAAGATGAAAAGAACCTGTTATGGCTGTAAAGGTGCAGCAAATAAAACCTCAGGCAGCTGAGGAGGGATGAGTTTCAACAGCAATACTGAAAGTCTGCCTAGAAGTCAGCTTGAGTCAGAAAAAAATAGAAAGGGTTTCCTAGCAAGATGTGAAAAGATGAAAAAAGCCACATTGTTTCTGATATAAAATAATTGTTGCAATGTGTTTTAGAACAGCTTTACAGCTGATTAAGGCAGGGAGTTGGCATAAGGGATAGCTTCCTTCAGGAGAACTCCTTGTAAAAGCTTAAGGAAAACAGGATAAAATGTAACTCACAGGATTCTCTGGAAAAAAGCTGATTTTGCAGAAGGGGGTTCAGCTTTTCTTGATTTTGTTTTCCCATGGACCACTTTGAGGGCTGAATCCAGGGCTCACTTCTGTCAAGGTAACTGAGCAGACACGTAGGAGCACAACACATACTGCCCCTTCCTTCATGGTTGTCTCCTGATTTTCATCTACAGGATAAGTGATGTTTCTGTTTGACTTCTCCTCCTATGTCTTCCCAAGTCAGCGAGTCACTTCCAGGGATTTGCTGATGGAGAGAGCTCGTGGATGGCAGTGTGTGCTATGAAACCATTTTTTCATGGGAATGTCTCAGAGATGGGTACAGGATATGTTATTGCCACATAAATAGAGTGTGACTTTGTAGTGTGTCAGCTGCTTTTTGGTTACTGTTTATTCCCATACTGAAGAGTTAACCAGTAAAATTTTGGGGGCCTTCAGGCTTGGTGTTCTTAGGAAGGTGAAGCATTAAGCTACTGTATCAGTCAGCACTTGTCCTGACAGGTAAAAAATAGCCAGTGAGGTTCATTACTGACCTCTTCTGAGCTATTTTGCTGGGTGTACATGGAAAACCACCTTTATTTTATGTAGTTTCTTTCCAACAACAAAGGTTTTAAAGCTTCTCCTGTCCATCATCTCTATGACACTGGCTGTGCTTACTGCATGCTATTAACACTTCTGCTGTGGGAGAAAGGGAAGCTGCTTTTCCAGCAGCCAGAATACAACCAGCAGTGTTAGCTAAACAAGGGCCTTCATTCAACATCTGCATTTAAGAGATGTAAAGACAAAGTGAGCAAATAAAAGCTGGTGTACATTCTCCAGAGCAGAATGTTTTTCTAACATCTGGTGTGAGACTGCTGTTAGTGGATATCCCATACACTTACTTGCAGACCACCAGATACTTTCTGGATCTCCATAATCTGGCAGAGAGGAAGCCCAGTGGTGGACAATAAAAAAAGCACACGGTTAAGTGAAACTGGATGCACATATTTACTGGCAGCACTATTAAAAAAATATATCCCTCCCTTTTCACATTCTGTTCACTTCCATCCCCCCTCCTGACTCTTCCCAAAGATCTGCCAAAGCATTGCCAGTTTTTCATGAGAAATGTTTCCACCAGGAAATCAAATGTTGGCCATTATAATTGACATGTTACAGGCTCATCTCCGCAAATTAGTTTAACCACCACAGAAAGTGTGCCCTGCTCTTATGGTGAAGAAAAAGGAGGGGAGAAGACTTTCTTAGGAAAACTTTCCCCAAACCTATTGTAAAATCCATTTGAAAAGGGTGTTTCCATTGTATTCTGAACAGAATTTGATGGATGTAAAACAGAGAAGCAACCATAACTGTTCAAGATGAATCTCAACAATGGCTTTTTGAAACAATACACTATGATCAGATGGATTCTTCCACATGGAAGCAGAATCTTGAGGACTACAGGAGAGGTTTAAACTTGGGGTTTAGAAACATTTCTGGGTATTTTCTTCCCTGTAGTTAGAATGGGAAAAAAACCCCACAGCCATAAAGGACAAACAGAAAACCACACTAGTTTCTTCTGGAGTTTTGTTTTGCTATTATTTTTAGAAGCTTGACTGACCTCCAAATGTTTTAAGTAAAATGTTTACATGAATATTTTAGGAGCACTGCTTTTTACTACTGTCAATTTCAATTTTGCTTCAGGAACTGTGGACTCATAGGCATCTCTTACTCTAAAGGAGTAGAGCAGGATTTCAATCCTAGTCTGAAGAGCTGAGCAAACAGGCTGGGCAACTTATTCTAGCATTGATTCAGTAAACAATCTAGGTGTGTACATAAGGTTTAGCACATGCATGAATGACACGTGGTAAACCTCTACCAGAATGCTTGCTGCATTCCAGTGATTCCAAATCTGTTATTACATATGCATTATATACATTGGTTGTATATGCAATGCATTCACACACACATACAGATATATATACACACACTATTGTTTCTTGTACATAATATGGCTACTTAGTTTTGCTGTCTCTTTACCCTTGTGAGAAGCAGCCAATCTGAGAGGAGCTGGTGTTGTTACAGGCCAAACATGTGAATTTCTGTTGATGACAGGGCAGTAGTGAACTTTTTTCCAATTACCTTTCCTCTGTTGACCTGTCAGCTGGATGCCTTTCTTCAAAGCTGGGCTGCAGCAGTTTTACCATCAGTTGCTTGATACAAATTGTTTACCACCCCACTGTTGATACTGAACTGATGAGCTTTAAAGGACTATCAGGGTGTCTCTTAAGCACACACACTGAAATGCAGATATTTTGTAAGCTCTCTTGAGAAATCTTTTATGATCAGAATAAACCCAGCTCACTTTTGATAAAGTCTTGCCATCCTTTTGGTCCTAAGGAGACCACCAAGAGCCTCAGTGCCACACAGAGAAAAGGGTACAGTCAATGCTAACTGTAGTTTGAGCTGTTGGATGTAATGAACCTACACAGTCCAAAAATGAGACCAAAAAAGAAAGGTGGAAGTTACAGCAGCCTACTACACAGCAGTCTGGGTTGACCATTGCATCCAGTAGTTGATCAAAACACAGTTTTGCAAATATTCTAGAAATTCAACAATGAACCCTTTTAGAAAATGTTTCATTCTCAACTGCTGTTGATTTGAAGATTGCATTAACAAGGCAAACACATTTTTCAATTCCTGCCACTCTCTCAGGTGACATTTGTCCCTAGTTTTGCTCATGTGAACAGTGCTCTTACCTACTGCAGTAGCAGAAGTTGTACAACACAAGTGTGAACATGCAAAAGCAAAGATCCAGTTTCAGTGGGGGCTCAAGAACACACTTGAATTCACCCAATTTTGGAACAAAGGCCTTGCAAAACTCTTGCAAAGACTACAATCATGCGGTTGCTTAACTTCATGCACCTAAGTAGCCCCTTAAAGCCAGAAGAAGTGCCCAGGCTTAAGACCAGCATATACACAAATGATCTGCTCGTTTAGGACCATACAAAGGCTGATAATCTGATTATGCATTCATACTTGATATAAACATTCAGGAGCACAGACACCATCTGCTTATCAAGTTCATTTTTTCACCAAGTAACAGTGTGTCATACGTTCTCTTCCCTGACCTTACCAAGCTCAGTATAGCTTGGTACCAAAGGAGTTCTGGCTTTCAACCCTGGTCTTGAGAAGTTCTTGAAGCAGGTCCTGAATGTGGCTCCTGATCCCTTTGATTGCTTTGAGTGGTTCAGGGTTTCTCAGAAAAGAAACATTTCAAAATACTTTTAAATGAAGCTTTGCCATTTTTCTGTGTATGCACAGTCAAATGGCTGAGTCCAAAGCCATATACTACAGGCATGCATATATCCCTCATCATATTTTCAAATGAATGTCGTTCACTTTAAAATGATAATACCTAGAAGTACGCATATGGAGAATCGGGGAATAATGCCTAAGTAATAATCATTACATAATGATTTGATTCAGCGATACATAGTCGATTAACACAAGTAGTAAAGCGTTCGGGTTTTCAGTTCATATAGCCTAGATAAAACATCTAAGAGCACTACTCTTGACATTTGATCAGTGCCATGTTTTGAGTTTCTAGAGAAGCCTTAAAGGTTAATGCTATATTTCATCCTTCCAAGCTCTGCATTTGAAAGCTCAGCCCATGAAGCATCACCTGGTGCCAAGGAAAGGCAGTCATTATTTAAATCACATTTTGACATAAGTTGTGCAGAAGTCTCAGTTGGCATCTTCTTCACAGGGAAATAAGGTACCTTCAAGAGTGGTTTAAATCAGATGAAGTGCTTTTGCAGAGGAGAGGAGAGGAGAGGAGAGGAGAGGAGAGGAGAGGAGAGGAGAGGAGAGGAGAGGAGAGGAGAGGAGAGGAGAGGAGAGGAGAGGAGAGGAGAGGAGAGGAGAGGAGAGGAGAGGAGAGGAGAGGAGAGGAGAGGAGAGGAGAGGAGAGGAGAGGAGAGGAGAGGAGAGGAGAGGAGGGGAGGGGAGGGGAGGGGAGGGGAGAGGAGAGGAGAGGAGGGGAGGGAGCTAAAAAGACCTGTATTGCAACTTGGTCACCAAAAGGAGCAAATGGAAAGAAACCCAACTGGGGAGGGCAGAAGGGGAGATAGAAGATCATTTTCCATGCATTTCTCAGACAGTAACATAGTCTGAGAAGTAGAGAAGCAAAACCAAAGGGGATTTAGCATCCACTGGAGAGCATTTGATGGACTGAGTGAAAATCTCTGTCAGCTGGAGGAGACAGGGACTGGAGGTAATTAGGACAACTGTAGGAGTACCACAGGTGGAGGAATAACTGCCCTGCTTAAGCCAGTTATTGGGCATTGGCACACTGTTGTGAAACCCTCCCCTGACCCTTGTGCGCTGACAGTCCAGCACCAATGATGTGACTGCGAAGGGAAGGATGATGGGGTAGTTTCTAGGGACAGCTTTGTGCTCAACGTGCTCCTTCAGAGCCTGAGCTGATCTTGGGAGAAAGCCTTGGGAACAGCACCAAGGTATAAACAAGGAAACCTGGTCTGTATCCTGGGAAATACCAAGGAGAAGCAGAGAGGTTCATACTGAACACCTGCTCTAAGTGTGGAGTGACTCCTGCCCTCAGCTGGGGGAGGAAAAGGGGAAGCCGGATGTCACAGAAATATCACTTTGTCGTTACCTTTGTCAGGAATGTTGGATCCCTGGCACAGGAACTGAAGACACCTCGTGAAACTGTCACTGGAACAGGTTGCCCAGAGAAGCTGTGGATGCCCCATCGCTGGCTGTCTTCAAGGCCAGGCTGGATGAGGCTCTGAGCAACCTGGTCTAGTGGAGGGTGTCCCTGCCCATGGCAGGGGGGTTGGGACTAGATGATCTTTAAGGTCCCTTCCAACCCAAACCATTTTAAGATTCTATGAAATGACAGTGAGAGAAAGCATGTCTGAGGACATTTTCTGATGAAATACCTGGGAAGAGCGTTTGGTATGAGCCAAGGGCTGAGCCGCTGAGAACTGACAGAAGCAAAGCACGTCTGTGCTTCTGGTAAGCTGCAAGCTGGCTGGAAACAATAAACTGTCCTACAGGCAATCCTTGTGACTCATTGGATGATGTAGTCCTTGTCCCAAAATGTCATCCTTCATGGGTTTGAAAAGAAAAAAAATATATACAAAGACTAAAAATATCTCTGCATCCTTGTGCCTGCCTGACAAAAGGACAGCTCCAGCAGGTGCACCTACACAGCAGGCACAGGTCTCGCAGCGAAGACACTTCCCTGCTTGCAGTCCTCATCCTTACACAGTAGGAGACAGTTAAAAATAGTTTGTACTACACAAGACTTTTAAGACCAGTCAGGGAGGACTTAGAAAACCATCTCAGGTGTTTCCTTACAGATGCAGATGTGTATACCTTGTTTTGTCTTGTTTATACCAGTCAAGTGGTGATTTGAGGATATAATTTGTAGCATGGTGTAACATACAAAGTAAAGCATCAGATGTTCTCCAAAGACCTCATTTTAAACTCTGCTTCTAGTTGGGTTCTGATGTTTACTGCAATGTGGCGAATGAGACAGTAGAGATTTTTTAGTTTTTCAACTAAAGCTTTGCCTTTTGTTGCTATCAAAGCTTTTGTTGCTATCATATAGTCAATAAACCAAGACATTACTGAAGCAGTTCACATCTAATAGCTGCTTTTCCTTTTTTTTTTTTTTTTTTTTTTTCTCTCAAACACAGGATAAAAAGCTTTGGAAGAATAACTCTTGTATTTCGTAGAATTGCACTGCAAAAACAACTTTTGCACCTTGCTAAAAGTGGTGATGAAATCCAAAACCAGAAATGGGATGAACATATATATTTACAAAGCTTTAATGGTCTGAGCTGGGAAAGGAGATACTGCTGTATTTGACTGTACAGTTCTAATGAAGGAATAAAGAAGCAAGAAGCCTGTCCTAGCAAGCAGCCTGTCCTAGCAAGAAGCCTGTCCTAGCAAGAAGCCTGTCCTAGCAAGCAGCTAGGACTTCTCACTGATCCAGACTCCTAAAATCTATGACCTTTGAAAGGAGAGTTTCAAGTAATACTGATGACATCTGGTTTGTTGTTCTCATTCGTGAACCTTCTTGTCTGTAACAGCACAGAATAATCAGAAATGTCTTGTGCTCTTGGCTGCTTTCTTTTAAATTAGCATTCCTAGTCAAAATAGAGAATTTTTTTAAACAGTCACAGAGTGGCAGATTTTTAGATTTTGCTCCTCATTCTAAAAATTCTTCAAAGCCTTAGTCTACTCAAAAGAATAATTAAAAGAAAAAAATGGGATTTGAAGTACATGCAGAAGAGAAAACTCCTATGTCTAGACTGCTTGTGCAAATCTAGCCCCGAGGTTAGTTTTTAGTCTCAGCCAACCTTAGTATCTTACCACACCAGAAATGGGTCCATCCAGGCTAAATTGCTGTGCATCAAAAGAACAGGAGTACGCAGCTGACAGGGCTGCTGACAGCATTGAACTGGGCAGAATGAGAATGAACTTCCATGCCTGAGCTATTGGCTGAGTGCCCTTTATCAGCTCTGGATTCACACCTGGCTGAAGGTGCTAAGAAAAAGTGATGGGCATGTATGCAGTGGTTGTACACTCATACAGACTCTCTCTCCATACAGACACACATACATATATATAAATATATATGCTTATATAAATACACTGTATTGCTTCATAATTGTATTATTTACATGCTATATATATGTAGTCTGTAGTATCTATATTTTATATCTACATCTCTCCTTATATGCATATGGGTATCTGTCTAGGTATACACACACCTAAGCACAGCACACATTATTTTAAATTCCAGTGGTACTGGTGTTTCCAGGGACTTGTGAGAAGGGCATAGTCATGCAGGCACACTGTCTGTGCATGCTGTGCAGCCATACACCATCTTCTTGAGAAATGTTTGCTTACAGTTTACCAGGTAAACGTACAAGGCTGCAAGTACCAACAGACACTGTGGTGATTTGGCAACCCAAGGCTGAAGCAGGTGACAATCACAAAGCTTTGCCTTAAAGCCACTCCTAACCCATGAGAAGCTTTGAAGATTAGAGCTTCACATCCATTTGTTCTTAATGCTGTCAGATGACAGCATGGTACAACCCACATTGACAAGGTATGAGGTCAAAGTGTGGGTGCTCATTGGCTGCTGGCAGTGGGGACTGCACCCACGGCTGGTGCGATGTGCTGGATCAACAAGTTTAGCACACATAGCCAGATTTGTCAGTTAGCCTTAGGCATTGTCACTGGCTGCCAGATCTGGTCTCCTGTCCAGCTTTCCATCAGAGAATCACAGTTGGCAGGGTTCCCCCAGACTGAGTGGAGATGCCAGGAAGAGCTCATGCCAGCTTACAGACTTGGAGGGCGAGGACTGGGACTTCAGGTTCCAGGCAACCCTTCGTCTCGGCTTCACAGTGCAGCGAGGTGGCTGTTCACACAGGTGGCTTCACGCAAACCTACCAGTCATGATTTGCTCTGCAATTCCACCACATAGGCTTGGAGGTTAGAATAGGGCTCACAAAGGTAAATAAGGAACAGGATTCATAGGTTACATCTGTCTTAAACATGCCATAAAAGCCTATTCTGCTGCTCAGGTACATATTGAGAGCCTCAGAGCCAGCAGCTGGGACACAGCAGGTACCACGAGCATTGAGACTCCCCAGAGGGAAGGAGGAGTGAATTGACTGCCCTGTGGTCACTAGCACAAATGTTGTTCCTCCCTGGCATTTGCCAAGATGTTGAACATTGTACAGCTGGGCATGAAAAGATACTGAATTCAAACTTTATCAGATTTGCACAGGACTCAGCTGTGTGATCTCTAACCATCAGGCCGAAAAGAACAACTGAGATAATTTGTCTGAGTCTCTACCTAACTCCCCCAAATTAGTCCTTGATTCAGTTCCAGTAACTACAGTTGAATTTGAGGTTATCCTTTGGAGACACATTGACTGTAACCTTCTCCAGGAATGGCAAATCTGTGACAATCATCAGCCTCATCAGTGAAAAGAATTACATTGTATTTCTTGCTTAAACTTATCTATCAACTCTCAATGCAGAAGGCTGTTGTATATTTATCTGTAAAATCAAAGCCCTTTAGCAGAGTCTTAGAGGCTGTTTAGAGAAGATAAGGAGACTTTGTGTCTCCTGTAAGAGATCCTTCAGACAGTATGGCTTTGTGCTAAACTTCCTCTAATTTTTTTACACCCCTCTTGGAGTATGAACTCCACAACTGGACAACGCATTCCAGCTGCACCCATGCCAAATGCAGAGGCAACAGACCTTACAGAGCTCCTGCTCAGTAACAGGCTGGGGACAACATTCGAGAAGAGCATTGACCCTGAAGGTCCCAACATCATATTGTGATTTCATTACACCTGATTATTGGTCAGTGAGCCCTGATCTCTTCCAGAATCACTGCTCTGCAAGACAGAACACCTTATTAGGCAAACATGACCTGCATTTTTCTGTTCCTAAATATATTATATTGTATTTTACCAAACTAAAATTCACATTATTTGCTTGTGCCAGTATTTTTACCAATTCCCCAACATTGTTGCTAATGATGTTTTTTTCTGTATCTTTCCTGAAAAAGACAAAAATCCAGTGTCAATTTGTGTTACCTTTTATCTCAGTCAGAAAACAACTTAAGATTAAGCAAGCTTCCTTGCACAAGTCTAAGTGTATTGCTACAATAACATCATATGTATCAGCCAAACTTCTCAAACTAATTTAACATTAATCTTAAAATGAGAGTGTAATATACTTTATAAATATAGGTTATGCAACACTAATCCTATTACCTTCCTTTAATTATTCATTAGTGGATTGCTGTACCGGTTCTTTCAATATTATTGGAGGCTGACAGATCGGTAAATAAGGGGACCTGAAGCACCAGGCTTCCAATGGTCTGAGCTCCCATCCAAAGCTCAGACAAGGCACTGCTGAGACTTGAGGAGCAGCAGAACTCACACCATACATAACAAGCATAAAGTAGCCAGATCAAGAAAAACATTATGTACTTACCTGATGCAGGAGGGCAGAACCACAAACACCTCTGAGGTGGGATGCAGTGGAAAGGCACCTGTTGTTGTTTAGCCCTGGCAACTAAGCACCACACAGCCACTTGCTCACTCTCCCCTGGTGAGATAGGGCAGAGAATTGGAGGAGTAAAAGTGAGAAAGCTCGTGGGTTGAGAACAAGGTTGTTTAATAGGTAAAGCAAAAGCCACACACACAAGCAAAGCAGTTGCACACGGACTCGGAGGCAGCAGGAGGGAAGTGAGGACACAGCTCGCTGCATGGAAAGTCAATCCCCACCAATTTTACTGTCTCTCGCTGTAGACATACATACTTAAAAGACGATAAGCAAAAAACAATAATCGATTTTTTAAAAAATATATATGGATATATAAATATTCATATTTGTGAACATATTCATATATAAAAACATATATATCCATATATATAAACAAACACACCCACATACCTCACACACACATACACATACATCTCTCCTTTCTAAGAATAATCTGGAAATTCTGTTTGCAGTTTTCTGGATCTTCTGCAATCAACTCACGCAGGAAGGGGGTGATATAAAGCTGTAGTCAGAAAGCAATTTACCTTTTCAACAACTCTCTGATAAATACCTCTTTGACAAAAACCAGTTGCAGAAGTGTTGTGAGAAGGTAAAGTCAGAGAGGAGAGTAATGGGAGATGCCCCTCTTCATAATACGGTGATGTCAAGGGAAATGTTTCCTGCCCTACAGCCTTTACTCTGCTTTTAAGAAGTTGCTGGTACTCAAGTAATATTTCTGTGATCTGTACTAGTGTGTGAAGGCACCTTGAGGTTCTCTTCCTTAGAGGGTTCATGCATTTAACTCGTGGCCAGGGCAGCTTCCAGGTCGGGGAGGGTGGATGCTGTATGCAGGCATCCCTTAGGACAGAGTGTTCCATGTGTTACCCTGACTGCAGATCTTCCAGGCCAGAAGTAGACATATATAATCACAGTCCAGAGCAAAAGCCATCAAATTCTGCATAGGTTGCCAAAAAAAGCATCAGCCTGGGTTATTCCAGAGAGCAGGCTGGTGTGGGAGCCCATGCAGGCAGCTCTGCTGCAAGAGCCTCGGGAAAAGTCACTCCTGGAAACAAAACACCCACTTGTGATTTTCTGGAAGGGTGACATCTCTTTGAAACAGTAATCTTCTCCCAAAGAAACAGCCTTTCCTGGGACCTGGTGAAGAGGACAAGGTGATCAGCTAAACCCCTGGTCTGTGTAAGGGCTGCATGGGCCCGCTCTGCATCCACACAGCACAGATTGGAGTGGAAATGCTGGGGCAGGGCGCCGTGGTCCTTGCCCGAACAGTCTGGTCAGGGGGCTGGTGATGGCAGACCACAGCCCCAGCAAGAACACGCCAGAAGTTGAGCTAAGGGATGTCATGCAGAGCTCAGCTCCCGTCCATGGTGCCCAGCACGCTTTTGGTATGGATGTCCCCAGAGCAGGGAAACCCTCGTGGAGTGGCCACAGGCACTGCTGCGAGCACAGAGGTGGGTTTGTGGTCTGGGAGGGGAGCTGGAGGGTTGTCCCAGTGAAGACCACTCCTGGCCTACTGGGGAGACCTTGGCTTTGCTTGAATGATGAGGGCTGCACGTGCACCATGAATGGGCTTTATGTTCACTTTATGAAGTGAAACATCATGATCTTTTTTGGTTTCCAGTTTCTAATTACTTGCCTTGCCCATGTTTTTCTCTGGTATTGTAGGTACTTTCCTCCAACTAAGCTCTGGAGTTGCCTGGGTATTTGATGGGGCTGTGCAACCCTCAGGAAAACCCCTCTTGGCTTATTTTTCCACCGGGCTGCCAGCTTACCAGGAAACCGGCTACTGCTGCACTGCTCAGAGCCACGCAGGTCAAGCCAAGCTCTTGCGCACCGCAGTGAGGCCAGGAAAGCTTGTCCTTCCCTCTTGCTGCCCCAGGAAAAATATGATGTAGGGCATTTGGCCAAGGCATCACCACACCAGTAATCTTTCTGTTATTTTTTCTGTATTAGCAGGTGGCTTTGCTAGATGTAGTGCTCAGGGTAAAAGCCAATTTCCCAGACCCTGACATGTGGGAGCGACTCAGGCTTCAAGCAGAAGCAGATGCCCATGCTCTCCCCTCTTCCCTGCAGGCTAACTGGGCTGCCTCCCACACTGCTTCCCTTGCCATAACCCAGAGGCGATGGCTCAGGAGCAACTTCAGCCCAACTCCTACATCCAGCATTTTGCGAAAGACACTGTCTCCTTTTATCTGCTGATCTCCGATCTTCTGATATAACTAAAGATCCTGAATTAATGCTGTTGTCTGTGGCTCTGCCTGTCTGTCTGTCAGCGAGTCTGAGTTCCAGATACTTTTTTGTTCAGTTCGTTGTCGAGATGCTCTGATAAGCAGCATTTTTGTGACTGGTTAAATAGCAACCGTGTGCAGAGAGCAGGGTTGATGGGAAGGTGACAGCAGTCCCTGTTGCAAGGATTTGGCTAATTATAGAGTAGCAGCTCTTCTGCTGATGTGGATTGTCACAGCCCTGCTGGAAAGCACAAGCCATAAAAATTCACATCAGCTGAAGACTTCACATCAGCCAAGAATTTGCTGCAGCTTTGTCTCTCTAATATAAATATTTATGTGGACGGATCTGGCTCCATCTTGTGATTTGGTAGTCTGTGAAATACCTATGGCTTCAGACCTCCTCCTCACCTCTCTGCCTCATTACAGCTCTAACAGGAGGTATTATAAACAACAGAGCTGATTTCCTGACACCAGGATTTTTATTTGAGTCTTGATTCCATGACAGTCAGATCATATTACTGCTGGCAACAATTAAGGTGCATGTGGATGGCCTTTGTTATCCTTGTGGATACAGGATGCTCTGAAGCACCAAGATCCAGAAAAGAACTAAGGCAATTATAACTACACATTTTGTTTCAAGTTGAAAACTTCCCTGTGTCTAGTTTGTTGTCTTTAATAGAGCACATAGGTGAACACATATGTTTTTAGGGCACTATCTGCTTAAAGCCTGGAGGTCATGATGGATATTTAAAGAACGAACAGGAAGAAATGGACTGCTGGTTTTTCAGACATTTTCTGAAGGAGTGCTTGTGAGCGTGGGTGCCATGGCACCGGGCAGGGGATAGAGAAGTGACATCACAGACCAAGTCAGCTGGAGGAGCTGTGAGCTGAAACTCCACCTCCATTCATATCGGTGGGTCTGAAAACTTCTGCTCAGTGCCAGGCTGAGGCACACGAATACAGGTTTTTTAATTTCTCAGGGCCGTAGCTGCACTCACCAGCAAGGCTGGAGGTGCCCCAGACTATCAGGAGGTCTCCCAGACCACCCAGTACCCTCATAATGCAGATAGAACACACTAGCAACATCAGATGTCTCCTTAAATGCAGAAATGCTGAATACCAGCCTCTTTTACCTAAGGCAAACATGGTAAATTGAATACCCTCCTGTGCCAGAAGAGGATTTGAAAGCACATCTTCTAGGAGACAGGGAAGCTGCTGGCAGGTTGGGGATGTACCTTCATGCTGAAGCTGTCTGATGGCTTAAAAGCGGGTATCAGACATCCTGGGGATATCAGAGGATCAAGAACACAAGTGGCTGCCACTGCTCTGGTGGTCCTTTTGCTCACCCAGGCAGGGGAGCCCCAGTTTCTTCTCCCTATTGCCCCAGCTGGCCCTGTGGGGTAGCCTGCCAAGCCTTGGGGTAAAGTGCAGGAGCAAGCATAGGGAGCAGGGCTCAACTCCCCCTTCTCCCTCCTGGGCAGGTGCTTGGACTGGGTCCGGCTGTGTTGGTCAATGAGACCATGTGCTGGGTCCTGCACTTGGGTCACAACAACCCCCTGCAATGCTACAGGCTTGGGGACGAGTGACTGGAAAGCTGCCCGGCAGGAAAGGACCTGGGGGTGTTAGTTGACAGCAGCTGAATATGAGCTGGGAGTGTGCCCAGGTGGCCAAGAAGGCCAGTGGCATCCTGGCCTGCATCAGGAACAGTGTGGTCAGCAGGACTAGGGCAGGGATTGTCCCCCTGTACTGGGCACTGGTGAGGCCACACCTCGAATCCTGTGTTCAGTGTTGGGCCCCTCAGTGCAAGAAAGACATTGAGGGGCTGGAGCGTGTCCAGAGAAGGGAACGGAGCTGGGGAAGGGTCTGGAGCACGAGTCCTGTGAGGAGCGGCTGAGGAGGAGGCTCAGGCGAGACCTTATCGCTCTCTACAACTGCTTGAAAGGAGGTTGCAGAGAGGTGGATGTTGGTCTCTTCTCCCAAGTGACAAGTAACAGGACAAGAGGAAATGGCCTTAAGTTGCACCAGGGGAGGTTTAGACTGGATATTAGGAAAGATTTCTTCACAGAAAGGGCTGTCAGGCATTGGAACAGGCTGCCCAGGGAAGTGGTTGAGTCACCACCCTGGAGGTATTTAAAAGACGTGTAGATGTGGCACTTGGGGACATGGTTTAGTGGTGGCAGTGTTAGATTTATGGTTGGACTTGATGATCTTAAAGGTCTTTTCCAGCCTAAAGATTCAGTGATGATAACTTTCTTTACAGCAGCCTGTATGGTGCTGTGTTTTGGATTTGTGGCTAAACCAGTGTTGATAGCAGACCAATATTTTAGCTATTGTTGAACAGTGCTTGCACAGCATCAAGGGTTTCTTTTCTCCACTCTGCTTCCCGCCAGTGAGTAGGCTGGCAGTGGCCAAGAGGCTAGGAGGGAATGTAGCTGGGACAGCTGGTCTGAACTAGCCAAAGGAATATTCCATAGTGTATAACATCATGTCAGCAATACAACTGGGGAGAGGAAGAAGAAGGGAGCTGTTGCTCAGAGACTGGCTGGGCATTGGTCTGCTTGCAGGAGGTGGTGAGTGATTTCCTTTGCAATACCTGTGGGTTTTTTTCCTTGTTCCTTCACCCATTAAACTGCCTTTATCTCTATCCAGAAGTTTTCTCGCTTTTGCTCTTCCTATTCTCTCCCCCATCTCTCTTAGGAAAGGGGGAATGAGTGAATGGCTGTGGGGGTGCTTGGCTGCTGGCCAGGTCAACCCAGCTCAGAGCTGTAAGCACCTCGCTGCTAAATGAATTTTTCCAAGCAAATTCATGGAGATGGGTGAAGCATCACCAGGAGGGCCAGGGTAAGAAGGATTTAGCCTCAGAAGTGCCAACTAGACTGGACTGCCTTACAAATGTGGGGTAGTCCTCCCCGCTGCTCTACATGCAGACAGACCTTGTGGGTCAGGGATAGAGGTATCTGTGGTACATCCTGGGGTAGGTTTGAGGAGGGAGTCATTTTTGCTGTCATGGACACAAGTACCACTTTGGAAGTGCACCTTAGCAGGGATGTTTCCTAGATGCATTCCCAGAGTCAGGCTGATAGGTCTGAAATTGCTGCAGTCATCTTGTTTATGTGCTGTCATTGTAGATTTGCACCTGAAAAGCCTATCGGGTAATACCATTCAGACCCCATATAGCAAATCTAAGAACAAACAAGCAAACAAAAAACCCAATCCAGGAGATGATGGATTTTTACTACAAAAGTACAGGTTAGTCTCTGAATGACTTTGATAAAAATTGGAGGGACTGTAACAGTAAGTCACAGCAAGATACTAGTTTGCACATCTTTCTATTCTTGACTTGTTCTTCTATTAGTTTTAGAAATCATAGATGTGGATAATAGACGATTTCAACAGATGACTGAGGAATTCTGAAAAGGTGACATAAATGGAAAGAGATGGAAATGGAGACAGACCATGCAGTACTGGAATGTTAAATAAAAGGTACTGCCTGCAATATTGGAATGTTAGGTAGGGATTCAGTCAGAGCAAAAACTAAGGAACCATTAGTGAAATACCTAGGAAAAATACCAGCGTATCCCTAAGAAGTATTTGCTTTCAACCAAAAACGCAGAAGTTTTTATGTGTTCACAGATGATTAGGGCCATCAAATTTGCCTCACAGTACAGTTAGAAATTGCTATTTTGTTGTATTCAGAAAACTCAAGCTATCATGCATAGGAAAGTGAGGCACATGGGTCATCTTCTCCCCCAGACTAGTTTTAAAGGAGTGAGTCCTGCTTGGTTCCACAAAAGAAAAGTCTTTGAGCATCTGCCCTGACAAGTCCTCTCTGGAGATGCCAGCCCGCGGCCCTAGCTGAGGTGCCTAAGGACTGATGCTTAGGTCTTGCCTTGCCCTCAGCATAAGGCTTTGCTGGAGCACAGACCATTTTATGCCCATCCCAAGACTATGGGCTCTCATATGCACTGCAGAGGGGTCTGTGAACACCCAACAGCGTGCAGGGTTCTGCATTTCACCCTCAAAGGGCAAACGCCTCACCTGTAGGCAGCAAATTCGTAGTAAGAGTTGGCCCTAAGGAGACTGCATTTTACCTGTCACACGTCTTTCATACCCTTGCATACAGGCTCACATTTCAAAGGGAGTTGATGAACCAACTGGTGTTGGGAAGGAACATAATTTTAAGCTGGAATCCATCCAGTAATGAGAAGCATTCTCAAGTGCAGAAAAGGACACCTCCAAAGAACAGAGGAATTAAGAGAAAGCAAACCAAGGTCTGTAGAAATATGATGTGTTATGTTCAAAGGAAAAGGGTGTGCATCTAAATTCCCTGCAAAATGAAAGCTTTGTGGATGACAGTGGCATGCATTAAATATAAGTCAACACAAAATATTGAGAGAAAAATAGTGTACAATAGTTCAATTTACTGGAAAAAAACATGAAGGCTCAATTTTGAGCCTGTTTCAGTGCAATTCTAGAAAGAGAAAATATATTTTCCCATGAGAAAAAAACACATTAATGATTCCTTCTTTTCAAAAGCAAGCGGGAGAATGTGATGTGACGGGTATAAACATGTGTAATGTCTACGAATTCTAACTTAAAAGATTTCAAAGCAGTGACAACTTGAAGCTCACAACAGCAGAAAAATCACATTCCCAAGATGCTGTGAAATAATTGGATTCATATTTAGATTTGAATTAAACTATGAAACTAGAAAAATCCTTAATCAAGAATATCAGCACTTGTCAAGGACAACAACTTTTTTGTCTTATGTGAACACTACAATTCTACCTCAATGGGAGGTAGAAGGGGGATGGTCTGGTGCATAGGGTGCTAATCTGAAATCTAGGTTCAATTCTCTGCAGCTGTCTTCTGTGCCCCCAGACAAGTAATAAAGCTGTACAACCCAAAAAGCAGGTTCTTACCTAACTTCAATCAGACTTCCAGTGAGAGACAGGGAGGAGTCAGGCACTCCACAGCTGGGCATTAGGCTTCTCGTGGCTCAGTTTACTCTGTACACAGAGATAATAATGTTTCCCTTCTCGAAAGTACAATAGCATGTGCTTAGATACAGTGACAATGGAAACCAAATTCCATACATACATGTTGAACATCATATACATTCTATAGGCCTGGGCACGAAAATCCAGGAGATCCCAGGGTAGTGGTGACATAAGCAATTATTCAGAGGTTGCTGAAGTGCTCGTAGCAGCTTAGTCAACAGGCTTTGATAAATCCAATCAAGCTATTTAAGTGCTTGCCCCATCCTGTAAGGAAAACTTGTATTTTAATAGCTGAGTGGGATTAATGTCTTCCAAGCTCAGGAAAAACATTGTGCTGCAGGCAGGGGCCTATCTTCACTCCTTGATCGTTTCTACCTTGGCTAAGCTGCCCGGAAAGCCAGTTGCATGAAAGCCAAGTGTATTCTGAACAGCTATGATTTGAGAGGATTCTGCTGCTGACACATGCCCAGCATCTTCAAGAGCCAAACCGTCAGTCATTGGTTAGACAACAACCTTGGTACATGCATCCCAAGGTACCGGTGGCCTCAGGCTGGTTCCAGCAGCATCAGCTCTGGAGGACAAGGAGTGGAGCCACCACTCTCACAAGATGGCAGGTGACAAACAACTGAGGCTCCGCAGCACAATCCCTGGCAGAAAGCAGGGTGTCAACGTTTTGCAGTCATTCCAATAAAGTCAGTTAGGACTGGAGCAGATCTCAGGGGTCAGCTCATCCAACCTCCTGCCCAGCTGCTCTTACAGCATTTCTGAACAACAGCTACTGAACATGTTCTTAAATAACTTCTAGGGTTGAAGGTGCATCTGTATGAAGCTCAGTGTGGGGCAGAGTGTTTGAAGTGCTGCAGAGAGCAAGAGATCAGGAGTGTGGCTAATTCATGCTCAGGGCCAAAAGGAGATAACCATTTGAGCCCACAGGGGTGTCCCAGTTGCTGACCTACAGCCACACATGACAGGTCAGAAGTTCAGCAGTGCACAGGCAAGGCTGGAGGCAATCCATAATACAAAGTCTAGGAACATTTCACACAAGGGAACTCCAGAAAAAAGCAGGACTGGGTTCCAGTCGCAGTCCTACCAGTTAGTACTTGTCACCTCGAGCAGCTCAGCTCTGCACTTCAGTTTCCATATCTGCAAACGAAGGCAAATAGCATGTGCCTACTTCAATAAGACCATTTGCCATCATACTGCAAGGAGCTAAGTGTCATTAGTGCTGTCTAATTCTGCATTATCTTCAATATATATGGATGTAGCAAGATGAGCTCGCAGCCAGAAAGCTTTTTTATATGCTGAACACCCTGTGTAATGGGACCAGGTGAAACTGCAGTC
Source organism: Rhynochetos jubatus (assembly GCA_027574665.1). NCBI lineage: Eukaryota > Metazoa > Chordata > Aves > Eurypygiformes > Rhynochetidae > Rhynochetos > Rhynochetos jubatus. The sequence continues at coordinate 15,041,096 of CM050652.1, forward strand.
TCTGCTTAACTCACTCTCGCCCTTCAGAGGTTTTAAGCAGAGCTTTCCTTGTGCAGGATGAAATCGTGTTGCAGCATTGACCACCAACCCCTCCAAGAGCAAATACAGTACCTGTCTTGTCTTGTTAATAAATGCTAGAACATAGAAACTGCTTCACATGGTTTAACCGCCTCCTCTTCCTCAGTCACCAATAAAACTACCTGCCCAATTTTACTGGTAAAAGGTTTCCTACTGCCTAGGTCACTGGCAGCCACAAAATTCTTTTCTCCCTGAATTAAAATTGCAATGTATTATGCAAGCAGTTCAGCAATGGAGAAAGAGGTAGAAGCCAGCAAGAAATAAAAATAGAGCTCCACACAGGATACACATAAGACTGCATTTTTTTTTCTTCAGGATTATAAAAGAACTGGCCTGGCCAGTTGGGTTAGCCAAGATTTAAATCCCAGTGATATTAATGACACAGGAATGACACAACTGTTTTTGCATAATGCTTTTTTGCAAATTTGCAAAATATAGGTGAGTTTTCCAAATGTTAGACCTGGCTATTTTTATCTCATGGCTAAACTCAAAACTCCACAGGAATGCTGTTCCACATGAATATAGGATGTTTTATGGGCAAACACACATCTGGAAGGCTGTGGCCCATTTTACGTTTATGGGCCCAGATATTTTTGTTGACAGATGTGGGATCTTCCTGTGAGAATAGGCTTCCCATTTGTTCCTTACTTACCTTGTACCAGAGGGATTTAACGGGCTACAGGTTGAAAGCTGTTGATTTAAATATCCATGAACTTAATTCTGCAGAAGGATTTCTTTGCATTTGCCACGCTGTAAGAGAAAGCTCAGCCACTCCACATTTCTAGGAGAGGGGGAGTGGAGGATTAATTTGGGTGGTTATGAGAGGCTCCTTTCCAGGATTTCTTGTTTCAGGGATCTTCTGGGATGCAGGACAGGGATTGAAAGACAAGAGAAGCATTCAGCTGGGACAGCACTGGGCAGCCCCAGCCTCAGAACAACCCCTTTGCATTATGTCTTCCTCCTTTCTGGGATTAAACATGAGCTGTGTTGCCACAGGGACAGTTCCTGGGTCCCCTTTAGACCAGCATTATTCTGGCCATGACTGATCACCTCTGCACCTCCCTTGTGACGTTGCCTCCTTGACTGTCTTTTTTGGCTGCTTTTTGTCCTGAGCACTTTTCCCTCAGCCCAGCACAAGGGGACTCAGCCCCACTCTGCATCTAGTCCCAACTTACCTCTGGCTCCACAAACAAGCCTGCAGTTAGAGTACCATCTGGGACCGAAAATGTGGTGTACCATGCACCACCCCTCCACCCTCATCCTCCAGCTTTTGTACACTCCTGGCCTGTGCTGTAACTTTGAGGCAAGTACCAGGTCAGATGCCTGGCCAGGGACATGCCCTGCACATGAGGATGCTTTCCAAGAAGGAGCTAAATCAAATGGAATCCTTGTCCCCAAAAGTGAGACCATTGTCCTGCTAGATTTATGCTGGGACTGCCAAGCAGGAGGTGCACCATGAATGTCCAGTGGGAGGTCATGGACTTTGGCACAAAGGTGCAGCATTGGAGCAGCTTCAGGAGAGACCTTCCCTGGGCCCCTAGTCAAAACCACATATTACATCTAAACAGCTGGAGGGGAGGCTGTATGCTTATGTTGGCTCTTCTCTCTGTGCCTTATCTCCCCCTGTTTCTGCAACTTGTTTTGCATGGCATATTTCCTAGGGTCCTGACCTGCACAACACAAGATTTTGGGACTGCACAAAGTAATCTGCAAGTAGGAGTTGTATCCTGAAAAAAATTTGCCCATGGACCCATGTCCTACACACCATAAGGCAGGTTAGGAAGCACCAGCCTGGAATATTTGGTTGTTGCACAAATTCCAGGAAAGTGCTCCATAAACCAGATACCTTTGGGATTAGCCTGGTGCCCCCTGTGCCTATTACAAGTCCTTTCATTGAAGCATGTTATATAAAGCCTGATTTTAGGGTCAGAATTTTTCAAAGTTGTACATGCAGCATTGTACAAGAGGATGTACAAGGGAAAGAAACAAACCACATTGTCTGACACTGATGGGTCTGTTGCTGGCCCCTTTGTTTGGAAAGATTTACCTCTGGTTTTGAAATTTTTTGCTTACAATCATCTCACAGACTGTATTGATTTTCTGTGATCTTTGGTCCTGTAAATATTAACTGCTGTCAATTTGTTTGATATGCCTGTTGCTGCTCAAGGGTCCGAGTACTACGAACCTTAACCTGAATAATGCAGCGTGACTTTTGTTCAGCGGGAGCCAGAGAGCAGGTTTCGGCTCCTGCGTGATATGAATCGCAAGTGAAAGCAGAAAGCATGTGGCTGGAGTTAGTTGTATAACAGCAGGGCTGTGTTACACAAGTGCAAAATACTCTGCTGGAGTCAAACGGGGGACTTGTAAGTCAGGGGACATCACTAGCAACATTCACCGGATTGTTGTCGGCCCTTGCTTACTCGTTGACGAATCAAAAAGAGCTGCCAAACTGGCGCTTTCCCTTCCCGTCACCGCAGGCTGTGTTGCGATCACGTTAGAGAAGCAAGGTGAGGTTTCCAGGGTTTCGTTTTGCCAGGCCGTTGTTTTGCTCCGCTATCTGCCGAGGGCAGGGGTCGGCTGCGGAAAGGGGCAGCAGTTGGCCGGGGCTCCTTGGGGAGCACCGCCCTGTGCTTCTCCACAGCCGCAGACTTTCCCTGGAGGCACTGCCAGGTCAGGTTTGTCTAGCCCCAGGAGAGGCTGATCCTCTTGGTGCGCCCCCAGGCAGTGCTCTCTGCTATGTTGGGGTCTGGCACCCCATTTGGGGACAGCCTGGGCACCGATGCCATCCCTACCACCCCACTGCACACCGGGGCTGGTGGCATGGTGCTGAGCCCTGTTGCAGGGCACAGGACAGGTCGGGCTGTGCCAGTGGTGCACTGGGCACTTGTGGGGCTGGAGGCAGAAGCGAAGGGCGCAGCAGTGGGAGCACAGGCGAAGCCCTCTGCTCCCAAACCACTGCTCCACTCGGGATGCAAGCACCACAGTCCAAGGGTTCATCCGACAGCTGTGAGGGAAAGATCATTTAGCAGGGGAGTGGGTGTGTGCATTCAAAGCAGTATTTGCTTTCATGTCACGTCAGCATGGGTTTCTGCGATGCTGGAGCACTTCCTTCCATGCTGCCCCACATGCTGTGGGGCAGAAGCCCACCTGGCTGTACCTGCAGGATATGGGGATGCAGTCCCTTGCTGCTGGGGCCCTGGCATGTTCTCTGCTGGGTTTCCCTTGGGATAAAATACCTGGTGGCTTTCATCCATCCCTTGTCACATCCTGCTGCTGTTTGATGCTCAGGGCTTCTTTTTTAAGCAGAAACGGTCCAAACAACTACGTCACAGTTAAGGTGACTCATGGCTCAAGAAAACATTCCTCTAGGTTTTACATGGAAACTATAATCTGATTTTTGAAGCCTGAGCAGCCACACTGTATGCTCCAGACGTGCCTGAGTAACTTGTAATAACCCTCTGCGGAGGTTAAGGCAACTTGGTTTAAAAATATTTCTTTCAGGGTGAGAAAAATAAAATTATTCTGGCCAAACAGATGGGAAAGCACTGAGCAATGAGGGCCAAAGCAATTTTCCCTGCAGAAGAGCCATTGCACAGTGCTGCAAGCTGAGGGTTCAGTGCTTTGTAAGCACCAGCCCATCAAACACAGTGACTCAGGGGTGGTCCTGGCAGCCACCACGCACCCCACAGCACCACAGGTTGGGGTCCCCATGCACCTCTATATATCTCCTTACATTTTCTCCTTGACTTGCACTGAAGGGAGAAAGAAAGACCTGACAGCACCTGCCGGGTGCTGGAGGAGGTCACTGCCTTAGCCTTACCGTGTCTTCACTGCGGGTTTGTTGTCATTGCCTAAATATTTGTCGTGGCAGGAGGGCTGGGCTCATGGACACACTGTGCCTGCTGACACCAGTGCCTCCAAGTGCCAAGGAGCAGGAGAGCTGCTCTGCTGGTTTGGTAGCATTTTCTACTCGCTTGGCAGAGGCCTGAGCAATGACAGTGGCGGCATGGTGTGGCAGGGGATCGCGACCCTATTTTTCTACAACAGCCGCAGAACTAAAAACATGCCAGCATGAATCAGCTCGTGCACAAAGACACATGGTTGCTCATGTCAATTAAGCTTGAACCTACATTGTTTCCAGCACATCTGCTTAGTGACGTGCAGGAGTTTGACAACACTGAAGTTCAGTGTTCGCTTGCTAAGGGGCTTTTAGAGGTGTCTTGAACCTCCATGGCAAGATTTGCTGAAAGATGTGCTGTGATGGTGGTCATCTCACAGCAAGACGCCAGGGATTAGCCCATATGCCTGCGCCATAGTTACCACTGCTGGCAGCCTGGCGTATGAATGCAGAATAACTGGCACATAACATCACGGCACGGAGCAGGTCTGCAGTGCCATGCTGCTGCTGTAGTCCCCTTTCGGGAGCCTGTTCCACATGCAGTGCCACTCCCAGGACATCTTCTGTAAGAGACCAGGGTGTGGGGAAGTCTCGGTGCAGTGATCCTGACCAGAGGACCTCCAACCAGAGGAGGTAGTGACCCACGGAGCAGTTAACCTGTGTGGGCACTGCATCCCTGTGCTGGGGTACCCCACGGCCGCAAGACAAGCTTCACCAGCTGGTTGTTACATGGAAGCCTACGGGCAGCTCTCACTTGGTACCAGCAATTACGCCACCAGCGTGGCCTTGTCTTGATCCAAAAGTGCAGCAAGATGTTGTGATGCCAACATCCTTGCTGCTTGACAGTAGAAACGATGAGCAGAGTTGTTATCCTGTAAGAAAATCCCATAACAGCTCGAATGACCAAACTGGGGTAACTCTCTCTGCACAGTGGGTGCATGGCCCAGGGAAGCTGGCATCTAAAGGGATGTAGGCTTATCTATGCTATTTTGTCTTTATTTAGGTCTAATAAACAGCATTTTAGATGGTATTTTAACAGGGTCTGAGTGCCTTTCTTATGGGAACCACTATGGACCAGCACTTCCTGGTGCAGCACATAGACAGGGGGTGCCAAGCTGGGAGGAGGCACACTGCTCCCACAAACAGGATGTCCTGGAGTGTCAAGGGAGTAGCCAGGCTTTTCCTTGGAAATTTAACCCAGGATCAGTCCTAGAAAGATATTTTTTCCAAGCTGCCATAGCACTTCTGGTAATAATGGTGGTGTCTGGCACATGCTTGCCCACCATCCTCTGCAGAAATGGGCAATGGAAGCGCCTTCTCTGATCTTCAGCATGGATGAATGTTCCAGTTTTTTAAAAATGAATTATATCAGTAAAGAAACCCCAGCATTTGGCAATCCACCTCTTCAATAAAACCTTTAGTGTCCATGTTCCCTCCACCTGGATGTTGGTCAGGTTTATTTTTGGATCAATCCATGCCATGTTAAATCATTTCCCACGCAGAGGTGTTTTATTACTCCACTCTGTTGCCTGCATGATATAAAGGGCAAAACTCAAAACTATGATAAAGCTGATAAATAATAAATGGGATCTTCAGCTGTCACTGCTGATCGCTCTCTGGAAGCCAGGAAAGCACTCACCAGAATGCCCTTGATTTGCAGCTCATAAAAGCCTTGCCTTCAAGGAACTTAAATTAAAATCAGAACACCGACGGTAATAATTACACTCCATGGCTGCTATCATTACTATGAAATTCAACTTCTAGAATGCAAAAAATAAAATAAAATAAACAAAATAGTATAAATAATAAAATATAAACCAAACCAAAAAGGAATGAAAACCCCTTGAGAATTTTTTTCAGCAAATGGAATCACTGCACTGGGATGATATCAAGGCATTCAAAAAGGAATTTCTGTTCTGCAGCTTGAGGAGGTTTGTTCCTGACCCTCTACCTAGGACATATTACTCATTGTGCTGTTCATGTTTATAACAGGTTGTTGCCACACCATCACAGGAGGTAAATAAAGCTCCCTAAAAGAATAACATTTCCAAGTGGAAAACTGTTCTGCCTTCTGTCACTTCTTGCATGTGTGGTTACAGAATGATTACTCAGAAGAGTCTCTCCCTCCTTCACCTTGTGTATTTGATACAATTGTCAGGACATAAAGACTATTTCCATTTACTGTGCCTCTGCACAGTCAGTCAGTCTATTCGTTTTCCTGGTATCTGTCCAGCTCTTCCGTCTCATGATGAAGGAAACTAAAAATACAGGGCAGTGCAAGCACCACCTTTTGGCAGAGGAACTCAAGGACAAGCAGAGGAACTGGAACAATTTTTATTTCCCTCCTCCTCTTTACTGCTTCACTTCCTGACACACTGCAATTTGAATCCACTAAATTTTACAGTAAAACATTGCATCACATGTACTAATAGATTGTATGGGAACTAAGGAAGGGAAAAACATCTTAAGGCTTTCCACAGTCTTCATGCCAGAGGATTTCCCCCTACCCCCAGCTATTTTATGGCTAAGTTCAGGAGAAGGTACCTACATAGTGAATCAAAACTGACCCGAGCTCCTGGGAAATCAAGCTGCTACTGATGGTGTCACAGGCTCTACTGCAAGCTCGCATGGTAACGCACCCAGCATGTCAGACTCTTACCTCCCCAGGTCCTCAGTTCCCCAAAACATGCAATTACCATCATCTTAGGTGCTAGCTGGATTTCTGAAGTGTTAATTTATTAAGGTTAATTAAAAAATTTAAGATGAAGGTGCAATGTATAGAGTTTTATTCAGCAGATAATTATGCTTTTTGATAGAAATTACTGTAAAGTAGGTCACAGATGAAAGAAAAGAGAGATTTTATTGTAATGATAATGCTCTTTCAGAATATAGCACACTGCAAGCAAGACGTTTCTAACCAGATTTTAAACATAAGTATCAGTACAGCTTTTATTAAAATACTGTGGTTGAGGGAATTTCTTGGAGCAAGATTGTACAGCAGGTAGATTGACTGATTCTGTATTAGGCAATAATGCCGTAGCAAGAAAGAGCGTAAATGTTCTAACAGAATGGTGTGCATGGGAAAACACAGTTGTGTTGAAACCCAGAATCCCCAGGAAACAGGATGATTTTGGTGACATTTCATAGGAAAAAAATGTAAACACCCATTTGGGTACGTCTGGAAGATCTATTTCAGCACTGCCATAACAGAACATTTTTGTTTCATAATCTAATAAGACTATTTCAACATTCAAAATGTTTCAGCATCCAACATTCAGAATTTGAATGCATCCACATTATTTAAATTGTGTTCTTATTCTGATTCTTTAAACTGTAGACCTTCCTGTGAAGAAGACCTGTAGATCCTTGCTCAGTGCGCTGCGAGTGAACTGCCCCTGATATGTGCCACGTAGCTCAACACAGTACCTAGAAAACCCAAGCTGAACCTTTAGCTAGAAACATGCACTGGAAGCTTTGAGTTGAAAATTTAACACATGCAATCATGACCTCTTTCACTGGAATGCCACCCAAACCTAGCACTGCCTGAGGAACCTTATTCTTTCCCCACAGTCCTAAGAAACATTTCTACTACAATATCAAAGTGCAAACCCTGGATCAGCCTCTACTTTGCAAAGTTTTACCAGGTCAGCTATTTTGGCTGGCTGGAGGGCAAGACAATTCTCTCAGTCAACACTGTTGAAAATTTGTAGAAAAAAAATATACCTGTAGAAAAAAAATCCCCACTGACAGAGTGCTGCAGCCATGTCTTCATTGCTGTCATGGTCTGAAGCCAAAGACCAGGGCCCCTCCCTACCTGTGCCTTACACCACTGAGGCAGGATCAGGCCACCAGCTTCTGGTGAGCAAATAAGCTGTTTCCAGCAGGGGGGCCAGAACAATCTTTTTTTCAAGAAATCTGGGCGGAACAGTGGTGAGCTCAGGTAAAATTTTTGGGAAAATGGGTGTTGCAATAGCAGCAGAAAACCCCTCTGCTCTTACCTGCTGGGGTTTTGGAAATACAGCTCACATACCCAAAACCCTGCAGAACAGGTCAGATGTGATATGGGGTCCTGGGGTCCTCATCAGTCCTTTGTAGCATCCTTCCCTATCACCAATGTGGGGTGTCCTCCTCTAGTCCACCTTGTGTTTCTTCAACTTCACCTACTATCACCCAACCAGTAGCCTGTTTTGCTGTCAAAACCCAGCTGAAGGTGACACTACTGGGAACTGATTAAGCTCGTCATTAGAGGACAAATATCAAAATCTTGAAGGCACCAGTCTTGAAGGCACCAGTCCAGGCAACCAATCTAAGGCCACAGTGCTACAAAAACGTGGGCACACAATCTCTGCTCCAAATGAGACCACCCCTGGTTTCGGGAGAGCAAACAGCCTGCACAGAGGAGAGCAGCCAGGCTGTGGGAAAGCAAGGGTGAAGTTTTCTGCAAATAAACTTTAACAAGAACAAGGTGGAACTTCTCTCCTCAAGGAAGGGGAGTCCCCTTTGCATGATTTATCCCATCCTGAAACCAGGCATGAGCAGGGACTCACTCTTGCCCAATAAATGCCCTTCTGGTGCCCTCCAGGCTATTATGGAGATGAGAAAGATCTCTGTAACCTTTCTGTTAAACAGCAAAGGCCCCAGGAATTTGGGTTCATCCTAAAGCGGACAGTGGACATTTCTGATTTCTCAGACATCTGTGAGAGCAAAACCATCTCCATCTGGATGTTCCTCATGAGGGTTTCTGCTCCAAGACCCATTCCTGTTACAAGAAGGTCTCTGTGTTTGTGTGACTATAGCGTGCATCATCGGCATGTCAAAAATAAATCCATGTAAGAGTAAATCCTCTTCTACTTCAGGCAATACAGAGTTTACCTACTTCTTACTGCATGGCCCAGAACACCAGTTGGTGAGTTAGCTGTCCTTTCATTTACATGAACTTAAATGTCAAGGGCATGCTCATCATCTGACAGTGCTGGAGCAGTATCTGGGTCCTCAGTCGGGGAAGCGCTTGCTGGCAGAGCTGGAAATAAGCTGAAGCACTGCAATAGGGAGGGAGAGGGCAACATGCCAGAAGCAAGCAGAACACAGGAGACAACAATTATTGGAGACAAGCAGTTTGGGCTCCTTTAGTACCTTCTCTCTTCACAGTAAATCCAGTGCTACCTCAACATTTTTGTGCATATTTTCTTATAAACTATGCATAAATATTTCTAAATTGCACATTATACGTCCATCACTGCTCCCACACAACAGAGCTGTTTACTTTGAACTAGCGAAAACATACAAACCCCCCAGTCCAATTGTTACAGCCTGAAAACTCAGACAAAAGGAGAAATTCAGCCAGAAATTACTAAATAGCTTGTTTGGTTGGAGGTTGGCTTTTGGTTTTAAAGTGGCTGGATTCCCTTCATCTTTTTGCTCAGTTCTACAGATTCTTCTGAACTGCAGAGGCAAAAGTCAGCCACACAGGACCACATACCATGGGAACAAGAGAGCCACCAAGAGGGATGTTTTGACAGCTAATGCTGGAATTACAACAGCAACCACTTTGGTTTGCTTTATAAAGTCCTAAGTGGTGTTCATGCTGAAAAAGCACATGTAGTCAAACCAGAAGGTCTTTCCTAAAACTTCTAAAATTGTTGCTTCATTTATAAACGCGCTCAAGACTTCAAGTAGCAGGATGCATGTATGTCTTGATGGTCCTTGAACGCAGTTTAGGATTCAGATGGAGACCATACTACCCACATACAGGCTGGGCCAGTAAGACAAAGGCAGCAAGCCATCACCAGGGCTAGTTATGGGCCCCTGAAATTCATAATCAAATTAGGGTCTCAGTTCTCACTGCAAGCAATAGAGTGGAAAAATGTCCCTGCCCTCATCTTTTACACATTCAGCCTCCAGCTTTCATGGGTGTCTGGGGATAGTTGTACAAAGGATACCCAGTCCAGAAGTGAGGTGCTTAATCCCCATTTTTTCCTTTCAAAATGCTTCTCTCTCTCCTCTGGAGACCAGGACTCAGTAGTAGGTGGAATGTGTATCCTCCCATGTGTTAGTCAGGGCTACTTATGCTTCCATGTTATTGTAGAGGTACCCTTATTTTTCATATTCTTCAACACATTATTCCATCAGTCGATTAATTACATTTTCTCTTTCAAATGACAATATTCCTACAAGCTGAATAGCTGGGGGAAAATATCGATCTGTGCCATGACCCAGTGATTCAGAGAACCAGGATTCAGGGCATTGTTTCTGAGCTGGCATATGCCAACGCTGCACTTAAGACTTAAGAGAATTTAGGGGAATTTAAGAGACCTCTGTGGCATTACTTGCAAATACTACTGGAGGAATGAAGCAAAAACATGTTGTAGAAGATGCTTTTAGCCATTGAAACAAAGATGCATTTGTGACCCAGCGCTAGAAATAAGTAGCCTTGATTAGTCAGCTGTGTTTGCATGGGATCTTTGTTGGAGTTTGTTCAACTTGAGCATTAAAAACAAACAAGCAAACAAACAACAACAACAAAAATTCAAGAGAAATTCAACAACACAAGAAAATGACCAAATGGTTCAATACAAGACAGAGGTGACAGAGCTGGACAACTGCTTCAATACTGTCCCCTGCAATAGTAGGTAGAGACTAATGGTGGCTCTTCAGTGACCCTTATAAAATATATTTGGCCAGAGATAAATTCCTAGCTGGTGAACGTTCATGTAAAATAACACTCTCTTTAAATTCAAAGTGAAAACACGGCAGGAGATAACTAGTAACTGATACCAAGGCTCAGACATGGCCTGCCAAGGAGGTGGGTGGCTACATCCCCTGGTTTGCATCCCAAGGAGGGCAGAGGCACCCTGGGAGGTCCCCGCAGGGAACTGTGGGCTGGTTCCTGCCTGTTAACATATCATGTCCCACAAAGAAAAACACAATTGTTTTTCTTTTTTAAAGAAAAAAAAACAAAACAAAACACTACACCCACACATTTGTGACATGTTAGAATATGGAGTTACTGCAACCAGCTGGCTCTTGTGCAACAGTGCCCAGGCGATGGCCGCTGCTGCCATGCCCGACCGCTGAGGAGCTTGTTCTGCCTCCAGCTACTGTGCTTTATTTCTGCTACACCTCATATGCCACCTAGTGGCTTCCGAAGTGGGAAATTCCTTATTAAACATGATTTTCAGGCACGCTGCTGCTGCCGGTTGTTCCGTATGTCTCAACCTTGCCACTAAAGAAGCAAGCTGAGGTGCAGCGGACTGCAATGCACCACTGCAGACCCCCACGATGGCTCATCCCAAGAACCACCTCTCCTCAGGCCCAGCAAGTTCTCACTCCCTATTGCACCCTCAGAGACCCCCACAAGCAATTTCCACCACCCTGGGCTTTGCTTACGGCTGTCCCCTGTTTGCCCATCATGTTCAAAGCCTTCCTCGACCTCAACCCCTTTTGGCTCCTCTCCTTGCCCTCTGTCCCACCACCTTAACCCAACAGCTTGTGGAGAGGAGGTGGTATATTTTACTTTCAAGCATTCAGTGATGATTGATACACACTTGCGTGAAATTTGCAGGTTAGTTAAAATACAAGTTTTATGAGAAAATAATTAAACCAGAAAGGTTTAAAGTGGTCTTCCCCTTTTCCTCTGACTAGCTTCTTACAGGGGTCAGGGAGGATTTTGTTGTTCAGTTCAACAGTTGAATTTTAAGTGCTCCACAGCCATTTTCATTCAGACAAAAGATGTAACACCATAGCCTTGTGGTTAGGTCATTTCTCCAGAAAACAGGAAGTTTTGGTTACGAAATATGTTTTGTCTCCAGAGGAGTTAATTTGATTAGTCTTGCTCCTTCTCTGCACAGTGGCCTAACCACTGTGTTAATAAATACCTCTGTGTCTCTGTCAGCTCGTAGTGCTGCCAGCAAAGTGTTGACAATGTATGTATTTTCAAGTTACATGGAATATTTGTGTAAGTATTTGAACTAGTACTCAAACCCATTTTTCCTGTGGTCCTTATCTTACACCAGGTTTAATTTCAGATGCTGACCTTAGGTGCTGTGTATCACCAGACCCCGAGAGCTGCAAGAAATGGTCCTGCACTTCAAGAACTGGTTCGTCACCATGATGAAGGCAATGCGGGTGAATGCATGCCACAAACCGCTGCCTTATGCCTCAGAGAATTGGCTTTACTGTGCAGAAGTGATGCAGTTGTACTTTATCATTAAATGGCCATCCAGGTGACCATGTCTATGCAGAGGAACTGCATAGCAAACCCAGCTGGAGCTCCTGAGCAGGGCAAGAAACAGCACAGCCCAGGAAGCACGAGAAGAGGAAGCAAAACTGATTTTAAGTCCTGCCTGCTGTAGGAAAGGCAAGGAAGTGGAGATGTGTGCGTTCAGCAGCTAGAGGGCAGGCTCATTTTTCCCTTAAAACTTGCTAACCACTATTCACTTCCTCTGGCTGCAGTGACTTTCAGGGTATTCAGCAGAAGTGACTAAGCTCTAAGTCACTTAAGGCTAATTGGAGAAGTCTTCTGTGTATTAACTGGGGGAGAAAAAACCCAACCAAACACAAAAACCAAAATCAAAGATACACAACACCAGCAGTTGCTTTGAAAGGCTTGGCTTCTGACAGCCGGGCCTATTTCTGACATGGTGGAAGGGGCAGGAATCTTGTCCAAGATGGGAATACTCCACAGATGTGGCCACATCTCATTGCAAACACCCCACAAAGAGCACATATTGGTCTCCCAGGCTTCCATGATAAGAAAAACTAATTGAAAAGGTTTACAGATACCACTCATCAAGGCATTCCAGAATAACTTTTTTTTTTTTAATTGCTTCCTATTCAGAAAAGGACTTGCAAGATGAAGGAACATGCAAAGCGAGTTAAACAGTCTCTGTGGAGCTCAGTCTTAAGTGAGTTATGTACTCCATAATGCAAAATTTTCTATTATTTTCTGTGGCTATGTCCTAGTTTCAGCTGGGATAGAGTTAATTTTCCTCCCCATAGCTGGTACAGTGCTGTGTTTTGGATTTAGCATGAGAATAATGTGATATCACACTGATGTTTTGGTTGTTGCTAAGCGGTGCTTATACTAAGTCAAGGGCTTCTCAGCTTCCCATGCTCTGCCAGCAAGGAGGTGCACAAGAAGCTGGGAAGGAGCACAGCTGGGACAGCTGACCCAAACTAGCCAAAGGGACATTCCATACCATGTGACGTTGTGCTCAGTATATAAATTAGGGGGAGTTGGCCGAGTTGACTGGGTGTCAGTGGATGGTGAGCAGTTGCACCACTTGTTTTTCCTGGGTTTTGTTTCTGTCTCTCTTTTGGTTGTTTTCCTTTTCATTACTACTAATACTACTAGTAGTATTTTATTTTATTTTATTTTATTTTATTTTATTTTATTTTATTTTATTTTATTTTATTTTATTTTATTTTAAACATTAAACTGTTCATGTCTCAATCCACAAGCTTTCTTACTTTTGCCCTTCCCATTCTCTTCCCCCATACCACTGGGGGAAGGGAAGGTGAGTGAGTGGCTGTGTCATTCTTGGTTACTGGCTGGGGTTAAAGCATGACAGTCTTTTTCAGCACCCATCGTGGGGCTTGAAGTGTTGAGGTAATGACAGATCTCACCCGAGCATGTTAAAATATGCAAGCATTCATTACACTAGTTTAATAGTTGCTGGTTGCAATGTTGTTCTATCTGTTTCATCATCATCATCACAGAATCATCCTAGAATGGTTTGGGTTGGAAGGGACCTTAAAGATCATCCAGTTCCAACCCCCTGCCATGGGCAGGGACACCCTCCACTAGACCAGGTTGCTCAAAGCCTCATCCAGCCTGGCCTTGAAGACAGCCAGGGATGGGCCATCCACAACTTCTTTGGGCAACCTGTTCCAGTGCCCCACCACCCTCTCTGTGAAGAATTTCTTCCTGACATCTAATCTAAATCTCCCTGCTTTCAGTTTAAACCCATTACCCCTTGTCTTGTCACTACAAGCCCTTGTAAAAAGCGCCCCCCAGCTTCCTTGTAGGTCCCTTCAGGTACCGGAAGGCTGCGATAAAGTCTCTTCTTGTGTGAACTTTCACACTTTTGCCCTTGCGATTCTCTCCCTGATCCCACTGGGGGTGGAATGGAAGGTTAGAGGGCAGCTGTGTGATGCTTGCTACCAACCGGGGTTAAACCACAACAGGCTTTAAGACTTGGGAGCTCAGTCCATGGTGGTGAGCACAGCTGGAGCAGCTGTTGATTGGGAGGTTCCCAGGCCAGGAGCTGCTGTGCTGTCATGTGCCTGTTCAGATGGGCAGTTTTATGTCCTTAAAGGCAAATTCTGCTTCTCTTTGTTGCTCCTTAAAAGAGACATTGAAAAATCGAGTCCAGAGCAGGGCCACGAAGATGGTCAGAGGGCTGGAGCCCCTCTGCTATGGGGACAGGCTGAGAGAGTTGGGCTTGTTCAGCCTGGAGAAGAGAAGGCTCCAGGGAGACCTTATAGCAGCTTTCCAATACCTGAAGGGGCCTACAAGGAAACTGGGGTGGGGGGCTTTTTACAAGGGCCTGTAGTGACAGGACAAGGGGTAATGGGTTTAAACTGAAAGCAGGGAGATTTAGATTAGATATCAGGAAGAAATTCTTTACAGGGAGGGTGGTGAGGCACTGGCACAGGTTGCCCAGAGAAGCTGTGGATGCCCCATCCCTGGAAGTGTTCAAGGCCAGGCTGGATGAGGCTTTCAGCAACCTGGTCTAGTGGAGGGTGTCCCTGCTCATGGCAGGGGGGTAGGAACTGGATGATCTTTAAGGTCCCTTCCAACCCAAACCATTCTATGATTCTATGATTCTAATCATCCGTCATAGCATTACTCTTTGCGGTGGAAATGTCCTTATTGAAGTATAAGAGGAGACTATTACACTGCTTAGTATCCCTGTTGTCCCACTGTTCATACAGTTAATGACTAGGCCATGTAACACTACAAGTGGTATCCAAAAATTAATATATTTATGGGAGTTCCACCAACACAAGGGTTTGCGTTGGTGGAAATACCAGGCAGTGCCAGACTGGTGCAGATGGGGGAGATAAAGCCATATTGAGCAGGGGAAGGATTTGAAAGTGCCCAGCATACACTAGCTACCCACCAAAACAGCAGGCAGAAGCTTAAAAAGCAAACAGATATTTAGAGACATTGCAGTGTTTTCCCCATCTTGCAGCACTGATTACACTCCCTGATCAAAACAACAACATGGGCACCTGTGACAGGCAGCAACATGGGGGAAACCCAGCATAGAAGCCCAGTTTGGTAAGGACCTGGGCACTTTGGTGAGCCAAGCCACAGCCAGAAATCAGGAAAGTCCACAGAGTACAATCCACTGAAAAATCAACAGTCTTGCATGGTGACACACTTCACCAGGCTGAAATGTGATAGCCAGGCTTAACATAAATACAGGCCTCCGTAGATACAGGTATTGAGAAAATTGTTCCTTTCATTCCACTTCCTCCTGCATATCTGCAAATGCCAAATCCTCATGGCTCTAGCATGGACATCTGATGCCTGAAGTATTACTCATTTCAACAGAGAAAGACTTGAAAGAAATTTGGGGTTGGATAACTGAGATGCCATTAGAGATCAGGACACCCTCCGTCCCTGGAAACAGAGAAGGCTATGAGAAGTGTTCGCCTTCACCCTGTTCAACAGCAAAAAGGCAGAGGCTTCCATGAAAAAGCAGCAGCAGAACACAGGAGGAGAGGGAGGTGTTTAAATACAGCTATGTGTCAGTGCAGGCAGCTGGGAGAGGGGGAACTGTGAGGAAACAGCCTGGTGGGAGGGCTGCCCTCTGCCCTCCTCTGCCCTGCCTTTCTCTTTGGATTATGCTCATGGCCACGTTTCAAGTGACACAGTTAAAAACAAAACAAAAACCCCCTTGATGGCAGCAGTACCTGATTTCTTGGCAGGCCGCCGCTGCTGGAGAGCTGCTTCTGGCCTTGTCCTGTGTCTCAGCCACTGCTGCATTTGGATGACATTTTATCTTCCTGGTAGCTTTTGCCTCTAGGTTGGTATGGCTCCAACTTGCTTTTGCCCTTTTTTTAAGGAGGGTATAATGTCCTTTCTGCATATACAAGATCATGTCTGATGAAGAATAAATAAGCACTATTACATAGCACATTTATTTTTCTTGTTTAATGAAAGTGTAAAACCAAGCCAGGAACAGAACAGGAACATTTCATCCTAAATTGTGTGGATGAAAGAGGTGCAAAAGCAGAAGTAGGATTAGAGGGCAAACCTTCTGCCAGCCATCACAGCCAGTGACAATGCCTGACCTCAGATTTAACACTGTCATAAAAACCCCGGTCCAAGCACCATATAGAAAACCAGAAAAGTTAAGTCGAACTGGTGCTCAGTGAACAAATTTTCCTTAGTCACATATATAAACCTGATGACAAACAGTGTTTTTCTTAAAGGGGGAGAAAAAAGGAAAACCAGCCAGGGAAGTCAGGGAGTGTGTTGTTGGGGGCAGCTTCTGCTGCTTGTCATGGGCACCTTCCTCTGCTCCTGCCTGGGCTCTCCCAGTGCCAGGACCCCTGCTTAATGCTTGATACTGGCTGCAGAACCCGCATGGAGTTCAGCTGCATGGAGATCTGAGCTGCTCTTGCTCAAGAGAGGAAATGTTGCAGTAGCTTCTTCCTTTTCACACATGTACCAAAATGTCTCTTGGCTCGAGCGCCCTGGTCCTTCGTTTGCAGCCTCTCACACACAGGAAGCCCTTGCTGGCAGGCTGGCATAGCCATTTGACTCAGGCAAGGTTAGAGAGACAGGTCCATGGCTGAGGTTTCTGTTATACATTCCCCACTTAATAATATAACTCCTTGCAGAGCACCACCAAGCCTAATGCACCTGCCTGTTGGTCCCTCTCATTTCTCTCTTCTACCCCATCAGATCTCCATGTGTTGGCCACCCCATTCTGGGGCTGCCCACTGCCCTGCATAGTTTGTCATGGGGAAACAGGGCTGCTGCCCCTTTGGCTGCCTCCCCCCAGGCTCCCCTGCCATCTGCATCGCATGGGAGAGAGGCCAGGGAGCAACCCTGGCAGCAGCAAAAACACAGCTCAAAATTCACTTGCTCTAAGTGTGGAAGGCCCAAGACCAGAAGCTGTGTGTGCTGAAATCTGTTGTTTAAGGTACAAGGAAGAGAGGAAAGCATGTTGTCAAAATGCTTTAAAACAGCCCCCAGAAGGCCAACTAAATTCAAATTTATTCGTGCCTCCACAACCCAGTCTGCCCTTAACCTCCTCAAGAAGCAGCACCAGGACTACCCAGCCCATGGGCACCAGAAACTGCACCCTAAGCTTTGCTGTTTAAAAAGGTCCTGTTTCCTCACCAAAGAGCAAACACGCAATAGCTATTTGCAGTATAAAATCCCATGGAAAGACGAGGTCCTGCTGCAACCTACCATAGCAGAGTCAGCAAAGTGAGAACCACCACCTCTCCCAGCTCATTTTCACTTTGCTCAGCCCCTGCTGAAGGACATTCCCTTACTCTACTGTTTGTACCAGCAGAAGGCTTATATATAAAATACCTCCTCCTGGTAGCAAAGGCCAGCTTTGGACTGATCCTCCCAGTTCATTCCTGTAAGCCAAGCTGCTGGAAACAACTTTTTGTCAGGATTAACCAGGGCAGATTCAGAGCAATATTAAAGGAGACCCAAAGCTTCCTGGTACCACCTCATTTAATCCCACTGCATGGCATTCCCCAACTCCCCACCCCAACCTCTCAGACAGCATCCCTTAAACATATACAGAAAATGACAACAGCAAGTCAATAATTTTAGCAAACTTGTCATTGATTATAACAATACAATTTGCTAGCCCAGAGCCCTCGGTGGGATTATGCATGTGCAATCACAGAATAGGCATGAGAAAGAGCTGACAGAGCAATTGCCTTCATAGTTGTCTCCCAGATGGCTGAGGTGCTGGATGGTTTACAATTCACTGCACAAAATTCCTTATGATAAAGAAGAGGGACTGATGTCTCCCACACAGATGCAGAGGAGGACCCAGTGGCAGATACAGGAGGAGACCCACGCTCTGAGTTGTGCCCTTGTGACCCAGCCAGGCAGGACATCGCATGAAAGGAGCTACATCTCTGTAGTCAGGTTCCTGGCAATACAAAGCTTCAGAGGCAAAGAGCGAGCTGAGTCCAGCTGAACCACAGCGCACTCAGGCTGTTTACGATTTGTTTCAATCACAGCTCCTTTTAATAGATCTCAGCTGTGCCCTTGCTGGTGGCAGATCTCCTGCGGCTGCAGCGCACGCAGAGACGTAGCACCCAGCAATCCCAGTGCTGCGGGGAATGCCGTGGATGCAGCCAGGTCTTTGGCTGGGACAGCTGCTCTCTCTGCACTCGTTTCCACCTGTCCCTCACAGCGTACACAGATTTCCCCAGCGGCAGTGAGCACTGCTGGGTAGCGGGATCAATCACACCTCTGTCTAGCAGGTTGTTAAGGCAGGAAGGTTTCAATTAAGTCAGCACAGGTGTTAATTTATAGCATGTTTGCTACTTCTGTCCAAATACTTTTCCAGATGAGTTCTCACTCCCTCACACTTGTTACATGCTAAGGGCAAAGATTAACAAGTGTTTTGGTTAACTGCAGTGGTTGATGCAGTCCTTCACCCTTCCCAACCTCCAGTGTGGGCTCCTAGCCTCCACTTCAGGTTGAGCTGCTGCTCAAACTGCACCAGAAAATTTGTCTGGTTGAAATAAAACCTAAGAAAAACATATCTATGTCTATATTTTTTTGGCCTAAGACTGGTTATTTATGCATATAGTGATGCAAATGACTTAGAGCATTGCAAATGCAAAGCCAAATTTTGCAAAAACTGCTGTTTGGACAAGCTCTAAGTTATTGTGTACCAAGAGCTAATCATTAGTGGAGTCTGAATCTACCAACACGGAGCTACGTCCCCAGTCACAAACACTATAAATTTTGCCAGCTTTTTGGTACCAAAATGATTTTCTTCGACTTGAACCACTAACGGTTTATTATTGGATTAAGGACAAACTAACCAGCAATGGAATGAATAATAAATGTATAGAGCATTATACTTTATTGTTTGTGGAAATGCAATTACTTACACCACATATGCTATAGAAAATTTCTATTCATTGTATCTGAGAGGCAAAATGACTAGTTGTAACAAAATACTTGAGAGTACAAACTTAACACTTAACATGCCATGCTGCATTTTTGTATTTGCAGCAAGGATCATGAGAATTATTCAGTGAAAATAAAGGTTTCATTGTAACTTATTGGCCTGTGCCAGTTCAAGTCAGTCAAAGGGTTTTTTTCCTTTTAGAGTGGTGTCTCTTCATTATGACAAAACTTCAAAGGTAATACTACTGAAATCTGTGATGTGCTTGAATGACTCTTGGACCACAAAAAGTCAAAGGACTCTGGAGCTGTACGATACCACCAGGCACTCCTTTCCACTGCTTTGCATTTTGTAGAGCTGCTTACCTGAGATACAGTGACATGACATACAACAATATGGTGTCATTGTGCTCGTTCCACCCAAGTGGAAGGCAGTAGAGAACTAAGGCCACTTTTATCCAGAAAGACATGTCCAATCCACTGCTTTCATTCCAGTTTGTTGTACAAATGCGGATGTAGGTTAGGGGTAATAAGCCTGCAACAGCAGTTGTTGCAAGCCCGTACTCAAGAGGAGATAAGTCAGCAAGAAACAGAAGCAGAAACTAGACTACGTATAATAGTGATGTCTTTTTTTGTATGACACAGAGAGATTAACAAGTGACAAGTCCATTAATAATGCTCTTAGAGATGGGGAAAATATAGGAAAATGTCAATTGCTCTTACATTTGCAAAACCCAGAAAGAATTCCCAAAATGAGAACAGGGATCCCCAAAACAAGAACAGAAAACAACCAGGTTTCTTTGAGTGAAAAAAGGTGCAATGGTATTCCTAATAAACTCCTATTTTATGTGCCAAATTTCAGCCAAAGGATGGATTTTTAACTAGTTAGTAAATGCCTAAAAGCCTGAGTTTGCTACAGAAAAGCTGGCACAGCAGTAACTGCTGATGGTTGCTAGCGGAAGTCATTGCAACACCAGCCCTTGTCTCTCTATCTGTTGCAGAGCCGTGTCACGTGGGCCTGGATAAAATCAGTCATTTGTTCCTAGGTCAGAGTGCCTCATTTGCACTGACGTCCTTCTTCTCTCAGCACTGGGAGCTTAACAGCAGAAGGCAACACCACAGCCTCCTTCCCTCCCTGGGTGTAGACTTGACCAGTGTATTCTCAAAAAACTGTCTGTCCAGAGTCCCATCACTACCTACTTTTGCCTTGTGCAGAATTATCTAAATTCAGTGCTCAGCTGTTAGAAACATCAAAGCTGGACTAGGGCAGAATTATTCCATGGGTACAGCCCTGGATCATGCTGTCAGAGCTTCTCAGGCAGAAGTGACCTAGCAGGTACCAGGCTTTTCCTCCCATGAGTGCCCTGTGAGCCGGCGAGGATGGCAGTCACAAACAGCTTCTGCAAAAAGAGCGCATTTTCTGTAGGCAACAGCTCCTATTCTCTCCCGCTCCCATTAGTCTGGGCATAGCGACAGAGGATGTACTGAAGAGACAAAGTCATGAGCTTTTGGGGATTTAGCAAGGTCGTGTGTGCTTACCTCCAGCTACCCAGAAGACCTTCTCTGATACATCAGACCCTCCCTCAGCATGTGTTAACCATGAGCTTACATGTATTACACATGCAGAAAACTGCCCAGATCTCACCACTGGGGTCTTGTGGGGAAAAGATTCGTAATGTATCGTGTTTTCCGAGCAGCTCTGTGTTAGGTAGCCTGGGATACCCTCTGTATGGACAGTCTATTGCTCTTTGAGAGGCTGGAGGTAAAGAAAAACCCGAGAAGGACAAACAGCCAAAGTTCCAGTCAAGGGAAAGCCTGTAACAGCCCCTCATGCTGACCATGGGCATTTCACACACCAGCGCGAGGAAGCTGCCGTGCTGCCAGCAGAGGTAACATGCTGTAACATCACTCGCACAACTGGAGGGCTGCTTTGGTTTTGCTCTTTGTGCGCATGTTAAGCTGGAAATACATCCTCTCATAAAGCAAAGTGTGAGAAGCAGCAGCCGTTAACAAGAAAAGCAGTGCTGTCTCTTGAGAAAAAGCATTGGTGTTCCCTGCAGTGGAGAACAGGCAGCAGAAGGTTGCTGTTAGCAAGGCTTCTGTGCTGCTTCCTCCGAAGCAGAGTGAAGAGCATGTCTTGCTAGCACGAGGCCAGAGAAGGCCCAACCACTGAACAAAACAGCCCTGGATTACAGGAGCGATGCTGCCCCTCCTGCTGTGCAATGTATTGCATTACACCGTGCAGAGGTAAGAGAATTGCCAGTGGAGAATCACGGTGATGGTGCCTGGCTGGCCTGCAAGGCATGGCTGTGTCTGAATGTGGCTGTGAGCGATGAGGCTGGGCAGCAGAACACAAAATGTGAGCAGGCTATGGGAGCTCAGGCCTGTGTCACTTACCTCAGGTGTTCAGAGATGGGTTCACGTCTGGTGTATGGACCAGTCTGAATGGGGGAAGGAAAAACTACATTGTCCCCATAAGAAAAATCACTGGAAAAGACCATGACATGTTCTCACATGGAGAAGAAGCAAAGCTGGAGCCAGGAGCTGGAGTCAGCCGTTGCCATATGCATTTTTGGAATTGCACAGACCTACTGAAAGTTTTGTGTGTCGTGCAAAAACGATGTGGCAATTTCTGAACATTGTTGAAGCCAACTCTAGTTTCCAAATTAACTCCTTGTCTCCCTAACCTTTTCATGAGATACAGCCCACTTAAAAATCCTTGAAAACAAGAAAAGGTACAATGTACTTTTCAACTGGGAAGCCTAACCATCAGGTTAATCCCTAAAAGTCTTGAACCTAGTTAAAATTGCTTCCATTGGTGGAATTCCATATTATTGCTACTGAAAGGCTTGACTTTGCCAGGGCTTCCACAGAGTTGGCATATCTATAGGATAAAGGCACTGCATGGTCAACCATGCTTTACTGGTGAAAGAAAGTGGTGAAGAAAAATAGAGTTTTCAGACTGACTCTGCACCTCCTTGAAAAATCAACACATTCAGAAGACCGCTGGCTCCTTCTGATGTTCCTCCCATCATGGATTGTGTTAAAGCTTGCTGGAAATGGAAGGTATCGCAGCCCTAATCATTCCCATTAAGCAAAAGGGAACAATTAATATCTTTTGTGAAATCAGCTATCTGGAACAATAGGAGCCATCATCCAAAACACAGGCACATGACGCAAGTCTTCTGAGGGAGCTGAGCTATGCAGGCAGAACGCATTACCGGGTGTTGCCTGGAAGTACAAACTGCATGAACCGCTGGCTGGAAAAAAGCTTGGAGCTGTGAGCAAAGTGTTTCCTAATGTTAAACAAAGAAGGCAGTGCCTGTTCTTTGTAAATAAACAGCTATGTTTTGAAACAATCCTGATGCTAAAGAATTAACTGTAACAATCCAAACTTCAGCTAACCACCAGGGTCAAAAAAGGATAATAAATCGTCTTTTTCCTGTTAACAAAACCCACAACTTCATTTTCTAAACCCTCCAAAAAATAAAAATGGCATCATGAGTTATTTCAAGCATTCCTAAATGTTATTTCAGTTGCCTGGCAGGAGCATCCCGTCCTCCTGTCCCTTCTCTCTCTCACAACAGGCCTTGCAGCAGGGACACCCTCCCTCCAGACACCGAAGGCTTGGTGCAACTCTGCCACGATAACAACCATTTGGCAAAGCAGAGCACCGGTAGTGTCAGAAAGTACAAAGAAAGAATATGGCTTTTCTGGATGGTGTAGGCTACAAATGACAAATGCGAAGGATGATGGGTCCAAGTGAAGGGATCTGAAGGATGCTGTGAGTCCTCGGAGTGGGGAAAGCAAGGAAAGGGCAGAGAAGTTAGCAGAAGCAGAAAGCCAGAGCAGAGAGCTGCAAGAGGAGGTGAGCAAGGATGTCATAAACTTTAATTATAATACAGAGGTATTGGTAGTGAATATGAGGGCAACCAGTGAAGAACTCAAGGAGGACCTTAAGAGGAAGAGTGACCTGCCCATATAATGGCAAATTAAATTCAGCCTAGGCAGACATAAAGCAATGAATGCATTTAGGGAGAAGCAGCTCCAGCTTTGCGTATAAAACATGGTCTGTATGCTCATCACTGCTACTCAGGAGGGAGGCCTTGGTGGAGCCAGGATAGGTGTGACACAACTTCTGTCCCAGGAGCAGTGCAGGAGGGAGAGGCTTCTCAAGCTGCAAAAGAGATGAAATGGAAGACACTGTACGTGGAAAGCTATGACATCATTAATAACACATAGAGATGGGTTAGGGATCAAGTGTTGACTGTGTCTCCAGGACAAGAATGAGGGATGAGCTGCTGAAGCTGGTAGGAGCCAAGTTCAAAGCAAACAAAAGAAGTTTGTCATGCAGCAGGCAGTGGACCTACCAAGGTGGTCCTTCCAAAGCACACCATGATGGCAGGGAGCTTACATGCTCTACCAAGTATTTGGAAAGGTCCACGCTGCAGACAAACCACAGCAAGTCCAGGAAATCCTCTGAGCTGAAAATACCTGGAAGCTGCAGTAGTACTAAGGGAGAAGCGATAGATATGTTAGTTCTATTCTTAATTTTTCCTAGGAATCTGCTTACGGTTACTGTTGGAGGCAGAGCTGATGGATGAGTTAGATGGTCTAAACCACCACAGCTATTCTTACCTGGAGCAAAAACAGATAAAATAGGACTTGAGTAAAGACAGGGATCCCAAAGGAAGCAAATGTGGCAGCATACAACGAAGCAGGAGGTGAAGTCAGGGGTTTGGCTGAAACTGGCACAATCAAACTGCAGTCCAGAGGTGTAGATAAGGAGGCAGAAGAAAAGCTGCAGTTTCAACCCCATTGATGCTCAGGCTGAGCCCAGACATGCCCCACTGTAATCAGGAACAAAGCCTCCACCGACTCCAGCCCATCAAGCCCTAGAGACATAAAGGCAAGCAGGCAACTGAGGAGTTTTGGGTCAAAGAATATCTCCCAGATATCAGGAGACACAGCACAGGTGAGTCTGTACAGGCAGAATTTGCAATTTATCTATGTTTGTTATCTATCTGCCAGATCCAAATGCTTTCAGTCCTGATTGGATCCATGTAAATTGGGAGTTTAAAGATATTTGTTTGCAGAGTCTGCATAATCCTAAATAATAACTACCCTGTAGGTATTGCCCACAGCACAGTTATTTTTAAAATCTTTTTAATAGGCACTTTGAAATAAGTCTCTACTTCACTCCAAATGTGATATAATCCAGTAGTGAGAAGTTAGTTGTGGCCCCAAGACAAAGTGCAAAGCCCCCCAAAAGGCCAATAGTTCCAATTTTCCTTAATTAAGGGTATGTGGGTTTAAGAAATATGTCTTCCAAGTGTTCCTTTTAAATGAAAGGAATTCATTAGTTACTCAAAGCACTGATAATTGCATCAATCAGCAAAATGAAGTTTCTTCCCAGAACTGAAGAGTGTTTCACATTTGAGTGGACATTCCTAAATATCACAATTCTCTCATACAGACAACAATTGTTTTGGGTAATGGCCTTGAAATTAGCCTTTCCTCTTCTGTGGTTGTGTTTTTCTGTAGGACTGATCTTGGTTTGTTTGGTTTACAACTCCCACATGCAGTTTCTCAATAAATGCTCACATTATGGACAGTATTTTGAGAGAAGAGTCTTTTATTCTGTTAGCTGAAGTAGACTGCTTTTCTTGGAGTGCTGGAAACCAAATCATTTGAAGAAGCTGATCTGATTTACTGGGTTAAACTAGAAATGTGCCAAATTGCTCTGCAGACACAGCATAGCCGCTGACCTGCACTGAGGTTGGAAATCGTTCCAGACTGTGACGTGCCATGTCTGTTCACGTCAGCTGTGCACTGGGAAATGCACAAAGGAAGTGGCTTGCTGAAAAATGTCCTTCAGCTTAGGGCTCGATAGTATTCCTGTAAAACGTCTTCCTTGGGAGGAAATCAGCCTGTCAGACTTAAGGAAGAGTAATGTTATTTATCCCACAATTTCTTAGGATTTCTCCATTTTCTTCCAGTGTACCTAGGACCCTGCACAGATGGATGCACAGCATCCTCACAAAGAGCTGTACAGACATCAGCCCCATTCAGCCCACCTGGCCCTGTTATTCAGCCTGATGCCACTAGCCCTCAGCAACTCAGGTTGTTTCTTCTTCTCGTTATTAAGATTTTAGAAAAGGAAAAACTACTTTGCAGTGGTTTGGCTCTGATGCTACAGTTTGACGTCTCTGTATGTACCTTCGAATCACTGCATCGTGCTCAGATACCCACTTTGCAAAGCTGGGCACTTCCACATGGACCACACCTCGATCCCCACTATTAGAGGATGCATTTTGGCAGAAGGAGGTTGCAGTGGTGGGTCTCAGTGAACTTTTCAGTATCCATCCTCCTGTTTGTCTTCCTTATTGTGTCTGCTTCTCTTGCACATGTTCGCTGGGTAGGACAACCCAGCATGCAAAGACAGATGGTTGGAAGAAGAGCAGACCTACCCTAGTGCAAAGTCTCACGATCGCTGAGGATGTTGCCTAACAGAGCTTTTGTTAACAGCTAGGAAAGAGGAGCTTTAGTGCTCATTCAGGCTGTAGCTGGGTGAACAATTTCCGCTGAAAGGAGCCTCTCCCATCTGTGCCTTCAGCCTATTTTTGTGCTGTCTTCACGTCATGCCATTACAAGCCAACATGCAGCTGCACCATGAACTGTCCTGGGGAACTGATCTGGCTCAAAATTCACCCAGATGAAAGCCGGGGGGGGAGGGGGGGAAAGTTATTTTCCATCCAGCTCAGTTCTCTGATCTCATTTACCACACGGCAACACTAACAGTACCACACCAGGGAAGTAACTTCTTCCCTCAGCTGTGCTGACAGCTGCCAACCCTTCCTCGAGCAGCAACCCAAGCCTTTGCCCCATGGACATGCTCCATAGCAGGAATTGGGTTTTCTCATTTCATTTCCACTACTCTGGCAATTGTCACTTGCGTGCAGGTACCCAAAGTGTCATTTGAGAAGGTCTTGTTAGCAAGCTCACATGGGGCACTGAGCCTGCCAGTGCTCTCTCCTTGTAAATGCAAAGGCAGTAGGAGAAGGGTTTCTCCGAGTGCTTTGTGCTTCACTTCTTCTTGTGCCCCCTTGGGGAATTTAAGTAAATAGTTTATATAGGCAAAGTCTTTTGATAGTTTTACCCCTCCCCTCCTCATTTCTGTTAACCAGCAGATGGAAGCAGCATTCTCCTCTGCCTTGAGACCTCTGAGTTCCCAAGAAATTGTTTGACAGTAAATTACTTCCCTTTTAGCACAAATTACTGGGTGGAAACAAGAAGCTGGTAACATGTGAACATCTTGCCACACACTACAGCTCTGTCTGTTAATAGTTGTGACCTTTGTGAGTAATGCAGCACTGGGAGGTACTGGGCGGGTGCATTAAATCCCTCCTTCCAGCACAGTTATCGTCCTCATCAGCTCATCACCATCCAAGTGAAGAACTTGCAGTTTCAAAGCCTGCCAATTCCTGCTAGACACACAAAACACTGGATCAGGTCCAGAAATCAGCCAAAGGATGTGGTATTGGAGGTGATGGCAGAGGTCAGCCTCATGCTGCGCCATCCTCTCACCTGGTCCCTACTGCGGTGGTAGCCCCACCACTGCCCTCGCTGTGTGCTCAGCCTCCACCTGGGACAGGCATCCCGCAGTCGCATGACACAGGGCTGATGGCTGCAATCATGCCATCCCAGCCTCTGCCCTCTGCCTGCAGATAACAAGCTTGGGGCTCAGGCAGAGAGCAGACAGTTTTCTGTTTGCAGAGCATGCGTGGGTACCACGGGGCCTTACAATGTTCGAGGTGACAATCCCAGTGAAGAAAAAGCAGCATGGTGCATTGAAAGCACCCTGCAGTTGGACCTGTTGCTGGGAAGTTTTCTTCTTGGCCTGGGTGATTCTGTGACAGACCTCATTGTTTAACACAACGGGGCACAAGGAGTCCCTTCCACCACTCACATCCCTCTAACCGCCACCAACCCACCAAAATTTCTTGCCCATCCTACACTAACATCCCAGCCTCCAGGCTCCCTTCCTGGGCTTCTTGGCCCTTCTCCAAAGCCATTTCTTCCACCATCATCCCCCAAACCATAATCTCCCTTCCTGGCCCATGCCCCAGCCCTGGTCCTTGCCCCATGTCCTTCCTCCCCACATCTCTGAGCTTCTCCCTGCCCAACCCCTCTGCTCCCCGAGCTGCTTCCTGCATCCCCAGGGCAGTTGAGGGGCCTTGAGACAGGAAGGGAGTGAGCATCTCCCCAAACTCAGCTCCATGCACATCCTTTGGTGTGTGTTTGTGCTCCCTTGTGTTGATGTGCTGAGTGCAGCTGTCTGGTTGTGCCCCCCCCCCACCCCACCCTTTACTGCATTTCTGTTTCCAGTGGCTGCGGGCCAACACCAAGCCTAGGATGCCCGTTTAAAGCAATGGTTTGGCTCTCCCTACAGCCAGAAGGAATATGTAAAATCTTTCTTATAGGTTTGAAAAAAGTCAGCAGACAATGGAAACTTTCATCTTGAGTATCAAAGTGTATGGTCAGCCAGCATTGTATCCCCAACAGGGAAATTTGCAGGGAATTACCAAGCTGTAAATGCCAAATCTGGGACATGGGCTGGGATCTGTATGAGCAATAGGCAGAGGACACACGAGAAAGGATGAGGAAATAGGGAGACAGCTGTACCCTTAATCCTGACCTTCCAGGTAACACTAATAAGACAAGCATGGGGACAGCAGGGGAAATCCCCATGGGGCTGGTGTGCCGCTGAGTGCTTCCTCCTGCAGCACACTGGGCCAGCACACTGGGCCAGTACACCACCAGTCACACTGTACACCAGTGAAATAGCGCCTGGAATAATTTTGCCAACAGCAATAAATTCATGGTGGGCATGGACCCCACCATCCTCAGGGCAAGGTCTGCCCTGCAGTCAGTAATCCTGTTTCTCTTTGCTAACCTGTCCACCCTGCATTTCATTCACTTGCAGTGAATTCGCTGCCTTTCATTCATTCGCGGCTGTTTCACTGTGAATTTCCTCATCCCTTACTCAGCTTTGTAGATATTGTCCCCTTGCAAGAACTGTCATTTAAGTAAAGGATGAAAAACCTACTGAAAGCTATGGGTGGAAGGCATACCAACTGTAGCACTGCCAATCTCAAAAGTTCAAGAACTGTTATTCAAAATTTGAAGAAAAAATAAAGATTTTGTCTGAAGGTCAGCTTTGAAATTCATTCCCACGTGCATGAGAGCAGCCGTAGTTTCCCGAACGAACTGGCTTTCACTCTGGCTGTGACACCCCAGGGTTTCCTCTGTGCAGGCTCAGCTGAGCTTCCTGCCCTCCCTGCCTTCATCCTGCCCCTGTGCCATCACTTGCACTCTGCTAGCACAGCCTTAAAGCAAACTTCCACAGATGGTTCATCTGGCTGAAAAATACCCCCTGATTTGTTTGAAAATAACTTTTGTGGAGTTACTTCCCCCGGAGTCCAGCCCTCTCACCTGACTCACCACACACAGAGCAGCAGCTCCAGCACAAGAAGAAGACGGAGGAGCTGCAAACAGCAAGGAAGAGGAGGTGGCCGTGGCCATGCTGCTTTTCTCAGCGTTGCTGGTGGAGGTGAAGCCACAGGCTCACTCTTGCCCTTGCCAATTGCCTGATAACACGCACATCCAGCCATTCTCCAAAGCCCACTTACATAAATTGATTTATTTGTGCCCTTTCCCCTCCACACAGCAATTAATTATGAATCTCCATGACCTACATAAATGATCCTTCTGCGTTTGCCCTGTGGCATTGTCTGGGATCCTGCTCCCTCCCCTGACCCTGACAGCCTGAGGAATAGGGGACCACTGCCTTGCCAGTGGGACATGGGTGTGATCACCGAGACTCCCCCCTGGCCCTGTTCCCAAACATGCCTGGAGGGGTGAGGGCAGCTGAGACACCTCAGCTTTGCAGGTAGGAAAGGCAGAGGTGTTGCAAGTTGCTCTCTGTCCCCTCCCTCTCCATCCACCTCTGGGGTCCCGCTTTGGAGAGCATCCCCAGATTCTTCCCCAGAGGACGGAAAATGGAGGAGGCAGGCAGGGCTTTTTCCCTCAGGCAGGGCTGCCTTTGCAAGAGATGTGGCGCTGGCTCTGGGATTAGCCCAGCGGGAGCTGTGCTGCACTAGAAACACGGCTGAGAACTTTACCTGCCTTCATTCCTAAAGAGAGTCCCGATTCTCTCAAGGCCCACAGGAGTTGTGCTGTTGCCTTCAGTGAGGGCTCACTTCAGCCTCGCTGTCTCATATCTGCAAAACAAGCTCATACTTTGGGTGTATTAATACACATGATGGCTTTAGGTACAAAAGTGTAAACTCTATCTGGAAATGCATTTTTTCACCCTAAAATTAAGACTTCAGTTCCTTTTCACCAAGCAATGATGTTGAGCATGACTTTTTGGTTTACAAGTAAAAAGCCAGGTCCTGAAAATTTTCCCCAACCACAAAACCACATGTGCCTCATGGAAGAAATGCCTTATGCTCCGGCACCGCAAAGACCTCGCTTTTCTTCCTCCTGACATTATGCGCTGAGTTGTTCAGGGCGGGGGGTGCCACCACGTGCCCCCTACAGCAGGGGCTGGGGAAGGTGGTGGGCTCAGCTTGAGAAATCAGCAACTTTACGTGTTAGTTGCAACCTGGAAGGCTCAAGGGAAGGACTACGCAGCTCAGCCTAGCACAGGAGATGAACTAAAGGATCAACAAAGAGTGCTTCTACTGTTAACGTTCAAGTGTTTCATCAGCTTCATTGGACTGTAGTCTCAGGAATGGAGAAGCAGCATCATACAGTTCTGCTCATCCCAAAATAAATACAGCCAGGGTTCAAAACAAACTTAGGGTAAAAATGTAAGTATTGTCTGCCAGGAATAAATTTGGAAAAAGAGCTATTAAAGTATTTACTGTATGCAAAGGTCTTTGCCATCCATGAGCCTTCAGGATCATTTTTGAGATTGCTATTTTAAACACCAGAGGTGCACAAACATTTCTGTTTGGAATAGTCTCTTTTCATTATCTTCAGCAGGCTGCATGGGAGTATGATAAAACTGGATGTTGTCCTTGACGCTGAGCTCTTCCTTGTGCTGCCAGCAGTAATTCTCCTTATTCGGACACACTGTAATATGCTTTTGCAGCACACTCAAGGCCAAGGATAGCTGGGAGATACAACAGAATTCTCTTGAAATGTTACATTATTTTACTATCAAAAGCCTTAAGAGTGAGGTTGTTGAAGGAGACTATGTTGACATTTTCACTTTATTATCATGTGGCCAAATAGCATTAATCAAGGAATATATCTGTAGGAAATATCCTTGTTATGAGAAGCAATTTCTTTCTGTAAGTCCATTCTTCAAGGTTTTGTGTCAGGTTTCTTAAATACACAGTATTGCATTTCAGGGCCTATTTTCAACTGTCTTCAAGTGGATAGCTTGGAGTGTCTCATATTGCACAGGGATGTGTGACCAGTACGAGCAATGTTCCTGAAGGATGGACGCTCAATTCCCAGCTTTGCCTGGGGTCAAACCAGGATCAAGGGTAGGGATCGACCCACACCATACCCCTTCTCTTTGTTTTCCACTGTTGCTGCTGGACCACCACCCAGATTTTCACCCACCATTGGTTAAGGGTATAAGCGAACTCTCCTGCGATAGGCACAGCCCACATAACAGGACACGAGTCCAGACAATTGCTCAGAATATCTGTGGGTGGCTATGGTGTCAGATGTGTGACGTTATCCAGACCAGATGAAACTTAGAGATAGTTATCTTCCAAATATCCATCCTGAAAGGAGAAACAAATAGCATCTCTGCTGAGAGGCACCGGGGCAAGACACCAAGAACAGCTGCACCCACCCTTCTCACAGTCTTCATGTCACTCAAAAATCCAAGAGTAGCTGGGACAAGCTTTTGCCCTTGGTAAAAATAATAATAATAATAATTTAAAAATGCAAAGAAATGGGGTCACAGATTTGATGACTGTGTAACTGGTCCTTCTGGAGGTGGGTGGCAGGGGCTGCCCCAGGCACAACCTATGAATGGAGGAGCTGGGTGCAATGCAGCTGTCTCCCCACCTCCCGGGTTCCCTGCAGCACTAAAAGCGGTGATGCCCACGGTTTATTCAGCATATCTTGGAGATCTCAGAGATAGGAAGTTCTGAGAGATATTCCCAGGGGTGCAGCTGGCATTTGAGGCAGCCAACCAGTGTTTTCAGCTTGCCATTCATCTTAAAGAACAACCCATAGGAGTGTACGGGGTGTCTCACACTTGGCTCTCAGCTGTCTGTGCAAGTATGCTTTTGCCAGTTCTACAGATTTTACTCACAGTTTCACAATATTTGCTCTTTTTCTGTAATCCCAATTTGCAGTCCAGTGGTGACTATGCACTTCGTATTGAAGTTCCCCATGCAGCTACAATGATACAAGAACTCACAGTTCAAACAGCTATAAGGGGTTAACAGTATCTTGGAAGATATTTGCAGTGCTCATCAGTTGTGATAGATAATTATGGATTTGGAGAGATCTGCAATTTGTTTATAAATATGACTTCAAAAACTTTCTACTGAGCCATCTTCAACAAACCGCTCAGCTTCACATTTAACTAAGAAATCACATTTATACATGCATTTAGAAGTGCCAAGAAATCACAGGAGCACCTCCACTTTCATTTTAAATGTTAAATTTCAGAATCTCCTGGCTAGGGAGAAAACCTGAACCCTGAAGGCTCAGGAAAGAGAAAGAGCACAAGCACTGTCACACTGACTGTGTTTTATCTCATTCTTTCGAAATCCATGCCATGAATTTGTTGTTAGATGTATTTTTGACTGAGTGGCTCTGATGCCTGGTTTGCCAAGCCTGACTCTACCTCAGCAGTCTACCTTAAAATTTATAGACCGACAGTAGCTGATTTAAAGCCTGGATATCGTAGAGAAGAGGGAGTCTGTTGCTGACCACGATGTTATCTGATGAGAAAATTTAATAAGAGTGTGTGTGAATGATATCCAGTTCACACCTTTTTTCCTCTTTCTTCTTGTTTTAAAGTAGAAGAGGCTATTTTTAATAGGTACACAGGGTGTTTCAGTGTACACATGACGGGAAAGAGCTCCAAACCCACCCTGCCAGCAGCACGTCCCTGGCTCAGCACTGACTCCCTCCCCATGTATATCGGGAAGATCATTTAATCTGTGGGCCCCAGCACATGGCTTGAGGGCTCCCCTTCCCAGGCAGCAAGCTGCCCAAGTGGCTCAGCATCCTGTGCAGCTCCAGCCTCACTCCTTTCAGGTGCTTCAGATAACAGATCAGGGTGCCATCATGATCATCATACCTGAGAGCCTCCTACATTTACACAGTATCAGGAATACATTTGATGCTCATTAGGCAATGAGTAGTGGTGCTTCCCTTATCAAATTCCACATTTCTCTCTTCAGAGCTAACTCCTTCCCACATTCCTTTCCTTCCAGCTCTGATTTTCAAGGTTATCCTCACATAGCGATGTGCGCTCCACTTTTCCACATGTGCCAAAATGCAAATCCCACAGTCGCTCATGCAACAGCTCCATTACAAATCTATGCACGAGATGATTGCAACCAGCAGCCTCACGGTAAACATAGCTTATTAGCGATCCCCTAAGACAGCCAGTCCCCTCGTATCAAAGTACTCTGCAGAAGAAGCCCGACTCTGCTGATATTCAGCTGGAGCGCTCAGCACACAGTAAGTTGATTCAGATTCATGAATACACTAACTGTGTCTGCCTGATTCGGAAAGCTGGGAACAGCCTTTCTATGTATGCTGGAGCTGGAAACAGAGACGAACCCAGAGCTGCACAACACAGTTTCCATCTCCATCAATGATTCTTTCTCTCTTGCACACACACATGCTTTTATCACAGCCCATCTCTCTTCTTCGCTGATTCAAGGAACTTGAGTATTCAGTCCTGTGGATCTGGTTGCTGACCATGCAGACTGATTTAAGTTACTGTGAAATTCAGGTGTGCGTGAATTTGGGAATCTAGCTCAGGTCTATATCTGGTTAGAAACACTCCTGATATGAACAGATAGTAAAAAATATCTCAGTTCCTCTGATCTCCCTTCTGAAATAAGTAGTTATTTTGCAGGCAGATGGTCTTTTCCAGCTGTTACACCCCAAACATTGACAAGTCCTCCAGAGACAACCTCACGACATACAGTTTCCTTCTGACAGCAGATGGTTAAAAACTCCAGCAAATGGAGCAGAGTGAGTAATCCAAATTTCCACTTGAACCCCATCTGCCGGCCGCACCCCTATGGCAGGGTGCACGGCTATGCCTTCCCACAGCTCATGTCCCACAGAGAGCTACCAAAGGGAGAAATTTGGATGTTGTTCTATAAGGGCAAAGTTATGCCTTAACATATGTAACAGAGAGCAGCACAGAGACTGCTGACCCTCTCCTTCATGTTGTTGCTCCACCGGGTTGATAAGAATCATATGCTTGCAATTAAGCAATGTGATGTTTGGTTTGGATTTTTTTTTGAGTTCTAGGGGAAAAGTCCAGGACACCAGCACAAGGAACCACGCAAGGGTTTAGGCAGAATTTGCATCTGTATCTAAAAGAGCAATCTAGCACTCTACAGCTCAGGGGCCATCCAGTCCTGAAGGCACCATAAATTCAGCAGCTACTTCCTAGACAATTTTCCTACCTGCCAGCACTGCTGAGCTCAGCAGGGAGTGCCACAGCCCAGAATTACAGGGTGTCCACCCAGACATCAGGTTCAGCAAGGTCAAACGCTGAAGTAAGCCCAGCACAGTGCAGCCTGGGCTATTGGTATGCATCCTGTGAGAAACTGTACATAGGTAAAAGCCACCCAACACCAAACTTGCATAGAGAGCACAAGCATGCTCTTTTCTAGTTCTTCCAAACTCTGGAGTATTGAACTTCAAAGCTTCCATAATGTGCTGGTAACACCGTTTCTAACCTGTGTTAATTTTCTAAGTTTTAAAAGAAAACGGTGTTCCCTGAAGTCCCACAAATATCACTGTGCAGTCGGTATCAAGTTGGCAGGGACAGCATCCATCCACGGTGCCTGCTGTCCGTGTGGGCCATGATGAACCCTTTACAGCTTATCTGCCTGCGTCCAGGCACGGGGAATCTCCAGACTCTGTTTTTTCTTGTTTGGCATATCAGGGCTAAAAATACTTTGACTTATTTTTCCCAAGACTTCACACTTGGCCCCTTCCACGCCACCTGCTCCTTTTCTCAACTTTCTCCTCATTTAGACAACTCTATATGTCTAAGATAAATTTCTGAACATCTAAGGTTTTGCCTGCACCAAATGTTTTAAAATAGTCATGTATTTGACAGCTTTGATTAAATCCTGTCCATTGGGATAAGGTAACAATGTGATACTTATCCAACTGCAGTTAAGTTATATTGGATTTGCTGTAGGTAAACCCACATCATCATTTACTCATTTACCCATAATTTTGCAAGGTAACCTTATCACAGGGAACAACCAAAGCCAGCTGTGGCATTGCAAAGCTGTTATCTCCCAGCCTTGAACTCAGACCCTTCGTGTTTGACATCTGTCCACACTCACGAGCTACATCCAAATGCAATTTTCTTCACTCTCCACACCAGTTCAGCTTCTAAGAGGATTTAATAACACCCCAGTGTGCACAGTTACAAACCAAGTTCAAAGTGCTTGGTACTGAGTCCACTTTAAGTGAGAAGGTATGAACCAAAGTCAGTGTGTTCCTCACGAGCAAATTTCGCTGATTTAATGCAATCAATTTAGCAACCGACCTTGTGAAATGGGTTGCATTTCTGTAGAGCTTCTCTCATGCTGGAGAAGAAACATCAGGCTTCAGGGAAGGATACTGGTCAAACCAACCCTTGAAAATGCAAACAAGCATCAACTGTGACTCTGTGCTCCACCCTGGCTGGCTGCTGTGCAAGGGCTTCATGGGAAGGTGGCTCATGTATGTGGAGCAATGACTCAGCTGAAGCCTCCTAAAACCCATGGCAGTGAAGCAACACATCCCTGGGTAACTCGGGCAGGCTTCCTTTGGCAGCTTCTCCAGCAGCCACCAGGCCTTTCTGTTTGGCTTTTTGTGTCCCTCTGCCAAAGGACACAGCAGAACAGACTGCTGTGTTTGAAGAAGTCCTGCTCCTGTTAGCCCTGGTGCTCCTCAGAGCTTAAAAGCAGGATGCCATATGCAGGAGAAAAATCCACATTCCTGCTTCCCATCAGAGCTGTTTCATAGGTTCACTGTCCATCTGCATGTTAACATTTTGGCTAGTTTTGTTCTTCCCTGTGAAATTTCATCACTTTGTTTAATTGCAAAAATCAACCACTATATTCAAGAGATGAATTACCCTATTGCTGCAAGAAAGTTTGACATTTAGTAGCTTAGAAGATATTTATGACTGAAGCAGTTCTTCTTCTGAAATACAACATTCATTTGTAGAAATTCCCACTGGGGAAAAAAAAATCAATGACACATGGAAGGTGCTAAAGCCTACCAAAATAGCATCTTAACTGCTCCTTAAAATGGTGAAATGTACACAAATGATGAAAAACAGTGCAGAAAGTTAACCAGTTTAGTCCTGGAGCAATGCAAGAATTTTAAGACAGATTTACAGTGCACTGAAAAACTGATTATGTAAACTATCATAAATGGATTCAGTGTGTTAGAAGCCAACACTAAATCTTCAGCTGTTTACTGAAAAAAAAAGGCAATAGGGGACTATACATTAGAATGAAGATTGATTTCGGAAAGCCTAGCATAAATGAAATATGCTGACATAATGAGTAAGCAGAAAGAAAGAAAGCACAAAATTAACAATTGTCAGCTCTTGCTCCAGGATTACTACTATAAACTAGAGAATGACATTAATTGTAAAGCTAGTCCTTGAGATGAACTGCATAAGTTTTGATAGATCTTGTCAAAACTTTCCAGGTTCCTGGTTCAAAATCTGTGCTGCAGTTACACCTGGTCATTAAAACTAATGGAAACAATCCTGAAAAATCCCATGCACAAGCTCCCTCCTTTTCTGTCAGGATGGGGCCCTGCAGGGCATGATTTCAGGGACCAGAAAGATTTGGGGTCCAAAAAGGACTTGGGGGCTTCCTGCGCCACTCTGCTCTCACCCACACGTCCGTGTTTCTCATGCACAGCCTCAGCCAGCCAAAACATTTTGCGAATCTTACCACGTCGTGCAAAGTTATTATTGATGCTATTGGAAAATACGTTGTTAGCAGGCAGAGCTGCGGCTCTCGGCAAGGCGTTGTGGAGCCAGGAGCAGGGAGGAGGGTATCCCCAGCCCCAGGTGCCAGCTGGAGCAGGGAGTTTTCATTGTCATCATGAAAAGAACCCCAGTTCCTGGTCATCTTATCCTCTGAGACTGTGTCAAATGGTGAGGAAGACTAGAAAAAAGGTTCTATTTCAGAGCACGAAGGTGGATAACAAAGGGGAGAAGGTTGAGTTATGGAGCATCTTGTTCTAGATGGGGCTTTTAATGACCTAGGAGGAAGGAAGCCTGCATAAAATATGTTTATAAAATGGCACTCCAGAAAATGCATCACAGTTAACTAAGACATAAGAGTAGTTGTGCGTAACACCCTCCTCCCATCCTCTTGCTCAGAACCAGCAGAGCTATAAATTGGTGTATTTCAGAAGTGGGGGCTGCTGAGGGTGAATCTGGCTGCTCTGGTCTGCACGGCAGCATCCGCCGGGATTAACCACACACAGGGTGATCCGTCTCAGATGAGCTTTTCTGGGTGTTCCTCAGCGAATATACTTATTATTTGGCTTGGTCCAGGGCATCACAACAAAGTTATTGTGAACTCTGTAGGACTTTTATTCTCTCTTTTTTACCTACCTATCTAGCCTGCACTTTTTATAATTGTATGTAAATTGCCTTAATCCTTCCTTAAATCTATTTTCACTGAAATTCATTATAATCCTGAAAGGGCCTATATGTGATTCAGTAAAAATTTGTTGTTAAAACGTTGTGCATTTTTTTTGTCGTTGCTAGGCCCTTCTTTTTCTCTCTCTTCCTCCTCCGAAGGAGTGTTTAGCAAAAGTGTTTAACAATTGTACTTAGAAAGTAGCCAACGGCATTAGGGTTGGGATTAGCTATTATCCTTTTTACTGGATGTATAAATCTAAATAAATAAATTTAAAAGCCCCCGGGAAACCATCCAAAGGAGCCTTTCAAATCCTGAAAAGAACATATTATGCTGCCTCTTTTGAAACTAGGTCTCTAAACCCATAGGTTGCCAAATTAGTAATATATTTTTTTAAAAGACCAAATCAGCACTGGTGGGCACCCAGCTCAACACGTGGGCTCCCAGGTATGCTGGCTGCAGTGCCGGGCTGTTGCACCAACATGGAAAACACAGCAACGCAAAAAGTCAAATCAGTCTCCAGTTGGTTTACAGGACAGTTTCCAAAAGCCCTGACACCACCCTGCGCTCTCTCTTGCCACCATAGGGGACAGCAGCCCTTGCCATCTGAAGAATGGGTGTCCCATGTCCCTGGAAGGTGCCAGGCCTTTATGTCCTTGGCACTCCTGGGATTTTCCCATTTCACATTGTTATGGGAACAGGCCCAACACTGGAGGATTGGCACAGCAATACCAGTCCAACACCTCCAGAGAGCTTATCCAAGGTGACCCAAGGCTGAAGGGTGTCCCGCTTATTCTGAGTCAAGTATAAATTTTGATTTTATATTACTTTAGACTAGAAGCCTGGGTTGATTTGGGGGAGGAAGGGAGGGAAAGGCTGTCTAGTGCACTTTCTCTCTACAGAAAGAAGTATTATTGGCATGAAAAAACTTAATTTTGTCTTGTATTTGTCATGCAATACCTCCCTATACCAACTAATCCAGTGGGTCTGCCCAAATACTGTCTATGCAGCAAAAACGTAACAAAAGGAAGATCAGTAATTCAGGCAGAGAGGGGTGGGAGACTACATCTGGATGACACAGCAGGTTATTTCGTCAGATCTCTAAATGCATGTGCACTTGTTTCTGACTCACCTGGGGCAGGATTCATCACCCAGCACTGCAGGTGATCTGCAGTGTAGCCATCAGTGACAGAGCGTGTTGTGCAGGCTGTCTCCAGAGTCAGCAGGGGAACAGGCACTTTGTAGCAGACTCACTCCATGCTAATGCTGATATTTAACCTAGTCAAGATGAGTTGGGCCCTACAAGTGCCTATTTCCCTCCGCTGACTAAAAGGGAGCCTAGAGCAACTAGCTCTGACACAGATGGCTGCGCTATTGGCATCTGCAGTGAGGTGAGATCCTGCAACAAGTCATTTAATCTGCCTTAAAATGTGATCGCGGGATGGATTGTCTCAGATTTTCCTATTCATACAGAGCAAAATGTGAAGAGGAAAGAAACAAGAAGGAACTGTTTCCTTGCTGGCGTGACTTGGTACCCCAGAGATGAGTCACTTCAATCTTTCTCTGATAGCTGGGAGACGGGTGGATGGATAACTCACATCGCTGTCAGCACACAGACACATTAACCACAGTGACAAAGTCATGAAACCTCCGTTTCTGCTGTAGGTGTACAATTATAGTCAGAGAGAAATTTGAGTCATGGGTGTAATTCAGCCTCCCTTCAGGTATGTGACATGTGAGGTGTTACTCAGTTGAAGGACTGGAAAATATTTAAGTGATCACTGTTCAGTACTGGTGAATCAGACAATGATAATTCTTGGCTCATCGGAAAAGGCTACTGCTGAAGCATGAACCTGGTGTCAGTGCCAGGCAGGAGTTGCACCATCAAGCCACCACATTTCCTAGGAACAGGGCTGCAATGAGGCCCTCCCCAGCACTGGGGTTGGTGACATCACCCATGTCCTTAGGACATGCTGGAAAACACCAGAGAACAGGAGCAGGAAAAGCCATGGACACAGGCGGGGCTGGAACAAGGCATAGAAAGAAACGAGGTTGTTTCAATGTGACTTACTCCAGGCCAACCCCTGTGGGCTGTTGCTTCACACCTGAGTTTCTTTTCCCCAGCACAGTCCAACAGTCAGCTTTTTATTCAGCCTTTTAATGACTTTGATGTGACCCATACCAGCTCTTCCTTTCCTTTCTTTGAACATTTGCCTCTTTTCCAGTCTTCTGCAGCTTTGCAAATCCTCCATGATGCCACCAGGTCCTTGCTGGAGCCCCATGAGGGATGAGGCACTCTAGGTGATGGGTACGGGGAACCATGCAGGTCTGTGGGAACACAATGCAGAGACGGTCCAAGGCCTTTTCACAGACTTAGCTTGGATCCAGTTGGTCTTATTTAGATTCATGTTAGTTGGGGCTTTTTAGATGAGCATAACAAGTGGGTTTGAAATGACCCATACCACTTTCCTCACCTCACCTAAGCTATCGATTATCCTTGAGCTTCACAGGGAATATGATACAGGTATACACAGTCAGCTCATGTCCAGCCAGGCTTTCTGAGAGAAGGCCTTAGCTTTGTCCTTAATGGAAGTTGTTGGACTATTTCCAGACCCAACCTGACCCTGGAATCTGCAACCCTTTATTCATGTCAGGCCCTAGCTATCTCTGCATATGTGGCACAGATAATCTCCAAACTAGATAATTCAACCAGAGAATTAACCAACTGGATAAGTCACAGATGTCTGAGAGTTGTTTTTAGCTGCAAACACCTCTGTGATTGCTTCAGCCCTATTCCTAAGTACTCTAGGGTGATTTTCAATAGACCCGACCTAGCTGAAAATGTCTAATTGAAGGAGTACTCCCTAATCTGTTCCGTCTCTTCTAGTCTGAGTTCTTCCCCTTTCAACACTGCTGTTAATTGCATTAAACATCTGACAGCAGTTAATCATTTTAGTAAAGGTGGACACAGAAAAAAAGGTCATTAAGTAACTTGAGTGATCATAGAAGTCCTGCTGGAATGGGGACTCGCTCTCAAAGGGGTGTCTGCATTGGCCAGATCTACCAGTCTTTATACAGGCAGGAGTAAGCAGTATTTGCTGGGAAAACGTATCCTGCCTGATGAGTGATTCCTTCTTGAAAAGAGGATGCCTAATCACCACTTTGCCAAAGCCATATAGGAGCATGGGACTGTCCGCACAAACCATCAGTGAAGTGTGAGAAGAAAGGAGGGTGCAAAGAAAACAAGCACTGGGCAGCCATGAAAGCCTGAGCTCACTATCTCTTCTGATTGTGCTTTCACCCATAGGTGGAGCAGAAAGCAAAAAGCAGCAGGCATTAGAAAGAGAAAGCAGCTATAAACTCAATGCAAACTCCATATTTGGTACCTTCCCTGCCTCCCACCCTCTGTCACCTGTGTCCTGCCTGCTGGTCTTCAGCCCATTCAGCTGTGATAGCACAGCCGTTTGTAGGACTGTATTTTGAACTGGATTAGGGATCTGATCTGATTAAGAAAAAAATCCTGTCGAGAAATGTCAGTTCTGTGACAGGAATGAGTGATTGTGAGAATAATTGAAACCAGCATTGCCACAGAACACGTTGTGTTAGGAAAACCCAGCCCCAGCGCCACAGCCAGCCTGGCCTGGCTGCTCTGCATTATTCTGATTTACAAATGAATCGGCCGTGAGAAGCTGGGGAGTCCTCTTTCCTTGGAGTTTTTTATTTATTTATTTGTTTTGTTTTAAATAACTGAGTGCTGATGTCTTCCAGTCACAACAAATATTGTGGCTGTCTTATTCAGTGCCCATGTTTGTCATCTTTTGTCATGAAAACGGTGTTAGAAATAGCTGAGAGGTGAAAGTACATATGGGCAGTTGCAGAGTGCAAAACATCAAGGAACGTTCCAATTACAGCAAAACAAAGCCTTACAAATCCACCAAAGTCATAGGGAAAGCTATTCTTAAATAAATATATAGCTAGACTGATAGATACACAGCTTCTCTTCGGCAGAACTAGCACAGCTGCGCTCCAGAGAAGGTGTGTGCCCACCCACAGTATGAGGGTTGAGCCTCCTGCCAGCAAGACTTTCAGGGCAAAGTGCATCTTACGTGTCCTCGTACTCCCAACTAGGAGTGTAAAAGGGTGGAGCTGCTTTCATTCTTTTTGAGACTTTTTCTTCTTGTCCATAGCAGAGGTTCAAATTTTCAAGCTACATCAATACCACTACTTTTAACAGCACCAGGAACATCCCTCAGCACTCCCCATCCTCTGCACCATGAAATTTTTAGCACAAGTCTTTTCACCTGTGCCAAGTAGTTCTCCCCTGCACAGTTTCTGGGTAGGGTTCAGGAGCACCATGGTACCGTTCCCAGCACCAGTTTCCATGTGACCACCCTTTTTTGGAGAGTAAGACAGTTTAATTCTACAGATGCAGGCTGCCCCTTGCCAACTGGCCTCAGTGCCAAAGAATGGCCCCAGGCACAATTAATTTGCTAATATAGACATAACTTCAGTGTCTTTGTGCTGTAGTTCCTCTCTGTCTCATATTTTAAAACCATTATGGTAATAGTTTGCTTGTGAGCTGATAGGCATTTTAGACAGCAATTTGTGGACTTAGCAGAATCACTGTTTTGTTTTTGGTTTGGTTTTTTTTTTTTTTTTCCTGGAATGAGTTCACTGTAAATATTCAGGTCTCCTGAGGCTTTATAGCCATGTCCTGCAGAGCTGGGATAACTGCTAGCAACAGACACCCAAGCTGGGTGTTTATGTTAGGCAAGAGGCAAATCCTCCATTTCCAAGTTCTCCTTCTTATCTTGCACTAGAAGTGAAGAGATTTACTTGAGCTGGCACTTTGTGGAAGAAACCAAGCATTTCTTGGCAATTGAGAGCATGGTGGCAAGCCCTGATCTTAATTTGCTAATACTGTTCTGGTTTAGGGAGTTGCACTAATGGAACTGTCCTCGGGAAGAGGAGAAGGAGGAGTCAGCCCATAATGTCCTGTAATTTCTGGGTTTATGTGCTCTGCCTGCATTTTGTCCTCGGTTCCCCAACAGGACTGCTGTATAGCACAGTCAAACCAGCTGTAGGTTGGAGAGCCAGGCAAATACTAATGCCCAATTTAACATGCAGCTCATGTGCCTTTAAATAGCAGCGAGAGCCGAGCCGAGCTATCCACTGCAGCAATTTCTGGACATATGTGCAGAGCCCCCCTCCTCCCCTGAGCCCTCCCAGCTCAGAGCTGCGAGCGCACTTGAGCTGTGCAGAGGGGCCGGGGATTGGTGCATCTGCCTGTCATTTCACAGTCACCCCACTGACGTCTCCTCCACGCTGTTGACTTGATCCTGTTTGTAGCGAATATAATTATAATATGGAGAACCAACAACTGTTAACGATTTAGGTTAAATGTAATTTAATGCCCCGAGATTACCGCTCTTAGATGAGATTTTGCTTCACGTGAACCATGCAGGGAATGTAAAGAGCCTGCATATTTCTGCTAAAGTAATTCTGGACAAAGGAAAGTTTGACACTGGCTTCCTCAGACTCTATTAAATGCTTCAACGACTTTGGCATGAGTTTCTAATCTGTCATTGCTCTCGGAATTCCACATGAGAGAAGGGGATCTGTCTGAGAGCAGAGGTTCAATATCCATTCTTCCTTGTGGGAGTGTGTGTCCATACATCTTAAAGAAAGAGAGCTGAAAATCCCTGATCATCTCTAAGAGTTTGCTTGATCCCTTGAAGTGACTATGCCTAATATTTCACTCACAGTTCCATTGCATCCATAAATGGTGGAAGATAGCATGAAATGTTGCTGTTAAAAGGTCTAAAAAGCCATCACACAAGCCTAGAAACTCAGAGTCTATCGCAGAGTGCTCTTGTGCCACTGGGACGGCTGCCAAGCAAGGCATGCAGATTGTTGTTTGAATGATGAGAAAATGAACGGGGCTGCTCAATGCAGCAGACACTCCCCCAGAGCACCCAGAGCCGTCAGTCATCATGGCTGCTACCTTTGGTAGCCAGGTTCTAGGTGGACTGTGCTAGATCCTTGTCCCAGAATTTGGGGCCAGATCCTGAACACAGATTTTAATAGAGGTTTCCAGCTCTGTACATCACTCCAAGAGGTTTCCTAACAAGGGATTATCGCTTTAGAGCTCGTTTGTCTTCTCCCCAGATGCAGAATAGCCATCGCTTTTCCGGCCTTACACACTTCCACTGCCTGACTAGGAATGCAAATATTTGTAAATGAAATTGCCAGCTGTTCTCTAATTCCTAAGGAACTCACCAAAAAATAGCCCGAAGTCCAACAACCTTTTGTGATTTAGTGACAGTGAGCCCTTTGTTTATCTTTAGTACTGAAAGCAAAGGGATATCTGACACATTGATGTATTTGGATGAAGTTATTTATGAGCTTGACTTTGACAGGATCTATTAACCCATACCTCTGTGCTCCTCAGCAGCTGCTCCCAGGACAGCATGTGGATTTACTGGCAACAGCTTGTTGTCTGTTGGGTCACAGCACATAACAAATGGAGGAACTTCCACATTCTGTGTCTTAGTGTCAAAAAGTCAACGCTTATTATGGTCTTACTGACTTTGGTAGCTATTCCAAGGTTTAGGAGCAGGCCCATACTGTTTGTAAAGCACTTCGCTCTTGGGTGGCATGGGGTAACTCTTTTCCAGGAGCCTATTGCGAGTGCACTGCTCTCCACTGTGTTCTCCAAGAAGCTTTCAAGCCAACTTTGATTTGCACGAGCTGAGATCAGTATGGTAGTTTTCTTTACGGTGTCTTGACAAGAATGTCAGTCCTCGTATGGGGGTTTTCCATAAAGGGCAGGTGCTACCTTCCGAACCAGCACCTACGGCTGACAAATGATGACAAAACCGGTTCTGGCTACAAGTAAAAAAGTCATGAACTAACCACACAAAGAAGAAAGCCGTCATTATCCTGTGACATGAGGCAAAGATCAGCTATGTAGGGCACTTCTGAGCCTACCCAAGCTTTTCCAGTTGTTTGGCACTGTTAGTCTTCTGAAAGTGTTCACAGAAGCAGTAATTACCCAGCATTACCAACAGTCCCATAGCCCATATAGTTTAATGCCTATTAAAACGGCTCAGTTAGGTTGTAGTTTTTTAATGGTAGTAAAACTGAAGGTGACCATTCCACACTTGGTGATTTACAAATGTTCATCACAGGAATATCAGTTATTTTATACACAAAGGTATAAAATTGCATAAACTGTGTTGCTTGAGTGGTGTCCCTGAGTTCATATTTTACATATGAAAGGGATCGGTACTTCTGATGGTAGTTCGCACAAGCAAAAAAAAAAATTAATGAACTCTGATCAAGAGTCTTCCATGTGGCTCTCTGGAAGCACA
This sequence comes from Rhynochetos jubatus, assembly GCA_027574665.1. Taxonomy (NCBI): domain Eukaryota; kingdom Metazoa; phylum Chordata; class Aves; order Eurypygiformes; family Rhynochetidae; genus Rhynochetos; species Rhynochetos jubatus. The sequence goes on from CM050652.1 coordinate 15,085,481, forward strand.
AGAATAACAGTATTTTATACATTTCAAATATTTTGTGGTTTAGGGTGAGATCAATCTTCACTTTTAACTGCGGGATTTGTAGTGTAGTGACGGATTTAATGATACGGTCACATAGGCTATTGAAATTATTGCTTTTCTGATTATAAGTGGTCACCCAAAGTCAATGGCTCAGTCATGTACTAGGAAGCACCATGGGATGGTTGCCAACTTCTTCCCCTTCAAATAAGTTTTCCATCTGGAAGGACTTGGAATCCCTTTCCAATCATGTCGACTAGAGACCCATCAGAAGCACATTTACTGATAATGCTGAGAATATGCTGGGACTTTCCAGAGGAAGGAAAGAGCAGTGAATCACTGCAAGCACAAAATAACAAAGGGAAAGACAGGTCACGTCAATGCGGATCATGGACTACTTCTATTACACGCTAAAGAGACACCCAGTTGAAAGAAGACTGAACATGGTGAAGTAAGCTAAAAGAGCTGGATATTCACACGCGTTCTCTAAGGTGAACTGAAAGCTTCCAACAGCAAACCACAGAGCTATAGAGACTGTTGGCCAGGAAAATAAGTACACTTCCACTAAAAGCAAGTGATATGAAGAATGAAACTACTGTAGAGAGAACAGGGTCTAAAATTCACCTCAGAGGAAGGGAGAAAGTACACCATGACAGAATTGCCTAAGAAAAAAACTAAGTGATTGAAACAACTGGAGCTAAAAAATGCTCCTGTCCAGCAAGGGGTTTCGTACTATTATTCTGAAGAGAAGCCACAGTGTCACTAAGTAGAACTAGCTGTCTTCCTTCCTAGTTCTTCATTCACTGACTATACCTTCACACAACATAATAGTAATGAACAAAGAAATTAATAGCAACAAGTACTTGAGTGATTGTAGGAAAGCATTTGACAATGATGCTGCTATAGCAAGACACTATAAATTTACAGGTTTCATTGTAGAACCATTTATATTTCCCAATATCTTTCTCAGTACACTGGTAATTAAATGATTGCTTTGATGTCACTGCCGGCATAGGCAAAGGTACATCATCTCCCTGCAATGTCTCATACTGCTGTGTAACAAATATCTGGCACGGAGACTGGAGTCCCAGGGGTGTTTGACAGTCGCGGTTTGCTGGGGATATCTATTCATCAGCAGATGAGATACAACAAAAGACAAACAGCTTAGTCAGAAGTGCAAAACAATATGGTCTTACAATCAACAGGTCAAAAAAACAAAGGCTATGAAAATAAATATGACCTTGCGTGGCACCACTGTTCTAGAAGGAGTAACGGCAAGCATTGTTGTCACATTTATTTACCCAGGCAGTATATCTCACAGCCACTGTGACTCTATCTGTGGTGCAGGGCTCAGATGGGCAAGGGAAGGACTGCTGGTGAGAATACAGAAGTCTAACACAAACAATGTCTTCACTAAACTGTGGATCACGGAGAAGCAATAAGTTTATCGAGCACTGTTTAAACAACTTTCAGTTGGAGATCTGTATCAGAGATTCATAATAAAATTATGGGATAAAGAACAATGAAAATCAAGGTGCATACAATAACCAATAGCTGACCAAAAGCAGCGATAAGACAGTAGAATGTTAGGCATATCCTGACAATATGACTGAAAAACAGACTTGGTGACCCAAGGACCAGGGGAGATGTTGACTTGAGTAATGCCTTTGCAGGATGTGAAGGACGGAAGAACTGACCTTGCAGATTAGCAGATGGATCAAATTAAGCATATTGCTCTACAATAGGATTAGTTAGGGTCAAATGACTGCTGCCTATGCCCCAGCACATGTGAGAGGTGGATTGCTTTAGAGCACCCTTGTATGCTGAAGTTTTCTTTGTACAGAAACCAGGCACATGGTCTTCCCATATTGTCAAGACAATGGCTGTACTCATGCTGTCAACAGTAGGCAGCGTGGAGTTTCCTCTCATGATCAGTTTTCCCTACTTTACGCATTACAAGCCTGTAAACCTGTCAGTGGTTGCTTTGCACATCTCAATTCCAGCATAACCATGTGCTTACCAGAAAAGATTTTCAGGTACAGTCCATTCAGCCATTTTTTTGCTTTCCATTGAATGTGTCAAGAAATTCACCACACAAAGCCACCTGTGACAGTACCTTTTGTGATCTCCCCTCACAGAAACAGGATTTAAAATACTTGTTCACTGCAAGTTATGCACTGATTTGTACTACATTTAAAATAAGGGTGAGACTTAGGTATGGTTACTCTAACCACCTAAACCAAATAATCTTTTTAGGTGGGTTTCAGCAACATTAAAAATGTATTCCTTAAACATATCAAGGAACTGAGGTCTCTTAGTACTTAACCCAAAGAGTCTGTTTCCAACCAACAGGAGAGCTTTTTCTTAACTTATCAAATGTTTGCATTCAACTATGCTAAAAGAGTGTCCATGATACATGGATGCAGTCATAGGGCAGTGATAATTACACCAAGAAGCTTTGCAAGTTCAAACATGACTGTTTACATGTCTATTTTCAAAAATAAATACCTGTTAAAGGTGTGTGCATGCTGAGGCATTTGTCCCTTCACCTCCTAAGGCATATTAATGTATGGTTTTCTATAGCTACACTGAAGATCACAGGCAATTATTGAACACATCTCTCAAATCTCTTTCACAACTAAATGAAGGTACTCAATAAAAACATATGTAAAGATAAGACAAAAGGAAGGAAAACGGAACAGATGGTGGCAGGAAGATAGAGGCATTTTCTCTTTGTTTTGTCTTGAATCCAAAAGCACATTCTTCACTGAAGGTTTTTAACAACAGTGTAGAAAAAATCATCTCAGGCAAAGAACAAAGACAACTTAATTGCCTTAGTAGAGAGATTTGGACTAGCTGATTTTCTAAATTCCTCTCATAGTGTTTTGGGGTACTTTTCTCTTTCTGAACACTTTTGACCCTGAGGAGTTAATGTTACTACCAGGAGGGAGAGTGAGAGCAGGCTGCAGCCACCCTACCCCAGGCTTTGCTATTGGTGGCTGGCTACAAAGGCAGTCCTGTGAGGATTAGGGGACAATCCTTTTTGGAGGACAGAGGACTTGTTTCAAGCCAGGTGAGTTCCAGAGACAGTTTATTGCCTGACCACACAAGTGTGTGTGCTGACAGATGGGAAGGAGCAGAGGAGGAAAGGTGGCATGTGTCTGGAAGCCAGGGTGAGCAGGACTTGATCTGCAGCAGGATTTGAGCTGACTTATGACCATGAACACGAGTGTGAGTTGGTGTTAAGGCATTGGAGTGACTGTAATTAAACGCTTCTGTTTTCATTATAGATCTGGTTTGTCACTGAACTTCAGCACACAGAAACCAGTATTTAGGTGTCCAGTGCCGCTCCACTTCAGTGTTAAATCATGGGTCCAGACAGAGGGTAAATGTGCCAGATTTTGTCAGCCTGACACTTCAGTGCTGTACTTTGCACTTCACCCTTCAGATACCTATTTCTTTCACTAATGTGATAGCTAGTCCATGCAACAACATGGCCTCCTCAAGAGAAAACATTGACATTTACATTCCTCCTCCAGCTTCTCGGGTCTCTTGTCTGCACCCTGAGACATGAAAGCTGCCAAACGTTATCACAGCAGGTCTTGCCCAGAAGGGACATGCTGGGCAGGAGACTCTGAGGGATGTGGCCCCTTAGGTTACTACTTCCCTTTCCTCCTTACGGCGTACCTGGGAACCCACTGGCATGGGTTGGCTTGTAATAGAGAGGCGATTCTGTTTCTTCAACATCAACTGGTGCCTCTGTCTTACTCGGACAGGAATTCTGCAATAGCTTTGAACACTTGTTTTTGGACTGTAGCCCCATCCTCATTTACTTTTAGAGATTTCTGCACTGCGATTTACATGTATAATGCATAGTTAATTACAGTTTAAATTAAGCACATGAAAATCAAGATCTGATGATCTGTTTTATCAAATCAGGCTGTGTAAGATTAACAGCTATTATAAAATAAATGGAATATGTAGATAACTCTTACCATTTCAGTGGCTCATTTACAGAGCCATTAATTCTCTGGGATGCAGTGAACATACAAATGGGGACCATGTTGCTCATACTAAAAATCCAGACCTGCCCTTTGTCTTCCTTTTCATCAGGCTGCTGCTCAAGCACACCAGAAGCTGAAATTTCCTATGATTTAATGACAATTTGGTATTTTGTACCTTAAGCTTTATTTCTTTTCTCTTGCTTACCTAACTACAAGATTTTAGTAATGATATTTGCTAGGAGAAAAAGAGGACACAAAATTTTGGATTTTATTATCAGTGCATATCTTGATACAGTGTCTGGGTCTGTCTTTTCTATCCCTTCAGCGGAACAACAGCAAAATTAGTAGATGCTGGTGCAAAGTCCCAGGACTTCAGAAGAACTTCATCGTCAACCCTTTTCCATGAATACCCCTTAGGCTGCTGCTCAGAGCACTATCTTGGGAAACAGGGTCCAGGTCCCACATGCAGAGATAGGGATTGCATATGAATCTTCTACTGTCCGATACAACTGACCATAGAGTGTTGCATAAAATGTGGATATCTTCTATCTGACAGGCTTCAGAGTCCAGTGTCTAGCCAAAACTACTAAGCACATTTTTCTCAGGTATAGAAGTAGCTTGGGAATAACTAAAGCAGCATTTGGGGACAAAATAACAATTTGCAGTAAAAATAAAAAATAGACATTTACCCAGCTGCTGTTATAAATGTCCTATGTTTTCCATGCCATGCTTAGTGATGCATCTGTGGGGAAGTGAGGATGTATTCCAGCAACACAGTAAATTCTTCAGTAGCTGTTCTTAAAGTAAGCAAAAAGAAAGGCGTAAGCTACTTTATTTTTTTAATACAAAAGAGCTGTTCTTTGAGGTACTGATCAAACTAAACAGAAATCAAATTAATTAAGGATCAGCTTCAATAAAAGGCACAGGCTTCTGCTGAGAGAGAAACTGACTATTTTCCCAAACAGCAGCAGTGCCTGACTAGATAAATTATTTGATTAAAGCCAACGTCCATGTTGCTTGATTCAGGATTCAGTATTTTTAACTTTGGACTAAGAAGTGAACATTCTCTGCGAAGATAAAAAATAAGCTGCATTTAAATGGTTCTTTTATTTAAATTAAATAAGCACAGCTATAACAGTGAAGATAAAAGAAACCAAACACAAAAGCAGGAAGTAAGGAAAGGTTCTTATTAGCATTAATATTATTTATTTGCTTTGCGTCCATGCCTAACAGCACCAGTCATGAAGCAATAGCCCATTATATAAGGCACTGTGTAATCACAAAAGGAAAGGACAGGGTGTACTCCTGTAGATCACCATTTAAATATAGCACCGCAGACAACAGGCAAGTATTGACTAATGGAGGAGTACAAGAACAAGCAGTCCTGCACACCTAAGGCAGTGGGCTCAGCTTGATGTGGCTGTTACCAAAGGGTGGCTTCCCAAGGAACTCAGGAAGGTGGCTTTTGGGAGCTTCCCCGGCAGTGCTGACCATGGGCTGCCACTCAAAAGTGTTTGCTGGAAGATGTGACAACAGGACGGTGGATGGTGGGCATCTTCCAGGCAGACAGGAGATGATAAGAAGCACTGGTCTTCAGGGAGGGCTTGTGAGTGAAGACAAGTTTTATGAAACAGAAAAGAAGGGGACAATAGGGAAGTGCTAGAAACATGTCTCAGAGAGCTGGAAAATTATTTTTTTGCTGCTGGATAATGATCAGAGGGTTGTCCCAGTTTAGACAGGATATGCAGCCCTTTTCTCCAATGAACAAACACCCATTTTCTTGGGGAGATCACACAAGCATGACATGAAGTTGAGAGCTGAGTCACTGGGCCTCCTGTTTTGAATCCCTTAGGTATCTAGTAGAAAATTGAAACTGTCCAGCCCCCTGAGCCAGGCAGGAAGGAGCACTCCAACCAACCCTGATCACCTGAAGATAGAAGTTCCAGCTAAAGGTCAAACAAAGGAGACAAGATAAGGATTTACAGGAAGCAGAGATGAGTCAAAGCACCACTCCTCAGCACAGCTTAGCTCGGCTTTCATTTTCTATCACTTCCAGCTCAGCAAAAAGTGAGGATTTGCCCACAGCTTCACCAAGTTTTTCTTTTCCTCAGATAAAATAATATTTTAATAGGACAAAACTTGCAAAAATTGAAGAACAACCTAATTAAGGACAACTAAAACAGGGTTCTCAAAAGAAGGTTCCTGGAGAATATTACAGCCCTGTGTAGCACTGAAGAAACTTGGTTGCTGCAAACATTTTTCCACCATCCCAGGACAATATTACCTACTGCAATTACCACTCTCCTTAACAATATACCATCCTCATACTTTAGCTAAGCATGTTCATTGGTTTTTGCTCACGACAGGGCCTTTGGCAGCACCCAAGTGCCTCCTGCCTCCTGGCCAGCTGGCTGAGGCCTCCAGCCAAAAGCCAAGTCTCCCTCAAGTCCTGCTGTTGGCACTGTGAGCAGGCAACTCGGGTGTTAGTCAGCATGAATCACCCACCAGAAATTACTCTCACCCGGCTGACTGTGCATGAAGCCAAGTAGGCACCTAAGTCTGTTGTTTAAATGTCGAACATGAGATGAAAACAGGCATCTGTAAGACCTTCAGCTTGTAATAGCTTTTTTTCTTGCCTTTCCCTTTGTTTCTAAGCTTGTAAACCACACTTTTGTTTAAATCCTTAATGCAGAAATTTTGTGCCATGGGTGTGAGAGAAAGCTGCATGTCATTAGGATGGCACAACCCATCACCCTTCTGAGAATGTAAAGAAGAAGAAGGAACACAAAACAATGATTCACCTTTGTGTGCTTAAACATCTAAGGATAAAAAACCCTACTTTGAATGTGTAACGAAGAAAATTGCTGTTTACAAGGTGGTGTTGTGAGAAAAATTAATTATATGAAAGGGGTTGCCTTTCAGGGAGAAGAAGCAAAGAGCAACAAAGACACTGAGATAAGGCCATCAGAGAGCAGGGGAGGGAAGAGAGGGATGATACCAGCAGAAAAAATGCTGGAGAAAAGGTAAATAGATAAACAAATCAGGTAGAGAATGTAATGGCGTTGGCAAGGTACTGAATTAAAACATTGTCACAAGATCATGGAACTATATATGATGGGAATGACAGGAAGTAGAGAGGACATCTTGTCCCATCTCATAACCCCAGCACAGGACTGATTATATCTGAATCAGTCCTTACTGGTGTTTTACAATTTGTTCCTAAAATACTGAAGGTCTCCTAGGCCATCTGCTCCAGAGCTTACTTATCCTTAAGTTTGCCCTAATGTCTCTCTGCATGACTTGCTGCCCTATGCTTGGTACACACAGAGTTAGTTTGGCCCCCTTCTCTGTGTAGCAAACTTTTATCATAACCTAAAGAACATTATCATAGTCCCCATCCCCGTTCAGTCCATTCTTCTCTGAACCAAACCAAATTATTTTTCTTCCTCCCAGGCCAGTTTTTTTGCCTCCAGGCAAAACACTCCTCCCTGCCTTCCGCAGGACACTGTCCAGTTGGAGTTGTGAAGTGTGGTATTTGACAATGGACAACATTTCGGAAGTCCTGAAGTGATGAATAAAAAGGAAGAAGAAATACTGACTCCATCTAACTTATGACTCCTCTTCCTATATCTGAGTGTGGCATCTGCCTTCTTTCATAGCAGCACCAAGCCTATGACTCATATTCATGTTTAATCGCCAGCTCCATCTCTGCAGAGCTGCTGCTCAGGCAGTTACTCAATTTGTATTGGTGTAGTTGTGTATTACTACACATATATCAGACTTTGCCCTTATCCTTCAGGGTTTATTGGCTATTTGTTTTAGGTTTTTGCTGTAATTGGTTGGGAACTTCTCCATTCTAATCCTGTCTTTCAAAGGCTTTGCATTTCCCTCCTTCCCCAGCTTTAGTCATCCACAACACCAGTGAGACCATTGTCTATTCTTGTGCCAGAACCATTAGTGTATACATTGGCTCCTGCTTGGCCAGAGGTTGGTCCATAGAGAATCTGTTCAGTGAGGTCTTCAAGTCTGACCATGAATCCCTGATAAATACCCTTTGAGCACAGTTTTCCAGCAGAATTGCTACTTATTTAGTCTATATTTTCTTAGCTTGCTCATGAGAGAGTTTTGTGGGACAACATCACAGCCTTGCTGAAGTCACTGGTAGGTTGTTTCTCTGACTCATTGGTCTTTCTCTAAGAATATCATACATATGCATATCCAGTCTCTGGATGGATGTGCCTTGTAAGCACTTGAGACTGGGAACTTTGTCAGTATTAGTAGCATCTACTGGGGTACTCCAATCCAAGCCAAGATAAAGGCTAGCAAGCATTCATATGCCCACAGGCTGTTCCAGCCTGAGTTCATGGAGATGCTTACTAGACTTATGTGAAGAGAAAAAGAAGAAAATAATTGAATTTGTACATGGATCAACATGAAGAGATCACCCAACTGTCAACTCTTACCTTGGTGACCACAGACAGTGCCCTGGTATACACAACTGCATGGTGGTTTGTTTCGGATTGCTTCAAGTGAACAGGGATCTCAGCACACCCTTGCCCAAGGAAAAGTCATTTTTCAATGCTCTGAAAGGACACAGGGCCCTGTGAAGGCCTGAAAGGGGCTCCAACTTGCTAGATTTGGCTTTAGACAAACTGATGGGCAACCTTGTGTCCTTTAGTCTAGGCAGTTCACCTCAGATGAGCCAAATCAGTTCCTACCAAGGTGAACCAGACCTATTCAAACTACCAGGAAAAAGCATCTTCTGATCCAGGTGAATCAAAGAATAGGTCTTCCTCCTATAAAATATAGGTTCAATACGTCATAGGTTCTCTCCCCAGAGAAGATGGTTCCTCACCAACAGCATCCTTATGTCCTGGGATCAGAACTGCATCCACAAGGTCCTGCTGATCACAACTTCAGCTGCCTTTACCTTTCAGAGTATCAAGTGTTGAAGAAAAGTGGAGTTAATTCACAGGTGTCCAGGAAAAGGTATTCAAAAAGCATTCATTAGAAGGCTCAATTTAATTTTCTGTAGAAGTCCAGGGAAACAGACAAGCCTTGAGTATCTTGGAAAACTGAGTATGGCTGTTGCTGAAACTCTGGGCAGAACAGGCTGAGGTAACTGACAGTGTATTCCATATCTGATTATTACAGCACTGGGAGGAAAATCTAATGTGTCATCCACAGCCCCAAAATAAATGTCTTCTCTGCACAACAGAGGAGACCGAGTATCCTCAGCTTCTTCATCCAGAGTATCATAAGGCTGGACAACACATGGACAGGGCAGCATCAAGAGACCTTCCTCACTGCTCTGGGAGCTAAAACACTGAAATTTGTAGGCTAGCCCTTAGTCCTAGGGCAGCCAAAGGCCCTGCAGGTCTTCCAAGTAAGAGTCCCCATCCCAACTGAGAAGGAAGAATAAATCATGACAGGGAGAAATGTGAAGAGGACTGGCATAGCATGCCAATAAATTTGTCACTACAGAAAAGCAGACTTTCTTATATGGAGGGGACATTTTTGCTGACAAATTGGCATAGTGCAGTATTATTTGCAGAGTCAAATAACACATGCCAGCAAGAGACAGGCAGACCCATACTTGAAATGGAGGTCAGGTGAGCCGTGGCATACATCTGTCCATAACAGCTCAGGGAAGATGAGTCCTGACCAGTTTCACATTCAGATTTGCACCTCTGAAGTCCAGGAACTAGACTGTTTTTAGCCTTCTGTCTGTTCTCTGAGAGATCTGAGGAGTTGGAGAGTTCCACAATGACTCTGCAGAGGATACCACCCTACTGAACTCAAGCAACCACTTTAGTTGACACTGGCAAGGGGCACAGGGAACATGGTACCCATTAGGATCTATTTTGTCTGCATTCCCTGTGCTTTAATGTTGTACAGGGTTACTTGTCTTTAAGCTTTATCTTGCTTCCTTGAGCCAATGGTTTTGAGCACCTCTGAGAGATGGAATACTGATGATGAGTTTCACTAGGAGCCATTTTTACCAAGAAATCTAGAGCAGGGTTGTACAGTGCCAGAGTTAAACTCAAAGACCTCTTACCCAGCTACCATTTGGTCAATGGGCAAGTCCTTGTACCATCCTAAAAGGGAGTCTATTTGCTAATACTGGCAAATAAAAGCAGGCCAGGACTTGTTCTTTTGCCTTAAGGACAGATGGTGTGGCACAGTTCACATCCATTATGCTGAATTCCTTCATTCCTACCCACACTTCCTATAGAGAATAGTTTCAGACTGAAAATTGTCTGGGACTGCCAATTGACACAGGACAAAGTTATGCTGGGCAGTATGCCAACAAACAGTTGGGTTGGTTGCAGGCAAGTGCTCTAGCCTGTACCCAGACCCTGTTCAGTTCACTAGTATAGCTGTCATACTTGGTGTTGATATGGACTGGGCTGGAAATTCGAAGCCCAGGGCTCTGTTAAGACACACATACAAAAAAATCTAATGAGGAGAAATTTCTGCAGACTTCCATCTGTAGAGTTTTCTGCTACATACTGTTTTTGAATCCCAGGGTTAAACTCAGTGTTGAAGGTTTACCTATAGCAAATGGGTTATATGTCTAAACTGTGCACCCCAGGGGATGCCCATATAGCCTCCTGCTCTGGGCGTGGTCACTGAGTCTGTACTTCATAGGGAACTTCAAAAAACTGACTGTGTCCGTATGCACCAGGGCTCAGGGCAGACTGGAGGCTCAGGGCAGACTGGAGGCTCAGGGGGTCTGAATATCAAAGATTAAATTAAAATGCTCTCCTTTTTCAGGGAGAAAGGTGCTAAAGTGGGGAGAATGAATGAAAGGATAAGTCAAGCTAACATCCAAGTGGAAGATCTAAGGGTAGATCAAAGAAGGCTTCGGTCCTGAAAAGAGCTCCATCTGGATGAACAAGGGGATCTGAGGGTGCACGGGCAATGACCAAGCTATACATTACGCATGGTCATGGCCTGACAGGGCAGAAACATGCACTTGCTTGATGATGATTAGGCTATGGTCATGAGATGTGGTGTCTGCTCAGTTTGAATGGATCTGTGGACAATTGCCACAAGAAATATGAAATCAACTGCTTTTTCCCTATCAACAAGGTCACTCACTGTTTTTCAGAAATAGATTAAATGGGTCTGACATTATATGTTCTTGACAGACATGTGCTGGCTATTGCTCGGTAAGAAAATTAAGTGCATTAACAAAATGAAGAGCAGCTTGTAAAAGTAACAATAAAGAAAAAGTGGGTAAAGATCTGGTGTGGAGGAAGATTTGAACCTTGCACAGTGACTAGCCTCCTCCAGAGTTGATAAAGTTTGGTCATGAACCTCTAACTGAAATACTAATAATTTCTTTTGTATAGTCATGAGGAATTATTGAGCTATCAAGAATCAAATCAGAGCAAGTTGAGAGCAATATAAGCTTTCAAAAGACACAGTAAGAGTGGTGCTGGTGACTGCTGTGCTTGACAAATCTAATCACACTCAAGCAAAAAGCAACAGAACAAATACTTAAGCAAGAGTCTCCCTATGAAGCAGGCAGCCATGAACGTTAAAAGAGTCCCTAATGCTGTATGAAATCAATTGCATATTTTATGTTAGTATGAACACTAGGAGTAAAGAGATCACAGACATAATTCCTCTGGATTCACAAGAGGGCTGGATACCTGTTTGAAAAAAATGTGCTGGGCATGAACAGGGCTGGAAAATCAGCTGAAGAACTGTAAGTAATGACATCTTTCAGTTTCAGTTTCAGAGTGTCCCTCTTTTGGCCTCTCTGGTTTCTTCTATCCATCAGCTGCACAGCAGAGAAGATGTCTTTCCTTTTTACTTACCCAACCTTTGTTTTCTCCACAGCTCCTGCTGAACAACACCCCTTTCTGCTGCCGCCTTGACTCTGGCATGTTTCTCCTGCTGCTTCACAATGTTTCTAACCAGCTCTAAGTAGTTCTTTGCCCTGGCCCATTTCTGAAATCTAATGGGTGATTTTAGGGTTCTGGGGGGAGGTAGTACGTAACCAAGCCATTTCCCAGCTAGGAGGGCTGCAGTCAGCACAGACATAAACACTGATGTGCTGGGCAGGGCAGGACCAAGGTGCTGACCCCAAAGTGCAACGCAAACCCTTCCTGAAGCAAGGTGCTTCAAACTAGCAGTGTGAGGAGCCTGCTTGCCAAGCCCAAAGCCAAGCAGAGCGGGGTGGCTGGAAATTCTTGGCATAAGGTGGCCCCCAAATGTCACCTGCCCTGGAGGTATCTCACTTCAGTCCTTCTGGGCTCCTCCCATGTCCCTTCTGGTTAAAAAAGAGCCCAGAGGAGGTGGTTCTACTCCTTTCAGTGGTTGGGTACCAGTGTATCCACCCAGGAAACGTGCTGACAGTTGCTGAGGGTCAAACCCACATCCATCAGTGAAGTGCCCATTGCTGGACTGGGCTGGACAAGCAGAAGAGGCCACCTCTGCCCCCCATGTGTGTGCAGCACTACCGAACAGAGAGGCATGCTGAAAAATGAGGTTTCGGTAAGGTCAGCAGCAGTCAGGTTGGTGGGGACACGGAGACGGGACACCAGGGCATGCACACTCCCACCCTCCTCCCAGCACCAACGGCTGGGGCTGCTGCTGACATACCACTGCTGCCTTTTCTCAAAGCTCACTGAAAGGAAGCAAACAGCATGAGAACAGCCGTGGATTTTGCTTTCTTGCCAACATATTTGGTGTCTTTCATTCAGAGTTAAACCTGACATTTCAAATTACCATTCAGTTTGTGAACCCATTCCACACGCAAAGATAAAAATAAAACCTGTGTTGAAACACAGGGCTAACACTGTGCAGCTCCATTTTCCAACCAAATATAAAGTGTCTTCTAGGTGAGTTGGCCTCCAGAGCAGTGTGGGGTGGCGCCTCTTTGGGACCCCTCACATACCCCACACTGCTCACAGGTCCAGTCACCAGCTCATGCGCAAGGACAGTAGCATGGAAGACTGATAAAAATAACAGCTCAAAGGTGAAGGCAGGAGCTGGCCTGCAGGCTATCTGCTGGTCCTGATTGCATATTCAGAAGGCCTATATGTGGTGTCTTTCCTTTGTGGAGCCAAAAGCTATTTAGAAAAGTGATGATCTTTACCCTTGTTTCATACATGGGAATGCAGAGGGTACAAGTTCAGGTGAGGTGTTCATGTCCACATAGGAATCGCTGGAAGAGCTAAGAAACAGTTTCGCGCTCCCTTGCACCCAGACCCATCTCTGGAAAATGTCCACAGCTGGTGACTGCTTCCAAAGGCAGGACTTGGCTGAGCAGCTCTGCCCTGCTTTGCCTTCAAGTTAGATTTGGATCAACATGGTTGTGCCAAAAGAAATTGCTGTCTTTGAAAATGTTCTTTCAAAGGAACATGAAGCAGATCTGTTTCATGTTAAAAGGTCTAACTAAAAATTTTCAAGTGCCTCTGTCTGCTTTACTCCCTTCAACTATGATGGAAAGAAGGACTCAGCTGGTAACAGTTGGGTCCAAGAGAAGATGAAAGGAGTAGAAGAAAGGTAGACACCCTGGGATGGGAATTCCGACTACCTGTGATGACACTACTCATGGTTATATTTGGCTTTGGCCAGTGTAATATTGCCTCCTCACTCTGCCAGGTCTGTTTACAGTCCCTGTGAGGGCCTGCTCCTTTGTGGTTCAGGTGGCACAGCCATCCTGTGCACCCCACCTCACTGTCTCCTTCTGGCACTGCTGAGGTTTGGAAGGGAAGCATTTGCAGGGCATTAAGCATCACCCGGCTCTGATTTGAGCCAATCAGTGCTAGTGATCAAACCCCCACTGGTTTAAGAGAAGAGCAATTGCTTCATCTTTCCAGCACTGGTGTGCAGGAAGACACCTGTGCTCTGGTTAAACTGAGCTGCAGGAGGCAAGCAGGCAGGCAGGCAGGAAGGAAGGAACAGGAGATAACTGCCTTTGCAGCCGTCAGGTGGGCTGACTTTGGCTTATGTTCATTTCAAGTTATTTTTAGTTGAGTACATGTTCTTGGGCCAGGAGTGTTCATAAAATGGGATTTCAGTAAGTATAAACAAACCCAAATGGTTACTGCTTTCATAACCCCCCAAGCAGCTGAGATTCGTCCGAGCCCAGGACCTCGTGCTGTGTCAGCTCCATCCTGGCCGGTCCCACACACCCTCAGCCCTGCGAACCCAAAACTAAAGCCATCTCTCACACCCCTCTGTGAGTGCTGCAGTTTTCCAGGGACAAGGTGGCCCCAGTTTATGGCTCTGTGTTTATGTTTGTTAACATACACTTTACGTAGCGTTAACAGTCTGGAGTTACCACGCAAATTGATGAACAGGTTGAGCCAAGATCTTCCCCTTGGATCTAGCACCACTTCGGGTTTCGTGTCTGGAGTGAGCCTACGTTCCCCATTGCTGTTAAGGTTATCAGAAAATCTCTGGAGTTCGTTCTGCTATGATTCTTTTAAATGCTGGCAGCATTTTTGAGTTTCAGTCGCACAAAAAACACCCCCTAAGATAAATCCGTCAGGAGGAGGTCCCGCAGCATACGGAGCAAGTAAAGGAGCAAACTGTTGGAGCGAGTCCAGAGGAGGCCACAAAGATGCTCAGAGGGCTGGAGCCCCTCTGCTATGGGGACAGGCTGAGAGAGCTGGGCTTGTTCAGCCTGGAGAAGAGAAGGCTCCGGGGAGACCTTATAGCACCTTCCAGTGCCTGAAGGGGCTACAAGAAAGCTGGGGGGCAACTTTTTACACAGGTCTGTAGTGACAGGACAAGGGGTAACGGGTTTAAATTGAAAGTGGGGAGATTTAGATTAGATGTCAGGAAGAATTTTGTCTCGGAGAGGGTGGTGAGGCACTGGAACAGGTTGCCCAGAGAAGCTGTGGATGCCCCATCCCTGGCTGTCTTCAAGGCCAGCTGGATGAGGCTCTGAGCAACCTGGTCTAGTGGAGGGTGTCCCTGCCTACGGCAGGGGGGTTGGAACTGGATGATCTTTAAGGTCCCTTCCAACCCAAACCATTCTATGGTTTTATGAAAGTCTAAAGCAGCATATCCAAGGGCTAATTAATGGGACCCTGACCATTAATGAGATTGTTGTCAAAACAGCAGTAAATGTTATTGTACTTTTATGTAAGAAGTAATTCATATCACCTGCTTAAATTGTCTCATTATAAATTATTATTTATCATAGAAATATTTTTTCTTAAGAAGACAGTCTGCTTTTGAGCCCACAGATAAAACTGTTCTGTTTGAGTAATCATAAATCACTCTTCCAACATCATTCTTTCTCCTGTTACAGAGACCATAACTCTGTCCTCTTTGTTATTAATAGATTTTTGCTGGCTACTCCCAGT
Organism: Rhynochetos jubatus; assembly: GCA_027574665.1. Taxonomy (NCBI): domain Eukaryota; kingdom Metazoa; phylum Chordata; class Aves; order Eurypygiformes; family Rhynochetidae; genus Rhynochetos; species Rhynochetos jubatus. Next base: position 15,100,836 of record CM050652.1, read on the forward strand.
GCCACAGAAATCATAGAGATATAAAACGCACTGTAAATTACAAACTCTCTCCCTCGGCCATAAATGGACAATAATCTACTCGTGGTAACATCTGTGTAAAGTGGCTTTCAGGAGATTTCTTACAGATTCCTCATAATATTTACACATTGAGTGCAGACAAGTATTAAACAGACCTCATTTCAGGAGTAAGAGCACGCCAAGCTCTCAGCCAGTGCCGGCTGAGTCCTGCTGTGGGCACTGGCATCGGCTGGAGCAGCAGTCACAGTGGGAGAGGTGGCACTGAGCTCTGCTGAACAGGGATGGTGCTGAGAGCCAGGGAGCTCAAATCCTCATACCACAAAATGGAATAACTGGCCAAGAGCTTGTCCCTCCTCAGCCCTGGGTACTGAGTTTACAGCTGGGATAAGGGAAGCCTGTGTTGAATTTGAGGAATGACAGGGAAGCTTTGACACCAAGCGCATGCACCTTGGCAGGGCTGGAGAGGAACAGCAAGAGCCGGGGTCAGGTGTATGTGTCCCACACACATGGCGAGATGCTTAACAGGTCTAAATAAACCTGTCCAGGGCAACCCATGGAATACACCATGCTTGAAGTGCACCAGCCGTGTTGGGGAGTGTGGCTGGGGCTTGCAGGGCTGGTGTGAGGTCCCTGGCACTGGCCAGAGGGGCTTTTCGGCAAGTAGGGCTGCCGGTGCAGACACAAAAGGGAAAGGCTTTGTGTGAGGACATGTTACTAAACTTACTCCCCTGCTCTGTTCGCAGTGAAATCCGCTGCTCCAGCTGCAATTCTGTAGCTCATGTCCCTGCTTCCCCCTTGCTATTCCTCTCAGCCTCTCACTATCCAGATTTTTTTCTTGGGTTTTTTTTCCCTTCTCCCTGGAAGCCTAGGAGGCTTTAGCTGTCTGCCCAGCTCCAACTCCTTCATTGCTTGCTGCTTGCTCTCCCTCTTCCCCCTCATCTCCAGGCTTCTCAAAACCTCAAGGCTTCAGCTTCCAGTATTTTGATTTCCTTTTCTTCCTCTTACCAGCTTCTCTCTCTCTGGGGCACTGAGGCAGACCCTCCACCTCTTCCTCGAGAACAAGAGTTGCTTTTCAATTTTTCCCTACTTCTCCCTCACTTTCAACAGCCAGGTGTATCCTTTCTCATTGAGATTTCTTCCTGGTTTTATTTTGTCTTCTCCTTCAGGGTTATCTTTGATGGGGCTGCTTTCCTTTTATACTTGCTAATCAAAATTCTTTTTCCCAGTTATAAATATGCCATCTGCACCAACAACTGTGAGTGAGTAGTCAGACCCACATCTTTTCCTTGCTCTCATCTCCTGCAAGGTCTCCTGATATATCAAAACTGAATTCATATTTTTCCTCCTTCCCTTTCTCCACAGCTATTCAAACTCCTGTAAATTCTCAATCATGAGAGCTCTTAACCTGGAGCTTATTTCTGTCTCCTTCACCACTCTCTCTCAGCTCAAACAGAGGCCATCCCATGGCTGCACTAATATTTTTGTAAATTCCTGGTAATTATCCTGTTTACTCATCCTTGCTGCTCAGGCAGTGTTTCCTCCTCATTCAGAATAATTGTACATCCTCCCCAACTGCTCATCTCTCGTCTTTGACCACAGCTCTTTCCACTCAAAATCCTGTCCTGAATTTGCCTTCCATGTCATGACCATAGCCCACGTCCTCATCTGCAGAGTGATCCTTGTTACCCTGTACACTACAGCCGCTGCACTTGCCAAAGTGCTCAGGCCTGGCACAGAGCTGTACTCGGGGTCCAAGCATCCCTTTTCTGTATTACAATGTATTTGTAAACAGTATATCATAAACACAGGGAAAACTACGTTTACATTTGCAGAGAAGGATGTATAGTTAAATCTCTCTTTTATCATACCACCTTCTCTTCCATGTGGAAATTCAGATAAATGGAATTTATGGGTTCTTAATTAACACTGAGGTTGAATTTTTGCACCTTTCCCTTGAGGAATTTTACTGAGCGATAAATCTGCAGATATCAGAAAGGGAGTGTTAGTTTATATCTCACATCCTTTTATAAACACGGGTTTCCCACTGCTTCCCCCAACTCTCCCAAGGCAGGATACAATATACAGGCTCTGTAACACCAGCAGCTTAAAAGGAGAGTGTGGTTGTTGTTGACCTTGGATATCAGAGTCAGATGTGCTCCCGAAGAGGCAGGGCATGGCAGTACCTGCACCACTTCAGGAAGGGCTTCTTCCCAATCTGTGGAGATGCTCCAGCCTTGTCCCGAACCCTTGGGAACCACAAGTCTGGGTGCAAAGGAAGGACTGGTCTTGCACAGCCACAGCACCTGAACATGTCAGGGAGAGCGAACCAGCACTGTTCACAGCCGTGGCTCTCCAAGGGCTCAGGGGGAGGCTGGGGTCAGGGGAGAGAAGACCTCCTTAGCTGCCATACATTCTTGCTAAGAGAAAATAGGAGAAATTGGGAGTTAAATATTGAAATTAACTTCTAATCTGGAAATACCAAAGCAGAGACACTTTTTTTTTTATCTTTCACTAGTAGCAGATGCACCCAGATATGACAGTGCTTCAATAAAATAGCTGCCACCTCAGAGAACCTCAGAAATACTAGTAGTAATTAAAAATGTATTTGAACTATATCTTTGCAATTTATAGCTGAAGTGCTTTTGAAATGTGGAATGAACAACAACAAATGCCGATTTCCCTGCAGGGAAAAGGTCTCTTCATCATGGGATGACTACCGTATTTGATGTTTCAGATTCTTCTTTTTAAAATGCCCAGTTGGGAAATTTGACCAGATTGCTTCATAAAACCAAAATAGTCCATCCACTTCAGGTAGATTTCGTCTAAACATTCACTTGAGCATGAGAATAAAATCTCATTTTGAACAAATATATCTCTCTAACCTTTACAGTAATTAAAAATGAAAATAGGCAGTAATTAATTGTAATAGTTTAGCCTGCAAAATCGGTATCATTACATATCAAAATTTAAAAATATACATTTTGAAAGCTTAAGCATATGCTTACAAAAAATACCCACTATCGCGTTGACACTGACTCTCTCCTCTGTTCACTGCAGTTGCCTGAATACTCCCTGCGACTTGCTTGCACCTGCTTAACCAGGGTGTTAGTGCTTTTACATGGTCTCTGAAACGACAGATCAGTGCTCCTCTAGGGACCTCCTACAAGACTGAGGTCTTGATACCTCCCATAATTCTTAACTTCCCAGCCTCTCTTTATGCTATTTTACTACCACTTCAACATAGGGAATGAAGCCTGCTGACATCCTGCATGAAGGAAACACACTGCTGATCAACACATCAAGAAAGACAAGAGCAACTCAGGCCCTTAAGACAGCCTATTGGGATTTAAGTTACCTTTTATTGCTGGCATTTTAAAAACAAAAGCCAGGCAAAAATAGTCAACAAATCATGCAAATATAATCTAGAGCGAAATGCAAACCCAATCTTAGATTTCATGCATTTAAATTAGGAGGAGACATGCCACTCCCCTGCAATAGCGTTTGAAAGGATCGCTGGAACATAGAGCAGTACGCATCCGAGCCCACAAAACATCGGTGACGCCCAATAGCAAACGTACACCCCAGAGCTGATAAACCAAAAGCCACAGCCCGAATGAGCCAGAGGAAGTGAGCACAAAGACGAAAGACATCACCAGCATCCCAGACCCCTGCAATGCCGAACAATACTGCCTTTGTTACGGAGTCGCTGGTTCAACCCTGCTTCCACAGAATTCAGAGGGATTTTTGTCACTGATTTCAGTAGAAGGACAGAGTTCTGTGGAGACAAGAACCAAAATCATCATTCTTCTTACCCAGGAACCATGGCTGTGTTGTGGTTAAGACAAGAATTAGAAAATGAACACAATGAATTCCTTGTTAAAGCATGCTCAAGTCTAGCTCTTACCTTGTGGTAATTGTCTCTAGAATCAATTTTCTTAAGGAGGAGAAGCACAATCTCTCATGCAAAAAAAATCCCTAGAACCTGAGAATCTTACGTTTGATCAAACCATAAGAGTTTAAACCAAGTAAACATTAGAATTGCCTTCTTTTTTAAGGGTTGGTATTCACTTGCTCCACAGTTGTAAGGGTTATGCATGCACTTTTTCCCCCCTCTTTTGATGAAAACCTAGTCTCACATAATAACAGAACTCTTGGTGCTACACTGTGAAAAAATATTTCAAGGTACAAGATGATATTATCAGAGGTAACAACATGATGATCACCCGCACAGACCTGCTGGTTGAAGGTGGTTCATCAAAAATGCTGAGCATTGTGATTTCCTTGGATAACTGGAGTTCCTCGGCAGACTTCAAGGAAAGTCTCTCTTACCAGTCCTCACCACAGTTTGGAGTTTTTTGGTATATCACAATTTGAGTTTTGAGTTTTTGTGCTGAAATAAAAGCAACCTGTTTTTATTAAAATTAATAACAATTTATCCTGGAATCAAATGCAGACCCCACTTCCAAGAATTGCACTCTTTACCAGAAAGGGGAAAAGAGCACTAGGAACTCGCTCCAAGGAGTCTTCTCCTTTGCATATCCAGTGAAAATAATTCAGATCTAAAAATACTTCATATTAGAGCCTAATTTGTGTAAGGCATTTGTTGCCAAGAATTCTCAGACTCTGTGCATCCACTTTATTGTTCTTGGCACAAAGGGCACTTCCATTCTGTTGCTATTGTTATTTGAGCAGTCTGAAACAAGACGTAAAGTTACACCAAGTCTATCTCTATGCTAATTCTCCCCATCAGTGCTGTTGCTATAGCAGGTTTATACGTGGATTTCAATGAGCACACACACAAATTGAAATTTATTGGCTTTTAAAGTCAGTTCAGCATATTTACAAATCCTGTGTCTGCCTTCAAGGTTCGTTGCAAACTTTGGGAATTTGACAATCTCGTTTCCTGTATGTAAGAATGTTTCTCTGATTATATAAGAAAAGGTTAATTCACTACTTACTTTCTAATAGAGAAGAGTGAAAATGACAATGCATAACATCTTGTCCAATATGTAAAAAATCCAAAACTTGACTTTTTTTACCCATTTGTAGCATTAATTTCTTAAAACATTATTTTCAGAGAGTAGATGTACCATGACTTGTAATTGAATTATATTCGATTAAGGAGGCACTACAGTCACCACATATCAAATCTGTCTTTATATTATCTACACACATACAGATATATCTACCGCTATTCATCGCCAGCTATTTAAGTCAAAACATCTCACACACAACAAGGATTCTACAATGTGTTTTGTTTGTGTACTGATATGTGAAATATATGCTGAAGTTTTTTAGGCTTTAAGTACATGAAAAATTGCTACTTTTTCAAATACAATTTTAAAAAATTTGAGTGGGCTTTTATCCAATTTTGAATATTTTATAATTAAAATACCAGAATATCAAAATAGCAAATGGAGGAAGACACACAGCTAGATTTGAGATGATTGTATACTTATGTTGTACAAAACCAGCAAAACTTACCAAATAAAATCTTGACAGGCTCCTAAAATACTTTTAGGCAATATAGACTATCTGTTTTTCAACCGCAGCAAAAAACTGAAAAGCTTTGTGAACAAATATTTACTAAAAGGTGTTTGAGTTTGTACTCTCCAGTTCAGAAAAACAAGAAATTCATTCTTGTTCAACCTTTTGTCCAAGCCTCCCACTGCACAATGATTCATTTTCCCCAAAGATAAGAAGACAGAAGAATTCTCCCACCGACAAAACCAAACATAAAATACTGAAGATAAATCGTATTTCTCTGGAACTTCAAGCCTGCAGAGAAGGAACACTGTGGATTAAAGGTGAGTGGGAGAGCGATGACTGACCCCTTATCCAAGATTTATGGGGGATACAAACACGGACACGACATAAACTAGAAAAGGTGGGTTTTCACTCCCACTTTCTGACATTTTTTTCTTTTAGATCGGAAACTCTTTCCTCATCTGACTAAGGGATTCCCGAAACACAGATCACACAAGTGTCTGAGTGCCAAATACAATACTGTCTCATAGGATTATCATCACTGGAGCCTGCCTTTCACCACCCTGAGCTCTGGCACATACTGTACTTTTGTGGTTCTTTTCCTGTGGATTTTTTTACCCTTTGTTCCAGGTTATTACATTCAAAAACATATTCTTGAAGGGCAGATTTGGCTCTGTCATATCTAGTAATGGCTTTCCAGTCAGGCATTACATAGGCGTGGGCCAGCAACCAAGGACACCTTATCGCTGGTGCTGAGGAATTTGGCCTTGCTTGCAGAGAGCTGATGTGCTTCAGCAGGCGGTGGGGGTCAGACCATGGGGACGGACAAGGACTGGGAATCAAGACAGAAAAGAACAATTGTGCTCCTTGATGTCACCAGTGCATAAATCCATCATGTCTCTACTTTGTTTAAACTGGCTGAGATGTGTAGTCAAGTCTTTTGGTAATAAATTATGGGAAAGCACTGTCGTAGCCACAAACCCTTCCTCTCCATCTCCTTGCTTCCCCCAAGCCCCAGACCTTGTGCAGTGGCCACAGCAGCTTCCCTGTAATTAGCTCAGAGAGTTACAATGGGCACTTAGATCAGGTGAACATCTCTCTCATGTCTCCTTCCTGAGCCAGTGCCACCTGTGGATGTCTCACTGACATTTCTCTGAAGACAGAAGGCCACGCATCATGCTGAGAGCCCCTACATTCATCACAAGTGTGGAAAAGGAAAAGGCATTAAAAAAGCACAACAATGTACAAAGCGGGGTAACTACGGACCAACAGCTAAAGAGGATGTAAGAGCAATGAATCACTCAGTGATGCATCTTTGAAGAACAGTCTCTAGGAGTGTGGTAACACCCAAAAAACCTCTTGAACAAATACGAGTGCTGCCTTGGCTGGAAGGAGTCTGGCAACTGAAGAACTTAAGAGACACATGTGCCCAAGAGTCAAACCAAGAAAGAAGAGAGCCCCACAGGCTACATTTGCTTTTCTCTTTCCAAACCATTTCCAAATGGTGAGAGGGCTCATCAAAACCGCAATTGCACAGAACGAAATGGAAAAGGCCAAAACTGGTATACGTTAAGGGACAGGAAAGAAGAAAACGAGTAAGACATGTGACATGCTGTCTGTCTACCATTGTCTGGCTGGGGGGCAGCAGGTGAGTCCTGAGACCGTGTTCTGAATCGGACAGACAAGAGGAAAATACATCTGCCAGTTGCTGTTTTTAAAATCCTAGAAAAAACAACAGCCTGGAAAAAGTGTGTGGGCTAAGAGGAAAAGTTGTTTTTCTGGAGATGCAATGTCACCCCAGTATGAGCATGCTGGGATTGGGTAATAAGCAAGGGATCACATATCAGGTAAAATCAAAGGGGACTGGGATTGGCAGTTTCAACAGAGAGAGGCTTTGGAGTGGGCACCACCACAGAAGGGCCTAAAGGGAGAGAGCGATGCTGAACGTCAACCCATGAGCCCAACCTTAAACCCAATTCTGAGAGCCATGTGGCAAGCAGGACAATGCTTGAACTGGAGCCTCCAGCTAGGACAGAAGAAAGAATCCCAGGTGAGAGATGTCAAGACACCAAAAAGATCCCTGGTTGTTCAGGATATGCAGGTTTGGCACTGAGAGTTGCATTTACTCAATAATATGGCTTCCAAGCTTTAAACTAGATGCCACGACCTTGACTGATGCTGGAAATAAGGACAGGGAAGATGAAAAACATTTAAGCATACTCTGTGTTGGGAGCAATTTGTCCTATAAACCTGTGCATCCACGCCATGGGATACATCATGACATCTTGCCAGGACTAGGGTGGGAGCAGGTCTGGCTGAGTTCAGAGGGAAAAACCCTTTGAGCACGCCGCAACCAGCACCTCTCCAGCTAGCGGCAGGCAGCAGAGGCACACAGCAGTGGGGAAGGAGCCGGGCAAACCTCCCAGCACCTCACCCGCCTCTGGGATTGCCCAGGGTTTCTGTAGGAAGGCTTCATACCTTCTGCGTGTCACCAAGATGGGCAAAGGCTAATTTGCAGAGATCACAGTGTTCACATATGAGCGTAAAGGTTTGACAACTAAACTGAGCATATTCATAGCTCCCAGTAATGTTATAGGCTCAAGCTTTAAAATGTTGACTTGTCAGTGTGCTTCAGCTGTCACACTTGGTTTTAATACGTATCAACCTGAAATTGGAGTTATGTTATTTTAATGTTTTAAGTCCTGCTTTAGCTATAAGGCTCTCCAGCAGTGCTCAGAAACCCAATGTATTCCAACAGCTACGTTTAAATTATTAGAAACAATGCCTCAGCAACAGGCCTCCAGTTTTCTTGTAGCAGCAGACTATGGGAGGCAAGAACTGAAAAGTCCCCGGGAAGCCACACACAAGCAATATAACCTCATAATGCAGTCTTCCAGCTGCTCTGACATCACATTACATGGTGGGTTTTGGTCTTTCTGGTCTGTGACCTATAAACTGGGCAAAATCTTCACACGAGATGCATTATACCCAGTGCCTTATGGATGCAAGCCCTGCGGGGTATGAGCCCTGAGGAAACATTTGCCTCTTCTGCAAGAGAGAGAACGACAACCAAAAAGAAAAGACAGATTGGAAACCCAAAAATTGCTGCTCTTTACTCCTGACAATTTTATTCTCAGACCATATAGGTATAATCAAAGGTAGTCAGTTTATCACAGAATTGTACTCTTTTGGTTATCTGTTCTGCTGCTCAGTGCTTTTCTCTTGAGAACGTCTCTCTAGGATCTGTCCCTAGAAAACAGTGAGTTATTTTTACCACCGAGCTAGAGAAAATAATTCTGCTGAGGGAGAATGAGGATGGCTGAGCAGCTAGTTAACAGAAGACAGGTGAGATGGAGCTTGTGCCATGCTCTTGGACAGTCTGTGGGCTCTGCTGTGGCTGCAGGTACCACCGTGGAGAAAAACTAGGTATGTGGAAAACGGTCTGCATCGGGGCAGCCGAACGGATAAATCCCTGGCCATGACTGTGGTCTGTAAAAGCGGCAGAGAGCGGACTGACCTGTGCAGGAGTGTCAAGGGCACTGGAGCTTCCTAAGCAAACACAAAATGCTACTTCACACCCTCCCACTCTTTGAAAGGACAAAAATCAGACCAGTAGAAAATGGTTGCCACTAGTAACAAGGTGTTTTAACATGCCAGTGGTTTCGATAGTAGTGAAGGTTGATGAGCACAGTTTTATGGGGACCTGTGTTTTGTCAGATGCAGCCACAGCCCTGGTATCAGTTCTATGGGATGTGGAAAGGCAAAGGGAAAGCTCCTGCCCTCAGCCACTTTGTGGAGACAATTTGCATTTATCACCTCCTCCCCCATTTTTGGGCTCCACACCACCAGGAAGAGGAATTGTAAAGGAGGGAAGAGGAGCCTGAAATAGCAAGGGGTGGATGGGTGAAGGAACAGTGCTGTGGTCACTCCAGCAAAGCCAACAGGGCAAGTGCTGGAAAACAGGAGTGTTCTTCCCGGCAGTACAAAAGGTGTCAGCCTGCCTTTTGCTGGAGGGAGTGGCCAAGTGTCCCTCCACTTCTCCAGCCTGGGACAAGCCCATGAGCTGGTTCCTGCCCATTGTCTCTCTTATGGCTGCTCTGGGAGCCTGGGCCAGATCCTCCCTCATCCCCCAGGTCCAAAGTCAAACCCATTTTCAAAAGGCTTTTCCCGGGCATTTGTGCCAAAAAGCAGCCGTGCACTTGGGAAATATTTCAGTCCTTGTAAATAAGGCAAGCCAGAGGGTACAGCCAGGATTCTTTTCTTTAGCCCTGCCTCTCAGTACCTTCCCTTGAACTACTTTCTCTTCTTTCTATACAGCCCTGTGGTCTGCTGGGTCCCATAGCTAGGAAGGATCTGTTAATAAACCCTTGTACAATTTGAGATTCCTTTTAGTTGAAGCTGCAGGATTTCCTTTGCTTGATCTAAACTTGTACTGAGATCCCAGTGTGTTCACACATCCCTAAGACAAACTCTGGTACATAGACCTGGAGGAAATAATAGTTATTTTCTGAGTAACAGGGTCAACCTACAGAAACTGCGAAAGGGTGACTCCAGGTGTTAGACACAGTCGTACAGCCCTGGAACTGGTCACCCAGCGTATGCCTGGGGCTGGAAGCTGGTCCATTGGTGCTGCTCCCCTGATTCCAGCCAGGGTGGGAAGAGGACCAAAGACATGCCACTTGATGTGTCCTTGTGTGCCTCTTTGGTGGAGTCCACGGGCCCCAGAGCACCGTCAGAAGAAGCATGCCCCTCCAAACTCTTCTCCTGGTACTGAACAGGCCGGATGGTCTGCTCCCATCCAAAGACAGATTTAAGCTCTATGCGTTGGAAACACATCAGCTGTGCCAACACCAGACAGACTGGATCTTCAAGAGCAAGGTCACCATCTTCCGAATTTAATGAGGCACCATTCAACAGATGGCAGCCTCCTGATATTGCTACTGGGTTATTTCACTGCTGGGTACACTTCCAGCCCTCGTCAAACACAGTTAATCGGTTGCATCTGTTTCTCAGGGTCTCTGGTTGCACACCCACTTTAGATTTATACTAGAAGTAAGGAAAAAATTCTTCACTGAGAGGGTGGTGAAGCACTGGAACAGGTTGCCCAGAGAAGCTGTGGATGCCTCATCCCTGGCTGTCTTCAAGGCCAGGCTGGATGAGGCTTTGAGCAACCTGACCTGGTGGAGGACATCCCTGCCCATGACAGAGGAGTTGGAACTAGATAATCTTTAAGGTCCCTTCCAACCTAAACCATCCTATGAATCTGTGATTTCTGGGATGCTGATGACATGGATGTTACCATTGCAGAAGACAACAGTAAGAAAAGGAAAATAATACAGAAGAGCAGCAAAAGCTGGGGAAGACAACAGAAGTCAGGGTAAAGGTGGTCAAGGTTTCCAAGAAAGAAGATTAGGTAGGTGACTGAGAAGGAACAAAAGAGTCACAAGGAGCTGAGGGTTGGCAGTTGCAAGAAAATCTGACAATGCAGCAGGTCCTTTGTACAGCAGGAGACATATTCAGTATGTTGCAGAAGAATTCAGTGGCTTCAGGAGATTTCTAGTAGCTTGTGCGTGTTCAGTACATGCTGGAGGACTTTGCAGTTGTGCAGCCTGCTCATTGGTTCAGATCCTAGTATCTTCATCAGGGGCTGGAGCACATTTGGTGTTGCAGTTTGGGTTGAGCTCCTGATTAAGTCTCCTCTTAAAGGAAGCTAGCTCACAGACACCAAAACTGTTTTGCATACCAAATCAACACACGGTAAGTGGGGGTAATCAGGGAGTTCACTTCAAAACAGTACTACGGCTTTGAACCCAAATATTTATGCAGACACAGCCTTAGGCATTTAATTCATGCCTAAATGTTAGTGAACATCTGAAAGCAAAGCCCGTGTTCTTTGCAAAGTTAGAGAAGGGAGGTTGATGCTTTTCAAGACCTACTGGAGGAGATAGATACTATCATTTACATATCTGGGCCTGATTTGGATGGTGTGGATCCTTCTGACAGGTCCCAGGGAAGATATAGTAAAAATGATTAAGCGGTCGGTTAAAGCATTGTCAAATCATCAGATGGGTGGAGGAACAGCAGCTTTTCTCTTCAGTCACCATACTCACACTCAGCCATGGTATTAGGAACCACATTCACACGTTGCTTTCCCCCTAAGCAGGTCACTATCGAGCAGCAGCCATTGCCTTTGGGCCCAGCTGCAGTTTATACCGGCACATACAGCAGGCACCAGTGAGTAAGAGTGTCAAACCTATCACACTCTCAGATGCTGTTCTGACCTCCATAGTCCGCCAGCCCTTTCTCTGGCTACGCCTAAACTCTTCATCAGTCCTGAGTCTGAGTTTGTGCTCAAGCCCAGCAGCATCTACCACCCACACTGGTTTTGTGAATGCTGAACTCCAGCCCCTGCCTGGAGTGGTGAAAGCTTAGATACTTGCAATATGCTACCATATGAATCCAAGCTTTCCTTCATCTATTTTAGACAGACTGACGTCAGCTGGAATGAATTAAAGTGGTCCACCAGAAGACACGCAGCCCAGATGATTTATGTCTAAACTGCAGCTACCAGGATAAGAAGAAAGTGGACAGATACTGTAGCTGAACATCTTTAACGTGGCCTCAAATCCATGTTCCAGGTAGCTCTACAATCAAGGTTAGTGTGTCTGATGGGACTTCTGTGCAGAAGCCTAGAGCCAGGCATGGTATGTGCTCCAGCCTTTGCAAACCTACAGGCTTTACAATGAATTTCCATAAGCATTCCCAACTTTCAGTGGAATAATAGAAGATTCACTATCAAATGTCATCTGCACCTCCCCACAGGTCCTAACACCTGGGGAATCCTGCCCTGACCCTATTGCAATCATTCAAAATTGTACCTAGAGCTTTGCATCTTGTAGCTCCCTACAAGTTGTACCTGTGTCCTCTCCCTTTCCTGTACCTTGTTCTCCATCAATTTAAAAAATCAAACAACCAACCACTCATTCTCAAAACCCATACCCATGTCAACAAAACCTCCAGTATAGATGGTTTTATACATGCAGCGACTCCTTGCTGCTCATGTAACCCCATTCTGGGAAGCTAACTTTCATCTTCAAGGGCAGGGCTTGCCAGTTGTAGTTCTAACAGGAAACCCCTGTAAGTGGAAACAAGCTCTGATGTTACAGCTCCCATAGCAGCAAAAAAGCTGCTTCCCTGCATGACTCTCATCTCCTAGGGTGCCTGCTGCCCAGACAGATTCCAGACAGCTGTCTCCAGCCTGCTGCTCCTGTTCACAGGCAGGCTCTGGCTCTCTCCCAAGCCTTGTCTTCTCTGACCCACGACTGCCAACTCTTTGGGGTTTACTGCCAGGATCATGGTATTTGATGTTTTTCTTACTGTCCCCATTCCTAGACTGAGAAAACTTATTTATCATTCAAAATTAAAATGAGATTCTGTTCTTTTTGGAGGCACAGAAAATCTTGAAAAGCACGAAATTTAGTGACTCACAAAAGTTGCAGGCATATATATAACTTTTAAATATTTTGATTTTTTTTTCCTTAAGCCAATCTTGTGATGGGGAAAAGTGAGCAAAATGATTTACATGTTAATTAGCAACACTGCTGACATGAAGTATTATTTCCTTGTCTAGCGCTCACGATATTATGCAGCATTCCAGCAAGCTGTAATTCTGAAATGGTGGTATTTTACATTCTGTGCCCAAGAGAAAATCCTGAGCAACGTAGGAGGGCAAGAGCCTTTCAGGCCCAAGTTTCAGCCTGCCTTCCTTCTAGGAAGGAAAGCCTTGAGAGAGGGGGGATGCTAAACATCAGTAGGGATGACAAGGTGATCCTAATAACCTACCGTGCAGGCAAGAGTTGTGCCAAACACAAGGACCCTCTTGGCCAGCCAGCACCCATCTGACCAGCTCATCTGTTTAAAGATTCCTTCAGGAACCCACAAACCCTGGATTAGGCACTACTGTCAAGAAAGCCATGGAGAAAATCACTGAAAATAAATGAGTTCCCAGCGCTCGCTGATATGTTGCTTTGCATTTATAAACTCTGAAGTTACCCAAATAATGAAAATAAAGTCTAAGCAGCTTCCACCTGTTATCTTTTCTACTTCTGCCAAAACCTGAACTTTCCAAACATTGAGTGTAATGAAAGACTTTTTGCTAAAATAAAAGATGTTTTGATAAAAATGTCAACAAACTAAATCATGCAAAAACAACTGGGTGCTTTGTGCTTTCCTTTTCTTTTAAACAGGACATTTTTCATGAAGTCAAACTTTTATTTTTCAAGACCATTTCAGGCAGCCCTCCAAAATCCTTGAGGTTTTGTTTCATTCAGATTGTTCCAAGTAGGACGTGATCACCGTGATTATGCTTTTATTTTTTTAATAGGAAGGAGATTTTTACATACTTTGGAAATATGGAAGAGGAAGCTGGATGTGAGGAAACGGACAATGACAAAAATGTTAAGCCAATTCAGAAGAATACAAACATCAGGGGACTATGAAAGACACCTGGTGAGGTAGAAAAATGGATGAAACAGCTTCCATTGGATACTGGACAATGAGGTGAAATTTATGTGCAGATGAAAGTAATTTATGTACAGTTGTTACACAAAGGATCATTATTTATTGCTAATAAATGAGCCCATTGGATGGATCTAATCAGTATTCAAATACTTCATGTGTTTTAAGAGCAGCTACGGTATATTCTCTGCAGCAAAACTCATTGCACTCAGGAATTTTGTCAAATTACATGGGCCTGCAGTGAAAGGCTGAAATGTGAAGCAAGGGCAGTAAAGTAGATGGAACAATTTCAAAAAATAAAAATTGACAAAAATTTCCTCCACTTTCTCCTCTACCTCTTCCTACTTGTCCAGAAATACATATTGGGACATTTCTGATCAGCAGCATTAGTTTAACCAGCCAAGATGAACAGATAAAAAGCTCCAAGTGACACTATGGTCACAATGTACACATTTCACTGTTATCAAAGATTGGCACCTTATTTTTCCATCATGGATTTCAGCACAAGATGTTTTTCTCCCATTCTTGTTTCTGATTACTTCTCTCCCTATTTCTTCTCTGTCTTTTCAAGAAGAGTACTTAGGATGCCTTATAGGACCACTTTTTGAGAAATCTTTTATCTGTGCTTGCTTGTGGAGGATGCTGCTGAACAGGTTAACCTCTTTAAGACCCTTCCAACCTGAACTATTCTATGTTCCATGTGCACAACTTCCCGAGCAATGGACACATCTTTAGGAAGAAAACCAGCATGGGCAGCACTTAGAAGATTTGAACATTGACTTAAGAGGTCTGGGGATGAAAAGAAAAGCCATGTATTCTTTAGTATAAGCTAAGGTACAGAGTACTGAGAATTTATATGAAAAAAATCCCATCTGACATTTACAGCCACATCAAAGCCCACTCAGAATCAGCACAGCACTATTTCTGTGCCTTCAGAGGAAGAGGTGCTCTGTGCTTCTTCCTGGAAAAAGCACTTAAGTGGAAGGCATTTTGTGTCTGAGCTCTTTGACCCTTCCTGCTGAAGGCCACTCAACAGCAGCAGGAACAGCACTTCAGTCTTCCAGCTAAGGAAAAAGATTGGGTTTAAGATTTTCTGTCTGTGGTTGCTTCCTCTATCAAACTATCACTGGAAAAATAAAAGAAAAATCAGATATCCATTCTTCTAGAGGAGCTAAATTACCCTCACAGCCTCCCAAGACTCAGTGCTAAGTGGGGAATATGCCTCTTTTTAGGTGAGTGGATTTGACATAAGGCAGAAATTCACAGAAATCTTATTGCAAATGGTTTCTGGATGGGACAACAATTAGGAAGAGGTAGATTCCAGGAAGGATTGTTGTGGTCTTGGAGCAATTTTGCTGATCCTGTAAAGTATGCAAAGGTGAGGCATTTTCAGAAGATACATTGGATACAATAGCGTTAGACAAACAAAAACTGGAACAAAAGTCTCTTCAAGAGAACTGTGGGGAGGGTGTATCATGAGTAAGTTCTTTCAGTTTGTTTTCTTACTTCTCACCCAGGAAATACCATCCATTTGGAAATAGCACCTGGTACTCTGAGGAAGTTTCACTGCTGCCCAAATGTGAGATCAGGATAATGCTCGTGACAAGAACATGTACTTGTGAATACGTCCTCTCCATCGTCACAGACCATCCTATAGCAAGCCGATCCGGCATGGGCGATGAACAGGCTGTGCAGTTACACAGACAAAGCAACATGGAATCAGAAATGGCTGAAGGCAGACTACAGGCAAAGTGAAGACCCTCCAAGGAGACGGAAAGAAGCAGCCAACTACACACAAGACACAAGAAAATAAAAAGCTGTCTTTCAGAGCAAGCATTTCACCTCCCATCTACTCCAAACTCTCCACTCAGCCTCTTTCCGCAAAACCAGCCTAGGAAAAGAGGGTGGGTACAGATCGTCTGCATTCCTGAAGTAGCAATGGCGCAGGGGAGAAAAAGCTCAGACTAGCAGAGCAGTTCAGGGGCTAGGGCTTTCCTGTCAGCAGTGTTTTAACTTCCACACGATCAAGTCTCATCGTCTACAATCTGAAGTACGGAGGTTGAAAGAGAACGGGAATGGAACCTTTCTTAAAGCACAGCGGAGAGTGCAGAGGGCACACACTTTTTTGTTTGGGTATTTTGCACACCCATTGGAGTAAAACTGAACTGCACGAATGAAGGTTCACTTCTTCCATCTCCTATCGTGCCCAGTCCTACTTAGCCAGCAGTTTCCTGAGGAGTTTCACAGTAAATAAACAGATAAACGAAATTCTTTATTCTTGGTATCAAACCTAGAAAATATTTTCAGGTCTTTTTACATAAGAAAACGGCAGCAACAACAGAAGAACTAGAAGAACTTTTTGTTAATCCTATGAATATATTTAGGCACTAACATTGAGGGAAAATGCTTTATTTTTACCGTACAGAAAAATGGCTTAGCCTTGATTAGGGGCAGAAAGCGTTCCAAAATTCTCCTACACAGTCATACTACCACACATACCGGATGCCTCATGATAGTTTGGGAACCATCATGAGCAGCACACACTTGAAGTCCCTGCCTGAGCACATCTCCTACCACGGAATATTCTGGAATGGGTCTGCTTCGGTCTTTCCTCTGTAAGGCAGTTATGCTCACCTAAAATAACTACAGGATGAAGAACCAAGGTGTTCCCTAAAATCCCCAATAACCAGGAATTTCCTCTAGCTTTGTGAATATTTGAGTGAACTGGTTCGAGCTGTTATAGTCTATTCCTCAGGACACAAAACTTCAAAGTTCCTCCTCCAAGTGAGACAAAGGCGTACTGGAAATCTGGTACTTCTAGATTTACTATATGTGTAAGCACAAGCAAAATCAAAGCATTTCAAGTCCAACAAAACATTCTGTTCAACCCAAAACTGGTGTTTTCAACTCATACATACAAATCAGGTTTTTTTGTTGTTTCAGTCCATTGGGCCAAAAGGAAATAGAGATGGTTTTGGTACTACTGGTTTCACGTGGATGCAAACCTTGGACTCAAACTACCGCACTGATCCATCGTAAATTAGCATAAATCAACTGTTTTAAATAGCATGAAGAGCCCAGGACTGCCTTGCTGGAGAAGCAGTCAGTGAATTTGCTTGGGATCAAAGCTGCGATCTGCAGAAAGGATCCACTCTTCCTTTTGCTTCCAACAGGCAAGGAAATAGAGATACACACAACATCCCTTGCCCATTCAGAGCAAAATCCAAGTACCACAAGTCTCGCCTTTGCCAAAGGCACACAACGATGCTCTGCATGCGGTTGGTGCTTCTACAGAGTTTGCTGCTTACAGGCTAGCAACATACGGTTTCAAGGACCAGTTGTACACTTCGATGCTTCTGATGTGAAAACATCTATGCAACATTATAGACAAGGTTTTGCAAGGGACTGCTTTCTGCTTTCATGACCTTCAGTCCTGCACAAGGTATTTGTACAATGACCCAGAGGAATGCAGTGCTTCTTGAATGTTAAACCCTACACTAGGCAACGTGTTAGGCATAAGTCATCTCAACTCTCTCCTTGACATCTGGGACCATCACACAACTCTTTTTGGCATCGTGGCATTTTGAAGTTCAGTAACAACTTTTGAGTGACTGGATGAAAATTCAAATTTGGTAAAGGAAATAGCACAACTTCCAGTACACAGTCACTGTTACGGAGTTCAGATGGGAAGGAACCAGTTACTGGGAGAGAAGTCTGGCAAGAGTAGCTACCACAAGATTCCCGTTTAGTATGAAACCACCCATGTGGACTGAACTAGTTTGGGCATTGTACACTGGATTTATTCGGGGCCTGCATTTTGTCAGTCTCGGAAGCAGCCCAATATGACAGGATGCTGAAACCACTGAGTTAGATCAGGGAAATCACACCTCTCACGCCAGAAGTCCATACACACAGGAGTCAGAATCAGACCAGAAGGCCAACTAATCCATTACACCTTCTCCAACAGCACAGGTATAAGTAGAGTACAATAACATTACTAGCCCTTTAAGTAAAATAAAAGCTAAGGCTTCCATGTTTAAAATTATCCAACTCAATATTGCAGCCATTTTGCACACCCCTTTCCAAACTTCCTCAGCTAGAAGGTCAAACAAAAGCCAGCAGGTATCAACCTGCCCAAACCTAAAATTGAATAGTTTTCTGATTGCTTAGCTTCCTCAGATGAGCACAAATGCAGAGAGGGAAAATGGGAGGGGAAAGCTGTACCACAGACAATTGTGTCCTGGATCGCCACAAACTGCCATGAACACAATCATGAAATTAGCTGTCTTAGCTTCCTGGTAAACCATTGGCTTTCACACCCTACCCCGTACCCAGAACCTTTGTTGAGCTATTTCAGCACATTATTTTGCCAGAAAACCTGAATAAAGATTACACACACACACACCCCCCTTAAGCGACTTCAGAGTCTGAAATAGCTCAGTTAAGAATCTGCAAATGCAGCTGCCAGAGGAGTTTAGACTTCAGGGAAACATCAATCCAACTTGCTAACAGGGTAACAGCGAAGCATACTAGACCCCCAATAAAGCTACCACTTCAAAAACAAGAAGCCAAAGCACAACCAAGAGAAAAATAAGCAAGCCTTATGCATACAGCCCACACAACAGGAGTCACTCCACAGAGTTGAAGTGACTTTGCTGTATCCACAAGGAAAGTTTCAGGATAAGGCTCCAAACAAGGCAGCAAAAATGTAATGCAGTGTCTCCCGTATCGTGCATCTGGCAGCCTTAACTCTGCCCTTGAAATCTGATCTAGCCTGTCCCATGCCTGTTTACAAGTAAAGCAAAGAATCTGCCCAAGACAACTGCTTATATTTTGCCATGTTTCTACACAGATCTTTCAAAAGACTCCTAAAAATATAACTCAACAGTAGGAGGACTGAATACAACTAGACACTTCAAGAACTAGTATCAATGCTCTTGTGTTTCTAAAGAGGAATGTCAAAACTGAAACACTTGGCAACTGGTCACATTGCAGTTTGTCCCACTGAGTCTGGAATTAAACACAATTATGCCTTTACATTTAAGCAGGTATTATAGCCAGTGAAACTGCATAACAATATGCACCCTGAAACTTTTATTCCCTCATTCACTCCTGAAATGTGACGTGGCACTACTGCAGCAATCAGCAGGCAGTCTAACATTGTATAAAACTTTCAAAAGCCTGATGGACATATATGGATTAAGTGTTAGTTTGGAAGAATAAGAACTTTGCAGCTTTGCTAAGTAAGAACTACAAAATATAAACAGTTCTGAGAAGAAGCTGTCTGCTTCAGGTCAGCGCTAGTAAGTTTTTACAAGCAGCCTCTATACATCAAGATGCCTAACTGCTCTGTCGACAGCAGGCAACAAGGAGCTGACAGCCATCAGAAAACAAATTTTAAGAGTCACCAAACCACTCTACAGGCAAGTTGTGAAGTCATTCATTCCACCAGGAAATTAGTAAGTTAGTCTTATTGCCAGGATCATAGGGACATAAATTATCATTACTAAGCATTTCTTATTCCTCTCCCAAGCATAAAATAAACTTAAAAAAAAAAAATCACATTCTCATTCACACATACTTTTTCTCCTCACACAACAACTGCAAGGCATAAGACCTAAAGAAAGTTCTTAATAAATCATTTTAAAGAGAGGCTGCCTATCACAGAGAATGACAGCATGGTATTTTTCAGTCAAAATAAACAAGCTACATCATGAATTTTTTGCAGAGTCTACTGTGAAACTCAGGAAAGGTTTATAAAAATTATTTTGTGCAAGTAATCATGTTAAATGTGATTATCCATCATTAATCATCTCACAACCCCAGGATAACAACCAGCGCTATTTTGTTAGCAAGCGATCAGGTATCAACTCTTGCTCTTTTTGCAGAGAGGCACTTCAGTGGGTTGTCTGGGTCACACAAGCTACTGACTTCCGGCTGTCAGTGCCAACCCTGTATTATAGTTCCCCTTCAGACACATATATTGCTTTGATGAGCAGTTACATTCTTCACTAACTCCAGGCTTATTTACAGCAAGCACCCAGATGGTGTACTTCACCGAGGAACCCAACCCTGTGCAGTTTCATTGAACTGAAACATCACTTGTTCTTTGACTTTTATTAAGTTCACTTAGGTTGACCAAATGAGCTTCCCTAAAGTAAACAGGGTTATAAAATATCAGGATGATTCTATCCTTAGGTGCTCAATAGAAACAAATACTTAAACTAGAAAACTTTAAAAATTACTTTAGATACAAAAAGTGTAACAATTATACTGCGCGATACATCTTTATATATCACTAAGCCCATGAAATTTGAAAAAAAAAAAAAACCAACAAGTTTTTGCACCATCAAGAACAGCCACAAGTCCTGAACCTCCATTCTTTATGCATCCTTGATTAGGGTAAACTGAAACTTGGGACTGCTTGGGATTCAAAATACCCTGAGCACATACTAGTGCAACACCACAAAGCATACATAATCCATCGGAGAAGGGGAGAAGGGGGGGGGGGGGGGGAAGCAAGGATCAGATGGTGCTTTATTATACAAGCATGAAAGCAAGTTCCTTTGGAAAATAACTTCTTGGGTGGACTTCTGGACCAGTGAGGTAGCCCAATGGGAGAGAAAAAGTGGAAGTGGAAGTTGGTCTCCACGAGCGATACCTGCCAATCGGTCCTTCGCGCCGTCCCGCGCCCCGGCGGGGTCGGAACGGGACGCGCCGCGGCCCAGCCCGAGGCGAGGCCGGAGCCCGGCGGCCCGGCAGGCCGCCCCCCGTGCGGCTGGGGGGCCCGGTCCCCGCCCGAGCGGGCCATAAAGTGCTGCAGCAGAACACGATCCAGACAAAAAGCAATGTAAACAGGTGACTGATATCGGTCTCTTTGTCCGCACCTCGGCCAAGGTGAGGCGCGGGCCTCCCCCCGCGGCCTCAGGACGGCGACACGGGGAACCGGCGCACCCGCACCACGGGGGACAGGTCCACGCCGAGGATCCGCTGCGCCCGGCGCCGCGTCGCCGTCAGACTCCGCTGGCTCCAGACGCTGCCTCGCACCCGGATGGTGGGGAAGGTGGTGAGGCTGGGGGTGGCCGCCTTCCAGATCTCCTCCAGCGACCTGCCCCCGAAGAACTCCCAGGCGGCACCTTCCGCCGGGCTTCCCCGCTCGCCGCCCGCCTCCCCCTCGCCGCCGAGGGGTCCGTCGGCCGCTGGCGCCGGTGCCGCTTGCCGCTGCTTCGCCCGGCCCCTCCTGCGACGCCTCCGCCGCCCGGCGCTGCCACCCGCTGCCGCGGCCCGGCGCCTGGCGGCGGCGGCCGGGAGGCGTCGCTTGCCGGCGCGGCGGCGGGGCCGCTCCGCCGAGGGCGGCGGCGGATCGGGGACGACGGCGCGGCAAGAGGCGTATCCGTAGACGTCCTTGCTGCGGAGGATGACTGGGGAGAACTCGTGCTTGAGGCTGCAGAGGAAGTTCCACAGCTCCGAGTCGGAGCTCATGAACTCCGTGGACTTGGGCATGAAGAGCTTGAGGGTGTCGCTCAGCGCGTTGGTGCCGACGAAGGAGACCTGCGAGCGCGAGTACACAACTTTCTCCGCTTCCCCTTCTTGGCCCCAGGCGGCGGGTGCCGCTCCCCCGCCGCCGGCTGCCCCCGCCGCCTCCGCCCGGGCTCCCGCGGCGCTGCCCGCCTCTTGGTTCATCTTCGCGGCTCCTCTCTCCAGCGCCGCCTGCTTCCTACTGCGGGTCATGGAGGCAGTGGGACGGCTTGGGCGGGGAGGGGGGAGGGTGTGTGTCGGGGAGCGACGCCGAGAACGGACAGCAGGTGAGAGGCGCCGGCCGCCACCTCCCGCCTCACCGCACGCCACCTCCTGCGCGCCGCATGGGGAGCGACGGTTGATACTCTGCCGCCCAGCACAAAATGGCGCTTTAAAGTCCCAGGCGGGGTCGGCGCGCCGGCGCGCCCTCCCTCCGCGCCTGGCGGTTGGCCCGTTTGAAACGCGTCGGCTGGGACAAGCCCCGCCCCGCGCGCGGCGGAGGCGGCCATTGGGAGGGCGGCGGGCGCCCTGGGGGTGGCAGGGGCGCGCGCGAGGCGCAGGACGGAACCTTCTTGCCTCGGGGTGGCGGGAAGGGACGTGTCGCCTGTGGGGACCTGCGCGACCAGAGCTGGGATCCACCACCGATCCCCATTTCCCCCCCCCCCCCCCCACCAGTGGGGCGTCCAAGTTGGCGGCCCCTTCCCGTGGGGAACAGCGCTAGGCTCCTCCATGGCGGGAGGCGAGGAGGCCTGGCACAACTGCTGCGCCTCGTGCCGGCATTGTGTCTCGGGGCAAGGGGCACGTTCTTCACCGGGCGGTGGGCAAAGATGGCTTCTTCTGTGAAAGGTGTTTGAGTAGGGATTTGGTTGAGTGCTTCAATGGGCAGGGTGCCCTGGGGAAGGGCAGAAGCTGAGTGAAAGGGCAAAAACGGGTAAATGGATGTGATATGGGAATGTATCACAGTGGGATGTGGGGCAGGAGTTGGAAACAAGGTAAAACTCGCATGTTAAGATGAAGACAGTTTAATAGGACAGAAAGGAAGGGAAAATAATAGAAGCATATACAAAAGGAGTGATGCACAACGTAATTGCTCACAACCCGCTGACCGATGCCCAGCCAGTCCCCAAGCAGCGACTGCCATTCCCTGGCCAATTCCCCCCAGTTTCTATGTACTGAGCATGATGTCAATGGTATGGATTATCCCCTTGGCCAGTTGGGGTCAGCTGTCCTGGCTGTGTCCCCTCCCAGCTTCTTGTGCTCCCCCAGCCTCCTCACTGGAGGGCAGTATGAGAAGCTGGAAAGTCCTTGACTTAGTGTAAGCCCTGCTTAGCAACATCTAAATCATCAGTGTGTTATCAAGGCTATTCTTATCCCAAATCCAAAACACAGCACTATACCAACTACTAGGAAGAATATTAGCTCTATCCCAGCTGAAACCAGGACCTTCAACACCACAGTCACAGAATCACAGAACAGTTGAGCTTGGAAGGAACCTCTGGAGGTCATCTTGTCCAACCCCCTGCTCAAGTAGGGCCACTTAGACCAGATTGCCCAGGACTGTGTCTGGATGGCTTTTGAATATCTCCAAGGATGAATATCTCCTCCCTGGCGACAAGTGGTAGGACATAACAACATGGAATGAAGCTGCACCGGGGAAGTTCGGATTGGACATTAGGAAAAGGTTCTTCACTAAGCATGTGGTCAGTCACTGGAGCAGATTCCCCAGGGAAGTGGTCATGGCACCAACCCTGTCAGAGTTCAAGGAACATCTCAATTATGCTCTTAGTCATATGGTTCAGTTTTAGGTAGTCCTGCAAGGAGCAGGGCCTTGGACTGGACCCTTATGGGTCCTTTCCAACTCGAAGTATTCCATGATTCCACAACCTCTCTGGTCAGTGCTCAGTAACCCTCAAAGTGTAAAGGTGTTTCCTGATGTTCAGCAGGAACCTCCTGTGTTGGTGCCCGCTGCCTCTGGTCCTGTCCTGGGCACCACTGAGAAGAGCCTGGCTCTGTCCTCTCTGCACCCTCCCTTCAGGCATTTACGTACATTGATGAGATCCCCCTGAGCCTTCTCCTCTCCAGGCTAAACAGCCCCAGCTCTCTCAGCCTTTCTTCACAGGAGAGATCCAGCCTCTTCACCATCTTTGTGACCCTTCATGGACTCTCTCCAGTAGGTCCATGTCTCTCTTGTACTGAGGAACCCAGAACTGGACACAGTACTCCATGCATAGCCTTACCAGCATTGGATAAAGGCAAGGATCACCTCTCTCAACCTGCTTTGTGAGGTCGAGATGACTCTCCCTGTGTGAGAGTCACCAGCTCACTGAGTCCACAGCGCCATTTCTTCCTGCATGGCACTGCTATGCTTGCAGCTGTATAGCACAACTTTGTCAGCTGCTGTGGAATCCCACGTCCCTCTAGACCGTGCCTTCCAATGCTTCAGAGATTGCTGTCACAGGGAGAGTGCCTTGTCAGGTTCCTGGATTGTTCCAATTAAACCAGAGCTCTTTCCAGCACCCAGAACAGCAAGGTGTCAGTAAGGGCAGAGGTGGTTTAACCTTCCCTACAAATCCTGCTCGGGGTTTGATTAGAATCCTAACTAATTACTTTCTCTCAGCATCAGCAAAGGGTGAGGAATAACATTTTTCTTCATAGTCAGTCTTTGTTCTGTAATTAATCTTTCAGTTTAGAATAGGGAAATCTTTTATTCTCAACTCATCAAGAACTTAAATTGGAATGTCTAGAAACCCAGTCAAATAAGAGGCAGAAATTATGCGTAAGAAATTATTCCTCACTGCCAGTGGAAATAAATTAATTTTCTTCACAGTATAATTCAGCTTGTGTTCATGGGAAACTCAAGAATATTAATCCAAATAACCACTTAAAGTGGATATTAACAAAGCTATTTTAAATCTTCATGGGGACAGTCTTGAGGTGCAGCCATATTCCAAAACAGCTTTATAAAAAACCCAAACCCTTTCCCAAAACGACGGTGTTAGTGCCATTATTAAGCGGATTCATTTCACAGCACACATTAGGCACAGTTGTGCAGGCAGATTGATTTAATGGAGGGAGGTGTCCTGTAATGCAGAGGATAAAAGCCTGGAGCTGGAAGCATTAGAGCCGGGCATCTCTTCATCCAGATGTGCTGCCGTTAGTCACACTCTGGCATGTCAGTGCCTGGTTGCAGCCATGGGGTGACCGCAGCTTAGCAAGAGGCTCATTGCCTGCTGGACCACAGGACATGGTCTCTGCCCACGTTCTCAGTGGCGGGAGCTCCCGCACTATCAGATTCAGCAGCTCAGCTGACAAGCGGGCCCTCGTTAAACTGCAGAAACCCAGTTGCTTATAATCATTGGCCATAACCTTTTTCCTGAACTTACCGACATTTCTGGCATATGACTGGAAAATCACTGAGACAGAAATGGGGAATTTTCAGCAAGCAGTAAATGAGTCACTGTAGCTACAAGTGAAATGACAGATCAGTGAATTTTTGTGTTAATCAGCATTTAGTTATTATTTTGACTTTTTTGCTTCCAGTAGGGACCATACCATTTTAAGGCATAGGATTTAATCTCAGTTTTACAACTTCATTATGACTTTTCAGCAGCATAACACTCTCCTTTTAATACCTTACAAAGTCATCTCAAGAAAATCCATGGTAATTGGCTATCTTTCCATAATTTACAGTAGTTCAGTACAGTAATAACGATGATAATAAAATTAATAATCCTTTGGAAGTGCATAGCTCTTCATTTTAATCATACTACTGCTTATAAGCATTCATTATCACTCACTGCACTCCTGAGTTATGTAAGTAAATATTGTCTTTCTTTAACAGATGAGTAAAATGAAGCAGTGGATTAAAGTGGCTTGACTAAGATGTATAGGCTCAATGACTTAATTTTGTGTAGATCTTAATTTCTAACAACCATTATTCTAAAAATGCAGTGAATGGCTGCATTGGAACAGAGAAGAGAAATCAAATCTGTAGTCTTTGTTCCAAATTATTTGTTAGAATTTCTTTTCTTTATGGAATTCTTGAGAAGAGGGAGCAAAGTACCAATTGACAAATTACTGCAGGGGCACTTCATTTTCTTAAATAATTCCTGCCTGATACCAAAAAACCCACTGGTAGCTGCTAATTATTTTAACTGCTAAAAAATGTTATCTGTACATATGTCCACACTGAGTTTTGAGTCCTGCTGATAAATCCTACAATCCTGGATATTAAGTCACACCTCCAGCATACTCATGCTCTTCTACCCAGATCAGCAAGGACAGTCTTAAGGTCCAACGCCTTGAAAGATAATGACTCTTTTTTAATATCTTTACTTCTGCTGTTGAGAGGTTGCATTAACTGGCAGCCTGCTTCAGTTGGTTTGCTTCCTAAATGTCTTCATCATACTTTCAGGAACGTTTGCATGACGGTGCAAGCATGACTCCACATCTATTTGCAACTGAACTCCAGATGTTACCCAATAGCCCTCAGGTTCCTGGGTCTGAGAAGTGTCCAGACAAGCATTGGCAAAATTATTGACAGTACTTTCAAAGAGAGACAAAAGCAAATAATTTACAAGAATAGTATCACAGTTGTTAGGAAAAAACAAAAAAACCACACACACACACACACAAAAAAAACCCCAAACCCAAACATGGAATCACTGTGTGTAGGAATCGCAGTAGCAGCCAAAAAGGGAAATAAGATGTTAAGAATTATTATGGAAAGGATAGAAAGCAAAACAGAAGAGAGCATTCTGCTGAATGAGTCCACAAATCTCAACTGTGGTGCGTTTCTAGTCTTACCATCTTTAAAAGGATATAGTAATGATACAAAGAAAGACCACTAGGATGAGCAGAAATATGGAACAGCTTCTCTGTGTAAAGAGATTAAATAGGCTAAGACCCTTCAGTGTGAAAAACAGATGGCTGAGGATATGATAAAGGTTTGTAAAACCGTGATAGTACAAAGAAGGCAGATAAGAAATTATTGCCTTAGTTTTTGTAATCTGAGAATGACAGGGAAGCACATGAAGCTATAGAACAAAAACATGCAAATTACGAAAATGAAGGTGGGAGGGTGGGGTAGGGTTCTTGTTTTGTGGTGGTTTGGGGTTGTTTTTGGTTTTCCCAGATGATTCATAATTACTCAATGGAGTTCATTTTCTAGGAAAGTTGTGGGTGCCAAAATAGAATAATGTACCCTAATACTGAACATAAAGGTGGGCTCATTGAGAAGGGGCTGCAGACATTACAGAGCACACCATTCGAAATGATTAGACATGAGTGGAAGAAAAAAAATCCATCAAGGGCTGTTGTGCATGAAAACCAAGTCTAGTACCTTGGGCTCAGAAAGCCTGTAAGCAACAGGCTAGGAAAGGAAGGAAGAATACAGCAGGGGAGGTAACCCTCAATGTTTGCACTGTTCCTACACTCTTTCCCTAACCTTCCTCTCCTGGCCTCTGATGGACAAGGATGCTGGACTAGGTGAATGCGGGACCTGTCCATCATGGCTGGTTCAACTCTACAGACCTGTTAGAAGGCAGAAAGGGGCAACCACAACAATAAATGTACTGTTTCTTTCCCAGAGATTTACTGTTGCAACAGTAAGCAACAGCTAGAAGAACATATTCTAGAACTAAAAAGAAATTAAGCATTTGCAGAGAAAAAAAACCCCACAGAGGTCGCAGAGTCCATCAGCAGCCAGGAGCCACACTCAAGCAGAAGCCCAGCAAGGAGAGAGCCTGAGGTAAAGTGTATTCCACTGGCTCAGATTATTGCATGCTCTTTTTTCATTTTGTTCATAGCCTCAGTACACCCTCTTTCAAAATGGTGACTGACTGTGTGCAGAGGGGAAGAAAGGATTTTTTTTTTAAATAAGCCTTTTATTTTAATAGCATTTGTTGACAATAATGGTTGGAAGAGTAAAAACATCTCAAACATATTTTAGGGGAAGATTTTGATACATTCAAAAAAGCCCCTGAAGCAACAGTAAAAATACATAAAAAAGCATGCTTTGTGATACAGAAAGCACTCCTAGAAGATATTTCAGCAGAAGCTGTAGTATTTGTTTCCACATTCTGGGAAGTAATCTGTATGTGAGGCACATAACCATGCAAACTGTGCATCACTCATATCATCATTGTCCTGTTATTAATAAATGCTGATAATAACTGTACTGGTGGTACAGCTATTACACTACAGACTTGAGGGTTGATAATGGTATCTTAGTCTAAAATGTTAAGAAGTCTTTGGTTTATATATCCAAAGTGAAAACTTTTCTTGCTAATCCTGTTTTTCTTCCCTCTTGTTTTTTCTCTTATTCCCTCCAGTCCTGATTAACCAACCATGTTGGTTTTGACTATATTATACTCCCAAATCTTATCTTTTCCACCTCTGAAGTAGTTCATCTCATGTTAACTTTGCTATAGACAAGGTAGCAGTATTTTAACCACTGTACCATCTTTGGAAGGCCAGTGCCAAAGTGACAGACATAGTGATAGATACCACTGTATTGTCTTCACCAATTAAGCTGGTAAGGTGAGAAATTGAAAGAGGGGAAGGAGTGTAGATAGAGCATGATGGGTTTGGAAATTGAATATGCTACTCTGAAGGGAAAAAAAACCCCAACATTCTTATTCTAAAATAAATATTTCCACAGATTAGATTGTTTCAGAGTACCTATTCCACTTTCTATTCCAGGACAACTTCCAGATGGAGCTTCCACCCAGCTGCATCCTTCCAGAACACGCAGGTCTCAGGATGGGGCGGAGGCAGCAGGAGGTAGGAGATGTGCCATTGTTGAGCATCATGGGACCTCAGTGAACCTGCAAGGGCTCCAGGTAGATGAGTAGCTCATTTACAAGAGGTTTTAAATTATCTTCCAGAAATGCAGTGAATTACTTAATGTGTTTATTCTTACAGAGGCATACACATATTATGAACACTATCAACTAGCAATTTTATTACATATTTTCCAAAATATAAAAGTGCCCCAAACTTTCACTATAAATTGAAGAAGTTGTCAAAATTTACAAATAATGTATATTCGATCCCCATTCCCCTCAGGTACCTTTGGAAGACTCCTCCAAATAAGAAATGGTAGTGGTTTAACCTTTTCCTAGTTAAATTAACCCTATGCTAAGCCCTCGTGCAGTCACTTGCTTCAGCTTATGTGCGGTGTATTTCAGTTTATTAGATACTGGCTCCTGGTCAATATAAGCTCAATAAGCTGTTGTTACTCACATTTAGGAGTACCCACATAACGGTTAGCACTGGTTTAATAAAATCTATCTAAGCTGTTGGAGCAAGTCCAGAGGAGGGCCATGAAGATGATCAGAGGGCTGGAGCACCTCTCCTATGGGGACAGGCTGAGAGAGTTCAGCCTGGAGAAGGCAAGACTCCAGGGAGACCTTATAGCAGTCTTCCAGTACCTGAAGGGGATGACAAGAAAGCAGGGGGTAGGACTTTTTCCAAGGGCCTGTAGTGACAGGACAAGGGGTAATGGGTTTAAATTGAAAAAAGGTAGATTTAGATTAGATATCAGGAAGAAATTATTCACTGTGATGGTGGTGAGGCACTGGGACAGGTTGCCCAGAGAAGCTGTGGATGCCCCGTCCCTGGAAGTGTTCAAGGCCAGGCTGGATGAGGCTTTGAGCAACCTAACCTGGTGGAGGGTGTCCCTGCCCATGGCAGGAGGGTTGAAACTAGATGATCTTTAACGTCCCTTCCAACTCAAACCATTCTATGATTCTCTGAATTAAGCCAGAATTTTCACTGCCCTAGCATTCGCTTACATCTGCATTTTGAGTCTAAGGTTTTGACACTAGGAGCCTAAAGTTAAAGTCCCAATGCATTGTCTGCAGGGGGCTGCTCAGTGCTTAGCATTTGCAATTCATGGCCTGAGCCATTCATTATCCCCTTGCAGGTACTGAGAACTGCAAATGTCCCATCACTTTGGGAAAAGAGGTCATTACTTGGAAGTGTAAATGTAGATGCCAGAGGCTAACCTCAAATCCTGTCTGATACAAATACTACTGTCTTTAATCTCTGGACTGTAGCAATGGATTGAACATACTGTAATAGAGAAATGCTGCATTTATCCTCAACATTACATATTACATGCAGCAGAACTATTTTTCCTTTCACATTCCTCATACTCTCCATTCCTTTTCTATCTTCTTCCTGATCCAAATTCTCCCTGATTGTCCCTCCCTAACTGAAAACTGATTAACTCAAATTCCTGCTCATTTGCTTCCTGCTGAAATGAGCTGGTATTTCAAAAAGCACCCTTCCTCCCAGTGACTAATATGTTCCAACACAGGGCTGCTTTGCTTGCTGCAGGTCCTGTTTTGTCCCACAATGGTTATAGAATTAAACAATTTGTTTACAAAGTGAATATGATTACATGCAGCTCTTGATATGCACGTCTTGTATATGACAATAGCAAAGGAAAAACCAATCAGGAAAGAAACAATACAGAAAACTGAAAAGCTGGGACTCCAGGACTGATGTAAAAATTGTCAGTAATGAAGAAAATTAAAATGTTTGCCAGATCCAATATGTATTTTCATGAAATTTGGAGGGAAAAAAAATAAATCTACAGTCTATCTCATGAAGGCAGAGACTACAGAATGGCTTTTTCTGGCGGCAGGCGTTTCCTACCAGAAAGCTCTCATACCAGGAGAGGTTAAAACACGTGAAGAAGGAGAGTTGGCCAATTACAGAAAAGCGGAAGGATTAGAAAGGAATTAGAAAATAAGCAGAGAAAGATGAGTAGATTGCAAGTAAATGGTTCATGCAATAGCAAACTAAATCAGATGCATTCTAAATCACTAATGATGCAGGCTAGCTGTCAGGGTGGATATGGGCTTTTCACCCATTTATCTCCACTGATTCTAGAAAAATTCTATGACTAGTTTAGATGGGAGTCCTTATTAAAGTGAAATTAATTCTATCACATTTGTAAATACGTTTTCAGTCAAAACTGATCATTTCCTTCAGACAGTTTCTTCTTTAAATTAACCTCCATCGGTTATGTGATACTGAGAGCAGAAGTGGAGAGACCTGTAGCAAAACCAAACTGGTTATTGCTAAATCATTTCAGCTCCTGTGAGGCCTTCTGCAGTCCCTCCTCATGGGCTATCATCCAGTAAATTAGCTTTCCTAGAAGTCACTTACCACTTCATGTTTGTGTTCAAATCCTTGATTACTTCCACTTCAAACAGCATCTCCAAGTTCTGATCCAGAAATGCACCGTTTAGTTATGGCCAGTATAAAGGCATTATTTTCAGCAGTAGGTCATGTGCTGATACTGAAGGTGAATGAAACTAGGAAAAACAGGTAAAAGAGTTTTCACCGGGAAACCTTTTGGATATACAGCTCTTAATACAGACTATAGCTATTGGTTATCTGGCACATCCATGTTGGAGTTGTAACTCTCCCGTTATCACTTTTCAACCCAGCTGCCTCAAACGATGGCTAATATAGTGTAGGATTCCTTAAGTACAGCTTGTTGGCATGACTGCATTTTGTAGAGCTGACTAATTATGCACTGGGAGAAAAACATGAGCCAAGGTCTCCCAAAAAAATGTTGTTTGCCCTGAACTGTTTCTTACTTTGGATTTATCACCAAAATAACTACTCAGAAAATCCTGAGGTCTGTGACAAGATAAAATATTTTGGAAATATTTTATATATATTTTATATTTGAAAATATCTTCAGGATAAAAAAACCTCTTCCCTGCCCAGGTTCAGCTGACATGAAAATATACTTCACCACGTCTAACAGTTTCTGCATTTGAAATGCAGAGCTCTCTAGGACTACATGAATGGTGTCAGGTGCAGAACATGCAGGAAAAAACGACATGAATGGTGTCAGGGGCAGCACGGACAGGCTGCTCCAACAGGGAAGGCATGGAGGCCAGGAGCTGATGCAGGCTGGAGTGCTGCCTCACCAATGAAATGTCAAAAAGTTGAGTTGGCGATTCCGTATCAGGAGCAGGTCTGCAGGTGGTGATTGGAGCCAGCCTCAGGCCACCAATCAGCTGGGAAATCTGTTGTGATGAAGGTCTAAGGCCAAGCCAGGGAATCAAGTCCGCAGGTTCCGGGCAGAACAAGCATTGACTTAGAAGCATTAACTTCAAAGGGGTTCCCAAGGAAAGGAGGGGCAGGCTCTCTCTCTTCACGTCCTCGACAACAGCTCTTACCAATGAATAAGCTGAGCTTGACACAGCCAGCTAAACTCCTCGGAGCCGTGGGAGGCAGTGAGGGCTCTGACAACAGTGTGCCGCGATGGACTGAACGCCCAACTGTGGTAGTGGCCAGCTGTAGAAAAGAACTGGCTTCACCCACTTTGTTTTGCTCTGTAGGCCAGGCACACTCGCTGAACAAGAAGCTCTGCTCCTAGCTCTCTTGTATTTTCTTCTCCCCTAACACACAAGTAAACAGAGATAGAAACAAGAAGGAGAAGAACCAGCACCATCATGGCTGCAGCACTCAGTGCCACCACCACCAGCATCAACGGTGTGGGAATTGCCACCACTGTCACTGCCATCTTCTGAAATTTCATCTATCATTATGCTTGGGAAGACTCAAGGACTCCTCAACTACTGCTGCATCCCACACCTTAATACAGCATAACCCACAATCATTCCCAAATGTTCTTCTATGCCCCCAAGGGCTATCAAGGGCAGCCTTATTTTCTTATGTGTATCACTACCCTTCTCAGGCACTGCTTCTCCTTTCCCTCCACTTATTGCCTCCTTTTTTAGCACAAACAAAACCCATTCACCTTTCATTTCCTCCCTCTAGAATGTTTCTTTTGCATGCAGTTCCTCCTGCTCTCAGTCTGTTTTCATTTTCTTCTTTGTCCCTTTTTTTTTTTTTGCATTTTCTTTCATCTGTCACCAAACTATGTCGTTCCTTTCCCCTTGTCTACAGTCAATGAGTTGCCTAGTGCCAGAGCACACCTCTTGGCTCCTGCCACTTGACATGGTTAGGTGGTGGTATTGGTGGAGGTTCAGCCAGCAGTGGTAACACAAGCACTGCAAATTCAGCTGCAAGGTCGAAATTGTGTAGTGCTGTTGTGGTGCTCTTCTTCTCTTTCCGTGTGCAAGGGTTGTGAGGGTGCAAGAAGAAAACCTTCAGTACATGCCTTCATTTCCTTCTGTTCGTTTGTGCTGAATGCTAAAGGAGAGAAGATCCTCTAACCACAGGTGGTGGCAAGTGGTGGCCAGCAGCTGGGCTAGCTGGCCTGTGAAAAATAGGATTATGGCAGACAGAGAAAATCATGAGTCTATGGGAAAGAAAATTGGGGATGATTATGTGCTGTGTCTTGTAATGCAAGACCTAGAAGGAATAAAATCAAATTCTCAGGTGGCAAACAAAAAAGACACTTTTTCATGCAGTGCATAATTAAGCAGTGGAACTAACTGCAAGACTTCAAAAGCTTTGGGTTTCAAGGGTTTCAAAAGCTTACATGATTCAAAGAAAAATTAGACAAATTCATGGCTGAAAATAATCTATCAAGCACTATTAAATGAAATCATACCACAGGATCAGGCCTTGGTCTGGATGTGCTAGTAGGAAGCCTGATTGTCTCCCCAGGATTAAGCCCAGAGAATCACCTGGAGATGCTGATCCTCCTCCAGGTACATAAGTGGCAGTTGCTGTACTGATGAAAATAATAATTAACATTACAGGGCTAGATAAAATTATAGTTCTGAAGGATACTCCAACAGAGTGGGCCTAATTTGAGGGTGGGAAGCATGGCAGAGACAGGGGCCCAGGGTTCCACTCTAGCATGTGAAAACTAAACCCAGAAGGAATCGTGTGATTTTTGTTTATAAACCTTGCACTTTGTAATCTAAAACAGAATAAATATTGGTAAAAGGTATTCGTCATTATTGCTGTAACCCATAAGCAGGCCTCAGAGACTATAATTAGAAGGAGGAAAAAAGAATAAAAGGAGATTCTTACCATAACCAGTTTTAACTGTGATTATGTTAATACAAGGTGGCACCTGCTGAACAAAGTAGTTTAACAAGAGGAAATAGAAACCTAGAAGGCTGATTAAAATATCCAATTTGTCTTGTCCTAATGCAACAAGTGAAAGATGTAATCACAAACTTATTTTAGATATCTAAGATGCTTAAATGCCCATGGAAAATGCATAACTCTTCAATTATAGAAAAATTGTGGCCTTCTAGTTTCAGATACTCTGAATTTGTGTTTAAAATAGGCTAAAATAGGTAGTGTGCGTGTCCAAGGATGGTATTCTTGTATTTTTCCAGGCACTCATGCAATGTACTCTTGCATTTTCTAAGCATTAGCTGTACTGAGGTGACACAAGGGAATTTGTCTGGATCCACTACAAGCAGGAAAAATATTAAAAGGCCAGTAATGAGACAGTCATCATACTTCACCAAGATAAATGGACATCAGAATCAGCATAAAGCAAAGGGAGAACAAGAGAGATACCACCCTGAAGAGATGCCTACCACTTCCCTAAAGATTTTTGACAGAATGGGGGCCAACCAAGGTCAGGTGCTGTACAGATATTTGCTCTAATTACCTGTGGGAAACACTGGAAAATCCTAGAATCAGGCATCCTGTGCAACGGGACAGGCAGATGTGTCCTGGGCCATCCACCTGTGCACAGGAAACCTCCCTGCACTGAGTGTTGCTCTGAAACTAAGGCCACCCTTAGGATACTGTGCTTCAGATAATGCCAAACAGCTGCAATCCAGTTTTGAGTTCAGCGTTCACATTGGTAACTAGCTGTTTGCAGCTGGCAAGCTGTCTGCCTGCAAAGATTCCAATAATATCAAAGTTATTTTATTAACACTGAATTTCTTAACGAATGGATTTGGTTATGTGACACATGGCTGTATGACCACTTGCAAAAAAAAAAAAAAAAAAAATGTAAGGCGTTGAATCCAAACCATAAAATAGTAACCTACCTTAAAGTATCATAAACCAAACATCAGACAAACAGTAAGAAGCCACCTGACTGAAGAGGAAAGGGAATATGCCCTCTTCATTGCATAGTGCTATATTCCACCACTGCAGTCCAAAATGCCCTCATCTGAATTCTTACTATTCGTCACTGCAAGGCTGTGAGAAGACGACATTCCCTGTTTGTGCTACCATCCCTTCCCAGCCCATATGAGTCACTTACCCCCCAGCTGCCTGGTGTACATCACGGATGCCTTAACCTCACCTCTGTGCATACATTTCTTCCTTCTCATGATAGGTACTTTGGAGGTCACTGCATGCAGCATTAACACAGATGACATTGGCTTCACCAGTGTTGTAGGCAGAACCATCCTACCTTTGGCTCAGCTGTATGCTCTCCCGTCACTTCGGAGTGGCTGAGCCTGGTGAGGCCTCTTCGCCCACACAGAACAGCTCATCTGCCTGTGCTGCCCCCGTGTCTGGCAGGAACGGACTGAAGGCAAGCGCAAGCCCACGTGGAAAGTCCTTGGCTGAACATGTCAGCAAGCTACACCCACTCCAACCAAACCAAGCCAAATGGAAGATATTTTCTCTATCTAGAGGGAAGCAACCAGCTTCCCTGCTTTCTTCTCTGTCTTTCTTTTCCCTGGGAGAAAACAAACTCTACAGCACGCTTTTCTTCAGCTTAAGCCCACCAAGTGAGTGCCCAAGAACCACATCTCCCAGCAGTCCTTTGCACGGAGGCTCACAGTGTGTTCCAGCTCTCCTTGTTGGAAATAAGGTACAACAACTTGTACCTTCACTAGAGATGGCATTTGGGGTTTCTTCCTAACCAGAGAAGGGCCAAGACCACCTGCAACTTAGCAAATACGGTCCCTCCCCCATGGCCAGTGACTGAGGGCAGGGAGGCAGGGAGAGCAGTGCCACCACCAGTTCCAAAGGATCCATGCATGCTTCTACCCAGCCACACCAATTTTCTGGAAAGCTTTTTAATCCAAGGAGGCTTTTTTGTGTTGTTGGTATCATTCTAAATGTTTTTAAACCTTATCAATGGAGGTCTAACTGTTTAAATTTGCCATCTTTCAACTCGAAGCTGGAGATTTCTTCAAACATTCAATGTGCTCCAGAAAACACAAGTGTTGAAGCTAGTTAATACTGCTGACTGCGTACCATTCAACTTCATGCTGTTCTCCAAAAACTTTGACTTCTCCTTTTTTTAAATATCATTTCCCATAAGTGAATGCTCAGTTCTACTGGTGTGCTTTTCTTTCTCCTTTTTTTTGAATTCAATAACATGATCCCCATCTCATGTTACTGGAAAAGTATTTATGTTTCATAACCATTTGGCTCCTTTCACTGTGCTTGATAATATTTGCTGTATCCCTTCTGCTAATATCTTGACTAGGAACTTCACATCTGAATTTAATAATAACTTTGCTCTGCTTTTCTGTGTTAGGGATAACTATTTTCTTACGAGCTTAGATAGAAGCTGGATCATTGGCTGGATCATCATCAGGTCTGCTGGTGCTGTGAGGGTGCAGAATGTTATCATCTTCCATGGTGATATTCTGGCAGATAACACTCCATCATAGATGTCCCATTGTGTCTAATAACTGGAGTGACAGTACCTTTCATTTAAGAGTTTTCAGAGATTTTCACCTGAGAAGCTGTGGAGACAAGGTGGTTGCACAAAAGCAGAGGGTTTGAGGAAACAGGCTAGGCTGGGGGTAGGGTAGGATTTTAACACCTTCAAGTTGACGTCCAGCATCACACATGGCAGGCTCAGTATTTCTGGTATCAGTCATGCAGCCCTTTGTGCTAGGGACGGTTATCTGATTCATACAGCAGGAGAAATAAAGCATGCAAGTTCCTCAGATCTAGCCAGTGCACAGCTAAGAGAAGGGAGAGTGCAGGCCTGATGGGAAAGTTTGACAAAAGCACAAGCAATGCTCATGCTCCTGGGTACGTGTATAAGGTAGGGAAACATTCTGCAGAAAATGTGGTTAGAAAGATGAAAAAAAAGGTAATTAAAATTGGGTCAGGAAGATTCATATTGCTGGAAGATTACAGCAGCTAGAAGGCCTGAACCAGCCCCAGCATCAGCACTCACCCTGTCAAGCAACGTGTGTTCCTCAGTGCCCATTTCAGACCGACCTTGTATGTGAGACCCATGACAGCGGCCTTACGATGTCAGCGGTCTCACTGGTCTGTGCGGCGCTGGCTGTAACCCATGGCAGAGAAAAGTTGGAAATTTGTTGTGGAGCCCAGGTCCATGTCTGAGCTCCTTAACCCCAGCTGTCTGCTCAGCTCTGCCGAAGCCTTGGCTCCAAACGCGGCGAGCAGCTGGGAGGCAGCTGTGGCACAGGCACCTCTGCCTGACCGAGCGCTGGCACAGAGCCTGTCCTCACACAGACAAGTCACCCTCTTTCCTGTTCTGCTCCTCTCTGTCCAGTCATGTCCACAACTGGATTCAGGTGCTCATGGGACACAGTTTACATGGTGAGTTGGTGGGATGTGAAAGCTCTGCCAACACTCATTTTGGATGGCACGTGTATTTGTAGAACAGATATCCTAAAATCATGTCACCAACTCTTCCATAAACACCCAAAACTTGGCATTTCCATGCCCTAAGGATCCTTGCAATCACACTGGAGTTGGGAGGAAGACTCGGATCCGTTGGCTCCAGAGTCTCCTCCTAAAAATTCTTGTCTTCCAGTTTCGTTTCTAAGGGACATGAAAACAAGAAGGAAGGACGAGGACACGCTCCTGGATAGAGGCCATGCTTTGCCCTGGGCCGACGTTCCTCACCCCCATCACCACAGCAGCGGGGACCACCCTAGTCGCAGCAGGGGCGCGCTGCCACCCCGCTCCCGGTGGACCCAGGCAGCCAGGCCCTGCCCCGGCCGCACACGTCCGGGTAAGCGGGGCAAGGACAAAACCCCGGGCCCGGCCGGCAGCCCGCGGGGCGGCGGGGACGCGCGGAGCCGGAGCCGCGGTGATGTTCCTGCCGGCCCAGCAGATGTCCCCACAGCACCAGGGCCGCCTCAGTCCCGGCCGCGTGACGCCATGCCAGCGAGGGACGGGCGGGTGGTGACGTCACGCCCGCGGCTCGTGACGCAGACGGGCGGCGGCAGCCATAGCGAGCTGGCAAGCGCGAAGGGCGGCTCTGGAGAGTAGAATTTTGTAGGAGCGATTTTGTTTCGTGACGTTTTGCCAGGCCGCTGCTGCCATTATGTATAGCGGCGTAGCGGGGTGCCTGGGGAAGGGTCAGGGTCCCGCTGCGGTGGGTGAACACAAGGTGCCTGCCCAGGAAAGGTTTACTCTGTAAGTTGCCTAAGCAGAAAACTGGGAGCGAGGGGCTTGGCTTTGGATGGAATGGCAGGTCAGAAAGGGTAGGTACCAAAGCTCATCCACAGTGAAATCACAGAGTGTTTGTGGTCAATAATGCAGCTGAAAGGCCTAGGTTCATGCAGGCTGATGTAGTCATCACAGACAGGCAGCTCCAAAGGCTGATTTAAATCCTCCTCCATGGACTGAATCTGGACTTGGGTTCAATTTCCTGGCAAGTTACAGTGCCAGAGACTGCACGCCTATCTGCTCAAGCGCATCAAGCATGAGACCTTCCCTTCTCCCTGACTGCAGGACCAGTGATGGATTTGCTTATCTCAGAAATCCACAGTGTTTCAATATACATAATTTGTTTAAATGGGATTATCAGGCTAACTGAGATTCAAACAGCTGGTTTTTCCCCCAAATCACTAGCAAAGAGAATCCCAGCTTTTTGTACTCCTCCTTTCATGGAATTAAGGCTGGATAACAGGGTAATGCCAAGTCCCTTTGAAATGACTGCCAACACAAACAGTGCCACCACTGCACATGCACCCTGTGTGCACAAAATCAGATCGTTTCTGAAGCTCCAGTGTTCCTGGCTCTACGTTTTTCATCGCTTAATTACATGAAACCCTCATTTTTTTTTCCCTGTGCATTGACCGTGCATTCCCTAAATAATGTTTGTGTTAATTAAGGATGGCTTTTATAGTCCATTGACCTCCATCCATTTATCTGCCATAAGTTTCAGTGAGGTTAGTTCATTTTACTCACCTCACTGGTACTGGAGCACCTTGCAAGATAAACCTGGGATTTCATATCAATAAGCTTTCGACATGCCTTCACTCTTAGCAAACAGACACTGCCCTGAGTACCTTGCTGTTTATCCAAGTGACATTGAGAGAGTTAACTCAGCCAACACTATTCTTTCCTGAGCTAGTAACACAAGCAACTCAAATCGAGCATATCACAGTCAAGCCATGGTCTTCTGGGCTGCTTCCTCTCATTAGCACCCTCCTGCATGCAAACCCTCAACTCCTAAACCCCTAGCAACACCTTTTCAAAGGTCCCCTTCATCTACAACTATTGTGATGCCAATTACTTGAAACAGAGGCCAAAAAAAGGAAAAAGATGAACCAAAATGTGGTTGTCATCTCCAGTGCCTTGCCTGGCAAGATAGAGGAGTCATTACATTCTTCTGAGGTTCACTTTTTATGGGAAAAAAGTCTGCAAAGCCCCATCCTCTGCTCAGGCATTGTCACCCAAGGGACCATGCAGGTTGCCCTTTCTGAGGGTCAGTTTCATGACACTGCTCCCAGTACTCACCATCCTCATTCACATCCACATCTGCAGCCACTCCTAAGGAGCAGGCTCTGCAGCACCTGCTATCCCAGTACCAGCAGCTTCCGTGCCTAAAGCTCTGCAATGCAGCCTTCTGTGGTCCATCAGAGGAATCACCTCTTCTGGAGGGATTTTCAAAATGCTGCCTTCAAAGTCACTCATTCATTTGAGTTTGTTACACATCCCTAATATCAGTAATTTCTCTGCAGCGTTCTCCTGGCCTCCTCCTCTGGACACAGCAGGGATTCACCTTCTGCCCATCTATTCTCTTTAATGGAATCCAGGCAGAGTCCAAACTCAGTCTGGAGTATTCTAGATCACCTGAGACCAGAGAGGGAATGCCCTCCAAGTATCTTCCCATGTGTTCCTCGTCTCTATATCCTTATCTTGTCAACCTATCTGACACTTTTGGGGTACTGTTGTACTTTGGAAAGACTGCAGCATCTGGTCTATCCAGTACTGTCACCCTCTTCAAAGAGGAAAACCGCACCATCTCAGCCAAAGCATTTTGTTACTGGAGACACCAGGGGAAAATGCTGGGAAAGGACATCAGTTTCCCAGAGAAGAACAACCGCTCTTCTCTGGGATGAAACATAAGGCTCCTGCCTGTCTGCCTCACATGAATTTAGGAAGACTTCCTGTAGCTTCTGAAATGCATCAAAGAGACTGAATGTTGTTCGAGAGGTGAATATTGTGGGCCATGCCTCTTCAGTGGCTGATAGACACTGAGACAAACAGCTACAAAGAGATCCAACTCCATACCCTGCCTGTTTTCAGCCACACAGCTGCACGCAGGCAAGCTGGCTTAACAAAGCCTGGAGGTGTATCAGGCTGACCAACGTTCTTGGGATCACTGTGACCTACATGCTCTGGGAAGTATGATCTGGCTATCTATCTGACACATTTTAACTGCAAAAATAAGTGACATCAAAGATTTCTATCACACCTATCTAGGTGACACCTGAGGTCACGTGCCTTCGGCTGAGTCATGGGTGCAGACAGACATCAATATGTTCCCTTTGGGCTTTGGGGTGCAGAACTGCAGATCCGTGAGAATAAGGCACGGCTTAATTTCCTGGCCACAGGGGGCATGTGAAGAGCAGGGTCTTCACAAAATTCAAATGTGGTGACCTTCTGGGCACTCTGGTAATGCCACATGTTAAAGCTGTTGGAGAAGGTTAGGGGTATGTTTCCAGAAAAGATCAGGCTGGGAAAGAGCTTTCTTTGTAGCTGATTTTGTATGCAACTAAGCTCTGTGGAGCAAATATATTCCTACTTGAATGTCATTTTAGTACAACAAGTATTACGACAGCAGATCAATTAGCCCACAGGGTGCCTGGAACTCTGGTAAGAAACACTTTCGTGTGTAAAGGATATGTTATTTCAACATACAAAGAGAGGCAATGAGGTAGTTTAAAGGCAAAGTATTTTACATTACACACAACAACAAAAATACAGAAATCCTCTGATAAAAGTCTACCCTTACATAGCTCCTATGCAATGCAAATATATTTACAGGAGGATGCACCAAGGAATGAGCAAACAGCTTAGCAAATTTTCAAAGACTGAGTAATAAATATCAGGACAGGAAGAAAACACAGAAACGTAGTTCAGAGAGCTTGTCTAGAGAAACCTCATAATGTAGTCTCTGGGCAGTAAATTAGACTCATTATTTTTGGTGACAGAAACTTGCAGAGACTGAGGAAATCCTATCTGCATGTTCTATTTAGGAATACTTAATATAATGCTATTAGACTAAAGGCCTTGTAGGAAGTGTGAACTCCTTTTCTTTACATTTCTATTTCTGACCTCTTTCGTTTCCTCTGTCAAGTCCCAACGCCACAAGATGATGCAATATTGCAACACCACCTAATACTAGGACCTCTGACAGCAGCCACAAAAATTCATGAGTTTCCACACCCCTTATGAATGTTCTTAAAGATCTGCTTACACACTCTCTGCTACCACAAGGAGTACATCTCTCTCTGGCAATCTTGTGCACATATGAACAGACAAAAATAGGTATTCAAGCCAGTAAGAGGTATTACGTGAGTTTTACATCTCAGCTGATGTGTGTACGTATGTGGTAGAGAGGAAACAGCTTGCACTCCCACCCCTGCGCTTTAAATACCTATTCTGAAGTATAACAGCCTAAATCATTAAAATGGGAGACAAAGCCTTCCGCAGATGTATCTCTGAAGGCTTCTGAACACCTGCAGTTTCCTGTTTTGAAAGCGTTACATGTTTGAAGTGAGGGATTTTGTGCAGAATCTCCACCAGCAGGAGCACTGACCTAGCAGGAGAAAAGGAAAGAGCAGGTATTTCATGAAGGAGAAGGGACTAGAGATAGCCAAGACTCCTCTTTTCCTTGTTCAAGCTTTCCTGACTCTGCTCTGCCTCCAGATGTTGTCAGAGAACATTCTGGATCAGGTCACAAGGCTACTTTCATGCCCAACAGAAAAGATTCCCCTGGACGTCCCTCCCTGGGAACCCAAGCTCACATAGGAGACAACATACAGGGGATTTAACTGCCTGCTGGCATCCCTTCAAGGGCTGCAACCAGAGTCCAGCCTTAATTTGTTCTTCTTCTGGATCCCTCCCCACTCCCCCAGGGACTTCCACTGCTTCCCCAAGCAATGACCCAGGACTGCCATAAAAAGAGATGGGCTGCCTTCCCCATGAAATAAAGCTGTGAATGGAGGACAGATCTGCAGGCGAGGTTTACCTATCAGTTATATCCATTACATGAGCAACCACTATACCTAGAACATGCAAAAGCCAAACTAAAATCCAGCTCACTTTTCCTCTGCTTGTTGGCAAGTTACAGCAAGAAGAAAAACTTATTTTTGATACCAGTTACCATATGATCATGCATATGGACAAAGCGACTGCAGTGATGTTAACACAACTGATGGTATATTTACATGATCAGTTTTCAGAGCAGAGCTGTAAAATGAAGGGACTCTCAATTTATTTTAAATGCAGCACTGAATGCATCATAAAGTACTTAAAACCCAGTTAGAAAATTCCAGCTTATAAATGCTGCTAGAAAGGAGAAAGCTGCCTACCATTCCATTAGGAAGAACAACATATCCCACAACGTTGTTGTTTTTCAATTTTCTTTACATAAGGAAGCAATTACAAAACCGAATGTAGCTATTACTGGGATTAGGCTACCAGGCTCTGGCTTTGTTGGTACAAGACCTACAAAGCTTCTGCATTTAATTTTTTTCCCTGCCAGCAGTATCGAAATTGAAAACCAACCCCAACTATTAGACACTGTTTCCCAAACTGCAATGAACCCAGCCTGTCAATGACAACAGAACATCTACATCAGGTTCCAACATATGTCAGTATATAAAGTTGTTGCTGAGCACTTAATGTGGCTGTTACTCTTTATCGCAGTTCTCTGTGAAACAACATAAAAACTGATGCAGAGGACACAAAAGATACCATCTTACATTTTTCCAACCTCCGAAACTTCCATTTAACATCATGACAGCAATTCCTTGTCATATTTTTATTACAGCTGAAA
This sequence comes from Rhynochetos jubatus, assembly GCA_027574665.1. Lineage (NCBI taxonomy): Eukaryota > Metazoa > Chordata > Aves > Eurypygiformes > Rhynochetidae > Rhynochetos > Rhynochetos jubatus. The sequence goes on from CM050652.1 coordinate 15,143,536, forward strand.
GATAAAGGAAATAATTGCATTTTGACTTCACCCCACAAGATTATATTAGCAAAATGATTGCTTCTTTGCATGACTAATTTTGATTAAATCAGCTTCATTTAAATACCAAATTGTGTTCTTCACCTTCCGTCATTAAGCTATGGTATTCCTGACTCTGTTAAAGTTGCATTTTTTATATAGTAAAATGTGCATTTCAATTTATTGTACAGGCTGTTCTTGACTGAAAAAAAAAAAGAGACCAACAGATAATTTATGGGAAAGGGTTTAAGTCACATTTGGAAATCATCTGGAGCAAAATAATGTTAAAATGTTTATTTCCAAAGAATATACAACCTGTGAGGAGAACATCCTTGGCAATAGGTGTTGTGGTTTAACCCCGGTCAGTAAACATGCACCACACAGCCGCCCGCTCACCTCCCCCCTTCTCCAGTGGGATGGGGAGGAGAATCAAAGGAAAAGACAAGGAAGCTCATGGGTTGAGATAAGAACAATTTAATAATTGAAATAAAATAAAATAAATAAATTTAATTATACTAATAATACTAAAATGCTACTAATAATATGTAATGAAAATAATGCAAGAGAAACTAAATGATACAACCCCTCCCCACTGGCGGACTGATGCCCAGCCAGGACCCAAGCAGCAGAGAGCCAGAGCCCCAGAGCCAGAGCCACGGAGCCAGAGCCGCGGAGCCAGAACAAGCCTGAGAGAGAAGGACTTTCAGCCCAGCCCCCAACTTGTATACTGAGCATGACATTTAATGGCATGAAATGTTCCTTTGGTCAGTTTGGGTCACCCTTCCTGCCTGTGTCCCCTCCCAGCTTCTTGTGGAGAAGAAACTGGGAACACAGGTTCAGTATCAGAAACTGGAAAAGTCCTTGACTTGGTATAAACATTCCTTAGCAACAGCTAAAGGCATTCATATGTTATCAATGTTCTTCTCAGCACAAGTCCAAAACACAGCCTCATACTAGCTGCTGAGGAAAATTAACTCTGTCCCAACTGAAACCAGCCCAACAGGAAAATTTCTATTACTTGATTTGCCTCAAAAGGCAATAAAGAAAATTGTGCTTTATATAGAGGAGCTGAAGGTTTAACTGCAAAATTTAATATTTTATTAACTTACTAAATCCTGAAAAAATGAAGATTTTCAGTTTACTTCCTTTTCTCAAATATGACACATAGACTAATGTATTCTTTCATTGCAAATAACATGACGCTGACTTACAGCTATTTAAAAAATATTTCATCCAATTCTGGCTGAAGTCAACATGAAACGTGTCATTTGGTCTGGCTGTAAATTATTCCCTCTATAATTGTCTTTGACAAATGACAGTCTTTTTTTTTTATTATTCAGCTGCTCAAATCTCCGTATGTTTGTGCATCCCCAAATAAAGGCCATGGATTTTAACAGGATTAGTCGCCAAACTGGCTACATTTGTGTTCCTGGAGTGATCCATCTGGGGATCTGGCCAACAACAACAAAAAAAGGCTTCCTATGTTGATATGGTTTTTTAATCTCTTTTAAAGCATTCAGTAACACACGTGCTGTGCAAAGCTGAACTTCTCTGACTGATACTACACTTGTATCTGGCAAAACCGAGCACGAAGTGAGCGAGTCTTCACCGTGTTTCCCCTATGCTGCGCACACATCGCGTGAAGGTTGTTACGGGCTTTTGCTTTGCTTTCATCTTTGTAAAAAGGGAACTTGAGGCATTTACAGTTGCCATTTCTTCCAGCTGCAGTTCAGTGTAACGTACATTCGTTTTGAAACTCCGTGTTTATACAATAGTATCTCAATTACTTTCTGCTTCAGGCTCATATTATGATTCTTAACGTTGTTATGCAAATAATTTTTTAAGTCGGAAAAGCCCTACTGCTATAATGACAATTATCCAACTTTTTATAATAGCATCTGTATGTAACATACTAGTTATTTCCTTCAGATATTTTCTTTCTCTGAAAGTTAATCATGTGTACCTAGAAAAATCAAATTAATTTTTATAGTCTTTGTGGCAACTTATGGTCTTGTAAAGCGCTCCCTGAAGATGTAACCTTATGTCAGCATGGTTTTCAGGACGAGTGTGCGGGCTCTGTGCCATACAGGGTTCACCTGTGAATCTCAGGGTCAAAAAAGGTCCCATTATAATCATGGAAAGAGTTTTGCTGGTCATGCCAAAAAAAGAGCAGCAAAGATACATACACTCAGCTCCGTTCAGAGCCAAACAGCCAGCAGTCAGGGTGGGGAAAGAGTGGTGAGGGGGAGTTGTTTGTTTGAATTGGATGTGAATGGTTATGCCTGAGCTGCATTTGGAGTCCTGGCACTGTGAGGCTGATGAATTAATCCTCCTGCTGTGGGCAGCCTTGGCAAGGCCTTAGCTGGAGTACTACTACGTCCAGTTTTGAGCAGCGCCTTCCAAAAACAACGTGGCCCATTTGGCAAGAGCCCGGAGGCAAGCTACAAGAATCTCCAGAGGTCTAAGGAACATGACCTAAACAGAGAGAGCCAGGACTGCCCAGTCTGGAGATGGGAAAATTGTAGGAAAACAAGAATACAGCAGCTTTGAACAATGACTACCCACAAAAAAAGAGTAAGTCAGGCAAGAGGCTGAACCTGTAGGTAGAGCAGATTGCCATCTCCAGGGGTTTCTGAGGACAGCTTAGACAAATTAACTTTGTCTTTGCGTGTGGGGCTGGTCTGTCCATCAGCAGGGCCTGGCACAGGCCTGGCCGGGCAGCCGTGGGCTCTGGCAGCCGGGACCCCCGCGGTGGTACCGCTCAGCAGCTGCCTGCCGGCGGGCCCACCAGCCTTCGGGGCACCTGGGCGTTGAACGCCTGCTGAAGCTGCTTCCAGAGAGGTTTTGCTGCCTGTACCGACACCTGAACAGGCCCTGCGTGCCTTGTGCCGGTGACTAAAGCACACCGAGGCGGAGGCACTTTACCCCAGTAGCAGATATATCCCACTCCAGCTGATAGGGCCGTGCCGGGCCCGGGGGTCCCGGCCCGCGGCAGGGCTGTCCGCTGCCTCCAGGCGGCCAGGCCGGGCACCGCGCTCCCCCACACCCGCGGGGCGTCTCAGCCCGGCGCCGGCCCCTTCCCCAGCTCCCCCTCACTCGGGGCAAGGGGCCCGGGCGCAGCGGCGGGGGCCCGGCGCCCCGGGGCCGGGCGGCGGCGGCCGAGCGGGGCGGGGAGGCCCCACAGCCGGTTCCCTCTTTGCCCGGCGTGTGATTGGCGGCGGCTCCGGAGCTGCCTACCGCCGGCCATGGAGCCTCCCCTCCGGCCCCCGGCCCGCTCCGCTTCCTGCTGAGGAAAACACCTGTCCGGAGCCGGGGCCGCGGCCGCGGCGCTGCGGTGAGTAGCTCCTTCCCGGGAGCCGGCGGGGGACGCCGGAACACCCCGTCTCAGCCCGGCGCTGTCCTGCCCGAGGCCCGGGCTCGCAGGTGGCGGCGGGGGGCGCAGGGCCGAGCCGGCGCGGCCCGGCTCCCCGCCGTGGCTGTGGGTAGACGCGGCAAGGTGGCCGCGGCCTCCGGCTGCCCCGCCGGGCTGGGCGCGGCCGGGTTTGCCCTCGTGCGGCGGCGACTCCGCTCCCGCGGGCGCTGCGGGGCGGCGCGGCCCCGGCCGCCATCTCGGGGCGGCGGGCTGGCAGGGCGGGCGCGGCCTCGGGGCCCGGCCGGTGGGCCGGCTGAGGGAGGCAGCCCCGGCCCGCTGCTCCCCGCCGCGTCGCGCCTCCCGGGCCCGGCGCCGGCGAAGCGCTTCCAGCAGGGCATGTGTGACTGCCCGGAGTCAGCACCGCAGCCCCCAGGGCAAGATCCGAGCCCCCCGTTGGCTGCCCGGTCCTTCGCTCCTTGCAGCCTTGGTCCCGGCTCGCATCCTGGCCCAAACAAGAGTTACAGGTTTGATGCAAAAGCTGCTGAGGAAACTCTGCGTATGTTGGAGAAAACAGTGCGAAGTGAAGGGTCACGCTAGGCAGTGGCAGCAGTTCTCTCTGGTCTTAAGATCTATGAGTCAGCTGTTCTACAACACAGCTTTTAAATGATAAATAACTGTTGTTCCTCATCCAGCCAATAACAACCTCTTGTGTCTGTCCGGTACATGGGGATCATAAAACCTTCCTCCACCACAAATCATCTGAAATAATAGCCCAGGGCATTCAGGAGTTGGTTGTTGGTGTAGATTAGATCACAAGGCTAAGGATCAGTATTTGAAAACTGGGCACAAGTTGAAAGGACAGGCAGTATCCAGAGCGAGTGTGTCCCTGCAGGAGCCGTAGCTGCCATCCCTGTGTTTTCAAACTCTGTGAAGTGCTGGTTTGAAGGTACATCACCCGTCACTTGTGTGACTCCAGTTAGTTGTAACAAAGTTTGACTTTGCCAAAATTCTTACCTAAATTTTTGGAACCCGCCAGAAGTTACTGTTTGTTCCAGAAGCATCCCCAAATAGATACCTGGTGTTGAAACCAACATATGCACAGGTCTGTCGTGAAGGCAGGGGGCTACTGAAAATACTACAGCCGTAATAGGAGTCTGATTCACTGTGCAGCCTCCCGACGGAGACGTTCAGCAGTGTCTGCTGATTACTGTATTTTCTGATGAAGAATGTGACTGTAGTGAAGTTGACTTACTCCTGGGAAGCTGCACTGATTTAATTCCTGTGAGAGCTGGTACCTGCTAGAGGATTTGACAAAAGAGCAGCGTGGGTTTTGTTGTTGTGTTCATGCTTAACATGTTAGTGCTGTATCTTGCCTGCATAGTTCAGCACTGGATCATCGTAGATGTAGGGAAGATATATTGTACTCTATTCAGCAAATGCAAAGCGATCTGCTACAGGACAATGCTGGCAGGTAGATGTAGTGTGCTGCTGGGAAAACTTTGGGTCACGTCATGGTAGTTCTGGGGGTTTTTTTAAACGTATCTTTAAAGTTAACTTTACCTGACACAATGAATGTAAGCTGATTATTATTCTGTTTGCATAATGCGTGCCCAAAGTAATTCTTATTCCGATAGAGAGTGCCTGTTTTCTTGCAGGTTATGATGTCGAGGAAGGAGTTCACACTAAAGTGAAAAGAAAAATTTAAAAATAAGGTTTTCACATGATGGATTAAGCCAGAAGCAGAAACTAGTATAGAACTAACTGATGAAGAATTCGTAACTGGTAAAACTGTAACACAGTCCTAACAAAGCAGTGAAGTTTGAGATATCTTAATTTTTTTGTAGCAGAATATAGAAAGTAATTCATGGTAGTACCACATGGTCATTTTAAAGCACCTTTCAAACAGTGTTTATTTTAAAAATTTACTCATTTAACTCTTAATCCTGCTGTGAATTATCTTTCAATCTCAGTTACCCTAAAGTGTGCTCCATTCCATTCCCTTCTCTTCCCTCCCCTCCCCTACCACTCCTGCAAGTGGTGAGTCAGATTAAGGAACCGATCCAGCTGCAAATTAACCACATTTTGTTGTTGTTGTTGTTATGATCAGTTTGCAGACCTGAGTGATGGGATAGGAACACAACTGAAGACAAAGGCAAGCCTGTTTGCTTTTCTTAGTTTCCTTTTACAGGCTCACCTCTTCCCTCCATTGCAACCCATCAGGATTTCTAGACCAGAAGTAGGACAATTCTCCTAATACAGGGGAATTCGGAGTTGATGAGGCTTGTTAGAATTAGAAGAAAGAAAGAGTGAGACATTTTTTTGTTGGTGGTGTTGTAGTAGAAGTATAAAAACATCGATACCGTAAGTAATGCTTAGGTTTGACAAAGGTTTTAGGAAATTTTTTTACATGATTTTCAGTTACAAATGTCCACGTTTTCTGATGCGTATGCATGAGGCAATATGGTTTTGCCATGCCTACACATGGACCAGCAGGAAATAGATACAATTTAGAGTCACCTTAAGAATGGGGACACTTTTGTGTCTGTCATTGCAGAGACAGAGGAGAGGCAGTCATCAGTCCAAGAATTGGCTTCTGAAGCAGATGAAAGGGGGTCAGAGCTGAACTGGATGTCTGGATTGGACTGGGCTGGACTAGATATGTCAGGTCACAGCCCAAATGAATGTGGGAGAGGAGATAGTTTTGTACAGGCAGCTGCACGAGTATCACCCATTTTGCACTGTATGCGATGCAGTTTGTGAAGGAATGTTTGAACCCTTCACAATGTTGCTCTACTGGTCTAAGTGCGTGAAAGTGTCAAACATTTACGTTCATTCATCAGTGTACAGGGTAGTTCTCTGCCGCACGAGGTAGAGGTGTTGCTTTTGATTGTCTTCATGGTGTGGATCACTGGGGTAGTACTAGAATAGCTTAGCAGGAGATGGAATATTAGTGTGTATGTGTGTTTGAAAAATTAATCTTTAAGTGCACATCACATGGCAGCAAGATGAGGACATTTTCAACCAGCATGCTTTCGACTTGCAGGATGAAGGATATTTGCAAAAAATGTATGTAGCCTGTTGGCATGGAAAAGAACCCTCGCTGCTAGTTACTTATGTTTAAATGAAGAAAAATATGCAACTGTATTAAACATTCTAGAAATTATACTTCAAAATACAGATACTGCAGAAGTGTTGCGAATTCAAGCTCTCCAAAGTCAGGGTATTTCAAAACATAGGTTTTGCCAAACACATCTTCCCCTTCAGCATCACTCTTTTTCTTTTCCTACGCTTCCAGCTCCTTTTCCTTTTTATGTGATACCAGCTGCTTCCTTCTCCTCCATCATCCTGGGCACTGGTGTTGAGGTTACAGGTGCTCAAGTTTTCCAGTAACTGAGTGCTTTTTTCAGACAAGAGGAGGACCAGAGAGAAAAGTGGTGTGTAGTGCTGAGATTCCGCAGAGACTGACTGATGAATGCCGACAGGCTGCACGTGTGCAGAAAATGAGTGTTGGAGATGTCTTGACCAAGATGGGTAGATTTCATGGCAGTGAGAAAGTGTTCAGGGCAACTTTGCTGCTTCCTTGAGAAATTTCAGATAGTGGCTCTATAAGGCAGAGGGAGCTAGGACAGAATGTGTTTTCCCCAAACTCAATTCCTGAGAAAAATAACCTCTAAAAACAAATCAGTCTTAGCTGCCAAGAAAAATGGTGCTCTGAGAAAGAAGACCTGTGTCTACAGTGGAGAGTATTTTCTAATTTTTAACCTTGGCAAAGTGTTAATTTCAGAGGTGGTAAGTGACACGTTGCAGGCAGGTAAGAGAATATCAGATTCTTTTGCAAATGCAGAGGGGGCTGCATTTTTTTTTCTTTCTTTTTTAAAAACAAAGGTGTCTTAGGAGATAGGAAGTATGCATATGTTAAAATAAACACCACCACTTCACTGTTGCTAAAAGATCTTTCAGTTATTTCATATTTTTTTCTCCTTGGGTCATCATTTTTATAGGGTATCTATTGCTGTAGGCTGCATAATGCTTATTGCTCTTCAAAATCATAAAATCATAGAACGGTTTGGGTTGGATCATCTACTTCCAACCCCCCTGCTATGGACAGGGACACCCTCCACTAGACCAGGTTGCTCAAAGCCTCAGCCAGCCTGGCCTTGAACACTTCCAGGGAGGGGGCATCCACAGCTTCCCTGGGTAACCTGTTCCAGGGCCTCACCACCCTCTCTGAGAAGAATTTCCTCCTTACATCCGTCTAAATCTACCCACTTCCAATTTAAACCCATTACCCCTTGTCCTGTCACTACAGGCCCTTGTAAAAAGCCCCCCGCCCCAGTTCCCTTGTAGGCCCCTTCAGGTACTGGAAGGCTGCAGTAAGGTCTCCCCGGAGCCTTCTCTTCTCCAGGCTGAACAAGCCCAACTCTCTCAGCCTGTCCCCATAGCAGAGGGGCTCCAGCCCTCTGAGCATCTTCATGTCCTCCTCTGGACTGAGTGCAACCAGTCGATATTGTTCTTACACTGGGGGCCCCAGAGCTGTACACAGAACTGCAAGTGGGGTCTCACGAGAGCAGAGTGGAGGGGGAGAATCCCCTCCCTCGACCTGCTGGCCACGCCTCTCCTGATACAGCCCAGGATACGGTTGACTTTCTGTGCTGCCAGCACACACTGCCGGCTCATGTCCAGCTTTTCATCCAAGTCCTTCTCCTCAGGGCTGCCCTCGATCCATTCACCACCCAGCCTGTACTTGTGCTTGCGATTGCCCTGACCCATGTGCAGGACCTTGCACTTGGCCTTGTTGAACTCCAGGAGGTTGGCAGTGGCCCACCTCTCCGGCCTGTCCAGGTCCCTCTGGATGGCATCCCTTCCCTCCAGTCGGTCTACCACACCACACAGCTTGGTGTTGTCAGCAAACTTGCTGAGGGTGCACTCAAACCCATCATTCATGTCACTGACAAAGATGTTATACAGCATCGGTTCCAACACTGACCCCTGAGGAACGCCGCTCGTCACTGGTGTCCACTCAGACATTGAGCTGCTGACCACAGGTTTTAGTTAACCACAAGAACTGGGGTTGAAAATCAATGGTTCAAATTTTTTCTGAATTTCTAGTGGATTTCACTGTGTGTTTGTAATCATAAATGGATGAGATAAAATGAGGAGGAAGGAGGTTGCCCAGCAGTTCTATTGCTGAGGTTACCGTCTCAGATACCAGCTGCGTGTGACATGTACGGAGACTGGCTTAAACAACGCCAATCAGTTTAAGTTGGGAGTCCTCAAAGGGCTATCACCATCAAAATAAAAATAAGGAAACATTGCAGATTTAGTTGTCTTTTTTCTAGTATTTTTATTTAACTCTTTTATAAAGTAGTTAGGCTCTCCAAAATATATTGAGGTTTAAGTGTTTTATGTGGATTCATTAGATTTTTTTTTCCTGGTTTATTCTTTGCTGACTTTAAAAGGCTTTAAGCATGTCTTCCATGCCTGTGTGTTAAAACTGAATTGGTGTACTGTTAGTGTATTTTTACTGTTGTAACAGGAAAAGCATTCTGACTTTTTTTTAAATGAGCAATCATATGTATAATCAACTTGGTTAAAACTTCCTTCCTGGTGAGTGCAGCACTTCCTTTGCATCTGGATATGAGGACGAGCAAGAAAAGCAGAACAGCTTAAACAAAGAATTTTTTGGTGTGAATGATCTTCCTTTAAAAAAATAGGAACTTCAGAAATTAAACAAATGAGTCGTCTTCAGCAACTCAGCCTTTATTTTATAAGCAGGTAATGTTTCTTTGTGTTTTGTCAGTTATAGGGGCGGTGTGTTGCTTTCCGGAACTTGAAAAGAGAATTTCAGTTAGCGTGCTGTGTTGTTTCAGTTTAACCTTTCATATTTTTATCTTCTTGTTTTGTTACCTGGTGAGGCATTGTTACATAGGGCTTAGTTTTTCCAGCAGTTAGAGAAAGATTTTATGTGTAAAAGGTGTTGTCTGGAAAAGATGTTGAGTATGTCGCTGTAGCTTAAACCGAGTGAAAGCAAGCCCCATGGGCAGCTTGTGCGAGCGCGCTCAATCAGCGCTGCCTTCCTCTTCCTACTCTCGGTAAATAATTTCCACTCTAATATTGGTCAGTGGAGATCAACTGTGAGCAACAATATGTTTTGTTTACGGAAAGCTGGTAAGGCAGGCTACTTGTGTTCAAAGTCGTTTTAGGATTTTAGGTGTGATTTGATGTATAGGATAATAAATCGGCATCGGCTTACGAGTATTTTCTTCTTTAACAAACTAATAGTTTGTAGTGGAAGTGTTTTCTTTTAAAATGGATGGATGGTTTCAGTCTGATGCATTGATTTATTTGAACGAAGCACATTTAAGGATACTAGGCTTGAATTTAGATGCACATTCGATAACTGTCTTCAGAAGTAGTCCCTGACTTTTGAATTCTGAGGGCCATTTTTTGATGTAAGATTCCTCATCACTAAAGAGAGACAGAGGAAAATGTGAGTAGGTTCATTTCTGTCCAATCTGCAGATAAATTGCTTTGTTTATTCCTTGATATCGTTCCCGGAGCTCAGTAGGATCACGTTATGCTCACACACAGTAAGGTGTCTTTTGATTTCTATGAAATTCACTTACATTAATATCAACAGCACCAAACCAGGTGAGGCAGCAGAAGAATCAGTGCTTGATCAAATAATAGAAGCATGAACAAAAATCAGTATAGTCAGACTGCTTATCCTCAGTGAAATCTGGGAAGGCTGTTTAAAAGTTCTATTTCAATTATTTAATCACTGAGTTGTTGGGGTTTTTTTCTATATTTGTGTTTGAATTGATTATATCTGAGGTGGTTTATTTAAATCAAAGACCAGAAATTAAGGGAAAGGGCAAATATAAAAAGCATATACTTAGCATGATTTCTACTGGCTTGTGATTTTAATTAAGAATAGTTAAAAAATAAGAATAAAGAAAAATGTAAATGAGAAAGTAATCAAATATTTGTATGTTTTGCTAGATTTCTTCTGGCATGGAGTTGGGGGATTATGACCAGCCTGTTGTTATGAGAGAAGAAAACAAACGAAGGAGAAGAAGAATGAAACCTCATTGTACATCAAGTAATTTGTCATCAATGGAACTAATATCCATTGAGTTCATTTTACCTACAAGCAATAAGCATACTAAAGTGCCGGAAATGATGTTACTCGAAATAGCTGGCAACTGTACGGTTGAGCAAATGAAAGCACAGATTTGGATGCGTGCAATAGAGATGAGTCAAACCACAGACTTCTATCACACGTTCACCCCAGATCAGTTTATTCTGCAGTATCAGAAGAAGGGGCAATGGTATGAAATTTATGATAAACATCAAGTATTACAAACATTGGACTGCATACTGTACTGGAAAGTGTTACAGAAGAAGGTAGGCAAGATCTATGTTGTCCAGAAACAAAAGCCATCAGAAGAAGTTCAGGAATTTCAGCGGCAGCTTAACGATTTAATTGGTTATGATGTCACTGATGTAAGCAATGTGCATGATGATGAACTAGAATTTACCCGTCGCAGATTAGTCACTCCACGGATGATAGAGGTAGCCTGTAGAGATCCTAAATTGTATGCAATGCACCCATGGACTACATCTAAGCCACTCCCAGAATATTTATTCAAAAAGATCACTAATAATAACATTTTCATAATCATACATAGAGGAACAACTAGCCAGAAAATTAAAGTGTCAATAGATGACACTCCAGATATGATTCTCCACAGCTTTTTCACAAAAATGGCAAAGAAAAAGTCTTTGATGGACATTCCTGAAGATCACAGTGAACTGGATTTTGTTCTCAGGATTTGTGGCAGAGATGAGTACATTACTGGAGAGACACCAATCAAAGATTTTCACTGGATAAGACAATGCCTTAAGAATGGGGAAGAAATCCACCTTGTCTTAGACAATCCCCCTGACCCAAATGAGGATGAGGTTCAGAAGGAAGAGTGGCCCTTGGTGGATGACTGTACCGGAGTTACAGGGTATCATGAACAATTGACGATAGATGGAAAAGATCATGAGAGAGTCTTCACTATCTCTTTGTGGGATTGTAATAGGAAATTTAGGGTGAAAATAATTGGCATTGATATCCCAGTTTTACCAAGAAATACTGATCTTACTGTGTTTGTGGAGGCTAACATTCAACATGGGCAACAGCTCCTGTCACAGAGGAGGACTTCATCAAAGCCTTTTACTGAGGAGGTTCTGTGGAATATTTGGTTGGAGTTTGATACCAAAATCAAGGATTTGCCTAAAGGTGCACTCCTGAATCTTCAGATATACTGTGGCAAAGCACAGGGACTGTCCACAAAGACGAACCTTCAGTCACATGAATCGCCCAGCTCTGATTCAAAATGCAAAACTCAGCTTCTCTATTACGTAAATCTTTTGTTGATAGATCACCGTTTCCTCCTGCGAAGTGGAGAGTATGTGCTCCACATGTGGAAAATTCCAGGCAAGGGGGAAGAACAAGGAAGTATAAATGCAGACAAACTGACATCAGCAACTAACCCAGATAAAGAAAACTCAATGGCTATCTCTATTGTGCTGGACAGATACTGTCACCCCATTGCCTTGCCCAAGCACAGGATAACATCAGACCCCCAGGGGGATAGGACACGAGCTGAAATGCCCAACCAGCTTCGCAAACAACTTGAAGAGATCATAGCAACTGACCCACTTAATCCACTTTCTCCTGAGGACAAAGAACTCTTGTGGCACTTTAGATATGAAAGCATAAAGCACCCCAAAGCATATCCTAAGCTGCTTAGCTCTGTGAAGTGGGGACAACAAGAAATAGTAGCCAAAACATACCAGTTACTGGCTAAAAAGGAGGTTTGGGATCAAAGCACTTTAGATGTTGGACTCACAATGCAGCTTCTGGACTGTAACTTTTCAGATGAAAATGTCCGGGCGATGGCAGTTCAAAAACTGGAAAGTTTAGAAGATGATGATGTTCTTCATTATCTTTTACAGCTTGTGCAGGTAAGGTGTATTTGCATTCTTGGACTCTGCCTTCCAGGAATATTTGCATTACCCCACCATCATTCCCATCGTAGTAGGTCTAGTTAGTAATCCCTGGTTTTGAAGTCCTCAGTGTTTAGTCAAAGCAGTGATAGTAACCAAATTAACCCAAAACACACTTTCCACATTTCACCTTGTGCTGATGTTGTTGTGTTTCCATTGCCTTGTGTCTTGTGTTTACAGCAGTATGTTTTTCTGGAAATTGTCAACACTAGCAGGGCTATGGTGGGAGCAAATCCTAACTGTGCTGTCTGTAATCCTGTTCGTATGACAGTGCTGAATCACACAGCACTGAAGCTTTGTTGACCAGCTTTACCCATAGTTTAGAAAGACTGTAGACAGACAGAAAGAAAGTAAAGGCAGATGTTGACATGGGCAAGGCCTGAAGAAACATCTGGGGTTGGGTTTTAGGTCAAGAATAACAGTGCAGTTACATGGTATGTGGCAATGACTTCAGTCTTGTACTGTTAAGGGGACCAAATTTATCTAGAAGCTTCCAAAAATTTTTAGGAAGTAAATAAAGTGTTGCTAAGACTCCATAATAAGATTAATCCTTTCTGGGAAGTTGGGTGAAAAACTGTGTTTTTAATGGCAGTGAATCACTGCTGCATCGATTTGAAGCTCTTTGTGTGCGATCTTCCACATGAAAGGTCGGGAAAGTTTCTATCACTTTATACAAGAAAATTGGTTTGTTTGCTTTTTCGCAACACGGTGCCGGAGCTGGGCAGCCTGTCAGTGGCAAAGTCACGTCTGATGGCTGATGAAAGGTGTAACCCTGCGGTTCTTCCTGGTAAATGTGTCCCCTGAAGCAAGGTGACTCCGCTGGCTCCTCAGACCCGACAGGGCTCTGGTTCGTGCAGAAAGGCTGTCACCCCACAGAGCAGGAAATACTTTTTTCAAAGAACCAGAGAACAGAATTGGCATTCAACGTGAAGAAAAAAAAAAGGAACTGCTGCAGCCTGGGAACCCGTGGGATGGAGCTTTTTTATTTCTGTGGGTTCGGAGAGAGACCAGGTTCCCAGGAAAATGAAGTTAGTATTTCAGATTTTGCTGTGTTTCAGTAGTGCTTTAAACAAGGCCTTCATAGCCTTGTCTTCCTGTGTCTGAAGATGAGGCTCCCCAGGCAGAATTTATGCACTTCTGCATTAACCGAAGGAGCTGCTGCGCTTACCTCATTGGGCCTCCCACGTAGCTGCTGCTATATATACGCTTGGCTTGCCAGCTTTTGCTGTCTACATGTGGCTCAGCAATTTTATTCGCTTTTGTATCCGAATTAGGGGGTTGGGATGGTGATTGGTTGATATCAAAGTGCCTGAGACAATGGGGGAAGTATTTCATTTTGCATTTGTTTTTCAAATTATTTGTTTTCAGGAAATACAAATCTGGAGAGTTTTAAAAAGAATAAATCTCTCTAACAGTACATTTAATTACTGTAGCATAAAATCATAGTAGTTTAACTTCACTGCGGCATTTTTAGCAAGAAATGTAGTAAGAAATTCAAAGATTGCCATCCCCAAATAGGAAAAAAAAACTAGATCCCAACTTTTACCTCTCTGCTGCTTCCTTGTCTTTCCTCCCTTGGCTAACAGCAGAGCACAGGCCGTCAGCATCGTGCGGCAAAGTATTGGTACCACAGGGTATTTGAAAATCCACTTTTTTCATAGAATGGATGTCAGCCATTCCTCAGCTATAACAGACACATCCGAGATGTCTCTTCTGCAAACAGTCATCGCTTTTCACTTGCATGTCTTCATGAAAGATTCATGGCTTATTTCACTCTGCACAGGATTCTCCAGTTTTACCTCCCAGTAGAGTTAGAAATCAAACAAACATTTTATTTCCCTCCATGTTTATCCCAAATAGAAGCAGCCATGTCATGAATAACCTATTGAGCTTCCTGTAAAGTCTCTTGCTCTCTGTGCAGTTGAGTAAACATGGATGGGATAGTTAAAATACAACAATATCCATTGTAAAACAAACACCAACGACTGTACTGCTTGTATGTGGCAACGAGTAAAGCTCTTCTCCTGCTAACCTAACCAAGGCAAAGGTACGTGCAGGGACTTGATGAAGTGCCAGCAGACTTTTTAATGGCTGCCTGTTATTGTTGCTATTCAAATGTTGATAATTGCCTCTGTGAAGAAAAAAGAAAAATGGGCTTGACTTTTAAAAATAATTATTTCTGAAACGTAAGCATAATAAGGATGCTTATTGTACATTTTTCTAATATTCTTTTATGTTAAAATAGATTTAAAACCTTAATATAAGGAGGTTTTGTTTTGAAGCAATGGCCGGTTGTTTGGCTGCATTTCATTATTAAGTTGTTTTTCAGGGATATACACTGAGCACATTGAGCAAAATAAATACATACCAGAATGAGGTTTTTAATAGTCTTTCTTGGAACTGTAAGCAACTCCATTTAAATTTATGTAATGATTGTTGCTTTTTGGTGCCCTATTGCAGTGAAAAGTAATTTTTTATTAAAAAACCTCATAATTGTATACACAAAGTAAGAAGATCTATATATTTTACAATCAGTCTATGCTTGTGAGTTCACATTGTCTTTCCTAAATAAGATGGTGTTGCTTGGGGAAATAAAACAGTATTGCAGAGACGGTCAAGACAGTTCTTGCAGAATTATGATACTGTAGAAGGGCACATCTGGTGCTTCATTTTCTTGCCTGTCTGTTAAGATGAAGAGAACAAGTCTTTGTAGCATTTTTATGAGTTCGTTCATTCTAGAAGGTCAACTGAAAAAGCTCTTTTTTTTTTTTTTCTGTTAAATGAACCATAGATCACAGAATAAACCCACTGGATTATTTACTTTTCAGAAATAGTGAAGATAATCTAGTAATTAAAAAAATGCAACTGTGTGCTGCAGAACTTCTTAAGAGTTTATAAACCTCTGTGATTTGTTTGATGAATTTAGTAGACCTCTGCTGATGGCTTGGTTGCTTCTCTGCAAGCTGCAGACCACAGCGATCTTGAAAGAGCCATTATATTCTATTGAATAACTATCACTAGAGGTTTGCACACTTTGTTGCTGCTGGAAGCTGAGCATACTACATCCACCCGTCTCTCTGCACATCTCTTTGTTTTCCCTTAATCTCCCCATGTGCTGCTTCCTGGTGCTCTACTCCCAGAGCCTTAAGCCATTCACCAACCCCCTCAGTCCACAACAGGGATCTTGTCACTCTATTCCAGAGACTGTATGCTTCTTATTTCTCTTTTCTTGCCATGGGATACACTTGCACACCTTTATTCCCCCATTAATCTTTATACAAACCTCCTGTAAACTTGAGTCCCTTAAGCAACAGGAAAGAAGCTGCTGGAAGAACGACTTGAAGTGGACAAGTTCCCTGGCACAGCCCAGTACCAGAAAGTGTGATAGTTTCCTGGTAGACCATTTCCCTTGGTGATTGGGATGGAAGGGAGAATAACAGCAAAAAAAATTCCAGTCCTGACACTTCAAAAAAGTTGCTGATGTTTTGTTTCCACCTTTTTTGGCAGTAGCCTGGAAATATCTGTGGGTTTGGGTGGAGGGGAGTGGCTGTTGGAAGAGAAAAAATACATCTGTGCTCACAGAGTCATTAGAAAAACAGTTCTGGTGAAGGACAAGGGGTATTGGTTGTAAATTGAAAGCAGGGGGATTTAGGTTAGATATCAGGAAGAAGTCCTTCATGGAGAGGGTGGTGAGGCACTGGAACAGGTTTCCCAAAGAAGTTGTGGATGCCTTAAAACCCTGGAAGTGTTCAAGGCCAGGCTGGATGAGGCTTTGAGCAACTTGGTCTAGTGGAGGGTGTCCCTGTCCATGGCAGGGGGCTTGGAACTGGATGATCTTTAAGGTCCCTTCCAACCCAAACCATTCTGTGATGCTATGATTCATTGTAATGGATTAATATAGGCTGTCCATCAGAGCCTTTATTCTATTTTGCTGTCCATTTAGGGGCTGATGGCCAGAATGCCTGAGATTAGGTGCTCCAAAAAGCTGCTCCTCTGTCCTGTGACCCAGCAGTGAGTCCTGGTGCCCCAGCCCTGAAGTGGCAGATCTTGTCAAAAATGAGTGCTTTGTCATTGAAAATTCTCATTAAAGAATGATTACAAATATGTCATTTCATTTGGCAATAATCTTTTCAAGCCTTCTCAGTGTCAGTCAGACTGCCGACTGTTTTCTGATCTTGCTGGTTTGCGCTGCAGCCTGAGAACAATGTCGCTTTGTTCACATGCCTTCATGTGCTCAGATCAGTCTGGTTGGTTAGCTACTCCCTGTGTTCTTTTATTTGTCACATTAATAATACACCTGAAAAGATCCTGTTGGCAAAGAAAAAGTGCTTCTTGAATCAAACAGAGAGAACCTTTGTTTTGTTTTGTTTTCAACTTGGTTTCCTCTAAAGTTTTTACACGTTTTCTACTTTCCTGCTTTGTTACACATTTTCTATTCCTGCAGCAGTGTGTTTTCTACTTGTCATTAGTAAAGTGTAAGTGCAACAGGATCCTAAATATGTTAGGATCTAACATATCTTCTGTGTTCCTAACATGTCTTCTGTGTTTGTGTTACTCAGGCCGTGAAATTTGAGCCATATCATGACAGCGCATTAGCCAGATTTCTGCTAAAACGGGGTTTGAGAGTAAGTACTTCAAAGTACAGCCAACTTATGCTGAAGTTACTGGCATTATGAAACCCTTTGTCAAGAAATGTGTGCTGATTGTAGTATTTTTCTTTACCTCTAGAACAAAAGAATCGGTCACTTCTTGTTTTGGTTCTTAAGAAGCGAGATTGCCCAGTCCATGCATTACCAACAGAGGTTTGCGGTCATCCTGGAAGCCTATCTGAGGGGCTGTGGAAAAGCAATGCTACACGATTTCATGAAGCAGGTTCAAGTAATTGAATTGCTGCATAAAGTCACAATGGAGATAAAATCAGTTTCTGCAGAAAAGTATGATGTCACATCTCAAGGTATTTCTTCGTTTGTAATAATACTGGTTTTTTCTCTTTGTGGGGAAAATCTGGGCAGCAAAGTGTACTGTTTATTAAAAAAAATCATGTATAAATTACTGTCAAAAGGCACCATTATTACTTCTTAGAAAGTGCCAGTGTAAGTTGGTAGTGATTGACCCAATAATATTTGTTTGCTTGTTCCACCCCGGAGAGGGAGGAATATCAATATTACAGATATCCAGTACATTCCCATGCTTTGGCTTATCTTCTTGAACCTCATGCCGTGCAACTGGGAAAGTTAAGTTCTTGTACCCTTAGCTGAATGCCAGCACTGAAGAAAAAAAATATAATCTTGGGATGCAATAATTAACTGGAAATAAAGAGAAAAAGTGACACTTGTCAAGAAACACAGCCTTACCCTAAGCAGTCACTAAAAGACTTTCGACAAGAAGACTAGGGAGGAGCCCAGTACAGCCTCTGCTAAGCCACGAAAGTAGCTGGTGGATCAGCAGTGAATATGCAGAGCACATCCTTGCGATGTGCTGAATAGGGGTCCTGTGAGGCATAAGTTTGATATTGTTATTTCTTGTTCCTGTAAGCACTGCTTTGGAAGCCACAGTAGGGTTATGCAATGCCTGTTTACCTCTGGGGTTTGCCTGCCTTTTCCTACCCCCCCAACTTCCTTAAAAGCTTGTTTGTCATCATTCCTGTTAGTTGGTTGGTGTTGGGAGTAAGTGGGAGAAGGTACATGACAATATCCAAATTATAAAAGCTGTAGAGGGACCAACTCCTCCTGTGTTCAGCCTGGTATGTTCTGGGCCAGAAAGTCCTTGGCTCAGAAACCCATGCCACTCTGGTGATGCAGAAGTGGCTGTGGTGGTGTTTCAGAAAAAAACTGGGAGGAAATACGCATTTATTCTTCAGTATATAATGCAACAGCATTTACACTACTACATAGCGTGAATTAGGGGATTTACTGATCCCCCATATAAAATAGTCTTTCTAAACAACTATCTGAAATTTATCTTAAAATGCTCCATTTTCTAAATATATTTGGTCAGAATCCCATGGTTTGGAAAGAGACTTTTCAGCCTTGCAGATGCACATGTCTGTAACAGCAGTGGTTTCCATGATGCATTATCTTTGGAGGATATGTGGGCAAAGAAGAAAAGTTTCAAGATAAAGCGATCACATTAACACCCACCAGGTTTTGAAGTTAAAGAATCTTTGTATGTAACGTACAGCAGAACACTGAAAGATGACTTATGTAATTGACATTTTCACTGAATAAGGCTTCCTGAAACTGTGGAGTGTCCTACTAATGCTTTATCTAATTTAATTTATTCTCAGATTATTAAGGATATGATTTTTCTTACAGGCACTTTCTACTTCTTACATTTTTAAAAATATACATCCTAAAATTTCTTCTTCAGTTTATCACTTTTATTTTGCCCAGTATTTCTTATGTTTGTAGTTGTTTATATTTTCAGTCTGAGTGTTTCAGACTGTTTAATTTCACTTTGCCATGCAGCCTCACCTAATTCTTGTATATATTTCTCTTCCTCCAGTATTTGTGGGGTTTTTTTTTTTTAGAATAAATTCCTTCCTATTAGGTCCATACTAGCCCAGTAGCAACCATGCTGTCAAACTCTTCCTCTCACTTTTCATGTAATCTCTTTGCTTATATTTGAACATAGCAAATAATAATAACTAACTAAATAAATCCTTAAGATCGTAATATCACAGCTTGCATGGGATTATCTGCTTTTATCACCACTCTGTTAGATGATTGTCTCCCAAGAATGTCTGTGTAGCTGTTTCTTCTCTTAAAATGCGTAGAACTTTCTTTGTAAGCCAGATCAACTTGAAATTGTTTTAGCAAGCACCTTCACTTGCATTTTAAAATCAGCTATTCCCTGATCTTTACTAGCTTGAGTCGGTTGGCATACAGTTTTCAAATGACATTACATTACAATGAGGAGAATTACAGAAATCAAGCTAGATTTGTCTAGGAAATCAGTAGTTACATTCTAGAAAGCTGTTTCGTGACCCAAGTTACTACAACCTAGGGGTTTTTTTTTTGTTTGGGTGGTTGTTGTTGTTTGTTTTAAGAAAGGTTTCTAGTAATAAAATCCACTTAATAGCCCCTGCATCTTACTCTCTGGTTTATTCATTTTCTGTCAGAAGAGGTACTACATTAGTCACCACACAGTGCTAGGTAGTTCTTTTTTAAAAACCTTTAGCATAGGTGTAGCATTTGTGTTCTGTGAGTTCTCAGGTAATTCTTTTGGCTTGACTTTCTTAATTTGATAGCAACTTTAGGAATGTCTGGTTGGAGTGAGTCCAGACGAGGGCCACAAAGATGATGAGAGAGGGCTGGACCACCTCTGCTATGGGGACAGGCTGAGAGAGTTGGGCCTGTTCAGCCTGGAGAGGAGAAGGCTTCGGGGAGACCTTATAGCACCTTCCAGTACTTAAAGCAGGCTTATAAGAAAGATGAGGACAGGCTTTTTAGCAGGGCCTGTTGTGATAGGACAAGGGGTAATGGTTTTAAGCTGGAAGGGGGTAGAATCTGACTAGATAGAAGGAAGACACCTTTTACCGTGAGGTTGGTGAAACACTGGAACAGGTTGCCCAGAGAGGTGGTAGATGCCCCATCCCTGGAAACTTTAGAGACAGGTTGGACAGGGCTCTGAGCAACCTGATCTAGCTGAAGACACGGAATCATACATCATATCCTTTCTTGTTGCAGGTGGGGTTGGATTAGATGATCTGTAAAGATCCTTTCCAACCCAAACCATTCCATGATTGTATGATTTTGATTTGTATATTATGTATCCAGGTCCATACATAGCTTTCTCAATACAACTTTTTCTGCTCTCTAATTTTTATCTCCAAAATTACTTGAACATGTATATGCAGCCTCTGCTGTGTAACTGCACTTTCTTTTAGAACAGTGTTTAGATCTTTGTCATAAGGAAGGCTAATACTCACTGTACTGTTTATGCCGCTGACACCTGCCAGCTGTGATGAACAAAGTGTATCGTATGTATTATAACGCACACTGTTCTAAGCTGCAGTTTCAGAAGCTTGAGGGTTTAGGAATGGAAAGATTCAGTTTATATGTGAACAGTAAAATTCTTGATCATATAAATGTACAGGAATTTTTTTCTTACTGAAATGTGAGATTAACAAGGCTGCACTATGAAACCAGTTTTAAGAGGATGGGAAATTCAGTATCTTTATAGTTGGAGTCCTTATGATTACAGTATAATTGACACCAAGAATTCAAAAGCCACAAGTCTGTCTGCAAGAGCAATGAGGTAGGTCAAAATTATACTGGAAAATGGAAAGTACTTTTAATTGCCTCCAGTTTTTGGGGTAGATCGTTCAACATTTTATTGGCAGTTATAAGGGCAAAATATTTTTGGTGTGTTATGCTGTGTTTTGTTTTTTAAATGAAAGGTGACATTTTAATGTAATCTCCTGAGTCTTCAGAATAACATCAAGCATAGTGCAGTGCTTCTAACACTGTGTAGAAAGCATGTGACTTGAGATGCTTGAAGAATTTACCTTTAGGTATCTGAAACAGCCCTGACCATTCATACTGCAAGTTAGAGTTTTCCCGCATTGCTCAAATCAGGAGATCCTTGAGGAAAGCAATTTTAAAAGTAGCTACACTGAGTAGGTTTTTAGTTAAATCATGATGCTTAACAAGTTTGATTACCTGTAAATTTTGCCTTCCAACTTGTGATTTCATTGTGTTTTCTTACTTGTAATTGCAGTTATTGCGCAGCTGAGACAAAAGCTTGAAAAATTACAGAGCAGCAAACTTCCAGAAAGTTTTAGAGTTCCATATGATCCCGGGCTAAGAGCAGGAGCCCTCGTGGTAAGTATATTCTGAGTTTCTACAAATCCATTTTGAAACAAATCAACTTGCATGTATCTGTCATTTGGCAAAAATCTTGCTAGAATGTCTAAAGGTCTTATTTCACAGTGACTCCAATGACATCTCATGAACCCAGTAACTTTTTGTTCCTAAAGCTATTAGTATTTTTCTAAATGTAATGACATGCTACCATGCACTAAAAAAATGCAACAACACGTAAAATCCTAATCATTAAATGGCAATTATGATTTTTCCATTAGTTTTAATCCAGGATTTAACCAGGTAATTGACTTTTTTTTTAATATTAAATACCTGTATAAAACTGGTTTATCTGACTTCAGGGGCTTTGGGATATTCAGCTTCTATTCTTCCTGTTACTTTCTCTGTCTTACACTGATTCATCTCTGTCATTAAGGTTTAGGTCCAGATCTTCATCTTACTAACAAAAATGTCTACCTTCGCTATTTCTGATGTTTCAGTATTTTTGTGTTGCTTTTATTACAAAATACTTTAAGATTTTGTTAGAAATACATTGAGAAACACTTGGTTTTTTCTGTGTTGCTTCCTCCAGTTTTGTGATGAGACTGCAGTGGCCTATGTCAACTCATGTTTTGCAGAGTTAAAATCAAGATTTATAAATAAGCAGATGTGTAGTGAAAGGGGATTGGCTCAGGCGTCTACTATGCAATGTAAGGTTTGGGTAAAGCAGCACAGTGAAGATCCTTGGATTCACTTGATGTGCAGCAAGGAGCCTGCAAGAAAAGCATCCCTTGATTTTTCTTTTAGCTAAGGACAGACAAACCATCCAACACAGGGAATTGCTGAATTGTAGGGTACTTTTTTGGGTAACTAGTTGTCTCAGTCTGGCCATGTTTCTGTTAAATAAAACTGTGCTTTGATAGATAGGCTATAAGCTAGTCTATCTTCAAGCTGAGAGAGTTAAACACCTCCCGGTTGGGTATGAGTGAGGTACTGTCAAGTGCAGAAGTCAATTTAAACATTGTTTACTCAGAAATACAGAATTTGTAACTTCTTAAATATTATTTTCTTGATTGTATTTCTTTCTCTTTATTCTTTTGTGTGCAAAAATCACCAACTGCTGGATAAAATTGGATTTCAAAATAAAATAAAAGATCTTTCTGATTTTTCTAGTTTTCCTTCACTTAGGAAGTATGCAGCCCTACCAGGACCTTCCTAGAGGAAGGAAGCAATAGATTTTCAAGGGAAGATAGCTATGTCCAAAAACCGATGGGTTAGAAACTTTTTTTCCCCAAAACTGTACAAACAAATATATTTGATATAATAAACCGTATTGGTAAGCTTTCATTTCCTCTTCATGCTAGCAAGTGCTCCTTGTCCATAATTTTAAACCCCTGACATTTGACTAGTCTAAGCCAAGTCTTAGAAGTAAACCATGTGTTTCTGCTAAGTTCAGAGACATAACAACTTCTTTCTTTTTAAAAACAAGGATGATAAAAACTATTTCCTTTTAAACTACAAGCTCAGAACCTCAGTCTATGAAACAGGAAAGCACATGGAAGGAATGGTATTCAGCTGGAAGCTGGTAAACTCTGTAGCTGGTGTGTAAAAAGGTTAGTTGTGTTGATGCTGAAGTACAATGGCAAGCAGTAAACGTTTCTTTCTACAGATAGAAAAATGTAAAGTAATGGCATCAAAGAAGAAGCCCCTCTGGCTTGAATTTAAATGTGCAGATCCGACAGCTCTGTCAAACGAAACCATAGGCATAATCTTCAAGCATGGAGATGACCTCCGTCAGGACATGCTTATTTTACAGGTATGAAAGCTAAAATGTATAAAATGAATAATGTGAATATTTTAAGATATTTTAAGATAGTTTTACTTCTCAGATGTGTGTATATCTTATCTTTACTGTCCATATGAACTACAAGGTTGTCTCTTGGTTTTTGAACTGTGAATAGCAAGGCTGACATCAAAACTGGATCTTCTGGTTTTGTACTGCAGTTTTTTATGTTACTGTGTTGTGGGTTAACCCTGCTGGGATGGGGAAAGAGGAAAGGAAGAGTAAAAGCAAGAAAACTTGTGGGTTGAGATAAAAATTGTTTAAAAAGCAAAGGAGAAGTGGAAGAAGACCGAGAAAACAAAATAAGTGATGCAAAGGCAGTCACTCACCACTTCCCATGGACAGACTAATGCCCAGGCAGTTCCTGCACAAAAGGTGGTTAACCTGCCTAACCCCCTTCCTCTTTGTTTTAGTGCTGAGCATGATGTTATTCACCATGGAATATTTCTTTGGCTGGTTCAAGTCATCTGCCTGGTTGTGTCCCCTCACGACCTCTTTTGTACCCCTGATCTATTCACAGTGCCTCAGAGTGAGAAACAGGCTTGAAGCGACAGCTGGAACATCAGTGTCTTAGCAGCATTGCTTTGGTCACCAGTCTAAACTGCAGCACTATGCAAGCTGCTCTGAAGAAAATTAGCTGCATCCCAGCCAGACCCAGCACATACTGTCACCCTGTTTTCTCCTGCCATGTGCCATACATCACATTTTGGTGTTCTGGAGAAGGAAACTTATCTAGTGCAAAATGGCCTGTTTTTCTGATGAAGCATTTTTATCATTTATTTATGCAGTGGGTGAAGTTACAAATGAAAAAGAAATTAGTAGGTAGCATTGGTCTAGTAATATTTCAGTGATTGTTCTGAGAAATTGGTTTGTTAGCACTTTGGGGGATATTTATGGGAAAAAGTGGACATACTTGCTAACATATTCAATCTCTGCTCATGTAGAAATCATACAGTGTATTTATTAATACTTTATAGAACAGTAGAGATTGCCTGGGCACAGGACAGATAAGGAAATACAAACCTTGGTTCTGTAACTGGTAATCTTGAATGGCTGCACATGTTCTGTATTTATCTCTTAATCTATAAAACAGACAAGTAAGTTTAGCCCCATCTCAGAAGTCTGGGTAGTATTATTTGTGTGAGCAATAAGTAATGTCTGAACAATTTGAAATAACTTAGTGTATATGGGTTTTTTTACTAGATTCTTCGAATTATGGAATCCATTTGGGAAGCAGAATCCTTGGACCTCTGTTTGTTACCGTATGGTTGTATTTCTACAGGGAACAAAATAGGTACGTGATCACACTTCCTGTGGTGAGAAATTCAAAATGCCGTTGTTACAGAAGTTGCACTGTGGTCATGAGATAAATAGCTGTTTGTTACACTTTCTGTGAGCAGCTTTCAGTTGCATCTCAGCAATGGTTTCTGCCCTTCTGCTGGGTATCCTTCAGCTGCTGCCCTAGCTTAGCTGCCGGGGATTCCTGTGCAAGTCCAACTGTTTGGATCCTGCTGCAAGTTTCTCTTTAGTAACAATATTTGGTATGAAAAAATGGTGAAAGTGACTGACTTATTCAAGATATGTTTTAATATGTCAGTAAGAATGAAATAGAGAAAAGTGTTAAGATAACAAAACATTTTTTTCCCCTGACCTAAAGCTTCCTACCCTAGACTACATAGAAGCAACAGCATTACTCAACAGGATGCTCAGGCACTAGTTCACCATGGGCATTAGTTTCCACAGCACAGGTAGTCTATTTTCCAGAATTTGTGGTGGGAGAAGTCAAGCAGTTGCTTACAAAGCTGCTGGAGAACTGTGTGATGATGTGTACAGCAACATGGTAATCTCTGGAAGGGTCTGATTACATCCAGAAATGCCAAACTGATGTATAATTTATACATGCTGATGGCTCCGAACTGACTCTTTGTGCTTGGATTTGCATATATTATGTACCCTAGCACATCCACATTGCACAGTTTCCTAGTATCCAGGTAATATGGAATTGACTGTAGAGTCAGTTTTGCTAAGCAGTTCTTGAATGATAGGCTGAAGCAAAGGCTTCTCAGTGTAGAAAAATTGGCCAAGCCCAGATGAAGCTATTGTGCTAAAAAAATTGTTTTGACTGGCATAAACAGTGCGTCAGTGAGACAGATCAGCAAGTACAGCTCTGCCATTTACTTAAACCTTGAACGTGTGTAAAGAATAGCAAGCTTGTTAATGCCTGTCATCAGTGTAGCTGGCAGTATGATAGTAACTGCGTGGATTGATAAAACAGCGATAATATAAATATTGCTATGTGTCTCCCATGTTCTCCAGCTTTTTAATTCTTTTTCAGCAATATATTTTGCTTTAGGGATTGAAGAATAATGAACTGAGTCCCAGTAAAATTAAGAACTCTTTTTAATATATATCTGTAACGGAGTTCCTGCCTAAAATACACTGTCACATAAAATGTTTTATCATCCTTTCTTTTGGCTTAGGGTATCTTAGCAGTGAAGAAAAACCAAAAATCACTGATAAAATACTTGGTAGCGTGATACAAAAAGCGTTTCTTTTCTCCTAATATAAGTGTTTTAAAATTAAATAAATTGTATTGATGGAATTCTGATAATAAAGGAAATGTAACATTATATGTCAAAATATTAACTGTAAATATAATAGAGGGTTCATTTTTTTCATCTCCTTTAGGTATAACAAACCAACTTTTTAGAGAGATTTTTAGGATTTAATTTAATTTAGTTTAAATTAATCTTAAGACAATATATTGAAATAATGAAGGAAGGTGGAGGAATTCTGCCAGTGATCCTACCATTCTTATATTCAAGTTACAGACTTCATTATTCTTTCAGAAATTCTTAATTGACTCCCCAGTCTTTTATCTTGAAGAAATAATTGTTTATTTGCCTAAATGGGTGGAGGAGATGTAAGAATTTAGCATCCTTTCAGCACCACGGTAGGGGCATAGTTAATCACATAGACTCCTGTTCCGTTTGTTGAGAATACCTGCAGCCTAAATTAGTACTGCCCGAGGCGGGACACTTTGACGTAGAGGCTGTGCTGGTTTGGAACAAAATCAAAGAGTAGTGGCATGCAAATGTTCTTTCACAGTATTCATATGTGGTCTTTTTCCAAGCTGCTTCTTCCCTCCTGTCATGGTGTGGGCCCAGCCTAGGCACTCAGCACCACACAGCCGCTTGCTCACTGCTTCCCCCAGTGGGATGGGGAGGAGAAAGTATAAGGAAAGGCTCATGGGTCAAGACAAGAACAAGGAGGGATAACTCACCAGTTACGGTCAGGGGCAAAACAGACTCAAATTGGGGAAGGAAAATCAATTTAATTAGTTACCAATCAAATCAGAGTATTGCAGTGAGAGAGAACACCAGATCTTAAAACACCTTCCCCCCTCTCCCCAGCTTCCTCCCAGGTTCAGCTTTGCTCCAGTTTCTCTACCTCTTCCCCCCAAGTGGCACAGGGGGACAAGGAATGGGGGTTGTGGTCAGTCCCATGTTGTCTCCGCCACTCCTTCCTCCTTAAGAGGAGGACTCACGCTCTTCCCCTGTTCCAGTGCTGGGTCCCTCCCACAGGAGATAGTCTTCCACAGACCTCTCCAGCATGAATCCTTCCCAAGAGCTGCTCCAGCGTGGGGCCCTCGCGGGGCTGCAGGGGGATCTCTGCTCTCCCCTGACTCTCCATGGCTGCAGGGCACAGCCTGCCCTCTCACCACAGGCTGCAGAGGGGGTCTCTGCTCCAGACACCTCCTCCTGACTTTCTGCACTAACTTTTGCTGTCTACCTCACATCCCACTCCTCTCTCCTTCTACCAGTCTCTTCGTTTTACCCACTTAAATACATTAATCACACATCCCTCTTCATATTTCGACGGGACTTGGGGCAGTTCCTGTGTACTGGGAGGAGGACAGCACCCCGTTCTGTACAAAGCGCAGGCAAACAGCCAGGTGTCTTACACCTGGGGCTGGCTTCCCCACCTGTGTGTAGACCTTCCTTCCTCTGTTGAAGACATCTGCATCCAGTGTAGTTTGCAATGTTGGAAACATCCATCCTCGCCACTGCTGCTGCCAAATAGACCTCCGTAGGAAGAACTTTCTCTTCCATGTATCACTGGCAAAGGATCATACCCTGTTCTCTCTCCCTTTGACATGGCCGTATGTTCTGGCTCTGCAAGGTAATTACCGCTACTTACTATGCTGTGTCACTGCCAAATTTAAGAAGTTCAAGCTGGCACTTAATAGACAGTCACTGACTTTAGTAGCAGAGATCCCCCGAAACACATAGCATAGTGCATTTACTGCTGCACTTCTTCCCAGCTGACATCCTCTGTCCCAGTTACTGGAGCTTTCTCTAGGACTGACCATACCTACCGAGAGGCGTGTCTGTGTTTAGAAGGATTTGCCAGTAGAGATAAACTCTTCCAGCACTTAACTTTTTTTACCACAATACCTTTGAAGTATTTACTTGGTCAGAATAAGCTGCACAACATTCTGTGTATGTTTTTATCTCTTTTGGCAGTGGAGAATGATCAGTAAAGGGGTTTCATTAGCAACTTCTTTAAAATCTGGGGACTTTTCACACTACTAATTGACCTATCTATGCTGGGAGAAGTTTTAAATGCAAGGAGAAGCTGAAAATGCTTCCTGCAACAGCTCCATGCCCCTGGAATCAAGAAGCTGTTGCCTGGTAGAGGGAGATTGGTGAGCACAAGGATGGGAAACCTTTTCAACAGCTGGAATGTGATCGGGAGCTCACTCCTAGGAGGAAAACAACCGCTTGACAGGCACAGACCAAAATGCAGAGCTTTTTAGTTTGGTGGTGGTGGCAGTGGGGTTTGGAGGTCATATTTCTGCAACAGTTTTATTACAGTGTCAAGACAGAAGAAATACCGCCAGGCTGTATTCAGCTTTGACTTCAGGCATGTGCAGAAGGCAGGGGTGGGAAGAGATTACTGCATTGTCGCTCCATTACTGAAAACGTTGCACATAATGCAGTAGTTGCAGAAGGGTAGGGCTGTGAATAGGGAGAAATTCATCCATTTCAGAGTGGGAGTCAAACTGAAACCGAATCAGAAGCTGCTTTGAAACACTTTTGGGAGAAAGGGGTATTTTTGTTTGCTTGCTTATCTTTGAGCTGAAGCCAGGCTTTTGCCTAGAAGGCACTGTTGAACTTGAACCAGGGGAAGAAAAAACATTCTTTCCAGTTACCAAATAAGCTCAACTAAAATCCGACCTTCCCCATACAGGCATGCCCAGTGTGAGGCAGACTGCATTTGCTGGTCTTGGCTCCAGTGCAGAGCTGTTGAAGCCTCTCTTTCTGCTTCTCTCTCTATCTTGCCCTTCATCACGTCATGTTAATATGAACAGTGCAGTCCTTGTTTCTGCACCGTGCTGCTGAGATGTGCTGATTTGCCTTTGCGAGGATGTGTTCAGTTTAGGGACCAACCTTGGGGTCCCAACAGTCAGAGCTTTCCACCAGCAAGCCCACTGCCATATCTCACTGTGTACTGGTATTTCTGAGCCTTGCTGTGCATGTGCACACGTAAGCTTCAATTGGATTTACTGCAGGAGGGCCAGCTCCGTTCCTCTGCTACAGCTCTGGCAATGCTTGAGTCCCCAGGCTGCTGCAGCTTCTCTTCAGCTCCTCAGACGTGTGCTGCAGATAAGCTGGTGGGAATGTGAATGTTACCTGAGCTTCTGCAGGGGTCAGGACAGGAGGCAGTTCCTCTCCTTGAGAAAAGACTTATGCAGAGGGTCCCCACTCACCATGTGATTCTTTGCATTTTAAAGAGGTTTTACATTCTCATGGAAGAGTTTAGGATGCCACGCTGGTTACGAGCTCTGGCTGTTTTCAGTTGGGAATCAACAAGAACCACTGTTGCTTGTAAAATAAATTTCCAAACCTATAAAGTTCTGCAGTTGATTTAAAAACCACAGTTTTAAATCTATTTTTTCGTATTTTTAATATGCTTTTATATAAATTTAATAACTTCTTCTAAGTTCTTCCTTGTTTTCTGTAGGAATGATCGAAATTGTAAAAGATGCTACAACAATTGCCAAAATTCAGCAGAGTACAGTTGGCAACACTGGTGCATTTAAGGATGAAATACTAAACCAGTGGCTCAAGGAAAGATGCATGATTGAAGAGAAGGTGAGTTCTTTGGATTTTTAAATACAATTTTCAAATGCACCCTACTAATTCAGGAGGACAGAGCCCGTACAGTTGTGTTTGTGTTACTTAAGTGAGTTTGAACAATCCATTCATTTTCCCTGTAGTGAGCCACAGGTGTCTGTGAAAGAGCCTTTAGCATCCAGCTGGAAGCTGAGCCCCTGAGAAACAAGATGCTTTAGAAATGACCCCTTTGTCAGTGGTATTTAGAGGTGATACAGGAGGAGCAGATTGAAAGAACACTGAAAGGCAGTGTGGTTTTAGAGGATTTAAATACAGGTTTGGGTACTCACAACTCCTTTCCTTAGGTCCACTGACCTATTAGAGCTTTCTGCCAGCTTTTTTTTCCCAGAAAGCATGGACAACTATACCCTTATGTTGTTTGTGTTCAGAGATAAAGCCTGCTCGCACAAAAGGGAGTGCAATGCAGGGCTGTGATCTTAATCTTGTCTGGGCAACGGTGTTTATAAGACAGTTTGCTGCACTGTTGATAGATACACATTGACAGAAAGGCATGTGACTTTCAGAATGACTGAATTTAGTTTCCAGCACTAAGGCATTTAACATCTCTGAGATTTATTTTTAGTTTCAGGCAGCTGTCGAAAGATTTGTTTATTCTTGTGCTGGATACTGTGTGGCAACCTTTGTACTTGGCATAGGAGACAGGCACAATGACAACATTATGATTACAGAAACAGGTGAGTTATTTTTTCAGAATGTCATAGAAGACGTTGGTACTGTATGTACTTGACTAGATTTATCTTTTATTATAATAAATAATGCATTTAACAATAAATAAAGAGACACAATGCAGTTCTGTCAGCATTGCTTGCATGTTCAGGTCCTCGTGACATTGAAATGCTATTTAACCCCATTTGGCCTTCATATAGGCTCTACGTATTTATCATTAATAATGCCATCCTTTTCCAAGGATGAATTTGTTACAAAGTCAGTCATGAGGAATGTAAAACTAAGGCTTTTTTAGTGTCTAGATCCAAGATCTAAAAGCCAAAAGACTTTAAAAAGCAGACAGCTGTTCACCTGTCTGGACTGTGGATGTGCTTCTGACAGGGTGCGGTGGAACTGTATCTATATCAGAATTCAGTAATACTGGACTATCTTCACTTCTGAGGGATGCAATTGCTTTATATACCTTTGTAGAAAATGCTAGAAAATAGGTGTACATGGAGTGTGTTGGTTTTGCTACTGAAGTCTGTGGGATGGTTGCAATCCTCCTGAAAGAACCACATTTATTTTTAGTACAAACTTTGGGAATTACTCCTGTAGTTGCACATTGATCCATTCCTAATTTTACTTACCTATGGAAGCCCCAGCAAGAATGTGCAGTACATATGGAGGAGTTTTATTGGGTCGAAGAAATTCACTTCCAGTTTCATGATTCTCTGGCTTCATAATTAGTTTTTACATAATGCTAAGAGACAGAAAATATTTCTGGGCTTAGTTAGAAGGCTGTATATTTAATATTAATCAGATTATAGTTAAAGTTTTACCAGTTGAAGGCTAGAGAGAAGTACCCTGAAGGCAGAAATGAGCTAATTGAAGACTACAGTAAAAAAGTTAATCAGAAATCCTTGAGGAACAGAAGACAAAGACATGCTTTAATTTCAACATTATATAGAATAGAATAGAATAGAATAGAATAGAATAGAATAGAATAGAATAGAATAGAATAGAATAGAATAGAATAGAATAGAATGCAATGTTAGTGCCCATGGGTAGAAAATGAGGGACAGGTCAGTAGAAAGGGAGACAGAGAAAGGAAGGTTATTCTATGTGATCAGGAGCAGGTTGGCTTTAGAGTCTTTAATGGGAGCTGTCTCGAGCGAGTGTCAGATTTGGGGAAGGTTGGGAGTGCTCTGAAACTGGCTGAAATGCTGGAACATCTAAGGATGTTCTACGTAAGGATCCCTGTCAAGTGTCATCTTACATCATTTGATATTTTACCAATTTTTGTATACATGTACCACTATTACAAATCTATGTTTTTAAGTAACCATGCTTTTTTATCCTTACATCTTGTCTGCCAATGAAAGTAATAAAGTAATTAGAGGAGCAGCGGCACACTCAAGTTCTGTAGGTGTAGTGATCCTTAGAAAGGGAGTTTTTCATCACTTTCCTGTGACCTGATACCCTATTACTGTCTCAAAGCTATCAAAAGGGTGACAATGCACAGTACAGGATGGTTTCAAAGTTGTTAATGTAGGTCTGTGAGGAAGAAGTATGTTCTAATGAATGACATCAGTCAAGGAGCTGGGTAGCGCCACACTCCCATGGGTGTTTGAAACATAATCCACAAGCCCTTTCCATGTACTGATGTGCTGAGAGCTGGTTTTTATGGATCTGAAGCACAAGTCTTCCTTGGTTGATTTTGAAAAGCTGTGAGTGTATGTTTAGAAAATACAGCAGTTCTGCCAGGGTTTTAACAACTGCCAAAGATAAATAAAAAGTAACTTTGCCAGGAGGACAGAATTATATATTAAAAAAAAAAATAAAGAGAGAGAAAATAGTCTTTTCTGCTGAACTAAAGAGTGATCATATATACCTCAAAAAAGAGGGTTTGGAATTACTGTGAATACAAGTAAGTGTTCTTGGCAGTTTATTGTATTTGAGCCTAACTGTGACTTCTTCTCTTTATGAAGGTAACCTTTTCCATATTGATTTTGGCCATATTCTTGGGAATTATAAAAGTTTCCTTGGAATTAATAAGGAAAGAGTGCCTTTTGTGCTGACTCCAGATTTTCTCTTTGTCATGGGGACTTCCGGAAAGAAGACAAGTCTCCATTTCCATAAATTTCAGGTAAAGGATGAGTATCTAGCTGCAAATCAATTAAGCAATGTTTTTTACCCTCTGAAATGAACATTAGTGCCTTAGTTTTCAAAGATCTAGGCTCTTGGGCATTATGTTAATAAAATTTACTGAATCATAATACAATTCTGGGATATTTTAGGCCCAACTAAGAGCAAACATTATCTGTAGGATTATGGGAACTAGAATTTTAACATTCACAAAACCACACTGAAAAGCTTCACTTAGCAGCAGGCCAGATAGGCAGCCCTTTCTTTGTTTGTAGAGGGCTTCAGTATCTGTGAAGTTAGTGGAGGATCCTAGCGCTAAGCAGACCCTCCCGTGCAGTACAAGCAGGTGCAAGGCATTCGTCAGCTGGCTTTGGCGGTGTTACTCCCTCCTGATTCTGCCTGTGTGTTCTGGGACTGGGACTCCTGCATCTGAACAGAAATCTGCAGTGACCCCTAAGCTGTGTCACATTCTGGTTTGGGGAAGTGGATGGACTTAGCGCTCTGAAAGAAATGAATGGTATTAAAAATCTATTTTACTGCATCTTCTATTTGAAATTGAGCCCCTCTGAAATAGGTGTGATTTTTCAAGCTTGTGTAGGACTTGGGCAATGAGGGAGCAAAGCAAAATGCTGTTTAATATGGTTAATGAAATGGCTGAGAGCATGGCTGAGCAGAAGTAAATGGATGTCTGGGGTGTTATTCCTGTGCTCATCGTTAGAGATTTTAAATAAGTGCCTGATTTAGAATGCAGGTTCCCTATAATATCAAAAGAAAAAGTCTCCTCCAGAGTGTGAGTCAAAGGAAAAGCCTAGCTTAGATGTTCTGGATTCCCAGTGGATGAACCAGTCTCTCTGTGCTGGTAAGGAGTCTGGTTTTCTAACCTGAGTACCTAATTAGAGTACCTAATTAAAATTTTATTGTTGGATGGTAAATATATCCCTTTCAGCACATACATGATTGTACAACAAATAACGAGGCATTTGTCATCCTTGAGCCAGACCTCTGAAAATTACTGAAGAACCGGGTGCGATTTTTGAGTCTTTGTTTTGCACAAGGACTGGCTTTATCACCGTGCAGGAGTTTGAAAGGGGGCTCTTGGCTCAAAGGATTTAAGAGCAGCGTGGGTTTTGCTGTGGGAGGGGGATACTGAGCCATGCTCTTGGAGAAGCCCGTGAGCTGCGCACAGGAAGGATGCTGTTGCCGCGGCAGTAAACCAGTGCAAGTGTGGGCTGAAACACCGCCCCGGGGTACATCGTTTCCTGGAAGATCTTTGTTCTGGGAGCAGAAAATAGTTGAAATTGTGAAAGCTTGCTGATGGAGAATTGGAAGGCTAGTGACCTGGTAGTGTCTGCAGTGGGGAATGTCGTGGTTGTATATATGGATCATCCAGCTTTTTAGAGAGTATCTGACCTTTACTTCAGCAGCCCACACACCAAAAGCAGTAAGAGGTGATTTTGGTCGTAGCTACTCATCAGTGAGCCATGCCTTCATCATGCAGTCCTGGGCTTGACTGAACACACACCTTGTTACTCTGGTACGAATTTCTAAATACCGCTACCATCCCACTAGTGCGGGGGGTTCAGGAATGTCGTGATACTGCCAGTCTCATTTCCACTAGTTTCACTAACCAGATGGAAGGTGATTAATGTGCTTTACCTTTGTGAACTGTGACCATGTTATGTGACCTGGGCATCTTATGTGGGATGATTTAGGCACAGACAATGATCATACTGACCAATAGAGACTGTTTATAAATTGCTGTTCCGGCAGTACATTAAAAGACTTTTTTGTCTCAAAGGCCAATAAAAAGAAAGTTAAAATGTCTCCATACAAGTAAAATAGTAACACAGAGCAAGTTGTGCATCACATATTTTTCTGTAAAAAAAGGTATGTTTTAATTATATGGTCAGAGTACAAAAATAAACAAAATTATAGATTCACTTTTCAACTGGCTCTTTTCATCATGTTTCCTAATACTGACGGATTCACTCGGTGTGCCTGCTGACTCATTTATGTCTTAATGGAGGAATCTCAGCATTTATGCTTCATTAATTTTTAATAGCATCTCTCATTAATTTGTACTTTAACTACATTAAAATAGGTTGTACTTTAGAGGAATCCTTTGCTTTTTACAGGCTTTAGTGGTTTTAGTATTTTAAAATGTCTTCTTTTTAAAGAATTCTCTGACGTCTACTGGGTAGAGTCCATACAGATGTGTTAGCCATGGATCATATAGCTTTGTATTGTGATGGTTTAATGAAGATTAGAGGCCAGAGGTTATTAAAGACAACACAGACATGCTTAGTAGGAAGCGGTATTTGATGGTCTTTCGTCCTAATTGCAAAAATTTATTTAGGCATGACTTAATCTGAGAAGACAAGTATTTTTCTGTTCCATCTATGAATTTTTCATCTGCCTTAGTATTGTCCAGATTTCTTGTGCTGTAAGTGTCCTGTGTGGTGGCATTTCCTTTCTGGCCTTTGGCTGAAACACATGCAACTCTCTTACTGCTATGTACATGCAACTTTTTCACTTCTTACTTGTAGGAACTCTTGAGAGAGCCTCATCTAAGATCTTTGTAGCCTTTTGCGCTTTGTCTACCTACCTATTGCTAGTTTGTGAAAATTGTCCTTGCTAGGCTTTGCATTATATTCTGAATGAATTTTTTTCATTATATTTAATTTAATGAATTTATTTAATTCATTATTTTTTCACTACTGCTACCTTGTTAATGCAGAGATCTGTATTTTCAGTACTAATCAATTCTCTGTACCATTTCTTTACAAAATCTCATGTATTTGGCTGTCAGATAAAGGTGACCAAGCAAAAGGGTGAGGGCCCACGTAACAGAACTTGGTTGCCCTGTATTATAAAAATGCCTGACCTTTAGATACTAATACTTAGGACAGTTTCAAGCTTTCAAAATAATTCTTTGTGTCTGTTGGATGACTGAATTTTGGTTTCTCCTCAGCTCCTCTCGCTTTGCCTACGGCTGTAGATTAGTTAGCAGCTTTCTTCTTAATCCCACGGTAAACGTCTACATATCCCTGACACATACGTATGTGTTATTTTTGGTTCTCCCTGCCTCTCAGAAGTGTAAAAATCAGTGTGCTTGGAAGCTGTTAATTCAAAACTCCATTCAGTTCCTGTCTGAATAAATAACTGTAGCAGATACAGATTTTTTAAAAATCTTTTGGATTCCTGGAAGGATTGCCTTGGAGGTGCAGCAATACCAGGTTCTTGACTGCATCATTGTTTTTCTGTCTCAGACACCCGCAGTAGTGAGATGCGTCAACCACAGAGAAATGTAAAACCTTCTTTGATAGAACTGTAAAGAGCTTTCATCTCTTTCAAGGACAACAAAACACACACTAACTCTTGTGACAAGATTTCCCTGTTTGAAGTTGATAATACACAAGTAGAATTTTTTTTATTATTATTTTTTATTTTCCTCCTGTTGTCAGGGAGAGAAACTAATCCCTGTGATAAGATGATAGTGTTTTCTGTTGTAAATTCTGCTTTGATCATTGTAATTTATCTTCTGCTTCGCTAGAGCTAAACTAATGTTAGAGTTCATAAGTATAATCTTGTACCGGGACAGAATTTATTTGGAAACAGAGGGAAAGATTTAAGCGCCCTGGCAATAGGGAAAAACCAACCCTGCAGACAGATCTTCCACATATATATATCATCTTGCTTCCTTGGTATCTTCCTGACCTGTCTGGTTGGTTGTCCTGCTGTTGCTGATGTGACAGTGATGGATGTTAAGGTTATTCGTGCATTTCTTACTCTTTCTAAGGAAGAAAAGAACCATACGCCTTGTCAAAAATAAATGGTGTTCTAGAGGGCTGATGAGATTTGGTGGAACTTTACATCAAAATACTTGGATTTCTTAAGAACTCTTTAACAGATTCATCTGCATTTGTGGAAGGGTTAAATTGAGTATTTAATTGGGTAAAAATTAGCATTGCTTCAGCTTTGGTTTTAGTGGCAACAACCTTCTTGGAAATACCTTTCATCTTTTTACATTACTGCATTGCAGGCCCAATTTAACTTTCTAATATATGGTTGATTTCTTCATTGCACTGTCTTCCTTAAGATGTTATTTCTGAAAGTAAATGAGTAATAAATTTAACGTAGGAAATAATCATTTCAGTTTATGGGTTAGGCGCTTAGCATTAAATATTCTCTTAAAAAGCATTGCGTGTTTTTCCAAGCTGCAGAAATTTAGAAATTCTTCTAAAGGTTATGTTGTTAAGCACAAATTACTTATATGTGGAAGTGAAAAAGCTATTAAAAAAAAAAATCTGTGGAATCCAGGATGACAGTACATAAACACACAAGTCCTACAGCAAGGCAGCGTGCCTGGAAACTAGAGCTGTCAGCTGGAAAAATTTCTCAGAACACCAAGGCTGAAAAATCTTCTCTGTGAAATAAGCCATCACCTCTGCAAAGTGAATAGACACATATATAAAATGAAGAACTGTCCCCTGGCGGTGCTCCTTCATTGAGTGTCACTTGCCAGCCGTGGTCTTGCCATAGGAACATACCAGTTGGAAAGGAAGACAGTGAATTACTGCTGTCCCTTTGAACAGCCACAGAAGGAGGTTATACCACATGGAAATTAATTTGAAATTTTGGTGAAGTTAAGGTTTTATGCTTTAGTAATTAATATTATTGAAAAGGGCCTTTAGCTTGTATGCCAAACCAGTACTTGTTGCCCTGAGGTGTGGTGATGAATGAAGTCATACCGAGCGACGGATGCAGATGCTCACTGCATGTTTCTGCTCAGGTGAACGGCTCCATTGGGTCTCCTCTTTCTGACGTACTCAAGTGATTGAACAGTGTTGGTTAACGAGAGTCCTGTGAAATTCCTACGTCATCTCGCTCAGTTCACCTCATCAGTTAACAAAAAATTCTTCTCTCTTGTAGGATGTATGTGTGAAGGCTTATTTAGCTCTTCGGCATCACACAAACCTTCTGATCATCCTGTTCTCCATGATGCTAATGACTGGAATGCCCCAATTAACCAGCAAAGAGGATATTGAATATATCCGGGACGCCCTGACAGTAGGGAAAAGCGAAGAAGATGCCAAAAAGCATTTTCTTGATCAGATAGAGGTTTGCAGAGATAAGGGCTGGACTGTGCAATTTAACTGGTTTTTACATCTTGTGCTTGGAATCAAACAAGGAGTAGAAAAGCATTCTGCTTAGTATTTTCTGTAAATTAACTGTGGGTGTGAATAGGAGGTTAGTGAATCTACATGTTATTTATGAATTCCGAATAAATGGGCAGTCAAACTTGCCTTTACTTTGCTGGCAGCTTAAATGGATCTTCTGAAAAGGCAAGGACGTTTGCTCTGCCCCTCCTGAAGATCTTCCTGCAGTTAAGATTTTTTGGTTTATGTCCAATAGCACTTCAAGTTGCTGGATTCTCTTTGACTAGTTGCTTTGCTGATGTGGCCTGCATTTTTCTTATTTTCTTTAGTAATAATTTCAGATAAACATGGAGGAGGAGCTTGAGTAAGATGATAACCTGCAAATTCAAGCAGAAATCTCCTATGACATCACCTTCATTGGTCATGAGGGTCAAGCCCTTCAAAAGCAGAAGAATCTGTTTGAAATCCCGGTAGGCAGTTCACTTCTTTCTCGGGACGGCTTATACTCAAGTGTTCTTCGCCCACAGCCTTCTCTTTTGTCCCTTCCTTAAGACTTTGTCCTTTTTGGATTTTTAATCTGTTGTCAGTAGAAAACAGCTTTGGCTCTACCGCTAGAGGAAATTACCCTGCTGTTATTGTAGCCTCCTGACATGGACAGCTGAGCTTGACTGTCCTGCCAGGAGAACTTCAGTTACCCAGAAGTTCCTCCGGTTTGAACTTGAAATTTTGAAGGTTTCATTTGGAAAGTTTTTTTACGTAGTTTGTAATGGGGAACCTCCGTATTCTATTACAGATTATATTCTTACTGTGAAGTTACTAAAACTCCACCTGTATAGTAAAAGCTTTGTAGAAAAAGCAGCCGTACTTCCTTATTCCTCAGAGAAAACTTCATATGTAAGAGTAATTGACATTGTACCAAATATTTGAGAAACCCAACGTTATTTCTTCTTTGTGATACATTTTCAGGATACACCCAGAAGGAATTAAATGTAATCTTTGAAATTGTGTATATTTTGCTATTTATTTTTAAATTCCTCAAGAGACTATACTACTGAAAAGCTATTTATGAAAGAAAAAAAATCCTTATCTTTAATTTCAATATTTAAACTTTAAAGAGGAAAAAATGGGCAGTGTTAAGTAGAATTTTAACTTCTCTACTGTAAGACGCCTGTAAATCATTGAGTCTGCCTATGGTAGGAAAGGAAAAAATATATAGCATGAATTAGTTGTTGACTTGAATTATTACGGTATACTTCCTGCGAATTGATTTTTACCAAAGAGAGAAAAATGGCTTACAATATTGCTCTTTTGCACTTGTGCCCGTGTAATTTCTTCTTTCATTGTAGTGTTACATGGGTTTTACATGACATATGATTAACTGAATTTTTACATTCTGTTATCATTTGCTTTCATCATTTCACAGAACTATCAAGATTTTAACTACTGCCACCACTATTACTACTGAGTGTATTCTTGAAGGATTTTTAATAAATGTACTGTAATTGGTGTCTCGGTTATGAGATATAGCCAATCTATTCTTGAAATGTAGATGTTTAATTGGTTACTGTGCACAACTATTTTTGACCTATATGGTAGACTCTAGTTAAGGAAATCTAAAAAGTAGAATATTTTGTTGTTCTGTTGCATTATTGTTCAAGATAGGCTTAAGACCATACTAAGATATAAACTATATGGTGAATATTGTCTGTAAAATGATATTTTTAGATTTGTATTTTATAGATCTGAAATAAATTGACATGTTCTATTCATCTGATTATTATTCATGAATAAGCAGCTTACCCTAAAATACATGTAAATATTTTTTATCCAGTGTCATGGTTTAGCCCTAGTCAGCAACCAAGCACCGCACAGCCTCTCGCTCACCTCCCCCCTCCCCCAGTATGATGGGGGAGACCATTGGAGAAAAAAGATGAGAGAACTTGCGGGTTGAGATAAGAACAGTTTAATAATTGAAAGTAAGTGAAATAAAATAATGATTCTAATACTACTTAATCCTCAGTGTATATAATGAAAATACTACTACTAACAATAATATGGAAACGGGGGGGGGGGAGGGGGGGAGGAAAACAAAATGATGCAGCTGCTCACCACCTGCTGACTGACACTCAGCTGGTCCCCAAGCAGCCATTCCCCTCCCGGCCTACCCCCCCAACTTATATACTGAGCATGATGTTTGGTGGCATGAAGTGTCCCTTTGGTCAGTTCGGGTCAGCTGTCCTGGCTGTGTCCCCTCCCAGCCTCTTGTGGAGTAGAAGCTGAGAGAACAGGGGCAGTATCAGAAACTGGAAACAGTCCTTGAGTTGACATAAACATTCCTGAGCAACAACTAAAACCATCAGCACGTTATCAACATTGTTCTCAGCACAACCCCAAAACACAGCCTCAAACTAGCTACTGTGAGGAAAATTAGCTGTCTCAACTGAAACCGGCACATCCAGTTGCTTAAAGTCTGGAATCTTAGTAAGAAATCAT
The DNA here is from genome assembly GCA_027574665.1 of Rhynochetos jubatus. Lineage (NCBI taxonomy): Eukaryota > Metazoa > Chordata > Aves > Eurypygiformes > Rhynochetidae > Rhynochetos > Rhynochetos jubatus. Next base: position 15,183,258 of record CM050652.1, read on the forward strand.
ATTCGAAGTTGCACTCAGAGGAATTCAGTTCTGTATTAATAAGTCTGTACGATGTCAGATATCTTACATGTTAATAGTCTGTAGTATTAGAATTGCCGTCATGGTAATTGTAAAATGGGAATAGAAATTACCACTTTCTGAGAGCGCTTTATTCATCCATAGTTTGTTCTAGAAAGAAAAATCGGAGGATTTTTAGTAAGTTTCTAGTTTTAACAACTAAGTAAATCTACTGCTAAATTTAACTCCAGCATGGGGAAGTCAGCGCTGATCGCGCCTTAAAGGAAATGGCACTCTTGAGGCAGCCGCCATTCACAGGAAAAGGACTGGAGAGATCTGCACGCAGAGGAAAGCAGGTTAGTCCCGCACTAAACTCAGACAGATGATTTTTGTCCGCAGTTTACGATGTGCCACACCGAATCGTAAACAACGTTTGTTACATATGTCTGAAACGCCGCTGCACTGAGCCGATCAGCAGACTCGCTGCTCTCCTTGCCCGTTGGGCTGCCCGGGCAGCGCTGAGCTGCCTCGTGCCTTCCTTTGGACACCCTCTGTGCGCTGGGCGTTGGGTGTTTGCCAGCCTGGCTTCTGGGAGATCAAAAGTAGCTGCCAAATCTCCTCTCCACCTACAGAGCAAGCTACTAGGCAGCTTACTGGCGCTTCATTTATAAATAGCTGTACATTCATACAGCTCTTTATCTGCTGGCTTTCATGTGCCTCTGGAATCCTCCACCCACAACAGACTTTCTGGCAAGCGCTGATACAAGGAAGAACCACACAGAGATGTGGCTTGAGGCAGCCCAGCTTCCAGGTGGAGTGGAATTGCTTTTCCGGCAAGGAGGTGGGCACAAGTACGCGTCATCCCGTCCCAGTGAAGAGTACGGCCGTCCCTTTCTGCAGTGGCAGCTGCATACCCAAGGCTTTGGCAGCTGGTGCTTTAGCACAACCACCGCTGCCGGCACAGGAAGCTGAACCACAATTTCCTGCCTTTGGGCCTAAGGTCTCCCAGTGCGTAAACATGCCAGCCCTTCAGAGTAGCTGGTTTATGAGGGCTGTAAAACAGGAAACATAAGTTAGTCACTGACCACGTTTTTCACAGCCTCTAACACAGTATGCAGAGAGAAAATTACTGCATTTTGGTCTCAACTACCATCTTTGCCTCCTGTTAGCCTTAAGATTATCTATTGAAAATTATTTCTAAGGGCTACTTTTTCTTTAAGATGTATCATATTTTCTTGGTAGTCTAAATTCACATTCATGCTGCACCTAACAGTGGAAGTTTGTGTCTATTCTTAGGAGTCGGTGCCTCAGAGCCGGTTGTGACGTGACATGTACTTTGGCTCCAGCAAGATCATCAAGACATTGGTTAGCGATACGTGTGTCCCCAGGGCTCCAGCCTAATTACATTCCAGGACAGGAAGAAAAGTTGAAAGGGAGCTAAGGTGTACAGCGTGATTATATCTCCATTGAATACACTGGGTGCACTTGATAGAGGTATTTAACCTATCATTAGCAGAATATTTAGCCTTATTTAACACATACTTAGCAGAATTTCCTCTAAAATGTAATCAGTGATACAGAAATACAGTTATCAACAACTGACTTGAGAAAAATAACAATGGAAATTATAACTCTTTCAGGGTATTTTTTCATTATAAGCCGTTTTTACTTTCTACTAGCAGCATTCTGCAAATCCGCATGAGTGGTCCCAAGGATTATGTAGATTACGAACCGTGCTGATGACTTTCTAACGTGGTTTCTGTAAAGTAGTCTAGAAAATAAGAAATTATTAAAATTAAAATGTGGGATATCAAGCCGTCTGCAGGGTCTGGTGGGCCATTTGAACATCCCAGTAATACCAAAGCATCTGAAAAACACTGATGTGCTTTAACAAATCTTCTAATTGGAATTTACATGATATATGTTGGAAACAGCACTCCACAAATCACCTGTTCTCCTGGACAGAAGTCTGCAGGAAAAGGTTCCTGCCATGCTCACCCCACTCCACATTTTGGAGGTGGAATTGGCCAGAAAAAGTACTAATACATTTTTAAACTTTATGGCACATTAACAGAAAATAAGCTTCATGCTGGAGAAGGGAAAGCAGTTTGTCTGCAGCTGCACCGTTAATAATGAGGACTAATCAAAGACACAACCAAGTGAGGTTCCTACATCGTTACGTTGTTGGAGAAAAGGGGCATTGGTGACCGGTTCTAGTATGATGGGAGACGATCAGAAGGACATGGCTTTTCCTGGCTTTTTCAGCATCAGAGGGTCTCTGGTACCCAGCAAGAGAGAGGCTGGTGTCCTGCCTGTCGATAATGAGTACGTGGGCACTTGACAGGAAAAGCTCTTTCCTTCCTACCCCTGGGAAGCGGGGTTTGCCGTTTCAGAGGGTGCACAGCAGCACTGGACGTGGCAAGAGCCCCAGAGGTTGGGGAAGGCAAGTAAGCAGAGCTTCAGGAAAAGATGTGCCGTTTCTCAGGTGATCTCCTGGGGATGCAAAAGAAGAGGCTGTCACTTTGGAAACAGCAGCAGCACGGTGCCAGAAACACGTGCCAGTTAATTTTAGCTGACAAAAGAGACCTGTATACAGCAGGAGTGCTGGGCGACACAGCCCACACCTCAGGGCAATCTCTCTGGTGTTCAGCATTAGGAGTCACAGTTTGCAGGTGCTGGTCACGCTCTCGAAGCTGTAGTGGCTTTGGTCAGAGTTCACCAGCAATCCATTCCAGGAAAGAACGAATGGGAAATAATAGTCTGTAGGTAGCAGCATTTCTTGAAAAGAGAAACAGTGAGTAGACACACAAAGAAAGGTCAGGTCTAACGTAACAAAGAATAACCCGGCAAGATCCCTGAAAGGAGAAAGAAAATAGACATGTTAATCACCCATAGTACAAAACAGGTTTAAAACTACAGCTCAGACTTCGTACAAATCCTCCTTTGACTGTATCTTCCTTTACTAATTAGCCTGCAAAAGGCTACGAGGGCTATGACTGTTTAATAATCCAAGAAATCTGCTGCCAGAATTCAGAATTCATTAACAATTCCAGATATGGCCAGAGCTGAATTTTGCTCAGAATATTTCCTCTTAAATTACCTTAAATGAAAAAAAAAAAAAAAAAAAGAACAAAATCAAAGAAACAATTAGTCTTGTGCTTCTTCCCCAAATCAACCAGCAGGTGTCTGGGACTGGCACTAAACTCATCACATGGAGGAGTTATTTCCCATCATGATGGAAATACATTTTTCTCTGAAGGGTTTGGAGCAGGCCCCTGTCAGGGACTGGATACCGGCCTGGACAGACTCTGGCTCTGATGCAGGATGGCGGTTCTTCTGCTCAGCTGTCAAACCTCTCTGCACAAAACAATCTCAGTGAGACAAACAGGTCTCCTCAGGAAACGCTCTCCCTCCAGCCAAAGTTATCCTTCATTTTGATGAAATTCATGACAGCATCTCTGGTTTACAAACCTGCCTCTTTCCCACAGAACATGATGTATTTCCCAAACCTTATAAAACAGTAATTCTACCTGCTTGGAAAGAAAAATACCCAGAGATGTCAGTAACTTTAAAGCAGTCCGAAACCAAAACACTCCAGGCAAAGCCCTTTCAATTCAAGGTGATGGCTCATGCAAAGGCAAGCAATTACTCTTCATGCCACTGCAGATTTTGCGTTCTAGGGAGATGCTAATTAGCTAAACGTGTTCACTTTTTCAGAGGACCCTCTTTGGGAGCCTGTCATTGCCACAGCCCACCGAAGCGAGGGTGAAGAGTGGCTTCTAACAAGACCAGAGACTCTAAGGTCCTGTGGAGACCAACACCAGCTTCGTGGGGAGTAGGTGGCCATTGGGTGCAGCTGCATCTTTCCCAGGGCAACGGGGGCCCACTGGCAGCAGCCCTGGTAAAAACTGGTGTAGGAGTCAGGGTTTAAGTGCCAGGATGAGCTGTGCACCCTGGGGCTTCGAGGCAAGGGTAAGCATGCTGCACTGGTGGCCAGATCAAAAGCCATTTGGTGACAGATGCTGTCCCCATCACTCAGCTTTTCTGAAAAAGGCAGATCCCTGACCCCTGTCTGAGGGGAGAGCGGCACTGCTGACCCCCCTCGAGGGCTCTGAGTGCACAGCCAGCAGTGTTGAGACCTCAGCAGATACAGTACATTACTGAAAGGACCTTTTCACAGGATTCAAGGCACTGCTGTGCACAACTGTAGTTCATTAACTCGATGTTAGTTAAGTGTCCCTCTGAAGGGTTTGAGGAATTGCACCTCTTGGAAGACGTTTTCCTAAAGTCTCATTTATTCCCGCTATTCTCCTTTTCGTATTCTTCCCCTGTTTTTTTCTGTAAATGCTAATATGAACTGTTCAGAGATTAAACCCCGCTACTTATCCTTATGTAAAAGCTTATTTGGTGTACCCTGTCCTCTGGAGCTCATGTCCCCACAAGCCATCTAAACAGACAATAGCATTAGGATTTAAGAAAAGAGCAAGAGGACTGTTTTCACAATGTTGTTAGCACCAGAAGGAAGGAACCAGCTGTCTTCCAGGGGGCTGACACATGAGACCCTCACCCCAAACTAGAGATTAAAAAAACCCTAATCATCACATACTTGTTTAGAGTATTGACTTCTTTAGCTCCCTTCTCTCCCTCCATCCCCATGTGTACATACAAATGCCTGATTCTCACCCGCCACCTGTGGATGCGCACCCTCTCCATACATGCCTCTCCATGGCTGCTCCAATGGCGTCTCCTCTAACCCCCCCGTCACCCCTCCAAGAAGCCGATGACCATTCATTCCCTGCTCTCTCTTAATTCTCTGTTGGGCTGCTTTCCCACAGGGCCCCATAGTCCTTTTCTATACCAGGCTGTCACAGAGGAGTGGTGCACCCAAAAGAGGGAAGGCAGTAGTGCGTTTTGTGTAGGTAAAATAATAATTTGACAGAGTGCACTGAATTCCGCAGAATTTACCAGAGTTTGACAGTGGTTTAATAAGTTTGTTAGCAAGATTCATCGTATTAATTACTGCATGAAAATCCAAAGGAGAATTGAGTTAGCAAAACGTACAAAGTTTAACAAGCTATTACTCACCAAGGATCTGTTGCAGCAAGGAATCTCTCAACGTCGAGGAGTAAGGGATCTCTCCACCTTGGGCAAGAAAGGATCTCCGAGTCTCAGGTGAGGAAGCTCGAGCCTTGGGTCCCTGCTCACCAGAGTCACCCCGCAGCAGTCTAGCTGCAGGTCAGGGGAAGCTCAAGGTGGGCTCGTCCAACGACCTGCCGTTGGCAAAAGGTCTCTCTACTTGGAGGAGCAGCGTCGGAAGGCATCCCAGCTCAAGGGGAGATCACCGCCACGCAGACACACTGCCTAGCAGGGAAAGCTCAAAGGCGGCTCACTTGGGCTGTCATATTTATGGGATGAAGTGGTTGGCGTTGTATGTGATGGAAAGGCAGGCGTGAGACTCCTTGTACCCACAACTAACGCTGGGGTTTTGATAAATGAGTTTTGGAAAAGCCACCTGTTATTTATGTGTTAATCGCATGATCAGCGTTCCAAACTCGTATGTATTACGTTTACCATGTCGCTCTGTTCCTTTGTGAGTTTTTGGAGAACAGGTTGTAACTAGAGGAGTTCTTGGCCCAGCTACATCTCAGGCCTTCACCTCCTTTGGAGCCTGTACCAAACAATGCTAGTTCGGTTAAGGCATTGAGTGCACCTATCACACAGACCTACAAAGTGCATCTGGAAAAAGAACAGTCAACACCTAAAGGAAATAAAGCATCGCAAATAAAGCAACCCAAAGAAGTTGTGGGTGCCCCATCCCTGGAAGTGTCCAAGGCCAGGCTGGATGAGGCTTTGAGCAACCTGGTCTAGTGGAGGGTGTCCCTGCCCATGGCTGGGGGTTGGAACTAGATGGTCTTTAAGGTCTTTTCCAACCCAAACCATTCTGTGATCCTTCTACCTCATGTTTCCCAATAAAGATATACATGAGCTGCAGAGAACTGTATGTGGAAAAATATTTTTATGACATCATCCACTCACATAAATACTGGGAAAAATCCATGTCGAGTGGTCTTTAGTTAATGCAAAACTTACGCTTACAGTCCTTAAATGCTGGTGTTATCAGGGCTATTTAATCAGAATAAATACAGTTTATAAATATAAACTTGCTTTTTCTTTTTTATCTGTAGGTAAAACCATAATGTGGATGTTTATTCCCTGCTGCTGCTCAGGATCTTCACCCCAATTCCTCAGTTCTGTTCTCTTGTTGCTGTTTCTTGGACTTCAAGATTGAAAACCAGAATAGACTGTCCACTTCTTATAGCCAGGAACGCACAGCTGAATGTTAGCAAAAGAACCAAGTGTCAAAAATACAGGTACCTAGAGACACTGTCAACACCTGCACTGGGAGAAACTTGCTAAAAATTCTCCTAACTGTGAATCACATTAGAAAATGAATCTTAACAGCAAAATAAATCAGGAAAAGCTGTGCATGTATCCTTCGAGGTGCAAAGCACTGGAAGACCAGGCTCTCCCAAGTTTAATGCTCTGTATTCATCCTCCTGACTACTATTACAAATGGGGTCAGTTTAGAAAAGGAACGTTATAGGGAATACACATTTGACTGGGAAAGTGGAGAAACCTTAATGCAGTTAGTGCAGTAGTAACAGAAATAAAATCGTAATGCTGTAGTCACAGAAATACAGCCCCACTCCAGGATGACCAAGTCTCTAAGTGGAGCCACCACAGTCTTGTTACCCCAGCTGGTGTCACGTATGCATCCTACTCCAAACGGTGATCAACCTAGCTGGTGGCATCAGCAGCTGGACCTGCTGAGAAGCAAGTTAGTTACTCAGTACTCCTCGCAAGCAATACTTCCGAGAGCACCCTTTAGTATCTCATCTTCACAAGAGGTAGGCCAAAAGAGTCTTTATCTTAATTGCAATATCCTAATTTACAACAGCATCCAAGATAAAGCACAAGAAATACCTCCTGGTGTTATTTATAAGATCAAGAGAACATAACCTGAAACTAAATACAGGAAAGCAATTAAAAACACTGTTTTGTCAGAAAGACATGGAAACCACAGTACAGATGGTAACAACCTGCCAAGATTTGTTTAAATACAGCAGATATCACACAGTTCACAGAAAGACCTTCCAAAAGCTTAAAGGGTACCACAACCCTTGAAACACAATTTAAACACCACCAGAAGTAAACAACTTGCTGGCACCCATGAGAACAGCACCGTTACAGGGAGGAGCTCCGTGAGCGCAGACGAAGGCGCAAACATCCATATAGCGAGATTCCATTCAAGCAGGGAAAGGAAATATTTGTATATGTCAGAAATTTCACAAAAGCGTCATTTAAAGACATAAGCGTATGGCATGGAAACATATGGAAGTCCATAAGAAGAAATACCAGGATAGAAGACTGAACAAAACCCCAACATTTGGAGAAACACAAACAGGCAATTCCCCCAGACTGCTCAGTGCCTACTAGAAATGAAGGTAAAATGACACCAATGAGACAATGGATGTTTTGGGACAATCAGTCCTTTAGAAGACTTTAGGAAATCTGGTTGACTTGCAGAATGACGAATTATTCTTGGCTACCAAAGACTTTTGGAAGGAAAACACAAAGGTAACGCTGGAGTATGGACTGCAGAAACAAAGTACCTGGTCATTACAACCAAAATACCTCAATGGCTCTGAAAAAGATACTCAGGAGACCTGTCAGAATGGTACACACAGGGAAAGATGGGCTGTGCACTTCCCCAGCCAGCATGGTCAAAACCAGTTAGAGACTGTTCCTTCGTTCAGAACACCAGAACTCAAGGAGCTTGACAGCAATTCCACATGCACCCAACAGAACACAGCAGGAGTTGGCGGCTCCTCATTCTTCACTCAGAGGAAACCCTTGCCTGATCATAGCCAATTTCTGCGGTAATTTTTCAAACTCCATCAAAGATGGGAGCTGACAATACAGCAAATCAGGCTGTGACAGAGCCCTGTGAAGCTCCCGGGCTGCAAGGGGAGAGGTGTGCAATGCAGGAAACTTTGATCTTCAATACATTGTCACTTTTATGTGACATTTAGTCTCTACAAATTACTGCGAGCAAGGTATTTTTCTTGTTAATTTGCCGTGTACTTTTTCCTAAAAGGTACAGTTCACAAAGCCTTATACCAAGGTAAAGCGACCATCATAGAACGGGTGAGTGTAGGAAGCCTAATGTTAGTACCAAGCCCAGTGGAAGAATCCAGCCCCTGCACACGGGCTGTATTGGCGTCACTCGAGCCCTGGCTGCCTGATCAAGAAACCAACCTGCAAAACGCTTTTCTGGCACTGTACCAACACCTAACATTAACACCCAGTGACTTGTTGAACTGAGTATGAGTAAGTGCAAGAAATAAAAGCAAGGTGCTATCTGCCACTAGTCTCAAAATTTTGCAGCAGGATCTAGCCCAGGAATTCATCTGTGCTCAATGGTTTTCTTGATGAAAAAGGCCTGTAAAGAATGGACAGCTGGCAGTGGAGATGCAATAGGACATGTTCTTGCTAGAGTCTGCTTTCAGCCCAAACAACAGCAAGGCCCTGAAAGCTAGGCTGAAAATCCCTTGCTGTAACTTAGTTTCTTGACTGTTTTGCCCAAAGAAAAATATCTTTTCCTTAATGCTGACCAAGAATTCTCCACCAGAAGTTTCCATAAAAGTAGGAATGTACATTAGCTTAGTCCTGAGTGCCCACCCTCCGACAACTGGTTTGTGGCTTACACTTTTCTTAATGCTACTTTATTCATGGAAAAAGGGCTCTGTTGGAAGATGCAGGCAAATACCTTCCTGGCAGATATGTGGGCCAGAGATGGTTTATAACTTGGAGAATGTCCATACCCATGAGTCACCATGTGGCAGTGTTTGCTAGACAAGGGATCTGCAATGAATTTATTCAAGTAATAGTAAACAACAAACATCTGAGGAATTTAACATCTGTACAGGATGGATGTTTCAGACATGCACAACCCACTTTCCATATTATTCTTGACCCAGTGGACAGAAAGCTGAGAAGGATACAAAAATAGTCAATCACCTACTAATCAGAGCAAATGAAGATTGTCAAGACCTTCTCTCAGTTTACTGAACTACTGAAAATAAACAAAAGCTGTGAGTTTTCTAATGCCAAGAGTTATTAGCATTTGTTCGCTGGAAGATGAGCTAGAAATTGTTCTATGATAAAAAATGTCAAGTCACTTAAAACTTCCACAAGAAATGTCAGTATTGTTACAAGAAGCCTAAGAAGATGATCTGTCCTCATGGTAATTAAATCAGAACAACCTAATTTTTATGCACAATGGACATCGAGGGAAAAAGGAAACTCCTTACTCTTAGTTGTGCAACTTGCTGCCAGCAATACTGAAACAGCAAATGAAAAGAATATTATCAAGCCCTGGGAACCTCCTGCTTAGCATATAGAGAACTCCAATACAGCCAACCACAGCTGATTTTTGATGTTTTGGCTATAGCTACAAGAACCAAAAGCAACACTTGCTTTAGATGAAAGAGAATATTTAAATGCCCAAGCAAAGGATTATAGTACATTTTGACAATGTTTTTAAGAATGTCTCCAAAATTCCTTTGCTTATGAGAATGTGTGGCAAGACACAAGCAAGTAGTCATATGGATATTTTAAGCAAGGAAGAGGAAATCAGAGTCCTCTTTAAAATTCTTTTCATGTGCCTTGAGCTGATTTGTTGTGAGCAGAGCATGTGTTTGAAAAGTTTTCTTAATGAAAAGCCTGTTAGCTCATGCCATATGGCTCTCCAGTCCTTCACAACCTAAATAAAGGTAATAAAATCATGTTTACATTGGGATATTTCTCTTTTTTTTTTTCCTGAAGAGGTAATTTCTTTCACACTCTTGCTAACACTGCCATATATGCAAAGCTTAGGTATAGAGTAAATATCCAGCTGAAAATGTAACTTAAATACAAACAGTACATAGCCAAGATCATCATTCCCGTAGGCATGGCATTCTGGGAGAAGGAACCTTGGATGCTCTTGTTGAACAGTGGATGTCTCGGTGGCAAATTTGGGTGGAAATAAGATAAATAAGAAATACTAGAACCCAAAGTATTGCTCCACTTCTTCGGGAGGTTCCTGCTGTAGCTGTTTCACAAGCGGAAAGAACAAAGAGGTGAAATGCCCACAGTGAGCGTCAGGGCTCACGTTGCCCTCAATCTCAGGAGCTTTTTGAATTGTACGTAGGCCACGTGCCCTTTGCAGATGACAGGGAAAGAGGGGTTTGATGAGAACAATTGCTGCTGCTCTCTGGATCTCTGCTTTCAACACCTCTGGAAGCATATGAGCATTAGGTAGCCAGGACAGCATGTGTCAGCAGGGTAGCAGGAAAGGAGGCAGATCAGCCAGCGTTCAACAGAGCAAGGAGAGCAAAGTTTTGGGTACCGAGCTGTATATCAAAGCAGCCAGCTTTGTAGGAATCCCACCAATGCCAAATCTCAGTAAATGAGCTCAAGTTCAAGCTGCAACATTGCAGGCTTAGGCTTGGGAGCAGGATGTACTGTACCCAGAAAAAACAGGAACAAGGAGATTCAGAGCTGGAAATTCAAAGCCCACTTCAACCATGTCTTCTTCAGCTCTTGGAAAACAGCCTCGGTAAATCTCTAGTCGCATCATCATGACAATTTTCCCAGCTTGTTGGCTAAACAGTACCAGTGCTAAATATAGGTCTCTTTGGCATGCCAGCAGGAGCTTGCCAAACATGAAGGAGAGCAATTTGTCCTTCCTGAGAAGACACATGCCACCATCAGGCATATGGTACCGAGCCAGAAACAATTCACCCCAGAATGGCACACAGCCCACTACCAGCCTCAGCCTGATGCATTCCCACACTGCCATGTTATCATATTTGTAAGATGGAGGATAATTAGGAAATTTCAGGGCAGTATTTTTTTCTCAGGTAAGAGTCACTCTTGTAAGAGAACTCACAGAAGTGCAAAGTTAAAAAGTAATGTCATTGTTTAAAAAAAAAAAAAAGACTAAACTGGTGAATCTCCACACAATGTTTTAAGGTCCTAAACCCATGAATGACACTGCTCCGCCTCCAGCTACTTTTAATATATAAATTGGTATGTACTAAGCTCTGCGACACAGATTGTCACAGCTGTTGGAGTGGGTCACCGAGAAATGAGCTGCATTTGAGAGGGAATTGGTTTATCCTTTAAAGAACAAGCCTGCAAATAATCAATGAACTGTGGAATACCTATTTGATATAAATACATTAATTTACTTTGCTCAGAAAATGAGCTAATCCTGGGGAGGAGAGGGATAACCCACTTTGGTGAATCTCTGGTGGATTATGTTCTCGCCAGCTCAGACTGGTCCAGTTTTTAGTCATCAACAAAGTCCGAGAACAGGCTTTAAACTAACACAAAAACATGATGCTTCTATTTTTTCAGGACCCCTGATCTTTCTCCCAAGAAAATGAATGAGTTGCAGTTTTACACTGGAAACGGAACGTTTACAAAAATACTTCTGAGAAATAAAACCTTAGACTTTCCCCCACCAGTGAAAGCTGGTCAGGCACAAGGGTCCATCAGCACACATCTACTTACAACATCATGACATAGAGCAGAGGAAGCCACCGACATCTGGAGAAGGTAACTGCTCTGTTATTCCAAATACAAGTATGTTCAGAGACAACCAGTAATAAGGAAGGAAATCAGCAGTGACTAAAAGTAGCTCTATACATACATAAGGAGAAGACTTTATGGAGTTTCTCATGTAAGGAGCTGCACTAGATATGTTCAAAGAACCATTTTTCCCAGTTGAAAAGGTTGAGAAGGAGATTCAAGTGCAATGGAATGATAGAAAGGATTTTTGTATTGCCCATTAACTTCTCCATGAAGGAACCACCAAGATGTGCTAAGCAAAGAGCTTTGCGCTGGAGAATTGTTTGCATTTCCAACCTACAGCTAAGGAGTACCTGCCACAAACAACAGATAATGAGTTTGGAAGTTAATTATTCATGGGATCATCATCTTTCAGAGGGAACATCAGAAATGTCACAAAAAGAGCAAAGGGCAATGGGACCAGCAATTCAAAAGTTTAGGTGCCCTTGTGCAGGCTGAGAACAACTAGTTGCAATTACATTAGCTGTGATGTTTTGAAGGATTCAGAATTATGGACTTTGTAGTAAGTTTTGCTACAAATGGCTTTGAAACCGGCCAGGTGTAGCAGGGTCTGGTCATACCAACTGGGCTGTCCTTGAATCCTTGAATCCTGGAAGTGGGGTGCTGCCTCTTCCAACAAACCTAAGTTGAAGCATAGATGTGTTCAGAACCATAAAACATGGTGCCCCTGGTAGAAAAGAGCCAGAGAATAGAAGATTTAAGGCTTTGAGGGATTTTTTCCCCATCCCTTCACTCAGAGTAGTGAAAGAAGAGAGAGAGTTCTGTGGCCCATTTGAATATTCTTTAATCACTGTTGAACTGAGTTATGTTCACCTTTAAAACCTCCTTAACACATAACCCCAGTTCTTAGCTGAGTGCTCTTCGTCTGGAAAATAGCTATTAGGCACTCACCCTTATCTCAAGAATCAAACAATCAGCATTGTGGTGTCATGATGCATTCATTCTGTTTACGTTTTTTATTCCAAGCAATCCAGCTTGTGCATAAAAGTGGCTTTTCTGTCCTACTGTGTCAGGAAATAAAGATATTTGTCATATAACACTTTTTTTCCAAGGATAAGGTCATCTTGCTGTGCCAAGGAAACTTTTTTTAAGGCCACAGAATGAAGTAATTCCAAAAATGCACTGATTTTTATTTATGTTAATACATAGTTTTCAAGCTTTCTGTCTAGCCCAAGGCATTGTTAATATTGACACAAACACATACTTGGCTTCCAAACAGACCTGCAATTGTTGTAGCTCATCTATATTAAAAATAACAAAATCTAAAAAAACCCACCCCAATTTTTAAGACATCACTGCAGCCTAACCACTTAACAGGAGGTTCTCATCTGTTTTCAAAACAGATTTCTTTCTAGCGGTTTTCAGCTGTGGTCACTCCATTAAAAATCACAGATTTGTACCCTCCTGCTTGCCCTGTCTCATCAGAGAGTGAATAATCTTTTCCATGTTTTAGTTATTACCATTTTAGTAGAGGAGCTCAGCCTCATTTTGTAATTTCTGCTGGGTGAGTAATTCCTTTTCACCCAAGTAGTCCCATTGAGTTTCCATTTCAGCAAGAACTTGCAAGACCAGGACCTTTCACCCTCAGCACTGCCTCTTTTTAGAGTGTAACTATTTTTATTCTCCAGCTTCCAGGCATAGAAACGTTGACATCTAAACTGGAGAATGCCAATGGTTGAGACACAAAAGGAAAATAAAAGCCATCAATTAAATTATGTTGATTTTTTTCAAGACATCATACTTCTAAGCAAGGATTTGTTTACATAGTGGAGTAATTTAAAAATATCTATGTCTTAAAAGTTGAAATCTTAAATGCTGCACATCTTTAAAATCAAACAATGTTTAATGCTTTACAAAGTAGTAGATATTTTAAAATAGTAAATATTTTAGTAGTAGATATTTCAAAATAAATCCTAGCACTTATTAGTCTGTCTCCAATAAAATATGCCCTTCCATAAGCATTTAGAAGAACTCTTCTTACATTTCCATATATTTACAAGCAGAAATTAAACCTTCCAGGGACAAAATCCTTACCTGCTCCTTAAAACAACTTGGGTAGATGTTAGTTTGTACCTACGTATAACGAAAATACGGAAGCCAGTCACTAGTGACTTACCCCAAGGGTCACCCTATAGCAGGGTGCATCTGTGTTAATGACCTGGAGGGCAGGCAGAGCACACCCTCAGCAAATTTGCTGAAGATACAAAACTAGAAGAGGTTGATACACCACATGGCCATGCTGCCTTTCAGTGGGACCTCGGCAGGATGAAGGCTCTCCAGTACTTGTACTGGGGCTCCCCAATACAAGAGGGACATGCAGATACCACAGTGAGTCCACTAGCATTAATTAAGGGCTTGTAGCACTTAAGAGCTTCTCACCTTCAGGGAGAGGCAGAGATGTGCTGCCTGGAGATGGGGCCGGACTGTTCAGCGGTGCCCAGTGACAGGGGCAGCAGGCAGGACCTGAGATGCACAGTCTGGACAATCTCAACAGGTCCATTCAGCCTCAGCTACTCTGGAATTCTGTGGTTTTTCTCTGTACTTGGAAGACTATGAGACATTGTTCTTATCTCTCTTTCACCTCTAATTAAGCTGTCATTTCACAAGAGAAAATAACATGAATCCGGTATGACCTGACCCCAACACCTTCTGTAGCAGGCAGCAGCTTTCAAGCAACTTCAGTGAGCTCTGTTATCGGTTCTGCACATGATGCACTGAAACACTGACAGGACTTGAAAGGTTTTCACTGCTTGTAAAATGTAGCCGTAATCAAAGCCTGCTGTTTTCTGTGAATGCAAATCAGTTTTACTATGATACAGTCAGTGCTGGGTCTGCAGTGCCCTCCATCACTCAGGAGCATTGTGCCTCTTCCACAGCAGAAAGGCCCGTGCCCAGCTCTGTACCAGAGCTTCCCCTCACGAAGGGAGGGCTGTCTGGGGAGGCAGAAGCCTGCAGTGCCGCACTCCCCCAGCTTGCCAGCTTTCACTGAGAGCATCGCCACTGCCCAGACTTCACTACTCTCCTTTTGGCAATCAAACACTGAAAATCTCACCTGCTAAGCAACCCAGATGTAGTCATGACTGGGCTTCCCCACATATCTTAATCCATGTGAAACTGATTCCATAGAGAGGATGATAAAACTAGGTTAGCACATTATGGATTAAGAAAAAGATCTCAGCCTGTTGAGTATCAATGGGAAGCTGGCCAAGGTGGCAGTGTGGCACTGATCACACACCGAGAATCTCTCTGTGCTCTCCATAATAATTATCCTATTCTACAATAAGGATGAGACCAGTTGGACCTTGCTACCAGCTCCCGCAGGACAATCTGGCTGCCCAGTGTTAGTAAAACAGGATATCCACTGCCTGTATCTTCCTCTTCTATTCCTGTTCAGGGAATCTGTGAAGAGTCCATATTGCAGTCTTTCCAGCTGCACGTTGACATTTTTGAGAAGGATAAAAAACTGAGGACTTACTTTGTAAAATGACTGGTCCTGCCAGGGCTACGGTTGGTTAAGGGGCATTTTCTGATCCAAAAATCCCCACACTTCTTTCCCTGCATTCCTTCTTCACCACCCTCAGAAAAAGAACATCAAAACAGGCATCTAATTATTGCAGACCGCCAAAACAGAGAGATGCTCCATGAGCGATTCTTACCTTTCAAAGTGACTGTTCCGGGGAAATGTCACCCCCTTTAGACAGGCTATGTTTAGAAGTCTCTGCTAGTGTTTCCACCTCAAAGGCCTGTCCCTTTAGAGTGGGGCTACCATGAGAGATTTGGATCTTTCAAGCACACACGCTTAGGAGAAGGAGATACGTTTTTGAGAAGCATGCAGATCCATGTGGACTTTGGAAGCTGCGCTGTCTGCACAGACCCATTTGAGCTCAGAGGTCCTAGGATGCCTTAGCCTACTGCTCATGACAATCTGTACAAACGGTGTGAAAACAGACTTGCCTTATTCTGAGCGCCACATCTCTTCAGACGCACCATCCTTTGAGGTGCCCAGAGCCCCAAACTTAGAAATACCTGACAGGCTGAGGATGTTACCAAGGACAAGTCTACAGCTCTTGCAGCTCTTGATTCTACTGATTTGTTGGTTTTGTTTTGGGATGAAGGAAGCATTCTGCAGCACACGCTTGATGTAGATTTCTCTTGGTCAATTGGCTTGGTAGGCCATCTTTGGAAACAGTTACTTTGAAGGCTGACTGGACAGACAGCACTGTACCTTTTCCTTGGTGGGAGGAGTTGGCTTTTCAGGGACAGATACTTTTGGTGCAATGAGTTCTGTGGAAAGACCTGTCCTGGGAGGCTGCCTTTGATGTTGCCAGTTTGAGAGGCTCCACTTCCATGCCACTTCACAGAGATCTGGCTCCCCATAGGTGCCAGATGTAAAAATAGTTCTCCTCTTTCCTTCAGGGTTATATGGCTTTGGAAGACTACAAGGTTGTGAGACCTTGGGAGGGCTACATTTTTCCTGGTACCTGGGTGAGTTAAAAGGCCTAGACAATGGCATCAGTGGAGGAGACTTGCTAGGGAAAAAGTGTGTATCACTTGCAACCTTGCAGTCCTGTTCCTGACTCATTGCCACAGCAATGCACCACAGTTTTAAGATGTAGTCATTAAGTCAGACCCAAGGAGAACCTTCTCGCCTTCCAGCATCTCGGTAGTCCGTGTGCCTTGCCAGCTGCTACCAAACCCATCTGCTTCTGGTCCAAGTTCTATGGGACAAGAAAACTGTGCCATCATCTAGATAGCAGAAGGATGATGTAGACATCCACAGGGAAAGGAGAGTACCCTGGCCCTGGATCCTTGCTGTATGTGTTATGAGGGGAAGAATATAAACTTCCCTGCAGGCATTCATACCAAACTTCCAGGAACAAGCTCACATTTGAGCTACCAAGTATAAATCGAGGCAGACAGAAGAATTAGGAGGACTGCTGACTAAATATCTGGCCTCAAGACCACATTTCTTCCTTTCCCCACTTGCTTGAAGGTTTTGCTGGATAATGCTGTGAGATAAGGGTAGGGCATTTATGCAGGGTGTCATGGTACAGGTTCTGTGGTGCACGTACTGCAGGTGAGCCAGGGTTGGGGCAACTATTAAAATGTCTTTTACAAAGCACACTGCAAGGGAGTTGGGGAGAGGTCTTCTCCAGTTGTGCCCCATTTATATGCAGAATGGACATGCCTAGGGCACTTTGTAAAGGATTGCTCTGGAACCACAACTGGGTATGAATACAAGAGACCTTGACTAGGCCTTATGGTAATGACACATCCATGCAAACCATCCTGTTATGATGATATTGTCAGATTGGTTTTAGCACTAAAATAAACAAGAGAAAAAAGTCCATCAAGGGAAAGTGGTCTTACAGCAGAAAATCGTGCTGGCCTGGAAAGCACCGTGCAAATTTGAGTGGATATGTTGACTAAGAACCATGTCCTTATTTAGGTAAGTTGTCCTTTTGGAGTAGGTTCCACAGCTCTTTTGTACAACAGATGCATTATCAGCTTGAACCTCCCCATAGCTCCTTACACAACTGTTAGGTTGTAAATCAGTCTGAAGCCTGGCATGTTCTGGCCAGGCCCAGCTCATGGGTGGTTCCTATGGATTAATCTGCTATGAATTTGGGCAGCCTCCAAGTTGTCCTGCAGTGTAGGCCCAGAAAGGGATTTCAGCAGAACATCACCATCTCCCCAACAACTGCTGGACTCTGTTACGCTCAGCAGAATCTGAACAAAGCAAAAATTCTGCCCCGTTGGCTCCAGACGCAGCTACGTGCACACAGCCTTTAGGTGGAGTGAGAGTGAATAATGGCAGACCCTGAAAAAGGAAGAACCACCGACTGTTACCAGCAGTGTGGGAGACTTTAACTTACACAGCTGCCCTTTCAGCTCCACACATGTAGCAGTTGTCCTCAGCAAATGGGTTCAGTATGAGCAAAACACGATAAAACATGAAAAAGTGCTGTTGCAAAAGTACTTGAGTCTGAAAAAAGCGCACTTGAAAATAAATAGGGGGCATTGGGAAATCACATTCTGGCAACTGCACAAAGTGTGTGCATTTCCCATAGAATTGAATAAAAATAGATTGTGCCGAAAACAACGATAAACTCATGGGAATGCATGTCTGGCACTGTTTATATTCCACTCCCGGGGCTAAAGTTGGACTATTGAAAGGGTGGTGCAATTATGAATTTTACTTTAAAAATGTAAATATTTCTGTTTCTTATAAAAGTATAAAAAATAATCACATACTTTCTTTGATGATCCATGATTGAATAGCCAGTCTTAACTCACTGCAAGTCAACTAAGTTGAGATACTTCTATTGCATTTGTAGCGTGATTAATATGATGGGGTCCTTAGGTTCTGCCAAAATAGAAACAGTAATGTCATATACAGACATATATATATGTGCGTATTTACTTATACATGCACACACATACATGAGAGAGATAGACAGTCTTTCTGTTCCAGAATCTGTAAAGGTCATTACATTTAGATTATTTTTTAATCAAATGCACATTTATAAGTTCTTATAAACAAACCATCCTGAGACAAACTGGAGACTTGGCACTCTAGTGCACAGCTCTCAAGCATCCACATTTATCCTTTAAGGTCTTCTGGTTTGAGTTAAGGTTCTTCTCTCAAACATAGGTCTTCCAACTACAGGCACATATCTTCCCTGCAGACTAGGCAATACCTGAACCCCTCATCTGATGCCTTTAACACACAATTGTGCGTCGCAGCCCAGCGTGTCCATCTACCCAACCCAAGCTAGGTGTAGGTGTGCAGAGACACCCAAACTAAGAAACACATCCTTCATTAGGGTCAGAATTGTGAGTTTACTCACTAATGCTATTCTCAGTTTTCACCAGAATGAAAGTCTGAAGGAATATTACCACTGCATTAAGGTTCAAACCCAGGAAAATATTTCAGTTGGTGCTTACACATCCTCATTAGCCAATGCTTATGCAGATGCTTTATTCCTCCTGCCAAGAATCAATACTATTTTCTTCAATAATATGTAACAATTAAATCTATCACAAAGGAAAACAAACAAAAAACCCCAAACTAACCAAAACCCCCAACAGTTAGTGTTCACTGAAAAAGTTGCCTCTTCCCAAGGAGAAGACATCACTTAGAATCAGACTCCACAGCTCTGAGCCCTTCTTTTGGAAATTAGCTCCCAAGAAACCTAAGATAATTCTCATAATAGATTTGTTTGGAGGAACACTGGCAGCTACTGAGCAGTGCAAGTCATTGAACTGTAGGGTTGTTCTCCATCCAACAGCTATTTCTACTACTTTGCTCCCTGCTTTTGCCACACAACAGATGATCTGAAGATTTCAGATCTAAGCTCAGGACTAGTAACAGGACAAGAGGGCTTGCAGGGAGAAAATTCATTTTTTTAAAAATCATCAGATACCCCAGCTCCTTCAAGAAAAATGAAAAGCAAATCTATCCATTCACTATAGCTTTTTTGCATTTAAATAATACCCAGGCTTCCACAGTGGCGACTGCAGGCTTTTTAAAACCCTATTTGTACTATGGTTTTCTCACTATTATTTCGTATTTGATAAGATCTAAGTACTACTGCACCTTTGGGGAATTTGCGTGTTCTTCTAGAGACATGAAAGAGTTTGACTTTCCAAGAGATGTTGAGCCCTTTCTGATTAGCAAGGCCAATACTGTTCTTTGCCTTAAAGGGTGTAGAAGGAACCACTAGGTTGCCATCCTTCATCACTTAGATCATTTGCTATTAAGGCTCTTCTACTGAGCATAACAACACTGCTCAGATAAAGGCTGTAAACTCCTGCAGTCTTTTCACCTCAAGGAATTTCCTTCAGCTTATGAATAATTCCCGTATCTGTTTTCTGCACATCTCCTAATTTTCCATATTCTTTTGAACACATGAACACCAAAACTGTAGACCATACACTTTTACTGGTCTCAAGAGTGCTATACAAAGGGAATATTCCCCCATTCATACTTTTGGTCTCCCTCTTGAAACAACCAAGGCTCTCATTAGCCCTTTTCTCTACAGAATTATGCTGAGAACTTCAAGTCAAGTTGTTTCTCCATTTGATCTCTAAACCCTTTTAGAAGCACTGCTTTTCAAGCTAAAGCCCTCCCATTCTGTAGAAACATCTTGCACGCTTTATTCTAAACAAAGACTTAATATGTAGCTGTGTAAAGGTTGTTTGGGCCCAATCAGCAGCTGAGCACCACATGGCTGCTTGCTCATTCCTCCACCTGGTGGCATGGGGAGGAGAAAATAAAACATTTGGGGGTCAAGACAAGAACAGGGAGGGATCACTCACCAGTTTTGGTCACAGGCAAGATAGATTCAACTTGGGGTAGAAAAATCAATTTGATTTTTTACCAAACACATCAGAGTAGAATAATAAGAAATAAAACCAGATCTTAAAACACCTTCCCCCACCCCTCCATCCTGCCCAGGCTTAACTTTAGACCCAAATTATCTACCTTCTCCCCCTCTGATGGCACAGAGGGATGGGAAATGGGGGTTGTGGTCAGCCCATCACACCTTGTCTCTGCTGCTCCTTCCTCCTCAGGGGAGGATCCTCACACTCTACCCCTGCTCTAGTGTGGGGTCCCTCCCATAGGAGACAGTCCTCCACCAACCTCTCCGGTGTGAGCCCTTCCCACAGGCTGCAGTTTTCTTCACTAAATGCTGTGGAATTGGTCCCTCCCACAGGGTGCAGTCCTTCAGGAGCAGTCTGCTCCAGCATGGACTTCCCACAGAATCATGGGCTCTTTAGGCACATCCCCATGCTTCAGCATGGGGCCCTCCCCAGGCTGCAGGGCGGTCTCTGCTCGCCCTGACCCTCCATGGCTGCAGGGCACAGCCTGCCCTCTCACCACGGGCCGAGGGGAACCTCTGCTCCAGCCCACCTCCTCCTGCCTTTCTGCACTAACCTGGGTGTCTCTCTCTCTCTCTCTCTCTCTCTCTCTCTCTCTCTCTCTCTCTCTCTCTCTCTCTCTCTCTCTCTCTCTCACTCCACTCCACCCCACCCCACCCCACCCCACCCCACCCCACCCCACCCCACCCCACCCCACCCCACCCCACCCCACCCCACCCCACCCCACCCCCTGCTCCAGGTGTCTTTGTTTTCTCCTTTTAAATATGTTAATCAGAGGGGCTAATTATCTCAGCCCTGACCAGAGGTGGGTCTGACTCGGAGCCAGGGAAGCTTCTAGCAACTTCTCAGGCGAGCCATCCCTGTAGCCCCTCCCCTGCTATCAAAATCCTCCACCACAAAAACCCAGCACAGTAAAAGACAGATTTTATTTAAATGTACGAGTTCTCTAGACCGCTCCACACTTTCCTGAGCTCACTGATACCACTGTTCTGACTGGGTTTTGTGTCATCTGGAAATTACATCAGCAACATTTATCCTTGCTCCCAAGTGATTGCAGGAGGTGTTGAATAGAAGCAGCCTACTGTCAATTCCTGGGGAACTTCTCCATCTGATGATAATTTGCTGTTGTCAGCTACTTGGAGAGATGTCTCTGTTAGCCATTTAACAGGTTGTGTTGACAGTGTACAATGCCACTTTTATAAATAGAGTAGGACATCGTATGAAACAAGATCCTCAAAATAGCCAAAGTCTACTACATCTGCACTGTCATTTTATCTCATTGCTTTTAAAATGAGAAGGTTTAATTGTAACATGAAAAGGTTTACGTTTAGTGGCAAATTCAGCACTCACTATATTGACTTTAAAAATTCCAGTCATTTTTTTCTGAAATTACAGGTGATTGTGAGTGCCCAAATTGAGGCACATAAAGAGGACTGATTTTCTAAGAGAGGGTATCCAATAGTTTCTGAATATCAAGGACCACAAACAATAGATTTCAATAGAAATCAATAGCTGGTTTTGACTGAATAGTAACAGTTGGATGCAGAATTTGCTGTAAGTCACAAAGCTCGTATTTCCTGGAAAGTCCAGTTTTAGAACTATGGTGAGTGGAAAAATAAGGGTCTTGAGGTCAGATGTGATACTCTGCAATTCTTCTGATCACAGTCTCAGTAGATGAGGTTGTTTGAAGACTTGGTTTCATGACCAATGTAAGGCATCCTAAGTTTGAATTGCTGGTGAAAGGATGGTCTGATACTCCTCCTCCTGAGCCATGATTTCTGCTCTCTTCTCTCTCTCAGCATGATGATTCATCTCAGTTCTGTCAGACATTTAATTTGACTGACTACATAACCCTACCAGTGCTAAAAACGTGATACAAGGAAGAGGAAAGAAACACTTGTTCAAGGGTTAGCAGGGTGCCATTTTGGTGGGAAGAAACTCCTCAAACCTTGTATCAGGTTAAAGTGACTGTGAATTGGTACTGAAAATGGCAGAGACTGTTTCATTTACAGTGCTTGACCACTATTCTCTCTCCTGAAGTGGGTTCCTTCCATCCCAAATTTTGAACTTGGCCTTTCTTCCTGCTCAGGGAAAACCCTCATTGGCATAAATAAGAATTTTACTTGAATATGTAAATGGTTACTTGGTCCATGCTGTTCTAGATTTACATTAGGCAGGGGAAGAGTTTTGAATCCACAGAACAATAAGCATGGGCAGAGCAAAGGGTATGAGATGGAGAACAGGAGACTGAAGTAAAGGAAGAGTCATGAGGAATGTGTTCAAATTTGATCCATGAATTACAGGCATGAGTTTCTTATGTCATTGATGGGACTAAGCATTTTTCTGATAAATAGATTTGGGTTTGGTAATGGATTTGGTAAAATAATAGTAGTGGCATATCATTCTAATGAGAAGAACAGAAAACCAGGAAACTATGGATCTGCACAGGTGCATGTTTTGGTTTTGCTGAGAAATCTGTGGCTGAATGATTGCCATTAAAAACTGTTAGTAAGAAAATTCTGTGAGCAAGATTTGCCTAGTATGCCAGCATGAGCTGAGAAGAAAAAAAAAAGTCAATATATGTGACATTTAAAGGTATTTTGAAGGATCAGAAATCGGTACGTGATTATTCCTATGAACTGTGGTTGTTCAAAACTTACAAACCAGCTATTGCTTGATCAAGAGCCAGCAAGGAAAAGCGTTGCCATACAGTTGAAGAGATTTTGAAGCAAATATAAAACACGAAGGGATTTGCAGGTTTCTTTTCAGCAGCAGCTTTTAATCATGCAGTATGCAAAGTGTATCTGCGTTTAAACTTTCAAAAGCCAGGACAAAAGATTAAAGATAACACAAGCCAAAAATCTTTAAAACACAGGAAATACAGAGACTAACGTCTCCCACACCCAAACGTCAATCTTTTCCTACTACACTGCAATAGAATCACAGAATGGTTTGGGTTGGAAGGGACCTTAAAGATCATCTAGTTCCAACTCCCTGCCATGGGCAGGGACACCCTCCACTAGACCAGGTTGCTGAAAGCCTCATCCAGCCTGGCCTTGAAGACAGCCAGGGATGGGGCATCCACAGCTTCTCTGGGCAACCTGTTCCAGTGCCTCACCACCCTCTCCATGAAGAATTTCTTCCTGATATCCAATCTAAATCCCCCCACTTTCAGTTTAAACCCATTATCCCTTGTCCTGTCACTACAGGCCCTTGTAAAAAGCCCCCGCCCCCAGCTTCCTTGTAGGCCCTTCAGGTACTGGAAGGCTGCAATAAGGTCTCCCTGGACCCTTCTCTTCTCCAGGCTGAACAAGCCCAACTCTCTCAGCCTGTCCCCATAGCAGAGGTGCTCCAGCCCTCTGAGCATCTTCGTGGCCTCCTCTGGACACGTTCCAACTGGTCGATATCCTTCTTATGCTGAGGGCCCCACAGCTGGACACAGTACTGCAGGTGGGGTCTCACGAGAGCAGAGTAGAGGGGGAGAATCACCTCCCTTGACCTGCTGGCCACACTTCTCTGGATACAGCCCAGGATACGGTTGGCTTTCTGTGCTGCCAGCGCACACTGCTGGCTCATGTTCAGCTTTCCATCCACAAGTACCCCCAAGTGCTTCTCCTCAGGGCTGCTCTCGATCCATTCTCCGCCCAGCCTGTACTTGCGCTTGGGATTACCCCTACCCCTGTGCAGGACCTTGCACTTGGCCTTGTTGAACTCCATGAGGTTGGCAGTGGCCCACCTCTCCAGCCTGTGCAGGTCCCTCTGGATGGCATCCCTTCCCTCCAGCCTGTCGACCGCACCACACAGCTTGGTGTCATCGGCAAACTTGCTAAGGGGGCACTCGATGCCATTGTCCATGTCACTGGCGAAGATGTTAGATAGGTTTTGTCCCCTGTTTTCTCTAGTACAACATGAACTCTCTTTCCATGGAAAGCCACCATTGGGAGTTGTAGGTTGCCAACTTAAGAGAGAGAAGATACACTACAGATGAAGAGATCAGGGTCCCTTCTTTCTGCTCTAGCTGTGCAGCTTGTGCAAGCAGACAATAACAACAGTCCCTCTTGCCACTAAGAGGGTAATTAAGAGGGGGTTTTGAAAGCCTGTACTCCCTAGTGTGCTTGCTAGGTTGCCTTCCACTCAAGAGAAAAGGCTTTACCCTTACACTCATGAGGTTAAGGGCACACTTCTGCCCCTCTGTATGGCACGTATTGCATTGCAGAGCTTAGCCAGGGTTAGTCAGACGATGGTTGTTTGCCAGAATGTCTTTGGAAGGACTGGAGAAGGATGTTCCTATCAGGCAAAAAGTTGAAAGCTGGCAGAAAGATGGTTTGTAGCTGGCTGTTGGATGCAATGGCTCAAATTTATTAAATTTACTGAATTTGCATTTATCCAGGTAAAGGAAAAGCTTGAAAGTCTGTTGCTCCTTCCTTCTGCACTCTGTTCATCATCCTCTACAGGATCAGAGGGATCACAAAAGATCTCTCTCTTGAGTCTTGGCCAGCAGTAGTCCCAAACACTGCCTGAAGTATTCTGCCTGGAATTGTCACGCGGGAGACAGTGCTTGCTATTTCTCAGCTGCTAGCTGTAGTCTCCTACCTTTTCACAGCCTCAAACCAGGTAAAGGGACAGATTGATGTGCAAAGCTGGTAAGCAGTGTGTTATGAAGAGTGATTTTTGAAGGTTTTATATTCTCTTTCATTTCAAGATGATGTTCACAGCTGAACTAGAATGACACAAAAATTAGTAGCAACCAATAAAACTCATTGGAAAGGTATGAAGTGGTACTCATTACTTAATTGTTCACTATGCTAAACAGAACACATCTGGGACAGCTGTCCCTCTTACAAGGATCTAAAAGCAATTTAAATGACAATGTAAGCTCCTTGGAACAGAGAGTATCTAAAGAAACCAGATGACACCAACTTGAATTACGAAGTTCACGGCCATCCTTTGAGATACCCCAAACCTCAAGATAAGTCTCACTAGACACAAATGTTTTCGGCTGGTTTGAAAATTTTAAAAAAGAATCATTCTTTAGAGTGCTACCACTTGGGAATTTCTTATTCAAATTATCCCAGTTTTGCATACAAACATCAAAGACTGGCTCTTGAGAATGTCCTCAGAGAAGCAATCTCCTTTCACATGTGGGAGGATGGGAGGCTCTGGCATGCTAGGGAAGTCCTTGATTAGACAGAAAAAGACATTATGCTGCTGGTAAATTCCTAGAATAATAGTGTGTCTTGTCTGGCTAAGAGAAAACCTCAGGGGTGACAATCCTTTAGTCCTGGGAGACTCCAGTAAAAGGAATATTGTATGTTCACAGAACACCTTAGTGCCCAGAAAGCACCGATTACCAACACCTTCCTGGAGGTTTCCTCAGAGCTTAGGTATCCCTCAACCTGGTCACAAACAGATCAGCCCTCTCAGTGGTGCGAGAGTACTTTTAAGCTCCTAAGCTTGTAAATGACCCAGTCTGGCGTTTGACTAAGGTATGCACCTGTCTGTAAGGTAGAGACATCAGTTCTCCTGCTGCATTTGACTCTTGGCCAGCGTAATGTATGCCGCTACATGCTACAGCAGCAGCGCTTTGCAAAGGCAGCTGTGGTCAGGGCACGTCAGCCCTGGGGCATGGCATGAAGCGTGGGTGTGCTGGACCCCCTGAACAATGCAGCGGTTCCTAGAGCCTGCTGGGGGAGCAATCTTCTGCAGCCAGAGGACCCTGCTTGACCTTGAAGATGTTCCTCAGGCTGGACAGTGCTACATACCAGTGAATTTCATTTCAAACAAGTGCTTCATAATGGCTACCTGTAGGCTTTTCCTGCAGGAAGACATAAAGCCACAAGGTATTCCACAACTCCAGTGGCAGACGTGTCTCTTGCCCGCTACGGGGCAGCAATATCACCCACACGTGCATCAGTCACTCACGACTTTGCCTGGTCTGTGAACCAAACTACTTGAATCCAACTTGTGAACCAAGCTCCAGCTGAAAGTGCATACACAGGGAGCATTGGGTTCCACGTAGAAAGTAATTCCATTAAAAATGGCTTTGAGATCCGCATCTGCGTGAAAAGCATTATAGGGATTGCTGTATTTGGCTGCCCATTACTTTCGTGAAGTCAGGTCTTTCAGTATCTTGCTACTACAAACCCAAATTTTGACTGCTTCTCTTACCCTAAGCCCTTATGAAGTGTATTTCAAGGCAATTTGAGTAATCCTGAGTGTTTAGTGAAATCAATTATCAAACGGCCAAGTAGTCCCAACCTTAGCCTTTTTAGCAGTTAATTTGCTTGATGCGTAAAAATAAGACTCTCCAGATATTTCTGGAGCCCCAAAACGTCGGCCAGATGCTCAGAGGTGATTATGAGTCAGGGGGTGATGCAGTTTTCGTGCATGCCAAGGATTTCATTTCCAAGAAGCATGTAGTAAAGCCTTGTGAAAAACATGGCACCCGTAATTGCTACTTACTTAAAACGTTTAAGCTCCCTGGCGATGACAAGCAGCACCTACTTACCACTGTGCTAAGTAGTCTCTGCAGCGTGACTTGGAAGTGTCTGTGCTGAGCATTGGCACCCGGCAGCGTTTAAATTGGGCTTGGTTGCTTTTTTTAACAATTGCTTCTTTCTCAATTTTTTCACGGACCTTAGACAACCGGCTGACAAACAGGATGTGTTTTCTAGCATCACATCACCCCTCTCATCGTAAACGATAGGGATGGATATCGAGAGCATATCCAGGTACACGAACGATGCGGGGAGTGTCTTTGAGGCGGTCCATGGCCGTGAAAGAGCACGGCAGTGATCCCAGTGAGCATCCGCTGTGGTCCCCGCACAGCTCCGCTCGGCAGGAATCCCCGCCGGCCACCGGCGCGGACGCCGGGATCCAGCACAGGAGAAAGGCACCCGAAACCTGGGTGACCCCCGCCGGGGGGGCCGCGATGCCGGGGGCAGCGCAGTGCCCCGGCTGGGGAAGGCGTGAGGAGAGCGCAGAAGGAGGCGCCGGGGGGTTCACAGCACCCCGGCGAGGGGCTCCGGGGCTGGTGAGGGCGGGCAGGCGGTGCCTGCCTGCCTGCCTGCCTGCCTGCCTGCCTGCCTGCCTCCTTCCCTCCCTCCCTGCGGCGGCGCGGGCGCGCTGCGGGCCGCAGTCCCCGGCGGGAGGTTGTCATGGTTTCCCGGGTCACATGTGTGCGAGGTTCCCCCGGCGCGGGGGGAGGAGGCGGCGGGGGCGGGGAGGCTTCAGTCACGGCCGGGGCCGCCGCCGCGCCGAGTGCGGGGCGAAACGGAGCGAGAGGCTGCGGCCGGGGCTGCCAGCGCCCGCTGCCCCCCGCGGATCCGCCCCCCCCCCCCCCCCGCCCGCTCCCACCTGCGCCGCCGCCCGCCCCTTTCCCCTCGCCCACGGGAGATCCGCCGGGCGCGCCTCGGCCCGCGGACCCCCGGCCCCGGCCCGCGGGCTCTGCCCCCTCCCTCCCCCTTCCCGGCCAGGCTGCGCCCCCCCGGCCGGTCCCGGCATGAGCATCTCCATCCCGGCGGGGCTGACGGAGCTGCTGCAGGGCTTCACGGTGGAGGTGCTGCGGAGCCAGCCCGGGGACCTGCTGGAGTTCGCCCTCCAGTACTTCGGGCGCCTCAAGGAGGAGGCGGCGGCGGCCAAGGCGGCGGCGGCGGCGGCAGCGGGGGAGAAGGAGCCGAGCGGCCGCAAGGCGGGCACCCCCGCGCCCGGCCATGACAGGGGCGGCCAGCCGCCGCGGCGGGGCCCCCCCGACGCCCGCGGCGTCAACTTCGCCGAGGAGCCCATGCAGACCGACTCCGAGAGCGGCGAGGACGAGGAGCAGTTCCCGGGTAAGGGGCCTCCGCCTCGCCCGGCCCCGGGTGGGGGGGGTGGAAGGAGCGGGCAGGGCGGGGGCGGCTCCCTTCGCTGCCCGGGCTCAGGTGGGCCTCGCTTCGGGCGCCCCCCTCTTCGCCGTTGTGTGAGGGGCGGCCCGCAGTGGCCGTGGGTCGTGCGGGGGTGAGCGCGGGGACGGGAGGAGCCCGTTGGCCTCGGCGCCCGGAGTGTGAATGGGAGAGGCGGCACCGCGGGCAGGGCCCCCACCCGCCGCGGCTCCAGACAACGGAGCCCGCGGGAGGTTCCCCGGCTCCCGCTGCAAACTTCCACCTCCCGGGCTTTTGCCTTCTCTCCGGCCGTGCCGGATGCTGGGCACATGGGTACCACCAGTCTGCAGCTGTTCCACTGCCTATAGGTCTGCGGTATT
This sequence comes from Rhynochetos jubatus, assembly GCA_027574665.1. Taxonomy (NCBI): domain Eukaryota; kingdom Metazoa; phylum Chordata; class Aves; order Eurypygiformes; family Rhynochetidae; genus Rhynochetos; species Rhynochetos jubatus. The sequence goes on from CM050652.1 coordinate 15,211,579, forward strand.
CCTAAGAGAAACCTAGATATTTGCGTTTTAGAAGAGCACAGGAGAGCAAATGTGCGTTTGGTTACTAGTCCAGCGGTACGCGTGCCTTGGCACCTCTCACGGGCACGTTACTGCACGTACGCGCTTCATTAAGCCTTTCGCATAGATGTGCTTCACGCGTGTTTCAAAAAGCAGAGCACAATTTAAAACATCATTTCTTCTCGAAAGCCAGGGTGAGATGTTCTGCGCGGTAGAAGGGCCAGCGGAGCAAGCGTAGCTGGGCGGACAGCAAAGAACGTGTGCGGTATCTGCATCGGAGGGTAACACCTACCACCGCGCAGCTAATGATACCTTCTCTTTGTGTGAATTTATTTAGCGACAATGTCAGTCCGTCAGCCCGTCTCACTTACAGGATGGGTAGTAGCTGTCTCTGAAGGGTGTGTTTGTGTTCGTCTTTGTGTTGTGAGCAGGCTAACCGAAGGGTCAGTCGGTACGGTTAGATGCTGGGAGGTCAGTCAGTAAGGTTAGATGGAGAAGAGAAAGCGTCCAAGCATCTTTATTGTTAGCTTATTTTTTTGAGAAAAGCTTGAAATTGAAGTGTATGTCCTCAGATCATTGAAACATTCGTTGCTCCAGGTCATGCTGGAGGTGGATTTCCTTAGCAGAGTACAGAAGCCAGCTGTTTGCTGGATGAGTATCAGGGCACTTTTTAAAATAATGTCTCACATGCGTTTTGTTAGGGAAAAAAGTAGATGTTTAAGAACTGGGTAAGTGTACTAGATGCTTTATGTTACACTGTGAGGCAGTCACCATTCTTTTCGTGTGTTCTTTGCAGCTATACTACGTGTATTTAGTGAGAATTTGAATCTGTCAATCAGGTTCTGCAGATTTATGTGGGAATTTGGAACTGTAACCCTGATTATGTGAGATCAGTAAAAATCTGGAAATCTGCTGTCTTTGAAAACTGAAACAAGGATCATGTGGAAGAACAAAATTATTATCTTAATTCACTAACTCGAGATGTGATTTTCAAACATGAATTACTGTAACACTAAGCAGACCCGTTGGTGAATGGAGGGCTGGAGTGTTGTATGGAGGCAAGTGCAGAAAGGTAGCTTGGTTTATTAGCATGTATGTGTTACATATGTAAGACTTTACAGGGTGTTTTAAAAGCTTTCTAAGCTTTTCTGGTTAATACCTGTAATCAAGATCCTCTTGATATTATTTTGTTGTGATCATGAAGAAGGAAAGCCGTTGCTGTCAATATTCTTATTAAAGGACATGCTGGAATGACTTACTTTAACTAATTGATTTACTGATTTCACAAAAAACATTTTAAAATCACATTTTTAAGCCTAATATAGTCTGAAAGTTTAATTCTATTACAGCTTGGAATTTCTGCCAGTTGGAATAATTAATTAAAAGTAACAAAACCGGAAATATTTGTGAAACCATGTGGAAGGTGAATAAGTAAGTCGTAGTAATTGTAGTAATGATTCCTGATCGTGTGTTGTGTATGTGTGCATTGTGCAGGAGCGTGTATTTTAAATTCGAATTTTACATCTGCCCTGAATATATATTCTTTTAAGGTAACTTAACAAAAGGCTGAGTGGATGCATTGTTAATAATGGGAGGCATAAAGGCTTGTATCCACATCATCGTTTAATGGGTTTAAATACCAATTTAAAGGCGTATTTCTTTTATACGTTTGCTTTCTGTTTCTTTAAGGTAGCAAGTCTTGAACTTAAGTTGGGGGAATTTTTTCTTCCCCCCCCCCCCCCCCCTTTTACCTTTATGAATAATCAAACTGCTGCTGTATAGTCAACCTGTCCTATTTGGATGCTGCTTTCATACAGGAGAGGAAAACAAATCGGGAAGGTTTATAAGCAAATGTCAAATAAAAACCTCTGGGAAGGAGCTCAGACCTGGCGGTGGTATCTTTTCTTTGTTAAAGCAGTACACTTGAAATGTCAAGCTGACAACATTCCTTAATTAATTCAAACAGGACATTGTTGAGACTTCCTTGCAACTGCGGTTGTCTCCAAACTCCCCCCTCCCCCCGCAGTACCTGTTTCTGAATATCTACAAGCACTGCAGTTGAACTCTTTGTCAGTGTTAGTTTTGTCCTTGAAATGCATTTTGGAAGGCACATCAGCATTATCCGGTTTCAGAAATGACGAGCTGAGGCATAAGCTGTGTTTAAAACCGAAAAACCCCTGTACTCGGGATTAAGAGTCATATGTGCACCATGAATTAAACTTAGGTCCTCTGCTGTGTACATCAGTTGCAGAAATCAGATAAAGGTGAAAGCAGTTACCTTCTCTGGCAGGAGAACGTTGTCATATTGGCGTTGTAGTTCTGGATTGGCACCTGGAGTTAAGGTGACCTCTGAAATGACATTCTTCAGGTTCAGAGAACTTAGATTATCCCCTTTTGAACACACTGATTAATTTGGGAATGATTTTTAGGTCTTCCAGTTGTGTGGTTTTGTTTTGATTTGGGGTTTTTTATAATATATATTAAGTTGTCCTACACAGGTGTATTAGCATTAATCAGTGACCACAACTAATTCTACTAATAGCAATTACCAAATTGAATAGGACATATACCAAAAAAATGAGCCCCTTTATAGGAATTTCTTCTAATTTTTTGAAGGTTTGAAGTGCATGTTAAGATTTATTACACAGTGTCGGCAGGATTTGAAAATGGTCAGTAAGTTATTTGTTCTTTTATAAATGACTATGCTCTTCTCTTTATGGTACCACTTGAATGTCAATGTGCAACTTATTTTGTTGGGTAATAACCCATGTCATTTATAACAGCTGTTTTAAAATATTTGCCATAGCTAAAAATTCATTTTTCATCTAGCCTTAATATGAATTAGAACAGATGCTTTTAGAAGTAACACTGCTGTTCTTTAAATTCAGAAAAATGGCAATGCTGTATTTGGTCTGGTGTAGCCTCTGTTTACTTTGTTTTTCTTTTGTTTTACTTTGTTTTGGTGGTGTGGTTTTTTTTGTTCCTCATACTACAGCTGTCCCTCTCTTCCCCTGTGTGCTTGTGTTAGTTGCTTTGAGTTCCTTCCTTGATAACGAGCTAGAAAATGCAAGTCTATATCCCGGCTTTACTCACTGATTATGCTCAAGTAAAACGAGATCACTCCTTAACTAAAACCTGTGTATTCCAGCTTACAATATCGATGTTAAAGGCATGTCTTGATTTCAGTTCATTTATTCAGTCTGAATTGCTTTGCATACATGCTGTTCATACAAATTTTGAAATAATAGGTAAATGTAGAATCCAGAGCATCGAGAAAACTTTGTACCCAGCCACATCCATGCCAGCCTTGTGATCGCAAATGGTACTTCATCAGTTCTCTCAACCTTTCTTAGGATTTTCTTCCTGAAATGAAACAAACCCAGAAAGTACTGAACAGTTTGTATCCTTCCTGCAGGTCTGTTACGTGATGATAGCGGGTAGATTAGAGCAGTGGAAGGGGGTGATACCCTACTACAACCTATACATATTGTTGTATCGTTAAATCAGGAGCTATATAGAAAAACGTGAATTTTTAAAAAATGTCTATATTCAAATGAAAATTTAGGTTATGACGGGTGGTGGCTGAAAGCATTAGTATCTAGTGTGTGCTTAGCCAACTTTAGGAATGAAGTTCGAATAATTTCTACACTCACTGAGCTGATATATGAAAAGAAATTATGCATTCTTTGTATGGTTATAAGGACAAGCCTAATCAGACCCAGGCTGGAGCAGCCTGGCTATGGATCCAGTTTCTGGCGAGTCCCTTGAGCGTGTGAGCACGATGCTGTTGGTGCATTCCTTGGCAAGGCTTTGGGCTAGGTCTCCTTGCACTTTTTCCGGGCTGTGTCTGCTGTGGTTCAGAGCACAACGTGTGTAAAGAGACCGCTCAGGATGGATGTTGGGCTTCTGGGATGGAAAAGAATTGTAGCTGTGTGCATGGACGCCTTGCTGGTTCACTGGGCTTTGGTGGTCAGCGGGTGGCTACTGGCTGCTCTTATATAGTAGTATATGTAGTAGCAAAACCACAAAAAACCACAAAGCTTTCCATCCTTCCTGCAAATTTTCAGAATAATAGGGCTTTTTGAATTAATGGTTTATGGTGTTTTTGACAGGAGCAAACTGAAGCATTTTCCTTCTGCTAACAGTTATTTTAGAATGCAAACCTGAGCAAGTGGCTAGTTCTGTCTCCCCCACCCCCTTCTTTTTGAATCCCTTAATCTGGCCCAGGTGGTTTATTCAGGTTGGGAGAATTGCAGTGCAAAAACTTAGTTCGACAGTATCACAAGTTCACATTTCTAGTTGCTTATAATGGATAATATGTAGTAGTCTTTGTAGTAAGGAGTATGGTTCCTTCTTAGATGTGCATGTTTTTGTGATGGTAGATGAAAACCATACTTTTGCTATAACCACTTTTAAACAAGAAGTGTGTTTGTGTGAAGAATTCGGTTGAAATGATAGCAGCCTGCTCAAAACAAATGCATGCGTGAATGAAGGTGTCTCTGCTGGCTCTTATTTTGTTAAGGTTTGTGTTTGTGCATTTAACGGAAACAGGAGCAAAATTCCAAAGTCCTAAGGACAGAAAAGTAGTAGAACTATACCAAAGACGTTTGACTTTATTTCCAGCTTCTTTTTCTCTAAAGAAACAGCTTGAAAGTGGTTTTGGCTGACTGCTCAGTTCAGGAAAAGAGAATGGCATTAATTCAGTAAATATAGGAAGACAGAAAATTTTGTTGGCATGAGTTTGTAACGATTGCGTGATGAATGATAAGGTATAAACAGTGTCAGTACACTGTTTGCACACCATCGCTCTGTTGCTTGCACGTCTCATGTCTGTTCTAAAGGAAAACTGGCTTCCTCAAGAATGCTCTAAGAGCTTTGTCATTTGCTGACTTTGGTTCAGTTTCCCAAAGAAAGCTTAAATTTTTATTCCTTTTGTTTACTCCTGTTTATGCGTTTACATGAATAGAATAAGAATTTGTAAATATTTTTTTTTTAGTGAACAGAATAAAGATGTATTCATGGACACCTAGAAAGTGTCTGCTTTTAGAATTTTTTCCTACTGAAGTTATAAAAGGCCCCAGCATAATGGCCTAGCCCGTGTAAACTGCGCAGAGGGGCTTCGTGCATCTGTCCGTAAGTTAAGCTTGGTTTAATACATATCGATCTCAGGGTTTATCCCCAGTCTGTTACACAAAAGTATTGCATCCTGTTCTCTACTTCTGCCCATTGAGAACCCTCGGTCTGAGGGAACGCTACCTTAAATCGTCAAATCTCTGCAGAGACGTATTGGCCTTAGCTGCTCCTGTAAATCTGGAACGTATGGTTTGGAAGTCGCACATGTAGGTCACAAGGTACGGATTAATTAAGGTGTGGGCTGCTGCCCTGCTTCTGGTTTTCCAGTATCAAAGATGACTTCTAGATTGGGAAATTTCATTTGTTGGGACAGTGACGAAGGAAACGAGAGCAAGGTGCAAGGCAAGGAGTCAGTGAGTGGTAAGGGAAATGCAAAGGGGCAGAATTAAAGTAAGGGGAGGAAGGTAAAATAATAGAGACCAGATGTGAGAGACAGCATTGAATTCTCTGCTCTTATTTTCCCTATGCAGATACAGCCCTTCTCTCCTCATGTATACATCTGAATTTATGTCCTGAATTTTGTGTCGAAATTCTGTTTGTCTTACAAATGGATTTCAGAAGAGCATAAATGCAACCTTAAACTAAAATTGGTGCCCAGTGCATTGTATGGATGTGAACTTGGTCATCTGATGCTGAGAGGTCTTTTAAATGTTTTGATGTAGTCATCTGTTGTATTACCATGTCTGGAGACTCGTAACACTTATACTCTAACGAGCAAGTATTCCAATGAAATATTCAACTCCAGTTTTTTATGGAGAGTTCAGGTTGTTCTCAACCATTTTCTGTTTCAGAAAATAGCAGTAGTGGTCATCGTCCAGCAGGTCAGTAGGCACGTGGGTACAGCTGAAGTCTTCATAGAGAGTTAAGGTGCTTTTGGGGCTGATGGAAAATGAAACATTGAACAGTACGTAACACTTTGTCAAGTGTCCCTCTTTTAGCGCTTCATAAAAAGCACAGTGGTTATTTCACCAGCTATTATTTTAATGGGAATGCCTTAAAGTCATGCTGTAGAAAAACGGTTCCCACTCCAGGCTTGAGCTCTTCCTTTGAGCTTCAAGTGAGTGTAATTCTAGAAGAAGGTCTGTCCTTTAAAAAGGTGAGTGATTTTTAAGAAGTGAATGAAGGAGGGAGAAGGCTTTGAGAAAGAGCCATTTAAAATGGCTCAGTGTTCTCTGCTGCCTGGAATAGGTCTTGACGTACATGAAGTAGAAGAAAAAGAGGTGATCTTACCAGGGATGATATATTTATCACATAGGCTTTTTTTATATTGTAGGTTGTTATATGGATGTGGGTGCATAAAAGGTGAAGTCTATGTATGCAAGAGTTACTGAGTGCTAGGTAAATCTGTTAAACGGGCACATTTATAAGTAGATATTATTTCCATAAACATCCATCAATTGTGATATTGTCTGAAAGCAGTCATGAGAATTCTAAAGGAAATATATACTTCCCCACCCTGTCCCCCCAGTCCTTTTTCTTTGGGACATTGGATGATGACACGGATAACTCTAGGTGGCTTTATGTAGAGGTATTAGAGGGAAAACCCTTACCCTTGCAGGGAACCCTTTCAGGCTAACCCTTTCACTTGTGTAGGAGTGATAACCTGTTCATGGAACTGAACAGGATGTTCTTCCTGTGACTTTTGAGCATGACAAGTAATTACAAACGTTGTTTTTTGTTTAACCTTTTTCTTTGTAGGATACATTTTTGTTCTGTAGATGAGTTTTCAGTCATAGTTCTAAACAACATGTTGTTGAAGAGGATAAAGTATGGCTTTGAGTGTCCTTTGTTTTCATTTTTTTACTTTTCTAATTGACTTGTATTATTACAGTTTTCCTCGAAGAAAGGCTTCATGTTTGTCAATTCTATTTTTCATTTAAAAATTTGAGGAGCTCTATTTCAAGGTTTTGTGCATTTGGTGATAAAAATAGCAGAAGTACTCACACAATTTCTATTTGCAGTTTCTAGGCAGTGTAATACATGGATACAGATTTAAATCATTACAGCACGTAACTTAGAAGACATACAGTTTTGGGGCTACATCAAAAAGATGATGCTAATCAAACATCCAGTGCCTCGTTCAGCATTTTAAATGACACCATGTCACACAACGATGTAGACATGCAGAGGTGTCTGAAGTGCATGAGGGTAAAACGCAGGTTGTAGGCATGAGGCATCCATGGAGTGAGCTGAACAACAGCCGTATGGCAGTTTGCCATCCTTTTCATAAAAGGCATTCTTTTTAGCATTGCTGCTCAGAAAAGTAATTTACAGACCACACATAAAATGAGGAAATAATAAGGAATGAAACAATACAGCACACACACACACACACACACCCACACCCCAAGTTTTAATTTAGTCACCCAGGCCTTATTATACTGTATCACTCTAGATAATGGCAGGTAGAGTGGTAAAAAACACGTTGAAACAATAGAAAGTGTATTTCACGTGTATGTTTGCCTCTTAAATTGTTGTGCTTAATGATATTATTATTAAGAAAAAAATCATCAGAGCAAGAATTTGAAGCTGAGAGCTTGAGCAAATAAAAGCTGATAATGAGAATAGCTTTCTTACACATGCTGTTCCAGTTATTTGGCTAACGTGGTTTTTGTAAAGCTGGGCTAAAAGGGCCAATTAGTAAATATTATGGAGACTGCCTTAATGGAGGGACTAGAAAATTACTGTATAAAATAGATTTTGAAAGGAAGAGAAGTAACATGATCTTTCCTGCTCAGAGTTGTTCCAGATATCATCCTGCTTGTATAAAGATCTTTATAACAGCATCAACCCCTTCTGAATCCCGCTGGTGCAGATGTAAAATGTGTTTTTATAAATAGTGATAGTCTCTTCATAGTGTAACTTTTTAGCAGACATGTCTATTGTAAAACATAACAGACAGGAATAAAATGTCCTTGCCCGATGTTGGAAAGAAAACATTAATTGCAAAGCCTCCATATAGACTATAAATAAAAGATGTACAGAATCCTCAGTCTTGGGATGAATACAAGCTGGAACCAAGTGTAAACATTCAGCCTTGCTAGCCTGAGAGCACAGGCTGAAAGGTTCGGTGTGCTTTCCCATTCTGATTTTAATGATAGATTTGTAATGCTAGTGAGAAAAATAAAATCCATTGCCATGAGTTACAAGGCATTTGTAACCGTCGCAGGATGTGGACTAACTTGAACTCGAGCCGTCCGTGACAGCACTGTTTTGGCCTTTATGTGGATGACCCCACAAATGAATATATATTGTCACTGCACTGATCTGGGCCTTCTAACTTGTTTCCCATTACCTTCACCGCTGAACATGTTCTCTTTTAGATCCTCTCTCTGAAGCTCTATTCTTCTCATTGATGCTTAAGGAACTGCATCGTTAGGCCATTAATTAATTACCTTTGGTAAAAAGTGAAGACTAATGTCACGAGTCCTTGAAATTGGCGTTCAAAAAATTTCTAAGTTTTGATTGTTAAGGATTTAGAAATGAATGTCTACAAGCTAGTAAGTATGTTTAAACACTCTTCCTGGATTAACAATGGTTAAAAGCTTTAATGACAAAAACTGTGTAATGGAGAGCTGGCACTACCCTGAGATTTCTTGTTCTCTTCCAAAACAATGTTTGGGATACTCATCACACAGTCAGGAACAATACAGATGTGTACGATAGACACGTTAAAACTTTCTTAAGGCTTTGAACACAATGTTTTCTACCGTTCTAATAACACCACTTTTTCATCACGAATGAGTGTTAAAAATTTTAGGTTTTCAATGATAGACATTATGAAACATTAGAGGGACAATTTGTGGTTTGGTTTTTTTTCACACATGCCTAATTTCTATTGAAATTGAGGAGTTAGGATCCAGTACCTTTATAGATCTGCTTCTTCATCAGTCTCTTTAGTAACAGACCCAGTCATCATTTTATCTTTAGTTTTGGATTTGGGGTCCGTGTGTCCCCCCCCCGTCCCCCCCCCCCAGTTTTTAATATGGAGTGATTTCTCTTTGCAGCCATTTCGTTCAATACCTTTGAGTAACGTTCAAGCATCTTTCTCTAAAAGCCATCTTTTAGATGACAATTTATCTGTCTCTGTTGGGTTTTAATGGGTACTCAGAACATGAGAAACTCTGATCTAGCCTTCACCACTACATTCTTTAAGCATTTGTGAAGTAATTTAACTATAAGTTAAATCTTCCTTCCTGTTACCTCAAACTATGGGAAATATTATAATGGCTAATGCACACATGAAAAATGGATCTGAAAGAAGATAGATGGTTATTTATTCTCAGGTACTACCAACTTCAGTTCATGGTAAAAAATTATCTGCAGTATTTGTCTGCATGTCTTCCTTCCCGATCTGTCAGTGTTGTCCTTCTGCTGTAATGTAGCTGCCGCTGGCAGTTGAGGTGGGAGCAGACGTAGGTTCATTTCTATTATCCACCTTGAAAAATGAAATAATTTGTTCTCCTGGTTTTGCTTTCTTAGGAACACTAATAAAATGGAGTCAGTGTTTTAAGTGGGCCCCAGTTTGTTGTCTGTCTGGAATATATTGTGCTATGAACATGGCCTGTCTGTAATTATTCCAGGTTATGGCCTCAAAAAATTGGAAAAAGAAGAGAAACAATTTCATGCTTTTTCTAAGTCCATCCTTCAGATCATTGCATTCAGCACAAATGTATGAGGAGAGTGACAGGCCTCGGGATCTTGGAAAGTTTCAATCGAAGAGCAGTTTGAGCTTGTGAGAGAGAAGTGTGCTTCCCATGCCAGTGTGTAGGTGTTTGTCCTCTGACTTTGTTTTGGGGGCGTTTAGGGAGTGTGGCACAGGCTCTAGTTTCTTAACATGAACCTCTGTAAATGCTGCTAGAAAGACCTGATTTGCATGCTGCTGCCAAAATTGGATGCCATTTCCACCAAAGAGAGGATTTTCCTGTGGAGGTTATGTGGAGCGTAAGAGTAAAGCAGTAAGTTGGAACCTACTTCTTCCATCTCGGCGGTTTGGGTTTTTTGCTAAAGGATCCTTTTCATGCACTGGATTAAAAAGAACAAAAAAAACTACAGTAGTAAGAGACAGTAAAAGATGATAACAGCATTTCTGTTTTTCACCTTTTGTTGCTTCTAAGAGTGTATCAAGTATATGGTTTTCCTTCTTTTGCTTTTTGCAATATGCAAAATAAAGAAGATTGCTTGCCCTGCTGTCTGTACAGAAGCTCAATCAGTAGCTAACATCCATTTCCCTTATTTTGAGATAAAGGCTTATTTGCAGTTCTGCTTGATAGTAGTGGAAGATAAATCACAGGAATGCGTGTGATCACACGTCTCAATCGAGAGGAGGCAGGTTGATATTCACAATTCTAGCATGCCACTCTCTGTCTTTATAGCTGTAACACCAGATAGTGGAAGACAATCTGGGAGTGAGTTGAAGTAAGGTGCATGTATAGGCCTTTCAGAAGAAGAGGCAAGTTCTCATGGATCCACATCATTGTAGGGCTCGTGGTATCAGCCTGTGCCTCATTGGGTGCTTACTGAAACATACTTTTTGTGTTAGAAAAATGTATTGATGTCTAACTCTGGAAGAATTCTATCAGCATATCATCGGAATCCTTGACAGAATCAAAGCAAATGAGCTTCTAAAAGAAATGTCCTTAAATCCTACAAGTTAAGGACCCTGCTAGCACTTCTCCCTAATAAAGCAGATTGTCTGTTACCTCTTCTGTCTTGGAGGTGACAAAGCCATGGTCCCTTTCTGGGGAGCTGGTCTGAGCACCTCTCTTTGGGTGGGACCTGTGCAGGTGGATGTAGCTAGAGACCCTTGCTGCGCTGTGCTGTGGGCTGCGCATCGCGTCGTGGCTGCGGGATGGGGAAATTCAACACTGAGCAAAATTATTTTTGTTCTTCTCGTGTGCCCAGAGTTTTCTGTACTATCTGAGATGTGTTTTACTTCTGAGGAAAGTGTTACCGTTCGTGACTGTGCTAGAAGTCAGTACACTGCCATCCAATGTCTCACCTTCAGCATTTATTACAAGTTCCTTTTCAGTGGAATTATTTTAAATTAATTTTTTTAAATGTTTTATTTGCTAGAGCTGTTATGCAGTTGCTTGTGAAGAACTAATAAAACACAGGCAGCACTGAACATACAAACCAGCACAAGCTTATGTTGTTTCTTTAAAAGATAGTGTAAAAACCAGAGTGTGAAGTTATTCCAGCACTCTCGTTGCTTGGTATGTATTCAGTCCAGCTAGGATAAAACCGAAACAAGACACATTTTATGACCTGAAAGAGCCAGTTGGTGTATAAGATGGAGGGTGTATCATACCCTTCTCAACATTCAGTTTTATTCAGGAAGCACATTGCTAAAGGTACACTGCAGTGTTCAGACAGGAGCAGCACCTGAGAGCCTGGCTCAGAGCCATCCAGTACTGATTACCTGGCTGCCAGGCCAAATGAGGCAGACCAATAGTGAATTTATGTGGCTTTTCATTGATGGTAGATTCTAGATTGGTATCAGCTGCTCATTTTCACAAGTTAGTTGGAACCTCTTTCCTCTGAGGCTTTTTTTTTTTTGTTAAATTTAATTGAAATTGTTCAGCAAGTTCAGAATCTAGTAAGAAAAAGCAGATGGATAATGTAGTGGTATAAACTTTTCTGTGAACCAAGGCAAAAAACATCACGCAGGGAAGCAGTTTTCTTGAAATGAGGTAGTTACGACTGACAGCGGTTAATAGCAACTGAGCATGCAATAGCCCTTATTAATTGCTTTTATTTTAGGAATTGATATATCACTTGCAAAATAAAATTACTCTTGCTTGCTCCTAGTGTTTGAATGGTTTGTGCTGAAACTAATATAGAATCCACAGGTCGGGTGCTGTGGAAGCACATTCTTTCTTCCGAAGTATCAAGGACAGAAGGATGATTGCTATTCCACTCCTGGCAGTTACGTGTTACTGTAACTGACACTTGGGAAGTAATAGGAGTGTGGTTATTGCTGAAAAGTATTTGTGATTTTTTTTTTTTTGGTTTTGTTTTCATTTGTAAAATGTACAAAGGTCAGAATATAAACACATGGGCTGTTTTAAAAATGTAAAGGCAGAGCCAAGGAGATTTGCGCATTCATTCCGGAAACTCTACTTTATATTTACTTCTGGCTAGGAACTGACATTGTTTAACTTGTGTTCTGTGTTCCAGGACAAAATAGTTTATAGAGCTGTAGAACTACCTTTTTTTTTTTTTTTTTTTAGGTGAAGGGATGAATTCAGCTTTCGTCTCAATGTTAGAGTTTATGGAGAACATTTTAGGTAGTAAAGTTTGTTTTCTCTATAAAACTAGCCCAATAGTTTTTCTTGCGCAGACTGTGTATTTAGAGATTCCACAGTTGCGTTGTTTTCTAAAGGTAACTTCTCCTAGTGTAGTTTGTTTGACATTGGGTCCTGTGTTTATAGAGTGAGGAATCAAATGCATATAACTGATTGTACTTTAGGGAGTGGAAAGAAGGTTGAAGTTTATATTGCCACTGCATATAAACCTGTCACTTTTTCTGTTTGTATCAAGAGGAAGTTTAATCATAGTTCTCATTTTTAAAAATTTATTTCTGGTGATCAGATAGTATGTATCGTTATTATTAGAGTGCTGTTTTCTATCTGTCAAATCCTACATATTTTATGCAAGTGGTTTGATTTCTAAGTAACCTCTTGTTTTAATAGCAAAAAGGAGAATTTGGCTCTGGAGCTGTGAGACAAATGAGAGGCATGTTAATCAGAATTATTGGCATGTCTGTAAAACTGGATAGTGTTCATCTATAGTATTTCCAGAAACGTTAAGGTTGTGATGCAGGAACACCCACAGGGCCTACGAAACTGTATGCCTTAGAAAATACATACATGTCTGTTTTTATAGGCTGGCCTCATGAAGCTCATATGGTCTGTCAAGTTAGTGATAAACACATTTTTAAATGAGCGTATCTGATGCAGTACAGTAATCGAGGGTCACTTTTCCCATATCCTACCAGTCGTAAGGGATACTTAAAAATTGTGCAAAAAAAAAAACTATTGAAATACTCTATGGGAGTGGAGGTGGGAGTGGATGAAATCCACAAGACAAAGGAATTTGGCTGAAGTCTAAGGTTTGGTCTTTTTTAACCTCATCTCTTGATAATCATTCTTTAAGGAAGAAGAATGATCCAGAAATTAAAAATAGTTCTCTGAGAGTTACAACAAATTGAGTTAAATGTCCTCGTGTGTGTCAGACTTGTGTGCCTCTGAGTAGTTTGTACTGTATGCCTGAACACATGCTGTACCTTGGTAAATTGGAATACTTGCCATCTCCATCTTTCAGGAACCTTGTAGCAGTATGTGTGTGAGGGGCTCACGTAGCATTGTTTGCCTGCAATACTGTAAAGAAACTGTAGTGTCTAGAGTCCAGGGCCCAGCTGATGCTAGAATTTAAGAAATTTTTGTCTGATGCATCGTTTTTTTTTGTGGCCAAACGTAGAAAATAGTGGATTTATCTTTCACTGAGATGTGAAAGAATACCTGAATAATCAGCAGAACTCTTGTAAACCGATGAAGCCTATATGGCCTGTTGAGGCTACAAAGGTTGCCTGTAAAAGGGGCACCAAAACTGAGAAGGCTTTAGTGAATTTTGCCATTGTCCTAACATAGGGTATATCTGGGCCAGCTTGTATTCTTCCAGATTTTCTCGTAGGAGAGTGCTGGTAAGGTGGTTGTTAACTGTAAAATTGTGCTCTAATGCGAAGAAACGTGTGTTCCCAGATGGGCATGAACTCATCGAGGGGAGTGTGGGGGCAGAGCTAGGGGGCAGACTGAGGATGGAAGCTCTGAGCCGGATTGAGTAGGAGGGAGAGGGAAAAGGCAAAGCTGTTTGCCCAGCCAGCAACTGCCTCAAAAGGGATCAGCCATTGCAGGGAGTGGAACATGCTGGAGATGGCCTTGGGTAGCTGCATCCCTACCAGCCGTCCTTCTCAACTGGAGCAGACCGCCACAAGCACAACCTCACATGAAGCAAAAGCAGAACTGTCTTGTCTGCGCACTGAGGAAGGCATTGCTTGGTATTCCTAATGCGTACTGTCATTCACCAAATTGTTTACGCAAAAGATAGTTTGTGGTTATTAATGTGGACTCCTGCCATATAACCATTACAGAATCCTACATTAAGCAATGTGCTCTTCTGGTCACATTTAACATGAAAGTCATGTATAGACCCAGCCTGTAAAGGGTGAATAAATTTTTGTCTTGCTGTTGGTGTTTTTAAAAAGAAAAGTTGTCCTAGTTTGTAAACTTATTTTTTTAAATCTACTAGTAGGACAAAAAGAAGAATAAAATAATTTTTTTTCTTATCCAAAATAATTTTTTAAGCAAAAAAATCAGCAGGAGTACTCCTCATACTCACTTCTGGTAACTTAACATGGATACTGGGAATATAAGTTAAAAGTAATGTTTATCCTAAGTTTATGAAGTTGACTATCCTTTAATTTCAGAAACTTTATGAAGAAGTCTACAATTTTTTTAAAATAACTTTTTAGAAAGCAAGGAATAAATGTTAGAAATTTGCAAGTACTTTACAGAAATGGATTTTAATTTTTTTGTGCTGAGGGTATAATGTAAAGCATGCACGTTCCAGTAAGTTGGAAAATACCCTCTAGCCTATATTTGTGGACACTTGAATATCCAGACCACTAGGTCAGAGTCAGGCATCTTATCTGCTTTTTAGCATGCTTGCTTGCACATTGACTTGGCTTTGAGAGAAGAGCTTTCAGCGCTTGCCCTTGGAATACGGCATGGCCTGAGGAATAAGGCATTTTTTTCGGAGGTGTGGGTTGCTAGTCTGACGTGTAACCAGTCAAGCAGACTCTTAGTTTTTGTTTCTCCCTTTTTTTGATGCAGTCTTGACCTTTTCTGTTTACCTGCTCTAAAACAAGCAGAATTTCTTGAAAGGCAGATGAGGTTGCAGGAAGATACTAGCCAGGACAAGTAGCACTTCATCAGACACAGAGTAATGAGCTTCTGCCATCTCCCCAGAGCAGAGTGTCTGCACAAGATGCCAGATCTCCAGCTGCATCTGTTAGTCTGCTTTGATTCTGTCTCTGTATACTTCCCTGTTCAGTACGTGAATCTCAAATTACCTGCCCAGGCAGATAACTATAAATAGACAACATGAAAAGTGTGTCGGCCTCCTTGAATGAGTCTAGAGGGAAGGGATCCTTTGGGTCATGACCACATATGTTTGTTACGATTGGTTTTAGCTGTATTTCAGGTAATGGTGTTGCTATCAAAAGTAATTTTGCTAAGGAATCCAAACTGGGAGCACAGAAGGTTTTGTTGGTTTTGTTTGCTTTTTTTTTTTTTTTTAAAAGCCCTCCAGTGGAAGACCATTATTGTATGCCAGGAGTTATTTCATTGCCTGATGACTAATCAGCCCGTTGGAGAGTTTATTATCAAGAGTCATGGAAAGTTGGCCCTTGGTAGGAATCTCGCAGATAGTTACTGAAGGAAGTCAAGACAACATTCTCAAGCTTCACTAGCCAGGAGCAGAACAAAATGGGTGTGAAAGTGACTGTGATGCCGAAGTTTACTTAAAACAGATGCAACTTTTCAAATGCTGCCCAAACTATTGAGCGAAATGGAGTAGCACTGAAAAATCCAGTACTTGCCATTACTGGACATTTCTGAATGTCATACAGCCATAAGACATAATAGGATTTATAGTTTTACATAGTCTCATTGAATGCTTTTAATGCTACTGCAGTGTACAAAGAAATCAATTGATGGTAGGCCTTTGTCTTTGCACTTTGGCCATCTCTCTGCTTGCAGGCATTGTTCAGGTGCTACCAGTAATCCCTGTTTCACAATGACAAAGTAGAAGGTGCTGAGGTAAATTGGAAGTGGCAGATACCTTTGGTCGTTCCTTACCTCTCTTGCACGAGTCAATTGGTTCAGGACAGAAAAGACATACCTTATTAACCTGTCCGTAAGGTCTGTTGACACTGTGGGATCTCTGACCTCTCCATTCTCTTGAGAAATGAGCTATTTGGTCTCAAAGGGTTCATATTTGAGGCACAGATACTGACTCAGAGGCAGTTGGAGAATAAGGACTAGATTTATAAAGGGACTCAAGTGACAACGTTTGGTATCATAAGGATCTTACCTTTGGGGCGCAAAAATCTCTGCACCAAGTTAGGCAATTGAGCTCTCTGCTCATTCTCTGTGTAATCTGGGCTGCAGTCCTGGTATGTTGTGAGGAAGCTTTGAGTTGTTACTGTGGAAGAGAAAAACAGTTTGAGATGAGTGCAGGCCTGGAAAAAGAACCTCAGCAAAGGCATTATACCACATACATGGTATGTTATTTGCTGTCATGTGTGTCTTGGCACTGGGAGAGTGACATGCAGAAACATGGGTCTGTGTTTGATCATGGTCATACAAATGACAGCACAGTTGTATCAAGGCTGAGTACAAGACAGAAACGGTGGTGTGCTACATGATATGCCATGAGGTGCAACACATTCTGTATGGTTACGTTTGTGAGAAGAGGGAGAGCTGATAGTGGACTATCACGTTCCAAAATTGAGGGTTAGCCATTCAAGGGAGAATTTCAGGGTCAGGATGGTGATGATCATGGAGGTGAGGTCCATATTGTGTTTGCCCGTTGTGCAGTAGCTAGGCATCACTAGGCAATGGGTACAAGGAAGAGTGCTGCCTGGTCACTTGGAAAGTGGTCATCCCTAATTGGCACCATTCTTTACCTGCCGGGTTCTAGGGAAAATGACAGCCAGCTGTGCAGTTTGGGAGTTGCCATTTTAAGATCCTCAGTAAATATCCTTCTAGGTAATGGAAACACATTAGATATGGGGCTTTGCTAACATAAGCTTCGACATCTCTTTTGGCATCATTGATAGGATGATATGTCTATGTGGTGATCCTTTGTGGGGTTCTTTATTAATAGGGAGAACAATAATTTGTTATATTGCAAGTCACAGCTCATTGTTGATGGGTTTTTGGCATTATCTGCAGTCCTTCAGTTGGTCTGGCAGGTTTCATGATGTCTTTGGTAGCATCAGCATTGCCAGCGCCATGTCGACAGGCCAGTGTGCAGCTAATTCAAGATTAAGCCTGCGAAGACTTGTGGAGTTGCTTGGAATCCTAGAATGGTTTGGGTTGGAAGGGAGCTTTATCGGTCATCGCAGTCCAACACCCCTGCAATGAGCAGGGACATCTTCAACTAGATCAGGTTGCTCAGAGCCCTGTCCAACCTGACCTTGGATGTTTCCAGGGATGGGGCATTTACCACCTCTATGGGAAACCTGTTCAGTATTTGACCACCCTCATTGGAAAATATTGCTTCCTTATATCTTTATTAGTTTAAAACCATTCCTCCCTGTCCTAGCAGGGCCTGTTGTGATAAAAAGTTTGTCCCCTTCTTTCATATAAGCCCCCTGTTTAAGTATTGAAAGGCTGCAGTAAGGTCTCCCCAGAGCCTTCTCTTCTCCAGGCTGAACAAGCCCAACTCTCTCAGCCTGTCCCTATAGCAGAGGGGCTCCAGCCCTCGGACCATCTTTGTGGCCTCCTCTGGACTTGCTTCAACAGGTCCATGTCCTTCTCATGTTGAGCGCCCCAGAGCTGAATGCAGTACTGCAGGTGGGGTCTCACCAGAGCAGAGAGAGAACCACCTCCCTTGAACTGTTGGCCATGCTGCTTTGATGCAGTCCAGGACACGGTTGGCTTTCTGAGCTGCAAGCGTGCATTGCTGGCTCATGTCCAGCTTTCCATCCACCACTACCCCCAAGTCCTTCTCCTCAGGGCTGCTCTCAATCCCTTCATCCCCCAGCCTGTACTGATACCACAGGTTACCCTGACTCAGGTGAGGACTTTGCACTCTCTACCCCTCCCCTTGACTCATAAAGCCATTCATGATGGTCAACCTGAATCATGCCTGGGTTGCTATAGTTAGTGCATCATCAGTAGTCTTATGGATAGGGATAGTTGTTTTGACTGTCTGAAAGGAGGTAGAGGTGTGTATTATTAAAGGTGAATCTGTATCCCGCCTTCTCCCTGGAGTCATGCTTGCACGCTGTCCTGCATCTTTGCAAGAGCGAATGAGAACAGATATTGCAGGGGTACAGAAGGCCTGTGTTGAGTACACAGGAGTGAGTGCAGCTACCAGCACCAGCTGTATTTCATTCATTTGCTGCTGAGAACTGGAAAGGCCAGATCATGAAGTGTGCTTTGGCTAACAGCTTCACTGTAATCCCTGACAGCTGCTTGCAGTAATTTAGCATTGCACATATATGGGAAGTGAACCATAAAATCTTTTTTCTTCTCCCCTCTCTCCCTTTCTCTTCTCCCTCTCCTTTCTCCCCTTCCTTTGGCTCAGCCTTTCAAATCTCAACACTGGTAGCCCAGGCTTTTATGTTGCTGGTATTATCCAGGCCTGCAGCCTAAGAGTGCAAGGATTTACTAGTAACAGAAAAACAAAGCCCAGAAATATCCCAAACCCATTCTCAGAAACTACACTGTGACCTGTGGGACCTGAGCTTGTGGAAGGTGTCAGGCACCAAGTTAAGTGACTCCAGCGGATGTGTTCCTAGCTGGTGGGAAGACACGGAGGCTTTTTCATTTTGTTGTTTCACTACCTGGTTTCCTTGGCTGCCTGACAATGAACAGTTTGTCTAGTGGTGGGAAGTATGTTATTTGTAGGCTGTTAACCCAGTGCAATGTCTGACCAGGAAATGAGCGATATGCTCTCCCTGTGGACTGTTAGGTGTTTTCATCAGTTAGTGTGCTGGTGTCAGGAAGCACCATTCTGCCATCGTTATCATCAGCAAACTTCTACATGGTAAGAGCAAGGATGGAATAATGCTCGAGTGCTTCTCTTTTTGGTCACGGATTTTCTATTAATATGCTTATATATCTTGTTGGAATGAGATGATCTTTAAGGTCCCTTCCAACCTAAACCATTCTATGATATATTCTGGGTGTGTGGCGTTTGGGGGGTTTTTTTGTTTGTTTGTTTTTCCCTGAAAGTCTTGGTGCCATTCTTCTCATTATATTCAAGCAGTAATGCTTGGGGTTTGGGCCTTTTTAATTTTTCTTTTAGAATTACTGTGCTCTCTGTGCATTTCTCAGCCTTTCCTGAAAACCAAGTGGGAAAACGTGCTTTGCCTCATGATCTGAAAGCTAACAAAATTGTCTGTTTTAGTTCTGACCGGCTGAGAATGAATTATCATGAATACAAAAGAAACTCCTGTGAAGTATGTAATGTTCTTCAAATATGCAAACTTTAAAATACACATCAAGTCCAAAAATCTTAAATTTCACCAGGAGGTGAATAAGCACGCAATGCAGATTGCAGATCGTACATATTCATAGACTTCTCCATCTCAAGGTAGTTTGTAGCACAGCACCGTCTGCCAAGGTAGTCCTAGGAAGCAGGCAGAGACTTTGTATAAAATCTGAACTTGAGGAAGTTTTAATGGTGTTTGCCCATGTAGAATTTGTTGTCATAACCTAATGGCAAAGTGACAAAAACATGAATAATGGTAGGAAAGCCTGAGTCTTAAAAGGTTCGGGGCTTTGGGTTAAACATGGGTAGTATGAATGTGTAGGGGAGAAAGCAGCTACGTGCACAGTTGTTAAACCGTATAAAATAGATGAGATAATTATAAACTCCACACAAAGGTGTACTCCTTCGGAGAAGAATACTGACAGCTGTGACATCTTCTCCAACCCACTGCGATCAGTGAGATTGCAACGTTATTCCTCTGTGATAAATATAATTTGCAGGCACTGTCAAGAGACAAAAAGCGTAGGGCAAAATTTTGTTAAAAAAGAGACCCTAAAGCACAGTTGTGTAATAGTTAAGGGGAGCTGTTGGCTACCAGGAATCCAGGAGAACAGGTACTGTTGTAAAATTTTGGGCAGTCTGGTTTGCAGTTTGGCAGAAATACTGATTCAAGGACAGGTGCAAATTATCCTTTGTCTTATAAATGGTGCTCCTGAAGCCTGATGGCATATGAAATATGAATTTAATCGTTTCACAGATGTGCAGCACCACCAAATGATACGGGCATTGCTGATAGAGCTTTGACAGGATGACCACTTTTTCTCCCATTCTGATGGTGAACATGCATACCTTAGTAAATATGCTCCAGGCAGCAAAATTAGAAAGTGGAATAGAACATGAAATTGGATCTGAACGCCTACGCTGCAGTGTTAGAAAGCAAATAACCATAATATTCTTAAAATAACTTATGAAATTTCAAGTGGAAAGAAGCCATTTACAGATGGTAAGAAGATAAAAGCATTACTGACATTTTGTATCAGATGGGGTTTAGTAGCATTGTAATCTATGCTATGGCTATAGCAGAATATTCCTTGGAGATGGTAATAAATAAGCAAAGTGAGATGTTACTGTAAGTGGTGTTGGGGTATAGTGATGTTAAAAAAAAAAAAAAAACCAAACTAAAAAACCCCAGTCTACTCTACTAGGCAGAAATAGGCAGTTTGGTAAATTGTACAAAACAGAAGGTGAAAGAAAAATGGGTTCTACAGGTGGGGACCAAGCTAAAGCAACACCTCAGGTCTTGGGTTTTGGCTCTGTGGGCAGGTCTGGGTTTTTGTAGCCCAGGGCATGTCCTGGGAAGGCTGACCTCCCTCATACTTTTATTCCATTGGTATTTTTAGGCTTAATTTCCCACTCCCTTTTTGCTTTAGAAACATTATTGTCTCTGGTGGGTAGAAATCATCTTATATACAGGACATTAGTGTTCATCATATGTACCAAGTAACCTGGGACTGAGGGCAGCATGCGCTCCAGGCCAGGTACACATCTTTGGCTTGTGCCTAGAAAAATTCTAGCATAAATTAACTTGTTGCAGCCTTTGGTATAACTAAGGATTAGAAATACTGCTGTGAATGATGTATTTTTTTTCCCCTTATCTAGATGACTGATTACTTTTAATGAGGTAATGACTTAAGTGTACTGGTCACAAGCAGTGATGAGGGTGAATTGGTAAGGGGAAATGTGCTACGTGTAACGTGGCGCTGTGTAACAGAGTGTGTTTTTCAGGTAGAAAATTTTAATACAGCAACATCTTCACTTAATACTTTTATGTTCTAACATGGGACATTAATCTGAAAGAAGTGTTAGGTTTAAAATTTCTTTAAAAGCCAAAATCTCAAGAAAGCTGCTTGGGTGGGAAGAGTAAATACATTCTCCAAGAGCAGCGTTTCATTCCCATTAATGGGCTGTGACAGCCTCATTCACTGCGTTGGGTCATTGGTCTGACACATCAGACAGGCATTTCATCTTTTTATTTTCAGACTTAATAATTACGTACAGCATCAATTATTCATAAAAGCTGAAAACTCTTAACTGATAAAGTGGGAAAGATTTCTTTACCTCTTTTCTGAGGTTTATGTTATCACAGGTTAAATAACCAGCCAACTTGTGGCTGTGTGTATGTGTCAAAACATGACCATGAAAGTGTGCTGCTCCATGGTAGCATTTTAAGAACAAATATATTTAACATCAATACTAATTATAACCTGGAAATAATGTAAAAGTCCTGAAATAATATATTAGGTTCTCTGTTCATTAAATGTTTTCAGGGACTCCATTTGTAATATTGCTGTTCTCCTGATACCATAGTGATGCGTTTAAATGGACACGCAGAGGTTTCATCTTCAGCAAAGCAAAACCTGAGGTATTTATCCACGTATTTAATTCATATTCTCGTGTGGTGAAATCTTAACGATCAGTGAATCAATTTACCAAAAATTTCACTGAGCTTTTTTGATGTGAGTTACCAATTCAAGCTTTTGGGTTTTGAAGAAATAACTTGTGACTTGTTACCGTGTATTCACCAGAGAGAGATGAGGTAGGAGAGGTTGCCATTTGGTTTTGGTTTGAAGTAGCAACTCGTGTATCACCTGGGAGATACATACTGGTATGTGGAATGAAATACATCAAGAAAAGAAGCTTTCTCTTTTGCTGTTCTTGGCAGCCTTTTTTAAGAATAAAATAAATTGCTGGGGTTCTTCATCTCAGCTTCCTTTGAAGGTTATCCTAGGAGACGACAGAATCCTGTGCATCCTTTGGAAGTGCATCATGTTGGGTTTGAAAAAGGGACAGTCCTGATGTACTAGCAAATAATTTTGGAAATAGGAGCTCCAGAGCTAAATCGCAAGGAGCACAAGGCAATTATCCGGTCTAGTTTTCAAATTATTGTGACTATACGGCTTTCCTAGCTTTTTTGAGAAATTACTCCACAGTGAAATGGAACTCATTTTCCAGACTGAAAAATGAAAAAGTAATCTGTAGAGCCAATAAAAAAATCTCAAAATTTGGTTTTCACTAACTGCATTTCAGGACTACAACTTCTTGTAAATTTAGTTTATTTTGTGGCGTATTAAAAACAAAGGGATAACAGGGTATTCCGGTTTCTGTATATTTTTATTCTTTTACAGATATGTTGATATCTTCAGAGACAGGGATAATTATATAATTGTTGTGGTACAGGTGGTTTTAAAATTACATCTACAGATTTTTAATTTAAAAAAAATCATCAAAATCTTAGGGTATCCTATCTGATACAGGTGTATTCTCTCACCAACATCTACTTTCCTTGCAACAGCCAAATTCTATTTCACTTTTTCTCCCAGTAGTGTAAATACTACCACTGTACAGCATTTCTTCCTCATCTTGGGCTTCAATAGGATTCCCTGAAAGCATGCATTTACTTCATGCCTCATTGCCTGCATTCTGCCTGTGTATGTGAATGCCTGTATGTGTTATGCATTCTGCCTTCTTGGCTACGTAGCTGTGCCTTCTCCGGGAGCGCACTCTTCCGAAGAGCACGCTCTTGCCCTTCTTTGGATGGAGGCAGATGCCTCTGTGTGCAGATCCTACCCTTTGAGGAGCTGTGGCGTTTCCTCCCCAAGGAAAATTAGCGTTTTGGAGTGGACCTCATATTCTCTTGAGATGTTAAGGTTTATTTATTGTGAAATTTGGTAGCAGTGTTGATGTCTAACCTTTCAGGCTGAGTGTTACTTAGAGTGCACCTCTGTAGCTGTGATTTGCCCTTTCTTTTTGTGTAAAGGCCCAGCCTATGTGCTGTTCTTGAATTTTGTTTTATTTAAAAAATTATCTTTTGAGACTAATTTATTTGATGAGGGAAATAATAAAACATGTCTCACATTTAATCATTAAAATATTACTGTTAAGTCAGTTTCAATTTCTGGAAATTATTTAGAAAGCTATGCTTTAACTACTGTATTGCAAGGGCTGTTTGTTTGTCTTCTGAATAACAGTTGTGTATTCCCTGGGCTCACCCACTCTCCTCGTTCCTCACAGTCATCACGGCCTTTCACAGAGAAAAGACAAGGACCGTTCTCCATAGACCTGACAACTCCCTCCTTTGTCAGAATCATTTCTTCAAACTGTCAGTGAGCGCACCAACCACAGTCTGATAACTAGAAGGAGGAATAGATCCTCAGAGTAAAGCAAACCATTTCTAAATTTATTCCAACTGTAATAAATTTCTTAAGGAATATAGAGATCTATATTGTACGGTTTTATTACATAATTTCATTTAACAGCTTGATTTTATCATCTTCTTAAAGCTGTATTCTAGTACTATTTAATATTTAGAGATTCTAAGCAAGAAAAGAACATGTACCTTGACCTCGGGTATGATACCAACTGTAAATACAATCAGCTGTTAATTCTCCACTGGTAAATTATCTGTTGTGGGTAGTCTGTGTCACTGTGGTTGTGGATTAGCTGTACTGCTGCTACTTGTGCTGGTTATGTTGCACAAGCACAACTGAACCGCTCTTAGAGCAGCTCCAGGGCTGCCCCATAGCTGCCCCTACGTGGGGGCGACTCAGGTCCCCCCATGAATTGTGTGAAGAACTTGGCATGCAGGGACATCTCCCTGGAGTTAGTTTCGGGAAGACCGTTTGGTTAGCCATCGCTCAGCACCAGCTGGAGCCTACAGTGGCGCTGGAAGGGGCAGGCATGCCCCTGCTGAGACTGGCTGTGCGTGACTCCCGTGGGTGGGAGCACACAAGGTGGTGGCAGTGTGGTGCTTGTCCCGTCTTCCTTGGGATTTTGGGATGTTTTAGTAGTGTGAAGGTACATTATGATAATTGTATTATCTTATGTCCTTCTCCACTTGGGCGTACTCTGAAATAATCATTCTACCTGAAATATTCCTGAACTAAAGTGAAAGTCTCCTGTGGCGGAGGGAAGTTAGAGGAACTCCAAATTATTTGTTACTATTATCCATGGTGTTCCGGTCTATCGCTGTCCTGGGTAATGGGGAGTTAGGTGTATTTCATCCACCTGGCACATAAAACCCTAAGTCTGAATAAAGCATGTATTTTAGAGAGGCATTGATTTAGATTTGGGTTTTCTTTTGTCCTGAATTGCTTGTTCTGATTAATAATCTGTTTATGAAAGAAGGCAAGCAAATGTTCATTTATATAATATAGGAATGTGATTACAATAGGCATAATTTAAAGCATTTCTGAAAGTTCCTGGGCCTCTGAGAAAAAGGTGAGCTTGGAACTGAAAAGGTGGAGCCTGTAGTGATATGTAGTCGTCAGTTGAAACTTGACCTGGGATTTTTAAATATGTGACAAAAAGCCATGCGTAAACAAGGAATAACTTCTGAAATCACTAAACTGTATAAAATCATGCGGTGTGTTGAGAGCAGGTTCTCAGTTTCTTGTTGAAATTTGGGCTGTGTTTAACCCACTGGCCTCAGTGAGGTCCTTGAGAGTTTTATCCCTGTTTTGCCCTCAATAGGATAGGAAACCCCATATGATTTGGCTATGGCTTTTGTTTCATAACCTTACTTGGGATGTTTGCATCTCCCATGCAAGGATGACACGGTATGGTACAGATATTTGTGTTTGTGTTGACCCTTTAAGATATTAGTGGTATTCCTGTAAATAGAGCTTGGGGTTTTTGGGCTATGGGCTGCCAAATTTGAGGGCTTTAGACATGTAATGGCTGAGTTTAATTTTGTTTGTTTGTTTGAAGGGGATTTAGCCCTTTGCCCTATGAAGAAATTACAGTGTTCAATTGCAAGTGGGGCTTGTGGAAAATGTTCTAATTTTTACTAATACTGAAGATTAATCACTAATCTCTGGCCAGCCCTCGTCACTCAGAACAGGTGTTTTGGCTTTGTGTGTTTTGCTCTAAACCAGCATTGCCTTGAGTTGCCATAAACTTGGCCTGAGCAGTCTCCCGATGGCCTGTGCCCACCAGAGTGGCTGCGGGGAGCTGGGTGTGCTCACCCTGGCTTGGGCACACATGGGGTCCTCATGTGCTCTGCGGCACAGCCCAGGGTTGTGCACTTGTCTGCTTTGCAGAAGGCACCGGTTTACAGGTTTGGTTGTCAGAGAGCACTTAAGCAGAATCTCTTGTTAAGGACGTGCTCATCAGAGGCTGCTAAATCCCAGGTTGACAGTCCCTGGCTTCTTAGGAAGGCTGCCTGTCTAGTGTCTGCAGTGTGTTGAGCTTCTTATTCCAGGTGACATTAATGGCACAAGAATCTCTGACAGTTTCTGAAGCAAACTTGACTTTGAGCACTTAAACTGGCAGTCTGCAAAAAGTGACAGCTCAAACTTTCAGAACAAGTTAACCATGTAGAGGATGCCCAGCTAGGAATCCTTTCCTTAGCATTACCACCTTAGTCTTAGTGCTCTGCAAACAACCCCATGGACTCCCCAATTCCTCCTCTAGTTACAAAATTATGCTGCTTTTATGATCTGTTTTGCAGATGCAATGACTGCTTCATGCTCGTACAGTATGAGAGGTAAAGTACTGTGGGGAAAGGAGCAATGGTTAGACAGTTGTTGAGTGATGGAAAATTCTTTAGTGCATGCTTCATGTAGTTTGATGTTGGATTTATAGTGTATATTCTTGGTGAATAGATATATTAAAGCACTTCAGCCTCTTTTGATCATTAATCAATTATTTCTGTTTATTTACTTGATCCATAATGCCAAAATATTTGAAAAACTGTACTTCTGGATGGACATCTGAGCAAGGATTTGCAAACATGAATTTTGGCTTCCAGTAGGTAACATCTTAGATGGTGGAATTCTCTGTTAAGTAGCGCTAACAACAAAATGACTGTAATGTGTCACGTAAGGATCGATGCTTTGCATGGTGTGAAATGGTAATTTAATCAAAACTTCGTTGGGATACAGACCCCTGTCATTTCTCTCTTGCCCCCATTCATTTTCCCTTGTATAAGTTTGTAATGGATTTTGGTGGAGACAAACCAGAACACGAAGTCGTGTTTAATATTGGAGCAACACCATGCACTTAAACAAGATCCTCTGTGCACAGCAGAACATTACTCAGTTGTTGTGCTCTTTCTCTTACTGTAATGAAAGATCAAATGTCGCTGGGCATGCTCTAAATTTATCTGCAGGCCAGTTTACCCTTTATTGGGGGGGAAAAAAAGTCCCTGGATTTTGCCATGACAAGGTTTTGCAATTCATGTTTTTTTGTTCCTTTTACATTTTGCACAAGTCTGGGGGGTGGTGTGGTGGTGTAGCTGGAAGTTATTCTAACAGTTTTTTTTCTAGCAGATCATTTTATTGAATCATTCTGGGCAACCAACCCTCAGCACGATGTCACTAACAGTGTATTTTTTTTTTTTGGTAGAATTAACTTCAATAGCCACGTAGGTATTGCCTCAAGCCCGTTACCTTCCCAAGTTTCCCCTTGCTGGAATACTGTGGAGCTGTGGACTGGCACATGTCAGCAGCATTGCGAGCAGGGTGCTGTCAGGGCTGGGATCTGCTTGCTGACACAGCTGGGAGGAGTGTGGGGAGCAGGGGTGTCGGGGGGTGGCTGTGGCAGCAGGGTGGGAAGCGCAACTCCTAAGCAGTGCTTCTTGTGCGTGCGTGCAGCTCGGGGATTGCACCCATAGGTCTAAGTGGCCTGTGAGCGGGATTTCAAAACTGCCCTCATAGTTAAATCTGGGTGCCAAGACCGTCTCTTGGCGTGGTACTGTGTGCCGCTTGAGCCTTGTGAGTTGGGATGGTAGTCTCAGTCCAAACCTACGAGTCAGCCTAGCCCAGAACTCAGTAAGGACAGCGGCTAAAAAACATTATCCAGGGAAGCTGGAAAGCACAGGCAGAGCATTTAGTATCCCTCACTGAATATTTCTGCCATCGATGTGTCCATTTTTTTCTGAGCCAAGATTTTCACCTCCTGACATGTTTGAAAGATAATATTTTTTTTGTGACTCCAGCAAAATGCTGTTTAGACTTTCTTTTGCCCACTTTACTATGCTTATCCTGCCAGCCATCACAGTGACCTGGTTGACCGTCTACTTTGTGGTTACAATACCAGCTAAATTTCTGTAGGGCTGAAGATTCTGTGAGACTTTCTTGTAAGCTAATGCTTCTGTCTTTCTGGGCAACAAAAGTATATTGTGATTTGCTCCAAGAGAAATAGAGAGTAGTTCAGCTTCCTCCATAACAAAGACCTGTGGGTGCTGCTTCTAAATCTCCCAGTAACACATTTGGATGACCTTCACAAAATCCTGGTCTGGGGAGGAAGGCTTTGCCTGGTCACTGCTCAAACACTGATTATTCACGAGCTCAAAAATAGTTGCTTATCAAGGTTCTGACATTCATCCTATTTTTTCTTTTTAATTTTTTTTCCCCTGAATAGTAAATAATTTGTAAAATTTACTGTAAAATAAATTAAGCTCCCTGCAGCCAAATAAAAGAATGAATTTAGAAGTGTGTAGATGGAAGTAGCTGAAAAAGAACTTGTCCCTGACAGTCCCAATAACGTATTTCAAAGAAAAGTAGTCTCCAAATTCTGTTTTGAGTTAGGTGTTCTTTTTTTAATGTTGTATTATTTCTTTATGCTGGTAAAATGTGCTGAGGTAGCTGTCTAGAGGAGTTAAATCTTCATATCTACAGGTGATGTACAGAACTGACAGCCAAAGCCAAATACCCTCCCTGAGTTTGGGGAAAGCTTTTGAATGGGAGCAGAACACTATTTTATGCTTTCCTGTCAGAAATGTGTCAGATTCCAATTTTTTTTTTTTTTTTTAAATAGACTCATAGAATGGTTAGGTTTGGAAGGGACCTTAAAGACCATCTAGTTCCAACCCCCCTGCCATGGGCAGGGACACCCTCCACTAGACCAAGTTGCTCAAAGCCTCATCCAGCCTGGCCTTGAACACTTCCAGGGATGGGGCATCCACAGCTTCTCTGGGCAACCTGTTCCAGTGCCTCACCACCCTCTCCATGAAGAATTTCTTCCTGATATCTAATCTAAATCCCCCCACTTTCAGTTTAAACCCATTACCCCTTGTCCTGTCACTACAGGCCCTTGTGAAAAGCCCCCCCCCAGCTTCCTTGTAGGCCCCCTTCAGGTACTGGAAGGCTGCTATAAGGTCTCTCCGGAGCCTTCTCTTCTCCAGGCTGAACAAGCCCAGCTCTCTCAGCCTGTCCCCATAGAAGAGGTGCTCCAGCCCTCTGAGCATCTTTGTGGCCTTCTCTGGACTCTTTCCAACTGGTCGATATCCTTCTTAAGCTGAGGGTTCCACAGCTGGACACAGCACTGGAGGTGGGGTCTCACAAGAGCAGAGTAGAGGGGGAGAATCCCCTCCCTTGACCTGCTGGCTATGCTTTTCCTGATACAGCCCAGGATATGGTTGGCTTTCTTGGCTGCCAGCACACGCTGTTGGCTCACATTCAGCTTCTCATCCACCAGTACCCTCAAGTCCTTCTCCTCAGGGCTGCTCTCGATCCATTCTCCGCCCAGCCTGTACTTGTGCTTGGGATTGCCCCTACCCCTGTGCAGGACCTTGCACTTGTCCTTGTTGAACTCCATGAGGTTGGCAGTGGCCCACCTCTCCAGCCTGTCCAGGTCCCTCTGGATGGCATCCCTTCCCTCCAGCCTGTGGACCGCACCACACAGCTTGGTGTCATCAGCAAACTTGCTGAGGGGGCACTCCATCCCATCCGTCTCCTGAGAAATGCTGCTAACTTGCATGCTGGAGGTAACAGCTCAGCCATCTGATGGTGACAGTCATGGCTAGTGTCCTGAAATGAATTTGCCCCGTGACTGTAGTGACAAAGTGAGCAGTTTTGAGGAATGAAACATGCCACCTCCCACCCCCTGCCCCTTTCCCCATTACAAAACAGTAGTTGCATAAAATACAGTGTCTAATAATGAATGTGTCTGGATTTCTTGTCTTTTTAAAATAAGAATTGTTAGGGGGAATTAGAATTCACTTTTGAAAATAACTTTGCTGGTTATGTTACTCTCTTGTTTGTCTGTTATGTATGTTTGGGCTTTGTGATAGCTTATTCACCAGAGGTTTCGTTGCTCGTGACTAGCACTCTGAACTGCTGTAGTCAGGTTTCCCACTGTATTTCTTGCCACTTGGACCTGTCACTACTGTATGTGCTTGCACAAACCATCTGCAACTGTGGTTCAGAAATTGTAGCTTTGCTCTGTTTTTTTTTTCTACCCAAAGGAATAAAAAGTCAGTTTGTGTCTCTAGCTGTTACTCTCTCCTGTTTTCACAGCAATTTTTGTTTCTCTTTATCTTGGCTTAGATTTTCAAGAAATGATAATTAACTCCCATGTAAAATTAAGAGGAATAAAGTAAAAAAGTTCAATATTTTTCATTTTTCAATTCCATGTAAACATTAAAAGCAATTTTTAAGGCTGAATATTAATAAGCACTGTAAAGGCATACATTTTTAATGTAGCTTCTGCCCACGTTTGAAATTAGGTCATTCAGATTTTTGTCTAACTGCCAGAATAAACAGTATCACATGAAAGTAGAGTTCAAGACCAGTGTTTTATACTAATTAGGAGCAGACTGAAGGTTGCATTTGGAAGGCAAAACATAAAACTCTTTATCTATTTTATCTCTAGTAGCTCTTGAAGACGCTGGTAAACCTGGAAATTAAATAAAGGCAAAACTGTTTGCTTTAAGTTGTATTTTGCAATCTCTCCCTGTTGGAAACAAGACAGGAGTCTGATGCTAGATGTTTGCATCACACAGTTGGGGATGTGCCAAGATGGCACTATAAAACAGTCATTGGCACTGTAAGACTGGAGTTTGGGTGGGGATTGGCATTGTTATTGACTTACCCAAGGAGTTTTAAAGGTTAGTCAAAGCAAATGTTGATCTTTCAGATGGGATTGCAAATTAGTCTTTTTCTCTATAGGAGTATCTTTGGTGCAGATTTTGAATAGTTATGTTTTGTAAAAGTAAATTTATTTTTTTACATCTCTCTTTAATCCATGTTTGCATCATTTTGTGCAAGATACCAATTTCTGTGCTCTCAATAAATAATGAAAATGCAGAACTAAATGTTTCATAGCTGGTCATGAACAGCAATGAGTAACAACAACTCCTGAGAAGCTGAAAATGGTCTTGAAAGCTTACTGGTTGCTAATCACTGTATCTCTTGCAAAGCTGCTCGAAAGTTGAAGTGTGTGTGAAATTAACGTGGGTTTTCATAAAGATATAAAAATAATGGTTAACAGATACTTGTATTTCTCGCATGTTGATTGAAGTATAATGTTGTTATGTCTAAAGTGTGTTAGACTGTTACAAAAAGAATCTAATTGAAATTTCATGTTTTCTTTCAGCTCCAGTGATAAACCGATTCACCAGACGAGCATCCGGTAAGTTGGATGGAGGTGCACGTTTCATTGGTCTGTGTAACAGTTGAAACATAATGCTGACAGTGACTGTCATGTAAAACATAATATGACATTAGTCAGAGTTCTTTAAAGATGACTGACTTAGGTTAACCTCAAATTTATTACCTGATTTCCTGAGAATTGTAGCCAAGGTTTCAGGTCGCAGAACTCGCATGAAGCCTTCTTGTTGCTGTGGAATTTATGGAAAAAAAAAAAAAAGGCCTTTTTTTTTTCCCTTTAAAGAAAATAAATTATAGTCCTAACAGAACTGAACTTTGAAAGCATGAACTGAATGTAATCTGATGCAGGGTTGTCTTGCTTGCTTCATAGACAGCCTGAAACAGCAATTTGGTGATCATCTGTGCATGAAAAAATGTACAACAGTGCTAGAAATCTCCCTGTGTTTGTTAAAATGGAGCTGGTTTGTGTACGTGGTGCGTTGCTTTGCTGTGTGGAGCTGGCAGATCAGGTCCTAGAAGCAGCATTTCTGGGGTGGCGGAGTGTTGTGCTAGGAGTGTGCCTGCCTAGCTTGGTGCCTGTTTGTGTATTTTCGAGTTAACTTGGTTTGTGCTGTCTCAGAGGACTATTAACCTTATTCCATTACCTGTAACAGATCCCTCCAAATTGTGTATCATTAAAAATGAATATTCTTGGCCTCTTCTTATTGGTCTGCTGTATCATAGTCTTTAGGCTTCATTTTTGAGGGCTTTTTCTCCTGAACCTCGAGGTCCAGGACCTGAGTCTTACTGGTTTTAAATACTATGAATCTGAAAGTGGGGTGTAAAAGCCACTACTAAATGTAATGAGACTTATGACTGACTCGTAAGAGTCGACACAGTGGGAGAAGTGAGCTGTTCCTAGTCATCTCAGTATGCTAAGTTTAAAATGTAACTATAAAATGCTTTCTCTCTTCAACTGCAGATCATTTTTACTAAATGTAATGAAGTTTGTGTTCCATAATGCAGTAAGTCGATCGAGACTTCTAGTTTTGCCAGTTACAACCTCAGTCAGATCGTTCTTGTCAATAAAAATACAAGTGGAGATCCTCAGGATTACCATGGAACTGTATAGAAAAATGGAGGTTTGCATTTGCAGGATTGGTGCATAGCATATGTAGCAATGCAGTGAATTCCAAATATTCTCAGGTTTTAAGGAATGATAATACTTCATGGAAGTACTGTAGCACTAAATGAAAGGAATGATTTGTTAACTAGCACTCAGTAATAGTGAGCAGGGCTCTATGCAAATTACATTGCATGTTTTAAGGAAGGTTTTACTGTGACTGATTGATAGCTGACTTTAATGAATGCAGTCCTTGTAACAGATGTGTGATAAGCTTTTGCATTTCAGTAAGAGAGTTGGATTGTTTGAAAAACTAATACTTGCTCAAGGGGAAAAAAAAAATTAGTTATTTGTAATGTTCCTTTGAAAGGGCACTAAAAACATGTTAGAAGCCTGAAATTTGTGTACAATTATTGGGGAAATAATTTCTGTGGGCAATTAATATTTCATGTGTTTTGGTCTTGTTGTGGAGAGATAAAATAGACTTATCTTACTCAAAATAGTAAGTTGTATGGTATGGTCCAGATGTAAATCACGTGAATACACTTCAAGCTGGAACAAGGTAATACTGCACTCTACTATATATACTGTTTTATTGTGTTTCTGGGGGCTTTAGTAGTCAGAATAATTATTTTTCAAACTAGAGACCCCATGAAAGGTGATAGTTGTTATTTTTCTTTATAAATACTAGATGACTACCAGAGAGGTACAGTACACTTAAGAAACTTTATTGATAAAATATAAAATTAAAAATATGAAGCAGACTGTGCTGAGAATACAGACATTTTCCAGGGGTGTTTGCAGTCCTAACTATTTTTAGATAATTTTGTGGATATAGTGTGGCAGTCAAGATACCTTGCAAATGGAAAAGCCAGATAGCAGCCAGCTTTTTTTCATGCTTGGTAGCTTCATAGCATTCTGTCATCAAAGTTGGTTCTCATGTTTAGGAAATGAGAGGCTGACCAAATGAAATGTAGGGTTTTCTCAGGTATGGGTTTCTCTTAATTTTAGGCTGTTTAGCTAAGAGCTATTTTAAAATTTGAAATGCGCAAGATTGTTGATTCTTGAGTGAAGATGTGCTGCTCATGAACTTCCTCCAAATTAATGATGAATGTTTGGATAATCAGCTGCAGCACATGGTTTCATGTTGCATCTGATCTAGTGATACTGCAGACTGATTCCGAGAATGTGATTTTAGGGTCCCTGCCTTTGTAACACCTCTGCCCCAGGTTGTCTCTACTTCCCTTGCATAGGCCTAGGAGTTGTGTTGCCTGAAGGTGTATTGATGTAAAGAAAACAGAAATGCAGGAGGTTTTGGTGTGTTAATTTTCACTGGGTCCCCAACTGACCTGTGCTGTGACTCCCAAATAAGTGCATTTGCAAGAGCAGCACTAGTGGCTGCCTTTAGCCAGAGGTTGGATGGAGAAAGAGCTAAACTACTGGCGTCAGCTGAGGCAAAACATCCAACGATATCTGTGGCAAAGGCTCCTAGACTGTTCTGTTAAAAACTGCTTTTTGAGCTCTTGCAGTGATAAGCAGGGAGAAGCCAGGAGATGACACACATTTCTTCACAAAGAACAATAATTTGCCACAGTGGATATCTTGATTTTGATGTTTCTGTTATTCTTTGGATAATGTGTAGTATTTCACTTGGTGGCTGAAGAGAGAGTTATTTTTCCTAACTGAGCTAGAAATTAAGCAGCCAGAGCTTAATTGCCAAAGCACCTGCTGAAAATAAGAGTAAGGCATTTATTATTTAACAGCTGTTCCTGTTAGCATGCTGTGAATGTATTAATATACTGTCATTTGTATGAAGAGGATAAAGGCATAAGTAAGCCGTGATCAGTTAATTGTTCTTGAATTTCAATTTTTAAAACTTGCTGAGCTACCTAATTGAGTATCTGTTCTGTGTGTTTATGCATATGTGTGTGTATATATGCAATGTGGGCTCTACACTTAAAATACAGATATACCATAGTGCTGATGACATAGCTACTTATGGGCTAGTTAATAATGCACTCCATTGTTTTAGGTTATGCACAAAGAATAATAGTTATCATAGTCTTAAATAGAGTTTATCAAGAAGAGGCAATTAAAAAGTACTGTATAGAGCTGGAATGAACAGTGAGACAGCTGCAAGTAGCTGATTCTTACTTTTTCTTCTGAAATGTGGTGGAACTGAAATGAAGAGAAAGGAGAAAAACTGTTGAGTTGATCAAGAGATTTGGATGGGAAGAAAAGGTTGCATGGATGTAGAAGCAGCATGAAGTAGAAGAGAAAGCTGTGAATATGTTCATAAGGTGAAAAATGAGTAGAAATTCCTGAATGAGCTAAGGTAGCCAAGAGGTGCAGTTTCTAAATATAGACAGAGATTTTCTTGCTGTGGATGAGATTACTTTTCATGCATCTAAACATGAGATACCTAGGGATGGAAAGCTAATGTAATTCTGTATGTTAGCAGACCTGCTTGTCAGCATCTGGGTGGATAGACAAACAAATAAATTATCTCATTAAATACTGTCAGGAGTCTAGAATAATGCAACAAAACCAGCATGGGTTTGCTACAGAATGAGCTTAAAATTATACTTGATAGATACCATTTATGGAGGCTATTTATACCCATTTACCAGTAGTATATACAAATGTGTAATACAGTTTTAATTAAGAAATAGATAACAGTCTATGAAGTTACTTTCTACTTACTGAAGAATCCTAGAATGGTTTGGGTTGGAAGGGACCTTAAAGATCATCTAGTTCCAACTCCCTGCCATGGGCAGGGACACCCTCCACTAGAGCAGGTTGCTCAGAGCCTCATCCAGCCTGGCCTTGAAGACAGCCAGGGATGGGGCATCCACAGCTTCTCTGGGCAACCTGTTCCAGTGCTTCACCACCCTCTCTGTGAAGAACTTCTTCCTTACATCTCTTCTAAATCTACCCACTTTTTGTTTAAAGCCATTTCCTCTTGTCCCATCACTACGTGACCCTGTAAAAAGCCCCCCTCCAGCTTTCTTGTAGACCCCTGTGGTGGGTTGACCCTGGTTGGACACCTGGTACCCACCAAAGCTGCTCTGTCACTGCCCTCCTTAGCTGCAGAGGAAATAAAAGGAAAGGCTCATGGGCTGAGAGGAGCACAGAGAGATCACTCAGCAGTTACTGTCACAAACCAGACTCCACTTGGGGAAAATTAATTTATTGTAAATCAAATCATGAGTAGAAGAGCACTAAAACCAAATCTTAAAGCACCTTCCCCCTATCCCTCCCTTTTTCCCAGGTTCACTTTCACTCCTGATTTCTCTACCTCCTCCCCACCAGCAGCACAGGAGGATGGGGGTTGTGCTCAGTCCTTTGTCTGCCCCTCCTTCCTCCTCAGGCGGAGGACTCCTCACACTCTGCCCCTGCTCCAGCATGGGCTTCCCCCAATGGGAGACAGTCCACAAACTTCTCCAATGTGAGTCGTTTCCACGGGCTGCAGTTCTCCATGAACTGCTCCAGTGCGGTTTCTTTCCATGGGGTGCAGTTCTTCAGGAACAGGCTACTCCAGTGTGTGTCTGCTGTGGGGTCACAAGTCCTGCCAGCAAACCTGTTCCAGCCTGGGCTCCTCTCTCCATGGGGCCACAGCTCCTGACAGGAGCCTGCTCCAGAGTGGGCTTCCCATGGGGTCACAGCCCCCTTTGGGCATCCCCCTACTTTGGTATGGGGTCCCCCCCCCGGCTGCAGGCAGGACTCTGCTCTACTGTGTGACCCCTCCATGGCTGCAGGGCACAGCCGGTCTCACCATGGTCTGCACCATGGGATGCCAGGGAATCTCTGCTCCAGCACTTCCACCCTGGCCTTTTTTGCTGGCCTTGATGCCTGCAGAGTTGTTTCACATCTCTGTCTCTCCAGCTGCAATTTCTCTTCCCAGTTTTATTTCCCACCCATGTTGCTGATGGAGTTGGCCTTGGCCAGTGGATCTGCCTTGGAGCTTTATTGGACATAAGGGAGGCCTCTGGCAGCTTCTCACAGAATCCACACCTGTAGTCACCCCCCCACCTTGCTACCAAAACCTTGCCACAGTAACCCAATGTAGCCCCCTTCAGGTACGGGAAGGCTGCAATAAGGTCTCCCCGGAGCCTTCTCTAGGCTGAACAAGCCCAACTCCCTTGGCCTCTCCCCATAGGAGAGGTGCTCCAGCCCTCTGATCATCTTCATGGCCTCCTCTGGACTTGCTCCAGCCGGTCGGTATCCTTCTTATGCTGAGGGCCCCACAGCTGGACACGGCACTGCAGGTGGGGTCTCACAAGAGCAGAGTAGAGGGGGAGAATCCCCTCCCTTGACCTGCTGGCCACACTTCTCCTGATACAGCCCAGGATCCAGCTGGCTTTCTGGGCTGCCAGCACACACTGCTGGGTGATGCTGAGTTTCTCACCAACACCCCGAAGTCCTCCTCCTCAGGGCTTCTCTCAGTGCATGTGCTTAAGCTTCTGAAAGAGTGAAGAGAACCTAACCGCGTCTGCTCTGAGTTAGCCTTCTTAAGCTAAGAATAACTGGTAGATAGGCTCTAAGTCATCTGTTGGGAGTCTCTTATTAATAACAGAACTTTTCTCCCACAGAAAATATTTAACTTAAAAACATCATTTTTGTCCTGCGGAAAGGAAAGAAATGAAGTTTTAAATATTGTTATCTCAACCAAAAGGGAAAAAGTAGCTTTATTTATTTGCCAGTTTCTCTACAAAGCTCTAAAGAGAAATAATTTAAACGTAGTCAAGAGGCAGAGTACATCAGCGCTGAACCTCTAGAGAAGAACTGGCTTTGGTGGATCTGGAATAAACTTGCAGTCAGCTGTTGTGGAAAGAACAGAAGGAAGCAGAGAAGGCAAACTTTCAGGATTCTTCACCATGGATGCTGTTAATGACCTCTCCAAAGAAAAGAGAGAAACACATTATAAGTAAATTGATGCTTACATATATGCCTACTGCAGTGGCCATCAACCTAAGTGAGAGAGAGAGAGGGAATCTTACATGATACCTGAGATCTCTGTGCAATAAATATTTTCTTAATATTTTTTTTCTTAACTTTGAAACTCTTTTTTAATATGTAGTTGTTGAAATTGGAAATATTTTTTGCCTTTACACACACTGTTAAGAACTGTCACTTTTAGGTATATGGCTGATTAGCTGGACAGGAAAGGCTGAGAAAGAAGGAAGTAGTTCTTATGCCCTGTGAAAATATGTTTAATTCATTTAGCAAGTACTCAAAGTCAAAATATTTTTGTGTGTACACTTACGTACTGTGGTGATTTTTGAGAAAGACGGGGCTGTGTTTAGAGGCCTACTTATTCCCTTCCCCTTACAGAAGTTTCCCTAAGAATAAAAACTCCTTTTACTTGACTCTACAACTGTTAACTTAGACAATGCTAACATCTTGAAGAGAAAGGAGAAGATGCAACATTCTTATTATTCTTAATTGCTTGAGATGCCCAAAAGCCGTACTAATGGAATTGTCTAACACAGATGGTAGTTAATTTAAATTGGTAGAGAAGTCGTTTTAGTTCACTTCTGCTCAAGCCTTGCAATTATTTAAATATTTTCTCACCAGGACTTCTGAAGGTAAGAAATATTTTCTGTTAAACTCATTTGGCAAAAAACACTTCGTAGGTAACCTATGACATTTGTGATGTTCACAAACAAGTTAGCGAGCACTTTGTAGCATCAGTATGTGTAATGATGCCATCAGCGGTGGTTTGCCTGTCAGACCTTCCAGAGGTGTGACCGCACAGCTGGGAGCGGGACGGTGCCTCCACATCAGACTGGACATGCACATGCCGTCACACAGAGGCCATGTTACAGGGCTGTCCCTATGGCGTGAGTGGCCCGCGGCCCTTCATGCCCTCCTCGTGCAGCTGTGGCGATGGGCATTCTCAGCTCTCTCCGTCTGACGCACAGGGCTCACGCCTCTGCCTGGCGTATGATAGACGCCTGTGTTTTGGCACACATTCAGATAGGAGGAAAGAGGTTCTGTGCAGCCCTTGTAAAAGGGAAAATCTGGGAGCAAGTTTGCCAGAGCCATTTATCTATTCTTCATCTTTCTGTAAGGTGCCATTAGGGAGAAAGTGACAAGATAAAAGTTTTGGGCTTCATTATTCTGCACAGATGTGTGGACTGTGGATTAGTCATGCCCACGGTAGCATTTACATATCTAGCTGCTAGTTTCCAATTTAATGGTTTCTACAGAAAATGTGACAACCTACTTAAGAAACACTGAGGAATTCTACTGAATTTAGACCATGGGAATCCTGTTAGTGGAGGAATGGCTAATTGCTTTCTGAAATTATAAGTATGGAAGAACATAGGTGATATTGAATTCAGTCGTTAAATATAAACTAGTATTTAGGAAGAGCAAATCAATACTGTTGGTCAAGAATAGAATATGGCCCTAGGAACAGGATTTAATTTGTAATTTCAATCTGTTTGAATGATACTGAGATTTTTCTTACAGATTGGCACCCACTTTCCTATGGCATGTTAGAAATTGTCAGAGAAAGGCAGCTAACTGAAATGAAGTGCTATTCCCTTTTATACAGTAAGGAAGAAGCTGGAATTGTACCAGAAATAATGGTGAGGAATGAGGTAACTGTAAACTCCCCTTTGAAATGCTCAGGTAGGAGGCAGTGTCGCTGTAGGAGCATATTAAGTCATAGTGACAGAAGGGAGAAGAATAGAGAACTTTATTGATGAACCGGTAATTCGAGCGTAGTTCTTCGACCAGACTTACTGGTTCTGCTTGTTCCGAGTGACGAATAACTCCCAAACTGAATTCAAGTGAAGCTGGATTCATCTTTGTTCATTGCACACACGTAGTCAATCCATAATTTAAAATGCCTAATCCTTCCGTTTTTTTTAAAATAAACAGGGACATAGTTGACATACAGTAGTATCTGATACTAAAACTCAGTAAAGTCCCAAGGCTGCCATTGTAGCAGTGAGGAAAGCCAGGAAAAAAGGTGCTGTCAGAAGTTAATGACTAGATCTACATTGCATGACAGAGCACAGTAAAGAAGGCACCTGAGCTTATGGTAGCACATCAGTGTGGCAGCTTGGGGCTTACTGGAGGTGACAGAAGCAGAATATCGTACCTAAATTCAGCCTGCTGAACCTTGAGGAATTACCCAACACCCATTTCCATTAATGAATGAGGAGTATCCTGAGCTTATGGGAACTGGAGCACCCATATTCAAGTCAAAATGTTTAGCTTTAATTTTGCCTGCATCAGAAATGGAATGCCCTACGTGCATTCCTTAAGTGCATGAAGTACTTAGCTATACGCTGTAGGAGTTATGATGCTGTAACTGTATGGGCACAGCAGTTTAAAGATAAGGTCATTATCTCTCTTTGCCCTGTGGTATATCTACACTGTGATTATTTTTTTTTCTGTGTGCAGTAGTGAAACTTGCAACTCACATATGCCATCTGCCCTTGCAGGGTTATCCCATGGCCAGTGTCACAGGGAGAAACGAGCCACAGAGTTTTGCCCAGAGTAGCCTCTGATAGCAGGTGCCACGAGAGCTGGTGGGACTTGTCTCTGGACTGAGCTTAGGCTGCTGGATAACAATATGGGCATGGTGCACTGAGCTGTAGGCGCCTTACAGTCACTGGGTCAGGGAGCGTGCTGCGCTTCAGTCTGGTCCCGCTGAAAGTGCACGTTTAACTCTTGAGAATGAAGGACTGATTTTGGTGGCCTGCCCCACCACACTTTTGGGTCCATGGAAAGTTGGTGACAGAAGCTGTTTCCCACCCAATCCATAACCAAGTGATCCAGCTTCCTTTCTGCAGTTTCTCTTGCGTAGCTCTTTGCTGTGCACTTCACAGATTCTGCTGCAAATGAGACAGTCACAGAAACAAGAGTTTAATTTGCTCTGTCTGGTCATCTTTTGTGTTTTTCTAGGAATTTGAGAAAAGGTTCTGAAGAAAAATGATGTGGTAAAGTAGGCTTAGGGATGCTTGGATAGTATGTGTATTTGCTTCCCAATGCTAGCCAGTGTTTTTGTTCAGAATGTCTAATAAAATAACATCATGACGTTAAACTTGAAGTACTTGTTCCTGACCTGTTGTTACCTTTAGATTTGTTGCTTTTGATGCAGATCTGAGGAAGAGTTTGTGTGCTCAGAAGCTTGTCAGCCTCCTTATTGGGGCAGTTATTTCAGCTTTCTAGTGAAAGATTCTGCCTGTGAAACTTTCTTCTCTAGATCATGTTGCACCTGTACCGTAACTATTCCTTACTACAGTGTATAGTTGGAAGGTAGCATTCTTAGCCTAATTTTGTTTTCATTTGAATATCTGTGCATTGCTTCTGGAACATTTTGAGTGGTTCACTTTCACCATTCCTTTATTAAACCTCCAAAATCTAAACCACAGGTTTTAGCAGGTCGTGTCATAGTGTTTCCTTGTGTAGATCATGAGCAGAGATTGAACACCAATTTTTCAGAGCCCATTTGTGGAGCCGAGTTACAGAAATAGGCAACCGTTGCAAATTAATGTCATGGCAGATTTTAGATGGGGCTATGCTTAAGCTGTTTTGACAGAACACTTTAATGCTAAGCTTAATCAAAGATGAAGTGATTTAGTAGATGCATACTATAAGGCAAAGTTTGAAGTGATGGAGGAAGGGGGGAATGAAAGCGAGAGAGGGGTGATGGTAGGAATAAATACGTCAGTCTTGTGCTGTGTGATAGGTTGCTACAGAGAGAGTTATCAATATTTGTCCCAAGGAGGTGACAGGGAAGGAAGGAAATAAACAGAGTGGTTGGCCTCATTTTTAAACACACAAATATTTAGGCTACGCTTTGGGGAAACCTTTCTAACTAAACACTTAGTGAAGCCATAGACTAAACTGCTCAGGAATCTTGTGTTATCTCAGAGGATTTAAGGAAAGGTAAGAGGTTTTTCTGCAGGGATAGAGATGTAATAGATACTGCAGCAATGCATAGGGATGATTTAGATGATTTCTTGAGGTTGTATCTGTACTTGTGCGTGTTTAGCTGTCCTTGCAAGCATGCATTTTTAGAGTATGTTTTATAGACTGACTGAAATGTACAGAGTAATTATGTTTTAAATTGTGCCACTTGGTAAAGCTAGATGTCAGTCCCTTCAGAAAATAGGAGAGTTATAAATGTGTTTTGAGTTCACAAACTACTGCATATACCCCTTTATAGGAAACTGTAATTTTTCCTGCTGTTTTAATATTAACTTTGGAAAGTATTCTGTTTATTAATTTTACTGATTCAAAACTATTATCGTAGTTTTTTCAGCTATTTGAGCTGATCTTGTTTCTGATATATGAAACATAAACTGGAGGTTAGTGTTGAAATACGAATCAAATTTGTCTTAATGGGCTCTTGCCCAGTCAGTTTGATGAAGAGCTCAGATATCCTAGCAAGGTATGGCACTGTTAAACTGACTGGACAATTCCTTTAAACTCGTTTTTTGTATGTTACTAGTAAATAAGATGGGTATGGGAAAGTGCCACAGTAGAGCTTGTGTTTATATGCTAAGCCCTTCCCGCAGCCAGCTGTGTGGCCTCATCCATACTGCCATTTGGGAACAGTACCATTTGGGACAGTGCCAGGGCTCATGCCTGAGCCTGTCTCCCCATGCTTTTCCAGGTAGTCAGGTAAGCATATGTGGTGTGTCCCCCTCCCCGCTTAAGCAATAACCACCAGTGGCAGTCATGATGGCTACATCCAGCTTCAGTTGGACTTTGGGGAGAGGGATGGCAGCACAGTAGCCAAGGGCTGTCTGGCGCTGTAGCCCAGACATCTTGCTGGTATGCAAATGTGAGTATAATTCAGTCATCTTACTCCATAAATAGTGGACAACCCAGGGCCCATGCAGCTCTCCTGCACGGCAGTGGGCTGTATGCCAGGATCTCCCTTTGAGTAGGGACGTCTCTGAGTTACTTGAGGTTGAGGGAATCCTTTTCACATCAGATACTCGGAAAGTGAATTGGGAATAAGTGCACTGAAACTTTGAAATGTTCACTAAGTTATATAAAGGATTGATTTGCACGTATGTAATCCTTTAGACATAAACCATTGACCAAGTCTGGAACTACTTCTGGATCCAGCCTCACCTAGACTCCTCTCTGAGGAGGTTAGAGCACAAGGGGTTGTTTGTCTCTGAACCTCATGACTCCACAAGAGAGTCTCCCTGGCAGTTTTGTCTGACCCTGTCCTCTATGCAGTAAATAACCAATTGCACTTTGCCATCAGTCTTGTTAAACCGCTGTCACGTTTGCCACTGAACTTTAACTACTGGTTTCTGTCAATAAAGTATATTGCTGCTGCTCTCTTGTGAGTGACGTGCATCTCTCTCCCAGCATCAGCGTAGTCTCCTCTTCTGCTTGAGACTAGATAGGGGTCTGTCTAAGGACCTAAATGTTTTTTCCTCTTGTTTCAGACCAGTATTTGGCACCCTTATTTGTAATGCTTTAATGTAGTGTCTGATACTTGTTTCATGACCAAACAAATCCATTGTAGACAGAGGTCATCATCTTGCTATGTAACTAAGTAGTAGTGAATAAATTCCAGAGACAACAGGTTTTTCAGACAACACAGACTTTCTATCAAAGTAAATAATAGAAATGAGGCCAAATGTTCCTATTAATAACAATAAATATGGCTGTTATTTATCTGCAAGCAGTAGTTCGCATGTGTCAATGATTATTGAATAAATGTACTAAGATTTCTTAATGGATGCTGTCACATTGCAGTGAATGATGTGAACTAGTTGCTACACAGATTATTCTCTGTTGTATTTTAATTTCTCTTTATAACCAGGTTTTTTAGATTAATAGTTCCTCTCTTGTCTCCAGCTAACATCTGACACGCAACAAATTCTTCCTGTGTCTGACAACCTGTAGATGATGCTGTATTCTCTGTTTTAACCTGCTTTCAGGTTTGCATTCACCACTGATAATCTTGGCGATCCCACTAACACCCCAGAATCAAGGCGTGATCAGAGAAGCTAATAATCTTCTGGTGCTTTTGTGGGGATGCTTGTAACTCATGATTTTGAAGGAAGTAGTGTAATTGCTATGTTTTTGAATGATTATGCACATTAGTGAAAGAAGTAAGAAGGATTTTAAAGTTATTTTTACACTGTTTTCAACACAAATCCTAAATGCAGCCCCATAGTATCTACTATGAAGAATATTAGCTCTACCCCAGCCAAAACCAGCACAGGACTGTACCCCAGATCACTGGGAATTACAGCTCAGGCTCTTGTGATGTTGCAGAGCAGCAGTGTAAATGGTGTCTTGAATAAATGAAAAGTTGGAAATAAAATTCTATGTGTAACTGTTCCCTAAATGGTTGTGAATGATGTGCCTGGAATGAGCTACAGGAGTGGCCTCTAAGGGACAAAGAAATTTTTTTTAAAATTACTTTTTCTAGATTTGCAGAATAGTGGCCTCTGGCCCTTCTAGCCTAAGACCATGCATGGAACAGGGTGGTCTTGGTCTGGGCTGGTGGGCAGCCCATGGCAGTCTCCAAATACTCGGACTGTGTCTTTGGATGGAGGAGAGTGTGTGAAGCAGAGAAAGGGCTAATACCTGTGTGCACACTGAGATGCACGTGCTCATGCACACACAGCTTTTGCCATACGTACGCTTCTAACGGTTTAATAGCAAATCATACGGTTTTTGTGGCTGGGTGTGCACACATACAGACATGGCACAACCTTATATTTTGTTTTCTAGCTTTTAATAATAGGTAAATCTAGTGGAATATTTACAGACTGTGTAACTGTTAGTGTAGAGAGATGCTTTAAGCGGAATGTGGGTTCATGATTTTGTTAAAGAAATTTATTTGCAAAAAAAAAAAAAAACAAACGCTAAGTATTTACTAAATTTGCTTAAAAGCTGTAATGTGATTTGTCACACACTGTTATTCATCTCTGTATTCTTACTTTCTAAGTAGAATTGCCTTTGTGTTTTCTTTCTCAATGCTTTTTGTGGAATTCTAATTTTGTGGTCCTTAAGGCAGTACTCAGTTTCATCTACTGTGGCAGGTAGACATTTACCTTTC
Source organism: Rhynochetos jubatus (assembly GCA_027574665.1). NCBI lineage: Eukaryota > Metazoa > Chordata > Aves > Eurypygiformes > Rhynochetidae > Rhynochetos > Rhynochetos jubatus. The sequence goes on from CM050652.1 coordinate 15,255,569, forward strand.
TTAAAAATTATTTTTATAGTATTTTGACGGTTGAATTTGGTGGGGGGAAATAGTTGAAATTGTGATACAGTGCACTGATGTTTATTTGAAATGCTTGGTTTGAACTGAAAATTTTTCTAGAGTTAATGTACCAGCCTTAGCTTTAGTAAAAAGTCAAAGTTTACTGAGTTTCAGAATATGTTACTCTCTGGGTAACTGGACTAGATAATTGTGGTTACTAAAAAGTGCCAATAATACCCATAATTCTGACATACCCATAGATTTCTGGCAGAAAATTTTTAGGATGCAGTATTTTGTGGTTTGGCTCTGACTATAATGTAGTTCTTCAGAGTCTTGAGTAGAGTTCTTTCACTGTTGACATTTTCAAGGCTGAAGCAAAATCAGTTTCTGTGTTATGTGATTTTAGTTTAATGATCAGATATGTGACAAAATAGCTTTAAAATTTATGGTTAAAAGCTCCACATTAAGGTTGAATTATTAAGTGGAAAAAAAATCTTGTTTACCAAAAGTTTAAACTGACTGATTGTGAGTTACGCTTTCTGTCATGAATTTATTAAGCCTATGTATTCAGGGCTAGACCTTATTTTTATCAAGTGCTAAGTATGTCCCACCGATTTCGATGAGAATGAAGGTGCTCAGTTGGATGGAGATTGAGGTGGAAGGTGGTTGTATTGTGCAAGAGAGGAAGCAAATTTCAGGGGCATTTCTGTTTGGTTCACACTTTTCATGCAGGGCCCCTTAATCAGAACACAACGTGACTGATGGATCATTTTCAAAGACATTATTTATATGAGCAATTGGAATTGTGTCTATTTATAGGCTGGTTGCAATCACATCCGACTACTGGGTTTCTTAGAGCATTTATCGTACGAGAGGTACCAGCAGGAACTCTGCATTTACATCCCCATGTTGCCCTTTTCAATGAGACCTCCATTTTTGCCTCCTTGCATTGGTTTCATGACTGCAAAGTCAGAACTACCTCTGTCCTTCCTTCTGAAGATAAAATCAACACACTTCAATGATTAGGTATGAAATTGCACACTGATGCAAGTGGGTAGAACACGCGTAAGTGGCTTAACAGAAGGGAATAATGTAACGCTGGGCTGGTTGGCTGGCTGGAAGCTCTTTGTTCCCAGCCATCTGGGATATGCGTGTACGCTTCCTTCACTGTTGAACAAACGCTTAGTATCAGAACTTTGGGGTTTTTTAACCTGTGGTTTTGTGTTCCACACAAAATGAAGTGGGACTGGCAGGACTGTTTGGTTCTTCATATTGTCCTCTTATTTTCGTGGAGGATCATGCCCAGTGAAGGCTTAAAATTCCATTTTACACTTGAGTCATTGATCCGTTAGTTGATATAGCCACAAACATTTTGGGAACTGTATGCTGTTTCCCTTTACCTCTGACACGGATATTGGGGAATATAAGTTAGAATTTGATGTCTTTTTGCAGACAGCAAAACTGGTGACTAGCAAACTGTCTTTTTAGGCTTTTGAGGATTCTTTTCACTTTGATTTTTTTCAATCTTGTCTTCCTTGAGAAATCCAATTTTATTCATACTGTCTCTTTTGTGCTTATCATAATATATCATTACAGTGATGAACATTTCAAACCAGATTGGAACAAGAGCCTGTAACTGTAATCCAATCCGGTGGTCCCCTGCCTTCTAAAAACTGTATTAAACATTAGCATTTTGCGCCATGCCCTTGTGGCCATTGAACCTCAGAAGTTTGTTCTTCACGATGGAGAGCTGAAGGCCTGGAGTTGTTGGGTAGTACCTGGGTGAGGGAGTGGAGACCCTGAACCGTGTGCTCCCATTTTCTCTCAGGTCTTGAAGCACCCCGTTATGCCTTTTCTTTCTATTATATTCTTGCAGATGTAAGGAATGGCTGGGGACTACGGGGGACAGATGCACCAGAGTATGAGGGAGCGAAGGCTCTGTATGTGGTGTATCCACCCTTCTCTGGATCCCACAGGCTACCCATGCTGTATGTACAGTGCTTTTACATGGCATCTCTAATTCTTATATAGTCCTGTAGTTATTACCTGGCTTCATCCTTACAAGTGTATTATGTTAATAATATTTAACTTCATGAAGGCCTAAAAATATCCCAAGGGTCTTCTGCTTTGCCCACTGAAAGCAGTGGTAATATTTATGCTTTTTTTACCAAGTTTTGACTGATTTTTTTTTAATTGATAATTTTTAGAGGTCAGTGTGATGATGAGTTATGAATGGGTTTATATGATCTGGAAGATCTTAAAATTTCCTTTCATTAACAGCTTACTGATTTTTTTTTTTATCTTCCCTCTACTGTGCCTTTTCGAAGTCATTAGATTTTCAGTGGTGACAGTGTCACAGCGAACACTTTATTCTGAACTGTTCTTGGAAAAGAATAAAAGAAAATACGAAAGGCCTTTTTCTTACTGGGTGTAAATGTAACAGTAGGAATTCATGTCTATTTTAGATAGTTTTGTTATCATCAATAAATAATTGTGTCTTACTGTGGGTGATACTCTAAGTGAACATTGACAGTGTCAGTATGCGTACTCCTCACTGCAGATGACATCATTATTTTCCCTTGGCAATACCTGTAGGGACGCAATACCCGATCCTCTCTCATCCTCAGAGGGAGGAGTGGGTTACAGCACAAGTGGACAGTACCTGTCCAGTCATCCAGCCACGCTGCAGAGATGAACCACTTTCTGCTTAGGCAGATTTTCTTCTGCGTGGTGGGTTATTCTACTCCTATTCTTTTTGTTTAAAGCAGCAATGTCTTTAGAATTTATGTCCACTGCTGTGAGACTTGGAGGTTTGAATTCCATCTTGGATCCGTATGTTAAGGTTTTTTTTATTGCTTAGAAAGTGGTATATTCCTCATAAGTGCTCGATTTGCTGTTCTTTTAAATTTAGCAAGGGAAGGGATCGGGTGCCTGTGTTGCACCAGCATGGAGCTGAGAAAGCCACGAAGGCCTCGTCTGGTTCAGGTGTGTGACATTGCAACGAGCCTCTTGGTCACTGCCAGGCACCAGCACCACTCTGCGCACCTCTGGGACCAAACTGATTAGGATGCTGTTCCTAAGGTGACTCCTTGAGGAGGTGTCTGTCTCTTTCTTCAGACTTGTCATGATAAAGGTGAGACTGGTGGGACTTGTAGAGTTACCAGAGTGTCTTGTGACATGGATGAAACTTGTCTGTTGACACTCATTCTGTAGCACTCTTATTAAATATACACTAAGAGGTTAAGCATGCATCAGCTTTCTCCAGTTCAGCAACTGTGTGATTTTACCCAACTAGGGGTACCTCTGTAGAAGGGGCACTTGGTTCTCAGTAGTAACACACGGCACTTAGTACTACAAGTTGAACTCACTTTCTTGAACAGTGTCCTCTCAACCTCATTTTTGATCACTCAACACCAGAAATAATTTTAGACCCTCAGTGCTGCAATACAGTCCCTAGGATGTGAATGTGGATATGAAAATTAACGTTCTCTTGGGTACTTTCTTTGGTGGGTGGTGGTGGTGGTAGTCATTTGGAAATGCATCTTATTCCAGAAGGGGAAAAGGAGCTGTGGGTATGGATGGGGTCATTCGTTGCACCTGATGCATTATAGGATTCTTGAGGTAAATACTGAGGACCCCCTGTTCTCTGTTTATATTTCAACCAGCACTAGTATTGGATGCCTCAGTTCAACTGCTTAGTTGGGAAGTAGGTAGACATATGTATCACACTTCAGGATGTGGGCTCAGCCTTTTTCTCCCCCTGCGTTCTCTTGAGACAGTGCCTCTGGCTGGGTGTTCTCCATCTCACGCCAGAGAGGACGGTGTTTAATGTACTGCAGTGGCCAGTGTGCTTGTCAGGTTATGTTCAGGTGAGTGAAAGGTTAGCTTAAGGTTTCTGTAATTAAAACATATGGAGACCCCACGGGTATTTCGCATCAGTTGTCTGCACTTCTGGTGTCACTCCCCAGTAATAAGGTCATTCAGAACTCATTTGACTTTCTTAGGAGAAACACTATCTCTTGCCAATTTACTGCCTATAGCATTGCTAAGGAAACTTCATATTTTTATGAAGGTGGATTTTCTATACTCTGATGCAGTTCATTTGTTCCTGGTCATGTTAAATGCCTGGCAGTCTGAAAAAAAGTTTGCAGGCCATTGTTGGATATGTTGAACATTTTCTCCGTTTGCTTCAGTCTGTGCTTTTATCAGTGAGGAGCCTCGGATGAGGCCTAAGATGGTTAAATTAAAGGCAATATCTGCAAAATAATGATTTCAGATGAACTACATAGCATCAGAAATTTCTTTACCATAAAACAGTAATGAACTGTGGCATTGGGACATAAACACCAATAATGTGCTCAGGGCTACAATCTGTAGCATTTTTGCCTGTTATGCATTTGGCTGTTTGCAGTTCCTGCAGTCTTTACCAGTATGCTGAAGGCGGATGCTGCTTATGTTAAGCATTTGGAAATGGGGGCTTTTTTTCCATATTTTGATGATCGTTCTTTTGTATATCCCATCATTAACCATACTTTTCAGTTTCTCCATATTACCCCATGTCTCTTTGTGCATCTGGGTTCTCAAGATAAGCATTTAGCAGTCAAATCTTTTATCATCCCTGATTATAAAGTTCACTTGACCACTTGTTGACTTCAGAACAGTAAAATCTAGTTTATACTAATGGTGAATAAATGGTTTACTTTCTGGTCAGCTGCTTAGCGTCAGTGTCTCCTGTGCAAGTGGTGTGCTGAATTTTTGTGATAGTTCACACCAGATTTTACTTGCAGTTCTGACTTCATTGTAGTCTTCTGTGATAAATCTACACATCAAGCAGATCAATGTTCTTCAGGTTCTGCAACACCTCCCTTGTGACAGGACCAGGCCAAAATCTGCAAGGGAATATCTCCAATTTTTCCACCCGTCTTCAAGAACAGTGACATCAGATGTGTCCTTTGCTCAGTGATGACAGAAAAGCCTTGAGCTTACCTGTGGCAGCATTCTAGATGTGGTGAAATGAGTGTGGAGTAGAGGGGGCCGATCACTTCTCCTGTTCATACAGCCCGGGCGGTGGTCGGTGCTTCTTGGTGCTGGGCACTGCAGGGCACTGCTGGCTTGTGGTCAGCAGCTGCCCACCAGGACCCCCAGGGCCATTCTAGGGGAGCAGTTTCCTGAGCATGGGGTGCCCAGCCTGTGTTGTTGCAGGGCTGGGGATGAGGACAAGGGATGTTTGGGTGCATGTGCCTCTTCTGAGGGTGGTCTGCTACCAGCTGTGCTGCTATCTTTGTAACTTTTATGCTGAATAATTATTTAATCATTAAACCTGAAATTTTTGGAAGTGTCAAGGGAACTGTATACAAATTAAATCAAGATGTTTAGCACTGCTGCTTAAACACAGGGCATTCATAAAGGAGCACAATTGCCTTGGGCTTCCTTCAGCTTTCTCTGTGGTGTTGATTGTTCCCTCTAAGTTTTATCTCTAAAAGAACATTGTTACAAATGACTCTTTTGTCTGAAGAAGCTAGATACTGTTCTGTCTTACCCTAAGAGTTCATTTATTCTCCTTTGATATTTAATGTTGTTGCTGCTGAAGAGCATCTGCAGGTACTTCCTTTGCCCAGAGAAAAAGACAGAACTGTAAGCCTGAATTCTAGCACCCTGCAAAGTGAGATGTTGACTCTCTGTTTAACTTGTGCTGCAATTCTACAAGCTTTTCTGAAAAATGGTCACCTGGGATACATGATTTCCTAGGATACTGGTTTCAGTAAACGTAAGGTGTCTGGCTCAGATTATGATCTTTATTTTTTCCAAATTTAAGGGAATTGTAGTTTATAGAGGGAACGTGTTGCTATCCCTCCTCTCATGAAGTAAAAATAGAAATAAGTATCTTTCCTCCCTTCCATTCAGTAAATAATTTCACATGTGAATTATTTCACTGAAAGTATGGATGTGTTTTGCATGTACGCGTGTAGCTGACCAGGGAGAAACTGAGTTAGAAGCATGAATTTTATGTTTAGTTTTCAATATGGCGAGTCCCTTTTTATTCTGAGGTTTTCTGGTGTGGATTCAGTTGCTGCATTCGCACTCTTGAGCTTTCTCCTGTTGTCCGACGGTTTCGTTTTCTGCTGAAACAGCGTAAGGTCGTGGTTGTGTAGGGGAATGCACAGAGCCAGTCCCAGTGGGGATCCTGTGTAATAAGGCAAGAGACTATGAGTTGAGATTTCTGTAAAATGAGGAACTCTGCAGAAAATGCTGGGTACTGGAACAGGGACTGGAATACAGCAGCGAAGTATTTATGGAGATGTGTTCAGCTTTTTCCAAGACAATGTAATGTAATTGTTAGAGATTTGTTGCAGGAGCCTGGGGGCCATTCAGACGTGGTTCCCTTTGGTCCTTTCTTCAGTAAGTGGAAAGAGCACAATCTTGTTTGGTCAACTGCAGGTGGACAAGGGTGCTTTTGTCATCGCAGCTATTTGGGTATGGAGTAGACTGGGAAGTCCAAAACAACAGGCTTGGCAGTCTGAGGCGGTTTGAGGTCACATTGCTAGGTGTTCATCAATGATCATCTCCTGCATACTTTGTCAGTTTTCCTGAGTCCATCTTTAACCAGCTTCTCTTCAAGTGCAACGTGCTTTTAAGTAGGGAGTGAGAAAACAGTTACGTGGTGGCAACCAGCATAAAAGAGAAATACATCTTGGAGTGTCCTACGTGTGTTGATGATACCTCATCCAGCCTTTCTGCGTCTTCTTTTAATGGTATAAAACAAGAGGGATTGATACAGCCCTGTGGACATCAGCAAAATCCATAGGTAGAAGAAGAAACAGAAGTGGTATAACAGTATGCGGGGAAAAAGGCAGATTCACATCAGTTCGTGTGTTAAACCCATTTAGTGTCTTGAATACCATAGTATTTAGTTCATAATGGTACCAAATGTGTGTGTGTGGGAAGGGTGGAGGGTGTTTAGAAAACTGGGACTAAAGATGCATTTTTTTCAGTCGAGTACACTGTCTGTATTTACCTTTGGCTGAGGACTTTCTGAGAAATACTAATTCCAAGTAGTGACAGCTCGCTAGCTGAATGAGTGGAGGGTTTGGTTTGGTGTTTTTCTTTTTTTTTTTTTTTTTTTTTCTGTTTAGAAAAAGATTAAGTAGTTCTGTGAGACACTGATGTCTTCTTTCTTGTTCTGAGTGTTAACTAGTCACACAGTTATGGACAACTTCTATTATTAGGGATGTAGATGTGGTAATCTGTGTCCTCAGCGTGATTTCAGTCCCATTTCTTGGAAGGATAATATTTGTATTCTTTTAGTTTGTTATAGTTGTCTGCGCTACTACAGATGTAGGCGAGTGTGTAGTGATTGCTGTGTTGGGTGCTTGCTTTCTTACCTTAGTATGTAGTACCAGTATTATTTCGTAACAACAGTTAATATTTTGACTATGAAAAAATAAACCAGCATATATTATTTCATAGTTATGGTTTGTCTTCTAAACTTCCTTCGGTTGTCTAAAGAGAATCCTGTCAGCAAAAACTCTTAAATGGATTTTCTGGAATTGTAGAGAAACCAGATGTTCAAAATCAACCTTTTCAAAACTTGGCAAAAATACTTTCCATAATGCTTTTTGTCTACCTGTCTTCCTGTTTTATCTGGGATCTGTTCAGTAAATTTAGTTTATCATATTTCTTGTATAAAGAATTATATGAGCATGATTTAGCCATTCGGCTAAAGCCAACATACCTAAATTCAGCATACTAAAATTCCAGGAAACAAGCTCCTTTAGCTTATTACTGCATTTTATTTTGCTTCACAGCCTGGGCCCAGGAGGAATGAAGAGCATCTCATTACAGAGCATTTAGTAATGTAGAATGTAGGGCACTTCTGGAAAATGAGGAAAGGTGGGTTCAAGCTTCCTTCCCTTGGTCCCATAGCTGTGAAAAACAAAGGTAAATTTGCTATAGCAACCGTTCTTTTAAAAGGATGACTGCTCCTCTTTTTTAGGTGCCTATCCTCAGCTTGCTATTCTGAATCCCATATGGATGTAGAGTTTTCTGTGAAGCCTGTTGAGATTGAATTTTGCACTTCCTTAGCTTTTCGAACCAAGTCTACCCCGCATGTGGGAACACTGGATTTGACACATCTCTCTGAGGAACGCTTGTAGTTATGACTTAATTAGAATACTCCTAGGAACCTTTGGAATAAGGTCTAAGTTTAGTATTGTCTGTACGTTCCTCATTTTGCTGGATGATTGGTCATACTGCTGTTGACAGGTTTTCCACCTGTCTTGGTCAAATCAGTTCCGTTCGCTGGCAGGACACTGAGACAAGCTTGTCAGAGCCAATTGCTTGGGCTTTGTCCCTAACCTCCCTACCGCCTTTCTTTGCATTAGTCTTTGGTTTGGAGGTCGCTTTCTCGTGTCTGCCCTTAATCTACACTGTTTTCTGTTTTCTTGAATCCTTCTGTATCTTTACATGTCCTGTCATCGGTGATTATTTTCTTTGTGTGTCATTCCTAACCATTTTTTTCCCTTACTACATCCTTCCTTTAGCTCTCAAGATCTTGTGTTAGTCTTCAAAACACCAGCATACAAAATAGCCATAAATATGAGGTTCCATAAAAAAACCTTCTTTTGTTTCATTAGCCTTGGTGACTCTGCAGATTTGTAACGTTAGTCCCTCTCTTTTCCCCTCCTCCCTGTTCCAGTCCCCTTAAATCAGGGTGGTGCTTGGCTGTTTTATCTGGTGATCTGCTGGCAGACATGAGTTCTGCTGTTCATTTTTTTTCCCCTCTTGAATTCCGTGTTTCTTACCTTTTTTGATTCTACTCCTACTTTTCCAAGTGCTCCTTTACACAGCATAGGCACTCCTCCAGTGTGTGCTTGGAGAAGAGTGTCTTTTACTTCTTCCCCTTCTCTGTGCCCTTAACTCACCTTATTGTGGTGAGTTGACCTTGGCTGGACACCAGCTGCCCACCAAAGCCACTCTTAGTGGTCCCCCTCCTCACCTGGATAGGGGAGAGAGAATATCTTGGCACATGAGCCATTCATTATAAGGACAAGGAGATCCCACAGCAAATACCGTGCAGAGGAAAACAGACTCGATTCAGGGAAACATATTTAATTTATTACCAATCAAATCAGAGTAGGGTAATGTGAAATTAAATTTTAAAACACCTTCCCCCCACCCATCCCTTCTTCCTGGGTTCAAATTCACTCCCAGTTTTCTTTACCTTCTCCCCACAAGTGGTGCAGGGGGGTGAGGAATGGGGGTTCTGGTCAGGTCATCACATGTCCTCCCTGCAGCTTGGCGGGAGGACTCCTCATACTCTTTCATTGTTCCAGCATGGGTTCCCTCCCACAGGAGACAGTCCTTCACAAACATCTCCAACATGAGTCCTTCCCACAGGGTGCTGTCCCTCAGGAGTTGACTGCTCCGGCCTGGGTCCCCCCGCAGGGTCACAAGTCCTGCCAGTAAACCCGCTCCAGCCTGGGCTCCTCTCGCCATGGAGCCACAGCTCCTGCCAGGAGCCTGCTCCAGCTTGGGCTTCCCATGGGGTCACAGCCTCTTTTGGGCATCCCCCTACTCCAGTGTGGGGTCCTCCCCAGGCTGCAGGTGGGTCTCTGCTCCCCCGTGACCCTCCATGGCTGCAGGGCACAGCCGGCCTCACCATGGTCTGCACCATGGGATGGTGGGGAACCTCTGCTGCAGCACCTGGAGCACCTCCTACCCTTCCTTCTCCACTGACCTGGGTGTCTGCAGGGTTGTTGCTCTCACATATTCTCACCTCTCTTCTGACTGCAGTTGTGCAGTTTTTTCCCACCTTCTTAAACTTGTTACCCCAGGGGCGCTCCCACCATCACTCCTGGGCTTGGCCTTGGCCAGCGGTGGGTCCGTCTTGGAGCCGGCTGGCTTTGGCTGTGTTGGACACAGGGGAAGCTTCTGGCAGCTTCTCACAGAAGCCACCCCTGTAGCCCCCCTGCTACCAAACCCTTGCCACTCAAACCCAATGCACTTACTTACTTCTATGAGTTTTGCATTTTCTTTTCTTTTCTTTCTTTTTTTTTTTTTTTTCCAAATAATTCCCAGTTCTTTCTGTCCTATGTGTGACTGATTCTTACGTCTGACCTTCAGTGTCTTATAACTTCACAATTTGAGTACTTGCTTTTCTGGCATTTTTCTCTACTTGTATTTTTCTCCCATTTTCTTTTTTTTGTTTTGTTTTGTTTTACTCTGCAAGGTTTGTAAATTCAGTGGCATCTTTCTGCACACATCTGTCTTATTTAACCTATCATTAAAAATAATTATTAGTCCCAAATACACACATTTAACAACCAAAACTAATGCCTCCTTTTCAGATATTTTGCAAGATTAAGGGCAAGACATGAGTGGACAAACCAAAGGAGAGATTAAAAGAGATTAATGGGTAATAAATATGTTTGAATTTCTATTTCTGTTTCCCCTTGGAGGTGTTCTATATATATATATGTATAATTTTGCCATCAGCTTTGAAAAGTTAGGCTACAGTAGTTTTTCAAGAAGTGACTAAGTATGTTATTGACCACTTTAGTGCATCTTCAAATGTATTAGAACTCCTCTGAACAGTTTTAGTTTACACAGTTCAGTAAAATGAACAGCAGATATTTTATCATTTTTGGCTCTATTGTATGAAACCTGACATTATGTACAGGATAAATTACAAACACTGTCAGACTGGACAGATAATGCATTCTGGCTAAAAACAAGCTGTTGATGTGGTTTACTGCACTGTATGTAGTTTCCTTCAACTGTACTACTATGTTACTAGTTTGAAAATACAAGTATGTACATCTCAGCAGGCTCTGGAGATGAACAGTTGTAGCTTCAGTTTTCAAAATGTTTGTAGCAAATCAGGTTTAAAAGCTGTTTGGTATTTGAATTGTATTTAAAATACTGAAAAATATGTTGATGTAAGATAATATTAAATCTGATTATATAAAGCAGATAAATAGGCAAAAATGTTAGGTTGCATTGTTCAGAATATGTTTTCTTAATAGCTGCAATTTATATTTGCTCACTTCCTATGTAAGGGTTGAATTTTCTAGTGGGAAAATAATGTACACTCTCTGAGAAGAAAATAATCTGTAGTTGATGGCTATGAAGTACTAAATATGGGAAGAAGAGCTGTGTGCAGTTCTGTTTTTATCTTGTAGTATTAGCAAATATAAAGTTGAAATGTATGCAAAGAGCTCTGTGTCTGCTCGGACTTTCTCAAGTATTTATGCATATTTCAGATATGTCCCAAATAATACACTGTAGCATTGTGAACTGCTTGGACTGGTATGAGAATGGAACAGAAGGTTATACAAGTCAACATCAGAGTACATTATGTTCCTGTATGTTATGCTACTCCATATGCTATATCAGGAAAGCTTTATATGGTATATACTGGCACACTCTTCTAGTGGAAGTGCATCTTGCTTTTGTAACATCTGTTTTCTTTCATAACTACCTGCAATGTTCTGGACACTGTAATGTGTGTTTGTGCTGGGTTTCACTAGCCAGCCAGCCAAAGTCAAGCACTTCCTGAGAAGCCAAGCAAAACTACCTTCTACCATCAGCCAGAAGCCTGGTTGGTTTTTTAGCTCCATCTTGCCAAATTACACACTGAAATAGGACTAGAAAGAGGACTAAGTACTATTTAAGGCCTTAGGAAAATTCTGTTAAAGCCCCTTTCTGGTTCCTTATTTAAAAGTAGGGAAGTCTTTTCAGCTACTTGTGGAGTTCGAACATGCTGTATCCTATTTAGTGATTCAAACCCATATGATTTCAGGGGAACGCGTGCATTTTTGACCCAGTGATGAGCATGCTAGCTGTGATGCAGGGTGCTTTGGCCTCTTAGAGTACAGGAAGGTACTGCAGACTAACACATTGCAGTTTTCACTGGTATATACCAAATAACGTTAAGGAACTTGTGCAAAGGTGCCCACACGTGATTAACTCAACTGAGAGCAAGTTATCAAAAAATGTCTTGTGTGGGAGATCGTGTTTCTTCAAATGGGCTTTTGGAGTGCTCAGTACAATATTGATGAAATCCCTGCTTCGGTGTGAGGATTGGCGAAACATGAATAAACCCCATGTGGACTTCTGAACGAAGAATCCTTGGGAGGTTCTGTGACTCAGTATTGGCATGGACCTCATTCAAGATGCTACATGTTATATTAGGCACTTCATGTTATTTAGAAATGCTGGAGGAGATATCTTGAAGTTTGACTAATTAGAAATAGCACTGGTAGCAGATGGAGAATTAAAAATACTGTAGGAGAGTTGGTTGTGTATCTGATTTCTTGCAAGCATGTAGTGCAGGCTGAGCAAGGTCTCCCAACTCTGGCCAAAGGTTTTGCCATTGGGCTGCTGAACTGAGCACAAACCCAGTATTTGGTGTGTGTTCGTGACTGTCAGGCAGTCTTTGGAGAATTTCAGTCTGTGCACTGAAAGGGAGAGCAGTTAACTGTCCTTCGGGAGCAGCCGGTCTTGAAACAGTCTGTTTTGGCAGTGCTCCCAAGATTCGTATTCAGTCAGTCCCCGCCTAACAAACTGAAGGCCACCTTCCTGATAATGAAGAGAAAATAAGCTGCCTGGATTTTATCCAGCTTTGGATTCTTAGGCTGGTGTCCTGAGCACTTCAGTGTTTTGTGCTAGGTAACAAGTTGTTAGCCCATAAATCTGGTAGGTTGTAGGGGAATTTCTTTCATTTTTGGTTTGTTGCATGTGAGGAAATTCCAAGAATATTCATGTCTCTCTGACTGCCAGACCTTTTTTCTCAGCATACATACTTTTATTCCAGTTTGGATAGCATTTCTAATGTAAATGCTCTGTGTCTAAAATAGTAATAACATGGAATTGCAAGGTACCAGGCGCTCTGTGTATTAATTCGCCTAATTATGCCTAGATAAAATTTCGTTTTAGTGACCCTGTCAGGCATAGGTGTTTCACAAATGCCTTCTATTTGACATTATCGTGGGCAATGATAGCCCCAGCGATCATGCTTTGTTTCAAATTAGCTCGTATTTAAAGTAAACTTAACGCCTTGAAATTGTTTCAGAGTTTTGCACAAGTGGTGGATCTTGGCAGCAGAGCCAGTTGCTATTGCCGCATTATATCCTGCGTGGAATCAGATAAATTTTATCTCATGCTCTCAGGTCGAGGAGAAGGCTCTTCAGTCCTTGTGATTTACTTACAGCTCTTCAATTTCATCTTCCATGTGGTCCAGTCAAAACCAGATCTAGAAATAATATGGTACTTGATAGTTGCCAACATCAGAGACAGTGACCAGTTATTTCTCGTTGCTGCCATCGCATAGGGTTGCTTTTGTTTAAATAAAAACTACTTCTGGATTTGGGATTTTGGGGTGCAGGGCTCTCTCGCTAATTCCTCCTGCAGTGGTGGGAACCAGTGAGATGTTAAAAAATGGGTTTCCATGTCAGAAACTCTGGAGGTTCAATAGTATTTGCAGTCTGGTTTGGAACTACCACCTGCTGTGCAAGGAGTCTCTGTGCACCGTGTTTCTAACCTGTGTTTAGTAGATGAAGAGTAGTACTTCCTGGTAAAATGGGGGGAAAAAATTGCACACTGCCATTGTCACCTTAGCAATTTTCCTACAGCTAAACCAGGGAGGTGACATTCTTGCCGTATGAGGTGATGGGCATAGCTGTTGTAGTTAGGAGTGTTTGTAGGGATGTATGGCGTGTGGGTGTAGCTACAGTAGCTAGAGATGGTCTGTTGTCACATTCCGGTCTGATAGTCATTCTGGCAACTCTTTAGTCTTGGTTTGACCTGCATATGATGAAGAAATATTTCCACAGCTCTTTTTCTCTTGTAAAATTCTTTGCAATATGCTTTATGACTTGGAGGTTCTGTGCTTTGGAAAGGGTACACAGACGTTGATTGGGTGTTTTTTTTCTGCCATGTTTGGAGTATAATACATTGTTTTAATATTATGAAGTGAAGTAAAACTCATACATTATTCATAGCTTTTTATTTCCTGATACATCAAGGGCATAGCTAGAGCATGACAAAGATTTTTTGGGATCTTACAGTTACTAACTTTATGTTAATTTTCATTTTAGAATTCATTCATATCTGAAGTGACTGTGTTTCTGGTTTTGAATATAAAACATATTTACGGGCTGAAAACCAGAAAATTGACTTTACTTGGAGTGATGAGTTAGAAATTATAAAGGCTTACCTCTTCTTGCTGACAAAGCAATCCATCTAAAGTTGTGCGCAGTTTTCTGTGCATGTACATTTTAATAACGCACTGCCTTTTGACAATTCGGACTTTTCCTACAAATACTTTGATGTATTTGGGCTTGTTTGTGTCCAGCTTAGGGAATTATGTGTGAAATGTAACCCTCAGTTGGAAAAACTGAATAAAAATAGTTTCACTTAATTGAGCTTAGCAATATATAAATATGCTAAGAAATATGTAGTGTTTGTGTCACTGGTTTTTAATGCCATATTTATGCCTGGGATGAATTGGGTCCCTAAGAACGGTATTAGGATTGCTTTTTGAGCAATGGTGTGGGTACTGCATTCAGCAGTGACACATAGCAAAATGTGGCAGGGCATCTGGGCATGACAAAGTCTCCAGGTACTGAACGAGTACCATCGGGAGTGTGGAATGAGCTGGAGAGGTAGAAAAATAAAATGCCGAACATTGTGAGTGTTGTAGCCACCAGCAATGGAATAGGTCAGAGTAGTTTAATGTCTGTGGTGCCAGTCAAGCCTTAGACAAAAGAGATGGGGAGCACAGACTGTCTGGAATATACGAAATGAACGGAGGTGTGCTGTTGCATGAACAACCTGTCATCGTAATCAGGTGATTAATTTCTTAGTTTTCCAAGAAATATGGACTAAATGGAGGAGTGGGTGAACCAATCTTGCAGCTTGTTATGGCTAATGGGACTCATCTCAAGAGAGATAGGATTTATCTCAGCCAATTAGTCACATTTCTAATTAATCTCATCTTAATCTGGGCATGTGATATAGGTCAGATTAATCACTTTCTAAACGTGCCAGTTTCTCTCCATTGACTGTAATTGAAACCCAGACAGAATTGTCTGATAGAAGATGTCAGAATTGACATCTTCAGATGTGGATGTCTACGTAAGAGGCATCTCATTTAGTTTCAGATGGTTTATGTGATTGGGATTCTCATGTGCCAAACCCCAGTGTTCATGTCATGAAATCTAGCGGACTGTAGTAATGTCAGAGAACGTATTTCAAGAACAGAATTAAAATGTATCATGTTTTCCCATGAGACATCTAGTTGTATGGGCTTAGAAATTAAAATGTTACTAGACTATAAAGTCTGTGAGACAGGCTACTGCAATAAGCAAGGAAGGAAAGGAATTTCCATATTTAAAACCACAGTGCCACAACATTGGGTTGTAGCTTAAAGATTATACCAAAATGAAAGATGGATCATAGAATCACAGAATGGTTTGAGTTGGAAGGGACCTTAAAGACCATCCAGTTCCAACCCCCCTGCCATGGGCAGGGACACCCTCCACTAGACCAGGTTGCTCAAAGCCTCGTCTTTGATTATGTCAAAAAGATAAACCAAGGCAAAATAAGTACAGAATTGTAATGAGAAGAGTAAGTTTCTCATCACGGATGATAAGAATAAGTAATTTCAAATTTGGGCAGATGGGCACTAGCCAGGAGAAACTGCAGTTCTTACATACATTGTCCATGATCAGTGATAAAGAAGAAATATTTAATGAAGGCACCTGCTGATAATAGTTAATGAGACTGACTGAAATGAGCTTCTAGCAGAGGAGAGTGAAGTTAGAGCACAGACAGATGACACAGAAGACCTCAGGAACATAGCATACTCTTTTCCTGGACTGATCCTGCTTCAGGCTGTGTGAAAGGGACTGATAAGATGGTTCAGGATGGGCATGGATGGCTAAATTCAGTTTCTTTTCTGTGGTCTGGAAGATCTGTGGTTAAATGTTCAGCCAGACTCTCTGAGACCTGTCAATTCTGGGATAACAACATCAAAGCTATCCAATTTAATTACTGTTTTGTATAATAATTTCAGGTAGAGCTTTTATCGGAGGTAAGGACAGGATGTAACTGTACCTCAGGTTGAGCCAGACTGTTCATACACCCAGCAGCACCCTGTACTGTAATGCAGATTTGTGGACTCCCATGTACACATACATGCACTGGGACACAGAGGCTGATCCCAGCTGAAGCAGAGTAGTGATTTACATTATGATGGGTTACAGTGCCTAGTTGGCATGTTGTTATTGTTGCTACCTAAATAAAATCCCCTGAAGTTTATTTCAGACAAGATTGAAGTAACTATAGTACCATAAAACGGTTGGTAGGAACATTTTATTTATGTAGAGTTAAAATATTATATTTGTTCAGCAGATTGCCGACTTCCTTTTGTGGGCATTTGTAATTATTTGGACCAAATCCAGTTCATAGTAAAATTGGTAGGAAGTTCTCAGTCAGTTCCAGAGGGACTTGTATAAAATTTCTTCATGTTTTTGAAGATGCCAAGTTTTATAAAGTTGACATTTTAGTGTTTGCTGGGTGCGTGGTATGGTGAGGACCAAGACTTCCTTTGTGACTCTGCATAAGGTGTGCAATGATAGGTTTGCCATGAAATCATCTTAATTAGGTGGGGTAATGAGGACGTTAATGGATCTACCTGGTCAGTGCTTTAAAAGTTGCTTGTATAATAAAACAGGAAATATGGGGAGTAAACAAGAGGACCTGAAATCTTAAGCCATGAGCAGCAGTATGACTTGAAGTAGCACAGCAAAGACATGGTGGGAGGACAGGGAGGAGGAAGAAGCTGTTGCATGTCGGGCTCAGAGACTTGTGCTCCCAGCTGTAGAGGGAGTTGGACATACTGAAGCGGGCACTGCACAGACCACCAAACAGATCATCTAGGTGGGGATTTTTGTTGGCAGAATACAGGGAATGATGATGATGGGAAATTTTAATTAATCAGTCATCCATTGGAAACCAGTAAAGGAGAATACCCACGTCCCAACATGTTTTGCAATGCACTTATGACCAAATCCTGAGATGATGGGAAAGCAGTCAAAGGGGAAACTGTTCTATCTGATACCAACACTAAGGGAAAAACTGTTCGAGAATGGGGAGAGGAAAGGCAAGTTGAGTGAGAATTACCCTGGGATGACAAGTAATTCTGTCACAGATCTCAGGAATGGAAAAGAGGTTGAGTAAAAGAACCAGAGCAACAGCTTTTAAAGGGGATACGAGAGGACTGTGGGCATAATCTCTTTTGAAATGAGTTGAAGTTAAAGGAATTGGTTGTTCCTCAAAAAAATATAAAAAGAAAAAATGCAAATGGAGACAGCACAGGAGAAGGGGAAAAAGCATATTAAAATAAATGTCTAAAATATAAGCACGTCATTTATGTCAAGCACAAGAAGGAACCATGTAGAAAATTAAAACTAGTTTGGATTATTCAGAACAAGTGCAAAAGAATAGCAAAAGATGTAGAGAGAAAAAGAGAGAAAAAGAATAATCAAAGAAGCCAAGGCCAGAAAATGTGAACAGGAAAAGACTGTGTACAAGAAATAACATGAAGAATAACAGAAATCATTCTGGAAGTATGTTTCTGGTAAGAGCATGTTCCAGGAAAGTGTTGCTCTGTTGCTTAACAGAAACACATCAGTCTTCACTGGTGGTATTAAGAACATGTGGAAAACTCAGCCTGCAATAGAGAAAGGACAAATGAGAGAGTACTTAACATGTTAGGTGTTCCCAGGTTAGCTGTGCCTGAGACATGCTGTAGTTGGAAACTGGAAGAATCGGCTAAATCAGTCTCAGCCCTGTTAGAAATTATCACTGAGCATCTGAAGAACAAAAATAAGAGTGTGTGGGGCGGGGGTGGGGGTGGGGGTGGGGGGGGACGACCAACCAAAAAACAAAAAACCAGAAAAAATGGAAAACCTGGTTCTCCAAAGAGTAGGGGAGCTGCAGAGGGAAGAGGGCTATCACAGATTTACAGATTGGTTTTGTTCCTAGAGAAATTACAAAATGTTTGTAATTCCCCCTTACATGGAGATGTAGATGTCCTACATTTACGCTTTAAGAAACTTCTGAGTGCTGTCTCACAAGACTCTCCTATGGCCAAGCTAGGGAACATCAACCAGCATCTTAATGTAGGTTGCATGGGATATAGCTGTAAAACTGGTTGGCTAAGGTAACCCCCAAGCAGCTACTGCTGTTTCACTGCCGTATGTGTGTTCCTCAGGAGTTCATGTAAACACTGGTCCGGGTTTTTTTTTCAGTAGTATGGATTATGTACTAGAGAGTATGCTTATTAGATCTGTAGTTGTTACAAAGTCCAGAAAGGATTGGAAGGATGCTGGAAAACAGGATTAGAATTGAAAATTATCTTGACCCATTGGAGAAATGGCTTGGGGAATACGGTAATAACAGGTGTAAGTGCATGGTTACTACACTTGGGCAGAATAGCCATGTACAGGATACAGGACAGCTGGTTAAGCAGTGGATTTTCAAAATTATACATAAGTCACAAATATTACGCTGTGATTCGCAACATAATCAGGCTGTTGTGAAAATGGTATGGACGAATGAAAAATACACGTATAGCCTGCAAGAACCTGTATGGAGTAATTCATCTGTGTACTCAGCTCAAATACTGGGTCCAGTTTTGAGCATCATGCTTCAGTAACGATAGGGCTACTTGGAGGGAGACACTGGCAGTGAGTTGGGCAGCTGAAAAACATGACTTGTAAGGAAAAAAAAATTGGAGAACCAGAATTGTCTACCCTAAAAAGAAAGGTAGGAGAGAAGTTTTTAAGTATGGAAAAAAGAAACCAATCCAAACCAAACCGTCTTGAACTTACACAGATGAAGAGAATGATCTCTGCATCCAGTATGGATAGCTTAAATTCTAGCAAGAATTAGTTTAGACATCAGAAAAAAAAACATTCTGCTAGTAAGGTAAGACCACTTAGAACAGATTAGGTGAGAAATTTAGAAGTACATTAGAGGTCTTTTAAAACACAGAAAATATGTCCAGAATTGATGCAAGTGTAGCTTTGTTTCACAGGCAGTTTGGAGATGACCCGCTGTGGACCCGATCAGCAGTATCTTCTGTGATTCGGTATCGAGTGTGTTACATTACTGCATATTACTGCTGTGCCAGGCAGTGCAATTTCTGTTCTGTAAATCTTGTGAAATGTTATTGTACTTGGAATTAATCTTATACTTTTTCCTCTATTTCAGTGTGTGCAGAAGCTTACAATCCTGATGAGGAAGAGGACGACGCAGAATCTAGGGTATTTAATGCTTTGAGTCAAATACTTTTTTTTCAGTTCTCAGGCATTAAATTTAGGAAGAAAAACAGAACCAGGATTACCATTCCTTTCCAAAAGCTTCCTTATTATAATACACTTTAATAATCTCTTGGGTTTTTATGTTAAAAGATCGTTAAAAATAGTCACCCATGCAGGACCTGATGTGTTACTTTAAACTACCACACCTTTGATGTGTTCCGTTAAGGAAAGATTTTTGTGCAATTGTGTTTGCCCAGATAGCACTGCTCCTGAAAGCGTTTACTTGATGTCCTCATAATCTTGCAAAAGTTTCCTAAATATTCTAGTATTTTTCATAAGGCAGAAAAAAAGTAAATTATAAAATCACTAAGAATTTCTGATGTACAATACCTAATGAACTATATTTACTTCTTATACCTATGTCACCTTTTAAAGTCATTTACTCAGCTTTTAATATGAAAAAGCATAAATACAACTTTTAAGACAAGTTTAAATGTTTATATTCTACCTAATTTCTGGCTTGTAAAACTATCAGAAAGGTTATCCTATGGTATCACAGGTTTAAAACCTAGCAAGCCTTTTCAAGCCTGTGAGTTGGATGAACTTGATTGATACATTAACCAGACATGGGTAATTTAGTAATCTCTGGTTCACTCAGAGAGTGTCAAGTCTGTTGTTTACTCTGTGAAACTTCTGCTATAAACTTAACACAGATACTATTTCACAAAATATTCTTTCCAAAGAAGTAGCCTTGGCAAATGGCTAAATGTAACGGTGGCGCTTTTGATAAAACATGCATGCTCCAAATGTGATTAGAGAGTGCTAGAGTAATCTTTATGCAGCAGTAGTTGAAATAAAGGTATCCAGAATGGCTTGCAGAAATGAACAGGATTCTATAAATGTAAAGATCTTGGTAGCTTAAATACCAGTGCTAACGCTGTGGCGATATAATGTTATCATTGAGGGTTTATTCAAATCCTGAAGGTTTTGAAAGGAAAGTATTATGAAGCATGGCCAAAATACTGTGTAAAATCCTTAGCTGAATTAGCTCTGTCCTTCAGCTAGTGCTGCTGTATGATAACCACTTTAAAGGTTTTTCTATTATATCCCTCAGATTATCCACCCTAAAACAGATGATCAAAGAAACAGACTGCAGGAGGCGTGCAAGGACATCCTTCTTTTTAAGAACCTAGATCCGGTAAGAGATTCTTTGTAATCAACTGCATTTCGCAGTGCTGCTAAGAATTAATTCTCTTGAACTTTTGAACAAACGTTTACAGGCTTGACTTTAGTAAGCTCTTATGTATGCTTTCTTGAGCATTTCATAAACTCCAGAAATGATGCTTTTATAACTGATACGTCATGTGTAGAGAGCCTTTTCTTCACCACCATGAATGACAGTCTTGAAGTACATTAATATGAATGTGTACATTAATATGAATGTATACATTAATATGATTGTAAGGCATTGTAATTTCTTATTTTAAATCTTGCTGTACATTGATGTGCATAAACTCAACAGTTAACTGGAACGTCTAAGTTGTTTCTACTAGTTACTTTTCATCCGAAAGTGCTCCATCTAAATCTAAAATTATCCCCAAAGCCTACAGTTTAGCTACAGATTTAATTGAAAAAGCAAGTTATGAAATAGAGGGAAAGAGAAAGGAAATAGTAAGGTGTTTACATTATTATTTCACTTAATACCATAAAAATGCTGCAGATCACTTTCTTCTGTGCAGATCATTTCCTTCTATTGACTATAAAAACAATTATAGGCTTTTAAGAAAGCTTAAATGCAGTGAATGAGTGATCTGGATCAGAGAAAGGTGATGATGCTACAAAAAAGCCCAGGGTTGTTTAAGGGAGAAGGCGAGTGAATCAATCAAAACATGCATACTGAGGTTGGGATGACTCACAAAGCACCAAATGCTTTCTCAAGAGAATTGATACAGTGCTGTCAGGGGAGGGAGCATGGGGGAAAGGGAAATAATTATGTAGAGTTTTAAGCATGAGAACAAAAGGTTTTAACTTTGATTCAAGAAAGAGCTAATGGAAAGACCACCCTGCAGCTCTGTTTGGAAGTCAGGTGCTGTTACAGAGAATACATGTTAATTCATGCTGCAGGTTTCCAGCTGCTGCTTTTGTCTGCACAAAGGCTCAGCCCTGACCCTGAGTACCTGTTCCTAGAGGTGCCCTGAGGAGTACGAGCCACATAACCCCAGCTTTACAGAACCCTGGAGTTAGAGCTATAGCAGGGCATCAAAAGCTTCAACGTAGGTGCTAATATGTGTGCATTCATGGGACACTAGGGATCCTGACACAGAAGATTTCTTAATTCCCTCATGCTGTCTGTTTAATGGGTAATTAATTAGCTGTTCCACTATCCTTGTTCAAGATGAAGTCACCCAAACGTTTGCCTCTTCTACTCCAAAATTATTTTTCTGCATAACTTCAGGGATATGAAGTGGTTTGTGGGCATCTGCTCTGGGTATTAAATAGCTTTCTTATATATTCCTTATTGTTGCTGTGTCCTGGCTTCCGCTTGACTGGACCATCATTACATCAGCTGGCAGACCCCTCTTGGTTAGTCTCTGAGTGTTTCTCTCTTATAAGCCCTTCGACCCAATGGATTATTGCGTGCTTCTAGAATCTGCTGTGATGCTAATTTTGAGCTACTGTGTCGTGGCTTTCTCAATTCTGCCTTTACACAGTTTCCTGGTAGTATCTGCTTAACGGTATCGATCCTCTGGATGAGATCTGCTTTCCCTTCCAGGGAGAACTATGTCTTCTGTCCGAATAGTCATCAGCCACATGGTCTGCAGGACAGGGATCTGTTGGCTTTGTATCAGCTATGTTATAATGTTGTGTAGATGTAGAGCATTAAACTGTTCCAGTTTGGGCCTTTGATATACCTCTTCCAAGGAATACTGAGGGATTACTTCCCTTGTTTGTGAAGGTCATCTCAGGACTGTGCTGCTGTCTCAATACTGTATCCCCTTGTTGTTTTGAATTCTTTTTTTACTTTTTGCTTCTGATTCAGTTACTTGTAATTTCTGATAGTTCCCATGGTCTGTTCCAGGTGTTCAGCAGAAGCTTTCTTAGCTGAGTCCTCCCCTTGTGGAGCTCTGCAACCCAAAGCCTTGAAATCTGCTCCTGGGATCTCTCGCACCTGTTTACGCACCTTTGCCCAGATTGTCCAGTGGATTAAGAACACTTCCTTCTGCTTTAAATCCTGCACAGGCAGCATTCTGGGAAGTTGAATAAGATAACTTTTGTAAAAGAGTTTTCCATTATAATAACTTTACTCATAAAAGGCATTGGAATGCTACTGAGCTCTGAAGATAGCAAGGGTATTAAAATCTAGCCTTCTTCAGTCTGGCTTGCTCCTTCTGTGCAGCCAAGATCTGTACTCCCCAGGGGACTTCTCCCACTCCTTCTTGTTCTGCTGCTAGGCAGCGACTCGAGCTGTGCCACCGTAGTTGCAGTGATTTGAATGTTCCTATCCCAGCTCTCTTCCTCACCTCTGCCTCTCCACCCTGCAGCACCAGCACATGTGGTGCCAGCTGCTGCAGTTCAGTCTCTGGTGTATTCGCAAAAAAACTCCTTCATCTTGGAGAGAGATAATATCTTCAGCTGCTAAACATGAAGTCTCTGGAACAAAAGTCAAGCTGTGTATCGATAGTGTATCCCACTCCTGCTGTTTTTTTTCTTGCATTGAACTTCAGCCTCTTTCTCCTATAGTTTTGTGTGTGAAAAACATTGTTTCAGAGCTCAGTGAGTTAGAGGGGAAGAGACAATGTAAAGTGCTTAATGGCTTTTCCCTGATGGCCTTTTAGCAGGGTGTCAAACACCATTCCTAGATAGGGTGCTGCTCTGAAATACAGTATAACAACGTGTCTTACAGCATCACCACAGTTGCATTCAGTACATGATACTAAATGGAGTCCGCATTTTCTTCTCCCACCCTAACACGCTGTGTTTTGGTTTGAATGGAAGGGTAAGATAAAGGTCATTAAAGCAGAAGGAGAAGCTGCAGCAGTTAGGAGGTGACTTACAGTACTGCTCAGCATTTTAATTAAAGAGTCAATCTGAACAGACAAGAGCGTTCACATAAAACTAGAAAACACTGGACATGCCTATGGTCAGGCACTAGGTACTTGCCTGTACTTCCCTTTCACCCAACCACTTCTAACTATCCAGCCTCAGGGTAGGTCTCTGGATGGTATTCTTAAATAGTTGTTTAACTTTTAAACAAGACCTGAAACACACTCAGGTGTAGGAGCAACAGGAACATGCTGGTTTGAACATTCCATGGATACTCAAAATTCTCCAGAGCTTTTGTAACTAGCCTGGAGGAGAAGGGGAAGGTGAAGGACAATGTCTCTCCCATGGATTGTCTCTCTGAGGAGAAAAGGTAGAAAGTGTAAGTATTAATAATTTCTGAGAGATGGCTCCTGAAGTACAGAGATGACAGGAATGCTGAGTACAGACACCAGATTGGTCTCATGACCAGTAATTTTATCAAATTGTAAGCCTGTGTTGCACGGTACAGCAAACTGATAACCTTGACCCAGCTTCCAGAGGCGATAAACAGCACAACAGGGAACATATACAGCCTGTAAGGTGTTAGATAACACAGCGCTGAGAACAAGCACAGCAACTTTGAGTGCAAATTAATCAACGTTGTGACCAGCAACCATCAGACTAATATAATGAATGCTTATAATAAAATTATTCTAACGTGCTCTGGTCAGATGTGGTGTTATCTCAAACCCATCAGGCCCCATGCTGGTAGCCAAAAAGGACTGTTGTGGTTTAACCTGGCAGGCAGCTACACACCACACAGCCGTTTGCTCACGACACACAAAAATTCACAAGCAGTGTTAGATCGTCTGTTCTCTTTCAAGGAAATTTTAGGTTGGAGAGGTTTGCCCTGCTAATGCTAATTTCAAGTAGCTCTCGATCCTTTTCTAAAAAATAATTAATTATACATATTCTTCACAAATATGCAAGAGCAATTTCTGGGCGTAGTGCCACTCATGCACCTGGGGAATTATAAGACAGCACAAATATTGATTAATCAATTAGAATTGATTAACTCGAAGGGACATGAAAGAAAGCATAATGCAACTGTGTTTTATGCGTAATGGACTCTCGTACTTAAGGCCAAAGTATTCCTTGAAAAGTGGTACTAACAGTAGATTCTTATAATGTCCTTATGTTCTCAAAAGTTTTGGTTAAAAATTAGGACTACAGATGTCGCAGCAATTAATGGGCATACATATATGTGTATATATATGAGCCCAAAACGCCTACAAATGTTAATACTCTGCCCTCTTAGATGGCACAAAAATCTCTGCAAACTGATGAGTTCCCAAACAAATAGAACTGCGCTTAATCCTCTAGTTTTTTGGTAAGGCAAAATTATTACTTCCATCAGGTCTAGGAAACAGGAATTCTCTCCACTTTGCCTATTGTATCAGGAAGAGTGTGGCCAGCAGGACTAGGGCAGGGATTGTCCCCCTGTACTGGGCACTGGTGAGGCCTCACCTCGAATCCTGTGTTCAGTGTTGGCTCCCTCACTGCAAGAAGGACACTGAGGGGCTGGAGTGTGTCCAGAGAAGGGAACGGAGCTGGGGAAGGGTCCAGAGCACAAGTCCTGCGAGGAGCGGCTGAGGGAGCTGGGGTGTTTGTCCTGGAGAAGAGGAGGCTCAGGGGAGAGGTAGCAGAGAGGTGGGTGTTGGTCTTGTCTCCCAAGTTACAAGTGATAGGATAAGAGGAAACGGCTTCAGGTTGTGCCAGGGGAGGTTTAGATTGGATATTAGGAAAAATTTCTTCACGAAAGGGTTGTCAGGCATTGGAACAGGCTGCCCAGGGAAGTGGTTGAGTCGCCATCCTGGAACGTATTTAAAAGATGTGTAGATGTGGCACTTAGGGAATGGTTTAGTGGTGGATTTGGCAGTGTTAGGTTTATGGCTGGACTTGATCTTAAAAGTCTTTTCCAACCTAAATGATTCTGTAATCAGTTATTGATGATGTTCTGCAAAAGAACCACCCAGTGTAAGGTGCCTTCATCTTTTGCTTAAGAATTTTGGAAATTACTTGCAACTCTCAATTAGTTTTGCTCCTTTTTAGCTGTTTGCTGAAAAGGAATCAACCAACTTGCTCAGATGGCTAGTTACAACATATGAAGTGTGTTACTGAGCCTGACTGATGGGCATGTGCATGATATTTGAGAGCCAGAATCCTAACTTAAGTTATCTGTGTGGGGAAGAAGGTTAAGGTATATTCTCAAGGAAAATATTATTGCTTGAAAATATTGATTATACATTGAAATACAAATTAGTTTTTTTGCTAGTGAAGAAATAAATGCCTTTTGATTAGTTTACAAGTGGATATTACACAAGGGAGCTAAGCATTTTGAATTGGATCAATAGTGCTGCTAACATCTGTATCAGAGTTCCAGGGGAGTATATGTACCTGGTTTTGTTTTGAAGAACAGATGTAGAGAGTTGTAGACATGAATTGTGTAATTTACACTTCCTCTCCAAGGTCCTGACTTGTTAAGAACACCTTTTCTTCCCATGGTTTCCTTGCCTATGTTTTGCTAACTTTCTCTTTTTTTTTTTTTTTTTTTTTTAATCCTTCTTATTCCGGTACTTTGTCTGCTTTATTACCTTCTTAGTATCATGCTGAGCATTAATTCATTGCTATTTCATATTGCTCAAAGTGAGGATCAGGTGGCCAACAGGATGCCATATTAACTTGGTCCCATTTTTAGTAAAATGGTTGTAGGAGTAAAGAATAAAGTGGTTTCTGAACTCAATTAGGGGCAACAGAAGAGCTGTGGATTACCTTTGTTCATATGATAGCCTTATGGTTGTGTCTCAGCACATTGTAATTTTTACAAGTCGCATGAGATAGGCAAGTCTTGTTACTACTGTTGTACCGAAGCGCAAGACAACCTCAGACCTACTTAGATTGTGCAGGATGCCTTGGATCTAAAAGGGAAGTTAACTGAGATTTCTTGTCTACCAGGGAGTGCTTCAGCAGCACACTCATCCTTCTTTTGGGATTCCCAGGGCGTATAGAATCCCAACATACCATGCAATGCTTTTGGGACTTACTGCATCCAGCTTAATAGCTGGAGTTTACCAGCTCCTGTCAAATGCCAGATGAAGATTGTCTCAGTTTGCAGTGAGAAGCCACATCATTTTAATTGTAAAAATGTAGCTGTGCCTTCTATCTCCTGAATACCTTTTCTTAAACAGTGTGGATAATTTTTCAGAAGTTACTTTTTACGTTTGTCATTATCGTGATGTTGGTGATGATTGTGTCCTACTTCTCATTTTACCTGCAGTGCTTTCATTGGTTCAGAACGGGTAGCACTTTGTCAAACAACAGCTGTTTCTGTCGGCAGTTTAAACATTGATCCTTCTTCGGAGGCGCAGTGTTTAGGTGGTTTGGTATGGAGAATTTTGTACCTGGCGCAGTGGTAGCAAATCACTTGGTCATCTGGCAGTTGAAAGAGCCATTGGAATTTGGGAAGGACAAGTCATGGTCTACCAGCTCTCCTGAATGAATCGAAAGGTGTCTTGCAGGGACATACAAGTGACTGGAAGTTTAATCTGTGTGAAATGTATACTAAATAAACTGCAGTTTTCATTATACTCCATGTCCATTATCTAACGGATTTTTTCCCAAAGAATTGTCTTGAGATGGAATTGCCGTGTTTTTTTGTTGACTTGAAAGAAATTGAGGCTAATATACTATTGTCAAAAACATCACTTTATGTGGTACAAAATACATGTTAGGAGAGTTGTGAGTGATTATTTGCAGTTGACCTGGCCAGAAGGATGGAATCGCACACTGTTCCCGGGGGATGTCCGCGGTAAATCAGTTACCATTCCTGTCTGGGGCTTTGTTCTCTGAATCTCATGTCACGCCTTTTGTTTGCAACGGATTGTAAACGTGCAGGCAATTTTGTGCATTTCGGATACGAAACGGCAATACCTCAGGCTTGCTTGCACCTTTCTTATGAACTTAGGCCTGTGGTGATACCCGTCCATAAAGGTACCTCCTGGCGAGTTCCACTGTAGGCACGGTACAATGTTTCCTGACTCAGAGTGATCCATAAAACCTCTGTTTAGGTGCTCTGCTGTTCACAGGCACCATGATAAGTACCAGAGGTATTTTTTGGCGTTAGGCGCAGAACTTTAAGCCAGAGATTCAGGTGGTTACCATGAGGTAAATAAAGGCAGAGAGGGGGCAACTAGTTTTTCCCACAAGTGTATAGTGTTTAGAATACTTAGCACATGAAGACTGTCGGAGAGCATCAAGCTCCTAGTGAAATGTTGAAGAGCATCTGTGTAACTGCTGTTGAGGACAGAGCGCTCGCAGGAGCACAGCAGAGACTTTGCAGCTGAGGTAGTTGGTGCAGATGGGAGTTTGAGGGGGAGCTGGAAACAGTGTGCGAGACTGCAGGTCTGCTAGACGGTGCGAAGACATTGACGATGCGCAACAGGGAGTGCTTCCCAGCACCAGCTGGACCAGCCTACCATCCAGAGGTAGGATGTGACCACCTTGGTGTCGGGCTGCTGGGAGTGGCAGGTCTCTCTTTTGAAGGCTGGGGGGGCAGTGGTGGCTTCACCTATGGGAGAGGTGCTGTGGTCAGAGTGCTGAGCTGCCAGCTGAAGGAAGTGCAGAAGGATGCGAGGGCTGCATAGCATCAGGCAGGATAAACAGGAGCTTGACAGCATCTTGCAAGTGTCCATCAGAGACGAGTGCCTTCCCTACAGCAGATGGAGGCACCAATCTGTTGACCAGACTTGCCCTCAAGTGGTACTGGGGTAGGATAAGAGACAATGCACACAAACTGAAATACAAAAAAAAACTGTTTTAAGAAAAGCCTTTTTTACTGTGAGAGTGTTCAGATGCTGAAACAGGTTGCCCAGAGAGGTTATGGAGTTGATTTACACATTTTTGGGACAAAAGAGTTAAGAATATCTGCTGGTTTTTACTACTTATCGGCCATAGTCACATGCCCTTCATATGAAATGATTCCTTAGTTCAGTGTTTTGAAGGCTGTAATTAAAAGGAAAATGTCATTTGATTGACTAGAAATGCAGATTTTGTTTGTCAGGAAATTAAGAAGGATGCACAAAGGCAGGGTTTGACTGACTGCAGTAGATTATTTTGAAATTTTCCACTCTTGTCACCTTTATTCAGTTCAGTAATCAGGCACCATCTTGGTCTAAGTAAGAGAGGGAAGGAAACCATATTATCTCCACTTCAGGTGATATGAGAGCATACATCATGCTGGCTGATGCCGGTATGGGAGCTAATACTTCTTTGCACTCCTGCTTCCCAGCAGTTAAACCCACAATTGTAAGCAAGGGTGATTGAGACAGTAATGATGGCTGTACCTATGGCACGTTCATTCACTTGTCTAGTAAGTTATTTTATGAAATCATGCTCTGTCACTGAAGTCCAATTGTTAGAAAGGCTTTCTGGGAGAAATGCAGTAACTACACTTTAAAGAAAGAAAATATAAAAAGAACATCTCGATAGATGAATTTACTTTGTATTGTGAGTGTGTCTTTCAGAAAATCTGATTTCCCATTCAACCTTCTTAGTTCTGAGGAAGTTGTATTTTCTCTGTCACAAAGGATGGTGATCAAAGTGTGCTTTCCTGGCAACAGCCCAAGGTTCCCATAATTTTCTCCAAAATATTCTTTTTTTTGAAGCATTTACACGCTTCATAGTTTAGAATGAAAAAACAAATTCACTGTGTGAATTAATCGGAGGATGTACATAAGATTATATAAACAATCAGATTTCAACCAATTTAAAGTTTTGTTCTTTGAATACATAGAGTGCATTATCCTTAACAAAAACAGATGCTCTATTATATTTGGAAAAAAGAATGTGTTAAGATAATGAAATTTTAGGAAAAGTCACAGAGATTGCACAACATACATGTTTAATACTTCAGACTCTTCATAGATTTTATTTCTGTTAAAAAGTTTATCATGTTTTCATAGCACCATTGTTTAGAATATCGATTACCAGATTGCCATGGCATTACACACAGCAGATTTACAAGCGCTGATTTAGAAAACCTCTTCCTGTTTCCATTTTATATATAAATTTCTAAAGCTAGAGCTGCTTTAAGGAAGAAAAGCTTTCAGACTGTGCCATTTTACAAAATACCCATATTAATTTTGTGTGTGAAAACAGATCTACTTTTTAATTCTAAAATTGCGCATCTTTATACCTTCAGAGTAACTATGGAGGGTGCCAGTAAATTGAGCCTCAGTTTGGCAGAACATCAAGGGGATTCACGTACAGCAAGCTGGGCAAGCAAGTTTTGTAATTCTCATGGTAAAAGCAAAAAAACCCACGTGCCTGGTTTGGTTGTTGTGGTCTGCTCTATCTTGTTTTTATATAGAAAGCCTTGGGAAAGTGACCAGTTGCCTTTAAGTTGCAGTTTATTTAGAAAGGTAAAATACATGTGCAGTATTTCAGCAGAGGGCTCTCAAATGTATTAAATACCTTCAAGTGTTTAAAACATTCTTTAAAAGGGAATTGTATTTGTGAATTCTACACTGTTGTCTAAAAAAAGTCATAGATTTACCTACCAGAAAAGATGTGTTTTGGTGAGCTTGACTCATAATGACGAGATTGAAAATGTTTTAACCTGTAATATGAGATGAAGCACACTGAATAAAAATAACTATGTATTATTCCTTCAGTACTGCAAATAACTGTCCTTTTAGCTTAATCTTTTTATTCCAAGGTGTGTTGGAAGCATTTTAATTTCCAAGGATCAGGGCGCATATAATAAATTTTTCTTGCGTTTGGAGGGTAACATATACCCTCTGCCCTCCCATTCTGCATGTTCTTACTTGTTGGTTGGGGGGCCACTTTGCCAAATTGGATGTAAAGAAAGGGGAAGGGAATGTGGTGTTTCAAATGCTTTAGACAACTAACCAACATTAGGTCAGTGTTACAGATTCTGTAGGAATTCCTTTTAGTTTACACAGGGAGAACTGAAAAGGCTGAAGTAATATTACCTATTAATTTAAGTATGAAAGTTTTAAAAAGGCAACTCCTGTACCTAATTTTCAGTCTCTCCCAGTGGCACCCACACACACTTTTCTCTTTCTCTGAAATAGCCTATAGCCCGTTCACTGATACGAAAATGATCCTCCTTTTTGCAAATGCATGCCTGCCTATACTACAAAAGGTAGTAAATAGAGACATAGTGAAATGGTTCCTTGCTGGCCTGGGTAGGCTGCATGATGTCTTGCTGCATTTTACCGTGATCAGCTGTACTCAGGGTGGCTGCTGCCATTGTGCTGTTCTTTGTGCCCATACACAGTGAACTCCGTGAAGTACAGTTGTGTTTAGCTTCCATGTTTTTTAAAAAGGCTTCGATAACATGGTACTGCTGATACTTTTAAAAGCATTGTGTAAGTGAAGAAATTCAACAGAATAAAGATGGAATTAATTCCACCTGATTTTATCTGTCTAAAAATAAAGTGTCTAACTGAGTTACAGTAGATCTCTCTCTCGTCAGAGTAAGGAAAAGGGGAATCTCTAGAGAATGATTCTGAGCTATCTAGTGTGGTTATCTCTGTCCATGGGCTGCAGAAGGATAGAGGACTGCCTTAGGCTGGTCTTGTTTGGAAACCTAATGCCATCTTTCAGTGGCTGGAAGTACTATGAATTGAACCATTGTAAAATGTGTGGGGATCTAAATCTACAGGCTTTTCTTTGCCGTGATTTTCCCTAGAACCTGCTTTTCCAGTGTCATACATACTTAAATTTCAAAAAGTATAATAGTTTTGTGTTTATTGTCAGAATTTTAGGCATATTGCTGGATAAACTGAAAATAAAATTGAAATAGTAATTTTAGGACTCATGTAGTTAATGCACAATGAGCTGTATTTGGTTTTTTTAATGTGTGAACTGTTACGTTTTAGAAGATTACACCACACAAAACAAATTATGTAATTAGTGATTTGTTTTTGTTATAGACAGTCAAGATCCAGATGATGACATTTTGTTAGTTAACACTTCTCTCTGAACATTCGTATTCCATTCAAATTAATTAAGCAGTTTTATAACCGGGTGTAAATTCCTACTTCCCAATGAGTCCAGCATTTGATTACTCAGCCAAAGCACTGCAGACCTTTATGGTTACATCTGTCCCACCGTTGTGCAGGCTCTGTGTAAGTCAGATTTTCAAAATACTTTACGGTAAGTTTGAAACTTTAAATTCCGTAAAATAGTTCCAAAGGAGAAAAAGACAGGTAAGTGTATTTTTTGCAGTAAGGGATACATCTTTTAAGTGTATGATGTTACACAATTGAGAAGGATGAAAATCTAGCTTTGGATGCTCATGGGCAATTTATATTGCAGACAAGATCGGTTGTCATTGGCAGGGACAAAAAGGGAAGCTGGGCTTTGAATACTGGAAGAAGAAAAAGCTAACGCTGAACACTAAATAAAACTTCCTGATTGATCCACGCGTTTCTGTAGCATGAATATTTTCCTTCCATGAACATTTTTTATCTGCGCACTGGGAGGCTGCGCTGTTAGTTAATTTGAAGAGTAAAATTTTAAAAATGGATGATAATTTCTTACCTTTGTCTGTGTTCTTTTAAATAGGAACAGATGTCTCAGGTGTTAGATGCGATGTTTGAAAAGCTGGTTGAAGGAGGGGAACACGTCATTGATCAAGGAGATGATGGTGACAACTTCTACGTCATTGATAGGTGAGTCGCTGCATCTTATTATAGCACAAATTATTATGCAAAAGTCTAGTGAGAAAAATCTATTTCTCTACATACATGCAGTTAACTTTCAGATATGTTTGCATGGGAGAGAGAAAACAGCACACACGTGAACCAGTGCATGTCTGTCTGAGCTACGGAGAGTGGTTTTTGAAAGGAGGCAGATTTTTCATATGGAAATATGTCCTCTTTATGTATTGCTGGATCCCAAAGGCTGGGGTTTTGTTGTGGGTTTTTTTTTATGTCTGTTTGTTTGACATGGAAAAAGTTCTAACACAAAACATAGTGGGAAAAGTTTTACAGCTCAATACTTGAAAACTTACTGCACTTCAATACTATCTGTAGACTTTCCTGTTCATATGAATATTACTAGACCTCAAGCAGCTAATTTGTTATTTTCCATTTGGAGATCTGTACCGTAAAAAGCAGGTAAGTAAGTAGAACCCTAGATGTTGATTACTGTTGGATCCAGTGAGGTAGGAAGAGTGTTTTCTTTGGCATCCTTCACTAGTCTGTCAGCACAGGCTCCAGCCAGGCTGTCGCAAACCGCCATTTCTTATTTGTACCTTTTAGCTTTTAGGCTAACGCAGTGATTTCTGATATCGTTTGAAAGCAATATTATGCTAGAACTCTAAAAGAAATGCAAAGGGCTTTGGTCAGTGTAGATCGGTATAACCAGCCAGTCAAAAGAGGTGATTATCATCCTGTATTCAGCATTGGTGCAGCCTCACCTGGAGTGCTGTGTGCCGTTCTGGCCCCACAATTTAAGAAGGATGTGAAGGTCCTTGAATGTGCTCAGAGGAGGGCAACAAAGCTGGTGAAAGGGCTGGAAGGAGTGTCCTGTGAGGAGCGGCTGAGGACTTTGGGCTTGTCCAGTTTGGAGACCGGGAGGCTGAGGGGTGACCTCATTGCTCTCTACAGATTCCTGAGGAGGAGAAGTGGAGAGGGAGGTGCTGAGCTCTTCTCCCTGGTATCCAGGGATAGGACATGTGGGAATGGTTCAGAGCTGTGCCAGAGGAGGTTTACATTAGGCAGCATTTCTTTACTGAGAGGGTGGTCAAACACTGGAACAGGCTTCCTGGAGAGGTGG
Source organism: Rhynochetos jubatus (assembly GCA_027574665.1). NCBI lineage: Eukaryota > Metazoa > Chordata > Aves > Eurypygiformes > Rhynochetidae > Rhynochetos > Rhynochetos jubatus. The sequence continues at coordinate 15,288,787 of CM050652.1, forward strand.
CCAATGCCCTGAGTCTGTCATTGTTCAAGGCATTTGGACAATGCCTTCAATAATAATCTTTAACTTTTGGTCAGCCCTGAAGTGGTCAGGCAGTTGGACTAGGTGCTCGCTGTGGGTCTCTTCCAACTGAATTATTCAATGACAATCACAGAAGTGTGTCTGGTTTCTTTGCTGAAGAGTCAACGTTTTTCAGCTTTGTGAGGCTACAGTTTGCCATCTCCTATCCAAAAAGCTGCAGGGACTTCACAGTATTCTGTCAGCCTTGCAGTTTTTAGGTGCAGTGAATCACCATTGATAAGTCCCCTATCAATGAAATCATTGTATAGGTTTTTACATTACATTCACATGACTTGCCAACATGTACCATGCAAATATGCAGCGCTGAACAAAATGAATGCTCAGCATCAATGAGGATGACTGTCATGTTTTACAAGATACCACATTTTACTGCATTCCCGGAGCAAAAAAGTTACTCAATGATACAGAGAAGAAATCCACAATATATTAGATAAATATATACCTTTATTTCATAATCTTATGTTGCTTTTCATGCAGGAAACAGAAGGAATGTGTATGTCTTCCATTTATTACATTGTAAATTACTACTTTGAAATACTTTAAATGCAAAATAACTTGTATTATTATATCAGTGCTCATATCATAGCAGTTTTTGGAAATACTTGTTACATTTGTATTTAGTGTGTTTGAAATGAAATGAAATTAATAAACAGATACTAAATTAGATCTTAATTTGTAATAAGTTCTGGTGATCAGTAGATCATTGTACACCCAGTCTATCTTTAAACTTGGTTAATGTAAAAACTAATAACCCTATCCTTCCCCTTAAAAAGGAACTACTTTTATTTATGAAAGTGGTTGAGATGTCTCTGCAGGGTGTTTACTATCGTTTAAACAAGCGAATGGATATTTCAAATGCTTTATCTTTGGAATTCATGGGATAAAAAAAAAAAAACAAAAACAAAACAACACAGCTTGAGCGGCTGCTTAGCAAAGACCAGGACTGGATTCTACTTACTGTATTTATATATTTTATTAACAGAGGTACATATGACATTTATGTAAAATGCGATGGCGTTGGGAGGTGTGTTGGCACCTATGATAACCGAGGAAGTTTTGGTGAGTTGGCCTTAATGTACAATACACCCAGAGCAGCTACAATTATAGCTACCTCTCCTGGTGCCATCTGGGGTTTGGTAAGTGAAATACATGTTTTAAGATATTATCTGTTTTAATTATTTTATATAAACTGCAAAGGCATGCTAGATCAGCGTTAAAAAAAAAAGTGTTTGAATTCCAGAAAGTTTAATTTTTAAAATTCGGAAAACTCCCAACACAATACTGTCTTTTTCCAGAACCTGCAGAAGCAAACCTGAGGCTTAAGAAAACACTGGGGTTTTAAAAAAATCATTTTGTTTTATTCTGTTTTAATAATAATTTTCCAAATCGCAAACCACCTGGCAATTACCTAGGCACATATGTAAAATATTTCCCATGTCTTGATGAGAAATGCCTTTGGTTTCAGAGTAAAATTCAAATATGAGGCTCTTCATCAGTGTTACATTATCTCAATCTTTGACAACGGTAATAGAAGAAGCTGGGATAGCCATCTTCTTTAAGATGCACGTATCAGTCTAATGACTCATCCCAAGATAACGTTTTCTTGGTGAAAAGCCATGCGTTTCGCTTCAACAACTTAATCTGTATGACTTTTGGGACCGTGGCAGAGTTCAGGACGCTATGAGAATGGCTTTAAATTGGATCGGGCAGTATTGGCCATCAAGTCCGACCCGTAGCAGTGAAGACTTACAAAGCATTTCACGTTGTCTGTCACCAGGACACAGTCATACAAAGTTAAGAGAAGAAAACAGCCCAAGTGTAGTTTCCCATCTGTCTGCTTCAGTTGGATCGCCAAACACTAAGGAATGTCCAGTTGGCTGATTAGGCAACAATGAGCCTTGTTCGGCTGAAATAGCAGGAAGTGGACTGTGACCTAAGACCCAGACCCATGTGTTTGGTTTTGTTTGTATAATAACATAAAAACCTGTTGGAGTACATAACAATATGTATGGGACCTCAGAATAATAAATGAACTTTGTGAATTTAATATTTAATTATCGAGAGTTTCTTAAATGTCTTCAGTTACCCACTCAGCGTTCGTTATGTAGCCAGCGTGTTTGAGGTAAACCCTCTCCACTCTGTATGTAAACTCTGCAGAAGGGCAGAGAAGCTTTTTACAACGTGAATCAGATCAGCTTAACTTCAGGAGCTCTTGATTGACCTCTAAAGGAGTTTTTCTCAACTGACTATAGCCAGCTAGTTTGATGGCTACATTGGCTGACTAAAATTGGGTAATTTGAACATATTCAGCTATTTCTAATGTATTTTCTACCACACACATTATTTTCTGTTAATAAACGCTCTTTCTCTCTTTGTGTTTACAGGACAGGGTAACTTTTCGAAGAATCATTGTAAAAAATAATGCCAAAAAGAGAAGAATGTATGAAAATTTTATTGAGTCATTGCCATTCCTTAAATCTTTAGAAGTAAGATTTCTATTGCATTATTTTAATGGCTGTATCAGTGATACCTGATAAGATTCTGCTTTTGCAGATCTTAAATTTGGAGTCAAATTGTCTCAGAATAAAATTTTGCATGCCTTTGTTTTGGAGAAAGACCTTTATATATATATATATATATATATATATATATATATATTTAAATTTTCAGGATAAAGAACTATTGTAAATATTGTATTTAAAAAAAACACTATAGTTTTTTAGTTTTGCTTTCATTTCTTTAAGATTAATTTTACTAGACATCAGTCAATAAAATTAAACGACGACTCAAGGAATTTCAAAATATATTCATTTAACAGCTATATTTTTACATGCATGGTTTTCTGAAAATAGTTTTTGAAGACTTGGAACTTACAAAAATGGAAGCTCTATCAAAACATCTGGCTGTTGAGACTATAATATACCCTCTACAACACTCTTGAGCAGTTCTTCCTTTTTCATGATTATCAAAACAGGAAAATAAAGATACACTACTCTGTGCAAAGATTCGTGAAGAGAAATATGAAAGGGCTTTCTAAGTATAACATTGTAATGTTAACCAAATATTCCTTACATTTTCTTTTTTTAAATTAAGGTGTCTGAGCGTTTAAAAGTGGTTGATGTGATTGGCACCAAGGTGTACAAAGATGGAGAACAAATCATTGCTCAGGTGCGGTTTATCTCTAGTTTTAGTTTTTTCTTTTCCAATAGGTAACAATTACCATGTTATCTATAAACAATACATACTTTTAAACTGTTTTTCTTTCTCAGACAAAACAAAACCAATGATTTCTTTATCTAAGAGGTGATTATTTTGCTTCAGAAGCTAATTTTTTACTTATGCTACTTTGGAAAACATCCCTCTTTGTTGGTATGAATAAAGGAGTCAACATTTTTGGTATACCAGGATATCGAAACTATGTAAAAGAATTATTACTTCTGAAAAGGAGCACTGAAGACTTACCTTGGTTTTGTTGTTAAAACATGCTAATCTTTTGAAGAAGGAAGCAGAAATAGACTCGTCAGGGTAGGCAACTGAGATTGTCTTGCCCAAAATAATTACTGGATATCAGATAGCCCTTGGAGGCTTTTTATACTGGAAACTCTGTAAGGGAGAGTATTCCTTGGAAGGAATACAAAGGTGGAGAAACAGGAGTAAAATCTTCCTAAGGCTGTTTTTCTCTGCTTTTTGCACAAGGCACAGTCAGCTCTGTCATTTCATTGAAAAGGCCTTGCTGTCAGTTGTTACAGCCGTTTTCATTATGTGCCTAGAATATGGTTCTCACATTAATAGTGCAACAGGTATCAAAAAGATGAGTTTCAAGGCATTAGCTGCAAATATTAAGGCATTAGCTGCAAGTACTTTATTGTTACCATGAAACTAAAAAGGAAATGTCACATTTCTTTTATTCACTTTTTTCTTCTACAGGGTGACTTGGCTGATTCTTTCTTCATTGTGGAATCTGGAGAAGTAAGGATTATAATGACAAGGAAGGTAAACATCCCTAAACTAGAGAATTTTTTAATCTTGACAGTATTAAACAGCAATGCTACCATTGTTACCAATTTTGCTTATGCAATCCTGAGTTCAGCCAATCTCTCTCTCTCATTCTCTCTTCCTTTCTCTTTTTACTCAATATTTCAGGGTAAACAAGATGTAGAAGAGAATGGAGCAGTGGAAATAGCTCGATGCTCAAGAGGACAGTATTTTGGAGAACTTGCTCTTGTAACTAACAAACCACGAGCTGCTTCTGCATTTGCTCTCGGCACCGTCAAATGTTTAGGTATTGTTCAATAATATTTTATATCTAATCTAAAATGATACATAATCATGCTAAACCATGACAAAAATCTATCTGGTTGGTTTTATTGTGAATGCTGTCTTTCTCCAGAATATAAGTTAATTACATTTACTCAAATAAGACTGTTTAAGCACATCATCGATTACTCTGCATTCCTATTTACATTATTTATCTGCAAAAATTATTTGCAATTAATAACCGGTATTAAACACGTTCTGCAGTGTTTCTCTGATCTCATCGAAGTAAAAAATTGTTTCAGGACAGTATAGAGAGTATTTCTGCAAACCATTTATAGCTATCAGATAAATGTCTAATACTCTGCAGAGAGGTAAACTGTTTTCTTCTGAGTAGAGTGCCTCTCATCCAAGAAATAACAGTGGTAAAAATCCTGTCCTGCTTTATCACCATGACTTACGCTCTAACAAATCCTTTGTCTTTGCCAGCTGTTAATCATTCTGTCACACTGTAGCCCCAAGCGCAGGAACGGCAAAGACCACAGGACCTGTGCTCATAATCAACCCCTTGCATCCATTGCTTTTTGTGGTCTGGTGTTTAGCTCCTAAATATTTGTGTCTAGTTATAGGAAAACCGTAAAATGCAAAGACAGATTTGGCATTCTTGAATGATTACCAAGCCAGTAACCGAAAAGTTTCTCACTTACTTATAAAGGTGTTGGTTGTTTTTTTTTTTTTTTCAAACCTTATCTCCAAAACCACAGAGTTGGTCAGGCAGTAAAGATGAAAGATGGTAGGAGAGAATAAGAGGCAGTGGTGAGGAGGGTGGTCATTACCCCAGATGGGTGAGTTACCAAGGTCTCTGGCTCTTCCCAGATAGCAGAGCTCTTGAACTTTTCTCAGGAGCCAAGAGACTTCAGGCCACCAGGTTGGAAGCTGGTTGAAGCATGAAGTTTCCTCCGGGGCCTATTGGCTAGAACTATAGAGGATAAGATCATGTGACCAGGTGAAGAAAATGTTCTGCTCAGCTACACATTGACATTGCATGTGAATTACCATCTCCAATTACCATTTTTGTGTCTTGGGTGACACAAATCTTAATATAAAAATATTTTCAAAGTAAGAAATGCAACAAGTTCTAGGTTAATTTATGAAGTTTCGAGACAGCAACGTGTTGGTTGATCTCGGTTTTGCTCTGGTAAGTGGTTCTCTTGTGTGAAAAGAAAGTATATGCCTCAGTAGTATCTGTCCATTTATCACTTAAAATTTTACATTGGAATGTCATAAACACCAACATTAGTGTCTGCAACTGACGAGCACGTTATGTTTTCTCTTTCTCTCTCCTTTTATCTTAGTTATGGATGTGCAGGCGTTTGAAAGGCTTTTGGGACCTTGTATGGAAATTCTGAAAAGAAACATTGCAAACTATGAAGAGCAGCTAGTTGCTCTGTTTGGAACAAACATGGACATTGCCGATCCCAGTGCATGAACTAAACTTTGGAGCAACAAGATCTGTTATGAGAATATAGCACAGTAGTGGTTAGTCCACTGAGAAATTGTCTCTCTTCCTATAGATGCCAAGCATTTTCTGTGATTTTAAGAGTGGGTTTGGGGGTATTTTTTGGAGTTGTTACAGTGGAAATACCAGTAAACAAAACAGGAATTTAAGAAATTGCGGGCTTGATCTTTGAAAGTGCTTAGCTTTGGTTCCATCTGGCATTAAGACGCCCTGTAGTAGCAGAGCACCTTTGAAAATCAAGTCCTTTACCACAGATTTTCCTTAAAGAGTAGATTTTAAAAACCCACATGCGATGAACATGTTAAACCAGTTTCGGTTCTTCAAAAGGTTACAACTTTTCTGGAAAGACTGTTAGTTTGAATGTGGTATGTTGAAAGTATTAGTGCACACCAAGTGTTTATATGTATTAATACAGAAGATATACAGTAGATATTACTTTCTGACTATTACAGTTGTCATGATTTTATGTTGCATTTATCACAGACGTAGTGAATCACAAGACTAATCATAAGGTAAAGCATGACAATGCATTTTGTGTAGCGCTCATGACCCAAATCTGATTTTTAACATTTTGTAATTTGTTTTAAAGTCCTCTATGTTTCATACGTCATGTTTCAGCGCGACATTGTAATATCTTATGCAATTTAGAGGACTTGTATATTTTGCAATAAACTGCATTTTTTTATTAGTTACATGTATTCTGTACAGTCTAGAGTGAGGACAGCAGACAAATTAACCTTAATGCTTTAAAAGCAAAGGCATAGTTCATTGTCATGTTCTCCCTAATCATACCTAACCTATATTGTTTTCCTTCTCCCTTGTTTTATATTTATGCATTTTGTCTTCTCTCTCTATGCTTGTTCCTCTAGCTAATTTCTTTTTTTTTTTTTTAGATCTCACCTTTTTATCTCTGAAATCCTGTACCTGTTTCAATGATCTCTGTATATCTCTCTTCTTGCAGTCTAATCTCAGCTATCAAAGACCAGATGCAATTACGGAAGTGATTGATATTGAAAGCCATGCTAAAGTAAGCTTGTCCTTGAAAGATCGTTATCAGGGAGTAAAAAAATATTTGTAATTTGAAAGATCAATACTTCAAAAGCTTTGCACAAGCCTAGAAAGTATGTCATTGTTAAAGCTAACGTGCCCTGCTTTCAAAAACCTGCAGGTCATCATAGAATATCTTTTTAGCCATAATAGCATGGGTTACCTTCTGAGACTGAGGAGAGAGAACGTCATCTTAATTAAAAGCACAGGGCTCATGACTTACAGGGGTCTGTGACTGGAAATTTCAGGCACAGTCCAGTTTCAATACTGCTTACTGACCTATCTGTTGACGTGGAAAGCTAGTGCACATAATGGCGAATGGCAGCAGTTCTGCCAAAATGGTACTACAAGAATTGTAGGAAGGCTGCTTGTGCCCTGTTCAAACACCTGAATTGTAACATCTTTCCTTCTTAGATAATGACTTTTCTAATGCCATGTATTTGTGTATGTTGATGTAATTATTATCCTGTAGTTAGTGATATGTTCTGACAATTATATAATCATACCTGTATATGAAATTATGATTATATAATTTGACATCGAGATATAATTTATATCATACAGTATGGTATAAATTATAAGTCAGATTCCTAACAAAATACAATCTGATCAAAAATTTACAAATGTCATTTTTTTTACCTAGAAACCTGGTATAAATACTTGCACATATGATAACTTGCCTTTGTACTTTTGATTTATGGAAAAAAGAGAAGCCTGTTATACTAGAAGGAAATATCAGGTAACCAAAATCTACACTCTTGTCATTCTGTATGCTTAATCTCTAAAAGCTACCTATATTTTGCACTAGCTTGATGTGATTAAGAAAAATGCTAGAAATAACTTGTACGGCAGTAAACTACAATCAAGGCCATAAATGCCAGTCACGATATTTTCAATATTGTTGGTTACATTTAAAGTTTCCTTACAATAAACAACACTTTTATATATAAAAAAAATCTGTTTACTGATATTGTTGTGTTTTTAATTCCATTATCATAAAGTTATATTCATTATATTTATATTCATTTATTAAAACAGTCATAATTCTTAACACTTTCATGTTGATTTTCATAAATGATGTTACGTGGATGCTCTGCCTACTCCGTATAGACATGTTGGTGTGGTAATTGTCATAGCTACTTTGTATTTGATGATTTGCTTGTAGTTTATAGCTGGGGAAAAACCTGTGGAGTGACAAATTTAAAATAATCAGAGACTTTGGATTTTTCTGAGTCCCAAACTACAGCTCCACGTTGCAGCAGTTTTACTGTGTTGCTTTTGGGCACTGGATGATGTCTGGAATTTTCTTTGTCGGTGAATTCAGGGGGACTTAACCAACAGTAATAAATTGTCACTTTGTAAGTTTGGTCCAAATCATTATATCCTTCATCAGTCAGCACTTGGGATGGCTCCTGGCTCTGTTCGTATGTACACTTCAAACATGCCCGTCCTCGTGTCATAAATGTGGCAAGTGCTCGTCCGAAGAAGGGAGTCATACCAAGTCCCTGATTTTTAAAGACCTTCCAAAAAAGGTAGATAGTTCTAATAATGTTAAACACTACTGTGTTATGTTTACCTTAAGAGTGTCCATGCTTAGATTACCTGATGCTTCTGTTATTAATGATTTTTATTGTCCTTGTTTGTAGTCAGGTCACTGAAGGAATGGGACTTTGGCAATTACTTGGCACACACGTGTTTGTTTCTCTCCTCTCTCCCCAGCCTCACCAGAAACTTATAATTCTGCAGATGATTTAAATGAATTTGACAGATGGCTGAGTTCTAAAGAGATTAAAAAAAAAAATGCTCCAAAGGGTTTGTTGAAAATATGCCCCGTTGGGTGAGGAGAGAAAAGCCTGAGAGACATCATGTAAAGAAAGGCATTTATGTGCTCATGTGTTACTAAGCAAAACAGAATCCACATGGCAGCAAATGTTTATAAATGCCTTAACCATGGAAAAAAAATTTCAGCCGCAGTCCTCGGTTGGTCACAAGACACAAACCCGGGGGAAAGTGAGCTTTCTCCGTCCTAGTGCTGATGCCGTCACTTTTAAAATCTCATTTGTTTGTGCTTGATGAGATTTCATTCAAGTTCATCTGGAATAAATACTTCTGACATCATTCTTCTCTGGATCTCCTGTTTGAGATCCAGAAGTGACCTATTGTGGAAGCCTCGGGGCAAAGCTGTGAAGAGCACTGTGAAACCGCTGCCAACCATATCTTGGGCTGCACCAACCGTATCCTGGCTGTATCCAGAGAAGCGTGGCCAGCAGGTTGAGGGAGGGGATTCTCCCCCTCTGCTCTGCTCTTGTGAGACCCCACCTGGTATACTGTGGCCAGCTCTGAGGCCCCCAACGTAAGAAGGATATCGACTGGTTGGAGCGAGTCCAGAGGAGGCCAGAAGATGCTCAGAGGGCTGGAGCACCTCTCCTATGGGGACAGGCTGAGAGAAGAGAAGGCTCTTCTCGTTCAGCCTGGAGAAGAGAAGGCTCTGGGGAGACCTTATAGCACCTTCCAGTACCTGAAGGGGATTTATAAGAAAGGTGGGGACAAACGTTTTAGCAGGACCTGCTGTGACAGGACAAGGGGTAATGGTTTTCATCTCAAAGAGTGTAGATTTAGCCTAGATACAAGGAAGAAATTTTTTTATGATGAGGGTGGTGAGATACTGGCACAGGTTGCCCAGAGAGGTGGTAGATGATGCATCCCTGGAAACATCCAAGGTCAGGTTGGACAGGGCTCTAACAAACCGATTTAGTTGAAGATGGCCCTGCTCATTGCAGGGGTGGGGTTGAACTAGATGACCTTTCAACCCCAAACCATTCTGTGATCTACAACCTAAACCACTGTCACTCCATCTTCTTTCCTTGTGTTGTCTTTGTATTCACTAACGACTATTCTGGTGATTGCTAGAATGGTAGGTTTGGGTTTGGTGGGTTTGTTTTGTTTAAAATGTTCGGTACTTTAAGCTTTCTATAAGGTGGCTCTAGGATAGTTACGTCACAATTTGTGTCATTTTGTAGTTTGTGACACACTTTCCACAGCAAGCGCTATTGTTTTTCAGTATCAAGAGTTCCTAGATGTGCAGAGTCAGTATCTGCTGGTCATCCTTCGCAGCCTGGGCACATCAAATTTGTAGTTGTCTTTTTTCAGTCGCTGATTGCATCTGATAGCTTTTGCTGAATAAAGTGCTTTGCTGAAACTGTTTGCTACAACATGGACGTTCTTACATGCTCTTGCTAAAGTTTTTGTTATTTACAGCTCTTTTTATCCATTCATACATGTGGTGGTTGCAGGTGTGTGGTTTTTTGGAGTTTCCAGGGTACTTTCCCATGTCTGTAATTCTCAAATAAGTATTACTGCATTTTTCTCTGGGAAGATTTGCCTCTTTGTATCCTGAGTAGGTACAAATCTGTGCTGTTGACTAGCTTACAAAATTGAGGATAACTTTCAAATCGTTCTGAGAGTTGTTTCCTTCAGAAACAACTGAAGCCTACCAAGGCTGTTTCCGAGTTATTAATCTACTTTTTGGCTCAGAAAGATGCTTAACAGGCTGGACACTCTCACTTCATGGACCGAAGGGAAGCTGAATAATCTTGGTAGGATATGAAAAGCCCAAATGAAATGGCATTTTAATGTTGTCTCTTCCTTCACCCCATTTCTCTCTGTCCCTCTAAATTATCTTTATTCTGACAGCCAGGTGAACAGCCAGTGGTGGATGTGAGGCAAGTGGAGTGACGGGCTGGGACACAGTGGTCTGGCTGACTGGGCAGTGACTCTCTCTTCCTCATCTCCTTTGTCCCGTCCCAGTCCCTTCTGCGATGGCAAATCAAGCTGAGCCGGAGTGCAGTAAGGGCACTGCTGTGGCTGTGTGAATACTGGAGGTGGGGTGGTCGCTCTTCCTTACAACTGGTGGAGGTGTGTGTATGTATGGGGAAAGAGGGAAGAGACAGAGGCTGGACTGTTACATAAACGAAACTGTGGCCAGTCAGAACCCTGTGAAAAACTGACACTTGGCTGTACTAGGCCATTGTGACAGTATCTGCTGACCCAACCTTTTCAAACTGAGGTTAATTAAATCAGGACGGCCTAAAAATAACATCAAGGCATGGTATGAATACTTTGTGCTTTCTCCTTTGAAGGTACTGAATTACTTCTGCTGAGCATCTGTGAAGTTTTGGGGAAGGGTAACGCTCTGTGCAGGTCTCTCTGCGGAGGACTAATTCCCTGGCAGCAGAGCAAGCCTCTGGGACCTGCTCCCCACGTCTCTGAAGATGCTGGAAACTCAGCTCTGATAAACATCTTGTTTGGAAAAAGCCATCCAACATCACCAAGCTATTTTTTTTCCCTCTTAGTTGCCTTGTCCTCGTGGAGTTGGATGGTGTGACTATTTCAGGCAATCTTTGCTTCGCTGTACCTTTAGTTGTTGGCTGCATCTGTATGGTTATATCCATCCCAGGAAATTTTATGTGCCTAGAAATTTTATTTGCTGGTACGGAGGCACTGAATGGCCAGCATTCATACTGTTTCCCAGCATTCGTGTGGGCTCATTTATAAGCTGTCATAGAAGCTTTTTCCATAGGGGGTGCCCATACGCAGATGGCCAACTGAGAGGAGTCCTTGGCCTACGGTTGCTCCTAAACGGTATCCAAAAATTATTTGCAATTGCCCCCTGCAAAAACTATGCCAGGGCTGTTCTAAAAAATAATTACAGTAAAATAACTCTATTCTCATGCCCAGAAACATTCCTTGTCATTTTAATTTAGCACCAGCGTAGAGGGAACCTACAGATCACTTGTAGTTTCTTCATGACTTGTTTTTCTGCAAGCTTTGAGCTGGCATAAGGGTTTTCTCATGTATCGCTCTTCTGGATTGTTTCTTGATATGTCAGGTCTGTCTTTTTTCCATGACACTGTAGTAATTTTTTGTCTTGGTCTGTCTTCCGATACTGTAGTAATTTTTTGTCTTGCTTTATCTTTGTAAGTGATAAAAGTTTAGCTAAAACGAATCTGTGCCATAGTGACATGAAATATATTTCTCATTAATTGCTGACCTGTCTTGGAAGGGGAAAAGAAAAATCATCTCTGGCCTGTTATTTGATCTGTTTCTCCCCAGCCTGAATCACTGCAGGAGACGAATGAATTTTCCCTTCCAGCACTCAAAAAAGGAGCTCTTTCCTGGAAGCAACAAGCCCTCTGTTCCTCTGCTCTGCATTCCCAACAGCATCCTATGTGAGGAGGTTCAAGAGGTGAAATGTGGGGGTGGCCATGCCTAGAATTGTCTTTAGGAAGGCAGAGAGAGCCAGCCACTATTGCAGGTAGCCACAAAAGGCTGTGAGAAGAGGGAGTACAGATAGCTTTAGGAGGTAGAGGAGCCATTGTGGAAGGAGACAACTGATGTGAGAGGGCCTGGGAGAATGGCTGCGGAGCAGAGGCTGCCGTGTTGGGTAGGAGTGGAAGCTTTGGTGAGAGGATTGCGCTGATGTCTGGGGAGTATAATGACTGAGGGTGGATGTCTACACGTGGATGTGACAGCTCCTGTAGCAGAATTAAAATAATGATACGCTGCATTTCAGAGAGTCAGCAGTAGCAGCTGTGTCGGAAGGGCAGGACAAGGCATTGGCTTTGGACAGGAGTGATTTAAAGTAGAGATAGGCACAACCCAAATACAGACTATATATTTTACTAACATTAGTCATTTTTAAAATCTACCTTGTGGTTTCTTAACTTTGTGGCTGGCAATTTAAGAGGTAAACAGCTAGGATGCAAATTTATCGGTATCTTTGTTTGCGTAGTCTCACCCGCTTATTTTGTGCTTCTTGGTAGCCATCCGTCACGTGACACAACTAACGCTTCCCAATCCCCCACCTTATTTCCTGCCTCTCGGCGAAAGCAACTGAATCGGCAAAGCTACCAGCAAGGGCCGTGTTACACGGTATTGATTCATTCTCTGAACGCCCAGTCATTTGGGGCAGGGAATAAGGCGAGGTAGGGGGTGTGGCGGGGGAGTAATGGTTTAATTAGACTAGTCATACAGGGCAAGGAGTATGGCACTGACTTAATCTTCATTCTGAAATACAGAAATACACGTTTGGCTTCAACCAAGGGGGTTAGTCAGTATGGCTTTGGTGCAGTGTCAGGTGTCCTGCTGCCATCTCCTGCGTGCAGCACCTGTCCTTTTCCTCGTTTTCTCTCACAGCCTCACTGAGTACGTGTTCACTTACCGTATGCAAAGTAGGAAAGGTAGATTTGAAAATCAGAAAGCTGTTACGTGTCTGGTTTTAGAATCCCAAAACAATTCAGACATTCCTAGGCAGGATTCATGTCTTTGTGCTTTCTGGGTATGTCACAGATGGTAAGTGTGATAGGGAGGCTCTAAGTCAGCAGTGGGATTTTCTTGTCCAGACCTGTATCTGGCATCTGGGCCAGTGGATCTCACAGGACCAGGCTTCACACCTCACACTCACGCGTAAGTTTTTGTAGGGAACTGTGAACCTTTGTGGCAAATAGATGTAACATGTAGTTTGAGAAAAAATGCTTTTCGTTTTGGGTAGAAAAAGTACACAGTGGGGTGGAAATGTGCTTGATAACAAGCCACAAACCTTTAGGCCACCAGTCTTTTTCTGAAGAACCTGTCCAACGGGGCTTGACGGGATTTTCTATCTTCTGTAGCTGCTTGATCCGACCTCTGCGCTCTCCACCTTCCACACTGCAGCAGACGGAGCTTTCTGAAGAGTAAACTGTGAGTTTTACCTTGCAAGTGGCTGTACCACAAGCAGAGTAGCCTCTCTGCAGCATGGAGACCTCTGCATACACGGTTCTTCTGCCAAGGCTTGATCTGGAAATGCAGGGTCCGCGGCAAAAATTCATTAAAAGCCCAAGAAGCTTGGGTCTCTCTCCAAAGAGCCTAAAGGCTGTTTAGATGTGTAAGCGAGATCAAAAGAGAAAGGGGCGGAAGGAACACCGCTTTAAAGTTAAGGCTGTTGCGGAGTGGTGTAAGATGGTCCCTGGTTTACCGGTTTTCAGTGTATTAAAAAAATGTATTTCAGAGAGAGGATGCCATGAGCTTGCTTATACAAAGATGTGTCACTTATTTAGCAAAAGCCTGAATTCTAAATGTAGGAAAAACGTGAGCTTGTGGGATGCAGGGTTCAACAGTTGATATTATAATAAGCTGTCTAGTTGCTGAGTAGTTGAATCTCAACATTAATTTTCACATTTTTCCTGGAGGCATTTCTTCAAATAACTCCTTTGTTTTCAAACTGGGAATATAATCTGTAAAGGGTTGGTTTATGTGATTAAGCACAGAAGAATTTTAGTTAAATTCTGTGGCATTTGGTTTTTAAACTCTTTTTAAGATAAAGTTTTAACTCTTTTTAACTCTTTTTCATATATATGTATAAATAGTAATAATTTCCAATTCCCACTGCAAAAGATATTGCATGTTTTTGAAAGCAATGTCTCTCTTTAAACAGTGCCTACAGATGGCAGTGACTTTATGAACAGGCCAACTATTACTTGTTGGAAAAGCCAACTCTTAAACTGCTATGCCAGCGCCATCTGCACACCGAGCATGTGTTGATGCTAAGTACAGTTTTGGTGTGTGATTTAAATTTTTTTTTTTTTCCTTTTCAATTGTATTACCCATGTGAACCTGTGGAAACAATAAAACCAGCATTCCCTCTAGCGGCCACTAACAGCATGTTTCATGGGACACAGCTTGCAGAACACCGTTAATACGGAGCCATTTCTGTTTAAATCGTTAATAGTGAACTTTTGGGGTGTGTTTTGCTTAGTTTCTGACATAACTATGTTGGCCTGCCTGCAGGTCGGAGCTGTTGTAGAGACCAAATGACGACACGAGCTCTGACACAGGACACGTTCACAGGACGGGGATGATGTTGAAAATACGAGAGGGAAGAAGTGTTTCTCTTGGAAAAATCCCAATGGTTGCAAAATCTTGAAACTCCCCCTCAGTTTCTAAAATGCTACGGATCACTTCTGAATTGTGCCCGTGTTGGTTTGCATTGGATCGTGCACAGGACCGTATTTTATGATGAGGGTTTGGGCTCAGGAGCGCAGGAGCCCGTTCTTCTCTCTGCAGTCTCTCGGTTACGGTGTCAATAGGCAAATCTCGGAACCTCGGTAGTCTCATTTCTCCCTCGGTAACACAGAAGTAAGGTGGAACCAAACCAGGTGGTGGCTTTGGCAGTGAACGTATGGAAATGCCCGAGACACTGCTGGGCTGATAAACCCGCGTGGATTTAAAGAACTGCTAATTACAACTTGCATTTCGGATTTAACCTACCACGGACGCCTTTTCAGCGGCGGGCGGAGGGAGGGGGCCGGAGCGGGGCCCAGACGCAGCTGCTGACTCATTCCCTGACCTTTGGCAACTTCCTCTGACCTCCGCCCGCCGCAGCCGGGTGACACGCGAGCTCGGCCCGCTTCCCGGTGGCGCTGCGGGGCGCTGACTGCTGGTGGTACATCACGGACGGTACCAGGCAGCCCCCAGCATCCTTGCAGGCGCCAGCCCGGGGCCTGCTCCCCGCTCCCCGGCCGGTACCGTGAGCCCCCCCCCTCCCCCCAGGCCGCCGCCATTTCGGGGCCGCCGCCTCGCCCGCCCCGGCGGAGCCACGAGGGCCCTCCCGCGGCAGGAGACCGGTGAGGCGGTTCCTCCGCTGCCTCCCGCCGGCGGCAGCTCGGGGACAGGTCGTGCTGCTCCGCGCTGGGGGTCGCCGCGGGCCGGAGCCGCGGGGACACGTGTCCCCGGGACTGTTGTTTACGGTCAGCCGAGCGCCGCGCGGGGCATGCTGGGAGCCGTCGACTTCCCGCGGCCAAGCTGGCGGGCGGGTGGCGGAGACTGCAGCCCCCAGAATGCCCCTCCGCGAGCCGGCGGAGACGCTGGCCAATCGGAGCGCTGCCTGGCGGTGATTGATGTGCCACGCGGTGCAATCCGCTGCGCAGGAGAGTCAAAACATGTCCGCCCTCCGGGCGCGTTCCTGATGGGCAGGCCAGCGAGCCAATAAGAAGCGGCTGTGGCTTGAACAACGTCGTCTTCGACCAGTCGACGGCCGAGGATCGTGAGGCGCGGGCGGGACTCCGCTGTGGGAAGGAGCCGGGGGGGGGCAGTCGAGGGGAACTCGGTAATGGCGACGGGTTTGGTAAGTGCTGCAAAGTTTGGAGCTGCCGCTTCGGAGGGGCTGCGAGGTCCGGGCGGCGTCCGGCGGGCCGGAGGGGAGCGGCGGCGGCCGCGGGCCGAGCCGAGGAGGCATTTGGGTCCCGGCTTTTGGCGGCGGCGGCGGGAGCCCGGACATTGTTTACTGGGCACCTTCCCGCACGGCCCCGGCGGGGCCGCCGCACTCGCGCACCGCTGAGCTGAGCCCCGCAGGGTGCGCCGGGCCCCCCTCCCCGAGGCCCTGCCGCTCGCGAAAGCCCGCGAGCTGGAGCGGGTGTTCCCCGGGGCCCGCCCGCCCCGCTCTGCCGGCGGGAGGGCGCTCTGCCCCGCCGCGGGGTCAGCGCCCCGTCGGGGACGGCTGAGGGGGAGCTTGGCGCCAGGGGAGCCCCGCGCCGGCATGGCTGGCGGCTCCGGCCGAGGGGTCGCGGCGGGCGAAGGGGTGCGGCGCGCGGGGGGGGGGCGCCCCCGCTATCCCCCCCCCTGGCCGGGCCGAGCTGTTACGCAGTTGTGAATGAATGGGGCCTTGCGCGCATGCGCCGTGCCGGCAGAAGTTTATAAACAAGGGCAGCGTCCAGGCGGGGATCACATGACGGGGGGGGGGGGGGAAGCGCGCTCCCGGGCGCGGCCTCGGCCCCGGGGGGAGCATGAAGAGGCTCTGCCGGGGGACGGGGCACCCCCCACGGGCAGCTGCGACCGCCGCCCGGGGGGTCACGTACCCACGCGTGCTCCTGCGCCGTTGGTTGTGGTGTAAACACCTTCCTTACGTAACCCAAGCGCTGCGGGTGCGCGGTGGGCGCTGGCACGGCTGGGGGGGAAGGCAGCCCGTGGAGGTACCGTCGGGCCGGTGTAATGCTCAGTGGCCGTCTTTGCAGAGGCGTGGGGAATCCCGTCCTGTTCTCGTCTCTGGCACGGCGATGCGGAGCGAGGATCCTTGCTCAGAGCAGCTGTGCCAGTAAAAGTCCCCGGTGTAGATCCAGTCTTGCCAGTGTGTTGTGTTTGGCTTGGAGAGGCTGTTCTCCGCGTTCAGCTCCATCCGGCGCATTGCTGCAGGCGTAGACCTTCCCTGAGACTTCGGCGGTGGGTTGGGGGAAGGCAGGCAAATACCAGAAGGAAAACGAGGGGAAGCACATCCTTCCACCCTGGCGTTCCAGCTTGGTGTGGTTTGGGTGGATGCTGTCCAGTTCCTACTGCACCCCTTCTCAGACTCAGCCTTTATTTACTTCTGGCCCGAATTTATTTTTGTCCCTCAAACTGGGCACTGTTTAATTAATAAACTCTTTGTTAATATTGCTGGCTTTTTAGTGTGACAGATTGACTTATTTTAAAGCACAAATGCATAAATAAATTCATTTAGTCTCAGAAAAAGGCAGTAATTACAGTCCTGTGAAGCATACTTGTAGAAAACATCTGTTGCAACAAGTTTTGAACATGAAGTTGAACTAAAAAAACCCCACCTTTACAGGCTAATTAATGGCCATTCCCTTAATGTTCCAAAACGTTGGAAAGCCGAGAACGAGAGAAGCGCATGATGTCCAAAGCAGGCTTTAATCCGGTAGAACAGAAAAATTGAAAAGTAAAGTTGGGCACATTTTCCTGTTTTCCTTTTAATTCATTTGTTGGAGGATTTTCTGGCTTTTGTACACGAGTGGCTTTGGTTTGAAGAAATTCTTGTGACTTGGAAGAACAGTTTATTTCTCAGTTAAGTAGCTTTCTCGTCAGACTAGCATGTTGCATCTGTACCTCATCTGGCCTCCAGTGTGTGAGGATACCAGGACAGGTACTTGCAGATCTTGGCAGCTGGCAGGAAGGAAGGAGAAGGTAACATTCCCAAAGTAAGTTAGCTTGCGCATTTTGGTAGGAAAATGGGAAAGGAAGAGAGGAAAATAGAGGGAAAAACAAGGCAGAAGGGGGAAAGGAAGGACGTAGGCAAGCCAGAAGAACAAGAGGTGGCTTTTCAGTGTTGATTACTTGGAGATAATCATCAAGGTCCTGACCTGTACTACTGGGGCCCCATTTTTCTCTTCAGAAATGACGGAGCTTTTTGCTCTTGTGGCAATCTGTAATTTTACTGTTCCCTCATGGGTCATAGAGGAATAATTTGCATTGAAGATGCTTCTCAGAGGTGAAATACATGCCACTGATACATTTTTTCTTTTTGATTGTCTATTCTCATTTCTCTTACATTCCCTCTCCACCTCCTTAAAATCAGAATTACACTTTTTGTGGCTTTTGTAGTGGTGCCGTTTGAGGAGAATCAGGCATTGCTTCATGTTTGGAATGCATGTTTATGTAAGTTTTGCATGTATTTGAAAGATCAGAACGTTAGAAACTTGCCAGTAACAAAAAAGCATTGATTAGGCCAGGCCTCTTGTGGTAGGGGCAGTATGTAATTCCACGGGCTGTGCCTGAACTGTGTTATGTACAGGGCAAGCTGCAGGGTGAGTGAAACTAACTCACAGAATGAGTGAAAACATGAAATACTGGCAGTGTTGGCTGGATTCACACAATACCTTTTAACTGTATTAAAATAAAGCTGACTTCTTTCATAATTGTTATCAGGTGGCTTTTTATGCACTTAGGCACTTGGGGAACTTTTAGGATGATGGGCTTAGAGTTTCATGTGGAAATACTGGACTGTTCTTAGCTGTTGCTTGTGTTTCTCACGCGGTGTGTGAGAGCTTACTGGGTGGACATGCATGTGGTAGACTTCTCAGATTTTCTTTCTTACCAAGCCGTGTTTTCTGCTCGTTGGTGAGGGACTCACCGTTACTTTTGCAGTGACGGTTCATTGCAGTACGAGGTAATCATGTTGTAGTTTTATCATCACCAAAAAAAAACCCCAAACCAGTACACAACCAAATTACTGAAAACCTTGTTTTCCAGCTTTTAGAGGCAGTGCTTGTGTACAATAACCACACGGATCTCTGACTGCTGAAGGTGATTTAAAATATTTCTTTCTTTTGGTGTAAACGGTACAGTACAGAGATTTGGAGAAATGAAACGGCAGTGAAGTCTGCTAGTAGAGGCTTTCTTCTCTTTCCATGCACACCACAGTGAAGGATGCTAGCAGTCGGATGCGTTTGAGACTGTACCTAGAGTTGAGATAGCAAGGGACGTGAAGGGCAGTGAAAAAGGCTTCTGTGGATGTGCCAGCGGTGAAAGGGCAACTAGGGAAACCGTGGGCCTGATGCTAAATAGCATAGGAGACCCAGTGTCAGAAGGTTAAGGACAACATCCTCTTAGCTGTGCTCTCTATCTGCAAGGCCTGTTTCCAGGTTCCCGAATCCCTGGGCCTAGCAACATGCATCTGACAGAGTGAGGTACCGTTCTGTCTGCGGTGGAGGAAAAGCAGGTTCGGGGGCAGGCCAGTTCTGTGAGCCCGCCACGCTCCAGTCAGTGAGACTGGATGGCATATGTCAGGAGCTGGTCTGTGTCGTGGTGAGGGTGGTCTTCAAAAGGCAGTGGATTTGGTGATGGGAGGGCTCCCAGTAACTGGAAAAAAGAAACTGTCCCCCCTGGCACCAAGTAGGAGGATGTGGGGAAACTACAGGCTGTCAGCCTAGCCTTAGTCCTGAGGAAGGTTGCGGAGCAGATCCTCCTGACAGCCATGTCCTGGCCCTTGCAAGGCAAGAAGGTGACTGGGAATAGCCAGGGTGGATTAACCAAAGGCAAATCGTGTCTGTGCACCTTCTGTGACAGGATGTGTGGCTCAGGGTACCAGGTGAACGTTGTTTGCCTTGGCTGGAGTGGTGGTTGAGGAGGTGGCCCCAGACTCTCGGAGGCAGTGGGCACAGGCTGTGGCACAGCAGGGTCAAACCCTGCAGAAGGAACTTCTTTCAGCAAGAGGGTCACTGGAACAGGCTCTTGAGGAGTGTTGGGAATCCCCATCCTTCGGGATAGCTAGAAATTCCAGTGGTCAGGGCCCCAGGCAGCCTCAGCTGACTTCAGAGTTGTCTCTGCCGTCCGCAGGGATTGTAGCAGATCATCTCTAGGGGTCCCTTTCAAGCTGAATTACGCTGTGGTTCTCCACAGATGATGGTGCAGTCAGGGTTTGGGCAATGAGGCCCCTCAGACGCAATGGAAAACAGCTTGTGTGTGTACACGTTTTTAACCTCTGTCTCTTTGAAGTCAGATACTTTGGAGCATCCTAACATGGTGTGGGAAGTGAAGACAAATCAAATGCCTAATGCAGTTCAGAAACTCCTTCTGGTAGTGGACAAGAGAACTTCAGGGATGAATGAGTCACTGGAGTTGCTGAAGTGTAATGAAAACCTGCCCTCTTCTCCTGGATATGCATCCTGTGATGAGCACATGGAACTTGGTAAGTGACCTGACTTCCAGGAGGAGCTGAATTCTCAGGTTGGTTGTACTTTTCCTGTAGGGAAATTACTGGAAACTGACTGAATGATGTGTAACTTAAGTAGGGCAGGGAATATGACAGTGAATTGTGACATCAGGTGGTCTTATTTTGCAGCCACTTTTCCCTTTAACCCATTTCCAGTTCTGACACACTGGCCTGTTGACTTAAATGTGGTCTTGAACTCAGAGCTAGAAATTTCTGCTCTAATCTCCAGAGGAGCTTCTTTTGGCACAAGAATAACAAACAGAAAGCTCAAGAGCTCCTCCTAAAGGGAAATTACACTGCTTTAGATCAGCTGCAAAAAGAGCAGCTAGAGGCACGTCTAACTCCTGGTTTTACATATTGGAGAAAAATACTGTGTACATTAGAAAACACTGATATAATCAAATGAGATTTAACACATTTAAGCTACCGAGTGAGTGTCCCAGAGTAAGGATACTTAGTTACACGTGGGTGTGTCACACACTTTGGTTTGCAACCTGGGCTCTCTTCTGCTATTCTGTATAACATGTGAAACATAGATTTTTGGTGGGAATTCACCCCTAGCAGGTTGTATACCCAGCTCTCATGACTTCTGGGATATTTAATTTCGCTTCCCTGGTGGAAATATCTACAGCTTTTACCTTGTACAGCCCCTGATAATTGCTAGTGTCACCCTGCTAGGACGAATCAATTTAGTTGCCTTCTGTTGAACGTTGTAGTATTTTAGCGAAGCATGTTGCTACTTCTGCATAATTCTGTGTAAACTAGTCAGTCTAGTAAAAACTTTACAGCCAGGACTATTTTTATCTGGTTACTTAACGTTTTTCTTAAAAGGCTTGTATCGATGTGTAGCAGACTAGAGAGGTGATTATTTCTGTGGCCATTTTGTCAGTATAACGAACCAGGTTTGGGAGATGTTGGTAGTTGTGATACGAGAAAAGATGAGTTACTTTGTGGTGGTTCTTTTTTTTAGTTTTATTTGCAAACGTTGGTGACAACTAGAATTTATCAGTGGTATAACTAATGGTAACTTGTGCGTTTGTTCCTAGATGATCTTCCCGAACTACAGGCTGTGCAGACGGATTCTACCCCACCTGCACTTTTTCAGCTTGGTGCTGATGTTTCACACCAGGAATGTTCAAGGCCTTCATGGAACCAACATACCTCAAACAGCGATTCAGAAAGTGCTTATTCCTGTGAGAATGGGGTGAACTGGTTGACCGAACTAGCAAATATAGCCACAAGTCCTCAGAGTCCTTTGATGCAGTGCTCTTTTTATAACAGGTACAGGCATTCGTTTCAATTCTGAGCTCTGGGATTTATGGTACAGTGTCTCCAGAAACATTTCTCTTGCTCTTCACACCCTCTGACTTTGAGCTGGAGCCCTGGTTTTGATCTTTCTGTGTAGTCACCTCATTCGTCTGTGGAAGGTTGCCCAGGACTCGTTTCAGAGCCTGTTGCAAAAACTGCTTTACTGCCAGCCACGAATGAGGTAGGATGGTATAAGGACATCGCCTAACCACAGAAGGCTCAGAATTTTTGGGCATTAACCTCGTGTGAAGCAGCAGATGAAAAATTAGGATTAATTTGCTACGTTAAATTCACAATACTAGTGCACTGACTTTAGATATTTTGAGAAGAGCTAATTGTACATCTAATGCAGTGTGTTTTTATTGGTACTGTTTCAGATTTGTGGCAGCTGAGTCTTGTGTTGTCTTAATCCGAGGTGTTTTTAAATACGTTTTTCTGTTGCAGATCATCTCCTGTTCACATAATAGCTACAAGCAAAAGTTTACATTCCTATGCGCGTCCTCCACCAGGATCCTCAAAGAATGATCCCAACTTCTCCAAGAATGATTTGGATGAAACACCGGTCAGACACGAAAGGGTGAGTTGTTCTGAAACATTTCTAAAACAAAGAAAGATGCATGAGTAATGGGTGAAGCTTTTTGAGAAGAGACAAAATGGTTTGTTTTAATAGCATTTCAGCTTGAGCTAGATCTTGTTACTCTTCTCCTACCAAACACAGTAGGCTGGTAATGCCACATCAGAGTCCATATTTTTGTGAAGAGATTCTGCTTCTGTAGCAGGCTTTAAAAAAAAATGCTAACTTGTTTGGTGTCTCAAAAAGGAAATGTGGAACCATCTGCTTTTAGGTGCTCGGAACTGTCAGTCCTGCTTCTCCCTTCCCTGTGTATTAATTTGCGGCTGAAACTCATCTCTTTAAAGACACACAGTTTTTCCCAGTGAAGTCTCTAGAACTGACCTGGCCCGACTGCTTTCCAGTGGTTTGACCGTGGAGTAGCGTGTGCTTTGAGCACTTTTGTGGATGACCAGGGGATGCCTGTACAAAAAATGCTTGTACCGAAGCTAAGACAATCCACAGCTGCAGAATGAATCTCAGAGAATGAAATCCCAACGTTTCAGGATTGCGCATTTCAAGGAAAGGAGATGAGCACGCTCCCTTCACATTTACTGCATTCCTTGAATCTTTTCGTGTTACATTCCTGTTAGCATTTAAGGCGTAATAATTACACAGATGCAAATTAGAGAGAGCGTGTAAAGGCATACGAGACCAGCCCTAGAACCTTGCGCAGTAAAATACCAACACCGGTTTGCTTTTCTTTAATAGGCGAATAGCGAATCAGAATCTGGCATTTTCTGCATGTCATCACTTTCAGATGATGATGATTTAGGATGGTGCCATTCCTGGCCCTCAACTGTTTGGCATTGTTTTCTGAAAGGTAAAATAGCATGTATTATCGAACAAGTATTTGTTTTGTCTTCTTTTTTTAACACAGACTCTTTTCCATGACGCTAATGTGTTTTTTTTTCTTGAAAAAACCTATTAGGCTCTCGTTTGTGCTTTCATAAAGGACGCAATAAAGAATGGCAGGACGTTGAAGATTTTGCAAGATCTGAAAGCTGTGGAAAAGAGGAAAATCTCCCAGTGAGTCCTTACAAGGTGGCTCTTTGTTCTAATAAATTCCTTTCAATAGCTGTAGCAAATACTGTCATCTCTGTGCCTTTAACTGCTGCCTCAGGAAGACAGGTCTGCACCAAGCTTGTCTAGAGCTGGTCACTGTGCCGTTGGAGTACCTTGCTATAAAGCAACTGAAGTGAATATTAGGTATATTTTGAGTGTTGCATCGTCTTTATTAATTCCTAGCAAGAGCACTTGGGTGGTTTGTGTTTTTTAATACCCTGTAAGGCGAGGAGTACACGCCTGTAGAACACGCAGGTACACGCTTTCCTTGGGGAAAAGTTTTTGAGCTGTCTGTATGTTTACAGGGCTATGGTGCCGATGGTTTGAAGTTGATTTCTCATGAAGAAAGCATTTCCTTTGGTGAGTCAGTGCTGAAGCTGACTTTTGATCCCGGCACAGTGGAAGATGGCTTGCTTACAGTAGAGTGCAGACTCGATCATCCTTTTTATGTCAAAAATAAAGGTATGAAATACTGCAAGTATACTTGGTTTTATATTAAAATGTCCTTAGAAAGTGGTTGCAGGTTTTATAGGCGTCCCATGTTGTAGAATCAATTCACTGTTTCTTTAAAGAAATCCAGAATTGGAACAAACGTTAATGTAAAGCTATAAAGCTACAGAAATACTGCAATATCTCTTAAGGGAAAAAATGGATGGAGTATATAGATGGAGCTCAGGAAAGCGGAAAAACTGGGGGGAGAAAGGAAAGCTGCAAATAAGGGAGCATTTTCTCACTTGCTAAACTTCTGATGATAAAAGTTGCCAGGTTTGGATTACCCTTTTGCTAGAAGGAGATTTTACTTGAGATAAAAATAAACTATTTGCAGTAACAGTTCCCTGAGTAAGTGTTTCTGATTTTTCTTTTCAGTGAAAGAAACTACATCAGAACATTTTTATAAAATGGTATCATTTAGAGATGTAGGATTGCTCCAGTTAAGAACTAGAGAGATTGTCTGGCCGTTTGTCTAATTTAACTCTTTACCACTTCAGGTTGGTCATCTTTTTATCCAAGCTTGACTGTGGTACAGCATGGCATTCCATGCTGTGAAATGCATCTTGGAGATCTGTGTCTACCTCCTGGACACCCTGATGCCATTAACTTTGATGATTCAGGTGTTTTTGATACATTTAAAAGGTAATTTTTGGATAAAGTGGCCTCAGTGGTTCTTGTATTTAATGAGTAGGCACCTTAAGTCTGTGAGAATTTGAAGCATTACGTAGAGCAAGGAGAGAATACTTGCGGTAAAACAAGGTAAATGAGAGGGGAAAAATGAAGACGAAATGCTAGGAAAGCTGTGTAATTATGTGCTCTGCTAAACTGCAAAGTAATACCTTGGAGTAAAATCCCTTTTCAGCCCCTTTTTGTGATAGTTTAAGGCAGATTAGATAAAGCAGTAAAAATACATCTATTATCTGTGTAAGTTCTTCAGCTGAAGTAGGTTATGTTTGAAAAACAGTTTTCCCCCAGTAGTATGTCTGCCCGCTATTAACTTGAGCTTCACATGCAGCTGTGTATCTGAGTTCCCCGAGTAGTTTCCTAGTAGTAAATGCATGTGCCATGGCTTTAGGATACAGCACTTCCGTAACTAGTTCTTACTACTTGTGTATGTTCTGCTTTTCGTGATTCTTTTCTGAAATACCCAACTTGCCTGACTTCAAAGTTGGATTAACTCTGAGGTTTGCCTTGCTTTGAGCAGCTAACCTTCAGCGGTCCTGTCCAGCGTAAAGCACTCTAAGATTCTGAGGGAACAGTATTGCTCGTAAAGGTTTTTCCGTAGTATTTTGAGAGTTCCAGGTTTAGTAGAATCCATCTTCTCCTGTAATGGTCGCTGCTTTTTAGCGTCTGTTTTTGTCCAGCTGCTTCTTGGGGTTTTTGGTTTTCTACAGTAGAAAAAATGAATTTAAAATGCTGTTTGCAGTTCGAGCCCGAGGAGCTCTTATATCATCTCAGTCTGGCGCGGAGAGCGAGTTCAAGTTCCTTGTCTTCACTCGCTCTCTGGGTTTTGTTCCTCTTACTAACTCCTGTTCCGAACTGCATGTGTAGGAGAGCTGTTAGAATCGTCCTGTTTACATCTCACTGAAGAAATGTGGCTTGTGTCTCCTTATTTATCCTGCAACCCAGCTGAACGCTGCCTGGACGCTTCCAGTCCCGTGTCGCTCGGGGCAGGAGGGAGAGCGGTGGGGTCTCGGGTCACTGAGAAAGGAGCACGCAGCAGCAGCCGTGGCTCTCAGGACAAAGTAAAAACCAGAGTCCTGTGGCTGTGTTTTGGGAAGGAGGTTAGGAGTGGGACGGGTGCTGGACTGTTTGTAGGACAGACGCCTCCTTTCTCCTTATCTTTGCCTGCAAGGTTGTCGCATTATCGCTTTGTTGCTTTTCGCTTTTCTGGGAATGTGGAGGCAACCCTTCAGGTTCCATCCTTGCTTTCGGTTCCCTCCCCCAGGAAGGAGCTGCCTTCCCAGATGGGGGCTGGACTACCGCTGGCAGCGTTTCCTTGCTAGTAGTTGCGCCTTGCGTTTGGAAAAACAACTCTCCCGAGCCCTTCTTCTTGCCATAAGCTGTGCAGCTGTAGCCGCACTGAGCAGGGGGTGAGCGGAGGAGCCTCAGAGTTACGTGCAGTTTCTCTTGCGGCGGTAGCTTAGTGTTCAGGTTGAGGATCGCGTGGGTTTTCCCCGTTCCCGCTAAGGGCAGGCTGTCCCGCGGTTCCCAGGCTGATGTGCATGCACCTGGACACGGTAACAGATAGGCTGTGGAATTAAACCTCTCTAGTGGTTAGAGGTTACTTGTAGTTGTTGGTCGAGAAAAAAAATCAAAACAGTGTGTAGTCCTTGGAGGGCTAAATTGTATGGAAATAACAATTTCCGTGTGCGCTGTTGAAATACCGAGGCATTTCACATTTTTGTCACCAGAGGGCAGACGTTTGTCAGTTTTCACTTGAATAATCTGCAACATCATGGTCTGCAAAGCATTTTTTTAATCTCAGTGGAGGAGTTGTCTGTAAAATAATATGTGTTTAACTCCCTCTGGAAGTGATCTACACAGTAGCGTATAACATATAATTTATTTTAATCTAGTGATTTCATATTGGTAATTAATAGATCTTTGCAAGAGAACTCAATGCTTACTCTTCCCACATCAGTTGTCCCTTTGAGTACGTATCATTCACTGACCAGGTTGATTTATGGTAAGGCCAGGAGCAGGAAGAAGCTTATGGCCAAAGAGGCTGGAATTTGAAGACAGTGTGTAGTTAACTGCTGTGCAGCTGGGGAGTTGGTAGTGCACAGCAGGTGCTGCAAAGCTGCAGTCCCCCATCGCACTGAAAAAACTACTGATGCGTCTGCCAGAGTTCTGGGCTTCGGTTTTTCACGCTGACATCTGCCCCAAGCACAAATCACTGTCGCGCAGGAGAGACCAGAACACTAGAAATGTAGAACAGGTGAAGAGTGATCAGCTGTTGAGGGATTTTTACGTGAAAACTCACTTTATGATACGCCTTTTTCTTGTAGTTACGATTTTACACCAATGGATTCCTCTGCAGTTTATGTGCTAAGCAGCATGGCTCGCCAGCGTCGCGCTTCTCTGTCTTGCGGAGGATCAAACAATCAAGATGCTGAGAGATCAGAATGCAGTAGTAAAAACTGTGCGTCTGCTGCATCGTCGCATCTTTCCTCCAGTTCTTTGTGCAGCAAAGCTGGCAAAAGCCACAGCTCAGGGACTGCAAGTACTGTGAGTGCCACTTCTCCAAACAAGTGCAAAAGACCAATGAATGCCTTCATGCTTTTTGCCAAAAAATACAGAGTTGAATACACTCAGATGTATCCAGGGAAGGACAACAGGTAATGGTATGAAATTGTGGGCTTGTCGTTGCTGCTGAGTTAGCACAATATCCGTGTCCCCCCTTTGCGTGGGCTAAGTTTTGCTTTTGAAATAGAAGGTGTGGATATTGTTTTAAGAACAGGTTTTGAAAGATGC
Source organism: Rhynochetos jubatus (assembly GCA_027574665.1). Taxonomy (NCBI): domain Eukaryota; kingdom Metazoa; phylum Chordata; class Aves; order Eurypygiformes; family Rhynochetidae; genus Rhynochetos; species Rhynochetos jubatus. The sequence continues at coordinate 15,316,156 of CM050652.1, forward strand.
CGACACAGAGCTTAGTTTACGGGCAGACTTTGCATCTCTACCGTACCCGGTAAATTTGGCACAAGCCACTCTGGGTGAACCTAGCTTCTGAGAAAGTAAGGTTTTTTCTTTACCCACGTACTACGAGAGTAAGTAAGTACTTACTGACACGTGTGTGGAAGTGCACCCAGAGAGTCACAGGTGGGCTGAGACTTGCAGGAAGGAATGCCCATTAGCTGTGTTTTACACAACCATCATATTTTGTGCTATTTGGCATGTGTAAATGTACACTAAACCACATGAGCGTGCACTGAGAGTCGGATTTTTTATGTGTATAACATTACAAAGACTGTGAAAATTGCATTGTCACATAAAAAGTGTACTGCTGAACCTGGTGAAAACTAAAGGTGACAGGGCTTTGAGAGGGTGTTGGCTCTTTCCTAACGTTCTGGTAAGGAGACTGTAACTGGTGTTGAGAAACCAAATCCTGCCATACAAATAACCTGCCCTTAAATCCCGGCCAGTCTCGTCTGTCCTGGCTCTGAGGCTCTGTTTCTCAGTGAAGCAGACCCGCCGCCCCCACCTTCACGGCGGCTGTCGGTGCGAAGCCAGCGGACGTCAGCTAGGACAGTTTAGGGGCGTTAGGGGTTTAATTTAAAGCGCCGGTTTCGGGCGGACGCGGTGAACTTAAAACACAAGTCAGCGTTCACGCGGTAACCTAAAAATACGGAGGACCGTGCGGCCCGCTGGAGCGGGTGTTAGGGTAGCGCTCGCTTCTGCTCTGGGCGTTCTCGCCGTAAGCGTTGTCGCACTTGCCTGTGCGTTCAGAAACCCTCGAATAATTTCAGGAGTGTAAATTGCGAAAGATCAGAGAAAGTCACCTGAACTGCTTTGTTCACGCTGAACGTAACTGCTGAGTGAACTTGAGGCGTTCTCAGCTCCCGCTTGGTGCTTGCCTTCGAATTAGCTGCAGGTGAGGGGTTGCAGCCCGCACTTCCCTCCGTTGCTGCGGTGTGGTCGGGTACCTTCCCAGCATTTGCGGGGGGAGAGGCAGCCTGCCGAGCGCGGCGACGTTCTGCTGACGTGAAGGGCACCTGAGGCAGCGGGGTCCGGTTTTCCTTGTTTCTGGCCGCGAGATTCAGGTCTCTCATGTCAGGAAAGTTCTCTGTATACACCTTTTTTCAGTGGTTTGCTCCTAGAACCGTTTCCTTGGAGAAACGGAGCTTTTGTCTCCGCGTTAGGTTTTTCAGGCTTTTTGAAACGTAGAGCTCTGTGCTGGCTTTCAGCGCCTCAGTGCCGGCTTTTCTCTGGAGGTACAAAGTACCTGTTTTGGCACTTGAAATACGAAGATTTCACAGTGCCCTTTGATTTGGAAACGCACAGGCTTTTTCAGCAACCCTGCGCTCTCCGGGTCACCGTGCTCTTTCCTGGGGCTGTGGGTGACCCAGCGCACATCAGTGACCAACACCAGACAAGTTTCGGGTGCTGATTTGCCTCTGGATACTGCCAAATCTGCTAATTCAGCTGGAGCGTGGTTACTTCCGAGGACAGACCGAAGATACTGGTTCTTAATTCGGGTAGAAAACCAGAAATTCCGTTTCCAAAGAGACAGGCTGTGCAGATGGGTTTGATGTTGTTGGGATCTGGTTCCCGACTTGAGGGGCTGCTCTGAGGAGTCACCAGGGATGGCACGGCCCCAGCGGCAGCCCCGTAGGACTCTCTGCTGTGCTCCCCCAGTGCTCTGCAGCTCGTGCCAGCCTGACCTATGCCTGCAAGGAACGGGGTCTTGCAGGATTAAACCCCGTTTTCTTGGTGTGGCGCAGAAAGGCCTCCAGGACGTGAAATGCCGTACGCAGCGGGACGGAGCAGAGTCCCCGGCTGTGTACGCCTTTTTCTGAAAAGCCGCTCGTAGATCTCGGATCAGGTTAATCCGCAGCCCGAGCATACCTCCTCGGTAGTTGTCACTGAGAAAGAGATTTTCATTCAGCAAAAGGATGGCGTTAAAGCTTTAATGGCATATCGATCCAGCGTTTGGGAGTGCAGTTAAGCAGCGTGGCGTGATAATACGGAGAAATACTGTCCAAAAGATAGCAAGTTTGTAAGGAGTAGGAAGAGCACTTCATTCAGCTTCTGGAAGTGATGATGGGTGTGTTAGAACAAACGGTTTCTTTCGCACAGGAGTGGGAACTCAGCAGTATCTTCCACCCACTCGTGTTCTCCCCAGGATGGATTAAAGGTGGAGGAAGCTGCTCACATCTGTTAGACAGACAGGGGCCTTTGCAGTTCATCAGATACTTGTATGGCTGAGGTCATACTCAGATCACGGCCCTAATGAGTAGAGAACATGTTTGCCGCAAATCTGTCACGGGACCTTCTGGTACGAAAGCAGAGCAAAGCCAATGCGAGTTACCATTTGGTGGTGGCTTTTCGAACATGTGGTTTGTGCGAGTTGCCGTGCGTTCAGACGTCCGCCCTCTGAAAGGTTAGAGTGTGCGCTGACCCCTGCTCACGCGGACGCCTCAGCTGCGTAACTGTTGAAAAGAAGTCTGAGAACCGTTTTTTGAAAGATACCTTGGATTTCTTCTGTCTTATTTCTGTATTTGTCTTCTTTAAAGCGCTGAGATAAGAAAAAAATAGGGGTATCTCTGAAGGCCCTGTGCTGACCGTACTGTCAACGTTTATCTTGCAGAGCCATAAGCGTGATACTCGGTGACAGGTGGAAGAAAATGAAGAACGAAGAAAGGCGGATGTACACGCTAGAAGCCAAGGCCTTGGCGGAAGAACAGAAACGTTTAAATCCTGACTGTTGGAAACGAAAACGAACGAATTCTGTACGTTTGCGACGCCCTCTTTTTCACTGCGTAGTTAAAGGTGTTCGTACGGTAACTGTGGTGGGTTTTGTTCAGGAAAACCCCTGCTGTCTGCTGCGCTCGGTAGCCCAGACCTTGATTTTGCTGCCCCGTGTGGTCGGCTCTGGGGCAGCTGGCAGGAGACGGATCAGGAGCGGGGCTGCCTCCGCGTGTTCCGAGCGGGCGCGGTGAATTCTGTTGGACTGAAGCGCGCGCGCTCGTGACGTGCAGGGGAGGGGCATGGGACCTTCTGTTTGACGTAACTGAGCTTCTAAGGTTGTACCCAAATTACATCTGTCCGTTCCCCTCAGAAACACTTCAGCTTTCACAAAATCATTCTCTGTTGTGATTCAGTCACCTTTTTCTTTAGTCAGAGCTTTTTCTTTACCATTCTCTAACTTTTTTTACTCATATCAGTATATATCACAGTTATTATATGAGGTTATTGAGGGAGCAAGTTAATTTCTTTCCCATTAATCCCTTTCATTTATTACTCTAATAGTAAAATAAACACATTAGATGATAACACTTCTTCTGTAGGGGAAATAAATAGTTTTCCACTTTGTAGAAGGCCATCAATTCAAGAGTCTGCAGCAGTGTGTTAGTAGCTGGTGGATGTATTTGGTAAGATAAAGGCTTTCAAGCTGATGTATCCCGTTGGAAAATGAGGAAAAATGGCCTCAGGTTGTGCCAGGGGAGGTTTAGACTGGATATTAGGAAAAAATTCTTCACTGGAAGGGCTGTCAGGCATTGGAACGGGCTGCCCAGGGCGGTGGTTGAGTCACCATCCCTGGAGGTGTTTGAACGTCGCGGCGCTTAGGGACATGGTTCAGTGGTGGGCTTGGCCGTGCTGGGTTAACAGTTGGGCTTGGTGACCTTAAAGGTCTTTTCCAGCCTAAACGGTTCTGTGATTCTGTCTGAAGTGAACGTCAAAAAAGGGCGATTCTGCCACGTTGTCTGTTCAGCTGGAAGAGGAGGTTGGAGGGAAAGATCCACGGAGGTGCACAGACTGCTGGATCCTTCACCAGCCATTTTGTGCCTGGGCAGGAGCATCAAGTGTGTTGTGGACTTGACAGGTCTAAGCTTTCCCCCCCAAATTACCCGCTCTCCTTTCCCCTGGAACCGTCCCCAGGGCACAGGCCAGTGTTGCCTTGAGGCCGAGTAGGCACCGCTCCGGCACCAAGCTGCTCTTCGCGCTGTACGTACTTGGTGCCGAGGCTTCGGTCCCTGGCTGCAGAAGGTTTCGGCGGCGCCCAGCTGCTGGACAAGCTGTTTTTCTGTTCCCTGTGTTCTGGTTTAATCAGCAGTGACAGCTTCTGTTAGATTTCCTCGTGGGTTCGGTTAAAATGGCACTGTTTCTTTCTGTCTTTATCCTGGGTTTACGCCGCTGCAGTCTGGGGCGTCGGATGGCGAGACTGCGGTTCTCTTCACACCTGTGGGCTGCAGGGCACTCGCTGCGGGGGGTGGTGGAGGAGGAACAGGGGTGGGTTGGCCCTGGTACGCGGGACGGCTTTCTTACCCGACCTGGTAGCGGGATTTGCCTTCTCCTTGGGGTCTGCAGGCCACGGTAGCAGTATCTGTCGGACCTTTGCCGCAGCGTTGCAGCAGGAAGTACCTGGTTTCGTTTCAGTGACGAATCTTGTTCGCAGCGTGGTTACCGTACAGAGAGAGGGCGGTGGAGTCGAGGCTGTGACGAAGATGCCTTGATGGGCTTTGGAGGATCAGGGGATAAAGTCACCTGTTTCAGCCCGTTCCCCTCTGAACGCCTGACCGGTGGTGACCGCTCGGTGGCTGCCAGAGCACGTGTTGGCTCATTGAAGGTGATGCCTAGTTGCGGTGTCCATAACCTGGTTTCTCTTCTCTTCCCTCAGGGCTCACAGCAGCACTAAGCCGGCAGTTTCCCGTTAACTCTCTATTTACCAAACGGCTGTTGCTTGATGGCAAGAAGACGCAAGGTCAAGGTCCTGCCCTTTGTCGTGACTGCGTGTGACCGTAAGATACCGGCACCGTCAAGTCGGGACTGAGCTAACATGAGTGCGGATTTGCTTATTACAATAGAACATTAAGTAAGCTAAAACTATCAGCATTTTAAACCAAATTGCCTTATTTTTCTTCCAAACTTCATATATCTATCAGGTAATATAGGCTTGAAAATGAATATCCTGTGGTGCTAAAGTACTTCAGAAAGAGGCGAAGGAGACGTGTATAAATGTTTATTTTTAAAAGCAAATGTACAAAAAGGGGAATTTTAAAATACGTAACAGCTGTTTATATACATCGATTCTTATTGCTGATTAATAGGTATTGCACAACCGTATTATTAATTACAGTTCTGGGGCCTGGGACTTTCTGAAACGGCAAAACGTAGCATAAGCCTGTAGCTTCCCAGCCTGCCCGGACGCCAACCGGTGACCGAGCGCGCGGCGAGCGCCGCGCGCGCCGTAGTGCTGCGTGGGAGCCGCCGCTCGCTTCGCCACGTGTAACGTACGTAGCCGCAAGTGAGGTATTTCTGCACCAGCTGGCACCAGTGAGAGCTGTTACTTCCGGCGGAAACAACGGCCCGGGACGGGACGAAACGAACAAATAGCGTTATCTCCAAGAAAAATGGTGCTGTTGATATCGTCACCATCGTAGTTTTAACTCTGTGTTTTGTCTTTGCCACATACTCTGCCGTATCTTATTTTGCCATAAGACATCTTCATGGTGGGGGCAAACTTTGCACTTAACTGTACGTGCAACACTTGCACTTTACTGTTGTTTTTCCCTCCGACTGTCTAAAGTTAGAGCCGCTGCGGTAGGATTCCAATGGCTTCTGCTGTGAACGTCTACAATCATGGCTTTCCGTGTACTAAACCGCTGTGTGCTGCTTCGGTTTCCTTTTTTTTTTTTTGTTAAAAATCACAACTGTAAATTTCAGTTTATGACACGTCTACGTGATGTTGCCCCTGAGATTTTTGCACACTATATTCTTGTATATTATTTCAAATAAATTCATTAAACTTCAGCGTTGAGTCTTTTCTGAGACGAAAGACGCCGCCGCGGCGGCCCCGCGGAGGCGGGCGCGTTCTGCCTGGACGTCTCCGCGCCGGCCCGGCTTTGCGGGTGGGAGGCTGCTGAAGGACTGCAGACACTGAACTGGAGGCGGGGTAGGCAATGCTCTTTATTACACGTTAAACAAAAGGAGGTGCAATCAGTGTAAACTGTTTCAAAGCGAATAGCAGCGCGATAGAGAATCGTTTACTTTATTTACAACTATCTTTCCTTGTGTTACAATTACTGATTTTTTTTTTTTTAGGTGGAAAGCGGTGGTTGTAGCGTTTCAAAAGTAGGATTTTCTGATTAAGGCTAAAGTGTTCCCAGCTGTTGTAAGACTATAGTTGTAGGAGAAGGGCTACTTCCTTGCTTGAGATACTCAGCAGTTACACTGACTGCTTGAGTACGTTCTAATTTTACAGTTTTCTAAATTCACAAGGAATTACTCATTTTTGTTAGATTTTATCAGGCTTACAGCAGATGCTCCGTACAATACTTGTGTATAAATAAGTTCCTGCGATGCGGACGTAGAGCGGGAAGACGCAGGTGTGAGGACGAAGCAGGTAAACGCGTTTCATTGTAAAGCTTTTGTCTTTGGGAATCATTTACACGAACGGTGAGTACGTACGGTACTGTCCAGTCCCTGCTGGGGGCGGCTGTCCAGATCCCTTCACTGCAGGCTCGACATCGCTTTCTGCAGCAGCTGAACCATGACGGGGTAGACTGGTGCAAACTCCTTTCCCTCTCTCGTTCTTACTGACTGAACGTACGCTTCCAGCGCTCCGCTGAAAAAAAACAAAGGAAAGGCGCTGAAGCAGTTGGAGCGAGTCCAGAGGAGGCCACGAAGATGCTCAGAGGGCTGGAGCCCCTCTGCTATGGGGACAGGCTGAGAGAGTTGGGGTTGTTCAGCCTGGAGAAGAGAAGGCTCTGGGGACACCTTATAGCACCTTCCAGTGCCTGAAGGGGCCTACAAGGAAGGGGGGGCTTTTTACAAGGGCCTGTAGCAACAGGACAAGGGGTAATGGGTTTAAACTGAAAGCGGGGAGATTTAGATTAGATGTCAGGAAGAAACTATTCCTGGAGAGGGTGGTGAGGCACTGGAACAGGTTGCCCAGAGAAGCTGTGGATGCCCCATCCCTGGGAGTGTCCAAGGCCAGGCTGGATGAGGCTGGGAACAACCTGGTCTAGTGCAGGGTGTCCCTGCCCATGGCAGGGGGTTGGAACTAGATGGGTTTTAAGGTCCCTTCCAACCCAAACCGTTCTGTGATTCGATGATGACGAAACCGCGAACAAACACCGCAAGTTCAGGCTCTGCATCTGAAATGAGTGGCCGTCTTCCCTACTGCCGAGCTCTCCTCGGGCGGTGGTGTCCCTGCAGCGGGAAGTGGGCCTCGCAGGGCTCTACATCACTGTCTCCTGAGCTTTTCTCCCCCTTCTCGCACGTTTCGCGGAGCGAACAAGTTACATTTAAACAGCCAGCAGCAGCGCGTTGCAGATGGCGTGGAATGACAGCTCTGACGCGCGGGCTCGCGCGCGCTGCTGTACTGGTAACCGTTAGGAAGGAGGAGAATAGGCTGCAGCTGCTGCAGACGCTACAACTTCCAGAATGAGAAGTGGGGCAGTGGAGAGCGACCGAGATGCCGCTGGGTGATTCCTGGCTGAGGCTTTCGAACTGCTGCCGTCCTTTGGGAAGTGCCGTGCTAACCCGCAGACCGCGTGTGCGCGTTTGTAGGGCTTCGCTGTGGGCTTGCACGTCGTCGTAGGACGTCAGGCGTGGAAGGAGGCCTGTGTTTTACACAGACAGAGGCATTTCGAAGCTGAAAGGGGCAGCTGTGATTACGTCCTTGTCTGTACGTAATTCACCGTGCTCTGCAGCACGGCCCCTTTCATCCAACGAGTCCGGTAAGGAATCTGGGTGACTGCAGCCTGTCTGCAAGGCAAAGGCTTGGTAACTGCTGACCCGTTCAGGTTCTGACCTGAGAGTTCATTACATAGGCCCAGTTCGTTCTGCCAGGCTCCGGTACAGCTTCTAATTGGTTTTCCTTTTTCTCTTGTGTTTCTTCACGTAATAGACACAATGATCTTGGGGTTCCCTTCTGACTGTAAAGGAATCTTTCCTAGTCTCTAGCGCAGGTTTAGATCTGAGCTTTGGGGTCTTGTAAAAGTGCAGAAATACTGCTCAACAGGCCCAGAATGTTTGTTCTCAACCTGCTCCTGGTACAGACCCACCCAAGGCTGGTTTCAAACCCGGCCAAGCTAATCATGTAGACACAGTTTCAACAGAGTGTTTAATTAATTAAGCACAGGTGCTTTGCTAGACAAAAGGTAAACCCTTAATAGTACATCTTGGAGTCTATCTCGGAATTGTGCAAGACAGAAATGGCAGAAGAGTGATTACGGAGACGGCGACCCAAAGAGACCCTGAAACTGAACCAAGGATTGGAACCAGAACAGAAGAACGCAGCTGGGACAGGGGACTGTGATGGTCTGTGATAAACGATGAACTTTGGGGACTGAAAGGCTGAGTGGAAATATACAAAGACTTCGGACCTTCTGTAATGGGTGTTGACTGAATGGTATAAGAACTGTGCAAGATCGTGGGCCATTTGCTACTCACTGAGGGGGTGGCCCAACTCTGAGTTGTGATTAAATAAATAGCATACCCAGAACAACCCGCTTTGTCTGGTGAAAAATCTTTAACACCAAAACCCTCTGCTTATATTGTTCCATTGGCACCGCTTACAGCAAAGCTGTGACGGTTAGGAAAACACCAGCACCAACAACAGGCCCCATGTCGAGTAGGGACTGGGACAGCTCCTCTTCTGCTTGGTGACACATCACAGACCTTCCCAGCCGTCCCCAGCAACCATCCCGCCGGGCGCCAAGCGGCAGCACTGAAATCGTCACTCTGGGTCGCAGAGTGGGGGAGCAGCCCTGGGTTTTGCCTCCTGCGCCCCATTCTGGACGTGCGGGACACAGCAGCACGGCTGCTCCGCCAGCCAGGGGTCTGCTGGGTTTTGGTAACGTGGCAGGAGCATCTCCAGTTCCACTGGGGCAAGGTGGTGCCCGTTGCGCACGTGTGGTGATGCGAGGGTGGCCGTGGGGCTGAGGGAGAGGGTAGCGGCGTGCATCGGCTGCTGTAGGATGGTGGGCTGGCCACATGGCTGTGACTCTGTGCTTGTGGAGGAACGCCGCACCCCCTGCAGAGCTCAGGGGACCTGAGGCAGCACTTCCAGCCCACGTGTGCCCGCTGGCAACTGGAGGGGATGGGACGTGAACAGGCATTTAATTAGGCAAGGCCTAAGGAAAGCAGAAACACTCAAGAGCGAGACTCAGCCTGTGTTTCACAGTCTCCTGGAGTAAGATGAGAGATGGAGAGGCCCAGATCCCTGTGGGGTGCTGCAGTGCTGGGAAGGTACAGACAAGCCCAGCAAACCTGGCAAAGCAGAACGGGACGGCAGGAAGAAGCGGGGTCATAGTACACTTTGTTGCCTGCCAGTGCAGCCGAACCAGCAAGGGCTCGCAACTTCTGAAGCGAAGAACGTGTCAGAGTGCGGCTGGGAATCTCCAGCCAGGTTCATTCAGTAACGAGCGGGAAACGCTCCCGAGGCCATGAGCCTGTACTCCGTCTGCTGGAGAGATGAGTCTGAGCTCTGGGCTCCAAGAAGCCGGTGAGAGCAATGACAGCCCGGCCCCACGAGCTGCTCCCAGGGCTGCATTCGCTCCTGCCAGCACTTCCCACCCCGTGAGGGCCAGGCGCTCCCCGTAAGCCAGCGCCCCAGGACACACTCGCAGTCAGAGTCCCTGGCCTGTCGCTGATGGAGCCCGGCAGTGACGCTGCAGCTGCGCAGGGCACAGGGTGGCAATGAAACGGCTCGCGCAGAGGACGATGGCTGCCACCCACAGCTCCCCGCAGGACAGCCGGGCTTCAGGCTCCCTCTGCTGAAACCCAGGGCTCCTCGTCTGAGATTGCTGGGGAGGGTTGAGAGGTTGCAGAACAAGAGTGACTGAGCACAGAAACGGTTCCTTCTGTGGTTCCTCCTGTCGGCGGGGATGCGCTTGAGAGCTCTTCAGTTTTGCTGACAACTTCCTAGTGAGTGACTGCTGCGGGGTCTGCTCCAGGTACCGACACACTCAGGAATCCCACGGCATTTTCTACACGTCAGCCAACAGCAAGAGAAGAATTATCCCCTGTTACAGCCAGAAAGGCAGGGGAAGAATAGTTCTTTTACCTAGCCAAAATAAAGCTGACTTTCTGCACCTGGGCAGCTCCCTGAAAACCTTCCGCCTGCTCTTGCAGAGGTTCTCTAAGGAGCAGCACAGAACCTACAGGGAAAGAGGCAACAACTAGAAAGCCGCTTGCTGCAGCTCACCTCACTCCCAGGAACAGCCATCAGCAGGGACCAGGAACATCCGCAGGAAGTTCTGAATCCCAAGATTTAAAGAGAAGAAGTGAGGCTGGGGGAGGGGCACAGGGGTAAGCGTGTGGTTCAGATGAACTGGGCTCTCGTGGGGATGAGGGGCAGCGCATGGGATGAGCAGACAGGTGGGAGAGGCAGGCAGGGAAGGCTCAGGGATCCCATCGAGATCAGGGCAGATGCTTCAGAAGAGGCAGATGTGTCTCTGCCTTCCACTCAGGTCAGCACTCTGGCCACCAGTAAGCACTGAACAGGCAAGATGCTAGTTACCCTCTACAAAGAACAGTTCCTTGCATTAAAGACAGTTAAGAGACTCCTGTGACAGTTTTCTTACCGTAACTGTCATTTGTCTTGCTGAATCTCTCCCTTCCACTCACCAGTGTCCCTCAATTTTCCTGTATATACTCCCCAAACTCCTCTATATACTCGCCCAAACATGTTTTAGAAGTCATCAAGAGCAGAAAATAGAAGAAACCATGTTGACCTGCTTAACTTGGAAAGCTCTGACACCTCTTGGTGAAGTTGTGGGTTGGTATCATTACCCTGATGGTAACACTGCTATCCCTTTCTGACTTCATCTCCTTGCTCTGAAAAAGCACTTGAAAAAGATGACAGAGATAACCAGATCCCTTCAGATGAAAGGGAGAAGCTTTACCCTAAAAGCAGCACCCAAAACCACTCAACGCCAGCCCTTGATAATCCCTAGCCAAGCTGTTACTCCCATCAGATCAAACACGAGGGAATGAGGTTTAGGCGACGCTAAGTGCCCAACAGCTGTATTAGAGTCCTGCTGTCACACCTTCCAGCACCTTTATGGTTTTTCTTTCCTGCCTCAAAAGAATCTGATTTAACTGGCACAGCCAGCTCCATCAGTGGCAGCCACTGTCCTCTTACAACTCAAAAAGCAGCTACAAGGAACTTGGTGAATTGTTTGGTGGCCTTGGAACTGCCCAGACCCTGCTCCTTCCCAGCAGAGCCCCACGGCCGAGAGAAGCTGGTCTCTGTCAGCTCTCGTCTGCTGTGCGTGCGGTCTTTCGAAGGGACAATCTTCATCAATATGACCAACCCAGGAGCATCTTAATTAACTTTCTTTTCTGCGCCAAAGACAAGCAATAATTACTACCCCATCAGTACTATAAGGTGAGTTCTCAGGCATTTTTCTAGACCTTGTACAGCTTTACATTAAGAAATGAAACCAACGGCTTTCTCAGTACTCTAATTGCATTCGCTATTCTTCCGTGTCCCATGTTTGCAACTCCAATAAAAGTATTTAAATGCTCTAAAGCTGAACGTTAAAAAGCAATTCACAATCAATAACTTGACCTGAAACTAAAAGAAAAGCTTGCTTCTTTCAGACAGGAAGAGATTTGCCCATGGCCACACCCTTGACGAAGGCATGGCCGGGACCGACCTCTCACCAAAGGTGGCACCCTGTCAGGCTCCCTTGACTTGTCGGCCTTCCACCGGGGAAGGTCATTTTGCCAATGCCCCATCTCCCATCCGTGGGGATTTCCCCGTGGCCCTGGGGAACAACTGATGCGGTGCCCAGAGAATGAACAAGTCACGGAGAAACATCGACCGACAGAGGACAGGGGCACCTCCAGAGCAGAACTGGCCTGGAGAACTACCTGCTCCACGTACCCATCAGGGCAGAGCAGCAGTCTGCCTCCCACGCGGGCAGGTGTAAGACAGGTCTTGCGCCGAGCGAGAGGATGGAAAGCTGCTGCAGCTGCTGAAGGCTGGGAGGCAGGAGGCAGCCGCAGTCCCCTGGAGCTCCATACCCTCCTGGTGACCACGGAACAGCTCCTAACCATGGTCAAGCTCTGATCAGCCCAGGAAACTCTCCTCTGCAATGCTGCCCGTGGTAGCGACATGATGGCGACAGGCTGGGAAGATGGCCCATCCTATTAGGAACAGCGTTCCTGGTAACGAAAGATCCAGGTAGTAGAACAGCAGCAATCATGAATCCAGGGAGAAAGGATGTTTGGAGTCCAGAGGATAACGGAGAGGTTGCTTCAGAGTGCGAGGGAACCGAAAGCACCAGTGGTCGCAAGTAGATGGGATTTCAGAAGTGCATTTGAGGTGGGAATGCTGTTTCTCTGAAGACAAAGTCTTAGGGGTGGGATGTCAGGACCGTGACATACAGAAATACGGACAGTGCAGGAGGCTGCTTACGGCACAGCAAGGTGGGTGCTGCTGCACGTAGCCAGAGTTCAGCTCAGGCTGCTGAGCTGGGCGACTTGGAACTTCACTGAAGCTGCCAAGATGCCTACATGACCGTACCCCACTTCGGGAGATTAGTGAGTTTAGTAGCAACGTAACCACTTGGAATGCGGATCTGACGACATTTCTGTAAACCCTACCAGTCCTAGCTCAAACGAGCTTCTGTAAACTATGCTGGCAGTACAGAATTCAAGTCAGATGCACCGTTTTACCCTTAAAACCTCATCTTAAAAAAAGGTAGGCTTGCTCCTGTAGAGGACACTGTAAAAACACGAGTGCGTAAGTACTAATGGAAAAATAAACGGCATCATGGGTGAAAGCAGTAGCATCAAGTCTCCAGCACAGAAGAGATCACAGCTGTTGTCATATCAAAAGATGTAATTTATAGTTATATTACCGATGCTTAAGAAGATGGAAGAAACCCTGTTTATGTAATACAGAAAACACAGTCTTGAAGGGATTAGACTAAATAATGCCCTAAATTCAGCATCTTCCAGTCTAATAAAGGACATAAAACCTGTTCAGCAATCTGTTTCTATTTTAAAAGAGAAGCTATGGTATACATTACAAATATTGTTTGTAAAAAAGAGCTATGGAAAGAGGCTTGGTGGGAAGTTCTGCATATATTAATGCTTCATTAAAAATGCCATAAGAAGTAAGAAAAAAAAAGTAAGTTTAAGATGCCCTCCCACATAAGGAAAAGGATTTTAAAGCACTTATTAAATTACTTCACTTGCTTGAGCAAAAACATGAGCTTTCTTGGAAATCAGGACAAGCTGGTTATATAAGTCCCAGATAGTTCTTTTTTAAAATGGTATTTCATCCCGTGAAGATTTTTATCTACAGTTAAAAGAAAGAAAAAAAAAAGGTATGATTTGGGCTGTGGTTCTTAAAGGGATTATATGCGTATCATTTAGAATTACTCTAATTAATTAGTTAATTTTATATGGAATTGTGAGTAGAAGCGCTACCCTCCTGGGCTCCGGCTCGGCCAAACGAAGCCTGATTTACATTGTAAGCGTCAGAAGAGGCAGGGATCATCCTTCTGTTCCCTCGTGGGGTAGCGCCCTGTGTACTCACGTCCTGATCAACTAGCGGGGCTGCTGGAGGGCAGCAGGGCCAGGCTCTTCTGTAGCAGTTTGCTAAAGGTCTGTTTGCTCTGCAAACTTCAGGGCAAAGAGGAAAACACACTGTGTAAGAGCACATCTGCCTGACACCAGATCTACTTAATCGACTGCGATCAAAGCCACTGCGAAACCGAACAGTAAAACCTCCAACAGCATCGTCTGTAGGACAACAGATTAGCAAGGGACATCTCCGATTGCGCAATAAGGGATCAAAGGAGCAGCGTGTTCGGACAAGCGTAAGGACACCGAGGGGTTTATGAACGGCCTGGCGCTGGCCGGGCAGCGCTCGGAGGCGCAGGCGTCGCAGCCGGCTTGCTCGGTTTAGCAGAGCGGAGCGGTGACCCAGCACGGCTCTGCCACTTGCGGCAAAGCCGTCGCGTTGCTGCGCCCAGCCAGGCTCACGGCACGGCTGGGGCTTTCGTGGTGGTCCCCAAGCTGGCATCCGTCCCTGCCCCCTGGCAGGGCAGTGGCCAGAGCAGCTCTCTGGCTCGAGACATCAGCTCGTTATGAAAATGAACCCTTCGCTGCGCCTGACTTTCGTCACTGCTCCCGCAACAGTGAGCTCGAAGAAGGGGAGTTTTCCCACACCTGAATGGTGAAGGGAAGAATTTGGCCCTTGAGTGGATGAACTGTCCTTCAGGCTGGCTCAAATCCTGCCACATTTAACAGGAAGGTTTCTTTGATGGAAGAAAAGTTGAGTTTTCAAACTTCATTTAAAAAGAAGAAGAAACAAGTGCCCTGGCTGCTTAAAGAAGCGCTCCTTTCAACACAAATCCCACTCGGGGAGGATGCCTGCAGCAGGGTCATCTCACCTAGCTTTAAATGGCTGCAGGGCAGCTGTCTGCCTGCGAGAGCTCCCGCGTCCCAGCCCACGCTCCCTCCGCCGAGCGGAGAAAATGGAGCTTTCAGGACACAACGCAACTGACCTATTTTAGGTACCTACTTCAGGGCGAGATGAATCAGCCCCAGCAGCGCCTGTTTCTCCCTGTCGACTATAAAGGGAGTCTAGCTAATATACCTCTGGGCAGGTAAATCCCACCCTTCACGCTGAACGGAAGCAGAAAGAAATGCACAAAAATGCAGAATGCTACTAATTCATAACATTAAAACCACGCTGCACATGAAGCATTTAAGATCTACAGAGCAGAAGCAGCCCTGCAATTAGCATTCGTATGAAGCTGTAAGGATTCTGGTAACACAAATAAATGAATATCGAAGCAGAGTAACTGCACAGTTGTTACAAAGGGAAGTTGCAGAAAATTACCATTTGCAAGGTTGCAGCAAACGTAAAGATAACTTCTCGATGTAGGTCAGCGCAGGGATCTGGAGGCTGAAAACATCCAAGGCTCAATTAGCGCGGCTCAGCAGCTACGGGTGGCAAAAGCTTGGAGGGTGACTGAGAAACTCCAGACAAATGAGCAAGGCGCCTGTACTTGAGCTTTGGTTCATCCGCGGCCCATGAAGAGCAGGCTCAGAAACGTGCCAACGGAGCAGGGAACAAAATACGAGTGAAACGTGGTCACAGGAGTGACTGACGTTTGCTCGCCTGCTGTGCGCACGGATAACCGGCCTGTTTAGAAATGACCGACAGGCACCAGAGGAGATGTGAAAGGGTGAATGCATACGGCAGTGCCTGCAGAGGTTACAGTCTGCAAAGGAGAGCCCCCCCTTCCCTCACTGCACTCAGGCGCTGGTCAGCCAGCCCCCGCTCTCTGCTCCCAGGCACGCAGTGCCCGTGAGCTGCCAACCAACCTACCCGAGGGAAGAGTCTGCGTGACAAGCCCAGTGCAGTCAATCCGCGCGGCTCAGCAAAGCTGCACGAGGGGTGCCTGCAAGCAGTGGGCCTGGGGATGGATTGAGAAGCAGCCAAGCGTGGGCAGTGACAAACAGCCTTGCTCTGGAGTACCAAGAGCAGGGAGCAGCCACTGGAGCGCCAACAGCGGCCTTGGGGAAGGGCACATCTTCAGCAAAGACTTCTCCATGCCCTGGGAGGACGGATGTCAGAGCAAAGTCCGAGCACTCCACAGTGCAAAGCAAAAGGACCACAGTCTCACTGTAGAACGCTCAAGTGATTACCTTGCCAGTGATAACCTTGCAGCAGCAGATTCTTGGGATAACACAGTTAAAATATTTTAATAGTGCTGTCTCATGTAAAATGAATAAAGGTCCAATGAAAGGACTGAAATGAAAACCTTAACTATTTCAGCTATTTGGTCTAATGGATGACACTCTCCGTGCCTAAAAGCCTTGTCGCAAGCCTTGTCCCTTACTATCCCCATGGTCAGAGCAATTTATCAGTGTCTGGAGAAGTGGTCACACCAGCAAGCCCATTAACTGAATCAGGCTAGATGAAATTTAATTGCAAGCAAGGACAAAAATGTGTTGTAGTTTAAAGATGTTTTCTTCAAATTTGTGTAAAAGAATTGAAGAGAACAAAACGCCATCAGCTCTCAAATGATTTGCATTCTTGGCTTCCCCTAATATATCTGGAATTCAACACTGTCAGTCTTACTGGTACTAACAGGACAGCAATAACTAAGTTACATACACAGCCGTATCAGTCCTGTACCTATTATCCACTCCCCTGTAATTCAAGGTGTCAGGGCTTGAGATTCAAGAAAACCAAGTTTTGTAGCCAAACTAGACTAACAACATGTATGATGTTCAAAAAATACTCTCTTAATACCCATACGAAGAGACACAGTTTGTGTTTTAATATGCTGGAAATAAATCCTACTAGCACCTACTGGTGATCAACTAGCATTTCCTCAGTTGGCCCGAGCACTACACCGGACTGCATGGTGCTATCAGCTTCACAAACTGTAAATATTTATAGCAGACTCCTCTTGGCTGCTTTAAAGTGTGGACAGATAATGGTCAATTTTCTCAAGCACAGCCACTGCCGTCTGGAACTTAAAAAGTCAGCTTTTATGATTTCAGCAAAAGCTGGCATCATCCATGAGAGAAGCGCAAGGACAGAGTTAGCTCCCGGACCAGATGGAGCCTGGCACAGCTCTGTGTGACTGGAGTGGGTGACACCGAGGTCAGGACAGGACACTGAGAAGACGGCTGGAAGGGTTAGGGTGTTAGGAGCCAAATGATCATCCGAGCCTTGAATCCAGAGCATCCTCGTGCTGGCTCTGTCTCATGGGTGTTAGAGAGAACACATCTGTTCTCTTGAAATATCGGCTTGTTTTGAAAAACGAGACTTTCCATAACTTTTCCTAACATTTTAAGATGCAAAATAGTATTTAGCTATGAAGTCATCAACGCTAGGAAGATGTTAAAAATGTGATGCAACTACTACCTAAAGATCCCAGGCTGATCTCCTGAAGGATGACATTACAGGGGTGTAACAAGGGTCTTCCATTTCTCGATTCCTACCTACATTTTCATTGTTTAAGCTTCCAAAGCTTCTCTTTCCTGACACAGAAGACGGAACAGCTGCAGCCTTGCCTTCCCAACAGTTGAGATGGGCACTTCTGCTAAAACACACTATTAATCTGAACCATCATTCTGCACCGTTTCCTTCTTTTGCAAGAGGAAAAGTGTGCTCCTTCCAGCTGGAGAGTTTGGGTACAGGGGGTGGAGGGAAGCATTCTGTTTATATATTCTCCCATTTTGCAACTCATCCCAGGAGTGGAGAGAAGGTAGTGGTATTCAGGATCAATCTCCCATAGCAGGTTTTTTCACTTTTCAAGGCCAGTCCAAAGTGCAAATAAGTTACTGCTCCACTATCACAAAAGTAAAGAAGAAAAGCATGATTTTTACCGTATGAGAGCAAGCCTGTCTTTTTCCGATGGATGATCGTCAAGCCACTGGGAGTAGCGGGCAATGGACCACTCAGCCCTCTGACACAGAGAAACACAAACACCAATTACACACCAATGCAAAAAAGGAAACACACACACACTGATTTCAGAATCAAAGGTGACATACATGAAGGCCACAGGAGGCTCTCAATCCTGCAGTGATGCAGAATGAATTCAGGAATCAGAGACAATTAACAGAAATGGCCCAATACGTTATTTTTTGAGGCTCAGAGGTGATCTCTGTCATCAGCTGTTTGCCAGTTCTGACAGGGGTTTGAATCTGGATTTCCTGCATCTTACATGAGCAGGATCCAGGCGACTTGAAGTCTGGGATTAGACCTGCAAATTTTTCTATGAGCTGACAGAATATTAAAGAATTGAGAGTCTATTTAAAATCAGGTTATCATCTTCCTACTGTTAATTAACCAAAATATGAACTCAATGACCATCACACCTTTGCCACAATAAAAACAAAAGCCAACAAATCATATAAAGTATGAGCCTGAATACTTTTAAACTAAAATAACTAGTGCGAACTGCAATGTTCATTCCTCCTCAGGACATCTCAAAAGGCAAGACAGGTTGATCTCATTACCTGGAAGGGTGATTTTAACTCTGGCGGTGCTCTTGTAAACAAGAACTGCAGAATTGTGCTGAATGGAATAACATCTCCCAGAAATGACATATTGGCAATATGCTCACTGGTCTGGAACAGCAGTGGTCTGGAAAAATGTAACAACATACTTGTGAAGGGGAAAAAAAAAGGCTTATCTTATGCATTAGAAAAATGCCTATATCGTGGCAATATTGTGTTCGGATAGAATAATCTAATTTTTTTCTACTATTCTGCATCTTAGGTTTTCAACACAGGTTCAGTTTGTAAAAACTTACAGAAGTTGCCTATTGTAATTAAACAACACAGGACTGTGAATTTTATATTTCAGTGAAAACACCTAAGGTAACTACAGAACTCACTGTCATACAGAAGTTGCACTGAAAGCAACACAAAAAAGTACAATTTGGCCAACATTTGCATGACAAAGATTGTTAAATCATAGTTATGCTCTGCATAAAATTTAAAAGAACTTTAATCTATTTCTAATTTGCAAGTGGGTGTTGCCAAAAAAGCTCTGTTCAATCAGAACTAACACGAGGTAATAAATCAGCTTTGAAATACAGTTTGGCCATACTGCCAATTGCTAGTTCCTGTGACTGCAACTCACCTGAACAACCTCAGCTGTCTGTAAGACTTTCCTAGGTCCAAGACTTGCCGACACAGAGGTGCTATTGCCAACTCCATCTATGAAAACAAACATTTTAATTTGAATTAGATTGTCCCAACACATAAAACTCAGTATTGAAGCAGCCTGCCTTTAACCAGTACCCCAAACTTGCAGACCAAGTCATCGACTGCTCAGTGGTGGCCGCACTTGAGACAAGAAGCTATCCTTTTCTTTCATGCCGCGTTGCCCAAACCATTTGCCTTATTCTCGGCAACACAGTAATCAACCCATGACAGAGGACAGCGACAGTCCATGGTTAAGAACAGGAGGCATCTCCTGAGCTTTCTGAGACTGAAGCTTTGCTTCTTGCAGCAGGTTTATTTTGTTGGTGATGAGTTTCCTGATGAAGCACTTACATCACTATCACAAAAATCTGATCTCAGCCTGGGAAGAAAGCAAATCTAGGCAGGTCTCCACAATCCACTCCTGGAGCAGCAGAAGCGCATACCCGTTTCAGCTAGGCACCCTTTCCTTTGGCGAAGGACAAGGCTAAAGTGATTTGGTCTTGATCATTCAGCCCCAAATTCTGATGCACAAAACTGATGCAGATTAGACAGAAGCCACCTGGGACCTGTTGCCACAAGGTCATATGGAATCACAGGCAAAAGACATCAGTAAAAACATTATCTTCATCCTCATTTTCATACTGTTCTGTCTCTGAGTGAGCAGCCATCTTTAAAAACAAACAATTCTAAAATATTTTCTGGTTTTTAAGCACTATGGAGTACATATGTGTTTTTGAACAAGGGCCAGGCTCCACTCAGGTTCTTCTATCATTCATGTGAGCCTAAATTCTGTCACAGGCCCTTCATTAACAGTGAGGACACAGAAGTGAGAAAGAACAATTTCACTTCCAGATGCTAGCCTGAACGTGAACATTACATGGCAAAATTTCAGTTAATATACACACTAATACAAACACCACCACTCAAAAAACCCCATAGGTAAAAACATTATCCAGATACGCATTTTTTGCCCTCTTGAAGTGTCAGTCAACAGTGGGATGCAATCTTTATTCACCACGTACGTTTTTTCAAACCCCCAACTTGAAAGACTATTCAGATTTTGATTTTCACGTAATACACAATTGAGCTAAGTTTCAAAAGACAAGAGCTAAAATAAGTAACAAGATCAAAACCACCACACAATGAGCTTCCCATTTAAGCAACGCTGCTGAACGAGTTTCAAAGCATTTGTTGTAAGATGCTATTTACAGTGATGTCTTTAACACTGTTATTCTTTTCAGCTATAGCATTTCCTCAGACAGAGCTGGCTGCTGGGCCACCAGCTTCAGCAAAAGCATGTAGCTACGCTGGGGTTCCAGCATAAACAAGAAAGATGGTGTGGGCGAACTATGAGGCCATAGTTCATCTAAACCCAGAGGAAATTAAATTAGCAATCAGTGCAAATCAAGGCCATATACTTCAGGCACCCATCTCAAATAGCAGGTGGGAGGATGGGAGTCATCTCATCTACAGGTCCTCTTCATGCTCAGTGGAGAGAAACAGCCACTCCAGGGGTGTGATGCACCTTTCCCCAAGGTAGACATCCAAAGTAGGTCGGGTGGGTCATGTCATAGGAGTATCCACCTACATGACATACAGTCAGACAAAGCTAGGGAAGTCAGAAGGCCTAACCCAGGCACCTACGCTTCCTCTACAGGCAAGGAAAGAAGGGCACCTCTGAAAGGCGAAGGGAAAGCCCCAAAGGGTAGCCTACGGGCAGTGCAAAGCCGTTCCTCGAACCTGCTTTCAGAAGAATGCTCCAGCGCTGGGTAACAGCCCGGCTCCCTCCTACCTGCTGCCCTTCTGGCCCCCAAATCTTCTAGCCTAGGCTGTGAACTGACCCTTTTTCTACAGCTGGGTGGGATCCCTGCCCTGTCACTCCATAACTCTCACAGCCTAAGGGCTATGTCATCTCTCTCGTGTGCAGGTGCAAGGCTACCTGCTTCTTAGGCTGAAGAGCAGGTACAGCCCAGCTCTCCCGTCCTGAGCTACCCACCAGACCGTGCAAAAGGCCTGCCGTGGGCAGCCAGCCGTCAGCCGCTGTGCCACGTGTGAATTTGGCACAAGGGAGCGAGGTTGAGGGTGCGCTCCCTGGACAGGCACGTTCTCCCTGGGGAGGTTCCGCAGGGAGGTGCTCCAACTCCAAACTGCGATGAAGCTTAGAGCAAGCTCAGAATGTCATTTCCCCAGGTTCCCCGGGATACTTTAGAGCATGTATGGGAGCCAAGAGGCCAGTCTGCTGCACAGGATCAGGAGAAGTGGCTGAAAAGAGCAGCTGATTAATAAGTAGGCTTTGCTGCATCATGATACAAGAAACCGACAGACCCTGAAAAAGAAAGTGGGAGCGAGATTGATTTTTTCAGAGTTTCCTTTCCAGCATCAGTATTGGCTAGGGGCAGCTGGAAGTAACCCACATCCTGCAGCAGCTCATGTTCCAGCTCTGGTGGGAGCTGTGGGCTTGTAGCTGTGAAGAATCTAGAAGATAATTCTTTCAGGTGCTTTAGAGAACTTGGTAACAGGCAACAAACTGCGACTGACTTATGGAAACAGAGATGCATGGATCAAACTGTACTCACGAGGGGAAAGAAATCCCAACACAGAAAAATGCAATTTTGCTTAAGAAGTTTTAAATGATTGTTTCACTCCTGAAACATAATATGATGTAGTGAGATGTAAGTGAAACTTTCTACAGCTTAACCTATTCCTCGTTAAAACAAATTTAAATGATTTCTCTTGA
This sequence comes from Rhynochetos jubatus, assembly GCA_027574665.1. Lineage (NCBI taxonomy): Eukaryota > Metazoa > Chordata > Aves > Eurypygiformes > Rhynochetidae > Rhynochetos > Rhynochetos jubatus. Next base: position 15,337,622 of record CM050652.1, read on the forward strand.
ACATTCTTGTTAGCTTCCATAAATCAACATTTTTAGTCTTAAGTACTAAAGAATAAAATTTACTTTGGAAAACTGTTACTTCATCTTCAACCTTTATTCACTGTAGGAAATTATTAGTATTGCTAGAGCTAGATAGATTTAATGGCAGCAGATGGTTGATTCGTGAAGTACTAGTTGCCAAAGAAAAAAATTGTTTTTAAGCTTCGCAGCATACTATACCATCTCAAATTGACTCATGAAGAGTGGGAACGAGTGAAAACTAATGTGGTAAAAATGTACATAAACCACAGAAACTTTTTGTTTTAATTTCGCAACACTAGTCTGCTATGTGTTACAGCCAATCTCTCCAGTAAGAACTATACTTCACAGAACAAAAAGATTGTTTTCTTCACTTGAATTTTAGCTATTTGTCTGAGCCCAACGATGCAGTGATGCTACGGCATCTCTGCGCTGTCACATTCATTTCTGCAGGCCCACTGTGCGGGGTTTTGTGTCTCCGCTGAGCATCGTGCCAGCCAGCACCGCTGGCCCAGGAGCGGGTGCTGGGGAGGAATCATTCAGCTGGAAACAGCTGCTGTTTTTAAGGTGCTGGAATTGGGCAGAGGATAGAGCATTTATCACTTCTGGGTTTTGCTACCTGTCATCACCTGAAGCTGCATCAACTGTTGATTCATGCAGCATGCACATGCTGTAGCAGCTTTTGCTGTGATACATAGCTATAGTTTCCAAAGCGTTTCGGTGAGCTTTTACAGGTCGGGTGATGTTTTTGGCTGACTGCAAGCCAGTATTTGTATTGCGTGTGCCAGGCCTTTCAAACAGCCATGTCCTACTGGCTTCACATACGTAGAGATGAGCAGTGCTTTTTGTTTCTTTTCCAAATTTCTCTCCCAGAACTGCAAATTTGAAAATACAGGTTAAATTCAGAGAGAAATCAGGTGTCCAAGGGGTAATTTGCAATCACAGAGGCTTCATCAACCAATGCAAGATAATCATTAACACCAGATCCAAGAGAAGCAGTGGGAAGTGCATGTGCCTGCTGAAAAGGCAGGGACAGCCAGAACAGAAGAAGACCTAACGACTCTGCCTCGTTTCTTCTAACTTTGTTCAAAACCCATTGCTTTTCCATGATTTATCCATGTTATTTTGTTATGCTTCGCAGAACACAGCAGCAGATTCCTGCCAACATATGCTTCTTCTCAATGATTCTTGCTCTCTAAGCCCAAAAAGGCTATATTATCTTTTCTTCTCATATGACCCTGCCATAGCCCATGGCTAGGTGGTCAATTATCTGTTGAACTATTCACTAGCTAGCCATATTGTAAAAAATACCTCACATGGCTGGCTTCTCTAATTGGATTATGTTCAGCAACCCAAGGGTGAAGTTAATATGTAGTCTAGATACAGGTAATGCATATATATTGAACAGCGCTTTGAAAAACCCCGTAGTGAAGTTATTGTCTAGTGCCTATTGTAGTATTTTTAAGATCTCTCATTACTAAACAGCTGTTTTATCAGTTGGAAAATCTTAACATTAAATTTTTAGCAATTATATTTCCTCCTGGCCAAGATGAACTCCAAGTTTTTAAATGTTAACTCAAAATGCTTTTCTTCTAGTCAATCACCAGGAGAGAATGCTTTAACAAGCAAGGGAGCAGAAGAGCTCTGAACTATTATATGAAAGAAGCTGCCCTTGAAGGGACATGGAATTTGATTTCTCCCTCATGCAGCAATTCCAAAACGGTTGATGTCGAAGTGAAAACTTCAGCTGTAATACCTCCAAAGTATCACACATCAGAAAATAATTTCCTCTTTCCAGTAAGATAGTTAGCATTAAACATGAAGTGCACTTTAGCTTTAGTAGTTTCTGCCGTTATGACTACAACTGTGGTTCTAGCATCCTGCTTCTCTCGCTTCTCTTTAAGAAACTAGAATGGAATTTTTTTTAGGGAAAATGATAAAGCATTTTTATATTTGTACCACCATGTTTGATCAAATGGGCAAATCTGTTTATATTTTTAAAACCTCATATTCCTAAATTCTTACTTTTTTAATGTCACATATTGAATTAGGAAACCAGATTCTGACCATAGGAGAACCAGCAGCTAGAAACATTTCTTCTGCCCTGGAATTTAGCATTGTCAACTTCACTATGACCCGTCAAAACCACCTAAACACAGTCCTGAACAATGTCAAAACCCCCAGCTATAAATCACACCTAGATAAGAAATATATGAAGGTATATATAGAATAGTATTAACTTAAACAGGACCAATAAAAATAGTTCACTTGAATAGTTCACTTCTCAACTGGTTGTGCTTATATTTCATCCTTTGCTGCACTGTTCAGCACTTCCATTGGGTTTTAGGAAGGCCTGAGCTACAAGCTCCCAGTCCCAAAGTGTGCCTAAGTGTAAGTGCTGTAACAGTTCAGAATGCCAAGCGAGTTAAAAGGGCCTCTGGAGAAGAACTGGCCACCCCAGAAACATGAATGTTGAAAAACAAACAGGGGTTGCTGGCTTGCTTGACTCCAGGAGAATATTTTTTTCATTCTGACTAGTCCTGAGTTACAAAGCAAAATTTGGTATTACATACGTGAATACTGAATTATGGTCACCTTAAAAACACAAAACCAAATGAAAACAAACTGATGCAGGAATTTATAGGGGTGAACTGAAAAGTGATCTTGCGCAATTGCCTGTATAAAAACTGAGAGCATGAAAAATGGTGAATTCAGCCCATAGACCGGAAATATTTTAAACGAGAGTCCCATGGAACCCCACAATACATGATAATAACCTTGCAGCACCGCAGACACTTTCTAGGGCTTAGAATGTTTCTGGGTTCCTGTAAGGACTGATCTTTGTGAAATCATACTCATGATATTCAGGCATATTTCGAGCCTCTCACACCTCTCTTTACAGCTGCCACGCTAGCCTTACAGCTGTGATGCACAAGATAGCAAACTGCAATACGGACACTGGAAACAGGCTAAGGCAGAGATTCCTAAGTGTGTAAGAAGCTGAGCCTTACTTAAGAAAACTGGCTGTTGTGCACCCCGCTGAACCCAGCTCTGAATTGAGAGAACCTGAAGCCTCAGTTTTCCCCCTTCTGCGTAGACACCTGTTATTTTGAGGCAACTTGTCAGTAAAACACGTTTGTAGTGCAAAAATCTTCAGATCTGACTCTCAGCCAAAGGTATTCTGCTGAGTATAAGGCAGCTGTAACACTAACTCTGAGTGCCCTGAAAGAAATTGTGCACAAGCACATTTAACGACAGACCCAAAACCTGATGCAACCCAAGATTCTGTGACTCAACTGCATGCATGTTTATAACAGGACCTCCAGTTAACCAAAGCTTCTGGACAGCTTTCTGCCCGGGTGTTTTGCTTGCAAGTAACCCCAAAACACCAAAGCGGGGTTTAAATCTCAAAAGCCAGTTTTAAGCAGAAACATGTAACCCTTTTTGAGTACAGAAAATTCAAAATGACTCTACAAGACAGAGCACAAGTGAAAATTATTTATAAACAAACCTCCTCCCACACACACAGTGTCTTTCCAGGCAGGTCCTTTCCTTTGGATTTGGCTTTAGTCCAACAATGCAGTGCCTTTCTGGGACTGAAGAAAACACTGCACGCAGCATTTATGGCCATTTGGGAAAGTTCATCCTTCCCATCAAGCCAGCAACCCAGTTAAATACCTCCTCCCTGCTCTCCTAGCCCAGAGCAGGAGCAACCTCCCCTTCTCTTTGGGGGACTCAAATCTTTTCCTCAACAAAGCCGGGTGCTATGGGAATGAGAACATGGAAATGAACTGAGTCCTGTTCAGGATTATAGCCACATTTCGCAGAACGTGTCCAGGACTCCTGGCCAGGTCAGAACAGCCACAACCTCCCTAGCAGGGCTATTAGGAGCTGGCATTGTGGGCATGCTCCTCAAAACAATGGTGTTTTTGGGAGGGGCAGACACACCCCTGAAAACATGGAGCAGTCCTGAAAACGAGGCAGCCTTCTTATACAAAATGTTTCAGTCCTTTTTCTGTTATCACAAGGAACAGCATACAGTGCCCAGGCCATTCTCGACACTACAGCCCCTGTGCAGCCTGGGATGTGCTAAGAATATCCTTGCAGAGATGCTCAAAGGCACAGAGCGAGCGCTGAGGTGGCTGAATGGGGCTGGTTGGACACAGCCAGTTCTTGTCTTAAGCCTGCTTTTAAACCAGCCAAAAATACGGTGCAATGTGAAGATGAGAAAAACACAAGGCAGCCCCCAGATGCAGCAACAGTTGAAGGCAGAAGGCAAGAATGAATTCAAAACCTAATTTTTTTTTCTTCCACAATACAAAAAAAGAGAAAGCAGAACATTTATCTTCACACAGTTGTCCGTTCAGGAGTTATAGTCAGCACAGAGGGGAAGAACATGCAAATCCCCCTCCACTCAGATGAAAACATACCTTCAGTTTTCACTTAAAAGTCAGCCCATGACAAAATGAGACAATTAAGTGCTTAAAAAAGACAAACAAGTGATATTTTTAGTATTATTATAATAGGTGCTTAGATCAGGTGGTCTTTACTGTTGAATTAGGTGAAGATATTTCCCAAATTTATAAGACTTCAGTAATGCAGCATAAATTACAAAAATTATTTATATTCCTTCCAGAGGAGGAGTCGAGTGTCCTTTGTTCTCAAATTTTATGTCACTGTCTTCAAAAAAGAGAAGGGAAATGAACCTTCCCACTAAAAGCAATTGAAAACTTCTCCTTACCTTCTATGGTTAAAAGCAGATTTGTTACTTTTGAGCAATGCATACAAAAGGTACTCAGGAGTATGTAACTCACAGGCACGAGATACAAAGCAGCCACCAGCAGGTGCAGAGGTGGCAGTGATTTCTCCCTCCCTGCCTTCCTCTCCTACCTCAGTTACCTTCTGGCCAAAAGCAGCACGCCGTATGCAGACAGCTGGTGTAATGCCCTTTTCCACTTGGATAATAATAACTGGGACCCTCAGACCAGTCTAGTGGATGCCTGTATTCTTTGGCAAATTAGTCAGGCAGAGTTACTACTGATGAATTAAAATTGAATATAGCAGATAACGCAGAAGGCAGTGGCTATTAATCTGGCAATTTGCTTTGTATTTTAGTCCAGTGTCAGAGGTAGGTAAAGCTGGTAAGTCAATCAGGTCATGAAGAGAATCCCAAGAAAACTGCCCTTCTGCTATCAAAAGGTTGGTATTTCTTTAGCTTGTCTCCTACACTGCAAGGCAGCTGAGTTAGCAATTAACCACTGGGGACACTGTGATATATAAAGCGATTAAGAAAGCGACACACCATTCCATTAGGAGAGAGACAAAGAATGAAGAGAATGAATGGTGGCAAACAACAGTCGTACCGGAGAGGTCAGACAAGTGGGATAAAATGTCAAGACGCAGCTGAATTTAAAGGCAACAGTCGCTTGACAGGAAGCTGCCAGACCTTCCCTGAATGTGCCTTAGGGTGACAAGGGATCTTCAACGACTTAGCGGATGCATTTCTCAGGATAGAGTATCCCATCAGGGAGGACGTTTAGAATGCACCGATCTCTACAACTGCCTGTTTATATTTTGATGGGGACGAAAGTACTGATACCTTTCGGTGAACACAGTGAAGTAACAGTAAAAAGCAGAAATCAGCGTTAAGGGTACCTGGGCAAAATCCGCCGCAAGCCGTATCTTCCCACCTTCACCGAGGGGCCTTATTAGACTGGCATTGCGAATGAAAAGTTCAATTGCTCTTTGAGCCATGGCTTCAGTGTTATCAAAGACAAAGTCAAAACACTCAAAATGTCTGAAGTAGTTGCTCATGACTCTCACTATAAAACCCTGTAGTTCTTTCATGTACAGAGAACAAGGAACCTCTGGTTTTCCTGAGCTGGATAATGATCTGAAAAATAAGAAAAGAAAAAAGAAATGGGGACAGCTAAATTCATCTTTAAAACATAACCAAAAACTATTGGGTTCTTTTTAATATTTTTCCTACCCTATGAAGCCGTGGCATGAATTGTAGTCTCATTTCTACTCACAAGAAAGAGCGTGTAGCGCTTTCTGAGACAGTAGTCAAAAAATACCTCTTTATCTGCCATTCCCATCCTAACAAGATAAAGGAAATCACCCCACACCTACTCAACTTGCAGAGCCTCCACCAGTTCAGAGCCTAATCCAGCCCCTAAATTTACATGTCCCAGTCGTTGATCTGAAACTTTAAAAATGGGTCAGAAAATACAAGCACATGTCACGGGGTTACAAGTTTGGCCTATCCCAAACCTGTCTGCTGTACAGAATTAGTTTCCTAGATTCCTCTAAAGCTGGGATTGTAAAGTCAATCTAATTCTCACAGCAGTACAGAAACTACAGGACACAGAGATCAATCACCTTTCTCTGCCTCTGAATCCCAGTCAGGCAAATAGCTCTTCCAGACTCAGGGACCTGAGTTTACGGTTATCTAACAAAACTTAACCTTTGGCTGGAATCAGTTTATCCACCTAGAGAGGTATTTTGCTAGCGGTGGCAAAAGAAAGATGGGGAGGGTAAAATATTGTTCAAAAAAAAAAAAAAGTCAAAAGAAAAATTTAAAACATCTCTGAAAATACACAATTTTCAGTGAATTTCCAAGATAGAAACCAGGACATCTGATGATGATGAGATAAGCAATGTCAGAACAGAGGTAACAACCAAAATAACGATCAGGAAGGAAGTCTCAGTTATAGATGGGACTTCAGATCTTTGCAAATAAAGAATACTGGAAATTTTAACTAAAATGCCATGGGAAAGTAGCATAATATACTAAATCTGAGCTTTCAATAAAAAAGTTTTTTGAGTCATTTCATATTCAATAACACTTAAGAAAAATGTCTGTCTAATTTTGAATCAGAGGTAACACGCTTTATTTTGAGAAACAAGAATATTGACAGTACTGAAGACTGTCCACAAAAAGTAAGTTTTGAAAGCCAAAGGAGTTTGTAAGCACAAACTCCTCTGCTTGGCTTTATCTTTCTATTTAAAAGGAATATTATTCCACAGATATGCAAAAAAATAAAAAGGGAGGGTGAAAGAAGACAGATGCTACCTGATTCATTTTTTTCAACAGATAGGTGTAATTCTACTTTCTGTGTTCATTGACCATAAAGCATCACGTTGCCCTCAACAAACAAGTGCTCTTGCTCCAAGGACATTGTGGCAATAACAATCTATTATGCATATGCAGGACATCTTACCAAAGCAATGGTAAACTCAAAACCACTTCTATTTACCCAGAAAAGTCTTCCTGGTGCATAGTGAAGATAATAGCTTCTACTGAATCTCCAACAGAGTTCAGTAACGGTTGAATAGCACTACCCATTAGATCATGGACTGCCTAAAATAGAATAAGAAAAAGGCAGAAGTAAGGAAACAGTAACTAGAAGCATTTGCATTTTGACACCTCAAAAATACCTTGACAAACAGTTCATTTCAACAGTGCTTTTTATTATTCTGCATTAGAAACTGCGAAATAAAAGGACAAAAGCCTAAGATAACATTTCTCTTTAATTCATTTTACCAGAGAAGTGCAGAAATAAGGCTGTTTACTACTTCTATTTAAAGCCTTCCTCCAAAAAGGTGCAGAACAATCTGGCATTCCTGGTTTGTAGATGCACACGTTTTGGTGCACACACTTTGACGAGCGGTTCATTCCTCAGACACGCAAGCTGCCCTTCATTCCTCTGCACACAACCCATCCCAGATGAGCGCGCAGCAGGACGGATGTGGGTCCCTGTCACCCACAGGGGGCTGCACGGCCATCTGCATCGCCCCCCAAAAAGCACCAGGTAGCATCATAAAAATCTTAATTTTATGTGAGTGTCAGGGGGCAGGGGGGTAAGGAGGTGATGAAGGATCCAGTTATTGTAGTGTGAATGCTTCAGGGAAAGACATTTATTTTCACAGTCAGGTGACATCTGGGTTCAGACCATTATGGGAATATTCTTGAATACAAATGCTATGCAGAATATTTGTATACCTTTGACTAACATATACTGACACAAAATAATACCAATACAAACATATACCAATACAAAATAATGGGAAAAATCAGTGCCCCTTCAAAGTGTAACAAACGAAGCAAAGCTCAGCCCTATCCCTGCAGCATATGGACATTCAATTACCTTCAAGGCAGTTGTGACTGTTTGTTCAGCGGCTGCTGGAAATGAGCTCTGATTGGCAATGACCTAAAAATATTAAAGTAATTGTTAACAGTCAACACTGAACAAATTATTAGAATCCATAACATTTAATTTAATTGTAAAACATACTGAGTTATCCTTAGTAATGAGTGGTTTACATAGGTGTAGATAACTATCAAATGTGTTTTACACAGACAGAATTTTCAGTGCACCAGTATCAGTCCTTTGCTCTCAAATTTCCTATGTACTCTGCTTCTGCAAGGGCAAAGAAATGATTCAGTTGAGCTCAATGGGAATTTAGCTGAAGGGTTAACAGAATCAGAATAAAAATAAGTGGTGTATTCTCCCACTCCTAAGTCTAGAATCTAAAGAGAACTATGCAAGCAGCTCTATGGCAAATATTTGAAAGAATGGTTGTTCTTTCTCGGTATTATGACTATTATAATACTACATGTTGAATAGCTGTTTATGTACAGCTCCAACGATACTAGAATTCAAAGTCAAGGAATGATCTGAAGGAATGTTCTACCAATTTTCTTACAGTTATGAGCATGCTATACAATAGTATTTTTCAGCCAGATAAGTACTGAACTCAAAGACTGAATCATATCAGATCTCCCTCCAACACTAAGGCACATGAGGTTCATTACTAAATACATCAGAGAAAGCAGACTTAAAAGTTGATCTACCATCTGTTTGCAAAATTCAAGCAAATTTTATAGGCTTGTTAGCATTTTTTAACATACTTTAAACATATCCACAGTCAGGAGTACTCATGATCCTTTTTCTAGTCAGGCTAGGATTTAAACACCACTAACTACAACTATCACTCTATCTGTTTGTTTTAATTTACAGAGACTGTGTAACCATTGGCATCACTAAGCCAGTAAATTGGAATTATTCATAACTGTGCCTAGTCCTGAAAACATTTCCACACCAGACTTTGGTCAGAGCAACAATGCAGAGAGATATTTGTGAGGTGTTGCTTTTCTTGATTTCACCTGTTCATTCCCCTTTTCTGTTTGGCCACCATCGTGGGAAAGCAGTGAGGGTCTTCTGAGGAAGACAAGTTTGGGCTGGGACAGATGCAGACAAGGCCTATCAGGCTGACCAGTACAAAGACAGAGCTTACTTGGTAAGAAAAAACAGAAAGAGTTCAATTGCTTAGGCTCACAAAACAACACCTGTGAGGCATGATTATTCTCTACAAACACATCTTTCAATCCTCTTCTAATACTGACAATCCGTCACACAGCAGCACTTACAAGGGCCAACCAAGCCTCCAAGAGTTGTACAAATGCACAGCAAGGTGCATGACTTAACCCAAAATTGGGCTGTATTTGTCTGAGTTCTCATCAGCTAATGGGAGAATACGCACACGATAGAGCAAAGAAGTTAACGTTTACAGCAAGAAGAGGAATGCCAAAGGCAGCTTACCTTCAGAACCGACTGATGCAGTTTGTGTAGCGAATTAACTACAGCCACATTCCTTCTCTGCCCGTCTGTGAGCGGTCCAATCACCTGGCTGGCATCTCCTTGAGTAGACAGCTGCAGTGATTGCAGAAATCGTTATAACAGTACCAACTCTTTAAACAGAGCATCACCACAAATAGTTAACCAAACTTAGACCACAGCAGAAAGCCAAAGGTCTTCAGTACCAATGTTCTTTCATTTAACTCTTGTCTTGACTCACACGACTTCTATCTCCAGATAATGGAGATAATCTCCAAACTGAACAACAGGAACAGGAACTGTGACAGACTGCTGTCTCAGCTCCCAAACCACAGCACTCAGACCCAGATCTCTTGGAGATCCCTAGTCCCAGCACAACTTCAACTTTGTAACCTAAGAGTCAGGTGAAGTCACCAAGCCAAGGATGCGGAGTAAACTCGCAACAGCAGAACTGAAAAGGGTATGCTTCTCTGTCTACCCTCAGTCCTTACTTCTGACAACCAGTCAAGCCTCTCCTTAAAAACTCTGTTTCTTCAAATAGATGGCTTACAGCTTTGTACATATTAATAGCTTGTAAAGGAACAGGAAAATAGAGCTGCAGGGACCAAAACCGCTAGTCCTGTCACTGAAAAGAGTTCTATCCGTTCAGCAAAAATCGAAAAACTATTTCTTCATATTTAAACTCCATTTTTTACCATTACCACAGCAATCAAAGTTTCAGGGTGATACATAAATAGCAATTAACTACAGAACAGTCCCGTAAGAATACCACAGCATATGTTTATAATTTAAAATAAAACAAACTGTAATTGGGAAACAAATTTTCTTGTGCATTGAAAGCTGCAGAAATACAAAGAATTGACAAAAGGCTATGTGAATACTAGAAGTATATCTAAAAATTACAGCAAGTATAGCTATTAATAGACTGCTTTACTGCGATATAATTATCTGACTAGTTATCTATATTTCAGGATACAAAATTATCCTCCAGGAAACTCCTGAAGCTGCCTAGCTCCTAAAGTCTCTCAGTAAAAATACGTTCAACCCATTGAACAAGTCATCAAGAGATTTTTATGAAGTGTGGCTTTAAACACAGTTGTAGGTCCCACAGAAAGCTCCTAAACTAAAATGGAATATACAGTAACAATTGTTTAACAACAAAAGGAACAAACGTAACAGGAAAAATTCTACGTTATGGGAAACAGTGAATCTTTCCTAGTGACAGCCTATTCCTATACCTCCCATAGCTTCCGCCCAGCATAAACACAGACAGCACGCAAGCAAAGTTATCTAGCATTTGCCAGCACTAACAACGAAGCTTTAGACAAGTTCTTGCAAGCACACAGGAACTCACTACTTATTCACAGCACTAGGCTGACAATGTCAGTCCATTTCCCTTTCTTCAAATTTAGGGATTATTTTAGAATAAGTACATTTCTGAGGCCTTTGTAGGGGGAGAAATCTTTTCCAACATACTTTCAATTATTTGAAATCAGAATGCATCTTTAGACTAGCTGAAAAATACATCACCTCAGCATCTTCCTGCCTCCCTGATAAGAACAGCCACGTGAGCTACACACATCTCGGTTTCTTTACTGATATTTCTATCTGACAGTCCTGATTTAAGAATTCTGCTTCTCATGTTTACAGCTTCACAGATTAATAACTAAACAGCCATGCAGAGAAACACCCTGTCCTCCTGGCTGACCACACTCCCAGACCCCAATAACCGTTTTTTCACACCTTATTTAAGCACTGTACAGACTATTTAATTGCTTTTTTGCACTTTGACAAGTATTAAACATAAAAGACACTACTAAAACTAAAATTTTACATCCTAGTCACTTAAATTTCAGTTCCTTAAAGTCTATTGTAAAGGTTTCACAATATCTTTTTCTTAGACATTATGAAATCATTAGACTGTGTCATTTCTGCTGGTGAAAAAGCTTAACTGACAAGTAAACCAGTAACAAGTACAAATCCTTCTGCAGCAACAAGCATCTCTTGCAGTCAGCGATAGTGCCCAGCAACTTCACAGACAAAGTCTAAAAATGCCTTAAAAGCAACTGATATTTCTAAATTTGTTTACCATATTAAACTCCCTTAAATTAATCAATTTGGAACTTTGGCAGCTTGTATATCTTAAAATAATATCAATAGTCTAAAACAGAGAGGCTTGGAAAACTGGTAGGAACTGGGCAGCCTACAGGTCCTTAGGACCACTCCTCCTGAAGATGTGCCATGGGACCGCCTGGCACCCACATGGGTAGCTGTGCCCTACCATCTACAGCAGCAGTCTCGCATGGTCATTCCCATCTCTTGCTGTCACAGACCCGGCCTTGAGCCAAGAAGCTTCTGCACTGACTCTGTCCACCATGGTTCATGTACATACACTCTGTCACTGGTCTGTATCTAGATTTCAGGTAGCTTATCATTATTCCAATACTGCAATGCCTCAGACTGAATTCTTGACTCCTCTAATATCCACTGTACAAACTTGCATCCAGGTATGAAAATGCCATTATCATGTCTCCCCGGTTCCAACAAACCCCGCTTATCGCCCATTTACCTTAGACACAAATCACCCCTCAATTTCTTTTCCATCATACCAGGTTTTATCAATGATTCACAATAATCACTCTCATTTACATAGCAAGTGTTTTTGAAGTTCTGTGTTGGACACAACTTTTGCATTTAAGCACAGTGGTAATGTAACTCTTCCTCTGTTATCTGCCCACTGGGGTTTGCCCTGTGTAAATAGGTTAAGCCAAATAAGTGTGAAACCTAGCCACATCCACTCAGGTGAAAGACACAGTCCAAGGGCAGCCTTTTTGATGAAAGCACTAGAGACAAAATCTGAGGCCTTTTTAATCAGATTTATCCAGAAATGCAGAAGGACAGGAGGGTGAATTTATGCTAAGCAGAAATAGGGAGGACAGAAGGGGTGATTTCATCCCAAAACAGAATCTATTTTGGGAAAGAAACAACTAAAAGACAAGGCGTAGCTGAAGGACCAGATCCTATCTCCAGGGAACCACCAGTCACCCTGGGAGTTAGTCCGGCTTGAGCCTGCTAGCTGAGAAGAAAACAGAGGAAAAGAAACCATGCTGAAGTCAGACCTGACTGAGCAGTAACATCAACTGTAACTGTTCCGCTCTTCTGTATCTGTCTGTAAGTACAGCAATTGATTTCTTACACTCTTCATGTTAGTTGGTAAACTGTTTCTGCATTTACCTCAAAGCCTATTTACAGCAATTTCACAGGCAGTAGCATAGCACAGGCCCCCCATTTCCCAGCAAGCGGCAATTCTGCAACGGGCGACATGTCAGTACGAGCTCTCTTTGCCAACACAAGCTACCAGCACACTGGCAACATGAGAAGCTAGTGAGGAAGAGAAGAGTGAGGCAGAGAAGTCCCCTACCAGCAGATACTAGCCAGAACTTTTGTACCATTCATCCAGGCACTAGGACAAGGCTGTGTCCTGTGGTACCCTCAAGAATCTGAACCATCGCACACAGCTTTTCAAGAAAACTCAAAGGGCAGGTTTTAAACTAAAATTAGTAAGAAACACATGGAGGTACTTTCTTTCTGATGTTTCTATGACGACATTCCCTAAGGTAGGAGGTTGAAATTTGCAGGTTCGATCCAGTAGCTGACCAGCTGGAGGAAGCTGACTAGAAGACCTTTTTTTTTTTTTAAATCTAATTCAATAGAATGTGAGGACTTAGTAGTAGATGAGGTATTTTATTGAACCAAAATGGACACTTGCAGAAGCTGATAAACAAAAAATGTGTCACAAAGAGGAACAAGGTGACTGAAGACCATCTGACTTCCTTCAGCCTGACATGGTTGAGAAACTGTAAACCATGACTGGCACTGTGCTCTCACCAAATCCAGGAGTCCCTCTGGAGAATAGTTTCTTTTAGTTTGGATCCTTCAGTACACTAACATGGTCTATTTTAGAGACCCTGCTTTAGGGAGAGAGTAAACGCGCCCTGTATGCACCGATTTCCTCTCCACTAACTATAAAGGGAATCTACAGTAGTACTGCACACACACAGAGGTAGCTCTACTGCCTGAAGTCACGTCAGATGAATTCTCACCCTAATAATGTATTTGCACCTCTTTACATAGACCCACTTTGGAAACGTGTCTTGGAAATAACTAGATCAAGTGTTCTGGATTTTACACTTTTCTATGTTTAATACCTAAAACCAGACGTGCAATTTGACTGCACGGATTTGATCTCACATGTTGAGACGTGTGCTACGATAAGATTGCTTTGGGTTTAAATTCTTGTTTTCACCATGAAGCAATGGATGTAGAATTTAGATGAGGATGTGGATCAAATCATCAGTTCTCCCTCGGGTTATAAAAATGCTAACTGAGTTTGTCTTTTTCTTCCAGAAAAGCTCAGGCTATTGATACATCTTTTCCTATAATTTGTTTAGTGTTTCCAAGTGACCATCTTCCCCTCTTTCAGCAGGTGGCAGCTCAGAAGAGACACTGATTTGTGAGCCGGTTTGCTACCCTTCCCTTCACAGACTAAACATTTTGTGAAAAAGCCCATTTTCACACAAAGTAACTAAGATCTTGTGCACATCCTCACTGACAGTTTTGGAAAACTCCATTTCTATGATTTCTTTACTGTAAAACAGCCTCAGAAAACCCACTCTCTAAAGTGCAGGAAACAGCATCGTAATTTAGAAGGAGCACAGAGAAGACCTTCAATCAAAGTAAGACAAAAGTAGTACCTCTCAACAAAGCATTTGATCTAACTCCAGGATCACGCGACTAATGTGTTTTGATAGCACAAATTGAACTCCAATTGTCAAGCTGACATTTTCAAGAATAAATACATTCCTAATAGAGGCAGCTGATGTGGCCATACCTCTGGCAGAAAGCAATCAATCCATCTGGTACTTGGCCTCCTGCCTGATCACAACAACTTATTATAAAGCGCAGAATCCATTTACAGAGTTTCTGAGTCAATAGGACTTGGCCCTGGGATTTCTCCCATAAACTACAAATAATTGGGATGATTTACTAGTAGGTTTAATGTTTTCCATACAGCAGAAGGAGCCTTTTACAATCTCCTTCCACCTAAGAAGCACAAAAGTTTACTAGAATCAGTTTACTACTGTTTGCAAAAATATGACACTGTTTAGCAGAAAAATACATAACAATCTGAACTCCACTAGCTATGTCACCTACTACATTAGCTACTTGGAACTCAATTTGCAAAAAGAAGAGACATAATGTAGAGGTTCAAAGTACAGGATTTGAATGAACGTGTTGGGGTAAATAAGGTCTTTGATTGATGAGGATAAACGAAAATGAATGTTTTGCTTTAAAAAAAAATCAGCTAAAAATTAAGAATTTATGTTTTTGGAACTTCTAATTTTTCAAAGAAGAAGAAATATTACAAGACACAAAGAAATGAATAAGCTGTGAGTTCAGGCAATAACCTAAAATGCACATAAAAACATTTATATTGCACCCTCAGGACATTCTGGAAGCTTCCAGAATATTTTTTTTAAGCTTCCTCAGAAAAATGAAAATTTCATATTCTAGGAATATAGAAAAGGAACTGTATGGTGAGGCCATTCAAAATCTTATAGCAAACACAGTTGGTATTTGTGGAAGAAAAATTCCAAGGGATTATTAAGTCCTTGACCAAGAAAAAACATCAAACATCATGCTCATACTATCCACGCTAGAACAACATCAATCATCAAACTGTTTCTTCGGGGGTAATTCTGTTTTGGGGTTTTTTGGGATTTTTTTCTCCTCAATATTTTCGAAAGCAGAAGAAACGGAAAGAAAACAGCAAATGGTCCTTCTGTAACAGAAAAGACATGATTTAGGACTAATTCTTTGAATCATCTGAGAAGAAAAGCACAAGTGAGTAATGTTTCATGGCCCTTAAATAATGAGATGTTTTAAAACAATCTCAGAGAATCCTAAACGTGAAGCACTCTGAATCACTTCTCAACTTTCCAAAATTAAACCCCTTGTATTTGACATTTTTTCACACTCAAGTTTATCCAGCTAGCCTAAGTCCAAGGAGGATTTCAAAGACAATGTGTGTTGATCCTGATACCTCTGCTGTATCAGTTTCCTGAACTCTTCATGCTTGCCAAAGAAATAAGGGAGTGATTAATCATATTTTATATGTCATCCCAATAGCTGTTGGTCCCAACCAGCTACTGAATTGCACCTTCAGAGGTGAAGAGCAGACATCCATCCCCAAGACATGCGAGGCAGTCCAACATGATAGGGTGATATTTATCTACGCATAAAAAATAGAATCACCTTATTTAACTGCCGTCAGCTTTTTCTGGTGTAAAGCCCAGGCATTAACTGAGATTAGAAAATTTCTACCTTGAAGAAGGTAGAAATGAGATTTACATTGTCCAGTTCTAATTAGAGTTGTTTCAAATGTGCAAAATTCCAAAGCCTTTACATAATCAACGTACATTAACCAAATCCATTTCTGAATCACGGAATTTAAGTTGCTATGAAATTACTTACAGTGCACTATAACAAAATACTGTAAGGACTGTACAATCATGCTCTTTTTCTACCTGTTGAAAAATTACGTTAGATCTAAAGAATTCTTTTAATCACTTTCCCAGCAAGACAAAATGAAGTACATAGTACTCTCAAAGCCAGCCTTTTATGCCTGGATGTTTTTTTCTGGAGTTCAGCCAGTAACTTTAAAAAAAAGAAGAGAATCACACATTTGTTATGTGAGTCACGATCTAGCCAGCAAAAGACAACATGAGAATGAAGAAAATGTTTCATGAAGTTATTTTTTAATGCAACTTTCTCCTCTAGATTTTGAATGCAATTTTCAAAAGTTTAAGTGCTTTTAAGTGATTTATCAGCTAGACATTGCTAAGTATTCTCTGACCAATAGAAGTAGCTTCCCAATGACTATTTAAGAAAAAACTCTTCTGATCTTTCCATCAAAAAAAAAAAAAAGAGAAAAATAGAAAACCTCAGCTGACTTCTGATTATTTTTAAATTAGACCTACTGCCATCTTTAGTTTTTATTACTCTACAGTGAAATAGTAATTATTCTGAAATTATTTTAGTATATAATAGCCTCCCACATATTCTATTTAAATGCCTATTAATTAATTCCTCTAATGTGCCAAATATTGATTTCATATTTTTGGGTTCTCCCATTTAAATAGCATAGATACAAGTTTTTTGATGACACTAACACCATGTCTTTGTCTTCAAGGTAACCGTGTAACACAGTTAATTCACCCATCACAAAATGAAGTGGGGAAAATATAATCTTTCACATTACTTACACCATTGTAACTGACCCGTTATTTAAAGAAAACCTTTCTCGAAGTGTCATTTCACTATTGGTTTTGACGATTTCTGAGCTTATTACATTTCATACTTCCATCCAAAGTTCACAATATTCGACATTTAGACAGGAGGACTAGATACATTTCCCTGGAACTGTCAGACAAATCTCATTGTTGGAATATGTCCTGAATAGTGATTCACCCGCAAATGAAAGCTCACAATTCAATATAATACCACCTAATATGAGACATGGATTAATTCTTATAAGATCATATAATAAAAAAGCAATCAGAAATTCACTTTATGTCATTACAACGAGAATTCATCATGTTTTACAATTCAAAACCATCACAGGCTTCATAAATTGGCTGGAGTTTAAATCTGGTGCCAAAATTTCAGTGCATGAACAGTATTTTTCCTTCACTGGAAGAATTTGATTTGAGGAAATCTTTCTTCTCTCCCTTTCCACCCTGTTCCCCCCTACTTCGTTGAATTATTCAGCTAGCTAAATTTAGCTATGTCTGATAAGAGGATGTGTGGACAAAAAACCAACGCAGATACGGCAAACCACATAGTAATGTTGGTAAACATTAGTAAATATTCTAACAGAGATGTAGCTCACATCCGTTTTCTTGCTACTACAGTATACTTCATTCGGGAAACCTGCTAAATAAATTATTTGCTCATAAATTAAATGAGCAAAACCATGGTTTTAGTTGGTGTAAAAGTACATTTCTCCTTAGGAATACATGCGACTAAAGCCAACTCAACAAATTATTTCCTCCACAAATGAGGTCTTAACATTTTTCACTTCCCTAAGAAGAAACCAGAATTATAGCCCTCCTACACCAACATCTTTCTTTCTTGCAACACACTGTGAGTATTTTTCCTTGCCACTAGGCAGACGAGGGCACAATCAATGGAAAACTTCAGTCCAGCTCCTCTCTTTTTTCCTCATCAGCCACTGAGTATAGTCCAAAAGGTTCAGAGAAAGTTTCTGTCTCCATGAATACTCAGACAAAACTAACCACTGATCCTTCTCATCCAACTATTTTCTCATTGCAATATTTTAACTTTTAAAATCCCACCTTTCTTTGCATTTCTGCTTTTCTTAACAATTTCACTAATTGAGCCAAGACGGTCCAATATAGTCTCTGGATCGGTTATAATACACTTAGTCTTTCAGATTCTGGACAAAAATATGCCATTCATACTGCTTATCATCAAAATAACTCACTGAATACAGCTTATTTAAACCTTCTTTCCACTGATCAAGCACGACAGACACTTCTTCTACAAATGACATTACAAGAGCTTCTTGTAAAGATGCTGTCTGTTTCTCAGCTCGGAGTTTAAGCTGAATTTATTGTTGTTTTTCTACTCAACCCGGCATTGTGGCATCTTCTTTCCTCATCCTCTTTATTGCAACAAGGTTTACAAACCAAGAAGAAGCAGTAATAAATTAGAAATTGTCTTTAAACAGTAAAATATAAACCCAAGATTACAGCACATTTAATAGTAATCTCAGAAAAAGAGATCCTGGAAGATCTGTGAAGTCATGGCATGACAGAACTACACTTTCAAAACTACATCACCAAAACCAAACAGACTGTTATTTTCTATTGATTATTATATCTTGGATGCACCATAAACCCACAAAGAAAGAAATAATATTTAAAAAATCAAGACTCATCTGCCACAATATCACAAGTAGTTACGATGATGAGATGGATGTGCAGAAAGTTGAGACCTATTTTAAACCTCAGTAATTACAAACTAGTTCTTAAGCATATTCAAAGGAAAGGATCAGCTTTTTTTGCAGAAAACGGGAAAGACAAAAGTATATTTTCTGGAGTAGAGTGTGAAGAATGTGGTCTGTTTTCTGACAGTGTGTCACTTTAATCTAAAAAACCCTCCCAAATAATCTCTTCCAACCTATTTGAAATTGCTAGCTAGTGGACAGGAGATATTTAATAGGGAAATATTAATGCTGAATATCCACTAAAAGTGGAAAATTTAAAAGATCTTACGGGTAACTGCAAAAGATTAAGCCATCCAAGCAGCATTAAAGAACACAACAGTGGCTGAGGATATAAGTAGAGCAGAATTCGGAATCTTGCACCTGCAAATCACAAGTTCAAATATAAACTGTATTGAAGGACAACAACAGATAAATTGTCTTGGTTTCAGTCCTAGTGGAAAGTTGGCATTTATGAAAACCTTTGTAATGTGTATCACTGACTGACAGTCTTATTTGAAGCATCAGGAAGGAGACCTATGATTGAAAAGGTCTGAGAAATTCATGTTTAAAAATGATTCCTATAGACTAGAGATAGAGCACAATGGCAGGATAATCCACTGAGCCTGGGCAAGTTTTGTGGGCAATACTAAAAATAATTTAAGAACAACTGCAGCAGAGCTGACTTACCATTATATGTATTTTTTGATGCTAATCTTATGTAATGCATTTGGTGCTGATCAGCATTACAAAGATCAGTGCTCTAAAAATATCCGAACATGACAGATAGATAGATAGATGCTCCTCAGCCTGTATCTCCAGCCATTACATTCACTAAAAATAGAATATTAAATTAGAGAAGGGGTTGGTTGCACGAGCATCCAAAAAGGTGTCATCTGAGTTGGCTCAAAGAAACATATGGCTACCTGAAGAAAGGGTTGAACTCCTGAAAAGAATTAATATCCAAGAGTTTTCTTGCACCCATCCATCAGTATTTGGAGTTGCCAACTAGCCAAAACACCACAGTCACTGTGCTCTTTTCCAAGACTAAAACACTGGTGGAAACACGAAATGCTATTTGAAATTAAGTCAAGTACGGCTGACAAGCATTACAGACAGAAAAACATGTTTAGGAAAGCATCTTTTGAAGCTCTGGCAATCTAAGAAAATCTTAAAACCAAAAGCAGTGTCACTACAGAAGAAATCAGCATCTCCTAACTTCTGCCTTAGCAATTTATTTACATCAGAAGTAAGAAAGTATGAACTCCAGATGCAAGAAAAAAATCACCCCCGTCTGTCAGCATTTTAAGCTTCCTCTTGAACAGATTTTGCATGTCGCTCTTGTTCAGTCTCATTCACATACTGGCTACACCCATAGCAGTAAAATAAACAGTGCCAGGAAGGGCTCCTGGATCTGGCACGTGATCATCTGTACCGCTAAACTGTTAGGACAGTCATCAGCAAATTTTTGGACTGGGCCAACAACTACCCTCCCAAATAATCTGCAGCCACGGCTCGGGAGAGGCACTATTGCAGAGACTATCCCCAAAAGAGCACTGGCAGGCAGCCACGTCCTTCAGGGAAGGGGAGCCCTTACCCAGCGAGGCAGGCTGTGCCGCGCCGGTCAGCCACAGTGCCCAGGCACGTTTCGGTGACTAGCGTAGACACTACTGTTACATCCCATGTTGGAGACGCAGAGAGTTCACAGCTACGATGGCAAATTAAGTCCTGAGTGTCGGCCATAAACCTTCACTGGCCTTGTACTCTCAAGTGAGAGAGGCAGGTATTAACATAAACAACAGGGTGACAACATGGAGCAATTTAACACACAGCCTTTATGCAGCAAAACCAGACACGTTCTGCTGATCCTTGAAGTGGGGCCAACACTAATCAGAACAAGCCTCAGTGATACAAATTTGCCTTCAAATAGATGACATCAAGCTCATTTACTTACTCACATTTACTGTTCTCTAAGTTACATGTTTTTCTTTCCACACCCATACACTGCTTCAAAACCCAATCAAGTACATGTTACTCATCGTATTGACAGGTAATATTGTTTTACACCAACACAGTCCCAGTTACACTCTTTAATACCAGTTAATCAAAAAGTAGATTTCAGTAAACTCTCAGAACACATAAAGATTAGAAATAATATACATTAGTTTCAGTAATAGAATTTCTGTCAGAGTCACTTTACATTTAAACCTTAATCCAATTAAATATTCAGAGTTGTTTTATGTCTGAAATGCAGTTTCACCATTGCACTGAAAACCATTATGAGGCTAAATCAAAGCTTCTCAGTTAGTTACCCCGAACCTTTTTGCACTTGGTTGAGTACTCGCTCTTACTGCTCATATTACTGCTCTAGTACTCTGTGACTGGCGCACGTTCTAAAACCATGTATAACATGACGTAACTCAGACATTTACTTAAGTAAATGTAAATAAATTTCAATAAACTACTGAGACCCAGGATAGCGAGAAAGAGGCTGCCTACTCTCTATCACAGATGTCAGCTGATGCTGCCATTTCCCTCAAAACAACCCAGAATCTAAAAACCTTTTTCACCACAGAAAATCCATACAAAATTTCTTTGTGTCCCAAGCGTACAATGGTCCGTTGCTTTGGGGATCAGAATAGCAAGTTCTCTCCCATTCTGCCTTTTGGCATGTCTGATATCGGAGGTCTTCAGCATGTGAATCCATGTCCTGCCCTTTGAGGATATGGGACAACCATTTGAACCTTGGTGCAGGCAGTCTAATTTTTGAGGCACTTATTTCTTCTCTTTAACATCTAATCACAAAATTACCTCCTATTACAGGGTCTTCAGCATATTAACTTTGAAATATATAAAAAACACCAAGTGTCACCTTATGTTTTCTTAAGAAAGTCAGGGAAGTATTCTTCAAACTGCCAGGAAGGATGGTGCTCTCCGTACAGCGCTTAACAATTTCCAGGTGCCCAAGGATAACTAGGCAAACCTAATAATCAGAGAATCCCCCAACCATTGCCCAGGGTAAAATCCTGATGAGAAGCCAAGCCTCTACTGTGGGCAAAGGATAAATTAGTCGCTCTCCTAGAGCGCTGCCCACAGCCTGTATTTCGGGCCTCCACCTCATTCATCAGCTTTTGTAAGATGTATGACACAAGTCCAACCGCATTTAGTTAAGGGAATAAAAATCCAATTCAAATTCTGTATTTCCTCCCTCATTACACCCACTCTCCTTCTCCATCTTCTGAGTGCTTCCTCTTTATGATTGCTTACAAGTCTGACAGTGGGAAAGATCTCCATTAAATCATCTGCCTGCAGCCTCTTGTCTGTTGGAAAGATCCCTTTTTTTAGACAAACTTTTCTGAAACGTATTACTCCATAAAATACAATATACCATATTTAGGAATCTCTCCACTTTCAGGCAATCACAGCTCCCACTGATTTTAGCCTTATCTACTCCAACCTTAGGATAAACCTGCCTAGTGTAATACAAGCATGCAGATTCTTGCTTTGCTTGTACTTCAAGCAGACATGAACTCCAGGCTGAATGAGAGCATTGTGCTCAGCAAGGTGCCAAGGCTGAGCTGGTCAACCTGGCTTGGAGTCGAGCTCAAATGTGCCCTGCCATCTGGGAGCACAGAGAGCGAGTTTGTGTTTGCCTAGGTCATGTAAGCGTACCATTACGTATCCACACACAAAAGTGTTTTTTAACATAGTTTGAATCACCAGCATAATCACCCCACTTGCTCTGAAAAGCAACTAGGCAACCTGATTTTCTACAATCCTGCCTCTGTAAATGACTCTTTTCTTATTTATTGGCCAAAAGATAGCAAGCCACTGTCTCTGATAGTGACACCTTACGGTGGGAGGAGGCAGCAAGACACAGCCTCCACAAGACAAGACAGAGGGATTGCTGTGGGACTCTGATTAAAATTAATAAAGATAGTCTGACAGGATGACTGTAACTCTAGGGAGGAAAATAGTAGAGGTCTCCAGGTTCAAAAAGTAGGAGAATCGCATCTTCTCTAAACAACTGCATTTTCATGTTCACAGCACAACACATTTCATCTATGTGCACTTGGTGGGTGTGTTAGTGTATTTCAATCCACCCACATGCCAAGCTGAACAGAAATAGCACAAAAGTAAGAGAACATAGAGTACTTACATTTCTGCTCACAATATATGAGGTAACTGAAATCATCACTCTAAAAGCAGAAAGAATGAAACAAAACCCCCAAGAATAAATATTGTTTGAAATAGTCCTGTGAAGGGAAGGGAATAGACTAGATGGCCAAATAAGGCTCTTCCATATTCAATCTTTGTAAGGACAATGGATGTTGCAATTTATTTTTCTGCTTGTCTTCGAAAGTACACATCTTGTAAACTTTCAGAGCTTTTAAAGCCTCAATGTTTCGTGACTTCTCTCTGCAAGACATCCAGTTCTAAGTATCAGTAAGGGACATAGCTCTGTCAACAGGAAATCCAAAACTCAGTGACTGCAAAGATGCAATGAGTTTTACACAAAAGTAAAATCTTCGAGTCATGAATAACATTTTTCTTGTTATTTGTCCTGTCTAAAGCTAACTGGAAAAACAGCAGTGAAAGCTCAGCAAATTGCAATTTCTTTTCATGTGTGAAACGGAATAAATAAAACCCTTGACATCAGAAGGTCGCAACATTTTTTAGGATTGCACATTTCAGTTTTTCACCATTCAAATCTACCTGCAATATTACAATAACTTTAAAAAAAAATTCTTATGACTCTTAAAAGCTGCTGTCCCCCCCATCTTCTTTCACTCAGATTCTCAGTCTCTTCTGTTTATGTTTAATTTGGAAGAGAACTCAATTGTGAATCCTTCAGGAAATTAAATTTCCATGTTCAGCACTGCTCTAGTATAGCTATCAGAAGCGAAGCATCTGAGCAGAAACGTTACACGGTCACCCTCCTCAGCTTTAGAAAGCTATCATTGGAGGCTGGATTGCAAGACTGAATGAAGATTGCATTCTTGGCTACACCACCAAGACATAATGAAACAGTGCTGTCTGACATAGCTCCTGTGCTACACACGGTACACATTCCAGGCTCAGTCTGTCTGCCCAAAAATAGGTACAAAAAGTTAAGATGTTCTAGATTATATCCACAGGGCTGGCAAGCACGGCACAGGCCAAGTGGGAGAGCCATGCCCTTCTGCAGAGGCAGCTGGAGGTTAGGCATGATATTTTGGCACTTTAAAGATGGCACTGTACACCTATGCCATGGCAACTGCGTTGAGCCCTTCCAGTTTTTAATTTCATAGCATGTATATCAGTAAGGAAGATAAAAAGAGGAAAAAAAAAGGTAGCTGTGCAATACACAGCTGATATTGTTTTACAGTTTGCGGGTATATTCTTGAAGGGCATTTGTGTTCATTCTGCCAGTTTGACTAATCCTGTCAGATTTTCAAAGTTTTAAGATTTATTTTCAGTTGTCAAATTTAAGAAGTTTAAGGGCTCAGACTCCTTCTTTACTCCTACATTCTTTTAATTTAAGGTCAGCTAATATAAAGCCACAAATCATATACTTGTCAGCTTATTTCTACATATCCTTTTTTTCAGGGTTTCTTATGAATTTGCCGGTTGGCTGATCATAAAACAGCGTATGCTTTCGAACAAGCCACTGGCCAGATTCGAACTCTAACAGAGATGATAAGCACAACAGACCCTAGTACTTTCACAGTTAAAGCTCACACATCTTTCCCACCCCATCCCCCCACAGCTGAATGCCACTATTTGACAATACACCAGTACACTCCATGACAGAGAGAGACACAAGTGTAATATTTTTCACTCAGGATGACTCTCGCAACTTACTAAAAACCCTTATTTCATGAGCAAATTTCACGCTGAAATTATGAAGCAATGATTCAGTGTCTTTAAAGGAAGACCCAGCTTAAGGACTATGCTCTAAATATATACCAAAATAATGTAAACACATATTTTTAGTTTAAAATTTTAAATATTTTTTTATGGCCTTCATAATTGCATCAGCTATCTTTCTCTGCCCTACGCTAGTATGCAAACTTCAATTACAATTATCCAACGTACATGGTAAACAAGGTAAGTGTTAGTGAATTTCAATTTTTTTAGAGCTATGCAGAGACAGCAGGTGTCTAAATGGTGAACAGAATTTGTACTAATTTAAATGCTGCAATGTTTTGTAGTCAATTGTTACAAAAAACTGTTAGTAGCTCTCTTTAATTGAACCATACAGTAAATGAATGTCACCGGAATTTGAGTTTGCTTTCAGAATTAATGCTAAGTGAAAATCTTGTTTACAAATACAAGCAGTTAGTCATTTCTTGTGGATCTGCGAATTGCAAAAATTAATTTTCATCTCTTCATTATAAAAGCATTAAAATTTCAGACTTCCCAAGAAAATTGTTGATCTTAAAAAAAAAAAAAAAATTTCATATGATGATGACATTCACTATTCTAGTGTTCCCTGAAAAAGGTATGGCACCAGCCTGCAAATGGGTGAAGTCACACCAAACTGCTGTTCAGACCTGTTGTTTCAACAAAACCAGTGCACTAGTTTTAGTCAGGAAAGAGTTAACTCTCCTCACAGTGACTTGTATGAAGCTCGGTTTCTGGATTTACCCTGAGAAAAGTACTGATGAGGTGTCTTTTTAGCTGGTGCTGGGGAGTGCTTGCACCACATTCAAGGTCTCTCTCAGCCTCGGATACTGCAGCTGCGTTCCCAGCTCTCTCACTACAGACAGCGTGGGGGGACACACAGCTCAGACAGCTGAGCCAAACTGGCCGAAGGGGTATTTCACTCCACAGCACATCATGCTTGGTACATAAGTGGAGAGTGGAGCAACACTTTGCTAAGTCTTTTGCTAGCTCTTGTATGAACTTTCGCTCCTTAACTCCTTTGATAACTGTTTTGTTAATTCCTTTGCTTGCTCGTTTCTTCGTGGGTTGGTGCGTCAGTTAGCTTTTCCTGGTCATGGGTTCGCTCAGACTCTGCTGTGATTGCTCTTGGGCTCTGATTCTCACTACTCTGCACCCGGCTGTGCATCGGTTGGCAGGTGGTGAGGAACTGTATCGTACATTTTATTTTCATTACTTGTTACTAGTAATAATAGTTATATATTCATTTATATGTATATATTCATTTATATTCAATTAGTAAATAGTCCTTATCTCAATTTTACGAGCTTCCTTGTCTTCTTCCTCTGATTCTCCCCCGCTGCTGGAGGGGGGAGGTGTGAGAGCAGCTTTGTGGTATTTTGCTGGCCAGAGTTAAACCACGACAGGATCCTTCCTCTATTCGGTTTAACACTAGATAACAGTGCATGGCAAATGAGTGGAAGCATTTGACAAAAGCAAACAAATCAAGGATCAATTAAATATATGGCAAATAATAAACATATGGAAGAAATGCCCAAATTTCGTTGAAAATAGTGAAAAAATATATTTAAATAGTCCAGATTTTAATACCATAAAGACAATGTATCATGTAACTGATGGAATATCTAATGTTGGTGTTTTGGGTTTGCATGGCAAGATTTTGGTAGGGGGAGGTTACAGGGGTGGCCTCTGTAAGAAGCTGCCAGAAACGTCCCCTGTGTCCAACACAGCCAAAGCCAGCCGGCTCCAAGACGGACACAGTGCTGGACAAGGCCGAGCCCAGGAGTGATGGTGGTAGCGTCGCTGGGCTAACATGTTTAAGAAGGGGGGGAAAATCTGCACAACTGCAATCAGAAGACAGGACTGGGAATATGTGAGAGCAACAACTCTGCAGATACCCAGGTCAGTGGAGAAGGAGGGGGAGGAGGTGCTCCAAAACCTGGAGCAGAGATTCCCTGCCATCCCATGGTGCAGACCATGGTGAGGCCAGCTGTGCCCTGCAGCCATGGAAGGTCACAGGGGAGCAGAGACCCACCTGCAGCCTGGGGAGGACCCCACACCAGAGCAGATGGGTGCCTAAAGGAGGCTGTGACCCCGTGGGAAGCCTACGCTGGAGCAGGCTCCTGGCAGGAGCTGTGGCCCCATGGAGAGAGGAGCCCAGGATGGAGCAGGTTTGCTGGCAGGACTTGTGACCCTGTGGGGGGACCCAGGCTGGAGCAGATGCTCCTGAAGGACTGCAGCCCATGGAAAGGAACCACACAGAGGCAGTTTGTGAAGAACTGCAGCCCGTGGGATGGACTCACGTTGGAGAAGTTTGTGGAGGACTGCATCCCGTGGGAGCAAACCCAGGATGGAGCAGGGGCAGAGCGTGAGACATCCTCCTCTGAGGAGGAAGCAGCAGCAGAGACGACGTGTGATGGACTGAGCACAACCCCCATTCCCCAACCCCCTGTGCTGCTCAGGGGGAGAAGGTAGAGAAAGCGGGAGTGAAGTTGAGACTGGGAATAAGGGAGGGGTGGGTGGAAGGTGGTTTAAGATCTGGGTTTTAGTTCTCATTATCCTACTCTGATTTGTTCAGTATTAAATTAATTTTTTCCCAAGTCGTCTGTACTGCCCCTGATGGTAAGGCTGAGTGATATCCCTGTCCTCATCTTGACCCCAAAGCCTTTCATTGTATTTTCTCTCCCCTGTCCAGCTGAGGAGGGCAGTGACAAAGTGGCTGTGGTGGGCACCTTGCCTCCAGCCAGGGTCAACCCACCGCAGCTGGTAAATATTAAAATGAATTGAATTGCCTTAATTTTACTTAATGACAACTACAACTTTGATTTTTTTTTAATGAAGAAGGCAAATTCAATTTGTACTTATATAGGCAAATCTTACAGCTATCAATAGACTGTGTTTATCTGAAGGCAGAATTTAACTGAAAATGTTTCAAAATACAATGGAAAGACAATTCAAAAGTTTTCTCTATCTAGATTGTTTTACTGTTATGATGTAAATCTACCAAAACCCAGAACATTGTACATAGGAAAACATAAGTTTTTACAAATTTAAAATTACTTACAAGCTGCTCAGACTTTACAGTATAGAGCTGAATGGTCTTTGCCACATTTTTTGCCACAGCTAAAGTCAGGTCTGGATCAACAGCAGCCACATTTAGCTCACTGGAAGCAAAGATTACAAATCTTAATTAACAACTAAACAGTACTGTATTTAATTGATAATGACTTAACTATGAATACATAGTTACGTGGCATGTCAATTTAGAGAGAGTAACACATACAACCAAGTCTTTCTAAGCACTGTAATTCAGTTTACAATTTAACAAGCCATTTGGGAATTTTATGTGCAGTGTTCCTATTCTAGTAAAAATGAGCAAAGTTTAGGAATGACACTTCAGTATGAAATCACTATTAGTAAGCCATTCAAAAATATTGACTGCAATTAACTACATTCAAGCTTTGGCAGCAGCCTTCAAACATTACAGGTGAACGCACAGTCATTCAACTCCGGAATTACATGAGCTGTGCAGAAATACCCAGGGGACGCCTTAGCTTGACACAACTAATAAGCTGTGTTTTAGGCAATCCTTTATAGTAACACAGGCCCCAAAGGAATGACAGGGAACAAACGGAAGAGAAAGAGACTTCCAAATCACTTCCAGTATTTCTTGTTCATGGGAACCCCCAAGACTCCATTGGCTTGGGCTGCATTCAAAAATGCTCTACTGAAAATAGGTAAGCACAGGGACCATCGTGCTGCTAGTGATGAGATCAACCTCTCCCAAGAACCGGAAAGACACTAGGTACCCTGAAACAGGAATAACCTTCTCCGAGAACTCTGCAGGACCCCAGACATCATTAGCTAAATGTCCCTGGAAAACTGCTGAACTTTCTTAATTTTCATGTTGCTTTCACTTCTCCTCTGCAAGGAGCATAGTAACAACAATAAATAACACCACCAATAGGTGTGTTCTGAGCACGTGCAACTCCCAGAAGTACAGTGTCAGTATTTAATATTACACACACACATTCAGATACACTGCATACTTACTGCCCATCATTTTCAGACTGTGCTAAACAGAGTAGTCCAAAACCTTGCAAGGGAAAACGCACCAGTGATAATTTAAGCATCTCATTTTACAAATTCTACCCGGAACAGTCACCTTCATCTATTACCTTGCTGTTTAACAGAATATTACATCAGGTGTTATCACATGCAGACAAGCAACTATCATCTTCCTTTTAACACAGAATAATTAAGAAATCAGGCATTTACAATATGTGTAAAATTTCTCTTTCTGATGTTTTATAAGCTTAAACAGTAAAACTGAAATTAAAATTTCAGTTGTTTCCAGAAAAACAAAATACAGAAGATAAATCCTGACTTAACTATTACACTAACCAGTTTTATAACTAAAGAGTAATGAACCTCTTACTGCTAAGCAACTCTCATTGCTAAAATTGTAACTTCTGAGAAAAAACATGCTGAAGATGGTATTTTGCAATGTATTATATGTGCATACCTGGCTATGGTTTTAATGATGCTGTCGAGCTCGTCCGAAGATGGAGGATTCCGACCTCCAGGAGGGAAGACAAGATTGATGGGGTCAAAGAGTCGAGACAAGGATTTTGATAAATAGGCAGCTTCATATTGTTGCAGTGAATCTTTCAAGGCCTTTTCTGGACTGTGGGTATAGGACAAAATTACTACATTTTAAACTAAAACACACAATAGCATTGAATCTTTCAAGACATACAAACTTCACAGTATGAACCTTGTTTTTCTATCTCCTCTTTAAACACATGCACTTGAAAAGATTTTAAGTATATAACATCTTGCTTTTCACTTGAACCATGTACTAGTCAGGGAGCCATTCTGCATATTTCAATACAGATCTTAGCACTTTCTGTAAGACCTATGTGGAATCCCTGATTCAAGGTGTTCTTGAGACAAATAGTGCTAAAAACATCTGCAAAATATCAGCAAGATATCAAGAACTGCAATGAGAGACCTTTTTGTATTCATGTATTTTATTAGCTTGATGTATTAAAAAAAAAATTAAATAAAAATCTTTCTCCTGGTACACAGATGCGTATAGAAAGTGTCAAATAGAAACATTCTTCTTACATTTACCTTTAGTAAGATCAGGCTTTAGTATTTCTATTTGTGAAAATGAGTAAGAAGCAGCTCTCAAACATTTTACCTCATTTGCAGAAGTTTGGTGAACTTGTTACTTTGCTTCCATTGAAGTCAATGATAAGTCTCCCACTGACTGCTCAGGAACATAGTGAAGGCAATACAAATATCACATAAAATACTCATTTTCTCTTACATAAGCCTAGAAGTCCTAATAGACTTGATGAGCCTGTTTCAGTTTGATCTTTCTGATATCTACCACTCAGATCATGTTTATTCTACAACGTATAAACATAAAAACTGTGAATCATAACAAACTGAGCATTTGTCACACTCCAGCGATTGCGGTATCAGTAAGGGAAAGCTACTGCTGTTATCACAACACATAAAACTGAATTTTCATAATTCTGGTTTTTTCCTTTAACCAAAGAGACAAAAAGATCAAACTAGTTCTGAAGTCAGGGACTTTGTGAAAAACAAGACAATCCAACACTGTTAATTATGTAACTTAATGAGAGTCCTACAGTTCTAAAATAGTATTAAAGCAATAACCACAAGAGGGAAAAAAAAGCCCTTTAAATTTTCTCACTCTGTCGATTTGAATAATACTAAGTTCTTAAAAATATTCTTTTTTTCTTGCAGGGTGCAAAGATTTACAATTTATTGCCTTAAAGTCCATAATACATACTCATACTCCTGGGTTTTTTGCATGAATATGTCCTGTGTATCTTCTTCCATTTGCTGTAGTTCAGCAAGGAGATCAGTAGTTCCACTTGTGTTAAAATTCCTCTGAATATTTTGACTATATTGTTGCAAGCGCTTCCACAAGTCATTATAAAGCCTCAGTAATTTAGGGTATTCTCCTTCAAAAGCTTGTTTCAAAAACATAGAGGCTGCAAAATAAAGGATAAGCATTGCTAATTTCAAACTAATTTTTTGATTCTTATAAACAACCTACATTTATATCAATGAATGATATACAATGTTATCCTATCTATCATCAATTAATTTCAAAATGGGATGAGCTATCACATTAAATGCAGTTGACAAAGGTACATGACTAAAGCACCAGCACAAAATCCACATTTGGAAGACTGGACATGGAAAGCTTATTTTGTGCAACGAAGATACTAATCACAGTCATGAAATATTTGCTATCAAAAGCAATTATTAGTATTATCATTTATTTAAGTTCAAACTCTAAATCTAGGTATTTTCTGACAATAGCTTGATGAGGGAAAAGTGTGGGGCTGTGCAACTTTGAAGATACCCATGTAAAATAAATACAACTTCCATGAGCCAAACTTAAGAAATCTGATGAGGGAAACATGCTTTTACACACAAAGTACTTAAAATGCAACCCCTGAACTTGTCAAATAAGGAATGACAAAGCCCACAGAAAAATCAGCATGATTTTCAGCCTTGAAAAGCTTGCCACAAGTAACAGGAAATGAAACAAATGTACAGCTGTTTTAGGGACTGATGTTAATCTTGCTCTAACATCAGTTGTACTTTATGGATTTCCCATTACATGAGGACATCAGCACTGGCTCATTCATTCATAGGTTCTTCAGGTTCCAGACCTCTGCCCCATTTCATCCAGCCTATTCTTTCAACTCAAATATATTCTGATTTTGAACACTGAAGGATGCACATTTATTATCAAACACAGAGTTATTTTAGGTCACAAAGCTATGTTTATAAAGACTGTCCCAACCTCACAAAAGCAGACCATGACCTATTACCAAACTCTGTAAACTGCCATGAGTTCCTATTTTTACACTATTTTTCTGATATTGTCTAGTCTTCCTCTGATCTATGTAATCCACCGGTCTGTGACTGACATCAGTGGATTCAATCACTTAGAATTTATATGCTAAAAATAAACATTCTAATACAGATGTGTCACAAAAACTGAGAAGTTCACTTGCTGTAAGCATCCTTTCCCCAAAACTTGGGTGTAGTAAAGTAAACACATTCACAGGCCAAAAATCCAACCGCTCCCTCTAAATGTTTATATAAAGAACATGATTAAAAATTGTAAGTAATAAAATATTTCTGAATAACTGCCAGACAAAGTACTGCTGACAAAATGCAAGAGTTGCCTTACTTCTGAAATGTTGATTGATCCATTAACTGATGTCACAATTTTACAAGTTTAAAAGTGAGTGCTGAAAACAGGTAGCACATGTTCCATTTGCACAGAGGAGATTCCGGGTAGGTACATACTGCTGTTAAAGTAATGCTTAAGGCAAACAGTAAAATTAATATGTTTTAACACAAGATGAATACATTTTCTTTTGGGATCATCTAGTTACTTAGCAACCACTGAACATGAATCAACCAGCTAGTTCCTCAAAATTATATTGCTGCTATAAAGCCTGGAAGGACCAAATTTTGAAGGGCCAACGCAGTAGGTGAGATCACAAAGATAACTGCAAATCTGGTGCACTTTATCTGCATGTGCAAAGGATTTACTTTATACACTGTATACAAACATGGAAGATGTATTTATGAAAGCACCAACTCATTTGGGCTTATGACCCAACTGCATGATGAATTAACATGTACCAGCAACAGTACTGTCTTATGTTTATACATGATTTTTATTTAATATCCCTTGATTCTATCTGCTATTTATCTATTAGATATGTACAGAATAGTCAGAACACCAGCATTTATCTATACAAGACACAATTTTGAAGAAACTCCACTCCTATTTATAAAGCTATCAAAAAATGGCTAAAACCAGATTTTTAAAACTGATCAGTGTTTCACAAGAAAACACTGTAAGAACTGCTCTTTAGAATCAAATTACTACTTTTGAATTTAGCAAACTCATTCAGTTTGGAAAGTATAACGTACCATTCCATTTACACCTCCACCTAGAGTTGCAAAAATACATTTTTGTTATTAGATAATAACTACTTAATGAAACGTAAACTATTTCTTTCTGCAAATTCAACCGTAGTTTAGGAGGATCACCCTGTTTGGTTACAAACCCAAGAATCTTTAAATTCACAGAGCCCACACTGAGCGAGCCACTGCTGTAGTTCTTGTAGAGGAGATAATGAGCTAAGTGTTTCTTGAAATGAGATTCAAAATAACTATAGAACACATTACAAATAATTTATACTGAATACTTACAGTCTGTTGCTGACTGAAACTGAGAGGAAAGCGTCTGAGTTACTGCAGTCCAAAATTTGTACAAAATATCAGACTGGCCATCCTGACAGCAAGGGATAAAAGAAATACAAGTTTCAAAACACAGGCTTTTCAAAGAATCTTAACGTAAATATTTCCAGTCAAAGCTCTTCTAACATCACTCAGATTAAAAACTTAGTAAATGAAGTCCGAGAAGTTTTTCTCAAGTACAAAGCTAGAAAAAACATTGGAGAAAACAAAATTAAAAGCTTCAGTCTTCTCTCAAATGCAATATTTTCCTTCAAGTCTGAGAGAAATGCTCCCAGCTCTCTAGGGGCTTGAGTGTCGACTGAAGCAGTGTACCTCAGAAGCTGTGATAGAAAATCTCTTTGCGTTGCAGTGACCTTCTCATTCCATTGGGGGTTCTGGCCACATCACAGCAATTAATGTTACTGCCATTACAACGTGCTTGCAAACACTGACCAGGGACCAAAACCAGTGCACGCTGCTCTGCTTCACACAGAACAGTTTCCTATTTCTAAAAACACAGAACACATGAAAACACAGTGAACCTCGCAGTTGACTTTTCGTCAGGTTGTGTCAACAAGGCTTGCTGTCAGAACTGGAAACCAGGGAGCACATCCTTGCAAAAAGGACAAGAAATAGCAGGCTGTTTCCTTACTCTCCCCAGCGCCTTGCACTTACGCTCAAGCATTAAACATGATTTTGTTTTATGTCGTTTGTTTTCTTCCTGTGTGCTTGAGGTAGAAAAAATTACAAGAGATGATGATAGGTATCCTGTCCTGCCCACCATTAGGTACTTGGATGGCTGTCCAGCATTTTCTTGGGAAGGGGAAGCTCCCTCTGGACACAACGGTTTTCTTCATTGCATGGTATACATACAATGCATTGACCTTACTGTATAAATTAACCAGTT
Source organism: Rhynochetos jubatus (assembly GCA_027574665.1). Taxonomy (NCBI): domain Eukaryota; kingdom Metazoa; phylum Chordata; class Aves; order Eurypygiformes; family Rhynochetidae; genus Rhynochetos; species Rhynochetos jubatus. The sequence continues at coordinate 15,371,433 of CM050652.1, forward strand.
TGACCAAATCACTATAGCAAAGATAATCGGCAAAAAGTGCTGAGAATGGAAAAGTGAAACAGCCAGCAGTGATGGCAAATGTCAGCAATCCTAAAGATTTTATGCTGGCACTTGGCTGTTTCTATCCTGACTCCCTCTGAAACATGCAAGGTTTTAAATCGAAACACAACATTCACAGCTAAAGACGGGCCCTTTAAGCAAAGGGCTCAACACTGAAATCGCTGCCAGAGGAATGCATTTTCTCAGCTTTCCTTTTGGCACTGCCAGTGACTTCACTATGGAAAAAAATGGGGGTAAAAAAACCAAACCAAAACAAATAACCCTAGTTCTTGTTAATACCATAAGCCCTTTTAAAGTGACAGTTCAACTTCTGCACTGCCCAGCACCAGAGAAGAGTAACTATCAAATATAAAAGTCCAGCTACTCCAAACTGAATCATTACTTGAGATGACAAAGGAAGAAAGAACGCACTCTGTCCACCTGGCTGGCAGTAACATGCAAAGCAATGAAGGCGTTCAGAATGTCATCCATTAGCAGGGTACCACTGCATCCTGCTTGAAGAGCTCGTCACTGAAACACTGCAAGTTCATGCTCAAGTTTCAGTTCCAAAGTTATCATCTTAAAGAACTGATATAAAACCTGAGTATCAGTCAAAGGCACAGATTCACAGAGTGGTAGGGGTTGGAAGGCACCTCTAGAGATCACCTAGTCCAACCCTTCTGCCAGAGCAGGGTCACCTAGAGCAGATCACACAGGAACAAGTCCAGGCGGCTTTGGAAAGTCTCCAGGGAAGGAGACTCCCCCACCTCCCTGGGCAGCCTGTCCCAGTGCTCTGTCACCCTCACACTGAAGAAGTGTTTCCTCACGTTCAGGTTGAACCCTCTGTTTTCCAGTTTATGGCCATTGCCCCTAGTCCTGTCCTACCCTTAATCTCTAAAGATTTGCAAAGAAAGATAAAATTTACAGGTCATGTGTTAAGAACTGAGAGAGAACATCTCTTATGCTGTTGGACTCATATATGTAAAATGCATGAGAATTAAAACAGAAAAGTAAAATAAACTTGGATGATGGAGTCTCATTTTTGACTGCCTGAAGACACTGACAGATTTAGAAACTGAAGTAACTTCATTGCTATGCTTTTATTTTCTGTAAAGTAGTACTTGATTTTCAGAAATGGGCAAAGTGAGATTAGTATTAGACAATGATTCAGAAGGTGCACTGCATAAAATATCTTTGTTTTTTGTAAATTTATTACTATACCATAAATGTGAAATTACTCAGTTCTTCATTTCACAGTTTCACATTTGAAACATGAAAATTACTATAAAACAAATGGCATTTCACATTCACTATAGAATAAATTAATTAGCCTTCATATTCTCTCTCCCAACCTGGAACAACGCTTGCCTATTCAGCATGGTAACTCAATTCAATTTCTAAATAGTCTAATGGAGGTGGAAAAATACTTAGAGAACTTTCAAACAAACAACCTTTTTTTTTTTTTCATTACCGTAATCATCATCTACACCTCATAGCTTCAGCAGAAAACGCAATGATTGAAAACCAACTTGCCTGTAGTGCCTCCACATCAACATTTTTATCTTAATTGGCAGATTCAACATGGTGACAAATAACAGTAACATACATGTGACGACAGTTAATGTTTTTGTGAAAATATGTAACCTTTGTATGTACCTATATACATATATAATATAAAGTCAGACATATATATATAGATACTTGTGTAAACACTGGTGTAGCAGCCTGTTGTGGTTTAACTCCGGCTAGCAAAATACCATGAAGCTGCTCTCACAAATCCCCCTCCTCTCCTCCAGTGGAGGGGAAGAATTGGAGGAAAAAGAAATAAGGAAGCTCATAAAGCTGAGATAAGAACTATTTACTAATTAAATCTACACAAATACTACTAATAATAAATAATTAAAATAATAGAAAATAAAACTTATTATAAAATATGATGCAATTATGATATAGTTGCTCACCACCCACTGACCAACGAACAACCAGGTGCTGAGTAGTGAGAGTCAGACCCAGACAGCCCGAGAGCCGCAGCCCGAGAGCCATCACAGCAGATTCCGAGCGAACCCTATCAGCGATAGCACAACTGGTAAAACTAAACAAACCCACCAACTCCCTCACGAGCGAGCCAGCGCAGGAGTCAGCAAAGCAGCTAACGCGAGAGTTTGGGGGAGTGTTAGCAAGTGTACAGGAGTAAACGAGCAAGAGAGTAAGGGAGAGAGTAACGGCTCCCGGACCCCCTCCTCGCCTATGCCCCGAGCATGACGTACTATGGAATGACATACTTCCTTGCTCAGTTTGGGTCAGCTGGGCTGTGTGTCCCCCACACTGCCTGTAGCGAGACAGCGACAGCTGGGAACGCAGCTGCAGTGTCAGAAGCGGAGAAAGACCTTGAATTCAGTGCAGGCATTCCTCAATGCCGGCTAAGAACTTATCAGTGCTGCTCTCAGCATCCAGGAACACAGCTTCCTAGCAGCTACTGTGAAGAGTTAACTCTTTCCTGACTGAACCCAGCACATAGCCACAGCACACCAATTAAGCCTCTGCCCATTATCTTGTGTCTTCTGACCTGGGCAAATGGCGTTCATGAACTGTATCCGAATTTTGTAGTGAAGGAGGCCCTCGCGTCTCAGCTAACCAACCGTATTATATATGAGGAGAAACAAGAGGGGAAAAGCTACATGGAAAATTCAAATAATGTTTCATACTGATTGACTACTCAGTCAAACATGTTTAGGGGAGAAAATGATTAATGCCCCACTTTCGGATCAACTGAAAACTCTACGTACGGAGTCATTACTGGTTGCTTCTGTAAAACAAGATACGATATTTCACTTTGTCCAGTGTTGAGATGCAGTCACGCTGAAGGTGAAATGTAGCTGCTGATTAATAGCACACAAAAGACCATGTAAGAGTTTGTGGCAGGAACTAGAGAACACTGTTGCCTACGCATACACCAGGGGGTATTTAAGTGGGTGGACTGTAGCTACCAAAATTGGATACAGCAAGGCATTAGCATTAGATGCTCCTGCTGGAGTAAAAAGTGCCATATGCAACCATGAGCATCCAGAAACCATTTATTTATTTTGTTTAAACCTGTAATTTCTTTTGCTTACACATTAACTCAATATATTATTTTCTTAAGTACTTTTAAGTATCTCACTGCTTATTTTTTAAATAATGTATTCAAATAGAGATTATATCTGTGTCTGTAGATCACAATGGAAATTATAAATTAACTATTTAAAATACAACGTGCAATTCTATTTGACAATAATCAATACTAGAAAATTACATTAAAAGGGTAGCAAAAGGAGTGTTTTTCTCCAGCTTAGCAGGAAATTTAAGGAATATCCTTCTCCTTGAAATGGACAAGTTTCTTCAAGGATGTAAGAAGACAGGCAAGTTAGATGGAAAAGGGCAGTACTGCTTGCCTGAAATGTACACATCTACTGGCTCATCTTATTGTAATGCAAAGTTTATAAGCCTTCCCCTATGCTTCATATAGCACTTTGAGCAACATCACACAGTATCAGAAAGTAACTGCTCTTTTGGGCCTTTCACATTCAGAAAATGTCATCTAGCTAAAATTGCATTCCTGCCATCTTCCCATCTGTAGAGGGTAAGTAATGAATTTGGCCCTTCCCTACACCCCCACCGAACCGCCTCACTGGCAGACAATGTATAGGGGCATTAGGTGCATCCACATTAGTGATTCTGTGTGCAGAGAAGGGACTCTTTTTGGTGCACATCTGTCTTGTGCCTATACTTGTCCTGCAGTACACACTGAAGTGTCCTAGCAGACTAACTACTCAAGGAATACGCAACCTCATCATTAGCCTAAAAAGAAAAACTTCTGCAATTAAATAGCTTTTTGCAGCGTATCATATTTTTGTAACAGAACCCACAAGGACGTAGTAATATTTATATCAATTAATATTCTGAGACTTTAATTTGGGAATTTTCCATTTCTCTTGCTTCTGAAAATGAAATAAAATTGAAAGATGTTAAATTACTTACACCCCCTCCAAAATAAAAATGCTTGCCTTGAAATCTAGTCACAAGCAGATTAACATCTTGTGATACAATCCCTTGTAGCAGGAGCAGCTGACAAGATGAGTAATGAACTGCATCCGATTATCTTTTCAGCTCTGTGGCAATCATTTTCCAACAGCTTCCTATTCCATAACCAACAAGACTGGAAAAAGGTCACCATTCCATTACATTTCTCCCCATCCGCGTATGTGCTTAGTAACGCAGAGAACACATAAACCTTGGGTAGTAAGAGGTCTGGCTGCATTACTGTTATCTGGAGCAAAACTGTTTCAGGTGCACATTGCATAAACAGAAATCCTACATAAAACATCCATACAGCATTTAAAGTCTCTCAGAAGGAAATAATTACACTTTAGCATATAACAGAATGTTATTTTCTCTTTTCATGCAATATGTTCTTTTTTCAATAAAAGAACCTTTACTGTAATTGAGGATATCTGAAACTCAGGACAGGCAAGATTCAGGTTGACATACACGTATTTTCCCCACTGTAGAATACAACTGAATTAAATCTATGAACATTAATTGCAAGCAACTGTAGGACTATAATGGCAAAACAGAATTTCCCCCCAAAAGCGTATCTATTTAACTCAGCAGTTTTGAGGTGATGGTACTATCTGTTGGCAGCTTTATTTTGATCTCACAGCAGAGAAAATTTGCACATAAATCATACTTTACGCCACTGCAGAATGGTTGGGAGGTTAAGGTCAGCCACAGAACTGGTGATTTTTTCATTAAAATCTGCTGTGAAAATGCTTCTATACCTAAACTACACTTACATAAACTAATAATCTACCAACCCATAATGGAAATTAAAAATATTGTCACTGCTGTTTCTGCACTGTAACCACTTTATTCCCCAGAACCAAGTCAACTAAGCAGACACTCAGACAATATAGTTGCCAGTATGCAACTCCTTGGGCAGTGCGAGACAGCTTAGGTCTGTCTGCACTGCTCTTGTCCATTCTTTGCTGTCACAATGAACTGAACAAGTGTACAACGACACAAACGAGGGCAACCCACTGCCATTCTGACCTGCTGGACAGCTGGCCAGACTCTGGGGAATAGAAGGATGCTTTTGAAACACACACAGACTATAAGCACCCCTCTACTTTTGAAAATGCTATTCCTAAGGAATCACTTGCATCTCTGATTAACACACAACAATTAGATTCCAGTCTGGCCCATCCACTATTATTTTACTCTTCTTCATACTGTTTAAAAATCCAGTACTCCATGACACATACTATTCACATAGGAATTACTTGCTCATGGAAATTACACGCATAAATCCGACAAAATCTGACCGACAGGCTAGACGACAAATGGCACTGAATTTTATCAACAGTAGGGCTCACATTACTGTGCACTTGAACTGGACAAAGATCATTAGCCTAAGCCATAATTCAACAAAGTTTACCCTTATTAGAATAATAGATGCAGGCAGTCTGTTTGACCTTATTTACATGAAACTAAGAATGTGCTTAAGTGCTTTGTTAAATCAGGGCTATAATCGACAATCAGCAAAAAATGTGTCTATCTTGTGTAACTATTTAGTTTCAACTAGTACTATAAAGTTACCATTGTCAGTAATATTGAGCAACTTCCCCACAACAGAGGGTTTTTTTAGATTAAGAAAATAAGAATGCATGATACTGTATAATGACAGTGCCAGGAGACATCTGGACAGTGATGGTTCATCCTGCTCTCTGTCCCAGCTCAAGAAAGGCTTCTACGTTCTAGCTGAACACAGACTAGCAAACTGTGTTGTAAGATAAGGTTCTCTTAAGTAAATCTTTCTGTTGTAAACTAATAAAAATGAGTCTTTCCCCAATAATACAAGAATAATAAGTGTCAAAATTTAATATTCTAATGGCAAAAGTAACACTTCTGCTAGTCTAGGGTAGAAAAGCTCTACATTTAGCAGACACCAAATTCAAAGCAGCTGACTGGCCTTTCAGGCAGAGATTTTAAGCTGCAAGTCAACAGAATCACAGAATGGATGAGGTTGGAAGGGTCCACGAGGACCCAGGTCCTTTTCTGCAAAGCTGCTTTCCGGCTGGGTGGCCCCCAGCATGTACTGGTGCCTGGGGTTGTTTCCTCCCCAGATGCATGACTTTGCACTTCTTCTTCTTGAACTTTGTAAGGCTCCTGGAGCCCATTTCTCCAGCCTGTCGGCGTCTCTCTGGATGGCAGCATGGCAGCACAACCCTCTGGAGCATCAGGCACTTTTCCCAGTTTTGCGTCATCAGCAAACTTGCTGAGGGTACACACTGCCCCATCATTCAGATCATTAATGAAGGTGTTAAACGGGACTGGTCCCCACACTGACCCTTGGGGTACACCACTAGTTACTGGCCCCCAGCTAGACTTTGCGCCACTGATCACCATCCCCTGGGCCTGGCCATTCAGCTGGGCCATTCATGAGCAAGCCTATGCTCATCAAAAGCTGAGTTCCAGAGCTTCAAAAAGAGGGCTGTTACAGCACACAGTGCAACTGAGAGAGACTGCGGATTCAACTATCTTCTATGCAACGACTGGTGGTAAGGAAAGGATTCAGATCAGTTTTCTTTTATTCATATGAAATGAACAGGGGGAACAAAACCATTTATACTTGTGTATTACTTTTTTTTCAGTAGTCTTGCTATCGTTAGTGCATTGTATTATAGCATGTATGCAGACCTGTTAATAGTGTGAAGAGACATTACTAATCAGCTGTATAGATTCAAAATTTAGATAAATGTTGCCTGTTGACAGGATTACAAGACTACCTTTGATGGAAAAAACTACAGGCTGACAGAATCCACGTGCTAACACCCTTCCCACTTACTCACAAGAAAGTGACTTGATTTCACTGTTCAAATGTATAGCCGTTTTCACTAATAGCTACTGTCTTGGCTCACTCAGTGGATGACGAGCAAGGTGACTCCTGGCAACACCCTGAACAGGCTGTCCCTGCACGGCACAGCACACAACAATGACTTAGAGGAACAACATAAAACAATTCTATTGGTTCTATAACAACAGTCACTAAGCGTTGCGGATAAAGGTGGTTTGGCGCAGGTGTTATTAGTCTTTATCAATTCCTTCGAGGAATGTCTACCATGAGAAAAAGAGAAACCAAGTAAAAGCAAATTGAGATGGGGGAGAAAGAGAGAGAGAGGAAGAGTGGAGAGATTTCACCACCCTTAGACCCAGCGTTGTTATCTTGAGTCAGAGTCCTTGATTCGTAGGTGGTGGGTCGACAAAGGCGAACGTGCACGCTCACCTTTTTATAGTCTAGTCCATGCGGGGCCATGGGGCAGCAACTTCCTTGCATCTGCTAGGTGTTAATTCGGTGTTGATTCAGTGGTCTTGGTGAGCAGGAAGCGGCTCCCGGAGGTGCTGGGAGCAGGAAGTGCCCTGGCACAGCAGGGGTCTGCCCACCCTCTGCTGTAGAGGGAGGATGACAAACCTCCCAGAAAAGGGGGAAGACTGGTTTGACCTGTCCCAGCACAAACCAAACTGGTGTTCCTCATCCACAGGAGGAAGTAGGGAACAACATCTCGCTGCCCTGTCTCCACAGGGCTCGATTTGTCACTCTCCCCATTTTCCCCCTTGACAACACTTTCCGGCTCGAGTTGAGACAAAACAGGCCAAGTCCCTTACCAGCCTTTGACAGCTACTACTAAGTTACTAAGTAACCAGTAAAGAGCAGTGGGCTGAGTACCGGTACCATAAGAGCAAAGATATTTGAACATCTGTATTCACTCTTACTCTACAACAATATTAATGCTGCAGCCTAGAAAGCTTATTTAAAGCCTCCTGAAACATAAAACTGGAACAGTTTACCTCATTTTTAAAAAACATACCAAGCTACTAATTAACTTTGCTATTACCGAAACAAAATCTCTTGAGCTTTGTTCTTAATGTAACTATTTAGTATCTGACATTAAATCTAAATTCAAGTAATGAGAATGAAAGTACCCCCCTTATTCAGCGTTAGACAAGAGAGCAAAAAGATGCTGAAAAGACATATATTTATTTTTACAAATGTCTCTATTTCCTCCACACTGTAAATTTAGAACTTAATGAGTATAATTTCCCATCTGTGAATTATCATATTTGTGTGTGTCTAAAATAGCTATTCGAACATTCAAATAATAAATCTGACCCACTGATTCTAAACTGGCTCCCACTTCATGACAATCGCTTCCAACTTATTTTTCCCTGTAGAAATTTTGATACTTTGAGTAGAATGTGAAAAACATCTTTATTGTGAAGCCTCTTTGAAATGTAAAACAATATAGTGAATATTACCATGCAGCTAGTTGCTGCAGGCTCCTGAAAGCAGGCTTTGCATACTAATACATACAGTGTTTTCTAGCTGTAATCAAAGGCTCCGCCATAAAGAAATACGGGACTTGAGAATGTTGCTCTAAAAACAGAAGACATTTAAAGGACAGCCTAAATATTTTTTCCACCAATATAGCAACAATGCAAATGATTTAACAATTGTGTACGGCAAGATCTTATGGGACAGAAGTAAGGAAATCTATTTGCACTATTTCTATAGCAACGTAATTGCCAAATGTTAGACTGTGAACAAAAAGCCATCATCCTCAGCAGTGCAATTAATCAGTAAAGAAACAGACAAATTCCACATGTGTTCCCAAAAACCTTTTCTATCTTCTCAAAGTAGTCGAGATTAAATTTTTAAAAAGAACAGAGCATTTAAATTTCTAACGTTGTCTACATTACACAACGCAGGTGAACAGATGTCAATAAATGGCACCATGATTTTAAAAATGACCTTGAGTTTTTTGTTTTACTGCAGGGCGCAGAATTTCATTACACTGAGTTGATCAGTTTATACCCAGGGTGTGATAGTTTCTAGACTTCTAGCAGTAGTGCAACATTTTATAAAGGTCTCTTTATGCAGCTGACAAAAGAAACAATACCTGTTCTTTTATTTCAAAAATACAATTTTCTTAACTAGAAAATAAAGGTAAGACTGCATTTTCCGTATTAGAATATTAGAATTCTTAAGCGATTCCTCTGAAAAAGTAATTTGTAAGGAACAAAAATACTGAGGTCTTAAACAGTGTCCTATATCTTCAGAGCTACTTAAAACATTAATTAATCCTCCCATATTCCTGCAAGATATGCATCAACTGCAAGTAAATGAACTCAGTGTTTCCAAAAGCCAGTAACTACCCAAGAGACCTGACAGTTTTCTTCTATCCAGAGAACTGACACATTATGTACAGCAACAATTCAAACTACGCGTTCACCTTGGCTTCTACGTACCCCATCCAAGGATGAAAGGGTGGTTTGTTACCACATCCACTCAGCCCATAGCTGTTCAGTTAGGACTGACCAGAATGATGACAGAAAGTGGCATGTCTAGCGAATGCATTTCTTTTCAAATAGCAAGCTGACTGAAAACCAACTGACAATAATTCTCCATCATCACTGAACTGCAATTTGAACAAACGCCATCAAACCAGAAGTAGAAAAGAACAAAGGTCATTTAACATACTATCCCATGCAACGTCCACACCATCCTTTTTATTTATGGCTGCACATTTCTGTCAGAGAAACAGAATGAAACTTCTAGAGCAAACCCAGTGTCATTAGAAAACCATTGCACAGGTTCTGGCCCTCCATTTGAATGAGAACTGAATTACTTTTAGCGTGGCTGTCTGAACAGACTAATTAATCCAAAACTAGAATTAGGATCTTTAACTGGTAAGACTTTTGGGGTTTTTTAAGAGAGCATTCAAAAATCTTGCAACGAACACTTTGTAGGTTTGAAATAAAGAGCATCTTGGATATTTCAGGCATCAAAACTCTGCTTAATCACCTATGCTTAGATCTCCGCAAAGTATGTTGTTATTGCTTAAATAATAAACAGAAAAGGCAGTAGAAACAATGTGTAAGTAATCCAGATCTGCTTCTGCAAAGAAATACTGGAAAATACATCACATACTTGTAATAAGAGGTGAAAACCTGATTATTTTCTGAACTCACATAAGGCAGGAATTAGATTATTTTTCAAATTTTTACACTTGTAATTATTTTTCCATTGGGTCAACTAAACGTGAATATGTGATGTTAGACATGAGTAATTTCAAAGCAGCGATATTTTTTAACAAGTTTGGACGTGGAGGGGAAATAAGAGGGTGAAATGTAAGTATATTTTGGGCAACAAATATCTATATTTTCCATTTATTTTCTTTATCTTATGTAATGATGAGGACATTTCCTTCTGTATCGTTAACACCTCATATTGTCAGTGTTGACAACTCAGGGAAATAGCCTGCTTACTCACCAAACATTCATCAGGAGAGGCAATGATAAGAGCCCTCCACGAAGTACATCATAACACTCCCTACAACTCTCAACTCTCTTTTTCACCCAGAGTCTTACGTAAATGACAGGGTTTGCGGTGTGCCCTAGCTGCTACCAAGCGGGACATCAGCAGATCAAAGGCAATCAAGGGCAGATCTGCCCTCTCACAGGGAGTACCCTTCTGCCCAACGGAGAGACCCGGCTCACCCTTTCTACTGACCACCCCAAAAATCCCCTACAAAACTATTTGCTACTTTTAAGGCTGCTTCTCCCTGTGCAGAACTGTTTGCTGATGCCTATGTAGGAGTGAAGGACCTAAAATAGATGAGGATCAGAGATCATTTTCAACTCTTTTACAAGGGGCTTAGAGGAATTCTTATCTCTAATTAGGAAGCTGGCTGTCACAGAAAGATACGTTCTGCTGCGACTTACACTGAAGTCAATTGTAGTTTAGGTATTACAACAGCTGAGGCAGGATTAGTCACTACACATTGAAAGAGAGAAGCAATAAAGCAGAATAAACTGGAGTAACCTATTAGCTCTCTGAAGGTGAATTAAGCAATTGAATGAAGTGATATAAATAGCCAGTCATTAGGTGAACAAAAACATCGATTTTGCATTATTTAAATCTTGTCATTTTAATTTTTACCCTCAACATTATAAAAACAATAACGTATCTTTAAAATATGTATAAAATTGTATCTCTATTCTATTTTCCCCAAAACTAGAAATCAGAACTTAATGAATACTGAATTTTTTAGCCCTGCTCCTCAACTGAAATCTAGTAATTAAAGGCCTCTTTTCTGCAAAAATGTCCATTCTGTCTTAAAAGAAATGTATTTCTTCTTCAAATATCTCATAGATCTTTTTGGGAAATTAAATCTGCAATTCTAATATTTACAGATTAATAATGAATCTGTAGTTCATTACTAGTATGAAATCTAACAGTTGTTACAATGTACTTTGGCTGCATGATTTCTTTTCAAAATTGCATTCATTTCATATTGTGGCAAAGGAGAAATACCAAAACCTCTGCAAAGGGAAAGAGGGGAATAAAGTGCAGTGTTAAATTTAACTTCCAGATTCCTCCATGATACTCAGGGAAGCCTGGGTATGTCACCACTCTTGGCCACAATAAAATGGTGGAAAAATTTAGAAGTAAATTCTGTAAGAGAAAACACAATGTAAAAAAGATGCGTGTGCTGTCATTGCCCTGCTGCTGAACTCCAGTATTTATAAATGTCATAGGATCTTGCCTCAGTTTCTCCATCTCCCAGATTTTTTAGGGGGGGTTAGGTTTTTTGTTTGGTTTTTTTTTTTAAATAGAGAGTTGTTTTGTTAATCCCTTTATTAATTAGCTATTATTTTAAAAACTATAGTTTTGGCTACAACATGATGCAATACTACTCTGTATTATCATGGTAACAGGTAATTAGAAGGCCAGAAAGCACATGTTTGAAATCATAATATAAATTTAGAAAAAATGCAGGCTGTGCTATCTGCAAAGAGAAAGACACAAAAAATTCCTAATGGACAAAAGAGAGTGATTTACCAAAAAAAAAAAAAAAAAAAAAAAAAAAAAGAGGCAGGCAAGTAGCTTCCTTGCTATTAAAGGACTTGTGCTTTAAAAAGGCTGGGTCTCCTCCTCTCTTATGCTTCCTAGGATGATACTTGCACTGCAGTAATCAAAACAAGGAAGCAGATGGACAGGCAAAGTGGTACTGCAGCTGCTGCAGAAGATGACTATAATAATAATGTTGACATCAGTAACAGTAATTAGTGCACAGACTGTAGAGTGGATGATTCGTTTTCCTATCTCCTGGCACGGGCATGCTGCCCTAGCAAATGGGTATAACGTTGGTACCTTTACTTTGTTTTGTTCATCTGCTCAGTTTATTAATGAAATCAAATACAATAGAGAAAACCCAACTTTTCTCCCTCTCCAGAACACTTGCTGAAAAAAGCATGTTCTTTCAATCTGGATTAATATGAGATGGAATCTTCAGTAGTAAATGGTAAAATACCTATTTCTTTCTTATATCTATTTTCAATGTACACAACGATTCATACTCTCCCATACAGCCATCTGTACACACACTTTTGAATTTCAGCAGCATCTAGTATTTGCCTGGCTGTTGTGGTTTAACTCCGGACAGCAAAATACCACGCAGCCGCTCTCACACCTTCCCCTCCTTCATCCTCCAGCAGAGGGGAAGAATTGGAGGAAAAAGACAAGGAAGCTTGTAAAACTGAGCTAAGAATTATTTACTAATTGAGTATAAGTGAATAATAAATATAAATGAATATATAAAAATACTAACTACTAAATAATTAAAATAATAGAAAACAAAACATATTATACAATTCCTCACCACCCACCGACCAACGCACAGCCAGGTCCCAAGCAGTGAGAGTCAGAGCCGCAGCCTGAGAGCGATCACAGCAGAGTCAAAGCGAACCCTATCAGTGGTAGCACAAATGGGAAAATGAACAGACCCACCAACTCTCTCAAGAATGAACGAGAAGCAAAGGAGTTAGCAAAGCAGCTAACAATGGACTTAGTAAAGGAGCAATACGAGTTATGGCTCCCAAGCTCACTGCCCACCTATGTACCAAGCATGATGTGCTGTGGAGTGAAACACCCCTTCGGCCAGTTCAGCTCAGCTGTCTGAGCTGTGTGTCCCCCCACGCTGTCTGTAGTGAGAGAGCTGGGAACGCAGCTGCAGTATCAGAGGCTGAGAGAGACCTTGAATGTGGTGCAAGCACTCCCCAGCACCAGCTAAAAAGACACCTCATCAGTACTTTTCTCAGGGTAAATCCAGAAACCGAGCTTCATACCAGCCACCGTGAGGACAGTTAACTCTTTCCTGACTAAAACCAGCACACTGGTTTTGTCTAAGCAACAGCCGCAAACAACAGTTTGGTGTGACTTCACCCATTTGCAGGCTGGTGCCATACCTTTTTTAGGGGACACTATAACAAATGGCACAACTGTGAGAAAGGCCAAGAAAACCACTGTGCTACACTGAACTATTCCAGGTAAGAGGAAAGTAAAGCATCAGCGCTATCAGCAGTAGCGTGTCATGAGCAGGTTCTGGGAGTATCAGACAAGGATGCACCCCTACTCTTTAGCTGCCTCTCCTGAGAATGACAACTGTCCAGCTTGATGTTATACTACATCAAAACACCTGTTGACTGACAAACTAACCGGAAGAGTAACGTCTGAAGAAACAAATAGACTATACAGTCTTGAAATAAAGTTTGTCACTTAGATGCAATGGTGCAGTATGAAATCAAAGGGAAGGGAGGGTAATCAGAGATATCATGGAACAAGCTTAGCATATGACAAACCAAAAGCCTTTCATTTTCTAGTGAGTTTTTCCTTACTCTGCATCTGTCTTCTATTGAGATTCATTTTCTTCGTTCATTTATTCTCCAAGATGATAAAAGATTTCCTTTAGCTTCCCTCTATTATCATCCTCAACTACTAGAAAAACTCCTAACCCATTTTCAAGTGCTGTCCTAACAAAAGGGAAGAGTGAATGTAAGAAACATAGGCTTAGGGGGGGAGCCCCTCGAGCACTGAAAGCTCATTTATCTAAGCATCCTTTCCATCCAAACTCTGCCTGAGCCTTCCAGAGTCCCTCTTTCTATCTCTAGTTTTCTACGTTTCTCCTTAAATATGCTGATCTACTGAAGGGCTCCACACAGGCAGCAATGGATATTTTTTGCCAGATCAAGCTTTTTAATGAAGAAAATACACTAAAAGTTTATAAACATTTGAGGTGGTTTGTGTTTGCTTTTTGTTTGGATTTTTTTTACAACACAGAAAGCGAAGCTTGAAGTGCCTCAGAGAAAAGTGATGTTCTGAGCAACATCTTTTGGACATGGGCTTAACAGACAGATAAGTTAAATGCTCTATTTAACCTTCGTTATTTGCTTTCACTGTTGAGAAGACCACATTAGCATATGAAGAGCTTCGCCAACATACTAAAAAAATTAAATTCATGTAAATTAAAAATCTAGCCATATACTCAGAAAAGATGTCTCCATAAACACACCTTTTGTTTTGGTTTCTCCTCATCTACTAAAGTAGATGAGATAGCTTCAGTAATTCTGTTCCTAACACTGAAGGAGACCATTAATCAAATTATTCCAAATATGAATAGAAAACAATGTGATTGAATGGAAAAGAATAGGTATTCAAAAGAATAGCCATGATTATTTTTCAAGGAAGAAATTGCCAAGAAGTAAAGAAACAGATGGCTGAAAGTCTTAGATGAAGACACATTTTCCTATGCAAACTAACAGACTTAATTAATTACTCAAATCACACGATATTTTATGGAATGACATTAATGATCAGTAATAAAAACTGACAGGTGCCTTATCAGCTCCATTTAAAGAAAACAAAAGGAATTATTATAAAAAGAACATGTTTATAACCTACAGACGTATTCCACAGGCCATAAATATAGCTTTCAGTGTGTAGTTTGACTGTTAACACTTCCCCATTAATTTAATTACAAAATGTTTATGGAGTTGTAAAATTGTAAACAAAAGCATTTCCTCAGCACATTTTCCTTCACAGAATTGCTAAAACATATTCAACTAAATTAAAGCTTTACCTTAACTATTTCCTCTATGAAGCAGACATGTGACACAGGATCTCTTTTCTTTGTCAACACTTTCTGCAAATGCTGTACCTGTAAGAAAGAATTTATTGAGAGGAAAAGTAACATCTAGATTTTATGTGCAAAACGGCATGAGTAGACAAACATGAATTAGCAGCTGAGTACCTGTCCGCAAGCAGCACAGATCTGATCCATGAGTTTCTCCATGTTTGTCCAGAGGGCTGCTCGAAAAGCTGCCGTGTTTCCAGGTGTTGGCATAGCAGCTCTACCAGGGCCACCTAAATGGTTTTTAAAAACACACAGCAGCACATTTCAGCTTTCACATGTGAAAATTAAAGTATCAGAAATATAGATCTCTATGCACTCTGACATGAGATTTTTTTTTAATCAAAGCAGCCTAAAATAGCTTCAAAACAGCTTTGTGAATGGCCTCAGTTGTCTCAACCAAGAAGACAAACTCTGAAGTTCAGTGATGTTTCAACATTCATCACTGTGACCTGCTTTACCAATTCAGACCTCCACAGAAATGCCAAGGTAATGCCAATGAGCACTGCTGCAGGATGTAATAGCAAAGCCAAATGGCAGAGACAATAGCTGTGAAAAATAGAGGTATTACCAGCTCAGGACTTAAACGCACAGTGCTAAAAAAAGTGATATTCCAGCTGGAGCGTGTGAGCTTCTAAATCATCCCTTTCCTTGAGAGGGGCTGTATTTCTTTCTTATGCTAGTGATTATGGTTTGATTATGGTTTTGGACTCCCCATTTGTTGCAAAAGTGTTTTTTTAAAAAAAGTTTTAAATGTTTATATTGCCAAAGTTCCAATTTGCCTGCCTGTCCAATTCCTCAGTATTCTTTGGTGTCTAACGTGGGAACTAAATGTTTAATAGTGCAACTACCCTTCCTATTGAACGTACTGCTTTGAAACTATTTCCATCTGACAAAAGCATCACAATGTAGTTTCAGGATTTTTCCATTGGCTGCAAATAATTTCTACCCATGATCCTCCCACCAACACGAAGAAAGCAGAATTTAGATTCATCTTACCACGACAAACTGCTAAGAAAAATGCTGCAAAGTTGTAAACTAATGAGGACAATTTCCTGACCCCTGTCAGGAAAAATGGGGTGAGGTGGGAGGGATAAAGGAAAACTTCTGAGCCCAATAACAATAGACAGACCCAATTTTGGGTCTAATTCTATTAGATGACTTCTGAGACATGTCTACCCCCATCCTCTACTGGATAAAGCAAGCAGGGAAACGTTCCTATAACAGGCTTGGATGCGAGTGTTTCTTCCATCTGACAACACACTGCACTGCTGTCAGTTACCATTCTCTGTAAAACACGCATTGTACCTCTTGTAACAGTTTGAGACGGTTGGGTCAATACTTTGATATCCAAAGCATTTTTTATGTTCTCCTCCAGGACTGTGCAGTATCCATCCACCACACTAGCAATGGTATCCTTCAAAGTCCCAAGGTTATGGAAAACCTGAAGAGCAGTTCCCACTTGAGTAGGATTCTGGAGAAAGAAGATTTTAAAAAATAATATTATCTTTCACTCTACTAGAGGGGTTTTTTATCCATGATGAGGCATTTTTAAGGGGCAAGTTCATCTTTGAGTCAGGGCTGCTAATTCATTTCTTTAACGGAACTGGCATCTTTACTGCATAACAGAGAACAGACGGTAAAGGAGACGACTGATTGCCTTTGATTGCTTAGCAATGCTCTGCTTAGCCGCCTTTGGTGCTACCCTCTGAATAAGAGGAGGGGGGAAAAAGGAACTGGAAGCACTTCTGGCACTATCTAACCTGATGCGGTTTACCAATAATTCCAGGGTTAGTTACAGTATCTTTGGTGTAACTAGTAATATTGTTTTAACATTCAGTATCTGTAACAGTACTGTCACTTAAGTGCCAAACAGTTAATTAAATATGATACAAGCCTAAAAAAAATACTAGCCAAGGATAAGCAGAGGCAAGCAGGTCAAGTCCCTACTACTGACTACTGCAGAATCTAAGCTTGTATTTCTTAATTTTTATTTCTAATGATGACAGTAACTTCATCTTCCTCAGAGCAGGATTAAGAGTGCAAAGTAACACAGTGATCATTTCCAAAGCCTGCAAACAAAAAAAGCTCAAGTGTCTCTGTATTGTTCAGAGCTTTTCCAAAATACAGGAGAGTGAAAACTATCCAAACACTATTCAGGTCTGTTGTTTAAGAGACCTTTGATTAATATTAAATCTGATAATAATTCCACTGAGCAACACTAAACACTGGCATGGGTGCTATTTAGGAAAAGAAAAGCCTCAAATTATTGCCTTTGGAAACTAGGCACTGTCATCCATACACTGAATACTGCTTTTTTATTTAGCATTCACAGGCAATTAGTGGAGGGGGTGATCAGTTGATCATACACACATTAGAGATGCAGCCTTTTGCCATTCTTCTCAGTGACTTCTGCCAGCAGTAAAGAACATCGTCTGGCAGAAATCCTGGCAGCCAGACTGGACAGAAGCATCTGAGATCACATGCACAGCCCACCAGAAACCCTACTTCGACTCTCCTCCAGCAGCGAGACTTTGCACTATCGCACTCTTCCGTCTGGTGACTGCAGGAATGCAGCCACTGGTATTAAAAGGGCCTACTGCAAGGCCAGTGCAACTCTTGGCCAGGTCACAGATTTCTTAGGCAGATGTTCTTCAGTCAAAGAAAGCGAGTGTGCTCATCTGCCTCTCGGGGGTGGGCAACTTGTACTGATACCACAGCAGTAAAGCTAAGATGCAGCTGCTGCGCCGATGGGTCACTTGCTGGTACGTCCTCCTACTGCAACAGGTTTTCTGATCCATTGTTGAACAGGGTGTTCTCCTCAAACCTAATGTTTGGGGCATCACAGCATTATAACTACACATTCATGTCACTCTTTCTAGAGTTTCTGCTAAGATCAGAACCACAGTTGAAGCAAAAAAGCCAGATCCCATCTCCTTCCCCAACTCCAATGAGGATTTTCCAGGTTTAGTGGAAAACAAAGGAATATTAGGCATGTATTATGGTTTGCAGACCTTATACTAACTGTGCCAGTTTCTTTTTCCAAACAGTGTGGGAGTTAATGAGCATTCCCAGCATAGTATTATGGGTCTGGGACTTGTAGGTTTAGTTTTTTTGACAACTGGGGATGCTGTAAAATTTCTAAGGATCCTGTGGGTGTGCTTGTGGAGGTGGGAAAGTAAGCCATAAAGACTGCAAGATTAATGGGATGTCAGAAAATGAAGAGTAGTATAATGCAAGGAGGGAATTTGGGGACAGAATGAACAAGAGAGAATATAAATGGGAAGAGGACAGAGAAAAGAATGAAAAGAAACTGGAAAGATAATTAAACTGAAAGGAAGGAAAGCAAAGATAGAAAAGACTCACCTCATTTACCAGTCTTTCCTGTTGAAATTATTCTAATTATTATAGAATACTCACAATTATAAAACCAGGCAGCAAGTCAGTAATACAAAATCAATACCTTACTACTATAGTAAGAGCACCCAACCAGGTTTCAGTCAGACTCTAGTAAATGTTCATATATTAACTAACAAAAAATAAACCAGCATTAAATGAGCAGGGAACTATCCGACCTTGAATAACCAATGGTCAGATATTTACTTTCCTGACAAACAGGAAGTATAGGCACAAATAATTTCAGGCAAATGAATCTCGGAGCTCCCACATCATAGTGTAGCAAACTAACTCTGCAGCTACTGGTAGGGAAGACACAAAAATGTGCTTCAACAGAGGGTGAGCTATGTTTCAAAAGAACTGTTCTTAGCCTAAAGTTGTCAAACAATTCATTCTGAAGTCAGGAATAGTTAGGGAAAAACCAAACCACACAATTATGGAAACATGCTATTCACTCAAAGTATCTTCCAAATCCAGTACCAAAGCTAAAATCAGAATAGAACAAAGATTATGCAGGTGGTCCATTTCTTATTTGCTTTCAACTGTGGACATGGCCACTGACAGAGGGCTTCTAGCTCATGTATTCATCCTGTATAACAGGAATTAGGGACATATTAAAACCCTGACAATGTATAAGAAAACATCCATATTGTTTTGTCTCATATGTAGTATTTTTCTGTCCTCAAAAACCAGTTTGTGTTTTATATGCCCCAGACTATATAAAGTCCATTGTTGGTTTATCACTAATCCTAAGAGAATTGCATTTTTTATGCACGGTTATTTCTAGGTTTAGACAATATGTTGGAAAAAAGGGAGCATCTCTTGAGACAAAAATTATTATGTGGAAAGAAAATGTTGGAAAGCAGGAAGAAAACAAATGATTGTATTTTCAGGCTTGTATACACATCTCAGAATTAGACTGTTTATCGTTAATACACACTGGACAAAACTCTGAGAATCAGTATTGCAGAATTTGCCACTACCAACACATTTTATTTATAAGGATTTGCCTCTAATATTTTTCTTCTGTTTGAGAAAGCTTGAAGCTAAACATTTCTGAGATTCAAAGACTGCCTCAATTTTTATCAAATTAAAATCATGCATTCAAAGTAAAAACAAACAAACAAACAAAAAACCCCACAACCTGGCTACAGCAGTGATTTACACTGGAAAATGGAGTCACATCAGATAATAATATTTACAACAGCTATCCAAGAAGAACAATAGGGAAAATAATATAACCACTATTGAGATGGAATTTAATGAGTTTATTCGCAGTATTTTATAATCAAGTTGTCTGCCACTGCAGGCAACTACACTTAGCAATTTGTAAGTGTTCTCCTTAGAATCTCAGTCCATAAGATCCTATGTTCTTTTTTGGTTTAATTGTCTTATTTTGTAAACAAGGGCTCAGAAGTAGTCATTTTTATCAAAGACAAACTAGGCTCATTTTACTATGTAAAGAAGTATGGGTGGTTAGAACAACAGCACGACACAATTCTGCTTCTCACAAGGCAGTGTCTTACAAAAAAATACCCTTTTACACAAAAAATTAGCATGCTAAAAATATCTGTGCATATGCCATAAACTTGATGTTATGGTAATCAAGAGAGTAGGGGGCAAAGAAAAATAGTACAGCATTTAGTAATGTCAGCAGTACAGTATAATCTAACATGCATAAACACAACTGCACACAAATGAAATAAAACCATGACCCCACAAACTGTAGGCCTGCAACACTACCTACTCAAAGATTAACTACAGTGATCTTCAGATTGCAAAAATTATAATGAAGCAGGGAGCTAAGGAGAGATGGAGTTAAGTCCACCAATAATACCCTTCTCCATTCAAAGCACTCCTCCATCTGGCATGTCACAACATAATATGTTACAGATACATGGAAGCTAAATTCCACAAATTTAAGAGCTTAGGAAGACTTAGTAAACCATCAGTTCAACATATTCAAAAAAAGGGGAAAAAACCCACCCAAAACAGCAAAACAAAACACTTTGTTCCAAAGTTCTACCATGAAAGTAACTCTCACAAATTTTTAAAAACTGAAGTTTTCAGCATCCATCAGACACTACATTAAATAGCTTGGTCAGAAGAGTGATATTAGCCACCGCCTGAAAATAGGTATGGATGTTTCAATTTATGTTTTAGCAAAACATAAGGATACTCATTCAGCAGCAGCTATGAAGAAATGTTCATACCAAATGTATTCGTTCATTTTATCTACCATTAAGAACTGTTCATTTTACTAACATCATATTTGATTCATTTTATCCCATCCCATTTGGTTCTGCAGACCATCACAGACACGAAAAAAAAGTGACATGCAGTCATGAAGTATGAAATTTTTTTCACAGTTATATCATGTGGTTGTTTCCAAGAGTAGGTGGCTAAACCCAACAACCCAGAAGATGCTGTCCAGTCCAGCATGACATTTACAGTCAGAGCAGAACCCCATTTGCTCACTTCCTTTCCCACAAAGATAACAACCCTATGAATACTAGATAGAAATGTTATTAGAATCACAGAATGGTTTGGGTTGGAAGGGATCTCAAAGATCATCTAGTTCCAACCCCCCTGCCATGGGCAGGGACACCCTCCACTAGACCAGGTTGCTCAGAGCCTCGTCCAGCCTGGCCTTGAACACTTCCAGGGATGGGGCATCCACAGCTTCTCTGGGCAACCTGTTCCAGTGCCTCCCCACCCTCCCTGTAAAGAATTTCTTCCTGATATCTAATCTGAATCTCCCCGCTTTCAGTTTAAACCCATTACCCCTTGTACTGTCACTACAGGCCCTTGTAAAAAGCCCCCCAGCTTCCTTGTAGGCCCCTTCAGGTACTGGAAGGTGCTAAAAGGTCACCCTGGAGCCTTCTCTTCCCCAGACTGAACTATAGCCCTCGAATCATCTTTGTGGCCTTCTGGACCTGCTCCATGTCTTGGGTTTCTGTGGTGGGGGGTTTTGGTAGCCAGGGAGGGGCTACAGGGGTTACTCCTGTGACAAACTGCTAGAAGCCTCCCTGGCTCCAACTCAGACCCACCTCTGGCCATGGCCAAACCAATTAGCAGCTCTGTGATTACCGTATTTAAGAAGGGAAAGAAAATAGACTGGCAGCAGAGGGATGTGAGAGAGACAGCCAGGCAGACACCCACGTCAGTGCAGAAAGGCAGGAGGAGGTGGACTGGAGCAGAGGTTCCCCTCAGCCCGTGGTGAGAGGGCAGGCTGTGCCCTGCAGCCATGGAGGGTCGGGGGGAGCAGAGACCCCCCTGCAGCCTGGAGAGGACCTCACACCAGAGCAGGGGGATACGCCTGAAGAAGCCTGTGATTCTGTGGGAAGCCCCCGCTGGAGCAGTCTGCTCCTGAAGGACTGCAGCCCGTGGGAGGGACCAATGCTGGAGCAGTTAAAAGAAAAGCTGCAGCCCGTGGGAAGGACTCACATTGGAGAAGTTGGTGGCGGACTGTCTCCCGTGGGAGGGACCCCACGCTGGAGCAGGGGCAGAGTGTGAGGATACTCGACTGAGGAGGAAGGAGCAGCAGAGACAGCATGTGATGAACTGACCACAACCCCCATTCCCCATCCTCCTGTGCTGCTCGGGTGGAGGAGGCAGAGAAACGGGGAACAAGGCTGAGCCTGGGCAGAAGGGAGGGGTGGGAGGAAGGTGTTTTTAAGACCTGGTTCTCTCTCTCATTACCCTGCTCTGATTTGATTGGTAACTGACTAAATTTATTTTTCTTCCCCAAGTCAAATCTGTTTTGCCTGTGACCAAAACTGGTCAGTGATCCCTCTCTGTCCTTGCCTTAATCCATGAACCTTTCATTATATTTTCTTCTCCCCATCCCACTGGGGTAGGGAGGGAGCGAGTGGCTTTTGTTGCTGGCTGGGCCTAAATCACAATGCTCCAACAGGTCCACATCCCTCTTCAGAGACTAAAATAAAGACATACCACATTTCTAATTTGAAGATACCTCCTAGAAAAGTCAATTTTTTCTGTCAACCGCCAACACTGCAACTATTTTATAATGTCCAACATTGTAGTAATTTATTTTATGATTGCCTCTAGTATTATCAGAACAAACTTCTAAAAGCACGGCTAAATAAAGAGCAATATTCTTTTTCATCATCAGAAACACAGCTTGGACGAGCAAGCCTGCTTCTCACAAGGGAGTGTGGTGATGACACTGAGCTAATTTGGGGACATGAAGCATAAGGCAGAACCAAAAATAAGAAACCTGGATGACAGGCAAAACTAATTGGTTCAAGTGCTACAAACACAGCTTCCAAACTCACACTCTGCTTCTCACAGGGTATGGGATTCACCATGTGGACCTTATTCTCCAACCAGTGCTGTCTTAGGGAACTTCACATCATCATGTCCTTATCCAGTGCAAATCTGTCCATATGACCCTATGCTGCAGGGTTTTCATGTGTATGGACTATCAACGTCCTTCTCAAATGAAGATGTGTTTGCCCAGAATATTTATTGTCAATACTACCTGTGAAAATTACAATTACTTTCATAAATAAGTAGTGTTAGAAATCTAATTAATTGCTAGCTGTCATGTAGTTAAATTTCACAAGTGCCTGCACCACATAATCAGAACAGGTCTCTGAGGAAATGTTCTTTTACATGACAGTTTGGAAGCAGCACATACGGAGAAGTCAAACTTGGACAAGTCCCTCACTTAGAAATGATGTTCCACACCTACTAATGTACACAAGAATGTTCTGGTTTTCTTATTAAAATCAGAACAGCAACTCTGACTTAAAATCTTTATTATTCTGCAGAGAACAGATGACCCTGTTCAGGAAAGGCTTTGATAGGAACACAACCAAAAATTTTCACTATATATATATGTACACATACTCAAGAGCTGTGAATTCAGTGTGCTGCCACATCCTTACCTTACGTGGTACCATAACATCTTATGTTTACCATGTCCCACTGCATTGGGTTTGCCCAGTAAGGTATTGGTAGCAGTGAGGCTACAGGGGTGGCTTCTGTGAGAACCTGCTAGAAGCCTCCCCTGTGTCCAATAGAGCCAATAGCAGCTGGCTCCAAGATGGACCCGCTGTTGGACAAGGCCGAGTCCATCAGCAGGAGCAGTCATAACACTCTGTGATAAAATGTTTAAGACAGAGGGGAAAAAAAACCTGTAAATTTTGCAGTCAGAGAGAAAGCAAGATATAAGAGAGAACTCTGCAGACACCCAGGTCAGTGCAGAAGGAGGGGGAGGAGGTGCTCCAGGCCCCAGAGCAGAGGTTCCCCACCATCCCATGGTGCAGACCACGGTGAGGCCAGCTGTGCCCTGCAGCCATGGAGGGTCACGGGGGAGCAGAGACCCACCTGCAGCCTGGGGAGGACCCCACACCGGAGTGGGGGGATGCCCAAAGAAGGCTGTGACCCCGTGGGAAGCCCACACTGGAGCAGGCTCCTAGCAGGACCTGTGACCCCATGGAGAGAGAAGCCCAGGCTGAAGCGGGTTTGCTGGCAGGATTTGTGACCCTGCGGGGGGACCCAGGCTGGAACAGACACTTCTGAAGAACTGCACCCCATGGGAGGGACCCACACTGGAGTAGTTTGTGAAGAACTACAGCCCGTGGGCAGGACTCACGATGGAGAAGTTGGCGGAGGACTGTCTCCCGTGGGAGCGGCCACATGCTGGAGCAGGGGAAATGTGTGAGAAGTCTTCCTTCTGAGCATCAGAGACAACCTGTGATGAACTGACCACAACCCCCATTTCCCATCCTTCTGTGTCACTCGGGAGGAGGAGGTAGAGAAAAGCAGGAGTGAATTTGAGCACAGGACAAAGGGACAGGTGGGTAGATGGTGGTTTAGAATTTGGTTTTAGTTCTCTTTTTACTCTGATTTGATTGATGATAAATTAAATTAATTTTTTCCCCAAGCTGAGTCTGTTTTTCCTGTGATGATAATTGAATGATCTCTCCCTGTCCTCATCTGGAGCCACGAGCCTTTCATCATATTTTCTCTCCCCTGCCCAGCTGAGGAGGGCAGTGACAGAGCAGCTTTGGTGGGCACCTGGCCTCCAGCCAGGGTCAACGCACCACAACCATATACGAGCACTACAAGCATAACACAGTACAAAACGAATTACATATGTTGCTTAGCTGAAGGAAGCTCCATAATTACTAATTAGCCTAGGTATCACTTCAACAGAGTGGTCTGACAATATGGCAAGCAAGAAATACCATTAATATTTTGAATAAAAACACAGTGTTCCCTAGCCATCAAGAAATAATCATCATTAAAATGACAACCCTAGAACAGGACACACATTGAAACAACCAATCTTGTAAACTAACACATATTGTCTAATAGGAAATACAAAAAGTTATTTACCTTACTCTGGAAGTTACCACTTCCAGAGTAAATGCAAAACCAGTTTCCAGAATGATACGTCTGAGAACCTTTGACTGGCACTTAGTATTAAATAATTTCATTTGACAGTAGATTTATCATATTGGGAACTTTCTCAGTTACTTTTCTACGTTTACTTCACACACAGCTCATTTTGTTTGTATGAGATAGCAGGTGCAATTTCCAACACACTACAGCTTTACAAGGTCAATTAAATAACCCAAAAAAAGACCCTTTTGTGAGACTGAAAATCCCGTCAGATCTTTATTTACAATATTTACTCCTCCTCCCCTCTGGCTACCATTGCAACACACTGCCTCCTACAAATAATTTTCCCACAAAAAACCATTACCACCCCTAATGACAAGTACTACTACTTGAAGACCAAGTGATTGAGGAAAAGCTTGTAAGCACTTGCAGCTATCAATTACAAGTAATGATTAGTCATCTCTTACAGACTCCAAAAGTGAATAAAGCAAGAAGTTCCTCCAGGAAAGTTGCAATTCAGTTTAAAGAGCTCAAGCAGGTAAGCAGTGAAGGGAACTCAGCCACGTCAGACACAGCCAAGGCAAATTGACCTATTGAGCAGAATTAATAATTTACCAAGAATTGGTGGCATTCTTGCTTTGCAGTATCACTCAGCTAATTTAATTGCAGGAAAAATTAACAAAAACCTAAAAGTAGAAATTAAATGCCAATGAAATTCAGTTGCAGTCTAAAAACAGTATTTTATTTCATTTCCAAAAGTCCATGCCTTAAAAAAATTAATTGGTATATCACAACTAAAAATGAACCTACTTAGGGAAGTACGTCTCTATGTTCATTATCACCCCATCTGTCTTTTACTCTGTTCATCTTTAAAATCTGAGCAATGCATGAAAAGGTCAAATTGGCAATGTAAAGTCAGAGAATACAGACTTCTTTCTAATGATCTTCCAGTTCCTCCTGTGCTGACCTTTGCAGTGGTGGGAGGAGTGAGAGGTGAAGATGTTAAAATTTTCTACAGAAGTTAATGCTGACATAACACGTTAGCCAGAGTCTAGAAAAGCGCATTTTAAGCCTTAAGAGGCAAGAATCCCCAAGATAAACATTTAAATATGGTTAGGTTATAATATCTACCTTCTGTCAGCCCATATTTAGAATACACAACTTCTTTTGGTAAAGGACTTTTACAGGAAAGGAAAACAGCTATAAAGCACAGACATAAACCTCATCATGTCCTCAAACTAGGTCAGACTTTTGTTTCTGAGAATAACAAGAAGTAAATAACAAGAAGCATTGCACTATAAAGGTTGAGAGGGAAAAAAAAAAAAAAAAGAAACAGCAGCAATAAAATACTAGAAAGCAAAGAAACAAGATTTTTCAACACAGCTAAATAGCTTGCCAAAACACTTATTCCCTATAATAGTGTAATCAAAGCAACAGATGGCTAAGAGCTAATGGAACAGAAAGGCATCAGGAACTGTTGTAAAGAATTATCTCATGAAACATCAAGCAATAATCCAAAGTTTACCAAGCCTTAGGCTATCAACGTGACAGCAATTTCAAAGACAGTATCTGGCACCTCTGAGGACACATCAGCTAGATCAACTAGCCCATAACAATTACAAATTTTATCCTACAGTGCTGTATTTGAGTGTAGAAAGAGTATAAATTCAGAGTGGAAGGCATACAAAATGGTAAAAACTAACAGGCAACAAGGAAATGGGGGTATCTGAGCCAAATCCAACATCTTAAAACACTTCTCTCACCTCTTACACAACTTGACCATTCTCTAAAACCCTCATCAATGATGAACCAGTTGGCCAGTTAATGTGAAGATATGCCTTCTCTGTTAAAAAAACAGCTATCCCTTTCTGATGAAGGTCAGAGTAGATAGCAAGGTTCTACCATCTCTCTTGTCCTTGTGCACCCTCAACTTGCACCTTCTGAAGCACAAAAGTATAAGGACACAAAATCTTATTACTAATTCTGATCTCTGGCCAGCAGCTTGCGACCAGATGTTTTCTCCCACCTCACAATATCATGTATGTGCTCACTCTGTTAACTGGTTGAACAAAGCAATTACACACCAGAAATGCTAGGCTTTACTTTTAACTCAGTCTTAACGATTAAGAATAGAAATTAGCCACTGGAGGGTTATAATAATTTTTTTCTCTGTTGACAAAAGATTTCATTTCAGCAAAACATCCTTTAAATGGCATGCTCCAAATGATTTCAATATCTACCAAAAGCCATCTGGGTTTTCTTATTCTGTTGTAGTCTTTGCAACAAGATAAAAATTACCTGTGCAAGTAATAAATAGTATTTCATTTATGGAATCTTTGCACATATTGTCAACAGCTTGGAAATGCCCTCAAATATTTAAAAGAAACTTTTTAAAGTTCATTCATTTTAAATTTGTTTCAGTTATTATTTTCAAATTCAACTACAGACCTCCATCAATGCCAGATTTGCCGTTGGATCACACTTCAAAATATATTTTTTCTTCTTTATATAAAGTTCAAATTCCCTGTATTACCCACCTACAGGGAACTTCAGGTCTGCGGATGATTTGGTGAAGAATGACAGATTCACAGAATAGCTGAGGTTGGCAGATACCGCTGGAGGTGACCTAATCCACCTCCAGCTCAAAGGAGGGTCTACCAGACCAGGCTGCTCAGGGCCTCACAAGGCAGAGAGAGGCTAGCTCAAATGAGCCACAAAACATCATGCTCCTGCTCCATTTTCCCTTCCTAGTTCTGCTTACAGTTCCAGGAAAATAACAAGGAACTCTTGCAGACATCTTCACTGAGTTTCACTGAGGCCAGTTTGAAAAAGAGCAAGTGTCTGTATACACACCTAACCACCCTTCTTCAGTGTCGGCAGTGTTACCCACCCCCTGATAGTAAAGTACATTTACAAAAGTAAATTTGTCCAGTGGGAGAAGCATGACAAGACTGACCTCTTTCTGTTACAAATGTTACATTTAAAGAAGTAAGTTTTATATGCCTATAGTCTTTTTTTAAAAATAAATGGGTAGTGTCTTTAAAAATAAATGGGCAAAGCTAGATTATAAAAACCCTTTACTATGAAGAAAAAAAAATCTGAAGTCATCTAAAGAAATAGTTTTGCCTGCAGCTAGCACAACGCACTCAGGATCCAGTTCTGCTACTGAAAAAAGTCAGTCCGCGCCCCTCACTTCAGTTATCTGCCAGAAATGCATTTTGAAACCTTCACACAAGTAGGAACTGCTGGGGGGGATACCTGCAGAAGGGGAAGAAGGGAGACAAAAGAGGAGGAGAATAAGCAGTGAAGTGCGTAACGTGTTCCAGAGGACATTGTTCATCACCTAGGAACTGCAGCACTTTGATGCAAGATTTTTCCTTTCCCATGCAACGTACTGTTCAGTTCTACATGCCATTTCAAGCTAACACAAAGCTTTAAATCTTCTGTTACCATAAGAACACCCCCAAATGTATGATAATGCAGAATTTCATGTGGCATTGAGTAGCAGTTCAAGAACACGATGAAACGCCCATTTTCCAGAAAAGATTAAGACAAAGAGCAGATTTTTAACCTGAGAAAAAGGCAAAATGAATTATATTATCTTATTTAGATGAGTATCATGGCTAGTCAATCATATTTTTCACTCTGCTCCACACAGATGTGGCTTATTAATGCTTTATATGCTTTTCTTGGATGCCCTAATTGCATTACTTCAGAACCTGTTAACAATCAACAGTCAACAGCACAAATCACAAATAGAATTACAGTCTGGGAGAGGCATTTAACAATAACATACTATCTTATCTGGAGAGAAAGAACCTCAGTGTAGCCGTAGTTTTGAAGAGACACAGACACACAAAAGTGCCAATTAAAACGACCGGGATGAATTATACAGAGACCCAGCCAAAGTCAGGGTCAGTCTCTGCTCAGTAGCATCCCTGGAATCCTAGCAGAATTTCATACACGCTGTTTACCTTTGAGTATTTAAACCAAATCAGAAATCATTTTAATCAATTTGGTGTAAAACACTCAAATGGACAAGGACTTTGGAGGAAGACTACCTTAATTTAGTTTTGATTAAGCTCATTCTATAAAGACTAGACCTATGTAATTAAAGCACTGCAGTGTCTGATGAAGAAAAGCCTCTATGCTTCTCATTCTAATCTTACCTCAACTATTTTCTACAAGATCTAATCTTAGCCAGCCATTCTTCATCTGTAGCAAGGCAAACACCACTTCCTTAGTTCACAGCTCCGCCTTATCCATCTCCAATTCCATCCTCCAGCCCTTCTGTAGTCTTGTTCTCGTAACAGCTCCTTCCATTCATACCTTTCTCTCTGGAGCAACTTCCAACTCCTAAACTTAGTTTCCAGCTTCTGTATTGACACACGCTGTCCTCCATCTCCTCCATTCCCCCTACAGCATATTTTATTTACAAAGCCTTTCACAGTTGAGCTGTTCCTAGCAGCAGCCCATGCCTTTCTGCATATAAATGGATGAATCAATTATAATATTTACATTAATTATCTTAAAAGCATTAGAATCAGCTAACTTCTTGCCCTTACAGATACTATCTAGTCTTAGTGTAGTTTCAGTTTTGTAATGTGGTCAGAGCTGTCCAAGACGTAATAGTTGACATGTTTCCAGTCCAGAGAAACCACCTAAACAGATGGACAACCAGAACACAGAAGCAGATTATGCAGCAGCCTCTAATTTAAAATCATTTCTGTCTGCAAAGAAAGCTGAACTCAATGTTATTAAACATTCCTGTGTTTTCATGACGGATATTCTATGAGGAATAATTTTTTAGTGATTACAAATGACATTTACTAATTGGTATGAAACTGAACTAAGTGTTTCATATTTCAAAATAACTAGTCTCAATGGGAAGATCTAACACACAAGGTGGTTTCTGGTGGCTTTCTAAGGTGTTCTGACTTTTATTTTTCTCTAACACACACAGTACATAGCTGCTAATTCCTTAGAATTTATTTAATGACCTCAATTTTTGGACCAGCAAAGCTATATGTATTCTTCAAAAAGTCCTAAATTAATATGTATTTAAAACATCATTTACAATGGAAGATTCAGTTTTAATGTTTTGTTGGCAACTGGCCAAATTAATCAAGATGAATCTTCAAAGAAAAGGTCCAGGAGTGAATTTAAAAATTATCCAGCTGATTCTCATACAAAATTGTCACTAAACAGACTACGAAGATTTTGGCAAACAGCTAAGTGATGATTCATAGCAGAGTGAAGGGATATAAAACATTAATGACTTCTCAATTTTCACCTATTACTTTACCATAGAAGACAGTTATATAAAAATATTGTTCAGATCAGATGTATTTTCAGGAATACCCATTTATAGAAACTATTTATAAACCACTTTCTTGCACCATCATAAAAACAGGAACAGAAATGACAGGATTAGCAGGGCCAAAGGATAATAAATCCTTACAAATAAACACCGGAAAGTGCAGGCTATTTGTTGTGCTGCACTGAAAAGTGCAGTAAAGTACTTGCAAATACTCCATTATCCAGTCACAGATTTTCAGTCTAATTCTGCATTTATGAGTCACAAACACCTACAGGAAAAAAAAATTAAAGAAAAACCCCAGACACATAATCTGTCAATCCACTTTGATTAACCGTTTACACAGGCAAGGAGCAACGGAGAATTTTATTTTTACAAAAATACTGTGTCACAGTTGGACATCAACTGCATTAAGCTTCCAAAATTACCTCTATATGGGGCAAGTGCACAATGGCAAAGTGATATAAAGCTTTCTATATCACAGCTGAAAGCAAAGTCTGCACAATCCCATAATCTGTTTCTAATTCAGTATACATATTTTAATAAATGCTCACAGACCCATCAAAATCTGAAAGATCATGATCTCATAGGACAAAAGAGACTATTACCATGTCTATTATTTTCAAAGCTCTATAACGCAGCAGTAAAAAATTCAAGTCAAAACGTGAAAATAAAGCCTCTGTTAGTTTTAAATGAAAGCCTCGATTTTCCTACGTTTACACAGCATAAAAGATTAATCTACTAGTTTAGAATGACTTCTCCACCAACAAGTCTTTCTACTCCTTTTTTCTTAATAATCCTTTAAGACAAGCAGTATTTTTAAAATTAAAAAAATATATCTCCATTACGTTTTCTCTATGTATTAGATATCACTTTCCAATACTCCTAGTAGCAATGAACACGACCAATAAAAATTACAAAATATGCCCAGGAACTTTAGTGACCGCAGGGAGATGAAATACTTTGATATTTGAATTCACTGCACATTTTCAGAATATCCCCTGGTAGTGCCACTGGACACCGCACTTTAGTGATTAATCACTGGCACTCCAAACATTTATTTTAATTCAGAAACGTTCAAGCCATATGTATGTATAGACGTAGCTACACAATTATGCATCAGCATAGTGCTGAAACAACTAGCAAGTTTTAAAAGGCACTGTGAACCTAACAGGAGACCAAATTTAATCTGTCCATTGTAACATTACCAGTAGTACCACATTCATGCCATTTTTTATCGTGTGTGCTTTACTAATAACAACAAAACGCATTTGATGCCGTTTTCTTTTGCAAGGGCACAGAGAACAAATCCCAAGTGACTTGGAATCTTATACGCATTCACATCATGCCTCGCATTTGTCATCCGGAAAATAGGGACAACCATTCACAACTGAAATGCATGCTAAAGGTATATTTATTTAATTATTGCTGTATGCATCACCAGTAACTTCTTTTCTGCTTTGTAACTCCTTCCAAGAAGAGAAGTGTCTGCCCATGTTCTCTTAAAAAAAAAAAAAAAAAAAAAAAGAGAAAAAAAACCCCAGTTGGAAACACTTGCAAGCTAGATTTTATAGCAATGTGTCTGATCAACCAAAAGGACAATATTGCTAGCACAGCATTATAACACATTCAATAATTTGGAAATTTTAGGTCCCAGATAATAAGAACATTGCAGGGTATCTATGTGCAAGGCTGAGCCCAGAAATGCATTTACCTCCAGTGGAAAGCAAGAACACGTATTCCCTCCTCAACTCCTCTCTATACACTTCCATCCTCTCCAACTCTGCCTCTAGAGGAGACACCAGAATCTGACAAATACTCTTGACTTTTTAAACAGCTGAAGATTCGGTTTCCTTTGAAACTGGTGTCGTGACAGGTTTCCATAGTACTTCCCTACAGCAATCACTGCTTCTGCCTTCTCTATTTCTATTTTAAAAAATAACTTTGAGTAGCAAAAAAGGGAGTAGCAAAAAAAGGGGGAAAAAAGAAAAGCCTGACTAAATTGCCTCTGCATTACAGCTAGAGCAGCGGCAGAAAGCAAGCAATACCGAAAGGTGCTGTTTGCTGTCCCTTTCCCCTTGGCAGCTTTAAGTCACCAGCGTACAGGCAAGCTTATTTTTAAAATCGGTTTCAACCAAGTGAATTCTTGAGTAAGAAGTAATAGCAGTGCAGTTAATGACCAGTCTGTGAAACAGCAGTTCTTTCAATGGCTCACGTCTGCTTTTAAATTATAAGGAGAAAAAACCAATCTGCTGATGAGACTTCAGACTCAGCAGTTTAAGACATGATTTTCAGCAACTCACCAAGGCCTAAATTCAAAAAATGAGCCGAATCCAGAACTTCCAAAATAACCATAGCTCACACTACAGTTATTCTTCCCTTTGATCCATGAATGTTACACTCCTTGGGCCTACACCATCGTTATTAGGTAGACCCAACCCCCAAACACAGATGAGTTGTCTTGTCTGCAAGAGTAAATGATAAGCTTGTAGATCGTCACCTCCTGACATGCCTTAATGCCAGGCAGCGTGCGATCACCCCAGCCCTGCCTGGTGCTCAAGGGCAGGTCACTCCAAAACGAGACACAGGGCAAAGCCCTTCATGCTTAGCATGATCCTGGCCTTCGTTCCCACTTCCTGAAAAACTGCTTTAACACTTCTTCACCAGCACCTCCATTGTTTTCATCTCTTGTGTGGTTAAACAAGCAGTGACCCATGCCCAGAAGGAAGC
Source organism: Rhynochetos jubatus (assembly GCA_027574665.1). NCBI lineage: Eukaryota > Metazoa > Chordata > Aves > Eurypygiformes > Rhynochetidae > Rhynochetos > Rhynochetos jubatus. The sequence goes on from CM050652.1 coordinate 15,404,355, forward strand.
CCCGGGTACTTCCACTCAGGAAAGGTAATGGCTGGTGAATCCCAGCAAAACCACCCCTCAAAGAGCTGCAAGCATGTGCTGAGGTTCAGTTTTTATATATTGACATTCTCTGCTGCAAATCTCCTTCTTAGGTGCCTAAATAACTGGGTGCAGAACCCACATGAGTAAAATGGCATTGCAAACCCCATTCTTGTAGCCCCACACCACACCCTCCACTGTCACAACCCTTACTGTGAGTAGCAAGACCTAGGAGCATCATAAATCTGGTCCATGAGCTCGCTCTGTCTGGGCCTCTGCTCTTCATCTGCAAACCACAGATGTTGGTACCTCACCTCTGTCACGAGGTGCTGTAGGGTTAACAGCCGCCAGAACTGTAAGGGATTCTATTACGGTTATCTAATGTAGAGGGACAGATCAAACTCAGGTAAACTTTTATGGAAAGCACCAACCCTCCTGCTATGTACACGTGAGAACAACATGCAGTAAATAGGAAATTTAGCACAGGGAATTTCGGGAAGATGCATAAAGGTTTCTCAATTTTGCTAGTTGTCCTCCTTCTTGAAATTGGGTGACATACATGATCAAAAGAGATGTTTATTGATTTATCATAAAAACAGAGCTAATCCGATTAAATGTTGTAATTTAGTACTATCTCTGAATGAACTGATCCATTAAAGCATGTGCACACATTTGTAACAGCTCACACAAGGACTAAACAATACATGACAGCTGAACATGTCAGCTAAAAATTGTATTTTTCTAGTGAATTTTTCCAGTAAATAAAGCCACATGGACTGACAAAAAGTAAAGCTATTAAAAGATAAAACTGTGCACAAGGTCTTTTTAGACACTAATTAATAAGAGTTTATTTGATGTTACATACACACTTGTTGAGAAAATGAAATTTGTATTTTGTTTTTTACATGATTCATACATAATTTAGTATCTCTAACTACCAAGATAAATGCAAAATAGTAGTCTAAGTTTTCTGGTCAGTCAGACATCCTGAATACAGATCAAAATGTCATTTAAAGCATGGACTGTTGCCAAAATGTCTGATGACTGAAATCCACTGAATTTTTTTTTTTTTAATAGGAATCTAGAGGAATTCCCAGAAACGTATCTTCAGTATGTAATACCATCCTTTATCTGTGTTCAAGTGGATCACCAGTATGTCGTGCACAATTTTAATAATGCCGTCACAAACTAAACAAGTTAAGATGAAAACCACAGAATTCCAGTTGCAACATAATGACACGATCACCAGTGGAGAAAAGGTACAGCTGATAGAAGGGAGAGATCCGGGGAACTGACAACTGAAGGAAATCGCCTGCTGTCCCCTTTAGCTTATTAATGCAGTATGATTCTGTGTTACTGCAGTGTTATGTTCGGCAGTGCACAGACAGTTTTATGTATAAATTCACATTCTGCCTTACTGCTACAGTTCTGCAGCTCCACTCAACCTACAGAAGTACTGTGTCCATCTTCACCATTTTCCGCTGTTACTCATATTTTCAAGAAACAATCTCTGATGTAGAAACTGAAAATCTATTAGGTTGTATGTGTTAACTTTTTACAAAAATGATCTATCCATAACATGTATTTACATTCCTAAGGTGTGAGCTATAGTCTACCCTTCCTTTACATTACTCTATTATCTCTACACCCGCACACAGTCTTTTCAACCGAACTTCATATTAAGCAAGTGAGTGGGTGGGGTGAGTAGAGCACAAATATTATGAGAGAAAGTCCTGACTGGATCCCTTCAAATTATTTGCAGTATCTTAGAAGAACATTGCCCCTCAAAAGACTAGTGGAGTTCCTCTGATTATTTCTAACAATGTATGCAGAGCATCTCTCAGACATGCAGAGTCCCAGCGAACCAAACATACACGCTGTATTTCAACCTCATGCTCTAATTTAAAAGTTTTTGTAAATACCAACTCAGAGTTTCAACATACAGATTTACATATGAACCTGAATGAGTAGCATTATTGAAACCTATACTTTTACTTGGGAAATTACTCAACTTTGGATCTCTACAGCACTCATCAATGGAGTGTCCTTTTCTCAGACACCATTCTGTTTCCAAGAGCATAAATTCTTCCCTCCTACTTAACACAAGCTCTACATAATATCCATTTCAGCAGTCCAGCCAGCCATTATTTCAATATTTTTGTTTTCTTAATTTAAAACCTGACATGTTGTTTCTTCGGCAAATGTTCATTTATTAGTCCTTTTTAAAATTTTCTTCATCTTCTATGCTACACAAATGTTACCATGATTTCCCTTGAGGTTTGCTTATCACAGCCAGCCACTGATGACCTTGCAGGTAAGAGTGCTCCAGGTAACAGTTACCTAAGAAAGTCATCATTGCGATTTTGAGCATTCAGAGAAACCACAATGATCCCCTACTTCTTTTTTTTCCCCTCACCTTCAAAGTATTCTACTGGCCTACGCACGTGAGACAACAAACTGCTGGTACTGAATGCCCTTGCAGCCAGATCAAGTAGCATGCCAACAAATTCACAAACCTAGCAGTGTGTGAAATACAGTATTGAATTGTCAACAAGGTGATTTACCTTGTTTACAGTAGCAAGTATTTTTCCATTAGTGAAACTTCAATCAAACACATTAAAAATGTGAGTGTCATGTCAACTGTAAAGTATAAAGCAACTGCAGGAATGCCCAGCCTTTCTGGCTGGGTGGGCCACTTGCCTTTGTGCAGGGGCAGAAGAGGGCCATAGGCCATGTTCCCTACTCCACGAGAAGACCACAGCACACATGCTAGTAGCGTCATGTGTGTTAGACACATGTGAGCCCTCATGTGAGCTCTCATCTGTGTGCATGCACTGCGCTCAGGGTGCTGGATGATCTGTCCAGGTGTCCATTCCAGGACTTTTTCAAGAAGCTACTAAATTTACCACACAGATTGGAAAGATCTTAAGAAGTAGTTCAATTTTACTCTCCTTCTCTAAAACAAACTGTACCTACAGCTAAAATTACAAACATCTAGCAGAAATTTACAAAACCGACTATTCATAAGTCTAGTTTTTATTGCTCCCCACTCGACTATTTCTCAAGTTAGTCCACATCATTCTTGACATGTTCAATTCACTCCTGGAACACACGAGGCTAAGTAGAGCAAAAGTGTCACTTGATACGTGTAGAGCACAGACACTACTCCATGTTTAACAACCTATACTTTTGTTTACACCTCCCAATACAATAGTTTCCTCCTTTATATCGTTTGACATGGCTTCTATTCAGCCTGTAATCCACGATAACCTCAAATCAGTAGACCTTCTACTATCCACACAGCTGTTTCTACTATATACCCATGTTGTTCCTTTTTCTTCATGTAGTACCTTACACTTGCTCCTTTTCAACAGCATCCTATTTTTTCAAATCAGTTTCTCAAGATCATTCTGAATTTTAACTCTGTCCTTGCAAGACCTCTTAATCCTTCATAGACAGGTGCAGACTGTAAATTCAATAAGTATATTCTGTATTCCATCATCGAGATCATTAATGCAAGCACTGAATAGTGCTAGCCCTGGGGCAAATCCCTGCAGAAAGTCACTTGATATATTCTTCCATTTTGAAAGGGAATCAACACTGCGTATGGCTTTCCAAACTGTTCTGCACTGATCTTGCAGCAGTTTCATCTAGATTACCCTTCCTCAATTTGAATTTGAAAATGCCACAGGTGCAAGTTTCACAGACAAAATACCAGACCCCACCTTCTACACCCCTGTCCACTAACAGCACCCTCCAACAGAAGGAAACTAAGCTGGCTTGACAGGACTCACTCTTGGGAAATCTGTGCTGATCATGAAGCAGACCCAGCACACGCATGGTTATCAGGCACGTCTGGGGCACCAAGAAAGTGTGTGAGTGCATGTCTGTGTTTATGACTGCAACATAATTAAACAGCCTGTGCATAGTAATGTATTGGGGAAGTGCTAGAGACTATCACGATAGACACTAGCCATAGGAAGCAGCACAAGGCCTGGGAGTGAGTCCTCAGAAGCAGATACCAGCGTGGGTCAATTGTCCTCAGGGGCTACACTTGGCTCACAGACTAAAGGCTGATTGCCACTACAGCACCTCATCCTTAGCACATATATCAGCCGCTTAAAATCTGTAACCTGAAGAACTAGGTTGAGGTGGGATATTCTGCAGAAGGATAACATTCTCTTCTGATCACCTCATTAAATTATCAGAGACGTATTTCCCGTTTCTAGGAGAGAGTAAGTTATATATCCTCTTTCAGCATCCAATCCCTTCTTTGAAATTCAAACTAGATAGCCTCTAAGATTTGTCTTTTTAAAGATTAAATATGATAGCTGAAGTGTTCTACAGCAAAGGTTAGATTTCTGAACTGTCAGTCAACACCCTAGTCTTCTGCTTGTATTACATGTTCTTGTGACATGTTACCATTTTTAAACGGTATCTAATGTATTTTAACAAAGTTGTTAGAAGGAAAATTAAAATTCAGTCAATACATTTAGGAGGCCAAAAGATTTATTTGTTACCTCAGAAAGGCATTTGATTTCAGAAACATAAAAAAAACACAGCAACATGACTGGGAATGCTAAGAGAAGTACTTAAAGGATTTGTTACCCTCCAAGTTGTGTTCCAAAATTAAGGGTGCTGCACTAACTCCTGATTATCTTAACATCTAATTGCTGACACTCCCCTGTAACGCGACTGTTTGGTGGTAAAGGTACACTCCACTATCTGTTTTATCAATATGTTTAGGTTTGGACTTGTGTCACCTATCACCTGATACCCCAATTTGTTGCTAATCATTGTAATAACCCCCAGTTTTCAGTTTTTCATCACTGACTGCTTTAATTATCTCAATTATTCTGAGGAGGATGATATGCACAGTGAAAATGTAGAAGAATGCAAGAGTGCCCACAGTAATAAATGAAAATTGGGCAATCAATCTCATGTAGGAAGCAGCTGAGCTCTTTCTTTCAGAGTGATAGCCTGGTCAGAAAAGTCAGGTGCTGCCAAGCCAGTACCAGCTGACCGTCCTGAAAACCCTGCCATTGCACCTCCATCCTCCACAACACAGGTATCATCCCCGTGTATCTGAAGTCCCCCACACATCTGCACCCTGCTACATTGACTCTAACAGGGAAAACTGCTTTGCTATCTCTCGAAATGCTAGAATTGCATTTTTCAGGAGTATATCGTCAATGGATAGTGAGTATGCCTATATTACAACAAGCTTACGTTGCTGATGGCAAGGAACAAAACATGAACATTTTCTGTCATATTTAAAAAAAAAAAAGCCACACAAAACCACCTAACAGATAAATTAATAAATATGCTAGTTCTTTTTCTTCTTTTTTTTTTTTTAATAATTCTTTATATCAAACTGCATCTCCTCTACAAAACTGTCCTTTAGCTCTTGGAGTTTATACACACAGTTGCAGGAATTTTTGAGTCACATATGTCATACTCCCCTTTCACTTTAAAATCTATACTAACTCAAAATTCAGTCTGTCTTAAACAAAATTGGTTTATAGCCACATATTTTTTCATTACTGAGGGGGGAGACAACCTCAATCTGAAGGAGGAACGATGGATTACATCACAAAGTTGGAGCAGGAAGGTACACACATGCCACATTATTCTGTGTTAATTTGGTGTGAATACAGATCTCTTCACATCAGCAATATGGTGTGCCACAGTTTATTACGTCCAGATAATTTATTTTACTAATTCCTCACAATGTCCGTACCTGGTCCTGGATATAGTATAGGAATCTGAACTGATTTTTGCTCTCCGTTTGTCTTCTAAAAAACTTTGTCCAGACTTTTTCTAATAAAGATATAAGGCATTTAAAAGTACACTTATACCAAAACACCTGCTACGATATAGTACTTAAATGCCTTTAAATTCAATAGAATTTGTCCTCCACAGATATAAGATAGTTCCTATCAAACTCAATTACAGCTGATATCAAGAAACTTCTTCCTCTGGTAAAATGCGAGAAAACATTTCCCAGAAGTTCGAGGGGTTTTGCCCCCTCTTCTTAACACAGCAAGTGTCTCAAACACTTTGCCTTCCCAAGGTGTTTAGACAAAGGAAACCCAGGGCATGTCCATGATCATTTGTTTCTATGTCTCTTGTAGCTTATGTTGGATTCAGATGAATCAGAAATAAGCTAAAAATATTGGTTATCATGGGAAAAAAAAAAACCAACATAATACAGTCTTTCATGTTTTAGCATTTCAGAGTAAGAGCCTGAAATAGTATTCCACCCACACTCAAAAAATTGAAGATATGAAAAAATTCCCACGTGCAACTTTATTATCTATTATTGAAGTGGGAAAATGACAACATTGGCAAAATTTTGCCATTTTTGGTAATAAAATAGGAAAGCAAATGAATTGGCTTCAGTCCTGAACCTTCTAGTGAACAGCTGGGAAGGAGGAGGCAAACAGCAGCATCCCAAAAGCCAAACTGAAAAAGATGAGCCACGGATTCAGAAAAGGTAAAAAGAGTACCCAGCTCTCTTTGGCTTGATGCAAGAAGAGCAAAACAAAGCAAAACCAAACATAATTTATGTACTAATTCTGGTGACATGTTGCTGCTTGTTATGAGGCTAGATTAAGACAAATAACATAAAGCATTACCACAAAATTAAATAAAAGCTATGTGCTTTAATCCTTGGAAATAAAAGTTGGCTTTTTTTCCACTGAAAAGCCTACCATAACCACAGCCCGTTAAAAGGTATGATACTGAACACTCCTGTTGCACAGTTCACTCTTTGGGTTTTTTTGAAGGTGAAAATATGTGGGATATTCACAAACCTCTAAGAATTACATACAAGAAATAATAAACATTTGATTAGGAGTTCTGACTCCAGCATCAGTTGGTCTAGTATCAGACCAACTGAGACAAGTTCTGAATATATTTAAAACACAAGAGGTTTTTACTGAAAAGCAGCTATCAGCAAGTACTTAACACCAAAATGCAGTCTAAAGCTTAGAATACATTCAGCCAACAGGCTGTGAGAGGGTCAAGACAGGGAGGACTGCTCTTCAAGCCATACAAAATAAATGAACCGTAGAAACATGGCAGATTTCTACCATCCCACAGCAAGCTGTCTTGTAACAGTTCATCCTATGAAGAAACACACGGGCAGCTTTAAGCCAAAGAAACGACAACATACGATTTAACTTTTCAAGTTGTTCAGAAGATTGATAAGCAGACAAAGGCTTCTTAGTTACACAAACACTACACCCCTCTAAGCTCTAGTTTACAGAAGTCAGTAACACACTGTAATCATGCTATCATTGGTAATCAGCCACAGCTTCCTAGCCATCCCAGGTACACTTCTGACCCTCTTGCTAAGATTCTGGATCCAGATTTTGATTTACAAATGGGTCTCTGTCCTACTGGCCTTCTATCTAGTGACTAAGACTGGAGAAAAAAAAAAAAATACTACATCCTTCACATACTTAGGACAGCGACACAAGCAGTGGCTCTGTTATTTGCAATAAAACAATACGATGTTTATTTGTTCCTAATGGACAGTTGCTGCTTAAGAAGGCTATAGATATTTTGCTCATTCTTTAGACATCTGATCCTCAGCATCCTTCCAGACATTGGTATTAATACTGAAGTTCTACAGTATCAACTCATTTATCATTGATCTGAACAAAAATCACTGATTTTAGTAATTTAGGCTTATTTTATCTTCTGAATTAAATTCTGGTTCAGAAGCCTCTTCCCTGGAAAGGGCTCCGTTAACTAAACATACTAAGTATTTGGCCTTTGTGTTCACCCCTGTGATGGACACACAGTGTCACCAGGATTGTCACAGAAAAGGAAAAAATGGGTTTTTTTGAAGAGATGAAGTGCACAATCTGCACTGTATTCCACAAATGTACCACTCTAGAACGTCAGGCTACAATTTCTTTCCCTTTTTTTTGGCAAATGTGAGAAACTGTGGCAAAAATTCCTATGATGTGATGTCAGCCCCAAACAAAAAACCCCTCCACTTGCCTTAGTGATTTGTCCTGTTTCTCTAGGGAGGTGATGAATCCTTGTTCACGCTCCTTGTTTGCTGACAGAGCACATAAGACAGCATTTCAGAAATCATGGTTTCTTATTGATCATTTGAACCTTGCTTCTTGAATCATTACATCAGGGAAAATGCTTGTGTCTGTCTACATACAAAAATCTCAGGGAGAATAAAAATATTCTTTAACCTTCTAAGAGATCAAAGGGTGATCTGATAATACAGGAATAAATCCTAAAATATATTGCCTTCTGCTCCAGGCCTAATTGTTGCATAGTCCTATGCATCCATTACAAACCACAATAAGAATTGAAGAAGTAACGCCAATCCTATCTAGTATGGTAAACTATACTACATAAGGTATCACCTTTCACTCTGCAGTGATGATAATGATTGAGCAATTCTTGTATTAAAGGATCTTGGTTTGGCTCAAGCATCAGTAAAATGCTGAATTTCATCAGTAGGCATTAAGATGACTCTCCAAGGAGATGTAATTTAAACATGGATTTATATCCCACAACATAGCAAGGTTTTCATTAAGGGAAACTGAAAGCACCATTTTCAATGCTCAGGCTTATTTGTCCCATATGTTTTAAGTCTTAATATTACATTTCAAAAGGCTCACAAGGGTACAAAAAGCAGCTGGACCTCAAGCCAAAAAAACCTGTAATTTGCATTTGTTCAGTCAGATCCATTCTATTATATGGCAACAGACAAAAAGAATACCTGTTTTTCTACTCTTCATTCAATGTCAGATGGCCTATCCTAGCAAAAACAATCATCAAACTGTGTGTTTAGCATAGAGATTCTTAACTTTTGCAGAAATTTCTGACTTCACAGCTCCAAATGGAGTTCAAAGTAAATGAACTCTAGGTTGGCCCTACACAAGGTTCCTCATAATTCCTCACAACACCTCTGAACTTTGTGGGATTGCCCTGACACCTAATATGATACCCCTTGTTACAAAAACTCTAGATCAGGGACTTTATATAACTTTAATGGGGGGTAAATACTTGTTTGCATCACCTGCAAGACAGAGAGCATAACCATGTTCAGGTGTTGTTCGCTTGCTTTTTCAAGCAAAATAAGAGAGGTAAAAGATTTGTAATAAAGGGGCATGACCTTTTCAGGGACTTGTATCAATATAAACTCAAATAGGCAGGATCAGGTTCCAACGGATTCCTAAAAGGGAAATGTTGAGCTAATAATAGCTATTTCCTGTGACAATGTCATTTGGATAGACAGTGTGACATCACTTATGTCATATACAAACACCCAGCTGAGGTTAACTTGCAGCCGTCAGCAACTGAGGATGAATTTTTATATATATATATATGCATAAATTAAAGTGCCTTTTAACACTTATTTTTCATGACAATAAATTTGGTCAGAAGATACCTATTTGAGACCTCAAGATTTCTCTGTTTATCTGGGCCCATTATGACAGTTATTTATCAATGGAAACCTACTGAACTAAGTACTGGGTAACTGCTATTAAATTCCTGACCTTGAAGACTGTAACAAAATTACTGAATTACTCAGTTGTGATCTCTGTGCACTTCAGCGATAAACAAAAATTTCACTGACCTCTTGACACCATGTACGCCAGCTAAGTCTTGGCATTATGGGCATATTAATGCAGCTTTGTTTTTAAAATAATGTCATTGTTACCTTCATAAATTGTATAAGAAGTTAGCAAAGCAAAAATAATTCACCTCCTGATAATAATCCATTAGCAGCTAGCAAGTTGTCATATATAAACATGACTTCACTTTGTTGTAAAGGTCATCAGTGCCTGTGAAACAGGTAATAGCTTTGAAATGCTGCGAACATCTCCTTGGAAAAAAGTAAACTGCAGAATATACAAGAACACTCTACCACAACAACAGCATTTGGATTTTTCAGTACTTTGCTGTTTTCAAGAGAGTAAACACATATTCGCATGTCCTTGTTCCTAAATGCAGGCACGTGTAGTCTGATATTCTCATGGGCAAAGAAGTTAGTGGTTGTTAATGATCTCTCTTCTGAAGTTTACTACAAAATTAACGGTAATGCAATTCTAGTTATTGTCTTCTTTCATTTTTTGAGTTCTCTAGCATTACTGAGAAAGCAGAGCAATAGCAAATGAGTATTATGACCGAGTGTAGTTTATTTTTAAAGCTAATGGTAGAAATAATTACACGAAGCTCCACATGACACAAAATGTCAAGTCTCTAACACACAACAGTGATTTTACATTAACTTGAGTGCGAAGTAATGTTGAAAACTAAAAGGAACAAAGTTCTGTAAAATTTTCCTGAGACACAGATCTCTGTACCTTTTCGGAGATACAGTGATTTCTTCAGAGACTTTCAATGGAATTACTGTTTATTAATGACATAATTAAAATTCTTGAAATTTACATTTTGAGTAAATTTTCAGAGATGTTCTGCATTAACATCTTCAGAGGTACTAATGTTAATATTTAACAAATCAAATTGTTTTGCTGTCAGGTTGTGATTTTTCTAAGAAAGATGTCCCAGAAGTTGCTTACCATTCTGAAAACCTGTGTTGGACTACTGTATGATCCAGCGAGACAACTGTAAGGTCTAAAGGATTCCACTTTCTCTTCTCCGTATCAGTGTCGTGGTTTAACTCTGGCCAGCAATGAAATACCACGAAGCCGTTCTCACACGTGTGTCCCCCTCCTCCAGTGGAGGGGGAGAATCAGAGGACAAAGACAAGGAAGCTCGTAAAATTGAGATAAGAACTATTTACTAAGTGAATATAAATTAATATATAAGAATACTAATAAGTAATTAAGGTAATAGAAAATAAAACATATGATACCGTTGCTCACCACTCACCGACTGATGCACAGCCACGTTCTGAGAAGTGAGAGTCAGAGCCAGAGAGCCCAACAGCCGCAGCCCGAGAGCGACCGCAGCAGAGTCAAAACGAAACCTATCAGCGACAGCACGACCAGGAAAACCAATTGACCCACCAACTCCTTCACGAATAAGCCATCAAAGGAATTAGAAAAAGAGTTAGCTAAGGAGCTAACAGAGGAGTTAGCAAAGGAGCAAAAAGAGTTAAGGAATCTGCGAAGGAGTAATGGCTCCCAAGCTCACTTCCCGCTTAGAGCCCACTCCACGCTTAAGTACCGTACTATGGAGTGAAACACCCCTTCGGCCAGTTCGGCTCAGCTGTCTGAGCTGTGTGTCCCCCCACGCTGTCTGTAGTGAGAGAGCTGGGAACGCAGCTGCAGTATCAGAGGCTGAGAGAGACCTTGAATGTGGTGCAAGCACTCCCCAGCACCAGCTAGAAAAACACCTTATCAGTACTTTTCTCAGGGTAAATCTAGGAACACAGCTTCATACCAGTCACTGTGAGGAGGGTTAACCCTTTCTTGACTAAAACCAGCACAATCAGCCACTGTTTTACATGATTAGATATATTTTACTTGCCCAACTTACTTGCCTTCTAAACTCAATAACCTCAATATTTTCAAATTTTAGTCTTGTGAAAGATTTCCTAAATCTAGATACCCCTAGACTTCGTTGTGCTCTTTTCTGAAATTCTTCTAAATCCTGTTACTGAGACAGTGAGTACAATTTGGAGTATTGAGAACATGGTCATATTACCAAATTACATAATTATATGAGTATCTTCTACATCCCTTTATTTTAATCTTATGAAAAGCAGATGAGTAGAATAATATGCTTGCTAGCCAGCAAGTGATCCAGGCTTTTCATAAACAATTTAATTTATTACAGAAGAATTCTGCTATACATTTACAGCTGATGTATAACCCACCTCAGAAAATCTACTTCAACTTCAGCATTGTCAAAAATTTGTTTTCTTTAATTCATCTGATTTACAGGACCGGTATATACGTAAGTATTCATTCCAATCTTAAAATAACTGCCAGCAGCATGGACTGAAGAAGAAGAGAGCTCACTGATTCAGTGCAAAATATATTAAGGAGTACTATTGTTCTCCATGAATGATATAGGTTGTAAATGTTTTCATTATCCAAGTTGTAGTAATTTAAGAACACATTTTACATCTAGCGATTGCAGGTTTATTAATTAGAGTACATGCTCCAACTAATTGTGTCCAGAAAGTACCTTAATTACCAACCTACTTGAGCAAATTCCCAGAAATTTGAGTTGAAAACCAAACAAGACATTAAGAAGCTGAAAGCTCTCATGTAACAAAGTCATTAACACTAGAGGTATTATGAATTTAGCATCTCATACATTACAATTTTGTTCTTCAAACTGGACCATCAAACAGCACTGTAATATTATGTAGTATTATTGCTAGAAAGTAATAACTTATTTACATTTGACTGCACAGTTAAATTACCTTTTGATATGCACAAGGAAATTTTAATATGGTGCTAAATAATAGCCAAGATGGCTTTGTCAGAAACAACTCATGCCAAACAGAAGTAATTTATTTCTGTGACAGAGTAACGTGCGTTTGAATGGGAGATACATTTTTATCTGAAGCGAGGCTGACACAATTTTAAGGGACTTTCTCATAAGAAAACACGGACTAGATTCAACTGCCATAAGACAGACATAAAGAATAGGGCGGGAAAACCCTACTCCATGAGTATTTATATGTTCACTTCAAAACTAAAAGGCTATGACATTTGAAGACCTCTGTCTCCCAGTGTCTGTACTAACTCTGATACTATTCAACACTCTCACTTACGGACCTGAAAACCGCAGAAGACATGACAGGATTTTTAAAATTTGCAGTTGACAATAGCCATGATGGCACACAACTTCTACAGGTGGACATGCTTAGAATTCATAAAGCAAACACACTGTAGTCTGCACAAACTGAAATGTCGTATTAAGGCATACGGAATCTGGATTCCATTCACAATCAGCACGAGGTCTCTCTGGTTTATAAGCATATATTAAAAAAAAAAAATCTCTCTTTAAAAACATTAATACAGTGTCTGTATCACTAGTCTGTAATTTTATCTCCACTCATGGGGATAAAAAAAGGGTACGTATCAACTTTAATGGTTGACTGCTACCATATACGTAGTGCTCCAACCTCAGTTTCACATATGATGCTGCTGCTGCATAACTGGATGCTATGCAGAAGCGTATACATGCTTACAACACTTTGTGTGAAAAGTCCCCGTGACTTCAAAACAAGAACAACAGTGATCCTCAGTGACAAAATCCCATGAATTCTCAGTTAAAGTAACATCCAGCTTTGCCAAACCTCCTCTGAATGCTCAGAGCCAAGGTAAACAACTTCCGTATATATAAAAGATTCAACAGGATTGTTGACAGACATCCTTAACCAAAATGGCTTTAGGAAAACTACTGCAATTACAACTTACTTCCTCATTCATTATTAAAATTCAGCTGTTAGCCCCCTAGTATTTTCCCTTGTTTGAACAACATAAACTGTAAACTCAACTACCATGAAATACAAATAAGGCCACAATGTGTTATGCCAAACAAAGATGCAAACACCCCTTATAGAAATTGGAACCCATAATGGCATTATGTGTGACAAACATAACAGTGGTTTAAAACATTTAGTACTTCCACCTTGGGCACACTGTGTTTACTAATACAGTTTTTGAGGGGAAAAAAAAAAAAAGAGAATTAATCACTTGTTCATAAAAATTGTATAGAGATGCAATGGAAATAGTCTTTACAGGAGGAGTTTAGTGTGTGAGAGAAATTATATCTAGGCAGAGTTATTTATCAAGATGTAGGATTAAGTTCCCTCCTCCACACACAACTATCAAGGCACAATGTATGAGGTACTTCAAGTGCAGCGAAAATACTTCAGTTGTAGACTAAAGAACTAACCTAAGACCTAATTTTTAGTTAAAGCTAATAACCTAACATTCTTTAAAAGTTATTTTGACTTGTTTTAAAGTTAGAAAAAAAAAAAAAATATCTGAACGGAAGTAAAAGCTATGCTTAAACTTGCCTTCTCTGAAGAGAAAATCCTAAAGATGGTCTATAAAACTGCAAGATTTCTAAACTGAATAGAGAACATATAGATACAGACCTGATTATAAACCAATTTGCTTTACCATTGTAAAATAATATGCATGAGATCAATTCTCAGATATTCACAGGCCAGAGCATTATTTCAATGATCTGCTTTATTTCTGCAGTAGCTTTGCTGTGTCAACCATCTCAGAGTAAAGACTACTTTATTTACATGGCTACACAATTTCTTTTAAAATTCAAGACTGGTCAGTCCAATGAAAGTTAAATAAGTTACCAAATCCCCTGCTTCAGAATGTAATTTGCAGTTCATAATAGTTGGTTTCCTACACACCTTACAGTTCACCATCAAAGGAATTTAAGTCTGTGTCCAGCACTGCACAGGTCAGAACACATGAGCACAAGGTTTCTTAGCATACTACATGAATTCATTAATTTTATGATTCCTTTATAAGCCACAATGAAGCAACATAAACTTGACATGGTGCCTTCCCACTGTGCTGTGTATGAGAACACTGTCACAGGGTCCCCATGAAGAATGGTACTTGGTTCTAAGGAGAAAAATTTCCTTGATCATGAGGTAGGTTAAGTTTAATTCTAAGGAGTGGTGGAAATGTTGATGTCTGGCTAAATTAAGGGGAGTGAATTTTCCAAATGTATAGAAGAATGACCTGTAGCAACACAGCAATTGGAAAAGTCTTCAGTATGTGGAAAGGCTGCCTGTATTTATTTGCAAAGGACTTTGAAACTGAAATTCCTAGTTAGCATTTTAAAACGGAACAAAACGAGAGTCAAGTAGAAAGATGAGAAAGGCCTCATGCATTAACATCTCCTTAGTCAGAAAAAAAATATCTGCAGCAAAAAACAACTGAGTAACAACATTACAGTGTCATACCAGAAGTATCTATTGGGTAACACATATATGCTTCAGGAATGTGGTTTTTAATATGCACTACCCAAAAAAAACCAACAATAATAATAAATAAATACTGACCTAGATCTCAGTTCAGGAAAATCCATCTAACACTAATAACAAAGAACAAGGTGATTTAAGCTTTCCTCATGTAAGTTGGTGCTTATAGCCCATCAACTGCAAGGATAGCAACACAAAGAGTAACAGCCAAATCTTCTACAATACCGACCAAGTCACTGCAAAACAACTGATTTTTTATTTACAAGAAATCAATACGATTTCAGAACCAGTCTCCAGGGAAGAGTAAGAGTAAAACCTGCAGTGCAGGAGAACATATGGCACCCTCCCATCCTCCTCGCTGGTAACTCCTACTCCGTAACACATTCCTCCCCAAATGTATATACATTCTAGCTTTGCTCACATACAGTGCTGGAGGAGGGAGGGCGAAAGACTGAGCGCCGTTCATCTTCCAGCTTCCCTTCTTCCCCACTCCTTGAGGGAAAGTATCACAAGCACCATCTGAGCTCTGGAGAGGGAATATGTATCAGCACCCAATAATTGTGGATACTGTATGCTTAACGATCAGAGAGGGCAGACTAAAAATACCAACACACTGCCCATCTAGCCTGTGGCGTGGGCACACACTCCCATACTTACATTCCCTAAGACTAACAGAGGCAACAACAGTAGTACGTGCTTCAGCATGGTTCAGCACCAGAGGACAACATATATATTTTGGGATTAACTGTGTCTGGCTAGATTAAAGAAAACACTGTTATGGCCATCTTTGCTACTATTTTATCTGTACTATGCTGTAGAGATGCTCCCTAAACTGTGGGCTTCTAAAATGTACACTCAGTACTTCCTGAGTAGGCCGGTTTTCCCAAGAGTATTCACCAAGGAATTCATTGCTCCCTGCTGAGTTATAAAGCCTTTCACTCTGGAAAGCACACCATATATCAGGTGCAAAATTACACCTCTGAAAGTGAATCAGGTGGACCTGCAAAAATCTGCACACTTAGATCTCTGGCATTAGATCTCTTCACAAATGCCTACGGCTTCCTGTCTTCTGCAGTTCCAACACGTTCACCCAGCAGAAATGCCGGACCTGCCTCAGGCTTTAACTTACTGATTATTTAAGTAATTGCTTAAACAATCTTCACCTTACTGAACATAAAGACATACCCCGCTTTGTTAGCGAGCTTGTAAAAGAATTGCTACCAAAATTCTTCAAAGTCTATTTAATGACAACTTGAGAAATTTTATCAACTGGGTCAAGTGTAGAAGGATAAGGTACAAATTTAACTTCATCAATTCAATAAAATATCACAAATGTATAAACTGTTATGAAACCTAGAAAACCAAGCAGCAAAAACAATGTCTCCCTTCTTTTATTGTTTTTATAGCATAAAGCTGCATTTTATGCTATTTGTTGCAGCTGTCTCTTTTAATTCAGACTAGCAAACATAAAGCAGCACCTTGTCAGAAGAAAAACATTAAAGGAAAAAAAATGACAGTTTAGATAGTGATGGATTTTCTGGGAAAGGCATCAAAAGAGGTCACAGTACAAAAATATTTGTGGAAATTCAGACACATTTTTCAGTTAATAAATGCTTAATGACTTTTAGGACTACGCTATTTCCAGTTAAATATGTATAGCAGACATAGCTGCAGTAATATTATTGTTTACTTAAGTTAATTCTAACTCTTCCCAAATAATTTTAAGATACTAAAAAAAGACAACAATTCCCAATTAGGTATAAGAATTTCAGCCAAAAACATTACTAAACACTTGTATTACCATATGCATCACATTAATATTACATGAATTATTGAAGACTGATTAAATATGTATGTGTCTATCCAAGCAGGTTTTTCCTCAAAACGCAGTCTCCTGCTTTCTGCTACTTTCAATATTTGCTTAAAGTTGGTGCTTTTTAGCTCACATCAACTAATTATGAATTCCTTACACCATGGCGTACTACCTGCCACTGAGGGAAGGGAGAAGGCAAGACTGTTTCACGCTTCATTTGCTATTGACAACATCTCACTGGTGCTGTCTGCTTCGCAATTTGACAAAAACTACTCTGTGGAACATGTGTCCAGCAGATGCACAATTAATAGCCAAGAGCACTAACAGATGAACAACAAGAACCATCGCTCTCTTGGTCAAGCCACCCAAACCCTTGAGCCAACGCCTCCTCCAGCAGGGCACAGGGGACATTAACAGGAAAGGAGGGGGCAGCTCCCGGTTCCCATGGGGTGATGTCTTACATGGCAGGTGGCAGGTTCAGCTGGGGTCACAGTTTGGAAATCAATACAGGTCTAACAGCAAAGTGACTAATGTGAGGGGACTTCTTCACTTGGAGGCTTTTGAAGGCATTCTGAGGCCTAGGGAAATGTAAATATAACGGTATCCAGCTGAAGGACAGAGGAAGGTAGGATGGCGGTATGCCCCAATCCTGAATGTCTACATTTCTAGGTAGTGGGATAGAAGCTGCTGCCATTGCCATCACCCCAGTGGAGGTAAGTCAGGCAATCCAAACCTGGGAAACAATGGTTGTTTCATTTCTCAGCCCTCTGCTTGCATATGATTTGGAAAAAAAAAAAAAAAAAATCCAAAGGACCAAAAAACAAATGTTTTCTAACTGGGGCCTAAATAAATTTGAAGGTTTTGTTGAAACCATAACCTGAATCATAGCCCCTAATACATCATGACAAAGTATCTCCCGATACCGCCTCCTCACAAAAAAAAAAAAAAACCCCAACAACAAAACCAACACCCCTATGCATTTTGATTGTTTTACTAACAGACACTTCATAACTGCAATATCTGGTTCATAGTATCACAGAATCTTCCACATTGGAAAAAAACCTTTAAGACCATCAGGTCCAACCATTAACTTAACACTGTCAAGTCCACCACTAAACCACGTCCCTGTGCGCCTAAATACCTCCAGGGATGGTGACTCAACCACCTCCCTGGGCAGCCTGTTCCAATGTCTGACAACCCTTTCAGTGAAGACATACCCAATCTAGACCTCACCTGGTGCAACTTGAGGCCATTTCCTCTTGTCCTATCGCTTGTCGCTTGGGAGAAGAGACCAACACCCACCCCTCTGCTACCTCCTCTCAGGTAGTTGTAGAGAGTGATAAGGCATAACAATCAACTCTGTAAGGACCAAAGTTGACCCTGAATATTGCAGAAGTTCATCAGAAGGGGATGTGGAATCAAATGCAGGTGAGGGCTCCTCACAGCTGCATAGCCACCTCCCATAGCTGGGAAGGTAAACTCCCACTAATTGGGAAAGAGGGCTAGCAGAAGACATGGGGCACTTCAATGCCTAATTAGCTAGCCCCCTGTCCTCACTTCCACACCCAGAAACTTCAGGATGGACATAAATTAAAGAACTAAAATTTACATTCATTTTACAATGTTTATTCTACTTTAACTGCAATATATTTTTAAAAATAAACAATTACAGTTGCAGATATTACTGTGTGAGAAAATAGAAGCTTCCAGCATCTATTTAAGAAAAAAACCTGTTATTTTCATAGGAGGGGAAGAAAAAAGCATTTTCATGAAACAAGGCTTGTTAAAAGGGGCCAGTGTTGCCTAATTGCCGAAGTGTAGAAACTTGCAATCTCAAACACTTTGTTAAGAACCTTCCTGCTTACTTCTTGGCATTTAGACTTTCTCTCTATTTGCCCACCTGTGGAATGAGGTTTGCTAATACCTGCCTAAACCACCTACTACACAGTTTGTGAGGAATTTTCCAAAAGATGCTGCAAAAGTGCAAACCAGAATCGTTAATAAAAGTGGATTCAGACAGTAACGTGACACAGCGTCCTCTGCACACTTACAACAGTAAGTAATATTCTAGTACTGAGCAGAAAAGCCCTAGATACTGCTTTTATTTGAAAATCCTTCTATTTTCAAAATGTTGCTATTAAACTCGCCCATATGTTCCAATAACCACAGCTCTCATGAGTCTTCCATATTAATGGTAGCTGAAAATAATCTATATTTGAAACAGTTACTATTTGAACTACATTAGCAAAGTGTAGCTCCATTCACAGATCAAAAACCTGTTGCACGGAAAAGAGGAACTATCACAAGTAAACTTGTTACTTCTTCCTCGTTTGGCTTCTTTTTTCTCTTTGCCTTTTTTCTGTTTTACTTTCAGTACCATCCTAATTTCCACAAAGAAAATGTTTCAAAGATATTCAGGTATGTTAAATGCTGCAGTTACAACAAACGAAAAGAGCCCAAGTACTGAGCAGTCACTCACACACTATCAGTTGTATCTGCACTCACAAAGCTTCAGGTTACAAGCACTTAGATTCCTCACAGTTTTTCAACAAGGCTTCCGTATTTTCCCCTCTATATCAATACTGGAGTTACATATCCATTAATCTCAAATGAAGAGAGATTTATCTTTTAAATCTTGTTAATGTTTTTACACGCCAAGAGTATCTTCTCTAACCTAGCAACACGACCTGTTAAGGGAGATGTCACACATCTAATAAAACAAGTATTTGGAAATACTTTTTGCACCTGTATAATGAAACACAGGGCTAACATCTAAAGAATTACGCACAGAAACACCTTAAAGTATTATTATTATTGTTACTACTGCTACTAAAAACATTTTAATAAGTGTTATGTCAATGTTCCACCTTTCTTTTTTCATGCGAATTTTTAGCCCTTATATGCAGAGGGTGCAAACTGCAAAATAAAAGTGAACTATATTGAAGACAGACATTCATTTTAGCTATTCCAAGATTCAAAACATTCTATCATCTGTTCCTATGGAAACTGAAAGGATATTCTAGGTTATATCAGTATCAGCCGATTATGTTGCAGAGAAATCTGTGGTTTATTTTAATCCATAGTTCAGAGGTATAAAATCATGCTTAGTGTTTAGCTTGGTGATTTTGAATTACTGAAGCATGGTTAACACTTCAGTTCCATTAGATCACACTTTAAGATAAAGTGAACCCTTTTTAGACCAGAATAGTAAAGGGAAAATTTCATAAGGTTTGGTTAATCCCCAGGAAGTTTACCATTCAGGTGTAGAATATAACTAACACACACTTGGAAGATTTTTTTGGTTGCTAGATGAGCCATATGTTGCTATATCAGATCTTAACAGAATAGTTTGAGGAAGAAATAATTGAGATTTATCGAAAACTCCTTCAGTAGTGCCATGCACCAGATGGCCAGATGAAGGAATCTGATTTAGCAAGGTAACAAGATCACGAAAACCATAACCATAATATTGAAGATGAAAAATAAAATTGAATAATGGAACATGAGTATGTTTCTGTGACAAAGAAACTTAAAGGTTAGGACAGAATAAAGCTTGTAAAGATATATAAACACATACAATGAAAACTCTCTATATGCATGCAGGACCACTGTAAAAGAAAAAACAGAAACAGTATAAGCTAGTAGGATTTTAATTAAACAGACTCAAATGCCACTTATCTTTTACAATGAAAGCCAGTATGACAGCTACAACATGTTGAAATAAGTCTTCTCTGTCGACATTAGAAATACAAAAAGCCGTAAAATGGCTGGCTAATGTGAATTTAAACAAACTTTGGATCTCATCCTCCGTCTTCACTAAGCAAAACCAGATGATTTAAATAAGTTAACTATAGCTACCACCCTCACCCTATGCCAAAAGTAGCAAGCAGGTTCAAATTTTCCTTTTTATAGACAGTACTTCAGTCTTCATACTCTAGATTCAAGTAACTGTCTTCCAACTGAATAATCAAAAATGCCTTCCATTCCTATATCATATTGTAGTCATCACTTTATTATGAAATAGATGTCTCAGAGTAGTTTCCATCAGGATCTCCTCCAGGGAATCAAGATTGTGGCATAATAAGGAAACATAACATCTACTGCCTAAAGTGTACTACATTGGTTAAATTTTTGACAGTGACGAGGTTAAATTCCAACTTCTAGCTTTCAAAGTAGAAATGAATGACAGACCAAAAAAAAAAGAAAAAAGCAGCAGTGACTACTCTTTGACTTTAAAAAAACCATATAGTCTGGGTAGCATTACAACTTTAGTTTTTCCAGACTTTTTATGAGAGTAACCTACAGTATACAGATGAAAAGATATGCGTGCCAAATTGGAGGCATTCTTTTTTCATATTCTTCTACTGCATTTGCTATTCTAGTGATCATTCTGAAATTATGCACACATACGCAGTTACGCACGTCTACGTAACGGCAATCAATTCCACTGACATCCTGAAGTACATAAGGGTTTATATTATTTAAAAGGTATGACAAAATGTGATAGCTAATATGTAAAAGCAGCAACGGGCAGGCAAAAACATCTGGAAGTTAAATTTTTAATTTTGACTAGAGCAGTACATCAATGTGGGCAACATAATACATGCTAAACTCAATGAACGAAAGAGCATGTAGCATCAAGAAGCCTGCTACACAACCGTGGGGCACTGTGCTGGTTTTGGCTGGCGCAGAGCTGATAAACAGCTAGTAAACAGAGCCAATAACTTCAGACAGCCTATTCATACACTTACACAGCCCATTTTACTATACAGCATTCAGATCTGAAGATGACACTAAACTAGCAAAAACTAGCAAGCATATTTTGATTTAAATCAAAGTGTTAAAATGTCATAAACTAATCTAGGAAAAAAAAGGATGTTTCAGTGAAGCACATATTCTTACTAAAGTATGCAAGACTGAAAAGGAGAAATTCAAGATCACAGGACCTTGCCCTGACAGTAGTGCTGCAACAGCCACTCACACCTTCGGTGGCAATAATTAGAAGCAACTCCAGAATATAACACTGTCATCTTTTTTGGTCTATCTTGGTGGATGAAAAGCTGAACATGAGCCAGCCATGTGCGCTGGCAGCCCAGAAAGCCAACCGTATCCTGGGCTGTATCAGGAGAAGTGTGGCCAGCAGGTGGAGGGAGGGGATTCTCCCCCTCTACTCTGCTCTCGTGAGACCCCACCTGCAGTACTGTGTCCAGCTCTGGGGCCCTCAGCATAAGAAGGATATCGACCAGTTGGAACAAGTCCAGAGGAGGCCACGAAGATGCTCAGAGGGCTGGAGCCCCTCTGCTATGGGGACAGGCTGAGAGAATTGGGTTTGTTCAGCCTGGAGAAGAGAAGGCCCTGGGAAGACCTTATTGCAGCCTTCCAGTACCTGAAGGGACCTACAGGGAAACAGGGGGTGGGGGTTTTTTACAAGGGCCTGTAGTGACAGGACAAGGGGTAATGGGTTTAAACTGAAAGCAGGGAGATTTACATTAGGTATCAGGAAGAAGTTCTTAGAGAGGGTGGTGAGGCACTGGCACAGGTTGCCCAGAGAAGCTGTGGATGCCCCATCCCTGGCTGTCTTCAAGGCCAGGCTGGATGAGGCTTGGAGCAACCTGGTCTAGTGGAGGGTGTCCCTGCCCATGGCAGGGGGGTTGGAACTGGATGATCTTTAAGGTCCCTTCCAACACAAACCATTCTATGATTCAATGATTTTGCAAGTTTCACCAAAAAAAAGAAAAACAGAGCCCAGTGCCAGTGATTCTTAGTATCTAAGTATCTCAAACATCTCCAAGTACATTTGCATGACTGGAAAATGCTGCCATACGATAATAAAGAGCATATATTGTTTAAGATTCTTGACATTGTATTAAACCCTGCCCTATGAAGGATTTAAGATTAACTTCACTTATCTTGTCGTAACACTGCAAGTTGTACTACAAAAGCACTCAGCTCAGAGGACCCTGAAATGAAATAAAATATGCAACTTCTTGACGATCATGTCCAGAAAAATGGTCAATTATGTGCATTCTTTCCTCTCCAATCCCTTGGAGATAACAAAGATGACCTTTTGTTAGAGATCCTTCACATGAGATTTAACACTGGTCTATGAGAGATTTCAGATTAATTTCCCCAATTTCACCATAATACTGCAAGATGTATTACATAAGCACCTAGTTTATGGAACCCTGAACCGAGATGAATTGAGCAACTTCTTGATAATCACCTCCAGACAACTGGTTAATTATGCAGATACTTCATCCTCCCATCACTTTTCTCCGGCACTAAATAGCGTTAGTCAAGAACAATTATGCATATACATGTAGCTAATAATTTTTTAATGTGGAAAAAAAATGCTGTACTTGTCCCAGAGATGACAACTTAGAGGAAGGGTTCAATATGAAAAACAATGCAAAACAGAACAATTCACAAAACAAATTCTACTCAGTGAGTTACAATACGAAGGTTCAAAATACCCCCAAATATGCTCTAAGTGATAACAATACAAAGATGTGACACTATAATTGAGACACTTTTGTTCAGACTGTATTGTTTACATATTTACCCTGTATATACAAATCCAGCACTTAACAACTTGGAGAAGTGGAGTTCAGAATTTATTTCTGTTGGGTTTTTTTCCCTTCTTTATTCTGTGAGATTATAATCAGTAAACCTCTTCATTTTAATGGGGGTAGGGAGGGGGTGGAGGGGGAAGGGAGAGAAATCTATGTATTTTTTAAAAATGCAGACACAATTTAACCTTCATTTGGGTAAAGAACAGCTATTTAGCTTACACTTACATTTGCTTCCTCTAACACAATCAGGAAACTTCACTACCTGATCAACACAACAATTTCAGTGAATTATCAGTGAATTTAACTCTCTCCAGATCCATGGTAGGCAGGAAAATAAATATGCCTATAGCTTAAATAAGGGAAAACGGTCAACAAACCATCACATAATTTATCCAAAATCTGCCTTAAAAAAATAGCCAGACACCCATAGATCACACTCCAGGAGACAAAGACATTTTTTACTGTCTGTGGTCAAAGATAAAGAATGTTTCTGTAACACACAGAAGGACAAACTGTATTTCAGGTGGAAATCTGAGTTCTCTCATCTCCACATCACTGTTTGACCCAAATGGATATTTTATATTTTAATCAATCTTTAATGATACCATAGTCCTCACCTTTATCTTAACTACTTACTAAATTTTGTATCAGTAAAGTCAAAAGCAAGAGCACAGGTTCCTAAGCCATTTCACACATATGAGTACATACATGCAAAAATCCATCCTTCTTACGCAGAGGAGACCCACAGCTGTTCTTAAAGCAGCAAACTTAGCTCAGAACTAGGGCTACCTCTTCAGAGGAGTAAAGGTGGAGGAGACAGAAAGACACCTCTCTTTTGCACACACAAGCTGGCCCCTAACGCCCTCAAACTTACCATTACCCGACAGAACTAAGTTTGGGCATCCCTGGCTGTAAGAGGAAAGTCCCATGCTAGGCATGACAATATGTAGCAGAAAGGGTTTGAAGCATGAGCTAAGTTGCAGAGAAAGTTTTTTCCTTTGTAAGTATAGCAGGCACAACACTGTGTCTGGCAAAAATGTTCTACCTGGAATTGAGCTATAGTAATCTTAAATTTCTCTTGTTCCAAGTAATTCCTTATTATTCAGATCTGCCTTTCACAATATCCTGCTGTTGAATAAAGGGGTGAAGTGATGTCAAGAGTAAATCTAGATTCCTCTGCCTAGGGCTCATCCTGTGAGCATGAGAAACACTGGGGATGCTTCAGGCAGCTGCAAGATGGATACATACCTCTTTTTTTTTTTTTTTTTTTAAGCAGAAAACATTGCATTCTCTTTTCTTAGAATGGTGACTTTATTAAAGTTCTTGACATATCTCTGTTAAAGCAACCTCTCCTCCTTTCTGTACTATCTGCCATCAACCTGCTTACAGTGTGAACAAAAGCTACCAAAGAGTTTAGGGCTAAACAGTAAGGATGGGGTTTGAACCTATTTTCTTGATACTGTTCTGTGGGACATGAAAGAGCATCAGTCTGTACCACGTACACTAGGAGTGCGTAACAAAGCACACAGGACAATGAAGTACCTGCCTGTAGCCACTGGCACCCCTGCTCGAGTTTCCTATTATTTGTATTACTGTTGTCAACAACAGCAAAGAGGGCTCACTCTTTCTAAAAGGATTAGGAAGACAAGCGTGGTTGGCAGTTCTATGAAAGCCTGTTAAGTCCAGACCCTCTGACAGACACTTCTAGTTTATGCCCAGATGGCAGCTTTAAAGACATCACCATGAACATGAGTGGAAGCTTTCACTTCTGAAGCAGTCAATGGCTAATGCCTCACTTTGAAAGGAAGAGGGAAAGAGATTTCATTTCTTCCGTGAAATACACACATGCTACAGTGATGGACATGCAATAAAAACGTGAATTACAATGCAGAGAAAAATACAACATATCACTTAGAGGTAAGTACCTGTTTTCATGTGCTACTGCTGGTGGTTATTTGGGAGAATCTGGGCACAGCTCATTAGCATGTGACTTATTCATCATTAAATAATCAAAATCACAAAAATAGTTCCTGACATAAACAAAAGAGATCTATCAAAATGTTGAAAGGGGTAGTTCATAAACTTTTTAGCTCAGTTCTTTTTGTCAGAGTAACTTCTAGCAGCTCCTCTGAAATAAAAGCTGAATTCTAGAGAAGACATTCACCAAATTTGAATGAATTCTGCTTAAAAGGAGACACTGAATAGTTTTACGTTTTTACATATCTCCAAATGCTGTTTCTCTTCCAAATGGACACTGAAATACTCCACAATGGAGGCCTAAGACCAACTATCTTCCTAAGGTATCACTAAAAAGTGCTAGATACAACACAGAAATACAATTTGCTATTATGTAGGCAACTGATATTGTGTGTTATTTACACAGCAGATCAAAACAAAGGTGAAAACTAAAATTGCAATTGCAAATACGAATATCAAACAACTGGAGAACCACCTGTACAAATACAGACGCGCTATTCTCAAAGGTACAGACTTGGCTACCAGAATAGATACTGTCAGGAATACAGCCTGAGGAATTCTGTTGTACTAAATGCAGAAGGGAAGATGAAGATCCCACGTCCTCTTACAGGAAATCTCAGGGCTTGGACAGTATAAATGTAAATTGGCTTATCAATAAAACACACAGCTACACCATAATAAGAATCAAAGACATACTATCAGCTAGTCATATATCAAATTCTAGATTTCTTGGGCAATGTCTGCGTGCGTATTTTCTAAAGCACACTGTTTCTCCGAGATGAAATCCACGAATCATATCCAAGAAAAAAAAACTGTGAGGCATACCCCAACACCTTTTCATGAAAATATCCCCATTTCTGATATGACTAAGCACTAATAATGTTTTTCCAAACAATCTTCCATTTGCAGGCAACAGGCCCCTGGCTAAAGCAAAACAGGCATATACTTTAATAATCTCTTGATTACCTGGATACAGCCTGGAACACCTAATAAATCTGTCTATTTTTCAAGTGGAGTGGGATTTATTTCCCCAGGGTTTCTTTGTCAGTTCCATTTTAGTACTTAATATGAAGAGAAAATTATCAGAGAAGGTCAAATCTGACGTGAAAAACTAGAAGAAGGAGTACAGACCGATGAAGACTTCTACTACATTTAAAATAAATGTCCACTTGCTTTCTTAGCCTTACCTTTGTTCAGTCTTTATTTAACATTGCATATGCTGCATAGCCTGTAGCAAGCCCAGTCAAAGCTTGGTAACATGCTCAAATAGCCAGGAGTTTCAACATTTGAATAGTTATCAAGTGAAAATTGAGGGGGTTTTTTCCTACCATTTTGCTATCAGTATAAAGCCAAAGGTATTTACCACAACCATGACTTCTTACTGCAGAAAATTACTTGAAATGAGAGGTCTAAGTAAAAGTTTGAGACATACTCATAATTTTAATCCTCAATTATCTAATCAAGCCAATTTAGCAGAGATTTTCCATTCTGTATATGTTCTATTTTCATGTCAACCTTCAATACTATAAATGAATCCTACCTTGACTTACTGGTAAGTCTAGCCATTGGTAAAAAACAGCATAAAAATGTCTTGTTCTAATCCTCTTCGTTCTCTAATTTAAAACCCAAATTTGATAGGAACTTTTACTACATTTTTCCTTTTACTGGTGTAATGTGCATTTAAAATTTGGGGTTTTTTAAGAATGCTAAAAAGTATAGACAAAAGAACATGAATTTTTTAAAAGGCAAGAAGACAGCACCAATGATACTACAAATAGTTAACTAATAGACATAGTCAGGTTATTAAAAATGTAGATAATTACATTTAGTATGGATGAATGTAATTATGCATATTCATTTTTATATTCCCTACAGTGAATATTTACCTCAAAGTTTAAAATGCTCTTTGAAGTTCTAATGGGAAATCTTTCAAATCTTTTCAATATATTAATGCACAGCTGAAATGCAGAAATCTTCTTCCAGTTTTAAGAAACTGCATTTTTCGGATTCATCTATAAAGCTTGGCAGTACTGGTAATGTAGTATACTGTGCTTAACGCAAAGTCCTATTAATCATCAAGCTTTTATCACAGTGTTTAGTGGTAAACTCTTCATATCAGCACCTACCTTCTCCCAGATTTCAGGGTCAGATCCTGCAAAAATTTTATTCTTGCAAATACTGTCCAAGGCCAGTTTTGTCAATTTCTTTGTGAGAATTTCTCATGTAAGATTTTTTATGTTTAATCTCCATCAGACAATGCGACACAATACAAAGGAAATCAAGCTCAGAGTACTTTTACACTTCACTTTTGAAAGGAAGTAAAGAAGGAAGTGTATTTTACCTGAGTCTCCACACCTTGCTCAAGCAACCTTTTAGCCTGATTTTCCACCTCAAGCCGAGCTCTTGCAATAAAAAGCAGGTCATTTTCAATTACTTCTATTCCAGAGAGATCTATCCCTTGAGAAAGGTAATCTATAAAAGAAACAGAAATTGATAAGCATGACATAGGACACTGGAACAGTTATACATGCTAAAACATTTAGAAGTTAGATAGTTCCAAGGGACATTTTTGCATACAACACTTGACAACAGAGTACATTGAAGTAATGCATTATACCAGAAAAACTGAAAATTGAAATATTATTCCTCAAGAACACCTGCATAATGAATACACTGAATTTATTTCATTGCACTTCTCTAGACCCAGCCATTGCCAAGGAGGAGCAAAGCATGAGTTCTAGGAACTCCAGAATCTCTGTCACACAGCAGGAAAGGGCAAGAAGTCATCTCCTTATCCCAAAGGATTAACCAGATAATTAAACTTCTCTAACCAGGTGTTTGAATAAGCATAATTTGCTCTAAAATCTGAAATTCCACATGTACTATACGTTAATAGACTTAAATTATACGTTACATATTTAAATTGCACCTCTAAATATTTGGGATCAAACACAGAAGAATGGCAAGAAAACGACCTTTTTCTCCCTCCATTTTTAATCACGGAAACATCACAGAATTTTTTTATGATCATGGAAACTACCATCTACTAGTACTGGGCTACACTGGCAACTGCAGCAAGAAAAATTTATTCAAACTCAACTTTTGCCACTGGCTGTGACGATTTGGATGTATCACTTCATCTTCACTAATAGCCACTTAGTAATGAGAGCACTCCAGCAAGTAGAAATCCCAACTCTTCATCTCCCTTTATCAAAGGAGGTTTGAATCTGTGACATCCTTTCTCCCAGACACATTCACTTACTTTAAAAGTGGGTGACATTGTAATGTCTGCTCTTTGGAGAGATTTTCACACTCCCTGAGGTCCCTCAACTCTACCTTCCCTCCTGCTGACTTTCTGCCTGACCTCGCACTCCTGACCTAACCTAACTAGTCGCCTGTCTTTGAAAGAAGGGCTGGAGGATGCCTCCTCCCAGATATCTTTGTTAGTGACACTTGGGATGCAGGAACTGTATATTCAACTTCCTTCAGGCTAATGAAGACCTACAGCTGAGATTTGGCTAGAACTCAAATCATTCAAATACTGTGCAATTACACCCCTAACTATTGCACATTTTTGCAAATCAAACTGACTATGGCCACTGCTCTGAAATCCATGTTCCTGGAATATGGAGCGTGACCTGAGAACACCTACTGCTTTAGGCTCCTCCAAGAACACACACACCTCTCCAATTGAAACTGTGAAAAACCACATAAATTAGGTGGGAACCGGATGGTTAAATTTATAAAATGAACAATTCTGAACCTGTCTGGGTGCCTTAGATTAGATCCACAGAGAAATGTAAAAGCAGTCTAGGAAGGTAACCAGCGAACCTGAGGAAACTTCAAAGTTAAACAACACTTCTTTTTTCCCCCCTTCTTTTTTATCTATTTTAAATCATCGCAATTCCTCATGTCAAGGTAGTCTAGACCTTCACACTACTACTTCTCTCCAAGATAACACAGGACTAATCTCATTTACACATTTTCCAGCACGTTGATCGATCAAGCAGGTCTTCCACTACTTCCTTTGCAAGACCCAACAAAATAATGGCCAAGGCACTTCAGCCAGTGTGAGATGCTTCCTTTATAAGACAAAGTTCCATGATTTCCATTTATAACCAGTCCACTATGACTTCCTAATAAACATCCTTCTATGTCCTCCCAGTAAGTTTATTAAGCCATAGATTTAAACGTCAACTCAGCTAACTGAATTTTTAAATCTTTGCCAAATAACCCTTCACTTCAGTAGCCAATTATTTTTGTTTATTCACAATAAACTAATCTGAGCCTCAGAGTAATTTTAGCAACCACATGTTCACAACTGAACACAAAATTCCATGTAAGTCACTTCACAGCTATGGAAAGAAGAACATCCCCATACCTGCATATGAAAAAAAAAAAAAACCCACACACATAGGAAAGCGAAACAAAAAGTTTAGAGAAGTGCTGAATAAAGCTTAAAGGAACATAAAGGAAATCAACTCTCTCAACAGTACACTATGTCAAAAAGGTTTCAGTCTACTAAGAATACGCCTGCAAATGCTTTTTTTCTGTATACATTTGTTTAAAAATGGATCAGAGAAGACAAAGGACAGCCGAGCAGCAGGACAGCACACCTCATGCTGCACAGGCTATTAATGAAGCCCCACACACAGGCCTGCTCACAAAGCTGCTTTTGCCAGGGCATACAACAGCCACACTTCCCTGCAACTTTCTGCTGGGGCTAAGCTGTATATCTACCATTGGCCTCACACATCAACCTTTTAAAACTAATATTCAGCTCCCACTAACTTTGATTACTAGCTTCAATGAGCGAGTGTCCTGCATGTGAAGACTAGTTTTCTGACCCCTTCCTCTCATCTGCACAGAAAAAAAAAAAAAAAAGGTGCAAAGAACTACACACAGGTTAAGTCCACTGCCATAGGAAACTGAAGCGGTTTCTTGGCAACATGAGACTAAAAAAGGTACAAATATCACCAAAAACTTGCATAGCCCGCAAATACAAGATCTGCTGTGGAGTTCACTTATGTCATAAAATCATATTCTGCAAGCCCAGGCTGCTTAAACAAAATGAAATTAAAATATGGTTCTGATCTCCTAAATCCACATAAAAGTCTGTGGAAGAGAACGAAAAAAGAGACTGTTTCTCCGTGCTGTATTTTATCTCAAAATCTAAATTAAGCCATTTCAAGTGCTAAAAATTTAATCCTTCTGATGGTTTTAAGAAAGGAACAGAAAGACCACGCTGCTTTGGCTTCTCCAAATACCTCCATCTGTGCCTCATTCTGGCAGCTACCCCCTGCTAAACTGCCAAAATCTGCAGCTTCGTTCCAAATTTCCTGCAATCCTAACAAAATGCTTTGGGACAATGGATTTCAGCAGGACTTCAAAACAGAGGGCCTTCCTGTGGGTTCAGTGGCAAGACATCCTGCTACGGATGCTCTAACTCGCTGTCCTAACCAGCAGGGAGGCCCCAGCAATCGTATTATACCATTTTCAAAAGAAAAACAGTTTTTCTAAGGACAGCAGGTCTACGGCAGAAACACCTGCAAGTGTTTTCCTGCCATTCCTGGGTGAGAGCAGAAGCTGCAACACAGGCAGGATATGAGCCTTTTGATAGCTTTTGTTGTCTAAGCAGACAACGTAGTATCAGAACACTTGGGTATTCTCAGGAGCAGTGCTGCCGTTGCGGACAGCACGATGAAACCGAGCAGGAGGGCAGTTGACACAAGGGCTGCCAGATCATAGCCAGAACCACAGAGCATTTTGGATCCGGTTTATTTAAAATATTGCAGAGGAACTCTCACAATCCAACCAACCAATTTTAGTTAGTAAAGAAACCACGTCAAGTGAAATACAAAGATGCTGTCAGTTATTAACCCAGGGACCAGCAACTGTAGGATTTTCCTTCAGGCACTCTGGCAACCATTGCTCTGTTTCTTGCCGTGCACAGTCAGTGGATAACACTGTGGTCATGATCAGAGGTGAGGTTGGCATGGGCTGTAAGGTACCTGTGTCATCTTCTCAGGAATTAAGGACACACAACGGCTTATCTCCCAGTTAGCACAGACTCTGGGGACTGGGGGCCAAGTTTAAAACTTGTCAGCTTTCCTTCTGCTTTAACCTTAAAGCACTAGAGCAAAACAAATACTATATTAACTGTAACAGATTCAGTGAGTATAGTATTTATAACTGGCAGCTCTACCTTAACAGATTTTAAAAGCACATATAGAATCACAGAATGGTTTGGGTTGGAAGGGACCTTAAAGATCATCTAGTTCCAACCCCCCTGCCATGGGCAGGGGCACCCTCCACTAGACCAGGCTGCTCAAAGCCTCATCCAGCCTGGCTGGATGTTATATATAACATGTTGTTGAGAAAACTTGTGCTTTAAACAAATTAGGACCTAAATATCTTGTAACTCCACGTGCCAGGGCTGGATGCAACCATGACAGGAGCACACCAGCATGGCACACAGCCTGCTGCTCCAGCCACTTCTGCTCAGTGGAGCCAGGGGAGGAAAGTAGAGGAGAGAACTACAGTCCTGTAGCCATTGCTCTACCTCCCATCCCTCTGATAATTCTATCTCCTTATATAGGTTCATAAAAATAAAGGCAAATGCTTAATTCTCCCACAGGGTGTTGGTATTGCTTCCCTTCTAACTATCACCCCTTATTAAGCTTGGAAAGCACAGTTGGAAATGACTTTTTGAGCACTTAAAATATAGGCTGCCTGCTGAATCCTCCTCTTGAACAAAAATATTATATGTCAAGGCAGAATATGCTGAGCCCTAGGAATCAGTGACATTTATAATCTACCTCAGCCTAACAAAGGGTTAGAACTTTGTATTTCTTAAAGAAAAAAGATTTTTGTCATTACAATTCCAAATTTTCTTGATTCACTAAATCTGAAGAGCTCTTCTAATCCACTGGCTGAGATGCCGCTTAAAAATGCAGTTTTTAAACCAACATTTCCCAGATAGTTATGTAAGAGGAGTTTAATAGAGATAAATCCAGTCTGCACGTAATACAATACCCTTGAGCAAAACGGTTAGTTTTTCTTAATCTAAGTGACTCACAACATAGAATCTACTACATGATTTCATTTTTTGACATCAAATATTGCTCTGTGAAAACATAACAAATGTAGGAAGAAAACTGAATTAAAACTTTTTGTAAGTGCTAAAATATGTTTTGAAAAAAGATAACTATAAAGGTAGCATCCGTAGGAGCTTCACAAAAACTGTATTATGCTTTTTATTTAGACTGAGTTGATTCTGAGCTTTTGCTAGAAACTAGGGAATAAACAGAATTCTACTGCGGACAATCAAGTGCACTAACAAAGAGGAAACCAGGGCAGCCAGTAATAAACCAATGTGATTAGAGTGCATCACTCAAGAGGCTACTTAAGTCAAAAGAGAGATCCTTCCGTGCTCTGAGAAGTAACCTCAGTGATGCTAACAAAGAGGGGGAAAGAAGGAAATTAGAAGAACTGAAGTGGATCCCCTCAGAGAAAACACCTAAGATCAGCACCACCCCCCAAATGCGTAAGTAGCAAGAACCCAATGACAAATTAAGAAGTGTTTCATGGGAGACTGCAGGATGGGGCGGGGGGCGGGGAGGAATATGATGATGAAGGTAAATTAAGCCATTCCCAAAATACTAAATAAAATTATAGTGTCATAAAATCCTATTTTTTTGTTTGCCTATTCAAGGGAGGTTTGGGGCTTTTACTTTTGCATGGGTCATTTGTTTTATTTTGCTTCTGCAGTCTTAGTTGCAGAAGATGTTGGTGAAAAATGTACCCTAAGGCTGTTCTTGTTCCATAATGAAGAAAAATTACAATTTTGGAAGAAACTACTGATTTAAATTCTAAAAAGTCAACAGGACCAAATGATACCCAAATGTTCTGCTGAGATTTAAGTATGCAGAAGATGAGAGGCTACCAAAACATGATTTATTAAGAAATACTATAGAAGACCACTAGAGCACAAACATTACAGTGCATACAGCAGAGCAGTTTAACACCTCTGTCAGTGACATGGACAATGGCATGGAGTGCACCCTCAGCAAGTTTGCCGATGACACCAAGCTGTGTGGTGCGGTCGACAGGCTGGAGGGAAGGGATGCCATCCAGAGGGACCTGGACAGGCTGGAGAGGTGGGCCTCTGCCAACCTCATGGAGTTCAACAAGGCCAAGTGTAAGGTCCTTCACCTGGGTCGGGGCAATCCCAAGCACAAGTACAGGCTGGGCAGAGAATGGATCGAGAGCAGCCCTGAGGAGAAGGACTTGGGGGTACTGGTGGACGAAAAGCTGAACATGAGCCGGCAGCCCAGAAAGCCAACCGTATGCTGGACTGCATCAGAAGCGTGGCCAGCAGGTCAAGGGAGGTGATTCTCCCCCTCTACTCTGCTCTCGTGAGATCCCACATGGAGTACTGTGTCTGGCTGTGCAGCCCTCAACATAAGAAGGATATCGACCAGATGGAGCAAGTCCAGAGGAGGCCACAAAGATGATCAGAGGGCTGGAGCACCTATGAAGAAATGCTGAGAGAATTGGGCTTGTTTAGCAGAAATGCTGAGAGAATTGGGCTTGTTCAGCCTGGACAAGGAAGTTGGGCGGGGAGGGGGTAGGGGGATGCCCCACTTTTTATAAGGACCTGTAGTGACAGGACAAGGGGTAAGCACTGGAACAGGTTGCCCAGAGAAGCTGTGGATGCCCCATCCCTGGCTGTCTTCAAGGCCAGGCTGGATGAGGCTTTGAGCCACCTGGTCTAGTGGAGGGTGTCCCTGCCCATGGCAGGGGGGTTGGAACTAGATGATCTTTAAGGTCCCTTCCAACCCAAACCATTCTGTGATTTGTACTGGAAGTTTCTCTAGAGTTAACTTACACATCAGAACAAATTGGTTGAAACCGTCCATTAGAAAGAGCATATTAAAAATAAAGAATGTGAAGATGGAGTAGAACTGCAATGTCATTATTAGTTTAAGCTGATCTGAGCGCAGGCTGCCCGGAATGAAATGCTCTCTAATTACCACTTACCTGCCCCTAACTTGCTTCCCTATTCTTTCATTCCAACCCAGCCTCCAAGTTTTAGCACCCATGAGAGTTTTTCCTGTTGAGTTAGCTTTCCTGTAAAGGCATTCTCTCATCTGACTCACAAGGCGGATGTACAAGAGCGAAGTGAGAGGGTAGGAGCCCATGGGCAGGATACAACTTCCCCTCGCGGTGGAAGATCACACGTGCATTAGTAGATGATGTTTATGCAACTCAATCTACATCACTACTTGTAATATTTATTTCTGTTACACAAAATTAAAAGGCACTGGACAGATATTGTAAAAGCACTTCAATTCTTTCCTACAAGGGAGAAGTATTCAGTAATGACAATCAATTTCAGTTTTGAAACATTCAGGTTTAGGTCCTACAGCAGAGCCTAGATGCAAGCACAAAACCAAAAAAATGAGAGGATTGATTTGTTACAACTGTTGAGGAGCCATTTGAATTTTTTGTCCATCTGCTCTTAAAGTACCTCAAAGTAATTCAGTAATTCAAATGAGCCACAAACCCAATCCAGCATGGAAACTTACATGGTCCTAATGGCAATGTTAGTTACAGCACTAGCAACTGAAAAGGAAGCCCGAGATCCTGCTTGCTTCACTTGTATCTGAACCAACAACCCAGGATGCTGCTGGGCCTGAAGATGCCAATTTGTTTGGTTTTATCAATGCAGGTAATATAAACCTAAAACCACTCTTAGAACAGAGCCCGCGATCCCATGCAATTG
The DNA here is from genome assembly GCA_027574665.1 of Rhynochetos jubatus. Lineage (NCBI taxonomy): Eukaryota > Metazoa > Chordata > Aves > Eurypygiformes > Rhynochetidae > Rhynochetos > Rhynochetos jubatus. The sequence goes on from CM050652.1 coordinate 15,439,445, forward strand.
ATGTGCAGAGCAGTGGGGAATCGCAAGAGCAGGCACATTTCTAGGTCTTCGAACTGGAAGCTGGTGCCTCCAAAAAGAACCTTTTCTGCTTTCATCAGACTGATTCTCTGCATAGGCTGAAATGATGGCCCCGCACTCTGCATCAGGCATCTAAGTACTTGCTGAAGCAAGGCTTATATTAAGCCTTTAAATCATGTGAAAGGGATTCCACTACAGTTACTATGAAACAATATCTTACAGCCATCTCATACAACGTGAGCTCTTCAGAAAACGATGCTTATTCCTACAAAACTGCACAGATTATGGTGCTTTGTAAAGTGTTCAAAATAAGAATGTTATTGCTCTATACTATGTGCCATACATAATATGCAATATATTTTAGACATACTTTACAAAATGATTGATTTTGAATCTTAAATTATTAATTTTGACATTTTTCTGCAGATATTATGAATTCATTATTAAAGAGGAAGAAAACTTTATAATACTAAAATGCCAGTTACTTACAAAACTCCTGCTATCTTTCCTTCCTTTTCCTACAGGACAAGATTCCTTCAAACTTTTCCTTTCCTCAGTGAAACAACTGAGAATACAATGTCTCTCTGTCACTAAAATGCCACCAAGTTCCTATGAAAACCGATCCTTATTTAAGCAATTTCTACCATCTTAAGAGTTAACTACCTGTATGCATAATACATAAGATTTCAGATTTTAGCTGTTTAAGCAACATTAAGTGAGGCAAAACTGTCCTGCTGGAGCCAGAAACTGAGTGAGGCCTGTGGTGCTGTATTTCTGTTTGCTTTCTCAGACAGCATCTTAACACACTCTTCTTGCCTAAGTTCAGAATAAGAATAAATATATTAGACAACCAGGTATAGGTCCTGGTAGATGTGCCTAATGAAAGGGACATTAAAAATTAAAACAAAGCAAAACACTTCTCAGTTTTTCATATCAATCACATGCCAAGACTGGTTTAGTTTTAGAGAAACGAGGTCAACGGTACCAAAACCAAACTGGTGGAAAGGATATGATTCAAAGAAAGCACAACTTGAATCACTCATTTAAACACAGACGATCATCTTGTACTGTGAAACAGACTTCTCATCTACATTGCATTATCACAGAATCACAGGATGGTTTGGGTCAGAAGGGGTGTTTAAAGATCATCCAGTTCCAACCCCCCCACCATGGGCAGGGACACCCTCCACTAGATCACATTGCTCAAAGCCCCATCCAACTTGACCTTGAACACTTCCAATGATGGGGCATTATCTTACCTAATTAAAGCTTTACTTCAGAACAAAACTGAGAATTCAACACTCTAGAATTAAGAGATCATAGTGGTATAAAAGAATTGAACTTTTTCTATCATGTTAAAACAAACGGAAAATTTTCAGGTGTACAGGCAGGTTGGAGTAAGAAGGAATGAGTTGTCATCCCGCACTTGGAATCAGCTTTGTTTCCACCCAATGACTGTTGCTGATTTTTTTAAATAATATAGTTTGTGTTAAGATATTTAGTAGTGCTTTAATAATTGTCTATGGCCAGTCCTACCTACAGAGGAAACTTGCTGTTTCTCTCCAGACTGCATGCACAAAACTCAAAAAACACACTCAATGTTGATAATACAATACTGGAGGAGTTGTGAGGATCACTGACTACCTATTTTTAACATTAAAGCTCCATTTAAATAGTCTTGATGGAAGAGTTAATTCCTACTGCTCTCTGGGCTGGAAATCAGATGCCAGGCGGGATCTGCAACTGATGAAAATGAGTTTGATATCTATTTTTATCATCATCACTGATTTAACAATGAGCACCATATTTTTGAGACATTTCTGTGAAAATGCCATGATTCAGAAAATAGCTTAACACACCAAGACAAACATTACTTAGGTCTAATCACAAGTTATACCACATCACTCCCACATTCACTCAGGCCTAAAGAGAGAGTTGTTGAACTCCTTTAAGGTTCCCCCACCCACACACCATTAGATCTCCCCCGGCTCTCCCCCCAGCCCTTGAATACAGACTGACAACCTTACTTAACCATGACCTACTAAACCTGCTATTTTCTATTTTGCCTGCTGGCTCCTCAACTGCCTGGACTGCCAGGCTCAAAGGGGAATGGGCAGCAACTCCACACCCTGCTGGTGGCTGGTCAGCCCGGGAGCTGATAGTGTTTAATATCACCGTTAGTAACCTGGGTGATGGCACAAAATTAACCCTCTGGGAGCTTATGGGTGACAGCAATCTGGGATGGGCTCAGTACCCTGGAGGGCAGGGCTGCCATTCTGAAGAACCTCAACAGCCTTGAGCAATGGACAGACAGGAACATGGTAAAGTTCAACAGCCCTGTTCACCTGAGGTAGCATCACCCAGACACATCGGTGCCCACTGGCTGCAAAGAAGCTTTGCGGAAAAGGAGCTGGTGGACAGTAAGCTGAACCTAAACCGGCAGTGTGTCCTTGTGGCGGAGGCAGCCTACTGTGTACTGGACTGGGTGCAGAAAGGTTGTAGCCAGTAGGTTGAGGGAAGTGATTATTCTCATTAACTGGCACTTGTAAGGCCACTGTAGTCCCTGCCTGCCAGCACAAGAAAGACACTGACAAACTGGAGCAAGTCCAGCAGGGAACCACCCAGACAGGCAACTGAAGTTTATGAGGAGAGGCTGAGAACTGAGTTTTTTCTCAAAGATGATCAAGAAGAGACCTCACTGCTGTCTTCTGCTACCTAACAGGTGGTCAGAATGCAGAGCCAGACCTTTCTCACAGGTGCACGTGGACAGGACAAGAGGCAAGAGACACAAGCTGCAGCACAGGAAATTCCAATTAGACATCTGGGGAGAATACCGTATTTGTGGTGCTGTACACTTTACCCATGGAGGATATTCACCTGCAGAAATGCATACATTATATTTTAATATAAATTAAAACTGGTAAAGTGTGAAACATTAAGATCTACAACTCTAAAAATCACCCTAAGCTTCTTAAGCCTTCCCTCACAAGAAGATGATCTGAGAAAATTCCTCATGAGCTCCCAAAACAATTTTAGTAACTAAAACTACATTTTTTCTACATTCTCTGTAATAAGATACTCCCAAAGAACTGTCACATTCATGCTATTCATCATCAGCATTTGGTGGGAGCTGAAACCAACTCCAACCTAAACATTCTATGTGAGCAATGGCCTAGAAATCAGAAAACATTCAAAAGAAAATTTCTTACACCAATACCTGTAAATTACAATAGGTCTGTAACATGAAGCTAAAGTTATAATCAGGAAAACAAAACCAATTTCCAAAGTCCACATTTTATTTTGATACTCAAGATTGTTCATTAAAAATAAACAGAGAAAAAACCCACTTCACCATAATAAATTCACTGAAGTTAAATTTAGACACTGCACAGATAAGAAACTGCTCTTCATATGTATGTGGACTTTCAAAACCAAATCTATCGTGGCAACAAAGCAATAATACCTCTACAAGTCAATACTCCTCTTGGGCTTTTTTTTGTAGCTAAGTAGAAATAAAAGAATGTTGCCAGTAAAAATCTAGTTGTCCTATTTCTGTTTTGAACAGATTCATAGTATCACAGACGCAAAGCAATGTGTACAGCATATGTGAAAAAGATGGAAACAGAAAGGGGGACAGAAAGGTATAACATGGAACAGAAGAGAGATGAAGCTCAAGTAGGGGATTACTGAAGAAATGAACTTAAGGGTTGAAAGAGATGAGTATAATATGCACCAAAATAAGATGAAGACATGAAGGAATATAACTTGTGAAAAGATGCAAATACAAATCAGTTCATATAGGTTAGTCTTACTAATCTTTAAGAGTAATTTAGTGCCTTCATCTGCTTTCCACCTTGATAGTTTCCTCCTCACCCCCACCTAAGCCCATCGATTTGCACTACTTGCTCATTGCCAATGCCAAAAGCGTTTCTGCTCACGTTTCAGGAAAGCATCCGCAACTGGAAAACAAAAGGGTGAATAAAGCTTGTTTTTAATAAATTTCAAGTAGACACTAATCAGGATTTTTACCATCAGGAAATTATTTCTTTAAATCCCAACAGGTGAACAAGAAGCAGTCCTCCTTGAAACAGAGCATCACATCAGTATATAAAATGAAGCAGGATGAAAAGAAAAGTACTCTCATATGTGCAACAGATAATTGCATTGAAAATACATTGCAACTGCATCATAAATCCATGTAAAGAAATTATGTCCTTCCAACTGTTTTACTAGAGTGGCTGTGGAAAAACGTCTCTTTTCTGAACAAAGGCAAGGCCTCATCTAAATGAAGGTATATGGCTTTGGGTCTCTCTTATTTACCTAAGGTAGCATCATAACTAAAGCCATGAAAGCAAGAAAAATGGTTATGGCTAGAGGGATATAAAAGATAACCTAAATTTACATGTTGGCCTGAAAATACCAGTATTTTTGGCAGCATTAAATAATATTAATATGTTATCATTCATTATGTTTATTTATTAATGCGATTTAAATATCATTAATACGTTATCAGAGGGCTGGAGCACCTCTCCTATGGGGACAGGCTGAGAGAATTGGGCTTGTTCAGCCTGGAGAAGAGAAGGCTCCGGGGAGACCTTATAGCACCTTCCAGTACCTGAAGGGACCTACAGGGAAGCTGGGGGGGGGGGGGGCTTTTTACAAGTGCCTGTAGTGACAGGACAAGGGGTAACGGGTTTAAACTGAAAGTGGGGAGATTTAGATTAGATGTCAGGAAGAAGTTCTTCACAGAGAGGGTGATGAGGCACTGGAACAGGTTGCCCAGAGAAGCTGTGGATGCCCCGTCCCTGGGAGTGTTCAAGGCCAGGCTGGATGAGGCTTTGAGCAACCAGGTCTAGTGGAGGGTGTCCCTGCCCATGGCAGGGGGGTTGGAACTGGATGCTCTGAAGGTCCCTTCCAACCCAAACCATTCTATGGTTCTATGATTCAATAGCTAAGTAGAATTTCTCAATATAGAGCATTTTATAAACATACAGTGATTCAGTTTGCATCAGTACCATGCCATATAGCAACAAACATATGCCATGATAAAAGAAAATGATGGAAAACGGACGATGCGTTTTGAAATTCTTGAATACTGTTACATCTGGATAAAGGTATACATGGACAGTTACAGACTTATGTGGACAAGTCTACAATTACCTTACTGAGTCATTTCTAGCTGCACTACACTTTTTCGTTTCAGTGAGATGTATCCCACTTTTGTTGTTGTTTCTATCATTATTTTTCCACTAAAACATGCATCCAAAAAAGTCAGTTTGAACATGAGAGAACATGGATCACTTCTAATACATACTTGTAAATGTTAGGAGACACTTTAAGATCAGTAGCAGTACAGTGCTGTAAAATCAAATTAAAAAAACCCCAAACATGCTATTGTCTTGGCCCCTGTATAAGGAGGAATACTACTTTTGTCTTTACTAGATATATATAAGCTGGAAATATTTCTTTCATATGCCTCTCTCCTTATGGGTCTCTCCTGTCTCTTTTCAACACCCACCATTCACCCCTTTCATACTCACACCTTCAGGAAAACATTTCTGCAAAAGCAGAACCGCATTTTCTTTAGTATCAGCTATGTTAACTCCCTCGGTACTTTAGAATATATGTAATTTTTATCTTTAATAAATGCATATTTAATTCCTCCCACCTCTTCCTTGGCACACCATCAATAACTTCCTGCAATTAGCTGCAGATATACTTGATTTTATCATCTTTAGAGTCAACAGATGTTGCAGAGGCTATAAATCATACAGGTTTTATGTACCTCAGATACTTTGTGGGAGAACAAAGTGAATCTTCTGTTACTCAGAGTGTTTCTGCAGACAACTTGAACATAACTGCAAGATTTTAAAACATTATCCGATATCAGCTACAGTAAAGCCTTTTTAAAATTTAGAGATCAGCCCAGTGTGCCAGAATTCTCGTCAATTCTTTTAGCAATAATAAATCTTAGCAACAGTACTAACAAGATGGGCAAAAAGAGAATGTTGTTTGCAAGCCGAACTGAACAAAACAGTGTTCAGGTTCCAAATACTTGCATTTGAAGTTAGCTTCTCCAGGTGCTTTTCTTTCGACCTCTGACAGCAGGTACCTCTGATGACGCTTTAACACCTACTTTGTACGATTTGGATAGTGAAATTGAAAAAAAAAAACCCACCAGCTTTAAACCTTTTCTCTCCACACCCAGCCCCCTTTCTCCCCAGTTTGTTGCAATTTCCTTCCAAAGAAGGTACATAGTCACAAACTGGCAAAATACAACTCTCGCCCTTAGCACTTGCTATAAAGTTTAGCGGCACCTGCAGGAACAAGAACGCAAGGAAGCTGAAGGAAATGTCACCTACCCAAAGAGCCGCTCTGTACGGTTCACCATAGCCCTGAAACCTGCTGGATCACAAACCTGAGTCATTGCTCCCCTACCAAGAGCAGCGAAAGGGAACGTGAACAGCATACCTGAGGAGCAGCTGCTCCTCAAAGAGGGAATACGAACAGCCCCCTAATGCTTGCTCCAGCTCTGCCTTCAGACAGCTGTGGCACCACACCTTTCCTGCTACCTGTAAAAGTTCTTCAGCAGCGTAAAAGAACAGTATGATTTATCACTCCTAGTCTGGGATCTTTCATGCCTACTGACCACGTTTTTTTCCAAGAAAAACATACATTGTTAAAATTAGGAAGAACACACATGTATGAAGGCTGAGAATTACCATGGGTTAAGATTTCATAAAAATGTACTTGTCTTCTCCATATGATTAAACACTGATGTAAACAGGAACAGAAGCCATAGTTTTCCTTCTATTATTTTAAACCAGATACAAGTAAAAAGCTATGTCTTCTTAAATATGGTACTGATGACAAGTTTGAATACTACCATCACCACTGCTACGCAGACACAAAATTAAAAATTAATGTCCTTGGTAGCAAAGTTCAAAATAATGAGCTAAATGCTACAAATATAAGGAATTTTTTTTTCCAAAGATTGCATATCCAAAGAAATCATACAGTAAGTTCAAGCAAGTCTTTCAGTTGTTAAAGGCATAAATTGTTAACAGATGGGTGATAACATTTAATTTAGTGAATAATTGTTATTAAATAAATAATGCTTATATTTTCTTTGTAAAATTACATAATTATCTATGAGCCAATTATTATTACCTACATCTGTCAGCCAATTATATCTAATAATTGACATAAAAAAGTTGAACGGGCAAAAAAAATGTGTTGCTTGAAGGATAAAAGATGCTTAGCAATTTAATACTTAAAATTGAGAAAACATACAGACTCATTGTGTACTCATATGATTCTATCATAATTTTTATTACAGTTCCTCTAATTCCAAATAATATTTAGTCTGACAACAGATTTTTCTCAAGCCTCACAAAGCATGTGTGGAATTCACTGCTGATAGTTATGAATCATTTCTAGATCAGGAAAGAAACAGATTCTTCTCTACAACTAACACTACTGTTTTTAAACTGAACACATTTTCCTTCAGAAGAAAAAAACCCCCAGAATTCAAAAATTCAGGGGAAAACAAGTTTCTCAACAGCATATATTGAACTTTACTTCAGGGCTGGGCTCCTAAAAGAAAGAAAAATTACACTGCACCAAAATTAAGATTTACATTTTTCCAACAACCAAAATGTGTATTTTGCCTAGCAAAAAGAAAACAATCAAAAAGTTAAAATAACTATTTATCTTTAGCAGAAAATTAAGACAGTATTATCAGTGGTCTTCAAATTTAATGGTATTGATACACTCACATCCATTTACCACTGAAACACTGGAAATCAAGAAGCAGCAGCAGCAGCAGTCTTGACTGGAAACATGACAACATCTGCAATTCTAATATGTAGAACTAATTACTGTCAAATACATCTTGCTGGGAGACCTCTGCTCAGAGAGCAGCGTATAATCCCTAGAACCGAGTAACATGATCGTGAACAGATCCGTGAGACAAGCTGGACTAGCTGTGGTCTTGCCTGTTAGCTTCCATGACTTGATTTCACCCTCGGGTTAGCCAAGCTCTTCTTCCAACACAGGGTACGGAGCCCAGAGCATGGACAGCTTGGAAAGCAGAAGCAGCAATTTATGGTTCAGCAGTATTATGAGCAACGGTTCTGTTACATTTGATAATCCCCAATTCCTGTTTCTTCTCTGTTAGCACTCATATCACTCCTTGAACCCATGGAAACGTGTAGCAATCACCGCCTTCCATGACAACTGAAACGCACGTTGCATGGAGAAGCAATGTTATGTGGTGAACCTGCCACCCGCCGGTTTCACTCAAACCTTTCAGTGCGTGGAATAGAAGAGAGCAACTGTTCATTACGTCCCTCTGCTTTTCCAAGAGCATTCATGGTTTTATATAACTCCATCATATTTCCCCCTCAGTCATTTTAAGCTCATTTGTAGGGGTGGCCACTGACTGCTGACTGACCTCTCCGCCCTCGCCCTACCACAGGAGCGTTTGCCATGTATTCCTTCAGTGGATAACCTAGGGGGTAGCAAGTCACAGGTTTATCCAATGCTATGTAACTACTTTTCTGACACAAGGCTCAAGACAGACTGACCGACCGTTGGCAGGCACGCTCACTAACCACAGCAGCGCTGGCGCAGTGCCGACTCTGACCCCGACCCCTCTAGGTTTCTAGTGACCCTTTATGCCATGCAGGGAAAGAAGTGGTAATTTGTACCAACCGGGAAAAACAACAAAACATTTGTGAATATTCTTTCAAATACAACTCTCAATTCACTTAATTGATTTTATGACCTTTGTGGTTTTATTTACAAACTAAGCATGTGAAAAGGGACTCCTTTTTCTAAAAAAAAAAAAAAACACGTGGAAAGCATTGCAACATGAACATTTGTAGAAATATATGAACATGCACATGGGTGCTTTGCTCACAGTCTAAAATTCCTCTCTGTTAGAAGTTCAAGAAAAAAATAAATGGAAAATTAAAAAAAAAAAAAAAAAGAAAATCAGAAACAGCCAGTCAGAGAAATGTTAAAAGTCCCACATTGAGAAGTACATAACACAAAGACACAGGTGAGGCCTCTCAGTTGTGTGGCTGGAGAAGGCCAGGAAGAGTAGTAATAGTTACTCTAAGATGCTACTGTCTTGAACCAACTTTCAATGAAGCAGCCAGAGACACCAGTAACCAGCCAGATGCAATATGAAGGTCTGCCTGGCTTCCCAAGAGAAGCAGCTATGCTGAGTAACTACTCAACCTATGCAATGCCCTTTGGAGAAGGAAAAATCATTTGCATTTTGGGGTTGAAGACACTGGTGTACTTAATGAATTGCTGAAATGGTGAGGAAGTGGCAAACAGAAAGCATCAGGAGAACCTCAAGGTCTAACCACTCCAAAAGCTCCAGAAGACACAGTGGCACGCTGCGGCTCAACACTGGTCAATCATTCTTTCCACAAGAAGCTTTTTCGGAGGCTTGAGAGCCTGAAACACTGACAAGTTCCAGCTACTGACCATCTTCACTGAATGTGGCTGTCTTGGTACACACACCAGAGCAGACTCTCCTCCCCAGCAGTCCGGCCATTGTGGCCGAGCCAGGGGACAGGTGACAGCCATTGCAGATGGAGACAGTCTAGGAACTCAGTACTCTGGCTGACGCTACAGCCAGAGCCTCCCACTGTGCGAACCCTATTGCATTACTACCCTATATTTCTTGATGTTTTCTGATCCAATTAAAGTCATTGTAAGTAATTAAAAAGGCAGGATTAGCTGACTGCATTTCAGGAGACATTACACAGATCATATTTGTAAATAAAATGGCTTATTAGGACTGACTGAAGTAGAGGAACCTGGCAGAGGCTCGTGTTAGCGGTGCCTTGGGAAAGGCAGTCAGCCCTTGGTCCGACCTGTGATGGCCATGACAGCCACCAGCATGCTGCTGGAGTGGCTCTGATGGACCTCAGTTCCTTCGCCCTCCAAGAGCAAGCACCAAAGATGGAAGAAGGCTCTAGGTCAAGGGGTTACTTGAGTACAAGTACAAAAATTCCAGATTTAACAGAGTACCCCCACGTGTTCCACATAAAGGAACTAAGAATGAAAAACACACCCTCTGCAATGCACTGACTAATTTTTTAATCCATGTTTGCATATTGTTATAAATGAGAATTCAAAATTAAATACATTGTTTTATAAGGGATCTCAGTAACTGTTTGGACACAGTTATTGCTTCCTATTTAAAGAAAAGTATTTTAATTATGTCATATTATGTTATGAAATAATTTAGAGGGGAAAACCAAGTAAGGCCTATCCAATTCCAAAGTACATATCTCTTCTGATTTCTGTTTTGCTACAGTTTTAGATTTGTCATGAGCTGGATGAAAACTGGATTTGAAAATGTCAAACCTTCCCAGAAAGCAACAATTCCAAGTTTCATCTAGCTCTTCTGAAGACTTATTTTCATCCACAAATTTAATTATGCTTGGTCTGACTTTGGCAAGCACCATTAAGGATCAAGGCAAATTGCTGGAGTAAGGGAAAGCAGACAGGTCTTCAAAGGCATTCTAGGTAAGACAGAGTACTCCTTAGAGCATCATACTTCAATAATAAAATTTCGTATTTGATAACAGGAAATAGGAAAATAATTTCATTGGCTCATTTAGAGAATGGCAGTTTTCCATCTTCTCATCTACAATCACAAGAAGTAGTGGCTTGTACAAAGAGAAAAAAAAAAAACCACGGGGGGAGAGGGGGGTGTATACATTTACAAATAATCACTCAGAGTTCATACACTACAGCAAATGACAGAGAAGCCTGTTGCTGGGGTAAAATAAGATGAACATAAGTACGATTTTAGAAATAAAATGAGATTAAGAGAGAGAAATTGAGTATCAAAGACCCCACAGCAACTAAGAAAAGGGACATCTGTCTGGGTTTATGGAGTGAATCATGTTAGTTAATAAAATACACAAACCAGCAGAAGTACATTTCTGAGAGAAGAAAAAAAACAGAAAATGAGACAAACATTCCTTAGTCTGATAAAGCAGAACATTTCAGAATACTTCCACCCATGCTTCACATCTTTGAGGACCCATATTTTGGGAGTCTAAGGACTATCTATACTTCATGGTCTTCAATCTACCTGCACACTCCCAGTACCCACTCAAGCTGCTGTGAGTCTCAGCCTGCCATACCCTCTGCTGCAGGAAAACCTGGAAAATCTGGTCTACAGTCAGGAAAGAGGAAGCAGAAGATGGAGAGAGGGACCTAACCTCTATTTAGGTGGGTTTCCCTGGAAAATGACAGAGAAGGCAAACAGTGGCAGCAACAACGTCAAGAGTAAAAAAATGAGTCAGCCCTCAAGAAACCATGGCATGGCTCTAACTTTTTAAAAACTATATTGGCATGTATAGTTTCCTTTGTTTCTCTACTTCTGAACTTCCAAAAAACCCTTGCTTTGCATTCCCAGGGTTTTCAGAAGTCCTGAGAACTAAATGGGATCTTTACAGTTCCAGATTCTCAAACCTTACCTTGATAGTAGCATCTAAAAATTTAGATTGAAAATGAGATTTTCAGTCCTACATTGGCACAAGCTAGCAATGCAGTCATGGAGGCATAGTACTCTGCCTTTCCCTTTCATAACGAACATGTAGCAGCTGGGCCAGACCTTCAAAGGAATTTTCGGAAAAAAAAGGGGGCACAGCGTGAGGAGTCTGAGCCTGAAAACAAAGGAAGCTGTAGTATCTCCACTTGCAAGTGATAGGCTTTACAGAGAAAGGTTAAGAAGCTGTTTTTCAGCTACACTTCTCTCACTGTCTCCTCCTAAAAGTGATCACTTTGCTGTCTCCCCTCCAGCGAGTGCTTGAGAGGAGTCGGACGATTCACCAGTGAGAACTGCACAGAGAGCCTGCAGGCTGAGGTAAGAGGAAAGCATCTTAATGGGAAGAAAACTGCAGCCCAGAGATTTGTCTTATGTAAGGAAAATATACTGGAGATACTGCAAGGGCTTGAGAAGTACTGGCCACCGGAGGTATAATAAATTACAGGATTCTCCCACCCCTTTTCACACAGCGTGTACAGGAAAAAAAGATCCCAAAATTTACATACACGTTTTTGCAGGATTCCACCAAAACAGAAATCCAAAAAACTTCCAAACCTCCCTTGTTAGACTGGATTTTGCTTTGCAAATGTGTTTAGAAACTGATAACTACCTGACTCATCTCCACCACAGAAGAGTTATTTCATGGTGTATTATTAGTCACCTGTTATCATCGGTGTCCTTTGAACCTGTTTTAAGACTACAGAGCACAACATAAATCTGCCACAGCTTTTTGGCACCTCCTGCCAAGTACTTGCTCATACTCTGCAAAATCATGCAGACTATTAACCTTACATAAATTTTAAGAGGCTGGGTCTTCCCAAAGAACGTGCAGAGGGCAGACCTTCACAGTTCATAATAGCAGTGACCAGGACCAAAACAAGTAAGAACCATGAAAGCCTCCACCTGAATTCAAGCAAAGCACCACTACACAACTGCTGTACAGGGAGATGAACTGAAATACAGTCCGTGAGAAACAAAGGGTGCTGCGACACCTTAATAACTCTACAAACACGTCTCCTGGAAGGATAGCTATAAACCTTACGTCTCTCTGCCGCATCATAGCCGAGCACCTACAGCAAAGTGAAAGCACAGCTTATCTTGGCTTCAGAAATAAATTTACCAAACAATCCTAAATATTTTCAGTATGAAACAACACACCAACCCTGACAAACATGCTCTTTATCTTCAGCACAGGGTTCCTAGGAGACTCAAAAGTAGTTATCATAAGATTTATACTGAGTCAAATATTAATGTAAATATTTCTAAAGACTTTTAGCTTTTAGTTTCCATTTAATTATTTTATAGACTTGCTTAATATGTTATTGCCTAATATGTTTAAAATGTTTTGACTAGTTCAGTCAATGTTGAACAAAGAAAAAAGAGAGTGCAAATGACTTAAGAAAACTGTTCTTCATCTGGAAACAGTTTTCCAGCACACACGGATAGGTTTTCTGCCCATCTGTTAAACCAGCCCCATCAAATTGTTTTGAGGACAAAAAAGGGGGATAGAGAAAAAGCCTCACAGTATTCATTATGAGTCATCCAGTATTTTTCACTAGCTTTGCTTACTAAGTGTAACACAGTTGATTCTATGTTCTATTCTTTACTCGAGATTGCAAACTTTTCTTAGCGCAGCATCGTGGCAATGAAGTGAAAGGTCCACAGTATTTTTAGACCAGCAAAAAGCCGGAGTGTACGAAAGTGCTTTTGCTGGTGCAATTTATCCTATTTCATACAGGAGCTGACACAGGCTGCAGTGGCAAAAATGCATTTGCACCACTACACGTACGCTGAAAGGATTATCCGGAAGAGCCATACCAGCGAAACCTTTTCCAGTGTACGTCAGACCTGAGGTACTCAGCGCTGAAAGAGCACATCGGAGCACGCACCGATGGGGGTCCGTAAGAGGCATCGATTTCAATTTCCAGCTAGCCCCTCCAGCATGCACCGCCAGGCAGACAGCAAGCTGGGAATTAAGAATGATGCTGTCGCACAGCAGCGCATGGGCTGCTGCTCAGCAAAAGTCCCTTCTAAGCAAACTGATCTTCATTGCCGTTCACACTGCGATCAACTTGCTCTGCTGTGAATTAGTGTTTCAGTAGTTTTCAGAGAAAAAAAAAAATAATATAACGAAACCAAAATACTGGACAATACCTAACATTTTGAAATAGAGATACCGAGTCTGTGCAACTTTCTCCAGTAGGTCAGATCACTTAACCTGAGACACTTGGCTACAGACAAGTTACCTGGTTTTGTAGGTGAGCTATTTTTACCTTAATGGCAGCCAACAGTAGAGATATCCAGTAATTGAACCCAGTATGTTAAAAACAATGCACCAACAAGAGAAATAATTCAAACCCAATTCAAACTACTCCATTTAATGATTGTATAAGTCTCATAAAATGAAAGTACATTAAATAAGCACAAAAGATCGATAAGAACAAGAGGCACCTGCATATTGATCAAGACCAAAGAGCATTATGTCTGATGCTTCACCCTAATTCGCTGCCTCTGCTCACACAGCAAGGGCTCATCTCCATGATTCCCGCACACCCCAACTCAGCGACTATACAAAGTGCCACTCTTGTTCTTCTCCTATTCCCTACATTTTGAAAACAGCATTAATCCTTCTATCAGAAGTATTATACTTCCACTGTTTCATGAAATTAAGACATAAATTCAAATAGTAACAATAGATGCTTGGTGGATGGATGAAGAATGGAATTGTAAGTCAGCTTCTGACAGACGGGGCATTTTGCGTTGCAAAAAAAGCTAATGAAGAATTATGTAAGAGTTTCAAAAACATATGACAAGGAAAATTACAATAAAAAATAGACGTATTTAGGGAAAAAAATGATACCAAAATTTCTTCAACATACTACATACACAAAAGACTTCCAGCTCAAAGACAAAAATGGTTGGAAGGCTTAAGGAGTCTGCAGACTTTGGGATGGAATTAACTCTACAAAAGAAGAAAGGAAGATGAAACCATTCTTTTTCAAGGAAAAGCTGCTTTGCCATTGACTATCATTCTAGTTGCTCAGGGTTTGGGTTTTTTTCTTTTTATTTTTTACTTGGGGTTTTTTTTCTTAAAATGTATTAAAGGGCCTACAAAATTCAATACTGTCAATACATTTAAGCTTTATCAGACTTGAAATCTTATTTTAAAAAAATCAAATTAGTTTATTACCTTTTATTAAACTCCTTCCATTTGTAGTTACAGAAATCAAGTGACAAAGGGTGACAAGGGGATCCTGCAAGCTTTGTTAGCCAAATGACTGTGTTCAATGCTCGTCTCAGAGTCTATGCAAAATTCATGCTAATCCACATTCAGGAAAAAGTATTTAAAACCATAACATACACCATAGCAATCTCAATCCACAGCATGCAGTGCGCCCCACACCTATGTGCGATGTTAAAAGAATGCTATCACAATGATGAAGCAAAAATTATTTTCAAGAGTACTCATTAGAATTATGATTGTCTCTTTTGTTTGTTATGTCCCATATCATTAGTCAAAAATTATTCTATAAAAGGCAAATGTTAAACTGACCCAGGTTATGAGTCATTCCATTTAGCCTTTCTGAGCTGTGCCATAAGGTCAGCTTTCTCCCACTCCTCTGGAATTTATAGTGTTCAGAGTCCTTGAGGGGAGAAGGGGAACAGTAATGATTCAGATCCTTACTTGTATATAATCTAACCATAACACAGATTTTAAGAAAGGTACTGAGATCTGGTACCACATCCAAGTCTCTTGTGATGCAGTTCCACATCAGTTTATGCCACCAACCTGAATTCCAGCCACCATGTTTCCCTCCCTTCCCCAACTCCCAGCCACGTTGTCTCCTCTCTTACCCTCTCGTGCACCCACACAAGCATTCTGCCAAAAATGACCCCTTCAGCTTTCAGCCAGATCAGTCCCTTGCAGCAGCGCCTCACACACGCATCAGCACCTATGCAAGGAACAAGTACTTCTGTGTGGCAGAGACACAAGGAGAAAAGATTCACAGGAGAAGAATTTTTATCAATTAACCAGGCATGGAAACCAATCATTAATCCACTGTGTGCATGAAGCTCCACACTAAAGCAGTAAGATACAGAACTCTATTTAAGTTTTGGGTTGTACTGGCATCTGGTTTCCACCCTCTTACTCAGCAAATACTGTATCTATTCTGATTTCCATGTATTCAATAACTAATTAAGACATGTATACAACATATAAATAAACTAGCACATAAATTAGTTCTGGCAAAACCACTCAAAAAATTCAAAGCTGAAGTGAAAATTCTGCAGAGAACAGAGTTGAGTGAAGCAACAAACTCAGGAAGACAAGAGGCAGATTACCTGGTACTGACACAAATACCTTCAGTAAGGGTAAACTCTGTGTGGGAAAAGCAAAGCAGCTTTTAAATGGCAATTAGACAAATCCAGATTATTCAGATAATACTTATCAGCTGTTTTCAAGTGGTCAATCACTGCCCTTCACCAAAGTAGCTTAGGTGGATCCTACGTATACTCATAGAAACTTACGTACCTAATTCAGCTATTTGCTCGTGTTTGGGGGGAAGAGGGATTTATTACTTGGCAAAGGAGAGGGGTAATGCTATACTGCCTTACAAGCCAGAGAAGAGCAGAAGTCACAGAGCCCTGGAGCGCTCCTGGTCTGTGGAGCAACGATGCCGTACTCGCTCTGCAGCAAAGTCCTCAGCAGAGCGCACCCCGTCCCACGCGCCGCACTGTACCTTTCCTTGCCACACCGGCCTTCAAGTTATTAAATGATCCGCACGCACAAGTCTCGTCAGCATTAGGACTCCCGTGTAGGTCTAACTGCTCCTAAGAAGCTATTGAATACATGTATATTGATTCAAAGTATTGATTCAGTACATTTTAGCACGCTAGTTGAGGAGTGAAAACAAAACCCAGCACCTCCCCCTTCCCTGGGGAGCTTTTTCTTTTTTTACATTTATAGCTTTATTTCAAATGCAGGTTTCTCCAAGCAGATAAAAGCCTTTACTAATCAGTAAGGGCTATGTTTGGTAAATGTGAACATTACAGATAAGTACTCTGGTGAAATAATCTTCTTAAATTCTATAAAAACATATTATTCAGCCAAAGAGGATTCCCTTCCCCACTCCAATTACACGTAACTAACACAGGTGACTTTTTTTTTTTACTCCAGTATTTTATGATGGGGGTGGGAGAAGAGAGAGACTTCTATGCGGGAAAGATGAGGAGTAACACTTCTAGCCATGAAGGTGATTGGAAAGGCAAGAGAGAATAACAAACACCAGGACACGGCAGATAGGATGATGAGAACATCAGGTAAATCGCAAGCACCACCACCAAGACCCTGAATATGAACCTTCAAAAATTACGCTCCACGCCCATTACAGAATAATTTTAATGAACTTGCAAAGACAGTATTTCAGACTAATTTAACCAAGGAAAACTAAATGAAATCTCTCTGAAATAAAATAGGCTATACAGATGGAAGTCTAGTACTGTGGGTTTTACCTCTGGGAGTTGCAGCCTGCACAAGATTCTATTCTTTCATTACAAATCTGTTGTGTGGGGGGCGGCGGAGGAGGAGTAACTCTGTTACAGGGATAAAAAGAATAGCACAATTGTTGTAAGAACATCTCGTTTTCTCTATGTATTTCTATCCATCACAATCTATCTTCAGCTTCACATCTATTTCTTGTCATTGCCTTACCCTATACCGTGTCAGGAAATAATATTTTCATGCTGGGGGGAAGCATTCCATAAAGGAAAGCTCCTGAACAGGACATCGCTAATTCATTAGCGATGATCATTAAACAGTCTTCGTTTTAAGAGAACACAGAAAAACAAAGAAAGCTGATCAAGCTCCATCAGGAGAGAGAGGAGGACTGGCAGGAATAGCAGCTGTGCCCTAGCTCAGATTGGATTCGTGTTGGCAGAACTGTGAAATAAAGCCTGTAACATATTGTGCCTTTATCAATCCTGCTTCCCCAATAAAAGACACCCAAAGAATTTAATGCTTATGCTTTGCCTTTCACAGGCTCTTTTACTTAGGAGGGTTTGTATAAAACTAAATTTATGAAAGTCTAAGACGCATTTATTTAGACGTGCTGCTCCTTCGAACGGTGTCATCTACCGCATACACTAATATAGCCTCATTCATCTGAGCATCTCAAAGAGCTTCAGAAACACCAATTGAACAGATGCCACAAATCTGAAAAACATTACTGCCTGAAAATTTTCTGCTATCTGAATTTGTTACAATATGTTTTATAATAAAGTAGAAAAGGTCAGTGCAAGGGGAAAAGTCTAATTTAAAGTATGCATTTAACATACATTGTATGTATCAATGTTAATAATACATTTTTCACAGTCAATTATGCAAGAGTCAAGTCCCTTCCTTGCCAAGAAAAAAATAAAAACTAAACAGAAAGCACCTCTGCTATGGGGACAGGCTGAGAGAATTGGGTTTGTTCAGCCTGGAGAAGAGAAGGCTCGGGGGAGACCTTATAGCACCTTCCAGTACCTGAAGGGGGCCTACAAGGAAGCTGGGGGGGTGGGGGGGAGTTTTTGCAAGGGCCTGTAGTGAGAGGGTAAGGGGTAACAGGTTTAAATTGAAAGCAGGGAGATTTAGATTAGATATAAGGTGAAGGTGGCGAGGCACTGGAACAGGTTGCCCAGGGAAGCTGTGGATGCCCCATCCCTGGCTGTCTTCAAGGCCAGGCTGGATGGGGCTTGGAGCAACCTGGTCTAGTGGAGGGTGTCCCTGCCCATGGCAGGGGGGTTGGAACTAGATGATCCTTAAGGTCCCTTCCAACCCAAACCGTTCTATGATTCTACGAAGATGATCCAACAGTTTCTTAAAAGGGAATTTAAAAAAAAAAAATTATATGAGACCAATACCAAAACCTAACATTCAGATAAATACAGAGGTATAGGTAAGACACAGATGAAAGAAAAGTCCTTTTCCTTCTCAAAGAAATGTGAAATGAACATTTAGGATTACATTATATAGAAATTTATGCACATTTTGTACACTGGTCAAATTAAAGAATTTATTAAGTTGTTTTATTTCACTGAGCCTCTCCTTTCTGGACATAGAACACAAAAAAAGGAAAGAAAAAAAACCTAAAGAAAGGAAGGACAGAGCAATGTGCAGGAAGATCTCAAAGTACACAAATACAGTGTTGTTCTTTGTGTTCCCATGTAGAAAGTACAAAAGTAGGACACCTGTTACGTATTAGAGCACAGTGTTATAAACCAACTTCTTCTCTTTTGGCTACCTTGAGTGGGGAATCTTTTTGAGTATAGATTACATAATACATGGTGCAACTACCTCAACCTGTTTTCAATAAGTAACACTTTGGAATTTGTGAATCTGATGAGCTAAAACTTTCACAGCTCAGACTTTCAAACCCGAAACTGGGGCTAGAAACAGAAGCTCAAGCCTGGAAACTTCGGCAGTTCAATGACATGTTATTTTATGAGCAAGAATTCAGCAAACTTCCCTAGGAATGGGATCACTGCACTCATGTCTTCTCAAGTGAGATCATTTATGTAGCAAAACTGAGCAGCAAAACTATTTTCCTTCTACAGGTACATATGCCAGTTCATTTTTTCCATCTACCCTTTTTCTGCATCAACCTCATAACCCTGATTTCTGTGCTGCTATAGCACCGCAGACTATTACTTTATAAATAAAGCTTCAGATCAAAAAGAAGTAAGAAAGAAGTGTCATTCACTGCAATTCACAGACAGGTGAAAGGGCTTCAGCGTAATGTTCCAAGGCAGAACTGCCTTTTCTTTGTGCTTTGCCTGTATCTACACAAGCTGCCAATTTATTTAATCCATCCACTAATGAAGGGGAAAAGGATTTGTCCACATAGAAATATAGTTATAATAAACATGAAGTAGAAACTGTAAGACATCTTTGCCTATTGAACTCCCTTCGAGACTAAAAATAAACTTCTTCAGACTTACAAATGCTCTAATTGGTTCAAAATCCAATCTGATATGTTCAGCCTGAGAACCAGATCACGCTAGGCGTAACTCAATGCATAACTGTTGTAACTGGGAATGTGGCATAACAGTATGGTAGAAACTTTAAATATATATGAAGAAAACCCTGCCAGCCAGAGATCTGATTTATTCACAGGTTTTACACTCACCAGTAAGAGAACTATCTGTAATATTTCACTAGACAGCCAACATTGTGCATTATCTTTCACCAGAGATAGATGTGTTTGCTTTGGTAATACAGACGGGAGCAGTATTTCTTATATTCACAATGGCAGAATTATAATTTTGTCTCTTATACTATCATGCTCAACTACAAAAGCAATTTTTTGATAATAAGTATCAGCTTAAGGCAGACAGCAGCGAATTCATTCTAATAATTACGGGTACTAGTGCAACAATTCACATTTTTTCACATATCAAAGACCATATCTAGATTACAAACAGAAAGGAGAGTGTAGCTTCAACACCATTTCTTCACTCTGTTTATTTTAACAAGTTCAAGTAATGAAAGCCTAAAAAGAACTAGAGAAAATATATCATTTTCAGATAATTTAAAACTAATGCGCAATTAGACAGAATGGTTTACACTCAGAGTTTTCCTTCTTCAAGTATGAATAACGTATCCCTCTATAGGTAATGATGAAGGACATTCTACAATTCAAACAAGTTAATATTTAATAAATAAGAGAAATTTTTCATGAGTTTCATGAACTGTTAATATTTTCAAACCACTGTAATTGTAACGCATCCTTTGAGTAGTAGAAATTTCTTCCTGGCTGCCATTTTCTCCACAAAAGTGTTGGGTACCTTGGCAACTTGTATATTTTATTATTATTCAGGGAGAATTACCTAAGACTACTTATAGTATATTCCATTAAAAATCTTGTCTTGAAACTGCAGTAGTTGAGTCTACCCAAATTCTGGTTTTCACAGTCATTTTTCCTTAGGTCTTTAAAGTTATTGATATTTACACAGTCAACCATGTTCATCTTTTACAGAGTTAAGGACAGGAAAGCACCACGTTCAGATGCAATTCATACAGCGCTTCCTCATGATATTTAAAAAAAAATATTGATGCACGAAGCTTGAAAGTGAAATCATTTTCCCTACTGCTTTTCATTCATCATGCAAGGTTGCAGTTTGTAAAATTGCTCAAAAAACGACAGAGACTGTATTTTTTTTTAAATAACTTTTAGTAGATAGCACTTGCTTACACTTCCCATCTTTATATCTCACAGCTTTTTTGACTACTGTTTTAAGCATTTTTATAACGGGAAGTTGAACACTGAATAACTAACACATTGTCCAAAGAACAAGCTTACATTTAAACCAAAGTAAAACCTAAGTCCTGTGAACAGCATAATAACAGAAGCATCATTCTTTGCCTCTTAAGATTTTTCCATTGCCATTGCAGCAGCCCATCCTTGGTGAAAAGTGCATTTTGGACAGCCTCAGGGCTCAGAGTACATTATCTCAGATTCAGCATTCGTTCTTGATACTCTTTTAGAAGTAAGATTTCCCTTTGGAAAATGCATTATTGGCTATTTTAACAAACTGTAGCAGGGAAGTTCTCTTCTCTGGTTCACTACATTAAGGTGGGTAATGGTACAATCTCATCAACCAGCAAGAACTGGGAAAATGAAAATGAGCAGAGCACTGATGTAGCTCCTGTGCTGCCCATCTCATGCACACTAGTCAGAAGGATTAAGGGCTTTGGCTTTTTGCCTTCCTCTACCACCAGCTAGCACAGCCCATCTTGCCATGTCTCTTCATGCACCGATGGGTGTATAGCCCTTCTTCCGAGTTCACACAGGGGCTTTGTTCACCTCAAAAAAACTACTATCTTACTCCCAAATGCCAGACCTCTGTAGAGACTGCATTTGGTCATAAGGTCCTTAAAGAAACATTTACATTAGGGTTCACCAATTTTAAAAGTGCTCAGCAACAAAAATACTAGCATTCCTTCAACCTGCTGAAGAATGTAAAGGCATCAGAATCTATTCTGAAATTCTGTAAGCAGCATTACCTGCAGACTTTAATTCCTTGAAGGGAATACTCTTTTCTTTGTTAATATCTGTTTAACAGTAGGATACATACCTTCTTTTTTAAGCTTGCTTTCTCTTTTCCTAAATTTATCATGAGATTTCCAAGTCTTAAATATAAATCTGTCACCAGAAAAGGTTTTTCATGAGCACAGAAAAAGATTTATTCGTAAGACCAGGATCAACATTTCTGTGAAGCAATTACAAGCATAAAACAAACAGTTTACTGTTTGTAATTACTTCTAATGTCAACTCTGGTAGCAAGATCTGAAGGACACGCTAATTCCTGTTAAGTGGGCACTTAAGAGTTGAAGCGAGACAATTCACTGTTGTCATAGAAAAACTTTGTAACTACATTTCCAATCCAGCCTGCAAAGACATTAGAAAGTTTTAGCCACGCTTACAGACCATGAGAGGGATAAAAAAAAATAGTGTTAGACATCAATTTCTCAGGCTACAGTTGCTAGAATAGCCACAGCATAAGACCAACTGATTAATTAATTGTTTCTACAGAAAAAATGATGCTGTTTCTGTTGACAGAAAGTGTATCATTCACATCACTTCTAGACAATTAAAGTCAATTTTATAACCATGATAGTCTTTTTTATATATACACATATGAATACATACACACATTTATTACATAGCAAATGTGACTATGGTATGTAACTACTTCGTACACACTGTTCAGCTGAACAAGACAGACTCACAGTGAGCACTGCTTGTCAGTGGCAGCAATGACAGCAAGTTTTAAACAAGTCGAGCAACCACTGATTTCTTCAAAACCAACCCAGCATGCTCTGTTCCACCCCGAATCCCCGTGTTTGGTAGAAGATCTGGAACAGTGCTGAGAAGGCCTCAGAAGGTGGCCGCATCAGGCATTTTGAGCAGCCCTGTATTTATGGGCAAAATTGAACAGCAAGGAGTTGGGTACCATAATTAAAACTATTTGGATATTATTTTGTCCCCCCAGAAGCAGCACAACAGAATTTCCTCATTAAAAGTTCATATAACATTCAAATACCAAAACAAATAAATAAATTACTAACTCAGTAGGAATTCAAAAGCCGAAAGGCAGACGAAGAAAGGAAATACATTTTTCTGTCCAGAGGGTAAAACAGTAGCTGCCTGGCTGTTCTCTTGAGCCTTGGTCAAAGAACAGGTTGGCCCAACCTGTCACCTGCTCACAGCCTCAGACTGCTGTGATTTCTAGCAAGCACTTGCTAGATAATAGCAAGCAACGGAGATTACAAGTTATACATTAATCTGTGAATGTGTAATATTTGTCAAAAGAAAAAACAGCATCTTGCATTATTTTGCAGGTGCTTGAATTACTTAAAAATAATAAATAAAAGCCCAAGCTATAAAATTCAGCTAAATTCACATTTATTTCTAACTGCTACTATTATTCTACTGTGTCAGTAACCCATAATGCTATCCCAGAGTAGAATATTGCTGCCAATTTTACAAGCAAGCAATAAAAATAGTTTTTGCCAGAATTAAAACTGCATTTCTTTCCATTTATTTATTCATTCAACAGATGCATTAGCCAAGACACTGCACAAGCACAGAATATTAAATTATATCAGCTGGATAAGTTTCTAAAAAGAACCTAAAAATTTAAAAAGATAAGTGATTTGGTGAATTAATTTCTTCAGCATGTATGACTAGCAGCTCTCAGCGATCTTAAAGCATACTTTGAAAATACAGACGCTTTCAGGCAAGCACAGAAAGAGAAAATGAACTCTGCATCGTAATCACAGATTTAAACAAAGATTTAAAATTACAGATTAGCAATTTTATATGGACTCTCTACAGTCCACAGTTCTCTCTGCAGCTGCTGGTCTATGAAATTTTTGGGATCAAACCCATTTCCATTCTCTTTTCTTTGTGCTGTGGATGTGCAGATCTACTCCAGGCAATTTTGTGCCCAGCTGATCAGAGGATGTTATCCAGCAGACTGCCATACATGGCAGTTGTACCCAAAGGAATTATACACTGGCACCAAAGTGAGGATATACTGATATTGCTGATGATTTAAAAAAAACCCACATCCTTAAAGCAAGGTTTACAAGTCATGGTCTTAGCAGTTCCCTACAAAAGTGACCATGAAACTCAACATTCTCTCTCCACTTATAGCAAAAGATCATTTAGAAAACAAGGAAAGCCTATATAAATAATTCTGAAGAGCAGCTCAGTCACCCTTGTAGCAATTCTCACAACTTCCCTGTCCTTGCATCTGACTTCCTTATTTCTCATCAAAAATGCATCCCACCAACTCCATGCCTGGCTCATCCTAAATAGACGTATATTTTCTTCTTCCTTCTGCCACGTCACACACACACGTAAGATACAGGTTATATTGGGAAGGATAAGAGAAGGAGAAATGCACCAAAATACAAGGCGCCTAATACATAAATGAAAAGCTTCTCCAGTATGGCACAACCCAAAGTACCGTATATAAAAACACTATATCCAGTTTGTTCTATTCGTAATATCGATTTGTTTAACTGTTAGGTCCTGTATGATTACAGGTTTTGTTTAGCAAATATCTTTACACATAATTTAACTTCCTAGGTGATGGTAGAAGCAATGACTCCTGGATACTACAATCCAGGTAAAACATGCTTCGAATGTTGTTCTATATTTTTAGCCTATATTTAATAATCTTCTATGCATGCTGCAAGGTCTGTTTTCTTAGAGATGTGTTTTGTTTAATTTTGAAGACCTGGATGATGAAATAGAGAATTCTATAATGTTTAATCGATTTTTTTTTTAATCTCATTAATTATTTGCATGGGTGTTTGTTTTGCTTCCCCCCTTCCAATGCAGTAGAAGGCTTCAAGCAATTTAGACAGAAGTAAGGTTAGTGCAAGAAGTAATTTATATTCTGACTTCACCAATACATTACTTTAGGAAAAAAAAATTAATGTCCTGAGAGAAAGACTTAGATACATGAACTATTTTTCCACTCAAACCTCAATTTGCTCATTATTACTCCAAAGCACTGCCTTGGCTTAACTTTCTCTGTCAAGTCTAGTTAGACATAAGAAATCTGTACTTAAAGACCTGCAAAGAGAATAAATGTGGAAAATTTATATAGTTCCTACATTTTTCAAAAAGAAATTGGTCTTGTATTACAGAGACTGGACAGATTTGTGAAATACAGACTTTCCAGATCTGCCCAAGGCTTCTGGCATGTAGCCAAACTGTTTTTCTACAAAACAGAATGATGTGAAGAGAAACTATAAAGCAGATACAGGATGCTCAAATATTGTGGTCATGGACATTGCACAAGCAGCTAAAAACCTTAGCTGAAATGTTAATCCACACTATAACTATCTATTTAAATTTGCTCCAGATTAAGAGTACTGAATACAAACTAAAGTTTCTGTGACTAGTACCAACCCTTTATTTCCCCACAGTACAGTGAAATAGCTGCTTTGCCTACAAGCTTCAAGATTAGTGAGAGCAGTTATTATAGTCTCACAAACCGTATTACATCACAGCCTGTGATATTCATCAAGGTATGCATCGAACTGACAATCCAAAGAGCCGTACAGTCCTTACACAGAGATGTGCTCAAACACCACTGGACAGCCCTTGTTGACATTTTCGACCCTAGACCAAAGTACATATTGATTCTTGTGCTAATGCCGGCTTAAAGATTTGGGAGTGGGAGTGTTAAACAGGCTATTATCGAGAACCCAATAAACAGGTTCTCAAATCAAGGAGATTCTCTCATCAAAAAAAGTGGGGTTTTTTGATGGTGGTAAACAAAGCCAGTTTCTGAAGAACATATGAACAATTTGCAGGGGGGGAAGAAGTTACCCTGGGGGAACAGGAAGGGCTGGCTGGTTTTCTTTCTCCTCTGAAAGCAGGACAGCAGAAAAGGTATTATTACAACATAAAACAACTTCAAAGAAAAACATTTCCAACCTAACCACCAGCAGGTTTCAGATAGTAACCACTTTCAAAGGGCAGGCTCTCCTTTCCTTCCATTCTTTCCTCGCATTAAAACTAACTTGCTTGATTAATAAGAAAAAGAATGTTCTCCTCCATATTCATCTGTCTCTCAGCTGGACTCATCTCTCACTGGGCACCGTATCTACTGTGGAAATATGAGGACTGGAAAAGACCTCTACTTGTATCAGAACTGCAATTTCTCTTCTAGAAAGACAGCACAGTAACCGGCAGAGTCAGTAAGTAATAACTCACATGGTTTTCCTGTTGATAGGTTGTAGCAGTTGCTATATTCTGTCTTCCACATTTCCTCCAGGAGCTCCTAACAGTAGGTATCAATTTGCAGAGTTGCTAGCCTACCCAGTGATACTGCAGCTTCTCACTTTGAAGGTACTGGAATAACATTTTTCCTCTTTCCCACTCCAACTACACTTTATAGCTCCTATCACTGCAACTTATTCTACCAATACATTTTAATTTATTAAGTAGATCATCAGTGAATGCTGCTGAAGATTTTGACAAGTTTTTTCTCTATAAACATGTATTTGCTCACCATCCATCGGTATAAAAAAATGTCTCTACCAACCACTTTCAATTTCTCAACATTTTATTAGTAAAATAAAACCTAGGCTTCAAGCCTAATGACTGCAAAGCCACTTCCAGGCATTAACCATATAGGAAACAAACCTATTCCCTTCCTCAGACATACCACTGACACTATTACTCTCAGCCTACCCCCCAAGAAACAACATATGAAAGCATTTCTTAAACCAACTCTGGTTTGCTTCAGTACTACAATAAGTGATTTCAAATACACCAATTAGGTAGCAAGGTTAGAAATACTTTAGGAGACAGAAAAAAAAGAAAACATGGTTTAGGCAGAAAAATACGTGATATTTGAAAGCTTCAGAGATAAAATTAGTACTTCACATGCACACATAGGCATGCATTTTAAACACAGTTTAGGTGTTCATTTTAGACTGTAGAAATAATAGAATATTATTTAGATATAGATATTAAGATATTAATTTAGAAACATTTTTCAACAATCAATAGCAAAAACATTGAACTATGTTACAGATACAAATGATGGAAACTAGTGCACCCAAACAACAAAGGAAGAAAGAAAATAAACTGAAGATGATACCAAGACAATCACAACTTTGGAACAACATGCACAGCAATAAAACGAATATTATTTTTATCAGTGGAAATAGTGAATCCAGCACACCGCACCAGCTTAGTTCAGTTTTCTTACTATAATGCATTTATCATTATATCTTACTACTTTTAAACTTCTCTCACATGTCTTTTTATGGCATTACATAAACAGATTTTCTATCACTTTCCCTGAAGAACCTTGTAAAAACAATAACTCAAGAGCTAAGGTGGTAAAGAGTGGAAGACAGAGTACTTTATCATTTTTAAAAAATCAGACAAGAAAGCACATCATACTTAATATAATCTTTCAGATTCTGAGAACTTAATGTGAGGAATATCACCACTATCAGATTGATGTGAATGACTTCCTATGTCTGAACAGAGCACAGGGGCCTGACAGATGGTTTTAAGCACTTAGAGCAGTCATCCAGCAACTACTGCCCCTAGACTTTATTTTGTTGTCTGAAGAAGGCAAAGTAAGCTCCTGTCAGTGCAGTTACATGGAAACATGCAGAGCTAACTGTGTGCGGTCGCTGAATTTTGATTTTAAAGGTAGTAAGCCAGCCTGGAACAGGTTGCCCAGAGAAGCTGTGGATGCCCCATCCCTGGAAGTGTTCAAGGCCGGGCAGGATGAGGCTTTGAGCAACCAGGTCTAGTGGAGGGTGTCCCTGCCCATGGCTGGGGGTTGGATCTGGATGATCTTTAAGGTCCCTTCCAACACAAACCATTCTATGATTCTATAATACCAGATCTGTTTCCCACACTTCTTGTAGCGCTTCCCACCAGATCAGCTAAGGAGGTAACTGAGTGAGACCACGATGTGTAAACTCATGCTGGTGGTAACCCTTACACTGTGGGTGATCTTAACAAAATTAAAGGGACACAGTTCATGTTGTGATACCTATTCATGTTGTGTTCACTGTTTACTCGCAAGGCAATTAAGATCATAAGACTTTCGTCTCTTAATTTCAGCTAGAAAAATGCTCGCTACTAGGCACACCATGTGAACACTTAATTAAGAGAAAATTGTATTGCCTTTCTATTTTTTAGAATGACTAGAAACAAAGTCCCTCCAAGGTCTCTGTCAAATAAACAACTCTAGAGAAAATCCTCCTGGTTTCTTCTTTTGTTTTAAATTAACAATTCCACTTAGAGGATATTAAAGCAGGAAGGTGTGTATAAGCTCCTGCATCAGGGAATTGCAACAGGGTAGGTAGCGCTGCACCATCCCACATACTTTGCTAGGCACAGCTTCCACAGCATCAAGGATATCTGATGGAGAATCATGAACCAGATCCTGAAGTTTAAACTCTGCACATTAAGTTCAGCTACCTCTGAATCCAATTCACTGTCATAAGCCAGCCTGAAAGCTTACTGAAATGTTTATGCTGATGCTGTTCTGCCATGCACCTGGCACAGCGCTGCCTGAGCCAGGACTTGGGGACGCTAGGCAGCGCAGCAAGCCAGGCAGCAGGGATATCACTGAAAACTTCTTCCAACATATAAAATACTTTGATGAGAGCCAGGTAAGCAACCACCTGGGACTTCAAACCACAAAGCAGTATTTTCTCATTCTACAGCCACACAGTGCCAGCACTCGCTTTCCAACTTATGGAATCAACATTCTTTCAGGGGCACTTTCACAAGCTTAAACAATGCGAGCAGGTGGCTGGTTTTCTTTGGATGTTTGAAGCAATACAAAAGATAGGATGTCAGATTCCAAAAGCCTTTCCATAATAATGAAAACCCTCACAAAAATTCAGAAGCAAATCGCCAACTCAGTACTAAGAATAGTTTATAAAAGCAGAAATCTCTCAAATTCTCAAGAGTACTCAAAGTACAATTTTAATGAAGGAAAAACAAAATTCACAGCAATATTGCAATTTTTAAAGAAAAATGAAAGTTTTATCTTGAAGTTTACAGTGACAATTTAAAAATCTGCCAATAACTACTGCAAGATACACCACGAGTCACTGTTAATGTTCATACTAGAGGACAAACCACTTCCATGGAGAAAAGCTGGAGTCAGACTGATGCTATCCAAATAACTATTAAATTTACCAGCCATATTTCCCTCCTGAGAATAATTGATATTACTTTTTTTTTTTTTTTTTAACTAAAATGCTTAAATAATTGTGCAATAATGCACCAGGATCATGGTTTAGCTACAGCACTAAACCAAATTTACTGCTGTGATATGAAAAGGATGCCTTCTTTATATATGAGTGATAACCAGCACTGGTTCTGTAATGTTTGGTATCACCTCATTGTGCAAAACTAAAATTAGATCAGTTTGAGTATTAATTGCTAAACAGCGTTGTGTAACTTACACGTTTCCTCATGAGTACAGAAACTTCCAGTGCTGAAAAGGTCAACAGTTGAACTAACAAGGAATACTACTGAACAAATAACCCATGTCCAACAATTACACAAAGCCAAATGAATCTTCTAAGATATTCTTATTTCATAGCATAAGTAGGTAATTTTTCCATACTCAAGCTGCAACGTTAACATTAACTCAGCATCTTGAAAATGAATATATAGTAATTATATATAAAACTATGTGAAAGTACAAAACACATAATAATGTCATATATGTGCTTTATATCTATTTAAAATTACTAGTCTTTATGTGGCTTCCAAAGGTGTACAACTTTGCAAATACAAGAGGAGGCACAATAAAATTATATATAATTAAGTTGGAAAATCCAAAACTTTTTAAATCTATGGAGTTAACTGTAAAATGGAGACACTGAGATCCACAATGTCCCATGTTAAGGATGCTTTCTGGCAAGGGAAAAATGGAAGTTAGAAATGGAAAAAAAAAAAAAAAACAAAACCAAAAAAAACCCTCAAAGAACAAAACATAAAACTCAACCTAAATATGTCATTATAAAAATAGTAAACAAAGCAAGCTGTATGGTAATCAACAATCAGGGAGAAAAGAAAATAAACGTTAAGGATGAGACACTGAAGAGCAAATTGATTTTGTGGATGTCAGTCTTTACAACTGAAAAGGAATAACAGGTTTAGAACTGTTCTTAATAGATTAAGAAATGAGAATAAAGTATTTGTGTCAAAAGAAAGCGCAGACTGTATTACCATCGGAGTAAGAATGGTACTTATGTACAAATCCTAGCAGAGTTTTTGTCATCTATTCAGTGTAACACTCTTAAACAACAATAAAACCCTTTACAACTAGGACTTACGTACTGGACAGGAGTCAAGATCTATACCTTTTCAACCTAAAATCATGCTGCAGCACGATCCAGGCCAGCAAGCCGTAACTTCAGCATTGGGTAAAACAGAACACCTCAAACAGCATAACAAGGGCACGTCAGTACAACTCCCAAACCCGAACTGCTATTATCCACTGGTTTTTTCCTTGACATTACAAAAGTTACTGGATTTTCAACAACATTCTAACAAAGTTCTTTGCAAGAGGCTATTGAGGCAACTAAGATGCTACATGGTAAGAAGCACATTTTAGATACGGATGACAAGCTGCTAGAACAGATACAAACAATAAACTCTCCAGAAGAGCTATGCTAGAATTGGGCACCACACTGCCCAGCACAGGTAAGTGCAAGGTACAGGATGATCTATCCAGCTGCAATTGTGCGTGCGCACATGTAAATGATGCTGCAGAACAACCGAGGGCAAGATGTCCAAAATCACCCAATATTCATTTTCAAAAGTGACTTAAGCTCTAAGGAGATTATGTGTCACTGAAAAATTTGTATGGGTTAGGAGCACAAGTCTCTTGCAAATACGAGACCAGATGATGTTTTTAGACCCAGAAGCCGTAGAAGACCCAGAAGCAGACCAAAGAAGGAAATAGAAAGCGCTGCTGAAGCATTCAGGGCAGATAATCATAGAAACTGAAGAGTAATGCAGAGAACAAGGGAAGTAAGCAGACACAGTTTCCCAACTGGGCCAATAGAGACCTTCATAAATGTGTCTATTCACGACACCTGAATGTTAAGATGGCCAGCAATAGGTTTATGTAAAGTTAATCCCTAAAGCATACTAAAAGAATACTAAAGCTCCAAAATCAAGGACTCAGAATCGAGTACTTCATTTGGCCCTGCTATACCTTAAGAACCTAAAGGGTCTTTTTAACAAAGTAAGCTTCTTTAAAACACTGCAGTGCAAGATCACCCTGAATTCAGATTCTTAGCAACTCACCTGCAGAGTTCAGACCTCCAGATCTACAAGTAAGCTACCACCGTTTCGAAATGCAGTAACAGTCGACGTTAGGACGTTACTTCCTGCGTGGAGAAAGTAAGACAGCAGACAGAAGATAGAAGATCTCTACCCCTGTGCACCCAGCATCTCTTTATGTGCACATGCCTGCGTCCTTCGGCTCCACTCTGCCTCAAGCTCCTGCCTCTCCGCATTTATCGCCTCCTCACATCAGACCCAGCAGCCTCAACCCTTCACAGCTCTATTCTCTGTCATATACTCGGTCTCCCTTTCCCCTTGGGTTGTCATTCTCTGTCCTAAAACCCTTCATCACCAAACTCCTGGTTTAAAACTCCTGCTGTTCCCTGATATTTCTACCTTTTCATTACCCTTCCACTCCACTTTTCACTCCCCTAAAACCCAAAATACCAGTCAGATTGTTTCTCTTCCATTCTGTACTGATATAGAAACAGGTATAAGACAGGCACATTTTTCTTCTATGCTGGATGTCTGCACATGGCTCTCTTTGCCCACTCTTCCCCATCTACCCTTTGAGGATGATGTCATCTGTTCACACCATCTTAACTAGCATCTGCACAGCAATGGCTTGTAAGCATGTCTATCCATCCACCTACTCCTGATTGCCTCCATATGGTACTGCTGCTTCTCCTGATTTTCTCTCCAGAAAACTTAAGCTTGATATGTTCACAACTCAGCTCCTTATCATTCCTCTCAAACACTTTCTGCAGAAAAATCTTCTGCCATTATCACCTCCTGTATTATAGGAAGCATTTTGTGACCCCTCGGCCTGCGTTTGAACCACATTTCCACGCTATATCCAAAATCCCGTTGCCACTTTCCTCTGTGTGTACATCTTTTTCTTTCTAACACTCCAGCTCATCTCTGTTCAGGCACACACTGAAGAATTTGAAAGGGAGATGGAGATTCGTCTGTTTAAATTTAGACAGGCTTCCCTACTTATCCTAAGTCATACTGAAAGCAAAGTAAGTAAATCTCTTTAATATATTAGTATTTATGCTTTCATTTCAGGACCCTTCTTTATCACGTCACCCTTAAGCGCTATGCTGGAATCACTGGTTGCAAGCTTTTGGGAGGCAGATGACAGAGAGAGCTCAGTCAGTTGCTACTCAGCACAGCCAGCTCATACCTACTGATCTTTGTTAAAAGTTTCCGCAATCTTTATTTAGGTATTTTCTGAACATAAAAGAGCACAGAACAGTAAGCACGCCAGACGGATATGTAGCCATTTTAAAAAATAAATAAAGTATGCTGTTATCTAAAGATAAATAATATATTTGATGGCTGCCTGAGTGAAAGAGAAGAAAATGCAGACATCCGAGTTACACAACCGCATTTTATAATTGCGTTAACTTAAAAACAGAGGATCACATCAAATTTCACCAAAATCGCAATCTTCACACACCTGCTTATGCAACAACCATGCCTTAACATTTAGTATTTCATCAAACTTAAAAAAAGATCTTTAAAATCGAGAAAAAATAAATCAGAAAAAGTCCCAAGCCCCACACTTATTTGCAATGCAAAACTACCAGCAGAACATTTTATACTCAGATATTCCTAAATTGCTTGCTTCAGCAAACTAAGTTTAAAAAAAAAAAAAAAAAAAAAAAAAATTTTAGGTTGTGTACTGAATTTATTTCCAAGGTTTACGACAAATTAGTACTGATTAAAATTGATATTGCGCTACACTTCTCCTCCTCATTATGTGGTTGTGAGCACTGTTTATACTGATAGAACAGATTCAGAAATAAGTTACAAAAAAGTGAAAATGAAGACACCCCCCGCTTCCTGCAAAGTGAAGAACAAGAACATCATGCAAGACATTCTCACAAAGACCCATGAAGTTTGAGGCAAAATTCATATGGAACATACATGATTTTTCTTTTTAGAAGTTAACATTTCAACAAAATTAACAACCTACACTACTATACATACATTGTAGATAGTTATGGGTCACAAAAAGAATATTTTTCTGATTCATTATTTACACTCAATTATCAACCCATCTTAAGGTTCTGAATAATCTCTGTGAATCCTCATAGAAATTTTCTTAATATACGTGAGGCTACCAACTTGTCCTGAATGTAATGACTCAGGACGAGACCTACACGTTCACTTGCATATAAACACATCAGGTGAAATTCAGCATGGCTCAAAGAGGCAGTTTTATTTCAAAGATGCTCTTAGGAAAAAAGAAAAAAAAAATCACAAATGGAAAGTAGGCAAATTCAAATATAGACTGTTGGAAGCTTTTTAAGTAATAAACATTTAATCCCCTTTTGTGTGTGTGTGTCATGTGGTTTCCAGCGTACACAAAGTAAAGAGTGAAAAGGTAAAAATAAAACTGGTGTACCCTTAATATATTCCAGAATTCATAAATCATTTGCAAATTTAGTCCTTTTATAAAAGAATCCTTATATAAATCAGGGGGAGGGGGGGCATCAATCCCATATATGAAGCACAATTTAAGCCCAACATCACTGACCAATCAAAATTAGTGAATGCACTGCATCTCTCTGCAGTGAGGAGCAGCGACAAGGTAGGCTGTCATTCTGCAAAAGCTGCCCATCGCAAGCTTTCCTCTCAGAAGCACTGCTTTTCTTTTTTAGAAAGCTTGAATCTCAGTGGTGTCTCTGGAGACAAGAAGCCTTCAGTATGTTAAATTACTTTCATTATGTATTTTCAGATGCTTATTGATTCTACAGTAGGAAGAGTGGGAGACTGCAGCAGCCTGTAAACCAGAACTAAAGCAGTTGTATACATTAGCAGCATGCTGAAACAATGGCACAGTACAGGCACAAATTTTCATTAAGGTCATTTTTTGAAGATGTGCTTATTACCCTCTTTCCCTTCTACTCTGCTAACAAGTGAACAAAATGAATCCCTCCAACCTGGAACTGCTTCACCTGCATCGAGAATTTATCAAATCTTTAGTGGAGGTAAGATCTGTTCCTTATTATGGTATGCAGATTAAGCAACATTTAACAACAAAAATTTGAGAAAAAAGGGAAGAGATCAAGATCAACTTACATTAAGCACTAGTATCTTGTTATATTTGAGACCAGGAAATATTCAAATGCTATTTCCCCCTCCCCATTAAAAACACAATGGTAGAAAAACGTTATTTTGTATGAAAGTCTTGTAGCATATTAAGAACCTGTTTTGTTCATACAACATCAGGACAGTATAGTTTAAGCTAATACGGGGGAGGGGGGGGAAGGGAATATCACATAATGCAACCGGGAATATTTTTTCCTCCCTCAGCAGTATTTCCAAATATTGGCAGTTAAATATGTTACAGATTTATTCAGTTACTCTCTGAAGGATCAGATAGCCTGTAATTGGGGTATACTTATTGCTTTATGAAGGTTGGCTAATATGACTAATCTCTGATTGCTTAAGAAATGCCCCTTTTTTTGTTGGGGGTTTTTTTAAACTCATTTCTTTCATTACCCTGTACATTCAAGCCGTCTGTTGAAAACACAGATTTGCTAGACATTTCTTTCCAGAAAGGAAATTACAACAGTGTGCAAATTAAACAGAAACATATTTCCTATAAAGCTCATTGACTCTGCTCAGTTCCTCACTGGAAGACAAGAGAGTTGTATGTATAAACTACCTGCTCACAAGAGCTATAAAACTACATTTTCGAGCTCTAGTCACAGACGCTACATCCAACAGTTACTGCTTCCAGTCGGGGGTTTTTTTGTAACCTGCACTATCTGGAGAACAGGAAACTTGTCCAAAAAACTAAATTCATGTAAGTTGACAGGAGAATGGCATGATTTTACTAGCAAACCGTGAACACACTAACTGATTTTCTATGTAATTGATAAGATCCAATTTTAGAGTTCTGTTATTCATGAAATAAGTGATATTAGAAAACATTCTTTTGAAATTCTAAGCCCTACTTTTAACCTTTTTTTTCCTCCCCTTCACAAGGGCATGCAGCAACTAATTCAGTTTTACAACTGACAATATGAAGAATGCAGTTGACCGGGTATCTTTCTAGCTGTATGACCTACAAGCAGCAGGATGCATCACTAAAATGTATTCTTAAGTCATAAAGGAATTAGAAACAAAACATGGAACACACTTGTATTACCATTTGCGTGCACGACACTTCAACAATATATATGGAAGACTAACACATCTGCTCAGATTTTCATTAAAAGAAGAGTGCAATGATTGATTCTTAAAATGGTGAGCATTTCTTAAAGAGGGATTTATAATTTAAACCAGAATTGTGGAAACTACTGATGCATGAAGAAACAATGAAACATGAATTCCCCAAAGGAGAATATTTATACTTCACCAGCAAGCTGAATAAGGGTTTAACCAAGCTTTTTCTATACTACTCATTAAATAACTTATTTGTCATAATGACTAATGGATTTTTTTTCCTCTCAATGTTATGGTCTGTTATGTATTCTCCTTAAATGAAAATAAACCAAATTAGGTAACTCATGGTTACTCTCAAGGCACATGAACTGGATTTTATGATGTATAGCAACTTCTTTGACTAAGCCATCACTCCAGAGTAATAAGCAGGAATATTACAGAAAGAAACACGCAACCATAAACTAAAGGATGTCTACATACACTCTGAACACAGAGATCACGATTTATTTTTTTTTTAAACCTGGAAAATAAAAACAGGCTGCTACAAAATGCAACAGGGGAAAGAAATTAACATCACTTAAAAGAAGGTTTATTTGCTATTGCTGGCTTGAAACTCAGAATAGACACACAGAACATGCACTGGTCTGTAGAAGTATCTCAGGCAATTAAGAAGTCCCCATGTTTATTCAGAATTTTTTGCTGCTGAAATGCTGGAACAAAAAAAAGAAAAAGAAAACCTGCAAGGAATGAAATAGGAGCCCAGCTACTACTCGGTTTCCAGGTTACAGTGCATGTCAAATACCTGTCAGTGACACCATGTATGAATTTATGACAAGCTGCTGCAATGATCTGAAAGGCCCTTGAGGCACAGAGAACAGGTAGGTCAGCAGTTGCATGCACCCCACCTCTGCTCAGCACCTGCAAGGGAACAGGCACGGTCCAGAAAGGCGATGCACTGGGCAAACCAGCTGCCTGCCTTGACCT
Organism: Rhynochetos jubatus; assembly: GCA_027574665.1. Lineage (NCBI taxonomy): Eukaryota > Metazoa > Chordata > Aves > Eurypygiformes > Rhynochetidae > Rhynochetos > Rhynochetos jubatus. The sequence goes on from CM050652.1 coordinate 15,475,565, forward strand.
TTTTGCTTTTATTTCACTGAAATCTAATCAAGGAGGCAATGTTTAATCTATTAATAAGACTTAGCACATCTGAAGTTTTCGGTTTGCACTAAATCTCAGTCGGCATAATGGTAGAGTTAGGATTGTCATTTGTTTTAGCAGAGCTGCTTTTGATTTCCTCCTGGCTTTTGCTAATATGAAAGAATCCATCTATTCGCTAATGCATTTGGAATGGTTTCTTGAAATCCATTTACAAGCCAGGACAGCATACACAGAGGAAGTCGTACTCCTGAGGGTTAATATAAACCTAATAGAGGTTGCCTGAAATAGAAATTAAACAAAGCTTTTGAAACACTTCTTGTTTCATTTCACACCTGAGACTAATACGTTCTAATTTGCATCTTTTGTATTTAAAGAGGTACATGTGAAATAACTGTTGAAGCAAACCAAGAATTTTCATCATACAATTTGCAATTAATAGTATTGTGCAATTGAGGCTTTTCAGAACTGCAGATGAAATCCATTTGCATACTGTATCCCAAGTGTGCTTAATTCATACTTTCATTAAGAAAGAGCTCAATTCTGTTCACCTCAGTGCTATCCATTTTGAATGTATTCAGAATGGAACAAAGGTCCGCATTTATTTTCATGGGTATTACATGCAGATACCACATTTACAACCTATCGGCCTATGTAAAACAAAAGCAGATGAGCCACAAAATAAAGAAATCGCCTAGATGTAACAAATGCTACTTTTTTTTTTTTAACCTCACTTGAAACAAACATGCTATGTACATAAATCTGTTAGATTTAACTGCAGTTTGTATTAAAAGTAACAAAACCAAAAAACAAACCCAAACCCCCAAAAGAAGCAATTTCCTTTTTATTTTCTAAAATCATTCCCTTAAATCTGTACTTGAATAAAACTAAATATTCTTCCATTCCATGTAGGCACTGATTTCTTGAAGAAACTGAATATTTAAATCAGAAAAGGAAATGTAGTATTTTTATAATAAATTCCATTCACTCAAACCCACATAAATTTTGCATTTGAAATTACATATACTTACATAAAATTATGGCAGTGGTAAGTTTCATACATGTAGATGCACACAAGACAAAATTAAACAGAAGTCTTCAAGCTCTGCAAAAGTCTGCTGAAATACAGACCTTCAAGTCTCAGGTCACAACACTCTTGCAAACTCTTCCTAAGAAAGAGGCTGATAAATTGCCAAAAGTAATTTAAATGTTCTTTTTATGATATAATAAGCAACAGTGCTCCGTGTTCCTATCACTTTCTTCTTCCACAAGGGCCTTTTTAAAATTATCTTGAGTACTAATTTGTTAATACTTAACAACATACTTCTGAAGTGACCCTCAACTCAATACAAAGGCAATGCACAAGTATAGTTTATTCAACAAATGGGCCCTTTGTAAGAACCACATCACTATAAATAAAGCCTTGTCGCCCTAAGTGGAAGCTTTTTTTTTTTTTTAAACAAATCCTGCTTTCCTTTAAAAAGGAAAGACCTTAATCGAGATCCTCAGGCTTTTGAGTCCATGCCAACTTAAGCTCTAAACATAGAGTAAATGGAGAGTTTTATAAGAATAGACACTTCTCCTCCCTCCTCCTTCCCCAGCATTTATCTACAATAAGTGTTAAAAAAAGAAATCAAATAGTTCCATATTTTATTTCACCTTTCAGGAGAAAAAACAACTGCAACAAAAGAATGTGTTTCTCCCCCATTCTGGATGCCAACATGCAGTCGGAATCTAACATTACAGTTCGAGATGCCGTGGATGACATCGACACCAACATGTACCGACCACTGTCATATCCATTAAGCTTTCAAGTTTCTCTCACTGGATTTTTGATGCTAGAAATTGTTTTGGGACTTGGCAGCAACCTCACTGTGCTGGTACTTTACTGTATGAAATCCAACTTAATCAATTCTGTGAGTAACATAATTACAATGAACCTTCATGTACTTGATGTAATAATTTGTGTGGGATGTATTCCTCTAACTATAGTTATCCTTCTGCTTTCACTGGAGAGTAACACTGCTCTCATCTGCTGCTTCCACGAGGCTTGCGTCTCTTTTGCAAGCGTTTCAACTGCAATCAACGTCTTCGCTATCACTCTGGACCGATATGACATCTCCGTAAAACCTGCCAATCGAATTCTGACCATGGGAAGGGCTGTGATATTAATGACATCCATATGGATCATTTCACTTTTTTCCTTCCTGATTCCTTTCATTGAAGTCAACTTTTTCAGCCTTCGAAGCGCAAGTACTTGGGAAAATAAGACACTCTTGTGCGTGAGTACAAACGAGTACCACACCGAGCTAGGAATGTACTACCACCTTCTCGTTCAGATTCCAATCTTCTTCTTCACTGTTATAGTAATGCTGATTACATACACCAAAATACTCCAGGCTCTAAATATTCGGATTGGCACACGATTTACAACGGGACAAAAGAAGAAAGCTAGAAAGAAAAAAACTATTTCTTTGACCACTCAGCATGAGACTACAGACGTGTCCCACAGCAGTGGGGGAAGGAATGTCGTCTTCGGCGTAAGGACTTCAGTGTCTGTCATAATTGCCCTACGTCGAGCTGTAAAACGGCACCGGGAGCGACGAGAACGGCAAAAGAGAGTCTTCAGAATGTCCCTCTTGATTATCTCAACATTCCTTCTCTGCTGGACACCCATCTCTGTTTTAAACACCACCATCTTATGTTTGGGCCCAAGTGACCTTTTGGTAAAGTTGCGATTATGTTTTCTAGTAATGGCATACGGAACGACTATATTTCACCCTCTACTTTATGCATTCACGAGGCAAAAGTTTCAGAAAGTTCTGAAAAGTAAGATGAAAAAGCGAGTTGTTTCAATAGTGGAAGCAGATCCCATGCCAAATAACGCTGTAATACACAACTCATGGATAGAGCCTAAAAGGAACAAAAAGATTACCTTTGAAGACAACGAAGTAAGGCAGAAATGTTTAGTACCTCAGGTTGTCACTGACTAGATTTCAGTATTCACCAAAACACAAGTGGAATATTTGAACAAATTGTAGAAAAATACTGCCAAATAAGAAAAAACTTTTTTTAACTATTGGCGAGACTGTAAATTTTCAATATATACGTTAAATAGAGTAGGTCTTGTATATTCAATTTCTTCATTATGTAAGATATATGTTGCATGACCGTTTGTTAGCGTAACACCACGTGTATATTTGTCAAAAATATTCAAGTCCTCTTTTTTTAGAAAATAAATAGCCTTAAAGAAGTGCAAACTTTTAAAGATATTTGTATGGCTCAGTTTCTCTGTAAATATAAAAGAATTTTTAAACAAAAATTCCACTTGGGAATACTTTTCTGAAGCATAAAATCAATATTTTGCATGACACAGCATTTTTAAATTTAATTCATAAACAGTATCGATCAGAGATATTCTGAATGCTATACAGCTACAACTTGGACACATTGTGATCTCAGATTTAGATGGATGCTTATTTCAAATTTCTCCGGCATGTAATTACCATGCACATGTAGACAAAGCCATTTACATGATGTCCTTTAATTAATGGTTCAGAATTCGTTAATTTAGGGGGGGGGGGGGGGGCGGGGGGATCACGCTGGTCCAAAAACTGACAGTTCTTTCAAGGAAAGAAAAAAGTCTCGCGTATATGGTCTCAGATCCACAGTTTCTACACAGAAAATACACAACTTGGAATAATTACACAGGAGGAGTGGAGGGGGGAGAGACAGGCCAAATGAAGGCAAAACCCACAGAGACCAGAAAGTTAGTGGGCTTGATGCTACAAGACAAGCAATCAGCAAAGTCATTCCTGTGCAAAGGCTTAGATTTTCATGCTGAAAGGGTTTAGCTAGAGCTCTAGTGTGACATGGGGACCTCTTCTACAGAGTTTTTTTATTCATACCGTCTATCTACATAGATACAGCTGTCAAGTGCCACAGCCAAAGTAGAAGATCATCTTCTTGCCCTCAATAACTTTTGTATTATTTTGATTTCACTTCCCCTTCGATGGTGTTGAGTTCTAGCCATGCAACTGCTTTGTCACAGACCGATCATTAACACTGCCAGCTGCCCTATTTCTGTACTTCCCAGACAGCCAGGGTATACCATCATTCTACATCCTCTTTTCCTATGTCATCTAATACCTGCAATGAAGAATCAAGGAGCCTTAAGAAGTCATCATCATCCATAGCACTGTAAGCAAGAATTATGATATTCATCCAAACAAAAGTTTGTTGAGTGGTTTGCACTATTCCATGCTTTAAAAATTCATAATTTCAATGACCGGTGGCTACATTATTGACTCACCAGTTACAGGGGGGGAGGAGGAAACAAAACAAAAAACTGCAAAATCAATTAGTATTATTTCACTTGTCTTGTTATATAAATTGCTCAGTGTGTCACCAGCTACCAGTATAATTAAAAGGCTAATTCTCAATAGGTATTGGCTTCTATTAAAAAAAAAGGTAACCAAGCATATCCTTGAATATGAGAGCTAGTTTGACTAAAGATTTCTGAAGCACTTTTCTGAAGTGTCTTCATATAAAAAAAGGATGGGTTTAAGGGAGTAAAAAGCTATGTTCCATTACAACATTAAATTATTAATCATATGTGTATTTCCAAAACTGTTTTTCTGGTTAAAAAAGAAAAAAGCAGTACTTTCAGTGTACCTTGGTTTACTTAGGCTCATGCCTCAGCTTACCAGCAGACTGATAATAGCAGACAGCTCCATATTCCACAAAAAACAGCCACTTACTATCATCCAAATTCTGCCTAGAAGTTTTATTATATAACTGATAACAATTTCTTATTTAAAATTACTGTATAACATATTCAAACATAATTTTACTGACTTTTAGAAAAAAGTTAGCCCAACGACACCTGCATTGAACTGTACCAGCTCAGACTGTTGATTTCATCCAAGCTATCCCTAGTTTCCTACAAGAACTGAAATCCTTCATCTCATCTGAGAGATTGCAGGGGGGAACTAAATTTAATGGTTTTATGCAAGAAGCTTTTTTTTTTTCCCTTTAATCCCATATAGTCCAAATTTATCATTTCAAAAATATTCTTTCAGCAATAAACTCTTGTGAAATGTGCCCCAAAAACCTAAGCAGGAACTATTATTTTTTCTTTTTCGTAACACTTATTCCTTTCTCTGCCTCGCTATCCTCTGTATTCAGAACACGAGGAGGAGAATGTGGGATCTCTAGGGTTAATGGCATAATATCATTTAACTGATTACTTCTCTTCCAATAAAGCATTCTTAAATCAATTAAAATACTATTCATTTATTTAAAAAGAAGAAAAAAAGAAAGCATAATGACTACAACATATGAATAAGCTTACACCATGTCCTTATCTGAAATAAGCGTTTAAGAAGAGATTTCAGGCTTGAAAGGTTTCTTGACAACATGACTTTACTTTTTAAAATTAAATAAACCCTCAAGAACTACACGTTTAGTGTTAAAAGCTCATTCATTAGAAAGGCAGACTCAATGAAGCAGTACTTCATAACGAAGTGAAAATGCAGCCAAGGAATTAGTCAGAGAGATTAAGTCAGGTTTTAAAGGTTGTGTCGATCAGAGACCTTGACTGCCTTTAAGAATATAAGCAAGTTCATTTTTACATTTACTATTGTTCTACTTTCATTAAATAAAGGAAAAAAAACCCCGTCATGTGGGGGTACACTTTGAGGTTTGCAGAAGAAAATTCTGCATAGAGCAGGAGTAACACAAGTAAGAACGTATGCAATCCCACTTGCACACAGGAGTCATTATAAAACAGAATCATATGTGATCTGTACCACAAAGACTGCAGATTTAACACAAACAAGACAAAATAAAGAGTAACTAGTGAAGGAACACTGTATATCCTACAGGTGCAGGAGAGGATTCTAGGAGGGATATGAAGGTGTGCCGTGGGTGCTTGACAGACAGACTAAAAATGCAAAACCAGGCAGCACGACTGGAGAAAAAAGGGCAAATACATGCCACAGTATTGTACAATAAGAAGCCCACTACATTCTTACAAATGATCTCACCACAGTGAGTCATTAGTTCAATTACATTTCACACCACTCAGCCTAAGGCAAGCAGAACTGTATAGGACTATAAAAATTTTAAATCCAGCAAAAGCACCTCGGAAACACAAGCAAACACCACCAGTTTCCTCACATTCTCTGTCCCTAAAGTATTAGCTGGTGTCTACGCTGTCTTTTAACTTCAAATGCATTTCCATTCAATTTTACACTGTAAAATGAGGTCAGCCCACACTAAAAAAAGCTGAGTGCCCGTATCTCTTAGAATAACGAAGAAGCACACTTTAACACACTAGTACATCACAAAACAGCAAAACAGAAATGTCAATACATCACAAATATCTACTTTCAAGTTGGCAGCAATTTTTATGGATTACAAGGCACTGCTACCCGGTCAGAAGTTCTGTTTACTTCATTAGTGCCAGGGGAAGAGAAGTCATAGAATACATCAGATTACAAATGTATGCATCCAGATACATATTCGATCAAGGCACCTCTCTTCCTTCACTGTTACATAAATACACACACGTACATAACACATAGTTATTATACATCCATACGCACTGAAAGTGCCGTTCGACGGTAGCATCTCTGTTATATTTATATGGAGGGGTTTTTGATAAGAGTGCCTCTGAACTGGACAGACAGGCACTATGCCCCACCACACACACATACTTTACCACCTCCCCAACCCCTCCACTACCTTTTACCTTTTGTTTTTCTTTTTAAATGGAAGAACACATTCAACAAGCTATATAATTTACCTGGGCACAAGGAAGAATTTTACTGAGCTGTTAAGTGTTACATATATAAATCACAATGCACATAATAGTCCTTTTTCAACATCAATTTATGTGCTAGTCATAGAATTCATTGATAGCTGAGTATTTTAGACATGTTTGTTTCCTCTGAAGAAAGTGTTTTAGCTACCAATTTACATAAAACTCTTTCAAAAGGAGAGAATACAAGATTTTTAGCAAAGCTTCAATGTAGTATTGAAAAAAATAGAGAGTACACTAACTTACCCTTCCCTCCTAATTGATCAAACAAAATACCGCCAACATACAGCTAAGGACAATCAGCTTCTGTCTCAAGCCTTTCCAGCTTTGTAACAGCCAAATTCCACTCCCACTTCACACATTCTGCTGTAATATCACTGAATTTATTTTTCTTACACCAACAGGAGAGAAGAATGTGACTCTGTAATTACCTTCTTTTTCTACTGCATAGAACACTCGTGCAAATTCAAAAAGCAGAATTAAACACAGGGTTTGGGTACTTAGGAAAAAAAAACCCCAGACATATTAACGGACTACCAGGAAAATCAGAATTGACTCACAGCCAATGAGTGTTAAAGAATAAGGATGTGAAGTAGGTGGAGAGTGTAGGGAAAGGGGAAGAGGGCAGAAGGTGGAAGGAACTGCTGTAAGGCAGCTATGGCCATCAGGACCACAGAAAGGTTGAGGGCAACATACCCCTGCCATGGAAAGAATGCTAACCTTAGATTATAACAAACAAAAAATACAAGAAGAACTTATCTTTGAACCATCAGATGTGATATGTGGTTTCGCCAAAATTGCTGGGAGAAGAGGGGAGAACGACATGAAGAGCAACTCCAGAAAAGGATTTAACAAATTATACACGGAGTAACAGACAAACTGAGAGAGTGCATTATTCTACTCTTTTCCCGGAGACAAACTAAATATTTTACCAAGCACAAAGTACATACAGAGTACATGCATTGCAAGAACAGACCTGAAAAGAAAATTATATTAGATTGTAATAAATTTTAGTGACAAATTTTAAAAAATGCTATTGAATTTTCCCTCAAGTCAGTATTGGTCAGATAACTTCAATTTGTCTTGATGCTTGAGTGTGTTTCACTACCATAGTATGTTTTTAACTACTGCTTCTTTATCTCAATTTAATTATTTTTTGTAGAGAATTAAATTGAAAGAGAAATACCATCAGACATCTTTATGTTATTTGATAAAATTACACTTCAGTGATTATTATAAATTGAGTTATGATGGAAGAAATATCTTCCTGTGTATTTATTTTATAGATTTCCCTATCAGCTGCTTTCCTATCTTACAAAGAGGTTCTCAGAAATGAAAATAAATTCAGTTAAAATTAAAAACGAGAAGATTTACAGTGGAAGTTCTGTGGTAGGAACATAACCTGAAATTATTGAAACATCATTTATTTTTTATAGTTGGAATGAATTACATCCTTTGAATATATGCATTTCTATATCCTCATTCTGATTCCTGACACTGCGCAGCCAGGCAGGCAGGCGGGCAGGCTGACAGCACAAAGCTGTTGGCAAACAGCACGCCCTTGTTTCCTTTCCAAGACGGGTTTTTGGAAATACACTTTTGGTTTCTGTTACCCTGCTATGATCTCTAACTTCCTACCCTATCTTGCAACAGTTTAACTTGATATCATATCTGATAAACAAATCGATGTCACTGCTGACACAACATCATTGCTGTAAAATCTGTCACTCCGGTTATGTCAGACTGTTATTAACAGAGCAATATTAGCCCAGCTTTACTTCCACTGTACTAGGATCTCTCACAATCTGTTGTGAGGTTTTACTTCAAAATAAACCCAATTTAAACTTAATTAGAAGGGGGGGGGGGGGGGAGGGGGGGGAGGGGGGGGAACCACAACACAATAACTGGTGCTATTGCTATCCTGTATCATGGTTTTCTTCCAAATCTTATTTCAAGGTATTTTTCATGAATCCCTGTCACAAATAGAGAAGCAAGAAGGGAGAAGTAGAGAAAAGGACAGCTTCCCACATTAGTAAATTATTACAAATATCAGCGAGACTTTGTGCACTAGTTTGCATTTACCAGCATGTTGAAAAAGAAAATGGGAAAGGCCATTTGCCATGCTATGTATCATCACAAAACAAGAGGTGAACGTGAGTACTGCTGTTGTAAAACACCTCAACAGCAGCGAGGAAGATCTGTTATTCCTGCTCAGAGCTCTAACAGCGAGTAAGTGACATCCATCAATGAATGAGAACGAACCAAAGAGGTGAAAAGAATTTGTGGGCAACGGGAAAGTTTTAACGAAGTTAGGTGGTTAAACACCAACGGTGGCTTCCACAGACTAAATACCTAATCCAAAAAGAACTCTCATGGAAAACTACTTTCTCTGTGTGTGTGTGTTTTGCCAAAATACGGCACACCTGCACATATATGGGACCTAAACCAAGAAGGTTTAGCATATGTAATTGTTGCTACTGCAATCAGCAAGTAAAGGATTTCACAAGAGATTTTTTTTTCAGATACAGCAGATGATCTAGGAGTATATTTGCATGTAAATCACAAAAGTGTTACTGGAATTATAAATTCATCTTTAGAACAGTTACCAAGCAAACATCAAATTGCAAGATATTTCCAAGTTGCGTGAATCACTTCATTTTCCATGTTTAAATAGGAACAAACATTTAAGTTTAATAATTTTGACCCTATGAGGTCATATGCCTACACATAGAACACGGGATTTATACAGCTCATCTCCAGTCATTTCAAACATGGATAACACACAAAAAAGTGCACATAAAGAAGAGTTAAAGACGCCTCTAAAAAGATTAATGTATTCAGAAGTTTCTGACAAATCTAACCTCAGCTGTACAGCTTACAGTGCAGATTAAATAATGTGGAATCAAAGTGGGAAACATTTTATTCAGTCACTGAGACTTTGTTATGCCCCAATTTTGTTTCAGTCAAAAATCTCAAGTTTCTACTACGTCTTTAGTTTGCAAATTAGGTCAGCTGAAAATTGAATGGGGGCGGGGAACAGAATCTTTTAAATTGTAGACAATCTGCCATAGAAACAGTACATTCTCAAAATAATAGCATGCTCCTCCTTAGGTCAGCTATTCACATCTTGCCCAGAAATGGTGAGAAAAGAGATAGGAGACCGTGCTCTTCTTCAGCTGAAGACGGTGCACCTTTAAGGTAAGGCAGCCAAATTTGGTGCCTGTGAGAAATGGAAGGCTGACCTGAATGGTAAACAAAGACTAGACTACTTTACTTTTCAAACTGTAACTGAGAAGAATCCATAAAACTCTTGATGAAAGTAGTATTTTTAAATTGCGTGCATGAGTTGGGAGACAAAGAGGAAAAACTACTCCTGTGAAAAAAGCCCATTTTTAAAACAGTTTCTTATGTGCAAGAATTAAATCTTACTCTACACTACTCATTACTTTGTATTACATACAGCAACACCTTCGGTGATCTTTACAGCAAGGAATATTCTATAGGAATACTGGCTCCCATCCAGGACCTGAACAAAGATTAGATTTCAGTCTTCTTTTCATAGCTATTCTTAGATTTTTTTTTTTTACCTTAACTGGTTCATACTTTAATTAGAAATGAAGAGGATAAAATTAGTTATTATGTTTAAGACTTGAACAACCAGTACTTACTTGAGGAATTACAACAAAATTGTGTACACAACCTAATTTTTCAATTATTTTATACTTCTGAATTTGCCAGGCCTCATTTTCCAGTCCTTAGCTCGTGTCATTTCTTTCTCTGCTAATCAAAGAGCCCTTCTGCGACCCTTTATTTTCTCCCCATGAATGCATCTCTACAGTCTTAATCTTCAAGAAAGAGAGCCCCTTTAATCTCCTACTGTGACATGTATAATAGCATTTATTCATAGATATCCACAAAACTATGTTTTTAACAGTACAGCACAATTCCCTATTGTACCAATAGCAGAAGTACAGATTTGCCTGCCATAGCCGCATGAATGCTAGAACAGAAACAACATGGGTAAAGCAATCCCAGCATGGATGCTGTCAAATTCCAGTGCTTTACAGAAGTTTACTACCATATTTTCATATTTGTAAAACCAGAGCTTATACTTCTTTTTCTTTTTTTAGAAAAGGCATGTTATGTGTCCGTGTTGAACATTCAAGGTGCTCTGCCCATTCACAGCTGCTTCTCCTCCATTATTCTGCCTTAACCTGAGGGGGACACGCATAGACAACTACCACTGCCTTACTTGAGCTCCCCTAGTAACAAAATTATCTACCAACAATCTAGAGCAACTGTGAGGTGAGGAGAAGATGGCTTATCTAAATACTCACTTAGGTGAACAATACCCTAAGGGAGGTTTAAGCCATCTAAATTGTAGATTATGCACATAAAAAATAAATCTATAGTGCATTTACACAATTTCTTTAATCAACTAAATAATCAAACCACACAAATTTGTTTGACAACACGTTTTCCATAAAAATGTAACTGACTGTGATTAATTCGTCTGTACAGGTCTGAATTCTTCCTTCAAATGAATTCAACTTCTCTACTATTATTCTATAGCAGCTTTGTGTTTAATTGACTTTGATTTCAACAGAAATACCCCGTTTCTCCTTCTGAACGCTGGAGCAACACAAGCTGGACATTCCCCTTCCCCATTCAGTAAGGAGTTACAGAGAAACGGCTCTGGGAAGTTAGTACGTTTGTATAACATACTCCTTAGTCATTGCTGGATTACAAGGTATCCTTACTTCATGGAAGAACAAATTACCCTGTCTCCAAAAATAAAGCAAGTGTATTTACTGAAAAATCCTCCTATTCTAAATCTTTATGAACAATCTCAAAACTTGTATATGAGTAAGACTATTCCATGACAGCTGTCGTTCTGGTTCCTGTCAGCCATGGATCCTTCTGCAATATTTTAAATTTATCATATCTATACTCTACACTTGTAATGCATTCAGTAGTGTTTATAGATTGGTTTCCAATAACACTTGTCGTCTTTGCTTTGTCTCCACATTAGAACAGGTCTCTGGCCAGGACCACTCTCTTTCTTCATTGCCAACAAGCCAATATTTCACAATCTAATCTAGTCTTCTCAGTAAGCTTTAGACTTTCACATTTGTCTAAATACTTTTGTCCAAACTACTGAACAGAAGATCCTCTGCGTTGGCAAATTAACTCTTTCAAAAATGAAACATTAAACACTGGGTCTATTCTCTGTTTGCTCTATGCATCACGACTTGCCCCTCTGGCAACAAGTGGCTTCCAAACCCAGTAAGTTTGTTTCTCGTAAGAGAATCCAGAATAATGCTTCTCTTTGTTGATAATTCCTGTCTTAGAAATCACTGATCTTTTACCGCTGGCCACAGAGGCTGAATAGCCTAGGCTCCCAACACCATTCTTCCACACACCTCAAATATGCTCGGACAGCAGTGCTTTTGTTTTTCTGGTTCACTTCAGTGGGTTGTGAAGGAACATCTTGTGAAGTTTGTTAGCTGGCTCTCTGACCTACATGCATTCACAGATATTTCTACTGTAACTTCTCATTCTGTTACCCCAATGAAATTTTCCAAACATGATTGTTACCACCATTGTTTGATCTTCTAGTGAGGATTCTGATCAAATGCTCACTTCTCCTTGATGATCACAAGTTACCTGTCCATTTCATCCATTTCTGTTCTCTCTCACTCTATTTCTGAATCTGATCATTCAAACAGAAAAAAAAAAAAAAAATCTATTTTCTCAGACACCTACACAATACTGAAGTGTTATTTCTGCACTAACCATGCCCTTCTTCAGTACAACCACCAGGTTATGCACTAATAAACGCTTCAGTCCCAGCGGAAAAAACAAGATCAATACTATTAACTGCTCCTCAGTGTTATTTCCTTGACCACTGAACAACTGATTTCACCACTGGTGATGAACAAAAGGAAACACGCATCCTCCCAGGCACCCTCAGCCAACTCGCCTAGAAAAAGATATGTGACGTCTTCACACCTTCCCATGGAGAAGTGATTATCTATTGAAGTCAAACCACTGAGTCTGATCACCTCAGAGATCATTACTCCGGTTCTGGGAGAACAGGCCTGCAGCTTACTACTGAATTTCCAAGTACATAAATGCTCAGGAAAGGAAGAGGAGAACAGAGAAAGTTGTAAATGCCAATTCCTGCCAGTTTCAGACAGTGCATATGCAGTCCTGGTCGAAAAGTAAAATTGCCATTTCCTTGTAGAACCTCCACACAGAGAGGAACAGACAACTAGATCTGCGCTCTTTCAGATGTATCATTCCAGCTGTAAATGGTGTCAACCTCTACAGAACTGAATTTTGCCATATTACTTGTTAAGTGTCACTGAATTGTTTGTTTATAATAGGCACTCAATCCTAGCTCTTACCTGTTTACTTAAACATTTATACCTATTGAAATACACCACGGCTCAATTTAGAGATGGCATCTCTCTACTTTGCCAATATCCCTGTGCTCGCTTATTATTTTAAATTATGTAATCCATCCTGCCTTTCTCTTCATGAACATAGACAACCGTGAGTAGACATCTTTTTCTTTGCCTATATAATACGTAAGAGACACTAAAAATTATTTTCAAACTCTTGCCAGCTAGTCTTACTCTCTACAGTGTATTGATAATTTACAAGATGCAAAGATATTATTTCAGAGATTCACAGCTAACCTCTGTCTCTCTTCCCTTCTCTCACAGCCAAAGGCTATTATTCTAAACTCTTTTCTCATCTTTGGTCTGCACAACCTTTTTTTCTTTTTTTTTCTTTTTTTCTTTTAACTAATGCATACTTTTAAAGTCAGTGCACAAAAAAGGACTCAATTGAAAGGTAGACAGAGCTTGCAGGTATCTTTGAGTCGATATTTTTCATGTGTCACCTGGAAATAGAAACCCATAGCTTTCATTTCTACTTTTAATTATGTAGTTCTATTTTTAAAAGTATGACTACCCAGTAACAGAATACTCTGTCTCAAAACTCAAAGAAGCCTTAAGATCCATAGCAGTTACGCAATCGTAACTGTTTCAAAGTAATTAAAAACATTTTAAAAATCACTCTGAAGTTGTATTTATCCCGTACATGACTAAACAAGCATTCACAGCTACAAGGTTATCTATGTTACCGGTTCTGCCAAATCCTTTCGTATCTCTGCTCTCATGACACTCCCTAGCTAACAAACACAAAAACACTTACTGTTCAAACACTCAAAATTATGAATCGGGAAAGCAAAAACAAGGTCCAAACACCCTTACCAGCTGGGATACCATCCTTCTGGTGGGGTTTCCTTAACAGCAAAACAGAAACAGGTTTGGTATAACTCCTCTCTGCTCTATAGGGATACTTTGAGAAGAGAGAAAAATAGTAATTTTGTAACTAAGGAAACAGAATGTAAGTGTAGTTTTCAGATTTTAGTCATACATTTAAATTCACTAATTGCAAAACAAAAACTGGAGAAAAATCACCCTAGGAAACCTGGCCTTTCCATTTAAGAATGAGAACAGATAGGACAGTGTCATTACCAAGATTGTCTTCCACAACTTTCCTCTTCCATCACTCCTTCTGTTCTTCATTTCCAACCACCTCCTCTTCCAAAATTCCCAAGCCCCTCTGTTTCAGCCTTCCACGGGTAGAACTACAAACCACAGATACATCCTCTGGCTCTCAAAGCCTCAGACCATCTGATACCTTACCAAAGCAGACGGAAAATACTGTAGTTTCAGTGTTTCTAAGAATTAAGTACTGGCTTAATGTCAAACACAGAACTGAATGTGCTACCAGGGCAAACACTATTCGTGCCTCATGCACATGACCGTACACGAGAGAGTTTAAATTCATATTAACTTATCAGCTGCATGACTGGTGCAGCTACTCTGCTGTCCTGACAACACTTCCTTACCTAGCACGTAACACTTTCTGGTCGTCCAACACCTACCCCTCCCCTGCCTTAATTTTTGTCCACTATAATTTCTTTCCCACTGGAGTCCTCTGAAGTGTGAGAAACAAATAAATCAAGAGCTGTCAGGTCCCAGATTTTACTCTGTACCTCCTGAAGCTCGGCACAACGTAACACTGGCCTACAACCAAAACTTCTATACATTAGATCATGACAATGATAATCATAATTTATATTAATAATGAAATAGTAGCAATCCGATTCAGAGTAACAGATGACACGGAGGTTGAAAGAGCAAAGTTTTCCAGAAATATAAGGAACAAAAGGTGTGGACATATGTAACTGGGAGCAAGAAAGGGCAAAAGACAGAAAATAATCTTTGAAGGGCTTGGAATGAGGCTAAAAACTGTCAGAAATACCCTGTGTGCTACAGCAAAGGCAACTTAGACACACTGTAATTAACTTCTGACACTGTCTTGCTAATGGGACATCAATAAACTACCTCTGAGGAACAGGTTAACACCTCAAGACCGAAAGCAGAGTACTAAATCCATTTTAAAGTATCTGATATACAGCCCTCTGACAAGGTCTATATTCTTGAGACTAAAACTACCAAATGCTTAGTAATACAGCAAAATCAAATTCTTCGAGTAGCTATAGCTAAAAGATTAATCTCATCAAAACCAGACATCATCTTAATGCTAGCACAGAAAAAGCAGGTTCATAATTCACTCAATACGGCAAATTTGAAATATGTTTATGGGCATTTAAAGGAAACTAGACATCAAGAAAACCCACCATTACAATTATACCTCAATTAATTTTCTAGGACTGTATGCATGAAGAAAATTAAATTTCAAGAGATCAGAATAGTTATGACTTTGGAAAACAGTGACACAGCAATGAAACCACAATGAAGCTACATTAACAGAAGCCAAACTCATAAAGCCTGCGAAAATGTAAATTAAGCCCACTAATTTAAAGGTTATGCTGAAAAATGAAATTCCAACAGGATATTTTTTTTCTTGTATGAATTCAAACTTAGCCTGTAATTATTTAGTGTCTTCTATTGAAAATGGTTAGAAAAAGAATGTATGCCCTAGATTAAGTAAAACATAGCAACTATTTACATAAAATGCTTTGTCTAACATTAGGTTTCTGAGCTAAGAATCCTGATCACAGCAAAATGCAATTTGATGGTCAAATCTGTATGTTCTGTCTGCCTTGTTCAAAGAGGATAAAGAGGTCTTACACTATTAGCCTCTTACTAATGAAAAATTGTATTAAGTTTGGAAATTCATTTTGTTACATGCACATTAATTCAGTATCTTAAAGCAAATAGGTCAAATTAATGAACTTGTTACATACTATCAAGATTTTTCTTTATTTCAAAAACCAACCAGAAATAAATTAAGCTCCTTAACTCTGCATAAAAGATAAAGATGGCATAAAATAAGATGGCCTAGAACAAGATTGTTGTATGCATAATTGAAACAGAGAAAGAGGACTCGCCGTTTTAAAGCTACAGATATTAAGGCTTTAAAATTATTTGTACGTCTATCAGGTCTTCCCACCAGAGAGGTTTTTTTGGCCTGGAATACCACAAATAAAACTTTGCCCAACAACCTTACGCAAAATCTTCCATCTTATGGTAACAGAGCCTCAGGAAAAAAAAAAAAAAAAAACAAAAACCCAACTCAACTGCAAGGAACAACAGGAAATTGAAGACCATGAAGTTTACACTCAACTACAGAAAGGCATAGTATATTTTAGCCCAAACAATTTCAGTGAAGGTCTGGCAGCGTTACTGCTAACACCACCAGGGACAGAAGAAAAATGTTTTAGCAAGATATTTGCACTTATTATGGATGCAGATCTACCACCTGAAGCAGTGGCATTCAAAAATAATGCAGATGGCTGTGAGCCAGTAATACCATCCTGTCATTCTCAACAGGACTAATTATCCCAGGCAAAGCATCACGCTAGCATGGCCATGTAATTCCTATTAATCGAATCAGTTCACTTACCCCCACAGAATAGTGCATCACACTACACAGACAGACGCTATATTATTTTGGAGGACACAAGGTCTTGCACAAGGCAGTAAATTGTAATGCATCTAAATCCCTAAGCGAAAGTACCATGAAAGCAACTTACCCTCCAGATTGATGCATGTTGATTCTTACAAGAAACTGTGCACAGCAATATTAATAACAACCAATCTGTCTGCTTTGTGTACTAGCAGCAAAAGACCTCACCGACATGGTAGTAACCAAGTCCTTCCTCACTTTAATTCCAACTTGATTCAACACAAGATCTGCCTTGGCAACCGCACACTAAATTTTTGCTTCGAATAGAAAAAAAAAAATTAAGTTAATCTCCGACTATGATATGGGAAGAAGGTGTCAGTGAAAGACAGCTACTGCAGTAACTATGGCAGGTGTTCAGACAGCTTACCATGGCAAGTTTAGCAATACCTGTGTACAGATACGTAATGCATATCTAATGTTACTTCAAAAATTGCAACAGTTGAAATCGTCCTTCAGGTTAAATATTTTTGTATAAAAACTAATATTACAGTCAGCCAACCTACAATCATTACAGAATAAGTCTCTGTGTTTTAGTCAGATTATTTATGCTGGTTAAATACCCAATTAATAAGGCACGCTGTGGAAACAATAGGTACAGGAAATTCCAACTTGTAATAGATACAGATAACAGAAAACTTGTTTGTTTTATAAAATAAACAAGTTTGAACACTTCCTACTAAAATGAGTTATTTCTTCCAACAAATCAGAACTGTTGTTTCCTGAACACTGACTAGTAGTGCTTAGCATTGTGATAAACACAAAACACTATTCATCATCATTCCCAAATATTAAAAACCTTACAGAAATAAATTAGCATATTTCTTAAAAACAGTTGGGTTTCCGAGAAATGGATAGCTTGCCCTCCTTCTTGGCAAAGGAAAGAAAGCTATATATGCAACATTTACATTCACATAGCCAATGCCACCTTCCTTTTCCTGCTCGCCGCATTCTCCTAGGGAATATTGACATAACAGTTTTTGAGGGTCAATTTTTGCATCACGTCAGTAACATGATGAACTGTGTGAAGTTAACTTAAATGTCAGTCACACAGAGAGTAACCAGAAGAGAAGTAATTGTGTTAGGGGGTGAGCTGAAGGCCTTTGAGGAGATTTATCTACTATTTCATCTGAAGGAGTGATAAGAGGAGGTTAAACTAAAGTGATGGCATGAATTTTCCAGTCACACTGTCGTAATATTCCAGGAGGTATCTGGGCACAAGGCCCAGCAAACCTACTTGTGGGAAGCCAATTTTACACCACGCAGTCCAATTAAAAAAAACAATCTTCTCTATACTACATATTCTATTAACAGAACCGGAAGGGAACATCTGAGAGAAACAAAGGACTGGTAGCAAGTAAACTTACTCAGTCCTCCTGCTTCAAGGCAAAGCTACCTATATCTAAACCGTTCCCGACTCCACAGCTCCCCTCAGATTATCATTACTGGCAGAAAACCTTTCCTACATCATTTTTAGATTAAAATTTTCTTTGCCTCATTTCAGGCCCGTTGCTTACTATTTCTATCACTGGGGATATGGAGAGCCATTTACTCCCTTCCCATTTGAAAAACTCTGATTTATGTGAATTACATTACTCTGCCTCTCAGACCCCTCGTCCAAACTGGAGGGCCACACACTTTCAGTTTCCCCACCTATTGCCTACCCACGAGACTTTCACTTATCATTACTGCTGTACTTAAGACTTTCTCCAATTAACCTACATCTTCCTGGAATAAGGTGCCTCAAAAGGGACTTGATACTCCAGCTGAAGCATGAACAAAAGGTTTGTTTCAAGTGCCTGGCACAAAACACCCTTCCTTATAAAGATCAGTACAAATCTAATTGCCAACAATGTCATGCTGCTACAAAAGAAATGAACTAGTGGCTTACACCCAATTCATGAGGAACTATTGAGCCTCTCTGTAGAACTGTTATCCATACAGTCATTTCTCCTATTCCTGCTCTTAACTACAACTATTTATTGCTAGGACTCTGCACTTGTCTGGAAGAGAAATGAAATCAGTTCAGCTAAGACATATCTCCAATTCGGTAAGAATATTCTTCATTCTAATCCTGTTTCCCAACATACTTTCCATTCTTCTCTGCTTGACTATTACTTGTAAATTTAATAAGGATATACCATATTGTATCACTCAAATCACTAATGAAAACATGAGCCAGCTGCAGAACACATTTCAACAAAACTCCCCTTGATATACTGCTGGGCAGAGAACAACTGATGATGACTTTTGGGGTACAGCTGTCTCAAAACTTCAGCATTCATTGCACATTTTCATCTGCATTATATTGCTGATCCCACTAGTGTAACAAGGTGTCAAGAGCCCTATTTAAATGCAACTACAAGACAGTCATTGATCTCTAGTTCTAAACCGTGTTAAGCTGCCAATAAAGAAAATGTGGTTGGTTAAACAGGCTTCATTCTTCATAAATCTGTGTGGCCTGCTATTTATTAGCACTTTTATATTCTAGACTCATACAAATAGTTCATTTGTTCTAGAGTTTCTTCACTTAAGCAAGTCAAGTTAGAGTTGTTTAAATGAAATAGGAGCCAATGAGTTCTATTTCCAATAAAGCAAGCTCTCCTCGCTTCTGGAATCTCATCTCTCTCCGCAGGAGTTCCCCAAGATAACCACTAAGAACAATGAGATTACTCTGAAAAGCAGTCAAAGTACATTAGGGTGAATATATATAGCTTATACTTGTTTTTCTAAGTATTTATACGCACAAATGTACCTACATATCTACACACTCTCCTTTCTATAGGAGTCCATGTTTTAACAGCAACAGAGAAAAAGAAGGAAGCCAGTAGACTTCTTAAGTTCATAACATTTGCAAATATTTTGCTCTATTTAATGTCATAAGCATTTTCAAAGACAGGAAAAACACACACCATGTCACATTACAACAACACATAACTGCAAGAGCTAATTGTAAAAATAAAAGTGAATTTTCACAAAGAAATGTAATTCTCTTCCTCTATCAAGCATTATTTTGTATTACTCTATGAAGCAAACCAGGTGACAATGTAATGATGTAACACTATAGATAACTTCATAATCTTTACAATGGTGTTCCCTTTCAGTGGAAACTCCAGGGTACTACATGTAGTAGGAATACTAGAAAAGCACACTGAAACTGAGAAATCTCAATAACAGATGAGACAATATCCCACCAATGCAATCCCCATTAAGGCAGGCAGACAAGAGGTTATTTTCCTCTGCCCCATTTCCTCTGGTTTTGACCCTAAGAAACATACCAGCTACATCCAGGTGTTTGTTTGTTTGTTTCTTTAAATAATACGACACCTCTCCTTTACCCTAGAAAGGTGCTAAGTTCAAGTTTTTTCTAGCCTCCACAAGACAATTTTTCAGGCCCAAGATGACTGTCACCTTTGTGCGGATGTCACTGGTTCCAGAGTGCACTTCAGAAGACAGGGCTACCACCACCTACGTTATGCCAGCTACAAAGAGCCCTTCCAGGCATAGTCAAATAACTTCTTCCAAATTCTATTTCACCCAGTATCATGAATATCCTAACTAATTTCAGTTTTCTCCATCCAAGCTACACTTCTTCACAAGTATCATCACAACTGAGGTTTCTTTGAATTTCCCTTAAGTCTTCTATGGTCATGTTAATCCTAAATAACTGCCATGTGTAACCTTTGCTACCTCTTTATAAAGAGCACAACATATTTTTGCTAGACCTCCATAACTGACAATATTTTGCCGTTTCTCTAAAACTATTAAGCTTTAAAATAAGGTCATAGTCCTATTTTCCCCCATCCTCTCTGCTCCTAAGTTACATGGAAAGTAGTATTGTCCTGGAGTAACTTCAATATTGAAGACACCCAAAAGCGTATTTCAGTAGACTCCTTCCCCTTCATTTTATGATTGCATAGCTTAGTCACAGACGAACTCTGAGTTTACAAAAGAGCAAAATTATGGCTGCTGTGAGAGCCTGCCTACAAGTATTATATACTCACAAGGTCATTCAAGCAAATAAATTCACTTGCTGTGAAATAAATTATAATACAGCCATACAGAGAGACTAAGAGTTTATTATAAGAAGTCTAGGCATTTACATGACTGATGATGCCATCAGCTACATGTATTTAACAAGCAAAAGATATAAATCCTTTGTTGTCCAGAGCTAGCTCTGTAACTGATAGATGGAATTAACAACCTGCCCACAGTCAAGCTAGCTAGGAACTTTTTCATCTTCATCTGATCAGTACTGCCCACTGTTACAGACAGTGATTTCTGCCTACCTACACAGAAGACAGCAGATTTTTTTAATGCCTGCAGCATTTCTTTAGTGAAAGGGAACTGTATATAGTGTACCATTTTCTTGTCACATTATATTGTTTAAACTTGCTTAGGAGTGTTTCTTTTTCAAGTTATAAAATATTTGGACTGAAGTATCACTAAGAAGTATAGTCTGGGCATGTAATTCACTGCATTAGGTACTGTGTGACATCTGAATACGCCACTTGCTTTACCTATACATATGTATATACGTATCCATGAGATTGTATAATATGACAAATCATCACTAAAGAAGCAGGTAACAGCTTATTCAATGGACTGTCACAGCTCTGTTTCTACTCTGAACCCAAAGTATCAAAAGAAGTGTGTTGGGAGATGGAGGAGATGCACAAGAAAGTTTGGGGTGTTTATGTATATATATATATATATATGCACATATTAATCACATTTAATCTCTAAAGATTACATAAGGAATTCAGATTTTCTTCTTAATGTGCCAAAGTGAGATGTTATTTTCAAAGAACTTCAAAGTCCAACACAAAGGAAGTTTAGATGTACTTTAGCTTTAAGTAGAGATCTCAGCAAAAATATCAGCAAGTGCTTTCAGAGTGAAGTACTGTCCACTGATGCTGGAGATCTGTAGACTACTAGAAATTTACAGATTCACACAGAGATTCACAGAGTGTTAGGGGTTGGAAGGGACCTCCAGGGATCATCTAGTCCAAGCCTCCTGCCAGAGCAGGATCACCTAGAGCAGATCACACAGGAACAAGTCCAGGCGGCTTTGGAAAGTCTCCAGGGAAGGAGACTCCCCCCACCTCCCTGGGCAGCCTGTCCCAGTGCTCTGTCACCCTCACAGGGAAGAAGTGTTTCCTCACGTTCAGGCTGAACCTTCTGTTTTCCAGTTTATGGCCATCGCCCCTAGTCCTGTCACTGGACACCACTGAGAAGAGCCTGGCCCCATCCTCCTGACACCCACCCTTTAGATATTGATAAGCACTGGTAAGATCCTCCCTCAGCCTCCTCTTCTCCAAGCTAAACAGACCCAGCTCTCTCAGCCTTCCCTCACATGGAAGGTGCTCCAGGCCCTTCACCATCTCAGTGGCCCTGCGCTGGACCCTCCCCAGTAGCTCCTTGTCCTTCTTGAACTGAGAAGCCCAGAACTGGACACAGCACTCCAGGGGAGGCCCCACCAGCGCAGAGCAAAGGGGGAAGATAACTTCCCTCAACCTGCTGGTCACGCTTTTCTCAATGCATCCCAGGATGCCAGTGGCCTTCTTGGCCGCGAGGGCACACTGTTGGCTCATGATCATCCTGTTGTCCACCAGGACTCCAAATTCCTTTTCCCCAGAGCTGCCCTCCAACAGAACAGCCCCTAACCTGTACTGATAGATGGTATCAGTAAATTGGACATTTAACAGTGTCCAGTTAAAAAAAACCTTCTCAGTAAAAGATTCTGTTCCTTGTAGTTCCTCTGGTTGACCCATATTTCTAATTCCAAGATACCATATATTTACCGTATCTTCTCCTATCACTGCAAAATAAGCTTCAAGACATACCTAAGTAAAAGCTGTAAGCAAACTAACACAGAATTACTGTGGAAATACATGTTGAATACACATACCTGAAGGGGCACACACATCTGTGTCCCCCAAACATACACTCAGAGTACAATAATACATAAAAATCAATGGCCAGTTATCCCAAGATTCCACCCAGAATAACCTATAAGCAACAAAAGGTTTATTATACCGTAGAAAGCAGAAAGCTTTCATGGTAATATTACAGTGCTACTGATTTCAACAAAGCAGAAATTATATTGCACCACACATACAATGGAACAATAACAAACAATGGGAAAAATTTCTCCCTGAATGAGAGATGAAAGGAATATTCAAAACTTTCTTGCTAAAACACAAGGGAATATTAATCTTGGCCATGATCCCCAATCCAAAAGCAAGCTTCTGTGACACAGAGCTCTCTATCCAATACCGGGTTTCACATCACTCATGTCTACCACCACCTATTTACCACTACCAGATGCTGTAGTACTCCCCAAGCCCTCCCAAAGTGTCTGTATCTCACCACCGAATAACCGGTGCCCAGGGTCTGTTGCCCACACTTCCCACCCTCCCAGAGCACAGCGTCACACTTCCCATGGTTCTGAAGCACAGCATTTCCACAATCTCACCCCCCACACCGCCGCAGCCTCACTGCTCTCCTACCCCACACCATCATTGCCTCCACCCCACAGATCTGCCACACATCCCAATGCTTTCCAAGGCCAAAACCACAGCACAGTGCTTCCCCAACCATACCCCAAAATCCAGGCTCCCTGCAACACACCACCTTCCCACAGACACCCACAACTGAACTGTGCTGCCACCAGCCACTGCGCACTTTGCCCCCTCGGAAGAGAGGTGCCCTCTACCCCGTAAGTCCTCACCACGCAGGACAGACACCTCCAGCCCACCAGACCAGCCAGTCCCCCGTGGGGTGATCCCATCCACTCAGGTGCTGAGAGTCACGGCCAGCTGGGAGGCAACAAGAATTCAGACCAGGCAAGGTGGGCAGCAGAGGGCCACAAAGAGCAGGTAGCTGAAAGATGAGGGAGGGGTGCAGATGGAGAGATAAGAAAGAAGAAAGAAAGAGACACCAGGAAAAGAGAGGGAGAGAGAAATGACAGTAGACAAGGAATTTTCTCTGGCCATAAACTATCCAGAACAAAGGATTAATTAAGGATTAAATTCAGGACCACAAGCCTTGTCTCCCCCTCTATGGACTCCAAAGGGCTTCCTAAGGAGACACATTTCCCTTCATCTTTAACAATAATAAGTTCTCAGACTTTTCTGAGCTTCAGAAAAAGACCAAGTATTTGAAAAGAAGAAACTCAAAAGACTGTGACACTAACAAAAGAAGTGGAAGCTCTTTTTTTACATGGTGAAAGAAAAAATAAAAAAAGGAGAGGAAGGAGAGTAATCAAAGGCATTTTCTTTAAAAGAAAAATCCTTGAAACTACACAAGGTAAACATCTCAGATTTTACCATTAAATTGTACTAATTATCTGAATAGGATCTAGCATTTAGATTAATCCCACAAGACTTGCAATTCAGGGACTTAAAAGAAAGTGTTTAGATATCCTGGAGATGTGAGAGGAGACCAAAATAGAAAGAAAATAAAAAATTAGAAAAAATGTTGTAGCTTGGAATGCTACAACTGATGCTTAAGGGCATCAGTTAAACTGATACGCTGAATAAATATATAAACCTTTCGTTTGCGACACAGCATCTGCTAATTGTAAGACTAAGTCATTGCCTAATAATTTTTTGATTACACAGTATAAAAAGAACAGTAGTGACAAATACGCACAATAAAGCCCAGGATGATTCTGAATGTTTGATAGTTCAGCCCTCCCACAACCTATTTTGCGGAAGCCAAAATCTGAATACCATGAAACCAAAGGAGAAACAGCTGGCAAGATGCCATATACAACATGGACAACTGATCTCCAAGACTAAAGTGATGTTCCTCACTGCATCCTGCATCACAGTGTGAAGCACCCAAGCTAGCTCAAGTACGGAAAACAATCCAGCAATGCAACACAAGCTTCATGAGAACTGTTTCATCATTCTTCCTAGAAGTCAATAAAATACAAAATAAATCAGTCACTCCTGCAACAGAATGCTTGCAGTATCTGAATTAGGTTAGGTATCTGTATGTCGTATCACATATGGCTTTCATAAAGGTCACAGGGCTAAGGATCTTCTTTGAGGACATAAACTGTAATTCCAATTATGCCTTATTGTAGTGCAATCTCTTTCAAAAGCTAAATATATATCTGCTGCCTCTGGAGGTGTTGTATACAAACACGAACCAATAAGAAATTAATTGTTTCAAAAAAAAAAATGTTGCCCAAAAGAACACAAGTCATTACCATAGAATTTTCATATTAGTACCTTGAAATTTTTTATATGACTTCTCTAGACAAGGATAGTTAATGAGTTCTGTCCATACCATTTCTCAATTCAAATCATGAAGCAGACAACAAGAACCGAAGTAAATTGGAGCTTTCTTTGGTTTTTAAGTCAAACACTAGTGTGAGTCATACCAGTGCAAGCTAAAAATGCCTCTAAAAGTAACTAAGAAGGACTCACCAAGTTCATTGAGACTCTGGGCAGCTTTTGTTATCTCTCTGCTTCCTCCTTGCAATTGTCCTTGAAGTCTCTTACTGAGATACAAGATGCGTATTATCCTCCGTAGCAAGTCACAGGCAGCCTGCAGAGAAATCACAGCATCAGGGGATATTATCAGTATATTATGATCACATAATATTAGGCCTCACACATGGAAATATTTTAGCCAAAAAAGCAAATAAGAATGTGAATAAAAACAAGGAACTTTAGAACGCTGAAACCTCTTTATTTTTTTCAGGCTTTTTTTAACGTTATTTTATGCAATATAGACTGATACTTTCAAAAAACTGTTAATTATCATCACAGAGCTACTGAGATTATGCTATCATTACTACTAAAAAAAAAGGAAACTCAGAACCCTATGACAGACACATACTCTAACTAGAAGTGAGCTTTATTTTACAGTGTGCATTCTCTCCTCCATATTCCTCCTCTCTGTAAGCTTTAGTAAAAATCAAGATGTTGACCCTGACAATCAACTATTGACTGAAAATAAGCAATGTGGCAGCACTTACTTCAGAGAAGAATAAAACTTAAAGGCTAAATTGTTATTACAGATATTGACTCTTATGGTAGGAATATACGTAAAACCCAATTTTCAGCAAAACTTTCATAAGGCCAGTCACCTTCATTCAGCCAACTGTTAATTCAGTGGACTGCACGACTTATCAGTCTCTTCCCTATGCCAGCACAAACCAAAACAAATATTTATAGTTTAATTTCATTAAACATCTAGACAGAATAAAAAGGAAAAATCGGAAAAAGCCCCACTGAGGCAAACCACCCAAAGCTCAATTACTCTCCCTGCTTTTGGCTCTGTATCACAGTCTGAAAGTGCAAGTTTCCTAAGCATTCTAAGGCCACTTAACCACATGATTTCTATTACCACTGGTGAGAGCCAAGTGGGGCTTATCCTACTTGGAGAGATTAACGTATTAGTTTTTATTAATTCATTCCTTTAATTAGAAAAATCTTGATCCACATATCACTTTCATATCTGTGAAGTAAACTTCTGCAAGATGAATCAAAAATAGCTTTTTATATAGTGCACTGTGCTTCACCAAATAAGAGGGAATAGTATTACTACTCTGCTTTCAAATTTAATTACTCTGTAATCCAATTGTGTACCTCTGGCTAACATTTTTCCCTTGGAATTCAACTCAAGTTATCTTCTGACCATCTTTTACTTTACATGCCAAAAGATTATTCCTTTTTCATTTGATTGTTGCTCATTATCTCCTATCCCAAGAAACAATCTTTTGAAGGGACTATCAAACTGATCAAGAGATGGGAAAAGTTACATTTAGATACAAGAGCAAAAAAAGTTCAGGCCCTGTGAATTAGGAGGAGAAAAATCCAAAGACACTTAAGATGCGCTCTTAGCACCACAGTGATCGTTACTGCATTGTGCCCTTGACAAAGATTCTGTTTCACCCAAGTATTTCCATTTACATGAGTTGTTCAACTTATTAAAGCTCTCGGTCAGTGTACAAAAATGCAATATATGACGACCATGTAACGGAAATAAAAAATTTTATCCAATAGTAGAGTTGATGCTAGCTCCTCTAACCTGGACACCTGCATTTGTTTGAATAAATTCAGGAAACAGCCCCTTCCTGATGTTGATATAGTATGCCTTTCTAAAGGAGATGCTTTCATCCAAGAAGGAATGAATTCCACTATTCAGGCAAGAATTAATTTGGAAAAGGCCAGTGCCCTGAGTTAATGTCAGTTGTTACAGTAAAATTTAAAATAAATCACAATTTTTCTAGAGAGTACGTGTTAGCCATCTCCTGAAATTTAAGGCAACATATCAACGCTAACAGACATTGGTACAATTTGAGCAAATAGCCTCTTACTTTTCATCTCAAGTTAATTTCAATAGATTATTGAAAGAAGACTTAATTATAAAGAGAGGACCACTTGAAAACATGCCAGCGCATAGCTCATATATGCAATTGCATATATCTCCTGAATCCTAATGTAAATGAATGTACATGTAACAGAAGCCTGAAGAAATATGAGACAGTCCACTATCTTCAGACTACATTTACTTCGTAGTTACAGTAGCATTTGGATGAAATCTGCTACTGGTGAATATTTTAGAGAAAATAACTTTAAAATACAGAATCATTATTTTTTTAAGGTTTTAAAAATTTGGCTCATATAAAGATTTTTAAACACCAAGATATCTCAAATTAAGAGAACATGTAGAAACACTTTGTTAAACAGAGCTGCACAGAAAATAACCCCCTGAAAGACAAACTTTGCCTATGTATTTCAGCTGCTAACTATTCCCATTTAGCTTGTGATCTACTATGGAAAGACTCAGAAAAGGACAGTATGCTTTAAATCAGGAAGTAAGCTTTGGAAGTCTGCTGCTCCCTTGGGATGCCGTGAAGCTCTAAGAGCAAAGCAAGACATAATACACACAAGCACACAGGAGAGATTTAGGATTCCAGACTAGATTTGAAGCTTAACAATGAATTTGCAAGGAGAATGTTTATGAAAAAGTCAGACTATATTAAAAACAATTAAGGATGGCAAAATCCAGCTTTATGCAAGCCAAATATTCCTTCAGTTTGTGAGCAGTCCCACAGCAATCAATGGAGAAGCACTAAAACAATACCATCATGAGTACAGAAGGCCCTCAAACACCACACAGTTCAGCAAGACATATCTGCCAACCCTCCAGATTCTGACAGAGAGCAGCCTCTTCCACCAGTCACCTGTCTTTTACTGCTGATTCTACCAAATGTACATCAACTGATAAAATTAGCAAATTTGAAAGCATCCCATGCCACAAGTCTTGCATTTGGGTGCAATCTCATGTTGTAAGCCCTGCCACCACCAGGAAGTGAGTTGTTTGCTGTGCTGGTGCCCTTCCTTCCTGACCAAACAAGGCAGCCAGGAGAAGAGACACAACAGCAGCGCACCTTGGGGAGGTAGCAGGGCTGAGATTTCAAAGGTCTAGTGACTCAACTCTCCCTACATCCAACTTCTTTTCATAATTCAGGTATCCTGACCCTCAACTCATCCCAGCAGTGCAACATAAAGCACTCACTCTGTATCTGCCAATGCAAGACAGGACAGCAGCTCTGGTGCCAACCATGGACTCTCACTGGCAGAGAAGCTGGACCATTGTTCCTCTTTCCACACTGAGGTAAGTAAGTGGGTTTGGATGCTAGGAAGGGTAGCCTAGCAGGCTCCCCTTACCCTGCACCTCTTTTTTCTGATTTACAGGAAAATCCATGTTAACCCTGCTACAGCAAAGAGCACCCAACTTCCTAAGTTCAAGGACACATTCTTCTCAGACATCCTTCTGCAACTTGACTTGTGTAAGGTCAGGGCAGAAATTATTTTCAACTTTAGCCCCGAATTCCCACAATCCTTTCCACAGCTGCAACATATATCAGAGAACAAGAAAAACCTGCACCTAACCCACCAGCAGAAGTCACCCAAGTTTTGCCCAGTGGCATAAATGGTAACAGCTGGAGCTGAAAAGAACAGGAGAAGCACCTGGATAAACTAGCTGAACAGAGTGTTAAGAGCTTCCTGCTGAACTTCACTGCTACTGAAAGTAATGTAGAAAACAGAGTTCAGCTGAGAGACTAGTGCAGCTGCTCCACCAGCCCCAGACTAGAAACCGCGTGACAGTTTGCAGCTTCACCCGCTTTGCTGTACAACAGCAGTCACCCGCAGACGGCAATCTACTGGAGTGTATATCCACAGCTCAAACTTCAGCTACTAAAAGAGAAGTTCCTAGTTCTGCAAAGCTAAGGTAAACTTGTGAAGACAAACAGGACAAACAAATTAACACTTGTGGATTTGGAGTTGTGGTGCTTTTCAAATCACAAACTGTAGAATGCAGCTACATGACTGAAGATCTATGGAATAGTTTTCAACTACTATAAAATTAACGGTGGAAATTTTTGACACTTATCTCACCATCATTGTGATAAGTGCTCTACCACAGCTATCCTCTAACTGAGAGAGATCTAAATTCTCCTGTAGACCCCACTTGCATTCAAAAGACAGGGAACACTATGTACCTGGGCTTGTAAAACTCCAGAACCACAACTGGCTTCGTAAGTTGCATCTTAACTGTTTTGAAAGAATAAAGTCCCAAAGTCTTCACTAAGCTGCAGTCAAGCAGCTTAGAGGAGAAAAGCATCTTCTACACAATGCCACCATAACATTAAATGCCAAAATTACACAAACAGTAATGAGAATTTAATTAATCTGTCCTCAGATAACTCTTCCCTCCACCTCTACAAAAACTCACTTAGCTAGTGCAAAGGTGAATTTCCTACTTTGTAACACAAACCACCTCTCAGTAGCTCATGAAGAGACACACAAATGCTGATTTTCATTGAGACATCAAACTACAGGCTACTGGAGTATGAAAATCCCACAGTACGTGTAAAAAAGATTTTTTTTAAAATACATTTTTAATACAACTTACTTGAAGTTTTGCTAGCTGAGCTGTGCGGGACACTATTTTGTTGTAGGGGTCAACAATTTTGACTCTAATTCTAAAAACAAGAAAATAAATTTATTTATAGCAGTATTAATAAATAACATGATAGAACAATTAAGAATTTATGCTTTCTAATCACAGAATGAATGGCATACCTATCAACAGTACTTTGCAGAGCACCAATTCTAGTCTGCATCATTTGGAGGACACCTGCAAAATAAAGCAGATTTTTTTACATGGAATGATTGTCAATTATAGATAGAACTATTCTTCAAACCATAGTAACTCCTGCAGACTACTTTAGTATAAAAAAAAAAACCACCCAGTTTCTTCCTTTACAAAAAAGCATTCAAACAGATTGAAATTAATAAAACAGCATATTTGGAAATAAACTGAGCAAGTAATAGGTAACTTACTGAATGTTATGGAAAACTTATTGGTAGAGAACACATACCTACAGAAGAAATATCACTCTGAAATTCATCATATTTTAAGCTTCAAAAAGTATTTAGAGCATGTTGCTTTCTAAGAGAACTACGATCAGGACTGCTGTTCACCGGCATATAACCTCATACAAACACCCGAATATGATATGCAAAAATGGCACAACCTATTTAACACTACTTATTTAACATTGTGACTAAACAGAGAAGTCAACAAAGAGGACTGAGAAGATAACCAATTCAATTGCAAGGTTTTCTTCCTGTGCAGAAGAATCTTTAGCAAAAAGTAAGGTATCAGTGACATTGGGAGGTCATCTAATTTAGTTTACAAACAGAGCAAACTACCCTAATCATGTTTGTTCCAGATTACTTTGGCAAAGCAGCACAAAGAAAGCCCACAAGCATGCTTGTTCTTTTCTTGTTAAATTGCAAACAAAGTAGTCAAGGGTAAGCAGTCATCTTTGCAATACGGAATCAGCCTGCTGAGAATTTAATTAAGTTACGCAAACCCAGGCCTATGAAATTACTTTTGTTCCAGTTATTGTTAGCATTCTCAAACATACTACATTTTCGTAAAGCCCTGTTTACGAGCATGTCATCATTAAATTGGATAAAACTGCAATAAGATGCAGTAAGATGGAAGATGAACATAACTACTGCTAATAGTTTTATTCAGCTTGCCCTGTACTGGGACTCTATCTCACCTATTTTGTATAAATATGCCAACGCTCATCTTCCTCATATTTCAGAATTGTTAACTTGCCTCAGTGACAGACTCGGAAGTCCTCTGACGTTTATGCAGGGAATGGTAGGCATGCAATTCTCACACATCAGAGGATGAAGATATGAGATTCAGTAAAAAGTTGGCAAAATAGGCTGAATTTTCTACTCTGCATTGCAATAATGAGGGAGGGCCAGCAGCATGACATTGCTGCATCTGTGACACTGCTGGAAAGCATACAGCAGTCCTCTTGCCAGAAGGCAGAATTAGGATGGGGAAAAGGCAATCTACCCTCTCCATCTGCAGTGTGAGATCCGAGATGACAGTATTTAGCCTATCTTGAGCTACCCACCGACAGAAGAGTATATATACACCAGATCAGTGTACCATTAAAAAAGTGCACAGATCTAAAGAAGAAAGGACTCTACAAGCTGGATATATCAATCTGAAACAGTGAAACTCGGTGCTTCTTCCAGTGATCGTGTATCACACGTAGCACAAGCAGGGCAGAGGTAAGAAAGCTTTGCAAAACTTGAAGCACCGTCTTTGTGTGCACAGACTTGATTTTCCTGCAACGGAAATTTCTACTGATGTTTCAAATATCAAGTAGTTTTCAGGATTAAAACCTCTGCACGCTTCTTCCCTCGCACACAGAAAAGGCCTCTTAAAGAGCACAAGCCTAATTAAATGGAGAAATCTCAACAAATTTGAGGTGAATTGCATTTCATTTTTACTTTGGGTTTTTAGCGGTACGACACGCATTATTTACCACGCCTGCCTTACAGAAATGTTTTATAACTGAATAGTTGTTTTGAAGTACTTCATTCTTTTCTCAAAGCAATTGTAGGAAGGAATACCTTGAGAAACCAACATGATTTCAGAAAACACAATTCCACTGAGCACAAATTGCTGAAGATTGTGACTGGGAGGTGTTTATCAAGCACAAGATTGACTACAGATTCCTATCTACTTCTTATTTGGAGGGTGCACAGAGATTCCAGTCCTCCTATGCTTAGTTTCCCAGCTGTTTAAAAAGCTATTTGGGAGCTACCATTGCTAGATTGAATAGGCATTTCTTTCTTTTTATAGCAATGTGCAAATACTAACAATCGAATACTGTATCCAACAAGCTCCAAAGACTAAGGAGATACTATAAATGTCAGTAACAAGAAACTCTGGTTATGCCAAAACCTGGAAGCAGCAGAAGGAACAAAGATATATTACTCTGCAAGTTACAGAATGGGAGGGGAAAAGGAGATACGCTTGGATCCCACAATATATGCAAGTTAGCATGTTAAAAAGGTAAATACTTTTTTTTTTTCCACAAAGAAAACCAAAACCATATGAAGTTCCCAGCACATGCCAAAGAGCAGAACGGCAGGTCTAATGAGCACCTGGCACAAGAACAATATACTGCAATCATCATTCCATACAGATTCAATGGTTCCTAAATAAGGCCTTTAAAAGTCAGCAGTTTATGTTAAAATCCAAATCCCAAACAGTGCAATAACACAAAGGTATGTATTTAACTTAGTAGCCCCTTACTAGGAAAAAATATCTCACTGCCGTTAAGGTTATGCATTAAAGCCTCTCCAGTTAAGATTTGCAATCTATGCAACAAGTCCATATGCAACATGCACAAACTTACTGGTGCTTATGGCAACAGATATCAGCTAATTTTGCAACAAAATAGGCTTATTTAGAAAAATTTATTAAAAGATCAAAAAGATTTGATTGCTAAAGTTGCACAGAACTGATTATCAAAATGCGTTTTCCTATGAAGTAGTCACTCCAGAGAAGTATCAGCCAAATTTTCTCCCTGGAGCTCCATCTACTGACATCAAAAAAAAGCTGCCACATGTTACTCCTCAGAAGGAAGATCCGCAGCCTTAACTTTAGGGGCCAAAGTTGGCAGCGCATGACGTTCCCTGCACAGATAGTAAAAGTGCTTCCTCCACGGTAAGAAGCAGCCAGCATAATAACTGTATTTACCTTCCAGGGATTCAATGCCAGTTGCTTGGGCCAACAGGTCTTCATGTCTTGCAACAACCTTAAAAGAAATAGAATAGAGAAATCAACACAGAAAAATGGGGATGTGGGCCTGAAAGGAATAATAATAATGGATTCTCATCACCCCTACATTAGGCAGACACAGGAAAAGGCAGCCACACCTTAAAGATGTAAGGGTTTTCAGAACACGTTTTAATTCACAAAAGCAGCAAGCTCAGAACAAGAAGACAGTCAGTAACTGCGCGTAGCTGACATAATCAAAGACAGCAGATCAATCACTTTTCAACACACCTTCATATATAATAATTATAAATGTAAGCTTATTATTCACACATTTTTAATATTTTCTATTTCTGACATTTAGAAACTAGTTGCCAAAGAGTTTACCAACTGGGGCAAAGGGAGGGAGGAAGCCAGGCTTGGAAATTATATACAAACTTAGCACGTGTTCTCACTGCAAGGTCCACTGAGGATTTGTGGCGTCTGCATAGATTTTAACCAAAAAGCCTTTTACTATCCAAACTCAAAAGCCTTTCTGAAGGTGCGCAGGTGTGTTAACATAGGTTGTATTTGCCCAGATAAAGGTAAGCCTTAGAGCCCAGGCTACTCTCCAGCACAGGAGAAAAGGGTGCAAGTTAAATCATTCTGTATCTTCTCACAATTGTCAACCCAAAATACAAGCCACCATTTCTGAGAGCTGACAGAATCATTGGGAAAGAGTCAGGGAACATCCTTACAAGGAAGAGTGGAACTTCCATGTATGCTGTGATTAGCTGCATAAACTGAAAACAACGCAGCACATGGCTTCTTGGTAGGAGTTTTACGAATGGGCTTGACTGAGTTATCAGATTCAGTTTTGCTGCAAGGTGTACCTTTAGTTACTGGCTGCAGTACACGGGGCAATTTCAGAAGCAACAAGATCAGAATACTACTAAGCTTTTGACTAATTTATATCAACCACCCCAGAGCAACAGTTGTGCTTTAAACTTACTTGCAAATGAAGCTCTTTATCCAACTGGCTAATACCTTGGGCAAGTTTTGCTAGCTGCTCAGCTATCACAGCCTGATGGATAGACTGGGAAGTGTAAGCTTTCACATCAAAGTCTTCTCTGAAGAAGTCAGCATAACATTCTGAAAAAGATTTCAATTTTATCTTCATGCTTCAGAACGGCTTAATAATATTTATGGACCTAAAGCATACAGTTCTCTGACCTTCAGTTTCTCCAAACGTAACAACCCATGTTCTCTACATCACATAATACAAATGAGATACCAATTTGATAAGAGACCATAACCAAGAGAAACAAGTTCGGAGCCGATGACTGGAGCAGGAGCAGGTTGTACATGTTGAAAAAGACCTGGGTGCCTTTAATCTCCACAGCCTTTTCTTGAGTGGAATACACGGAAAAGGATCGATACCTACTCCTTCCAAGTTTACAGTGTAAGCAGGGTGAGGCCGTACCCATAACCAAACACACACCAGTCACCTTCAAACTGCTGAGGATCCAAGTGGGACGCGACACCACTTCATGAAACCGAGCAGACTCTTACAACCGTGCCGGTTTATAAAACGTTAAACTGAGAAAACATACTGCAGTGGTGACGTCGGGCCAAGCAAGACCCGAGTTTCCAGGCAGCGCACCGCGGTACTACCAAGCACCTTGCTCTGTCGGTGCACACACCGCCCCGCGGGGTCGCGCACTGCAGACCCCTCCTCCAACCGCGGGGTCTGCTGCCCGAGGAGGGGGCGCCCAGCAGCGCTCCCCGGCCGCCGCCGAAACTTTCCGTGACTTGACAGCGCGAGGGTTCGCCGCCCGCCTCGCCCCGTCCCGTCCCGTCCCCGAGCACCGGCGCCTCTCCCGCGGCTCCGCCCGCCCGGCCCCACACTGCCCTCACGAAGGACCCTCCGTCTCCTCAGGGCCGCCCGCGAATCGCACCCCCGACGGGGTCCCGCCGGCGGGGGAGCGGCCGGACGCTGCCGTGCTGCCCCCCACCCCGCCGCCAACGGCCGCGCCTCACCGTCCGCCAGCAGCTCGGCGAGGGCCGGGGCCGGGGCCGCGCCGCTGCCTGCCCCCGCCTCCTCCATGCTGGCAGGTGCCGGGAGCCCGCGCGTCACTCCCGGGCGGCGGCGCTCGGCGATGATGGCGAAGGCGCGCGACGGAAAGGGGCCGCCCCGCGAGCGGCGGCGGGGAGCGCGCGCACGTGGTGAGCGCGGGGCCGGGCCCGGCGGGAGGGCGCGGGCAGCCACCGGGCGGGGGCCCCCTCAGCGCGGCCCGGCCGCGGGGCGCTCTTCGGGCCCGCGCCCCGGCAGCGACAGGCCAGGGCGAGTCGGGCCGCAGCCCCCGCCGTGCGGGGAGAGGCGGAGGGAGCTGGTCCTGTGGCGGGAGAGCGAGGGACAGCGGGCCTAGGCTGCCGCAGGGGCGGCTCTGGCCGGACATGAGGACGCACTTTCTCCGTGAGGGCTGTGGGGCAGGGTGGGGGCTGCCCCGACCCCCTGCTCCGGCCTCGGAGCCGGCCCTGCTGGGCGGGGGTCCGCCCTCCCAGCCTGGATGATCCGCACGGAAATGAAACCGGAACGGTATTACGGCGGGGGCGCTGCGGATGGCAACGGTGGTGGTGGCGGAAGGCTTGTTCCTGACACTCTGCAAGCGAGGGGCGTCTTGCGGGATGCTTTACCGCTTTAAGCCCTTTTGCTGCGTGGCCTGTGAGAAATAGCTGAATTACTTATACTGCAAACACTGTTTGTTTTTCCAGCTGCTGGAAGGATTGTTAATTACACATGAGCGGTGACATCACAGAAACTAAAGACTGCCAACTAAAAGATCCCATGGATTTGTTTAATTCCGGGCAAGTTGTAAAAATATGTGCCCCTATGGTCCGCTATTCAAAGTAAGTAACTGTTTTCAGTGTGTTTTGTCTGAGGATGTTTATCTTGACTGTACAAACACCTGAGAGAGGTGGGGGAGTCTCCTTCCCTGGAGACTTTCACGAGCCGCCTGGACTTGTTCCTGTGTGATCTGCTCTAGCTGATCCTGCTCTGGCAGGGGGGTTGGACTAGGTGATCTCTAGAGGTCCCTTCCAACCTCTACCACTCTGAACCTGTGGATGGTTACCTTTTTGTCCTTAATTAATGAAAACGGAGATAAGTGTGGGATATGTTTTATTATATCATTGTACTTCGACATCCCCACAGTACTGCATGTCAGAACAGCATTGTAGAATAGGCAATCAGAAAAATGTCTTTACTGTTGCTCTCTTCATTTTCATGTCTACAGGTTGGCTTTCAGAACCTTGGTTAGGAAATACAGTTGTGATTTGTGTTACACGCCAATGATAGTGGCTGCTGATTTTGTGAGATCTGCAAAAGCTAGAGACAGCGAATTCACAACAAACAAAGGTATTTTTTTAATAAACCATTGCCTTGCCAGAATGTTTTATGTGGTTATCAACCAAATTGGCCAAGTGAATGAGTCTGTCACACAACTTGACATCCATGAACGATTTTGGTGTACTGTATCTGATTGACTGTAAAACCACAGAAATATTCTAAGTGAGATTAAGGACATACCAGTGACAGTGTGTCAAATGTAGTAGTGGAAAACTTTGCCTCCCCCTGAAAATCAGGGCCTCCAAAACGATTAAGGTTTGTGGTGGGTTGATCATACATAGCTGGCCAGTGGCTGAGCACTCATGCAGCTGCTCACTCATTCCTCCTTCACCCCCCAGCAGCACAAGGAGAGAATAGGAAGAGAAAATGCATGAAAAACTCATTGATCAAGATAAAGACGGCTTAAGCAGGGAAGGAAAGAAGGAGAAAAAAAACAAGTGGCACAAAAGCAATCGTTTCCAGCGTCACACCAGCAGATCGATGCCCAGCCAAAGTTCCACGTCCCAACTCACTTTCTTCTTCCCCTACCGCTCCAGTTCTATTGCTGAGCTTGATATTACATGGTATGTAATACTCTTGGGCCAGTTTGGGTCAGCTGTCCCACCTGTGTCCACTCCCGATTTCTTGCCCACCCCAATCTATTTGCTGAGGGCAGGGGGAAGGCAGAGTGAGAAAAAGAGAAAGTTTGGACACTGTGCAATTACTGTGCAGCAACAACCAAAATACTGGTGCGTTATCAACACTGGTTTTGTCACAAACTCCAGTGCGAAGCACCATGCAGGCTGCTATAAATGTACTTCAGATAAATTCTAAAATTAACTCCATCCCAGCCAGACCCAGTACAAGATGGTAATAAGATTCTTTTCCCAACAATTGCTGTTTCTTGCGTGTTTCAGAGGTGAACAATTAACCCATTGCTGGGAAATGTTTTCTGGTCTCTAACAAAACCAAGAGGGCTGCTAAACACACACACACACAAAATGAATAGACTAGACATTGGTACAGTGGAATCAAGGACCAATAAAAGCAACAGAGTTTCAAATTAGCCGGGCTGCAAGGTGGAAGGGGCTGTTGGTGAACATCTTGAGATAATGAGATAATAAGAGGCAAGAAGGGGCCAGGAAGCTGAAGCATGGCCAGGGTTGGTGGGGAGAAGCAGTGTTTCAGCCATGGTACAGAAACATAACCAGAAAGCATATGAAAAGAAGTAGTATAAGGAGTTGCATAGAGTCCTGGCTGTAAAGCAGAAGAGTAAAGTGGTACAAAATACGTGGGAAGAGGTGACAGTAACGATACAGATCTGCTGGCATGAAGTGGCTGAAGGAACATTCTGGCATAGGCTGGAACTGGAGGAATGAAGGGAGTGCTGCTAACGTGCTAGTAAGATTGGTGTGTAGGATCTATGAAGTGTGATGATTTAACCTATTCAGACCACTGAATTGGTGGTTTCATCAGTGTATCCATAATAGCAGGGGAAGTAGGTTTCATTATTTTAGCACTGGCTGTTTACTGCGGTGCGTTATTCAAATAGAACAGAGCGGTTACAGAGAAAAGTCGCTTTGGGAAGCACAGGTAGGCGCTTGTCAGTGGAACTCAACTTTTTAAAAGAATGATGATTCTTTGCATGTAAAAGTAAACGAGTGAGAAATTCTGCTCTATCGATAACGAGGGGTACAAAATGAAACATTCTAGTGTTGTAAACAATACCTTTTCCCTATTCAACTCTATCATGCTGGCCTTAATTTTATAGGCCTCTAAAACTTCCAGCCTCAGACAGCTTTGCCAAGATGAGTATTTACATTATTAGCGTTCATGCTTTTAACAAGTAGCTCCACAACGGGATGTGCAGTTTTACTGTGGTTTTTGTGTTTACCTTCCTGGCTGTTTGGGGATTTTGTCTTCTAATTAGTGGATTAGGTTTGGAGCCTACAGTTGCAACTTCTGTTTTCCATTTTCTTCAACACTGATATTTCCTTGTTGTGTATTTCTCAAATAGATGTAGATGTGCTTTGTGGCTGCTGCTAAAAAATGGGATATGGCTAGACTCGGTATTTTTATTACTTAATGCTCAACCAAAAAACTAGGTGCGTGAGGTTATTCAAAAATACTTGCTGTAACGATGTAAATCTCTTCAGCTAGAGCACTGTATTAAATGGACACTGCTTTGAAAATATGCAAGACTTTTTTTTTTTTTTTGCTTTCTGGATTTTGAAGTAACTTGTAGCAGTGTCTCAGCCTGATTGAGATGGTATTGCTGCCCTTTAAGCTCCACCACTTCAAGAACTACTTATTTTCCCCTGAAACAGAAACATCTTCAGAGGCACTTGTGGTCTTTCCAGTACCAGAAGTGCACTTGCTTTGTGTTGATGATGTTGGATCATCTCTTTCCATCAGTGCTCAGATAGTGCCCTTCCTCTGAACGGCAGGAATTGTTCATATGGACAGTGAGTGCTAAGACCGTTTGAGATCTTTCTAGACGCATGTAATGTAATGCAGTAGCTGTAAAAGCGGAGAGCCATGTTCCAAATGACCACCTGGCTCTCTGCAGGAGCTTGGTTAATCACAAGCAGTTCAGCAGACCCAAGCTGAGGAGCGCTGACACTTTGGTTTCCCACTTGAGACAAAGCTGCTAAAACTGTCTCTGACCCTGTGTTCTCATTCCAACTCTGCATATTGCATTGTGGGTAAAAACCAGCCATGTTGGCACAGAAGAGGAAAAAGATGGGCGGAAATAAGGAAGGGCAAAGCTTGTGGGTTGTTTAGCTCCTTTCTGAAGGGTTGGTTCTGTAAGCAAGTTTCCCACCTGGCAGGACAGCCAGCCGTGTTAGCACAGCAAAGGGGCAGCCTGCAGACCAGGAGGGGAAGCACAAAGGCTGCCGAAAAATAGAGAATGCTTTGGTTTGTATCTCATCTTTGTTGAAGAGAAGCATCTGGCCAGTTTCAGTCAGAAAAACTGTATGTTGAGCCAGCAACCATCTAGGACACGTATGTTTGTCTGAATTCCCACCTCTCTTGACAGACATACTCATTTGGTCAGTTGGTCAGCTACCTTTATTTGTGATCTAAGGCTCACATAATCACAAAACAGTTGAGTTTGAAAGGACTCTGAAGGTCATGGTATCCAGCCCCCCTGCTCAAGCAGGGTCACCTAGAGCCAGTTGCCTGGGACCATGGCCAGGCAGCTTTTCAATACATGGAAAACATTCAAGATTTAAAATGTCTTCTTTTTATTTAGTGAAGGTTTTAAAATCTCTAAGTATCTTTTCATTGGAGTAGGTGATCATCCACTGATCGTTCAGTTTGCCGCTAAAGAAGCACAGGTTTTGTGTGATGCTGCCCGTATCGTCTGTCCTTT
This sequence comes from Rhynochetos jubatus, assembly GCA_027574665.1. Taxonomy (NCBI): domain Eukaryota; kingdom Metazoa; phylum Chordata; class Aves; order Eurypygiformes; family Rhynochetidae; genus Rhynochetos; species Rhynochetos jubatus. The sequence goes on from CM050652.1 coordinate 15,515,294, forward strand.
TGCAGATGGAATAGACCTAAACTGTGGCTGTCCTCAGAGGTAAAGTTTTGACAAAACTGGGTAAATATGACAAAATAATTTGAGAATGAAGAATGTTGGTCTTCATTTTGATAGTAATTTCTGTCTTAACTTAAAAATAGACTGTGAGAGAGAAACAGCTTTTTAACCTGTCAGAAATTTCTATGCAGCAAGACACTGTTCTGAATGTTCTGAGATGCCTGTCACCATGGTGAGACTAGGAAAACCAGGTGTATTTGCCAACTTGCCTTTTTTAATTTCTAAGATAGCGAGTGTTGGCTCAGAAGTGAAGTGTCCATCCCTTCTCAACAGCTGTTAAATATGCATTACCAAGAAAAGCTTGCTGCAAATAATTTGGAGAGTGTTGTGAGAAATGATGTGTCAGTTCCCAGAATAATGAGGCAAGTCCCTGATGTCTCAGACTTCTGCAAGTGAAGGATAGTCTCTAAAATATAATTATACAGATTATATTACTCAGGAAGTGCTGAAAAGAATTTCTTCCATCTTTTATTAGGTTTATAAGTACAGTGAATTAGTCATCTACTTCTCACTTAAATTGATAAAGATTTTGTCTTGACAGTGAAACAGAGTAGTAATGCACAAATGAAGATTCTCGCTAACTGGTTCAACTGAGAACAATTTATTACACGCAAGTCAGGCAGTCTTTTTCTAAGTGAAGACCTCAAAAATAAATGTGGGAAAGCAAAAGATAATATTACAGTGCAAACACTTAATTTGTCTGTCCTAATTAGGTTGTCTTGACTTAAAACTATAGTATTTGAGAAAACGCTTTTCTGGAGAGATCTGAATCTTCTGAATGGAAGTGTATTTTTTTTTCCCTAAGCTAACTACAGTTAAGTATGCCAACTGTAAGTTCCTTTTAGACCAAAAATATATGTATTTGAATCCCTTGTTTCTAGTGCATGCTGGTTTCAAAATAACAAAACTTTGTGCACTTAATCTGCCTTTATAAGAAAAATTGTTTAAGAAGAAAACCTGCTGCTAAGTGGAAGCAAAGGTTATTTCCTGCCAATCAAAATTTTTTCTTTGGCAGTTGAGGGAAAACAGAATATTACTAAAATCATGTCCTTCCTTATATTTCAAAAATCTTCCTTTTCAATCCGAAGTCATTTTCTGTTTAGAAGAAACCCATGATCCAATGGAACAGGAAACATTAAACTGTTTATTTTATGTATGATCTAAACCATCATCGATTAAATGTTAATTTATTTTCCTTGTGAGTCCACTTTGTGGACAGAAAATTGAACTGGAAGAGATTAGTTACTTGTCCAGAGTTCTAACAGCACAGTGGAGACTGAACCAGGATCTAAAAGGTGGTGTCAAACTGCGAACAAATCCTTGATCTACAGCCAGTACTATCTGGGTTCACTCAACCACCCATTCTAAAGGTCGTGCGGAAAGAAGCTGATGTATTGACTGAAGTTGATCTGCATTTTTTTCAGATGTAGAATATAAATGTTCTTTTTCTTTTAAAGATGGGCGATGGCAGAAGGTTATGGTGCTTGCTTGATAAATAAACCAGAGCTCGTTCGGGATATGGTGAGACATGTACGGAATCAGGTTGACAACCCTAGATTTTCAGTGTCTATTAAAATAAGGTAGGTCTAACTCAAGTGCTGTTTGTGGTACTTGAAAGAATCCTTTTCATTTTGAAAGAGATACATTAGTGAAATAGTTACTATACTACTTCATGTAAATGTGTTACTGTAATATTGCACATTATAATAATTTACTTACATGTGAAGACTGCTGAGATTTTTTGACCCTAGATGGTGAAAAAATATTGTGGACAAGTAAAATTACCATGTATGTTTCAAAGGTGTGATGTAATTGGGAAATGCTAAATTAAATAGTGGTTTCAATACATTAAACTCATGTCTTTATTAAAAAACCCCTTTTTATCTTCCAGCAGTAATATTTTCTTCATTTATACTGTTATACAAATGTATGGTTATACAAATCTAAAGCTCCGCTCCTTAGGCAGGAGTGGCTTCTTTATAGAGTTCAGGTGATTTACTCATGTAATCTTTTCATTTCTTGGCATTTTAGGATCCATGAGGACTTAAAAAGAACAGTTGACCTGTGTCAAAAAGCTGAAGCAACTGGAGTTTCGTGGATTACAGTACACGGTAGAACTGTAGAAGAAAGACATCAGCCTGTACATTATGATGCGATTAAAATAATTAAACAAAGCATGTCTATACCTATTGTGGCTAATGGAGACGTTAAAACTTTGAAAGATGCTGAAAATGTTCATCACTTGACAGGAGCAGATGGTAAGATTAAACATACTCTATTTTCTAAGTAAACTTTCAAATCGTATTTCAGAGTATTTATTTTGGCTGCAAGTAGGACATGATTTGAGGGCTTTTCACTGTTTGAGGAGACAAATGAAAGAGGATGTTTTAAATGCCTTATAAGCTTAGAAACAGAATCACTTGTAATCATCAGAGCACTAGAGCACTGTTATTCAAAGCCACAAATAATGATTTCCGAGGCAAATTACAAAAGCTCTTTGCTTAATTATGCTATCTCATCACTCAGTGGCAGAGTACAGGGGGACCTTCAGACATTCATTCCATCTCTTTATGGAGCTGATAATCTTTTCAAGAACTGTAAATGTCCACTTGGAAATCTCTATTTCCCGCACATGGGAGCAGATTTATTATAATCAGAATATGGCAGGTTAAGCCAGATGCTTAACCATTAAGATGGTTAGCTTCAAGGATGCAGTGAGGCATTGCACTCTCAAATCTGTATGCATTTACCTTGTCTGACATGTCAGTGGTAACATTTGGGGCGAAGGATTGCCCTTCAGTTATTTAATCACAATAGATTCCTACAACTGCCTTTGGTTTCAAGACAATATGGAAATTCAGTATGTTCTGAAGAGGTGATCTATATCTACACACTTTCAATCCTACAGCTAGAGAATAGCAGGACAGAGAGCAGCAGCTAGTGTCATAAGGAAACGTTCATGTGGCAGATTTCTTTTGGCACTATTGGTGTTTAACAGCAGCACCACAAACTGGTTGAACCAAACTGCCATGCTGCTACAGTGACTTTCCCTCAAAATACAAAGCAGAAAGGAAATACGTAACAGAAAAGAATGTTCTCAACCCAGCTGACCTTCTTGAATAACATAAATATAAAGCATCATTTTTTTTCTGGCATGCACAATAGCAAGCTAAATCTTTCATTTTCAATCATTCTATCTCTTAAGGAGAGACTAAGTGCGATAGATTCTGTGTTGGAAAACAGGAACAGGAGAGCAGAATCCCTTAATCGCAGAAAAATTACCACAGAACTTGTATGGGTTTATCTAAGAATTTGGGATTTTACTTGCAAATACACTGGCTTGTTCAGAAAGATTTAATGCAGATCAAGAGCCCTGAGATTTATATAATTGAGACATTGAGCTCTTACGGGAGGAAGGATTTTAGGTCAGTGAATCAGCTGAGCTGCACTAAAAATAACTAAATTTAACATGTTACTACCCTTGTGTTGTTCCGTTGTATTTTTATGTTTAAAAGGCAGGTTTGTATGTGTGTAGCAAATAAAACCAAAATACTATTGAACTGCAGTTTCAAAAGTAGGGAAGAAGGGCTTCTGTGTCCTGTGTTTCATTTCAAAATTTCTGGAAGGATACCTCATCAAGCGGGTAGTGTTGACGGGTGTAGTAGGTACTCTTGAGGTTTGGATTGAGTTTCTCTCATACAGCTACAGTACTCATCCCTGTTCTCCCATTGCTTCTCCGTAAGCTTTGGGTGGTTCTCCTAAGGGGTGCTATACAAAACCTACAGGAAAATGTATTATAAAATTTAAACTATAGTGTAACTCACCGATTTAATTTCCATTTTGAAGGTGTAATGGTGGCTAGAGGACTCTTAGCAAATCCGGCTATGTTTGCAGGGTACGAAGAGACCCCTTTGAAGTGCATCCAGGACTGGGTTGACATTGCTCTTGAGCATGGAACTCCTTTTACATGTTTTCACCACCACTTAATGTACATGATGGAACACATCACTTCAAAACAAGAAAAAAGAGTTTTTAATGTTTTATCAAGTACCTCAGCCGTACTAGATTACCTGAATGACCATTACGGTGTTTGATAACTGAGGGTATTTTAATTCTGTGGAAACTTGTATTTTGCAATTGCTGGTACATTGTTAAAGTTTTAACTGGGTTCCTACTTACTAGTCACATTCCTATATTGCCTAAGTATTTTCTACACAGCGTAACATGATGGGGGTGATACTTTATATTTTTAGTATTTTTGTGTCAGCATTTTTCACTCCAGAAAATATTCCAGATTCCACAAACGTGGAATTTTATTTACAGTGCACTGCTACGCAGAGGATTGATTATTGTAAGTCTCCAGTAATTTATTTTTTTCACCAGACTATTGCTTACAGCAGTATTTTGCAAAACTAGGGCTTTTCTTTTGTGAAACCTCCTAAAATCAGAAGGACTACTTATAAATAATACCAAAATTTTCAGACCAAAAAAATGCAAAGGGAGCAATCACAGAAGTTTTTGCTTTAACTGGCATAAACTGTACTTTTAAATTTCAGTAGACTTTTCAAGCTTCAAGACAGACCTTGAAGCCCAGTATAGTATTCTCTTTTAAATTAAATGTTCCTTTTGCAGGCTGAAATGTTTTAAACTTACTTAAAACTCAGAAAAATTCCATACTTAGTATAGTGAAAGAAACCTGGAATAGATAAATGATGACAGAAAGAGGGAAACAGTAAAGTGAAAAGAGAGTTTAAACTAAGTACAAACAGCTGAATCTAAATTGCACGGCTTGAAAGTTCATTCTAACTAAATTCAGTTGTATCTACTGTATAATAATTACATAAAAGATTAAATCCCAGTCATCTACCGAAACAGAACTTTATAGGTCAAAGAAAAGCTGACAGGCTCTCTCAGTGGGGGTCTTACAGTCCTTTCTGCCTGCTGGTGTGTTGCTTATCAAGCATGACAGCCACTTGGCTTTCAATCCTTGTATAGGAGGGGAATACAGTGGAAATTAGAACAAGATAATAGCATTATACACCAGCTGCATGTGTTCTGCAAGGGAAATTTCACAATTCTGTGCAGTACAATTATTTGTAATCAAATAATTTGTTTTCTTTATATGTTTACACAGAAATTCATACCAGAAATTGCTTAGTTTTCTGACTCTGATACTATTGTAAATATGCAAGTGAATAGTTCTAAATTTTCTAAATAAATTACTTGGTTTTGTATACAGTTGTAATTTTTTTATTACACTCTAAACTATGACCACCTAGATATCTAAATTCTCACAATTCTTTCAATACAATGGCATCAAAGACTTGATCATTTTTCATAGTGAATATGTTCCGATTTAGGCACACAAACAACAGTGCGAAAGGTACGACCATCACGTCTCGTTCATTATTTAAGACAGCAAAGTTATACAGTCACCTTCCTGATGTGTTAACAAATGGAAAACTACCAATTTGGCTTTGCTATCCTAGGCTAATTGAGACAATCTACAACTGGTTTTTTGTGTAAGAGGTTCTCCATTCCTCCAGACAACTATTTTTTCACTCTTCTGGATTGTAATGTTTTCTTGACATTGGGTGAACACGGTTATGTATGGCATTCCATGTAAAACCCCAGCAATGTCTTCTGCAGTTAATACTTCTCTTTCTAATGCCTCACTTCCCGTCAACTAATATTCATCATGTAATTTATGAGCTCTCAGTTTTACAGCAAAAGTTCCTACTTCCCAACTGTATGACACTGAGTTTTGTACTGCTGAATTTCATGTCTCAAGTTCATCCAACTACAGTGCAATACTCGGTTCTCCTCAGTTGTGAAAATGCCTCCAGCCTTTTGCATCAAAATTGAAAAGTAAAACTATAAAACTGAATTGTAGAAGAATGGGATTCTTGAAAGTATTAACCAAGCCCTGTCTTAGCATTTTCTTACCATTTTTGTGATTTGGTAAGCAACTATTATTTGCTGTGAACTGTCCCATTAGCCACAAGGAGCAAAGAAGAAGTGATTTATTATAATCAAATAGCACAAATGAAAGACCTTTTTTTTTTTGGCTTTTTTTCTTTGTAATAGTGAAGAAACTGAACTTTAGAGGACTTGAAATACCTTGACCGATTTAGGATGTGAATACTCGATGAAAGGCAGCAGTTGTTGTGCCTGTGTGAGATCAATCACGGAGATTTCTGCCTGAAGTACTAGACCTAGGTTGCTGCTAATATCACTAGTAATTAAGGAGTGCTTGATCTGGCCAGTTATGCATCATAAAAGTCAATGGAAGTTGATAATCTGCTTTTGAGGGTGAAATGAATTGTACGCCTCCTTCCCTTGTGAATTTTGTATGCATCTGAAAACGCTTCGCTGTGTTAGTATAATGCCACTGCGGAGTTGGAGTCTTGAAGCCATGCTCTGAACAGCCATACTGTTCACATATACATAAATTGATGAAGATGAGAGTTAGTTATTTAACTTTCAGTGTTATAATGAGAAGCATGGCCATGTTCTAAAACAAGCCATCTGAATATGGGAAAATTCTCATATCCAGTATAAAACCACTATGTATATTCCTTCCCTGTGTTTGTTACTTGCAACATCACCAGTTACTCAGTCTTTCTAATTTTCAATTTTTTAAAGTTATTCTGCAAGTAACATAAGATACAAAGCTTTGTTTCCTATTTTAAGTCCTTTGCTTTCTGTAACTGATCCAGCTCTTTATGTTAAGCCACATCACACAACACCATGTTCTCATAACACCTGTATTTTCTTGTAACTTCTACCCTGCTGCAGTAACCCCAGCTCCCTCACGCAGCCTGTACAATCCCAATTTCTGCATTACTTACTGTTAAGTTGTTCCTTAGGTCTTCTCTCTGTTAAGGGAGAGAGCACTCAAGCACACATACTAGGAGTCACATACTCGCTACCAAGTCTTTCCTGCTAGGACCGGAGTCTCTTTATAGTGGGTGATGCCAGTGAGTTGATGGGTGCCCTTTTCAGCTCCTTTCACATCCACGTTCTTACTCTTGAGTGCTTCTCCCCTCCTAAGGTTCAGCCCTGGGTTTACCGTAGCAGAGTCTCAGGTATCGAATCTTACCTATAAAAAGAAATTCAGATGGTACAGCAGGAAAAAAAAAAAAATCTTGACCTGGATGCCTCTGGAGAGGGACCCACAGCAAATCCCTGGGCAGTTATACCCTATGCAACCACCCCTCATGCACCTTTCACATGCCTTTTTGGTCCAGTGGTGATTTCTGGTGTGGGATCTTCTAACACCTCATTGAATTCTTTCTCTGTCTCCAGGCAGGACAGTAACTGTTCTCATCCTGTTGAGTGCAGCTTCTGCTTATGGCTGTATCCACCTTATCTTCTTGTTTGTGCTTCTTGTGCACCAGCTCACTCTGCCAGATTAAACTTGGGCTAAGCACTGCTTAGCAACAATTAAAACATCAGTGCATTATCAATATTATTCTCATACCAAGTCCAAAACACAGCATTGTACCAGCTAGGAAGAAAACTCACACCGTCCCAGCCGAAAACGTTTCTTGGTGAAAGTTCACAGCTTGTGGCCTAAAGGCTTCAGCAAACTTACCGACTCCTGTGAAGTTAGTCATGAACAAACAGTATACCAAAGTAATCAACATTATGCTGTAAACCCTGCGTCCTAATGCTAAATGACTGACTCTGAGCGATTCATTCTATTTGAAATTTACTCATTTAAGCTGAACGCTTAGTATTTCTTAACATCTGTCTTGGGTTGATGGTTGAGCAAATGCTGTGTGTGATGATGAGACAGCTGCCATACAAGCTAAACTAGAATGGAACAAGTTTGAACCTTCTCTTAGTCATTCAGCACATAATTAGTGCTCTAACCAGTTTCTAATACACAGGCAGTTCATATTTCTACTTCTGAATACTTCGTCACCTTACTGGTGGGAAAGTATTTAACTTTATGTTTTACGGTTCATGAGGTTTTTTCCTAAAGCAGGCAACCAGTATGTATAGTGGGGCATCATGTTTATCACACTGTGGCTCATTGCAAGATAGGCAGCCTGAGGTCAACAACCCAGACTTCTACAACTTCAGTTAGAATACCTTCCAGGAGTGGCAGACTGCACACAACAGAAGGGAAGGTCTCACAGATGTTTGCAGGAGGCTTCTCTCTGTCCCTCGGATCACGTTCCAGAGCAACACGCAGCAGCTGATTTGGAAGTGCATAGCAATCACTGCAAAGTGAGTCTGTCTGCGATTTTATGAAGCCCCTGAAGTGAAAAAGCAGACTCAGAGTCTCTGGCAGCAGGGACTTGCAAACATAGTGCTGTCTGTATGAGGCCAGGCTACTGGGAGGGCAGCCTGCAGTGAAAGTAAGAGGTGAGTAAGCAGCTCAGAAGTGGGAACTGCTCTGTAAGTAGTCTTTAATAACATTTTAACAGCTTCAGTAAAGTATAATGGCTGTAGACAAGCTAAAATGTAATAACCAGGACATAGTAATAGGTTATGTTTTGTCTATGCATCCAATTAAATGTGTTTATGAAAACATGTTAGAAATACTTATTAAAACCCAAACTGCTTCCACTGTGTAGATTGGATTGAAATGGCTGGTCCTATCGCTCTCCAATATTTGTTATGCATAAACAGTTATTTGGGATGTATTTGGGATCTTTCATCCAGACATTGCTTGGCAGCAGCTAGGAAAATGTTAACCTACTGGCTCCATCCCCAGGCCACAGACCTGGGAAATTTTAAGTGTGAACAATTTCAGATTGTGAACAGCTGCAAACAACTCTGCTCAAAACGGCTTATGCAAGAACCTCCTACCCCATTTCAAATCCAATGGATTAGAGTAACAAAGAACTACTATTCACGGCATTTAATCTGTCTCATTTTCATAGAATCATAGAATGGTTTGGGTTGGAAGGGACCTTAAAACCCATATAGTTCCAACCCCCCTGCCAGGGGCAGGGACACCCTCCACTAGACCAGGTTGCTCAAAGCCTCATCCAGCCTGGCCTTGAAGGCATCCAGGGATGGGGCATCCACAGCTTCTCTGGGCAACCTGTCCCAGTGCTTCACCACCCTCTCCGGGAAGAATTTCTTCCTGATATCTAATATAAATCTACCTGCTTTCAATTTAAACCCATTACCCCATGTCCTGTCACTACAGGCCCTTGTAAAAAGCCCCCCCTCAGCTTCCTTGTAGCCCCTTCAGGTACTGGAAGGCTGCAATAGGGTTTCCCCAGATCCTTCTCTTCTCCAGGCTGAACAACCCCAACTCTCTCAGCCTGTCCCCATAGCAGAGGTGCTCCAGCCCTCTGATCATCTTCGTGGCCTCCTCTGGACTCGCTCCAACCAGTCTATATCCTTCTTGAGGGCCCCACAGCTGGACACAGCATTGCAGGTGGGGTCTCATGAGAGCAGAGTGGAGGGGGAGAATCCCTTCCCTCGACCTGCTGGCCACACTTCTGATACAGCAAGCTGCTGAGTAGGCCTGGCCTGAGCTAACTGAACAGGGTGTGGAAAAATCCTGGGTATGACATGTGAAATTGCTGGACAGGACACGACAAGCAACAGTGCAAGAAACTGTGGATAGTGCTGGAAGGGATGGTTGGATTTCACCAGTGCTTAAGGTAGAGTTATGTGAAAAACAACCGAACTACACAGATAACTGGAGAGCAGTTTTGGGTGTCCTTTTGGGACTAGAAACTTGCAGGGCTGGGAGTGGCCAATAACTACATCAGTGCCTCAGTAATACCACGTAAGGCCAAGACTGTCCAATTAACGGTATCAGGGTGTGGGCACAGGTACAGCAAAGCTAGGAACAACAGGGAAAAGTGGTTAGGGGAGGGGTATGCGGGGTCAAAGAAGGGGAGCTGCAAGGGTGGCAAAAGAGGTGATCAGAAAATGGATATCAAGGTATGGAAATTATGTGCTCGGAGTCTCATGCTGATAAAAACCACAGCACAGGACAGCAAAAACAGAATAGAACAGGAATTTCTGAAGGAATCGTTTCATTAATGAGGTCCAAACAGGCCTGTTTGAGAGTGTTTGAGACTGTTGTGTGGTTGTTGTGGTGCCTTTACGAAGAATGGGCTTATTTTCCTTGAGAAAACAGATCTACGGGATCTTAATACGTTAGTGTAACGCCTGGGGGAGGCAGGGGGGGAGCGGGGACACGACACACAGTAATTGAACTTCAGAGACTCATCATGGTCCTAGAGAGCAGAGTTGAAGTCCCCGATCATGGAGCAGTGGGATGATCACAGCAAGATCCTGCTGCAAAAGGCTTACAGCCATCCCCTAAATGTGAAAAAGAGGTTTAATTTTAACCTCTCTCAACGTGTAGATCCCTGCGTTTTCCCACAGAGGGGCGGTTTCTGAGCACACTCCCGCCCACCGTCAGGCCCGTCAGCTGCCCGACACAAACCCCTCAGCGCATCCCGCCTCTGCCGGGGCCCTCAGCCAGAGCGCGGGAAGCCAAGGATGGCCTCTGGGGCGGGGGGAGGCCGGCCGGGAGCCGCCAGCTCCAATGGGGTGGGACCAGAGGGGACCCTCCCCTCCGGCCTGCCCGCACCTTTCCCCAGCTGGGACTGCGTCCACCTCCGCACCGCCCCCGGGCCACAGCTCCCCGCCCTGCCCCTGCGGCCGTCGTGTGGCTCAGCCCCGGCCCGGCCCACACTCCCGGAGCAGGGCGGAGGCGGCCCCGCGCTTGCACGCTCCGTCCGGCAGCGCCGCCGCCCCTCAGCGCCGGCGGGAAGGACCGGCTCCCCAGCTCCCGTCCCGCTCGGCCGGCAGAGACCCCGCTCCCCGCCCCTCCGAGGGCGGCTCGCCGCCATCAGGCTCAGCCGGGCGCCGGCGCCGAGGAGGTTGCGAAGGCCGAGCAGCCGTGAGAGGGGGACGGGACGGGCCCGGGGCGGCCCAGACTTCCCCGGCTGTGCCGGGGGGAGCGGGCAGGGCGGGTAGCGCTTGGGGGCGGGAGCCGGCGCGGCGCGGGGTGGCGGGTGGGAGCCGTTGGCCTGCGGCACGGCGAGCTCTTGACGAAGGGCTGCCGCCGGCGGGCCCTGTCCTGCCCGCCGAGCCGAGCGCGGTGGCGAGGATCCCGGTCCCCACCTCCCTCCCCCGGCGGACAGGCTTTGCCCCAGGGGCTGGCTGGGGCGGGGCAGGCATTACCGTGGGACACCCCTCACCCCCGGAGCCGCGGTCAAGTTTTGCAGAAAGGCTTCGCTTCGGAACCGGGTGGCCGACGCGAGGCGGCCTGCGCCCGGCGGGGCTGCCGGAGCCGCCGAGGCCGTGGCGCCGGCGGTCCGGGTGCCGCGGGCCCGCCTGAGCCGTGCTCTCCCCTAGGCCTGCGGGACGATGACTTTCCAGTGGACGGCGGTTGCCACCATCCTGTACGGTGAAATAGGAGTGCTCCTCGTGCTCTGCCTGCCGTTCATCTCTCCGCTGAGGTAGGGCTCCGGTGTGCTCCCTGCTCGGTCTTCTCACCGCCTTGGGTTTATTTTCCGATTTTGTTTTTATAAACGCGCGGCTTTGCTGCATCTTCCGCTAGTTGGGAGCTACGCTGGAGGAAAGCTGTTTGGGACTTGAGCATCAGGCGTTTCAAGTTTCATAAGCCTCTTCTAATGAGCTTTACGTTAGTTTCCTACACACTGCTGATTCATCCGAGCAGCGTTGGGATTTCCATTCCCAGGATTGGGAATTTGCTTCAGCAAGTGGGAGGTATTCTCTCACGGGTTTTTGGAGTAGCCAGTGTACAGGAGAGCATCTGGCCTCCCGTGCGGTGAGCTCAGTAGGAAATGAGTGGGTGCTGCAGCCTTTTAAGGAGTTGTTTGTCAAGTTTGTGTGAAGCGGCTTTACAACATTTTGGTGTACACTAGGCGTTGTGGGTGCTGGACAGATAAGAGACATCCAGTACTCAAAGATAGCCACATTCAGCATGTGTAAGGGCTGCAAGAAATTTGTGGTTGTTTGTTTAAGTAGAGTTCATCTTGATGCAAGAGGTTCAGGAATGCCGAAAGAAAGGCCTCTATAAACTTCTGTATAGATAAACAAAATAATAAGTCAGGAACGCCACACAGACATTAAGAAAAATAATTCCTTCTTGTAGAATAACATAAATTTAGTATGGGAAAGAAACAAAGGCCTGGCTTACAGCATTATCTTGTTTCCTGTAAGTAGCTCTTCAAATTTGGTAATGTTATTTCTGTTTCTATGTAGAAAATAAATAAAGCTAGCTTTTCTGCAAGAGGCAAAAGAAACAGATATGATTTCTTTCCAGAAAATCAATAATTCTTAAAGAAAAAAAAGAAAGTAGGACAAAACCTTAAAACTTTTTAAAAATTGCCACTGTGTTGTGTAAAAACTGTTACATGTTTGGCTTCTGCATCTTTAGATATATTTAGAATGAAGAATGCAGCTTTTACTATAGTATCCTAAGGAACAAAAACCCTGCTGTGTGGAGAGTCTGAATTTAGCTACTTAAACCTGTGGGAGAGTCTTGAAAATGGTTGGATCCTCCACAGCCAGTATCAGTGATTACTCATGTTTCCTCAACTTCGGGAGTTGGAGCTGTTCTAAAATCTACTTTAACTTCTGACTTCTACAAGCTGCCTTGTGAGGAGTTCGGCATTTCAACATAGATATTGAGTTCTCATATTTTCTGTTGTTTTCTAATCAAAAGGTAAACTGTATGTAAGAAGGGAGAAGCCTTGTGGTAGTTGTAGTCATCAGACTATTAATGGCTAGCTGCAGGAATTTCTGCAGGCTGATGACACATGCAGAGCAAGTACATCAGGGGTGTTGCAATAGGTTTCACTTATGACACAAACTGGACTTGAATCCAGTCGTTGAGGCTAAAAATGCAAATTAATAACCTGCAGTGTTACCAGAATTTATTCAAGCATTAAACACTGTTTTTAATTGTATACAAAGGGTAGATTTTGCCTTTATTTTAATGACTACAGCATTAGCTATTCCACTCCTTCAGAAGCCACTGTTCAAAGGAATAGCTTTATCCTTTGTGACATGTTCAATTATATTGTTAACAAAGCTGTCGGAGGAATCTTGTGGGGTTAAAGATTAGATTTAGCTGCTGTGACAGTACTGGAGGGCAGCAGTTCTGCCTTGCACATCGTGGTAGCCTGGGAGCTGGTTCTGTCAGAGCGGTAAAGCATGTGCGATTAAAGACAGACATGAAACTGCTGTTCTTCGAAGTTTTGATTTAATCACTTGTCAGTCTTCAAACAAATTGTCTTTTTTGTGCCTGCACACTTTCGATAATTAACTCCTTTTCAGATTTGCTAACAAGCTTTTACATTCCTGGGGAATAAGTAAATTGACAATATAAAAAAGCAAGTATGCAGAAAGCCAGAACTGTACTGCCAGGGGTGGTACATCTATAGTGGTGGCCACTGTTATATTGTGGAAGGATTATATTTGTGACTTCTGTCGCCTGATGGAAATGGAGCATTAATACATGTGAATGGTAATACTTGTTGAGGAAAAATAAGTGGGAAAATATAACATAGGAAGACTTTGCAGTAAAGAGATCTTATTTTTAGCCTAAGTAAACATGGCAGTGTAGTTGGTCTGAGGTCATACCGCAGAGAATCACTTCTTAAGTGGAGCTCACTATGAAATTTGGATAACTGCACATTTAAGGCGTTAGGCAGTTGGCTTTGCTTGACTTGTAGCTTGGCATAATTAAGTTAGCTTTTTGGTTGACATAGGCTATGGCTGTCTGCTGTGAAGAACTCAAATTACACTGAAAGATCTAAATGAGGTTTTTGCACATACAACACTAAAATGTTTTAATGCTTTCTGGTGCAGAACCAGGAGGAGCTGTAGGAGATGATGCTACAGTCTAATGTAAATTAAGTTCATAGTAGGTTGGAAATGACACTTTGGAAAAAGTAATTACTCTTGAGAAAATCTGTAAATGTTACCTGTTATGAGTTACCTGTGCATTCCTTACCTTATGCATGTCTACCTAGCGTATAACAAGGTATTGCTTTGTTTGTGTACTGATGCACTGACCCTAACCTGCGGCAAGGGACAGGTAGCTGCTCTATTGTTGTCTCTTGTGGGTTTTAATCCATTTGAGCACAGTAGATGTTCTTCATTTGTGCTGCAAGTGTGAATTCTTGCAGACCCCTCCATCCAGTGATATTGAACAGGCAGTTGATTGTTTAAACAAACAAACAAAAGGCCTTCAGCATCACTGGACCTCTGAAGTTGCTTTCTTGGCCAACAAATTTAAGCTCTTGAAAGAGGTTTTAACCCTTGACAAAATATAAACATGACTTGTCCTTTTGTAGTCATTGGCAAGTTAGAATGTAATAACAATCCTTGTACTTTATAATTATGTGGAGTCATCAACATAAATTATAAGCCTTCTGAAAAAGGATGGTAGAGACAATCCTAATTCATGGAGGGGTTTTATTTTCTTTGGCAACGAGGAATGTAAGTGGATAGAAATTAAAATGATGGAATGGGTTTTACAGTCTTTGCCGCATCCCTGAGTTTATTGTAGCCAGGACTGTACATAAAGTAATGCTAGACAAAGTAAAAGCTGAAATAAAGCACACCTGGAGAGAGTACCTGCTATCCTGAGAGAAGTTTTCTGGTTGAAACAACTGCCTTTGTACTGACAACAAGCAAAAAGAGACAGGCAGATTTGCCTGATGGAAAAGTTACGTATACCTAAATGATATTGCAATTAAAGCAGCTGTTCAGAGACCTTACATAAGTCTCATATCAATAACAAGGCTCTTTTCTGTGAGTTTATTATGGTCTTCTGTTAGTGTTTAATTATTTTTGAATAACACATTGCTCTTCTACAGATGGCAGAAGATTTTTATGATTCCTGTATGGAGCAAAATGGCAGTTTTTGGGAAGAAGATGTTCCTTACAATAATAGTTTTACTGATAGTTTTGTTTCTTGGTAAGTGTTAAATAATTTTCTAATATGGTGGAGGGAACCTGGTATATGGAGTTCATGGCAGGAGATGAATTTAAAGGATTCAAGCCTAATGTAAGGCAGCTAATTTGTTTAAAAGCTCTACAATAGAATGGAAGAGGAGAGGGCTTATACTGCATCTGTGTTGGGATTCCAAATGCGATAGTAATATAGTAGTGAATGAGGAGAAAAAATGGAGCTTGATCTAGGCTGCTGCTTGGTTTCACTTTCACACAAGTAAAAGGCACATAAAATGTTTTGATACCAGAGTTTGGCTGAGCGGCTCAGTACACGATAGGTGGCACTCTTTCTCTTGGTTGCTATTCGAATAAAAGACTAGAAGAACATTCAAAGTGCTGGGCTATTGGATTACTTTTGCCAGCCACACATACAAGCCAGCTGTTGGCTGCATTAGGTAGGTCCATGAGTAGATCCTGAAGTCTGTCAAGTAGAGTTAAGTTTTAATGAAGTTAGAGCTTGAATGCTGACCATATGCGTGACTGATTTCATTTAATGTCTGTCGTGACTGCTTTGTGTGGTAAGCATCTCCCAGATTTCAGTGATGGAAATAGTTCTCCTGTGTTTCAGTGGTAGAAGTAGTTCTCTTCCATGGTCAGGAGAAGTTTTTCCAGTGCCTTGCAATGAAAATGCTATTTAATTCCAAACTACTTTAAATACAAAGTAAAAATGCTTTGTTTTATTATCTGCTAAGAGAACCATAGAGATGCACTGCATATATAGCAAAGTCAGACTAGACTGCAGTACATTATTCCTGATACTCAAAAAGTACTGGAAATGCAAAAAACTTCATTTTTTTACTTTAGTGTTTTCCTTAGATATTGATCCTTCAGAAAATGGCTTAAGATGGAAACCTGAAGGATTTCATTTACTCTTCTTGAACTCCTCTCGAAAACATTGGTCAAAGTTTGCTTTTGAGTTGGTGATGATTGTTGTTTTGGGGGAAAAATAAATTTGGGCTAAAGTATAGCAGTGCTGAGATGTTTGCCCCGTAGCATAAGAAGATAGGTTACTGCAGGACTAGAATATCCCTATAGCACAGGGATATGGACTTCTGTTTGGTCAGTCTTCGTTGCATTGTTTGAAGTTTTCACTTCAAATCTCTTTTTTTTGTTGTTGTTCTTCTATATATCTTGAGAAGATAAGAGACAGCCATAAGTGATGTTATTCACACATGCTTTTCTCTGGAGTTGATTTTATCTGCTTAGATAAATGCAGCAGTAATTTAATAACATAACACGTGGCCAAAATATTCTGCAAGAACTGATGATTTGTCATGGAATGTGTATTTTTGTGCATGTGGGGGAGGAGACTTTTTGGTGCTGTGTTGGCCTGAAGTATGTGAGATGACCTTAAGTTTACAGATTGTAATATGAACTCTTAACTGAGTTAAAAAAGATGGATGAAAGACAGGTGAAAGAAAGCTGAGGTGTAGCTTACCCCCTCTGTTCTGTTCAACCCTGTAGGAAAACTGTAGTAACATTTTGATGGATGTTATAGAATTCTTTTTTCCCTCTGATTCAAGCATAAAGTAGACACTTCTGTCATTGCTAAATTACATGCTTATCTAACAAATTCCATCTGTGGTAAATACTTCAGAAGATACCTTTCCCTTCTCTTTCTGTTTTCTCACTGTCCACTGGCTGGATTTTAATTCAGTTGTCCGTGGTGACATTTTGACACTGTCGGGTCTGTGGTAAATTTTTCAGAGTGCGTTGTTTTGGCCTCATCCTTAGTGGCTGGGTACAAGTATTGGAAGTGACTGTTCAAGCATGTTTTGGGCAATGGTTTGTCATATCTCTGGAAAAGTGTTAGATTGCTTCAGTGATTTACCAAGACCTATCTTTAAAATGTACAGATAACATAAGTGATGTCACTATTTGTCCTATGCTTGTGTCATGGTTTAACTCTGGCCAGCAAAATATCATGAAGCTGCTCTCACACTTCCCTTTCTTCCTCCAGTGGAGGGGGAGAATCGGAGGAAAAACACCAGGAAGCTTGTAAAATTGAGATAAGAACTATTTACTAATTGAATATAAATTAATAATAAGTAGTTAAAATAATAGAAAATAAAACACATGATACAGTTGCTCACCATCTGCTGACCGATGCACAGTGAGAGCCCAAGTGCCAGAGCCTGAGAGCAATCACAGCAGAGTCTGAGCGAACCCCGTCAGCGACACCACGACCAGGAAAACTCACAGACCCACCAACTCTTTCACGAAGGAGCCAGCATAGGAGTTGGCAGAAGATTAAAAGAGCTAGTGAAGGAGTTAGGGCCCCCAAGCCCACTCCCCGCTTAAGTACCCAGCATGACATACTTTGGAATGAAATACCCCTTCGGCCAGTTCAGCTCAGCTGTCTGAGCTGTGTGTCCCCCCACGCTGTCTGTAGTGAGAGAGCTGGGAACGCAGCTGCAGTATCAGAGGCTGAGAGAGACCTTGAATGTGGTGCAAGCACTTCCCAGCACCAGCTAAAAAGACACCTCATCAGTACTTTTCTCAGGGTAAATCCAGAAACCAAGCTTCATACCAGCCACCGTGAGGAAAGTTAACTCCTTCCTGACTAAAACCAGCACAGCTTGTTTGCTGAGCTGAAAGTCCAGATATGTGTTTCTAGTACTATGTCTGGTTTATCATACGTGCATATCCAGGTGGGAATAAGAACAAAATGTTTTTGTTTGCAGATGCTGTTAGAGAAGTTAGGAAGTACTCGGCCGTTCACGTGAACGAAAAAACTGCAAATGTCAATGCCAATGCCTTTGATCACATTCAGATGAAACTGTTCCGATCGCAAAGAAACCTCTATCTCTCAGGTTTCTCCTTATTTCTTTGGCTGTAAGTATAATATTTTTCTAACTTGTACATAGCACGTTTCTTGCAGGACCTATCACAGAAAGTAATGCAACTATGAAAAAGATTAGAAAGCTGATTTCAAGAACTAAGTGTGAGCAGACTGGCTATGAGACAAATAGGATCAGGGAAAATAATGTCTTACAAATGTTTGAAGAATATGCAAGCAACACCTGAAAAGAAACATTTTGAGTGTTTGAGAAAACGCGTATTTTGCAGAAGTTCCTTCAGGGAATACTAATTTCCTTCCTTAACCTTATGCCATATGTTTTGTTTGTTTTGAACATGGAAAACTGGAATTAAAAAACCCTCAAAAACTAAAGTACTGTTAAAATAATCTTAATATGTTGCAAGCTGGTATTATTGCATCCTGCTGTGATAAGAAGCAAAGCTTGAGTCTGAATTGAATTACTTTGTGTAAAGCTCAAGCTTAGGAACTGTAGGATAATGTTCTGGCTTCTGAGGAAACAGACCAAGCACTTTGTGGCAACTGGCCTACTATGATACTATGATCTGAAGTGCAGTATCCCTTTCAGGATGTTTAAATACAGCTAATAAAACAGGGTAACAGAAAGGACGGTTCTGTACTGCCCAGCAGTAGCAGGCAAGACTACCTGTGAATCTCCACAGTAGTCACAGCAACCTGCAGATTTTATCAGCTGGCCAAGAAGCACATGAGCACACATAATGGGACACAGATAATGTGAATGAATGGAAACAGACATGTTGGTCAAGTGATTTCCTGTTTGTACACTTTTGTGGTGACACTGGGCAAAGAATACTGGCCCTTATCTGAATTCCTTTGGTTAGCTACTTGATACTGCCTAGACATGCAAGGGGAGCACAGAATGAGGAAATGCCTGGGATCAGAGAGACTTCTGACAACCTTCTACCCCCTGGAGTGATGTATAGCCATTTTAGCTGATCATTGAGGAGCATTGTACATAAAGAAGTGTCAAGGAAAAATCCATACAAGACTTGAGCAGGAAACTTTGGAAAAAACAAAGGTGGCTGTAGCCTTGCACAATAGTGATAGGAATGTATCATGTTCTCTGTCTTCCTTCAGAAAGGTTAAGTAAATATGCACAAATATGTTTGATTTCTACTCCAAGAGAGGAATAGCTGGATTGTGTCCTACACTACAGTTAGAAGATGGTCCCCCAGGATCCTACTCCCACTCAGCTTTCAAGGAAGACAACTTGTCAGGTGGCCCTAATAGATTTTATTGTGGGTATAAGTTCTGCTTTTGAAGAGGTTTGCTTAAGGCCTTTTGTGGGCTCCTGGCCTTTCACCAAGATTTAGAAGAAGCAAATACTCCTACAGTAGGTGTTAGATCAAAGGACTTTTCTTAGTAGAGCTATCTTGCTTATCCATTAAACAGGCATAATGTCTGACAGAGAAGGGGGAGAAAGTGTTCCTTGGGTTGTCTTATCCTACGCTGCTACTACCATTGCCCAGCCAAGTTAAGACCACATGTCGGTAGGTGTGAATGGGTACTTAGATGCCCCTACTTCATTTTTTGGGACAGTTTTGGTTCATTTTAGCATGTCAGCCAGTAAGAGAATACCAGAATAGTGATAGATGGAGATTCCCAAGATGGAGGAGGCTGGAAGCTTGTCACTTCTGACAGCTCAACAGAAGCTGTACTCCACTGGTGGTTCAGCAATTGCAGAAAGCTGGGTACAGGTGAGG
This sequence comes from Rhynochetos jubatus, assembly GCA_027574665.1. Lineage (NCBI taxonomy): Eukaryota > Metazoa > Chordata > Aves > Eurypygiformes > Rhynochetidae > Rhynochetos > Rhynochetos jubatus. The sequence continues at coordinate 15,534,872 of CM050652.1, forward strand.
GAAATTACCTCCTGTCAGTGGAGGCACTGGGGCTAGCTGAACCTTTATCCACCAACTGTCTGCATGGATCATAATTACCCAGAGACTGTCCCCTGGGTAAGGCAGAGGCACTCATCTGCTAATCTGACTTAATGTCTGGGGAGAAGTGAAAAGCCAGCCAAGGATTGTTTGGCCCTCTCTTACCCTGTGCTGAACCTGAGAGGGCTGAGAAGGTCTGAAAACAGAAGGAAAGCGAAAGAAAATACGGACCCACTGATCAGTGGGGTAGGGAACCAAATGACAAAGCATATGGAAAAGAACGAGATGTTGGGCTATGAAGGAGACATTGTTATTAACCTTACATTTCATTGAAAGTTACTGGTAAGGTCTGTTTGGCCTCCCAGTGCTCTGAGCCTTCTAGGAGAGTTGGTGGGGAATATAACGTTACCCACGGTAGTGGAAGATGCAGCTGGGGAGTACTTAAGCAGATTGGGCATATACAAGTCTGTGGCATCCTAGGATAGGAGGCATCCTTGCATGCAGAGAGAGTTGGCCAATGTCACTGTAAGGCCACGCTCTGTCGTCATTGAAAGATCATGGTGATCAAGGGAGGATCCTGGGACTACAAGAAGGCGAACATTGCACCTGTCCTCAAGAAGGACAAAAAGCAGGACGTAGGGAACTAGAGACTAATCATCTTCACTTTAGCCTGTGGAAGGGTTATGGAGCAAATCTTACTCAAAGCCATTTTCAGGGACATGAAGGATACAGCAGTGGCTTGGAACAGCCAGCACAGATTTACTGAGGGGAGAGCATACCTGGTATCACTGTTGCTTTCTGCAATGAGATGGCTGGCTGCGTGACTAAAGTGCAGAGTTGTATGCCTTAGCCAATGCCTTTGACGTAGTCTCTTGCAGTATCCTGGTAGCCTAACTCCAGAGGGATATGGGCTGGAGAAGTGGAGAAAGACGTGGCTGGAAAATTCCATAGGCCTTTGGGCTCAAAGGATGATAGTAACTCAAATTCCAGCTGGTGCCCCTCAGAGATTGGTACTGGACTCGATACTGTGTAATGTCCTTATTAACAATCTGGATGATGGGATTCAATGTGCTCTCAGCAAGCTTGCAGGCAACACCGAATCAGAGTGGTTGGTATCTTGGAGGGCAGGGCTGCTATTCAGCGAGAGCCAGACGGGTTGGGAAATGTGCTGCTGGAAATACCATGAAGTTCCACAAAGGCAAACGCAAAGTCTGTCGTGTTATAGGATAACCACAGACAGCATCCAGGCTGGGATCTGGCTGGGTGGAGAGCAGTTTTTTAAGAAAGGACCTGGAGATCCTGGCAGACAGGCAATCGTGTATTGAGCTGTAATAGCAGTGGTGTAGCCAGAAGGTCCAGAGAAGTATGGGGTTATTGTCCTCTATCTGGCTCATGTGATCTTGCAGCTGCAGGACCGTGTCCAGTTTTGTCTCCCCAAAATACTACAGCAGGGTGACGAGACGCCTGGAGGCTGAAACACATGATCTGTGAGGAGAGAGGATGAGGGAGCTTGGCTTCAGCCAGAGAAAGCTGTAGAAAGCAATAGGACCTCCCCTTCAATCTCTTCTATCTAGTGGTAGGATGTAGAGAAGATGGAGCCAACTCTTCCCAGTGGATCCACACAGGAATGACATTGTAAAACATGCTAACCCTTGGAAAAGTAGTGACATGGGGACCTTTATTTTATTAAAACAAAAAAAAGTAAGGAAATGAGCTTTCAATGAAAAAGCAAGGAGGAGAGCTTACCTTGAAAGCCTTAAGGTCAATTAATACGTGTTCAGTTATGAAAAAGCCAATTACTTGGATTTTCAAATTTCTTTTGAAGAGCAGCTGCATAGTTATATTACTGGAATTAATTTAGTTCAGTGTTGCTTTGGCTTTTCCTTGATTCAGCAACATACTGCTTTGAAAGTCTCCAGGATGAATAATGAAAGTAGTGATGCAAAGCAGCAGTCACTAGATCCAATCTAGGGAGGTATGCACAAAGCTTAGATTTGAGGTGGCATAGGAGTGTTGATATTTGTGCATGTTCTGATATGTACAGTGCTGACAGAGTACTTTGAAGATTAGTATGCTCACACTGTTGATTTTATTCTTGTAAGGCCTTTTATAAAGTTGTGTTGTTTTTTTTCATTGTACTCATTATCATAACGTGTTGCTTGGGTCTTGTATTCAGAGTTCCATTCTATTTAAAACACTAGGTCGTGTAAGAGTATTTCAGCCTTTAAGCAAGCAGGTCTCTGACGCCTTAATGGCTGTGGGTATTCGGGAGGGAGGTTCTGCATCAGGTAAAAATCAGATTTTTTTGGTGCATGAAAATATTTTCAGTCTCTGAATATTATTTGTCATTGAGCCTGGATGTTTCCCTTCAGGTGCTTCAACAGTCCTCTTGTGGTTTTGTTTTCACATCTAATGCAAAGAGAGAGAAAAAGTTTTTTGTTTGGTTGGGTTGTTTTGTTTGTTTATTTTGTGCTGTGAATTACTGTGCTGTTCACTGTGTTTCTTCACCAGTGTATTGAGACGTACTATTACCCTTCTTACTCAGTTGGCAAAAGGGATGGCATCTAATGCAGCTCTGGAGACACAAGTAAACGATGCTACGGAAGCAGCCAGAAAATATATGGCTGAAAATGAAAAGCTGCAGGAGGTATCTTTGAACCTTTTTAGTTGTTTTCTTTGTGAACAAGTAGTTAGTACAAAATACTCTGGGGTGGTTTGCTGCTGAATAATGTTCACTGATTTTACTTCTTCTGGTGGAAAAAGGAAGTGCAGTGTTCTTACAATATATAATTCAGAATACTGAATACAAATTTCAGTAGCGTTTTGTTAACAAAGGAAACAAAAGTAATCCAAATAAAGGAAGTTCTGTCCTTCCAGTACAGATTTCATCACAGTAATAACATTCTTAAAATATCTCTCTTAATTTAATCATAGCAAAGTAGAGGTTGACACTAAATTTATTCTTTTGATCCAAAACAGTTGGCTGTTTAGGTCAGGGTTATAGCAGTCCACTACAGAAAAGCCTACAATATAGCTGTTCTAATCATGACTTGCTCCAGTTCCGAAATACATTTTCTAACTTATAAAATCGGTCTTTTATATTTATTGTATTTTGTATTCTTGCATCTATTTTTATGGTGGGTCAGCCAATTTACCAATACCTTCCTTTGTCAGTAAGGCACTGGCATAGTGTTGTGGCTTAACCCAGCAGGCAGCTAAACACCCTTTGCTCCCTCCCTGCCCCCCTGTTGTCATTGTCCCCCAGTGGTATGGGGGAGAGAATTATGGGGGCAGGGGGGAGCAAGTAAAATTTGTGGGTTGAGATAAAGATAGTTAACTAGGACAGAAGAGGAAGGGAAAATAATAACCAGATGATGATAAAACAAGTGATACACAGTGCAATTGCTCACCACCTGCCAATCAATGCCCAGTCAGTTCCTGAGCAGCAGTCCCCAGCCAGCTTTCCCCCTGGTTCATGTACTGAGCATGATGTCAATGGTATGGAATATCCCTTTGGCCAGTTGGGGTCAGCTGTCCTGCCTGTGTCCCCTCCCAGCTTCTTGTGCTCCCCCAGCCTCCTTGCTGGCAGGGCAGTAGGAGAAGCTGAAAAGTTCTTGGCCTAGTGTAAGCACCGCTTAGCAACAACTAACTTATCAGTGTGTTATCAACACTATTCTCATCCTAAACCCAAAACACACTATTCCAGCTACTAGGAAGAAAATTAACTCTGTCCCCGCCAAAAGCAGGACATGTAGTATTAATGAGGATTTTACAAAAAATTTCTTACTTAAAATATTACTTTTATGAGAAGAATGGACAAAATTTAAGCTATCATTTGTCTGTTGTGCGGCAATGTACAGTTGTATGCAAAAAGGGAAGTCAGCAAAGGTAAGTGTATGAAATCTTTCCTCGCAATTGGTTAGTTTGACTTCTGTTGGAAGAAATTGAACCATAATCTAGAGTGCAGATAGCCAGGGTATGAAGATTTTTCCAGCATTCTTCAGTCTGGGACATTGTCAAAACAAAAGTCACTGCAGGTGTGCACAGGTCTCCTTCCAGTTTGTCTGTAGCAGTGTTTATAGTTACCGGCACTGTGGGGTTTTTTTTAATGAATCTTCAGACAAAGGGATCAGACTGGACAAAAAGTACTAGAAGGGATGCAAAAAGTCCAGTTGTTTGAGAGGTGTCATAAAACAAGGATCATTAGAGTGTGTGTTAGGTATTTCCCAAATATGAAATTAATCATTCTGGGATTTGGTATTTTGTCAAAATGATCCAGACTCCCTTCTTCAGCCATGGAATTTGTCTCTTTACTGCATACTGCTACTTCCCCCCACCCCCCCCATTCTGTTGGGATTTGGCCAAAAATCCTCTTTTCATTCTGCTTTCACATTCTCTTAGCAACACTTAGCTGCTTGGAAGTGATAGCCAGAAACTGGAAACTGTGTTCCTGTCTGTTTCTATTTGTGTGTTTAATTGCACGGTTTGCAAAACCAGTGGTAGCCACAGGCACGGCCAGCATGCTGTGGCTCGATCTCTGTTGTACTGGAAATGCATAGTGTTCAGAGTTGGCTTGTTTTAACTTCACAGTCACTATGATTTAGGTTCCCCTGTGGCTTGGCCCCTGCATTTGAGTTCATTTATCAGCATGCTTCATTCCACCACCAGAGAGAGCTAAGAGCAATTGCACAGAGGGCACTGGCTGTCAGTAGAAACACTGTTTACTCTAGTGTGCTAGGTCTGCACTGTCTCCTGGTCAGAGGTTCCATGGAGCACAGGACTTGGGATAAACATTTGCAGAAATAACTGTTCGTGTATTAATAGAAAGAGGTGACCACAAAGTAGAGGAGGCAGTCTGTGGCCAGCAGTCAAATGCAGTCTCTGCTCTTTGGTTAAATTGGTTCTGGAAAATTTTCTTCAGCTCTTTTCTTTGAATTATTTACCAGTCTTTATAATCAGTTCTTTTCCTTCTTCCTGAAGTTGTCTTTCCCCTCTGCTCCCACCTGTGCCCAATAAGATCTGATACTGCAAGTTGACCTAACATCATCTTTAGTAATAAAGATGAAGCTTGGTTGGATAATAGAGGCTATATGAGCAAAGGGTGTAACTATGGGGACTAGTCCTTAACATAGGATACTTTGTCATCAACAGCAATTGCCTTAATGGTAAGAGTGTGCTTAAGCATAGCAGAGCCAACATTTTCAGAGTACAGGGAGTATTCTGCTCTTGTTTAGTACTTACAGGGCTCTTGAATACTTTCCTAGTTTTTTCTCAGATTTCAGTGGAAATCTAATCTGTGTATTTAGGTATTCTGAAGATTGAAGAAGTACCTGCAGACCATTAAGGAGAGATTTGTGATGTATTACATGATTTAAATCAGAATAAACTATTAGAACAAGTTGCACATAACTGTCACTTACAGTCCCAGTGTGTGTCTTCTGGAAGAGCCATGTATAACCTGAAGAGAAGTTGTGGGCTTCATGCAGAGATACAAAATACTCTTACACAGGAGATAATGCCATACTGTTACAAGTATGCCATTACTGTCAACTTAAAACATCGAACATTTTTTTCCTCTTCCTCCCCTCACCCCAAATAACATATCTGCCTGCGTCATGTTGGCGTTTGATAAAACCTGTCACTTTGCAAGGTCAAGGCTCACACTCTTTGGTTGTTGGGCATTAATGTCAGACTAATGAAAACAAAACTAACTGTAGCAACTGTGGTTTTTAATAGGCCTTGAGTGAAAAAGGAAGCAGTAAAAATAAAGAGTCAGCAGAAACAACTGATGAAAAGTTGAAGAAGGAAGTTGAGTATCTGAAAGCAGAGCTACAGAAGACATCAGATGGCAAGTATTGGTTAGGACTTCTTTGCAATTAAAAAGATGATTTCAACACTGGTGTCAAACATGTATTCTGGGTATGGCATTAACGGACTTCCATTTACGGAATGCTTGGGGTTTCTTTGCATTTGACTAGGAGCTGAAAAAATATGCCATTGCTATCCCCATATTTTAGTAAATATTTTCATTACGAAAATTACTGCAGTGTAATTTGAACACCTTAGATAAATTGTATTTATTAACAAATTGAACTGATCCATTTAAGCGGTGTTGACCCATCTTCTTCAATGACATGACCAGGATATTGAATTGATTACAGATTGCTGATAGGCATGAGCCTGATCACCCATGTCATGCATATCGGCCACTCCCCCTGTATAAAATGGGGAAGTATGTGGTTGAGGCTTTTTCTGTAAAGGAGGGTTTCAGTCAGATAATCAGATAGAAGTCCTTGACGACTACTCTAAATGTATACCTCCAGCAGAGGTGTTAGAGGTTTTTTTTATCTACAAGGAAACATGCCTTGCAATTTGTAACGTAATACTTTTGTTAGCAGGTTCCGTGTTTAAGGTTTAGGTTGTCAAAACTGCTTTCTTGGCAACCCAAATTGAGATGGAAGCAGATTTTACCTGTTTGGTTCTGTTTCACTGGGATCTGTCAAGGTGTGTGATACTTGTGTGAACACCTGCTCATCTGAAATCAGTGTTTTTAAGATAACACTGCCTGTGACCTTGTAAGCATTAGTCAGATGTTCTGACTGTAACAAAATACAGATATTTTTTTTTGTGTGGTACCAGATAGTGTGTTTTCATCAAAACACAGCCCTACTTTCACATTGCATGGCACTGCTGCAGAGCTGTAAAAATAACAAATATTTCATGAATCATTTTTTTATTGGAAAGATGAACAAAAACTGCAGCACAGCTGTTTTCAGCTGGGCTTAAAGCAACAAGAATCTTTAAATTGAGAGTCTCATTAGTTCACATTCTCAGGCAGGTTTGACTGTGGGTTTTCCCTCTCCTGCTGTTTTCTTAAAGGAAGGGGAGAAAATTGCCTTTGAAGTGACAGGATCAGTGAAAAACTGAAATGCATATGTTTTATTTAGACAAACGGGTGGTATGTAACACTAATATAGTGTAAGCTTTTCAGTCGAGAGAGAGCTAAGGAATAAATACATTTACCACACGCTGCTTCAACCGAAGTCTCCCTGTGGGCTGTTGTCCATCCAAAAGATGTATAAATTAAGGCATGCTTGAGTCTTTTGTTGGGGGGTAAAGTGGGGGAGAGGGTCTTTTTAAGGAATGAATAGAAAAATATTTACAACCCTTCCCCTGATGCCATCCCCTCACTGGCCTAAAACAGAAAAGTCCATGGTTATGTTAATTACCATCGTCAGCTAGATGACTTTCCTATCCCCCTTGATGCACTTTTTTGCTTTATTGTGGAAGTGAAGGAAAGGAGGCAACTTCTTCACTACTTTATTGCAGACCTACATACTGGGAGCTTTATAGGCATCCAGCAGCGGGGCTAGCACTTTCAGAGCCTAAATCCATTTTTGGCATACCTGGACATGTAATAACATGACTGTTTAGAAACCTTCTGAGATGGTATTTTATTGATAACACTTGTATATTATGAAAAATGTCTCACTGATACTTAGAAATAAATATACATGCTCTTAGGAGCACCCAGTGCAGATGTGAGAATGTTTCTCCTGCTATACATTAGACATATTTCTAACAAAATGTTGATTTGGATAATTAAAGGCTCTCAGTTTGGCTGTTGGTCTCAGACCTATAGGAATTTTCTGGGGAAAGAAGAGATGCTGTGATACTGTTTCATCTTGTTACTTTAGAAAATTATCTGAAAAGCTACAAGAAAACAGTCTGCAACAGGACATGAGGTCAGAGTACAGGAAGTTTCATGAAGCAGCTGTCCTTACTTACAGTGGTCCTTGGGTTGGGAACAGGAATGGGACTGTTGGTGTTTTCTCACTCACACACTGGAAATGCTGATGTGTGAAATGTTCATTTGTTTTTATGGGACCCTTTGGGCAGGAGGGAGACTTCTGCAATGCTGTACTGTTTCACCTTCTATTGGGTCATTTGTTTTGTGACACCGTCCTGGTGTATGGTAAAGGCTACAGCTTCATTTACACAACAGAAATTTACTGAGAACATCTGGTTTTGATCAAGTCTTGCAGCAGAACACACTGGTAGCAGACTCGTGTCCAGCTCATTGGCCCCTCACTCTCCTAACAATATATCATGGCAGTGATGTGCACCTAAACCTTCTACCTGTGTCTGATGGAGCGTGACAGGCATTGCAGTCCCCAGCATCTGTCTGCAGTTATTGAGCTGTGACCCTATTGCATCTTTAAGCTGTGCCTGTAAGTGCCACGTTGAGACAAAATCCAGAGACCACCTTTTTTTGTCTGTGCCGCTAGGATTTCACTTTGTGAAATGTGTTGTGACTCACCAAAGTCACTTAGGTACTTCTGAACTTTAGTTCAACTCTTTCAGAGAATACTCTAGACGTTGTTATCGCAGGCGTACAGTGGGGCAGGAGGAAATTCTGATGACATTTCCGTGCATCCTTTAATGAGGTTTGTTTGGTGTACAGAATGTGTCACGAGTGCTTTTTGTTTCATGGTTGCACAGTGCTGTAGGAGACAGGAGTAAGAACAATAATTCATGTGGAGGGCTGGTTTTGAAATAGCTTGTAGTTGTTGACTATTCTAGAAAGTATGCGTGTACAGATGTATAACTCTTACATGCTAAGATCATTAGGTGTTAGAAAGATACAACAATACAGACATTGGGAATACATCTCATAGAACTGTTGCTGCAGGTGAGAGTTCAGATCAGCCTTTGTGTTGCTGAGCAGGCTGTGTCATGTTTGAGAACTATGTTTATATTGAGCTCCACTGAAACACTCCAGTCTTTAAAAACAAACAAACCACCAAGAAACCAAACTATCAGCTTTCTTTTGTAAGCTGGGAATAGAAGATGCAAGTTAAAAGAATTGGCTGCAGTCTCCTGTTATTTAGCCAGTGGCAGAGGGAAGTTTAGAAACAAAGTCTGTCTTCCTTAACCTTACTTTTTAACTGAGAGATCATAACCTTGGGGGGAGCCATGCACGATGTCACATGCAACAAGAGCTACTTTTCTTATTTGCTGATTTGAAGGGATGGCGCTGTGTACAGCAAGCGTGGTTTTGCTATACAAGGCCATTTATGCCATCTGAAGTTGCTGCAACAACCCTTTGGTAACAAAATTTCATTTGAGGTTGCGAAAGGTACTTGGAGGAAATTTGTGTGTAATTTTTGGCTCTGCCTTCTCTGTTTAAACTTCATCTGACCATTACGTATTAAGGAGAGGATTCAGAATTAGTATGGAATTATTTGACTGGAGTTGTGTTCCCAGCTTTACAGCCTATTTGTTGGCAAATTGCTTGTCCTGTCAGTGCCTAAATTCTAAAGTGTGAATAGTTCATTCTCCACTTGAAGGCTCTTAAAAGAGAGGGATCATTCTTAGTCTTAAACTAGTGAAAATCATTTGGGTTTTAGACTTGCATTGTGAGCAATGCTAATTTAAGTTCCAGATCGTTTCCGTAGTAGCAAGCACTATAACTCAAGTGATTTAGTCAAACCAGGACTAGTAGTTGTGCAGGGAAATGCCCAAAGGATCGCTGGTTGCTTTTGTTGCTGTTTGATTTTGTTTTTCTGTTTGGTTGTTGGAAATGAGAAGGTAATATAAATGCTGCAGCTCCTGGGCTGTGGTAAACTCTTCAGAGCAATTTTGTTCCTCATCCTGCTTCAGCTTTAGAGGAATCTGAAGTAGACTATCTATCCTGGAACAGGATACAGAGAATGTGGTAAGGGAAGGACAAACTCTCTGCTTCTCACAGACTGTACATGTTACCTTAGTTTATGGACCTCCAGGCACATTAAGTGTAAAGGGATAAGGTTTTCCATAATTTTTTTTTTCTTCCGTTGATATACTGCCCTAAGAATACTTTGATTTTTCTTTGAAGGGAAGGGGAAGGAATGAAACAGGATGGCCCACCTCTCACAGTACTGAGGCTGGATTCCAGTTTTGGATCTCACTGACTGTTCCTCTCAGTAGTTATTGCATTAACGCTAATAGTGCATTCATGTAGAAGCAGTGTTCTCACCTGCTGCCTGCTCATGCATTTACTTGGTAGGAACTATCAGCTGTAGGGTTTTGCTTGCTGCCAGTCCAGCTGTTCTGCCTCCTGTGAGGCAAAGTAACGGGCCAGATGGAAGCCAGAAATAATAACTGACTGTATTGTGCACACAAAGGATGTTCTGTTCTCTGCTGGATCAGTGTTCATGTGATACGATCCATATGACAAACAATATACCTGCATGATCAGCTGCAGTATCCATGCAGTGGCAAAGTAGGTGAGCAGTGATGTATGGATGGTCTCTGTTGCTTGAGAAGACAACATCCAGAGAAGTTGGCACACTGGGAAATTCACGTTATTGAAGGTGTGATACTCCTTTTTATTGTGTGACCCCAACAGGAATGAGTCTGGGTTTGGTTTTTGTTTCTCGGGGGCAAGGGAGATTGGGGTTTTTTTTTGTCCATAGCCAACACAGGTGGAAAGGACAATCTGTTCTTTGCTCTTTCTTCTAGGGTTAGGTGAAGTGTTCCTGTCATACATCTGTTTTGGTCAAAACATTGAAACAATGCAGGGGCTTGTTTGCTTTCTGGGTTTGCAGATACTTTTAGATATTTTGTTCATGTATTAAAGATACAGTAGTTATTAGTTGCAACTAAAGTACTGTGCTGCTGCTTATAAACAGCTAAGTAGTATCAAATGAATAACACTGAGTTACAACTTCTTCAGAAATGAGATACTGTTAATTTTTACTTTAGTTATGTGCAAGAATGTTGAAACAAAGGCACAGTTCCATAGTCTTATCTGTGTAAAAGTATGGAAATGAAAGAAATGATGTAAAGAGGTTGGATGAATTTTGGACAGTGTTGGACTCAACAGACAAAAGTGTCATTAACTTCAGTAGACCAGAATTTCAGGCTAGGTAAAAGTCCTATTGCTGGAAAACCACTTGCAGGCTTTCAAAATAAGAATGATTTTTGAATCTGTACACTCAGATTAATTAATTAAAACTAGCAGAAATGCTGGGGGAGGGACTCTTCCTTTTTGGATGTAAGAGTGGTCAAATCTGTTGTGTCCTGATGTTTCAAGAACTAGCTCCTAGAGCGATCCGTGATTCAGACCAGAGTGCTCATAGCTAGGTGCTTAACAAAAAAAAAAAAAAAAAGTCTTGGTCCTCATGTTTTGAGCCCAGCCCTTTAACAGAGGTGCTGCAATTCTTGACTGTTCTGGAGGTCTCTGGGAAAGAACAGTTTATTTCGAGCAGCTCACGGTTGATGGATAGATCCACACGTTTTTTGGAAAAAGGAAAATTGCAAATGTATCTTTTTTTTTATTTGTACCATTGAGATTTGTGTATTTAAACATGGCTACGTGAGGCAGCCTTGTAGGTCATTAATAGTGTCTCTGTTTTAGCATGAATAAACCAATCTGCCTGTGCTGCTACAGCAGAGAAGTATAAAGATACCTGAGATACCTTTAGCAGAGCAATATAAAAATGTCTAAATTACCTTCCTTGCATGCTTACATCACAGCTTAGGAGTAATGGCTTTTTGAAAGTTCATGCTGATTTACCCTGCATTGTATACTACCCCCTATGGAGTCCCTGGGCTGGTTTGTACTGCAGCACAGGCATGCTCTCAGTTTATCGCCGTTGAGATTGTGAGTAGAGTAATAATTGAGAATATAATAATAATAACATTTTTCTCATGTTAAAAACCAGTTCATAGTTGTCTATCCTACCACCACCTTCTCTGCCTTCTCATCCACAAAGTGATGCTTCTAATCAATTAACTCACGATGGTGTAAAATACGTAACGGGGTAAAAAGGGGGCGTGTATGCACCTATAGTAACCTATTATCTCTCTCTGATTTTCCCCGCTTTTTATAAACAGCCTCAGTTGCTTTGCTAAAATCTTGCCAGTGTTTAAGTTCCCTCTTTGTTTTAAGAGGACTGACAGTTTTCAGTTTGGAGTTGTAGAGTTTTGTTTTTCTGGAACTGTCTCCTGTCAACAGTTTATTGGCCTTGCCCCTACCTTCCTTACAGCCCCTTCCTCTTCCTTGTGCTGCTCTTCCTGAACACGTCACACTCTTTGCCCTCCCTGTCCTGCACATCTCTTCCTGGGTCCATCTATTTTAAATGTAAGCTTTGGTTTTTTTGAAGAAGGACTGTCTACTGCAGTGGAGCCCTAATACATAACTAGGACTCTGAGGAATGGCAGGAACACATGTAATAATTAAAACACTTAATTCTGATATTTTGCAGCTCTCTGCAAAGCAAATAATGAAGTGACTGCAGTTAAAAAGCAGTCTGAAGGCCTTAGAAGAGAATATGATCATCTGATGAAAGAATATGAACAGCTTCAGGTAGGTGGTTCTGCAGGGTGTTCTGAAATTGTACCAGCAAAGTTCTGCTTGTTGGGTAGGTATTATGCAAGAGAATTAATCATAATCTTTAGTACAGCATAACGTTACAATGGGCAGCATTCCTTAAACTTCATCAAAAGAGTAGAATTTTGGTTTTCAGGGGCTGGACAGCAAAGCGAGTAGCATTTTTTATTTTTTTGCATTTTGGGTAACAAAGTTCAGGTCATCACAAGACTCGATTTTGCTGTCACTTGGGATGTAAGATTGAGGTCGTTTTGCATGTGATGATCAAACTGAAATCTTGTAAGAAAATGGTAGGAGTAGTGTGTGTGGTATATACAACATTTATAAAAGTAATTTTATTTTGTTTGCTCTTCAAACATGATTTTGCAATACTGGATTATAAATGTTGCAATACTGTTGATATGTAAGAACAAAAAAAACCAACCAACAAGCAGCCTAGGTTAAAACCAGGCTACTGTAAAAATTCAAACTGAAGTACAAAATAATAAAAAAACCCCCATGGTGTAAGCAAAAGCTGAATTAGCAGTTTGATTAGATTTGCATATATGCATGGCTATTTTACCCATCATATACACAATAACTATTTCTGGTGGAGCTGGGAGCCCTGCCTGTCCTCTAAGCTGCCTGGCAGGTGCTTGTATGTTCCATGCCTAATGTTTGAGAATTCCACCAGACTTTAATAAAAATGGAAGTTAACCTGTTTACAAGTAATGGTGTTGGGAGAAAATAAGTAATTGATATTAAAATTATGGTGACCTGCTTTTCAAGAAGAGCTATTTGTTGGTCCTGTATTAATAAAAATAAATTTTAAAAAGGTAAATTTGAGCTGGTTATTTTTTTTTCCTATGCTCTGTGAAGCTGCTTACTGATGCCCAGCCTCACCCTATGCTCACTGTGATTGCTCAACTGATCTCTGTTCAAATTAAGACCACCATGGCATGTCCTATCTTTGTTGTGCTTCCCTGTGTAATGAGCCGTAGTAGGCCTGCTGCATTTCTAAGTCTTGTGGTCTAGAACACACATCCTTACAGTTTCCTGTGTTTACTTCTGAAGGGAAAGAACAGAAGGTACTGAGCACGTGTAGATGCAGCTCCTGAGGATAAATCAGTTGAGAGCAGAAAGTATTTTCTGCAGTTTGGTGCTGTAACATGAATGGGGAGCAGACGTAGGCTGCACAGCTGTTAGTTACTGGGAACAGAGCGCCTGTGGTGTTATGTGGGGGAGTATTGATGGGGCTACAGCTTTGAAGAGTGCACAGCGAACAAGAGCATGACTGCAAGGGGGCAAAATGTGGCATCTGGAGTTGACAATTCCTCGTTTTGCCAAACATAAACATCTACTTTTAATCTGTCTCTTTTCAGGACAGTTTAAATGAAGCAGAAGACAAGAAAGACCTGTAGGTGCATCTAGGATGGATGGCATTGGTACAGTTGCTTCAATGTGAAAAGCCTTGTGCTGTTTAGGTTCCTGATGAATATCTGAAACAAAACTTGATTTTTCTGAAAAGCACGTGCACTGCAGGTCACTATTCAGATTCCTCTAATATATCTTGGTTGCCAAAATATTCTGTGTTGCAAATAAAATGTTAAGTGGCTTACCTGATTTACGATGGAGTTTGTCACTGCTCTTGTGCAGAGAAACTCGAAAGTCTTTCAGCAACTTGACTGTTCTCCGAGCTTTTGGCTTCCAGAATGATAACTGATTGTGCATCATTGGCTTGTAGCATTTCAGCGAGGTTGTATATCACGCTGTATCATAAAAACACAATTACCTAAACCTCCTTTGCGACCCTGTTTGGAGTCTTCAGAAGTTCAATTACCAGTGGATTGAAGAAGCTGAAAGCTTCCTTCAGGAGTTCCACTTCAGTAGACAATTGAATGTCAGTCAATCTAAGGAAAATAAATAAATAAAGAAAACTGCATTTCTAAATCCATCTCACTAGCTTGTGACTTTCATTTAGCCACATGGAAGACTGTATTTTAACAAAAAATATTCTGCATGGCTCTGGTTTATCTTTTAACATATTGGGTTATTTCAGTTTTCATAACCAAAGTTTTGGATTGTCTGGTATTAACATTCTGTATTTTTACACTCTTTACATCTGTTTACTGTGTATGTGCCACCTAACTTCTTTTGCCTTGCTAAGTAAAAATTCTTTTTAAATGTAGATAATTGGGTTTGTTTTGTTTTGTTTTCATGGATACGATACCTCGAATAAATGTGCACTGTTTTGCGTAAGCCTTTTTTGGCATTCAGAAAGTTGTTCTGAGTTTCTTTTTTGTTAGTTGGTTCCAGTTTATGTCTGAAAGTTGGATATGCTTGTTGTATTAAAGGGATTGTGTACATTCAGGAGTTTCTGGGTTTATTCATGTAAATCTCTCACGAGATACTGTCCCATCAGAGCTAACAGGCAAAGAACAAAATACACTTCTTGTTTGGTGGTATTTAACTTTTCCTGGAAAATACAGCCTTCTTCATAGGGGTAGTTTTGATTGCTCTGGAAATAGGATTTGTTCAGTTTAGAATTTAAACATAATGTATTAAATCCTGTAGAGCATATTGACATAGCATGTTGAATAAGAAGGCATGTGTTTTTAAAAAGTATCCTTTCTGAACTAGTACAGAATGTGTTCTCAGTGATCGTATGACAGTGGAGGTTTGTTTACTCCTATCAAAACTTTCAGGAAAAGCTACAGGTTTTAATACCTGCATACACACAGGTTTGGGGGATGTAGTTGAATGCTTTCTTTTTTCTTTGTGCCCTCCTTCTGAAATATTTAAAATTACAGCAGAGTGTTATCTCCAGTCTGATCTAAAGACTATAATTGGAAGCTTTAGGGGTATAACAGTAAGTGCTGGTTTTAGAACCAAAACCTCACCTTAAAGTGTCTTAAAGTAAGACCCAGAACAAAAGCAAATATTTGTTTACTGTTATCTGCACATCAACTATCAAGCATTTCTTCCTATAGTACAAGTAAATAATTATGTGGATAATTAGCAACATATAATGAAAGACATCATGCGCTGGCTTTTTAGAAAACATAACATGGAACAAAAGCTGGCTAGTTGTGAATGCACAACTGTCAATGCTCCTTGAGAAGGAAGTCCAGATGCTTTACAGTAGTTTTTGTTGTAGAACATGACCGAAGAGCACAGGAGTACGGTGGCATATGTTGCTCCTTCAGAAGCTGAAACGATGACTAGTATTTTTAAATGTGCAACATCCATTCAACAGGTGGTACTTGCAGGCTGCCCTCTGTAATCACATCAGTCACCTCAGCCTAGCAGTGTCCTGTGGGCTGCTTGGGAGATGGGGATCCACTTGGTGAGAGAACAGCTTACAAACCAGAGAATGTTTCCTGCGTTAAAAATTAGTGTGTGCTTAAAACCCACAGACTATCCCCTTTGCCTCTAGTCATTTCTTGTGTCACATCTGTTATTTGTATCACCAGATTTCCCTGTCACAGAGCAGAATATGACCATCATCATTTTCCGACCTGTCTGTTGTGGATGGTCACACACATTTGTCTGAGTTGGGTTATCATGTGCTCGGCTCTTTGGAGTCCCAGATTTGTTCACATAAAAATAACCTTCTGTTACTCAGATTGAAAATATTTTTTGATATCTGCTTTGTAGATCTGTATTCTTGGAAAGAACATGGTTCTTTTGTAAAATTAGAAGTCTAAATAGTAGATATAGAAATTCCAGTAGATGACAAGTCTTTCCGCATGTTTTTCATTTACATTGTTTCACAATACTTTATGTTCAGAGCCTGCCGGAGTCTGTGTTGCTCAACTGTAAGTACAGTTTTCTTGTCATTACTGTTTTAAGTTATGGTTGATGTACAGGGAAAGAGCAAATTAAAATTTCACGGTTTTAACTCCTGATCTTTCAGGCTGTTTGGTCAGGTTTGCTTGTTTTGTAACAGGCTCTTTGAAAGAGCCAAAGGAAAAGTTAAATCTCCACTAACAGTGACAGAATCAAAATTATTTCCTATACATGTATTTGACAATTGATTTAACTCTGGGTATGTCTCCAGGAGTAAGAATTTAGAGCTCTTTAATGTTGAAGTAATTGTCTGGTTGTTTTGGAGCTTTTTTCCCTCTTTACAAAAGTAGGAATGTGCCTTTTCAGTACTTTGGCGGAGGAGTGTAGGAGAGAGTAGTAATTCTAAAAATATTTGCACAGGTTTAACTGATAGTAGCTTTTAAAAAAATAGATTGAGATGTGTTTTCATGTTTTTTTTCATAAAATCCTTTTTCTGCTGAGTCAAGAAAGCAGTGAGATCACAGTAGGTACACGAGAATTGACCTGAATATTAACAGCCCTAACTACATGTTTCCTTAAATGAAAGCACCCTTAGCTAAGCAGGATGCTTTCCCCTTTTACTATTTTTGCAACGAACATCTGGTAATATATCTTCTTTAATAATATGAATCGTGCACAGTCTTTTCTGAAATACACTCTTGCATTCGCACTACCTGTGTTTGGTGCCGCAGTAGTCCCTCGCTGCGTGGCCTAGGAAAGAGGCGGTGCTTTCCTAGCTGGTTTTGAAGGGTGAAAGCTCTGGTTATCACTCATCATTGAAATAACATTCAGGTTTGTTTTTCCAAATGTGAAGTTACTGTAGCAGTATTATACAACTGCCTTCGTTCTTGAGTGTTCCTTGAAATACTGAATTTGCTTTGTAAGCTCTTTGGGACAAAACCCTTTGTTTTGCCTTAGGACAGTGCTTATCCCAGGGGCAGCTGTAACATGAGCCCCAGTGCAACCTGATAGAAATCATTTTACAGGTAGACTTAAGCTGGAAAATCATCTCTCAGTTACATCTTTCTAGTCCTCCAATACTCTGTGCTGAATATCTGCTGTGAACATCAATCGTGTAAGGTCTAAAAACATAGTTCTGGAACTGTGCAACCCCATTTCAGGAATAATGAGGGGTATTTTATTTCCTATGATAAAATGTAAGACTGGTGTTTCACTCTTGAGGCAGTGTGCAAATAGGGTCAGTGCAAAGTGTGTTTGTGAAGAAAAGAGTCCCTCTAGTTTTGTGTCCGTCACTCTGAAATACAGTTGTGGGCTGTAGCAAATTCATATTAACCACAAGTGCAAGTATGCCCTAAAATGTTGCTATTCCATCTCCAGCCTGGGGAGAGCTGAGTGGAGAAGGGAGCAGGCTGCATTCCTAAAGACCAGGACTGTATGTATATGCTAGCGGATTCCCTTCTGAACTCTGCAGAGGTGGTGGCAGTCCACATCAACACAGCCACGTCTGGGATGTTCAAATTCCCAAACACACACGGGTGCACCGGGGTGTAGCGAGTGGGAGCCCACCCACTATTGCTGGGGGGAGTTAGGTACTAGCACTAGCAGGTCTGTTGGAAATGAGGAGATACCAAAGCCAGCTACTAGGGAAAATGAAAATGGGAAGCATCTCTCCAACTCCTTTGTCTGGATATTGGATACCCGCTGCAGCTGTAGTGAAAGCATGTCTGCAAGACTTGCAGCTTAAGCTATGACTGTTGAAGTCATTGCTTAAATTCTTTCCTTTATTCTGCTGCCTTGGATTAGACTGTGTGGTTTGATAGGGTTTATGCTTCTTTTTGAACACACAGCCAGAAGAGGCAGTAGTGTTAGCCATAATTGTGTTTTGGGAGGTAGCTTAATAGCTGCTCACCTAGAAAGTGAAACTCTTACTTAGCCTGATGTTTAAACCCGTATTCCTGTATGGAAGAAGAAACTAAATTGGCTGGGAAGGTGCTTTCCTTCTGAGTTTAAGACATGATACAGAAAAGAGACAATGTGAGAGGAAGGGCGGGACTGTTATTTTTGGCCAGTAAGGACAAAATCTTGGGCTTTGATTCTTCTCCAGACATGACTTAGGCATTTAGAGTTAGGGAATAGAGCGTACAGTGATACCGGAAGCAGGGACTTGGAAACAAGCTGTATATCCATCCCTGGTTGTTTATCTCAAACCAAGTACAAAATGGACATGATCTGAGAAGGAAGCAGTAACAAATAATAAGGTGAACAAAAGGACTTTGAAAACTGATGCGGATTTCAAGCTAGCAAGAAAAAAATCCTGCCTTCTAGGCTGAAGGGTTAGTGTTCAGGGGGAAGGAGATGCTACATGGGGTGACAAACTGAGTAGGGACAGCAACATCGCGGTTCAGAAGCTCATTGCTTCTGATTTCACACAGATCTGTCTCTGTGTATAGGATCCAGTCTGAGCTAGGGTTTGCATACTTTATCCTGTTCCTCAAATAATTTTCTTTTCAAATACTGGTAAGTGCATCGTGTTACACAGATGGAGCTTTGTTCTTGAAACCTCTTGTCCTAAAACATACGTACTTCTGTCCTGGCAGTGTGCATGGTCCTACAGAGTCCTTATCTGTGCGTCATCTGCTGATGATCCTACAGCAGCTCATCCCCTGGGGTTCCATTCAGGCAGATGTGTGCTGCAGGAAACTGATTCGTAAGGAGCACGAGTTACAGTCAATTCAGATTCTTCTGACTGTAGTCTTCCTGTGTTAAATGCTGATCTCACCCAGTTCTCTTCTAAAATCCTAGTTATATGAATAATAAGATAATTGTAGTTTTGTGGGTATTCTAGAAGAAAATAATACATAATGCACATCCAGTCCTGAAAATCGAGTTTATGTGGTAAGTGTAGGGCATCTATACTGGGTTCCTGCAAATGTTTTTGCTATTATTCTTTGCTTTAATAATTAACCTAGGAGCCATTATACCTTCTGATATCATTCATTAATTTTAGAACCTGAGAAGATGTTACCGCAACACCTTTTCAAAGTTAGAGTTCAAAACTACTTTGCCTGCTACTCTATTTTTATTGGGAATGGATTCTATCTCAATAGATGACTCAGTTTTGATGCCAGCTTGGTTTCCTGTGTGTGCTTTAGTGTATGTCTAGCTGCATCTACCTACTCTTCTGTACTCCAACACTGATTCCATTTCCCTGTAGTATTACCTGCTAGCAAAAATATCTGGAAGCTTTCCCACTCTGGAGTAACGTTTACATAAGACCGCTGTCCATAAAACACCAAGTCCTGTGGCTGGACATTAACTCTCAGCGTTTGGTCACTCCAGTGCCACCTTACGAGCTTCTGCAGAGCTCTGGGACTCGGTCGAGGAAGCCGGTACAGCATTGCTCAGCTCAAAGCATTTCAGCAGCTCACCTAGTTCAGGCTTTCTGATTCTGCAACAGGCTTCCAGAAATGCCTGTGTTACACGGAAAACATACTTTCGGCAAGTAACTTCTTTCCGGTTTAGGAAAGTTGGCTTCAACATGCCCAATGTTAGGACTATAATGAAGCGCTTTGAAACCAAGGCCAGCGAGAATATCCACGCCTGAGTACTTCATTGAACAAATATTTTGCTTGATGCAGTACCCTCAGCACCTCTTTGGTGTTAGTTGGAACACTGGCACAATTCTGATTTCAGGACGTCTCCCGGGGTGAGGAGGACACATGCTTCACTCCTGCAGGGTCTTTGCTGGGTTGCCCTCCGACGAGCTGCAGTATAGCCAGCGGGGTTGACTTGTTCAGCCTCAGTCTTGCCTCTAATCCTAAATCACAGCAGAGCTGCCACGGCGTCGTCCGTTCCCTCCGACCCCCTGGGCAAACTAGAAGCTGTGCTGGGCCACCTGTCATTTCAGGAGTGACACAAAGCGCCCGTGGGCTCCAGACCGCTCCCTCATGCGGCAGCTGGGTGAGCCCAGGGACGGTCTGGGGAGCAGATGCAGTTTATAGGCGCTTGGTTCTCTGCCTGGAGCCAGTGCCCAAAGCTTGGATCGTGGGATGCAGCAGGGCTTTGGAAACTTGGAACAGGTTTCCCTATGGGCCAAGCAGTCCCATCTCGTCCCCTCGGGCTCCCTTAACAGCCAGCCCTTTCACAGGCCGCCGTGGGGCAGGTGGCTCCTGGGGGCAGCCGCTGAAGGAGGACCGGTCGGCGGAGTTCGCCTGCGTGCAGAGAGTCCCGCTCCACACACACACAGGGCAATTCCCGCCGACAACGCCCCTCGGCCCGCTGTCCCCGGGCGCCGTGCCTGCCGGGCGGCCGGCTTTGAAATGCAGCCCCCCGCCCCGAGGGGCTGGGAGGGTCGCTCCGGGGAGCGCCGGCCCGGGGCAGGGCTTGCGCAGGGGGCTGCCGGGGCCGGAGGGGGAGGGCGGACGGAGGCGTCGCCCGGGCCAGCCCGGAGCCGGGTCTCTCTGTTTCCCCGTAAATAAAGCGCCCGGACGCGACCGGCCGTATAAATGCCGCTGCGGCGGGGCCGGCTTGCCCTGCCCCACGTCGGCGAGCGGGCGCAGGTAGAGCCGACGGCGGCGGGGGCCCCGCCGGAGCCGCCGCTTCAGGACGCGGACAGCTCTGCTCCGCGGGGCCGAGCCGCGGCCCGGGCTGAGGGGCGGCGGCGGGCGGCCGGCGGGGCCGGCGGGCCGCCAGGGGGTGCCGGCGCGGGCGCTGCTCTCTGCCCTCCGCCTCAGGCGGGGCCATGGCAGCGGGCGAGCGGGCGGAGGAGCCGCTGGCGGAGCTCAGCCACTACGTGGTGGCGCGGCCCATCTACAGCGAGGCGGGCTTCCAGGAGGAGAACGAGCGGCGACCGCCGCTGCCCCCCACGCTCCGCGAGCGGGCGCAGGCGGCCTGCAGGTGGGTGGCGGCGCCCAGGGGGGCTCCGTCAGGCGGTGGGCGCCAGGGGACGCGCCGTCCCGGCGCCGATAGCCTCCACCCGCCGAGGGGTGAAGTGGCCCAAGCAATGGTCGGTCTTCGCTTCCCGGCGCACCGAAGAGGTGGGCGCAGTTGGCCGTGGGGTGCTTCCCTCAGCAGGCAGCGCTTGGCACCAGTGCACACCCCATCTCTGCCTGGAAGACACGGCCTTGCCAATCTCTGCCCCTTACAGCGGGCATCACCCCAGCTTTCTGTCAGCTTGGCCTTGCTCGCGGCCTTCCCGGTTGCCGCCCGGTGAGGTATGTTCATCACTTGTTTTCTCGCAGATGTTCCAGGAAAAGGGCCTTTCAGATTACCAAGTCCTTTCTGCCCATCCTGGAGTGGCTGCCCAACTACCGGGTGAAAGAGTGGCTGCTCAGCGATATCATCTCTGGGATCAGCACCGGCCTCGTTGCCACCTTGCAAGGTAAAGCCCTCCATGTCGGCCCTCCGTTCTCGAGGACGGTTCTGTCAGGGAGCTAGCTGAACACAGGCGTGTTATGCAGGTGGAATTACAAATCTGAGACTTGTTATTTAATACTAGATATTAGGTATTATTTTGCAATAAATAATTGATGGGTTTAATTCATCCTTTTTTTCCTCCACTTGGCTAGAAGATTTAAATTTCATCAGACATGCTATTAAGATGTTTAACGTTTTTTCCCAAAGCCTTTTACTCAAACTGTATTACTTCTATATTTAAAATTTTAATTACATTGCGATAGATCACATAGGTCACGTGGTCTTATTTCTCTCTCTTGGTTATCTGAGCCTATAGCTCTCCTGCAGTTGCCTAGAAAAATCTAGTTATTGCCCCAAAATAATGCAACCTTGAGATCTACTCTCCTTTAAAAGTTGGCCCATAAGATTCTTCAGCTATCTGCAGAAAACAACCTCCAAGGAGATGGTAGTGTATTCACATTAAAAAAAAATTGATGTTTGATGGGTACTTACAGTATGTTTTCCTTATTTCCTTATTCTGTTTATTAGGAAAACATTCATTAGGTGAGCAAATAGAAAAGTGGCAGGAATAAGCAGAAATTAATTAAAATAAACTAGTTAAGGAAGACTTAAAGGGCAGAAGCATTCTTCCTGAGGCAGCTGATAAGGATACTTTCAAAGACAAGACTAGCTATAACCCTGATGCCATCCAGCACCTTAATTTCTTTCATTTCAATAGTGTTCTTACACTATTTTAACGATTTTTTGGGACTGGGAGAGGTTAAGCTAGCTGTGTCAACCCCACATTTTCCCTCAGTGGAAATAATGTGTTTGCACAAGGGGGCAAAGATTCACTTTAGGAGCAAAGAAAGCAGTTTACGCATTCCTAATTAGCCACAAGTATTCCCTACTGTCTGTTTCCTTGGAGCGTGCTATGGAGGCGCAGACTCGCAGAAAAAAAGCATTACAAACTTCTGCCCCAGGCAGAGGGTGACCCGAGGAATAACAAAGTGATTTGTCCATAGCCCTGCAGAGAGTCTGTGTCAGAGCTGGAAGATCTCTGCTGAAGGTAGTGTCACAGTCACAGGACTCCCTATCTTTATAAAATTAACTGGGCTGGATGGGCTTTTCATAGGACTTACAACGGCTGTTATGCTCTTGCTGTAACCCCCTCATTAATTTTTTTTTTACACCAGGGCCTCATTTTCTCACAATTAGGTTCCACTTACAAAATTGGTTTCTGAAATACTCTTTGGGCTCCCACCTATGTACTAAAACCCAAACTAAATTAAAAAACCCCACCAAATTAGTGCAAATCTAAATTTAGCTGTAATTAAAAAAAAAAAAAAAAAAGATTCTGAAATTCCAAGTTATGCAACACAGGAAAAATTGGCCAAAATATTTGCCAGAAAAGAGGCTTCTGGGATCTTTGACTCCCTGCAGTCCCTAACTCGCAGCAGCTCTGCATATTGCTTGCCATCCTTCCACCAGACGCAGCAGCGTGACCAGGACTTCAATTGTTTTGAGCCCTGATAGGTTTTTGCGGTATCTTTGAAGGAGAATACTACACCCTGCAGCGGGAGCTAACCGGGATGTGATACTGAAGGCAATTCTTTTCCTTTTTGTTTTGTCATTGTTTGTTGGATTTGACTGCTTGAAGGGTTATATAAAAGAAGATGATGATAAGGATCGAAACTCTCAAATTTGTGTGATTTACTTTTGGTTTTTAAGTTTATAAGCTGATATTGGGAAAAAAAAAAAAAAGTGGCCTGATTTTTAGAAGGGCTGAATATATTGAAGCATGTTTGTAGTACAGTAATGCAGAGTCTATGCTTGAAATTTCTGTCTATAACTAGAACACTTCACATACTCCTCTCTCATGGGGCAGATCATTCACTCTTGAAGTGTTCCCCCACTTAAACTTCACATCTAAGCCTATGTTTTGTGCTATCTACGCAAGTATAGGAACACCACTCAGTACTTATTCATCCAACTGCCAGTATGGGATATGCCATCATTTACAGTCATTGATACTCACGTGTGCCTGCAACTGATTCACAGACAGAACACATTCTAAACTGTATTTGGACAAAAGGAGTAAATCTTCCCAAAAGTCTGTTCTAGACAAGATAGCAGTTTGTTGAGAGATTTGACATCTGACATTTTGATGATCTGTCGTTTCAGGTTTGGCATATGCTTTGCTGGTTGCAGTTCCTGTTGGATATGGTCTCTATTCTGCCTTTTTTCCCATCCTGACATACTTTTTCCTGGGAACATCAAGACACATCTCAGTTGGTAACTGCATGTGTTCAAGTTACAGTGAATGATCTGTCACAGAATGTTAATCCTTACTGTGAACATTCATATTTCATGCAAGATAACTACTTTCTGAACCAAACTGCTTGTGCCGAATATTAATATTGGTGGGCTTGGGGGACTTAAGGCTTATTTCTTCTCTGTACCAGCAGTTGTGCATAATAGCTAACTTCAGCTGTGCCCATGCATGCTTTTTGCTTGCATTTATGCTGAAGTTTAAATCTTGTCTTTGGCCACGCTCTATGCAAGAAATTCCAAGCTCAAGGGCTCAGTAGGCAGTATGAACAGACATTTTGTATATCAGCTAAAGCTCAAGATGGCTAAAACAGATCTCTTAGTCTTCTCTACAAGCCTTCCTTGCTGCATCCTTTCTTGATCACTGTGGACAATATCATCTTCTTGCCTGTTGCGGAGACCCAGTACCTGTGTGTCCACTCCAGCCTCGCTCTAGGGCCTCATGTCAATAGGCTGTGGGTAAGCCTCGTTGATTCTTTCTGCATACTTTCTATAAAATATGGGGTTTATTTCCCATCAGTTCTCACATTTGAAATTCATGTTACAGCTTGATCACTGAAGTTTCTTTTTCTTTGTTCTAACAAAATACAATCTTTCCTTGTTCATATCTACTAAGAATACATAGGTTTCCTCTCCCAAAGCTTTGGCATGATATTATGCTTTATCATCTGTTTTCTTCTCTGCTGCATCAAATACTTCTGTACGTTCTCTCCACTTTGTTAGCCTCTTTCTACCCTACCTATCAGCTCACATTTGCAACCCAGGTGTGAGTTGTCACCTCTACTTACGTTGATACTCCTGCTTTCTAGATTACCAAACGCTTTCTCCAAAACCCTTATTCATGAAGTGTCCTCTAAGGTATCTCTAAAATCGACTTACCCTTAAGACATTTCATGACATTTTCCTTTCCTGTATAATTTTAGTAAATAACCACAACAAATACAATTACTTTCAGATTGTGTGTTGCTGACACAATGACCACTTCTCTTTCTGTATCATGCCCAAAGTATAGTTTCAGTCATCTTTAGCCAATGTAATACCACCCTACTGCCAGAAGATATGGCCCCGCCTGTTGGTGCATGTTTCTGCCACCACTGTGGTGTTGGGATTCCTGACCCTGCAGCTGTGTGGCAATATGGATCAGCTGAAAACTAACCATGACAAAAACCAACCAACCGACCAAGTTGTTTTCAGCTGGATCTGGGACCCATTTTGTCTGGTTGTGATGCTGACACAGGGAATATGGTTGGAACATGTTGCCCTTTTTGGCCTTGGTACAGCCCTCAATTGGCTTAAGCAGAGCATGAAACCACCTGTATGTACGATGTAAGTTCTTTAAGGAAGGAATTGTATCTTCGTGTCATGTTTGCCTGTGGTTCCTGGCCATCTAAAGCTCCTAATGTACCCCAGTTAAAGTATTAAATGGATTTCCTGATTTAGAGTTTGTTTGTCTAGTCTGATAAATGCTTCTTTTTGATTTATATTAATATTTAGTGTGTTGTTTATCATTACAGGTCCATTTCCTGTAGTCAGTTTGATGGTGGGATCTGTCGTATTGAGCATGGCCCCTGATGATAATTTTCTCATAGATGGCAGTAATGCTACAGGAACTAATGGTACTGGGACACTGATAGACACTGTATCCAGAGATGCACAGAGAGTGCTGATTGCTAGTACCCTCACATTTCTGGTTGGAATTTTACAGGTAAAATGGTTGGCTTGAAGAGAAAAGGTTGATATTGCTTTAATTTTAATGGGAAAACATAAGGCATGGAAATACCTGCTGGGGCAGTAAGACATTTTCCTGTAGTAAAACACAAAAATGGAAGAAAGTCATCTAAAACCCTGAAGAGCTTTTGAGGGAATATTCTTATCCTGGGCAGAGTCTGTGGCAGCATGCATGACTGGGAGTGCAGACAGAAGAATAGCCCTGTGGTTGCAGACCAAAACACCTGCATGAAACCAAGTGCTAATGGTGCATATCCTGGAGCATCCTTTCACACGTTTCTTCAGGTCTCCTTCCCTTCCTTGGATGGCTTGCTATTGAGCTACACTAGGCTGCCAAGGGGGAAGATGGTCCTGAGGCTCGGTACCCACAAAGAGAAAAGAACAAAGCATAAGAAATCACCAAATAAAAAGCGTACCTTTTTGTTGTTTAGCAAGCTGTTATTCTTCATGATTTTTCCAGGTAATATTTGGAGTCCTTCAGATTGGTTTCATTGTGCGGTACCTTGCAGACCCGCTAGTCGGGGGATTCACAACTGCAGCTGCTTTTCAAGTGCTTGTGTCACAATTGAAAATAGTCCTAAATGTTTCAACTAAAAACTATAATGGTGTCCTTTCCATAATATATGTAAGTATGCCCTTCTCATCTCTTTTGGTTTTATAATGGAATTTTTATATAATTGTTTATCTTCTGTTTCCATTTCATACAGGAAGGGTTCATATGTGTGGTGCTAAGTGTAGGGCATCCATTTAATTCTCACTCTTGTGAAGATCGGCAGCTTCACAAGATATGCAGATTTAAATCTGCAGATTTATAGCTGTGGGGCTATAAATAGCTGCTTTCCTGGTTCACCAGACCATGAAAGTCTAATTGCCATACCGAAGTCTTTTTCAGGCAAAGCAGTTTTTCACATAAAGTTTAAATATTATTATCCAGCAAAACAGTTTTTCTTCTCTAGGTTGTCATTTCTACAAAAAGAGGAGACTATTTTTTGTCCCACCCCTTGCTTTCTGACCTATTGTGAAGGATGTTTCTTCATTTCTTGGAACTGTCAGGTCATCTCCCTAAGGCAGGATGTGGATTCCCACTCTGCGGCCAGGTACCTACTGGTTAGCTAAGGTGAAGCTTAGCTTAGTTCCTGTCACAACTCCATTTGCTGATCTTAGAGAAAATGATCAAATGGAGAAATGTCTTGGCTGGATGACAGAAATACTGAATTCCTAGAGATCTCATATTACAGAATAGTATCCTTCCCTAAGAAAATTGCTGAGAGTTTTGTCACTGACTTCAGCATGAAACTATTCAGGTTCATAGTATTTCAGATCTTCCATAGCACTTCACATTAGAATAACAGATTTCTAAAAGAGGATGTTTTAGACACAAAAAAAGGTATTTACGGACTTTACATGTCAGTTCAGGCAACCAGACTAGCAAAAATACATTAGACATCGAGGTTAGCAAAACCAGGATGAATATAACTACAAACAACAAGGTAAAGTTTAGGAAAAAATATCTGGTGGACTATTTGGAAAAAAAAAGTATTATGTTATGGGCCTTTTCAGAATTAATGAAAACTCTTTCCCTTAGAACAAGGAAAATTAGATGAGACAAAGTACTATCTAATAGACCTTAGAGCAGACCTGTCAGGGTGATGGATTCTTTTATCCAGCAGGTTTTTCTATCACTATTTTCTTAATGTTTATTGGAGGGCAGTACATTTAGTAGAAAGTATTTTTGCAAAGGAATTACATGGTTCTTCCAGCTCCTGCAAGCCTAAGTAAATGCTGACTTTTTAGGTTAAAGCTCAGAACTTCTGTGTTCTTACAGGTGAGCCAAGTCAATGTGTTTGCAGATGTGTGTAGAGCAAAGAAATTGTGATTTCTTGTCTGCTCAACCAGTAACTTGCTGTGTCAGCTTCAGCAAGTTTTGGACATGCCTCAAAAGTGGTGTTAAACAAACTGCAATGCTAAGCATCCAACACTAGCCCATTTCACAACCCCAAGCCAGGAAGTTACTGTTCCCCTCTGAAGTGGGGCAGTGCGAGGCATGGTCAGTAAGAATGGGATCCATGGGAAGCAGTCATGGGGCGAGAAATGGTTTCAGTCACCCGAAGAAAGGCATCTGATTCAGTGTTTCAGGAAGGCGGCTTCTTTAGTTTAGAAAACATAGCTGATGAAGCACTTAGATGTTTTATTTCAAACCCAGAGTCTTTTCAGAATGGTAGTAGTGGTACTGCTGCTGCAACCCTCTGCTTGCCTTTAAGCTGACAGTTCAGTATTTGGGAAGCAAAGCAGGACACAAGAAGTCTGCTTCTAACCCCTCTTCTACCAGTTTGTGCTGTTAAAGCTGCTTCACTATTCATGGAACAATTACATTTTTTTGAAGATGGGGCAAGTGAGAATTACCCTGATACCTTGGAGGAGGAAAGAGGAGCATTTGTAGCTTTTCTGTAATCAGCCCTTCATGTTTTCTCTGTACACTTGTTTGCAATAAACAATAGAACCAAACAAGGGCATAGCAAGGGTAGAGAAGGGAGCTGCCTATTGCAGCCCAGTTGTGTGAGTCCTCCAGCCTGGGACTGAACTCTGCTGGGAGGGTTAATGTACCGAGAGGTTTAGTGACTGCTTTTCACAAGTGTAGGATTCTCCACAGCCCAGCAGGACTCCCAAGTTCATCCTCATTCTCTGTATGTCAGCAGTAGAAATAGGAAACATCTAATCCACAGACCATATCTACTGGGCACATAGTGAACTGGAGTTTTGCCCATGAGTCTGCTAGCTGTCTTTTGAATAGAAAAATTAGGATTTCACTTGCTATTTGGACAAAGTAAAGAAGCTACAGATCTTCCCTTCTTTGCTCCAAGAACAGGTAGAGGTAAAACAAAGGTAGAGCTTTAGCACTTCTTACTGTATTAATTTCCTAAAAATGGGGAAGTAGAAGCCCGTTGAGTGGACAATTCTTGCAGTTATGCTTTTTCAGTTAAAATCACCATTAAGTCCATTCACTGATTCTGCAGCACCTTGACAGTACGTTATCCTCAGGCTTCTCCAGGCCTGAACAATGAAGTAACTTGGCCTCCTCCAAACCCCCATGCATCTGCGTCTTCTAATGAGTATTTTCACATCCTTCAAGTGGACATGGGCATGTTCTACATTGCCATTTTTCTTTTTCAGACTCTTATTGAAATATTTGAAAAAATTGGTACCACCAACATTGCTGATCTGATTGCTGGACTCCTCACCATTTTTGTCTGCATGATAGTTAAAGAAATCAACGACCGGTTCAAACACAAGATACCTATACCTATACCAATAGAAGTTATTGTGGTAAGCAAAGGAGCATAACAAAAGCTGATAACAGATGAAATAGATGGGGCTAGCTCCAGGAAGTCAAGAACTCTTTTGAAGTATTAAAATTTGTTTTATTTTATTACAGACAATAGTAGCCACTGGCATTTCATATGCTGCCGACTTGGAAAAAAAATACAATGCAGGCATTGTTAAGAGCATTCCAAGAGGGTGAGTGCCTTTGTTTTCTGGGAAATAGGTATTATTTTAATTGGCTAAAAATGACAGTGGTAAGAGCAAAGACATAAAAGAAATATTGAGAGCTGTAACCTGAGTTTAGAACTCAGAGCTGGACATTTCCTGAGTTTTACTTCTGACTCTGTCACCTAAATATGTTGCCTACTTTCCTTCACCTGTAAAATGGGCTTAGGAACATCTATCATCTGATTCGTGAAGTTCATCTGAGAATTAGTTGCTTCATGCTCATGAATTGAATAATACACGGCTAGGGAAAATGTAAATTAAAAATAATCAAAGGATATTTAATAATGAAATTCTGCATAGATTTAATTTCTGTAGACTGGAGTTATCCCACTGTGGTTCATATTCATGCCACTACTGTTATCCCAATCAGTCCTGTCACTTTCATAGTCACAGAAGCAAGGATGGTCAGGATTACTCTGGTAGAGACTTTCACTTGAGAGATTCAGAGCACTTCACAGTAGTAACCTTCACATTCCATTTGGTATTCAGGGCTTGATTAATTAAAATCTGTGGAAACACAGTAGGGGATAAAATGTTTTTGAGATCCTCTGAAGAAGTATGTTAACAATAGTATGAAATGTCATTAACATATTTATGTAATTCATCATCCTATTCAATACATCCTTTATTCAATGCTTCAAAAAATGTACTTTTTCACTTTGCTATCATAAGGCCAAATCTCAGTCATGCTGAGAACAATGGGAGCTTTGTTGCTGACTAATAGCATCAGGATTTGGGCTTTGGTGAGCTAGATAAGCGTGTTCTGTATGTCAGTGGGTTGTTTCCACCTTTTTATTAACTTGCAACATTACACTTCATATTATAAACAACCAGTATGACTCCACCTCAAACCCCTTGACAATTCCGGTAAGAACAGAATTTGATCAAAGTTGGTAACACTGATGTATTTTCTAAATGCTAGATTTCTGCCTCCCGAACCTCCAGATGTCAGCCTGTTTTCCCAGATGATAGCAGCCTCCTTTTCCATTGCGATTGTTGCTTATGCTATTGCTGTATCTGTGGGAAAAGTGTATGCAACCAAGTATGACTATGCTATTGACGGAAACCAGGTATGTGTAACCAAAACAGTTTCTAAACGTAGTGAATTTAACTTCTGTTTCATGTTGAGTTATGTAGCCAAATGAAAGGAACATCATTCACACACGTCTTTCAGACTAAAATTGAAGTCTGACAGGAGAAATTCTTTCAACTGTCGGGAAAAAAAGTACTGAAATGGCCATATATTACCTGACAAATTTACCACATAGACATGAACCAGATGTGCTCTACCTTCCCTATGGGCTTTTCATACTAATTAATTCCTTCTGTGACTGCTTTAGTGACTGCAGGAGCTCTGAAGAGGTAATTAAAGCTAAGCACTCTGTAGGGCAATTTTCTGGTGATGTCGAGTTGACACAGCCAGCTTTAGCAACCTGCTTTCCATTTCTACTCATAAGGTGCATTTTGAGGTGTGTTGCTGAGGGTGGAGGAAGACAATGTCGAGCTAAGAAGCTGCTCCAGACAGCTTTATTTAGGCTTAATCTACATGCAGGATTTGTATCAGTTGAACTTTTCAGTCAAGGCATGATTTTATTCCTAAAGAATAAATTATTGTACTCCTCAGCATGACACCAGTTATATAAATATACTGGTAACTCTACAGCCAGGGCCTGCAGCTTCACAAAAGTAAATGCCTACCAGCATGCCAACATACCTGAGTATCTGCCTGTACCGAGTGGCTGAATTGGTGTAGCCGTTGGGCACGTGGCTAGGCTGTTACATGAGCTATGCATATGCATCAACAAGCTCTTAGAGGATTCCTGCCGTTGTTCAGTGCCTTCCCCAGCGGTTATGTGGCTTGCCCATGGGCGTGGGAGAAAAATGGCAGAAAGCTTCCTTCTCCTGCATCTATGCTAATTTTGAATTTTATCGCTTGGACGTAGGAGAAAATACGCTCACTACAATAAATAGATAAGCTGAGCACTTTGTTTAATGAATCCATCTTTATTTTGGTGCTTATGGGTTACACAAAAGTTGATTTTGGAAACATTGTATTGCAGTATGTAACAAAATTACACTTCTGAACAAGCTGATCACTTTACAATACACAAAATTTGTATCTGGAAGCACTTGGATTTAAAGCTGCCTAAAATGCATTGACTTCCAGTTTACTAAATCTGAATGAATAATACATATTCCTTGAAGTGCTGTTCATGCTGTTTTTTATTGAATATGCTGTTCTGCCAGCACCGATGTGCTTCAAAGATACTAATTAAATATTGTAGTAGTAGAATTACTGTCTATCAAAACAAAGTGCCTTCCTTTCAGTACTATGCTGTGAATTTTACACATGCAGCCATGAATGATGGGCACATAATTTACTCGAACTGGAGAAGTGAAAATAACATCACAAAAGTAGGTAGTAAAATGATTTTGAATGACAGGTAAATACTACTATCTACTAGTGTTTATTTTGTATTCATAGATTCATAGATTATTAAGACCTAAGAACACTAGGAACTATACTTCCAACATTTTCTTGCAGAGCACAGCTGTTACACAGGAACAGGCGTGAATCATCTAGGTCTGTTCTGTTAAAGAACATGACTTCAAAATCCTTCTCTTGTAGCTGGAGCTTAATGAAAAGCTTAGAGGAAATTTCATTTTGGAGAAAAGAAGGGAGACAGTTAAAATCAAATATCAAATTATAGTTTTAAAAATTTACAGTGAGTGAAAAAACTCTTGTGACTGTCAGCTTGATGAAAACAATGTTTCTGTCAATTATATGGGGTTGTAGGCAGCTCCCAAATGCCTCATTTCCCAGCAGAGGAATGGCCCAGATCCCAGGAAATAAAGCTCCCAGGGTCCTTGTTACTTGAGCAGAACAACCAGCATCAGTAGGCGCCAGCATCTGTGACCCTGGGGCAAATCTATGAGAACGCTGCCTGGGACTCAGCATGAGTTCATTGGGATGTTCAGAGTGAAAAACTTCTGGCTCAACAAACTAGAAGTTTTCACTGAAACTGTGTTTTATTGCAACGTTCCTGATTAGTTCTACCAATAATGCAATGCCATGCATTAATTAAAGGCTTGTCAAAACTCACACTATTGTACTGGTTAAAATTACTTGTTTAGCTGATGATGCTTGGGAGTTAAATTTATACTAGTCCCATTTCTTGATGCAATTATACCAGTGTAACTGTTAGAAATGTTAGGTTTGATAACATCAGTGGCAATAAGCTTTAAACATCTTTATACTAAGGGGAGTATGTCCATGTTAGGGAGAGTATACTAACCTCATTGTACTGATGTCCAAACACAGGTAGTTACACTGGCACAAGAAGGATTTGTGTAAACATTTATCCGCTGTTACTAACCCATACTCTTCTCAATATTATTGTGCTGTCTACTTTATAAACTACTGTAGAAGCTATTGTCATTCTCCATTGCAAAATTGTCTTCAGGTATTTACAGCATCATTCAATTATTTTTCAGGAGTTTATTGCCTTTGGGTTCAGCAACATTTTTTCAGGTGCCTTTTCTTGTTTTGTTGCAACTACTGCTCTTTCACGGACCGCGGTCCAAGAAAGTACTGGTGGAAAGACTCAGGTAATGACCTCTTCTTACTAGTACTGTGCACTGGTAAATTTAATCTCGTATAGGGCACAATTTTCACGATGGGATGAAAATAGTCATAAAATGATTGTGTCGCTGGCACGTGGAAAGCCGTGGGTATCTTAGCAAGCAGCTTGTGCTCTGGTAGTGAATCATTTTTGTAGCTCTGCCAGAAGAGGGCAATCGTAGCATGAGTTACGTTAGGGGTCAGAAATCCTTCAAGCCTAATTCTCCAGAAGTTCATTTCCAATTAAGGGACTGAGTTTGTCACTGTAGGAAATCAGGATGAGGGAGGAACTCCTCTTGCAACTGCCTATGAGGTATTTAAGCCCCCGTGTGCTGGCCTGAGCAGCCCTGCTGTATGCCATTCATCAGCTGCCCATGTGCCATCTTTCTGATATCGAGCATGCTACTCTGTTTTACAGTACTACAGCTTTGCACTTTCTAACAGTGGAGAACTACAGGTGGTTCAGCAGCCCCTTTTCTGGCTGACACGCAGACTCTACTCCTTTCGTCTGCCTATGTAATGTAATCCCTCCAAGAGCTGCTACCTTGCGTGCAGTTGTTTACACTACCTGCTTAATTGAATTCCCGCTGTGTTAGCTGAAGTGTGTAATGACTGCCCACATACGCCTAGACACAACGGCATCTTAGCAGGTCTCCTTGTTGCTAAGGAAATGTAATGTGCAACTACTTGTACATTTTTCTTTGTAATTCTAGATGTGTAAGATAAAGTCTTGGTGAGTTCATTTCCAATAAACACTGTGTTCTTCACAGGTTGCTGGTATAATCTCTGCTGGGATTGTGTTGATTTCCATTGTTGCCCTGGGGAAGTTGCTAGAGCCCTTGCAAAAGGTACCGCACTCATCCTCTGCAGTGCAGCCACAGCACCAGTCACATCCAAATGCTCAACTTCGATGGGCAGGATTAATAGCCCTGTTTAAACTACGGTGACTGACACCAGACGAGGCTCTGGTTTATAGTCTGTAATGTTGATCAAGCACTATCTTAATATGCATCTTCACTTCTGAATAACACTTTTTCATCATTTTTCTTCACAGTCCGTGTTGGCAGCTGTAGTCATAGCTAACTTAAAAGGGATGTTCATGCAAGTGTTTGATGTTCCCCGTCTGTGGAGACAGAATAAAGTAGATGCTGTAAGTAACCTAATCTTTCCTTTCCCCCTGAATATTTTTGTCTAGTTTCTTTTTGCCTTTTAATGGCATCCAAGTTTCTCTTAACTGCCATATTAACAGAATTTTGAGGAATAAACATCAGAAAACTTCTATGTACGTCCTCAAAATGCAAGTGCCATGAGGTCAGTTAAAAATTCCCTGATACAGAATTTTACATAGTATTCTGCTTATGTTCTTTATTCCCTATACCCCATGGTAAGGGTGCCAAGCAGGGTATTCCTCCTTCATTGCAATTACCATGGTTTACAGGAATTTTGTGTTGAGATGGTTTAAAAATCAGAATAAAGATGGCCTGTTGCCACCTTTACCATCATGCTTTTCTCTTTTGTCCAGTTTAAATGGATCAGAAAAGCTGATCTTTTCTTAATTTATGTACATATATATTTGTTGCTACCATGTTAGCATCCCATTCGCCAGGATAATCTCAGGTAGTGCTCAGAAAACACGTTTTCTTCTTGTAGCAAGACTAATCCCAGCTAGAATGTGGATTCATTTGGCATGGTAAGGGATACATGAGCAGGCTTTTCTTACGAACCACTATGACTATATCCCAGGGTACTTGCTCACATCTCCCACAGTGTTTTCTGTGGAATAGACCTTCAGTGTGGCTCAGGGAAGGGAATGATTGCATGGGAAGTATTTTCTCCATGCAGTCCTTACTATACATAGATTTTACAGTGTGTGTCATTGGGCAGTACCTGCCTTAGGCAGTTCTGAAATTTTTTAGTCAACCATTTACTAGTCCTCTTGATAGGCAAAAGATCCCACTGACTCCAAAGAGAAGTGTGGGCACTCAGCTTTCTGTACGATTGGGTCTACTGGGTGTTCTGCCTGGGCAGTGATGTAGAGGGGAACTGAGGAGCCCACTTCAACCGTTCTGCCTGAATATTCAGTGGAGACTTTAGAGAGTGCCATCAACCTGTTAATATAAAATACTTCTCATTGGAAGACTTCTGATTCTTAGATATCGCTGAGGAGATCCCTTCCCTCTCTATATGTTTGCAGGTGGGGCGTCTTACAGTATTTTACATCTTGGGAAAATAAATTCTTTCCAATTTCTAAAGAAAGGTTTACAGAGACTACCATCACAAAGAAGAAAACGCAATGGTTAACTGCATCCCCTTTAATTTCACCAAAGTAACTGGACCTCTGAAAAATGTTATGTTAAAAAAAAAAAAATCCCTAAAAAGACAACTATGCCTAGTAAGATAGTGAAGGATATAAACATCTTGGAGGAAGAGAAAGAAGTATGGAAGTCAGCTGATTGCCAGTGTGCTATGATCATCTCCAAAGTTACATTCTTCTGCTACTCTGATTGTCTGGTCTGGTGATTCTTTAGCATCACCAGTAGTTATATGTTCTAATTAAGAGACTTTCCATTTTTTATTTCCTCTCCAGATTATCTGGGTTTTCACATGTGTAGCATCCATCATTCTGGGACTTGATTTGGGATTACTTGCTGGCCTTTTGTTTGGATTGATGACAGTTGTACTGAGAGTTCAGTTGTAAGTAAAACAGGATCAGAAATAATTGTTAGTGTTATACCATGAAAAAGGAAGACAGTATGCTGAAAAGCAAGATGATATGTGGCAGAAAATCTGTTTGGTTTTACAAAAGATTTAAAATGGAAAAGATCTATTCATTAGAGCAAAACACTGTTTGTGTGCTATCATTTAATTACACTGATAAAAGAGAAGCTGCATCATTTCATCAGTATTTATCTATATCATGTTGAGTACTCTGGTGGTACTTAGCCATATGTTATTTATCATAGAATCATCGCAGAACCCTATAATGGCTTGGGTTGGAAGGGACTTTTAAGGCCATCTTGTCCAACCCCTCTGCAATAAGCAGGGACATCTTCAACTAGATCTGGTTGCCCAGAGCCCCATCCAACCTGACCTTGAATGTTTCCAGGGATGGGGCATCTACCACCTCTCTGGGCAACCTGTTCAGTGCCTCTCCACCTTCATCATAAAAAATGTCTTTCTTATATCTAGTCTGAATCTACCCTCTTCTAGTTTAAAACCATTATCCCTTGTCCTACTACAACAGGCCCTGCTAAAAAGTCTGTCTCCATCTTTCTTATAAGCCCCCTTTAAGTACTGAAAGGCTACTATAAGGTCTCCCTGGAGCCTTCTCTTCTCCGGGCTGAACAGCTCCTTCTCTCGGCCTGTCCCCATAGCAGAGGTGCTCCAGCCCTCTGAGCATCTTTGTGGCCTCCTCTGGACATGCTCCAACAGGCCCATGTCTTTCCTGAACTGAGGACTCCAGAGCTGGACACAGTACGCCAGCAGTACTTTATGCACCCACATAGCTGAGTTCTGGAAAGGGATAGGAACACTCCAGGTCCACTATCAAAAGATGTATAAGTGGCTTCTGTAATTAGTAGATCATTATAGTAACTCCTGGCATGTAATACTACTACAGTACGCTGCACATGCCAATAACCTTTTCACTTCTTGCGTGTACAAGACTGTGTGTATGCCTGTGAAAGAAGAGGAAGAAAAAGCTTGTGCTTATGGCTGATTTGTTGCTGATTAAAGGACATATGGTAGTGGAATGGTGAGCAAAGGTGTCTTTGCAGAAACTTCTTTGCCTGTATTGTTACTTTTCATTGATCTTTTCTCTGAAAATATCACATAACTCCTTTCCTTCAGCCTGGAGTCCAGAGTTACCAACAACACCAAAGAATAGTACTGTCAGCAAATGCATAAAAATAAAGCCTTGCAAAAGTTGCTACAGAATAGTAGATTATCAAAAATAGAATTTGAAGAGCCTCAAAACATTCCCAAATTCAACTCAGATTTGTGAAACCAAAATCTAAAAGGGAGATGAAGCTTGACCAACTTCAAAACAGTTTGCTTCAGCTGTTAAACATATATCTGGAGACTGCAAAATATTTTGGTTTTGTTATTGACTGAAATAAAAATCAAAAGGTTGGACAAAAAGCTTTAATAATGTATAAAGAATGTAAAGGTATGGTTTCCATTGATTTGAAATGAAAAAAGTGATCAATTTATTTTTAGTGTAAAAAAATTATTTTTTCATTTAAGCCAAAATAATCTGCTTTTAAAACATTTTTCTGGTTTGGGAAACGAACGGGACAACTTATTCACTCATCTCTACACAAAAATGGTGCAGTGAATAGGCTGAGACTAAAGTACCTTGTCTTTAAAAAGGACCATTCACTACAAATCAGAAAAAGACCCTTGCACAGCAACGCCAAATAAACGTACAACACTCTTCCAATGAGGCTATTGGTGTGGCAGAAGAGAACAGAATGCAAGAGTTTATGACTGTTTGTGTGCAACAATCCCTTCAATTCTGTGGATGCCAAAGTATGACGTTTTCCTTCACTATCTTTTCTTTTTGTTTCTGTTAGTCCCTCATGGGGTGGCTTTGGAAATATTCCTGGCACAGACATCTACAAAAAGGTCAAGGACTACAAAAATGTAAGTCATTGCTGAGTTGCTTCCCTTCAGTCTATAGGACAGTGTAAGACAAAGTTGTGCTTTGCATATTGTTGACAACTTGAATTTGGAAGTGGAGTGCTCAAAGATCACAAGTTTCAGCATTACATTCTTCATCTTGATCCAGATGGTTGGTACATATTGCAGGCTCAGGCTTTAAGCTTCTAAAAACTTAATCACCTCAATTATCAGCAATTATCAGCCATTTCTTGTGAATGAGATATGCAGTTGAAATGTTGAAACAGTTAAACTGCTTCCTATTAGCCCAAATATGGTTGTTGCTGCTTAACCTTATATTGTTTGGCAACAGGTTATAGAGCCAGAAGGTGTGAAGATTCTCAAGTTTTCAAGTCCAATTTTTTATGCTAACATTGATGGACTGAAGAGCAGCCTCAAATCCACAGTAAGTGATATGTGATGGGTTTGGATGCTTCTTAACTGTTTTTGAGATTTCCTCAGAAATATTAAAATTAAGTAAAATTAAATCATTTTGATGTCTTGATCCTTTTTCTGTAGGTGGGATTTGATGCAGTCAAGGTATATAACAAGAGACTCAAAGCACTGAGGAAGATACAAAAGCTAATCAAGAAGGGGAAATTAAAAGCTACTAAGGTAAACCAATCTTTTTTCTTACTATTTTATTCTCAAAGGATTACTGTTAGACCTTATTCTATTAGCCTTAATTATGAACTCCTCTGTAC
The DNA here is from genome assembly GCA_027574665.1 of Rhynochetos jubatus. Taxonomy (NCBI): domain Eukaryota; kingdom Metazoa; phylum Chordata; class Aves; order Eurypygiformes; family Rhynochetidae; genus Rhynochetos; species Rhynochetos jubatus. The sequence goes on from CM050652.1 coordinate 15,573,021, forward strand.
TCATCTTTGTTTCAAAGATGGAAAGGTGTGACTTATTACTGTGGTAGGAAGTCTGGGACCTGCAGGATACTTAGCAGAGCAGTGCACCTATTGCCAAAGACCCCACAGATTCAGGCGGCTGTGTTACTTCTAGTGTTAACCCGTGTGGAAGCAAGAGATTCCCTGATCTTACCTCCACCCCTCACCACCTCACATTCTCTGTGCAGTAAAAGTGCTGGCTTTTCCACACGCACATGCCCCTGTCATCCAGCTGCCTATGCACAGGTGAGCTGCATCAGTTGGCTGGTAGCCATAGCCTTCCACACCCTCTTTAAAGAAAGCAGCATATGTTCCTCTGCGTATGGAATGCAAATTTCAGTAGTTAAATGCTTACGTTTAATTGGAGTGGTACAGGCAACCTATTAAATCTCCATAGCCGAAAGTTAGAAACGGGTTTTCTGTTGTCATTGTTCTCAGTGCAGGATGCAATATTTCCAGTGTATGTTACAATTTATGATGCAGTTAAATCCTCAGTTATGTGACATTCCAGCTTTTGACCTAGTTATTTTACCATGTTAACATATATAGTAAGTATAATTCAAAGCTGAAAGTACTGGTCTTAAATACCTCCTAGAAATAAAGCTATTGAGGGAGGGAGTATTTTGAGGTATTTATTTTTCTGGATAGTGGCCTTTTTGCAGGAAGATATTCTTTTAACAAAGAAAAAAAGAGGAAAGAAAATACACTGCACAGAGGAGGAGGTAATTATGTACTCTATCTTGTTTTTCTTTAAATTCTTGGATGTAGTGTTGTCACATGACACTAAAGGGATAGACAGGTTCTTTTAGGGATCTTTGACAGAATGATGATAGTACTAAATTGTAGTTATAATTAAAACATTTTTTTCTTAACAGGATTTTAGGATTAGTATAGCACAGAATTTATGCTTAGAATGGCACAGGATTTCCACAAATGGAATCAACATAGTACAACTCAAGAGTAGTGTAATACAGAATTTATAATACAACTTATAGTTTCTGATCACCTACACCATAACTCGACATGGTTTTTAATCACCTGGGCCTTGGCAGATCACGTTACATCTTAATACATGGTTTGATGTATGACTATAACAATCATAATCTAGACTCAAAAGCCATATAAAAAAAAATGAGTCACTCACCCAGTCCTCAATGGTGGTGGAGGCATCCCAGGTCACTGGTAGGTCACAGGTCTCACTGTCCAGCAGCAGTTCCAGTCCAAATTCCCCACTTAGGACTTGTAACTGTTTGATTTTATAGACAGCGCCCTGTGCGCTGTCACTTCCCTGTTCTGTAATGGGGTCACCAACACCACCTGGTTGGCTGGGTGCCTGAGATCTTCAAGGCTGGCAAGGAAAGGAGTTATGAGCTTGGCACCCAGGAATCTTGAGGCTGGTAGGGAGAGGAAGAAATCTGTTTGGTTTGTCCACATGGTTCACAGGACCTTCAAGTTGTGAGAACGAGGGGAAAGGGAAGAAATGCGTGACCTGCTCGGTCACAGAGAATGGCTGCTTGCCCTATGAAATGGCATTAGTTATGCCAACCACATTATCAGGGGCCAGGAGCAGGGGGTACTGGTCACAAGTATCAGTCTTGTTCGTTCCTGAAACAGAAGTTATCACAGGGAAGTATTTCCTGTAACTCCAAAGCTTTGTCCATGATTAAATGCTATATTCCATATATTATCTGCACATTAGAATGGCATCATCAGTGAACCTGGTATTAATAATGAAGCTTTTGAGACTGATGAGGAACCCGAAGACAATGAAGATGTTCAAGTTCCCACCAAAGAAGTAGAGATCCAGGTGGACTGGAATTCAGAACTCCCAGTCAAAGTAAACATCCCCAAGGTGCCCATCCACAGTCTCATTCTTGATTTTGGAGCAGTAACCTTCTTGGATATTGTAGCTGTGAGATCAATAAAAACGGTAAGGGCATTTTTTTTCTGGTGTTTCATGAAACTGGTCAGCAGTATGTAAATCAAGAGCTGTAATTTCTGAGGTTTTAAAAGTCTTTTGTTGAAAAATACCTTTACAACTTATACAACAAGAGGTAGAATATTGGGATGTGCATATTTTAGGTGGAAGAAGTCAAAAGAATATATTAAAAGGACAATAAGTAGGTTGCATGTTCAAGTACCCTGAAATTAGAACTGCAGAATGTGGTTCCCTCGTATGCATATGTTATGAAATATTTTGGTTATATATTTTCTTTCCACATGCTTCCTGCTTTAATCTGGTCACAGGATGATGCTCACTCAACACAGAGGTAGTAAAAATTTCATCTTACCATCACTTCAATCTTTAGCCACAAGATTTATTTATTCATCACACATTCATTAAATTATGAAGAAAGGAAGACTGAGTCATTTCTTTATAGGGTTTTCTGTGGCTACTATCAGAGCGCTTCATTAACATTCATTAATTCATCTTCAAACATCGCACTACGTAATAAGGAGATAATCCTAGTTTAGTGAGAGGGAAATGAGGTGAAGAGATTAAAGCCAAGTATTTCCATTATTTTTTGGTGCCCACTTACAAGTGTGTATGACCAGATTGTTCAGTCTTCAGTCTTTCATGATACTTTGTATGTTCAGAGTGCTGCTTTCACTAACTTCATTTTGCAGTTGGGAATGCTTAGCCTATCCATAAAACAGATCTTTGATTACCAAGAGTCTAATTTATCAATGAGCAGAAGGGGCTGGAATTAGCAGTCACCCCTGAAAACACTGTTCTGAGAGACTTACCTGTCACCAGCGAGCCAGCAGGGGAAATCCAGTCTCCCACCTTTTAACTAAATGAAATACAAGAATGCTTCAGCCTCCTGCCTAGTTTGATTCAGTTCCAGCTTCTGAGACAAAAGAGATATGGGGTCTACAGACAGGACTCTTTCCGGATGTAGCTTTTTCATCCAAGAACAGGTCCATCTGGTGCACTGCATGAGGGAAAAATCTGTGTAAAGAAATTTGCGTGCACCAATGAAAGATTGTATCGTATCACGCATACATGGGGAGAAACGAAGCTTGCCCTGGCCCGTGGGGTTCTCACTTCAGACTTGATTATTCACATTATGAGAACAGAATGAGAACCTTAATAGGCAGCAGTGTATGTACGTGTAAAATTGATCATTCCACTTACTTACTCCAAGATAGGCCATTTCAGCAACCAGGTACTTAACTATTGGATCTTTAAGTATAGCACAGCATAGCAGTTCCTTATTTATGGTGAATAAACAAAGCATACAATTTGGAGTGAAGACACTCAGAAACAAATGAAGTGTGTGTGTGTACCTGTACATTACATATATAGGCATATAGACATATATACATATATGTATTTTCTCATTACAGACTTTATTTATTTATGTCCTTGTTGCAAATTTTTATTTTTTTAGATAATTAGAGAGTTTGAGAGAATTGATGTGAGAGTATACTTTGCTTCATATCAAGGTAAACGTCCACATATTTCTACTACCACTCATGCAAAGAATAAAATGAAGATGAGAAGGGATCTCTAGATGTGCCTGAGGGAGCATTTGTTCTAATAAAAATGTGAATTATCACACTGATAAACATGGTGGGCTGCAGTGGGACACAAAGAATGGTGGGGTTTAAAGGAAATATGGAAAGTAAAAGTCAAGACAAAGCTATGATAGATGTGTTTATTTGGCTGTACATTTGATTTGTTTGATTTCTGGTAGCTGCAACCATGTATTTTGACATTTATTTCTTCAAGTGTTTCAAATTGTATTAACCTGTTATGACTTTCTTTTATTCAGACAACCTTATGTCTCAACTGGAACGGAGTGCCTTCTTTGATGACAGTATCAGAAAAGACATATTCTTCTTGACTGTCCATGATGCTGTGCTCTACATAAGGAATCAAATGACATACAGTGACAACCAGGATCCCATATTTGAGAAAGTAAGGGTATCCAGTAGAGTGCTTCCCTTCCTTCCATCATCTAGCATTCACTCTGGCAATCTCCATTACAGCATGGCACATTCGAAAACCAGACATAGGGCTGTAGTACAAATAAGGTGAGAGCCTAGTAAATTGGACAGCTCCTACAGTACATGAACACTTTGCTAGATCAAAGGAAGGGTCTGCCGATCCCAGGGTCTTGTTAGTGAAAAGAACACGAGAAACAGGGCATATGGAGAGCACTTCATCCTAAGACACATTTTCTAGTTTCTGACAACTGGCAGCCTAAGAACTTCCTCAGCTGGAGGAGGAATGAGCTGGAGCTCATTGGACCATTACATTTAATCATCACAGATGGAGTTTTCTTCACTGTGTCTGTCATACTCCTTTTGGAAGACCCTTACACATTTTAGCTTGACACTGTCCTGTGGAGTTCTGTAATTTTAAATGTATTAAATGACAAATATTTCCTGTTTGCTTTAAGCCTATTGGATTTCTGGATTGCTAGTTGCAATGAATAATCATTCCCTGCTCCCTTTTCCAGCACTATGAATAATTTCACATACCTCTGATCAAAGCGGAAGAGTCCCATTCTAGTTGGTGTGAGCGTGCATGGAAGCTGTTCCATGCTAGCGTTCATTCCTACTGCCCTTCTCTGTGCATTTCCTAGTTGTATTCTGTGTGTTTTGAAACAACCAGAACATGCTGTAGTGTTTAAAAATGTGAGCCCAGGTTAAGAAAATGGCCTTATAATGTTCTCCTATCTTTTCACAATTCCTTCCCTAGCAATCATTACTACAGTATTATGAATAAACACTAATTACAATTAATATTACTAATAAATACATAGGATGGGACCCTTACTTTTTTGATACTTTTTGCATACTACTGTCTTATACTAGAGATTAACATTTTGGGAAAACTATACAGCAATTTGGAGAGAGATTCTGCTTTTATTATTTTTACAAAGCCGTAATTAGTCATATGAGGAGAGGCAGGACCAAAAGCTCTTCAACATTTGTGTTCCTCTCAGCTGAAGTAAATCAACCGCTTTGTCAGGGAACAGAAAACAACAGGATCTTGTAAGTTGTGGAAGTTATCTTAAGGTGCTTTAGAGTAATACATCAATTTCAGTGATAGAGACAGTGTGTAACTCATCATGTTTCTTAATTTCTTTCTGCCAAGATTTCGCTCATGCAGGAGTCTAAAGAGCCCATAGAATTCACAGAAACAAGCCGGCCTGACGATGAGCTTGATGTTCAGGAAGAGGTATGGACGTTAAAACTGAATGTGTCTATTACTTACAGAATGCTGCTGGCTTTATTCTTTTGCCTGTAGCACTGAGCCCTGCTGTGAGAGTATGGGGGAGGAGCTGAGCCCTCAAGTTTCCTTCTCCGTAATTAAATAGTCTCCCTGGGTACCTCAATGTCAGTGCTTAGTGGAGGCAATCGAATTTTTCTTGAGATGCAGTAGATTATACGTGCACAAAGATCTCCTGGTCGCTGTTGCTTTAGGGCTCCTTTTGCCTTACACAGTTTTGCAAATAAATCTAAACACGAGCTAGGTGCCTAAAAGAAGCCTTGGTAAGGCTTGAGGCACCTGAGTCCAAAATGACGGCCAACCTCCTTCCTTCATCCCTCCGTTTAACACAGCACACACCTTCTTGCACATTCTGAACATTTTACAGGACGCTGCAGCGAAGCAGTGCACTGAACATAACTAACAAACAATAATACCATGGTATGTTGTATTTGCAGAATACTGCCAGAAAATAACGTAGCACTCCTGCTAAAATAATGGTGCAGCACGCAGACCATTTACTCAGAAAACAGGAGATTGGGCTAAATGCCCTTTTATAGCCTGAGGTGGATTAAACTAGTGGTGCATCAATACCTTGGAAGCATTACAACACTCCATGTAGGTAAAGGCATGTGTCCCTCCTGTTATGCTACCGTGGTACTAGACAGAAATCCATTCTTTTCGATCTAAAATGGACCAGTGCCCTGTGCTTGGCGTTTCCGCTCCAGCAGCGGGAATGGAAAGGGGCTGGCGGCATGCTGTGACCCTTCTCTCTGTCATGCTCTAGCAAAATGCTGCAGCAAGGGTGCTGTGCGTGTGGGATGTAGGGTTCCCTGGAGGCAAGCAGGTGAGAGGAAGTTGAGGCTGGGTAGAGGTTCTCGGCATCACCCTGCATTGTAGTTTCTACCATAGCATGAAATCCTGTAGGAAAAGGTAAGGTCAGCTTGGAAGGCAGATTGGTGAGAGGAGACCTTAAGCCTCTCAAACTTCATCAGGGCTTCGTAAAAAGCTTGTGATACTTGGTACTCGTGATTCCCACCCTACTTTTTTGGTTGATGGGAATATTGCAAGAGACCCAGGTATTATTCTTTATGACTAGTACGGGGAGAAGCACTTTGCACTCCTCTTAAGTCACAGTGCAGAAAGGAAAGAAGGATTAGAAAAGCTAGACCTAAGACACCATGACTCTGTAACAGAAACATTTGGGAATGGCAGGACAAGACGACTGGAATTCTGATTTTTATTCCCAGGATTGCTTAGGTATTTCTATGATTGCATTAAATAAGAAAAGAAGCCAGACACACACCTACCCATCCAAGGTCAAAGAGTGTTCTGAGAGGCTTCTGTCCTCCACCTTCATAGTCACATTTTGAAGGTGAGAGCTAGTAACCTTCACACCTGCAGCTTCCTGACGGAGGAGTCCGATGCAGGCGCAAGTCAGGGGGCAGCTGCGTCAGAACAGTTACTTGCTCTATACTTCCGCTGAGGCCAGGTTGACCTTGGTAGTTTTCAGTTAACACCTACACAAACATTTTATTTTTCCAAGCGCTGTGTACTCAGAACTAACCGTGGCCTGTTTCTCTCCACCTTTTGAAAATCGTTTCCCTAGGCTATGCGCAGACTCGCTTCCTGAAGACAGACCGCGGGTACTGCTTACCTGTGAACTCACAGCAATATTTATGCACCGGTACTAGATAAGCATTTTCTGCAATGAAACCAATCTTTGCACTTGAAGAAAACCCTGATTGTTTGTCTGAATTACATATATCTCTAGAAATCTCCAAATTTTAGCTAACGTTATCCTGGAAATATTCTGGACCTTGATTCAGCAAGCACTTTCCGATGCGATATATTGATAAAAAAAATCAGAAGACTATTACAGAAGATGTGCTCAGTTTTGGGACTGGTGAGGCAGAGGTGCATTACACTGTCTTATCAGTGTGGACAGGACGAGAAGCTGCTTTGTGGGCTGCCCAGAGGAGTCAAGAGACCAAACTCTTCGGATGGCAAGCCTTCTGTTGTGTATTTGTCCGCTGCCTAGCCAGAGGGCAGGAGTTCTGGCTGGCCAAGGCTTTGCAAGTCCAGAGCATCGGTGTGAGCAGACGTGCTGGCAAGTCTCAAAAAATGTATCGTGATCGTTTTTCCAAGCAATTCCCTAAACTGCTGCAGGTTGTTAGATAACTGAAACAGGTGACACGTGAAACAGTCACTTGAACAGAAAACGGCACTGAACTACTGTAAAACTTTAAATAGGATAAGTTGTATAGAAAAGACCCTTGGATGTGGGTTCATCAGTTCTGTATTAATCCCACTGTAGCAAATCACGCACCACTATTAATGATCGTCCCTACAATGAAGTATACCAGATTTATTTTGGCTACGTTACATATCTTTCATCAAGAGGCAGATCATGACATAGATTAAGGGAAACCTTAGTCCCCAAGTACTTAATGGAATCTGTAGAAGAGGCTGCTACTGAGTACAAGTAAGAAAATCAGAATGTGACCTAGTACAGAGGTTTGTGTGGGTTTTTTTTAAATGGAATATAGGAATTTATTTAGTTTAATGAATAGTTATATTTTTATATAGCATATTTTTTTCTTTTAATATCCTACATCAAACCACTGCTCTTCTTTTACCTTTGACAGTCCATAATGCACAAGATTTACAAAAGATAAAGGATTTGACCTGCAAAACTTTAATCCTTACTTTAGGACTATATAAAATAGATATCCAGGAAATTGATGCTCTTACTTTTCATGAAGAAAAAAATGTGTTTTGATGGAAAACAGACTGCTACCTTAAAGTTTTTAGCACTACATTTATTTTTTTTTTTAAAGGAAAAACACCCTGCTTAGTGAGGGAACAGATAATAACAAAAGCATAAGAAATGTCCAGTATAAAATTCCTTTAAGTTTCACAACGTGGGCTAATTAGCTTCCTATGTTCATATATTTATGTCTCCTTATTCGGTGATGCCCAAGAAATTTTTCTATATCAGTATCTTATAGAGTAGGTAACAGCACCAGACTGGCATCTTTATTCTCTAATTAACTTCAAAAACTTCAGCCTTCGTGACAGTCAGCGAAGTTTCTCAGTTCAAACGCAACACAGGGTCGAACCTAGGTGATACTGATGTTCCAGTCCAAGCCAGCAGAACTGCAGGCTCGTATGTACAAATAACCACGTGCTATTAGCATGTCAGATTGGCACCTCCACAAGCTGACAACGTGGCGTGTGTTTTATGAGGCAAATCAGACTGACCTGCACCTCCCGAGATGGAAACACTAATTTCCAGTTACACTAACGCTGAGGCTCAGGCTGTGATTTGACAATTCATGCCTTCGGCCCGACCTACCCTCATTCTCTCCCCTGCCATTCGCCAGCCTAACGCAGGAGGTTGGCACTTCTGCCCAGTACTGACAAAACCTTCAGTCAGGCCACGGCCCCAGCTGGCGTTAACCGGAACGTTTGGCACTGCTGCCAGCGCACGCAGCACGTGGCGATGAAGGACACGGCCAGGAACATGTTTCTGAGAAGCTGTAGTGGTTTTCCGAAGTGGCTGTACATTTTATGTAAAAAGTACAAAAGTAAAATATTCTACCTGGGACTGCTAAGTGAGCTTTCAGCTAAATTTGATGCAGAACATAGACTATGGAAAAAGGAACATCTGCACTGCGAAGGTTGAGTATGGAGTCTTACTTGGCAGAAAAGCGTGCTTACGTTATTTTCTGGACCTTCTCCAGCTCTTAGCCATACAAATATTTAGAAAAAGCAATTAAATATTCAACAGTCTTCCACTTTCGGTTCCAAATATGACATTTCAGCTGGAATTGGTTGTGATAAAATATGATGCAATGCACTTATTCTTGGCCTGCTTATTTCTTCAAGGCATCGTTGTATTTGTTTGTAATTTAACAGGCACAAAGCATTCAACTTTTCCTTAAAAAAAAGCATTTCACGCAAAGCCTACAGTTACAGAGAACAGTAGCATGCCAAAGGCATTCCAATACCTTTCTCAGCACACCAGGGGGTATGTGCTTCTTCATTTTCTCTCTCTGTATCCATCAAAACGAAGGATACCAAAACAGTGGATTTTGCAATGAAGCTAAAACTCAACACAATTTTGTATTAACTCAAACATCCCGAAGTAACGCAACTAGACGTGCTTATCTTTTTCCTGTAGAATGAAGAAGTGGTATTTTTGTATGCATTTTGAGAATTACTATTCCATCTTTGCATGTCGGGTATTAAATTTGGACATGTATTTGAAGTTTTTTACCCCTTTTAAAAAGCTGCATTCATTAACTAGAGAATAAAGTTGTGCATACTGAGAACATGCTCCACGCATCTGCGAGTTTTGGGCTGTTTTTTTAAATTCCTCTCTTTGTGAATTATTATGGGGAAATAAAGTGTTACACAGGGATGAGTCATGCTTCCCTTGGGTCTGCCTTCTGAGGAACAGTAAAGACAAAAAGGAAAACCCCTTTTCTCCCTGCCCTGTGGGGATAAGACGAGAAACATTAGGCTTAAATGGCAGGTTTTGTATGTTAAGACTGTAAAGATACTGAAAGATGTTGTCTGCAGGGACACGGAATCCCAATCCTGGCGACTTTCAGCGAGATGATTGCCAACCTGAACGGTGTGAACCTGCTCCTACCTTAGGACAGTGGGAAGGACTGCTCGAGGCCTCTCTCTACCCTGTAACCTATGATTTAATTGCACTTATATCCCTTTCTTCAGTGCTACAGAAGCACTCTATAATCATTCCACTAAATTCCATAGGATTTACGAAGTGCTAAGTGTATGGAAGTTACACAAAGCGGTCTCTCGAGGTAGCGAGCTCTATCGCTGTGAAGCTTCAGGGTGCACTGGAGGCCCCCTGTGCCATCAAGTCAGGGCATTTCTGTAGCCCCGAGTGTCAGGCATCCGCCGTTTCCATGGCAAACTGCGCAGCTGAGAGAGCCCGATGTGGTTTCAGCTTCGTCCGCTTTCTCGGGAGCCTGCAGCATGGCACGGGAGCCATCGTCCCGGCAGGCCCGCCGGCAGGGCTGTCGTGCCTCCTGAACCACAAGACCCCTCTCATCCAAGAAGCCACGGGGTCCCGGCTCCCATTCCCACCCACCCTTCACCGCTGCGCCTCCGAGGCCTGCCGAAGGCCGGCACCGCCCCAACCACCCAGGCGAGACCGCGCCTGAATTCCGCCCAGAGCACCCCGGCGGGACAGGGGCTCCCAGAGCCCGAACCGGGCCCCGAGGGGAACGCACAGCTGACGCCCGCAGCGCCGCCAAGGCCCAGTCACCCCCGCCGCTACCACCTCCCCGGGACCGCCCCCGCTACCACCTCCCCGGGACCGCCCCCGCTCCCACCGCAGCGCGCAGGCGCGGCACTACACCCCGCAGCGAGCGGCGGGCTGCCGCCGCCGCCGCGCCTTCCCTCCCGGACCCATCGCACAGCCCGTCGGGCGTGAGGGTCCGGCTGGGGCGCGGCGCGGCGCCGCCCCGCCGAGCTCCGCCATGCCCTCGCTGTCCCGCAGCGGTGCGGCGGCCCCGCGGGGACGTGGCGAACCCCGTACCGCCAACGCTTCCCTCCTGCACCCTTTTTCCCGCCCCACCGCCCGTCTTCAGGCCACTTCCGCTTCCGGCCGCGCCCTTCCGCTCCCACATCGCCCCGCGCCGAGCCATGGACCACAATGGTGAGGAGGGGAGAGGCCGGCAGACCCATTGATACCCGTCCCCACCGCGCCCGCTCCGCGCTACCGGGTGGGGAGGGGCCGCGCGCGGGGCGGCCGGCTGCGGGGCGGCCTCAGGGTCGCGGCGGGATACGGCCCGGCGCCCGGTAACGCCGGTGGGGCCTGCGTTCGCCGCGGTTCCCCGCGGCCCGCGCGGCGAGGCCTGCTCTCTCCCTTCAGCGCCGGGCTCGCCGTCCCCCGCTCCCCTCCCCCCCGGCCGCCTTGCGCCCCGCCTCCCCGAGGGGTCGCTCCGCGGCTGCAGCCCCCCTCCTCCGTCCCGGGACGGGCTGCGGAGCGCGGCGGGGATTGACGCAGCGTCTGTAGCGGGCGCTGCCGGCGGCGGCTGCGCGCTCGGGCCGGGGCGGGCGGGCGGCCTCGGGCAGACAGGCCGGTGTGCCCGGAGCGCGTCAGCCTGCAGCAGGGGGATGCAGCCTGTACAGCGTTTCGGAGGCGGCGGCGAGGCGCTTCTTTACCCGCCTCGCTTCCCGAGATCGGTGCCCGTAACGTGCTTTCCGGTCCCGTAGTTGCGCTCGGGAGAGGGGACTTTCTCGTGCTTAAATTTGATGTTGTATCTTCGGTGCTTTGCTGGTTAGCAGAGATTGCATTATAAATTTGAAGCATAAGGTGTAGTATTTGAGCTAAATTTATAAATTTTAAAAAAATCCCTGAAAACCAAAAATAAAGCTTAAGTTGATGAAGGTGACAGTGCAGTAGGGTGTGTCACCCCCTAGTCAGAGGTTCTCTTAAGTAGTCTCATCAGTTTTGTCGTGGTTTTCCAGATGTTTTTCTGGGCTTAATCCTGCTACTTATGCTTACACAGGCTGCAGTTTATTCTCCTTCCATGAAACAGGAATGACTAACAAACTTACTCCTTGGAATTAGTTGAACCGCTAACTCATGTAAATATTCCTAGCTTGAAGAAGTATATGGAAGAAAAGTGTCAGAATTTAATTGTTTTTTAGTGGCAGGATACAAGTTGTGGTTTTTGTTTTGTTTTGTTTTTTTTAAATTCGTTTTCATTATCCCTTTTTGCAAATGGGTTGAGCCTCTGGAGGAGCCAGCTGTCATAGGTGTATGTGTGTTGGGTGACCTGTTTGGCCAACAGGACAGCCTAAACTATAGCAACAATGAACAAAAGTAAAACTAGGCTTTATTGGGTTTTGCCTTTTTGCATGTTGGCTTTTAGAGTGAAACGTGTCAACCGCAGTGCTAAGAGGAATAAATACATTTGATCTGTCAGAGGAAATTGAGGGCTCTTGATTTGGAGGTAAAGTGACTGTCAGGGCACAGTCCTGATTTGGAACCTTGTTGCGGTTTGTAGTTTTGGTGGTAGCTACTGAACAACTTAAAGCAATCCCTTTTTTCCCCCTATGTATTAGGTTGTGTGGGGTGGTTATAGGCTTTGAGGGACAGTAGTTTGTGAGGCATTGTGCAGAATTACACTAATGGGGCCCTAATTTCAGTGTCCAGATGCTACCATGCTGTAGTCCTTTGGGGTCTCAGCGATCGCTCCAGGCTGCAGTGCCTTATCGAGTGGAAAGGCAGAGCTCATGCTCTGCAACAGCTTTTGGCACACCCCTTTGAGGCTGAGTATGTCCCACTGTGAAATGCCTGTCAAAACAGCACTTTCAATTTAAAAGGAAGTGAGCTGGGTAGATTCATGAAGGATATAACGTTATGTTTGTATGAATGAGATGCTACGCAGTGGTTTAGGGTAGACTCACTGGAAGTTGGGGGAGTTCTACCACCTTCATTGATGTCGCTTGTTGCCATGCCCCCTCTAGATTGTCTCTTGGAGCCTGTATCTACCGATACATGTGTCAGTCTCTTTCTTCCTTTTCTCTGGTACTCAGATTTAAATGTGGTTGAAGAGCTTCCTGTAAGCAGTGGGGAACAGTTTACAGTTTTTTTACCGCTACATACGCTTAAGTACTGATGTTTAGCTGAACTTTTAAGTGATATGTCAAGATGCTGAGTTCATGCAGAAACTAGTTTCCTTCCAACTTCAATAAACAATTTATATAAATTGTAAAAATTATCTTATTAGAAATTCTGTGTTGTCAAGGTTGTCCAAAGAACTGACTCTTCAGCACTATTCACACCGTGAGAGGAGCTATACAATTATAGAAATATAGAAATATATAGAATATAGAAATAACAGACTAGCTAACTTTTGAAAATACTTTTCTTTTAAAAACTAGATTTCCTAAAGTCACAGTTGTTTCCAATACAATTTTGTGATTTGATTTCTAGAAGAAATTTTATGTGTCAGTATTTATTTTCTGGTGATTAAACTTTGATATGAGTCTTAACCTTTAAAATGTATTTTTCTTAAAACTCAGCTGTTAATAGTTTCTAAAGAGGTTGCGTATTAGATAAGTGAAAAATTATATAAATTGTTGTATATTTTTTTCTTTCATAGACAATGATTTGCAAGGAACAAATAGTTCAGGATCATTGGGTGGTCTTGACGTTCGTAGAAGAATCCCTATAAAGCTTATCTCAAAACAGACCAATAAAACCAAACCTGCACCTCGAACTCCAAGAACTATGAACAGAATGCCTGCAAAGACTCAAGCTGGCGATGAAGGTACATTAATAGAAATAGTAGCCCGGTGGTAGGGGAGCGTATTATTCTGCAGCGTCGTTCGAGACTTTACTCAGTCTTGGAGTCCAGGGTTCTGTCCAAGCGCGAAACAAGTTTGACGTTTACCTGGGTGCTGCTGCACTATAAGGATTAAACAGTGCACGTTCTTAAAACGGACTGTCTTACTGTTTTGACTGTACCTTCCTGTAGGATGGGCCCAGAAGATTAGAAGTGTTGTGGCATTTCTTGACGACTTCAGTGTAGAATGACACATGCTCTTAATAGCAGCCCGTGTCAGTTAAGAAGGTGTTGTGGTTGGCTCGTGTCTTTCTTCTCTTTCTTCTTTCCACAGAAGAATTTGATTATAATGAAGAGGAGCGATACGAATGCAAAGGAGGTGAAATGTTTGGCAATCAAAGAAGGTTCCCTGGACCCATCTTTTGGGACTATAAGGTAAAGTCATGGAGGGGAAGTTGTGAATCTTTGTGAATCATACATTAACTGTAGGTAGTCCTCTTGGATACCTTCTCAAATAGAAGTGCTTCCATTTCTTTTGACTGACTGAAAATACATCCTCTGCTTTCTCACGTTTGTGGTGTTCTTGCTTCCTTCTCAGCTAATTCAGAAATAGTGGGTGTGTTTGGTAATTGAAATGAGAAGCTTTAGTGATGTTGACTTTTATTCTCCCACCCCCTTCTCTATCCCATCAGATAAACTTGCTGGGGGAAAAGGATGATACACCAGTGCACTTCTGTGATAAGTGTGGATTGCCCATCAAAATGTATGGACGCATGGTGAGTGAAATTATCAGTGGACGATGCAGCCATGGTTTGCCTTTAGGCAAAATTAGGTTTTACTCTGTCTCGGAGGCTGATGGAGTTTACTGATTTCAGCAGGCCGCTGAATAAACAGTCTGGATGAGTTCACTTTACCCTCTTGATTTAATAAAATCAACTTGACAGTGTTAAACAAAAAACCAAAACCGTTTCCAACAAAGAAACTTTCAAACTCAGTAGATTTTGACCTCACACAATCTAGCTGTAAAAATAAGCTCTTTATCTCATTGCAAGACTTGCAGTGAGGTTGGAAAACACTGTTCACTTTTTATGTCCCTTTAAAATTAGTGTAACAAAATCCTGGAGATTAATTTAGATTTTGAAGTGTTATGTAACAGGCTTCAGGATCTGACTTAATGACAGTTAATGCTTTTAAAACTTTCCTTCCTTGCCGGCAAGACAAGTGTAATTAGATCGCTAATGCAGCTTCTGTCCATGGTCAGTGTTGGTATTATGGCAAGACTTAAACTTTTGCCCATACGTTCTCGCCAGCTCTTAAAAAAGCTAAACAAACTTACCTCCAAAAGACCCAAACGCAACACAAAGCGTTTTAGAACGTTTCCGTGCAAAGATGCGGTTAATTTTCAACTACCACTGTGCCCGTTCACCTCCTAGGTGACTTAGGAATTTTTATTATTAGAAATTGCGTGCTGGAGGGAGGACCTGTATTCTGCAGAATTACAAAGGTATTTATACACAATGTTTTAACAGAGACCTTTTTTTTTTTTCTCTAGATACCTTGCAAGCATGTTTTCTGCTATGACTGTGCTATACTACATGAGAAGAAGGGAGACAAGATGTGTCCAGGGTAAGTTGTCTCAAGATTTGTTAAAGGAAATGCAGGAAAGTAACTTAAATATCTTGTTTCAGGTACTGTATTAACATGGTTCTTGTGTCTGTACATTTAGCAGAGGCAGTACTCTTTACTGCACCACTTGATCATAGCTTTGTGTGCCGTGTTTTGGGATTGTAAGAGATGAGTGTTTACTTTGCTGTTTAAGTATGTGTAGGTGACAGGTGTGCTGGGTTTGGCTGGGATAGGGTTAACTTTCTTCACTGTCCCTACTATGAGGCTATGTTTTGGATTTGTGCTGAGAAGAATCTTGGTGTTCTTCTCGTAGAGAAGAAGCTGGGAGGACAGGGGCAGTGTGAGAACTGAAAAGTCTTTGGCTTATTTCAACCCATGAGTTTCCTTACCTTTTTTTCCTCTGATTCTCTTCCCCCATCCCACTGGGGGAGGGGGAAGGTGAGTGAGCGAGCAGCTGTGTGGTGCTTAGCTGCTGACTGGGGTTAAACCATGACGGTCTGTTACTGCTCTAAATTGAAAAGGAATAAATGGCAGTTTAATTTACTTAGAGTGAGTCTTGGTAAGTCCTAATGCACAGGAGGAGTTTGTGTGAGAGATGCTATTTATGAATTTCCACCTCATGAAATTTTTATGTTCTTTCATAGTTGTGTTTAAAAACTAGGTGAACCTCAGAATCAATGAAATGTTTCTTTCACTGCTACAGTGGGGAAAAATTGTCAGTTCTAATTTGGATAATTATGGTAAACTGGTTGACTTAGAAAAAAAAAAATTGTAGATTGAGCTGTCTGTGATGACAATAAACTAATACTCTCTTCCGATCTAGCTGTAATGAACCTGTGCAGCGAATCGAGCAGTGTGTCCGAGGGTCTCTCTTCATGTGTAGCATTGTTCAAGGGTGCAAGAGAACTTACCTGTCACAGAGAGACTTACAAGCTCACATCAACCACCGTCATATGAGAGCTGGAAAGCCTGTTACTCGTCCTCCAATTGAACCTGTACATCCCCCTATTGCCCCGCCGCCTGCCGAAATTCCCGAGCGTTTCATAATGCCACCCGAGAAACATCATATGAGCCACATCCCGCCAAAGCAGCACATCATGATGCCACCACCCCCTTTACAGCATGTGCCACACGAGCATTATAACCAGCCCCACGAAGACATTCGTGCGCCTCCGGCAGAGTTGTCGATGGCTCCGCCGCCGCCTCGCCCAGTCAGTCAGGACACCTTCCGCATTTCAACGAGAAAACACAGCAACCTAATAACCGTCCCTATTCAGGATGATTCGAATTCAGGTGCTCGAGAACCACCTCCACCAGCCCCCGCACCTGCTCATCACCATCCTGAATACCAGGGTCAACCAGTGGTATCGCACCCTCATCATATTATGCCTCCACAGCAGCATTATGCACCCCCCCCACCACCACCTCCACCAATAAGCCATCCGCTGCAGCATCCTCCCCAGGCAGCAGGTACTCCGCACATGGTGTATAGCCAAGCTCCTCCACCGCCACTGACCTCTGCTCCTCCTCCAATAACCCCGCCACCTGGACATATAATTGCCCAGATGCCACCGTACATGAATCATCCTCCTCCAGGACCTCCCCCTCCTCAGCACGGAGGTCCCCCTGTAAATGTAAATGCACCCCCTCCCCATCACTATAACCCTAACTCTTTGCCACAGTTCAGTGAAGATCAAGGAACTCTTAGTCCCCCTTTCACACAGCCCGGGGGAATGAGCCCAGGGATATGGCCAGCTCCAAGGGGGCCACCTCCACCTCCAAGAATGCAAGGGCCTCCTGCTCAGGCCCCTCTCCCTGGACCACACCACCCTGATCAAGCCAGATACAGACCCTATTACCAATGATAAGAGCAATTGTATGAATAGAGTGCTATGAAGAGGATAAAACTATATACAGCAGCCTTCTAATTAATTGGTTTGGGGTTATTTTGTTGTGGTTTTTTTTAATACTGTCATTTTGACTGTAAGACATTTTGGGGTTTGAATCTTAAATGATTTTTAAGCCTTGTGCATAGGACTGACTTCAAATACTCTGTAGTGCTAAAATAAGTGGCTTAGTAGACCACAGTTGCATTTTAACAGAACTTCTGTCTCTAGTGTGGCTAAATTGTCCTAAGATGAACGCTTGTAATATTATTTCCCGGAGAAAATGGACGCGTGTTGTACCATTCTGAATATTGTTTTTGTTAAATCCAGTGTTTAGTTTCACTTGTGATACGTTTTTGTTAACCTGTGTACGATAATTAAATTGAAGTATGGTTGTAAAAGCGGTGGGTTTTTATGTGAACACAGACCTGGTTCAGGGACACCAGTTCGGCACTGGTTACTTTCCAAACGGGCAGCGTAATGAAACATTAAGGCAACTTTAATATTTCTCCTACTAACAGTTACCATTGCCTATAACAAGTTCAGGCTACAGTGAATTCATGGCACTAGACATCAGACCTGCAGAATACTGTGTTTCAGCTTTTTTCTTTCTTTAATGCAGCAAGATAAATTTTTCAGAAGTACAGCTGTGGGCTTGACATGAAACCATATAATAATGTGTTGGGGTTTTTTTTTTTTGAGTTTTTGGGATTGATTATTTTTTAAGCTAGGGCTGGATCAGAAGGTTCTGTTTACATGTACGCTACTCGCTGGAGTTGAATTCAATTTTGTTTCCCTATGGCTATATTTGCGTGGAAGTGGCTGTGAATTGGCTTGCCATCTCTGAGGAGCAGATAATTTTTGGTCAGGAAGTGGTTCCCCCTGTCACTTTATGTAATACGTGCAGTAGGAAAACTTGCCATTTGGATAATTGGAAAGAAGTGCTCTGAGATCCCTTATGTAGATACAGAACGTGTAGCTTTTTTTATTTTTTTATATCTGGTTCGATTCTGTGATACAGATCTAATTGAACAGGCAATAATTAGTTTGTTGAGGTTTTTTTCTTTCTTTAAAATAGCAATATAGGCAGGTCGTCAGGTCTGCTTTGGCCCAAAATTTGTGTTTTATAAGCATACTTGTTAAAAGGAATATAGTATGAGAATCTTCTTTTTTTAGTGCAGCTGGTAGCAGAACCAGACAGTAATAAGCCAGTACTGTCTGTTGTTTGGAGTGCTGCTTTGCATTTCTACCCAGTGTGAGTGCTGAACCTTTGTCTTTTCAAAATGCCATGTTTTTAGCAGTAATGCTTTTAGATGAAGAAATCTTTTGGTTTTATTCTAAGGTTTGTAATTTCCTAATCTGAACCATCTTGAAGCCTCAGTGTTACTCTTTAGTTTGTAAACTTTCTTTCTTGCCTGGTAAGTGTTAAATTTATGGAAGAGCTTTGGCAGTGGAACATTCCAAATTTTGTAGTTTTAAGTATAAACTGCGTATCTTTTAACTACCAGTGCAAGGGCTCCTCAGATTTACTCTCCGTCCTGGGCTGCCATTAATTTCCTCATGACCGTGGGCAAATCTTTGAGACTACCTTTCAAATAAATACTTCTTTAGAGATGTGCAAATAAATCTGAGATATACAGATGAATCCTGGGGTATATAAATGGCCAGTAGGTGTCAACTGATTAAAAGTCTGTTTAGCTGTAATATGCTCCTTTCTGAGAGGGTTCTTTGTTTTGGTTTCTCTGAAAACTTAAGTCGCTTTAAATAAAACACTGCCGAAGAAAAAGAGGCTGATTGTGATAGTGTGCTGCGGTATGGGGTTGGTTGAAAAATTACTGTTTCAGGGTGTATGAAGGTGAAAATACTCTGACAGCGTTATTTTGGTTTAGTAACTTAAACAAAACACATGGACTTTTAATTGTCACTGTTAAATTACTTGGTAGGTTGGCTTAGGCAGGTTTATAGTACAGCATATAGCTTCATCCAGGAGGAAGTCTGCATGTCTGATGATTATTCTTTGACTCTGCAAAGCCCAGTTTATGTGTGACAGACCTGTCTTGGACTTGCTGATGGTTCTAGGTACCAGCTTCATGTTGTTTCGGCTGAAAAGGTAACACGTGCGGGTTTATAGGCATACCTCGTGACAGGCTTTTGTGCAGGGAGAGGCTTTGACCACGCCTGTGCGCTCTTGTTCTGGGACGTAAGACATTCTGAAAGCAGCTATTACCTGTCAATTGCAGGTGATGAGGAAATAAGGCAACTCTTTCCCTCACGCTAGTATGCAAGCCAGGTTGCATGCTTGTGCTAGATGTTACCCAGTCTGTTGTGAAACATGAAAGGTTCAGACTTGGTGAGTCCACTGCTGTTCTTGGAGTTACTGATAAAGTGCTTTTCTGAGAGTGCTGAGGCAGTTGAGTTGGTTAAGGGAAAACAGCAGCCCTTGCTCTATCCTAAAGCACAAATGATAAATGCCACTGTAGCGAATATGTGAGTTTTTTTTGTTTTCTGTTTATATTTGAGGTAAAGGTGACATGGACAATGACATATTGCCCAAAAAACCAGTGGGATCTCTTGAATGGTTTAGTGACCATGGATCAAGTCTTTGTGATAGAGGACTACCGAAAAGTCATCTTATGTATGACTTGGTCGTGGGTCAAATTTCTGTCTTGCATGTATAGGAAGATCTAAATCCATTTTTGTATTGTCTTAAGTACACCTGTGTAACTAAGGGTATTGTCTGCATTGGTCCAAACCTTACATTAACAGTCTTTTTACTTTGTTTATGGGGTTTGGGGGGTGGTTTTGGGGTTGGTTTTTTTGTTGTTTGTTTGTTCAGGTGGTTGGTTGCTTGGGATTTTTTTCCAAATACCTGATTGTCTCAGCGTGACGCTCAGAAATGCCAGATATTGTATTTAGCTGTATAACCAGCAGCCTCAGAAACGGCGAGATGTACTTGCGAGTTCTTTGGATTCCTGCTTATGTCTTCCTGTGAAGACAAACATTTAAATTGAATTATTTATGTTTATTTTGAATAAATATCCCTGTCAGTAGCAACGATCTCCCTCCTGGGAGCAAATCTCAAGTTCTGACGAGAACTCTGACAGATGGGTCAGCCAGTGTAGGTTCCTGTAACAGTGTCACATAAGAGAATAAGGAAAGGTTTGATGATGGTTGGATGACGGTTTCCTACCCTGGAACGAACGAAAGGACACGTGCAGATGGCCTGAAAGATGGTCTGTAGTTTAGATGCTTGTCTCCTTACGCTTTATCTTAATTCCATCTACAACTTTGCCTAAAGGATTGCCTCCAACCATGCATACTTTACAACAAGCAGGCCAATCGCATGAACTCTGTTTGGTGAGTTTTTTAAGAGCTATTAACATAAAGATGTGTTAAGTGATATTCTTCATGCCTTTTAAAAACGAAGAATGAAAATTTTGAATTATTTTTTAAAAATCTGATCCAAGAGAATTATAAAACCTTACTGGAGGGAGTTTCCACGTTTGTTCACTTACTGCTCTCCAAGGAGTGTCAAATTCTGTTTGTTAAAAACTAGCGTGGAAGCAACTCCAACCTTCATTCCATGTCGGTTTGCACACAGCAATGGAGAACACCCGCCTCCTGTGTTACGGGAAGTCATGGGTGCTCAGAAGTGCATTTGTGGGTATGCTTTCTCCGCGGATCGGGTGTGAACACGCCGCTCTGTACCTCGGATGTTTTCAGCTCTGTAAAACATGTGTCCGATTTTGTGCTGTTTTCTCTCTCATTGCTGTGTCGCTGACAACAGCACGCACAGGTTCGCGTCAGGACGTGCTGCCAAGCTGGGGAACTGGAGGAGCACAGTGGGTCGAGGTTGCAGCGTAATAGTGCATGCGTGGAAATGAGTTTGAACTTTTCCTGTTCGTGTTATGACACTACAGGATCCTGTGCAGCAGAGCAATGTGCAAGGTTTATATTCATTTTCATCCCGATTCCACATTCCTAAAGGAAATACCAGTATTATGCAAGTTCTGTTTCCTCTGGGGTTATTTTTTCTGAACTGGCTGCATTTGTTCAGGCAATGTGAGTGAGAATAATGAAGTTTAAAGCTCCCTTTAGTCTTGACTTAGCCATAAGACAGAGCAACTTTAGAAACTCTTAGTATTCTGAGTTGTATCTCCCTGTTCTCTACATATGGGGCATTAATTTGTTGGAGTTTTGTTTTAAATGTTTTCAGCTTTGACTCGGTGAGTACAGGACATGAAAAGATTAAAAAAATCCAGCACATTCCCAGAACTGTGTGAGTGGAATCACAGCAGGAAGCTGGCAAATTAGCTTGGTTGTCTTGAAACTTTTATAGTTCCTTTTGATAATAGAATGCAAGTGATTGTCCAGTGCTAGTAGGACTGATGTAACACTCTTCCTCTCTTAATGGAAGGAGTGATAACGTATGCAAGCAGGCAGGAATGTTTCCATTTGTATGTAGTAATGTTTCACACAAGAACTTCAGCTAAACTGCTTAAAAAAACCCCTAAAATCTTAAATAGATGTGAATGTGTCAGTCAACAAGAGTTTTCTTCGGCTTTATTTGTGAAAACCAGTGCTTGAACACAGCTCCAAGATAACTTGTGGTGACTTATTTCCTACATTAAATAAAATCACATAAGTACTAATGAGAGTTCCTGCACTTGTTCTTTGCCATTTCTGGATCAGGTAAACTTTCCAGCATTTTCTTAGGAAGTGGGAGTAGATGTTTTCTTAAGAAGGGTGAGAAAACTGTCTACGTTCAACACGGGGATGAGGAATAGAGAACTGCGAGTGACGTTTCTTTCCAGTAAAGCACTTAAAGATACTTTTTTCTTAATAAAAACATCGTTTGAAATTGAAAAACCTATGGGTTTGCATGTCATACTGCTCTCTCCATTGGGCCTGAGACCTTGAATAACTGAATAACTTTGAATTTTTGTCTCTGTTTCACACAGGCAATCTCATCTGCACTGCAAAGTGGAAACCAGGCTTGAAGAGTAGGCTTGAGCATTGCAGCCTTCATGGCTTCTGTATTTGCTCTCTCTCTTGCTGGCTGTGAAATGCCTGTTACTTACTTACCATGCATCTGCACGGTGCTGAGGAGAGGTAGGATCAGGGTATGGGATGAATTGACACCGTATCTGTCAGCTCTCCAAAAAAGAAAGCAGGTATGAAATTTGTCTTTTAGCTGATTCTTGAGTCAAATATTAAAAAGCCGTACATGGTATTGCTCTAACCGAGCAGCAACAGCGCTCGGTGGAAAAGCAGTATCCATCCAGGTTTCCAACGCACCTATGGCATTTGCCTTTGGAGGCTCAGTTCACTAAAGGTACCAGCTGGACAAGGCATGTGTCTATGTACCCTTTATAAAACCAAGCAGTATTTCTCCCCACTCATTTTTGTCTGGTTTTCCTTCAAATTGAGTTTTGAAGTCTTGCGTACTACGTGGACAAAAATCACGGTTCTTGTTTACACAGAGCACTTTCTCCTTCCCTTCAGCCCTTCTCAACTACAAGTCCAAATGCACTGTTCTGGTCACCCCAGCTTGGTTGAGAGTCAAAACTAGGCTTGAAAACTAAACACTCCTGTGACATTGGACTGATTTCAGACTCCAGGCCTGGTTCCGTTTTCCTCTAGGCTGAAGATTTTTATACCTCCAGCACTTGCCATGCTAAATGGAAAGTTCTGTCACTTGTTGCATTTTCTCTGACAGACGTGCTGTCGTTCAGCTTCAAGCCGTAGAGTTCCAGCAGGACTTGATTGACAGCAGTTGTACAAGTGGGTTGTGCAGAACAGATGATCAGAATAGACTCTTTTTAAGTTAAAGAGACCTGGGCAATTCAGCCTGCCCGCCTGGCAGCTCCGCACCCACAGCTCCTCCTGAGCCTAGTTCCGGGGCCAGCGGTCTGCCTGCTTGCTGGGGGACATGCTTACGAGCTACCTGGATGGCATACCGACAAACGCAGCAGGCAACGCAGAGTTACCAAAATCATTATTTAATAGTTCACTATAAATGTTTCTTCTTTATATCAGCCCAGTCCAATCAATGAATCATGTTTGGATGCTGTCTTTCCTGGACCATCTTCATGTTTTACAGGAGATAGCTTGGTCACTGTGCACACTACACCATGCTTTCGGTATGAGCTGAAAGCAAATTTAATAACTCAGTCTACCAGGTGTCTTACAAACCATAAGGAGAACTTTATACAAGTTATATACAAACTGAAGATAAAGTATCACTCCCAACAATTGGTCTGTGCTATAAATTACAAGATTTCAAATATTTGTATATTCTCTGGTAACTGTACAGGTTGTCTACAAAAATGTCAGAATAATATAGATATATGTACAAGTTTATGCAAATAGGGTTGACATTACCTGCTTCTTCAACTGGGGGGGTAAACTGTCAGCAAGGTGTGAAATAAGAAAATCTGTGGGACTTTTACCTCCGTGTATGTACATAAACATTTCTATATATACAGAGACACGTAAAGACTAACAAGCCCATTCCAAAACCTGGAACATAACCGTATGTAGTAAATCCTTAAGGTATATGAAAGTGTCCTTCCGTCTTCACGCTCATCACTGCGTCTGCATTCATCTTCTGTAAGTGACGTTGTGTTGGTGGAGGATATTATCGTTAGGAAATTAAATTAAAATTTTGTTTCTGTTGGAATCTGTAGGAAATAAAAGGAAATAAATGTCACCCTCTGTAAGGAACAGCCCGGGCACGTGCCCTCTAGTGAGAGACATGTAAGAATTTGCTACTCTAAAGCGTTTGTGTGGGAAGACTGTGGTCCAGCATGCTTTCCTTATGGGGTTGCTGTGTGCAGGACACGCTACCAGTGAGCTCCTCATGGGGAACCGTGGTGGACAGGCGAGGAGACCGGGTGAGAGCCTGGTAAGGTGGCCTTCACCCCACCGTCCCTCTGCAAGCTCGCAGTGCCCAAGGCCAGGCTTGTGAGCAGAGCCCCATGCCTCTTGCTCCTGTAAGGCTTTGCCTGAAGTCAAATCCCATTAATAAGCTGTCTGAATCCTTTCTGCCCTGGGCTGACACGAGCTCAGGGGTGAAGATGCTTTTGTTATCTGATCTAGCAGTTTCTGTGAGAGACTTTTAGGGCTGCGTTTCCTACGGTTGGCGTGCCGCTACCGGAGACAGGAGCCTTACTGTGCACTCCCGGCTGCGCAGTCCGTCACTGGGAATGATGATATAGTCGTTGCTGCTACCCTTCTCCTGCAACGAACACAAGAAATTGTGGGTTAGAAAATGGATGCTTCTTTTTTCCTTTTTTTTTTTTTCTTTTTCCCCTTTTTCTAATTGAAGAAGGTCTTGCTTTTAAATCTCTGGAACGTGCTTGGGAAGTTGATCTGGAAGGAAGGAAGCTCTCATTTATCATTCCTTTGTGCCCCCTGCCAGGTCTCCAGGTCAGTGCAGACGAGCTGGGCCAGTTCAGCTAGGTAGGGTTAGATGCTTTCCAGGCAAGTATTGCTCTGGGTTTGGTACTTTTAAACAGATTTAACTTATGCAGGATCCTTTCTTGCTCTTGATTTAAGCACACTCCCAGGTAGGCCAAGACCACATTTGCCTGTTCTAATTTGTCTGCACTACTTCAGCCCGCCTTTGGAAGGTAGGCAGGCTTGGGAATCTTATGCAAGCAGCATCAACTCTGCCTTGCAAGAGCCGCTGCAGCACATGCAGCAATCCCCTGCCAGATGGGTGATGACAGAGACTGACGGTGGATGGGCCAGTCCTTGGAGGAGTTGGGATCTCACTCCCTACCACACTCTTCGCAAGGAGGTGACTTCAAGTGAAGTCCATGGCCAGGACAGTCTCCAGTGGGAATTATTCACTCCTTTCACTAGTGGTTTGCCAGGCATCCGGACCAAGGACTACTCTTACTCTGCACGTTTGTTGGAGACCAACTGAGTTTCAGTCATTAAAAATTTTAAATACAGAGATGGCGTAGGGCACATGGCTAGCTAGCCAGGGCACTGCTGTTGCCTGTGAGTAATGTAAAGGCACTAAAGTAGCAAAAGATGAAAACTGTAGTGTTACCTCAGTGAGCTTTAATTTGGGAGAGCTGGCCATGTCCTTCTTCATCAAGGTGTGTAACACCGCATCATGAATGGTGAGGAAAAACATGGATGGCTTAATCTCCTCATCAAAAAATGCACATCTCTCCAGTTTGTCCAGGAAGCCCTCTGTGAGGGAACAAAATCAACGCACCGTGACCTGCTGGCCTTGAAAATGAAGAGAGCGTATCCTGAGCGTGTCCACGGAGCGAGCACAGGAATTTCGGGTATGCTGCACTGGTTTAACTATTAGAGCAGACGGGTTCCCCTTTACTGATGCCGAGAGGGTGGGATGTAAATGCCCATCAGTACTGCCCTGCTGCATGGCAAGCGGGGGGAGTTTGAGCCCTGTTTCTCGGTTCATGTCTAAGTCAGGCTGCCCGACAGCAGCTCTCGCAGCCCAGAGCCGTACAGCACGGCAGCGGCCGTAAGTAAAACGAGCCATCATGCGTGGTCCCAGCCTGGTGGGGACAGCATGGGAGGATGACACCTCCAATCAGCTGGATCTGTTCGCTGTCCAAGACTGGAAGGTAAAACTGGGGTGAGCCTCCCAAGCCGTGCTTGGTGGTGGACAGGGAAGGCAGTGGGACGAGGCATCCGTGGTGATGCTAATGGAAAGGCAAGTACTCACCATGTGCCCCTGCAATGTAAATGTCGATGTTGAGCCGGACAAACTCTTTCAAAGTCTGTTAAACCGGAAAGAGGCACCATTTAGATACTCCTGGTTTTGCTGATAACAGCCATTATGGTGATTAGCCACAGCAAATATACAACCCACTTTAGGATATTTAGGATCTGTGATGGTAGGCAGCTCTAAACTCAGACTACTGCACCTAGGGACAGAGTCTCTTCACATGGCTGCGGACAGGGATGGCTGATCCTTTTGAAACGGGGCAGTATTAAATACTTTTAGCCCACCGTCTAAAATATATTCTTTCATCAATTGTATGGCTTTATTGTACCTACTTGACACATGATGAAACTAAGACTCCAATTATAACTGGGAATTTGAGCAGAAGTACAGTTCCCACTGACATGGCAGGGGTTTAGTTCCTATCAAAATAGGTTTACACACCCTATGTGGCTTTAGATAGTTAACTTCAGCTGCTGCTGTCTGACAGTGTTCTTAGTGCTTTGTTCAAGGTCATCCTGGGAAGCGAGAACAGGAGCAGAAATGCAATTCCAATGCCCCAACTCCCAGCCCACTGTTTAAAGCTATATTTCATATGTACATTTCTGTAAAGCTTCCCAAAATTTTACCAGGTGAAGAAAGGGTGCCACAGCCAACACTCTAATTCCAAGGACATTTAGGTTGATTAGTTAACCAATTTCCTAAAACATTTTGTATGGAAAATATACATTAAAATTTGCATAAATTCAAAGGTTGTCACTGACTTTCCAGTCCATGTCGGAATGCCTTTAAGAAGCAGGCTAGAAACACAGAATAGAATGGTTTGGGTTGGAGGGGACCTTAATGATCATCTAGTTCCAACTCCCCTGCCCTTCTCTGGACTTATTCCAGCATTCTGTCTGTCTTATGTTCAGGGCCACAGAGCTCAACACAACTCCAGGTGGGGTCTCACCAGAGTGGAGTAAAGGGGGAGAATCAAACCCAAAAAGCCCCTCGCCCTACTGGGTGCGCTTCTTTTGATGTAGTCCAGGATGCAGTTGGCTTTCTGGGCTGCAAGTGCACACTGCCAGCTCATGTCCAATTTTTCATCCACCAGTCCTTCTCTTTGGGGCTGCTCTCAATCCCTTCACCCCCTGCTACTGGATGCTGCCCTGACCCATGTGCAGGACCTTGCACTTGACCTTGTTGAACTTCATGAGGTTCACACTGGTCCACTCCTCAAGTCTGTCAAGGTCCCTCTGGATGGCATCCCTTCCCTCAAGCATATCCCTCGAGGGTAATTACATTCGTATGTTTGTCTTCCGTATGGTCACTTTTTGTCTTGTGAATTACAATTACCTTTTGGAGGACTCTCATGGCAGAAAAATCAAGGAAGGACACTGATGTGAAATCCAGAATGATGCTGTGGATGTTGACCCGAGGCACAGTGATGCTGGGCGGGAGGTCAGCATCCCAGTTGATCTGAACGGGCAAGTCTGTCATGTTGGTGGGCTGGTCCAGCTCCTCTATCCTGTTGTTGTCTAATTCTTCATCTGACTCATGTGTATGGTTAGCCATGCAAATCAAGCCTTTCTGTGTTGACAGAGAAAAGTGTCATAATTAATACTCCTTCTTAAGACTCAGCCAGGGTAGTAGTGTGTCTTACACAAGGGCAAGAGTGGTGGCAATGCGAAGCTGCTGTACCCACGAGATAGAGCAGGACCCCCTGCACTTTACACTAGAAAATGTTCTGCTTCTCCCTGGTCTAGATGAGTTTGGAAATGTTGGCTTTCCTCTCATCAATCATTTAATCATTGTCATAATCAGTTAACAATGGCTTTTTATTGTTTCCTGAAGTCGATGGTCAGATACGCTTTGATTCAGTAATTTTGGAACAAGACAACAAAAAGCATGCAGGATTTGTGCTGCGAGAAAACCAGCTTCATCCTACCATTAATGCAGGATGAACATCGCCTCTGCAGGATCTGATCCTGCCACTTGATGCCAAACAAAGCTCCAGTAGACATACACCAGCTCTGCCCATGGTGAGGCTGTAGGTCCCTAACTCTGAGAACCAGTTAAAATCTTCTTTTTGAAATGTGTTTATGTCATGAGGTGGCAATTTAGGGAATAGCACATGTGATGACAACAGGAGCCTGTGGGGCACTTCTCTGCCCTGTCAGCCAGGGAGCTGGTTGCTTAACCCCTCCTGGGCGGAGTTGCCTTACGTACGGGTGTCACTTGGAGCTCTCCTTTCTTCAGCATCTTTCTGATCTTCCTCAGAGCTTTATTGCGTTTCCTCAGGATTCTCTGTGGGTTGAAGCCGACCTACAGAAACAGCACTTTGAATAATTAAAAGCAAATCCCCAGTGACACCAGGGGAAGGAGAAGACATCCCATGTGGCTTTTCTTTACAGACATGAGGAACATTGTTTGGACTTTACGTTGCCTACCACTTTTCATCAGTTCGAACAAGGGCCCTATTTCTTGGTTGGAAAGATGTCCACAGGTATGACTGCAGACCAGACAGGCCCATCTGTGCCAGCTTTAGGACACCAGCATCGCAGCATTACGGCAGTGATGATGCTGTAGCACAGGCCCGTAGTGCCAGCAGGCTGGTGCAGTGCTGGCTAGCCCAGAGCTTGTCCTACTCATCTTCATGATGAGACAGCCAAGCAGGCGACCAAGATTAGAGGGGTCACAGGTTGTAATAGCCAGGACCTTTCTGGGGCAGTGAGGACTCAGGGGTCCTGGCTCTCTGTGCTGGTTACAGAAGGACGGGGTGCCTTCACCCAGTTGGTCATGGAAGACAGTAAGGTTTCTTTGATAGTGTGATTTTGTTTGGCTTTTCTTCTGGCTGTTGAGGTTAAGTTCTTTTGGGCAAGATGAGTAAACTAGTATTGCTTGGATGTTAATAATATAAATGCAAATAAAATGAAATTATGTCCCTTTATATTCCTGAGGTTTGCACTACTTTCCTCTAAAGGACTTAAAAAAATATATATATATACATTGTTATAGTATAAGTTCAGTATGATTGTGGCTGTTCTCTTTCTCAGAGAGGTGTACATAACGTGGCAATACCATAGTGGCAACAGTATTTGAATGATTAAAAATTCATCTTTGAACCGTGCACTGGCTGCCTCTCTAGTAATTATTGGGAAATGGTATTCACCTTAATGTGTCATGCAATTCATATTTTCAGAAGGACAGCCCCAGACACTTACAGCAGTGATGAGTTTCTCTCTGAAGAATTCAATATTAGCAAAGAAGATAGGAGATGAGCACCTGAAAATCTTCACTCCCTCTGGCTCATAGATCTGTACAATGAAGGAAGAGTGTCAGTAACGGCGTCTGCTATAGGAACAGAAATGAGCAGATATAGATAAAAGAAATGCGACATTTCTTACATCAGTGTAATCCTTCCTGTTCCTGTAGATGTTACTTCTCCCAACATTAGCCAAAACGGTGCAGCTTGGACTGTGAACAAACACACACACAATTATTTGTACCCAGTACTGAAACCTGGCAGAAGGGAAGGATCAGAGAAAGCAACCTCAGCTCCAGTTCTTCAGACTGAAGCGGGACCCACATCCAAGGGTTTACGCCCGTAAATGACTTTTCCACACATGGTTGCTGGACAGACTGAGGCACAGGGCTGTTGGCCTTCTCTGTACAAGGGGAATTAATTTATAACAGGAGGCCCTGAGAGGTCTTTTCATTGTGTCCAACAAGTACTCACATCTGGGAGCGGATGACCACGGTCAGCAGCTGGAACGCCACAGCGGTTGCTAGCCCAATATCCAGGCCAAGAAAAACAGCAGCTAAGAAAGTCACCACCCATATTACCTGTAACGAGCAGGCGGATGGCAGTGGTTATGAGCGTGTCAAGGACCTGGGTCATGAGCCCAAAGTGGCAGGCAGCAGTGACATCTGGACTGTTTTTCAGATCTGGTCCAGCCTGTCCGCCCATCTTTGATGAGGGATTTCATGTTTCCTAGGCTGGGTTTTTGTCTTGTAATATAGAGCCAGACTCATCAGGGAGTGTTTCTAGGAATGACAATTTCTATACAATAAAGGCTTAGAAAACAATAAAGGCTTAGGGGTGTGGTTATTCTGTAGGTGGTTCACTAAATGCTCAATCAAAATCCAGCAGAAAGGCAAGGTTACAAGTAAATCAGGATACTGGCAAAGCTGAGAGTTGTAAATGTGCTTTGAACATCAAAAAAGGCAAATGTAGGTGCTGTGGATATACTTGACTGATAAGCACAAGTGACTAGATAATACTGAGTATTTTTAACCACAGGTCTCAAAGCATTTTCCTGCCATAAATAACTGTTTGGTAGCTGGGCAAACTGGGGCCTGGAACTATTTGGGAATACAAGGAATTGGCCAGTGAGGAAACCAAGAGACTAAATTTTCTGAGTGCCCCCACAGGATAAGCAGTCCTGCTTTCCAGCCACGAGCTTTACCATTTGGAGTGAACTCTTCAAGTGATGAGCTTCACTTGTTTTCTGCTGTGCAACCTCCACCTAGTGTGCTGCGTGAATGTGAGAAAGGGTCCCTGGATGTGAAGCCAAGGCACTGGGTATTTAGACAGTTTCTGTACCTGCCTTCTATATTTGACTTTATATATATTTTACTCTGGTTTTATAGATTTTGATGATATGGATGAAAATGAAGTTAGGAGAGTGAATCAACTCAAAATAGGTGGGATAAAATGGAAAACCTGAGCAAGGGTATAAAAGTAAAAAAGGCATGCCACTATTCTACTTTCTGTTGAGTGAAGTGAGGCAGATGATATAAAAATTAAGGTAACCTGGAGGTAAATTTACAGAATTTGTGATTTTCCTGGAGTAATTCATTCCTGAATGCTTGTGGGGCTCAACTTACACAGTCATACTTGTCCTTTTTCCATAGGATGCCTATTTCCTTGAACTGCATGAGCATTCCTTTCAAGTTGCCAAGAGCCAAAGCTGCAAGGACTGACTGTTAGAAAGACCAAAAGACATGTTGAATTTTAAAGCAAGCAAAGCGAATGTTGAACAATGAGACTTAGAAGGTCATACAAATAGGGCCAAAGTACAGCTGAAAGGCCAGGCAGCTCCTCGTGTTATGTCACTGCTGCGAGTCAGGATGCCCTGTCCATCGCACTGGGACCTCCCTAGCCATGGTGCCGTGCAGGCGTCTGCCTTCAGGCTGCAAATCCCACCCATTTGCAGCACATAAAATCTGGTGATGTGACGTGGTGTTTGGGCACTCGCATTGTCTCTGAGGGACCGGATGTAGTGGTCCTCTCTGTCATGGTCTGGGAAGAAGAACCAAGCTTTGCAAAACCCTGTTCGGCTCCCACTGAAGCCTTTGAACACTCGCAGTGGCTCCTAGAGCAGCCCTGCCTCTGGCAAGCAGGAGGAGACACTAGGTGAAACCAGTGAGTACCTTCTGTAATGGCTCCAGGAGAAACCCAATGGCCAAGATCACGATCAAGACGATGACAGCTGAGATTATACCAGCAATCTGCATGAGAGAACAATTCCACCATGAATAAGGTGCCCAAAGGCATTATGGTCATCCAGGAAAAAAGAGAGCTTTCTTGCATTAAATGCCATCGTGATCTGTTGTCTTCCGTACCTGTGTTTTGCCTCCCGTGCTCTCCTGCACACCTGATCTCGACAAAGCGGTGCTGGAGGCAAATCCTTTGAACGATCCACCAACTATATTACCCAGGCCAAAAGCAATTAGTTCCTGAAATAAAACCAAAACAGGTTGTTCTCAAAAGCTAGTTCATGACAGTTATTCACGAGGCAAAGCATTGCTAAAATTACTTACTTCCCATTGACAAATGTGTTGTATTGATTTCAGTGTTACTTGCCTACCTGGTTGCCATCTACTGGGTAGTCATGCTTGATGGAATACACTTTAGCCACAGAGAAGGCGACTGCAAACCCAACAATTGCGATGGAAATGCTGTCGCCGATACTCTTTTGGAGGACACCTACATCAGGAGCAACAGGTGCTTGAAAGCTGAAAGACACAAAAATCTACTCGTTACGGATATGTCTAAGGAGTCAAGGTGTCAGACAAGTGAGCAAGGCAGTGTCCAGCTCATACTGATCATTTGGAGAGGTGTGATACAGAATTGAGATGTGAGCCCTGTAAAACTTCGAGGAATCCTTGATCAGAACAGGGACTCTGTTTATCCGCGTTCGGCGCGGGTTGTGTCTCAGCAGGCTTTCATTTCCTTGGCCAGCCACACATGGATGGGGACAGTGCTGGGGCTGTTGCACAGGCAATTTGCACATGGAGGGGTTTCACTTCACTGCAGCCAAAAAACCAGAAATCCCCGCCTGATTCCCTGGAGCACTTTAGACAGGCAAACAAACACTAAGTCATGCAATATTGACTCATCTCTCAGGCTGTCTGCTAGATCTATGTTTCTGCTCCTTTGATCAGGGGCTTTTGCAGATCCTAAGGAGAATTCCTCTCTGGGCTTTTTTCCTCCACCCTCCCTAGTGACCTGAATTCTGAAAAACAGAGATTCTTGAGCAGAAGTAGCTGTTGTTCTTCAAACTTCATCCACGAACACCCCCGGGGCTACAAGAGGCAATCAAGGTGCCCCAGTGAGTAAATGGCTGCAGTCTGCTGTCCTAGTAAATATCTTACTCCTTCCTTTTAATTTAATGTGTGCCTATTAATTCTTTATGCCACAAGTCTGGCATAGCTGGATGTACTCCATATATACTCTAAACGTGGATATATGCTCTCTGTATAGACACGCTTACAGAGGAGCGGATGTTGAGGCCTCTGGAGGATAATGGTGTCTGGGGAGATGGTGATGACTGGTCGCAGGGGACCAGGCAGGAGGACTGTGCAGTGTCCCGGTGGCTTCCCAGGACTGCTAGTGGTTGCTGAACCTGTGTGTGTACTTTGAGGGAAATGAAGGGGTTCAATAGCCAATAAAAGGGACAAACATCAACCTCCTGCTCAATCGTGGTCTTAGAAAATGAAGCATGCAATTATTTCACGCGCTGTATACTTTGTCACGTAGGAGATGTGCCCTAGTGAGTAACTTTTACCTGTTAAAGTACGTCCTCATATTGCTGAGGACAAAATATTTGTTTATCTACCAAAAGAAGGTGAAGCAGTTTATTTTAATCAAAAAGCAGAGCTGAACTGATTTAACACTGACAAACTGGGGAGAACATTTGGCTCTACAGATAAATTTTAAGCAAATCACTTACCCTTCCTCTAGTTTTCCAACGACAGCCACATTGAATTTTTCTTCAAAGTTAGCAAAATGGGAAATCAGTGCTGCCAAGACTGTCTGAAAGATAATAAACCCAAATCTATTAGGCACAGGCAAGTAAGAGTATGAAGCAATGAATAAAACCCATTTCTTTCCCTCTCCCACATGCCCTCCAGTTTCATCACGTCACAGCAGAATTATGCTCCAAATCTGCACAGGCCTTTGCTGTTAAATGTCATTCCTGAACCACCTTACAAGTAAGAGTTTACATTCATGAATCCCATGGAGAATATAGCAGAGTATCTCATTAACACCAGACAACATCCCACCCAGTCAACCAGGTGTTTTCTAACAAGGTGCTGCAATAACTGGGGGGAAAACAAGCACCACCTTCATCTATAGCAACATCCTCCAGGTCTCTGGGAGCTCGTTGCTTGTGTGAGGCTTCCCCCACCCCACTGAGGCCTGAGGAGCAAAACCCTCAGCTGCTGCTGGTGGAAAAACTTGTTCTGTGCTCGGCCATGGATGGCCAAGGCTTCAGTGGCTGTTTGCAGTGGTGCAGAGGGGCCCCAGCCATGGGATGGCAGCCGGCTGGTGTCGGAGGGAGGCACCTGATATCATCCAAGGGAAAAAAAATTCAAGTTTTGTAACATTTTGCTCACTACAGGTGTATTCAGTCAGGAACAGCTAAGTAGAGTTAAAATACCTTGCAATAGGTCATGAACACTGTCAATTTTTCCTTACAGGTAAAACGACAACCCGTAATTTAATACAGAACAGGAGAAGAAACAGTTAAAAGGCTGCTTCCCATGTCACTACAGTGATGGAGCAATTGCACAATCAAAGAAAAGTGGCCGTTACCACAAGGAGTTCGATCGGGATGGGAGTTGGTAACTTTGCTTTGTATCGATCGTTCATTTCTTTCACCACGAACACGATAAGCAAGACAACAAGGGATGTGACGAGGTCAGCGATGTTTGTTTTTGTGATCTGGCTGAAAACGCTCTCCAGAGTCTGCAAAATCAGGGAGAAACACGTGGGACTTCAGGAACAGTAGCTCCATGGCACAGTACTACTATCCTTTCCAGAAGGGCGTGTCTGAATTGCCCTAAGGGTTATGGCGGTTGGGATTTATCCTGTGGCACGATGTGGATTGCAAGCCTGGATGAATGTGCATGTGCATCATCCAGACAACAAAAGCATCTATGAAAGTCCCTTTCCACTGGCTCTGGATCCTCTCCTGGCCTCCCCCTTAGGAAATGTGGGAGCAACACATGTGTGTGATAGGAAACGAGCAATGGGAATGACTGTGCAGGTGCCTCTCTCCAGCCCTTCTTCCTGTCCTTCTCTTTCCTTTTTCTTCATCCAACAGCCCTCACAGAGTCATAAGCAAATTAAATATATGTAGTATCAGCCCAGTAAAAAAGAGTAATTAAATGCTTGAGGCAAAGTTGGACGCTTAATTAAAATATGCCAACACACAATAGAAAATACTGGATGTATTTTCTATTGTAGGATGTAGCTTGGTGTTTGGTAATAAATTTAAAGATTGGTCATGCACTAATAACCCTTCCCTTGTGTTTCCTCCTGCTGGGCTGTTTTTATGCCAAGCTCTGTTATTACTGCCTTGTGATATATGGTCAGATACACATCACAGGTTTCAACAGCATTATCTAATAATGAACACTTAGCACTTACATAGACGATGCCAAAGGGTTTATTAAATCCAGGGACAGGTAGTTGAAGCATGAATTTCAGCTGAGATACCACAACATGGATAGCCGCAGCCGTCGTGAAACCGCTGATTAATGAATGTGATAGATAAATAACGATGAATCCAAACTGGAGAATTCCCAGAAGCAACTGAAATGCAAAACGACCATACGTCAGTCTGATTCATTTGTGCTTTTAGCAAGCTCTGCCACAAGGAGAACCACATTTAATGGGAGCAAAGATTTTCACCCAATCCCGTGCATCCAGGGATTGAGGAAAATGCTGCCACCAGACTTGCAGTAAAGGTTGAGACTTAGCAACCGGGAGCACAAGACTAGTGAGAGTAATTGCTAGAACAGCTAAAAACTATTCTTTTTTATTTTATAGCTAAAATAAACCTCCTCAGTCTTAAGGTTTTCAGTACCCATATTTTTACATGGTTCCATGAAGCACAAACAGATTAATATTTTAGGAAGGAAGGAACTGTAGGAATTCTATATTAGGAAGGAAGGATAAATTGGCTGGTTTTTAAAGACAAATCCAAATACTTTACTATTATGAGACAGAGCTTTCATTCCCCTTGCTGTGTCTGCATCATTCATATCGCTGCCACAACTCCTTTTTTCCTATCCAGCGGGTTGGTTTTTGCTGCAGGTGGGGTGCACCTGTGGGGGCTGTAGGCTCAGGTCTGGGCAAAGCCAGGGATTTCACAGCAGTGGCTGGTCACTGGATTGGGGGCAAACGTCTCCTAGTCAAGGAGCCACGGTCAGTTGTGTGGGAAAGGGAAGAGAATTACTTTGGTGACTACACCAGCAGAAAACAAAGGGGAAGGCCAGTCCAGCATCCATCTGTTCTTACACTTGCAGGTAGATGCGTGCAGGCACACGCATATGTTTACCAACCTGAAAAACCCCAGAAAGGAAGGTCACAGATGCAGCCACCATCACCCTCTCTTCATTTATTGCGGAGATATTCGTGGAAGTGCCATTTCCAACACTGTCATCGGGGACCAGCCTGACGACGACTCCTCCCACCATCAGGCTGAGGACGGGGAAGGGACCTGGGCAGCACAAGGCGTTCGTTAGACCCCGGAAGGGGTAGCACGTACCTCTTCACCAGTGGGGAGGGCGGTCGGCGTGTCAGAACTTACCCACTGAGATATGTCTAGACGTGCCAAAGATAAAATAGACCAGAACAGGGAAAAACGCCGCATAGAGTCCATAACCGGGGGGGATGTTCACCAGCAAAGCAAAGGCGAGACCTGCAAGGACAGAGACCCGGGAAGGCGATGAGCATGTGCAGGCTGAAGCCAGCAGGCCCTTTGCCCCTGGCAGAGCCTGTGCTGGAGCACACAGTTCCTGGAGGTACCTTGCAGGACAGCCACGAGCCCTGTGTTGATGCCGGCGATGATGTCACTCAGGATCCACTCCCTGAAGCGGTACGCTGGCAGCCACGAGACAATGGGAAACAAACCCAAGGCAATTTTTTTGACCCTTTGTGGGGTGCAGCTGTAAAGACACAAGAGGACAGAGCTGTGTTGGTGAACAGCTCAGCTGAGTCGCAGTCTGTCTCCAGAGGGGACATGAAGGGGGAAGGATTCAGGTACAGGGTGCCAGAGGTCAAAATTTCATCCAGACACAGCCTTGATCAAACTCCTCTGCCAGCTGTGCCTCAAGGAGGATCTGGTGGCCTCCAGAGGTCCCTTCCAACTGAAATTTTCGTAGAATAATAGAATGGTTTGGGTTGGAAGGGACCTTTAAAGGGTCATGTAGTCCAACCCCCCTGCCATGAGCAGGGACACCTGCCACTAGGTCAGGTTGCTCAGAGCCCCGTCCAACCTGACCTTAAACGTTTCCAGGGATGGGGCATCTACCACCGCCTGGGCAACCTGTTCAGTGGTTCACCACCCTCATCAGAAAAAATGTCTTCCATATATGTAGGATAAATCTACCCTCTTTTAGTTTAAAACCATTACCCCTTCTCCTGTCACTACAGACCCTGCTAAAAAGACTGTCCTCATCTTATAAGCCCCTTTAAGTACTGAAAGGCTGCAATAAGGTCCTCCCAGAGTCTGTGCTGCCAAATGCCCGGGAAAAGAGAAGCTGCCTGGGGTAAAGGCTTTTAAGGGTAATAGTAGATAAAATCCTATAGAAAAATTGCATTTGGTTAATGAGTTTTCCTTTGCTTTGTTGGAATCTGAGAAGGAAGTGGTCAGGATGGGGTTCATGCTGTCTGGTAGCAGCAGTTTGGACTATTTCTTAGATCCATATTTAAAAAAGAAAAATCTCCTTACCGAAAATATAGTTTCAGGTGATCCCGAAAGCTTTTATGGTATCTGTGCAGTTTCTCATGCTCTTCATTGAACAAATTCTCCGAGTACACAGGTCTGGCTACAACATAGTGGTTGCCCACAGGTTCAACCATTTCTCCTGAAATGTCAGGTGAGGATGGTGGCTCGTGTGTGCTTCTCCCTGGCCTTATTCACTTAAAAACCTGAAATGAAGAAGAGGGTTAGCTCTTTATGTACTCTGGGGCAGGTAGCCGTAGCATAGATGAATGAACTCCAAACTGAGCGTTACCACCTTTGAAGATCAAAAGAGAGATGGTTAAGGTGATCTCCTGCCCCCCTCCTCCTCCCACTGCAGGGCAGCCTGTTGCTGGAGCATGAAGTATTGCTTTCTGAAGATGCAGCCAAAAAGTGGACAAGATGGATATTGAGTTAATTTATCTCCGAGTCAGCCATCTACAACCAAAAGCTGCCTCCCACACGGGAGACTAATTCCTTAAAGAATAAACAAGCGGATGCCAAAGCGGTTTGTCTTTGTGGCACCGCTGTGAGGGCTGGGAGCTGGAACCCACGGACACATTGAGGGAAAGGCAGAGCCAAGGAAGGGGTCAGCCATCCTCCCTTGGGCTCAGAGACAGGAGTGAACGTTTTGGCTTGGGTCTGTGTGACAAGGTGGTTAGACTCAGTACTAAAAACACACGGTGGTGTTGCTTGTTCTTTGTAAGATCTATTTCCACAGGTTGTCTAACCGCTTCTCCTGTGTTGCGTGCTCACAAACAGTTGTTGCAATGTCTGAACTAAATACTATTTTCTGCTGTGTCCCAACCCACATTCACATGTTTGTGCTGAATAGAAACTGTCCTCAGTCACTCCAGAAATGACCCCTGAAGCCTGCATTCACGTGAGAAGAGTCAGGATTCGTTTCAGTCGATAACACTGGGTATTTTGCAGCAATTAATTGATGCTGTCACTGTGCTGCCCACTGGGCTGTTACACTTCTCTCAATGCCTCACAGTCTTCCTACATTAAATTCACCTAAATAAACGTCCTATCTGAAAACATTTATCACTGCTGTAGCCATCATTAAATGTTTAATACAGTACTGGTCCTAGACAGGAGCTGTGCAACTTGTTCTTGATGGTCACAGTTGGACTAGATCATCATTGTAGGTCCCTTCCAACTGAATTATTCCTATGTTCTGTTCTATTCTATTCTATTCTATTCTAGGCAAAGATGTACTGTGGGATGCAAAAAGTCTTTTGTGACATGGATAATAGAGTGTTTCTCTTTGTTTTCTCCCTGACAGTGATTTCAAACACTCCTTAGTGCCCTGGTGCTTGCTGACGGTCTCACGAGAGATGCCCAGCACTAGCTCCTCTCCCAGGTCTATTGCCTGGCTCGAGCTGAAATAGCCTACATGCATTTCTAATTCAAACCTGTGTGTGCTCAGTATTTGGAGGTATCACAGGACAGATTTACAAGTGGCAGAAAACAGTTTGCGTAGTTATGAACGGCTCAAAAGCTTTTTATCTATGATAATTTTGGCATTGAAATGTGAATCCCATCCTGAAACTTTGCTGTGGCTCAGGGCCCATTATTGACCTGTTCCAACTGATTTCATTTTAGTTTCTTCTTAGTACGTTCTGGGGAAATTCATGAAGGTGTAGAAGTCCAAAAAACATCAGATGAACCTCTTAGATCTGCTGGTTTTGTTAATATACTAATTTTGCACAAAAAAACTTGCTAGATTGGCAATGGGTTAAACATTTTTACATAAAAATAATCAGATCTGTAATATTTTCCGTAAACTGGTGGGTAATTATTCTAACAGACTAACACTCAAGATCGAAGCTTATTCAAGACCCTGATCCAAAGTCAGTTAAAATCATCCTCCGATCCTGTAATTGTACACTGCTGTCCCTCCCTCTGTTGGGATCAGTGCTCCAAACCTGAGGCTGATGAAATTTCAGTGAAAAAATTGGTTTCGTTATTTCTCTAATAAATCTCAGTGCACTTGCAGGATGAAGTTTTATCTGTCAGATGTGTTAGAATTGCTCCGTTTCCTTGTCTGTGTATCAGTCTTTTCAACTCTACAGTGCAGGGAGGAATACCGCTGAAAGCCCTGTTGAACAGTTTTGTTCATTACATCGTAGGGCACAAGGTGTACTGTTTGTACCCTTTGAAATGTTCATAAGCCATAAAAATAAAAGAAGTGCATGGGTTACTCTTTCATTTCAGGTTTTCCCCAGTGCTGCACCTGCTGTAGCTTTTCTGAGTAATTTGTCACCCTTGCCCTTGCCCAGCCCTTTTTCTTTCCTCAAGCCAAATTTAATGCCCCAATCTCAGGGAACCTACACTATTCCTCTTTACAGCTCTCTGAAACTGCTTCAGTTCATTAGCGCTGGTCTTGTCGAAGGTGTAAGTATTCTGTGGGTGTTTTTCCTTGCTGATAGGAGCCCCGATTTGCCAACTCTCCTTCTGGTTTGGTTTGATGGCTTAGAGCTGCAGAAGGAGTCCTGGAGCCTCCTCCAAGGGTCTTGTCAAGCTGAACCATGTGAGCATGAGTCTACTTTAAAGACTGTGGTGCCACGTGGCATTGCTCAAGCTAAGTTTAACAAAGCCAGCCTGAGCACCTGGGGTACGGTCTAAGTGCCTTCATCCTGTTTCCTGGAAGGTAAATGAGACCATACAGTATGGCACCTTGCTGCAGCTAAATGACCACTGCTACAGGTCACCTGCTAGTTGAGCTTTTCTCACCTGGTTCCCCCTTCCATGGCTCTATTGGCAGCTATCAGCTACTGCGGCTTCAGTCAGAACTGCCTTCCTCTGGCTCACTCTCATTTTCTTCCCATACATAGGATGCTCTATGCATAGGGACATTTTTTTCGGCTGTCAGCACCGACACTTGATTTAGGTGTCTTAAAGAAAATGAGGATATTGTGACGAGTGCCAGCGTAGTGGAGGCCAACCTCCTCCGCAAATCCCCTAAAAGAGAGGTCCGTACTCCGATAACCAATGCTGCCTCTCCAGAGTGCTCCCATCACGAAGTCCTTGGACTCCTTGTGGGACGCGACCAATCAGTGCAATTCCTCTGGCAACTCCTATACTGTGTCCACCCACACGCGGGGATCGGGAGCACACACCAAGCTTACACCACACAGCTATCAAGTGGTAACAACTTTCACTCGTTATTGACCAAGACTAGGTCTGAACTGAAACCCGGAGATAAGGTTCTGGTTCCGTTTTACTCCGTATAGCCTCTGATCCTGTCCTCATGGCCAGCAATTGACAGCATTACCATCTCTCACACGTAAAAACATTCCCAACTCCACTTCTAATCCCCTCCATCTGTGAACTTTTGGTAATGCATGTTTTGGTGAGTGTCATTTTGTTGAGGGGATTAGCAAAAGGATGCTTTTTTCCCTTTATTAATTTATCCTAAATATTGACCAAGTACACAAAAATCTAACTTCAACTGAATCACTAAGTATTAACATGCGTCATCCCACTTTCCAATCTGTGTACACATTCACAAACTCCATTTCTCTGCAGTGTAAGCATTT
Source organism: Rhynochetos jubatus (assembly GCA_027574665.1). Taxonomy (NCBI): domain Eukaryota; kingdom Metazoa; phylum Chordata; class Aves; order Eurypygiformes; family Rhynochetidae; genus Rhynochetos; species Rhynochetos jubatus. The sequence continues at coordinate 15,613,609 of CM050652.1, forward strand.
GAAAAATACCCAAACAAATTCCACAAGGGAACCTTTTAAATTTTACAAGCAATACAGCACATGCCTAGAAGCATTTCATTTAGAAGTATTACTTCACATATCCGATATCCAGGTTGGCAAGTGAAAATCATACCTGCTGTGTCTTCCAGGAAGCTCTTCAGAAGAACCCACACCAAGATATTATGGAAAAAGATATCCTTGAAATTTTCAGAGGCAGTGCAGGTATCTTGTGCTGTTCTTCATTTCAGAACCTCCCTAAATACTGAGAGCACTTTAATAACTAACTTCAGTTAACTTTTACAAGAAAAGGAAGATTTCACTGTGGCCTTGACCATTGAGCCTATCCTCAGGACGGATGATAAGAGTCATTTCTTAAAGTTCTCTGTGACATTGCTTAACTTTGTTTGGTGAACTGACTCTGCAGAGACTAATATAGGAAAATAGAGATGAGTAAGAGGGGCTGGCTGTGGCAATCCTGCGCTGTGCGTCTGCCAGGTTTCTGCTGAGCGTGGTGGGAAGTGGGGACCAGAGCTCAGCTACGGTACCCGTCACTTCTGACGAAGCAGGAGCCAGTGGTCAGGGAGATGGGGCTGCTGGGCGTGCCAGCTCTGAGCAAGGTGTGCCCCTGTGAACTTTCCTCCCAAACACCTTTAAGGGACCCTAAATTGTCTTTCCAGAAGCAATTCCTGTATGCTCAGATCACTACCAAAAATAGCCTCTGCAGGGATGTCCAACGGCCAGCCGTGACGTGGTGGAGCTGGCGCTGCAGCATCCCCTGACAGCCGGTGAAAGGTGCCAACCGTGTGTGCGCCCAAGTATTGGGGCACGAACGTGGTGCGGGTGGGTTGAGCTGTCCTGCAGGATGCTGCTTCCCTCCACCGCCTATGGAGGGACTGAGGGGAATCATCCTCCCTAGGCCAAAGTGAGCCTCTGTAAACATTTCCCTGAGATACCTAAAACCACCTAAGGAGATAGCTGAAATAACGTTTGGATGCCTCAGGCTGCAGCTTCGGCGGGAGATGCCTGTGTTCAGGAAAGCAGTAAACCCTCGGTGCTGAGGACACCCTAGCATCAAAGTTCTCTGATGAAAACTGTCCTTCAGACCCTTTCCTGAGGTCATGCCACCATGAACACCTAGAACCGCTTCAACCGATGACGCCCATGGCCTCAGGAAGGTCGTGGGGTGGCAGGATCCTTAGGGCGCTCCTCTGGGCTGGAAGCCAGGGCTTGCCTTAGCCTTTGGGGGTTTGAAATCGCAGACCCTGCCCCTGAAGAAAGAGTTGTCTTAATCTGGTGAAAGGGCATGGTGTGAGGGCAGGCACCCTGTGTGCTCCGCAGGGACAGTCACACACGTGGGTCTAGGAGAAGAGGCAGGAGGAGCCTGGTGTTCTGCTCTCGGATGGTTTGCACTTGTTTCAGTCAATGAGTAAACCAAGAAACAGAGGAGCAAGCAGGACCCCAGTATCTGTGCCTGCAAGTATGAGCTCTATTAGCCCATTCAATAAGGGTTTCTCTCCTGTGCTTTAGCCGACAGCTGTGGGTTCCCTGAGAGACTTCATGGGAGACTTTTGAAAGTTAGCGCTACACTTCTAACCAAGACCGTAAGCTCCCCTAGTCAGTAAAGATCCCGAGTCACTTCCTGAACTGTCAAAAGTACCTTCTCTGTGACAGCAACCCCTTGGTTTTGGTAACTGCGGTTAGGCTTAAGGGATTTGCTGCAGTTCGTGAAACCGACACAGAAATTACTTTTACCATTAAAATTACAAACATTTAAAAGGATGTAGAACAGCTGAAACCATAAAACAATTAAACAGCTTTTGGCTTCCCTCTTCAAAATGCAGGCGTGGTGAGGTCATAGAAGTGCTTTGAAACCACTTAGAATTGTTGAATGCATTCTTAATTCTTTGTATTCGGGATACGTCACGAGAAGCTGCAGTGTAGAACAGTAGGACAGCTTTTTAGGACTCGGTTCAAATGCAGGAGGGACTTTTGACTCTGATGAAGTCAGTAGAGTCTTGTCCTTGGCTTCGTCACATCCACTGATGCGTGCTTTACTCTTGGGTTATTTCCACTAATTCACTGAAGCGATAAGGTGCGACATGGAGTGACGAAGGGAATAAACACTTTGCCCTCTCTGTTTGCAGCAGTCCTGTTAAGAACACAATTTTCTCCTGATGGTGGAGAAGAGGTTTCGTGCACAAGGGTCATACAGGGGGCACGTTGCCTCTGTCCCACACGGCAGAATTTGGCTGTGCAAACCCCTATGTCTTTACCCCAGGTGCTGAAACACCAGCTAAACTCCACATCCTGCTGGGGAAGTGTGGCCTTTTCTGCCAAGGCAGAGCAGAAGAGGAGGAAATGAAAATTTCTCATTACTCTCAGGCAGCCCCAGAAATGCGAAGAGTTCACTGCTGTAAATCAGTCACAGCCTGATCCCTTGCCAGCTCTCAAGCACACTCAGCTTACTCTTGGTTTCACGGGAAAACTACCCACAGCTCTTGAAATCCAGTTCGTGAGCTGAGCTCTGAAGGGCTTCACATGTGCTGCTTCCCACCCCAGCCAGGATGGGGAGGGAGGAATAAGTGGCTGAAGGGAGATAAAGCAGTAACAAATTGTCTGAGAGGCTTATGACTGCAGAGAGAAGCTATTTTCCACAAAGAAAACAGTTCTGCCAGAGATGCATTTTAGTTGTCTTGTGAAGATCTCCATGTCTTTCTTTAGTGTTAAATAAACACCAGTATTGATACTGGGAGATTAGCTGGCTGAGAATGTGGATAACAGCATCAGCCTGTGCCTATTTCTAGTGTTTCCCAATGTTTTCCTTCACCATGTGCTGTATAAAGCTTCTGTTCTCATGCAGCTTTCTGGCCACGTCCTGGCTTCTGCTGCCCAGCTGGTCACCCTGCTGCCAGGTTCTGCCCCAAACCCTCAAGCAAAATCTCTCTCACAATACCATCTGCTGTGGTGCTTCTGGTGCAAAGCACTGCACGCTCAATTCTTCCAGCCCTTTCCAATATGACACTGCTCTGGGCAGCGGGTAAAGAAACACGTTACATTTGGCACAGCAGTAAGTGTGGTAGTCAGTGTGGGCACGCACCGCTGGTGAGTGCCAGTTCCTTGCTCCCGTGTCGCGGCAAGGACAGGATCCTCTGGAAGTTTTGAAGCTCCTACTGGGAACCTCCAAGAAAGAAAAGGAAAACTGGGTGGTCCTGAGAGGTCTTCGTGGAAAGCAGAGGTGTCACTTGTACTCACAGACTCAGGGCACTGATGCCAGGAGGAACCATAATGCCATTTCACGTCCTCCGTAAAAAATAACACCCTGCTAGGGTGTGGGTTATTGAAGGTTATGGCTCCTTTGTATAGGACACAATAAGCAGGAGCACCCAGTGCTGTTGTGGCAGTGTATTCTGCAGAGGAGCTGGAAATTTCCAAGGAAAGGGTTGGTGCCATATTCACAATCCTCTCACTTGTTACTCACACTTCTTTTATTACACTTACATATTTTAATTCCCTTTTATGATGTGCTTGAGTTATTGTGCCCTGAAAGCCAGCAATCTTGGCTTGGATGATGGGCGTTTATATGATGGCATTATACCATAAAGAGCCCAAAACCAAAATCCTGCATGCTGCCTTTCAGAGCAAGGAGAATTTTGTCATCCTCCTCTGCCAACATTAAAAAATTGGGCTTTGCTGTTCAAGACAAAAGTGTCATATTTTACTCCAATATTAATGTTATTTTCTCTCTTATGAACTTTCCATCTTTTGCTTAAGGCATAAGTAGTTCCTTTTTATTTAAGGGCGTCTGACTCTTTTGATTTCATAATGCAAACTAATTTCTTACGAGATAACTCACATTGGAGACAACCGACTGGATTAGACTTGTTGATTCAGCAGTCATCTGTGTTTTTACACTGTGGCTGAATATAGCAACACATTGTTTGAGACTTGGCCAGGCTGGGCATCGCAGTGATGGGAGGATGCACAATCACAGGGCTCTGCAAGGCTATGGGTGAGTCAGGCAATCTGCAGCCCCACTGTCCTTTGGTACAGATACTGCTACATGTGCATTGAGGTATGTTTAGCGCAGAGAGTAATCAGTGTTCAGCTGTCTGAAAATAAAGCAGAGGCATGGATAACCTTGCTTGTGCTGTGCTGGAGCAGGAGGCTCAGCCTTGCATCTCCACTCTGAGGCCCTTGAGGCTGGCTCCAAGGACAACTGCTCCAAGAGATGCTTGTGGGACACGCACTACAAGGGTTTTTCAGCCACATGAGAGGGTAAAAACATCCTCTATTCCCTCAGGATAATGGAGTGGCATTGCAGGGGATCCTACGCACCTCATACTTGCATACCACAGCTATGTATATCCCTCCTCTAGGTATATCCCATCTCTATGAAGCCGTGGTGCCAACTCTGCTTGGCTTTACACTACAGCCCTTTACTTCTGAGCCTGTGCAGGTCCGTTGTGTGAATACCATGGCAACGTGGCACCAGCCCTAACAAAAGCTGTGGTGTTTTCACTGGGTTTCCTTAGAGGTCTTCCCTTCCTGGCAAACAGGAGCAGATGACAGAAGGAGGGATAGTTTATTCCTCTCCTGGCAGGAGCTGGTCAACTGCAGCCAGGAGCTGTTACATGTGTTGAATGGGGTCCAACGCTCATGTCCGTGTTCCCCCCAAGCACCGCTGGGCCGGAAAAGGCTCATTTTCTCACCTCTCAGCACTGCTGGACCATTTGTCCGTGACACTGTTGCCAGGCCATGACGTTGGTCCGGTTTCTGTCTCCCTAGAGGTCAGTTAAGATAGTTATCCTTGCAGCCCACAACAGTGGTAATCTCAATTTCAGTTACTAAAACCAAATAATTTCTGTTAAGAGCAAAGGAAACTGGCTTGGAAGTAAAACCAAAACCAAACAGCAGTTATAAATGGCCAAAACGCTGCCGGGCAGAATACGACAAGCAGCTTCTCCAAATGGGTGCCAGCACCATATTTCCCAGGTAAGCCCTGGCCGCTGTTCGCAATTTACTCTTTAAAGTCCTGCTGAGCACACTTTTAGTTGCTTATCCCTTTTGAAATAGCCTTTAGTACAGTGTTAAAACAACCTAAGTAAATAAACACACAGCCGATGTCTCTGTGGAGCTGGTGGAACATTTGAATATATTCAGACACTAAGTCAGAGCCAGCTCCTTGTAATGATTTATGTCTGTGCTCTAGGTGTCCCTGTGTGGTGTATCTCTGCAGATAGCAGGGCAATAAAATACTCCATTATCTCCAGATACTTTAGACCGTGCCATTCCTTCAAGTGTGTGAGTTATGCCTGAAGTTTCCCTCAGGTAACTGTTACTTGGAAAAATGTATTTCCCAATATTTCACCGGGTTTCTTATCAGTTCTTGGGTTCCTATCAGCTTCAGCTTGTTTTGCAAGAATGTGCAAAATGAAACAATCTGACGTTTCGCTCGTGGAGCAACATCGCTGTGTTCATCTAGCAGAGGGGTTCACCCAGCTGCAGGCTCCACGGCGCGACAGGTCTGGGGTCTACGCTCCCCCACATCGTTGCCAAGTGTTTTTTTCCGGAGCTACCCCGGTGTGTACAGCCCCGCTCTTTGTAACCCTTTGAAATCACGTCTGGATTTGGGTATTTTAACGTGAACTCACCTGTACTCCCAGCCTGCTCTTCCCCTGGAATTGCACAAATGGGGTAGACATGGGATATGGAGTATTCCGTCCGTTGATTGTATGTCAGGAGAGTTTCAAATTATTTGAGGAGAGGAACTTCCAGTGTCGGTATTGCAATGAATTGTCATTGAAATGCTTTAATTTTTTGGTTTACTGTTAACAAACTTAACTTTTTCCATTTGTGGGCTCATAAACATTTCCATACAAGTCTCCCAAGTAAATGTTGCCATCTAGGATGGAAAAGCCTGCTTTTCTTACTTGTGTTACAGACATCCTTAGAAGTAAAGCAGTAGGTTCAAAGGTTACATGCTGAAAATCAGTAGTTTGGATTATTTTTTTTAGATTAGTGCTAGCAAACTTTCACTTCTTTAAATTCTGCTTCTCTATATCATAAAGACCACATACTTAAAAAAATATTATGCTATACTAAACACTAAATAAAATATTAAACATATATTAAAATAAATATCATAAATATGAATAGTGCAAATGAAAGGTAAAATTCAAGAGCTGAGTTGGCTGTAAGCAGAAATTAAATGTAATTTTGTTCATCCCTCTCATTCTCAATCTACAAATGAGATTTTTCTCATGCTGTTGAAAAGCCCCACAGTACCCTCTGTTGCATTCACACGCCTGAATATCCTTCCTATCTGCTTGTTTGCAGACCGACACAGGGAAACGATAAAATATCTTTATGCAGATCAGCAGTGGCCTGACCTGCCATGCTGTCTGCTCGGGAGACGGCAGAAGTAGGAAAGTGGTAATTCAGGACTATGAGATAATCCCAGCTGCGGCACTCCTTCCTAGCCCTGCTTATTTGGGAAGGTTTACATGAACGGTAGTTGAGAAATCCAGCAAAAAAAAACCCAAACCGCAAACGAAACATTTGAATGAAATGTCATTTATCACTTGGTGAAACAAAGTCTGTATTTCTGTGCTCGCAGTCCCAGAACCACCAACCCCGGGACCCCTGGGCTCATCCACAGTATCTCTCAATCAGTCAAGCCTGAACTCCCTTTTTTTTTGTTCCCTCACATGATGCTTTTAGTGGATATTTTGGCCTCTGCTTGTACAACGGGAAGCCCCGCAGTTCACATGGTTTGCTGTGACTTGCCTACAGCCTACAGTGTCAGCCTTTTTTTTTTTTTTAGCTGTTTTTTGTCACTATTAGAAGAGTAATATTTGCTCTCTGTGCCCAACCTGAAGGAAAACTTGGCCACCCAGGACTGTCATCAGGCCCGTAGTTGTCTTCAGACCCCAAACTGGCCACTATCGCAGTTCCTATCTGGAGCATTATTTGATAAAATGAGCTGTACTTCCTCCAGCTGGGATAAAAATAGGCAAAGCCACAAATCCCAAAGTCATGTGTGCAAACCATTTTCCAACGTCAAGCAGCAATGGGAAAAACCCCTCAGTCCGGAGGTGATGGCACCTTCCAGCAACTTCTGTGGAATGGACCCTGGCCACAGCACCCTCTGCCATACCTCCCCTTCACTCCCTGCCGGACTGCTTCATCCTGTAATCGTGCCATATCAACCAAGCAAAAAATACCGTGTCTAATCAGTTCAGGATAAAGGCCATCTTGGAGAAGATAGTTGCTCCAGGAAACGAGCTTCTTTCTCAATAGCTGGCATCATTCCCACTGAGTCACTGATGGGGCCCAGAGCGCTCGGGTGCAGGAGCGAAACGAAAGAGTCATTTGGGTGAAACCAAAAAGGGAATCTCCCCAGCACTGAGCTTCATGCTCAGGATACGGCAGTAAGAAATCGGGCTGCATTGTGCTGGGAAAACAATGGTAATCCTGGACACAGGTACCTTAAAACCAAACATTTTTGGGGTTGGTGAACAGCAGAGGAAAGGGGAGCTGCGTGTATTTACTGTCCATTTATCAAAGTCTATGAAGCAGGGAATTGAGAGTAAACAAAAATAGGATAAAATCAGAGCAGGATTTCCAGCAGGAAGGGTGAGGAGGCAAATGCTCCTCAGGATGGGGCCAGCGGCACCTGGGAGCTTCCACAAGCACAACTGGGTGGTTGTCCAGGCTGGGCAAATGGAGATGGGGAAAATGAAGTCAGCTGGGTAGAAACCTGCAGCTGGAGGTCTGGGGAGGTGATCTTCCGAAGAAGAGTAAGAAAATGAATCGGCCCTTATCAGACTTTCCATATCTCCAAAACATCTTCCCTCTCTCATTTCCCAAGAAATGTGCATGAAAATATGGTCACGGGGAGATGTGCTTGGAGTGTGTATGTTTGGGTAATCCAATCTGTTTGTCAGTGGAAATGAAATGCTTGCTCTTTGTAACGCCGTAAACCCACGTGTTTCTAGGGCTTAGAACTCAGTCCTGAAACAATATTACAAAGGGCCACAGGGTTTGAGGAAATTCCTCACTGATGTCATATCCCTTATCCCTTTCAGCCATATATAATGCCCTTACAAAGGCACTAATTGTAACTAACTTTTTAAGATCGATCATTATAAACATAGTAGTACTTTTCAATATGATAGTGACTTTCATGAAAAATGCATCCAAATATCTGTATTCTTTTTATTAGCTTCCTTTATCATCAAAAGTTAATTATCTTTTACCTACTGGCTGCAGTTGCATTATTGTTCAAGGTCTGCTGGAAAGACTTTTTTATTTATGACTCAGGATGGGCCTAAAATAAAACCTATCCAAGTATATCTGATAAATGCGAGTTGGTTGCAGTCTAATGTCACTATCAGTACAAACCCTGATTAAATATCCTCTGTCCTGTGATATGCCTGTGTAAAAACAACCAGGCAAACATGCGTGGATTCCTTAATTTTGTTAAATCATTCTGTTTTTCTAGACAACCTAGCCCTTTATTTACTGACCTATGTACTCAGGGACTGATTTAAACAGCACTGAGGAGTCAGATTGCAACTTGGTTTGGATTGATTCTATGATTCTATGATTCTATGACAGGGTGAGCAGGACTGTCACCTGAGCTAGGGGATGCAAGCTGCGGTGCAGTACTGTTGTTCCCGTTGGTGCCAGCTTCCAATTAGCAATCACAGTCAAGAAATTATATATGCAAAATTTTGTGTGTGACTCGTGATGTTATAAAGAGTGCTAGGTTGCTGTAATTTGGGCTGGAAAGGCTGCATCTCCCAAACTAGTCTGGGTCCAGCCCAGTGTAGGAAGAGAGAACTCCTGCTGTCAGCAATGCCAAGTCCAAAAACCCTTGCGCCTCCTCTCTTGGGTGTAAAGCGAGGCTTTGCCAAAAGAATATCCACCTCCTCTGCTTTTCTCTCACGCTTTAAGATGTTCCTAAAGGTTCTAGGACAATCTTCTTCCACCTGAAGCTAAGTTTCAGTTACTCTTAAGCAACTGGGTTTTGTTTGTCCTTACAACGACCGATTAAAACACAACTCTCTATAGTGACACATATGAAAAATCGATGGAAATTTTCAGCGTGAAGGAAAGGGGATAGTCAGGACACTCTTAGGAGAGCACAGGTAGAAATGCTGAGTTGCAGACAGGTGAGATAGCAGAAGTAACGGGGAAGCCAGCTTGCTGGGGAGGCTGATAGGAGGCCAGGAAATACGAATTAACCTATGAAGGAGCTTGTCAACAGGTGAGCAGAAACAGCTGAGTGCTCATTCTGGGTTGAAAAGAGACAATTCTGGGCTCGATTTAGAAGGATGAGGTAAAAAAATAATTTCTTAAGGACAACAGATCATGTCTTCTCTTGCCAGCTGCTCACATGATAGAAAATCAGACTTCACTGTGTATGCACAAAGCAACTGAAAGCTGTGATTTTTCCAAACTGGTGCAACCCAACTGCAGAAGTCAGCCTTGACTGCCTTGTGCACCGCAGAGCATTTCATTAATATTTAAACTTAGTTTAACTCTTATCCCAGAAGGGTTTGTGATTCAGGCAGGGTTATGTAAGCAAGGCAGCGCTGATGGGTCTGAGCTGCTGAGGCGGGAGCTCAGATGAGCTCCCGCAGACTGGGAGCTTGTAAGGTGCGTGGGCTGGAAGTCACAGCAGATGAATCGGGCTTGTCCCAGAGAGCGGCAAGCAGTACCTCTGGTGAAGCTATCACATGAGAGCTGACATGCACGGTGTCCTGGGAGAGTGAAGAGAATCATGCTAGGAAGGAGTCCTGGTGTGCAAACAGGAACCCAGCGCATGCCATACCATGGCTATAACCTATTTGCCCTCATCCCTGTTGTTAGGGAGCGCTGGGAGCAGCATGGGGGGACTGGAGACACAGCTGGGGGTGCAGAGGAGAGCAGCTTTGATGGAGCCCTAAGATTATAAATGGTTGTGGAAGACCATCTGTGCCATCCTATGACCTCATGGGCCTCGTGCTCACAGAAGGGCAGAAAAACTTGGATAGTTTTAGTATTTTGAAAGCAGGGCAGAGAGGAAGAAAGAGTGTTATGCCTGTGGCAGAGGAATAAGGTACCAGCAAAATGCATAGAAAGGATAAATGGCAAGTGCAGAATAGGGGGTGTCTCCTGAAGGTGCTGACAAATTAGTGTCTAAATCTCCAGCAGAAAAGATGAAGGATGAGTATCTCAGGCACCCTGCTCCTCATTGATGCAGCTGTAAAAACCTGTTTTTCTTAGGAATCAGTATGTAAAGCTCTCTCCTCACTTCCTAGACATCTACCTCGTTATGTCTGCCTGTGCCAGATTCCTTACGTACATTTACCAAAACATGAATAAATACTAATGGCAATTCCAACACAACCCTTAATCAGTATTAATGACAGTGCAAACATAACTGGCCTGATCATACTCAAAAATTAGTTGGGGTTCTTGTGACCACTATAAACCATTTTAAAAAAGATATATTAATATTTTTAATACTTAATATATTTTAAAACTATTTTGTCTTAGGAGTCTAAAAATACGGTGTATGAAATGCCATTGAACTCCTGTATTCCAGTTAACATTTGAAACCCAATCCAAAATACGATTCTTACTCAAGCATAATTTATTAACATAAACCTCTGTTGATAACCTTTACACTCTTCCTGAAGAGAAAGTGTTTGTAAATATGCCTCTTATTGAATGACTCCAATTTTTTTAAGATTAGATGAACAGTAGCTTGATTAGAACAACAATTAATGCTTGTTTAAGTGTCATTTTTATTACTGTCTCATTCTACAGTTAAACATTACCTGTGGTATCTTACTATTAATATATTAATGACATAATAGCACTTGTCATTTTTTAGGACCTTCCCTTTAAGATTCTTGAATTGCTTTATGACTATTAGTGTGACGTTATAACAGCCTTCCATAGTAGATAAACATACGATATTTGCTTTACTTAAAAGAAACTGAGGCATGTAAAAATTACTCAGTGCCATATCAAAGGGTGTTTTATCGATAGATATTTTGGAAACCTCCTTTGCAGCCAAGACAGCCCAATGCAGCTCTTGTTAGAGGCAGCTTTTAGCTCATTGCAATCAATATGTTCTTAATTGTTCTGGAATTAAAATAGCCTTAACTGGAAGAAGTGTTCTGAGAGCCTGACCAAGCCTTGAATTATTTCAAGGGGAAAGAATACCATCCTCACATTCTCTCTTACTCATGCTTTGGAGAAAGTGGCTGGTCCTTGAGACTATTCTAGGTCTTCATATCCCTGGATTGAAAAACCCTGCCCTAGAAACCTGCTCCCTTTTCAGGCAGGGAAGCAGGCTGTGAAAAGCAGAATTTTGCTGGCAGAACTATTGCTCTTGTGTGGCTATCGGAGTGGGGCTGGGTTGTTGACGTGGTTTTCCATCTTCCTCACTACCAACCAGCTCGAAGTCACCACCGTGTCCCTCAGGAGTCTGCACTGATTTGCTCCATGACCGACTAGCTGGTACGGGGCAGGCAGCCATGTCCTTGCGTGGGTTGTTGTGCCTCAGCTATGTGACCTGGGTGTTCAGGTCCTATTGTTCGTGTGCTGCCACCCACGAGAATGTCTCATCAGATTGTTTCCCGACAATGTCTCTTTAATCCATTTTAGTTATCGATTAGGTCACCAGCAAGAATTCCAATAACTGTGGTTGAGATTGTTTGGGAGGTCTGTGAGGGGCATTGCAGGTATTTGATATTAGTCTGTTAGACGTTAATATGACTGTACTCTGCAAATATGTGAAGAATGAGGCTATACAAAAGGCACGTGTACCTCTGTGCAAAGGATGCTCTGCGAGGGAGTTCCTGATCTCCCTAGCTCTCAGTATTAGAAACAAAGAAGTGTAAATGGAACTAGAGAGAACCAAATCCAAAAACCATACAAAAAATCCTTTTTCTCTAAGTGCCCAACTCAAGGTGAAATTCCTGTCATACAGAGTCATTGAGGCCAGTAGTCCAACAGGAATTTAGCAAGCCAACGTTGACTGCCCCACTTTGCAGCTGCAGTGCTCAACGCTGAGGTCCCGTGCATAGAATTTGCTTCAGGATGAATTCTGGGATGGGTTCAGTCCAAATGGTTCAGGTATTTCTAAGAATATGACTTAGGAAGAGTGCATTCCTCTTCTGCCAACTGTGGAATGTCCACCTCTGCCCACTGGCACTCCAACTTACCTCACTTGCTCCATGCGCTGGACCTCAAGACTGCACACCTGCTGAGAGGGGACCAAACTGAATCCAGGTATTGGGTCTCCTGATTTCTTGTTACCACTATTTAAAAGAGCCCAGAAACAAACACTAGTTACTGTTAAGATTGCAAAGTAAAGCATCCCAAACTAGGACATGACAGAATTTACGTTGCTTATGTGCTTATCTATATTGGCTATCGACATTAACTGCAGGATCTCATGGCTGCGTCCCACAGGACCCTTCCCTCTTTCAGATCAAAAGAAGTCTCCACTGGAGATGGACTGGGTGGCTCATGGAAGAAGGCTGATGTGGATGCCCATAGCTGAGTTTATCACACTCAGGTGTCTTTATGAAAAGATGGGCACTTCCAGGATGTGATTAGCCCACCTTACCACGTGACTGTCTACACAACTCCATCTGAATTGTGCCTTGTGAGTATCTGTCCCTTCCACTGACTGCAGAGGCACCCCGTGGGAGGCTCCCTGATGCAGGTGTCGACTTTGCAGATGTTTAAAGTCCAGTGATGTGACTCCTATCCTTGGTGTGTAATGGCAGATGCCACACAAGGGAAGTTTGAAAAAGCTGGAGGGCTTCAGGTGGGTTTCCAACATCTGTCTACTTTGGGTCATGGTAGAGCAGTGCAGATTCTGACCCAGTGCAATAAGGCAACTCCGGTGTGTGTTTGCTGAGCTGACAGTAGCCTCCTATATCAGCTCAGTCAGGTGAGATGGGCTGACCTAAGGGGCTGTGGGTGCTAACAGGGAGGTCCTGCTCCCCTCTTCAGCACCCTGACACCTCTGCTGTGCGTTGCTGGTGTGTCCTTTGCCCCGCGGCAAAGGTGCTAATGTGTAGCTTGACTGAGGAACGGTAGGGAGGAGAAATATGAGTGGAAACTTGGCAGCTACCAGCGAAAACAGATATTGTGAGTCTGCGCTGCGATTTTCCAAATAAACCAACATGATCTCCCCTTGGCATATTCATATCACAGTTTTACAGCATAAATCAGGTTGGAGGAGCAACAGTAAAACAAAAACTTTGAAATGAATCTCTGCTACTAGGCTTCCCGCAACAGCACTGTAAGCGGGCTTTGTGGTGGCAACATAATGCACAGTCCATAGTCCCAATCCTTTCCCAGCCCTGGTGTCTTTCGGAGTTTCCAAGTTCCCTCAGGTCCCTGAGAAGGGAGAGAAGTTGTTTTGGAGTGAGGCAGAATAAATAGGCTTGAACCATGGGCATGGGGAACCTGGAGTTGAGCTACAACATAGTTACTCTAAATTTAGTTCTAAATACACAGAGGTAAGTCACCTCAGATGGCTGCTGCTGCAACAGAAATGGATATCTCTGGATATCTCGGGGGAGACATGAAAATATTCCTCCAGAACAAACAGGCAGAGATAAGAAATGGATTTTAACCCATGTTTTAGTGTTATATGTCTAAATATGCCCAAGTTAATAAGGGCATTAGAGGGAGTGAATATCTCTGAAACAAGGATTCCTTAAGCCTGCAGAAGGAGCTGATCTGGAGTCTCCCAGGTGCTGGCAATGTACTTTATGCTACTGCTTGGTGACTTTGGGATGTTGGAGCACCTGATGACCCAGCAGAGCAGTGAGGACAAATCTGCCGAGGAGGTGTCACGGGAGCATTACCTTCCTAGGTGCTTCTGTCTACTTGAAACCAGCCTTGAAGATCCACAGACATTCTCTTCCCAAAGTAGCTGAGCCTTGCTGAGCTTATCCGGGCACTCTTATCACCTTGAAACCATGTTTAGGGATATGGCTGTACTTCACTCTCACCCATGAAGACATCCCTGGAAGTGTTCAAGGCCAGGCTGGATGAGGCTTTGAGCAACCTGGTCTAGTGGAGGGTGTCCCTGCCCATGGCAGGGGGGGTGGAACTAGATGATCTTTAAGGTCCCTTCCAACCCAAACCATTTTGTGATTCTGTGATCATTCCAAATGTACCCCCTTCCTTCTTCAACCCCAAGCTCTATATGCTGAGCTTGACATCATATGGTATGGAATATTCCTTTGGTCAGTTGGGGTCAGCTGGCCCAGCTGTATCCCCTCCCAGCTTCTTGTGCACCCCCTGCCTACTCACTGGTGGGTGGTGTGAGGAGCAGAAAAAGCCTTAATGCTGTGCAAGCACTGCTCAGCAATAACTAAACTATCCCTGTGTTTTCAATACTGTTTCCAGCACAAATCCAAAATGCAACCCCATACACTCCAGCCAAAACCAGTACACCATACTACATGTTAAAGTAGAAGTAGCTCTTGCCTCTGTGCTTGTTCACTTTGCAATGCAAGTCATGCTGGTTTTATTAATTTTGACCTTTCATGCTTCTTTTTCTCTCTTTCCTTATAGAATGGTTTGGGTTTGAAGGAACCTTAAGGATCATCTATTTCCATTCTTAAATGCTTATGTACGAGTAGTTTCAGGGAACATTTGACTTGGTGTTGTCTTACGACTCACAAAATTACCAAAAAGACAATCGTATCCTGGGCTGTGTCAGGAGAAGCGTGGCCAGCAGGTCGAGGGAGGGGATTGTCACCCTCTACTCTGCTCTTGTGAGACCCCACCTGCAGTACTGTGTCCAGCTGTGGAGCCCTCAAAATAAGAAGGATATTGAGCGGTTGGAGTGAGTCCAGAGGAGTCCACGCAGATGATCAGAGGGATGGAGCACCTCTGCTATGGGGACAGGCTGAGAGAGTTGGGCTTGTTCAGCCTGGAGAAGAGAAGGCTCTGGGGAGACCTTATTGCAGCCTTCCAGTACCTGAAGGGCCCTACAAGGAATCTCGGGGGGGGGGGGGGGGGGGGGGGCTTTTTACAAGGGCCTGTAGTGACAGGACAAGGGGTAATGGGTTTAAACTGAAAACAGGGAGATTTAGATTAGGTATCAGGAAGAAATTCTTCCTGGAGAGGGTGGTGAGGCACCGGCACAGGTTGCCCAGAGAAGCTGTGGATGCCCCATCCCTGGCTGTCTTCAAGGCCAGGCTGGATGAGGCTTGGAGCAACCTGGTCTAGTGGAGGGTGTCCCTGCCCATGGCAGGGGGATTGGAACTAGATGATTGTTAAGGTCCCTTCCAACCCAAACCAGTCTGTGATTCTATGAAAATTACATTTCTTCATTGCTCAACCCCCAGCCCTTAGTGTAAAGACTAGTCGTATACCATTCTAGATTGCCAGTGTTATTTA
Organism: Rhynochetos jubatus; assembly: GCA_027574665.1. Taxonomy (NCBI): domain Eukaryota; kingdom Metazoa; phylum Chordata; class Aves; order Eurypygiformes; family Rhynochetidae; genus Rhynochetos; species Rhynochetos jubatus. The sequence goes on from CM050652.1 coordinate 15,629,041, forward strand.
ACGTCTTCTATCTTTAATCTGTACCCTAACAATAAACACAAAACATATATATAAATGTTTTGCTTTTAAGCTGCAGATAAAGGCCCCCAGGTTGGCAGGATCTGGTGAAATTCACTCTGGACTACTTAAGAAGTCAGAGAAGAAACCTCTTCAGAGGCCTGGAGAAGGGTGGAATGGTGGAGGAGTCTTGCTGAGTGTGAAAGGATTTACTTATTTTTAACTGAAGGAGAAGGGAGAATGAAAGGAATTTGAAACTTTTATGTAAGTTTTAGCACCTTGAGGATAATAAAGAGATAAGCAACAATGAACAGACTTTTTTCAAGAACAAATTGTATCAAACTGATAAAACATTCTCTATGAAAGTCTGACCAGCCCAGGGTAGAGCTGAAGTACATGTGAAACTTTCTAATGACAGTGATACTAGAGCTGATGAGTAAGTACCCAACAGCATTGTAAAATCTCCTTGGAGATGATAAAGAGCAGGTTGGATAGCCCTGGGGACAGCTGGGCAGATGCCCAGAACAAGGCACAGCACCTGTGCTCCAACTTGTGCCCGTTGCCTCTATCACCGTATTTTCTTGCACAGGGGAGGCAAAATTGGACACAGTCTTCTAGATGTAGCCCCACAAGCACTGAATAGAGGGAAATAATCCCCTCTCTCAACCTGCTGGCTACATCTTTGCTCGTGCAGCCCAGGGGGCTGTTGGCCTTTGTTGCCAAGGCACGTTGTAGGCTCACGGTCAACTTGGTGTCCACCAGGACCTCCAGGCCCTGTTCTCCAGGACTGCTTTCTCGCCAGCTGGAACTCAGCCTACACCATAGCATGGGGTTAGTGCCTCCCAAGTGCACGACTTCGTTATAATGTACTATATTAACAGACTGGCACATGGTATCACAAGCAAACAGTAACGTTAATATAACTAATCTATATCAATTTCTGTTCTTAAAGGGCAAACTGCAGATTAGCACTTGATTCCACAGTGTCAGTCGATGGGCTGAGCTAGATCAGGACATTCTCCCGTCCAGGGACCATACAGTGCTTACAATGTTAATGCTGCAGTGATTTAGATGCAGGAAATATGCTCTGTTTATCACACTGTTATCACCAAGAAAGCTCCAAGCTGCACGATAACATTGTGCTTCAGGGAGAACTTTGACTTTTATAGAAGCAAGATGATCTAACAATGGGAATTTATTACTTCAAAGACTTTCTGTCTGAACACTGAAAGTGTCCCTGACTCTCTGTGCAAAATTACCTGTTCGCCACAAAAGCTCCTTGCTCAGGGGATTTAAAGGCCAGATCCTTGATTAGGAGAGCAGAGCATGAGAAAACCCATCCCCTGACTAGAAGTGTGCCATTTCCTTGATGTAATACATATCTATTGAAGGCCGTCTGCAACTTAATTGCCTTGTTATTTAGGTTTTATTTTTATTTTAATTGCCTTGTTTGCCAGAGCTTTTGGAATCAGATAAAACAGAATACTGCATAGTCACTGCATTTTTTAATGGCCTTGTTTGGGGACAAAAGCAAGATTTTAGTTAACATGAAAATTGTGTGGAAACTTTCCACCTCAGTTTAGATTCACATGCTTTCCAACAACAATAGAACCAATGAATTTTACAGGCGTTTACAAGGTATTTGTAGCTTTGGTTTTGATTTTTATTAAATCCTGAAAATGTAACTGGAAGCTTAAAATAAAGTGCTTTTTTTTTTTTAATGTGAAAATTAAGTGGCACTTTATGATCAGCTCTGATATAAATGTTTATTAAGAAGTTTAAATGGGCAACAACAAACATGGCACAGGGCAAGGAAAACATCAGTGAGACATAACCCTGCCCTAATTCATGTTGCGAAGACTTTGAATTGTGGGCACTGCACAGTTTTATCCGGCAGTGAACCATTTTTTCTTTTGCATAACCTCCTAGAAATAACACAGGCTTTTTCCCGTGTTCAAACCAGGCTTTCATATGCCACATCGGCCTCATCTGTAATCTCCTCTCTAGACAGAAGGCCACAAATTTTTAGAACGGTGTCATGTGCAGAGAACAGGATTTTACAAGGTACACCGAGTGACTGATATGCGAAGCCACTCACACCTATTGAGAAATAATAAATACCCAGGAGGAAGTCAGATGGAAGGAAATGGGAGGGAAGGACATCAGACATAGAGCTCCCACTTTCTGTCTGCAGCACAGACTTGATAAAGTTAAGCACACTGACGACTGGAGCGTGATTCATCTCTGCTTCCTTTGAGGGGCAGCAGCGCAGTTGTATCCCTGGGACACCCAGGGCAGGACCCCATTGGACCACCCAAGATGCTCAACTAGCACCCAAGTTCTCTGTGCCCGTGGAGGCACGCCTTCTTAAATGGGGTGAGTTTTTTCCCACCATCTTTGACTATCTCAAAGTCAGATGTTTAACGTAGGTCACCTTGGTCCCCGCTCTGCTCGGTGGATGGTCGGGATACAGTCAGCCGTTGGAGCGCAGTCCTTGACACCCACCGTGGGACAGGATGAGTAACCACCTCAATTTGCCAGTCTCTCTAAGTCTCCCATAGGAGCCCAGAAGCTTCCTATTAGACCTGCTAAACCAGATGTCCGACCTTGACAGCTGCGGTGAGGTGAGACAAGTCCTGTCTTGATCGCCTGCTTTCCCTGTATAATAAAAGCAGAGGCAGGAATCCTTGAAGGCCCCAAGGAAGATTGTGCTGGCCTTGGTGCATGCCTATAGGATAGGCAGACAAGATCTCCTGGGTGCTTATTTTCAAAGGCACCTGCTGACCACACAGGGAATTTTGGTACTTGCTTTAGGAGGATGGCTTCACTAGGTGCCTAACATTTAAATGCAAATAAGAGTTGCTCCCTCAGGTGAGGCAGCTGGATTGCACCTCACTCAAGCCACTGCCAGGGGCAGGGTGCTGGGTGCTTAACCACAGTATGTAACAAGGTCTTAGGTATGTCATGGTTCTGCTTGGACCAATGCCCTTTCTGCGGTCACCATGTGGTATAAGAAAACCCAAATGGGTCCTGCCACTAGACCCAGCTCTGGTGCCCTTTCTAGGGTCTGGGACCCCTTTTTAACTTCCCTTTGGCTTGAAAATGCAGTTCTTCAGCCTCCCTGACCCCTTGCTTGCCTACGTGTTCTCCTTCAGAACTGCAGCTAGCAGAGGAATGTCCTGACTGCTTAACTCTCCTGTGAGCATTTGGGAGCCACAGATCTTTGTAAAATACCTACAGAACAGCGTACATACCAGGACTCCTGATACGCTTTAGAGACGCTTATCCTGCCTCTTCAGTGAATCTGAGGTATGCTGCTATTTTGCATCTGGCCCAGATGCCCATCCACTTGCCTTCCTCCTTCCTATATGTCCCATATTGCCCACACATTGGTGCAGAACCTCAGACAGAAGACATGACTTGCTGTAGCTTTCTCTCCACTTCTCTACTCAGCTTTACTGCTTGAGTGATAGGAAGCTTCTCTAAGCAAAACAGTAAGCTGAGCAGCACAATACTCTGCTTTGGGCAAGGATACAAAACAAAATGCCACCTCTGTCTCTATCTGGATATACCTTACACTGCCATGGTGCCCACTCTCACCCAAGAGAGGAGTTTACCAAAAGGATTTACCAAAGATAGGAGGAATAAACTGAAAATGTGTTTTGTTAAATATGGCTTTGCAAGGTACAAGACATTGATGACCTCCATGAAGTCTTTGGATGGAGTGTGGTAGATTTTTTAGTTCTGTTTTCCGAAGTCAGAGCTAGCCTAATAGTCTGGCTAGAGTGATAATCTTGGTATGTGTGCATAGGTATATGTGTAAAAATGCAATTTGTAATGCAAGAAAATATTCAGTATTTCAAAGTACTTCTCTCTAAAACATTCTTGCAGATCTGTTGGTCTCTGCAGACGTGTTGCCCTCTGTTGACTTCAGTACGTGCCTGCAGCTTTCCTCTAGCTTCAAGTCAGAGCCGACTCTTGTGTTCAGGGCAGCTAACCAGAAGACTTCATGATGCAGTTTATTTTCCTGACACAGAATCATAGAACGGTTGAGGTTGGAAGGGACCTCTAAGGGGTCAGCTGGTCCAGCCCCCTGCTCAAGCAAGATCACCTGCCAGTGCTCGGTCACTCTCAGTGAACGTTTCCTGATGTTCAGAGGGACCTTCCTGTGTTTCAGTTTGTGCCCGTTGCCTCTGGTCCTGTCCTGGGCACCACTGAGAAGAGCCTGGCTCCGTCCTCTCTGCACCCTCCCTTCAGGCATTTACATACATTGATGAGATCCCCCTGAGCCTTCTCCTCTCCAGGCTGAACAGCCCCAGCTCTCTCAGCCTTTCCTCGTAGAAGAGAAGCTCCAGCCCTTTCGTCATCTTCGTGGCCCTTCATTCGACTCTGTCCAGTATGTCTGTGTCTCTCTTGTACTGGGGAGCCCAGAACGAGACCCAGCACTCCAGCTGTGCCTGCCCAGTGCTGAGCAGAGGGGAAGGATCACCTGCCTCAACCTGCTGGCAATACTTTGCCCAATGCAGCCTGGGAGCCTGTTTTGCTGCAAGGGGACGTGCCATGTGCACTAGTAAATGCAATAAAAAGCAGGAGTGTACCCAGGTACTGTAATGTCAGTGTTCATGAGAGGCGTGCCATTCCCAAAGCAAGGTGAGGCAGAGTCATGCCAGAAGCAGAAGAACAAAACACTTGGGTGATCATGGTTTACAACTACCACAGTCCTAAAGGCAATCCACTGAGGATCTGATCTTTATATTCGTTATTACTCAGAGATGTAAAACCTCAATAAAATATTTTAACAACCTCCAAATTCCAGTAGAGTCCCCAGGAACTGCCTCAGAAAGGCAGTCCCAGCCACCGTGACCCCAAGTGGCACGCAATTAATGGGCAGGGCTGTTTGGAGGCCTGCAGCAAATGCGACAGCGGGGTCCAGCCCTGCATTCCCGCTGTGCCCCTTCGCCTTACCGCTGTCCCATTGCACCAAGACATGCTTTGATGCTTTCTGCATTCCACCAAGTCCCCTACACCTCTCAGTACTCCTGGGTCCTGAAGCAATCACCACACAAGCTGCCTTTCCTTTGGAGGCCATCAGCACCTTCTCTAATTTGAGAAAACTTCACAGTCAGCACAAAGCCGTGGCTGAGCCCTCCAGCTGGGACACAGAGAGTGCAAAGAGATGCTGCATCTCTGCAGAGATTTCCCTGCAGGGCTTTCTAGGGGCTCAAGGGCTTTCCTCCACCTCTTGGAGGGGTACGGTGACAGGCTCCCCTTTTGTCTGCCCTGTCCTCCTCTTGCACTTGTTACACAGAGATTGCTCTCTTAGCCAGAGATGACATACCCAAAGCGTGTCCTTCAGAGCCTCGGGTCATTTCTTGTTGCAGAACATGGTCTTGTTCGCTGCTAGCAGTAACAACGTGCTTATGGCATTCAGATCTAGGTCTGGAAAAAATTTAATTTCCCTAGAAATACTCATGCAATGCCAAGCACTGCCTGTGCAGAGGGGAGGGCTCGGTACCGCGCTGCGCCCCAGGGCTGGGACACCGGGGGAGAGACCGTGGAGAATTAAACCATGTTGGCTGAGTACTTCCAGTTAGCTACAGCTGGAAGGTTTTTTGCTTTTTATTCTCTTTGCTTGGCTCATTAGTGAGGATGGGAGAAAATGATGGGGCCATGATACTTTTGCTACAAGCATCAGGGAAATCCGGGATGATTTCTCATTAGCCAGCCTAAGAGTTAGGGATTTAAAAATAAAATAGATATATCAGACACATCCAGTCTCAAGTGTTGTTGGAGGTGCAAGCAGAGAAATCCACATGTAGAAAGACAGAAGAGGAATCCTGCCCGTTCCCTTTGAACCCGCGTGCTTCCACACAGTGTTATTAGGTGCCGGCGCACTCATTACCTGCTGCAATTTTGACAGATCTGACTATATTTTATTGATGGGCGAATTGCTCTTCTTCCTGGTGGTTCCTCTAAATAATTTAAGCCTGCTATAATCAGAAAGGCTGGCATTTACGAATGTTACGCCTCTCTCCTAAGGGATCTCCAAAACTTGTGCTGTATGATGTGCTCCTCTGTGTGGGAAGTGGCAGAACACTGCCACCTCATGGAAACCTTGGTTTTCTGCAAGAAATGGGGGAGGAAGCCCAGGAAACTTGGCAGCTGTTTTCGCACGGACAGTATTCTCACTTTGGGGCAAGATGGGCGGTCAGTATTATGAACCATGTTGCATATTATTTAACTGAAGTCACACGTAGACGCTTGTAGCATAAACTGAACAGAATATTGCACATCTGCTGAACCAGGTGTAATTCAGTAGAAGAGCAAAACGGTCTCGGCCCGTTGCTGGTCCCCCCCAGGTGATGAAGGGTTTACGTTTGCAAGTATCGATGTGTCGAGGACCCCTTTTTTTTTTTTCTCCTAGAGAACAAATAGCCTGGAAGAATAGAAATACCATAATATTTTTTCCTGATTAAATAAATTGAAAGCAATTATACCAGGTCACTTGAAAACTTTTCTAAAATGGGATATTTTAGCTTTTCTTTTTTTTGAGTATTTTAAAATTTGAATTTATGTCCATTTCCCGGTCATCCAGAAGATAGAGGTTTCATCCTGAAAAATGAAATACTTTGACTTCGCTTGTGCCCAAGTTTTATTTTGATTCATCAGGTGTGGATTTGTGAGCTCTGCTTGACCCAAATATTCCTTTTAGTGCCAGGCAAGGCTACGACCTTCAGGTCCGCCCTGCGAGCGCCCTGTCGCTTTAAGAGCCTCATCTGCATATCCCCGCCCCGCCCTCTTAGGCCCCGCCCCCGAGCCCTGCCCTCAGCCCTGCACCGGGCGGCCGCCTCCGCCAGGGGGCCTCGTCGCGCGGCGGCGCCCGCTCCTCCCGCCGCTCCCGGCCCGGCCCATTGCGCCTGCGCGAGTCCGCGGAGTCCTTGGAGCGGCGGCTGAGGGGCGCGGGCTGAGGGCCGCGAACATGCAGCGCTGGGGACGCGTCTCCCGCGCGCTCGCTCGGGTACGGTGCTGGCGCTGCCGCGGGGCGGGCGAAGGGAACGGAACTGAGCCGTGCCGCGCTGGGCAGCTCAGGCCTGGGCTTCCCGCACGCCCCCCCCCTCCCCCCGCCCCGGGAGCGGGGCGTGAGGGCGGGCGGAGCCCGAGCAGGCGCCCTGGGGCAGCCGCGGGGTTTGGCTGCGCTCCCCTCGCTCCTCCGCTTTCGCCTCCCTCGCAGGGGGCGGGAGTCGCTCCTCTCCTGGCGCGGCCCCGGGCTGAGGTGACGCGGTGCCCGCGGTGGCCCCGGCTGAGGTGACTCGTTGCCCGCAGTGGCCCCGGCTGAGGTGACGCGGTGCCCGCGGTGTCGCCTGGCGCCCCCCGGGAGGAGTGGGCTCGGGGTCTCGGCCCTGCTGCCGTGCGGCTGGCCGGCGCTGGTCCTCCCGAGCGCGGAGGGGCCTGCCGCGGCCCGCCGGAGGCTTCGGCCGGGCGGAGCCGGGGGGCGGGTACGTTTGTGGCTGTGGAACCCGCCCGCTCTCAGGGGGTCGCTTCCCGCCCTTTGGGCAGTACCGGGGGCTTCAGAAAGTCTCTGCTACTCCAGGCACCGGGTGATGGGTCCGTGGGAGGCTTGTAGCAGCTGCGCTGTGCTCTCCCGCTGCCGTTCAAAAGTCCTGCCCTCCAGAACCGGCTCCGAGGTGTTACTGCTGGCAGGAAGTGGCTGAAGGGTATGGTTATGGAACTGCAAGACTCCTTGTAAACTCCTGTGGGTGTCTAATTTATGGCATTAAGTGGTTTGGGAGCCCCGTAGGAAGGGTTGAAAGTTCGTGTAGTTGGAGGCAGCCTTAGGCTGACGTGACGGCAGGTGTAGTGCTCGGCTGAGGCTGCAGAGACGCAGGACCTCTTGTTCCAGGCAGTGTCTGCTGCATTCATGTTTCTGCTGTGCTTAACTGGTGACTGTAACTGTGTGTTTGTCTGCGTGTGGTTGAATGTTTACTTTTCTTCAAGGGTAGACTTCAACTTTTAAAACTAAGTTGTTTTTCCTCTTTCTAGAGAAGCCATTTCGATCGAATTCATCATGGTCTCCAGGGCGTTTGTGCAGTGTCACAAAGGACCTATGCCGATCAAGGTAATGAATCGTGAATGCAAAAACCAAAGCTCTGCAGACTCCGAAATCAGTCTTCCAGGTGACAGTGAAATCCATGTCAGCTTAGAGATTTAAATGAAAAATAGTCGTTTATTTGTCTTATTTATAGCTTTAGCTCGATATTAAATAGAAGTTGAACTTTATATAACATGAAAACAGTGATGGTAATTAATATTCCAAAGGGGATTGTGGTTACGAGAGATGAATTAGGTACAAGGTTCATAGCTTCTGCTGCGTTCATAATCAATAGAGGTTGCACGGATCTCTGTTTCAGCCATGCCTTCTCCTTTATGAACTGCAATCATTATGGCACTCAGTAAGAGTTTATCTTTTGCACTAATCATTAATAGAAGCTGTGTTGGAAAAATGTGATAAAGAACTATCCAGACATCTTGGGTTAAGTTCTTAAAGGATTTAGAACAAGAGGGGTGCGTCAAATAGAATGCGATTTCATTTCATGTTATTTTCCCTGTAAAATTTCAGACTGGCTGTTTCAGTTACTTTCAGATGTGAGGTGTCATTCACTTCTCTAAACGTAGGTGATGAAGTTGCATTGTTTTTAGTAGCTATTTTGCTTTTTAAAAAATTCAAACATGAATTGTTTTCCGAAACTATAAACTTGTATTCCTGCAGTAAAATTTTAATTGTTGAAACAAAAGTAACTCCAATGCTCTCTGTTTCAGTTGATGCCGATGTCACAGTTATTGGCTCTGGTCCTGGAGGGTATGTTGCTGCTATCAAAGCAGCACAGCTTGGATTTAAGGTGAGACCTCACTCAGTGGAATATTCATACAGGTCAACCTGAAAGGTGTTTGTGTGATACTGAAAACCTGAAATTCTTCTGTCACATCTTGAGCCACCAGATGCTGTTGACATGTTGGTGATCTTTCTTTACCCTGCTTACCCAGAGCATGCAGAAGGTGAGATGGAGATGTGGAGGTATTACTGTGTGTAGCCCTGCTACTGACAGAGCTGCTCAGGATAGCTTGCTTTTGGTTGGAAGTGATAATTGTGGTGGTCTTAATCTTGTGGAAGAGAAGGTGGGAGAAGAATGCTAGGAAGGAATTTTTCTCCCAGTGAAGAAAAGGCAGGTGGGAAGACAGTGACAAAAAGGCCACTGGAAAACCGTCCTGAAGAACAGACTGAGGGAACTTGAAAGTGGGGAAAAAAAAAATTCAACTGATGTGGATTTTGAGTGAGTAGAGGGAATTCCATTGCCATATGAGAATTTTAGAGGCAAAAATATGTAGAAATATTTTTCTATTTTGTAGTAGAATTACAATTACTATCTGGAGTATTTAATTTACATTTATGTTCATCTTTGTTTTGTCTGTTGTTTTTAAATGCCTTTTGAAAGAGGCAACTTTTATCTAATGTGCCAACCTACTCCCTTGGCGATGCATTATTAATTATCTGAGAAGGTGGTGCTAGCAGAGACTGCATGTTCCTGCTGGCTGACGTGTCCTAATGCTTCTGGACTATGACAGCTGGACTTGATGGCAGAAATGAGTTGCTTAACCACCTAGTAAGGACAGGAGCTCCTGTTGGTGATGGAGTTCCAGTGAAGCACTGGAACGGGGGCCTAGATAGTGTGTAGTCTTCATCCGTGGATATTTTCAGAACTTGGGTGGACAAGGCCCTGAGCCACCTGGTAACATCTTTGATGTTGACTGTGTCTGGAGCAGGAGGTTTAACTAGATGGCCTCCAGAGGAGGTTCCTTTAGCCTTAACTTTTCTGTAGTTCTGAGTGTTGTCCCTCGCTGGTCCTTACTCCCACAACTGGTTTCCAGTGATGTCTCTTGGGGTATCTTTCAGCCTTCTAATGTGTCACTGTACCGGAATAAAAATGTTTGAGGTTCCATTAGGAAGTTTTACATCTGCCTGGGACCTAGTGCAGATAATTGAGTTGTCTTTATCCGTGTTTATGAATTTTTATTTTTTGTACTCTTGCTTTTTGATGTGAGCTATTAGTACCTGAGAAAAAAGGTGCTCGGTGCTGCAGGTTTTAATTGAGATTGAGACCTTCTGCCACTTAAGTTCATGGGGTTTTTTATCCTAAAGCTGTTTTTTGTGGGTGTACGCCTGCTTTTCTTGGAGCAGTGCTGTCCTCAGGTACTTCATATCTGTGATTAACAGTAGGGTATCATATGAAAGGAGGTTAAAAAGTGCCCTGAATTATGTTTTTCATCATAGCAGAAGGTAATTTTGTTATACTGCTTCATAGCTAGTCAGAGTGGGCAAAATGCTGGCACGTGTCACCTGTAGCACTTAATAAACATGAAGAATGGTTGTGCTGCCCTTGAGGAATGTAAGGAGAAGGTTTTGTGAACCTGGCAAAAAGATAGATTCTGTAGTTACACCATCCATGGAAAAACCTGAGTGTGCTCTACTGCATTACCGAACTTTAACCTTCAATTTTAGCGCTCTGTCCGCTAGCGCACGTGTTAAGTCCTTGTATCACCACCACAGCATCCCACGTTATTGCCAGCAGTGTTCTCTGGGCACTGGCTTTTCAGCGGCTTGGCTTTGTTGGTGAAGTTGATGTAAAGTGGATGAGGCAGAACCTCCTTATCAGGTAAAGGTAGGAGCAGTCCGGTGCTGTGTGATCCACAGTGCAGCTTTTACAGCCCTTGGATCGGTTTTCATGCATGCCCGTGCTTAAAACAGGGGAAGGGTAGATAGGGGATCAGCGTGTCTCAGTGTGTTTCTGTGACTGATACGGTGGATTCTGCTCTTTGTTACATGACCTCTGCTTCAGCCCAGAAACAGGAATACAAAGAAATCATGAAAGTCTTTCAGCTGGGTAGTCACTTCTCAGCAGATTGGAGCTCTCAGAGTATACACCAAGGAACCAGTATTTTGAACAAGTGTGCACCTTGCAAAGGAGGGGATGCCAATTCTTTTACTGCTATAAAATGTTTATACTTTCTTTCCCTTCCCCAACTGATCTGTTTCTCCTTGAAGTTTTGTTTTTCCTTTGCACGTTTGGATGTTGGGAAGCTGATGAGAAGGAGATGAAATATTTTCCATCTCCGTTGGTATTGACCATATTTTTGCTGGGTTTTGCTTTACTTGATTTCTGATTTTTCTTTCTTTATAGGTATTGGCACAACTTCATAGCAATGGGTCTTGCAGGGTAGCATGTGTAGAGAGGGAAGTGTTTGTGGCTTGGGGGTTTCATTCTGGTTTGTTTTCTTTGAAAAGATTGGTTCATGCAGTTTTAACCTGTGCTGGTTCATTTATCTGTTGTTTGTGATTACTTTGTTTTAGGAATCTTCTGTGTGATTCATGTCATTTTGCTTTTTGCAGGTTTGGGTTTTTTTAATTGTATGGCGAACATCTTTCACAGAACTGTGTGTCCTGTTTACTTGAGGCAACTTTGCGGAATTTTGAAGTAGAACAGCAGCACTTCAACTTGTATGAAGGTGTAAATGCTGCAGTAGGGAATGTGGCTCTTCTTGTAGAGAATTTTGTTGCAAAAATCCATTTTGTGGTTTTTAAGTCAGGAAAAAAAAATGAGGCAACATCTGAGCCACAAAATAAATCTAGGAATGAAAATAAGGAGAAACTCATAGAGGAGGAGTTACTAGATAAATGTCTGGTCTTTGTCATGGTTTCTAATTTGTGAGATATCCTGTAAGGAAGCGGTAGCACAGTATTACTCAACAATTCTTTTTTTCCCCACTCTTATTTTTCCTCAGACTGTCTGTGTAGAAAAAAATGAAACACTCGGTGGAACCTGTTTGAATGTTGGATGTATTCCTTCCAAGGTAAGCGTACACAGTTTGTCATAACTTCATTAAAAACAACAGGTACTGCGTGCATCACCTTGAAAAATGTTAAGGAGTTTCTCAAGATTGACGTAATTTCTTTAAAAATTGAAATTGTCATCCAAGTGAGCTGAGGACACGGGTAACACAAAGGGTTACAATTTTATTTGCTCAATAGCCAGGTTTTGTTTGCCAATTCTGTTCTGTGGGCTTTCCCAGATGAGGCAGAGAATGAAAATCAGAGGTGCATGCAGATGCATCTTCTCCCTCTGCGCTCGAGTCTGCGCTGTAACCAGTGATGACTGCTGTTTCTTATATTCTGTGAAGGTCTTGATTGCTTTATGTCAGTTTGTTCAAAATAAACCTGTAGTTTTGTCCAAGATGACGTTCTTACGTTAAAGGAGTGCTCAACTGTGTCACTTGAGGTAGAGAAAGTAAATTGGAGGGAGAGGCACCTCTGAAAAATCACGAACTCTGGTTTTGGTCGGATGCGCCATGCTCTGAAGAGCGCTGTCTCTCTTCTTTGACTCTACGAAGAGCCTAGTTTATTAGCTCTTGAATATCTGTCTAAGCTAAATTAGGGTTTTCACCAGCCTCCCCAAAATTCAGAAGAACCTGATATTTGATATTGTCAATCCATTTTTAAGTAATTTCAGAACTAGGGCCTAACTGTACTGCTATTTCTAATCTGTTTGCTCAGAGAGGTTTCGTTAGCATAGTAGGAGAAAATGCAGTATAAACACAAAGCTTTTTTAAATTAGATATAAATTTCCTTAACCATTTTAGTAATAGTTCTAATGAAGTTTGAAATGTCAGTATACTGAGGCAGAACTCAAAAATGAGGTGTCAGTCAACACAACGTTACTTTGAAAGTTTGGATCTCTGCTAGGATCTATTTCACTAACTTCTTGAGTCCCTGGCTTTTTTTTTTTTCTAATCCTTTGAAGTTCTTATGAAAATGCTTCTGAATGCGTGGCAAAACTTGGATGCTATCCAGAATTCTTTTGGATTGCAATAAACTTGTTAAAACGTGGATAAGTCAGCTGCATACACTGAGGCAGTAACAACTTAGTTAAATATTCCTTTCCAAAAAGCCGCCCAAAATAATACATTTGGCGTGGAATTTTTTCCTTTCTAACTGCTCAGGTCTGAAGTGGTGGCTGTGTCTTTAATTAATGTTGGATATTACAGGTTCAGGGGTATGACTGGTATGTAAGATGGGCAAATGAGTTTTAAAGAGAGGGAGTTGATCAGACTCGGGTATAAAAATGGAGCTGTCTTACTCTGACAGTTTTATTTAAGCACATGTATGTACATAAGGCAGGTATCTCAATGCGCTTTGGGTGTTTTACTGTACCTGCTTTAGATTTCAGTCCGCACAGGCTTGCGCTGTTGTCCTTCTGGCAAAGATAACCATAATTTCGTGTTTGGGATGGCTGTAGCGAAAGGCGTTGTTTTTCTTACCAAGATCCCTCCCGAACTATATTGCTGTTTCTAATCAGAATAGTTAAAGAGGTTCTGCGTTTCAAGATGCTGATTTGTAGACATCCTTATAAGAACTCCTCTCATTTTATCTTTGAATTCTGAATGCCCAGTGACCTGAGCCAGCTCTAAGCCATCTATCTTCAGCTCAACTAGCTATGCAGTTGTAGTCACTTCATCTCAACTACAAAATGTAACTCACATGTGTCTACCCAGGCTAAAATTATAAGAGGGATTTCAGTATAGATTTTCCTCATCCATTTTTTTTTGTATCATCTTTTATTGACAAGCAATCTCCTGTCTGAGGTAATATGGAAATTCTCCTGTGAGTGAGTCAGAATCATCATTTTTCCTCTATTTTGTCTGTTCCTATTTTTTTAATCACCCTAGTAATTGCCAATTTGTCTGGTGAAACGAGCAAAAAGGATAGATGTGAATTTAACCGTTTTCTAGTTTAAAGTATGTAACTTTATAAAGCACTTCAGTAAGAGCTGCTGTGTACAGTTTGTGTTTGCAATGCACCTTTTTAAATACGTACATGCCAGACTTTTTCTTAATAGTGAGAATGGTTTGCAAGTCACATCAGATTTTGTTTTTCTGATGATATAATAATAAAATCGATTGTGAATGTATGTCCCTATTCACATTTTCTGTGTTGCATTTTAGGCCTTGCTGAACAACTCACATCTGTATCACTTGGCCCATGGAAAAGATTTCGCTAATAGAGGAATCGAAAGTGAGTGTGAAAAGCACCTAGTCACTGTCTGTTAACATAAATGGTTTCCAGCCACAAGCAAGCTTTATTGTTTAAGTGTGACTACTATAGTTTTCTGGTCAGAAAACTCGTTAGACTTATTTATAATACCCTTTTTCTGTCAGTTGGAGGGTTAGGGACGTGACTGCTCCTTGAACCCTGAATAGGTAAGTTATATTTGAAAAGTATAATAGTGCTTTCTAACATAGCAGTTGTTGACTGTAACCCTCAGTGTTTCGAAGGGCAATTCAGCACATCTTAGTGTCCGAGCTGTTGATCGTGTTTAGGTTGGCTCCCGTAAATAACACGACTGCAATGTCTGATAGAAGCGTTTGGGTTTTTTTTCACCTCAGTCACAGGAATCCGTCTGAATCTAGAGAAGATGATGGAACAGAAGAGTGGTGCAGTGAAGGCCCTCACAGGTGGAATTGCTCATTTATTTAAACAAAACAAGGTGAGTTTAGATTATATACTGAGGTATATCCATGAGTTTTTCTGATTGAATTTCCTGCTTTATACATTTTCATATTCTTGCCATGTAAATTAATTCAAGTGACTGACTTGGCAAGGGCAGACTTAGACTGCTTCTAGGAAATCTTTAAATGAACAGTTCCTTCATTCTTAATCTGCTTAGAAGAATAGTATACAATTACTTTGTGATTTGTACCAGGTGGTGATGCAAAGGTATGTGTTAGCAGCTTCTCTAAAGCATTAATGAGATTCAGACTAAGTTATTAGCATAACTTATACAAGTAACGTGAATCTGAATTTACTGTGTTCTGATTACTAAAGGTTGTACACGTATCTGGGTTTGGAAAAATAACTGGCAAAAACCAAGTCACTGCAAGCAAAGAGGATGGCAGCACACAAGTTATCAATACAAAGAACATACTTATAGCCACAGGCTCAGAAGTTGCTCCCTTCCCTGGAATTACTGTATGTATTTGACAGCCTAATGGTACTTTTTCTTTCTATGTGTTTTATCCACATAATTTTAATGTGAAATAATTTTTTGCATCTGATTGCGCTTCACTTTCTCGGTGTTGTATACGTGTATAAGAGATTGTAAACCTCCCTTTGTGGATTTCTTTGTCATTAGATTGATGAAGATAATATCGTGTCATCCACTGGTGCACTGTCACTGAAAAAGGTTCCTGAAAAGATGGTTGTCATTGGTGCAGGAGTCATTGGTGTGGAGCTGGTGAGAGGATATTTAAACCACTTGGCCTTTAATTTATAAAGGAAGAGGGTGTTATTTTTTGTGTTGTATTTAACAGAAGTTTGGTTGAGTGAGTTGTAATGAAACTGTTCAGACTTCGTAGCCTGCTAGCTTCCTTTTCTACCAGAAAAGCTGGGATAAGTGTTTGTAGGTTCAGTACTCCTGTGGCTGGTTAGTTAAGCAGAGAAATGAGAGAGGAACAATCCCAAGATATTTTTTCTGTGATAGGATTGTACACGTTCTGCCTAACAACCAAAGGAGCAGAGACTTTGTACTTCATCGTCAGCTGAGTCCTTTTGCCTCTTACCTACGTGGTTCAAAAATAACGCGTATTTGCTGGTCTTGCAACTGCTTGCAAGCTTGCACATCTGCTTAGTGGTAGCTTTGCTTACTCTTTCCCTGCTGTATGGCCAGCAGGCTGAGTGGAATACTGTGTTGGATGGATGTGGGTAACTGGAGGCAAATAGGGTGTATGTGGGTTTTGTTGGTGAAGCTGATGATAGTGGTTATGGTTATAAATACATACAGAAGCAGCGGTGGTTCCATTTTATTGCATCAAATTTCCTTAATGTGGTATTTTGATTTTAATTTGTAGTGGTATTAGAACACCACAGGCAATTTCCTTTGGGTTTTCTGAGCTACATTCAGATTCTTTGATTTTGAATTTTTCTGTACCTAGAACTTACTAATTTATACTTCATTATGTTGCTAGCTATTTCTTTACAAGCTAAATTCCATTAATTCAATCACAGAAATTTTGGGTATGCAAGCAAGCACTGATAAATCCATTTGTTGTGGAAAGGCTGGGGAAAGTTAGACTTGTTTTATTCCACACTGTAACATCTGTAAAAAAACGGATCAGTTTGCTGTTATGTGTTGTCCTGCTTTCAAAGCTTATAACCTGTGTTCAATACTAAAGAACTGTGAAGTCTGATTTTTCAAAAAACCTTTTTACCTATATTGTTGTGATTGCAGGGTTCAGTTTGGCAGCGCCTCGGTGCAGATGTGACAGCTGTGGAGTTCATGGGCCATGTTGGTGGAATGGGAATTGACATGGAGATCTCGAAAAACTTCCAACGTATTCTTCAGAAACAGGGACTTAAGTTTAAACTGAACACCAAAGTTACTGGTGCTACCAAGAAACCAGATGGAAAAATCGATGTAGCGTGAGTGTTTAACATAAAACGAAAGGAATGCCATGTATATTCTTCCTCCCAATCCATCAGAAGTATTTAAATATGCAGTCTGATATTTTTTTTAAACAGGAAAAAAGGGTTTCTGATGAAACTTAATTCTTTAGTGCAATTTAATTTTTACCCTGTATTGTAACTTAGAGCTCATAAATTTGGGTTCATTGAGTCCTAGATTGCTTACACAGGAGAGGTTCGGATGGCTTGAGTTGAAGGTGTGCTAGTATAAAACCAGCGTGGTAATAGTGGGATCAGTAATAAAAGCAGAACTCTGAATCATTCTTTTCATGGAAGATCTTTGCTTCTAGTGTAATTAATACAGTCATTTTCAAGCCATTAATTCATGGCTGCTTACTGGAAGGGTTATTTTGTCCATGCCTCCTCTTGTCTCAGAGTAAGCGCGGCAGAGGTTTTAGTGCTTTAGAGCAGAAATAAATGAAACTACTTCAGAGCGTCTTAATGGCCACACTCAAGCCCTTGGAAGCCTTACGGGTGACCAGTAATACAGAAACATAATCAAGCAAATTTGCTTTGTAAAAGTCCACACGTACACACTACTCCTGTTCTTTTTTTCTTGTTAACGTAGTCTCTGTGCAGGACCTGTAGTTTGAATTTTAAGAAAATGCTTAACGTTACAAAATACTTAATGTTACCAAAGTAGGCGTAAATGTTTTTTCACTGGAATCTTAATATGGTGACTTTTATTTGCTGTATCGCCATGCCTTGGGATTGTCTGTCCTCCACCGTTGTAAAGGGCCTAGATTTGGGCTTCTGTACGTACCGTGCTGATGCTGCTTGGATCTCTCATGTGGTCTGTTTCTACATTTAGAATTCCATTTTGTTTCAGGAGCATGCTTTTGAACCACGCTTCTACTTACCCTCCCCGTGCTTTGGTTCTCGTGCTCTCAGAGCACATGAACTGAACTCATTCTGGGTGTAATTAAACACAAAGCTGCCCTTGAGGGATGCAACTGCTAACAGGGGTTTGCTTCTTGGGCCAGAAGAAAGCTTGCTCAGAACACAGGCCCTACCGCACCCCAACACATACACAGCTTGGATATCGAGTACTCAGCACCAGTTATTTTGCTGCACAGATTTGATCCTCTCGGGTCACGCTACTTGCTAGTGAATACATACCCTGAATTTCTGTATCCAAGAGTTGTTGACAATGTAGTAAGAGTTACTGTCCCTTCCTTTTGTACTCCTCAACCCTCGCAAGGAAGAAGCATGGGGCAGGCTGAATGCAGGTGTTTGTGATGCCAGATCCAGGCACTCTGGATCATATTAATTACTAGTCAGAGAAATACAGTGCTGAAAATTTACAGCTTAGCACTTTTGGTACTTTATTTTTCCATAGTGTTGAAGCTGCTGCTGGTGGCAAGGCAGAAGTAATAACTTGTGACGTGCTCCTAGTTTGCATCGGTAGACGTCCTTTTACAAAAAATCTAGGTCTTGAGGATGTTGGAATTGAACTTGATAAGAGAGGAAGAATCCCAGTCAATAACAGATTCCAAACCAAAATTCCAAAGTAAGTAAGACTAAATATTTTTTACTGTTTCTTAAGCAGAACTCTGTTTTTTAAAACTTTAGCCTACTAAAGCACTCTTGTTTTTAATTGCAGAATACAGTTTTCTGATAGGAAAACTCAAGGAATTTCAGGAACTGGATTTTTAGGCAACCTATGAAATTTTGTAATTTAAAAGCCATTGTGCATATTTCATGTCACTTCTTGAAGTGTGGTCATTCTGTGGAAACTGTTCTTTTATGCTTCGCATTTCTTTTGAAATTGAGTGTTTTCATCTGTTTGGATGCGAGTTTTCAGTAACATGTCAAACTGGCTATTATATAAGGTAGCCTAGGTGTGCTAGGATGTTTTTAAACACTGTCTTATTCTGTTTCATTGGTCTGATAGCATCTATGCTATTGGTGATGTAGTTGCTGGACCTATGCTGGCCCACAAAGCTGAGGATGAAGGCATTCTTTGTGTGGAAGGGATGGCTGGGGGAGCGGTTCACATCGACTATAACTGCGTACCCTCTGTGATATACACTCACCCCGAAGTGGCCTGGGTTGGCAAATCAGAAGAACAGCTGAAAGAAGAGGTACTGTTTGTTTCTCCCTCGGACAAAACTGGTGTTCTCCCTGGAATGGAGAGAACATGTCCTTCTCTGGGCATGACTTCATTGTCTAGTAGTTTGCCTAGCCACTTCTTCCAGGAGCGTTTCTGCATCTGAATTTATTGCTTAGGGTGTATGATTGAATGACTCCCCCCGGCGTGCCACTCTCCCAAAGATCACAGTTCTCTCCAGTGACTTCTGTTCTGTGGAGTTCATATTGCTCACTGGCTAATTAATCTTTTTTTAATATATCCCCTTCTACCCCTTTTGGTGGTGGTTCTTTCGCATTGCTCTGTGTGTCTTACGTCTTTTAGTTTTGTACTGCTTCTGCCCTTGTACTTACCAAATTGCCTGTATGGTTACATTGTTCTTGCTGGTCGCTCACTCAGCAACACACAACCTGTTTTGTAGGGTGTAGAATACAAAATCGGGAAGTTTCCATTCGCTGCAAACAGCAGAGCAAAGACGAACGCTGACACAGACGGCATGGTGAAGATACTTAGTCAGAAATCAACAGACAGGATGTTGGGTGCTCACATTTTAGGCGCAGTAAGTATTGTCGGTTGCCGCTGTCTTGGCCTTGTAGGGGGTCTTCCGTTTAGCGTTGCAAAGTAGTTGTCAAGCTGGGAGAAGTGGTGCTTGTAAAAAGAATGAACGTTTGATTCTGCTGTACTAACTTGTACTTACTGTTGTCTTCTGCAGCCCTGCCCTTCTTCCCGCTTTTCTGTTACTTTAGTGCTGCATCCAGCTTTTTTTTTCCCCCCTAGAGTTGCTAGGGTTAACTGGCTTCTCTGAGCAGTTGTTGTTTTATGGATGTTGCCAAAGACTTGAGAGAGCAGCAGAAATTGTTGACTGAAATTGAGGGAGCTGAACAAACTGGCTTTTTCATTGGTGTTTTCCTTTTTTCCCCCTCTCTGAACTTCAGACTCCAGCAAGGCAGTAACTGTGTGTTGTAGCTACCAAATCTGGGGTCAGTAGCTTATGGAACTTTGAAAAATCCTTTGCGAAAATGAGAAATCAGAAAATTCTGTTTGGGGAAAAATGTCACTTTCTGCTCTCCCACACTATCCAAAGTTAGACCCTAATACCTCTTTCTTTGTTTTTTGGCTTTAAATAATCTTTTTTTTCCCCTAAAGACATATGCAGAAACATTTCCATGCATCTTTAAGAGAAACACTGAAACGGTTCTCCCTTTTCCTGGCAGGAGATGTTATTCCCGTGAATGGATATACCGTCAACGCTAGTGGATGGACTTTTTGTTTCTGAATCCAATCGTCATAATTTCCAATAGAAATACATAATAAGCTGTTATGCTAGTTATTTTCTCTCACAGCGCTGGTAACTTAAAAATCAGCACGCCATAAAGGAAGCATGACTTAGGCTTATCGATGTGAGAGAGACGAGTTTTCTTCTTTGGGAAAAGAGCAGGGGAAAATCTTACGATGGTGGAGCTGAATGCTAAACATGTAACAGGTTTCACCATTTTTGACTCCTCAAAGAAATGTTCTCTTGGCACATACACATAGATACAACAAATGAGGGTGCAGCTGTAGTAACGCACTTCTAGTCGCCCATTCAACTTTCTGGGAGGGCGCTGAAGTTTTGGGGAGGTTTCAGCAGTGATAACGTACACTGTAGCTTTGAGAACGTGGGTATTACCTGACTAGTATCTTGTAGTGGTAAAATGCCCAGATTTTGCACAACTCTGTTAACGTGAGTCTTTGTTCTCTCATTCCTGAATTACGTTCAGGTTTACGCTAGGCTTGAGCACAGCCACCCGATAAAGTACTTCTATTAGAACACAGCAGAAGTGCTAGTTCTAATACCACTTTTCTTTTTTAGCAAAAGATGCTTATTTACAAGCTGCTACTGAGTGAGGAGAACCTGGCCAGCTGCCTAAAGATTTGTGCTAATTACAAATACCATTAATTTACAGGGTGCTGGGGAAATGGTGAATGAAGCTGCCCTTGCTATGGAATATGGAGCATCATGTGAAGATGTAGCCAGAGTTTGCCATGCCCATCCAGTAAGTCTTTTCTAAACGGACTGTCGAACACCAGGGTTACGCAGACATGCTCTCATTTTATGTAACTATGAATGACTTGTACCTTTTTGTGTTTGCTCTCTACAGACAGTGTCCGAAGCCTTCAGGGAAGCAAACTTAGCAGCATCTTTTGGCAAAGCTATCAACTTCTAAAATGAAAGAGCAGATCTTTGTACGTGTATGGTACATCTCTGAAAATGGACTGTGGGCCCTTATGGAAGGCTGAGTCTGAGTATTTTAGGACTGAATTAAGTGCATATTTTCATTTTAAACATCAGATATTTAAACAAAGTTTGGAACAAGTGGAATTATCCAATCTCTGTAAAATAAATACTTAAAATTATGTTTATTTACATGATGAATGTTGCAGAAAAACAGCCTGACAGAACTCTTCTTCAAAACCAAATGTTTCGCTGCTGCATGGGATTATCGGGTGTGCTGGTCAAAACTCTGGATAAGCATCCATCACACCTGGTGTTTTCTTATTTGTAGCAGTGATAGACAAAACCAGTTGAATGCTGGCACTTACAATGCCACTGGCACTTAAAATGCCACTGTCACTTCCGCACAAAGATGTTTCGTTCTAAAAGGATTAACTTGAGTATTTAACCTACTTCTTACATACAAATACCAAAACTTGTTTTGACCTAGGTAGTGTTGGGAGAAGAGGGGCTCGTATAGATTAATTAAAGCTATGTTGACTTTTTAAAGAGAACTCTGTGTGTGTGATTCTCCACATGTGGTGTTTTCATATTGAAAACTCATCGGGAAAAATCAAGTGCTGGTGGAGAAATGAAACATTGAAGAAAAGTTAATCTTACTGCTACTTAAATCTTTTATGTTGTTAAAGCTTCCCTTGTCCTTATCTCTCAAACTTGAAATGCTAAAACTGGGTAGTGAAGCAGCGCTTGCTGTTAAGTGCCGTGACATGAGGGTTATTCTGCACCTTCCACATGTAGCGGCTGCAGTATCGGCTCTCCACACAATTAAGGCATACTTTCTTGTTTTCTATTTTGTGCTCTCTTTCTGCCTCTTCTGTAGCAAGAGAGCTTAATAAATATTTAACATGGCTGGAGGGTCGTCTTGGGTTTTGTTTGCCTTTGTTTTGGTCAGCCCTGTTACTCCTTGTAGTGTCTAGGTTGTCGAATACGTGAAGAGACTCGCAAACAAGTGGTATCTTTGGAAGATCCCTAAACGTGTACCTGGAATGTGCCCAATTCCAATAGCTCATTTAAACTTTGTTTTGCGGGGTGCCCTTTTTATTTTTTTGGCTCATCTGCCTTGAAGAAGACCTTAATAACCTGCTGGTATCATGCATCCCCTTTGTCAGTGGAATGATAGATGAGAAAGGTACATTCCAAAAAGCTGCTTGGCTTTGTGTACAGACAAGATGTGTATAAGGACACAAAAGGTCCTTAAAAAGGTCTTTATATCTTTGTTTAGAGTTTCTTATCCAAGTTTTGATCCATTATCTATAGTGAGTGATGGAAATATATGCCAGCACTACCATTTTGTGAGGGTATCACTTAATCAACAAACGCCAGCGATGCTGTTCTTCATCTTGGTTTGGTGTTTTTAAGCTCCTGTTTTAAATGTTGATGGGGTTAAACCACGACAGCTCACGAAGCTTAGCACCAGCGTATGAGATAATCCGGTTCGTGGATATGCTGGGTTAAGTGAATTAATGTGGATCTGCTTTCAGGTTTTAGTAGGAAGTTGCTGAAGGGGAAAGCAAAGGTGAGACAACAATGAGGGAAGAAAAACTTGGTTCTTCCAGTAGATCTTGGCATTTCAGAATCACTGCTACCTGCTGCAGGTAATTATTAATCTTGTGCTTGCAAGTTCTTCCTAGAGGCCCTGTGCTTTCAGACACAGCTTGCTTTGTACTCCCTCCACCTCCCTCAGTACTTGTGGCTGTCTTACTGTTCAGCCTTGAGGTTCATCAGTTACAAATTCTCCTATCTCACTTTGTTCTTGTTAAATGAAGTTCGGAAAGTCAGGGAAACTTTAATCAAGAACACTACTGAAATTATGCTGGAGGCTGTAGTTTCCCAGACACTTGAAATTCAAGGCCTTAAGATTGTTACTGTATTGCTACTTCTCTTGCTGTCACTCTTGTCCTAGTTAAGTTTGCAAAGCCACCTGTCAACCGTCTGACTGTAGTTACATCTGAGTGTAGCAAAGCTTGCAAACTGTATTGTTAACAGTTGCTGAGTATACCGGGAGTGACGTGGGGTATGGTGCTGGTATGGTGGTTAATCCCTGTGACGGTTTTTCTGCTGTAGCATTTGTAACCTGTGGAGCTACAGGGTAATTATTTATTTAAACATACTGCTCTTCCGTTTGCTTAGGTGGTGATGTAGCCTGCCACCGTTGTCCTGTTCTGACTGACTTTCGCTCTTAGTCAAGGTTAGGTAAGGTGCGGGTCAGAGTGTGTATACGGATGTATTCCTCAGGTCAGAGTTGGCAGTCAGGCTGTGTAAATGCATGTTGCTGTTTCGGATGCTAATTTGTCCAGCTGATGAACATTGTAAATCAGTTTGTGCAGTACTGTGCAATCGTCTGAAGGTGCACTGGCCTACGGATAACTCTGAGCTTAAGTATGGTCAACTGCATGCTACTCTTGCACTTCGAAAAGTCTTATTTGTGTTCTGTTAAGTGCCAGTTGTTCTTAGCTGTCGTGTGCAGCTCCTAACCGATTCACATTAAGGGCCCTGCGAACTTTTCATAGTTCCTTTTCCCAGAGAGGCTTGCTTTATCAAGTAAATCTGGTGCTTGACACGTAAATAGCATTCACCCCTTCAATGCTGACCTCTGTTGCTGCTCCATGTATCAGGTGTTTCATAATCAGTGATGTGAAACCAGTGTTAAGCCTAACTGGATACCATGCAGAGGGTAAATAATCCTTTTTGAGCACCGTGGTGTAAAGGAGAGCTAACCACACAGGGTGGTGTTTCTTCATTCACTTGTAATGTTGTTCTGAGTGACCATCTCCGCTTCATGGTCGTTGGAGCCCTTATTTAGAATTACATGCTTGGAGCCAAGATTTTATTAGTCCTCTAACCAGTTTAAAAACAAGACTCGCTGAAGGATTAATTGATGCACCATTTCAGCTGCTGAAAAGAGGAAGGAACTTAATGAGTCATACTAGGTACATACAGTGATACAAAAGTACTGTTTATTTTCAACATCAAAAAGTTACTTGTCTTTGGTTCTGTGACTTGAAAGTCAGTATAAAACCTGTTCACTTGAGCAGGTCTTAGTGTAACGTCAAAAAAACTAGTGTAATACTTGCAAAACCCGTCCCGAAGACAAGCCTTTCCTGCTCCCGTTTATAAGCAAGTGCTATAAACAGCGACCTTCTGGCTGATTGTCTGTAAGAGGGAGCGAACTGTCTCTTCCAGCTCCACCAACTGCTTGGCTTTGTCTTCCAGAACTTTTTGATTGTTTTCATATGTATTTTCCAAGTCTGTCAACAAAGGAAGGGGGGGGGGGGGGGGGGGGGGAACCAGCTTAATTAGGGGTGTTTTAATGCAGTAAAATGTAAATCATTATTGTTGTGGATAAACTACTACTCAAATTTATTTCTATTGCGGAAGAAAATCTGATTAGAAGAAAAAAGGTCTGGAATGGCACCTTTTTGTTGCTTTATGTCCCAGTGTTAAGGAAA
The DNA here is from genome assembly GCA_027574665.1 of Rhynochetos jubatus. Taxonomy (NCBI): domain Eukaryota; kingdom Metazoa; phylum Chordata; class Aves; order Eurypygiformes; family Rhynochetidae; genus Rhynochetos; species Rhynochetos jubatus. The sequence continues at coordinate 15,653,418 of CM050652.1, forward strand.
CAAGGAAGTGATTTTCCATAAGAGGAAATTCAAATGTATACTTTGATTCCTGTAGAAAATAACTGTCATTCTCTGCTGAATGGTGGCTTTCACAGAACAGCAAAGTGTGTTGTGGCTTGGTACGGGTTAAGACTCTTCAGTGAGTCATTGTAACTGTGCAGGAGCAGCCAAAGGGAAGAATGAGCTCCTGGCCTGGCAAAAACAGAAGGAAAACTTAGCTCCTCCCTGGTAGCTCTGGGCAGGTTTCCCCCTCCTGGTTCAATCAACTTCAGTTGGCAGTGGGAATGTTAAATTAATCCATAAGCTGGAACCGATGTAGCCTGATTACCTGCTCTTTCAGTAGCTTTCTGGGGTGGGGGGAGCATTGTTTGAAGAGGGGGGGGTCTTGCTTGAACAGGTTCATCCCATCCTAAGCATGGTAGCTGTGTTCCTTCCCTGCGGTGGTTCTCGGAGCAGCGATAGGTGCCATAGCAGCACTTTGTGTCTCACTGTAAATTTCAGCTTTTTCACAGAAATCTTTGAGAAGAGCCTTACCTTTGAGCAGCTGGAGTTTGCTGTTCGCTTGAGCCAACAAGGCTTTAGCTTCATCCTGCAACATGCCAGCTTTCCTCCTAGCCTCGGCCGACTCCTCTGTCTTCTTGGCAATGAGGTCTTCCACTCTCCCGTATTTGTCGTTCAGCTCGGTGTTGAGGACCTGTAGTTCCAGAGGGAAGCACGAGAGGGAGCTCACTCAAAAGGCAACGCAGCAGCAGTTGGCTTTTCCTCCCTGTCTTTACTAATCCGGGTGTAGGGAGACTACACAGAGTGTTAGCTCGGCTGACAAAAGCACAAACGGGGTTGGGCTAGTTCCTGCTTCATATTCAAGACTTTAAGAGTTGGGGTGAAGACTCCTTAGTTGCCCTTTTTGCAGATCTGTGGCTGCTTTATGGCTTTGAAACTGACACTTGGCAAGGTTTTATGGGATTCAGTTACACAGTTCTGTAACTAATGGAAGCCATGGCCACTGGTGCAGCTGGAAAGCTGCATGTGGTAAGGAGCTGGCACAGCTTCTGGTTGAATGCTGACGTTTAGGGAGGAACACCCTTGTCCCTCTTTCAGTAACGGGACCAGCTGCCTAGTTTGCGTAGGTGAAGGTGCTGGAGAAGTCATGAGGTTGTTTCTCAGCTGCGCTGCTCTCTGCGAGGTTAAGAACTCCCGTCACCCAACTGCGTTTGAGTGCAGGAGCTGCAGCAGTACTGGAAGTCTCTTGTGTTTACTTGACAGCCACCTGAAATACTACTTAGTGTTTGGAAAGAATTGATTTGATGTATTATCCATCTCTCCTGGCAGAAAATGCCTCTCTCGAGACGGATGGGCTAACTATAGACAACAGATTGGGGCAATGAAACTTCCTTTGGCAGGTTTGTCAATTGTTTTGTTAATGAGCATTCTTCTGCTGTTAGGAAGGTGCATAGCAGCCCTTGGGAGCAATGCCGTATGGTCGCAGAGCAAACTCTGCATCTCTGATATTTAGAAATTAATCTGGCTTTATGTTTGAGATAACGATTTGTCTTGTTGGTTGACTCTGTATATACTAAATTCTGGCTTGTTTATCCTGAACCTGTCATTGTCTTAGAACCATAAATACTCTGTGGAAGGGGAAAAAAATTACCATTTCTCCTGTGGCAGCTGAGGGACAGAAACAACTATGAAAGGCTGACAGTGCAACAGCACAACAGGTTTCCTGCAGCTATTTTAGAACCTAAAAACGTCCCAATTCTTTGTTTCTCTCTGTATCTGGTACCAAAAAGCAGCTATCTTTGGTAAGTGGATGAAGTACTTTTTTTTGTCCCTGGTCCTTGACCAATAAAAAATTGATCACGGGTATTCACGAGTGTTCCTTTAGCCAAACCTGGGGAGAGGGTTTTTTGGCTTTCCCTTAGAACCCTTCCTGAGCTTTTCACCTTTTTCACTTCTTCAGCGTTTTGTTTCGCATTAACAATTTTTTCTTCTATACTGTCCACGTTCTCTGAATTTGTAGCAGCCTTTTGCTTCAGGTCTTCAACACTCTTCTCCAGCTCAACGAGACGCAAGGTAGCATTGTTCAGTGTTTCCTCGGATGCTGCGTTTTCAGATTCAATCTAAGAAAGAGGGACAACAGTTACACTTTCAAAAAGACACTGGATATAAGAGTAAGCTTTCTGGGTAAGCCGTGATCAACTCCATGTCCGTAGATCTGCTCTAAACCCCAGTGGCTTAGTTTTGTGACAAATGGCCGACTGCGGTCAGGATGAAAGAGCCCACTGCTCGAAGGCTGGATACACACAGGGCTGCAAAACCAGTAAGGAACCAGGTTAAAAAATACCTGATTGTATTATACATGCAGGGGGTGCCTAATCCACAGGCAAACCTGAAGTTTGACATTTGACCCCATCATGTAATAATGGGCTAGTGAAGTTGCCTATGCTGGCCAAGCTTCGTGGCTACAGATAGCACTACGGTCTCATGAGGGTTGAGCTGAGGCCTGAGGATACATGATCTGGCAAGACTACAGTGATTTTAATCCAGCACTGCCTTAGTTTAGTCTCGTGCTGCAGCAGTGGCTGACGCTGACAGCCTGGCTACACCAGCATGCTACCACTGCGATTGCCAGATGTGAGTTTCCAGGGATCTTGGCACACCTGCTGTGTTAGAGGGCTACACTCCTGCTCATTTAACTTCAGTTGTGCAAGATACAGGGTGAGAAAAGTGCTCTTTTTTTTAAAAACGGTCCCCTAGCATGTGTCATTCTAACTCAGAAGTTTGTGAATGCGAGAATGGATTAGGTTCATTTTCATCTGCAGTACCCGAGAGCCTTCTCCAGACAGGCTTGCATCAGTTTTTAAATATCAAACTTGAATATACGGCGCTGTTTCTGTGTCTTAAGAAATACTCATAAGGAACTCACCGAGGTGAGCAGGTCTTGAGTGCCTTTAATATCTTCATCAGCTTGTTTAATGGCTTTTTCAGCTGCGTTTTGAGCTTTTTCAGCTTCTTCCAGTGCTGCTTTCACCATGTCTGCAGTGACTTTAACATCTGTCGCACCTTTGCTGTGGAGCAAAACTATGTTAGTGCTAAAAATGCTTCTACTTGGAACTGGAGAAAGAACTTGTCCTACACTGCAAAGGGGCAATTTTGCCCCTTAGTGAAGGGATGGGAATCTGCACCAGGGTAAGTTGAACTCTGCAGTTTCTGATACAATGAAATACTCATTCCAGCTACCGGTGATGGGAAACAGCTAATACAGAACAGGGTTGCATACCTGGCTTTCTTAGCTTCCTCCAGTAGCATTTCTGCCCTGGCAATGTCTCCAGCGCTCTGATGCAGGATGACCTCAACATCAGAAAGGCTTTCTACACGCTCACGAATATCTTCCGTCAGGGCCTGCAGCTGCTGGGGAGTGCTTGGCATCTCCATGTTCAGCACTTCGTTAGCCACCGCCTCGATGCTGTCCAGGTCAGCGCTGTCTTCTAGTAGATGGACACAAATAACAAAGATGTCAGTGAAAGCTTCTCCCTGTCGAGTCTCGGTACTCAAATTCTTGTCCAACCGCTCCCTTAAGAAGGAGAATCATGGGGAAAGTTCCTTCCCTGGACTTAGAGAAAATAAAGGTGTTAAAAGTGCTTCCTTAGGGTGAAACTTCCCTCTGGGGAGAGGCCTGGCAGGCGTGCAGGCCCTGCTGGCATAGCTCTCTTGGGAGCCATGTGAAGATCTTGGTGATTAGCTACACCACGCTGGGGCTGCTGGGGGGAGGCATGAGCCCACAGGAAACGAAGCCAACAGCTGCACCTAAGTGTATTTGTGCTAACAGTATACCTCAGCCTTGGGCAAACAGGGGAGGAATGGGTTTGCCTTGCTGCCGCTTGCTAGCGAACGAGGCCCTCATTTAACTTCTGCCTGCTTTCTTACGGAGAGACACTCCGTTCCTGACTTTGCTCCCCTTTAACAGTGCTTTGTCTTTCTAGCCAGCACTCATGAACGCACTTGGCAAGCTGCAGCAGTACAGCAGCCTCAGCTGAAACACAGCGTGCCACAGTTTGCTCTCACTTTCCTATTGTCTTGGTTTTCTCTTGGCTCCAGATTTCAACATACACACTGAGTCTGGCGGAAAGCAGGGGGGATGACGCACAACCCTTGCATTACCCCTTAGAAGACTCAGAGCTGAAGATGATAGTTTTCATAAACCCAGAATTAAAACAGGATTTAAATGTAAGATTTTTACGCATGAGGAAGTCTCTAATCTGTTTAATAAGGTTTCTCAGATCTTCATTGCTTCTGTCCACTTGTTCTTTTGTGGCGTTGGTTTTGAGCAAAACTTCTTGTGCGTTTTGCTTTGCTTCGTCAGCTCTCTGCTTTGCCTCGGAAACCTGAAGAGGAAAACAGAAGGCTTGATGGCGTCTTTGCTTACACTTTAAGGCCGAGTTTAAACCCAAAAGTCAGCTGGAGTCAGAGGTAATAGTCATGAGAAATGCTTTTTCTCATAAAGCTCACAGAACATGTTTAAAAGCTGGCCAGGATCCATACCACCAATGCTAGTTTAAACAGCTCAGGCTAATGTTTAGTTACCCGTGAAGTCTCACTTCAGCAATCTCCCTTTCTGAGGATCTTTACAAGCATGACAAAGTTACAACTGAAAAGAAGTATTCTGAAGCCAGCCAGGCACATACTTTGTCCACTGGTGTCTAAACTCGTGTTACAACTGAAAGATCTTTTTAAACTACGTAACAATTGGTCGGGCGTGTTACCATTCTGGAGAGTTGCTCAACTTCTGCTAACGCGCTGAGGATGTCTCTGTCAAAATCCATGGCTTTCTGCCAGGCGCTGTGAGCTACGGTCACCAGCCCGTCGCAGCCGGGTCCTCCGCACTTCTTCTTTCCATCGTCCGTCCGACAGTTTAAACCGCCACACTGGGACTCGGCACAGGAGGCTCCCGCTGGCGTGCCACACGTCTGCAGACACAACGGGGAGACAGGGGCAACAGGCAGCTTTATTTCCGTTGCTGAGCTGCGAGGGGGATGGAGCTGGATGCTGCTCAACAACACTCCATACCAGCGTGACCTCAGCCTGCCTTCTGTGCCCCCTGCACCCTCCGGCCTTTAGCTCCCCGATGCTGAAGTTACGGAGGTGGTGAGGGAAACCTTGCCTCGCTTTCAGCATCTGCTTCTCCTGTACATCATCTTTCACTGGAAAGCTGCCCCTGAGCTTTGGTTTCAAGCGGGAAGTAGTACTGCCTGTATGCCTTTTGTTTGCTATCGGTTTTCACTACTGTCGGAGAAAACTGGCCCTCCCAAGAAGCTGTTTGATAAGGAAGAAAGTGCTTGGTGCAGACTCGTATCTTTTCCTTTGTTCCAGTGCCCTAGAAATGTAACAGAAGCTGAAATGCTCCAAGGGGAACAGGAAACTTTGTTCATCTCTCTTAAAAAGCCATCCGGTTCTCTTACCCCAAATGTTTGCTCTGATTCCATCTTTCCCCAATACCTTCCAATGGTGAATTTTGTGTTCCCATAGAAAATTTCAGGGTAGACTTTCTATTTTTCTAAAAAAGCAAAACTATTTCAATCAGCAACATTGGGCAATTCACAGTACACTATTTAGCCAGTTGTTTGGACAACGTAAATCACTCGGGAATTGCTTTAGCCAGAGGGAAGATTGGAAAATTCCCCATTCCTGGGAGGTTCTTTTCCATCCCTGGGAAAACCATGGGGCTGGGCCAAGTTAGCTGCAGCTGCTCCTGTGAAGTGTAAATGAGTCCCTCTTACCTGGTTGGCATGCAACCCAGCAGTAGCTGGAAAGCAAAAAGGTGGGGTTTTTGGTGTCCCGAGGTTACACCTCCAAGCAACTCCGTGTTTATGGCCTTGATAAACATCGACCCAAGATTTTCAGTCCTCAGGAAGAGTGAGTAAGGAATGTAGGGGAAGGGAAGCTAAACAAAAAGATGTTTCTTCTCTCCCAAGAAAAAAGGCGGGCTGGGGACGTCGGGAGGGATGGTCACAGTGGTAAAGGACCGGGGACAATTCAGTGTGCGAAGAACTCACCCTCTAAGAGGCCTGGCTGGCCCAGGGGAGTTAATGAGCAGTCCCCTGCAGCCTGCCTTCACACAGGATTGTTCTCGGAATGCAGCTGGCTGACTTCAAAGTGAAATCGAGGGAACACCCAGCCTCTCCCAAGAAAAAAGCCACCCTTGATCATATTTACAGATGAGCAGGCAGCTTCAACAGCGAAAATGCCCTTTGCCACAAGCAGGACCGGATGCCGTGATGCCGAGAAAGGCGGCTCGTTGGCACGAGTAAAAGAGCTGCCTGGCCGGGTGCTGCACAGGCAGAGCGCGTGCCCCACGGAGCTGCAGAGAGGAAAAGCAGCCTAGAGAAAGCAAGCGGATGAAGTGAGGATGGGCTCTCAGTCCCGCCGACTCGCTACGCTTTTCTGCACTTGGGAGGTCTGTCTGCAGCAAAGGGCTTTGGGCTAGAGCTGGGGTGCTGAAAAGATGGGTGCTGAAAAGATGGGTGCTTTGTCGGGGCTGAGAAGGGTGCGAGGGAGACCAAGATGGAAGGCTGGTGCTCGAAAGCCAGTAGGTCTCAGAGCCCACTGATGAGACAGCCCTGTTCTAGCCCACGAAATACCCAATCATGCAAGAAACCTGCGCTTTTCACAAACAATCTCAAGCTCTAAACAGGTCCTCCCTGCCCGTCCCTTCTTCACAATCCCAACTTTATTTTTGCTACAGGATTTCTACCAGCGATTCCCAGCCACGTACCTTCTCAGCCACTTCGGAGAGATCCAGGCTCTGCAGCTTGCCTGCGAGTTCATCCAGAAGGCGCGACTGCTCCTCTTGTTTAGCCTTGAACTGGGCCTCCTTCTCACTGATTAAGTCTTCCACTTCCTGCCGCGTTCGCGCTGACAGCTCCACGGCGCTATCGGGGTGAACAGTGGAGGCATTGACCCTCTCCTCTGCCTCCAGGGACATCTGGAAATACTTGGTGATACTATCCAAGGCTCCTGCAGAAATCAGATGGAGCTGCTCAGAAGTCTGTTACATAACCCAAAGTAACACATATTATGGGGGCTGGCAGATGACACATCAGGGTCAGCGAGATGAATACCGAGTGAAATGGAACGCCAGCCTTCGCAGCTATGTTCAGTGCCGTGGCAGGGATGGCAGAATTGGGCCTGTTGTGTTGGGGGCGGAAAAAAGCAGTTTGTTTTTTTGCTTGGCTGACAGTGTGTCAAGTTTGCTGGATTTTAAAGTTAAGCCTTTCTGTGACCCTAGTGACTGAAATGTGCTTGCCCTGCGGGCAAAAGGAGACCCAGCCTTTAGGTGTATAGGGCAACAATCTGTTTTCTAAGGTTTCGCTTATCCCATTAGTTCTTGTTGCTTGCCCTGGGATGTCTGGCTTATGGAGTCACTGCTTGGAAACTGGTCAGAGGTTTCCTAAGAAACAACTGCTTGATGAGAGATGCTGATTTATGGAACTGTTACATTTCATACAACTCTGGGAGAGGCCTTGAGCGGGTGTGAGGGACGCCATGGGGATGGCAACACTCCGCACTTCGGGGCAGCTTTCCTCTGCAGCTGCAAGCCGGGGACCCCCCCATTCTACATCCTACTTGCCTCGCTCTGCAAAATCCCACGTTCACGGGAAAAAAAACCTCAGACTTCCTGCAAAGCAGGAAATTAAAAAAAAATAATAATCCTTTGTTTCAAGTTGGAACAAGGTCAGCTTTCAAAATTTCCAAAGAATTTGGTAACATTCCTCTTTCTCCAGCAAATTTTCATTTGGGTGCCCCATCCCTGGCTGTCTTCAAGGCCAGGCTGGATGAGGCTTGGAGCAACCTGGGCTAGTGGAGGGTGTCCCTGCCCATGGCAGGGGGGTTGGAACTGGATGATCCTTAAGGTCCCTTCCAACCCAAACCATTCTGTGATTCTATGATTCTTGGCCCATTTCAAGATGCCAGCGGGCACGCGAGGCTTGGGTGGCTCGGGAGAACTAAGCCCTTGCAGAGTGCTCTTAGTCACCAAGACCCACGTAATTTTTCCAGCCAGAAACAGCAATTTAACGGAGAGGGGATAGCAAGGGAGATGACCAGGTGTACCGTGGAATCTGTCTCACGTTCAGCTGTCATCTCGTTTAAAATGTATTAATCAAGAGCCTTTAAGACAACTCTGTGGCCCAAGAACTTGAGCTGGTTTTGCAATGTGCAGAGGGGGAGAGAGGGGGTGAGGGAGCAAAGCAAAATTCCTGCTGCATCAGCAACTCTGCTAATACACAGAAAGAAGCCGCCCTCCTAGGAACTGTGTTTTATCCACGTTACAAGGTTAACCTGGTGTTTAAAACCGTGCAGTAATTAAATCTTAGGCCACCCCACTGCTCTCTCCCCCTCCTGGTGACACTCACCCCGAACATCAGAGATCTTGATGAACTCTAGCTGTTCCGCAAGTTCTTTCACGACACGGTCTAGGCTTTTGGCATCCGTCTCCAGCGCACTCAACTCGGTGTCCGTGCTATTGCTCTTCGCTGCTACGGCTGACAGGTTTTCTTCTACGTCGGCTATCTTAACCGTAACATCTGCCGTCAGCTTTCTGTAAAACAGAGGCGCAGGACTCAACAAGGGGAGGAGGAAGGGTGGTTGTAAGCCTCGGTGCTCCACTTCACTAACAGTGGTGGCTAGAGCTGTGCTCGGCTTCTCCCACGGCAGGGCCAGTGTCCCCTCGGTGGAGCTGTAAGCGATCTGTAACAACATGCCTACCTAAAGCACGGGTTTGTTTCCTTTATCGTACACAACTACTTTTTAATCTACAGCACGTTTATAAACTCAAAGCACCAAATTGCTCAGAAAACAGCTGCTTTGTGTAAGATTAACTGGAGGCAGATTCCAGAGGACTGGTGTAATGCTCTTGTATCGTGGCAACTGCATAGGTCAGAGTTGACTACTATGATCCATACATAATTTGCTTTCCATCCCACACAGCTACAAATGCAGTTTTGATTACTACGAGCTCATGGGACAGATTTGAACTTCAGGAAGCGGGGCGGGGGAGCCTTAGTTTTAACACAATGGGTTCTTTTAACTCGTCTGTAAAGATGCCCCCTCACCAGCCCTTTCTCTAGGGCTACGAAGGAAAAACCTCCCGCCCTCAGCATTCACCAGGGCCTCAGCGAGGCTTCAGCTAGCGGGATAACCCTAAAAGGAAAGGCAAGTGTATGCTACACACCCATGCTGCTGCAGAGCAGAAGTGGGCATGGGAAGCTGTTCCTATCCACGGCGATCCCACCACTCCCAGTTTTCCTCATTCTGAAGAACTGGGCAGTATTTGAGCTCTGTGACCACCTCACAGCTCCCTCAATAGCCCAACGGCCTGCTGTTTTCCAGGAGTCCTTCCATACAGCCAGCGAGGAGCAGGAACAGATACACGTGTACATGTATTAGGGAAAAGCAGCTCGGCAGCTGCTCTGACCTCCCTCAGTGCGCACCGAGCCCAGATGCAGCAGCAACCTCCAGCTCTCCAGCTGGAGAGGGGGAGCTGCAGGGCACAAGCGTATCCCTAATTGAGACATTTGTGCTTTGATCCTCGCCCTTCTGCTCTGTGCAGTCCCCTTTACAAGGCAAAAGCAAGCTGGAGCAGTTGCACACAGGGCAAGAAAGCATCTGTAATCCCACTTGATGTTAAACTGCCCCATCTCCAAAAGCACAAACTACCATCTTCCGTAGGCTTAGGCCTAAAACAAAATACAAGGCTCCTACCCTGAGAAAAATGAAAACAATCCTTGCTATAAAGCTGGTGCTTCCACACACACGCTCAGAGTGCAGAAAGGAGCCCAAGTTTCCAACTCATCGGCTACACGTGGAAATCCAGGCATTTAATCTCTCCACTCTTCATTCTCTCACATAATGGCGCTTTGTCCTTCGCCCCAGGGGAGCGCAAGGCGAGTGAGTGGCTCCGCAGTAATTAGCTGCCTGGGGCGCAGTGGGAGCAGGACAAGCCCTGCCCAGAGCACGGTAGCCGTGCTGCTCCTACCTTCCCTGCCAGGTTTCCGCTGGCGGGATGGATGCTGGCTGCCGGTGCTGAGCGTGGCAGGGCGCTCCACCAGCGCTGGGAGCTGCAGTGTGCCTCGCCTGGCTGGAGGAGTGGAACTGGGGCATCGAGCACCCAAGTAAACCCAAGCTCACTGGCACTCCCGCTCCTTCTGACGCTGGACTTACCCACGTAACTGCGACTGTACTCACTCTGCTTCCTCGAAGAGATTCCCGATGTTTTTCAGGGGCTCGGCAGCTGGATTTTGAGCTATGATGGTTTTAATTTCACTGAGCTTCTCCTCCAGGGTGCTGAGTGTCTGCTGGTACGGGCCAGTGACTCCAGTGATTTTGAGAGCATTAACCCTATCCAGGAACTGCTGGGTCCTATTAGCAAGCTCACTGACGATCACATCCCAGAGGGCAAAGCACTGGTGGCACGGCACGCAGTCGGGGAAGAAGCCCGAGTAGCCCCGGGAGCACTTGTCACAGCGCGGCCCTTCCACCCCTTCGTTGCAGATGCACTGCCCGGTGGCCCGGTCGCACTGCGGAGTCTGGATGCCACGAGGGTTGCAGTCGCAAGCTGGAAGGAGAAAAAGGCACGCGTGAAGGCTACGGTGAGCGAAATGACGCTGAAGGAGGGAAATGCGTATTGAAGTGGTGTGTGGTTTATAATCAGCTAATTCTGGATGCGTCTGCTTGGTTATGGGGGAACCAGGGCTGAGTGTGAAAGGGGAGAGAGACAAGCTAATAACTCTAGGGGAGACCAGGGTTTGCATATCTCAGAAACAGGCATAATAATGGAGCAAGGATGGGGCTTCTTGCAATGTTTGGATGCCAGTTGGACGGCAATTGAAGACAAAGATCCCACTTCCACTCCTACAATGAAGAGAAAGGAGAGTGAGGCTTTCCAGACGGGAAAAGAAACAACGGGCAGGGACACAGCAGAGCAAAACATGGAAGAAATAGAAAAAGTGAACAAGGACAACCATTTACTGTCTTCTCCAGCACAGGCGTAGGGGTCAGCCGAGGAACCCAGCAGATCAAAAATCAACCACCCTCCGCTGCACCTCCCACAAACAGCACAGCAAAAGGAGATAGTTGACCATACAGCGCTTAACTAAATGGCGGAGCTCCCTACCACGAGGCACTGCGGGTGCTAAAACTTGAGGTGGCTTCAAAGAAGTACATGACAAATTCATGGAGTAAGAGGAACAGAGATGATTTCAGATGTGGCTGATCACCTATGCAGAGGCACAGGGCCTGGCTCAGGACCTGCTCCTGCCACGGACTGGTGGGAAAACATTCACAACATGCATCGAGGAGCCTGGCACTAGGCTGATGTTTTGGGTATACAGCAAATGGGGAAAAAAAAAAAACCCAAAACAGGCAGTGCAAAGTAGAATAGAGCAAAGAATGCGGTCATGGGCAGGCCTGTTTGAGGGAGGAGAGAAGTCTTATCCAACACAGGTACTAATGACCAAGAGCCTACACTCTGCTTGTCACCCTCAAGTGGGAATGAGGACCATTTCTGTTTTTTAAAATCATTCCACGCTTTGAGCACCAACTCAGGGGTTAGTATTCACACCTCACTGAAACAGACTGCCATTCTTATTTTGTAACTGTGACCACCTGCTTATCCTTATACGCTAGTGAGGCAAGACCCAGGGGCTCCAGGTGTCTGCCAAACTGGAGTGATGTGGTTTGGGCAACACCCTTTTTTAACAAGCTATTAGAATAAAGATGCATTTCGGCACTAACCCTCCATGAAGTTACTCAATTCACTTACTGATGCCCAGTAATTTCTAAAAGCACAGACACACTTTGCACACAATAACGCTATCAGGAGAAGCGTTTCCATGCAGTGGGGCTGCCACTTGACCTCTCCTCCTCCTTAATTACACAGATGGCAGCAGCAGAGGAAATTACCAACCTGCAAAGCTTTTGATAAAGGGATGGCAGCAAAGGATAAAAAGAGAGGCCTTGAAAACAGGCAGGTCATCTACCTACCACTGTGGTGGAGTACACCCGAAGCAGGTCAAGCACCCACTCCTTGAACAGGAAAAGGACTTCGATACCTGATAAAAGCCTTCACTTACACATTTATTTACCAGGCATCCTTGAAGGAGGTTAATGGCTCAGAAAGGTCCATAAATCAATTCACACACCCCAAGCACATGCCCCCTTGAAAAAAAAGGGTAAAACACAAAGCCGTTTTCAAGACTCTGCATTGTTTGCTTCAATGCCAAAACACAGTGGTGGTCTTCAGTTCAACCATCACACAAAGAGCCTCAGCAGAACAAACCGCTCCTCAACAAAACGACTTTCTTGTACAACGTGAATATGATAGGCAAGAGACAAAAATAACTTCTGCTGCCTGCACAATTGAGCAAAATGCTCCTTTGTTCTTTGAATTATACCCTGACACAAGAGATTGTTTTTACTTTACATGGAAAGTGCTTAAGTAGTCAACTTGCCATGGAATATGTTCCCTGCAGGCAAACTGTGAGTTCCTGTTTGAAGGAGGTCAGTTAACCCTTGTGTCAACTAATAAGGGTCTCAGTATAATGATGAATTGTCCAAATTCCTCTGCACAGAAAGAGGCTAAATGGCATGTGGTTTTTCCTCAAAGATTCTGAGATGTGATCAAGTTACATGAATTCTTGCTGCTGGCAAATCAGATCACTATATTTACTCGCGGATTTAAAAAGCTTAAAGTGAAAAAAAAAAAGTTCATGTTGGTAATTCGACTCCTGAATACCTGCATGTTCAGGAGAGGCAGATGACATGGCTTTAGTACCATTGACATGGTAATGTGGATTCCAAAATCTCTGGAGCTGGAAAATGCTGGGGAAGGGGAGAGGAGAATGTAAGTGCTGACACGTTTGCAAAGTGAAAACCCAAACTCCGTGCCTGCCTGCTGGGAGACGACAAGGAGCAAAGTCATTTGTTCTAAGCGCAGCACAACCCTTGAAAGAATCGCCACTTTTCTAGAATTCTACAAAAATTCCAAACTGAGTTTTGTGGAACCCACGAGAGAAATTGCACAAGGTGGCTGGAAACATTACTGTGGGTTATTTAGCCGGTTTAGGATTCTCTATCAAGCCCAAAAGCGGGCAATGCTGGCTCTGCATTACTTCAGCAGTGTGAATCCAACATACAGAAAACGGTTCTCAAAAGCGCCAGTTTCATACTTGCTTTTTCTTCCTGATCTTCCAAAGTCATTAACCGTGCTGTCGTGGTTTAACTCCGGCTAGCAAAATACCATGAAGCCGCTCTCACAAATCCCCCTCCCCTCCTCCAGTGGAGGGGAAGAATCGGAGGAAAAAGAAATAAGGAAGCTCCTAAAATTGAGATAAGAACTATTTACTAATTAAATCTAAATCAATACATACAGGTACTACTAATACTAAATAATTAAAATAGTAGAAAATGAAACATACAGTACAATATATACAATATGATACAATATGATACAATTCCCCACCATCCATTGACCAATGCATACCCAGATGTTGAGGGATGAAAATCAGACCCCGAGACCCACAGCCTGAGAGCAATCGCAGCCCGAGAGCCGCGGCCTGAAGGCCGGAGCCCGGGAGCCTACGCAGCAGATTCCGAGCAAACCTTATCACCGATAACACGGCCAGAAAACTCAAAACAATCCACCAGCTCCCACACGAATGAGCCAGCACAGGAGTTGGCAAAGCAGCTAACGCAGGAGGGTTAGCAAGTGCCCGGAGAGACGAGCAAGGGAGTAAAGGAGAGAGAGAGAAGGGAAGAGTAATGGCTACTGGACCCTCTTCCCCACCCAAAGAGACCGGAACATGACGTACTATGGGATGAAATACTGCCTTGGTCAGTCTGGGTCAGCTACAGTATCCGAAGCGGACAAAAGACTTTGAGTTCAGTACAGGCCATCCCCAGCACCAGCTGAGGCCTTATCAATGTTTTCACTTACTGTCCAGCAACACAGTTCCCTGGCAACCAGAGTAAAGGGAGTTAGCCCTTTCCTGACTGAACCCAGCACACGTGCACAGGACCACATCAGCTTTCAAACCGAAAGGTAGAGTCGAAGATAATTTTATCTCTATTTTGAAATAAAATCGCACAGTCTAAAGGAAAACAAGGAGAAACCTCCCTCAGAACTAGAATAAGAAGATTCCAGTAGATTTTATTTCCATTCTGAGAATTTGGGAGGCATTTCTATGTTAGTGATGATCTCTTGCTACAGCCCTCGGCCAACTCCTTCCTGTGGCACTGACTGAAACATTTTTTAAATCCTCACCAAAGCATCACTGCCCCTCTTACAGCTCACGCCCTGCCAGCAAACCTTTCACCTCACAAAGGACAAGTGCATGCCAGTGTTTGGTTACACGCCATCAGGTTTGGAGTCTAAGTGACCTTAGCCACGCGCTTCAGCCACAGTTGGAATCAGCCCTGTTCCTCGCTAGGCAGTCTCCGAGTGCTTCTACGAGACGCTGGGTCCCGATTTCCAGACAGCATTAATAACTACATTTGGCCAGCCAGAAACCCACAGAAACCACTCCTCTGCCGTCTAAGGCCAGGTGGGACAGGACCTCCACCTTTAGCAGAGGGGTTCTGTGTTCCGTGCGCCGGCCACCACCAGCAGGCTATTTCACACCCTGGCACAGAGCACGTCCAAGGCTTGCAGAGAGCATTTTCTCTTTATAGCATGGTGGGGATCAAACCTTCAACTGACTTCAGCTGTGACTTCTCAAAAGGAAGTAAGCAAGCCTAGGACAAGATCATAGAAAGCCCTCTAGGCAGCGAGGAGCACCTTGAACACCGTGGGCCACTGGGCAAATAGCTCAGCACACAGGTTTCACTTCTTCCCCTTATACAACGCCTGCTTACCAAGCACCCACTGGCTTCAGTCGCTATGGGATTTCAGGGCACCATTTTGTCCTAAAGTGACAAAGAGGAAACTTTGTGCTAAAGGGACAAAGCACAGTGACAATGGCACTATCTAGGAGAAAGGAGAACTGGAAAAGGTTAGCACCAGCGTGGCAAACAGCTCATGGAAAAATAACCTCGTGCCAAGTTACACATCCATCACCATGACAGAGGGTGCATATCCACCAAAAGGATTCATGTGACATTTGATTATTCCCGCCAAAGAACTGGGATGTGAAAACAGTAGACGCCTTGATTTCCATCACCTGCTAGAAACAGAGCGAACACCGTGCCAGAATGATCCAGCATGCCATGCCCAGGATCAGTTTTGGCCAAAGCACCCCAACATCGCACTCTGGCCACAGAGTTCTTGCTCCTCTACCACCTCCTTTGTTAATGTTCAGCCATTCCTACGGCCACCATGTGAGGCAGCTCTGTGCAGTCCCATGCTAATGACGCTCTAGGTTACAGCGGGTTTGCTTCTGATGTACTCAAACAGGCTGAGCAAACACAATCTTCAAAGCACAGCTGGGCTCTGGAGATTCCAGCTCTAACCAGCACACTCTTAAGTCTGATGTAGCACTTGAGTAGCTGTGCCACATCCAATTTTAGCATATGCCTGCTTTATCTGATTCTCCCCAAGAACAGAACACACAGAGGCACGTCTAAGGATGCCGAAGTGTTTTGTATACTACCCAGTAGCTAGCAATGACTTTATACTCCACCGAACATAGTAGCTGTGGAACAGGGAAAGATAAAGTCCTGTAAGCTCTTTTTAAATGCCTAACTTGGGCTTCCATGACCAGGAGTTGGGAACAGTGGTTCACTTTGTACTGTGAAACCACACAGATGCTGAGTTTACTGCGAGACATTTAGATGCCTTAACGAGTTTGGGTTGGAAACGGCCTTCAAGACAAATGGTTGATTATTCTCCCTTTATACAGCGGAGAGCACGAAGGCCGGGGTGAAGGGCTGCAAGTTAACACAGACTGGGCTGCTTGCTTTGAAGATCAGTTAGACAGGGATCAAATCTGTCCCCGGATAAGCGGAGCAAGACACTGCATTACCTCCCATGGAAAATATAGCAGAGGAAAAGGAGTTCTTTGAAATCATTCATCAAAGATCTGTGGGTTTTCAAAGCAGCATTTACCAAGTTAAACAACAGGTTTCTGTTTCCAAATGTCATTTAGGAACTGGGTGTATTGTTTTCTTTAACTGAGTGTTTAACTCCATCAGACATTCTTATGTGGCATACTCTGACTTCAGTGAAATTTTCTAGCCAAATTCTTCAGCCAGGATCTGCTGATCAGCAGCTTAGGACTACCAAAGATGACAGCCGCATCTTTTTATAACACCTTGATCAATGCATTTCTCTTACGGTAATGGGGTTTTTTTCCCCTGATCTTAAAGATAAAAGCAACACTAACACGTGCTCACTGAATGTACTGTTGGAAAAAGCCAGGGGGAGAAATCCCAAAGAAGTAAATGGCTAGCTCGAGTGGTTGGCTTCAAGCTCACGGAGATCTATGAGCCACTTTATCTTTCACTCTGATGGCTCTGCTGCCTTTTCCCTCTGACTTTAAGTACTTGGAACTCACTTGCATTCAAGCTACTGTAGTTTAGTATGTGGCGTGCTCGCACATCGCTTAAGCTAAGGCGCGTCAGAGCAGTAGGTAGGACTGCCGAGGTGATATCATGGATACTGAAAGGGCTGTATGACGATCAGCCTCAGCGTTTGAACACCTTATTGCAGGATGCCAGGAACAAGTGAGCGTCATCCATCATCCCACACAGAACAGAAATCGTTTCTGCATAAATATTTTCTTTGCTGCTTGACATCAGGGATGGAAAGAATCAAATGTTTAACTCCTCCACAGCAAAAAAAAAAACAACCAAACAACCAAAAGGTTTGTTCCAACACGATTTCCTGGCATCATTTCCCAGCGGTAGCGAGGCGCTATGATGATAAAACCATTCAGCAATTTGTAAGGTTGAAAGTTTTGCAGAGCTAGCAAATTTCTTCCGAATAATCAGCTAGTGATTCAGATTACTCTGTAAGCACACTGCTCACTCCTAACACTGCGTTACGATTTTCAGTACGCGTGTTAAGATAAGATCCCAGCCTGGAATTACTGCAGTTGTGCTGCACTTTAACATGATAACAGACCTGGCCAAAAGGGGCAGTTTTCTGGAAACAATCAATATACATTACAATATTTTAAGACCACAGGTCAATTGAAATTATGAAACCCAAAGCGAAAATTTATTTCCTTTAGCGTAGAATTTGTCTGACTTCCTTTAGACACTTATCACAGAAGGAAAATAAACATCTGCTAATCTTTCTCGCTGTACCATAAACATCTCCTGTAAAAGCAGCCTATGTGACTAGTTTAAGACCCAGGTGTTAAATTAAGATTACAAAGCTTATTTTTAAATGGCAGTGGAGTAATTTTCCATGAACAGATATTTCGGCACCAGGTACATAACAAAAAAACCCAAATAAAACACCAAAAAAAACCCCCAAAAAACCCAAACACCCAAACAAAAAAAACCCAACAACTTTCTGCCAATCTCTGCAACCACTATTTGATAAAAAGACGACCTTTTTCATGTTAGTAAAATTAAACAGGGCTTGATACTGAGGTCCAGCACAGAAAAACATGGCCAAAGGTATGCAATATGACCTAACTCCCAATATCACACAACCTAACTTCCATTATCATACAGCGCCTTTTACTAACTGCACTGATCCGTTTGTTCAGCTAAAACAGTAAGGATGGTAGAATTATCTCCTTTATAGTACATGCAATACATAAATTTCGAGTATCTATTGTGCAAGGGCATTGTTCAAACTGCCCCTGCAGCCACGCCGTATCTCGGAGGCTTCCTGGGAGCCTGGAGCCTCCTGCCAGAAATGTGCTTTGCGGGCTGAAGTCAGCGCAGAGCTCAGCATGCTGAGTCCTGCACTTCGGTTGCCAGGCTTTGGACAAGCTCCAGCAGAATGCCTGGGAGAGTCGAGTTTGATGAAACCTGTAATCCCATTATCTACTACCTTAGCAAGGATTTTTATGCACACGTTCACGTGCAGGCTTGCGCAGAGCTGCATATAGCTCGTAGCTGAAGCAACGGCCGGATGAGTTCTGCGAAGGGGCTGGCACTGCGAGCAGATAATACTCACTGCACAGCTCCTGCTCGCTCTGATCCTCACAGAGACCTGCCCAAGGCTGAGACACGTGCTGGGCTTTTCCCTATCCTCTAGGCATCTCCTGTGCTTGTTTCAGGCATTATGTTAAGTGAGTAACTCTTGTGGGTTTTTTAAAGCACGGGGTAAGCAGTCTCTGTAGACCCACTCCTACAGACACTCTGCAGTGTGTAAGCCTCGGTGGGCATCTGTGGGTGCTGGGAGTGTCCCCAGTACCGAGGGGTCCAGATGCTGCCCAAACGTAGGCACCTACCTTAGCGTGACCCAGTGGTCTGGTCCCAGTGTGATCACTGGGGACAGGCAGAGAGGAGACATCGGATGAGGCTTTCTGTCCACCGCAGGGAGCACTGACTGCAAATCAAAGCACCCGCACCAGGTGCAAAAACCTGCCTCCCCCATCTTCTGCTTCACCATCTCCGGTCTCACCAAGATTTCTACAAAACAAGTCACAGGCCGCAGCCTGCAGTGGTCACTGCCACCGACGGGGACAGCAGGAAAGCTTGCCCCGGAGTCCAGTTTCCAGCAGAGCGTGCTGGGACGCCGGGGCCATCTCCACAGCTCAGTGCTGCTGTGAGTGCCTGGGAACATGGAGGGGGCTGTGGCCCCCAGCCTGTCCTAGGTGGGTCATTTTGTACATCTCCACATACCTGTGTCCGGAGTTATCTGTAGGCACTTGTGATCACATGACCTCACTTTTTTTCTTTTTTTAGTAATTAAAAAATTTGTAAAGGGTGTGACAGCAATGCAGGCAGTACAATCCCCACTCCTCAGCAAGAACTCCTGTCTCTTGGCAACAACAGCCACAGATCACACGTCACTGTCCCTTGAGGGATGCACCCTGTGACAGCCAACCTTCAGCAGAAGCCACTTGCCCTGGTCAACGGAGGTTCCCACCCTGGAGTCATCAGGACTGCCATCCACACCTCCACATCAGCTCGGTGCCCGCAGCACAGACTGTCCATACTCGCACAGTTCAGAGCTCTCGCTGTTCCCCATCTAGATCAGCTTGTATTTTCAAGCACAAAATGTGTCGTAATTAATGCTTGGGCCAGCATGAGCGTGGCGCCGAGGGCAGGTGGCAAATGCCATGGCCAGGAGTCCCTGTGTCCCTCTGCAGCTGGAGCCGACGTCTTCGTGATGAATCCCCGTCTGGGTTCCAGCTTCACCTTGGCCGCAGGCCACGTGGAGGCTGTTTTCCAGGGACATTGCTCTGCAACTCCTTAAATGGCACAGCTTTCCAGTTCGCCCACAAAGCGCTTACCACCGAGAGCTGCTACCTGCCCACGCAGCGGCTGCACGTCTGCCAGCCGGAACGTCAGCCCCTGCTCGCCGGGACTAACAAGGGCTGAGAAGTCCCTTCTCTCCCTGCTGAGGAAGGATGGAAGCCAGGGCGGGCGGCACTGACCCCACCATGCCACAGAGACTCGGCAGTGCCGTGGGGCTGGGTGTGCTCCATGAATGAGTGCACACTTGGAGGCTGTCCAGGGCATCATGCCGCAGGCTACTGCGGCTCAGCCCTGGGCACCCTCTCTCCCAACTGCCACAGCGACCGCCTGTTGGATGCAATCCTGAAGGAAAATCTGCATTTCCACCCAAGCAAGTCTCCCATGTCACTTGGAGGCAGAAGGGGCGGCAGGTTGGAAGGAGAGCGTAAAGCTTGCATGGCAAAAACAGGGTCTGAAGAATATATCCTCTCTTTACTTCAGAAACATTAAAAAGCAGGTTTTCACATGCTCAAAAGGCAGCAGAAACTCCACAAGAGACCAGAAATGCTGGTACAGCTGCAAAATCCTGCTGATAAGGCATGCAGATGGACTCCATCAATAAACCCTGATGGAGACAGCTGATACCAAGAGACAATCCCTGCCCTGGAGCTGGCAGGGTCAGCACCCCTCACCACACCGGAACACACACAGCCTCCCGAAAAGGCTGCCTTGTCATTCCCTGAGAAACCCAATATGTACTCAGGAACCAGGACAACTCCCCAGTCCTTTCATCTGCTGCATTAACCAAGTAGCTGTGGCCTGCCTATCTGGTTAGATAATGGGCTCTGAGGTATCTCTATTGTAAGGGATTTATTAAAGACCACAGCAAGCACATTCCTCCCTGCAGGAAAAAATACCTTAATCTACCGCAAACCCTCCTGGCAAAGGCTCCTATTTGAACAGATCAGAGATACAAGTTTGTTCTGGTCTGGACAGTGTTTGAAGTTTCTTTTCCAGCTAACGAACAGACTTGTTTATAATGAAAGGACAGAGAGCATCCAGTTTTCTAAACAAGAGACTTCACGGCGCTCTGTTTTAGGGGCGTGTGGCTATGGCTAACCCGCTGCATGGTCTTTGCTCGCTCCTCTGTTTTTATCTGAAGTATGAGCAAAGTCATCTACTAAATCAGAAACCTTATTTCTTCAGGCCCAGTCTCCCTCTCAGAGACATGACAACGGTCTTCCACTACGTACAATCAAAAGGCAAAGGAAACTGATTTCCAGACCAGTTCTCAAACCCAAACACTTGCAGTATGTTTTCTTACCACACCGGATTACCTGAGGGCATTGCAACCTAATGGCTGAAGAAGAGTTAGTCTCTCAACAGAGAGGTTTGTTTCTAAGTAAGGGTCCAACAAGAAATAAAATAAACCAGGCAAGCACTGGGCCCGACTCCTGCCATGCCTCCTGTCCCCAAGAGGCACCAAAACCCCAGGAACAGGGTTCCCACCGTGCCTTCCTCCCTCACTTCCAAGGCTTGTGGGAACTTCTCCCATCTGGGGTGTCCCAGTGCACCAGGAGGTGATGGTGCACCTGGCCACTGGGACATTTCCCAAGGTGCAGACAGCGCAGGAGCCAGGGTTGGACTCACCTCGGCACTCCACGCCTGGGTCGCCCCAGAAGAGCTCCTGGCACTCCCGGCAGGTCCGACCTCCAAAGCCCGGCATGCACTGGCACTGTCCTGTGAACTGCCAAAAAAAAACCCAACAGGAGACGTGACCACCTCAGCAGCTCGGCCCCGCGCAGCGTGAGGCCAAGCCGTGGGAGCACGCCCCGCGCTGCCCTCACCTCGTTGCAGGCAGGCCCGAGGGAGCGCGCAGGGTCACAGCCGCACTGCTCGCAGCCGGCGCCGCTGGCGAGCCTCCACGTGTGGGGGGCACAGCGGTCGCACGTCTGCCCCACCACGCTGGGGAGGCACCGGCACTGTCCCGTGGCCGCCTCACACCGGCAGCTCTCTGAGCCCTCGCAGTCCTCGCGGACGGTGCCCAGGTAGTTGCAGACGCACTCTGTGAGGGAGAAAGCGTGGCGCCTCTACGTCAGCCTGCCCTCTCGTCACCAGGCTGCCCAGGGTTCCCACCTGGTTCACTCTGAGTCCCCAGAGGTGTGGGCAGATGCTGCCATGTCCCAGTGCCCGTGGCCAGGCCCGGCTGACCCAACACTGAACAACACCCAGCACTGCGCCAGAGCCCTCCTCATGTCCCAGGCTGCCCACCTCTATGGCTTCTGCCCCAGCACGCGGGAGGCGACAGGAGCCCCTCCTTCAACTGGCCCAACCATCCCCATCTTCTCCCTGCCTCCCTCTGTACTCAGGCAAAGCCCAAGCCTCCCTGGCTCCCACCAGCCGGCTATGGTGGCGGATCCGCGTGGAGCAGCTGATGGTGTGCCAAGCAGCGCAGGGCTCCGCTCGCCCACCCCGCGACCAGCCGGGCTGCGTCTGGTGCCAAGGGAAAGGAGGGTCTGCCTCTTGAGCACCACCCAGTTTGCATTCCCGCCACGGCCCTTGCTCCCACCGTCAGCCACATCTGCCGGTGTAAACAAAAGCCAAACCCTCACCCCACCACCCCCATCTCTGGGGAAAGACAAACACAGACCACTAAAAAGAGGGCAAGAAACCTCGCTCCTGTAAAAGCCTTCTCCCTTCAGCACATGCAAATGCTGTCCCTGCTCTCCCTGTCGAACGTAAAGGACTCCCCTCCCGCAGGAGCCCCCCTGAGCTGCGGGGCAGATGCCCAGGCTCCAGTTGGAGGTGATGAGCTTTCCCCTCCACCCCAAATGCTCCCAGGTAATTCAAGAGTTCTGGCTGCCGCCCCGCGAGACGGCTGGCAGCAGGCTTGTGGCCGTGTCTCCCCACTCACTTCTGCAGTCCTGCTGCAGGGCACTCCCATAATAGCCCTGTTTGCAGAGGTGGCAGTTTTCGCCCTCCGTGTGATACAGGCACTTCACGCACGTTCCCGTCTTCTTGTCGCAGGCCTCCGGGTCAGTGGTGTCGATGTTGTTGTTGCACTGGCACGGCTGGCAGGCGCCGCCAACCTCGTCGGGGCTCCCAAAGAAGCCAGACGCACATTCATCACATCGACTGCCTGTTTGAACAAACAGGCACGGTGGGAACGACCATCACGGCTTGCTAGCGCGCAGCCCCGTAAACGGCGAGGCTGAGGCAAGACAAAGGCCGTTGATGAGCGAGATGTTAATTGAATCGTGCTCAAAGCAAACGAGGCAGCACTTGCTGAGGCTGTGGCAGCTGGGTGCATGGATGGTACTGCCTGCGGCACCAAGCTGCCAGCACACTCATCTCCTCGTTCCACTGTTGTCCTGTTCACCTCTGCCAACCACTGGTCATCCATCACCACGCTGCCGGGGACGAGGTTCACGGTGGTGCCAGCATCACTGGCACAAGCCGACCTGTCCTGGCAACTTCCAAGTGCTGCCAACCCCCAGCAGTAACACACCCACGCTGGTGCTGTGGTCATATCCAACAGCTCACACGAACCTTCTCACCGGGAGATTCAACCCAACCAGCCCCCCTCCACGCACCCGCCAAGTACCTATGTATCCCACGCTACAGACACACACGACTTGCAGTGTGACGGGATCCTGGTAACAGCCACTGGCAAACTGGCGTCCACTCTCGGGGCCGTCAGGGCAAGGGCAGGGGCGGCAGTGGTCGCCTGATCCCAGGACAGGGTCTCCATAGTAGCCAGCCTGGCACCTGTGCAATGGGGTAGAATCATACAGTTATGGAATCTTTTAGGTTGGAAAAGATCTTTAAGATCATCAAGTCCAACCGTTAACCTAACACTGCAAATACCACCGCTAAACCGTGTCCCTGAGCACCTCATCCACAGTCTCTTAAACCCCTCCAGGGACAGATACACGGCGTGCAGGGAACTACAGCAGCCCTGCCATAACTACATTCAGGATTTCAACCACTGTCAAGTGAAGAACCAAAGGGCAGAAACACCCTTATGGCTCTCCCATGCCACTCACACTCCGAGGAGCCGTGCCCACAGAGGCAAATTTGTCTGGCTTACACCAGTGTAAGAGCAGGAGACCCAAGGCAGATGCCTCTCAGGAGGCTTGTGATGGCGAAAGCCTCTCTGAAGCCCTGGGGTCCTGCAACGTGCTCTCAGGCATCTAGGCAGGGTCTGCTGAGGGGCACAAGGCTGCAGGCAGGGAATAGAGGGCCCCCGCTTCCATCCTCCTCCAGGACCACCAGCAGTGCTCTGGCTCCCACCACGGTCCAGGGACTTTCCCTGTGGCTCCACACCTGCCTGAGCGCCAGCGATGGAGGGGAACAGCTCCTGCGCCCATCCTGCTGCAGGGAAGGGGAGAGGCGGGGTGCGCCATACCTCTCGCAGTTGTGCCCCGCCGTGTGGTCCCGGCAGCTCAGGCACTCCCCGGTGTAGGGGTTGCAGTCGTCAGCGTGGCCGTTGCAGTGGCAGGGCTGGCAGCTGGGGAAGCCCCAGAAGCCAGGCAGGCAGCGGTCGCACTGCCGCCCGTACACCCCGGGGAAGCAGTGGCACTGGCCCGTCTCCGCGTCGCAGAAGGCGTTGTAAGAGCCTCGGATGTGGCACTCGCACGCTGCAAGGAGAGGGGGAGAGGGGCTGCACTTTCATGACAAGTCCTAAATGCAGGGCCCCAAGCAGCACAGCCCAGAGCCAAGGGTTTAACGTACATCGGCATCCACTTGGCCCGAACCCAAAGGTGCCAGGGGCGCATCTGTTGCACTGTCTTCCGACAACGTTGGGACGACACTGGCACTGTCCTCCGCTGGGGTCACACACCGAACTCAGGGAGCCCTGGGGGTCACACTGGCATGCTGAGCGGAGAAAAGCATCGGGGGCAGTGAGTACCATGGTGCAGGACACGAACCACACGCTTCACACCCCCTCACGCCTTCCCAGGTGCTGTTTGCCCTACAAGGAGGTGGTTACGTACATAACGCGGTCTCGTGTAACAGCGCAGAAATGCTGAATAGGATGTTCTTGCAGACATCTGTCATGGGGGTTTTCACAACACTCCTGCTGTTTTCCAGACACCGGTATCTTTGGAAAGTTTCCCAAGCACTATTAGTGACAACGTCTTCGCCCGAGCCTCCAACTGTGAATATGTCCAGGGATTTGCAGTATGGCATGAGAACAAGCTGCAAAACAATTTGACAATGACAGAGTGTCACTATTTATAAATAGCCTTTGCCAAAATGGTGAGAATTCAGCATTAACCTGCTTCCTATCATCCTTTTTTTGGCCAAAAAGCAAACAGCCAGACAGAATTTGGCAGGGGAATGAGAGTATTTCTCTAGCTTTTGGTGGAATAGTTCTGGTATCTACCGAATTCTTCCCAAATTTACCAAATTCTATCCATTCAAAAGAAAAAGGTTGATACTGACATTCATGATATACACGGCACACATCAGCCTCCCCAAAGAAACTACAGGTGTGTGGAACTAGCTGCAGTCCTGCAAACTACAGCCAAAGCCTCTTAGCAGAAAAAGGACCCCCACACTTTGAGAGTGAAGAAACCTACGCTGCTTTACGTGGTTTGGTTAAAAATCTGTCTTCAGCCGTAAGCAACAAGGCTGTAAAATATTACTTTGGATTTAGACGCGTGCCTGAGGAGATGCGAACTTCCAGGCTTTTAAATACCCTTTTACCCCAGAGCACCCCCAAAATAATTTCTGCTCACAGAGTCAATGAGTGTGTATGGGCTCTCCGTCTCCGTATCCACCGAGGAGTACTGGGACAGCTCCAGGCGGATGGTGTAATTCAGCCCCTTCTCAAAGCAAACGGGCCGTGGGAGAACAACGTATCTGCATGAGGAACAGGAAACAATTCTTACTTCAAACGTCCAGCACCATAAAGCTCTTCAGGTGGCCTATAAAGCAATCGAGACTACGGAAAGCAGCCAAGACCGGGCAGAACAAAAGCTACAGTGTGAAAGAGGTGGTTTGGAGGCTTGTGCACGTCAGAACCAGGAAAGCTTAGCAGCAAGGTAGAGAGTCAGAGTGGGATGTTCACTTACAGGCTGTGCAAACGCTTCGCTGAGTAGAGGGGGGAAGAAAAAAAGATAAATCAGAGAATGAGAAGAACCTTAAAAGCTTTGAGTCTACAGACACAATGCTAAAGGTATTTTTATAATCAACAGGTAATTAAATTTCATCCATTTTCATAGAGGCCACGGCAAAATGAAAAAGTGACGTTATTCTGTTTCCATTTTTAAAACGTTTTTTTTTGGCCCATCCAGTTATACTGACCTGGAGCCGGGTGACAGTGAGACGACCTGATTATCATCATCAGGAACTGTATTGCCACACCGGCTACCCGTGGGAATCTTGCCTGGGCGCGAGACGCTGATCACAGCTTTTTCCCACTGATCCGGCAACTGGGGGGAAAAAAAGGCCGGTCAGCATCAAGTAACGGCCGTAAGCTGCTGGCAGCATCCGGAGCTCAGGCCAGGAAAAGCATGTGCACACACAGGGTGGTCACTGTGCTTCGGGGAGAATGGAGCTGCAGCTCCAGCATCAATGGGGCATCTACCAGCTGCATGTTTGGGCTGAGACAAGACAAGGCAAATACCCTTGGGCATCCTCCAGCACAACAGCCTCTCTCCCTCCCCATAAAACACGACTAGGTGTCGGTGGTCAGCAGCCTCATCTGCAGCACGGCATCAGCAGGGGGTTTGGCGACCTCCTCTCCCCGCACCTCTGGGTACTGCACCCGAGTATTTCACTGCAGTCAACTGCGGCCAAGCTCTAGGTAAGGAGCTGGGGGGATTTTTCTCTTTCCTTCACCCTCCAAATTATCCACAGTCAAAACCAACTGCTTGCAAACTCCTGGTTGCAGGCATTCAACATCCAAGACAGGCAATTTGTCTCCTAAGGCGCGTAACAGCCTTTCCACCCATTAGAAGGCCTTCTGCCTGATGCCAAATTTGTATTCTAATCTGTCCTGACAGGACTTTCACTTTATAATTTGCTCACTAAACAGGTGCTGAAACAACATAATAATGAACAAAACCGTAAAGTAAATACTAGTCATAGCCAACATCATCTTGGATTTTCGCACATCTCAGACATTTAACGGAGTGTCCATCCTTTTCTTTGAGTCCTGATGACTCCTGGAAGCTCCTTGCTCCTGTCAGTCGTGCATCAGGAGAGCCAGCGCCTGCCAGGAGACAGCAATGCCTATACTCACACACCTACCTGTGGCTCGTAGCGGACCAGAATATCATACTCCATGGAGTAGGGGATGTTGTCGACGTAGAATTCCAGGTATGCCCCCTCAGGGACCCTTACAAATCCTATGCCTGTCCATGACGGTGTGCGGTCCGGCGTGTACTGGCGCTCTATTACATTTACTCCCTACAGAAACAGGGATCAGGGATTTTAATACCAATACATTAAATTTGTGAGCCCCATGGGAAGGCGTGAAGTGATGAGTTCTGCTGATGGATTATTTCCGGGTCGCAGCATCCATTGTTTGCATCCCAGAGAACACAAACCCTCCTTTAAACCCGTGTGTGTGCATGACATTGCCCTTCCACTTCACAATATACCACAAGCAAGAAAGATCAAATAAAATAATGCTGCACAACTCTTCATCCATTTCTCTTTACATTTAATTCCCCACTCTAACAAACTTGCTGTGACTAGTCCACCAGCTACAACACCTCGTTCACTGTAAGGACTGGAACGAGATGATCTTTAAGGTCCCTTCCAACCCAAACCGTTCTACGATTCTATGATTATACTTGTAGCAGTGGGATTTACTGCAGTGGCACGTAACTGCTCCATTAACCACCCAAGCTGAGCGCCAATTACTTACTGACTACACCAGGCCGCTCCAAACCAAACCACTACCCAGGATAACATTTGAAAGGCAGACCAAGGCCGTCGTGAGTAGGGTGTCACTAAATAACAGAGATCCTAACCATCGATCGATATTTAACATCCAAATCAATACGTGGTCACGCCTTTCAATCTGAGGTGCCACTTTTTTATCTGCTACTCTTTATATAAAGCGAAGACGAGCAACAGAAAATGGAAACGTGTTTCCCGTTTCAAATATATCTGTACCCATGAATAGTTCTCTCCATAGAACAACATCCTGTGCATTCCTTAGGAAGCTGCTTCAGTAGGAAGGGATAAAATGTAAGGAAATGTCGAGATATATATACACATATCACCTCAGGATGTCCCTTCAAGTATTCTCACGCTCTTTGAAGAGAGCCTGGCTATGTAAGCTGTTACCCTTCGGCTTTGCACAAAGGGTTGGAGCTCCCCAGAAAGGATGGCGGGTGGGACGGGAGCAGGGGTGTGCAGCTGTGGAGGGTTGAAAATCTCTGCAACTCTGTGCTGCTTCATTTTGTCTTGTGCTCAGCCCCTACCTGGGAATTCAGAGTTTTATTCTGCCACCAGTGAGTAAGCTTTTCAATACTGGCGTTTTTAAAAACCATTTGTTCCAAAGGTTTCAAAAGGTGAACCAGCGGCACGTCTCCTTGCTCTGCTTAGCAAGGAGGGTTTTCATGCCAGACTCCTCCATCCCTGAGCCTTGTTGAGGCCTTGGGTACCATCTCTCCGGCGGGGCGGACACAAATGCACCAAAACCCCTGTGCCAGCTCACACTCCCTCTTGCTGCAGTCCAGCTTCTGCTCTGCGTCGCCTGCCCTCTCCGCAGTTATCTAACAGCAAAAATCCATTGCCTTGGCTGAAGCTGCAAAGTGGCTGCATTTGGCCTGAAATAAATAAATTAGGACCAAGTGCCCCAGTTGCAGGCTGACAAGGATCTGCTGCTTTAGAGAAACCATTATCTCACCTCCCTGACTCCTTGCTGGAGGCAACAATAATTGATGTAATCACCTAGCTCTGTCAATGAATTAAAAGCAAGGCCGTGTGGTGGTGTACGGAAAGAACCAGAGACCCTGATGTACCACACCAGCGGGCTAAACAAGCTAGAGGCAACCTCACTTAGAAAAACAGGGTTTTGCACAACCAACTATGGGTTTAGTCCTTATTAAAAGAAATGCTACTGATGTACAGAAACCCTAAAAGCCACGGCAATGTGCTTAAATGCATGCTTTGTTCTCTCCCGGTTTCAGCCGCACCGAAGAGGAGAGCCAGTGTCAGTGTCCCGCCGCCCGTGAGATAAGAGGGAAAGAAGTGGGTGCGTGGGCATGCACGTAGTGGGGTACAGGGAGGGACACTGACAGGAAACAAATGGTACAGTCATGATCGCAGAAACAGTTCAGAAAGACAAATGGCAGTTTTCCACCTTAAAGTACCACATTATTTATCAATACTGAGATTGAAGAGCTACAGGTTGATGGTTTTCTGATACAATTCAGTTTTGTGTTTTCCACATTTTAATTGTGAAATTCTCAGGGTATAAAACACACATTTCCAACACCCAAATGGTGAAACAACTTTCCCACAGCTGTCCAGACACACCAGCCCACTAAAACTGCTACTCACGGGACCCAAGCTGGCTTCCTCCGCCTCGTAGATATAATGATCAAGCGAAATGAAGTAATAGCCAGGCTCCACCTGGTTGCACTGACGTCCAAACATGTGGGGCCGGCATTCGCATTGGCCGGATTCACTCGAGCAGCTAAAACGGAAGAGCAACGAATTTACAACACATCTTGGCTACGCTGAGACTGTGCTAGAGCTATCTCCTGCTGTCATGGTTTAAGTGACACAGAAGGAGAAGTGCTTCTCGACACAGCTGCGTCTAGACAGAGGATGTTCTCAGGCTCTGCAGCCGGACCATCCGCACTGCTGAACTGGCAGCACGGTCCCAGGCGCAGCCTTGGCTCAACCCGACGACTGTTCTCCCAAACAACTCCAAGGCTCAGGCGGGGAGCGAGCATGGGCCAGGGACCATTTCCAGTAGGCACTTTGCATGCGGTTTCCTTTGTTTGGATGGAGAGAGGATTTCATGCTATGGATGCAGCTATCCCAACCGTCCTGGGACAGCTTCACTTGCTACCACAGACGTAGCAAAGAGGCACGTCTGTCCTGCAAACTGAGAGCAGCCTTCAGCTCCAGGCTTGCAGGACAAGAGCAGCCTTCGGCTCCAGGCTTGCAGGCCGTGCAAGCAGCGCATCTGTTCGTATGGGCTCAGGCAAAGCACCAACACGCATGACCCTGCGTGTTCTGGGGTGTCAAGCTGCTCTGGTGTGCTGCAAAGCACAGCCCGAGAAGTCGCCCACCGTCAGCTACACAAGGTGGAACACCCACACCCAGCTGCTTAAAAGTAGGACGACACAGCCAAGGATACGGGACAGAGCCATGGCTGGGGAATGGAGGCCTGTCCAGGGTGACATACTCCCTTCAAAACGAGCCATCTTCTTTTCTCAATACAGCTGTATCCCTGGTTGCCTTGTGGTGGTTTTACTGTCCCCAGAGAGTCCACCCCAGCCCTAGAAGGGGACCTGGGAAGTATCCCCTCCAGGGGTGGCGAGCACTCCACCACCCGGCTTATAGAGCAGGGATGAACTTCAGGCACGGCGCGGCTGCCCCAGGCGCTGCATCCCACACCCTGACTGGGAGCCAGGAGGCGGCGATTTGGCAGCGGAGGAGAGGAGCCCCGAGGAGGGCTAAGCTCCCCCTTCCCACTGATATTAAAGAGCGAAGCTGGGAGCGGGAGCCAGGCTTCATGGCTCTCCTGCGGCCAGAGGAAAGCACAGCTGCTCCCTGCTTGCACCAGGACACGGCACGTCCCCTCCCCGCAGGGTTTTGCAATCGCTGGGCTCAGCACATGGGAAACAGGCTGCAAAGCCTTGCGTGGCCACCGCCAAGCCGTACCCAAACCCCCGCAGTGGCTGTGCCGGGGAAGCGTTACAAGCTGCACGGCGTAACCGATCCGCACGCAGGGAGCGAGCAGGGAGGAGTAAATAATCACTAACGACCACGCCGCTCTCTGCCGAGGGGTAATAATTCACTCGGGAGCAGAGAGTCAGCCTGTGGGATGTTCTCACGGCAATCCCTGACACAGACGGGGTGTTCTCAGGCTGTGACGACCTACAAGGAGTCACACTGGGACCAATCCCAAACTCCTCTGGTCTGGTCCTGCCGGCTCCAGTGGGAAACAGTTTGTTCCCCTCTTTGGGAAACTTCTGTGGATTCACACAAAAGCAGGATGTTTCAAAGGGTTTGTAGAAGAAAAAAAAAAGAGTGAAGGAACGTGCTGCTGTTGAAAACCTGGGGATGGACAGGCACCTAACACACAGAAAACTGCTCTGGACGGAGAAGCAGTCTGGCAGCCCAGCACCTCTCTGGTCAGGCACTTCAGCCAGGACTTCCCATGCTCTTATTGATGGATGCATCTCCAAAACCTACGTTTTCCTCTGAAAAATCTCCACCTCCATAGTGGGCACTTCCAGGCCCACATCCCACCCCACACAGCACTGCCATGACAACGCAGCAGTCCTGTGCAGCTGGCGTGCTTCCCGCAGTGCTGGTGGACAGACAGACAGACCGGCCAAGGGACCAGTCTGGGAGGAAACAAGAGCCCGCCTGACTGCCCATGTCACCACCTGATTCCTGCTCTGATCTCGTGACCACAAACCTTTGACATGGACCACACGCTGGGCTATGTCCAAGGCAGAGCTCAACCCACGCTGGCTGAGCAAAGGCAGAGCTACACTACAAACAGTTTTACGTGTTCACGGGTACCAGTAGCAGAAACGAGGCTGCTCAGCATGGAAAAGACAAGGATGGCTCTGTCACCCTTTGCTGTCGTCCAGACCTGCCACGTTCTGCACACTGGAGCAGGAACACTGTCCCAAACAGCCCCCTCCAGAGCACATCAAGCCCAGGATGATGTGGTTGCAAATAAAGCAAAACTCGCTGGGGTGAACGGTTACAGGAGGAAAAACAGGCTGAGACTCACTTGTTATTCAGCGCTCCTCCCTGGTCGCAGTCGCACGGCCGACATCCATCCATGTCATTGCTCAAGCCCCAGTGCTCAGGCTGCAGGAGAAACATCACCAGTGCCAATTTAACCCCATCTACTCCAAAGGCACATTTTGAAATCTTCAGCATAAGCCACCCCAGAGCGCTCACCAAAACCATAAATCCTGCTCTCCTGCTTGCAGGGGTAGACCCACAACCACCAACACAACCTCCCTGCCTGCTCTCCTCCACCTTGTTGACATTCTCAGAGGCTTAAGGAAAAAAAAAACCAAACCACTTCTCCCTGCCTAGTATTAAAAGCAAGATTCAGGAGAACCCCAGCTCAGAGACCTCACTCCTCCTGTTCCATCTACACCAGTTTGGGCTCCCGAGCCATGAAGGGCTTGGAAGATCACAGCCCAGTACATCTCATCACAGGGCGGAGCGGTGCCTGGGGCACTGCCCTTGCAGGGCTGCTGCTCCACAACATGCTCAGCAGACAGAGAGATTTGTTTGGCTTTTCCATGTAGTCCACTGTCAGATAAGAGATCTTGTCAGTGTTTATACAAACACATCCAGTTATCTGACAGTGTGTTTCTACAACACTCCAGCACACATAACAGTATCTGGAAATGTCGATGTATGAAATAACCCCTGCCTAAAATAATGGCCTGAATAGAAAGCAATTTTTTTGCTAACACTGCTTCTCCAGCTATTTTGTCTTTCACCCCAGCAAGGGCTCCAGCAGAAGCCCTCATTTTCACAGAGCAACTGCAACAGGTATCCTAATGCCAGAACCATAAGGAGCGAGACAATTTTCG
Organism: Rhynochetos jubatus; assembly: GCA_027574665.1. Classification (NCBI taxonomy): domain Eukaryota; kingdom Metazoa; phylum Chordata; class Aves; order Eurypygiformes; family Rhynochetidae; genus Rhynochetos; species Rhynochetos jubatus. Next base: position 15,685,544 of record CM050652.1, read on the forward strand.
GATGCTCGTCTGCCTTGACGTGCCTCCCAGCTCGCCGTAACACAGCGTGCTTCACAGCTCCCACCATCCCAAGGTGCCCGCTCCGGCCTGCACGCCAGGTGCCCGCTCGCGTGCAGACGGTGGCCAGCACCTCGTTCCGTGCTTTCGGCACGCCAGCCTCCCTCACACCAGCATCTCCTCATTTATTTTACGGTAAGCTACTTACCAGACAGTGATTGCACTGCTTTCCTGTCACCAGGCGCTTACAATAGCAGTTTCCTGTCTCCGAATCACACGGATTCCCCCCGGGATGGGTACCCAGAGGATTACACGCACAAGCTAGATGGGGAAACACGGATAGACAGGTCAAAACACAGGATTGGAGTTACATTTATAGATGGTATCCAACTTAAATACTTACATTAAAGCTTCCCCTAAATTCCCCAGGACAGAGATTAATTGCACCCTTTGCCCACCACCCATCCCAGTAAAACTTCCCTAGCTCAGAGACTTATAATTAAAAACAAAGAAGGATTCTGCTATTTCCACTGAACACACCAGAGGGATCAGCTGGGGAACTGAGTTTTAAGAGTGGGTGGATTCCAAGCTAAGGCAAATCTACAAGAATGTTTTTCTTTTAGCAAAAACACGAAACAAAGGGGAAAAAACCCCACCCCACAAACCAACTTCTCCCGGCTCTAACAGCTCCTCAAAGAGCTTTTGATCACACGTAAAGGAACATATGTTTTTACTCACACTGACAACCCGCTGGGTCATCGGCACTCAGGCCATAGAAACCTTCTTTGCAGAGGTCACAACGCTCCCCTTCAACAAATAATTTACAACGGCACTGTCCGGCAATGAGGCCGGTGGAGAAATCAGTGTAGCGATCGCAGATGCCACCATTCTGGGAGCCAGCTGGGTCACAGCTGCAAGCTACGAAGGAAGCATCGCGCGTGTTTTATTAACTGCTGCAGCAGAAAAGGACAAGTCTCACACTGGATTATTTAAACTCAGCGGCTGTGTAGAGAGAGTCTATCACTCCTGCAAGTATCAGACATGACATGGGTTGAACATGTAATGACCAGATAAATTTCTAGATTCTCAAAGAGAAAACAAAGTCCAAGCAGGCTCGCTCAAGGCCTCCAAGCAACCACCTTAGAATCACAGAATGGTTTGGGTTGGAAGGGACCTTAAAGACCATCTAGTTCCAACCCCCCTGCCATGGGCAGGGACACCCTCCACTAGACCAGGTTGCTCCAAGCCTCATCCAGCCTGGCCTTGAACACTTCCAGGGAGGGAGCATCCACAGCTTCTCTGGGCAGTCTGTTCCTCAAGGAACCTTTCCTCAAGGATCTTTGTTCAGAAGCACAGCACTGGCCAAAATGCTGCCAGTAAATCCTAAATTCTCCAGGGAAAGGCCTGTGGGGTCCACAGTCAGGATGCCATGGCCATTCCCACCCCAAGGAGCGGGGCTGCACTTACGCTCACAGACGTCGGGGTCCCGCAGATCCCTCTCCGGGTGCTGGAAGTAGAAGGGCTTGCACTGCTCGCAGTTGCGTCCTACGGTGTTGTGCTGGCAGTCGTCACACACTCCGCCGCTGGTGTTCCCCGTCGTCATGTACACAGCCATGTCAAAGTGACACTGGCTGGAGTGGCCATTGCAGTTGCACTCTGTGACAAAGACAGAAAGCAAAGAGCATCTGGTAACAGGGGAGATGCAAGTTTGCAGAAAAGACACCCAAAGAACAGGCAGGACTTTATATATTGTCACATAGGTAACGCTCGCCCCAGACTCCAGATCTGCACTCTACCCAAACTCACTTTTGCATGCGTTACTATTGCGGCCTTCCGCGGGACGCCAGGGTAAGTCGTGGTAGAAATCCAAACACTGCTCACAGTTTAACCCTTTGGTATTATGCCTGCACATGCAGTGCCCATGGACCTGTCATTGAAAGAAAGGGGGGAAAAAAAAGCAGCAGAATATAGTATGTTATTATAAAAGAGGAAGGGGAAACAAACCCCAATTAACACAAAATATGGCTAGTACATAATGGATATATTTTGCAGACTCTTAATGCACATAAGTGCACGTAAGAGGACATAAAGGGCTACAAGAGTGTCCTTTACCTGTCAGATAATGTCCTCACACGGACTTGTCCTTTCCTTACTGGAACTAATGCCTGAATAAACCCTTTCAGAATGAACAAGGAGAGCATAGTTCCACCTAAATAATCACAAAAGCCTCTTGGACCTAAAAGTTAGCTGTTTATTAGCTGTTAATTATCTACTAACATGCGTCCAGTTATATCAGCACATCACTAGCCCAGCACCTTCCTTCCAGCCCTACCTTGCTTTTTAAAGCAAAGACAACAGATGGTTTGGATGGCTTTTATCCATCAACCTTTGCCTTCAACATGCACGCAACAAGCACTAAGCAAACCAACAGCGATTGCGTGACAACCGCTGCCTTGGACGCCGGGGACTACAAGCACTAGAGCCATGATTTTAAAGTCGAAGCCAGTCTTGGTGCTGCTCAGATGGCGACCCTCACCGAAAGCGCCGGGCAATGGAGCATACCAACTTGCCAGCATCCCACGGCCCTGGGGGCAATCCACACAACCTCCCCGTATGCCTCCACATTTTCATCCAGTTAATAACTCACTCATTAACAGGGGTGCTATTACTTCTTCTCAGGCAAAAATCATGGGGAAAACCAGAACCCAGAAGGGATGTGGCACTCATACTATACAGGATTTTCCTTCAGACCATGCTGCCAATTACAGCTACCACCTCCGCTTACTTCTCAGCTGATAACAACCCACACAAATGCAGGTTGTGTTTGATTCATGAAGGTGTTTCATCCTTTGATGCCTCTATTCACTTCAATTTTAGGGTAACCAAGTCAACCCACACACCTTCTCTGACGCCATACAGATACACTCCCTTTCTGCATTCCTGCCTTTTAATTTCATCAGCTCTTTAGCATAATTAAAAAAGGAATGCTAAACCAATTTTCACCCAATCTGAGCTCTCTGTGCTTGACTAACGCCATTTGCTGAGGAGGGATAGTTTTAATGGTTTTCTTGTTTGAAAACTAAGGGTGGGGAGTGTCACCTTTAAATGTGCTTATATCGCTTTAAAGAGGCACAGACAGGAATAGCTTTGTGGAGAAAGGATGAGTATTTACCATTCCTTCCACCTCCTCGGTAAAGCCATCCACCGGCGCACACTCGCTGGCGTGCCCGTAGCAGAAACAGTTCCCGCGAACCACCATGTCGTAGATGGCATAGTAGTACTTCTCCCTAATCTCCATCCTCGAGTCCAAGAGATTATCTCCCAGCGTGTGCAGCTTGATGAATTTGACTCTCAGATTTGTGATCTTTAATAGGTCTGCAGGAGACACCAAAAAAACCACTCCGTTTGGGGATTATTTACCAGATATTGTACTGAATAAGAGGAAACCAGGAGTGACACTTTCTATGGGCAGATTAGATCAGATTTAATTTCAGCACCGAAGTACTACACATCACATCACTTCATACTCCCAAATTTTTTTTTAAATCACATTATTTTACTACAGGTTACTACTGTGTGAGTTAGTTTAAACTCAATTAAAAATTCTAGTCTATTTTATTGCAGGCATCCACAGGCACAAACACAAATATTAAAAGCTTATGCAACAATACCACCAAAGGAAACCCTGGTTCTTTGGGGTTCTAAAATGTAGGATGAGCAACGGCCTGATGCTAAGGAATCGCTGACAAGCGGACCAGGAGCTTGAAGAGTTATGAGCTTTTTGGAAAAAAAATCTTTGTTGGAAACAAGATGTGAATATATTATCCTTTCTTATACGCCCAACTTTCCTAGCAAACACAATTAGTTACACTGACCAAATACAAAGAAGCTCTCAAGGGATATAACCCATGGGAAGACAACATTGCAGTAATTATTTCAGTCTACATGTTCACTTTGATATTATGAATCCTGTGTAATTTCTTATAGCCTTCAAACGAGGCTTGCAAAAGCACTTCAAGCCCATGAAAGCAGAGCCTCTCTCAGAGTTTCTCCCTTTAAAACTTTGGTTAAAAAACATTCAACCAACACAGCAACCAGCAGCCACTTCCACTTCAGGTATTTTCTTCTGCTCCAGTCAGCTTTACACCGAAGGACACGAACCAAAACTGAGAATGAGTATTAGAATGGAGGTCGAGTTTAAGGCCAAGCACTGCAGTTCCCTACTCTTTAGTTCTTTGAGGCACATAAACAGCACAAACCTCTCTACCTTTGGGTTCCTGGATTGTCATGACCGTACACGAACGCTACGGCCATTTGTGTTTTACGACCGCATCTGTGTGGTCCAGCCACGCAGTGCCACCAAGGCCAGCTGTTCAAAGGTCATGACTCAGGCAGCCTAAATAATAAAATGCAACCCCCTTCATTTGAGTTAGTAATGCAAAATGATGTAAGTACCACCGTAGTTCTGTTCCTTTGCTTTCTGAACACTGTACAATTAGGGGGTCGTGTTCCAATGTTTCCATCAGCAACTGCATGTATTTTGGGGAGGGGCCTCTTGAAAGAAAACAGTTCCCTGATCAATTAAGAAAAGGAGCAACCACAATGACGTGTAAGAGCAATGACTTGAGGTGGAGACACTGACCGTTACTTCCCAGCGTATCACTGTGAGTCAGGAAAAGAAACCATAACACAAAGACATTCAAAACTGTTACTGGGGCTAATGCATGACTTAATTTGTGGCTTATTGTTTCTGATGAGTAAGTAAATAAGTACTGAAACGCTTTCAAACGAGCCTGGAAGATAGCTGCATACATACTCTGAATCCGTGGACTGTATGGATCTTCAATTCGAAAAGCAGGATCTAAAACACGATATATTACCTGGAGGAAAAACGGTAAAACGAAAGATTCAGCTTTAAAAATAAGAGAGTCTGAATTTGTACATAAAAAGTCTATACAATAAACATACTGGAAAAAAAACCCTCTGACCTCTCCCTCCGTTGAAGGTTCAATGTCGGAGTATCGGGAGTCACAAATAATATCATCCACTTTCTTCATGGGTCCAGTTGAAATCCCAGGAAATGAGCTCTCACAGTCATATGCAAAATACCTGTACACTTGCCACGTTTTTCCAAAATCAGATGATCTTTCTATCAACATTGCAGCAGGACGGAATGTCTAACAGTAAGAAACCACAAGATACTTTATTCAGTTAATTATTACTTGCATTTACATTGAGCGCTTTTGAGTATGCGCCATCCACATGTCCGACTTTAATCTCTCTCCCTCCGCTATTTGAATAACTGTAAATATTATTCTGCTGATACCCCACTTTCTGCTCCGAGGCAGATCTTTGAAATAACACACATCAAACTATAGACTACCCATCTTAAAAGGCAGCACTTAGTGGCCAAGCACTTAAACACGTTTACAAGCGGTAAGAAAACTGCTTCCAAATTGATTCCAAATAATTTCTCAAAACTGGGGGTTAAAGCAGGGCTTTAGGGAGACAGATGGCTTTTTCCACTGCTTGAGGAAAGCAGCACAGCCTCCTTCCTTGCCTCATCTTCAGCAAAGGAGCAACGGGCTCCTCTCCTGCCTTGGGGACCAAGGGGCCTGCTCCCTCTTCAGCTCTGACACCCAGGAGTTCCTGCCAAGCAGTTACCTGTGATGCTCAGAAAAGCCCTGGGATTGCCCATCTCTCTTTGTCCGACCACACTACCCTTTCACAGCATCTCTGCCACCCACTGCCAGCTGTCCTCTGTGCTGCATTAAGAAAACCTCCCTCATTAAGGAAACTGAGAGGTTCAGCTTCATGCACTCTTGCTGCGTTCCACTCCCCCGGTCCCAGTGACCCTAACTCCAGCTGGTCTTGCCCAGACACCAGCAGGCTGCATTGACTTCACACAAACCACTGTCCTTCTTACCTACACATATTCAACTCCAGAACAACTAGCTAATGAGATTTTAAAAAGATTCTTAATCCCTCTGACCTACAAAGCTCACGTTCAATTTATGAGCTGCATTTCAAAAAGGAGATATTAACACCGGGCTTGCACCGACCAAGAAACGCCAACACCCTCTTCACTAGCTGTATGCATTCAGAGGAGGCCCTCCAAGAGCCAAGCACAAAAGCATTCAGTCACGGCTGGAAATAAATTTCCTTTCTGCTTCCTGGCTGAAAATATCACCCAACTCACAAACTGGTATCTCACCCGACCAAAAACGTGGCAACCCAGAGGTAAGGCAGCTCAAGTGTCTATCACACAATGGCATTAAGTCACCATTGAAACTATCTTTTCCCATAGTCTTTCTCCCGAGGACAGGCCAAGCCCAGCGGCATGACGGCCGCAGCACTCGCATCGGGTCAGGGATCTCGCTGGGGTCCCTCGCTGCTGGGAGCCAGCCGACACCACAGGAAAGAGGAACCAGCTCTCCTAGGAAGCTGATGGGTGAAAATTATGACATTAATTTTTCTACATGAGAAGAGCAGGGATTTTGCCCTGCAAGAACTGCAGCCCCTGAAGCCTCAGCTGAAGTTTGCCACTAGCGCTTGCACGAGATTTAGGATGTACGGGACATAATCTGCCATTCCAAGACATCTGTTTGTAAAGAAACAAAGACACTTTGTGTACAGATGTTCCTTCTTCCTGAAGACCTTTCCATTTGCTAAACGAAAACCAATACCATGGCCAATTTTTTTTTAAGAAGAAAAATCCTTGCTACTTCATGACGCAGCTAATGATGTCCTAGAACACAGCGATCAGAGAGAGAGACCAACGCAAACCCCAGCTTCAGTATGACTCCTTCTGCAGTCTCACTGGACTTCAAACACCACTCAAGCCACAAGTCACAGCTCAGCCTTCCTGTGCGACTTCAGCAGGATTTAATAATGGTTGACAGCTCTAAAAAAATCAGGCAAAACAGCTCAAACTCCAAGTATCAAATAGATGTGAAGGACTACAAGATTTCTTACTTCCTTGTTTTTTGGGGTTTGGGGCACGGCTGTAGCTTCCTTACCTTGAAGGTCATAATGAGATGAGTGAAATGAAACTCGGCCTCCAGGTTCAGCTGGATAGTCACGTTTTCCAAACCTGCAGGGGCACAGAAAAGAAGCTGTGCAGCAAACAAGGACACCCGCCAGCCTCTACATCTAAATTTAGCCAAAGCTCTTTGCTCTGGTGACGCAGGGACTCTTTGTCACTTGGCTCTGCTGTCAAAAAGAGGTTAGCGCATTACTGAGGTGTGGGGAGGCACCAAGGGCCTGCTGGAGAGTGTATCGCACACGGCACTGCCGTGCACCCAACACGTTACACCCAAAGCGGGAGCCTGCGCTGCTATTTTAGACTGCGTGATATGGCTAACATCACTAGATGGAGGGTAAGGATGGGGACTGCCATGGGCTGGATCCTGGCACCAAAGCACCCAGTGGCTAGCATCACTGTGGGTGCTGAGCCCAGACCTGTGTGGTGACCCCAGGCTGTCCTCACACCCGGCTGCCCATCTGGCAGCAACACAGCCGCGAGCTTCTGCATCCCTAACACCCCAAAATCTCTCCAGTGGCTGGTGAGAGCCATCTCCCACCTTTCTTCACTGACTCTGGGCTCTCCTGTCCATCTGGACACAGGAACACTTCTTGTACAACCCTGTTTTGAAACATTTCTAAAGCAACTATCACAGCCGTGCTTTGCAACCGTGGGCTAGGAAACAAGCGGCAAGCAAAGGGTTTCCCAAACTGCTGTACGACTACCCACCATCAAGGACTGACGGTACACAGAAAGGAAGAACAGTTACAAATATTACTTTGTCATGTGAAAAAACCTCTGCAAACAGCTGGGATACTAATTATACTGTAGTTAGAAATTAAAGAAAAAAAAAAACAGATTTACAGGGAGGAGAAAGGGTAAGAAATTAAAACAATAAACTAATAAAGCGCTTAAGTTTTTGACGAGCTGTAACTTCATGTGGAGCATACAGCAATTGTGCCTTCTGCTGTATGCCTGAATAGAAGAAAACATGAATTGGACAGAAAGAATCATTTGTTTTTTATTGTTGAAGGACATTTTCATGACCTTATGAGCTAAGAACTTTTCTGTGTGAATGCTGCCAAGCCTGTTGCAAAAAACATGAATTATTTGGAATGCTAGAAGAGAGCTGCTGGAGACAAGCCGCTTGCCAGTCTGATCTAAATGGTTAAAAAGGATTTAGTGAAAAGCTTTCTTTATTGGGCAGCAGAAACGTTAGAAATATTTTATTTTAATATACAGTAAAACCGCTACTGCCAATGCATTTGCAGAAGTCCCATCCTGCCCAGCTGGCTTTAAGGCTTCAGGGTAAGACTGCTGTTTGAGAAGCCTCAGCGCCTTGTTTTGCATATGAAGGCGTGCCAAAAGCATAGCCATAAAAGTAAAAAGGGCAGAGGAAGAGTAAAAAACAAAGAAAGAAAAGAGCCACCAAACGAACATGCAATATTTTTTTAACAAGCTGGCTTGTTTCTGGTGTTCGTTTTACTGTTTGGCACATGGATGCAGGAACCAGGGAGCCCAGGAAGGCAGTTTGCAGGGTAGATGTACCCGGCTTTGTTCTCCTGGGGTTGGAGGGCAGGGAAGCGGGAGGCCCCCGGCTCTGCGCCCGAATTTCCTTTCCCCACCACCCAGCCAGCCCAGCACGCGGGGAAGCCCTGCGGTGCTTTCTTGGCAGCGTCACCCCGGGATATTTACTCCTGGAAGGCTGCTCCGCTCCCGCTGCCCGAACATGAGGGAGATCTGGAGCCAGTATGGGAAACTTTTCTCTTTAGGAAAGGATTCTGGCAAAGTGGTGGGACGGCTCTTGGCTTCGTTGTGGATTAAGGACTGCTCCCAGGGTGCGCACAAAAGCAGGCAGTTTTACTCAGTCCCTCTCGAACAGCATGATCCTTCACAGGGCAGTAATCACCAGGCCAGGGATAACAGCAAACCCGCAGGTACCCTTACACAAAAGGAGGGAAAGCAGCTCCCAGCCCAGGAAACGGTTCCCGGACAAACTCCCCCATACCATTTTCCGACTGCCACCAGAGCTTCAGGCGATTTGGAGCGAACGTGGTGACCACGTTTTCAATGCGATGACTGTCGGGATTGAGAGTATCGTGGAAGGGATCCTCGGAGTCGCATATGAAACATTTTTTGTCCTCCTGAAACAACAAAATAATCAGCATTACCGATTTTATCCTCGGGGCAATAGTTGTTTCCTGCAGATAAGAGTATTTTCCATCCGAATCACATTCCACTCATTTTGCCTGCAGGAGTCACCACAGGTATTTTTTTTTGTTGAAACGATAAGTGTATTTACCTTTATGAATTAATGCAAATTGCCAGATGGAAAATATGCCAGGAATTCCATAAACTTTATTTTTAGGAGAAGTATGTTTTCTACCGAAACTGCAGTTTCAGGAAGTCTCTTCCAGTGTGCATATTCCCCGGCAGAAGTCAGAACCAAAGGCAGCATCTACAGAAAAACGCTGAATTGCTTCTGTACAGATGTAGACGTGCAAAACCGCATCTTCAACAACTTGTGTGAAATAACGTTGGCTGTTGGAAGCTAGCTGGGAGGTGTTAAGTTCTTGGCATAAGGGGTGCCTCTGGTGAGGCTCAGTACACATCAAGGGTCCATCAGTGATTTAGTGACTGGGTCCTTTCAGCGCGGAGTTAACTGCGCTCTGAATCCAGCTTGTCAAGCTCCTATCTAAACCCTGCATCTTCACCTTCGACTGCAGGCCCAAACCATGCTCATAAACCCAGTTTACACACACTGCAAGGTGTGCCCATAAAAAAAACCCAGTTGGGTGCAAGTCCAGCACGTGCTTCTTGGGAAAGCTGGACACTTCTTCACTGGGACAAAACCCCATCATGACTACTGCTACAAACTATGCTATTTTTACATTATCCTGGTGCCCAAAACCACTGCATTCCGATTTTGCAAGGTAGGATGCAAGCTGAACCAAAAGGGAGCGTTCCTGCCCAAACCAACTCAGAGTTCAGCAGACTGGGGGGGCAGAGGAGCTCATCGCGCCGCAGCAAGGGAGCACAGCACAGCAGCGACTCATCACTGTCAAAAGCTACACAGGCATCATTCCTCCAGCAGGTTTATGGAGACAAATGCGGTGCTTTATCAGCCAAGAATGTGAGAGCTGGCAGGTCTGTGCCACACAGGCTTTCCATTTCCCCGATTTCAGCTGCAGCAGCTCCTACCAAGCCCAGCGCTTCTTCCCCATGAGCCCCAAGAGGACCCTCCAGGAAAGAGTACAAGAGCAGGGGACCTGAGGAAGATGTCCCCCTGCCCGCTCCAGGCTCCTCTCCCCCAGCACCACAGCCCCCGTCTCATGCCCACAGCTTGCGCCTTCTCCCACCAAACTCGAATCCTGGAATCCCGCAAAGTCCTCGGTGTGGCCAAGCCCTACGTTATTAAAGGATACTCAACACCTTCCCGCGTCCGCAGCCTGACACAGTTTCTCCAATACCAGCTTATGGTTCAGAGCTAACCGGGGACAGGCCAGATGCTGAACCGGGGCTGTGAGGCACACGGGAATTCCTGAGGCAATGCTTTTGACTAGAGCATTTCAGCATTTTTTGAGACAAAAACATAACCAAGCGCCTTTGTTGTTTTGTTCTACCAGGGATGCTATCGTCGTTGAAGAAATCCTGACATACTCCAGAAGCGTCCCAGCAAGGCTAAACCCCGTGTTAAATCGAGCATCAGCTCTAGCAGACGGAGCAGTACGGGGAAAGGAAAGGTGGGGGTGAGCTCAGGGCACAAATGGGCCAAGAGCTACAGCCCCTCAGGCTGGGCTCCTCCTGCTTCCCGTGGTTTCCTTCCAAGTGCCGGAATCCGGCCCTATTGTCTCTGCGGTAAATTGGCCCTGAGATTATCCCCTTCCTTTCGGTTCAACAGAGTCCCACTTACAACTGATGTTTCATTCTTCTCCACCATCCCTCCTGCCCCAGCTGCCTCTGGTTTAAATAGTAACGAGCTTCGCGTTTTCCACCAGATGTGCGGGACAACCTTATTTGCATCCTTTCGCCTGGAGACCATACAAATGGAATTACATTACGGGAACAGTGGCCAAAACGCTGCCCGGGTCCTACAGACCACTCGCAGTCAGGAAGCCGTCTAGACGGCTCCGGGGAAGCCTGAAAATCGAGTATTAATTGAACTTAGTGCGGCACGTTGCTCCCTGTTAACCTCACTAATGAACGGGGGGGCCGGGAGCCGAAAGCAGCGAGGGTTTCCCTGGCCCCGGCTGGCTTTGCCGGGGCGCGGGGTCCCGCAGAGGGGGCACGCTGCTGCCCACACCTCCCTCCCGCGCCCCGGGGCTTACCCCACCGCTCCAGCCCCCGCGATGCCCGCGGGCGTGCTTCCTCCCCGCCGCCGCCGTCTGCTCACCCCGGGCCGCGATGCCCAGCCCCGCGCCCGGGTGGGTGCCCCGGGGTGCAGCCCCCTCCCGCCCCCCCCGTCGAGGCGCTCACCTGGAGGTGGCTGACGATGCAGTAGGGCTCGGGCTGGCGGAGGCCGCAGGTGGAGGAGGCGGAGAGGCGGGCGGCGCGGCCGATGAGGAGGTCGCCGGTGGCAGGGTAGCAGCTGCCCTCGGCGCAGCCGTAGCTGTATTCGGGCTCCTGCGCCGCCACGGAGCACAGCGCTGCGCGGCCGCGGAGGGAGAGAGGGATGGAGAGAGAGGTGAGGCGGTGGGAGAAGCGGTAGCACGGTCAGGCTGGACGCCCCGAGCCGCCCCGGCGGGCATCGCAGGGGCTCGCCCAGCCCGGCCGTGCCCCGACGGCGGCGGGAGCGGGGCGGGAGTTACCGAGGCAGCAGCAGAGGTAGAGCGGGAGGCGGCCCATGGCGGGCACCGACGGGACGGGACGGGACGAGGCTCCCCCTCCACGCCGCTGAGAAAGCTGTTGCTCCGGCTGCTCCACGCAGGCGCCGCAGCTGCCCGCGGCTCCCGGGGAGCGGCTCCGCGCCGCCGGGCGCCCCCGGCCCTCCTCCTCCTCCGCCCCGCCGCCCCCGCGGGGCCGGGCCGCACCGCCCCACGCGGCCTCTCCCGCCCCTGCCCCCCGCTCCGGGGCTGCCGGGCCCCGCCGAAGCGCCAGGCCCAGGGGAGGGAGCGGAGAGCGGCTGCCGTCGGGGAAGGGGAGCCGAGGCGGGGAGGGAGGCGGGCGGGGAGGAGCTCGGTGGCGGCATGGGGAGGGGAACGCTCTCACCGTTGCTCCCCAGTTTCGGGAGCGGGCTCTAGGCAGGGTGCAGCAGCCCGGGGGAGAGGGATCACCGACGGGGCGACCCCTCTCCCTGCCCCAGTCTGTGGGGACGAAAGGCGGGAATGAGGGTTTTGACTCAATCCTGCTCTCTGCCGGGGGTGCTGGTGGGGCTGGGCGTTTGGGAAGGATGGATGGATGGATGGATGGATGGATGGATGGAAGGATGGATGGAAGGATGGAAGGAAGGATGGATGGATGGAAGGATGGATGGAAGGATGGATGGATGGATGGATGGATGGCTGGCTGGATGGCATGTACCCACGCAGCAAGGCCCCAAACCCTGTGAAGGGCCAAGGGGTTGGCAGCTGCTGTGTGCGATGCTCAGTGGCTCCAAATCACCTGGTGCCATGATGCCAACACACTGGCCTGGCGCTGCCATCCCCAGGGACGGTGGCCACGCTGTAGTACGTGGCCCTGGCATGGGCAGAGGCTGGATTGGCCGCTGCCAGGCTGTTTCCCGATACCTGGGAGTATGCGATGCCTTCCCGGGCAGCTGGGGTGGCTGTGAGGTGTGAACGGCCATGCTGGAGCTGCCTCCGCACTCCTGGCCTCCTGATTACATTCCCTGGGCTCCGCAGGGGAACCAGGGGCTTTGTCGGCTGGTGACAGAGTCCCCTTGGTACCCAGGGGAAAGGGTTACTGGTAAATAAATGCCAGGGAGCAGGTACAAAGGGTGGGCACGTTTGAAGAGCACAGCCTCGGCCGGGCACGTTTGAAGAGCACAGCCCCGGCTGGGCGCAGGCTGGGACACAGGCCTGGGTTTATATTGCCAGGTTTTGCTTGTGCACGTGTAACACGTAAACTCGTGTAAATCTTTACCAGGTGCCGGCATCCCTCAAGAACACTTCGCCCTCACTATTTGCTGTGGCAGAATGGAAACGTGCCACGGTCTGTCCGTCCCAGCAAACCCTGCCGGGGTAGGTAAATATGTTCGTTCCCATTTTGCAGATGGATAAGCAGAAACAGAGAGATACCAAGTGACTTGCCCTAAAGGTTAAACACCAGGTCTGAAACATAACCCAGGACTCCCGATTGAAGAACTCGTGGGGCTGTTTCATTAAAGACATCCAGGAAATTAAACCATCTGAAGTTGTCAGGGCAGGTATTGTAATTCTAAACCTCTTCTGCAATGTGGCCTTCTAAATTCACAGTTCAGCTTCACAGTCCTGTCGTGTAAATCACTGCCCGTCTTTGTTTTTAAGCTCCAAACCAGCAAATATTTTTGTCCCACTAACAGAAAACGTTCTACTCAGCTGCAGTTAGAAACCGCCCCAGTCTGAGGCAGATGGCAGAGGCGTTCTGCAGCACCGCTCCTTGGGCAAGTGTGCAAGGACAGAGCGTTTCATTGCCACTGGATTTTTTTCAATCCCATATGTTTTCAATTTTTATTTAAGTTTTCTCCCTCTTTTTTCTGTTTCATGGCCTTGGAGAAGTCCTGTCCTCCCCTAAACCTAGCATGGGCTGGTGTAGCCCTCCGGAGCTCCTTGCCACCGTGGTTAGGCTCATTCGTGCCTTGCCACAACAGCATGGCAGTATTCCAGCCTGGGAATGATGCTGCATGGCATCAGGGATTGAGTCGGGGTTGCAGTGGTGACCACTCACCCCGTGTAGGGAGCACAGTCACAGGCCGGGATGGCCACTGTCACCTGTAATCGCCCTCAGGAGGCGGCTGAAATCTGGGTGAGCCCACCAGCGTTCACCGCATGGGTAATTGAGTGCAGTGAACTTTTTGTGTTCGTCCCTCTCTGCACTGCTTGGGAGTGGGAGTATTTTAATTTGATTGATTCTTCAGATGATAAAAATTCAGTTTTGTGTCATGTCCTGTCCCTGTGGTTGGTGAAGTGGTTTTACAGTCTGGGGGTGTCTGTGTTTGTGCTGGGTTGGAAGTCTTGATTTCAATAATATTTTCAATAAATGCTTTTCTGGAGCTGCTTCTATCCACAAGAAAGAGAGCTAGGGGAACTTAAAGTCAGTATTTTTGATCCAGATACAGCATTTTCCCCCAAATTAACTTTGCAAAAACACTTTAAAAGTTTTTGCACTACTTCCAATGGGGAATGCTGCACACTTGTAAACCTCGGAAGCTGCCACGGAATGGGTTTGGTGTCCTGTAGCCGCTGGTCCCGTCAGGTCTGCTTGCTTTGTGTGTCTGAGCATGCCTGGAGGAAGGCTGGGGAGGTCAGACTCAATGCTGACTTTCTTCTTCCCGTTTCTGCTTTTCTTCCAGCAATTCCTGTTTCCCTCTGTGGATACATCTCCCCTCCAGGCCACAACTGCCTTGTGTTTACAGACTTCTCATCCTTGCGGCTTGTTGAAAACCATATGGCAACTCTCACAGCCAACGGTGGATTTTAGGAGGAAGGTCCCTTTCAAATTTCTGGCTGTGAATTTAGATTTTTAAAAGCCATGAATGAAATAATTTTGGTTTATATGCCCTTGGGAATTTCTTTCTAAGAGCTTCAGTTTGCCTGTTTTGGGTGCAGTGCAGCAGGGCCGCATTGAAACCTGAGGAGACCTGCGTGAGCTGCGCGCTCCGAGTAAACCAGGGGTGCTCGATTTCATTATTTCAAAGACACTCCACATACACTGACCTGATTACAGCCTAGAAACTCCCAAAGAAGCCTCACACCTCAGAGATGGTTTTTTTAAAGTGCTAAAATTCAGAAAAGGCTTAACCGCGAGTTAATCATTCAGGTGCCTCTGTTGTCAAAGTTATAGTTTGATTCCATCATATTCACAGTAGAAGCTATTATATGGGTAATGCATGTTGCACATTGCCCTGGAGCACAGCTGGTTCGAGTTAGAGGTGTATCTCTGAAATCTCATCCCTGCCAGCAATTCCCACCCAAGCCCCCCACTGCATACGAATGCTCCTTTAGCTCTTGTAAACACAGTGAGAACCGTGGAGGGCTTATCTCAGCTGGATCAAAACAATGCTTGCTTTTAGATAAGGGTTGGTTTACTGCATGAGGACTGGTAGATGCTAAAAGCCTTGTATTTCTGTAGAGCATTCCTGGTTTTACAGATGTGGTCTGGGCTGCATCCGAGTGCTCTGCAGCAGGCCCGGGCTCCTCACATCAGCTGAACAGAGTCCGTGACGGATGCTTGCTGTCAGATGGTCCAGATGGGAACAACACAACTGGTTTTAACTGAGGGTATTCCAGCATCCTGCAGGAATATGGGCGGGAATTTGAAGCTGAGGACTAGTTCCCTTTGGTGTTTTTAAAACACTAGCCCTTCCATAGCATTTGCTTAGCCCCAGTCTCCTTTATATTAAAATAAAAAAGAATTATAAACTAAAGTTTAAGTCAATTACTGTGTTCTTTATGGCTACAAGCAACTGCTGTGTGAACCCTGGCTTCTGTGAAGTGCTGCATGTGGGAGAAAAGCTGGATCAACTGTTTTTCTACATTTGTGGCCCTATAGGTTTGCTTAAGCCTAAGAGCTGGAGCTAAGAGCTTCAGTTGTTGGTTGCATTAAGGAAAAACATGGGAAATCCCGTATAAACATAAGGAAAAAGAAAGGTATTGCAGGAGGGGCATTGACAAATGACCCTAAACAACAGCGTAAACAGCGATTTTGAAGTTGTTTGGCATTAAACATCTGTGCACTGCCATCCAGTGGGCACCGGGGAATTGGCTCCCTGTCACCCACCGCTAACGGCCCTGCGCTGCATGTCCCTGCGCATTTTCAGTTAACAGAGGGGGACCTCCCTACTCTGTCCCAGTGACTAGGCGGGGATGAGAGAGTGACGGTACCCTGGGGATGCCGCTGGTTGTCAGCAGGGATGGCTACAGAAGCCCACAGCCTTTAATCTGCATCTCCCCCATCCTGGTCTGTGCAGCCCCATGCAGGGCTGTGGCACAGCCACGGGTTATTGCAGGGTTCAACAGGAGACACAGGGTGTTGGGTGTCTCTGAGACAGTTACCTGTAGTTTCCTGGGCAATCCTTTTGTGTTTCCAACCCCCTACATGAAGAGGCCCTGAGCTGTGGGCAGGAGTGTATTTTAGAGCTCCCTCAAAGACTGCATCCCGACTACTTTATCAGCTGGTTTATTAAAAGGCAATTCCTATTTCCATGTAAACTCGACTGGACAAAAAACCCAAGAGAAAGTTACATTATCACTGTGCCAGAATACTATATGTACCTTCAGACGAATTTACAGACAGCCCTCCGTGCTGGGAAACTCAGGAGGTGGTAAGCACGAAGACGTGGGTTGCACTTTACCTGATGGGAAAGCTCAGACCCTAACTTTTGCATGTTGCATACTTGCTTTCCTGCTCCATGATTTCATTTTTAATGGCTATCACTTGCTCCTCTAGTTGTCTCAGTTGCTCTGCCTTGTCCTGTTTGGTTTGATTCAGGTCCTGAAGCTTCTTCTCCAAATCTGTAAGAGTAGAGACGTGCGATGATGCTCATTGTGTAAGTAAAATCCAGGGATTGACAGTGTCGCTTTTCCCACCAGTTTTAGAAGCAATAAGCCCATTTCAAATGGGGAATGTTATATATGCAACTGGAGGGGAAAGTCTGGCTTCTGGATTGCGAGAGAAACATGACAGCCTTAAAGAAATTAATTTCTCAGCATGTGCTTTTGTCCATCAGCTGGGATGGGGCAGGACATGGAGCTCATAAAGGAGTTGGCTTAAATGGAAACACTTAGAGGAACAGTGTGTCCACCGATGTGTGTAAAGCCTAGACAATTCGGCTGTAATGGGCTTAGGTCTCCCTCATTCACAGGAATGTTTCCGCTGGTCCCTGTGAAGCTACGCCAGTTTAAACATACTGGTAACGAGTCAAACCCACATTATCCACTGCCTGTTTCCAGTGCACTAATTATCTGGGCATTTGGAGTGACTGGGGTGCTCTGAATGCTTCTTCTCAAGGTATCTGCTTGAAGTCTGCTTGGGTCCTGTCCTGAAGAATTCACTCCCAGGATGGAGTTTCCGCTTTTGTTTTGCTGATGTTACATGTTATTTTGCACCATTGAGCCTGGCAGGATCCAGGCCCAACGATTCCCGGTGGAAATGCCCAGACTACAAGCAGAATTAGCTCCCCTGTCTGCAATTTCATGAGATGTACCCTTGTGTTGTGGTGAGGCTGTGCGAGGAGTGGTGCTGCAGCAGATGCTGTCTCCACTGCCCACGACCCCTCTGCCTCCCGGCCGCAGCCCCACATTGTCTCCAATCTCCGTGGCAGTGCACGCGGGTGATGACACCAGAGCGCGTACCGATGTGGCGGAGGCACGTACTCGAGCTCCGTTGCCTGCTGCGGGACATGGCTGTTTTCTCTGCGTGTTCGAACAAGCCAGTATTTGTACCTGGTTTGCTCTGTCATTGCTCAGAGATAATGTCTGAAGGGGGACCAGTATGGGCTGATGACACACAGCTACCCTGCAGCTCTCTATAACATGAGCCACCAATCAGGTAATGAGAAAAGACAGAGCGCAAAGATTTAAGGTCCAAATGCCCAAAGCAAGTGTATAAATCAAAGCTCCCGCGCTAAATCTGCAGCCAAGTTTTATGCAGATTTTGCACTTGTCCTGCTTTTAAACTGTCTGAATCAAATCACTGCAAGTCCCTGTGTGGACACTTCTTAAATTCTGCTTGTAGCAACCAATTTATGCCAGAAAAAGTACATAAGCCAAATCAATTTAACTGCTTTTAAACTGTTCGGGTAGCTTCAAGCAGGGATTTTCACCAGTTAAACTGTTTTAAACCTGATTTCAGGTGAACCTAGTCTGTCAGTGTCTGTGGGCAAGGACCTCAGTCTAATTCATGACTGTTAGACTTTTCACCGCTCGCTATGGAAGTAAGAACACCACCTGTTATTCTTTTAAATTTTTTCTCAGTCTCTTCAGCCAGTTTTTCTGCTTCTTCTTTCAGCTGCTTCACTTTTTCTAGTGTTACTTTTGGAGGTCCTCGGGCTTTTAGCTTTTCTTGAAGGGTGGTGTACTTTCTTTTAACGTCAGCAAATTCCTGTAGCAAAAAATCGTTACTTAGTTTAAGAGCATCATAATTAGTCTGGTGTACCAAAGGAGATTTTTATAACATTTTGAATATCCTTTCCAAAAAGAACTTTACATCTCTCATTCTCTTAAAAAAAAAAAAAAAAAAAAATCCATGAGTGTACAGTGAAAAATGCTTTTCAAAACCTGATAAAAATCAATTAAACTGCCAGTGAAGCAATGTGAAGTGTCGAGGGAGGGTGAGGCTGTAAAGAAAGTATGGTTTAAGATTTTTAAAGCTTATGCTGGTTTTACTTCCTTTGATAGGGCTTTTCTGTAAATTTCTTTTTTGTTATGAGGCTTAATTCAAATTCAATTAATTAGCTGTAGCATCTTTATTTTATTTTATTTTATTTTATTTTATTTTATTTTATTTTATTTTATTTTATTTTATTTTATTTTATTTTACTACATTTTTGGCTGTAGTAATATTTACTGGCTAACACCATTCCATGCCCATTTAGATTGCTGTCGAGGCTGCAGTTTAGATTTCAACTAGGTTTCTTATAAGCTGGAAGCTTGGTCATGCTCCAAGCTTGCGCTATGGGTGCCTGGTTCTCCTAGCAATTTTAGCAAATTTCTAGCTGTCTCAATGCATTCTCACAAATCAGAGCTACTGAAAAGCACCTGGCCAACCAAAAACTCCAAGTAACTCCCTCAGCAATATTCTCTGAAGGAGAGTGGCATGGGATGAATGGCCAGGCTGCTTCCATCACTCACGTATTTTAGAATCTGGTTTTGTGATTTGTTCTGTTGTGTTTACTGGTGCCCATGGTGACGACGAGTCTTATACACAGTGCAAGGAAAAATGTCACGGAGTAGCCAGAGAAATGTGTATGTTTTCTTTCATTCAAGCAAGCAGAAGCGTTATTTGTCAGAAGCCTTAAAATAAAAAAGAAATTATTCTTAACCTGTGGCATTTTACACTGCCTGGAATAAGGAAAACGTTAACACAGTTTTGAGGAGAGCAGAGCAACAACGCTATCAAACACTGAGGGAATCTTTTTTCCCTTAATATGTGGCAGAAAGGCTTACGTTATCAGTATTCTGGGCTTGCTTGTGTGCCGCTTCAGCCCCTGCTCTTGCCTTCGTAGCCTCGTTCTTGTTCATCAGCATTTTTGCCTGCAATGTGGCAATTTCATCTTCCACCTCAGATTGTTTTGCTGACAAGTCATTTACTTCATCGTTTGTCTTGTTCACTTGGTTGTCAGCCTAAAACAGAGCAATTAAAAGCTGTGGTTTCTTACGCAACATCTGTTTAGCTTACAGAGCATGGTAATGAGGGAGATTAATGTCAACTGATTAGGAAGAGGAGACCCTTAAGCATTATGGAATCGGTGTCATATCTCTGCCGCATTCTGGTTATATTTATTTAAGTTTACATTAAGGAAACTTGGAGATGAAGTAACTTTTTTCTAAAATGTATGTAGTAAATAAATGAAAATATTTACGGTGAGATACCTGTGAGATTTGTGTTCTGATGCCTCTTATCTCTTCATGTAACTTTATGAAAGTGTTTTTGGAGCGTCCTTGGGACTTCACAACATTTTTCAGTTCATTATTAATGTCATCCACAGGCGGAAGAGCTTTAGCTGCTTTGCTAAAATGGAGAAATAGAAGCGTGTGTAGTATCGTGGTGTGGAGAGCAAAGCAAGAACACGTTTCAAATGCACCCATGCTCACATGCAGGAATGTTCCCTCGAGTCCAACAACAACTGTTAAAATTGTGGTTCGTACGTTGGCAAAGCACCACCTCAGTAAGGGACCTTGCGTGGGAGCACACAAGCTGCTGTATTAAAGGTGAGGCTGGATGCTGCCGCTGCCTGGGGGTGCACTGCTAGGAAGGAAAGCTGGCTTATGGGTGAACGTATTTTCTCTCCCCCTGTGCTAAACCTCCCAGTGAACCAGTTGTAATGATCCACTAGGTCCACTGTGGAAGCTGCCTTGGCCTCTGACTCGTCTGGCAGAGGAGCCAAGAGTTGGCGGGAGCTGCCTCCTTGCAGCGTGTCATCTCCGGCATCCCGAGCAGTCGTGGCTCGTTCCTGCTGGAGAGGGCCTCTGGAAATTGCAAGCTGAAATCTGCTGTCATCTGAGCTTTCCCTCCAGTGTTACTAGGATGCTGCCTGGGGTATGGAGCAGTCCTGCTGTGCACAGTGCCACCCCAGCTGGAGCCAGCACATCAGTACGAGTACGTCTTACTCACTCAGCTTCTTGTGCCTCCACCAGCAGCGTTCCAGCTTCTTCCTCCTTTCTGTTTCTCTTACTCGCATTCAGTTTGTACTTCTCACAGGTGTTCACGATGCTCCTGATTTTGCCAAGCATGCCCGTGAGCTCTCGCGGAGTCAGGGGAAGGTTTATTTGCAGAACGTAACTTGCAACCTTCTCAATGTCTTCCGGAGGTGCGCTCTCATCTGCAACAGAAATGGAGCTGAGGGCATCCTGAAGCTCCTTCCTCCCAGTGAAATGCAAATGATCATTATGGCTGCCTACCCTTTGAGTTATGTGGGAGAATAAAGCTGACAGGCTCAGCAAGGGGGTAAGAGAATTATCTCCAACATTTTGTAATTTAATATTAAGCTTCCAGGTACTGCTGTTAGTGTTGTCAGAATGGGCTAAAAAGAGGATTTGAACCCACTTTGAACTGGGTTATTAAAATTCTGATGTAGAACTGAGCCTGCAGAAGGTTTTAAATCGGTGCACGGCACAGCTAGATGTGTCAGAGCCCATTTCTCCCTTGGCCTCCAGATCAAAGAGGCGCTGGAGAGGCTGGGGTGTGAATGGAGCTTTCCAAGCTGGCTGGTGGGTGTAATCCCTTCCCTGGAGTCGCCACAATATTGAGAAAGTGGTTCCTTCGCAGGTTAATGAGAAAGGCTAAGCTACAGAGGGAACTTGGGTCAGACTCAGATAGGATGGGAATTTACAGTAGAAAAACTGTATTTTGACAACTCCCCTTGCAAATGGTCTCGTTCTAGTTCTTTGCTAAGAGGCACAGGCAGACAAGAGCTAGTCAATGCCTTGTGAAGTCTCATCATCACTTCTGTTCTCTGCTCACTTCCCTTTATAGACATAGACCTTAAAGCAGTTGAAACATATTCAATGCTTGTGCTATTGCTCCAAAATAACTATGTAAGAATTAAATAGATGTTTACCGTGCAAACTAGTGCGTTCCTGAGAGCTATTTTCTGTAGAAATACATTCACCTAAAACTACCATACATGTCAACGTAGAGAACAGCAGATTTAATGTGGCTGTATGCATCTCAACTGTTACAGTTCTTAAACTTGAATTTACAAAACAAGAATTCATGAAAAAAATGCATTTCTAGTTGTTAATAAATACCATACGTCTACTGAGAAACATAAAAGAAGAGCCAAAGGTGGAATTTTCAATTGCTATCAAATAAAAATCTGAGAATCTTAAGGACTTAAATGGAGTTTATCTTCCAATTCAAAAACATAACTTAAATGTTCCTGAACAAAGGAATTCCTCTGTCCCCTGCCCTCACTCCCATTTGGATGTAGAGGTATGAATGCCAAAGGACTGCCAACATGTAGTCCTTAGAAACTTACGAGATCAGTTACACTCAGGAGATTAAAAAAATCCTACCACATTGGAATCCTTTGATGTGCATCTGGTAAAAAAAACCCCAAAACCAAAACACAAACCCACAACGAAAAGCCCCCAAAAACCTTAAGGTCCATTTCTTACAGCATTTTTCTGCAATTGTGAGGGTGGAAAAAATTTTAGGGTATGTATGGTGGATTTGTTTTTTATGAGAGCTGTGAAGTTCTACCAGAATCCTTTGATTTCTTGAGTTACAGCTTTGGGAAGATGCTGGAGTGATCTGTGTCCTAATTCCCACGCTCCCTACGGAGAACCTCTATTTATGGGCCTGGGGGAAGGGGGCAGCATAACAATTTGAGGATGCATTGGGCATGCCTGGACATTATATATGGTATGAAATTATCTGAGTAGTTGTTTACTCAGATAACTCAGGAACTGAGGGAATTACTTGCATGTTTCAAATTAAGCAAATTAATGAAAGATGGCAATCAGAATGTAACAGATCTATCGGAAAATGAACACAATGTGCTGTCACCTGAGAGAAAGAAGCACTAGAAAAAAAGAAAGAGATTGTGCAGATCAGGAGGTAGACAAGGAATTTGATGTGTATACAGCTAGATCATTTTCTGGCTGTGTATGATGCTATGTTATGTTGGAATATATATTAAAAATGAGTCAAAAAGAACTTTGCATATTTACCTAACAAGAAGGCTTTCACTTTTTGGATGAACTCCTTAGTGATCTCTCGGTCAACTTCAATTTGGGTCCTAGCTCTCTCCAGTTGCCCATTAAATCGTGATCCTTTCAACTTGCTGTCTTCTGCCGTTCGCCTGATGCTTTCAACCTGGAAATATTATTGCAGATAGCACTGCCATTTTCTGAAAGTTATCAGCTGAGCTCTGACACAAAAATAATTTTGATCCAAACCTTCAGGTGGAATCACTTGATGTGCCTTTGAAAAGTAGTAGGAGACTCCTTTGGGGAACTCCAGAAGTTGCTATATCATGGCTCTCATCTGGACTCAGAAAAAGGCTAAATCAAGCATTGTTTTCTCTCTGCAAACACTGCTAAACCACAGGCCCTTCTGTTTCTAAAAGAAGGTGCTGACTGTTGGTTTCTATTGCAGTACTGCAGTGTGTCAGTGATTGGATTTAGTACAGAAAAGGCACGTAATTTCATTTGTCTTTTCACACTGGACTTGCTGTTAAAAACACACTTAAGAGGGCACAAATAAGGAAGGTGGAGTTTAGGGATTATCTTTAAAAGTTACATTTTGCCATTAAATTAGTATTCATGGCCATTTAAATGAGAGCTTTAGTTCAGTCATCAAATTCCAACAGTATTCTGCTTTGTTGGGGCTATGCTTTGCCTTCAGGAAACGCACCGCTGCAGCTTCCCTGTGCTCTGCCGAAGTTTCCCCATGCAACAAGAAAAACAGTGATTTTTTTTTTAAAAAATTCTGGAGCATCTCAAAATACTTCACACCTATTACCACAGAGCTGCCTGAAGCTTGTGAGCACCAAAGGCAACGTCCCAACAGCCTGGCGCTTGCCACTTTCACTGCTGCCCCTCTGTGTCCTGGGGCCCAGGCATGTGCCCCGACTGCTCATTTCTAAACCCCTTTGCTGTGATGCAGTGTCGCCTGTATTTTAAAAGGAGGAAATGGATGCCCAGGCACCCTGCAGGGACAGGACAAAGCCACAGCAGAATGACATTTCTGTTGGAAAATGTGTTTTGCCTATAATGGTAACAGGCATCATCTCTGATCCTAATGAGAACAAACAGTACTGGTGTTTTGGGATTTGTCCGTTCTCTTTCCTTTGCACATGTTGCATTGCCCACACTTTGCTCGAGCTATTTTCACTGCTAATGTGCAGTACAGCTGACTACTTGATGCCCTTCTAAACATTAGCAGGGGCCAGAAAAGCTTCATCTTGAAATTATTTTCAAAAATTCTTTAATGGCAAAGAGAAGAGTAATATGCAGTTGTCTAAATGGAGCTTACCGCTATTCACAGCAGCAATCCCATTGCTAAGCACGGGCCATACTCAGACTACTGACAGGCGGTGCCCTTTGAATCTTTCCCAACAAAAGTGTAGGCAATACTAGCCTGAGGCCACCAACTTCCATAGGCACAGGGCACCATGAGCCGTGAGATCTTGGCAGTTGCAAGGAAGAGGACAGCATACAAACAGCCACAGTCCCTCAGTGGGACTGGCACCTAATACTCGCGGTGCTGAACCACGCTAGGTCTATGGTGTTGAGGCAGAGTCCACCACTAGGTCACTGCTCTTTGTCCAAGGAGCAGGTGAGCTTTTGTAGATGTGTGACGGCTCAAATCTCATCCTCCATCCATTTCATTGAATAAATGTAGATTTGATGTACAGTACCTGATTCTCAGGTTCCCGTAGCTGAATAGTCAAGTTACTTAGCAACACAGCAGTCTCCTCAGCTTTCCTGAAGGCATCAGTGGCGAGAGGGAGAGCTCCGCTGCAGTTTGAGCCACCACACTGCCTGCGTCCGTGACTGTCCCGGCACAAAGCTCCCCCGCAAGCTGCTGTGACACAGGGCTGGCTTCCTGGCACCCCACAGATCTGCAATAAGGAAGATGCTTATGTCAGAACTCCTCAGGGAGTCTGAGATTCACTCCTGGGGGAAGGAAGATGTTTGACTTCATCTGAACATCGAATATCATATGGGATTTTCCTGAAGAGATGGTGGTCTGGTCTCTCTCAATATGGGTGTTGCTGCCAGATACAGGTCCCCCTTCCCTGACTTAAAGGTTGCAACGGCAGCCCATGGTTTCAAGCCCATCCTTGTAGGAGCCATTTGTTGGGCTCCATGTGTTGCACTAAGTCCCACGCTTCACTCCTCTACAGCAAAAGGGCTGAAACTATCCCCTGGCCATATCCAGCCCACAGGTCAATGGCTTGTCCTAAAGGATCCAGATCACCTCTCACACAACATGGTACCATGTCTAGCCTTTCATATATTTTGACACAGATGTTGAGACTAAAGGCCTAGATGGATAATCTCATCCAGGTCTGGCAGTGTTGGCTGAAGGTGCTATCAGGTATTCATTGCTGCCCAGCAGACAGGCAGAAACCCCTTCCTCTCCTAGCAGTGATGCAAAGGATATGTGAGCACTCCCCATCCACTCCAGGGCAAAGATGCTTTGCTTAGTTGAAGGCACTGATGAAGGAGGTTGGGGTTAATCTTTGTGAATTTACACTGAAGTCCTCTTGAGATTAGAGAGTGCTTAAACAGTTCCTTATGCTGGGCCTGCCCTGGGAGCAATGGCTTCCAGAAGGGTGGTAGTAACCACAGCTGAGAATGGCAGCTGTTTCTGACGTGACTGCATGTCTGTGCCAGGGAAGTGTTGTTTTTCAGATTTAAAATGCATGTAAGTACCCTTTTAAAGTGAAAAGACTAGCAGCATCAAACAAAGAGATTTTTATTTAGCTCCCATTCAAAATCCATGGTGCCTACCTTTTCGTTCAAGTTGTGGATGTCAGGGCTCTTGATCATCTTGAGCTGCTCCAGCACATTGGTTTCTTTCAAGGCCTGATGTCCCAACACAGTCAGTGTACGACCCCTGGTATGCTCTGAGTGTCTTATGACAGGGGTTGTCCCACTGGTCTTCTGTTCTGCCAGCAATGATATTTCAAAGTGTTTCCTAATGTTGCTGATGGCCTCTATAGCAAAAGAAATAGTGTTTAGTACTGTATTTGGTTGCATTTCATTCATGTATTTACTAGAATTCTGGACAAATGGTGAGTGACAGGTGACGCAGTTTGTTGTCACTGGTGCTTGATTTGGGACAGCAGGGAGGGACAGGAGCTGTCATTTCCTCAGTCAAGCTTTTTAATCCTTTACTCAGTCAGTTGCCATACAGGAATACTTATTGATACCCATAAAACCTGCAAATATAGTGTATCCCATGTCATTCTTCAGAGTCCAAGGTGTATGAGAAGCCAATGGAAGATACAAAAATATGAAGGGGATCTTATTAATGACACAAACTGCCTTTGATCTGTCTTCATCGGTAGCTCATGCATTGCTGCGGCTGTTGATTTGATAAAGCTCCCGTTATTTGTTCGATTTTGAAGTTTAGGCAAGTGGACTGCTTCTGCCAGTTGTAAAATCTATGAAATTATCAGCTCTGTGACTGTGAGTCAGGAAAGCATTTGTCCTGCCCCTGTTCAGCATAGCACCCAAAAGTTAAATGGTCTGCTGAACAGAGGCTAAAATTTAGATTATAAATGGGAATTTATGAGTTTTCTTTGGCTCTGGGAAATCCAATTTCAAGGTTGATGTGTTGAAAAAAAAAGCATTTCCATTATAAGCTTGTAGAAGAGGCAAAAATTATTTTCTAGCAAGATCCTTTCTTGTTTGCTTAGTGTACGCTTTCCCTTCAGCAGACTCAAAAGGGTTGGGGAATATTAATTTTTTTTTTTCAGATTAATAGCCTAAGGAAAAGACTCAGGCCTTTTATAGAACATAATTTAAAGCTGCTGCTGTTGAGGCTTCCCAGATCTGTAAAAAACCCAAAGCTGTTTCCAAATCCCCAGGCAGAATTGTGTGCAATGAGCCACAACTGACGTGTTGGTAGTGAAAAAGCGTTAGAGGTCATTGATTAACATCCCTCTTTGTGCTGGTAACCAACTCAGGTACTGGTTGAAGTCAAAGACAAGGCACTTGTCAAGTCCTGCGTGCTTGGAATCAGGCACTGAAGCCCTTAGCCTTGCTTTGAGTGAAGCTAACAATGTTTAGTTGTCATGTGGAACCAGGGCTATTTTATTTTATCTTGTAACTCTTGGAAACGATGTAGAGTTTAAAGTTAGCTCCTAATACAAAATACCTGGCAAGAGACTGCTCTAACTGTATCTAAGCCAGAGGCTGTTTTCTGTGCAGCTCTATGGCAGGAATATTTACACTGCTTCAACTCTCCATTAAGTGGCCCAAATGCATTTTTCACGCTTGGTTTGGGATGGAGCTGTAGAGCTTCCAAGTTCCTTTATGTTAAACACAGGCTTGATTTACAGCCTAGGAAGCCGTACTCGATGCATTACCATACCACAGTGGCTGCAAAGCCAGGGACCAAGGTTGGAAAGGGGCAATTTAACAAGATCTCATAAGCTGCAAACATTCTTTTAGGACATTTGTGTCTTGTTTTTTGCAATGATTTTAAGTCATCATTAGATATTGACGTTTCCAGGTCAGCCAGTTGAATGTATGCCTGTGAGGAAGCCTCCGAGTCCTGAGTTCTTGTTCACCTGATCCTCTGCAAAGGGGGATAGGTAGGAGCCCGTTCCCCACGTGTGTCTAGGGTACAAGTGTCAAATGTGCCCCAGATGGGGTACATGGCCATATCCTACCCCACTTGCTTGGGCCAGCAAAAAAGAGAGAGGAAAAAGCAGACAGAACCATACCGAGGATGTGCTGCTGGTCCTGCAATAAAGATGGAACAAGGGAGACAGGCTTTCTCCTGGATGTCAGAGAAGCTGGTTATCTTGAAGGAAATGCTATTTTGGTGCCATTAAATGCTTGGTAGAAGGACCAATGAATATCTGTAGCTCTGACCAGAAATTCATCTTAAATTCAAGGTCTTCCCCTCCCCACACCCCCGTATGCTTTTTATAGGGCTGTTTATCCATCTCCTGAGGCTGTCAGATGAAATGGATTTGGAATGTGACCAGAGAGCACCATGGATGCTTCAGCTGTGCAACCACTGACCTCCCTGGGATTTATTGTTTCTTTGCCTTCCTGTCTTTCTCAGACTCTGCACAAGACTCAGCTGAATTGGGAAGCAGAGCCTGGGAGAGCTGTGATGACTGTTCATGCAGGGACCGGAGCGGAAAAGCTGGCCCCAGGGGCACTGCCAAGTACAACAGTGCAGGGGAGACCTAAATATTAATCAATCCCTCTTTTCCCCTCTTCCTTTCCCTTGGCTTTGTATTTAGTTGACTTTTCCTTCTTTTTAGATCTTGTCTCAGATGATCTTTTTCTCACTCAAACATAGCACAGAGGAACTATAAATGGGAATGCACTGCTTATAGCTGTGTCTTCTGTGGCACTCACCTTATCTTCTGGGGGTTCATATCTTGGCAGCCATCTCTTTGGAGCATGTACTGCTGACAATCTCCTGTTGCTGGGGGTGACCTAGTATCTGTTTGCAATCCTCAACTGACATGTCCCCATCTTCTTCCAGAAAGCAGTCTGTGGTGTTGTCATTGCTGCTATTAGCAGCTGATGGAGACTATACTTAGCTCAATCACAGATGGAGTAATTCTTTCAAAAATGCCAAGGAACTAAATTCTGACTTCATATTTTTTGATGATGGAGAGCTAGTTCCTTACTACATAAAGTCATGTATTTTCCCATGGGAACACTGAGAAGTTGCACTAGACTCTCTGCTTTAATTAAACAAACCATTGCTGTACCACATTCTTTAAATATTGCTAAGACCAATAGGAGTCAGAAATGGGGAAAAATTCTTTGGTCTTCTACTGTATGATCCATGAGTCTTTACTGTGAAACTGGGTGGCATTCAAATCCTGATGTATACAGCTTGGTGTTGTTGGCAGACTTGCTGAGGTTGCACTCAATCCCACCATTCATGTCACCAACAAAGATGTTGAACAGCATCGGTTACAATACTGACCCCTGAGGAACGTCACTTGTCACTGGTCTCTACTTGGACATCAAACCTTTGACCACAACTCTTTGAGTGAGATCATCCAGCCAGTTCCTTATCCACTGAGTGATCCACCTGTCAAATCTATGTGTCTCCAATTTAGAGGCAAGGATGTTTTGCTGGACAGTGTCAAATACTTTTCACAAGTTCAGGTATATGACGTCAGTTGCTCTTCCCTTACCCACTAGTGCTGTAACTCCATTGCAGAAGACCACCAAATCTGTCAGGTGTGATCTGCCCTTGGTGAAGCCACGTTGGCTGTCACCAATCACCTCCTTACTTTCCACGTGCTTTAGCATAGTTTCCAGGAGGATTTGCTCCATGATCTTGCCAGGCACAGAGGTGAGACTGGCTTCCCTGTAGTTTCCTGGGTCTTCCTTTTTTCACTTTCTGAAAATGGGGGTTATGTTTCCCCTTTTCCAGTCAGTGAGAACTTTACTGGACTGCCACGACTTCTCAAATATGATGGATAGAGGCTTAGCAACATCATCCACCATTTCTTTCAGGACTCATGGATGCATCTTGTCACATCCCACGGACTTGTGCACCTTCAGGTTCCTTAGATGGTCTTGTACTTGGTCTTCTCCTACAATGCACAGTTCTTCATTCTCCCAGTCCCTGCCTTCACCTTCTGTACCTTGGCCAGTGTGGCTAGAGCTCTTGTTGGTGAAGACTGAGGCAAAAAAGTCATTGAGTACCTCAGTCTCCTCCATACCCCAGGTAACCAGGTCTCCCGTTTCCTTCCAGAGAGGGTCCACATTTTCCCCAGTCTTACTTTTATCACCAATATACCTACAGAAGCCCTTCTTGTTGCCCTTGACATCCCTGGCCAGATTTAATTCTATCAGGTCTTTAGCTGTCCTAACTTGTTCCCTGGATGCTTGGACAATTTATATCTATTCCTCCCCGGCTACTTATCCCTGCTTCCACCCTCTGTAGGCTTCCTTTTTGTGTCTGAGTTTGTCCAGGATCTCCTTGTTCATCCATGCAGGCCTCCTGGCATTTTTGCCTGACTTCCTCTTTGTTGGGATGCTTTGCTCCTGAGGTTGGAGGAGGTGATCCTTGAATATCAACCAGCTTTCTTGGGCCCCTCTTCCCTGCAGGGCTTCATCCCATGGTACTCTACAAGGCAGAACCCTGAAGAGGCCAAAGTCTGCTTTCCTGAAGCCGAGGTTAGTGACCTTGATGTGTGCCCTCCTCACTGCCCTAAGGATCTTGAACTCCACAATTTCATGGTCGCTGCAGCCAAGGCTGTTCTTGAGGGTCACATTCCTTGCCAACTCTTCTTTGCTGGTGAGAACAAGGTCCAGCATGGCACCCCTCCTCATTGGCTCCTCTATCACTTGGAGAAGGAAATTGTCATCAACACATTTCAGGAACCTCCTGGATTGCTTGTGCCCTGCCATGTTGTCCCTCCAACAGATATCAGGGTGGTTGAAGTCATCCATGAGGACTGGGGCTTGTGAGCTTGAGGCTGCTCCTATCTGTCTACAGAGGGCCTTATCCACTTGGTCTTCCTGGTCAGGTGGCCTGTAGCAGACCCCTGCTATAATGTCACCTGTTCCTGCCCTCCCTTTAATCCTGACCCATAAGCTCTCAGTGGGCTACTCATCCATCCCCAGATGGAGCTCCACGCACTCCAGCTGGTCACTGACATAGAGGGCAACACCCCTTCCTCATCTCTCCTTCCTAAAGAGCCTGCATCCTTCCAATCCAACACTCCAGTCATAGGAGCCATCCCACCACATCTCTGTAATGCCAATAAGATCATAGCCCTGCAGGCATGCGCACATCTCTAACTCCTCTTGTCTATTCCCCATGCTATGTGTGCTTGTACAGAGGCATTTAAGTTGGGCCCCTGATGAAGGTGACTTACTGGCTGGAGTGGCTGGAAATCTTTTGTGCTGCTCTTCAGGTGCCCTCCTGCTGACCAGTGATCCTTCTCCAGGCTCTGGGCATCTACTGCTGGCACTGGCATCAAACTGGTAGGAGTGAGATGGATTGAGGTTCTCCTCCCCCAGCAACTTTAGTTTAAAACCCTCTTCACCAGCTTGGCAAGCCTATGTTATTAGTATTAACATTTTTGTGCCACCATGGGAAGCTAAAAATCTCGGGATCTTTGAAATATTGTATGGGTTGATGGTAAGAAAAACATTCTGAAATTTCATGGAACATGTTCACCTGTATCAATTAATTGCTATCTGACTCACCTTTGAGGTTCAAGTAATGAGAACTGCGATGCAGATGTATTTTCTGTTGTAGAAGTTCATACACTAGGTCAGCTTCTTCTCCAAAGTCTTCTATGTTCTTGTTGAGATCAGGAAACTCATACAGCGTGCGGTGAAGGGGATCCATTTGTGCGACTTTTTGTCTGAAAGAGAAATGGCAGTTATGCAGAAGTCAGACCGGATTGTTCTTAAACTGGAACTGGGACACACAATATTTTAAAGGACAAGAGATACTTTTCTAAATGAGCAGAACCATTTACTTGGAATGGCTTATTTAGAAAACCCTTAGGATGAAGTGAAAATTCAAGCATTTAAGTATATGTCTGTAGGGGACAGATAATATATATAAGGATTATTTTGTTCACAGATCTATTGAAAACAGTGACCTAGTAGTCCAGCATCTGCGTGCTGATCAGAAAGCGGGACTTGACGTGTAGGGATGGCTGCTGGAGCCCGGGGGAAGACTGCTTTCTCAGCCAAGGGATTTTTCAGGGGCAGCTGAGTCCTTACTGAATGTAGTCCTGAAAATCCTTGATGCCTGAGAGGGCCTCCAGTGAAAGAACAGGATGTCTCAAAATTCTTTCAATTTCAGAAATGGCATCTTCAAAGGCTTTGAAGCGTATGTCACAGCTGGGCATTCGTCCTCCTTTATCTTTGAGATTTGCAGCAAACCTCATTAACCCCTGAACGGTCTGAGAGAGGGCAGTAATGTCAGTGTCCCACTGATCAAAACAAAGATGACACTGATGGCAAGAGGGAAAGTCTTTCTCAAAACCACGGCCGCACTGGTTGCAGTACCAGCCGGTGACGCCTGTGCGGCAGTTACATGCGCCGGTGGCTTTGTCACACTTGGGCTGGCCAGTTCCCTCTGGGTTACAGTCGCACGCTGCAAGAAAGGGACAGCAAGTTACACCCTGTTGTTACTTTTCTGTGGGATTAACGCATGCAAGGGGCACAATCATGCTTTTCAAGACAATAAAAGCAAACTGGTGTTTGAGTTAGAGCAATGTGGACTGCCTGGCTAATGGCTCTTCTTCAGCTCTAACTGCCATGGTCCCTTCATAACCATAGAAGGAACAATATAGATAAAGCATATAAACAATTTGATCCATCTCATACACATAAATGCATGAAAACCTGTTTCTCTACATGTCCCATCTCCCCCGTGAATATAAAGGGCAAGACCTTTCTTTTGAGGCAGTTCCTAATCCAGTTGTCCCCACCGAGTAATACTTACAAATGCAATGCGTCTGGGGATCGCCAAAGTAATTTTCCTCACATTCATCACAACGTCTTCCGCTGTAACCTAGCTCACATGGACATTGGCCTGTAAGCTGTAAAGACAGCGAGGATGAAATAACTGCCTGCAGAATTGTATGGCTGGAGATACATTACTTACTGGGTTTCTTTTTCACTGTGATTTATGCCATGCAGCCATACAGGGACTGCAGTGACACTGCTTGCACACGGTCTTTGAATAACATGGTTTACATGGTACTGACCCACCTTTCACATCTTCCTCCTGAAGGTTGTGAAAGTGAAATAGACTTAGAGAGATAGCTTTATTTTACTAATGTGAAAGGTTTTGTGTGTTCCAGTCTACAGATGCTCTCTGAGACCTCATCTTCTGACTGTTATCTCAGAATTATTTTCCTTTGCAAAACAGATTAATTTCTTATTCTTGCTGGAGCAAAGCACTCATCATTGCATTCCAACTTTTAACTACATGATATGTTAACTGTAACTAAAAAGCTCGAGGGTACATTATGCACATTGCCCTAGAAAATTTATTTTGGAATTCAGCTATTAAATTAAACTGCAGGGAATTACAGCTCTGATAACTGGTGTAGCTTAGAAAAAAAGTAGAAGTTATTTGAGGATAAGAGCTACATTTTCTAGGAAAATAATAACTCTACTAAATAAACTGGAACAAACAGAAAGCATATTGAAAGGAAAATGTGAAAGCACATCAGCAAGATCTTGTGATAAGGTCCTGGGGCTCTGAAGTCAATAGCAACATTGCTCTTGACTCCATGGGACCGCAATTTCACCTCTCTACTCTGAAACACTGTTTTATTTTTTCTACATTCTAGCCCTGAATAGTGCACAGGAATTAAAGATGAGAAAAGGTACTCTAGCAGACTGATAGATGAGGCATGATTAATGTAATGGCCACAGCTGATACTTTATGAAAATAAATACTTTAAAAACAGTCATAAGACTCTTAGGTCCAAGCCTAGACCTCGACTTTCCCTGTGCACATACTTATATAAGGCAGTTTTTACCTACATGAGATTTCCTTACCAAGTATTTTTATGATTCACTTTACAAAGGAACACATGGACAAAGGAAAATGGCTTATGAGCAAAGCCACATTATCAGAACAGCATGTTTGATATAATGACTCAAAGCGCGATTGCACCAACTCAAACTTCCAAAGACATCTTGTTTTCAGGGAGCACATCAAAATATATCCTCATTTATAAGAGTCTCCACTGTGCCATGCCAGAACACCCCCACCCAGGCTCCCGGAAAGCAGACTGATTTTCTTGCCTGGTTGCACTGGTTGCTTTGGGAATTTTTTGGATCACAGTCACAGATCTGACATCCTTTTCCACTAGCCAGGTCCCAGTAGCCAGAGGCACACTGGTCGCATGTCAGGCCCACCACGTTGGGTAGGCAAGGGCAAGCTCCTGTGGCCGGGTCACACAGACAGGTTGCGTCCTCCCCCGGGCACATGGCAGGGTGAACACCCACCGGATTGCACGCACACCCTGGAAAAGAAGGACAATTACTACAGCAGATGATAATATAGACAGATGAGGGACAATCAGAGCAGTATATAAAGCCCACGCTGTACGTTTACTTCTAGTAAGCTTGAACACATTTTTAATCTCATACAGTTTACCTGTCTTTCTATAATAGCTTATATAGCACTCGGAAGAAACATACTGGGAACATTCAGTACTTTTCATACAGGCACAAAAAAATGAAGGGGTAGTGAATTTTGAATCTTACTAGAACAAAATGTTAAATATGCTGGGTGAGGAGAAGCTGATTTACAATAGGCACTATCCAGCGTGGGAAACCCCTGTAAGCCAAGTAAGATAAGAAGCCTTCCTTGTGAGGAGCCAAAAGTTCTTGCTTAACCATTTCTAACACATTTTCCAAGATGAATGAGGAATGGGCTTGAACTGTATTTTAGAGATTCCCATAAAAAGAGTTTCTTGAAAATACCTATATTTGTCTGGCCTGTAGAAATTAGACCCTCAGTGAAGCACATTTGTGAAAAGAGTCCTCGAGAAATGTTGAGAAGAAACTTACGCCCTGCATTCTCTTACGCTCCTGCCTTTCTGTTAAAGGTGCTGAGTTATTGATGGTGTCCTCACGGAGTCCATTAAGTTGCCTGAACAGTCTCATTCTAGCCACTTAATGAAAACAACTGGAAAGGCAGGGAGCTCAGCAAGGGATCATCTGGTTAACTGAGCATTGCTTAGCTGGCATCAGCCAGCAACATGGATAAACAATTATCTTTGACTCCTTTACTTTTGATTCCTTCCTGAACAGGCTGAATACACTTTTATTTTTCTAGCAGAGAGTACTGATTTTACTTCATAAATGAGTATTTCCTCGGAGCGATACTCAGTATGAGATTTAGAGAGATTTTGATGACAAAGAATTTAATAGATGTCATACTAACAGTTATTTGTATCAACGGATAGAAATGTATTCAGCACTCTTATATTTTGTACATTGATCTGCTTTAGTTTTACTGTCCCTCCAAGGGCTAACCTCTCCCCGTAGCCTAATTTCATTAAAACTTTTACTAGGAGTAAAATGCAGTTGCAGCGCTGTTGCTTACTTACTGTGACAGTTTTGATCAAGGGCTGAGCCAAAATACCCTGGTTTGCAGAACTGGCAGTTGGCTCCATGGGTGTTGTGTAAACACTTGGTGCATTCCCCAGTGACGCGGTTACAGGACTCTGGGTCCGTCACATCGATGTTGTCATTGCAGGGACACGGAGCACAGTCAAGCCCGGGGCTGCCTGGGTTTTTGTAGAACCCACTAGGGCACTCGTCACACCGATTCCCTGTTGGGGAGGAAGGTAAAAATATTTGTTGGCTGATGGGAATTCAAGTTAAACTTGTAATTTCCAGTCATACTGTTAAAAGATTCAGACTGTCTGCTCAAATGCACATTTCCAATGGAAAAAAATTCCACCTGTTGGAGACTGTTGCCCTTTAATCCTATAATCAGTTTAAATTACACTTTCCACACTGAAATCTGATGGTAATACACTCTACTCATCCCAACTCATTTTTACCAAGGAAGTTATTTCAGTAGGAGTAAATAGGTACCCCCTCCCACAACACCGTCAAACGTCTCTTTCCAGCAAAGTCCTTTCAATGGCAGCAGTCAGGGTTGGGCCATATTTGCAGGATTTTCCCTGGGACCTTCACCCTGACAGCAGAATGGAAAAGGGTGCGGTGGCCTTTCCTGGAGCAAGCAAAGCCCGGCAGACCTGCCCTCCCTTCCAGAACCCAGTTGAGGATTCCCAGGAAGTCAGACCGCTTCTGGGACCTCATCCACTGGCTCATCCTCAACCAAGGACTCTGGTCTCTTGCCATGGTCCTCTGGACCACAGCCTTTCACAAGAAGCAGGAGAAGGAAAGTCCAGAACTGAGGATTGCAGTGGTTTCTGAGGACAGAAGTCCCCTGGGTGAGTACCAACAAGGATCTTCTTGGCCCTACAATGATTACTCAAGCAAAACTGCTCTTGACTTATAAAGGAACCTGGCCTAAGCAAAGATGACAGCATTGGTTTCGTTTTTGGCAATGTTTCCCATTAGAGATCTCTCCCTGAAGATCTTTCTAATGCCCCAGGGGAGGGGAAATATCTTCACATTTTCCCTGCAGAAATTCAAGCCAAGCCAATGGGTACTTAGGATGCAAGGCATGTTTGCTGCAAAAATATCTGCATTTGAGACAGCTGAGAATGGAAACCTCATTTCTAAAGTGACCATTTGAATGGTGAAACAGTCACTTTTGGGCATAACATCAAAGCAAGATGCTTCTATATGAGGAAAGGTTTTCTCTGATTAGGAAATCTTATCAGTGCTTTTTGCTGCCACATTCTTTATGATTTGGGCTTCCAATGGTTGTTTTTCAGAGGTAACAAGCAACTGCAGTTCTCTCCTCCAGGTTAACCTAGTGCCCTTGGAAAGGAGGAGGTTTCCAGGGAGTGCCATCACATTAATTATCTGCGTCCATGTAGATGAATCCCTTTTTCAAAGAGTAATTACACAGTTCCCACTCTTCTCACTTCCCCACCTAATTTCAGTAAATTTGGGTGTTAAGTTTTCTTATCTATTTTATTACCATTATCTCACTTGTCATTTCTGACCAGAGGATGGTGGAGGATGGCTATGTTTCTCTCTTACGTTAATTTTAACAGAATCAAAACCAGTCCTTATTTTGCTTTGTACCTGAATATCCCTCAAGACAATTGCAGACTAGTTGTGCAGACTGGGAGTCCCGGTAACAGGAACGTGCAAAATACCTATTGCTTGTAGGCTCCCCAGGGCACATGCATGGGCGGCAGGGTTCTCCGTGCAGAGGGTTTCCGTAATAGCCGTCCATGCACCTGTCAAAGCAGTCAACACAAAGCAGCAGGAATTGTCAAGTGCTCCTTCCAGTCCCTGCAGGTGAATTAATTTATATGTACGTATAATAAAACATTCCAGGTCATTGTGATGCATTCCCCATTGATTGGTACAGATATATCCGATTGCAAAGTTGTTCTAAAATGGAATATCAGAGCTGCATTCCCAAAAGCTGGTGCAAAAAGGAAAAAAAATATGGTTTCTTTTCAAGGAATATTTCTGAAGACTTTCACCTACCCTGGAACAATTTTAATCTAAGTGATAATATATACATATGATACATGCTCTGCACAGATAGCTAAAAGCTGCCATGTAAAAATTCTGTATATTCACTTATCACTGCATTCCCGTACATGCACACAAAGAGTGGCTGGCATGACATTAGAAAATCCTGGCATGGGCAGAAAAGCAACGATTCATTCAGAGAACTCAGGGAATATTGCATATTTTAGATGCAGCAGATGTATTGAAACCCGCCACGCTCTGCCTGACATCTGCAAACCTGGGGTGATGGCTGTTTCGAGGTGGTGGTGGCTGCGTTGTTACGCAGACAGGCAGGGGTCTTTGGGGGCTCATTGGGGGCTCAGCTACCACCACCACCCTGGCCACCACTGCTGCCTCCACCTCCCAGCCCCCTGTGGCCCCACAGCTGCAGTAACACAGCGGCTTCTGAAGCATCATCAGTCTTTGATCCGCTTTACTAAGGCAAATGGGAACACAATTCTCTAGATGTACAGAAGCCAGTCTAAAAGTTGTGGATATTTGATTATCCTCGCCCTGGGGTCTGGAGCTCCTGCAGAAGTGCAGGAAAATAATTAGTTCAGTCTCCATTTTTAATCTATTTGCTACCTACAAGCACAATAGCAAAAAGACTGTATTGCCCAAAAGCACTGCAAGAAAAGCTCAATAGGTTGCAAGGGGAAGTGAATGACAAGGTACGATCCAGTCAAACTAAACTAAACAGCTAACGAATTTAATTCTGACATCCATGTTGAACTCGGATACTGCTGCCAGTGTGTAGGATAAAAAAGAGGAGCACTGTTTTGAACAGAGCTGGAACACGTGGGAAAAGCCATTTGCTGGTCATATGGAAATAATAAGAACCAGCAAACAGGGCATGTTTATTTAAGCTCCTCAGAGATAACTGCAGGTATTAAAATGAGTATTCAGCATGAGGTTAGCCTCTTGGCAATTAAAAAGCTGGCAGGAGTCAGTGTATCACATAAGCAGCAGTCTGCACATACCTTCAAGCACATGGTGCCCTGGCATCTGTGTCTCAAATGCCTTCTTGCAGGGAGTCCACTGTGATACCATGTGTGTTCCGTGCCCGCTGCCTTCCCACAGGCACTACATGCATCTTTCCACACACATTTGCTGAACAAAGTGTGCCTGCCATTCAGCAGGAAGGCCCAGTTTAATCCCAGGATTAGTGATGTGTTTCCAGTCCAGGTCACTGGTCCATTTATGGGCAAGCAGGTGGGCCTCCAGCTAGATGCACATTTCAGAGAGCACCAGTGTTGGGTGAGCTTTGCAGTGCTGCCCATCGTCCTACCTTTCACAGTGGCTTCCAGACGTAAACCCGCGGCAGTTCAGGCATGCTCCAGTCACTGGGTCGCAAAGCTCCGCGTAGCCGTTACACGGGCAAGGGCGGCAGTGAGGAAATCCAAAATACCCAGCCAGACATCGGCTGCAGCGCTGACCATCCACCTCCCGGCGGCAGGAGCACTGCCCTGTCACCTGGTCACACAGCGTGCTCAGTGAGCCTTGCGGGTGGCACTCGCACGCTGGAAAACACCAAAAGCAAAGCTCCATCCTGAACGTGTATTTCCACCCAGCCCGCTCATCGCTGACACTGCTCGAAGGTAGTGCGAGCAGCAGGGCTGGAAAATTTGTTATTTGTGGAAATATTTTTTATACTGCTTCACACATAATCCTGGATTCCAAGCCCTAAAAAGTTGGGGCATGCATGAAGAGTCAGATATTGGTACAGGTGCTGGCTGACAAGTACTCACCGTAGCAGCCATGGAAACCGAAGCCGTAGCTGCCCGCAGAACAGGTGTCACAGCAGCGACCCACGACGTTGGCCTTGCACTGACACTGGCCCCCCAGTTTACTGCAGCTGGTATCCAGCGATCCTTGGGGATTGCACTTACATGCTGCCGAGGAAGGAAACCAAAACGTTTCATGGTTTAACACCAGCCAGCATCCAAGTATGACACAGCCACTCACTCACCTCTCCCCTTCCCAGTGGGATGGGAAGGAGAATTGGAGGAAAAGACAAGGAAACTCCTGGGTTGACATAAGAACAATTTAAGAATTGAAAATACATTGAAATAAAATATTGATACTAATAATAACAATACCAATAATACTAATATTACTACTGTTCATATGTAATGAAAGTAATACTACCACTACTACTACTACTACTACTACTATGTAATGAAAATAAAACCAATGATACAACCACTCCCCACCCACTGACTGATGCCCAGCCAGTCCCCAAACAGCAAGAGCCAGACCGAGAGTGAGAGAGAGCAACCAAGACCCCTGGCCTCCTCCTCCAGCAAAATATATTGAACATGACATTTGATGGCATAAAATGTCCTTTTGTCAGTTCAGATCAGCTGTCCCAGCTGTGTCCCCTCCCAGCTTTTTGCAGAGAAGAAGCTGGGAACACAGGGGCAGTATCAGAAACTGAAAAAGTCCTTGAGTTGACATAAACATTCCTTAGCAATAACTAAAAAAATCAGTATGTTATCAATATTCTTCTCAGCACAACCAAAACACAGCCTCATTAGCTACTGTAAGGAAAATTAACTCTGTCCCAACTGAAACCAGCACAACATGGTTGGTTATAAAGGAGTGTGACTACTCTCATAACCTTGAAACTTTACACTTAGGAGGGAAAGAGCTTGATTATTGTCATCAGGGGTTCATTAACCCCTGATGGCCATGGCTTGGATTATTCGATGCTGTCGCATCGATGGTGATGGTGTATGAGGCACAAGTCTCAGTGTTGGAGCTGCCACATTCCAGACACTGCCTTCAGCAATTATTTGGGATAGGACAGAAGAGGGTGTAGCAAAATGCAGATATCCTGCATCTTGCAAGTGTGATGCTCAGATGCCAGCACTAGAAAGCCAAAGTACCATGTTTCTTTGGGAGAATCCTATCACTATGAGAATCGGGCTAATGGGGAGTCAGCACAGCCCAAACTTAAATGAGGGGGTCTGTGGCTGCATAGCCATGACATCAAATGATGTGTGAGGCATTGATCCAGCTAACAATAGCCCAGACTAAGCAGATGCTATCAGGTCGACCGGAGGCAAGGGTCCCTGAAAGGAGGTGACTACCAAAGCTGTCCAGAAAAGCCTCTCCTGTTACTGGAAGTGCAGAGAAGCTCTATTCCTCTGGGCCCAACACCAGGGAAGTCTCCTGAGCCACTAAGCCCAGCTGCCCTTTCTGCGGTGGGTCCAGGACACTGCCTGGGGCTTCAAACCCCAACTGCCACTGCCCTCTTGCTGGAACACCACAGAGAATTTCCTGGTGAATCTCTTCCAGCACAGCAGCTTGTGTGCCATCATGCCTGAATTCCTACCAGGGCATCCAGCTGGCCTGCAGCATCCAGACAGAGGGCTTGAAAACTGCTCTGCCATTTTACAGCAACCAGAAAAGTAGGAAAGTTATTGCTTTGGCCATCTGGTAAAGCTGCATCTGACTGAAATGCTCTTCAGAAAACACACAGGCACTACCATGGTCCCTGTCACGCTGCTCCATGGAGATCATCAGGTGTGATGGATTCGGAGAGCCATGCCACCAAAAGGTGTTTGCAGCACACTCAGGGTTCAGCGGGACGTAACCTGCACGTCCATACCTACCATAGGCTGATGGGCTTCACTTACCTATCCCACCATGGCCTGAGAGCTCTTCAGTCAACACATCCTACAAACTCAAGGGAAAACCAGAAACTGCCCAAAAGAGCAGCCTGTGCAGGTTGCTCCTTACCGACGGCGCCGTTGTGAATACGGGCTGACATGCTCACTATGAGCCGAGCGCAGGCTTCGGGCAGGACCTGAGGTCCAACTTCTGATGCAATTTCAATACAGTGATACTTCTGGTACTCATCTAAATCCTTTTCACTGCATAAATTCTCCAAGGAGCCGATTCTGGGAATAAGTCCAAGCTTTGGTGTTAAGGGGAAAAAGAAAATATTTTTGCTTAGATATACTGAAAACCGGAATTTCCCACATTCTCTTACTGTGCTCCACATTGCAAGGACAGAGGCCTGGAGCACCATGTTTCCAAATCTGCTGTTGTGCTGCTTGGTCATCTAAATACACGTTTATTCTGGAGGTCTAGACATTCCCTGAGTTCTTCAAATTTAACAGACTGTGTATAAAAAAGTCAGATTATAATAAGACCTCAGATATATGCTCAGAACTGTTTTTGCTTCCAAAAGTTTCTGTGTTGTTAACTCCAAAAGCAGTATCTGGCCAAAATTTTTACTTGTATTATCAAGATAGATAAAAATCAGCTGAAGGTTCTATGTCCAAGTATGGCCAGCCCTTGTCAGGTCCAGGCCTACGGAAGTAATTAGAAGAACGGACTTACAAATACTTTTCTCACAAGAAGGACCCAAAACTAACACTCAGTCCCTGACTTGGTGGAAACTTGGGAAATGTCTGGACCTGACTCCAGGGAAGTACAGAACTAATTTTACTTTTCTAATGTCAGCTTTAAATATATCCATGATTTTTTAATTAGATTCAGGCAAATTATAGAGATTTTAAAAAAATCTAAGTGATGAAGAACTTAATGAATTTATATCCCTAACCACAGCATCTTGTCAGCATATGTGGAGTGTGCTCAGAATAAATAAGCATCAGATAGAGGTACGTAATCTGACTATTAACATATGCAATAAGTATGACTTCATGAGTTATTATGATATTGTTCCATGAAAATTAGATATACTTCTGTCTGTCTACATGAAAGCGTGCAAACACAGTGCCAATGGAGGTAATCAGAAGCAAACTTCCCTGAATTTCTATTAAAACACACTATAAAATATTTTAAAATATTTTGAGTAAGTCTGTGTAAAAAGAAAAAAATCACACTGGTATAAATACAGCCTCAGAGGAATTGTGACAGAGCTACTCACTGAATCAATCAAGATGAAAGGTTTCGCCTGTGGGTCTGAGGCAGAGGGCTGAGAAAAATACACATCCACAGAGTACTCTGTTCCCGGCTCCAGGCACACTGGAGTTTGAAGAAGTGCAATCCTGTTCAGCAGAAATAAAGCACAGCTCTAGCCAGGAGTGGGGATAAGGTAAATTTCCTGGGTGCTGTGAGCGCTCCCTCCACTCTGTGCCTGCAGCCCCGAGCAAACCCGCCGCTGCCGAGGGGAGCACACCCAGCCCCGCTGCTTGCAGGCTTTGGGAAAGCTGCGTGACCTCTGCCTGGACGACTCACCAAGTGCAATTTAAACCTGCTCAGGTGAAACTGAAAATGGCAGGGTTTACCACTCGAAGCAACGGAGTTTGCAACTCGCTGTTTATATTTGTCCTTTCCTCTCCCCGTTTGACCGAGACTTTGGTCATACCCTCTCGGCTCCTCTTTATTCCTTGCATAGGTCCAAGCTGAAAAGCTGGTTTTGAAAATAGGCTAGGACGGAGATTTAAAGTCATTATTTCCTTTCTATACCAAAATAGCTGCAGTTGGATCTTCACCAAAGCAACAACTAACCCCAGCAGGATCTCAGGCTGTTCTCCTGACTTGGGCAAACCTTTGCCAGGCTGAGGACTGGAGCACCAGACAGCCTACATGGTATTGTGGTGTGACAACAACAGGACAGGCCATACATGTGTTTCTAATATTCTCACTTTCCCACATATTTATCGCTCTGCATTGCTTCAGTAGAAGATCTGTACACAGCAAATTACAGGCAAAAGGACAGGAATAGTCAGACCTCTTTGTAGCTGGGAGAGGCAACGCATGTGGCTCCTCCGAAAGGCCCTTGTTTTTGCAGCGTTGACTTGACAAAATACCAGCAGGCTGGATGGCAACACTTGCTAGCCAGTCTTCCAAGGACTATAAACAAAGGACAAAAATTAGGGCTGTTTTTCATATCTGAAACCCCCACTTCCTCTTTGCAAAGGTTAACAAAAGTCATCTGAATGACTGCACACTGCAGTGACAAAACAGATTTTCTCTTTGTTCTTTACAGGACTAAAAAAATAATTTTATTTGTGAAAAATGTATTGTATTTGCAATGGCTAATTGAAGAACAGAGATGGAAATGGGACCTTAGGTGGTGCAAATGGAAATGGCTCTTTTAAAGTCATTGGAGTTGTCTCCTTCCTTAGCACAGTGTTGTCCCAGAGATATCCTTCACTGTCTGCCTTCTCTCACATCTAATAAGGAAGACTGAACATGAAAGATTTTGTAACAAAAGTCTTTGAAATTTTATCAAAATTCTAATCCTTAGAAGGAAAAAGCTACATCGAAACTGCTCACTGCAAAGTTGTTCTCTCCTTTTAAGAGACCAGGAGTTTTGTTTGCCTCAGAATGACAGAGAGCAGAATACAATAGGCAGAATGAGGATCTCAGACAATGGGATTGTCCCAGGAAGCTGCAAAGCGAGAGAGCAAGGGATGTACAAATACTGGTACCGATAAAACACTGGCCTGTGTTTTTGAAGACATGGGTGTGGACTTGGATTTAAAAAGATTTGGTTGAGCAGATTTCCCTAGACATGCCTTCACCATTGAGAAATTTTGTCCAGGCAAAAAATAAGATTTTGGCTATTTTCCTACAATTTTCACACATCTCAGAGCCCAGCTGGAGCAATTGGGAAGCTGAATGTCTGCAAAAGCCCTGGATAACTATCTACACAGATTGCTCCTGCCTGTGCACATTTTCCTGCCCAGAAAATCCCAGCTAGAAATACAGGATGGCCATCTAAAAGAACCTGCATTTTGCATGTGTCTGATTTGAGAACAAAAGTCCAGTCCAAGCAAAGGTACTGAAAGAGGAGCTCCAGAAGATGAAAACTTGGCTGATGCTTAGAAAACACTTGTGATGCTGATTTTTCAGATATGAGTGGAAGGAGTTAAGGGGATCAGTGGAGGGCACGTTGCTCTGTTTGTAAGGATGAAAAGGCAAAGTATTTTAAATTTAAATATAAAGAGTGGGACAAGTTGCTGTGTTCTATTATTGACACAATAGACCCTGCATCTATCTCAGCATCACAAGACACACAAGACATCACAAGTACCTCAGGTTCATAACGGATTGAGATATCAAAGTCCATAGCAAACGGAATGTTGTTGATGGCAAATCTCAGCCCAGCTCCGCTGGGAACACGGGCGAAGCCGGGTCCCGTCCATGTGACAGACCGGCCGGCGCTGGGCTGCCTGAAAACCACTGACACAGCCGAGTCCTGTCCAAACTGCACTGCACCCTGCAAAGGCATACTGACATTTTCAACAACACACAGAGTCAAATTACAAAAAAACAAACTCAGAAAAGAAAGGAAGTATTTTTTCCATGTTATTTACTTATTTTGGCTATCAGCCAGCCTCATTTTCTGTACAAGCTTGTCATCAACAGTCTAAGAA
The DNA here is from genome assembly GCA_027574665.1 of Rhynochetos jubatus. NCBI lineage: Eukaryota > Metazoa > Chordata > Aves > Eurypygiformes > Rhynochetidae > Rhynochetos > Rhynochetos jubatus. The sequence goes on from CM050652.1 coordinate 15,729,607, forward strand.
CTATCCCAAATGTAGGATGGTTAGGGTCACATACAGAGAAAAGCTTCTTCTGGTTTTGCAACAACAGCAGCAAGGAGGACTAGAATAATCCATCCATCTCTCTATATTTGACATCTCCAGGTATTCACATTGCAAACCTTAAACAAATAAGGCTTGATTTCTTACACAACTGGACTCTTCATTAGAAAATTAATAAATAAATCTCAATACTTAGAGTGACAAAGCTGACAGCATTTAAACGCAGTGGGTACCATGTTAACATCTAGGTACACTTAAAGGTTGGAAATGTCTTGCAAGCAAAATCAAACAAGGGATTTTACCTTTCATGGGGTCTCTTTCCTTCTAAACAATTCACTGAAGTGACGCTACAATGGCACTGGACATAGCAGAGCAAACCTGCTGATGTGAATTATAAAATGTCCAGCCCAACTGCATACCAAAAAGATTTATTTCATCTGTGTTGGGTTTGTTACGTCTAGGACTGTGAATCACACATGCTCAGGCATTTCCTTGCCCTCTGCTGCAAAATCAAATCTTAGTGTTTGGTGTAACCTTAAGTAACTACTGAAGTACCAATTTACCTGTTCCAGTCCAGATTTTCTTATACTTCGTTTCTTGCTCCTGTTTAACACAATCTTTCCATTTTCAATTGTGAACTCATAGCCTTGCTTCTGGAAGTAGATGTCACACCTTGGAAGAGCGCTTGGTTTAACCTGTGACGTAAAGATCATGAGAGAGGGCACAGCATTGGCTCAACAATGTTGAAGGGTAGGTAAGCAGCTGGATGGAAATCCACATTCTTAAAACAAGCTCTATTCTCTGCTGGCTGAAACTCTAAACCATGGCCCAGCAGCTGCTGGAAACCCTTTTCCCTCAATCTCTTCCAATTAACTTGCACTTCCTCTTAAGCTATGTCCCAGACATCTGTTTTTCATTTAATTATTGGACTGCAGGATGATTACTGGTTGTGATTATAGCTAAATATTTGCAGATGTGATCTGCAAATAAACATTTTTTTATTATTCCTTCTCTATAGCTTCTGGACAATACATTGGAGAAGAAACTTTAGTAAAAACGTAGGCAGCGGAAGGAATGCATTCCAGACTTGTACTCTGCATGGGGAACAATTACCCCCATTTTGAGGGGAAAAAAACACCAAACCTAATTTTTCTAAAATTATGGATGAATGCCAAATTCTTGAGGAAATTGGGCTGCAATCAGTGTCATTATATAAGGCAGCAGGAATGAGTCCAATGCAGCAGAGAGGAATTTTTCTTTCCCTGTTGGAGATTCCCAGAAATATCATAGTTTATGATACCTGTTGGCAACTCACACACTTTCCTACAATTTAAATAACTAAATTAATTTCTCTAATTCATGCTAGACCAGCCCACACTTGAGGAGCAGCAAGGGCAGCTTTACAGGTCACACCATGCTGCAGCAACTGTTCCTCGGTAACAGCCACAGTTACAGGATAGTCATGTCCATGAAGAGCATGGCTGAACTGAGGACGGTCAAGGGACTTGCTTTGTACCTTCCTGCTCTGGCTGCTCCCCGAGCAAGGGCTCCCTTCCTCAGCATCAGCTCCTCTGCCACCACTGCATGGATCCCCTTTCAGTACAACACCTAAAAAGCCAACTACGTACCAAGGGTGCAGAGCCAGAAAGGGGCTTGGCATGCTCAGCTTCATAAATATAATAATCCAGAGGTAAAAAGAAGTAGCCTGGGGCTGGCTCATTACACTGGCGGCTCACAACGTTGGGCAGGCACTTGCACTGACCGTCCTTCGGTGAGCACCTAGGGTAAGAGTTGGTAAAGGGAGGATGTCAGTGCAGCATGGCTGTGTCCTCACAGCACAAAAGCAGCTCAGTTTCACCCTTGTTTCAGCTTTGTTTCATTTCTTCCATTGTTGGATAACATCCCCTATTAAACTCCTTTCTACCACCCACCCCTTCCGTCTCCTCCTTCCGGTGCTCCATTTATTCAATGCTACTTTTTCATCACTTAGGAGGTGTGACCTGCTTAGTCTTTCTCTATCCATTCCATACCTGAAGCACAAGTCCTTTTGTTTCCTGAGCATCCATTACTATCTATACCGGTATACATTTCCTGTATCTGCTCCTGTATCTATTCCTGCATCTTGCACTATTCTGAAGTATTTATCACCCGTAATCTTAGAGGCAGGACATGAGATCAGAAGGACATTTGATTTGATGTGGTAATTTTCATATACACTCCTACTTAACACATCAGATGATTTGATCTACCTGCTCACAAGGAGCTACTCTATGGCATCAGACTGTGCTCTTATGCATGTCTGAAGCCTAACAGCAGTGGTGAAGATCCCTGCCCAACAAACTCCTGAAGGAACCCAGCTGAAACCAAGCTTGCCTCTGAAATCATATATTTTGAATAGGAGCCAGTGTGACAGAAAAAATCAAGATATTTCTTTTTTTTTTTTAAAGTGGATGTACAAAGCTAAGTTAAAAATGTAATCTCTAATTTACTTGCAATTTCTATTAATATTAGGGATTCTGGTTCTCTCAAACCATGCAGTTTATATTTTAAATTAAGCAAGTCCTGACTCAAGCTGATTCAAAGTTGGTAAATCCCCTTTAAAATCACAAATTTTCAAGATCCTAACACAACTTTTCACTGCATGTGATGAAATCATATCTACATTCTATTTTCCCCTTTGTACCGAGACTCTATCAACCTAACCAGAAAGTGTGGCCTAAAGTTTATAAAAATTAAAGGAAGAAAAAACTTGAAGAACATTAACTTACAAGTTATTCTGGGACCCACCAATGTCACAGTCACATGGAGAACAGCCATACAAGCTGTTGCCAAGACCCCAGTATCCTACCTGGGATAAAAAGAAAGTGAAAGGTATTTTATGGCAAGTATTTAAATATGTAAGGCACAAGAGAACTTACTCCCCTGGATGAACGATGCTCTGGAGCACTCCTGGCCTGCCTGTCTGTGCCTGGCCATGTGAGATTGCTTCTCTTATCAGGTTGCATGGGTGCTCAGCCACTGCAAGAATAGCCAGCTATGTACCCATTTGCAGAAGCAAGTTGCTCTGGAAATAGCAAAGATGGTCTGAGAACATGATTCTGCATTTCCTTTCTTTCCTGTGAGTGCTCCTCCTAGTGCAGTTTGATTGCACAAATGTTTGCAGGCAATAAAAAAGAACCAGATGTGTCAATGCAAAATGGGATCACGCAGCTGTAAAATTATTTTGAATTTTGATTGTTTACTTTTCTGGCAATGAAAAGTCGGGAGATGAGAAAGGGGACTTCTAAAACCACATGCAGAAGTAATAACAAAAAGCTGAGTACATACGAGGCATTTTTCACAGCGTCGCCCCGTGGCAAACCGCTGGCAGAGGCACTCTCCAGTGGTGGGATCACAGATGGAGAAAGGCAAACTACCGGCGGGATCACAGCTGCAGGCTGCAGGGAGAGAAATGCCATTACCTCTGTGGGCCTCAGAGATGGCACCAGGACTGGCATTTGCTTTAGATGTGGCATCAGCACAACAGGCAGCATCTGTCCTCCAGACTGATGCTCTGCAGATGGACATGCTCTGGCACCCTGCAGCCCTTGGGCTGCCCTGGGAAATGGGCTGTTTCCCTCAGTGGGGACCCTCTCAGGGGCACTGGCAGAGTCCGTTGCAGTGGTTTGCTGTGTGTGACACACCGCACAGTCCTTGTACGTAGCTGAGGACCATGTGGTGGGCATAGTGTGCTCACAAACCCACAGTGTGTCTGGGTAGGGGCGGGATGTGTTTTTCAGCAAGCATTGCTCAGAGGAACAGCTGGCTGGAAGATCTGAGGCCGAGGCAGCAGCTCCTGCCACCTTGATGCTGCATCGTGCCGTATCCTAACAGTAGAAGTTATGCTGCTCTGTTATCCTACAGTGTCCACGTATCCTAATGGAGATTCCTCTGTGGCTTTGCATTGACCCTTGTGCTGATTTTGATTATAAAATTATTTTCATGTGTTTTAATCTCTTCTTTCAATTAAATAGTGTATTCAACAATGCTTCTATTCACAACACTCTGATCCATTATAATATACTATGTATTCTGCAAGTGATTTTGCATTGTTTCCGTCTCAGATGCTGCGCCAGGTACGTTAAATTACATTGACATTAAATTACAGTAGGCAACTGGGTATTCTGTGAAGCAGGTAGTATCTCTGCATTGGTGTGCATCGGTGCATTCAACTACCTCTCTCTCTTAAAAGTGCTTTGGAAAGAAGAAGAAAACAGGTGGTTTACATACGCTGGCAGCCCAGAGGGTCACTGCCACTCAGTCCATAGTAGTTCGCCCTGCACTTGTCACAGCGGACACCCTCCACGTTCTCCTTGCAAAGGCACCGGCCGGCGACCGTTCCCAGAGCAGGATCTGTACGGCTCTCGCACAGGCCACTGTGCAATGTACCTTCTGGGTCACAGTTGCAGGCTACAGGCGTGGTCAAAGAGACGTATTATAAAAGCACATTTAAATATAAGCATGAAAATGCAATCACAGAGCTGCAAGTAGGCACAAATTCAGGATTCTTGAAAGATTAGAGATGTTCACCCATGCTCACTGTGTTGGATGCTTTACACTTAATGCAAATATTATGAGAGTGTTTCCAAGATCTGAGTTTCTCCGGAGAACAGTTGCAGTGTTCACTTCCGTAGAAATATAGCCCTTGCTTTGGGTAGAAATAAGTGTTACTCATCCACTCCCTACCCTTTCCAGAGTACCTGGGGAGGAGAGGGCCCTGTAACTTTGAAGTATAACTTTTGAGGATGCCTTCATGAAAGCTGTAGGGTTGCAGAGGGGTACCAAGTGTGAGCCACCTCTCCAGGGCTGGTCTGAGTTGGCCACAGCTGAGTTATTTACTGGAAATAATGGATTCAGCAGGGGACATTGCCTTTATGACACATCCCATTTTTTTCTAAGGCATTACTCATTTCTCATAGCAGAGCTAACATCTTCCATACCACTTCCCTGGGTAATCTCCCCTTGGCTCCTTAAGGACTTGTCATGACAAGCAATTACCGCAATTAAATTATTCTTAGAGCATTTTTCCCATCCCATGTTAATACTGAATTTAGCTGATCTTTCAGAAGAAGGGCTTTCATGCCTGAAAACTTATTTTTCTCATACATGCTAGGTAACAAGCAAAAGTTATGGCTCCTCCCATAATTTTGCACCTCTCCTATAATCCCTGACTATCACAGAAGCAACAGCACTATTACTATTCCTATCTATATTGATATTGTTCAAGAAAGATGATAGCCCTGATGCATTTCAAAGCTCAGTTTAGCAATGAGTTGGAATATGCAGCCCTTTGCACATCACTGGTTCAATGACATCGTTATGCAGCTACTATATAAGGTAGCTTGGATGTTATAGGCTTGGTAACATTTTTACAAGCCTATGAACATTTAAGGATGGGGATGTCATCGGTCTCAGAGCAAAGAGGACCAGAACTACTCTGTTTTGAGTCATTCTCACAGAAACTAAAGAATCAAAGCTTACGGAGGCATGCGTGAGGGTCTGAGATGACTTTGAGTGGATCCCGGTAAAAGAAACGTTTACACTGGTCACAGTGTTGCCCTGTGGTGTTGTCCTGACAGTCCTCACAAACACCACCGCTGACCCCTCCACTGGCCTGGTACACAGCCATGTCAAAGTGGCATCTGCCAGAGTGGCCGTTGCAGTTACACCCTGAAACCAAACAAACAGAGGGATATTTCTCACCACGATTCCTATTATTGTGGTCTTGCCACCATTGCTGGCTACCATTGACAGGGTGTCACTTACTACTCATATGATGTCAGTGCCCCAGCACAATCATAGTTTCCCAGGCCTTTACAGCTGGGAGGAAACATGGGAGACTTAGGACACAACTGGGCCCTACGCTTAGAAAGTACCCATGCAAGTAAGTGTGCCTGATACGCAGTGGAGAACATTGCTTCACTGAAAGAAGTTCTAGCTGAATATTTGTTACAGATCCTAATATATTGTTCTTGTATACCCCACATTACTCATTATTGTGGAAATAAATAATGTTGCTTTGTCTAAATTCTTCTTTCATTCCCAAGAAAGACCCTATCAAAGCAATTAATGATCTTCCTTTTTTTTTTTTTTTTTTGCATTAGTTGCTTTTTCCTCCCTTTATTGTTTTTTCTGTTCATGAAAAATAAGAACATGAAGCAGCTCTCCTTCTTGGAGGGCAACACAGCACCGATGGATACAGGAATCCATCTATTTTTCTAGATGTGGCATGAAAAAGTGTCCCCTCCAGAAACCTGGCCATCCCATTATGTATTGGATCAGGATTGTGCTACTCCTTCCCCAGCTAATGAAAAGGAAAATATGCCTGAATTACTTTTGCAAGCATTATCTTGTGCTCCTTCAGCTGGCCTCCAGGGAGCATCATTGTAGAAACTTTTACATCTTTCACAGGACAAACCTTCGGTGTTATGGTGGCAGATACATCTCCCATGGACCTGCAAGGTGGTGAGAACAGAGAAGAGGTGAGGTGACATGAAAGGAGAGGTCAGGAGATATCTGTTCGAGGTATGCCAGCAACATCAGGAAAATTCAAAGCTCTTTGGCTCCCTCAGCTGACATAATTCTTAATTATTTGAGTAAAAGGTCAGGAGAATATCTGCAAACTTCAACCAAATAGTTTTAAAGCCACTGAGCAACATTTAGAAAAAAATACTTATAGAGATATCAAAGGAGACTTCAACTATTTTAATTCTGTCTCTCTCTCCCCCCACGTCTCTATACTGAAACAGATATTTTCCAGGAGAAAAAACCCTCTCATTCCCAGAAGGAAAGAATTCGCAATCATGTTCCTGAACGTTTTAATAATCCATTTTTCATGGGTTAGCTTTCCATTATCAGCTCTTCTTTGTGCCAATGCCTCTCCTGCCACAGAGCCCCTGAGCCCAGCTGGAGTGTGGAATGCACTCAAAGAGTGGCCATTCAAGTCTGCACACACCACAGGCTACTTACTGCATTACATTTGCACCATTACAGCTCTGGTATTTTGCTGCTATTTTCAACCTCTTGTCCTGGTTGCTTTTGAAACACCACACTAATGCCAATGAAGAGGCAGCTTCTGAGCAATCCAGCCCAGGGATTTAAAGGAATAAGTTGTATTGCAACATTTTACAACTCAGAGTTGCAAATGGTCAATCCAATGGTCATCAGAGAACTTCCTTTCTCTCCCTCCCTCCATCTCTCCCTTACCCCAAAACACCAGGTAGGGACTGCCCTTGTTCAAGATGCATTAGCAACGCACCATCCCAGACTGATGGAAAATATCTCCCCGCAGATTCTGCACGGGATCACACTGGCTGGCATGGCCATTGCAAAAGCAACTGCCCCGCACAACCATCTCATAGAGAGCGTAGTAGTACTTCTCGAGGGGATCACTGTGCCTTCTTCCAAGCAGAGCATCCCCAAGGGTGTGGAGTTTAGTAAAATTGATCCTTAGGTTTGTCAGCGTAATGAGCTCTGGAACAAAAGAAGAAAAATCAAGAGCCCAGGTTCACTCGAAGATGAACAGTATGAAATCTTCAGCTTGGATCAGACATCCAAGAATTCCCCGATACTGAAAAGATAGTGAAAATGATCTGATATTGGCCCAGACCAGTAACCCACACAGTGCCAGAGCAGGGACCCACTCCTGGCACACAGCTGTGTAAGCGTTAGCACACTTCTTGGTATGGGTCTAGGTGGGGCCAGCCTGTGTTTTCCCAGTCAGTGTCTTCATGGGTTCATGTACAGCCCTGGGACTGCTATAAAAAGGCAGTGTAGATTGGGCCACCTGATCCCAGCAGGACAGGTAGTTCAGCTGCACTCATGAGCTCTGCAGAGCTGTGCTGCTTGCCCACAGGGCTACAGAACAAGATTGGCCCATTTTATTTATTAATACAGATGTCTCCCTATGATCTTTTGGTACCTAATTTTCAACACCATTGACTTACACCAGTTGAGCTTCTCATCCTGACAGTGTACAAAACCAGCAACACCAGCAAAGTATTTCTGGAGAAAACCTGTAGTGTCCATACCTTGGATATATGGCACATATGGATTTTCTATTTTAAAACTGGGATCCAAAGCTTTTAAAACAACCTGCAAAACAAATTAATACAGCTCTATTGATTACTTAAGCTTTGTTTTTTAATATATAAAGTCTGTTATCTGAGACACAAAAGTTACTAATGCCCCTTTACTGAGCCCATAAAAGAAAAAACACAAGGCTGTGGCCCTGATTCAGCAAGTGCTCTCACCCTTTCAGCGTAGCCTTGGCTGAGCAAGGAAAAAAGGCCTTTTGGTGGATTGATGTGTGAGGAGGAAGGAAAAGCAGTGCCCTAGAGTGATGCAGAGATGGGACCAGCATCTACAAAAGGTATTAAAGGACATGCCTTTAGCTGTAGAGGCCGATGGAGAGTCAAGATCTCTTACGAGGGGGACTTGCACATGAATTTGGAAAGCAGGAAAGAGCAGTAGAAGGTTTTGTACAAGTTGTTTTATGATATGAAACTGAGGGTAAAGTGTAATGTTTGTCTTTCCCTTTTACTTCAGTAAGCCAATAACACTCCATGTCCCCGAACCTGTGTGAGTGGATCTGACAGATCCACTGGCTCCAGAAAAATAGCCACATATGATCTGAACTCATACAAACACAGAAAGTTGGAAATACCTCGCCTTCAGTGGAGGGCTCGATGTCTGAGTATCTTGAATCACAAATGATGTCTCCCACACTTCTTGCTGGACCAGAGGAGATGTTGGGAAAAGAAGCTGCACAGTCCTGTGCAAAATATCTGAAAGCTTTCCAGGTCTGACCAAAGTCAGTGGAGCGCTCAACCAGCATTGCTGCAGGCCGAAATGTCTGCAAAAAAACGTTATTTCAAGAATTCCTTAACCAGGTGTTGATAAGACATCCCAGGGGTTGTTCTATTGAAATTCCTGTTTGGGGGATGCCAACAGCTGTCAATTAAAATTCTGTGTTTGGGAGCTTGCAGGGTCCCTGAAGGGCTGCTGTGTGGGTTACGTGATACTCTGAAAAAGCTGGATTCCTCATCTCAACACTTTCAGCAAAAGGGAAGGGTAACCTTCCATATAAGGTTACTTTCTAAGCCAGGGAGTTTACCATAAAAATGTAGGGGTTTTGTAGGAAAAAGTTTGTAACCATCTGGATCATAATGGATATGCGTGAGAAGGCTGAACTAAACTTGACAGAGCAACCTCTGTTCAGAAATGTCCAAAAGTTTTAGGGCTTAATTTTGCAATTTTTTTTTTTCAGCTTTAATTCTCAGATGTATAGAAAATAGGACCAGAAGGCACACGAACAGGAAGCTATTCAATCTATCCTCCTCCCCTAAGGGAGGATCAACTATAACTTAACCATACTTGACAGGTGTTTATCTAACCTGTTCTTACAAACTTCTAAATATGGAGCTTTCACTGCCTCTCTAAGCAATTTATTCCTGTGGTTAAGTAATTAGTGTATAACATTACATAAAAGCTCTGGGAAAAGATGTACCTTAAAAGTCAGGATAAGATGGCTGAACTGGAATAAAGTTTCTAGGTCCAACCTAATGCTGACATGGTCAACACCTGAAAAGAGAATGAAAATGAAGAGCACAATATGCACATTGGAGGGGTTGTTGAGACAACTACCCTGTGGGGAATTTAAAGATGTCTTTTCCAGCACGGTAGGTAGTCTCTTTAGGGCATCCCCTGAGTGCAAACACAGCGTGCGGCTGGATCTCTCTCTTGGGGACAATGCAATGCGCTGCCCTGCTGGCACCAGCACCAGCAGTGCCACATTTCACTGAGATTGCAGGAGGCAGTTAAAGGTCCTGTTCAGACCACCTGGACTGGAAGTGATGGTGATGGCAATGTTCTGGGTTTACGTCTTCCTGTATCTAGTAAGATTTTTTTAAAATCCACCCAAATAGTTAGCTTATTTCTAAGAAAAAAAAATGAAACTCAATAAGAGTATCTGGTTTTCTTCATGCTAAACAGACCTGTTAAACACTTCTACACTGCCAGAACTGAAATTTGTCATGAGCAGAACAATCGCACCGGGTGTCTTCCAAAATTGCAATAAGTATAGAAAAATCCCAATTCACACATTTTCTGTAGAGAGTTGCAGGAGCTTAGCTGATATCCCCACTGTTCACATCTGCATGCAGCATCCCAGGGCTGTGGCTGACCGGGGTGCGCATGAGACCTCATCCCAGAAGAAAGATGGCAAGAGCAAGAAAAGATCCTGTCACAGCTGGCCCGCAGCTTTACTGGCATTGATGTCCCAAACTGGTGACAGTTCCTTGTTAAACTCCAGGAAAAAAACAAGGCTTATGAATTTTAGTTGGACACCCAAAATAGTGAAAACATATTGCCTTAATTTTTCTATGTCTTAATTTCCAAGCAAATATTCACTATATGCCAAATAGAGTACATGCTATTCCTCCTATCCTGCTTTCACATAGAAGCTGTAATGATATGTAAATTGGCATCAGTGAAGAATTACTACAGAGAAGCTTGCAACAAAATTGCCGTGTTGCAACAAGGATGTTGATAGCCAGGCTTCATTTATTGATTTCCTAAAGCATTTGTGCTTTACACTGCAAGCACTACTTCGTGTTTTTTAAATGGGTATTTGTGTTCTACACATGTTGACATTACATATCTGTAGGCAAATATACCTTTTGACACAGATCACACTTCCCTGAAGAGCAGACACACTGAAAAACACATGGCCACCGCGCACAACACAGGATTGCCACGGTCCTCTGGCCAGCTCTTGGAGACGTGCTTAAAATTTGTCTGTAGAAAAACAGAATGTCTGAAACCCTACGTTGTTACACACGGATGGGTTTAAATCACTCGGTATTACTGAATCGAAGAATGGGTAGAGTTTTGTCTCATCTCTTCATTAAGGCAACATGATGAATCCCGATTACATAAATAAATCTCATTGTAACATTTTGCAGTAATATTTGCCCCCAAAAACTTACCATTTTCTGACTGCCACCACTTTCTTTTCCTGTCGAGCTCGAAAGTTGTGATAACATTTTCAACCATGTGACTGTTGTGCTGCGTATAGGGGTTATACGGGTATCGGGAATCACAGAGAAAGCACTTCTGTTCAGCCTAGAAAACAAGATGAGCAGGATAAAAGGTTAATTTGGTTGCTTCTCTAAAGATCCATTTGATGTACATGTATTTATGCCATACCAACGTTGGAGCCTGTCATGGTGCTTTTAATCACTCAGGTTTTCACATATGAAGGACAAGCCCAAGAAAACCATCACATGCACAACCCGTTTGTAGAGTAAATGTTGGCCTCGGTTTGCCCGAGGTGCTCTATAAGCGATACACTTTTCCAGTTGTGGAAAAGGAATCTCAGTAAGAGCAAAGAAGTAAGTTTGTCAATGTGTTGATTCTGGGGTTAGGTGTCAGAGGGTTTATTTCACAAGAGTTTCTCAGAAGAAATGAAATTTTTTAAAAGTTGAACTTTTATTCATGTCTCATAACGGCTGTAGAAACCTTCAGCCAAAGACGGCAGTGAAGAGGCAGAGGGGACACAAGGGAGGACTGGGCTTGCAAGATCTGAATAAACCTTGAAGAGGAACATTCACTAAATTATTGATACACTTTTTTCCTCTCTCGATTGCACATTTTCTAGCAGTTTGGAGACCCATCCAGGAGCAGCAGACAGGTGCTGTTGTACAAATGGAAGGCAAGGCTGGATCCAGGTACAATGTAAGTAGGTGGTCTGGACTAACACCACTACCTCAACCACTGTCAGTGCCATTTGTAGGCATAGGGAAACTGGAAAAGTTAAAAAATTATGCAAAGGAGGAAAATCGGGATGTCAATAGGATGAAAGGATCTTGTTTTAAAATGTAACAAGCAGAAAACAAAGGTGGCAATGAGTAGCCAATACCTCAATGCTGAATGAGAGGATTTGTCTGAAAAAGGGCTTTGAAAGCAAGTCAAGGAGCTCCTGTTGAAGGTGGTAAGAGGGGGTGGTGTGGAAGATGTAAGGAGAGGTGACAAGGTTAACATGCCGGGCTGGGAGATGACCCATGCTGAGCCATGCAGACAAGCCCAAGCAGCGTGCAGTGGCAGCCAGCAGTGCCATATTGGAGGGGAATGGCAGTGGCTGTGCTGGGGGATGCCCAGGGTGGGCAGGGTGGCTGTGCTACACAGACAGACTCTATGAGATTGGACAGAGCCTGAGTGCGAGGACCCAGGGATAAGCTGAAGTGGAAGGTGATGCCCAAGTTGTGTGCCTGGCTGGCAGGGAAGCTGGCAGGGAAAAGGGAGGATGACACAGCACCCCAGAGGGAGCTGAAGGAGGAGGCACAGATTCAGTGACCTTGGCTGGGAGGCTGGCAGGGTTGCTGCTGAAAACCAAAAGTGGTGGTCAGTGGCAAGAGCTGGGCTGGAAATGGCCCAGAGGGGGATGGGCGGAGAGGCACTCTAGCTGGCATGCTCAGGATCTATAGGAAAGTATTAGGAATGGTTTGGGCATCTTTGTATTACATGATCACCTGGAAATTATTCACATTTAAATAAACAAAGAGATATAGGTTTACAGGTATGGTATAATACATGTTTTAAACATTATGATATATATTGCATTCAGTCATCCTTCACCACACTTAACAATTTAGAAAACAAGACAGCAATACAAAAAATACTCTGTCATCTCATTTCACAAAGCTCTGTTAAGGAGAGCTCAGGTTATCAAAGCATTTGGCAGGATTGCCTACTCCCACTCTCTAGTTTATATAGACACAATATGACACTCAGTCAACTTATGTTTAAGGTTAGTCCGTAAAAACCTTTGTGCCCCACAGGACAAGCATGTGCTTGTCCGTGTAAGGCAAGTCTGACAGATCCCATTTGCCTCTGAAGTGTGCAGCTTTATACTCTCCTCAATACTGAGTCCTCTTTCCCTTTCAAAACATGTGTAATTTGTAAATCCAATCATAAGGCTAAAAACCACTTAACCTACATTTAGAAACAATATGACATGTTAAGGACTGAAAATGATTTGCAGCGTTTCTTTTGAAACACAAAGCAGTTGAACTCTTAATTTTTTTTCAATCTGAATTTTCAATAAGACATCACAATCAAGTCCTGGCTCTTGGCAGCTTGCCACACAAGCTTTCACAAGTAAGGTTTGCTCTCAACATGATGCCTGACACAGGTTCATCAGGAGGGGAACTGGGGGAAGGAAGCACTTTGCAGGATGCAAAGCTTCCTGGCCTGCCTCCAGCAAAGCATTCAAGAATGTACTAGTGAGAAAGAGAATTGAGTTGAGCGGGACTCTCTGACAGACCTTAGGTGACACACACATTTAAGGGGAGCTGGTACAGCAGATCACATTGCCAGAGCACGATCCTCTATTTCTCAAGCTCTGCAAAGCAGCAGAATTTGTAGCTCCCGTCCTCTTCAGGAGACAGGCACCAGGGGTCAGGATACATTGAAGCAGCATTAAATCACAGGGATTATTGAGGAACAGCTGTTCCTTTTTGAGTTTGTATTTACATAGTTCAAAGGATAAGTACAGGCAAGTGAAAATATTAATTTTTTTATTGCTCTTTGATCTTCTCTTGAAAAAAAGAGGGGAAAAAAAGGCAGTCATCCAGCTAAGGGTCCAGAAAGCGGATGTGTCTGAGATGGCTCTTTGTGCTTGTCTTCCAAGCAATGCCAAGACTCAGAGCACAGCCAGTGTGAGTTAGTGCCCTGGATCCACTTGTTTAAACAGCATGGGAAAAACCAGCAAAGGCTGAAGAGTGGCTCACAGGCTCTTTTGGAAGAGGAAAGAAGTATTTACATTTTGCAGAAAACGGTGGTTGCAATGAGTAACTTGGAGCAATGCTTGGTGCCATCTCAATATGGCACAGCTTTGTACTGTAAATGTGCCACAGAATTTTGCCAGAAGGTCATAATCTGTCATTATTTTCAAATGCTTATAAATTTAGCTGTATTTTATTAATTTCCTTTTCAGCCTACAGCTGTTATTTAGTGAAAATACTTCTATTTGTGTGAATTTATTAGCTCAGTGGGGCCAAGTTCTTCCTCCAGGACATGCAGTGGGGGAATTCCTGTTTCTGCCTGCCCGTGGCTCCTTGCAAACCTCTGATCACTCATGTTTCGGATCTGCCCACCCACCCACATTGCCAAAGACGGGACTACTCCATTTTTCCTTCTGCTGGAGATGGCTTTCTGCTTTTATCCACATTGGTCAGATTTCAGATCAAAAGGCAGGAAGGGACATGGTGTGAATCACTTAAGAGGCTGCCTCAGGTTCCAACACAGTATGGGGCATGTCCTGCAGCAAAGACCCGTTGAGGCAAGGCCTACAGGATCACGCTCCTTCTCCTGCTAAACACATGCAAACTCTGGTCTTCACCTCCGAGGCATGAGTGGGAAAAGAACCCACAGAGCAAAGCTCTTTCAGAAACCCCTGCACTTTTTTGCATTTCATGAGTATTTCTCCCTCCTGAGAAGCTATACATCACTGTGGAGGCTGTTTGCTGCCAAACCCTCCATATGTGCTGCAATAAGACATAGCCCTCCCCCAGGCTTATGTCATGCTGTCTGGTGGGTTTTAGACAACTTCAATGGAAACTTCCCAGTCTGGGCAATTTCCTTTCACGGGTAAGAATATTGTTAGTAAGCAGAGTTCAGTTTATTAAAAAACGAAAGAGCAAACCAACCTCTAGGTAGCCTATGATGCAGTACTTCTGAGGGCCATTCATTCCACAGGTTGACGAGGCCGTTAATTGCTTGCTGCGACCCAGGAGAAGGTCCCCAACAGCCGGGTGGCAGGACCCAGCATCACAGTCCTCCTGTGCATGCTGGAGTCTTATCAGCGCTGAGTGCAAAAGAAGATCAGAGAGAAATGAAATTGTTTTGTATACCCAGCAGCGTTCTCCAGGGAAAATCAGTTACATCCTAACAACAGCAGAAAACAAAATTATCTTTTGCCTGTACTCCTTTTGTCCTTAATAGTATCGTTTGGTAAAATCTTGAAGAGCTTTGGTAATGGACACACCTGCGGTAAAGTCATTACAAAAGTATAGCTAGCATATTGCAAATCTATGCTAGAACTCAAATTCTCAGCAGATTATTGCACAGTAAACATGCCAATCTGCTATGAGCAATAATTTATTATGCCTCCTACCCTGACATATTCATAGCCAGCACTCCTGCAGCAGAATCACAGGCATTTCAATTGACTCTGTGAGCGGAGCCAGATTTGGATTAATTCTGCTGATTTCCAAGTGATAATGGTGGAACCGAGACCAGGATTGGTGTCAGGGTCCCTCAGATTTTCTGATGATTTGCAATGAACCTCCTAGTCCAGCACCAGAACCCTCTGTTCAGACCCCATGGAATGGTCCATTAATAATTAAACAGAATTCTCTAAATAATCGCAGGATCTTTTGGTTTATTTCGCCTGAAACAACTTTAAATATTTTTCCCATTATGTTAAGACTTCCTTACAGGGCTTGTCCTTTTCAACAAGTTCTGTCCTGAAACCCTGAACAGGAATGGGTACCTTGGAGGCTTTATCTGTTCAGCTTTACGTGGCTCAACTTGTTATAAAAAGTGCAGTTGAAAAAAATACAATCAATACATGAAGAACCCACGGAACACCAGAAGCAATAATGCAATTATAGCAGTAAATACATGGTATTTTACAGACAGGTTTCAGTCTATGGCTCAGGCTATACTTCAGATGATGAGAGAAGCTTGACTCTCTAGGTATAAAGCCATACATATGTTTGGTTAGCCTGTCTGTCTTTATCTAGACCCACAGTACTGACTGTCAGTAGATAATGATTGCTCCTTTCAGGACCTGATTCAGACTCAATTACAACAGTTACTCAATTACTCAATTAGCTTTTCTTCGTATTTAAAGAATCATATTTTTTCACTCATAGCTCTTAGGCAGGAGAGTGGGGAATAACGACTCGCTGTCATGTGTGTCTTAATAGCGTACATAAAAGAAGCACTTTAACAAAATCTTGGAGATATATGTAAACCACATGGTAATATTCAAAAATTGGCCTGAATAACTGTAACAACTGTACTTACTGAGGTGTAACAGGATGGCCAGCCCCAGCCTCATGACTCCCTGTGAAACTGGTGCCGTTGCAAGTGAAGAACTGGTGGGTCACCCAGTGCTCTGACTCTCCAAGGCACCCCTTCCACGTAGGCTTACTCAGAGCTAGCCTTCAGCAAAGTGACGGAGACATAATAAAACCATAAAGTTTAAGAGGAAAACCTGGCTTTGATTTTGTTCCAGCAATAATTTTTCCTGACAATTTTCAACACTGAAATCATGATGAAAGCAGAGGGACAATTGCTTGCAGATAAGATCATAAAAACATTCACACTTAGTTTAAAGAAAAACCAAAATGTTATCAGGAAAAATATTGTAGTATTTGAATATAAGCTATTTAAACCTAAGTAAATTCAGCAGGGCTGTTTGCAGAGATCTAACTCCTTCTCTGGATGTTTGTGTTCCTTGCATTGACTTAAAACAAAGACCGAGGTCCTAATGAAGATGCCACTGAGAAATGCCTTAAATCAGGTGCTATGAATTTTGGCAGAGACGAGATTATAACCGCATCTTTAAGCACAGTAAGGAAAAAACAGGTAATGTTAGTATCAATGCAAAAGACTCGTAAGGGGGAGCATCTGTGTGAACCCAAGGGAAGTTCATTGTGACATTGACTTCACACCCCTGCTCTTCCTACTCACCTGGGAGAAAATAAGACACGCCAACTCAAAATCTCTGTTGGAAAAGCAGAAGGCAGCTATGGCTATAAAAGACAACCCAGCATCCTGCCACCAAGTAGAGCTCCCAAACCGCATCCTGCCCCCCATCTTTGCACCTTCCACCTCTTTGTCCATCTGTAGGCACCAGCAAGGCCAGCATGCCCTGATGCAGCTCCAGCTGCTGGTGCATCTCCACGTGAGTCTCCCCAAAATGCTGTTTCCCAACTCCATTCCTGAATCCTCACCTTCATACAGCCATTGCAGTGCTGAACAAGGTGAAATAACCCCCTAAGTAGGGGGAACAAAGCAAGGCATTCAAACTATTTCAGATGTTACAGACTCCACAAAGGTTCGGTTCACACAGCTCTGCACAGCACATAACACAACACCCATACCTACATGGCTATTTCAGTCACCACAGGTAGGGAAAGCTATCAAGGGCCACCAGCACTTTGTGCTGCTTCAGCTCTGACCGCAGAGAGCCTGGCGTGTGACAGTGAGACGATGCTGGAAAGCATAGCTGCCCCTGTCTCCCTGGCTACAGAGAAAGCTGGCAGCAGAGCTGGTGCCTGAGGAAAAAACAACGAAACGTTTTCCTGCTGAGTTGGACTTCACATTTTATATTCTGCCAAGTGATGGGCAGACTCAGAGATGACTTAAACTGTGACAGCACAGCAGGGTATATAGGTACCCATGGCAAGAGTAATCTTGGAAGTTAATACATCCCAATCCCTACCCTGTCTAATTCTGTGATGTTCAATACTGGTGATACTCTTCCAACATGACCCGCTTTAACAGAGAAACAAGGACCAGCAAAACCCCAACATATTTTAGTTCCATGCTGAGCAGGAAAATTAAATACTGAAGAGGCCTTACCTGCCTTTCAGACAGCCAAGTGTTTCAGCTGGAAATGAGCACAGCCGACTGAGGGAAGCAAGTAAAGGCATACCTGTGTGCTTCAGCTGGAGAAGACAGTGCGTCCCCCCAGGCACCGAGGTGAGAATGAGACCCAGCCTGCAACCTGCCAAAGGCTTGATTTGTGAACTCTTTCTGCTGGAGCTTCTGGCATCAGCAAATATGTGCAGTGAAAGAAAATTGTGACAGGTTAAGTTCACAGCAGAAAAAGTTCATGCAACAGAAAAGAGAGGGCTGGGATTTTTAAGGCTGGCAAACAACTCTTTAATTGTTGTTTAACAACGGATCAGTTTTGGTCCAGTTTGCAACCAAACATCAAAGTCTTTACAGCTACTTAACATCAGAAGACTAGTGGCGTGGGTTTATCTGAACATGGGTGAGAAAGGAGGACTCCTCACAGTAGGGATGCAAACAGTCTGGAAGGGTTAATTTAGGGTTTTGAGATGTCACTAAACATGCCTACCTGAAAGCTCTGATGGCACCCATGTGGATGTATCCAGCTTCAAATTAGCTCCAGCTCTGGATCACTGCCATGAGAATTAGATTTTTTTCAATTTAAAGCTGAAGACAACATAGCAACTCGTCACAGCTCTGCATTCAGCACAAGCTTTGCTGTAACCGCTCACAGCACAAGCCTGGGGCAGAGTGGTGTACAGCATGCAGTACAGTGGTGGGAAACGCAGTGATGGAACCACTCTGATGTGGCATTCACCAGCTCACGCATGGAACTGGACACTGGTTTTTAGTGTCTTTGTTGAAACCTGTGGCGCTTTGATTCGGGTTTTCAGAATGGCAGGTTGTCTTGGGTACACACGTTCAGTTGTCATGTATCTGTTATCAGTACTCCTCTACCTGCTTGTGAGGCTTAAATCTTGATTATCTGTAAAGTATCATCACCTCCTGAAACAGAAGGTTTTCTATATATGCAAAACATATTTTATAAACTAATTATTGCTTTTCTTTTGGTAGTTCCTTTCTTTCAGAAAAAAACCCCAAACAAACCATGTCCTTTAATCCTATTGCAATTGCTCAGTACTGTGTCCTCTGCCATTAATATGATGTTCACCCTAGCAGAAATAATTCATATACTTATATTTTTGAAATTATTTTCCTCAAGTGCATATGGAAATTACTTGTGGGAGACTTTTTTCAGCCTAACTTAATCCCCATTTAGTTTGTATTCATGCATGATTAATTATTCTACAGATGGTTTACATTTAGTCAGTTCCAATATAAAGAATAGCTTATATATTAAGATATTAATGTCACTTTTTATGGGTAAGCAGTATGTCAAGTGCTCTCTGAAAGAGTGACATATAACTGAAGAAAGTATTAGGATGCTACTAAATTATAGAATGGTTGACGTTTTATTAGCATATTTGGAAGGGAATTCAGATTTTGTTACAGACAAGTTATGTGAGAAGTAAATATCCAGGAAGATTTATTTGCAGAATATAGCCAGTTCTGTGTTTTGATTTATGTAGGACCCAAAGCAAGAAGGAGGTTTTAAACCGCTTGAGGCAGGGATTAAGAAACTTCTTTCTTGCTTCTTTAATCTCTCCACTGGTAAAGGATGTGGATTTATAATGCATCACTTGTCCCATGCTGGCTGGAGGGTGGATAGCATTGGTGCGTGATTTTTCAAGTCATCACAGGTCCTACGGTTGTCATTTCTTAGGCCCAAGGCAGATCCATAATACACACAAAGGACAGGAGTTCCTAGCACTTTGGCATGCATTCCCTTCACAGACACCAACGAGCAGTGAGGGAGAGGGCAGGAGCAGAGGCACCAGCCACCCTTCAGAGCTTGGCCCTGGGATGCCGGGTGATGGGCAGGCGACACCAACCCGTACAGACACACATTTCCCTCCAGTGGACATTCTGAATAAAACTGTCTCATTGGGTATATGGATTTTTTTCCCTTGTAATGAAAATGTGGAAAGCATCACGAAAAAATAATTCTGGTTTTCTTTAAAGTTTCAGTAAGAAATAAAATTATTTGAGTCTGGGATTATTCTTGTCATGTGAAAATTAAGTATTTAATCTAACAAATCAGCTGGGCATCATATAGAGGCAATGGAGAAAGATGGGGATCCCTACAGGGTCCATCCTACCACCTTCTTTAGATACTTACCTTGAAGGGATAAATCCTCCTTTGGAGGTATCCACCCAGTTCCCTACCTTAGGACAGATGCCTGTATTTTAATCAACTAAAGTGTACCGAGATTAATCCCATCCATAAAGAACTGGGCAAAATCATAAACGAAATCTAATGGTCTGAAAAGCAAAACCATCTTGCTATATTTGTTTCTCTCCTCTTCTGTTTCTGCTCTCATTTCTTCAAGCATATCTTATGCTTAAAGTGCAATTTCTCAAAGGCAAAGACTGCACTTGTTTGGTTTTCTAAACACTGGGAGACCATCCCATCCCCCAGCCTCTTTGCCTCCGTTTCCCACCAGCTGGCTGTTCCTCCATATCCTGCATCCTGGAGCAAACAGCTACTTTTAAAACTGTATTTAAGAATTGTTTCAACAAGCTTTTCCACATTTCAAAAGGATGTAAAGTCTCTTTAGAATTTATGAGAAGCTTCTTCATTTTCTAACAGTCACAGCACTCCATGGTGCCCTTCACCTTTTGTGTGCAACTCAGGTTATTTGAAGTCTTTGTCTTTTCAATACAAACAAGAAATCCAGTTTCAACTTGAACATTATTTCCCTGGCAGGCACAGTGTTGCTGAGTGTTGTTATCAACACTAAAGAGGAAAAAGGAGAGGATGATGAACTGTATTGTTATAAAATATCAGTGTGATTTTCAAAGTACTCAAGACATATATATTCAAAATGTAATGTTTCATGTTATTTCCTAAGGTCCCAATGCTTCCAAGCTGGCAGTGCAACCGTCAGGATGAGAAGTCTGGCACATAGCTTACTGCGATCTCATGTTAGTTCATTCAGAATCGGTGAATTCATGCAGTACAACTGGACAAGGCTGTTTCTAGGAACCTTCTCACATCAATGAACAAAACTGCTTGAAATTTTTCACTTTTCATTGCTTAGTGGCCTATTAATCAGGAATAATTATTGTCTTTAAATTAAAAAGAAAAATGGATTACTGTGCATGAAAACACAGCAGAGGTGACTAATACACCAAAAAAAAAAAAAAAAAAAGGGTTGGAATATGCTCAGGAAGAAACAATTGAAAATACATACAAGGAAAAGGAAGCAAAAGGGCTTTTCCAACCTCCACAACGTGTTTCAGCCTGGCCTGCAGGGCTGCCTCTGGACCACCTCTTCTTCCCTCCCAGCTGGACCTCTAGGATGAACTCCAAGCCAGCTTCACCCATTATTGAGCCTGGGGGTATCAACAAACCCTGTTACCAGTGCCCAGCTCTGGCCACCATATCCAGACACCATGGGAGTACACCCATCGGTGACACACTGCATGGGATCACTGCTGTGGTTTAACCCCCGCCGGCAACGAAGCACCAAGCAGCCACCCACTCACGCCCCCACAGTGGGATGGGGGGGAGAATTAGAAGAGCAAAAGTGAGAAAACTCATGGGTTGAGATAAAGACAGGTTAGTAGGTAAAGCAAAAGTCATGTATGCAAGCAAAGGAAGGAATTCACTCACCATTTCCCATCGGCAGGCAGGTGTTTAGCCATCTCCAGGAAAGCAGGGCTCCATCATGTGTAACAGTTACTTGGGAAGACAAATGCCACAGCTCTGAACGTCCCTCCTTTCCTTCTTCTTCCCCCAGCTTTATATATGAGCATGACGCCATATGGTATGGAATATCCCTTTGTTCAGTTGGGGTCAGCTGTCCTGGCTGTGTCCCCTCCCAACTTCTTGTGCACCCCCAGTCTAGTGGCTGGTGGGTTGGGATGAGAGGCAGAAAAGGCCTTAATTCTGTGTAGGCATTACTCAGCAATAACAAAAACATCTCTGTGTTATCAACACTGTTTCCAGCACAAATCCAAAACACAGCTCCATATGAGCTACTATGAAGAAAATTAACTCTACCCCAGCAAATACCAGCATTCTCTACCCCTTATTCCATACCACAGACATCATGCTCAGGTCCCACACTATCCAATACAACCTCATTAACCACCACCTCCCTTTCCATCCTTTGATATAATACACAGGTATCATTCCCTTAATCTATGGACCACCCTGTGAAATGCCTGTAAAATTACCATAAATGTCCAATGAGTTCATTTAGACCATGACTTTGGGCTCCATCTCTTATAGTTGTCACTCAGGACAGGAGAGGTGGTGTGTTGCATGGACTTACTGGGCACCAAAGCCATCTTAGGTCAGGTCACTGCTGCACTTGCACTGCTTCTTGTTAGGGATGCCCTCCATTGGGTTAGGTGGTTCCTGCTGTAGGAATTCCTATAACCTGCAACTCAAATCTTGGGTTACCTCAATTTAAAGGTGTGTCCATTACAACCTCCACTCCTGGTCCTTTTGGGCCAGGTTATAGGGTTTAACATTGCAATGAACTCTTCCCCTTGCTCCCAGAGTAGCTAGAAACAAGGGGTTCTTGCTATAGTAATTCCCAGAACAGGAAACTCAAATACTGAGTTACAACAATTTAAAGGTATGTCCATTACAGCCTCCACCCCTGGCACCTTTGGACCAGACCATCAGGTTTGACACTGCAATGAACATCTCGCCTTGCCCCTGCTCCAACTTGGATGGATCCACAGACTGCAGTCCCTTAGGGGTGTATGTGCTCCAAGTGGAGCCTTATCGCTGAGCCACAGTCTCTCCAGAGGTCTGTCTACTGTGGCGTAGACCTATGCACAGCCACAGTCACTTTGAGGTGCACCTGTTCCAGTGTGGCCTCCTCCATGAGCCACAATGCCTTCAGAGATACATCTGCTCCAGCGTGGCCTTACCCACAGCCACAGTCCCTTTGGAAGTAAACCTGCTCCAACATGGCCTTACCCACAGCTGCAGTCCCTCCAGGGGTGTACATCCTCTGTTGTGGGCTTATCCACGGCTTTGCGGTGCTCCAGCATGACCTCCTGCACAGCTACTGATGCTTCGACTTGTACCTGCTGCAGCAGAGGCACAAACTGTTATCCTTCAGTCTGCCAGGTTCTCCTCTCAATGGTCTCAATTTCCTAGGGTTTCTTGGGGCATTTGTGGAACTGACTGTTTTCCCTTTGTTTGTTCAAATTGTGGTCTCCTGGGTTCTGATTTTTGTTTATCCCCCTCCCCCACAAAACCCAAATGTACATCTTAGTTCCCAAGCAGACTACAGTATGGAAGGTTTCCGCATTGGTGACAGAACATTTCTAAGCCAGTAGGCCACAAAGGTTCCTCAGGGGCCAGAGGGATTTTTCTGACCCCAGAGTAATATCTAAACAACATCAATTTCACCTTCGGGGAAGAATCTGCTTTAACCTAGAGAAAAATACTTAGGATAATTTAGGCTGACTGATATGGAAAATCTAATAATAGGGATTTAAAACAGAACATTACCACAAATTTGGGTCAATAAAAATAGGGCAATCTTTCCTTAGCACAGAGAGCATTAGCTGAGCACTGCTATAACCTGTTAACAGATACTGTGGTGGAAGAAGCCTCCCACTGAGAAGTTTTGTTATTTTCTGTTGCAGGGCAATAACGGCTGTCCTGCAAAAAACTCTTGCTGTCAACCTAGCTCTGTGTATATCGTCCTCATACAAATTGTACTTTAAAGCTGTAACAGAATTTTAATCCTTGGTTTACTAAGGGGTTTCTTTGGTCTTTTATTTGCTTGCCAAAATATGGCTTGATGTTCTAAAACAAAGTATGAGTGACTCTTTAAAAGCATAGAGGTAAATCTGATTCAACAACTGCCCTTCGTGCTGCTCGAGTCTGCTTTGAGTCAGTTTGTTGGCGGAGTCCAAAGGGCCATACCCTCTGCCCCGTGTTGTGTGTACTTTGGAGCTTTTGTTTTCCTGAAGAAATTAATTGAACAAATGTCTTTCCAAAAAATTCTTTAGTCAAATTTTCTTTAAAAATAGCAATTTTTTGTGACTAATGTGAAGGACCTCGCCTTGAGTGGCTTGAAATAAGCACCAGTTATCTGAGAAGCAAACCAGAGTGAAGCACTTTTCCAGTCTGTCTTTGTTGGTATCTCAAAATCCATAGTGAAACCAAAGGAGATTCTCCAAAAACCTGTGGAAGCACTGCTGTGTGTGAGGAGGGAGGGAGGCACACAAAAGGAATGCTATTTGCAACTCCCCGTGCTGGACCTCACTTTGTGTTCCCACCTGAAAGGCAGCCTTCATCGGGGGGACGCCAGTTCCATGGGGTTTTGCAGTTTATTATGCAGGTGTAATAAACCACCACTAGAGAAATATATCTAAAAGCACACTGCAGCCATCCTAACAATGTACAGAACAAAAAGCAGGCCTGAGGGAAGGACCTGGTTGATGAGCTCAACAGGAGCCAACCATGTGTCGGCAGGGGAGTGGAACTAGATGATTCTACGCTAAGTGGGAAATCTGATGTCTTCCATCTGTAGTCACCAATACCCGTGATGTGTGTGGTGTCTGGCTGTGTACCACAACAGCACTTTCACACAGCCTGTGGTCACCCACGAAGTCCCTGCTCACAGAAGATAGCAAGTGTCTTCTAACAAGCAGGCGTTAGACGAACCAGAGCTCAGCCAAAAGCCTCCACAGCTACACGTACCTTCTTCTGCCTAACCTGGCAATATAAACAGCTAAACTGACTTCTTGGAGATTCTCCATTTTCAGTCCCAAATGAAATGTATTATAAAGGCTTCTGGGGAGTATTTGTAATCTATCAACATATACACGTTAATTACCTAAAAGTATGACAGAATGATGGCTGGCTGATTATCAGCTGTTTAATTTTATCTGTGTCTATTCTACAACATCTGGATCTGTACAAACACAGGAAGCATCATGCACAAGTCACGCATAAACAAGTGAGGGGAATGACTAGATTTTGTCAGGGATCCTAACGATATAACCAACATAACAGTAGCACAGTAATAACACTGCATACTAGCAAGCTGGAAACTGATGCATAGTTATGTATAATTTGTCGAGGATCAAGAACATGTAACCTCTGCTTTGTCTTCTTCTCAAGTACTTAATTGCACCAGATGGGAAAAAGCAGAAAAAGTAATGTCTCCTTTCATTTTCCTGATCTCCCCTTGTCATAGGGAAGTCTTGTCATCGCCAGGCAGGAGCAGCTGGGTGCAATGGAAACCCAGCCACGCACAGAAAATGCCAGCAACAAACCTGGAGAGAAGGAACTACCTCCTGCTTTCAAACGCTATTATTGAAGCAGTTGCTTTGTGGCTGAAGGCGGCAGGAAGCAATCCTTCCCTTGCTGACCATCTGTGCGGAGCGCAATTCAACCCCAATTGGATTGCTGGCACATGGCTCATCCTTTCTCACCAGGCAGTTTGTGACCTGAGCTCCCTGCAGAGGAGTTAAGGGGGTGTCTATGAACACTGAGCCAGACGGCACTCCAGACTCTCCCCCACACCTCAAAGGGTAAGCAGCCTGCAACAGAAAACAGGTAGAAAAGGACCAGAGCTTTGGGGAAGCCAGGGTCAGTTGGAAGTTGGGGATTGAGAGGGTGAGAGAAGCAGATGATTCAGGTACCCTGTCAGGAAAAAGGCTTAATGCTTTGAGAAGGTCCACAGGTAATCACCGGGACACAGACTGGGCAAGGAAGACATGGAGAGAGCTGGGCAGGGAATGACAGAGAAGATGTTGGAAGTTGTAGCTGGAAGTTGTGGCTTAATGAGATGGACATGAAAGAGGTGGTGTGTGCTAGGAGTTTGGAAAAAACATATTGTCATGCAGGAATAGAGGCTGAAAAAAGCCCAGGGCTAACCACAGGCACGGCTTCAGGGTCTCCGTTTGCTGTGTGGGCAGGTCTGTGCAAAACCAATGTCTTTGGAAGAGTTGGGATGCATTGGATCTACTGGGCATGTTGAGCTGCTCAAGTAAGAGTATCCTGACAGATTGCCTTGTAGAAGTGTCCTGAAAATTAATTGAAACCCTGGTGACTGCCAGATTACACTTAGTCTAGATAAAGCTTAATTAACAGTTGTTATTTTTGCTAGGTTCAGCTCTCACCACTCATATTCAAATTGTTACAGAAAGCAACAGGCATGGTAAAAAATAAACCCCAACCAACACCAAAACACAGAGTTAATGTTCTTTATTATTAAAATCAAAACAACCTAACAAATTACCAAGATTTTCTTACAACCTGTTTGGTCTGGTAGACCATCAAGGGAATAATTTTCAAGAAAACTCTAAAAGAGCCACTCTCCATCATATCTGAGAAGTCATAGCAGTCCAGTGAAGTTCCCACTGACTGGAAAAGGGGAAACATAACCCCCATTTTTAAAAAGGGAAAAAAGGAAGATCCAGGGAACTACAAGCCAGCCAGTCTCACCTGCGTGCCTGGCAAAATCATGGAGCAAATCCTCCGGGAAACTATGCTAAGGCACATGGAAAATGAGGAGGTGATTGGTGACAGCCAACATGGCATCACCAAAGGCAGATCATGCCTGGTAAATTTTGTGGGCTTCTACGATGGAATTACAGTGTTGGTGGATAAGGGAAGAGCGACTGACGTCATGTACCTGGACGTATGCAAAGCATTTGACACTGCCCCACATGACATCCTTGTCTCTAAATCGGAGATGTGGATTTGATGGGTGCAGCACTCGGTGGCTTAAGAATTGGCTGGTCACACTCAGTGGTGAGTGTGTGGTCAAGGGCTCAGTGTCCAAGCGGAGACCCGTGATGAGCAGCATTCCTCAGGGGTTGGTATTGCAACCAGTGCTGTTCAACATGGACAGTGGGATTGAGCGCACCCTCAGCAAGATTCCTTCCTACCATCCGGGTTTTTAAGACTAGTGATACTTTTCAAGACTAAACCTTATGCTGGGACACGAAAAACTTGTAGCAAGGGAGTAAAAAAATATTATTTGGGAATACAACTTCAAAGAAACTTTGAGAAACCTATTTATCAATGGTCATGTGTTTTTCAGGAAATCTGTGCCCCAAGGAATGGGAAACAGAACATTAAAATCAAAGAAATACCGAAGGTCACAATGTACACTAGTCTTAGCGTCTTTGTCTCCTGATAGTTGCTGGCCTTGTGCTGAGTGCTTAGACAATGCAAGAAGCCATTATGTCAAAGAATTAGTGGTTTTATGTAACTTGATCAATTATAAAAATCTTTGTTTTGTAATCATGATCTAATTACTAAAAATAGCCAAGTGGCGATAGATCAGGATTTATTACTAACCTGACATTTGTAATCTAGACAGGAATTCAGCTCTGACTGATGTTCCCTTCCTTCGCACACACACCACACAATCTATCAACATACAGCAAATCACAAAATGAAAGACACAACTTTGAATCAGTTATTTGTCTACACCAAAGAAATTAAACTCTTAGGAAAAGAAAAAAAACAAAACCCAACCAGATTACACTGTAACGTTTTTACCTGCAGCTTTCACAGTACTTCGCTCTAGTACAGTACTTACCCCAGCTCCGTTGTGAGTGAAGTATGAGCCTCACGAAGCAGCTGCGTAAAGCTGTCACAGAAATATTAAAGATTTAATATTACTTTTCTTAAGAATGATTTGTAGTGTGACATTATTTTGTATTACGTATTGAAACAGCAGTGATTCCGTAGAACAAAGTTGTCCTATTTACATGATGAATTAACGGTGAACAGGATAGTTTCTGATAGCCTTGGTAGCTTTAACACACTTTTCCTTTCATTGACCTCGGCTGTTCTGCTTTTGGAGACCCTATAAAAGAAATTGTCATGAACATCATTTTAAAAAGTATCTCTCAAAAGACCAGCAGTGGGACT
Organism: Rhynochetos jubatus; assembly: GCA_027574665.1. Taxonomy (NCBI): domain Eukaryota; kingdom Metazoa; phylum Chordata; class Aves; order Eurypygiformes; family Rhynochetidae; genus Rhynochetos; species Rhynochetos jubatus. The sequence goes on from CM050652.1 coordinate 15,757,244, forward strand.
GAGTAGGAAAAACGATGTAGGAGGAAGGCCTCCTTTCATTGCCACCTGGTTTTTATTTAAAACAGCTACAGATACACCAAGAAAACGTAAGACCATAAATAAACACCACCGCTGGAGGGACGGGGACTCCGTCCCGGCTTTGGGCAGGGAAACGGCGCCTCTGGCACGGGCTGAGGCGAGCCGCTGGCAGGGGCTGCGCTCCCGCTCTTCGGCCGGGGCCCGCCTCCGCACAGGCCGCGGGCCCGGCCGACCCCGCCAGTCCCCGCGCCTACCCCGGGGCCGCCCGGCCCGCCGTTACTTCACCGGCAAATAGCGCAGACGTGCGGCAGCCCCTGACGACGCAGGCCGGCTTTAAGCACGGGCTAAAGCGTGGGACGTATAAAGGCGGAAATCCTCCTGCCATCAAACAGCTTCGCCGCCCGAGGGGCCGGCGTCAGGCGCGGCCGCCCCTGAGGTAAATGGCGGGAGCGGCGGGCGGCAGCGCACGGAGCCCCTCGGTTCGCCCCGCACCTCCCCGAGCGGGATCGCGGCACAGGACACCGCGGCTCCGCGCAGGGAACGGCAACGTCTGGCTCCCTCCAGCGGCGGCGGCCGCTTCCCGCCGCCTCGTCTCCCTGTTCCTGCGAGCGTGGTTCCTTCCCATTGGCCGTCAGCGCCGCTCATGGCGCCGGCCCGCTCTCCCTCGGGGCCCGCTCTCCCTCGGGGCCCGCTCTCCCTCGGGGCCCGCTCTCCCGCCGCCACCATCGCTTCCCCGGCCGCCCCCCTCTGCCCCCTCCCAGTGCCTCCAGCCCCCACCGCTCAGCCTCAGGACTGATTTTCTTCCCCTCCACCCCTTTTCCAGCCCCTCCCACCCCCTCATCTCCGTATTTGCTCTTCTGCACCTGCATTTCCTCCTCCTACTCCTTCTTAAATGCCACCTCGATGCCTTCGCGTACCGGTAAAGCGGCTGCTCTCTCACCCCACCCCCTACGTCGCCCCCCACCCTCCCCGCGCTCCATCCCTCCCCGCGCTCCATCCCTCCCCGCCGCCCCGGGGTCTCCGGCTGATCCCCTTTCGCTCCGGCTACCCGGCCCGTTTTCTCGCTAGCACTTTCAAAGCTCCTTTTCAACCTTTCGCGAGCCTCCTGTGCAGGCGACTGGGGCTTGGGTTTAGTGTCTTTAGCCAGGTTTTTAATCTTGTCTCGTGTACCTCGCGTGCGGTTTCCAGTATGTTAACGCTGAAGCGTGTTGAGGCGCAGGTGGGGCATCTCTGCGTGCTTACATTTGCTTCTCTTGTTTGGTCTACCATCTCCTCTGTTACTGTCTTCGATATCAATGTGCTTCACAGCCTAATATTCCCGGTGTATTTTTTTTTTCTTCATTCGTGGTTTGCTAAACTGTACAGATATGAGACGTCTTATGTGGTTTCCCCTCTTTGCACACATCAAGGGACTTTGTACCTCACTGGTGTTGAGTGCCGGGCTTTTTGGCAAGGTAGCTCTATTTTTAACCTAGATGACCGCACCCCAGTCGCAGGACGCTTTGGGATCCTGTTAAATACAGTAGTGAAACCAATGCAGCAGCTGAGGGGCAGCCCCTTGGCTTGCCTGTGTGGCTGGCAGTTGACAGCTGGATTGCTTCCTCCTTCCCTGCTCCCCTTGGGCTCCTCAAGGAAATTTGGCAGGTGCTCATAGGCTGCCACCATGGAGGTGTGATCAGGAGAGCAGAAAACAAACATGCAAGTGCATCAGGAAAGGGGCATGGTTTGAACTGGAACAGTCTGGTACTTGGTAGACACGGTACAGTCACTGCTGTGTCGTTTTAGCACAGTATGGTTGAAGAGATAGTGTTGTATAATGCAAAGTGTTATCACTATATAATTTTCTCAATTTTTCTTAAATTCTGGAAAATGTTTACTGCATTTTTCCCTCCTAAAATCCTATAGAAACATCTGTAGTTAAAAATATGACTATAATGGTGCAAAGCTGCAAGCAGTTTTGTCCCATGCCACTTCTCTGTAAGAGGCATCTCAGCGCAGTGTTGAGCACTAATACCCAAACTGGTTTTGTCTGAGAGCAGATTGGATTGCTCTGCTTCAGAGCCTGCGAGAACATCTGTTGAGCATCTCTGATGCGTAGCTAATAACCAGATCTATCGGTTGCTCTTTCCAGGCCTCAGTGCTGAGAGCATTTCAAGGGAAAACAGGGCTTAGCCAGCAAAATCCCTGGTTGCTGAATCCTACTCTATGACCATTGGTATGTCAATGTAAGAGCTTTAAGTGCTGTAGCTAAAGCTGTCTGCTGTTTCTGAGATGAGGGAAGAAATGTACAGATAAAGATATTTTCGGCTTGTTTTTTTCTCTCTTGTAATATTGTTCTCCCACTCCCTTTTTCGTTCTGACTCTCTGGCCCAGTTGTTACAGTAGTTGCCAAAACGGACTGATCAGAATTCAGGGAGAGCATCGGCGTGTTGCTGTATCTTTTTTCCTTCCTTGAAACCCGCTGTCAGCCTATCCCTTATAAGCAAAGAAATACTCTGAATCTGTTCACCATGAACTTTCTAATTTTCAGGTTCCCCTTGTTCTCAAATGCTGTAGATACCCTGTCAGTTGTTTTCTTCAAATTGTATATATGTTGGCATGCTACTTGAGACTCTTTTGCCTGGATCTACTTTTTCCTCTAACCCATTAAAAAGAGTAAAGCTGTATTAATGCTGGGAAGATCATCACTTTCTGTGTTTCTGTGCGTTTTATTTGCTTGCCTCATTATCAAAAAATACTGGAGTCTTCAGTCTCTCTGTTGTATGAAAATGTTTGGGGGATATATATATTTAAAATCTTATATGGAGCACTTTTCCTTGAATATCTTTGATGTCACCTAAGGTGTTAGTACTTCCCAGAAGATATAGGGGAGCTCCCCTTTTGGCTGTAGGAAGAGGTCTAGCTTGGCTCAGCTGCTTGTGAACTTGCAGCTGCTAACGGCGGCAGTAGCGTAACGTAGCCCGGTGATAACTGACTTTGCGTGGCTGTTTCGGTAGCAGCTCAGTTGCAAAGGCAACAGGGGACAGCGGCATAGATAATGAATTGCTGTAATTGTAAGGAAAAGCCTGGAGATAAACTAGCGATGCTGTTACTCAGGGGGAAGGTTTGTGGTGCCTTTCATTAGCTCCGCCAACACACGGAAAAGAACAGAGATGTTGGGCATAAATGAGCCATCTTACTTTTTCACTTCAGGTCTGACGGCTGGCTTTTGAGCTTAAAATCTGTCTTTTCCCACTCTCTTAAAGCCTTTTCCCTCCGTTAACCTCAGAGGTGTTGCCTCTTGTGTACCCGCAGCGCCCAGAGCAGGTACCACCGCAGCCAGGCTGGTGCTTTCCCGGTTCGCTGTTCAAGAGGTTTGATAGACATCACCCCTCCGTAAGTGGCAGCTTCCCGAATTCCTCCTGGTACCTGTTCTCCCCCCCTCGGAGCAGGATGTTCCCTCTACTCGAGTACCAGCGCGTGGGGCCGCACGACGCGGCGGTTCCCGCTCCGCTCCCCAGCCGGGGCTGGCAGCGGCGGCCCCAGCGCTGCCCTCGCCTGGCGGCAGCCGCCGCTCCCTCCGAGCCGCGCGGGCGGGGAACGACACCCGTTTTCCACCAATACACGTATTTTTTCCGCGTGCCTTCCCGTCCGCCGGGTCGCGGACCGGACCCTTCCCGTGGCGGCGGGCGGCGCATGCCCGTGGGGCGGCGAGCATGCGCGCAGGCGGGGCGCCGCCGCCGCTCCCGTCGGCCTGTGCCTCCCGCGGCCGCCGGGCGTCGGTGGCGGAGCGAGCCCGTCCCGGGCCACGCGCGCTGCCATGGTCAGCGAGGCGGGCGCCGAGCAGGGCGTTGCGGCTCCCTTCCCTTCTCCGGCCTCGCCCTCGGCGCTGGGTAACGGCGAGAGAAGCAAGAGGTAGGGGAGTGCGGGGGGTGAGGCGATCGGCGCGGCCTGTCCCGCCCCGCGGCTGCCCGGTGCCTGGCTGCCGGCCTAAGTGCGGCGGCCGGGAGCGCCCGCGGCCCGCACAGGCGTGTGGGCTCCGACCCGCCGACCTCCTCCCGGGGCCTCTAACGGCGTGGGCAGCCGGGCGGCGCGGAGTGCGGGGTGCCCGGGCGGGGATGCGGGCGTGGGTCCGCTCCGCGAGTGTGGACGTGGGTGTTCAGGCGGGCGGCGGTTTCGCTTCCAAGTTGTCCGAGTAAGCAAAAACTGCCCGAGTCCCCCCCGGTGGGTCTGGGTTGCTTCGAGCGGCCGCCCTGGTCTCCAGCGGTGTTTGCGCTGTACTTTTCCTTTTTTTTTTACCGTGTAACAATGTTTCTGTTTAGCACAGCTGGCTCTTAGATTCCTAATGTGCTACTTTCGTAGCAGTGGATTCCAATTGTTTATGCTTGGTGTTGGGATGGGCAGGGGGCAAGGTATCGGACGCCTGTCTCGGTTTGCAAAGTGAGTCTGTATATTTGGGATCAAAGCAACGAGTGAACAAATTGGATGCTTCTGGCTAGATGACAGAAATCCGCATACTCACTGATGCAGGATGGTTTGGAAAGTTTCTTGGTAAAGTGCTCTCAAATTCTCCAGCTTTATCTCGTACTGTCTCTCATGTTTACGGTGTGCTTCTGCACATGGGATAGCACAAAAGACATGGGGAAAACAGAAGGGTGCGAAGTTGTGTTCAGTGCAGTCCGTGTAGAAAGCAGGCAACCCAGCCCTAACGAATGTTACAGCTCCAGTCGCTGTGTCCAAGCAGCTGCTTTCCCCTATCTGTGCTCCTACTTTTCCTTAAGCTACTCCAAGTGGAGTTGAGACGATTCTTTAAAACACAGTTATGTACTGTAGTAAGGACAGGACCTTGCTTCCCTGATTTCCTTTTTTTTTTTTTTGTGTGATGCTGTAAAACTGAACTTGTGTTCCAGCACCCATCTTCTGTGCCCACTTGAACTGTGGTTTCTTTGAATGCCCTGCAACACACAGTGTCATTTTGTTGGTCCCTGCAGGCTGGCTTGACTGATGCTCCTGCCAGGTGCAGAGCCTGTATCTTCTCACTGAGGCCTGAAGCGAATTTGTGTAGTGAGGAAATTGCAGGCATAGATAGTGATTCTTCATGTGTGTAACTTCCGTCTCCGGTAAACCCTATTCCTTTGCTATTGAACAGTATGAAGCCTGCTTAGCACCAGGGAGGGGCAGAGCAGGGGATAGCTCTTGAGTAATTTCACTAAGACACATTGGAGACTTGATGTGCGCTTGAAACGGGAGAGATGTGTTAACAGATTGTTCTACCAGACGATGGTGAGGAGCGTCTCGCACGTTGGCAGTGTGAGTTAGCTTCTCTGCCCTGGTGTCTTTAAATAGGGTATAGTGATGTGACGTATTCTTAGAATACAGTAAGTGCACCATGGTTTTTGTAGCGTCAGAAATTCTGGGCAAAGTGCAGTATTTCTTCAGAAGGATAACAGCAATGCCAACTTGTTAAAACACGCAGCATGTTGGCGGGACTGGCTTGTGAGCATATTTGCATCATTTGGAAACAGTTTAAGGCAGTATTTCCTGAGCAGGCCGCTTCTCTCGGCATCCTGTTGCTTAATCTATCAACCGCTCCAAGCAGGGCACAGATCATGTCATGGATAAAAAGGATTCTGAAGGATGGAGCTAGGATTTGATACCTAATTTGCTTTGGGGGGCCTTTTTATAGAAGGGAAAAAAAGCTCATTTTATTATGACCATAACATTCTATGGGTGTAAGAATACAAAATGCACTACTTGGTGGTTTTGTTTTTTTTCTCCTTTAGCATATAGTATGTGCCCACACTGGCTGAACATAGGAGCCCAGAGCAGTTTGACATCCTCCTGAGTTTGTGCAACCTATTAGATATTCTCTGCGAAGTCGGTGACTTCCATGTGCTGTCAGGTCTGTTTAGCAAGCTTACTTCAGAAGGGAGTTTGTTTTTTTTAATGTAAAATTCAATATATCCAATACCAATAAGAATTTAATCGAGGAAGAAATTAATCATAGTAATTACATGGAGAATGTGCTGGATGTGACTGGAGTGTAAGCAGCAGTGTACAGGCCAGTTTTAATAGTTTCTTGAAGCAAGAGTGACCGTCCAGTTGTCTAGCACGTGTTTCTTGAAAACATGTTTCTTGAGTTTTAATTGCCTTATTATTTATAATTCTAGCCAGTTGATTTAAACAGTATTGCTTGTGTCATTTAATCACAACAATTTATTCTCAAATCAGAGGGGATATATGAAGGAAGAGGCGGAGGAGTGTGCTGAAGATGAGGCGACTGAATCGGAAGAAGACCTTGAATTTGATGAAAGAATTGGATGCCTTTCCAAAGGTTCCTGAAAGCTATGTGGAGACTTCAGCGAGCGGAGGCACAGGTGGGCCTCATTGAGATGTTGACATGATTCATGCTGGCTGTTAGCTCAGTCTAGCATGCTCTAGGAATAGAAACATCAATAGCAGGAAGACAGGCAATAGCCAAAATTGGTTTCTTGATTTCTTTTGTGGACTGACAAAGCTCATCTTCTTCAAGGAAAGACACCGTATCTTATCCAAATAGATGACATTCATCACTCGTCTCAAGGGAGAATTTTGTGTAAAACTGCTGAGACTCAAACCAGTGTAAAGGTTCACTGTAAAAACTTCTAAGCCGTTACAACTGGAAGTGCACTGTGCCAGGGCTGTAATACAACTTTCTCTCGTTTGTGGTCTCACTAAGCCCTTTTCTCTGTGTCACGTTTCTGGGTGAGGCTGTGTCAGCATGAGCTGAAATGCAGGTTGGATGCCTCAGCTCTGTGCTTTCGTAAAAGAGGAAAAACATTCTCCAGAGGTGTCCAAGAGCTCTTTAAGTTGAGCAGCTTTCTAAAGCTTTTTGTCTTGAAGGTGTAGTTGATTTTAAGAGTAAGGAAAGCCCTTTGAAGAACTAACCACTCTACTGCAGGGCATGTGCTTGTACTGTACTTACTTGTCACTTGAGCTTCTCTCAAAAGCCGTAGCTGTAAGAAGTACCTTTTCTATATGTATCTGAACAGAAAATTGTGCCTGTAAATTGGGTGAAGTTAGGGGTACCCTGATGTGGAAATGTTCATCTGTTGGATTATTGGACTTGCAGTTAGATAGGAAACTGCTAGCAGTTAGTTTGAAATGAAGGACAAAAATCTCTCTCATTTGCGATTATGACTGAAACTCAGTTGAATAAAAAGTACAAGAAGCAATTGCAATCTACAGATAAGCCTTTGAAGGTATTATGACACTTATATTGTAGAAGTAAATATCACAAGGGTCTTTATCACTTTGCTATGTTTCCTGAATTGCACTGTTAATAATTAAAGGGTTATTGTGTATAAAACCATCTCTAAGAGCTGATTAAACAACCTTGTTAATGTTAGTCCCAGTTCCTGAGAAAGCAAGTGAGTGGTTTTTCTGTTGTAATTTGCAGGAAAAAAAAAATGCTTAAAAATTCCTTTTTTTCTAGTATAGCACCATCCTTCATGAGAATTTCATTTTGCTATAGAATGCCGGAAGGATTTCTCAACACCAGAAGTTACTTTAGCATTCTTTGGTTTATCCCATTAGCCTTATGAATGACAATATAGGATTGTCTTACTCTGTACCATTATAAAATTTTATGTATTATTCCCGTTTCATTCAGGATTACAGTGCCAGACTTACTTTCTGTGTGTGATAGGGATGCAAAACATACCAAGACTCTGTTCTCAGACTTGCAGTGCCTTAAACCCATTGCAAAAGAAGTACCCGTCTCAGACAGGCTGAGGTTCCAGCTTTGGGGCTAGGAGAGCCTTCAGAAAAGAGGATCTGTCTTTGGAAATTCTACAAGACTTTATTTTCCTGTTCAGATCCAGAAACACCTTTGTTCCGAATTATGCAGAAAGCAGCTACGTCTCTAATTGTTTCCTCGTGACTTTGGATAGACAGTATGGCTCCAGCTTTCCTGTTGCATAGCTGGGGTGAGTCTGGCCTGCTGGGCTCTGAAAGGAAATTGATAGCCAGAATAAGTAAGTGATTAGTGCATCTGATGTTCGCAGTATGCATTGACACGAAGGTTTTTCTATATGTGATGGTTACATAGCTTCAGCTGAAGGCTAGACCTGGAAACACTGCTGATCAATGCAGCAGCCAATGCTGCAGTCAGTGGTTTATTCCTGACCCGGGAGGACAGTGCCCTCACTCCCCTGCTGCCACCTCTGGGCTGTGGAGCCAGTTCACTGTGTAGTGAACCGAAGCCTATCAACCACAGGCCTGTTTTTCTCAAGCTGCCCCTCACAGACTGCGTAGAAATACTCCAGAGGATGCAGATGGAAAACATACACTGTCAGTAAGATGTACAAAGCACCACAACTGAAGTTTTTTTCAATTTAACAAAAGCCATGATTTAATAAAGCAGGCATAGCAGGTGCTTCTGTCCATCCGTTACTATTTTCTGGCTGTATGCAGGATGATCTTCCCTTTGTGTTGTACGACTTTGCAAGTGAGATTAATGGGCTGCTTTGGAGATAAGTGAGGCACACATACCATTAAATTATATCTGTCAGTTTTCTTCCTAAAACTAATTGCAGATTAGTTTTTCACTTATTTAGCTGCTGGTGGAATGAATAGCTATGTGATGCTTATTGTCAGAGGGAGAATTGTTTGAAATATTGGGGTGGGAATGCTGACTGAGCAGCTATACATGAGTGATATAATCAAGGCACCTTTTTCTAACTGGACAGTGCATATAATGCCTATTACTTCTCTTGTCTGGTACCTTCTTGGCTTTGAAACTAGATATCAAAAAATTGTTATAAAAACTTAGGTTGTAGACAGGTGGAGTCTTGAAGGGATTTCAAAGTGCATTTTTGCCTTCTTTCATGCTGGAATTTAGGATTGAGTTTGCCTAGACCATCCCTGACAGTGATTTGTGGGCATTTTGGTTTGTATAGCATCACAGAATGGTTTGGGTTGGAAGGGACCTTAAAGATCATCTAGTTCCAACCCCCCTGCCATGGGCAGGGACACCCTCCACTAGAGCAGGTTGCTCACAGCCTCATCCAGCCTGGCCTTGAACACTTCCAGGGATGGAACATCCACAACTTCCCTGGGCAACCTGTTCCAGTGCCTCACCACCCTCTGCGGGAAGAACTTCTTGCTGATGTTTAATCTAAATCTCCCTGCTTTTTGTTTAAACCCGTTACCCTTTGGGTTTGGGTATGTAGAGGAGGACCTAGCCTGTTATTAAATCTTCCATACAGGGATTTCATAACCTCCCATCACTCTAGTACTTGACTATACTTAGTGTAAAAAGTTCCTTCTTGGTGCAAAGGTAGGACTTGTTCTTTTCCCTCCTATGTAGAAACAAATACTGAAGTTCTGAAAACATTTTTCGAAGAGCAGCTTATGGATTTATAAATCCAAGGTATTAGCATTGGACTGGTAATGATCAGATTCTGGGATGTTGGCATTTTGTTCTTGTGTTTCTGAATAACATTTCTCACAATCTAAACTTTTTTCCTTTTTCCACCACTCAGTTTCCCTGATAGCATTTACGACGATAGCTTTCCTGACTGTAATGGAGTTCATGGTGTATCGGGACACGTGGATGAAATACGAATATGAAGTAGACAAGGATTTTACGAGGTATTTTTTTTTAATCCATTACAATTCCTTTTAAAATGTAAGTTGTATGCATTTCAGGAAAGAATAGATTTAAAATGTTTGTGAGTTGCAAGCAATTTATGATTGAAATGAAAAATGGAATACCAAAGGGACTTGATTTTTCTCTTGTTGATAGATTTGGATTTTTTCTTTTCTGAAATCTATGAAGAAGAGAAATTGAGATTGCTGCAATGAAGTCATCACAACAGTATAGGTTTGCTGGTGGAGTCCCCTGAGGAGTTATTTGCTAATAATTCTGAGGACACAGTAATACATAACTCCACATCAGTTGTGTAAACCCACCGGATTTGCGTGACGCTTACTGTAGTTTACACAGTATATTGCCATTACACATTGTGCTGCTGGAGGTGAACTTTAAGCACTCGACCTTTGACTGCGTTATCTAGAGATTGCTGCTGATCTTGTCTCCAGCTACAGCTTCCAAGACTGGCTGAAGATACATTTGCTGTTGGTTTCCTGTGCTTGTCTGAACTGTGTTCACCCCTCTTCCTGCAGTGGTCGGGGGTCTGTGTGAAGTTAATGGGAGATTTTGTGCACTGAACACCTTGAAATATCACGCGTACAGAACTGAAATAACTTCAAAAGCTGTTTGACTAGTTGCTGTGGTAACAAGCTGAAGACACGAATATTAACTGGATGCCTTGCGTGTCAGAAATACCAAAGGTTTCTGTAATAAAATAAGAAACATGAGAAATTTAAAGGAGATAGGTCAAAACCTCAAGTTATTGTAAATCCCTTCAGACAGATGGGAGTTTCATATTTAGGTCTTTGCCGAAGTAGGTTCTTCCCCTAGTGAAGCTATCGCACGGGAAGGATAATTTAGTGGTTAAGAGATTTTGATGGGACTTCAGAGATGTCCTGCTGCAGATTTTCCAGTTTGACTGTGGGCTAATCACTCAGCCTGCACTTCTGTGGCAGTTTAAATCAGGGGAGATTGGTATCACTTCAACTGCTTTTCTCCTCTCTACTGACCGTGTCTGAGCTCGACTCGAGCTGCTGCTGAATCCTTGGCTCATGTGATTTGTTTGTGGTCAGCTGGGTTCCCGAAAGCAGCTCTCTGGAGGAGGTAGGACCGTAGGACTAGAGTGAGGGGATTTATTCATTAGTTAGTTATTTTTGTTAAACTAACATGAAAACCAATAGGAAGTGCCCAGAATATTGGGGAATGCCCCACAATCAGACTTTTGGCATGATGGAGTGTTTTGGAATGTTGGGTTTGATTGTTTTTTTTTAAATCAACTCAGGTTTAGATTGTCCTGATCCACTGCATTCCGTGGAATTTATTGTGCTGTTGTATTTTGGGTGGGTGGGAAGTATAAAATACTGAAAGCTATATATTCTTAACAGGAGTCTGACAGGCTTTTGGGCCAGTAGTATTTACAAAATCCTGTTAGGAGTCTCATTGTCAAAATCAACAGGGAAATCTGATGCTTTGATCTCTTACGCTACAAGTGCTCATCAGTGCTTTAATAATTCAAAGTCCATCTAGGTTCGCCCAAATTTTAAACAGCTGAAGTTTATGTTTATTGGTGCAAATTTTGTTATGTGACTATGTTTCTGCAAGTAATCTGAGAATTTTGGTAATGTAACTCTTGATACATGTACTGGATGTTACTCACTAGCTTTTTGCCTTTTCTTTTTCTTTCCAGTAAGTTAAGAATCAATATTGATATAACGGTTGCCATGAGGTGTCAATGTAAGTATTCCATCAGTGAAAGTTTTGTAACACTTTTTAAAGGCTCTTCAGAGTATGCATTTGCTTGCAATATAGTTGGATATTGTTCAGAATATTCTAACAGCGAGATTTCTTCTGATCTTGATGGTATGTAGTAGTCTTGATGGCATATGACTCACTGGAAGAATTGGTAGGAGATGTGAAGAGAAGTATTTACACCGTCTCATTCTCATCTCGCAGAACTTCCATTTGTCTGTCAGCAAAAAAGGGATCTGTTGTTCCAGTCTCTCTCTATCTAGAATATTCTAAAAGCTCAGTGTGAGACACAACTCAGCAGCAGGAATTTATCACAAGTCTTATTTATGAACTTGGCAGATATTAACCTGGTCTACTGTTTAACAGTACTGGAACCATCAGGTAGATCCATCTCCTGATGATTGTATGGATACCTTTACCATTTAAAGGCAATGCTTACTGTTCTTTTGACATCATTTAGGTCATGAACAATTATTTGTATGGGCTGGTTTTGGTTGTCCTGGACTGAGAAAGAGTGAGAATACGACTACTGCCAGGGATGCAAGAAAATCTTCAGGACTTCTCTCTTTTTTTTTTTTTTTTTTGCTAGGTTACTGATGTACCATACAATTTGTTTGTCTCACAAGTACTAATTCAAAAGTCATCCATTCTTACTCAACATTTGCTTTAATATTTTGCAATTATTTTTCCAGTTAGCATAAAAAATTCTGAAAATCCTGTCTTTAATTTTTCTTTTTAAATTTGAAAAATAAACAAAACTTTCTCTTCTGTTTTGACCAGTCCTGGTTTGGATTCAGTGTTTATGAAACAGGAAAAAAAATTTATGTGTCATAGATACTTGAAAGCTCGTGTATGAGGCTCATACAGCATAACTGAGGGTGTTACATCAGTGAGAAAGTACTGCAAATCTGGAAAGTTTGTTTTGCTCACTGTGCATCAGTTGATGATACTCCGATACGATAGGTTGATAAGTAGGATTCTGTGGTTTCCCCTACCTCCCAGTGGTCTGCTTCTTGCCACATTTGTTGTCCTTTTGGTTTGGACTTGGGTAACAAGGTACAGTAACTTATACTGAAAGCTTACTGCTGTACTGAGAAACGACATTTTAACTTGAACTTTTTTGTTTATAATCATCTGTGTGAGTCTTAGTATTTTTCTTCCTGTTTAAAATAGATGTGGGGGCTGATGTTCTGGATTTAGCAGAAACAATGGTCGCCTCTGCAGATGGGCTAATCTATGAACCAGTAAGTTGATTCTTACCCTTTTATTTAAAAAGGAAATTGCTCTTTACTTGATGCGGAACACTGCTGGGCTGGCTTGCTTGAATGTATTTTTTTTTCCCCCACAATTGGGCTGCACAGAACCTCCCCAGGTATTGTCTGATCCTTGAGTGAGGTTCTGCAGTGCTTCCCCCAGCAGTCTCCTAGGGAAAAAGCTAGCACTGGGATTCCTGTGTGTTCGCTGTCTGCCAGTCAACTAATTCGAATACAGCAGACTGCCAGCTCAGCACTTCTTAATAAGCTAGTGATTTCTATAGGAAGTTATTTTTACATGTGCAATTTCTAGGGAAAAATGCCAGCAGTATTTGATCTGGAAGGAAAACGATCAGAGCTCTCATGAAAAGAGAATTGCTGTAACTGCTTTTTAACCAGAAGAATACTAGGATCCTAAAAAGGTGTATAAAGTCAACATGATATCCTTATAATATGGAATGATATTAAAGATCATAAATTGGGTTAGTGTCCTTTTAACTTCTTTATTGTGAACTGAAGGCTCTGAACCTGTGTAGGCCTGTGCTCTTCAAGTGGATTTGCTTGCATAATACAATAAGCTTTGAAGAAATTACGCTGTATGAAAGTAATTTATCACTTGCAGAAAACCTACTAAAGAATGTAACTTCCTGCTGTAATTATTACATTCTCTGATAACTGAACCATATTCCAAATTACAATAGTTTAGTCCAAATTCCTCCTCATCTGTGTGAGCAGGAGGAGATGGCTGAATGGAAGCATGTGCTCAGAAAGGGGAAGCAACTTGGTTTTGTTTATTTGTTTCCTTGGAACATTTCCTCTTTTTGTCTGGACAGTCATCTCTGTGCTGCTGCATGCTAGCAGTTGTCCCAGTGATTATAATCTTAGGAAGAGGAAACTTCTGTACTTGATCCCTCTTGGCCATAGCTCTGGTTGGTTCGAGCATTAATTGCAATCGAGTTTACTGTCTGGAGTATGCTGGTGTTAACAAGACGTAGATTTGAGTTCCCTGCACAGATGTTACTGGTGACTGAAGTATAGCAGGTATGGTAGCTTGTCTTGAAGCGCTTGTCTTAAGTGCTCAGTGTGGGATGACCCTAGAAATAAACAATCTGCACCTGGCCTTTCAGAGATTGCTCCTCTGCTTGTTTCATTGCTGTTTGCATCGAAACCATGCCTGTCAGCTGGAAATAAATTGCCACTGCCTGCTTCTTCTGTCCCATGTTAGTCAGACACTGGAGGGGCAGAGACTGCTGACTGGCATTATGAGAGCTTTAGGAAAGGATGCCAAAGGTATAAGTGCAAAGAAGTAAGTAATTCTGGGGGGAAGGGACAGAAATTTCCATACTTGACCATTAGATGTGTTAAAGTGCAAAGTCCTTTCGTAAACTCCAGTATGTATTACCAAGTGTGAAGTTGATTGTAACTCCCAGCCCCTTCCCGCACCCCAGTTCTCTTCTGGGTTTCATGGATGGATGTCAATGCTTCCTGCGTGTTAATTAGATGTTTTATTTTTGTTTCAGGTAGTATTTGATCTCAGCCCACAACAAAAAGAATGGCAAAGGTAAGGCGCTGAGATGCTTCTGGTTTGTATTATTTGTACTGGAAGTGACTTTGAGGTACACCAGCGTCACATCACAGAACTATATCCTGGGTCTGACAGGTCCTGCTTGTAATTTAAGAGTGCAAACCTGTGAAAGGATATTAATTTACTTAGCCTTTCTCATAATTTGAGATCTCTGTTATGGAAAAAACTGGGTTTGGACTTGTGTAATTAGCTCATGCAGTTGCAAGCCAAGACGTATGGACTCACTCAACTCCTGTTTCCAAACGAATGCTTGGTAGCACAAGTTTTAATTACAGGTTCAGACACGTAACACAGATGGCTTGATGTCTGAATGTCAGAGCTGAACCATAGTAACGGATTGGCACGTTCTTGCAAAAGCAAATGGGTTTGTCTCTTTCATATAACTGCATTGACAGGCTGTTTATCTGGAATTAAACTGGAATTGCTCGGTTATGTGTGTGATCGCTACGCTGATAGTCTTGTAATAGAACCTGAGGCTTATCTGGGAGCCTGGCTAGTGTGGGTGTATTGGTAACACTGCTGTGAACACCAGAGCTTTAAGCTCTGTAGCAAAATACCATTCTTAAAGTTCATTTTAACACTTTAATACTGATGTGAACCTTGCTAATGTCTTGATTTATAACCTGCAGCTGAAGCTGATTATTAATTGTGAAGTTAATTTTTTTGTTTCACTGTGGCACACTTTCACACTTGTCTGTGTAATCTTTAGGATGCTGCAGCTAATTCAGAGTAGGCTGCAGGAAGAACACTCTCTTCAAGATGTGATATTCAAAAGTGCTTTTAAAAGTGCTTCTACAGCACTGCCGCCACGGTAAGAAAAATTGGGACGTTGTGTTGTCATTCCCCTCTCCCTGCCCGGTTTAATTAAACTTCACGTTGTTTGAGAAGATAGGGGTGTAAGAAAAGAAGACCTTGCTGCTTTTTATTGCACTTTTAAAAATACCGGGTTTCCACCCTGGAGAAGGCTTCGAGGTTTTGTGTGTGTGGGTGTACGTATATGTGTATACGTAACACAGACACACACATAAATACATGCACACACCTTTTAGTTCATTTTATCTGACGCTTCCTTTTTAAAGTGAATTTGTAATGCCAGAGCAATACTAAATGAGTCTTTTTTTCTAAATGAGAGAGCGTCTGTCTTCCCAGCAACTTTAAAGCAAAAGTCCTGCTATTAGCTGTGACTTAGTACGTTATGGCTTTAAAAGAATCAACCTTTGAATAAAAATGTGTTTTGTTAGTAAATGCTCTCGTCTGAGAAAACACTGTTGAAATTCTGTGGAGAAATCTTGCTGTTTACACTTTATTCCACCTACCTTCAAAATCCTGTGAGACTAATGCATAGAAGGCTTGGTCTGTCTGAATCTAGATGCTATGTGATTTTTTGTTGTTGTTTTTCAGGGGAAAACATTTTTCTTTCCCCTTAAAAAGAGACACACACAAGCAAGCCATAAGTAAAACAAAACAAACACCAAAAATGCTATGTGCAATTTCCATGTTGTACTCTCCCTGTCTGAGGACTAAATACCTCCTTGCTTTTTAAGGTGAGGCTAGAGAGAGCTCGAAAAAAACTTTTGTCTCATTTAGTGATGTCTTCAGATTCATTAAATCCTTCTGTGACTCTATGATTCTTGTTAGTGCAGTAATTGAGGTGGTATTTAAGCTTGAGAGCTTTTTAAAATACAGTTTTTCCCCCACCTCCCTCTGAGGAACAGAATTGGAAATATGTTCTGAGTTGTGGACATCCCAACAAGTGTGGAGGAGAAAGGCTTCATAAAAAATAAATTTTGAGGCCGTTCTTGCTACGGTGTTGTTAACGTGACTACTATATTTAATGTTCATTGTAGCATTTTGGGTAGAAGTAATTGGAACTAAAAAATCCCCAAGGCAGCAAGATACACTTATGGTCTGATGTTTTGTGTTCACGTGTTCAGATATCATAAGTTAGTGTTGTAGGCCGGATCTTGGAGTACGAATGAAAGCTTGCTGGTTTCATCAGTCTGCCTGTTATTAGATCCCTTCCACCATCCCTGCGGTAACTACAGAATAATATGATAAGGACAAGTTAGATGGTAATGCTGTATCCTTATGCTAGGAAAAAGAAATCTAACTGTGCTGCTGTCGTTTCTGGTAGTGAATATTTTCAAGTACTCTTTATGTTGCTTTTGTTTAAACAGGGAAGTTAATTCATTACAGTCTCCAGACGCATGCAGAATTCATGGCCATCTCTATGTCAATAAAGTGGCAGGGAACTTTCACATAACTGTGGGCAAGTATGTTCTCTTCAATTCCTGAAAATAAAAGAACTTGACTTCTGCATTATGTATAGTGCATGCATGTATATGTGTGCTTTTACGCTTTTGAATTCATGACTGGGGGTTTTTTAACCTTCCCGTATACATGCTTGGTGGTATTTTCCATGTGGTATCTTGGGTTTTTTTGCAGAGTTAAAATTTCTACACCGCAATGCAGTGCGTTTTTGCACGCAGCTTAGTGGTTAGGAGTTCCAGTGTCTTATGGGATGAAACCCCTTGAAAATAGGGCCCCTGTAAGTGTGTGACATGGAGTGGACTGCTTGTACTTGCCTCCATTCTTGAGGCCTGTCCAAACTCCTCCCTTCTCTTAGTACACAGTTCGCTAACGTGAAGTGTAGCTGATGTGCCGTTTCAGTGCTGAGGTGACATTGTTACAGAACCATCGTTGGGGAGCTAAATGCTAGTTCATCTTGATCTGAGGAGAGACTTTAGGCAATGGTATTCGCTTATACACACTGCCTGCAAACATTTCAACTCTTCTCTGTGCTCTGCTGTCCTCACTTGCCTTCCTGCCACCTCTCTCACCAGAGCTTCGCATACACGTGTAATTCCAGCTGCTCTCTTTGTGTGGGCATTTCTCCAAATGTCGCTTCTGTCTCGTCTTGTACCACCTCTTTGATTTGCCCCTAGATGTCCAACTTGTTAAGCCCTTTCAGAGCTGATCAATTCAGCCTTTCGTCTGTACTGCCATCGCTTCTCTCGTCCTGTCTCTTGTTCTGCAGCCCTGAATAATCTCTTGCTTCCTTTTGCTCACCATTACATCCGTACTTCAGCTAAGATGCCCTTTCTCTTCCTGTAGGCTTTTCAAATGGCTTTTTCTCAGTGGCCACCTTTCTACCTTCCTGCCTGGTTATTGTAGTTCTGTCCTGACTGATCTCGTTGTCTTTCTGCACCTTCTGTTCGTCCCAAACTTCATGCGTTTGGCAACAGTTTAACTTAGGTAGGGAGAGTTGCCTGCGTTATTGGCTGGACTGGTAGGGATGAAATGTGACTGAGAGACTCTCTTACTTTCCAGAGTTGCACTTTTCCCCCCCATTTTACTTTCTTTGCAGGTCTACAAACAAGTGCCCGGACCTGAAGTTAACTTGCTTAGTCTTAGAACAAGTACAGTAAAGTTTTCATTAGTCACTTGAGCAGTTCTGCAGCTTTTCACAGGGTAGGCTTCGGTGGCTCTTTCAGTAGCTTAGTGACTTGATGTGTTTTTGACACGTCTAAAAATGCAAGACGCTGCTTTTATGTAAGAGGGTTTTCATGGGTCTTGTGTTTCTGTACCTTGTCACTCAAGCTGTCTGTGCTTGGCAGCAATAAAAATGGCATACTTGTGTTTTATATGTGTCTAGAAGTCGTGTGTATCTGTATGTCTGTAAAGCACATCATATGTATCTTTATAGCCATATAATTTATATAAAGTGTTTGTTGAAATAGGGGGGAAGAGGTAATTTTTCTCCATAGGCCTGTTTAGGAAAACTGTCTTTCGTGTGGGTTCACTAAACAAGTTTTTCATAAAACACATCTTGCTTTCTTTAGGGCCATACCGCACCCTCGAGGCCACGCACACTTGGCAGCCCTTGTAAGCCACGAGTGTAAGTTCTTTCTAGCATCTCCGTGCGAGCGAGTGTCATTCCGTGCAGACTGCTGTCTCCCAGTTCATACCTTAACATAGGTTGCTGTTGGGAAGATGTTCTAGTTGGGCAGTTACACTGTAGAAGAAAGTGAGGAATGCTCTGTGCAATGTTACAACTCAGTAGTTAGTTACTTTCATATGTTTAACACTCTTCAGGTTGCTTCGGCAGCAATAGCAACACAGGAATCTCAGAGGTACTTTGTTGTAACACAGATACTGTACGAAATTCCTGTATTTCAGTCCGAAGTACCCATTTCCCGCAAAATCTGTTTTTATGAGGTTAAAAACTTCTGACCTTTGTTCTTAGAAACTTCATTTTTAGGTGATGAGTTTAGGTACTAAATGTGTGTTGCCGCTGTACTTAATGTGAGGCAAGGGTGACTCGCTGTGAAAAGGAACTTGGGGTTGGTTAAGCCTCCAAATGTCTGCCCATGAGTTTATGTTAACACAGGGGTATCATACTACAGAGCTCAGGTACTTTTGCAGAATTCGGCAACAGAGTAACTTGGTAGTTGCCTTGTGCTTCCCTTGTACCTTTCATTTATGCAACTTCTGTCTTCCATCGCATACAAGAACCCAAACTGTAGAATAACTTCAGTATTTGCCCAACTAGAAATTTCCTGTCATGAAATTTTAACTCTCTTCAGCTCCAGGGTTGATTCGGATAGAGTTGTAATTTGGTTTAGAAGTTCTCTGGAAAAGAAATTGAATTTCTTCAAGTGTTTTGGTTGAAACGTGTATGTAGGTGTATTGATATAGTCACAGCCACAAATCCGATGAACTGGTGTTTGAAACACTGACATGTGTTTCCTAGTGTGAGAAATGTGTGCGTCTTTTCCTCTGAGAAAGGTACAGAATCTCGTAGTTTAAAATAGTGTTGGTTTATTCCTCTGTATTGTCTTTCAGCTTACAACTTCTCTCATAGAATAGATCATTTGTCATTTGGGGAACTTATTCCAGGAATTATTAATCCTTTGGACGGAACGGAAAAAATAGCAGCGGATCGTAAGTGTTGTGTGTTTAAAACGGAATCTTTTTTCCATATTTTTCCAATAATGACATTTAAAATATTACCATGTGTCATAAGGGTTGTGATTTACAAATAGCATGACCAGCTAAATGTGGTAGCGAGCGATGCGCTGTTCAGTTGTCTGTGCGGCATCTTAAACGAGCGACTTCCTTTTAATATCGCTGTGCTTGCTTGAAGCTGATTCGCACTTTCTTCCAGGTTTGTGTTATGTTGAAGTTACGGTGGGGCTGAACAAACTGCAAAGGATTTCGCAGCGGTATGGTGCAGGGGAGATTCGTAGATCAGATTGTTGTCCTAATGGGAAATACAAGTCTGATTTGGTTTAAACAAATTAGCCTCAGGAGTCTTGGATTCTACTCCTGTATTTAGATACAATCCCAACTACAAGTACAGGCTGGTTGGAGAATGGATCGAGAGCAGCCCTGAGGAGAAGGACCTGGGGGAACTGGTGGATGAGAAGCTGAACATGAGCCGGCAGTGTGTGCTGGCAGCCCAGAAAGCCAACCGTATCCTGGGCTGTATCAGGAGAAGTGTGGCCAGCAGGTCGAGGGAGGGGATTCTCCCCCTCTATTCTGCTCTCGTGAGACCCCACCTGCAGTGCTGTGTCCAGCTGTGGGGCCCTCAGCATAAGAAGGATATCAACTGGTTGGAGTGAGTCCAGAGGAGGCCATGAAGATGCTCAGAGGGCTGGAGCACCTCTGCTATGGGGTCAGGCTGAGAGACTTGGGCTTGTTCAGCCTGGAGAAGAGAAGGATTTGGGGAGACCTTATAGCACCTTCCAGTACCTGAAGGGGCTACAAGGAAGCTGGGGGGGGGCTTTTTACAAGGGCCTGTAGCGACAGGACAAGGGGTAATGGGTTTAAACTGAAAGTGGGGGGATTTAGATTAGATATCAGGAAGAAATTCTTCACAGAGAGGGTGGTGAGGCACTGGCACAGGTTGCCCAGAGAAGCTGTGGATGCCCCATCCCTGGCTGTCTTCAAGGCCAGGCTGGATGAGGCTTGGAGCAACCTGGTCTAGTGGAGGGTGTCCCTGCCCATGGCAGGGGGGTTGGAACTGGATGATCTTTAAGGTCCCTTCCAACCTAAACCATTCTATGACATGATTCTATTTGGTTTGTCACTTCCACGGTGTATTTTGAGGCAACTAGAGGAAAGGTCTGTGTATCCCTTTGTTTCCTCGTGTGTAAATAAAGGAGTATAGTAACCTACTTTACGGAGCTGCCTACGCCTCATCCTCTGACTTGCATTCTCCGTGAGAGTGAACCTTCTAAAGCTGCTGCTGGCTCTGTCAGTCACTCTGTTCGCTTAGGGAATTGCACGAAGACAGAGCAATCGTAGGTGCGTAAGCATGGTGATTGCTTTAGAAGGATTCTGGAGAAATCTGTCTGATTGAGAGAGAGAGAGAAAGCAGAGCCGGTTTAGAAGGGCTTCCAGCACTGCATAGACAATTTAATGGCTCAGGTCTATTCAAGCCACCGTTGAGGTGTACGTATCATGTGAAGTGTGTCTGTGTGAAACCTGTTCAGTTCTAGTGCCCTGGGAAACACTATATCTGCATTTCATCTGAAGCTTTGAGCCACCTGACATTAATGAATCTTTTCATGACGTGGGTAAAATGTAAATTTCTCTGAGGACAAATGTGACATAAGCCTTGCTGGTGGAAACTAACTTTGGTCATGCTTATGGCGCTGAAGTAGGCTCGGCAGTGCTGGGACTCCTTGAAGAATGTCCTTAGTGTAAACGGCTGAGCTGATTAACTATTTCAAATGTTACTTGTTTATTTCTGAATGTCTCAGATCATCTTTTACTCTGTACTTAATTCAACAGTGAGATTTGTTTTCTTCTAGACAACCAGATGTTCCAGTATTTTATCACAGTTGTGCCAACCAAACTCCATACGTATAAAATTTCAGCAGAAACTCATCAGTTTTCAGTGACAGAAAGAGTAAGTAGGAGAAAAGCATACGGAGAAAAACGTTACGGTGATTGTTCCTAACACAAGCTCAAATGTGAGAACGGAGGCTTACTCGTACCATGGTTATGAAAGCTCTTCCAGTGTCAAGAGTCTCTGTAGAATGTTCCCGTGCACTGGATGTATCTGTAAATCATGTAATACTGATGGTAAAAGATGCCTGCTTGGTGACACATGCTGACTTCTTGCATTACTGTTCTGCATCCGTCCATCCTGGAGTCTCATGTAAGAATAAAGGATAGGTATCCAGTCATTTCCACTTCGCTGGATGCTAATAGTGGTGGACGGCGGGGGGGAAATGCTGTCAGTTTTAGGTCTGTAATCTTGTGTGTAGCTTTACAAATATTTAATTTCCCTTTAGCTTTTTATCCATGTGGGGAGCAAACGGGAAAACGGAGCTCCCTTGAAATGTCATGAACTTGGTTGTGGAGTGTTAGAAATGGAAACAAAGGAAGTTGGTATGACAAACTAATCACGCAGAAAGCGTCCCTGTCCCTCAGCTGTCTTATCTAGCTTTTGTTGAGCCACCAACTTATTCTCCATAGTGGAAAGTTCTCATAGGCTTGGAGAGGCTTTTAATTCTGAATCCATAAAGAAGGTAGTTCCTGCAGTATAGCACATGGCCAAATCATAAGGTACTGATTTTAAAGATTGCTGTAAGTAAGAAAAAGGCCTTGTGTACCCATTGCATGTCTCACTTCCAGACACTGAACTCTGTCTTGATGTTTTATTCAAAAGCCAAAGGAAAAGAAATATTTGAAAGTTTAATCAGAAAGGACAGATAAAGCGAGAGGGAAGAAGCAGCCTTGGCTTGAAAGAAAACTCAGATTAGGATGGCAGCCCAATGTAATACAGTTCGTGGTGTTCTCCAAGGGAGAAGAATCCTCACAATTCCACGCTGTGCTTCTGGAAAAATACATAGCTAGGGGAAGTGGGATAGAGGTCACGTCTTGGGGTTCAGTTTGGGACATGTGGGCCGCTGAAGGGAAAGGTTCACGCTGAAACTCGTGAAAGCTGGAGTAAAGAGAGGAATGAAAGGGAATTTCATAATGCAACGTACTCCCATCTGTTCCCGGTCTAACAGTCTGCTTCATGTTTTCCTTGCACAGTCTCTGCAGTGACTGCGGTGCTCAAACTTCTGGACATCAGTCAACTGCTTCTCTTACTCCTTATTGCATATTTTTCATTTTGTATTGAATTTTTCTCTCCTGCTGTAAAGACAGTTTCTGTCAATTAACTGTGCAGTCTTCGGTAGCTCTTTATTTTTTTTGTGGGCATCTGTTTTTTATGAAAGTTGCAATACAGTCGTGGGTTGCTTAGGAGAGAAGCTTGTGACCAGTGGAGGGGAAGTGGCACTGCATGCTTGCTTGCCCTCGCTATCTCAGTAGGCAGCCTTGCTGCCCGTAAAGCTTGTTCGTGTTTATCTCTGGACACCCAATAGCACTAGCAAATACCCAGATGAGCTGGGAAGGGCTGTTAAGAACAGTTATTCGCTGAACAACCTAGTGCATTTATTTTATAAGAGGAGGCACGTGTGCAGACCTGGAGAAGGGTGGTTGGCTAGCCGTGGCCGAAGCTGGCATCCGGTGAGTTTGAATTGCCAGTGGCGAGCAGGCTGGGTGGCAGT
Organism: Rhynochetos jubatus; assembly: GCA_027574665.1. Lineage (NCBI taxonomy): Eukaryota > Metazoa > Chordata > Aves > Eurypygiformes > Rhynochetidae > Rhynochetos > Rhynochetos jubatus. Next base: position 15,780,032 of record CM050652.1, read on the forward strand.
GTGAAGGGTGCGGGCAGAACCACCTCCTCGGTTGGTGTTTGAGATGCTCTGTTTATCTGTGTAAAAACATTTAATTCTAGCAAGGCTTCACTGAGATGTCTGATGCAGGGTTAGTCAATGGATAAGGAACTGGGTGGTTGGTCGCACTCGGAGCGTGGTGGTCAACGGCTCGATGTCTGAGTGGAGACCGGTAACGAGCGGTGCTCCTCTGGGGTCGGTGTTGGGACCGGTCCTGTTTAACATCTTTGTCAGTGACATGGACAATGGCATCGAGTGCCCCCTCAGCAAGTTTGCCGATGACACCAAGCTGTGTGGCGCGGTCAACACGCTGGAGGGATGGGATGCCATCCAGAGGGACCTGGACAGGCCGGAGAGGTGGGCCACTGCCAACCTCCTGGAGTTCAACAAGGCCAAGTGCAAGGTCCTGCACATGGGTCACCATTTTCTGATTCTGTGTTCAGCAGGTTTGGCAGTCAACAGTAAAACCTTGTGCAGCAGTAGAAGCAGACCAAAACGGTTTGCGGAAAAAGCACTGTATTTTTTGAGGGTGGAGTTGTGGTCATTCTGTTTAACTCCGTATTTGTTTTTCACCATTTGACCTCAAAAGGCCACTAAGGCTTAGGGAACCAATACAGGAAAAACAAGTTTTTGTCCCTTGCCAATGTTCTGGTTAACTGCCTTCAGTCTTCTCTTCCTTCCTGGAATGCCTGATCACCCATCCCCAGTGCTGAATGTTGTCATGCTCTTGGACTGTCGACAGCATTCTGTGCCGTCCTGGGGTTTGCTGACCCTTGCAGAGTTTCTGACCTGGTATCGTAACCGATGCGTTGTTTTGGCATCCTTCTTTGGTAGCAGAAGCAGCACTGTGGTTCGTGCCAACGTTAGCTGGCTGGAGAAGTTGCCCCGCCTGTGTTTTCCAAAGTGGTATTCTGCTTTTATTGTGGGCTGTTTTCTGTGTGGCTTTTGAGGACAGACTGTTAAATCTGCAGATGAAATGGAGCTGTGATGTATTGCTGTTCTGTTCAGCCTTGCTCGTCTGTCTTCTCTGCTCTTCTTAGCCCAGACATGGCTGAGTTTGTCTTCAGCCAATTATGTTCTTTGCTGCCCGTGTATGTTTCCAGCCAGGCGTACCTGGCAGGGCATCTATCAACACCTTCCACTAACAGCAAAAGGAGAGCAAACTTTCGAGAGAAACTGAAGGCTGTGTTGAGGTTTTTTCTCCTGATGCCTTTTATAAAAAATCAGAGGTGTACAGCAGCCGCGCTCTCCTCTGTGGGGTCTTTTGGTTTAATAATTTGGGCAAATGAGAAGAAACTCTAGAAGTTCTCAGATTAGGACTGAGGCGTCTGACCTGCTTAGAGTAGTTATTTTTGTTGAGGTGCATTTCTTGCTGTGTGACTGCTGACTGACAAAAACCAGGCCTGATACTGTTACTCAGTTTTCAGACCCCAGAAATTTTGAAATGTCAATCTTTTTCCTTTGGTGTTTCTTTTTTTTAGTCCATCAAAGAAAGGGGTTATAGCGTATGTGTAAGTACACACTGAGGGGAAAAAATGGCACTGGTCTGATTTAACTGAAGTTTCTTCATGTCTGTTACGGCATCCTCTAGTTTAGGGTCTTCCCTGATACTTTGAAGAGCCAGCGATTAAATCCTCTGTGGCACGTGGATCTGGAGATCTGCTCCAAGGAAGGAGGAGGATGAAGCCTAGTGAGTCTCAGATGCAGCCTGGAGATTAGATACACCCTCTGGGACAGCTGCCGTAGCTAAGACTGTTCAACAGCTTGCATGTCTCCTGAAGGACTCATCCTGATGCCTTTAATAGTAGCGCATAAAGTCGGAAGGCTTGGGGGGCTGCGTTGCACCCGTGCACTCGCTTGAGCTCACGGGCTGGGCCAAGGCTCTGGCACTGATAGGTACCAAAGGCAACCCCGTTACAAACATCCCTGTTTAAAGCAGCACGTGAGCAGGTCTCGAGAGGAGGGTACCAGAGCGTGGTAGCGAACACTGATGTGCAGCACAGAAGACCGGTGACCAGGAAGGTACGTTGTTATTTAACGACGTTTGACTTCTAGAAGGTACCGGCCAAGGTTATCTTGGTGTTCCCCGGTCTTCTGTTGATTGCTGACGCTGATTAGGTGGCTCTTTCTCATCACATCTATTAAGACTGTTTTCCTTGTGACTAATAAGAAGTGACTAACTTGTGTTTCTCTCTCTTCTTTCAGGAAAGAGTAATCAACCACGCAGCTGGCAGCCATGGGGTGTCAGGAATATTCATGAAATATGATATCAGTTCACTTATGGTGACAGTGACAGAAGAACACATGCCTTTTTGGCAGTTCTTAGTGAGGCTCTGTGGCATTATTGGGGGAATTTTTTCAACTACAGGTAACTTTCGGTGCTTTCCCTCTTAAGTTCTACCTGATTTTTTTTTTTTTTTTTGGCAATGGTGATTATGTTACGGGTAAATTACGGGGGAGTCCTGAACCTCTAGCAGGTTTAGGATGAGGTGCCTGTTTGTGTGCATGGGAATGTGCAGTGAAAGCTACTCATTTTTGGGGCCCTGGTATGCTGTTTCTGCTGTTCTGAGGGCTTGTTGGTTCCCTTTTTGATAACTATAGCATAGTTTATTTACTTCTGGAAGAGCAAGGAGATACAGAGAGAGAGAGAGATATATGGATAGAGATATATATACATGTACGTGCACACACAGATGTCTGGTACCCTGTATTTCCTATAGTTGGGATCCAGTGCTAAATCAGGGCCAAAGTTTAGATAAAAATTCCATCTGAAGTATTTGGGAAGATTTTCCTTGTGTAACTGGTCAACGCACTGCAAGATTTGGTCCTTCAGACGAAATAAACCAAGTTGAAAAGACACGATTCCCTTACTAGTAATCAAGATACCTTTGACAGGTTATTTCTTTTCTCGGCTTTCTACTTGAAGAGAGCATAGTAAAGGGGCCTTGAGTTAAGAGCTCTCTTTCAAAGTAGGTATTTCTGTCCCACAGGATGTATTTTCACCCATGAAAGCCGGGCAGAGGGAATTACATTTGCTTGGATAGCTTTGGTCGTGCTTTTATCGATGCATTTCAGAAAGTTAGAATTCTCCCTGCCCTTGATTTTTCCTTTTTTACGTTAATTCCTCAGTGTTTTACATCCCGGTTTACTGCATCCCATTCAGGTATCCTATGGAGTTTTGCTGTCATACTTCTCAAAGTACTGCAGCTTCACTGCCTGTGACAATTTACATCTTGTTTGACCTTGCAGGAATTTTACATGGCTTTGGAGGATTTGTAGCAGAAGTTATTTTTTGCCGTTTCAGACTGGGCGCTCACAGACCCACATCGGTAAGAAAAACTTGCTCTAAGTGGTACAGCTACCTGAGGATGGGTGGTAGGGACAACAGTGGGACTCGATCCCAGCAGAATTTGGGGCTTGCAACAAACCTTCCTGTTGACAAACCTGTGAGCAGAGATTCAACAGCTTTAAAGGTGGTTGGAAAACCTAACACATAAGGAAGCAACATGTTTCTTAAGAAGCTGAATCAATGAAACCATGTCTCTTAGAGATTCTTCTGCGACATTCTCTCCATCGTCCTTACTATAGTCTCTTTATTTTCATACTGCTTCAAAACCCACGTGTTTTCCAAGGCCTCGTCAGTCTCCCTCACCTGTTCTGCTGCTTGGTCTGCCGAGCGAAGAAGAGGCACCATGTGCTGCAGGAGGAGGGGGTTCAGCGTTGCCGCTGATCGGCCTGCAGGCTACTGCCAGGCAGCGTGGAAGAGCTGAGCAGGCTTTACCTGTCCCTCAGTGGGCAGCAGAAGGATTGCTCCTCTAGCAACCGCTTGGTTTCACTTGTATTTTTCCCGTTGAAGCCTGCAGGCAGCCTTCATGGCTTCTGCCCTGCTCTCACGTTCGGTTGGTTTGCCAGCTGGCGAGGTTACGTGAGTGGGAGGATAAGGAGGGAAGGCGAGCAGGTCTGTTTGAGAGACCAGGCATAAGGCGTGTGGTAAACGCCCAGGAATAAAGAAGCGTGTGATCTGGGGGAGGGAGGGGAGATGCTGTTTCTGCACGAGCCGTTAATAACGCTTCATTTCGGTTTGACTAGGTCCCGCTTCCTGATGGCCACACAAGCAACCACTTACCTCTAACTACAGACAACAGTATGCATTAGCCTCCTGAGAAAACGTTCTTTCTTCCTGCCTGATACAGAAGACAGATTTTTTTTTTTATAATAAAGAAAACATGGTGCAATACGCTGAGACAGTGCTGACGGGCAGCAAAAACCGAAGCCTTTACAAGAAAAACCCCAAGAAAACAATTTGTGTAACTTTTGTGTCTTTCTGTGTGCACATGGAGTCGCTGGAGGTCGTGAGATCAGCGAGGCGGACCGTCCTCTGGAGATTAAAGGAGCGTTGCTGCCAACACGGTATTCGTGCTGGAGCCGCACGTCTTCGTGATGACTGCCGGTCGCCACTGGAGCGTCTTGGTGATCTTGGTTCTGTGCCTGGGAAGGCTGGCAGGCTCCAGGGGGAAAAGAGCACAGCTGGGATGTGAGGAAGGGCTGGGCAGGCGACAGGGACAGGAACAGAGCTGGGGTTTCTCCTAGGCGTACAGACTGGGGTTTGGGTTTCTTGTTCTTCTGCTACGGTGGGGCCAGGGACCCCCCGTGCAGCTTTTAAAGGTGAGGAGAAATCCCAGAAATCCTGAAGAAGAGGGAGACGAGAGAGAACCCGGGCAGCGAGGTGGAGCCCAAGCCATAACGTTGCTTATCGCCACTGCCTTTCTGTAGTCCCCCCATTCCTTAGTGGAAGAAACATGCGGAGCCGGGGAGCTCCTCTGTGTTTTCCAAGGACTCTGGGGGCGGGCTCCCCTGTGCACAGTTTTTTCACTTAGGATAAGAAACCTCTTAGATAAGGCACTTGATGACAGTAGCTTTGACAAAAGGCAAGGCTGCCTAGCAAAAGGTCAGGAAGGCTTTGTACACCTCTTTCTCGGAAAAGGCATTACTTTGACGCAGCCTTTGTCGTACCCCTGCCGCGGGTGCGTAAGCCGTGGCGTGTAAATCCTGGAGACGGGGAGGAGAGGAGCGAGAAGCTGCCTTGCTTTGGTTCGGCTGAACGCCGGGGCAGCCGGGAGGTCTGCTAGCCCGTCGCAGAGCGGCGCCGTCGGTATCCGGGTGGCGGGTGGCTGCGAGGAATCGGAATCCTTTTGTTACAGACAGCTGATGAGAAGGGGTCACAGAATTAGTCCTTACTGCTCATGAAGGTTTTTGTAAAGTGAAAGGAGAGGGCAATAACGGGTCTGTATTTTAAATATGCTGCTGAGAATGAGTGTTCCTAGCGCAGACGGTGCTTTGGGAACCTGAACATCCTCTTGCTGCTGAACTGCTGGCATACACCCGTAGTTACCCAGTTACTCCACCGGGGTGAAAAATCAATCATACGATTCCTTCTCAGCCAGAGTGATTTCATAACGCATTAGGGGATGGTGCTGACCCTGGCCTTGCTCCCCGCGGGGCGAGTGGGCTAGTGGAGAGGAGCAACTGTGGGGAAATAAAGATCTCTTGGGCGTTGTCAGCTTTCGCTGCCTTCTGTTAATGCACTTGAGCGCTGGGATGCGGGAGACGCGCGCGGCGTGACGGCTGACCCACTGTGCAGAGCGGAGGGCTTCCTAACCGGAGGAATTAAGTGAAGTAGTAAATAAACCGTGGGAAGCGAAGGCAGAGCTTTGGTCCCCTCGACTCTTGAGAAAGAAAGAAGTTGAAGGGCGGCAGGTCCTTGGGGCTGACAGCCAGGTGGGGGCTGTTCTCTTCTGGGGGTTTTTCAACCCTGATTGAAACTCCGGCAACTCGTCAAACTCTTGAAAACTCGGTCGAAAGCTGTAAATCTTTGGTTCCCAATTCCCTTTGATATTTCCCTCTGAGGTTTCTTCCCTACTTCTGCTCGGACTGATTCTGCTTCCGGCTTTATCCCAACACTGGTGTCTCGGACCGGACCGTACCGCTGGGAGATAGGGATCTCGGCTGACTTTCTGTACCGGAACTTAACGTGTCGTTTTCTAGTCCCACATAAAGGAGCCAAGCGGCTCGGTGTGTCTAAAATCCTCGTGTGGCGTCTTGCTGGTGCTCTAGCCAAATCACAGCGGGTGTGACGGCTGGCTGCTGATGGAAGGAGATTTGGGATCACCTTCCACACGCGAGATGCTTCATTCCGGGGTGAAAACCGCATCCGCTGCACGTCTTGCTGTGCCCTTTGCTTTCTCCCCGCAGAGGGTTGGGTCGCTGCGGCTCGCTTCAGCCTCGTACCACGCGCCGTGTTTGGCTTCAGCAGCCGGTGCCACGGTGTTCCGGAGGAAACTGGAGTTTAGCGATAGTTGTTTGGCCGCGTTTATGGGGGCAGAAGGAGCGTCGTATGGCAAAACACAAGGAGCGGGCGGCCCAAGGGAAATGGAAACGCCGATGCTGAGGTGTATTTTCTGAAAGGGGGATGGTAGATGGAAAAAATTCCATTTTGTGAGTCAGGAAGGATGACCAAAATGATGTATTTTATCTGTAAATACCACGTGTTTACTGCTCGTGACTGTTTAAATCTTGTTTGATATGGCAGAGATGTTAGGTGGCATCTTCTCAGCACAGGGTTGAGAACAGAGGAGCTTCTGACCCCGGCAGGTGCCTTCCTGGCAGGCGGCCTGCGGGCGCCTCTGGCTCCCCTGCCCCCTCGGCTGCCCTCCTGGGGAAAAGCCCGCTTCCAGTGGACACGGTTTGGCTTTTGCTTGGCGGCGGCGGCTGCGCTCTCGCGGGGCGCGGGGCGTGTCGGCAACGGCACTGGAGCGCGGTGCATAGGTGTGGGTGGCCCCCAAGCTGCCCCCAGCCTCGCGGCCGGTCCCGGGAGGTGGGGAGGGGGCGGGAGTGGATATTCCTCAGGGTAACCCCGTTGTTTTTAGGGCTCACGAGGAAAGGCCGAGCTGGGTTTTTAACGGGACGGGCCACCTTCGGCCCTGTCGCCTGATTCTCGGGGCGGGGGATCGATCGTGAGCCGGCAGAATTGCTGTCGTTTGTGAGGGCGCTGCCTTCCAGCCGAGCGACGCGCCAGCATGGGGCAGGAGTCGTGCGAGATGCGCTGCGGCGGGTGTAGGTGAACACCGTGGTGGGGGAGGCCGTGGAAGTGGGGCGCTGTGACGTGCCTGCAGCCCTCGCGCTGCCTGTTGCTCGCTCTCACCCCCTTCTCTGGTGCGTGGTAGCGCCTGTTGTCAGACAGACCGTGAGAAGGGAGCCAAGTGGGTGTATGAATGGAAATTTGGGCTCTTATCCTCCCCTCTCTGACTTCTCTAGCAGGTGTTTTGGGCCTCTTGCTGGTGGGGAGCTCGGGAAGAGACACGCGTGTGCTCTATAGCAGGAGGGGGCCTGGGTTAACCGACGTAGCAGACTTCAGCGCAAACCCAGGCTGCTCTTTGCTCCCCTCGCCCCTGAAATTCTCATCCTGGAAACAGGTAGTTAGGAAGTGTAATTAATTTAATTAATTTGAAGGAATATTCGGCTCTTTCCACCTGAACAGCTCCCCGGTGGGGACCTGCTCCGCGGTGGGGACCTGCGCTGTGGGCGCCGTGCCCAGCCTTTCGCTGCTGGCGCTGCTCAGGGTGGCTGGTTGTGTTGGTGGGACACGTGGTGGGACAGGGAGATGTGCCGATGGAGTTGATCCTGCCTGGAGCTGGGCAAGGTTCTCCTTCATCTGCCTTACCCTGCCTGAGATCCTTTTAAGCGTTTCAGGGACCAGTTTGACCAACTGAGCCCCACGCGGCGGGCAGCGTTGCTTAGGAACGGTCAGAGGCAGCTGTACATTTGGTGTAAGTGCAGCTGTGATTAACTGTACAGACAAAACCAAGGCCGGGGGGGCGGCTGTCGCCCCGTCGCCTCTGCCTGGTTCTGCGCGAGAAGCTCCGGTGCCAAGGGTATCTGGGCTAACGCGTTACTGAGGCAGTAACGTTGGAGCGGGAGGGATGTGATCACCTTGATCCCGTCTCCGCTGGCACTGATGATACTAAAACTCCCTGCCCTCTATTTCTTTAGAGGTAACCAGCTGCTGCAGCTTTTTGTGAGAAGGTGGGCAACGAGAACGGCTTAAACCTGACCGTAGATTAATGCGGGACCACCGCAGCAGTCCGCGGAGGTGTGCGAGGAGAGGGAATACTTTCCTTACGTGGCCCGCCTCGCTGCAGCGCGTGGCCTTACGGTCCTCTGTCAGCAGCCCTGAGAGGGGTCTGGCCGGGGTGGAGAAGGTGTCAGCCCTGTTGCACGGATGCTTTCCCTGCAGAGAGGTGGGCTGGGGGCCGTGTCTGAGCCCCGGTGGCTTGTCCCCACGTCTGTGGCCTCCCTTGGTCCTGGAAGATGAACCACGGGTGTGAATGGAGCACCCTGGGGTCAGCACCCGCTCAGTCGAGCCCTGGGGCGTCAGCCCCGCTCTTCTTGCTGTGCCCACCCGTGGGCGTAGCTCAGCAGCGGGCTGAGTTTCAGAGCAGCGGGCTGCGAAACGGCAAACCTCAGGGGAGTTCGGCGTGGCCGTCCAACAGAAATGCTCGTGGCAACGTAAGACAATTGCTAGGGCGTGAAACCGCCGGCCCCTGCGTTTGCGTAAGGTCTGGCCCAAACCTGGTGCGGTTCTGGGCATCTTCCGGCCGCTGCGCGTAGACCTGCCGCTTCCCAGCCCCGCCAAGAGGCGATGGGGAAGGTGCCGGCGGCAGTGGGCAGGGTGGGCTCGTTTCGGAGCGTGATGCGCCTCCTCGGGAGGAAGGCGCCCGGGGGATGGACGCTGCCGGGAGCAGCTGGTTTCGGCTGCCCCGCGTCTTGCCAGCCCCCCCCGAAGCCCTGTCGCACCGGGGTGGGCGGCTGGGCTCGACGTCCCTGCACGGCCTGTCCTGAGGCAAACTGCGGACGCGGGCAGCGGCGAGGGAGGGGAGCCGGGGCGCTGGGGCGGCTGCAGGGGAGCCGCCGTTGTCAGCTGCCGCGTCAAACCGACCGGGCCTCTTGCTTTGCGAGCTGCGAGCCTTGCTGCTGCTCGGCCAAGGGCTGGCAGCTGCGCAGCCGTCTGCGAAAGGTCTTCCTTGTGACCACCGAGAACGGGGCGCAGCCGGCATTTCTGAGCCTCCGCTCAACCCCACTTGTTCAAAACCCCAACCGCAGAGACCGTGCGTGGCGGGGGCGAGCGGCTCTCCCTGCCTGGCGGAGGACAGATGTCAAGGCGAGAAGCGGAACTGAGCGCCGCGGGAGCTGACCTTTCGGCGGTGCAGAGGGCTGGGCGTGCGTTGCCGCCGTACGAATCGCCCTCTACAGGGTAAAGGCTTGTCCCCCCGTGCCGTGTCCGCGTGGGCGATGGTCCTGCGTGGCCGGGCTCCGCAGGAGTGGCCAAAACGTGGGGCAGGGAAGAGGTGGCCGTGCCGGAGGTGCGAGTGGTCACCGTGCTCCTGCCACCGTGTCGGGCAGAGAGCCCCTGGTCTCTCCTCTGTGACTAGTTGTGGCTCTTCCGCCCCGGGCGAGGGCAGTGCGTCGGGAAGTCTCTCTCCCTTCCGCAGCCTCGTGACTGACCAGGCCTGGGCAGGGAAGAGGCGGTGCGAAGAGCGCCCAGCGCCGGGGTGCCTCGCCCAGGCACAGCCGTGCCCACCGGAGCCAGCGCCAGGGAAGCGCCCGGCAGCAGCAGAGACGGTGCACAAAAGGCCAAACTCCAGAACTGCCACGGCTGAAGGTTTGAAGTTCTTTCTCCTTTTCCATCCACTTTAAATTCCAGGTCATCGACACTGATGGGATGTGGCGGAAGGGAAGTAAATAATTACGTACGCCAGAGACGTAGCGTTGATTCTGAAGCCTCTCTCGCTAATTAGGGACAGCCTCTGCAGGGACTGATGGCAGGGCTGAACAACCCTGGCGGGATGCGCCGGCCGCCTTCTCAGGCCGCAGGAAAATCAAAGCGACACAAAACAAAAGGAAAATCCTTAATTCGCTTTTCCTTTCATGTTGGTTTTAGCAGAATCGCATTAGGCTGGTTGTAAACAATTAGTTTTGTCAACCGGTGGGTGTATCGTAGTCCTGGAAGAGGTGAGTAACGACGGCAAGGGCAGTCCTGCTTCCGGGTGCCCTCCCGCCCCTGGGGAAGGAAAAGGGCTGAAGAGAGGCGCCTGGAGCCAGAGAACAAGTGGGAATGCAGCTGTGTCAACACAACCCACGGAACCGGGATCTTGCTTCATCCTGATGTAAGGATTTAAGGTGCAGAAAACTGCTGCCGCTCGGAAATTCAGCGAGGAGAAAGCAGACAAGGTCATTACCAAAGCACGGTTTTAATAAAAAGGTTTCAGGCTTACATCTCGAAAGGACTTATAAATAAACATCAGCACAATACATATATTCTGGTTTTTTAAAAGTATTCATGATAATATATATTTTCTGAGTTATAAAATCCCATATAAATAGCAAATTATTTGCAGATTATAAGAATACATAAAACCTGGGGTGAGTATCTGAAGGGAATCCTGAGTACGCACGCACCAAACGGCACAGTTGGACACAAGAAACGCTCTCGTCCTAATACATAATTTGTCCGAAACCCTAAAAAACGGAACTGAGAAATTTTTGGTTGCTTAACCTCGTTCAGCTCCACAGAATTAAGAATGGTGCAGGGTGCTCTGCCCCTTGGGGTGTCGGGAGCACCCTAGAGCTTGTTTTGGTATCAAAAGAAGGGAAGCAGACGTGCCTTCTGCTGGGCAGGGTAAGGCAGGCGCTTCCTGGGCGCGGGCAGTGCCGGCTGGAAGCGGCAGCTTGGACCTGCAGCCAGCGAGCAGTGAAAGGCATCTCCTCAGTGACGATCTGTGGCAACACAATCTGGTAGTTACACGCAAGAGGTAGCAGATTCCTGCGTTCCCCGAGGTTCCCCTGCTTACCCCCAACTAACAGGACAAATTAAAACGTGGCACGTTACAAATGTCAAAGTGAAAGTTCCTTTTTTTTTTTTTTCAGGTGGAGATGAGCAAAGGGGCAGGTTGGCCGGAGAAGCGGCAGCCCGGCTGCAGCAGCACCCTGCTCGCTTTGCGGTACAGGTCGTGGCAGCACCGAGATCAGAGCGTTCACCCTCTCTTTCCCCTCGGCTTTCCCCAGGGAGCTGCGCAGCAGACGTAGCGAACGGCGACGTTCGTAACGACGCGACCTCGTCTCCTAGAACGAGGCAGGCTGCAGCACTGCAAGAGGACGCCAGCTTGCAGAAGCCTGTCGTGTTTCAGTTCTGAGCTATTTCGTTACTGGAGCACAACTTTTTTTTCCTGATCCTAACAAAAAAAAATGTCAATCATTCCTGGAAGAAACACAGGGTATTCTGCCTGTTGTTGTCAAGGAGTAATGTGGTCATTAAACGTTCCTTTAAACACTGCTATTACATCACATACAACGTTTCCTTTCATGTACTCGGGGTCGGGAGCTCTGAGTTAGTAATAGGACGTGACTCATCAGAGCAAACTCCCGTGCCAAGTGCAGTAAACAGGTTTACATTTTGCTCCTCATTACAGACTCAGCTGGGCAGAGATAATGAAGTTAATATAGGAGCCATTTGTAGCCTCCTGGCGTTTTCCCAGTTTAACTGGGATCAAAACCCGGATGAACAATGTTACACTGAAGTGGAGCCACAGTTGCCGAGAGCAGAACTTCACAAGGAAAAAGGTGCATGATTACACTTTAGATTCAGAAGTTCACAATAGTTTTGTCCTTTCCAATACTGCAAATAACTCGTCCTTTTTTTTCTTGGTATCGTACGGATACTAACTGCTTCTCTCGTGGCAGTTTTACCCCTGTTTTTTGGTGAAAACCCCGGCAACTAGAAGCTGTAAATATTGCACGGTACGTTAGAACGGAAGACTAGAAATGAGAATGGCTCTTGCAGGGTGACTCTTCAGTCCAAAGAAAAGCTCTTCATTTTTTCTGCTAATTCCTGTCTCATTTCTGTATGTTTTTTCAGGTTCTGCACTTCGTGGGGCAGGTTAATGTCCCACACCGACACGCAGGATTGTAATTCTGGAAAACAAAATTAACAAAAAATTGAAGAAGAATTATTGCATAATCAGAAGTGGGTTTGCTCATCTGCTTAGTTTTTAGTTAATCAGAAACTGCCTCGATCAACATGATGCTTAGGCCCTGGCAGACAGGTTACTTGCAACTTCATGCGTGAGGTAATGCCGTTACGGGTTACAAGCTGTTTGTACCTGCACAATGACTTGGATTCCAGTTCCTAGACCTAGAGTACACCATCTAAAATCACAGAATGGTTTGGGTTGGAAGGGACCCCAGAGATCATCTACTTCCAACCCCCCTGCCGTGGGCAGGGACACCTGGTATGAGCAGGAGCTCACAAACTAAGGCCCCAAGGTTTCTGGGAGTCTGATTCCTCTCTCTGTAATTAATAGCACTCTTAAATACAGTAAAGAGGCCAAAAAGGCAATAGGTGCTCTTCTGGTAATCGTCAGGGAATATCAGAATATAAGACTCACTGCTCTCAGCTTGATTCTTATTTTACTCCAGAGTCAGCTCATCTCCACTTGCCACCCTTAGCTCTATTCTGGCATTGCCATGTTTGTACCGGAATGAGGTAAAGGTGAAGAAGGGCATTGATCAGAGTATCGACTGTAACTGTTCTTAGCAAAAACCCAAAGATGGAGATTTTCTATCTTCCTATTGCAGCACTTTGCTATCCTTATTGTCAGGAACCCTTCCTGACTCGCAGAGTGGTAGGGGTTGGAAGGGACCTCTAGAGATCATCTAGTCCAACCCCCCTGCCAGAGCAGGATCACCTGGAGCAGATCACACAGGAACAAGTCCAGGCGGCTTTGGAAAGTCTCCAGGGAAGGAGACTCCCCCCCATCTCTGGGCAGCCTGTCCCAGTGCTCTGGCACCCTCACAGGGAAGAAGGGTTTCCTCACGTTCAGGCTGAACCTTCTGTTTCCCAGTTTATGGCCATCGCCCCTAGTCCTGTCACTGGACACCACTGAGAAGAGCCTGGCCCCATCCTCCTGACACCCACCCTTTAGATATTGATAAGCACTGATAAGATCCCCCTCAGCCTCCTCTTCTCCAAGCTGAACAGCCCCAGCTCTCTCAGCCTTCCCTCACATGGAAGGTGCTCCAGGCCCTTCCCCATCTCGGTGGCCCTGTGCCGGACGTCTGACCTAAACCTCCCTTGCTGTAGCAGAAACTGGTTAGTCCTTCTCCTACCCACAGGGCGTAAGTAGAAGTACTTATTCCCTTCCTCTTTATTGACATATTTGAAGCCTATTATCATTTCCTCTCTAGGCTTTATTTATATCAACCAACTTCAACTCCTGCAGCATTTCCTCACGGGTTGCATTTTTCTCCTCTGGACCGCTCCTAGCAGTCCAGCTCATTCAGCGGTGTCCCAAATGGATGCGCTCCTCCAGGAGAGGCCGTATCAGCACTCAGCGGAGCGTAAGAATTAGCTCATTTCTTAGACACCGCTTTTCGATTGTTCTTTGCTCTTCTGCAGCAACGTGACAGGGTTGACTCCCGTTCAGCCGGGGATCAACTGTAACCCTTCTTGCCGCAGCGCTGCCGTTTAAGCTGAGAATTTCCGCATGTTGGTACAACGGATCATTCCCAATTAAGCGAAAGGTCTTGCATTTCTCCTCACTGAATTGTATCCTGTTTCCTTCCAGACCATTTGTTCTGTTTGTCAAGGTCATTTTGAATTCTAACCCTGCCCTCCCGTGTGCTTGTGGCTTTGTCAGCCGAATCTGCCTGCGAGTCTGGAAAGCACAGTCATTATTCCTTCACCCACATCGTTCGTGAAAACACTGAGGGTTCCTGGCCTAGGGGAGATCCCTCTGGAAGCCCGTTCAAGACATTCTCCAATCAGACAATGACATTTACCCTCCAAACAGAGTCTTTCAGCAAACGATATACTTCAAATAGCGGCTTCCTCTGATCCGTTTTCGGAAGTTAGTTAGTTGGTCTGGAGCCCAGAAACGCAAAAGACAACGAAACCTAATAATGATGTTTCGGTAATGTCGTACTCAAGGATGATCGTCCCCTCTCAGTGGGCAGTCAAGTGCGATAGTGTCTACGCCACTAATACTACAAACTAAGGAAACGCGGTTCGGGTACCTTTGTGGTATTTGTTGTCTTCGGTGTCACTTTTATAGCAATACCCCAAAACCAGGACTGCGTTCTTGAGACTCCCTTTTTCAAAGAAATAACACGTCAAAGTTTAATTTTAATGGGAACTTTGTAATTTAAGGACAGAAAGAGAAGAGGACATCATGCCGCTAAGAGGACAGCAAGCAGAGTTCAGTCAACTGAACCCTTTATTCAAGATCATTAACCATGAAAAACCCAGACGTGAAACCGGGCTAGTTCACGTCTCCGTTTAACGGCGGGCTTTGTCGGGGTAGGAGGCGTAAGCGCTGACCAGCCGGCTGAACAAGCCCAAGGACAAAGCACCCTGTTCCATGCCCCAGGCAGAGGTAGCAGATGCCGCAGCGAAGGGACAGGCTGCAACGTGAAGCCCCCAGCGCGCAGCAGAAAGAGAAGGTGCCGGGAATCGGTTTGGTTCCGATAAAACAAAATAACCAAGTATGAAACAACTAACTAAAAGCGTTCTGAATTAAGGACGGCAGGTAGCTAGGAAAGGGGAGTTAGCAGGGAAGTGGGAATAGGGGATGGATCGTCGGAAGGTGCTAGTGAATAACGGAAAGAAAGACGAGGAAGACAGGAGTGGTTGGATCACAGAGGGGCAAGTTGAATGTGCCAGTGTTTCCGTATCAACCTCCCCTTATTCCCAACGGGACATGTTTATAAATGGCTTGCAGGACCGAGGGAAGCTGTTGGTGTTCTCCTGCCGCAGCAGCTCCCTGTCCTACCAGCGCAGTGCGGGCGGTGAGCCCGGGGCCGTACGCTAGCAGAGGAATACAGACCCAGCCTGCGTAGCTGTGCCACGGATCAGGCCAGGGAAGGAACAGCCCTCCCTGTGCAGGCCCCCCAGGAGCAGCACCGTGCCCCACACCTCTTCGTACACGAGGTCTTACACGCTCCCCCAGGGAAAAGGCGAGGAGAGGGTCAGTTTGTGGGGTGCAGATGGGCTGGAGCGTGGCTTACTGTGAAAGCCACACTCTTGGAGCCTCCGTGTGACCGCACTGCCGCGTCCCACCCCCGCTACGTTCCTTCGGAACGAGCTTCCGTTTCCGGCAGGCCCTCCAGGAGCTTTGCAAGGTAGGGAGATGTTTCCTGCCCTGTGGAGATCTGCAGTGGGCTTTCCTTTGGTACGGAACGGTAGGTGAGGGCGGGTGGGAACCATGCGCACCTGCCACGGTCACGTTTCTCACCGCTAATTTTTCTGCAACCAGCCCTATCCACGCTCCTCACAAAAGCGACTGGAACTTAAGTGTCACGGTTCCGATTCGGCTCAGGGTCCTTTCTTACTGTAGAGACGTCTAAATCTTCACTTGCAAAACGGACTGCAGATCTACACGTAAATCATTCGCTCTGAGGCTCACGTCTGCTACCCGTCAGTGCGTTAGGTGAGAGCATTCGAAAAATGCGTATTTCCATGGCCACGGATGAAGTGCAGATAAAAACGGTGTCTGAAATTCTGGCAGCCTCTTTTCCCTGAAATAGTTACATCTGATGGACATT
Organism: Rhynochetos jubatus; assembly: GCA_027574665.1. NCBI lineage: Eukaryota > Metazoa > Chordata > Aves > Eurypygiformes > Rhynochetidae > Rhynochetos > Rhynochetos jubatus. The sequence continues at coordinate 15,795,704 of CM050652.1, forward strand.
ACGTAGTTTAATCTTCAAGGAAACTATTTCATACAAAAATATTTCCTTCGATCTTCCCTCGTTTCACACAAGCAATGTGTTACTGCTGAAGAATTGTCCAGCAGTGCCACTTTCACTCATTCTGTGAAAATCCCAGTAAAAACAAAGTCTCTGAATTTAGAAACAAACCCCGACCCTTATAAATAATGGCTGGGGAAAAATGATCAAAAGAAAAAAGCACACATCAAGCCGCAGGTATCGATCTTAGTTGCCATTCTTGAGACGGGGTTAACAGCAGCTAAACTCTTTCTCCTGAAGCAGTAACTTTTCTATACGTCAAATTTACATTGAAAACGTTGAGGTGACTAGAAACAAAGACTGTGAGACTCAGGGCTTTTTGAATCACACTCTGTTATTCCATACAATGTACTTGCCCTAGCAACGACAGTAGTAAGTGAGGCAGAAATTTTGTTTTCACAGTAACTATTCTTTACAAAATGCTAAAAATAAAATGTCCCTGTAGAGTCCTAATCTCGGAGCTATCAGGACTGGAAGGACCGAAATGCTGTGCTAGTGGATCTGGACGCCGTAGCCGGCACTCTCGACAGCTGTGGGCTGAGCAGGCTCTACCAACGTGCTGTCTCGGGCAAACGCAAGTCAGAGGAAGGCGGAGGTGTTTTCACCGGTACCGTGCTGCCAGCGTTACGCGGTAACTGTAGTCTGTGGATACTTCCGTTGCCAGAAAGGGAAGAACAGCCCTCCAATGAAATTCCTGATGGTAATGAGGAAACATCCACAGCCTGCAACCGTGAAGTTTGCTAGCAGGATTACAGTGTGTTTCCGAGCCCGCAACAACAGCTTCAGACTGTGGTTTTGACAGCAAACACACTTTAAAACACACTGACAAGGGAACCCCAGGGTACACAGGGGACTGGTTTTCATAACAGAGTGGAAGGTCATGGGAATTTACAGATAACTCTTGAAGGAACGCGTGTTCTGCACGTACACTGCAGTACGATGAACTCCTGAGTTGCCACGGCCTTTATTACTTCTGGGGGAGATGCAGGGCAGCGTAGAGGTGGAGGAAGTTACAACAGCCAAGTGCCCCACACTCAACTAGGGGCCTCTGGCTGTTTGCAACAACCACTGCAAACCCACGACCACTGTCTGCCTACAGCTCGGCGCGGCCGGCCCTGGCGACGGAAGAGCACGTACGTACAAGCCTGCACCCCGAGGCCAAGCGTGTGGCACTTTCCCAGTTTGCTGTGACCTGCCCGTGACCTAAAAGAATCATTCCTGAGTAAGGATGGGAGAAGAAAACTGGGCAATACGTAATGAAGGAAAAATTATTAAAGCCTAACAAGCTCCACAGAGAAAGAATCCAGGAGCGTAGAAGTTCAGATGGAGAACGAACAGAGGCAGACACAGAGCAAGATGAGGACCGAGAGCTGTGCTGAAGCGTGGCACAAGGACGCAGTGAGGTGGGCTGTGTTCACGTGCCCACCAGCGACAAGCCAGGGAAGAGCTGTTGCTTCACGTGGGCGCAGGTGTGACAGCCTGTTGGTATTTAGCCAACACGGCAGCGTCTGACCGGGACGGCAGATGACAGCGGTGGAATGGAATTAATGAACGAAACACGGAAAATGCTAATCTGTTCTGGAACAGCATGCCAAACAGGAGACAGCCATCCTAAGCTTGGCACCGATTTCAAAGTACCCATCATTAGATGGTTTTACTTACCCAGCTGAACCGTTATCATGACTCTCACAGAATCACAGAAGTTGTCTATAACTCGTACAGGACGACGTGTTGATAAATCAAGCAGCAAGATATGTCCTCCTCCTGTCCCTATCCACAGTGCAGTGTTTTTCTGCAGGCAAATTGTCTTCACTCTTCCAGAATAAGCCAGTTTATGTTTGGATTCCTTATTTAGTTTTTCCACTTTGTCCCTACAAGTATGGAGACAACTTGTATGAAAATCTTGTGGCACGCTATTCCACAACTGCTAAAATTACTCTCTCAGTACCAGGCTTTTAAACAATCATTCGTTAAGAGAAGCGGCACAAATCTCACGCTAATCCTCGACTGACTGAAAGCTATTGGACTTCTGAGACTCAGCTGGCCTGCTTCAAAAGCCCCTGTAAATAGGAAGCGGGTACACTTCTCTTTTCTCTGCCAGTCTGCAGGAGAACAGCGTCACTGCAGAGTGGGAGTAGCACACCTAGAGCTGCTCCTAACCTCACCGTGAAAATGAAACGGGCGTGGCACGTTATGGGAGAGCAACAATGTAAATGCAAATGAAGATCACTGTTAATAAAACCCTGATCTCCTACTCAATCCGTGCACTGCAGAGAGAAGACATTCTTCTTCAGGGGATGCAGGAAGTAGCTGTATGCAAAAGCATTAGCACCTGAAGGACAGCAAAAGACTTCCTTCTTTCTTGAGCAGAGTTAAATGAACCTTCTTGGAACCACAGACAAATTGTGAACTGTAATAAGGGCCTTTAAACAATGAGATTCTGTATGGGATGTTCTGAAGTTCTGGGCCCAAAGAGAGGAAAGGAATTCCACGTTTGCCCAAATCCCTTACCTCCGGCAGGTTAGGGCGCTATGCTAGAGAAGGCAATCTGATATTCAGCTTTCTGTGCATCAGGCCATCAATCTGAAATAAAACTTACTTAAGGAAATGCGCACAGTCGATCAGTTCAGAGAGTTTTTCCGTCTTCTTGTCCCAGATTTCCACAAAATGGCTGCTTTTCTTTGCCAAGTAGATGGATTTGTCTATTGCTATGGAAATAATGTTTGCATCACTGTAAGCATTGTGACAGAACCTAGAAGAAAGAAGAACTCTAGTTAGATACACAGAAAATATCTAGCAGAAAAACGTCACTGCTGTGAATGGGGGGTTAAGCTTCCTCCTAACTCTTACAGAATCATTCAGCCTTAAAGCCAAAATGGGCTAGAAATCTTCCTGTGGATCGACACACACTCTCACAGTAATGGAGTTACGGTGATGACATCCCTAGAGGCACATTAGGGCAAATGCCACCTTTCTCCTGACACTCTCTCGGTGATTGGAGACCCTCGGCAGTTCCCAAGACCACAAAGGGTCACTCAACAGGAAGATGACTAGGTGTAAAAAGCAGCAGTGAGGTTTCGTTCACCTCGCTCTGCTCGTTTCACTCCAGCTGAGCGCCTTTTCCACCGTTTTCCTCTACAGATGGATTTGTCCCTCGTACCAGATCTGTTCCTGCATGTATCAGAAGATTACTGGCCCTGCAATTTAACAGCGCTGGCTTATTCCACTGACTCTTCAGGTCATCTTGAGAGTCACCTCAGACTCACAGCTCCCTGACAGCAGACGCTCGGTAACACTGCTACTTTCCCCAATGTTACTTTTTTCAGACAACTTTATTTTCAAAACCATATACGGTTTTGCCTCCACAGAGCTCAAACAATTCCTGTGATGTATTTTGCCTCTTGCCATTGAATTGTATTTTACTGAAGTTACAGTTTCTTGCTTTATATTAACACATTATTTTCCAAAGCAAATTAATTTCCAGAATAATGATCTTTACTAGCATAAAAACAAACACTGCTTGCCCTGCTCAGGAATAATTCCCCTGAACTTCGAGCAGGATTTGTCCATGTGAGAATTAGAACCCAACACCCCAAAAACTTCAGTGTTTAGTTTCTAAATAATGAGAAGTCAGCAATCTCATATGAGTTAACTATACAGGGCAAAGATAGGCACACGTATCATACTGACAGACAGGTAAGGACAAATACTGTGCTAAGCGTGTGTATAATTCTAAATAACGTCAACAGGGCCTGGCCAAAAGCAACGGAGGGAGAAAGACTGATCAGCTGCATTTATACATTTTCTGAATAAATACTGACTTCATAAATCCTTTATGTAGTAAAGACGCACATGCCTTGTTTAAAATCAGCACTAAATTCTTCACATACTACTCGCTGATCTTATTTTATTGCACACTGTGTTCCATCTGTATTAGAGAAGGAAAAGAACAGAAAGACGAGAACTCACAGCACGAGCTCTAGAACAAGGCACGACATCAAAGCACTGCCAGAAATCTTCAATGCAAACAACAGCAGCCAAATAACGTAATTCAGAAAAAACTTACAGCTGACTTGTCTTTGTTTCAATGAGCTTTTGAACGGAGAAATCACTAGTTAAGGCAATGATCTTTGTTCCACAGCCTCCCCAGAGTATATTTTTTTCAGAGATGCATGAGGATTTGTTTAAGCACATCAGTGGTGTGCTAACATCTCCTATGGTGAGTATCTTCAAAGGTGCAGCACCCTTACACTGCGGGAGAAAATACACTCACCGTTAGAAACAAGGCGTGTACAGACACTCAGAAACCACGAAAACAAGGCCACGCGGCCTGCTGTATTAAATTTACACAGCCAGGTTCGCTGAACCACTGTGGTGTCTTACCAGAGACTGAACAGCACAATAGTCTCATTGCAGGTGTCCCATAGAAAAGAGTCCGTGTGAGTGGGACCGACACTTTCTGCACCCCCTGGCGCAGCTCAAGAACTGGATGGCAAGTCACATCCATATCTTGGAGCCATCCCACTCTGGAGCCTATTCCAGTTCTGCAGCACACTGCAAATCTGTGACTGCTCTAAACTGCATGTGCTCAGGAGCTAACCCTCAGGAACCAGCTGATACAAACAGCTCCCAGCATCTCTCTGTCTCTTCTGTGAGCAGGCCCTCGGACCTACAGAAAATCTAGACAATGCTGTCTTCTTGAAGATACCCATTTTATGAAAATGTGGCATGAACAAAAAGAAAAAGGAGCTCTAACAGCAATAAATAAAGATTAAAACGCTTGGAATATTCTTAACAACCATTAATATCACTGTCTAGCCAGTTTGCCAGGCCTTTCAAAGTCTTATAATGAGAAATAATTCCCCCCTCCTAATTATATTGGTTAAAACAGATATTGTAAAACACGTGCAGTTCCTCTAAGACTGCAGTAGAAAATGATTTTTAGTTTCAGAGAAGCAATTAAAAATTTAGCCGCATGAAATAAAGCTACTATTGGTAGTTTTTTTACATATTACTGATATTATTTTGTAGAACAGAGAGCAAAGAAGTAGTCTACCTTTACTGCTCTGTCTTCAAAAACTGCCAGTCTGCCATCAGCTGTGCCTACCAAGAAGAAATTCTGTTTGCTGAAAGAAAATAAATGATGAATTCTAGGAATGTCTGAAACAGGTAAGAAAAATTAAAGTGAGTAGCCTCTGGTATGTCAAGAGCTTCACAGAACACTAAAAGCAAATACAACCGCCTGTGGTCAGGAAGGTCGTCTCCAGTTGCACTGGGTGCACAGTTAAGTGGAAGTACAGGCAGAATAAGCAGTTGTCTGAACCAAACGGAATGCGTGTACAGATGTCATTTTCTGAACATCTCTGTTAAGGTCTGTTTTCAAAGGGCAACCCAAAATATTTCAAATTCATTTATACCTTTGCTTTGAAAGGGAATTACAGTATAAACAAGTGATGGAATCTGACATCTTCTGCAAACGATGCCTTCTTGTTTCATCTTCCGTGTTCAGTGCCCACAGAGAACCAGACTGGGTTCCTGCTACAATCCAGTTTTCTTTCTCAGGAGGAAGGGTCACTAAGGCCAAACTTAGAATTTTACTATCTGCAATATCCTGAGTCAGGAAAAAAAGAAAAACAATCTGGTTATGATTTCAGTACGGGCAAATGCTAGTAAATTGCTGGTAATAAAAATAAAGCACAATCCTCTTGGACCCTGGACAGACCCAAGGCCTAACGGCCCCATTACGAAATCTAATTCCCCAGTAGCAGAACCTGTCTTCAACTGCATCATCGATCTCCATAGTGCTGGGAAGGACCCCTCAAACAGTACACAGGAAAACCTCAAGGCTGAATGCAGAAAAAACCATTCTGTATTCTAGTGAAGGTCTCAAAGCCATCAGAGAATGAAGCAAACGGAACTACACCGCAATATACGTTCAGTTTCACTGCTAACAAAAACACCGGCCTAATATTTCTGTTTCTCACTTTAGTTTTAGAAAATTAAGCCACATAATTTATACCAAAGCTAACAAATTCAAATGTATCGTGGTCAAGAGACGGCAGACGGAAATAAAACTTAAACAACTCTGATGATGAGTCACGCTCAGTTCTGGCACACATCACAGCACATCAAGCCTGGGTAAAACATTTTTCCTTTTCTGATGGCACAGGACTGAGATGTACAAAAAGCAAACGAAAAGAACTGGAGGGTATCACCCAAAGTGTCACAGGAAGGTGGCATCCACAGGGAGAGAGGAATTGTTAAGAGACTAGCTAGGTTGTTAGGGGAGGAAGAGATACGAAGCGCTGTCTAACTGTTGCTTCTTGTTCTAGCCTCCGTGCTAGAAATAGCTTCCGTCTGAGGGGAAGAAAGGAACCCAGTAAGGGAAAGACATTATTATGGGAAAGTTCAGGCTGGATGGCAGGACGAGAGGAAAAAGTGACTGCGTTTCTGCTTCAGTTGGTGGATGCTGTGATGACTCACTAAGGAGCAAACTTTGTTCTCTCAAAGCTTAGCTTTCCAGAAGGAATATCCTGCTGTTAAAATGCAATTAATTCTTCTGAAATACATCTGGGTGCCAAAGAATTAGGATAAATGGCAACTTTCCCACGTACCTCACAAGTATGCCCGTCAGTATTCAGGTTAACAAATGAAAGCTGTGCTTTTTCTGTGTTCCCATTGCCTATCCAGACTCCTGCCTTCTTGCAGCTCTGATTGGCAGCTACCATGCACTCTGCCGTGGACGTGCTGGGTAGCGAAACATACCTCATCAAACAGATAAGCTCTGCAGAATTCAGGATCTCATAAACCTAACAAAGAAAGCCACAGCATGCACATGGTAAAAACGATGGCTCGTGCAGTGAGAAAGAAAGAACAAGCAATGGATAACAACGTTTTATGGAATATGGACATAGTATCTTGGCAGGTCTGCTCCTTTGTGTTCCCACTACTGATGAGCAGGATTTGTACACTGAGCATCTTTACACTGGCTCCTACTTTTTCTGTTAAATTTTCAGGAAGTCAATAGGGTTAAGGCACGTTTGACAATATCACCCATTTCAAAAAGCAATGTGGTGTGTAGTAACGGAGAGTAGGTTTCAGATCCACGCTGCCGCTCCTCCTCCCACAGGCATGGAACAGCGTGGGCTGACCGCACTGATGCCATGTAACAGTCCTTTTTTGTACAGCTCTAGTAAAGACCATGAAGTAATACGGATCCTGTTTCGCTACAGTCACTGTACAGCAACACAGGGAAAAACAGTAGGCTAGAATCAATGGCTGGTGGACTTCAGTGAACAGTTTATCCTGGATGGCAGAAGGATAAACTGTTTCAGAACAGAACAGAAAAAGCCCTGTGCCTCTTACTAACTTAAAATGTGCCATTCCTTCTTAGAAAGCACAACAACTTCATGGTATCATCTACACAAAAACACAAAAAAATACACTAAGTGATACCTGGGAAGATGTTGGTCGTTCCTGAGGGTTTTCCTTCAAACACTTTTTAATTAAATTTTCAACTTTAGGCCAGGGGGCACATCCATATTCTTTGACAGGATCTAAAATGCAAAATTAGATAACTTCTTAACCAGCCTTCAACATCATAGTTCAGAAATGAGAGTCCTGGTTAAGTTTCTTCTTATTCTAAGAATTCACCTAACTTCTTTCAGAGCTGCTCTCAGTAATACCATACTCTTAGGTAAAATGTCAGCATGGACAGCTTGGAATTACTCATCTGCCGTTAAACGCTAGAACATGAGATGCTAGAGCTAGGGTCCTTTTCATTAAAAGCAGTTAAAGCAATTGCATTTTGCTTTAACTCTTTTTAATCTCCCTATACCTGGGCCTGAATCCCAGACAGGTGAGAACTATGTTTCGATTAATGCTGACCATGCAAGGGCACGTCACTTCAGTCTGTAGTCTTTTCAGTCCTGTGAACATTTTTCTCCACATTTATTCTGTGTTTGGACAGAGTCTATGGAATACAGATGAACTTCCAATACAATGCACAGCGACTTAGATAAACAGCTCCATATAGTATTTATGAGACCTGAAGGTTTAAATTCTCACTCAGTGCATTGATTACGTATCTTACGACTACAGGTGCTGACCTCTCTAAGAACAAATCACTCATGAATAATGGTCCTTGCAGTGCTTTTCCTTTTAGTTCATCATAATCCACAGCAGATACCCCAGTCCTACGTTAGACAGAGGTAACATTAAGGATAAACACCTGCAAATGAACATGCCCTGTTCAGCAAAGGACAGGCACTGTTTACTTGAGAGCTCAGCCAGCCCCTTTTTGATGAAAATATATGAATGCTGGAGCCCCTCTGCTATGGGGACAGGCTGAGAGAGTTGGACTTGTTCAGCCTGGAGAAGAGAAGGATTTGGGGACACCTTATAGCACCTTCTAGTATCTGAAGAGGGCCTACAAGGAAGCTTGGGGGGGGGCTTTTTACAAGGGCCTGTAGTGACAGGACAAGGGATAATGGGTTTAAACTGAAAGTGGGGAGATTTAGATTAGGTATCAGAAAAAAATTCATCATGGAGAGGGTGGTGAGGCACTGGAACAGGTTGCCCAGAGAAGCTGTGGATGCCCCATCCCTGGGAGTGTTCAAGGCCAGGCTGGATGAGGCTTTGAGCAACCTGGTCTAGTGGAGGGTGTCCCTGCCCATGGCAGGGGGGTTGGAACTGGATGATCTTTAAGGTCCCTTCCAACCCAAACCATTCTGTGATTCTATGACTTTTCAGTCTTAAAGAATGCTTCATGACTATATCCACTATTGCAGGGTGATAAATACGGACACCACATGTTTAGCTGGTAGTACTGTAAAAATTCAACAGCTCTTTACACAGAAGTTGCCAATACTGAGTAACATTGTCCAGCTGACTACATCACATCCAGCCGTTTAATCTCCCTTCCAGCAGCCAACACATTGCAATGCAGATGGAATACGAAGAATTTAAACAGCTGGACAGGGACTTCACACTCCTCACAAGTTAGAAAGCAATTCCTATGTAAAATCTTTAGGGATAGCTGCCCTTTTAAGGTAGCTGCATTTTGTTAAAAACATGATTTCAAGGACTTTTTGTTAAAAGGTTTTAAGATATGCAGCATGCTATGTTTTTTTAACATGTCATGATCCAAGAACCGAAGTGAATTTGTGCTTATCTAAGTGCATGATATGCATTATCACAGTAAGATGTAAGGGTCAAGCGCAGGCTTGGTATTAGAAGGTATCTTCAGCAACATCCATTTTCTGGTACAGGTCTGGATAAGGGCCCAGGTACACAAACCCTCTATTTCTTTATGAAGTGAACCAGCTAGATCCCTTGAAATTGCAATGAAATTATAACCAACGTGATGGTAAATAGAGGCCTATTTCTCACTATTTCAAGACCATGTAAAATTAGGAGCAGTTTCTAAAAATTGCTATTATTTTGTCTGCTCCTCTGATCACTGTCAGACACAACAAAAAATGAGAGGTGTTATTTTTGGAGGAGGCAGAACAAATGTTCTTTCATGTTACAGCTTTAAGGAGGCATACCTGGTAACTTTCCTTGTATTGCTAATTCATCAAATTCATTTGGAAACTTCAAGCCTTCCATTATTCTACCTCCTCCTGTTAAAATGTCATAAAGCAGCAAGCCAAATGAATAAACATCAGCTTGCTGATTGTAAATAACATTTCCTCTGGCAACCTCCGGTGCTCGAAATCCTGCAAATAAATCATTCATTCATAGTTATGATTCATACCGTGCTGAAGCCATCTTTATCCTTTTAAGAGCAAACACTTATTAATGAAAATGTCACAGGAAGTAAACATAAATGGCACACTATTTCTGGGCTGGCAATGGTTTGCATGTGGCAGACCTCCCAAAATACCAGTAATCAGTATAAAGGAAGGGGACAGCATACCAGTTACAGAGCTCCAGCACCATTACACATTAAATAATTCATTTAACGGTGAATACTGAAAATGATGGGCAAGTCTGCCGTCTTTAGGGGAGGCCTAACATTTAACATGACTTCAAGTCACTCCCTCGTGCACTATTTCCAAGACCTAAAGGCACTTTTTGAAATTGTTGAATTGGTCAGTGCTTTAAAATGGATGGTAATCTCTAAAGTCAGGGAATAGTGCAGGCATTTATTGCCTTTAAAAAAAAGTTACTGAAAGTTAAACAACAAGTAATTTTAGCAGTGTATCATCTTCATTATCACAATAACCCTAAATCAAGACAGAAAAAAAATAAATTAATGCATGTGATTTAATGTATCTTTTTAAAGATAACCCCTTGATTCTAAAGTGTCTACTTATTGTTTCTTCCAAAAGGGATGAAAACAAGAGCGCCCGGAGGTATAAACCTGGCATCACAACTTGTAACACAATTAGGATTACACTGTGATTTTGACTAGATTAAATTACTTCTTACAGACTAAGTAAAAAACATATTAGCCATTTTCTGACATAATGCACTGTAAACCAAAGCCTTTTTCTGTACCTGGTGTGCCTTCAGAGGTTTTTATTCCCATTCGGCAACAATATTGGGCAATGCCATAGTCAGCTATTTTTGCAATAACAGCTGAATTGGGATACAGGGTAAAGAGCAACACGTTGTGAGGCTTTAAATCACGGTAGATGATCATAGCTGAATGCAGGTACCTGTTAATCAGAAAAGTATTTATTGAGAGCATTCATAATACAGGGATGCATCTATACACACACCCTGAATGCATTATTCTCACAACAGTAAATTGTGTTCTCAGGTATTAAATATTGTGTTAAAAAATGTCAAACATCACCAACATTGCAGTGTTTTAGTACCAAGTCTTTCCTGAAGTGTCACTGGCAGTTTGAAAAACAAATCTTAGAAGTTTAAGCTCCATTGCTTCCTGATCTTCTTTCTTGGCAGGTTTTGTGGTTTTACAGTCACACATCGATAGCTCCTGAGGACATTCCTGCACTTTCAGAACTTTAAAAATGCACTAAATTAATTTCTTTGACATTGCAATAAGAAATCAACAGCCAGATAGAAATTCCACCTAGAACTCTTCCATTTCTCTACTTAGATGAGTACCACTTGTTAGCAGGAAAAAACAGGTAACAAAAGCTTGTGTCATATATCAGCTAATCAGTCATAAAGATACAAGCATTTTTCTGATCCAGGGAATAGTCTGCCTGAGATAAAAGATGCGGTTTTCATTTGCATCCTACCTGCAGCCGTTTTTACAGCAAGGTAGGAGTCACATTTACCTTAAGCCATCAGCTACATGTAGAGCTATCCTGTGCTGAAGCGTTCTAGTTAAACTTGCATTGTCTTGTTGAAGCAAACGATCGAGAGATCCTTTAAGGGCTAGTTCCATCACCAGCATCCGGGGACGGATTGCAGCAGCCAGCAGAGACACTAAACTGGGGTGATGGAGGTGACAAAGCACTGCGAGCTCCTGTAAATCATGAAATCAGATGAAAGAGCGCAAACAGCATAACCCCCGTAGCTCTCAAGTAAACTCAGAAATGTTCTGGAGTGAGGTCTTGCGCTTTACTTACGCTTTTTAAACCCTTGACTAGGGTTGGTATTCCAAAGGAAAAAAGGCAATGTTTCTTACTTGTCTGAGGAGCCTGAGGGAAGTATGTTTATTGAAAATCTTTACGGCAACATCCTCTCCACCATAGGATGCACGGTACACAGATCCGAACCCACCATCGCCTTTTCAGAGGTAAAATGGAAAAGAATATTAAAAACGAAGAGATCATCGAATCATAGCATCATGTAACGGTTTGGGTTGGAAGGGACCTTAAAAATCATCCAGTTCCAACCCCCCTGCCATGGACAGGGACACCCTCCACTAGACCAGGTTGCTCCAAGCCTCATCCAGCCTGGCCTTGAAGACAGCCAGGGATGGGGCATCCACAGCTTCTCTGGGCAACCAGTCCCAGTGCCTCACCACCCTCTCTGTGAAGAATTTCTTCCTGATACCCAATCTAAATCTCTCCGCTTTCAGTTTAAACCTGTTACCCCTTGTCCTGTCACTACAGGCCCTTGTAAAAAGCCCCCTCCATTTTCTTGTCGGCCCCTTCAGGTACTGGAAGGTGCTATATGGATACCAACCATTTCTCAAAAAAAAAAAAAAAAAAAGCTGAAAGGGTTCAATTTTAAAATGTGTGGATCATCTACCCTGTTAAGCTCCATGATCAGTAATCTAAACACAGAGAAAAGTGTCCTAGCGTACAAGTTAATGGAAAATCAAAACTCAATACCCTGAAATTCAGAATACCTTAAAAAATCCGTTTCCACAGAAAAGAAATCTCTGATATGTTTTCCATATGTTGCAGAACTGACTTCAATAGATTTGTTTACGTAAGCTCTGTAAAAACCTCCTGCCAAATAATGCTTACCCAAGAGAAATTCGGGAGCTTCGTCAAATTCCAGGTCATCATTGTTCAACATAATATTTCTAGGCAAATCAGCCAGGATCAGGTCAGGAGCAATCTGAGCTATGGGGATGGTATGTCTTGGTTGATCTGGATTTATCAAAAGGTCACCTAAGAAAAATAAATGAGACTATTAAAAAAAAGGGTTGTCACCGTTCAAAAGGCACTGAAAGGTACATGGATCTCTGAGTCAGTATATATATATATAAGCACACACACATAAACATACATATGTACATATATATGGAACAGAATGCTAATTGAGTTTGCCACTTAATGCTACATGTTTAAGTATTTTCAAGGTTCTATATATGTACCAATCAAATGTGATGGCAACTGTGGTTGTGTAATAACACCAAACTTACCAAGAGATTATTTCTCTGCCTATAAAAAGAAAGAATTCTCTTAGTATGCAGAATGTCATCATGAATGTTGCCTTTTACACTACTGTTGTATGTGGTCCAACCAAGAGATCTAGTATCAGTTTCACTGTGCTGGATTCAGTTCCGTGAATAAAGTTGCATTATTGGTATCATGACAAAACAATTCTTTTTATTACTGCCATTTATACATGAATGTACAGAACAGCTGCAATCCGTCCCATATTCTATACTTACACAGATGGCACTTACATAAAAAAAAAAAAGAACAAGTTGCTTTTGACTCGTACTGTAATTATTTCTTACAGCAACAAAACATTTTAAAATAATGTGAAGACCCCAAATGCTACAAAGGGGATGTCATATGATATTTATCTACATACAGGTATACCCCTAACCTCAAATGGCATAAATATATACCTTCTTCAGCTTTTTTAAGTAAGTCATCAAGTAGTATTTTTTGGTGCTCTTCACCATCCTGAAAGCTGTACAGAGCCCATTTCTTCAACAGTGTTTCCCCTTCACCACATACATCTATATCCAGCAAACCTGGAAACCATTCTTCCATAAGAGAATCTATGTGATCCACAACTTGCCCCAGGAGGATGCACCCTTTAAGAAACCAAGAGAGGGAAATTACAGCCTCAAACTGCCATACTTGTAATTACAAAGCTAAACACTACATTCCAAAGGCAAAAGCACAACAAACCAAAATGCCAAGCTGCAATCAAACTGGAGCAAAAATCAGGCTCAGGAATAATTAACCTTTTCTGCAAGAAGGTGCCGTAATTTTCAAAAAACTGTCTGGGTTGTTGTCAAATAGTGCTGATTCCACTAGACAATAAGCTTCAGGAGACCAGTTCAAGTAGATGCCTTGTCTCCAATACATTCTATTAGGACGAAGAGCTCGCTCTAGAAAATACAAAATTAGATTAAAAATCTGACCTCCATATGAGCGTCCTATTTTAAAATATGCAGAATAATTCGTGGTACTTTCCATATGTAATTGTGATTGTAGGTTTATGCCTTCCCAAATAAAAAACAAAATTAAGGCTACAACTTTGCAGACAGAGCAGTCTTGCAAAGGCTAAACGTGTCAACTGGTGCGCAGTCCTACAAAGCATATCCACACACTAAATACGTAATCAGATGGTAAGCCATGTATCGGGCGATGCATGTAGGGACCACAGAAATGCTTGGGTTCACTCAGGTTCCAATACAGAGTATCTTAGGCAACATAGGAAAACGAGTGAGTGATTTAAAATTCCCCTCTATCACACATATGTAAAATAGCAAGATGAGACTGGGATTCATTGCTTGGGAGGAAACTGAATGCCAGGCGAGCAGGCAGTTATAAATCATATTTGTAGAGAATCAGCAATGCATACTTTTCGTACTTTACTTGTCACCAGTATTCATCAATCACACATTAAAAAGAGATGAATGAAATTGTAAAGTTCAGCAGATAGATCTCCTGTCAAAGCATGGAATTGTTGGAAAAAAAGACCCCTCCTTCTGACAAAAGCAAAGTTTTTAGACTTTCATAAAGGGAACATCGATGAACCTGAAGAAAAGAAGTTTGGTTTTCTGTGTGGAAGACATATCCTTTCCTGTTTTCCTTGAGGAGGTGAATGGCAGTATTGCACAAATATAAGGATTTCCTCCATCTCTAGCACACGGAGAGAAACAGGCTGCTTACAACCTTCACTTCCTTCTGCACAGCACTGTGAAGATCAGGCATTATCTGGACATTTCTAAGTTACAAAAATGACCACTGATCTTTTTTACACATTTGTGAAGTGGTCAGAAATTACCCAAAGCAAAACAAATCGTGGGATTAGAGATTTAACATTCAAAGCAAATATGCTCACTATTGCTTTAGAGGATAAAGATTTATACCTCTTCCTGACAGCATGTAAGGTGATATTTCAAGCAACCTGTTGATCAGTCTGGACCAAAATCCCATAGGAAAGTACGGCATCTCATAAAGCCGGATGATAATTTCTGAATTTTCACAGTGGGGAAGCTCTATAACAGGCCTGTTATCAGATAAACTGAAAGAATAAAAATATTAGACAGTATTTAATGATGTACTTTATCCAAACTGAATGATGACAGATGTTATTTTTTATGTGAAATGTATTATTTCACATAAATGAATGAATGATTCAAATGATCAGGGAGCAGCCAGATGGTTTACATGCTCATTCTGCTTGCTTGTGCTAAAGTGAAGTTCTACTGTAATGTAATCCAAACAGCACCTCCCTAACAATCATTAGATATCAAACGTAAATGTGAAACACATATAAGGCAGGCAAGACACTCAGATGAAATCTTCCTATTCCAGGACTTTGAAGAACACAGGAACTCTAATCAGTGTCATCATGCAACACGCTCTCCGTTACGGGCTGGCTGGTTGCACTCAGAGAGTTGTGGTCAACGGCTCAGTGTCTGAGTGGGGACCAGTGATGAGCCGCGTTCCTCAGGGGTTGGTACTGGGACCAGTACTGTTTAACATCTTTGTCAGTGACATGGATGGTGGGATCGAGTGCACCCTCAGCAAGTTTGCCGACAACACCAAGCTGTGTGGTGCGGTCCACAGGCTGGAGGGAAGGGATGCCATCCAGAGGGACCTGGACAGGCTGGAGAGGTGGGCCACTGCCAACCTCATGGAGTTCAACAAGGCCAAGTGCAAGGTCCTGCACACGGATCAGGGCATTCCCTACTACAAGTACAGGCTGGGTGGAGAATGGATCGAGAGCAGCCCTGAGGAGAAGGACCTGGGGGTACTGGTGGATGAGAAGCTGAACATGAGCCAGCAGTGTGTGCTGGCAGCCCAGAAAGCCAACTGTATCCTGGGCTGTATCAGGAGAGGCATGGCCAGCAGGTCGAGGGAGGGGATTCTCCCCCTCTACTCTGCTCTTGTGAGACCCCATCTGCAGTGCTGTGTCCAGCTCTGGGGCCCTCAGCATAAGAAGGATATCGACCAGTTGGAACGAGTCCAGAGGAGGCCACAAAGATGCTCAGAGGGCTGGAGCACCTCTGCTATGGGGTCAGGCTGAGAGAGTTGGGCTTGTTCAGCCTGGAGAAGAGAAGGGTCCAGGGAGACCTTATAGCACCTTCCAGTACTTGAAGGGGGCCTACAAGGAAGCTGGGGGGGGCTTTTTACAAGGGCCTGTAGTGACAGGACAAGGGGTAATGGGTTTAAATTGAAAGCGGGGAGATTTAGATTAGATGTCAGGAAGAAATTCTTCACGGAGAGGGTGGTGAGGCACTGGAACAGGTTGCCCAGAGAAGCTGTGGATGCCCCATCCCTGGCTGTCTTCAAGGCCAGGCTGGATGAGGCTTGGAGCAACCTGGTCTAGTGGAGGGTGTCCCTGCCCATGGCAGGGGGGTTGGAACTGGATGATCTTTAAGGTCCCTTCCAACCCAAGCCATTCTATGATGCTATGATTAAGCAAAACAGGCATTATTAAACACATTAGGGAAATCTGTAACAGAGGCAGAGAAACCATTACCTGCTCCACATAAAGCAAAAAGACCGCATTCAAATTCATAACACATTTTTTGTCACCACATTTAATAACAACACTGTTTGGGAGGAGACATTGCCTCTGAGTAACTTGGCTATAGAAATTCATGGTTATGTTTTATATTGCAATAAATATCTGTAATGCTGGCACACCACGACATAAAGCTAAATTATAATCTTCCTGCTCCAGTCTCAAAGCACGGTAACTGTGAAAGAAATATTAACCTCATAAAGCATTTTATCATTCACAGATTCCGTTTGCCCACCGTGCTAATATGATGTAAGCTTTATCTACTACAAGATCAGCTTAACACTTCTGTGAAAGCATTTCCTGAAATGTAGTGCAGTAAGCATATATTGTGCTTTCACATACCAAAGTGATTTGATGGTCGGTTAAACTAGTTAGCCTGATGGGAGGTTGTTATTTTGATTGATTTCTGTGGCTCTCATTTGTAGGTTTAACTCTTTGCTTACCTGCTTGGGATTAGTAGTTGATCCTCTCCTAATGGCAAAGCAATCTGAAACTTTTCCAGAAGCTTAAAGTATTGTGACATGTAGATCTTAGGAAACTTGCTCTTCTTTAAAAGAAATTTTTCCACATCTGAACGCTTTACAATTCCCTTCGGATATTTAGAGGAGCCTTCCACTTTCACTGTCAGAATCTTTCAAAAAAAGTAAAAAAAAGAAATCAGGTGTACAGTCATCATTAGATTGCATTTTCCTGACTAACTTTGTTCGCTGCAATATCTGGTAGCCCATTATTTAGGTGGAAAGAATGGACTTGATTTCAGTGAAACCAAACATTTCCATAATGCTACCCAGCAAGACAGCAGTGAAAAAACTTAACCTGTCCAAGCCACTGGTGTGCTACCATTCTCCAGTAGCTTCCACTATTGCGTATCACATGGAAACGTATTCTACAAGTTAATTTGTGAAAGTGTTCTCTGAAAGCAGCCTACGTGCAGTGATCAGCACTTCACACAAGCATACTGGCATGGACACCACCATCTCCTAGGCCTTTTCTCATTCTTAATCTCATCAGCTTTAAAAGCTTGAACTTAGGTTTTTGCATTCCATTTCCTGCACTGAACAAAAGGTAAAGTTTCAGAGGTCAGAAAACCTGAGTTATATATATAAAACATTTTGAGGGTGTTTGTAGATGAACGGATCAGTGATGGCCTCACCTAACCAGTCACTCCATTACTTTCCCATCCCAACATATGAATCCGTATCACTCACTTTCCTCTGCCATCAGTACCAAGCACACAGTGACCCTTCTTCCTCCATTGTTACTACTTTAATGAAACTTCCAGCTCTGACTTCAACCTGTCACAGCATACTACTGGATTGCTCCGCATCCCTGGAGTTTTTCAGTTCTATGTGTATTTTTGTGTCTGGTGTAGATTTAATGGTAATGGATGTTACAGTGTAAGAACACAGGACCACTGAGACAGAAAGCAAAGGAAACAGAGCGAGCCAGGTAAACCAAACTGGGCCCTTAGAAAACTCTAGATCGTGAAACAGTAAAGAAATGGTGAAGCAGAATCACTAAGAAGTTACAGTGGTTTGAGACAGTGGAAAAAGTTCCATGAAGGTAGATACAGAAAGTAGAGTCTAACCTGTGCCATGATTTTACACAGCCACTTAGGATCTACAAAATACAGATCTCTTAGCTGCAGTGCTGGGTCTTGAAAATGAAGGAGTACACCTGCGCAAAGAACACTGTAATTAGCAATGCATTTCTCAAGCTCCCTATTAAGCAAAATAAATACCCAGTCTGGGCTGTTTTTCTTATATGACTCGATATAAGCAATTTAAATAATAAATACGGCTACTGGATTTATGTCAATAACTCAGGAGAGTAGCATGCAATCATGGTTTGTTCAGCTTTACCTTTATTTTCAGATGTTTTATTAGGTTTGTAATCTGACTTGGGTTTTTGCCAAGCAGCTGTGGTCTGTGTGGTTAATTATTTAATCTTATGAAGCCTATATGGCACTAAAATAAGCTGTTACATATATTTACCTAACCGCTCTTCTATTCCTGCTGTTATTGCAATTACATCTTTCTCCAGAAACCGTGCTGTCTAACCAGAAGGTATGATGTTTTCAAGGAGGGGGAAGATATATCAACTGTGATCTTTTATATCACGGAATTCCTTTATGACATAACAACCCGGATTGTCAAACTAAGGTTATCCACGCTTACGCATTTCACTTTGCCACTTTGTGGCAACCTTGTGCAAGATTTAAAAATGCACACAGGTCTGTCTGCTGCCCATTTGCAACAAAGTGCTAACAAATATATGCTGAAAATAACATTTTACCTGATTCATTCAGAAAGTGAATCGCGTGAGGGAGTTCATTTTCATCCAATTGTAACTGGCTTTCTTGTACCAGTTCCAGTAAGCGTTTCTGATCAATCACAGGAAATTCATCTGGGACATTTTTACGTTCCAGCAATATTCTCTTCTCCAGCTCCAGGTAGCTGTCAGGAATTAGCTGACCAACCACTGGTTGATCTCTGATCTGTATAATTAAGAATAGTAATCTCAAATGTATTCATTGATTCATGTGAAATACAGGCAATAAAGCTAAGATATAAGTTAGGTATTTCCACTCAACAGTTGCAGCAAGAAGGAACAAGAACACTCATTTATTGACTAACATGGCTTCTGAAAGGTAGATGTAACTAATTCTTCTTTCAGAATTATAATATGAATATCTTTCTATAAATGAATACTCAAATAAGAAAACATTTCCGTATTACACGTACATAAAAACCCTCAAACAATGCCTTCTCAGATGTCATTTCAAAGAGAAGCTTCGATTGAAGTAAAATGAAAATACTCACTGTATGAACAGATGGCATCATACATCTCAGGTTAACAAAGAAGTTAAACACCAATGCACAGTGGCATTTTCATGTGTCAAAAATGTAATTAGTACCTTGTGTAATTTCAGAGACTCAGAGCACTTGATGACAATGGTGAATACTTAACTCACTTTGTCTGACTTCTAAGCAGGGCCCTTATAACACTCCTTTCACAAAGTGTCTACATAAGGAAACCGTCTCCTTTCCTTCAGGCTACCTTACATTTGCATAGACGTTTAAACATCAGTTTAAGTCACAGTTGCAGGAGACGCAGATGTTACAGGAACAATTTTTAGGTATCTAAGAGCAAAGTGTTTTAAAAAAGCAGAAGGTCTCCTTAGTGTTGAAGCAGCGTGGTGAGATACAGGGCTATATATATTCTTACAAACACCAGATCTAATCATGCCAACTGGTTGTATGAGAAGTGGAATTAAACCATTCCGCATGAACAGACCACCTCCCTTGGCACCTAGCACTGGTTAGCTGCTCCTTGAACTGTGAATGAAGTTAGGCAGATTATGGATGCGGCTAAGCTGGTAGTTTCTGAGAGAGAAACAAGAGGTGTGCATACTCTTTCTCTCCTTTGTAACCATACCAGTGTGAGGCTGGTCACACGTACAGCATGTGCTCTATATAATCCTCCCTGTAGTAATTCAGAAGGAATATGGCTCTGCTATGACTTACGAGGTTCTGCCACTGACTTCAGTAGCACCTCTTCTCTTTAACACTTTATGACACTATACATGATTGATATTGTATAGATAGAACAGAAAAATATGTATACGCTTTTTGCTAGACATTGGATCCTGTCTTTCTACAAACTCCATGCCTGGGCTAGGCTCTTCATGTTTGTCATTCACACTTAGAACTTCATGCTGTGGCTAAAAAGAGAGGAAGGAATGAGTGGTAGGGATGACTTTGGAGACAACAAAACTATGAGTGCAGATTCTCCAATTTAGGAGGATCATTCTGTCCAAAAGGTCTTCTTTTCCTGCTTAATTCACCTTCATCTTTCTAGGAATGGCTTTACACCATGTAAAATGAAATCAGTAAATTGAGAATTAATGGGCTTTCAGAAACCATAAAATCTTATTTCCGGGTCCCCTGAAATCTTGCAATACTTATTACTGCAATTACATGTTGCCATCCAACAAAACCCGGTTTTTAATCAGATTTCTGCATAAGAAAAAGATGTCTGATTTTTGACTAAAGAGTCTATTTATGGCCCTAGTGCTTGAAAACATAACTTAGAAGAGATTTTTACTAAGTTGATTTTTTTGGTAGAAAATTAAATGAAAACAAACCTGGTGATTTTCCGTAATCATTTTGCTGTGCGTAACGTTTTATCGAAGTCAAGATGATTTTGCCATCACATTAAATAGGTATTTAACTATGTGTTAATATTTTAAGATGTATTTACTTACCTAAAACCAGGACGTTTTCAACATTACAAACAGTATGTAGCTTACCTTAAAGTGAAGACTTTCCTTTATTATGATTTTCCGAAGTCTGATAATGGAATCTGATTCTTCAGTAGCATTCACAAAGTGATAATCCTGGATTGCTGGGAAGCCTCGCTTATTCAACAGCTCTCTAGTGATTTTACTCATGCAGGCCTTACGTTGCATTTCACCAGAAACATCTAAGTGCGTGCCGACTAGAATGACGGGGGATGTTGAAGCTCTAGCCTGTTAGTAAGATCCATACAGCTGATTGACTCAATAGGGAATGTTGATGTTACTGTTTTATAGCCACATAAAATGTGAGCAATTTAGTCAAAACAATCAATACAATGAAAAAAGCAACCGTTTCTCCCTCTTTAAGTATAACTCTTTTAAATAAGTTTGAAATTGGAAATACTATTTCATGTTTTTATTCAGAGTAAGTGTAAACTCCAACATCATATAATAGCCCTGACTGGATAAGGCAGTAAAAATGCATCAGCCTATACCTACAAAACACATGTTTTAACATACAGAGAGCAATATATTTCAGGATAGAAATATTAAATAATCAGCTTTTCCTAAAAGGCAGCAGTATAGATCGTTTTTTTATACCTTGCAGATTAATAATACTGTTAGTAAAATAAGAGGCAGAACTGTACTTTTCATTAAAAACACCCCACAAAATGGAAAAGCAAAAGGTACTCTGCTAGTTGTCATCGGAACAGTGCAGCAATGAAACACCAGCAAGTAGTGCACAGCAAAGGAGAACACATCAGAAATGGTCTTCATCATCACTAAACTGACTGTAACCCTCTGACCTGTAACACTGCTCAAGGTGAAAAGAGTGAAAAAGACAAGTTTAACAAACAGGATCACTATACAAAATCTTGTAATTGGCATTATGCGGCCACGGCTAACCATCATACAAAAGGAAAATGTAAGTAGTGCTCACCATGGGGTGATTTCATCAAAAGATAAGAAAACAGAGCAAAAGAAAAATATATAGGCAGATTCTCAGTCCAGTTTCCCTACCATAGTCCTGGAATCATCCCTCATAACAGGATGCTAAGCATACACTTAACAGCATGATTTCAAACCTGCATTTAGTCAGTTTTAAATTATTCAAATTCTGATTTCCCCAGAATTTACAATGGCGTAAAAGAAAAAGCAGGTTTAACTTGTCATCCCTTTAATCCTACCCCTTTCTTCAATCGAGCGAATCGCTCCATTCAAAATATTGCCAGAACATACAAGCTATTCTTTTGCACATCACTGTGCCATTTTAGGTACAAAATGGTACTGGTCATGTCTTTCCATGTCTACAAATAATTTCATAGACAATATATGATGTATTTCAGCTCTTGTTTCATCTTAGTATTTTTATTTGCTGAAAAGCTGCTTTCCTCTTCCCCCATCTAAAAATATTTGTGGTTAATCTGCTGTTCACCAGCAGTTCACCAGTGGAATTCCATTCTGTACACATCCATGGCCTACCTTGATGTTAAAAAGCCACGGCTTCATAGCATCCACCTCTGCTTGTCCTTTGCTGAGATCATAAACAGCAAGATATAAAGCTCTCTGGGTCATAAAATGAGGATGGGTACTGTAGAACTCTTCTTGTCCTAAAGATAATAAATTTCCACCGTTTAGTACTGCCCTCATTTAACATCGTCATATCACAAAAAGGCAGCAGAACACTTGTTCTCAGATTGCTAATCCACAAAAGAAATTAAGTCTTACAGAAAATTATCTGAATTGACCGGAAACCTGTAATAACTTTGAATTTTAGGTAGGTACTCTGTGGTAGCTCATTGACTGAAGTGTAGTGCTGAAATACGTAAGCTAATTTTGAATTAAGAAGCGACCATGGATAAACATGGTTGTGCAAAGACAACTTGAAAGGTCAATAGTAAAGGACAATAAATTCTTGAAATACCTCCAAAATCCCACACGTTTAATATAAGCTCTTTCTTCATTTTGCCTTTCCCTTGAATGATCCAGTCTTTTACATCAATGCCTACTGTAGCTTTTGGAGAGCACAGTTCTGTTCGTTTGCATTTCATTAGTTGTTGTAGCAGGGTAGTTTTCCCACTGCCAGTGTTTCCAACAATCATGAGCTTCATTCTGTTATAAGGTACAGCCTTCTTCAGTCGTTGTTGAAGAAATCTGAAGAAAAAAAGTTTGCAGAATTTACAGAAGTGTACAACAAAGAAAATTACCAACAGAACTCAAGACCAAGGAAAAATCTAAAATGACAATATTTTCTTCAAATTTTCAAATTATCAAAATCTGTTTGATATTTCTGGGATTTTAAGAATCTATTCTAATTTCTGATTTGAAATTTGTAATTACAAAAAAATGTGTTCTGTGCAGTGCACTTGGGAACACAGGAAACATGTTAGAAATAAGTGGTAAGTGTTATTTATTGCATGGTTTATAGAAGCACCAAATTCAAGAATTAATACTATGATAGTCTAAAGTCTTCAGCCTGGAGAAGAGAAGGCTTCAGGGAGATCTTATCACAGCCTTCCAGTACCTGAAGGGGCCTACAAGGAAGCTTGGGGGGGGGCTTTTTACAAGGGCCTGTAGTGACAGGACAAAGGGTAACAGGTTTAAATTGAAAACAGGGAGATTTAGATTAGATGTCAGGAAGAAATTCTTCACAGGGAGGGTGGTGAGGCACTGGAACAGGTTGCCCAGAGAAGCTGTGGATGCCCCATCCCTGGCTGTCTTCAAGGCCAGGCTGGATGAGGCTTTGAGCAACCTGGTCTAGTGGAGGGTGTCCCTGCCCATGGCAGGGGGGTTGGAACTAGATGATCTTTAAGGTCCCTTCCAACCCAAACCCTTCTGTGATTCTGTGATTCTAAATCACTGTAATCTATTTTACATGTGTGTGTAGATAGATGATATGATACGATACGATAAAGGTAGGATAGGATACCTTCCATAGAGTAGCATGCTGGATTTCATATGACAAACCAGCCCGTCTTTTCAAAAGGATATGTTGTTTTCTTAATGCCTACTGCATATCCCGAGAAAGCAAAATAAGAATATTCAAAAACAATACGGCGACAAACCTGATAATGTCTCTGGCTTTGCACCCCACATGTTTGAAGTCTAAATTAAGGTGGAGTCCCTCCAGAGGAAGATCCCAGATTTTGGAGAGTCTTCCCATTTCATCTGGAAAGAATCTCAAATCCGGATTATGACTTACATCCAGAGAAGTCAAGTTCTCTAGGAAGCCAATCTGAGGAGGAATCTAAATAAAAAAGTATTTTAATGGGTATTTAAATATTAAAAAATGCACGAGCATGAACACATTAAATACTTAAGAAAACTAGGTATTATTTTTATCACTGTAGTTTAATTATTTTTTTAATAAACAGGCTTAATATCCCTTATGAATCGACAAAGGACCTCATAATGAATTCATACAAACTGATTATACGACACCTTCCAGACAGAACAGCTTAATAGAATATGATGATTTTCATTCACAGGAAGTACCACTTGCACTAATATACCATTTTATTGATAGAATTTACGATGATATGAGAGGTCATGTGAAAATCAAATGAACATTGAAAAATTGCATTCGATTGAGAAATGATTTCATTTTCTTTAGGTAGAATTGTACACTTTACCTCCTTTAACTTGTTGTGGGACAGGTGTAGCTTTTCTAGCCTAGACCATGCACATGCCTTTTCACTCAAGTCCAAGCTGTCTATTTGATTATGATTAAATAACAGCTCCCTTAAATTTAGTGATTTCCAGTGCATTGGTCCGGGTAGGCTTATGATCTTGTTTTGGCTTAAATCTACTGATCGCAAACTAAACACATGAAAATAAAAAAAGAGAGAAGTTAGCAAATGAAAAAAGTAAAAATGAGATTAACTTGAACGGTATTAATTTTTAATGAATAAACAAATGGAATCAATATCTGAACAGACAGTTGTCTGACAGGAATGTAGATAGAAGATGATAATTACTACCATGAGCAAAAATAATTAAGATTATAAGTAGGTGTTCATCACATCAGAAAAATCGTAAGAAAATACAGATCATTGATTCAGTATTGTATTCTTTCGATGTATTTGTCTGTGAATTAAATTGCCTGATCATGAAAGCACATGTTTGAGATGGTAAATTACAGAGCCACTTTAAGGAAGTGTACATATTGTGGTAATAGCCCACTTCCTTCTTCCCTCTACGATTTGCAGACATGCGTGGCTCTGTTCAGATTAGTAGCAGACACATGGTTCACACTCCTGTAGTGTAAATATTCAGTAATTCAAGTGTGAACAGTATAGTTAATATACTTTTATACCCAGGTACAAGAGAATAGAGTTCAGCTCAGGATTCCAGTCACAGCTGAGGGCAGGGCCGTGGAGTACACCTTTATGTGCAACGTCTAACTTACCGGCATAAATGTGTTTTAAAAGTTAATTGCAATCTAATATAATACTAATATGTATTTTCATGTGCTTTTAAAATGAATTTCAAATTTAAAAAAAAAAGCAATGGGGAACTACCTGGTATTATCAACTTTCTAAAACACAAGATTCCACATATAAACTATGGTGCCTCACTAGGCGATCTCTCTTTCTTTCTCCTGACTTAGGAGACTGACATCAGATGGTATGGATATCAGAATGTTTCTATGAATATGTTTGTAAATACATGTATGCACATAAACATATAGTTCAACTACACGTGTATTTAAGAACTACATATAAAAGGAACACTTCATTTCTGTGAGTCATCTGTTGGACAAATATGCTGTTTATCTTACTGTGGGACATGAAGCATGCAAAAAATCCATGCAACTCGTTGATTTGTCTGGGCTGGGAGATGCAGAATCTGAAAGCTGCACCTTTTTCAACACACTCATTAAATTTGCTGCTGTCACTATAAATGTTAGCATGCTGAAACAGTGTAATGTGCTTTTTGTAAATTTGATTAATGTAATTCCACAAATCTGTGGGTCTGCGCTCCCCGTGGTGCCATCAGGACTCACATCTACCACATCTACCACCTAACTGATCTGATCATCCCTTCCAAGCACTCCTTCCACAGTCTGATTTTAGTGACCTGTTAAGGTCGGTAACTTCTATAAAAAAAAGCAGAAGTTGGATTTTCACATGAGTAGTGCTTTGAAGGTGTATAGCAAAATAAATGTCACATGCTTATTATCACAACTCCATCTAGAGGAAGTGTCATTTTTTGAAAGTAAGTATCTTGTGATATTTGGGAAGTGAAAATCTAATCTCAGTAGCTTTGTGCAAAAGTCTGCAGAACTTCTTGAAAAGGAAAAATCGCTAATATATTTTTACTGTTGATTTCAAGAAAATAATAACATCATTCTGGTCTTCTCAGGAGGAACTGTCAGCTTCAGCAGTCAAGCTATGTACTTTCAATAACAACGATTTGAATCCGAGGAACAGCATTTCTCAAAATAATGAAGAAAATGTGACTGATTTGTCTTCAGCTGAAAGCTACTAAATTTTGGATTTAACCTGTTAGAGAGGATTTCCTGAAGATCAGTAAAACATGCAGAATTTTCTGCCTAACAAAGGTCTTGCCATCAGATTTTCTTCATCAAGAACTCGTCATTAACTTCAGTAAATAAACCAATAACTTACTGTGGTAGAAGAAGAATTGCTTCTGGAACATTCATAAAACCATTTTGGGATAACTTTAAGCTTGTTATGCTGGATGGCAAGGCAGGTATTATTTCTAGAGCAGAAAAAGAGGATAATCCTATTACTTTTCGGAACTGTTTAAATTATTTTTGAGACTGGAATTTTCTAAAATCAGAGTCAAACTAAGCAGCCTTCTATACACAGGTCTTTGTGCAAGCTACCAAAGGCAGAATCTGAATCTTTTTTTTAAAGGTTATTTAAAACTAAACTCCCAAAATGAAAGAAGCTTAGAACTGAGTTAATGTATTGGCCATTACCGCATTACATACTATTATACTTCATCTCATATGGGCATTAAACACTGAAATAATCTTACTTACACTTTACTGTATTGCCATTATACATAATATTCCCATAATTCACGCAGTGAATGGTGAGTCTTATGCATATAGAAGTGATTCTAATGGTTCAGCTGTGTTTAACGCAGGTGTAAGAGCTACCATCTGAAATACTGGGACAATAAATTCAAAATGGAAGATTTTGTCTTGAAGACAGAAATAAATTCTGACAGTAACTTGTGAACTCCTGCAGTATTATTCAAATCTCAACTATGTAATTTGTATTTTTCATATGTAAATTAATTTTGACACCTTTGCATAAAATATGCTAAGCCACTGAGCACACTCTGGTTTTAATTCAATTGCTTAAACACCGGGTTCTAGTGTAGATGATCTGCCCTGTGGTACCTGAGCTATCTGCACATGGCTTGGAGCTACAACATCAGAGCTATGGAAGACATACTTCTGGACCAGAAGCTCTAAGCCAAGTGGGCATTTTCAGAGCATCTCAAATGACATCTTCGTTCAGGCACGTGAATCCAACATTCTGTCTTATTCAGAAGACAATGCAGGATGTAGTGTGGTAATACTTAGAATAACAGAATCATTCACATTGGAAAAGACCTTTTAAGATCATCAAGTCCAACCAGCAACCTAACTGCCAATCCCACCACTAAACCATGTCCCTAAGCACCACATCTACATGTCTCTTAAATACCTCCAGGCAGAGTGATTCAACTACATCCTTGGTCAGCTGGTTCCAATGCCTGACAGCCCTTCTGGTGAAGAAATTTCTCCTAATATCCAATCTAAATCTCCCCTGGTGCAACTTGAGGCTGTTTCCTCTTGTCCTATCTCTTGTCACCTGGGAGAAGAGACCAACACCCCCCTCTCTACAACCTCCTTTCAGGTAGCTATAGAGAGCGATAAGGTCTCCCCTGAACCTCCTCCAGGCTAAACAACCCCAGTTCCCTCAGCTGCTCCTCACAGGACTTGTGCTGTAGACCCTTCCCCAGCTCCGTTCCCTTCTCTGGACATGCTCCAGCCCCTCAATGTCTTTCTTGCAGTGAGGGGCCCAAAACTGAACACATGATTCGAGGTGTGGCCTCACCAGTGCCAAGCACAGGGGGCCAATCACTGCCCTAGTCCTGCTGGCCACACTGTTCCTGATACAAGCCCAGATGCTTGTGTGATATGTATTTCAGTACAGTATTAAACCTATTTTAGTACTAGATCTGCAACTTAACATTGAACAATTTTCTCTGTCTTGAACCTTCCCCAACAGTGAGTACGATCGCATGCACACCCAACCATGTTTATGGCATCCACTCCAAATATAAAACCAAGATGAGTTACACTGAGTCAGACCAAATGTCCATCAAGCCCCATTGGAAGAATACTGCTTCCAATAGTGATCAAAAGCTGATGCTTAGGGAACTGTATAAACAAGAACAAGCATTCTTCTGTTCACCAGGACTCTGAATGCTGGTGGCTAAGGAATTCTGTGACTTGGAATGGTTTCTAGAAGGCAGATCCTATTTTCACAGATACTTACCAAGAGCATTCATCCTGGCATTGAACTGCTCCAGTTTTGTACAGCCCATGAAGACATTCTCAGCAAGGGATGAAATATTGTTCTTGCTAAGGTTTAAAATTTTCAGTTCTTTCAAGCATATGGGTGAACATAAGCATGAAATTTTGTTTCTATGATAACAAGAAGAAAAAAAAAATATCATGTTTTATTCAGAAACTATTAGCTAAAAAGTAAAAGTAAACAGTATTGATGTGACAATGCTATCCTTACTACTGATAAACCAGAAATAAGACTTCTATTTATATAAAGACTGACCAGTCAGCAACAATACTGGTACATGTGGCAACATGGAATAACATGACTGACACTAAGATTGTTTTAACTGCTTTGGAGAGCAAATGTCAGAATGTACTACAAGGTGTAATTCCCTGATTACATACTACAATCAATAATAGCATTCTTAAGAATTACATATAGGTATTAATTATCTCACTCACTAACAAATATGATAAAAAGGGCTGTTAAACAAGAAGTTACATATTTTCTCTGATTCTGTCATTTAAAATATGTCCATAGCAATAAATACAATTCCATGAATCATACTTTCAAAAAGTCTTTGGTGAATACAAAATACAGTGGAAACTCTATTCTGTATATAGAAAACCTAGTTGAAAATGTTAGAGAACACCGACAGTCCTTTGGATGAATAGTACGGCAGTAGAAAAACACGGAACTACAACATTTCAGTATGTAACTGACTGAAATTGCAATTGCTATTGGATTCTACCAAGTCCCACAGATACTCTCACGTACTTTGCAACACGACGCTGAAAGCTGTAGCAGTGTACACATTTGGAAGATAATGTCAGTGTTCCACTGCTGACTATGCAACTCTTCTCATGCTGTAACAGTCATCATTCTGGATGACAAATACATTATTCTCTGTTATGTTTGTTCTGGTACAGTCCATTTATTACTGCTACTCACCCTTCTAGCAATAGCTGTTCCATATTTTCAGCAACGTTCGTAAGAAATTCAGGAATGCACACCAGCTGATTGTATGAAAGGTTAAGTTGCTTTAGAGTTGGACATCTGAGGTATGGATCCAAAGCAAAGGAAGGTCCAATGTCATTTCGAGAGATGTCAAGATTTGCAATACAATTCATTTTCAGTAAATAAGTTGGAAAAGAAGTAAATCGGTTACTGTGCAAATCTAAGTAAGTCAAGCATTTCAAGGTCTGAAAGAAAAGGATAATTTGTTTTCAAAAAGTGAAATGAAAATATGCATTTATAGGTTTTCAACTGAGTTATATTTTTTATATTTTATTAATTTACTTCTATTTATCTCACTAGGAAACATAGCAGAAAATAGCAATCATACCAATGTAACCCGTAATATTTCTATGACAAAATAAAATATAAAGCATTCTTCAAAATTATTTAGCTCATTTTCATAAAATTTATCAGATATGAATTGTCTGCAGTTCTTGGTTCCATTTATATTTTTACGTTACATGGTGTAACACGTCCTAAAGCAGTTCTCTGCGGTCAATGACTTAAAACATTTCCACGAAAATACTTTTATTTCTAGCTGAACGTAAATCCACTGAATGAAAATTGAGCGAGTGTCTGAAGCATGAAAAAATACACACTCATATTCATGAGTAGCATTGTCATGGGTACATTGTTAGGGGCACACAATTTATTGTAACCAATCTCAACTTGTATCGCATAAAATTATGCAGAATTACTTCACACAGTTGTTCTGGAATGTTTGTAAGAGCATTTTGGTGGAGCTCCAGTTTCTCAAGATGTTCCAGATGACTAGTTAAGCAGCTATTCTGGCTGATGGCATCAACGTTCTCCAGCTCATTTGATGAAAGATCTAGGGATTTAATGTATTCTTTCTCTGAGATGAATGAAGAAAGACTGTCTGATGACCTCATATGTGGTGAAAATTTTGAGATGCCTTCTATTAAAACAAAATATGGGAAAAATAGCATGATTTAATTTATCACATAATTAAAATCAAGCAACTTAAGATCTAAAGATGCAGAAGACAGTGAATGTTTGGATATTGGTTAAGATCCAAATGCATGAAGACATCTATTAGGAGACAAAAATTTGTAAGACAGTAGGGAAGAGATGGATGCTTATGCACTGCACAACAGAAGTCGCTTTTGAAAGGGCACTCATGAAATTTCATTGCCTGTCTAATTCAACATAAATTATTTGTGAAGCCCAGGAAAAAATATCCCCTATATATGCATTATTTGTACGCCACTGCAGTATTTCCAGCATGTATTCTCCTCTTTGTCAACAAATATGTAACCTGACTAAAAGCTTTGCATGCTATGCTTGTGAAGGCACCAAGGATGAAAATATCTGTTACTTACTGGGGGTTTCATCTGAAGGCAAGATTTTTCTTTTTTGTTTCATTAGTGGTCCATAATCTGAGCCAGGTCCCTGGAAAATCCCACAAGAGAACAAAAACCAGTTACGGACATATGCAGATAGCTGAAATGATCTGAATTCCGTACATTTCTTTTTATTGTGGTTTCTTTTTATCAGAACTTCCAGGGGAACACAAAGGAACTGTACATTTCATCTAAAAAGAACACAGTTATTTACATCCCACAGTTATTAACACAGGTGGGATGATAAGATGGAGCAGGATATTGCAAAAAATAACTTCCTCTAGAGAAGCCAGTCTCTCCAGTTTCCCTTTACAGCCAATGGAAGGAGACAAGCTCCTCGCAAAGGAACCTGACTTTAATTCTACTGATTTTTACTGATGTCTTTTTATGGAAAGGATCTCTCTTCACTGACTGCAGCGGCACTCTGAAGATTAGCTTCCCTAAGGGGTAGTTCAGTCTTTGTGAATAGGCCCACAGTTTCTGTATCTGCATTTGAACATCAGACTGGAAATTTGAGAAATTCACAACAATGTGTACTTTTTACTGATCATCAATTTTTGCTGAAATAAACTCTCCTCTGTACAGTGATCTGGAACACAGTAATTGCACAGCAATAGAAGGAATTATTGAATGGCAACAGTGACACAAGAGCCCATATGACCTTTCCTAACACTTGATTATTAAGAATTTTGCAGTAAGCAACACAGATGGACTTACAAGAAGCCTGTAATGAATAAGGATATGACTTACCACAGAGTAGGAATGTCGCGGCAGAGTAGGAGAACCTCTTTGAAATGCCGTTTCCCTACAATATAAGTCAGCAACCGCAATGGAATTGGATTTCTTTTTTGTAAAAAGTGAACCTTCACTTCCTAGTACAAAAGAATAACACAGGAGGACAAATATGTAAGAGAATGTATTTAAAGGTGAGGCTCAGAATTCAACTGTGATGGAGAAGCTGACACACGATGGAGAGATGCATTTTAAAAGCATCAGTAGCGGCAGGATCGCACTGGTTAATTGCACGTGCCCAAGAATACTGTCAACATGTTTCAGAGTACCTAGGCCATACTAACCTGACGTGCTCCAAATATGACCCGCAGCTTGTTACATTGGTGCTTTATCATTTACGTACAAGGCCAGGCTGGATGAGGCTCTGAGCAACCTGGTCTAGTGGAGGGTGTCCCTGCCCATGGCAGGGGGGTTGGAACTAGATGATATTTCAAGGTCCCTTTGAACCCAAACCATTCTATGATTCTATGATTATTCCAGCAGGTTGGGATTATTATGCATGTTTCGTAACACCTATTTGTGCTACTGCAGTGTAAATAACTTTTTAAAGCAGAAAAAGTTTGTATTGTAATAGATAAATTTTCAGTCCCACATATATTGAGAATGAAACATCAAATGTCCCTCTGGCTGATAATTTAGGGTTATCTGGACCCATTTAGAGTTCCTCTTCTCAAAGCTACTCTCAAAACTCCTAAAATCACTCCTGTTAGCAAAGCCTGTAATTTTTTTAACCACAATTTACACAGGACTGAACAACACTTCTATGGGGGACAATAAATAGTACCTATTATATACCTGTGCTACAGTCCTACAGAAATGAAAGGTGGTGATGAATGATGTAAAGGAAAAGAACAAAACAAAAACAACAAAAAAAAAATCCTTAGGATCCTTTGATTCTAAGATTTAAATTCTTCACCTGTGATGATTCTAAGTATCCAACAGTTCTAAAACAATAGTGACACCTGAACAAACAGAAGTCATATTGTAAATTAAGCCCACTTGTTATTAACTTATGAATCTTATACGAAGAAATGCTTTTTTTTTGTAAGTTAAAGGCATTCAGATTTCCTGACATGGTTACCAAGAATGATGTTGGGCTGAACATTTACACTTTCTGATCAACCAGATATCTTTGGGATAGGACTTGTTTCACCCACTTTATTTGTTAACAACATAGTACTGTATACCAGACTCAGTTGTGCACACTTTATTTACAGACGACGCAGGGAACAGGGATTTCTAGATCACAAACCACCTGACTTCCTGCTGAGACAAACTGTGCTCTTGAAGCACTTGCTTTTTGCTGCTGACTATGAAAGTGGTATATGAGAATAGCTCAGAGTCATCAAAACAGTCAGTATCTAAATTTGGCTGGATGAATCCCACGTTCTCTCTCTACAGGAAATTAAATGCATGAAGAACTGATTTTAAATGGATAACTGAATGAAACATCCTGCTTCAAGGTCCTAATTTTGTAGATAAAACACATACTTATTCACCATAAACTGTTTTCCAGTAGTATCGCAAACAAAATTTTAGGTAAAAGTATTTTTTTCATTGGAAGGGTTTTATCTCAAATACCAATAAAGAACTGAATTACAGCTATGGTCTAGGCCTGGTACACTAGATTCAGAGTATAAAAAGAAAACAATTACCTTCACTATCAACATCATCACTCCAAGGAAAAACACTGTCCACTAATGGGTCAGAAATGAAATTCCAATCAAAGTTTTTATCCACTCCATCTTCAGAGAAGCTTAGATCAGAGGAGGCTCCCGATCTATCCTCTGAAATATTCTTCATCTGGAATTTAAGCACCATTCTTGCCAGTGCAGAACCCGCATCTGTATGTATAAGAAACCAAACAGATACTATATTCCCTAAGAAATCAAAATAACTTAAAAAAAAAACCCCAAACCAACCAGAAATAACTTGATTTATTCTCAAGGTTTGGCAATCTTTCCATAAGCATCTGAATGCTATAAAGAGGTCCTTCAACTGAAGGTCTTCATCTCAAACACTTACACAGTACCATTAAGACACATTTCATAGAGCAAATTCTATATATACTTACTTTGTTTTCTTAATGGAGTAAGTTTATCTGGGAACAAAGGAATGAGCCAGGAAGGTTCTAGTCTCCCAATACCAAATCCTCCAAGACATATACTGCTGTTGGCAACATCAAGGCTAAGCTTCTTTAAGAGCAAGCTGATGATTTGGCTATCTCCTCTCTTTATACTGATGGTTAAAGCACTCCGAACATCCTGCTCTCGAGCACCATTGGCTAATAGCAATTCCACCAATTTAGGATTATTTCCTTTCTCACAAACCTAATGGAGAACAGCAATTCAAAACATTATGCAAGGCACTCAAACAACCACACAGACTGAATTAAAAGACTTGTCTCAAATTCAGTTTAATTGTAGTTTTAGGATCCTGTCTCTTTTTCAATTACACAATTTCCTGCCTCTCAGAGCACATGCCTGCCTAAGTACCAACTCCCATTTTCCTGGTCTTGGCCCAAAATGCAACAAATGCCTGAGTTCCATAATTGTAATTTCTACCATAAGTGCACACAATTTCCAGGCAAAAATGAATGGTAGTTTATGTCGTTCGGTTATTGCATGCCATCTATGGCAACTCCATAGAACTTATCTGTTCCGTGGAAAAAAGACACTTAGGGGTCATTTTGACATGTCATCTGGACATCAGATGAACAGGCAACAACTGTGAGACTCATCAAGCCTTGCCTAGTGGTAGGGAGTTCAGGTACACAGCCTTCAGTCAGTTTTCCTCCTTCCAATCTCTCTGCCTGCGTTGGTACACAGAGAAGTGTTCACTGTGACTGTTAAAAACAAATTTTATAAATACTTCCAATTATTTCAG
This sequence comes from Rhynochetos jubatus, assembly GCA_027574665.1. Classification (NCBI taxonomy): domain Eukaryota; kingdom Metazoa; phylum Chordata; class Aves; order Eurypygiformes; family Rhynochetidae; genus Rhynochetos; species Rhynochetos jubatus. Next base: position 15,830,035 of record CM050652.1, read on the forward strand.
TATTTCCACTGTGATTCGCTAACACCGATTTGCTGACCTCAGATGCCGTGGATGGATGGTTGGTTTCAGACTCAGCTGTGCTTTATCACCCAGCCAGCTCTGCCAGCAGAAGTGCCTAATTCACTTCAGGCAGTAGTGGTGGGGTTATCTCAGGCCATTTAAAACTCCGACACTGAAGCAAAATTAGGAAGTGTTCACACACAGTGTTTCTCAAAGAAGTTTTTAAAGGCAGTCACATTTAGCAAGGAGCACTTACAAGCAGGTGGGAACAGCCTCTCCGTTGGCATGGCTGAATCCAGATGGGATGTTTGTCTATGGCCTTATTTAAGACACCAATATATTTCCAGAGCTGATGCTCTGGATGTGGCTACTGTCTGGATAAAGCTCTTTGCAACTAGTGCCAATGCAGGCATTCCAAGATATTACTTTAGCTGTGTTGACAGAAGTCAGATTTCTAACCAGAACAGTTAAATCAGCACAAAATCTGGTGACTACATCCATCTTTAAGCATAACACAAGGTAAAAAAAATCCACCCTCCCAGGACAGGCACCTGGGCAAAGTCTTCTTTGCAGGTCGAAATTAAGCACACCGAAACCCAACTATGCACAGTGCTGCCTGCTGGTCTCTCTGTACTTCAGCCTCAGAGAGCTTGGAAAGAGCTGCATGTGGAACATCAGTTCATGGACTGGGGTCTAATGGGCTTGATCTAGCCTGATTAGTTCAGAAACAATGACTGGGAGTTTGCAAATGTTGAGCTTAAGTCTTCTTCCCCAGAAATATTCCAAAGCTAAGGCTAAGGCAGTACTTGACTGAATCCAGGTTTGCATGTGAACAGGGTAAACAATCAGAAAGCATGGACTTTAAAGTGAACTTGTACCAGAACAGAATGGGCAGTGTGGGCACATTCTAGGTGACAGTGACCCTGTGACCTTCAGTAAATGAAGGGTGTTTCAATGAACATCAGACTGAGCATGAATTCACCATGAGTAGCACTGGTTAACACCACTCAGGTCACAGTTAGATTGCACTGGGCATTGCTGCTGTGTTCTGCCAAATACATGTTTACATGAAAAGAGAAAGAAACCCAAAAGCCCAAATTTTAAATCAATAAAACTATATATATTTCCATGTATTACCTGATAGATCAAAGAGTTTGTCTTTGTCTTCTTATTAATATCAGCTCCCAGTAGAAGTAAACATTCAGCCATAATACTATTGTACTCAATACATGCTTTTTCCAACATCATATTTTTTAAATCATCATTTTCAGCTATTTTAGCAAAACATTTACAACACAGGCTTTGAAACTGAATGGGAAGACAAACAATCAAAGTTAGGTAAAAAAAAAGCACCAAAATTTTTCAGCTATGGAGGTATCAAAAGAGAGGAGATACCTGTCGATCTCGCTGGTCAGTGAAACACATAGACATCTGGTAGAAAATGACTGTGTCAAATGATTCATGTACCAGCAACTTTGCAAAACAAGGTGACAAGCCAAGAATTGACAAGATTGCATGGAATCCCTAAGAACACAATGAGAAGATTGGGATAAGTAGAGTGTTAAAAGTGTGTCATTTTAAAACAGGTTGTGCAACAAAATCAAATTTCAACCCAAAAGATGTGTGCTTTAATTTTTTTTCCTTTCTTTTAAACATGCAGTAATTCAAAATTTGGAGATCAGGAGACAAGGCAGAAATACTTAGTGTCTCTCTGTTTGTACAGTAGATTCAGGCTTGCTTAGCTGACCCACTTAAACAGACATTAACTGACACTCTGAAAAGCCAAATTATGCACCATAATATCCGACAACATCCTGCCTGGCAGTGACAAATGTACTCGTGATTTCCTGAAAATGTACAGAGGAAACCATCTCCTCCTAAGGATATGGGATGAAGATGCATCCCCTGTCCCAACGTGTTGCTCTCTAATTCTTGAATTTGGAAAAATACATAGGTTAAATGAAAAACTTAAGAGGTGTATCTAAAAACTAAAAGGAAATACAGAGTTGTGCTGTGGTTCTGCAAGCAAAGTTCACCTAGAAGGGTGAACTGAGTAAATCACAGACTCTGTCCTAACCTAACTGAGACTAAATTACTATAAGTAGTTTCATTATTCCACCACATTATTTTTATTTCTCTCTACGCTGGCTGCTAAGCTAAACTTGGAAGGGTTGGGGGAAAAACAGCTGTAAAGAAGGGAAGTTCTACTTGTGATATTTTCATATGGATCTGAAACAGAAGTGCAGAAACTCTCACAGGAAGCTGATCTCACAGACAAACTCCATTCCGCTAGAAAAATGAAACTGGCAACAAACAGGGAAAGCTTCTGAAGCAGAGGAAACAGAACTTTCACACGAGGAAGACTAAACGTGTATTTGCAGACAGAGTAAGAACTCTCCTTCGATATTCAGAAGTAGAACCAAAGTCTGACTCTGACACAGAATTCCAGTAATACTTCTTAAATACAGCATTCCTACACTAAGCTTATTGCTAGTGCCAGGGCTAGCAATGAAGTTATTTTCTATTACTTTTCAAAAAAGGGCAATCAATAATGATTGTTACTTCATTAAATGGTTATAGACTGACTGAATAATGGACCATGACTGAGAAATTTGTTATAGTTTGCAGATCTCAGAAGTCTTAGATAAACACATAAACCTACACATACATATTCTTGATTGAATATATGCCTCCAAGAAAACCATATCTATGGCAAACATATTGGTTTAATTATAAAGGCTTATACTAATCAGTAATCGCAATAAGATCCAAGGGAAGCGAATAAAATAAGAAATTATACTTCAAATGTAACTAAATTAAGATAATTTTCTAAGATTTTGTGTTTCACTTTCTTCTCTGTATGTAGAAATAACACATACATGCATCTGGATTTCAGTGACCTCTCTAAATCGTCGCAGCGTAGAAACCAGAACTGTTGACAGGACATGCATAGTTGCAATACACAAACTCTTTCTTGTAACCAAGGAGTGTAGAAGACTCAAACCCAAACACTGTATGTCTAGAAGAAAAAAAGAAAGATTAGTAACATTGACTATTCAGACATTCTGAATGGAATAAACCCATGACCTAAGCAGTGTTATACTACTAATATTCCAGAAAATTATTTGCATAAGCTGTTACAGGGCCAGGCGTAAGTACAAAGTGGATGAACCTGAGGACTATGCAGTGCTGCAGACTTTTCACACCACGTAACATACTTCATAACCAGAACCAAAGAGTGTAACAGATGATAGGTTGTAGCTTCTATGGTTAATCAGCCCCTCCTAGTGCATCAATGACGTTCAACTAACAAAATATCTTCCCTACCTTGCTCGTCTGGATACATCTGTAGGGTGTGAAGCACAGTGTCAATAGCTCCCTGCTGGGTTAAAATGTCTAGTGCACCAGTGCACTCAGCTACAGAAGCAAGTAGTTTTAATCCACACTTCTGAATGCTAGGGTTTCCAATAAACTAATGGAGAAACGAATATAAAATCAGATCAGGTTTGTTCTGCTTAAAATAGCAAGAGAAGAGTTGCTGTTCTTAAAGTTGTTACGAACAAGCGATGGTGTTCTTAAAGCATGTGAAATTACAGTTGATGTGACAATTAACAACAATCACAATTTCAAAAACATTTCCTTTTCAACCATCAGTTTCAGCTGCTCATAATCTCCCCAGATTTTCACATTTGATTCTGAGAACATCCTCTAGCCAGTTTTCTAATGGAGAGTGGGATTTTTTTCCTCAAAGTTTCAGTACGACCATTCACAAATTCACACCATTTTGCAAAGATGAGTAAGAAAATGTACTTCATTCATGGTTACAAAGGAACAAAAATGGGTTCTTTGAGAACCAGCACAAGTGATAAACACAGAGGCAATTGAAAAAAATACAGAAAGATATGAAGCAACATACCTGTTACTACAACCCATCAAGGCTTTAAAAGCTTTAGGTTTAGTTATATAGCAGTTCAATAGGTTATTTGTGATCATTTCTCCCAGTTTTCTCCCACTTCTAGATGGAGAAAACCTAGATGAGGCCTAAATCTGAAAATGTGCATAGCTGTCGCAGTGACTTGCAAATCTGCAGAATTATTATAGTGGGGTCATGCCCATCTTCTCCCTTATTCTAGTTTTTCATTAAAATACATCAATTTCTAGCCCTTCTGGTTGATATTGTAGCACCCCAAAACACAAACCAGCTGGGACAGAAAAAGCAATTGGGATGGTCACAAAGCACTGGAGACTGTAATACATTCTGAAGCAAAAATTAATTTGCCTCCCCTGTTAACTCCTATATCCTGTATCTTCAGGTCAAGAAATGTCCTTCAGACACTCTAGCAATCGTCTGCTGATACATTCTTTACCCTGACTTTTATAATAATCTAATATAAAATGTAAGAGACACAAATTTCCTTGACTCAAGCCTAAAATTGTTGAGAGACTTCTAAAAAATCGTGAATTGCTACATTCATTTTGATTGTGGTCATGTAAACCTTGTAGCGGTGGGATTCTTCTGAAGGTCATGAAGTTAAACCTTTCCTTGCAGTAGGATTTAAGGTTAATTTGCTCTGCAAAGTGCCCAAGTGGGGTCTGCTTCAGCCTTTTGCATTTTAGCTTCCCCTTCAAGGGGGGAAGCTGTGATCATTGTGTTTTCCAGTGGCTGGAAGAAGTCACAGAATTGAACAGTGAAAAGAATGGAGACAACTGAGAAACACCCTTCTGTTGAAAGCAAATGAGTATGTATCCATGAAAGCCATATGGAAGAACCACTCAGTTCTAAACGTAGCTGAGGTGTAGGCATGAGGACACTTTTCACATATAAATCAGTCCATTAACACATCACACATAAACTGTATACTTGAAAAAGAAAACAGCCGTGTTTTTATAAACCTCCTTCAGAGTTACTGTATAAAGGATCATCTAATACACTCCAGAACAGAAAGTAAGAAGAAACCCCAAACAATAAATGAATCTCAGGAATTAAGATTAGTTCTATCAAATCAATAGGAAAATCAATGCAGAGCTAAAACTTACAAATTATTCCCCACTGCAAGTGTAAGATAGTGACAAAATTCATTAGAATAAAGATTTAACTATACCCTGTTCAAAGCATTAAGCACCAATGAATGAGTTCCCTCCAACAGACACTGGCTTTTAATGACTTTTACTGTAAGTGCAAAAGCAGCGTTTCCCACATCTCTGGAAGAACCATCATGGTGTTCATTCTTTGTATCTGCAACAATGGAAAACAGCCTTCCTCAGAAAAACGATTTAATACTCCCCCCAGTATCAACCCAACATTATTAACCCAATATTGCAATCAAAGTGAACACACGGGTTTTAACACCTGACCCAGAGGGCTTATTTCAGATCTTAGGACATTTTCAGAATGTTGTAGTTACAGAGACTGAAGTCCCTCCAGATTTACATTGTAGTGTGAGTACACAGTGTTTGAAATGACAATTTCACCATATGTTTACTCACTGCTTACTCTGAAAATGCAAAATCATGCTGAAGACTTTTGCCTAAGGTACATTACACTATATATTACTTTTCTGAGCTATGAGGTTTCTTGGTGTTCCTGATACCTACTTCAGAATGCCTCTTCCTTCTGGAAAGGAGACACTACAGAGAAGATAGAAACCTGTTGCACTTTCTCACCTGGCAGCATATCATAGGCCAAATTTTACCCACAGATGACGTAAGTGTAAGGCGAGTACAAATAAAAGTACAGAGAAAGGTCTTTCAGACCTTCAGCTACCTACATTTCTGGTAGCTATTGGCACTTGCAGTCAAGTGGCACTACACAAAGTACACAGAGACCCATTAAAAGTCACTTCAGCATTCATATTTGTTCTGATTACTATTTCCCCCATGAATTACTTATTTCCTAATTAACCTGCACGTTCCAACATCCCATTGGCGCTCTCTTTGATTACACTTGGGCAAAAAAGAGCCTTGCCTATATGTTAGAATACATATGTCAAGTCTTCATCATCGTGCTATTTATTGAAAACTGCTGAGAGACACTTGCCAAAAGTTGTTCTGGAAAAAAACCAGTACCACATGTCTCTACTCTCACGCTTAGTATCAAAGGAAAAAAGCAGGATATATGGCAGTAAACCAATAAGAAGAGTTAATTTTCCCCAAATTCTATTAAAGATACAGAACTAAAAAAGAACATATTTTTCACACAGTGTGTATCCTTTAAAGAGTTTTTTTTTTAAGAAAGTAATTTCTAAGCTAGGCAGTTTGGCTTCTCCTTTTCTGTAGAAAACAGTGTATAATAGTATGTGTCCTATCTTTAAATCACTGCCTTTATTTTTTGATGTCAGAGGTCCAATTTTTATGTTCCAAGAGATACTACTAAAACAACTGCATTTTGCAGTACAACAACGTTGATGTCATTATCGCTGTTTGCTCTCACTTAAAGGTTACCTATGATGAAAACACACAATCAGAGCGATAGCTCCAGACTCATCCCCTGAATTAATGGAGCTAACTCTTCACTGATGAAATCAAGGGAAAATCAGCAGTGATATTTTGGTTTGTTACCTTCAATCTGCCAAAAGGTTTCTTCCATCTTGTATGCTCTTAGTTACAGCTGCTCTCGGCTAAGTACAGAACTCTAGTAAATCCTTTGAAGCCCCATTGAAGGCTGTCTCATTAGACAAGAAAGACTAAAACCCAGCTGTTGAACTCTGTTCTCTGAATTGGTGTCTGATGCCACACCAATTATATCTTTGGATGACTTACTGGGCATCATGAAGTGTAAAAGGACTCGAAGTGCTTCCAGTTGTAGAGAGAGTGATTTTTCATGTTTCCTCATGGTTTTTACAACTTCTGATGCAGCTACTGTCATTATATCCAGATGAAGGAAACTGAAAATATAGTTTATAAAAAATATAAAAAGAATGCATTTCTAAATTTCACATGTATTTGGTTCCTTAATTAACAGCATGATATCCCTTTAGAACACTGTAAATCTGGTTTGAGCTATGAAATATAAATTAAACTATGCTACTTTTCTTCATCACAGCAAATACATCGTTTTCATGGCATTCCATGAATTCAGTCTATGTAATTAATTCCACTCTAGACTACTGAGGGATAATTTTCAATCCAGTCCAGGATAGTGATAGATAGAAAGTATAGTATTTCATTAAGGGTGAGTGGTGGATTCATATATTTTACTTTGATTCCAGTCCAGATATGTGAAAAGATACATCTTCCTTAATCCAGTGTTCTGCAATTGTCATAAAGTACTGATAAATTGTCAGATACTGGTAGAATAAACAGAGAAATATCAATCATGTTAGGTTCTAACCTTGAAGCAAAAAACCCCTGTCTGAACATCATTAGCATTCCTAGAAATGGCAGTAGCCAAAGGCCACTAGTTCATCTTAAGGTTATTTTCTTCATTTTATAAAAGTTTTTATTCCTGTGGACATGTTTATGAAAGTTTTGAGATTTTTTTCCTTATAAAATGAAATTATTCATAGGAAATTCTGTGACTGTATCTTGAGTCTGTCATTTTTTTCACAAAGAGTTTAGCATATATAAAGGTTTCAGGGAAGGCAGGAAAAACACGGCAAGACACTTTGGATCATGTTCCCACCCTATACATCGGTATTTATGAGTCACAAGATTTTTTCCAGTCATGTTCTAGAGCATTTGCAAAATCCAGCGATATTAACACAATGTTATTTTAATAATCAGAATTAAGACTGAGGGAAATTTCTTAGCTCCAATGGAATTCAGTGTGGCTAACAGGAGGAGAGACCACCTAGCCATAGTCTATTCAAATGTCACTGCTCAAGAACCACAAAGGGAAGAACCTGCAGCTCCCACAGCTGGGCATTTGACCTCAGGGCTTACAGTATTCGATGTCTTGAACAGGGCTGTCAGCCTGTGGCTATTTTAATATCAATGACAGTCAACAATTTAAATGTAATCAGTTACAGCACTGAATCCCACAAACCCCCACTTTGGAAGTTGCCACATATTTCTAAGTATATTACCTTCCGTCGAAAACATGGTTGAGAAGTCTGCAGACACCTTCAGCCACTTCAGGAGAATGTGGATGTTTCCGCATTATATCCAAAACATTCATGTGTATTCCTTTAGCCAAAAGTGTCTTCCTAATATTTACTACAACACAGAATAGCAAGCATCCTATAAGTAAATCTCTCCCATTATATTATATATAGTTGTCAAAACCAACAAAACCGCTTTTTCCCATCTTCTTCAATATTTCTGCTCACCCAACACACGTTATAGATGTATAAATTACTCAAAAACAATTTGAGTGGAAGCTGACTTCTGTTTCCATTGCTTAATCAAGTGCATTATAATTCCTGAATGACTAATAAGTTTAAATACATCTGCTATTTTTACTTACAGAAAATTAACTTAAGGGAAGGAGAAAGGCTTTACTTTTATTTTCAAAAATGTTTATTCTTAAACAATTTTTCCTCTTAATTGCACTCTGTGATCACGCATGAAAGCTAGAATTTAAAACTTTAAAAAAAACTTCTAAATTCCCAAATAAGACTTAAAAAATGAAACTGTATTTATTTAATCTATTCATTTTATTAATTATTTTTTTTAAAAAGTTCCAATACCCGAGCACATGTTGTAGCTCTAACTGTAACCAATACAGCTCAGAACAGTTTAAAACTACCCTGCATTATCATGGTAACTATACCAGTTCTTGTCATTCCCAGCTCAGTATGTCCATTTCCAAATGGTTAATTGAAGCAATACTGCATTGTGTCAGAGGGTTTTACTAAGCTTCTTTATGTCTATCATTTCTGGTGTAAGCCCATTCATTCAGGGGGGAAAAAAAGAAGGAAAAAAAGAAGAAAGAAAAGACAAAATATAAATTTGCCTTAGATTTCCAATGGGAATCCGAGGCCCACTTGTCAGTAATTTTTTTATAACTTTAATGCTATGCAATTACCTGGTATAATGTATGATAACAGTATGCATACATTTAGAAGATCTATTTCTTGATACAGATATATATTTATGTCACAACTAACTATAGAACCTTTCATTGTTAGGTTTTATGTCCTTGGATTGCTCAGCAACCTAGTGATAAAGCAATGCTTTCTCACCTAGAGAACCGCAATTAACCATTTTATCTTCCTATCTAGCCAGTGGTTTTTAATGTGCAGTCTACAAACCACTTGAGGTCCATAACCATCTCAAAGGGTTCTCGGAAAGGTATCTAACAAAAGCAGGCCAACTGTCAGAAGGCTTAAATACTCTACTCAGGGGTCCACATCTCCACTGAAAAATTTTGAGGGGGTCTGAAAATTGGAAAAAGTTAGGAAACCACGTTAGGGACACAGTCAGGACTACAGCAATCTTGAAAACTCTTATGCACATGCTTAACTTCCTATGCATAATTTGATTCACTGAACTCAACAGGATGGCTCAAATCCCCTGTTAAGCAAGAAAAAGGTATTTGTTGGGCTGTAATCCTTACTCATGTGAGTTTCAACAATACTGCTCTTGACGAAATACAAACATATGATCCTATGGTAAATGTTTAAACAAGAATACAAAGAGAACACACTCTTTTCATATCTCCTCATTCAAAAAATAGCAATTGCAAAACAAACTGGCAGAGAGCTCTTTACTTCCGTTTACTCTCTTTGATACTAGCCAAGAATAGCTTTTTCAAAGCAAGGAATAAACCTGCCTACTAAACATAACCGCATTATATTCTAATCACAGGGAATATTGTATTCATACAACAGCACACTAAATGTTCTTTAATACTACAGCACTTTATTAATTAAAAATAAATATAATGAAATTGCCTTACCATTTTGTTGTGACAAAATTGCCAAGGTACTAGTGGCTGCCTGAAACACCTCTTTGGAAGAGGAGTGCATCAGCATGGAGAGCATCACTGCTCTGTCTATCGGGAACCTTTCACAGAGAGAAACAAATCACTGCACATTGACCATGTTACAGCAGTAACTTCATAACTGTAGTTCAGTTTCTTAAAAAGGTATTAAGTGACATAGTTAAATTTTCAGATGATTGTACTTGGCTTCTAATATTTTTCCTTAGCAACTGCTGACAGCAAGTCCTTTGCAAACTATGCATATTAGCCCACTCTGCATAGTACTGAATTCACTTGGAACCATGCTTGGACTTGAGGTGCAGAAAGGGGTACAAAAAGGCTTAGGAAAATTTGCATGAATAAAATTTTAAGCAACCCCAAAAAATGGTTTATGTAAAATCAAAGTCTGTGTCTTACCCATGCCTAGATTCTCCCTGATGAGGCAGCACTCCCCCTATTATGCCCTTTCATCTGACTTGCTGGAAAACAGCACTGCTTTTCCAGAATCCTTATGTACTAGATACCTTAACCTTCTATATTTTCCTGACTCTTACATTCTTTAATCTTCCCTATCTTTGTCGCACCTGAAGAAGAAATTCCTTGTGAACTGTAAAAATCAGCTCTATTAGACTGTGTTCTGACCCTTTCTTCAATCACTAGCACTTTTGCCTCAGCCAAGGTTAGCACACTTCTCAAGAAACTTTCCAAGTGTTGTTGATCACCATGCATTTCATCATATGTTAAAAAACAAAAAAGAAAAAGGAAAATAATTGAAACATGAGAACCCAAATCGCCTAAGAGTAGGCTTTCATTTTTTTCAAATTCAATTTTCAAAAATACAGTTAAAGAGATTAACACTCACTGATTATCTCCATCTCCAATCTTCTCATGAAGGTTGTGTTGATACAGAAACAGATTTTTCAAAGCCCAACATGCAGCCTCCTAAATATAAACCAAAAGGAGACAAAAGGATTAAGAATGCCTGTAGAATATAAAACATATATGAAAAAATGTAAAGAATTTAACTGTTCTTCAGTCCATGACAAAGCTACAAGGTGATTTATGTAGAAATACAAGGTGTGGACTGTCACATTCTTTATAGGCCTGAGTTACAATCACGTGCCATATTCTCATTATTTGATTTGCATTTTGATATTTAGGCCAAGATTAAGTCTTCCGTTGACATTTTGCTGCTGTATACAGGTATAAACAACATACATAAACAACAATCTTTGGATGGCCGAAGTTTCGGGTAACAAGTCTCAACTACCCACATTTGATCCAGAGGAGTAACTGTTGAGGTGAACAAAGATAACAAAAGCAAGAGAGATAAGATTTATTCTAACTCTAATCCAGTCTTTAAGGCCTTATTTGCCTCACAAATGATGTTGCTAAATGTTATTTAATGCATAATGCAGTCTTTCCATATCCCCATTATAAAGAAATTCTCACCAGCACATCTGTGTTTTTCCGGTGTAGTTCTAATGCCCTGTAACATGCTTCCAACCAGCATAATTTTTCTGCCTCCTCCTCTTCTTTTCTTTCCTCTAGGTCTCGGTTTAAGAATATTGTTTCAGCTTGAAATGTAAAATATTTACAATAAATTCTTTTGTGAAAACAAAACACTTAAGTCTACTTTCCTGTAGCCAGGGAGGTGCTCATACTGCCCATGTGCAAAGATCAGCAGGAGGTTTAGCCTGTTCTTGGAAGGGAGAAGTCTTCTGACATAGACTCTATGACTGATTGGGAAAATGTCTCTAGGGTCATAAATGGATTAAAAGAATTCATTATAGTGTAGTAAATTAGGTACACAGGTACAGATCAGTCAATGCTTCAGAAAGACCTGCACATACTTTTTTGTTGTTGTTGTTGTGTATTTACATACAGAATACCACAGAAAATATAACTGTGATTCATTTGCACGTAACCATTTATCACAGAGCCCTCTACACTCCGAAGCAGTGCCATTAAAAAATAAAATGCAAATTGCAGTTGCTAGGACAGGAACCTGTGGTCCTAGAAAGTGCAATAGAATTTAAAAGAAATCATTTTATACCTCTGATTTTTCAGCATTTAAGGAAAGAAAAAGTATCAACACTGCCCATAATATCTGAGGCTTACTGGACTGTATACTGATTTCTACTATTTGCTATTTTTGGAACTCAAACAGCATTTCTACAAACTTTAGTATGCAACAATTACTCAAAGACTAAGAGGATCAGATCCTTAGCTTTTTTGCCACTAGCTAACTAAACTCCCTTTCAAAATAATACCTGGAGTGTACCCAGTGGCAAACTTAAATGTTTTAATTGACTTCAGAACTCAAGCACAGGCACTGATTTGGTGGTTGCTATCAACTGCCGCAATATAATGAGTACTCTCACTCAGGGCAAAGACAGCATCAAATCAGTGTTGTTATCTCTAGAGATTTTATGTTAGGTAGGGTTTATCCAATGTTTGCCCATGAACAAATGGGTTGCTTTTTGAAGATCTGTCAACATAACTTACCAGCTCTGAACACTCTGAAGCTGTTGGGCATATGAAGAGAACACAGCCATGTCATAATTAAACAACAAATTGTAAGCACGTAGGAAATCTAGCTCTGACAAAGCCATCCTGCCTGAGGCTTTCATGGTAACAAAATGCGTTTCAAAATGATCACAGGAAATTACCAGTATAAAAAAATTAACAAGTGGACAGATAAATTAAGTAATTTTTTAATGTGTTTAGGAAGAGATTTACTCACTTAGAAGAGCTAAACAACTGAGAGCTGCAGCTTGCAACTTTGCATTTTGAGGATATGTTTTAACAGCCTTCACAATGACTTCTGGAACCTTATGTAATACAAGGATATTGAAAAAGTTTCCTGAAAATACATAAGATTATAAATGAATATAAACACATATCTAGGGTTTTACATGCATTTAACATACATTTCTCAGTACACAGTGCACAAACTTTGTGGCAAATGTTGGATTTCTAATTACAGAGCTTGACGAAACAATGTTCTATTTGTGGAAAGAAGAGGTCAAGGATAAAAATAAAAAAAGATATAGGTTCTTTGTGTATTACTAGAAAAGACTGAGGTTTAATGCAAAATGAAATGCACACTGTCACCAAAATAAGACAAATACAACTAGCGTATCACTTGCAGACTTCCTGCCAGGAAGCAAACACAGTCCTGGTCTTGAATTCCTGCAATGATTTGAATTATCCTATGAAGACAGTGGTTTAACCCTGTTCTGCCCTCCGGTTTTGCCCTCCTCATTACATAGATCAAAGTCAGCATTATAAATACAGAATACGTTCTGGAATATTAGAAAGAACTACCTTTTGATGATAAATGTATTTAAAGCATAACTTTTACTGTAAGCTGTACAGTATTTTGTATTATAGTTTGAATATAAGGAATTCTGCAAAAAGCAAGCTAATGAAAATAGCGTCCTCTTTTGTTGTAAAAGCAAGTAGCATGCATAAAATAATACAGCAACACTCATTTTGTAAAACACAGTTTGAAAGCTATGGTTTCTGAAGAAGAATCCGCCACGGAGTGGGGACTGCTCAGGCAGCTACTCACAGTGGTTTTGTGTGTGTCACGGGAAAACCATACTTATATGCATTTGAACTTCCTATTATGTGGTCTGTGGCAACTGCTCAAAGCAGTTTATTATAGTAGCAAGGGAAAGGACAGAGCTGCTGAGAGACACAGCAAATCCCTTTTTGACATTGCCATCGTTTCTCCTGACGTGACACCAGCCCATGTAAGCCCAGACAACCTAACTACTTTTGCCCAAGTCCAAGGGAACCCCAGCAACCAGTGGTTCTTTCACTGCTGCACCACAGGGAGACCCAAGGCAAGCAAGGGCAGGAATGCAGCATAGATTTCTGAAGGTAAATGCATTGCAACGAAGAAAAACAGTCTTGGAGAATACCTGCCAGGTAATTCAGTAGCACCATCTGTTTCTCACGCATTCAGCACTGTCACTTCAAAAAAGAAATTTAGAAGGTACTTTCTTCCTTTCTACAGTAACTGCATACAGAACGGGATCTATTGATCTCCGGTTCTCACCTTGTGCTTCTCCTGCTCTTTTGCCTCTTTTTCTTCCCACTCTAGTCTTTTATGGCAGCTTGTGTCATTGTTACTAATGTTTAACACAAAAGGATACCATACTGACTGTGGCCAGTGTTGCCTCAGTACGTTTACCTCATTAGAGCATGGAGCTACACATCACCCTGAGGATTAAGTGGGATAGTAGTTCTCCTGTTGCTTGTACCACTTGCTGTCAGTTAACTCCCAAATCTTACACAGCCAGAGCAAGCTATACACAACTTTGTGAACTTACCCAACGCAAGCTTATGCAACAAGCAGCAACTCACTTCCTGAACTGTTTCACTACTGGGGAAACTTGTCATCATTTCGACTATAACATTGTAGCAGCGAACATTTCCAGACATGAGCACTTCAACATTGCTGGCTAAAGAAAGAAACAGAAACAAAAATTGCTTCCTAAGAAAAAGCCACATGCTGATAGGGTTCGAATTCAGACTTTAGTTAAACATTGCTATTTAGAAAACTGGGCCTATGTTTCAGTTTTGGCCTTGCAAGTTGAGAGAAGGTAGCACTGATATTAACGTAAGACATTAATGACCACCAACACTTGGAAATAATTCATTCAGTTCAGAGTCCATACTAACATTTGTGATTTTGTTCCATTCTCTATCAGGCCATGTAACAGAAACCTCCTGCACTGTTCTTGTGTAACATGGTTCTTAAAGCTGAACAAATTGTTTTATAAATATTCATTCAATCTTATAAATTATGTTTATAACAGGACAGTTATCCGGTAACCATTTTACAGTGTTCCAGTAATACTCCTAGGGGCATACAATTAAGAATCAATTTAGAAATTTCTTTTTCTAATAAATGTAATTTATTTTATTTACTCATTTTTCCTCAGTTTTTCTTCTTTTTTAGGGGGCAAGTTAGCAAGTTATTCTTTCCATTTAAATTAGTTCTACCATATGCCTATTGTGTACCGAGGGTAGAGAAATGTTCACCTAATGTTATTGCAGTATTTTGAAATTAATTGCAAACTCTGTATTTCACAGAATCACAGAAGAGTTGAGGCTGGAAGGAACCTCTGGAGCTTATCTTGCCAATCCCCGCTGCTCAAAGCAGGGCCACCTAGATCGGTTGCCCAGGACCATGGCCAGATGGCTTCTGATATCTGTAAGGACGGAGATTCCACAGCTCTTCTGGGCAGCCTGTGCCAGTGCTTGCTCACCCTCACCCTATTTACTGCTCATTACACAGGCCAGACAAAGAAACCAACAGGACATTCACCTGAGCTAAAAAAAAGACAGAATGCATCCTTTCCTGCTGAGGACACAGCAGTCCCACATACCATAATTTAAGGCACAACAGCATCTTGGTAGTTAAAACAGTGCATGAAAGCATCATTGTAGTATATCTACCCAGGGCGTGAGACAGAATATGAACCCAAAAAAACCTTGGACAAAATCCCAGCCCCAGTGAACGAAAGGGAGTCCTGTCACTGACTCCAAGGGAGTTACCATTACTCTGTTGAGGTCTAAGCTTTCTTAATCGTTCTTTCAAAAGCTTGGCTTTCCTGTATACACCGTGGGAGGAATACGCACAGCTCTATTATTAAAAATAATTAGTTGTTTTAAAGCAGCAGGAGATCTTAAAAATAATGTATCTCTAAACATTAAATAATGATGCTCTATAAGGTGAAAAAGCAAGCTCTGGGTGGGAAGCATTTTCTGAGGCATTCTATTGACAGTGAAGGAAGGTACTTTTCATAATGCTTTAAGATGACAGTCATTTATTCACGTCAATCTCAACTGAAAACACCTTTTCTAAAGGTAGGTTCCACAAAATAGTATTGCATCACTCCATAGTAAGTTATCATTTCACAGATGACAACTGTAAACCTGTTAAAACATTCAGAAGATTCTAAAATTGTTTATTACAGAGACAGCCCAATTAACTGCACGTTTAATTCCTGCAAGAACCAAGCAATGGTACATTTGCAGGGAGCCACTATTTCCTAGAAAAGGAGGTGGAATGGATCTCACTTAATCTTAACCAACAAAACCTGGTCATCTAGGTTCTCGCAACAATTGATGGAGAGATCTGAGCACTCCGTATGGTGATTCATCCCACCTGTAACAGACACCTCTGAGGGTTAAGTAAATGTACTCAGGAGGTGCCCGTTCCTCTCCACTGAACAGAAAAAGCCTGGGTGGCTGTCTATGATCCCCACTTATATTCTTCTGTGACCTATGACCCTGCTATGGGCTTTGGAGGAGAGTTGTCAGGATTTTCTCATTCCGTTGAAACTACTGAGATTTAAGAGAGTTTTTGTACCACATTGGAATATACTCTTACCCTTCAATTTCTCATGACACAGGAGCTGGAACAAAATCTACATATGTATTAGTGAAAGAAGGCATAGTGAGGTACAAACCCTTGAGGTAACTCATTTGGAATAGAGATTTGAACTTCAGGGTACAGACAGACAAACATTTTTCTACTGGACGAGCTAGAGTGGGTACTTACAGTGAATGATCGCCTCCATGGTGGCCTTAAGGGGATACATGTTCTTGCAGGTATTGTGGGATGCCACAGACCAAGAGTACGACTACTGGCAAAAGGAGTCTAGCTTTGCACATTCATGTGCAAGTTAGCTCTGTTTCTTTGACTGTTTTTGAACTTTTATATCAGAAATGAGAGTGTTAATCTCAAAATAAACACCTACTTTAGAGCAGGTCTTTGTCACGCCCTCCTCTTGTTATGCTTTGTGTCTTTATTATCTTAAAATGTACTTACAACCTGGAATCCTCTTCCTTAGAAAAAGGCAATAACTTCTGGGCTAGGGCAAAATTATTTCTGGCTCAAGGAATACTTAACTTTTTTAACATAAACTGGAACAGCAAGAAATTTGAGAAAAAGAAAATAAATAGCTTGGAGTCTGATGAAATGTGGGGCCCTCCAGTCTAGTTCTTGTTTTGTGGCAAACACCAGGCCAGCATGGTTCCTATAGAGCCAGACAGGATGCATGAGCAAGGCTTCGTGAGGAATCATATCTGCAAGACTACAACATTATGTACTTCACAATCCTGCTCTATGCTTGCCAAAATTGCAACTACCAGCAGGAAGCTGACAAGAGCTGCCTCTGTGTCAACAAGATTAAATTGCTGCCAACAAGTTGACACGAATCATCAAGCATATTTCTCAGGACCTGATTTTGCCCACAACAAGGACTTCTGTTATCAGAAGACAAGATATAATGAAGACATTTTCTTCCAGTCTTATTGCACAACACCCGAGGGCAACATAAGACTCTACTATGTGCGCAGTGCTACCAGTGCTCCTCATTGCAGCCACCAATGAATGATCGGAGGATGACTGGAGCGGGGTGTCTGAGCCCACATACCTTTTCTCAGCCCTGGCCATTGGATCTGTGTGGGCAATTTTCCCCTTGTGGAACAGCCTCTGCCAGCAGTGTTCTTTACCCTCTACCCAAACTCACTGACGATTTATTTGGTCAATAAATACATCTTATTTTTCAAGCATTCAAAAAAAGGCAGGGCAAGGTCTTGAACTTTGAACTCTACAACCACGATGACCATATTTGTTATCATTCCAAGCAGAAGAAAGTCTCTTTCTGTTCTTTATGAGAGATTTCAGCTTCATCAGAATGGCTGAATATGAAAACTTTCCATGAAAAATTACAAATCAGTATTTCCTAAAGAAAACAGAGAAGTGATTTGTCTGGCAACTCCCAATCAGTTATCACTGATTTTTCACAATCATTGAAAGATTACGGCGAATTGAGGTGAGCTGATGCACGCTGTGGGAGGTAAGGAACTGAAAGTAACGTCCAATAATGCACTTACATGGACCAGCTAAGGAATGTAGTGAATAAAGTGCAGGAAGAATCACCTCTTCTTTCTCTGGAAACTCTTTAAATACTTTCAGTATGATCATATGATCTTTGCTTTCAACAAACTCTGTCAGCTGCTCTTCTGGAACTAAATTGAAAAGCAAGAGAGAGAAAGTATGTTTTGAAGAAATAATTCATATTCTAGTACAAAAAATCCACAGTTATGACTCCATTTACTAAAAACTGAGCCTTTCCTTCACTTAGATACTGTCTTGGCAGGGAGTATCTGAAGTTTGTTCTGTGAAAAAGGCTAAGCATACTGTAAAAACTACTTGATAGAATGCCTTTTTGCATACTCCATGATTTCATTTCACTTCTCTTTTTTTTTTGATAATGGAGTACTTGCATAAAGACTACAGCCATGCTTTAATAATATCTCACCTTCACTGTAATAATGGCTTAAGGTTTTTCATGCCTGCCCCGTCATTTGTTCTGACATAGCTGTGTGGCCATGCAATGAACCAGATAAGGGAACTGGTCCAGGTTGAGAAAGAACAACACATTTTATATTTCATAAGCAGAATCATTTTCTGAATCTGGTTCAAGCTCAGAGTAGGCAAACGTTCACCTTACAATAACTGACAGGGTGGCTCAGAGGCAGAAAAAAATAGCCAGGGACAGCCTAGGAACTTGTTACATTAGCAATGCCATCAAGAAGGTATGCAGGTCTGTACCCAGAGCAGTCTGTAGAACTGTAAAAACCAGGCACTTGTAAACAACATGTACAGAAAAACTAACAACCTCAGACCCTGTGGAGAATGAAGAGAAAACAGAGCAGGACAAAGGTATTTAGGAGAGTGGAAAAGGGGAAGGAATGCAGAAGATAATTCCAAGCAAATATGTGTGGGAGGAAGACAAGAAAAAGCAATATGAAATGGTGCCAGAAAGAACAAATCTGAAGAATTGGAGACTATCTCTGAAGCAAAGGAGTACAGCAAACTTGAAAGGAGTGCTAGTATTTCTTAATATTTATTTTGAAGCAAGAAACTCAATGCAAAGCAAGGCTGCTACCACGATAGGACTTCTGGTCATTGCATACACAGTTCCTGAAAATTTTGCAGAAATCCAATACATGGTGACTTCATTTCCCAGAATAAACACAGGAATCTCATACAGATCAGGATCAAAAGCAGAATCACATATTTTTCTGGAGTGCAAACATTTTGCTTGGTTTTAGAATCCTTTACACGTTACTAAATTTGCCAGTCTTGAAATAAACAATCCTATTTTTTGAGAATTAAAATCAAATGTCACTATTCTTTGTTCCAGTGTTACTGACTAAAGTTGAGTCCCATCTTTTCAGTTAACTCTGGAGCCAGAAATTAAGAGACATTTTGATTTTTTGAAAATTTTATATTTATTACTCTAATTTAGAAAATTTGTGATATTGCTTGGAAAACCTGGTTTGTGCTAAGTCATTCAAAGAACAGATATAATACACAAAACCAAATTTGGAATGCAAGAATTCCTTTATTGCAGTTAAGTAAACATTCTCAATCCCCTCCCAAACTATACATTTTTCTAATTTAATAAACTACAAGATATAAATACCTTTCTCAAAAAGTTTGTGTAATGCTTTACATCCATGTTGCTGAATTTCTTCATTTTTAGGGAAGGTGTGCATGGCATTAAATACCAAGGAAAACACATCCACCTCTTCCTCCAAGAGTAGGAAAGCAATTACATCTGCATAGCAGAAGAGATTACATGTGGCATTGAGTAATTCTCAGTGTTTTTACTGAAGCAC
The DNA here is from genome assembly GCA_027574665.1 of Rhynochetos jubatus. Lineage (NCBI taxonomy): Eukaryota > Metazoa > Chordata > Aves > Eurypygiformes > Rhynochetidae > Rhynochetos > Rhynochetos jubatus. The sequence continues at coordinate 15,849,614 of CM050652.1, forward strand.
TGTACTTAACCACTAAAATCCAAAATTCTTTAATATTGTCCCCAAAATGTACTGTGATGGCTCAAATCCAGGTTTTTGCATAACACCTGATGATGTTATCTTTTAAGGTAGTATTTTACAACACAACTGAGATACTCTAAAACATTACTGCCAAAAAGACAGTTTCCTCTGTCCACTCTTGTCCCACCTTGCACTGCTTTGGTGCTTATCTGATCCCTCAACAACTCACTGAACTGGCAGAAAATCAGCCCATCAAAGAAAAACCCTTCCTGCACCCACAGCAAGCTGAAAAGTTTCACTAAGAAGTAAGGCTGGTAGAAGAAAGAAGGCAGGACTACACTGAGGAAAGCAAGAGAGGATTTGAAATGTACCTGTCAGCTACAGTGAACCATGATATCAGTTCATCTCGATCATGAAACCCTATTATCACTCTCTTGGCCATTCCTTCAGCGTGAAACTGAACTGAAAAGCCAAATCTCACTGTTGCTCTTCTGACATTAAAAAAGGCTGAAAAAAATAATTACTCTCTCTATAGCATGTGTAGGCAATAAAATTAATATTAATGGCAATTATCTTTCTATATGGCATTCACACTGGCCTATCAGCTCCAGCTCCAGTGCAATTGAAATTTGCAGACATAGAAATAAAGAATACTAAGATTTTTCTGACAAGGTACAATTTCAAATATTTTTCTGAAGTAAGGTAGTTGAAATGAGAGTTTAAGTTTGGTTAACCAACTGCTGAGAAAAGTAGCAGTCAGGAATAAACTGTTATGGAATATCCAGTCAACAGTTTAGGACCCCTCATGATACCTCACAATTAAAAGAAAGAAGCTGCTGGTTACAGTTGCTCACTAATCGCCAGATTTTGCTCTTATTAATCACACAGTGTAATGCCTTATAGCAAAACCTGTGATACACAATTGCATAAAAAGCCAATAAAAAGTTAGGGATACAGTCTAAGCTAGCCCTTCAGACCTCTCTACAAACAAACAGGAGAGAAAAACAGGTTCAAGAGGTCACTGATCTTATAAACCAGAAAAATGAATAGCATTAACCATCCTCTCAAAGTGCCTGTCTCACTCTACTGCCTACAGCATAACCTGAACAGCTGGATTAGGTTTAACTACCTACAGTCAAGTCTAATCCTTAGTTTGTAAATAAAGTTGATTCCAAAATTTATTAAAATCAAGGGAAACATTCTTATTCCAACAATACTTTGTGCTATTATATACTTGCTCAAATAAAACTAGGAGAATCTGTCCCTTAGGGTCTCTCTTGAATTTCAACAGAAGTTCAAGAATCTCAGCACCATGAGGAAAGTTCTCAGTACCTGAAAAGATTAGGTCTCTGCAGAGCAGAGTAACAGAAATGTCAGAGGTGATTTACTGTTTGCAAAAGTACTAACCAGTAGGAAAGGAAGCAAGTCAGAATGACACCAAATTTATACTTTGGAAGAAAAAATAAGCTCTTACTTATTTTACTTAATTACTTGACAGCAAGTATTTGTGTCTATGCTAATAACAAGTTGGCAAAATTAATCGGTCATGTTCTTCACAGCCTTGCAATTTGGAGAATCATTTCTACCTGGGTAAAAAAGGTGCAAAACAGTACTTGTATTATTTTGTATACAAGTACAAATAACAAGTGACTTTACAGACTAAGACAGAGAGAAAAATCAGGTCTGACATATACAGTCACACATTTTATACCACAGTTCTGTCTTTTGAAGTCGTAGGCCAAGTAAAACACACACAATACCTGACATGAGGAGTAGATTTAATGCTTTCAGTCCTATTACCAAGAGATTTACATTTCCTTTGTGGACTGTAAGCATTTTAAGAATCTGCCTAAAAAGAAAAAAAAAAAAGAAAAAAGGTTATGCTAAAGAAATATTAACACACACACAATTTTGTCATTTACTTTAAAAACAAAACAAAGTTACAGAAATTGGCAAAAGCCTAAAAAGCTCCCGATATTTTTTTTAAACTTTAATTTCAGTTTATGTTTTTGTTTTTTTTTAAATTAGCAATGAAATAATCTTGCTACTTTAACTATTATCATACTTCACTAAAATAATGATGTATAATTTATCAATTTCACTTTATTTTTTAATTAACTCTATGAAGAAGTTCTACACGGGACAAGTCTCATTCAGGATGGGGTTACTCCAGAGAAAGCAAGGTTGTGGAAAATAAATAAGGATTGATTTTGCACTGAAAGATTCTTATCTCAAACAGGGGAAAAAACCAGACTGTGTAATTAAAAACTAAATAAAATGGATAGGCTCACACAAGAATAACTGAAGAAACCTTATTTTTTTATTTTCATGATTTTGGAGAGCTTGACTCTGCAATCTTAATAATCTTCAAATGTGAGCCTTTTATAATATCTAATAAAATTTATATTTTTATAATTTTATGGGGTTTATTTTTATAATGTTATATATTTTTAATAATTTTATATTTATTTATAATATCTAATAAAAATGGATTGTGCAGTAGTTGGTGATACTTTAGTAGATATTCTTGACCTGTCTTGAAAACCAAAATGCAGCACCTAAAGTTCATCCCAGTTTTATTCCTCAGCTCTAGCAGTTATGGTGTTTGCTTTGCTAAAGTCTAACTTCATAAGCTAAACTGAATGTATCACTGTTCTCATTCTTTTCCCTTCATGATGTTAAGAAACCCTTCATGAGGGTTTCTCTCTGTTGCAGCGCTACGATGATCTAAGTATCCCTAAAAGACATAGTCTGATGGAAGATACAATATCCTTTACCTTTTGCAAAACAGGAAATTGTAACAGTATCAGTCCAATAACAGAAAAATTGTCTGTTCATATAAACCATGCCTTGCTTACATAGTTACACTCTCATGAACACAAAACTGCTACTAAATCTAAGGTTAGTCAGAACACTGTGTGGGATGATCTTGAGAATGAAAAATAAAATCCAGCTAAATGCAGATTTTTTTTCTGATGCTGAGAATAGATACCTCACTGAAACTTCTGTATGCACACTTTGGACTTGTTAGTCTACAGCCAAGGATAGACGGTGGCATTTGGGTTTTCAGTCCTGAGGCAAATTCATGTCCCAGCATACAGTCCACGTGTATGGACTAAGTAGTAGGATGATGAATCAAGGAAAACAAAGAGCCACCCTAACCAAGCTGGTAGAGTAGCTAAACAGTCATCCTTAAATCTGCTTTAACGTCCTAATTAAAGTGTTCTAGTCTTAAGCATTTTATTGTGTGGTTACAGGTGTGTGTGCACATGTGTAGAAACTGTACATGTTCCTTCACCCCTTTGCTCCATAAGTAGCTGTGGCTTGTACTTCCACAGTCCTAACACCCTGCATGAATGGAAAACTCCACTGAGTTATCAAATGCTCTGAAGTCACTAAACATCTCTCACTTGTCTACCAACGACTTGATTTCTACTGTGGGGAAGGAACTCTGCTTTGGGAAGAGGGCATTTGACAGAGCGTGATCTCTTTCAGGCAAGAGCTGGTATACCAAGATGTGTGTTAGCTCAGTATACTGCAGGGTAAAATAACCACACGCTAAAGCATGTCTTACACAAGGAGAAAATTCACGGCATATACCCTCCCATTTCAAGTATAATCAAGAGTGAGGACGTAAAATTTTTGAAATCTCATCTACTGTATGATAGTTTAACATAAGAGATTACAAAACACCTCATGATGTCTTTAAGCTTGTAGAAGGATTCAGATACATTGAAGGAATTTCCTTCCTTTCTCCTTGCAGTGCCAGCAACTATTTAATTATTTATGACACTGTCTGTCAAGAGCACCTAAATCAATACCAAACTACTGTTTGTAAACATGACTTTAATGTGGTCAAGTTTGCTCATGGTTGAGAGATTTCTGTTCTCCTAAAATAGTTATGCATAAAAGTGAAAATCCCTTGCAAAAAAATGACCTTTTCTTCTCTGACATAACTGTTTCCTGCCTTGCTGCGAACAGTACGCATTCATTATGGTGTTGATGCACTGCAGTACTAGTCCAATCCACCTACAAGGAACCTGAGATATAATTTAGCTGGCTTGCTCTGCCTTTGGCACGGACAAAAATGTCTGAGCTCACTTCCCCATAAAGAACAAGTTTCTCCGCAGCAAGGAAATCTGCCAACATGTTTGACAGGGATACAGAGTTGGCTAAAATATCGGTAGTGGGAAGGAATCATGAACAGCACTGCACAGCAATGTTATCCTCAGATCTTTAGTGAAGTTTGAGTTTGAAAAGGATGCTTTGTTCAGCTGCACACACTGCGTGGGCTCTGAGGAGGCTATGTGAAAGATCAGCCCCAAAAGAGTAATTTTTCAGGGACCCAAGAATGAACAGCAGTATCTCTAGCTCTCAGAATAACTCTCAGTCAACTAACAAGTCTTTAAGCTGCCAAAGAACTTGTAACTAGCTTGTACCGCTTCAGCTCAGTTACTTCTTGGTCATGAACAGCAATCAAAATCACTTTCACTTTCTAACAAAAACGGCCAACACTTCAAGGGAGTTCATTCCCCTACTGACATGTACTCTAGCCACTGGAAAACCCCCACAAAACCAAACTGCATCTTCATGCATATCATCTTACAACAGCAACCCTTCTCAGGAAGGGTAAGGTGAAGCCTATGCAGGCAGAGGCACATTCACGAGGGGAGTTCTAACGTTGTAGCTTCTTGCTGTCATTCTCACCCCGGAATGAGGCAAACTGTCCAAGTGAGAGAAACTGAGCCCTTCTTCCCAGATAGTCAGCATTTGTGCTACGGAACAGCTGTGGAGCTAACCTCTGGGGGTTTTTATCCCATCTGTCCACAACTGTCCAGAGACCAGTTGCTTAGGCTCGCTCAGTGGCTAGTGGACAGAGATGAGCAACTCCAAACCACAATTTGCTCCAGGATAACTTACTAAAAAGATGGAATGAACCATCCTCTCTGAAGGTAACTGTGTCCACTGATTTCAGTTGAGGTGTTCAGTTTAAATACTTAATTTTGAGAAAACAAGATTAGGTGTGACAAGCCCCCACCTTCTTGATTTACACTACTATAGGCTTATGGATGTAATTCCTCACATTTGGAAAGAACACACACAATCATCCAGGTAATACTGCATCTGTCTATTAAAATGGAAGACCTTGATAACCACAGAATCCCAGTATTGCTGAGACCAGCACCAACCTCTGGAAGTCTCTGATTTCAACTCCCCTGCTCAAAGCAGTGTCAGCTACAGCTGATTGCTTAGGGCCATGTCCAGTCAGGTTCTGCACAGCTCTAAGGTTTGAGGCTTCACAATGTCTCTGAGCAACTTGTTCCAGTGTTTGATCAATGTCACAATAATTTTTTTTTTGTTGTTAAAGTTAGATTAGGAGGTTTTTAATGCTTAAGTGGCATTTCCTGTATTTCAATTTGTGCCTGTTGCTTCTCATCCTGTCACTGGGTGCCACTGGCTTATTGAGCCTGGCTCTGACCCCTTTACTTTATCCATCAGGAATTTATACACGCAGATGAAATCCCTGCTTGCATGAGTCTCCCATTCCAAATGCTGAAGAGTTCAAAACAAAAAGCATAGAACCATTTAGAAGCTGAGGTAGTAACTTTTATATAAACATATTTCATTGCATATGTATGCTGCCATGATAACCAAACATTCTGAAAGACTCTTTGCATAAAAAATACTTACTGGTGAACACCCAGTACTTCCCAGTCCTTCCCAACATCCTTGGGAGCTATGTTCTGCAGAGTACTTGGACAAATTTCTATTAATTTACAAAGAAGTGACCAACCCATCTGTAAAACAAAAATGCAGCTATTTTAGAACAGATATTCTCTTTGGAACTTCAATACTGTTTTCTAATATTCCTGGCTTTTGGAAGACATGTTCTGAAAAGTTATCTAGCTACATTAGTAAGGGAAAATTAATTAACACAAGACAAGAAAAACAACACAAAAAGTTAACAGATGGAGGTAAAACAGATATGTTAATGCTTCTGAACACATTGCTTGTAGGAATGTGCTTCAGTACTGCTTGAGGATAAAGGACACACAGCTAAAAGTGATGCTGATGGAGGAAAAAATATGATGTGATCCATAGTATGTCACCATGGGCCAGGGAAGACCACAGCACTATTACAGGTAGTCCAGCTTTATTGAAGAATGGCTGCTTTCATAATAATTTGCCATTTAGTCACAAATCATAAAGAGAAAGGATAGGTTTTTAAAGGTGTCCAGTGTCTTAAATGGGGATGAAATATCTAAACAATACTATATATTTCATATTTTCACCATCAATCCTCAGTACTGTGTGCTTTCAAAACATAACAAAGGCAGTGAAAGTTGAGATCACAAGGAATGAAAGATGAGCTAAAATCAATATATTTGTTCTTAATAACTACCTGCTCTATCCCATGAAAATTCTTTGACTTTCAAACATCTCAAAATATGCCAAAACCCAAAAATGTTCCTCTTGAGTCTTCCGTACTGGAGAAATCTGCTCTCTTATGAATGCCTGCAGGCTGATATGATTGAATCGGCTTTAGTGAGGATGCAGTAAACAAAATCTGCACAAAGAATTAACTAACAAGCAGGAAAACTGCTGCACTGCAAGAGAAGTGAACTGAGAAATGCCAAAAGTCAAGATGGAGCAGATTTTACAAAAAGGAATTAAAACAAGGCATAAAAGTTTCCTTGGTCATATAAACAAAAAGAAAAAAAAAAGTGGAAGTAGACCTGTGTGCTTTAAGTATAGGGTCAAGACAGAAGATAATCTAAGTATGGCTCAAAAACTATATGTTCAACTGGATCAGTTTTCAGGACAGCCAACAATAGGAATGTAAATGGCTACCTCCAAGGAGTTTAATTACAAAGTTCATGGAAAGTGCACGATCTCTAACCCTGCAGTCTGCCAGACTAGAGACATGAAACTGCAAGTCTGTTAGTGCCGAGACACCCAGAGGAACAGCATAGGCCTGAATCTAGATAGCGTTCATGACAGCTTGGGCGAGTATGAAAAAGGTGATGTAGGTCCCTGGGAAGTGGAATTCTACTTTTATCTTCCACGTACTTGGTTGCATGGGCTATGTTCACACTATCTGCAGGAGTTTTGTTACTGTTCCAGTTTAGATTTGCAGAGCCACATGTTTTAAGCCAATTACAACCTTAATGTCTGCAAACCGAGCTTGAGTGCGAGACATTGTCCATGCTCTTCTCTTGCTTGGATAGCAGCAAGCTGGCTTGCTCTCCATGAGACTGCGAAACAATTACTAAGGACATTCAGGAAGCTTAGGCTGGTTTGTGTAACTGAGTCCTGACTAAGCATAGGTGCAAAGAATAGTCTTAGCAACTGTAAGTCCTCCCCAAGATGAGGATATGTAATTAACTAATTATCCATATTCCAAGCAAAACAGAGTTTTTCAATGATAGTCAATCAGGTACAAATTTCAAATCTGCAAGGCAAAGACATTGTAGAGGTCTTTGTATGGTCATTAATGCATACACTGTATATTGGCTAGAAAAGATTTTATTTTCTGAAGTCGCCCTTCGTGACATCCTAACTGTTCTTGTAAAATTTGGAACCTGATGAAAAGTACCTTAGTGGCTTTGGAAAAGTCCGTTTGGTATTAAAACTCTTTCTGGTGAAATTTGTATTTCCATTGAACATTTTTATTCAGATTGTTGTGACTCCAAATATTGACAAACATTTATACAGCTGTGGATCCAGAGAAGATCAATGGGAACATCTGATGTGGCCTATTTTACAATATTAAAATCACAACCTGAGATAACAGATAATATTATCTCTTTAATAAATATGTAAGAAAGTATGGGTATTTTAAATAACAGAAATCCTAAAGGGAAAGAAAAAAACTCACAAAACCAAAAACCAGTAAACAAAGACATTCTTACAAGCACTTAACCAGGTCCCTGTAAACACTTAAACAGGTCCCTATACACAGAAACAGTTGGTGGCAGCACTGAAACGCTGTTACTTTTAAATCAGACCCTCTTCATTTCTAGCGTGCAATGAATTTATATTACATTAGGTCACACCTTCTACGTGAGACAATAATGCTCTGCTGACTGCTCTTTATTCAAGTGCAAACATATTTTGCTCCAGCATTTCTAAGCTGCTCCAATCACTGCCAGCCAGTAACAGCAGAAAGAAACTACCACATTTACTTACATATGTCTATTTTAGTTGAAGGCACTAGTGACTTTCCAGCCCAGCACCTTTCTACTTCAAAAGAAGCTTGCAAGGTTTATGCCTGTAGTCTGGCTTGCACTGGTGCTTGCAGCATTGAACTATTGAACTATTAAGCAAATTTACCGTACAAGCCAGTGGAACAGCAGCACAACGTGATGCTTTGTAACCAGTTAAGGAGGGGAGGGAAAGAAATTCCTCACTTCAGATACATCTTTTACTGTGTTTATTCTCTCATGTGAGTCAATTTTATTGCAACACCAAAGTCAAAAGAGGATGATTAGTCCATTTATTCAATGAAAACTCACTAGTAGTACAGAGACCGCATTAAAATCAGGACCACGTTACTTCACCACTGCCATGAAGTGAGAACCGTGTATTCACAGACTGTAAAGAAATCACAGTGAATGAAGCAAGAAGACAAAGCTCTGCTAACATATTGTGGATGTTTGTAAATACCGTAACTGCATGTGAAGGAAGAGCTGCCTATGACATTTTATAAGGAACAGGATTTGAGCGTTGTACTGGCTATGAATTTCACACTTTATTACAGCATAGTACTGCAAAGGAGCTCCAAAACTTCTAAACTGAAACACTGTATGACTGCAAATGAGGGCAGACAGAAGATTAAAACTCATTTTAAAAGTCCATATTAAATCAGAGTGAGGCGTTGTAACGTGGTTAAAATGAAAATAAACCAACCACTATCTTCCTTATGCACTTCTGAGAGTCTTACGCTGTCATTTCAGACCTACTTCTGGTTGTGGTTGGATTTCGTATTTTTTACTTCCTAGTCTAAACTTCTGGGCAATGGTTTTGTAAATTGTTATATACATAATGTGCTTTATCCTGAAAATAACTGTGATTCAGGTGATTCATCCTTCTGTATTTCTTAAGGATCTGACAACTGAATAGTAAAATAAGTACTGACTTTAGATTCTGCACAAGTATTTACTCTTCAAAGGAAACCTGAGATCACCGTTACTCCAGATTAATCACTACACGAGTACAATTTCTTATTTTAATCTGAATTTTATGCTTTTTACTTCTAGCTAAAGTCTACTAAATAAGAACCACAAAGCTATTATTTAAGAAGCATTTGCGATAATTTATGTTTTGCCTTCTAGTTGAACTGAAAAAAGTGAAAGATGCCAAAATTATTGTAACCATACTAATGGGCTTAATTTAAAAAAAAAAATTATCAAGTGCATTGCACAGAAATCTGGAGGTTATAAACATCCTTTAAGCATAACATTGTCAGAAATTTAATATATGCCTGCCAGGATGGAGCTGTTTCATATGACAAGTTTGGCGGCTGTACTGTAAGTACAACATCCACTCGTGCAAGTGTTACACCTAACCTAAATGGGTCAATGTTAAGTTACAGAAGCAGACAAACAGAACCTTAAATTGCAGAACATCCTCTTAGCTAAAAGATTTCCCCTGCCCGCTAAAAACCTGGTCTAGTACAACTCTCTAGGACAGGACTATGTGTGCGTGGATCCACACTATACAATTCAGGAGTTTGTCTGGCCACGGCAAAATTTAGTAGCAACTCATCAAAAACATATTAGACAACATTATTTGTAATCGAGAGGCCTACGCCACCCTGTCTGTGTTGACACTGCTTAGCTGGTACCTTCTGCACGGCCTTCTTTTGCCGACTGGAGATGCAGCGCGCGGTACCTGCAGAAAGCTGAACACTTGCCCCTTTAAATGCAGGCGGATCAGCGCGCTCCTACAGATCATCAGTACTTCGTCAAGTGGCCCAGAAGAGGGCAAGTTGGAAAGAAATCAGCAAGCCGAGCGGTGACTTGTATTCCGGGAAAGGGCTGCGGTGCTCGCCTCATCCCAAGGAGCGAGGCCGGAGCGGCGGGTTGCCGGCCCCGGCCCCTGCCCTCACCCGGCCCCTGCCCTCACCCGGCCCCGCGGCGCCGCGCCGCCCCTACCTGCTGCACGGCCGCCGCTCCCGGGTACAGGTCCACCACCAGCAGCAGGGGCACATGGACGTTTTTGCCGCTGAAAAGCCGGGGAGCTGGGGGGGCACAGAGACAGGCCGCGTTAGCCACCGGCGGCGGGCGGGGCAGGGCAGGGCTGGGCAGGGCGGCCGGGCCGCCCGCGCCTTACCGCTCTGCCGGGCCGCCAGCTCCAGCAGGTCGCTGAGGGTCTGCACCAGCGTCTCCAGACGCTTCCTCTCCTGGACGTTTTGGAGACGGACGACCAGCTTTCTCAGGGCTTGTTCCTCCCTCGCCGCCTCCTCCCCCTCCTCAGGGCCGGCGCTGGCCATGGCCGACCCTGCGAGGACGGGGACCGGGCGGCGCGGGCCCCTCCCGCCGCCGCGCTGCGTTGCCACAGCCGCAAGCCGCCCCTGCAGTGCCGGACCAGCGTCACCCGGCTGCTTCGAGCCGCCCCTTCCCGCTGCCTCCCGCCCCTCCCGCCGCTCCGCTCCGGGCACCCGACGGCGGCGACGGACCAGCCCGGGCGGGCGCCCCTCCACTCATTGCCCATAGGGGGAGCCCGCGTCCCTCGCGCAAGGGCCTGGGGGAGGGGCCAGGCATGCCGGCAGCTAGCCCTTTTCGAGTGATTGACAGCACAGCTATCCAATAGAGACTCAGAGATGCAGCCTAGGTTCCGCCCCGTCGTGCCCTTTCAATGCTATAAAAGGGGGGGGGGGGGCGGGTCCGGAGGTTGAGCTGCTGGCTGAGGGTTTTGGCGTGGTTTCAGTGTTGAGGGTTATGTGTCTTATCCTTTTCGGCGTTGTCGAGGAAGGAAATGTGTGGGGAAGGAGATGCAAATGTAGCTGGTTTATGTACCCGCTGTGCAGCTCCGTGGGCCGGGAGTAGGTCCTGAAGTGGTGAGGCGCCTCCTTGCCTGGTTTACGTACCCGCTGTGCAGCTCCGTGGGCCGGGAGTAGGTCCTGAAGTGGTGAGGCACCTCCTTGCCCCAGGGGTGGTGTTAGGGGTTGTCAGCCTTTCCCTGAGCGAGCGGTGGGTCTGTGAGGCGCCAGGGAAGGGGTTGGGGGAGCTGTGCTCTTCAGGCTGCTGTGTGGCAGCCGAGGTGAAGCAGCAGCTCGCCTCACCTGAGGGAGGCCCACGCTCTATGCTCCTGGGTGCTTTGGCCTTGTGAACTCAGGTGTGTGGGATTGGTTAAAAACCCCTTTGTTGTACTTAGAAGCTGAATTTCCTTCCAAGCCTTGCAGTGAGAGATGGCTGTTGGGAGATAAGAAGGTGCTTTCCTTGCATGCATGCATTGCTTCACTTGTGGTTGATGCAATCTTCCTGTGGTCTGGCAAGATTTGTGGTACCTCTGCTGTCCTTCCAAGATAGTGATGTGTGGGTAGGAGACTAGTAATCACTTTAAAAAAATAATTCTTGATTAGAAAGGCTATGTAAGTGGAATATCTTACATAAAGCACTTGCACATATTTCTTAAACGTAGAAGTATTAACTAAAGGGAGTGAGATCTTCAGCTGAGCTGGACTTCTGTTAGCTGGTATGCATTTACTTGAAGCTTTTCCTTAGATTGCAATGTTTGATTGATAGAAATGCATAATGTTCATTACATAGCTGATTTACAGGTCACTAATCTATTCTGAGAATAAATTAAAACTGTTTAGTAATGCCTCTGAAACCACATGGTCCTGGATAAAGTGTCTGATCTGTTGGTGTATTGGTCTTAAAGCCTGTATGTTGCTCTCGTCAGTGTTTAAGTTTTTGTGCACAAAGAAACTATTGTCTCGGCATCCCAATTATAGCCTGTTATCTGGGACTGTGCTTGTTAAATGGTGATCTAGTTTCTCCTTCTCTGAAGCGCTCAAATGTGAATGTGAGACAGTTTTGTGAAATGGTGACTCATTATTTGAGATGTGTGAATCACATTCCATCTGGACTAAACCAAAAATGAGTTGAATTAAATGGAAGAGTTTCACTTGAAAGATACTTTTCTTTTCTGCAGAAGCAGTAATTCAACCACAAAGCAAAAATTAATAAAAATATTTTCTAGATTCAAAGCCTCACTGCTGGCTTCTTGCAGTTTTGACAAGATTATTTTATCTTGCAAATAGCAGGAATGCAAATACAGACTTCCAAGTTATGTCCATAATCGGCTTTCTCTGGTATCTGCAAAGCTGTGGCAGACTTCACAGAAAGATTTTGAAAGGTAAATTTTTAGGGTTTATAAAGATTGGAATTGCTGGTTGTAAGTTATATCTATTGAGATCGATAAATGCAACTTTCAGATCCTGATCCTAAACTGAATTTGTGGTTGTTTTGTGTGTTTAGCAGAGCAGCTGTAGTTCTGTTCTAGGCATCCTTGCATCGTAGCTTACGTAAGAATGCACAAATAAAAGTTAAGTATGAGAGTTTCGGTGAATATAAGTAGAAAGAAGTTGTGGAGTTGGGGACCGAGCCTTTTCCCTGAAATCAGTTGAGTTCTCTGTGTGCTGGATGCAGACCACCTGAGATTATGTGTATATGATTGTTTCTGTTTTACTGCTCTTAGAGCCTTTTCTGTGTTCTTCTCTGGTCAGCCCTGTCCCAAATCATTGTCAGCTGCTTAGTAAACTTAAGGCCAGCGTATTGGATAGGTAAGTGGAAAGAGGTCACAGCTAAAATGTAACCTTGATTTATACTTTAAGATTTCAGTCTTTTATGAGATCTCAACTGCAATTTCTTCAGCATGTCCTAGTTAAGCATTGTGGGGGTTTGTTGTCATTCCACCCACTTGTTGCTCCTTAAATTCCAGATGACTTTCACTTCAAGCACTTGTGTGCCCTTAAGGTTTCCTTGATGTTCTTTTTATGAAATCTGCCATACTTATGTAGCAGCTGATTTGAGACTGAGTATTTCAGGTGTAAAAGCTATTTCTCCTTTTTGTCTTTAATGAGATTGGTAACTAACTACTCAGTTTGGATTGGTTTGTACTTACCCTCTTAGACTCAGATGGCACTACTAATACTCATCAAGTTATGTATCTCTGATGTGTGCCCATCTAGACAGATAAAGACATGACAAGCTAACACAGCAGAGACCAATAAATTGTTCTGTTTGGTAATCTGTAAGAACAGATGTCTACCTCCAGCTTTTGCATTCCTGTATCGCAGCTGGAAAATTACATGACATCAGAGAATCCTAGAGTTATGACACCCTTGTTCAAATGAGCTGGGTCCTTGCTGCTTGGTAGTGGTGTTATCAATGGGATTCCTACTCTTTTAGGCCACCCTGCTTTTTCTTTCCTGCTGTAGTTTATGAACACCTTGAGGTAATTTGGAGCTATGTGGAATATGAAACATAACTTGAAGACTGAGATTTGGCTTGTAGAGAGAATATAAAAGAATGTGAATGCTTAGGGTTTGCCTTGATCGCTGTCTTTTTAACACACATACATCAGGAAGTCTCTGTTCTTATTTGTTACCTAATTTCAGTGGAAAAGTGGCAGCCTGATCACACCATTGAGCATTGCTGTCATACAGAACTTGGAATAAGGCTGCTATTGAACACGCCTCTTTAAAGCTGAATTTTAATATTCAGAACATTGTTGGGATTCACTTAGCATATTGTAATGACTGTATAATTGTTGATGTCTGACCACATGTGTCTGGTGCAATCACTTCTGCATTATGCCTGGTTTCATCACATATGTATGTAAGGGGCTTTTGGCAGCATTATGCAATATAAAAATTGAGTAGTCAGATCTATATTTACTACTGTGAGATTCCTCTGAGGTTTTTTTTTGGCTGGTAGTCAGTACCACGATGGTATCTTACCTTCTGATTTTCAGATGCTTGGCAGGTGTCCCTGTGGAAGGCACAAGAAGTCAGGGAAAGCAAATCATACTAAGCTCACACATTAGTAAACAAAAAAAAAACCAAAACCCATAATGATCAGTGTGCCCTGAAACCACAGATGTCTGAAATATTCATTGTGTATCTTCTACCCACCTTTATAGTAAATGCTGGGCAGTTGCAGTCTTCCTGCCTGTTCCATCCTGTTGTGTTAAGGTGGTGTGCTATCTGGGATCACTTGTAAATTATCTGTAGAATTGTAGGTTCCTGAGCTAGACAGCTTGAGGCCTGGGTTAATGTTTCCTTCTCTTTCCACTTGTGTTCGTAAAGAGCAAAAAACCTATGCTAGTGTTTCTGAGGCTGAATAAAGAAACCAGCTTCTTGAGATCTAGGCATCTCCAGCCCAAAACTTGCAGCATGGCTGCCATGCTTCATTCTTTTGCAGGTTGTAGTTCCCTGGAGTCCATCCTGGCCTGGTTGGAGGGGATGACAGCTTCTGCTAACACTCCATGAGTCTGGGAGGGTTTGCCAAACGTCTTCTGCAGTGCATTAGACTATAGAAAAATGGAAAGAACAAGATGGTCCCAGTAAGCATCTGTACTGTACAGTTTCCTGGATTTTCCTAGGAAAATCTGGTGAAGATATCAATATCTGTAGAAGTGATTAGGGACCGCAGACTGAGTGGTCTTGTCTTGATGACTGGCAGAGCGATTGAGATCTGATAGTAAAAGTGTTGTTATCTGGGTGGCTTTCTTATCAGAGCATGGGAATTGGCAAAGGACTCTACTGCTGGAGTGGCTCTTTAATATTCCTCTATTCTGCAAGCTGCTTATTTCTGCACTCCTTCTAATGCTGCATCACTAAGTGTGAATGGCTTGTCCTGCCTAACCATGAAGACCACAGCAAAGGGCCACCTCATTTTTAACTGGTTTAAATAATTTGTTCTCTTTCTCTCTGTTGAGCCTTAGTGTTTCTTCCACTTTTTCTGCCCTTTGTCAGCCATAGCTTGTTCTGTTGTTTTGAGCACATGGCTTGAAAAGAGTTTACCCACAGCACATGCCCAGGTCTGACAGGCTGAGCACTGTCTGCAGTTAGTGTTGTGTTTTCCTCTCCCTGGAAATACTGAGTAACCATTTGCCCTAAGCTGAGTAGATGTTAACAGGCATCTCTGGCAGATCTTAGTTGTCCTTTAGCCAATTGTTACTGGTAGGGTCTTCTCATAGCGCTTTACTCCACAGTCCTAGCCTTCAAACTGGTCCATCTCAAACTTCTTGAAATTTGAAAATATAACTTGGTTGGAGGTTGCCTCTAACATTATTCACTTGATCCCCTTAGCACCTATGGTAGCCACATTTAGGGTTGTGGTTTTGGTAATGTTTGTCTCTTTGGTAACTCCAATGGCTATCTGTAGTCTCTCAGTCTATTTCTCTGCATCCTGCCACAGCTGTATTTCAGGATGGTATTCTGTGTGTATTAAATTCTGTATAATCTGTGTTCTTGTGGATTCACAGTGAGCTCACGAGCTGGGTAACTCTTAAATTGCAACCCTTTGTGCTTCTGTAAAGTAAGATTTTTTCATGTGAAGGCTGGTAAGTACAACCATCCTTTAACAGTGCTTTTGATGTTAATATTCAGACTTTGAAGGTACGGACCTTCCATCTGCTACTTATACAAATCTTGGGATTGGGAAAATGTATAGAATTGTGAGCTTTTGGAGAGGTTTTAACAGATTATTAATATTAGAAAGCTGAGATTTGAGTTTTGTCAGTAGTGCTGGCTTAGCAGTTGCTATTTGCAGATCAATTTTTAGTTACACTTTTAAATGTTGCCTGGATGCTCTCACTAAGGATGTTGGACAACACCCAAAGACTGCAGTTACTGACTGTGCAGGCATTATGGCTGGGTTTGATGGGAGAATTCATGACGTTTCTCCCTCTGGGTTTGTGTACCAGTGTTTTCACAGAAGATTAGTGTGAGAGATGTTCCTCATCTGTTCCCACGAGTCACTTCTCAGCACCAGACTGCCAGCAAAGGCTAGGATAGTGGATCTGTGTTGTCTGTGGTGGAATCCAATGCTGATGGCCTCTAACTGGCAAAATAATGACTCTCTGGTGATGTTGGATTTCCTTTATTTAAACTCAGTCCTAATAGTAATTGACTCAATTATTTCCTTCAATTCCAGGTGAGGAGTAACAGTTTCATCTGCATACAGGATTAGTTCAATTATGTGAGCAGCCAGCCTCTTTTGACTAAGAACTCAGAGTATATGAAACAGAGTTGATAGCTTCACCAAACTGATGAACACTACCCCAGGGGGTTGTGCTGCTTTTTGGTGTGTTGGCTTATGAACAGATGTGCTTTTCAATTTTTAGAGTCGTCAGCTGTGGTTATGTAGCCTCTTTGACTTTTAATAGTGTTCTTGCCCAAAGTAGTAACCAGTCAGGTACTATCTGTGTTCAGCTGAGCTTTATTGGTTAGTTGAACTGTTTGATAGATGTATATCAGGGGAAATGCTATAGCATTCAGGGGGAAGGCAGTCTGGTATGTGTGTTGTGGTCCCTCTTAAACCAGCCTGAGGAGCTTGACTGGCTGGGCCAAGGGATCCTTGGAGCTGGAGCTTCCTGAAGCTGATAAGTGTTCTGCAGTTTTGATTATGTGCAGCAAGACAAATTCTGCTGGCCTCTGCCCTTTTATAGCTTTTGGGGTTTCCAGGCTGAGTCCCTCTGGGAATCTGACAGGGTTGTCAGGCCAAGTTCTCAGGGACAGCTGTGTTCATACCACAGCCATACTCAGCAAATCTGTCTCAGGCTGGGGGACTGCATTTCCCAACTGGTGTGTTTGAACCCTACTCTTTGACTCACCCAACTTTCATTGTAGCTGGTGTCCTCTTCTACTTGGACTGATTGCATCTGGCTCTGGGCCTCTTTAGGGATGGGAGTAATCATATTGGTAGTGCATTTGGTGAGAGCTTGTTCGCATGGAATCCAGGCATTTGTTAGGCAGATCTCCCTCTTCTTGACAATGTATGGGTATGGCTGAAAGGCTAAACCAGAAGTTGAAGTGGGGCCATGTAACAGGATGCCTGAGGTGCAGCTGGCCAGGTGCTGAGAAGAGCTTAACCACTGCAGATGTAAATCCTTCTAAATGTAACAGAAGAAACATTTGTTGTCTTTGTTGGGTGAGTAATTTCCTGTAAGATGCAAGTAGTCATTTCCCTATTTTTCTGTAGATGAAGCTAGAACTGAAACAGTCAGGGAAGACTAGATTGGTGGAGACTTTTTGCATGTGAGCTTGAATTGCATTTTTCATATAAAATGGTCTGTCAGGGGCCAAACTGTAACTGTTCATGCTGGGGCTAATCTCCTGGGCTGCTTAAGTCTAAAATGTTATGTGTATAACATGGGGAAGTACTACTTGGGTTTAGCTCATTTTATGCGTTTCAGTGGCAGGAAAGAGCTGGCACTGAGTGCTCAGCCACTAAGCAAGGCTCAAGAAGTGTCAGCCCACTTCTTGCAAGTCTTGACCCTCTGCAGAGCCTGTCCTGTGTTCCACTGGTCCTGTTCTTTGCCTGTGACTTCAAAGTGCATGCCATGCCAGCTCTTATCTATACCATCTGAGAGCCTGCTGCTGAGGAAGAAGTGTGCAGCCAGTGCAGCTTGGAACACCTAGTGAAGCTTTTCTGTCTCCTGTGTTGAGCAGAGGCACCACGTACAAATGTGAAGTAGCTGATTTTAGCCATCCTTTTTACTATTTAGTTTGGTGGCACCTCTCCTTGTTACTAGCCCTCCTCATGCTCTAGAAAGGACTGGGGAACAGCATACCAGGAAGTATTATTTGTAACTCTTCTGCTGCTGTGTGTGTGGTCATGGTTGCAACTTCTTCACTTTGTAATGTAGCTTCACGGAAGGTGTAGGCAGAGCACTGTGTAACCTGTACACTGTGTATTGGTTTTCATTGTAGATGGACTACACCTAATTGCAACTGCTCAAAGACCCTGTGATTTTGTGGGCAATATTTCATAGGTGTTAACAGAAGCAACAACAGCAGCTGTGTATCCTAAGTCTTGAAAGATGGAGTTGATAACTGAATGAATTGGAGAGGCATCTTGCAGAAACTATAAATGGGTCAGTAAAGGGTGTACCAGGAAAACATAACATCCAAAGCAGGCTAATGGAAAATTGTATCAATAAGGTCATGTAATTTCCCTAAAATGGGAATTGTCTGTCTGGTGGGGAATATCATAGTTCGTTTCCCCTATCAGGCTGACATATAAAGCTTGCAGAAGTGGTACCACAAATACAGTAGATTGACTCTGGACAGAGACTAGCAAAGCTAGCTTTCATTGGAGTGTAAAATCACACTTAGATTAGACTTAAAACAAGTCTATACTTAACCTCCTTTTTCTTGAATAAATGTTCTGTGCACTCCGATACATCACTGTGCAGATAGGGACACCCGAAGTGCTTTGCCACTTGGCGCTGTAGTATTGTGTTACAGTCTGTGTGATTGCGTTGGGTTTGTGTGATGTGGCTTTGGTAGCAGGGGAGGGGCTACAGGGGTGGCTCCTGTGAGAAACTGCTAGAAAACTTCTCCAGCTCCATATTGGACCTGCCTCTGGCTCATGCTGAACCAATTAGTGCCTCTGTGATTAACATATTTAAGAGGGGAAAGAACCTGCAGCAGAGAGGAGTGGGATGTGAGAGAGACAGCAAGGTCAGTGAGAGACCAAGGTCAGTACAGAAAGGCAGGAGGAGGTGGGCCAGAGTGGGGGTTCCCCTGCACCCTGTAGTGAGAGGACAGGCTGTGCCCTGCAGTTGTGGAGTGTCATGGGGGAGCAGAGACCCCCCAGCAGCCTGGGGAATGCCCCATGCTGGAGCAGGGGGATGGGCCCAAAGAAGCCTGTGACCCTGTGGGAAGCCTGTGCTGGAGCAGTTTGCTCCTGAAGGACTGAGTCCCATGGAAGGGACTCGTGCTGGAAGCACCTTGTGAAGAGCTACAACTTGTAGGAAGGACTTGTGGTGAAGTTGTTCATGGAGAAGTGCCTTCCATGAGAGGGACCTCATGCTGAAGCAAGGGAAGATTGTGAGGAGTCCTTCCCCTGAGCAGCAGAGACAATGTGTGGTGAACTGACCATAATCCCTCTTCCCCATCTCCCTGCTCTGCCAGAGAGGAGGAGGCAGAGAAATCTTGAGAAAAGCAAAGCCAGGGAAGAAGGTGGGTGGAATGTTTGTGTGGTTTTTTCCAGACCTGGTTCCATCTCATTATCCTACTCTGATCTGATTGATAACTAATTAAATGGATTTTCTTCCCCAGGTCGAGTCTGTTGCCTGTGACCATAACTGGTGAGTGATCCCTCCCTGTCCTTGTCTCAGTCCATGAGCCCTTCCTTCTACTTTCTGGGAGTGGCTGTTTGGTGCCTCGTTCCATCTGGGCCTAAACAATGACAGTGATATAGTTGGTGTGAGGCTTACTAGCTTCAAGCAATTATCCCACTGTTTTTTGTTACTCTTGGCACTCGTACTTTGGTGTGACCTGAATTTTGTGCAGAGTGTTTTAAAAAAACAACAACTCAAATCTTAGTCTATTTAAACAATTTTATTAGGATGTATGCAAATGACAGGGTTTCAGTTTGACTTGTTGCTCAGGAAATACTAATGTCCTTAATTAGTTCAACTTTTCTCATAAAAAAAACTATTTGGTCTTAGAGACTTACACTGAAATCACCTTTGAGAATATTCTAATTTGTGCATCATTGTGACTCTGCAGAGGTCTACATGGGTCACTGGCTGCACAGAAGGACATGAAGCTATGGTTCCTGCAGATCGTTTCTTGTTGCTGTTTCTGGATGGTGTCTCTCATGTTTTGCAGTTGTATGGTGCATGGTCACAGTGATGTGTCAGGAAGGCATGGTGACACTTGAGGCAGCCTGTGGTCTCTTTGGAGGACTGGAGCAAGTTGTGGTGTGGCCGCACCTCTGATGTGACGGTGACCTCTGTGCACAATCTCATCCTTAGAGCTGCCTCCTTTCGGAGGGGGCTGATAAATGTGCCCCAAGTAAGCACTCAGAGAGCTGGTGTGCACCTTGCAGTGACACAGTAGAGTTACCAAAGGAACTGGAGATGAGCTTCCCCAAGGAGGACGATGTATTTCCTAAGGGCACTCTGATACCTGAATAATAATGTAAACATCTAAATTGATGCTAAAATGGTGACCAGAATCATCTTCACTTCATGCACTGAGTCAGTACAGTCCAGGGTGTGGTTTGGCCATTGATGGCAGCAGTGTCATAAGCACTAATATACCATCTGCCTTAGCAAAGCAGCAAGGAATTTTCATACCATGATGGCATGTTTATTGGACTCGTACTCTTGGGCAGAGTCTTGTGACAGCGTTCAAAGTGTAGAGCAAAAAAACCCCCGTGAATACTAGCAAAGATGAAGATAGACAAGGACTTGGGCAATGAATCTTGGATTTACTAAGCAAAAATGTATCTATTCCACATTATGATGGTATTCAGTGTTACCTGATTCTGAACATTGAACTATTATTTTCTGTGCATGTTTGTGTAGCTCAGTAACTACCCACACAGTGACTCTGAAGTGCCCTGATTCTTTTTCTGATTTCCTATCCCTTTTTCCAACAGTGTGCCTTGTGCTGTTGTTACACAACAGCTCCTGCAGGACAATGCTACTTGTCTGCCTGTGACCCATTTTTAGTTGCTTAAGCTCTGCCATTACTCCCACCCTACCCTGAAAGGGAGGATATGTGATGTGCATGAAAATGAACTAATGGCTTCACAATACACTTGTGGGGCTGTAGGACTATTGTCTTACAGTACAAATGTGTGGCAGAAGTAAAGGAGCACAGGATATTCCTCAGAATTCCCAGAGCTAAAATAGCTGACTTTCTTTTGGAGTCAAAAGACTTATGATTTTGTGGAATAAATCTTAAGTCTCACTCAAGGCTTCTTGCTCTTTTCTCTGAAGCATTTCTTGTTGGCCACAGGCTATAATTCTTGATCAGCCGGTCTTCTGATTTAATATACCAATTTCCATAGCTTTATCCAATGAGTGTTGTTATGCTTTCTTAGAATTAGTGTAATGTTATGCATGAATGAAGGATGCATTGAACCACATAGAAACTTCCTTAGTGAATTCAAGGATAGACTTGTGTCTACTGTAATTGAATTTAGCTTTTACTCCATGTAATAGTTGACTGGGATAGGAATTCAGAAACCATGCAGAAAGTTTCAGTGCTGTCTGCACGTGAGAACATGGGCTGATAACAATGTGGTAGATGGGCTGTGGAATGATGGAGTGAGGTCATGGGACTGTCCAATTTCTGTTCTGAACTGTGCCTCCTTACTGTCATCAGATTTAGGAGCTGACAGGAGCAATGAGCATATTATTAAACACTAGCCTAATAATCTTGCAAACTAACTCACAGAATTGACCTTGACACTATTTTACCTTCTTCTAGCATTTTCAGAAGAGTTGTGTATGGTCTTGGTCCTTTGCTACAAGACCTAGAGGGATCTGATGGTGGTAATCCATGTTTTCCTATTGTATTGCTCTTTGGGAGAGAACAGGTAGCGTGGACTAATCTGTCTGCATGGACCAACCTGTACATTTATGGTAGCTGACTAGCTATACCTGTCTGTATGGTGACTTGACCGTTTCTGAAGCTGATTCATATGTGATATGAATTTGGTCCAGCAGCTTTGGCTCTGACTGTACCTATGCAAGTGGGAGTCTCAAGGAGTTTTAATTTAAGTGATACTGGATTTTACTCTTACTGAAACTTGCCATGATGAGCTGCTCTTGAGCCCTCTGGAAGCTGCACTGTTTTATTCCCAGTGAGCTTCCCCATCTTACCAAGCAGAACATTACTGCCAATTCCAGTCTTCCTTGACTTTTGGTTTTCTTGCATCTTGCCTTCTGTGAAGAAGAAATAACTTTAACTGTCTGCAACACTTTCTTTGAGACTGATACTTGGGTTTAACTGCTGAGCATGCAATACTTCATTTGTTTAATGTTACTGGAGATTACCACTAGGTGTCCACTGAGCATTATCTATATTTGACAATTATGAGGAGGTTTTCCTAGGCTAATCTTGTCTGTGGTGTTTGCTTGGATCCTCTTATTTGGTTATTGTACCTTTACTCTATGAAATAGTTCTCTGTGTTACAGGTAGGTCTGTGAACCCACAGTAGAAACTTACATGGACATGCTCAGTAAGTGGAATCTATTTTCAGCATCGGGCCACCAACATGGGCAAGGATGAGGAGGACCTGCCCAGTGAGGAGAGGCTGAAGGCATGTCTTCAGTCCAGAGAAGACACCTGTGAGGGAACCTAACAGCAGCCAGCCAGTATCTTTGAGGAGATGGAGCCAGGCTCTTTGGTGCATATTGGGAGGAGGAAGAACCACAGGCGTAAACTGAAACGAGAGGTTCAGCCTGGATATGAGGAAAAACTGTTTCACCGTGAGACAGATCAGGCAGTACAGCAGGTTGCCTGGAGAGATTGTTACATCTGTGACTTTGGATGCTTTGAAAACTTGACTGGATCAACTTGGCCTAACCTCAGAGCTGACTGCTTGGAGCAGGAGCTTGGACTGGAGACTTAAATATTCTTTCCAATTTCAATTATCCTGTGATGCTATGTTTTACCATCTGTTTGGTGGCAGACCATAGATGATAAGCTGCTGCTTTGTTGAAGTTGGAAGTTTTAATGAAATGTGCTGAGATTCCAGGCATCTGTCAGTGTGGTTATGTTAGCTGGCACAGAGGGCTTCTGGATAACAGATAGAATACCTAATCATAGGCAGTTTTGATTTTTCTCATGAATAAATGGTAGTAAAATCTACAGTGTACATGACTGTATGACTAATGGCTGGGCAAAATTCTCTGTTAATTTGTCTTTCTGAAACCAGCTTGTAATGGCAAGATTTCCATCTCTTCTTTCATGTTATCTTGGAATACACAGGGCAGAACTTCTCCTGTGTGCGGTTGCCAGCACAGGTTGTTTTTGCCATTGTCCAGGCAGAATGGGTGGTGGTGGTGGTAGGGAATAGGCTGCCCCTCTGCTGCTAATCTTCATTCTAAATTTGTGAAATCTATGGGACAGCCAGCAAAGTAAAGACAATTGCTCATATTGGCATGTTTTCTTCATAAGAATTGCAAATATTTTGACCTGACATCTTGTGACAGTTGAGTGTTACTTTTCTTCTGTTTTTTAACAGTTTACATAACCTGATCCTGACCGTTTTTACATGGAAAAAAGTTACTGAAGTTATATATTTTTATTAAACTTTCTCTATGATATAGATTTTTTTTTCCAGTTGTGACAACTAATTTTCGCACATCAAACCAGACATTGTGACTTCAGATGCTTTTTTCACTGAGCTTAGCTTTATCTGTATGTATAATGGACCTAGAAGCTGCTAATTTTTGACATTTTGAGGTTTTTCTACTTTTATTTCAGTTTTCAGTGTTATTTCGTTGCTGAATCAATATTCAACAGTCATTAATCTCAATCACAGAAGAGCTGAGGTTGGCAGGGACTTCTGGAGACTGTCTGGTCCAACTCCTGCTCAGAGCAGGGTCACTTAGTGTGGGTTGCTCAGTCCATGTCCAATTCAGTCCATGGAGATATTCAACCCCCAAGACCTTCTGGGCAGCCTATTGGAGCGTTTGACCATGTCCCATTAACTTTTTTGTGCTTAAATGGCACTTCCTGAATTTTAGTGTTTGCCACTGCTGCTTATCCTGTCACTGGGGGCCACTGAGCAGAGCCTTACTCTGTCTTTACTTTCCCTTATCGGGTATTATTTATCATTGACAAGATTCCCTCTGAGCACCCTCATCTTGAGGTTTCTCAGCACAGTTTCTAGTAGTTTTGTATGCATCTTTCTTTCCCTTTTACACCTTGTTCCAGTCTTAGCCATTTTTTTTAGTGCTTCTACTTCCAGTTTCAATATTCCCATTTAAATATCTGAAGTATCTCTGTCCTCATTCTTCCTGAGCAGGGAAAAATAGGGATTAATAAATGAATTCTAGGAGCAAATGTGATTCCAACTACTTCCTTAAATATTATGATAATATATAGTGCTCTGATGAGCACAAGCTGACTAAGAGTGAAGTAGCCATTATAGCCTTTGGTGTTATGTGCTAGGAAAGCCTCAGACTTTTGTCTAGTTGCACAGTATAAAGGCCACAGGGCATGTATCCCCTTAAACTGTCAGCTTTCCTTTTTACCTCTTAATACTCCTGTGTTTTCAGTATTAAATGTGTGGCAAAAATGTAATTTGGTATATAGCTTGCATTGCTGCATGCATTCTGTCATAGAAAATGTGACCCTGCCTTCCTTCTCTGTTTCTGACCACAGACATGAGGTGCCAGTGCTAGATTTTTGACTAAGATCTACTTACAGCAAGTTGCACACGTTTATACCTGTGATGCTTTTCCACATAGGACTTGCTCTGATGGTAGCAAACCTCTTCCCCCCTGCGCACCCCCCACACCCACCCAGTTTTCTAATAGCTTTGTGCCTATAAATATTCCCCAGCCCTGCACACCATTCTGCAGCTAGAACCAGATATTCATGTGCCTGTGCTCACTGTGCAGTCTTGCAACAGGCAGAGTGGCCTATAATTCTGCTGTGGATATGACTCTACATATAACAATGCTCACAAAAGCTTATTGCCTCATATACCTTCCTGACATCTCTAAAGCTGTAGTGATATTTATAATGTAAAAGGAGGAATCAGGACTTGGGTTATATAGTTTTTATTTGGCTTAAAAAATCACCCAGCCTTTTTCTGCTCGCATGTACTGCAGGGGCAGCCACTTTCCCTTATCTACCTGACCATCCCAATTGGTCAGATTGCAATTTTGTTCTGCTCAGCTGCATCTATAAGATCCCCAGTGCCCCATCAGAAAAGCACTCTGAAGCTTTCCCTTAGGAGTTGCTTTTAAGCTGGGGCTCTGTGGCTGCCCCCTGCATTTTCTGCATCACAGCTGTGTACAAGCTATGTCAGTTTCCAGTCTCAAAATTCCATGATCCTGGCCTGGGTCTGTGGCTTGGCTTCCTGGCTTGGCTTTGGGACCTGCGTGATCACTGTGGGCTTGCTGGGTGATCTCTGGACAGCATCTGCACAGATCCCTGACTCCAGATGCAATTCTGACACAGGCCTGCCATGCCTTTGCTGGGGAGGTTGCTGCTGCCTACCTTTGTGCTCAGCTCCCCTTGCAGAGCAGCGGGCTCTTGCTGCTCTGTGACAGCGTATCACAACTTGAAGGGTTACCTGGCCAGCAGGTGTGCTGAGATCACTACTAGGTTTGTAGGATGCTACTACTTTATCCTCTGAATTTCTGTACTTTATTAAGGATTACCACAACACAGAAATCATCACTAGCAAATACACCTGTGATTAATATCAAGCTATTACAAATTACTGTCAGCACTCAAGAGCATGGTGGAAAGCAAGAAAATAGACACACTCAGTGGTAAGGCAGAAAGCAATGGGAGGGCTGAAACCATGATAATAGCAACACTCAGGGGCATGGGGGGATGGCCAGAAATGGAATGGTGGAACAGGCCCTGGCAAGGTGGAACTGCTGGAAATGGAAACACTCAAGAGTATGGCAGAAATCAATTGTTTGGCAATGCTGAATGGTATGGCGTAATGGAATTGTAGGGTGAAATCGGTGTTGCCATAGAATTCTAATGGTATGGTGGAATAGAATAGTATGGCAACATGCAATGCTATGGCAGAAATCAGTAGTATGGCAACACAATGTAACAGCAACACTGAATAGTGTGGTGGAAGTCAGTAGTATGGCAACACTGAATAGTGTGGTGGAAGTCAGTAGTATGGCAACACTGAATAGTGTGGTGGAAGTCAGTAGTATGGCAACACTGAATAGTGTGGCAGAAATCAGTTGCACGGCAAACCTCAGTATACTAGTAACACTGACTAGTAGGGCAGAAAATAGTATGGCAAAACTCAGTATAATGGCAGAAATCAATGTTATGTCAACACTCGATATAATGGTAACACTGACTGATATGGCAGAGATCAAGAGTATGGCAACATCAATATAATCACAACACTGAACTGTATACCAGCACTCAGTGTTGTGGTGGAATAGAGCTGTATGCCAACACTCCGTAACAACACTGAATGGTATTGTAGATACCAGTAGTTTGGCAACACTCAATAGTATGGCAGAAATCAATTGTATAGCAACACTCAAGTAGCTGTTTACAGGTTACTACAAACTTACCACTAGTGAAGCATACTTATCAACAATATAACAGCAGATATGTGAGATTACTCACAGCTACACTTGGTATTAAATGGATTCCAGGGGGAAACCCAACCAGAAGTGGGAGGACAAAATGAATAGACCTTAGAGTTCAGTCTACAGGGGGACCAATAAAATAACTGTCTTGCTGCAAAGCTGATCTGTGTCATGGAGGTTAGAGTTAGTCAGGTGTCCCTAGTACTGGTCCGAGATCTCATTGCAAGTTTTTTTTGGAGGGTTAAGCCTGTTTAGGAAAAGAAATGTACATGCAGCACTGGAAGTTCTCACAGGAAAAACTCTACTGTGAATAAAAATTAAGTCCTCCTTTTATCATAGAGGCATAAGAGGGTGTAGGATGCCACTGCTTCAAGCAGACAATAGATGCTGTTAATTTCTACTTTTAACCTGTTACAGCCAATACATGATGGTTTTTGTTCTTTTGGACCAATTTTTATTTTCCCAGACTGTTTTTACTTCTTCAGATGATAAGCTGATATTACAGTTTCTTGGTTTTTGCACTTGCCGATGGTATGTTGGAATGTCCCTAGTTTCTAAGTACCAGCTGTCTACTTCAAAGAGGCCAGCTGCACTTTTCAATGTTGTTTCTGGTTCTCAGGCCTACTTCGTAGGCTGGCTGTCATTTCACTCTCAGTATTTTTCAGCAGACACTTGTAAATTTTTTTTTTTTCCTTCTAACCAGGTCATCTTTATGTGTGCTCACATCACAGGATTGGGAGAGGGACAAAGTCTAGGCTCCATTTAGACCATGAGCGCAAAGGATCCACACAGAAGATTTAGGCTGCCAAAAGACTTCTCTCCTGAGACCTGCTTGCTCTAACTCAGGGGTGGAGTCTGAGGGCTGCAGCTGAGAGAAAGACTAGGGTTAGGAGAACAGCAAAGCCTGGCCTCAAGTGTCACTTGACATTGGCTGAAGGGAGCTTCCAAGGGAAGGGTTGGGCTGCCAAAGGGTCTCTTCCTGAAAACATTGCTTTTGGGCTGTTGCTGAGATTCTCGTTACCCATCCTTAAGCTTGGGGCAAAGCCTTAAGCAAATCCTAGAGCTTCTTTTGGAGCAGGGCTGCAGAGGGGACTCCAAAGGAAAAGACAAGCTGCTAGAAGACACACAAGATGCACTCCCCCCCACCTCCATCTCCTCCCAGGCTTTTTTGTCTGGGGTCTGAGGCTCATCCCATTCCTAGGATTAGGTTTAGATGTGAAATCCAGCTTGGAGCTGCAGGTTGATTTGGCTTGTAAAGGGGCCATTTTCACCTATGGTTGTCAGTCTTCTCTGTCTCTTCTGAGAATCATTTTGCTGTCTTGGGGCTCTTTTCCCTCTTGGCTACATTCTTTATCATGTTTGGAATAAAATTTTCCACTTCATGTTCAAATTCAGCCTGTCCTTCATATCAGCCATCTCAGATTGGTTCTTGCCATCAGCTGTGCAGCAGTTCCCTTGTTTCTTCATCTTTCCCAGCTTTGGTATTGACACTGATTTGGGTGTTCTGTGATGCTTATAGGGTGAGAGATCAGGAAACAGAATTTCTGGGTCAGTTGTGAAAGGACTGTATATTGCAGCGCGATACAAGCATATTTCAGAACTGAAGCTTCATCTTTGTGACAGGAGAGGGAGGCTGTGTGCAAGGAAAGACTGTAGGTTGATTTTTCTGCATCGCTGGAAAGAAAGGTGGTCTTCTGGAACAGTTCTTCTTCTTAGACCATTTCTAGTTCTGGTTGGTTTGGGTTTTGTGTGGTGGCTGTGTTTTTTTTTCTTTCCTGCTCTCCTGTTACTTTATTTGCAGTGCTTTACATCACTGGTGAGCCTGCAGAAGCTGTTAGGTATTGCCTGGGGACTCTCCTCTGCAAACTCTTTGACAGAGTGCAATGTCAGTCAGGTCCATTTTTCCACATTCAGTTTTGTCTCATCATACTCCCCCTAGAGAAGGAGATGAAAATTTAATTACAGGAGACTTCATAACCACCTTTTTTTCATTTTGAAGTCAGCTTTGAAAAGCCCATGCATATATATGACTGAAGGCATAGTACTCTGAATAAATATTTTTCTCTGTGTTACATCCCTGTGATTGGAAAGGGGGTGGTGGTAATTTGAATGATGGAAAGTGCTCAGACAGGGCCTATTCAGAAGTGATAGGACAGTTATTTGATTCTCTCCTGAACAAAATGGTCCATCTGCTTTTATCTCCTAGCCAGCAGGGGCTCTGTGCTGTTAATCGTTTCATTGCTTCAGGAAACGGTGGCAGGGCAGGTATTCTACTTTGACATGAGAGATGGGCTTTTCAGCTCACGTTTTAGCTGTTGGGGCTTTAAATTTTAAAAAAGATGAAGTACTGTCCATGGCCTTGTGCTTGTTTTCTGTGCATGAAGGTGTATCATCTGCACAGTCTCCAAATGTACCTTTGTGAGAGCAGGTGCCCTACCTGAGTTTCAAAAAGGTGCTAAGTATGCTTTTCTGCAAATGTCATTAGGTGTGTTCCTTAAAGTCAGCTGAAGTGTTATATATGTATGTATAAATATTTCCATGGTATAGTTAGAAGATCTAACTATAATGAAAGTGAGATTTTGTTTAAAGAATTTTGTATATATAATACTTAAATTGGGCTGACACCTAGTGGCGGGTATAGTTGTAATACAGTAATACACAGCCTATGGATCCTTTGGTCTGTGCATCCTCCAAGTTAAAGTAAGGCTGCTTGAAACTATGCTGTTCTCAGGAGAGGCCAGAGAAGACCTAGACTTGCTCAAAAGAAGGGCTATCCCTGGAATTCCTGCCCTTCCTCTTTACTGAAATTCCTGTCTTCCTCCTGCCTGCTTTTCCCTCTCATCATCCTTTGGGGTGCACTGCTTTGCCATATGCAGCTAGGTCTGTATGTTAACAGTGCAGATAAGGTTACTGTAGTACTTCAGAGCTCAAATAATTTTTCCTGCTCTTTCCTGCTGAACAGCTGATGATGCGCTTTTTGTGTCTAAATTAGAAACCGAAGGAGATGATGTTCAGAATGTTTTCTGCCAGTATCCAGCTGATTAAACAGCTTCTGTTAAAGAGACAATCTGTCACTTGATCAGGCCTTTAAGGAAAGAAGCACTGAATAATTAATAAATGGAACTTGTGACTGGTTTCTAAGGAGATGCAACATAAAGCCTAAATTCCCGGGCACTGGCTTCAAGTTTATATTGAAGAGGTCTGAGGGGCGCAGGGTTGAGGGCCAGCTGACCCAGAGGGAGCAGCAGATCTGTGGGGTTGTAGCATGTGGTTGTGATGGACTTGCAGGGGATGTAGGTTTAAAAAGGACGTCCCCATGGCTGAGGATCAAACAGCACTGAGTCATGAAAACAAGAGCCAGGAAGAATCAACGTTTTCAGAGTGGCTGAAATACATGGCCCCTGGATATAATGGGAAACATGGGCCATTGGTTTACTTAACAGTCTACGTCATAATGTTTGGTCTGCTAGAAGGTACTACCTCTTCTTATGCTGCTTTCCTATAGCTTAGACTATTTCAGCTATGATGTATACAGAAATGTCTTTGCTCAGCACTAAAGGCCAGCACTCTGTCTTACCTAGGTAGCACTGCTCATCTTTGGATTATTTAATTTCTTACTTATTTCATTTTAAAGTATTTTCTTAAGAACTGGAGCTAATACTATACAGCACCAGTGGGTTTACAGAGCCATGTATGATGAACTTTGCCTGTGTCTAGACCTTTGCCTGTTTTTTTTCCATTTTAATTTTTATGGGTCTCTTTAATTGTACTACAATGTCTATCTGTCATCAACTTTCATAAAGAGTACACATAAAGACAGGGATACAAATGAGTGTAAATCTCTGAAGCAGAATTTAAGAATGTGGCACCAAGGTAAGTCACAATCCAGCAACATAATATTTCCCCTCTTGGTAACTTCATTTATTAGTGAATTGATCTACACTGTTTTTGGTAGGGAAGAAGGTTCTTGGCTCTTATATCTGGCATAAATACTGAACCCACATGAATAACTGGTTATATATTTTGGCAGTTAATAGAAAAACTATTAGCCAGGGATCAGGTTAGGAAAGCTAAAGCCCTGATATAATTAAATCTGGCCACGGATGTCAAGGGCAACAAGAAAACCTTCTATAGGTATGTTGGTGACAAAAGAAAGACTGGGGAAAATGTGGGCCCTCTCTGGAAGGAAATGGGAGACCTGGTTATGCGGGATATGGAGAAGGCTGAGGTACTCAATGACTTTTTTGCCTCAGTCTTCACTGGCAAGTGCTCAAGCCACACTGCCCAAGTCATGAAAGATAAAGTCAGGGACTGAGAGAATGGAGAACTGCCCACTGTAGGAGAAGACCAGGTTTGAGACAATCTAAGGAACCTGAAGTTCCATGGGACCTGATGAAATGCATCTGTGGGTGCTGAGGGAAATGGTATATGAAGTTGCTAAGCCACTATCCATCATATTTAAGAACTCAAGGCAGTCTGGTGAAGTTCCCACTGTCTGGAAAACGGGAAACATAACCAATCTGAAAATGGGAAAAAAGACCCAGGGAACTACAGGCCAGTCAGTCTGACCTCTGTGCCTGGCATGATCACAGAGCAGGTCCTCCTGGAAACCATCCTAAGGCACATGGAAAA
This sequence comes from Rhynochetos jubatus, assembly GCA_027574665.1. NCBI lineage: Eukaryota > Metazoa > Chordata > Aves > Eurypygiformes > Rhynochetidae > Rhynochetos > Rhynochetos jubatus. The sequence goes on from CM050652.1 coordinate 15,880,541, forward strand.
CAAGGAGGTGATTGGTAACAGCCAACATGGCTTCAGCAAGGGCAGATCGTGCCTGATGAATTTGGTGCGCTTCTACAATGGGGTTACAGTGTTGGTGAAGAAGGGAAGAACTGGTCTCCACTTGGATATTGAGCCACTGACCTGGCATTTTTGCCTGACTTCCTCTTTGTTGGGATGCTTTGCTCCTGAGGTTGGAGGAGGTGATCCTTGAATATCAACCAGCTTTCTTGGGCCCCTCATCCCTGCAGGGCTTCATCCCATGGTACTCTACTAATTAGATCCCTGAAGAGGCCAAATCTGCTTTCCTGAAGTCCTTGGTAATGACCTTGCTATGCTCCCTCCTCCCTGCCCTAAGGATCTTGAGCTCCAGCATTTCATGGTCACTGCAGCCAAGGCTGCCCTTGAGGGTCACATTCCTCACCAGCCCCTCCTTGTTGGTGAGAACAAGGTCCAGCATAGCACTTCTCATTGGCTCCTCTATCACTTGGAGAAGAAGTTACCACCAACACATTCCAGGAACCTCCTGGATTGCTTATGTCTTGCTGTGTTGTCCCTCAAATCAATACTGGGGTGGTTGAAGTCGCCCATGAGAGCCAGGGGGGACTTTCACGTTTATGAAAGATACTGAACAAAAACAACAAAAAAACCCTTTTTACACTGACCTTTGAGTGCCTGACACATTTCAGTAAGTCTTAATCTCTGTTTATGTTATACTCAAAGTTTTAGTATTGCTTCTCAGTTCTGTGTAATTTTGTGTTAGTCATCTGAATTTTGGGGTCGGCAGCCAGGCAACAATTTCTTGGTCTGGTCTTGCTGAATGGCATTGCTTTTCAATCTGTCAGAGGTTTCCACATATATTGCACTGTCTTTAAATTATTCAGATATTCTATTTATGAAGTTATTTTTTAAGTTAAGTTAGTCTTTGAATCTGGGAGTTAATTTTAATAACGCAGCTGAAATTATTTCACTCTGATTTTATTAGAAACATATTTCTTCATATTGCTTGCTCCACTGAAATAAAGTTACAGTTCCCTGTATTGCTGTTATAGCTTCCCTTTTCTGCCTTTGATCACATTGGTTGGAAATGGAAATGTCTTGTTCTTATTTGATCAATTATGCTTTGACTTAGTCTTTTGATTGGTAAAAAAAAAAAAGTGCTTTGAGCTATTTTGAAATGTGTGCACTGGAAGATTTTTGGATTCAACCAATTTTGGCATATCCTATTTTCTGTTTGTCTGGAGATTGTTCAAGGTTTTTACTGTGCAATTAATCAGACTTTGGCTTTGGATGGAGTCATAAAGGGAGGCTGTGAAGTATTTTGGAACATAGCCAACTCCAAAATATCTGTTACAGAGCTAGTTTAATTTAAGAAACTGTATTTAGCTATGTTTTCAATTGTTCTGGTACAAATGGAATTTTAAAAAATTAAGTATATGGGACAGAATATTTGTGGTAGTATACAGACTACAGACAGATCCAGATCTGGATCATGGCACATGCAAATCTTGCCCATTTTCCTGTCAAAGTCTTCAGTGACTTCTTAGAATTCAGCTTGATTTTACTGGACTTATCATAGATCAACTGCTTACAAACACTTCTGCGTGAAATGTACTTCATTTCAGGTACATCGTAATCCAAAACTAACTGCAGGCAGTGATTTACTCTGACACTGGCCAAAGGAAGACAAAAAAAGGAAGTAACTGGATTTGTATAGCAGATCATGACTTTTACTTGTAATTGTATAGATATTTAGAGCAACATTGTATGCACATATCTGCACATCCTGAGATTAATTGTGTCTGGTTATAGATATGACTTCGGATCTGCGCCCCTGTGGACAGGGATTCCAAAATTATTTGTTCAGTTAGGGACCACTTAGGTAAAACGAAGGAGATTTTCTTATAGGGTGGAGGAGTTCACCCCTCTTTGTCCCAAAGCTCAACATTTTCAAAGGCCAACCCAGATTTAGCTTGAAAATAGCTCAAGGTTCAGTTGCCATCAGATCTGCCTTGAGGAAAAGCATTTGATACTACCACTAGGTAAGATATGCACAGCATAGCCTCCCTTCCAGGTATCTCTGCTTGGCCAGCCCATGGCCAAATGCAGATTTTTATACTCTAGTCAAGAAATGACCTTCTAATAGGTGCACAGACCCACGGAGAGATCTAACCCTGTTGGTTGCTCTGTGCCCAGAGGATACAGATTCTGCAGCAGAGAGATGTTCATTGTCTCATGAAGTCTGTCCTTGTTCCAGTCCTTCAGTATTTGCTCCTGTCTTAGAGTCATAGAATGGTTTGGGTTGGAAGGGACCTTAAAGACCATCTAGTTCCAACCCCCCTGCCATGGGCAGGGACACCGTCTGCTAGGTGAGGTTGCTCAAATTCCCATCCAACCAGGCCTTGAACACTTCTGGGGGTGGGGCATCCACAGCTTCTCTGGGCAACCTGTTCCAGTGCCTCACCACTGTCACAGTAAAAGTATATAAATGATATATTCCTTATGTCTAATCTAAATCTACCCTGTTTTAGTTTAAAACTGTGTCTTGCCATCTTTCTTGTAAGCCCCCTTATATACTGAAAAGCTGCAATAAAGTCCCCCTGAAGACTTCTTTTCTCCAGGCTGAACAACTCAGCTTTTCTTCATAGGAGAGGTGTTCCAGTCCTCTGATCATTCTCGTGGTCTGCCTCTGAACCCACTCTAACAGGTCTATGTCTGCACTGAGGCTCCCAGTACTCCAGCTGGGCTCTCAGTAGAGTAGAGGGAAAGAATCACCTCCCTCAACCTGCTGGCCACACTTTTTTTTATGTAGCCCAGGATATGATTGGCTTTCTGGGCTGCCAGTGCACATTCATCTCCATTTGAACATTGAGTTGTTGACTGCAACTCTTTGGCCATCCAGCCAATTCCTTATCCATAGAAGAGTCCATATCTCCGATTTAGAGACAAGGATGTTGTGTGGGACTGTATCAAAGGCCTTACAGATGTCAAGGTAGATACATAAGTTGCTCTTCCCTTGTCCACTGATTCTGTCACTCCATTGTAGAAGGCCACCAGGTTAGTCAGGCATAATTTGCCCTTTATGAAGCCAGAAATGTAAAAATAAACCAAACAAAACCCACCAACAACAAAAAGCCCAATTTGTTAAGGTTAAATCAATGTATGTCATCTCTTTGCTGCACATGAAACCTAGTTAGCAGAGCACCAGTTGTGTGCACAACTGGTGGGCTACTGGCTAACAGTCTAGGTTGTCCAAATCTATATGTACATGGTACTTACTAAATTCAGTCATAGACAAAAAAGAGTAAGCTCAGAATTCAAGTATAACATTTTACAAGGCTAGGGCTACAAGAAGAGGTTAATAGAATATTTATGATGACAGTAATGTGCCATTATCATTGTTCCTGTCAAATTTCTTCTCTTTAGGAATTAGAAAGAAATCTAAAATTTGCTTTTGATGGCAAAATTATTATTGTTCCTTCTTTTATATTTGCTAATTGAAAAATTCACAGATGAGACATAAATGTGCCATGTTAGCATATCCACATTATCCTATTCGTGCAGAGAGGCCTAACATAAAAGTCGTTGCAATTCAGCCTCATTCATCAGCCTTACTACACTCCCTGCAATAATCTCTGTATTTGGTCTTGTATTTATTGTTCAGTCTTGCATTGTTTTTTCACTGCCTCTGTAAACTTCAGAGGTGAACCTGAGGTTTTGCTTTAGGCATGGTTCTGAGAACTTTGTTTTCTCTTCCTCTTTGTGTCTTAAACCAGAAATTGTTCATTAGGGCACAGTGCTTACAGATGTTGCTGAAAATAATCAGCGTGAGTGTTGCTTCCTTATATTGCTATAATATGTTGAGCTATTTTTAGCAAATTAAAGTAATTCTTTATTTGGAAGAGCTTCACCTCCCATATATTTGTGGTCAGGTCTGCATTTCCTGCTAATGGATGCATCTTTGAGTAATACTCACTTGTTTTGGAGATAGTTACCGTGAAAATCTAGTGACTGCTGTGATTCCATGCTAATATGGTATTTTTCAGTCTTCAATTGCTTTGGCAAATAATGAAAGCGTACAACTGATGAAGGCGGTCTAAAAATACAAGAAATGTGGAAATTTTATGAGCAGAGCATTTTTTGCGGAGTCAGGATAAGCAAATTTTGAGGGATTGACAAATTTTAAGCGAGCCTAACACTGCTACAGACCAGAATAGCCAGCATTTTTGTGAATAGCATATGCCTGTGTGCTGTGGTATAGACAAGAAGGTTTTATGGGTATCTTCCTAAAAATCTGGAGCCTTTGTACCTTCTTGTTTATGAAAATAAGTAACTGAGGAACAGTTTCTTGGTCTCTTGTTTAATATACCTGCTGACGAGAAAGGACTATAATACAGTTTTTTCTGCATGGAGGACCAAAAATTCACTCAGTATTTATGTTCGTGTTTTATTGTACACGCATTGGAAAAGTCATTGAACATTACTGCTGTAACTTCTGTTTCCATGGCCTTGCACATCAACACTGTGGCTATGACTTATCTCATGAATGGTTAACACAAAATCTGTGGATGCTACTTGTTCCTCTCTGCAGCTGCTGTTTCTGTTATGAGAGTTCTTTTCCTTGTGTAGAAATGTAGCATTTCCCAGGCTTATTCACAGCTCCATTGTGAAGCTTAGTAGATGCAATTAACATCATCCTCTCTCAGCAACATCCTTTGCTTGTGCTCTTTTCTTTCCTGAACTGTTCATCACTAAATGGATATGTTACTGTATGAGTCTATGGTATACTGACATCTTGAGCATTTTATAGTTGTTTCCCTCATCTCAAGAAGAATATAGTAACACTGGAAATGTTCTATCTAATAGCTGATTTTGTGATCAAGGAATGGATTGGTTCCTGTATGGTTGCTGAATCCTCATCCAGGCTCTTTGGTCTCAAAGAGAAAACTGATCTCAGTTATGCATCTATAAAGCTATGAATGGCACACACTGCATAGGGAACTTCTTCCATCCTCTTTCTGTGCAAGAATTAGTGGGTGTCAATGCCACCTAGCCCATGGTAGGTTCAAACAAATGCAAAATGTAATTCATCACAACATGTTATTTAACTGTGGAACTCTCATCACAAGGAATTGTGGATGCTGAAGACCTACATGTGTTCCAAAAATGATTGGATTAATTCATAGAAGAAAAATGTCAATGACTGTTAAATAGAAAGATTCACTTCTGGCTCAGGAAGTGCCTGAGATGATAATGCCTGGAAGCGGTGCTGAAGCTTGGACTGCTCTGATCAAACCTTGACATCTGGCAGGTCTGTTCTTACTCATTTGTGTGGTGCTGTAATCTGACACTCAGGGCTTTCCTGGGCAAATGCTGAGGAGAAATTTGTCCTAAAATACGTGTGCAGCTGAGGAAATGGAAGGTATCACCACAATGAGAAGTAGTCCCAATGGCTCGGTGAAGCTGAGGGGGAAAAAATGTGGGAACCAATAAACAAGGTATCACAAAATGGTTGAGAGTGGAAGGGACCTCTGAGGCCATCTGCTCCTTTTCCCGTGCTCTAGCAGGGCCACCTGGAGCTGTCTGCCCAGGCCCATGACCAGATAGATTCTACCACTGCTCTGGACAATCTGTGCCAATGCTCAGTCACCCTCACAGTGAGAAAGTGTTTCCTGATATTCAAACATCACCTGTGTTTCAGTTTGTGCCTGTTGCCTCTGGTCCTGTCACTGGGCACAGCTGAAAAGAGTCTGGCTCTGTCATCTTTACACACTCTCTTCAGGTCATTTTCTGAAAGCTGCTTTCCAGCTGGTGGCCCCAGCATGTGCTGGTGCCTGGGGTTGCTCCCCAGCTGCAGGACTTTACACTTCTCGAACTTTGTGAGGTTCCTGTCAGCGCACTTGCCCAGCCTGTCAAGGTCCCTCTGGGTGGCAGCATGGCCCTCTGACTTATCAGCCACCACTCCCAGTTTTGTGTCATCTGCAAATTTGCTGGGTGTACCCTCTGCCCCGCCAGCTAGATCGTTACTGAAAATGGTAAATGGGATTAGACCCAGTAATTGACCCCTGGGGTACACCATTAGTTTCTGGCTTCCAGCTTGACTTTGGGCCACTGATCACCACATGCTAGGCCTCGCCATTCAGCCAGTTCCACCTCCCTGTCTGCTCATGCAGCCCATACTTCATCAACTTCTCTGAGAATCTTGTGGCAGACAGTGTTGAAAGCCTCATCAAAGTCTAGGTAGACTATATCTACTGCTCTCCCCTCACATACCAGGCCAGTCATTTCATCATGGAAGTTTACCAAGTTTGTCAAGCATGACTTGCCCTTGGTGAATCCATGCTGACTCTTCCTCATGATTATCTTCTTTCACTTGCTTGGAAATGGTTTCCACAATTAGCTGCTCCATCACCTTCCAAGGGATCAAATTGAGTCTGACTGGGCCTGGGTCCTCCTTCTTGAAGATAAGAGTGATATTTTCTTTCCTCTGGTCTTCAGGTGTTCCTCCCAATTGCTGTGGTCAATCAAAGATTATAGAGAGTAGCCTCACTCTCATCAGTCAGCTCCCTCAGGTTCATCATCCATCCCCAGGCAGAACTCCATACACTCTTGACTGCTTTCTCATAGAGGGCAACTCCCCTCCCTCATCTTCCCACTCTGTCCTTCCCAAAAAGCCTGTATGTCTCCAGTCATGGGAGCCATCCCACCACATCACTGTGATCCCAATGAGATTGTAGCCCTGCAACTGCCTACAGATCTGTAACTCATCACATTAATTCCCCACACTGTGTGCACTAGCATGTGCACTTCAGTGAGGCACCCCAGCATGTTGACTTACTGAAAAGGGTTTTGGGAATTTGGCATAATGGTGCTTTGCAGGCACTTCCTTGCTTTACCTGCAAATGCTGGAGGTGACCCTGCTTAAGCTCCGTGTTGTTGATTTTGTGATCCCTTCCTTTCACATCACCCCATGCCCTTTGCGTAGTGACCCTGTCACTACCCCACTCTTGTACTCATCTGATTTAGAGCATAGTTGGCTAAGTCCAAAACACCTTGTGATGCAAAATCCCAATAATATCAATGATACCTATGCAGCGGGGTAGAAGTGGGTGTAAAAGCGTATCAGTACAAAAGGTTGATGTTTGTACTTCGCAGTACAGAGGCTTCCATTTCTGACAAGCTGAAATGTATTTGTGGTTGGATTCAGAATGGGCATTTCAGCGCTCACACCTTTTCTCTGATCCTTGCTTCCTGGAGAATCAGTGTTATTTATAGAAAACTTTCAAAGTTTCTCCTAGCGAGGGTAATTGCCTGCCATGTAAGACCAGTATAGGTGGGGTGTGGTAGCTCTGTAGTTTGTTAATGGCTTCATGTAGGCATGATCTGCTTATTGTACTTTGTCCAGAGCTAATAGCTAGTTAGGGATGACAATCAGCTGAATGGATGTGATTCCTAATGCTTGCATAAAGGTAGAAACTTACAGCTATCTCCATTCAGTGATTATGTGGCTTTTGATATCTTGACTAGTGGCAATATAATGATGGTAACTCTGTGAGAGTCTTGTTGTTGTGGAGGTATGGGAATAAGGACTGCTTGACATCTAGCCTGTGAAGGACTGCTTCAGCTCATAAGCACATGAGGTTAGGTACAGAGCTGAAGCAGCTGTATTATATGATTCAGATAGATCTTGGACATAACTTTTAGTAGAGGCAGCAATGGTATATCCAGCCTCACTGCAGAGGAATTAATTTTATGCATGTTTAAGAGACAGATCCTAGAGGGGCTAAAATCTTGGGCAGTGATGGGTGAGCACTGCCTCTTACTGGAGGCAGCATTTTAAAAGGGTTCCTTTTTTCTGTCCTGCATTTCCTTGCACAATAACTCAACTGCATATTCCAGTCTCTACCTATATTGTGTTAATTCACTGAATTCCAACTTAGAAAATATTTGCATTAGTGTCAGCACGGAAGAAATATTATCATGGAGACTCCAAGGCAAAATGGAAACAGGTAACAGCTTGGCAACGTGACAGAGGGCTCCACAGTCTGGAAAAACAATGACTTTATACTAAATAAAAAGTCAAGCATTAGTTTGAAGTTATTTAATGTTTTCGACTATGGTACAAAAGAAAAAGGATGGTGTGAAGGTATCCAGAATCCTAGCAATGCTTGAACAGAATCTAATTATATAACTTTTCAGCAAGTATGATTTGAAGGCCATGGGAATTGTGGCTTCTGTGTGTAAGGCAGACTGATGGATGTGATCTAGTCAATGGCAAAATTCAGCAGCTACTTAATGCATAATATGAAATGCTCCCAAAACCTTTTTTTTTTTTTTTTTTCATAGAATGGTTTGGGTTTGAAGTGACCTTAGTGACCTAGTTCCAACCCCCCTGCCATGGGCAGGGACACCCTCCACTAGACCAGGTTGCTCTAAGCCTCATCCAGCCTGGCCTTGAAGACAGCCAGGGATGGGGCATCCACAGCTTCTCTGGGCAACCTGTTCCAGTGCCTCACCACCCTCTCCATGAAGAATTTCTTCCTGATATCTAATCTAAATCTCCCTGCTTTCAGTTTAAACTCATTACCCCTTGTCCTGTCACTACAGGCCCTTGTAAAAAGCCCCCCCCCCAGCTTCCTTGTAGGCCCCCTTCAGGTACTGAAAGGCTGCAATAAGGTCTCCCTGGACCCTTCTCTTCTCCAGGCTGAACAAGCCCAAGTCTCTCAGCCTGTCCCCATAGCAGAGGTGCTCCAGCCCTCTGAGCATCTTTGTGGCCTCCTCTGGACTCGTTCCAACTGGTCGATATCCTTATGCTGAGGGCCCCACAGCTGGACACAGTACTGCAGGTGGGGTCTCACAAGAGCAGAGTAGAGGGGGAGAATCCCCTCCCTCGACCTGCTGGCCACACTTCTCCTGACACAGCCCAGGATCCGGTTGGCTTTCTGTGCTGCCAGCACACACTGCTGGCTCATGTTCAGCTTCTCATCCACCAGTACCCCCAGGTCCTTCTCCTCAGGGCTGCTCTCGATCCATTCTCCACCCAGCCTGTACTTGTAGTAGGGAATGCCCCGACCCATGTACAGGACCTTGCACTTGGCCTTGTTGAACTCCATGAGGTTGGCAGTGGCCCACCTCTCCAGCCTGTCCAGGTCCCTCTGGATGGCATCCTTTCCCTCTAGCGTGTCGACTGCACCACACAGCTTGGTGTTATCAGCAAACTTGCTGAGGGGGCACTCGATGCCATCGTCCGTGTCACTGACAAAGATGTTAAACAGTTTTCCTGCAGATGTAACAGCAATCAATAAAAAGTTATGGCATTACATAAAGTGAACTTAGTGATACATGAAATTGTTGATGAGAAGCCAAGGTGGAACACGTACAAGGCTATGTTAACTATCATGTAGCCTTTATCTTTTATGCTGCTCCTAAAGATGTTTTATGTCATTCATACTCTTGTAGTATTCCTGTAAACCTGCTGTGGTGTTATATGGTTTTAGACAGCTTTATGCTGCCATCTTTGTGCCATATTCCACACCAGATATCAGGATAAAATTTGCAATGATGATGCTGTGGAATCTAATTGGTTTTCAGGAGCTGAAGCTGTGGTGTTTGGGTCAACCAGTATCTGAAATGAAAGTCTAGAAGCAGCTTTGTCTTGTGATTGGAAGCGGGAAACCAGCAACACTGAAGCATAGTCTAAGTAGTGTGAGATTATGGCTAGTGGTTGAAATAACTGACATGTGACAAGTCATACCAGTGCTGAGCTGTTCAAGTTGGAGAGGGTAAGTGTGATGATAGTGCTAAAACTGCTGTTGTAGTCAAGAGACAGCATAAGAAATGTCAGCAGTTCAGCAGGTAGAGCCCCTGCTTGTTACTGAACCCATGGTTAGTCAACACAGAAAACTCCTACAATTGGACTTTTTAACTAGATTTGTATGCATGAAGTGTGGCACTGCCAGCTGCAGCATGTTTGGTTTCAAAGGACAGTGCAATGACACTCTGGAAGGAAAGGCTATCCTCTTCTCATCAACAGACTTCAAGTGCAGCTCTGGACTTAGAGAAAAGATTTTAATACTAGAGTCCCTGCCAAAACCAAACCCAACATAGAAATCTGTTTGGACAGATGGAGGCAGACTGTCATTTTGGACAGTTTCATACTGTTGATATTCTGAGCGTTATCCTTCGACCTGCCTACAAACAACTCACTTTATCTTTTCTGTTCTTCAATTCCCCTGCCTAAAATTCAGTTTTGTGTGACAGCTCTGAAACTACAAAGTGATTCTGATTCCCTGCCTCCGGCTCTTGCTTAGTGTCACAAGCATACAATACATCTGAAATCTTTCTTTAGAGAAGTGCTGTTTCTCTGCTTCCTCAGCTCTACTGTGTGCTACCACAGATGACAGTTCTGCTGACAAAATAAAAATTTGCATCACCCATTGACATGTGTTAACTCTTACCTGCCTTCGCAGGATGGCCAGATGCTGCAAAACCGGATCTACAAGTGTGAAACCAATAGGCTGTTAGAATTGTGGAGTATATCCACTGACTCCAAGGTGGGTAAAGCAGGGTTACTTGCCTTAGAGAGGGCTAACTCCTGCGCAGATGTTTTCAGGACAGTGTAGTTTGGGATAGTGTCTACTGAATATAGCTGAGCTTGAATTTGTAGATGTTAGATTAACTACTTCAAGGACTTCTAGTAGAGGAGGATGTTGCTTTGATGCATGACAAGGTGAAGGCTAAAAGCTTTATTTTTCCTCTTTTTGGGAAAAGTTGAGCTTGATGAAGATGCTCAAGCTGAGTGGTAGCAGAAGCCACCATCTCTCTGCAGCCTTATCTAGCCGAAGAGGCAGATTAGAAACACAGACATAACAGAACTGAGTGAGACACCCAAGTCACTCATGCATAAGACTCCGGGATACTGAAGGGAGGTGCAGAAGTGAGAAGCCAGATGCCAAGGTGAAGGTAGAATGCAGGAAACCCACATTGTTGTGGGAGTAGCATTTGGTGATCATCAGTTGGACTGAGGAAAGAAAATGTTTATGCCTTGGGCTTTGAATGGATACATGGAGAATGATCCAGCCATGGTGGGCACCAATGTTGGCATTTCATCAGTTTGTAAGCTTCTCATACACTCTGTATAGGATGGGATGTCTTAGAGACCGTCTTTTGAGGTAGAGGTGATTGGATCTGTACTGCAAATCCCCAAAAAGAGTACAGCAGCTGGAGATGAGGTTTTATTTTTTTTTTTTTTCCCAGAATTAGAGTTATTGGCTGTGCTACCCTCCTCAAGCTGCATGGGCAGATGTCAGCTATACTGATCTATGCCAGTTGTTCTATAGACAGCGCTATTGACAATGCTCTCTAAAGGTTATGAGACTTGAGCTATGTACAGATGGAGCAGTGCCCAGATCTGTGGTTCTCTTCCAAGCAGCGGTGGTAGCAAACATGCCTGTTTAAAGAAAAGCTGTCTTTCTGCATTACGTACAGTTTGAAACATTTGGTATCTTTATTGGAAGTTTGTCACAGGCTCAGATGAGGAGATACCCGGGTTCCAAGTTTACGTAAGAGACAGTTTCAAAGATAATCCCAAGGTAAGAAAACGAATATGCTCTTTCAGCATTTGAGTTGTGTGCAAATGGCTCTTCACATGATGACACTGACCTTTCAGTTCAAAATTTCATATAGAAAACTATCGTAAGTCCTACTGCAGAACTTTTGCATAACTGGGGAAGCAGTCACACCTGGGATTAGGGCTGTTGGCCTTCACTCGATCCCTAAGGTCATCTGGTCAGTTGACAAATGCACACACTGGTCAAGGTTTTGCAGGTGGTCAAAGCTAGTGGAAGTGCATCAGTGACTGCTTGCCTGATTATGTTAGAAGGAGACACATAGTACCTGCCAAGCCTTAGGCTGGTATTTGAACCTTGGGTAGGCTGGTAACTCTCCCTGGGGTGAGGATCTTGCTTTACCTTTCTGATAAAGAGAGGATTTCTTAAAGACCTTGGTGTCATAATGCAGCTGCTGTATTAGTCTTTCTCAGTGGTATTCCAAGGAGGTTCGGAAGACAGCCTTTGCAACTGATTTCTTGGTGGGAACCTCACAGGAGATAACAAATGGGTTATAGTTCTTGTTGATCGCCCCAATGCAGCTGAGCAGCCCCTGGTTGGTAGGGCCTGACCAAGCTTATGTTCCACATATTTGGAAAGCCAACTCTCAAATTACTCAATCATCCCCCCAAACATGCTCATTGCGGCCACGCACGGGTTTCCTATTCTCCTGTATGAGCGAGTGATGGCATAGGTCCAGAAGGCAATGGTAAACCTCATCTCCAGCCATAGAGCATTCTGGGAGATGGTGTGTTAGTGCTGAATAGCAGATGTTAGGCTCCTTGATATGCAGAAAGTTGTGGTCCTACTGTTGTTTGTTCTGTGTGTATACATTAGTCATTGCCACCAGAAATAGAACGGTGATGGCTCAGGTGAGCTGGCCTGCATAGCAGTACCATGTACCTGAACAAGCTCGTCAGGTCCTTAGCCTGGAGTGGAGCAATTCTTGTGATCCCATCTGCAGGAAAAAGCCAGGTCCACAGACTGGGGAGAGATGGTGTCAGAGGCTCTTTTGCAGGAGTACAAGAAGCAAATAGAGTGGATGTAGAGGTATCGAGATTAGTGTGTGCAGATATCCTTGCAAAGAGTGCTCCACAAAGGTAGGAGCCACTCTTTAGGCATCTGTTTCTGTGATATGAACAGGCAAATGATGCACACGGTGCATGCTAAGGAAGTGTGCAGGTGAGAAGACACCTAAGTTCGTACAGTGCGTACTGAGCACTGCAAGTGCAGTGTGGACATGATAGACTAGATGTGGTCTGTATTGTGCTGTTTGGGCTGCAAGAAGGAAACTGCTCCCCAGGGAAGATGTTTGTGGCCATGTAGATGTATCCTAAGGTAACTGTAATGCAGTTTTTGGTATCTAAGCACATACAGCTTAAATATGTACGTCTCATGAGTTAAAGACGTTATTAAAAGCCATGTGTAAAGAAAGTCTGTTTTAAACCAGGCTTCTACAAAGTGTTGCCTTTTACCTCTGGTCAGCATAGAGTTCTTTCAAAGCAAAAAAGTTTGTACATAATGTAGTTTGTATATAATGTATGTACATCCTTATATAGCCACTCAGGCACGTGTTAGTAGCCTGGGAGGCCAACTCACCTGTAGCATCTCCATTCTACTTCTGATGGGAACACATAATGTATGTGCATAGGGTGAAATAAGAAAAGATATATATAGAGAAATGTAAAAAAAATATGTATGGAGAGAGAGATCACAGTAACAAGAAACACTGATAACATTTGTTCTGTAGGAGGTCTTTTTTATCTCTACCAATAAACTGATGTTTCTGTGGTATGGATGTATTTCACACTTTCTACATAAACTCTACGGTAACAAACCCAGCAAACTGTGCCAACTTTAACAGCTATTAGGTGGCAATTAGTCTCTTTTGGGGAACAATTAGAGCTCCTCCTAGTGCCTTTGGACTAATACTGTAGAGGAACTGCACCAATTACTCTCAAAATATCTTGCAATTTTCACAGAAATAAAAAGTAATTAACAGTTTGCTGTAGTGTTCTCATTATCTAAGTTCAGAACCGCTTCAGGGCTAGGATTTTAATTGGAAAATGATTGGAAAACTTTCCCTTAAGAACTATTCCTTTCTTCTTTTTATATCTCTCTCCTATATAAACAGTTTTTAGAGTACTTGTTTGTGATCCCACTGCTGGGGAAAACAGTTACATCTTTGCTTTATTAGAGTCAGACAAAGACAATTAGGAGAACTGCAAAACCTGTACATTTTCATGATGAGACTGTTTAATATTACCCATCAGCACGGGTAATTATTTTCTGTTTATCTTACATTTTCAAAACGAGTATACTATTAAGGATATTAGCCAATTAATTGTCATTAGAGCCTAAGCTTCATATAGGCCCTAAGCTTCACATGCAATTCAATCAAAATTAAAGGGAATTCTAACTCACTTTATTTTATAGTAATTATTCTTCCTAGACTTTGAATTGCTCTGTAAAGCAAAATTTTACTAAAAGGAGACCTACAAATGCTAAGTAATACTTTTGTAATGGCACAGCATTAATATTTACCATAACCTTCATAAATTACAGGTATACTAAAATATTGCGTGACGTAGTTGAAGCACAATGGCAAGTTCAGCTTGGGAAGTTCGACTTATTCCTTGTGAAACTAGGGGATAGGTCGCTACTGACTTTGCTCGTGTTAAAATAACGCTGCTGTCAAAAGGCAGCAGCAATTGCTATTGGCTTGATGCAACATCATGTTTTGGTGAAGTAACATTGTGGGCTTAAAGCTGGTGAAAATCTTGATGTTTGTCAGCTGAACTATTCTTGAGCTTGATCAAAAAACCTGGCATTGCATTGGGTACTTTGGCTGACCGTTTGCAAGAACTGTCCAGCTTTGGGAAACTGGGATGTTTTGGCAATTAAAATCAGCTGAAATAAGAAAAAAAACCCCAAAAACTTGTATAAGATTTAATTTCTTGGAAGTGTTGACTATGGTTTTCTCTCTTTGTAGGTGCAAATTGAGAATGTCCAGGTATGTCTGTATTGCTCACACATTTTCACTGTGAATTCATAATTTGAGCCACACTTCTCTACTTTTCTGTATTCTCATGACAGCATTTTTAAAAAGCACACAATCATTTAATCCACAGGATCCAGGGCTCTTGACATGCCAGTGGACTCACCTGGACAACAGCAGCTCACCCTAATGAGCAGGGTACCAGCTGCCAGTGATGCAGCACCTGGTGCTGGAGGTGTGCAGGGGAGGAAGGTTGACTTTCATCACATTTCAGCTCGGTATAAAATTGGTCTTGCTGACCACTTGGACGGTTTGTGCATTGCACTTTAGTGCTTATGGCACTAAAGCAGGAAATCTGTTTTCAGAGCCGGTTCTTTCTTGCTGCTGAAGAAGCACTGCACCTACCTAGAAGCATTTTAGGTTGCTATTATAAAACGTTGCTTACCTAGGGAGATAAAGAATGGGAATTTAAGCCTTAACCTTTGAATGAGACCTCCTTCTCTCCTCTTGAGAGACATTGAGTCCCTCCTAGCCTTTGAAAGGAGCCCAGAACTGACCAGGATTACACAATCCTGGACCCAAACTCAGTGAGAAGAGGAAGCATCTATTTTGCAAGTTACTGAAGGGACGGCATGTTAAAAGTGTTTGTCTCTGTTGTAGGTGTCTGTCTGATGGTAGTGTTCAGGGCCAGGTATGTCAAAGCAGGATTCCTTTACTTGCCAAACTACTCTGTAATGAAACAACAGATTTATCATGGATGGAAGAGTCAACCATCCGATAGGCAAGTGGTTTTGTTTCTTACGCTGACTTCAGCAGGACAGTGAAGAAAACCTAAGAGTAAGAAAAGATTCTTCTTAATGTTTTGATTTGCAGTATTTTTGGATCAGGTCTAATTACTTTTTAAGAGGAAGAGTAAGAGGTTTTCTGTCTTGGAAAGTAGTTCTATAGTTTCCAGCATTTCTTTAAGTAAGAAACAGAGAAGATAGAAAGCAAAAGTCCTCCTGAGCTGTTTCAAATTCTTTTTGCAAGAATTAACATATGAATTTAACCTACGAATTATACTGCAGAAGGGGTTGAACCCCACTGAATACAGATAGCTGGGGACTCCCACCCAGACATGCCTTCAAATTGCATGTGGGGTGTTTTGGTTTTGTGAGAGTTAAAATAACATTAATGCTGCAGCCTGCCTGTAGCAGGCACTGCAGGATGTAGTCAGCTTCCTCCCTGCTGTCCCACGAATGGAAGGAAGCTCTCAGCTTGTAACAGAAGCTATTCAATCTCATTCAGTCAGAAGGAGACAGGTCAAGTCCTGGTACACATCTACACAATTCGCACCAACACAAAACTAAGTGAATTCCAGGTGATAATTTTCAATCCGTGGTTCCTTAAATAAACTTTGGTAGTTGCAAAACTACCTACCAGCCAAGTCTTATTTGTCCTCTTAGAGTTAAAAGGCAGCTTTTAATGTGATGCAGAGCACAGAAAGTACACTGCCTTAGCAATGAGCTGATGAAAGCATCTTCATCGTTACCAATTACACTAGTTGCGTAGAAGACATCGTTCAGTTTGGGGGAGTGAACTGAGATATTTCTGAACTGACTTGGACATACTTTCTGTAAGATGTTGTTTGGCTTGCAATAGTCTTATCTGCATCAACAGTCAGTTGAAATTGGAACCATCTCTCTCAGACGCTGAATTTCTGTATACGTTGAATCTGAAGCTGTCACCATTCTAAATATTTTTATAGCCTTTCTGTTTGAAATGTGGCTGAATACTGACTGTTATAAAATAACCACTTCCAAGCAGATATAGTCACAAGATACCCAAATTTAGGAATCTGCTTCATTTGCCCCTATTTGCATTTGTTCAGGTCTTTTTCTGCTTCCTTGGAAGTTCGAGCTTTCTGACTATTGCCACTTGAAATGTTTCTGGTGAATCTGTTCTCAGGTGTGACTTTTGATTAAGTGAATGGAAATAAATTAAAAGATCAACCTTCTGTTGTGAAAGACTCCAGTACTTGTGGACACGTTACGTATGTCATGTTTAGAATGACAGGTTGAGTATTAACAGGAAAGCTACACTTTTCTGTTTGAGGTGCTTGCTATCAATTTAAGATCTGGTTCAGGGATATTCAACTGTATCCACTGATGGATTTGTACTTGCATACCATACAAGATCTCAGAGAGTGAAGCCTGTACTTTTGCATGGGACTTGTTGGACAGGGAACAGCAAGGTGTTTACGATGCAGTAACACAACATGTTCTGAAATACAGTATTTAGGTAATTTTTTTATTGCATTATTTAACTAATGGTTTCTTGGATGCCATGCAAATATTATTCTTGTCAGGTCAAATTAAAATCATTAATAGTCATGTTGATTTTTGGTTGTTGCTGTTAGGATGAGGTGTTATCAACAGATAACATGCTAAGTGAATCCTACTCTTAGACCTCGGAGTGTGGCGGTTGTTATTCCTCAGACTTAGATTCATCACACACAATCGCTTTTGCTGGTTATCTTGAACAATCCAATTACATATTCAGTATTCATATTGTCACCCACTTATAATACAGAAAACTAACCAGTTTTAGCATCCCATTCTTGTATTAGAGAATATTTTTTACTGGACACACAGGAGGAAATACGAAAACAAATATGTAATTGAGAGCACTGAAATTTAGGTTCTAGTTCTTTCCTTCCTTTCTTCCTCCTGTTCCCTTTCCTATGCAGATGGTTTCTAGCATGTGTTTTGATAGGATTTGCACAGTTCATTTTAAAGCCCTGTGATTTACAGCCATGCAAGCATCTCTCTGCTGATCATTTCTGTAGTAGATGTGTTCTGCAGTAGAGGAAGAAATGGTAGAAAAATGGCTGGAGTAGTTAGGAAGGGAAGAAAAAAAACCCAAACCAACCCCAAACCAGGTAAGTTATCCTATAATGACCTGCATTTCATATTCCCTATTATTTTATTTCAGCTGTTGAGTTGCTTTGTTACTTTCAGTGTCCTTATACCCTTGCATTGAGGGGCACAAACCCACACAAATACGGTGTGACCTTAGGCCTATCCCCATCAATGTGTAGCATAGCCCTTAGACCTTACTGTGTAGCACAGACCTAGCTTTAGACCCATCTCCATTAATGTTTAGAATAGCATTGTCATATCTTTTCTTTGCTACTTCTGCTGTCAAACTTATTTCTTAATAGCATTCTTTGGAGGCTTACAATTAATCTAAACCACCTGTCAGTGGCAGAAGAAAATCTATTAAATAGCAGCAGATGAAAATCTACGAGCTATCTTATGCTAAATGTTACCCACATCACTTAGTAAACCTGGTGTAAAACCTGCTTTTGAATCATCTTGCAGTCTTGATTAGAAGATGTTTTTTTCCCATGTACTAACCTGTGCTGGAGTGAGATGGGAAAGGCTTATGCTGCACACAGAATTCCTGTGCATTTAAACTAGCTCAGGCTATGACTGTGCATTAAGAAGTAGGCAATGAAGTATTCTGGTTTTCAGGTTCCTTTAGTTTGCCATTTTAACTTAAACTTCTGCAAAGCTGATCACTCTCTCACTAGCAAGCTATCTTTTTTAAAATGGTTTGCTTTCCTGCACGGCTATTTCTGTAGCTTTAAATTCTTTGTTCACATCAGTCATTCCTCAATGCCATGTGATAATAATAAAGCCTTGAGGCTTTCTCAAAGCCAGTTCCTAACAGCTGACAAATGCCATGGTACCATGTACGTATAAAATGACTGGAAAAAACAGAATGTTAGTACCAAGACACCTTGTGGAAGATGAAGCGCTTACTGGGTTTGTCTCATAATAGCAAATAAAACATATGTGGAAAGCACATGGGGCTCCATTATTGAGAACTGGACTGTTTGTCACACCCAGCGTTGCTCTGTCAGGACTCGGGGCCATTTCTTGGTTCATGTATTATAAAATTCTTTTAGTGTTCTGTTCAGACAAGTCAACTGTAGAACTAAACTTGCCTTCTGACACTGAGTTTAAAGGAAAAAACCCACCACACTTCTTTAGTAGATACCATGTTTAATCTCCATAGTTCCAAGTAGCTCTGATAGTGACTAAGCAGACTTTCTTTCAGCACTGATTATTAACATTCACTCCAAAGCTGGGTTTGCAGATGTGGCCACCATAGCAACAACAGAAAACAACTTCTTCAGTAATAACTTATAATATAGGTAATTTGGGTGGACTTCCTGGGCAATTTGAAATAAATAATAAGATTGGATTCAGGATCTGGGTTCTGTTTCTTTACATTTTATTTGAGAGATTAACTTTCCTTTGTCTCTATTTTTATTACCTTGTATGTCATGTGTGGTCTACGCTATTTATAGAAGTTAGTGTTTGATAAACATTATCAGAGAGTGAAATACAAATTCAGTTCAATATAAAATACATTTATAATATATTACAATGTTTATAAACATATTTCTGTGATTCTAAATTTAGTTAAAAAGCCAGGCAAGTCTCTGGGTACAAAGAAGATGCATCAGAGCATAAGCTGTTCTTATAAACTTGCAAATAGTTGCATTAGGCTAAGCTAATCACTGCAGAGGCAAACGAGCACCAGGCTTGGAATACTAAAAGTAGCTTCTGGCCACAGCCTGTGGTTCAGTCAGAGAGAAATGTAGCGGGGAGAGGGCTATGAGAAAGCATCATGACAGGATCAGATGGAAAGGAAGAGGCGAAGTAGTTTCTGTACTGGTACAGACAGTCTAGTTATTTGAGGTTGACGGGCCTGGGACTTGTGGTGACCAAGGCTGAAAAAGGAAAAACAACTACTCAAATTAGGAGTAAGAGAAAGAATTTAAAATGAACCACAAATAAAGCCCAAACAAACCCTTCTGGATGATGAAAGGACTCATGGAAGAACAATTGCATGGTATAGGACTAAAACCATAACATAACCTTGTCCTTAAGTCTTTGCTGAAAGACCAAAAGGACTAGACTTGGTTGAAAGATCATGTCAGCCACACAAAAGAGGTCAGAGAGAAACTGATGCAGCAAACTGAGGTGGGGAGGGGGCAGTGCCAGACAGAATATATAGGGTGATGTTGCTACGGTATATTTCACAGTGGGATTAACATACTTTCATCACTGATTTGTCTTGAGCAGAGTAGGCAACCCTGAGTGTCAGCTTAATCTGTGAAATAAGACTAACATTCTTGATATAATAATTTCATAAACTGTTGAGTTTAAGAAAGCTGCAAGCAACTATTTGAGGACTTGCTATGTGCCCTAATACAGTATTTTCACAGGTACTAAAAAACCAACAGTGTTTTGTAAAACAGCCTTGAATACAAGTCCTGTTGGCACACTGTCATCACTGGCCCCTGGCTGGTAAGCAAAGTTAGTGTGTAAGCACTGTAGTAGCGTTGGCATCATACCTGGAAAGACCTAAGACCTACAGAAGGAGACAAAGTACATAGGGAAAAGCCATATGTCTATTTTATTTATGTGTCTATTTTGTTATCTCTGAACCAATTAAGAGAAAATTGAAATTGGGCCCAATTTTCTGACTGTACCACTAAGCAACATGCTTTATCCTCTTTCAAAACATGATGACTTTGAGACTCGTGTTTTAGTGTTCTCCCCAGCCTCCAGCACCCTGCACAAGTCAAATACATAATTATCCCCCTAATCCTGCTTTTTGCTGAGCTTGTGTCCAGACATTTGGTGATTTTCTGCACAGTCCCTGAAGTTGGTGGGATTTACTCTTCCACTGGTTATGAACATCTCAGCTCCTTCCGCAAGGTCTGCAGCAGCAAAGACTGTGCCTGTTTATTGGATGCTGTGTACAAATCAGTTGAAGCCTGATGGAAAAATTATGGACCTCTCATTGGGTTTCCAAGAATGCAAGAAATACCCTGTGGGGTCAGACCCGTCTCTGGCGGTGGCAGTCGGAAATGCTGTTTAGGGAGAGCACACAAATCTAGGTGCTTTCTGCCATCCATTCCTCTTGTACTCCTCTAATATCCACATTCGCTGTGCGAGGGATCTTAGAGGGGAGAGTCCTGGTCTGTTCCTTCGGTATCTGTTTCTGGACCTGTTGTCCATGAAGTAGTACAATACCTTTTGCCTCTACAGCTTCCTATGGCAACAGATTCCACAGGTTCACTATGACCCATGAAAAAAAGCAGTGTATACATTTTAACTGATCCCCTGCTATTTTCATTGAGTGACCTATAGTTCTGGTATTTGAAGGATTTGGTGGATAAGTTATCCATTAAACTTTTCCACTGCCTTCATGCTTTTGTAGGCTTTGCTTGTATGCCCACTCAGCATTTTTAGTTCTCCCTGCAAGGCAGCTGATCTCTCCCTTTCATCATTCTAGTTGCCCTTCTGTGTTCCTTCCCTGTCTCTGCTGTTTCCTCCCTGAGATGTGGAGAGCAAGTGGTGCTTGAGATGGGAGCTCAGCAAGGTTTTGTGCGGAGGCAGAGCGGTGCCCTCTGTCTTGCTTTACTGCCCTTCTGGGTACAGAAGACAAACTGCACCTTTGGCCATTCAGTGCTGTGATGTGCAAACCCCTGTCCCAGACGTTTTCCTTTCTCACTTTCCTGATCCTGAGGCCATGTCTTGATGGTGCTCCCCAGAAGTGTGGTTAGCACCGGCCCCCACATACCCTGGGGATGATTCTGACCCCGGCATGAGAATTCTTGCTCCCTTTGGAAAGCTGCCAACAGGGTTTATTCCTCTTGCCGACTGGAGGCTGACCGCCCTTCCCCACGGGACGGGCAGTGACCAAGATGATGCCCCATGGGCCACGTAAGCACAGTTACAGGGGTGCAGGGGAAGACTCCCCAGAATCCTGCTGTGGTGGCTCTTGCCTGGTGGCTGCTCACACTGCTGGGCAGGGAGGGCAATTTCTCATTTCTGGCAATGAAGGTTTGACTGTACATCAACTCCCACCATTTATTTTGATATCCACATTTTCTTTCATGAAATGTTTAATTCCTTTGCATCACAGGCTGTTTTCCACATTAGCAATTCACTTTAATACCAGTTTCTTTTGAAACTGACAGATTTTGAGGAAGAAACTAGTAAGGCTGAAATAGTTTACGTGACCAGAAACTGAAACTTAAAGATACTCAGGCATTTCTGCAGGATTTTTATTAACATTTATCCACAAATAGCTATGGATATTTTATTTAGAAAAGCATCTTATTCCCACATCCATATTACTGCAAAACTAGAGTATACTTCCTAGTGGGGAGTCCCTTCTTAGTCCCTGAGACTCCTTAGCCCGGATGGTGGGACAAATTACCAGCAGAGCTGGCTGGACAGAAGGACAATCCTAGTGACTTCAGTGCAAACGTGTCTTTGTAACATCTTGGTATGTTCAAGCACTAAATGTTTTAAGCCATTTATTAAGGAAGGGGGAGGGAGAGGAGTGAAGATGGGAAGACTGGTATCAGCAATAGATTTAAGTTCTAAGGGGTGTTGCCACCTTTTCTTTAAGAAACTCTCACAACTCTTCAGTTTACAGCAGGGTTTTGAAGGCCAGCAGGAGAGATGCACGGGGCTTCAGCAGTGTCAGTTCTGCGTCACACAGAACTCCCATCAGCATTTGGGGAACTATAAGCTGTGAATTGCTATTTCCATTCTGTCTCCTTCAGTCCTCGTGGTAATTTTAGCAACTGTGCAGGAACGCTCCATTTCACACAAGTGCTCAGCATCCCTTGTGCCCAGCCTACCAGCCACAGCGGCTGTCCTGAATGAGGTGAAGGAAAAGGTTGCTGTGTGGAAGAGGTCTTCCTTAAGGCAAAATGCATAGATTATAGGTATAGCATATCCTTTTTACCCCCAAAGCCAGGCCACACTTAGAAATATAGGTCCTAAGTCTGTTGTCTGCCTGCCCTTGGGCACTATTTTGAGCTGGCTCACTCCAGGCTCCTGAAAGCAGTTGGAGCTCCATACTGAGCCAGACAGCACAGCTAGTTTTGAAGGCTGTCAGTTGTGATGGTAGAGGTTCAAGGCTTCAAATCTTAGTGCTGATTCCTGATAACAAAAACGTTGCCTCTGAACTTGGCTGACTTTTTAAAAAACTCTTTAAGTCAAAGTAACTGTTTAAAATGATGAAGTGAAGCACAAAAGAGAGGGATTTACAGTCAGATGCCTCTTACGGGGCATGATGGTGTGACATTGTGTCATGTGCATGCTCTGTTTTCTTCAGTAGGATATTCAAACTGCTGGGTAGATGCTGAAGAATACCTATTTAGGGCTGAGTGATCCTCATGCTTTTACTGTTTTACTTCACAGTTAAATAATATTTTAAAAGTTTGTCATAGGTACCTACCTATCCACAACTTCTTGGCTACACTGACTCCCAGTATGTTTGCAGTGCCTTAATTTTTACATGTCATCTTGACGTGCAGAAATGTAAGTAGTGAAGAAACATCTATACATGAAGAAATACATCCATGTGTGTTGAGTGAAAGCTGTGTCATCAGCCATGCTTAAAGCCAGAAGAAATAAGCTGGAAAATAAATCTTCCAATCTGAAATTTAAGAAGTATGGTCTCTTCATCTTTGAAGGTGATTAATGATATTATATAAATGCTTACATGTGGGAATAAGAAGTGACAAACTTCTCAGTGTTTTAGAGAAAAGTGTAATAGCTCGCAGGTGAAGTTTCCAGCTGGAAGCTTCAATCTGGTAGATGGGGATTTCCCTGTGTGAGGAAATTTGCTGGCATGCCTGCATTGCCTAGGGACTTTAAAATGAGATCAGACAGCTTTCTAAAGAATTATTTTATTCCATCCTTTGGAAAAGTCCTTTGCTGCTTTGTGCAAGGAAGCCTGGAAGAGCAGAGTTGTCTCTTCTGGCATTTGTCTGTGAGTTCTCTAAGAATGCTCACTTGCCCACCGCACCTGCACATGGCTTGCGTAACCCGCCATGACTTGAAAGCCTCTGGGCTTCATATTTCAAATTCATTGTGGGCAAATAACATTTCAGAATTCCATGGCATTTCTTTTACCTAATTACTTCACCTGACACTTCTCATTCTTAATATATTCCAATTTTACATCAGCTTTTAATGCTTTTTCATTCTATTTATATTCCATAAATTCCAGCAGCTGGCATACACTAGGTTAGTTTTCTTCTTGAAGTCAAAATCTCCATAAGGCATGGACAGATGCTGATATCAAAATAGCAGCTGTAGCACCACATTCTTCTATTAAACCAAGAAGCAAAATGTTGTTGTTGAGGATTAGTAGTACTTCAGTGTCAACATTATCAGACAGGAAGAATGTTAACTCTTGCAGATAAAACTTCATGACCATTCTTTTTCTAATTGGTGTTGCTGTTTTCCAAGCCTTGGATGCAATGGATGGCAGCACAAAGGATCTATAGCTGTTTCCATGTTCAAAACCTCTTATGAATCAGTTTTTAGAACTTAGCTGATAAAACTGCTGACACTCTTCTCTGTTTGTTTTAGCAGCATGGGATGCTGGAGGATGATTAGGTTTACATTTGGCCTGCAGCATTTCGTTCAGGTAAAGCTGATCCCAAAAGAGGTTGACTTTCATTGGGACATAGTCTTGTTTAATATCAAAAGTAGTGGTAAATTTAAAACCACTAAATTTAAAACCAGATGAACTTAAGTGATAGATTTTTAGACCAGTAGATAGGTTCAGACACCAGATCATGGCAGCAAGAATGCATTTAGGTCACCCTGGAAAACCTAGCTGGTACCTTCATCAACTGACTTCAGTTAGGGAAAGCCAAAAGGGTCCTGCCACATGCTGCAACTAAATTTGGGTTACAAAAACTGTTTCTACTTCACTTGCCACTTCCTCCTGTCTTGGTCCTGCCACTTTGAGTCCCATCTGAAGGATGTTTGAGTAGTTCTTTTCCAGCTGTATTTGGGAATATATGACAAGTAGGACACAAAACATGCCAGTTACACTTTTTTTCACCTTGTTTTTTTGGTTGTCAGGCCCTTGACTACAATCCCCACTCCTGGGCTGTGCACCTTTGCTCAAGGTTGGTGCTGACAGGGTGCCTCTGTGTAACTTTCGTTCATGTTAATTGGGTTTAGGTGAGTCGTGTGAGAAAGCTGTGAAAAGCAGCTTCTTCGCTCTGGAGCTGCATTTCAGGCCACTCCGTGCCCTTGTCTGTACCTGAGCTGTTACAGCCATGTCCATGTACCCTGTCAATCTGCACCTGACCTCTGGGCATAACCTTGGATCAGCATAGTTATTATGAACTTGTCTGGCCATCAGGGACTCTTGGCTGCCCTGGTTATTGCCTCACTGGACCTGATCCTGATTTGCTGACCCCATTTTCCTACTTAACCTTGGCCTCATTGCCATGGACTTGCCTGGTGGACCTGAGGCACCACGGACCCTTGGCTGACCATGGTTACTGTCACTCAACCTGCTTTGCTCATCTAGCCCAAGTACTGTGGGACTGCCCCCCTGGCAATGGTGTTACTGTCCCTGCCTTGCTCTCCCAATCTGGTCCAATCTCCACTTCCTCAAGCATCTGTTGCTATAATCTTTCTCCCAGCATAAGAGTAATGCCTTCATTTCTAGTTTTCTTTGGTGAGTGTCTATCCTATAAAATAACAATACTTTCCTTTAATGCAGTATCTTTGGCCCATTGTTGAATCCAAGTGTGTTTCTGAATGTTCACAAGCTTCATCAAAAAGCCCAGAGCTTTTTTCTTGCTGGATAGCAGGTATGAGCAAATCTGAACCTTTAAATATTTCTGCATATAAGTGGAATCCCTTTAAGCCATTGTGACCGTGAATTTTTTTAAGAATCAGTCCCCAAGATAAATTCATGTTGCAGAACATGTCTGGTGTGGCAGTTTGCTCTTGTAAGGCTGTTGCTTACAGCAGATGTAGTCCATTTTACCATGCAACCATTTTACTCTGTTTCATCAAATATGGACAGTCTGGGGACAAAACATTCTTCATGACTGAATAGAAAGGAATTAATGAATTATTCTCCTGGCACAGGAAAATTTGAGGAGCAACCGTTACCATCTTCAGGAGACAGCTTATATTGCCTACATGAAGTTGCAGTATGTTGAGTGGCTTACGCTAAGTGCGAGAAAGTGGAAGGCCATAAGTCAAACCACAGTGCAGTCACACTACGAAAGATTCAGGGATTCAGTGGCACCTGGGCTACCTGTTCAACACGGCTTCATTAGTGTGATCTTCAGCGCTACATTACTAAAGCCTCCGTGTGGATGACAGATTAGTCCAAGCAGAGCTCTGTGCTAGGCTGGCTAGGTGTACCCTCCTCTTGTTCAGGTACATGTGCTTGAAGGTGCAGCGTGTGCTGTAGACACTCTCACTTCAGATGCCAACCACAGTTAGAGCTTCCCATTGGAACTAAGACACAGATACAACTTTGTTAGCCTGCAGTTTGTCATTTGTCTCAGTCTGGACTTTTCCTGAAAATGTCAGTAAAATTTTCCAAAGAGTAAATGGTGGAAGAAACATGTGGATTGGACCATGTCAGTAACCAAATACCCAATTCTTACAGTCTTGGGACTGAGAAAACCAACTGTCTCTTTGCTTTGGATTCTGGAGATGATGATTGCTGGGTAGAAAAGAGGACTTTAAATTAGCTGGCCATTTTGTGATTTCTAAAAAGAGGCATTAAAACCTTCCAGGGGAAAAAAATGGTTGAGAAAAAGATTTCAGTAGACTTGTGACAGATTCTCAGCTGCTCAGAAGATGAATCTGACGTATGTCCCAGTCTGGAAAATCTGGCCTCAAGCAGACATTTGTATTGCTCTTGAGCATCAGAACTGCTTTTGTGCTTTTCATAAGCTCATTTGTTTTCTCAGAGAATTGGACAAAGTCTCTCTAGAATGGAAAATCCATCCCTTTCATCAGCGATGAGACCTTAAATCAATGGTCCAACTCACCAAGGTGACCGGCAATTAGAAAATAAAACCAGAACTGAGTGTTGATTCTTAATGTTGCACCAGAAAGGGAGAGTGAACAGAGGTGCCTGGAGAACAGCAGTGTAACCAAGCAGGCTCCTCAGCACCTACAAGTACCATTCAGAACAGTTCCAGCTGGATACCCAACGAAATAGGAATAGAAGCAGGTCCCATCCCAGGGTACCCGTCTCAAACATAGAATCACAGAATCATAGAATGGCTTGGGTTGGAAGGGACCTTAAAGATCATCTAGTCCCAACCCCCCTGCCATGGGCAGGGACACCCTCCACTAGACCAGGTTGCTCAAAGCCTCATCCAGCCTGGCCTTGAAGACAGCCAGGGATGGGGCATCCACAGCTTCCCTGGGCAACCTGTTCCAGTGCCTCACCACCCTCTCCGTGAATATCTTCTATCTATATTCTTCTATCTATCTTCTATATCTTCTATCTATATTCTTCCTGATATCTAACCTAAATCTCCCTGCTTTCAGTTTAAATCCATTACCCCTTGTCCCCTTGCCCTGTCTTTGCCCTGGGTCTAATGTGTGGTGATCCTAGGTGGCTTCAGGAGCAGGCTGACAGCGGTGGCTTTCATGGCCGCAGACTAGGTAATACCTGTGAGAAAAGAGCATTGCTCATTTGTGGTCCCCTCCATACAACAAATCATTGGCCTATTTAAAAAGGTTTATTCTCTTTCATTACTAATTCTTTTCCTTGGGGATCTCACACATCCAGGAGGGTCGTTTCCTCTCTTACCTGAAGTCCCAGATACTTTCTTTGATCTCTGTTGATGAACCCTGTTTCCCAACCAGTTATGAGAATTTGATGACTAAAAAGGATTTTTTCCCTTTCGCATAGCTCCCAAATAACTAATGCAGAAATGTCAAACGACAGGCACCAATGTGTTAGTATTACAGAAAGTTCCAGTGTAATTTGCGGTGCTACAGTGCCCTGCCTCTCCTCCCTGTTCGCTTTTTATGAATTGATTTGAGGAATCAGCATGCCTGTAAGAAATAACCCATCTCACAGCCTATCTACTTTCCCTTCTTTTTCCCTGGTGGGGAATAAGGAGGGCAATGCAAACTCTGTTCACATTATATGCCAGTTCCATTTTCCGTATCTCTGGTTTTGTCTAAACTGTAAACTTTCAGGGCAGGATCTGTTTTTTTAATATTGCTGTTTGCTCAAAAATCCAACATTGTTTTGAGGCTCCGTTGGCCCCAAAGCACCATGTAATATACACAGCAAGATTATTGAAGAAAATGGAAAGATCACTATGATGCTGAAGTGATTTTTCCTGTTCAAACAGAACTTGTCAGCACACAGTTTGTGTAAAACGCGCTAGTTGGAGGAGCAGGAGAAAGGGCACTGTCACAGGGGTCATTTTGGCACGGGGAGCGGCAGATAGCCTGGTCTGCAGGGACCAAAGCGCATCTGCCTTGGCGGAGGTGAGCTGCAGCGGAGGGAAGGTGTTTGTCCTGAGGGGGCTGATCCCTGCAGAGGAGTCAGAGCCCAGTTCATAGCCATCTTCATGAGAGACGAGCCAACCCTGGCTGCACCTGTGTGTCCATGAGGAATGACAACAGTTGCAGAAACCCGAGCCCTTCCTGATTTAGTGGTCCCTTGCCCGCTTCCAGCAGCAAGGGAGGGCTGGAAACGGCAGTTAGCACGCCCAGGAGGGCTTTGCCACGTGCTCACAGCCAGGGTGGGCTGCCAACCGCAATGGGTTCTGAATTGCGCACCCACATTAAGGGGTGGCGCGAAAGCGTGCGACTCTTTACCCACGGACGGCTGCCGGGATAGTTCATGCGCTCCCACGTGCCCCGCATTGGCTCCAAGCAAGAAGGTCCGTGGGCGCTCGGCCAGCCTGTATCCTCAGCGACTGCAGCCTTCAGGCACGGGCGGAAACCTCAGGCTGGCAGGGCGCTAATAAATGCTTTTCCTCAGGCAGCTGAGTTGGTGAAGGTTGGTGGTGCTTAGAGAAAGAAGGTTCCCCGTAGAAGGGAATCCCATCCATTTGCCTCACAGAAGGGCAGGATCGGGGTACAGCTCTAGAGAGCAAGCAGCTGCGTTGTGCCTGGCAAAGGGCCCAACTCACAGGAAGCCTTGGGACAGATCCTGCCAGAGAATCATGTGCGGGTCAGGGTGTGGGGCTGACTCTTGGGGGCAGATCTAAAACCCACCCAACTGGACTACACCTTCCTGCAAAGAAACATAATAAAGTGCTGAAGCACTCTCCTGTGCTTCAGCAGTTCCTTTAAACAAATGCCAGCCTGGAAGCTCTTGGATACACAGCTTCACCGGCAGGTTACAAACAAATGTGAGTAGGCTTTTAAAGCAATGTCAATCCCAGAAGCAAGAGGGAGCACAGGGAGGGATTGTGCCACAAACGGGATTGCTTATTTACTCCTTTTTCTTCAAATACCATTGATGATCAGACTTTTTTTTGCCTTAAAATCTGTTGCTTGCTGACTGATTCTTCTGACCTAAGTCAGCACAGCTGGAACCAATGTCTAAAACTTAGATTTCAATCTGTTTACTCATCATGTCTTTTTTTCCCGTCTCTCTCTTTTTATTCAATACCTGAAAGCTTCCAAAAGCCCACAAGCCTATTTATTTATTTGATCCTGACTCTTCCCTACTCTACTTCAATTTTTCTTGCTTCCTCTGACATTTTTATCCTCTTCTGTTTCTCTCTTTCTGTTTTCTTCTCCCTCATTCCTATTTTATGTTATCTACCACGGTGCTGTCAGTGCTAACCTCTAGTTGCCAGTTTTGGAGAGCTGAGTGTAAGAGCAAAGTGGTGACGATGCTTCCTCATTTGCCTTTGGTCCTAAGCAATAACCACCCCATTGCTCACAGAACTGTATCGTTGGTAACAGTGGTAAACACGTTCACCACATCGTGTTCCATGGAGAGTTGCTGTTCACTTAGAGATGTTCCACCTGTTTCCTGTTAGAGAAATACAGGCCAGTTAAATTCCCACTTCTTTATTGGGCGCTGCCCCCTGAAGTTAATCGTAAGGATTAGCGTACAGCTGCAGGATTGCAACAAATAAAAGTTAAGTTTAGTAGTCTTCAGTGCCGAGAGTAAGCACACACATTTCAGCACAGCCAAACCTTTCACGCTTCCTTAGCGTTTACAGTCTCGTGGTGGTGTTGTGAAGAGTATCAGTCTCACTGCACAAGATGCAATCCTTAAATGTGTTCTGCTATCTCCCCAGCTCACATTTACCCACCTCCACGTGAGCTGTTTGGCTGTGTTCCCCTAGGCTGTAGTCAGGATACCTGCACTATTGATTAACGGTGGGCACCTGCTATTTCTGTGTTACCTGCACACTTAGTGTCACCTACGTGTGTCACTGGTGGAGTTAGAAGCCGCCCATACCCTAAACTGCATTGCTGATCTCTTAGAGGAGGCTGAATACTAAACCATCCTTATTACCTCATGTATTTCAAATTAATACATAAAATGCATATTGCTTTATTCTCTACTGACAATACCATATGTTGCTTTCTGTAAGCCAAGACCTCACATTTATGTTTGCATTACACACGGGGCTACGCCTCTCAGGGACATAATTGTTTTCTGCAGTCAGTGCTTTAGTACAGGCAGCATGCCCAGCTGCCTACATCAAGGTGGGTCTCTGCGCCATCTGCTTTAAAGCTTGTAAGCAGAAGCGCTGAGGCAGGAGCTACAGCTCCCTGTGTAGCCAGAAGAGAGGGTCTTCTGCTCCGCTAAAGAAAGTGAGTGAACTCGAGTGCTGATCCCTAATGGGGCAAAGTGCAAAATTTCTGCTCGCTCCAGCCTCTGTTTTGGAGCAAACTGACTGGACCTGAGACAAAGCCTGGGAATGGCTGGGGATGTGTTGCTCCTGGGACCATTCCTGGCAGGCAGTATGAACGTGGCTGCACCAGCAGAGGTTCTTTGCCTCACATAGTCCTTTCCTCCAGTGCTGTCCCAGCACCCCTCGTGCCACGTGCACTCTTGGTGCTGAAAAACACCACCTGCGCGGTGGGCAAAGCTGTCTTCTTAACCAGGGTGCTCCTGCGCTCCCTCAGATAAATGTCCCAGGGATAAGAAGAAACAACCTGTTGGCATGGTGACCATGGCACCCTGGGTGTCTGTATGAAATAGGGCAGCTTCACTGCTGCACTAATGAGGTGCTTGGTTATGAACGCCAGGGACTGCTCCAGCAGCTCAGCACTCCGCACCGAGTGCTTCTCCACAGTAAGACGCCTCTCAGGCTGCCTGCACCAAGGCTTACAGCATGAATGAGAGAAGTGGGAGCGCGCAGCACAGGTGCCATCCGGCACAGGCGAGCTTGAGCTCCACCGCAGCACTAGGTGACCTGTGCCAGCATTCTGGGCACAGGCAGGAGGAAAAAGGCACAGAGTCAGGTACCATTTTTCCCCAGGGGATCAATCAGGCTGACATACAGTTCACTGTATGTTGTGGTTTAACTCCAGCTAGCAAAATACCACGAAGCCGCTCTCACAAATTCCCCCTCCCCTCCTCCAGTGGAGGGGAAGAATCAGAGGAAAAAGAAATAAGGAAGCTCATAAAACTGAGATAAGAACTATTTACTAATTAAATCTAAATCAATACATACAGGTACTACTAATAATAAATAATTAAAATAGTAGAAAATGAAACATATAGTACAATATATACAATATGATACAATATGATACAATTTCCCACCATCCACTGACCAATGCACACCCAGATGTTGAGGGATGAAAATCAGACCCCGAGAGCCCGAGACCCACAGCCCGAGAGCGATCGCAGCCCGAGAGCCGCGGCCTGAAGGCCGGAGCCCGGGAGCCTACGCAGCAGATTCCGAGCAAACCTTATCACTGATAACACGGCCAGAAAAGTCAAAACAATCCACCAGCTCCCACACGAAGGAGCCAGCACAGGAGTTAGCAAAGCAGCTAACGCAGGAGGGTTAGCAAGTGCCCAGAGAGACGAGCAAGGGAGTAAGGGAGAGAGAGAGAAGGGAAGAGTAATGGCTACTGGACCCTCTTCCCCACCCAAAGAGACCGGAACATGACGTACTATGGGATGAAATACTTCCTTGGTTAGTCTGGGTCAGCTACAGTATCCGAAGCGGACAAAAGACCTTGAGTTCAGTACAGGCCATCCCCAGCACCAGCTGAGGCCTTATCAATGTTTTCACTTACTGTCCAGCAACACAGTTCCCTGGCAACCAGAGTAAAGGGAGTTAGCCCTTTCCTGACTGAACCCAGCACACTGTACCATTCTTGTTGCCTTTAATTTAAAGGTATGTGCAGTGCTAACCTTCTTGCAGTCATCAGGCTTCTCTCCTGCTCACCATGATTTTCTGTAGATGATACACAGCGGTCTTGGAATGACACTAGCCAGCAATATTGACATTCTTGAGTGGTCACCACCAGATCCCATGGGTTTGGACATGTGTGCCTTGTCTCAGCAGTGCCTAACTGCTGCTGCCCCGCTGCCCTTCTCAGCCTGTACCGATATGTCCAGAGGTCAGGCAGTACGATTCACAGATTCACATGTGATAACTGGTGCAAAAGAGGAAGCTGATTGCTTCTGTGTTATCTGTCACTGTGTTGTCTCTCCCATCCATCTGCAGACCCATGTGATACCTGTAGGTATCTTTTACCTTACTACCCTTTATGTCCCTCGCTAATTTTATTTCCAGCTGGGCTTTAGCCTCCCTGATTTTATGCCTAAGTGCTTCAGCATCGCTTTTTGCTCCTGCTTCCTTCATATCACCTGCCCATATTTTAGTTCGTTAGGATGGTCCTTGCCTGGCCAAATGGGCTGTCAGCTGAAGTTTCCTATGCTCCTGCACAAGGGGATAGTTCATGCATGAGCTCCCAGGAAGTTCTCTCTGGACAACATTCAGTTCTTCTCAGGACTCTTCCCCTTCACAGCTGCTTCCCACAGGCTGTTTCCTCAGTAAGTCAGTCTGCTCACCCAGAGTCCTAACTCTGCTGCTCACCTTCCCAGCGCTCTTCTGCATCTGTCACCTCGTGGCTGCTACAGCCCGGGCAGTGCTCTGGGACTCCACTGGCCCCCACTTCTTCCCTGCTGCTCAGCAGAAGGTCAAGCAGATGACCATGAGTGCCCCCCTCCTGCATTTGTGTTAGGAAAATGTCACCACTGCAGTCCAAGAACCTCCTGGATTGCCTGCCTGATGCCACGCTGCTCTTCTAGCAGCGTACTAAGGGGCTAAAATCCCCAGCGAGGACAAGGGCTCCAAGTGGGAGACTTCCAGCTTGCAGAAAGCCTAAGCCTCAGACCCTGCCTCCTCATGGCCTGCAGTCTGTAGTACACCCCACTCACAACACCCTCCAGGTTCCTCCTCACTGATCTTGACCCAGAAACTCTCAGCAGTCATGTCTTCCGTTTGATGCTGGGGCACTGTGTAGCCAAGAAGCTCCTTAATGTAAAGCATTACACCCTCTCCTCTTCTTTGTCTGTCCTTCCTAAATATCCCATATCCATCTGTGGCCACATTCCAGCCACGTGCACCACCCACAAAGTCTCTGTGACTCGGGTGGTAGAGACTCCGCAACCGTGCCTGGCAGCGCAGCTGCTCCTCCTTGTTGCCAAGCTCTATGCTTCAGCCCGCAGGCACCTGAGGGAGGCCTCCGAGTGCCTGCCTTTTTGATGCAACCAAAAATGGGATGGCATCGACTCTGCCTTGTTTAGGCATGTAATTTGTAGCTGTAGAGGGAAGCAGGTGCGGAAATCTTCCATCATTAGGGAAAACAGCCTGGAACCTTGGAAAGCCTGGAGCAAGAGTTTCTGTGTGTTTAACTCCCAAACCTCTTTCTTCACCTAGAGCACCATGTCAGAAGTGTCACTTGGGGACTTCCAGGGCTATGTGGTAGTGTCA
Organism: Rhynochetos jubatus; assembly: GCA_027574665.1. Taxonomy (NCBI): domain Eukaryota; kingdom Metazoa; phylum Chordata; class Aves; order Eurypygiformes; family Rhynochetidae; genus Rhynochetos; species Rhynochetos jubatus. The sequence continues at coordinate 15,913,959 of CM050652.1, forward strand.
GATTGTAAGGCAGAGTCCCCACTGACCTCACAGAGGCTTTTTAAAAATCAGTGGCGTTACCTTGTGATGAGCATCAGCGACTGTTCGACACTTCCTACTGACGGCATTAACCTTCCCGTGAGAATAGCACATACATCAATTGCTTTGAAGGGGTCAAGAATCACTATTAATGCAGTTTTCATGGGTGTTTAATGTTATATTTGAAATTATCACTGGGGCAGGTGTGACGCTTGTCAGGGAATTTGTTAAAATTCCCAGAGGGAGTTCTGTAAAACTTTTCGCAGAGGACCTATTTAAAAAATGTAGCAGATTTTAATCCTCGCAGCTGAACAAGATAGATTTAAAAAAGATGTCTGTCTGCAGTGGTGGAAATAGGACTCTTGACATACAAATACAGAAAGAAATATGCAAGGAGGCAAATAAAATTCCCAGCCTGATGCTGCTCCATCCTGTTTGCCAGCCACGGAAAGCACTGGTTTTCGTCTTCCACATGCCAGGGTGATGTCCTGGCACAGATCAGTCGACTTTAGGCACTCTCCGTGCATATTTTGCCTTTGCGCAGGGAATTCTTGTGGTCCAATTCCCTTTTCAAACTTGCTTATCCCTCACTGTACAATTGTCTCCAAAAAAACCCCGCCAAGCAAGTTTGGATGGATTCACCATCGGTCAGATCCAGAGGGTATGACCAGCTTAATGAGTCCGTAACTGAATTCCTCCTAGTCTTTTTCCAGTTTCATTTGCAACCTCGGATGAAGCACTTGGGTATAGCGTGGCGCTCAGAGGCAACGCAATGTCAGGGCTGACAGCAAAGCCAGCTTTTAACCTGCTGCTTAAAACAGACGGTTCCCACTTCCTGGGACTTTAATTTGGCGGTTAGACTTTGCTTTGATGGGGTGAAAGCTTAGGAAGTAGTGTGCTCATGCTGGGTCAGCCGTTACTTTCCTAGGGATGCAGAATAGCGTGTAGCCTTGCATGAGCCTAAAAGCCTTTCCGATCTATTTTTTGGCTTTATTTGATTAAATGATGGACAACTGATGTGCCAGTTTTGTATAGTCTGACGAAGGATTTGGTTTAGAAGTACTGCCCACCTTTTAGAGAAACGGACTTCCACAGATTTGTTGAGCGCACACTAGAATTAAGCGGGTTTGGACTAAAGCTGATGGTTTTGCACGTGGTTCTGTGTGTCTTTCACGTGCACCACGCACTAGGCGTTTGAAGGGAGGTTTACTCTGTGACCCCGGGAATACGAGCTGACTGAGGGATGACCTGTTCTTCTTCTGGGCCTGCCTGCAGCGCTAACGGAGGTTTCTGGCTGGCAGCGCACAGCTCTGCGCTGACAGGTGCTTGTTTCACACAGAGAATCAAGAGCAGTGTCTCCCTGGTATACTGGGGCTAGTGTTGTGCCAACTCCCTGATTTATATGCTGCCAGGCATCATGACTAAGTAGTTATATCTTGTATAGGGTAATAACTTGATAAGGATCGTAACCTGGGAGCCGTCTGTTCAAGTACACGAATGTAAAAATGCAAGTTTGTACAATAATCAGTCTTTTTCCCCCGCTCCATTTTGCACCGCCACGGGCTTTCAGCACATGCTGATTTTTAAAGCAGCGCATCCCAGTGGGCTGCCCGAATCCCACCTCCGGGCCTGCACAGAGGTTAGTGTGCGGCTATCAGCTGGCTGCAGAGCCACGTGGGGCACGCCTGGATTTAGCAGGCTGCTCCCACACGTGTTGCTGCTGACTGTTTCACTCGGGTGTCGTTAGATCTTTCTTTTGACAGCCAAAAGCAGAAAGCAACTGTTCTCCTGCCAAAAATGGAGTCTCTGCTCTAAAGCATGAAAAAGCCGGAAATCTTAAAAATAGAGAGAAAAATTTAACTTCAAAACCCACGTGTTTCTTACAATTGTATTTTCAATGGGTCTGAAGTGGGTTTGCTGGAATGTACATATTTAGCACAAGAGAGAGAGCGCAATTATGTAAAAAGTGAGCTCAAGCAATTACTTTGGTGAAGTTACCTGAGATTAAAGCAGCCTGTGGTGTGAGGTCTCAGGCAACCCTGTACTGCTGCCAGCTCCGCCTGTCAGGCAAGGAGGGCGTCATCCCGGTTCTGTCAGCTTCTGCCAGCAATCACCACCATCCACACCCTTTCCCAGTGCTAATACTGTAACTCTTCCTGCTCGTTAAGCAGCTCATCTCCTAACGCTTGAGCAGTAGGATTAACGGCATGGTGTCGGTAGGTCCCTGCCTTACAAATGCTGACGGTGCTTGCATTTTGAAAGGGTTTTACCGAGGAGGTCAATGGTGTTGTCCCAGATTCAGACAACCGAGGCTGAAAGACACCTTGAGGCCAGGACAGCCAGGAATTGACGTCCTGTGTAACAGTCTGATCAAGGGGAGGGCGTGTAGACAAAGAGTGACTTTTGTTGAGATCTTGGAGTCGGGTCTAATCAGGATCCATACAAATAAAGAAGAGCCCAAAGCAAACACTGGAAAGATTACAAGCTAAAACTGCAATGAGAGCTAAGAGATACATTCAGATAAACGAACGAAACGAGTCTGTCAAGATAGTGAAAATGGCTGAAGGAATGTTGTATAAGGATCGGAAAACTGTGGAATGCATCTGAGTCTTCTTTCCAAAGAGGCCAAATGAAGTGAGAATAGGATAAACTCTGGAACAACAGGAAGTTTTAAGGCAATACACACCTTCCATCACATTCCTTATAGTCCCAACCTTATATCACCAATACATATTCACAAACTCAGCAAACTGATGTGTTCCAGGATCAGGGGTTTTGCCTTGTCAGAGGGCAGAAACATTTTTCTTGCCAAACGGCACCTAACCACATTCCTTGGCAGGCAGAAAATGTATAATTCTGTGTGGAGAAAAGGTTTCTGAACCGTGAGAACTACATGCAAACTTCACTTGTAAGAAAAGGTTTTGGCATCTCTAGCTGTGCTTTTCCAAGGTTTCAGACATGACATAAGCTCCTGTATAATACTATAAACAGTATTTGCTGATCGTTTTTGCATTTCAGATAGGTGATTTCCCTCCATCCAATGCAGTGCTATTTCTCAACTCACATAGCAGCTCTGTGCTAAAATAATGTACCAGAGCTTATCAGAGATTAAGGCATCATAACATGAAAGAACAGAAAATTAGTTTAGGAGCCTAAAGGCACAAGTGTTGCACACTAAATTGCTAAATCCCACATGAGGCTAAAGCCCTCATGCCTACCCTCATCCCACTGACTGAGATGGGACGAATTCTTTGTTTGGGGATTTGCTTCTTGTATTATTCTTTTTTAATGCAACCGTGGCTTCACGTAAAGAATATAAACAACACTGACAAGGCTGGACCTTCTGTCACAGACCCAGATCCTTTTCTGCCTCACCATCCATCTACCCCCATGGCTCTGACATTCTTGTCTGCACAGCATCCCAGTTTCCTTTAAGAATCCATCTTTTCCCCATTTAAGCTACAATCTTGAGAGATGAAAGAGAGATTCAAATCCTCCTGGGCTGAAGCAAACCTGTGATTTGGGTCTCCCACTTCCTGGGTGAGGCTATCGCATAAGACACCTACTGCACCTCACTGTGCATCTTGGCTGAAGTCCCCAGGAGATTTAGGCACTCATCCACCTGCTTCTGAGTGCCAACAGAGGCAGGAGGAGCTAACTCCTAGCTCTTCAGGTCTGGGGGAGTTCTGGGCACATGCACAAAGCACTCAGTAATTTTCTGGAAGACATTTGTCTCTAAATTGGAGGGGCATGGATTTGATGGATGGACCACTTGGTAGATAAGGAACTGGCTGGATGGTGGCACTCAGAGGGTTGTGGTCAATGGCTCGATGTCTGAGTGGAGAGCAGTGACGAGCAGCATTCCACAGGGGTCAGTGCTGGGAGCAGTCCTGTTTAACATCTTTGTCAGTGACACGGACGATGGCATCGAGTGCCCCCTCAGCAAGTTTGCTGATGACACCAAGCTGTGTGGTGCAGTCGACACACTGGAGAGAAGGGATGCCATCCAGAGGGACCTGGACAGGCTGGAGAGGTGGGCCTGTGCCAACCTCATGGAGTTCAACAAGGCCAAGTGCAAGGTCCTGCACATGGGTCGGGGCAATCCCTACTACAAGTACAGGCTGGGTGGAGAATGGATCGAGAGCAGCCCTGAGGAGAAGGACCTGGGGGAACTGGTGGATGAGAAGCTGAACATGAGCCGGCAGTGTGTGCTGGCAGCCCAGAAAGCCAACCGGATCCTGGGCTGTGTCAGGAGAAGTGTGGCCAGCAGGTCGAGGGAGGGGATTCTCCCCCTCTACTCTGCTCTTGTGAGACCACACCTGCAGTACTGCATCCAGCTCTGGGGCCACCAACATAAGAAGAACATGGATCAGTTGGAACGAGTCCAGAGGAGGCCACAAAGATGCTCAGAGGGCTGGAGCACCTCTGCTGTGGGGACAGGCTGAGAGACTTGGGCTTGTTCAGCCTGGAGAAGAGAAGGCTCCGGAGAGACCTTATTGCAGCCTTCCAGTACCTGAAGGGGCCTACAAGGAAGCTGGGAAGTGGCTTTTTACAAGGGCCTGTAGTGACAGGACAAGGGGTAATGAATGGGTTTAAACTGAAAGCGGGGAGATTTAGATTAGATATCAGGAAGAAATTCTTCATGGAGAGGGTGGTGAGGCACTGGAACAGGTTGCCCAGAGAAGCTGTGGCTGCCCCATCCCTGGAAGTGTCCAAGGCCCGGCTGGATGAGGCTGTGAGCAACCTGGTCTAGTGGAGGGTGTCCCTGTCCATGGCAGGGGGGTTGGAACTGGATGATCTTTAAGGTCCCTTCCAACGCAAACCATTCTGTGATTCACTGATGTATGCCATGTATCAACAATATGAAAGCAGTAAAATCCTGTAATTATTCCTGCTTTCTGCTGAAACAAAAATATTGAGTTTCTTAAAGCTGGACCGTTTTTATCTAGCTCACGACATCACCTTGCAAACAACTGGGCAAACACACCTTAAGGGAGAGAATGAGGCAGCACTGTGAATCTGAACAGTGTTCCAACTAAACATTTATTCTCTTGAAACCACAATGTCATGCCTAAAATCCACCCAAATCCTTCTTTGCATCTAACCCCCCTGTCTTAGACTGCTCATCATACCTACTACATCTTGCATTACTGTGAAATCATTTATAAGTCAGCTCTTATCATGAAATCCAGTACCACAGAGAGTTGATCACAATAACAAGAATCTACACATAAACTAAACAAATCCTCCATCTTTCTCATGAACTCAGTCTTCAGCGTGCCGTGTCCCGCAGCTGAACTTCTTTTTTGTGTTTCTTCGGGGAATCCTTTTAAGAGATAAGCTTGACAGTATGATGTGATGAGAAATTATGCCTGTTTGTGATTGTGTTGGGCCAGTGATGGGAGGGGGGAAAAAACCACTTTCTGTCAGCTCTTTTGAGTCTCTATTAACTGTAACATACAGAATGGCTCCAGCTTCTGAGACTGCTGTTGATAAGACAGGTTGTTTTTGTGACAGCCAGCTGTTGTGACAATATTCTGTGAAAGCATTCCTTCCAGCTGGCTAGGGAATTGGTGTATTTTCTGTTTAATGAGTTGCGTCCCGCATTTTTTATTTGGGGCTTGCATATAAAAAGTGTTGAGTGCCGTGCTTGTCAAGCTAGTCTGGAGTCTTCTGGAATGTTACAGACCTCTCTCCTGATGGCGTTGTAGAAATGTGAGCCCGTCTGCTTGTGGAGAGCTGCCAGACCTGAGGGGGCAGTTTCTTGCAGTACAATGTAACTTCACTCCTGATGCTCTAGCCTGGAATGGTTTAGTGCCCTAGCGCTGGGTTGGGCCCTAATGGGCTGTCCAGGCATCGGGAATGCTCTGTGCCAACCACACCACAGTACCCAAATCCTGATGCAACACGACCGAATGTGAATACAGGTTTAATTTTTACCTTGTTCAGGCTTCTCACAGGCTGAAACGTGGAAGCTGACCCGCTGGATCTCTAAATCCACTGCCACGTCTGTCACCAACTGGATTAAGCAGGTAGACATTAGAATCCATTATGAATTACCGTGCATTTTAGTGCCTACAGCTGTTTTATTTAGTCAGTGTTGCCGGGCCGTATCAGAGTATCAGCCTTTCAAGCTTGCCTAGAGGGAAGCCACCAGAGACGCTGCGTGCAGCTGGACACGCTGGACTTCGCTCCCTCTTCCAATTTCTAAATTCTCGTGGCTGTGACTAGTACTGCTCACAAGGCGTGGGCCGAGGATAACTGATCCCACGAACTACCAAAACTCCCCATGTGGCCTCGTTGCGAGGACCTTTACAGCACAGTCGGCTCAGCAGTACGATCAGGCCTTAGGAGTGAGGGGCAAATGATAACTTTCTACTGTGAAACTTCCTCCTGTGCCCCCCGGGCTCGCGGGCCAGCTCTGACGGTACCCGCCCGACGGGGGGGGGTCCTTCTGCCGGGGCTGCCGAGCGCTGTCCGCCCGCTCCGTCGCCTGCCAGCACTTCTCCTGAGGGGGAACGGGCGGGGTCGGCGGCGTCGCGATGCCCAATGCGCCGGCGCAGCCCGCGGCGCCTGCGCAGCAGCGCTCGCCGCGGGTGAGCGGGGAGGGCGGCCGGGCCCGCCCCCTGGCGCCCGCCGGGCCGCGCTCGCCGCTGTCCCCGCCCGCCGCTGTCCCCGCCCGCCTCCGCCTCCGGCTCCGCCTGGGCGCTGGGAGCGGCGGGCAACTTCCCCCCGAGTCCGTCCGGCGGCAGGAGGGACTATGCGACCCGGCTGAGCACAACCCGAGAGGGGCGGGTAGGGCCAGGACAGGCGGTGCCAGCAGCAGCCGCCCCACAGCCGGAGCCGCCCGGCAGCCGCCCGCCTCAGCCCCCTGCCCTCCCCCGGTCCGCTCCGGGGCGGGAGCCGCCGCGGCCGTCCCATGTCCCGCAAGGCCAGCGACAATGTGGAGTACACGCTGCGGAGCCTGAGCAACCTGATGGGCGAGAAGCGGCGGCGGCAGGCGGACGGGTCCGCCGGCTCGGGCGCGGCGGCGGCGGCGGCGGGCGAGCGGAGCCTCATCGCCGCCGAGTCCTGCTCCAGCCTCAACAGCGCGGCGTCGGGCGGCGAGCTGGAGCGGGCGGCGCGGCGGCAGTTCCAGCAGGACGAGACCCCCGGCTTCGTCTACGTGGTGTCGGTCTTCTCCGCCCTGGGAGGTTTCCTCTTCGGCTACGACACCGGCGTGGTGTCGGGGGCACTGCTCCTCCTCAAGAGGGAGCTCAACCTGGACGCGCTCTGGCAGGAGCTGCTGGTCTCCGGCACGGTGGGCGCCGCCGCCCTCTCCGCCCTGGCCGGCGGCGTCCTCAACGGGCTGTGCGGCCGGCGGCCCTGCATCCTGCTGGCCAGCGGCCTCTTCACGGCGGGGGCCGGCGTCCTGGCCGCCGCCCGCGACAAGGAGACCCTGCTGGGGGGACGCGTGGTGGTGGGGCTGGGCATCGGTGAGTGCCGCGCCGCCCCGCCGGGCTGCCCCCCCGCTCCCCCGTGAGGGACCCAGCCCTTGCCCCGGCCGGGGGGTGGAGGGGGAAGCTCCGGGAGGGCAGGTTTCACCCAGCCCCAAATCCGCCCGGCTCCGTGCGTCCACAGCCCGCCGATGAACGGCGACCCGCGGGGTTTGAAGCGCTGGGGAGGGGGCTCTGCTGGCGGGCGGGGGGGCGTGTGGAAGGGGGCAGTGTGTGTGCTTGCCCTCTCCGTGTTGACCTGGCAGTGCTGTAGTCCCAGCCCGGTGCAGGGAGCGTTGGCTGGTTTCTGTACGAGGAAAGGGGTCCGCATCCTTCCCGGAATTCTCCTTTAGGGTGGGTGGTCTGTCAACAGCTCGCACCGTAAGCGTTGCCTTTGAGGGGGTTCTGGGAAGTCAGGAGCGAGGAGGAGGTCGTGCCTGGCTTTCTTAGCCGTAAACACCTCTCCTGGTTCCCCGCACAGCTTTGCTCTTCACTGGGCACCGAAGGAATGCTTTTGGGACAAAATGGGGTGGCAATCTCTCCGGTCCCAAGAGGACACTTGCGCTGGAACCCTTTGGGTTTCGGCATCCTGCCGAGCTGAACGGGAATTCTGCTATGGGGCTGCCTTCCTACGTACGTTGCATAACTTGCAAGCTGCACGTTCTGGTAAAACTTTATAGTTGTCTCAAAGAGAAGTGATGATGGGTGTTTCCTCTAATCCTTTCTGTGCCAGCTATATGCTAAATATCCCTAGAATTTTGGTTGCTCTTCAGCTTCATCCTGTCAGGCAGTAATTTGAATGATGCTCATCGTCCTAGATGGGCTGTATGAGGTTATTCACAGTCCTTGGACTATAGTATGTATCAAAAAAGCCCAAAGCAGAACCAAAACAGAGGCAGAAGTAAATCTTTCTCACTGTGATCTCGTGACCCTTCCTATGTAAAAGCATGAAGGCAAATTGAGAATTAGGCTTGTTTTCCTCTACATAGCAAACTTCTGTTTCTTAGCCATTGAATAATTTTTTGAATTCTCTGGCTTGTTATAGACACACTTGGCTGTGATACAATTCGTGGTCTTACTAAGGAAAAGAAGTTAGTCATAATAAGGGCTGTCAGAAATAAAATTGACTCCATCCTTGAAAGAGCTCGTGCTGGTTTTCCTGTACAGTAAGGGACATCTTCAGGATGCAGTTTTCCTACCTGCAAGTTCGGTGGCTTTTTTTTTTTTTTTAAATGTTACTTCTCTGCAGTTTTGTTTTTTAAAAATCCAAGACTTCAGGCTGTTGGTAACACTTGTTGCAACGTTCAGGAGACAAGAAAACTAAATTTGACTATGAGGTGGCAGAGCAGGTATTCCGATGGCAATATGTAGTATGTATGTTTAGTGGTAGGTACTAAAAATATCGATTTGGACAGATTTTTGTGTTTATAAAGCTTCTCGTGTTCTTGGCTGACGGTAACTGGTTACATTGATGACCTCAGGGGTAAGGGACGGGCGGTTTGCTTGACTCGTGCGTGCATGTCCTCTAGAGAGAAACGTAGGCGTGTTGGGATTTTCTTAGGGCAGTGCAAATAAATGACATTGGCATTGTCAGAGGGATGTGAGGCTTAATATAATTAATATATAAACCACAGAAATTGGGAGTTAGGGGCTGTTCTTTCCTACAGCCGTAGATCTCTTGTATGGCTTGGGGAGAGAGATCTCTCTTTGGCCTCTTTCCCCATCAGGGACAGGCGTGGTGGTTCTGGGGAGCTGAAGCAAGGACTGAGGAATGTCCTGAGGGTTTTGGAGCAGAAAGACACTCATTTATATTTTAGAAATGTGACATTTTCTCCTTTTTTTTCCCAAAGGTTGCTCTTCTTTATGTGATAGAGCTTATGGCCAGAAACAAAGCGTTACCTTAAATTGCCGTCACTGAAGCGCCACTAAAGATTCCAAGAATCGCAGAGTCCAATCCTATCAGGCTTTATTTTACAAGAGAAAACAATTGTGGTTCAAAACTGCTCTCGTCCAGCCAACTGCAACGGTCTCTGCGCTGTCCCCCAGCAGAGGGAGCCTGGGTAATTTCATGAGGACTTTACGAACTGGTTAAAAGAAACTTTTAACCAGTTTCTTCCCTTTCTTCTCTGGGAGCCCCTGCCCGCAGCCAGCCAGAGCTTCCTAGCCTTGGCACAAGGAGGTGGCTCGGTACCCTGATACTTCAGTGACCCTGCGGTCTGCTGAAAGGGCAGGGTGGGATGGCGGAGCCTTATGAAATGCTTCGCTACCTGCAAACCGGTGAAAACTTCTTAGCTGTGTATAATTTTACACGTTTTTGAGGTGTCTTTCCTGCGGCTCTCTGTCAGCTGCACATCAGGAGACGCATTTAATAAAAGAATTGCTGTGTTTGGGGCAGTGCTGTGGGACTGTAAGAGCGGATGCAGGGGTGGTTACCTACGGGACTTCTTGCCTCCCTGGCTGGGACTGCACGGATCTGTGTTAATTGTGTCTCTGTGAGGCCATTTTTCTCGTGACCATGATTTATGAAAAGGGCTACAGTTAAACTTTCATGGATGAAAAACACAGGATATATGCCGAAATGAGGAACATCTCTCACTTTTCTGTGAAGTCTGTTTCTTACCATTTTCCATAGGGCTGTTTTGAGTTGGAAAAGCTTTCCTTTTCTCCCCAGCAATTACAGGAGGAGATGTTTCTGGAAAATAAAGACTTTCTCTCAAGGTCCCCAGGATCCTTTGGATCTCAGGATCCAAAGTCCTCTTTTACTGCAAATGTTGAACAGTTTTTTATGGTTGGGAACAGTTATGTTCCCCTTCTCTCCCCGGCCCCACAGCCCCAGTGTAAATTCAAAATATAGGGAGTGCAAAAAAAGTACAAAGAAAAATGTTCAGCATGAGCTTAGAATATGCTTAGGTCTTTTCAGGTCTGATTTTCTAAGTGCATAGTTCATGACAACTTCAGGCAAAATGCCTTGAGAACAAGGTTACGGCTATTATTCCCTCCCCTACAACTGCCCCTTCCCGAGCAGCTCTGGTGTGTGGATGACTCTAGGAATTCGGCTGAGCCTGGTGTCAGGAATGCAACATTTGGATGAATATTCATTGCAGCAGATGGGGGCAAAATTCAAACATTTAGGAAACAGGATCACATGCTTTGTGTGAACTCAACTAGGAAAGGGATCATGGGTACACAGCACATGTGGACCTTATGCATCTGATAATGCTAAAGGTCCCGGCCTGTTGCTGAAGGCTGACCAACGACACCTGCTATGGGAGTGAGGGTCAACAGGGGTTTGCCTTGTGTTGGCTGCTGTCGTTTGTATGCTTGGCAGGAAAGGCAGGTTCTTCGCTTGGCTCATCTTTGGTCTGTCCTGCTGAAGTCTGAGGACAGGTCAGAACTGAAACACCAAAGGTTAGAGCTCTAGGCATGGCTGTAGGCGAGACTCATTCCGCTGAAGACCTGCTGCTGTGGGAAGGGAGGTGGAGGGCGGGTAGCGTAGGCACTGGGACTAGACTAGAAAGGATGGTAATGAATAGCTGTTTGCAAAGTCACTTCTTTCTTCAACTGTAATCACTCCAATGCCCTCATTTTACAGTCACTTTGTTGTCTGAACCTGTAGGTCGGATATATTTCTGTGGCTCACCGGTCTGTGATGGGAGCATCTGAGGATGCTGAAGGTTTTAAGCCTGCAGCTGATGGTCGTGGCTGTTGGCATGGTGTTTGAGGTAGTGTGCTGTTCAGATCCCTTTTTCCAGAGTGTTTATGTACCAGCTGTAGAAGGAAAGCTGTTTGAGCTACGCAGAGTTCAGGAAGCGACAGAATTAAGCTTGCTCGTGCAGAGTTGATCTCTATCTTAATGTACAGTCATTAACTGGATGATTAGATTCTCCTGTCTTGTTCAGCGTGCGGAATAGATGGTGCTCAATTAATAATTGGCTTTTCAGTGTTTTGTTTTCTTATTCAGTGCGTGGCTTAGGCGTTACTTAATGTACCCAGTACTCAGGAAGTAACTCTGCTTTCACAAGGCCTTAGGACTACTGTGTGTGGATGCACTCGTGTTGCTATGTCTGCAGAGACCTGGCTGGTTAGGTGCCTTGTCTTCTCCCTGACCCGTCTTTGCTGGTACGTGATGTATCGTCACAACGTGAGCCTACTGCTTGGTGCTTGCTTTGTGCTCAAAATATCTGTAGTATTTTTTTTTTAAAAGGCTGTGTTTGTAACATATGTAGTGTTCCTGGCAGCATCTTTTTACTGCATATGTAGGTCGTTTTCTGAGCAGAGGAAACAAGATTGTACACAGAATTAGGCAGGAGTGAAAAGCACTGGCATATGGTTTAGGGCTCCCCTGGAGCGACTGGCTTCTACTGACAGTAAGGTCCAGTAGCAAATAGCAAAAATAACCTAATTCAACCAAAGGAGTTGCATTGTGTAATACCAGCTCCGTATTATCTTTACAGCAGTTAAGTAAAGGCCCACCCTATCAGCTGGACTGCCATATATGCTGTGAAAATACTGGAAAATAACCAGTATGACCTGTTGTCTATTAAAGATGATGGTATGTGGTTTCTTTATTATTTTTAAGTTTACTACTGAGGTTTTTCAGGTGCTGTGTATTTTTATCTTGGAAAAAATTATAGATTAATCTCCTCTTCCCCAGCCCCAACCCCCCCATGGGGAACGCTGAAGCTTCAGTTTGTTTTTATAAATGAGAATCCACCAGATGTTTTTTAAAGGAGTGTATACCTTAGGACAGTTTAGAGGGGTAGTCACCCTCAGCCCCCAGATATGCTCTGCTGTTTCTGGCAGACGCTTGTGATTTTCAATCCAGCGATTCATAGGCTATTTTTCCTCTGGAAACAGTGGTTTGTTAGTATAAGCTTGCAGTAGGGATGGAGCGGGATGGAGAGATAAATAGCCACGTTGTTGGAATGGACTCCTGTACTGCCACTGACCAGAGTTGCTCATCCAAGTTTTCAGGATCTAGAACTACTGACATTGCTGTGTGTGCTCAGGGTTAGGTCTCTGCATCTTAAGAGCTTGATCTGTTCTTGTGCAAAAGCACCTGGGAGGATACGTTAGCTTCTGACTGGAACTCTGATCTTGCAGGGTACCGGGAGTACATTAAGATGAAAAAACGTGTCTTTTGAAGTCCTCTAATTTTGCTTGTGTTGGACAGGATACACAGTGCTATGCTCACTTGGCTGTTACGCCAACAAGCACTGACTCCATTATTGGTTGCCTGATGGTGTAATACCAAAAGATCAGCAGTTTATACATAAATATTGTTGCCTTTGGCAAGTATTTAGTGACCTTTTCAGAATAAAGTATTAAGCACACAGTTACATCTAAGAGAATTTTTGGACTTTTGATTTTTCTGGAAACTTTTTAAAGTCATAAGGGTGGTTTTTTTTTTTTTTTAACCTTTGCTTTGGGCTTTTTGCTGTTTTTTTTGTTTGGTTTGGTTTGGTTTTGGTTTTTTTTTAACTTAAATGTTTGTGAACTATGGGAATTTTTTTAAAATTGATTTGCTGTCTAAAACATGGGAATCTTTTAAAATAGTTTATCCAGTACTTGGTCAAACTGTTCTATGAAAGCATAATTCCTCTTGTATTTTAAGTGTTTCTGTTCATTTTGGAAAAGAATACAGTGCATCCAGTTCATATGTGACACAAAGTTGAAACTGTTATGATGATCTCCTTCTTACTCCTTCACTTCCTTCTTACCCTTTATAAAAAGGCAGCTCAAAGGCAGCTTGCAGTCTTCAACACAAGTGTTTCCTTACCCAACTTGAAAAATTCATGGGGACACCATAGATGGGCTCATTTTCAAAGTGCTTTGTTTGCTACAGGAACAGGAGACCAGTGGCATCCACTTACCGGGGTGCTAAAGATAGCAAACCATTCAGCTGGAACGCTTGGATTTAAGCGATGTGTTTGGCCGAAGCTCATACCTGTCCCGTCAGCAGAGGCACAAGGCAGGAAGGCTGAGGACAGCCCAGTCAGCAGGTTGAAGTGCTGGCTACTGTCTTCAGCTGTGCACTGCAAGAGCAAGCATTTCATTTTTATTCTGAGCGTACTAGTATGTCCTTTGCCAACTGTATCCTGAGAAGCAATGAAAAAGCAAAAATACTGAAATTAGGTGCTGAAAAGAAGGGTTACCTTTTTTCCTTATGTCCTTATCAGTAGACTTCAAGACCGTTAATTATAGCAGCTGTATGCTCTTAAGTGGGTTTTTACAGAATATATTGTATTTAATGTAAAATAAACGTATTTTCAATAAATAAATAAATTTAAAATGAGGCAAAATAAGTCTTCAAGGCCAGATTGGACAGGGCTTTGAGAGCAGTCTGGCCTAGTGGAAGGTGTCCCTGCCCATGACAGGGGGGTTGGAACTGGATGATCTTTAAGGTCCCTTCCAACCCAAACCATTCTGTGGTTCTACGAATTTATTTTAAAATGTAGTATTTTAGTAATCTTAGGGATTATACCATAAAAATATGGAAAGCTTTTGGGTCGTAAATCCTACGGAAGTCCTGAAAATAGACTATTTCTACGTAAGATGGCTGGACTCAAACTGGACAGTTGTGAGTGTGCTGCATACTGGTACCACAGAAGTGTAACAGGCCTGATGGAATAGCTTTATTTGCAAAATTGTTACAGGTGTTCACTGGTGAAGAATTGAGTTTTCATGTCTGACCTGTACAGTCAGTGTTGCTGGTGTGAAGCTTGTGAAGAGACTGGGTCAGGTGGGACAATCATCGGAACCGTTGAAAGCCTAAAACCAGCGACTGCTGAAAATCAGGGGAGCAGTATTCCCCCTTTGGTTTCTTTTTGTAAGGATTATGCCTGTAAACAAATAGCAAGAGAAGCAGTTACTACGTAGGTTGTAGAGACCTTGTGCAACGCAGCTCTGGAGGTGTGTGTAGTCATTTCTCTGCTTTAGCTAAACTGTCTTTCTGGAGGTCTTATGCTGCAGCTTGAATGCAGACTGTTTTAAAATGTATTTTGCTTAGGATAGTTGAAGAAATGAAGCTTTTAAAAAAACACACTTTCCCATTCTTTCCGTTTCTGATCTTCCTCTGATTTGTTGGAGGTTTTAAACGTGGTTTTATTAAGGATTTATTACAAGCAAGTGCCTGTTCTGAAGGTTAATGTTTTGGAGGTGGTTTCTTATTTTGAGTGTTTACACCCCCAGTCACTGAAGTTGCGTTGCTGAGCTCAGGAACTCTGTCCTTCTTCCTTCACAAGTCCATTATGGATGTGCTGCCTGCGTGGATGGAACATCGCCTCAGAGCCCCGCACGCGTCTGGCTGGCTGTAGGCAGGCCACGGCATGCTTTCAGCCATGGTGTCAGCAAACGTTCTCTCCCCCCGCCTTAGTTTGGTCTCTTACTTGGCTAAACAGCAAGGGTGTTTAAAGCCTGCCTCTCCTGCATTTGGGGACAGATTTCCTTCTCGTGCTCCTCCCCTTCAAGCAGCGAGTCCTTGTTGGAAGTCTCACGTGTGCCCTAGGGGTTGCTTCCAGGTTGACTTTCTTGGGACGTCAGCCATCTCTCTGTGTGACCATTGTGTTGGTAGGCTCAGACACTGAAGCAGTTGCATGGATCAAAAAAAAAAAAAAAAAAGAAAAATAGGTGTTTATTGATCGCAACATTTTACCTTGGGCTTGTCCTTCAGTTGTCCCTCAGGGGTCTTCTGCCCTTTCCCCTAGAGGTGGATCTTCCAGTTACCTGCATTCAGGAGCGTCCCTGAATCCCATCCCAGTGTCTCTACTTGAACTTTTCTTCCCCACCCTGATTTTTCCAGTGTAATTCAGCAAGGGAGCAGCTCTCTGGAGAAGGTTTGCCCTCTGTGGCTAATCTGAAAGGCTTCTTGCTGCTCATTAGAGCTGATGTTTTCTAGAAGCACCTGGCACCCACCTTGGGGCTTGTCCTTTGCTGGTGAATATTTTACATTAGCGAGCACGTTCTACTTTGGCTCCTGAGTGATGAGGCAATTTGGAGGCAAAAAAATTTTCAAGGAAGTGTGGAAGACCTGGGTGATACCTGGTGCTTTTAGCACATGGGCTGAGAGGCACTCTGCAAGGCTGAGCGGTCTAAGGGAGAAGTGGGGTTTCCCTGGGAGGCAGTTGCTTCAGGTCCCAAATCTGGAACTTTCTGCTCGTGTTTCAACACCATGTAGTTGGGAAGGTTTGAGTTTTCACAGGTCTGGTGCCAACTGGTAACAGTGAGGAGCTCTCTGTCTCAACACAGCCAGCCAAGTGCATACAGCTGCGTGCTCCGTTGCCCCTGAGGCACTGATGAGGCGATTGTCCGTCTCCAGATGATAGACACAAAAGCAGAAGATGCCAGAAGTGGTGGAGGACCTGCTGTGTAAACAGGGAGCTCCTGTTCCCATCGCTCTATTTTTCCTCCCCTAAATTACCATTGATTCTTGTGTGAAGCACATAAGAGTACAACAACACTGGGTAGCTGCCTGTGCTTCTGTGGGCTTCTTAACCAATATTATGAAAAATTCAAACAGTACCGCCCATTCCTTTTGTGTAGTTCTAATCATGAAGGAACTGGCGGTACTTAACCTGGAGAAAATAGGTTGTCCATCTACTGTCTTTTCAGCTGCACATTCAGGAATGGATAGGCAGTCAGGATTCAGTAATTTCTTTAAGGAAGATGATCCTGATGCTGAAGACAACTACATTCTGAGCATGTTGCAGTTGTCCCTTGTGCTGCTGAACTGGCAGTTGTAGCATAGGCTTCACATCCTGCTGTTCAGCAGCAAAAGTTATCAGGGAATTATGGAAGAAAAAAAAGCTACTATCTTAAAGGTGACCGGAGAAAGCTGGACGCACAAGCTGTGTATTGAAGCTAATAAATATACTTAATAATTACTTATTTCTGAGCCTTTTATTGGAAAACTGGCACATAATGACATACACTGATGAAAGCTGTGACAATGAGGCTGGAGCAACTTCAGAAATGTAGAAAGTTAACTGAAGCACAGAGCCTGCGTAAGGGGTTGGAGGCAGGGAATGTTTTTGCTGCCCGATTGAATATCTAACTGAGAGTGCAGTTGGAAACAGGGAGAGTTGGGAGCCTAAGTTGTAGTATAGTTGATGGAAGATGGTATATCAGGTTCCCAAATTCAGATGCCTCAAGTCAGAACTAGTAACCCTTTGGAATCTACTTGTCCAGCGTGGGATAGTAGGGGAGAAACACTGCTTCTTAGGGTATTTTTTGTGTGATTAACGTTCAGGTCAATGCACTGTATTTGTTATTCCTAGCTCTGTTAGGCCTTACTCTGCTTAACTATTATTTTGAACTTAAGTTTCTGTTTGTAGATGCCCACTATGGAAGTTTTGTTTAATCTGTGAGGTTAGGGAGATAAAATTTGAAGGGACTCGCCACTAAGTACTTGCTCTCTTGATCTGGTTTGTTGATTTTTTTAGGGTTGTTGGTTGGAGCTGTGATGGATCCTGGGAAGGATGATATCTGAGAAAGGCAGTGTGGTAACAGATGGACTAGAGCGCAGTGAGCCTGAAGGAAGTACTGGTGAAGACCAAAGTTGTGTGTACTTTAAGCATTCACTTCGGCAAATATTTGCATATAAGTGACCTTTTTTGTTTGTTCACAGGTCCTTGATTATTGGACTGTTGAGGTCAGTAGTAGCTATGTCAGCACAGGAATGGGGAATCTGCCTGAGGGAAAAAGGTAAGTCTGGTTTTATTCTCTATGGAGTTCAGCAGCTAAGTCTTTTCCCTCCTGACTCCCTGCTCCTGCATTAATCAGAGTCACTGCTGACCTCACCAGTCCAATTCACATTGGAACAGCTTGGTATGAAGGGAAAGCCAGAGCCACCTGGACAACTTCAAGATCTTGAAGAAAGGGGTGGAAAAGACTAAATGTGGTACATAGGCGTTCATGATGTTTTAGCCCAGGAATTCAATCACTGTGGTAGTATTTTGAGCGGAAAACTGGGGTCTGGTTTTGTGTTGTACGCGGTTCTTGGGTAGGAGGAGAAATAAGGCACCCAATGTAGAACCTTTCTCTTGTAATGATTGACTGGCGTGTTCCTGGAAAAACTCAATGGTGCGTATAGCAGAAGTCTGGGTACACACAGAGTACCTTACACGGGTACATTACACAAATAACTTCAACTACTCTTTTAGGGAGTGGGAAGCTTGGATGAGGAGGTACTGTTTATCTTAAAATCCAGCTGTGGGGCAGGGCACAATGCACTTCTGTGCTCTGTGTGATTACCTCTGCACATCTTACTGACCTGCAGGCTTAGGCCTTGCCTCTTCTCCTGACCCCAGTGTGCAGATTGACTAGCTAGGGTAAACAGAACTTTATCACGTTGAACAGTGTGTGCGCTGAAAAAAGGTGTAGTGTCAAGGCATAATTTTTAGGTCAAGCTCTGTTTGTTGTTTTGCTTTCGTATGCATCTGCTGATAGGGACTAAAGTAGGAAAAGATGCAGTTTGTATTTTGGCTTTGATTCTGTCCCCACCTATTTCTGCATCTGAACTCAGAAGCTATCTGTTGTATCAGTCTGCAGGGCCTTTCCCTGATTCGAAGTTAATTGCTTTAACTGACACCCAAGTACTCTCTGGGTGATTAGTTATTATCCTCTTGGATGTGGAGTGCTCCCTTGCACAGGAGGAAACGGTGCTCTGAGCATAGAAACGCAGCAGCGTAAGAGATGGTTTTTCCTCATCGCTCAAGAGCAGCAGGTCTGTCTCCTCTGTAATACTGACTGTATCTTTAGCGAGGCCGGAGCCAGCTGTTTAGAATATTTATGCTTAGTCTATTCAGAAGTTAACTCTTGGTAATTTGCCTTGCAGTGGTGAAACTTCTAAGGGACTGTGTGCGTGTTTTCTAGTTTTCCTTACCTAGAATCTTAACCTGTTTCTGACTGGCTTGATAGAGCCTTTGCTCATGGTCGTACATTCCCTTCTGTCTTTCAACCCTGAGTATGGATTTGTGTGTGTGGCTGTTCTGGGTGGGTTGCTGAGGCATAAATCCCTATGGCTGGATGCCATGGTCCGATGAGGGCAAGCCTGGCCTGCCTGTAAGCCTAACTTTTCAAGCTTTTGTATTATTTGTGCTTTTCTTCCTAGAGGCTCTTTGTAGGATACACAAAGAGAAACTGTGCATGCTGGGTGTGATGGGGACTTCCTATGGACCAGTTTGTTACAGTTGAACTACTCAGTTTTTCAGTTTGTCTAACTGCAATGGCTTTTTATCCCCAAGTTCCCTCTATGAGGGAGCTTCGTTTGGACTGGGATGTAGGGGAACCATGCTTCTTTGCACTGAGGCAAAGAAGGGGGAACTGGAAGTGTGAGTGCTAAAGCAGCACTACTCGAACCTCTTAATCTGTGACACTTGTCTTTTCTAGTCCAGGATGGTGAGAAGGAATGCCTGATCCAGGCCTCCTAGGCAGTTGGGCTGGGGAGTAGGAATCTGGACGTCTGCCGAACTCTGTGTATGTGTGTGTGCAGAGAGAATGAGTAATGAAATTAAGTTATATTAGTGTATATTTTAATTAGTTGTTCATATTTTTGTGGTGAGAAAAAATGTGATTGAAGGTGGCTGTGCAAGAGGGTACTGTAAACCACTTGTGCAGATTTAAAAGATTAGTGTGTTGGGAATGGATTCCACAGCTCTGCTCTGGAGGAAAGGAGAAGGTACAAAGAACTGTTTTGGGGTCTGCAGCGGTTCTTTCTGCTTCTTCAAATTTTTTTATGAAGTGAGACTGTATAGTTCTTGGCTCAATTCTTTCTTCTTTGTTAAATTTTTATCAAATAGCTATGTATGTTTCTTGGCTTAGGTAATGTGAACTTGTAAGGTCTTCACAGCAGCACAGGGTTTTCATCAGTGCAGTGGCAGTGAGCGAGAGCGAGAACTTCAAGAGGCCTGACTTGGCACTCTTAGGGGTTTTAAATCAGTGCGATTCCATTGACATTACAGCAACATTCATTTTCTTACCTCATGATCTTGATAAACTACTAATTAGCACAGTACTCTGCAAGAGATGAATCTGTTCATCAGGTAATTGTAGTTCATGTAAAATTAAGTCTGTGAGGGAGATATGGATGTCATACTGAGCTACAACTGAAAAATACAACTTGAGGCAGATTTGTTAGAGAAGTTTTTAAGACTTTTAAGCTGATATTTGAGGACGATGCATATCATATTTCTTTGTGAATGCTTATATTAATCTATGGTATTTTGCTTACAGCATTGCTCTGTTTCTTGCTTAAAGCAAATGATTCAGTTAGTGGTAGTAAAACATAAAAGTGCCTGTGTGTGTACTTCTCAGTCTTGTACAAGTATGTTCCCAATGTAGCTGAATCATCCAGCATCAATGCACGGCTCTGTTTGGATTTCTATTTGTCGTACGTCATCAACACTAAATCATATGTATCCCTAAAGCAATAATAGCTTGAGAGGTGTTTGGTCTGCTGTGTCTCCTTTTCACAGCTGCTGTGCATGTTCTTTGGATTGCTATTTGTCATGCACTATCAGTCACTAAAATACATACATCCCTGGAGCAATAGTAGGCCGAGAGATGTCTGGTCTGCTGCATTTCACTTGCACAGTTGCTCTGTGTGTTCCATACTCTGCCAATTCATCCTGTTACAGGATCTGTAGCCATCGGTTTTCTAAGTCACGGTAAATTTTGCCGATGTAAATGCCAGCCTGAGTTTCCTGTCCTAGGACCTGGAACCCTTACAGTTTGCTTGTGTGCTGTAGAAGCAATAGTAGCAAGGACACTACTGCAAGTAAAAAGTACTTCCTGCTGTTACAAAGAGCTAGAGACGCACAGCCTTGAACTCATCTTGCCATAACATGAAGATTTTGTGTCATGAAGTTGTACAATCTGAAGGCTGAATTACAACAAGCCTCATGTTAAAATAAGTTAAATATAGGAATGGGGTTGTTTTACTTTGGCACTCAAGCTTTCTAACTTTAAATACTGCAGTAAGAAAATATCTGTTGTACTGTTGGAAGGCCCAACTTGCACCTTGTGAGACCCCAAATGTCTGATGCGTGGTGTTTTGCTAGACCAATCTGTAATTCTTGGATTTGTCACTTCCTGGCCACTTGATCTTAAAGTGGCTAGACTTTATGCCTCCATTTTTCCTTCTGTAAGGTTGGGCTGATGTTTGCTTGCATTATTGAAAGGCGTTCTTGGATTTACTAAAACCAAAAACTAATATTTAATTCTATCAGTCATAACCTGTTCAGCAGTAGAATTTCTGTGAATGGTCTTCATAGTCTGATTTTCAGTTCCTTGGATAATTTCCTCTACAAGGCAGATCTCTTCTCTCCTCTTCCCCTCCTTGCTGTGTTTGGCCTTTAGACGGGCAGTGCTGTTGGTGGTACTAATCAGAGAAGCCTGGCCTCAGGGAAGCCTGATGTTCAAATCTTACTGAAATGCTGGTAAATTATTTGTTACAAATTACAATTAATGGCTGTGACGCAATTCCCACTGCGCTTTGTAACTGTAGGTAATTCTACTTAACTGGAAGCACAAACCCTGCATTAGTAGATAAATATATACAAATTGTCACATACTTGTCATTGCATGGAAAAGTAAGATTGCCTAAAATTTAACCCAACTCTGTAAAGCATTTTTAAGATGTATCTCAGTGGAGTAATGGAGACTTAGCAGGCAGAATTTATCTGACAGGGTGGATCACTAGCTATGCCTATTCTTCAATTACTCCCACGAGCCTTTCCTGCTCCTTACAAGCAGTTGGCACAAGAGTCGTTAAAGGACTTTGCTACTAAATGCTTTTGGTAATTTATACCTAAGCTTGAGTTTTCTGATATGATATATTGAAACACTTCTCAAAGGGTCTGTATATCTTAGCAATTAAAAAGTCCTTTGAACTAAGAAAGGAGAGCAGTGTAAACTCGGAGTGAGCAGGTGAATGTGGATGTGAGCCTGAGAGTATTTGAAAGGTGAATCGTGCTGTTCCTGGAGATAAGGAACAATAGACATTTGAATTGCTGAAAGCACACGCTGCATTGGAAGCGCAGTCTGCGGGAAGCTTTTTCTAGCTGTTGCATTACTGCAGTAGGTTGCGAGTATTAGGCAAGGGGATTCTGCTATTGAGGTTGTCTCTGGTGGTAGGAATCACAGAATGCTAGGGCTTGGAAGGGACCTTCGGAGATCATCTTGTCCAACCCCCCTGCCAAAGCAGCTTCACCTAGAGCAGGTTGGACAGGAACACATCCAGGCGGGCTTTGAGTATCTCCACAGAAAGAGACTCGGCAGCCTCTCTGGGCAGCCCAGTCCCGTGCTCTGCCACCCTCAAATAAAGAAGCTTTTCCTCAAGTTGAGGTGATATTTCCTGCGTTCCAGTTTGTGCCCACTGCCCCTTGTCTTGTTGCTGGGCACCACTGAAGAGAGTCTGGTCCCACCCTCTTGGCACCCACCCTTTAGATAGTTGCAAGCGTTGATGAGATCCCCTCTCCGTCGTCTCTTGTCCAGGCTGAACAGACCCAGCTCTCTCGGCCTTTCCTCATCAGAGAGGTGCTCCATTCCCTCGTTCATCTTCATAGCCCTCCGCTGCACTCTCTCCAGTAGTTCCCTGTCTTTCTTGGACTGGGGAGCCCAGAAGAGTAGTGTTCTGCTGGAACAGATACTTCTTCCCAACCTCAGGTACATATAAACCTGTTACCAACATATGTGCTCTGCAATGGACTGTGAGCCTTCACAGGGACAATGCTGTGGTTTTATTATTTTTGTGCTGCATATAAGTGTAAATGGTACTACCTGGGCAGGTAGGAGTAAGTGGTGAGTAATTCAGAGATCCAGTCACCTGTGAGCTGTTCTGTGCTTCATTGCCACCTCCTAGTGCTTTATTAGAAGCTGTCGCAACTGGTTTCTTTCCTACTCACAGTTACTCTATTAGTGCTCAGTTTAATGATTCTTCTGCAGTGGGTAATTCATTCTGCCTCCTGATGCAGCCCTCCTGCAGTATTGCCAGCAGTCCCTACCTTTTGTTTGGGGAAATAAGGAAGAGGATGTACACCAAAGATGTTTATAAATGTAAATAAAAGTAGTTCTTTTTACTTGTGAGTGAAATGATACGTAGCTAGGCTTTACTGTAACTGATGTTCCAATTAGATCCTGCTTTATGAAAACTTAATTAAAAGATCAGGTGAAATGTGACCAGATTATAGGGAAAAACAAGATGGAAGATGGTAATTGTTTTGTAGGGTTTCTTTGGAAAGAGCGCTGTGAGGATTTGGAGCTCCCTCCCCGCTCTGGTGTTAGGATTGTCAGTTGTCCTTAAATACGAGGATAAATTTTTTAAAAATAATTAAAAAAACCATTTTCTAATATAAATTTTCTCTGTGAAAGCAGAGTAACGCTGTAAGGGCAGAATGTGCCAAGTTTGTATTTCAGAGAGATCCTGGATTTAGTTGTTATTTTTGGTGGTAGCATGTGCATTAATCTTTTCACTTAAAACTTGAACCTGACATGAGAATACCTTGTCACTTTGATGGAGAAAGTGGCTTCATTTTTAACTCTAAACCTTTCTGT
The DNA here is from genome assembly GCA_027574665.1 of Rhynochetos jubatus. Lineage (NCBI taxonomy): Eukaryota > Metazoa > Chordata > Aves > Eurypygiformes > Rhynochetidae > Rhynochetos > Rhynochetos jubatus. The sequence continues at coordinate 15,937,004 of CM050652.1, forward strand.
TTTAAGGATGGAACCTGCTGCTTAGTGGGAGCAGATACAAAAGAGTTAAATCAAATTAACAGGAGGTTCTCTGTCGTAGCTGCGCCTCAGAGTACAAAAAACCTGGGACACTTAGAGGCTGGGGGACAGCAAACAGGAACGGCAGAATATTTCATTGCCTGGTTAGTCATACGATTTGCAGTGATTTATTGCAACTTGCACAGTGCAAGTCACAGGAAAAGCAGGTTTTATTTTAACAAGGATATTTGCTGCATCTGTGTTAATTAGAATGGGACTGTCAGATAAGCCGTTTTAAATGCCAACTCGTAATTCTTCCAAAGATTTCTTGTTTTCACGGTCCTTTTATTGGATAGGGGTAATGCAGCAGCCTGCCAGATGAGCATCAGTGCAGTGCTCTGAGTTACAGAAGGCCATTTCAGATAATCATCTTTATTTCTTTTTAATCTTTAGGTTGTCTAGAGTTACCAGGGTCTTGTATCAATTAACGAGATTTACTGAGACCATCGCAGTTTGCCCAGCTTTCACTACAGGCTGACCTGCAGCTCTTCCTCAGTAACTCCTCCTCACCCCGCTCACATCCCCGGAGAACGAAAGCAGGAGAGGAAGGACCCGCTCTGCGGAGGAACTGTGCTCCTGCGATCTGCGGTTCTCACATCCGTTTCCTCTGAGCGCGGTTATTAATAAGGAGGTCTGCAAAGGAAAAGTTGGAGTAAAGCAACCGTGTTAGCAGGATTCCATCTGCTGTTGGAAGACAGCTGTCCCTTACAACTATCTAGGGGACTGCACGTTGTCAAAAGCTGAAAGCCACGAGGGCATCGTCTCTCAGGTTTTCCTGAGATCTTCTGTCCTCTACCAGCCTCATCCCCGAGGCTTTGACACTTGCAGCCTTGTTTTGAGGAAGCTCTTTGGCAGTCGGTTTTCCTGATAAAATTTAACAACCTGCAGCATCTACCCACTCCTGGTTAGCTGAGGCTTTCCTCAGCTTTGTGTCCCTTAGGCGCTGGTAGCGGGGGAGTTGATCTGTTCCTTTTTTTCCTTTAGCATTTGACAGCTGCTGTCTTGGTTTTTTTCACAAATGCAGCAACCTCATTCTTCACTTGAAATGTCTCCTTTTTGTCAGTATAAGCAACTGATGGAAGTAAATACACACCAAAATACCTTCAAGTGCCCTTGTATCCCTTGGCAGCTGGAGTATGGCACCGTGAATCCTGCAATTGTGACTGCTGATATAGCCTATTGCAAGTCATTTCTAGGAGTAAACCTACACGGCCTGAAGGACCTCAGCACTAGTTTGTCCCTCTACTAAGGACAGTGTAGTGCAAGACCCTTGTCGTAATAGTCAAACCCCTTGCTAAGACTGAACTACTTGACTTGAGAGATCCTTAGCTGGAATTCCTCCGTAGGATGCATTTCACTGGCACCAAGCAGCTGTTACTGAAATGGTAGCAGGGAAACTCCAGGCCATGGTGTTGTCCCAAAATCTGGGTTCTTTCCCCTGGTGTGCAATCAGCCAAACTACACCTGGAGCTAAGTGTTTGTTCCATGTCTGCGCAGAGATGGGGGCTAGTTGGTAACTCCGCAAAGCTAGCACAGCTCAATACAACAAGCTATGGCATATTCATCCCCCTCAGCAAACAAAGATCCGCCTTTTTCTACACCAACGGGTTAGTAACTTATCACAACAAAGCTCGCTGGTTAATTGGACTCTCTGCTTCTGTTTAAAGGCACGGTGTCCTTTTAAGTCAAGGCACGTGCTCAGTGAAGGGTGGTCTTAACTGGGGAGGGAGCGTTTATTGAGTTGGTGGTCTCAATCTCCCCTGCCACCTTTACCGTTACTCTAGTTACTGTTAATGTTGCATTCTGTGGCAACCATCCAGCTTTTTGTGCCAGGATGTTCCCTTTTATCAATTTTCAGCTCCTCTTCAGGGGCGTAGTCGTCAACCTTTATCAGTCATTAATTCCTCTGCGAGGATACAGTCGTTAACAAGGCATGCAAGTTAGTAATCAGTTCTGTGTTTTGCAGGATATTTGGCAGTTGTTCCTTCTTAATGGAAAATTCCGTTTTGTGCTGTACAGCAATGGGGAGAAGTTGCACAAAAGACATTTAAGCTGAGCTGCTTCTTATAAAGCAAAGCCGTGCGCAGCACGTGGACTGTAGACTCAAGATGTTGACTTCACCTGTGTGCGCGGGAATACCCTTACTCCTCCGAGCGTGCAAAACACGCGTGCCATCGGGGTAACTTGAGGAAGAAGTACTGTACTGATTTCCATCACCACCCCTGCCTCCAGTTCTGCACATACAGACACAATTTATTTTCCCATATGGTTAAAAAAATGTTTTATTGTCTGCACATGGACCACTTGTGTTTGTAGACAGGGTCTTGTTTGTGTCTTGATTGTGTAGGGAGAATGTTGTTTGTGCATGAAACCTCTAACGTAGAAGGAAATTGAGCACTCACTGTGACTCCTATATTTACATTATAATGATAGTTATACTTAATTACTGTCATGAATGCTACTTGCATTATAATGATATAATTGAAACCTGTTTTTTAAAACCAGGCCTTAGGCTGGAAAAGGCTTACAGGGCCCTTTTTTAGAGCGGTAGTTATAAAACCATATAACTGGTACCTGTCTTCCTCCAAATCATGCTGTTTCTTGCACAAGTGGATAACTAAATGTAGTATTTCACATCAAAATACAGTTTTCTGCATTGATGGTTGCAGTGTATTGCAAGCATGAAATTACTGGGAACGTAAACTAGACAGACAGTATATTTATGAATGGCTTTCCAGAATAGCAAACGAACACATTCCATCTCACTCCGTAGTTTTTGTCTAAAAATCTGTTTGCAATGAGATTTGTCTTTCTAGATGGGCTTTTGTTAATTAATGGCAAGTGGTAGGTGAGAAGATGCATTCTTCTGCTTTTCTTCATCTTGAGCTGCATGTTTGGAGACGGTTGCTGGCCATCTGTTTAACTGAAGGAAACCTGAAGCAGTTTAGAGAAAAGTTAACCGGTTTAACTGTTTTACTAATTTCTCTTACAGAAAGAGGCACAGTCAAGCCCAAGTTACTTCTTAGTTGGAGATGTAGGACTTTCAGGTGTAAGTTGAAGGCATGGTTTAGCTGAGCTGTCATTCAGCTTCCAAAGTTCATGTTTGTTTAAATATCACTTCTAAGTTGGGTGAAGCATCACTGTAGTAGAACTAGGAAGGAAAAAAGTGGTTTGTAAACAAAAGTGCGAAGTTGGAAAGTATTCATTTTATATGTAGCTTCCAGATCGCTACCGTCGTCCTCTGAAAATAAAATTTCTCTGCACAGAAAGTCTTGGCTAATCCTTGAAGTGTTTAACTTGTTGTGGGGTTTTTGTGTGGGATTGTTGTGTTTGTGTGTGTTTTTTTTAAACCAGGTAACGATTGCACCATGTTCATAATGCTGCCTTTCTAGCATGTATGAGTGGTTATGCAGATGAGCCCTGCCAAGTCTTTCAGGGACCTTATAACCACACTTCCCTGCTGGAAATGGCTGTTTTGTTAGCTGAGTCAGCAGAAAGGGCTGGGTGGCCACTCCTCAGCCCCTTGCTGTCATCTTGCACCTGGGAAGCGGGTAGCTGAGATGCAGGTACCCATCCTGATCTGCTGCCTTGCTGGAAGGGGAGGAGCGTCTGGCTGGGAAGGCAGCTCCGTATCTTTGGCTGTGGCTGCCTCGAGACTTGGCCAGGTTCATCTGCCTGTTTTTCCTGGGTGTTAGTGAGCAGCACTTATAGCGCATCGTCTGCAGGTGCTAAAGAAAGTCTACAGCAAAGCACTGCTTAGATCAATTACTGTTTATTTAAGCTAAAAGCTTCACTTTTAAAGTAGATCAAGTAGTGCTTGTCTTGCATGTTTATACAAGCTGTCATAAGGAAAACTACTATGTTGTATTTATAATTTTCAAGTGAAAGAAAAGTAAACTGCTCCTGTTTCCTGAAAGTGAGAAGCTTTTGCAGTATGGTAAAAATAAAGGTTGTGGTGAGTAGTATAAAAATCTATGCTGCTCTGCTCTTTCACACAATCTTTACAAATAGTGCTCGATCAAAATTAATTCAGAAACAAAACAAACAAGGACTTCTTACTGGTTGCTTTTGGTAGCCTTTAGTCACTTTTAGGGCTGATTGTTAATCCTGTATTGTTATAACGGTTCAGAAATGCCCTTCTTCACAATTCCTGGTACCTTTCAACTAGAGAGCGCCATAGCAAATTCAGTGTTGACAATTAGTGACGCTCCCTCCCCTGCATACCTGTGTGCGCCCACAAATACTTTTTGAGAAAGGATTAATTATTTTTTGGAAAGTCTAAATAGGAAAAACTCTATCTGGATAACTTCAGAAAAAGAGGATGATCCATTTCAGTGTTGAAATGACCCAATGAATGACTCTTTTCAATAAGAAAAAGCGTTAAATAGCAGGGGTAGGTTAGCAACCACTTCCTTTGCTTATATATTTTGAAGAAACTCTTGCTGATGAGCTAACTCAATTAATTACCAGATCAGTTGTTACATATTTATGATGCTGTCTTTTAGCTGGATTTCTTTTAGGAATCATTCTGATTGATGCTTTGAACTAACCTGAACCAGGGTAAATCTTAAGGCAGCATGAAGGGAATAACTTGTTTTAAACATGCCAGCTTTCTGGAATGGGATCGACAGCCATGAACTACAAGCACAGGTTCCCAGTATGGCACTCTGTGAGAAAGAGTAGGACGGATACCCAGGAACCAAGGCAGCTGAGTGAGGAGATGTCTGACCGGGTGTTTCACAGCCTGGGTGAAAAGGAAAGAAAGGCTGAATATGGGTAGCTAATTCTGGGTTGCTGGGAAGCGTAAGCTGTGATACAACATCTGTAGTGCTAGGCATGCTCTTATGCTTTGGACAGTTGCAAAGGTCTTTGTTTAAACTTTCTGGATGTTTAGCTTGATTATTTTGTCTCTGTTTAATTAAATCCCACCCTCTCCTTGTGACTTTGCCACTCAAAAGAAATTTTCTCTTTACCTGTTTTTGGATTACCGTAACCTTGAATAATCTTAAAATAACTGTGGATAGAAAAAATGATTTGTTTTAAAAATTCTCATCCCAAACTAAGCTGTTCCATAGATGGTACTAACGTTGAGGCTGAGGTTGAATAGGACCCTAGAGTTAAAGTGGCTCTAACACTCATAAATAAGGTCACTTTCATCTGACCTTAAAAACTTTCTCAGTTCTGTTTTCTTTCATGTAGAATTCTCTTTCCGTTTCTACTGTCTGACAATTCTCCCTGAGACGAAGTTTTTTTTCCCCCTTTAGCTCTCCTACTTTTTGGTGTCCACAGACTGTGGTGTGTTTTGTGTCCCTCTGCACTGGGATGTTATTTGATAAGGCTGAAAGCCTGCGCTTTTCTGGCTGTGGGTAGTATTTTTTTATTTACTGCATGTGTGTTATTAAAGATTTCTGCAATTCTTTTGTGAATTGTCAAGTTTTTGCTAAACTAATTTTTCTTCTAATAAACTGAGTAAACTAAGTTTTATTTAATAAAACTTTCACACTCTAGCCTGTGCATGGTAGGTTCTTGTCTATCTTGCCTCAAGTGTCATTGGCTCACGTTTTCCATTTCATAATCACTCGGTTTCCAGGTTGAAAAGATTCTTTGGCTTGCGGAATTTCGGTGTAGGAAAATAAGTACTGTGATAAATAGTCCCTTCACGATTACTCAATTTATTGAGTATTCATGTCTTTCTACTATGCTGTGTTGTTTCCTTATGCTCTTCTTGCAAGATACTGCCCTGGAGATGTCAGAGGAAGATACAGGTTGGGGGTTGATCTGCTGCAAAGTACCTCTGCAAAGAGGGACCTGGGAGTGCTCAGGGACAATCAGTTGCCCGTGAGCCAGCAATGTGCCTTGTGGCCAAGAAGGCCAATGGTATCCTGGGGCGCATTACAAAGGGCGTGGCCAGCAGGTTGAGGGAGGTTATCCTCCCCCTCTGCTCTGCCCTTGTGAGGCCACGTCTGGAGTACTGTTTCCAGTTCTGGGCTCCCCAGTCCAAGAAAGACAGGGAACTACTGGAGAGAGTGCAGCGGAGGGCTATGAAGATGAACGAGGGAATGGAGCACCTCTCTGATGAGGAAAGGCCGAGAGAGCTGGGTCTGTTCAGCCTGGACAAGAGACGACGGAGAGGGGATCTCATCAATGCTTGCAACTATCTAAAGGGTGGGTGCCAAGAGGGTGGGACCAGACTCTCTTCAGTGGTGCCCAGTGACAAGACAAGGGGCAGTGGGCACAAACTGGAACGCAGGAAATATCACCTCAACTTGAGGAAAAGCTTCTTTATTTGAGGGTGGCAGAGCACGGGACTGGGCTGCCCAGAGAGGCTGCCGAGTCTCTTTCTGTGGAGATACTCAAAGCCCGCCTGGATGTGTTCCTGTCCAACCTGCTCTAGGTGAAGCTGCTTTGGCAGGGGGGTTGGACAAGATGATCTCCGAAGGTCCCTTCTAACCTCTAGCATTCTGTGATTCTGTGAATTGTACTGTGTTGGCATCTTAATTTTTTTATGAACTGGGTTTGCATCTGTATCTTTTGATCAAGGAAGAATTTGAAAATTGAAACTACTCTTGTGTATAATGTAATTCGCAAAGGCTAATGCTATCTTTTTGTGGTTTGCATTTACAATATGACAGTGGTGGTTGTTTCTAGTGGATACAATTTGAGGGATTTTTTTTAGGCAAAGAAGGATTTTGTGTTCTTGGACCTTATTGATACACACAGCAGTGAAAAACCTTCTCGTGGGCAACAGGAGAAATTATTCATCCAGGCACATTAAGATGTGATTGTTCTATAAATTTGAAACAATATCAACTAGTGAAGTGCTTAATTAATTTTTCTTGTTCTGGGCCTTGGACTCCTTCACTGTTGGATGTCACATAGTAACGTAAGTTTTTGGGAGTAATTAGTATATTGGTCACGCTGGTTTGAGCTAGTGGCTAGATGGGCACGTAACAATCTGCAATTACTTAGTGTATTAGATGTTCAACAGTACAGGTTCTTTAACAATGATGAACCGTCTCTCTCTGATTTAATAAATTAGTCTTTAAATAAAATAGAAGCCTTTATTGAAGTCTGCTGATGCTGGACCTCCATTCTAAAGGAGATACACCTAAATCTGCCCATTGCTGTGATTTATGTTCTCACAAAGTAGCCTAGTTTTAGTGCTAGTGGTTTGTCCCACTGCCCTTACACATCTGAGGGCTCTGCTGTAGGCGAGTACAGTTGTGCCACTGCTGAGAAATGGACTTGTATTAATCTGATGTAGGGGAGAGGTTGAAATGGGAAAGTGTGCTGTCAATCATCCTGGAGATAACTTTCAGTAACCAGTTACACGCTGATAATAGTGCCTTTAGTAGATACGTGCAGTGGGTGGAAAGTCTAGACATTAGGGGGGACTTCAGCTTTCCTCTGATATTGACACTCAAATACAAGCTGTTTCAGTGAAGATTTTAGGTTTGTCTGCTAGGAAAGTGGTTAGTTGTGCTAGTTTGGATTGGGTTACAGTTAATTTTCCTCACAGTAGTTAGTATGAGGCTATGCTTTGGATTGGTGCTGATTGGTGCTGCAACATAACTCCAGGGCTGTTTCAGTTTCTGATACTGCCCGTGTTCCCAGCTTCTCCTCTGCCAGAAGCTGTGAGGAGGTACAGCCAGGACAGCTGACCCAAACTGACCAAAGGGATATTTCGTTCCATGAAACGTCATGCTCAGAATATAAGTTGGGGGAATGGGCCGGGGTGCTCTCTGGGGGTGTTTGTGGGCTCTTGCTCTATGGCTGTCTCTGCTGGGGGACTGGCTGGGCATCGGTTGGTGGGTGGTTGTATCACTTGTTTTTCCCCACATTGTTGTTTTACTTGTCACTACACATTATTATGATTGTTTTAGTATTATTATTCTTTTAATTACATATTATTAGTAGTATTATTAGCATCATTATTTTATTTAATTTATTTTTAATTATTAAACTGTTCTTATCTCAACCCACAAGTTTGCTTACCTTTCTTGCTATTCCTTGCCCATCCCAATGGGCGAGGGGTGATGAGCAAGTGGCTGTGTGGTGCTTGATTGCTGGCTGGACTAAACCATATTAGTGTATTAGAGCAGTGTTCTAATGCACTGCCTTCTCAAGTGTTTCTTATTAGCATGTTTGATGAGGCACTCTAATATCCCCTTAGCTTGGGTGTCATTACTGAAACCTGAAGTGTGAACTCTAACAGTAGCAAAGGACTCTACAAGACTATGAAAAGACTTAATTTTTGTTTAGGTTGAGACGTATAATTAAAATATGTTGTGTAGTTGTCTTAGAAATGAAGTGGCTGATTACTGCCAGCTCCTGTATGGGTGTCTGTGATTGCTAATTGTCTTTTAAAATAAATATCCTTTGCAGTTAAAGTGTATCCATTTCGGCAGTTGTAGACATTCTTCTCTCCACAAACAACTTAAATGGATTCTTCTTTGGATTGACAGTAGAGAATACACAATTATTGCCAAACTTGTCACTTCTTTCAAAAAGTTAACTAGTGTGTTGCCCTTATCCTCTCGAATGTTATTACTCAGATGTGAGCAATGTTCTAAAATTATCGGTTGGCAAGAATGTCATCTTTGTCAGAAGTAAAGTAAAAACCTTAGAGTATAATTTGTGGGAACACAACTGAAAGAAAATACTTGATGAAAGTCTCTCTATCTGTATAATCTGATGTACTTCTGGGATCAATAGTGTTTCAAGATACTAAATTGAGACTGCATGTCCAGTATCCAAGATGTAAGAAGTTTATCAGATTTCCTGCAATGTTGCTGGAAGAAAACACTAGCCTCATGTTCAGTGATAGCTTGGCACGTTTCCCCCTGTCCCCTTTGGAGTTTACTATCTAATATAAATAAATAAATAAGCACACCACACCACCTTCCCCCAAAAACCCCAAACCAAAACAAACGACCAAACCTTGATTTCATATTCAAACTTTCTCACATCGTAACAACCTTAATTAAGCTGTTTACTAATATTTAATTCCTGATTTTCCTTGCCATAAACTTGCTCCTTCCTCAGGTTGTCTCCAGAAAACCTTCATCTCTGGAATCACTTGCTAAAGCTGCTTGGAATCCTTCTAAGTAGAACAGGCCACTGGGGGCAGCTTCTTAATGAAGTGAACTTTAAAGTTGGTTGCATTAAAGTTTAACATTTTAATGAAAATTTGCTCTTACAAGTTCATTCTGAGATACATGGGAAAACCACAACTGTTACCTTGGTTAAGTCTCTCCGTACATCTTTACATGTTAGTGAGGAATGCCTCATTCCCCTGAGTATTCTCCTGAAAGGAAATGTTTCAGTAACTTCTGTTTCCTTGGCAACTCCTAACAATACCGATTTCTGTAATGAGCTGTGAATGTTCTTTGTGTGAATAGGGATTAATGGCTCAGTTGCTGTACTCTGAAATAGGATCAAGGATATCTTTAGGTTTTGTTTTTTTGTGATTATTTCACAGCCCGGTTTTAGTTTCCAAGTGGACAGTCTGGAGCCCCATGGCAGGTCAGGCCAGTCTCCCCTGTCGTACGCAGTCCTGCCTACGGGCCGGTACAGGCTTTTGATCTCATAACAAACGGTTGAAGGGAGTGAAGTGGTGCAAACCCCTTAATGGGTAGGTGGGTGTCTGTTCAGCAGGTTGTATTCTCTGCTGTTGATGCAAAGGGTCAGTGCGAGCTGGACAGGAGCGACAGAACCATGACGCAAAGGGACACCAGCTCCTGGATGCGCCTCCTTCGCACTTCTAGTTAACCATTAGTCGTCTTTATTCCAAAGCATGAAAGGCTGATTGAGTTGTGTGAGTTTTAAAGTTATCCAGTTCTTGTCACCTGTCTCTTGTGTGATGAACCTTTTGGTTTGTAACCTAAATGCCAGCAAGAAAAAATTGTCAGGAATCCTTCCCAGTGGTTTTACTGCTCCTGACACTGGTTATTGGTTGACACCAGTGAAATGACTGACGCTTACATCCCTACTACATTAGAGCCTTTTTATAATGCTGGAAGTAAAAGTGCGCCTTACTCGCTCAGTATCCTGTCTCCAGCTTTTGTTGCTCATCTGTTGTTTTTATGATGCACCTTCCCACGTGTGTGGTACGTACACTGCTGGAGCTGAAGTCCTGGTCATTACAGGATAAGTTTATATCCATCTGATCTTGAAAAAAAAGTCTTTAAAATTATCCCATCTCCCTAGCATTTATTCCCAAATGCTTTTTATAAATAAGATCTTGGATTCCTTTTTAGTCCTTTGGTTTTGCTACCTTAATCTCATTTCTTCAAATATGTTTTTAATTCTCCTAATTATCATAGGAGGTCTCTTTCTTGACCTTCTTATCTCTGTGTCAGTAAGATTGTTGACTTAATTCCTGAACTTGTTAATGAATTCTTTATAATGCTTACATGTTCATACTGAAAATACCTTTCTAGATGGTAATGTGATTCCAAGATGCCTTTTCACACCTGCTTTCTATTGATTGTCTTAAAATTGAGCTGTGCACTGTCTTGTCTCTGCTTTCCAGTGGTAAGCCTGCAGATTATAGTAGCAGCTCTAGTAGTTAGTCTCTTATAAATGGAAAAAACATTTAATATGTTAATTTCAGTCCATCGTGTCATCTAATGTTTCCTGTTTAATAATCAGATGCATCTTGTGGTCTAAATTTAAGGAACCTTCTGTTGTTTTTATTTTTTTCTGAACTATATTCTTTAATGAGGGCAGAAGGTTAATGCCTTGGTGCTCAAGTGGATAAAGATTGGGCTTGCCTACTTTCCTGTCTCAGATGTCATAGCTGTGGCACACAATGTAGAACTTGAACTTTCTCTGACAGATTTTTCAGTTAATTGTTTTCATTTTCTTTTTCTCACATCTTGTCACTTACCAGCTTTATTAGTTAGGTAGTAATACATTTGCCTGCAGCAAGAATCTTTTCTTTGGCGTGAGCTGTTTAGCAGGACGAGTGTATTAGAAAATGTCATCCAAGTGTAGATGAAAGCATCCTCATATGAAGGATTAAGGAAAAATTCCATTGCAGCCATACTGATTTTGCTGGGAAAGCGGTTCTTTGTTTTCAAGTTTCTTTCATATTTAGCTATTAAAATAAATACATGATGAATACTGGTTATGTATTTTACATTTTTATAGTTAACATTTAATGCTTTGCTTCTGGCTATGCCTTTTCACAAGAACTTACTATCCTGTGTTCTATCCTGTCTTAAATTGAAATTAGAGGATGAAAATCTGGAGAACATTGATGCATTCTAAGGCAATTGAAAGCAAATTTGTAATGTAAATAACACTATAGAATAAAAAACATTATTTCCTTAAAGTGGTATGATTTTTTTTTTCCTTAATTTGATCTGTTTCAGAATAGCCGTTTTTTACTCCTGGTGATTTTTTTAGAAGGAACTTTGCTTTTGTGTGTGAATGCTTGCTGGATGGCAGCCAGACAAACTGGAGAGGCTTTCCTAATCGCCTCTTCCTGTTTCCAACCTGTTCGGACTCAGAGTAGTGAAGCATATGTCTTGATATCTAAATGAGAACTGGAAATATATAGCATAAGCTTATCTTCTGAACTGAGCTGGGTTTTTTTTGATGTTTTGAACCTATAGGTTTCGGGAAACCCAGTAGAGAAACTAAGGTCTGAGTACAAAGCCAAAAAGACTGTTTTTGACAGCAATGTTGTGAGAAGTCTTAGTGTGATAAAGCTGACATGGAAGTTACAGAATCACGGGGTCGTTTTGTTTGGAGATCCATCTGTGGAGATGGTCAAGTCCTAACTGAGTGTGTTCCTGGGCAACCTGGTGTAGCTGACCCTGCTTGAACAGGGATTGGACTAGATGATGTCCATCTGATTTGAACTAATGCTTTAACTCTAGGTTTTCCCAAGAAATCATGTGCTGTTCATTGCAGGTTTGATAATAAATAATTTCAATTATTGTATTAATGCCAGCTGAATAGCTGGTATCATTGGCTAGAAACAGTAAACCTCCTGCTGTCATGGTGCCTCTCCTTTAAGACACTTTACAAACACGTTTTACACTTCACGGTACCCTTACGTTACAGCAGCCAGCTTTAGTTTCACCTGTAAATGGCAAGTGCTGTGTTAGCTGGGGCTAACGGTCATTCTAGCAGTATCCCAGGACTGCTGGTGTGCAGTGAACGTTGGCCATAGCCATTGATCTGGTCAGCTGCATGGCTGGTTTTTTTGGATGCCTGAGAAGTGTTTTGAACAAGATTTCTTTGTGGATACTGTGTAAAATGAGCCTTCATTAAGAGTTGAATGGGGGGAAAAAGTTTTTTACAGGTCATATATTGCTTTTGGTTTCACACATCTTTGTAACTGCTTTCCAGGAAAATCCACAAAAAGATGTTGCCATCTTTACCTTTCAAATTAGCTTCACTAGATGACTATCTATTTCAAAGATATCCCTCTGGGAAGTCTATGTTATTTTTTTAAAGCTTTTAATGATCTCCGTGTTTGCAGGGCTGGGGGAGGATGAATGCTAGGGACTGACTTTCTGTAGCTTCCAAGAGAAAGATACAAGGTCAGTTTTTGTTTTATGTCCCTTGAAGGATGGAAACACAATCATATTTTTCTTCCCTGTATTTAATGCAACATCCCATTCTGTTTTTATAGCTGTCAGCTCCTTGTTGGAGGGCATGGTCTCTCATTTCATTCCTGCTCTCTGCATTCAATCATCTTCTATCATTTCCAAGTTACTCTGGCAAACAGCATGGAAGGGATTTATGAGCCAAATGATAAAATAACCACTGGCAAGCAGTAGGTTTTTTTTTTTTCTCCTTTCCATCTTTCTGGTATGGTGGCTTGTTAGTGATGATTGGTCTTAACAGACCAGCGGAGAGCAAAAAGTGAATGGTCTCAAAAAAAACCCTCCAGAGATACCAAGCGTCTGGTCCACCAAGTCATGAATTCCCAAACCTGGTGATTATTGGAAGCCTTTTTAGGGTGTAACAGGGGAATTACTCCATGCTCGTTCTGCTGTTGAGCCCTCCCTAGGCCTCTGCTGCCTGATGCAGGCAGAGTCAGTGACACAGGGCTTTGGGCCTGGCCCCGTGGAGCTGGCCATCCTGCCGGGCCAGCCCCAGCAGTGGGAAGATGGCCACGCTGAGTGGGGGAAGGAGCATGAGCGTGTGAGGTGGCGTGCCCGAGGCAGAGGGGAGGTCGGGGCAGCGGGAGGGCCTGGCCTCACCAGAGCAGGGCTGCTGCAGCTGTAGGGCCCTTCCTCTTCACCCAGGAGTGAGTCTCTGCCTTGCGTGGGTCCTCGGTGGCTTTTGTTTCCAGCAACCAGACCTGCTCCTACGCTTTCCCATAAAGGCTTTTCCCTTGTATTCGTGCTGTCTACATCTCTTTAATTGTAATTAGTTCAGATGCTGATGTGAAAGATGCGAGACAAATGTCCCTAGTGGTGGACTGTGTTTGAAAATTTGCTTCTCTGTCAAACACAAAAAGGGCTGTCTGAATGCTTTTTTCCATGGTGCATTCTGGTTGGCTTTGAAAAATGGTTGAATCAATTTTTAATATGGTTTCTATTTTTTTTTTCTTTCCCTGACACTTTAATGCATTTGTTTTATTCTGTGTGGGTTGCTCAGTCAATAGGAGGAGGAGGAGGCATTGGTGTGTCCTGGGAGGCCCTGCCAGGAACTGGGTTATCACGCTGAGAGGCTGCTGCGAGCATTTACCTATGGTAACAAAAGATCCTCGGATGCCATTTTATTATTAAACAATTTATATTCCTCGCTCGAGCTTTTGGAGGCTCCCAGCAGTTCTGTCAAGCCAACCTTGTTGCTAAAGATGATTTTGTGCTCTTAGTTCGGTGAGTCAGCCAGGCAACGGGGCGCCAGCCGAAACCTCTGCCATTTTATGATAAAGCCTTTCTGCCGTGACATGAGCCGGGAACCGTAGCTGTGCTTCAGGAGCCACGTGCACGCTGTTAGCTGACCCCCTTTCTGGCTGGGGCTGACGTGGGGCTGTCGGTGTGGACGTGGTGGAGCTGCCCCAGGCTGGAAGATGTGGTGTCTCTGCTGCCGCTCAGCCGCGCTCACTGTGCTCAAGTTGTATCTCAGCTGGCTTCAGTCAAAATGCGGTTTTGTGTGTGTGCTGCCAACGTACTTCCAGTTTTACCTCCAAAAGAAATTGCTGGTGGTTGTCATTGTTGGTTCTCGTGAGGAACTAGGGATATAAATTTCCTTTAAATGAGAGTGTGACTTTGTTGGCGGATTTGGACCACGGAAGCATGTATTGCACCCAGTTCTGTTCTTTATACTCATGTTCTTATAGTTCATCTGTGTGTGTGTGCACGCTCCCTTGTGTGTATTCCACACAGGCATTTCCATCTTTTGCACAAATGGCTTATTTAGAGCCATTGCATAATTCATAGGAAATAGTACTTAAATACTATCTTAAGATGGAAGAAAAGGCAGCTGTGCTTTAGCTTCAGTCCTTGCTTCCTTAGGGGTAGACTTCTTAGCACTACATATGGAATATTTTTAAAGAAAGTGAAGAAACAATTTGTTCTGTATAACAAATAAGAATAACGCTTGGCCTTGCCTTGGTTTTGGTGGTGGAAACCATGCTAAAGTTCTCTTTCAACTCAGAGCTGTGAACACTTGGCATCTACATTTAGGCGCTTTAAGTGTGCTTACTTAGATCGTAGCATCTCTTTGTTTCAAAACTATATTTATGGGTGTTTTTTAACCTTAGTATACATGCATTGTGAATTGAAGTGAGTTATTCTATGTATCATTGCATCAAACCTTGAACTTGCAATACAGCTGCTAGCGGTGTGTGCACCCATTTGCTCTGGGTATGTTTCTGCAGCTCATTAGATGCATTTTTCTTTGTTTTCCTCTTTCGGAACCTGGAAGTCAAATTCTTCTAGCTTGTTCCATTTAAATGGTGTGCTATTTTATTGGGAAAATGGGATGTAGTATCTCTTGATTTTATAACTGTCGTTGAATTTATTCCTGTAGGTGTAGCATCTATGACTGTGCCAGTGTACATCGCAGAAGTTGCTCCACCACACTTAAGAGGCAGATTAGTCACCATCAACACTCTGTTCATCACTGGAGGGCAGTTTTTTGCAAGTGTCGTCGATGGACTCTTCAGCTACCTCGCGAAGGACGGGTGGAGGTTTGTGAGTCTTCTTTGCTAAAAGCAAAACTGGTGTGGTTGTGGTTTGGTTGTCAGCTATTACAGTTCTTGTTGGTAAAACAGAGTTTATGTATGAATGGTAAAGCTGTATACTGAAATGGAACTTTAATAATTAACTCTTGCTGAAGGATATCCATACTGCTTTCGCTGAGGCTTAATATTCACAGTATGGTTAGGTTTTTTGACTTTACAAAATTTTAAAATGGATGAGCGATAAAGGTGCATCAACAAGCTTGAATGATTGTCGTGCTGTTTATGAAAGTAGCTTGCCTTTTGCATCTAGAATAATTCCATGGTGATTTTTCCAAAGGCAGATTCCCAGTGAGTATGACGCTGTATGCACTAGATAGGGGTGTTTTTCGTATATTCTTAATCTGAGCAGTAGTAACCCAGTCAGAATTGAAGGATACTGTAGCATAACTTTACACTTAAAAGTTTAGGTTATAGGATAGTATGGATCTCTTTTACTCTACTTTCTGGATATTACGTTCTTCCTGTAGACATCACTGTTTCTGGACTGCAGCCTTATACCCACTGTCTTTATAGTGGTGTGTCAATCGAGAGAGATGAGAAATTTCAGTGGCTCAGTGTTTTACTTGCAGTGCTGACGTGGAAGAATAATTAACAGAAATGTGTAGGAGGAATAACTTATACATTCTAACTTAGGGAAACCTGTGCTTAATTATGTGTGCTTTTCTCTTCAAACACTCTTGGGAAAAGGACCCGTGTTGTTGTAGAGCCTTCGATTTCTGTTGCTACAGCCTGGAATCGTTCTGCTATTTGAAAGTCCTAATTTGAAGCATCCTTCCCCCACCCCAAAAAACTTGCAACATAAGTATTTGTACATTCTCTGGCTTCTAATGGAGCTGAATGGGGATTTCTAGGTGCACTGACATTTGAGGTTTAAGTTAGGAACTGTTAAATTGGGGCTTGGTACACTGAAGAACTTGGAAGCTTATATTTTTATAGTATGCAAAGAAGTATTCATTAAAACAAAAAGTTAATATTTTCTTAATTTATGGTTTAATTTGTGTATGTCTGACGATTCAAGAAGTTTAAGGTTTTCACTTTTTGTCCATGTGATTGTTTCCTTTGCCACTTTTGTAAAAGCTGTCACATTTTGACCTTAAGAATAAAAAGTCACTTCAGGCTGTTTTTATTTATTTGTTATTTAATGTTAAGTTTTAGCTGTGCTTTGTGCTTTCTGAAAATGCATTGGTTACTTTATCTCAAATGAAAATAGCATTTTGTATTTTTACGTGAAGACTTTGATGACCTTTCCATTTTGGCGACCTTTTCAGTTAAGAACGCTTTTGTGGATGCAAGTCTGGTTGGTTTGGTGGTTATTGGGTTTTTTTGTTGAGATTTTTGTGTGTGTGTGTTTGTTTTTTTTCCTGTTGGTGCCCTAACACATAGGAGATAAGGATGTGTTTGTAATCTGTAAATATTGGAAGAAAAATACAACCTGACAAGTATTGATCTTACTGGAGCTGTGTTTTTTGTTTAATTGTTCAGGTAAACTAAGATACACCCCAGCTTGAATTTTTGCAACTTGAAAGCAGACTTCTAGGCTTCTTTGGAAAGGATCAGTCCAAGAGCTAGCATTGGATGTATCAGATTCCAAATGAAGCAGTGACACAGGATTGACAATACATTTGTATGTAAATGATTATTTAGGTGAAAAACACTGTTCCAGTTTGTTACACACTCACAAGTTACCACCTTTTGATACGTTGCTTTGTAAATGTATTTAGCTAAAGTGAAAGATTAGGGGAAAGACAATAATCATTGTCAAATGTAGATTTCATCTCTTTTGCCAAACACTGATGCTTTGATTAAATGGGAATGAGGCCCCCACCCACTGCAGCGCTGCACAACTGTTCTGAGAACTTACACGTGGGTAGTTATTCTTCTGTTTGGAACAAAAACATAACCTACTCTGGTATAATTCAGGCCTTTTAACCTATCTGAACTGAAAAAATTAAAAGGAAAATCTAGAACCTGTGGGTTGCGTAAGATGAGGAGGTTGGGTGTTTGATCGGAGCTGTGAGAGATGCTGACTTTTGAAAACCTCCAACTGTGGACTTTTCCATGTCTCTAGACAGCTTGTTCGGTTGAGTCACTCTTACGAGGAAGAACTGTTTTCCCTCTTCTTTGATCTGCATTTTCCTTGTTGCAGCTTGTGACTCTTGTCCTTTCCCAGTGTACATCTGAGAAGAGTCTATCTCTGAGCTTCTTTTCAGTTGTGCAAGATGCAATTAGAACACCTCTTGATCATCTTTTTTGTGTGCAGCACAAACCCAGTTCTTGCAGCCTATTCTTTTGTGCTGTACACTCTAGTTGCACCACCGCCTTGGTGATCCCTTGCTGTTCCTGATTTGAAGCTTTCTCTCATGTTGGTAGTCCCAGTCTTCCCAGTTCAGCACAGTGTGTTGAGTAGTGAGGAGGAATTATTCCTTGCAGACCTCTGGCTCATGCTGGCTAACTTTTGCTGAGGCAGTAATGCTATGTTTTAGGTACATGCCAAGTACTCTTCTGCTGGATTAAGCGAAGTGAAACCATTGACGATGCTTTGGGCAGAAACTCAGGCCTAATGATGAGGTATCCAAGGATTCTCAGCGATGTTGGAGTTGTTAATTGGGGTTTGTGTACTTGTCTGTCCTCAGCTAGTTAACTGCAACCCAGGACTAATCAGGGAAGAGTACAGATGGTCTGTCACCTGGGAAGAGTGGCCAGCAAATGCATGGGGAGAAATCACAGATGTTCACTCCTGAGTCATCACATACAAGAAGGAAAATTCAGCAGTGATTGTAGCTCTTAGTGACTGAATGGCTAAGTATTGGTGTGCTACAGAAAACAATAAGGAACTTTACTTTTTCTTGGCTCTGCTTGTTCTTGGAAATGCTGGATATTAAATTAAAAATAAAGCAAAGAAAGCAAATATTTAGCCTGACTCTTCTGTCAGGTTAGCTTTATAAACCCTGCTAATGCCATCTTAATAGTATTGCAGCAGTATGTCTGAGAAGGAGAAATGTTACAGCAGGCTTATTAAATTTCATGCTAGATTTTTTCAGGTCTGCTAGACATCTGGCTTCAAATGCAAAGTCTTGTACTCTGTATAGGAAAGAACTATATTAGATTTCTGAAGGCTGGCTCACCGCATGAAATGCCTAAAATTGCCTGCTTTTTCTCTAAATTGGTTATATCAAAATTGCTTGATCTGAAAATTGCAACAACTCTTGAACTTACAATGGATGTCTGCTCTGAGCATTTTCCTTCTGGCCTGCTCCTTGTACTCAACTTTGACCAGAAACATGTTGATTGGAAACCAACTTTAGTGAGTGAGCACTTTCCCTACATTTCTTTCTTATCTTGCCTGTGATAAACAACCCGATAGAGTCCAACTGCTCACTTTAACAGGCTGGATCAAGCTTTCAGGAGCCTCAATTGATTTTGCCTCCTAAGATGATTGCAGATACCCAACTGCTTAGTTCTGGAGGCTCTGCTGCATTTAAGGGACTATAGGACTTTTGGAAGAGCCCAAATTAGGCAATATGAGTGTAAAGGACTAAATATCTTTATTTAGATGCATTAAAAGATCCTTTTGCTTGCAGTTTGACAGAATGCAGTGGTTATGTTTTTAATCTCTATGGTTTTGTTTTACTCTTCATCTGAAATAGAAAAGGCTTTCTAAGTACCACTCTAATGCAGATATTGAATATACAATTTAGTGTTTGAGCTTCAGTGTGTGTGTAAAGGTGATTCTGTATACAGCTACCAAATGTTTGCGGAGAGGGAAGAACATATGAAGAAAGAGGGCATTCATTAATGAGAACATTACTGAAAGAGGAATGAGAAATTCGTGAGTTAGTAACACTTGTTGGCTGAAGACTACTCAACCAATAATCCTTCCACAAGCCTTGTGTTTTGAACTTCTTTTCTTTTTCTTTTTTTTTTTTTTTTTAACTAATGATGAGCTATACCATTCTTAAAGTGTTAGAAAACAAGACACTTGCTCACAGATGTCTTTCTAGAGCAAGACTTACTTGTATGACCTTTAGAAATTTTTGCTGGCTTGAGGAAGAACTTGAGGGCTCTGCTTGGGGATGGGAAGATCGGCCTGCATGCACGTTATCCTGGGATGGACATCCTCTTTGAGTTACCTGCTGGGTGTTCTTTTCCTCAGTCTCCAGTTTTCTGCCCTGATGTATTGCTCATGTTTTCCTTTGTTAAATCTATAAATGCCTCTGAGAAAGACTTTTTCCATTTTCACCCAAAATGCATTTGGATTTGACAAATACATTTGTTGGTCCCGCTGAAACAAGGTTTCTGTTAATGGTTGTGCTTCCTACTCTGTGAGCAATCTCATTTCATAGCATGCTTTATAAAAACATCCAGGGGAGTGACTGGCAAATCACCTGGGTGAAAGCGTTCATCCTGGGGTATGAAGAGAGGAGCTAGAGGACATATTAACAAATCTCCTTTATCTCCTGACTAATGTCAAGGTGTGGACTAGTTTATGAGCACAGGCTACCTCCGTATTCAGTCTGAGGACTTAGTTTCTGGAGGTGTTTTAGTGATTATAACCACTGAGGTGAAACCCGTGGTAGCTGCAATAACGCGCAGGTGACACCAGCACCATTTGAAGTCTTTAATGGAAGTGAAAAAAATCTCAGTGAAGTGCAAATGGGAAAAGGTCAGATTTAAACAGCAGAACAAAATAATACATTGTTCTGCAATTTGTGTTTTTCTTCTTAGCTTTTATTGAAGGACTATAAAAATGTGAAGTGTATAGACCAGAACGACCCATGAAGGTTGGCAGTATGCTTGTCTTCCGTAGCCTTTTCCCCTCACTTTAGCTGGAGCACACCATGGTGTCTGTGCATGTTGTCACAGGTGTGGGTGCTGATCCCTGGAAGCATAACTCTGGCCAGTGGTAATTCTCTGCTGAGTAGTGAAGTAGCCTTAATGCTGTATACAGTTACCCCCACGGCATCTAAAATGCAGTGCTGATTTAAAACCTTACATTGCAGCTGACTGAAAATTTAAGAGCAGACTCTAAAAGTTCTGCTCTAAATTGCCATGCTGGGGAAATGAACTTTTTTCTCTCTTTTTGCTTGCAGTCAGAAATTTTTAAAAGTAAAACAGGCATCTCCTTACATATTCCTTGGTCACGTGTGTCTGTGTATACATATTACTGGCCACATTAAGCATTTTTCATTACCTTTTTTTAACATGTCTGTAAAACAATGAGTAGGATTTCAGTCTCATTTTTGCCATCAGCAGTACCCATTTGTTCTCTGTGCCTTTGCTGTCTCTTTCTGTTCATTCTTTTATCATCACCAAAGGGATTATCAGTTTTCAAACTGCTGGAATGTTTCAAGGTTTTTATTTAGTCTGATTTAGCATCCTTGGGACCTGTAGTTGTAGGGTCAGTGGTGACAGAATAGTTGACATATCCTTGAGATTTCCTGGAATTGAAAGTGAGGGTCCTGTACTCTAAAATACTTGCAGAATAGGATTCTGGCCTGGTTAACTTCTGCTGATAGAATTGGAGGGGAGAAGGGTTTGATTCGTAAATTACAGCTGAAGTAGCTGTAACTAAGTCATCTTATAACATGTTTTTGTAGGCAAATATTAGATTTTCATTTATTTACTTACTTATTTCCAGGTACATGCTGGGGCTGTCGGCTGTTCCAGCAGTTATACAGTTCCTCGGATTCCTGTTTCTTCCCGAAAGTCCCCGTTGGCTCATTCAGAAAGGCCAGACTCAGAGAGCACGGAGGATTCTGTCTCAAATGCGTGGCAACCAGGCAATCGATGAGGAGTATGACAGTATCAAAAACAACATTGAAGAGGAAGAAAAAGAAGTTGGAGCAGGTATGCTGAATGCTTGTTGGCCTCTCTGCCTACTGATGAGGAAAATGAAAATCAGAAGAAAATGTTGTAGCCTGTGGGAACTTGGTGTTTTGCTTTTTCTTGTCTGTTTGAAATATTTCAGTTATTGGTAGCTTCATAAATGAACAGATGTTTCTGTGGTCCTGCAGTTTTAAAATGGGTTCTGATTTCTTAAGTGAGGAAAAAGTAAAGTTGCATAAGATTCTAAGTTTGTACCACCTACACTTATGTGAGAAGTGCACTCAAAAAATTACGCAGTGGAGATAAATGAAGTTTAGTTTCTTCCGTCAGTGGGAAAGGCCAAACAAACTATAGGGAGGGTCAGAAGGCATTTTACGTGCCTGAATTATCCAGAGGCTGAATCCTGGCCGAGCATATTCTAGACAAGCAGCCTTTGGGAAGATTTAAACAACTAGGCATGTAATACAGAGAATCTTTTTCCGTAAAGGCAGCTTCTGAAAGTCCTTTTGATCTGCCCCAAGAGAATAAGGCATCTAAATCAAATAATTTTTTAACTATTTTTTATTCTTATGCCATAATTGCTGAAAACTTCATGTGTGTAGTTATAAAGCAAGATTACCATCCCATTGACTTGCTGTCCTCTACATATTTTTCCTTTGCTTTGTGCTAAAAGTGTTAACCTGGGAATCTCAAGTAAGGCTCTTCAGTAAGACTCATCTTATTCTTCCTTCCTTCGACTTTGATAGGAAAATATTGTAGCTTTTCAGAGCTGGTGGAAAGAAAAATGCAAGTTATTTTACGTCTGTGTAAACTGAGATTCAACATCTTATGATACCTAATCTCATTGTCTCATTGAGTTTGGCTTTGGGCCTTACAATAAATAATTCAGTATCTGGAAAAAGTTATTGGACACCTACTAGTGAAAGGGTTTTCAAGATGTTCATCACTAGTGTGAGGCAAGGCTGGTTTGTTTTTCCTATTATGTTTTTGAGGCTTTGGATACTTTTTTCCAGCTCTTTGAGGGATGGGAAATGAACTTCTTTGAAGCTGATGTGATAGAAAGCTGAAGTGGGTATTCACAGAACAGCTGGAGTTCGAGAGTCCTGTGTCGAGGTTCTTGATCATGATTAGGGATTGGGCCGTTCAGTTCTGTGGAAAGCCACTTCGTGTCTAGTGTTAAAGTTTTCATGCTTTGTAGAAATAAAAGGAGCAGGTGTTTGACCCATCCAGTCCCTTATTGTCCGTCACTGGGCTATAGGCTATGACCTTGCTTTTCTCTCTTAAATCTTTCCTCATGCTGCTGTTTCACTCTTAGTAAACTGTTGTCGTGTTGTAAGACTGCAGTAGCACTGACTCCAGCTCAGTTGTCAGTCAATCAGTCCTTTACACGTTTGTGGCTGGGACTGGCACACCAATAATGAGGTTGTTGGCTTTCTGGGGTGTACAGGTCTCTTGGTTACCCCCACACACCCTCCTGAAAACTTACTCTGTTCCTGTAGTTTAGTTAAATCAAGCACATTCCTAGAAGAAAGCTTGGTTACAGAGCATCAGTCTTTTCCCTTCAGGTAATCCACAGCTTCAGAGTTGCAGCAGAAGGACATTAAAAAAATGAGGGTAGTTACAAGTATATGTTCTCCCACTTGTTATAAATGCTTAGCAAATAGGTATTAGATAGATATGGCCACTCTCATTTTTGATTATAACCTGGTTATAATTGCACTTCATCCCATGTAACCCAAAGTCTTCGTTATCAAAAGGTGTGTTGTGTGTCAGCAGCAAGACATACGTTATTTGCGTTACCTTTGTGTGACTTAGGAGGGGTATTTACAAGCGGTGTTAATTGTAATCGCTTTCGTTTCTTGGGGAGTTGTCTGCATCCTCACTACTGAGTTTGGCATGCGTAGTGCAAGAGCAACTTACTGTTCATGGTTTCATTGCCAGGTGTCCTGGTACTGACAACTTAAAGTTCTGCTTCTGCAAGGACTTAGCATTTCATTTTGCTGTGTGTATTTTGTTGGGTTTTGTTTGTTTGATATATTGCTGTAGTACTTTTTGTATTCATTTCTCCTATTTGTAGCAGACAATGTTTTAAAACACTAGCTAATAGCAGCGACAGATGACAGTAGTAATTTCCATCGGACATTGTGGACATTATTCCAGTTGTACAAAAAGCTTTAATGGCCCTGAAGTGACAGTATGGTGCTTGGCATTCAAGGAAAAATAACTTTGTAGATTGAAAATCATCCAGTTTACTTTTAGGTGAAAGTTTCTTTTCCCTTCCTGTCTTTTCCTTTCTTGAAAAAGAGCAGATGCTCTTTTTCATTAATTGCTACACAAGCATCTTTGCCAGTTTCTTAGGGCACTGTTTCCTAAGTGAAAATAAGCCTGTGTTTGACTCCTTCTCTGCAAGGGAGTAGCAGAATGTAACCATAACATATTCTCCAGTCCTACACTAAAAACCGTAATGCCTTTTGTGACTGTTTCATCAGCTGTTCTCGTGGAAATAATGAGTCACAGGGGAACTTCATCTGTGTTCTTAAAGCTACTTTCTTAAAAGCTTGATTTTAATGTCTGTCATAAACCCAGGGAAGTTCCTTGCATTTTCCACATGGACATCAAGCAGCTTCTGCCTTGAAAAGAATAAAAAGGCCTCCACAAACAATCTTCTGTTTTGGAAGTGTTCTGTACCAGTATGGGATACCTGTTTAGTGGATGATTCACATTTCTTTATCCTTTCCAATACGTTCAGCCAAATCACAGCTGCTGATACTGCTCAGCAGCTTATATTTTAGCATTTTCAGATCGATGTCAGGAAAAGTCTGTATCTTTTTGACGAACACTTTCCCCATGACCGATTATGCAAATGACATTTTTTCTGGCAGTCATGAATACTGCTTTTGCTTGCTGTATTTTGTACTCCCAGGGTGACTTTTGGTGTTGTAACCTTGCATTTTGAGAAGTGGAGGGCATTGCACTCTGCAGTAACATCACAAAAGAATTTGAAGCTTGGTTAAGTCCAGCTAATCATCATCTGTTAATGTCATCCTCCCTCTCAGATGGTGGGGCTGGAGTGCAAAAGGATCTGGCAATAGGAAAATCAAGGGTAGAAAGATGAATGAGGAATATGCTAGGAAGTAGAGAGCTCCCCATGAGTTGTGGGAACAGTTGTTCATAGGTGCGAAGTATATATATACTTCAAATATAATCAAATATTACATATATATATACACATATATAATACTTCAAGTGTGTGTACATATCTCTCTCTCTCTCTATATATATATATATATCTATATATATCTCCACACTTCAAATATACCCAGTGCTAGGCTCAGGCTCTGAAGCCTTAATGGAGAGAAAAGGGGGAGAGAATGGTCAGAAGGGGTTTGCAACTGAGGGAGGGATCAAAAACGTTTCTGAGAGGGCATTCTGGAGCGATTATTCCTAGCAAAACATGTCTGAGTCACACTGCTGCTGAATTAGTACAGTTAAGGCAGAGGTTCTGTACTGCACGTTCGTTACAAACAAGCAGTCGAGTCATAGCAGTGCAGGTGAGCACTGGCGCAGCGGCTCAGTACAGAGGTACAGATGAAGAAGCTTCTGCTCCTAAGCAAATTAGAGAGTGGGATTTGTAATGCTACTTCTAGAGCAAGAACTTTGGAGTGAATTTAATGTGGTGGTTTTGTGCATAATGATAAAGCTGTCTAGCACACCTTTTGTAAAACTTTGACAGGCAGTGTAGTCGTCGTTTCAGGCTGGAAAGAAATCATTATAGCATCCAGCGGAGACATTTTAAATTGACGATGAATTCCCTGTATGTTTGACAACATTCCAGTGTTCAAAGCAAATCATAGAAAAGTATCAGTTTGTACTGTCTTCCGGGGTGAAAGCGTCTGCACACTGCGTGGCGTTGCCTCATGCCCCTCTTGTAGAAATACTGAGCTGTGATGTGCCAGGAAGCCTGGTATTTCACGTGAAATCAGTAGTGACGAGCATAGTACTAACAGGATCTTGACAAAATGAACATCATTTGCATTAAGACTAGACGTGCATTCTGCAGATGAAGGATGTGTAACCATGGATCATAATTACACTAGGAGAGCAGTGTAATCTCCCCCGGCCCCATTTATCCCACATTTCTCTAACCTGTGAACTATGGTTGAGGCTCTTGACCTTATCTGCAAAGACCTGTGGATCTTTGCATTTTATTATCTGTTCTTATCCATGTATATGTGTCAACTTATGGTTACGAAGATGTCTTTTTGCGTGTTATGCTTAGTAGTTCTGGCTGTGTAAAACTGCTGGGGCTCAGTGGCGCATGGAATTTCACGCTGCTTCTGTGAAATTCACTGAGTTAGAAAATTGATTGTTACACTGTAATATTGTTTAACCTACAATTCTGTGTCTGTACCAGGATGTTATGTAATGGGCAATGCTTCTAGATCAGACATTTTCTTGTGTTTTCATAATTTTAAATACATTTTTGTGATAGCCTAGCTTTTTTTCTTTTGGTGAGACCAAGAAAAATGTGTCCATGTCACTCTTCTACTCCCACAGGCTTGACTGACTTTACTCTTTGCTGAATTTCCTATTGGATCAGTGAGTCAGCCTCCTTTTTTAGGTTTTTTATTTCCCTGTTGGAAATAAATGTAAATCACCTCATTACCATTAGATTTCAGTTCATAACTTTACCCCTTTAACTGTCAGTTAAAATAGGTTGTCGTCAGGCAGGAGATCTGGACCCTCAGTCTTTTCTGATTCCAGTGTATTTCTATTTCTTCCACCTTTTCTTCTTAAGTAATATTTTAACTTGTCAGTATTCCTGGCTACGGCTTTGGCTGGAATCATCTGACATGCATCTTTCTAGGGAGATATTGGAAGCTTGCAGTGTTTTCGTTCTTAATCATAATTCTCCTCTTACTTCTGTGAGTCTTTATCCTAGGCCATTGCCTGACATGCCTTGTGCTGAAAAAGATACAGATGTGCTTATTATTACTGGACATGAGCTGGAATCTTATTTAATGGAATTGGTGATACTGTGATGCTCTGGTAGGGCTGTGCAGGACTCTTAATCATTCTACTTCCAGGCTTTCAAATCCATATTTGAAGTTAATTCCTCTTCTGTGACAGTAAGTGGCTGTTGTTACCTCTAACCATGAAATTAGATGAAGGTCTGAGGCAAAAGTAAACAAGGGAGTTGGGCTAAGGATTCATTGAAGAAAACTCGAAATCCAATATGGTTGGAAGTCATGCAGCCTGAAATTCTTGCTTGTGGCAATACCAAATGCCATGGTCAGTTCCAGGTAGGTTTGGCCTTTGGATTTTGTGGGAAATGTGGTCAGTGCAAGATACTTTAAAGGAATGTCTTCATTTCATCCTTGTTTTTTAACCATTTGAGCTGTAGCATTATTTCTTTGTTCCCTATGAACGAAAATTCTTCCTCTGAATGTCTCCATTGGAATTTGTTTTGAGTTGAACCCATAAAAAAAGGCACTCCTCTGGATAATTTAAAATTGAGGCAGTGCAGGCAAAGCAAACATGGAGACATTTGATCTTGAGAAGGTATACTAAATTCAGCGTACCATCAGATAACAAGAAAAAGCCGCCTACGAAATGTGGCAAGGAATATTACAAGTATGAATTACTGTGTTAAGCAATTGATAGAGATGCGAAGATTTTTTGTTTCTCCTTTTATCCTTAAAGTCTTTTAAAAGGCTGGCTTGTTCTTGCAAATATGACCTTTGAGAACATAATTGTTTTTCTGCCTTGCATAGAAATATGACTGCTGTATTTTCAAAATAATAGATTGTTTCTGGTACCTTAGAGCTCTGCTTATACCTTCAGTTTGCGTGCCTAACTGGGAGTTTGGGAATGTCTGTATAATTTAGGAATGCTGGTGTTGGCATGTTTACCTGGCAGGGCGTTTTGAGTCCGCCTCGCTTCAGTGGCTTATGACCAAAACCAATCCCTTAATCTTTCACCTTGGTTTTCAGTGTGCTGACATAAATTGAATGTTTATCTGGAAATGGTGGTTAATTGCCTGTCTGAAGATCAGATTCTTTCGGGTAGACTGCTTCAGATGTATGCTTTTGGAACAAACGCTTTGCCTGAAGTCCAGACAGGTTTTCATATGATAGTCCCAAAGGGCAGGAAAAAGCAAAACTCTATAAAACTTTATAAGAGTATAGGGGAGCACTGTGAGGCTGGGGTGTTTGGTTTGGTTTTGTTTCGTTTCCCACTTCAGCTTCACTATGAAGTTTCTGTAAGTAAAATCAGCTTTTCATTGGCAGCATTATTAGCTTCATATTAGTTCACATTGCTGAAGCCTACGGAAAATTCAAGCTACAAGTCTGGAAAAATATAAGAAAATCAAAAAGACTTCATCTCTTACCAATTCAGAAATAAATTTGGGTGTAATGATTTTGTTTTAAGACAAATGACATTATTCACAAATTCAAGCTGAATTTGCTGATGTTCAGGTAGTATTAACTGCTGCTCTTTATCTGAGGTTGCTTAATCAATGGGCTGAGGCCAACTGTGTGAGGTCCAACAAGGCTAAGTGCTGGGTCCTGCACTTGGGTCACAGCAACCCCTGCAGCGCTACAGGCTTGGGGACAGGTGGCTGGAAAGCTGCCCAGTGGAAAAGGACCTAGGTGTGTTGGTTGCCAGCCAGCTGAAATATGAGCCAGCAGCGTGTCCAGGTGGCCAAGAAGGCCAATTGCATCCTGGCCTGTATCAGGAACAGTGTGGCCAGCAGGACTAGGGCAGGGATTGTCCCCCTGTACTGGGCACTGGTGAGGCTGCACCTTAAATCCTGTGTTTAGTTTTGGCCCCCTCACTGCAAGAAAGACATTGAGGGGCTGGAGCGTGTCCAGAGAAGGGAATGGAGCTGGGGAGGGGTCTAGAGCACAAGTCCTGTGAGGAGCAGCTGAAGGAACTGGGAGTGTTTGTCCTGGAGAAGAGGAGGCTCAGAGAAGGAAGAGGTTGTAACGAGGTGGTGTTGGTCTCTTCTCCCAAGTAACAAGTGATAGGATGAGAGGAAATGGCTTCAGGTTGTGCCAGGGGAGGTTTAGATTGGATATTAAGAAAAATTTCTTCACTGAAAGTGTTGTCAGGCATTGGAACGGGCTGACCAGGGAAGTGGTTGAGTCACCATCCCTGGAGGTATTTAAAAGACGCGGTGCTTAGGGACATGGTTTAGTGGTGGACTCGGCTGTGTTAGGTTAATGGTTGGACTTGGTGATTTTGAAGGTCTCTCTGAACCTAAAAGATTCTATGTCTGGAAACACTATTGTATTCCACTCTGATAGCAGAGCATCACTGAACATTCAGCTGCTCCATGAGCTTTGTTTAGGAACAGCTATCTGTTTGGTGAAAACACGTTCAGAGTGGAAAAAAATGTTGAAGAATAAGACTAGTGATTAACATCCTTTCATGTGAGAATGTGTTTCTTCAAAAACTGACT
This sequence comes from Rhynochetos jubatus, assembly GCA_027574665.1. Classification (NCBI taxonomy): domain Eukaryota; kingdom Metazoa; phylum Chordata; class Aves; order Eurypygiformes; family Rhynochetidae; genus Rhynochetos; species Rhynochetos jubatus. The sequence goes on from CM050652.1 coordinate 15,965,569, forward strand.
GAAGGTGAAGTTGTGAATAAGGACAGTGGTTTTTTTCAGTTGTGTCCAGGACAATAGGAATTTGTAACTCGTCCTTAAAAACCAAACAAATCCCTACATCCCCTACACCTGCAAGTTTAACTGGAACAGTTTATTTTTCATTCTTAATATGAAGAGCCAAAATTAGGCGTTTCTGGCTGGTTGTTCAGGTGTTATTCTCTCTGTTTCATGTTTATTATCTGTTAGGGCTACAGTACTACAAATTTATACAAAAGTATCTTTTTCCTTTAACAAAAAACTACTTGTTTTTGGTACTTAAACCAGCTAGTCCAACAGACTTGAACTAGATGAGTTTCTAGAAGTTTTCGGCTTCTGGCCCTGATTTCCATGCCTTCTAGGAGCTCAGTTCAGTTCTAGAAAGCGGTAAGCAAAACACATTTCTTGGGTTTTCTAGAAGTAGTTCTTAGCTGTGTAACTTGTCCTGTTATTAAAAGTGTGCGGTATACTAGCATGAACTTTGAACAGCATCTGTAACTGTATACATTTACAGTAGTTCCTTCCCAGTTAGTCCAGGGCAAATCCACAAAAACTGTGTGGCGTGTGGTGATATTTTGGGAAAGCTGGACTAAACATTTCTGGCAGAAATGAACTTCAAGGACTCGAGAGGTATATTCTTGGTCAATAAAAAGAAAAATGAATGCACATGATATGCGAAATAATAAAGGATTGAAGCAAGCAGAAAGGACTAGAAAGGAAGGGGGTGCGGGGATTGACACAAAAAGGACAAAAAGGCCTGAAAGAGACTGTTCCTGCACTGTTGGGAGGCAGACCTCTTCTGAACAGCGGTTAGTTGTTCCTTACTCAGTACAGAAATTGGAGAGAAAGTAAGTGGTGGGAGATAGCTGTGTCCTGTCCACAGCGCACATGGCTTGTTACACTGGGAAGAGAGTGTGAGACAGTGAGGTGGGCCTGAGAGAGAGGCCCGTGTGGGTAAGGGGTCGTTGCAGGGTTTCAATGCTGGGACAGGAATGAAAGGGCAGGATACATCTGCTTAAAGGAAAGCTGCATTTAGCTGGTGGTTTGAGGCATCTGGCAGAGGGCCAGCCATGCCAGCAATAGCGGTGTGATAACCTCTTCCAAATTGCAACCGAGGATTTGTTGTTGTCGTCGTGCTCGCCAGGCTCCCGCCTCTTTGGTCTGAATGGACCGAACCAAGACTCCGAGCCCTTGAGTCATTGTGCTGGAAAGCAGGTTCGGTTTGAGGTGGGATGTCTGGAGCACAGTAGCTTGGTTGTGTTAGAAACGGGAAATATAACTTAGAGTTTCCTGTGTGCTCCTGTGCGAGAAATGGGCACATGCAGTCTTCACAGCAGAATTTGCTCTTTGGGCCTTTGTTTTCCTCTAACACGGTTACACTGATGTACTTTTTATGTATATTGTTCCGAAGAAGTAATAAAATTATGGTACCTCTAGAGCTGCTAATGGTATTCAAGAACTCAGTTAATTAACAAAACCAAAAAAAACAAAAGGGAAAAGAAAAAAAATCCAAGGCCTGGTTCTTCATCATTTCCCTGCTGGATCCATTATCTGCACTGAATACACAATTCTAAGCCGAATGCTCCCACTTGAGCTGACGGTTCACATGCAGCAGGGATTCAGACAAAATACACAGTGTTGTGTAAAAATGTTAATGGGCAGAGAGGAATTTTATTTATTTATTTATTTATTTAGACTGCTTAGGAATAATTACAACACTTCACTAAGCTTAGTAATATGATTCATTATTTAACTCTTAAGGCAGATTCTGTGGTAAAAGTTGGAGTTGATCTTGCAGCTTCTTTGCTCTCTGACCTTGTGAAAATGAGTGGAAACTCTAAAATGGATTTAAGGGTTTTAATAACAATATTTATATGTAAATGCCGCAGACAAGCAGCTAAACAAACTTTACTTACCGGTCAAAATTTAGCCTTTTCAGCATAATCATGAAAATTAAACAGCTTGCCTTTTTTTTTTTTTTTTTTTAATTAATATTGCTTTGCAGTCGTGTAAGAACCAAGTGGGTGTAGAGCTGACCTTCCTCTGCTGCCTCCTAGGTGACAGGCTTGGCACAAGGGCAGAACTTGGTCCACCCGTCAGATTTTACTGATTCTTCAGCAGCAGTAGTTTTTCTTTGGCTCTCTGGTCAGGTGAAAACAGTGCTTATACAGCCTGTGTAATAGGAAGAAATCGTTAGGGGAGGAAAAAGGGTTTTAAACAGTGTTCGTGCTTATTTCTTTTACGTAAGGCCATATTCTGCTCCTGCAGTCCAATCAGGCTTTATTTTTTCTGGAGACCTTCCCCAAGGTATTGTCTGCCTGCATTTTGTCCAGTGCTTGTCTTTCTCTTGCTTTTTAAAATACCAGCATTCTTCTAGTGCACCTGAAGGGTTTGGTTCAGGATAAGCAGCTATCCTTGCATGCCTCCTGATAGTTAATCCGAAGTATTCATGCACTGAGCATTTCAGTAAATATTGTCAACCAATGTGAAGTCTACCACAGCTGGCATGCTGCCAGGTCCGGATTGTGTTTTATTTGACTGAAGATGGATTTGAAGGGGAAAAAAACCCAACAAACTTGTTCGCTGCTGAGACCCCCAAACTGCATTTTGAATGCTCCCTTAGACAAATATTCTTGAGCTTTCTTTATGCTAAGAAAGCAACCTGTTGGGATTTCTTCTTTTGGAAAATAAATTAAAAAAACGGTGTAGCGCTTGCATGTTACCCATTTAGATCTAGTGCTTTTATCCAGGAAATAAGACACCATTTCTTTCTTTACATTAACTCTGTTTGACCATAATTTTTACAACTGGTAAATGGATTCAGAATTGTTTTGTTAATAATTTTTTGGTCAGCAAAATTTAGAATTCTGCTTGCTTTTTTGGTGGTTTGGGTTTTTGGGGGTTTTTTTAATGGTAGCCTCTAGGCCATAGCGATGCTTAGTAACTGTGTAGTACCGTGCTAGTCTTGCTGTAGAGCCAGCTTTCTCCTCGTATTACTTCATTCCAGAATGGGAAGGGTGAGCATCACCTTCTTCTTTTGTCATCTGAACGAATGTGCCTGTGGGCTTACATTTTTCCTGTGGTGGTTTTGTAAGTGAAGTACTTCCTAGAAAGTTTATTATACTATTTCATATTCTAAAATATTACTGGTTTCCTGGAAAATGTCCATGTAGATTAGAGGGGGTTTATATGTCTGAAGCATGAGTGTGTGTGTGAGATAACTAATACTGCATGAATAATTAACAATGAATAGTTTATCTAATTAATTTAGACTTTCTGCTTGTCAGTTGTCTGTGGGGAAACTGCAGTTTCCTTAGACATATTTGTTTGAGAAGTGTTAAAGTGCTTTGGAATTTTTCTATGTGAAGCTGTAACAAATGCATTGCAGACTTGAAGTTTTTAGTATAAACTATTTGGAAATTGTGGCTTTCACAAATATTAAACAGTATTTCAATCATCTTCTAGAAATATCTGCACAAATAAAGCTCTGAGTAGCTCAGATAACAGAAGAAGATTTCAAAGGAATCAGTAAGATGTGGTCCCTCTTCACCCCTGTTTTCAGGTTTCCCTTTTCTAAAAAATCCAAACCAACCCCACCCAACAAATAAATGCCACCAACAGCAATTCCTTCCCCAAAAGCCACTGTGCTGGTTTTCTGTGGTAGAAGTTTGGTAGCTTCTGTGAGAAGCTGCTGGAAGCTTCCCTGGCTCCGAGTCAGACCCACCTCTGGTCACAGCTGAGTTAATTAGCCCCTCTGATTAGCATATTTAAGAGGGGAAAACAAAGATACCTGGAGCAGAGAGAGGAGTGGGATGTGAGAGACACTCAGGTCAGTGCAGAAAGGCAGGAGGAGGTGGACTGGAGCAGAGGTTCCCCTCAGCCTCTGGTGAGAGGGCAGGCTGTGCCCTGCAGCCATGGAGGGTCAGGGGAGAGCAGAGACCCCCCTGCAGCCTGGGGAGGGCCCCACACCAAAGCAGGGGGATGAGCCCAGAGAGCCCGTGCCTCTGTGGGGAGCCCATGCTGGAGCAGGCTGCTCCTGAAGGATCGCACACCTGCAGAAAGGACTAACGCTGGAGCAGTTAGTGAAGAAAACTGCAGCCTGTGGGAAGGACTCACACTGGGGAAGTTGGTGAAGGACTGTCTCCTATGGGAGGGACCCCAGGCTGGAGCAAGGATAGAGTATGAGGATCCTCCTTTGGAGGAGGAAGGAACAGCAGAGACCAGGTGTGATGAACTGACCACAAGCCCCATTCCCTGTCCTCCTGTGCTGCTCAGGGGGAGGAGGCAGAGAAATGGGGAGCAAAGCTGAGCCTGGGAAGAAGGAAGGAGTGGGAGGAAGGTGGTGGGTTGTGGTTTCTTTTTTTAAGCCCTAGTTCCATCTCTCATTATCCTACTCTGATTTGATTGGTAACTAATTAAATTGTTTCCCCAATTTGAGTCTGGTTTGCCTGTGACCATAATGGGTGAGTGATCCCTCCTGGCCCTTATCTTGACCCAGGAGTCTTTCCTTGGTATTTTCTCCTCCCCATCCCACCAAAGGGAGGAGTGAATGAGCGGCTGTGTGGTGCTTAGCTGCCAGCTGGGTCTAAACCATGACAGCCATTTGTAATTTTTTAGCATTTTGTTCCCCCTCCTGGAAACCACTATTCTGTTAAATGTCTTTTTCCTATGAGGAAAGGAGCATTCCACTCTTCCAGCAGTGGCCAGTTTGTGTACGGTTTGTTTTCTGTGAGCATTCAGAGGTAAATACCCCATTTAAGGAAGATGGTGGTTTTGAACTATTTTTCTGGTTCTGTACATACTTGAATCTCTTTCTGTTGAATAAGAAATAATGTTTTCAAAACAACTATACTTCAGTGTCTACAGATGTTCAAATATTTACCACAAGTCATGTGGAAAATGTTGTTATCTGGTCAAAGTAAGTTATCTCACAATGCAGCTGTGGTGATTTATGAATGAAGAAATATTCTTTTTTCTCCAATATTGTGAGTTACATTTTATTCTGTAACTAAAGGTTGCAAGAGCTTGAAAAATTTCTCATTTTCCCTGCCCATACTTAGTGAGCATCCAGTTCCCACCTTATAAAGTTGACTTCAGGCCAATATTTAGTGTCAGCAAACCTAGCACATTGTTATTTTTCCCCTCTTACATTGTAAGGAGCTTGTAGAATTGCTAAGAAACTGTCCAAGTTGCTGTATTGCTTGAAAATGCTTAAATGTGTTTAACTGAACACACTGCATGCTCATCTGTCCTTTTTTAGTGAAATGTCAGTTTTTATCCTATTGCTGCAATACCAAGAGCCTTGCTCTGCCGGTCGGTGTGCAGTGGTGGGGAGGAGCTGGTGGTAGCCCTCTGGCATTCGTGGGGTATCTGTGTGCCCAAACCCATGTGAACTGGGGCTGTGTGGTCTTCCAGGCACTTCTTTGCCTTGTAGAACAGTACTTTAGGGCAGAAAAGAGCGTAGATCTTTCTTTTGGTACTAAAACTACATGAATATATTTGGTTTCTTATCAGTGCTGAACATCTTTATGTGCATTCTTCTTGGCATCAGTAGCTATAAGGAGAACAAAAATAGCTTTTTTTTTATGGTGTGTTTTGACCTGCTTGCCATCACTTACTGAACGTGGAAAGGTTTAATTACAAATATTCCATAAAATGGTGTATGACTGCTCTAAACATTAAATCAGCGTTAAAGCAAAAGTCAGCTAAAGTATACTTGAAATTGGATTGATTTAAGAGCATAAATAATTTTAAAGTAGTTCTGTCCTTTAGTGATTGTATAGAGTAGGTTGTACTAGTTTCTCTTCATTTAAATATAAATCTTGTATAAATATCTTGTATAACACAACGCATGTGATTGTTATTGTAACTGAGCTGGATGTTGCTCACTTAAGAGAGTGCAAGTGTGGATATATAAATGAATAAATTATATCTTCTATAATGTATGATATAGAAAGATTATTGGCTGTGAGCCAGGAGACTTCCTTTTTAGTTAAAGCAAACATACGTTTCTATGGCAATAAAAGCACATTTTAAATGTAGGTGGTTCTGACTGTTGGTAGTCTAAAATAAAGTTGGCAGTTGCAGAATAGTTCATTTCATAGCCAAGGGAAAACAAGATTTTTACTGAAGAAAAATGCATCTATATCACTCCATACATAATTTTTACATTTTTTGAATTGTACACTCTTCCTGATATTTATTTTTACCCTCCTTTAATTTCTTCTTTTTGCTTTTCACTGTGTAGCAAAAGGAGGAGCCTGCATACAAATGTTAGAAGAATCTATTTTGGGATTATCAAGTAGATGTGAACGTGATAAATTGTATTATTTTGCATCTTTCATATTTTGTTGGGACTTTAAATTTGTAATGTTTTGTTAAGTGATGATTACTCGTAGTAGTACTCAGGGATGAGAGTCATGAGAGTCTTACAACGGAAGATAAATTAAAGTGGTATTTACCAATGAACACCAGATTGGTGGGTGGGTAGGGGATAACAGGATGCAAATAAATAGGGTCGAATATAGTGAGAAGTGTTTACCCTACTTTAATTACAGTGCCATATAACAATGGAAAAGGTCTGAGACACCATTTCATCTCTAGATTGGATTGTTTAGAACTTCACATCTTTTTGAAGCACATTCCCAGAAAAATGATCCATTATAGAATACCCAAATACCACCTATTCATGAGTGAGTGGCCTCAAATTAATCATCCTGTCCCCATCTGTCATACTTTGTATCCCTCATGATAGATTTTTTTTTTTTTTTTTTTTTTTTTTTGGTCTCCAAATCTTCCTCAGATCAGTAGGATAGACTTCTGGGGCCCAAGGATTTAATATCTGTGGGGTTTTGTTTTTTTAAGAAAGGAGAATGGGCAGCCTATTTCATATATAAGATGAAGTTTTGCAGCCAAAATTTACTGTTATTTAATCATAGTGTGTGCACACGTACAGACCAAATGGTATCTCTTTGGGCACTCATACGCTTTGATTTGTCTGACGGAGACAGACCTTGACAGGTACCTGAAATGTTGATGTTCATTCAGCAGGATGGGAACATGTGGTACCAATCCAAGGTTGAAAATGGATCTTTCAGTTGATCTTAATGTCAGATTTCATTAAATCTTCTTGTGCAACAACAGTCAGTTATAACCTGAGAATATTTAATGTGAAGCTATCAACCTAAATTTGCAGAGATTCTGGTATTATCGATGAGATACACACTCATTTCCCTCATTGGAGTGAATGCTCACCTGGTTGTCCTTGGTAATTCAGATAATTGCTGTTAACTACTCAGTGTTAAAGACAAGGGATGACATGTCATGCAAAGATATTGGTCTGACTGCTGCTTGTGGTGCTGGGATGGTGGGTTTGAGTGCTCCAGTTCCCATCCGTCAGGAAGAGTCGAGACCTAGAGAAAGCGCTTTGGCTGTCTGAGCTGCCAGGAGCCAGTGAAGCTGTCAGTGATGAATGCTTTATTAGGGAAAAACTGCCCAGTTTTATGTGATATAAATCTGTGTACAAACGTACCAGATTATGGTTAATGAATAACGGTGTAAGCCTAGAAGTAATAGATGTACTCCAGGGCGGCATAATGGTAATGTTTTGATTTTAAATATTTCTTGACATGCTGTGTTAGATGCAAATCCTTGAAATAAACAGAAAGACGCATTTTTAAATGTAGCTTAATTTATTCTATATTTGAATGCAACTGGAGTGTAACCCTGCAGCATTACAGAGGAGGTAGGCTTTTTTTTATTTAGTTATTTTGAGGCAAATGACTTGTATTTTACAAATTAAAGAAGTCATCGCTTAGTTTAGTGTTCTGTTCTCATCCGAAAAACATTCCCTACCATCTGCAGCCAGTCGTCTGTTGTGCTGTGGAGCCTGGCTCAAAATACAAAATATCAGCTGGTCTGTATAGTGTATAGTGACAACCCCCCTAAAATGCAGCTGATGGAGATCAAGGTATTCTCTGTTCAGGTGCAGGCAGGTCTATTAAAATGTGAATTCTGGTGAACATTCATGGGTCTTTCATGGATGCAGCTACATTTTACTAGACTGTGTGGTTTATATTTGGTATGTTAGGAGATACTACATCTCAAAAATACTTTAAAAAAAGGGGCTTCTAATATGCTTTGAGCTTTTTTTTCTTCTTATAATCTGAACTGGTTTTCAAAATCAACTGAGAGTTATTTGGAAATGTAGTTTTAATAAGCTTGCACTCTTTCTGGCCTGCTGATAAACTTCTGTTCCTTTCTTCTCTAACTCCAGTAGAGAGAAATTAACCCACAAAACCTGGTTCGTGAAGGACGGTGTTCAATTTTAGCTATGGTGATAAGCAGAGTAAGGGCTTTTCTCACGATTTTTTTTTTTTGCAGCAGCTTATAATAGTTGAAATGACTGCAGACAGATAACTTTATCATCTACAATTTAAGTTTCATTGAGAATATAAACCTTGAATGACACACAAACTGTTTTTACAGTGTAAGTTGCCTTTAGGGCCTTAGTTGTAGTAATGCATTATATCCAAATTTTTCTGTAGTATAAACTTGAATTTAACACTTCAATTAGTTCAGGAGGTTTTAAATGTACTTGTTCAATTGGAAAAAAAATTTTGCAAGTGTTTTACTTGAAGGATTTGATTATATGAAGTGCAAACTCTATCTTTAGGGAGAGTCTGCATGTTAGTTTTTTGGTATTTTCATTTTTCTGTGTGTTGCAGAGAACAGAGGGCAGAGAATGTCAGGTGTAGCCTGTAAGGGCTGTATATATTTTTTTTGTTTGTTGTATTTCTTAGTAAAAGCATGCAAGAACATGTATTACTGCAGTCACTGAACCCCTCCTGTGATAATATACCATCAAACTTCTTACGTGCCTGGTAAAGGAACTTGAAATTGTGGGCTAGTGGTGATCCTGAAAACAAGAACATTTCGCCTTTTCTTCTATTTATAAAAAAAGCGTTTATTGTTGAACCATAGAAATTGCACTGTGTTGGTGAGCTGTGGGGAAACAGCATGCAGCCAAACTTAAAAGCTCAAGCAAACCACTTCCTCCTATTTTGCTCCATTTGAAATATTTTGGATGGGGATGTGTATAAAACAGTCTGGAAATAAAGGCTTCAGTTCCTCTTGCAGCTCTTCCGCTACTAAGATTGTAGGCACCAGCTAGCCTGTAGGTAGTGGTCCTTACATGGCTTACTGATGAGAGATCAAGGTAGACCTGTTATTTTCCAGAAAGAATACTTGAGAATGATTTTGATTTCTGAACAACTGTATTTTCAAAATCCTTAATGCAATGAAGTCTTGCTAATCCCACTTTGCAGAGAGAGGAAGCGAGGGCTTTGCACAAAAGGGAATTTCCAAGGGTTGTGTGAGGCTTGTGATGGGATTCAGCTTTCCCAGCTGCCCTTGGCAGTACCAGCCCATCCTCAAACTTTTATGAAGTACACGAGCAGCATGTATATGCACCTCGAGGGGAGGGAGAGGGTATGTGCCAGCCGTGGGTGGAAGCTCTTCAGAAGCTCCAAGCGTGGATGTTGACGAATGGCTTAGTACTGACATTTCTGTCAAGTGTAGCCGAGTGGGTGCTGCTGAACCAAGCAAGTGTTCAGGCTGTTACCCCATGGCTCAAGCACCTTGGTCCTTGAATAGAGTCCCACTTCATTTGGAGTGATGCTCTCTTGTGTATCCTTGTTTGGAGGTTGGCGTGAGTAATTTCTGTGCAGGTCAAACAACAGTCAATTAGCACTGACTTGTGGTGGGATTCTGGATGCCTGCGAGGAGGATTTCTGTGTGGCCTGTGGGTCTCACAAGTGTGGAACATGCCCACGATGTGGGACAGGGGCTGTCAAAGACAGCTGGCGTTACTGTTGAGTTGAGGCCTGGTGCTTGACTTGTGCTGCCTCACGGGCTGAGGCTGCTGTAATGCTTTTCTCAAGTGTTTTAGAAACCTGCCACATCAACAGAACCAGTCCCTATTCCTGTGCTTTTGCTATGTGAGCTGAGTTGCCGTGCACTGACACAGTAATGCTCTTACAGTCTCTTTAAAAATTAATACTAAGCCATGCAAACTTAAGAAATGATCACCAAAATTTGCATTAGATAGCTAACTAGGTCAGTGCATCCCCAAAGACAGATGCAGACAGGCAGTTCGCATACTTTACAGCTTGACTGGATCCAGGATGAAACATGGATTTGTATGAAAAGCTTTCCCATCAAAATGGGGGTCACAAATCAACCCCTGATCAGTGTTTGTGAATGATGAGCACTGGGGAATGCTTGTTGTCCTATAGCTTTTAGTTGGTTCATATTTTCTTCATTTCTTTAACCTGTTTTTATTACTTCTTGAGACCTACTGCTGTCTTTTGATTTCTTTAATTCTTATGGTACGTTATAGCGACAGGTACTTCTTGTTTCTTCTGCAGGTTCAATAACAATGGCTAATGAATTGGTGTCTACAAGGAATGCTTAGGAAAAATTGAACTGAGACTTGCTGCTCTCAACTGCAGGTTTTGCTGTAGTTGAGGGAAATCACAACTTGAAATTTTGCCCACGCTTACTTTTGGTCTGTATCTGTCATGTCAGCCTGCCTTAGATTAATTTTCTTTTATAGCTTATTTACTAAGGAAGTCACATCCAGAAGGATACAGTGTCTTGTGCATTAGACCTTGGAAACGATGTCCTAAACTTTGCCTGTATGTTAGCAGGAAGTAGTGATGGCCTCTGGGGTTAGGATGGATGTTGATTTCTTTCTGTGATGATGGTGTGCCATGGGATAACATTCCCACTAAAACAGTTTCCAATAGTGTAGTGCATTGTCTGTGAATGAGTGATGCAGCTCAGTGATATCCTACCCCGATTTCATGTGCTGTCCAAAACATCAGTCTGGGTGCTTTGTGCACACTATGACAGAGTTGCCAAACTGGAATGAAAAACAAACTTGGGCTTGTAAAAGCCACAGCTGAATTTTCCCCAGTCATTCTGAGTGTCTGCGGTATCAGCGTGAACAACCAGCTTCTGAAAAAGAGCAGGGAGAAGGGAGGTGCTTGCTCACTCGTTAAAAGTGTAGTGTTTTAATGGCACTGGTTTTCTTCCCACCCCCAAGTATGAGTTACTAATGAATCTTTCTGTTCAAACCTTTTTGGACTATCCATGTCCAGAAAGATTTGTGACTTCTGGGGCAAGCAAGACGATCAGATGCACTTGTTTTGTACACCTGGAAGAGATGGATGAAATGTTCGTGTTCTGTATACATTTCCAGGTTAAATTTACTTTACTTCAAGCCTTGAAATAGAATATGTCCGTTGAATATAAGGAAAAAATATGTTCTATAGATTTTTTTTTTCTCTATTTTGTATATAAAACATGAAGTGCACTTTAAGGAGCAACTGAATTATTTGTATAGTACATTCTGAAAAGTCTTGCATTATTCACTTCACTTTTTTTCTTTGACCCCAGACCACTGGTGGTATTGTGGTGCTCTTGGAGAAAGCAAGAGCAAGTGAATAATAAATAAACATTTGTTCTCCTCTTCTTAACTGAAAAGCTGTTGTCATGCTGTAATTTGTTTTGGTTTTCTGCTCTTTAGTGCCTACATGTCTTTGAGACTTGCCTTCCAGCATATACCAAATGTGAACAGCCAAAAGTCACTGTTTCAGTGACAGATTAATGCGTTTATTACCTTCTTTAATATTTTTTTACGCCCTTGTAAAATAAGGGAAGATGTTGGAGATACAGATGTTAGTTCTGCATCACAGTGCTTGAGATTAGAATAACAAATTGTTTTTAGTGTAAAGACTTTATTTGTTTAAAAGTTACACAGCGCATTTCTGGAAAACATATAATCTGTATGATCTTTCCCGTTGGTCCTTGTGGTCTAGTGTCACAGGGAGTTAGCGTCATTGCTGAACTTTAAGATTATAAAGCAAATACCTGGCATTTGGGAGGAACAAAGTATAAGCAGAGTGTGGTGTTAGGAGAGCAAATCGACATGATGAAATTGGAGAGCAAATGCTGAATTTGGGGGTTGTTCTCTTATCGCAGTATGTATTGGTAGAGCTTTGTCACCTTGCACAGAAAAAAGGCCACGCTGGTGCATGTTTTGTATGCTGGTAGTCTGAAATGCTTACATAAATGTTGATGCCTCTTCTCTAGACAGAACTATATGTTTTTGCTATTATTATGTCAAAATGGCTGCTTTTGAGAGCTTCTCTTTACCTGAGGCCCGGGAAGAAGTATGTCACGTAGGTGTCATTTGTGATCATTGTCTTTGTCCACTGAGAATAAGAAAAGCCTCCCATTTTAAATCAATGTCATTGCAATACCGTCTGTAAGACATGAATGGTGAGGTGAAATACTGCTCTTCTCAATCGCAGAATGGAGTTGCTGTCCTTTCCTGAGGAAGGTCACTTGTTTAAAATCTAAATTCCTCTGTTGTAGCACAGTGGGATGACACTACTTTAATTTCTTCTAGACTTACACTCACAGGTTAGTTTACAGAGTGAATTATCTGGAAGAATCAATTGAAAAAACATGATGCTATTTATGAGAACTTTATCACATCTGTGGAGGCTTACACTTTCTCCCTAAAATACTGTTTCTCATTAACTGTGATGGAAGCTGGTGGAAGATTGGAGCACAGGTGAGTGAGCCATGTGGCAGGGGTTCATTGGGTGGGTTTGAGGTAAACACTTGGCTTCACAACAGAATAGGACGGCAGGCCATCTGTGGAGAGCACAGACAAAAAAGCAGTTGCCTGACTCAGCTGCAGAGCTTCTGAGCACCGGAGCCAGATCTACCCTCTGTGTCCTTTTCCAGCAAGGGCAACATGTACTGATCTCTTTTACTGGTATGTGTGTGGGTTCACTCCTCTGGATCTGTTCTCTCCCACAGGCTGCTGCCTCCCCAGCGCCTTTTGTAGAGGCTGCTGTTGTTTTTTGAATATTAGGTGTTTCTTGCAGACAGAAATGTTGCTGCAACCCACATCCTTGCTGCTTCTCCCATTGTCTCTTGTGGATGGTGAGTTATAGCCTAGCCTCAGAATGTCTCATGAGGAAACTTGTGGGCTTTCCTTAACGATAAGTGAAATGGGACCGCTTCCATTCTCATGGGTTATTTCAAGGATACAGAAGGTAATGTGTAGTGCTCGTGCAAAATGCTCCATTCAGTCACCCGGGTTTCACTGTCCCCTCGATGACCGTGTCAGCCAGCTGCTGCCCACGTTACAGTGACCCAGGCAGAAACAGTCACTGGTTGACGCTCCCAGTGTAAGAGCTGACGTTCCTCTTCAGAGGTCTGCAATGCACCTGAAGGTGCCAGCTGTAAATGCCTTGATGCGCTTTGAGTCAATGTGTGGGAGAGATTGGTTGTATTTCTGGGTCGCAAGTATGCGTTTTCTCCTTCTCGTCTGACACTGGCAAATATTTTCCTTCAAAACTACCACTTTGACAGGTTTGGTGGTGGTATTTTTTTCCTTTCAGTGCTTTACAATGGGACTCATAACCGCAGGTTTCTGTTTTCCTTTGTCCCAGTTCAGTCCTGGCTCTTGCTCAGCTTCTTTAAATGTGTCAACGGGTTTTTCTTAATACTGCAAAGGTTGGGTTGAAACATAGAAAAACTTAAAAGAATGTCATCTCCAGTCAGCTGCTATCAATTGAGCTCATAATTATCTAAAGCCAAAAGAAAATCCCCTTTCCTGCCGTGTTTCTAAGCAACCGGCACCAGCTGGTGAGGGAAGCGTGAGAGGCAGGAGCTGAGACCTCACCAGCCGCTGTGGAAGGGCCAGGCTGTCTGCAGGGCGAGGCTGTAATGTCGATAAGTTAATCTCTATGGTGTTCACATGGCCATTGGCTTGGTAACAGTAATGTGTATCTAAATTTGTTCCTAATGGGCAAGATTTGGCTTTTAATTGAACTGAAAGCATAGTTTTAGCTCCCGACCACTTTCAGTAGCTACATAGTAAGCAGTACTTTAAAGTGATTCAAAAAATTATCTGACAGATCTGTTCTAAAATTATACATTCTTTTTCCATTGTTTTATGTTGATTGTCCCTGAAAATCCAGGGTGCAAGAAGAGGGAGTAGAACATAACCAGCTCTCAGAACTTACCTTTGCTTTTCCCCTGCACTACCCCCAGACCCATGGTTTTGTTGTTAATTACAAAGCTTGTCTAGTAAAAATATGTACAGCCTTCCTGGAGAGAATAGGACCTTACAATTCTGTTGAAAAAAATAATAATCTTGTCAATAGCTGTCAACAGTAATGGTAGAGGACCTGAGGTGACTCTCAGGTTTTAGGCTGAACTTGCAAAACTGGTAATGAGGAGGGTGGAAAAAAAGAAGGCAGGAAAGAGAATAAAGCTCAAATCCATAGGGAGCTGCTGCACACTTGAATACATTGTGTGAGTGTTACGAAATACTGAATTAATTTTGTCTTATATTTCTTCTAAATTAATTTCAAATAAAACATAATAGTTCATAGGACCAGCTTATATGGCTTTTTTTCCTAATGTGGTTTTATGCAGAACCATTCCAGTTGCTGTCAGCTACTAAAAGATGCATTGACTGCATCTGCATTAGCATTTTGGCTCTGACCAGCAGCATGGCTCCGCAGCTTCTCATCTCCTGTCGTCACCCCCATGTACTGCTTGTTCAGATCACAAAGCAGTGTTAGTACCCATGGAATAAATTCCTTTGGCACAAATTTAAACCAGAGGTCCTCTCCAGGCATGCATTCAATGTGCTCGGTCTCTTTTGGAGATGTGAAGGTTCTAACAGCCCATGTGAGCAAAGTTCTGCCTAGGGCATTGGGCTAAATCTAGTCTGACACAGAGCCTACAAATAGCGTGTCACGTACAACCAGAGACGTTGGCTTCAAATGGCTTCAGCCTGCTGAGACGCGCATGGCCGTACTGCTTCCTAAACCGCGTGTTGCCCAGGGGAATTAATTTTCTTTATAAATCCATCTTTGTGGATGCCCTGTCCCTGGAAGTGTTCAAGGCCAGGCTGGATGAGGCTTTGAGCGACTGGCAGCGGGGTTGGAACTAGATGGTCTTTAAGGTCCTTTCCAACGCTAACCGTTCTGTGATAAATGAGTGAGCTTCTGCGTTAAAACGTTGTATAACTCGGTGTACAAGCATATTGTTAAACTTAAGGATAATGAGCTGGGGGGTGGTGGTGGTGTTATGTGTATCCTTCCTCTATCCCAAAGTTAATACTGCCTCAAAGAGGAAAGGACTTCATAGTATTATCTCTCCTTAAGGAAGCCGCTTTGCGGTGTGGTGGAATTGATCTCTAGAGTTACTACGCAGACAGTTCATCCCAAGTGTTGTAGCTTGCACATGGTGTGTTACACTAAGTGTGATTTCACAGTTCAGTAATTTTTTTGGTAATGCAAATGATTAATTTACATTTTATTGTGTTAGATGCAGTGATCATGTCAGATGGGTACTGCGTCTCAGCGGCACTCTGCAAGTTTTACTGTATTTGACCTTAAGCATCCACTGTTCCCTTGAGATGAATGTTGGGTACTTGAATGACGATTTCTTCATGCATTCATAGGCTAGTAATTATCTTTGGCAAAATACCTGCAGAAATCAGTTAACAGCCACAGGCATATTTGCTTTTTCCTTATCTATCAGTGTTTCTATGAAAAACTATCACTGTCTAACATATGTTACCCTAGTGTTCTCCAAAATGGAAAACTCCCTCAGTTTATCTGGTTGCGTGAAGTCAGCCTGAGAGCATGGACTCGTCAAAGGTGGTGTCATTTCTGTGTTGTAGACTTGATTTCCCATTATATTTGGCACTTACGTACTTTTATATCTGCCTTTTTATTTCCAAGTGCTGCAGTCAGGCAAGTCGATCTTACCCACCTTTTTCCATGATTGTCTGCTGGTGCCTTCATCCTAGCTGGGTAGGTGCAGAATGCATATAGGTGTATCTAGGTGGAGAATGGAGCTGAATTAGCTTCTCAGATGAGCTTCACAGCCTGCATGATCAGAAGCAGCAATTTCTTTCAGTGACTAAGTGCCAGCTCAGAGAAAGCCAGCAAATATGAGGTCAATGAATGGAGATATTTAGAAATCCATCGTGGAATGTAGGTGGCCCAAACACTGCAGCTTTCTTCTAGCTTTGCTCTCCCTCTGTTTTTGTTTACAAGTTTCCCCCGGACTTCCTGCCCAAGAATTTTTCCATTCAGTCTGCTTAATAGGTTGATGACAGCTGGCAGAAGGCACAGTTGGGCAAGGATGCTCTTACTGAGAGACATGAAAATATTTTCCTGCTATCCATATAAAGATGCAGATGCTTCTTATATTTGACACTGAAAATTAACTTTCGTTGTTTCCTGACCCAACCCAGTGCTAACCAGGCTGTTGTAACTCAGGTATGGTGTGAAGCAGTTTTGCTGATGCCTTCAGGTTCGTCAGCCTCTGCAGCCTGGCAAATTCTAAATGGAGTAATTGCCCCCTCCCTTTTTTTTGGTAAACAGGAGGTATGACCGATACAGTTTCTATTCTTTTTAGAGCTTATCCTTGAAACGTTTATTTTTTGTAACAAGTTACACTGCCTCTGGAAAGCAGTCAAGCATCCTGGAAAAGTAGCTCCTGTGTGTTAGAGAGGATGTGCATGTCTGGGTAAAATTCTGCCCCTACACTGCACCACAGCCTATCTTTCTGGCTGATCATGGGTGGGAAATCTTCAGTTTGCCCTTGAAACCAGGAAAGTTACCTGAAATTCTATCTATGCTAGTGGTATTTTTTTTTTTTTTGTTCTGTTCTGAAATCTAGGAAAGCCAGGGGCTCCTGGGGAAACTGAAATGCTATTCAGTAACCACTAGTGTTGTGTTTTAACCTTGACTAGCAGTAAAGTACCACGCAGCTGCTTGCTCACCTCCCCCTGCCCCCTCCAGTGGAGGAAGATGGTGAGAGGAAATGACAAGGAAGCTCATAAAATTGAGATAAGAACTATTTAATAATTGAGTATAAATGAAAATCATAGTAATACTACTAATATTAACAATACTACTACTAATAAGTAATTAAAATAATAGAAAATAGAACATATGATACAGTTGCTCGCCACCCGCCGACTGACACACAACCAGGTCCCGAGTAGAGAGAGTCAGAGAGCCCCAGAGCCCGAGGGCGACAACACGACCAGGAAAAGTCAGCTGACCCACCAACTCATTAACAAACAAACCGCTAACAACTGTGCCAAGTCACTAACAACCCAGATAAAGAGCTAGTGAAAGGGTTAGTGCCCCCCAGGTCACTTCCCACCTAAGTACTGTGCATGTGTACTGAGCATGACATACCATGGAATGAAATACTCCTTTGGCCATCCTGGGCCAGCTGTGTGAACTGTGAAGAAAACCATCTCTTTCCTGCCTGAAACCAGCACAACCAGTTACTGAGCATGTATTTCCTCTATGGTGTTGTAAATTGCTGTGTGAAGTTTGACTTGCATCATGCTTGACTTTAGGTAGTGCATGTGTACTTCGGAAGCCCTGGGTAAGAATTCACATTGGTCCTAAAACCAGCTTCTTCCCTTAATGCAGTTTAAGCTCTTACTGCCTTTAAGTCCTTTTTTTGGAAACAGTGTTACAGCTGAGAATGCTTGCTGCATTTATGCACGTTGTAAGGTTAAAGTGGAAACCTGAAACAAGGTGCTAATGCAGATGTTTTTTCCCCAGGGTATTATTTCTTAACTCCAGCAGACTTGGCCTGGGCCCCGAGCAAACCAATAGTATTTAAATAGCAGCTTCTAACAGCATCTTCCATGTGCAACAATTAGCGTAATGTGTATATTTGCTTGTATATTTTACATAGAGAAGTTTATTGATTTTGCTGTATGTGCCCTGGTACTGCCATAGTTGCTGGTTCTGTTTCCATCGTTGCACTTCTGTCTCCCTGCGAAAAAGGAAGAAGCTGAATGTAACGTGTTCCCGTGTAGCACCTTTAGGAACAGTTGGGATCATCTGAAAGCAGGTTGCTGGCACAGAAGTACAGACCACCCAGGGACATAGGTTTGGGGAGTTCATAGTGCACACAACCCCCAGAGTCTAGAGTGTTTGATTTTAGTAGGTGGTTATCTGGATTCTATTATAATAGTGATTTTCTGTTATAAGCTGGAGGGTATGTGTAGACCAACTCACAGGAAAGGATTGTTTTGGTATCAATCCAGTTTTTACTTATTTTTTTATTTAGTCTTCAGTTGGCAGCTGGGGCACGTTCCCTCGTGTTTCTCAGTGCTGCAGGGCAGTTTGAGTTGCACAGTGGTTTTTGTCTTTGTTTGGAGCTGAGAACCAAAAGTACCTGTGCACGGGGTAGGCTGAGCCCTAAATTAGAAGCTTCCATTACTTAAAATAGTAGATAAGTGTATCAAAGCCATGTCTGTCCTAGATAATCTTCCGATAAACAAACAGTTGTGCCCTGTATGAATACTCAGGGCTTGATGTGACCTCGGGGGTCTGCAGCAGCATGGTTGTTGCCCACAGGCAGGGGCTCTGCACTAAGCCCATGGTACCTAGCAAGTGGCAGTGGTGGGAAGGGGCGAGGGGCAGCTCTGTCTGCTCTCATGGGAAGTACAGCCCTGAGAAGGCAGCTGTAGGATGGACTCTGCTGGATTGGCAGTGCTGTTCTTGTACCGAAATAGTGGGGGACAAATCCACCCTGACCAAACAGAACAGGTTCAGACAACCCCTACTCCCAGACCTTGCTGGAGTTTTGGTAGCATCTCTTCACAGGGACCTCCTGCTAGCCCACCAGCGTCTGTCTGAAATCGCATCTCCTCACATCCTGGCAGACTGCAATGTGCCGGTGAAAGTCTGTGCTGTGAACATTACCTAAACCCTCCCCTTCATCTTTTGGAGTGCAGGGGCTTTTCTTAGTGCTTTATTCCTCTCTGGGAACAATTAGATGTTATTCTGTGATAAGCTGTGTTTCTTTTCACCTTTGTGAGCGAAGCAGATGTGTGCGCTCTTCCTTTAAAGTGGCATTTTTTGAGTACTAACTGTGACTGGTCCTTGCCCAGGATGTATTTGGAGTTATCTTGGTACGTCTTGGGAGTGTGTAGCACTGTGACTCCTTGATAGTTACATCAAACCGTGTGTACATGGATTTTTTTAAACACTCCAGTTTTACTGTGAGCCTTGCATTTGTTCTTACTGGCTTGCAGGCTGAAGCTTGCTGTGCTTCTTCTCACTACCACATTGAAACTTGTTTGCTTTTAACACTGAAGAAATCCTGATGCTCCCTTTTTATTCTGGAATAATAATCCTCTTGTAACATATTTAGAAGCGGTATTTAACAATACTGCTAGTCTCCATTGCTAAAGAAAGAAGTATCTATCTGTTGACACTGAAGTGGCTCAGATCACTGCAGGTGTCTGAGAAATGACCGGTCACTTAAACGCTTTGATTTGAAAATGGTTGAACACGGTGATGGAGTGGAAATGTGCCCCTTCAAACTGGTGTCTGGTGGCACTTGGCTCCACTCTTAATGGCCCCATCTTTCTTGTGTTATTGGGGCTGCCTTCTCTAGTGAGGACCAGCTGCTGCGTCAGAAACGCTGGTTAAAAACTTGCCATCTGTCCAAAACATAAACATTTCTGTTTAAAGTTTTAAACCAGATGGAATTCAGTAGGGGAGCACAAGGGAACACTGAAATGCATCATAATACCAGGTTTTATATGTATTCACCCAGGTTATTCTTTTAGGTGGTGGGTTAACTTGATGAGGGTATAAAATCAGCATGAAAATCTACTTACTGAAATTCATGAGGAAATTTCTCAGAATTCCTGTATCTTTTCTGAAAAATGGGCCTCAGGTCTCTAAATAATTTAATACAAACTTTATGATCTTCCTTTCTATCTGCTAGATCTGTGAGGTTGCACAGAAGCAATGAAAAGATCCTTGTCCTGCATGTTTCTATCTTGTAGCGCATACTTAACTGGGGAAAAAGAGATCAAGCATTATCTTACACTCTACTGGATTTTCAACAGCTTTAAAAAGAGTTGTCTTTGAAAATGTTTTATGTTTAGAAAGAAACTGCTAATAAACATGGCATTTAGGCAGTGCTGTTCTCTCTTCGTTATGCTGAAAATGATCAGAAAGGTTTTCATTCGGTGTAAGGCAAACAGCCTACAGAATAGATGTATTCCACAGTACGTGAGAGACCTTGAGCTGTACATTATGGAATATTAATTCTGTTTTCCCTAAACCCAGCATCATAATGTGGGAAGATGCCTTTTGCCTGCTGTTTTGTGCAGCATTATGGTGGTTTTGATTTTATTTTTTTTTTTAAATTCCCTTTTATCTAGGAGCCTTTGTTCACCAAGTTAGTCACAGCTGATGGTACAGGACATCTGTGTGTCGGGCTTGGAAATTACTTTTTAAAAACCGATTTAATGCAAACAAGGCCCACAGTATGTTCTGCTGTTAATCTACAAGCAAAAAATACTTCAACCGTACAAACAGCTACTTACTGTCAGTCTTGCTGACACTAACAAGAATTACTGTTGAGGAACTCTGAATTCCTGGAAACCAGTAAGACTTTACTTCATGGTGAAGGTACATTAAAAACAGTCTGTGCATCTTGCTGGAGGAATTTTGTTGCTGACACTGACAGCATTATAAAATAAATCAAAAGAGGCTACTAATCTGATTCTCCATAGGCTTTCTTCTTTGTGCAAATAGAAGTAAACTGCTTTCATGCTGGTTTTATGTTGATGCTAATGATTATATCTGATGCAAAATTGTGAAGAATCATACATTGTTGTGAATTACTTTGTTGTGTCTGAAGCTCCAAGTGGCTGGAGCATAACAATTCACATAGGCCGTATGTGAACACTCCAGAAACTGGAAGATTTGAAAACTGTTGTGAACATCAGCTTTTCATAATCATCTGTTCTTGTGATAAAAACACTTCTTAGGATCATAGCCCAAGAGATTATTATCTGTTCTCTGCATTTTTATGTTGTAACTTGTTGCTAGTTCAGCCAGGTGGTCCATTTGGAATTGCTGCTCCAGCAAGATAGAATCTGCAGTAGCAAAAATTTGGCCCTTTGTCCTTGTCTTCTGGACCACAGACAAGAACCACATGTCCACTGCGCTGTGGAATTTTCACCCTTCAATAAAAACGGCCATGCTGTGTCAGGCAACGTCTCTCTCTGTCATTGTGTCTTGATAGTGGCCAATGCATGCGGGATCATAACTGGCTTTTGGTTTTGCATCTGACATTTTATACAGGCCTTTTTCTGTCTTACCTTGAAACAACCATGTTCTTTACTCACCTTCATTGTGCCACTTTCAATTTTTATTAAACTTCTGTTGTATTCCTAATCTTTTTTTCTCCATCTTGAATGATATTGTATTTGACTTGTTTCTTTCATCTGTAGCTCAAGCAGAGGCCTATTGTGCTAACAAAGGCAGAATCACACTAAACAGACTGTTAATATTAACTTGTTGTGATTCCCGACAGAAGTACACTAATATGGTATAATTGTATATGCATTTTAATACCCAGAGGCCTAGTAAATACAGTATTGCTACTGCTGTATGTTGGAACCATTCCATTAATTTGATTGGTCTTTTTGCCTTTTTCTCAATCATTCCCCGTTTTTACTATATTCCTTTCTTTGAGATGAGGGTGAGGAAGCCAAGGGAAGCAGAACTGCATACAGCTCTAAACAATCATAAAACAGTTTGGGTTGGAAGGGACCTTCAGAGCATCCATTTCCAACCCCCCTGCCATGGACAGGGACACCCTCCACTAGATCAGGTTGCCCAAAGCCTCATCCAGCCTGGCCTTGAAGACAGCCAGGGATGGGGCATCCACAGCTTCCCTGGGCAACCTGTGCCAGTGCCTCACCACCCTCTCCGTGAGGAACTTCTTCCTGATACGTAATCTCATTTACTCTCTTTTAGTTTAAAATCGTTACCTCTTGTCCTATCACTAGAGACCCTGGTAAAAAGTCTCTCTCCATCTATCTTATAAGCTCCCTTTATATATGAAGAAGTTGAAATATGGTCTCCCATATCGCTATGTCATTTTTCATAGCAGTTATGGGAGGTGTCAATTGAGTGTATTATACTCGCTGATTTCAATATCAATTTGTATTCTCTGAAGGGGTTATAAATTCAGGGTAAAAGCTGTCAGTCTACTGTGAATGACATGTTCTTGATTAATGAAGCCTAGGACTGAAATTGCAAAAAGGGGTGGATCTGCAGTTGGCAGTATGGAGATGGCTGATTTTCTCAGGATCTATGTGTAAGGATGCTTTTCAGTCACTGTTGCTTAAAATAACTGTGAAAATAGTACTGTTAATATATATTGGAAAGCCAGTAAGTTTTTAATGAAGTAGAATGAAGTGCACTATGATATAGTGTTGTGATAGTCTGTTAATTCCTATTATTCAGTTTGATTATTTTCGACTACTATGAAGTATCAAACTTTTTCATTATTACCGGTTGTAATAACCAGTACCAACACAAATCTTAGAATGCTGTAGGTTTCATGTAAGGATCATGTAGATGACCTCTGAAGGTTGTCTAATCCACTTCCTAATCAAGGCAGGACAAGTCACAGCAGGTTGCTCAGGAACTTTTGTGGTGAAGTTTTGACCAGGACCTGTCTGCATATCTCTTTCTGTGCTTGACTAGTTCCGTTGTAGAAAATAAACAGGCTACACATCTGGTCCAAATTTTCTGCATTCCAACTTGTCTGTTGCCTTTTGTCCTATCCCTGCATACCTCTGAGGAGTCTGAGTCCATCTTCTCTGCAGCTCTCTGCTAGGTAGCTGTAGGCAGCAGAGGCTTTTCCCTTTACCTTCTCTTTTAAAGCTGAACACTCCCAGTTGTTTCAGCATCTCCTTGTACTTCATGTGCACCAGCCTCATCCAGCTTGGTGGTTCCCCTCAGCAGTGTGGTGTGCTGCTCGAGCTGTGGGTCTTGCAAGTGCTGGGTAGAGGGGAAGAACTGCTTTCTTGACCTGCTGGCAGTGTTCCTGCTCCTCAGCCCAGGATGTGGTCGGTCTTCTCTGCTGGAAAAACATCCTGCTGGAGTAGTAGTGGTTGTCTTAGAGCCCTTTGTGCTTCTGATGGAAGATGGTTAATACTGAAATGTGGTAAATTAGCTAGTGCTTTCAGATAAGGTATGATCTTAGGCTGCAGTTCAGTGAAATGTTTAAGTGTGTATCTGTCCTTCTGTCTTTGGTGGAACTCAACTTTGTGGTTGTTTAAATGCTTCAGTTTAAAAATAAATGTTGAAGCAGTTGCTTAAGACATTATTTTTAGCTTCAAACTGGTCTGCTGTGCTGTCTGTCATCTATCCATCCATTGATGGTGCTATCTTGTTGTTAAATTACTTTGACTTTAGCCTACAGTGACTTTTTGATTTTTCTCCTCTGGTAGCTTTGGAACCCAACTGAGCTGTGGGAAAATGATAATGATTTCAAAACAGGTTTTTAAAATCTGCTTAAATGTGGACCTTATCTCTAATTTAACTTTTTTCTTTCTTTTTATTTTTAAGCAATCTCATGCTACTGGCATCTGAATTTTCAAAAGTGTGAAGAGTTTTTCAGGCCCTCTAGATAAATTGTTTTTTTAAAAAACATTTTTATAAGGAGATGGTCTAAACTAAATGTTCTGTTAATAAAATGGGGGTGGGAAAAGGTGGACACGCGACTGATTGTATCCAGAAGTTCCTGTGGAGACTTTCATTGACCTCTGCTTCTTTCTCCCATTTCCTTTTTTTCCATTTTCTACTGGAAACATGTCCCTGTGTCTCGTTCTTTTGGACAGCAAGGAGTAGAAATCTTTTCACTGCTAAACTACTGGCTTAGGGCAGGAACAGGGATATTGCATTTGGAAACAAGAGATAGAAGGGGGGGAAAATTATTGCTAAAGGAAGATTTTTGGCAGAAAAAAAATGTAAAAAAATGTAAGGCTTGAGGTGTGTTGCCTGGGAAATAAAGTGCAATATCTGTACGGGTGTTAATGCAGTAACAGCTGGGAAGATTGGCTTGAAAGTAGGTTACTGACTGGGTTGGAGGGAACTCTGAGTCATTAGCTCTTTTTGGTGCTCCTTTAATTAGAACACAAGAGCAACAACAACAAACACACACACACCCCCACTCTTGAAATTGTCCTGACTGCAATTTTCTTTTAAGTGTATTTCCTTGACTTAAAATGAAAGAATAAAAGCTTTCTAATTCCAGATTGCTAAATGCTCTGCACTACATTTCATTACTTGATGGGACAATGGAGTGGGATGCTCTTCAGCCGTTACAACACTTGGCTTATTTTGGTTGTGCCTGCCTACATCATCAAATCACAGAATGGTTTGGATTGGAAGGGATCTTAAAGATCACCTAGTTCCAACCCCCCTGCCATGGGCAGGGACACCCTCCACTAGACCAGGTTGCTCAGAGCCTCATCCAGCCTGGCCTTGAACACTTCCAGGGATGGGGCATCCACAGCTTCTCTGGGCAACCTGTTCCAGTGCCTCACCACCCTCTCCAGGAAGAATTTCTTCCTGATACCTGATCTAAATCTCCCTGCTTTCAGTTTAAACCCATTACCCCATGTCCTGTCACTACAGCTCCTTGTAAAAAGCCCCCCCCCAGCTTCCTTGTTAGGCCCTCTTCAGGCACTGGAAGGTGCTATAAGGTCTCCCCAAAGCCTTCTCTTCTCCAGGCTGAACAAGCCCAACTCTCTCAGCCTGACCCCATAGCGGAGGTGCTCCAGCCCTCTGAGCATCTTCATGGCCTCCTCTGGACTTGTTCCAACTGGTCAATATCCTTCTTATGTTGCAGGCCCCACAGCTGGACACAGTACTGCAGGTGGGGTCTCACCAGAGTAGAGTGGGGGAGAATCACCTCCCTTGCTCTGCTGGTCTCGCTTCTCCTGATACAGCCCAGGATACGGTTGGCTTTCTGGGCTGCCAGCGCACACTGCCAGCTCATGTTCAGCTTTTCATCCACCAGTACCCCAAAGTCCTCCTCCTCAGGGCTGCTCTCCATGCATTCTCCACCCAGCCTGTAGTTGTAGTAGGAATTGCCCTGATGCAGGTGCAACTTGTTGAACTTAATGAGATTGGCAGAGGTCCACCTCTCCAGCCTGTCCAGGTCCCTCTGGATGGCATCCAGCATGTCAACTGCACTACATAGCTTGGTGTCATCGGCAAACTTGCTGAGGGTGCACTCGATCCCGCCATCCATGTCACTGACAAAGATGTTAAACAGTACTGGTCCCAACACCAACCCCTGAGGAACGCCACTCGTCACTGGTCTCCACTCAGACGTTGAGCTGTTGACCACAACTCTGAGTGCCACTATCCAGCCAGTTTTTTATCCACTGAGTGGTCCGTCTGTCAAATCCATGCCCCTCCAATTTAGAGACAAGGATATTGTGTGGGACAGTGTCGAACGCTTTGCACAAGTCCAGGTAAATGACATTGGTTGTCCATCCTCTGTCCATCATAGAAGGCCACCATATTAGTGAGGTACAATCTGCCCTTGGTGAAGCCATGTTGGCTGTCACCAATCACCTCCTTGTTTTCCATGTGCTTTAGCTTGGTTTCCAGGTGGATCTGCTCCATGATCTTGCCAGGCACAGGGGTGAGAGTGACTGACCTGTTGTTCCCTGGATCCTCTTTTTCCCATTTTTAATAATGAGGGTTATGTTTCCCCTTTTCCAGTCAGTGGGACTGGAAATCCGCCTTAATGCCTACTGTTTATTTCTAAGGTGCTTGCTACAGCTAGAAGGAAAGCATGACATGATCCTTGCTTTCCTCTGTCCCTACCCCAGTTTTCCTATCAAAGAAACAGGTGAAATTGCCCCACTCCTCAGGTCTGATAGTACTGCACTGTGGTCCCTCTTCCACCTGCTCAGACTCTCATCCTTAAAGATAAATGGCTGCTCTTCGCTGTTTGTTATCTGTTTTGTCATGGTTTCTCTGGTTTTAAAGGACTTCATTACCGTAATTTTTCTTTTCTATTAAGAACAGGTCAGACAGATCCAAAATGCACTCCTTTTCTTGCTTCCCTGCTTGGCTCTGCTTCTTGTCCTATTCAAAGGTATTCTTAACTGCTGCCACCTTTGTGCAAGTACTCAGTCATATATAGATTTTCCGTCACCAAAGCTTTATATCAAAGAATGTGGTATCAAGGGAAAGATTTTTCTTTTTCCTTTTACAGATAAAAGAAAATTGCTTTGTTTTTAGGATTCCCAAAAGACCAACCCAAGTTGCTGTCAAAACAAAACAACAAAAAAAATCTTTATTCTTAGTGTTTCTGTTCTCAGCGTATGGATTAAAAGTATCATTTAGAGGGACCACTTACTTGAAGTCTACATTTCCTGAGCAACCAAAAAGCCTCTTTCAGTTCAGCTAGGCATGTAAAAACTCCTTGCACTCCTTAACTCTCTTGAACCAAAATGGTTATGCCTAATTAGCTTTTATTTGCTTTTAGAGGAGGCTGCCTTGTTATGCCATTGGATGTATTTGCTGTGGAAAACTGAAAAATACTGAGACTCGGTTATTTGGCGAGCTGACAGTCTTTTCTCTTTCTTAGCTGATGGGGGGTTATATCGTAAAAAAACCCAACCCCAAACCTCAAGCAAGCAAGCAACCTTGTGAGTTTTCTCAAAGGCTGAGGGAACGATATGAGGTAGGACATTTCTCTAGTGCTGGGAGTGCATTGTCCAATGTTACTGGAAGCATTGTGAGACAGTGGGGACGAGCTCAGTACTTAGGTAAAACTGGTTTTATCTGCTCAGGATAAATGGCGCCATTTTGATCTGAAAGTTACTTCTATTTTCTTGTGATATGGTAAATTTTACAGAAAGGCATTGTGAAAATGAAGTTGATACTTTTAAAAAATAAACATGTAATAGGCTAGGAGAGGGAAAGGGTGTTTGCTTTAGTATATCATTCATATGCAGAAAATACTAACCATCTCTAAGTGCTTTAGGGGAGGAGTCTTAGGTGGATAAAATGTTCTGCAGACGATGCTGAGGAAGCTGGGCTGGAAGCTGTCATTTTATAAGGAAAAGCAAACCATAGAAATGATTCCCATGTCTGTCTTCCATTATCCAGACCACGAGCCTGAAATTTTCTTCTTTTTTGTCCCATTTTTAACTGTTGACTGGTTCTTTGAAGATCTGTCTGGATGGAAAGAGAGGGTATCAACTCGCGTTAGGACAAGATTGGGTCCGAGAAACTAATCTGAAGGTTGAGTTTAATGGATGCAAAGCTGATGAGTGACTGACTTGTTGCTTGGCTAAGCCTGCCTTTTTGGAACATTCCTCTACAGCAAGAGCACAAAATGCTGGCAGGGGCCCTACGTAGTTTTAAGCTGTTGCTACAAGCTGTCACCTAGATTAGCTGGCAATAGAACGTTTGAACCTGCAAATGACTTTGGCAGAGCCCAGTCTCTAACCATAGTTCCTGGCCATGAAATTTTGCCAAGTGTTGTATTAAGAATTTGAGGGATGGGGGATCACAAGTTTTCCAGGCACCAGATATCTGCCTGCATTTGCTGGGGGATTTTTAGGTTGTCTGTCTGTCTATCTGCAATATTTTTATTTCCCTGTGAGTGTATGCAGTATATTTTCGGAAGGAGATGCTGAGACCTCATTAATACCCATTCTTCTGCTTTTTGGGTGTCATTATTTAAACTCCCTTTAGAACTAGGATTTGTTTGTTTTGTTGTTTTTGAAAATTCTCTGTATCTTTTAGTTGGCAGTGGATCACACCCAAGCTTCTGTGATGGCCACACAGTCCATTTTACTTACAGAGGAAACTCAAAATGTGTTACCAGGTGATTCACAAATTCTAAACCAAACATACTTGTGGGTTATGCCTGGTAACAAGATCAGCAACTAAAATATAGGAAAATGGCGTTAAATGTTTCAGATGTAACATTTGGAAAGCATCACTCGCTCTGCAGAAGAAATGATTTGACAAGAAGAGCTCCTCCCCCCTGTTTAGCTCAGTGTAAGCTAGTAAGGTATTTTTAGACATGAAGCCAAACTTCCAAATTCTATTTTCATAAAATCACAGAATGGTTTGGGTTGGAAGGGACCTTAAAGACCATCTAGTTCCAACCCCCTGCCACGGGCAGGGACACCCTCCACTAGACCAGATTGCTCCAAGCCTCATCCAGCCTGGCCTTGAAGACAGCCAGGGATGGGGCATCCACAGCTTCTCTGGGCAAACTGTTCCAGTGCCTCACCACCCTCTCTGTGAAGAACTTCTTCTTGATATCTAATCTAAATCTCCCCGCTTTCAGTTTAAACCCATTACCCCTTGTCCTGTCACTACAGCCCCTTGTGAAAAGTCCTCCTCAGCTTCCTTGTCAGCCCCTTCAAGTACTGGAAGGCTGCTATAAGGTCTCCCCAGAGCCTTCTCTTCTCCAGGCTGAACAAGCCCAATTCTCTCAGCCTGTCCCCATAGCAGACATGCTCCAGCCCTCTGATCATCTTCGTGGCCTCCTCTGGACTCGTTCCAACTGGTTGATATCCTTCTTATGCTGATGGCCCCACAGCTGGATGCAGTATTCCAGATGAGGTCTCACAAGAGCAGAGTAGAAGGGGAGAATCCCCTCCCTCAACCTGCTGGCCACGCTTCTGATACAGCCTTTTGCTTATAACAATGTATGTCTAGTTAGGTAGCCAGTTTAGACCAGGCTAAGAAAAAGCCAGTTAGAGTACAGAAATTCACTTCATGTATTACCTCTTCATGTAACGTCACTACCTACAACAGCAGTACCCATGTTTTTCCATTGCTCTTTAGCTGTTACTGCCATTTTGCACTCTCCCTAGGGCAAGGTTCAGCTGCCCTTTACTGTAGCATATTTTGAACACTTGTAAACATATGCGTTAAGGAAGTTTACTGCAGATAAGTAATAATCTGAAACCACAGCACAAAGTCCAACCAAATCTGGTCTCATTAAATTAATCATGACATGAGGAGGTCCCATCCTTTTGACTTCGTTTTAATTCATGGATTAGAAGGATGAAAATAAACATCTCGGTGGTTTCTCAAGTTCAAATGAAATGGTTCAAATGCAGGAATATTTCTAAATCTCCCAGCTGAAGAGAAAACAACAGCAGTTAAGGCAACAGAAGTACCATGAACAAAAGGTACTGACTTTTGGACACAAATCTCTATTTTTGCTAGTGTAAAAACTGCCAAATGTTGATTATTTTGTGGTTTATCTTTTGCATCATCTGTTTCTCTCTAGTTCCGTGAGCAATTACGTTGCTCCACTTTTTAAAGGTTTAATGATTTTATTGTTTTATGCTCTTTTAATCTGTTGTAATAACTAACAGCAGATTTAATGGTTATCAGAAACGCCTGAAGTACAATTTCAGTTTTCAGAAGGCTTACTTTCAGAAGAAAAACGTATTTAATTCTGAAAACTTGTTTTGTTTTTCGTTTCTTAGTTTAGACCTGTTCTCTGTTGTTAAAACCATGTTTTGCCTAGAGTTGTTTAGATCTAAGGCTATAATATATGAACACAATGGAAGATGACTGACAGAACTGAAGATAGGAAAATACAAAAATAGTATAGTTAGTTTTAGGGCTAGATAATTTTAATACTCATTTTTCTGTCTTAAAAACAGCCACCTCGCAGTCAGTCCTGGGAGTTTTTTAGTGGAGTTTGTAAAGCTCCTTTAATTTAGAGATTAACGATTCCTTTTATTTCTTTCATTCCATTTATTGGTTTGTAAACCTGAAGGCTGTGAATCTTATGAAAGAAAATCCTTTAATTTCATGTATGCCTATTGATATGTGTGGTTGCCATGGTACAGATTCGGAGTGAAGCTCAAATCTGACTCGAAGCAGGATGATGATTTTTGGCATCATTTTTCTGATACAATTAATCAGAAGTCTGATTGCAAGTACGTACTCAATTTAGCTGACTGGATGCTCTTAAGGTCTAAAGATCTAAAGTAAAAGTCTAGACTTTACTACTTGGTCTTAAACTTTCGGCAGGGCCCAGCTTCAGGCGTACAGACCCATTTGTGCGATGAAGTTATGTTGAGAGTTCACGACTCCCTCTGAGTCGCAAGCCATTGTCTGGGAACAGCTGCTTTAATTGCTAGCTATTCATTTTAATGCCTTCTTTCCAACTGCTTTGTACAATGCCGTATTGTGAACAGGGTTTTACATAACTTTCATCAAATAGCTGAGTGGATCAGGAATTGTTAAAAACTTTGCATCGGTTCCTTAGGACGTTTCGGGTTCCTTTCCCTACAGCCCCTGCTGTAGAGTTCCAGCTTATTCAATGAGCATGCTCATGGATGGTGGACTTCAAGGTTTAATTTGCTGTAAGGTCCTTTGAAGATAAAGATGGTTCTCAAACTCCGTGAAGGACTTCATAGGCAGTTTATGAAGAATGGATGATCTCTCATAAGCATTCAGCAGCCTGGGCTCACGACAGATGCTGCAGAATCAGTTGCCAGCTAAAGGTTTTTAAGCCCAAAGCCTCCATGCGCAGGTGTGATGCTGAGTATGAAAACCTGAGGGCTGTTGTTTGTGAAGTTCATGGTTGCATTTGTTAGTAAATTTTTTTCTTTGCCAAGCTTGGAGTCAAGGAGAAATCCGAGAGGGTGTCTGAGCTGCCGACTGCTCCTAGCTAACAGCAAGTGCTGTCTTTGTCATTTTTCCAGTGAGGAAATGCCACTTTGATGACTGAACCCTTTGATATACTTGTCTACCCAGTGATGTCATGTGGATTGCTTGAGAATGTCTTACCAGCTATACAGATTGGCTCTGTTTATCCGTCAGTTGATTGTACTCAGGTAGCGACATACTGAAGGTAGTGACGTAGCTATATGGCAGGACGGGGGGCTCTCTCTGTGTACTCTCTGAATGTCAGTGTTACTTGGAAAACAGCTGGAAAATCTGTCACACTGCATTCTGCTGTTGTAATAAAGAGGCAATGTTAAGTGATGATACAATTGAGACATAAATTAGAAATGCCATAAATTTTTAATGAAAAGGTTTTCTTAGTCAGATCTGGTTAGTTTTCAATGAAGAAAATGTTATCTAAATCCTCTTCTTGAGTTCCACTCTTGAAACTTCACAAATTGTCAGCTTTCTGAAGTTGAAACTCTGGATGTAAATTGTTCTTCGTTAACACACCCAGATAGGTTTTTGTGCTGAATCAATAGATTTATTATTTTCTGTACATTCAGGAAAGACTTTGAAAATGTTGAAATGTAGATCCTCTTCACCTCTTCTTTTTCAGTTGTGGTTTTTGTTGTTGTTGGTTGTTTTTTTTTTAATGGCAGCTATTCCGACTGACACATACGGTGATTTATATTAGGTGTTCTCAGTGGGTATACAAGATGTGATAAGATGGATAAAACACAGAATTTTTCACCAGGCTAGGTTCTGCCCTGAACACCACTCTGGGCAGAAAGAAATTAAAGTAAATAATGGAGTCAGATATTTTAAATTTTTGCCTGATACCATATATCTTTCTGTATTACCTTTTTTTAATTTTTTTTTTTTAATAGGATATGTTGAAAATTTAAAATTAACAGAGAAGAAAACTTTCTCTGTTTTCCAGAAATTTTTGGTTTTCTCTTCATCGGGAAACTGTTTCCTGTTATTTGCATGTAGCCTTGAAAGCATTGCTACCAAAGGTATGCGAAGAAATATAATTAATTTATGCTCCCTCTTCCAGCATTACAGCTGTGCAGAACAGATCTATCCCATACGTTCCAGGTACCCTCACTTGCAACTGGTTTGTGGAAATTGGGTCTTTGGGGGACTAGGGAGAACACTTTATCTGCAAGATCCAGATCCGAGCAATGAGTAATGACATTTCTGAAATAACCTCTCAATAACAGCGGGAGCTTTTAGAAAGAAAACAACAATGGTATTTTGTGATAACTTCGAGTACATTCAGTTCCAGCAGATGTGCAGGCTGTGAGCATGATATAGGAGACCAGTACATTTGCCACCAGTTGTATACATTGTGCACAAAATATGTTTCGTTTTTTTTCCTGGGCTTCCTGAAAATCATCTTTGTAGTACAGTGTGCAGAAAAGCAGAACTGAAATGATCAAGTTGATCAAAAATAATTGAAATAATCCAAGTTTGTTTGAAACTAAGGTGCAAATCCTTTTATGCCTGGGAACGTTGTCTTGATAGCAATCACTTAAGAACTATCACGTATTCTTTTGTTGTTGTTGTTTTTTTTGTTTTTTTTTTTTAAGCTGGACCTGTGATCTGCAGAATGCTAACATACCCTCCAACTCGAAGAGCCTTAATTGTGGGTTGTGGTCTGCAGATGTTTCAACAACTGTCAGGGATTAACACCGTCATGTATGTATTTACTGCTTGCTTCTCTTTATAAAATATAAGACAATTAGACCAGTAGTGGTTGTAGATGGGCTTCTGGACAAAATCTGAAATGTGAAAAATTGAGTGTGAGAGCTGGAATGCTTGTTTTAAATCCAGGTGTTGACGTATTTGGCGCCTCAAAATTGGTACAAGAGGATGTTAGTATAAGGGCAAACATTTATATAGTGATGAGAATGGAAACTGTACCCTGCAAGATGAGTTACTGTATGTTAAGGTTTACAGTCAAAGCTACATGTGTCTAGTTAAGAAAGTACGCTTGCAGTTTGTGTGCCAATAGATCAAAATACAGTGAGGGTTAGACTCTTGACCGTGTAAACAAGATGGAAAGTTACTGTGAATTGCTAGAGGAGGAGGTAAGATGCTGAGGGAAGAAGCAGTTCCTGTTATTACATGGTTCTGTCACACATATGAAGGCTCAGCAAATGTAGAAGTGAAGAACGATATATTGGATTTTCTGATAAGCTGTCAGCTCACAAGGGCAGTAGCTCTTGACAGATGTGTAGTGCACAAGACCTGGATTAAGATGAAATTGCTGTTGAGCTACCCTACAGGAGCAACCATAACAAATACAATTTCCATACTGTTTTAAGAGCAAGTGTAACATACATTGCAGTAACATCTTAAAAAGAGAACTACACCTAAGGGAGCAGGCTTGTTAGGAAGTAGTTAAAAGAAACAGCTAAAAGTATAAAGCTTTTATTTGCATCAAGAGCTACTGTATTAAATCTTAGAATAAATATCTGTCATCTATCACAAGGTGGGGGGAAAAACCCAAACTCAATATTATTAAACTGTCAAGGAGGAAAATCTGTAACCAGATGTGGGAAACAGGAGAATGCAAAACTGGTAAGTTGTGTGTGGAAACCAGAAGACAGGCATAGAAAGAGCTTTGGGAAATTCTTCAGGCACATAAGCAAGAGACTTAATAGTTTCCAGACCCAGTGTGGATCAAGATGTTGTGAGAACACTAGCAGAAGATAAATCTTTATCAGCAGATCTTATGGAGACTCCTGCATTTGTGTTAATTATGGCGGGCAGGTGAAGCTTTCTGGGCTGGAGCTTACTTAAGATGTCTCAGATGGTCTGTTTCAAATTCAAGTGTTAGAGGAAGAACTTTTAGAACAAGCTGATTAAAATGAGTAGTAAGAAATTGCCTGGACTAATCAGGGTACACCCACAGGTCTGGAGTAATTTGAATGCATAATCACTCAATTTGGAAATGTAGCATAATCTGTGTGAAGCTACAGCCCAGAAAGTTTTATTTCTGTCCTTATCAAAATTAATTAAAACTGTTACAGAATGAAAGGAGATGTGCATTTATAAATACAAAAAATGAATGTGTACCTGGAGAATATAAAATAATAAGGAAGAGCCAACATGATTGTTGTAGTCAGATTACAGCTTGTAAATAGATTGGGTGTGAGTTCATGGGCATGTTAGAATTGTATGTCCCATATGAACTCGCCATTCTAGTCCGTGACAGCTGCTGCCAAAGTTTTTTGAAGAAACCAGGCTGTTTCCATACAGTGTGGAAATTGTATTCTCTGGTGGTCACGGAAGTAAAAGAGAAGCCCTCTCATGTGAATAACTTTCTAAGATAGGAAAAAAAAAAAAAAAGGATAAGAATGAGAGATCGGTTATCACAAGCCAAGAGTAGACTCCTACTGCATTAATAAGTCTGTGAAAGAGCAACACGATACCGGCTTGTACTCATACACCATTCAGGATGTTAAGACCCCCAAATCTGTGAACATGAACAGTTGCAAGAAGATAATACAAGATGACAAATCAGTACAATGGCCAGTGCATTAACTATACAATATTATACAGTAACGTTTGCAGGAAGGATCTGGCTAACTAACATGCACCGCAGTCTAAACTGTTCCTACTCCAAAAAAAGAGGTCTTGAAGTTGCATTATAGTTCTGTACAAACGTCACGATGACATCCATGGTCAATCTGGAATAATACAAACCTTTGCAGATGCCCTTTTAGTAAGGGTAAACCAGGTTATATATGGGGAGAGAGATAGCGGTACTTGAACAGGCTGGTTAGAACTCTGTAGCTTGGAAAAGGAATGAGTTCAGAAGAAACACAAGAGGCGTATAAAGCTATTAATGTTGTGGAGAAGACGGGGAGAGCATAATTATTCATCATTTCTTATAACACAGTTTTGATGACTCCTAGCTCTTACCCAGCAATAGGTTTAAAATAAACATTTTTTCATGCACCACATAATTACACAGTGGAACTGGTTGCCACAGGATGTTACAGATGTCAAATGTAGAAGTAAGTTTAAAAGCTAATCAGAGGAATTTACATAATAAAAATTATTAAAGTGTTATTAAACACAACGTGGATGGAACTTCTGGCCAAGGACAGTCGTTCTCATAGTTTGGCTCTTAATACTTGAGAATGCCTTGTTAGGCTAGAACAAAAAATTGACAGTTCACAAGGTTTATGATACTGGTAGGGTGACTTTGGTTATTTTAAGCTTCATATGTTTTAAAATCTCAAAGTCCTTTCTATGTAGGAGGTTTTACAAATAGTTTGGAACTGACCTAATTTGCTTGTAGATGTGTAGGAGGACAGAATCACAACTATAAAAAGTAGTTAGATCTTAGCTTCAAAATAAGAAAATGCCTCTAATAAACACATGAAGCCATGGTTGTTTAAGGACTGGCTTGTAAACTATTTGCAATATCCAGTATTTTTTTTAATAATCCAGTATAACTAAATTTTTAATTATCAGGTATGCAAGTCAAACACTCTCCTATGAAAGGACATTTTTCAAATACAAGTGAGAAGCTGTCTATTGATGGATTGCTTACATAGAAATGGATGATTGCCTTTTAGTGCAGTAATTAAATGGTACCTTAAGGAACTGTCAGATTCTATTAATGCTCTAAGCACTGTTTTCTTTTCCATAATGTTTGGTTGTGTCATTCTGGGATGGCAGTTCTGTTGCAGGCAGAAAACAGGTATTGGCTATGGTTGGAGTTTGTAGGATTGCGTGGAATTCCCTTCAGTGGTTTTGCAAACTTGTTTACCAAAAACAGTCCCAAAACCTGTTCTGACAGTTGGTGCTCACTGTAAGTTTGGTGCTGCTGTGAATCCTCTTCTCTTGGTATACCCCTTGCTAGACCGTAGAAGAAAAGGCTGATGACCCGGACTTGCTGTTGCCTGGCTTTCTCTGGCAGAGAATTCAGCCTCTGGTTGCGCTCTTTCCCCTTACATATTTCCATGGACTCTTCCACACCATGACCAGTAAACTCAACATGGCAGCATTCATGGTGGGCCCTGACTTGTTCTGATCTTCTGGCTTGAGGATTTCAACTATTTCTGACACAAAAGAATTTTTTTAATCCTGTATTTTACTGTAAGAAAGTCAGGCCACAGGAGTTTGTGTGTCTGAAAGACTCATTAAAAAAAAATCAAATCACAAAGCAGGAAAGTATAATGAAAATATAAGGAAGAAAACAGTTGAGAATGATTTAATCCTTTCCTGATTTGTGTGTGCGTTACCGAGTAACTCTTCTGTTTAAGAAAACAAAAGTTTGTATCCAAAAATATGGGTGTTAGAGGTAGGAAATTATATAGAAGAATTTTGCAGGGCTCTCAAAATAGTCACTGAGGGTACCTAGGGGTAGAAGAGATCCTAAAAAGCAGAAAAATACCTACAGGAAACACATGGAGACAACAACAAAAACCTAGAGCTTCCATGTGTGAGTTCAGAAATCTGTTACGTATTTTCTGGTTAAAAATAGTGTAGCAGTAGTGAAGCCAGTGGGAGCAACCAAGTCCATGTGGAGTTGGATTTTTCATGAGGATGGGGAAGAGGAAAACTAGAAGATCTTTTGTAAGAATTGCTGAGGACTGTGCATGCCATAAACACATCTAGTTTTTGCACAGAAATAGTTTCAGAGTTTATTTGGATCAGCTACGTATGTGCACAACATCCAACCGTGAGGAACTGGAAAATGTCATGATGTACAGGATGTTACTGAAGTGGTGAGAATGGCATGAGGAGCAACCTCTGCATTGAGGGTGTGGATCTAAAAGAGAAGCAAAATGTGAAAATAGGCTAAGGTGATTGTGACTCTCACAGTAGCAAATTCTAGCATGATAAATTTAGTCCCTAAAAGAATAAAGCTTGGTGACCTATTGCTTTGATTCCATTTTTTTCCCAAGAACAAATGTACCACTGCTCTTTGATGGAGTGCCTGAAGTACTCTGAAGTCCTTGATGTCATGGCTTTTTTGGAGTTTAGCTGACCTGTAAAAGATGAAGTCGTACAGTTTTAGACAAGCATCTCTCACACTGGTGTGAACTGGTCTGAAATGGTTTAACTTTTCAGTTTCTTATCATTTTAGTATTTTCTCATCTTGAAAATGAAAGCTTACTGTTTCAAGCCTCGAGTCACAAATCTGGCTGACAGGGATCTGAAAAGGCCCTGAGAAGGAAGTTATATTTCAGGATAGCAGTTGCTACAAATTAGCCCTTTAATAGTAACATATCCCAGAATTTTGTTAAAACAGTGTTGGGCAGGTATTTTGAAGGCCACAGTGGCCCGTAGTTAAATCTTGAGGGAGGAGGACCATTTCAGGGTAGAACCTTAAGTTAATTTTTCCCATCAGTTTCTTTTTAAAAACACCCCATAGTATTGGAAAAAAGGAAACAATTCCTTTTCTGGGGGGGTGGGAAGAAGAGGGGGCTTGAAGGATTTGACTATTTCAGATTGGTGAAAAACATCAATAGAGTACATGGATATTTTAGCTATATGCTCACATTCCAGCAGGACTAGGACTTCTAAAAGCATTCTGGGCACTGTGCAGCTTCATTGTAGTAAAAAAAAAACATAGGGAAGCAAGCTTTTGGAAAAAATCCTAAACTCTTGAATACTAAGCAGTAATTTAGCCATGACTGGAGGGAGTTCAGTATTGTCTGGTCAGAACTGCACGTAGGTATTATGGCCTGTGCTGGGGTTTCTGCTGCTCATCTGGGAGCTTGCTAGTTCTGAGCAAGCTGATGGACGTTCATGGAGGGTGCCTGTGCCCTCAAGACTATAAATCTGAGATAAGATTGAAGAGACAGCTGTATCATCTTGATTATTCTTATTCTCATGAAACTTTAGACAGACTTGATGAAAGCCAAACAAAATATTTTGTTCTGTGGTTGAAACACTAAGCTTGATGTGATGCTGATTTAGTAATTTGCCATTATCTTTTCACATTGTGTTAGAAAAGCTTTCTGCAACAGAAAAGTGGTGTAATGTGTCAACAGGGAGAGCTTATGGCCTTCAGCATTTTTGTTAAGCTTGTAGTTTTGCTGCTGTATGTGATCTGTTACTCCTAGTTAATAAAATGTTTTCTTTATTGTTAACATATCCTTGCATCTCCTAAAATTTAGAGTAAATCCCCATGTAAAATGTACTGGTGTTTGGATTTGGTCCACAGATGCTTTGGAGCTCTAACAGTCTCGCTTTTTTAATGCATGCAAGCAAACAAAAGAACAAAAAAAAAAAAAAATTAGGTAATAAAAGGAGCATCTTTTTCCAGCTGGCAAGAAATAGGGAGTGGAAGAAAATAATATATGGAGGGGGAAAAAAGCTGGATAAAAGAAAGAAGGAAAAGACAAAGAGGACAAGAAGAGGAGGATGTGTAACAAGCAGAAATTGAAGGTTTGAAGATAAGTTAAGAATATT
Organism: Rhynochetos jubatus; assembly: GCA_027574665.1. NCBI lineage: Eukaryota > Metazoa > Chordata > Aves > Eurypygiformes > Rhynochetidae > Rhynochetos > Rhynochetos jubatus. The sequence goes on from CM050652.1 coordinate 16,003,668, forward strand.
AAAACAACTTACACAAAAAGTGAATGAGTATCATACTGAATATAAATGAAAGAATGAAAGAGAATAGGAGTGGGACTGGAAAGAAGCCAGGATAATTCTCAAATTTAATAGAGGCTAGAGAGGAGTTTAATGGAAGCAAAGCACATTTCCCGACAGGTTTAATTGCCGGGTCTGTTATACAGCAACTGCAGAGCTGGAACCCATGAGGAGCTGTGCACCTTCGCTGCCGTTAGCTGATGCGAGCGTGAGCCACGTGCACCTCTCTGTAGCCTTGGGGTCAAGCAGGGCCTGTGGTACTCCACTCGAGGAGTACTCCAGTACCGTGGCTCCTGGGCATGGCTGCCTCGACAGGGACCTGCGACTGAACCCCCAGAGGGACAGTGAAAGTCAGGTCTGAGAAATTTGCCTTTAAATTCCAGTTTTTACACTTCTTTGAAATGAAATAGGGAATAGGTATCATAGGATGGTGACAGCAAAGAAACCTTTCATTTTTTATATTGGAGATCATTAAATAAATACCTTGTTTTGTGAGTTGCAGCACAAGTAGTAGCAACCTTCTCTACTCCTTCAGCATCAGCAGCTTCAGAGAGATTTATAATTAACAAACTGATGTATTTATAAATTATGCCCGATTTACAATGAATAAGTTGATTGAAATGCAACTTTGCTGGAGCATTGGCTTGTTGGTTTGGATACTGGAAAATAGTTGTTGAGATCTGTAAACAGACGTTCTACTGGCAAAAAGTAATGGTGGTTCACATTTTTCTTGTGGTTTGTATTCAAGCATTGACTTTTAAGGCTGTATACATTTCTATTCTGTTCTTTGCCTGTGCGTTTCAAAACAAAATCAGAAAGTAGCATACATTATTTAAAACAAAAAACCAAACCCAATCAACCAACCAAAACGAACCCCCAAACTTACACAATGCTAAAATGTCATCCAAGTAGCACAGCAGTTATTGAAGAATAATATACCTTTTATTGTAGTCTCTACTTAGATTTAAATTGGGCCACAGCAATTACCGAGCAGACTGCCATGTGGCCTTTATTTTTGCATGGCCAGTTCCTTGTCTCCTCAGTTCTTGAATACTCTCAGACCCAGCTGTCTGACTTAACAATTACGTTAATATTTTTTCAGGTACAAACTTTGTAATGCTGTGAAGATAATTTTGAGAAGTCTTGTTAATTGACAAGTCTAATTTTACCTGATGACTCTAGAACATTAAGGCTGCTACCTGCTTAGGTTTGCATCCTTCAATATTTTTTTCTGGGCAAACTATCCAGTTTGTATCTTTCTCTTAAATTTTGCATTTTCCCCGTAGGCTTTAGAAAAAGTTTAATAAAAAGAAATCCTATGTTGCAGGTCCACTTGCTTTTCAGATAATAATCCATTAAATATTTTATTTGGTTTTAATAAATCCTTCCAATAACATTTTTTGGAGAAATGACCCTGCATTTTATGATGTTATCATATGTTCCTTCATATTGCAATATGCTTTATGTAGTACTGCATGCAAACTCATAATGTAAAGAACTTTAGTGGAAAAGAGAGATGCATTTTTGGATTTATATAGCATACAGATGCTTTTTAGATAGACTGCAAGTTTTTATGGAAAAAACAACTAAAACCAAGTCAAGTGTGGTAGGAAAGGTGACTCTCCCCTTACACCAAATGTCTCTGTTATATGTGCTATACAGGAATAATGTGATTAACTTCTAACAGCTCTTGAGAGAACAAATTGTAGTTAATAAATAAAGTAATTTCATATTACGTAGTGTAAAACATTCTAAAAGGGAGTTTATGGAAGCAGCCTGTAGCAGTTTCATAGTACTTGAGGGAAAATAACCCTCTAATTCTGGCAGTCTGAAAGGTTTGCACATTCAGTGACCATTTTTCCATAGGTAGGGTGCTGTTACTACAACTGAGCTTGTTGCTTTTAAAATAAAGAGTGTATTAAAAAAGTTAGAATTAAAAAGAAAAAGCTCCAAACAGTTGATGGTCACCAATTTGTCCTTCCTGGACACTAGCTTCTTGTGTAAAAATCAGCCTATGCTGTATGTTTTCCAAACCCTGGAATATAGATTTCTGCCCTCCCCTCCCCTCCCGCCCCTAGGAAATTGGCAGATCTGACCTGAACAGTTAGTTTCTCTGTGGAAATCTGTCCACTTAAATTTGGAAAATTATCACACAGCCTGAAGAGAGAAGTGGTGGCTTTGGAACTCTGACCAAGGACAAACTCTGATTCGGAGATGAAAGTGCTGCTTGACGTACAGGGCCTTGGGCGAGCAGAAACTGTTTACAAGCCAGCAGTTGAGATGCTGGTGGAGCAGGTAACAGAAATGTTAAACACCCTTTTATCGAGTGCTGCCTACAGGAGCCATGGGCAGTATTTACAGTGACTGGGAAATGTCAATCCTTTCCATTCCCTCTTTCTGTTTGCCTTCACCTCTCCTTCGGTGCAGGACAAGCAGAGGTCTGACCATAGTTTCTGCAGACCCTGCTCTCATGGTCTTCTTGGTCATTAGAAAATACCGACTTGGGAAGAGAGCGCTGCTGGTAAGGGGAGTGTGCCTTAGCAACTCTGCTAGGAAGTGGCTGAAACACGAATGTGTTGATGACAGGATGCCAGTAGCTATATCCAAGAACTAAAAACCAACCAAGCAAGCAAAACAGTAGCCAGGTAAGGAAAACTGCATCAGATCTGAGAAAACAATGAACTCTTTGCTCCATGGGGAGGAAACGGGCTGCTGACTGCTTTGGTCATGAATTAGCATGACCTGCACAAATGCTACCCCTTGTTGTGGTGGGTCGGGGGTGGTGTTTAACGTCACAGGGAGAGAAAATCGCAGGTCGTACTGCTGGACATCTTACCTGGCTCTAAAGCTGTGCAAGAACTATGAGGACCAGTTAGACCGTAGCCTTCATTCTGATTTTGTACCTGGCCTGTACTGCAAGGCTGAGTGATCTAGACGGATGTGTCTTGTGCTTGAGGCACAAGAAGGCCGTTCAGTAAACTTGAACTTTCATAAGGCTGTCATACATCACTAAAGTTGATGTATCATCTGCTGTGTTTTAAAGACAACTCCTGTGCTTCAGAATTTTTACTGAAAGAGTATATTTACTTAAATTTTCATGTGTGTGCTGGTTGGAGATGGCCTACAAAACCCTGAGCAGCTTAAGAGTTTGATGCTTTAGCTCTGAAGGCTTCAATTTATCAGTTGAAATACTTTGTGAGAGGGTGTTTAGGATACAAGTAACAGAGTATGTCTGTATTGAAACAAGTCACCTGTGTGTCAGTGCTGCTAGCGCTGATACCACACTATACTAAGTTTCCAATTAAAAGTAACACTAAGAAGAAAGTGAATCTTTCTTCTCCTGTTGTGCTGACCTTGTGTGATGGCCGGGAATTCATCTCTGTGGGTTTGTAAGTGTAGATCTGTAATTCACTGTAAAACAAACAAAAATCTGTGCCTTGGGATATTTGGGCAATGCCATACACCAGACTTTAAGGTTCCCTCTCAGCCTGAAGCTTCTCATGCTAATGCCATAACTGCTCATTTTGTGCTCTCATTCTTTTTGAAATAGAAGAGGAAAATCACATCTTTAAGCCAATTAAAGGAAAAAAAGAAGAAAAGATGGAAAACAAAACAGTGAACTGTGATGGAGTTGTGAACTAGATTAAAGATGAAAGTGTTCATCTTGTTTAAGAAGCTGCTTGCTTTGTCATTCTGCCTAGCGAGAGCTTTTGGAAGAGCTTTTACAGCCACCTTTACACTTCTTACTTTTTTTTTTTTTGTCTCCTGGGTATTGAAGATCAAAGAATAGGTTAATTCAGAGAGTAAAGTTTTGAAGGTTTGAGTGCCAGGAAGACAGGGAAGTAGTTCAGTATGTTATAATGGGATGAAATTAGGTAAAATCTAGAATGATTATCAGAACGTATTTAGTGCTTAGAGATATTAGATTAAGTGTCTCAAGGGAAGTAGGAAACACTCATGAGTTTTAATTGCTTAAACTGTTACAACAATAGAGAATGTATTAGAAATAACATATTTAGAGGTTTTTTGCACTGGAGTTAGTAGATATAGAAGATATATGTAAGTTTAAAAGAAAAGGTTGGTTTCCTTTAGTTTAAACTTATACATCCCACCTCTCTTCTGATAATTCTTATAATCTATCCATTTATTACTTAAAAAAACCCCAGCAAAACCCAACAACAACACCTCCTCCCAAAACCTAGACAAACTTAAACCAATCCTAGACTGCTAAACACATTCAATGATATTGAGGTGGATGTTTATTTGTGCTATCATTTTCTTCAAGTTTAAAAATAAACAACAGAAAACCTTCTCAAATTGCAGAGGAAGCAGATTTAGGGTGCTCATGTGAGCTGCTGTAATGACAGTAGACTTCAGGCTCTCATTCTGGTTTGAAACATTGGATTTTTTTTTCAATTTTATTTCTTAAGACTAAAAGATTAATTTCTTTGGTGCCGAACACCTGTTTTGTTGTGGGTTTGTGGTTTGGTTTTGGGTTTTTTTGGTGGGGATTTTTGTTTGTTTGGGTTTTTTAAATTTCCCAAACCTAGGCCTTTAACTCAATGAGATGAAAAACTACTACATGAACTATTTTTCTTTTTTCCTATCTTTTTTGTGTTTTCTCTTGGTTAACTGGCTCGAAGAGTATATACTGAAGAATAGAATAGTGTGAGTAAAAGTAAACCACGTGGTATGACAGCAGCCAATTATTAGCAACAGGCTGGACCCATCTACTAGAGAGTCTGCCTGGAAGTTTTGTTGATTGTTTTTAAAATGTTGCAGATGTATTTAAAAGGATTCTTCTGAGTATTAACTGCCACTTCAATAAAAAAAGCAGTAAAAAAAAAAAAAAAAGAAAGAACAAGACCCAAAGTCAAAGTGTCTTTAATAAATTAGCATTTTTCAGTGTAATGCTTTCATAGATGTAAATTCCTTTTTAAGTTGTGTTGAATATTATTAATAGAAAGACTTGTAATACCATCATTTGGAAATATTAATGTTTATTTCTATAACATGTTCAGAAGACTCATGTTCAAAGAACTGTATAGGATTTAATATGCCAAATTATTTTGAAGGAAATCTTGCTATCTGTCTTCTCATTTGGAACATGTTTTATTTTTAATGAGATCTGATCGGCAGCGACTATGTACACAAATGCACAATTTGTGCCCTCAGTTTTTCATACAAATTAAGGTAATCTTCAGTAGTAAACTGGCCATAATGTTGAGACATTTGAATTAAAACATGGAAACACAACTAACAGTCCTGCTGATTTTATTTTTTGTTTAGTTTTGCCTTGATAGGATTTTTTAATGTAAGTGATAAAATCTATTCCTATGGTTCTTGGGGTTGTGAATGCATATTTAAGAGAGGAGTTACACTTTGAAGAAAACTTGAAAACAAAGTATTTATTTAGAGAAGAAATGTATTCAAAACAGTATTTTCTACCATTTGTTTTGTTGTTATTGAAGGATTTGTGTCTTTAATAGACTTTTTTTTCCCTTTTTTTTTTTCTTTTGACTTCTACTCTCCCTTTTGCCTGTAGTGAAATTGTAATACTGTTTGATTTCTATCTGTTGCCTTGGTAATAACTTTCATGTCACAAATCCAGTATTAACTTGACTGCAGGGCCATACAGGAGGAAGTGTGTGAACTGCGTGGGTGGAAGCAAAGTCTTTGCTGAAACATAAGCCTTGGGTTATCAGCAACTATGCTATAGCAATTGCATGAAGTAAAATGTCTTTGCTTTATATCGGGTGTGTACACGGTGTGGCTCTCCAGTCAGTTAAACGTTCGCGTTGCTCATATGTAGAGCCAGGTAATGAAATTAAGTCAGAGCAGCGATGTTGTTTATAAATCATTCATGCATGATTGCTGGAGGAAGTTCCCTAAATAGCAATAATCCTTGATTTGTTTGTTTGTTTTAATGTATTATTTGTCTAGACAGCTCCTGGAGCAGAGTTAGGTCTCAACGGGTTCTTATGTTATTACATTTCTAATAACATTTCTAATAATGTTATAAAAATTTCTCTCTTACGCAAATGGTAATGTTTAATCTGCATCATTTCACTGAACTCTACATTTTTGTTCTCTCTAGTAAAGGCCATTTTTTGTTTTTGAGACTTATAAGGAAATCAGACAGCAAACAGTGATCAATTTAAATTTTTCCTTAAAGTACAGGAGAGTAGTAAGGGGAGAGGATTTTGTTTGTGCCATAGATTTGCTCACATCTACGAATTTTTGGAGGGCACCAATTATTCAACTGTTGGGCTGTGTTCTTAGCAATAAGACAGCATCTCCTCCTTAAATGAAAACCAAAGAATATATGAATGTGAAATAATTCAAAGCTCACAATGTAACCAGTCTTGAAAAGACACAGAATTGAAGTATAAAAGGTCACCTGGCTAGATGCTGCCTGATACAGCAACGTGAACAAACCCAGTGAAATATATTAGTGATCCCATTCAAACATAGAGTAAGAGATATGATGCCCTTTAGATCTGTTTATTCACCTTTACTTTAAGGGCATAGGAACCAGTTCTGTAAATTGGATTCTTTGGAGTCTGTCAATAAGAGTTAAGCTGCTGTGGGCTAGTCAAAGTGCTGTGCGCCACAGAGGTTGAGACGCACCAAAAAGATGGCTGAAAGGTTATGTGCGACGCAAAGATTTACCATAAATGAAAGCAGTCCGGAAATGGATCATAAATAAAACATAGTGACATCTAAAGGCTAATCAGGACTTTGTTATTGTGAGCAAAGAGATCACTATGGTCAGAATAGCCCATATGGAAGGTGCGATGCGGAATACAGTCACCAGATCGGAATAAAGACGAAATCACTGAAGAGACTCTTAATTCCTTGGTGCGGTGAGAATGAATGCTGTCTGCAAGGCCAGCGTGGAGAGTGAGTGGTAGCAGGGAGAGCCCAGGGAAGGAGTGGGATGTCAGGATGGGGAAATTAAACAGCACTCAGCTTGTCATCTTTGGAGTGGCTGGGTCATCCATGAAGTGTCTTCCAAGGTCAGGTGTTGTCAGAGCTGAGGGGTGAGTTTAGTCTCACAGGTGGAAGGGGACTCATCTGTAACTGCTAAAAATGGTGTTTGTTTTTTTTTTTTTCTCAGAGTACTAACAAGTCTGTTGGGAGGTAATAATACTTCAGAGTGTGATTTGGGAACTTTTTCGTGAGAGAGGAAAATCCTTTTGTGATGTTTTATTTCCTTTCAATAGCCACTTGCATATCACACTCACACAAAGTATGTTTTACAGATGTCCTGGAATTAGAAAAAACACTGTGAGGCTACATTATTATTGGCAGAATTTCATGTCTTTTACAGAGGCAGCTAATTATTTTCTACATTTCATAAGGGAAAAGTAGAGCAGACAGCACTGCTGATTCAAACAGGGGGGAGAAACCAAAAGCACAACAAAATAATCAGCCAAGATAATTTGGGCTTTCTTACCCCACTCCCTGTTCCTACTTAGTTATATTATTTCTACACGATGTTTTTAGACTTGGGAAGGAGATGAGAAAACTTTACGAGATTTTCAACTTCAGGACTTTAAAATATAGATTTAGTACCAAAATTATGAATTTGGTTCTTCAAAACGATTTAAAGTTGCCAGACTGTAAGGAAATATTTAGATTCTCCTTCATCTCTTTGGTTTGCTACTTTCAGGGCAAATTGTCTATAGCCACAGAATCACTAAGGTTGGAAAAGACCTGTAAAATCAACTAGTCCAACCATCAACCCAACACTACCACACCCACTAGACCATGTCCTCAAGCGCCACGTCTACACGTTCACAAGATACAGTGGAGTCCATGTCTGAGTTATAATGTGCGTGAAGTGAGGACCAGGTAGTCAGGTGAAAAGGGAGGCAAGTCCCAGCTTTCCCCTTGGTTTTCTGATTTACATGATGAGAGATGAACATTTGTCATATATGCTTGTCATCCTTGGAAATGTTACCTTTTTTACTGGCCTTCTTAATATGAAGAAACAGTTCCTTCTGTGTGCTAAAGGTAATACTTGTTGCCTGTGTATGTCAGTGAGAGGAGGAAGCAGGTAAAAGTACTGAAAAAAGTACTGACATCCACTTTGGCATCCAGGGCTATAAGGAGCCAGGTAAGATCTCACTAAAACTTGCACCAATTTGTTGTTTTTTAACAATTTTTTGAATGTAACCTTTTAAAATCTTCTTCAGTCCTGTGTCTGAGCCCTCACAGAGTCTGAGAAGAAGGGACTGAAGCAGAGTGTAACTACAGTGTAAAATCACAGTAAGATACAAAGTACTGAAAGAAATCTTAGGAATGTGCTGAGTCAGCAGCCCCATCCCATTTGCAGGCAGGAGCAGAAGAAAAGGGATCCTACAAGAATGAGAAGTTGTAAATTATGCTTGTTAGTGATGGCACTTTTTCAATTTCACGTTCCAAAAATTTTAGATTTTTCAAGAACCAACTTTAATACTTGAGAAGCAAGTTTACATTTTAGTTCCGAGCTGTGATATATGACCGTACTGTCATCCTTTTACAGTGGAAATAAAAGACAGGATACAGGCTGATGTTTCTTTCTGATGCATGCAAGAATGGAAAGTGACATTTTAGTGAAATGAGACAGCTTTTAAGGGAAACATATGCTCATTCCAAATAATTTTCCTTTCTTTTCTTTTTTGTTTCATATAATTATAGAGAAACAGTCATTGTGTTAAACCATTCATGATTTGAAAATTATCAAATACAGTACAGTACTCTTTGCTATCTCATATGGTTTATTAGTTTTGAATAAGTAAAATCAGCGAGACATAACTCCCTGTATTTTCCAGGGTACGTAACCCTATTTTGAATGCTCACATCTTACAGCAAAGAACAGTTTTTTGATGATTCTTGATTATTCTTGTCGCATTGTGACAAATAAACTTGGGCACAGACAGAATTCCGAATAGCGGCAGAAATAGGATTTCTTGTAGTAACATATGTATAGCATAATTGACTGTACTGAGATCTGGAACACAGGTTCTGCAAGATGCCCATCAGATCGCCACAGGTATTTGGATCTCACTCTTTGTTGTTTTAAGACATTTGTTCATTTAAACTAGCTACAAAATAAACAAATGCTCTTACTGTCGAATTCCTTCTCTCTGCAAGCTCTAGTCTGCTCACCTCTTTAAGCATCTCTGCCTAAGATTCTCCTGCCCAAACGTGTCTTCAGTCGTGCTTGAGCAACTGTAGTGACTTTTACTGACGTGCATAGCTGTAACCGATGCCATAATCTCTGGAACTCTCAGTGCAGAAATGAATATTAACTAGGCGATAGATATAGGTAAACAGTTAGAGATGGTAGATTTCTGTCCAGTTTTGGAAATCTTAATTTTCTTATAATGTAACATGCTACTGGAAACAACTGGTGGGGCAGGTAGACTAGGCAATGCTAGAGAGGGAAATAAAGGAAGAGAGAAGATAAATGCATTAGCCGAGATGGACAGAGATTTAAAATTGTACTGGAAATCTTCTTTTGGAAGAAGAAATTAATTCCACAGTTAGGTGCTTAGCTCACTTGCCCTTCCCAGCAGAACCTGGGAGCCGTGTTTAGGTTTTTGCCACATGAAAACTGAACAAGTAGCTTTTGGTCATCTGTGACAACACTTGAGCCCTCATTTCTGCTGCCACTTGTGAGGATATGTTGAAGCAAATGGTGGTGTAAAGGAAAAGATGCTATTATGTAAGTTCTTTCTCAGCTAGTCTGAGGGCTGTGCTTGTTCTGTTCACCATGTAGAAAAAGAAAATCCTTTTTCTTTCCCTGAAGGAACGTTATTCCTTAAAGTTACTTAGCCAAGTGACATACCAGTTTAAGCACATTTTCTAAGTCAGACCAGCAACTTGCTGCCCTTAAGTGACACATTTTAGCTTCCTGTGGTGTGCATATTACAATAGTATTCACGCAGTGATAAGAATTTTGAGCTTCTCTAATTGAGTGAGAAGACTCGTTTGAGCTAGATTTTAGCTTGGAAGAAATTGTTGTTCAGCTCCTGTGAATCTCTTGGTCTCCCTGAGTCTTCAAAGTCGTATGTGCAGGGTTGTGCAGGGTGGCTAGAGCCGTATGACTGTCATTGGCCTGGGCAGCTCCAAGGTCTGTCTTTCATCTTCTCTTGCACTATCAAAGCTGATCTGTGGCTCATCTTTTCAGTAAATCAGCTTTTGGCTTTTGCTAACAACATAATCTTGCAGCGATTCCACGCTTGCTGCATGGTAAACCATCCTGTACAGAATTACTGAAGTAAATTTGACATACACATGTTAACATTTTTATTTATATAAGCATATCTTAGGTTCTGCGCATTAGCTTATTACTTTTTATTCTATCTAAATATAGTTATGAAGAGGTTATAAGCAACTGTTTTCTACAAAATCTTTCTCAAGTAGACATTCTTCATCAAGTAGAAATAATTTACTTGTTTGGGGATTTATCCTGGTTTCATAACAAACAAAATTCTCTGTCTGGAACAAATTAACTGCCATTCAAGGACTAATTTCTTCCTCCATGGTAGAAATGTCTTCCTCTGTGGCACTGCTTTTCAGACAGACTGCTGCATTCCCTGTCACAGACACTCCCCAGAGGTTTCAGATCAGAATCACATCTGCTGCTCTGAGTCACAACTTCATCCTATCCTTTGGAGTTTCAGTGTTCATTAGGCTAATTAATGATCGAGTACATGATTTTGACATGGCTTGGCTGTTTTGCCATATCAGTTAGCTTTCTTGAAAATTCAAGGTACTGGCTATTTTCTGTCTACTAAATAAATGGTTATATGCAAGACTTTAAGCAGCTTCTTTGTGTGGTCGTTAAAGTCAGAAAATGTACGTTGCTGCCTGGTATAGCCTTGCTTGAGCTGCAGGGGTGTGTAAACCCCCCAAAACCTGTGTTTGTGGCTGGGAGTGGCCAGACAGAAACCACTCTATAAGGGGGTTCTTTCCCTGTGTAAAATTAGAGGTATTTTAAGATGAGAGGATCAGAAGGGGGAGAATGGGAGCAGAATATAATGCTGAAGTTAGTTGCTCACTTTAATAAAGCAGAACAACACGTAGTGCTGAGTCTGCTGCTGCTTCATTGGGATGCTGTGGTTTTCTCTTGTACCAACAGACTCCCCACCAGTTTGTCTTCACCTCTGCTTACGTACCTATACTGCTTTTCCAGGTTTTTGAGCGAAGGTGCTGTGATAGAGTCACCTTGTTGCTCTTCTCAAGCTGACAATACCTACTTATATTGTGTGTATTTGTTTATACACGTTATAAATCTAACAATGGATAAATGTTAAAATTGAGTTCGCTGTTGTGTATCCGCAGTTACGTACATCATGTATCCAAAGTGTGTAGGCTTTTTCTCTCTCTGGGCAATTTTAGAGATTTGAGGAAACAATGGGAAATTCTAGGTTAAAGATAAATGAGATATACATGGAGTATTTCTAGACAGAGAAAGGTTGAAGACGTGACAGTTCTAAATTAAGCTGCTGTTCAAGTAAGTAGAAATAGATCTAATTCACTTTGCTTTATTTCTGTAAGTTGTGGGTAGGAACATAAACTTGTCTTGATACTGATAAAAGGTGGTTTGTGTGTTTAACTGCCTGCAGTATTTGCAAATAAAATGTATTTGCAAAATATGTTTGTTAGGTACGGTAAACACAGAAATCTTGTGACTGTTGCATGTCTGAGCCAAATTGAACCAATTGCTAGTAGTATGGGACTGCCTTCGTTGAAGATCAGAGAGATCGCACTGACCACCCATATAAAGGTAATAGATTTACTAGCTTTTGGGGAAGACTGAAACACTGTGTGGCCAGGTGGTGAGAAGGCACTAGAGAAAGAATATATCTATCCTTCACTCTTCAAGGGTTTTGACCCTGCAATCTTCTAAACCCATGTTCTGTGTCCACCATGTTTGAAGAATGACTTGACTGGGAGAGCATGACCTTTGCTTCAGGAGATGCCACCTTACTTGTGGGACCAGATTTCCCCAAGAGGATTAAGAATGCTTGGTTTCTAATCATCTGGCTAGGTATTAGCCACCAAAGGGCAATGTATCTAAAAATAGTAACTTTTTGTTGCTTGCCCAACAAAGTAAACTAATATTTCTGTGAATTATGCAGTAATTCATGTGTTGTTCTTGTGACGTAGCCTTTGAGGAAGTTTTCTTCCATGGCATATCTCCAAATATCTGTGAAGAACGCTGAAGAGAGGCATACCCTAATGCTAAAGGGCACGATTATGTGTGTATACATACTACTATTTGGTATATTCTAAATGCTATGAAATTTTTGAACTTGCAACCTACATAGACAGGTCTGCCAGATAAGTATTAAGATTTTTTTCAGTTGATTTTTCATGTGTGTTGTCTCTGGTTTGGTTTTTTTTTTCCATGCTCCTCATATGAGAGTATAGTCAGCAAAAAGATAACATTCTTTCAGTACTCCTTGTTCAGAAACTGGATTTGTATCATATGCTTTTGCCTATTCTCAAAACTATACAAGTTCTGATTTTCTCCAGTCTCCCATTATGTGGCAGTCTCTTTATGCCTGTAATAAATGTTGACAACTCCCAGCTCAACCCTTATTCTCATCAAATGCAGACTGTTATGTTGCTCAGGTTTCTGAGTGCCAGCCCGAGATAAGGACTTGAATGCAAAGGCAGCTGGCTTAAGGTTTGTGTCTAGGGGAGACATTACTGAGTCTGGTAAGAGGCGGCAGCAGTCTAAACAACAGCGGCGTGTCAGCCTTGACCTTCAGGGGGTGCCCAGATCTCCAGCGTTCAAGGGCAAAACACGTATTCTTTTGGCTTGTCTTAGCAGTATTCCTGATAAAAACTGTTGTGAGCCCATGAAAGAAGCTGTGTGCTTCTTTCCGACATGATGATGCCACAATGATCCACGCTTTCAGCTGATCTGAACTAGGCTGCTTCAGTGTATTTTGATTCTGTGTGTTGAGCTCTGGCTTATTCAACACACCTAGACCTGTCTCCATGGGAAGAACAGCTTACTGTAGCTGCTGGGCTAGGTTTACAGAGCTTAACATAGCTTTTCCTTTTTTTTTTTTTTTTTTTTTTTGTGCTTTCTCCCTGTTCCTTAAAGCACAGAGTTGTCAGGTAGATACTGTGCAGTTGTACAGTTGATGACTCAGAAAATGTGATGTTTCCTTTCTCTGCTTTACTAATCTTGTATTTCCCTACTCCAGGCTTTTTACCTGTGCTATCTATTGAAAGCTATTCACCTTTAATTTTCTTTTCCCCTGCTGTGCAAGTTTGCTTCCTGAACCTGGTTCTTAAAACCAAACAAAATAAAGTAACCTTCATAGCGCAAAACCTCCATGAGCAGCAGAGGTCCATAGCGTCTGTGGGCCGACATTGTTGTAAGTCAGGGATTAGCGGCGCTTCCTCCTTAGCTCATCTCTCCCCATCTGTCAGCATCCATTTGGTTTTTTGCCTTGTGTTTATATTGCAGGCTTTCTGGGAGACGTCATTTATTTGTTCTGGTTTTGTGCAGCACTTAGCACACCGAGTCCTTCCCCGTGGTGGAGACAGGTATTTCCGTAATACAGTCAACCTTTAGGAATGAGGCTGCGTGATGTTTTGCTTCCGACAGTGTAACTTTGCAGACAGTTCTCTTCTAAATAATGGTTTTCATCCCAATGTGGAATGTAATGATCTGATTTCTCCCCTCCTCCTTCCCCCTAAGGCCCACTGATGCATAGCTTGTGCTGTCCTTATCCAGGCTTCCCTTCCAGAGGAAGGTTGTAGCCTTGCACTGGCCAAACGGTCACAGGCAGCAGCTTCTGCACAGGCCAGCGTCTCATTTCTCTAACAAGAGCAGTATTTCCATTTAAAGGAGAAAAGAAACCCCACATAGATAATCCTTTCTATTTACTGCAATGAGAGGAAGGAGCTTTACTGATGATATGTGACACCTTTTTTATAAATGAAGCTGAGATTTTAAATTCTTTGTGAGAAGGTGGTTAGCTGTCGCCCTTTTTTTGCCAGTGCACGTGCAGCTTGGAATTGCAATGTCAGTGTTCGTGTCTGAGGGTGCAATAGTTTATCAGAACTGAACTTTATAACTCCAGAATATTTGTATTTTATATTGCAGCATGCTTTATTTTACAGTGAAATATTTAAATGAAGAACATACATGACCATCCAGTAGTAGATTGGAGAATTCAAGTACGATAATGCTTTGCCGGTCTCTCTGGTATGCCGTCTTACGTTAAATACTACTCACTTCTTAAAACACCAGAGTAATCTGAGTTGTTTGCCAGACAGTGCTGATTATGCCAGCAGTTGCAAAAGTGCCCTCAGTCTTCTCAGTGTTAAAATGATGTGCAGATCAACAAGTCCGTCTTCTGCAAAGAGTGCTGGGCTCTTCCCCGGTCAGGAGCCATGTGCCTGCTGAAGCTCCAGTGGTCCCAGTGAGATGACAAGAACAAGACCAAGTTTTGCATCACGTAGACAGGTGTGGAGTGTCCAAGACTGAGGCTGGAGGTCAGACTGAGAAGAAAAGGTAAAATTTTAAACAAAAAAAATGCACATTTAGTACGTCTACTGTAGAAGCAGAAAATATAACAGCATCTTAGCATGAAAAGTTCACCATTGCAGAAGTTTTATTTCAAGAAGTGTGTTAACATCTCTACATTATAATATGTCATTTAAATATGGAAATAGAATACATCGCTGCAGGTATGTGATGCTTTTAGAAGCTCTGTTATGAGGGACAGTGAGACTGCATGGCTGTAGGGGAGTCTTGCTACCGTGTTTTCATGTATTGTTCTTCTCTCGGGAAGGATCCGCAGACAAGCTTCAGTTTGAGTAAATCAGTCTGTGTCTCTCTTGGACACAGCTTGCTTCAATTTATACTGGCTCATTTTCTTGATGCGTTAAATAGGACTGGGAGGGAATTAAAACCAAATAAACAGCTAAGAAGAGTGAAGACAAAGGTAGTAGTCAGTAGGGAAAACCAGGCAGAAGCACAAGCAAGAGTTCAGATGAACAGTGGAGTTTTAACATGCTGGTGTATCTGTTAACTTCTCTTATATCAGCATGGAAAATATAAGTTGTATCTTGTTTCTATATATCAGATACTAATAGACCGTTGCATTTTTGAGGGATTGTTTTATAGCCTACACTTTGCTAACTTTTGGGGTGTTTTTTTATTGTCAGACAGTCACTGTTTGGCTGGCCCTGTGTGTGACTAACCCATTACCATCCATCTGATTGTACTTTTAGAAATTTTGTGAAACACTCCAAGTCACAGAAGGTGGGTTATGACAAAACACAACAGCGTTCAGAGTGTATGATTGGGAACACAGTGATAACAAGAAGACCCAGGCTTCCTACATGCAGAGATACTTGGCTCTGCAGAGTGGGAATGAACAGAACAAAGGCAGCGTCATCCTACTAGTCACTCACAAAATCACCTGCTGACAAATCTAGCTCTGTTTGGCCTTAAAAAAAGAGAGAAAAAAAGTAGATGAGTGAGAAGCTAAATTGCTTGATCCTAGTCCATACAATAAGTCTGTTAGCTCTTAAATAAATATTATTGTATATATATCTGTGTAGTGACAATAAATGTAGTACACAGTTTCACAAGAAGTAATTTGCTCCCAACAATTCAGACCATACATGAGGAAGTTTGCGTGGCCAGGACAATAGAGCAGAAATGTGGGAACACTCTCCCAGTATATATGTGGATTACCTCCAGTCTGGATTTTTCCCTCTAAGACAGAGAAACCCTGTTCATGAGCAACTTTGCTTGAGATTTTTACTCTTCCCTCACCCCATATGTCACATGTATCAGCTCAGTCAACTGCTGCTGCTTCATATTTTTGTAGATCTCTATCTTCCATTTGCCGTTTGATTCTCCTCTGACAAATAAAATCTTACTC
The DNA here is from genome assembly GCA_027574665.1 of Rhynochetos jubatus. Taxonomy (NCBI): domain Eukaryota; kingdom Metazoa; phylum Chordata; class Aves; order Eurypygiformes; family Rhynochetidae; genus Rhynochetos; species Rhynochetos jubatus. The sequence continues at coordinate 16,019,621 of CM050652.1, forward strand.
TCAGGACTGCTGATTTGAATGTCCTTAGGCAAGAAGACCTTTCCTTTGTGCCAATGAAAATCCTAGAAATTTCATATATGTGATGGATTTTCTACCCTTGGTTTCACTGTTCCTGCCCCTTTGGGATTAATTTATTCTGTCCACTTTGAGAAGAAAAGGACTTTTATTCCAACGCTATTTCTAGAGTCCTTAGCAGACTGACAAACCCGGTGCAATGAGGATACGTAGTCACAGTCCCCAGGTGTCTGAAGCAGAATATTTTGTGAAACAGTAAATCATCTGTCTTGCACGCCGTGAAGGCAGTCATCTTCCATCAGCTGGGCTGTCAGGTTGAGACGCAGTTTTTATTCAAGGTTGCTATTTCTAAAAGGACCTTTGGGGAGAGTTGGCTTTGTCTGAAAGCTGATGCCTGTTGCCCTGTAATTGCTACTTCATTAAAATATTTCAGTTTAACTTCCTGAATGCCCCTACGTTCTCTAGATACCTGTCACAAAAATTCTCAAATGTACATTTTTGTTCAATGTGACATTTTCTAGCAAAATCCCAGTTGTGGGATTTAAATTAAAGTTGTCAAGTGGACTGGATTTCTGTAGAGACCTTAACAAGTCACCTGATAGAGGAGTTTCATCCATATTCTCACTTGAGTTATTATACCGTTCTATTATTTTAGGAAATCTTTCATTCTGATTTTCATGTAACCTGTTCTAATAAGAAATTATAAGTATTCCTGAGATAATCAGTTCAGTAGAACCTACTGGGAGTAGTGTGAATATAAACCAGAATAAGTTTGTTTAGACATTACAGTCTATAAGCAGAGCACAGGTCAGCATAGTCATAGTTAAAAACCCCTGAAAACACAAAAGACTGGAAGAAAGAATAATCAAAGTTACTCTGTGCACTTTTGGTAATCCGTTTTTGCCGTTCATTTTCTTAGATACAGACAAACAGGTAGAGTAATCACTCTTCTAAAAGTACTAGATATTAATTACTTTTGCCTGCATAGGAGAACTCAGGCTATGTTATGCTGTTAGATATTTATTGCATTATTAACATAAACCCCTAAAGATTCTTCTAAACAGACCTTGTGTTGGTTGCCATTTGTTTTTACTGGCTGGGTGATGAAAAATACGTATAAAACCAATTTTTGTGAAAAACACAACTCATGAACAAGGTGATGGCATAGTCATCTTCGTTCTTCACACTATAACGATAGGACTTCTTTTGCTCTTCAACGGTTCCATAAATGAATGTTTGAGTTTTCTGGCTTTCTGCATAAATTTTGGTGTGTTTTACATATTTGGTATAAAAAAAAAAAAAATAAGGAAAAACAATCAGCACCTACTCATGTGTCGTTTACTAGAAGTCAAAAAAAGTTGTTTTTTTTTTTTTGTTTTGTTTCTCCCCCAACCGAGCAATAACTGTATCATAGCAAGTTTTAGAAAGAGAGAACATTATATCCACTGACAGCAAGCTTTACTATTGGCACATGAATACAGGAAAACATAGAATTGTTACATTAAATGGTGGGAAAAGCACGCGGTTTTGTGCTAGCCAGCCTCAAGCCTAATAAAACATATTGGTATTACTGCTGCATTTTAAAGGCTTATTTGTGGAGCAGGACAATGATGCGCCAAGTACTCTAGAAGTGTAGAGCAGAGGGACAGCTCTTATTTCAAGATAAATTAGGATTAAAAATTAGGATAGAATAGTAGCTGAATCCAGAAGGAGTGCAAGTGAATAAAGAAAAAATAATTGAAGTATGAAGAATAGTGGGATAAAATAAAATGGGATAAATAGGATACAATGCCTTGATTTAACCAGGAAAAATCAAGCTTTAGGCCAACCAGTTGTTATCCTTTGACCAAAGAAGTGGCTTTGCTAGAACAAGAAAATGTTGAAAAATTCATTTATCTGGAAAGTTGATTCTTTCTCATGTGGAAAAAATTTATTTTCACCTTTAGCTCAGCAATGGCATTGCTCGGACTGTAAGATGAATAAAGGTCTGAGCAAAGCTCATGTGACAGAAGGTTGTGAGAAAAGGTACTGTGCTGGAAAGGCTAATGAATCTGGCCTTCTTTAGCATGCTTGTTATAGGCCTTGGTGGAAAAGGTTTCATTGTGCTACTAAAATTGAAACAAAAGGTTAGAATTCACTGCCACAGGTGATAAATATGGTCTCAAAATCAGAAGACAGTTCCTAACTGCTGGAAGGGGATGGTTGTGGAGCATAACGTGAGGTGGAGCTTAACTGCTTTCATGAAGTGCGCTGTGGTTTCCTGCGATCGTGCAGGATTGATGTAGGAGTTGCATTCTCATCCTTTCTTTTAGCTGGATCTCAATAAAGTTAGAAATGATCTTCGCATGTCTTAAACGTCTGATATTGAAATGACTGAGCAGCCTTTAGCTATTGAGTTAACTTGTAAGTAATCCGAGTTGGAACATCTAGAGGTCATTTGGTCCACCTTGCTGTTCCAAGCAGAGCTACCTTCAAAATTAGATTGAATTGCTCAGATTTTAAAATCTCAAAGGCTGGATACAGGTCTCGGGGCAAACTGTTTTGGTGCTTAACCACTCTCATGGTGAAGAACTTTTTTCCCTTCTTATCAGTTGGAATTTAAGTTCTTGCAGCTTGTGAGGATTGCTTCTTGTCCTTTCGCTGTGTGACCGAGACTGACTCCATCAGTTGCCCTGCGTAGGTTGTGGAAAATACCTGTAGTTTTCCAGACCACACTGACCCACCTCCCTCAGCTTCTTCTCATATGCTTTACTCCTTTCACCTGTTGAGGACTGTCACCTGGTTTAGTACTATCAGAAATCAGACCTTTCATGTTTTAAAATGAGCTCAAAGAGGGTAACTTCCTGCAATAATATGCAGAAGGTGACCTGCATTTTAAAGTTTTTATTTTCACTGCTGTTACATCTTGTTATTGTTGTAAATGTACACCTGATATGGTGGAGCAGCAGTAACATGGGAAATCCCAAGACCCTATCGTCAGGTATGTGTAATAAATCTCTCCTACAGCAGTGTATTCTGCTTAACTCCCACTGAGGCCTGTTCTGTAAATGGCTGAGAATTGTGTAACCCGAGGGGTTACTGTTTGGTACGTTAATTTCTGGTAAGACAGTACATTGATGGATATAGAATGTATCCTGTATTGAGGTTATGATTAGATTAATTCTTCATTAAATTGTGGAATTAATACACAATTAATGTAATTCTTCTTCCTCATACCTTCTCTCCATTTCTTTAATTAAAAAATAATACCCTAGTTTTTCTTCACTTTGCTTTTGTGATTAGCGTTTGCCAAGTGCAGAGCTTAGTGCTGATGTTACTACTGCAACCTTTTGAAGCGTTTTTCAAGTACTCGCCGCTTGAGCACATCAGTACTAAAGTTGTGATGAGAATTGTTGCACGGTATCTTGAAAACAGAACCAGTCCCTCCAGTCATTCTATGCAGAAGAGGCTCCTCATATAGACTAGATGAATATCTTGACAGTACTGTCTGATTGGAGTCTGAAAGGTAGCAAAAGATGATTTGAACTTCTTAACAGCTTAAGAGAAGGATCCAGATTTCATTTTCATTGCCCTGAAAAACAACTTCACACTTCAGCTCCCTCTTTTCAAGATCACTGGTGCTGTTCAGCATATTCCTAAGCGGTAGCACAGAGCTCCATGGGGTACTTCTGGCGAGCATTAGGAGAACAGATCAGTGCCTACCTTTGTCTCCTTTCTCTTTTCTAGTTGTTTTCAAGTATTATTATACAAATCTTCTTATGAGGAGTGTGGAAAAGATATTTTAAAAGATTTTGCAGAAGAGGAACAAATACAAAGGAATGAAATGACATCTCCAAGGTTACAAAGTCACGGAACTGGGATTAAAATCTAGATTTTTTGATCTTGGTCTTGAGTTCACATGATGAACTCTGAAGGACAGAGAACATAAACTGTATATAGTCAAGCTGTCCTTGCATGTAGAATAATTGGTCTGAATAGTGTAAGCTGCCAGGGATTTAAAACTTGGCAGCTTAATTAGTTGCAACGAGGAAATGATGAACATGAAAGTGATCTTTGCCCAGAGGCAACACAGGAAAACAGACAGCTGATACAGAAAGTGCTTGTTTGAAGCAGGGAAACACAAAGACCATTCTGCAGCTATCCTCCACTAGGTGTTCACAAGTAACAGTGATTATTTCAGAGAGAAGGTAAAAGGTAATTTTAAAGGGGGCTCTTAAAAATATCTAGCATAGAATCTTTTCATCTATTTATTGACTTTGTGTTAGAAATTTTCATGCAATATAATCTTAAAGTTGTAAACTTAATACTGAAGTGTACACACGGTATAAACAGTAAGTTCTCTTTTATGGAGTTGTCATATATATTGTAAATGTGGTCTAGATAAATTTAGAACAAAATTTCCCTGTCTGATAGAAGTACACAGTGTATAATGCGCTCTAGAGATTATCAAATAAATCTGCCTAGCATGTGGTTCGTAGATTAAACTGCTACTATTCTGCACCTTAGAGAATCCAACTCTTAATTACATTAGCCTTTATCTCTTTATTACATTAGTCTTCACAGTGCTTTATGTAGCTCTGATAATTTTGGTGTGGTGCTTAATTGCTACATTTTGTATTGAAGAAAAGAGCATGTGTTTGTCCTTCTAAATAGGTGGCACGTTCACCACACATTGCTTCGCTTTCGTTGTTCAGGCTGCGTTGAAACATACGCTCCCAAAATAGCCGTTCAGTGCTTTTCGAAGTACAGTTTGATTTTTCACAGTACATTAGAAACGTATTGGAGTCTTCTGCCAGAGGCCTGTTTCGTAGCTGCTTTAACTTTCTCAGTGCATCCAAAGAGCAGTGGTAATTGTACTTAACGTTTGTGAATGGCGACCGGTGCAGAAGTCACCTCACTGCAGTGGCGAAGCATAGTTGCGCCCATATAACAATTACGACATTACAAACTGAGGGATAAATCCGTGAAGGAATGAATAAATTCAGTTTCCTGAGGTGGATTTCCTGAGGTCTTCACTTAGAGCGTGAGTGGACTGAGGTGACTGTGAAGGGGATTCACAAAGGTCAGTAGCTTGACCAGAGGACCAGCAAGCCATGCTGCACGAGGTGGCAAGGGGAGAAACCGCTCCCTCTAGAGCGGGGGCAATACCTGCCTCCTCTTGCACTTTCAGCCATGAATCTTCTTCTAGAGTGAGGTCTCTAACCCAGAGTAGGTCTTTCTCAGAAGAGGTCAGAAGGGTCGCTTTGAGGTGTAGCGGGGCTTGGTGGTTCGGGCACTCAGCGCACCAGGTGAGGCGCACTTGTTGAAAGGAGCTCAGCTTGTGCACATGATTCCCTAGATTTGGTACTAAAAGCTTGTTCTGGCTCTTTCCAACTGATGGTGTTGCATGTTTGTATTAAATTTTTTTGACTGGGAATTAGAATCCAGTTCTCAACTCTGCGGTAAGCATCTCCACCAAGCATATTCAGGGCATGGGGCGAAACAGCGTGGGTAGGAAGAGGTATAACTTGGGGGTCTCAGGTTGGAGTATCAGAACTTGAGACTGATGCTTGGTTTGTTTATTGGCAGAAAAGCACAAATGCACGCTTGGGATGCTTAGAGGTTACTTTGTAGTAACAAAGAGGAAAAGAACTAGGCTGTTCAGGCAATTTTTACTGTTGGAAGTGAAGGGAAGATTTCAAAAGCAGCATCTAGATGGTGCATTCAGATAGATTAATTATCCAAACATCAGCAATCAACCCCTTTGGTTTTCTGATTGTCATTTATATGCTGTGCTATTGTTACTTCTGTGGTTTTACCCGTCCTGAACAGGAAAAGGAAAAAAAAAAAAAATCTGTGTATATTGGTGATGTTGCTCTAAGGAGTTTTTTTTGAGTCTGCCATGGTTTTTTTCCTTTTTCTGCTGGGCCAGATGGGATGAAAGACAATAGAAAAGACTGTGTGTAATAGAAGCGGACACTGCCAAATTAATATTCACACTTCACGCATTTAAGTTTGCTGTGTGCTTGATTTTGTTTTCTAAGGAAGGAGAAAATACAAGTCTGTTGAGACCTAGTCTGTGTGCAGTGTATGTCTGAAATGTATTGCAAGGGTAATATTTGATTACATGAATACTAAAACCTGAGATTGGATTTAGAAATCTCAATTAAAGCACCACAAATGAGTGGCATGAAATTGAAAGACACTGAACAGTTGCCATTTTTTGTTATTTGGTGCCAGAAGCATCTAAAAATATAAATTACTGAATGGTCAGTTGAGGTTGTCAGCTTAGGATATTTTTGCCAAAAGCAGTATTCCAAAAAAGGATCTCATCTGCCACCACGAGTAATGAGCTCAGATGGTGTCACTCCAGAAATTACTCTTTGGGATTTGTTTTTCAAACAGTCCTGAAATGACTGTTGATAATGTGGGTGCATCTGTGCATTTGAGCCCAGGGAAGACTTTTGTGCCAGTTATTTCCCACAACAATCTTTCCCCCCCCCCTTACATAGGACATATGCTTAAAATTCTTACTAGTAAGGGCATTGTGCCCAGTAGTGACTGCAGCTATGGTGTGCTCCTGCGTGCATATGCATGCTGTTATTCCTCATTGCTCATCGTGGAGCTTTCCCTGAATGACTGTGGGATTGGTGCCAATAGATTTTTTTTCTTACTTATTTATTCATTTATTTGTGTGGCGCTGTAATGAATTAATTCAGAATGAGAAGAAAATGTGTGTTTACCTGCGACATTCTTAAAGTATGTTTCCACCATTTATTCCAACATCATTGGCTGTATGTGTTAGGGTCGTCACGGTGGCGCTAAGAGCTCCTCCCTAACAATGCCAGGATACTAGAGGCTTCTTTGGCACAGCACTGGCTGTGGTGGTGTATGCTTGGCTGCTGCCATCCTGCACCATGTGCCAGGGCCTTTGTCAACCTCACTTAGCTTGCAGATGAGTTTTTCTTCAGTGGTTTGTTAACTGTTGACTTTCTCATTTCTGCTGTCCTTTGTCCAACCCTAATGTCCCCAGCAATATATTCTGCTATTGCTTTTATCTTTTTTGTTTTCTTTTCATTGCTGTAATCCCTCAACAGTTGGTCATCTCAGTAGCCTAAATTCTGGTTCAATTCTTTTTTTCCCTTGTGCATCCTCTTGCTTTTCCAGAAGTCCAGCCCATTGTCTGGCCTGACATTCTTCTGGAGGGAAGGGATGATGCGTTCAAGTTTTGTAAAGGTGGTCTAAAGAAACCCAAAGACTTTAGGACTTTCTGTTGGTTTTGAGCTGTCTAGCTGCTCTGTTCTTAAGAGCGATGTTGTCTCTGGCCACTTGGCTTTGCCAGTTGGGACACTGGGACAAGTAGGAAGGAAGCCGAAGGACTGTTGCAGGCTTCCTCAGTTTTAAAATGAGCAGTAGCATGTCATTCAGTGACCTAAAAAAGATGGCTTGGTACAGCAATTAATGATTGATTTCTACAAAATAAGCAAGACTTGGATTTAAAAGTTCGTAGGAAATCTGTCCTCTTATGCCTCTGTTAAGTTTTTCTTGGTGATCAGAAGATACTACAATGACCTATTCATTATTTTAGACCAATTTTGTGGATTCTTAGCAAGAATCCATTACAGTCATTCTCACGGGTTGAGCTTTAAAAATGCTAAGCTGCACAAGATAAACATTATTAATGCAACATCTTCTAATTAAAATTGAAAAGGATAGAATATTAGTAAGATTTCACATATGAATTAACACTTGTAGTGTCACTGGAATATTAACTAGTTTTTATATGCCATAGACAAATTATTTTCATAACTTTTATGGAAATGAATTTATTTATATGGAAGACTGAGTTTTTAGTAACGGATTTGGGAGGTTGTTATATGAACATTTCAAACTCTCGAGTCTTTTAGTTTCATAATGGTATGTTGTCTGTAAATGAACTTAGTTGTTTAAAGGAATAATAAAGTGTGGTTTCATGGAAGTATAATGTTTTCTTTTGGAATCTAGTCTCCTGTACTTAGCTGCTGTTCTTTCATAAGATAACCCTTACTTGAAAATAGAAGAACGGGACAAGTGAAGAAGGGGGTTCGGTGGTGGTGGTTTGTTTGGGGTTTTCTGGTTGTGGGGAGGGGTGTTGTTTGTTTTTTAAATTACATATAAAATGTTAAGTGAATAGCAGGAGTGCAAGATGAAGTATTCAGAAATGAGAAGATATCAGAAATAATTTACTCTGGGCAAGGAGTGACATGGGAGGAGGAATGGTGGCTCAGATCACCGTGGGGCTAAGTGAGCTCAAACCTGTCCTGTATAAAGCTCCGCAGAGCGTATGTGGGGAATCGGACCTTGCATGGGTAAATGAAAGAACTAGCGGTGCAATATTTTGAAGATACACTATCTGACAAGAACTGCTGTATGTTTGTCTTGGTGTGCATGAAAAAAAGTCTATTTTCTTAACTGAAAAATGACTGAAAGATCAGATCTGTAAGGAACACTGACACTACTTTTTTTAAACACTTCATAGTGCATTTATTAACATACAATTTTCCTTCTGCCTGCCTGGGTGATCTTAAAAGTGTTTTCCAACCTAAAAGATTCTATGATTCTATGAAGGAAAGTTTGGAACATTTAACATGATTCCATCGGTTATTAAACCAGGGATGAAAAGGGTGGGATTGAATTGTGATGTTATCTTTTTATTATTCATAAACATTAATTAGAGGTAGTATTTTTTTTTTAACAGAAGATAAATAAATATTTGGCACAGAAGATTGCTCTTTCTTCAGAAAGCATCCATGAACCAGATTCAAAAGAAAGGCTGTTTTGGGGGTTTTTTTTCCCATTACCTTTTGAGATCCCATTACTGCCAGCTTGCTAATTCCTGGCTCTTATACTGAGACTATAGTGTATCTAGTCCCTTTGTTTGCTGCTGGCCTGAGCTTAAACAAAGGGGGCTAGCTTGATTCTTTTCTCTTCTTTTTAAATGCTGTGTACATTTAGCAAATCTATTGATTTTAATGAGGACTGATTTCGGGGTTTTTGCATTAATGCTTTCCAGCATTAGGATACCCTGGAATATGAAACATAATTTAAATTAAACTGAGGGTTGTCAGAATAAATGAATAATTGAATGAGGTGTATTTTGTGAAGCACCTGGGGGATTTTCTTTCCCTGCTTTTATACATACTCATTTGCAGAGAGCACTTATCTGCGGTGAGACCCTGGAGTGTCATTATTCTGCTGCAGGTAGTACTGGTGGATAACTGCAAATAGTCATCCATCTTCCTCCTCTTCCTGAAAGCCTCACTGGTCTCCATTTATAAAACAGGGATAATGGTGATTTTCTTTCCTAAAGGTTCAGTTGAAGAGTTAGGCACTTGTCTTTGGTGTCTTCACTCAATATATAAAGTAAAAAAGTTGCCATTCCTTTGCTTTTTGTTGCAGTGCTAAGGATACAGGTGTTACGGACTCCGACCTACTTGTTCTGTGCTGGAAACTGCATCTCTGTTTTGGGAAGAGGAGGAGGAAGGTTAAGACTTTGTTCCTCCCAGTGCTTTCATTTAATTTCCAGCTCTGCCTGTTACTCTTAATTGAACTCTGCAGTTAAATTCAACCTACTTCAGTGGATTTAACTACAGAATTCTGTCCTCGAATCTGCAGAGCACTTTGTCTGTTACAGACTGATGTAGGAGTTTGGTATTATTTGTCTGCCTGAGTTGTTTGGTTGGTTGCTTTGTTTTGGTTTTTTTCTTTTAAATAATAGTTCTAACTCCTCCTTGTATTTTACCATCTTTCTTTTATGAAGAAGAAAACAATTTCCCTCCCCCATAGTTTCAGATGAGACCTGTGAAGGACCCACATAAACGGCTGCAATGACTGAGCGTGAAATGCACTTTGGCTGTGTGCAAAGATGTATCTGGTGCTGAGAGAATAAGCAAAAAAAAAAAAAAAAGAATTTATCTCCAACCTCCATGCAGATACTGCAACAGTATTTTCAAATGACTCAATAGCTGAATGACAGTATCCTATTAAATTAAGGAATTGAATTCCTTTGTGTATCTTGGTGATCTTAAGCCTTTAAAGGTATTTTTAATCCCTGTCAAACACTGGTGCGCTTACTTTGCTTAATAGCTATAGAATTTAATCTCTTTGGACACTAAAAAAATCCTGTGTTTTCTTAACATAATTAAATGATAATCCTTAACACCCTTTTATATGCCTCGCACGTGGATAACGTGTGGTGAATCAGAGGACCTATAGGGTGTGTAGAGTTTTCTGTCAAACGGCATCAGTGCTGAGGTTTTTTATTATCAAAATATACTGATTGGAAGAAATAGCATTCATGATGTCATTTCACTCTGTGCTGAAAGCATTTATAACACAGTACATTATTACTGCTAAATGGGGAATTTGGAGGTATAATTACAGTAGGTAAGCATACCGTGGCAGTCCCCCAGGTTGCCTCCCAGGCACTCATTTTGAAAAATCCAGCATAGACTTGGAGATGATACAGCAACCTTTTCCTTAGAGAGCTCCTCAGGACTTAAGTGAACGAATATTCATCTGTTGGTCTTACATGGGAGTCCTTTAAAGCAACAGCATCTGCTGTGAATTGTTAGGCTTCAGTCAGATTTCAGGGTCTAGTCTTTAGCTATTTTGCCTCCTTAACCTGAAAATAAAGGTATGTGTATCCAATATCCTGTTTTATAGCTGAAGTCTGGTTGTCTTAGGAGCTAATGAGCTGGAAGGGTCTTATTGACGTCCACTAGATAGACGATAAGACTTCTTGTTCGTGCACTGTCATACAAACACGTCTCATCTCTGCCACGTGAGATCCTGCTGACATGCACAAACAGCAGCATCTCATAAGTGATTAAAATTATTGTTAAGTATCTTTTGGAAGACAACAGTAGATATGACAAAATCTTTCCTGCTGAAGCAATTCATCACGTGAAGTAAAACCATACATTGCATGTAACAATGATATTAACCACACAGTTTGTGTGTGTACATATATGCATATAATTGTGCATGGGGTTGTGTCTATTTATGTTACAATATTCTCTTGTGTAAGTACCATTTTTCACGTTCTCTGTGATTTTTAAATGCATAAGGTGAGAACAGGTTTTCTAATATTTTTGAGACATAACATCTGTTACTATTTTAAAGAACAGTGGAGTGTCCTGCAGGAGGGACTGGCCCTGAAACAGTACTGTGCAGAGCAGAAGCCTGAGACAAGCTACTCGTGCTGGTTTGGGCGCTGTCAGACGGCAGTAGGGCACAAGTACAGGTCAGGAGGTATGTTTTCGAAACAGGAATTGAAAGGGGAATGCAACAAAGTCACGTTCTTTCAAGCAAGAGGCTGTCTGCATAATTTTCAAAAGTTACATCAGTAAAAAGATGACTAAAAAGTTTCACAACCGAGTTGGATCAAAAGAAAAAAGATTGTGAGGGCATCATACAAGACCTGACAGAACTGGTTTGACTGGACAGGTTTGTCCCGTCTGTCACTACATGGGCTTTCAGAGGGTGGTTGAGGTTGTTTGATACTCCCTTTTTCAACTTAACAGTTGATATTTTTTTTTCAGGAATCTAAAGGTTATAAACTGGCTAATGTGATAGTCCTGGGACTGGTGCCGAATCTTAGTGATGAAATGGATTTTTACAGCTTTTGTGATCAACTCTATTGTATGTGTAATGTCAAAGATAAGGTCAGATCTTATCCTTACTGTGACTTTCCATTTTCATTATCTATAGCTAATGGAGATTCAGCATTGACAAAGTTTTGTCTGACAAAGGCAATTCCCATTGCAAAGTAGATCTGTGCTCAGATATTTCATAATATCAGTGCTACTGTTGAAATGAATATTACTAATTTATATTAGAGGAGCTCAGAAAGGAGGCAATCAAAATTGTATTTCACAGAATCACTCAATCACAGTTGAGGTTAGAAGGGACCTCTAGAGCTCATGTGGTCCAATCCCCCTGCTCAAGCAGTGGATTTAGAAAGCAAGGTAAGAGGTTAGGCAGATGTGATTAGAGACGTAGACAGGGAAGCAACAGAGTTTCAACAACGGCCCAGGTCTCCCAACTGGTGTCCATGGTTGCTCTGAATGCAACCTCTGCAAGTGGAAACTGCCACATCTCCCTTATCACTGTGATGTGCAGAACATGAGGCTGGCAACTTGAACCACATTATTATGAACACTCCAATTAGATCATCAAATGCTGCTATATGGCTCTGCAATCCTTATTTCAAACAAGTTTAACCAAGGGATATTTTTACTTTGCTGCTTCTATACCACCTTGCCAATGTGCCTGTTTCCCTTCCCCAGGCCTCACGTGGTGCTTAGCAGGGCCATAGCATCCCTCCTGTCAGAGAACCTCCACACCTGGCTCCTTCCAGATATATCAACTTCTTCCTATCTTGTTTTCATTTCCAGTACTTTGGCATCTAATTTTCCATATGCTGCTCTTGCTTTCTGCTGTTGTTTCTGTGAGTTCATCTGCACAGATGAGTTGGCACAGTTTGAGATATTGGTGAAGCCACGGTAATTCAACAGGCCCTTAGTGATGGAAGTGTCAAACTTTCTTCATTAAATCCCTTTCATTACGTAGGTGTAAATTGGTGGGAGAGGCATGCGAGCTTGCTCTGTCTACAAGCCTGCTTTGCTCTAGAAGGTGTTCTCAAGCTAATGTAGTCCATCTTTCGGTAAACTGTGGTTACTCAATGTGCCTCACCTCCTTCCAGCCGTGGTGATACCAGTGGGAGTTTCCTGGCTTGTGCTTCAGTTCTTCAGCACCGGTGAGTCTTTAGAAGTGCTAGACACAGTAAGATTGTTGTGTTCAGGCTGCAAACAAAAGACTAAAAATGAAGGTGTGCATGTCTCCAGGATTAAACGCAGTTAATAACAGTAGTACAATGATACAAACTCATTTTCAGTTCTCAGCAAAAGTATATCTTATGCCAGTTCACATCAGGCCTGAGTAGATAGAATAATTCAGGATCTGTATGGAGGAGCTTGGGATTTTTCCCCAACCCCTTCTCCTGCGGTGAAGGGGATGTGGCAAGCTAAGCCAGCCACCACCAAGTGGTGTTGTGTTGCTGGAGGTTCTGTATTCCACACTGTGGCAACGCTGTTTGTTGGGCTGTTGTTATTCAGGTTAGCAAGATGTAAACCCACCATGATCTTTTATCACCCTGTGCTGGTTTTAGTTGGGATAGAGTTAATTTTCTTCACAGTAGCTAGGATGGAGTTATGTTTTGGTTGTGCTGAGAAGAATATTGATAACATACTGTTTAGTTGTTGCCAAGCAATGTTTATATCAAGTCAAGGACTCTTTCAGTTTCTGATACTGCCCCTGTGTTCCCAGCTTCTTCTCTGCAAGAAGTTGGAAAGGGACACAGCCCAGACAGCTGACCTAGACTGACCACTGGAGGAGGGGGGAGGTGAGCGAGGGGCTGTGGGGTGCTTGGTGCTGGCTGGGGTAAGACCACTACACACTCAAAGGTGAAATGTGAAGTATGGCTTCACCTGTTTTCCTCATTGTTGTTGTAATGTATATATTCAAAGCGTGTGTCTTAACAACAAGCTGCCTTGGAGAATGTTGTAACTGTATTTAAAGGGATGCAGGATAATTTGCAAGGAGGCAAATGTGAAGTGAATTAGATGACTTGTAAATTGAGTGGGACGCTTTTGGTCTAATCAATGTGAAATTTGCATTAGCATTAGTCCCTCAGATTTTTTTATAAGATGACGTCCATCCTAATGGTCCAGCTTCCCAGTTGGCGTAGTCTTGTACTAATGCAGCTGCCTGGCATGATGGATGGCATCATGGCCAGCCTGCAAGTGTCCATACCTGAAAATGTGTACTTGCTGCTTCCCACCTGAACCTTTTGCCACCTCAAACGTCAGCTGGGGAACAAGACTCTATATTCCATGTGTATATAGACTGTAAAATACTGCTGTTTTAAAAATAACTATGCTTTGAGTTATGCTTTGCAGCATGAGTCACTCTAGTCAGGGCTATAGGCAGGAGGAGGTTGTGACCAGGCTTCTCTCGGTGTGGCAGCTCTGCTGCAAGGGGCCAGGGAAACTGCAGCACCCTCGGAACCTTGTCCAGGTAGCGCTGCACGCCTGGCCCAGCTTGGATGCATCTAATGCAGTTCCTGTGCTGGAAATCATCAGATTTGATGGGAATAAGCTTTAGTACTACCTAAAGGAGCAGAGAACCAGGTTGAAGATCTAAATGAAATGTGATAAAAGGATGGAACAGAAGGAGAGGATCCTTTGTTCGTGAACAGTTGCAGGAAAACAGCATGTAAATCTATTGAAATTGCCACTACTTTGGGTCTTCTTCAATATTTAATAATTTGCTTCTTGGCTATTGCATTATGTGACATTTCACTTTGCCTTATTTCAGTTGAGATACAAAAGATAAAGGGTTTTGTTATCTCTAGGGACTTAATTTCATGGTCTGAGTAGTTGAAGTAGTTGGATGGTGATTTCCAAAATATTGTGCTAGAAAATGTTAACAAGCCCTTGCAAAGCAATGCCAGAGTACTCTGTTTTCTTAAAAGCAAAAATGTTTTCACGTCACTGAAAGGTACTTCTGAGTTACTTAGATTCATTCATTAATTTTGCAAGAATTACACGGCATCCTTAGACAGGAACTTTGGTGGAATAGCCTTGATGTAAAAGAGGGGCTGGAGCAGTCCTTCGTGAAAGATGGGGACAATCAAAGCTGTGGTAGCAGCTTATTGACAGTCATTTTTTTAGTTCAAGAGCTACAAAACCTGGCATGTTGGGCTGCTTCTCTGCTGCTGAACGAGCTAACCTGGGAACCCTCATGCATCTGAAATTGTCTGTAAGACCTGTTTGTGAGGGGAAGTTCTGCTTTTCTTTAAAAAATGGATGTCATTGCTTTAAAAAGTACTGACTCTTTAAAGGAGAAGAGGGAGAGAGTTTTACAGGTGCTTCATTACTCCAGTACTGTGCATTTTCAATATATAGTCAAAGGATTAGTCTGAGGATTCTTAAATGTGGAAATGTTTCCTTTTTTTTTTTTTCTTTCTATCTCTTGATAGAACAATGCTGCAATTTTGACATCCTCAGAAATTATCAATGTTAAAATCTGTCTGCATGTATCCAACTCGGTTACTTTGTGTGGCTTTGTAGTTTTTTGCATTTATTTGCTTTCGAAGTTACAGTACTTGCTTAAAAATTCCAAGGATACATGCGTGTGTGTTTTTCTTTACATTTTAGAAAATAAGCTAGGACTGCACAATTTTGTCACTGAAATTGTATTCCTTGCAGGAGTTGTGATATTTACTGTGGTTGTATAACGTCACAACTTCACCTTTTTTCTGCCACACGTTTTTTTCCCTTGTCAGGAAGAAATTAAAGACCTGTCATCTTGTTATGTCAATAGGCAGTTAGGGCTGCACAGGTTGGTGTAAAAAATGGACATACTGAAAGAGGTAAATATAAGCAAATACATTTAGTAGTTATCATAATCTGTGCAAATGTTTTAAATTTTTGAAATTCGATTTCTATGCCCTAATAAACATGAACGTTATTACACAGCACCCAGGTTTTGGTAGCTTGGCGTTTGGATTTTCATAATCGAAATTTGCCTGGTTTGTTTTTCACTGAAATGAAATATGTTGTTTATTTATGGATAAACAGTAAGCTTCTAGTTCAGATATATAACCAGTGAGTGCAATAAGCATCCAGAAGGAACGTCGGGGGCAGAAGGTGCCTGTTTGTATTTATCAGGCAGAAAACATCTACACGGTTTTATGTGATCCTTTAGTCTTTGCTTTTTAACCATATAGAATCCATACACTGTACATTGCTGCTGACAACTGGCAATTTCTGACTTCCCAGTAGAATTGGATTTTGAGGCAATTTAGATCAAAAAATTAGCGCTTTGATTTGGATGGCATCTGTGCTTCGTGGAGTTTCATCTCTCCAACACTCACATCCTTGCAGGGATCTCAGAGTGTGCAGGTCTTTCAGACAAAATGAGCTTGGACCAGGCTTTATGGCTGATAACGAGTGGCCACGGAGCCAGGATCAAAACCCACGTGTATATGTAGGTACTGGGTCCTCGGTACCAACAGGTTCTCTGGAGGTCCTCTCCTGCTGTACCGTGAGCCTCATATGGTTGTACTGGTGGGGAAGAGGAGCTGAGGAAAGGCACTGGGAGGATCTAAACACCTTGTCTTAGCGAAAAGGGAAGGCCGTAACATCCAGCCGTAGGTGCAAACATGTACAGCTGGTAGTGTCTTAAATGGCTTGAGCGCTCTTACAAGTAATCGGTTGAACATGCTGTCCATCACGCATTGCTGTTTTCAGATAATACATGCTTTATGCTTTGAGTAGAAAAATGCAGACCATGAAAATTCCTGAGGAAAACATATCTGGGTGTTAAGACAATTGGGGGACATTTAAAGCAAGCTGCATTTTGACCAGGAAACCAAAAAAGTGAGCTTTGACATTTTTGATGGTTATTACTGCGTGAAAGCCCATGGGCTGTTAGGTATTTGAGGGCTTGAATATTCAGTATTTCAGGCAGCACAAATAGAAAGAACAAGATGAAAAGTACTTCTGCAGCATGAGCAAAACAAGTTGTGTGTTTTCTTGGGGGTTTATTTAACTCTCCCTGAGAATGCAGACAGAATATCGGTGTTCATTTGATCCCTATGAAAAATGGCAGAAGGCTTCCTTTTCTTCCCCTTCCATTTTGCTCCGTTGATTTATTTAGGAGTTACTGTTCCTGTGGAATGGTTGATTTGTTGTAGAAAGAAGTAGAAGTCAAACGCTCCCGTTGGGTGCAGATTCACATCCCTGCAATGTGTTGCCAAGGCATTCCAAAGCAATCGTGTTCTGGTTAAGACAAAAGTACTGATAGAGAAGGTTTCGGGCACTTCAGCATCAGTGAAATAAAACTGCAAAGCCTAAAACCAGGAGGTTGCAAATGTTGCTTGCAAGGTGTTGGGTGCCATAGATTAATTCTCTGTGACCTTTAATGAGAGTGGAAACATGTTTGATTTTTGAGCTGTCTTTCCCTAGACAGTACACAGAGTGCTAAAATCACAAATGTTTTGGCAGAAAAAAGAGCACAAAGCAACAGGTGGATTTGAAAGCGGGTTTTATTTAAATTAAAAATGCAAACCCGGTTTCTAGCAGAATATGATTGACCATTGAAAATATAAACAGCGAAGAGAATGGCAATTCGTCTCCTGATGTCCTCCAGTCAAAACTTTAGTCAAGCACAAGTTATGCCTTGGTTATGCCTGATTTCCCAGGGTAATTGGGTGTCGGTCTGCAGCTGCTTTATGCAGGAGGTCATGCGTGATATTTCTTATGATCTTTTTCGATTTAAAATCAGAAACTATAACATGAGCCAAATTGAAATCAGTGGTGTTCGTATTTGTCTCTCCCTCTGCTTGCAGGTACTACAGTGCTACCATTTTGCAGATGTCAGGAGTTGAAGATGACAGGCTGGCAATCTGGCTGGCTGCACTGACAGCATTTATAAACTTCATTTTTACCCTCGTGGGAGTCTGGCTCGTTGAAAGAATGGGTCGCCGGAAACTTACACTTGGTAGCTTAACAGGTGAGTGCTTAATTAGTGTGTTGTGTATTCCTCATAATTATTAAGAAAATGAAAATTAAAATTGAAGCTCTAATTTTGCCACAGGAGTCCTCTTTAAAATAACAGCGTTGACCTCATCTCCTCCCTGAAATCATACAGCTTTTCAAGCCTAGTAGTGAAATGCTAAAGGCTAATTTAAAAAATAGAGGTTTAGTGTGTTCTTTTTTTCAGGTGCAGTTTCTCGTTCAAGACATGTTTGACAATGTTTTCATTTAGTTTTTTACACTTTTTTTTTCAGTACAAAGAATCAAATGCTTGGAACTTCACAGCTGGTTATTTTTTAAAACTCATGTATATGTGATATGTATTTTCTGGCTCATTAATGTGAATTCAGAACATCTTATCAAGAACTACTGGAGAAAGTGTATCACATAGCCATTTCAGCACTTTTTAAAAACTAATGCAGTTCTTTGCCTAGTTATCTCAGATACAATACAGTAAATACCTTTCCTACACTATAGTGTGATTTTAATTCATCTCCTGCATGAGATGCTAAAAGACAGAATTATGGATTTGTACATTTTTTCTAAATGTTCCAACACCATAATGCATCACACAGTCATCTCTTGGAAGCAGGAAAAGGCAGAGCGAGCAGTCTCGCCTACGCTCAGCCGCGTCCTGCCATTTACCCGGTAAGTCCCTCCTTGCTTCCGGGTTACGTGCTAAATCTGTGATGGATACCTGCCTCTGGATGAACGTCTGCAGAAGTTCAGATGTTTCCATGAACAAGATTTGGAAAAGAGAAACAGTTCCTGCTCCTCTTGAAATAATGTTCATAAGTGTTTAGCTGGGGGGGTTTAACGTCTCCATATTTTGTTCTGTTGTCGCTGTCAGGGATCCAGACTTGTAGTTAATGCAATGCAGCAGAATGAGAGACCACCTGCCAAGTCGCTGGCCATCTGCAGTTCCCAAGGGATGGGAGTTAATCTGCACTTGTGGTATTTGAAATCATTTATATGGGCAGAACAGTATGACACAGTGTTGCATCTGGTGTGATACACAGTTGTCCAAATTTTTAAATTAAAACATGCGGTTTGGAGGCAATTTGGTATTTCCATGTTACAATAAATTGGTATTTGGTGTATCTCCATTTTGATTTGGAGTCAGGAAAAACTTGAAGTGTTTTTGGTGACTCAGGTTCAGGTATGTGGTCATGACGGCAGATTGGAAAAGCACATTCCTCAGGTCTTAAAAAAATGAACAAAAATGTCAAATCACCACTTCTATCACAGTCTACCTTCAGATCAGTTAAAATGCAGCTGCCCTATAAGTTCTTCTGCGTCTCCAGACGGTGCCAAGTCTTTCAGAGCAGAAAGACCCAGTTCTGTACCATTCCCTATGCTCAGTACCCTTTTTTTCCTGTGGTACTTGTGTGTTTTCTTGTCTTTCAACGAAGTGGATCTCTCCTGGCACTACACTGTTATTTCTGGTTCTCAGGTGCTGCCTCTCCTTTATACTCTGTTGGAATGGAGTATTTATATATTTGGCTCCAGTACTCCGATGTCTGGGCAGCCCCTCGGGAGGTTATTGCTTCTCTGGACCCGGCCGTATAGGTGTGATTCCCACATGGGCTTTTCACACAATCACAGAACTCTTTGTTTTTTGGCTCTGATTAACATATTCAAAGGTCATACATTTGAAATGTGGATATGGATGTCGCTTGCAAAGCGTATTAGTCATAGACTAGAGAAGGAATAAGACACGGAGTTGATGAAGGAGAATAATACAGTTAAGAGTTATTTGTTTATGATGTTTGGACACAAAGTAATGGTTTACTAAAAATATTCTTGGTCCTTCTGTGGTCAGTTGCCAGTCTGCAGCATCACTTGATCCATGCTGCATTGCTTGCCGTGTTCTTTATCATACGGTCCTTCCTTAAGGAAAATGCAAATCATGACAGTAATGAAATCATATGTCATCTCTCTGTACTACTCAGAATTTTCGTAATGAAATGTTTGACACTTGATTTAGGTAGTGCTTGATGTGATGTGTTTTTCTTAGCAAGAGGGCTGTTTAATAAAAGGATAATTACTAAATCTGATGATGGATTTGTTTTCCACATTGAGTTTTCTCATGGGGTAAACATATTTTAGTGCTCTACTTTGATCTGCATTTCTAAGGTCACTGACTTTCACACTGAGTTATTGCTGGATGCTTCCCTGGTCTCCTATTTGTAGACAAAATGAAGGCAAATAAAGACAAAACTACTACCTTTGCCTGCAGGGGTGTGGAAGTTTTTTTGGTAAAGGTTAATTGCTTTGATGTTTCTTAGATGGTAACCTACAAGAATAATCAGTAGAGAGATAGTAACATTAATACTTTTATTAAAAGCCAACATGCTGTAATTTAATTTTATAAACTCATCCAGCTTTTCCTGCTATCTAAAATATTTGTGGAAGAGCTATTTTACATTCAGTTTATTGTATCTTTGTAATTTTCAAAATATTAGCAACTTTTGAAAAATTGAGTCTTTCAGGTCCAGAAGCACTAGGAATATTATACTAAACGGCTTCTGCCAAAAAAAATTAAGAGACAAAATGACACATTTTTAGTTCTCTTTAGTAGTTGCCGATTCCTCTTAGTTTCCCATTCATTTTATATATTGGCATCATTTCTTTACCTTTCTTTTGCTCTTTTTCTTCAGTTAATTTCTTTCTTCAAAGCTGTTGACTGGGAAACATGCAGGAATTTTGACAAGTGCAGTACGCATTTTATTTGTGTTTTCCTTTTTCCCCTTCAGAAATTGTCAATTTTAAAGCATGGTGGTACTTGGGCATGGGACAATTTGTATCCCTCTTTGTAGCAGAGAGAATCTAAAATATCTTCAGGATATTTCCTTTTTATTTTTCCCCTCCTCATCTCAGCTACTGATGTATTGTCATTGTATGTTTTTGTTCAGCATAGACAGACTTCCCGCAGAATGAAAATATATAATGAACTTCATTTGCCAAATTCACATATTCTGTACTTTTCCAAAGAAATAAGACATTTGCAGAGATACGGGAAGTGAGTGGTAGTGTATTTGGTTAACTTAAAAGACAGACAAAGCATATTTAAAATGAATATAAAGAAGATTATAGGCCCTGTCGAAAGATATTTGCTGTCTGGTTTACAGCATTTTGAAAGTACAGTAAATCTAGCGCCAGTATCCAGCCTGCCCAGAAAACCGGGATTATTAGTGTACCTACTAGCCACAGCAGTACAAAGCCAAGTATAGAATAAACTGAAATTACATTTTATGGTGGGTGGGTGCTTTCTATGCATACAGTTGGTGACTGAGTTTAAGGTCTTAGTTGCATCTTTTCAGGTAAATGAGTGGTCCAATCATCTGCAGTTCATGCATATTCATGCCTATTAGCCATAGCTGCTGCACAGACACATTAATGAATAATTTTATCACACAGATCTTGTTACTGAAGATATTTTTTTATACCTCAGAAAAGGTTTTTCACATAGTTGGTGGGCTTGCTTGCTAGGAAACTCATGCTTTTGTCATTAAGAACACCGTCAAACCCACCCCAAAAGTGCCAAAATATCCCCTCTGCCCTCGATCCACCAAAAAACCCCCCCAAACCACAAAATAAAACCAGATAATGTGTAATTTCTTAAAGATTATTGGAGTGACACGTTAAGATTTCTAATATAGCGACATTTCTAAAGGTTTGCACAGGTGCATTTCTGAGAAAATGACTTCCGTGATTCTGCCGTACAGAGCAAGGGGATGGTGAGGAGCATTTGGAATTGAATGCAGTAGCCTTCATTTGCCCTCAGCTATTACGCTGTAGCACTGCCCACTTCCAAACGTATGCTGCCTTCCAACTGGGATGGGCTTCAGTGGTTTGTGAGTCTGCGTTTGGTAAGGGTAGTGTTATTGGATAATGAGTAACTAACAAATAACGCTGTTACTAGCTTTGTGGGTTTAGATCAGGCTGTGCGTGTTATACGTGACTTCTCGAATAAAACATGCCACATAAATAGTGAGTATACAGGGTATTTTATACGACATAGATCTTGGTGCCTCGTCAGATAGCGAGATGGAAAGGTTTTATAGGTCTGAGTTTGGGATAGTCTGCCATACTATCATGGCTAGTGAAGTATACCAATTTTCATTAACATGATACAGCATACTCTGTGTGTGTGACAAATCAGGGAGGAAAACTATGGGTTACATTTGAGTAATGGCCTGTTGCACAAAATATGGACCTGTCTTGCCATCTTCCCTCTTGTCGTTTTGCCCAGCGCATGCACAAGGAATTTTTTTGTGGGGGGTGGGGGATGGGAACAGGAGCAAACAGATGGAAGGCATTTTTTCCTAGCAGTTGTTATGTGTGCTCCTTGAAACAAGATCAGAAATTGCAGTTGTGCTTTTTAGTGGTGTTTTTATGAAAAGCCAAATTTCTCTCGTGTCACAAAGGGAAGTAGAGTCAATAAAAAAGCTGATGCTCTTTTCTGTTTTACAGCGATGCCTGCAAGTCTGGGTGTGGGAAGACCTGTGGTGTTTTCAAATTCACTATTATATATTACCTTTACAGCATTATTTTCCACACCAGAAAGAATATATCTCTACATTCATGCAGTCTTCAATTCCATGTATTAAACCAAAATGTCTCAACCTATTTATTTAATATCTGGACATTAAACCTCTGATGTGCTTGAGGTTAACATCTAACCTAATTCAAGATGTGGATGTAGCAAAGGGTGTTTTTCTTAGCTTCTCATCACCACTCCTTAGCGAATGCTGTGTGCCTTGCTTTCCCTAGCATAGTTTGGTTTAATAGAGAATTATTTCATGTGCTCTGGAGAAAGGTATCACATTGTTCTTTATCTGTATTTTTAGGTACTGCTGTAGCACTCATTATCCTGGCGTCGGGATTTTTGCTATCAGCTCAGGTCTCGCCAAGAATCACACTTAATCCACCAGATCCTTCACATCAAAACTCTACCTGCACAAAATACAGGTGAGATTTCATGATCGTTCATCCAATGTTTTTGAAGACTGTTTCCAGTTAATTGAGTTTCACAACTTAGTGTGAGTAATAGACGACTATTCACAAAGTCTAGTACAAGGAACTAACTAGATACCTAAAGTTAAAATTTTAATTTCTCTCAATAGAGAAAATTAGACTCTTTGCTTAAATGCTCTGAATAATCCTTTGGAGTTTCTTGGACTAAAAAGGTGGTTAAGCCACAAACTCCGCACCTGAGATCTCCTCCGTTATGTCACACATACTGCGTTTTACAGTGGGCATAGAGTTAGGAATATTTTAAAAGCGATTTGTAAAAATGCTTGCTGTTACTCATCTACTTGTAGACTTGTCATGTATAACAGCTGTAAACTCTTCAAGAAGATGCGTTCCTTGCCTTTTGTTTTCCTGAGCGGAAAAAATCTTCAGATAATTACAGACCAATTAACAATTAAAATAGATGTGATTTTTTTTGACCTTTGTTTCTGTAGTGTGTAGAAGATGCACTTTCATGTGCAATCAGTTTTAAATAACATTACTTCTAGGGTGTTAGGAATGTGTCGTTTTCTGTATTTTGTGGGTTTTTTTCATGTGTGAGTACTCCTATGCTCATTTAGCTGGCAGACTAGGAAATTCACTATTGAGTGAACACTAGCTAAATGGTGGAAGAACTTTTGTTTGTATTCAAAATCTGCTTTATATGTGTTTGCAATAGAGATAAGTATCGAGAAATGAGATGTATGTTTCTAGTTGCCTAGTGATACTGGCTAGAAATATGGTTCATAGCTTTTTATACGCACAATGTCTTAAGTGAAAGATTCTGAGGATCTGAAGCTTTATAGACCCTTGATAAGGGGACAGAAGGTTTTCTGGAGAGTATAAATAGATGCTAATAATTGTGGTATTAGATGCTATTGGATATAAGGCTCCCTACATGCAAAAATTCCTCTATTTTTAGTTGTTTTCTACTGCAGACTTAACTATATTTTGCAATTTTTGAGATATGCCTGTACAGGTTTTTCAAATGGTAAGTAATCTGGTTAAAGGATGCAGAGAGGGAAAGGGCTTCCAAATGCTCTCCTTTCAGAATAAGGTAACATTAATAGCAAGGTGTCGGAAGGATTTGCCTAGGACTTAACTATTTAGAAAGGATATCCGGAGAGGACAGATTCACCATTTGCAGAACTCATTATTTGTTATCTAATAAAGCTAGGTGATTATATAACATGAAACAGCATAAAGCTGGCGTAGAAGAAATACGGTTAGTCCACCTTAAGAAGTAAGAAAAATTATTCAACACAGGTTTTGTTTTTCATTTTACCACAGCTAGTCAGGAAGGAAATTTAGACTCACTGTGGCTTACTCAGTATGCACTTCTGGGCAAAAGCATGAAAAATTAAATCAGGTAGTTCTAGTAAAGGCATGTTGTTCCATGAATTATGTGAATATTTTAATCTGTCATTTCTGTTTCTGACATGAAGTGAGCCAAAGCAGGTCTGACAGCAAATCAAAGGGTCTAGAAAAGAGGAATAAAAGAATTTAAATATTTTCATTTGGGAATATTTTGAAATAGGAGAAGCTCTCTTAGTTTACAAATAAAAGGGAACATGTAGAGGGGTATGTGCAATAATGAGCACTGTATGAGAAAGCTTTAGTTGCCTCTGTTTTAATCTCACAGTGTTCCTTGGTAAAGAGACACAAAAGCCAGGAGGGTTAAAACTAATAAATGGATGCAGTTGCCCACAGATCACAGAATTGGGCTACAACACCCACTGTTTGAAAAGGTGTAAAGAAATTAGGCATATATATGGTTAATACCAACTTTCACACTTGTGTATCTAAAACTGTATTTGGGATATCAGTTTTCACAATTCAAAACATCACCAAACCCTGAGCCTGCTAGAGCCGGAGGAATAATATTCCTTCAGCATCATGAATATTAGTGTCTGTTATGGGAGGTGATGTCAGCCGCTGACTGGGTATCTGGAAGCATCAAAATTCCAGGTGTCTTCAGCCAAAGGAGCAGTACGTGTAAGAACTATTGTTTGCTTTCAGCACTGGATCAAGGGAAGAAAAGCATTTTAAACATTCTGTCTCCAGTGGTGTCTTCAGAGGCGCTTAGTTTCGGCATGCCTTTCTGCCACGCTTTTGTAGCTGCACATAGAGAATATACATTAATTTATTCCTTTATCTAAATTATTTCTGGAGGGGATGACATACAGGCATACCCTATATTTGAGTTGGAAAAGTGCTCATTCAGGATACAGGTATGCCTGCTTTCTGTGCACATGGTCAATAAGCTGGATTGAATTTTTGAAAGTTGTTTTGTCATGAGAAAGTAGATGGTGTCTTCACCATTCCCCTCAGGTTAGAACAACTTCAGCATAACATGCATGGTCTTGGAAAGAAGAGGAGGTACAGACTGCAAACCAAAGGAAAGCCAAAGACTGGGCTGTATTCTATGGGGCTTGCCCCTCTCTCCTTTTTGCCCCTGAAGGTATTCCCCCAGGAACTCCCCCAAACGTGATGGACTTGGGTCAAATTGATTCTCAAACTGAGGATCTGGAAGTCAAAGTCTGTTCTGCATAATGCCATTATTGCGTATTTCCTATGCTACTTGAAGGATAGTGTGGCTGTACAGATAGCCACCGTGTAGGGTAGCAGATGTACTGTAGGGATAGCCATGAATAAGATATCCAGTCAACGTTAACTTGCTTCAGTATAACTGCTGGTATCTCATACTGCTTAGCATTGTATCTTGCACGCCTTGAAGAGGTCTCAGAAAGTTTTGGAAAAGCAAAGGGCAGCAGGACTTCAGAAGATCAACACGTAATGCCAATTCCCTGTAGCCACTGCAACCACTTTTAAATACGTGTGCTGACACAAATGCAGCTCATAGTCTCCTCCATCTCATGCTAATGGAGTGCTTCTCTGAGGTGAGGTACGCTTAGTCAGTCTAAACCTGTTTGCAGCTTGGCCATCTCAGAGTTTAGTTTCCTAAATATAACTTGCAATTGTCTCTACCAAAATGTATTTATAAGTTATAAAATCATCAGTAAGATGTATTTTGCTGAAAGAAGTTTCACTGATGCTGTGCAGAGTAAAGATGCCTTTTATGTTTGCGAATCTGTTGGGTAAGAGGAAGTGTGGGTGTCCATTATGGAACCCTTACTGCTACTACGAGCAGTCTGTTTGTTTGTTGTTCCCTCAGATACATACTCCTCTGCACAGACTAATTCTTGCTGCTAGAATAACTATGAAGACAGAACAGAGTAGCAAACAGAGAACACGATCACTGTCCTGATTGAAAAAAGCACTTAGGGCTTGAATACTACGTTCTGAAAGAGCTGTGCCGTGCATAAAGAGGTACAGTTTACCCATACATGCTTGCAGAAAACAAACCAGTAAGATAGGCTGCAAGGAAAACATTTTCATTTGGTGTAGAGTTGTATAGTATCGTAGTTGATCAACAGCCAAAAAATAATCTGTAAATCAGTGGAAGGAATTGAATGTAATCCCCCAGGACATCATGGAAATAACACAAACCCAGCAGGACACCCTGAACACTGAAATTTTCTGTGCCACCTCAGAGGTGGAAGTGGGTGGGTGTCTGTCTGAGGAAAGGCAAGGCTCATCTGTGTGCTGTCCTTAAATCAAACTGCATTTTCACACTCAACCTGTGTAAGACACTATAGATGTTTGCAGTGGGACCACCTCTCTTCTTTGATCTTAATCTGCTCAGCAACTGTGATCTGTTACTTACCATCAAGGCCAAAAGAGAAGCTCAGAGGTAAATTTAAGAGTACCAGTACAGCATTGTCCCAAAATTTGTCATGTTAGAACTGAAAAGATGAGCCAGCCAATCCTGTTATTATTATGACTACTTTAAACCCTGTAAACTTGTTCCCCTTTTTACTGGGGACTTGCCTGGTTCTGAAGGAGGTCAAGGTTAAGGCATGTGCACTGGCTACCCTAATGCCTTTTTCCAATGTGTGAAGAATGAAAGGTGTGACCATCCCACTCTACCATTCTCTGTGATATTGACTCATTTCTGGAAAACGATCCTTGTCCTGTTGCCTTGTATTCTTGGTCTAACTCCTTTCATTCACGTGTCTGTCTCACTGCACTTTTAAGACTTGGACAGCTGTAGAAGACTTAATGTGAACTTGCTCTACTTAAGCGGTATTTTTCACCTCAGTTACTATATGAAAATGGTAGATTTTGTGTTGAGCTTAGGTTGACTTGGAGGCTCATAGCCTAGGGAAATGGTACTGCTGCAGAAGAACTTTCTCAGGTTCCTTCCCAAACTGATTGTCTTCAGAGTTTGATTAGAATAACACAGGCAGTGCCAGCTGTGCTGGGCACACAAGGGCTCTGTTGTTCATCTTTTGAATTAGTCACCCTCACGTGGTTAATGTTCTTAAACTCGTTGTACAGATAGGCACCACTGAGATGAAGGCACCAATAATTAGTACTCTTACACAGCAATTTTACAAAATAGCTAATAGGCAGAATTATATATTTTATGAATTTAGTGAAAGTATATAATTGGTATCAATCCTCAAAAACCAAGCTAATGTAATAATTGAAGTTGGGTTTATTGCATTTAATACCCTTAGGATGTATATAGTAAGTATATTAGCTATTGTACTTTATTTTGTTGTGTTAACTCATTAACAATCTGATTTAACTGCAAACTAGACATGAGTGTTCTTCATGCTGTCACTGTATCACAGAAGCAGTATGTTTTGAAATATGATTCTCATTTTATGTTTCTAATGTCAGAGTGACAGAGTTACTGGTCATTTTGATAACTGAGAGTTGCAATAATAAATACAGTAATGTGTTTCTGCTGTTAAGGCCAGAAAATGATGAGTATGTAAAGAGATAAACACGTTTGAGAATTCTTTTGCCAGCTCTTATGAAATGTAATTAAAATTCTGATAGACAGTTTATGTTGTAGACATGTAAAATGACCTCGACACAGTCTAGAAATTTATTAAGGGGATAATATAAGGATATGTCACTTGATAATAATTTTTACGTCTGCTGGCATGTTGCTCCTATCAATCAAAACTTGTAATTTAATTTAAAATCATAAGGGATGGGAAGGAATGCGTCAGTTCCATGTAGTAAGCATCTATAATGTGAGTGAGGAAAAACTCCTCTCATCAGTTTAAACACAAAGGTCTGAGAAGTGACTTACCTGCACTATAATGTCTGAGAGTGCAGTGCAACCATTGTTAACATTTCCACTTCCTTTGTCTTTGAATCAAACACTGCATTACCGGGGGACCAAGGTGATAGTCGTACTGTAACCTATTAACACTTTACATCTCCCCTAGTCTCAGAAGACTTTGTTGTTTAACAAAAGCTGAAACAACGCTTAGGGAATTCTTTTGTAAAATCTTCCAAAGTAATGGTGTTACGCTTCACACGGTCTGCGGGTTTTAGTCACACAAGGATGGTTTTAATCAAGTTTGAGCAAGGCTTGTATCCGATCTGCCCAGAAGCTGGGAGTATAGTATCTATGTGTAGGGTCTCTTTGGAAGAGTAGTTTTAAAAGCAAAGTATCCTTTGGAGACTGCCTTTACACTCAAAATAAAGGCATGTTGTTGCTGTTGTTTATTGTCTGTGTTGCTCAGCTCCGGGCATAAGTTGGGAAGCTGTTGTGCTGGGGGCTATGTAAACTGGGAAAAGAAGGTCATCAAAGACAAGAGACAATTGATAGATATGCGAGTAGGTCAGGACACTTCTCACGTGGTGTCAGCATTCCAGCACAGTCTGCTGTCCGCGTGCTTATGGTAGTAGTGCTGTAGCCATGATGATCCGAGGACTTGAGCAAAGCAAGGTTTGTAGAGAGTAGTTTCCTGAACAGGACTATGATAGGGAGGAAAAAGGGATGAGCTACTGGGTTCCTCTTCAGGTCTAGAGCAGAAAGAGCGAACACCAAGTACCCAAAAGCAGTTGCTTTGAGTTTATATATTGTGTTGCATAGCTGAGGCATGTGAGTCTTTGGAAAAGAGGGTTTAAGGAAAGTTTGAAGAGAGCTAATGTGTTCGTATGTGGCTGGCATATGAAGAAGGATAAGGATTCAGTACCGGTCTGGAACTTCCTAAGAAAGAGTTACCAAAGAACAGTCTCAGCCTGCAGGAGCCTGATTTGAAGATAAGGAAGGGTTGATCATACTCGGATGTAACTGAGATTGACATCTGTTGGAGCAGCTGCATGGTACATTACAGAACTGCAGGTATAGTGCTGTAATTATAAATGGTAGCTTTTCCTTATGGACATCACTGGGTGGGTACGTGTTACCTAACAGACTGACAGTAGACCTCAGCACTTCTGACGTTTCATCTCCTGCTACTGCAGGAAAGTGCTCTTGGGTTTTGAGTGAGGTTTTCTCATTCTTTGATAAATATTGTGTTTTCTGTGTCCCAGGTATGCCAGCTTGAGGTGGTATCTTGCAGTTAGCCTGCATTTTAACTACTTAAAGCATTCCCTATATTCTTGGCCAGTGATACTGAGTCAGAATTTAATGGTTAGCTTTTGGAACAACACAGGAATTGCCAGCAGTATAACAAAGTGCATGATTTTGCCTGAAGTGCCATGAAGCGTATGCGGACAGCAGAAGGTCTCAGCCACAAGCATCAGGCAGTTTTAAACAAGGTTCTAGTATCTAAGTGAAATGAATTTGTGTGTAAAAATTAAGTAAGCCGTGTACCAAAAAAGAACCCCTGAGCTCTTTAATTGTGTATCTGGCTGAAAGCTAAACGCACTGATGCCCTCACACATCAACAAGGCTGATAAATCTGTGGCAGTATTTGTCCAAAAGTCCTTATGTATTTGTTGAGTTAAATATCTTGGCTGTTTTTCTTGGTTGGATTAATCAGTTGCCTGTGTCCCTTGTTGAGCCCACTTGGGTAGGCATGCTCTGACCGGTGGTGACACTCAGCTCAGCTTCCTTGGCCGTTTTCTTTCAGCTGGGGCTAGAGGAAGATGCATTCTCTGGTTGTAGATAGGAGGATAGAAACACGGAAAGCTTGATTCCAGTCCATTGTTTTTCTGTAAGGAGCTGCAAAGCTCAAGGCCAGGCTGGATGAGGCTTTGAGCAACCTG
This sequence comes from Rhynochetos jubatus, assembly GCA_027574665.1. Taxonomy (NCBI): domain Eukaryota; kingdom Metazoa; phylum Chordata; class Aves; order Eurypygiformes; family Rhynochetidae; genus Rhynochetos; species Rhynochetos jubatus. The sequence continues at coordinate 16,049,356 of CM050652.1, forward strand.
GTCTATTAAAAGGCATCCCTGTCCATGGTGTGGGGTTGCAACTAGATGATCTTTAAGGTCCCTTCCAACCCAAACCATTCTATGATTCTATACCACATGCTAAGGGAGGTAGAGGATGCTGCATAACCAATCTCATAACCTGAGGGCATACCAGGTAGGATGAAAGATCGACCTGACCTACAGTAATGTCTCCAGTATGGCAGACAGCAAGCTGGAAAGAGTAGAAAACAGCACAATCAAAGTGACATTCCTTTCCAGCCTGTGGTGATTTGCAGCTTATGTTCTCTCTGGGTTGTAAGTGCTAATCCTCAGTGGATACTGCAAGACCCTCCTGCCCCTACATTGAACCTTTCTGCCCTGGGATATTTTTTTTATTGTTCCTACAGTTCTGTGAGGAAAACCTTGTTCAGAAATATGAATACTTGCATCATGCAGAGCAGGAGCAATGGGTTTAACAGTCTCACAATGGTGGAATTTAGTCTGTGAAGACAGGGCATGAGTAGAATCATAGAATCAAAAAATCTTGCATGTTGCCATTGTATCAGATTTTCACATAGAGCTACATCTGCACATACATGGGCTGATTGTGTAGCATGTACTCAGTGAGACTGATGAATCCAGAACAAGTAGAAAGAGCCTATCCCCAAGAAACGTCCATATTTGCGGGCATTTCGATACTCTGAGAGGCTGTTCATGCTAGCCATGTAGTAGAATATTGTGACATTAGGTGTTACATTCTTGAAAAGAACTACACATTCCATAATATATTATCAAGCTCAGTTTGTATATTTGTAACTGGATGATAATAACATATTAATATGGTTTTATAATTGGATAACAGAATATTGAAACCAAAGTTGAAAGTTCCTTAAAATGTGGCTAAAGTGAAAATTGGTGAAATGTTTTGAAATGAACAATACAGAAACTGAGGTTCAGCTTGAAAAAGACCAAATAATCTGACAAAAAGAGAAATAGCACTTGCAGAGCAAGGGCACTGGGCAAAGGTCTTTTGCTGCTAAATCACTCAACTAAAAGTGGCAAGGTGCAATTTGCAGCTCAAATTAAGAGACTCCTGAGAATTGTAGGAAAGTCACTTTACAAGGTCATTTTACAAATTTGAAGCACTAAATATAATGACAAACCAAATGTAAGTATGGAGTATTCTAAGCAATGGGAAGAAGCAATTGTGAACTTATTGGCATCTGGAAGGTCACTTTAGCAGGTCAGAGATTTTATCCAATCTTTTTAGAGACTGCAGTAGAGGCTAGTGAACTATAATGTTACGAAGAAAGAAACTCAGTAATTCTGGTATCAAGAAAAATGTGCACAGCTAGCCAATTAATAATTCATCTATATAAATTCTCTGTGAAAGAGCAAGGAATTTGTAACCTTTGGGATCAACCTGTAACCTCAGGAGCAGTTAATCGAGCAGGCTGCTCTAGAGCTGACAGCTGGTGGTGCTCAGGCTGGCAAGAAGGTGCTAGTTAGGAGCCTTGAAGTTAGTGCTGTCAGGCTTTCTAGATGTCAGATATTCCTATTTGGTCAGCTGAAGAGGACATAAGAGAATGGAAATCTCGACTGAGTTGGTGGAATTGGAGTTGGGAATTGCAGGTTTGGGGATATCTAGTCTCCTAAGATCCATCAGTTATCAGTAAACGTAGTCTGGTAATGAGGCAGGAAACAGAATCCTATTCCATGGCAATTCCCAATAAACTGAGGGGCCAGACTACTGAGACTTTCATTTTGTAGACTTTGTACCACTGAGCTGCAAAGAAACTAGGCATCTTTGGATTTCTTTGTCTGCCCAGGGAAATGGTGGTGTTACCATCCCTGGAAGTGTTCAAGGAACATGTAGACATGGCACTTGAGGACATGGTCTAGTGTGTATGGTGGTGTTGGGTTGATGGTTGGACTGGATGATCTTACAGGTCTTTTCCAACCTTAGTGATTCTGTGATTCTGGAGCCTCATGTTTCCGGTCTTTGTTACTCTGCTACAATAAGCAGAAACATCTGAAGGCTAGAAGCTTGCCTTCTTGTTGGGTTGCCTAGGAGCACAGAGGGAACGAGGCACGTTGTAAAACCTTTCTGTTGTAATGCTGCCTGGTTTCATCAAAATCAAATCATCTCTCTCAGGTATTTCAATCTTGATGTGTTGTCAGCCTCTGACTGAGAACCATCCTGCCTGGGAATTTTCAACTGGCTCTTCTTAGAGAAGCCTGTTTCCATGACACTAGCTCATAACCTTAGCACGGATATAAATATTTCATGATAAAGTACAGGAAACACATTCCCCATTTATAATTGGATGCAAATTTCCTTTCCAACATAGACACCCTGCAGTATTCTGGTATAGAGCTTTCAAGGCCGTAACTGATCTGTGGTGTAGATTTGAAGACGTATCAGTATTTTTGTAGATTTATACCCTCAAATATAGTTGGTTTTATCTGAGCAGGGCTGGTAGCAAGGTGTGTTTGAGGACAGGAGGAGATCTGTAGTAGATAGTCACATGTTAATAACTATTATATTGTGTATTTATTTTCCTAATGTGTCCTAATTTATTTACACCACTATGAGCATGTATTAAGAATATGTGCCCAGTTTCAAATTGTTTAAATATTTTTGTTTAGCAAATAGTAATGGATCTAGAGGGAAGAACAGCATAAGCCTGAAACTATTATGTATTTTATTTCCATTTTTTGAGAGAGTTAACAACCTCAATACATTCAAAATTTTAAATTGCTTCTTTGAAAAAAAAATATCTTCCTTGTTTATTTCATGCTGCATCTTCAGTGAACATTAGTCTTTATTAACCAATAGAGATTTATTTACTGTGTTATGAAACAGTTGTAATGTTATGTGTGGGAATTTTGGAGAAAAAAACCCCATCAATCTTCATCTTGGCAAAAGCGATGACTACCCACCTCATCAAAGTCAATATAAAAATTTTATATCAGTGATAAAATTGGGCACAGAAAAATGCTAGATGGTCTGAACAGCAACAGCCTACCCTATGTCTGCTGGGAGTTAGATTTGAAAGGGGTTTAAGTCTTGTATATTGAATTTCTGGGTTTCCTCTGACCTAAATTGGTCTTGTCTCTAAAACCTAAAGTCAAGTCCTGATTGTATGAACTCACTATGTAGCTAATGGTGGAAAATCATAACCCAAAGGTAATGGGGTTTTAAATATTTGTTATTTAACTTTTCAACCTGAAAGACAGGCTCCAGAAAAGCTGTGGAAAATAACCAAGCTGTGGAAAATAATGATTTTAAATTATTTAGACTGTTACGAGTAACTATAACCTCTGACATTTGGCGTGACATGGAATCCAGCAGCCTTTATTATGTTGAACACCAACTGGAAGACATAGCTGTGCACACCGCATAAAGCCCAAGGAACAGCTGAACTCACAGCCATGTAGGCAGACACCAGAATCAGTAATCAAATTTCCTGATTTTTTTTTCTGGACTGCTGGATGGGGTGGGAGGAATGCGTAACATACCTTCTGCTTCCCAACTGGTACTGTGGTACTAACACCTTATGGGGTTACGTGGAGTTATCCGTAGAGCGAGCCCAGCAGGACAGAACAGACAATGCACAGTTCAGTTCTGTCATTCATCTCCTGCATCCATTTTTGTGAGGATGCTGAGAGAAATGATGAGGCGGCCAGGCCCCTGTCCTCTGCTGGCAGCACTAGAAAGATTACACTCATTGCGATGTCTAATTGTCATTCCTCTGTGTTCCTGCATCCTGCTGATGTTCTGTCTCATGTTGGGGTACTTCACTTTGTTTCTGCTTGAAATAAAATCTAAAAAGAATTAATCTAGAGGAACCTTGAATCCTGAAATTTTCCAAAGATGCCTGAAGTCCACTTTAATGTATGAAATTTTGCACATGGTGTTCATGTTGAATATAATTTGCATATAGTTGACTTAAAAATCTACTGTTGCATTTGATAGCATGAAGTATTTGGAAATGACTACTATGCAGGATGTGCTGGCACCCTGGGTCTTTTTAGAAATACATGTTGTTAACAGGTACTTTGATCTGCAGTCTTCTGTTCCTGTCAGCTGTTCGTGTTGCTGTTCGTTGCTATCCTAATATTGATGAACAAAATGTAACTAAGCCTTGCTAACATGATACTGGAATTTTCCTTTCATAATTGATAATTGCAGAGTTATAATTTTCTCATTTATCTTTGCAAGAAAATAATTGTTTTCTACAGTTATATAACATATGGTTGACTTCTGAAAGTTTTGTCTCGTGTCCATTATATAAATGTTTCCTGCAGTTTATATATTATTTAGAGCTGATTTAATGCAGCTTTCCTAATATATATGAATTGGCCTTATTATAACTCTTTTAGAAGCATCGTAGTAAGAAAAGTTATAATGATTAGATTTTAAGCATGTGCTTTCAGACTTTTTAAATCCATCTAATCTGCTTTACTGATTTCATTTCTTGGGACTTTGTTATACAGTTACTTTTACTTTTTCTCATATCAGTATAGTAGTTTAAGCAGATTATTTCTTCATTCACCAAGTCATTGTTATGATAAAGATACAGACTCAGAAAGGATTATTTCCTTGGTTTTATTTTTACAGGGATATATGTTGAAGCTATTTTGGTCACCTTAATTATACGTTTCCAGATGTTACATTTCAAAGTTTAATTTTAATTTCAGATTTCCAGGCAGTCCATGCTTTACAGTTATTCATTCTCATAATTTTAACTCCTAAAGTTACCCCTTTGGATATATCAGAGGCTTTACTGATGAGAACGTATCTCTGAATCTGAGATGGCTTCCAGGGAGACAGACACCTGGGTAGTTTAACCACAGTAGCAATGGTCTTGAGCATTTGCAAGATCTGGGGAAGCTTGTGCCAGAAGCTTTCAGATAACTTGCACTGCATGAGGGGTTATGCAACACCTTCATACCTCACGTGCCCAAATCCCACCCGGCTTGTTCTCAGTGGCAGGCTTTAGACTGACACCCAAGCGAAGTGTCTATAGGGAACTTGGCGCCTAAGCTCCCAACAGTCAGGGGGGTATGTTGTCAGTGCAACCAGTGAAGTCTGGAGAACAGTTTCACTGTCTAGTCACTCCCAAGGAAATCTGTACAGAGCTGGCAAGTCTGATGCATGGGAATGATCTGCAAGAGCACTCTGCAGTGACAGGTGAAGAAATATTTTTGGACACTAGGTGCCTGCATGTGAATTGGCTCCACTGGCATACTGCCTTCATCCATCTAGTATAATGGGAATGCAGGCGCCGAGTTCCCACATGGAAACACGTTGTATCATGATCTCAGACTGACTCCGACATCCATATGTGCCCAAATCCTAGTTTGGTTATTAGATATGATGTATGATTCTTTCCCTTCAAACCTAGTCTGTCTTTTTTTAATTAAAATTTATTCCATGAGTGAATTCTCCTACAGCCTAATCAGGCGTCGCTGGACGATTTGCAACTGGGCCACCAAAATGTGATACAGGAGAAGGTAAAAGCGATCTGTATTAGTTTTTGGGCAGTTTCTATTACCTTGTCTCCAATACTGACAACTTGACTATGTGCATCCCAAGATTGATTAGGAGATGCTGTTGGTTTTGATGTGTACAAATGAATAAAGTGTTGCTGAAGTATTTATTTCTTTCTCTTTCAGTTATTGTAATGGATGTATGTTAGATCCAGACTGTGGTCTCTGCTACAGATTGAACAAATCAAGTGTTGTTGAGTCCTCGTGCATTCCTGTTGATAAAGATTCTACAATGAAAGCAGCTTGGGGCAGGTATGTCTCTTCTCCAGATTTTCTGGTCTTGTGTTCTACTGACAGTGTATTTTATGCTGTTGAGAACACTTTTGCTCTTACATAAAATGTTACTCTTAGGACATTCTGGGGAAAAAAGAAAACTTGGCATTGTCAGAAATGGGGGATTACATTCTAGGAACTGTTCTAAATAAAAGCCTTGACCCTGATGTGTGCAGTGAGTTCGGTGTAGTCTGCCACTTTGAAAGTATGGCAGCAGTACACCACAATTAGGAATATTACTTTTCCCTGATGTCTTCATTCCCTTCATTCCTAAGGCATGTTCCCTTGGGTAAACACTTAAAGCCCTCTGTATTAATTTTCTTTTTAAACAATTTAATTAAACCACACTTTTAATATTGTCCTGCTAAAGAAACTGAGTTGCTCAGCTGAATAATCTAAAATGATAAAGAACTGAAAAGTTCAAATTGTTAAAAGCATGGTTTATGGCCACAGAAGTCTGTGTTCCTGTGCTTAAAAGTGGCGTCATGACACACATTGCACTTGGGGTGTATAAATGTGTGCGTTCACAGACGAGTCCCAGTGCAACTGCAAAACACATCACACTGTTTTTTTTCTTAAGCAGCACGAGGATTTCCTGTGAAGTAACAGGAATCGTCAAATTTTCTGCAATACTGACTGTTCTTAAGCAATGGCTTTGTGAGTTGGAACAAGGTCCTGTAAAGGCTTTATCAATACTTTAATAATGATTAGGGCTTGGATTAGAGTTTAGAATGGTTGAGTGCCACAAGGGAATTATATCATTACTGCTGATAAAATGTGTAATTACTGCTGATAAAACCTCCTCACCATAATTCATCTCTGCCACCCACACACCACGGACCTACTTGGGAAATAGGAAAAGGTTCATGTGGTGGTGTGGGCTTTTTCATTATTATTTTCTTTTCCTTTCATGTGTATTTCTCAGAAATTAAAACCAAGTCCCTTAGTGGCAGTGAGTCATATCGGACAGAGGTTGGAAGGTATGAAAATGTCTACTAATTGTAGAATCATTCATTGAAATTTACCCTGAAATTGCCCTCCTTTTGGTTTCAGTACTGTTAGAATGTTATGCCTAGTAGTTCATTGCAGATGCAGAAAAGGGTAGCTTATATTCCTTGTAATCCTCTTTTAAAAGCACTGGGATCATTTTGGTGCTATTACTGTTTATTAATAAGTAACTGTGAAAACTACAAAATCTCATCCCTCTTTCTTGTTCTGTGACTGTCTTCAATGACGCGTTATACAACATACCTTGCATATTACCTAATGTCCTGATGTGCTCTGCAGCACTTGGGCTCTCGTATCTGTAAGGTAACAGATCGCTCTTTATATTCCAAGTCAACATTTGTTTCACATGTGCTGTAACTTTAGGTAGCATGCCTGTACTTAGGAAAGTCATACTGGCATGTGGCAAGACAAATGGAAACATAAACTTGTTATGAATAGTCGATAGATAAAACCAAACTTTATTTATTGAGCAGTGGTTTTGTAGAACATGCAGTAAATGTGGGCATCAGTAACCCTTTTATATTCCTGCTTCACTCTCACATATCACTCCATGCTGTACAGCCTATTGAAGCAAATTAGATAGGAAGAAGAAATATTTCCCTTCCATGTTGCAAAATACAGTATTTCCATATTATACAATCATTCCATAAGGACCCTGTTGAAAATCTTTCAAGAGAAAACCAAACAATTTTAGATTTGTTATATTGGTAGTCACTAGAGTGAAAGTCCTGCCTTAAGATAGAAAACCAATAAAACATCCACATTTCTGTTTCCAAAGACTGCATGCTTATCCCCATTTCTAGTGTCTCTTTCTTTAATAATCTTGCCTCCACCTGGCCTGTGTAACCAGGTGGGTTTCTAAAAGCTGGTCTTCAAGGTGTGAAATGTCGGGTGGCACCCTCTGTGCCTTCCAAGCCCTGTTGGAACAGGCGAGCGTTTCACCTCCTCCTCACAGGTATGTGTATTTCTGCACAGGGGTCCAGGGGGAATACCCCGTAGATTTTGGCTTCCAAGGGTTCATGTTCACATCTCCCCTTCCCGGCTTTGCTTCCTCAAATCCTGAGTCTGCTTTATAGCAAAATCAGTCCCACAAAGCCGTAGGATTTCCTCTCCGAGTGAGAAGACTGCTGCAGTGAACACAGTGTCGTGACATCCCCAGTTGTGTCTCAGAGCAGCAGGAATCATCTTTATCTTTCTGGCAGCATAGGGGAGAACAAGTGCCTAAGACAAACTAACAGCACTGGTGAAGAAATTACGTCTGTGCTGATGCTTGAAATCGCATCTCTTTGATGCACAAAAGTTGCTTTGTCATATGCTGGATGTGCAGTGGCAGTTATTTTAAAAACACATGGCGTTTTTATGATCAGAAACTGGTTTAACAATTTGAAAGGTGATTTTGAGATCTGTGGACATCTGATAACCATAATTATCGCATGCAGCCTCTTTGTAGCTCCCGTGTATTCTGATGGCTTCGTGCCATCCGGTATTGGCTGAATGGGTTTAAATGACTTAAAACCTCCAGAGGTACAACTGGACTCACGTGGCCAATTTATTTTGACATTAATTTTCTCATGAGAGAGGGAAGACCTGAGCTATTTCTTTGGGATTTGTTGGACTTCAGTTTGCCTGAGCATTAGTGAAAGCAGCAGCTCTGCCTGATGCAGGAGGTTCAGAGAAACGGCTTCTGCTGGGCTCGGTTTGACAGTGCCGTGCAGAGCATTTCACTGCTGCTGCGATCGCATCTTGTTTATGATTTTCCTGCTGGAAAGCTTGGAGCTGCAGCCATGGAGAGGTGCCTACGGCCACGTCACACGGTGTGCGTGCAGCCACATAGCTCTGCAGCCGTCTTAACCCCGGCCATCCTGACATTCGCTCAGGGGCTTATCTATTCCTGATGTGTAACCTACCAGCAAGATGAGAGGTGCTTAGAGACACCAATAGAGGAGGCCTTGTCATATTTTTTTAAAGCTCTCTGCAGCCATGCAAGCTGACATAGAAAACCCTCCTGTTTACCTATTTATAGCTTTGCACTGTTCTTCACGGTTGATCCCAAGGTACTTCGATCACACTGATGTAACAGGCAATGTTTTGACTGTTATCATAAAATACTGTAATGTATTTTTATTTGCCAGAAGTTTCCCCAGTGCCAGCCTAGTGTACTAGACACTACCTCTATGTTTATTATTAATGGTATTTATTCGGTTACAGTGTGTTCTACATTGAGAAGTTCTGAGGAGGGGAGGGAAGAGAGCAGAGATTTCAGTCTCCTGTGGCTGCCAGCAAGGCTGTTTATGTTGCTGTGGTTGTCATAGAAACCTAGGGAGACAATTAGAGCATCCAAATGTTTTTCAAGAAGAATATAGCATTTGGGTTCTTTTGAATATAGGGAACTCAGTGGTCAGCAGTGGCCCTGGGGGAGGGAGGCCGTGTGAGAATAAAACTGACCAAGTCCAAGTCAGGCCTTGGGTAATGCACAGCAGGTACACTTGTAGGATCGTACATGTAAGACAAAGAATAGAGATTTATTTTTTGTTATTTAATCAGTTCCATAAGCCTGACTGTTATTGGAATAACACAGAGAGGAGCATCTTGCCCAAGGCACCAGCACAGTCAGGTGCTTTGCAGCCCTTGGTACTACCCAACCAGTTAACAAAACAACTGTTGACATGCAAACCTTGCTGCCTCCAGCTCTGCCCAGGGACATATAACAGATGGCTTCAAGACAGTGAGCAAGACTATTCTTAAATTATTAGTTTTGTAATGAAACAAGAAGAGATGTGTCTTCTCTCTCAGTGCGGTCTGAGCGTTCAGTGTTGGGACTCTGTTCTCCAAGATTTAGTGAAGTTTTGCATTTAGCAGTAGCGTAGAAAGGCTTGTGGTTCTGTTCTCTTCATGAACATCGAATTATAAATCCCCACTAAACTGATGAAAAGCATTATCTTGCTTTTACAGATGGGGATGCAATGGGAAGGTTCCAATATGAAGCTCAGGTGGCACGACAAAGGTCACAGGCAGAATCCGTCTCTCAGCCAGGACTGAATGTGGAGGTGATTGCTTTCAGTTCTGTGCTCTCAGAGCACCTAGTTTTCCCCCACAATTGCAATTACTCCCACAGTGCTCTCGGAAACCTTGAAACTTCTGTCGATGTAATTGCAGTAACCCAAAAGGGCAGCCAAGAATGCTGTAGAAGTAATTTTAAATTGCATTAATATTCTTACAGTTGAAAGAATAACCTCACAAGGAAAGGACCTACTCACAGTGCCTTGAAATGACGTTAACCTTGACATGAGTATGTTGTCAAGACCACAGCAGGCACACAACTGTGAGCTAAAAGGTTCTGAGCATGAGTAACTGAGCAATCTCCCTCTGGAGAGAAAGATGTTGACTTTATACAGTAAACAATTATGAAGAAGAAATAATAACATCATCTGCAGATCAGAGACAAGCCTAGAAGCTATCTTGTCCACAAAATTAGCTGGCAGGTCTCCACAGTCCCTGAAGGAGAACGATTGGGAACAGGAATCTATAAAGGGCGAGGAGCTGAGTGATTTGCTTTCTTCAACCACTTTTAACAACTTTGTTAGAGGAACATCTCCCTGCCATGGGAGTTTAATGCTTCATGGAGAATCCTTTTGTCAATAAAAAGAAGCACTGCCCTCTCTAAGGGCATTCAGCGCAAAGGCGAGTGCAAGATTTGGGAAGCTCGCCATTTTGCTCTGGCCAGTGCTCTCCTGAGCTGCCTCCATGTGGAATTAACGGCGTGTTTACAGATGCTTGGTAACGCCGTTATGTGTCACTGTGTGCCTCTTTCTCATATCTGTCAGTTTGCTGAGGAGTTTGACTGTATCTTGGAAACTTGTTCTAGGGAAAAGTGGGTTTAAATTACCGGGGCGATGTGAGGAATTGGGTCAGGCAAGCAGTGAAACCCTGGTTCCCAGCTTCAGGATAGTTTCTACCACAGGAATGTGCCTAACGACCTCAGCATTGCAGTTATTCTAACTAGATTCCAGTGGTTAAAATAAACCCAACATGGGAGTTCATTAGCTGGCTTTGCAGACAACAGCCTGGTTCATGTCCAACGGGGGACATGCCTGTGTCTGTCACAGCCTCGGGAGTATTCTGGGGAGCTTTACATTCATGCGGTGCTGCCTGTTGTCTGATGCATAGGAGTTGAGACTGTTACAATGATTAGAATAATTTTTCTTTGTAGCAACCTTGGATTTTTCTAGAAACGTCAGGTTCCTTTTGCTGCTCGTAAATAAAGACATACATAAGTAAGTTCATTACATTTGTTTTGCTAGTCACTGTCTTATAAAGATGCTTTTGCAACGTGACAAGTACATTTGTAAAAGTTGCTGTGACTGCTTTACTGATGCCCAAAAATGTATGTGTGTATTCACACATTTAAAGACTGAGAATCTATTTTCAGTACGTTGTGGGGAATGGGTATACAGACCTTTCCTGTTACCATGGAAAGGCTAGCACCAGAGCAGCCTTCCAGGAATGAAGTACTCCTCTGTCTGCGGGTAGACATTGCTTGTTTTGCCGTGCAGGAAGTATTGGTAGAAGATTTTATTGCTGAAATGATGATTTGGAATCTTTCTACAAGAGCCTGCAGTGAAATCAGCAGCAATTAGAGGTGAAACTACTATTTCTCTTACTTCAGATCAATAGATGAAGATTATACATAGGGTTATGGTTCTCACATTTGCAAAGTAGAAAGGTAGTAGAGGGAGTAAATGATTCAGAAAAATAACAGGATCTACAGAATATTTACAGCACTCAGAAGAGCTGCAATAGTAACTAGCAGTCTTAGAGAAATTTCTTTCTGGACAATATCCTAAATGTTTACTAAATTGAGCTATTCATCACTTCACTAGGAACCAGAACATAGAATCCTCCTTTTCCTCTCCAGGATCATTTAGGAAAGAAAACCAAAATATATGCAGTTTCAAATAGAATTAAATTCTGATTATCTTCATACTTCAGTAAGTATGGAAACCTGGGTGGCAGGATGCAATGCTGTTTGTCCTATTTGATAAGGAGTATGTCATTCAGCATAATAATATCTAATATACGTTAGTGAGTGGCGTGAAAACAGAAATGAAGATCTGAAACTCATTGTAGTCTTTGTCAACCTAAACTCCAAGGCATAAGGTCTTTTCTGGAAGGAGGATATTAGAGTGTAATCACAGTCTAATGGTGCCATATACTGGTGTGATTCGGGGGAGCTAGGGGCATAGAAGAAGAACTTAAGAAATCTCGTATGCATATTTCTAAGCCATCTCTGCTAGCTGGTAAGAGCAAATAGGAAGAACAAAAATGATGGAGAATATTGTGTCCTCAGTCATAGATGAAGCCTATGTTATTGCTGATGCAGGAGTAGGTAGCAAAATAAGTGCAGTTTTACTGTCCTGATCCTTTCAGCCGCTCTTCTTGCTCAAATCTGTGAGACAACATATTTTTAAGTTATTTTAAAAGGAAATGATTTCGTGGTGGGCCTGATAACCATAATAAGATCTCTTTAAGCATATCAAGATACGGTAAAATTCATATATGTACTTAAATAATTTGAATTGAGAGTGGAATTTTGGGGGTTTGGGTTTTTTTTTTTGTTAATGTTCAAGGAAGAATTTCAGTGTGGCAGGTTGACCCTGGCTGGAGGCCAGGTGCCCACCAAAGCCGCTCTGCCAGTGCCCTCCTCAGCTGGGCAGGGGAAAGAAAATATAAGGACAGGCTTGTGGGTGGAGGTAAGGACAGGGAGAGATCATTCAGCAATTACTGTCGTGGGTAAACCAGACTCGGCTTGAGGAAAATTAATTCATTAACAATCAAATCAGAGCAGGATAATGAGAACTAAACCCAGATCTTATAAACACCTTCCCCCCACCCTTCCCTTCTTCCTGGGCTCAGCTTTGCTCCCCATTTGTTTACCTCCTCCCCACCAGCAGTGCAGGGGGATGGGGAATGAAGGTTGTGGTCAGTGCATGACACATCCATCATCACTCCTCACACTCTGCCCCTGCTCCATCCTGGGCTCCTGTCTCCATGGGGCCACAGCTCCTGCCAGGAGCCTGCTCCAGAGTGGGCTTCCCATGGGGTCACAGCCTCCTTTGGGCATCCCCCTGCTCTGGCATGTGGTCCCCCCCAGGCTGCAGGTGGGTCTTTGCTCCACCGTGACCCTCCATGGCTGCAGGGCACAGCCGGCCTCACCATGATCTGCACCATGGGATGGCGGGGAACCTCTGCTGCAGCATCTGGAGCACCTCCTCCTCCTCCTTCTCCACCGACCTGGGTGTCTGCAGAGTTGTTGCTCTCACAGGTTCTCACTCTCTTCTGACTGCAGTTGCGCAGGTTTCTTTTCCCCTTCTTACGCGTGTTATCCCAGGGATGCTCAGCCTTGATGGGCTTGGCCAGCAGCAGGTCCATCTTGAAGCCGGCTGGTTTTGGTTCTGTCGGACGTAGGGAAGTTTCTGGCAGCTTCTCACAGAAGCCACTCCTGTAGCTCCCCGCTACCAGAACCTTGGCATGCAAACCCAATACGCACAGTGAATAATGTATTCCTTATATCTAATCTAAAGAAAGAGAGTAGATTTAGATTAGATATGAGGAAGAAATTCCTCACAGAGAGGGTGGTGAGGCACTGGCACAGGTTGCCCAGAGAAGCTGGGGATGCCCCATCCCTGGCTGTCTTCAAGGCCAGGCTGGATGAGGCTTTGAGCAACCTGGTCTAGTGGAGGGTGTCCCTGCCCATGGCAGGGGGTTGGAACTAGGTGATCTTTGAGGTCGCTTCCAACCCAAACCATTCCATGGTATGAATGATTCTATGGAAAAAAAAAAAAAATATTTTTAACAAAATCTAATGCCTAAACAATTAAGGTCCTTTGTATATTGTATCTGCATTTTAGGTCTGAAATAATGAGCTGAGCCACATGATAAGCTAAACTGAATCTATTTACATTCCTTTAGGGTAATTACTTAGGAATTACTATTAATAGCTCTATCTCATTATATCTATTCAACCAATGGCAAATTCTGGATGCCTGAAAGGAAGGAAAAAATATACTCCTAGTCAGTCCTGTTACGAAAGTGCATGTATTCTGACTCTGGAAATGTTTAGTTTATAGGCTGCAGACAATTTATTTGTTGGAGACACCCAGCACAAAATAGGATTTTAAAGCAGGACTAGTTAGTTTGAAGCACCATTTGTGCATTTGTTCTCCACCTATTCATTTGTATTGCAGTTTGCTGCTGAACACTGCTTCCAGACCTTACTCTAAGTTACTATTTAAAAGGCATTCTGGTAGAGAATGATGAAGAGACAGATGCTGACAGCTGTTTGGATTACTTGTTGTAACTATTTCAGGTGCTACAGCATTGAGGTAACTGGAATAGAAAAGCAAAAGTGGCCCTTGAGCTAAAACATTCCCAAATGCTGGTTTGTGTCAGGGAGAATTGTGTTATTTAAATGGAAAACTGTTTGAGTTGTTGCTCTTTGCCACTTAAAAGTGGCCGAAGGAAGATGTTGTGGTGTTTAAAATTTGAATTTACGTCCTGTTGAAGGAGCAAGCTTTCTGCTCATTTCTCTGGTCAGCTGAGAATGGGACTAGAAGGAAAATACTGGTTTCCCATTTGAAAAGCACGTTTGCTTCTAGTTGGCAAAGGAGATAGACAGGAAGGCAAAGAAAAATAATGCCAGTGTGCATGAGAGAATTGTCAGCGTGCTTGGAGTACGTGGATAATCCCTGCAGCTTTTCTCTCTCTTACGAAACGTGCAAAAGAGAGTCATTTATTGCCCACAGGAGCCTGGAGCCTGCTGCTAATTAGCTTCTTCAGCTGCTCATCTTTTTAGGGGCAGATGGAAAGACGTCCATGCCTTACTGGGGGGTTCTCACGGGGCGATGTCGCAGCAGGGGCAGGGCATGGTCCCCGTGCTCTCCTCGGCCAGGGCAGTTGGAGCGAGGGCAGAGGAAGATGCTTCACCAAGAGCATGTAGGGAGCTACTGCTGGAAGAGAGCTAGGGATTTCCCCTTCTGCCTTGGAGCCAAGGCAAAAGGAAGTGACTCATATTTGAGAGCATGTGGATTTTTTTCCTGAGAGGGGAGTATTTCTGATAGTTGTTTTTCACATGTATTCTGTGACTGAATCTGAAGTTTGGATTTAAATGAAAATCCTCAGTGAAAATTGTCTCAGCAGATTCCTTTAGGTTTTTACACTCTGAAATGGAATTGAAATTTTCTCTGTTTTGCAGGCAGAAAATATTTTTGAAAGATGCATGTTGGGGATATTTATTGATAAAGAGCATTCAGCAGGGTCAAACCCAGCCCTATGTACAGCAGCTTGTATCTTTAACAGCATCCCTCATCCAAATCTCGCACACCTTTATTCCATAATAAGTAACTCTTCAATAATCACATCATCTGATAGTGTAAAAGATCTTCCCTTCTTAAAAGGAAGATTTCAGAGGGTTTTTTTTTTCTTTTTGAAGGAAAATAAATTAACACGTTTCTGCATTAGGACTGTTGAATAATTCAGTATGTTTGATGAGTTTAATTCATATAAATTATTGTATGTGCTGTCTGCATCTGTGGTTCACTTCCTTGAGAATAGAAGCAGAAGCATCAGTTCCTCACTGGCACAAGATGAGCTGGAATTATTGATTCATTTGATGTAAAGTCGTGACCTTATTTTAACTCGGCTCATCAATTAGTGCAGGCTAGGCAATGGGTAGTCTGTTAGATGGCAGGTCGTACATCCAAACAGCAGCACTTTAGGCATTTCTTCTTGCCAGTGGGATGTATAGATGTGCTTTTTTCCTGTAGCTTTCTACAGCTGTCACATTAGTTTTGTATAGATGATAATGAGAGACAAGTTTGAGGTTCTGCATGATTATTTAGTTCTTCAGACCTGTGATTCAGATGATGTATGTTCCCATTTAGCATATTTTCTTGGCAAAATAAGTATTGCTAAAAAGCACTTATTTATGTACAGTTCTTTTTAGTTGTCAGAGGCCATCAAAATAGATGATTACTTTGATTTCTGCTGCCAGATCACAAACTTTGAGTTTCATGTAAAAATGAAGGCTTTGGGACCCAGTGTTTATAAACTAGAGATAGGGTAACCACTTACCATTTATATATTCTATACGATTCCATGGATTTGGCATAGGTATTCCACTTGCACACACACAAATCAAAGCGGAGGGACACACTGTGTGAAGTGCTCATTCTCACAAATCAGGTGTGAAATAATTATCTTGTTATAAATGGTTTTAGAGTGTTATTTGAATCTTCTTGGGGCTCCATTTTCAGTTATGACATTAATGATTTCCAGTGAATTTTAGGGCTGACAGTGGAGGAATCATTCTTTGGGTAGCTCTGCTGGTTGATGTAATTCAGAGCCTCCCCAGTACAGCCTGTGTGGGTAGGGATGCTGTGCTTCATTCCCCTTCTGAAGCACCAGTTCCTCGGAGCTTTTCAGGGCAGAGCTATTGCCACCTACTGGAATCAGGGAAAAGCTCTTTTTTAAAAATACCCTTCCATCATTTATTTAAAACGATCAACACAAGGTCTCTAAATTTTTAGTCTGGATAGATTTCAGCTGTAATGGCAGACAGACTGTTAGTTAGAAATGTAATATTTGTGTCTAAATTGTTGTTTCAGAAATTGAATGTAACAGTTAAGCACTTCAGAGTGAAGGTTAATTTGGCCAAAGCTTATTACTAGAACTATTAAAATATAAACTTTCTATGTGTGTCAATAACTAGAAATTGAATAGAGCCAGGGTAGTGCTAAAAGAGGTATGCTAATACCTGTAGTATTGATTTCTATTTTAAACTCATTGTCCTTACGGTTCTTTTTCTCAGGTTCAACAAAAAAACAAATTCAGAAAATTCTTTTAACCTCTCCCCTCTTTCCTTCTGATTTCAGGGGAAATTTCCAAAGGATAAATACTTTGTTCTTTCTTCACTTCCAATTGAAACATGCAGTTGACTGTGATTTTAAGGTTTTAGCAGCTCTGTGGAAAATCATTTCTGCACAGTGCCGGTTTGCAGGCTCCATAGGACACAGGGACTGCTGTGTGGTATAAGCAGTAAATGAACTAGCTGGAAAATCTCAGCAGTGTGCCCACGGCAGCAGAGCCTGACCCGGGCTGCCCGCCAGGCGCTCTGCTTGGAGGGCAGGTCACCTCTCGGGGGCTGCAGGACTGGAACTGGGCAAGTAGGTGATTTGGATGATGAATTGCATTGGTAATGCTCACCATTCAGTGCCACACCTGGTAACTTGTGGCTCTCCAATTTAGAGAAAAGGATGTCATGTGGGACGGTGTCAAACGCTTTGCACAAGTCCAGGTAGATGACATCGGTTGCCCTTCCTTTATCCACCAAGGTCGTGACCGCATCGTAGAAGGCCACCATATTTGTCAGGCATGATCTGCCCTTGGTGAAGCCAAGCTGGCTGTCACCCATCACCTCATTTTCCATGTGCCTTCGCATGGTTTCCAGGAGGATCTGCTCCATGATCTTGCAGCCACAGGGGTGAGACTGACTGGCCTGTAGTTCCCTGGATCCTCCTTTTTCCCCTTTTTAAAGATGGGGTTATGTTTCCCTTTTCCAGTCAGTGGGAACTTCACCAGACCACCACGACCTCTTGCATATGATGGATAGAGGTTTCTCAGCCCCATCCGACAGTTCTTTCAGGACCCGTAGATGTATTCCATCAGGTCCCATGGACTTGTGCACCTTCAGGTTCCTGAGGTGTTCCCAAACCTGATCCTCACTGACCATGGGTGGCTTTCCATTCACCCAGTCCCTGCCTTTGCCTTCCATGACTTGGGGGGTATGGCTTGCACCCTTGCCGGTGAAGATGGAGACAAAAAAAGCATTAAGCACCTCGGCCTTGTCCATATCCTGGGAAACCAGCTCTCCCATTTCCTTCCACAGACGGCCCACATTTTCCCTGATCTTTTTATCCCCAGTGTACCTATAGAAGCTCTTCTTGTTGGCCTTGATGTCCCTGGCCAGGTTTAATTCTGTCAGGGCTTTAGCTTTCCTAACCTGATCTCTGACCTCTCAGACAACTTCCCTGTAATCCTCCCAGGCTTCCTGTCCCTGCTTCCACCCTCTGTAGGTTTTCTTTTTTGTGTCTCAGTTTGTCTAGGAGCTGCTTGTTCATCCACACAGGACTCCTGGTGTTTTTACCCAACTTCCTCTTCATTGGGATGCATCGTTCCTGACCTTGGAGGAGAAGATCCTTGAATACTCGCCAGCTTTCTTGGGCCCCTCTTTCCTCCAGGGCTTCATCCCATGGAACATGGCCAATCAGTTCTCTGAAGAAGCTCAAGTTTCCTCTCCTGAAGCCTAGGGTAGCAAGCTTGCTGCGCACCCTCCTCGCCTCCGTAAGGATCTCAAACTCCATTTCCCACCTGCATGACCAATAGTGGGTAATTAATCAGAGGCTGTACCAGACCAGGGAGTTTCCTGGTGGTATCCCTAACCCAGGCCCCAGGGAGGCAGCATCTTTTCCTGTGTAATGGGTCTGGGCAGCATATCCGGGTCCTCTGTTCCCCTCAGAAGGGAATCACCTACGACGATGACCCTCTTTTCCTTAACAGAGGCAGTTGTAACATGTGGGGCTGATGGAGTCATCCTATGCAGCCCCCTGGATGGACCTTCCTCTACATCCTCAACTTCATGGTCCTCGAGTTCCAGAGCCCCAAATCTGTTCTGCAGGGGCACCTGGGAAGGGGAGGGGAGGGCAGGAGGGGATTCACCTACCTCCCTGAGCAGGGATCTGTTTCCATTCCCCTCCTAAGGGAGATGCTGATGACATTCCTTCCATAAATACTACTGACACATGGTGAACAGCACAAGCGTCAGTAAAGGTTACCTGTAAGAACAAGAAGTCTGGACAGAGTTTGTCATACTCAACTTCAACTGTTGATTTTGACCTTGAGCTGTGTTGTAGTTCTTTGACTGACGGAGCAAAAGATGCTGTTCCTTATTGTTCCTTATTTCCAGCTGGCTGTTGCCTGTGTTTTAAAGAATAGAATTTGTTACGGTATGCCAGCAATTCGTGCCCACTGTTCCGTCAGTAACACTAATATTAAAATATCGATACTTGTTATTGTTGAGCCCAGCACTCAGCCCTTTCCACCAGTATTCATTGAGGCAAGCTGTCCTCATATACCATAGGAAAGAAGTGTCTCCTGGGGGAATTGATGTTTCTGCAGTGAATAGGCAGCTGATCGGTATTTCTGCTGTAACAGAAGAACTTTACAAAGGTAATTATTAAGTGAATTAAATGTAAAATCAGGTGAAAAACCAGATGAGCTTAAACATTAGGTAGAGGTTTATTTGATAGTAAACTTTCACAAGAATTCTAAAGGGCTGCATTTGACATCATAATTGTCAGACCAATTTCAGTAATCCCATTATTAAATATTCATGCTGCAAGGAGATAACAGTCAGAAAGACTAAATGATTTTAGATCTGGAAACAGAAGCTAGAAATTCTCCGTTTCCATTTTCCCAGTCCTGTCAGTAATTTGGTTGGAGCCTGGCATCCGTCCATAAACTCTCAAGAACGTCGGAGTAGGGATGACCCAGAACTTCCTCACAAAAGTGCCGGGAGCAGCAGAACTGCTCCAGTGTAAGACCGGGAGCACTGAGCTATGGGGAGGGGATTGCACACAACCAAAATGTTTAATATGCTAGTCTGTCACGGGTGCAGTTGGTCATTAACAAAAAATACTTTGAGTCCTAGATTTCTGAGCAGTTTTGTCCTGAAAGAGCTCCCACAGAATGCAGCCTGCCTGCAGACACCTCTGAGCAATAGAGCGTGGTACAGACCATGATGTGGCTGGCTGTGCCCTGCAGGAGCAGGGGGATGCCTGAAGGAGGCTGTGACCCTGTGTGAAGCCCACGCTTGAGCAGGCTCCTGGCAGGAGCTGTGGCCCTGTGGAGAGAGGAGCCCAGGCTGGAGCAGGTTTGCTGGCAGGACTGGTGACCCCGTGGGAGGGACCCACACTGGAGCAGTTCATGAAGAACTGCAGCCCATAGGAAGGACTCATGTCAGAGAAGTTGGTGGAGGAGTGTCTCCCGTGGGAGGGACCCCAGGCTGGAGCAGGGCCGGAGCGTGAGGAGTCCTCCCCATGAGGAGGAAGGAGCGGCAGACACAACAGGTGATGAATTGACCACAACCCTCATTCCCCATCCCCCTGTGCCGCTCAGGAGGAGGAGGTAGAGAAATTTGGGGCAAAGCTGAGCCCAGGAAGAAGGGAGGGGTGGGGGAAAGGTGTCTTGAGTTCTCATTATTTGACTCTGATTTGATTGTTAATGAATTAACATCCAATCATTTGGTAGTCTGTTATTCAGTCTATTCAAATTGAATAACGGCTCCAGCACTGTATTTATTGTGCAAATTCAGATGCAGTTGCAAAGCAGAAATTTCTCTGTTTGGTTCCATCAGCTGCTCCTCACAGGACTTGTGCTCCAGACCCTTCCCCAGCTCCGTTCCCTTCTCTGGACACACCCCAGCACCTCAGTGTCTTTCTTGTAGTGAGGGGATTCAGGATTCAAGGTGCAGCCTCACCAGTGCCCAGTACAGGGGGACAGTCCCTGCCCTAGTCCTGCTGCCACACTGTCCCTGATGCAGGCCAGGATGCCACTGGCCTTCTTGGCCACCTGGGCACACTCCCAGCTCATATTCAGCCAGCTGTTAACCAACACCCCCAGGTTCTTTTCAGCCGGGCAGCTTTCCAGCCACACGTCCCCAAGTCTGTAGCATTGCAGGGGTTGTTGTGACCCAAGTGCAGGACCCAGCACTTGGCCTTGTTGAACCTCACACAATTGGCCTCGGCCCATCCATCCAGTCTGTCCAGGTCCCTCTGTCGAGCCTTCCTGCTCTCAGGAGGGTCAACACTCCTGCCCAACTTGGTGTCATCCACAAATTTAGTGAGGGTGCACTCGATGCCCTTGTCCAGGTCATTGATAAAGATGTTTTAGAGAACTGGCCCCAGTACTGAGCCCTGGGGAACACTGTTTGTGACCGGCCACCAACTGGGTTTAATTCCATTCACCACAGCTCTTTGGGCCCGTCCAGTCAGTGTTTTACTCAGCAAAGAGTACACCCATCCAAGCATGATGGAAGGCATTTATGTCTTAGAGAAAGATGTTTCTATGAAATAATTATTTTAAGAAGGTGTTCTGCTTGGGTAAATGGAATATTAAATATTTTTTTAATTTAATAGCATGCAAGAGCTACAGTGAAATATTCCTTGTGATTGATTTTAGGAGATGTTAGCAGTCTGTTGAGTCTCTGATTCTTTTATAAGAAAGAAGATAAAAGAGGGATGAGAAGATAACAGCCAATAAGGGAAAAGGTGCTCAGTGTGAATAATTGACAGTTATTTCTATATATGTTACATGCTGCCCCCAAGCAGATCCATAAGAAATGCTGATTTAAATGTAAAACCTTACTAGAAATTCAGTTCTTACCCTACAGCACACAATAAATAAGGCAACTCTACACTCTCTGGCTCTCTAATGGGCAAAGCAACCAAGCATCCGAGTTTTACTTTTTTTTTTTTTTAATTTATCTTTGAATATGTGCTTTCAGTTTCCCAGATGCAGAGCACAAGTGCCAGCCATTCTGCTTGAGGAGGATAATTTTCCTATTGGTATTGTTCTAGCCCTAGAGGCTACTCCTAAACTTCCTTGGCATGGAAGGCGTTGCATGGAGAAAGGAACGGGCTTTGTCTCTTTAATTTAAGATTTTTTTTTAATATTTGGGACAGTGGCAATTACTGTAGCTGTTACCCATTAGCGCCCTGGTTTCTGTTCTTGGTGTGGGATATCACCCACAGCTCCGTAGGCGGAAGGGATAGATCCTATAGGAGGGGGCCTCGGCATGGTGAAGACTGGTTTTCAGTCATGTGCAAATGCATCAGCAATCTGCTGAGGTGCAGTTTGCTTTCTTGCTGTGAACTAAACTATTTTTTCAAGTTTTTGAAATGAGTGCTAATATTTCAAAAACTCTTTGCCAGTTATAGCAAAAGGCTTCAATGAGTGTCACAAAACATTGCTGGTATTTTTATGTAATGAAGGTTAAGCAATGTCTAGCTGAATACCATGAAATTTTATGGGTACATTTTTTCAAGACTGCATCTGTTTGTTCTTTTCTGGTTGTTTTTGGGTTTTTTTTTTTTTTTTTCAATTCCCATCATCTTGCATAAGAAGCTTCATCTGCATATTTTTACCCACATCTGGTTTAATGCATGAGTTATTTCTCCGTGTACACTACAAAGTCAAAGTGGAGGATGCAGACTTTTCCAGAGGGGTGTGGAGCTACAGTGCATCTTCTCTGAGGCACAGAAGCCAGTAGGCAGGGAACGGTGAGAAAGCTTAGGAAGTGTTTTGGGCATTAGTTGCGTTTAATTTATTCTGGTCGCCTTCAGGAAAGAGTTACGCTTTGCTCGATACTTCAGATAGCATCTTACCATATGTGTATGTAAAACTTAAAAATCTCTGCTCCTTTCATTGCTTCTTTAAACCAGAATGTACTGATTTATAGTGAAACCGTACCTTATTGTTTCACTGGTTTCTATGGGTTGTGCTAATGTAACTATTCGGAATGTATACAGGTGGATTAGAGAGGCCACTTAATGGACAGGACAGAGGTGGTTTCCAAAGTTCCCCTTAGTTACATGTCTGACTAAGTTATTACACAGTTAACCGGTACTTTGCTAAATTCTATCCTTTTAGTAAATTGAAGACAGGAGTCTGTTCAGAAAACTAAATATCTTTAGCAGAAAAAGAGGGGCTTGAAGTTGTGAGAACTAGACCAAATGTCAAGGTCCAGATTCTTCCCCAGGATGAGTAGTTGTCTGTGGATAAATAGTCTTAGTTGGTCCCAAGCATCTCCCACAAAAACCTTTCCCACTCCAAACAGCAGCTACTCTGAATTATGTCTGGTTTGTCCTCTGTCCTTTCCATGACCAGGCTTCAAGTGAAAAGATGAGTCAGTAAGCTTGGCATAAATTTAAATTGTTGAGTTGGATTGGCATGATATAAAAGTCAGCACTCTACACAGGAGACTTCAAAAATCTCTTTAAAGGAGATTTTAAAAAATAAAGTATGTTACACGAGAGACTAGGTTGGTAAATTGCAGATTATCATCATCTTGATAACCCAGACACAAAAGTCTGGCGTTAGAGCAGTCCTTAAGTAGTTTTACTCTTGTTCAAAGAGAAGGGGGATTAGTGAAACTGTGAATTAGGTCTAAAATCTTTCTGTACCATCAGCACCTGATGTTAAAGTTTATCTCGGAGCAGAATGTGTAATTTTGAAATATGCCAGTTCTAACAAGCATTTTAAGGAGGTGAATAATCACATTAATGATTTTCTTTAGAAGTAATTTATTTCCTTAGCCTGATTTGATTTGAATTTTGACCTTTTAAGACTTTTGATCTAAATCCATTTAAGATGCTTCTGAAGGGCTTAAAAGACAATGAGAAGTCAGCAGCTTTCATATTAAAAATATATGAACTGTTCAGAATGAAACATTTAATTCCCACAAAAGCCATATCTAAGGGCCACACAGTCCTCACTCTACATCAAAGCAGAAATTAATGGAAATTTGAGAAGAAAATCAGCTTGGGCTCTGTCTTGTGCTGTGCTCACTTCCCTGTGCAGTGTTTTCGGGGTTGCACTTGAGAATTATTCTACAGCCAAATTGGCTCAATATTAGGAAAATTTAGACTGACGTATTGGTTTTATGTGACAAGGTTTTGGTAGTGGGACGGCTACTACAGGGGTGGCTTCTCTGAGAAGCTGCCAGAAACTTCCCCTATGTCTGACAGAGCCAATGCTCCAAGATGGACCTGCCTCTGGCCAAGTCCAAGCCCATCAGCAATGGTGGTGGCATCTCTGGGGTAACATGTTTAAGTAGGGGAGAACTCAACCTGGGAGGAGAAATTGCAGCCAGAGAGAGGAGTCAGAATATGTGAGAGGAACATCCCTGCAAACGCCCAGGTCAGTGGAGAAGGAGGGGGAGGAGGTGCTTCAGGACCTGGAGCAGAGGTTCCCCGCCATCCCATGGTGCAGATCATGGTGAAGCCAGCTGTGCCCTGCAGCCATGGAGGGTCATGGGGGAGCAGAGACCCACCTGCAGCCTGGGGAGGGCACCACGCCAGAGCAGGGGGGTGCCTGAAGGAGGCTGTGACCCCGTGGGATGCCCATGCTGGAGCAGGCTCCTGGCAGGAGCTGTGGCCCCATGGAGACAGGAGCCCAGGCTGGAGCAGGTTTGCTGGCAGGACTGGTGACCCTGCGGGGGGACCCAGGCTGGAGCAGAAGCTCCTGAAGGACTGCAGCCCGCAGGAAGGACCCACGCTGGAGCAGTTCGAGAAGAACTGCAGCCTGTGGGCAGGACTCACACTGGAGAAGTTGGTGGAGGACTGTCTCCCGTGGGAGCAGCCCCATGCTGGAGCAGGACACAAGTACTAATGTGAGACCTCCCGCTAAGGAGGAAGGAGCAGCAGAGACAACGTGTGATGAAGATCACGGCCCCCGTTCCCCATCCCCCTGTGCCGCTCAGGGGGAGGAGGTAGAGAAATTTGGAGCAAAGCTGAGCCCAGGCAGGGGTGGGGAGAAGGTGTTTTTTAAATCTTTTTTTAGTTCTCATTATCCCACTTTGATTTGATTGTTAATGATTTAAATAAATTTTCCCCAAGTTGAGGTTTTTTTGCACCATGACGGTAATTGCTGAGTGATCTCCCTCTCCTTATCTCGACCCACAAGCCTCTTGTTATATTTTCTCTCCCCTGCCCAGCTGAGGAGGGCACTGGCAGGGCGGCTTTGGTGGGCACCTGGCCTCCAGCCAGGGTCAGCCCACCACAATTCAGTATCAAGGAAATTGTCTTATCCTGTTTCATCCTCTTGTTATTCGCAATAACATTTCAGACCACCCACACCAGCTCTACTTCTCTTACATTGTTCTCTGTGCTGTATGAAGGTAATTTAAGGAGGTGGGGAGCCAAGCTTTAGATCTTCTGAACTACAGTCCGCATCTGAGAAAGGATGGATTCCGTGAATATGAAACCAAGCATATAATGCCTGTAATTTAGAAATCTACTGCTGTTCTGATTTACTTCCAGGCAGTCAAATTGTTCGCGTCAATTGTTGGAAGGTTAGGTTTTCACTAATTAGAACCGATGTACATCTTCAATTATCTTTGGAAAATACATAACAAAAGAAATTTGCAGTAAAGATTTTCGATGCAGCACTATCATGTTTTCACTTTGGCAGCAATTTCAGAGGAAACAATGTGGTGTGTCTTCACTGTTTATACTGACATGACAGTTACCCAGCATATTGGTATTTACCGACTCTTTGCACGGGTACCCGACTGCATCATTTCACTGGTAAGACTTTTACAGGGCATTTCATAGAAGCATAGAATGGTTTGGATTGGAAGGGACCTTAAAGATCATTCAGTTCCAACCCCCCTGCCATGGGCAGGGACACCCTTCACTAGACCAGGTTGCTCAGAGCCTCATCCAGCCTGGCGTTGCACATTTCCTCTGTGCATTTCAGCTTGTGAAGTGATGGGTAGCAGCTTGTCCTCTTTCCATCCTAGATGCTCTCTTCATGCAGGAAAAAATTCAGAATTTTATCTGATAGTACATTATACAGTAATTATTAATATATTCTTCAGCAAAATAATGGATCTTGTAGAAATATCACTACAGCAGTAGAATTAGCACAGTAACAGAGTTTGAACTAATCCCCAGCCTTGAAGGAGTGTTACTTTTGAACATACCCGGCACTACAAGACACCAGCCATTGCAGTTATCTTTGCTTATACGCTGTGTACCGTGCTGGTTTACTACTGAAGGAAAAGCCAAGCACAGTTTATTACCGCAAGGTTTCTGTTAAATCTAGTCTGGAGTGATGTTTTTCCTGTTTCAATACACTAAATCTGCTTTCTTGCAGCACAATTTCCTCTCAGTTACGGACAGACAGTGGAGAAGAGACGAGTGGCTTCAGCCATAGGAGGCTTTGGAGACATCTGGTTTTCTCTTGTACCGCTTATGTTCCACTCTGTCAAAAGTAGGACACATCTGGGGAAAGCTGGGTAGGGGAAGGAAGCATCCAGACCCCCTGGCAGTTGGGTCTATGAATCAGCAGGTTGGTTTGCGCTGATGGAGGTGGATGCAAGATAATAAACCAAACCATCTTCCTTTATAATAGCATTCGATAAAAAGCATGAGGCTCCTCTGTGAGGAGCTGCCGATGTGGCTGGGCAGAATGGAGAAAGCAGTCTCAGCATTAAGGCGTTTTAAAATGCTAATCAGCTTGTATTCATTGCCAAACACCTGCAAATGAAATTAGAGTAACAGCAAAAGAAGCAAACATGATGTTGTTCAAATGGTGTGAAACAGCAATCCTGTGATCTCGCTGTGCCGCAGATGCAGAGCGGGCAGCTACGCAGGGCTGAGCGGGAGGTGGCAACCACGTCACCGGGTGTTCAGTAATTCATCTTTCAAACACCATTTCCTTAACGTGTAAGAAACGGACAGTTTAAACATACGGATAGTTCTCCTGCACAGTTCAGTATTGTGTATGTCATAGAATGAGTCATAGGATGGTTTGGGCTGGAAGGGACCTCAAAGATCATCTAGTTCCAACCCCCTTTTGGCTGAGAAAAGGTGAAAAATCTCTGTCATGGAAGCTGCTGGTGTCTTAGGCTGATGGGTGCTCCAGTGACCAGGCAGCAGCTGAGGCCAAGAGCCTGAATATCCAGGCACGAGGGACATATCTTTGAGAGGGATGTCTGGTTGGCCTGTTTTCTGTGTGTTTTTCTCCTCGAGACTGAAAGTGAATTTGTATGTGCTGGATGAGGTGGGCTTTCAGGGGGAGCTCGGCAAGGCAGGGCTGCGGCAGGGCGGAAAGGTGCATGCTGGCAGCACATCAAGGGCTCAGCAGTTCATGATGATATCCTGCTGTGCCCTGTTGGTCATCCAACAGGGACGATTTCTGCCCCAGGAGTGGTGTTGGGTTGGCCACTGGGGCTTAGCACATTCCTCATCATCCTGGGGCTGGCTAGTCATTCCTTAACAGGAAAGTTAGAGAAGTGTTTTGTCGGAATTTGCTTTTGGAAGTCAACTGCAGTGGTGGTAGGTCCTCTGAAACATTTCAGGGTGTCTGTTGCTCCACCATATTGCCCCTCATTGCCCAGCTATCACCCATTCCAGGCATATTCGTTCTGGTTTTCCTGCTGTCAAGGGGGTCCTATCCTTCAGGTAAGGGCTCAGCTGATCTGAAAATCATAACCCAGGCAGGTGTTCAGCTCCCTATGATTCCTTCTCTTCAAGTAAATAACATTGTTTGCATATGAAAGGGTGGTGTCTGGCTAAGTCTTCTCTCCCAAAAGTACATGGTTTTTCAACTGTAGCAATTGCTGTGGTTGCAGCTGAAAAGTTTCTCTAGTTACAACTATGACTTGTTGTCCCTTTACCCAAATGCCAATTAAAAAAATAAATTAGAACAAAAAATAAAGTTGCCAGTATTCCTTTAACATATATGATATTGTTGGCAGTTGGATGGAAATACCTGATTTCATACCTATTCCTCGAATTATGTGATTTCCACATAGTCCTTGGACTAGAGACACTTTCAGTAGCTCAGGCATGGGTTACCTCTGGTCTCATTTTTACTGAGATAGAGTTAATTTTCTTCACAGTAGCTAGTATGAGGCTGTGTTTTGGATTTGTGCTGAGAAGAATGTCAGTAACACTGATTTTTTTGTTGTTGCCAAACTGTGCTTATATTAAGCCATGGATTTTCTCATACTGCACCTGTGTTGCCAGCCTCTTGGAGAGAAGCAGGGGATGCAGCCAGGACAGCCGGCCCAAACTGGCCAAATGGATATTTCATGCCGAAAGGCATCATGCTCAGTATATAAGCTAAGGGGAGTTGAGGGGGAAGGTGGTGGGGGAGGGGAGGCGGATTGCTGCTTGGGGATAGGCCGTTGATCACTGGGTGGTGAGCAATTGTTGCATTATGTATCACTTGGGTTTGTATATTCCTTTATCAGGAATATTATTATTATTTCCTCTTCCTTTGCTGTCCTATTAAACTGTTTTTATCACAGCCTGATAAACGAATGTTTTTTTGATTCTCTCCCCCATCCCACCTGGGGAGGGGTGGGACAAGCGAGCGGCTGTGTGGTACTTAGGTGCCAGCTGGGGCTAAACCGTGACTGCTACCTTCCTATAAATCATTTCACTGCATGGAAAAGTATATGCCTCTTTTCTTTATAACTTCACATGACGTTGGCACGCTCCGTAGGCATTACTGATTACACCCAAAGTGTGCAACACACAGTTTGGTTCAGCGGTGACGTAAGGACAAACTTCCATTTGAGCTGAAGTCCTTGTGTGCAGCATCTTTATCTCGAGGTCCTGCTGCGACTCTTTTTGCATGGTGTGATGTTCTTGAGAATGGTCTCGTTGACTTTGGTATGACCACTTGTGGAGTAAGGACCAGTCACGTGAAGAAGATCTGTAACAAGGGAGGTGTTCAAACTGAGGATTGTTCTGCTGGTTACTCTGCTTGAGACCAGGCTTGGGGAAAAGCACATTTCTCAATGTAGGACTTGGCTCAAAGATCTTGATAACTTAAGAAGGATGGAGTTTTTTCATCTTAATTGTACATTTATCACCTTTTCATAAGACATTACGTTCCATGTTTATATTGAGATGTCACCCATTTCCCTGAAAATTCTTTAATATGCAGGGGGTTTTTTATTTTTCAGGTGTTCAAATGAAACAGTATTCAAAAAGGAAAATTTGTTTTGGGCATACAATTTCTGCCCCACTCCGTACTCTTGGACAGCACTTCTGGGCCTTATTTTGTACTTGGTTTTCTTTGCACCTGGTAAGCAAACATTTTTTTTTTCCACCTATAAGTTAAAAAATTGTAAAGGTAAAATGTCGAATAGTGAGGCTACCTGTTAAATTTACTTCTGAGTCCTGAGATTGATCTTTTTTTCCTAATTCTTAGGGATGGGTCCTATGCCCTGGACTGTCAATTCTGAAATTTACCCACTTTGGGCTAGGAGCACAGGAAACGCATGTTCCTCTGGAGTCAACTGGGTTTTCAATGTGCTCGTGTCACTGACATTTCTGCATACGGCCGAATATCTGACGTACTATGGTAAGGAACAGTATGTGTCCGTGTGTGCAGCACTACCATTGGTGCATAGATTTTTTTACTGATTCTGGGTCACTCAATTGGTTTTGCTATGTAATGTGAACTGTGTAGGCAGCCATCTCAACCCACTGTGGTTTGGTAAGACTAGAGACCTGATACGACCTGCCTGGATCAGGGTTTGGTCCAGCTTTAGTAAGAAACGTTTCTTTCTGTCCTTAACTGAGAACCTAAATGTTTGATTAAAATAGAGAAGCTGGAAAACCCCCCACTTTTGACTTAGTGAAATATGCTGATTCTCTCTTAAGGAGACAGCATCTGCAATTTTCCAGTTTATGGTGGCATCCAAGGCCAGTGTCAGATGGCCCTTGCAGAAACAGCTGTGTAAGATGCTACTGCCCCACTCCCTGGTCTGCTGGAGCCTGTGGGAAGTTTGTCCGGTTACTGCTCAGCCACTCCAGCACAAGCCATTTAAATTCCATTAAGCTGCTGGGGAGCTGGTGTGACCTTCACTTCATTACCAGCACAGAGCCTTTCAGCTCTACTTGGCATTCCTTTGAGTCATCAGTCTAGAAACGTTGATGAATGTTTGTTGGTCCTTTGGCACCTTCTCTGCCCTCCTAGGGAAGGTGGGTGGTGAGGGGGATGAGCTCTTTCTCACTGCTAACTGCTTCTGCAGAGGACTTCTAAATAATAATTAGGTATAAGAGTCACAGGCATTATTTTAATCCTGACTATTTCTTTTTCGCTAAAGTTTCTTATTCTGAGGGGGTAACTTAGTGTGTCCTTTGCTGTTAAGGTAAACTAAGAAAGTTCTTGCCTTTCGTATCTGCTTTCCTTTATTGGACACGCAACCATTTCATTGCTGTTTATTTTAACAGCAGAAGGACTTGTCCAAAAAAAGATGTGTATCATCTTGCACGTGCAATGAGATTGCTTTTGTTAATTTACTCCATTGTGGAGCGATGCAATAAAGCAGCCTCCTACACCCACGGCCCCGCAGCTCGTTGTTTTAGAATCAGAGAATCATAGAATGGTTTGGGTTGGAAGGGACCTTAAAGACCATCTAGTTCCAACCCCCCTGCCATGGGCAGGGACACCCTCCACTAGACCAGGTTGCTCAGAGCCTCATCCAGCCTGGCCTTGAAGACAGCCAGGGATGGGGCATCCACAGCTTCTCTGGGCAACCTGTTCCAGTGCCTCACTGCCCTCTCTGGGAAGCATTTCTTCCTGATATCTACTCTGCACATTTTAACCATGCCACTCCGACCGTCACGTTTACGCACTGCTTTGATTCCTGCAGCCTGCTGCTTCTGCCTCCTGCTTCTCAGCTCTGGAGCAGAGGAGGGACGGGAACTCCTGTAACCGACTGTGCATGTTGTTTTACATTGCAGGAGCCTTCTTCCTCTACGCAGGGTTTGCTGCCTTGGGACTGGTTTTCATCTACGGCTGCCTTCCTGAGACTAAAGGGAAAAAACTGGAGGAAATTGAATCTTTGTTTGAAAACAGGCTATGTACATGTGGTATGTCAGATTCTGATGAAGGGAGGTATATCGAGTATATTCGGGTGAAGGGAAGTAATTACCATCTTTCTGACAACGATGCTTCTGATGTGGAATAATTTTCAGCTGCTGCTGTATTTAATCATTTAAAAGCCTTCTGGGGGAAAAGCAGCTCTCTGATGACCTCACTGCCCTGCTTCTGGTCTGGTTCTCCTTTCTACTGTCTAGTTAAAAATGCCTTCATGTTCAGAAACTCTCCGTTTGGGAGAAAATCCAATGTGCTAGTGTTTTCTTGATAACTAAAAGCAACGGCTTCCACAAGGGATTGCGGTCCAGGATTACCTGAATTCACCAAGTGTGCGCGACGACGCACGGTCCCCCGGTGTTTAGTAGGGTGCGCTGTACCGGATGAATGCAGAAGGCTCTCCGAGGTGGTCAGTGGTTGTCCTTATCTTCAGTAGTGACCAAAGGGAAAATCACAGAGCAGCTGATGAGAAAGCAGCTGGCATCTGTCAGATCTCCATCCCATAGCAGCCCAGCAGATAGCGCTGCTGTGCGGCACGGTGAGTGATGGATGCATGAGCTGCTGGAATGGTAGCCGTTTAAAAGGTTTAACTGATTAGGAAAACAGAAATACCTGCTGTATCTATCGGAGGGAACATTTCCCAAATTTACCCTAAGAGGATTTCCATTTTTATTTATTGGAGATAACAAGCAGAGAGCCATAGTCGCCTGGGTGGAGGTTCACTAGGGTGGCGTCCGTCTGTGTTACACCGGGTTGTCTAACACTGCTGCTCTTGAGTACACGCTGCAGTCGGGAGTCGGTGCTTGTGAGCGAAACCGCCAAAATTAACTACCTGGCGGCAGGAAAGCAGAACGGAGCGCGTGGCCGCACGGCCACACGACCTGGTGTCTGTCGCTAGGGACAACGTTGAGGCTTTGGTTAGTTGGAACGAAGTGGATTTTGTTTTCCTTTTTTGCATTGGAATGTTTGGGTTTGTGCCTACTTTTGAACACAAAATACCATTAGCTAAAAGAAAGAAAAGGAGGGGAGAGGGTTTGCGCTGCTGACTGCACGGTGCTCGTCCCCCTTGCGCCTTTCGCTCATGAATGATCTTATTGCCTTCAGTTTATCTTCGGATGTGCAGAGTAGATGGATCCCAGCACTTTCTTTCTTTCTAATGTCCTTAGCCAGTGTCTTGCTGGATCTGAAGAGAAACATTAGCAACAGGCAGAAGCCTACATTTCATTAATTGCCTTACCGAAGCATCGCAAAATTGTCAAGAAAATGTCAGGCACAAAATCAACCTGGCTGCCTTTAGCATGGTCATGAAAATATGAGTGGGATTTTATTCACCTGCCACGATTGCTTGCCTTGGCAAATTGAATTTTATGCCGCTGCATAAAAATCCTCTGTTATTTTTTCCTTGCCCTGCCCTTGCTGCTTTAAGTCTTCAGAGATACGAGTTGGAAAGCATCAACAATTCAAATTCTTATCTTTGAAACGTTCGCTTCCTGAAAGAATGTGGAAAACCTCCTCTGCCTGTGGGCTGCTCCCACTTCTTTGGTAAAAATACATTTATTTTTCATGGTGTAAAGATTAAATAAATTGTTGGGCTCGTTAGCTTTTATAGGTCTGCTTTGTGGGCTTTTCTTGGGGCTGAAAAATATTTAGAATGTAGAAATGCTATCAAAAGTGAGACTGGACCTTTGTTACCAAGTTATTTTTATTGGATCATACGCGGGATGTTGTTGTAAGGAAGCCTGCCATTACGCTAGCTGATATCTCTGGAGGAGTTCTTACTCTCCAGTTACTGACCTTCAGCAGTTGGGTGTATTTTGCATTTATTTTCTTTTTTATTTCATTAATCAAAGAAATATTTTTTGAAAGAACCCATTGCAACGCCTCCTTCCGTGACTTGACTGGGACTAAACGGGGGAAAAGCGTAGAGGACAGAGGGAATTTCAAACTAATCGTTGCCAAGAGCGGCCCGACCTTGAACATCTCCGTGCGCGCTGAGAGGGATGGATTCTCACACCGTCTGTCTTGCCTCCCCTCGAAGCGCACAATATTTTTATGCTCCAAAGCACCAGCTGTTGAAAACGCGCCGGTCTCCTGGCCCGGCTGCCGACGCTCCCGCCACGGGATGTCTCCGGAGGGTGTCGCCTCTTTGAAACCTTCACCAGGGGTGCAGTACCCGCAGTGAGAAAAAGGGATACTTGGCACAGACGAGAACAAACCCGAAAAGCGTGTGCTTGAAGGGCCTTATTCGGAACAGTTTCGTTACCCAGAACAGCGTGCGAATAGGTGTGTCACGCTCAACCTGTGCTCATGCGGTTGATAGGTTGAAGTGGGTATTTACTGGCTTTTGAGAGTTGGGAATTAGGGTTCTGATTCGCCCAACACCGTAAGCCCACGCTCACCCTAACACCTGTGAAGGTCCCTTTGCTCGGAGTGGGGTGTAAGCCGGGGGGGGGGGTGTCCCTGCCCCGGCGCGGTGTCGGTGCTGACCTCGCGCTCCGTGGCCCTTGTGCCCACCGGTACAGGAAACCGCTGCGTTTCTTGGGCACGGCCAAAGCCAAGCCGCTGGAAAGATCGCTGTAACAGGGTCAGCCTCTTCTGTTTTGCAGGCAGTGCCGGGGCGCTGTAGCAGCAGCCGACCGTCTCTCCGCCGGCCTTGTTTCACGGGCGTCCTCGAAAGCGGCCCCCAGTGGTTCGCTGCGCGGGGCTTGTTCCCTCGCACAGCCGAAAGCGGTTTTCTGAAGGGGTGCATCCCGTGCCTCTTTCCTCCAGGCAGAACGGTTGAAACACGCATTTTACTCATCGTTGCTACTGGCTGTAAGGGTGCAAAATATGTCGGCTTGTTTATCATCACTCCCCCTGCCCCGCCCGCAGAGGTGGGTTTACGTTTTCATTTTAGGGTTGCTTTACACCAGGATAACGTTCCATACCTTAGAACCACTGAACCTAGCACCAGGCATCGTGTGTAATCAAAATGAGATCAAATACTTGAAATGAATCTTAGGCAATTAGGGTTTTATTTTTAGAATCTGTGAACATTTATAATGTATGAGGAAAATGAAATAAATGTTTCTATTTTGCGAAGATTTTTTATATTTGTGCATATTTTAAGTTTCAAGGGTTTTTTGCTAAGGGTAGACTTAGGAACATTCCAGATAAAAGAGTACGAATACAGTGTAGCTGAATGATATCTTATGGCAGGATTTTAATTTATGAAGTAGCATCAATAGTACGTCTAAGCACAATGTCGTTTTACTGCAAGCTTTCTGCAGAAGATGTGAAACCGTTTCTGCACAAGGCCTGCACACTTAATTCAGGTATTCAGTGCATCAGGAACGCCGGGGTAGTACTGCTGGTAGAGTCGGGCATATCGATTAGACCCAACAATTTGAGATGTTTTAATTCTGATGAATCCACTGACTCTGCATGTTTTGGTCTAACAGCAGGCGTAAAAGAAACAAGTCTTGATGCGTTTTTAATCTTTTTAAATTTCACATGAATTCACCTACAGTCGTTTGTCCCACCTGTTGCAGTTCAAAAGTGTCGGGGGAGTTTGAGATCATTTGCCACTCCTTTCTTCCCCTGGTCACTTTGTTGATCAAACTCATCTTTTAACAAGAGAAGCAAACCTGTTTTGAAAGTAGGCATCGACACGAAGCGGGGCCCCGGGGCTCGTTCCGAGGGCCAAGGCTGCGTGGCTACGCGCACACCGTAGCTGGGTCGCTGTCGTAGGCATTGCTACCCTGTGAGTCGCAGCGACAGCCGACAGAAGCTTTGGGAGAAGAGAGGACGCATCCCAAGATCACCAACGCTGACTTACTTCTGCATGAGTTGGTAAACGCAGCGTTTCGCTGGTGTAGGAGTTCGGGTTGAGAGGGGAGAAGAAAGAAATGATGCGTCAAGAGCCCCGCGAAGCCGTGTATCAGTAGGGACGGGTGTCGTAGCCGCAAGGAGCAGCCTCTGACTTCTCCTCCGTTGGGAGAAGGGTGGTGGGACCAAGGGGCTGTGCTTGCTGCTGTGGGCGGGGACGGCAGACCAAGGGCGAAGAAGCACACGGGTGCTCCTCTCCCATGCCCCCGCAGAGGTGAGGACGTGGCAGTGGAGTTTGCAAGGCCAGTACTGCTTTCCTCAGTGAAATCTCTTTGCCCTTCTTGGTCCCTTGGGGAGAAGCTTTGACTTCCAGGGGCCGCTGCAGGCCCCGAGCGAGGGTCTTTCCTCCGGCCCCGAGGGCGCTGGGTGCAGTCCCAGAGGCACGCAGAGGGCTGATAAAAGATAGACCCATTCTTCTCAGCTTTATACCCAACTTCCTCCTTCTCGGCGTCAACGCTCTTCTAACATGGTCTTCTTGAACTGCTCCTTGTACTTGCATAAAGAGGCTTTGTTAGCTGAACGTCACCACGCGAGGGAGGGGCAGAGTCTCACAGCACGGAGAGATCTCGGGGTAGAAATCGAGGCAGAAGAGACAGTTCTGCAAAGCACTTTAAATGTGAGGTATTTGTGCACTTTTTTCGGAGAGTCAAGCCACCCAAACCCATTCCTCTGCATCGGGAAGGAAATGGAGCTTTGTGTACCAGGCCAGAAGCAGATAATGCCACACTCTGTGCTTTATGGCAAAATGTGTTTTTATTGCGGGTAACATTTACAGCTTACATGTAGCTGCTGCCTATAAAGTGACTCAGTTGTTTCTCTGGATTTTAACAAGTCCCATCTCCGTGCAAAAATCTTAGTGGTTTTCTATCGATCTTCATCGCCTTGTGTACAGTACAGTTAAGCGTAATCCACAAAGTGGTCCAGGTTGTGGCAGTGTTACAAATGTCAGCACAGTAAAAATCTAGGTGAACATTGTTAAAGAAATAGTGTTGTTCGTGATACCCGAGGGGTGAAAACTCCTTAAAGGCAACTATATATCGATTTTAAAAGTCTGAAAAACAATGGCAGTTCTTATCTATTTTGTGTATGTTTTCATATAGAGAAGGAGTTTTTTTATGTGCCAATAACCATCACCGTAGTGTTTTGTAACTGGGTGTTAATGGTGTTCCAGAGTTCTGTATATGAGAATATACTTTAGCCACAGTGACCTGTTAGTGTGAACCGGCGGCATGTTTTTAATCTCACACCTCTCGTCCGGGGGGCTCACGCGTCGGCATCAGTAGAGCTCCCTCACGCCACGGGGAGTTTGACCAGCGTCGGGCCTCAGGAACACAGAGTTTGTCTAAATCCCCGCTTTTTCGCGTTGTCCCTAGACGGTCCGTTACACGTGAATGATCTGGCACCTGTGATTATAAAGCTTCACCTCTGGTTCGGTTACACTCCTCGATTCCGTTGAGACGCATTTGTCAAAATTGGCTTTGACCTCCCGTCGCGTTTCTGTAACCCAGGGGCGCGCCGATGGGTTGTGACGTCCACCTCTTCCTAAAGGAAACGCTGGTTTCTGAGGTGTTAAAATAAAGGCAAATTCCTCTTGCTGCCTTAAACGTTACCCAGACGTTGGAGAGGACTGAACGTACGACCGTCATCGTCACTGCTGCGGGAGGAGCTTCCCGGATCCTCTGAAACGAGACGGTCTCGCGGT
This sequence comes from Rhynochetos jubatus, assembly GCA_027574665.1. Lineage (NCBI taxonomy): Eukaryota > Metazoa > Chordata > Aves > Eurypygiformes > Rhynochetidae > Rhynochetos > Rhynochetos jubatus. The sequence goes on from CM050652.1 coordinate 16,085,477, forward strand.
GCTGGGACGCCACGTTACCGCGCAGGCCCTGCCCAGCGCACCCCTGCCGTCTCTTCAGGCGTTCCAGCAGCCCCCGCGAGGGCGATAGGATTGTTCACGTGCTTTTGATGTTCTCCGTGTGCTCAGTGTCCTGCTGGTCCAGGGCATCCCGGGGGAAGTGGCACGTGTCACGCCTCCGCTTTCCGTCGGCAATCTCGCGCCCCTACAAAACTGGTAACCGGGTCTTTCTGCAACCAATTCTGTGTCGACTGTTTGAGACGCTGCGGGAGACCACGTTGGCGGTCGTACCTCTGCGCTGAGTACCAGCGCGCACGTGGCACCACGGGCACGTGGTGATCCCTGGGCGTGAATTCAGTACAAAACAGGTTTTGGCAAAAACCGGTCGTTGGGTTGTCCAAGGTATTTCTTAACCGCGTCAGACACGTGCCGTTTCCTTCTGCAACCGGTCAAGCCTATAATGTATGAAAGTGGTGTACATTTTCTGGAACTTAAGTGATGTAAAATTATTTAACTGACTTCTGATTGCTTTAATGAAGTTTGGTCTTTACATAAAAATAAATATCTTCAAAGGATTGTCAGTGCCAGACGTGTAAATGAACAAAATAAAAGGTGAGATACTTCATTACACAATCTTTCTCAGGGTTTCCTTTGTTCCGGTAGGCGGGTCGTCGCCCCGTAGAGTTCCAAAGCCGCATTCCTCAACGAAATGAGCTGCAGTCGCCCGTGGCCTTGCCTGGAATAAGCGAAGGATAAGAACAGCTCTGACTAGGATCCATCTGGTTCTAAATAACTTGTTTCAAACCAGAGCGCGTTTCTGTGGGGATGGCACACCAGACAAGGGTTCCTTCCTTCCTGGAGGAAGGGCCAAATGCCGCTATGCTGAGCTGCCGACTGTCCCAGTGCCCCCCCCTGGGTTTTCAGTATCCCCTGCCCAAACACGGACCAGTTTTCCAACAGCAATTTACACCTTCAGGCTGGATTATGGACTGGGGAAAAGGCAGAAGTTGCTGTTTCTAATGGGGACCTGTCCTGATTCTGTTTTATTATGAAAACTGCTGAAACTGGTTTATGATTAAGGAAGAGCAGCAGCACCGTGGCCGTGCCGTGGTGGGGGCTGCCCTGGCTGTGCTCCCCCGGGGGGCACAGGAATCGCACCCGCTAGGCCGAGTGGAAAGGGGTCCTGTTACCTCCTCCTACCGCAGGTGCCACAATCGAACCCTTCTGAGATCCAGTTCCTTCCCACAGAGCTGTAGCCTTTCGGTCGGGGTCCGGAGGGATGATGGCGGTGGCAGAACAGCCGACGGGGAGATGCTGGCAGCAGGAGCCTGCTCGGCAAACCTGTGCCGGTGGCGGAGCTTATCTCCGAAGGGGAGAGAGGAAGGTAATCGTGGTGCGCTGCCGGGTGATGTTTTTAGGTTTCTGGCTGATAGCGCCTCCAAGAGGGATGAGTGGTGGCGGTTCCGATTACTTGTCACCAAACCCACACGGTGGCTTTGTGGCATAACGAAAAGCTGGTGGTTCTGCTGCCAGACGCTCCATTTTTTTGCCTTCTCCCATTCCCCTGTGCTCCAGCAACTATCACAAACCAGCTACTGATGGGTTGGTTTCCGCCGAACGCATTCTGCCACCCGCAGAACTGCACTGCAGGCCGTTGCAGTACTTGCTCCCAAACCTTCGTGAGCTTTTTCAGGACCAGACCGCCCAGGCACCCAGGCCGGGTGGTGCTGCAGCCGAGCCAAAGTCACCCTGGCAGTCCTGCACGGCCTTTGCTTTGTGCGCGGCATGACCTGCTTTCCCTGAGGGCTGCTGCAGTTTGTGGGAAGTAGGTGGGGAAGTTAAAGGTAAGCTTAAAAAAAAGGCCCCTTTCCTCTGACCCTGGTGGTTCCCTGCTGAGCTGCGCTGGGCTGGATGCGGAGACCTGAGCTGGCGTCCCTCCAGCCGCCCCTGCCCACGCGAGAGCACGCTTGGGGTCTCCAGCTGCTGCAGTCCCAGCGCGCTCGTTTGACCCAAACTGAACGGCAGCTCAGTCCTTACCCTGACGGGTGAGGAGTCGACCTCCTCAACCCAGCAAGCGACCAGCTGAAAGGCGGAAACAGGCACGCGGATTTGCCAGAAGCCGTTGCGCCGGCAGCCTCGTGGGGCTGTTCGTTAGCTGCTCTGCAGGACAGGTTTGCCCTGGCTTGTCTAACATCCCTACCCGGTACCCTGCGAGTGTGTAGTTGTTAGAGAAGGTCTGCCCAGAGCTGAAATTTTGGAAAGCTTTTGCCTTTGGAGAGTTAACTGCAGAACTGCCTGAGAGGTTGTCGTGGTTTAACCTCGGCTCACAGTGAAGTACCACAGAGCCGCTCGCTCAGCTCCCCCTCTTCCCAGCAAGCCCTGTTCTGTGCATTATTCAGAAAAAAACCGCACGTTGAGTCACCAGACCCGCACGAGGCTGCAGGAGTTGTGCATTGGGTGAGGAGAGTAGAAGCTGCAGTGCACCGGTGCTGGGTGGCACATCGCTGGGGCGGGGGGCTCAGATGTGAGAAGGAAAAGTGGAGCCCTCCCCTTCAGCAAGGCGGTGAACCATCTGCCCATCCCCCTTGGAAACGGAGTTTATCCTCATGCTCCATCAAAGGTGGGGAAAGGGGGATGGAGACGTGGGGAAGGTCCGTTCCTGAAGGATCAGGGAGGGTTTCGGGGAGGTGGCTGGAGACGCCCGAGCAGTTTGAGGGCAGAGGGGGATGGATGAGCTAAACTTCGTAGTGAAGATGATACGTGGAACTGAGATTGGATCAGGTTGCCAAGGAAACACGGGCAGAAAGAGCAAGGGACGAATCCCAGGGAGGGGCCTGAGGAAGGAAGCAGGGCATAAGGTGTGGGGGACGGTTAGTCGGGCGAGTGTGGGGACATGGCACCTCTGCTACACCACTGCTTGATGGCCCGGGATGCTGTGAGACCATCCCGGGTGGAGGGATGCAAAGACAAAAGACAGGCACCGGGCTGAGGATGCAACAGCTTTTGCACCAGCACCTCGGCATGGATCGCTGTGCCGGAGCAAGCCGGGCAGCGGTGCCGCTTTCCACAGCCAGCCCCTCCAGCCGACTGGGCACTAGGTGAGAAGAGACCTGGGATGTCTCTCTGCTGCTCGCTGTCCCCCTCCTTCCCCTCGGAGGGCAGGTACTGGGCACTGTCATCCTCTGGTAGATCAACGGTGCCAGAGTCCCTTAGTGACTGCGGTGCCACCCCTACGCGGTTACCGGATTTCTGTTTGATCTTCTGATAAGCTGGTTGAAGGGTCTAAATCTCTTAAAAGGTGGTTTTCCCAGAGTCTCAGATATAAATATCTTAAAAGGTGGGTTTTCGCAGAATCAGACATTCATAGGCTTGTTCTCCAATTATTTTTTTTCACTTTTCTTGGGCACTGCGCTGCACTTCGTTCGCTGCGTGACCGTTCAGAACCACATGTAGAGAGGGAATTGACCCCCGTTCCCGTACGTGGCTCCCCATTCCCAACTGTGTTTGTTGGTTCGTGCCCGGTGACCAGGTGTGGGAGCAGGGTGAGCCCTCGGCACTGCGCTCCAGGCCGGGCCCTGCTCTGCCAGCCCGTGAGGGCCCCCTCACGCTTGGGGACATTTGGGTGGGTGTTGTTTAAATGGACCCAATTGCTGAGCATCTGCTTGTAGCCTCTGGTGTTGCTCCTCACCACCTTCCTGATGTTGCGTTACCAGCAGAGTTTGCCATCGCCCCTGGGTACCTGATGGAAGCGTGTCGTGGTTTAACCCCAGCCAGCATCCGAGCACCACACAGCCTCGTGCTCACCTCCCCCCTTCCCCAGTGGGATGGGGAGGAGAATCGGAGAAAAAGACAAGGAAATTCATGGGTTAAGAACAATTTAATAATTGAAAATAAAATGAAATAAAATAGTGATACCCATAATACTAATAATACTAATATTACCACTAATAATATGTAACGAAAACAATACTACCACTACTACTAATAATATGTAATGAAAATCATGCAAAATAAAACAATTGATACAACCGCTCACCACCCGCCGACCAATGCCCAGCCAGTCCCTGAGCAGCAAGAGCCAGAGCCCGAGAGCAAGGGAGAGCCCCTGCCCCCCTGCGCACGCCCCCAGCGTAGGTACTGAGCATGACGTTTGATGGCATGAACTGTCCCTTTGGTCAGTCTGGGTCGGCTGTCCTGACTGTGTCCCTTTCTTCTCTACGGGAAGCTGGGAACACAGACGCAGTATGAGAAACTGAAAAAGTCCTGGACTTGATACAAACATTGCTGGGCAACAACTAAAACCATCAGTGTGTTATTAGTATTCCTCTCAGCACAAATCCAAAACACAGCCTCATCCTGTGAGGAAAATAAGCTCTATCATCCCAACTAAAACCAGCATGAAGGGTCCAGCAGTCTCCTAAGCAAGAGGTTCCCAGCAGGACCCTGTGGAAAGCCCTTCCCCAGCTGTGGCAGCAGCCATGGGAGCCCTGAGGGAGGGACACGGTGAAGCTTCTGGAGCGTGAGAGGGGACAGCAGCACCCCAGCGATGTGACACAGGCTCCATGCCCAGAAACCCCAGCGAGGGGCATGGACTGGGCTGGTCCGGACTCCACCAGGCAAAGCATGAAGGGTGGGTGGTGGTGAAGAGGTCGCCCGTGTCCCTGGCCTATGACTGTGTTAGTCCTGTTCTCCACCGTTGTATCAGCGTGCCCTGTTGCTGCAGTGGCACAAGGTGTGACTGCAGGCAGAGCCCATCTCGGATGCTACATGGCTTCTCCCCTCCTCTCCCTGGCATCTGGGGTACCCATGGCCCCCAGGCTGGCTGGGAGCAGAGGGGGAGGTGGCTGCCCCATGCAGTATCAGAGCTAAGTCGGGGCTGGTGTCCCTGTCGCTCTCCTCTCATGGGCTGCTAAAAATGATGGGGAAAAAGGAAAAAATCAAGAGGAAGTGAAGTTTTCGGAAGCTGGGTGGTGGATGACGGCCACACCCAGCCTGATACTAGCCAAGCTAGCTGTTACCTTAGCTCTGTGTGTCAGTACGGAGGGTGGGATTCACAGGGAGGTGCTGAGGGCATCGGGACCCCCTCGGGGCCCTGGTGAGAGAGCGGTACGTGCCCACTGTGAGCCAAGCCCCGAGGCACCGCTGCGGGGCTGCCACAGCCAAGGCACGGCAGCCGCGGCGCTCAGGGATGAGCTGGTGTCGGGGTGAAATGCCTCTGCTTTTCAGTGCTGCAGGGAAGCGTGGGTGAGCGGAGGCAGATGCACTCCGAGGAGGTGGGGGCAGAGCAGGGCAGCAGCACCCAGCCTTGTTCCTCGCACACCTCGGCTCCCCATCGCTCCGTTTGACAGCCACCACGTGTATGGCGCAACCAGCTCTCTGTTCCCAGCGCTAACCCACACTCTTCGTCCCAGAGCTTCACGGGAGCAGGCAGGGTGTGTGTCCTCGGAGGCTGGCTCCGCAGGTCAGGAGCATCTGCCTGAACTTGGGGAGCTCGCTTCTCTGGAAGGCAAAATTCAGAAGTCCCAGCAACGATGCCACCTTCGCAGAAACCAGGAGCGTAACTTCCATTGCAAGTTCATGGCAGTTTACCTCAGGGCAGGTCACTTCAGCGTCCCTCTAGGCGCAGCCACCAGAGCACTCCCTGCCCCATCCGCCAGTCTAATACAAACCCCTCAAATCTAAAGCGCGGGGGCTCTGCGCTCTCACGTGCCCTTCGCCGGCCTCTGCCGCAGCGCACCGCGGAGGCGGGCGGACTGGGCAAGCTGGGGCCGGACACACGCCACTGGAAAGGCTGGGGGGCTTCCGGGAAAAATGCATGCCTCGGAGATGTCCTGAGTGAAGCCACCAGCGGCTGCTGCTGGTGTGGTACGCCCTGGACGGGCTTGCAGTGCCGAGTGAACGGCTGCGCCTTGCAACCCACCGGGAATGCCAGCTGCAGCCCAAACCGTGAGTGACTAGGGACCCGCTGACCATAAACTGGGGCAACCTGAGGGAGAAAATCCGCTTGTGTCAGGCTTTAGGAAGCGGGCGGTGAGTTGGCTAACTGGGAGCTACGTGTTCCATCAGCCCGGCGGCGCAAACCCCTTCCCATGCAAGCGGTTCAGGTGCGTAACAGGCAATGCCGTGGTCTTCCCAGCACAGGAAAGTGTGCTGGCGCTTCTGAGCCGCTATTTTTGAAATGGCATCGCCGGCAGAAAGCACAGCCACCGGTGTGGAGATGAGAACGGCGACAAAGGACGGCAACAGGTCTCATCGGGGCTGGGTGGCTCCGCTGCCTTCATCCGCAAAGCCTTTTATTACAACATGCGGAAGAAACCGAGCTGGCGGGAGTAAGGGCAGTGAATCCGTTAACAGCCGCCCAACGTATTAACCGTACCCAAGCGAGCCTCCTGCACGGTTTCAGGAACAGCCTCCAGGCTGGCTTTTGCCCAGGCCCGGTTTGTCACGAGCAGGGTCCCTGCACGCGGCCAGCTGGTAACGCCAGCGCACACACAGAGGGCATGTAGGTGTCTTCTGAGCAGATGTCAGGACCGGAGTCTCCCTGCAACCTGTACTATGACCTTTTTAGAAGGGAAGAATATAACCTAGAAACAGTATTATCAGAAACTTTTATTTCTTGTGATTTGCAGCTTCACACAGATGCTGAAAAGGAAAGCCTTTCGAATTTTCGATCCGCAGGCAGAATACAGAAACACGTAAAGACTTGTCAGTATTAACAGTCGGGGAAGGAACCAATAGACCTGCTATGGAAGGGAGATTAAGCATTTGTTTGTTTGTTTAAATGAATAAATTAATTCTTTCTAAATTACATGTTATTCTGCGTGTGCAGGTGAGCATTTTCTGTGGTTTCCCATTTCTTTGCGTTTAATACAAACGTATGGCAAGGGCTAGTTTGCCTGTTCACATGGGTAAGGATGGGGCAACAGCTCTGGACTTAGAGCCATCCTGAATGTTTTGAAGTGAAGCAGAATCTTTCCACTACCTTCAAGGGAAGCAAAGGCATTCCCAAAGCACAGGATCCCATGGGTATATGGTGGGAAAGCCAGTCTAATTCCTAGGGTCTGTATTTTCTAAGCTACTGTAAAATTCGGTGTTAACAGTTGGAGATCTATAGAAATCCATGGCTAGAGATAGCAGAAGGGAGACAGAGATCCACCGTTAATAATTCAAAACAAACAAACAGCATAAAAACATTTTCTCTGACCAGGCTCGAAAAAATCAATTAAATGGAACACTGGGACAACAGGACAAACCGCCTCTTACATGCCGCTCGAGTCAGTCACTGCTTCTCCCTCTCCTTCATTACGTCAATGTAGTTCAGCAACTCCAGAGTCCTTCTGCCAGCCACGCTCAGATACTCGCCTTCAGAGGACAACGCCGCTATTCCCGCTGCGCCGCCAGAGCCCGCAGGCCGCGGCGCCTCGTCCGCTGGCATTTTGTGCCCTCCTGCCGTGCCTGCGGTGCTGGCCGGAGGGAATCCCCCCGGGCTGCGGGCAGAGGGGAGGGAGCTCCCGCAGCGGCACACCTGCAAGGTGCCGCACTGGGTGGCAACATCCACCTTCCTTACCTCCGGAACAGAGCGCTCGGTCTGCACCCAGCCATCACGCCTGGCACTGCGGGCGCCTTGCTCCCCTTCGAGGGCCTGGGGTAATGAGCTGCCCTCAGATGGGGTGTTGGGGTTTTGATTTGCCTCCTCTGCGGCACCTAAGAGAGAGTCTTTCTCCTGAAGACGGCTCGCTGCTGCTCTAGTCGGAATGCCGCTGGGCTGGAGAGGAGCAGCTCTGGTGTGAGAGGGCTGGGGGGGCTCTGTGCTTGCTGAGCCCGAGACCGGGTTGGCACCATCTGTCTTCAAGGACTGGTCATTCAGATGGTTGTTCTTTTTGGCTGTGTCTTCCTCTTCAGACTGTTTGAACAGAATTGTGTGAATTCAGCTGTTAAAATGGTTCAATAACTAAGGGCTAAGTTAATGACTACCTACTAACTAAGTTAATGAAATAAACAGGAAGGCCAGAACGGTCTGGTTTGGGTTGTTTGGGGTTTTTTTCAATCTTTCTCCAGGGGCATGCACCTGGCCTTCACTGAAGAGAAGGTGGGTAAGGTGGACCTTCACCTTCACACAGAATTTGTCTTCTAACATCGCGGCACTTTTATGTTCTAGAATGACTGAAAACACAGGGTGTCAAATCCTCCAGCCTTACAGGCCTAGAATGTAAGGCAGCTACACGTCAAGGAAGGGAGCAGAAGCTTGCTTAGCATCTTCCCACAGTCATGTTACTGCTATTCCACAAGGCCTGGAATTACCAAGAGACCAGACCAGATCTGTTAAATTACACAGGAAAACGTGTAGCTCATCATTCCTTGTCTTCCTCACCCATGAAGGTGCCTTGTACAAAACAAAACCATAAATAAGATTCCAGCCACATCCACCCTGAGATACACCCCGGCGTACAGATGTCATTCAAACGACCCCCTGCGAACCCCTGAAGGGGCAGTACTTGCCGTGTCAGGACTAGAGCTGAAACAGCTCTCTGTCTGCTTGGGAGAGTAACTGGGAGACTGACTGCTGAGTGATGACTCTGCATCTGAAAGACGAGATGAGAAGGAAAAGATTAGTCACCAAGAATTCCCCAAACATCCAACTCTCCAGTACAGCATGTGCAATTAAACACTGCTCCTGATGCAGTTTTAAGGTACTGTTTAATGCATACAGGGTTAGCAAGGTAAATGTAGGTCCTGGCAACAGCCAATTCTTCTCTCAGGGCAGCACATCTAACACAAAGCAGGAGACGGGTTCCCCAAAGCTCCAGCTGTGCCTGCACCGGCAGCAGAACTGCGCTACCCAAAGGCAAGGGCAGGTTAATGGAGCTCTGAGCAACCTGCTCCAGTTAAAGATGTCACTGCTCATTGCAGGGGAAGTTGGACTAAATGACCTTTAAAAGTACCTTCCAACCCAAACCATTCTATCATTCCGTGAAAAGGAGGAAGGAGTCTGCAGAGCAAGGGCAGGGAGAGGCCGCAGCCAGCCCCCTGCACGCGTTGGCTGCTGTACAAGTCACATGGGCTTGTGGCCGTGTTGTTGGGGTGGGGGCCTGTGGGTGCTCTTCTGCTCTGAAATGCAGCCAGCACCGCTGACTCCTGCAGCTCTGGAGGGAGCAAAAGGGAGGTGGGAGCTCCCTGCTGACTGCCCTCACCATGTGCACGTGTGGAACGACAACACGTAGTCTAGTGGAAGAGAACAAGGACTAGTAAAGACAAGACGAGTAAAATGGCAGATGTCAATCATCTAATGAAGATACTGATTAATAGAGAAAACATCCAAGATTTTTCCAACCAACAGAGGTCTGCAGGAATAGAAAGAAAGAGAATGATTGGCATTTACTGGACATTTTCCTAGGTGGTGATGTTGGTAAACTTGAGTTATGGTGTTCAGATTAATACCCTGGACTTCTCTTGTGGATTTTTATTTTCGGTTTAGGGGACAACTTTGGAGGAGTTGGGACAGTGAAAAATACGTGTGTAATGCTCACCAGAGAGAAGTTAACCTGAATTTATCTCTTCAAGGAAAAGCAAATACAGATAGTTCTTAGTTACCTGGTCATGCTAGTCATTATACAGTGCTGCGTGAATCGAAAATACAAGCCCTCATCAAACGTAACATTCTAAAAAGATCAAATCACTTCTCCCTGGCTTTAAAAGTAACAGTTTCAGTTTCACATGTAGAGAAAAATCTGGTTTTTTACTTAATAATTTATAAATGGTACTAACCCTTTTCCATCTCGTGAAGATTTGAACTCATTCCAGACATATACTCTCTCTCTCGTGCTGTTGTGAACTTTTAAAAAATAAGTGTTAATAGCGAGGGTTCAGCTGGATCAGCACCTCGGGTTAAGTGAGGAACATTCAGTTTCTGTATTACATAAAGGAGTCATTGCACTGTACCAGAAATTATATTTTAAGGTAGAAAACCCCTGAGCAATACTGTATGTACCTAGGTGATTTCTACTGGCAAAATATATGAAAGATCATTTCGATGCATATTGGCGTAAAGTTCCTTTGTAACACTGTAGCGTCCTGCACATAAATGTCTGGGCACCGCCTGCACCACCTGATACGGAGGGTTAATGGGTAACTTCATCAGCTCAGGTGAGAATCAAACCATGCAAATCCTGGACCTGATAAGGCTGTCTCTCTGAGCCACCTACCCAGAAGCTGTTCTTTCTGGCTGCCCTACATAAACCAGGAGGGAAAAGAAGCTTCCATGCAAGTTAAAGAAGCTACATTCAGTTTCTAACGGTGGGCAACATTCCTTCTCCACCTCAAGTGAATGGTTCAAACAGTAGGTTTCACAAAAAGTGTGTCTCTTGAAGAAGTTACCTCTTCAAATCCAAAGAGCTGGTTCTGTCTCCAGGCTGAGCCTTTCATAGACTTGTCCTCACTGAGGGATGAAAACACAGAGTTCTCTGGTAAGTGATTTCCCCTCCTGTACGTTCATTTTCTTTCTGAACTAAAGTCACTACTGCTGACTTTTTTGACTGCAATTTTATCTTTAGTGACCATGAAATGCTTCCCACTTTTGTGACCACTGAACTTACTTCTGATCCTGAGATTTAACACCAAGAATCTGCTTTTCACAAACTTCACTTCTGTTACAATGCAAAATGTAACAGAAGAGGGGTCAGAAGAGAGTGCTGCTTTGTAAAACAGAAGGTGTTATGGTTCAGTCGTTGGTAGAACCATCTTTTGTAAGACATGGGGCACTCACAGATGCTAACTTTAGCCCAAGGGAAGACACTAACTTCCTCTATAGTCAAGCAGAAGGAAACAGGGTCCTTTAGAGGGCAAGTCAGAGCAACAGCTGAACTTCAGGGACTCAAAGTTGTCCCATGAATCAGTCTTTCTCTGTACTTATTAAAGGCAGATGGACAATGGTATAAAGGCCTTACTTGCACATAAGTTTATTCACAATATTCGTTACTATTTTCACTGGGAAAACTTGGGTCCTCAGTAACACCATTTAGAATTTTGCCTTTTTGTGCTCTTAGCAGGATTTCTCCAATTCAGCAACATCTCTGCAGTTACCACTAGTTAATAGACTGACAATTTCTATGGCACTCACCTTCTTCTTCTTGAATAGTTCCGCACATTCTCCTTTAAATTAATCTGCTGATCAGGGTGATAAGCAAATGTCTCTAAAATGAGAAAAGGAAACCTTGATTTTACAATGCAGTAGCATAAATACAATTTGAAAACAAATGCTTCTATCAACTTTTTAAAGTAATTTAAATAATTGGCTTTAAAATTAAATTCATGCATTCTGAAGATTCATGATGTGTTCGGTCAAGGCAGACCTCTGGTTATGAAAACACATGTCTAAAAGGAGAATAAAACCCAGAATATATGCCTTTAAAATATTGACACGCACCAATTATTTCAAGGTTTGCAGGTTTCTCTTTCTTTTCAGAGGGTATGAAGTAGTGCTGTCCCTCATAACAGTCCTGCAGGTGGGTTTTATGAAGTCCACTGGTTTTCTTGTAGCTTGTACTTGGGGCATTGTTACTGTTAAACAGGACCTGTTCTGGAGCTGTGAAAATGCCTTCAAGGTGTCTGTCTACAGAACATTTCTTTGCCTTGATCGCAGGATAAGCCTCTCTAGTATCATAAGGATAATTGCTGTTGGCCATTTGATTTCTATCGTCAGGATCAACAAAAAAAATGGCAGTATTGCTTTGGTTAACAAAAGGATTGAAATGCTTTGTGGAGGGATCGCTATGGATTGGTTGGCTCTCATCTTCAAACAGTGCCAGAAAAGAACAATCACTTCCATCTTGGGGAGATTCCAGTTGTGCAGTTTCTTTCACAACATCGAACAATGTTTCTTTAATTCCTTCACTGTTTTCTGATTCGTTACAGGTCATTATCACTGGATTTTTCCTGGCAGAATTCATACAGTCTTGCCTGGGCGTGAAGGGGGAGGGGGAGGGAGGGGGAGGAGGGTAGAAAAGAAAAAACAGTTTGCTCAGCTCATAAACAAGCAAAAAGATAGCTGCTAACACAACAAATCAGGATAACTTGATGGTAAAAATCTCAAAGACTACTGCTCATCACACTTGCTTTTGTCCCACATGTACATTATTTCCCCTGACAAAGGAAATAACGTACATTTCAGGAAATACTATTTTATTTCCACTTTATAGTAAGGTTGATTTAAAAGCGGTTCTGTTTCAGGCTGTCTCCAAACGTACCAAGGCACAGAGCACATCCTCCTGAGTAGGGAACTGTGATTTATAAAATCAGCCACAGTATGTCACTGCTGCTCCACCAGCTGACCAAAGCGGCCACCAGATAAAAAACAGGGGAAAAAAAAAGAAAAAACAATCAAAAAAGGAAGACCATAAAAATAGTTTGTTCTTCAAGACTACAGTTCTCTCCTGTCCGAAAGGCTGTAAAAAGCTCTGTGTAGTGTTTAATTCCTGGTCTCTTTAGGAAGTGACTTCCCTTTGTATCTGAGGTCAGTAATCCTAATTCAGCACAGAATTTTTCTGTTCCTCTGTCAGGAGGCCAGCCAGACGTGTTGTTTTGCCCAGTCTCCCCTACCCCACTTCCGACAGCGGTGATTTTGAAGATGCTATCATCTAGCCTCATTCGCATGAAAGCTATCGTGCTGTCACGTACTTGGCTCTTAATCTAACATCTCTGCTGCCTTTTTCTAGGCTTGACCTGCTGACTGACCTTTCAGAAAATCTGAGCAAAAGGTTGAGAAGCTTCTGGAGCTCAGAGCACTGGCAAAGGAAGCCATTCAAAAAAATGTCATTTGTTAAAAAAAATTGGAGCAATGCTATCAATGGAACTTGAAAACTGCGATGTAGTACAGAAAACTCTTACTAGAGAAAAATTCAGTGGTGTTTTGATCGGCAAATACTTGGAACTGGATAAAGAACCTGGAGAACTTAAATGAGAAAGCAGTGTCCTCTACTTATGGACTGCCCCATAAAACAGTTTTAAAGGCTAAACACACTGGGGTTTGTTTCTGGAGAAACTTGGACAGATCTGTGTGAGGAAGGTAAAGTTCTGTGAAGCAATTCAGAGGCTCCCTCTTCACTCCAGCTGAACATTTTGTCATGTTAAGTAAAAGTTAATAGTAGATGAGGAAATAGCTAGGCACTATTCAGAGTGAAAGACATCCGCTATTTTTATAAGACTTCTAAAAGATTTAGTTAATATTTAATGATCTTGAGGTGCCACAGCTCTCAGATATATACACACTGATTACATCATCAGTGTGTTCCATTAAATGATTGTCGAAGTTTATACTCTACTTTTCATACACAGCAAAAGAAACTCCCTTCCCAGGAGAACCAGCTCTTGAGGTATAAGAAATTGTGGCTGTAACGGATGCAAACAAAACAAGGATGGTACAAAGAAATGAATCTGAAGAACAGCTGCAAAGGAGATGCAGTCAGTGAGCCAGGAATGGGCAGAGAACTGAGGGAGGTGCCATAAGCAGACCCTGAGGGCCAGCGGAGAAATGAATGTGGAAATGTAGGCAAGATAAGGTCACGTATGGCTTTAATGTGAAGATACTCATTGGGAAATCACCAAGATACTCAGCAAAGTGAATGTTACGCTCATTTTAGGGTTTGCAGGAGAAAGCCAGGAGAAGCTAGAAGAGAGGAAGAGAAAGTTAAGGTGGCTAAGACTGGAAGCTGATGTGTTGATCTAGTTATCATGTGGTCAGTGAGCTTATCAGTCTCTTGACTCACCAGGCAAACAGGCTGCAGGTACTTCAGGAACAGCAAAATAATATATGGCCTTTTTATGTCTCTTTCTAGCCAAAGCTAGAGACTGACAGGAACTTTCTACCTGACGGCAGACTTAGGGAATGAAAAGAGTAAAGGAAGATTAACCCTGTAAGACCCCTAGATCCAAGGCAAGAGCCCCTGGAAAGAAAGTGAAATAAGATATTCAGTATAAATGACTCTGGCTCTAAATCCTCCATGATTAAAATATTTTTAATCAGCACATACAAAAAAGAAATATATTCTAGATTTCTGTCCATTCTTCTTTCTTTTTATAAAAAAGTGTATATTCTCGTAGAAGTATTATTGAACCGATTCTAAAAATAAAGCTATAGTAGGATCACATATGAAAGAGAAGGAAAAAATCCCTTGTTCCCGAAATCCCAAATGTAAACAATGTAGGTGGAGGAGTTGCTCAGTTGCTACAGCGTCAACGTCATCAGAAAAGGACTTGCAACAGTGACCAGAACTAATGAGCACTGGGGCAGCTACCCTCCCTGTGGCCTCTTAATAAATCCGTGCTTCTCACTGGGGGTGAATTCAGTAGCACCATCGTGTTTGTGACACTGCAAAAAATAGATCGTGGCTCCAAGCACCTACCTAAAATTCACATTTTGCTGCCTTTCAGCAAATTTAAATAGCTCAGTATGTTCAGTCTTTCTATTTAATTTCAATTTCTATTTGAAAAGCACCAAAAATCAGTGAAAAATCGAGTACCAATAAGTTTCAGATTATCTTAGCTTTTTTCTTACTTTAACTTGACTGTTACTTCTCTTTTTAATATAAAATCAGTGCCTACCTATGCAGTGGCTTAAACAGTTCCTGAGGCAGTGTACTAGACTTCCTGGAAACATACTGGCTTGGAGGTTTTGTAATCCAAGGGTCTTGATCAGAACTAGTTCCTGGCTGAGAAAACAGTAGAAGCTGTCAAACTCTGAATATATATAATAGTTGTAGTGTTTGAAATTTTAAGGTTGGGTTTGCAAACAATATACATGTTTTCCCACTATTTTTACTTCTTTTTATCTTTACAGGAGAAGACAAAACCTCCTTACAGCCCAACTGAGTTCTGTATAACTCACGCTTTTCCATTTTCGTGCAGCACTGTGAATGTCCAATGTGTCCTTTTAGCACCCCCCCTCTCACAGGATGAACAAACTTGACAGAGCGTAACAAGCTGCAGTTCTGCTGAAGATCACATCATCATAGAAAGCTGTTGTCTGGAGGGAACCTTGAGAGGTATCTAATCCAACCTGCTCAAAGCAGGGCCAGCTCCATGGTTAGGCCAGATTGTGCAGGACTGAGATCCCACAACCTGTTTGGATGGCCTCTTCTAGTGCTTAGCTACTTCTGTGACAATGTTTTTTTCCTATACAAACAGAATTTCCATTGTTGAAACCTGTGAGTTTTATTTCTTGCCATTTCCCTGTGTACCTCTGGCTCTGTCCTGTCTGTAACTCTCTTTAGACGGTGGAAGACAGTAGTTGTTTCACCCCACACCCCCACAGCCTTCTCTTTCCCAGGCTATGAAAGCCCTCCTAGTCTCTCCACATGCTCCAATCCCATAACAATTTTTGTGGCCCTTCATTGGTCTTGCTACAGTTTGCTGATCTCCCCCTTGTACTGGGGGTCCCAAAACTGGACAGTTTTTCAGATGTGTTCTCACATATGCTGCTCAGAGGGAAAACATCACTTGCCTTTGACTCCTGGGTACTCTCTAATACAGCCCACTATGTAGTTGGCCTTCACTGCCACAATGCTGCACTGCTGACTCATGCACAACTTGTCCACCAGCACCCTCAGGTCCTTCTCTGCAAAATTTCTGCCCACTCAATCCATCCCCACCTGCACTGATGTGTGGGGTTATTTCTCCCGAGGTGCAGGGCTTTGTATTTGCTCTGTGTTAAACCCTGTGAAGTTCCTGGTGGCCTCCTGCTTGTCAAGACCCCTCTGTATAGCAGCCCTGCTACTGCAAAGTCCACTCTGCTGATTGCGTGTGATCAGGAACGTGCTGAGGTGCTGAGGGTGCATTCTGTCCCATTGTCCAACTCTCTAATGAAAACGTACGAGACTTGGTATTAATCTCTGGGGATGCCTGACAATGCTGACCTGTTGCCAATTAGACTTTAGCCCACAGACTTTGAACACTGTGGTAACAGCCAGGTTTTTACCCATCTTATTGTCCACTCATTTGTTTTATACATCTCCACTTTGGCTGCGAGAATCACATGGGAAACCTCGTCAAAAGCCCTCCTAAAGTCAAGGTAAATACCATCTGCTGCTCTCCCTTATTCATAAGAGCTAGTCATTTCATCACAGAAGGCAATCAGGTTCATCGGGCACAGTATGGTCTTGGTAAATCCACGCTGGCTGTTCCCAGTGTTCTTGTTCTTCATGAACCATGAATTGCCCCTGGCAGGTCTAGTTCCATAATCCTTTCAGGGACAGAGGCAAGGTAAGACTTCTCCAGATCGTGCTTACGTTTTTGCAGATGGGCATAACATCTGTGTATTTCTTGTCCCTGAGAAGCTTCCCTGATCACCCCAGCCTTTCAAAGAATAGACGTCTTCTCTGCAATGGTGTCATCCAACTCCCTCAATACACGTGGATGCACCCGGGCCAGTCCCATGTATTTATTTATGTCCAGGTTACTAAAAATTCCCTTAGTTGTTCCTTCACTACTGTTTCATATCACTCTCCCCTAAACTCTGTACTGAGCTTGATGACGTGCCAGAGAGCAGATGTTGTTAGACAAGCCTGAAGCAAAGTATGCCTTGAGTGTGCCTCACTGTCCCTTGTCACTAGGTTAACCCTATTTAGCAGTGGACAGCATTTTCCTTGGTTTCCATAGGCTGATGACATACCTGTAGAAGTCCTCCTTGCTGCCCTTCTCACCCCTGGTGAGTTTCAGCTCTGGCCATCCCCATGCCACCCATTCAAGCTCAGAGGATGCTTCTATATTCTTCCTGGGTGACCCATCCCTCCTTCCACACTTCCTTTTTGCATTTAAGCTCAGCCAGGAGATCCCGGATTCAGCCAAACTGACCTCCAGACCTACTCATTCTCTTGCACGCTGAGGAGAGCTGTCCTTGTGTTTTGAAAATATCTTTCTTGGGCTCATTTGTCCTTCAGCTCCCTGTGGGTTTTGGCTTACCCGATCCCTGAACAATCCAACATCTCCCCTTCTGAGGCCCTGAAATTCTCCTTCCTCACCTCAAGATTTTAAAATACCACTGGAAATACATGTAGAATTTGTTTTATGATTTTCAATAAATAATATATTATCTAAAAATAAGGCATACTATGAGAGGCCCCTTACATTTGCTATTGCTTTTCTGAGGATGACTCTTTTAAGAACCCCAAAGCTAACAAAAATAAAAGATTAGCAACATGCATCAGAACAAATAACTGTCAATCATTTCTTCACCTTAGCTTGAGTCAAACAGCAGGCTGTTCTCTATCCTTTTAAGTGCGTTGAGAATACTGTAAGAACCGCGTTGCTCACTGAGACACTGCATGATTACAAATTAGGTCACGGGGATCACCTGGGATCGTACGATACCCAGTTATACTAACTGTACATTTCAGAAAGCTGTATTTATAACCGTAATATATTTCAGCTGTCTTTAACCAACTTTACAAGCCAGAAACAGAAGAAAGCCAGCGATATGCGATTAACTCTTTCTGCAGCTATCAGTGATACTGACAGCTCAGTGAACAAAAGCTCATTAAGCGTATTTCATAACAATAAAAGAAATATATTTGTATATATGGAATATTCATTGCCACCAGCCTACAAGAGATGTTGATCATTCATAATTATCTTCACCATTACACTAATTCTACACTCCAAATAAAGGAAAGTTAGTTTAACACAATCCTACGGACACGGGAAATATTAATCAAACCTGATTTTGCAGCTTCTCCTCATAGGATTGCTCCCAAGTGTTGTCCATTAGGTTTGGGTTGAAATTTTTTTCTGAAGACTGTGTACAGTTGGGGGACCAGAAAACAGAAGAGGACAATGGGGAGGCACTGAAAGCTCTTGCTACATTGCCTTCCTGTTCCATACTAGAGTCAGCATATGTTAATTCTGTTACTTGTGATAACTAGACAAAACACAACAGAGACATTTTATTCATCTAAAACTGTTTTGATGTCAGCATGAAGTTCGAAGTAATCAAACCTTTCTGTATCTTTTACATCTCTGCAGGTATACCACATGCAAGAGAACGTTTTCATGTATTCTGATATGATTTTTTAGGGAAAACATAAGGCAATAAGAGATTATTTCAAGGAAACAAGTCCCTACTTAAGCTAAAGCACGCGCACAAATGTTATCTTGAGGAGAGATGGGTGTAATTACATTTTTAGCTTTATACGTGTAGGTAAACAATCTGCTGACTTGGTTCTTAAGTAATAAAACGAAAAAAAATTTTACTCTCTTGAGGAGACAACTCCCACATGTTGTGAGACCAACAGTGCTGCCTCAAGCAGATCACCACAGAAGGAGAAATCTGAAAGCAAAACTTGTGAAATGTCACCGTATCCACACCTACATGGAAGCAATGCCTGTGATCCAGCTTAGCCAGTGAAAGCAGCACAAACTACCAATGGAGTGCAGAAGCCTTGTACATTAATTACACAACATCTTTGTACCATAAAACTGTAAGGTTCCAAGAAGCTGAAAATTATGGGGTTTATAGCCCCTCTTTCTGTTTAATAAAGTGGATATTTCTTAATTACTTAAATTGGCTATAATTCAACTTATGAAGAGTTTAAAAACTTCTCTGCAACATATAGGCCTTAGACTTTATTTTTTATCAATTTTTTTGATATTTTTATTTTAAATTAGCTTTCTGTTTGTGCACACTGGATCATCGTGTGTTTTCAAGAACTGATGTAAATCTGTACATACAAGTGGAGGTTGAGAAACTTAGCTATCATTTTTGTCGTTGTTTCTGGCCACACTAAATCTGAAATATGTCCTCTCTGTCTTCAAGAAACAGATGGAAAAGAGTCATAAGGGAAGGCTGACTTCATGTGATAACCAAAAAAGTAGTGGCAGCTCATGGTGATCTTGGCTGAAATGCATTAGGCAGCTAAACTTCTCACCCATGCTAAGTAATACTTCTTGACTCAAAAGAAAGGAAAATCTAACGCTAGAAAAAGCATCTGTCTTTCTCACTCTAGCAAAACAGGCAACATGCATGGGCCAAGAACATACAGAACAATACTGTGCAAGCATCTTTTGCAAGCGTTCTTTCCTCAGAGTCTTATCTGATATGAACAGCAGAACTCAGTGGCGCTGTATTATCAAGCAAGTCTGAGTAACCTAAACTAAGTGCCTTCTAATAGATTTACTAACTTGGGGGTTTTTCGGTTCGTTGTTTTTTTACGCAACAGTGGGACGGGTCGTTAAAAAAAGCCTAAATTCCATCTAGAGGAAGTTTTTTACTGTAACAAACCTCAGTGAGTGTATGAACTTCCCAAATGTAGCCACTGAGATTTGTATTAAGTTCCTCTTAAAGACTCACCTCTGCCTATGCTTCTCATATTTTATCATTTCACATTTCTGCATATTGTTTTTAATTTACCTGCTGTTGGCCTCAGTCTCTTTCCCATAATCTATGTACTTTGTGACTAGCTTGGAGCACAGATATTCCTAAATATTTTGGAAAATGCCTAAACCAAGGTGAGCCTTTCAAGAAATACATAAGAAATAGCAGAAACAAATATAAAATATGACTGGCAAATAACAGATCAGTATAGCCTTAAAGAGGAAGGCTTCAGACATTTCAGTATCCATGAGATTTGGCTATGCTTTGAAAAATCACTTATAAATACAGCCATCGCTGCATATTTTTAGCTTTACATCAGTGAGAACAATAAACTTACATTATGCTGGTATTTTACTTTCTCTGAGAGATGCTGCCTTCTGCTGTCCAATACTTGCTTTTGTAACCTTGTAAAATGAATAAAAACAGCTTTTGAAATACAGGATACAGGATCTATATGATTACAAATATTTTGAATATTCATTTCAAAATAATTTAAGAATATTTTTTCACACATCTTAAAAAGGCCTGATTCTTAAGCAGTTATGAGCAGCCAGTATGTGAGTCAGTCACTTGAGGGTGCCTGAAGTTGGATGGGAAAAGAGTGTAAGCAGAAAACAGTGTTTGAATAGCCTGTTCTGTGAGATAAAATTAGTGTATGTACCTGACATGAGTAAAGAAACTTTTTTCCAAGATCTCTCAGCTTCATGTATAGTTTTTTATTTAGAATGCATTTATTTACTCTCACAGTAAGTGTACCACTGGAATGCCAGGAGTGATTGTGAAACTTCATCAACTTAGAATGGTATATTTATGTTTACATAATACCCCAGATATCAGATCATCAAGAAATACCTTTTTCAGAACTTACAGCTTAACTACTGCCTATCTTATACCTGTTCTCAAGGTCCTCTAGGTTTGACGCGTGTTGTGTACGCACTGGTGACCTGGGGAGGTCTATGTTGTGCCTCCTGACAGGTATTTTTACATCTTCAGTGATATCAATGTGGACTGGCTTCCTCATGTTCCCTATAATGAAAGTACTTGGAATGTCAGCGCTGGGCGTGGAGAAAGTTTTGAGCTTCCTGAATTTTCATTAGAGTACAAAAGCTGTTGGTTTAGGTTTCTTAATCAATTTAAAGATGTATGGTTTTGCTTTCGTTGTTACTAAATGGCATGACAGTATAAAATTAATTACGGTCAGCTGCTGTGTGTAGGCTCTGTTGCCCTCCTCAGTCACCTTCTAATATTCCTGAGCATAGGATAACAAATTCTCCCCAGTCTGGTTTATGAATATGTCACAGAGGATAAGTTAGCACTCAAGTTTTAGAGATGGTTTTTAAGAGCTTAGTGATGGATTTTAAAAATGACTCTGTGTAGAACTGACAGACTATTCCAAATGCCCTCCAAAAGTCATGAAAAAAGAAGTGGAATACAAATGGACCCATTCAATAGCAAAAGGAAAAAGAAATGGATATAGGATAAAATTAATTAATGGAATGAGGAAAGTGCATAAGTGTACAAGACTTTAAGGGTGAAATAGGCAGCAGCCAAGGTTATTTGATTCCTCTTATCTCCCGACCTTTTAGTCAATCATATTTTTAGTATTTACTTACAGGTTTTTTAATTTAAAAATAAAACAACACTTACTTATTTCAGCATTAAGTTGTAAGTGGAAAGACAAGACCCAGAATAATAGCAGCAATAGTTAAGGATAGCTGATTATTAAATGTGAAGTCAGAACACTGTTACACTAAACTCACCGGTGTTGCCTTTTTTGGTTGATATCTGGTTAACAACGTATAGATTGAGGAGATCTAAACTGACTGATGAACTTTTAGGAGATGATACTCCCAGAAGCTTCATCTTTGATTTAAGTTTCTTCTTCTCAAAGAATTCCTAAATTTTTTAAAAGAAAGAATAAGTTTTTGACAGAAGCTTCAACAACGTGTTAGCAGCATATATAATTCTGTTGAAACTAGCATGCAAGACTTAGTAAACTACTCCTAACAATAAAAGCACCTGATTAAATCTCTCTGAATTCTCACACCCAGTTTAATGTTACTTAGTTTACTTTTATTGCCTTGAAAAAGACTCCAAGTATGATTTGGTCATATTCAAGATAAATTATAGTTCTTTTGATGCCAAAATCTTAGTCCTTAAAGACTCATGCCTCAAACTTCATGGATGATCATTAAAAATATTTCTTCAAAATAAAATATATGCCAAAATGCTGCAAGGAAAAAGTCTTTAAAAAAATTAAACTTGGCTTCTTAGGCAGCTTATAAACTAGTACACAAATAAAGCAGCAAGATTACATATACATGGCCATCTATACAGCAGTTTATTATTCTTCAAATTTGTCTTTCCTGACATGAAAAGTAGTCTTGTGGCCGAAAAAGGAAAAAACAAAAGTAAAGAAGAAAAATCTCTAAGACTGGGACTTTAGAAAGGCTTTCTGGTTCAAGGAGCAAAAAGAGATAAGACTGACACTGTGAATATATCAGGCAGATAGTTCTGAAAAATTTAGGAAACAAAAATGTCTATTTTGTAGGAGACTATTAATAATCGTCTTAAAATCATTAGCATCAAGCACAGCAGATTAATAAATCAAAAGAGTAAGATTTCTTTATTTTAACCACAAGAAGGATATTAAAAACTGAAGGTTATGCCAAAACACAAAATAGCATTGGCTTTTCTTCTGAAAAGTAATTCCTCCTGTGATTGCAGGTTCCAGGTAACTAATATACTAAATATGTCCATTAGTAACTCTTTTTCAGTAGAATTTATTATATCTCAATCTTTAACTTTCTTCAGGTAAATTCAGCCTGTGTGTGAATCATAACTTCAAAATTCATATTGCTTTGGATTCCACACCCCAAATATCTATCCATGTCCCTTCAATGTCCTGGGTATTTTCTTCCCACCACCTCTAAATTACTAAATTTTCTTTAATTGTGTAATAGCAATTACAAAATTACCACTAAGATTAGTAATTACTTAGTACTAAATTACTAAATACAGTCCTGGTTTGGATCCTTTTCCATTTTCTCTCCTCCAACTGAAGCTAATTACACAGTTGTAACATAAATTATGTGGCTTAGACCAATAAATGCTTGAGCAAACAGGTATTCTGAGAACTCACAGGCCTCCAGGAGACTGGGAAAGTGATGGAGGCAACAAGCTGCTGGTTGATTCCACATTCCCTTAGGTAAAGGTTTTCATTTCAGAAATTGTCTCCATACTCTCAGCCTGTTTTTCCTCCTCCTGTATATGCCAGTGCATCTGCTCTGGGCATGGAGGGGGTTTCCACCTTGATTGGAACCACCTATAGCTTCCCTATACTGCCTGGTTTTTCTCAGCTACTGAGAAGAAAACTGACTTCTCTATGGTTATAACTGCCTTCTCTTCCTGTTTTCTTTTTCCTGTTTGAAATGTCTTCTGCTATGCCAGGGATAAATTTAAGTCTACTGTTTCACTTTCAGATTCAAAATACAAATAAGCTGCCCTACTTTTGCAAATGCCAGAATAAAGATTTTCAATGAGCCTAGCATTCTTTTCTGTGGCCCAGAAAGAGAGCTGTGTATCTGTGTGTTAGCCTAGCTGACCACGTGGTCGTCACTGTGAGGCTTCAAGCAATCCTGTGTGTCAGCACATACCAACAAAACATAGTAACAAAAGTAATTCAGTAAACATTAAATTGAGCACATTCATTCATTCATTCATGCCTTCTCCTACTCTCCCTTCTTTCGTCTGGAATTCAGTGTGGTAAACCCAGAGCAAGATTTCTGCCCTAAAAGTTACAGTCAGGCTAATACGTTACAAGTGTTATGTTAGAGTTTTGAGTCTCACTCCAAATACTCTGAAGGCTTTTCCTAAGTGAATCAACTAAAGCATTTATGTAACAACATAAAATCCATGATGACTAGAACTGTTTACCTTTTGCTTTCTCCTTTCCTGCTTTAATATGATTCTGCTCCTGAAAGATGCAAATAATTATTGTTTAAAGTATAATCCTGGGTCATGGTTTGAATTTCTCATCAATGGTATTGAGAATTTAGGACACAAATGTTATGTTGTGTTGTGTTATAATGGATCAAACCTTTAGGTAGTGAAGTCAACATATCTCTGTCGAAGTCACTTTGATCCTGGTTTACTCAGGAAAGGATAGGAGCACATTCTATCTTAGGGCTACCAAATACATTAAACATTCAGAAGGAAAAGCTTTTAGACATTTGAAATGTAATGCAACATTTCATCAATTCTTAATTTTTTAAAACATGATAATAAATCTTTGTCAACATATTTATTTCTCCTAATTTTCTTTGTCATACTGCAACATAGTGGCAAAACCATATTAGCAAAGAAAACAAAGGAGTACAGTACAAGTGTCTACCTTTGGGGACATTACAGAATATTGTGAACATTTTGTAAAAAGGTAAGAAAAGCAGATGGTCACTACAAGTTTTATCAAGCTTCTGTTGCTTGTGCAATATAGGAGACAGTTATACCTTAAGCTACACATCTCACTTGTTTAACATGGTCTGAAATTAATTGCCTGCAGGATATGGTGCATAAAATTGAAGCCCTGGGTCACTGCTGTGAGCAGGATGAGTATGGCTGCAATCCTTGGGTCAGTAAGATTAGGACTTTTTTTGAGAGTTATAAATACAGAGTATCCCCTTGGAACGACATTATTTTTCTTTTCTTTTTTTTTTTTTTTTTTACTGTGCTTAAAGTTAGAACACACTTTCTAAATATATGCACGTAACATTTACCCTTGCAGTGGGTAGAAGCTCCAGTAATGGATAGTTTTTCTGACACCTGAAGTGCAAATTCCAGACTCACCTAAGAAATCCTGGCAGAGAATAAACAGCAGCAGAAAGCAGGATGATTTGCTGTTTGCCAAGTGAGCGTAATATTCCCACATGCTGCTTTTTCTTACAGACAGAACAGTACGACAGACAGCCATTTAGGACAAAGTTGGGGTGGATGTGTGTTTTTTTACAAACTGAAGCTCTTCCTTCCCCCTGCTTCACATCATAGGCAACTTTCACAATCCTCATTTTGCTGAGAGGCATTCCAGATGGGTAAGGCATTATTTTAGCTTGATTCTGCATGGAGTCAGGATGATTATAAAGCTGTGTTTAGCAAAGCTACTTTCAAATGGCTGGCAAAATCTGCAGGGTTTAAATTTCTAGTGAACAGGCAGATGGCACAGCACCTAAAGAAATTATTATCCTTTTTTTTAATGTTACAACTCAGTGATTATTTTACTATTTCAGTGACTCTTGGTAACTATACATGTTTATCCCCAAACGGTGATCACTCTGTTCACGAGGGCGTGGGGAAAGGTCCGGGTGGGAAGGCCTTGCTCAGCCCCAGTCTGTGGAGAGGTGGTAGGCCCTAATGTGACCCAGGCCTGTGTGGGAGGGGGGATGTCTGCCTCTCCCCACACAATCTGCTTCAGGAGAGGACACCAGGGCTGTCACACACACCATGGACCTGACCTTCTATGAGGGAACACAAGGGCTGTCACACACACCACAGCTGTGCCCGGTCTGTGAGGGGACACTAGCTCCACATGGAGCCATTTCTGGCAACCTTGGAAGAGTTTCACTCACCGGCTGCCACCGACCCAGTTCATTTTCTGCCGCTGAGGAAGAAGGGAAGGCAGCCGTGTGTGGTGCTAGGGATGGAGAGGGAAGGCAATGGCCACCACAGGTTTGCTTCCTCCTGGCAGGGCCACGAGGCCCTCCTGCAGGGCCTCCTTCTCCCTGGGAGTGCCAGGCAGCCGCTCTGCAGGCCCTCAGGCTGCCCAGTGCTGGCAGAGAACAGAGGGGGGGTGCTATAGGGGCAGACAGCAAAAGAAGACGGATGCAGAAAACCAAGCGGGACAGGCAGATGCGGAGGAGGCAACGCTCTGGTGACTGCCTCCCTTCCTCTACCATTGGCATTTCCATACAGGCTGCTGCCAGAAGCCATTGCCCTTTTGCAAGGAAGTCACAAGCCTCTTGCTGCCCCCAGTGAGTCAGATTCACAGTTATTGGAGTGGGTTACACAGCTGTTGATGTTTTGTCTTTTAGGCCCAGCTTGTCAGTGCTAAAATCACCATAATTTCAAGGGCAAGAGAGAAGCACCTCCCTCCCCATCCTGCTCTTCCTCAGGTATTTTAGGAGTAACGGGGGAAATACATGAGTATTTTCAACTAGTAGGTCTTGGAGCTGCCTAATGAGCTTTTGCATGTACATAGCAACAAACCCTCAGAAGGGACACAGAGCTGTGGGTGCTCCCTCTGGCACCAAGGCATCTCCACAGCAATTTTGCTCCCCTCGCTCCCTTCTCTGTGACTCACTGACATCGTGCAGCAAGCAAAGGCACCCATTTACAAAACAACCATTAAAATTCTCTATAAATCTTTTCTTGCAGTGTTTTCTTACTGAGTTATCTTTAGCCTAACAGTTTTCAGAATAACAATGCTTGACTGCCATTAGTACAACAATGTGGAGAGTGCTCAGAGCAGATATTAGGAGCCTAATATTAAAAAATCACCCAAGATTTTTTTCTTTCTAATACTTTTAATTTTGCTAGGGTGTTTACAGAATCCACAGCTAAAAGATTATAAAAGTGAAAAGATCTGCTTCTCTAAAATATCACCAATTAAACTGAAAAAACTTACTAGACAGAATGTTTTATTGTTGTGATATTCCCTGTATTTGTTAGCATGCGTAATTGCTTCTTATAACAAAACCTTCATAGTAAAATATATCTGTATTTTAAGTGTGAGTCCCTCTACAGCTAATGTGACAGATGGCAGGCTTGAAGATTAACTCATTTCATCACTTGAAATCATCCTTTTAATTTTGTTTGCATTTCCATATAGTATAGATCTTTAACTTCTTAATACTATGTCTAAAAGGTAGGTTCAGGCATGACATAATGCAGTTCCTTTCACTTTTGTTTTTCCAACATAGTATTGGCACTTTTTTTCCTCTTAGGTTTATTGAATCTAGTAGATAGCAGTAGCATGTAGAATCCAGATAAAGTGACGTGGCACCTTCAAGCAACGATTTTTCAATATAAGAAAACTTCCTCTCCTCAAATTATTTTCTGCAGATAAAGCCCAAATACCTTTCAAATGGTCAAAAGATAACCAGTTCTTTCTTCACGAAAGGCAAAGTAAACATTGAAATAAGACCTGAGATGCATATGACCAGATTTCCATTGTCTAAATATTGCAACTTGAGTGCCAACACTTCGAAATAATTGCTTAGAATTTATGAATGACGCCATGCTTTCAAAGAACTGTAGGACGTTATTATTAATATTTAAAAGGTCACGAGAGTAAGTTCCGTGGAGTTTAACTGCTTGTCTGTGAAGTAAATATAGAACAAGATGACTTCCTCTGTGCACCGGAAACCGAAGTTTACAGACAAAAAAAAGCCTTGAAGATTTCTCTTGTTTGTAACTATTTAACAGCCATTCTTCAGAATAACTACATCTCACGTTCCTTTGTTAAGAAAGTATTACACAGAATCTTCTTCAGAACAACTTTCCAGCTGTTGCTGAAACAACTGTTGCAGCTGTAGTCCTTCAGCACTGGAGTTTTCCCCTCCAACACGCTTCTCCATCAGCTCTAGATACAAGAGATTTAGCGAAGCAGTCCAAAGCAGTGTACTATCCATCCGATGTAAGACCACATTTGCCCGTGAAGGCTAGTGTTGAAATGCCGACTGTGCAACTTTTGGCACCCAGCTTTGAGTAAGTCCTCACAGTACTCCTATATAATAAAATAAGAGAGTGGGGGTTCTTCTGCGGCGTGACTCAGAGGACCTAATTTAGGCTCCTGCTCTATGACCCAAGGCCTAGAAAGGAAGCAGCTAAGTTAGTTAACTGAAACTGCATGAGGTGAAAAGTGCGTGCCGCTGCCTGCAGCATTATTGTACCCCAAGATTTGAATACCCTTCTTTCCCTAAACAGGACAGTCTTTCCCTCAAGTGAACTGACACTGCTTCTGTAAAATCTTATACTTACTGGAGATAGTGAGAGAGAAAGAGAGAAAAGATGTGTTTCCAAATAATTTCTTAGAACTAACTACAAATGGTTCTCATGTTTCTTAATTAATCTTCCATTGTAACATTTTTTCCCAGCAAGTGTCCTCCTCTAACGTTCATTACAACAAAAGACAGGATTACTAAGCAGATGAATGTGTAGTAAAAAAAACCCTGGGGATTCTCACAGTTGGGTTTGAATATTTTACAACAGTACCCATTTCTCTTTTTTTTTTGTGTTAATTTAACTTATTTTAACTTCGATTTTTGCCCAAAATGTTTGATCTTGATATCTAGCATTAGGTAACTAAACCCAGATGCAGAGTAATTGAAATGCTGTTGAATCCTCTGTCCAGGGTGGGCATTTCTGGTACTTTAAAATGCCAGGATACACTTATTTAGTTGCCTAAATATTGACCTAATTATCTACTGCTAGGAATGCATTACTGAAAACAAACAAACAAAAAGAGTCTGTTCCAAAGGAAAACTTTTGTTTGGCAAATCCAGTGCTTGAACTTGGTTTACAGAGTTGCATGGTCTGGTCAATGCTCCCCTGCCCATTCCCCTCCTTGCGAAACCAGCTTATGGAGAAATAAAGTAATAACTATCCTTGTGGTGTTTTATAGTAACCTGGTTGGTGAGAGCTCTTTTAAGAAGATGGCTGAGATATTGCAAAGTCATGATAGAGTCTGAGGAGATTTAAAACAGAAGACAAAACTTGTTTTATAAACAAACTTTCCCTTTCAAAAGGTAGTTGCTCTTGAAAGACAGAACTCTCAATCTAATGAAAAGTCTTTCCCTCATTCACCTTTAAAGGGCCTTTTTTGATTTTCTCTGAGGGCATTAGTTCAAAGAATTCTAGAAATTGCAGAAAGCCCAAGGATTTTTATATTTTACCACAAAACACTAATCTTCAGTCAAACAACTAAAGAACAACACAGTGGGCTTCCTTATGTTCGTGTACAAGGTATCAGCAATAGATAAGAAAATGGTAGTAACTTGCTGTATGAGGTGAGTAGCATGCATTTGGAATGAAACCCCAGTTTAAACACCCAGAACATATATTGAAATCAACTGCTACCCATCCATTCAACAGAAGATCAGTTTTGCTCCTGCTGTGTTGGAAATAGTGCAATAGGAGACCACCTCTTCTGATTGTTTCTCCTGATACACGCTCCTTGCAAAGCTGGATTCATTACATCCGGTTTGAAGGAGTTAGGAGTGAGCATAAATGGAAAGGGGTGATGCCAAGAGTCCAAAGACCAGGAGAGAGGCTAAATAGTTTCCAAACATAGCAAACCAGCCACCTCAGAGAGAAGCACATAATCTACATGGGTTGAAATTCAAAGCCCAGTTGGGAAGAACATGGGATTGGATCTACATGTCAAATCACCAGCCAGGACACTACCACTGACAACAGTATATTGACAGGTTGCTATATGAAACAGATGCCATCCTTAGGTGGTGTTATCTAGATGGAATTATTATTCAGAGAATGAGCCCTCAAGTGCAGTCCTTGCCTTGATGCAGAACAATGCACAAGACCTGGTTCAGAGTCTCAGGCTGGAATCCCCACTCTATAAAAACCATATTTCTGCAAAGAGCAACAAAGACCAAAGAATCCTCTATGGTTGTGTTAAACTCCACAATGTGGAGCCATGTGAGGCTTCTTAAAAACAAACTAGGAGAGGGAGCTAAAAGAATCATTCTTACATGTAGCTAGGAGGAAGCTGAAGGATACCACCCTTGAAGAAAAGAGACAGTCTGAACCACTGCAAAAAGCTATACTGCATTCAAACGAAGATAACAGAAAGGAACATGAACTCTGATAAACATAAAAATACAATTAGATAAGCCAAAAAGAATTTTGGGAACAACTAGGCAAAGGAACTAAACTACTAAATCATTCTTGTTACACATCAACCAGGAGCAAAAGCCTGCTAGGAAGTCATAGAAAGTGTATAGAGCTACAACAGGGAGGGTAGCATCATATGTAATTGCAATTCTTATTCTTCCTTGGGTACCTGCTTAGATCTATTGTCAGAGACAGAATACTGAGCTCAGTGGAGCACTGGCCTGAACCAGTTTGATTATTCTTAATAGTTAGAAATCTCACAAATAAAAGTTAATTAACAGATTGCAGGAAACGATCTTTTTGATGCCATATCTACCAGCTACAACCTTCAAATAAATTCTCCAGGCATGACAAAAGGATGGCAGAAGAAGTTGTGGATGCCCCATCCCTGGCTGTCTTCAAGGCCAGGCTGGATGAGGCTTTGAGCAACCTGGTCTAGTGGAGGGTGTCCCTGCCCATGGCAGGGGGGTTGGAACTAGATGATCTTTAAGGTCCCTTCCAACCCAAACCATTCTATGAGTCTACGATTCTACGATCTTGTGTTTGGGGTGCATGAGTAGATGATTTTTGTGGATTTATTCCTGCCTGCACTTTTGCAGAGTGGAGAACTGGCTCTGCTGCAGGCAGTGCCGATATAACCATTGCTAATTGATACCAGCTACATGATTTTCAACTTAAATGTTTACAATGCACTTGAGCAAAGGATTAATAAAGAAACACTAGAATTTTCTTCAGGTGATCTGAAAGCAGAAAGCCTTACAGATTTAAAGCAAAACCCAAAAACCATAACATGTGGGACTTCTGAAGGCATAAAATAGACACATGCTTCCCATACTGGTATTTTTCTGGAATTGCTTGGCTCAGCTGAGTTTTGTGTATGAAATAAGAAATAAATTTAACAAGAGAAATATGTCTTTAAAATCCAGATATGAAAGCTTTTAAGTATTAAACTCTAAATATTAAAAGCATTACTGTTTGCCTGAGATCATTAGTCAGCAGCTCACTGTCGTTGGAGCAGCTGACAATGACCTCTCTCCTTGGCTTCTTCCCTCTCCCTCTCTCTCTGTAAAGGGAAATAACTTGTTTACTCCTCTTTCTAGAGCCTTAGTCTGCCTAGAGATCAACCTGTTCTCAGAAGTCAGAACTATTTGTGATCAGTCTGCTATTGCCTGTACCGTCAGCCAGACCACTCAAATCCTTTACGGATAAATTCTCATACCCCGCAAAGCATGCAGGATTTAAGTTTACAGAAGACAGAACAAGAGGAAGTGGACTACTGGTGCAGGAATGCCCACCATTTACACCATCTCTGTGGTGCCTACACTCTGGAGTGAAACAACAGAGCAGGATCTTCCCATTCCCCCTCTCCTTTCTACCTCCTTGCCCTAACACATCTCTGCCCAGTACCATAAAGCCTCATGAGGACCAAACCAGTTGGAACCAACCGCATGGCAGGATCAGGCCAGCCTCACCATAGTGACACTCCTAAACCAGCCAGAATAAGACAATTTCTGCTGCTATGAATTTGAAATCACAGGTCAGATATCACACTTTTCCGATCAAAATGTCTGATTTATCATTGGTTTGCCTGGATGTTGCAAACTAATTCTGTGGGTGTATTTCTGTACCATTCTAAGTGATTACATAAGGTCAATAGAAACCTTGGAAGTGTTTCAGAGTAAGGTATTTGCTTGAATAAGGGCTTGTATGATCCTCCTCTGTTGAATTTGGCTCTCATCGAGGTCAACTGTTCCCACACCAGCATGTAAACATACAGCTCAAAATTAAGAAAACCCCCAAATTCTTATATGACAGTCCATGGTATTGTAGAAATGATTTACAGTTCAGCATTAGTATGTAATTGAAAATAATGGGCAGTGTGTGGATTCATGTTACATATAATTCATCCACATATAAACAGTTCTGTACTTTATGCATGATATACATGTATTTAAGTGTTAAATATCCCAAATAGCAGGGATACAAAAGGCATAATTTAGATCTACTTTTCAGTAGCTTTATCTTTTATTTTGTATGTCTTTATGGCAGAGTGGATAACTCTGTAAGCAGTGAGGAAATTCTAGTTTTCTGCAAAAATTGATGTTCAGCCTTTAGACTTTGTGTTGGGAACATATCAGGCATGAGGTAAGCAGCCCTTTGCTTCAAAATAATTTTATTTTTTCAAACATTAAATCAAAAGGTTTTTAAAAATGCTCATTGAGTAAGGCTGACTGATGTCTCTTACATAACCTGCATGTTCCAATTCCACTACCTCCATCGCAGTCACAAAGATGTGCAGGGGCAAAGTGCTGGCGTGGGAGCCAGCGGGCATAAAATAGAAGGGGGGAAAAAAGAGGCATCAGTGTTGCCATGATTACACTCTAGTTCCTACATGTTCAAACATTCATGGAGTTTAGTCAGCCTGATGTGCATTGTTTCTATTTCTGCTCTGTGGTTGCATGCAAGCACAAATCATTTCTATAGACCGTAAGTCTGTTGCTTCAGTCATCAGAGAAGCATTGTTTGGGTAAGAAAGTATTTTATTTTTGTAGTTGGGAGCAGAATTATGGCCTTCTGTTCCACTTCAATATTGACTTAATATAGTGAAAAATTACTACAGAGTATTATATATTTACAAAAATAGGATAAGCTCCTCTTATTCTTCCCCCTCAGCTATTGGTTCCTATATTCAGAAAATGCACACAAGTTATTTTAATGTGTTTGATGAAAACTAACCATATGACTTAAAAATAATCAGTTTGCACTGAAAAATAAAAAGTATCTGGTTCTCCTTAAGAGAGGGTAAACCCCAAAATATTCTGGTTCTAATATCAACATCCCCCTAACCCCACAGCCTAAGTTACTTGAACTTATTTGTTTGCACTTATCTTCAAAACATTATTTTAATAAAGTCAGTAGAAACTGTGGAGACAACAGAGCATTGAATACTGCACTAATATTACTGCAGCTTTGGTAATTATTTTTCCACTAATACTGAGAAATTTCGTTATGACTAAATGTAGTAAAATTGCTGCCTTCACCACTTGGAAAAAAACCCAAAAACCTATCACCTAAGGCCATGTTCCACAAAGAAGAGTTTGTGCATGGATCGCAGAGCGGGACTGTGGCAGGGCAAAACTCTTGAGGCAGCAAGAACAGAAGAAAGGGTGTATTTAAAACAACAGTTTATGCTTTTCTCCATACTTTCAAAGGAAGAAAATACATTGCTTTTGTTGACTGAAACACGACACAGTCAGATTTGTTATACTTAAATGTTCCCACAGATCTGATTCGGGGGTGTACGCCTGCACTTGCCGCCAAGTCACCCAAAGCTTCAGTCCTCCAGCATCTTGTGAAGTGAAAGGTCAGCAGATATGCAGAACCGAAGGAGATGTGTGAACTTTCCCCTTGGTAAGAAAACGCTAGAATAATGAATATTGCAAATAACTGTGGTTTGGCAAAATCTAAGGGTATGCTGTCATACACACAAACCAGATTGGGAAGTATCCAACTGGAGATCATGATTAAAAAATAACAAACCCTAAGCAAAGCAATTTCTTAGACGGTGTATCTTGTCAGTGCCTTTGTGGGCTGAAAAACCTTCCTACTTTACTGACATAATAATTTGCAGTGAAACCAAGCCTACCTAGTAGCTAAAAATTAGCTGTACTGCTTTAGGTCAGGTTTTCCTAGCTTTATTCTGAGTTATTAAAATAAAAGAAGGCACTAAAAGGACCTCTATACAGATCTCTAACTTCCTCTCACTTGCAGAAAGTCCAGGAAGCTCCAAGATCACTCTACAACTTCTCTACATAAGAGCCCATTGGGAACAGTTTGTGCAACCTGCTAGAATTGATCTTCCCTGGCTTGCCTTGCTGGTCGCAGCTTACTGGCTTTTTGAAAGACGCCTGGATGTTTTGCTAAGCGGTGCCTGATTTTTAAAAGCAAAGTTCTCCCTTTCGCAGGCCAAAGATGTTATTTCTTCATCCCGAAGCTTGTGTTGCTATCTAAACATCACCATTGCACTCTGCCCAAGAAGGGCTGTTTTATGGCAGTAATGTGACTTGATTTCTCTCTGCGTATGCCCAGTGACCCTCCACTTCAGGGGAAGGCTGGACTCCTCGGCGCTCCTGTAAATGCCTCATGGGACGTTTTTCAAATCCGCTTTCACACACACATCCTAAACTAATGGATGTTAGTTTTACCATATACCAGCAGATGCTGTTACCTTATTACTTCATTTTCAAAGCGTGAAAGGACCCAAAGTAATTTTTTTCAAGCACTCTGATCCTCCCCCTGCAATTTCAAATACTTTTTCCAAAGAAGTGGGAATGAGAAATCAGCGAAAGAGAAGAATAACGCAGGATGACAACCGCCTTCACTGTTAATTCCTCTGTGAGAATTTACCCTGCAGGGACCGTGCGAATCGGTCGGGGTTGTTTTTGTCTAATAACGAGAGGACAGGAAATAAATCACGGCATTGTGAAAGCGCTGCCCCGAGTCGCCGTGCGGGTCCCTCCGGCAGCCGCCCGGCCGGACTTCCGAGCCCAGGCTGCCCCGCAGCCACCGGCCCCGGCTGCTCGCTGCCCTCGCCCGCCCCGCCCCGGGCCACCGCCCGCCGCGACGTTACAGCCCCCCCCGCCCGGAGGAGGGCTCGGGAGGGCGCAGGGGCTGCCGCAGGGCCCGAGCTCTCCCCATCGCCGCCGTCGCCGCTCCCTCCTCCCCCGCCGCTGGCGGGGCCGGAGGCGGTGCCTGCTCCGCAGGGCAGGCGGAAGGAAAGGGCCGGCCGCAGCCTGAGGCGAGCGCTACCAGGCCGAGCTCCGAGGGCCCGCCGTGCGGCCGGGCCGAGCTCCCGGAGGACCCCCTGCGAACCCGGAGCCGAGCGCCGGCTGACCCACGCTGCTGTTGCTGCTACCACCGGGGCCGCGGGGCCGGGTAGCCGGGTCGCTGCCGGTGCCGCCCCGCGCCGCGCAGCCAATGGTGGTCGGCGGGGCGGGCTGCGCGGCGCCGGGCTGCGCCGTGCAACGCGCCGCGCTTTGAAGGCAACCATCGCCCCTTGGAGGCAGGGCTCATTCGGCATCTGTCACGGCAGGGCGGCCGGCGGGGAGCCGCGGTCCCCGCGGCGGCCCGATGAAGAGCCGGCGGGGCCGGCCTTCCCGCTGGGCATGAGCCGCCCCCGCTAGGAGCGGCGCGAAGCGGTGCCCCCGGCGGGGCAGGATGACCCACATGCTGCATGCGGCGGCCCGGCGGGTGCAATGGAGCAGGGCGAGCGCCGCGAAGAGGGCGGCGTGCCTGCTGGCTGCGGCGTACGGGCTCCGAATCCTCTATCCCATCATCCGCAGGCGCATGAAGCGGGCGGGCTGCAAAGGCGGCTCGCAGGATGCCGGCCGCCGGGCCGAAGGGGCCCGGGAGGCGCCCCACGGCGCCGGCAAAGCCTCCCCGGCGGTCAACGCGGAATTTTTCAAGCAGCTGCTGGAACTTCGCAAGCTGTTCTTCCCAAAGCTGGTGAGCGCCGAGCTGGGCTTGCTTTGCCTCCACTCGGTCGCTCTGGTGTCCAGGACCTTCCTCTCCATCTATGTGGCAGCCCTCGATGGGAAGATTGTGAAGAGCATCGTGGAAAAAAAGCCCAGGAGCTTCGTCTTCAAGTTAATCAAATGGCTGATGATTGCGATCCCCGCCACTTTCGTGAACAGCACCATAAGGTACCTGGAGTGCAAGCTGGCCCTCGCCTTCCGCACGCGCCTGGTGGATCACGCCTATGAGACCTACTTTGCCAACCAGACTTACTACCGAGTGATCAGCATGGACGGGCGGCTGGCCAACCCTGACCAGTCCCTCACCGAGGACATCATGATGTTCTCGCAGTCCGTGGCTCATCTCTACTCCAACCTCACCAAGCCCATCCTGGATGTCGTGCTCACCTCCTACACCCTCATCCGCACAGCGCGGTCCCGGGGGGCGAACCCCATCGGGCCCACGCTCCTGGCTGGGCTCGTCGTCTACGCTACAGCCCGCGTGCTCAAAGCCTGCTCTCCCAAGTTTGGCAAGCTGGTGGCTGAGGAGGCACACAAGAAGGGCTACCTGCGCTTCATGCATTCACGCATCATTGCCAACGTGGAAGAGATAGCCTTTTACCGAGGGCACAAGGTAAGGAGGAGGGAAATTGGAGGGGGTTGGGGTTGCTTCTGCGGGGAGCCAACCGCGCTTGCCCTGCTGCCCTCCCTGGGTCCCTCCGACATTTAAACCTGTTTACAGCAAGCACTTCCCGTTTCCTAGGAAAATGCAGTCTCACAGGCGGTGTCTGGGGGGAGCGGACTGTAGTTCCCCTCTGCTCTGACAGTGTTCCTGTTTTGCAGCTTGCATCCCATGCTTTTCTAGAAAGCTAATCTCAGTTTTAACCCCTCCCAGTCCATTTCGCTTAACTTTTCCAGGGTTTTGGGATTTTTTTAGCCGTGTTTGTGAACAACCACGGTTAACGCTGCAGAAATTGCAAGCAGGGCACACCAGAAAGTCTAAGGGAAAACTCTGTGGTAGCACAGAGAGTACTACAACCTTTGACACTTTTACATAGCTATGCAAAGATGTAGTCATCGGAGTCTTAAAATAGCTTAAGTACGGTATTTCAGCAGTCACAGTTACATAAACTAATGGCTTGTTTCAAAGCCACCTTACTAAGGAACCCTTCATATTTTTAGTAGAAGTGAATTTTGGCTGTAACACCTTCCAAACACGTTTTGGGGGTGGGAAAAAAAAAAAGTTGTTTCATGTAAGGCGAAAATGAAAGCTGGAAACCAGCCTGAAGTACTCCTTTCAGTCCAAGCAATGGTTATATAATGTTAATGGTTTATTTTGGTAGAAGCAATCATTCTCAAAAGCTGCCTATAACAATGGTTTAAGTGTAGCTAAATCAAACATTCTTTTCAATTCCTACATACACTTGCAGGAACTGAATGCATATTGACTTGCAACTGTCTTCGACTTACTAAACCTCTTGGGATAGTTCTCTCTTCCTCCAGACTACTTGCAAAACCAAGCAGGGATCAGCTCTGCAACTTTGAATCATTGGAGATAATTGATCCCCAAATGCTTTCCAATATGCAGAGTTTTAGTTGCTGTGACACCCTACAGCTGCAGCTTCATTAAAAGGACGTGGAATCAACCTTATTTTGGCTGTTAGGATCAGCTGTTCTGACTGCCTTGCATGCCTTGTGTGTATCAGAGATCTTTAAAAAAGCTGAAAACCTGCCAATGTGCTGCTGAGGGATAATTGTGTAACTAAGAACCGGGTCCCCTGCCTTTCATAGAGCTGTGTGCTTTTGCCGAGAGACTGCAGCACTGTGAAAATGAAATACCACAAAGCGGATGTGAGTCAGAAGTCACAGCTCAGGGTACCCAATTATTTCATGCACAGATGTGAATGTGCCTTGTATGACCTGTGTGTCTTTGTTGCATTGAATAAATGTTTTATTTTTTTAACTGTAGGTAGAAATGAAACAACTGCAAAAAAGCTACAAGGCTTTGGCAGATCAAATGAATCTCATTTTGTCCAAACGTTTATGGTACATCATGATAGAGCAGTTCCTGATGAAGTATGTCTGGAGTAGCTGTGGCATGATTATGGTCGCCGTGCCCATCATCACCGCAACAGGATTTGCAGATGGCGGTAATACCGTTTTTTTTGCTTAATTTCTAAATGTTTCTTTAAAGTTATGTCCTCAAAAGACTGTACTTCCCCTGAATGCTGTTCATACTTATTATTCAGAATTTATTACAGTGTCCCTGTCTTGTGTGTAACTTTGAAGCATTGCAAGTCAGCTGAGGAAAAGGCAGTGCAAAGGATCCAACTTTGAACATAAGCCTGATAAACAGCATGAATTCAGGATTTAGCGGATCCTTGTGTCACATGAGATTATGATGATATTTGCAGCCCTTTTTCACTGGCCACTCTTGGGATGGCAGGATGATTTTTGCATCATCGCCTGCTGCTTTACTAAATGATACTATTAACTTTGAGTGCTTATCTCCTTCCATAAACCATAGTGTGATTATAGGTAATTATTCTCTTACGTGCTGACCTGTTAGGAACTGCTGTTTTTCCCTGATTCCCTGGGGGAAGAGAAAGTGAAATTCAGATTCAGGGCTTGGATGGTATAATTTTTGACATCCTGTCTCAACTTTACAGGAAGTGAAATGAGTCTTGAGTAGTGTTGTTATTGTAGATGCTATTTAAAAAAAAAGGGGGGTGGGGGGTAGAGCAGAAAGAAAGGTAATTAAGGGTAGTGAAAGACAAGTGGGGAAGTTTGCTTCAACAGGCTTCCTTACGCACCATTAGGACATGCTACAAATTCTGTAGGATTCTTTAAGCACAGCTCCTACAGTGTCTGCAAAAGGATCAGTTCTAAGTTGGGTAGTACATTTAATCAGGAATGTGTGAATTGTTTTCCGTGCAGGTCTTGGTAGCTGTATTCCAAATCAAGGCTGTCCAGCTGGGCAAGCTTGGTTCTCCCTGTAGCATGGCTTCATGCAGCCCCTATGGTTTAGCTTACTTGCAGTTTTGTCGGTACACAGCTGGGTGTTCAGCTCTCTGAACTGCTGCCCATCACATGGCTCAGGAGGTCACTAAGTCAG
Source organism: Rhynochetos jubatus (assembly GCA_027574665.1). Taxonomy (NCBI): domain Eukaryota; kingdom Metazoa; phylum Chordata; class Aves; order Eurypygiformes; family Rhynochetidae; genus Rhynochetos; species Rhynochetos jubatus. Next base: position 16,123,362 of record CM050652.1, read on the forward strand.
GACCCTGGCTCACATCATGGCAACAGCTTCAAAAATATCAGGAGATCCAATTCCAAACAGAAGGGTTTGTACAAAGCCATTTCACCTCACAGTGAAGTTTATCAGCAGGACAGAAAACAGTCTTTCTGCTAACATGGGAATGAGTACAGTCAAGTTGATGATCATTTAACCACACATTGTAAATATCTCCTTGGTATTACAGCATGAATAATAAAAAAAAAAACACCCTCGTATTCATGCTAAACTAAGTAACATTCCTTTTACTCATGAGTGCGCTTTTGATAAATACTTTTCAAATGTGGGATAAAAGAAAGAAACAGCAGTGGCTCATGTTGTAAAGCAGAAGAATATTTGCCATCAGCAACATAAAAAGTTAAAGCACAGGGCTTATTATGGAGACCTGAGGCGTATCATAATGATGGATCACAAACATACTGACAAATCAACACTGTGAAGACCAGTTTGAAGTGTAACAGGTATTCACAGAATCAAACAGACCTCGGCTTACCATTGACGTGCTTGGGAAAACAGTGCTTTGTGCCTCAGCAGGTCAGATGGAAGTTTGTTCATATCTGAAGGGACAGATAGTGGATTTATTACTTTAGGATACATCACCAGAATCAGGATATGCACAAAACTGGTACCATGACCAGTCCTCCTGAGACTAAAGGTGTAGAGCAGTAGATCTTGCATACTTCTTTGGGGGGGAAGTAAAAAAATAATCCTGCAATAAAAAGAAAAAAGAATCCTCTATGGCCATGATATTTCTGACTGAAATTTGCTAATCCTATTACATATTTCAGGGAAGAAATTAACTAACAAAGCCAAGATTCCCATTTGATGACATTTCATGTTCTTTTTGTATTAAAGGATTGGTGTTCCAAATGTTGTGTCTCTCATCAGTTTCTGGGAAGTAACTATTTTTGGAAGCAAGACTTTGATTTTTCTAGACACAGTGAACACTTATCTTTGTTTATAAAACAAGTATGACTATCAATTACACAAATGAAGATGAAAAGGAAAATGTTAGGCTCTGTATGAAACAGAGCCTGTCTGCCCTCTTACAATGCACCACTTCTTCAACCGCAGGAGGCCAGCCATATGAAATATGTTTTGGACGAAAAATTCCAGAAAAGTAATCTTGGTGGGTTAGGCATGTAGTGTAAGAGCTTGTGTTTTGGAATGGTGAAATGCTTATATTAATTCTATATCACTTTGATTTTTCAAATACCCTGAAAGTATGCCTAAAATGATGGGTGCGGTGGTTTGTAGAGCGCTCTCAGCTTGTTGCTAGATGAGCTAGCCTGGGTGCTGGAAGCAGCAGTCAGTAAATTCTGCGTTTACATATGGGAGAGATGCTGCTTTTTATGTTTCCCCTTAAAAAAGTGTGCCTTGTGTTACATACAACTAGTTGGCAGTGTACTGATGTTGTATACTTTAAGCTAAAAAATTTGAACATGTATCTCAATTAATTACAGTTAATTAAACTGAGGCCAGAAAGAGTAACATATAGATGGTGTGGTTATATATATATGTATCTGCAAAATTATGATGTAGGAATTTTAAAACCATTTTTTCCTAAATTATCCATAGTGTATTTCAGTGATTCAGACGTATTTATGTAAGGATACCTTTATGAATATGTAAATGAAACCAAAATAAGATGTAGATTTTATTAATAATGACAGAAAGATATATCTTACTTTGGGACTGCATGTAGATTTCTAGACACCAGATTTCTAGAATCTGATCTTGTCAGGGAGGTGAGACAGTTACTCAACAAGTAAAAAAGTTATTGATTGCTGTACTCTTGCATTGCTTGACTTGGCCCATAAAATTTACAGTCGCATTACACCTGCAGGGAACTCCTCCTAGATTTCCTTGACCCTAAGCACTGCACAAACATCTCAGGATGTTAATAACAGTTGCCAATACAGGAATTGCCACACTGGAGCCACCTATTCCCCTGCCTAGCCTGATGCCTAGCAGCAGTTTAGCTTAAAAATCAAACTTTTTAAAAAAATGTAGAAAAAATAATAATATCCAAACCCTGTTCTGCAACAGACTTAACTTTATACATGTCTATATATTGGTTATGTGATGCAGAAAACCCTTGAGACCTTTAATTCTAAATCTTGTATGTGAAAAATCTTTAGCAGTGTTTTACTACACACTGTTGTAATTTTGGTTTTTTTTGTAGATGCAACTGTTAAGACTGAAACAGCATTCAGTCTTAAAATACTCAACCACTTCTCTTTAAATCTTGATTCCTTCAAGAAGCAAACATTGCAAATTGACCGTGGTGTATAAATCTGTAGGTCATGTTGTAGCGAGAATATATGTAGATATGTTAAATGTAAACATAATTATTTCTCACGTATCTTCTATAATTTCTGCTGCTGTTCTGTTGCTGCTGACATTCTCAGGAGACAACTGCTTTCTCTGGAGCAAGAGTTTTCTTGCTAATAGCATGCAATGTCATAAACAAAGCATCACAACTTTGTTCTGGGGTCAGGTTAGGAGAGAGACTGTGTTGTGAAGGAGAGGTATCTTAAACCATGCCTTTGCTTTCCTATAGAAATAAAATCATGTTGCCAAATGTCCATCAACATAAATGTTTCCTTTTACCTGGAGTCAGTAAGATAGTTTTCAGAAGAATGTTTTAACAGAAAACTTTATTTTTACTTTTAGAATTGGAAGATGGCCAGAAACAGGCAATGGTTAGTGAAAGAACAGAAGCTTTTACTACATCACGAAACTTGCTGATCTCTGGAGCAGATGCTATTGAAAGGATTATGTCTTCGTACAAAGAGGTACTGTACATCTGTCATACACGAAACAGAGGAGGAAAAAAAAGAGTAAAACAGAATTCACATGTAATATTAAAAAAAAAAAAGTGCAATATTTAAAGGCAAATTCTATTACAACTAAATCCATGGAGACCTTTGAACTGATAGTTTGATCTTTAGAGTTAAGTCCACAAAGAGTTTAAAGTGCACAGCTGCCAGTATGGTGCAACATGTAAATGTCATTTTTAATTCCTGTGTTCAGGTGCCATCAGAGAGCAATAGAAGTTCCTGGAATGTGAGTACTAAAGGTTAGAATTCCTCCTCCATTTGAAGCAAAGACCTGAATACAGTCTGCCTCCAATGTATTGGGACAGTTCTGTTGGAAGAGTGTCACATTTTGTATGAAACAGAATTGAATACTTCTTTCCTGGCCACCTAAACTGTAGGGCTCTTTTCAGTATCTTGTGAACCTGTTAAACTGTAAGAAATTTGGAAAGTTGTGAAATTTTAGCAGGAAAATTCACCTTGGGGCAGCACATAGTCTAGAAATATGGGATGTTCATCTGGAAGATCAGAGATATTGTTTCAGGTCCCCAAATTCCAGTGAAGTTGGGCTTTTATCTGTGGCTCTCTTGGGGGTTTCTCTAGGTGCCAGCTGTTAAGCCAAAGAAGTGGGGCAGCACTGTTATTCTCAATGTTTCCTTCTGAGTGTTGGTTTTGCATTTGTTAATTGCGTTTTGCTTGTCCCTTTGGTGGGGATCCCTTTTCCCAGTGCTGTGCGAGGAGGCACGCATTAGCTAGGCAGCTGATCAAAGACTATGGATTCCGTTACTTGGAATCCAGCCATAATAGCTACAGCTTTGTCAATTGGAGGAGGAGGGGTAGTTTGGCGCCTCTGACAAAGCCAGAGCCTGTGTTTTTTTCAGAAGGAGTTCTTCTAATGGACTGTGATTTTTTTACCTATGCTCCTTTCACTGTCCCCTCTGCTTAGCCTCTGCTCTGAAGATGCTGCCAGATAACCTACTAATGCCATTTCTATTCTATTTGCAACATTTAAGCCATTTATATAATGGTGACTTACAAACATTGTGGTTTTCTTTTTTGGAAACAAAAATACCCACAGAGTAGTATGCAAGCTCACTTCGTTTATAACATGGTGAGACTTTAATCTAGACATCATGAGGTCAAAGACGAGTTGTATGAATTTCCATCTTCATTTTACATTTGTACTTCTCTTCAGGAGGCACTGTGGTACTTTACCACATTGTCATTCCCATTTTGTGATTTGGGCAGTTTCCAAAGGACAGTATGCTGAAGTACACTACAGTCCACTTCAGGTGGTAGTGAAGTTTCAGTTCTTGCCCACCTGATCCACCAAAGCAGCCTCCTTCCAGTCAATGTAATTCAGTGTGTAGATGAGATGGGCTCAACTTTCCTTTGCAGGTCAATAGTTTAGATGGTATTATTTAGCGTTCTGACAAAGCAAGTTGCTAGGGTCGTGGTTTAGAAACTTACTACAAGTTATGTTTCTTCTGAGGCACAGTTGGTACAAGTTTTGTTCATCACATGCAGGAAGAAGTTCTTCACAGAGAGGGTGGTGAGGCACTGGAACAGGTTGCCCAGAGAAGCTGTGGATGCCCCATCCCTGGCTGTCTTCAAGGCCAGGCTGGATGAGGCTTTGAGCAACCTGGTCTAGTGGAGGGTGTCCCTGCCCATGGCAGGGGGGTTGGAACTGGATGATCTTTAAGGTCCCTTCCAACCCAAACCATTCTATAATTCTATGATTCTAATATTCTCTTTCTCCATCAAATGCCACTGCTTATGCTGTGCAGAGCACTCTGCTGTGGCACAAGCTCCCTCTGAAATTGCCAGAAAGACTCTGATGTGGAGAATGTGGAACTCCTGTGTGCTACCTGCTGCCTCGAGTGCCCAACACTTTTCACGGCTGTTAATGCAGTTACCAATAGTGCAAACCGATGTACAGCTGACAGAGCTGAAACACTGACTGATTACTCTTTTTAAACAGAGCTTTTTGAGGTGTTGTATACTTGTTAACCTGCAGTGGAGTGATGGCCGTGTGGCCAGAACTAGCGCTCACTTCTGAATCTGGCACAAATAGTGATGTTTCTAGGGGATTTTATAATGAAATTATGTGCGCCATAGCAGGTGAACTCAGTCATGAGGTGTATGTGTTTAACCACAGCAAGCACACGATTTTAAAATCGTGAACTCATTTTCTTGCTATTCTTGCCTTGCTCTTTGCATTTAGTGTAAAAATTCATCCTTTTAAGACCATCTAATAAAAGATTTGTAATGAGATGCTCAGGTTTAATTCTTTGCTGCCAGCAGATGGAGGCAGTTCGTTGGGAGCTCTTGGTGTTGCTGCTCACGAATAGGAAGTTACCAGGTCCAGAGATCTATTGATTCTGTTTTCACCAGGTGGAAATTGTGACAAAAGGACATTAAAAAGGAGAAAGCCTTTTAAGAGACCTCTCCATCTTAAAAATGCCCAGTTTGAATCCAGGGTCTCAGATTTAGCTCTGGTACTCTAGCATGCACTTGACAGAAGAGTAATTTCTTTTTTGTACCATATTAGATTAGGATGCTCTGGTGCTGCCCATTCTACACAGAAAAGCACACTTTTCTAACAGGAGATTTTGGAAATACAGGAAAGTAAACATAAATAATTAGAGATGCCATTTTTTCTCACTGCTGTGGACCTTTGTTTTGCTGGCAAATGCAGAGATTTTGTTTTTCTCTTGTATGATAGGCTCTCTATTTTCAGATATGCTAATAGCTGTTCTCTGCTGGTTGAAGCCTCTACTAGTTCATGGAAAAGAGCAGTTCATGCAACCTTCTTATTTACTGGAGCTGTCATAGCTTATATTAGCTGAAATCTGTCCCCCTCAAACCATCCCTGTCTGCTGGCTGGTGGGAGCTGCGGGTGGCACGTGGGTTGATGCAGAATCTCAAGGAACAGAAATTGGTAGGCGTCAGAAGACACATCATTATCATTCCAGAGTAACATTTGAGAAGCACTGATGCAGAATAGCTGGGAATGTTTTACATGAATCTTTGGCCACACATTTAATTTATAGACTTTGCAAAGTCAAACTGAAATGGTGTGTTTGTTGTTTCTCAGGTTACTGAGCTAGCAGGTTACACTGCCCGTGTCTACAACATGTTTTCCGTCTTTGATGAGGTGAAGAGAGGCATCTACAAAAGAACTGCTGTTATTCAAGGGTCTGAAAGCAACAGCAAGAATGAAGATAAAGCAGAATTGCACATCGATGGGCCCTTAGAAATCAAAGGTAATTAATCTGTATTTGTATGTATTTCCCTGTGGGTTGAGCCGGTGCAGCGGGACAGGAGGTGAACAGAGGTTTTGTTTCTACAACATATCAGCCTCTCAATACCCCAGAGACCATGTTGCCTTCCATTTTATCCTCCTGCTGTTTTGTAACTGTGCTTTTGCAATGCTTTTGTAATACACAAAATCGCTCAAATGTTTTCTGTGAAAACTTTAAACGAAAAAGACATTTCGACTGTACTGTTATTGGTGGTGCTGGTATTATTCTTACATGGACAGTGCCTGATTTCCTCAGACAATTTTTTCAGAAAACCGAGACTAACATTTTCATCTTTGAACACCACATTAATTTGTTTGGGGAAACAAACAGATTAGTTCAGTAATTTTTTATGAAAACACTACTTTGTTTTTAACACCTGAAAATCAGCCTGTGTTCATTCTTCCGTAATTTAGTGGAAATTTTTAACTGAAAATGATCTGACAACTTTATGCTTTCGTCACCTCCCAAATGATCTGATCAATGTGTGCCTTATCCCTCCCATCCCTATCCTGTGGCTTTCTGGTGCCACTATCTTTCTGTCTCAACTCTCCCCAAAGCATTTGCTGTGTACATCCATTTCTTATTGAGGTCCATTATGTGCCACCTCTCTTCCTCTTGTATCCAGCTTATCTCTGAGATGCTTAAAGGCAGCTGTTGCAACAGGCTTTTCCCAATTTTCCCAGCAGAGCCCTTCTGCTTCTCCCCTCTGTCATGTTGAAAAGCCTCATTCCCTGCCTTCGGGCTCTGAAAACTTAAACCTCGGTAGGGTTGAAGGCACCACAGTGCTCTATGAAATAACTTCTTTCAACAATTTCAACAGTGCTGCCCTTCAGCACGGATTTCTCAAAGGTCTCCTGATAAGGTTCTTCATAACAAACAGCCTGATGCGGCGTGATGGGTAGCTGTGGAAATAGCTGATGTCTTAATCTTGTCATCTTGGTAACATTTGGCTGACATCAGAAGAAAGGACATTTTCTAGCTGTTACATTTTGTCATGGACAAGAGAAAAGGTTTGTAGTTCTTGGAGCAACAAAGTAATTTGGGGACCCTTCTTAGGTAACTGTGTTTAAAAAAAAAAACCAAAACCAAATACAGTTCAGGTTTGCAAACACGCTGTTCACGTTCCCTTTTGGTCTAGTATGCTCCTTTTTTCTCTCAGTGTCTTCCCAAGATTTGATTCCACTACAGTTGCACATTTCATCCAGCCTGAATTCCTCCTGAGTCCTGGTGACTAGTTCTTGCTCTTGAGTGGTTGTTGGCTCTCAGAGGCACCTAGCCAAGACCAAGCATTGTGCACAGGGACTTAAGCAGAATTTAGGCCAGATGAATCTAGGCCACAGGCTCCACACTTTTTATGACAAGTCCTATTGTAATACTGGTTTTTCTGCTTACTTTTGGTCTTGATACTTCAGAAATCCCTGCAGAGTGGATTTGTATGTGGATAAAAGTACACGTGCTCACATACATGTGTCTGTTGTTAGAAAAGAAAAATCTTAATATTCAGCTTCCCCAAAGGCTCTTTGAACACATACTACTTATTTCCTTTTGAATCACCTGGTACAAGTTTATGTAACGAAGGGATGTCTGTTTTGTGCCTTGCATTTACTGTTGTCAATAACAGCACTGTGAAAATATGAGAACTCTTAGAATATTTTAACAGATAATAATATTGCCTTATGCAGTGTGTCTAGTAATTCAGAATTTTAAAGTTGAAATGGAATTTTGTACATCTTGTACAAATACTGTCAAATTGTATTTCTGATTACACATATATATGCTTTAAAAGCATGCTAAAGTTGCAGTCAAACACTGTGAAGTTAGGAAATGAGAATTAACTTTACCCAATGCTTACTATTTTTTATCATAGATTTGTTTTAACTAGAATTTTTCCACTGTATCCGAGTAATTTCTTCCCCCCCCCCCCCCCCCCCCCCCGTGATCTTATTGGACACCACAGAGCTGTTTTATTTAGAACTTACTTTAGGGAAAAAAGAACACCTGGCACAGAAATCTTTGCCCAGGTTTTTATAGTTTGTCGAAATCAGAAGCAATTGAACAAAGAGCCTTGTAATGGAAAATGTAGAACTAACCTTAACTGAAGGAAATGCTACCAGATCCGTTTGTAATAAACTCAACTTTTTCTTCCTTCCATTTTTCTTCGTTCAGGTTAGTCTAAGCTATAAAATGATCAGCCTTGTAATACAAAGAGAAATCTCTCTCCTTTGCATCTTGTCTGTAAAGATAATTTCTGGTATTTGTCTAGGGAACCCCAGCTGTTTGGGTTCTGTTAGAGAAGCCCATTAACAGGCAACTGAGAATTTAGAGTTGGTTTCACTTTTTTACTGTTTCCAGAAGAATTTATTTCAAAGTCCTTGTGTTACAGAGTATCCAAATGTGGGATTGAGATTGTATATTTACATTTGCCAGAAATCCAAATAGTAAGTGTAGCTACTGGAGTGAAATGTTATATGGGTTTCCACAAATCCTTGCAAGACATGTTTACGTGTCTGTGGCTTCAAAAAGAGATGGAAGCAAGCCATCCTTTGCTCTCGCTGCTGGAGGAGACTGAACTTGGCTCCGAGTTTCAGAGCTGGTAGTGAAAGATTCTATTTTCTAACTAAATCCTCAAGAGAAGGTAAACTGGTCTGCTGGTGGCTAAGGCTGTCCTTGAACATTTTTACTGGTTGATATTGACCAGTATCAAAACCAAATACAGTAAATACAGGTAGAAACATGTCTTTACAGGGCATTATATATTTATGATAAAATTTAGGATTAATTGCACACTCTTGGCTACCTTTGGCAGTGTCTTTCTGGCTAGCTAAGATTTATTATCCAGATTTTCCACTAGGGGAACCTGGAGCATATAAAAGAGTTGTTTGAAACACCAATTTATACTTCTCTGCTCTGCACAGACACTGTCACATATCATTGCTTAACAGAAGGTTTCACAAACTCTAATTTTTTTTTTTTTTTTTTTTTTTTGCTTTCTAGGAAAAGTTATTGATGTTGATCATGGAATTATTTGTGAAAATGTTCCTATTATCACTCCGAATGGCGATGTGGTGGTTTCCAGACTAAACTTCAAAGTAAGATGATATGCAAGAATCTTCTGATTGTTGCCATCACATTAACATAAACAGCACAGAATTCATGTACCATATGTTAAGTACTTGGAGGAGCATATGGATAAAAGGGGAAGTCCAGAAAGGTAGGCATAGTAGCTCAATAGAGGCAGACATATGTAGTTTATCCTGCTCAAAGAAAGAGAAGAGAGGGTTTCTGGTGCTGTTGCCTGGTAAAAAACTGACCTGAGATTTTTCAAAGCTGTATATGAGAGTCTGCATCCATCTTTACTTAATTCCAGTGAAATTGGGGTGCTTTACTCACATAGGCTCCTTTAAAAGTCCGAGTTCACAGCATCAGTGAAAACATTGAGTCCATAGTTCCGTGTGGTCACCACAAAGAGCAGTACTAACTAATAGTTGACAGTATAGTTCCCAAGCCCAGCTGTGGAGTCTTTACTCAGTAAAAACTTGCATTGTTTTTAAAAAGCTGTTCCAGAAACCACTCTGTACCTGCTCATAATTTTTATAATCTTATAAAAATTACAACCTTATAAAAAAAACCCTTATAACCTTTATAAAAATTATAACCTTATAACCGTTACTGAATTGCTCCCATATATATCCTGAGATTATGTTCCACTGCAGATGCTATTATTAAAAAAAATAGTTTAAGTTATTAGAACAATAACATGAATAATTCCAGCAGGTCCTGTAATTTAGCTAAAGCAGAGTGTTCTTCTTGCCACCTCTGTTGATGTAGGAATTAGCAGCTAAGAGGACAGGGTCCTAGCTGTGCAAAACTTGCAGTGGCTTCAGTGCAGGAATTTCAGATTTGTAAACTTGCAACCTTATAGTGAAGGAGACAGTTGTTATTTATTCATTTGTCTCGAGAGTCAAAAACAACAGAAAATACAACATAGTCAATATGTTTATGTAAAGCATAGACCATGGCATTGTGATTATACATAATTATACACTTATGTACAGAGGATAGTATTTAAATGAGTAAAACCAAGTACAACACAGCCAAAATAACACTGGTAAATAAGCGGGAAAGGGCAATAAGAAGTAAATTTTCCAAATTATTTGATCGGGCTTCCACAGCTTAAATTAGTATCACTGGGTACAGCACTGCTCCGTACACTGTTAACACCTTTGGATCTAACCTGCATTAGAATAATTGATTCTGACTGTGGTGTATTGACTTTGTGAGATAATCCAGTGTAGTTTATAGAAATACTCAGATATTATAGAAATTATTTTCATTATTTCAGCCCGCATGTTATATCTAATGCCACTGTTTCCAGAATAGTTGCATAAATATGTGGAGGTAATTAATGAAATGGGTTGATAATTTGATATAAATGCTCACTTAACTGCCTTTGGGCATCTTAGACTGTCTTGTGCCATGCGTCCTGTATATTAACATCTTTGCATTTTCATTGCTATTGTAGGTCCAGGAGGGGATGAATCTTTTAATCACTGGACCCAATGGCTGTGGAAAGAGCTCGCTCTTCAGAATTTTAAGTGGTTTGTGGCCTGTGTATGAAGGAGTTCTCTACAAGCCCCCACCGCAGCACATGTTTTATATACCGCAAAGGTATGTGTTTTGCTTAAGGTAATGGCTTTTTTTGTGGTTACATGAATTTTGATGCTGCTTTTCTCATTTTCAATCTGCGATATATGCAACCAAGTTAAAAGGTGGTAAGCCCAACCTCAGCTGTGTGGAGAGTGCTAAAAAACATGTTGCCTTCTCATTGGTAATGCAGATCTTCAGTCGTTGGAAAGGTCTCACATACATTCATACATTGGTGATGGAGCCTATGGTCCCCTGATGGCTAAAGTCCTGGATGATTGGGATCATGGGAACAGATTAGACTCTGAAAGTAATTTGAAATAGACCTAATAGATCGTAATTCTGATTTCGCTTGAAAATCAAACATCAAAACAAGTGAGAGTGTTTTACTTCCTAATAATTTTCAAAACTTGAACCTTTACACAAAACCCTATCCAACATTAACTGCAGATTGCCTTTTTAATAATATCTGTTCATTTCACTAAGGGAAACATCGCTTTTTTGTGCTTCATTTGTATTCTGGCTTGCTGTTGGACTCTCAGAACATAATTTAGTGCAATTGATTCTAGAATATCTCCTTAGAGGCTTCTAACTAGGTTGTTTTGCAAAAGCAAAATCAAACACTGAGAATCTTTGATTGCTTTCTGCAGTTCATTTCTTCCCATGGGCAAAAGAAGTATTCATGGTACAGTTTGTAGTCTTGTTTAAAAAGCACAAGCTGTTAAGCTAAATGGAAAATATTAACTGATGAGTAGGTTCTCATTGTTGCAGGTGAAAGTAACAAAGAACATTCATCTGTATTTTTTTCAAATATCTGTATAATTTATTGCCAGCCATTGTCATTTTTCTGAGCCATTCGAAGGTTTCATTATGGAATTTGGAGCAAAATGCTTTAATAAATGTTTTTCAAAACAATATTTCAGAATTCCCATGGTGTGGGACATTCTTAAAATCAGTTTTATTCTTCGGCAGAACAAAAGCTGTTCTGAATCTTTTTTCTTGCTGAAAATCCTGTGTTTCATCCACATCTGTCCTCTGTGTGTCTTCTGTGTCCTACCAGCACCTTCTCAGATCTGATGCTGGCTTGCCTAGTGCCCTTCCCCTTTACTCATGTCCCCTGTATTTTGACAAAGCAAACAGGCTCACATTGTGTTCAGGCAGATTTGCCGAGATGCTGGTTGAGGGGATTGAATCGCATCTGCTGGGTTTTCATTTCCATAAACATGGCTCTTTGTTAGCTGTTTCTCCTAACTTTGCAGTGCTGGGGGAGCTTGTGCAGCAGACCTCTTCTTTGGATTATTTCGAAACTTTTGGTCAGAAACTGAGATTCAACCAGCGTCTTTGCAGCCCTCTGTGACCCAAGCCATGTAGGGATTGGTGTATCATCTTTGCAGTGTAGGTATCCCTCAGGAGAAAGGGTGCTGCCGTGATGTCTTCAGGGCATCTAAGTGGCGTTGCCGTGTCGTCTCTGTGGATCTGTGTGAGCTCTGCGCTCCTGGCAGGTTTTTGAGGCAGTGCAGAGGTATTCCCATCCCAGGGAGCAGAGCAGTGTCTGGGTAAATGGGGCTGTCCTGATTTTGGCTCGCATAGAGATAATTGGAGCTGTGTTTTGGATTTGTGTGAAAACAGTGTTGATAATAGATGTTTTCGTTATTGCTGAGCAGTGCTTAACACAGGTTAAGGCCTTTTCTGCCTCTCACCCCACCCCACCAGTGACTAGACTGGGGGTGCACAAGAAGCTGGGAGGGGACACAGCCAGGACAGCTGACCCCAACTGACCAAAGGGATATTCCATACTGTATGACATCATCCTCAGCATATAAAGCTGGGGGAAGAAGGAAGGCAGAGGGACATTCGGAGTGATGGTGTCTGTCTTCCCAAGTAACTATTACACATGATGGAGCCCTGCTTTCTGTAGTGGTTTGTAAATCCTTCTGAAGCCCTAAAATTAAAGCAGCTTGTTTTGGAATGTCCTGCTGGTGCAGCTGTTTTGCCTATTAACCCTACGCAAATTGCTGCTTGGTCAGGATTACCTTCTGTTTGTTTATTATTTTTTAACGTAATTCTAAGACTTCAGATTGGAAAAGATGGTGCCTTGCCTACATTTCATCCTGCATATATTTCAGCATAACTAGGGTAAATTTATGTTGCAGACTGAGAGGATCTGGGAGGTGGTAGGATGGTATCACCTGGATACAACCTACCTCACTTGTTTGGTTGGGTAGGTGAAAACTGTGGTATAGCAGAAGGCTCTTGGGTTGGTGGATGTACATCAGAGCAGCGAGTTTGAATGACATCACTGTGTTTAAGTGTATACATTACGTTTCTGGTCTAAGAACACGGGAAATGGCTCTTTGTTAGTGGACAGTTATCACTGAGCCTGGTAAGAGCTTATTCCTGTGTGCCTGTGGCTGAATTAATTCTGCATCAGCCCTTTTTGGGTCAAATGTAGGAACCTCATCTGCCTCCAGTAAGTGATGGACAGTGACTACTAAGTAACAAAATACTCCACAGTGGACAGGAGCTCACTGAAAAGATTTTTTCATCTGTTTGTCATGTTCCAGAAATGCGTGGGAAATCATGTGTCTTTGCCGAGCTCAAAAACTACACACAAAAGTACGATTTATTAAAACGTGAATTATCTCATTGTATACTACTATTTTTGTCAAAACTGCAAACACTTTGTAGTTGGCTGTACTTAGCATTATATAAGCTTTAAAACAGCCATGAGAGTCCCTGTCTTTCTAGCTTTTTGGATTGCTTAGCGTCATTATACTGCTTTTGTTAGATTTTACTGTGAATCCTTGTGAGTTTTCTTTTTTCTGCCCTTACATAGGGCCAGGCCATACAGAATTTTTCCTTAATCAGTCACAGTTCTGGTGGATGCTGATGGAGCTAAATGCCCTTTTTGGGGGGCAGGGAGAAGCTCAGGGATTTCTGCGAGTGTGGCTCTGCTACTGTCGATGAGGCCTGTGAAAGAGGAGGGTGGGCAGAAGAGAGGCTTTAAGAGGCTTTAAGCAGCCCAGCATCATACTGGTGCCAGAAGCAGCTTGTCTCCAAGGATAGGTCAGTGCTAGGAACTGGTCACAGCTTATTGGAGCCTCAGTAACTGGCAGAGCATATCCTCTTGCCCCTTCTTCTACTTCTGTGTTCCTCTTTAGCAAAGTAAAATTGTGTTAACAACCTCTTTGCATTCCTCTTTTAATTAACTGGTCAAGAAGGTAGCTAAATGCTTGTGGGTGCTCTAGTTGGTAAGGAATCATGATTCAAATCAGAATTCAGAAACAGCATTTTAAATAACACGTAATTAACAAAAATCTGTAGTGGGTAGCGTGAGTACCGATGCTAAAGGTATGACCGCAAGATATATATGTAGCACTTAGAGAATTAAAGAAGCAGTCAGTGCTTTCATAGTGTGTCAGCGGTGTGTCTGAAGGTAGCCTGATTTCTCCAGGCTCTGCTCTGTTCCTATTGGTCTTAAACATGGGAGGACACTCCGTCTCTGTGGATATAGTGAGCTCCAGCATACAATTCCTCCTAATGTTTACTCCAGGTCTTTTTGCTCTCCAATGAAGTCTCAGCTTTTTCAGTTGTAAGGAAACACAGATTCTGCACGTTAGCTCTCATTTTCCTTAGTTCTTCCTCATTTGATATAAACGCCAGCAGACTTGCACACCTCCATACTTGCAGGTTACTTTGACAACACCACAGGAATATTCCTCAGTGTCTCTGCACCGTAAAGCTGCTGTTAAGCTGTAATCACCACTGGGTTATTGACATAAATTATTAATAATTTTCTTCCAGCTGTGTCTTATTGTGTTATTTGCATGGTGGAATGTGTCTTGCAGTCTCTGTTGGTTCCATCACCTTCTGTCACGACTCTCGAGTCTTCCTAGCACAGCACACATCTAAAAAGTCCATCAGCATTTCCTCTGTCTTTCTTGAGGACTGATTCACATTTGTAGAGTTCAGAGTAATTCTTACGCCATCGTCTTTCTTTCTCCTGGTCCACCGTTACTGTTTTTTCTCTACAGCTAGTTTCTACTATAATTTGGGTATCTTCTAAGAGGAGCAAGTTTCTCCAGTAGTATGCATAGTTTCTCTGTAATGCTGTGTGCCATTCTTATAGGAGACCAGGCATGAGCACTTTCTCAGCGGTCACAGTGACAGTCCAATTCTGTATTCTCTCTCTTTCTGTTGCTCGTTCAAGTAGATCTCTTAATATTTCTTTTCTCAACACCAGTCTTGTCAGATGCTAAAGTGGAGGCCACCAAAGGTGCAGTAGTATCAAATGTTGTTTGTTCTTGTTTATTCAAGATTTATATACCTGTACCTTGCTGTCGTCTTATTAATTCTGGGACAGTAGGGAACGTAACAGTTCAAAAGTGTATCTGGCCCTTCTAAGCTACTTGTTTTTGCATACGTCTGCTCGATTTCTGGTATTTTATCTGGGGTTCTTCTGCAAGTCTTTTCCTGTCTGTGTTTTTCCTTTCTGTATTCTAAAAATATCCTTGGCTACTAAACAAAATTGCATCAGCTATGAAGATACATTTCCTCTCCTTAGTTCTATTGAGTAATCCAAATGTTTGATGTGATTTGCCTCAAGTC
The DNA here is from genome assembly GCA_027574665.1 of Rhynochetos jubatus. NCBI lineage: Eukaryota > Metazoa > Chordata > Aves > Eurypygiformes > Rhynochetidae > Rhynochetos > Rhynochetos jubatus. Next base: position 16,138,753 of record CM050652.1, read on the forward strand.
GTCCAAGGATATTCATCATGTGCATGAAACCAAGCAAGACTATTTCAGTTCTAAGTGATATAAATAATAAGGTGATAAAATAAAAGTAAGTTTTACATTATAAGCACATGAATCTTTGAAGACAATAGTGTGATTCAAATGTTACCTTAAACATGGGCGTAGTTAGTAGTGGCCACTGTCATTAAAATGTGGTTGTTACCTAAACAATTTAATCTTGCAAAACTGTTGTGTTCACTTTGAGATACCCTGTGTTACATATGACAGTATGTGCACATGCATTGTGTGTGTATCTATATGGTTCTTCTGTATTAGACTACTCTCTTGTTAGCGTGTGGTCTGTTACAGAAGTAACCCAAATGATGTGTTGTGCAAACATACCTGTGCGACTTCTGTTACCTCATCTCATTTAGATTGGCTCAGATGTCTCCCTACTGTGTTTTATTTTACACATCCTAATTGCTTGTCAGCTCATACTGCTGCCTTTAGCTATGATCCCTTTAGCTGGGTCAGCTGGAGTTGAACTGTACTCTGAACATGCCAACACCGCACTAGCAATTGTCATTGTTCTTCAGCATTTGCTGATAGTACACTGCAACATTGGCATGTTACTTCGGTACTTTGCCATCAGTTCATGTCATGCTACGTAGATATCTACTCCCTGGTACGCCACATCTGTCATACTTGTTATCAGGTTCATGGTGCACCTTATTCTAAAGTTCACCACTTATCTGACAGATGAGAAAAAGGTCAGTGGTAGATAGTGTTAACATGAAACATAACGTAACATACTGCAGTTGTATGCATACTGTTTTGATATAGGTTTGCTTTAACAAATTGGCTGCTACTTTGTATCTTATTTATTTATTTATAATTAATCAGCTTAGGACAAGTTAACTTAGTTTTCTGCTGTCCATTAACAAGTGTGGCCTTGCATCTGAGAGGGCTTGGGCTATTCCCTTAGCCAGAGCAGAGATTTTCCTATTTCATCTTACAGGGACTCGTATAGAAGTGCTTCACTTCTCCGTCCTGGTTGAAGGAAGTCCTGTCTTGTCTCACCTAGAACAGAAAAGCTCTTGTCTTGCTGCCCCATAGGTTAGCTGAAGCTGTACCTGCCAGGATCACTGGGAAACCTCTTTGTGATGTCTTTACGCTCACAGCTGTGAAGTTTGGAAGTTTTGAATTAGGTCAGTGTGCTGACTGATGGCAGGTAATGACAGTACCTCTTGGTAGCACATTGCACACAAGATTCATCTACGCTAATAGTCAGAGGTGAAAAATGGCTTTATGGATTAGCTGCTACTCCCTCTCAAGCTGTGCAAGGTGCCTTCCTTACTGGCAAGACACAAGAGTCAGCTAATTAAAGCACAGCTTACAACTCTTTTCTTTTATTAGGCAAGGAGTTGCAGGAATCCCAGACTGAAGGCTTTAGTCAGCTTGCTGCATTGGGTTTTAGTTTAGATTTAAAATGTATTTACATAAGTCCGACACTGGTCTTATAGTCTGCAACTGAACTGATGTTTGTGAAGGACTTCAGCATGCTTCTAGCATTTTGGTCCCTCAATCCCATCAGACTGGGAGCCTGTCTGGAGCAAGCTATGGCTATGGGAGATACCGAGAGGTCTGAACGTGGGTGAGGAATTGAGTTTGGTTGATACATACTCAACTTTTACTCCATATGGAGACTAGTGCGTTTCCTAGTGGGCGTTTGTCTGAAGCTCAGAAGCCAGTACCACACTTGATATAAATGGAGACCCTTGTTGACAAGTTTGAACCTCTAGGGAAGTTCAGGCTTGATTCGATAGAGATTTCAGTATCATCTCTTACCTACTGGTGGTCTTCTCAGTTGACGCAGGTTCTATCATTACCGTCTTCTGTATAGATGGATGGAGAGACTTCGTTCTCCAGACTCAGTAGAGATGGTTTACTTAAAGCACAGTGTGGTGGCTTGGTGCAAGTCAAATCTTTTATTTGTGATTCATAAAAGAACTTGAACTTTTAGAGGACTGAGATCCATTCAGTAACTCACTGCATTCCTACCAAGTCTCAGGTACACAGAGGGATAATGTTAAAGTGTTGTCAGCTGCATAGCTGATGAAATACCACAATACATATGCAATTAAAAGGTGAAATCCATTGTAATAAAAGCAGCATTGCTCCTGTTTTGAATATTACTTCAGTATTAAGCACATAAATCTTGTTTTGGCTCCTTGTCATAGTTTAACCTCATGTGCTGGTTTCAGGCAGGAAGGAGCTCATCTCCTACGCAGAGTGGGCTGGCCCACAGTGGCCGAGGGATTTGTTTCATTCCGTTGGTACATCAAGCTCAGTGGTCAGGCGGGGTGTGCACATGCCATTTTGGAAGGTTCGAAAGTGGCCCTGGGGGTGGGAAGATCATTAAGGCTTTTGGGCTAGCTGATAGCTGGATGGTTAGCTCCTTTTGTTAGCTGTTGGCACAGGTCTTATCAGAGAAGCAGGTTCTTTTGTTCATGGGTTGGGGGGTCCGCATTTATTTTTCTCCCTGCTCTTGGGCTCAGGGTTTTTTTCTCTCTGCTCGGATTTTGCTTGCTGTTTTGAAATCCAGCTGTGTCGGTCTGCCCGTGGTGAGCTACTGTATCATATGTTCTATTTTCTATTGTTTTAATTACTTAGCAGTAGTAGTATTGTTAGTATCACTATAATTTTCATTTATGTTATTAAACAGTTCTTATCTCAACTTTCACGAGTTTTCTTGGGGTTAGTTTTTTTTTTTGGTCCGACTATCTCCTGCACTGGGCAGGAGGAGGAAGAGGTGACCAAGTGCTACTTAATTGCCAGATAAGGCTAAACCACAGCAATTAAGTACCACACAGCTGCTCACTCACCTCCCCACCCTCCTCCAGTGGAAGAGGAGAATCAGAGGAAAAGACAAGGAAGCTGGTGAATTGAGATGAGAACAATTTAATAACTAAATATAAATGAATATTATAGTGATGCTAATAATATTAACAGTACTACTGTTACTAAGTAATTAAAATAATAGAAAATAAACCATATTATACGGTTGCTGACCACTTGCTGACCAATACACAGCCAGGTCCCAAGTAGCGAGAGTCAGAGCCAGAGAGCCTGAAAGCCAGAGTCCTAAATCCAGAAAACATAGCTTCATATCAGCCACTGTGAAGAAAATTTACTCTGTCCTGACTAAAACCAGAACACTTCTGCACACAAGTGGTGTCACTAATATGCAGAACTTCTTCCACTTACATTCTTTTGGTATGTTTTCCTTGATGTTACAGAAGAGCTAATTTTTTGTCTGTGAGGATGCCCAATTGTAGGAATGTTTCTACTAGGATCTCTGGCAATCAGCTGCTCTCCGTTTCATAGTATATTTTAGATACCACATTCTTACCAGCATGAACTTGCAATGCTTCCATCCTCCACTTGCTTCTTCTGATGTGATTTTTGAATGTCAAATGCCTGTACTGCCTTTCCAGGCATCCATGCATGTTCCAGACTGTTTATGGAACTTCATTTAAAAGCTGGGAAAAACAGGCTTTGAAATACCTTTTTAAGCATATTGCCAGGTTAAGCTTAACAAATGTTTTATAAATATGAAGTCACTAAAGAGATTTATAAGAACAGAGTACGTGGCTGGTATTTATAGGATCCAACCAGTAAAGCAACTGACAATCTATTTAATCTGTGCTAGGTTTATTTTCCTCAGGCAAGCAACTTGCTTGCCTTTAAAGTTCTGTTTTGGTAGCAGTGCTAGGGGAACAAATTCACCTACAGGTTAACTGAGATTGCTGTGTAACTTAGCAGTGGTATGGACAAACCTGCATGTTAGGAAGTAATCTGGTGGTTGCATTTACATGACCTAGTTTCTGCAGAGAAATGCCATTACTGTGTCCAGCTTGAGCAGTAACCTCCAGCTTAATGCCCTAAATTGCAACTGTGCAACAAAGAATCTTTGACAGATGAACAGAATGGCAAATGTTTACTATATTTCAATAATATTTTACTTAGGAATATCAAAACCATGCTTCAAATGCCTTATGCATATCAAATTATGAGGAGCAACTTGGCTACATAACACTGAGAAGTGCTGGGAAAAATAAAATACAAAACCTGCCTGACATAAAAAGCTTGACATGAAAACACTGAAAGGATGCTGGGTTCTGTGAGAGGAGGACAAGTGAAAGTTCTAACTGCATAATCTTCCCTGTCAAGTCTCTTCTCCTTCTTACTACAGTTTTCAATCAGAAACTCTCATTCCAGTGCCCTATTCTTTTAAATATCCACATTAGTAGACATAGCCACCACTCCTGTCTTGAGGAGAAGGTGGTAGTCCTTCCCCTGCACTATAGACTCTGCCTTTTGCCTGCCCCCTGTGTCCTGGGCTCCAGAACTGTGTCGCAGCTCCAAGGTGAACTGAACCTTCAGCCCGATCCTAGGTCTTTCTGTAGTCTGCTCACTCAGACACATTTCTTAGGATCTAGTTCCATGTTTTCCTGCCTGCAGGTTGAGGGTCTCGTCTTCTGTCCCTCTTCCAACTCATTGTGGTTTCCAAGGTAAATATAAGTTTTTTCAGCATGGTGGTTCTGTTCTGCATTCTTGGAGATAGGGCAGCATTCACTAGTAACTACCCATCTTCCAGGGAGAAGACTATTAGCTGGTTTTGTATACAGGCATTCAACCCCAACCCCCTGCAAGTTAGAACAATAAGCTGTCAACTCAGGCTTAAAGGTAGAATTTGTCTGTGTTCTTTTAGGCACCTGAAAGTTAGGCATCCTTGTGTGAGCTTTATAACGAGTGAACTGTCTACCTCCGGAGGGTGATTCACGGTTGCAGTGCACCAACAAAAAGTGTTCATTGTCAATCCTGGTAAGAAAGGTATTTGAACTCTGTAATGCATTAACTACAATTCCTTTTATTAGAGATAAGGAATAAGTTGATAGCACAGGTAGTCATAGAATCACAGAATGTTTGAGGTTGGAAGGAACCTCTGGAGGTCCCTTGGTCCAAACTCCTGCTCAAGCAGGGCCACCTAAAGCTGATTGACCAGGACCATGTCCAGATGCCTTTTGAATAGCTCCAAAGTTTGAGACTCTACAACATCTCTGGGCAACTTGTTCCAGTGCCTGATCACCTTCACAGTGAAAAATTGTTTCCTGATGCTCAGGTGACATCTGCTGTGTTTCAGTTTGTGCCCAATGGTTCTGGTCGTGTTGCTTGGCACCACTGAGAAGGGCCTGGCTCCATCTTCTCTGCACCCTCCCTTCAGGCATGTACGTACATTGATGAGATGCCCCTGAGCCTTCTCTTCTCCAGGAACAGTCCCGGCTCTCAGCCTTTCCTCACAGTCCCTTCATCATCTTTGTGGTACTTATGTCCCATCAGATGCTAGGAACCCAGCGCTGCACAGCGTCAGATGGACTTCTAGTCACAGCATGGCATGCTGCACTTGATCTCGTCCGTGCTAAGGATCATTGGCATTGTGGTCTTTAGGGCTCTGATAGGATTTTCACAGAAGTAAACAATTCCATTTATCATTTCTACTGTCAGGCAAAAGGATGTTAGCATGAGAACATCCTGCTTCACTTCAAGATAAAGACAAGGACACACAGGTAGGTGGCGTAATGGCCAATGCCCAGTGGGAGCTGTCTGGAGGCTCCTCTGTTACGATTAGCTGGCAAAACGTATCCTGCAGCCAAGTGGTAGGTGCAGCACAGCCCAACACAGTGCAGCAAAGTATAGCACAGGCCAGTGCCCACTCAGGTCAACGGTTAACGTGGGTAGCTAACTCCTCAGTGCACAACAGTCCTCCAGATCACTGCAGCTGTTTGTCCTGTGTCCTAGGACGAACATCTATGACACCTGAGACCTACTGGAGGTAGGTTCACTAGAGGACTCCACTACAAAGAGAGCCTGGGGCGACTAACTCAGGCGTGGATGAGTAACTTTTGGGTGAGTCTCTTCTGCAAGTAATGTTGAGTAGTTCCCAGAACACTGGATTTTCAGTTCTTTGTGTTTGAGTCATTAATTATGTCATGGTCTCATGAGAGCATGTAGCAGGTGGGTTTCTTTCTTCGGTTCAGCATGCGTGCGCTAGCCTACCTTAGACAGGAACATGTCTTTCCTACGAGGAAAGGTTTTTCCAGCCTTGCAAAATGCTAGGCAGATAAACATTAATTATACCCTATCAGTTTTAGTTTCTGCTAGCCATTACTACAACTCCTTTGTGGCCACTTCAGGTAGCTGTCACGCTTATAAAATGGCTATAATAATGTTCTGTGTATCCATACACACGTTGCAGCTCTGTATTCTGCACTGTTGCGTTCTGTCCTGTGTAACACAAAGTGTTTCGCAGAGGATTAGAGAGGGAAGTCATCGCAGTGTGTGACTTCCCACTTGTTGGCAGGGTGTCTCACTGCTGACACACTATTGCTCTGGTGTTACTTGCATATTCGTATCCCAGTGCATGCAAAAATGTTGCCATGGACAACTAAGCATTGTAGAAACCCAGAGCAAAAGCAGCATCTGCTCTAGGGCCTTCACTGTCTACACTCTCTTCTCTGTGGAAGTAAGGTGTCATTTCTCATCTGCAAAACCGTGGATAATTTGTGATCTTTCTAAAAGAGGGAAACTGCCTTGCTCATTGTGTAATATTGGTGTGATAAAAATCAGACACCTCTTGGGCTGGGGCACGCCTTGTGGGACTGGCAGGTTAGACTCTTGTCCAGAATACCTCATTGTTCTTTCTTCAATTCATTGATCTTCATGACCATCTATCCAAATAATCCTGTTATCATAAGGACTGCCAGAGGTATGAAAAGACTGGGCCTGCAAAATTTAGGTGCTTGAGAAAAGGAGAGAGTAGTTTTCCTTCATTTGGCTGTCTGGTTGATTTAATTCCTGCAGGAGGTATAATTATTTCAGATTGCATTAGCTGCTTGTATTTTGTACAAATTGTCTGGGTTTTGTTTTTAATTATACATGTGTTCTTGTATTCTTTCTGTTGTCTCTGCCTATCAAAAGATACGACTAGACTGAACTGGATAATTTTGTGAATTGTTCACCTTAAACTTTTATGCCATCTGACCAGTTCTAGTATATTGTCAGTGACGTTGGTAATGGTGAATAAGTAAATCATGACATGAGATGATGCCTGAGCATGAGTAGCACTTTAAATTAAAGGCTTCTTTTGCCTTTCTGGTGATCATTTCCTCCCAGATTATTTTCTTGCAGAAATGTGCATAGCTTCTTTGCAAAGGGAGGCACAGAGTGCTAGTGTGTTTTTTTTTCAGCCTTTCATATCAGATTGTAAGTATAAGCATTGAGAATTCAGTCTCTCATACTGTGTGTTTTATTTCCTGTTAACTATGTTAATGGCCATAAGCTGATTACATTCCATTCCGGTAACTGATCTATCTGAAATATTTAGAGGATGTTCATGGCTAGTTCTGTATGAGTGGAGAGGAGAGTTCAGTGTAGGGTATTTTAAAGAGAGATCAATTATTTATATCTTTAGAAGGGTTACTGAAACTTTAGCTGGCCCTCAAATCCCTTGAACTAGATACAGTCAAATAAACTAAGGAAGTTTCTTTTTTAACATTTTGCTAAATATTATATTATTTACTATTTTTAAACTCTTTGGTGATACGACTTTCTGTGTAGGAGTAGTAGATACAACACTTAAAAAGAACATCATTCACATTGGTTCAAGACATTTTATTTTCTCAGAGTTGTAGTGGTGGTGCCATCATTAGTTTTTTTGCTGTTTGTTTTATTAATGTCATCAAAGAACTATTAGGAATCCAGCTTGCTTTACTTAGTGGAGGTTGGCATTTTTGAGCATCAGTGTTGATCAAGCTTTGCTGCTGTTGAAAACTGTTTTTACTACTGACCTAAAGCAAGAGTGTGGCAAGAGCCCAGGTTCTGCTGAGGTGATTCCAGCTGAGGTATTACAGCACCTAAAAATTAGGATCTGGGCAAGGTGATGGAGTGTTCCAAATATAAGTGGATTCTCTAGATAGGCGGGTGTGCTGGTTTTAGTCAGGAAAGAGTTAACTTTCCTCACAGTGGCTGTTATGAAGCTTGGTTTCTGGATTTACCCTGAGAAAAGTACTGATGAGGTGTCTTTTTAGCTGGTGCTGGGGAATGCTTGCACCACATTCAAGGTCTCTCTCAGCCTCGGATACTGCAGCTGCGTTCCCAGCTCTCTCACTACAGACAGCGTGGGGGGACACACAGCTCAGACAGCTGAGCCAAACTGGCCGAAGGGGTATTTCATTCCAAAGTATGTCATGCTGGCTACTTAAGCAGGGAGTGGGCTCAGGGGGCCATGACACTCTCAAACTCTCTATTTGCACCTTTACTAACTCCTTGTTAGCTGCTTTGCTAACTCCTTTGCTGGTTTGTTCGTTTGTGAGTTGGTGGGTCTGTTCGTTGTCCCGGTTGTGCTATCACTGATGGGGTTCACTTGGATGCTGCTGCGATTGCTCTCAGGCTCTCTGACTCTCACGTCTCAGGACCAGGCTGTGCATTGGTGAGCAGGTGGTGAGCTATTGTATCATATGTTTTATTTTCTATTGTTTTAATTACTTAGTGTTTGTGTATATTCATTTATATATATTATTCACTTACGTTCAATTAGTAAATAGTTCTTATCTCAATTTTATGAGCTTCTGTGTCTTTTTCCTCCGATTCTCCCCTTCCACTGGAGGAAGGTGGGGAGAGGTTTGAGAGCAGCTGGCCAGAGTTAAACCATGACAGCAGGCAGAGATGTAGGGCTTTTGGAAAATTATCTGAAAAACTTGTGTGCTAGGTAAAGGGAGCCACCTAGAGTTAATCCATAGGAATCTCTAAACGTTAATACATGTCTGAACTCCTGCCTCTTCCTGAAGTGTAGGTGCCAAACTGAGAGCTAAATGTTAAACCCCTTTATCTATATTAAGCCCTCTCCTGCAAACAGGCACCTAAATAAGATTAGTCCCCCTTTAAATATGTTTTTACAATGATACTGAAGGATTAGGATAGAATCATAGAATGGTTTGGGTTGGAAGGGACCTGAAAGATCATCTAGTTCCAACCCCCCTGCCATGGGCAGGGACACCCTCCACTAGACCAGGTTGCTCAAAGCCTCATCCAGCCTGGCCTTGAAGACAGCCAGGGATGGGACAGCCACAACTTCTCTGGGCAACCTGTTCCAGTGCCTCACCACCCTCTCCGGGAAGAATTTCTTCCTGATATCTAATCTAAATCTCCCTGCTTTCAGTTTAAACCCATTACCCTTTGTCCTGTCACTACAGGCCTTTGTAAAAAGCGTGGCCGCCCCCCCCCCCCCCCCCCCCCCCGCCTTCCTTGTAGGCCCCGTTCAGGTACTGGAAGATGCTATAAGGTCTCCCTGGCGCCTTCTCTTCTCCAGGCTGAACAAACCCAACTGTTTCAGCCTGTCCCCATAGCAGCCGTGCTCCAGCCCTCTGAGCATCTTTGTGGCCTCCTCTGGACTCACTCCAACCAGTCTACATCCTTCTTATGTTGAGGGCTAACATAGTTACATGAGATAGTTACTGCATTTTATATTAAAGAGCATTAAGGAAAAAAGGAGTAACATAAATAATACGTGGTACAAGGATTGATACTAAAGTCTCCCTCCTTCCAGCTGAGGACTCTTACTGGTGTAGTGTTATAATTATACTCTTTCCAATAACTCTCTCTTCAGATACATGATTCCTGCCTATTAACAGCAGTTTCCTTGCTTCAGTGGGAAGATCAGAGGATGCCCTCCCTCTGACTCCTCTTTAGCATGGATGCTAGCCTAGAAAAATGGTAATCTGATGCCCTGCAAGCTGAGAAGAACTTAGCCTGAACCCAGTTTTTGGAAGAGATTTGCTAACCGTTACATTGTTATACACCCCCTCATCTGGCATCTCCAGTAGGTGTGCCATAGTGTTTTGTGTTGGACTTAAAACTCTTGCTTTCATATTCCATGCTGTACTGGACTTCCTGGGGAATTAGCATTTGGGCACATCTGTAGACATGAGCTGTGCCCTTAGCTCTCTGGACTGCAGATTCTTCAGTGCAAGCACCGACTTGACAAGATCTTTCAAGTTTCCTAGGAAGATATGTCCATGGCTGGAGCTTGGGCTCCAGAATCATCATCTTGAATAAAGGTGCCTAAATTTGGAATACATTTTATTTTAGATGTCAATGCAACCACTCTGAACTGCTCTCTGATACCACCCCAATCTCCTTGAAAATCCAAGCTGCAATTTATCTGAATGGAGGATCCTAGGTGTAGTGTTCCTCTTTCTCTCTTCTATTTGATATATTAGAGAGGCATCTTTTCAGACAGACAGAAGCTTAAAAGATGGGTCAGTCAAGAGTTTATAGTTGCATTACACGTAATTTCTAGAAGATACAGCTTTTCCCCCAGAACTTCGTATATCTGTGAGAATAATAGTGCAAGGATAACAGCAAACACACTTGGGTAGCAATGGCAAATCCTGATTGCTCAGTCCATGGAAGGCAGATGGGTTCTTGAATCACAGGCTGTATGTTTTTAGACTTTATCTGCCATGGAGGAAGTGTTATTCATAGCCTGGGCCACGGAAGGTGAGATGAGCAGACTGTACCTGAAAGCAGTTCCTTGGGCACTTACATTGGACTAATATCCCTTAAATTCTGATGCCAGCCACCTAATTAAGATATATTTGTGAGGATTTTCTTATTCCAGGGTGCTTATAATGAAGACTCTGACCATGCAGGTTGCTTTATAGAGTCTCAAAGTGCAGGTTGATTAGTTGCTATAAATCTTTAAAATACTATGGATGTCAGAACAGGTTATCAGTTCTGCCAGCACAGTTTATTTTGCATGGGAGGTGAAAACACCTTTGAATATATCTGGGAAATATTAGTTAACATTTCAAGTGCATATGGCTTACTCTGATTTTGGAACAAAAATTTCTTGACATCTAAGCAAGTCATCCTCCTTTACCTTGTTACCAAAAGAGTGAAGGCCTCTGCCCTTCAAGAGATGTGTTAGTACTGCCTGGTAAGAGTGTGCAGTGTTAATCTACCACCCCCTTACACTGGCATTATACCTCCCTCTTTAAGCCGATCAGCTCTAACGTGTAAGGTCTCTTTCTGGAAAGCCAAGTGACTGGTACGTACTCCAGTATGTTTTGTAGCACTTGCCCCTTTCTCCCTCCCCGAAGCTAACCGCAATGAAGAGACCATGTCATCGCCAACACTTGCCCTTCCTCCCCATCTGATTTCTCTAGTATTTTGCCAACATTATACACCATGTCATGTGTCAGTAGGGCACTGGGGAATTGTCCATATCACAGGCTTCAGATTGCAGAATGTCTTGGTATCATCTTTCTTTAAAACCTTCACTTCAAGGGGGAAGCTGTAAGCCTTAGGGATGATGGCTTGTTACAGCAGAAGGAAGTTACGACTCTGCAAAGTGAAGTGCTAAGTGCACCAAACAGAAGTTGGTGGTGCAATGAAACCATCAAACTGACTGAAAAAAGATCAGTTTAAGAGAACTGAAAGTGTCTATTCCAATAAATGCCTTGAAATTCCAGAAAACCAGGCATGTGTCAGTAAGTTTTCTTAGCTTTCTGGAGGCTTGATGCCAAAGCTTTAAGAAAGGATTACTGATCTTTAATCTTGTCTCTCAAAAACTGCGTAGGAATCTTTTTTCAGGGACCAGAGAAAGAAAGAAAACAATGGCAGAGCTATTATCATCAAAGTCATGACCTCCACGTGGCAGAGGACTGCTTTCAGAGTCTGTAAGAGTGCTTTCTTTGAGGCTGGAACCCAGACACTGGCTGGAAGGAAAAACTCCATCAGAAATCAATTAAATCCAGCTAAACTTGAGTATTACTTCAGGACAAAAAGACTGTTCTTGTTGTTTGAACTGCTAAAAATTTAATGAAAACAGTATTTTAACAGGAAGCTAACTGGCAAAGCCAAAATTTCACCATTGCTGTATCTAGTTATCTATACTTCTTACTACTTAATGGCTAGCTGTCACACACATGTAACCTCAGTCACAATAACATCTCATGTTTAACAGGCTTTAGTGTGTTTGACTTTGTGGCAGCCATGGTAGGTAAGGTGGTTATTGGCTTCAAGTTACGGATAGAGAAATGTGGTTTGGTGTGAGATTGTGAGTATGAGTGAGATGAGATCTCATCTAACTTTACCCGTTCTGGAGTTAGTTATCTAAGTTAGTTGTCTGGGCTCTGTCCCCCATTGAGGGAGACACCCAGGAGGCAATTTATCTCCACCCTGAAATAAATGGGATAAACCAACCACAGAGTTGCCTCTCTGTTGTCAAGAGTTAGAGCCCCAAATGAGATGTCTCATGCTAAGCAAGAGGAGGTGTTCCCTCAGGGACATGAGTGGCTCCCTATGGGATGGGGGAAGCAGAACGTGCTCTCCCACCTCCCAGGACAGACCTGTAACCATAAGCCATTCTTCTTCTCTGCTAGTTAGTAATTGTTGGGTTTTGCTGTTCCACTGCTGGGCTTTTTAACTTCTACAAACTGGGTGGGGAGAGGCGTGCTTGGTAGTACTGGTGTGTTCAGATGGGAGACAGCAAGGAAAATCCAGTTGTACCAGGAAGCGGTGCTGGTGACTCAATAAACAGCATGGCAACAGGTATCCTGGCACGGGGCTTTTGAGCGTTGCCTTCCCGGTTGTGCTGCAGGTTAAGTCTCAGAGCTGTTAGTCATTACAGGATCATACTTCACAAAAGTAAGGTATTAAACCCTAGACAAATTACATGATGGATAACTGTGTCCTCCTTGCCTTTATCTGCATTTTCACCTAAATTACAGTGTCTTATGCATAACCTGATTTCACTTTTTCTGGGCCCAGATGGAGTTGCTGTCTTCTGTCCCAGAGATGGCAGCAGTCTGGAGGAAGTGAAGTGATTCCTACATATGCAAGAAGTAAAGCCCTTTGGGATTTTACATGGAGGGCACTATGGAAATACAATATATCATTACTTCATGCACTCACATAATTTTTAAGATTTGAGATTTTGCAATATCTGCATTAATGTAAATGGTTTCCTGCACTTGAGGCTAGTGTTCATGTGGCAGTCCAGCATGGCACTCTTCCCACGATAAGTAAAAGGAGACCAGTAAACAAAGAGGAGCAGCAATGCTTGTATTTGACTTGTGGTTCTGGTTTTACTTCATCTGGGTGCTTGCCCACAGCAGGGAGATGACCAAGTATCTGTGAGCATTTCAGATCCTCTGCCCTTCCCACCCTCACCCAGCAGGTGGTGAAGGTAGTTCCATTATGGGCAGGTACAGACAGTTCACCATGGATGTCTGTGGCACTAAAACCAACGCAGCTGATGCCAGCTTGAATGTGACTTTCTGTTTACATTGCAGCTTTAGTTCTGTAATTCTACATCTGTTGCATTATGAATCCCTTCAAATTACTCTGTGGTGTATTTTAGGAGTCTCAAAATAACACTGGGTAGATCCGCCCCTTCTGCAGAGACACATCCAATGGAAGGGAAGAAATCTTCGAAGGTATTACACATCTCTGTCAGGGAAAGCCTGAAATGCATGGCTGAGACCTTCCCACCACACAGGTCCAGAGCTCTTCAGGGAGGAAAACTGACCCCTCATCAATTCTGTGAAGTTGTTGGAAGCAGTTCTCTTGCTTCCAGGCAAGCTGCCTGGAAGCCTCCTTGTTGCTGGCCCAATTTTAACTGCTCCTCTCTGTCATCATGCTCTGGCATCACAACTTTAATAAGACTGATATTGTTTTGGCAGATGAACCCAGAGGGAGTTAGTGTAACTCTTGGCATAGAAAGCAGGACAGAGTCTGGAGCCTGACTGTTTTTCAGCTCTGGCCTTCCCACCCAAACTCAGAATGTCACAGATCGTTCCTGGGATGTTTCCAGCTTCCAAGAGCTATCAGCAGTGTCTGTGGGACAGAATGGGTATTTGTCCTTCGCAAGAAATCCTTAGAACAAGAGTAGCAAAAGAGGTGGTCAAATAGATGTATCTTAGATTGTCTTTGCTATCTTAGCCTGAATGGTCTGGTATCTCTTAGAGAGCTGTAAAACTATTCTTTGAGCTGACTGTTCAGAGACTAGGAGGATTTTGGGGGCCTAGGCTGTACCAGAGACTGGGCACAGCTCATGACATCATAGAGACTGTCCACAGCCATTCCAGGGACATGGCCATGATTGAGGTCTCTGGCTCTAAAGGGGAGACAGCTTGTTTTAGTACGATGGATGGAATTACCTGCTCTGGGAACGTGATGATTCAGAAGCGGCTTCGCGTACAGCCTTGTGCTTGGCAAAGGGAGGCTGGTGTTGGGAGGTTTAAGCTGATCAGCTTCTCTAATGTATGCTTTTTTGCAAGTCAGAAATGTTACACTGGCTTCTCGAGCCAGCTAACGCCCAGTCCCAGTTCTGCAGTCCGGGATAGTAGTGTGCAAAGGAGGCTTGCAGTGCTCTCCTGCCTGTCTTGGGTATCTCTACATGTACCAAACCACTTGAATACAGCATAGAGCTTCCTGATTCCAAGTGAAAGCATTCAGAATGGGCTACGAAGTGAATGTTTATTCTGCCTGGTCTGTCATTTTGTTTTCATGCTAATACTACCCTTGTTGCTATGCTGTAAACAGCTGTTATGGAAACAGTACATTGTCCCTAGGGTAAGTTTATCAAAACATTCACCCACAATGCACCCGCAGATAAATCCAGTTTTAGCAATGTGGTGTTTAAAGCATTATACTCTGCTTATAGACCATCAACAACATGCAGTTGCTTGGAGCCAGCTCCATATTACCAGTTTCTCTGTATTGTTTCTCAGGCCCTACATGTCCATTGGAACACTACGTGATCAAGTCATCTATCCAGACTCCGTGGACGACATGCATGAGAAGGGCTACCAAGATCAAGACCTGGAGTGTATCCTGCATATGGTTCATCTGTACCACATAGTTCAAAGGGAAGGAGGTAAATTGCATGTTTTTGTAAAAATCTTTACAGAATTGGTCCCTCGCATGTGTGTTTTAGTGGGACTTACCTTTACTTGCTGAACTGGCAAAACCAGATCCAGACCTTTTGTGGTTGTGGGAGGTGCACAACCACATGGTTGATGCCCCTGATATTAGTGATATTAATCCCCATTAAATCCATGCCCAAGCTGAACATCCTTGTTCTCTTGAAATGGCCAGTCTTTTCATGGTATTGTGAGATCACTGACCTTCCTTTGTTTTCTTAGAAAATGTAACCTGTCTTAAAACCTTATAGTGTCACTGACTACATCAACTCAAACGCATGTGAATGAAGAGAATCAGGTCTGCTTTCACCTCCCTGGTTTGTGGGATCATCAGGACTATGTGCCATAAGGGGGAGCCTCTGCTGCCACACCACTGGGGTGAACAAATTAAAAATAACCGAACAACGTGGGCTGGCAGTAGAGTGTTGCCATCTACCACTTGCTTTTTAAGTTGCCTTGTGTTCTCAGCATTGTTTGTCCTAAGAGTAGGGGACAGTGTAAATATGGTGGCACAGTAAATGTCCAGATGCTAAAGGTTTCTTTTGTGTCTAAGGAACCGGAGCATTTTATGGCTGTTTTTTTTCCTCAAGCATACCAATAATTTTCATTGTTTTGTTCCCACCAGCCACTAATCTCTAGTTCAAATTTCCTCCCCATCATTATGCTTTTAAAACAGACAGGACAAAGTTGTTAACATTTTAGAGAGAAGGAGGAGGATCTTCAAACCCCTCTAAGGTGCTGACATCAGCAGTGCTGGATGTGCCCTGCCTCTCTCTGCCAGAGGTCAGTGCTCCTTTTTGAGAGGGTACTTCAGATGCATTGCCTTGTAATGTGTGTGTTTGGTGTCTCTCAGGATCATTCTTACAATAGAGAGTAGTGCTTCAGCCATTTGTAATTCCAAGGCAATGTCTAAATTCCCATTCCTAGAAGGCAGCCTGTTGCTCTGTTCAAAAGGCAGGAAGTGTATTTTATTTTTGAAGTGTGCATGGGCACTCACCTGGTGTCTTTTCTGCACATTTTAGAGTGGGGAGTAGTAATCACTTACAGCAGCTATTATATACCTACAGATACTTCTCCACCTCACAATCCTGTTAATAGACTCTATAATCTAGAGTATTATCTAAGAATGTAATAATGACTGTTGGCCCTCAAGTTGCAATAGAAAATAAGAAGCTGTCATCATTCTGATTCATATTATTATTCAGATCTGATACTATGGCACAAGGATGGAAAAAGTGGGCAGAGAGCTTTAGGCCCAGCATCAACTGAGTGCTCGCTCACTCCTACCCCTGATGGGATGGGAAGGAGAAAATGTAAGGAAAGGCTTGTGGATTGAGACAAGGACAAGGAGGATTCACTCACCAGTTATGGTCATGGGCAAAACAGATGCAACTCAGGAAAGAAAAATCGATTTAATTTGTTACCAATCAAATCAGAGTAGGGTAATGAGAGATAAAACCAGATCTTAAAACACCTTAAAACCACTCCTTTCTCTGCTGCAGATTTTATTTTGTTTTTTCCCTCTTAATTATGTTAATCACAGGAGCACTGACTGGTTCAGCCATGACCAGAGGTGGGTCTGACTTGGAGCCGGGGAAGTTTCTAGAAGCTTGTCACAGGAGCCACCCCTGTTGCCCCTCCCACACTACTAAACCCAATACAGAGCTAAGCTCAGTGACCAGAGTAATTGCAGAGAAGGACTCTACTCCCTACACTGATCTAGAACTAAATCTTTTAGCATTCCTGAGTCATTTTCTTCACTAAGTGAAGCGCCCAAGTTGCAGAAGAACAAGCAGATGTGTTGGAATGGGGAACTGGAAAAGGAGGAACAGTAAAATTTCAGTGGCAAGAAGCCACTGTGGAGTGCACATTGATAGTGTGCTGGTGCTTGTAGATGTACTGAACAACACATGACCCTCAGCGGCCAAAACCATATCCCGAGCAGTCTCTGAAGGCACGTTGTTGTGGTTTATAACCCTGCAGTTGGAGCGTGTAACTGATGATGGAGCAGTTACTGTGCTTCACGTGCGAGATGCCATTGGCTAGGGTCAGTGTTCTGTGTTGCCAAACTGAAACCCCAGGTTTGGATCAGGCTCGTTCTACTTTCTGTGCCTAAGGACAGTAGTCCTCTTTTATTGCTGACCCCATTCTTGCCTTTCTGCCTGTCAGACTGTGCACGTGAGACACACAAGCTATAAGAAAGTGTAGCGGAAGCTGTTGCTGTTCACTGGTGCTCTATTGAAACTGCTCAGGATAAGGGCACACTGTGCAAAAGTCTGCACCCACAAATGTTAAAAGAAACCCGTGTCTTAGGCACTTTGCAATCTAAAATGACAGAAGCGGGCAAAGCCGGAAAACAGGGAGAGATTATCACATACCAGGAAGTTTTTAGGACCATAATACACTTACTTGTTCCATTTTCTCCTTGGACATTTGCAGGAGACAAGTGCCAAGGTAGGAGCAGAGAGGAAATCCGTGACATATGATTTGACACGTTGTATGGATTTCATATACTTACATATTCTTTAGGGTTCCCTCAGTCTGGGACAAAGACTCATATTCTGATTCTTGAACCAGCAAGCCAGAGGAATACTTCTTGAAAATTAACAATGGAAATTTTTCTTATACATAGTTGACTCTTAATTCCAATTTTTATTTTATTCTTTCACTTAAAATCAGACATTTAAACTAAAATTATTCCTGTTAAAAATGGAACTTTTTTTCTTTGCAAAGTTAGAAAAAATTCCCTTATAAATCTTGTGCGACAAGGGATTTGCCCCCAACTGTCTTTTTCCTTTTTGCAAGCTGCTTTGCTGGTTGACAGACACTGGCATTTTCCAATAGAAAAAGGTTTTGCTGAAAAATTCCCATCAAGTTTCTCTTTATGTATTATGTATTATATATTATAATGTATTATGTATATATGTATATGTATATATTATATGTATATATTATGTATTTATATGTATTTTTTGAAAAAGTACTACATCTCGTGGGCGTGGGAAAAAAATTCATTAAACCATTTTTAGTTATTCACATTCTTGTGGATAGGTGGGATATGTCAGTGTTATTTTGAACCGTTTCCGTAAACTCTTCTAAGAATTGATCTATCTCAGTCATTGTTACAGAAATCTGATCTAGTTCTTCAATATTTTTTCTGTAGACCCCCTTTTCCTTCCAGGCCCTTGCCCCTGTCTCTTCCCCTTTCACCTATCCCCTGCAGAATTAAGCCTCTACCAGACAGCAGGCTCCTTAGGGCATGACCCTGTTGTGCTGTAATTGACCACGAATGTCACGCGTGTATAATATGGTGCTTTGCAGTTTTGTGTTCTGCTCCCTGTGGGAAGTTATGAAAAAGCCAGATGGAGCCAGAAGTGCGCAGCTCTCTCAGTTTATTTGTCCTGGTGTAACTTTTTGTCTTTAGCTGAAATACTTCCACGTTGCATCAGTACAAGGGTCAGCAGATTCCAAGTGTAAAGTAGCCAACAAGAGCCTGACGTTGTTCTTGTTGCTGCCAATGGCAGAAATTCCTCTCTTTTTTCCTAGCAATAAAGTTTGACCCAGTTAGAAGTAAATAGAATAAGTAGCCCAGTTTGGCATTTAGCTTCTGTGTTACCCTCATCAAACTTTTTTTCAGTCATTAACAACAGAATACACCAAAACACTATCTCCCTCCTCACCAGCACCATTCCTGATGTCCTTGAGCCCAAGCCCTAGAAGAACCCACTACATTTGCTGTTGATAGTAGCACCCCTTGCTACTAGGGTCAGAATTTCCTTCCCACTGAATCCCACACTGGTATTTCTCACCTGCTGGATGCCATTACTTACCCTTATATTATCAATAAGATGCCCCCATCAACACCTGAAAAGTTGCTAGCTCTATGTCATGGTTTAACACTCGACCAGAACAATAATTTCACACAAAGCAAAGAAGCTTGTGTTCAGCACGGGTGCTGAAAAGACATGTCCACAGATCATGGGTAATATCATGGAGATGTGCAGTAGATGTTTATAAAGTTGTTCCTTTTTGACCTGCTTTGAAAATCTGTATGTATATAGCAAGTGCCAGTCGTGGTGCAACCTCAGTCTGCCGATAGCCTGTCTCATGAGAGGAGCCATGAGTACGTGTAGCAGCATGCTGAATGCGTGACTGGGCCTGTCAGGCTGGGGCTGATGACATTACTGAACAAGTTCAACCTGTTTATGGTTTCTCAGCACCCCAGATTATAATTATTCCTCATTATTTTGCACATTTGTCATATCTTTGGGTCTTGTCCAGGGAACCTTTGTGCTAGGTCACGTATAAACACACAGACAAGCACATTTCCTCTCTCTGAGATTTTTCCATCTGATCATTTTAGCCCTGGATTTGCTTTTGTTACTGGCACCAGCAGGAGCTTTGGAGTGCTCTGCTGGCTTTTCCAGTGGCTCTGAAATCCGGAGACACAAATCCCTGCAGTGTCATGCTGAGCTGGGGCTCACTCAATTGATGGTCTCTTTGTTCCTCAGCTAAGGATTGCCCTTGCATATTCATCCTGCACAGCACCGGCCTCTCTGTTTTGACAACTGCCTGGGCACATTCCCTGTGCAAGAGGCCTCCATGTTCAAAAACTCACCAGGGGTGGACTCTGGCTGCAGTTCTTTCTTCTGTCATGAAGCTGTAACGCTGCAGTCCACCTCTGATGAGGATGATTTGGAAAAGGACCTTTAAAGTTTATGTTTTTATGGCAGCTGAATGCTCTGTCTTGCATGTAAGTGTGAGGATGAAGGATACACAGTGCTACAGACCCCATACGTAACCCTTTTTTTGTTGTCAAATTTAGCTTGCTTTTTCCTTCAGAAAATTGGGGTAAAAGGAGTTATAAAAGAAGCCGCACAAGGAAATGAAATGCTGCTATCATGAGGCTATCACTAGTTTGGGCTGACAGCTGTATGGATTTCTACTACTGTTACTTTGCTCCAGCACATTGCACATGCTCTTTGTCTTAGGGTTGCAAAAGACATTTCTGTGACATCCAGTGTTCATCATATCTACATCATACCGTGTGCAGTCAAAGGCTGCATGTAACGAGAAGCTGGGCAAGGAATTTGGACTCTGGAAGTCAGGATTATGTTTGTACCTGCTGAGAGGTTTGTGCTGCGTTCACGGACAAGCCATTTTGTTTCTTCTGTGTTCATGGACAAGCCGTTTCATTTCTTTGTTTGAAAAGTGGATGTAGCTATGGGTGACATAAGCCACTGACCTGGCTGATACTTTCAGAACACTAGTGACCTTCACTGACCCATGCCATGTTAGCAGGGAGAAAAGAGAAACAAGTAAGTGCATCATTGTTAATGCACAGCAGGGAATCAATTTATCATGAGTTACAATGCCCAAGTGTTCAGAGGAAATTGTTCAGACGTTAGAAAATATTTTTTTAAAGGGATAATATTAAAATGGCTCCTTCCTTATCTGTTGTTTGAGACATTACAAGTGTCAAGTAGGAAAGTTCAGGAGGGAGCTATGCAGGATGAGAGGAAACGCTCTTCTAATAGTTAGAAAGTAAGTTGAAATCGCCACAGAGATGACCATTGTATCCTGGTAAACAGAGGCTAAATCTTACACCTTTAGAGTAAATAACAGAATGATTTTGCTGACAAAATGATGCTTCTTCTTGAACTTCATTCCATTTTTGTCTTTTAATCTCTTTATAAACCAGCTGATCTGGAAGAAACTGTATGAAGGCAGGCACTGCTTCCTCAGGCACATGTGCACGCATGCACCCACCCACAGCCTAGCTTTCATCCAGATCCCTGGAGCCAATCTATATTTTCAGCTTAAAAATGCCACAATATAAGCAGAAGCCTGAGTGTTGTCTTCAGGAGCATAGTTGTTTCTATGGCTTTCATAAAGGACCATTCCCATCCCTTCCCTCTAGAGCCCTTTTCCAAAAAGGAGCGCTCCAGGTGGGTTTTGGGAGCTGAAGGTGTCAGTGGAAGCGCACTCCAGCTCTTTGTGTGATCCCAGCACCCGGACTGCTCGGCAGCAGCCGCCTCTGTGTGTCTGCCCCCTTTACCAGAGTTCATCCGAACGGTGATTCGGTTTAATCATTACACAACTCCTCCGTCTTTGCTAGGAGCCTGCTGATAGAAAGCGCTGTATGTGCCCCCGGGGCAGTGGGGTGCCCACTGGGATCCTTAAAAAAAAAATGGAAGTAAACTAAGGAAAAACAATAGGATCTTTAGAGGTGATGTATTTCTGGTGTGTGCATGCCTGGTTTTTAAATTTAATTGTATACACATGTATTAAAATCATGGCATTGTATTTTACAATTTTACGTAGAGAAAATGTTCGGAATTCAGTCTCTAGCTTTGTCAGTTCCTGTTTTCAGTCCCACAGCCCCTCACCAGGTGCTTCACTGAGGTGTTGTTCAGACCTACCAAGCCCTGGTGTAGCACCAGGCATGGGCAGAGCACTCCCCAGCCTCCCGCACCCTCACAAGCGCCACTTGTCTCACCTTTGTTCAGGTGTCAGAAATGACACAGCCCACCCTCCCTGCTTGACCTTGTTTATAGTCTTTTCTGGCAAATGTTTATTTTCAGTTGGGCAGTGGCAGAAAAGGGGTTTTGGTTGTGCTGTTAATTTTGTAGTTAGAGTGCTTCTGGACTGATTTGGAAAGATGGTCTCTTCCTCGCTTGGCCCCAGTCCAGCTGCCTGTCTCATGAACAGATGATCTATTGACAGAAACGTCTTATCAGATATTCTCTGCATCCACTTTCCCTTTGCAAACCTCAGCTATTTTGCTCCTCTGTCCATATGGATTGTTTGATGGAGGACATAATCAGTAGGGTAATTTGGTATTCAAAGTCTTTCATTAGTGGGAGTGAATCATGCCAGAGTATGATTTTGACCTGGCATGAATCAATCATGAATGAATCATGCCAGAGTCTGCCGTAAGATCACAGATAAAAGGCATCATGCGCCCATTGCATGTATCTGAAAGTGATGAAGAAAAAATAGTCAGTTAAAGGCCATGCAGAGTATTAAATACGGATGCCCAGTGTTTTAACAGTTGTGGGTCATTTCTAAATACAAGGTAGTGGGAAGTTTATCTAGGAAAATCTTGCTGTCTGTATGCAGCTGGTTCACTGCTTGTCTGTGCACACACAGTGCACCCCTGTGTCAGCATCTGTCTTTCTGTTGAGTTTCCTGACAACTATTCTTTGCCTACAGTAGTGAGTGGAGTCTGGTGCTGCTCTTTATGTTTTCTTACACTTTATTTCTTTGAATTTGTTTTTAAATTTCCACTCACACCTTTCAAGAAGAAATAGCAAATTGTTCTATAAAACAAACACGACACAATAAAATGATTAGTTATGCACAGGTAAAAAGATGTTTTTTTCAAAGAGATGGTAAGTAAAGTTTTTTGACAATACCTACATGACCAAGAAGGTTAATTTCCACTTTCAAAATTAATGTGATATTTGGGACATTTTTCTAATTGAGTGCCCATGGAAAGGCATTCCCAGAGATGCAGTCCAGAACCCTGAGCTGTCTCTTCTGCAGTGGAAATGGGTTTTATGATTTTCATTGCAGATTGTAGAGATTTCTTAATAAATTTACATTGTTCTGACGTGTTTCGTTTGCCTTTTTTTTTTTTTTTGAAAGGCTGGGATGCCATCATGGATTGGAAAGATGTCTTATCAGGAGGGGAAAAACAAAGGATGGGCATGGCTCGGATGTTTTACCATAAGTAAGCATTTGGATTTGTTCTTTAAGTATCATCTGAAAACGAGGAACTGTTTTGTGGGTTTCCTGTAATAGTTTGAGCTGTAGTAGACTGTAATCTCCATGCAATATGCAGTACTGCTAGATGGTTGCATAGGACTCAGACCTTGTCGTTTACTCATACAAGCTCTCCTTTTAGTCTGGGCAATGCCTCTTCAGCCTGGCTTTTGGCGACATACCATTGCATTTTCCAGACGTTCCTTTCTTTAACATCTAGGGCACAAACATCTTCCCTGCATCTGTCCTGTAAATATTGCAGAGGTCCAGTGGACTCTTGCACAGGCTATGGGAGTTGGAAACTTTGATTTTGGAGACTGCAGGTACTGCAAAGGCAGCTCAGTCCATACACAGCAGTGGATAGAAATGTCCTGAGTTGGCTGTAGTTATGGTATGACTTGATGACAGAGCAGAATAATACTAGGTCAAACTAGAACACAGAAGTTGGATCACTGTGTATGCAGATGGACCAGGAAACAAACCCCACTTTTCTTGGAAGCCAAGTCTGCACCTGAATAATGCATGGAACTTTATGTTATTGCTAGCCAGCTTCCAGCTGTAGGTGAGAGACAGCTGTCTGGCAAAAATATGTCTCTCCTTTCTGTTGTTCTTTTAATTAAACATCATATGTGGGAATACCATCCAGAACTTAGAAGAGTAATGATGTTCTTTATCTGCTTTTCAAAGGCCAAAATACGCATTGCTGGATGAATGCACGAGTGCTGTAAGCATTGATGTTGAAGGAAAGATATTTCAAGCTGCAAAAGCCGCTGGGATATCCCTGCTTTCTATAACACACAGACCTTCTCTTTGGTAAGTAGGTTCAGGAATTTATCATGGTCCTTGCTTTTAGCTTTCTGTCAGGGCGGTTACTTAATATCTATGACACTTTCTAGGATAACTTGTCTACAATAATAGTAACGTAAATACATTTAACATCAATGCTTTTTTTTATTCTTTGGCATTCCTTTCTTTTTAAACGTGTTTCAGTTATTAACTATTAATAGCAACATGCAGGTATCTAAGAGGCAATAAATTAGTCCACCACACCACAGCCACAACAGATGTCACCAGATTATTCTGTGAAGGTGACAAGATACATGAGCTGTCCTGGGCAAGTTTCCCAGTGCTTGGGAGAAGATGGGAAACATGGCAGGTGGTTAAACTACTCTTTGTTCTTCCGTAGGCATAAGACATCTGGAGTTTTAACTTCAGTTATGTCCTCTATCTGCAGGGTTTGTGAGCTTTCAAAATTTGATTGTCTATTAAAAAAAGAAATATTGGAATTCTGAAAAACATCGTTCTCATGAGGGAGTACTAAGTATGGGAGAGTCTCTCAAAGCGGATAAATGTAGTTGCTGAATACATAAAACCACCAAATACTTTAAAGGTCAAAAGAAGATCAAGAAGGTGTAAGCTGACATTAGCAGAGACTATTTGTTCTGAACTCTTTGATCTCTGCTGTCAGATTATTTGCTCTTTTTAAACTGATGACAAAAATTCCATTATCAGTCTGTTACCACAAAGGAAACAAATTGTATTGGTGTCTGCTTCTCTGATTCCCCAGCAATCTCCCTTTCTCTGTGGAGACAGTGACAGTGGAAATGGCTTTTGTTGGATCAGGACCTAAATGTTAAGAAAAAAAAAAAGGGTATTCTGACAGGAAAAAAAAGTCATATAGACATTTGTTTTTAAAATGATTTAAATTCCAGTTAAAACCAAAAGTAGTAGTTAATTTTTTAAAAGTTTGGCATTATTTTAAAACCACTGCTCAGGAAAACAGGTATCAGAGTATCCCACCTATAAATAACAAAGATGAAGAGGAATTTCTGCAAAAGAACTTGTGAGAAAGACCACCTGAGTTCAGTTTCCTACCGACATTTCTTGCTTTCTAGTACTAGTGCTTCTCAGAAAGATATGGAGCTGTTCTTGTAACCTCCACAGTATTACTGGAATTATCATATATCTAGTGATTTGTGAGATTCTGGAGAAGTAAACAGAAGTGCTGAGTATTCAGAAATAAGCATCAAATGCCTTTAACTTAGGTACGCTTCTGCAGAGACTGTACTGCGTAGGCAGAGAACAGGTTCACACGCTCTTTTCTCCTCCTCAAGATTATACCAGGAAATATTTGCTCTTTTAACCAAAATATTGGATACTTTTCTAGACCACAAACTTTGGACGTCTCAATCAGCTATCACCTTCCTGATTCTGGAGGGGTTTGGTGGGCAAAAAGTAGGGGGATAGACTAAGCATTTGGAGTCACCAAGAATAATATGCAGGAAGTGAGTAAAATAAGCCTGGAGTGGCATCTTTTGAATCCCATGTCATAAGCTATTGAGTTTATTAAACTGTCACATTCCCTGGATGGGATTTATAATCACTGTTTCATGATGGATCTCATCTTCCATAATTTAGAGTGATAAATGACACAGTCATACCAGCAGCTCTGAAGGAACTCTTTGCTCTTCCTCTTGCACCTCCTGATTAATGCCTTGTCAGGTCTTGACAAACTCCACGTGTACACCTTTGAATATTTTCACTGCACACACCCTGACGCTCACTGAAAGATCTGGGACTCCTACACAGGCTTTTTTATTTTGGCCCCTTGTGAGCTGAACCGTGTTTTAGGACTGGAGGTTTCTTTAGCCAACCTTACAGGATGGAGGGGAACAAATTGAGGTGCAGTTTGAACAAAGTGGAATTTTATCAGTAGCATCAGGTGCACTGTGCCTGCCTGAACGTATTTTCTACTGAGGAGGTAAAACGTCTCTCAAAGAACAAGGTAAATAAAATAAACTGAGGGAGAAGGAAGCTTTGTCTGCTGCTCCTCTTCAGGCTCCTGGAGAAAGGGGAGCTTGACAGAGTTGCAGTGGAGCAACTGCAGCCACAGACAGTGTTTCTGTGATGGAGGCAAAGGGAGGGAGGCCACCACCTTGGCCAGGGACAGCAGGCCATGGTGAGGACCCTCCACAACCCTGCCGCCTGCTCCTGCCAGCGTCGCTGCCGGTGACGGGCTGCTCAAGGTAATGACCGGCCCAGCCAGGGAGCACACACTGGTGCTGATAGCTTAACAGCTGGCACCCCATGGCTGGATTTCACCAGAGGTGATGGTGGCCTAGGCAGGTCCTGGTGGCAGGCCTTGAAATACTCAAATCCCAGTACCCCAGTCCCAAGAGTGTCTTGGGATTATGAGTCACTGAAAAAAAAGTCTTACTCGGTGATCCAAAACTGGACGACCCTCAACTTTCTGAGAGGCACCACTGAAAAGAAATACAAGCATCCAAATTTGCGTGCAAAAATGGACCATCTGTTCCCTGTGCCTTTACTAATGTTTTAATTTCTGCTGCAGGAAGTACCACACTCATTTGCTGCAGTTTGATGGACAAGGCGGCTGGCGTTTCGAGCAGCTGGACACCGCTATCCGTTTGTCACTGAGTGAGGAAAAACAGAGACTGGAATCCCAACTTGCAGGAATTCCTAAAATGCAGCAGAGACTGAATGAACTGTGTAAAATCTTGGGGGAAGACTCAGTGCTTAAAACAATGGACAAAGAAGAATAAATAATTTATGTTTTACGTTTTTAAAAGTATTTTTTTAGTTACAAGCATTACAAATTCAGCCATTATCCTTTGCATGCATTGTGATAGAGGCTTAGAGCATAGAGAAACACAGCCAGCAAAAACTAATGCTCTGTAAGACTTTAGCGTTTTAGTATTAAGGAAGAAAGTGGTTGAACTGTGAAAAGAAAATAAGCAAGCGCACAGAGTATAAGATTAGTCATTGCAGCTTATGTTAATTCCTAGTGAAAGCCCGATTCACTGCAAAAAAACCTACCAAGACACTTCAGTTTTGTAGGTGAATTTTTGCCGGAGACTTGGCCTGCAGAATGTGCTCTTGTACCAGGTCAGTGTGTGCGTATGATGTGCCTGCTACGCAGAGCAAACCTGGCATGAAACTCAGGCATGGAGCACGGCAGAGGCAGCATCTGGTTGAGTATGCAGATGCATGCAAAAATCTCATTTGGGTATAAGAAACATTCTTTCAGCCCACGTAAAACCAAACCCCAGTTCTACCACGGAATTGCATACGCACCTTTACCTGCGTTTCCGTTGGAAATAATGTAATAGACTGACCAGAAGACAGCTGTCCAAGCACCCCGCACCCTCGCGACAGAGAAACAG
Organism: Rhynochetos jubatus; assembly: GCA_027574665.1. Lineage (NCBI taxonomy): Eukaryota > Metazoa > Chordata > Aves > Eurypygiformes > Rhynochetidae > Rhynochetos > Rhynochetos jubatus. Next base: position 16,165,730 of record CM050652.1, read on the forward strand.
GGATAGAGCTAAAAATGTAAAATACTTGTGCTATACTTTGTGCCGTTCTGCATAGCTTCAGAGGCTCTTTCCCCTTCAGGATATCAGTTCCTTTGGGGGATTATTTATGTCCCCTGTTAGTAACCTCTGCTGCGGGGGGTGAAGCACTGGGCCTGGCATCAAGTGACTTAGTTTTCGCTTGCCTAAGCCATTCATCTGCTCCATGGGTCTGATCCAGCCGGCATCCATCTCTGACCCAGTTCCTCCGTTGGTAAATCACAATGTAGACACTTGTTTGTTCCATGAGACGCTTTGTGACGGGAAGGACTGTAGGAGAGGAAAATGTCGGCTTCTAACAATACACTGAATTCTCAGGCATGGCTCTCCTGCCAATTAAAATGCTCAGCACTTACAAGGTTGGAGCATTTGGTAACCACTAATTAATATGCCTGCCGTATTCTGGTGGAGTGGCTGAGCGCTGCCCTCCCCGTGAGCAAACGCACCAGTTAACAGCTTTGCTTTCAGATGCGCTCACTGGTTGTCCCGTCTGCTCTCCAGTTCAGTAGGAACCTGGTCCCCAGTCAGTCAGGAGGTGCTTTAAACAGAACCCCCTAAGACAGCGCTGGCCGAAATGCCTTGCCAGAGAGCAAACACAGTGAATTAGGAATAAAGATGGGAATGTGTTGGAGAGCTCCTGATCTGCTCTCTCTGACTGCATGTGCACTGCAGATTGGCAGCTCGGGAGCGAAGGTCCAGGAGGGTTCAGCAGCTTTGCAGATGAGTAAATGAGCCTTAGCCAAGATGTAGCAATCCTGAAGTTTGTTGCTTCTTTTTTTCCTGAAAGTGTGATTCCGTAAAAGATTTCTGTCTGGTGTGCTTAGTCTGAGGAAGGGCAATGCATAAGGTGTTAGGAACTGTTAAAAGGGGAGAAATATTTTGGGGATATTTGCTGAACTGGAATGTTTGAACACCCTGAAGTCAATATAAACTGTTTCCTTTTTCTGATCGCTTCAAGAACAAGAGGAAGGTGGATTAACTCCGTCTGCCAAATCCCTGTCCAGTGCACTGACCATTAGCCCATCTTCCTTCTCACTGTGCTCGTCTTGCTGCTCTTGCAGATCTCCTATGGCACTTGCACCAGAAAATGGGATAAATCTGCTCCCAGTCCTGCTCCTCCAGAGTCTGTGGCTCGAGTGTAACCCTCTACTTGTCCTGGTGACAACAGTTTGTTCCTCTCATTAGTTTTCTCTGTGGAGTTCCCTGGGACATCTCACTGACACAGAAAGGAATGCTCTTGGGAACCTTTCAAAGGGATGAGAAATGGAGGTTCAAGATAATGAGATGTTGTGTTATAGAGTGCAGGCTGGAGGTCACTGCTGTGGCGGAAGACACGTGCACGCGTTTTCATTTGCAAGTGTCTCTGCTTGTCCCTCTCCCTGAAGGTGAGCTTTCCTCTTCTCATCTTCAAAGAAAACTTCAGAACTGCTAAGGAAAACGAGAAGCCAGCCAAGAATCTGTTCTCGGTGAGCATAAATGTAATGACTGATGATTGTAAAGGCTTGTGCACTTTTGAGTTACGTTTCTCTGAGATGGTGATGGATCATGCCTGCACCTGATGCGTGCCCTCCTCCCAGCTGCAGCGTATCCTGCTAGCACAAAGCAGCCACAACGCCACCTTTCCACAAGCCTCTCCCAAGGCAGGAGCTGAGCTGGAGGAAAGAGCGTTAATTAGCGTTCCCTGCCCCTCCGTTAAGCACTTTACCATGTGGCTGGGAGCCAAACCAGGATTGTCCACTCCGTGCATGAGGAGGACACGGAAAAGTGCTGAACAATTGGCCCGATGCAGCACAGCTTCAGGCATGGCCCTGGGTGCTCCCAGCCTCCCCCCAAAGCTCTGCCATGGCGTTTAACTTGTTGGGAGCTGTTAGGGGCAGGTGCAGCGCCTGAAATCTGCTGTGCTGCCTCGCAGAGATGGAAGCTGGCCATCCCTCACGGCACAGCAGAAACACATCTCCTGCGGAAGCCGTGTTTAGAGGAAGAAAGTTTGTTTGCTGGTTTTGTGAATGAGATTGTGCATAAGATGTACAAAAAGATAATGTAAGTTACTGGTGAAATTTTAATGAAAACTGAAATCACCCCGGAATCAGCGTGTTAGTATTTTCCTTGGAGTTTGATGTCTATTTCTTGGATTCAGTAGTAGACTTAACCATTCCCATTCAGTAATACAGTGTGAAATATCCCCGCACCTCACTGCTATTTACATTCTCGTAGGCATGACAAGAACATTAGAGGCTGGTGTGAGAAACAGCCCTTCTCTAAATACAAACTTTCTGAGTAATGCTGAGCCAGTTTTAGAAGGAATTTCTGTATCAGTGGCTTATTCTTTTTAAAGTTCTGTTTGGGACTGGAAGAGGAGCTGCCCTGGAGATTTTCTCTGCAAACTTTCTGAGTTGTTCGAAGGGTTAATCGGGTCGGGAGTTGCCGGTTCTGTTTCTGGAGAGTTTTACCGCTGGTATAACACAGGGCACAAGCCAGCTTGCTTTATGCTGCTTCAGGCCCAGCCGGGAAAGCACGAGCAGAGATGCCTGCTCCCCGCTCAGGGAATGGCTCAGGGAGATGCTGTTCTGGAGCCGAGACACGGGGAGCGCTTGGTCCTTGCAGCGTGAGAGGGTCAGAGCAGGGCAGGACACCTTGGTGGAATCCTTTTTCATCGCGCGGTGAGCGCTGCTCATCAACATTCATTCCATTGATTGCGTTCAGGAGCTGTGACTCGCCGGGGTGCTGAGGAGGTAACTTTTTGGCCTGCCTTCTGCCTGTCGTATCCAGCTGGAGCTGGCCGGATCCAGCTCGGGGTGTCACGGCTCTATGCGTTCAGGGCTGGATACTGCAAAGCCTCCTGTGAGCACCCTCTCATCTGCCAGGACTCAGGGCAGACTGGACTTGCCTGAGCCCACATCCTAGAGGAGTACAGGTGCTGAGCAAAATTCATACCTACAACAAACCCATCAGGATCCGCATCGGTTCGCTCAGGTGATGTTAGGATTTTTGTAATCTTCAGAATGGGAGGAAACTCTTTTTTTTGGTGGGATTTCAGTGTTTTAACCTAGGAGGAGTTTGTTTTTCACCTGGTTTTGGGACCAGACTCATTCCTGTTTTAGACTTAGAAGCCCTCCTTCTGCAGGGTAGAAAACTCCAAGTATCCTTTAAAGGAGTTTTTTAAACCAGTGGGATTTGTATTTGAGTGAGGAATGAAGGACTGGGTATTCAGTGGCATATTTTAGGGAAAATTGCAATAAAAATTATATCCTAAAGCAAAAGATGGACACATCTACAGCCCCCTCAGTAGCTCTGAATGATGGTAACGCATGTCAAGGTCAAGTTTACAAGCCTGTGATCAGAGATTTCAATCGTATGTAGACTGAAATCCCCCTACTGAGCTGCTCGTGAAGCTTAAGAGAACTGAACTGCTACTCGAATGTGTCTTTGTTCTGTTTATGTTTGGTATTAATGCCTTTCAAGAGCAGACAATTTATACAGCAATAAATTATGCTTTACAGTTGTAATTTATTCCAACCTCAAATAAAACATGTTGCATTTCCTTTGAGTTTACAGAGTTCCTCGTGAGTCATAGGCAAAGCAGCCAGGACCTGCCTGGGAGCCCCTTCCCATCCCTTGTTTCTGTGCGGGAGTAGGAAAGCTGGGGTGGATGTTGCGTGCCTGCAAGTCACAACAAGCCTTTCATTCCTACATCAGGCTGGCGTCAAAGGCTCCTCTGAGGTTTCTTATGTCTCATGCCCATCCGCTTCAGCGTGGACCTGATGCGTGACGGGAAGGTGACAAGGGGGGTTGGGCACTGGGCTGTGTGCCGGGGGACGGCGTCAGCGGCACAACATCAGGTAGCCTCAGCAGCATCACTCCCGAAGGTGGTTATTATGGGCTTTGTAAGATAAAGTTACACGTAAAGCATCAAGGTCACAGATCTTAGAAGCGAGTGCCCACGTTGGTCTAGAATAGTAGAGATTTCTTCTTTTCCTTAGGGATTAAGGTCCAAAAAGTCTCTAGCACTACAGACTACCAGCAGTATGAGGACCCAAGGGGCACTGGTTGACTTCTTAGGACCCAGAGCTGGCTTGTGTCTAGCTGCGTCCCAGCTGCATGGCTGGGGATGGTGAGGTGCCGTGTGGTGCTACAGGACCTGTGCACAGTGCTACAGTGCTACAGTGTGCGCTGGCAGCCCAGAAAGCCAATCATATCCTGGGCTGTATCAGGAGAAGTGTGGCCAGCAGGTCGAGGGAGGGGATTCTCCCCCTCTGCTCTGCTCTCGGGAGATCCCACCTGCAGTACTGTGTCCAGCTGTGGAGCCCTGAGCATAAGAAGGATATCAACCAGTTGGAACGAGTCCAGAGGAGGCCGCAAAGATGCTCAGAGGGCTGGAGCACCTCTGCTATGGGGACAGGCTGAGAGAGTTGGGCTTGTTCAGCCTGGAGAAGAGAAGGCTCTGGGGAGACCTTCCTGCAGCCTTCCAGTACCTGAAGGGACTACAAGGAAGCTGGGGGGACTTTTCACAAGGGCCTGTAGTGACAGGACAAGGGGTAACGGGTTTAAACTGAAAGCAGGGAGATTTAGATTAGATGTCAGGAAGAAATTCTTCCCGGAGAGGGTGGTGAGGCACTGGCACAGGTTGCCCAGAGAAGCTGTGGATGCCCCATCCCTGGAAGTGTTCAAGGCCAGGCTGGATGAGGCTTGAAGCAACCTGGTCTAGTGGAGGGTGTCCCTGCCCATGGCAGGGGGGTTGGAACTAGATGATCTTTAAGGTCCCTTCCAACACAAACCATTCTGTGATTCTATGATGATTCTATGACCTGGGTTATGCAGCTGAGGAGCCCACAGCGACAGTGGTCACCTGAGAGCTAGATCGTCATGAGTGACTGAAGGCCTGTCCCCTGTGCCTCCCTTCCAGCTACTGCACCCACTCAGTGGGAGAGCACCAACAGGGAGCAAAGTCCAGGACACAAACCATGAGAAATGCGTTTCTGGGGGTCTCTGGGAGGCTGTAGGACCACGCTGGGGCTCATGCATCAGACCAGGAGGAGACTGGCTATACTGTAGTATAGCCAGTGAGCCAGGTGAGCTGATTGCTGCAAGGCTACACTTGAGTTACACCTTTTTTGGTAAGACGTGCTTTGGTGTCCCTCTGTGGAGAGCATTCCTGCTTTCTGATCAGGCCACCAGACGGCTGGTGCCATGTGCTCGCTGTGAAGTGCTGCAGCCCTGAGCCCCTGCCCGAGGGTGAAGTGTTCCCAGAAGAGAATCCTGTCACAGGGACAACGTGGACTTGAGAAATATTCAGAGCAGAGGTGTTCAAAGGCTTCCCACAGGTGAGATTTCCTAGTAAGTGGGGATTATCTGGAAGAACACCTTATGCTGTGTCTCTGTGGCCTTATTTTTGATTATGGCTCATTCTGAAGCACCTGCTTTTTATATGAGTATCTTTAATCTTACGTAGTGAGACCATGTTCGAGAGGGTAACAGTGATGTATTAAAACTATTGCACCCACCCAGTGCAAGTTTGATGTGTATGAACAATCAATTTTTAAAGAAACCAAAATAAAATACACACTGTAATTCTAATATTTTTGGCCTCTGTCTCTCAGTTGAAATGTTCTTCAGTTACAGACACACTGTGCTATAAATGCATGAAGTTTATGAGAGACTTCCCTATCAGTTGGTGTTTCCTGTGCCGGTGTGTTTGGAGATCTCTATCTTTATTATACACGTTGCACTGTCCTCCCTCCCACCCCGCTGGCCCGCTTTCTGTCCCCGCCGGGATGGGTGCAGCGCTGAGACATCCGGGTGCTGGTGCCTTCCCCCTGGGAAAGTCGCTGTACAAACACACGTGTGAGCAGGTGAAGTCCCCGAGCATCGCACGGCCAGGCCCTGCAGCTGCTTTCCAGCAAGACAGACAGCATCCTCGTGGGCGGACATCGCTGGGGCTCTGCCTTCGACGGCAAGGGCTGGAGGAGAGAGAGCAGGGTGGTGGGTGCTCTCAAACGCATCTGCTTTTTTATATAGGTACTCAGCAAACACTTTTAGGAAAAGTCTTAAGGAGTAATGTCTGCACAACCAAAATGATCAGTAGCTAACAAGGCAGTAATGCACGGCACTAAAGTGCAACGAGTAGTGATAAAGCTGGGCTTTGCTAGATGGATGCTCCCAATAACAGGACATTCTTGCACTGAGCAAAAATATCCCCATGACAGTTTGTACCTGCAATGCCCACGTGGTTTAAAAGTTACACAGCTCGTACTCGTGAAAAACAAATGATCCTCTCTTAATCCTAGGAAGTCCTCATCGGAAATTGCCTTTTGTAATGTCCTTTGAATTATTTCTAGGTAACCCATAAATATAATCAATTCTTAAATAATGACTTGCCTTGTCTGAGCTCTGCTACTCAACCAAAAATCCCTTTACATCGAGAATGAAATGGCAGCCACAGAAGCAAAATTATGAAAATCCACATTTCCTTGCTAGTGCAACAGGAGCATACCAGGAGCTGCTGTTGCAGTCTCGTTAGCCTATTTTTATACTGTAATCATGTTACGGAGAATTCAGCCTCTGTCTAATCGCTAATCTTCACTTATGTATGTGCCATATGGCTCAGTGCTGAGCATCAGAGGATGAGGACTCTTTATTTGACTCTTCTTGCTTACGTTATTATGAGTGGAAAAAAAGCAATTAATGCATTTCATGCAACGATGAAAGCAGAAGCAAGGCATGGCGGCCTGGGAGAACGACTGTGCTTCCTTTGTAAGGACTAACTTCCAGGAACTTCTGAAGGGAGGTTCATCTCCTCTTTCAAGTCATGGGCTGAAAACTGCTTGTCTGAGAGAGGTTTTAATTAACAACCAGGAAAAAAAACCTGGTGGCACCATCAGTTTTAAAGGTATTAAAAAGTGTCTGTTTCTTAAAAACGAGCCTCGATGTTCCTTTAATCAATCCGACCTGGCTTTGTCAGTCTCCCGTGACCCGCTCGCCCTGCTCCAAGGCTGGGCTGCTCCACGAGGACGAACATCATCTCCTCCCAGGACACCACCCAAGTGCCTGTTCCTCCACCTCGCCGAGTGCCTCTGGGAAATACAACGTTATTGCACTGGCATTGGCTCCAGCCTTTCCACGCCCCTTCCCCTCCAACGGAAGATTAGTTCCTAAAAAATAATCTTCTCACTCTCCTGGCTTTAACTCCTCTTCCCATGTGAAAGTTTCCAGGGGAGGCTGGAGTTCCCAGGAGCACCTTAAAGACAAAACGGATCAAACGAGCCAAACCATGCTCATCCCTAGGACATAGTTCAGGGATTGTATCATCACATACCTGTCTAGCCTGCCATGAAGTGTGAGGCCATGCTCAGAGTGGATTAGTTTTGTTAAAGCCTTGCTGGAAGACGTGTGTCTGCTAATTCAGAGCCTTACGCTGCTGCAAAAGGCATAAACGAGGTGCCGAAGTTGGAAGTTGACAAACTCCAGCGCGAATGAAACCAGGACAGGTTTTGCTTCTGATGGGTTCTGGGGTGCAAGGGTCTGTTTGACACAGGGCGTTGGTCGATGGCATCTATGGCTTGTGTTGGCCTTGCCAAAACAGCCCCTCCTGGCTGGTGATGAAAGCAGGAACTCCTGTGCAGCGTCCCGTGCTTTCCATGGACAACTCAGCCGGCATGCTGAGATCACCTCCACAGAAAAGCTGCCCCTGAGTCTGGGAGGAAAGGCCTGGAGACCTGGAGCCTTGAAGGACGAGTCTCTCCCGCTCTTTTCCTGCATTTGTATGTGGGCAAGTACAGACAGACCCAAGCTGCCCTCCCTCGGCGGCCGTGAAAGCGCGTTTGGCCAGCGTTGCCCACCTCGCACAGGCACCTCCTCAGGCGGGAGCTGCCCTGCGTTACCCCGTGCCAGGTTGAACACGGCGCGCGGCTGCACTAAAGCTGCCTGCAGATCACTGCAGGCCCGTGCCAACGCGGAGCGCAGGCAGGAGACCTCTGTGGCTGCATCCGCCTGCCCCAACAGGCCTGGAACTGGCCATAATGTGGGTTTGTGCTCTAATCCCATCTGACTGTCACGGTCTGTTCAAGTTCTTTTGGATTCCTTGTGGGTGGAGGCAGTAGAAGCACGGCCGCACGCTCCCCTGAAGAATGAGGCGTGCGAGCAGAAACTATTTGCTTTGTAGCACTTGAAGCTGAGTCCTCATCCACAGCAGGCTCTGGTGAGGGCAAGAACACAGCTCCACTGCCTGCCGTGGAGACCTTATAGTCCTAAGAGTTTCGCTACAAATGCACCTCGTCAACGTGCAGGAGAGCTCCAGTGCTGGGAGAGCTCTTCACCATCTGTGTCTTGCTTCACTTACCTCAGTTGCTTTCTCCTGCAGCTGGCTGAGCACCAGATTCAGGCAGAAATACAGAAGATTTGTGCTGTTTTATAGGCTCGGATTTCCTGTTCCACAGTCAGGAATCCTGTTTAGAAAGTGCTGCTAGAACTCCAGTCCAGTGGGCTTTCTGGCAGGAGAGAAAGGTGATGCCGAGTCAAACACCACGTTGAGTACTGGAGCCTGATTTGTTCCTGGTGAAACGCAGGGCATGTCAGGGACACTGAACAAACCAAATGGTTGGTCCATGAAGCTTGGAGTCGCCAGGCATCTCTTGCTGTTCTTAAAAGGTTTCCTTAATGACGCTGATCAGATTATTAGAGAGGAGCTTGCAGGAGCCCTTGTTACTGCTGAGTTTGCAGACTTGTATCAGCGTAGCATTGCTGAGGTTTGTGCCCGAGCCAGGCTCACTCCCTTTGCGGGATAGCTGGAGTAATTTTATTGGCAGGCATCCTCTGTAAAGATTATTGATAGCGAGTGCATTCTGATGGTGACGTATGTGACTCCTTTCGCTATTAGCGGGCTGAGAAGTTGCCATTGCTTTCAGGCACAACCCATAAAATACCAACTGCCCTCATGATCCTTAATGTTATGAAGGCACTTAAGAGTTTGTTTTGCATGAATGTAATTTTAAGGTGCTCAGCAGCTCTTGGGAGTGACTGACTGTGCAACACACCGTGGAATATGTAATTGGTGAGAGTTAAAGTCAAAAGTATTCACAGATCTTAAATTCCTTCTCAGGTTCTTTTCCCCATTGTTTGCATGCTGCATTACTTAATTGGAGCGGATCTGCATCCCCATCAGTGCTGCTCTGGGCAGGGCTCAGTAACCACAGCATTTCCCAACAGTTTTGTGACTTTATCTCTGCCAGGCTGATGTTTTACTAGCCAAATACTCATCTGCCACACTTACTTACAAAGCCTTCAGTGAAGATGATGTAAGCTTTGCAGGCGTAGATGAAAGCAGCATTGAATTTGGCCTTTAGTTATTCCTTGTTGTGTAGGACTGACGTGACTGAGAAGCTGAGGGGGGGAAAAAATATTGGGGAAGAAATGAAACACATCTAAGTTTTCTTCCAGTCAGTTCTAGCCCTCGAACTGGGGCTGTCTGCCTTTACAGAAACCAGTTGTAATAGGCTGGGAAGTGCTCTCACGTTGCCTAGGGCATCGCTTTGATCAAACCACCTCAGCTTGCCTCTCACAAAGCTTTCTTCATGCACCTGATATGGAATCCTGCCTGAGATAATGAATCATGATGCATTTAAAAGAAATTAGAGGATTCACATCAAACTCTGCCTCTAATCCAAACCCTGGTCAACCCTCCCGTGTGCAGTGCAGCTCGGCAGCGGCAGTCCGGGGCACTCGCTTACGGGCGAGCGCCCACAAATGTAGGTCACTGCCATCTGAGAGGCAGAGTCAATATTTCAAGGTGCATTGCTCCCTCTAGCTTACGAGTTTTGTTGAAGGGGTAGAAGAGCTAAAATTAATTTTTAAACAACCTGACTGGAGGGTAAAAAATCATCTTAATTAAATCACATTCACTCTTCCTCTGATCCAGCAGGCAGATGGTGCTTCCCTCCTGCACTTTGAAGAGGTTCACCCAGAGAGACTTCCAGAGAAAGCAGATCTGAGACAGTCTGAGCTCACTTTCAGACAGGTTTCCACTGCAGGGATCACCGACGCTGCCTGTCTGTCCACGGACTGGAGAATTTGAAGGCAACAGACAGGATTAGAGGGACATGCTCCCAGCCCTGTCCTTCCATGGTGAAGTATGGGGGGCAGATCTTTTGGAAAACTGTAGAGGTTTTTCCCCTTTGCTTGTGCTTCTATATAGAATAGAACAGAATAGAATAGAATAGAATAGAATAGAATAGAATAGAATAGAATAGAATAGAATAGAATAGAATAGAATAGAATAGAATAGAATAGAATAATTGAGCATGATTGCTTACACCCCAGGCTGGTTTTCTCGAGAGAAGCTGCTGGGGAAGGTCCCTGGGACAGGGGGCTGCCGCACAGCGCTGACAGTACTCAGCTGCTGCACACACCCATGGCACTGCTTTGAATCTGGCTTTGCCTGTGGTTCATATTTTCAGGCTTTACTCTGGCTGCGAAGCTTGGAATAGGTTGCTTTTTATTTATCTTATATTTTAAAAAAAGAGCTGTGCTGCCTTCTCTTTACTTACCTCCACAGAACTGGAATTCTGGGATGGGGTTAGAAATCCAACTGTTAGTAGATTGTGGTAAAAAAAGGTGAAAATTAATTTGCTTTTCTGAGAAAACAGCTGAGTCTCCCCAGCCCTGTCAGCTTAAATGTTTGTTCTGTATTGCAAACACAGCTGCCAGCCTGGCTTCCCCGAACGCCACATCCTCCTGGCCCCAGCAAAGGAGGGGGCAGAGGCCAGCAGCAAGAGCCGTGTGTCCTTCTGCGGGGCGTCCGGGCGAGGAAACCTTGCCGCTGCACCCTGCCTCTCAGCTGGAGCCCCTGCCCCGGCAGAAATTACAGGGGAAGGAGCAATACGTTGGTCCCGACCTCCCACTGACGAGGTGAGGTTAATGGCTTGGAGGCTGCAAGGGCAGCTGCACATCAGAGGAGAGAAGAGCGAGCGGTGCGGCAGAGGAAAGGGAAAGCTGGGGCGGAGGGAAGCCAGGGAATGCTTCCCCTCTGGGGCAGCAGCAGCTTTCTTTTGAAGGCCAGGAGCAGCGCATCTTTGAAGTTTGTTTCAACCTGAGCACGTAGAGCTCTGGGGGTGTTGATGTAACAGAGATGCCTGGCAGTAGTTCCAGGGATTGTGCAAGGGCTGCCATGAAGTCAACCAAGAATGAGACTAAGGAGCCGCTCCCCAGCTAGAGCAAAGAGCTTAGACTGCCAGCCGGGGACCCACTCCCTAACGGACTGCAAGGGTGAGGTGGAGCAGCCGGAAAACCATACCTTCCACTGTGGAGACACCTCATTCACACCCCACAGGAGCCGGCCCACAGCCAGAGGGGTTACTGCCCACCTCTAACAAACTGTTAGCGCGAGGTTGACTTCAAGGCCCTGGACCACAGGATGTTAGCCAGCATTGTATGGGCCAGAGATTGTTTAAATGCTGCTTTTTTAATCCATTTGTAGAATATCTTTAACCCCCTGGTCCTTATGGGACACCAGATGCCTCAGAAACCTCTGGCTACATCCAACCATGTCCACGGGAATGCCTTTCTGGCATGCTATGGTTTCTCTGCCTGGACACCAGCACTTACAGCATCCCACTGTCCTGCTAGAAGCCACTTGACCCAGGCCACCACCTGGGACCAGTGATAGGCATGATGAGCATGTGGGGTACAGGGACAGACACAAGGGCCACCTAATGCTTTGTGTGTGGCATGTGCTGACACGAGTATGCACGGCAGCCAGCTCCCCATCGGACTCTGTTCCCAGAGTAGGAAAATAGCCCAACTGGGTGGCCGTTGTGTGGGTGAGACACAAAGCGGTGTGTGAAGGCTGTTGGTGGGTCGCCAACCATCTTGCTTGGATGTTAAATTACTCTTTATTTCCACTGTAACCAAGAGTTTTGAGAGCTATTGTTATGCCTCATGTGGACGCAGCACCACTCAACGTTGCCAGCACTGCGTTACGCCCACATACATCTTTAGGTATGTCTCCTGCTGATTGTCAAACGTGTCCTGAATGCGATGGCAAAACAGGAATGTTCCCAAACTGCTGGTTTGTGCAGCCTGGGAAATACGTGGGTAAAGTTTTATGGTGTTTGTGCCTTTTTGGCATAGGCTTCCCTCTGCATCCAGTAGACGCTGTCTTGATACGGCTGTCAAGGCATGCCACATACATTGCGTAAATAAACGTGGAAAATATGTTTTCTGAGGAGCGTTCCTTCACGTGCCACAGGAAGCTGGGCATACAAGGTACAGAATGTGATGAAATGTTTCCCTGCCTGTTCTTTCCGAGAGACGTTTCAGTACTATGTTTCCAAAACCTGTTTCTTCATGCTTCAACATTAGGTGCTACGTGCTGGGGGTGACTTGCACAATCTGTTTCCGATGGCAGGGTTCACACCTTTCTGACACTTACATGAAGAAGAACAGAGCAAGGTTTCATGTTTGCTAATGCCCCACCTCAGGCAGCTTTGCTTAAAAATAATGCTATTTTTACAAAACAACAAATACTGGATTGTTATTTTCTTTGTGTTTCTGATTTCTGAGCCTTCGGTATATGGCTAATCTAAGTGTTTTGATTTTCTTTGCGAAGATGGATGCTGCGTACTTTCTTATTAATCCGGAAGGATTTCACTCTTGCATAAATATGGGCGTGCAGAAGCTTGGGCTTTATGGAAAACATCAAATATTTGAAACTCAATGAAATTACAAGAACTGGCAAAACTGGTGTTTTATAAAATTAAATATATATATATATATTGTCTTTATCTATGTCATCTAACAAAACAAAACACAAAGATTTTTTTTGGTTTCTTTTCTGTGTATACCTTTGAACCGGGTCAAGCATAGAAAATTTCAGTCCTCCCAGAAAAGATTTCACAAGATTTTATTAGTAACTAAAAAAGGGTTTGTATGATAGTACATAAATCACAGTATTTGTCACCCAAAAATCAATCTGTAAAACATGCTGCGTAACAGAAGATAGCTCAGCACATGCCCAGTGACATAACGTGGGTTAAGGTTCAGCTTCATTTGAGAGAACATGGTACACAGGCTAAAAGAAATACTCTAAGCAGTAGTTCAGTTAGGAAACACAGAGGAAGACCTGTGTAATTAAAGATGATTAACTGAGCATTGTAGAGAAATAGATGTAGTTTTGTTCAAAACTGAATGGTGAATAGGATAGTGGCCAATATTAAGGTGCATTAATATGTAGCTGGGTTCTGGGTCTAAAAGCCTTAGGCACACGTCATTGATGATTCTTGTTGTCTCCTAATTTAAGTGTTAGAGAGAAAAGGCAGCACAAAGGCTTTTGTGACCAGTCTGGTCTTTCCAATGAAATGCCTGCCCACATCACTGCCTGGCCAAGGCGAGGCAGGAGTTGCCTCCTGAGTTAAAAGCAGTATTATGTCAATTCCTTCAGTTTTTACTCAGCTTCGCACCAAACTTTCAAGGGGGTTTTCTGGACGAATGAGCTGCTGCACTGAATTTGATCAATGTCTGAGCGGGTTAGCTTAATTTGCCAGACAGTTTAGAAGCTGAATGGACAGGTACCCGTAGTGGACAATTATATAAAAATTTGCCCGTAGGTGTAGTTTCCTATAATCCCAGTTATTCCCTACGTGGCTTAGACTTTGGTATGTGAAGTGTTTATTGTTAATTATCACTTTGTATGGCAAAGTACAGGCCACCAGCACCACTCAGCTGCTTGTACAGCACCGAGGAGCACCTCGTGCAAGGACCCAGAAAGATCTTGGTCTGTTCTGAATATCACTGGGGCGTTTGGTCTGAGAGTGTCTTGTGGCGGGGAGTGTCACTTCAGTTGGACACGTTTCCCGTTTCCAGGCCTGTTTGTGCATCATGCACTTCAGCCTGAACAAAAAGGAAAGCGAAGTAAGACTTTGTCCCACAATTCATCAAGCTGTAAAATGTGGTCACCGTTTTACCAGGTAAATAGACTAATTCAGAGCACAAATACTATCTTCAGGTCTTCAATCTTTATACTTAACTACAGTAGTGAAAAGTACTGGCATTGAAATCAATCTGAAAATACTCTGTGTACAGCCCTGGGGCTTCTTCATGTCCTGCTGCCATCTACCACCCCAGCTAACCGCTGCATAGGTACCAAGCTGGATTTACCGCATTTTGCTTTGTCAGCAAGGAGCACAAATAGTAACTGTAACAAGCTCTCAGACAAATTTCTAAATGACTGCTATATCAACTTAACTGGGGAATTAGACCAAGCAGGTCTATGCAGAAATAGCTAAGAAGACTCAGCAACAACATATAGTCTGTATATTTTAGTCCTGTGCCTGTAGTGGTGATCAGTTACTTCTTATTTTGGCTTGGGCAGGAGCACTGGTTTCCAGTCAGGTGAGCTCAGTCTATCAGCATGCTCTGTGTTGTGGTTTAACCCCAGCCAGCAACGAAGCACCACACAGCTGCTCACTCACCTACACCGTTCCCCAGCGGGATGGGGAGGAGAAACAGAGAAAAAGACAAGGAAACTCATGGGTTGAGATAAGAACAATTTAATAAGTGGAAATAAATTGAATAAAACAATGATACTAATAATACCAACAACATTAATATTACTACTAATAGTATGTAATAATACTACCACTACTACTAATATAATATGTGTATTAGTGGAAAAGAGAATAAATCATACAACCACTCACCACCTGCCAGCTGACACCCAGCCAGCCCCTGAGCAGCGAAAGCCAGAGCCAGAGAGCCCCAAGGGCCAGTGATGCAAAAGAGCCAGACACCAAAGCACCAGGTGAGAGAGCCAAACCCAGAGCAAAGAGACCTCTGTCCCACTCCCCCAGATTATATACTGAGCATGACATTTTATGGAATGAAATGTCCCTTTGGTCAGTTTGGGTCAGCTGTCTCCACCTTCTTGTAGAGAAGAAGCTGGGAACACAGGTGTAGAGTCAGAAACTTAAAAAGTTCTTGGTTTGATATAACCATTGCTTGGCAACCACTAAAAACATCAGTATGTTATCAATCTTCCTCTCAGCACAACATAAACCATAACCTCATACTAGCTCCTATGAGGAAAATTAACCCTATCCCAACTAAACCTAGTACTCTCTGCTACTGAGCATTTCAGCCAATGATTTGCTCTTTAGTTTGTGATAACATCATCATTTTAAAATCACCTTGCGTGTTGAAGCCTACAAGATGCCTTCATGCAACACTTCTGTCACAGGACAATCTAAGGGCTAAACTGAAACACACTGATGGCTCAAAATCTGCAAGATGGGTACTTTTCTTTCCCCTGCCCAAACATGAAAAGAAGGATTTATTAGACGTCTGCTAAAAATGATTGACAGTGAATAGCTGTATCTGCATTAACATCATTCTAATCTGTGAGTTTTGACATTTCTGTGGTTTTTATAAGGAGGGGCTATGGCTGGTTAATCCAAGATCTACGGAGCACACTATGGACAATCAGTGTTGCAGGAGGTACAATATGTCACTTTTTGAAGTTTTAAGACGAGACAGTTTTCCACACAGGCCTCCCAGACCGTGGGTTTGGACGCTGTGCTTGGGAAACAGCACCTCTCAAATCATTGCTCAAGCCAATGAGAACCAGCTTGTTCAAGGTGTGCCTTATACACACCCTGTTCTGCTGTATAATTCATGGTAATTATATGCTCACTGAAAACACAGACCAAAACCATAACTAGGAACAAATAGACAGTCTGAGGAAAAAAAAAAATGTTTGTTCTGCAACAGTTTTTAAATAGATGCCCTTTTTTTGCTTCTGCAAAAGCTGTGGTTAAAGCACAGCTGGGTTCCTGTTTCTTGCCTTCAACCAGCCTCACCCTTGCCAAACTTTCCCGAGAGAGGGCACGGTGTCAGGCTGTGAGAAAGCAAGACATTCCCCGGGGAAACCTAGCCCTCCCAAAATGGCCTTAACACAGCTGTATTTTTTAAGAGGAGGGGGTTTGCTTCCGTAGACCCTGGCAACGCCTCTGGTTTGACATGTGGAGCAAGCAGCTGAGGTAGGCTTGAAGAGCTGCCAGGCAGAGCTGAGCGCTCGCTCCTCGGGCAGGTGTCAAGGGAGCCCAGCACCACTCAGTTGGAAGGTAGGGTTGGTGACTTCTGCTTCCTTTTAAAGCAAAAAGCCAAGGTGCCAGAATGGGGAGGGCGGAGCAGCAGGCCCTCGGTACCAGCAGGGATCTTACCTGCTTCTGGGTGCCATGAACGTATGGCTACACACTCTCCTCCTTCCATGAGGCCACAAGCCTGACCTTGATGCAGTTGCCGGAGTCTCTTCTTGCTCCTGGCTTAGTCATAGCAAAATATAAATTTGCTTTGAATTGCTGGGTTTGGTTTTATTTCTCAGGAGTTTGTTTCCTAAGGAGAAAAAGCACGGACTCATAACTCTCCCAGTTGGAAGTACACAGGCTATTTAATTTAGTGTAGTTGCAATACCGTATTTTTAACAATTACTTCCTACTAATTAGTTAATTATACTGTCACTAGTGTAGCTATGAATAGATGTTATTGCTCAGTGCAGTGACAGAATTAAGCCCACGTGCGATGAGATAACACTCCTTACAGACTCTCACACGCTCCCCACAGTTGTTACTACAGAAAAGATGCAAAACCAAAGCCGGTCTTTGCCAAAGTATTTTATGTCATGACATCATTTTGAAATTATACGCCTAAAAGAGCCCCATGCAGACACCATGATTATTTTGTACATACTCAGACTTTTTACCACCCTTATTCAGTGGCCTGTGCATATAGTCATATATCTGTACTCATACACAGAAATTCTGGGTTCTTTTCTTGGTAAAGGGCATAAATCCAAGATCCCACTCATTAAAAAAGACAACCAGCCAAACAACAAAACAGCCCTATAAAGAAAAACATCCAAAACAAGTCACCTGATATTTTAGAAAGGAAAATTATATTCCAAGTAAGAAATGGTCATAAGTGAGTGGCAATATTTGCAACGGTGAAGCTACTGATATAATATGGCAGGAACAGCTTCAGGTAACCCAGAGCATTTCTTTCTGGGTGAAGAACACGCTTTGTGAGGACTGCCTGATAGGGTAAAGATGTAGAAGTATTATAAAGGACAAAAATTAAAACCTCTATGGACCAACACACATTTTGCAAATCAGAAGATGTGGAAGGAATTTGAATAGCTGAGTTTCATCATCTTTTAGTTCAAATGAGTGGTGCAATGCTGAATAATTTCAAGGGGAGAAGAAATAATTCTATTATAAGGGAAATTTAATCTAGTCATAGTAGCATGGTGTCACTGGAGATGACTTAGGAAACTCACAAATTTAAATGGACTAAGGTTTCAATGACATTTTACTATAGATATTTTATGTAAATTAACCCACATAACCAAAGCTACATGTATCTTCAAGTCTGGAGCTATTTAAATAATATATAACGATAGCTGATGCAGAATCATTCTAAGTTGTTTTACCTGTTTCTTCCCAGCTTTTGAAATGTGAGTTGCATTGTGACAGAAAACTTGATGCTGTGAGACAAAGTGGAAGGGTTTCAAGACCAAAAATATGAACACTAACATTATGTGGATTGATAAGCAGAAGAAAACAAAGCCAACAGTAGTGGATTTTAACCATAAATGCTGAAAAAGTGATTAAGGTTACACATGATCTATCTTCATGATAATGAAGGCAACTTGCGTGGAAATCAATGTTTCATTTGCAGACCTCCCTCTTAAAAAATAAGCCTTGAATCTCCAAAAACAACAGGCAAACAAACAAAAAGGTGTAGAGCTTTCACATTTGTAAGAAAAGCTTGAGAATTTCGTGTGAGTGTGGAATCAGAAGGTCAGTGCAGGTAATCTCCCTGTTTTTAAAAGTGCAAGTATTTGGACTTTGGTCTTCTGGTTTTGGAAGCCTGTCCTCTAAGTGTTGATTAATTTTCACTCTGGTGAAAGCAGTGAGGCTTATCTGTGAAGCACATAACTCCACTGCGTGAGTAAGGGTAGTAGAATCTGGCCTGAATGAATCAGACAAATAACCATAATTATGCTAACGAGGTGCCTAAGGCGTTACCTTAGTGTGCACAAAACTCAGAGATGCTGAGCTCTTGATGAACCAGCTACTCTTATGGGGAGCTGGGATGCTTCTTGCTGTTAAGGATTAATTCCTCTGTGGCTGGATAAACTGGGGGGAAAACACTAAAATCAAGGCACGCAGAGGACAGGCCACATGGAGACGCTTCAGAATCCACAAGTAGCACTCAGCACTAGGTGGTGCTCTTTTCTCTATTAAATTACGCTCCGATGGTTACCATTTCAATGGGCCTTTTTTATGACACTGTGCCCCATGGACTTCACTCAAAGAACATAAAACTCATGAGCAAAAATGTAAAGCAAACCAGAATGCTGCCCTGTGTTCATTATTCATCACCTACAAGCCCAGATTGATATATCAGGTCATGCAGTCCATTTCTGTGAGTGCTCACTGCCGTTGCTCCTGGTCCTTTTTTCCCAGTGCTATTTTGCAGTGTCCCAGTGGTGAGGGATTTCTTGCTTCCCGAAAGAAATTCTCTTGGAACTGTACAGAGGTCACGGTCATGAAATTTTTTCCTGAGATCCTCTATGTTCCCTTTACTTTTGTATTCTTCTTCTTAATCGTAGTATGTGTTCCACCCGAAGTCATTCTTCATTCAGTCCCTCCATGTATTTCTGTTCTTTAGTTATGTGCTCTGTGGCTGTTATTTAGTCAGGGATACATACATAAATGTATACACAATGAGTTATTTTCAGTCTTTCCCCTTGTATATCAGTCTATCAATCATTACAGGTCTTCCTCATTCCTGTTATTTTTCTATAAACAGCTCCAGATTCATCAGTGCTTTTATTAGCAGAGCCTCATAAAAATGTTTGCTAAGATGTATGTTCACCATGAAAAGCCAGACAATGAGATAATAACTTTAATAGTTATGAAAAGATCTAGAAAGATCTCCTCATAGAGAATAACTCAGTGATAACAAGTGGTAAGTGACATTCAGAGCACAAAGAAACAGAAGAGAATGGTCTTTCATCTTGCAGGGGAAAAGAAAAATCATTTTTACCATACAGGAAGAAGATGTTAGATGGTGGATAACAAATCTCAGCTCAGTGCCTGTCAAGCAGACAAACACAGTCTCAGGACTTACTTGCAAAAGGACTAGGAAAAAGAGAGAACACCTTTGTGCTAGGTTAAGAATACATGGTGCAGCCTAATCTTGAATGCAGCTTCCAGTCCTGCTGCCTGATCTCAGGCAAGATGTACAGAGCTGGAAAAGGTCCAGAGAAGGGCAGTAGAAGTGCTCAGAAGCGGTTTGAGGAGAAATCAAGCGGAGTTAGAGCTTTCAGCTGGAAAACGAGACAGCTGCAGAGTCATGGCCAGTTTGCTGTCCACCCATCCTTTCAGTGTCAACCCTGAAATTAAGGAATAACTGTTTTCATGCACTTTTTGGAAAATGAGCCCTTTTTGGTGCTATCCCAAACAATTATCAAACACAGGCTGTATTAACAGAATCTTCTGTCTTCCTCCATCTCTATTTTTTGAGCCTCAGTGAATGGTTCGTTAAAGCCAGCTCCTTTCTGTTCTTTGTAACGTCCTTCTGAGGCCACCATGCTGGTTGCTGGCCCCTTTGGTGAGAGCAGCATCACTTAGGACTCGACCGTCCAGAGTGTACTCAATTCCCTGCTGGGCCAGACCAACAGCCACAAGCGCTACAGCTGCCCTGCTGGTGATGCCACTGGGGTGGCTGCACAGCTGCTGGCCATCTGCCCTGCTCAAGCCACAGGTCCCAGCACACCTGCAAGGTCCCACAGGTTCCCATCACAACACTGCCCAAGACAGGGCAGGGAGATACAGACCACAAAGCCTGAAGAGCGACAACGGGAGATGCTGTTTGGGGAGAGCAGGTGTATCTGGCCTCTTCCTCTGGTCCAGTCTCCTAAGATCACAGTCATTGGAACTGCCTGTTCCTTTTTTTATCTGTTAATAGAGGCATTGTTCACAAATCTTGTCTAATCCCTTTCTTATGCCTGCTAATAACCTGCTTCCCAACCTCCTGTGGCAATGAATTCTGGAAGTTCATTACCCGCTGTGCAAAGAAGGGCTCCTTCATTTCAGGAGCAAACCATATCTACACTCCCTGTCCATAAATACAAATTTACATAAGATTCAGCCTGTCACTGTTCAGAGTATTATCCTTCGGCTTAAGTGTTCCCAAGCGATACATACACAATGAGAGGTATGAAAACAGCTTCAAATAAACATTAAGGAAAACAGCGCTCATTTTGTTGCATTTTTCTAGTGGAAAGTGAGGAATGGTTGTTTAGCCATGGCTGCTACCTGGCCAAGCAAACATCTCTTCTCTGCCTGTGTGCAGCCCAGCACAGACCTGGAAGAACACGCTTTCTCATGGGAAGGGGAGGCGAGGCTCGCAGCCTGCCACAGAGTTTGGTGCAGCGGCCCTGGCTGCTGCCGTGCGCTGGTACGTGCTGTACCACAGCGTGTATGTACCATGCTGTATGTGCTGCACATGGTACAACACTGCTCCTTCTGCAAACCCTGTTTAGGAACTCCTGCTTTGCACACCTCCTGTCTTGTTACATCACCGTTTTGACCACACTCTTTATTTCACGAATTTGTGTGACAGTGCCAAGCCAGGCTGCACATACATAGAGAGGAAAGCAACCTGTGCCATGCTTAATCTACAGGTGTCATCCCTTAAATCATAAATTCCATGATGCTGTCAAAATAGAGACTCTCAGTTTTTTCTTGCAAGACCTCTTCTTTGCCAGCCCAACCCTCTGTTATGCAGGTGACTCTCCACCCACTCGCTCTTCCCCAAGCTCCCGTGCTGCCTGTGGCTTGTGGTCCCAGTATTGTTTAGGTAATTAGTCATGTCTTCACCCACCTTCCAACTTTATTTTTTTGTTATTACTATTTATTGTTTTTACTGCGGTAATGCCTAAGGATGCCAATTAGGAAATAGGACCTCATCATAAAAAACTGTACAATGAGCTCTAACCCAAAGAACACAGCATCTGGGGCTTAGGCACTCCATGGCTAGTGGATATGCAGACAAGTGGGAGGAAGCCTGGGAGAACAACAGAGGAGGTCAAAGTGTTGACACAGAATGATCACAAAACTGGTCACTAACTAACCTCTACCTAATAGTCATTAGCAGGCTCTTCAGGGATAGGGAAAACCTTCTGGCCTCATTGGAACTAATTTCATCTGAGTATTTTATCAGAGGTGGAGAACTTATTTCATCTGGAATGTGCTAGGGTTTTGATGGGTGGTGTTTAAATATGTAAACTCATTTTATTCTGTCTTATCTAGGGCAAATTGGCAAGGCTGCCCAGAGGAGGCTGCCCTATGACTGCTAGGGCTGTGTTCACCATACTCATACAGGACTCTTGGTATTCAATACCTTCCACAAGGCTGAACTAAAGATTGAAAGCATGGTGGTGATGGGGGAAGGGTGAAGGACAGAATGATGAGGATGCTATTGGGAGGGACATTATGAAAAATCCATCATGTTGGGTAACCATATCCTTAAGGCAAAATTTGTGTTGTGCAACTGCCACACATTCAAGTCTGAACAGCTGGTTCTGGTGAGAGGCAGCAGAAATTAATTTCCCGTGCAGCTTTTGTATTAATAATTCATCTCATTAAGGTGTGGTCTAATAGTGTTTGCACAGGCACAGGTGTCAGCCCTAATACTGGTTCTAACAACCATTTCTTCTATGGGCATCTGTGATTCCCATGTCCTTCTTGCCTCAGTTTCCCCATACGAGAAAGAGGAAGAGCTGTACTAGCTTTGGTTCAGATCTATAAAAGTGTAGGCCTACTACTCTGTTCCTTTGGAGATATTTTGTAGTCGTTTGCAATAACATGAAGAAAGCATAATATGTATCCATCATCCTGATCTAGTGTATTTTGGGTTTATTTCAAGGTGATAGTGAATCAGGCCCAAAGACTAGAAGCGCCAGTTTCTGGCCCACAGGATGGAATACCTTGCAAAAAAACTGCAGGACCTGGTTACACCTCAGGAGGTATTTAATAACTCAAAGCCTCTCATCCTGCTAAGTTTTGCGTTATTTTCTTCTTCATACTGTGCTATATTTGACTAGTGTTATCATAAATTATTAAACTAAATTACATTATTGTAAAGGCTACTTTTTGATCTTTTTTTTCCCTTGTCGTCATTATTTATTCCTTCCTATAATATCTGGAGGAACTTCCAGTTGACAGGGTGAATTTGCAAGATTTTGCCGAGAAGCAGCTGATCGGAACTTTCAGTTAACTAACAAATTCTTAAAACATGGTGGCATAAAAGGCATGTTCATCCTTAGTGTAAATCCACAGATTTGAGTCACGACTCTCTTAAGATCATGTAGGGGAGGTTTTCCCCAGAGGTGTGTTTTAGCCCTGTTGTCTTCCTTTTGCTTCCTTCTACTCTAGCAGCACTGGTTTGGTGGGGATCGAATGTATATACTACATGGGATACAATGTTTGTATAAAAATGTTTATCCTGATATAGCCATCGTAGCGAGGACAGCAGTTATAGTAGCACAAACTACTGCAGTCCTTAGTCCCAGAAGGAAGATAAATAAGAATATTGGTATTAGCACATTTTGTCATATAACACAAACACTCTGAGCTGCCAGGAGCAGAGGAAAACTGTACTGCTTTGTTGACGTTAACACTGGACAATTTTTGTGTGTAAAAAAGCATTAGTACACAAAGAAATTCTTTATTCATCAAGTGTAGTGGTGTAGCTAGCAGCTCTATTCCCATCGAATCCTCTGCTCAGCTCCACCTACGATCCCTTAATCATGTGTTTCTTTCCATTATATTTTCTCTTTTACAGTTAATCCATTTTCTGGAAGGTGAATGGAAAAACCTCATCTCCTTTCTTCTTGCTTCAGAGGTGCCTGATGCTGCTTTTTCTCTTGAGTGCACCAGCTTCAGAAACGACCCGGCAGAGCCATTTCTTGGCTTTGACTCCAAAGATCCCTCTTCCTACTCCACCCCGTTCTTTCTGGTTTCTCTATCATCTTCTCTCCACACTTGTCTGTACTGAACCAGGCTGTGTCCTCTCCTTACCTGGTGTTATTCTGATTATATAAACATCATTTTGTACTCTTTTCTTCCTTCTCAGCTGTGAAATTACCTTCCCCCATCCTGTCCTGAGCCAAGCAGTAATTTCCTTGAGCAGCCTGCTTTCTTTTCCACAGTTATTGGAAGCAAAGACTCCCCTGATGTACTTCTTGCACCTGGCAGTTTACAGTGACTTAACACTTTTCTTTCCTCATCATTATTTAATCAAAAGTCTCAGTGAGTGATGGGAAGAAAATGGAAAGCTTTTCAGATGGCTTTTATGAGCTTGATTGCTTTCCAAGACCTGTAGTTTGAAATGAGAAGCAGGTCAGAGAACAAAAAAACTACCTATAGAAAGTCCTTAAAAATCAATATTGTAACAGTTTTCAGACATTTAGTTTAGTGTGTAATGCAGATCTTTCAAAAGCCGACTATGGAAAAACCTAAGGTTCATGTAAGCTTGAGGCATCATATGGAAAATGCAAACAGAAGTTAGACTTTGCCAAGTAGAAACCTGGAAGCACTGTATGCATTAATGATGAAGGGTTTATTGTTTATTAAATAAAATGGAGTGATTGTTGCTGACGAGTGAATGTTGCTGTCTTAATTCCCATCAGCGACAGCTCCTGAAACCCAGTTTAATGGGACTCCAGTTACCCTTCCTGTGTCAGAAGATACTGGAATACAACCAGTTATTGGGTCACACAGCTCATCATAGAATTATGACAGACCGGGACAAGGAGAAAACTATTGAGAAAATCAGGGATCACATACATGAGCAAAAATCTCCACATTTTTCAAACTATCATATGAGTGAACAGGAAAAAAGTTTTGCTTATTAGAATGTATATATTGTCTAACATTTGCATATACATTTAGGCTTCGTGGTTTGTCATTCCAAAATCACTGAATAAATTGTGGCTTATATGTGGCTAAAACCAGTTTGCTTCATATATGCATTCAAGAAAACAATAGTCACTAATGAGGTAATATACTAGCTGTTTAGTATGTATGAATTTGATAAAACTGCATGAATTATTCAGATTATTGGATGTAATGACCTTCAGAACAAGGCATCAATAGTGTTCTTCCATAGAGCCTGAACATTTCATGTTGCCCAGTCTGCATCCAAAAGAATATCTGCCTTCCATGGTGGTGGGCCCAGTGTTGGACTTGACAAAACCCACTAATTTTGCTTGAAACCTTCTACCAGTCAGGTGCAATTGCTGTAACTGATACAAACTAATCAGAAATTAGTGATTTTGTATGTTACTGCCTGTCTCAACAAAACTGTCACCTCCACTACTCAGCAGAAAAAGCACTACAGAACATCACAACCATATAATGAATGTCAGGCTGTCACCTGCTAAGGTTTTGTACAGTGAAATCTTAAATAAATCATCATTATAAAACCACAATGGAATAGATCTTCACGGTTATGAATTGTCTCAGTGTCAATATCTTCTAACCATCTTCACCATCTGTGTAGGGTGTGCATGTGTGTCAGTCAGAGCCCTCACCC
Organism: Rhynochetos jubatus; assembly: GCA_027574665.1. Taxonomy (NCBI): domain Eukaryota; kingdom Metazoa; phylum Chordata; class Aves; order Eurypygiformes; family Rhynochetidae; genus Rhynochetos; species Rhynochetos jubatus. The sequence continues at coordinate 16,190,414 of CM050652.1, forward strand.
TTCCGAACGCAGGTCTTTCTTTGGTTGCCCCAGTGGGTGAATCTCGTGGTGCGGAGTCATACAGCAGGAGGATGGAGGAGGTGAAAGTGTAACAGCGGTCACCCGGGATGGCTGCCTGGGAGGGTTGTTCCTAGCAGTCCTTCCCCAAGCACCAAGCAGGGACCAGAGATGTGAACTCCCTCCTGGCTCCCCAGAGGTGTAGTTTGTCCCCTCTCTGGGAACTTCTGCAGTTGATTGGGATGACCAGAGGTGGTCGGTTCCTGTGGTGTGTGTCAGAGCCACAGGAGAGATAGGGTGCTCTACTGCAGGTCCGACCCATAGGCATGCTGACTAAGGAGCGTGAGGAGAGGGGATCCTCTGGGAAACCTCATTCATTAAGTGTAAGATTGGACAAACCTGTAAATGTTACAATACAGCTTCATTAATGACATGACATTGGCAGTATGACTACATATGTAGACAATGAAAGAAAGGGAGTGAGTGTGTCCTTATTTATTCAAGTTAGTCCTTCGATGAGATGAATAGGATGCTGGAGAGCACAGGTCGACCACACCGTAAGAAATGGAAAGCAGGAGAATTGATTTAAGTTTCCGGGGGTAGCCAAGTTAACAGTATAGCAGACTGCTTGTTTACATTGGATGAGTTGGGGAAAAAACCAAATAAACCAGTTTATTTTAACAAAAGAATTGTATGTTTTCTAGGGGGAAAAACAAACAAACCAACAAAACCACCACCACCAAAAATGTCAGTTTAACAAAAGGATCGTATGCTTTCTGGGAATTGGGAACACAGAGAAAAATCTGCCATTAAGGAAATAGGACCTATATCTTTTTCCTCTTTTACACCTGAATGGCTGCAAATCAGGCAATATGCATGAAACATGACAAGAAGCTAAACGTAACTTGCGATACCAGTTTCAGAGGAGTCTGATATTGGAGTGAAATATTTAAGATAGAAGATACGTGTGTAACACTGCAGGCTTGAAATAACCATAACCTAGAAGAGAATAGTTTTACTATAGCACCAAAATTTATGACTTCCTGTTTAATCCCAATGTGGATAACAAACCTCTGTCATTAAGGTCACAAACCTGTAAATACCAACCCACCTGTATGCATAACGCAAAGGTCAGGAGGAGTTCTGCCAGGCCTTTTAATCTGCTAACTGAGCAGGATTTTACCCGCATGCTCAGGGTGATGTGGATGAGCCCTGCGGTACACGGGCCTACCCAGGAAAAGATGCTGCGTGAGACAAATGCAGAGGGATAGTGCAAACTTGGCTTGGAGGTGATTGTTACATTAACCTTAGAGCTGTGTCAGCTGAAAGAAAATACTGGATACTTTTGGATAAGAAAGTATCCAAGTTACTAAAGCTATTACAGGGAAAACGTAGTGACCTTCGCTTTTCCTGTATTTGCTTAAGCTTCATGTTAGCTTGATTTGTGAATCTGGTGTAAATAAATTATGATAACCCAATTACGCTATAGGATGCCACCTACCACGGATGGGCTGCATGTATTTTTAAACAGCTCAGTACAATACAGGCAGATGTAGGACAGTCACGAGCGTTTAGCCCCCGGTAGCTGGAAACGCCCTGGACTATGAGCCTTCGATCGCTTTCATTTTGAGGCTATTTCCTATGAGTGCTGACATAATTCAGCTGCAAGAGCATTTTCTTTTGCCCACTCTATAAAATACTGTGAAAAAAAAGGAGAAGCAAAGTATCTGGACTACAGCATTAAATAGAGACAGCGAGCCTGGAAGCCCAGGGAAACATAGGCTTTGTTCTGCCTGGACCAGATTCCCGCAGTGACTTCAGACTGAACTAGCCAGGTCTCCATTTTTCTGCCTTTCAGATAAATATTGTCTCGTTACACCTCAGCGATGGGGTCGCTTAAGTCCCCCATACTTTCAAAGGCTGTCTGAGCTTTGCATGGCAGTGCTGTGTAATCAGAGGAAAGCAGAAGACCACGATTTTGTATAGCAACTTCCAGGTGGGCCATATTCCAGAAACAAGCCAAATTCTTAACGAATAGAGAAAACCAGAAAAAGGCATGAAAATAACAATGAGAAACCTGCAGTGCAACAATATTACAGCTGATTTCTTCTGAGAAGAAGGGACTCGCCTTTTGAGAGAGCCGGGACACGGCTAGAGGCCCCATCCTGCGGGCAGACCTCACCTGCTCATCTCTGACAGAGGCTGGGGCCTGGGTGTGAGCAACCTTCACTATCAGAAGCAAAACAACTTGAACTGCAAGGTTTTTAGCATATCATTACAAATTCAAATCCGGGCCTATTCTGATGGAAAATCTTTGTTAGGAATGTGAATTGTTTTGGGCAAAATAACCAGGCTTGTTTCCTGGCAGGGATACTATTTGCATCAAAAATTAATCTCATCCACCCACTCAGTTTCCAGCTAAAACACAGTCATTTCATTAGCGAAGTGAGAACAGCGATGCCTGGCTGAAGCAGCTTGGGCAAACAAACCTGAAAAAATTGGAGAAAAAGACAGCCAGAAAAATGGGAAAGCTGCGTGCTTCCGCAGGCATGAGGATCCTGGGGACTGCACAGGGCCAGGGGAGGAACCAGGAGGAATGAGGACACCGTATTCCTGCTCAGGAGAGGGGAACAGGTGAAGGAGCAAAAAATCCCAGCCCTGAGAGGGAGTTAAGCTCCTCTTTCCCAGCAGTGAGGCCTCCAAAGCCGTGTGCAGAGCCCTTTCGTGGGCCCGTGCACACGCGTGTGAAAGAGTGGAGAATGGGGAGGGGTCGAGCTGTGCGTGCAGAGCACAGCGTGCAAGTCCCACGCGTGGGTGTGGGTGTAAGACCCGCGCTTAAGCCAGACAACAGAGATCGCGTCGTGTGCGAGAGGTGCGAGTGGGGCTGCGCATGGGGCTGCGCGTGAGCGCATGTGCGAGGAGCGCCAAGGCGTGTGCGGGAAGGCGCGTGCGAGGAGAGCGTGGGAAGGGCTGTGAGCGAGGAGCGTGCATCCAAGCGACAGGTGTGGGTGTGGAGAGGGGATGTGAGGGGGTTGCGTGGGTGCAGAGAGGGGCGTGGGGTGTGAGTGGGGGAGCATGTGCCGGGCACCTGCGACTGAGGACGTGGTCTAGCGGGTGTGGTGGTGTTGGGTTGATGGTTGGACTGGTTGATCTTACAGGTCTTTTCCAACCTTAGTGGCTGTGATTCTGTGACTGTGTGTGTGGAGAGCTGTGCGTGGAGGGCCGAGGAGGGACCCCCGTCCCCCCGCCGTGCGAGGAGAGGCCCGTGCACCGGGCACCCCGCGGCCGCCCTTCCCGCGCCGGCGGCGGCGCTGCCCGGGGCGGGGCCTGCTGACGCATTGCGGCTGGAGCGGGCGCGGGGCGGCCGGACCCCGGAGGGGCGGAGGGTCCGGGGTCCGTCCCTCCGCCTGCCGGCGGGCTGACTGACAGCGTTCCCGGCCCAGGGACTGGAAGGGCCGGAGCGGGGCGGGGGGGAGGAGGCGGAGCGGCGCGAACCGCCCCGCGCTGCCGCGGCTCCTACCTATTCATTCAGGCACCTAAAATGGCTGGAGAGAGGAGGTGGCGGGGCAGGAGGAGGAGGTGAGGGGGGCAGTCGCGGCAGAGGCCCCCACCTCCTCCCGGCGGGTCCCTCCTGGGCCCGGCAGCGCCCCCCGCTCCCGGCAAGGCTCGCGGCCGCCCCTCTCCTGCCCGCGGCACCATGTCGGCCGGCCAGGACGAGAGCTCGGTGCGGGTGGCGGTCAGGTAAGCGGCGGCGGCGGTGCCGCCCCTGCGGCGGGGACCGGGGGGGAGCGGGCGGCGGGGGCCCTCGAGCCTCGGGTGACCGCGGCCGGCCGTGCCCATGAGCCCCCTGCGCGGAGCCGGTCCCCCGCGCGGAGCGGCGGCGGGCGGAGTGCGGGAGCGGGGCTGCGAGCTCCCTCCCCGTGGGAAGCGGCACCGTCGCCCAGGGACGTGTTCCCTGCAGAAAGAGTGTGTCACCTCGGCTCCTGCTGAGCCTCTTTTTCCTTGCAGCGGTTGGAAATAGCCAAAGGAGAGGGAAAAAATAAACAAGCAACCCAACCCACCACCTTTTTGAGGTCTTTCTCAGTGATTTCTCTCCAATTTTCAGCAATGACCCTAAAAATATTCCAACTAATTATAGCCCGGCGCTGCAAGTGCTTACTCATGGAAGTGAACAGTCCTTGACTGTGGCGATGCCGTTTGCATCACGGAGCTTTGCGAGAGTGGATCCTGGCAGACTGATATTTTTAGAAGGATAAAGGCATTTATCTCGCTGAGGCTGTGTCTAACCTCACATTCCGGGAGGGATGGGCTTCCGTGGGGCTGCTCACGGTGAATGAGAATAGGTATATGCAGAAATCCTGGTGGGAGTGGAGCTTGTATCGTTTTGAAACATCAGCTAATTCAAATTACTCTTTTATCAGAGATAAAAATCTGTTGTTCATCAGTGAACTCTTGGCTCTTGGTTTTCTCTGTTAAGATATTATTTTATTGTTTGAAGAACTTCCAGATTAGCCCACGGATGCCTGAATTTTCAAGATGCCTTTATGTAATTCAAACATGGGGGGGTGGGAAAGTATATATCCGTGTGTATATGTATATATCTGTGTGTATATATGTATAAGCATGTCAGTATTTGAGTTCTGATTGTGATACTGAATGGTGATTTATTTCTTACCTCTGAAGAAGTTTCCCTACATAATATTCTGAGGCATTTGGAGTATTATGCCATGAGAAATCAGACTTTAAGGGGAAGGTCTGTACCCACCTTGGAACCACTACATGCATCTCGCCTCGCTAGATGGTTCGAGGGCTGTGCAGGAAGATGAGGAGGGTGGATTGCTTTTTCTCCAGGGCTGTAGGAATAAGCGATGTTACTGCTGCTGTTGGTATGTGCGTGTGGGGGGAACGGTTCAATAACATTTTCAGTAAACAGAGAAACACCGCCCCTGCATGATAACATGGGGTGTATGCTGCAGTTGTTCATTAAAGTCAGCTGGTTGGTTCTATGGGGAGAGATGCTTTTGTGAACGTTATCTGTTGAAACATTTTTTTTCACCTAAAGTACAGAGAGCGATTATTCCAAAGCATAATTAGGCTGTATTTTTAAAAAGGAAAAGATGAGATAGGTGTGATCCTGAAAATAGGGTGTGTTACAGGTTTACAGACTGCTCTGTCATTTGAAGAAAATATTAAACATGTTCTAAGCCAAAAAAAATAGGGATGTAGAAATTCATTTACAAATACAGGGGTTTGTTGAAACTAAGAATTAAAAAAAAACCAAACCCAAACCTACTGCTGCAAATATGTTTGTAGTTGTAGGCTGTGATGGATTATAAACAATACATGGCAAAAAATTTGTAAAAGTGAATTAAAATCACCAAGCTCTTGAAAACAAATCCATAATGTTACAAGGCATAGTTCTGTGATATAATTATCTAACCAGCATCTTATGTCTAAGTGCAATTTGCTAGTAATGGAGAATTGCATCTTCCGTCTGCTTTCTTCCTTTTGGCAGATTATCTACTCACGGACAAGATTTCTCCCTCTCCTTAGCAATCGTGAACAAAAGTATGCACAATTACTTTTTTTTTTTTTTCCCCTCCGCCAGTGTCTTTTTGTAGATGACTTTTTATGATTTCTGGCTGCCTATTTTGCACAGTCCTATAATACAACTGGTCTTGCAACTCGCTGTGCATTGGCGCCATGCTGTACCGTGCATTATGTATATTACATTCCGTTTCCTTGTTGATTTTGTTCTTCAGTTCTTTTGGGGAACTAGAGCTTAATTCAGTCACGATCTCCACTGTTGTGATGAGTTAGTGGTTGGTTTTGTGTGTATGTTTCCTGAATGAGGCTTGCTCTGCAGCAGAACCAGCTCTTAGTTGGCAACCCTTGTGGTAGTAACTGAAGGAAGATACTGCAAAGGTGAATTTGCTTAAACTTTAAACGTAGGCTCTAGAATAGACATCACTGAAACGATGTTTAGCAAATTGTTTTGTTTTGTTTTTGTTTTTTTCCCCAGGACCTGGTTATCTTGCTTAATTGTATACAACAGGATTAAAAAATACTTCAGTCTTTCCAATTAGCATCACCTTTAAGCTATCATCTTGTATGCTAATTGCTCCCCATTTTCTTCAGTGTAATAATGTGTTTATGAATGATGAGCTAAATGCTCCAGTTTAGTGAAGCATGAAAACTGAAAATAGTTTGGCAGATAATAGAGTAACTAATGTTAAATTCCCCAATTAAGAAAAAAAATTCTTTCCTTATTGTCAACCACCACTGAAAGACTTCTGGACATACAATTTTGATGATGGTGTGCAACTTCAACAAAGAGCTCTGCTCTCCGTGTGACTGTGTATAGCGTCTGTTTTCTGATGAAATAGGAGGGCCCCCGTGACAGTTACCTATTCAGATGGCTGGGTGTTTTTTGTTTTGTTTTAAACTGTGAAAAACTACTGGCTTTGGAAATCTAAAATTGCCATCTTGCTTTTGTAAGTATCTTTTCAGCATATGAAAACTAGCTTTTGCCGAGGAGGCTGTGCAACGGTATAAACATCATAGTTGATGTTTCCGGAACCAAGACCACAAAAAGGATATAGGTTATAATTGTTGGGTGTCTTGCCACATTAGTGGTGTCCATAGGCAAAATACAGCATGTAGGCTTCCTGCATGCTGGGTAGATAAAGTTTTCACCAAAGACGGATCCTCAACAGCCAGTGGTGTGTGTCAGCATTGCGTTTTGGAGGGCCATTCTATGAGCTATACAGGTACTGGATGGGGTCACTGCAGTTAGTGCCCATAACCATTAGGTCAGAATTCTCCTGGCCAGACCTGAGCTGTGTCATAGGAATTGAAATAGCTCCAACTGGAGAGGTAACAGTTAGTGCCAATCCTCACTCCTCATAGCTTGGAGCCTGTAGGGTTAGGACATCCTAGCACTGATGATCTAAGACAAAGTTTGACTTGGGTCCTTTGCCTGTTTTGGATACATGCTAAACAAGGGAACTCTTGGAGAGCACTAATGTTTGGATAGAGCTCGCCAGAAGGCTTGCATGGAGACTAGTATCTGATAAAGCATGGAAGGATAGCTATTACTTGGATCCTGTTATGGAGAAGACTAGATGTTCACTTCAGTCCTCAAAGGAGGAAGGTGACCTTGATTCTCTCTGAGTCAGTATATGTCTGTCAGCCCTAGACATAGAGATGATAAGTTTTGGTGTTGATTTGTAATACTGCCTCTTAAGATGCTGTATGAAAACAGAAGATATAATTAAGAACAATGTGAAAAGATGAATAGCTGTGGAAGCTGACCAGTAGTCTGGAAAAGTAAGATGGTCATGCAGACATGCTTGGGTGACATCTCGGGTGGAGTGGACAATAATAGGACATGAAGTTGGTGAAGCTAAAGGAAGTAAGGCTTTGGCATTGGACATGTTGTCATTGTGAAAGATGGAGCCCAGTTAAAACTGCTAGTGGGCAGAAGGCAAAGAACCAGGGGAGAGAGGCATTAGGAGATGGTGTTTTATAGTCAGGTGTGTTTAACTTCAGTGAGCAGTAAAGAAAGTGTGAAAGTTTCCACTTCTCATCATCCTTGGTATGTTTCTGCCTTCTTCCCTCCTTTGGCAAGAGTACCTCACCCTTCACCTGCTGTGATTGGCATCTGCTCTGTGTTTCATCCCCTAAGCAAAGAAGGGGAGTATTGCTACCTTCCTCCTCACGTGTGTGGAGAGGCTGTGGGATCTGACCACCCAGGTCTTCCCTGAATCATCTCAAGTCTCCTCCTTATACCTGCCCTGGGTGTCTACATTGTGACACTGCTTCACAGAGGTGAAATGGTGATGTTTGCCAAGTGTGGAAATCACGTGTGCAGAAGGTAAGGGATCTGTCGGGAAACATTTTTAATAACAGTCGGTGTAATAAATGTAGGTCATGAATTAAAACCACAAAGCTTTGGTTTCTGGTATTCCAAAAGGGAGATGAAGTACTCTAGAAAAATATGTTGATTACTAATTCCATTGAGGAACAGAGAATTGTTTTTTTTTTTTTATTTTGCAACTAATCAAGCTGCTTGTGGCATGAAATCTGGAAACAGTGTTAACTTCTGAGGGGGCAGGTAAGATGTTCATCCCTTGTAACTTCAGCCTTCCACTGCAAAGGTTTGTTGTGGGAACACTGGATTCCTTCTTTTCGTACCCCCAGTTCTTGAACTGTGTGACCAGTTGGACCTCTGCTTTGGCATTTTTTTTTCCTCCTTTAATAGTTTGTGAATTTTTTCACGAATACTAATGTAGTTTGTTGTTGTTGTGCCTCCCTCTACCTTTTCATCTCTTGCATTCCTCTTTTCCAGCCTTTCCCTAATAGCTTTTACACTGAAGTTGTTCTCTATGCTAGATCTAGCTTCTGTTAAATACATTAGGAAAGAAGCAGCTGAGTGGAAGGAACCTGTCTTTTTGATAGGTGTGTTTTGAAGCACTTTCATGGGTGTTGAAATTGATTTTTCTTTCTTGGGCAGCTGTTCTGCAAACACTTACAGCTGTGTTTGAGCTTTCTACCATGAATAGATCCTCAAATGTCAGATGAATGGCTGTGTATGCTGTGGTGCATATATACCATGAGCTATGGAGGGCAAAGGTTCTTGTTTCACACTTCCCATATAGTTTTAAGCGTTCTCATAAATCATTGTGTAACTAGATAAGCAACAGCCATACATTATAGTACTATCCATTGGCTCCGTAAAATGAACCCAAGTTTTCCTGTTATTAGACAATAGTTACTACCCATCTGGAATCATGTGAAGCTGTGGAAGTTATCTGGGGAAAATGACTCAAAACCAGAATTAATGAAGTTCAGCAGTTTATCAGTATGCAAGCGTGTCCCACCAAAGACAAAAAAGAAAAAAGTTCCACAGTTTTAAATATTATTTTTCAAGGGAATGGTAGGTGTTGGGAAGTCCCTCTTTCGGGAAGAGAGTCTGTTAGTGTAAAGCTACAAAAGAGATCTTGTTTTTGGAAAGCTCATGTTGTGTATCTTTTGTCGGCTTTAATGTTTCTCTTTGCTCCCTGACTTAAACAAACATTCCCTTGTCCTTTCCTGAAACTTTACTCTACCCCATCCATGTGTTTTGCATTTTAGCTGGAAAAAAAAAAGACACGACACCATCTGCTGCTGAATTAATTCAGGTTTCATCATATCTGACTTGATCATCCGTAACTGATATTGCTTGGGGCAGGATGAAATCTGTGATCTTGCTTTCTAGGAAATAACTTCCCTCTCCACTGCTCATGTGATGTAAACACCAACTCATTATTTGATAGAGGGGGGGAAGAAATCCTAGTTGGAGGTTTCCCTTGATGTCATGTATTCCTTGCCAAAAGGTGGATATGTCTTGAATTTAAGAAGAAGAAAAAGCAATGAGTGGTGTGTGTGAGTGGTCTGTTTATGCTTGTGGATAGATTGTATTTCTAACCTGGCGTTTCCTAAGGTTTGTGGAAGACTTGGGAGTTCCTTTGCATTCAAAATCCATCGAGTTAGTCAGAATTTTCTATTTAATGGTGTTTACTGCTTATGCTTTATGGAAAGTTAGGATTTATATTTTTGGCCTAGAAATTGCTTCATTACTGAAATCAAGGCCTTCACGTTTTCAGTTTTTCTGTGTAACTTCTGTAAACTCATCTGTAGTAGTAGAATGGCCCTTGTGCTTGGGATCAAGGGAGCCTTGCTCCCTCCCTCTGCTTTCCCTTTATTTGATTTAAGTGTTTTATAGATCGCCCTTGCTGCCCACTCAGAGATGGCTGCTGGGATTCTTGCTTTCATGCTCTGATGCCTGATTACTGCTGGGGAAAGCCATTTTAGGTATATTTTTTTTCTGTTAAAGGAAAAGAATTGGTATGCTGCTGTATCTGCGGCTCTGGAACAGATAATGTTTTGTTATGCTAATATTATTCCTATGTAAAACACTTGCAAGAAGTTAAACGTATCGCTTGAACTGGTGAACGAGAAAGTTTAATTAGAAATCAGACCAGATCTGAACAAGTCCAGCAAGCGTAACCACATGAGCTGTGCCTTTCTTGTGCTCTCTCTCTTCTCCTCTAAAATTATTTTAAACCTTTGTTCATTTTTTTTTTCCTATCCTTCCTCCATTTTTGTAGTTATCCGTGTTTATTTCCACTATTCCCTAGTGAAATTTTTCTGAAATAAATGTGTCTGCTGCAGTGTGGCTAAAGGGAGAAACGCAGCCTGAGTTTTCAAGCATGTTCTCGTTTGTGTTTACCATAGCAACAGGATGCAAATGGAGAATGGTGAAAGGATTTTAAGGTCTGCGTCACAGTGAGATTTTATGCATAGAGAAGGTCTCTTCAATATGTATTTTAAAATGTAACAAACTGCTGAATCACAGCTAACAATTGATTAGCATAAAGTATTTCCTGGATAGACTCCGTATGGAAATAAGGAGAGAGGAGGGGGTACCATCTGGTACTTTACTTTTGTTAGTATCCTCAACAGATTTGGTGAAGTTGGCCACTGCTGGAATAATTAATTTCTGTATAAAGAACATTTTTCTTTTAAATCAGCTGACAAATGCTAGCCTTGCTGTTTGGGACAAAGCACCTTTAGGTCTTTAAGTCTACCTAAGAAAAGTGAATGACATCCCTTGAGCCTCTTTACTGTAGAGTTTCAACACAGAAAGCTGAGAGCAACAAAACCTTAGTAAAAGGTTATGATATTATTGTTCTGCTATACACAGCAATTTATATGCGTTCAAGTTGAATAGTCGATTTCTACTGATTGATTTAAAAATGGATTAAAGGATTTGTTGTCTAGGTAATTTTTTTGGTGTCTCACTGGTAGTTCTTGCCTTCATGATGTTACAGGAATTCTGTATACTTCAGTTGGTTAGAAAATATCTGATTTTTTTAATGTGCAGCACACTTTAGATTTAATGTAGTTTTCCCATACTTGCTCTTACATGATCCAGGTTTCTTGAAATGCTTTCTTTTGTATACTGTATCTTTGAAGTACACTTATTTTCCCTTTCGCTTATGTTCAGTGTACCTGATCCTTTAAAAACATGAATGGAACATGATTCTCAGGGTGGATAATAGTTAAAGGGCTGTAGCATGATGGTTCAGCAGTCACAGCTAAACACATGGAAGGTTATAGCTAGTAGGACTGGACAGAAAAGGCTTCTCTTGTGAGACACTGCAAATGGAAGAGTTTGATCAATGTCTTCTGTTTACCTTGTCTAAACTCATTCTGGGGTCTTGAACAAAGGTCTGACATCTTGGGTCAATGCTACAACCACCAATTGGTTGGATTTGTTTATGTCTGTGTATTTTTTTGTTATTTTCATAGAATCATAGAATGGTTTGGTTATGAAGGGACCTGAAAGATCATCTAGTTCCAACCCCCCTGCCATGGGCAGGGACACCCTGCACTAGACCAGGTTGCTCCAAGCGTCATCCAGCCTGGCCTTGAAGACAGCCAGGGATGGGGCATCCACAGCTTCTCTGGGCAACCTGTTCCAGTGCTTCACCACCCACTCTGTGATGAATTTCTTCCTGATATCTAATCTGAATCTCCCCACTTTCAGTTTAAACCTGTTACCCCTTGTCCTGTTGCTACAGGCCCTTGTAAAAAGCACCCCCCCAGCTTCCTTGTAGCCACCTTCAGGTACTGGAAGGTGCTATAAGGTCTCCCCAGAGCCTTCTCTTCTCCAGGCTGAACAACCCCAATTCTATCAGCCTGTCCCATAGCAGAGGTGCTCCAACCCTCTGATCATCTTCATGGCCCTCCTCTGGACTCGCTCCAACAGGTCCATGTCCTTTTTAAGTTGAGGGCCCCAGAGCTGGATGCAGTATGCCAGGTGGGGTCCCACGAGAGTGGAGTAGAGGGGCAGAATCTCTCCCCTCAATCTGCTGGTCACGCTTCTTTTGATGCAGCCCTGGATATGGTTGGCTTTCTGGGCTGCAAGTGCATGTTGCCCCAACCCAGGTGCAGGACCTTGCACTTGGTCTTGTTGAACTCCATGAGGTTGGCAGTGGCCCACCTCTCCAGCCTGTCCAGGTCCCTCTGGATGGCATCCCTTCTCTCCAGTGTGTCGACTGCACCACACAGCTTGGTGTCATCGACAAACTTGCTGAGGGTGCACTCGAACCCACCATCCATGTCACTGACAAAGATGTTGAATGGCACCAGTCCCAGTCTCAGCCCTTGAGAAACATGACTAGTCACTAGTTAATTACCTAATTAACTTTGTTTTTCAAAGCAGTAGTTCTTAGCATTCATGTTGTTGGGCATTTCTTCCCTTTAGCATGGGACTAAGTGGGAGACAAGTCCTGAGACCTTTTGTGTTACTCTTGAGTAGCTCATTATCCCAAGATCTTGGAGTTGCTAATCTCTCACTCAGTAGTATTGATTAAATACATTTGCTAACTGCAGCAGTACCTCTATCCTAATTTGTGCTTGATTATGTCCTAGGACAGAATCTCTATGTCCCCATCTCCAATTTTATGAGGATGTGGGAGGGCTATGAGTGCAGGTAGTGAGTCTTTTGTCTTTTCTGATTTTTTTTATATTGTTTTCCTCCTCCTCTGTCCCCATGCTCCACTGCTGCTTTATGTATTGTCATCTCAGAATTATGTCATAGGCTCCTCAGGCCAAAGATGTAGCTTCAAAAGTACAGTAAACACTTATGGTGTGATATAAATAATACATGATGTAGTATAATGAGAAAAGCAACTACTACTAAAATACCTGAGTTTGTCATTACCTTTCATGCAAAGTGTTACAATTAAAAACTCTGTTTTGTTAAAATATGTATATAGCTTTATTTCTTCCTCCCTCCGCTATTTTTTTCTGTGTGAAGAGAAAAAAAATTATGCCTGTACCCGATACTTTGATCTGTAGGAAATAGCTGACTACTCATTTTTTTAACCTGCTAAGCAAACCATACATTGCTCCCATTTTCAGTCTACATAAGTTGTCCAGGTAAGGTTTGTTTCAGTCCCTGGTCTCAAATGCATTCCTTTTGAAGTCTGGTCTTTAAGTACATATGAAATAAATGTTTTTAGGCCCTGGTTCTGCAATGTGGTGCCTTTTGAATATGTGTGTCTTCTTTTTAAGATGTCCTATCTATACATATTCCTTTGCAGACTGTGGATATTGATACCATCTAAATATTTTCTGTATTTTTTCTAGTTATAATTGTATAGTGTGTGTAAATAATTGTTATATTTAGGAAAGATTGATTGTTTTGTGAGTAAACTGCCTGAAACACATTAAAGACCAAAAAGTATCTTCATGTTGGGTTAAGGGGGAGTAAATATTTGAATATATATTTTCTAGACGTGATAGGAAAAAAAAGGATTCCACTTTTAGCTGTGTCTGAAGAGGTAGTAGGTCAGAGACAAAGGCCACCTGTTCCATCTAGATCACTTAGAGCGGTTTACGCTTCTGTCTGATCTGATCAATCAGCCCATCACTCAAACAGTAACATTGCCGTTTTGATCTTCACTAGCAGAACTCTGTTCAGCAAAAGTGGATTGGTGTTCAGAGAGGTCTAGAAATGAGATCCGAGATGCTGCTCAGCTGGTATTGACGTGTAAACTATTTGACAATTAAACATCAGTATAATTAAATATCTACTTTTTTCTTGTAGTCCCAAAAGCTTCATACTTTAGGGTTTTGTTTGGGGGGAGGGTGTTTGTTCAGGTTTTTTTTTTTTTGTTGTTGTTGTTGTTTTGTGGTTGTCTTGTTTTTTGTCTTCCCCACACAGTCCCCAGAGTGATCTACTTTAGCGGGTCATCTAATCAACCCACTGTCTTGGCTCTGCATTTTAAAGTGTAGCTGTGAATATATTTCACTATGATGTGTTAGCAAAGCTTTTGAGGAACAGATGGACTTTCCATTGTTCTCTGTCAACAAGTAAAGCCTTGGTAGGCCTCAAAGAGGAAGAAACATTGTACAGCTGAGAGCTTCAGATGAAAGTACTTTATTCTGTGCTTGCAGCCCTGAAAGCAGGGCTGGCCCATGCCAGGCCAATGCTGCTGTTGATTTTTAACACTCATGACTGCTGAATCCTGAGATATTTCTTTGGGAAGAGAGGACTTTCATAAAATGGTGTTGGCCTACATCTTGGATGATGCTTGATGAACATAAAGGGCCAGTTTGTGCTCTGCTGCTGCTGTAGGCACAAATTCAAGTGATTATGGATAATGCATAAAAAATTAAGCATGAAACAGCAGTATTGTATTGTGGCAAAAAAAAAAAAAAAAGAAAATTAGTGTATATAGAAATTGGAGTTCTTATGTAAGGTGCAAAGCAATCCATATCCTTTTTCCAGTAATGCTAAAATCTTGGCTGATGTCTAGTGTTAATTTTTGGGTGCTGAAGTTGAAGAAAAATGTGGACGGAGAAGAATTAGAGAAAAGGTAAATATCTTTGTTTAGTAAAGTTCCCATAGTGTGAGGTATGAGGAGTGAAGATTAAGACACACATTTTGAAATATCTAGAGTCAAATACAAAGTAGAAGGGAATAAACTGTTCATGTTCGATGAGCAGTGCATGAAAGCTAAAAAGATTAAATTACACCAAGAAGAGTAAAAGATAGGAAGAAAATATTTTCTTGTTGTAAGGATGGATACCCTGGAACAGTTTGTCTGTAGAGATGTGGAATTGCCCATATAGGAGACTTTAAAAAACAGACAAGGCTGATAACTGTCAGGAACATTTTGGACATAGTTGATATTACCTTGGTACAGAAAGGTAGAGTGGATAAATAAACTCAGACAACTGGGATTGAAAAGAGCTGGAAAGGTCAAATTCTGTGAAGCGGCATGTTGAGTGCCAGGACCTGAATTCAGCACAGTTGAATGATCCCATTCAGATGTCAGAATATGTTTACAGGGGTGTGATTGTGTCCACATGAACAACAAAGCCTTTCAGATTTGGAAGGGTAAGCTTAAACTAATTCAAGTTTGAAGGGACCTCAGGAGGTCATCTGATCCACCCTCCAACTCAAAGCAGGGTCAAAACTAAATTCAGGGGAGGTTGCTCAAGGCTGTATCATTAGGCCTTGGAAAAACCTCCAAGGATAGAGATTCCTCAGTCTCTCTGGGTAACCAATACTTGACTGTCCTAACGGGCAAAATTTTTTCCTTATGCTAAGTTGGGAAGTCTTTGTTTTATGACCACTGCCTCTTGTCCTCCCAGGGTGAACCTCAGTAAGGAGTTTGGGTCTCTGCTGTTGGAAGAGTGCAGGCAAGGCCTAAAAGCCAGGAAGATACTGAAGAGCTCTGTGCCTGTGATCTGCTGGAAAGGGCAAGATATGGGGTGCAACCTCTTCGCAGATGAGCTCTGAGTATCATAGAGCAGTTTCTTGGCGGACTGATCGTCATCCAGTAGTGCTGGTGATGTGGCTGCTATTAAGAGGTGATGTGTTAGAAACATGCACAGCACTGGAGGCTTTTGGTTGTTTGAGTGGTTTCTATATTCTTTCTGTTCTAAAGTGTGTTCCTTCCTCTCACACAATTCTTCCCTACCTGTCTTGAAGACTGTATTTCATGGTTGATGCAATATTGCTACTGTGAAGGGATTTAGAGGTAGATGGCCACTCCAGCACAGCAATGTGTGTGAGAGGTCCTCTCCTTTGCTTAGGAGTATGATTCAGTTATGGGTAACAATCTGCTTGCCTCTTCTCCCAGGAGGAATACATGGCAGTCACCTTCTTTCTGCATTTTCTCTGCCACAGCTTTAAGCTCAGTTATCCCTTTTGGCCAAGATGACTAACAAGAATAATTAACCTCCAGCACTGTTTAGTGTTTCTGTGCTTTTCAGATGTTCGTGTTCTCCTCAGCCATCTCATAGAGTCTTTGTTTCCCTGCCCCCCCCTTGTGACAGTTCATGTTTCAGTCTTTCAGTTCTTCTGGCTTGTTCAAACAATATCTTCTGTAAGTCAGAAATAAATGCAGACAATAGTCAGTGGTTTATCACATGAGGCACATGATAATCGTGTGAATACAACCCAGAGCATCAGTTACTTATCTTTGAACAGTTTCTTATGACTTTTTGGAAATAAATGATAATCTGTGCATTATTGCTTTTTGTCTATTGAAAAATAGATTAAAAAATCTTTATTCTTTGAGTTTGTGTGTACATATAATGTGTGTGGAGCACTGGGCAAGGTTAACATTCAGCTTGGCTTGTACTGTTGGATGTCTGCCTAGTATCTGTAAGAGCTGTCTGGTTGAAGTTCAGTCTGTTCAACAGAGACATTTATTGGTAGACTGAGGATCAAAGCTCATGATATCTGCATCTCTTGAAGATATATGCTTTCGATTTCTCAGATTGCAGCTAGGAAATCCTACTCACTTCCAAGTTCTGTCAGATATGTCAAGGACATTTGACACTGTAGTCTAGCGGGACAACTGACTACTTCTATGTGTATATTCTGTAATTTATGCATATATTTTTCATCTCTAGATGAAACTTATTTTGGGCAGGGCTATATGTCTAACCAAGGAATGTCCAGTGAGGCAGAACGCTTGTAAAGTACTGCACTGTCTTAGTGAAAATTGCCATCCTGTTTCGTTGCCTCCTTGGTATAGAGGGGGATGGTCACTCCAGCACAGCAATGTGTGTGAGAGGTCCTCTCCTTTGCTCAGAAGTTACATGAATTGGCATTGTGGGGTTTTTCCATTCTGTTAATAAAAAATAAACTGTAGGATCTTGACTGTTAACCCACTTTCTGTTCAAAATAGCAACACTGCCACAATTTTAATTTCATGTACTAGGGCATTAAATGTTTTAGTGGTAGTAACTGTATTTCAAATACTAAATTTGTAAACTCATTTTTCTTGAGTCACTCTTGTTCTTTTCTGTAGGGTGTAGACGTTTTGGTTTTTCCTTGTCAGCTAGTAATTCATCGGCCTCTTAGTTGCCTCGCACTTCTGCAAGATCTGCCTCCAGCTTCCGAAAGTCAGATCCTTGAGAATGGCTCTGGGGGTGACATTCAAATATTCAAAACCCATCAGTTTAAGGCATGACTTTAAGTTATGTTGCAACCCAGTCTTACAAGTACTAATGCATTCAATACATCCTAAGACCTATTCCCTCTGAGTCACTTCACTTTTAAAGTGCAGTATATTAGATTATTGAAGCTTGTTTTCCTTATTTGTTTGTTCTTTGAGGCTGAAGGTTCCATCTCTGGACATCTTAAAAGTAGACCAGAGGGAAAACTGCTAGGCTAAAACAAAGAAGTGGATGTATTAATATGTGAGCACAGTGTTGGTTGATGTAAAGTGATACTGGATGGATAACCTGTAAGGTACTGCTGGGAGAAACAGCTGAAAGGGATTTTTGTGTTTAAGGGGACTGTCTCTCTGCTGCAGCCATTACCAGTACTGGAAGTTCTTGGGATATATTACTACCTGTCGAGGTGGGTGATGCCATATACCCTATGTACACCAGTGTCCCCACTTCTGTGTGCCTGCATGAGCAAATGTCTGGCTACGGGACACTGGCCACCTTGCTTCCAGAGTTGGAAATGCTTAAATAATCTGCAACTTGTTTTAGTTTTTTTCTTCAGTACAACACTAAGCTACAAAGTCTTGGACATCTGCCGCTGTTCATAGCATCAGCTCTGGTGTTGGTACATCGATGACTGTCTTCTGAGTATTTGTTCAGTATTTAATGTGCTGGGACACTCCTATTGCTTATTGATCTAGGTACAATTGGAGCATGAAGGTAGGGGATGCTTCACTTCCTTTGGAAATAGGTGAGAAGTGTTTTTTCCAAAGGAAATTATGCTCTCTTTTGATGCTCTCCCTTTCTTCTCCCACAGCTAGGTAGGATTGACAAGATGGTATAGAGCCAGGGATTTTCCACCTTTATTGTGAAGTCTGAAAAGTTCAAGGGAGCTCTTTTCCTTTTTTTTTTTTTCTAATCCACAAATCTTTCTGGATATCCTTATCATATGCCATTGCCTACTGGAGTTTAGTTCAGTGTGCTTGTGCCTGATGTAAAAATCACAGGAGATTGCACAAGGACCTCTCTTATGCGGGTTGTAGGGTTCTGGTTTTTAAAAAGGAAAACTGATTTTCTTTTTTTGTTTTTTTTTTGGTAAGGGTTTTCTCACTTGTTTGAGTCCTGGTCTAGTTTGTTAACTTTAAACTGTTGCTAAGGTGGGTGACAAAGGACTTGAAAGATCAGATTTTATTGTACTTTAAAAAAAAAACCCAAACGAACATGGTTCCAACAAGAATTGTCAGAGGTACTGAAGCTGGCTGTTCCTGCTGTGACAGCAGGTTCTAGTTGGAGTGTCACTGCTGTACCATTTTCTAGCTGCTGACTCTTTGCGTGGCTCCATTTTTGCTGCCTTTGCAAGACCCCTCTGCCAGCAATGCTGCTGTAGATTAGAGCTCAACAACCTCAATGTGCTGCTTTGCAATGGCTGCCTGGGAACAAAGGGCTGAAGCCTTGTTACTCTGAAGCGAAGACTCTTCGTGAGCCTCCAGATTAGGATGATGATGGGTAGTACAGAAAATACAGGAGAGATTGTGTACATTTTTTATCCAGTCTGACACTGATAAGATTATCTGACATATTGTGTAACTCCAGCCAACTGGATTTGATTGAGAATCCAATTATGTGTTTAGTTAAAAACATGATTGTAGGTGAAGTGCAACCAGTCCTGACCTCAGACTACAAGAAGCAGGAAAATCCTCTCCTTTTCATTAGTTCCAGGTAATCCCACTCCCTGTCCTGAATCTGTCACTCACAGTTTCAGTTTGTCTTGTTCCTATTCTTCAGCCACTGGTTCTTAATAATTCAGTGGTCTAGAAACGTTTAACTTTGGTCAGTATAGTTGGGAAATAAGCTCTCTGTAGTTTCTTATGGGCCCTGCTAATTATTCATGTGATGAGGCTTACATAAGGGCTGCATTGCAGTTGCACTTCATTTGGTGGCAGAGTACTGTATTTCTGCGTAAACAAAAGTCAAGTGATAAGGCATGTGCAAGCAAAGTCTATAGTTGAAACCAGGGAGAAAACAAACTTTCCTGGGAGGCTCTTAAGGTGACACTCTCTGTGTAATTGCCATGTTTCTTTTAAAAAAATCCTGGTAGTATGTTATTTAAACAATATTCTTTTTTTAAGAACTGAAAGAATCTTCATTGTTATCATTCCTTGCTTTAGTGTTTATTCAGATTCAGTGGTGAAACAGTACAATTAAATGGCACAATTAAAATTGTGTGTAGCATGAATTAGCAAAATATTACAAATTAAGAGTGCACGGAGATTTTCCTCTTTAGCTTTGACACTGAAATTGTAAAAGCAGACTGTCATGGAAGAATTAAAAGTAGCTGTTTTAGAGAACTGGAAATTCTAGAAAAAATAATGTTGATATATTAACACCCTTTTAAGACCTTGCTCAATAATTCTGGGCAGTTTCTGTGAAACACCAGTTATCTTAAGTAGTTTTGTCTAAATATCTGACTTTTCCTTCTAAGTATCTATTACCTTAGTATATGCTGGAATTAAGAGCCTCCTGCCTCTTTTCCCCATCCCCCAAATGTTTTTTGTAGTGCTAAAGGAAATTCTGTTAAGTGGAAACAAGGCTGGCCCAAATCCTAGAGCTTTGTTATTGCTCTAGTTTTTTTTTTCTCTTTTTGAGGTTTGCTGGCAAAGCAGTGGTAGTATGTAGTGGAAGCTGAGTGCGGCGAAGGAGTGTAAGTCATGTGGGAGGCTTCTGCCTGATTCCTAGCAGTTTGCAATGCAGGGTTTGTAGCTTGCGTTAGCATCCTGTCTTCTGACTTCTTGGTGCTGGTGAGGAAATGGTCTGAAAGAGCTTTAAAGTTATGGATGAGTGTGTAGCGATATCTGTCTGTAGCTCTTAATGAACCTTATGACCTTCTTCGAAAGCTTTATACAAGCCTTACCGTAAGACCCTCCCTGACCTTTAGGCACTACCAGTATGCCATTGCCATGTTTTGTGTGAACTTGTGGTCCTCCATTTCCTGGCAAACTTCCTTGTCAGCTTAGGTATTGATGCTGGGAAACCTTGAGTGCTTCCCTTGGTGCACTGCCCTGTTGGGTCTCAAGCCGAAGGAACTCTTATCTTGTCTGATGTTAAGTGCTCAGGGGAATGAGATAGCTGCTCACAAGTTTTGTGGCAGGAACCGCAGCCATCTCAGTTGGCTTTATTGTAGTCCTGATATGTAAACAGTTACTGAAAGCTTATGTTTCTAAGGCAAATTGAAAGGGTTTGTTTTATATAGAAATACTTGTTTTGCAGGCATCTGTGCTACCTCCAGTGCATGAGTGCCTATGAACTCTTATGCAGACAAACAGCAAGTGATTTGCATTGATGATTTCTGAGAGCAGCTGGGAAATGCCTGATCTAGAAGTGTGATGTGCCAAGAAGAGCTATTTAATTCAGCCAAGACAAAGAAATGTGTTTTGACCCTGAAGAAGCTAGTCAGGACAGACTCTTCCTTCTGTCCCCAAGGAGATGCAGTGAGTGTTGGGCAGACAGAATGATCCCAGGATCAGGTGTTGCTGCTTTGTGTGCTGGAGCTGAGGGAGGCTGGCAGAGCAGTGCTTGGGCTAGCAGCTGTGTGCAGAAGACAAGGATTGTTCCAGAAACAGAGGCAGAGCCTCCCATGTGTGTAATGTAAAATTGAGAGAACTGCTTTTAATTTGTGTAAGCTACCTTGCTGCACGATTTTTTTTTTTTAATTAAAGTGACTCTGCATTAATAGTTTGGGAGTTCTGGCTGCATTTTTGTAATCTAATCAGGGAACCTGAGCCCTAATGAAAAACTAAGCCTACAGCTAGAACGTGAAGCAGAAAGTACTTAGCCTTGCTGTTATGCCAGCATAGATATTAATTGTTTAAAGCTGATACAAGTAGCAAGTTCTTCCTAGATTTTATTCACAGTGTGTATCATGAGTTAACTACTTGACTTGTGTACCTGTCAGTTTACATTGTGGTGTATTACCAGGGTGCGCTTATTTCACAGATGTGCTCTGTCCTGGAGCTAAAATTTTGCTGAAATGTACCAGTATTATTTTTATTAGTGGTAATTCCCAACTGTAGGCTGGCTAGAGCAGTGAGGTCTGCATGCTAGTAGCAATTAAACCAGGAGAGTGACTGTATTTCCATAATTATTTCAACACTGAATTAGTTCAGCCTAGCCAGCAAGGACTTTCCACCTGCATGGAGAGGAAGCTCAACTGTTAGAAAATAGAGTAGGCCGCTTTATTTTTTATGTCAAGAATGTGAAATTAGCCCTTACTTTCCTGGTGTGGTAGCAGAGCATGGTCTTTCACTTTGTTAGGTTAAAATCTCCAGTGATATGTTGGATATTGTAGTGACTATTTGAATGGTTTTAACTCTTAATGGAGAACTAGTAGAAGTAATATTGAAGTAGTGCATCTTTGACTTTAGTTAGTTGATAATCATCAGTCGATCAGTGTTTTAAATGTTTTCTTTGACTTAAGCCTTTCCCTAATATGTTTCTCCCTCTTTACCCAGAGGATGTTCTCTACTGGCAGTGGGGAAATTTAATACCCTAGGCAATGTGGAAGAAGCCATAGTAACTGCAGCTGTTTGCCCAGTGTAGATATCTTTGCCCAAAAAGAAGAAATAAGTTGAAATATTTCAGTTATTCATATAATTAGTAAAATGCAAAAATGTTTAGAAAGTTTCTAGTTTATTAGCTAGAAAATTATTTTCTCTACAGTATACATATTTAGACACAGGTCTTAATTTTAATCAAATTCCTAGTTTTCTGTCTGAAATGCTTTAAAAAAAAAAACCAGCTTTTGTTCATGCTGGTTTCTTGCCTTTCTCCAGGGTAATACACCTCAGTGTGTGTGACAGGTGTTTTCTTTTGTGAGAACCGAAGGTGTGTAAATGAAGAGAATTGGATTTGTCTGAGAAGCCACTACCCTGCCCTTATGTAGTCCCAAGTATATATTGTCTTGTAAGTCCTTCTGCTAAAATGCTGGGGATGTGAACAGCTCTGCCCTTCATGCAGACATTGCTGCAGCAAAAAAGCTCTCTTCCTCTTAGCCTTGGAATGTGAATTTGTTTGTGGAAACTGGCTTTCCTGTGAACTTCCAGAATCCAGTGGATTTCTTGTACCCGTGATGAGTGAGGCCCTGATAACCTTTATAGCAGTATCAAATGCAAAATTGTTTCACTAGTCAGCTGTTACAAGTCCCTTTCTTTTGACTTCTCTTGTTACTTAAGCTCCAGTTATTTCAGCTTTCCACTGGTATTTCCGAATAAATGCTAACTAGTCTGTCATTGACAAAAACATTTTTTCTCTTTCCCCCTGTCCCAGCTCCAGCACATTTGAAACTTGTCCTGCAGTTTGGGGACTGTCAGTTTAGATTTGCCTGAAATGTTTGCTTGCAACAAAAGAGCATCCAGCATCGTACTGACCAACCAGTTTGGAAAAATGCTACCTACTGAATTTCTAGCAAAGTTGCTGATTTGCCTTGACTTTAAACTAACTTTTCCAAGGTTTTTTTTTTTAAGTGTTATCTGAAGCCAACAAAGAGCAACAGGAGACATTCAGTCTTCATGGGGCAGCTGAATGCAGTGTCACTGCATAGGAACAGAAGGATGGAAAAATTAATCTTCAATTTTTGTTGCTCTTGTTGCTACTATGGATGTCTTTGCAGCCTTGCAAATAGGATGAATAGACACAAAGGAAAGAATTAAAATTGGGGATTGACTTTCAGACATATAAAAATATGTAGCCGAACCAGAAGGCTGAATAAGGTGGATAATATTGTTCCTTTCTACTTTACAAGTTTTAAAACAGGCAGTACTAAATAAAGCAAGTGGGTTATTTTCCCTTACTGTGCACTTAGGATTTACCAGCTTGGAGTTCTCAGTCACTGCTTGAACAGTCTACCTTCTGTTTTGAAACAGAGCAACTTCTGTTCATTAGAAACAGTCAACAATAAATATGAAGAAATTTTCTACAGTTTGCTTTGGAACATGGTGGATCGGGTGTTATGGTTACAACGCTTTTTATTACAAGGAGTGGCAGGGAAGTCATACAGTGGTTTTTGTTCCAAGACTGTCGCACCGAAAATTAAGAGTGAAAGCACTATTCAGATCAGATTATTGAAACACTGGTTTTAGCTGTCTTTTCCCATTGTGAAGTGTCTACTTGTATTAGTAGTGTTGGCTAAGCAGTCTTTCCAGTAATGATTAACAACTTGTAATTTTCTTATAACTGACCTGATCCTCCTTTTCTTCTATTGTATTATTTAACTGTATTTAACCTGGGAAGCGGCTTGTAGCTTTAGCTATAATAAGTATGTTAGTAGTCTTGTGTTTGAGTAAAATGAAGTTGGCGAAATATAACTTGTGGACTGTAGCTCATAAGTGTAAAGCAACCAACTGCCCTAGAATTCAGAATATATAACTAGGAAGATAAATTCTCTCTATGGAGGTGAAAGAAACAAAAACAATTTTCAGAGCTACAGTAGTGTTGGCATGAATGTGTAGTGACTTCTGGACTATAGCTTTAAGGGCTGGGGGAGTAAGTGTATATGTGTGAGTATTTGTGAAAAGAGATATCTGGGTCAAGGAGAAAATAATTAAGATTTCTCCTTTGTCACAGACATAGGAAAGCTTTTTAATTTTATTTAAAATTGATAGAATGCCCCTTTTTAAAAAATTAGGCTATTTTGAAGTGGACTTCTAGAGCAGAAATACATTAAGACAACTATTAAGAGGAAGAAAGTGGATGAAGCCTAGTGTTGGCATGATTGACAGGTTGTTTTTTGGTTGTTATTTGGGTAATTTTTTTAATATGAAAGAAAACCAAGTGATGTAATGCAAGATTATCTTCCTGTAGTGAATAAACATTGTTTGTTTTGTTTATTTATGAATATACTTGTGTGCTTTCTCTTGATTTCTGGTAACTTGGGATGTGAGGAAGTTCCTGAATGTATGCACTTAAAAGAAAATAATTACATGCAATTAAGTGAAATATTTTAAGAATAAAGTTATTCCTTTGATTTTACAGGTAAAAAAAAGTTTTAAAGTTGTTGTTGGGGGTGTGTGTGCAGAAGTAGTGTCATTGCTCTGCAGGTGGGAGTGTTCAGCTTTTGAACCAGAAAGCCACTGTCAATTCTGTGCCTTTAACTGGAAATACTGTGTGGGCAATATTAGTTCATTCATTGGTGTATTGTGATGGCGTGCACGGTGCTTTTTGAAACCAGCTGTCTCACAAAATTGTGTTTTTTAGTAAAGTTCGATTCTGGTAATTATAAAGCACACTTGTAATTACTGTATAGAGCTGACACCATCCACACTTGTACTGAATCCTGTACTTGGCAGGTTTGGATGGGTTAGGCAGAATGGGCCCAGGCTTACAAGGGGTATCCAAAGTATCCCCAAATCCCTGAACTCTAAATGTGACTGAGTTTAGGTTTGCAGGTACTCAGACTGTGGTTTTGTGTGGTGCTTTTGGCTTGTGTGTAGTTTAGGGTTGGTTTGTTTGCTTGTTTTAATTCCTTCCCCTTTTTCCTCGTACACCTAAATAAATGTTATTCTGCAAAGCAGCAGCGGCTACAATATTTTTGCAGGTTGGATAGCCAGTGTTCACCATGTTACTTTTGACAGTATGGTTTTATTTCAGCTGAATTCTTGAAGTCTAAAATTTCTGGAAACCGTGTCTCTAAAATACTGGCAGCACTTGTTATCATGACTCACGACTGCTGGGCTGTGCCTTCTTCAACAGGCTTTCCTTAAACTCTTTTGATTAATTTTTTTCATCTCAAGTTCCATATAATGACATTTGTTTTGCAGATTTAATCTCTGCTAAGCATTCAGTCACAGAGCAGAAAGATGCTACAGTAAGTGCATGCCTTTTCCTGATACTGCCCTAATTACATCATTAATACCAGGCTCTGGTAAGCTTTACCGGCAGCATGACTCAACTGCTCTTTACAGTGACAGGCACCAGAGCAAGAATGAGGAGAGCTGCTAATTTATGTGTTAAAGTTAAATTTTGAAAGAAATAAACCCAAAACATAATTTGCAAAAGAACTGTCAGGTGCCATGCTTGCTCTTTTGTGTATAGAATTGCTTTCCTCATGAATTCTCCAAAGAAAGATACACTTGATTGAATAATGGGCCTTGTTGTATCCATGAGCTCCACAATTGTAGACACTGGTCTAAGGACACACCAAATGACCTTGCTTTCCTCATTGCTTTTGAATTAGTGACCTCTACATTCCTTAAGCAGTGTGACTGTCAGGTGCTATTACCATAAATATTTCATAATAGTATTCTTTACTGGTTTTCAGTATTGTCAGTGATAGTGACAGATGTGAAACACCACCAATGAAATGAAGATGGTGTTTCATACTTCCATGCATGAGCTTATCAGTCATAAAAGCTAAACTTTATTTTTTCAGTAGAAACCTTAAATTTACCATAGGCAAGTGCGCTCATGTGAGAGAGGTGGATTTAATGTGCAGTTTAAGGCAGTCTTTCTCTCCTTGATTTGCTCTTTGGAAATTTGGATTGGTACATAAATATATCCAGAGTACAGCCACCAAATTGCAGGCTTCTAGCTGGTTGAACCCTCTGGGAAACTATGGTTTTGGTGACATGGAGAAGCCATGTAAACCCAGGGACACAAATAGCTCAGCTTCCTTGTGGTAAATTTTTGGGTTACATATTTCACTTGTTTCTGCATTTCCTGTGTTGGCTCTGAGAGCATTCTTTTGATTTCTGGCATGCCTTTTGAGATGTTAGGTTTCCCAGACCACCTGGGGAAGGGAACTTCATGCCTGAACCAGGTACTTGGGATGTCTCTGCTGTTCTGCAGATTGGGAGGTGATGCCCAGAAGTGCAGTATAAGCAGATTAACAAGCTGAAAGCACACATAGGTTTTTCTAAAAGCTGCTGCTCAAAATAAAAGCTGAAATGAGCTAGCACCTTCTGCAGTTCCTTTTTGCTCCTTTTTTAAAAGTTGAAAAAGATTCACAGGGATTATATTTTAAGAGTTAATCCTTACAGGAGGAGTAGGCTGTGAGGGACTTGACTATTTCAGGATATGTCCACATATTTGGTACAACATGGTGTCCAGACCTTGAGCTAATGCCAACCACCCTAGTAGTACAGCTGAGCACTGTGTTCCTCGGTGCTGTAACAGCAGAGATATTTGTGCTTCTTACTCTCTAAAATCACTTGTTCATGCTCCCTGATGAGGAGAGGCAGCCTCTCCAGGCTAGTTAGCTACATGGAGATCAGGTGTCTGTAGTCCCTTGCAGCACTGGAGTATGTTTGACCCGTGATGGCTGGGACCAAGGGCCCTATTCTGTAACTCTATTTCATGATGTGCCTGCATTCCTGTGTGGTATGAATTTGAACTTTAGTTTTTACAAAGGCCTAAATCCTTGTTTCATTTATTGATAACAATACATAAATACTTCAGGTCTTCATTCATAATTACACTTGGCTGCATTTGCTTAATCTCATTTTCTCTAAAATGTTATTTCTCCTCTAGCTTGCTGAGAGTGGCGAGTCATACAACACTAAATGCTCATTAAAAAAAATAAGGCAAGTAGCACTGTTTGCCTTAGAAATGTCATTTCCAATATCAGTTTAGATCTAATCAAATTTCACTTGGATTTGGAGGTGTTCCAGTTCTGTGCTCGGCAGGCACGTGGAAGCTTATGGTAGTGCTGCTTTTCCATCGCAGCTGACCTTGTTTTGAACTAGAAATAATCAAGGCCTGTACAAATCCTGCAGCACAGTCCCCCTTCTCTCTCAAAAGTAAAATTGTTCTCTAAAGCTGTGGATTTCTTTGCTCACTAGACAGTAAATCAGGCTAAGAGAAAACACAAGAAGGAGGTTTGGATGAAAGCATTTATTCATATTATAAGGGAAGATGTTGGAGGTCTACTAGAGGGTCTTTTAGCCCTTTGCTAGGAGTTGGGGATGGGGAAGGGAGTGTGCGAGGTAGTATGAGGTCTCTGAGGACAGGCTTGGGCCTTTCACCTCTCTGCTTTATTTTTCTTGGCGAAAGCACAGGACTGTGCCTGTCAGGGTGAGGATGCCATCTGTATCAAACAGCCTGCTAGGCTGTTACAGAATTGCACAAGAATTAATCTGAAATCATACTGCTAAACTGTTTTCTGGCTGGCCGTAGTGGCCTCTAGAGATGCAGCTGTTGTACGGTGTGTCAGGAGCCAGGCGAAAGCAACACGGCCTGCGGAACAGCCTGGCACTGCGAACATAATCCCCAGTGCAAACAGTTAATGGGTAGATGAGCTGGTCAGATGCAAGCTGCTGAAAAGGGTAATTGTTTTAGGAAATTAAATTTGTGTTTTAAAATTTAAAAGAAGTAGCTGAAGAAGTAGAGGCTGAGTGTAGTGGGGGAGAACTGGACAAATCCAGTTACAGCAGTGATTATTTCCTCAACTTAATTTAATTCCAGTTTTCCATTTGCTGCCTTCTCATTATGTACAACCTGGAAGTGAGTCTGCAGCATTGAAATGTGTATTTTATAGCAGGATTTCTGGTTTTGTTTGCAGTAAAAGAAGTTAGCTCTTGAAAATATAGTATGTCAGAGCCCTTTTGGTAACTTAGTAGCTGATCTTCCTGGATGTTTTAAGCTAAGGGCTTTAATGGTCATGTTTTAATGACTACACATGGGTTGAAGGGATGCTGATATCTTTTTATCAGTATCTTAATAGGACTGGAGTAAAATCTGGATCAGCTAGATCCTGCTCTATCTTCTGCCACAGTCCTTAATACTTTCATGTCCAAGAACCATCTATAAAGTCTTATTCTCTGGTATTGCCGAACTTGCATCAAGATATGTACCTGATGCACCTGAAAGTTTCCTGGTGTCTAATGGCAAGCCTTGGTACACATACAAAACACCAGCCTCACCTGTGCTTGGGCAGGGAGCTGGTGTAAGTTTAGGCTGAGTGACACCTGGATTCTGCTGAGTTTCATAGAACTATAGAATCATAAAATGGTTTGAGTTGGAAGGGACCTGAAAGATCATCTAGTTCCAACCCCCCTGCCATGGGCAGGGACACCCTCCACTAGACCAGGTTGCTCAGAGCCTCATCCAGCCTGGCCTTGAAGACAGCCAGGGATGGGGCATCCACAGCTTCTCTGGGCAACCTGTTCCAGCGCTTCACCACCCTCTCTGGGAAGAATTTCTTCCTGATATCTAATCTATGGTATCTATCTTTCTGTGGGCTCTGCGCACACACGGCACCTGCTAACAGCACTGAGCTCGGTCTAGACCATAGCAGCCATGGCAACTTTAGAGAAACATCGATGGGAGCAGTGCCCAGATTTTACGTAAGAACGATTGAGTTACAGTTGCAGCAAGCTGGTGCTCGTTGCCCTGTCTGGGTGCCTGGCATGTGCCCATGCCTCTTGCAGGCAAAGCAGGCTCACAGGGTGGGAGCTGACCCATAGCCATGTGCTGGGTGGCCAGTTGCCATAGCTTGGCTGCTGAGCAGTGTCTCGTGTAATCACAGTAACATGCATATCTGTAATTGCATGTCCTTTTTATATCTTACCACCAGTAAGTGTAATACAAGTGACTGGTACCGTTAACATGAAATAGTACTGTTAACTGATAGCACTGAATACTAATGTGCATCCAGGAACTGAGTTTGTCTTTCTGCAGAAGTGACACTGTTACAAATGTACCCTGAATTTGTCTTATGAGTAATTTGCTTTTGTTTATAAAGGTGGCTTTCATACCATTATTCATTCAGTTGTTAAAGTACTTTTTGAAAGCTTGGTGTTTTCTGACAGTGGAGGCACCTGAAACAAATGGATTCCACCCTGAAGACAGTCAAGGGCTACTGATAGTTCAGTATATTTATGGCTTGCTCGGAGATAACTGCCTAGCTGGAGCTTAAAAAGAAAAGCAGAAGACAAATGACCTGGACTTCACCTGCAGTTTCATAACAGTACAGGGAGTGATTTTTGACGCTGACCTTGGGAAAGAGTGCCTTGTAGTATTATTTGTAGGCATAGGGTTTGAATGTAGTTTGTATTTTGTGTCATTCTGAAGTGCAGTTAAAAAAAAGTTATGATATCTCTTCAAAAGGAGTTGGTGTGGAAGGTGAATTATTGACTTGTAGTACTTTTACACTTTTAATGAATTATATGTATGCATGTGTTTCTGGAGGAAAAAGCAGGGTAAAAGCATGCCAGTAGTACGTGTCCATCATGATGCCAAAGGAAGGGTAGGAAGCTGTTTTCCTGTTTTCTGGTTTTGGAGAGCTTTTGTTTGTTTCTCAGCTTATATTGCTTGCTATGCTCATTAAATGTTTTATTAGGTGCTCTTGGTTTTAATATTTTATATATCCACATATGAAACTTAAGTGTGTGAAATTTAATAGGCTTTGTGTAGTAAGAGGTGAGTATTGGAGAATCTGGGGTTTACAGGTTGACTTGTTTCCTGCTCAGCACTGCACATGGTTTGAGTGAAGCTGGAATTTATGCTTTTCTGAACAAGGTGAAAAGTCCTTTCTCCACAGCAGTTTTTAATAAAGAGGAACTTTACATGGGACCTCATCATCATATTTTCTTTCCAACACACAGCTTCTAGCAAGTTATTGCCATATGAAAGATTAATCTATGGTGGGTTGTGCCTTTTTTTTTCTTATTTTTCTGTGACATAAGAATAATTTGATGATTTTGCCCTTTATAGGTCACTCTTTGTCCTTGTTTGCTTATTGCTATTCTGTACAGGTGCTGAGAAGGTTATATGGTAAATGCTGTGATAAATTACCTCTTGTTAGGGTAATATTTGCAATACTTCACATGGAGATGCAGAAAAAAAATTCACTGGTCTCGTTTTGTTTAGTATGTGAAGTGAGATTAAAGGATGGCTTCATCATAGATGTGTGGAGATTCCTGGGGGAAAAACTAGATAATGGGGAGGCTGTTAAATGAACAGGTGTAGAGGAAAAAAAAATCAGTAGCTGAAAGGGTGATGTGTTAGTATCTATCCTTATATATCCATATATATATAAATAATGTATGTTTAAATCGCTGGGACAATTTTCCATCCCTAGAAATAAACTAATATAGGATGCTTTTCAAAGGGATATTATGTTATTATCTAGTTTAAAGAGGAATCAATTCTGGGAAGCCTGTCTTACAAAACACAGGGTATTGACCTGAAGATTGCTGTAGTTCCTGAACTGTATTGTCTGAGCCTGTTCTAGCTGACAATATTTTTAGCAGAGGCATTGTGCACCTATTCTACTGAGAGATTAGTTCCAGTACAATACAGTGCATTACTGTGCTACCACTGGCTATTTTAGCCCTTCCTAATTAGACAGCTTGTCCCGGTGTGCTGAGGCAGAATAGATTCAGGGGATTAAGTTTCATGTGTGTGTGGCCTGGAGGCTCTGCAAAGTACATGTAAACAAGAGTTGGGTGTGTTCATGCTTTGGAGAGGGAAGGATATGAGACAAAATGCTGTTTGGGAAGTTGCCACATCTAAGGAGATACGATTGGAAATGGGTAGAAAACACCTGGTTGAATACAACTAGGAGTAGCCTGGAAAACAGGTGGGAAAGGGTCATGTAGACCACAAAATGGGTGAAGTCAAATTGGTCCTGGAGAAAAGTCCTGGTGGCAGACTGCCAGGCTGGGAACTGGGTAAGGAGAGATGACCAAAGTGAACTCTTTCACATTTTAAAGCATGGGCGCTGCCTGCTTTACTGGCAGAAGTGACCACAGTAAGATGTGAGTGGGAAAGGTTTGGCTGTAGGCAGAAGGAAAAAATCCCATTTGATGTGTGGGGTGGGAGAGGAGGAGGGAATATTCCTGTAGCCATTGCTGGAGCAGAAGCTGACTTGCATGCGGACTACAGCTTGCCTGACCTCGTGTTCAGTGTGAATGGTAATAATTTGAGAGCCGTGAAGTTCAAGCAATACACTCACACAGTTCACAAGTGGCCAGAAATCAGGTTGAAGGAGGCACTTGTTGCTTATTCATTAAGGCTGTCACATTAGCTTGGTGCTAAAGAGAGCTGTATGGATTTCAGAGTGTCCCTTGAACAGACCTCAGATTGGGTGATGAAGATCTCTTCATTGCCCACTGAATGGATCAAGAGCAGCCCAGAGAAGGACCTGGGGGTACTGGTGGATGAAAAGCTGAACATGAGCCAGCAGTGTGCACTGGCAGCCCAGAAAGCCAACCGTATCCTGGGGTGTATTAGGAGAAGTGTGGCCAGCAGGTTGAGGGAGGGGATTCTCCCCCTCTATTCTGCTCTCGTGAGACCCCACCTGCAGTGCTGTGTCCAGCTGTGGAGCCCTGAGCATAAGAAGGATATTGACCAGTTGGAACAAGTCCAGAGGAGGCCATGAAGATGCTCAGAGGGCTGGAGCACCTCTGCTATAGGGACAGGCTGAGAGAGTTGGGCTTGTTCAGCCTGGAGAAGAGAAGGCTCTGGGGAGACCTTATAGCAGCCTTCCAGTACCTGAAGGGGGCTACAAGGAAGCGGGGGGGGGGGGGGGGGGGGGGGAGCTTTTTACAAGGGGTAATGGGTTTAAACTGAAAGCGGGGAGATTTAGATTAGATATCAGGAAGAAATTCTTCCCGGAGAGGGTGGTGAGGCACTGGAACAGGTTGCCCAGAGAAGCTGTGGATGCCCCATCCCTGGCTGTCTTCAAGGCCAGGCTGGATGAGGCTCTGAGCAACCTGGTCTAGTGGAGGGTGTCCCTGCCCATGGCAGGGGGGTTGGAACTAGATGATCTTTCAGGTCCCTTCCAACCCAAACCATCCTATGATTCTATTATCTCTTGTATGCACATTCCATTTGGGGAAGATGTCTTTCAAACCTGACACAGTTGGAATCTCTCAGGGTGTTACCTACCTACTCTGTGGCAGAGTGGGACATCATGGAAGAGCTACAAAATGAGGAAGGGGCTTGTTTTTGGGATGAAGCACCACCTTTTCTCTTAGCACTGCTTTCAGGTTTAGTGGCAATTCAGGGAGGAAGGACAGTCATCACTGCTGGGTCTCTGGATGTTGTGTTACAGTCCAGGGGAAGAGACTGAGCTGATAATGAGCTTTTAGTAGTTTCCATCGTCTCAGCTGGTCTCTGGACTGGTGTCTTGCTGGAGCCTGATAATGGTAATAAAGAATGCACTTGCAGCTTGCTGTTGTCCTGGGTGTTAGGACAGCAGAGAGCTGGGAGGTGCTGCCTGGCTGCAAGACAGGGAGCTAGCTGGGAGGATTCTCATGGGAAGTCTCTGCAGGCCAACATCGAAACTGCTTGCTTGACAGTCCTGTCATCACTGTAATAATTATCATGCAAATCATTGATATTTTAGGCATGCTGTTCCTCTTTCTGGTCACTCTGAGCCTTTACTTAGTAGTGGAAAGCAGAAACTTATTTGGCACCTGTCATAGTTTTCTTTGCTGAGTAATTGATGCAATTAGCTTTGAACTTTGTTTTTAAAAATAAAAATATATGAAGAAAAACTGGGGTTTTTTTGTTGTTTGTTGTTGTTTTTTGTGTTTTGTTGTTGTCAATGTTCATTCTACAAGTCAGTGCTAAAAGCCTTTCAGAACTGGGGGGGAAGTTGTGTTTTTAGGATACACAAAAGGTTACTTAATTTTGAAAATGTGTTTTCCATCTTGCTTTTTTTTTTTTTTTTTTTTTAGAAAAGGTCTTTCTATGCTTTCTTGTACTAGCAAACAATGCAAGAATTACCTCTGGAGCTTTAGAAGCCCTCAGAGTTCAGGCTTGTAAGAACAATTGATTGCCTCTGTGCTGTCTGCACCGGATTAGTGAAAAAGTAGGAGTCTTAAAGAAGCTTGCCCTCTGACTGACTTCATGGCGTTAAAACAAGGCAGTAGAATAGCCTACCAAGTTGGCATTTTCCAAATGTTGTTATAGGCAGCATGCTATAATATCTTATTTGCTCGATTTTTCTAGTTGTGTAGAGTGCTTTCAGGAAAAGGCATATGATTGATTTATTCTTGAAGACTTTCTCTGCCTAGAAAAAACAGGTGTTTTTTTATAAAATGTTAATTAGTCTAGAACAAAGTAAATTTATTACAAGCTTAGGTATGTGTTTGTCAGATTTTGTGTTTAGGATTTGGGTGCTGGTAGATCAAGTTGTTGTGAAGGAGCTATGCAACTCCTGAATAATTTTTAGCATTCTTAGTTTATTTAAGGAAAAAACCAAAAACCAATGACAACTTATGATAGTAACTGTTATTAGAGAGAAAATGTGACCTATATTACACACTCCATGTCATTAAATGCTTACACTGTAGAATATTTGTGCCTGTTTTCAACATTATATAGTTGTTTCTTTTCATTATATTTTTTAAAGGTTTGTTTAATTTCCATTCCACATTATAGGGTATGCTGACAAGGGAGGTACCTCCTGGTCATTCATGAATGTTCTGTAAGGGAATTTGTGTGCAGAAAACCTTCCAAATAAATTATCTTTATTCTCTAGTGCCATACAGTGGTATATAGTGAAACCTTTAGAATAAAAATTCTGAAAAATACTCCTGACAGCAATGCCCATCCCTGGGTGAAAAATTTGTAATCTGCAATAAAAAGAAGGTGCATTGTGCTCTGTGTGACTGTTTTTTTGTTTACACAATATTTCTCACTTGAACTAAAGTATATATGCACTGATACAGTTTGAATTAGCCTGCATCAGTCCACTCAGAGCTGTTGGAAAGCAGTGCCCTCTGCATCAGCCAGGACTGGCATGGTCACAGTACCCCAGTAGGTAGCTTTGGGTCCTTATGTTTCCATTAGGTTTTGGAATGAGTTTCATGTGTCTGGAGCAGAGAGTTTTGGCTTAGTTTCCTCTGAAAGGGCTATAATTTGTGCACACTGAAACTGCTCTGTGATCCAAACCAACATGCGATAAACTGTTGGGAGAATTTGCTTCAGGACAGCACAGCTACTCACAGCCAAACACTAATGTAGATATGGCCATTAAAGCACAGAATATAAAATGAATAAGTGCCTTTAAGTGTATTCTGTGTATACAGATCTTCAACTTTGTCATTGTGTAACTGGAAGTAGCCACACTGATGCAAATAGAGAAACATATCAGAATGGTTTGGGTTGGAAGGGACCTTAAAGATCATCCAGTTCCAACCCCCCTGCCATGGGTAGAGATGCCTTCCACTAGCCCAGGTTGCTCCAAGCGTCATCCAGCCTGGCCTTGAAGACAGCCAGGGATGGGGCATTCCCAGCTTCCCTGGGCAACCTCTTCCTGTGCTTCACCACCCACTCTGTGAAGAATTTCTTCTTACTTCTAATCTAAATCTACCCTGTTCCAGTTTAAACCTGTTACTCCTTGTCCTGGCACTACCTGCCCTTGTAAAAAGTCCCCCTCTGCAGCTTTCTTGTCGGTCCCTTCCAATACTGCATGGTGCCACAAGGTCTCCCTGGAGCCTTCTCTTCTCCAGGCTGAACAAGCCCAACTCTCTCAGCCTGTCCCCATAGCAGAGGTGCTCCAGCCCTCTGAGCATCTTCGTGGCCCTCCTCTGGACACGCTCCAACAGGTCTATGTCCTTTTTAAGCTGGGGACCACAGACCTGGATGCAGTACTGCAAGGCGGGGGTTTCATGAGAGCAGAGTAGAGGTGGGCAATCGCCTCCCTTGCCCTGCTGGTCACCCTTCTTGTGATGCAGCCTACAATATCGTTGACTCTCTGGGCTGCAAACGCATGGGTCATGTTCTTACTTGAAGGGTAATATAAATGGAGAAACCATGTAACGTATTCCATGATTTTCTTTGTATGTAGCTGTACTTCTGCTGTTGTATCACCCTTATATATGGCCTTATTTGTCCTGTCTTTTAAGCTGCACAGTTTTTTTAAAAATTTGTTGCTGCTTTGGGAACTTGGAAATGCTTTTTTAAAAAAAAAGTTTGTAAACAAATCACTAGTTCATGACAGCTGGAATAATATGTTATGTTGGCCTGAGTTTTTCTTCCTGATAGTTAACCGTTACACCAATTGGGTCACAAACTTCCACAATCTTCTTTACTCGTGGAGTTAGTACATGAATTTGATTTTGACAAGACCGCAAGAGTATTAAGAACTCAGAATAATTAATAAATGATAGAATAGAAGAAATCTGAGATGGCTGTGTTCTATGAAGCAGTTATTTCAGTTTGATCAGTTTCTGACTAAGCTGGAATTTGTCTCAGTGGGGAAATAAGGAAGAGTGAGACATTTACCTTTAGAACCTGATAGAAATGGGTGGTGGTTTGTGTTTCGTTTTCGTTTTTGGGTGGGTTTTGGTGTTTCTTTTTTTTTTTTTTTTTAATCTCTGAAAGTAGGCTGCTTCACTAAACCCAGACATTTCACAGAAGTGTTATGGCTGTGGCAAAGCTCCTTTCCTGTCCAAGGCAAAGAAGATATGTGAGCCTTTTCCCTGTTCTTTTAACAAGGAGGCTTTCATTTAGGATATGTGGTCTTTGGGGGTCCTTGCTCTCAAGTTACTGCTTAAACTATCCTGCATGTCTTTCATATTTCTGTTGCTATTAAAAGAAAAATAAATCCGTGTTTACAAGGCAGCCTGAAGAAACCTGGAAAGCGTGATTTCAAAGTCCGGAACAGATAATGGAAGTTACACTTTGGCAGTGCATGGTATACTACAGAAACATTCAGAGTTCTAGGCAGGTTGTCATCTTGAAGTTGGTAAGTGAACCTTCAGGGAAGGTAACATCATTTCATGAACAGTTTTACGAGTGGGTCTCTGATACATCAGTACTGTGGCTCAGACAGCTGGAAGCTTCCTGGCATGATGAAAAATTCTCTTTTTTCAGTCAATAGGGAATTCTTTCCAGATCTCTTATTCACATTGTATGTATGCTCCTCTTTCTGATGATGAGAATTTCTAATATCTCTTTTTCTCTCTCCCAAAACAGAATTAGACCACAGCTAGCCAAAGAGAAGATTGAAGGATGCCATATTTGTACATCTGTCACACCTGGTGAACCTCAAGTGTTCTTGGGAAAAGATAAGGCCTTCACTTTTGATTATGTCTTTAACATCGACTCGCAGCAAGAAGAGATCTATGTACAATGTATAGAGAAACTGATTGAAGGTTGCTTTGAAGGCTATAATGCCACTGTATTTGCTTATGGCCAAGTAAGCTTTACAACTTTAAAGTATTTATTTTGGGATAAAAGGGTTCTTGTAACTGTTCTGTCTCATAGAATTTGGAAAGCATGAACTTGGTTTTTAGTGTCTTGGTTTTATTTTAAATGGGATATTCTGTAGGAGACTGTTTAGGAATCTGTAGAGATTCTATGCATAATGGTAATTGAAACACAGAGGACATACATAGGCAGTAGATCTGAACTAATAATAATGACACAAATAACACCAGTCCATATAATTCCTGAATTCACCCCAATGTAGCAATACAAATTATGGACTTAATCAGTTGATATACAGATATGCTGTATTGAGATTCTTTTGTGAGCAATTATGGATCCCTCTGCATTTTCAGATGCTTTTGGGAAAAGGAACTTATTTCAAAGAGATCCTAGGCAACTTCAGGCCACATTGCCATATTGCACATATGGGTAAAAACATATAGATTAGATTACAAAATCTGGGAACTTTTCATAGAGAACATGCCCTCTCAGTACACTGAGCACACGTTTTACTTCTTAAAGCTGAAATATCATTCAGGACAGTGTGGAGAATGCGTTATTGTCTTCTGAATATACCTTTAGGAAAAGATTGCATAAGACTTTGTCATGGATGCTGAATTTCACCTCTGTTGAATGTCATATCTCAAGTTAGCTAGGTGAAGTCTAGTCTTAGTGAAACAAAGCAGTTTGCAGATCCAGCTTAGTAGATTAAGTTCAGCTGCATGATACTATCTTAATCTTAATCTTGACCCACTAATTAAGTGAAAACACAGCACTACTTTGTCTTCTGTAGGACTTCACATTTAATTAAGCTCCATTTTCCTCCTGAAGGTACAGCTTTTATTTTTCAGTGCTGTCTATAAATTCAGAACAAAGGTAATATTCTGCCTGAGATATTCAGACCTCATAATTAAGAAAGTAATTTGATCAACTTCAGTAAAGAATTGCAAATGCTGCTTCTACTTCAAAAATATATGTTTTAATTAGCAGTCTCAGTTGAAAACATTAGCTACTCTTTTGACCTCAGAGATGATAGCTCAAGACTGATGTAAGCAGCTTAGAGGAAGCTTGTAGGGGAAAGGTTAGGAAAGATTGTACTGGTCCCTGCCTCCTTGTATGTGATCTGTGGATAAACACTAGAGTTTGTCCAACTTGTACCGTTTATCCATTTTTTCGAAATGAGCTGCTGTTGTGCATGTTAATATTGTAAAGATGACAGATCGACTTAGTAGTCACTATCTAGCACTAGCATTCATGAAACTGCATTTCTCTGTGGTGAATTGGTGCTATTAACATGTTCTAGTGACTATTCCTTTTTCAATTTAGACAGGTGCTGGCAAAACGTACACCATGGGCACTGGATTTGATGTCAACATCACAGAAGAGGAACAAGGCATTATATCGCGTGCTGTTAAGCATCTTTTCAGATGTATTGAAGAAAAAAAACAAGCTGCTATTAAACAAGGACTTCCACCTCCAGATTTTAAAGTGAATGCACAGTTCTTAGAGGTAAATGGAATCTGTGTTTGTGTGTGTAACTTCATGTGTTTTTGGAAAGCCAGTTAAACATTATTTTCTGGTTGCTACTTTTAATTTCTTTTCCCACCAGATGTTTTGAATTCATCTTCAAGTTTTGAAAAGGAAATTTTATGGAATTGGTTTTGGCTCTTCAGTTTATGAAAAAGAATCTTTTTATCTTATTCTAATTATTTTAGTAGTTTCCTTCATAGTGTTATTTTGAAGTGTAGAAATAACCGTATTTGTCATTTATTCCTTTCTGCAGCACATGTTTGTTTGTGGGGCCTGTTGCTCTTGCCCGTTTATAATTCTTTACAATAGTGACCATGATTTGCCTGCTTGTGTCACTTCATTGTAGATTGCTTTGGCTTTCAAAATCTGTTCAGGAGACTGGTTATATTCCTTTCACCAAAGAAAGAACTTAGCATAAAAATGCTTCTTTCTGTGAGCCCTAATGGTTTAGGACTGGGCTTCCATGTCACTGTTCCAACTTTCATTAGGCCCAGAGAAAAGCTGGGTCAGTGCTGTGGAAAAACTGTTCCCTTTGTGTTTTCTTGTAGACACAGCTTTTGGTAAGAGAGGCCATAATATCTGTGATCTTTCCGACCTGCACCAGCTGTTGGTTTAAGTCTTGCAGCTTTTATGCTGCGTCTCCTGCCCATGGAACTATTTTTTTAATTTGATTGATTTGGGTGTAACATATTTACATTCATTAACAAGCTGCAAAATCTGATGCTTTATGCACATGGAAGGAAAGAATCGATTTAAGGAAGAGCAGGTGTAAATGTGTATTGCTAAGTTCAGCATTTGAAACTTTTGTATTACCCAAGAGAAAAGCTGTCAGTTTTTATTAGTGCTGAAGTAAACCAGGTCCTTCAGTTATATGTTTTAAAGATTAACAAGCGGCATTAATTTTGCACTGCTGTAGGTTTGTCACCGCTAACCTTAAGCAGAGCTTTTTGTTTCTCTGGCTAATGTTTGCCTAGAGAGAGCCCAGGCTTGCACACAGGCTGTGGGAATGCTGTACCCTTCTGTTCTTTCTGTTAGAACGCTGGAGCTGCAGCTTTGTTTCTGCTTAGCTGGAACAGTAGTAGTGTAAGGAGTAGTAACCTGTGTAGTTTCTGAACTCCTTGTATTTTTTTGACATAGCATTACAAATCTCACTGTGAGACTCTCAAAATACCGAGTAGTAATTAAATGTTACTGCGATAATGTTATGTGGAATTACAGCCATTTCAACATATTCCGGATGAAGTGTACATACTAAAACCCATCTTGTTTATCTAATTTAGGGAAAGGTTAAATGATATATATAATAACTTCTCCCTTAACAAAATGTCTTTTTTTTTTTTAAATTGTACTGAGGCTAAATTCGAGCTTTCCCAGAAAGAGCTTTTTCTGATTAGTTATGTATTATACGCTACTCTTGTATCAGAAAGTATTCTCTTCCTCCTAGCCTGTCCACCATTAGAGCTGGCTTACCTGAACAATAATTTAGTCATTCAACACATTGAAGCAAAGTTTTATTTTGGAATAACTTTGAAGTCTCACAGCTGGGTAGTTCTGGGTAACAGTGACTTATGTTTGATACTTTCTTGCTTTTCTTTAGTCTGATGCAGTCTGCCTCTCAACTCCTTGCTTTCCTGCTAACTTTTCCAGAAGATAGGCATATGCAGTCCCAAGCAATTGTAGGTGCATTATCAGGATCCTCTCTAAATCATGGCATTGGTTCATTTGCACTTAGCAAGGTAAAACATTAGTAAGAGGCTCCTACTTAGAATATTTATGCTTAATAATTAATTTCTTTTTAATATATAAGGAATTAAAAGCATCACATTCACAAATGCTGACCCTTTTCTTCACTCATGAGAAGACAAAGCCTCTTGCTATCAGTGTATGGAAAAGCATATTGGCTGAATACAGATGTATTGCACTGGTTCTTGGCCTTTTACCTAGGGGCTTTTATCAGGGATTTAATCAGTCTGGCCTAAACTCTGCTAAAGTGAGTTGGTATAACCAAACTGAAGATGCTGGAACTGTTCCGCTATACATCAGCAGACACCTGAGCCATGAGATTCCCAGTGGGACACTTCTTTTCTGGGATTTTTTTTCATGTTTGCTGTGATATCTTCAATTGAATCTAAACACCTTTCCTAAAACCCAGAACATTGTTATGAAATGATTATTCATCTCCTCTAATAACAATAACTGCATAGTAATATCTGTCTTTGCTGGTTCTGATATCATTTACTGACCTAAAAGTCTGATGTGCTTAATGATACTGAGTTGAAAGACCACTAAATCATAGGATCATAGAATGGTTTGGGCTGGAAGAGATCTTTAAAGATCATCTAGTTCCAACCGCTCTGCCATGAGCAGGGGCACCTTCCACTAGACCAGGTTGCTCAAAGCCTCATCCAGCCTGGCCTTGTACATGTAAATGTACATGTATTTATCTTCGGAAGACCAGTGAAACAGGAAGTAAGCATTAAGCAGCTTGAAACATGTAGGAAGTAGTTGCTGTTGCTCATATGATTGTGCCTGAAAGTTGTAAACTATAGCTGGGGCACCAATGTGTAGCTGTTGTATGGAGAAAAGTACAAAAGTGCTGCTCAAGAAACCATGCCATAGTATTTCTGTCCTGCTGGTTGGTGTCTTTAATAAGCAGCTTGCACAAAAACTATTGTATATAAAATTCCTTCCAGGGCAGGAACTGTTTATCTAAATGAAAGAGAAGACATAAAATTACTAAGGTGTGAGAGGATCTGAGAAAAGGTGTGATGGCAGGGAGAACAAGTGGAGTGAGTTTGAAGTTGTTTGGAGGAGGGTGCAGCCAACTGAATCAACAATACAGAAGCCCAAGGTCAAACCTGAAGACTGCAGATGCCTGCTACACAACCACTGCTGCCCTTGTTCTGCTGGCATCGAGTGCCTCCCTTTGCCTGGTCCCGTCAAAGAATTTTCTCCCAGGTCTGATGATGTGGAGGAAGTTACTGCTTCTTTGGGTGGCATAAGAGTAAGGTGTGCAGGTTTGCAGCTGCTCTGTCTGTCATCCTATTGTCTGTGTAAGTTTGCATTTTCACAGTATCTTTTTCTGAGAGCCTTTGCACTTGGGATTTTTAGAACTCTCTGTATGTGCCATGCACAGATTTGTTAGACTTCGGAGGAATTCCTTCCTAAAGTAATTATTTTTGCCTTTTTTTTCCTTCTCAGCTTTACAATGAAGAAATTCTTGATCTGTTTGATACCACACGTGATATTGATGCAAAGAATAAAAAATCAAACATTAAAATACATGAAGATTCAGCAGGAGGAATTTATACAGTGGGTGTTACAACCAGAACTGTGAATGGAGAATCAGAGGTGATCACTGAAAATAAATTACTCTGTAGCACACCAAATGCATTCTAAAAATGTTTTCTGTATGTTTTGTTAAGCAGTTAAAAATAGAGGTCATGTTGGCTAACATCTGCATTGTGGACACTTTAGGAGTAAAATTTAGCTGAAATTTTTATTTTCTTCAGTTTCTGTAGACTTAAGTCTCATAAATGCTTGATATTAAGTGCATGTAACTTTCACTTAATGCTAGAAACAGAATTTTGCTAATACAGTTCTGCTGGGAGAGAAAGCTTTGGCACTTGTATACATCTGATCTCTCAAATCTTATATGTTATTTTTTTCTATGACAGGAAAGCTTTGCATGATGACTGACATGTAGTAAACTGCTGTTCATGTGCATTGCAAATCTGAATACAAATGTTACTGTATGGTACATTTTTTGTCAAAAATACAAAAATGGTACATGTTTGCACAGGTGACTGGAAGAATGATTGCTGTGTTTCTTACGGAAAACACAAAAATTACTTTCAGTTTGCTTATACATGAATGTTTGTGCTCTTTGCATATAGGAACTGAAATCATAGCAAGGAGAATAAGCTTATTTATATCCAAACCAAAAAGTCTTACAGGAATATTTTTTTAATTTAAATTGCAAGCAATGCAATGCACTTCTTGTCTGTTTTCTAGATGATGCAGTGCTTGAAGCTGGGGGCTCTGTCTCGGACCACCGCCAGCACTCAGATGAATGTTCAGAGCTCACGGTCACATGCTATCTTTACTATACACTTATGTCAAACCAGAGTTTGTCCTGCCTTTAACACTGTACGTATCTTGCTGTTGCTATATTTCACTTTAGTAACCATTTTTGAAAATGTGAATATTGTTTTGGCAGCCAATGCTATTTCAATTGCACTTAGTAAAGATGCTATAGTCATCATCATGCTCAATGAATTTGCTAAGCATTATAATAATTTGATTTAATCTGTGTATATGTAACCATTCTCTAGCCAGAGGCAACAATAAACTGCAGCCTCTTACATGACCCTGCCTATTCTCCTCTGGCGTTTTCTTCAGTATTTTGTTGCAACATACACAAATAAGAAAGTTAAAATATAATTTGTCTTTAATTGGGAAAGCATTTTTAAGGGTAGTTAGTAGTTAGTGGGTTTAAGCCTGCAGTCAGGTAACTGAAAATACTTGGGTATTCCAGATTTGTCTTGATGTCCAACAACAAGCAAGTAGAAAAGCATTTGATTCCGAAGCTTACTTAGTGTATTTATTTAAAATAAACAGCTGTATAGAGAATAGTGTATATATATACTCACCATGTGCAGATGTGTTAAGTGTATGCACTTAGCCTGAAATTTAATCTGTGAACATACAAGGACCTGTTCTGCAGAAGACTTTCATGTGAATATTCAGTTGTTGCTGTTTGGTCTGTCTTGTAAAGAGAAGAGTTCTGAATAAATCCATATTGCTGAAAACTACCTTCAAAAGGACTTAGTTTGATTATTCTAAGCATATAAAAAGATGTTAAAGATTTATTTTGAACTTCTTTGTACCTGGCTAGCATTTTATACATAGCATATTTTCTAAACATGTGAACAGTGATGTGGATTTGTAATGCTTTGGGGGGGTGGGATGTTGCCTTTTTTAACACTACAAATAATCAGTTGCATGCAAAATGAGGGTCACTCACTGGTCCTTTGTGGTATGTAGCACTGCTTTATACACCTGTTAAAGTCACTTCTTCCTGCTTTCCACACTGACACTGGACCTGGTGGTGTAGACAGCCGTCTGTCCTCTCACTCGGTAGGGACTGGCATCACACTCGAAGCCCAGGTGGGGCACTCAGTCACTGTGTGGTGGGACATGGTCTGCTCAGAGGTTTTGTTGAAAACTGTCCATGTAGCTGGGGAGCGAGAACTCATCTGGGTGCCTCCTTTTCTGCAGGCTGTCAGCACAGCAATCCAGTAGCCTTCCCCAGCAGCTGAGCCATACACAGGACCCTTGCCTGGCTCTGCCCGGTCTATAACAGAAGCTTGTGTTACCAAGAGGAATAGGTGGTTGCCTTCTGCCTTGTGCCAACTTGTGTTTGTTCTTTTTTGAGAGAGATGAGCAAGATAACTTTACTGTCTGGAGCAGTATACTGCTAGATCCTGAATCTGAAGACAACACCCCCTTTTTTCCCCTGCAGTATTTAGGAGAGTAGAGATTAGACCTGATGTTGGCCTCTGAACACTCCTGGAATATAAATTAATATGAACCCTTATTGGGTGGCCAGGAGAGATGCAGCTCAAGTTTCTGTTGTTGCTGCTCTCTGTAGACAGCACTTTGGGAGACCTCTGTTACTAGGGCAACACAGTTCCTGGGATGACGGTGTGGGCTCTGTGCCTGTCTCCCTGTGCCCGGTTCCGCAGCCCAGGGTGGGCAGGCAGCCAGGGCTGCAGTGCACAGACACGCTGATCCTCATGCTGCATTCACGCTGTCTGTGCTTCTCATAAGTTTCTGGGCATATGTATGATTTACTAAATAAGTGAGAGAGAAAGGGTGCATTAATCATTGCTTTGAGGCCTGGGAAAGGGTACCACCAGCAGCGTAAATCTCAAAATAGCCAAAAAGGTGCGATAGTCTCATGAAAGCGGCACAATTCCTGTTCCCTTGTGAAACTGCTACAAAAGACCACTTAAGACGTATGAAGTGTTTAACTACTTTGAGGACAGTGTGGTCTGCAGCCACCCGCAGAGCCCCTTGCAATAACAGAGGGAGCTGTGGGCTAGCTGACTAAGGACATTAAAGGTTATTGTCACAGAACACCTGAGAGTTGTTTTTAAAGGAAAACCAAAACAATCTATGCTTACTGTGACAAAATATTCCTAATGAAGCTTGCAGATTGGGCCATGTGAATATAAGTCCAGTGTATAGGTGATACATGCCTATTGCATGCTGCCATGGCAAGTAGGTGTAAATTGTCCTGTCACGGGTATCTTAGCAGGAAGGTCAGGAATCTTTCTCATTCAGTGTTGCTTTCATGACAACAGGTCTAACTACACGTAGAGTAAAATAAATCTTAACAGTATGTGGTACAGCTACACTAATTGACAGAAAAAACTTGGCATTACCTAATGAAAAGATAATTTTACTGCAGTGCTTTGGGATGTGAGATGGAAAGAGACCGGGGCTGTGGTACCAGCCCTTAGCCCAGTGTGTACCTGGGCAGACTTGTTGCACTGATGGAGGCATGTGTCAGGTGCCAGTCATTACAGTTTGCTTGGGTGGGGGAGGAGGGCAGAAAAGGAACCTCTTCTTTCTCCCTTATTCCCTCTACTGTCCTTATTTCCTGGTGGAATACTAACTGCAAGGAAAAATGGCTTAAAAAAATAACTTCTAAAATAAAGTTGAAGAATCATCCCACAGGGAAGCTGATGGTGGGAATCAGAGAGGTATAAAATCAAAATATCTTTCAGTTATTTGTTAGGTTTATGAGCTGGTAATTTAGGAGGGTAAATATTATGAATTCTTTTTCTTTTTTAAAAAATTAACTTCCTTTGACAGCTGACTTAAAACTTGCATTCCAGGAGTGGTACAAACTTTGTTGCCCAACTTGCCGATGAGTGGGGTTTTGTTTGGTTTTTTTAAATATGTATCCTCTCCCTTGCACTGAAACAATTGTAGCCCATGCTCAGAAGTAATTGGTACATTGATATTCATGTGTCTTAGAGCTGGGTCTTCAAGAATGATATGTTAGTGGATATGACTAAAGTGGAGACAGTTTTTAGAGAGATACTGATCTTGTTATAAGAGAAGGAGTAAATAGGGAAGGAGATGGACATCACAAATGGCTAGTCTTGTAAATAACTG
Organism: Rhynochetos jubatus; assembly: GCA_027574665.1. Taxonomy (NCBI): domain Eukaryota; kingdom Metazoa; phylum Chordata; class Aves; order Eurypygiformes; family Rhynochetidae; genus Rhynochetos; species Rhynochetos jubatus. The sequence continues at coordinate 16,235,309 of CM050652.1, forward strand.
TTGACTGAACTTTGTAGTAGACAGATGTGAAAGATCTTACCAGGCTTTATGTGTCGTTCTTTATTTCAGGATAATGCCACTGATAACAGGATAATATCTGAATCGTCTGAGATGAATGAATTTGAAACTCTCACGGCCAAGTTCCATTTTGTTGATCTAGCGGGATCTGAAAGGTTAAAGAGAACAGGAGCTACTGGAGAAAGGGCAAAAGAAGGCATTTCCATCAACTGTGGACTAGTAAGACTAAACAATTTGTTTCCATAGGCTGTTGGGACCATCTTCTCTTCCTTTTTGGATCACTTTTTTTTTAGTAATCCTTGAAATACAAATGTGCAGAACAAGGACTGCAGCAATTGGTTTCATTACTGGGTTCTGCCTTGCTAACTCTTTCTTGGTTGTACTAGATGCTAACTAACAAATTACAGTACTTATAACTGTTGTGAAATATAGTTGGTTACTCTAACTTTTAAAAGGTATTGTAAAGGTATTCCTTTTACATTTTTTTTAAATTCTGTCAAACCCAAACAATTGGAGAATGTTACAAGCAGTTTACAAGGAGTACAGGCATGTAAAACGTGGATAATGAATAGATTTAATTGATCAATAAATGCTGGTTCTTTGTTATAACTAGGAAACATAATGTAAAGCAATGCCAGGCAAAACACTTCTAAGCAGAAATGAAATTTTTAACGTACAGCATCACTTTTTTTTGGGCTGTGTGCTGTCTCTGAATGCAGTTTTTCTTAAATTAACTGTTAAATGTTTTATTCAATTCTGACTACACTGAAAAAGAGAGTGGGTGATTATCAGTGGGGATTGTAGATTCATGCCTTTGTTTTGAGCTACTTGGCCATGTGGAGCATCTGTGCAATTCTCTTTTAAAGACTCAAAAATAGATGTTTATTTTTTATGTGGAAACATGCCTTTTCTGGTCTGTTGTGTAGTACCAGAAAGCTATTCTGCAACTAGAACTTTCTTAGCTATTCTCTTGTCATCACAACAGTGGTTGTATTCTGTAGATATTCTGGTATATTACATGGAAGAGAAAAAGGTTTCAGTTCAATTTCATCATTGCTATAAGCACAAAGCAAACAGAAATTTGGGGTTTAGATAATACAGATGTGTCCTTAACAAACAGGATACAGAATGCACGGAAGTGAAAATCAGTGTGATGAAAGTAATATTTTTATATGATCACAAAACTTTCATTTACAGTGAATTCTAGCTCTCAGCTTTGGGAAACAGACTGATAGTGATTTAAATACTTCAAAGCAGTCATGGAATGTGGTGTACATGCACAGTGCTTCAGCTGCTGGGTGCAGTAAGGCGATTTTCAAGACTAAGAACTGGCTGTACAGGGTGCCATCTAGAGGCATATGATGGGAGTGCATGCAGTTGCACGTTGAAAATAATTTTAAAGTCGACTCTTAGGCTGCTTATAAACGTGAATTAGACCTTATGAGCAATGAAATCGGACAGCCATGGACTACATAATTTCAAGCCTTAAGCTTGATGGATAAAGCAGATGGATAAAAATAACTGTAAAAAGCATATAGCTACTGCTAGAAGTAGAGATCAGCTTTAATAATCGTCAGAAGTAAATGCTTGTTACACGAAGTAGTTCTAACTATAGTTTGCGACTGTCATGAGATACCAATAGGCAGTGCACACAGATTGGACTAAGCACTTCGTACTTGTAGATACCAGACTGCAAGTCATCTGATTCACCGTCGATAGCACAAAAGTTTATAGATGTGTACTGTAAAATGTAAAAATCTTTAGAAATATTTTTGATGTTAACTTTTATGAGTATATTCCATTTTTTCCAAAATATGCAGTGGAAATATCAGCAGCACAATATCCTCACTTTATAGCTGTTTTAAAAATAAAACTACTTGCCAACTGATTCTAATTTGTGCTTTACATGATTTTGTTTTTTTTTTATAGCTGGCACTTGGCAATGTAATAAGTGCACTGGGAGATAAAAGTAAGAAGGCAACTCATGTACCATACAGAGATTCAAAGCTTACAAGGTTACTTCAAGACTCTCTTGGGGGAAACAGGTATGAAAACTAAAACATTGTGTGTATTTAATTGTGAATGAACATCAATGCATCCATAAGCATCAGAAAGTTAAATATTAAACAATGATAAAAATAAACACTCTTTTTGTTGGAGGGAGGTTCCAAAGATAATTACTGTCATGATAAAAAACACAGTCAATGCAGGGAAAAGATTTTAAAGAGGCTTTTTGCATTGTTCTTTTCAGTGCTGTTGTAGCCTTACTAAAACATGAGGCTTCGAGTTACTTAGAAGTTACCATTTCCAGGACAAGTCCTTCCCATGAAGACATCTTTAGATTATAGGCAGCATAAATGGTAAACTTCATTACTGTGTGTTAGCCTTATTAATTACAGCATAGTTTAAACCTGTGATGAGTTTCTCCTTCAGAGTTTTTCCCTTGTTTTCCTTTTTTTTTTTTTTTTTTTTTTAAGTGGTGCTTAATTGTTTGCTCTGATTGCCATGTGCAGGAGCTTGGAGTCAGTTTATCACAGACACTGCCATCTTTTTGTAGAGGTTGTATAACTTGGACTATGGTGCATGTATCCAGCTATCCGATGTTAGATTGGAGCCTAATAAAAACAAACTACTATGTCACCAAAGGTGCTTGTATGAAACTGTTCTGTGTACCTGCTGCAGAGATAAGGAAGAGATGCTTTGGTCTCTGGAAACTGTCTAAGCAAATATGTAACATTAAGAAATACAAATACAAAAGGGACTGTAGTTGAGTATGTTTTAGCAAGGTAATACTCTTATTCCTGTATTTAATCCAGAATAGCTGACTGCTATTTTTAGGAGGGCAGGAAGTTTTCTGAGAATTTCACAAAGGAACATAGAAAAGTGGAAGAGAATTCTTAAATGTTGCTCTGCTCTTCAGAGACAACTTTAGCAACACCCTTCAGCGCTACAGTGCAAGGAAAAACACAGTCAGACAAAAGGAGTGAAATAAAGGCTAGAATTTTCAGAAGTGCTTCAAGGAGGCAGAAACTCAAGAATTGTAACAAAGCAGAAATCAAGAGTTTAGTCGTTTCCAGAAAGAGCTTAGAAGAGCTATTAATAGCATTTCTTGACCAAATTTTATGTAAAATACACAGACTAATAAGCATTTTCATTAAACCACTTCTAAAACTGTACTTTCATTGGAATATTCTTTTAATGCTAAATTATTTTCCCATCTTATAGCTCTACTGCTCCCCCTCCTGTTCTTTAGGAGACATAATATAGTGTACAATGTACAGACAGAAAATGCTGTCCCAGAGCATTTACATGGATATTCATTCACTTATATTCTTTGTCTGTTTCTGACTGATGTTAAATTCGTGGACACCCCCTGCCACTGCCACCTATTTTTATTTATGTGATGTAGAAGCTAAGACATGTGAAATTTGCAGTTTGCTGTTAAGGAAGAGTTGTACATAACACGATAAGAAAATATTCTAGTCCATGCTTTGGCAACCAAAACATGTGGGAAAGCTAAATTTTAATAAAGAGGCCGTAAATATATATTTCTTGAATTATTCAAGTACGGATGTGAAGTAGTGGTGTGTTTGGATGGGATTTTCAAAGCATAAAATATGAAAATTGAAAACTTTCATAACTTTGAAGGAGTAGTTTAAAAAAGTGATAAAATAAAGGACGTAGAACAATTATTTTAAAAATTAAAATAAAATTTAAAAATTTTTCCAAATTAAAAAAATATTTTGAAAAATAGTTCATTGTACAATTCAGATAGGAAAGTGGAGTTCAAGTTATTCAGTTTTCAAACAGACACCTACCAGAACTAGTCATCTGACTTTTAGAAAATTGATCACATTATGAACTGAAAGCACAAGTAGCCCTGATGTCATAATTACAAATCTGTTCTTAATTTTCATGTTATTTTGCGGGCTAAACCCAAATAGTTAGGGAACTGACACAAAGGTATGCTGGGAGCCTGAAGAAGAATGATGAAACTGAATCTTTCTTGTATCCTCAGGCTAGTTACTCTGTCCTGTTTAGTTTCCCAGTGTGTGTGGTGAAAGTAATTGTTTCATAAAACCACAGAATGGTTTGGGTTGGAAGGGACCTTAAAGATCATCCAGTTCCAACCCCCCTGTTGTGGACAGGGACACCCTCCACTAGACCAGGTTGCTCAAAGTCTCATCCAGCCTGGCCTTGAAGACTTCCATGGATGGGGCATCCACAGCTTCTCTGGGCAACCTGTTTCGGTGCCTCACCTTACACTTAATCTAAATGTCCCCGCTTTCAATTCAAACCCATTACCCCTTGTCCTGTCACTACAGGCCCTTATAAAAAGTCCCACTCCAGCTTTCTTGTAGGCCCCCTTCAGGTACTGGAAGGCTGCAATAAGGTTTCCCTAGAGCCTTCTCTTCTCCAGGCTGAACAAGCCCAGTTCTCTCAGCCTGTTCCCATGAGAGAGATGCTCCAGCGCTCTGATCATCTTCATGGCCCTCCTCTGGACTGGCTCCAACAGGTCCATGTCCTTTTTAAGCCAGACCTGGATGCAGTACTGCAGTTGGAGTCTCATGAGAGAGGAGCAGAGGGGGAGAATCACCTCCCTTGACCTGCTGGCCACACTTTTTGTTATGCAGCCCTGGATACGGTTGGCTTTCTGTGCTGCCAGTGCACACTGCAGCTCATGTTGAGCTTCTCATCAAACCAGTACCCTAAAATTCTTCTCAGGTCTGCTTTCAACCTCTTGTCTGCACAGCCTGTACTTGTGCTTGGGATTGCCCTGACCCATGTGCAGTACCTTGCACTTGGCCTTGTTGAACTCCATGAGGTTGGCAGTGGCCCACCTCTCCAGACTGTCCAGGTCCCTCTGGATGGCATCCCTTCCCTCCAGCCTGTCGACCACACATCACATCTTGGTGTCATTGGCAAACTTGCTGAGGGTGCACTCAATTCCGCTGTCCAGGCCACCAACAAAGATGTTGAACAGTACCAGTCCCAGTACTGACCCTCAGGAATGTGATTCAAAACTGGTCTCCGCTTGGATTTCGGGTCATTGACCACAACTCTTGGATTGCGACCATCCAGCTAATTCCTTAGTGGAGTGGTCTGTTTGCCAAATCCATGCTTCTCCCATTTAGAGACAGGGATGTTGACAGTTCCAAATGCTTTGCACAAGTCCAGGTAGATGAAGTCAGTTGCTCTTCCCTTATCCACCAATGCTGTGGCCCAATCATAGAAGGCCACCAAATTTGTCAGGCATGATTTGCCCTTGGTGAAGCCATGTTGGCTGTTCCCAATCACTTCCTTATTTTCCATGTGCCTTAGTCTAGTTTCCAGGAGGATCTGTTCCATGATCTTGCGATGTACAGAGATAAGACTGACTAGTTCCTCATATTTTCCTTTTTTCCCTTTTTATAGAGTGGGGTTATGTTTCCCCTTTTCCAGTCAGTGGCAACTTCACTGGACTGCCACGATGTTTCACATATGATGGAGAGTGGCTTAGCAACTTCATCCACCGTTTCCCTCAGGGTCATGTGGATGCATCTCGTTAAGTCCAGCAGACTTGTGCATGTTCCTTAGAACTTTCATGTTCCTTAGGTGGTCTTGAATCTGTGTTTGCATAATTTTGAAATTATGGAAGGTGAATATCAGAATCTGGTCTGCCTAATGGAGATATTCCTCCATTGCCCTGGAGATAGTGCACTCCCCTTAATGCAGCCACCTAAGCTTTCACATACAACAGAGAAGAAAATTCCTCTAAAGCCTAGATGGGATGACTCAATCCATCAAATGTAGGGGTTTTTTCCCCTATCCATTGAGAATTTAAGCCATGTAGGTATTTTCAGAGTATGGTCTACAGCTAGAATTGTACTTCTGACCTCTCTAGCCTGTTCTCTACTGATGTGAAATGAGAGTGTGCTCCAGGGAGCAAGGAAAGGGGCCCTGATTCTTCCATCTGCCTGTTTAATGATGAAACCACTTGGTTGAAATGAATAATTTTTTTCTGCTTTTGTCCAATGGGTTCTTGCTGGTTTGTATGCTTATTTTTTCATTTGGAACAGGGAGCATGTTCTCACCCTACTTATCCCATGATGGGATGGCTAGAGGGTGTGGTAGGAACCCAGAAGAAAGATGATTGTTGATAGTGGTCTCAGGCCTAGAGCTCAGGTCCTGCTGCTTTTTGTGGAAGTGCTCTAAGCAGTGGCGGTATGAAATATGGAAGAAATAGTTATAGCCAGGTGTACTAAGGATAAGTACTAGCTTTTGGGCTTCTGCTGGGGAACAGAAGATAATTTACAGTGAGGAATTCAGGCAGTTTAGATCTGGCAGAACCTGAGGTAGACAGGAGGTACCTCAGGCAGTTGTGCACATGAGTGGACAGCTAAGGTGAGCGTTAAGGCAACTTTCAGGTTAAGTAGGTAGGAACCTCAAATAAGAGTAGGCAATCTTGACTACTGTATGATCCAAGTCACTGTCTAGGACCTTAGACTGATCTTAAGGACTTAAATCTGTTTGTGTATGATTAGGTAAATGGAATATAATTTAAATGACGGTTTTAGGAACACTAATTAATTGCTTTTATAATTTTACATGTAGAACAATTAATGATCTAGCATCTTCTCTGCTATGCTAGGGTGATACAAGACATATCTGAACTTTGTGATTGACAGACTTATACTGTGGGTTAGGTAGAGGATTATTTTGACCAATGTGATGAAGTTACTGTTCTTGTTTCACCTTCTACCTGAAGACCTGTTAGCTGCTCTGCTCTTTTGATTCTTGATGTGTCATGCTGACCTAAGTTTGTAACTTGCAGTCAAACACTCATGATAGCGTGTGTGAGCCCTTCAGATCGAGACTTCATGGAAACATTGAACACATTAAAGTATGCCAATCGGGCACGGAACATCAAGAACAAGGTGATGGTTAATCAGGATAGGGCTAGTCAACAAATAAATGCCTTGCGCAGTGAGATTACACGGCTACAGATGGAACTCATGGAATACAAAACAGTAAGTTTATACTCTTAGGAATTCTGCTTTAAAATGCTTATAGCTCTACAGCTTGTTTTTCTGTTGGCTAATTGCACTTCATACATGAAAATAATTGGAATAACAACCCTAACTGAAACAACACTTCTAATTCCAGTGATTACCAAATGTTTTTAGAAAAATTGTACCCCCCAGAGAAAAGACACATCAATGAATGTCAATAGCATCAATAGATGTTGCATGCTATTTGCTTTTTGAAAGGCAGAAACTGACCTTGTCATGATCAGCAATGAGAAACAATGACTTCCAAAGCAAAAATGCCCACTACTTAGATTGGCACATAAATGAATGTGAACAGTTATTGTGTATTGCTTTTAAAACAAACCAGACAGCTAAGATAATTTGTGTTTTAAAAATACATTTTAAATTATATAAGCTCATACTACCCAATGTCCATTTCTTCCTGAAATTTTAAACAAATATTGTTTTCAGCCATAGATGTGGTTACTAGTGTCCTCCTCCTTATTATCCTTGAGATATTACCCTGATTTGATAAGAATTGTCTTCTAATTTCTTTACCTCTTCAAGGACTTGTATTTCAGGCTAAGATGCAATTACACAGGACCCAAATGCTAAGGTGTTGGCCAGACATCAATATTTTGAAAACTATCTATTTATCTGTTGGCTTAAACTTTTTCAGAGATGATTATCTTTTGCTATGAGTATCTATTTGGAATTTCAAATAATCCATCAATTGTCTTTGCCAGGTTAAAAACTATTCACTTGTAGGTGAGTCTTTTCTAGTAATAAACTATATTTACTTTCTTAAGGGTAAAAGGATTATAGATGAAGAAGGCGTTGAAAGCATCAATGACATGTTTCATGAAAATGCAATGCTGCAAACAGAAAACAACAACCTGCGTGTTAGAATTAAAGCAATGCAAGAGACTATTGATGCACTGAGAGCCAGAATAACGCAACTTGTGAGTGATCAGGCCAACCAAGTGCTAGCCAGAGCAGGTATGCTGTGGGTGTGTTGTGTCTAAACTGTGTAGTAAGTTCATGAACTTAAATCGATTTTAAGTTCTTGCTTTGTGGGTCCCCTGCAATGAAGCGATGCCTTTGTAACAGCAATGCGGGACCTGCTTTGGCAGTGATAGGCCCCCTCAAATTCTTTCCTCTGTTTCTGGAGACTTTTGTTAATAGAAGTGGTTTTGTACCTGAAGTTGACCATTCATTTAAGACTATGGGCAACAGGAAATGTGAAATAATACTTTTGGATAGGAATGACTTGTATGTTTAGCTATACATGGACTTACTATTTTGCTTTGGGTAAGGACCTGGACACAGATGGGTGAATGTTGACTTGCTTTTCATCTCATAAAATAATCATCCAATTTACTCATCATGATTGCATTGTTCTTTTTGTGCCCTCTTTGTCAGGTTACTTTTGATTTATGCCACATAAAAGATGCTAATACAGAAAACAAATAAAATAGGAAAAGTTACTTGTAATAATCCTGATTATATGACACAGAGGAACCACAAACTTAATGCAGCTTACGGAGAAAAATATTTTATAGATCAAATAAGAGCTAAACTTGTAGCCCATATGACTGTTTCTCTTTGCTGGTACCTTGTGCCTGTAGTTGTGTTCTGATATTTATAATGGTATTGTCCTTTCTCAATCTTGCTCTCCCCTCCCCTGCTTTCTCTCTGTCCTTCAAAGGAGAAGGAAATGAAGAAATTAGCAACATGGTTCATAATTATATCAAGGAAATCGAAGATCTCAGGTATTTGTATAATATGTATTTGAGCAATTTTTATTGGGGGAAAAAAAAACCCAACCTAAAAGTGTTAGTAAATACTTCAGCTGTTTTTGTGTGTGAAGATTACTTTAGGACATGGGGTCCTTCAGCTTCTAAGACCATCTCGTGTTGTTCTTGGCCACAGAAAATTAAAATGTAAAAATGAAGCTGACAATAGAATTGGAAGTAAGATGTTGCCTAAATAATGATGATTTGATATTGTTGCACAAAGGACATTAAAACCTGAAAAGATAGTTTTATGACTTCATAACCTCATATATAAAATACAGTACTGAGAAATTACTTGTTACAATTTAGTGTTTAAAAAAATGCATCTGCTTTCTCTTTAAATTAAAAAAGTGCTAAATATTTGAGATATTTTTATTTCTTTATTTCCTGAAGATGTATCATGCAAAAAAAAAAACCCCTGTCCTATTCCCAGTTAGTGTTAGAGTTATGCAATACTGTAGCTTTTGTGTGATATGTATATACATACACCATATACAGGTATCTATCTGTACATATATATTTGTACAGAAAAGTGTATTTATCTGTATTTTGTCTAGGGTATATGATATGTACAATATATGTAACTGTGTAAAATGGTCTCATCAAGTGATGTACTACACTTGTAAGGCTTCACCTTGGTTTGTAGTTTTTTTTAAACTGAAAGTAATGCATTGCAGTTACAGATGCTAAACAGTATACATCTCCTGCATTGGCAATACTTGTGATTCATGGTCTACAATTTTTTTTTTTTAGAGCAAAATTATTAGAAAGTGAAGCAGTGAATGAAAATCTTCGACGCAATTTGTCAAGAGCTTCAACGAGATCCACGTACTTTGGTGGACCATCAGCATTTTCTGCTTCTATGCTTTCTTCGGAGAAAGAGACAATGGAAATTCTAGATATAGCAAAGAAAGATCTAGAAAAGCTGAAAAAAAAAGAAAGGAAAAAGAAAAAGAGGTGGTGTATGAATTATAATGCTATTTGTTTTCTACTTATTAGTAAAGATGTGTATTTCTTTTAACCACCAAGACTTCAAAATTTGTTTCTTGTTGCTGTGTGGGTTTGGATCCTAAACTCCTGTTCCTTCAAACCCTTTTCTGTATTGAAATTATAGGAGTTTTTCTTTTGCATCTTTTCTTCCAGTGAAGTATGCACTATTTGTAGAGTGAATGTTTCTCTTGTAATTAATTTTCCTATATAATTAGGCACAATGGTAAAAGCACAGGTGCTCTCCATAAATTTTTATTTTTCTTTAATATTTTTACAATGTATCTGAAATTCATCAGAAGATTTCAAAACCAGAACTTAAACTTTTTTTTCCTACTTAATGTCAAAACTGAAACAACTTTCTGAAGAAAAGATATTCTGAATAGCTGGGAGTTCTTTGGTAGCTGTTGGAATGGCTTCTTTTGCTTTATCTTCCGCTTTTATGAATGTTTTTAATTTGAGGTTTCCTAATTCTCTGAAACATCATGCTTTGCTGTTTTTTGCTCTCCAACTTCTCATCTACTAAAATGCTCCTAGACATTGGTATAAATGCCTGTTTAGACAGCAGTTAGTATAGCAAGGTTCCATCAAATCCAAGACTTTGATTTCATTAGGTATCTTTCCCTTTTCCTTGAAATTTTCCGCGGTTTTAATCTATTGCTCTTTCTACTAATGGCCCTTCAGACTTTTTCAAATTAAGAGTAAAACTAAAACAGTATGAACCCGAAATACAGTTGAAGTATAATGTAGATTTGGTGATATCTGCAATTTGAGGTCCTACGTCTATAAATCTGTTCGCCACATGAAGTCTGATGCTTGTAGAGAATGCTCATTTTAAGAACAACTAGATTCTGCCTTTGCATATAATTTTTCAGGAAAGCTATACTTTATGGGAATTTTGATAGATTTTGTCTCATGTTTGTAGGAAATTGAGGGGAGGATGGAAGTATATTCTGGCCTCTCTTCACCCAAACATTTCAGTGTGTTCTTTAGTTGTAAATACCAAAACAAAGACATTTGATTTTGTATGTTTTGACACATTTTAGAATTAAGCATACATTTAAATACATGCTTAGACAGAGCCCCAGTTGTTAGGTTGGGTATGGTGTGTTAGGTAGCAGACAGGCTTGTGACTGCAAAACAGATAAAGGTTACTAGATATTTTGAATAATATCTCTTACTGCAGGAGATGATCACTATAAAAAAAAAAAAAACCCACACAAAAAAAACCCCAACCATTTGGAAGTCTTACCCCACATACAGTAGTAAGGAAAACAGATGGTTGTTCATTTCGGGGTTTATTGTTCTGAAAGAAGCTTCTGTGTCTAGTCACACTTGCTCACACCAGGACAATTATCTTGTGAATGGGATAGCCAAGTGGTCTGATCCAGAAGTAGGGACTACTCACCATAAACTATTTTTTAGGACAGTTTTCTATCCTAGCATTATAAAACTAGAGAGCCATAGAAAAATTTAAGTTGGAAGAGACCTCTTGATGGTTCAGCCTCCATCATAAAGTGGATGTTCTTGTGTTCTATAGAATGGGATCATACTCTTCAAAGTGCTCATAAGGATTGTATTTGTCTACTGGCCCATCTGCAGACTGCTCTGTAATAAATACTTCTACATTTCTCAGGTGCATACATTAGGAGAAAAATTCCTTAGAAGCTAAGAAATGCTAGAATTTGAGGGATTACACATAAAGCCTGTCAAACCTGTTCACTGCGGAGTGCTTGTATCTTATAATGAAATGCAAAGCCTGTGTTCAGGTTGTATCGCTGTGAATTTTTATTCTATTGGAATTTCAGGAATTGGCAATGGGTATGCTAATATTTTGCAAAGGGACAACTTACCCTGTAGTTTGGTAGGGATTCTTTGCTCTACTTCTGTCTTCCACAGGCATTTAGCTGCTTTTACTGTACTATGTCTTTTTAGGGTTGCTGTTCTTTTAAAACTGTCTAACTAGTGTTTTCTTATTAAAATGGGATCAGTAAGCCTAGTTTCTAGTTTTGCCCCATCTGCTACTTTTCTTGATCTGTTTCCTGGTTATGGGTCAGTATGATGAAAGGTGCTTAATTTTAAGTACATGCAACTTGTCTAAACTAGTGGGCTAGCCTGAAGATCTAAGAGCCAGTTTCTGAATGAGCAGCAGGTATGTACTGCTATATATCTGTAGCCTTTAATAAGCATCTGTCATAAACTTTATCAGAAACAGTTTACGTAGCAATCATGTTTTGGCTACTGAAATACTGATGTGCATGATTGGAGCGTCCCACAGCGTGACCTGCTCGCCAGAAGCCCTAGAGCAAATCTCCCACGTCCCTTTCAATTGTTAGTTAGCCTTACGTACCTGGTAACCTCTTTTGATTGATGTCTTTTGACTTCCATAACCTTTATTAAGCTAAATTGGTGCTAAAATTACATGGGGTTCAGCATGTTAGCTCCTAACTGATACTGAAGGAAGATGGCAGGCAGTAGAAAGTGAAAAGGCAGCGATAGTTCTTGCTCAAAACTTGCTCGTAATGGAAACACGAGTAATTTCAGTAGTTGTTGAAATTTAAACCATCTTACATAATCATGCAGACATTTCTTTACTGATACATCCACATTTTGTTCAAGAGAAAAAAGTACAAGTAAAACTACTAATGCTTTGTCCATCTCATTGCTTCTGATGCATATTTTTTAAATTTATTAAAAAATAACAAGCATGTACTTTTTGAATCCCAGAGAAATAAACAGCAATTTTCTGCTTTTGGTTTACAAACAAATGAAACCCCAAACAAAAAAAATGCATTTTGAAAACTTTTATTAATTATATTCAGAATATGATTTAGAATATTATTATTAAAAATTTTGCATTACTATTTATATTACAATATGTTATCAGCATATATAAAACTAGTGCATTGCTTTTTCCTGATATTTGCTTGAGGATATATAAGTTTGGTTCAATGGCAGTACTTCTTGCAATTTTCAGTATTTTACCTGCCAATTTTACGTGTCAAAAGAGGAGAAAATTTTTTCGAGAACTAAGATATTTTTTGAACCCATAATAGAATTACTTCTCAAAGTAAATGATATTGTCTATGGCTAAAACTTCTTCCTTAGCTTAACTTGATTTTAGAGTTGTTGACAGTGACAGATTAGTTAACCTACAAATGCTTCTTTGTTTTCTGTTTACTTTCCAACTGTGCAAAATGTATTGCCTTTTTACTACTTGTTGTCTCTTGATGGTATCTTTTAAAATTTCATTTTAAACTCCACAAGCTCATATATCATTTTTTTACCTTCTTATCACTTTTGCTTTTCACTGTCTGGTTTGTCCTTCATTGGCTTGGCCTTCCAATACTGTACCTCGTGCTTTTGAAGGCTACAGAAACTTGAGGAAAGCAGTCAAGAAGAAAGAAGGTTGGAATATTTCCCAGGTTTTTAATTACCTGTCATTTCAATTAACTGGTTGTCATACATGAAGAGAAGTTGGGCAGATTCATAGGTTCTTCAAGAGTAGTTCACTTGGCTTTTCAAAATTCTTTCTTGTGTTTTGACTTTCAACAAGTGATTTAACTGGAAGAAACCTCTCTTGTGGAATTGAGGTTGACTCTGGGATTTGCACAGTGTCGATCAAGCATTTGTGGGGTGGTGGTGCCTTTGGGAATCTCTATAGAATTAAGCAGATTTTTCTTGCATGGTTTGTATGGAATGAAAGGCAGGAGGAAGGCGCAATAGCTCATGTGGTATGAAATGTATAGCAGGCAGCATATGACCATAATAATTTTGGCATGTGAGTTCAAGAAGGTCTTGGACCTTCATACCTCAATTAAGTTTGCTGCTTTTATTTTTGAAAGCGTGAGACTGAAACCTTGAGCGTTCCTTCCGTTCGGTTTCAACCAAAGCAGTAGATGAAGTAGTTAGTCATAGAAAGCAGTTGAGTGCTCTAAAAAGAGAGATATACTGTCATTAAAAATGTGAGTAACGAAGCTTTTATTTTTTAGCTGTCTATTTGATCCAAAAAACCCCACTGAATTCATGCAGATGATGTGAATCCACAGATCAGTAACACACAAATTAAGCAGTACACTTCCACCTGGGAGAGCTGCTGGCTCTCCTTCCTGTCTCTCCCCTTTACTAGGCAGAACACACATTCTCTGTAGTGGTGAGCTCCATGCTGTGTGCAGCCAGAAGGGAAACTGGGGATTTAGCTATCTGCATGAAGCTTGCAGCTAAGATCTGTTATCATTTAGGTTTCTTAACCAACATAAACCAGAACATGTTGTGGGCTGAGTAAGATGAGAATCTGTGGAAATGAGATTGCGTGGCTCAGTGTTCCCTGTTTGGCATTTTTTTTCTGCACAAATCTGGTTAGGCTTTTTACTTCCAGCCTCCCCAGCTGCTGCATGCATTCAGGTGATCCAAGGAGAAGTTTCTGCCTTGCGCATGGTCAGCTGTAGCTGGATTCGGTTTCACTGGTGATAAGTGGGGCAGAAGGAACCAGTTACCACCAAACAGCTTAAAAAAATAGTATAACAACAAGTTGTGCATGCACAGAAGCACTGTGCCACTTAACTGGCACTCTTTGGAGTAGAGCTCTGTTTTAAAGGTGGCTTTTAGGTGTCACTTGCCAAATTATAGTGTCTCGAATCTACTGAACGTTTCTTCTCACTGCACTGAGTATTGGATTTGTCTAAGAGTTAGACCTTGAGACTGAGCTCTTTTTGGTGTTAGTGGAGGAAGATGTGCCCTTCCAGTTACTCTGCCTGACCAGTGACAGCACATAACTTGCCAAACTTCTCTGCATCTAAAGTTAGGTGAGGTGGATCCCACATTATGCAATCCTAACCACATATTTTCATTATTACCCTATATGGTGACTAGCCCAGTTCTATCATGATTTCCCATCTATTGGGGATGGTTTGGATTTTGTATGTGTAGTTCTAGAGGGACTTACATTTGGTCCATGTCAAATTGCAGAGTGCCACTGATTTTTGAATTTTACATTTGCATGTGATGTCTCAAATGTGTAATTAAAATCCTTAAAAATTTGTCCTAATGGCTAAGACACCAAACCTTCAAAACAAAAAACCCTGCTATAATTTGTTTAAGCCACCACTACAATTCAGGTTGCCAAGAGAGGAAAGAATCATATAATCTTGAATTTTAATTAAGTTTTGAACAATAGTTTGAAAAACAAAAGCATGGAAATATACTAAAATGTACTCTTAATAGTTGGGAAAAGTTTCTTTTTGAGATGGATGGTCCTACCACAAAAAATCAGTATTTCTCAACTCTTTTTTTTGTTGTACTAATGCCTGTTTTGAGCGCTCCCGTGATGTTAAAGTAGATAACTGATCAAAAGGGTAGTTATAGTATCATAAATTAGGTTATTGTTTAAGGCCTATACATAAATTTTCAGATGATTGTAAGCACTGTAGGCTCTGTTATAACTTGAGGGTGTAGTAATATCTGTAATGTATGTTGTACCTGCACACAATGTTCTTCGTTTTGTAAAAGCTGCCCTGGGTATACTGCAACTTCCATCCAAAATGAAGACTGCTCATTACTGCTTCATATACTAATATGAAGATGTGTAATCTGATTGCTCTAGTTGTGCAATATGTCCTAGAACGATGTGTTAATCATTAATATTATTTTGCAAGCCAAGATTAGAAGTAATTAAGCATTATTTTATTATCTATGTGAGATGGGAAGTTGTGTTTTACCCATGCCCAACACCTGTACCTTTGTCTATCTACGCTTTGGTTTTCATCTGTATTTGGAATTACAACTTATTGGTTTGGGGAATGGGAAGCACATGCCATTTCAGTCTGTGAATATTTTCTCTGTGCCTCTTCTGCTAGTGTTAAAGAGGATAACACAGATAACGAACAGGAGAAGAGAGATGAAAAAGGCACTTCAGAGAGGGAAAATAATGAATTGGAAGTGGTAAGTATTTAGAAGTGTTTGGTTTATTTGTTCACTGTTTAAAGATTTGCAAGGTTATAGAATGGAAATTAAGAATGGATCTTCAGGAATAGTCACAAGTAATTGGGAGATGTAAAAGTATGGGCATGTTTCATCATCTTTCTGTTTTGTACGTTTTGTAGGAGGATATTCAGGAAGGAAGTGATCATGAGGATGAAGAAGAGGAAGATGATGAGGATGAAGATGACATGGAAGTTGTTGAAAGCTCAGATGAATCGGATTCCGACTCTGATGAAAAAGGTGATGTAAATGCAATATTTTGTAGAATTACACAAATACTATCTGTCATTTCTTGGGTTTTGGTAGGCAAGATAGGTTGCTGCCAACCCACTGTCCATAATTCTCTGGGAATTCTATGTCCAGTGAATCCTTTGTGTGTCAGTACTGGCTTTAAAATTGATCAGAAGATATCTGGTGTTTGATAACACATTTCTTCCTTAGTTAGATTATCCAAAGTGTAAGGTTGTGGTGCGTTGACCCTGGCTGGAGGCCAGGTGCCCACCAAAGCTGCTCTGTCACTCCCCTCCTCAGCTGGACAGGGGAGAGAAAATATAAAGACTTGTGGGTCAAGCATCAACAGCAATTCTCTCATGTGAGTCAGACCAAATTGGCAGACCAGGACTGTTGGTTCTTTCTTATCTGAGAGTCACACAATCCATTAGCAGGAGTTGCAGAACCTAAAAAAAAAAATAAAAATCCTCAACTGCCGTCTTTATTCTGGAGCATGTAATCTTAAACCAAAAAAGGATGTAATAGACTAAAGAAGTTAAACTCTCAGAAATATAGCATGTGGGTTAGTCCTTTTTCCTTACTTTCTCCTCCTGTTTTTTCTCATTCTGTGATTGACGTGGCTCCACACTTTTCAGAGTTTTGACTGTATCTTTCTAAGTTAGAGAAGGGAAAGTTTCCCATTGGAGTCTGCCAGCAGTCGACATTTCTTTTTATCATCTGCTGGATTTATGAATGACAGTTATTCTCCAACCCTGAGATGTGACTGAAGTCTCACAGCCTGTGCAACTTTTGCACGGGGAAGGACAGATTGTTCATGTTGAGATTTAAATGTGAGGAATTACAACATATGGGCAACTGTGATCCCATGGAAGATATCTTTTCCTACGTCCTTCCCAGTTCTAGGATGGAGACAGTGTTTAATGAGGAGACTTTATGAATTGCAGGTAATAGTTGCGCTTGCTGCATTGTGTGTTTGTGTAGAATTCTCCTATGCACAATTCATATGTCAGGAAATAAACCCTGACATTGCAGGGGATGTCTATAATTACGTAATCCTTGCTGTTACTTAACAGAAGTCTTGATTTTTTTTTAATTACTTAAATCTTTTTATTTTAGAAAATTATCAAGCCGACCTGGCAAATATCACCTGTGAAATAGCCATTAAGCAGAAACTGATAGATGAGCTAGAGAACAGCCAGCGAAGGCTGCAAACACTGAAAAAACAGTATGAAGAGAAACTAATGATGCTACAACATAAGATTCGAGACACTCAGCTTGAAAGAGATCAGGTTCTTCAAAACTTGGGTAAGAAGTACAAAATAATTTAAATCTGGATGTTGTGTAGGGCATTGAAATTGAATTGTTTGCTACTTCCTTTTTCAAATGTGATAAGAATTTGCAGAGAACAGAAATAGGTTTGTACCTATAACGCCAGTGAATCACACTTTAGTCACTCCAGTTTCTACCAGAATTGAGAGAGATTTTTCTTAAAAAGAAACTGCTACTAACAGGTATTTGATTTGCTTGAATAAGCATTTTCAGTCTTCTAGCTCTTGTTTTAGCATACTCCTTGAGATAATTCCTGAGTTAAAAGTACTTTCCCATTCTTCCCTTCACCCTTTCTTTTGATTTGCATAAAAATAAGAATGAGGATCAGCGGCCTTGCAGACATAACAAACTTTTAAAAATATGTAATCATACTGAGATGAAAAACTAAGTCTGGCTCAGGATGTCCGAAGCCAGAAAGTTAAATTCTGAGAGTATTTTGGTTTTTCCTTTTAAAAAATATACCATAGATGCTCTATAGTTATATACTTTATCTGCTTTTGCTGTTCCCTTGTTGTTCCTTAGATTTTCCCTTTTGATCAGTGCCAGAAAAGGGGTACCAGGCTTGATAGCTTGTGTTCTGATCTCCTCTACATATGTGTGAACAAGCATGTGTACATCTGCTCTTCATGTATTCAGCTATTTGTTGTCTAGTGGAAAAAAAAATCAGAAGGAAAACATTACTACCTGATCTCTTATCCAATAAGACATACAAGGTGGAAAATTCAAAGCAATGCAGGTGACAATAGCTAGAGACAAATTATATTTTTCAAAAATACTGAAGATAATGCTAAAAGCAGAGGAAGCAGTCATCTGCTGTGGCTGGTAAAGTGAAAATATCCTGAACAAAAGCAGATTAAGAACTCCCTTTTGCTCTAGGTTCTGTGGAGACCTATTCAGAAGAAAAGGCAAAAAAAATCAAGTCAGAATATGAAAAGAAACTCCAAGCCATGAATAAAGAGCTGCAGAGACTTCAAACAGCGCAAAAAGAACATGCGCGATTGCTTAAAAATCAGTCTCAGTATGAAAAGCAACTGAAGAAATTGCAGCAGGAGGTGACAGAGATGAAGAAAACCAAGGTATATTTCAGTATATTGAAGTGTTGTAGGATGAGCGTTTACTGAAAAACGGATTGAAATCTCCTGTGCATTTATCTACCAGATAACTCAGTTCTTGCTGTCAGCTTCTCAAAAGTCTGAAAACAAAAGATATGAAGACTAGGCTATTCCTGGGGGAGAGAGGCAGCTTTTAGGTTTAATGAGTAGAAATTGCAGTATCAAACATTGAGAAGCTTGTACTGCTATTAGCTGTTACTCAGCACTGAGTGACAAAGACATTAGATGGAGGAGGTAAGTTGTTAAAAGCATGTAATGTACTGGAGGATGGCAATTTGAAGAAGAAACTATGTGAGTGGGGGCAGGGAACAGCACTTCAGTGTAAACAGCTTTTCTAAGTGATAACCTCTTTACAGGTTCGCTTGATGAAACAAATGAAAGAAGAGCAGGAGAAAGCTAGAATGACTGAATCAAGAAGAAATAGAGAGATTGCACAGCTTAAAAAGGAGCAACGGAAACGAGAGGTGATTTGACAGATAAAGAACTTTGATTTGGAATAAGCATCTGTCATTATGATGTGCATCTGCTTGCAGGCACACACTGTGTGTATGCATTCACTGAGGTGGGCATGTACCTGTATATTCTCACCAGTCCAAATGCACATAGTTTGGTTTGACTTCTGTAATAACACAGTTCCTAGCTTGAGGTGATAACTGCAACATAAAATAGAGGGCTCATTGAATATACGTATGAGTGTTATTTCAATAGTGAATCCTCACAAAACTGTTGCTACCACCTTGCTTGCATGTAAGTATTTTTTTTCTTTTTGGTAGAGAATTGGTACAGTAAAACACTTATTTTCATTCTGCACTAAAAAGAGCAAGATACAATTGTGACATGACCACTTCATGCCCCAACACCTTTGCAGTATTATATTAATGTGCAAAGGTCTTTTTTTATACAATACAGTCCCGGTGGCAGATAATGGAAAAAAATATCATGTGCTGCTTGTATTTTTTTCACAGCACCAGCTCAAGCTTCTGGAAGCTCAGAAAAGAAATCAAGAAGTTATCTTACGTCGCAAAACTGAAGAGGTATGGTGGTAAAACAGTAATGTATCTTTGGAAACAGAATGATATTGTATTGCTGTAACTTAGTACACCGTTTTGGGGAGAGGTAGTAATGCCTCTGCACTCTGTTTCAGGTTACAGCCCTTCGTCGGCAAGTAAGGCCTCTGTCTGATAAAGTGGCAGGAAAAGTAAGTCGAAAGCTGAGCCTGCCTGAGCATCCTATACAGGAAGCAAGTTCTAGTTCATCAGTCGAGCATGATGGTTCGAGAACACCAGCGCAGCAGAAGATGAGAATTCCTGTTGCAAGGGTTCAAGCATTATCTGTAACTGCAACAAATGGAACAGCGTAAGGATTAAAACTGTTTAGTACTCTCCAAAGAGAACTGAAAACTACATGGACTTCGTAGCAGATAATCTCATGTTAATACATACTGCAGTAGTTGTTATTTTTCAAACCGCTGTCATGTAATGCGCAAAAAATGGGCATTTTAACATCAAATGCAATTTCAGTTTTTTGGGTTTAAGACAGTGTGGAATAATATAAAGTGGCATTAAAGAACAAGTCACATTAAGAGCAGGATAATTGGATTTTGAAATTTTGGGGTTTCTTTAAGAGAAATGCCCCTGGTGGTCCAATGCCTGCAGTGTTCTGTAGTACAAGGAAAAACTTGGAAACCACACTTTAATGTACTAGGCTTCCTGGTGATCTTCCACTCTGGTTTGAAGCAAATCCCCTCGTTAAAGAGGGAACAACTCTTAGGTAGCATTTGATTTCAGTGGTGCATCATACAAGATGCCACAGTGTTTGATACCTGTTTTTCATATGCAACATATTAGAGTGCAGTAGAGTTCAGGGCTGTGTGTGGGTAGTTGTGTGGCACAATGAAAACCTGCAAGAAATCCTGCAAGAAATTTTTAATCTGTCAGAGAAAAATATTCTGGCCTGATCATTTCCACATTCAAACGTGTAATTGCACCACTTTAGACTTAGCTGTATGTTTCTCTTGAATTTATCACAGAAAGAAATACCAGCGGAAAGCAGTGACAAGCAGAGTTTACTCCTCAAAGGCAGCCAGGATGAAGTGGCAGTTACTTGAACGCAGAGTGACCGATATCATTATGCAGAGGATGACCATTTCCAATATGGAGGCAGATATGAACAGGTTACTTACGGTGGGTGATCTACTATGCACTGGTGGCTGTATCGTCACGTTAAATAAAGAGAGAGCAGTGCATTTATGTTTGCTGTAAATGAATTGCTACGATGGTGGCATAGGGAAAGAGACTTGGAATCCACTGCGGTCAATGAAGTCGCTCTTAACAACTCCAGTAAGCATTTGGACCGTGGGATTGCTGTGCTTAGTAAGAAATAAAAAGCACATTAATGGGATCATGTGCAAATATATTAATATACTCACCTGTATAACTTCTTCCTGTAGAAATCATGATACGTTTATATAAAAAGGAAAGGAAATCAAAACAAAAAGGTGTTTAAATGCCCTAAGTGTTTATCAATTCCTTTTTCTGTAATATTATGTCTTTGGGGAAATAGCAACGTGAAGAACTTACAAAAAGAAGAGAAAAGCTTTCAAAGAAAAGGGAGAAGCTCATCAAGGATGTGGGTGGCAGTGAAGCAGATAGAAATGTCCAAAACATAAATGAAGAGATGGAATCGCTAACTGCGAATATCGACTACATTAACGACAGCATTTCTGACTGCCAAGCGAACATTATGCAAATGGAGGAAGCAAAGGTAGGTCAAATATTAATGCAAAAGGATAAAATAGAAAAAAGAAAAAATAACTCTGTTGGCCTTGATAATGTTCTCATTTAGAAATTAATTTTGTTTTGGCTGTATAATTATTGAACTAGGAAATGAAAATTGACAAAAACTTGGGCGAAGTTTGAAATGAGAGTGTTTGTACAACTGAACTTCAGATCTGTGTTTCAATGTCAGTAGTGTAACACAAGTTAAGATTGCAAAGCATTTAAATGTCCAAGCCAATTCTTTCTATTCTGTTGGCATTAAATTAACGTAATTCTTGTGGCTGAAGACTAACAGCTTGTATCCTCTTCCTGCATCTTTTGATATGCTTCCACTCCCTTGGATTGTTTTTGTAGCCTTCAATATATTGAAATATTTCTCTGTGTGAGAATTTATGTAAATTCCTTATATTGAATTTTAGTATATTTTCAGTTATAGGATAGTGGCTTTCTATATAATTAAAGAGCCTTTTAGGCCAAGTTGTTTGTTTAGGGTTGGCATTTTCAATTTGTAATTAAGTAAAAGGAAATTATCTAATAGGATTGATGTTGAAATTTAAATATTACCAAAAGCAGTGAAATCCAAATATGAAAACCCTTAAAGTACATTATACTTGACATGATCTAGCAGAAAGAATCCACCACATAGAATCTCTTAGGTCTCTTGGCACATGGTAGCATGAAGTCTGAATTGTAATATCAGCATAAATATATTGATAATTATATTTGTATTTATATTCTATACAGTGCTTCATTTCTTCCTCTCCCACCTTAGTCTGTTCTGTGCTTTAATGCATGTGACATCACCAGCAGCTTCTACTATTTTACTCACATCAGGGTTTCATAAATTTTGGACAACATGGTGCAAAGTTGCGGGACTTTACCAGTAAAGAAGTAGTGAACACAAAAAGCTTGAAAATTCCTAAGGGTACCAGAGTGCTTAATACTGACTCAGAATAATCTGAAGAAAGATGAGGAAAAGACTAGGGGTAGAAGTCTTCAAATGTATGAAGGCTGCAGAGATTGAAGAAATGCACTCATTTCTGCATCTATTGTGAAAAGCTTAGCTTGTACAAAGATGGGGTCTGGGGTGTTGAGTTTGATAAGAACTTTCTAATTGGAAAGAAACTGAAGGACTGGGAAGGCTGCAGAGTCCTGTGGGGTGTTTTGGGGATAGTTTGGAAAATAAATCTTTCAGGCAAGGTTTAATTGTACCAAGAGGATGAGCTGGGTGATATTGCAGCATCTTCACTGGTTCTGTTTTCTTTGGTTTTTTTTAATCATTTTAGTAATCATAAACAAACCATGCAAAAACAACCCCCAAAACCACAATCTGACTTTTTATCGTTGCATATTTAGGAAGAAGGAGAGACCTTGGATGTAACGGCAGTGATTAATGCTTGCACTTTGACAGAAGCTCGATATTTGCTCGATCACTTCCTCACGATGGGTATCAATAAGGTAATGTAGTAAGTGAAATATGTGTGTGCCAGGACTATGCCATGTACCAGGAGTAGACCTGCACTGACATAAAGACTAATATCCATTAGACAAAGCAAAGCTGGTCAACACTCCCGAGTTACACTGGTTCTCAGTGTGCGACCTTTGAGATCCATTTTCCCCTTGAACTTGTTGCCCGTTTTTCCACTCTCAGTAGAGCATACTTCACTCTGCTAATTACGTCATGTTGTTTCTATAAGAGCACTAGCTTTTCATAATCAAATAAATCTCTGTGTTTTTCAACAAGCGCCTAAAGAATGCTCATGATCTCTTTTTTTTTTTTTTTAAAGACTGGCTCAGCCACTTCCTTAAAAATATGAGCCTTTAAAAAATTTGTTTTAAGGTATAAATTGATGCATGGCATACTCAGTCAGACCTCTTCTTTTGAGCAGAGCAATAGGGGCTGTTTGTGAAAGCCTTAGAGAGTAATATTTTCAAAATGAGCATTTGGCAGTTTATAATCCCGTGCACACATGTACTCTGTATGCTTTGGGTCAGTCCTGCTGACCAATTCTCAGTTCTTTTTTGGCATTCTTGATTCATCACTACGCAGGAAATCAAGAAAAGTTTGTGTCTTTTTATTAAAAAAGGAAAATTACCACAATCACTTTGGCTTCTGCAATTTTCAGTATTTTGATTTTATTTTATTTTTTTTAAGCCCTTGGGTAGGTTGAATGGATACCTGATTCCTTGCAGCGGTGTTAGTATGAGAAAAGGGCCTCTGACTTACTCGGATAATAATTTCTCCTTATCATGTCAAAAAGCGCTGTTATATGAAGGTGTTTCTCCTCTTTCTGATAAGTAATTATCATTTAGAAAAACTGAAGGTATATGTTCTTGCAAAATGGGTCATGCCTGCTGTCTATTCTATTGTTTATTTCCACGTGCAAAATGTGACTATTGATACGTTGGTTTAGTTCATGACAAAATCAGTCTAATGTGTTAAGTCCATAGTACTACATTTCTTTCTCAAGTGCTGTCCCTCAAAGTCCTCTGTTATCCTACCAGTCTTTGAGAAGATGTGTTGTACCTTGATTTTCCCCTACTGTTTCTTCTATTTGGAAGCCATTCTTTTTAAATTTCCTTGGCTAATTTTCTACAACTAAATTCCCATGGGTCTAGGGCATTTCCCTTAGAATGGATTCTTTCTTAAATTAGGCCGTGGGACATTTCAGCAGAAGCAGAAATTCACGAAGTGATTCTGTAGGAGGTTTCAGTTCTGGGTGGTTTTTTTTTTTTCTTCTGTCGTTTGTTACAGAGTATCATAGCTGAAATTTGTGAAAAATGGAAGTGTTGATTTTTCAGTTGCTTGCTACTCTTAAACAAATGTGAAGAATCTATGAATTGTACTTGGAAGTCATGTCCAAATTAGCTGTGAGATGCATGTTTGCAAGGCAGAGTCTGAGGAACACCAGTTAAATGATGCTCAATGAGTCTCTTTAAAGCAAACAAACAAATAAAAAAAAGCCCAACAACATAAAACCAAACCAACAAAATACAAAAAAGACCAAAGCCAACAAACAAAACCAAAACAACAACAACCCCCCCCCCCCCCCCCCGCCTTTAGATGACACTTGATTTTTAGGCTGTGAGAGGAAGCTTACAATGTACATGCTGTTTGGTTTTGTAGTTTTAAAAAAGTTTTGGCAGTTCTCATTTTGTAACAAAGGGGTTGTGATAAGGCATTTGACATCTTTTGCTTTCTGTCTCTCTCCTAGGGTCTTCAAGCAGCTCAAAAGGAAGCTCAGATCAAAGTTCTTGAGGGACGCCTTAAGCAGACAGAAATTACAAGTGCTACTCAAAATCAACTGCTGTTTCATATGCTAAAAGAAAAAGCTGAGTTAAATCCTGAACTTGATGCTTTGCTGGGTCACGCTTTGCAAGGTAATTTTGTCATCTTATGTTCTGAATAGTCAGCTGCATGTCATGTTTGCTTTCATGCATGCTGTACTGGGCATTCTAGGCTGTTTCTTTTCTGAATAGATGCTGTATTTTAACATCTAGTACTTAAACTCTGTTTCACAATTGAGGTGCATGCATGTAATTTTAAAGTATGTCCCTGCAGCAGCGAAATTCAGGAAATAGAGAAGCGTTTTTATTATCGAGACTTTGTAAATTTAAATAATATTTTTATTTTTGCAAAAGTGTAGGCATTTACAATTTGGTACGATTCTAACTTCTGAATGTGAAGTTCTAAATATGCTCTCCTGTTCAATCATCGTACGTTAGTGATTTTGACAGTGGCATCATATGTCTGTTACGGCATCTATTCTACTTCTCGTGAGACGATATTAAGAAAAATTTAGAATACATTTGGGTACTTTTGTTTTATTTCTTTTCATAAATGGATATGTTTTGATTGGAGTGTTGCTTTTGTTTCCTTGTTGCTGTTATTTACACAGACCTAGATAGCATACCACTGGGTAAGTATGTTTAGCTTTCTGTGTACTGTACAGCTGCATGAGTTACTAATTAATTCATGTTCACTAACTGGTGCATCTTAGAATTTGTGAGTGTGTGAAGTTTGCATGAACTGTTCTGTAAATGTGCTCATTATCATGAGCTTACAGAGCGTTTTTTCCTTTCTGAAACCACCCATAGCCCTCATGTTAGTTAGATTTCTCAGATAAGAAGTGAACACAGTAAGCAGAGATGTATTTCAAATTTATGACTTGCTGCTTACGAACCTGTAGTACATTCAGACTACATAAAGCTATTTCAAGATATACTACTGCTGTAGTTGTGACAAATTCTGCTCATCTTTTTAGGTCTGAAAAAGGTAATTCTTAACAGGCAGGTCATTTTTAACCTTTTGCAGGGAGCTCAACTTGTAATGTAAATATTGTACAGAAGGCAGAATACGTCTCACTTTTTCAACTGGGTTTAGTTACTGACTTCACTGATTTTGAGAAGATGAGTCTCTTGTTGTTGTTTTTTAAAATATTCCCAAATAAATTATGCTTATTTTCTCCCTTCCCTTGCTCTTAGCCACAAAGTTGGCTATATTTGAAACTTGAAAAAAGTATTCCTGATGTCAGTAACAATTCCTCTTGTATTGTCTTGTGTTACTTCTAATCCCATTATGCTGTCCTGTGCTAGTTTGCATAGGCACCTGAAACTTTTCTAAAGCACAAGACTGCCTGAAAGCGTATAGATCATCATCTGGTGTAACCTGTGAGAACTATGCCAGTGTCCTGATGGGTGACACCTGAAGATCTGTCTCTGGGCATCTTGCTACATACAGCCAGTATTTGTTCAGGAACCTCAATGGTTATTGATATCAGAGTGTATCTAAAATAGACCCTTAATGTGCGTGCATGTGTGTGTGTTCACCCTTGCTGGAATGAGAGCAGTGTTTCTCCAGCCAGGAAGTTAGCGTTGCATTTTCTTTAGCTCTGGACAGGCTTTCACCTATTAACAGCATCTGCAGCAGCACTAGAAAGGCATTTTTTAAATGCATTGAAACCGTAGCTCTATCATCAAAATTTTGTAGAGTATATCTTATTAAAGAAGCTTTTTAACACTTTGCAAGCATGAACTGAGGCTTTTAAAGCACTTATGCCACTCAGGACTATGCTAACACTTTATAGGTAGGAAAATTCACTGTGGGTGTATCTTGGTTGAATATGCCATACTAACCTCAGTCCACGCTGAACCTCAAACTGCTGACAGTCTGTGCTTCGCAGATCACCAGTGGCTAAACCTTTTGAGCTGCAGGGAGTCCACACATGGCTGTAGTGAGGCTTTGAGGCTGGGACTGCCAGGTGGTCAGCAGGGACTATGTTGGTACGTGGGCTCCCTGGCAACCTGACACGATTCCCAGGGGTGGAAGTGTGCGTGGCAGCTGGCACCAAGACCAATTTCACCAGGCAGCCTGATGGCTCCGTGGCAGTATGCAGCCAGCCCCAGCCCAAGTAGCAGGCAGGGTGCTTGTGAACAGTTGTTTTGATGCCTACTTTCAGCTCTGATATCTTCAAAAATTCTTAGCCATTTGAATACACTTGGCTTGAAGTTTGGGTGTTCCCCACTGTAGTTCTGCACTTACATTCAAGTACAGACTTAAGCGTTCAGTTTGCAACAAAGCACTTCACAGGCTCAGGTTTTGACCCTCAGAATGGGGTTTGAATGCCCACCTGCCTTATGTGTGGATGAACCAGCTGCCATTCGCTGCCCATCTGCTCTTGTGAAGAGTTAACCTGATCACCAAGCTGAGTCCTGAAGTGTTGCTGGAGTGACTCCTTTCTCGAGAATTGTAGGAGCTGCTTTTCTTTCCCACCTGTCACATCTGGACATTCACGGATGTGATTCACAGCCATGTATGTTTAGATCTCAAGAGGGCTGGTCAGATGTCCTCTGGACGAACCATGCTGGTGTACCGCATTGCACTGGTACTGTCCAGTTGCCTCTGCATGAGGATGAAGTCAAGGCACCAGAAACCCTCTCCACTGTTCTTCAATCACTGGTGTATTAGCGGTCATCTCAGCTGCTCCTCATAAGCTGTACTGCCTTTACTAACTTTACGGCCCCTTTCATCTCTTCTCACTCAGGCCTTCTTGCAGAATCTTGCTCTTCTGCCTCTTCCCATTTCTTTTTGTTAAGTCTATGTGCTGGTTTCTACCTGCGAGCTTTGTGTAGTCTTCCTGTGCTGAATTGTAGGCAAACTGAAGAAAAATATCAGTACTTGTCAGGTCAAATTAGAGCGAGCTTACAAATAAAATCCCATCTTTTGTGACTAGCCCACACTTTTGACTCTGTTGACTGTAAAAGCTGATTGCAAGTTCTTTGAGAATAGGATGAAGTAACATCAACCAATGTGAATCTTATATTAAAAAAAAAAAGGGATTTATTTTATTGACACTGCTTTTGTGCCTTGCTAGATGGAGCAGTACTCTAGATCCCCTCTTCTGCAGAAGACATAGAATAATAACTTGTATAGAAAAGGTTTAATGTGGAATCAAATCCAGGATGGAGCAAAAAGAAAGTTTGGAGCGCTATTCGCGTGACTCAACTTTCCTTATAATATTGTTGTATTTCTGGTAATTAAGGTTATGGTGTTAACAGTAATACAGCAGTTGAGTGCCTCTGAAGTGCATTGTTGGTGCTAGATAGATGTATGATTTTGACTTTTTCAGGAAACGTTTTTCAATCTGGCATACACAAGAAGGCAGCATTTTCCTTTTCTTTCCTTTTCTCCATTCCTTCTCATGATTCAGCTGGAGACTGTATATCTTTCCTTCCTTTCTCCAAAGCAGGAACTTGGACTTAAAACACATACACAGACAAACCTATCTTAATACAGGTACCCAATATATTGGTTCTGTGCATTACAAATGGTACCTGCATTCTGGCAAAAATTAAGTAAATAAACTTAAAGCACCTCCAATAATAAAGAGGAGATTTAACAGAATGTCTTTAGAAGATTATTTAATCCTTAAAATTTCATGAGTATGTTAAAAAATAAGGGGCTTTGCTTGCATGAATGTATTACCTCTGTCCTTAAACAATGCTTAAAATGTATTATTAGAATAATGTCCAGCTTAGGGGATTTGGTTTCCCAGCAGTTTGGAATTGATTGTACATATGCCCTGGACTGGTTAATGTTTTGCAGCGTTTGCATGCAGCCATGTTAATTTGATGTTTGACAGTGTTAGTGTGTGGCATGCATGCTGATTTTGTCTTCTACAGACAGGTTTGTGTACCCATTTTAGTTCAGGAGCATTTCTATTGAACAGCTGCATTTTACAATTAATCTCCTTTTAAGAAGCAGTTCTATATTATTAAATGGTGGCATCATCCTGTTTTGAAACCGAAGCGCTTATATACTAATAAAGTGCTTGCTTCTTGTCAGCCCAAAGCATACCATCCTGTATAAGCTGAGATTTAGCCTCAGCTCGTCAGCTAGCTAGACTTTTTTTTTTTTCATTATAACCAGGCTGATTCTGTCTTAAAGCAAGAAGATTATAAAAAAAAGAGGAGAAAGAGACGTGTGTGCTGTCCATTGATTTACATCCTGTCTCTTCCATGTCTTGCAGTTCATTTCCTTTGCTTTATCTTCTTTCTTCCAGATTTCCTTCTAGAATTTATTTCCGGTTTTCTGTCATCCCTATTGCTCTGCTACAATCAGTAGAGGACTACATTTGATACAGTATGCCTAGGTGTATGATTTATTTAGATTGTATGGAAAAAACTTATTGTAGATACCAGGAAAACTCAATGGGCACTGGCTAGCAAATAGTCAAGATATTTTGAAAATCCCTGGCTTTTGTATGCTGTTCATCTACATTCAACGTTGTCTGAGCTGTTTAGTACAGCACATAAAACCTTCATGTCCTGTTGTAGATGGTCAGACTAACATTATTCTCTTTCCAAATGTTCTAGAAAATCTGGAAGATAGTACTGATGAGGATGCCCCACTGCATAGTCCTGGGACAGAAGGAAGGTAAGCATCTTTGATAACAGGTAATTGGATTTAGTTCTAGAAAACCTACTATAACTTCCTCTTTCTGTAAACATAATGTATCTACCTATTAGAAGATACTTTTGACATTGTTTTGTTCCACATTGCCCCGTTTCAGTAGGAAGAAGTATCAAATAAAAATACATGTTCTGCAAAAATAGGGCTATTTTCTTTCTAACTGTGATGCAATTTGTCTTTTAGTTCATTATCTTCAGATCTTTTGAAGCTTTGTGGTGAAGTCAAAACCAAAAGCAAGGTAGGCTGTACAATGATGATGATGATTCATACTTTAAGGGCACCTTCTGGGGAATGGTCTTGCTTTGCTCTAGAGACATTAATGAACGAAGACATGCAAAAGGTGAACTGACATACTGTTTGTGTGATTTGTATGTAGTATGCTTTTGTGTGATACCGCTCTCTGAGAAGCAATGATAAAAATGTAAAAATATACTTCTTCAATATTTTGTGGTTTAATTTCAGAAAGACATACGTTGTTTCAATTTCTTGCACTCCAGACTGGGGTAGATTTGCAGTTTAGTATTAGGCTGCACTTTAATAATAATGCTAGTGGTAACGGTGAACATGCTTATTGTTTGTAATTTGCTTCTGTGGTCACAGAAATGTAAAGGAAGTTTATAAAGCAAATTGAAGTTTGACCTCCAGGCTTTTACTTACAGTTGGCTTTGGAGGAATATATGTCAGCTGGCTTTTTATTGGCATAAAAAGTCATGACAATGTAATTGTAGCTGTTAAAATTCACATTTTGCTTTATTCCTCTACATTTCATTTGGGCAAACCTTAGAAGAGTAATATTGTACTTCTGTAGTATTGACAGGCGCTTGTAGTTGCTTGAAAGGATATCCTTGGAAACCAGTTGCAAAATCAGTGTTTCATGCTGTTGAATTTGACTTGCCTCCTCTGAAACTGTTGCCAAAGAGTAGGGTGAGTTCCTTGGTTTAGTTTCCAAAGGTAGTTGCCAGGTGAATTAAGGGGATGCTAATTATCAGCTGATGAGAAACTTAAATGTACCACTCTTGACACATACCGTAAATTGTTTAAGTTATGGTTTGTTTTTTATTTGTCTCCAGGCCCGCCGGAGGACCACTACCCAGATGGAATTGCTGTACGCAGACAGCAGTGATTTAGTCTCTGACACCAGTGCTGCAGACTCCGCATTGGCGGGCCCTTTTGCATCAGTTGCAGAAACCCAAGAAAGTGGGATGGCTACTGACACAAATGACACTTCTGCTAGGGACAGAGAGTTTATTCCCCCACCATCTGGCTTACCTTCTAAGATAGGCAGCATGTAAGTTTGGCCATGCTGTACTAATTATCCTTTGCTTTTAAAAAATGCATGTTGCCAATTTCTTGTAATCTGTTATTTTAACTTTACGAAGGAGGTTGATGTACTTGAAGCTTACTAAATAATACTGACAAAGCTCTTCCTTCTCTTCTACCTTCACTGTTCTAGAAAGTATGAATGCACTGTTGTAAGTAATGTGTTTCTTACTGAAGATAGGAGTTCTGCTAAGTTGCTTTGTCACAGTAAAAATTATTGTAGCCTTGTTTCTAAATAGTGGGAAAAAATCCACCTAATACCTTGGATACTTGGCTCTATTAGTGCTATGGGAAATACACATAGTGAGATCTGCTTAGAACAGCAGAGATTGAAAAAAAAAAAAACAACCAACCCCACACCCCAAAACCCAACCCAAAAACGTTATATAATGTAGTAATAGTATCTGTCTATGGTCCTAACTATTAGACAAAATCTTTCTGTGAGTCATCTTGTGTGGACCATGCTTAAAATGAAAGAATCTATAGAATAATAGAGCATATAAATCTAAAGTTGAAAGAAACATGTTGGATATTATGAATCCTCAAAAATCCTTCCCATTTGCAGGGTTGCACTTACCTGCAGAACAGTTTTACTAATTGAAAGTATTACTTAATGCCAGATAGACTTAAAAATATCTTCTTTTGTCTTTTCGGTGCCTGCAGGTCTCTCTCACATGCACTCTTTTTTTCACTTTCTTTTGCTGTTCCTTTTGTATTTACCAATATCACTGTTGGTTATTAGCCATTCACTGCTAGACACCCTTTTCTTGGCTTCTTAGGTACTAGCTTCTATATTGCACAAATTCGTGTAAACTGAACGCGCTTGCCGCATTTAGTGATGTGGAAAGACTGTATCCCATAGCTATCGTCATGTTACAGATTCTGGAATTATGCATCTTTCACTATCCTCTCTCCTATTTGCATAATATTTTTACAACAGTCTTCATCTAATGTACATTTGCAATTTGTATTATTTTTACCACGTATTTCCAGCATGTGCTTGAGGTGGCAATCATGAACAGTAAAACACTGCTGACAGCAATTATTAACCCATGCTGATGGCTTCAGTGCATTTTACAAGTAGAGTCTGCTTGGAAAGAACGCTCTTGGGGGGGAGGATAGGTGGAGAAAACCCACTAGTTTCAGCATTAGTGTGAGATCACTAGAGACTTTTGAAGCTTCAAGATTTAAAACGTCAAGTGTTATGACCTGGCATCCAAGACTCAGGTAATACCAACTGTTGCCTCACCCCATGTTCTAGAATGTATCCATTTTTGAAAGTGAGACAACAGTGAGGCAAAACAGGATTTTTCCAAAAACTGCATTCTGTGAGCGTTATTGTTACATGCTGCCAGTAAATCAATTCAATCAGCATAGGCTTGCACATATGTTTGGTTTGTGATTGATCATGTGTTAGCAAATAACTGACCACATTCCATGTGCAGTGACCTTCTCACTGTCATTAAGATGCTTTTTCAAAACCAGAACTCAGTTAACTTTACACAGTATTTCTATTTTTGCTGGTCATTGTTGAGAAAAGGCGGTCTGTGAGCCATCTGGTCTTCCTATATGGGCCTGTGGTGCCATCATATCTCTTGTAATAAAGCATTCTTCTGGAGCAGTGTGCCATCTTACCTGCAATAAACATTGTCTCCCTTGTGTGTTCAGAGATGTAGAAGCAGTAAGAGCCATCCAAAATATACATTCTCTGGAAGTGACAGAAATTGATTACATTCTTAGGTGCAAAGTTAGGTGTCTGCACATGTACAAACTGCTCCACTCTGGAAGCCCCTCAGTTTTCTCAGATCTGTGGTGATTCAGAGAGGAACCAAAATCTACGAGGGCAACAGTTTTTCTGCTTGGAATTCTGTTTTACAAAGTTGGCTAGTGCCATTGTCCTTTGATATGCTCAGCTCATCTACAGCAGCCTCTTTGGGGTAGGGTGTTCTTCTGTAGGTCTTGTGCCAGCTCTGGTCAGGTGTCTGATATGCTGGAACATCTTAAAGGGCACTGAAAACTTGTAACGAGATGTGTGTCTCGTTCCTTTTCATTCAGGTTGTTGACATCATGTACCTGTTTTGTACATCTATGCTTAGGAAGTTCATTCCAGCGAGACTTCTGCATTTCCAGGCTTTCAAAAAGAATTGATAATATGATCATGCTCTTTACACTTTCTTCTGAGGATGTACAACTGTGGAGTCAAAGATGGAAGACTCCAGGGGCAGGCAGAGAGTAAGCAACATGGAGCGTGGCTCCATGCACAGCAAACACATGGGCAGCCTTGGCAGTGTAGACTATAACCCAAGTTTGTCATCCTTACTGATAGATCCACAAGGATGCTGAAAGATCAGGCTGACCATAGGATTTGCCTTGTGACCCCAGGACTTTGGCATTCCTAAAGGCATACGGGTCCAGCATAAAGAGAGAGAAAGAGTATGTCCTGTTCCACATCTTTTTAAGTCCTTGGCAGAGTATGCCTAGAGGTAGGGGAGCCCTGCAGGGAAATGGGTGTTCTGGCCTTGAGAGAACCGAACCCACCTTCTCTTTCTATCACCTTTTATTTGAATGTGGTGAAATAATGACATCTGGGTGTCAGCATTAATGTTGCACTCTTGATCTCTTCGCTGTTTTTAATGGAGGGTAAAAGGTTGGGAGGAAGACCACAGGGACTGTGAACTGGAATTATTTCAGAGAAAGAACTAAAGAGATGAAGGAGGGATGGAAAGCAAGGAAGAAGCAAAGAAGGTATGAAGAGAAGCAATGTTATAGTAGTCAGGCTGTCAGAGGGAAATCATAGAATGGTTTGGGTTGGAAGATCATCTAGTTGGAAGCGGCCTTAAAGATCATCCAGTTCCAACCCCCCTGCCATGGGCAGAGACACCCTCCACTAGACCAGGTTGCTCCAAGCGTCATCCAGCCTGGCCTTGAACACTTCCAGGGATGGGACATCTACAGCTTCTCTGGGCAACCTGTTGCAATCTAAATGTCCCTGCTTTCAATTTAAACCCATTACCCCTTGTCCTGTCACTACAGGCCCTTGTAAAAAGCCCCCACCATCTTCCTTGTAGTCCCCGTTCAGGTACTGGAAGGTGCTATAAGGTCTCCCCAGAGCCTTCTCTTCTCCAGGCTGAACAAGCACAACTCTCTCAGCCTGTCCCCATAGCAGCCATGCTCCAGCCCTCTGAGCATCTTTGTGGCTTCCTCTGGACTTGCTCCAACTGGTCTGTATCCTTCTTATGCTGAGGGCCTCAGAGCTGGACACAGTACTGCAGGTGGGGTCTCATGAGAGCAGAGTAGAGGGGGAGAATCCCCTCCCTCAACCTGCTGGCCTCACTTCTCCTGATACAGCCCAGGATACAGTTGGCTTTCTGGGCTGCCAGCACACACTGCCGGCTCATGTTCAGCTTCTCATCCACCGGTACCCCCAGCTCCTTCTCCTCAGGGCTGCTCTCGATCCAATCTCCACCCAGCCTGTACTTGTAGTTGGGATTGCCCCGACCCAGGTGCAGGACCTTGCACTTGGCCTTGTTGAACTCCAGGAGGTTGGCAGTGGCCCACCTCTCCAGCCTGTCCAGGTCTCTCTGGATGGCATCCCTTCCTTCTACCCTGTTGACCCACACAAAATCTATGACCGTAGATTTCTTTTGCGTGTTCAGTATCTGCCTCTTCATATGCTGATGAACAGTGAAAGCTAATAAACTCAGTGTATATTTATATTAAACTGTGAGAACACACTTGGAATCTGTAGATTCAAGAGAGACAATAATAGATTAAGCACATTCTAAAATGTGAAATCTGAGTAGGAGAATCACAACTAATGTAAGAAAAACAAGTTTGTAAAGGGTCTTAAAGTAAGGTAATGATTCCTCTTGCTTTAGTTCTAGACAGACATCACTGTCAGAGAAGAAGATACCTGAGCCTTCACCTTTAGCAAAGAGAAAATCCTATGAGAAAACAATGGAAAAGACAAAGGCAAAAGAACAGAAACTGTAAGATTCTTTTAAATTTATTTTCTCTGAAATAATATAAACCTTGGTGTATTTTCTTGAATAATAAAATCTGTATTTTTCTATTTCTTTAATTCTAGGACATTTTGTATTGTTGGCAGTGAAATCATTCACTGTTCAACTTGTGTGTTTTTTTTTTTTTCCCAGTGTTTTTTCTTGTACAAGATAACTCAGCAGCAGAGCCCTGAAAAAATGTCCTTTGGACCATTTGCAAATGACTTGCTTGCTTGCTGTTTTTTTTAAATGGAAGGCATCAGTTTCTCTAAGAAACTGCAGTCTTATAAGATTTTTTTCTTCATTTTCCATATGTGTGTGTTCTGCTTGGAGCTTTCACTGTTAGCACATGAACTTTCAGTGTTGTGCCACCTTGCACTCTGCAGCAGTTTGTAGTCTTACTGCCTTCTCTGGGAAACATTTGTAGCTAGCATTATAATTTTATTTATTTGCTTAAGAAAAGAGCATCTAACATTTGAGGCATATTGCATATAACTTCTCTAACCATTCACAACCTTTTAAAGAAGATGTTCTTTTTTTCTTGTAGCTCAGATTCTGGAGCCCCAGAGGCTAGTCTGTCACCTCCTACTTCCCCACCAAGCCGGCCCCGTAATGAAATGAATGTTTTTAGTCGTCTTACTGTTTCTCAGGGAAACACGTCAGTTCAGCAGGATAAGTAAGTCACAGAGGGAAGCCTCAGCCCCCAACCAGGGAATTGCAAAGTGCACTCAGTGTAGTATCTGTTAGATATTTTGCCTTTCTCCTGACAGACAGGAGGAGACATTTCTTGTGTTTTCATGTAGCTTTCAAAGAAAATATTTGAAAATTCCATGGAACCATTGTAAAAATCAATTTCCTGCTGAACCTTGTTTCCTGTTTTCTAGGCTCTGTCTGGTATTTGTAGTTTTAAACCCAAAATAGAAAAGAATGGTAGAAATCTTAGATGTATGTGTATTTGTGTGCATGTTTACACTTGAAAGTAGGATTTATCTGACAATTTAGGAAATCGTGCTTTTGACAGTTATCCCGTTACTCCAGCGTTGTTCTGAGCGCTGTCCCAACAGCACCCTGCAGAATAGGATGTTGAAATGGCTAGATCACGGTTGTTCAGAGATTATCCAAATTATTGAAAAGACTGACTTCAGGAGGTGATCTGGAGGAGCAGATGACATTCATACCTTGTTCAGA
Organism: Rhynochetos jubatus; assembly: GCA_027574665.1. NCBI lineage: Eukaryota > Metazoa > Chordata > Aves > Eurypygiformes > Rhynochetidae > Rhynochetos > Rhynochetos jubatus. Next base: position 16,271,029 of record CM050652.1, read on the forward strand.
AGTAGAAGAGCTCATTTTCCTGGCATGTTAGGCATCTGTTTCTGTAGCAGCCTTACAAACTGCAGTGGACTTGACTTCAGCAGAATCTTTATTGCAGGTTTCAGTATTGATACTAGCACAATGCAGCCCTTATGAACTGCAACTCAGAATAAACCTTTAGCTCTGACTGTAGCGAGATAAGAAGTTGCTCTTGTGTGTTTACACTGCTGTTTTATAAAAAAACTTTGGCCTTTTTCAGTGGTCTACAGATTCACCAAGCAAGCAGTAGCTCGCAAGGCTTTCAGTCGTTCAACTGTGCTTGTAACTTTGTTATCTTAGCTACCTTACCTTTGTCTTATTGCTAACTCCCACCTAATCCTTTTCATTTTCTCTGGACTGTGAAGTCAAACTGAAACTGCTGAATCTGTTTGATCTGAGTTGAAAATGAAGGACATCTTATGACATACTGCCAATGTTCATGCCTTGGGGGGGGGGGGGGGTGGAGGGGGGAGGGATTTTTGTTCTTGCTTCGTGTTTTCTTATTTCTTATTTTTAAACGCTCTGGAAAATGAGAGGTGAAGGATTTTTGAACCCAGTATCATTTGCAAATTTCTGTTCTTATTTCAGTGGGCTATCAATATGTTTAATATTTCTATTTTTATGATTAACATTTTACATGTTTCTTCTATGCTTAAGAAGCATTGATCTTCAGATTATTTTTTTTCCTTTTCATATTTTCAAGCACTACGTTACAGAGCTTAAATTATGCATCCTTCTTCTCCTTTTACTTTCTCGCCTTTACCTTCTTTAAGAAACTGTTGGGGAAATAAGAAATGGCTCAGCTGTGTTGCTCAGCTTCCTGGGCTGAGACAGTCTATCAGTGTAACTTACTGCTGAGAGTGCTATTTTAAGATGATTATTCTGCTCCCAACCCCATATTATCACGGGTTTAGGGTATACCATGCGCAATGCTGCATACTGTATGTGGATTTGCATTGCTTTTCTGAACTGGCCGTGCTGTTGTTTGTTCTTCTCATATGGAGGCTTTAGTTTGCTGATACCTATATTCTTTCTCCTCACAATTCCACCACTGTTGATTGTAGGTCTGATGAAAGTGATTCCTCTCTGTCGGAGGTACACAGGTACTCTCTCTTTCTCTTTTCTGTTTTCTTGGCATCTCTCACTGATGTTACTCCAGTTCTTAGGAAATTTCATTTTGCTGCATGAATTTTCCTGATACTTGTGCAATGTATCTCTTTTGCCTTTGCCAGAAGCTTAAAAATCTGAAATTTTGGTCAAGCATGCCGCCTTCTTTTTTAGGGTGTTCTTTATCATTGTTGAGCATGTAAATTTTTTTCTTTTTAAATGAAGTGTGGTATAAACCTTTCCTTGGACATATTCTTTCTCTCTTTGTTTTCTTTAAAAAAAGAGGAGCAGACATTTTCTTAGGTTTCATATGCTTCTCTCTTCTTTTTTTTTTTTTTTTTTTTCCAGTTGTATGTTTTGGTCACTAAAAATTTAATCCGAGAGTAAATAAAAATGAGTAGGTGTTTTATTAAGTCTTTCTGAAGAATGCGGAGTGGCTTAAGAGATGAAAGAAATGTCCCGCCTCGTGTTCATAAAGTGTGGCTTAGGATTTTGCTACTCAGTGAAAAAAGTCTATCAAGAGAAGAGCACTCAAAGGGCTACTAATAATGTGATTGTGGCTTTGTCTGGTTTTGTCTGTAGATTTCAGAGCGTTGCACATGGGTAGATGGCTCCAGGACACGTATTTTACATGGCTTGACAAGGGAATGAGTGGGTGAGAGTAGGAGTAGGAGTAACACAGTCTAGAGGAAGCATGATCTGGTGGGAATACTACAGAGAAAACCATATTATTTCTGTGTGGTGTTAGAAAACAAAAGCATAGGGGCCTAAATTAATAAAGTAAATTGTTCCTGTATTCTTGAAAACATAAAAAGGTGCAGGTTGAAAGGTGAATGCCTTTCCAAAATGATGAAGTTGATGTCAAGCAATTTAAAGCAATATTAATATTAATAAAATCTATAAAAGGATTATGGAGGAGTAATGAATTATATGAATGAAGATGTCCTGAGCAGTAAAAAATGTATAAAATAATAATTTCTAAGACCATATTAGATAAACTAACTAATTGTCACAAACTTAGATAGTATCAGGACTTTTTCCTTCCTGTAGCAAGCCTGTGGGCAATATTATGGAATTTTTACATTTTCCTAAAGCATCTGACATACTTTTTTTAATGTGAGATAGGGCTATGGCTTAGTTCTTTTTTGTCAGTTACATGTATAGAACATGACAACTTTAACTCCAAGCTGGCCAGGTCACAGCGTTGTGTTGCCTGTTTGTGGGTGTTACCTAGAGGCTTTTCTAAATTTCATAGAAATTAGTGGGGTCCATGTGTGTGTGCAGTTGTATGCATGGGATTTTAGACCGCTACGTAATTTTTATTCAGTGATGAACTGTAGGTGTTTTCAGGCTGAGTCACAGTCATTCGGCACCACCACAGAACTAGCTACCAATCCCCAGGAGGATTCCTCTGGGGTATCTGTACTCCAACCATACTCCCCTTTAGCCACTTGAGTGCAAGTGTGGTGTTGGGGACGGGATGCAGTAGGAACCTTCCTCAGGCACACAAGTTAGCAGCAGCTCTCCAAGCCTGCCCGTAGAAGGCAGTTGATGTGAAATGCCCGCTGAGCTTGGAATTGGCAGTGTACATTACATTTGCTCTGTTTTTCAGATGTGCTATTTAGATTAAGATGTCTTTATGAAATCTGTAGTCTTAACATTAGTCCTAGGCATCTAGGAGCTTTAAGCATCCTGGTTCTTCCAGCATTATGCAGGCTTTCCCATGTACGCAACATTCAGCATCTTGTCGTTCTTTCGTTCGTTTGTTTTTGTATGTGATTTCCTTTAACTGGTAGCCCAGAGTTGACCCTTGTTGAAGCTAAAAAGTAAAAATCCTTCCATAGCTTATGAAAGGTTGTTCTGCCCTCACGTGTAAGAAAATTAGATTAACTTTTTTCCCTACATTTAAGTAAATTTATTTTATCTATGTCTATTACTGTGCCCAACTCACATTCTCTTCTTTTCTTTAGGGGGATAATTAACCCATTCCCTGCTTCAAAATGCATCCGATCATCCCCACTTCAGTGCAACTATACAGCTGAAGGACATACCAAGGCTGTGCTTTGTGTTGACGCAACTGATGACCTTCTCTTCACTGGATCTAAAGGTTGGGCAAGCTCCATGCATTTGTGCTGCCTACAGAGGCTGCTTTGACAACTTAGAGAAAAGTGGGGTTTTGAGTTTTATTGTTTTTTTCTTGAAGTATCAAAGCTAAGGTGAACTAGAGTGGTGGCCAGGAAGATGTTAACACCTACTGACAGGGAGTCTCCTTTTCACTAGTTCACATTATGAATAAACTCTGAAATTTCAGGGCATCCTTTTTATCCCCATAGAGTTAACCCCATCAGATGCAGGTCTTCCACTGCTAATATTCAGGGATGGCTATTCTACTAGCTGGCTGTTGAAAACACCAAGACACACTCTTACACTGGATTGGCAAACTTTTGGTCTTATAAGTTTTAAGCCAATGTTTCAGCATTTGTGCCAGTGTATACAAATGCAAAAAAAGGACAAGTATTTAGTTTCTGTAAATGTTGCCTGGTTGATTTGTATTGAGATTTTGAATTTAGTAGCTACGTGAGGAGAAAAAGGCTTTTCAATTTTCTTTATTTTACATCTTGATTTGTGTTCTGAAGGTGAGGGGTTTTTTTTGTTTTGTTTTTACCATATGGATGCATGCAGATGTTGTAAATATTTGCTTACTCTTGTCATATGCTAGATTCCCATACTTAGGGAAGAGTTTTTCCTGTATGTATTTTAGGAGGGAAAAAGTTTACCGAGTACACTTGTACTCAAGAGTGTAGACAGCTGTTTAATTAAATAAGGTTAAATCTTCTGGAAATTGTTGCTGAAGCAGAAAGGCTCAGCTCACCAACATCACACCAGCAGCCAGTACCAATTCAGGAGTGCCAATAAGCTTTGAAGTGCATTCTGGATATTGGGCTTTGGTCTTGATACTTGGTATACTCTTCATGGTATCATAAGCTACTGTCTACACGTGAAGCTTTGTCTTCGTCCTCCCAGTATTTATTCCAGTAAAAAAGGTACTTCTGAAGTATATGTAGTGGTATAGATGTGGTACAACAAGGAAAGTCTCCTGTGCTCTCTTTTGTGCTGCAAAATTCTTGCAAACATCTCTGTGTTTGGGATTTTAGTGCACAAAAGGTTGAGTATTTAAATTCCTTTTGTATTGAATGAAAACTGTGACTAAAGCACTTATTCTGGGATGTTCAGAGGCTCCTAAAGCACGATTCACTTCTCACCTTTGTAGTTTTGTTTTGGCAGTCAGTACTCTGTCATGCTGAGCCTCAAAACCCCTCTTGAGCTCTGTTCTTGATGAAGAATTGTTGAATTAAAAAGTGGGTACTTCTCTTGATCTGTCATCATCCAAACTTTCCAGCCTCTAAATTGTATATTCACTTTCCTTGAGATGGTATATTGTCCTTTTAAAATGCTATAGGTGCTAATATGCACATCTTGAACGCACGATACTAATGATTAATCTTGCTTAGTTTTGATGATGTTTGATGCCCAAGTGTATTCTTTAAGACCTGTTTAATTTAGCTGGTTGTCTGCAGTGCCTACCTAGATGGAGGGATATGTGTGAGCGAAAATGAATGCATGTACCTTTTTTTAAATTACCGAGTTTTGGCAAACAGGAGTCTTTTCTGTGTAGTGTTTGTTTTTTTTTTTTTGTAATTATTCTTTCCCTCTTTTGGTTTGTCTTTATTTAGATCGTACCTGTAAAGTGTGGAATCTGGTAACTGGACAAGAGATTATGTCTCTAGGGGGTCATCCAAACAATGTTGTTTCTATAAAATACTGTAACTACACTAGCCTGGTCTTCACAGTCTCAACCTCGTATATCAAGGTGTGGGACATCAGAGATTCTGCCAAGTGTATTCGGACATTGACGTAAGTACGCTAAACCTCAGGATGCCAAGAGTCTAAATGAGTCTTAGTTTTAGATAAATGTTACTATATTTCATCCAATAGTGCAGCACTGTATAAACCAAGTACACTGTTTTCTGGGGCTGGAAGCTTTCTTTACATGTTCAGGCTAAGTCAGTATGGGATAGTGGTAATATATGGAATCACAAAATTATTTACTTTCATGCCTATAGTGTTTTATGAAATGTTCAGTGTTCATATTTGGCTTACAACCTTTTTGCTCAGGTAAATAGGTTTATTTTTAAACGGTATGCATAGTAGGGAGAACATAATGCATGGTTTCTTTTCTTTTTTTTTTTTTTGGTCCTTCCTCTCTGTATTCAGGTCTTCGGGCCAAGCGATGCCTGGTGATGTGTGTTCGGGAAGTACTAACAGAACAGTCACTATCCCAGCTGGAGAGAACCAGATCAATCAGATCTCGCTAAATCCAACTGGCACGTTCCTCTACGCAGCTGCTGGAAACTCAGTGAGGATGTGGGACCTGAAAAGGTACTGAACACTGTCACAGAAGGAGTGATGCACTTCACTCGTAAGAGAGAAGCAACAATATATTTTATTGGTGTAAGACAGTGAGTTAACAAAGTCCAGCGGTAAATGTGACAGTGGTAAATTGTTTCAGTAAAAATGTCTGGAAAAACACAAGGTTTTGTTTCAGACAGGCACTGTAAAACAGACTCTTGTAGGGTGACAGATGCATGAATCCTGACCAGTAATTGTTGATGAGGTGATGAAAACCAATTGATGTAATGTAATATAATACGGGACTGCAATAGCCACACTATAGTAGCACTTTTCCAAACAGAACCTGCACCCAAAGAGTACGTTCAAAATACAGAGAACACTTTGAGGGGTCTGTCTTGTCTTTACTTTTAAATTATTTTATTCTCATTTTACATAAATGGAAACTTTTGTTAATATTTAACATTTACCCATGGGTATGAGCAGTAGAGTATATGTAAACTAAAGGATGAATAGGGAAGACATAGCAGAAAATACGAAGATCCATTCTGTTAGAAACTATGCTGTAGACTGTATTAGATATACAGAAGAATAACAAATCCTCATTTCTTCTCTTATTCTTGAAGGTTTCAGTCTACAGGAAAGCTAACTGGTCACCAGGGTCCTGTTATGTGCCTTACTGTAGATCGAATTTCCAATGGACAAGATCTTATTGTCACTGGTTCAAAGGATCATTATATAAAGGTGAGCCATTAGTATTTGCTTATTCATTTTAACTCTTTACATCAGCGTGGGATGCAGGCTTCAGTAGAAGTGACTCGCATCTCCATATCCATATTGCTAGTCCAGAGGAGGCCACGAAGATGCTTAGAGGGCTGGAGCACCTCTCCTGTGAAGAAAGGCTGAGAGAACTGGGCTTGTTCAGCCTGGAGAAGAGAAGGCTCTGGGGAGACCTTATAGCACCTTCCAGTACCTGAAGGGGCCTACAAAGAAGCTGGGGGGCGCTTTTTACAAGGGCCTGTAGTGACAGGACAAGGGGTAATGGGTTTAAACTGAAAGCAGGGAGATTTAGATTGGATGTAAGGAAGAAATTCTTCCCGGAGAGGGTGGTGAGGCACTGGCACAGGTTGCCCAGAGAAGCTGTGGGTGCCCCATCCCTGGCTGTCTTCAAGGCCAGGCTGGATGAGGCTTGGAGCAACCTGGTCTAGTGGAGGGTGTCCCTGCCCATGGCAGGGGATTGGAACTAGATGGTCTTTCAGGCCCCTTCCAACCCTAACTACTCTATGATTCTATGATCTGAAATATGGTAGCCAAGATGGAAAACATCAGTGTTAGATTATGAATAATGTTCAGTCTTAATAAAGGCTTTTCAGTGCTATTTTTATTTCATGATGGATCATGGATGGATGGTTGTCTGTAGTTAAACCTTCTCTTAATCCCCAGTAAGGTGGACATCAGCTGTATGAAGTCTTGGAGAAATATTTGTAACACCTACTCTTCAGTAATACTTGGCTCTTGAAAGTACCTTAAGTCAGGTCTGCACTCCAAAACAGAGGCACTAATTACTTAAGCAGAGACAGTCTGTGTGCTCCCCACAGAGGAGAGTCTGGGGCCTAACCCAGGCTCTTGCTTAATTGTTAGGCAAGTTCTGAAGTGGGGAACGAGAGAGAGAGGCCAGCACATCTTGGCCCAGGGGCCCAGTCTGTCTGGTGTATTCATCAGCACACAGGTTGCACTGAGCTGAGTTCAACGCACAACCAGTGGTGTTAGGATACTATCCTGATTCTTGGCATTGTGATTAGCTTTCTCTTTTTTCATCCTGCATTTCTTGGGTGCTTGGCTGTACACTGGGCCCTCCTCAGAAGACAGCCTGGGAAGTGGATGCATAGCTTGATGGTTTGGGCTGTGGATTTGAATCCTATCAGCAGTCTATCGTTAGAGGTCAGAGGATTCTTAAGCAATAGGGTGACAGAGAGAGGCACTCTAATAATTACTTGTCTGCACAGTTCAGCATGTTGGCTTGGTTAGGAGCTGCCGTCCTGGCACAGTAATGAGTGTAGAACCTCAGCAGGGACAGAAGGATGTGATCATGTAGTGCAAGATTCTCATGCTACCAACTCATGTGACAAGCAAGGAGGTGGAAGATCATTTGGGAAAACATGTGCTGACAGTCAGAGAAGCTTATCTGCCATTCTTGTGTGCCCCCTTGTTGTGGTCAGGCTACATAAATCCTGACGAGGCTGCCTGTTTCTTCACTTACACCACTAGAATGTCCAGGGATAATTTGGCCATGTGTATGTGCTGCAGAGCAGTGCATGTTCTGCAAGGTGGATGCCTCCAGAATTGTCAAGCCTAGTACAAACGATAATGAGTGCAAACGATCTGTATGTGCGTGGTCAGTGCAGCAGTTTGGGAATTCTCAGTGCTTCTGCACATAGGTAGATCCACTGTGGGTGGTAGGTCTGGTCACAGATACTGCTTTCCCCTGTAACAGGGAACTACTGTCTTGTCTGCTGAGCCAGGAATATTAGTCACCTTTGTCCAAGCGTCTAATTTTTCTGGTGTATCATTGAAGTTTTTTGTTACAACTGGAACTGATGCATATTAACTGACTGCAGTAACTTTTAAAATACCTTTAACTCACTTAAGGTAGTATTTTACACTGCCAAGCTCTCCCTTTTTTTACTGCTAAGCTTATTCACTTTAAAAGGTCAATGAAGAGCAAATAATAGGAGATGAAGTCTGACATTTGCTTGTCGAACAGAGGTAGTGGTTTAAAAAGATATGGCTCATCTGCTCCTCCCTATCTCAGTCTAACTCGGTGGGTTTTGGCTCGCTACAATGCAAAGCCAAACAGGGTTGCTTACACTGCTGCTCTAGGAATAAAGACCCGATGGGATCGATTATGACTTAAGTTGTTCAAATGGCCTCAGTTAAAAAATCTGTTTTAAGACCACATTCTTGGAGTACAGGCAAGGAGAGAGGTGTGTCTAGTCCATGGAAAGCGTCAGCCTGTAATGGTATGTAGCCCTTGACAAAACACCCTGTCCAGAAAAACATATGAATGTCTCTTCCTGCAGCTACCTGTGCAATTGTCCCGTTGAGTCATGTTTCCTGTACTCACTCATGAGCTTTGTTTCTCTAGCCCACCACACAGTGTATATATAGGCTCTTCCTTATGAAGATACTGTGTATTTCATAACCAAGAAGTAGCACTTCTTCCCAAAGCAGTCTTCTCTGAAGTTGGTGAAGCATTCCTGCTTCAGGCAAGAGGTAGAAGAGGAGAAAGGAGTCGTCATGGTAGATAAATTCTGTCAAATATACATCATCATACAGTAGCCTCTAATAAGACTTTCCAAATTTTTCCCCCTATTTGCTGCATGTCTTCCAAGCTGGTTAGATGGTGGAAAATTGTGCTTAACATATTTGATCATTTATTTATTAATTTTAGATGTTCGATGTGACTGAAGGGGCTCTTGGAAGTGTAAGTCCTACACACAATTTTGAACCTCCTCATTATGATGGCATTGAAGCACTTGCTATTATGGGAGACAACCTTTTCAGTGGATCTAGAGATAATGGAATTAAGAAATGGGATTTGACTCAAAAAGACCTTCTTCAGGTAACGGAAAAAAATCATGCAGCTAATGTGGCAATCATGCTGTAGAACAGATTCCAGGCCGTGCGGATGTTTAGGCTCATACAATGACTATATTCACCTAGATACCGATGTTTTTCATAGGGAAGGCACAGAGCACTGACTAAGAAAGAAATCGATAATGATCCTTACACCAGCAATGCAGTTACTTTTCTTCTCGGTGTATGTAGTGTCAGGAAGTTCTGACGAAGTGGTAAACCCTCTATCTGAGCTCTGAGTACGTGGGGTTTTTTTTTACTTTGGAATGATGGCAGCACTTGCTTCCTCTGCACTTGGAACCATTGGATATCGTCCTTGTCACTGACAAGATGGTAAATTTTGGACTGGGAACTCAATGATTTAGATCTACTAGACCACAACATATTTTCTTATGAAGAGGTTTTACAGCCTACCTCACTCCACCCGGTCTTTTTTTTTTTTAACAAAAGATTACTCCTCAGATCTCCATTCATCTTGTTGCACAAATATATGATGTATGTTATGTGTGTTGTGTATATTACATAATATTCAGTTTGCTGTTAGGACATGTTTGCTCTGAGTTTTCATTGTAACAAAAGAAGGGGGTGGGCTGGGTGGAGGGTGTGTAGCATTGCAAAAAGGCCCTCAAATCCAGGGAAACTTTTAATTGTAATTTGTTTCACATGTGGAACTTCGATTTTTGGCTGTTTGCTATAGGGCGGTTTGTTCTTTTAGGTCTTATCAGAGGTTGTTGAGGTAAAGATACAGTTATTTGAGACTGTGTGAGAAAGAGAAAGCAGAAAATCAAATGCCAGAAGATACTGCTGTTTTTGCAAAATTTTGGTTACATAACAATCATTTAATAATTTGTGGAGGGAGGAGGAGCATATTTTTATATGTATTTAACGTGCAGACTGATAGCAAGGAAACAAATAGAATATTAAAGTTTGGGGATATGGGAGAATAATGGACTAATCACCTTAAGAAGAAAATTTCTCTATGGGCATACGTAGCATTCCATGAATGTACAAACTTCCTCGATATTTTTTTTTAATCAAAATTGTCCGAACAGGTGCCAGTTCCTTTTCAGAATACTACTTCACAGTTAAAGTTAAAATAAGTTAAAATAAGACTTCACAGTGAAAATAAGGATTCAGAAATTCAGCTTCTTAGAGAAAAGTCTTCACTTAGCCATACTGGGACGCCTAATCTCATTTCTGTGTGTCTAGGGAAATGTACTAAGCAGCTTGTTAGCAAAACCAGGAGGGCCAGAAGAACAGGAAAGATTCTGTATCCTCAGAACGGCTTTATGAAAGTTGTAAGAAGCATCTTCACTCTTGCATTTTAGGCTCATTAAAATATTATGCATTATGCATTTTTGCCTTTGCAGGTAATTAAACATCAGGTTGATACGGGGGCAGGGGTGAAGCAGTACGTAACGGGACTAGGTGTATTCCTTTTCTTATTTTCCTTTTGGTATATATGCATTTTATAATTTCTGTACTTCATGTTCCCTTCTTTTTTTGGTTTTAAAAGTAGAACTTCATAAAAATGATCTCACGCTTCCTTCTTTTTATTTCTATGAAGTGTCGTGTGTTTTTCAAGGACGTGAGACTAAAGCATTTGACAAAACAATATAAATAATTTTTATTCACTATCTTTTTAGGGAATGAAGAATAGCGCTGTTACTATTGCTAATCATGGGGTAATTCAGGCTGAAAGGACCACCAGAGGTCACACAGTGTGAAGCTGGCTGGCTGGTCCAAGCAAGCCAACTTTGTAGTTTAGGTGTGGTTCCTCAAGGCCTTGCCCAGCTGAATTTTCAAAATCTCCAAGGTCACAGATTGCAGAGCTGCTCTGGGTGCCCTGTATTAAGCATACATGGCTTAATTAAGCAAGTCTGATCCTCTAGAACTGATGGCAATCACTTAACAAACATGCTATCCAAGGGAATTTGGAGATCATCTACCTCACAGGGTCATCCCAAGCCACAAAACACTGCTGTGACAAAATGAAGGAATGGCTCCCCCTCCCAGTCTCATGAAGTGCTGCAGGGCCAGACCACCAGTTTGGGACAGCCATGTCCATTATAGATAAATCACCAAGATGATCCTAGGAAGCTGAATGTACTCCATAATATGAGAGAGACAGCAAAGCAATGCGGTTCCTACCAAACCGAACTGGAGAAAAGCCGCTCTTTCTCCCCTTGAAAGACAGCGAACTTGGGCTATTATTTCCCCAGTGTTTTTACCAAATGGATGATGTTCTCAGCCAGTCTATGCGGCATTTTGCTTTCTGAATTAGCAGTAAAATGCTAGTGTTCTTCCTCAATAATTAATGTATTTTTAAGTGCTACAAGTGCTAAAATGAATTTATAATGTGTAATGGGAACAGAAGAAAGGAGGAAGGCAAATACAGAAAGTTTCTATGTTCCTGCTGTATTTTTGAGCAGTATTTTGGATTTTCTTAGTGTTTTATAGCTGGTTTACAGACAGACTTCAAACATACACAGAGACCTTGTGTTCAGCTATGCATTCAAATATGCATTTGCACATATGCAGATTTTGCATTATCCTAAATTAATTTCTGTTCCATGTCAGGTCAGTTGTGCATATTGGATTTTCTTCTTGATTTGCAGTACTATTTCACCCTCCTTGCTCTAAAGGAGGAGAAGCCACAGGGCTGGGATATACCCAGTGTCATGTTGCAAATCTGCTGTAGGACCAGAATCCGGTTTAGAACTTGGAGTTTTGCCATTTCTGTGCTCGTTCCTCCAGAAGTTTTTGTAGCCCTGTAAGACCTGTCTGTCTTCTCTTTTTCAGCAAGTTCCTAATGCTCATAAAGACTGGGTGTGTGCTCTTGGCCTGGTACCTGGTGTTCCGGTTCTGCTCAGTGGCTGCAGAGGAGGCACCCTCAAGCTCTGGAATGTGGATACCTTCGCACCCATTGGGGAGATGAAGGGACACGACAGCCCTATAAATGCAATCTGTACCAACTCCAGCCAGATTTTCACGGCAGCAGAGTGAGTTTTTCTTCCCTGTGAATCTTTCTTTTCTATAGCACCTGCTAGAATTCGGTCTATGCAAATGCACTTAGGAGACCTTCAGTTGTGTGAGTCATTTCATAGCAAGCATGGGGAGAGCTGGTTCGTGCCCCTGAGCGCTAATAGTCTACTGCAGGGATCTCCAAGGTAGGGTGCATGCACCCCACAGGACGTACAACATGATCCATTGGGGTGCAGGAAGAAAATACGTAGTATTTCAGTAGTACGTGCATATAATTTATAAATTAATAAATACACAGGAGAGGGTGTGCCCAAAAATATTTTTAGTGGTAGGGGTGTATGATCAAAAAAGTTTGGAGACCTCTGGCCTTACAGGATGGTGGGGAGAATCTGGCAGTAGTTGAGAACTTCACCAACTTGTTTCTACAGTTGGGCTATTTACTGCTTGGACTGATTCCTAACCTGTGGGAACTTTTCTAAAAACCATGGTATTTGGTTGGTTTGGGGTTTTTTGTTTGTTTGATTAGTTTTAAGTGCTGGCATACAGCCATCCTACTGTCCTTTTACCACCTGGATTTGCATATTTGCTTCCTCAGTAAAAGTGGGCAAATCGAGTACCTGAACCTCAGGGGACTTGACCAAGAAAAACACCTCATTCCGGAGGAAGTGCAGGAGACGGCAGCAGAGCCTGCTTGGTGGTGTAGTCTGAGCGCAGGAGCTGTGAAAGCTGTCACGTTACCTTCTAGTGCCAACTGCAGAAGCTTCTGGCCTTCTGAACTGAAAGCAGGTCTTTCTGAATCGAAGTAGGATTTCAAAGTTGCCAATTTTCCATGTTTGGTAGCCAATTTTTATGTTTAATCATCAATAGATAAGGGTAGAGATATCAAAGCTTCTGTCTCTGCCTAGAAGATTATTACTAAGTTTAGAACATACACACACCTGAAATGTATTCTTTGTTCCTAGCGAAAGAAAATCCCAGCCTCTTGGCACTTCTAACATTGTGGGGGGAGGTCTACAGAACTCAGGGTATTTCTGACAGTTTACAGTGAAGTGAAAGCACAAGTCAGAAAACCTCTGATAAAGTCTGTCCTGATGCTGCCTCCCGGCTTAATTTTGAGGGAGTTATAAGGAATACATGAGTCAACGTTTGCTATTCATACAACACAATGTTTATGAGAAATTCATAACTTCTCTTTCACTGGATAAATTGTTGTTTAACAAGACTAGTTCTTTATTTTACTTTTTCATTATAAGAATAAAGTCTTGTAACACATTCCATGTGATACTTTACTTACACGTACTTTAAAACTGTGTAAATATGATTGTTGACAGAAGTACGGAATTATATCTCCCCTCTCCTGGGCTTCTGAACACCAGCTCACCGGCATATGTTTTCCAGCACCTGGCAAAGGGGTTTGGGGTTTGGGTTTTGAGTTTTTTTAGGGGAGCATTTGTAGGACTTCATATTGTCTTGTAGTTCTGTGTTTTCTATAATCTCCCCTTATTACAGGCTGGTCCCTCTTGTACAATCGGAGCATGTTTTGGGTCCTGTTTGATTTAACCTGTTATAACTCTTCACACTTTTTAAATGGCAGGAAGTAGTCTTGTCCTGTTGAGTCTCTCTCTCTAACTCTGTAGTGCACCGGCTGTTTGCCTGTGCTCTGCTGAGTTGCAAGTAGTTACCTGATGGAAACTATTCTCTGATGTCAGTCTACTTAAGCCTGTTACCATTAGCTGTATTGAAAAATACGTACTAGCAGAATAGGATTTTACTTTCCTTAGACATAGAATTTTTATACTTGCCTAGATGCTTAAAGGTAGTAGCCAGTGCTGTGATAAGGTTAGGGAATCTTAAATGCTGTGTATCTTAGATTATAAACTCTCCTGGAGGTGGAATGACCCTTGCACATCCATTAAGGAAATCATATTTTGCCGATGATGCCTTTCTGAATAAAAAAGCTTTTAAAAAAGCTATCCCGTTGTCACGTCACATCCCTCCCCAACCCTGCATCTCTCTCCCTCCCCAGTTCAATTGCGTAGTTCTAATACTGCTTTATTTTGTTTTTCAGTGACCGGACTGTGCGGATCTGGAAAGCTCGAAGTGTAGTAGACGGACAGATCTCGGATACAGGAGATGCAAGTGAAGATCTTGCCAGTAATTGAAATGGTGGGGATAAACTAACATATTGATGAATTTGAGGTGCACTCTATGCAGTTTGCTGCACGTTTATTAGGTAAACACTGGTGACTGGAATGAACTGAAAAATAAGAGTGAACTCTTCTACTTAGACCTGCTGTCCTTAAAATACGTACTGTATTTAAGAGAAACATAACCTCTCGGTAACAAGCTTGTGTCTCAGTGGTCACATATCTATGTCTATATATTATGTCTGAATCTGTGTGCATGTGTAACACTTGCAGTTGAAATTAACTGGAGATCAATCTTCTCTAATGACCATCTCAAAATTATAGCCTGGAATATATAACAGAAGTGCTCTGCTGTATTTCACTCACAAGTATGATCAGTTGTTCTGCATTTTAGGGTAGCAGGGGAATGATGACGTCCCAGGAATAAGCCTTTGATTATGACAGGCAGTTTCAAGATTTTAAATGTCACTTACACTGTTTTTAGGAAAGTAGAGTGAATAAAAGATGGGAAGAAGTTGTTAATGCTACTTCTATCTGACATGGCTGTATCCTGCTAACAGCAAATGCCATATGATCTGTGTTAATGTCAGCATATAACCCTTGTTGACCAAAGTTGTGCAGCTGTGTATACTTTGTGCTCAGGACTAGAACTCAAATGCTCATAAATTGGTACGTTTTATTAGTGTTGCCTATATTCTGTAATGACTAGGTGTTCTTAATGTCACAACAGAAATATATCTTAATCTATTTTTCTTATGGATTTGTTTCTATTATCTCATGTTTTCTTTTTTAAAGCAAAATGTCTTTCCTTTTAATCTAATTTTATATGCTGCTAAATGTATTTTAAATACACTGTTTTGCAAACCTTGGCAGTTACTTTGAGAACTGAACCACGTGTATTGGAAAAAGCTATGTAAATAGGTGATTGTACAAAGAAAATATCTTATCTTGTGCCTGTATGACTTTTAAAGCTCTTAGAGTGTGGGTATCGAGGGAGGATGTATAATTTACCCAACTTCTCTGAATATTAATTTGTAAATTCTGCAGATTTTAAAAAATTATGTGGATTCAGATACAGTGTTTGGATATTGAGGTGGGTTTTTTTGGCTGTTTTTTTGTTTGTTGTTTTGTTCTTTGTTGGTTTTCCCCCAGAAAATATCAGTCTGTAAATTATAGCTTCCGTAGGTAACACTTAAATAAAGATGTGAATGTGAACTACTTCTCTTTGCCTTTTTCATCATAATTCCTTAGAAAAAATTCCCTTCCCTCACAAAGTTCCAGGTAGAAAGTGCACAATTTTCCACAATGCATTGGAGAGTACCATAGCCCATCGGTTGGGCTGTGTTCTCGTTGCCCAATACTTGTGTTTCGATAGTATTTAGGAACTCTAGTAGGATTCCCTCATACTAAGTACAGTACAGACTTAAAATGAAGCAGTTGGCTCCTGTTCCTGAGAGATGACATTTCTTACCTTACTACATATGGCCTGTCAAGCAAAGAAAAGGTCTGGTGCCTCTCACTCATCTTAGAGGAAGTATTTCCTTCTCAGCTCCGCTTGAAAGGAGATGAAAATGCATACTGCTTGTCACTGGAGGTTAACGTGTAGGTTAGTTAAAATACATGGCAGCAGTACCAACTACTTTTTACCTATCCTGCTTTCTTGGCTACTTAAGGGGTGTGCACACGGAAGATTTGGGGCCATATCACAACTTTAAGCAAAACTGTGTGTGTAAGATTCACAGGAACAATGTGGTTTGCAGCTACAGAACAAAAGTCCCTGCAAACCTAGGGGGTGACTCCCTGCTGTCAGGCTGCTCGGCTTTAACGGAGGGTATGGTGAGGGGCTGTGGTGGCAGCAGTCTGAACTGCAGATGCTGCTCTCTGGTGATGCTTGACAGCACAGATGTTTTATGAAGCTATCTCATGATAGGCTCCAATATAGCTTAGACGATGTGTGTATAGAAAGTTTTGGTAGTTCTTTTTCTCTAGACAGACATTCCACCTAAACCAGATCTTACACAGCTTTACTCTGAAAGTTCTTGCCGTCATGTAATCGGTAGAAAATTGTCGTTTTGTAAAGGTCACAGTATCAGTGTCTTGTTTTAATGGAAAATTCTTCAACTGTTTAGTTTTTCTCCAAACTTTTCATTTGTATTCACAAACTCTGTACGAGATAAAACATAACATGAAATCAGAAAAAGGTAAGCACTGGGTTCCTGGCTGTTTGTTTAAAAAAATAAAAAATGAAGGGGGCCTGTGAAAAAATTATTTTCTACAAATTCATGGGAAAACCATGTTTTCTCTCAAAGTTAGAAATTATAAGTTGAGCAAAGTTTGTGGACAAATTAGTAACTACATCTCGTCTTATCTGCCTAGATATGTTCTTAAATACAGGCAAGGTCATGTGTTATAATTAATCTCATGTAAGATACGAATGCTGAGAAAATATTTGCAGGACTTCTTATTGCGTATCGCAACAAGTGCTTATCGTGCTCCTGCCTTGTATAAAAGGCTCCACGCTGCCCGCAGAAACCGGCGTTGGACCATGGAGAGGATCAGGAGCCTGTGTTTCTTGGCTGTTGTACTAGCAGGTAAACGTATGGTATTGGTGTCTTGTAGGCTTCAAAAGCAAGGTACAAACGTGATAACAACAGAATAGCTATTAGGGGAAGCGATCTTTCACATGGGAAAGGAGAGAATGGGCATGGCTTTACCTCTACCTGAGGTGACTCTGTGGGAAGGCAACGGGTTTGTTTCAAAACACACCCTGGTCCAGCAATGTATTCAGCTCTGGGCACAGGCACTATACACTGGAGTCAACGGGACTGTTCAGCTGCTGAAAGGTGCCCAGTGCTTTGCTGGTTTGTTTACTGGGATTTTTTACCCCAATATGCCAGACATTAATTCAGTCCAGTGTCTAAGAAAGGGAGAATTCATCTTATTATGCTATTAGATAAAGAAAGAGGGAACCTCTGCAGCAAATGCCTTTGAAACGTGTGGATGAACCCAAATTATGAAAACTAGTATTATTAAATGACGTGGTAAGGTCATGCTTATGCCTTGTTGCAGCACTTCCTAGCCTAAACTCACAAAATTAAAGTCAGCATTTTTAAAAATCAGTGGGGATAATTTTTCACTTGTATCTTTCAAGCTACCTTGCTTTAGCTTCTGTTCCCATGGAAATTGTCATGGAAAAGCAGCAAGTAGCCATAGCTATTGCTATATTCAACTGCTCATTTGCATTTCATCTTCTATGTATGCTTGCAGACGTGGCCGATAAATGCTGTGAAAATGGTGTGGAGATTTTAAAATTAAAATGTGTTTAAAAAGTAGGGAAGGGACGTTGCATCTTCCCACTTGCTACAATAGCGGCTGGAGACAGAAGCCGTGCATTGACTGTGGAGGTGGTGCTTGGAATGGCCTTTTCTTAGTCTCTGTGGTTCCAGAGGTTTAAAGACCTCAGGATCCAGAGGGCTGCAAGAAGGGTTTGAAATCCTTCCCCCTCCCTGGATGAGCAGGAGTATGCAGGGCGTAGTGGTACAAAGCCAGGGCAGTTAGGGACTTGCAATCTGTCTGTCCCACATCTTCTTCAGGGACAGAGTATGAAAAGGCACGTGTTCCTCAACATTTCGTTAGACCACTGATGAATCCTGCTTGATTTGTGCTCCAAGAAGAAATAATTTAGGAATTGCAGAGGGATGTTTGCATTCCTGTTTTGCTTTGGATGAAAAAGGGGATCAGAATTTAGGACTGTCCTATGTGACAGGGCGGTGAATGCTGGACAGAAAGCAGCCAGCCTGTGGGGCATGACTGCCTGCTCCAGAAGACAGAGGTGGAAGCCAAGTCTGCCTGGCAGGCAGCTGGCAAAGGCTAAGGGGATTTCACCTGTTAATTCCTACCTCTGGATGGTGATACAGGGTGTCATGGCAGCAAGGAGTGAGCTCTGCTCTGCATCCCGGGAGTGTCAGGTGCTCCTGCATGAAGGGATTCAGCTCATGCTTTTCTTCATTCCCACCCCATTGCTAGAAATCAGCTCTGGCATCGCAGCATGATGGCGTTTTCTAGTGAATCTACTGGTTTATTCTGTAAATTTTCCCATTTTATCTAATTACTGCTTGTGCGTATTTCCTCGCGAAGTTCTCTATTTGTAGAAGCCCAGACTGCATCAGCATTCACGTTTTAAGCTTTCAAGCACACAACGATCCATATAAAATGACTAATACCTCTGCTTTATTTTTTTTTTTTTATGGAAAAGAGCAATTATCTTTCAAGTAGATTTAATCTTGGAATATTGCTGTAGTGACTAAAATGACACAAGTTAACTTCAAGATAAGAATGCTGCCTGCTCTCTTTAAGAATATTTGATAACAGAGTGTTTTGTCATCATGGCAGGGAGCCGGTGTCGCGGTCCCCCTGCTCTCAGGAGGCTTGCGCCGCACAGGGGAACCACGGCTCTACCTGAGGCTGCAGAAAGGAAAAGATTTAGCAGCTAACGAAGAGGTTTTTGTCAGGATGATTCTACGAGTGACTAATTTGTGCCTTTTCTTTTACTGCTGGCATTTTACCTTTACTCATAACTGTACCTGTATGAACACAAACTGCTAATACTACATACTACATAGATGTTGCGGTTGTATAATGTAGAAATGAAGTCTAATACAATCATATATATAATCAGTATGTTTATATTTATGTATATTGTACTGGTGCATGCTGATGTCACATATCTGCATCTATATATAGAGAACCCCTGTGTGTAACACAGAATCATAGAATCATACAGTGGTTAAGGTTGGAAGGGACCTGAAAGACCATCTAGTTCCAACCCCCTGCCATGGGCAGGGACACCCTCCACTAGACCAGGTTGCTCCAAGCCTCATCCAGCCTGGCCTTGAAGACAGCCAGGGATGGGGCATCCACAGCTTCTCTGGGCAACCTGTACCAGTGCCTCACCACCCTCTCCGGGAAGAATTTCTTCCTGATATCTTATCTAAGTCTCCCCGCTTTCAGTTTAAACCTGTTACCCCTTGTCCTGTTGCTACAGGCCCTTGTAAAAAGGCCCCCCCCCAGATTCCCTGTAGGCCCCGTTCAGGTACTGGAAGGTGCTATAAGGTCTCCCCAGAGCCTTCTCTTCTCCAGGCTGAACAAGCCCAACTCTCTCAGCCTGTCCCCATAGCAGAGGGGCTCCAGCCCTCTGAGCATCTTTGTGGCCTCCTCTGGACTTGTTCCAACTGGTCTATATCCTTCTTATGTTGGTGGCCCCAGAGCTGGACACAGCACTGCAGGTGTGGTCTCACAAGAGCAGAGTAGAGGGGGAGAATCCCCTCCCTCAACCTGCTGGCCACACTTCTCCTGATACAGCCCAGGATACCGTTGGCTTTCTGGGCTGCCAGTGCACACTGCCGGCTCATGTTCAGCTTCTAGGACCCCCAAATACCCCCAGGTCCTTCTCCTCTGGGCTGCAACGAGAAAGAGTATACAGAAAATGTGGTGGTTTAATATCCATAGCGTTTTCAGTCCTTCCTGAAGAACACCTCCCGCTTGGCCAGCCTGCGGTGTTGCTCTCCCGCCTTGCCAGCAGTTTCCTTAGCCTGCCGTTTAACTTTGCACGAGTTCTTCAAGCAAGTCATGCTTTCGCTGCACGCCAGCAGCTCTGAGCACTGAACAACGCAGCCCCACCGCCTTGGCTTGTAAAAGACACCGGTTGCTCTGGTCTCGGTCATGAGCGGCCATGCTGCTCTGACGTCATCTCGGTCAAAAGAATCAAACGCGTTGGCCACAAAGGGGAGAAAAAACACACAAAAAAAGGGATTATTGTAGAACACTGCATTGTGTTTGGTTTTTTACCGTGGTTCCCTACTGCTCTGTTTTCCCCCATCAACAGGTCTAAGTGGGTGCCTCGGCTCAGACCAGGACGGGCCATGTGGGGGGCCGGTGCAGAAGCGCATTGACTGCCACCCCCAGCCGGGCGCTTCCCAGGAGGCCTGTGAGGCACGAGGCTGCACCTGGTGTGCCACTGACGTGGCCAACGCTCCGTGGTGCTTCTTCCCTCAGGACAGTCCCTACGGCTACTCCCTGGGCGGGAACACCGAGAAGACAGCCACGGGCTGGAGGTAAGTGTGCGTGGCTCCCACGGCACTGTGGTCCTGCTCTGCACCGCAACTGCTGCTGTCACCACAGGGCAGCTTGCCAGAGACCTTCCCCAAGCCACTTTGCTACCGCCTCCTGAGTAACGAGGATAACCAGTGCGCGACACACCTGGAAGGGACGCAGAGTGGGGGTCCTGCGCTCACACCGTGCTGCCGGTGAGGAAACCAGGCGCTGGCACAGAGTGGTCCCTCCCACCCTGGGAGCTGTGCCCAAGTAGACCATGAGGTCTTCTTGCTTCAGGAGCATCTATTTTATCCATCAATCACAGAATTATGGGACGGTTTGGGTTGGAAGGAACCTTAAAGACCATCCAGTTCCAACCCCCCTGCCATGGGCAGGGACACCCTCCCCTAGACCAGGTTGCTCAAAGTCTCATCCAACCTGGCCTTGAAGACAGCCAGGGCAAGGCTGTCTTCATTAATGGCAAGGAGAGCGTAAACTAACCTCAGAGATAATTTCTCTTGATAAATCAGTGATATATTTTTAAAAAGCTGAGGTAGAATATCTGAGTTAATGCCCCCTGCCATGCCAGGGCACTCGCAGGCAGCAAGGGGTGGCGGTACGCGACAGCATGTGTTTCTACCGCAGGGTAACGTTGAACAAGCGCCAGGCTTTGTCCCTCTTCGGAAATGACATTTCCCCAGTTGTCTTGGAAGTGGAATTCCAGACAAAGGACAGACTGCGGTTCAGGGTGAGTATTTGGTGGGGGGAAACACTTAACCAAAGCGATGCATGGTAGGTGCTAATGAACGAGCTCACTGGCCTCCTTGCCTTGCTGTAGCTCTATGACCCCAACCGGCAGCGGTTTGAAGTCCCCCTCCAGATCGATTCCCCGGGGGTTGCTGCTGATGAGGCCAGCTACGATGTGGAGTTCGCGGATGACTCCTCGCACTTCAAGATCAAGAGGAAGAGCACCGGCACCGTGCTGTGAGTACCCGATAATGTTAACATTTTTTTTTCACAGAAATTAAGAGTGTTGGGGTGAACACTGTTTCCTCACACCCTATTGTTTGGGTCTGCGTGGTACAGGTTCAAGCACAAACTGCATGTCGCATAAATGCAGATTTGTGCCTCGTCCCTGGAAAACACTCGCTGTTAATAGAAGCATGTGCCTGTATAATTGAGGTTATCTACATGTGTGCAGGAAAAATTATTAAGCAAGTGAATTAACTTTTGAGGCTACAGTCTCTCAGCTTGGGATGCTGATAGACTCAACTCATGAAAGTACTGAACTAGGTTTTCTGAAATTTGGGGTGTTCAAATATGTCAGAAATTGACCAACAAATCTTTTGACAGTCTTCAAGGTGTAGGCCTAGGAAACGAAAGCTCAAAGCCACAGAGGCCGTAAGCCTCTAACTCCCACTGATTTCAGTGAAGGGCATCTGTGGGGCTAGTTTGTCACTGCAAAAATGCCAGCTGTGTTCTCAAACTATAAGTTTAATTTCAGCAACAGCTCCCCCCACTAGCAAATGTCACCAGGTGTCATAATTTCTCATTTTGTTGGCTTCCACCAACACCTCTCTAGTGTGTAATGCTACTTAGCAAGAGTCTCAATCAAGGTGCACTCCTGCCAGCTGCATTCAGGGATGCTACAGTGTTAGCAGCAGTCCCTGGCTGTCTGCGGTGACAAACAACAGTGTCACAGTCTGCTCTGGGTTATCACTGCTTGACTCAGGCAAAGGAGATGCACAGAACATAGAAATATGCATACCGTTCGCATCAGGCCGTGGCTGTGTCTATATTAGCATTTTAATTCAGATTAGCAACACCTTTTGCTGTGAATGCCCTGATTACAGCCACCTCCTGTGTATTGGCAGACCTTGCAGTGGTCCTGAGGAGCATGGATTAGGTGTATTCCAGGTGACTTTAACAGAGTTGTGCTCTGGGAGCACGTGGGGTGCACTCGGGTTGCTAACAGGCTGCTTCAGAGCAAGCCCCCGCCATGTGCGTGGCCGCTGGGTCCTCAGCGCAAGCTCTGCCTGTCTTGCACCTCACCACTACTGCAAGCACGTTCCCAGAAGGTCACTGGGATCCAAGCGGTTCATTTCATGCATTAGAAAATCTAACCCCAAATCAAGAAATTAAAAAATCAGCACAAATTTCCCCCTTCCTCAGAAATTCTTTGTTAAACAGACTCAGAACATAAACATTATTTTTGTGAGGAGTGTAAGGATGGCTTAACACGTGATGAAAATAAGCCAATACAGTCCCTAGAATGGTTTGAGTCTGCAGATGGAACCACGGCTCTGAGTTTTTAATTAGCTGCCCATCCTTTTAAATTGCAGTCTTGTGGCATCTCTTTTCATACATGTGTCAGCCAATCCTGTAAAGTTTTTTTTTGCAGGCTATTGTAAAGGAACGCGTTATGCATTACTCCGATAACAAAAATAATTGAATTCCTTGTTAGTCTTAACAGCTTTGTGAAAACAGTGGGCTTACGTTAAAGGCCCAATTTTCTTCTCTTTGTAAGAAGAGGTATTTGTAAAGGCTCATTAATTGGAATGGTGATGTAAGAGGTGAATGCAGGTAGCTTATGGCCCATTCCCACTCAGTCCTCCTCATCCTCAGCCAAAGCCCAAGGATTTGGGCTCAGTTCATCAGATCATGCTCAAACTTGGGCACAACATCCCAGTTAAGGGAAGGGGCCCAACAGGATGCAGATGCAGGGATTCATCTGCTGATCAACTCCAGTGAGAGGCAGAGTAGCCCAAGTCGGTGCCTGCTGAGCAGGTTGCCGGGAGGGCATGTCCACTGGCCCACGATGGCCTGGGAAAGCCACCTCTGCACTTCTGGCAGTGGGGCACCCCCGTGTCCCCCAGAACCTGCGCTCAGCAGCGAGGCAGGCATGGGGTGCAGCAGCGATGTGCTGCAGAGCCCAGGGAGGTAGAGGGCAGCCTTGGTTAGCAGCAGTGGCACAGCGATCGAGCTGTGTTGTCAGGCAGCGCCGCTGGAAAAGCGTACGCTGCCTCCGGGCAGGTTGAGGAGTTCTCCTGAAACCCAACCGATCCCCAAAAGAGGAAATTGCAGGTGAATGTAACGTGTGGGTAATGGGTTTTTATCCTGCAGACAACGGCAGTGCTGCTACTAAAAGATTCTCATCAGCAGAGACACGGGATTTTGCATATAGAAAGGGAAATTATATGTTCCCGGGAATTTTTGTTTCATGTGAAATGGCGCAGCCGGTACTTATAGACTGAAGGCTCACATCCTGGCAGGGAGTAATTCCTCTTGCAAATGAATCATATTTGAGGTTAAAATCCATGTGTGGGGGGGCATAAATGCTTCCCTTTCATTGGCTTGGCAGTCTGTCCTGTCGGAGTAAGTGAATGCAGATGCTCAGGGATACCTCCACAACCTCCTTAGCCACCAGAAGAGCTATGCAGGTGGAAATTGCTTTCAAAACAGGAAAGCAGGTTATATATCCTGACCTAAAAGCCATGGGCTGCTGCATTTACTCAGCTGGGGAGGATGAACCCTCAGCAAGCAGCATTACAGGAGCCTCCGTGCCAGGGGCTGCTCCGGCTGGCTGGGTCCAAGGGGAGCACCAGTGGCATCTGTCATGTTAAGTAGATTTTCGTGTTAGTTCAACCTGCCTAAAGGCAGTTTTGGATGCGTGGGAGGCGGGTCTGAGTGTGCTCTGTGCTGCAGCAGGGCTTCACAGGAATGGCTGCGGAGCGTCTCCTTCCTTGCCTTGTCCCCTCATCTCTGTCCCGGGTGCAGTTTGCAGAGAAGGTGCTAAACCTCAAATCTTTTCCTTTGGGCACTCTGCAGAGGTGGAAGCTGCTGCTCCAGGGCATCCAGCATGCCCAGGGCCAGACATGGAGCCGCATGGCCTCTGTGGCTGTGCCAGGTTAGAGCAGGTTGGGTAGGCAAGTGTCCCTGAGGAACAGGCGAGCGTCTAACACCTGGAGAGACTTCAGTCTCCTGTTTTGAAATGTGAACGGCCATGGCCTTGCCATCTCAACGACCAGCTGAATCAATATGTTGTACACATATGTTGCTCAGAACAGTTGATGTGGGCAAATAAAGCCTCTTCAACAGGTGCTGCAGTTGCACTTCCCGGGTGTGGGTGGATAATAACTCATGTCTACCCTAACCCAGGTCCAGGCGCTCTGCTGGGCCTTTCTAATGTCTCTGAGGAAGGCTTTCACATTGCAGAGCAATCCCAAATCCTCAGAAATTTGTTTTACATGATGCTCCTTATCCTTCACCAGCAGCTTTGTGCTGTTGGATCACCAACCCCACACAAAAAAGCCTACAAGCTCTCACAACCCCCAGGTGCTCTGGCACAGCTGACAGCCCATGTGGGGACGGAGTAGCCTGTCCCAGGTAGAAATGTGGCATGGATTTGAGTTGTTCTTTCAAAGACCACACTTGTATTTCTCTCCCCTCATTTTCATGGTGCCCTCTATCCTGCCGTCAGTCTCTGTGCCACGTGTTTGCAGTGATGGGGTAGCTGACGGCAGCATCCCCGTCTGTCTGCTTGATACAAAACTCCATCCCAGCTCTGCCACTTGTGCACACAGAGCTTCCTCCTCATGAGGAATGAATTAATACCACATCGCAAACACTGCAGGGGAGAGGGCAGCGGAGACTTTGAGCTATTCCTGAATGTGCATTACAGGCATTATTCTCGCTTGCTGCATGCAAGGAATCACTGCCGTGGCCGAGCTACCCCAGTGCCAGCTCAAGGAAGGCAGGACAGACTCAGGGCTCCATGTAATCACAATAACAGGGGAGAGGAATGAATTATGTGAGGTGAGAGACATTAACAGCTGATTGCAAACCTCACGCAGAGTCAGGAGAAAGAATAAAGTCCAAGTCCCGCTACGTTTTCAGCTTGCTCCAAGGTAATCAGGCGACAGCCGCTGCTTCGCCTGCATGGGGTGAAAATTAGATGGGGTCATGCAAGGAAATGATCCTTGTGCTGCTTGGTGGTTCTGGGTCCAGGAGCTCTTGGGCTGCTTCCCTTTCTCCTCCCAGTAACACCTCCTGGCTTCCTCCCTCTTACCTTTCTCCTCCTCCACTGCTCTCCTTTTCTCTCTCCCATCCAGTCCTGCCTGCTCCTGCTCTTCTTCTTCACCCTCTCCCACGCTCTTGCTGTTTCATCAGTGGCCAGAGGACATCCTTCCCCATGCCAGCAGCTCTCCAAAGCCAGGGGGGTGAAGAAGTGTCACCTCCATGTGTTTGCTGGTGAGATGCTAAAGGAAGTCAGATGATCCCCAGCTCCCATGCAGATGTCAGGTGTTGTCTGTTTTGATGGGGAAAACCAGAAAACTACCCCAGATTTAAGGCTGCAAATCTTAGATCTGAACCATAAGGGACATGGACTTGGGGCCTGGAGGTGAAACTTCCAAACCTCATGGGGCAGTAGAGGCTGTGGGGAACCTCTCCCCACTCCCATGATGCTTGGAAAATACCTGTTTTGGCAAACTGGCTTGATCAATGGCAAGAAATTTGTAATCAGTTTTAGTTTAAAAAATCCTTGCTAGTGCTACCCTAGCCGAACTGGCAGCTCTACCAGGAACCTGGCCCAGTGTTGACTCGGGCCCTACAGTAATAAAAGCAAGAGAGAAAATATTGGGTTGTACTAAGGCAGGCGAGGAAGCAAAATGGAACCTTTGCAGTGTTTAGTAGCACGTGCTCTCGGTTGAGTTTCTACTCCTGCCACTAACAGCAGCAACCACGGAAGAAGGTAGTAGCAAGTGTGAGCACGAAGGCTTCAAGAAAATATAGATTTCCTCAAAAACAGAGAGTAAAAGGCCGGGAACTGTTTGCTTTGAGGCAACGATAAATAACAAAGGCATCCTCATTTTGCAGTGTGTGATTACTCTGTGGGACTCGTTGCCCAGGGCAGTACTGCCAGCTTAGCAGGATACACATCCATGCATAATAAAAAAATAATCTGCAGGAAAAAACCCAACTGTTTTTGTCTCCATGTTTCACAACATAAGCTAATTCTATGAAAACAGCCAGAAACTTCCTCCATAAGCAGATTATTGCAAGACTGTCTGAGTGACATCTTATGCCTTCCTCTGCAGTATCTGGCCTGGGCCATTGCTGGAGACAGGCTGCAGAGGGATGGACTATTGATTTGATTCTCCACTTTAATATCCATTCTCCAACTGACTTTTCCTTCATGATGTCATATGAATAACGGAAGGCAGAACATTTTTCCCAAGCCAGATAAGGGCTCTTTTCTCTCTGTTAAGAGTTTGGAATACCTCGTTTGCTATCACACTTGGGAAGATACAGCACAAATAACCGAAATCTAATCGAGATTTTCCCTAATTTCTGAAAAGGCTGCTGCAGAGTTCAGCTGCCTTTTTTATTGATTGTGGTAGCAAGCACAGACGCCACTTACCATGAAGACGTTTTTACATAGGCAAGGCTATTAGAATGATTTATAACGCTATTGTCTTAAACTGCAATTTTGCTGAAAGCAACTGGAGCAAACTGTGTGCATCATGGGTAGCTTGGGTTTGCTCCTAGTTTGTAAGAGCCATTGTTTTAGTCTTCTAATCATTAAGATTTATGTTATGTAGGCGAGAAGTATTGTAGGTATATCACTTACCCAAGTGTTTTTCAGAACAAGAATGGAGCATTATTTATCCAGCCACTTTACAGGAGATGCCCTGATACCATGACGATGAATACAGAAGTTGAGCAAACTGTGTCAATAACTGTAAATATACCCTGCAATTCTTTCTTTAAAATGTCACATTGGTGGAAAACCTGTTGGTTGCTTGTGCCGACTTTCTCCACCCATTTGATAAATCACTTTAAAAGTAAGATAAGCATATAAAAGCTCATTCTTGGTGTGCTTTCTGCAATTCAGCGGTGCACCAAGACTTAAGAGCTAATACAGAGTATGGCTGTTGTGAGACAGTGGAAATATTTGTCAGCAGTCTGAGAGTAATGGAAAAATCTCAGAGACCTGGGCTCCTAAGATGATGCTCTCCAGCATCTGAAGTGGGATGAGTCAGGGACCAGGTATATTTGACGTTCATCTGAAAATAAGGCCAATACTACTCAGTCCTTAAGGCGCTTTACTGCTTCATAGGCAGCCCGCACATACAGCGATGGCCCATGCCCTCTGAAAAGGTATGCCCAAGCTCTGCCAGCGGGCCTAGACCCACTTCTGTGATAGACATGTGAAGTTTCCACCTGATTTTTCACACGGATAATATATACAGTGTGCTCCCTTTCATAAGGCTAAGGTTTCCAAAGGATCTGGAGGCCAAGAAAAGAAGGCATTTTCTCCAAGTGACTGAGTGGGACAGATCTTCACACTTTAAAGTAATGAGCTCATTTCTCCTGAATTCATTGCAGCAGGAAATAAAATATCCTTCTCCCTAAAACGATTTTTGAATGTCCGGATCATGCACGATGCATGTCCTAATGATGTATCATATATGTGTCCCAAGTTTCCTAGTTCTGGATGTTTTATAAGACCACCTTTATGAGTGCCACCAGCTGCTTGCCCTCGATAGGTGAGTCAGTGCCCAGAGCCATTTCACATACTGCGGTTATCGGTCTCCCGTAAACTTGAACAGAGCAAAGTCACTCAACCAGGGGAATTGTCACATCCAGTTCATATGACAAAGGACTGTTGATTGCACTTGTGCAAACCATTTCCTATTGCATTTTAGTCATCCCCCTCGAACGCTGACACTGTTAGTCATAGATTCCACCGTCAACAGGAGCAGGTGTTTTATCTATCTGCCTACCCACCTTCCTTTCATACTGTTTCGCTGGTCCGCTGCAGTTACTTTTCTTCCCGGTGGCCTGAGGGTTGAGGGCTGGATGTGAGACTGGTTCACCTGCTGGCCAGAAACGTTAGTTTTTACACAGACCTTTTCAGTCCTGAATCCTTCTTTTTTCCTGATATGAGGTTAAAAAGTAGAGAATGTACTCTTGAGTATAGTGTGTGGAAGAAAACACTAGTTTTCATCAGTCAGACTTCCCAGGCAGGCAGCAGCAACTGTTAGCAGGCAATGGGCCAGGCAGGCATGTGGGGAGGCCAGTTTGTATTTCCACAGGCAGGAGCATTCCCACTGCAGAGGCACTAAAGGGTTAGGACTTGCAGCGGTGAACATGAGTGCAGCTATTACCTCGTGTGCAAAGAAAAGGGTTCCCATCTTCACAGGCTTTGCCATGTGTAACTCCTGGTAGGGGCTGAATTTTTGACAGTGAACAACTGCTCAGCTGTATTTTTAGATCCCTTCTGTTGTCTGTCACAGCACCGTTACGGTTTGTAGGACTGTCGGAGAGAACCACACAGGTTCCTGTGCACGTGGTGTCATTTTATGCTCCCTCCTGTTTTGTTCCTTCTATCTGCTTTGAACCAGCAGGAGGGGAGGTGGGAGAAACATAATATTTTCTTTTATTGTCTCCAAGTGTTCAAGGAATGACAGACATAATTTTTTTTCATTTTAAAGATTGCTCTTTGCCAACACAAGCAAACACATAAAGTAACACAACAGCTTACCACAGTGCGCTGCAGAGCACCAAGGCAGCGACTTGGGAGTGGAGGCAGAGAGAGGTGCCAGGGGAAAACCTGTCCATGCCTGCCCTCAGATGGAGAAGACATAATGGTGCCCAGAAAAAAGAAAGACTCATTACCAGTCTTTTTATGTCATAGTTAATGCTATTTTTAGCGCATGGCTGCTCTGGCAAGCAGATGTCTACCGAAAGACGAGGGTAATGGAGAGTGGTGGTTGGCAGCACAGCACGGGGAGCTGCGCTGTTGGGAGTGGCAGCCCCCGAGGAGGTGAGTGATGGAGGGGTGCGGAGCTGGGCGCTGTTTTGGCGATGCTGTGCAGAAGTTGAGTGCGTAACAGTGGCTTGAGGGATTGCATGAGGTATAAAACTGTTTATCCGTGCCATTAAAAGACATGGTGAGGTAAAGGGGTTGTTCTTTGTGTTGTGGTTTGCACCACCCCAGTGACCCTCCTGGGCAGGGAGAGGACTTGCTGGGTGGAAGGAGCACTTCTAATGCCATGGTAACACAAATTGCTCTCACAATGGGAAATGTCAGTGCCGTAATGTGGGTACCGTGAACGTACAAAGACTCGTGTCCTCTGAACAGACATCATGAAGAGTGCTCAATGAGTTAGGACAGATATTTAAGCTCTTCCCAAAGCATTTCCCCTCTGGCATACTTTGCTTTTTGCATAACCCCGTGGTCTGCTCAGAGCAGTGACCGTGCCTGCCTTGGCACAGAGCAGAGCTACAAGATGGTGCTCCTTTGGACAGGAATATAGCTCCAGAGCCCATCCCTGACCCTACACAGCACCAGCCTCTTGCAGAAAGGCCTCTGTTTGCCAAGGGCTGGATCTGATTCTCAGGGATATTTTGTGTGCACCAACCTTTCTATAAAAGAAAATAACCTTATTCCGTACTGCATGTAGGTGGAGGAGATGATGGAAAGGAGAGAGGGAGGGCTGCTGCTGGCAAACAACCAAATCAAGACATAAATACAATTTCTTACCCTTCTTGCTTGTGGGAAAGGCCAAATAGACTTCTAGAAAAATACCTAGACCCTTCAGTCCATGTGCTTGACGTCTTAGGACTTGTCTAGAACACTTTAGGGATAGATTGTGCCTGCTTTTTTCATGGAGAGGCAGAAGGGTGTCTTGGATCTGCCTCTGGGCATCCCTGTGAGTGGATGTCCTTGCTTCCTCATGGGGAGAGCAGAGCTGTTCGAGGCCAGCATGGTGGGAGCGGCAGTGCCCTCCCAGTCCTCCCAGCAGCCAGGACTTGTCCCCAGGCAGGGGTGCCAGTGGCATGGGGGAGCAGCCAGGGGTCACCAGGGAGCCCTCCCCTTGCGGGGGTAGTGCTGCTCCCCGCCAACACAGCTCGTCTTCCACTTCTCTGATTTACCGGTCAATTTGATCAACCATTTAATTTTGTCAAAATCATTGACAAAAGACCATTAAAAGGAGAGTTATGCCACTTCTATGCTCCATGGCTTTGGCTCATTTATTTTAATTAGCTGTAACAAATTCATGGTTAAACAAGGCTCAAGAGGGTGCTATCTAAATGTGATACTCATGGCATACACAGTACCATTAACATAACACTTCTCCACAGCTTGACTATGTTCTCCCCCATCTAGCTTGCAGCTCATTATAGCACTTGAGATAGGAAACAGAATGTAACACCTAACTAAAATGTGAGCCTGTGTCCACAGATGATTCAATAGAAATAAAGGCATTAAGCTGGCGAGAGAAGCAGGAGAAAGTCATCACAATAAAAACATCTCAGTCAAGCAGAGTCTGGAGGAAGATAACCCTCTGCTTTAGGCACCTGCATAAAGTTGGGGGTAACAAGAGTGTTTGGGTCCTGATCCAGCAAAACATTAAACAGTAAAAACTGATAACAACTAAATGTCTGTTGTTCTCATTAAGGATTCTGAACCCCACAGCGTAATAACAATTTTTAGCCTGCCCTGTTGGTTGTCATAGAAATAGCACAAGAAACCACTTATTTTGGTAATAGGATTATAGATAGTGTCTTCTGTTATTTTAGTAGTTCTTTTCAAAATTATACGGATGCACTTTATTGTGTAAGTAGATGAGATATCTGCAGCCATTGCAAGATGAATTTAATGTGTGTTAGGTTAAGCACGTTAGAGGCATGCATAGGATTTAATGGTTTTTTTAATGTTACTCTCCAAAATAGAGAAAAACTATCAATAGCCAGATGTGGACTTAAAACAATGCACACCCAAGATAAGGGAACTAATCATGTCTCCCTCTACTTGTCACAGGTGGGACAGTCCCCTGGTTGATCTGTTTTTCTCCAACCAGTATCTTCAGATTACAACTACTGTGCCATCCACTTCGGTGTATGGGTTCGGAGAACAAGAGCACCTGTCCTTCAAACACAGCATGGACTTCGTTACCTATGGCATGTTCAGCAGGGATCAGGCACCAACGGTAACTCACCTGGTGCAACACCTTGTCCTAAGTTGTATCACCCAAAGGAGGTGGCGAGGTACAGCTTTGCCGAGGGAGCACCTCCCGCCGTACGGTAACACTGCCAATCAATGGCAAACACAGACTGTCACGGGCTTTGCCGGTGTCTTAAGTTTTAATTAAGTGACAAAACCATGAGTCATTTTGAGGGGACTTTGAAACCTTTCATCAGAAGGTTTCTTATGGTGCAGTTAGCTTTCAGAAAAAAAATATTTTTGTGTGCCAAGATCCTGGTTCAGGAAAGCATTTGATATCGTGCTTGGATCAATCCCTGTTCATCCAAACAAGATGGATTTGAGCAGAACTCATTATATGTTTGGCTAAACCGGGGTCAGTCATTGATGCATCTGTTTTAACTAGCAAAGCAGTCCTTACCCATGCCATTTTGGAGGATTTGGCAAAATACGGAAGATATAACTGAGAGAAACTAAAAAGTACCATTGTAATGAGGCAGAAAAAAATAACTGTTTTCTATCCATTTAACTTCACACCAGTTTAGATGAAAAAAATCCCCAACCTTTCAAAACAAGTCTCTAACTATGAATGAATTTATTTCCTTGCTGCATATGTACCTAGCTGACAAAAACTATGAAAAATAGCCAAGTCAAGCCATGCCTAATGTGCTGTTTATGTTTCAGCCGTTTGCCAACCTCTATGGAGTTCACCCATTCTATATGTGTGTAGAAGCTGACTCCAACGCCCACGGCGTTCTTCTCCTGAACTCCAACGCACAAGGTAAAAAGATATACGGATCCCTATATGGACAGCGTATTGAAAGATGATAAATTAGGAAATATGAAAAGAAATGTTTTACTCATTGCCTTTGCAGTGTAGTGCAAATCTGAGTGACTGTTCCATAACTGAGGTTCTAGGATTACTATAACATTTTTAAGGGGCTTTCATTAGAATGACTATTTAACAATGTAAGTTATTTTCAGTGAAAATATATGAATTTTTGGGGTTTTTTTTGAAAATAGATGTACATACAGGGAAAAGAGAAGGTGGAAGAAATTTCCTCTGGGATTAGCATAACTGAATCAAGTCAGTTTAGGTTAGTCCCACATTCTGTCTGTGGAGAATAGTTTTGTGTGTTGCCATGGTCACCTTACTGTATTAATCCAGTGGTATAATTTCAGAAAAGGGGAATCTTCACTGTCTATAAAATCACTTTCCCATGGCAGGCAATGACTTCCAATAAGAAGATTAAAATAGCATAGAGCAACCCTAAACACAAGTTTGTGGTTCCTTTTTATATAAATGAAATGAGACAAATGGATCTGTGCAACCTACTCTGTGTGGGTTTCTGTGATTTATTGCTGCACAATGCCAATCTGAAAGCAGAGATTATAGAAACACTGGGCAACTGCTAGCCTATGTACAGCTCCTGTTTGCTCATTCAATTGTACCCAAAAGGTGTCAGGTAGTGACTCCAACATGTAGCCATCTCTGACTGGGGATACATCTACGCACAGAAGAGCCCAGCATTCATACACCTAGGATAGGATGGAATGGAACGGAATAGAATAGAATAGTTCAGGTGGAAGGGACCTTCAACAGTCATCTAGTCGAAATACCTGACCACTTCAGGGCTGACCAAAAGTTAAAGCATGTTGTTAAGGCCATTGTTCAAATGCCTTTTAAACACTTAAAGGCTTTGGGCATGGACCACCTCTCTAGGAAACCTGTCCCAGTGTTTGACCACCCTCTAGGTAAAGAAATGCTGCCTAATGTCAAGTCTGAACTGCCCCGGTGCAGCTTTGAAACATTCCCACGTATAGTGCAGAATTGGTTTGTATGGAGAAGCTCTTTTTTTCCTTTCAGATGTTTCTCTGAGTCCAAACCCATCTTTAACTTTCCGCACTATTGGAGGCATCCTTGACTTCTATGTCTTCCTTGGGCCGACTCCTGAAAATGTAATTCAGCAATACACAGAGGTTAGTAGAAAAGTGCATGTGGCACACAGGGCAGTGCCTTGTAATGAACTCCCATCAATATCTGGTGGGATCAGCAGGTAGCACAGCCAGAAGTTTGTCCTGATCCGTTCATACAAAGCCGTAGCTTTAGGCACATCTGGCGTGTGCTCAACCATTTGTGAATGGTCTGAGTGTAGCAGACTGGCTGGGTGTTCAATACACATCTCCAGATTTTCTGTGGCATTTCTGTATTGAGTGCAGGAGTCCATTAAAGGGATGCAATGTTTAGAAAGGAATTTGTCTGAGCTTGCTCTTCTCTGGGACATGACAGTTTTACCATCCTCACTACATGTCCATAACCGTGTTTTGACACTGTGGATGGAGAAAAGAAACTTGGCAGAGCACAGATGGGAATGTTTGGGAACTTTACATCTGCTGGACTTCAGAGATGTTGAACGAACTTAAAAGGCTTCAAGCCTTTATTTGCCAGTGGAAATGAACTGTTGATTTTGGAGCCATCAGCCTGGTTTTTACTAATGAAAACCCATGTAATTGCATTGGAGAGCATAGATGCAAAAAACCCCCCGTATTTACTGATGTCTCACAGAGCCTAACTACTTGCTTTCCAATTGCCCAATGTCTTCCAAAGAACTGAGTACACATGCAAATAGCTGTTTTGGGAGTTTCTGGGCAGTGAGGGCTGCCCAGAAAAAAGCAGCAGGTAACATGTTCTTCCTGGTCACCAAATGCCAGGCGGTGCATTAACTGAGCCCTTGCACAGAAACCTGCCACCTCAGAACCAAGCTCTGTACGTAAAGAACCACCACCAAGCCTAAAGAGTGTGAAGCAAAGCTGGGAAGGGGCATGTCAGCGTGAGAAGGGGGATTCATGTGTGCATGCCCTGAGGATGCAGCTCCAAACGGAGCTGCAGAGCAGCCTGAGGCAGGGCGCCCCAGAGCTGGGCAGACAGAGCTCACAGTGCATATGCTCTGCCTTCCCCTCTGTGACCCCTCCAAAGGGCCTGAGCTCTGATTTTCAGCAACCTTTCTGTCTTTCCTGGCTTTTAAAAGCCTCCACATCCTAAGCTTGCCTTCTTTTGAAGTTCCTGAAATGGGAACAAAGATATTGTGGTTTGGACCAAGGGAAAAAGAATTTAGCCCAGAAGGAAAGCATTGCTGGGTCCTGTTTGGATGATAGAAGGGAGAAGAAGCCTCACTCATGCTGCTCTTTTGGGAAGGTTGGAGCCTTCCCAGTATAGTGGGCTCTGTTAGATCTTCCTTTTCCAAGCAGAGGTTCAGGTAGTGCCTTCCAGAGAGGTGGGGGGCTGTCAGTGTCATTCTGTGCCCCATAGCCGGAGCAACTGCTCTGTCTCTCAGAAGTTTCCAGCTCCCTCTGCACATCCTCCCCACCAGCCACCTCTGACCCCGGTGGCACAGGCCAACCAGCAAACTGGGTTTTGAACTTCTCATTGCCAATCAAGCCAAAAAAAAAAACCCCTGGCCGCAGCTGTGATCCCTGTGATGAAAGCATCTATTTCAGGGGAGTCACTGCAGCAGTGCGATGGAGAATAGAGCCATCCCTGTTTCTTTTCAAAGTCTTTTGCTGGTGGTTGAAGGCAGCATTTCTGTGGCTTAGCAGGTGGCCGGCAGCTGAAAATAAAATGAGAGAGTTCTCACTCCCCAGCTGATCGGTACTGGCAGCTCACTTTCCACCCCTGCCTCTCTGGAAATGGAGCTGGAGTGAAGACAACAAGGTAAAGGGGAGCCAGTGGGCGTCTCCTAACTAGACATGTCACATGCCAGGGCACAAAAATCCCCTGTTCTGTGTTCTTCGAGCTTGCACTCAGCTCTCTAGGGAATCTTAAAGAATGCATGGTAGCAATTTCACAGTGAAATAATGACTTCTTCAGTAAACATCCTGAAATTCCTGGATCGCAAATGCTACAATTACCATATTATTAGTCTCTGGGGTAATGATTTGGCTTTTATGTACAAGATATGTGGGAAGGTGAAGGAGACAGAAAAGACTTTATTTTTCAATTGCTTTTTCTGTCACACTGAGAGGACTCTCGCATGCGGTCATTGTCACGACCCGGGGAAGGAGAGGGGGGTGGAAAGGAGCAGAGTGACTGATGTCTGCAAGGCAGTGCTCAGCAGCATCCCACCGCTCTCTCAGCTCTTTGCATGGGTCTCCTCTACGAAGCGGTGTTTTGGGAGCTCCCAGCTGCAGGGGACTCTGGTGCAGCCAGGCTGCCCTGATGCAATGAGCTCCTTGGGGGAATGGCATCTGTCTCCTGCCTGGGCAAACATCTCCCCAAAATCACTGCATGGGGCTTTTTGCAAGGACCACCCCTTGCATCCTCTCCAGGATGGCCCCAGTGGTATGTCAGAGTGGCCAGGTGCCACTTCAACACCTGAGCAACCCCCCTGGCCCCTGCCATGCTTGTTTGTGTGAAATATTTAGGAGCTTAGCTCTGCTCAGTGCTTTCATGCATCTCCCTGCAAACCAGTTGAGTTAGGACAGCTTTGTAAAGAGGCTCTTTAGCTGAGTCCCTGGAGCACAAGCTTTCCCCATGCACGTCCCCAGGTTACTACCAGCACCCAGGGGTGGCCCATGGGCTCTCACCCAGAGCTGCTGCTGCTGCGTGGTCAGCTCGGGGCAGCCGGGCTGTACCAAGAGTGGGGATCCCTGCATGGGGATCAGGAATGATTGCGGCTGTCCTGCCAAGGCCGCTGGCCTCTCTGTGTATCCTTGGGGTGAGGACAGGTGGCAGCAGAAGCCATGGTGTCCCTGAACACCAGGCTGGTGCAGGTGAATCTGCTTTAAATGGTCTCCAAGGGCGACGCAGGGAGCAGCGGGCTGAATGCCAGTGCCTCGGTCCCTGCTGCTGTGTCCTGAGTGGAGCAGAGCTGGGTTGGAGGACGCAGCCTGCCAGTGCCACCACAGCACTGCAGCAGTAATGGCAGTGACAGGGCATGTGGAATGGAAGGGGAAATCTCCATCCTGATTCTTCTGCTCCTTCCTATCCCTGAGCCCTGCCATGAGCTGCATTGGTCCTGGCACATCAGATGGTCCTGCCACAGCTATATATATATTTGACAGTAATCACACTTTTCTCCTACTACAGAAGAGGTCCAGAGTGCAGAACAGTTATATAACACAGATCTCACTTTTTATGGCAAACGCCTCAGTTTGCAGGAGGATGGGAAACAGCAGTAATAAGCTAAAGGGCTCAGCCATTGAGCTGAGCCTAGCTGAGGCTCTACAGCCAGGTCTAATTCCAGACCACCATTGCCAAGTCCACAGGTGGCCTTTCAGGACAGAGTTACAATGTGTAGCAGTAGCATATGAGCTCCGTAACAAGATGCTCGGGAAAATTATGGTTCAACAAATGGGTATTTAACAGCTGTTGGGTGGAACGAAGGCCATGGATTTGTTACTATACCACAAATCATCCGATAATCTTTCAGAGAGCATACTGCATGTCTCCTGTTTTGAGAGCAAATTGCTGGTTTACTTCCTCCATACACGATCGTAGGATAGTTCTGGGTGGAAGAGACCTCAGCAGGTCTCTAGTCCAGCCTCCTATTGGAGAGGTAACATGGGGAATCTGCTTCTACCTACAGTTTATCACACATGATTCAGTGAGATCTTGCAGTTGAATTTGTGAGTCCCCCAAGAAAGACTAAGCTTCTGACAAGTGTTTGTGCAGCAAAGAACAAACTTTGAGGACCTTGGCATATTCTTAGACTCCTGGGGTTGTGAGCATCTTCTTTAATGTTCAGCAGTTGCAGGGCCTTTCTTCTTGCTCTCTTAAAACAAAGTTCAGCCTCTGTGCATAGACTGTCAGGGAAAGTTACCCCCTGCCTGACTAGGTGCCCACAGCACCCACCTGCCTGCCACAGCCATAGGGGATGAGCTGGATACGGGTATCTGGGCCATAGGAGCACCTGTGTAATTTAGTCATTGTGTAGGTATCCAAACACACTATTTCTGTGTCTAAAACCGGAATATTGGCCCACTGGGATTCTTATAGTTTCCTCCTACAGCTCTTCCTTAAAGAAAGGAAGTTTAAGCAAGTATCGAGCTTCAAGAGTCATTCTATATGGATAATTAGGGTGCAAGATTAGCAATATTTCATGTTGAGCTCCTGTACCTGCATTGCTAGAGATCTCGGCTCCTTCGTAAGCTTGGGAAAGAGTATCTCTCTATGGCCTCCATGATATATAGGGCATAACTCTTCAGCTGTCTCTCTCTCACATCAAAATCTTTGGCCACAGTGTTACTAGAATAAGATCCTGATTTACCATATAGCATTTATAACTTAGTTGATATCCTTGATGCTCACAGGAATAATGTTATTGTCCAATAACCCAACACAGGGAAACGAAATACAGATCACCTTCTCCCTGGGCACAGATTTTAGCTGTTAGATACACGTTTTCACTGAACTTTGTTCTTACTGCACAGTGTTTCCAGGGTACCTCCTAGATTCATCAGCTCTCAGGTGCATCTGAAAAAAGGCAGGAAAAAAAATTACATTATGTCAAGTTATGTAAAACTGGAAAAACTAACAGTGAATTTATTAAACAACACCAGGAGTTATTTAAGAACCAAGTGCAGGAGGAATTGTGGAAGAGAAAATAGGATCTATTTTTCTTTCTGCTTCTGCACTAATGTATATTCCCTTTTTTTTCTCAGTTTGAATATCCCATATGTTTGCTGTTTCTGCATTTCTCATGTTTTCCTCCCTCGGTTCCCCTGCCATACCTCATTTACCTTTTCTGATTCTATGGGAGTCAGTTTACCCAAGCAGGCTTTCTCTGCCCACTGCATTTTATGATCATTTGTATGCAGAATGCAATCTATATGAATTAACTAGATCCTAAATATATATCAAATCCAACATGAGTTTTCAGGTTTGCAAAATTACATTCCTGCCTCTGCTGATCCATCTGGGAGTAGGTACCATATGTCAGTTACTATATCAGGAAGCTTCAGGGGGATCCATTAGAGAGAGTCCGCAGCATAATTAGAAAAAAGAACATTTGTTTTCCCAGCTGCCCTGTTTTCATCCTTCCTCTTCAAATGTTCTGCTGATTTCAATTAAGCTCACCATAGATGCACCAGCCTGGTGAACCTGGGGAACTAATTGCTTTAAAACTTAATATCTTGCTTGCAAGGTAGATTTTCTTCAGTTGGTTCAGCTATGATCCCAAACTCCTCGAGAGATGCTGTCAAGAAATACTGCCTTGTTGTGGGGCAGCTCTGTGGTCCGCAGGCCAGATACCACTGTCTTGTAAGGGTGAGCAGCTGAACTTCCACAAACCCCAGTGCTGGGGATGTGAGAAGGACACTGGCCAGCATGCTGGTGGCCACAGCTCCACATCCCCGCTGGGTTTCACCATGGTGCTTGACAGGACATGGGGGTCGCAGCAAATCCCCATCCGGCTCTTGAACCACATGGTATTGGCCATGTCCCCAGCTGACTGGACATGGAGCAGGGCTGCCCGGGGCTTCCTGATGCCTCTGTCCAGGCTGGTCACCCCACAGTGGTTGCCACCTCCCAGCCCGCCTGGAGAGAGGCAGCAGATGCCACACAGACATCCTGCCAGGGCACCGGGCTCTGGATTCAGCTGCAGGATTAATATTTACAAGCTAGGTTTCCCTTTTGTCCAAGAGGAGAAGACTGAGCACAAAAAATTTTATTTTGCCAGGGAGTTCTTTTGTTTTGGTCTGTCTTTTTAACCTTGTTTGTAGAGGTCACTTGGTTTACAGTAGAGAAAGCAAGGGCAAAATGTGCATCTGCTTTAGGAGCACAAAGTGGTGGGGTTCACAGCAGTCATCTTGCAGCCTTGGCTGGTCTAAAACAGGCTC
Source organism: Rhynochetos jubatus (assembly GCA_027574665.1). NCBI lineage: Eukaryota > Metazoa > Chordata > Aves > Eurypygiformes > Rhynochetidae > Rhynochetos > Rhynochetos jubatus. The sequence continues at coordinate 16,310,254 of CM050652.1, forward strand.
TGCTGCCTCCTCAGATGGATTTATCCTTAATATGTCAAGTGCAGTTGTGACAGAAAAGCAGACTTCTTGCCCTGAGGCTTTCCCTGCTCTGCTGGACACCTGTTTGCTGGCTCACAGGGTGTCTAGGGGATTGTCCTGAGCCATCGTGTCCCATTCACCTCTCCATGGGAAATCCCAGAAGAGCTTGAAAGATGGTCTGGGGGATCAGGTGTGTTTACACAAGTTGGAAATACCTAATGACACGTGTGACTGGATGAGCCTGCACCACGGTGGTAACTATGTTTCTGGCCACTGGCCTCCCATAAATGGTAGGGGCCACCTCCATCTGCCCAGGGTCTCTCCTGGCAGGGAACAGCAATGTGCGGTGAAGGCTGGGTGTAGCTGCTTCGGGAACATGCTGATAGCTGGCTTTGCCTTCTCTGAAGGGCTTAGCCTCCAGCTAAGTTGGAAGTGAAGTAGGCATTGAGGAAGGTTAAGAGAATTAAGTCTGGTGGAATGGGACGAGTAGCAGGCACACAGGTCTGCTGTCCTGCTTATCTGGAACATCCTTCCTGGAGAAACTCAAACCATTAACCTCACCAGTTGTCCTGGCCTTCTCCTGCTTTTTCTTAGGTGAGAGAGCAGCATCCCAACAAGCAAAAGTACACTGTGTAGCCAAACGTACAATGCTTAGCGATTAAAGTTTGCTTGTCTGTCCACAAGCCATTCTCCTTTGGAAGCAATTTACCCAGTGTGTTCCCGCAGCTCGGATGCATTAACACATCCCCTGCTTTACCCCGCTTCTCTTCTGCATCTGTTTTTCTGTCCGGTGCAGTTTGTGCATCCCACCAGCTCTAGCATCCGTGACATATTTTAGAGCAATTTTCAGCATTGCTTTCCCAGGTCAGACTCTTACTGGAACAAATCCCATAGGAAGATGTGCCTTTATGCACTGCGGTCTCTAGAGAGCTTAGCAATGCAATAGATACAGAGTGCCAGGAGTGCCTTGTTTTGTTTAATTAAAGTAGATGGGGTTTAGCTGCCAATATGCAAGTTTTGTTCTTTTTCAGTTCTTTGCATAATTACCTAAGCGTGGAGATCCACAAGGAAATAAGGGGGGAACAGTTATTTAGCCAAAGGGAGTCAATAGCTGCAACTGATTAATAAGTCATGTTCTTAATAGGTACTTGATTTTCATGTATCGCCTGCAAGGATGTTAGAAATACCGAACAAAGGTTAATTTCATGGGATCTAACTGTTTAAAACTGGAGTAAGTATCTGAAGAAATGTCCCCCAGAAAACACAGTATGTACTAATGAGGCCATGCCAGATTTCAGCTTATTTCTAGAAGAGACACATTGTGGTCACTCGCTGCTTGTCCCAGGTTGCCAGAGCAGCTCTCACCGGGGGAAGCAGAGCAGGATGCCTCACTCCCCTGTGCTCTCAATTGAGCTTCCTCATGCAATTTACAGCTGGATTACATGGAGCTGGTGGAAATCAAATATTTATAAAATCACATTTAACTCATTACCTCATGCTTCAGTTGAAAATTTCGTGATCAAACAGTAACTCTGACCTTGAAGAGGTTTGTCCCTGACAACACAGTGCTGTGGGCAGCAATAAGAGCAGTCAGTCATAAACAAGTGAATTTCATCAGGGTGGTGTGTAAATATAATTCAAACTTCAGAGAGCTCAACTAAACATCAGACTCTTGATGAGTTAGTTCAGCTGGATGTGGCAACAGAAATTAGCCAAGCTGACGTTGCTATGCAGAGTCAGAGATTTGCCTGCTGTTGACCCAAGGCTTTGTGGACTTGGCACAGGTCAGGCGGTGCGAGGCTCCACGCTGGGTGGAGCACGTGCGAAGGCACGTGCTGCTGTGTGGGGGCTGAGACGTCAGCGAGACCCCCGTTTAATGTTAGCCTGGTTTTATACACTGTGTCTTCCACTCGGGTGTTCTTAGAAGTGACGCTCAGTGTGGGTGTCACTCAGAGTCTCTGCTCAGGGCAAGGGTCCACCAGGAGAAGTGCATTTTTGAAGCCATGTGTACTGTATAGTGACCTGCTCTGAGAAAGGAAAGGGCATGTCATGGGTGTGTGATACCTGTGCCATGATTTTCATGGCTTAAATGAGCTGGGAGCCCCTCCTGGTGTTTCAGTATAACTTCATCTCACCATTTGCGATTCTGTGTCCCCCATTCCTGCTGTAGGCCATTGGACGCCCACACATGCCTGCCTACTGGTCTCTGGGATTTCATCTCTCCCGGTGGGGTTATGGCAGCATTGATGTTGTAAAGAAAACTGTCGATCGCATGCACCAATATGACATCCCATACGTAAGTATAAATTTTTCACTGTGTATGCTAATTTAACAACCCAAAGTGAGAAGAATAGTTATAATAGAGGAAAAGTGATTAGCCTGCAAGGAGAATTGTAGGATAAAAGGATGTTCATAATGTTATGTAGTGGTTTTGCATAGAATATCTTTATAATGCTTAAAAGAACATTTAAAGCAGGCTTTGAACGTGGGGTTTAAGTGCTGCTCTTGGCTGCATAGCAGGTAATTCTGGTGTGGATTTAGTGTTATGCATTTTAAAAATAAATTATGGTACTTCTGATGCATATGACTGCTAAACCGTTGCTAAACTATGACTTCTACATTTCCGTTTTGTCCATTGCTACCATGTAAGTTTATACAAGCTGAATTTGGCCTGACAATTATTTACAATTATTGCAGCCAATCTCTTAGGTTTCATTTCATGCGCTAGGTACATTTAGAAATATAGTTGCATACATTCTCATTTTCTGTATCAAAAACTTAAATTATAGAATGATGGAATAGATCGGCTTGGAAGGGACTTTTAAAGGTCGTCTTGTCCAGCCCACTCTGCAATGCACAGGGACATATTCAACTAGAACAGGTTGCTTAGAGCCCTGTCCAATCTGGCCTTGAATGTTTCCAGGGATGGGGCCTCTACCATTCCAGTATTTCATCACCCTCTCCATAAAGAATCTCTTCCTTATATCTAGTCTGAATCTCCCTGCTTTCAGTTTAAACCCATTACCCCTTGTCCTGTCACTACAGGCCCTTGTAAAAAGTGCCCCTCCAGGTTCCTTGTAGGCCCCCTTCAGGTACTGGAAGGTGCTATAACCTTTCCACAGAGCCTTCTATTCTCCAGGCTGAACATCCCCAATTCTCTCAGCCTGTCCCCACAGGAGACGTGCTCCAGTCCTCTGAGCATCTTTGTGGCCCTCCTCTGGACCCCCTCCAACAGATTCACATCCTTCTTATGTTGGGACCCCCAGAGCTGGATGCAGTACTCATGTAATGTTTATTTTAAAAATGTTTAGGATGTCCAACATTTTGATATCGACTACATGGATCGTCGCCTGGACTTCACCTATGACAAAGTGAACTATGCAGGTCTGCCAGAGTACCTCCAAGAGCTGAAGAAGGAAGGAATGCACAATGTCGTGATTCTGGTAAATTAACAGTGTTGCTAATTATTTCTCCATTTAAAAGAGCTATTTGCAACATAGTGTTCATAGCAGTATCTAAGTGCTAACACACGCATGCTATTGTAGCAGTTTTCCATTTTTGTCATATGTTAAGAAGAGCTGAAGAACAATTTCTCACAGATTTCATATTTAAATGTGTTGCATTTATCAGATATCTGTGTGCCAGCAGCATTTCTATGCCATAACATTGTCTTTCACTTTTTCCCACTCGGTTATGAGACATTTTGTCCCTGTTCAGGGCTGAGTTGAGATAGGGTTGCTTTCATGCAATTGTTTTCCTGAAAACAAACAAATGAGTTTAATATGCACACAAAAATAGCTGAATATTAGGAAAAAATCTATTCATAATCACTCTGGAAAGTTAGTAACTATAATTCAGTTGCCTTATGTTTACTTTTTACCTAACTTAATGTAAGAGACATTTGTTTGCATGAAAAATTGTGGAAAATATTTGTTGAATCTCTAACCAAAACTGATGTATGACCAAACTAATTAATTTGGTCAGAAGTGAAAATCAGAGTTTTCCACCTTCCTCCATTAATTTTTACAACAAAGTAAGTTTGCTGTTTCTCACTAGCAAGTCCCCATACATGTCCCTGTGCCAAAATTACTCTTTGCTATGATAGCTGAGTGCCAATGGTGGCAAGGAAATTGGAGACCAATTAAATTGAAATTTAAATTTAAAAAAAAGAAATAAATTAAGAATTTAAATAGAAGTCCTTGATATATGCATAAGACCTTGCTCTCCAGGGCCTCCCAGCAGTGCAGTACTAGGAGGGCTACACTCCCCAAAGCAGGTTGGGGCAGTATCCCCTCTTGTCCTTTTGCTTTCTTTCTTAATATTCTTAATCAGACAAGCATATTCTCCTTCAGCCTTTTTCACAAGTATTTTATTCTCTTTTTATTGGGTGAGGTCCTCAGGTCTCGTTGTAGCTCTCCCCCACATGTGCTCCAGTATGTTCCCATGAAGGTCCCAGTTCTTCTCCAGCTGTAAATCATAAGAAGCTCCAGGATGCAGCAGTGGGAATGCTTTCCACCAGTGGAGGTCAAAGGCACAGAGTTTGAACAGTAACGGGTCGCTAAGTCACTCTGATGGAGAGCAAATTCAAGACAAAAATAGTCCAAAATTAACTGGATACAGCCTTGTAAATAACTAACCAAGTTGTAAATGAGCACATGGGCAGTCAGGACTGTGTTCTTTCCAACTATTAGGAAGTTTAGGCTCCCTGCATCCTCAATACTTCTCAAAAAAATGATCTAATCTCTTAGAGCTGTAACATTAACCTGCCTATTTATTGGTTTATCTTGAAAAAGTTTGGGACACATGAACATACCAGCAAAAATACTGTGAGTTTGGGGTAGCCTTCCGTGCACAGTCTTGGCCTGCAGTAAATACATGGAAGTCACCTCTTTTTCATCAAAGTTAGGATGCCTCCAGCTGTTTTGTACTTGCTGCCGGGTAAGAAGCTACAGTCAACATCAGTCACGGTTTCGTGCATGAACTATGTTATCTTCTTGTGGTTTAACTTCAACAACATTTTTAAAGCCCTTTTTGTTTCTCAGATGGCTCATGCTAGAGTAGTGCAAGGAATTGTTGCTAGATAAATTAAATTCAGCTGCTAGGCAGGATATATAGGAAGGAATATACATACAAGGAATATAACAACAAATCTTAATTCCTGCAATGAGCTCATGTAAATCCATATAGGAATCCCTTCTTCTTCCACTAACTTGGAACTCAGGACCATCTTCTGCTCTGGTTCTTTGAATAAGCTTGTGAAAAAGAACAAAAGCTGATCCAGTTTGTCCTTCATTTTTGTAAAGCTGATGGGAAGTATAGGTCTCAGTGGTAGTGAAGTTTTCTGTTTTCACTTTATTAAAGTTGCTGATATTTCTGTCAAATTCTGACTTTTAGTATTCTTTAGTGATGTGAAGTAGCCCCTTAAGTTGAGTCAGGAGCTGGAACAGTATGAAGGGTTTCATTCCCAAGTGACAGCAAAGCCATGCTAACTGCAATCGGGGCAAGTGTAATCCAGTTTGATAACGAAAGAACAATTTTCTATTTTGATTCCCTTTGGGTAGCGACAATAATGAGTGAGTTCCCCAAGTGCAGCAGGTTGTTGCATTCCTCATGATGATTTCAGGATATGTGTTCTAATTGCTGTTGCTTAGTGTCATGTAAAACCTGTAGAAAATGGACTTGGGGGAGCTGGGTTCAGTCCTTCTCATCGCGGGCAACTACGGTCACAAGCAAAGTGCAGATCCCGAGGGCCAGCAATATTAACACCGGTAACCCGCCTGAGAATGGGATGCTGAATTTGGTTGTGTCACCACTGCTGAGGTGATTGGTCCCTCATCATCAGGAAGTCCAGTCCCCAGTCTTGTATCCAGTGCTGAGAGCCCTCTGTGCAGTCCTTCAGCACTTCTCTCTCCTGATCTCTTTCGGAGGCCACCTCCATTTAAGAGAAGTTTTGTCTAAGAGTGTCAGTACGTGGTCGTCGTTAATGCACCGAATAATGTACGTGCTTCAACTGAGTCAGAACAAATATATTCTTTAGGAACAAAGAAAGAAGTTCTAAATGTAACGAAGACTACAGTGTGAAATGCTAAACATCATTACTGAAGAGGAGCTTTAATGAAAGCTTTAATGATACCTTCCCTTAAATCACACTAAAAATAGAAACAGCTGGGAATGACATGAGTGTCAAACTACATAAAAGTCAATAGCAACATGCTAATGATTCAAAATAATCCTTGATAGCTTCATCATCTTAAAGTCCAGCTCTATGAGCTGTAGAGACTAAAACTTCCAGAGATGAGTTTTTATGGATGTCCGTCAAAATCTGTTTGGGCCATAGATGGAAGTGCTTCAGTCCCGATAAGTGCTGGGTGCTCCCATGTCCCATGACAGACATTTGGAGTTAAGGATGCTCAGCACCTCCTCTCCAAGAGCTGCGAGAAAGATGAGTTAGGGAAGATCTAGCAGGCATGGACTTCCTCACCGACAAACAACCCATGGAATGCACGAGAGGGTTTTATTCTCTTTAGGACAATACTAAACCTGCATAATATATTAGATTTATGCACTGGAATAACCTTTCAGCTGAAGGATACCAGAAGTTTGGATTAGGAGTAGGTAATTAACCTGACTTCTTCCAGCCTTCAATTCCCTTGAGAGACATCTTTTACACAATTATAAGACAATTATTGCAGATGGACATTTTTCTCTTTTCCAAAGCTGAACTATTAAATTAGTTAATAATGTAATGGACACTTATTGTCTTTATGGAGGTGATGCTGCAGCTAGATAGTTGAAGTTGAATGGAATTTTGCATTTAAGGTTGAGATTTAGCAGGGCTTTTGTTTTTGATGCATGGAAAAATACACTTTCCTTCCCAGAGCTGTAGGTGTCAGAGGTCTTACAAATAAATCAGGCAAATAATTTAGGTATTAAAAAGAGCCTTAAAACATGACTTTAAGGTAATTTACCATTTGAGATCAGATATTTTTTGTTCTTAAGGAGTTTATTAGTTAGACTTCTATTACCTTTTAATTAAAGTTAACTTAAATTGTTGCACAAGCTATAAGTGAGGGAAAGAATTGGTTCAGTAGCATTTTTCTCCATTAGGTTTCATAGCTGAAAGTTTTTTGCCTTAAGCAGAACCTGAGGGAATAACATCCTCTAAGAGAAAAGTATAGAATTCCCTTCTTCTAAAATGGCTGCAATCTTCCTCTGTTCTAAATAACACAAAGCAGACAGCTGCTCCCAATTAGGGACATATTGCAAAGTGCACTTATCTCCTTTTAGTCCCAGTTGACTGCTGAGCAGAGTTGAATAGTACCTCTTCATTCACTGGCATCTCAAAGTAGCCCTAACTTTATTACTTATTGGCATGGTGGGATGCGATCTTCCCAGAGGCAGTTTAGGTTCCATTTTGGTGGTTACTGACGGCCATCCTTGGGCAGAGAAGCTGATGGTGTCAATGTGGCTGGCCGCAATGCAAGTTGGTGACCACCCCGAGCAGTCAAAGGGGCAGCTCTGGGGTGTAAGACACTGTGGGCTTCACGCCCAGGGAGAACAGAGCCGTCTAACCCTGCAGGCATAGACAAATCGGGTTACTCTGCACCAGACTAGCATAAACCACCCTTGTCTGACACTGGATCTGAAGGGAGGGCTAATGAGGTCCATTTGAGGTTGGATGTGTCCCAGCTTCCAGCCCCTTGAGAAGTTTTAGTTATTCCAGCACTGAGCTGCTGATGCTGAGGCAGCTGGAATGAGGATTGCCTGGGAGGAAAGCCGGAGGTGTCCAATTGTGGGAATGCCCGGTGTGACACGCCACTCTGCCAAGCAGAGACCTCAGCATGGAAAGTAAAATCCAGTGCTTCTCTAAAATCATTTGAACATAGAATGTCTCATAAAAAATAAACATGAGGGTATTTAATAATTTCACATCACTTTTGCCTTATACAAGGAATACTTGTGACATATCTTTAATGACTTTTCCTAAATTATTACGTGCTCTCATCTCTTATTAAATTTTAATTCTGTTTTCTTCCAATATAATTGCAATCTGCATTAAGAATATAATCTGGATTTTTCTAAAATATACAAATATAAAAGTAATTGTTACCTTTGAGATTTTGATAATGGAAGTGTAATCACTGTTTTCAGGACCCTTTCATAGCCAAGGATGAAGAGGCAGGCACTTACAGGCCTTACGACCTCGGGCAGGAAATGGGAGTCTGGGTGAACAATTCTGATGGCATAACTCCTGCTGTTGGAAAGGTTGGTTTATTAAATTCTCTCATGCATTTGGTCTAGTGCTGCTTCAAAGTGATAAAGCAGCTGTAACAGAAATGAGAAGATAACCAGTCATTATATCTGTGAACTTTAGGCCTGGCCCCCTGGACAATCAGTGTTTCCTGACTACACCAACCCCAGCACAGTTGAGTGGTGGACCCAGATGTGTCTGGAATTCGAGGATGTCCTTGACTACGATGGGATCTGGATCGTATGTCTCACTATATTTGCTCTCCCTTCTTTTAAAAAGAGAAAATGAGGCTTTTGACATGTGTCTTACCCTCTTTATTAAAGGATATGAATGAACCATCCAATTTCTTAAGTGGCCAGATTCCTGGATGTGCTGTTAATGATATCAATAACCCTCCTTACATTCCCAGTAAGTAAAGTTACTTTCACAATCTTTTTTCCCTTTTTTCTTTCTTAATCCTGGCTAGGTTATGTCTTAGAAAAAAATTCTGTCCTCTCATTTTCCATCTTTCCCTGCTTGTTCTGTACGTTCAGTTACATACTTGTTCAGGACTCCATTGGCTCAGCTTTGGTGGAGTATCAAACATAAGCCACTTTTCTCTGTCACTGAGGCTGCCTTGTAACAGGACTAGAAAAACAGCCTTCCCTGCCATGCTCTGAGCAACTGGTCTGCATTAGAGAATAGGTGAGATACCTATACACTGTAACTCAGCTACAGATATATGGAAGGAGTAACTCTTTTGCCTTACCATCACCACTGCTAGTCCCAGGGATGGGCAGTCTCTGCCTTTTCCACAAACCATGGCATGGAAGATGTCACCTCCCTGATGATGTAATTCATTATCTTCTCTTTCTCTTAGGAAAGAAATTTTCATTGCCTTACTAGAAATGGGCTAAAAATAAGTTTAAAAATGCTCAAGCCTATGGGAGACTGATAGGAATGGAAACACCTCTTCCAGTACCCAAGTTAATGACATGCTCATTCTCCCCCAGGAAGCCATAAGTACTTACAATTAGTGCCAGTGGTCCTGGCAATTAATCCAGTCAACATTTCTCCAGGAAAGCCCTGCTGCCTGAGCAATGCTAATATGCAGCAGGAAGTTGCTACACAAATGAGTTATTGACAGTGAGTTATTGGAAATGTCCCGTTTTTCCCTTCAGGCTGTTGTACTGTCATGCAAATTCTTAATTTTATTTATTACATCTCATTTCTTTTCACTCCAAATACAAGAGAAACATAAACATAGCAAAAGCGTGACAAAATATTAGAAAAAGACTGTAAATTACAGAAACAGAAGCAGAGCTTTTAATTATGATTTTGATGTTTGCATTCTTTGTGGGGAAACCGCTAATGGTAACTGTTGTACACTGGCCCTGTGGGTCCTGTCATTGACCAGAGCCCAGGAACTGATGAGACATTTCCACCTGTGGCTTACATTACTTCCATTTTTGTCAGCATTCAGGGCTGCAAAACAAGGTGTGAGCCTTTGGGGAAGATGGCCAGAATAGCAGAGCTCCCTTCACCTTCACAAATAAAGGAGTGAGGGATGGACCCATAAAGAGCTGTGAAGCTGAGCTTTGGGATGCCTAGCACTGAAGTCTGAGCTGCTATGGGAAAATCAGACTTAGGGACCTATATATCTAGGTGACATGCAGGGTCAGCGAGGGAGGTTGAAGGCAGATGTCTTTTGAGCCCAGTTTCTCTGTCTGACTTGTCCCTTTTCTTGCAGTGATGCACCTACTTCTGCTTGTAACTCATGGTGTTGGTGTCGCTGCTGCAGACAGGAGCCCAGGGCATTTCTTCCAAGGCGTGGGCGAGCTGTTTTCAACCTGTGCTTAAGGGCTTTCCTTTATATTCTGCATTGTGCCAACACTGCACGTAGCCTTGGCTGTCCAAGCCCCTGACTGGTAGAGGCATGACCTAAGCTGTTTAGTTCAACAAAACATTAGAACCTTCCTAGGGCTGGTAGGGTTTTGGGGACTCAAGCTTTCTTGAGTGCCCGAATCTGTGCAAGTCCCAGTCTCAGTGCCTCAGGCTTCTTGTCCATGTAGCCTTCAGCCTGCCTATATAAATTATAACCACAATTACACGTAATTGTGGTTTGAACTTCTAAAACCAGATGTCCTTCAAATCAATTTTCTATAAAACACTTTATACTGAAGATTAATATCCAATTGTAAAATAATCACTATTACTGGGGCAGAATGCAAAATATTCAGAGTAAGAATGAAGCGTGAAAATATGACTCATGTGGCAGCAGTTTCTTTCATATCCCACCTTAATTTTAAGGGGCTAATAATTAAGTGTCACAAGGTTGTTAAGTGTGACTTTCTCCAGAACCTTAGGATCTTCTTCAAAGCAGTATCAAAGGTACTTGGAAAGTGTCTATAAATTATTTCTGATGCAGATCAGCCACACTGGAGTCTTAGTGTCTAAAGACCCAAACCCAAGGATTCCAGCTGTGGTGGCACAGCGGAGCAGAGAGGCTAATGGGGTTTCAGGTATAGGGAAACTCACTTTGTGGTAATGGACAGTGAACATACAGTGAAGTGCGATTAGGCAGCGAGATTGCCTGCTCACAGAGAAATATTTACAATAGTGTGTGCACCTAATTAGGCATGCAAGAAAAGAATATTTGAGAATCTATCTTTTTTTTTTTTTGAGAGAGAGAGGATTTTATAACATTTTCAACTCCATCTCTAAAAATAAATACATTGTATAAACCAATCATCTGACCTGCCCTATTCCTTGTGAACTTCACATGGCATTTTCACTGAGGTTACCTGCAGAGGACGAGAATCACATTTTCTGCACCAAATGGGTGTTGCTAGCATCTCCTTAATATGGGATCAAAGGCCAGGGAGCATTTGTGCAGCCAATTTGTGCCTCATATTGCTTCCCCTTGGCTCAGCTAAACCGGTGCTGTGCCAGCAGCATCAGGGCTACTCCTGACTATTACTAAAGGCAAAAAGCTACTACTGCCTCCACTGCCTGTGACCTGCTGATGGAGAGAGTTCTGGATAATCCATCTGCATGCAAATATATCCATTATAATCACAGACTGAGGTCTTGTGGTTTCACACAACCATGTAAGTTCCCTGGGCATCTGAATTTGTGTCGTGTTTCTTTATTTTTCTTGCAGCATCTTTGGTGTTAAGTAACATTTGTCACTATAGAAAAGAATATGCAGGCATATTCTTAATTCAGCAACGCAGGAATTTTCTTTCTGGCTCTTACTTACTAAATACATGATATCTGTACAGATGTTTTGAATTATTGGACATAAAACATGAAATAGCAGTGTTCATCTTACTGAGGACACCTGTGCCTGTCTGCAAGCAGGTATTTACGGCTATATGCTAACCTCTAATCAGTGCAGGTCTAGCACTTCTTCACCTTTTCCTCTTCCCAAATCCTTCTAAACGGGTAGAAATATTTGATATTTCTATATATAGATTCTATATATTTCTATATATAGATTTGATAGTTCAAGTATAGATTTGAACTGTGGTGTATATCATTTTACAACGTTTTGTATCATTGTCAGGCATTTCTGATCGTTCTCTGTCGCAAAAGACATTGTGTCCCGACTCCAAGACTTACCTGGGAGAGCACTATAACACTCACTCTCTCTTTGGCTGGTCTCAGACGGCACCAACATTCCAGTAAGTTTTCTAAATCTTTCTAAGCAGGTTTCAGAGGATTGAAATACTTTTTAAAAGCTACTTATGCTACCTGGGAGATCTGTAGTAGTAACTAATAAGAAACAGCCCCATGCTTCATTGTACTGTTTGTCATTTAATAAGAAGTTTTAAGAAAAGAGAATCTTGGAAGAAGAAACAGAATCTTTCCCAATTTTACTTTTCTTAGCTAAAATCAGGATCTAATAGGATCATAGGGCCTAACTCTTCAGCTGCTGCTTTTGTGCAAACAGAGCAAGCTGTTCCTATCCTCCCTTGGAGCTGCTCGCGTGCAGCTGCTGCAGAAGCAGCCTTGTGTGGTGCCAGGGAAATTATTCCATCCCCTTGTTACCGTGACCCAAGCAGAGGAGTTCCTATCACTGCTGGAGGAGGATTCAAACCGTACAGTTGTCCTGGCTGCTCCTGGAGTTGCCTCCGGTTTCTGGCACTCAGCGTTTTGCATTTTGGCTTGGGGCTCACTTGGTCCAGGAGGGCAGAGCTGCGTTGCAGCACGGTTGCTGTCAGGTACCGTAAAACTCATTTTGCAGCTGGGAAGCACTCAAAACTGGCTTACACAGGCAGACTGTTGCTGTGAAGCTGGAGTGACAGTGGAAAGCTAGCTGTTGGATTAAATCAAATGGGCAAATCATGCCTTTTCCAGCAGAGATTGAGCTAAAACAGGGATGTTTAATACCTCAATGTAAGTGCCAAAGCAGGCATCCTGGTGATGGCTGATTTCAGTATCTAGCCCTCATTTTCAGCAGTTTTATTGTGATAGCATCCGGAGGACATGGCTAAGTGAGCCTACTTATGGTGTTAATGCACTTGTATATGCCAAGCCTGGGGGAAGGGAAGAACAGGTAAGAGGCAGAAGCAGTTTGCCAGCTCTTGTGGGCCTGGCTGAAGAGCAGCCCTGCTTTCAAGAGAAGGATCAGGAAGCCCTTGAATCCTGCACCTCACTGGCCACCCAGTCCAGCTAGGACACACAGGATGTAGCATGGTTTTTGGGCTCCTACATCCCAATCTCAGCAAAGATCCTCCCATCACTGGTGTCTCCACTGGGATTTGTCCCCAGCATGCTGGGGTCCAGAAGAACACATAACCATACGCTGTCTTGGTAACACCATTCAAATAGAAGCTTTGGATTTGCCCACCTTGTTGAGACAATTTTACTAGTTTTAGTCAGGCTCTGTGCCAGCAAAGCCTGAGACAAACCCTGTGAACTCAGCAGGAAAAGATCCATGTTCCAGCCCCTTTGGTATCCATGCTGTCCTGGCCTCATTGAACCTCATACAACCGGCCTTGGCCCATCGATCCAGCCTGTCCAGGTCCCTCTGTCGAGCCTTCCTGCCCTCAGGCGGATCAACACTCCTGCCCAACTTGGTGTCATCCGCAAACTTACTGAGGGTGCACTCGATTCCTTTGCCCATGTCACTGATAAAGATATTAAGCAGATCTGGTCCCAGTACTGAGCCCTGGGGAACACCACTTGTGACCGGCTGTCCACTGGGTTTAACTCCATTCACCACAACTCTTTGGGCCTGACCTTCCAGACAGCTTTTTATCCAGTGAAAGTACACCCGTCCAAGCCATAAGCAGCCAGTTTCTTCAGGAGAATCCTGTGGGAAGTGGTGTCACTGCTGAACAGCTCCTTGAAGCTTCCCCCAAGGCTGTGAACCTTCCCTGTTCCTGCAGCGCTTGCTTCCAGGGCTCCTTCCAAAAGAAATACGTATTTTGCTCAGCCAAACGTTGAGCCCTTCAAGGCTGGAGAACACCAGCAAAAGCAGAAGCAGGATTTGCTGCAGAGCTGGGAAAGACTTTGGTGAAGAGATTTTCTTGCATTTTTCATTCGGCTTTCTCAAACACATTTATTTTCAAGGCTGGTTGTATACCCTTTCTGCATTTGCTCTTCACAGTAATATAACAAATTAAATTACTAACAGGAATATTTAGCAAACCAGCATCAATTGCAGGATATTGGTTGAAAAAATGACAAGTTCATAATCGTATAAAACACAATTCTAAGAATTATTCTAACGCAGACAGAGAATAGGAAATGTGTCATCTGACCCGTGTCAAATGACTTGAATTTGGATAGATGAAGTAGCAACAATCAACTTGTGCATAGCTTAACACCAAGAGTTATTTGCACATGGTATTTTGTAAATAATTTCAATCAACAAATACATTTGGCCCTGTATGGAAATGATTCACAATAGACTGAAATTTATTCAATAAATTACTTGTTGTAAATTGTTTATGCAGCTCTAGGTCATAGTTGGGTTGATCCAATGTTGCTCTCATTAGCACCTGCATTTGCAAATGGAGCTAAAGACTTGTGCTGCACAGCCAGAGGAAAGGACTCATACTCAGGACATCGATTAAATGGCTCCAAAATGCCATTTATACAAAACACAGAGTCTTGTGCAGGTTTTGGGCCCTGCAGTGCACCTACAACACAGAACCAGCAGGTCCTGCCTGGTTCAAGAGCTGCACCTCTTGCTGCATATGGCCCATAAGGTTAATATGTTTAAATTTGCATGAAAGCTGTTGGGTTTTTTGCTTTGGAAACAAATGTTGAAGCATTTTAAAGGCTCTGTGCCATTACAGAACCAATACTAAACATTAGCCATTACGAATGTGGATGAAAGAGACCTTGATCAAACCTCATTAAGGAAATAGAGAGGGAGGTGGATGGTGAACAACGTGATTAAAATTTCATGCTAGGATTTCCCAAAGAATGTAAACTATGTTGCCCAAGTCATATTAAAGCGGAGTCGAATTTGAGCTCCTGCGATACATAATATTGCAGTATGTAATTACGTGCAGAGATTATCCTGTGTTGAGGAATTTTGTAACAGATTTGTTAATTAGGCATATCGCACTTACTTGATTTTGTGGTGATGCAGCAAAATTATTTTCAAAAGGCAAAGAAAAATTAATTATATAACTAACGGTTTAATGAAATCTCATATATCAAACAGTGACAGGAAACCAGAGGAAATACTACAAGGATAGGGTGACATTTTGAATGATTACATTTTTGCTTTCTATATTGATTATTTCTTTATTTTTTAAGATGTTCAGATATTGTTTTGACGTTTTTGTTTGGTGTGGGGTTTTTTTGTTTGTTTTTGGTTTTTTTACTCAGTTTCAGGATATTAGAACATGATTTGCCAGTGCAAATCTCTAAATAAATCCTATATTGAAAAAAAATAAGTTATACTGTTTCCAAGGAACCTGTAGGACACCAAATTAAATGTACTAATACAGAAAGGAAATTATCTTTCAATTTTTCACTTTGAGACACTGTTGAGAATAAATTAAAAACAAGTTATTTTTTAGGAAGACTAAAAATACCTGAAACAAATTGTTTTGTGAATCAGATAGGTTTTAGTTTTTTATTTTGACCACTGAGTAAAACTTCCCATTATTTGCAGTTTTGCAGGCATATTTTCATGTGACTTGGGACCACAATAATAATTGTTTCACGAATAACACCCCTTCAGATAAAATTATGCTGGAAAGCTCAGGTTGATCTCGGTTACCATTCTTATTTTTAATGATCCTGTTACATTTCTTTGCAGTGCTGCCCAACAGGCAACTGGAAAGCGAGCATTTGTCTTGAGTCGGTCTACATTCGTTGGCAGTGGGAAGCATGGGGGTCACTGGCTGGGTGACAACTTCTCTCGGTGGAAGGACATGCACCACTCGATCATTGGAATCCTGGAATTCAACCTCTTTGGCATCCCCTACGTAAGTCCAGTGTCCTTCAGGCTGTTGCTGGCTCAAACACAATATCACTTTAAATTGACTCAAATGTTTTCTGAAATAGGCTGCTTGAGACGGCCAGCAGTAACGGCCTGCACAGCATAAGGAACTGCAGATTAAAAAAAGCTAAATGTCATCAATCTTGGCTGGCTGAAGAGAAACAAAAATAGCACTGCTACATTCAGATTAAATCACTGCATGCCACCCAAAACCGATCTCTCTATACTGTATTCTATCATTGAGGTCCCTCCATATATTTCTGGGTTTGCAAGCTGGTCTGGCGAATTTGTAGAATTACTGAAATATGGTCAGATCTTCCACAATGATGTTAATGCTCTAGGAGCCAGCACAATCTCAGTCCCAGAAAAATTCGTATCATTATGGAGCATCCTAATAAAATCATCAGAAATAGGTATCTCTTTTTGAAAATTATTTTTATTGAGAAATGTCCGTGGTTTTTCGTTTCTGGGCCTCAGTCACAATCAAAAACACTTATGCAATGATTTTATTTTTTCTTTAGATCGGTGCTGATATCTGTGGGTTTAACTACAACACCACCTACGAACTCTGCTTGCGTTGGATGCAGCTTGGCTCTTTCTATCCATTTTCCAGAAACCACAATGCAGAGGGAAATATCGTAAGTAAATGAACTTACACAAAGCTGTAATCTATGATTACAGTAACAATGATGGTGATTTGTATTACTTTCTCGGAAATTAACCTGCCATTCTTGAGCAAAATGGAGTGGCGGGTAAAAAGGAGTGCTGCGCTGAGGGCAGGAATTACACAGTGAAGTGTAAATTTTTCCCATTTATAATGTAAAGAAGACATACAAATGCTGGAAACATGTGTAGTATCTAACATCTGAAAGCCACGCAGAAACATGTACCACGTACTTTGCGTGACAGAAAACGGTCTTCCCACGCTGTTGGCACGATTCATCCCCTCCATCTTTTACTTACTGAAGCCCAAACTTTATTTAAGAGCCAGTGAGTGTCAGCACATCTTCCTACTCCCCTGTTTACTCCAATTTTTGTTTCACTACTTCTGTAAATACAGTGGGTACTGCAGGAAGGGGAGAGAGGACATTATACACCATCATTGCTGTTTAAAAGCAAGTTTCAGACAAATGCCACAGTTAGCAGCTCCAGACAAACATGGGAGAACTGCAAGGAGAACCAGAAATAGTGACAGCATTGTCAGCCAAGAAGCAACAAAGACTAAAAAAGCCAATGAGCCCATGAGAAGGATGAGAAAGTGCAGTCTCAGCCCAGACTTTGACTTACTGTAAAGCCCTTTCAAGACTTGTCTCAGATAGAAATGTCAGGTTGTTTCTAACTATGAACAGCTTGAAGGTCTTGCAGCCTTCGTAAGTAGTGTGTTTATCTGCAACTGCGATGAAATGGTTCTGCTAGTTCGATAAATGTCTTTTTTTTTCTTCTGTAAACCAATCCATGCAGTGCTGGAGCTCAGGTTATTAGCTAACATTCAGTTTTCTTTGAAGTTTGGTCATCAGAATGTTGTAACATTTACACCTCCCAGAGGACCTCTGTCTCTGTGTGAAAGCATGAAGGACTTTCAGCAACTGGGCAAATGCAGGAGTAATAAGTTATAGGGCTGTCATTAAGAGGGTCAGGAATTACCCTGTATATACCTGAGTTATGCTGAAATATTTCTCTCTAGCAGAACAAATGCCTGTGCTAGCTGCTGCTGTTGATAAATATTTTCTATTTATCTCTCTGCTAAAATTAGAGATATCCTACCTGTATATGTTTGCTTGGCCCTTTGGGCACGCAAAGGGGGGTCTGACCTGGGTGAGTAAGTGTTAATCACATATGCACAATGTAATAAGCATCAAAAGAGCAATAGGTCTATGTGACAGGAGCTAAAACTCAGCGTTGAGTGAATGACAGAAGTAATAGAAGACATTTTTTTTATGGCACTACTTAAATCCATTTCAATCATTGTGTTCACTGAAAGAAATGAACAAAGCATTTTGGGTGACTCAGCATCACCTAAGACAACTGGTTTTTTGTGAACTCAGGCAATATTTGTACGGTGTCACATTACTGGTAAAAATATAATGCAGTTTTTGAAATAATAGATGGATGCTCCGGAGCTCGGAGCCAGCAGGGAATATTATCAATGACTAATTCTGATGTAAACATAATAATGGAGAAATTTAATTTGAATATTGAGTTTAATTACTATTAAGTTAGTGTTAAAATAAAATCTTAAATATCCACTTTGCCTAATCCATTGGGGATTTCAAATGGTTTAATTAATACTTTTCTTGTCTGAAAAGCACTAGATTATATAAAAAGCTTTGTTACTCCTGTTCCTTTTATGTTTCATTATCCTTGGAATTCATCATACATTCTTCAGTTTTAATGAGAAAACTGAGTATTATGGGAAAACGTTGTGAAGGAGGAAGGGAGCCGTGTGACCTGTTAGCCGACTCAGCGCTGGAGAAGGTCGAACAGGAGGAACTGAAGGAGATGTAACTCCTTCCCATGCCAGCACTCCTCCGGGCTGCGTGCTCCGCATCCCATTGCAGGGGAGAGTCAAGATTGCCTTGAAGTAGATCAGAAGCAGGCAACGAGTGTAGACAGATTGCTGCAACCTGCCCTCTTGGTGGTGGGTACCAGTATGCGCGCCCGCTCTACCGGGAGAACATCACTGGTGGCGAGGAGCACTGCTGATGCGTCTCCTCGGTTGGTACATCCTAAAATAGTGGGCACAGGTGGAGAAATTGGGTTTCTGCATATGGATGAAATATTTTCCCTACCACACAGAGTGACTTCGGTCACTCTTGTTGGCTTCATAAGGATCATGCATTTACTCTTACTCTTAAATAAATTTACCTTTATGCCCTTGGCTAATGTAATTATGTGTTTGCATTTGTTTTGCAGATTATCAGTCTTCTCTTTTTCCTGTGTTTCACCTTCTCTGTCCCAGAGGGCTTACGTCTCCAGGATAAATTAATTTCTAGAGACAGGGTGTCTGTTCCTGAGCACAGACTCCGGCTCCCCACCCACCATGAGGTTAGGGGTGGTTGCAGACGGCTCACATACACCGCAGTGGGACCTGATCTCTCTGGACTTCTTCAAATTGAAAAATTTTATACAAATATTAGTCTAGTGAAAATGGATGTTGTTCTTAATACACGTCCCAGTTTGCAAATCAGTGATATTCCTTATTTAAACATTCAGTTTGATAGCATTATGTCAGCCACGGGTCTTCTGAAGTTGCACACAGGTTCTCTGCTGAATTTGCGGTCCCTGGTTATAAAGTTCAGTACGAATCAAAGCTTTTCCCTAACAGGAACAAGACCCGGCGGTGTTTGGAGCAGAGTTTGCCAAGATATCTCGCGCTACGCTTAGGATCAGATACTCGCTGCTGCCATACTTATACACCTTGTTCTTCGAGGCTCATGTTCACGGAAACACGGTGGTGCGGTCACTGATGCATGAGTGAGTTCAGAGACTCTCTTTTTTTATCATATTTTATCACAAAAGTAGTTGAGCTTCTATGTATAAAGTAGTTGGTATCTGTTTGAGATCAGCCACAATAATTTTTACTGCATGCTGTCTCTTAAAGAATAGTTTTAGAATGAAATCTAATCAAATTATATGCACAAAAATAGCTCTTAATATATGCAATGGACTTTCAACAAAATATAATCTATATTTGTTTCCAGTGAAAAACACCCTAAGTAAGGAGAATTCTGAAAATTTCTTGTCTTAGACAAATATGTACTTTTTTATTTTAAAAATAGGAATCACATACCTGTATTTTATACATTTGAACGAAATGTATGAAATCTGTATTCTGGTCCAGAATGCCAAGAAGGCCTCATACAGAGAAGCCTCCATTTTCTAATCATCCACATCATTTGCATTTTCCAATTTAGCCCTTGCATCTGCATGCTGTGTATGAAACCTACATCTGTGTCCACAAATTGCACAGAGAAAACAGCGATGTTTGCGTGCAGAAGCAGGTGCAAAACAGCGATCAATAAATACAGACTGAAAACCCCCTTAGAAAATGTGACCTCAGATTTTTGGAACCACTTATTTTTTCTGTTTGGAAGAAGCAGGAATCAAAGTGAGTTTTAGTTTTTCCCTTCAGCATATTTTAATTAGCTTTTTACCTGCTTTTGATAAATTTTCCACTTCGGAATGCTTCATGCAAAGACTTGAGCAAAAGGAGTGCAAATAATACATATGAAGGGCTGCTGCCCGAAGCTCTGACACAATTTAGCCTCATTGGTTCAGACTATGTCCTGGACTGTTTAATGTTCTTTTTCCCTTTAGGATTTTTAAAATGAAACTGAGATTACACTAAAGTGCAGACCATTCGAATATTGAAAGGATATGCACAAAACCTCTTCTGCTGACTCAGCGTAATGGCTAACTGATTAATTTTAAAAGCAGTATTCTTCCCCTTCCTATTCTGCTACCTTATTTAACTGGGTTACATTAAGGAGAAGCTTTGCAGGCACTTGTGGTGGGTTGACCCTGGCTGGAGGCCAGATGCCCACCAAAGCTGCTCTGTGACTGCCCTCCTTAGCTGCCCAGGGGAGAGAAAACACAACAAAAGGCTCACGGGCTGAGATGAGGGCAGGGAGAGATCACCCAGCAATTACCATCCCAGGCAAAACAGACTGGATTTTGGGGGTGGGGTGTGGGGTTTGTGTGTGTGTGAATCAATCATCTGATTTGTTACCAATCAGATCAGAGCAGGGTAATGAGAGATGGAACCAGATCTTAAAACACCTTCCCCACACCCCTCCCTGTGAGTTCATCTCGGGGCCAGCCGGCATTGCCTCTATCAGACAAGGGGGAAGCTTCCAGCAGCTTCTCCCAGAAGCCACCCCTGGAGCCCTCTGCTACCAAAACCTTGCCACACAAACACAACGTAGTACTCACGTCTTACCAGGGGCTATATGTTATTTCAAGTATTTATTTCAGCTCTATTTTTGCTTAATGAGATTTTTGTTAATATTGGAAATGACTGAGTTCATTTTGGCATTAATGTTAGCTAATGTCTGCTAATACAGAATTACTTTATTCTGTTAAAGCTGCCTTTCTGACCATTCCTGGCAGACTTCATTTGTATTCTATTTGGGCCACACCTTCATTAGCAAATTTCCAAATTTGCTTTAATTTGAATTGCAGAGTAGTCCCAGATGCACCAGTGGAGACTTCCATCAGGTGAAAATGAGCCAAAAGGAGCACTCCAGCAATTAATGGGAATTTAGTTGGTTGTACCAGTATGGGATTGCTAGGAAATAAAACCTCTAAAATGCATGTTGGGAGTGTAGGCATCAGATCAGCACAAACTGTTTCAGTACCCAGATCCCATCCTAGTGGGCACATTGCTTGCTAGTGTTGCCATAGTTAGATCCTAAAATGACTTATAAGTATTTCTTCCTATTATTAGTTAATTCTGGTTGCTATTGTTACTTAATGCGTATTTATTACTATTTCTAATTAATATTCATTGGTTTAGTGGGTCTGCTCAAGTAAAGTGACCCAGATGCTAAGAGAAGAAGTATAGGTTTTAGAGAGAACTGGAACAGAATTTTGGATGTACGGATGATTGGATTTTACATCAAACCTTTCCCTTGCTTGTAACAAATATGAAGGAGAACTAAAAAAAGCTGCACTAATTTTTCAGGTGGAGCTGTTATGAGTTCACGATCCTCCCCATGAAAACTCCTCTGCCTGGACAGGGAGTCTCCAAGCAATAGCTATTTCATGTGCTCATTTCAGATTTTTCATTTCATTTCAAATGTTTAGGTGTTCGTTTCAAATAAAAAACAAGAACAACATCCCAGTAGATTCCTATAAGCATTTTAGATGCCTCTGAGGCTTTCGCTCAGTGAAACAGAGGCACCAGTAGGTCAACTGTCCAGAAAGACTGGGAGGTGGTAATCCATTATTGGAAGGGAAAGTTCTTCTTAATGGCTAAACAGGGGAAAAATACGACAGAAGAGTGGCCAGCATCTAACCATAGGAAGCATGCAGATGGAATTAAGCACCTTTCATACATCACAGAGATGGCTTAATAGCTTATATTTTCAAAATGGGAAGGTTATTTGTTTGCTGAATTTGTGCTCGTGGTTGCTATAATTACAGGAGACAATAGCGCTGAGTTAGATAGTGAGATGCTTGTTTCCACGTGCAAATGAGATCGACTTCTCTTTTGTCATAATTTCTTGATCAACTCTTTCTCCTGAAATCTCCCACAGCAAAGTATATTGAATCAGTACTATCATTTTATTAGAACAAAATTAAAGATACAGAGAAACTATTGAGATGACAATAAAAACTAATGTTTTATATTTCAAAACTTCAAGACAAGGTAATTAATGAAAAACCACAACCCACTTTAAATGTTTACAAAGCATTATGTCAAAATGTGATCATGACCAAGATTAAGGTGTCCAAAAGAACTACTGGTTTTGACAGAAAAAGAAACTCTGACTGAATTGAGGTTTCTTTCAGGCAGAACCCAAGGCATGCCTTCAAGAACGTTTTTTCCCTGAGTACCGTGTAATCCCCTAAAGTTGCAATATTTTTAAAATCTGAACACTGAAAAGACATATTTTTTCCTGTCAAGGTGGTTTTGCTCATTTGGGCTAATTTCTGTAAGTCTGGGCTGGGTGCAGTATATACCTATGCCCTGAGCAGGCTGGGTGTCAGAGCAGGATTCTGACACTGACCCCCTCTGCTCCTGCCAGTGTACAACAGAAACCTGTCTTTAGACAGGGGCAGCTGCAAAGTCAGTTAAACAGACACACTAAATAAATTATTTAACAGAATTTGTACATCCTTAGGGAATAATACATTAATAAGCAACAGCCAGTGTGAATTTGTCAAAACAGAACGATGGCAAACCAGCCCAGTTGCCATCTTTCACAGGGTAGCAGGACTGTTGGGTGGAAAAGGGGGCAGGAGAAAGCAGGAGGTACAAGCTACCTCACTTCTCCTAAAATCAAGGCTTGGGACACATTTCATGTGATGTGCTCATAAGCTAACAAAGGAACGAGGATCCATTATTAATTTCCTCAAAGATAGGATTACAAATGATTGAAAGCCTATTTAAATTCTCGAAGATTTTATGCCAGATGAGTGGAGGTTCCTGAGATGGGGAGGATCTCTCCCCTTTTCCGAATGCTATTCAGTATTTCAGTAGCTGTTGCATGGTGGAACAGAAATTTCTTCCCAAGCTGGCAGATGATGCCAGGCAAATGGGACTGTAAGAACTCTGGAGGACATGATCAGGATCCAAACCGATTTTAAGGCACTGAATAAAATGAACTGAATTCCCTAAGTTTACATCCATTCAGGAAAGGCAGCCAAAAGAAGCAGTATGTATGAACATTGCTTTTGGTTTGTCCTGCAAAAGATTTCTAATGTAAATCTGTGAAAGGTGTGGGAAGCCAAATCCTAGGGTTTTCACAAATGCTTTAGATCCTGGAGCACAGTGTTATTCCTTTGTAGTCCCTCTCCTGGTCCTGGACCCTACCCTGCTCTTTGGCTCCCTCCCTCAAAGTCCCAACCCACTGGACAGAAATTAAATTAGTTGTTTTCCCACTGCTGCAATTCTGAAAAGAAATCAGCTCCAGCATTTCGTGAGGGTGCTGGTATCCTCCAGTATGGTAGGTGCTACTGTAATTTCTGAATCTCTTTTGGCATTCCCTCAACCAGGAAAATACTTGGCAGTGTTGAAGGATGTCTTGAGGAAGCAGATATCTTGTTGCAGTGAGTAATATCAAAATATTCTGCAAGTTCTATAAAAATGTGAATTAACATTGTGTATCTCACTTCCAACACTAGATTCACCTCCGATCAGCAGACTCATGGAATAGATACTGCCTTCCTTTGGGGACCTGCTTTTATGATTGCTCCTGTTCTTCAAGAGGCAAGTACTGTAATTAAAAAATGCCACCATACTGGAATAAAAGAAATGAACTGTGCTGAGGGCATTGACATTCCGGGCATGTTTGCTCATATCCACCCTTTTCTTCCCTCCACTGTCAAAGCTTGCAGAACGCACTCCTGAGCAGCACAGACAGTGCAGAGCTGCCCAGTGCTTGAGGTGGGAGGATGAAAGTGAGGGCACAGCATTTCCCTGCTGCTCCAAGTGCCGAATGGATGTAAACAGGCTGGATGCTGCCCCTCGTGTGCTACTGTTATTGTGCTGACACCTCCCTCCGAGGACACACACACGGAGCAGTAATTGTCGAGCTGGGAAGCAACACGCAGATAGTAAAGCAAACTGGTTTCCATATTACCACTCACCTGCCGCGTTTTGGAACTGCAGTGTCTTAAGGGCTGATCTAGGAGTTTCCCAGCATCACAGGCAAATGCAGTCATTAGGTAAATGGTAACAACCACGTTAGCTGCTCATATGACAGGTTTTAAAAAGCAGCACTTTCCTAATGGCTGTGCTGGGCATGGCGCTGGGGTCAGGGCTCTCACTGGAGCAAGGGTGGGTTTCTTTCCTTGCCCCCCCCCTCCACTGACCACACCACAAAGGTGTATCTGAGCAGAGTTAATCATTTGCATGTGCAATATCCTAGCGCTGTTTGTGATCAGCGTGCTGCCAGAATATCCGATGTATTTTCTAGGTGTTGCTGATGGTCAAACATATAAACAGGCCACTAGTAGTCACCTTCTTTTATCCAGCCCATGTGCCTCTGTGAATTTTAAAGGAAATTCTTATTCCTGCACCTAAACCCATTCAGACTCCACTAAGGCACTTCATTTGTCAGTCCTTCATCTTCAGAATCCCTCAGGTTTCTCGTAGCTGATAACTAACAAGGAGATTTGACAGGGTCTCAGACCAGCAAGATGATGAAAGATGTGAGAGACACCTTCCCACGAAGAGAGGGTGACCAGCCAGGGGTGACTTCCTGCAAAGGAAAGAATGAAAGGGATCATAGTAAGGACATATAAAATGTTAGGGGCTCTAGATAAGGCGTTCTTAATGTCTCTGGGGGGACTGCAGCACAAAAGAAAGGCTGATGTCAGTGGCCTGATAGGGGAAGCAGAACTTTGGAGGTAACATGTTGCTGGGTCTTGAGGTGGGAGAGAGATGGCAGGCAGGGCTTGTGCCAGCTGTCAGGGCAGGGGACAGAGGTGAGCTGTAAGCCCCTCGCCGTGCCACTGCAGCCCAGCAGTGACTGCATCAAGCTGCAGCATGGCACCAGCTTGTCTAGAGAAGATGGGTCAGGGACAGCTTTCCCTTTTCTCCTTGAGTCCTAGGGTGTGAGCATGTGAGACACCCATCAGAATTAAAAGGGGGAACTGCCTTACACACTGGCTTGTTATTTAGGGAGTCATGAAGGCAAGGCTCATCACGACGGTGGCTGCAGACTTCTCACAGACCAGAATACCCAGGGTTGTCATACTAATGCAGAGAAAATACGGGCTTTTCCTTCAAGTTTTCAACATGCTTTATAGATTATGCCTACCTTTATTTGTTAAACAGCTGGTAAGATCTAAACAGGCAGAGCAAACTGCCCCAACCTTGCTTAGGAGACTGCCTGAAACAGTCAGCACTGTCCACTGTGGGAGACAGGCCGCAGGACAAGAAAAATTTCCAGTTTAGCAATTCTTGTGTGCTAATGGGAGATTGGCATACTTTAATAAATCAGTTATTTCTTACTCCTTCTATTGGCTTATATATATATATATATAATCCCTAAAATGTCAAATGTTAACTTTGCCTCAACTCTTCTCCTCTGCCTTTACTTTTCATGCTCTACCTGCTCCCTGGAGTAGACCTTGGGGGTAAACCATAATTCTGCAGAGGGGCAGACATCTGTGTTGAGAATCAAAATTAATCTGTTTGTGAGAATAAGCAACTCACAACAAAAAAGGAAGTATGGTTTGAGTCCAGCTTTTCCCAGAGTTATTAACTCAAACTGCTTTTAGCATGATTTCATCCCTGCAGCAATATGATACAATGCATGCTGCAGAACGAAGTACAGCAGTTGTGCAGTTAGCAGCACATTTTTTATCTATAACTTTAAATTGTCACCAAGAAGACAAATATCTGTGTATCCTCCTTGCCATACCTTACTCTCTGCCTGTTTCTGCTGCAGGAATAGTGCAGGAAGCACTGAGCAGTGGTGTTCCCCTACTCCATCATCAGCTGTAAAGTCGTGTCTTGCAAAGGCTGCCATAGACCTCACTGGGATTGCTCAGATGTTAGAGGAGTGCACCTAGGCTGGCTATATTTGTAAGGCACAGAGCTACGTACTAGACTGAAATAATCATATAACATTGACTCATCCCATGGAATGGCAGTAAACCCCTCCCAAACAGGATAGACTCATCTGTTTAGCGTTACGGATTAGCCAGCACTAGTCCACTGCTATGATAATAACTCAGCCATAATATCCATGATTTGATGTTATTAGGATATTCAGCATATATCTCTCCATGCACAAATATAATAAAGCTAATGTAATATCAGAAATGCAAAAATAAAAAAGACTTTAATCACTTTATAACAATTACAGGGAGCAAGATCTGTGGATGTATATTTCCCTGAAGCACCATGGTTTGACTACTATACAGTATGTATTTTTAAGATTCCGTTTCTTACATTTTTTTACATAATTTAAGATTGTACAATTCCAGCAAAATAACTTTTAGCGATGTTCAGCAGTATTTTTACCTCAACATCTGCGTTTAAGAACATTAGAGCGCAAAAAGTCTATGCCAGGCTAGCTGGGAGAGTAAATTATACAGCTTTCAGTAGCATTTTATTTCCTATTTTAGGTTTGTAAAGCTCTAAGACACAGAGAACTGAATTTTCAAGAGCAACCTAGAAATTCATTAAACTGTCAAGATTTCTTTCTTTTTTCTCCCACTTACAGCATGTTTTAATCCTTGTACTGATACCCTTCCCTGCATAGAAACAGAGACAGAAACCTGAGTTGTACTCCTGAGAACACACTGCAAACTATTTTGTGCATGCAGTTTTGCATCACTTTGGACAGAAGGCATATTTAGAGAGCAGGGGGAGGCTCCCCTCCAAAAGATGCTTCCAAGCGATGCAGAAACAAGCTGCTCTGTGGAAAATGCCAGCCTCTTCTAGTCCCAGGGAGTACCAATTTTGACCTTTCAAACACCATCCCCAGTACTGCATTTCTAAAAGTGCTCGGCTTCAACCTAACTATGCTCTGCTGCAATCTGCAGGGTAAGTCCAGTGTTGGCTTCAGCGGGAGTAGTTAGGCTGATGCTAAGACCTTTCAGAAATGTGAGCCCAGGAGGTTCAGGCTGTTGTTAACTACCCTGAGCGTGGCTGGCAGAGGAGCAAGCAGGACAGAAAGGCTCTCAGAGGAAATTCAGACTTATTTTTAAAGAAGTTTGGTTATTTTCAGCATTTGGGTGGTGTCCTCAGGTGGATGTTCACCCAACACTTTCCCTTCTCTTTTTCATAAGGCTGTGGCATTGCAAGGCTGAGCATTTTGTTCATCTCTCCTTGTTTTGGTTCCCTCTGAGCTCCCCACTGCTGGGTGGGGTATGGGGAATGGCAGGCCCAGCATCCCTTACCCTGCCTGTGGGGCATGCCCCTGCATGAGCAAAGCTCACCTCCCAGCAGCTGCATGTACTTGCCATGCACACAGCCCGTATCCAAAACAAGGCTGGGTACTTTCCATAAATTATAATTACCATTTACAAAGGGCAAGAGCAAAGCCTTCCTGTTATCTGCTCTGTACGTAAGCCTTGCCTACACCTGGTTTTGAGGCATTAAACCAGAAAGGAATGATGCAGATAACTTAATGCTGGTTGTCTACACACAGACAAATTTCACTCACTGAATGCTGCAATTACATTCTGAAAGGGGAGGACTTGTCCTTAAAAGAGCAGAAAATTTACAGTTTACTTTCCTGAATTATTATGAATCATTTACCTTAAACTGAAATGTGACAGGCTCTATATGTATAAAGAGAGGAAGCAAAACTTTCTTTCGCTTTTTGCTCAGTGTCTTGATGAGGGTTGTTTTTTATTCACAGCATATGGAATAATGATACCATTTTAAAGAATTTGCTGTCTTTCATTCTTCATGCTTCTATCTATCTCATGCATATGCATAACTGCAGGGGGTAGATCCTCTTTCATGTTAAAAAAGGAACTGGAATAATACCCCTGAAATCCGCTTTTTTGTACAGATGTAATTGACAAGAAAAGGTACCTCTTGGTATCCTTTTCCGTAGTATATGGTCACAATGTATAGTCCCCAGATTTGTGGGTTTTTAGCTGTGTTGATTTTTATGGTAGGGCGTTGAAGTGCCAAGTACCTGGATCAAGAACTATGCTACTGTGGCTGCCCCATTGAGCAAGATCCCTCTGTTCATCCGTGGAGGCTACATCCTGCCAGAACAGGCACCAGCCACGACCACTACTAAGAGGTAATATCATTTATATCGATCACCAAACAACCATGGTACGGATCAGATCCACAGGCAGCCAAACAAAAAACCAATCAAAAGAAAGTGCAGAAGAGATGCTATCTGCAGCTCCCAGCTGCCATCACAGGCGATAAGTGCAGTATTTTTATCCCACTATTCGCTCCATTGCATTAGAAGTCACCCCAGAGATGACCCATGTCATCGTTTGCACGGCTGAAACCTACTCCTGGCTCTGTGGTTATGTTCAGAAAGGCTTTTGCACCTCTCGCTGCCACGCTGACCTGCTGTCAGTCATTCAAAGTAAACATGTGCAAAGGAAAAAGGCAGAACTCCTTCGTTGAATTTATCAAATGCCGTGGGCAAGGTGGAAAAGCAAAAATCTCTTTTCAGGAAAATGATTTCTCCATGCCAATGGGTCTCAAGTCTGAACCATGCTCAGAAGCTAATGTGAGTAGGGAAGAAAGGAAATGCTGCGCAGCAACCAGTCCAAACCATAGTAAGGTAGCACTGGTGACCAGTTGCCTCCCAGACTGCCCAGTTATACATTAAGGCCACTATAGAAGGGGAAGCTTGTCCACACAAGCACACAAAAGGTGGGAATTTTACACTTCAGTGGGACAAGGAGA
The DNA here is from genome assembly GCA_027574665.1 of Rhynochetos jubatus. Classification (NCBI taxonomy): domain Eukaryota; kingdom Metazoa; phylum Chordata; class Aves; order Eurypygiformes; family Rhynochetidae; genus Rhynochetos; species Rhynochetos jubatus. Next base: position 16,339,039 of record CM050652.1, read on the forward strand.
GGCAAAGTTTTCGTCATCATTTCCGGAGCCCTTTTGGTCACTATGGTTGTCTTTCTTCTGTCATGACCTTTTTTGTAACCTTAAACTTGGAGTTGTGTTTGGAAGTTTTTGTTAAATAACTTGGGAGGGACAGTACCCACAAGTGCTGACACTTCTCAACGTGTTTGTCAACAGCCGTCTGAACCCATTTGGGCTCATTATTGCCCTGGATGAACAAGGAGAAGCTTCTGGGTCTCTCTTCTGGGATGATGGTGATTCAATCGGTAAGCCCGGTCCCCAGCAGGGAAGCAGTGTCTGTATACAGGGCTCTCCTAAGCCGCCTTTCCAGCAGTATTAGGGCACTGGCTCCTGCTACAAATAGCTGGAGAACTGACCCCAAGTTGGACATTACAGAGGTGAAAAGGAGGTTGCTCCTCAAGTCAGTGTTTTGGTATGAGAATGGTGTGACACTGGGAACAGCTGGTCTGCTGGAGAGGACAACCACTCATGTCTCATTCCCCAGAGATCACCCCAAGAAGACTCGAGGAAGAGATTAAATAGCCCACAGATCATCTTGGTCTGATTTTAGCCACTTACTACCGTTCATGTGAACAGCGTATGGATTTTGCTCCCTGTTTTGATACCAATCCTTGTTTTGTGTTTTGACAGATACTATTGAAAATGAGAATTACTTCTTGGCTAAATATACATACAGCAAAGTAAGTAGCAACATACAAGGTACTACATACATGCAGGCAGCTGTAGTTTGGTGTTGCCATTGTAAGGTGCTGATGTCTAACTTTTCTCTGGAGAGCTTTTTTCCTACAGCTCAGCCTTTAAACCTGGTAAGCTACCTAATGCTTTCATTTCATTTACAGACAGCTACAAAATAATCCAACAATGATGCTGCAGCTTGGTGTTTGCTTCATTGAGTATCATAGTGTCACATCATTAATGTCCCTGCCGTGATGTGAATCTGAAAATCCACTTTTTCAGCTCAGGTTTTGGTTTTTTTTCTTCCGAGTGGCAGCTTCTGGGGATGAAGGACCTTTTCCTTGTCTTCCTCCTGTGAACACTTGTAGTCTGATGGGCTCTCTTTAGGATATTCCTCTCTTTAGGATATCCCAGCAACTTTTTGATCACTTGAAGTTTTTATTTTGTGAGCCAGACAATTATGTAGTCTCATTTTTTTAGCTTGTGTTTCCTTGTCTGACAGCACAGAGATTGCTCCTGTGGTTGGTTGCCTGCGGAGCGATTCAGCATGCTACCAGCAACCCACCGTGCTGATCAGATGCTCCATGCAGCACAGGAATAGATCAGCTCAGGGTCCGTGCACTAATGCCTTTCACACAGCGCTCACATCTGTGCAGACATGTCCTGAGAAAGCTCAATAGAAAAAAATAACAGTTTAGGCTTCAACTGAGAAAAATATTATAAAATATATCTACTAGAAGCTCACTAAGTATGTGATAATAAGTTGTTGGAGTTAACCTACTTCAATTATCCATAAAGTTCATATTTTGTCTACAATTCTAGCATTTGGTAAGAAATAAGATATTGTAAATAGACTGTGGCATAGTTTTGGTCAACAGCTGAATATGAGCCGGCAGTGTGCCCAGGTGGCCAAGAAGATCAGTGGCATCCTGGCTTGCATCAGGAACAGGGTGGCCAGCAGGACTAGGGCAGGGATTGTCCCCCTGTACTGGGCACTGGTGAGGCCACACCTCGAATCCTATGTTCAGTTTTGGGCCCCTCACTACAAGAAAGACATTGAGGGGCTGGAGCGTGTCCAGAGAAGGGAACGGAGCTGGGGAAGGGTCTGGAGCACAAGTGCTGTGAGGAGCGGCTGAGGGAACTGGGGTGTTTAGCCTGGAGAAGAGGAGGCTCAGGGGAGACCTTGTCGCTCTCTACAACTGCCTGAAAAGAGGTTACAGAGAGGGGGGTGTTGGTCTCTTCTCCCAGGTGACAAACGATAGAACAAGAGGAAACTTGTGCCAGCGGAAGTTTGGATTGGACATTAGGAAAAATTGCTTCACTGAAAGGGTTGTCAGGCATTGGAACGGGCTGCCTGGGGAAAGGGCACCATCCCTGGAGGTATTTAAGAGATGTGTAGATGTGGTGCTTAGGGACATGGTTTAGTGGTGGAGTTGGCAGCATTAGGCCTATGGTTGGACTTGCCGATCTTAAAGGTCTTTTCCAACCTAAAAATTCTATGATTCTGTGATTTTCATGCTGTGTATTTCTAAAAGCCCCAAAGCAGCCTACAGAAAATATTCAAAAGAATAAAATTGTGTTAACCCATATTGTGCCGTTGATCTCAGAATGTATGTCTTCCAGGAGCAAGAGCAAGCCAGGGTAAGCCAATAGGTTTTATTCTGTAGTGTTGTATATTAGTGAGATATTCTCCTGGAACTAACACCACATGTCTAGACTTTAAATTTAATTTGTAATTTATTTTCTTCTTGATTTACCAAGAAAAAAAAATCTTCAAAAAAAAAAGATATTTTAACAGGAAAAAGGAAGAAAAATCACTTTGGCTTTCTGTAGTCTGTGTATAGTAATTTATTGCAGGAAGGCTACAGAAAAACAATATTCAGTTTTATATTAAATTCTGATCTGTGCAAATTAGATTGTTGATTCACTGGCACTTCCATTTCTCATTGTTCATATTTAACTTCTGCCTGTAAATCCATGACTGAAATCCCTATCTGCATTCCAATAATCTCTAATGTCAGTTTTTTATTATGTGTTTATAAAGAAAACAATCCATCTCAAATAGCAAATCATAGAGGTATGAGAAATGTATGAAAGTCTTGGTATTTGTTGCACATTTCTATATTCTTAAAAAATCGTGGGTGAATAATTTAATAACACCTAGTTTTAGGAGAACACACTAGTTTCATTCCCTAAGAGGTTTACTGATAAGGTCTGATATCGCAGCATTTACTCCACCCAGCACAGAGTGTTGTGCAAGGAGCAGCTATAGAATTAGACCCTCTCCTTTATATTTTCATTTAAACAACCCAGAAGTACAAAGAATTCAGAACTAGTACAGGAACTTAAATCTCAGAGAATGATTCAAGCTACCTTCTCTCTAGTAATGGCTCACTGCGGTTGGTATTTTAATTCACTTGACACTTCCATTTTGACACGCATAATGGCTAAGTGACCTAAGTCAAAGTGTCCCAAATATTAACCCTACCAGTCTAGAAAAATATGTGAGCCAGATGTGTAAGTTCTGCTGTACTTCTCCTGAGCAGGGAGATCTATAAAATCTGCCTGCATCCCCAGAGGTGGCAGACAAGGCAGATGTGCTTGGACTGTTCCAAGTGAGTCCAGACCACACTAAAGGGATGGTGACAGGAAGGCTTGCCCAAAGAAACAGCTCCCAGCTCTGAAAGGATTTTCTAGCCACTAGGTAACTGAATAGCCTGAGAGCAAGTTCCTCCTAAAACTGGTCTAATTTTCAAGGGAAAAATGTGTGTGTGGGGAAAAAAATGAAGTTCTTGGGACCAAAGCAATACAGTAAGAAAGAAAAACAATGCCTCTGCTGCCCAGCAGTACAGGAGGAAGTCCTGGCTTCTGGCCTTGGATCCAAGACTACTTTTTGCTTTGCCTTTATGGGGCTTTGAATGGTATCTGTAAATTCCCTCCCTCTGATGGAAACTCAGGACCAAGGCAGTTGCTTGACCCACTAGATGCCTGGGGAGGAGACGGTTACTCATGTCGTTGGAACACCACCTCCCTGTCTCCCCAAGACCTTCAGTTCTAGACCTTGGTCAGAGGGACAGTTGTGTCTACTGCAGAGTCCTAGCTCAGGGCCTTAGAGCTTGAGTGCAACCTTATTTGTTAATGCAGTTGTAATCACTGAGTTCAGCATCACACTGAGCTTACTGGGTCTACGTGGCCACCCTGCACTGGCTCTCCTGCTTCACCACACCTGAGGCCGCAATAAATCCCCACAGGGAGGTGGTCTCTTTGTGCTGGCACTTTGCCAAGGGGAAGAAGACACCATGTGTAAGTAAGTACCCTACCAAATTCTCCAGAGGCTTTTAGAGGCCTCTCCCCCTTTGCTCCGTAATAGCCAACATCATTGCTTATTTAGGCAGTTTAAAACAGTGTGCTGGGAATTAGCACTTATTTTTAGTGCAGATGCCTGAAATAAGCAGTCTAAGCACAGCCCTAAGATACAAATACTGTGATCTTGCTTCTGCTCCCCTCCTACCACGCACCATTGAAATAACACAAGCTAATTTATGCAAAAGGTTCCATCATGGGTTTCTCCTTGGCATATTTTTAAAAAGTCATGATTGCATAGCAATTCATCATTTCCTAAGCAGCGTAATTCATCTTTATTTCCTTAACAACTTTGATCACATAACAAATGCAATGATTTCTCTTCATTGCTTGTATGGGAAATTACTGTCACTGGTGATCCAAATGAATTTGTTTAATGACTTTGTCCTCTTGGTACATCCCTTAATAAACAATATATAGTAAATAAGAAGTACAACAAACAAAGCTCTGTGGACGTACGGGGTTCCTTCAGCGTCCCTAAAGCTGGGACATATATAACAGAGATTTCTAGCAGGAGCTGTGGAGAGGTGGGACGTGAAATATCTAGCAGCTAATGTTTGTGGAAGATGCTAACAGTTTAAACCAGTTAGTTGTGGATGTTAATTAAATCTGCCTTAAAGTCACTAATTGAATCTCTGTATCTGGATTTTGGCTTTGCATATGCCACTGTACCCTGCAAATGGGTACAGGAACCAAATTTGAATTGATTACTAGTAGAAAAAACATGTCCAAAAAGATTCCAAATTAATGTTGTAAATGCTACTTTGCTTCTTACTTTGTTAGTTTATAATCATACATGAAACCTTTCTTATGTGAAAATTAAAGTGACTGTTGTTTTTCCTTTAGGATTCCAGACTTTATTGTCTACACTGGAAGACTTACTACGTATTACTGACAAAGATGAGGCCACAGCAGTAACAATATGCAGTATGTCACCTCTAAAGGGTTGCCATGCTCCTAAAATTTTCCCTGTTGCTTTTTCCAGGGAAACCTGAAGACAGAAATACTTAAAAACGGCTACCGAGGAGCTGACACTCTGAAGTACAACAAAATTACGATTCTTGGCCTGAAACTGAGACCTCATGCTGTTGCTCTGAATGGAAGAGCCATCCTTGGAGACGCTTTCTCTTATGAGCTGAGTGGGGTAAGAACTGCACTGAGCAGTTATGAAAAGCCTTGGGGAAAGGGGAATAGTCAACGAACAACAGGAACAGCTTCTCATACACACCCTTTTACATCCCAAGTATAACCAGGCACCAACCTTGATACAACAGTCCGAGTTTTAGGGAGAAAAAACAGCAGAAGCAAGAGCTGTTTTAGGAAAATTAGCAGTTTTATGGGCAATATTATCATGCTGATAAAACGAGAAAACTTCTCAAAGTTACTTATCAGCTGCTGAAAAGAAGCAGTGCACATCTTTTCTCACAACTACGTAGTGTCCAAAAATGATTACATTGTATCTGACCCTAACAAGTGGCTCCCTGTCTTCAGAGGAGGGAAGAGCAAATCTCTGGGGTACCTTTGTGTTCCTAAGGAAGCTGTCACTACGGTGAGACAAGTTACAGTTTCAGCAGCTTAAAGTGTCCAGCCTCAGGGTCACAAATGAAAACGCACCACTTGCTTGTGCAGTGCTCCTCCAGCACCAGCAAGGAGACACCCCAGAGGGGACGGGCTGAGCACCCCTAATAAACAGCTGCAACAGCCTCTGTGGTCCCAATGTCCTTTTCCACAGGAGAATAGACAACAGGAGCAACACTGAGGAAACTTTCTTTGCTCTGGTCACTTGTCCCATAGCTGTCACCAGCCACCAAGCTGCAGTGGGTCGTGCATGCTTTGTGTGAGATGGGGTATGCGCACCTCAGCCCTGGTCTGCATCTAGGGAGCTCCCCATACTTAGAACTGTAAGATGCCACTAACTCGTCATTCAAAGGCAACAAGCAATGGATGTCACATCTTGCATTACTCTACCCACTTGGCTTAATGATTTAAGTTATTTGTAACCAGAGCGTGATGCCCATTATACACATCTCATTCTAACATTTTTTTTTTTAATTGAAGGAAATCTATAAAGGAAGAAAATTGCTGAGAATAAATTTAAGCCTCAGAGAATCATAAAAAATTCACTTTTAGAGACGATGTCATAAATAAGTGTAATCAGTATTGTCTCAAGGGAAGAAATTGTTTAACAGCCAAACTGCCTCTAAGCAAGCTGAAAACAACATAAATGTGGCAGGGTAAAGAAAACATTCCACTGAGATGTGTTTGAAGGCACCAATCACTGAAATCCAGAAGATAACTGCATATTAACAGCATCACATAAAAAGATGATTAAGACTAAAAAGCTTTTCACAAAAGTATCATTTAATATTTGATTTTAGTGCAAAAGAGGATCTCAGTGACTTAAGAACTACTTCAAATAACGGAGAAAAAAACCCACCAAGCTGCTGTCATGGGGAAGGTCCAAAATTGCACAAAAATTACATTATTTAAACCAGCTAAATATATTCTTCTTGAAATCCTAAGAGATTCACTCAAACTTCTCCCACCATCCCTGCACAGATCTTGTAATGCCATTACCTATAATCCTCTCATGGTTGACTATCAAAAAAAAAAGCATTAGCAGCTTGGGTTTAGTTCTTAAAAACTTATAATCCATGTAATTCAAAAAATAACATCTAAAGGGCAAATTTGCCACTTTCTCATGGGCTTAATGAGATTACATACTGTATAATATTTTAACAAGACAAAGACTACTGTTTGAAGGGATGTAGTAGAAAGTAACTCCTACCATATTGCTTTTGCATTGCAGAAAGCAAATTTGCCTAAAAGCAGTGCTCAAGTGCACAACTGAGCCATAGTTATATGTATATAAACAGAAGTTTGCTTAGTAATAAGCCACTTCTTTCTCTCTGATTCATAAAGTGCTTCCCTGATCTGAAATTTGTAATATCTGAGAATCTTCCTATTATTAGGTTATTAGGACTCTTTATTACCTTCCACTCCCTCCTCCCAGCTGTGAGTATTGTACCCTAAGAGTCACAGGTACCATATTGTAACTGCAGCAGGGATGTTGGAGGAGCACTTCTGTTGACTTGGATTGTGCTGACAACAAAAAATGACCTGGGCATAGGAAAATTCTCCTTTTTCTCCCATTTCCATCCTCTGCTGGGAAGTGCAGGGAGGTTCCCAGTGTCCATCGTTCCCAATGTCCTTGCAGTAGTGCATTCTGGAGCAGCCTGGAGCTTTTCAGTTAGTGTTTGCATGAGGTTACAGTATTTTTGTCTGTATTTCAGTAAAAGGCAAATCATGTGAGAAGTGGAATTCCTACTTACCAAGTAGTGTTAGAGAACTGTCTCTGATGAAAGATGAAAATATTACATACTGTGAAGAAGTGATCTAAGCACAGACTGTTAAGAGTGATGTTAACACAAATTTGTGGGTGGGCAAAGAAATAGCTAAGAGGTGTGAATGGATATTATGCATTTTAAGAGATTATTAATTCTGAAACCTAAAGATAAAACCGGTGAAGTACTGAAAATGGAAATTATTCAAGTAGCATGAAATACATCAAATTTAACATTGAACAGGGAGAGAGCAGGACAGGTATTGTATTCATAATTTCATATTTAATTCATGTTATTAATTAATTTTAAACTGTTCCTGAATTTCTAAAAGGGATGTTGAATTGGATACAGCAGAAAGATTCATACTGCAACCAAGTCAGTTTTGCCTGCCAGATGAGGTTAAGGGAATCATGAAGGTCTAAGCTAAGGTTCTCTTCTTGTTCTTTGTTCTGAGCTGGTCTTTTTAAAGGTAACATAAAATTGTTCATTCATTACTTTTGTACCTTTTTTTTCCCCACAGAAACTCACTTTATGGATTTCTGCCCCACTTACTGAGGAACTCAACATTATGATTTACTAGAATGACCAGAAAACACTGATGTAATTTAGCATCCTTGGCCCTCAGATACTGATCATACTGTGATTTTAATGTTAAAAAATTTAGCCATTGAAACATTGCTTATGCACCTGATGACTGGTTTTTTTCCCCATGTAGTGTTTGTAACTCAGTACTCTTCAAATAAAACTTTCAATAGCAGTTAATGAATATTGCCATAAACAGATATGTATTCAAAATAGCGTGGAAGAAACCATCCTGTTCTCCCTCACCTCAGATGGAAATAATACTTGGAATTGTTCTTGATGGGACCATATTCTGGACAGCATAGACTGGCTTTGTTTTTACAAACTTGTGGTAGCAAAAAAAAAAATTAAAAGGAACAGACAGATAGCCAGCTTAACTCACATAGGCCTGTCCTGGGAGAGGCAATGTAATTTGTCAAGAGAATGCATGGGAAACAAACCTCATCAAAGGCTGGGGAAAACCTAGATCTTATTATTTCAGCTATTTCTGTCTGCAGAATGGTCTCCCAAGACCATAAGGAGCTCCAGCTTCTGGAAATGTCTCTAAGGAGTCATGGTTATTTTAATACTATAATACAAAATCAGACAGTTATACAATATAGAATTTATACAATATATACTGTAATAAATATTAATAATTTAATATTATAGGTAGTATTATATAATCAGGTGATACAAATCAGCCAATAGTCCCAGACTACAAAATCTACAGCTGTAGTGGTTCCTTACTTTTGTCTCCTTTCCATGTTCCTGAACTTTAATAAACACAGCCCAGGATCCAATGATCATAGAGAGAATTTGTTGAAAACTTGGGGTATTTTTTTTCAATAATCTGGCTCTCTCTGGAGATTTTTCCCAGTGTTAGAGTAGATCTTACCGGAGCAAATGGTCGGTGCCCTTTAATGTGCTCCATGACTTCTGACCAGAGGGATAAGCATCACGGCAGGATCAGAGCTTCACAAACCCAGCTGTTCCCAAACTTTTAACTCTAAGCTAAAAAAGTTCTTTTTACTTTTGTTAGTATTTATTAATGAGAAACCTGAGTCACAGTTTGCAGTCATAGGAGCTTTACTAGTAAACAGGCATTCCAGTAAGGAGGTGGGGAAGGGACTGTGATCCAGTTGAGAATCACAGAATGGTTTGGGTTGGAAGGGACCTTAAAAATCACATAGTTCCACCCCCCCTGCCATGGGCAGGGACACCCTCCACTACAGCAGGTTCCTCCAAGCCTCATCCAGCCTGGCCTTGAACACTTCCAGGGATGGGGCATCTACAGTTTCTTTAGGCAACCTGTCCCAGTGCCCCACTACCCTATTAGGTCCCTTCCCCAGCAGTGACATTCCCCTCAGAACATTGCTGACAGTGTTAAGCTACACCTCAAGCTCCTTCAGTTGATCATGACTCTTTCTATTCCTGTTTCCCACCACAACAAAAATGTATGGAAAGTCCTACTCATGACAGAAATGCCATGTCAGTTCCCAGCAGTTTAATTCCCCTTCCAAAACTCGGCAGGTAAAGACCTCTGCACATTCTACTCCTGCAAAAAGCTGCCCGACACTATTCCATGGGAAACTGTTCCTGAAGTACAGACATGAGTGCAAGTGCAGTGTGTTTTAACAAGGATGTCTGATTTTCACAATCTCCGATTCTAGACAACTCAAGGATTTCATTCAGGTGTTTTTACATGAGCGCGTTTTTTCTGAATTAGCCAGGACACACAACACAGCAGTAAATTTCTCCAGTTTATGCCAGCTGCAGGAAAGCAAACACAGTCCTGCCCGGCTGCTAAAGGCTGCTTCCTCAGAGACAAGTCCAGCGGAGAAACCTGAAGACCTGGGTCTGACCAGTGTTTTTGCTGGCTTGAAATATGTCTGCTGTGAAATATGTCTGCTCTGCACAGTGTGGAGAAAGCAACTTGTTCATCAGCTCTTTTGTGGGAAGAAGCTGGAGAAGTTACTATAAAAAGTTGTAGCTGAAGATGTTGAGGAAGGGTTGAGGAAGAGCAGAAAATGGGCAGTTAGGTGAAAGCTGAGATGATGGATGTGACAAGCATCCTCCCTGCGCAGGAGTATAGCACAATATTAGACCCCTTGATGAAGTCAACACTAAATAGGATGCCCCTCTGAGTCCGTGGACTGAGCAGAATTAGGATCTTGTGCAAAGGAAGGATGTCAGTACAGTTTGTGAGACCTGTGTGTATTCAGGAGAGAGAAAAGCAGAACCTCTGTCAGAGCAGACACCAGAGGCAGGCAGCCAAGAAGAGCAGTACTTGCTGCATAAATTTGAGGAACAAGCGACCCAGAGGACGTTTCTGTACTATGTGTCATAGCTCTGCACCAAATAGCTCGGAGCAGGGCCAAACCAGCCGGAGGCTCCAGATGGCACAGGAGGTGCTGGCCTAGCTGCCACTGGCCATGCACACGTTGTCTCGGGGCTCGGCCACCCTGCCAGCCATCCTCTCGTGCTGCCTGTGTGAGCCCCGCAGCTGCTCACCCCATGCATGTTGCAGACATAACCAGATGTGCCGCTTTTTGCAAAAAAAAAATTAGTAGTCTTTGCAAAGATGTCATCAAAGAGCTAACCGCTCTCGGTTTTCCCCTAAAGTGATGAAGTTAGCTCCTCACCATGGCAAAAGAGCAAAGAGAGAGAGAAATCTGAGCACCTGGTCGGAGACAGAAAATTTTAAACACCCTGACTGGGAGTGGGGGGAAGTGAGGTTTTGGTTTGTTTGTGAGGGAGGGCTGGGGTTTTTGGTACAGAGGGTTTCTCTCTAATCTGCCTTACAGCGTGGGTAAAAGCTGGTGTGGGAGATGAGAGGGGAGGTGATAAATTTGCTGGCAAATGATGAAAGAAGAGACTGGTGTGGAAGCTGGAGCACAGATGTGGCTGGAGATTAGGGGAGATGTCACCTCCATAAAGGGTCCTTGCCTGGATACCTGTGTGGAGCCAGGCAGTGCTCACTGGTTTTGTGTGAAATCAGTGTGTGGAAATTTTGTGTGAAACCTAGCAATTTTATATATATCTTAATAAAATAAGAACAGAAAAATACACTCCTACCAGCATCAATATGTTGTTCAGGCTTGTATTACAACCTGGATTTTATTCCTTTCTTGTTATCTTGCTCCTTGTAGCTTCAGTGAACACAACAGGAAATCACTAGTCAGTAATACATCCTCCTCTGGGCTCTGATTTCACATGTTCATTTCATAAAAGTAATCAAGACAGCCCTTGGTTGGCATTTGTATTAGGGACATCAAAGAAAAACAGAGTTTGTGTGTGTGTATCTGGCTTATTTATCCTCACTGAGCATTGAGCTGCAGCTATAATTTTAGATCTTTTACTCTTTTTTGAAGTTCTGGTTATACTGCTTGTTCTTTCCTATCCCAACAGCTTCTTTTGGGTTTTTTGTTTGCTTGTTTGTTGTTGGTTTTTTGTTTGTTTTGAGAAAAGGATAAAGACTTCAACAAAAAATACAGAACGTGTTACAAGGGATATGAACTGGATCCAAGAATCTACAGCCAAATATTTTACTGTTTTTTAAGATTAGATTAGATTAGATTAAATATGAACTTCTCCAAGTGTTGGACTGAATTATTGCAGATACAGATCTTCAGTGGAAAAAGAACTTCCCAGGCTGGGATTTAAATGCATCCACAGTCAGCTGCTTTCTCCAGCCTGCCTTTGTTAGCCATAAAAACCCACCAGCTGAATATTTCAGAACCTGAAGGAGTTGAAATGTAAAGGGAAAAATCTTACTTTGCATTTCAAACCTCCTGCCTTACAAAGCCATAAAGGGAACACAGAAAATCACCAGCTAATGTATACTGACCACTAAGAATATGCCATTAGGTTTCACTTCTGCAGAGGAAGAAGAAGTAAACATTCTCCATGCTACTCCACATATGCTTCGATTTTGTTTCATCTAAAGTGGGTAATTTTAGGTCTAATCTCAAAGGATCCTGCTGTCCATACTTGCGAAAGATTTGTGCTGATTTTGTATAACATGAAAAGTTGATGGCAGCCCGAATCAATTACAACCAGAGCAGCAGCACAAATAAAATTAAGGGGATATGCCCAGAGAGCTCTACTATGCTCAGTGAGATGGACACAAACCCACATTTGATAGGGCCAAATGTAGTATTGTATGTCTTGGAACAAGGAATGGACAAAAGAAGATGGGACATTGCTGGAGCAAAGAGACGCTGGAGAAAATTTAAAGTCCTCTTGGATGGCCAGCTGAGCATGAGTTCCCAAAGAAATATTTAATCAAAAAGGAGGTGAAGCAACCTCAGATATACAGACAAATAAAGGCAGAGATGTTATGATTTGTTTATTGTACTGGTACCATCTTGCTGGAACACTGTTCCATTCTGGTGTCAGAAATTTGTGGAATACAATGAAAAGTAAGCTTGCTACAAAAAAAAAAAGCCACAGAAAACATCTGAAGGACTAGAAAAAGACATCTTCCAGTGAGAGCACCAAGGACCTCAACCCACCTCTAATGCTCAGGGGAAGGCTTTGTCCCATGAGAGTCTCAGTGTAACTATGGGGGCAGAAGCTCTTTAAGTTAGCAAAAGTAAGATTCAGTGTCTGTTACTGAAACTAGACAAATTCAAAGGCTGACATTTTAACTGTCGGAGGAGCTTGTAAAGAGCTGTGGCGAATTCTCCTGCAGTAGAATTTTTTAAACGAGAAATTAATGCTTTTCTGAAAGAAATGCTCTTGCTCAATAATTCAGGAATTTTTTGGAACTGTATCCCTAGCCTGTGTCATGCCAACTGATCACAGCAGTCTCTCTTGGATTTGCAAGTATGAATAATGAAAGGGGTGTTTTGCAGGTTTTTTGCAAAGCATATTTAGATTTCTGTGACAAGTCAGGGCTTTTGGAGGACTCCAGATAGTTACAAAGATCATAAAATGTCATTGATATAATCAGCTTTTTGATAAGTTTTGGTATGTAATATATTTTAAATGTTTAACTTATTGTGAAGGTTCTGGTAATTACTTTTTCCTGTCACCAGGTGTAACTGGGATCTCCTGGAAAGTTAAAGCAATTTGTTCCCATTCTCATGCAGGGACTATTTGCCACTCTGAATGCCATCGTGTCTAGAACAGAGAAGAAAAATATCCCTGAGTCTACAATGAGCAGGAAGTAGAGAAGCAGGCAGCCCTGCAGCCAAGCTGCTGCCTGGCTGTGTGGAGCAGAGACCCCTCTCCCAGCCCTCGCCCCTTGCCCAGGGGCAGGTTGCAGCTGCTGGTATGAGACAGAAAGGTGAGTGTGATATCCACGCATGCCAGCTACCCCTGAGGTTTGGGGTAACGTGACCGGGGTGGATATAGAAACAGTCAGACCGCAGTGCTCAGCACCACGATGCAACCTCCCTGGGATGTCCCCAAGTGCAGGGTCCCTGCCCTGGGCTGTGAAGTGGCTCCTTGGCTTCCCCACTTCCAGAACCATGGGAGGTGTCTGGAGCCCTGGCAGTGGCATGTAGAGACCTGGGCTGGGAGACCTGTCACTGTGTTCACTGCAAATGCTTAAAATGCAAATGCTGCTGTGGAGAACTATGAAATGAAGGCGAAACAGGCACATTGGGATCAAAGAGAGATTCCCAGGGCTTTCTCCTGCAGATAAACCATTTCTGTGCCAAGGGGGAAATAGAATTGACAGAGGATGTGCTGACAAAATTGGGCTCTCTCTCTAGGGACTAACAAACTATAGGGACTAGAATGAGCACAAATGCAGAACGTTACCTATATAAGCCCTAACAATGCTCCCAGGTCATACCCCAGCTGTGGCACCCACTGCCCATGGCCACTGAGGAGCCATCTTATAAGCATCTCAAATTAAAAAAAGCAGAGTATTCTGGTATCCTCTCCTATTTTCAGTCACTCAATAAACTGAGCAAGTCCTGTGAATTTTGGGGAGACCCAAATACCAAATACCAAAGCTGGAGGTCCCCAGATATTCCTGTGCACTCTCCTGGCTGCTGTGCTCAGGGCTTGGTGAAAGCCACAAAGGAGGGGAGGAAAGTGCCCTTCCCTGAGAGTAACATGGTCAGCTGGAGAAGTCACGAGAGTGCAGAGGCAAGAGAGAGACACGGCTAGACAGAGCAGAGCATGGGAGCTATTCTGAGCAGTTCCCAGCCTGAGACAGACAGGGAGGCTTTTCCTAGTGACCTAGAAGGGATTGTGTAGACTTCGTAGCAACTAGATGATCGCTAAAGGTTGTCGTAGAGTTGCACCACGGAGGAAGAACCAAGTGGAAACGATCCTAAAATATCAAGAGTTGTAGGTGAGTCTTCTCTGTTCATTGAACTTTGCTCAGGAGACTGTTGCAGTTGTAGCTTGTGCTCAGATATAACAGAGGTTCAGGGATTTGCCCAAACCATTTTGAGGTGCAGTTTGTAAAGGTAAGATGTGGTAGATCCATTGGTCCAGAGCAACCCAGTTTCCTGCCAATGAAGTTTTCTGCACTTCCTGACCACTCACTGGCAGCCCCACCCCCATTGGTGGTATGTGACCAGAGTCTGGCACTTGTGGGATACAACAAATCTTCTCATGATCTTGCTGATAGCTCTCAAGGACTAGTCTGCTTCCTTCCACTTTTTTCCTTCCTGTCCTCCATATAAATACATGTATGTAGGGGGGATAACAGAGATGTGCAGAAATGAAATTATTAAATTAAGGTCATGTCCAAACTCCTGCAGACCCAGGGATTATTTGATACGTGAAGCACCTCCCTATTAAATGGAAAAGTGCCGTGAAATACAACCTACTTCTTATTTATGTTATTATACCTAGTGATTAAAGAAGGATTGCAAAGCACTGCAGAGCTGGGTATTTTGGGATACTGCTGAAATTCACACCTGGAAGGTAGCAACATAAGGAAGGCCGATGAATATTTTACCCGTTCTCTTCTTTGGCCCTATTTTCACCCCTTGGTGTCCCCGCAGATAGAGGTCCTAGTTGACCTTTCATCTTCAGGACTGATTAGACTAACTCATGTCTGCCAGGTGAGACATTTACTTAACAGGACTTTTGTGATCTCTCAATAACCAATACCAAATCTCTTATGACAAATATCCTCTCAGTCGCTAGCTGCCTCTCCAGATCCTCTCTTTATCCATAGGTGATATGGATATGATGAAATTCCTCTCAGTCCTGTCATGGTTTCCCACTCCACGTCTGTCTGAGATTCTTCCTTTAAATGTTGGTCCCGGTGCCTTCTTCAAGCAGTAATAACACCATTTTGGGGTATTTCCCCTCTATATCAAGAGTCCAGATCACAGATATATAATACTTCTTTGGTAGATCATGATGTCATGATAGGTTTCCAATCATCCATAAAGGTCTCTAAACTTCTCATTTAAAAATCAATATTTAAATCCAGATAAAATACAGATATTTCAATGGAAATTAAGAGGAAACAAAAAGGAAAGCAACACTGTTCTCTGCTCTTTGAAAGGGTGTTGATCAGTCTTTTTCACCACCTGATTATGCTTTCTGGAGAATAAATCTGAGAAAGCTGAGATAAAAAGCATGGCAATTACTGGATCTATATATATGTATATGTACATATATAAAACTTCACACAATAATTTTGAAGATACAAGCAATGTTCCTCTTTTTTTCCTTCTATGGGTAAAGTCTGAAAGGAAAACTGTTATAAACATTGCCAAGTTGATGAAGACAAAAGAGCACTTCCTTATACTGATGTGGGTTTAGATCAAGCAGCTGGAGGTACAGTACTTTATGGCAGGGAAGAAACAAAGTTTTTAGTAATACATAAAAGAAAATAATCTTGTGCAAAAACTATGCAGCATTTTATTATTCGTTAATCTGTTGCAATAGATAGAAAAGGAGAAGGCATTTGAGAAACTCAATGTTTGGATGTCTGGAATTCACATGTAGCTGAAAAGCAATGGAAGTAAAATTGGTGTTTACTGGGACTTGCCAAGAGTCTGTTTGCCTATCTGAAACAAATGCTTCCTGTTTTTCAGCATCTAAAGGGAGTTTCAAACTATGAAGCAACATTTTGAAGATAACTGTTACCTCTTCAAGAGCTTTTTTTGTATGTGGGTGAACCTTCTTTTGTGTACACTTACCAGACAACTGTATTTTTGTGTGCATTATAAGTACTTCTTTTTTTCTCAGTGAGTCACCTGCAGCTAGACATTTGAGCTCTGTTTTGAAAAAGTAGCTATTTATATATTCATAAAATATACTTGCACATTAAATGTTCATGTCAAGCTGGCAATAAAAATAGAAAACAGGGATGTTTTATTTAGGATTTAAAAGGAGATTATGAAACTGCTGTTACATAAAATATTTGCATACATCCTTAGTTTCAAATTGTCTGAGGGCTATATCTAGTATTTTGAGTGATGCACAGAGTTCATACTGACTTTTCTGCAAGTGATGTGTATGTCAAAGGTGCCCCTATATTAGCATGTTAGTTCAGATGAGGAGCAAGCTTTTGAAACGAACCTCCTGACTGTCTCTGTTTACTGCACTTGGATCTGGGAGCATGTGAAGTGAATTTCTTTCACATGAGCTAAACCAGAATAGATTCTCCAGGACAACATGCAACACACTCCATACACCAAGGTGCATTCAGGCTACATGGAAGTAAATTGTCCATGATGTGTATGGGATAGGTGTCGGCTCTTCAGCGCCCAGCCTTTCACTCTGCAGTTTGGGCCTATTGCACTGTATTACTTTCTAAGGTAGACATTGGCTTCAAGGCCAAATTTAGCCCAGTAGTTGGGCTAGGTAGCCTGAAAATTGTTTAAAGTTTTCCCTAAAGATTAATCGAACTGGTGAGGGGAAAAAAGAAATCAGAAAAAATATTTACAGAGGAGTTTGGGGTTTTTGGTTTTGTTTAAGCTCAGCTTTACACGTCAGAGAGGAGGGGTAAGATGCACATGCTGTGTCTTTTTCCTCTCTGAAACATCATCCGTAACAGAAATTGGAAACACTTTCCACCTAATTGCTGGACAGTGCCAAACCTGCACTCCCAACAGTGTTGAAATACTCCTAGTGCTCCTCTTTCTGCTTTATTAGTTTAGCCTGCTACTGCTAATTTTTCTAGGACAGCGAATCCAATTTCATGATTCCTGATGTTACATCTGGAATATTGTTATGATATTTTGTTTTCAGGTGCAGAGGTCAAATCAGCAATTATCAAAATACTGCTTTATGGAGGACATCCTTTTAAATATGATTTCAATTTTTGTTAAATGATACTCACAAGTTTGGCAAATAAACTGCAGGTATTAAAGGTACTGGTGATATAGTAGTTTTATTAACATACCTCAGATATTCTGTAATAGCCCTTTATTTTGCTCTGTTCAGTTTCCAAGCAGAGCAGTTTATCACTCACTTTTGTCTACTTTGCTGTTCTTCCTTTTACTGGTCCAGATCACACCCTTTAATTGTAAATCTTGTGATACAGAACAACTGTTGATTATTTGTCCCTGTGTTCTTAATAGAGCCATTATTAAGCATAACAAGTATATCTCCTGCTGAACCTTAAAAAGCAATAATTATCTTATTATAAGTAGATCTCAAAATCCACCCCTTTAAGCACAATTTCTTTCTCCATGTTTTTTTCTTTATCCGCCTCTAGAAAATAGAAGATGCTAATTTAGAGACAGTATGAAATTAATCTTCCCTGTAGTTGTTATTAATTATCACTGACATAATTACAATGAGTTTTATGTGTTAGTTTCTATGCAACCAATGCTTGCCTGTGTTTAACAAGTCAAACCTATTACAGCTCCTTTTCTTAATGCTACTTGTTTTGTACCATTTTGGACTAGAAATTGCTATGGGCTTATCGGTATGCACTATGCTTTCTTTGGTCTTACTGCACACAGGGAATAAAAAAAATAAGGAGTGAGATTCCTCCTGCTTAAATGTAGGTATCTGCAGACCAGACCTGGAGATGAGTGGGTGCCCCTCACCGTCAGTGCAGACACCAGCACATCCACAGTGTATCACCCCACTCTGAAGCAGCCTCCTACATCTGCCTGTGTGAATCCCACCCTGAATCCCATTGCTAGCATTTACTAGGTCTCACTGATCACGGCAGGAGCCTAGACACCTAGCCCTGCATACACACCTACTCTCTAGACTCTTAACACTAGATGAGATGATTTCCATCCAAGGAGTTTCAACTGAGTTTCAGCTGCTTTTTAGATTGCAGCTATTTAGATCATCAGGCACCAGGTTGGAACTGGATTGCAAATCCCACTGGCACATTTTTTTCCCCCAGATGAATCCCCAAGAGAGCGTAAGAGGGAGGGCTCCTTCTTGAGATGGTCCTTTTCTTCCCAGGAACTGATCCCTAAAAGTCCCCAGGAGAGCCAGCTTTGCACAGCAGGTAAGAGGCCCACAGTCTTCCAAAGACTGTCTTTCATCATGAAATGCATGGTGCTGCAGAAAAATAATGCTAATTAAAACACTGAAAAAGCAATCACAAGGATAAAGTAGTTCCTGTTACTCATACTATTAGGGTTTTGTCAACAGACAGGGAGGGAGACAAGGTAAGGAGCAGAAGGATTATGGGTGAGAGTGGATTTATGAGAGAGGAAAATGTCCTAAGGTTTTCCTATTAGCACTGTTGTCAATAGCACGGCTGGTTGTATAGCAGTAGTTTTATAGCTTTCAACCTGTGGTTCTGCTTCCAGCCTTGCCTGGTTTGGGGAACCTAGCACTTAGTTCATTACACTAGTTTTAGAGTCCTCTCTGGTTTTTGCACTTCCTTTGAAAATAAGTTTTAAAATAGAATTGATCTGAAGAAGTGTAAGCACTAAATTTGGGAGATATTTGCATCCTGTAGGTATGACAGCAATGACCATCTCACTGGTTTAGCTCAGCTACGTGATCCATAAGACCAGGGCAGGGTACCCTTTAAAGGGTAGCTCTTCTCTTTTGTGGGATAACTGATTCCTTAATCTTGCTCTGACAACCAGCCCCAAATAGGCAAGTGATCAGTTTTACGATGTTGCCTAACAACTTTTCTCTTTCCTTGTTGCTACAGTACTGCAGCAAATGCTACCATAGGAAAACTCGGATGTTTGAACTATGTAGCTGAAGATGTAGGAAAACCAAGGAACTAGGAATGTTTCTTGCAGCAACAAACTCCACATTGAAAAAAACCATAATCTGAAGCATTCTTTTACAAGGATATTTTTGTTGTTAGTTGTGTTGAATACACACACATTACCTGCTGGGCTCTTTTTCTGCTTGGGTAAGCCTGAGCTGTGGAGGGACCAGTGGACCTTCCGTGGGAGCAGCAGGTTGTTGTGTAGGATGCTCCCGCTCTGGGCAGCTGTAAGGCAGTGGGACCTGGTGACAACAGCAGACAACATGTCAGGCTTTAACAGATTTAAATTTCATCAGTATTTTGTAATATGGCTGCATTTCTGTTGAAATCAGCTAAGGTATAGAGACAGAAAAAGCTTGGACAGTCCTAGAAATTTACAGTAAATAATTGCTGAAGCAGAGAGAGATGACAAAGTCACTATTTCAATCTGTAAGAGACAGTATTTGGGGACTCTTCTCTCTGTAGCAATGACTTTACTGCATTCCTGAGCATCAACAAACCTCCCCTAAGAGCTGAAACACCCCAGGCACTGCTATATGAAATAATCCAGCAAAACACCAGAGCAGCCTGCAACTGAGAGAGCCAAGCAGCTGCTGTGCCTGCTAGTGACACTGTGGAGCAGCTTGCAGACAGCAAACACAGCTGTCTTGGCAGAAGCGGCTACGAGCCCATACAGTGGCCAAGGGGTAGTGAGTGGCCAAGTAGAGCTGCTGAGTTCACCTTAGAGCAGAGGGTCCTTTCTGTCTTCTCTGTATCAAAGGAGAATGGTGACGTGTTATGCTGATACAGCACCAGCCAATCTGTCTCTTGGGAGAACAGCTCGACCCCCAACCAGCTGGATTATGCGGTGAAAAATGGGAGACGATTAAAGGAGTAGGCTTGTGGCTGATGATTTCTTTGCTCTCTGGGGCGTACCACGTCAGGACTGCAGCCAGTGTATTCTGAAGGAGGCTAGTTTTCCTTTAAATTGTTTCTCACTCAATCCCTTCAGAGTTTATATTATTTGAACTCACATGTACAAAATATTAAACTTGTGTGTGCACAGCCCAGTACTGCCATGTTGTCAATAGGGAAAATTTTTGATGTCTTAAAAGCCATTAATTTAAATGCATTAATTTAAATGCATTAATTTAATTCCCCTGAGTTTCAGGCTGACACTGGTTCCGGTTCTGTATTTCCTAAGGCCCCTTGGAAATAGCATTCTCTGCTTGTGGCCAGTCTGTGCTCAGGGAATGGACTACAACTTGCCTTCTCCTCTTCTACAGCACTATGAAATCTTCTCAGCTGTTATCCATCTTGTCTCCAATTCTGTCTTGGACATGCTGCTCTCTAAAACCATATATTACATACATAATCTATATCTTTGTGTATTATGGGCATGTGCTTGCATTTAACTACATTGCACCATTATTCCAGGGAACCTAATTCACCATGAAATTCCAATCACGTGATAGAACTACTTCTTTTTCCTTATTAATGGTCTCCATTATCTGTGAAGTTTCTCAGTAAATGATAAATACATTGAATAGAACTGATCCCGCAGCATGCCATTATAGATGCTCTCTAGAATTACTTTCTGAGTCATAATCTTTTTAGCATGTGCTGCATTCATTTTGTATAGTGCTAATTTTTAATCAACACATCATTTGGTGAGAAATTATATCAAATCCTTAAGTTAAATCTAGATGTATTACATTGCATTGTCTCCATTCAGTGATTTTATCAATAGAAGTAATTATCTGGCATTATTTGTTTTCTGTGTGCTCTCTGTTGCCCATCCTCTGCAGTTATCTTTAAAATCCACACGTTGAACCTTAGCCTAATTTAATCTCTTTGAGGCAGGAACAATGCCAGTGTTAAGACATTGCAGAGCACAAAGGGAATTCAGAGAATGACTAATAATAACTGTATGCTGACTATTCTTCAGCTCTCTGCTGTGATCTAGTCGTTTCACATTTATTGTATTACTTTAGCCAGGACAGGAATTTAAGTGTCAGGTCCAGAAAAGGACTTTGGTACCAAAAATCTACATCTTAAAGTGTCTATATGACAGGATTCTGCCCTTAAGAATTGGCCTATGTTAGAAATCCACACTTCTTAAATGGAGCATATATAAATGTAGACACCAGGAAAAGACAGCTATTTAAATTAGCCTCTAACAAACGATGAAAACAAGTCTGTTTTTGAGATCCCACCACTCTCTGTGACAGATGAATTTTCCTGCATGTCAGCTCACACTCCCAGACTATTTATTCTTTTAGAAACAGTAAGATTCACTCTTTTTCTGTGAATCATGAAAAGCATCCTTCTTTCCTATCTTCTGCATACAGGAGCATTGAGGCCGATCCATTTTCTTTGTGAGTGTGGAAGTTCAAATCCAGGTCTTGTGTCGCAGGACTGTGTTGCGACATCAAGCTGCCTTGAAAGAGGGAAGCGGCGACTACGTGCTGAGGCTGTTCCTTTTGGAAAAGGAATGCCAGAATCTCAGAGAAGAAGGGGCCTCACAGACAATGAGGCCAACTCCCCAGGAGGAAGCGTCCAATACACGGATAAGAAAGAAGGATCCCATGAAGCCCAGCAGCCCCATACTGCTACTGCTAGGGACAGCCCCCGGTTTACTGAACTGCGCAAGTCTCAGGACTTGTCAGGTTTTGTCTAAACTTGTCTGCATACATGAAGCTTTGTTGGGGTTTGCTTAGCTGCAACAGCAGTTTTCCTGATGACCAGGTGGCTACCACCTAGTATCAAACCGTGATTTTTCTACAGACGGTTGTAGCAAGTAGTTACTGTGTGTATAATGATGTATTTGTGACCATCACAGAATGGTGCTGTGCAAAGGAGCATCGGCATGTTGTGACAGAAGAGACCTCACAAATGGAGACACGGGATGCAGGGACGGGGAGCAGGAGCAGAGGCTGAAAAGAGGGGGCTCAGGTTGCCCTTGGGGACCCCACTGCTGGAAAGAGGTCACCAGTGGTTGGTAAAGAAGTGCAGGTTGGGAGCTGGGTAAAGACAACAGAGCTGAAAGAGCAAGAAAGAGCAAGTCTCAAGGAGATGTAATACACACCATATACCGTAAATGTGGATGGATAATGGAGTGGCAGACCAATGAAGCAAGAGCAAGGTGTAACAGCGTGTTGGAGAAATAGCCCAGGTGGTGGTCCTTAGAGTGGGGAGGAAGAAGCCATCATCATCATACTCCTCCTTCCAGCAAACAAGTGGAAGAAACTCCGTCATGATCATCACTCTCTTCCTGGCAAAGGGTGTGGGATGCTGACAGCTTGCTGCAACCCCCACCTTCTTCTCTAGCAAGACTGATGCCATCACACAGGACCAAAAATGTTGGGCGAAGCCCAACAGCAGAGGTAGGTACTAGGAAGGTTTTGTACAGCAGTTTTAACTCTATTGTTAATGTCATTCTGTATTAATCAGATAATTTGTAATGTGGCAGGCAGTGTTATTGTGACTAGACTAATCTTAATAGCTGTCTGTTGTACTGTAATTAGTCTTAAGATTTTCATTAGACTAACAATAAATTCTTGACTTTCCATATAAGGTGCATTTTCTTTCCTGCCCATAACAAGTTTTTGAGTGTAACACTGGTCTCAGAATTGACTTTCATGCAATAACCATGGTAAGGAGCAGTGGCAACTTGGATAACCACCATATCATAGTTTAATTTTTAACTTTATTTTTATCTGAGCAAATAATTTTTAAAGATAGAAATTTTTTCTGTAGTCATAATTCCACTTATTTAGCTAAATAACTTCTGCAATCATAAACTCTGCAGTAAAAAGATTTTTATAAAATAGAAGCTATCCCTTTTTATTGCAATGCTTTTTTACATGTCTAATCTATTCCTCATTATGACAAACAGATCATAAAAGTATTACTTTCAGTGTGATTGTAAATAAAGTATATGAATTCCATTGACATAAAAAAAGAAAAAGAATTAAAGAAATAGGACACAATTAGTTAAAATCTGAACAATTCTGCAGCTATAAAATGAGATATTTATGTTTCAAAGGTCTCTCTTCTCAAAGGGGAAGTATATAGAAATTTTTTAAACATCAAAAACTAAGAGTTAAAAGAATCCTGTATATCTTCTATTTGTTTAGTAGAACTACCTTTACTATTTTTCATTTGCATTGCAGATGCAATTTCCCTGAAAGCATACTGGGAAAAAAAGCCTTTGATGGATATGCAATATGTGTTAGTATTTGCATTTCTCACCCTATCTGTCTTCCTTCACTACAAAAGAAAATCAATTTAATTAATTAGATTTAGATAGAAAATGTCTGTAAGAAGCTTATTTTGGAGAGCAACTATAAAAAGAACAGCATATTTTAAGGGAGCTTTTCAAAGATAAACTAAAAAGGTTAATACTAGAAATTTGGTTTCAAACAATATAAAGTGCAAAAATTCAATGCATTGTGAAATATGTATATGTGGTTTGGAGAGTAATTCAAATAGACTCTTGTGCTGTATTTACTGTACAGGAAAACCAAGGGCCACAGGGCAGACGTAAGGCCATGCTGTAGAAGGTGGTTATGGCTTGGCTTCTACAACCGGAGTGACTCTTTTGGTATATTAAGTTCAGACTAGTCGGGAAGCTGCACCAAGGCTGATATTAAGACCAACGTTACATTCTGCCTATGGTTTGGACTTCTTTGGAATGAAATAAAAATAATAATAAAAAATACGATCAGGTTTGACAGAATAACCAATAAAGACTTTTTGTCACACTGACCTGCTGTGCTGAGAGAGGCTCCTGTGCCACATCTAAGGTTAGAGTAGAGCTTCAGCATCTACAGGGCTGATCTGCTCTGCAGCCCAGAGGACCAAACCAAGAGGAGGCTCAACGGTTTCAATGCAGGCAAATGCAAAGCCTTGTGCTTGGATGGATAAGCCCAGGCAGGGGTACAGGATGGGGTCCAAGTGGCTCAATACCAGCTCTGCAGTAAAGGTTTTGGCAGACAACAGGCTGAACATGAGTGTGCAGGGCACCCTGGCAGCCCATGAAGGTTAACAACACTCTGGGTGCATGAGCGATAGCATAGCCAGCAAGCAAGGGCAGTGATTTTTCCCTCAGGTCACACTGGGTACGGCGCTAGGACCCCTGCTATAACAGTCAAGCTGCAGAGATGTCAGTGCAATATCAGTAAGATGATAAGGGAGCTGATGATTAGAACATAATATGCAAGAAGAGCAGAAGGAGCTCTCCTTGTGTAGCCTGGAGATGGGAAGTCCAAGAAGTCTAACCACTGTCTTCCACTACCTGAGGCGAGCTATCTAGAGTTGCTTCTGATGTGCCCAGCAAAAAGGTCAAGAGGCAACAGTCATGAACTGCAGCAAGGGAAATCATAATTGGATACAGGGCAAAATATTACAAGTGGTTAAACACCGGAAAGGGTCACACGGCAAAGCCTCACAATCCCTGCCTTGGAGAGTTTCAAACCCCAGCTGAACAAGGCCCTGAGCAACTTGACCTAGCTTTGAAGCTGGCCACACACACAGCAGGAGGACTAAATGAAACATTTGGAGGCCACTTCCAATCTCAATGATCCTACATTCTTTGATAAAAACAGCAGGTTTCCACGTTTTGGACAATGCGAAATAGTGTTTTCCTTGCTAAGTTAGCTACCTTGCTGAGGTGGCCTCATGATGCAAAGCTGTATTTAAGGTTCATGTTAAATTCATAGTTGGACAGATACTTAGAGCAATATAATAAGTAAAATAAAAGTTACTGGGTTTAAAAAGTTGGATTAAACTAAGCTTTAGATAATCATGAAGAATAACTAATTTGTATCATTAAGATTCTCTGCCTGGAAGGATTATTAAGAAAAGGCTAAATATAGATGTTAGAATGTTAGAAAATAACTAGGTAAAATGCTTTTAATTTGAAAAGGGATAGTAAAGAAGGTTTTGAAGCATGACTCCTAAAATTTCCTTGTCATACTGAGTTTCTGTGGTGTTAGTGGCTTCTCAGCCAATGTTATGCCAAGGGAAGGCTTAGACTTGTAGAAGGTAGACTCAAGATTACTGATGGAGTTGAGAAAAGAATGCAGAGTTGCAATTCGGCTGTAACTGAGAGTGACCCTTTCTCATGCACAGTTCATGATCCAGTTCTTGGGATCTAGGTGGTACCAAGGAGAACCTTCGTGTTGTGAGTCTGCTTCTACAAGATGCCATATAGCAGAGGAATTTTTCTGTATTGAATTCATAAGCCGGTTCTTGGCATTGGGTATGCTACAAGGCTAAAACTGGATGAAGAGTTAGGATTAACTAGACCAGCAACCTGGTCTAGTGGAAGGTGTCCCTGTCCATGGCAGGGGGGTTGGAACTAGATGATCTTTAAGATCCCTTCCAACCCAAACCATCCTATGATTCTATGATTAGTACTTCTTCAGCAATTATGTGTAAGGAATTTATCCTTGTGTTAGGATCCCAAGCTTGTTCTTCATAAAGATTAGTACTGAAGCACATACAATATTCTCCCAACAGGCTTTAAAAAGCAGAAACTTCTTCAAAGCACAAACTTTTAGTGTCTCCCCTTTTAAAGTGTTATTTATGTTTCTTGGGATACACATGAACTGGACTAAAAATTTATTTTGTAATCAAACAACTTCTAGATTTACTATATAAGTCTACATAGTTATGCTAATTATATCAGTATGAAAAGATACACCAAAACTGTAAATGACTAAGGACCTGAAGTTAATATTTAAAGTGTAACATTAATTTGTACTGAATTATCTGTTAAACTCAAGAGGGCTAATCAGTTCATTGTTCATTTCTGTTCTGTTGAGTTCCTGTAAGATGAACTTGGCCTAGGTTGTTTAATTTCCTGCAACATTTTAGATATCCAATACGTTTAAGAACCATTATATTTCTAATTTTTCTCTTAGTCATGCACAGTAAGATTAATTTGCCATTTTTAAAGCTACTGAATTAGCAAATTGGTTGTTGTTGTTGTTTATAGTTAAATTCTAAATCAAATGTGTAAATATGAAATGGAGAACCACTATTCAAATAAATGAGTTTTTTATTTCAGAGGGCTTTGTTTACCTCTGATTCAGAATGTAATCCATGTGACAATTTTAAAATCTGCCATTTACTTTTGCTTTACATTTGTTTTTAGGGTTTTTTGTGTGATTTGGGTTTTTTGGGGCTTTGTGTTGTGGGGTTTTTGTTTTGGTTTGGGTTTGGTGGATTTGTTGTTGTTTTGGGGTTTTTTTTGGTTTGGTTTAGTTTTTTGGGGAAGTTTTTTCCCCCCAAAAAATGAAGAGTTCATGAAGTGACCTTCTCAGCTTTGACAAATGCTGGTTGTGCTGGCAGCTAGCCAGCATCTTTTTTGCAGAATAACTTTAACACAACTGTGCTATGGTTACCTAAATAGTAAGATAATTTTAATAGAATTCTTGCTACCATGACTCTGGAATGTATGCTGCTGGTATCTGGCAATTGCCCCAAACTAATTAGTTCTTTATTTTTGAGGATGATTGTTTATTCCACGGTTGGATAAATAATGTGTATGAAATCACTTCAGGAATAAATAAATAAAGATATTTTTATCAGGATGCAAGGCCTTTCTGAAAAGAACAGGAAACAAAAGGTTTTCATTTAATGCAGATACAGAATTACAAGTCCTAACAGCCATCAGCACAGTTCAGACTCTGGCATGGAGAATCTTTCATATTCTGTTAAGTAACAGAATCCAATTTACCTCCCATTTGAGAACTATTGTGCAGTCATAAGTAGTGTTTTAAAACTTGAAAAGAAGTAAAGGGTCACGTCTCATTCAAATAATTTGTGGCTATGAATGGGTACATTGAGGCAGCAAAATGTAACGTGAGAAAACAAAAATATCATACATGTACTTTTCATACAGGCCAAGAAATAGTACAATAAACACTCCAAACCCAGCAAATGTTAAGTGTGGGCTTATACCTCACCTAAGTCAGGCAGACTGCTGCTGTTCAGCAACACAGTTATGAATTCAAGCATATGGTTAAATACATTCCTGCATTAGTGCCACAGTTGTTCTGGAAGATAATCAGACTCATTACATTTTTTGGGCTACAAATTTTCAGCCTCATTAAAACCCTAATTGCTTGAATGTTGCCATGAAATGAGGAAAATCTGACGGACAGTGTTCCTGAAAGACATTCCACATGCTGTCAACCGTTTGTTTGAAGTATTTTAACATCATGGAAAATAATATAAGATTAAGATTCATGAATGATAGAATAAATGAGTATAGAAAAAGAAATATTTTTTAAAGTTCACTTAGCCCATCCGAGGTCCTTTTGTGTTTCCAGGAAAGAAAGAGAAGTAAGTCTCTGACGTTCTCACTTATTTCTTCTCTAGATATTTTAGTGAGCCTCTAAATGCCATTATTATAAGTCACACTGACTTTTTGATAGTTCATTAATAATGTGAAATCAACTTATATCAGAAATTAATGTTTGGTAACTGGCACTATAACTGTCATTGTAAGCACAATCAAAATAAATGCTGGAAAGTAGGAAAATTTAGTTCATAGATATAAATGAGCCACAATTGACTAAAATCAGCATCTCAGGGCGTTAGTGTATTCACTCTGAAGCTTGCTCATCGTAAATCAGCAGAAGAAGACGACTGCACCCTGCAGTATCTGTAATTCTTCAAAACTTCTTGTGTACAGGGATCTCACTTTTGCTGCAGCAGTGTCCCAGCTATGTACCGGATAGCCAGGCTTCCACCCCACACTGAGGGGCAGAGCAACCCAGACCACTGCACAGCTCTGTCTCTGCCCAGAAACCTGTTGTCTGTGCATTGGTGGAAAACAATGGGCTCTGTAGAACCCATCCATATACTGGGTAACTCAGAAAATTACATTTCCTAACTTTGAGTATCTGAACAAAAAGATCTTACTGCTGGAGGCCTCTCCTGGAGGTGAAAGCCAAAGTGATTTATTGGATTAAAGTCTGCTTTGCTAGACTGAGCATCTGACCTTAAAGCTCCTATCAAGGAATAATGATTGATAATTGTGTGTTTTTAACAGTATTCCTAGTATTTCAGTTACTGTTACTTGAGTTCTTATAGACTGAGACAGAAAATCAATTGCAGAAGCCAAATCAACATCATAGATGGTACTGATAGGGTCTGTGTTCCACTCAGAAAGCCTTTCAGCTGGAAACCAGAAGATGTTTTATATCCTCTCATGACTTCACAAATCTTTCCAGGCAGAATTCCTTCTCTTCCCAGAATCCAGATGATAGAACTCTATCGTGTGGGAGAGGCATGCACTTTCTAGTTCCGTGTCCAAGAGTGGGTTATCAGACACGACAGAGGCTTAAGGAGCTGTGGTTTTTCCTCTACAAAGGTAGAGTCATGTTCTCTTTATGCCCAAAGGGCATTTATTGGTTTCTTCCATAAAACAAGTGTAATATTGGGGAAAAAAAAAGAACTGAGAAGTGAATGAAACAATTAATGTAAAACCCAAATGCAGCTTTCAAAATTATGTTGGGAGAGACCTTCATTGTAAGTCAGACTGCATGAAAAATAGTACATTGGGGGGGGGGGGGGGGGGGGGGGAAGGATCTGGCACCATGCTGCAACTTCATTTATCTTTGCAGAAACACAAAAACACCCACCACTTTTTTTTTTTTTTTAAATGCTGAAGCAATAGACATGGTATGGGCACATATGGTGTCAGGTTTTTTTTAAATTCCACTATCTTGGCTTACACTGAGAAATTAGTGAAAGAAACTGTTAAAAAGCAATTGACAGAAAAGTTTGGTTTTGCTTCTTGCTGTCTGTTATAATACACAGTGTTACGCTGACTCCATTGGGACCTTTCTGGGAAGCTGAAATTATATGTGAACCCAATATTGCATCCAGATAATATCTTTGTGTGAGTTCGAGTGTTTGGCTGTTGACAGGCAATGTATGCAACACTTACCCAGTCCAGGTTATCACCCTCACCATGCACACATTTGTCTGAGTATTTACAGGTAGGTAATAGATCAGCAACTGATGCACTGATGAAATCTGTGGTGGAGCCTACACTCAGAGATTAAATCTGTGCCTATTTTGGCAGAGATACTGATTTATTCCATGCCCTAAACAGTGTGAACTGAAGTATCCTGTATGGTATGAGGAAATAACCTGAAGTCATGTGCGTGAGTAATAAAAGGCACAACTTGTCTGATGGAGAAGGATGGTTCAAATGTAGCAGTTTGGGTATTGCTCTGCTCCTGAAGAAAATAACTGGAAAACATACCTATTAGCTGTAGAGGCCGAGTGCACTAATTTCTTCTGCGTTAGCCAATTCACAAAGCAAATATACAAATATACAAAGACTTTGCCTCCAATGGCACGTTGCTAACGGTGGCAGTGATTTTATGGACACTCTGGGAGCAGGCTGAAGGAAAAGATGTGGGTAGAGATTAGGCAGAGAAAGAAACTGTGAAGTATATTATTCCTAAAAGATTTGTAACACTCAAATATTTTCTGCGAACCAGCTGATATTTCTTAGAAATATAAAAGATCAAGAGGTGAGTGGGCATGGCAAGGAAGGATAAAAAAAATAATTCCAATCTCCAAGGGTAGTCCAAGAACATGGGAAGTGACTGAAGGGGAAGAAGTAGATTTCCACTTCTGAAACTGAAATACTTTCCTTAGGTTCTCAGCTGATGCTGAGATGAACATACTGAGGTTTCATTTTGGGCTGTCTGACCCTATGTTCTTTGAAAAATATATTGTTATTTAGACTTTTTGAGATAATTTGTATGCAGACAAATTATTGTCACCCATACTAAATTATTGCTGTCATACTAAACACTCTTAGTTTAACAGCACCTGAAATTGTCTGCCGCCATGAGCTAGTCATGAGTTGTCTCATTGCCAGAAAAATGGCTTTCAATACATCTTTACATTTTTCAGGCAGCTTGTCCAGAAATGAAAACAGTCTGGCTCATGGCTCAGTTGAAGACGGATCAATAATATTTCTTCAGTCCACAAGACCTAATCAGTTCAATTCCTTGTCCTTTAAAATGAAAACTGATCTGCAACCTGACTTCATTGACTACTAAAAACTAGTACTAAAAATAATCCCAAGTCACAGGCTTTGAACTTGAGATCCATACTACATGCTTCCCTCTGAGATGAGAGCCACCAAGAGTTCTCATTAGATTTAAAATTCCTCTGTTCATAGATGTAGAGACCTTACTATGCAGTACTGTGTAAGATGTGAAGTGGATTCCATGACACCTCCTGGATGACTCTGAGAGTGCTTCAGAGGTCTTTGCCATTTTGAAGAGCTCTTGAACAGACTGAAAACTGTGACAAAAACTGATACTACCAGTACTTAACCTGGAACAGCTGTGCTGATCCTATGGAAAAACGCTTTCCTTAGGATGTGGAAAGAACAAGTGTTATGGCTGTGCTGATGATGATCTGTCTCCTCCGGCCTGGGCCAATCTGGAAGAAAGTTTGCAATAATCCAGGAAACTTTATCTAGTGATAAAAGTGCTTTGATATATAACATAGCCTGTTCTGGTGTAGATAAGTATAATACAGTGAGATGAGAATATTTCTCGGATAGCTATTCTTTGTGTCTTTGGAGAGGGGAAGTAGTATTTATACTTTGTGATTTTATCCTGCCTGGAATCAGTAGACAGGTATATAAACAAATACATTACGAACTTTGTCATGGTAGAGAAATGGTGAACTCATTAGCTGTGTCCGCATGGATGACTCACTAACTTCCACACAGGTATGCCATGGTGACAATGTGCTCTTTTCTCCTGCAGACAGCAAGGAAAGGTTTCAAAGGCTTTGAAACACAGGCCTAGATACTTTTTACTGAGGAATGTATTCTTGACATCTGTGCGACTGCAAGACATAAGCCCTTAGAAAACTAGTATTTAAAGTGAAAATCTTGAAGGAGTGGAGTTCTTTATGTCTAACCTCTGAGTCAGACACCTCCTTTAGACTTTACTAACACAAAAACAGAGCTTCATCAGTATTTGTTTGTTTTGAAAGCAGATTGCAAAGTCATGGAGTTACAGGAGATGATAATTCATACTAGAAGAATAAAGGAACTAAACATATCCATCAGCATGTTGCGTCATGGATGGTTTTTAAAGCCTGTGGTCTGGATTCAAGCACGGTGCTTGCTGATGGTTTCATTAATGATGGTGGTGCTGCTGGTTCCACCTGTCCTAGCAAATGCAAAATACTTTGACTTGGGTCAATGGAGTCAAACAATCAGCAGTAGCAAAGCAAGAGGAAGGTAAGTATAGTAATCAAAGGCAAGAAAGAAGAGCATAATGGTTCTCAAACTGCAGTACTTATTAAGATATTGACATTGTTTTGGTGCTCTGTTCAGCTATCAGATAGGACCAAGTTATGGCTAAGTTCACTCCATTATTCGGGCTCTTGAAACAAACAGTTTCACAGCATGCATCACAAAAAGATGGTGCTTGTTGGATGTTAAGACAATTACTGGACAAATACTTGAGGAAGAACCATGGGATACAGTATGTTCATCACAAATCCAGACTTAGCAAGCAGTATTTTGGTTGTCAGGAAAATGGTATTGTGTTACATTTGCAGTCATTTTGTTCCAATAACGCTGAAGCTTCACACCTGTACTCATCCATGTATTCTTTCACATCTACAGAAGAATAGATGCCATTTCCAGTTCCTTAATTTCCTACAGAATAGTTTGTGTTGGCTTTGTGTGTTTTTTGGTTGTGGGTTTTTGTTTGTTGTTTATTTTTTTTTAGGATTGTGAAATTGAATCATAAAACTTCTTTTCTTTAGATGTCTAATTAATGTTGTACAAGGCAGAAAGCTGAGGGTGTGGAGGGGAGTAATCAATGTTTGCATCCTGTGGTATTCAGGTTCAATTATACTGCTGAAACCTGGAAGCAGTGATGTTTCAAAGCAATCATTTGGTCTTACACATTACAGCTATTCTGGAATCTGTAGTTTGTTCATACTTTGTGGTGTAATTACTGCAACTATATCCCTTATTCCTTAAATTAGGTTGTACATATTGAAACAAGTTATGTAGATATCCGATAATTAGCAACAGCTGTCAATAATAAAGTAAAAATCACAAAAGAAAGAGGAAAATTTGCCCTGCTCTCCTGTGCAAAAGTGTCACAGAGTCAATGATCTGATTCAGTTGTCAGCATAGCACATACAACACACAGCCCTGATGTTTCTTTCGCACTGTCATCTGACAGCTATTTTGCACATAAATTCCAGATACTGTCCTAATACTTGGGCATTATTCCAGTCCCCACACCTTAGCACCATTTAAGAATGAGTAAATACAAGGTGCCTTTGTGGAATTACAATAATGTATATTTACCCACATTGGTGCACGTCTTTCAACTATCCCTTGGTTTCATTTTTAGCTTCTCTCCCATCTAAATCACTCTCAGTGCTTGAGAACAATGTACTTACTCTTAAGCCAAAACATTAGAAGACAAAAAAGCTGTGCCTTTAAAAACATGATGAGAGAAGATGGATATCTCCCCAGCAACACTGAAGACTTGAATTTCCTTAACTCCTCCATTATTTTCATAGGATGCTGTATTTATGGAATCACCAATAACCAACTATTTCCGTTTTTTGAAGCAGAATAAAACATTATGATCAGATAATATAAAAATGATCAAACCAAACACCCACCTAACCCAAAGCAGTGATCTAAAGTGGATTAGTAGGGAAGAATATAAGATCATATCACACTTACATGGTATACTTTTAAGTTACCCCTGTCTATAGTTATTGTAATAGTTATATAATATATTATAACATATTATTATTATAACTTCTTATGCCTTTTCAGTTATTCATGCCATGCCCTGTGTAATCCACTGATCATGTTTAGATTTTTACAGTAGGTTATAAAAGAGGGAGGAACAGTATTATAATGCTGAAAAAGAGTTTTATTTTTTTATTAAAACTGTTCTTTAGTTTGTAGACATCTAGTTCCCTATTTGTACTCAGCATTAGCCTCTCAAGACACACATTCATTCACCCATGCCTTCACACTACTATAGGGACAAAGATAATATTGAACTAAATTTGCCTTTAGGGGTTTGCCTTTGGGGTTTTTTTTAGCAATATCTCAGCTGTAGGATTACTGGTCTGGCTGCCTGCAGACACACCTAGAATACCTTTGAAGGTACGTGGTTTCTTGGCTGTACTGAAAACTTCAAACAGGCCAGTTTAAAAGGAAATACTTTGGTGATACCTAATGAGAAATTGCTTTGTATTCAGCAACTGGACAAGAGAAGGAAAAGAAAGAGAAGAAACTTCAGGTGACAACATCCTGAAAACAAAGATACAGAAGATTAGAAGTAGGGTGTGAGGAAGTTTCTGAATAAAAATATCAATGGTTATCTTCCTTGAGTTTCTGCCACTGAAGTTATGTTTCAGATTTGTACTGTACTGCACAGGGAGTAGATGTCCTGTAAATAAGACCACATTACAGTTTGCTGTATTCCCACTGTTTAGTTTGTTGGCTAGGAGCTAACCAGCTATCTACATTCAAGTTCTCTGTCCATCATTATTTTGATGTACTACCTGAGATCATGCACTGAACTTGAATTACACCAACAAGAATCTAGAAATGAAATTCAAAATGAACGTATTCTGGAAAAGTTTGTGGGTTTAGGGTCACATATGTCTTTTACAAATAAACACATTAAATTTCTTTATTTCTATGTGCAAAACCACTAACAGGCAGAGGAGTAGAGGACTTGTGTATAGGTTTTGGGGAGATGTCCTGCAACCCTTGACCTATCCTACATATTTTGCGACTATAGACATGGCATTTAGAATCACAGGATGGTTTGGGTTGGAAGGGACCTTAAAGACCATCTAGTTCCAACCCACCTGCCATGGGCAGGGACACCCTCCACTAGACCAGGTTGCTCAAAGCCTCATCCAGCCTGGCCTTGAGGACAGCCAGTGATGGGGCATCCACAGCTTCTCTTGGCAACCTCTTCCAGTGCCTTACCAACTTCTCCAGGAAGAATTTCTTCCTGATGTTCAGTCTAAATTTATCCTCCTTCAGTTTAAAGCCATTAAAAAGTCGTCCGTGTCATCATCGTGTATCGTCCGTGTCCCCCCCCCCCCCCCCCCCCCCCCCCCCCCAAGCTTTCTTGTAGCCCCTTCAGGCACTGGAAGGTGCTATAAGGTCTCCCCGGAGCCTTCTCTTCTCCAGGCTGAACAAGCCCAACTCTCTCAGCCTGTCCCCATAGCAGAGGGGCTCCAGCCCTCTGAGCATCAATCAATCTGCTATCGTGAATTACTATGAACAGATTCAGGGCGACCGGGCTAGTGGTCCCTAAACAAGGAAAGGGCCTGCAGAGGCGTGAGACAGCGAAATTCCCATTTTTCGATGTGTCACTTACTGCAGACAATAACCAAAGTAAAAAGACTTTTTTTTTTCCGTCGAACCTCTTGTAATTATTGTTCTCTTTACCAATGCAATTAGCATCTCATTCTCCAGGTTGGTTTCTCGCTTTCACGGCTGCTCCGGCAGCGCCTGCGGGAGGCGCAGCGCGCGGCCCCTGTGCCGCGCCCCCTGGCGGCGCGGAGTCCCCCCCGCCGCTCTGCGCTCCGTCCCTGCTGTGCCGCGCCGCACCGGGCGGCAGCCGCCGCTCCCCCGGGACACCCCCGGTGCCTGCTGCCGGCGTGCGCTTTCCTTTTGTGGTGCGGAGAATAAGTCTGCCCTGCCGCGGGGCCGCGCGCACGGCGCTGAAGTTTGGGACGTTACCGGCCGGGGCGCGGCCCGCCCCGCCCGCGCTCCCCCCAGCCGCCGGCTCCTGCGGAGGCCGGGAGTTGCTCCGTTGCTCGGAGCCCGGTAACTGACAACCGGAGCACGAGGGGATTCCCCGGCTAGCCCACGGGACAGGACGGGAGTTTTCCGTGCGGGGGACCGAGGGAAAAGAGGCCGGGGAGGCGCGGGAGGCGAAGCTAGGTTCCACCGGGGCGCCTCTCCGCCCCGCACCTTCTGGGGTCGCGCCGTTACTGATGCCGCTCTCCACCCACCCCGGGGCTCCTGGCGAGCACGGCCGACACGCTGCGTCCCTTCGGGCGGCGACGGTCCCGCCCACGACCGGGGCCGCCCCCCCCGTGGGCCGCCCCCCCCCACCGGGCGTCGGGCAGCCCGGGCTGGGGCAGGCACGCGCGGGTCCCGCTCGCGGTGACGTCAGCGCCCCGGTCCCGCCTCAGGCGGCGGTGACAGGGCGCGGGTCGGTGCTCCGCTACGGGCGGCGGCGTCGCGCCGCGAAGGGCCGCTTGGCGCCGCCTTTTCCCCCTCCCTCTCCGCCGGCCGAGCGGCCTCTCCCTCTCTCTCCCTCCCCGCGCTGCCCCATGTTCGGGCTCGAGAAGCCGGCGGGGCAGCCGAAGCCGGGCAGAAGTGGTGGGTTTCCGAAGATGGCGTCCGTGGGGGATTTTAACGTGCTCAGCTCCAGCATCCCGGCCACCAAGGTGGAACTCTCCGTGTCCTGCAGGTACGGCGGCGGCTCGGGGCTGCCCTGCCCGCTCGCCCCAGGGCGTAGGAGGGGGCAGGCAGGCAGGCGAGCGGGCTGGTCCCCGCGGTGTGCCGGGGCAGGTGCCCCCTCGCTCGTCGGCGGAGGGGTACCGGCCGGGCGCGGGGTTGCCCTCCGCATGCCCGGCGCTGTGCGAGGCGCTTTCCCTCTCGTCCTCGGACAGCGTGCCTAGCGCGGGCAAGTTGTAAAACCTCCACCTCGGGCAAAGCCTGGGAGCAGCCCGAGGCTGGCTGCCAGCCCACTGGGAGCGCCCGCGGTGGGGTGCTACCGGCGGACCCCGGGGGAGCAGCGCCGGGTCCCGCCGCCCCGCATCCTTCCCGTGCCTCTGCCGGCACGGGGGAGCTGGAGCTGGCCGGCGGGGAGCGGAGCCTGTCGCTGCGCGCGCGGAGGGCGCTGGCCAGCGGGTGTTGTAACTTCGGGAGCCGCCGCGAGTGCCGCGGGTGGGGACGGAGAAAACTCCCATCCGGAATAATCCTTTCGCAGCTTGTTTAAGGCTCTCTTGCAAAAGTGTTACGAAACCGGGCGTGTTACCTTGTCGCGGTTTAGCGTAACTCTACTGCCCGTTTATTTTTTACTTTAAAAGCCAACGCGTAGCGCGGAACCTAGTGTGTGCAGTTTTGTTCCTCGACACTTATTTAGCCGTGGTCTGTTCATCATTCAGAAATCCTGCTTTCTCCCTTGAAGTACAGAGATTTTCCCATTAGCAATCTAACAATATTTGTGAGCTTTTATATTCACATCTTCGTTCAAGTTTCGCAGCTTCCTTAAGTATTCCCTAAGAGTTGCAGAGCCGTGATTCCTTTCCCCAGCAGGGTTGGCAGCTTCCAGCGGATAATTCGAACTGTTAGTGTTGTTTCCTGATGGGAAATGAGACAAAGTTTGCGCTACAGTCCGTTGGTCCGTTTCCCAGTGTGGCTGCCCGGGAGCTGCTGCCGTTAACTGCTTCGAGAACAGAACGGCAGTGCTCTGAACTAAATTGTCAGACCACTCCCTCTCTTTCCCTAGTAAATAAAGTATGATTTGATGTTTCATAAAGGGTGGATTTCAAAACAAAGTTGAGACGATGAGAAATAGAGTAAGGTTGAATTTGGAATACTGAAACTGTCACTAGGCTGACGTATGAACATTCTGATGTACTTACTGCCTGTCTCTGCAAAGTTCACTGGCAACAACAACAGAAAACCCTGGTCCCATGAAGGGTGTGCTGCTATGCGTAAAAACAATCCTGGACATCTAATACTACTTTTAGGTTCTTCAAATAACCTGTCACAATTAGAGCTGTCAGAACATTTATGCTGGATTTGACCCAGTTCACTTAAAATGGGAGGTTTTTTCCTACTCTGGGTATTGTTTGTCTACACCTGCAGTGTTTTCTTCAAACCTTAGTTTTCTAGTGGTTTGAGAATCCATCAGATAGTCATGAAGAAATGTAGGTATCTGACATAGTCAATCAATTTTGACCTTAGTCACTTTACTTGTAACTAATTTCAGTATATACTTTACAGTGTTAATTTCTCTGTAGGTATCTTCAAAGGCCACATCTGTTTTGTTAAAACTGTTTATTTTACTTGTTCAAAAAATGGCCCCTCATCCTGATAGGTCTGGATGTCAAGTGCATAAGGATGGGAATTTCCCTGGTGATTCCTTCCTCCTTTATATACTGGAAGGACAGATTTTGATTACAAAATTATGTTTCAAAATTGAGTGTAAAATGAAGGACATTGGGGCAGAGATTAATGATTAACACGTTTGACTCATCTGCAAACACATTCAATGGCTAAAGCTCATGAAAAGTAGTGTTAAATGAAATTGTGAAATGCTGCTAGAGCAAATTGCAAAGTTCAGGGAATGCTGAAAATTCTTTAATAGCCAGCAGTTGTGTATTCCTTAACACCTGCAAAAGAGATGGTTTTAAAGTATTTTGGTCATGACATTAGTTTTCCCTTCATACCTGAAGAGTTGTAGA
Organism: Rhynochetos jubatus; assembly: GCA_027574665.1. Classification (NCBI taxonomy): domain Eukaryota; kingdom Metazoa; phylum Chordata; class Aves; order Eurypygiformes; family Rhynochetidae; genus Rhynochetos; species Rhynochetos jubatus. Next base: position 16,376,665 of record CM050652.1, read on the forward strand.
ACCAATTCGGTCACTAGTTTACATCAACAATTATAGCTGATTACTATTCTTTCTTCTGAGATTTTGGTTTTTTGTTTGTTTTCGTTACAGGAAACATGGGAACTTCTTCCAGTTTGTACAGGTGGTCTGACTTGGGGGTCAGTGAAGCGGTGCAGGCTGTTTGTGCCACAAAATAAATTTGTGACTTTAGACAATATTCTTTCATCTATTTTTGGTTTTCTTTCTTCTATCAGTAAGGATACAGCTTCTGTTTACTTAGCTTATAATTCTGTATGGTTCGTTTGTCAGCGCTGCCCAAGTTAATTTGCCCTGCACACCCATCCTGTCAGTGTTACCAAATTAGCCAGGTTCCAGTACTATGCAGATGGCATTGCACTCCTGATTCTGCAAGACTTGTCTTTTACCTTCAGGGGCACATCAGCCCTTAGGGAGAAGTGCATCTCATAGGGTGAGAAATTGTCTACAAAAATTATGAAATCCAGAAATGTTTTGGACATCAGGTGATGTTCTTTCTGGGGTTTCTTGATGACTAAAAACTTTTTGTATGATTCCTGTGGCTTATTAAATACCACCATTGGCTCTAGTTTTACAAATGCTAGAAAAGCAAGAAATTAATTTAATTATTTCTGTTCATTACTACTCAGTGCCTATCAAACAAAAAGTTCTTAATTCTTTACTTACCTTTGTAAGATGTAAATTTCTAAACCTCTGAGAGTTTTGCCCTTTTTTTTTGTTTATTTGCTTTGTTTTTTTGTTTGGGTTTGTTTGTTTTGTTTTTTTCAGGAATCTGTATTCTTTGACTCAAGAGACAGATCTAATGTGGCAAAACAACTTAAATGTGTGTCATAGTTTAGCCCCAGTCAGCAACTAAGCATCACACATCTGCTTACTCACCTCCTCCCTTCCCCAGTAGGGTGGGAGGAGAGAATCAGAGGAAAAAGATGAAAGAACTGTGGGTTGAGATAACAACAATTTAATAATTGAAAATAAACAAAATAAAATAATGATACTACTACTACTGATAATATGTAATGAAAAGGTGAAAAAAACCAACAATGGGGAAAAAAAAACCCAACAGTTAAACAACTGCTCACCATATACTGCCTGATGCCCAGGCAATCCCCTAGCAGTGATTGCATCTCCTGGCCAACTGCGTGCTTCGCTGCGCACACCCCCACCCCCCCCACCCCCACCCCCTTATATACTAAACATGACATTTTATGTCATGAAATACCCCTTTGGTCAGTTTGGGTCAGCTGTCTGGGCTGTCTTCTCATGGCTTCTTGCAGAGAAGAAACTGGGAGGACAGGGGCAATATGAGAAATTGAAAAGGTCCTTGGCTTAATATAAACATTGCTTGGCAACAACAAAACACATCAGTATCTTGTCAGCATTCTTCTCAGCACAAATCCAAAACATAGCCTCATACTAGCTACTGTGAAAAAATAAACTCCATCTCTGCTAAAACCAGCACAGTGTGTCATCCCAAAGGATCCTCTGGTGTTGGTAACAGTCCACTATTGTCTGGATCAATTGTTCTAGTAGCCATCTCCCTCTGCACCTCATACATAGTTCCCTTCATCACATGCCCAAAGTGATGGTCTAATGAAAATTTCACTGTCACCAGCTATTTGTATCTTTATTTGTTGTGGCCTGACATAATTTTGCATGAGTGTCATATGGTGAAGAACCAGGACCTTGGCCTGCCAGTCAGTGTGGAAGAGATAACACAGGCTTCATCTTTTTTTACTCCACTACTGTTTTGCAGCCCAAAAGTTCCCCTTCTTCTGAGGGGATATTTACACTGTGTACTGAGTATAGACCTGTGCCTAGACTTGACTCTTCTCTTACCAGTTGTGTGTGTAAACTTGTGGTCCCATGTGAGCTTGAGGAAATTTTCAGGCCATGTGTCTGTCATCCTGTATCCCTCTCCAGTGATGTTCTTCACTGATTTCAACCTAAGTCTTGGAAAAACTTCATAGCCTGTTCCCACTTCCTTACTGTCAGTGTAGTCACTATGTTGTTGACTCAACTAGTGTATTGAATGCTAAGAACACAAGTAGATGATGGTTATCACGTATCTTGAAGTTTGTGCTGTGTGCGAGTGTACAAAGTTCATCATAGTTTAATGGGCACTCAAGTTTTCCACTTTTTGTTGTGATTGGTGTAATGGTGGTTTGTGGTCCTCATGGTTACCATGTGGACTGACCTAGTTTTTTTTCCTGTTGTCTCCTGATTGAGTCACAGCCTTCACAAAACCGTATCTTCCGAGAAAGGCCAAGACTTTCATTATGCCTCATGTTAATGTTTACTCACTTACTGCATGAGTAGTTATCAATCAGAATTATCTTCTTGAGAGTAATTTTTTAATATCTGTAGGAAAGTGAAGCTGTAGTTTGATCACTTTATGATTTCTAGTAGTGTATCAAAGTAGGCATGGTTATCTGAAAGATGGTGAAAGTGTTGTAAAATATTGACACAGTACAGCATCACTTTGCTAATTCAGAAAGTTTGTTATCATAGTATTGCTCTGCTGAGCTTTATCCTCAATCAGGCAGTCTGTCCTCATTGCTCTGGGTTTATGCTGGATGGGCTCTACGCTGGCTGTACTAACACACGAGGCATAATGTGCATAAAGGCAGCATAAACTCCTTATCATGGTTAATTCAACAGAAATACAATTGGTTGTCCGTGCCTAGTTTGGATCAGTTCTGTGCCACTTCACAATTTGTATAGAAATCTAATATTAATGAATGGGCTGAATGGAATTAAGCAACTCCTGTTCTCAGTAATGAAGATAATTTAATTTCAAGAAACCTGAAATTAAAGGAACCAAACATACTACTTCAGAATTGTTGCCTTTCCTTTCATTTGGCAGTCTGAAAGTCCTAGTCGGCCACTTTCTAGTGGCTGTGGTACCCGAAAATATCTTATAATTATAGCTTTGATTGTCCTAGGCATTGATTTCTGTTCTGGGAAGATCACTTCTCTCCAGCTGAAGTATTTAACCTCCTGGTTTTTTTTAAAAATATTAATCATTTGTTAAAAATCTCTGTCGCAGAAAGAGACAATGATGAAAGAGATATCCGTAACAAATTATTTGAGCTTGTAACTCCTTATAGGACAAAATACAGAACATAAAATTAATCATGGTTGTAAGTCTGGTTTTCATTTTCCTGCTTTCTTTGTGTATGTGTGTCCAGGCTGGATTAAAAGTCTTTGGAGTGGTTGTGTGGGACTGACAACAGAAAGTTGATCTTGCATGTTTTTTCTTTGAAATGAAACTGCCTAGATAACCAGCTGGCTTCAGCTGAGAAAAACAAGTGTATTGGGAGAAAAATTATAAGCAGATGACAGTGTCCATCAAAATAGTCATGGAGATATATTACTGATAGTTTATACGGTTTGGTTTCCATCTATGTGTCTATATTATGTGAACTTTAAGTATGCAGCCATGTGACTTCTAGAATTTAAGGCAGATCTGTTGCCCTGTAAATTCAGTCTTCTGATTGCTAGGAACAGGCCCCGGGTTTCATACTAGCTGCAAGTCTCAGGGCTTGTCAGGTTTTGTCTAAACTTGTCTTTGCCTACATGAAGCTTTGTTTGGGTTTGCTTAGCTGCAAGTTTTTTCTACTGACTAGGTGGCTACTGCTTAGTTAGTTTCACTTTGGCTTGTCTGTGTAATTGTGTGCTATAACACTATTTCTTTCTACGCACAGTAGTGGCAAGTAGTGACTGTGTGTATAATGATGTATTTGTGACCCTCAAGGAGCAGTGTAATGCAGAGGAGCGTCAGCATGGCGTGATAGCAGAGAACTTGCAAGTGAAAACACAGGATGCAGGATTGGGGAGCAGGAGCAGAGGCTGAAAAGAGGAGGCTTGGCTTGTCCCTGCGGACCACACTGCCGTAAAGAGGTCAGCAGTGGTTGGTAAAGAAGTGCAGGCTGGGAGATGGGCAAAAATGGGTTTTGGAATAACAGCATGCTGAAAGAGCAAGTCTCAAGGAGATGTAATACACACCATAGACAGTAAATGTGGATGTAAGACAGAGCTGCAGACCAATGAAACAAGAGCAAGGTGTAACAGTGTGTTGGAAAAATAGCCCAGGTGTGGGGGTCCTTGGAGTAGGTAGGAAGAAGCTATCAATACCACAGTCCTTCTGAGACCACCACTTGCTCCATCCCTGCAATCAAGGTGCACTTCATGCTTCTTCCCGGTCAGGACGTGGGACACTGATGGATGGCTCACTGTAACACCCACCCGCAGCTGAAGCAAACAGTCTTGGGCGTCAGAAGGGTGGTATGAAGGAAAGCCTGACAGCAAGCAAAGGGCTAGGTACTAGGAAGTGTGTAACACCTTTAAATGTGTTATTATGAAGACTTTCTGTAGTAGTATTCTTTTCCTCATTTTGTTTTTCACTGCCCATGTAAGCAGTGCTTCACCCACCAGCACCCCTGCAATGACTGAGAAAGGATGAGTATTACACTGGTGGTATACATTTGCTTTCTAAATGACTACTTTCATGTATACCTTTTAAAGAATTGTTGCAGAAAAACTGTGCAAAACCAATCTGTATATTTTATATATTGTCATACATCAATGAAACACTGCATTAACTATACATTCCAAAAGAAAACAGATCTAAAATAAGACAGCGGATATGCTGGATTTGGATGGGCTGGGTGAAAGTAGCTGGAAGGGCCTGTGATTTGACAGTAGACTGAAGAGGTCTTTTGACCAGCAGCAATCCTTAGTGCCACCCCGCAGGATATATCACTAGTAGCTCAGAGTCAGAGACTGTTTACCTGTCTAGCCTTAGAAACATGAATGTAGATGGTTCATTATGTTGGGTTGGTACTGAAGCAGAGTTCAACCAGTCTGTGATATTCCTAAATGGAGTTTTTTATTTAAACTGGAACAGTCCAAGGTTGTGTTCAGGTCTGCTTCACCTGCAAGAGTATCTTTTCATAATCCAGTGCTTCCTGTCTGTTTCCACAGAATTCCTGCAAAACTGTTTCTGTGTTTAAGTAAATACATTTGGCAATTGCTTTGGGTTTTTTTAAACCCCAAGGAGTAGTTCGCAGTTTTAATAGAGGTTTCATCCTAAAACTGTTTGCGTACATCTAGCTAGAGAAGACTTTCTGTGGGTTGTCATAAAACTCACAGGAGCATTGCTGGTCTAATCCTTCTCAATGCTTTCCCCTTAAGAGAATGGCTTCTGAACTCATATATGTTTAAACTGACAATGAAAGTTACTGGGAGGCTGAAAATGATTTCTTTGTCTACTTGTGAACAAGAAGAGTCAATTGCTTCTCCAAAGGTTATGAAGAAGTATTGTGATGTTTTCTCAAGCTTGCGTATCAGAGATCTGTCTGCTTTCTTCCCAGTCCTTCTAGTGCCCCAAAGAATGGAGGCAATCTGAACAGAAGGGAAGAGGTCACCCGAATTGCCTCTTCCTCAGGAGAGCCACCATCTTCTCACCTGTGGGCCTTTCCTAAGAGAACCAGTTATTTTGACAAGATGATAAAATTCTGAGGAATTGTCTAGTCTGCTTTTAGGCCCAGGGCATTTTGGATCTAGAGATCTGGAGGCTAATAGCTTGCTTTTTATTGGTTTCTGACAGAATACAGGATGAGAAATAAATAGCTAGGGAAGGGTGTACTTAAGCTAGCACTGCAACTAGAAAGTTGTTTGTGAAATTACTCTGCAAGAAGTCAAGTGGACTCTTCACTCAAGTAGGCTCTTTGGATCATACATCATCTTACCTAGCACTGACCGTTACACATCCAGTAATATTAAGGCTCAGGGACAGGTGACTACTAGGATGTAATGCACTTATGTTACACTTGGTAATAGAATGGATACTATACTGCACAGTAAAAAGTGAGGAGATGCTTCTATTGTTTTCAGGGCCTTCCTTGAAAAAGGCACGTGGGCCCAGCATTAAGTGAGGCAAACAGAAATGCGTGCATTTGGACTGTTTAATGCTAGGGACAATTCCTCTTCCCATGGAGGGATACAAGTGTACTTTAAGAAAAGTAGTGTATGCTTATGTGAGAATATAATACATCAAAAATATGTATTTTCTAAAAATTAGAAATAATTTTGCACGGGTAACTAACTTTTGTGTTTGCAAACTGCTGAGTGCTTTATTTCACAACCAAGGAATCTTTGCATGCACTTAAATGTAATCTAAAGATGAAGAGAAACATAAAATCTTAACACCCGGAGAGATCTCACAAATTCATCTGAAGTAAACCACATTTTTATCATTAAGGATTTCAGAGCTGTTGAAAGCAATGCACAAATAAGTATTTTTCCAGTCATATGAACACAGTTGGGGTTTTTGGGTTTGGGTTTGGTTTTTTTTTGGTTGGTTTTTTTTTTTTTTTTGAAACTAGAGAGATTTTAAAATACTCAGTTCTGTAGTTACTGTGGTCTGTTCTTCAGTGCTGGAATTCTGTCATTTCTGAAGGGGGAATTGGATTTACCTCTGCTTAGAAGTTGGGTTTAACAAAGGGTTAAATTTAAAATAAAAATATCGCAGAGCAGGAAGTTCAGATGTTGATCATTAAAGTAAAATTTGAAGCAAAGTATGTGTGAACAAGGTGAGCAAATTTTAACATAGATCAGTCTTTGTCAACACACATATAATGCTTAGCGTATCTGAGATCGTACAGAGCAGCGTAGACTGTAATGATTTCTCTTTAGCTACCACTGCTAACTAGATCAGCAAATCTTGAAGTACCCAATTTCCACATATGAGATAGTTTTACATAAAGTGGTACAAAAGTCTTGACATTAGGCAACATTTATTTACTGCAAGGTAGTCAAACACTGGAATGGGCTTCCTAGGCAGGTGAGCGATGCCCCAAGCCTGTAAGTGTTGAAAAGGCATTTGGACAATGCCCTTAATAACATGCTTTAAGTTTTGATCAGCCCTGAAGTGGTCAGGCAGTTGGACAAGATGCAGGACCGTAGTCCAACTAGGCAGTTGGACTATAGGTTTCTTCCAAGTGAAACATTCTGTTCTGCTCTAAACAATTTTTGAAGCAAAGCATGAGGCAGAAACTGTTATTTTGACTAATCTTTATGAGTTCATGAAACTTTGTGAACAAAGTGATTCTGCAAGACATAGCTAAATATGTTTTAGCTTTTCTTCTTTAGTTATAACTTCCCCCTCCCCTACCCCACCAGGGAAATTGCTCTCATTATATAGAAAAATAATTATTTATCCCAGCATTTCTAATCTGTCTTTTGCTTTCCACTTTAGACCCAGTAGGCATTATTGCCATGGCTCCTATTTGTCTTTTTTCCCTTAGTCATCTATGCTATTGCATCCATTTAGGAAGGTCCAATCCAGCATAGGCAGATGCAGAATGAATTCCTTCAGGATCTGTGATGGTAAAATAATGCTTTCTGCACAGATGTTCCTAGACTTCTTTGCTGTAGGCATTTGGTGTACGTGTTTCTGCAGGTAAAAGTATATGTCTTTTTTTTTTTTTCCTTGTAATTAGTAGCAACTCCTTCTCTTGTTGCATTCTTAATCTGAAAGGCTTAATGGACATAGAAAAAATACACCCATCATATTCAGTCAAAATAGAAGTCTTTTTTTTGTTACTTTGATTAGGAGGAAGAAAGAGAAGTTTCAGTTGTTTCTGGTTTCTGAGTTTGTGAGCTTTCCTAGGACTGTTCCCTGAGAAAAAATAGAGTACTACCAAAGAGAATGCTTTTCTCAGTAAAAAGGGAAAGAAATACAGTGTATCGCTCAGCCTGTGCAGAAAGTGCCATTGACTGTTAAGGGGATAAAGACAACATAAAGTTCCAGAAATACAGCCAGTCGTCTCTCTCTTTTTGCTCTAAGCATTTCTTTTGGTTGTAGATTGTCCGATGCTTATGTGTCGTATATTTAAAGGAGCACTTTGATTGTTTTCCCCTAAAATGAAAATGCACAAATGAAATTGAGCAGCCTCTTGAGCTGTTAGGTGATTTAGTGGACAAATCAGACTTTTTCCCTGGCCCCCCACCCCCGCCCCGTTGGCACTAACTAGTCTGTAAGTTCCTTTCGAAACTGGTTGCATTGCTTGAACAGCTTGTTAAGTTCTAATGTTACTATTTTGGTTGGTTATTAATGATTTGGAAGACCAGGCATGTCTGCAAACTTTGCTGAAGACATTGATTATTTATGGAAGATTGTGTAAGGGTTGAATTGAGGCTATTACAAGCTGTATTAGTTCAAAATGGTGAATTAATGACACTTACTGACCTGAATTACAATATTAAACTTCGGTATCTCAACCCTTACAATGCTTTCAGGATACTGTCTCGGGATAGACTGAGCTTGACAGTACGTGGTATGGCCAGTCCTTATGCTGATATGTATATGGGAAAATAGAGGAACAAAATAAGAGTAGGAAATATTTTTTAAAAATCAAAGCATTTTAGCTCAGTATAAGAGTCATTAAAATGGCTCTTTATATAAGAGTCATTAAAAGAATCATAAAATGCAGATCTTAATCTGCAGTCACAAACACTAACATACCAATTATAAGGTCATTGTATAGTATTTATGCAGAGGAATTAAAATTGCTTGGAATCCTAATGGTGAGCATTGGAGGCTTATCCCAAAAGCTAATGTACTATTTCTTTAATATAACTGTACTTCTAGGTTTTTATAGCAATTCATTTTGGGATAATAAACCCAATTCTAGTTCTTGTGAATGAATAGCATATTTAGGTATGTATAATTAAAGAGGAACAGGAGGCAATTTCCATTTTGGATTTGCAATTCCGATATTGCAGAATTTACCATACTGTCTTTTAAAGCAGTTTGTAGTGGTCATTGTCAAATACACACTTGGAATTGCTGATTTTTCTGGGTTTGTTAAGCTCTCAATTTATATTTGCACATTTTTGGATAAGATGGAATACAGTCTCTCTGAGTCTAATTAAATGCATGTATAAAAATCCCCCTTCTGAATGGATTAGAGAAGTTCTGAAGTAGCATGTGCAGACTTCAAGTTCATTCACAAATACTAAATTTAATCCTGGAGCCTACTTTGGCTCAAGTAAATATGCGCCCAATGTTCTTTTAAAGATGTCTTTTTTGGTTGTTCTGAAATGTGGCCTTGGCAGTACTTAAGTGGGCAATACAGTATCTTTTCCTTGTTGAAATATGAGTGGGCTGCTTAGAACACCTACACTGAACAGCATATTAGTACACTTTTCAGCTCTGTTCAGTAGCAAAAAAAATAATGTGATTTAGATCTGAATGAGAGTAATAAATGGTGACCTTTGAGGAGGCTGTACTAATTATTAAAAATAATAAGCTGCAAGGGATGTAAAATGGTTATTTAATCCTTCCTCTTGCTCCAGGGTAGGGTCAAAGAACTTATTAGGATTTGTAGCTACCTAACATGTTCTTAAAGACCTTCAATGGCAGAGATTTCGCATCATGTCTGGCCACCTTTAAGAATGAAAGATAGTAAAACAGTGGAGTAAAGTTAAACAACTGTGCCTGCAGTGCAGAAGATTCAATTTAGGGTTAAACCTGTTCCTACTTGCTCTGCCTATGTGGAGATAAGCTTCAATTTGCAGAAGTGTTTTCCTCATAGATATATTCTATAGACTTCTGATTATTTCTGCTTCCAGTGCCTCTGGTAGCTCCATGTCTGGCTTAGATTGAAAGAAATTGGAGTGCCCAAAACATTTTTGTGTGAATCGAGTGTTTACCAGTATTATGAAGACCAGACAATTACTCTAAAGTGACATTTTTGTTTATGTATTCCAGTATGCCTTTTTCCCAAAGGCACAAGATTCCTGACTTGCATTCAATTTGTGGTCTACTGTGATATCTAGAACCATTTTTGACATAACTGTTGTATATACAGTTATATGCAGCTGTGATAGTTAATACCTAACAAACTACCTGCCTAAGTTTAATAGCTCTTTCTTGGCCCTGTTCAGTTCCATCATGTTTTCAGATCATTTTTCTAGTTTGTCAAGATAATATATATATTTTTTTTAATGTTAAAATTTTTTTTGAATGATGGATTGTTGGTAACCATTCTGAGAATGGTTTTCTGGACAATCCTGATTCTCTAGACTTACCGTTAATTTGAGTCTCCTTATCTGTGTATGATTCTCGGTTGCATGAAGCATGGCTACGATATCGGGACTGCATTGCATAACAAAGAAATTTGTTCTCACTGCTTATTCCTAGGTATTTTGTAGGTATTTAGGAAATTCCTAATTTTGCTGTATGTCCTTTGTATGCTTTAGGCCTCTTTACTTATCTATGACAGATTCTTACAGATATTTCCTGATGGTTCTGATATCTCATAACCATTCTTTTAAATAAAGTCTAAAGTATTTGGGTTCAACTGGCAAGTTAATCTCTTAGACAATGGTGATGTAAAGGTATTTCTGTTCCTGATGTCCATCATATATATTTAATGTGCTTATTGTGTGTTGCTTTTCACTCTATGGTATTGGAGTATATGAGCCACAGACTGCTCAAATCCAAATGTGTAATAAAATGAAACGTAAGATGACTCCAGTGCTAGTGCTGACTGACTTCAAGTAAATCTTACATATTGGGAGGGCAGATCAAAATTGTTAAAAAAATTTATGCATTGCTATCTGATTTTTATCTTTCACCATTTTTTATAAATACGATTATTTTTATCTCTTTTTTTATTTTTGACAGAAATCTTTTGGACAGAGATACATTTTCTAAATCTGATCCGAGTAAGTATATAGCATTTTATTGTTTCTTCTCATCATATGTTCTAAATGTGTAAACACTGGCTTAAAAATTAGGTGGGTGATTTTCTTCAGTGTCAGTTAGGTTTATGTTGTCTTTGTGACAATTATTTAAAGTAATTAAGTTACTCTTAAATAAGTTACACTTATAGTTTCTGTTATATGAACTGAAATTTTAAAGGGTCTGTATTCAATATGGCCTTCCTGAGTTACACAGTCCCTTATTTAGCAGTCAACCTGTATTTTCCTAAAATGAATAAATGCAGATTTTTTTCCCTTTTTTCTTAAATTTGAGATCTCTTGTTCTAGCTTTCTTTTAAAGCTCGTAACCAAACTTATAAATAAGCTAGAAGCACTGTTGCTGCTAATACGTAGTGTCCACTAATCTTAGATTCAAATGCTGAAAATTAAAATTAAATTAATTTGTCTCTGGGAAACATGACCTTTCCTGATAAAAATACTATGATGGTTTATGAATTAATGTTTTCAGAGATGTAAAATAGTTACACCCACTTTGCCCATAAGTGTTATTAATGTATGGCTGGATCCCAAAAAATCTTTTGTGCCTATGAATTTATATATAATGGGACTTTTGATTTAAGATCCATGACTATCTTCCTGTATCTAACACTTTATAAAACTTTTATCAGGAACTGAGACCACAAAGATTTCTTTTTTTTCCAATTTCTTTTTTTTTTTCTGATAGTGTTTCATCAAAATACTTCTGTAGTGTTAACTGACTACTCCTTAGATTGTGGTGTGGGTCATGTTGTCTCCTCTACAGGTCTCCATATCTTTTTATTTTTAAGTTCATCTTCTTTTTATAAAGCCTGGTCTTTTCTTCCTTTGAATACCATGTATTGTGCTCACTGACACTGGAACTAACCTGAGACACATACACTTCTATCAAGTGTCTGGATATGTAGCCATGTCCTGATGGGATATACTTGAATACTGAGTCATGTGACAGTATGAAATATGAGTACTTTCATGAGAGTATGTTGGTCTGTTCTTAACCAAAAGAGATTTCTTAACTGAAAAGTTATTCTTAACCAAAAGAGATTTCTAAAGCGAAAGTTTAAGAGAGATTCCACAATAGAGCTTTGTTGGGAAAAGCATCTGCTTCCTGAGGAAAAGCAAGCTGTGTGAAGTTAGAAGTACCTTTGACATTCCTAACCTATAAAACACGATTTTATTTTTTTTTTTAAAGAGACTTAGGCAAAATGGTGTAGGGAGATCATGTAAAAGCAGAATTGAGTGTCTTGCATATTACTAACTGGTTTTTAGCTGGCAAATAAAAACTCAGCTGTCAAGGCTGGGCAGTATTGAAGAGTGGTCAAGTGACCTATTGCCCCTGATAGAATGAACTCAGAAATCTCCTCATTGAATCAAGGTGCACCTTTCAACAACAGTCATGGGGTGCCTTGTTTTTAAGCTCAAATATTATTAGGGACAAGTGCTTCAAGTTTTTATCACATCAGGATCTGTATTAGGCATACATTGCAGGACTTGAGTAGCAGGGGACAGTAATGTGACCTGTGTAGGAGGAGGCCATGAACCCCCCTGTAGCTGTCACAGCTGGTTCCAGTCAGCTCTGAAAACCACGTGAGTAACCATTGCCTGACAGAACTTGTGCCAGCGAGAGATGCATGTGGTGTCCCTGCCCAAACATTTTAGAAAACAAGCAGTAGCAGCCAGGAGCTAGAGACACAGCTGTCGAGGATACTGCCGGAGCCACCCTCCTGAAGATATACTGCTGGAGATGCATTCTTGAAAGGATGCACTCCATGCAAAGCTCAGTACACCTCTGAAGGGTCTGTGGCCTGTGGGCAGCCCAAGCCAGGGCAGGTGGGCCAATCCACTCAATCATGTCAGGTGGATGACCCATGCTGGGGAAGGGATACCAGGAAACAGAGTGGCAGGAAAACCTAAAAAAAAAAATAATATATATATGTTTAAAATATTTCTGAGAAGTAAACTGTTGATATTTTTTATGGACTCCAAGTATATGGAAATACTTTTTAAAGTCACATAACCTTGGCTGTCAATTCAAAACATATTTTGTTGTTTCTGGTAAATAGCTTATGTAAAGCACTCAAATTGGTGGTTGGCTTTAGAGATGTGGTCTCAAGTTGTGGGTACCCAGTTATGCTGCCAATCAGGCCTATCTGTCACAGGCTAGCCATACAAAAACATGGAATACAGCAATACTGTCCTTGGTAAAGAGAGACGGGGAAACTGTTGGCTCTAGAAAGGTTCATACTGTATTTGCACTCAAGAAACAACTTGGCAAAGCATCTTCGATTGTGGGTGCTCAAACAGTGTACATTCGGTTTTAGTATTCTGCAGGTTTGTCTGTTAGCCAGTTTGTTTGCGACTAGAGTTGAGCACAGAGAGATGGCCCTACTCCAAAAGTGAAAGGAGTAAGGGTGTAGTAGAAGAAAGTGCTATTATTTTCTGTAGTTGGAAGTATGGCAGGATAACTTTCTTCAGTGCTTGTTTGCTTAGACAAAGGCCACTCTTGGGCTTATCTGTATACATTATCTTCATCCTGTTAGCTAAAAATGTGTCAAAACCAGCATCATACCGCTTTCACAAGGTCCACTGTTAGACCCACTCTATTTGCAACCATTAGATACCATACAAGATAGAGCCAGGTACAGTCACTCTGTATGTTGAGGTCTTACTGGATTTGACTAGAGCAGTTCTAATAGGTTTCCAAACTCCAGTACAATTAATCTAGGGATCATACAGAGAGTGAAAATAGAAGGTATCAGAGCTGGTCAGTGAAGAGTAATGGGGAACCTCTGCTAGACCTGGGTGCAGGATCTTGTAAAGATTTAGGTAGCATTGGAAAAAGGCCAATTTTATTGTGGCTAAGATGACCTTGAAAGGGAATAGATAGGGTATTAAGTTGGGGAGAACTGAAGAGAGCAGTTTGGATGTAACAGTAGTTACCAGGCTAAAGGATAAGCATAGATGCATTGAATGGGAAAGGACCAGAGTAGGGTAAAGGAGGTCCAAACTATCTGGGAAAATAAGAAGATGCAGACTATAATATTTTGGGAACTAAATCTACAACTGAGTGACACTTCCACCCTTTTCTTCATTGCAACATTTCATTAAATTTACCTTGAATTTGACAATGTGATATCTGTGCGCAGAGTTAAAAATTACTAAATGTTTCTGACTATAGGTATGGATGTATCTTCCCTTGGAAGACCTCATATGGCAAAGCCTTCCTAAAGGGTTTCTCAGCCAACTTCCTTGTGAGGCTATGTTACTCTTCGTCAATGTGCTCCTCTGAACTCCCTCATCTCTCCCTCAGTTTTCCAGATTACAAGAGAAGAACTGGTTGTTGAGGTCCATCTTAGGGTGTAGTTGCATGATATGTTGATTTTTCAAACTTAATATTTTCCTGTTTAATCTAATTTATTCCTTCCCCTACCACATGACAATGCTACTATTTTCTGCTTAGATCTCTGTCTTGAGCAGTTCAAGTGCTTTAGGTCAACTTCAACATATTTATCTACATTTCTCCAATTGGATAAGACTTTGAAGAAGCTTCTGAGGGATTATTATAATTAGTATGATATCAGGGTCTTTATAAAACCATCTCTCTGAGAGCCTTTAGCAGTAGTGAATCCTGCCACTGTTGGAGACCAGTATTGAAGATGGTTTTCTGAAAATTTCTGGGATGAATTTTCAAGGAACGAATGAAGGTTTAAAATTATTCTAAATTTGCAAAGTATTGTCAGAACGCTTGGAATGTACATCTTTTCTATAGCTTTCATTAGGAATGATCTTTTTTTTGAAATGTCAGTTTGAGATGCACGTGTACGTATCACTGTCAAACTTGCACCTCGTCCTTAAAATAAATATTACATGAGATGATTATTGGTCTGTATCTTCATTATTTTTACAGCACCTGCCACATCTACAACCTAGATAAATATCAGAAACTTGCTAGTTATACTTCAGATTCTTAGCTCTTCTTCTCACTTAAGGTTTTATTTAAATGATTATTTAGGGAGGTGGTCCCACTCCTGGGATATACCTTTAGAAGCACTGGGGAGCCACTGGTAGTGGAGTGGGGTGGAAGTTTACTAATGCCTCTGCAATAAAAAGGTGAGAATGGTAGCATTGCTTTCTAAAAGTCCTCAAGAGGTAAAAATAAACAACTTGTAGTAAACCGACCACAAAGAAAGTGAATTTGGAAACTAGGATTCTAAAACAGGTGTAAACAGCCTTCCAAAAAGTAGGAATAGAGTAAGAGACTGTGAATTAGTTTTCAGGTGGAGCTTTACATCTGTTTTTTAACCCTTTTATGTTGTGTGACTTCCATCTCATCAACCATGGTAGGAGCCTAAAATTATCCTACAGTAATCTTTTAGTTTTTTAGTTCATAGTTGTTCTTTTATTTGGCTTCATAAACTACGGAGATAAGGTAGTGCCAGTATGTTTCTTTTCTGAAAATTTGATGGTAGTGTATATTTTCCAGTTGTATTGTTGCCTTCTTCTCAATATTAAATACCTCATTTTTTAATGTTATTTTTGTTCCACAGCTGCAATGCACAATTATTACCTGATTTACTGTATTAACATTAAGACACAGGGCAGGATATAGTATAAAAAATAAAGCAGCAAATCAATAGTGAAAAATGATTAAGAAAAATCTGGACAATACAAATACCTGAATAGCAAAAGTATACATTATCTGTAAAGAGTGGCTTTTCCTCTGAATGAATTTCAGTTCTGTTCTCAATGGGTTTATAGGTATGAGAGAGTTCTAATTGAAAACTTTGAGTTAAGCTCTTGGAAAATAGACAAAGTCCACAGTTATATCTGCTTTTGAAATTAGTATGACATTTGGATTCTTGGAAACCACTTCTGAAAATAGGACATTAGTGCGGAACTGATAACAGTTTAAAAAAGAGTTTCCAACATGGAAAGTGAATGTGAGAGTCTGCCTGATTCTATGTTAGCAGTAGGGGTATTTCCAGAGAATATTTTCTGGCTTGTTTTTATCTATAGAAACTTCCTTTGACAACATTTCCTTCTTCTTCTGGGGTTACCTTGGCAAAAATCTTACTAGATGCAAAGGTTAGTCAGAAGTTCGCACGTCTGTAGCTGATTTCGGAGCTTCCATTTCACTCTCTTTTCTCACATTTTTCTGATTTAACTTAATTCTTCATGTAATATAGTTTTGCAGTCTACTCCAGAGTGTGCTATTAAAATAGGCTTGTTGGTTTGGATAGATCCTACTGTAAGCAGGAACCAAAGCTAGGAGCATGAAATGCCATTGCCCAAGGTCTCATTTGGAGTAAATGGAGAAAGACAGACATCCTCAGAGAACAGTTTGAAATCTTTTGTTAAAGCTTTTTCTCTTTTACAGGACATCTTATTTGAAAAAAAAAAAAAAAGAATTGTGTTAACTTTTAACTTCCATGTGAGCTAAAATATTGAACTTGCTTTTTTCTGTTCTTCCTCTTGTTTGCTACTGCCTAATGGGATTTTTTTGTGTGTGGAGCAAATACCTTTCAAGTAAGAAGAAAATGTAGTTTGAAGCTTGACTTCATTTCTACTTTGGTCTGTTGATGATTCTGACTTCACTGGGAGCAAAACCAGGCTTCTACTTTTATTGTTCAAAGCTGCAGCCCAAACCAGTATTATTTTTAACCTTCTGAAAAATAATGATTGACCCAGGAGAAAAATGTCAGGAAAAGAAGTGTTCAAATATCTGTATTTCCATTGTTTAGAAAAGGATTGCAGTGGATTTTCAGGTAAAAATTGCTTTATGGTTGTTAGCTGCAACTAGTTCAAGAATGTACAAAAAAAAAAAAAAAATTTATAGTAGACTTTCAGTACAAATGATTAGTACTTATAATAGTGTTTCAAAGACCTAATTATAATCACTGTACCTCTGTCACCAGTCCCTGCTGGAAGCTGCAGATTAATGTGTAGTGGGTTCTGTACTGGGAAAACAGACCTGTAAGGAGAGTGACGCCTGTGGGATTATGCTGCTTGGTCTTTCAAAAACAGCTTAGATCGACAAACTTAATTTATTCCTCTTAAAAAAAAAAAAAAAAAAAAGCATATGCAAGATACTTATATATAAATAATTTGAAGCAGAATTGAGGAAGAAAAGGTGAGAAGTGATTTTTTTTCCCTTTTCCACTTTTATTTCCCCTGTCTCTTTTCCAGTAGGGTCCTCATTTGGTTTTATTTTAATTCTCTCATCTCTTGAAGGAAGCATAGTTTAGGGTAATTATGCATTAGATTAACTAGGATAGCCAGACCATCCACATTTAATGAAGATCTGCTTTTATCCAATTTTACTCTTAAGGATTATCAAGTGATTAGCTGGAGGTCAGGCACAAGTGTTGCCTCCCATTTTAGAACCACCCTATTCATTAGCTCATACAACTAGACCGTATTGTCACTGAGCTGGTATACTGATGACTGAGAGAAAATGTATTTACTATTTGACTGTCCTATTTACTAATCCCAACAGCACACCGCTACAAAATTGGTTCACTTCATTTAAGAATATGTTAAATTCTGAAAATGACCAAACGTTTTTTTCTTTTCACAGTCTGTGTTTTGTACACACAAGCCATTGGAAACAAAGAATGGAGAGAGGTAAGATACATATTCATAGATTTATAAGCTTTTTGAGTGTACTTCAGGCTGGTCATTTGCCCTAGCAGAAAAGGGCATGCCATAGCCTCTTGAATGCCCTGCTAAACAATGGGAGTCCTATGTACCAGTAAACACTTAAAACCCAGTCACATTAATCTCAATTTCCATATCTCTGTCGCATATTTCCATCACAAGGAAAAACAAAATTAGAGGGAATATATGAGCTTCCTGCTTTGCAGTCTCCCTGAGACAAATGAAATCAAACTTAGCTATCAATCTGGGCAAGGTTTGTGGATCTCAAGAGAGGAAGACACTCAAATAGTACCAATCTTTGGAAGGATTCAGCTGTGGTGGTGGTCAGTGTTAGTAAACTAGCCTGTAGTTGTGGTAGAGATCTATTTTTCCTGTGTAGAAGGTAGGTGCTGCTGAATAGAGTATACACCAGGCAACAAGGAGGTGAGGGTATTATGCAAAGTTTGGACTATGTCTTCTAACCTATCAGTGTAAACACAGGAGAGATATGTCTTAAGAAAGTAAATCAAGTACCTCTAAATTGGATATTACAGCAGATCAACATTTATAGCCTGGAACTGTCTCTCTGTACTTAATCATCTAATTTTTCTCCTTTAATGTTATTCTTGGAAAGACTTGACAGTGCTGGGAGAAGAGTGGTCATCTTTGCACTGATAAAATGTGCTATTTAGCTGCCTTACAGAGAGGATTGATGGAACTGTTCTTCATTGTAGGTGGTCCGCTGTGTGGCCCCGTGTTCTAAGAATAGAGCCAATAATTATCTCACTATTTTTCCCTGTAAGGGACGAGGTCTGATGTTCTTGTTTTCAGATCTGATATTTCATGTGACTACTACTGTTTAAAAGGGGCCAGGGACACAGAAACCAGACCTCTTCCTTTATATTTGGTGTCCCTGACAGTTGGCTGGAGAAACAGATTTTCTGCTTTGCTGAAACATGGTGGATGTGGGTTTCAGTCTTGTCGAGATGACAGAATTGAATTTGTCTCCTGCCTGGAGAAAATCTCATAGAGCTGTGCAATACGCGAAACATTGTACCTATTTCATTTGTAGTTTTTAATTAAATTGCAGCGCTCTGTTGTTCTCAACTGTGGACTGGGTATCCTCTCAGTATATCTGCTGGGTCACATTCCTCTGATCTGTGTGAAGAAATGTCAGTTTGAGGACCCTAAATAGGAATTCACTAGTCTTAATTAAATTGGCAGGAGTCGTGGACATACACAGAGTTCTAAATGTCTGGATAGCTAACTCTGAAAACAGAGGAATTTTCCAGGATTCAGGTGACTAGGTGACTTGGTACGGTTTGGTAGTCAAGCCTAGATCATCACTAAAGAATTTGGATCCTTTTCTGGTCTATGGTTAAGAGGATTTTGTCAGAAATTCTGGCTTTTATTGTTGTCTGAGGTTCATGTGTAATTTTGTGGAATTTTTGTACTTCTCCAGTGTAACGGTTAAAATAAATATTAACCATTTTCCATATTACAGTTGTCCTGATGGTAAAATTGTAACATTATCACCTTACTTAGAAAATGTTTCATGTGCTTGTTTTGAGGCGATTTTGGAGATTGTCGATGGAAAGATTCTATCTGCTCTTGATATAAACAGATCCAAGTTTGCAATGGCTGAAGCGTGCCACTGACTTAACGTTTTCAATTGTCGTCTGCCATTATATTTCCCTGACCAATGCAGACACGCCTGAACAGGGCAGTGTGCAACGTTATTGCTTGTAATGCATCTTCACATTGATTAGAGTATGTCTTGGCTCTGTGATGCTCTTTGGCATGTGGTTATTGGAATCATAAGCCACTTTAGGAACTGCAGGGGTTAAAACAGACTTTTGACATTGCAGTAGCTAGAAAATCTTATGTGTTGGTGGTTGTTTGTTTTTGGTGGGTTTTTTTGTTGAAGACATAATTATCTCTAGCTTGTCTATCAGGAGAAGGTCTAGGTATAGGTATTTACAACTCAGTTGACTATTTAAACTATTTATAGTAAATGGAAAGAGATAACATCCTGAGGGCAGTTCATCAGACCTAATTTAGATGTGTCTGCATTAGATGAGATGAATCATGCTTTAGAAATGCCTTCAAGTGATGATCAAAAGCCCACACTTTTGACTATGTCAGACATAAAGTTCAGTGAGTAGAATCCCATTCCTAGTAGCTGTTATAGCAGTCAAAATTCAGAGGTTGACATGACAGAGGGACTGAGTCAGGATTGCATTTAAACACTTATTGAATATTTTATGAGCCTGTAGAGGTGGAATTTGCCTGGAACTATTTGGAGAAGACAAAACTGAGACAAATAAGTCCCTGATGATATGTGTAGACATTAAATAATGGTGTTCAGTCATGTCAACATACTTTACGTTGTTTCTGTTCCATATCCTTTTATGTGTAGTTCTCCTCTTCTTTTGCCTAATTACCTACTTTTGAACACTGCAGAAAATGCTTGGAGATCATAAACACAGTAAAGCATTTAATAATCTCAATAATTTCCCTAGTACTCTATTTTAGCAATGTGGTTCCCCCCGCCCCGCCCCTTCAGCTAAGCTATTTAGAGGGATTCTATACAAGAGTTAAATCAAACCCTTAGTTTAACGAAGGGTAGATGTTTTCTGGGCACCAACTCCTGTTTGCCTGTCATACAGATTCCAGTGCTTTTACTCATTGTTACTTTCACACACCAAATCCTCATGTTCAGCTTCTCATCCACCAGTACCCCCAAGTCCTTCTCCTCAGGGCTGCTCCCAATCCAATCTCCACCCAGCCTGTACTTGTAGTTGGGATTGCCACGACCCCTGTGCAGGACCTTGCACTTGGCCTTGTTGAACTCCATGGGGTTGGCAGTGGCCCACCTCTCCAGCCTGTCCAGGTCCCTCTGGATGGCATCCCTGCCCTCCAGCCTGTCAACCACACCTCACAGCTTGGTGTCATCGGCAAACTTGCTGTGGGTGCAGGGTGGTGTCAAGGGCTTTGCACAAGTCCAGGTAAATGACATCGGTTGCCCTTCCTTTATCCACCAAGGTCGTGACCCCATTGTAGAAGGCCACCATATTCGTCAGGCATGATCTGCCCTTGGTGAAGCCATGTTGGCTGTCACCAATCACCTCATTTTCCATGTGGCTTGGCATGGTTTCCAGGACAATCTGCTCCATGATCTTGCCAGCCACAGGGATGAGACTGACTGGCCTGTAGTTCCCTGGATCCTCCTTTTTCCCCTTTTTAAAGATGGGGGTTGTGTTTCCCCTTTTCCAGTCAGTGGGAACTTCGCCAGACCGGCACGACTTCTCAAATATGATGGATAGAGGTTTAGCAACTCCATCCGCTAGTTCAAATTAATAATATTGGCAACAAATGCATCATCAGAATCTGAGCTTTGGGTTTAAAATATTTACTTCCCCTTACTTTGTGAGGACACATTTGAAATATGGCCAGCTACTGTTATCTATGGAAGCCTTAAATAATATATTGAAAGAATTTAAATTATTTCATTCTGAAGAGGGTGTTAATTCTGAAAACAAGAGGGAGCACTTTAAAGATAGATAAATAAATAATAAGGTTTGCTAAAATTGTTCATGGCTTCCCATTCTTCAGGTTTTCCTGTTCATTTAATTCTGTTTACTTTTTTTTTTTAATCTGGAGTAAATATGCAGCAGACAAGAAAAAGCATCTTTTTTGATTGAATCATCAAATAAAGAGAGAAGGCAGTTAGGCCAGGTTGTAGTGAAATCCCAAGAATGCAAAGGCGACTGGTTTGTAAGGAAATTAAAAAAATACTGTCATGAGCTGTACCTAGTCCCTATACTGTACAGTTTATCAACAGAAAGACTTCTCCCTTTGTGTACTCACATTGCTCATTCAGCCATCCTAACTTCTGTATTAAGGTAGCTATTACTTTTTTCCGTCATGTGCACATAGTGTTTCATTCATCCATATGGAATTTAATCTGCCATTTTATTGTCTGATCACTCAGTATGAATAACATTGTTCTGCCAGATCTTCATAGTCACCTTTAATATATTTATCCTGTTTAATTCTGTAAAAATAAATTTTTTTGTAGCTTTATTTTTTTTTTTTAGTGCCTGCTGCAGATCATTTGGGCATATATGGGTCCATGCACATCCAAGTCCATAGGAACTTGTTGAGACCCTGAAGGGAGTTTTCATCCAGCAAATTGACTCCTTATTCTTATGTTTTCTTTCCTATCTACTACTAATTAAATTTATATTTATTTATATATCAATTAATTATTTTGTAATTATAATTAATTATTATTACCTTATGACATTAAATGCTCTTCAAGAGGCAAATGTCCTCCCCTTCCATATAAGATATTAGATAATGGTGTTCCCCAGGACTCGGTACTGAAGCCAGTTCTGTTTTTTATCTTTATCAATGATCTGGACGAAGGGACTGAGTGCATCCTCAGTAAGTTTGCAGATGATGCTGAGTTGGGTGGGAATGTTGATCTGCCTGAAGGTAGGAAGGTTCCACAGACGGATCTGAACAGGCTGGATCGATGGGACGAGGCCAATTGTATGAGGTTCAACAAGGCCGAGTGACAGGTCTTGCACTTGGGTCCCAACAACCCCATGCAATGCTACAGGCTTGGGGATGAGTGACTGGAAAGCTGCCCAGCGGAAAAGAACCTGGGAATGTTGGTTGCCAGCCAGCTGAATATGAGCCAGCAGCGTGTCCGGGTGGCCAAGAAGGCCAATGGCATCCTGGCTTGTAACAGGAACAGTGTGGCAGCAGGACTAGGGCAGTGATTGTCCCCCTGTACTGGGCACTGGTGAGGCTGCACCTCAAATCCTGTGTTTTTCTTTGGGCCCCTCACTACAAGAAAGACATTGAGGGTCTGGAGTGTGTCCAAAGAAGGGAACGGAGCTGGGGAAGGGTCTGGAGCACACGTCTTTTGAGGAGCAGCTGAGGGAGCTGGGGTTGTTTAGCCTGAGGAAGAGGAGGCTCAGGGGAGACCTTATCAATCTTTACAACTACCTGAAAGGAGATTGCAGAGAGGTGGGTGTTGGTCTTTTCTCCCAAGTGACAGGACAAGAGGAAACTTGTGGAAGTTTGGATTGGACATTAAGGAAAATATCTTCACTGAAAGTGTTGTCAGGCATTGGAATGGGCTGCCCGAGGAAGTGGTTGATTCACCATCCCTGGAGGTATTTAGAAGATGAGTAGCCTCTACCAATTTGACTACAGTTTGAACCGTAATATGATTTTGAGTCTCCTCTGTAGAGTTTGAAGGCTGCCTTAATGAAAATGACAAAAGCTAGATGTTTTATAATCAGCATTTATTGGGATTTAGATTTGGCATTTTTTAGAGCACTGGAACAATAACTTGTATCTTCTTTTGCAGAAGGACGTAGCATAAGTAGGAATGTAATTTGTAGCAGATTAATAGAGAAAGTTTCACTTCAAGGAAGCAAGTGATGGAGAGTATGCAAAAAGCTTATACTGTCCCAGTTGTAAAGAAAGAATAAATTTTGCTGTTGCATGATATTCAGTTCAATGGAAAGCTTTGTTTGGCAGATTTCTCTAAAGAGTCAACTGTTTGAGAGAATTAAGACATTTGGAATAAAAGAGTATCATGTTTTCAAGGAAGCTGTGATTCCTTTCAAAGGAAACCGTTAATAGAGAAAAGCCAAACCACAGAAAAATGAGGAATCCTTTCTGATTTTTACATACTTATGATGGTATGACTATCAGTTTAAAAAAGTTATGTAGAAATCACCATCATGTGTACATGTATACTGATTTCATAAGTGCCTGCATGCATGTTAGAGGAATGCTGTGTTTTTTCTGATAATTAGTATGAGTTTATATATTAAAAAAAATATTATTCTTTTGTGACAAACACTGCAGAACATTTTATGACTGCTTTTTCTAGAAGTGTGCTAGCAGTTGTGATTTTTTTTGTTTGTTTCCTTGTTGTCTGTAATTCTGATTGAGACTATTAATCATTATAACAACAGACTCATTTTTTCTTTCTCCACAATTCAAGTTTATTTGTTTTGTTTACATGTAGTGAAGCTAGACTACAAACTCTGAGAAGATTATCTTTTGTTGTGTGTTCATATACCATTTTGTGCAGTGTGCTTCCAATGGAGAGTGTTTCCTGGAGCTTCCTAAAGAATGTTCAAAAGCTATTTAGATCAGAGCCAAGTACCTAGTGATAGTTTAAATAATTTTTTAGTTCTTTAGATTCCTTGAATTGTAACAGAATACTAGTTTCTGACTGTTCACATTCCAAGAAAAGTGTTTAAGGGCAAAAGGCTAGAGACAGAAGTAATGAATTATTAAAAGATTAAATAACATCTGCTACACTGAAAAACTTAAGCTCAAATTATTTTCCTAATGAAAGAGTGAATTAAGGATAATTGTTATCAGCTATAAATATCAACACTAAGTACATATATTACATAATGGAAACCAATGGATCCATAGGCTGGATTGCTAGACTGAGATACTATAAAAATTCTAATGACTAAATAAATTTTAATAATCCCCTTCTACCAGAAGCGCTTGCATTATGAGGTGACAGAGACGCATCTCGGGAAATTCAGAAAAGGGACTCTGTTCTTGATTTTCTTTGTTGAACATTTATTTTCCTTTAAATAGTTAAGTTGATTCTGTTATGCTCCTGAATGACATTTCTAAAGGTATTTGATTGCTGGCCATGTTAAGATTTTAGCTTTACACAACTGTTAGTGGGGAAACTAGGCCATGTGGAGAACTAATTAATTAGCAGCTATGCTATTAGTTGTAAGTGACTGGGTTGTAGAAATAACCTGTTCTGCTTAAAAAAAGGATATAGGTAATTGGGAAAACAGATTTAAAAATATGATGCTTTGTTTAGCTGAAAAGTGTAGACTGGGGATTTTTAGAGGCCGGAGAGTGGGAGTGAGTGAGTGGCTGTGTGGTGCTTAGTTGCTGGCTGGAGTTAAACCACAAAAAATGTGAAGGAATAATTTGTGTAGCCCTTGGGGAAAAAAGCAGACAGAGAAAAAACTGAAGTCTCAATTAAAAAAAAAAAAAATTAAAGAAAAGTTTGAATTCAGTGGTGCTGCAATCTCTTGAGTTTCGTACCAATTTCAGTGTAACTGGTGGAAGATAAAGGTAGCAGAAAGATAAACGGGCATTCTGTTAAGCCTTGTCTGGTCTCAGTGTGATTTTAATCACTAGCATATTGCATAGTTATCTTCTTTTACTGATACACTTCTGTCATGCATTTTAAATCAAGTCCAAAAGATTTCCCAAGTGTTACACATTTATATGTAAAGTGAAATATTGTTTACTGAAAAAAATGCACATTTGAAGGGACAAAAAGTACTTATAAATTTATGATATTTTACTGTTTTAAAAAAACCCCAAACCCTACATTTAGGTGCCATTTTACAATTAATTTTTTCCTTTTGAATAACTCCTCTGAATTCATACATAGTTCTGTTTCTAATGGAACCATAAAACTTAAAAACCCCAAGATATGAAATATGACACCATAGAATAATGTAGGTGAAAGGAACCTTTGTGCTATCCAGCCTCCTACTCATCTGCTGTGACTCGTTCATCCTACTGATGAACGTAAAGCCATCTGCAAAGTTAGGCAGGTTACTCAGGGCCTTTCCCAGCTAAGGTTTGAAATTCTCTAATGGCAAGGACTGAACAACTCTCTGGGTATCCAAATCCAGTGCTGAATCACTCATTCTGGAAGAGTGTGTCCCTATATCCCTTCATAATTTGCTTTGTTGAAACTTTTGGCTGTTGCACCTTGTCCTTTTGTTGTGCTCTCTGTGAACTGACTGCTCTGTCTTCCATAATGTTGTTCAGGTTGTGGAGGGTGTTAGTGGAAATAGATCTTCCCTAAATCTTCTCTTCAAGCGGAACAAATTGATGTCAGTTGGCTTTTCCTCAAGTTGTGTGCTCCAACCTGATGGTTTATTTTTTTTAGGGTCCATTTAACAGAACTGCCTCCAGTCTGTTGATTCAGTAGTATTTAGAGCCCCAAACTATACCCGGTTTTCCAGGTGGGGCCCCACATGTGTTAAATAAAGGGAGAATAATTGTTGCCTTTGATCTTCAGGCTCTGCTCACCCTCATACAACCCAATGTGTTGTTAAACACCCACTGCTGCACCAGCACCTTTTATGCACAGCTCTTGCCCCACCACTCAGTCCCCAGTACCAATTCAAGACTTCAAATTTGTCTTGGTTGAACGTCGTGTGAGAGTCCACAAGGCTCTATAAATAAGCTGGGTTTCTTGTCTGAGGTGAGTGTCTGTGTCCCCCTCCAGTCACAATCATTTTAGGCTAAGGAGGAACAAAGGGGCACAGTGCTTTCCTTTATCTAGATGTGTGCCTGTATCTTGCTTTTTCATGCCCTTGTGGAAGCTGTCACACCCCCAGTCCCTTAGTACATTTCATCTGAGGGGAATGGAGATTTTTTTGGGGATGGCAAGCCCAACATCCTGTGCTGCATTAGGCACAAGGGGGGCTCCTGGCCCTCAGGACCAGTGACACCACAGCTGGAGTGCTGTGTCCACTACTAAACTCCCATGCATGAGAAAGATAAGGACATACTAGGTTGGGTCTGGCAAAGGGCCACTAGGATGTCAAAGCAACTGGAGCATCTTTCATATAAGAGAGGCTGAGAGAACTGGGTTGTTCAGCCTGGAGAAGAGGCGGCTTACATTTTATCCATGTTTATAAATACCTGATGTGAGGCAATAAAGGAGGCAGAGGTGGACTATTCTCAGCTGTATGCAGTGGAAGGTCAAGAGTCAATGAGTACAAATTGAAATACAGAAAATTCTATTTAAACATAAGAAAAAACCTTTTTACTGTGAACGTGATCTTGTATTGGAGCAGGTTGCCCAGAGAGATTGTGGAGTCTCTATCCTTAGACATACTCAAAACTTGACTGGACAACCTACTCTAGTTGATCCTGCTTTGAGCAGGAAGTGGAACTGCACAATCTCCCGAGGTCCCTTCCAACCTCACGTATTCTATGATTCTTGTCTGTTTTCATTAGGCATTAATTTTCTTTTCCTCTGAATGGCTTTTCCAAAGTCAAGTATATCCTCCTGTTGTGCAAACTGCCTTTACTATTTCAAGAAGGATCATACTGTCAGACAGTGATCTGTTTGTAAAAGTGTCGTCAGAGGTTTGTCAAGAGAGGTATTTGTACCCCTAAATTGACTCTTTTGACAAGTTTTCCACAGAGCTCATGTATTTCAGGTTTGTGTCTTTCAATTTAGATGATGACTTTGGCAGCAGAAAGTAGACTTTCTTTGGCTACAGCTCTTTGTGTTCTTTTGTTTCTCTGTGTCTTCCACGTATATAGAAATGTAGGTCCTGCACAACTGAAGATCCTCTTACTCTTCTTCAAGCTTGTCCTAATCTGAGGATTTAAAGAACTTCAGTAATCTTTCTTTTCCTGCCTGGTGATTAAGGAGGCTCTCAGGACCACTTGCTACTTGCATCTACACAGGCTGGGAGATGTTTTCCTGGGTACCTTTGCATATGTGTGTCTGACTCTGTTGGACATAGTGTAACAGACTACCAGAACTTAATAGGTGTTCTTTGCTTACTTACTGTGCCTCTGGTAGCTTTGCCAGTTACTATGCAGTCATCCTTGGATCTTCTTTTTGAATGCCCAGACTCCTTTTCTTGTAGATTAGGTCAGTGTTTACCAGATTTCAGTACTGAGAGTGAATATCCTTTTTATGCAGCTGATTCAGTCTTTGAGAGAATTCGGACAGTTTGCTGTAAGAGTACAAATAGAAGAAAAAGGCCACTTGAGGGGAAAGAAACCCCACAGATGAGAGAGATTGCTGTTCAGAACTGCAAAGTGGATGATCCTTATGACCCCATGGTTTTCATTTCTTATCCCTGGTCTGATGAACTGCTGTTTATTGGCTTGTGTCAGAGAGTAGCTTCTCATTTTCCATGCATACCTTCAAACAGTACTAAACGCTTGGATATTGGATATTGCTGCCTGTTTCATTGAATCAGCCATTCCAGCTTTCAGTTTTTCCTGGCTCCAATATTGTTGAATGTTATAAAGCATGCAGCTGACAGAGGAAGATTATATTTATAAACACTGAGATTTATTTGACTTGGAAACTGATTGGAGACTTTAAATGTACATAAAATTTGAATGCTGCTATTCAGAGGGGAAAGAAAGGCCCTTTGGCCCAGCCAAGTATTCCAGCTATACTTATTCCCATAGAAATGCCAACTTACTGTTGCTGCTGTCGTTTCTGATGGATTAATACTTGGTCATAGTAGTCAGCACTGTGGACTGGTTCAAGTGAGTGTCTTTTACAGCATTCTGCCTGTCAACTTCACCCCAACGTTTCAGAGAATATCTTCAATAATTTTTCAAGAGACTGGCTTTTTTCATCCAAAACAAACAGTAAGGATCAACTATTTGTTCATGTTCTGGTCTGTTTCCAGACTCATGTGCATCCTGTGTTAGTCACCTCTTAAGAGGCTCAGGGGGTTTATTTTGAATATCCAGTATCTTCTTCATTCTGGAGAGCTTCTGGAGATTTCTCCTGCCCGTGTCTGTATGATGCTTACCCCCTTCTTAGCTATTGCTTTGGCTTAGGAGAGCTGAAGAAATACAGTGATTGCTAATGTGTAAACTCGCTTTCTGAATAATTTGTGCCTTAGGACATATTCCGAAACCTTCTTGCAGGTGATAGCAAGGCTTCAATGAGACCAGGGAGTCATTCCACCTAGGTTGTAAGAAATTATGTAAAGTCTCGGCAAAGGAGTATGCTTATTGACACTATATGTTAAATATTCTTTGCCTTTTTATTTGGAGATTATATTGTTGTTTGGGAAGATCGTTTTGCTTCTCTATCGTTTATAGGAAGTGCTGGAGTATGGCGATCTCTGGATAGGACTGTCTCAGTTGAACATCTCAGAGCATAGTGAAAGTGAAGGTACCTAACAGGATTCAAGCACACTCTGCAAAGATGCAAATCACCGCTGTGTCACTTCTGAGGATTGTTCCTTTTCCTGAGACTTCATAGAGCTGTGTCTTGAAGATATGTTAACTTTTTTTGAACATGTTGTTGTGCCTGAGACGTTCGGGTGGGTCGTTGCCTTTTGCAAAGCGGTCATCCTCTTAGGTACAGGCCCACTTCTCCAGATGACCTGTGGGAGTGAATGGTGCTTGGAGTCAGTGCCCTGCGGTTTGCATGCATGCACTGCTGTTCAAAGGGGAAAGAAAGAGTTGCTGACAGTAATGGAGTTTCTTTAGAGCACGCAGATAATGCATCTGGAGTTCTTTACCATTTTATTTAGGTAAGAATCAAGCAATGAAAGGAAATTGCTTAGTTTTGAGAGGAAGAGGCAGTGGAGTATGCTCTGTCCTTTCATACCACATACATGTTGAGTATGTAGGGTCAGGACAGGAAAGCTACTGTTGGAGCTGAAGGGCTCTGTGCAGGTTATAGTGGTTAGATTCATGTCTGTGATGTAAAAACATTTTTAAGAAATGCATCTCAAAGACCTTCATTTACAAGAAGATTAATTCTTTCTTCATCCATATTTATTGATTTAGTTAACTCCTGTCAATGAAGAGATTGGCAGTCTTCAAGCCATTCAAATGTCTCTGGTCCCAAACTGCAGTTTTGATGACTCCTTATGATCCTGATAATCCTTCAGCAGACTGTCAAAAAGCTTTTCAGTAGGCTCTATTAAAACATGTCTTGATATGTTCAATGTGTAGGACAAAATGAAATGTTTATTTCAATAATAATAATTAATTCATTTTTCTTTTTTTTTTTCCTGAGTATATGGAATGAACAGCTAAGTACAGGAACAAAATTATGACATTGATATTTTATGATCAGCCATTCATATCTGTTATGTACATGAACTGAAGTCCATCAAAAAAATCTTTTTTCTCTAATTAAAATATTTTCAGCTTGATGAGAACTGAGGCTCTTCCTGTAAACACCAGGAAAGAAAAGACATTTTGCAAATAGCTCAGGAAGAGAAAATAGAGAGAGAGCTGAACTGAGGTGAAATAGGAGCTGGATAATTCAAAAATTATACACTTCTAATCAAAGATCTATGTCCCCTAATATTTACAGCTATCTGGAATAATCAATCTATGCAAGCTTTTGCTTGCTATTGTAATTTTTTTGAGGGAACAGTTTGTGTTGCTGAATTTCTTCCCCAATTTTTTGTGAATTCTGATTGGCTTCAGGAGCTGATGTTCATAAAGTTTAGGTCATATGACGCAGGGCACGCACCACTCTAGATTTAAACAGGAGGTCTTCTGCCAGTCTTTCTTCATCCACAGATAACTCCTCTATTCATGTGAACATGGTCTTTTTCTTTCATAGCATCTGAGGCTCTCTCATATCTCACTTATTGTTGGTATTGGCAGTCTACTTAATCATACTTCATTATAGCATGTGGCTTAAACTTACACTTTTCTTTTACAGTTTGGAAGAACAGAAGTAATTGATAATACGTTAAATCCAGATTTTGTAAGAAAATTTATAATGGACTACTTCTTTGAAGAAAGAGAGAATCTGCGATTTGATTTGTAAGTTATCAATCTTTGAATATTGCAGCCTCTGTAAACATATTAAGTTTTGTCTAGCATAAAATTAACCTAAAAAGTGATAGTATCTGTTGACATGGAATACATTAATAAAAATTATTGATATAGCATTGCTTTCTCAGAAATAAACCTGTAACATGACCAAGTTTTAAGAAATTGGCAGGTGTTAACTAGTCAAAGTACAATCATACTTACAACCATTATTTTTAGGAAGTATTTAGGTAGCTAAAGATGTTAAAATGTTAAAATATTCTTGCAGCATCACCACTAAAACAGGTACAGAGATACTGTCCAGAAATAAAATATTGTACAAACAGTACAGAGCCAACATTTTCTTCATTAAATAAATGCCAGTATGCATCTAAGTATACTAGATTTTAATATTTTAACATGAAAGCAGTTGTTCTAGAAGTAGTTAACTTTTGACATTATTCCAGATGTGCTCATTTCATTCCACTGAATTTGATTTGGTTTGATTTTCGCTTTACACGTTTTCTTTGGAAAATGGAATTGAGAGTCCAGTCAACAGGTCACCTTGCATGTCATCTCTTACATTTCAGCCCATTCTTATTTCAGTCTTTGTGATGATCAAGCTTGTCTTGTTCTTTTAATTCTCATCCTCTTTTTCATTAGCAATTCTTACTAACTTTTCTCTATGAGAGAGCATTTGAATAACCCTCATAGATAATTAAGGGAAAGCCATTCACTCAGTTTTACAGTGCAGTATATATAGTGTCCACAATTTTTCTTTATGTGTCTGTTTTAATTGAAGAGCCCTTTTCCTGTTTCTTTTCATTTCCTTTGCAAGATGTACTTTAACTTGAGTTTGGTCAATTCTTACTTTGTGTTCCTAAGATTTCCTTTATGTGTATTTTTTTTAATTTATTTGTGCCTGAGAAAGATTTAGGAAAATCATCTGTTACGTCACTTGATGATTAAATATATCAAGAAAGATGCAGTGTACTCTGCCTTTCTATACTTTCTAATAGTAAAGACTGAGGTGTTCTGATATGCTTAATGGAATTGCAACAAATCCTACTCAGGTGTTCGTTATAGCAGTGGTAAATTGTAGTAAGCTTCCCAATTTGAAGTTACATTGCAAGTTTGCCTTGATATAGAATCATAGAATGGTTTGGGTTGGAAGGGACCTTAAAGATCATCTAGTTCTCAGCCTTTCTTCATTGGAGAGGTGCTCCAGCCCTCTGATCGTCTTCATGGCCTCCTCTGGACTCTCTCCAACCAGTCTATATCCTTTTTATGTTGAGGACCCCAGAGGTGAACGCAGTACTTCAGGTGGGGTCTCATGAGAACAGAGTAGAAGGGGAGAATCATCTCCTTTGACCCACTGTCCAAAAAAATAAATAAAAAAACAAAGCCTCTCCTGCATCTGCTGCAGCTGAAAGGGAGCAGACCACCAGGGTTCGTGGGGGTGCTCTGGCACCGTGCCTGGCCAGGTACCCATGCTACACTGGGCTGAGCACGGCCCTGGCCATTGCTTGGTGGTGCAGTGGCACAGGGCGATGACGCTTGGTGGAGCTACCGTCACCCCAGGTGGCTCATTTTCCCCACTGAGTTGGTTCTTCTGACTGCAGGACAATTCTGTCAAGGCCAGGAGCGTGGAGGAGAAGCTCCAGCACTGTGAGCAGAAGCTGCTGTACCTGGTGTGATGAGTGGCCAACCTGCCCCCTTACAGGGACTTTCATCTTTCCCGATCTCAGGAGGGAGAGCAGGGAGCTGGGAAACTGCATTTATTGCATTTCTGTCTTACGCACGGCAAAAGAGATGAAAAAAGACTTCATAATTTGCCTAAAATCTTCTGGCAAGTTCATGGTAATGCCGTTTTTAAATCCTGTAGGCTTTAGTCTCAATATGCTATTTACTTATCCAAGTAGGTGTTTTGAAGCAAGTTTGACAGTCTCTTGATTTTTATTCCCCACCCTGAATTTCTGGAATGCGAATCAATCTGTACATTAAGCAGGGCATAAATTAAATAGGGCAGTGATCACATTAGTGATGATTTTTCCCATAGTAGGGGAAGAAATCGTGATGCCTGATAGATGTATGTTGGCAGTTAACGAAATTAGGTGTAGTTTTGCTGCTTTTGTTTTAAGTTGCCAGCAGAGTGTACTGAAAAGGTTTTGAATGGCAGCATTTCCTATATCATGGAAACAAAAAAAACCCTGTGTCTAATTTTTCTTTAGCTGTAAATGTCTTTTTATAGCATGTCAAAATGCTTCCTAAGTTAACAAGAAGTGTCTGAGGGATGAGTGAGGAAAAAAAGTCCATTGTGTTCAGCACACAGATAACAGCTAGATGTTTCCATGTAGATTTCCAACTATTTTGAGGAGTGAAAGGGAATACTCAATGCCAAGATAGATTACAGGGTGCTTCTAGGTGGCTAAGTACAAATTCTTTCATCTTCACCATGGAAGCCTGGTACAGACTTTTTGTTTTATTTTAGAAATGGGTTTGATGTCATTAAATCTGCCGAGTGTAACTGTTGTCTGCCATTTAAAACAACTAAGTAAGAGCTAGTCACCTTGTGAAATGAAGAATTCTCCAAATATAGGTGAAGCACTGCTGAAATAGACACAGTTGGGGCTGTGTAGGAGCCTTGATTTTGCTCCTTGAAGGATGCATGTAAGTTAGGGGGAGGAGGCAGTGCAATAGGAGAGCAAAAGAAATGAACCAAGAAAGAGAAAATTAAGCTCAGTCTAGGCAAAGAAAGGAAAGTCTGTAAAGAACTTCTGTATAAGCTCTATCTGAAAAGGACTTGGACCTGGAAAGGAAAAGAGCCTGTTTGATTCTGCATGTATGCAGAGAAATGGGTTCCTGTTCGTTTATTCATGAACAGCTGTAAATATCAAACATATGCTCTGTACTTGCCAGAAAGACCCGACTGCTTTCTGCTGCTGTTGTGGATTACCTGGACACACCTTTTCTGAACTCAAAGCTGAATAAGTGTTTTTGTTTGCCTGCGAGTGACCATATAGCCATAGTCTGTTAAATTACTTTACAGCCCCTTAACACTGATAGATAAGGAATGAAATATGGTAGAGTTAAAAATGTGAATCTCTCATAGCTACTTGTGGATTAAAACTTTCATTTAGGTCAGGACAGAAGCAGCTTTAAAAAATTTCCTTTTTTAAATTCCTCAGCAAAATTGTGCACTACCTTTAGCCGAAGCGTTTTTCAAAGAAAGTCCTCACATGATTCATATTTTTTACAAAAATAAAGCGGCAAGCATATGTCTGATTTTTGGTGTTCTGATAAATGAGCACGAGCAACCTCCTAAACTGTACAGCCACCAATGTCTCAGACCCCTTTCTGTTCATATCTGATGATTTGTTACTGATTTTACCAGTGAAATAGTT
This sequence comes from Rhynochetos jubatus, assembly GCA_027574665.1. NCBI lineage: Eukaryota > Metazoa > Chordata > Aves > Eurypygiformes > Rhynochetidae > Rhynochetos > Rhynochetos jubatus. The sequence goes on from CM050652.1 coordinate 16,410,072, forward strand.
CTTTAGTTGTATAGCTAGCCCTCAGGTCAAATTACCAGTTGTGGTTTTCTGTCCAGTGTCACCAGACAATATGCAATTACTTTTTTTACTTTTTTTTTTATTTAAAACCCCTCTCATGTTAGTGTTTTTTATAGTTAATCCTTTATTTAAAAATACGTTTCTAAAATTCTGACTGTGCTGCACCACATGCAGCTGTGTTACAGTATTCCTGTCCTGATTTGTGATCTGGTCCATACAACCAGCTGTGGCAGCTCAACCCAAGGGGTCACTTCCACACGGTGGGAATGGGAACGTGCAGAGGAGGTGGATATGGGCACAGAGGAGACTTTTTCAATTTAGTTACTGCTGTTGAATCTGAATGTAGGATTTCATAAAAATATTACGGTGGATTATCTGATAAAGGTGGAAGACTATGAAAGTACGGAGATTAGTAAACCCCAAATAACTTTTCTCTTTTTTTTTTTTTTTTTATCTAGCTTGAATTTCCATTAATTTAATTTTTTAAGTCTGACTTGATAGTGTAAGGGAAACAATGGCATTTTCTAGCTGGAGGAAGAACAAGATGATGACAAGATGACAAGAAAAAAAATCAAACTCTCGCTAAAAACGATTTAGTTTATTGACAATTACTTGTATTTAATTAGTCAAATGACTGAAAAATTACCTAAGAAAATAATTCACAAGCTAGGGGGTTCTTTTTAAGGTTAATTTTTAATTTTTGTTCTATTTTCTAGCAGATTTCTTTGTTCAAACAGGAGTATCAGAATAATTTCTCTTAGTAGCCTGCACTTTGTTGAAAACTATTTCGTTTCAATTAGCTAGCGAACTGTAATGCTATAATCTACGATGATTCAATTTGCCTTCCTTACTGGTGAGACTTCCCTTCACCTATCTGTTTGTGCAGATTTCACATTTCGAAATAAGTGAAAGAATTGTTTGATTTTTTTGTTTCTTTGCATTGTCCTCAGATCTGTCATCTGGCAACTCTGATACAGCTTTCCTTTTTTTTTTCCAGCTATGATGTTGACTCGAAGAGTCCTAACCTATCCAAACATGTAAGTTTTTCCTCACTATTACACTTTCTTGTGCTGAAATGCTTACGCATTCCTAAATATGTTTATTTTCTTTTGACTGTAAGTAATGTCAGATGCGTAGAGCCAAATACAGTGACTGTGCTGTGATTAATAACATATATAAAATGCTTGTGAGTGTAATTTACAGGAGGAATGTCCCATTAAAAGGGCATATTTAAGTACACATGTATACCTTTTCAGATATGTGATATGCTGCATTTTGTTGATACTTCTCTGGGTCCTAAAATTTGTAAACATGTTTTGATTGTGTCCCAATTAATAGTATTAGAAACCTTTTATGCTCATATAATCTTGAAGTGGAAGGGATGAAATAGTAAATTTAAGAATCAGAGGTGTGAGAGCAGAATTCAGAGGCTTCTAAGTAATTCTTTTTAAAATAAATACAGGAATTATTTGATAAGAGAACCTTTCAAAATCTGAAGCAAAGGAAAAGAGAATGATGGAAGGAATTTTGCGTGTGTGTCTTCACTGTGAAAAGATGAGACTTATAGCCATTGAGCTCTAGTAAGGTCATCCCTGTAAAGATTTAAAGTCCCTGGCAAACTGTGTTCCATCTCTGTTCTCATGGAAAGGTGGTCTGAATAACTGCAGTGCTAGCTAGGAGGGTGCAGAAAGTAGAAGTTGTCATCCCTGTACTGTCTTCAGCAAGGATAAAGCGTCATTCTGGGCTTCTGCCCAAGATTGTTTGCATTTCTGTACTAAGTACTTTATCTGAATTCTTTTCTTTTTTTCTTGGAACATACTTCTTTGTACAAAAGCCTCATAATTAAGTTTTAAAAGAAAAGACACAAGATAATTTTGTCACTATGGAAGTGCAAACAAAGATATATGCAAATATATAGCCTAGATTTCATTGTTTGGTTACTGAAACAGGAATTGAAGTTTTGAGGATCTTGCTGTGCCCATGGCGGGGGTGGGGGGGGAGCAATGAGAAAACAAACCAATGTTTTTGAAGACTATTCAAGTACATCTTGACTTACTTGTGTGCATGTTACATTCTAATTAGTACAGGCTAAGCATACTCAGACACATTAGTCCTGTATTTTAAACAATGCCAATTTCCTGGAATCTTCAGTTGTGGAGGGAAACTTTAGACATTAACATTAATATCAGAAATATTTATTTCCCTCCATTGTCTTTAAAGAAATTTCTACAAATTGGTGTAGGCTTGGTATCTGTGCTGAAGGCCTCCAAACTATGCCCTATCATATTATGCATGGGAAGGAGACGATGGCTCAGAGAACCCTGTAAAAATATGGGAGCTAGAAATGGTAACCACAGCAATTAATTTCCACCATTTCCCAAGTGCTCATGGTTGGTCTGGAATGTTCGTTTTGCTGTCAGCTTCCTGTGCCTCTTTCCCATAGCTCTTAAGAATTTGGGCAGTGAGTACGTAAGAAGTGAGCAGAGCTTTGCTCGTATCCATGCACTGGGAGCTTGGTTTTCTGAAAAATGTCCGGTCAGTAGTATTTATATAGCCAGGCTGCTCATGTGTTGTTGTCACCTTGTGTGGACTAAGATCTTCCTTATTCCTAAAAATAGCTGTCGACCCATTCCCTTGAAAATACTGGGCAGTGTCATTTACTAGTTGAAGAGTTTGAGGGAGGAAAAAAGTCAGCCTGAAGAATTTCAATTTCAGTGACTCAGTTTTGGCAAAATGAGAAGGAAATGAAGCAAGTTTTATAACGGATATATGAAGTAACCACAGTAAACAGTGCTGCCATTGTAGCTGTCTGTATCAATGTTTATAAAACTAGCTACCTGAAATTAGACTTTTATGTTCATGGTAACTTCCTGATTTAAGAAAAACAACAGAGTAATGAGCATTTGTCATTGATAACAGACTGTGGAACTAATAGGAATTAATCACAGAAAGTCCACCAAAAAAAAAAAAAACCAACCCAAAAAATCCCAACAAACCCACAAAAACCCAGAAGAAAATTGTGGAATACAATTTCAGTGTAGAAAATGGTGTTGTTTTAGAATATGTCATGCCTGATGTTTTAAAAAATTAATGAGGAGGTAAAATCAGATGGATTTTAGCCATTTTAAAAGACTTAATCTTTATGGAAACAGTATTGCAGTGTCAGATCAGTTGAAGGACATAGTTTACAAATGTATTTTTTGCAGGGCTGTTTCTCTCTTCAGTGGGATTACTTCTCAGATCCAATTTGCTTTATGAACCCATGACTAACACAGCTCAGAGATGGGAATGAGCGGCCTGGGCTGAGAGAAGGGTCAGAACTACTTGTACAGATATTCACTACTATACTCAGTATCATAAAGTTACGGTTTGCTGTATAGGAACCAGTGTCTCAAATCTCATTCCTGTTTGCGAACAAATGTCACAAGCTACTGTTACCACTAGTGCCAGTGATGCTGGGAAGAACAGAGTTAGCAACCTCTTTCCACTTGCAAGATGAGGATTTCGGTGGCAGCATCATATTTTTTTCAATATACACACAATGGCTTAAAAATCCATTCATATTTTTATACTGCTTATATTACAGGGAGATATAATATGAAAATTAGCTGATTTTTAGTTATATAGTTAAATTGTAAACCACAAAAATAAAGTCTATCATTAAAGCAATGCTTGTGTATAATTGTCAGTCCAGGATGCTAATACAGATTCTGCTCAGACTTGAATTTCTGCCCACATAATTAATTTCCAAGTAAATCAGAGAATCAGTGTAGAAAAATTGCTTCATGAAAGCGGTTAAAATGGTCCAGTTAAAGAAGGTAAAGAAACAAACATGTTTCTAATGCTTTTAAAATTTTTCCATCTCATTTTCATTGATGAAAAGGCAATATAAAAACAGTAAGTGGAGTTCATCAGAATTACTTCTGCAAACATAACCCAGTGTTACATAAAATATGTAATAGTGAGTATTTTATGATTCATTATTGCATTATATCATTAAGATGCGAATGTGTTCTACAATAATGAACAGCCCAGATAAATGGGAAACCAAATTTGTTCCAATGTGAAATATAAAATCTGAGCTTTTATGTTACTGCTTTTCAGGATTTTTTGGGGCAAATGTTTTGTACGCTGGGAGAAATAGTTGGATCACAGGGGAGCAGGCTGGAAAAATCAATTGTGTAAGTATGTCATTCGTGAATGTTGGATGAAATGTACTGCTTCGTGAGGTGAGAGTTGTGGGGCTTTTTGCTGTGAGATATCTGGATATACAGAATTGACAGACATGGCTTCTAAGAGAGAGTAAATTGTTAGGTACAATAGGAGTCTTTCTTTATACACTATGATAATTTAAGTTTTAATTTTGACAATTAGCAAAGGGACTGACATCCAGAATTTTTGTCAACTTCATTACATCTTGCATTAGAAATGGTTTGATAGTACTAATCTTAAAAATGTTTTCCTTTCTAGTTTGCAAATTAATACATTGTAAATCTTTACTGCCTTTTGTTCAAGCATCAAGGAAGAAAACCCTCACTGTTTCAAATTCAGACATTCCTACTTGTTTTTCTATTGTTCCCAATAATACAATTCCCAAACAATGAGGAAGTACAGAATATAAAATATTTTCTATTTATCCTACTAAATTTATCAAAAACTATCTTACGATCAATGGATTTTCCTCCCACTGAGAGGATTTTAGTGTTTGCAAACCATTGTTCATGGGATATACAGATATTTAAAATACGAATTATCTGAACAATCTTTGTTTTCTATTCCTAAGTAATGTTTGAATAATTGAAATATTTTACAATTTTTATCTAAATTTATGCTGCAAATTAAGGTATGACATCAAAAGCAAACATTTAAAGGTATAGCTGGACATCTCATGTGATAGCAATATCTTTTTATTTGGAATTTTTCTTTGTGGTTTTTTTTTTTTTTCTTTTAATAGTAATTGCACTGCAGTGAATGATCATGAATTTGGTTAATCTGTCTGATGGAGCATTCTTCTTGTTCCATTTTACTGGGTTCATTATGAATAATGTACCAGGGTTACTTCATTTAATTTTCTTCATCACTGATTTCCCTTTAAGGGCAGACAAAGTTTTCAGGCTTAGCAAGTCTTATATTATTCTGGGCCAAACTTTGGTGAAAACACCAAACTGGGCACATATTCTGACTTTGTATTCAAATAAGAAGAACCAGGATCTGGATGAACTACAAAACTTTGCAAAATTCATCCCTTTTACATTTTTAAATTTTTACAATTCCAGTGCAAGCGTAAGCTTGGAAAAGCATGTGACGCTTCCTATTTTCATGCTGAAAATAATGTCAAGTTGTCTCTAGAACTCTTTTTCTGGATGAAATAACAGTTCAAAACAGACCATTTAAATTGATAAACCAAAAGAAAATTTACACAGTTTTCCTTTAATTTAATGTAAGCATCCTTATGAAATCATAAAAACTTTAAGTAAAAAAATATTTCTCTTACAAAAACTATGGTAAACTTTGATTATGTTTTAAGTTGAGAAAATAATGGGATTTAATCTATTTGAATTTCTGAGACTGATGCATACCTGAAACAAATCCTTTTTGAATCATAAATGTCAGGGGTTGGCTAACGCTGCTTTGTGGGGAGGTAGTCCTGTAATTATGCCCTTCCAGTCCATTATCCTTGACTAAATTCTGTCTGTAAATGTCTTCCAATCATTTGGGTTTTGTACAAAGGCAGATTTTCAGCTCTTCAGCAGGACTTGATTTTTCAGCATGAACTGTACGCTAAACAAGTAACATAAAAAACCTTGAAGTCTTTGCAAAACATTTTCGCTTAGTGTTTTATCAAAATAAGCCTTTGATTTAGTTTCCCTAATTTACAGCCAACTGCAGATGACTCAAATTGATTTATAACAAATGTAAGCTGTTAGTTCTCTTGCTGAATTCCAGGAGTGCTGTGATCATTACTGCTGCAACATCCTTTAACAATATGATTCATATTCGCTTTAATATTCCACTTGAGGTTGGTAATAAATCCATTTTTGCTGAATTTTGAGGGGTTCCAAATATAGTTCAGTCACCTCATCGCTGTATTTACAGACTCGGTCTTTATGATAAGCCCCTAGTAAACCTCCCTGTCCCACCACATCCTCTTCTGCTCTCCTCACCCTCCCTAAGGCCTACACCACTACTCTTTACACTGTTTATTTTTAAATCAAGGGCTTAATTGTCCTATACATAAACCGTTCTATTAATATCACTACATGTTTCTTATTATTTCTCTTTTCTGTATTGGTGGGACTGTGCACACAGGGAACTGCTTCATTTTAAGAGTAAATAAATCTGCAGGTGAGGAAGGTTTCAGTATCTGCAGCATAATTCAGGAAAACTCTTACAAACACACTATTTAAAAACTTAAAACCACACCTATTCACACCGTAACATAATATATGTTAGTAGTAATAATACTTCACTGTATCACTTCCTTAAATAACTGGAAAAACTACCCGGAAGAAGGTACTGTAAAACTGCATCATTTCTGTTGTCATCAGTGTTTGCAGATGAACCTTAACTTTTAAGATGTTCTTCAATTTCAGTGGCTAATCACGTCTGCAATAAAATAAATATTGAAAAAACTTAACAGTAAAAAAAGTTTAGAAAAAGCCCAAACAAACAAACCAACATCAAAAAAACCAACACCCAAAAAACCCCAATAATTGACTACATCAGTATTATGAGTGTTACATTACTATTTAATAGGTTATGGCTAGTGGGGAACAGTAGGAAGCTGCTAACTGTAGTCTAGCTCCTGAAAAAAATACCCCTGCACAAACAAAACAGTGAATAATCAGCTGATCAGATTATGAGATTTCTAATAGGGTCATACAAAATTGTTAACTTTAGCAAATATTTTGGTTATTAGACAACACAGCAGTGTTGTGTCATTCTCCTCTTAATCTTATTCTGGATATTAAACTTTTTAAAACCTGATGAGGAAATAGCCTTGAGGACAAATGTAAGTGGCATAATAGAAGAGGTGTGTTAGGTTATGTGATTGAAAAGCTCGTCTGCAAACAAAGAAGAAGAGGGGTGCAGGGGGGAGCCCAAATAACACCTTGCCCTGCCTACTTCCAGACCCATCCCAGGAGAGCCGTCAGCCCAGTGAAGTCCCATTTCCACGCCCACATTGGAGCACATGCATGCAGGGGAGGAGAGGGAACTCCAGTAACCCAATTAGAGAAACAGCTCCTGCCCAGCTCCTACTAGGACTGTCCCAGAAGGACCTCAGCACCATGGGATATGGACACGCACCCTTTACTTGTTCTGGACCAGTTTTTAATTCTTGTTAGTGAGCAGGTTGGTTGCATAGTTTGAATGTCTGCTTGAGCACACACACTATCCTGTCAGCTGGGACAGGAGTTTGACCAGAAGTCACTAACTTTGCACTGTCTGGGCCCAACTTACGCAGACTGCCACAGTGAATTGTACTGTGGCGACTCCATTGACTATTTTGACTAGTTGTCGGTTGACTCTACTGAAAGCATGTGGTGACTTGGTCAGAGAAAGGTGCTGACTTTGAAGACACATGTATTTAGTAAGACAAATCTTTCTGACTTCTTGAAGGTCTTTATAGTTCTTTCTGTCTTCAAAGCAGATTATTCAGCATGCCACACCTTTTTTTTTTTTCCCCTAAGAAAATTCCTGAAATTCATTTTAAACGTGTAGATTAAAAATAATTCATTCAGCAGTTTGTTGTCACTTGATGGAGGATTATACCTCTTAGGCATGAACCTAATAGTGTTTGGTCTTGGCAGGTATGAGGATGTCTCCTGAACCTTCCTCTCTGCTTCTGACACCATTAAGGGCTTTGAGTTCAATGCAGTCTGTCACAGAAGACTTGCTCTGTGTGGTAATGCACTAGCCTGTTATCCCTGTGACTATGAGCATTTTTATTCAAAAACATACATTGGTGTTGCACTTCATTTTATAGACTGGCCATGTACAGAGGTGAACATTTGATCTGGATAATTTATCTTGGAAAATAAATCTAGTCAAGCAGCTGAAATGGGAAATCTGACATTTTAACAGTAACTTTTACTCTCTTTACCTATAGGGTTACTAAATTAATTAAATGCCTTAAGACAATACGCCTATATAAGATTTACTCAGACTGGCTTTACGTGCCCCATTTGTATTAGCATGAAAAGGATGCGGTGCAGATCTATCTGCTTCCAGAAATGACACAGCTTTATTTTTCTCTCAAGAGAGCATCACTTTCCCATAAATTATTCAGAATTAGGTATTTGCATGTTCTATCTTCCTAGAGAGATGCTGTTAGCCACATTTATAACTCTGAGCAATGCTTCTTTCAGGATCTACTAAGTGTATTCCTTTAGGGATTCCCTTTAATGAGGAGGCAGAGTCATTACAAATCTTAATGACCATTCTATGCTAGTTATTCACATCTGAGTGCCATTGCCTGCTAATGAGGCTGTACTGGAGCCAGCTGGCCTATTTTGAGAAATTCTTTTTCCTGTCATCTTACTGTAAACATAATTGATAGGAAAACATCCAAACCCTGAAATTGGGTCTTCCGCTATATTTGTCCTATCCTCTTATCTGTAGTTGTCACTGCCAGAGGGCTAGATTCTGTAAATTCAGGGATAAGACTAAATTTTTGAATGATCTGAAAGATGTTCCATCCTCTGCCTCATTGCATTTCCATCTTGCAAAATTGGAGGCACTGTTTAAACTCTCGGATTTGAATTCCCAGGTAAATTGTCAGCTTTCTCTGGTATTTTCACCAACTCTAGAAAGGTCCTCCTTTCAGTCCTTGTTAAAGCCTGAGCGGTCTTCAGAGCGTTCTTTCAAACCTCTCTAGGTGCTGCACATGTGGTGTCTCAATTGTGGAATCATTTATTCTGAGACAATACTTACTCCTCAAGGCTGTACCTTGCCTCGAGACATACCAGTATTGTTGAGGACCTTTTATTTGATGATGGTTTTCTGTTTGGTTCCTCTAACAGAATTATTTGCTCCTTCAAATACTGTAGGACTGTAGAACACCTAGAGGTTCTGGGCTCTCAAACCGGTAGGACACACTGAAATGCAGATCTTCCTCGCATTTTACTTCTGTTTATACAATTTGTATCCTATTTTCACTTAGACTGACACATTTGTTATATCTGAGTATCAAATAACTAGCACTGTTGGAGCTGACAGTGATTACGCAATACAGATTGCCTCATTATGAACCCACAAACCCTGATCTGTAACTCTTTCCAGGCAAACTTACCCTGAGCAATCGGTTGCTTGAACATAAATTCTGTGCTGTCATTTCGATGCTATAGAACCAATTCCAGGGCAGCTCAATACCAGCTATTACTAAAAACTGAAGCAGATGGCCAGTGGCACTGCAACCTGGATTTAAACAGGTGGAACTCTTGTTATTCAAGGTAGTATTAGTCAGTATTTCCCTGGCAATTGGAAGGACTGGTCTGTAATGCTGAATCTCCAAGTAATGTATTTTCATACGGTGATAAGACCAGCCTGAAATTATTTTGTTATTTTCTCACAAGGTATTACTGCTAGTTACAGGTCTTTCCATTTGGCTGACCTGTGACCAGCCAGTTTTTGTCAGGGTGCATTTAAGAATTTTTTTCTTAATGAATGGTTTGTAAGGGAATTTGTAAGAGAGCAAACTCTTTAGTGTCTGCAAATGGTCCTGTACTTTTTTCATGCTTTTAGTCTCGAGACAATCATACAAAGTTCATACTTAGTGGCAGCATCACAAACTGTAGAGGTAATTTGGTAGAGTTTGTAGTTCCTGAATGATAAGAAAATTTTGTTTTGTAGAGAAATTCTGTGCTAATCTTGATTAAGCATTTCACCTCTTCACCAGTCATTATGGGAATATTATCCTTCTTTTATAAGGGACATGTCCTCGAGAACCTTGGTGATACATCAAGCTAAACCTTACCCCAAGTGCTTTCAGATATGACTGTACTGTGTGTACTTTTCACATCAACTCACAATCAAGAATTCTTATTTTTTCTGACATACCCACCCAAACACCTTCAGGGCATTGCCTCTCCAGTATCCCTCATCCTTCAGAGTGATGATTCCAGACACATGTGTCTCTTGGGGTTGGGGATCCTTTGGCTTTTGTGGCCATAAGATGAAATGAAGCATGTCTTTGCATAAATGTCTTCATGTGTGAACCTCAGTTTAAGACAGGCAGGCGTTGACTGCCATGTGTTATAACTGCAGGCAGGGTGGCACATGGATCTCTCTCAAATGGCAACTTTGCTGACCAGTTTGTCAGAAACGGGGCTTACTTAGCAGCAGTTTACTTAAGGCCTCCAGCTCTTCAGGAGATGATCAGAGGTACATTTTTCACAATCCAGGCACAATAATTTTTTGGAAGTGGGATAAATTGATTTGTCTTTCCGTACCAAAGGACGTTTGATGTTTTTTCTTCGAAGTGCTGTCATTGCCCAGACTGCATCTCAAATATGTCCCTAATGGTACAGTTAACTGGTCTCAAATAACTTCAGTAGGAAGACTTCTGGTTAAGATAATGGTAATTCTGATACTGCTTCTTTGTATCTGAGTTGGCATAACCTACAGAATTGTGGTGCTGGGAACTTCTGGTTTTTCAGTTACACTACTGAGATTTCTATTTCTTCTTTCCCTGTCAAAGCCAGGGTCATGATCATTTGGTCCTTGAAACATTTTACCATGTAAGGTCAATATAACCCTGATAACGAAGTCATTTCTACTACTGCTGTTACTACCAAAGTCCAGAAGTTTTGAAACTTCAAGAAGTGCTGTTTAAAAGAAAAAATGCAGCTTTTTCACCTTGTGAAAATGAGATTTTAATTTCAATATCCCATTGCTACAGAGGCTAAAATGGGTAATTTTCAGTGCTGAGCTGTTGAAGGGTGACAGATTTAAAACCAGATGATTTGAAGATGCTGATAAAAGTATGAATCCTACTGTGTAACATTTGGAATTACCAGATTCTTTTTTTTCTGTTATTTGAAGAAACTTCTCCTGTTTGAAGTATTGTACTGTATAAGTCATACTGCATTAAATGGAAGAGTGCCCTAAGTTTTCTATGGATTTAAATAATTGTTTAAAATTTAACAACAGAAACTTGAGTAGTTTTCCTATCCACTGTTTTCCTTGTGAAATTCAGACTTAGTGTGTAGCACTGAGGCGGTCCAGGACAGCTGTCGTGTATCTCTCTGATTACTGGCAAATAACTGCAGCAGTACAGGAGCAGTATTCTCTGATGTATTCCTTGCAGACATAAAAATCAACTTCTAAACAAGACTTTCAGTGAGCTTGCATAAATTTGCATCAGTATTTGCTCATCTAGTCATAATCTCTAAACTTTTATCTGCTTCTAAGAAGTGTTTTCCCACCAGTTCTTTATTACACCGCAATCTTGCTAAACTTAAAGTTGGAGAGCATTGTAAAAAATGTCAGAAGTATTAAGGAAACTAATAAGTGAAATAAGAGCAACAGTAAATGTTTACATTTATGTTTTGTCATAACAGAAGACCAGAAGTGCCCTCTAGTTCTCTTAGAAAAACCTCAAAAGTACAAACAATTTGAAAATACAATTTTATCTTAATGTCTTCTTGGAAAGTAATTTTATTCAAATAATTAACTGTTCAAGAAAGACATAAAGAAATATATAGAAATAAAATGAGCATAAGCAATAGCATTAGTTATGGAAAAAAATCTAGAGGTAATTGTGAAGGTGTGTGCTAGTGGACACACTAATAGATGTTAGGATATTACAGAACTTCTCAATTAGAATATAGCATCCTACAAAAGTTGCATCTCAATATTTGTATTTCCGCAGCCCCATGTCTGTCCCCCTCCCTCCAAAAGGGGTGCTGGCATTGTGGCTTATCTGTACCTATAGCATTCCGTATGCTAAGGTTCTGATTTGTGCTTCCTGGTGTTATAGCAGCATGATTTTCATTGCTGTCTGGTGAATTACAATGTATTTTACAACTACTGTATCTGATAGCCTGGTGAGATTATTATGTGTCTTAATAAACATTTCAGAATAACTGTTGTAAAATAAAGCTGTTACTTAGTTTTAAATATATTGTAGGTGTTTTGGTTAAAGAAAATTTGCAAAAGGATGTTTTTCGTAAGTCAGTAAGTTGTAGATTAATCTCTAAAACATCAATGGGAGGGTGAAAAATAGAATTCTGATATTTTTATTTCATCCCATTTAAACTTTTTATGCCTTTTCCTTTAAAACTGAAACCTATTTATTTCTTGCCAGTTAGAATAAACATGCAACTTTTTAACCAATTCATTTAGGATAAACCAACTTTTCTACACAGGAAAAGTGACAGAAAAGGGAAACTATGTTCTGCCATCAGTTCATGACTTGAAAGCTTACCTTGTGCTTATCTGTGTCAGTTGTAACTTTCATGAATGATATTAAGGAACTGAGGTGATGTAATTGCATTTTCTTGCAGAGGAATTCCTGGGAAGAAATGTGGAACAGTCATAGTAACAGCAGAGGAACTGGGCTGTTGCCGAGTAAGTATGTTCATTGTCTTTTGAAAAATAAAATGAAAATTATTTTGTGATTTAGACTGTACCAGATTGTCAAAGGTTTAACGTATAAATGTGCATTTTGTGATATATGTAAGAAGTTATTATATGTTTTTCTATCAGTTACTCTTAGGTTTAGATAGAAGAAGCAGAAAACAGTACGAAGTGTAAAGTTTTTGATTCTTAAATGAGTTTCAAATCTAGTCTTTGTTTCCCCTAGTAATTAATCACATTTTATCTCTTAGTGTCCAATTTTTAACGAAGACTCGTTAGTTTCAACCATGGAATTGTATTTCCATTATAGAATATTGACATTACATGAACATCAAAGTAAGGTTTTGGATTTTTAACCTTATAATTAAAAGGTTTCATGCTAATAGTGAATCATATTATTTTAAAAATGTGAAATTAATGTTTATTGGAAAAAACTAGTAAGGTATTTCAATGAAATGCCATAAGAAGAGTTTAAATGGATTTCTTTAAAGAAAGTGAAGACTTCCATGACTTATTAATACCTACTTATTTAATAGAAAACAGAAGAATATTGGGGGAGAAGGGGAAAGAGGGGAGTGGTGTGGAAGTTGTCTGGTTATGAGGAGAGATGTGGTGTGGTCGTGACCTTCCTCAAGAGTGTCACTGCTTCTCCTTCTCCTAGGGTTCATGGAGAAGTGGATTGGGCAGAGGAGGGGGGCTGTTAGTTAGAAAGCACCTGGCAGCCAGACCCACCTCAGTTGCTTCCCAGCACTGAATGAGCTAGCAGAAATCCGTAAATTGTAGGGAAACAGAGACTGGAAGGAAGAATAAGAAAGGATTATATATGGTGTGATAAGGGCTGGCTGAAATTTGAGAAAGAGGGCAGTTTGTCAAAGCACGGTATATATTGGATGGGGCTGTAGGGTGTGCCTTCGAAGAGTTTGCAGTGACAAGATAGCAAACCTTAAATGAAGAAATCAGCAGTATCACACATTTGATGGGAATGCACAGGGTATCTGGAGAGTACAAGATTAGATACATAAACCTACAAAAATACCTTGAGGCCTGTAGAGATTTCTTTCTGAGCTTGGCTTTTGTAATTTGTTGGTGTTGAGGGGGTAATGCTTCGTCTTTTGTATAACTTCTAAGTTTTATACTTCGTCATAAGTGGTTAATTTTTTCCATTTATGCAATGGTTGTATTTCTCCTTTTATTAATCTATTTGATAGTTGATCTGTTTAGGCCTTATTTTCTTAAGTTCATTAGTTATTTAAAGTAAAAAGAAATCCTTGATTTTGTGCCTTATTTCCTTCTTAGTCAAGTCTGTATTATTTCTCTGCAGAGGTGGCATAGTGGGATATTTGAATAGCACACGGGCCCAAATCTTATTTACCTTTTCCAGGCAACCTGCTGGTCCTGCACAGTTATGTTAATAGGGTGCACCAACTCAGTCTCATTTAACTGCTGTTTAGCAGTAGGAAATTCCCATGTTACTAGTACGAATGAATAAGTACAGTCATGGAATATGCCTGTCTTTCCCCTCTGTTTTCCATCATCTCGAGCTTTTGTACGTAGTACATGATCAGAATGTTCGCTCTTTTATGTGACTTTTTATGTGACTTATGACTTAATGGGTACAGTATTTAACTGCTTTTCTGCAGAAATTGTGGTTCTACATTTCTTAAGAAGTTAAGCTCCTACCATTCTTACGAAATGTTTGCCATCATCCAAAGCATTTACTGGAAACCTTAAAAGAGACTCAAAGCAATTTTTCCTGATATTCTGGGTTTATCCTCTAAGATCAGCATTTATACCCCAGTTATAACGAACTATTTAAAGATTACAAATATGTCATTAAATTCATAACCAGCACAGGATTTTTTTTCTTTCCCTTTTAATGAAGACAAATACTAGATGCCTTGTAAGGTCTTCATGTTCTTCCACATTCACCCCACTCAAATTTTACATATATGATGACTAGTTCAAAATCACTGGAGGGAGCTTGTAAAGAATCTGGGACCCTATATTGCTCTTTGGTATTCTCTGTCGTGCTCTTCCATGTGCACGCTCTCATACAATCTCTTGTGCTGGCTCAACAGCTGTCACATGCTTTCTCTGTAATAATTCCCTACGTAGGATTATTCAGTATTTGGATTAATTCTTATATTTTCTGAGATTTTTCCCAAAACTTTTATAGCTCATTCAGAATGGCAGATTTTTAGTGTCACTGAATTGCTGAGGTTGGAAGAGACCTTGGGAGTTCGAGTTCAACCCTTCTGCTCTTCTTAGAAGAAGGTTCTTCTGCTTAGAAGAAGTAACCCTCTTAGAGCAGGTTACTCGGGGCTCTGTGCAGTCAAGTTTTTAGTGTGTCCAAGAAGAGTCCACAGTCTCTATGATTCAGTGTTTGCCACCCTCACAATAAAGAAAGGTTTTTTTCTTGTATTTAAACAAAATTTCCCGTGTTTCAATTTGTACCTATTAACCACTTGTTCTTCCACTGAATACCACTAAGCAGAGTCTATTTACTCCCTCCCATGAGGTATTTATACCAATTGATAAGTTTCCCCTGAGCCTTCTCTTTTCCAGGCTAAATAATTCCATCTCTCTCAGCCTCTCCTCATATGAAAGATGGTCCAACCCCATAATCATTTTAGTTACCCTTTTGCTGGAATTGCTCCACTATGTCCACGTCTCTCTTGTGCTGTACCAGCATTGAGTCATTTCCTCCAACCTTCTGTCAGCACTCTTCCTAATGCAGCCCAGGAAGCTATTGGCCTTTGATGCCAAGGGCACATGGGTCAGCTTGGTGTCCACCAAGAACCCCAGTTCTTTTCTGCAAAGCTGCTTTCCAGCTGTTTGGCCTGCAGCCTGTACTGGTGCATGGGGCTAGTCCCGTCCAGGGCCAGTACTTGGCATTTCCCTCTGTTGAACTCTATGAGGTTCATGTTGGTGGGGTTTTTGTGTGTTTTGGTTGTTGGGTTTTTTTTTTTCCTTTTAAATCTTTGCGTTTATAATCCTTCTCACATTCTTGACTCTGCCCAAAGAGGTGACCATGTGTGACGATCAGTTTGCCTGGCCACAGCAAAGAAGCTTTTCTCTTTATTTGTCATCAGAATGGGTGTATTTGGTGTGTCCCAGGCTCATTTTCTGGAAGCCTCTAGACTCTTAATAGCAAGCTGCTAAGCCATTTGCTTTGCAGACAACTGAAGGCTTAAGTCACTGAAGGAATGAGTTTAGTCATGTCTCACTGAAGTTTTTAAAACCAGTTCTAACATGTGTTCCTTGCCTGTCCATCTGCTTCCCTCGGAATGCAACTTTGGATGCCAGAAAATACGGCAAAAATTCTGAGGCATTTACCATAGAAATTTACCCTTTCTCTGCACCCCCATTTGAAAGAATTCTTGGTTCCAGCAGTTCAAACTGCACTATAGGAACATTGCGGGAATGCGAACATGTAGAGGTTGTCTAGAAGGCAGATAACTCTGTTTATTTTGTTTTCTATTTATAAGGTTATTAGTCAATGGGGTTTTTTATTATTACTTTAGCGTAGTAAACTGCATGTTGTATGTAATTTTTCTGTATTACCCATTTCAGGATTCAGTTTTAATGCAATTTTGTGCGAACAAACTAGACAAGAAGGACTTCTTTGGGAAATCTGATCCTTTCCTTGTGTTTCATCGAAGCAATGAAGATGGCAGGTAGATGCCTGTTGTATTTCTGCTGCTAAACAGTAGGCAACTTATTTATTTGCAGATGGTAATATAGTTTTGTTTTTTTAAGATATTTGTCAGATTAAGCTGTTTCTTTTATAATGTTTGCTGGATTTAAGTATATCATGTTATGCAGTATAGGAATAAAACAAATAGTTACCCCTGCAGCTCAGAGTTTAAAGAGTTAAGTGTATGATAAATATAGAGCACTATGAAAATTAATTATAATAAAAATAGTTAATTAACATTACTTTTCATAGAATCTTAGGGTGGTTAAGGTTGGAAGGGACCTTAAAGATCATCTAGTTCCAACCCCCCTGCCATGGGCAGGGACACCCTCCACTAGACCAGGTTGCTCAAAGCCTCATCCAGCCTGGCCTTGAAGACAGCCAGGGATGGGGCATCCACAGCTTCTCTGGGCAACCTGTTCCAGTGCCTCACCACCCTCTCTGTTAAGAAAGAAAGAAATCTTTTGCTAAGATATTGTATGCCTTTAAATTAAATAGACTTCTCAGAGAAAATTGCAGCTGTAGGATATGCTAATGCTTAGAAATTGTTTTAGGTAAAAATATTTTATACTGCAAATTTGGAAATATCTTTTATCTTTTTAACTGAGTTCTAGGAAATAGAATTCAAAAATCCCTTAAATAGAAAGTAGCTGTTTGCTCTACTGACAGGTTAAGTTTTCTTGGAAACTCATAGTCCTCACATAAAACATTGCATCAAACCAAAGGCTAGACGTGTATAATATTACTTGTTTCAGACGATGAACTGCAGCAGTTGTTAACATAAACCTGTATCTGGGTATGTATGTGTCTGTTCCCTGCTCTTCTCAGAGGTATATTATAGGAACAACTTCCTGAGTGAATGACGAATATCTTAAATTGCAATTCTACAGGAGTTATGGCTCCTTTGAGAGCTGGCATTAAGGTCATTAGTGGTATTTCTCTGGGCATTACTGGGAGTGCTGGTATATGCAGTTTCTCTTGGCCTTGAGTGCCATGCTTCTTCACTTCATCACTCCAAGAGGTGAGTGGTGAGCCACTGGTTATTGGTCTCCTGAATCCAACAGGAGGTTGTGGCAGTACTTCTGCACATATGAGCAGAAGGATGCTCCCTTGTCTGTCTCTTAGCTTCAAGCAAGCCTTCTGAATCATAGCCAGGATAAAAACATGGGCCTTTGGAACGTAAGGAAGATATTCCCTCAAAGGATAACTTTAATTACATCTGTATGTAGAATTTCAGTAGCGATTTCACCAGTAAACTTCACTCCTATTTTCTTTTGAACAATTCAGTCCCCAGGGTGGGAATTCAAAAGAAGTACTTTAATTTTGCATCATTTAGAGAAAGCAAAATGCATCAAAACAATTAACTGTATTTCACCTGAGAGAATTTGATCATGGGATCTCACACAGGCCAATACATTTTAACTGAGACGGCTGTGGTTAAAAAAATCAGAGACATAAAATGGGGAACAATCATCAGAAGGCCAAGATTCCTTTGGTTTGGTTTCTTAATGGCTAAGCAAGAGTTAAGTCTTTACCAGACTGCTTTCTTTCTGGATCTGTGACTGATTTCTGACTTTACAAGTCCTGTTTAAACGAGTGGGATATAAACTGCTCTTGCCTGAAATAACTCACTGAATAGTTGTAATTCTTGTCCAACTTTTCAGGTAAAACCATTTTAAGTTTAGAGTTGTTTCGCACTCTTGTCTCTAATCTCTCTGGCAGGTCTGTCCTCTTCCATCCTCCCTTCTCTCTCAGTTCACTGCGTTTCTTTTTTTCCTACCTTAAATTTTATACAGACCTTGTATGAGTGAATACAGATTACAGATTGTTTGATGACACAAAAGAAATACCAACTATATGTTTGTATTATTACAGTTTCACAATCTGCCACAAAACAGAAGTCATAAAAAATACATTAAATCCAGTGTGGCAGGCATTCAAGATTTCTGTCAGAGCGCTGTGTAATGGAGACTATGACCGGTAAGCCGTAAGTTAAGCTTTCTTAGCATATACAGGTTTTTTTCTCCCTAACTCGTGTTCTTCTATATGTAACCTTTTCTATGCAATCCAGTTCCCGATGTTATTTAGGTTATTTAATCAACGTATTATAAGGATAATATGTGTTCAAAACTGTTCATCATATTCAAGATTTTAGAAAAATAAAGCCAATATGATAAATCTGTAGGAAATGTTAGTGGTGATTTCTGGAAAATAATCTTCACTCTGCGTGGTGTGATTAAGAAACAGTTAGAAAGAAAAGACTGATTTGAAGAATAGCCACTGTTACTAGTGTGCACAAGACTTTTAATAATGTTTTAGTGAAAAACAATGCTGATTTGCCTTCCTTGGGTGACATTGCAATGTCAGAGGATGCTGATAAATGAAAGCCTTTGAAGTATAGGTAAATAGATGAGAAACACAAAACGTAATAATCATCATATTCAGATTTGAACTTTTTAGTGATCCCATGCAAAAGGATCCATCTTTGAAAAACATGGTAGTAATGTCATGTTTTTAATCAGTATTTTACCAATAATAACAAGCAAATTAGTTGAGGAACAATGGATATTTTTAGACTCCTTAAAAAATGGACATGATAACTTCTAACAATATCAACAAAGAAAAATGTCTAACTTCCTGGTGATGTCTTCTTGTTATGTTGTCACCATTCATATTTTTGAAATGCATTTAGATATTGGTGTCATTATTAAGTAGTCAGTTAAATGTCTGGTAGTTGATCTGTCTCTGCTACCTGAAATCTGGAGTACAGGTATTATATTATTAAGACTCTGAGGAAGTATGTGGGCCCGCTGCTGAATGAGGTAGGTGCCCTGGTGATGAAGGATGCAGAGAAAGCGGAATTGCGGAATGCCTTCTTTGCTTCAGTCTTTACTGCTAAGGCTGGCCCTCAGGAATCCCAGACCCTGGAATTGAGAGAGAGAGAGACTGGAGAAAGGAACACCCTCTCTTGGCCGAGGAGGATTAGGTTAGAGATCAGCTAGACAAACCTGACACCCACAAATCCCTGGGCCCTGATGGGATGCACCCACGAGTGCCGAGAGAGCTGACAGATGTTATTGCAGAGCTGTTCTCCATCATCTTTGAAAAGTCAGGGAGAACAGGAGAGGTGCCTGAGGCCTGGAGGAAAGCTGATGTCACAGCGGCCTTCAAAAAGGGCAAGAAGGAAGACCTGGGAAACTACAGGCCAGTAAGCCTCACCTCCCCATCCCTGCAAAGGTGATGAAACAGCCCATTCTGGGTGTCATCTCTAAGTGTGTAGAGAAACAGGTTATCGGGAGTGGTCAACATGGATTCACCATGGTGAAATTATGCTTGACCAATCTGATAGCCTTCTCTGACAGCATAATTTGCTGGGTGGATGAGGGGAGAACAGTGGATGTTGTCTGCTTTGACTTCAGCAAGGCTTTTGACACTGTCTCCTGTAACATCCTCATAGGCAAGTTTAAGAAGTGTGAGTTTGTCGTGGTTTAACTCTGGCCAGCAAAATACCACAAAGCCGCTCTCACATCTCCCCCTGCCCTCCTCCAGTGGAGCGGGAGAGTAGGAGGAAAAAGACAAGGAAGCTTGTAAAATTGAGATAAGAAATATTTACTAATTGAATGTGAATTATGTATAAATGAATACATACAAATACTACTAATAATAAGTAATTAAAACAATAGAAAATAAAACATATGGTACAATTGCTCACCACCTGCTGACTGATGCACAGCCTGGTCCTGAGAAGTGAGAGTCAGAGACCGAGAGCAATCGCAGCAATCTTGAGTGAGCCCCACGAGTGATAGCATGACCAGGACAAGCTAACTGACCCACAGACTCATAAACGAACGAGAAAGCAAATGGGTTTGTGAAAGAGTTAGCAAAGGAGTTAAGGAGCTAACAGCAGAGTTAAGGAGACAGCAAAAAGAGTAAGAGCTATGGCCCGCAAGCCCACCCCCCGCTTATGTACTGAGCATGATGTACTATGGAATTGAATACTCCTTCGGTCAGTTTGGGTTAACTGTCTGTACTGTGTGTCCCCCCCCCCCCCCCAGCTTGTAGTGAGAGAGCTGGGAACGCAGCTGCAGTATCAGAGGCTGAGAGAGACCTTGAATGTGGTGCAAGCACTCCCCAGCACCAGCTAAAAAGACACCTCATCAGTACTTTCCTCAGGGTAAATCCAGAAACCGAGGTTCATACCAGCCACTGTGAAGACAGTTAACTCTTTCCTGACTAAAACCAGCACAGGACTAGATGAGTGAACAGTGAGGTGGATTGAGAGCTGGCTGAATGGCAGAGCTCAGAGGGTTGTGATCAGGGACACAGTCGAGCTGGAGGTCTGCGATTAGTGGTGTTCCCCAGCTGTCAGTATTGGGCCCAGTCTTGTTCAACATATCCATCAATGACCTTGATGAGGGAACAGAGTGTACACTCAGCAAATTTGCTGATGGCACAAAACTGGGAGGAGTAGCTGATGCACCAGAAGGCTGTGCTGCCGTACAGTGAGACCTGGATGGGCTAGAGAGTTGGGCAGAGAGGAACTTAATGAAGTTGAACAAGGGCAAGTGTAGAGTCCTGCACCTGGGGAGGAATAACCATGTGCATCGGTACAGGTTGGGGGCTGACCTGCTGGAAAGTAGCTCTGTGGAGAGGGACCTGGGAGTGCTCAGGGACAATCAGTTGCCTGTGAGCCAGCAATGTGCCTTGAGGCTAAGAAGGCCAATAATATCCTGGGGCGCATTACAAAAAGCATGGCCAGCATGTTGAGAGCAGTTATCCTCCCCCTCTGCTCTGCCCTAGTGAGGCCACATCTGGAGTACTGTTTCCAGTTCTGGGCTCCCCAGTCCAAGAAAGACAGGGAACTACTGGAGAGAGTGCAGGGATCAAGGGAATGGAGCATCTCTCTTAGGAGGAAAGGCCGAGAGAGCTGGGTCTGTTTATATTAGACAAGAGATGACTGAGAGGGGATCTCATCAATGTTACTGTATTACCTGATTTTGCAATGTCATAACTGTATTGCATTACTTTATCAAGCTAATTATTCAATTAAATGTGTACACTAAAATTATTTTAATCAGTTACCTTGAAAACCTAATCTTCTGGGAGGTATTCCTTGAACTTGTAATTTACGAGTTAATGCCAGGGGATAAACAAACCAGCTCTTGAATCAACTGACTGAATCTCAATAGAAAATAGAAAGAACCAGGAGACTAAGAAATGCTTATATTCACTAAGCTAAGCAGAATGCTTTCACAGTAATAAACTTAAAGCTGTGTCTTTATAAGCTGTTTATTTAAAAGTCAAAAGGTAATGGACTTGTGATTTCCCTCCCCACCCCACCCCCACCCTGGAAAGTGTTATTGAATTATTTTGGGAGGATTGGCCATTCTTATTCTTTTCTACCAGATCTTAGCAACTTTATTTGATCTGTGATACTTTTCCAGTACTTAATGTCATGTTCCTTCAAATTAAAGAAAAAGGGGCTCTCCTACATTGTTAGCATGCTCCTTGTGAATTACTTGATACAGTCGTTGTCAGCCATGTTCTTTACTCTTTTAATTAGATGCAATAAAAATGCAGCAAATTCATAAGTACATTCTAATCAAATAGAATTTTTAACTTGTATATGGGTTCATGTGCATAATGCATAACCAAAATCGTGCTGCTGAAGCGAGTCTCTGGACGCTGTACTGTTTATCACAATAAAGAAAAAAGGTTTTCATAATAATTAAAAAAGATACTGTGGTAGGTGCATATTGAAATAACTCCAGCATTCTAAAAGAAAATTAAAAAGTATAACGGCATGCCTCAAATTATTGTGTAACTAGTGTTTTCTCATGTTGATTAAACTTTGAATGCTTTCAACATAATGTGTTCAGTGAATGCCTTATGAATAAAAGGCTCCATGGAACTTCATAATCCTACCTACAACAAACATATTTCAAACTAAGAAATACTCGTTAGCTATCAGATTAATTCAAAATAAAATCTGCTGATAGTCCAGAGAAAGCATCTAAAATTGTGTGGGGTTTTTTTTTTATTATTTGAAAACTTCTTTCTAAAGGCAAGGGTTAGATTCCGAAGCTCAGCATGGTAATACATAAAAACACAAATCCCAGAAGTCTCTTTCAGATAATGGTAGTTTCACAGGTCAAATTTTGGTGCTCTGAGTTCTGTGATAGATGTGAAAGGTGGGAATAATGTCATTAGTAAGAATGTATCACAGTAAACATACATTCTGGTTTTGGAGAGAGTAAATCTTCAGTTAGTGTATGCTTCTGAGTGAACCCTGACCACTTTTTACTGTGAAAAGGCTAGAATTTGCTTAATTTTTCTCAAACTTTATAAACATACAGTATGTTTTCAGCCTTCACAGGGATGGGATTTCAGGGATTTCAGTACTACAACAGTACTTAATATTTTTGTTTTCTTCTTTCTCTTAATATGAGCTCTCAGACAGCACTTACACAGTTATTTTCTGCATAAAAGTTTTAAAACAGAAAGGTCTTAAACTCCAACATTTTCTAACCTTGATTTTTTTAAATTAAATTTTTATTTTAATTATAATAGAGAACCCATCCTCTAAACAGCATCTGTTAAGATACAATAGCAGTGTAAAGAAGGTAAAATACTGGTATGTGAAGATTTGAAAGGCCTTTAATATCTTGCATGTCATGCAAAATAGGTAATAGGTCCTTTTCATATACAGTATATTTCAGAAGAGGGGAGCTTTATTCAAGGAAGAATTGCTACTGAAGATGCATGTCTGAAGATCCTTCTGAAGTATTTAAGATAAATTAAGATTATCAAGATAATAATTCACGTTTTTTTCTCTGAGATGATTTGGCTGTTTGAACACAGATTTGTAAGACAATTCAAAACTTAAATCCCAGTAAACCTTATGTAAATCTTAACTTACTAGTGTGTCCTGTCTATCTTAATAGTAACAGGTATGGTTCTTTTCAAGGGTCAAATACTTGGTGGGATAAAGTAGGTTTGGAGCTGTTCTTGATTTCATTCCACAGAACAACTTTCGCTTTAATTGATTTTCATTCTAAAGTAACTGAACCCCAAATTGCAATTCCACAGGAGGATAAAATGTAACAAATGGTGTGGTCAGAGCCATTAAATTTGAGCTGAAAAGAAAAACTACCAGACAAAGCAACTCCTTTGCCTATTTTGGAATAACATAAAAAATGTGAAAAACATCCAGGCAGGACTTTGTTGGTGTACATAATATCAGCTGTTGGTCAACCTTATCCTCAAAGAGTCCCTTCCTAGTAAAGAAAATTATTCAACACATATTCAACTGTATCTCATAGGAAGAATGGGGAGCAGCTTCCATGGAAGCAAATTATGAAGTAATTTCTTGGATTCCTGTCCCTGCTATTAATACCACAGACCTGATGACTTCACTTCATGTGAAACTGTTCTGAAGAATAAAAATAAGCAAATTGTTACTTAAAATATAGGAAGTCTGGAGGTGTTAGTTTTCTATCCCATGTTCAGTTCATTTTAGGCTGAAAAGGTTTCATTATTAGTGATAAATGAATTTACTTATATATACACTCTTTTTGTAGTAAAAGAAGATGAATAAAACTATATACTATCTCCATCCTGATATAAGTTTCCTTTTTCATTAATGATGTTATGATGATATGTTTTATAGTATTTGCTTTTTTAGAAATCCATTCTTCAAGTATCTAAAATAATTTTGACCCTTTACATGGGAATTTTTTTGTTTTCTACATTTTGTCTATTTCCCAGTCATCCCTGAAGCCAGAATAATTAGAGCTGTCCTAAGAGGTTCAGTTTACTCATAGACTTCATCTCCACATTCATCATTGATTTGCAGCTTGTGCCTGTGTATACAGTCAGAAAATAGTTTGGGTTGTAAGGAACCTTTGAAGATCATCTAGTCCAACCACCCCTGCCATGGGCAGAGAGATCTTTCACTAGATTAGATTGCTCCAAGCACCATTCACCCTGGCCTTGAACGCTTCCAGGGATGTGACATCCACAGCTTATTTGGGTAACCTGTTCCAGTATCTCATCACCCTCATTGTGGAAAACTTCTTCCTTACATCCAGCCTAAAATCCTTCAGTTTAAAACCATTTCCCCTTGTCCTGTCACTACAGGCCTTACTGAAAGTTCTGTCCCCATCTTTCTTATAAGTCCCTATTGTATATTGAAAAGCCACAGTAAGGTCTTTCCAGAGCCTTCTCTTCTCCAGGCTGAACAGCCCCAACTCTCTGAGCCTTTCTTCATAAGAGAGAGAGAATCTCGTAAATGTGAAATAATGTGTAGGAGGTACCTGAGCTTGTTTATTGTGTCATACTTGTAGTTAAACTGTTTCAGTATGCTGTTGAAATGTCCTGATTCATATGGTAGCCAGTTGCAGATTCATCAGAGAGATGCTCAAGAAACTGTATGAAGCCATTACATACTTACCATTTTTCATGAGGCACTTCTCTGAAAATTTGTCAGTTATTATTTTATATTGTGAAAAAATATTTTAGATCTATCTATTATTTTGTGTGTATAATAATCTACTAGCTTGGCTTTCAATTCTGATTTAAAACAAATAAATTCTAATTAGTTATTCTGTTGAAAAAGTGTTTGCACTGAGTACTTCCATATTGGCAGACTTTAATATCTTATTACCCAGCTAGCCCACCAGCTCCTGATTCACTAAGAGCAGGGTGAGTATTCCCACCGTCTTCAGGAAAATCTGTCAGCTTGGGAAAAACTGCTACCTAGAGCCTGCCTCTGTCACGTTCCCCCCATACCCCACAATCTGCTCGTCCCATTTCATTCTAGGAAATCAGTGTCATGGTTATGCTTTATAATCTGATGGTTTTCTAGTGTAGTCTGATGAAAGAACTGAACAACTATTCTGTTGGCTTTATAGGAATTAAAAAATAAATTGTGCTGCACTCTTCTGTTCCCTTTGGTCAGAGAGCCAAGCAGCCGCTTCCTCTGTTGAGAGAGAGGAGGAAGTTTAGGAGGGGGAAAGTGCAGTCTTTAAAGAACTACAAATTTCTTTCATCTGCAGCCACAGACAGGGCTTTCACAAAATCTTGGGTGGATCTCACACAGTTTTCATTTCTCACCACTGCACTATGTTTAGAAGAGGTTAATGCTGTCTACCAGATTAAGTTTTATTGTATTCTGGAGTATTTATTTTCATTAAAGGACCCAAACGTATGGACTAGAATTCCTTACTGCTTTAAATGTACTTTCACTGTGAACATTGCTTTTAATCTGTACTTTGCTGTTTAATAATGTTGTGTTATAAGGGCCCTCTCAATCTCTGCACGCTTCTCAAATATGGATATATGATTTTGTTCTGTAAGATGTTATTACCCCACAGTAGATATTCCTTTTCCAGATCATAGCATATACCAAAGGAACTTTCACAATAAGTTCGGGTTTGTTAATGTTCTTAAGAAATTTGATAATACTTTAAGCATTATAGAATCATTTATTAAAAAAACCCAGAAAATTCAGAGCATCAGCATGCAAAAATGTATCAGTTAAACTTCCAATCTGTTTGTTTCCTTAGCTTCCTCTGTATTGTACTGTTAATTTATGAAGATATATTGGGTAACCTGAGTGCCTTTCTATCTTCTGCCCCATGAGAAAGGATTGCAGAATTCTGCCTTCTGGATTTGAGCAACTGATGCTCCTGTATGCTATTAAGCTACAAGTGTTAAAGGCAATCCTGGTACGCTTTAGTATACATATTAATATGTTTTTTGTGTTTTCTCCTTTTTTTAGGACAATTAAAGTGGAAGTGTATGACTGGGATAGAGATGGAAGGTAAGAAGTAATTCTGTTGTTAAACTTTGGGGTTATCCATGCTTATGTATACACATTTTAAAATGTATAAATGTATAGTGGCCAGAACAGGACTAGAGAATGGTATTTATTAGTATTTAGAGGTACAGGTACTGGAAAATGTTTTGCTGTGCTACAGTTCTGTTTTGTTTTGCTGTTGTGGTAAATGCAGATGTATTAGCCAATTTCAAACATGATCTGTGTATATGCATATGTGGAAGAAGCAAGATGGAATGCTTTGTGATCTGTAAAATCAGTTTTGTGAATCTCATTATGTTGTCAGTTAATGCACATGTATGAAGAGAGGGATAATCCATTTTATGATCTCCTTTCTTTTGCTTAAAACACTGCTTCATGAACTGTTGCTTTTCAAGTATAATAAAATGCCTGAGCCTGCAATTGCTACTTCATGGTTGCCTAGATATTGCAGTGTAGATCCTATCTATTAATTAGTGTAACTTCAGATTGGGTTTGAATGTTCATTTCCATGCCTGTATTCATCAGAATGTCATTGTAAACTCTGGAGTTGGGAGACCTGGCTTTTAAATAACTCCGATATACATGGAATTGCTATTGCTAAAATCAAGAGAGGCAGTCTGTTATCATTCAAGCTTGCTGTGTGTACTGAGTGTACCCTTTTAATGAAGAAATTAGCCTTTCAAATTGACGTTATCTTGACAAATAAGAAAAAAATAATTCTATCAAACTGAATTGATTCCTCTTTGTTCTTTTAAAAATGCTTGAGCTTGTATCAGTATTTTGGTTAGAAATGGTACTCAAATCATGGTACTGGAACCTGTATGTAATACAAGAATATGTTGATTTCTATTTCTCTTTAAGCTGGTCTGTCTTAATTCCTATAAATATTGATTTATATTTTTAAATATATGGATATGCACTTACGTTTGGAGTTTTAAGAGTGTATGTTTTATTATACAGTAATATCTTTAATATTGCTAATGAAAGCTGCTTCTAGTATTACAGCTAATGACATGGTGCTTCTGTGGCCCAATAGATCTTGTAATCGTAATAGGTAAATTTATCCTGTGCTGCTACTCATTGCAAGGTCCAGAGCCAGTTTCAGCTTTCTCAGTTTATACTTTAGTCTTTTTGGTTCCGTCATGAAGCCTGCTGATTTATAAGCATTCTTATCACATGTTTACCCTCTATAAATACCTGCTAGTGCAGATTCATCCTTCTTGATTAGATATTCCCTGGAGTGACAACATAACATATTCTGGCAATTAAAAATACAAGGATTTAAGTTAACAAAGACATATTAGGAAAAAATCACTGCATCACTCTAACGATGAATTTCTATTAACCTCCTCTGTTCCTCAGTTCGATTTGCCAAATCCTTAAGGATGTCATAACATTTACACTTTTGTGTATAAACTATAATATTTTTTGAAAATAATCTAACAGTAAAAAATTAAATTATATTGCCAAGTTAATAAAAAATAAAGTTTATATTCTATTAAGGTATCAAGCCCCACATGCTGTCCAAATTCCTGCAAAATCTGAAACTGTGGTATGATTAAAAAGAAAAAGGGGAAATCTGACCACTAGTATTTTGTAGCTGCAATTCTGAGTGAAATCTTCAACATACTCTGAAATTCAGGCAATCATTAGCTTCTACCCTCTCCCAAACAGTTTGAAAGACTGTCAGCTTTTGATCACATCCACTCTGAATACCTGTAAAATTAATATCTAAAAAAAAAGACAGTGAAGGGTACTGTTTCAATGTATTCCTTTTTATTCTATTTCTATGATTTTTTTCCTTTTGCTTCCTAGCTTTTTCGAATTTAGAAGCAGGCAGAACACTGACACATGTTGAATTCCTCAGAAGGATGAGACAGCACTCATCTCATGTAACTTCAGACAATGTAAAAATCAGACAACTACACTGGATTAATCATTTAAGCTACTTCAGTATCTTACAGGGGAAAATGGTCTGATTGAACCCATCCTAACTGGAATAAATTGCCATTTGGTGGTGCCTATGACTTACTAGTGATCTTGCAAGAACCTAAGTGCCTAATCTAACTTTGACATTGCCAAATGTATCTGAAGTGAATCCCATTCAAGAATTAGTCTATCAATTTTTTGTACAATCCTGTTACTCAATTTATATTAATTTCCATTTTTTATGGAGTCTTTGTATATAAGCAGTTGCTACACCAGCTGTTCACCTCACTAGGCTGAATCTGTTTGCTCCACAGATGTGCAGTCTGGGCAGGAGCAGATTCCTCTGTTGGTTTTTTTTTTCCACTAGATTATTTTAAAAAGCAAAGTTAAAAAAGTTCTGACAGTGATTTTTCAGCATTTCAAAGCATAGTACCAAAAATGGCAGATTTAGGGAGGTGTGGTTCATGTGATTATTTTATATGCTAAGAGTCTCTGATTCAGGGTTCTGATATGCCACTCATGGACAAAAAGTCTAGGAATATTTGGTGTTAGGAAGGCAAAGAGAATAACTTCTTTGAATTCTTAAACCAGAGACTAATAAGGAAATCCATTTGGTGAAGTGTGAGCATGAATATTGGCAGGGATCGGTGCCTTGTTTTTCTTAATGAGTTATACTTCTGGCAAAGGCAAGTGTTGTCCGGCTGGCACTCATCTTTCAGAGCCAGCCTAGTGGAGGGGCATGAATCCATCCGAATCCCGAACATTAAGATCCAGGTTGATGATCTTTAAACTGCGGAGAATTCTGAGACTGGTTATGTATGCCCAGGCCTTTATAACATGATTAGTCAGTGGAATTATTCTTTATATATTAGTTCTTACAAGCCTGTATATATTGCCACAGGAAAGGAGGCTTTCCAGTATCTCTTAGAATTAAGGAAACAATTACTTTTGAGCTATTGTTTGATTTTCTGTCTTTGAAAGATATAAACTGATTTGAAAATTTAAGGTAAGAACTGTTATGAAAGGGGAAGATTCCTATTTAACCGAGGTTCATCTTTCTCCAGTGCCATGGTTACCCAAGATTAAATACACTTTACGTGTTGCAGCCCATATGAAACTCAAGTTCCATAGCATAGTCATGCTGACTTATATTTGGGGTTTGGTTTTTTTCATTTCGTTGTGAATAAATCAAGACAGACATTTCATGTCGCTATGGATTGTTTCCATTTTTTTTCTTTTTACAACATTCAGTTTTATTTAAATTTGCCTTTAATATTTGTAGCTTAATTAGAAGTGTGCTGTATTTCATAAACAAATTTCACAAGTAACAGGGTAATAAAAGTTTGACTTTCTGTTCTAGTTTACCATTGGAAGGAAAGGCAAAAAAGTTAGTTTCATTGCTCAACAGATGTGGAGGCAGAATGTAGAGGAGATACGCCTTGTTTGGGAAGAACTGTGAAAACAGAGGGAGACAGGGCAGGGAGGAATGAGCGTTGGAGCAGCAGTGGGAAAGGTTCAGCTGCAAAGAGTGGAGAATGGGAAAAGGTCTTGTGACTGCTGGGAGTTGTGTAGTTAGCTGTTAGGTACTCACCCCTACAGTCACTTCCAGTCCAGGTACCTGTCTGTGATATGAACCTGCACTCTGGCAGCGACTTCTGGCAGCCCTGAGGTTTCTGTGCTCCAGCTCCCTGACCCCAGCTGCCTTTTTCAGCGATGCTTCATCCACTACATTCCCTCTGCCCACCCAGCTCACAGTGGCTCCATGGCAGCATGCCTGGTTAAGAGTTGACAAGCAGTTTTCAAAACCTGGATGACAGCACAGGGGTGTTGAATGTGTTCTTGGAGCAGGAGTAGGAAGGAAACTCTTAATAACCATTCTTTAATGTCAGGTTAAGATCTGCTTTCGAGTGGTATCTGATACTGTAAGCTGAGTAGCTTCAGTGGACTGCTTTTCTCCTCCCAGATGGGAAGACATAACAGCTGAAATAAGCTTTGGGTCTTCCCCATAAAAATACCATTCAGTGTCACATTACGCAAATCAGTAGGGCTGGTCTTTTCTGGTTTACGTTACTCCTTTCACACTCTTAATACCTCCCTTATACATAGTCTTACAGGGTCTCTGATCCCAGGGGTCACCCAGTGAGAAAATGGTAATAGTCTATGATAGCTCGCTCTGTTTTTTCAGAATCTGTAAGCTTACAGTGGGGTCAGATCACCAATTT
This sequence comes from Rhynochetos jubatus, assembly GCA_027574665.1. Taxonomy (NCBI): domain Eukaryota; kingdom Metazoa; phylum Chordata; class Aves; order Eurypygiformes; family Rhynochetidae; genus Rhynochetos; species Rhynochetos jubatus. The sequence goes on from CM050652.1 coordinate 16,440,337, forward strand.
AAAACCAAGTCCTCATTGTGCAGCTAAGTTAAGCATAAGCTATCAGAAATATTTAAGCTAACACTTAATCTCTGAATTTTTATTACTAATCAAGTAAAGACAACAGAAGGAAAAATATTTATAAGCAAATTATGTTTTGTCATTGCTCCTTTCTTGGGTGTCAGTTCATATTGTCTGTGCTTCTCTTTTTTTATAAATAGATGTAACACATGTTTAAATTACTTAATCCTGTGCATTTGATTTGAAAACTTTTTTTTTATACAGCCATGATTTCATCGGAGAATTCACAACAAGTTACAGAGAGCTGTCGAGAGGGCAATCTCAGTTCAACGTGTATGAGGTTAGTATTGTGAGTATGTTTACTCACTTTCAGGAAATTTAATGAGGAAACTTCCAATGTTTTCATGGCAAACTGGTCAAATCTGCACAGTGCTTATCAAAATCAAACTTTGGAATTATTTCACGTTTCGCCTTTTATAAAGATGAACAGAGAATCTGAAAGTGTTGCTTCCTAAGAAGATTTAAAGACATATAGGTATGTGTGCGTGTAAATGCACACTGGGCCGCGACAGGGCAAGAAGAGCCCTTCAAGCAGCTGGATTTGTATGACATAACTTGGAGCAAATACTGGGTTACCCCCATTTGTGTATGAACGGTTTGTCATTTGTTTCTCCTTTTGACGACTGTTACATGTGTTGCAGGCTGTTTTCTTCTGTCCAAAGTATATCTGGTGATTCCTACATTGCAGAGTCACATGTCTTTGATCTTAAGTGCAGGTTTCAGAATCTGTAGAGTTTTGATGCAGGACTTACAAGTGACAGAGGATTTATCTTACTTATTGGTAGGGGTTTTCATGTGGTCACTTTCCATCTTTATTTAAAAATTTGCATCTCATTTCCAGTTTAGGATTCACACATCTGCCAGCTACTGGGATTGACAGGCAGTTGTCAATTCAATTCTAGAGTTTTACATTGTTCGACGACTTCTAAGTGTGGTAAGACCTTATTGTGTATTGTAGGTGAGTGTAGGCTACATCCACATTCCCCCTTAGTCTTCTTTCTCTTCCCTTTTCAGCTCAGGGCCCTGTGGCCGTAATTGTGCAGACTTGTTTGTTTCAGATCTAATAAGTCCCTAGTTTAAGATTTCTTTCTTAATTTAGGCTGAGATTATTAGGATTTGCAAAAAAGTAAACTTTTGTTCCAAGATCAAACTTCACTGAATGTTTAAAATAAGTTACAATTTGTTCTCAGAAGAAATCAATGAGTTTGTGCAAACAAAAATCGAGATGCACAAACTTGAAGTGTCATAAAGGGACTAATTTTTGGCATTTTTTTTTTCTTCTTAGGAAAGGTCCCTTTAAAAAACATCCCACTTGGGTCAGAAAAAATTGACTGGGGGGTGGGGGGAAAGCGTCCAAGCATTAACTATTCTGTGGTTCTATGACTGCTGCATTAAAACCTCCATTGTCTTCATTTTGCCTTGGTTCTTGGAGCCTTGCTCTTTTAGGTTAAACCTTGACCCTTACCTTCATACAAGAGATGGCTGTCATCACACCACAGTACAAATGCCCATTCCTAGGTCTAACTACCAGCGGGATTATTCTAGTTAAAAGCAACCCTGTCTCAGAGAATGTCATCATACACTGAAGTCCTCACCTTCTCTAGAAGTTCTGGTAGCATGAAGTGACTCATCTTACTGCATCAGCAGTTTCAACCCATGTCTTCTATAACACAGACCAAGTATAGGAACTGAAATAAGAATAAGGTACTTACCATATTTTTTTCTTCCCTGGTATTTTAGAAATCCCTAAAGTATTTCATCTTTCTTCTATTCTGGAGCTCCCTCACAGCTTCTACCTGGGACATTTTGTGCATTATTTTTCTTGGTATTTCTCTAGTGACTTTATCCTTGATCTCTAGTGTTACTAGAAGGCAAGATTTTGATCTTATCCCTCCCTCCCCACCTTCCCCAGGGAAAAGTAATGTCTAAGGCTCCCCAACATGAACAACGGTCGTATGAGCCATCCAAAAAAACCAGAAATAGCTTTTGCCACCAAATCTCCTTGTAACATAGTCTTGATAGTATAAGCATCCCCTCTTTCAATTTAGCAGCTAATTTGCCTTCAAATTATACTGCAGGTAATTCTGGTAAGAGAGCCTATTCCTGAATTTAGACTAGTGTATGTGTCCAGAAACTCCTGACCAGCCTGACTGCAAGATCTTCACTGATGCAATCTTAATTCCATGACAGAAAGTTCTTTCACTTCTGCTTCTCCTGAGGATGATTCAGATGTAAGACAAATCAAGCTAATTAGTTGTGGTTATCCTGGTACACATTTTAATTTTAAGACCTCTCCTGTCCTTCAGAATAAATACTTAAGACCTTCTTCCAGGTTTTAGGTATGCTTTTTGGAGGATTTAGGCCAGCTTCTGTGTTTGCACTGTGAGTTCCAGCATAAAGCAGTTAGCATGCATGGTGTCTCTCAGAACGAAATATGTGGTTTTTTCCTCAAGGTTAATAATGAAGAGACCTGCCTATGTGGCTATAGCCTGTTTTTTCTGTATGGTATGCAGACAATTGTTATTCCTCAGTTTATCCTTTAACTGGTTTCAGACTACTGCCATTAAACTGCCATTTTATATTTTGTAAAATTTCATATTCCTAATACAGGTGATCAGAAATATGATGATTTAGGCAAGCACTAATGCGATGTAGGAAAGGGGGATGCCCCAATTATGTGCTGCACTTTTATTCTGAAGATGAGCAAAGGTGCTGCAGTGCAAAGCAGGACAAAGAATACTGAGAGCCATGGGGGTTTTTTTCTTACTTAGATCCAAGATAAACCCCAAGGTCACTGTAATTTACAGCAGTTTCCTATGGATAGTGCCAAAGCACAGATTACTGTGTGCAGTGAAAATGTCCTCTCCTGTTGAGTCACTGACATGACTCCTACCCTACCAAGAATATTCTGTCATAACATCTTAAGTAATTCTGCAGTTTCGTAAATATAGTATCAATATCTTACTCCCAGCAACAGCATACACTTCCTAAGCATCCCATGGTTGCCTCCACACTGCAACCATCTGTACTTTGGTACAGCTTCTACTTGATCAGTCTGTGCAATATCAGAACAAATGAGACTGGACAAATTGGTTTTTAATTGTTTTGCATTTACAAACTGACCCAAGGCAGGTAGAGAAATGTGTGTCTGAGTGGCTGTCCCATATTTTCGGATTAGAAACATTGCTATAACAGGTTCTTTTCAACTGACCTTTTTTTTTTTTTAATGAGTAGGAGTTCATGTAGCTTTTTAGGTTACTGCAGAGGTGTAAGGCTTTCAAAGGATAAAAAGTGTTTTGTTTTTAAATTTATCTGAAATTCGAGAAAATAAAAAAACTATATTACCTGGAATTATAGGAGAGAGGCAAGCTGTGATGTAATTGATCTTAGATACCAAGTAGATGACTTATTTCCCATGATATTCCACTCCAACCTCTAGTGCATTTCCTGGTAATTCCGAAGAAGCCAATTGTGAAGTCACCTGAAGCAGAAGATTCAGATTAATCTCTCTTTTTTTGGCATTTAATGACTGCTAACTCAGGCCTGACCACTGGATTCTGGAGAGTTGTGAATGAAGGGCTACAGGGCGGGCAGGCAGTCTGTTACCTTTATCTTCCTCTTCTGGGCTGTTGTCAGCCTGCAGGAGACACTTTCTGGCTAAGATTCTGGTTCAGCAAGAATTGCTGCGTTGTGTATAAACCACCGTTACACAGATTTAATCTGTTGCTCACCAGCCAAGACACTGCTAATAGGAGGGACAGGGCTTAGTTGGATTTTTTTTTTAGTTTTAAAGAGCTTATGTGTATGTAAGGCAGTAAAAGCTTTGAAAAACACTTTCTGGATATCTGTGTGACACACTGGAGGGAAAGAAATGGTGACTGGTTTTGCCTGTTTGGGGAGACCTCAAATGATAATTATCTCTTTCTGCTTTACATTTCACAGCTGTTCTGTGTTGGGCAAGGAATATGATCTTTAAATGTAATTTCATTTTGGTTGGGGAGAGAGAATTTTTGGAAGACATGTATTACTGTTTTTCCCGTTTTCAGGCGAAGTTGTTAAATATTTTATAGTGGTTAAGTGACTAAGATTTCAATTGGGAATGTTTTCATTCCTTGTCATTCACAGAACATCTGTGAGTAGTTTACTGAAAAAATTGTCAGTAAGCCACAAGGATTTGAGATTCCTAGTTATATAGGAGATAGTTGATCAACCTAATTAACAAAATAATGTTTTGCTTCCAATTCCATGTGCAATTTTGAAAAAAAAGCAGTACATTTTAATGTGTACGCAATGAAACTGGCTGAGACTGGCCTTTGAACGCGTAGGTATTCAGATGGGAAAAAATTTTATTGGTGGCTACAGTGAGAAATTTTACAGGTGTGGGTTCAAGACATTCCAGAAAACTGTTTAATGCTTTGTAGTCCAGTTCTATGAACATTCTTGTGTTTGGGGAGTACAAAAAGCCCCCACAACTGCTGTATGCCAGTCTGTGCCATTTTCATGAAATTACCAACTAGTTTCTTTCCTGGGACAGTATGATGTGTCCCCTATTTGTTCTTACTGTCAGCCAGACTCCTGCTCCAAATACAGAAACCAGGAGTAGAACAACTCTGATGCTTCTCAGATAGGACTGAGGAGAAGATGGAAGCAGATTAACTGGAATGTGAAGAGGCGCATTGTGGGTTGAAGAAGTGGTGACACAATACACTGAAACACTGGGAATCAGGAATGCAGAAAAATGCAGAATCTTGTCAAAATTCAAAGTGTTTCAGGGAGCACTCAGGTTTAGTGAACACTCACCTCTGTTGCTCCAGTCCCCTGTTTGTCAAATGTGAATAACGGCACTGGCTTACCAAGCAGGTACCATGAAGATAAATTCACCGGTTTTGAAATATGCATATATTCCAAATGGCACTGAGATGCATAAATAAACAGTATGATGAATAAATTTAAAATCCACTGAAAATGGACTACTTTCTGCATTGAAAGTACCTTAACACTTATCTTTATGTTAAATTGCAAATCATACTGGTTTAATATTTGTATCTCTGTTTCTAGGTAATAAATCCAAAGAAAAAAGGAAAAAAGAAAAAGTATGTTAATTCTGGAACAGTAAGTAAATATATTTTATGTTATTGGATGCTTTTCTCTTGAAACACAGTGTAGTTGACTTGTAATGTAACAGCATTAGAATAGAACCTTCTCTGAAGGCCACAACAATAAACCATTTATTTTTATACAGCATTTATCTTCAGATATATTGGAAATCCTAATCAGATATAAGATATGGGTTTTTGAAAACACTTCCAGCATGTGTGGTTTTTTTCCACATGAACAGTTCCACTGAAGTCAGCAGAGCTACTTTCACTCTGAACTGCAGCCTTGAAAGAATTGTCATTCTCACATTCTTATATAAGTCTGTTCATCAGTAGGAAAATTAACTCTTATTTTGTAAGTCTGCTTTAAATTGTATAAAGAGACAGAAGCAGCTTGTCCATGAAAATTTACCATACAATATCTGATTCATTAGCTAATTTATTTTTTGCTGACATATTCCTTTTACTAGAATTTATGTGTTAAAATGAAGTTCTATTAGTCAGTGAGTCAGAAACTTAGAAAAAGTGGTTATTTTAAATCAATACTAAAAGTAAATGTACTCAAAATTGCATGCAAAAACTCATGCAATCCAGCTTAGGGTACTGAAGAGCAAAAAATGCATTTATATGTTACATATTCCTGTTGATTTTGGTTTTAAATATTTTAACACCTTCACATGTGTCTGTCTGTGTTTGAAATAGTATATTTTGCTTATGTTTGGAGAGACAAAATCAACAGTGTCTTGATATTCTTTGTCTCAAATTACATGGAAATTGCCAATAAATGGATGTTAGCAATTTTCTTTCCTCCTTCCTTTCCTACCAGTGTTGTCTGCTTCTGTTTTTGTAATTTCATTATGAAGTTCTCTTTGCGCTCATCTGCCCTTACTTCTATTAGTCCTTCAGGCTTCCCTTATGCTTCTCCAAATTATCACTTTCCTGTGCATTTGCCCGCAGTTCTGTTTTTCTTCTCCCTGTCATTCACCCAAGATACTCTTTTTCCCACAGACTTCTAAATTTCCAAACCAGACACCAAGACTATTATTCTCACTTAATAAGAAGTTGGCTTCTGGAGAACTTCATAAGTAAAGTGGATATAGATCATTGACTGCTTTTAAGTGCTATGTACATACAATAGCCATCTCAATTTATTATTACTTAAGGGGTCATTTTAAATTCAGACAGACAAACTACGTACTAACCAGAAATATTTCAGAATACATTATTAGTTTCTAACAAAGTAGTGTAATTTAAATTTCACTGTATAAAACCTGGACATTGGTAATCTTCATCTGTATGGAAGTATAAACTGTGACCACTTTGGAAGAGTGTTGTCTGTTTCCATTTTTTATCTTTTTAAATTAGATTCACTGAAAGCATTTGCTTAAACTAATTAGGAACGCGCTGACTAGTTGTAATAACAAATAAACCATTAAAATGGCTGTGTCCAGTGGAAAAATGCATAGAAATTTCAGCCTTATATGCTACCAATGTTCTGGTAGAACTTTGTTAGAGTCTTCTGTTGTCAACTGGAAGGGCAATTTGATGATTTGAAACTTTGCAAGTCACTTTGAATCGCAGAGAACCTGTGACAACAGAAGTAGGATACAAGACAATCACTGCCTGTAACCTCATTCTGAGTCCAATAGTAATATTTTCAATTTTTGTATTTTGCTGCAGTTGGGGACAAATCAGATTTTGTCATAAACTTCCATCCCCTCCTTTTTATAGTTATCAGTAAATTTTCCTTGAGTAGTTACTTTAGCAGTTTTCACTGAGTGCCTGATGCACTCATGTTGTGAGAGACTTTTGTGTCACTTTGTAAATGAAATGAAAATAATTCGGATTGAATCCTTTGCTTCATAAATGTTGTGCGGTATATGATGCTGGATCTTTTCCACTTGAGTTTATACTTCTGTGACTCAAGTGCTGGTAATGCCAATAGCATCTTTAGACCACCGTTTGTGTTTTGGGCCTATATAATTTCTGAATGATAAAAGCTGGGACTGAAGAAATTTCTTATATTTACATTTTTTATATATTCCACTTTTTTATATATATTTAATATAGATATATAATTTACTCTATTTTTTTCATTCTTGGCTTGCATCAGTACTCAATATGACTTTTAATGTGAGATGAGAAATAAAATAAATAATTGTAATTGAGTTCTTTACCTAATGTTGAAGTACTCATAGAACAGATGCATTATCATGCCTCTAATGTTTGTTTGTAGATGCAGTGGACAGTGATCAGAAGATGTGCATGTGATAACCTGCCCTGGAATACAATATGCCATCCCTCCTCAACTTTTTCTTAAAATAAACAAAAGCAATTATAGTAGACTTCCAAATTTGTTTCTTCCCTTTCAAGAAGTGCATATTGAAATGGTTTCTTTTTTTTTTTTTTTTCTTTTTTCTTCTTTTTTTTAATCTTCTTTCTTCCTTAATACTGCAGAGAACTATGTCTTCAGGATAGAGCTCCAAAAACATTGTGCTTATGTCTCTACTTGTTCAACTGGGAAATGACAATTCATGTCTGACTCTCTTTTATTTGCTTTCAGGTAACATTGCTTTCCTTCCTAATTGAAACAGAAGTTTCATTCCTTGACTATATTAAAGGCGGGTATGTGATTGGCAACAAATCTTCCTTGTTTTCAGTGTCTCATTGTAATTCACTAATAATTTGTATATGTACTTTGGATATGATGACTCTCAGTAGTATCTGTAAAGAGCTGTATTGTTTCCTCATTTTTAGAGGCGGTACTTTCCTATATAAAACCTGCAGATAGTTACTGATATAAGTTAAGTTATGGAACTTCACTTACAGTGATGGAATCAGTGTTGGGACTAAAACACTGAGATTGAGTAATGACCTCTGATCAGCCAGTGAAAACTGGCTTAACTGAAAGGGAATTATCTATATACTATTAAATTAGTAAAATGCTGGTTTATTTATTCTGATTACGCTGACCTTTGGTTTATTTAATATTGACATTTATTTAGAACCTTTCCTCTTCAAAGGCATTTTACAATATTAATTATGTAAAATTTATATCACATTCAATTTCTCATGTATCGTCATTTACCCAAAAGGGAAGTAGAGACAGAAGCATCAGATGGAATACGCCTGGAAATGGTATCCAGTCTCTGAAATTCCTGGCTCTTAACTTCCCTTTTCAGAACACAAACCTTCTCTAAGATAAATGGAAATAATTTGTTGTACATTCCTAGGTACTTAATACAGACTTTTGAGCCATACAGTCTCAATATACATTCTGCATCAATTTTAAAGCATTGATTACCTGGGAAGAAACAAGTTACTTTTTTGTGCCAGGCTTCAGCTGAAATAAAATATGTCTGTGTTGTATTTTGACAGTAGCAATATTAGGGGCTACTGCGGGCTCTGCCTTTGTTCCCAGCAGTGGTGATCCTACAGATGAGAATGTGTTTAAGGTGTATTCCTAAAACATTAATCATTGAAGTTCATTAAGTTAAGGTGGCACCCCCAATCATGATTGATAGCTACAGAGAAACTGTCAGTAAGCTATCTCGACTGCCTTTGCGTTCAAGGTTTTGAAAAACTGCAACCTGAGGTTGTATTCCATACTGAACTGATAGCTTGTACAGGGAATGGATTGTTGTTAAGATGTGCTCCAAACTGTTGACCCTAACCCATGAGCTGCTGCAGAGTGTAATTCTTTCTCTCTCTCAAGGGCTAACAGCCTCTTTAGGGTGTAAGTCCTCCCAAACAGTTATATTTTAAAGTTAGAAAATCCAAAACACTCTGTCTTTTGGCTCCTTAAGATTAAACCTGACAAGAATATTTTTTGCATAGTACTTAAAAATGGGAATGCTTAATCTGGGATTTTAACATGGATGTAGGTGTATTGTCTTCAAAATTCTCATTCAATATCTTTGGACAAATTTGTGATTTGACTTGTTCATTTGCTCGCTCTTGGGTGGCTGAACAGATTTTCTGATTTGGATAGGGTGCAGAGCCTCTGCAACATTTGATTTGATTGTTTGATGCTACAATGTTGTATGGTATACACGACTTGTTTTGGATGACCTCCAGAGGCAGTTGTATAGGCCCATCATTGAGGTGTGTAAATAATGGAACACATCAGTGTAGGGAAGGGGCTGTGTCAGGGAGCAGCCATCCCTCCTCATAATGGCTGGAGAGCTGGGAGCAGAGCTGGGTAGGCGAGGTGAGTCTGTTTAGGGCCACTGAAAGCCTTTTTAGAACACTCAGAACCCCTACACATTGTTCCAGGTTGCTTCTGGACTGCAAAATATCAAACTCTCCTAGAATTGCTGTCCTTGTCTCTAGTTCAGTTTACTGGAAACACTGCTGCTGGCATCCTTCTTGTCTGTGTTTCTACTCTTTGGATCCTACAGTTTCTCCTCAGAGAGGATTTAATACAGCTGTTGAGTGCATTAGTAAGTTTTAGCTTTGGTAACCTGTAACAGATTCTAATGTAGGTCAGGCATGCTGTCAGAGTACTACTGCATCTTTAACATCCAAAGAATATTTTAACTCTACATGCTGTAAAGAATTCCATCAACACATTTGCTTGACAAGCTGTTCCAGAGGCACGTAGGTTGTCATGATTGGGAAACACGTTATTTCTATGTTTCTAAGTCCATTTCCAATGATTGGTATGTCTTGTGCCTGCTTTGAATCACTGTGAGTAACAGAGACATCTGCTTGAGATTACTTGGAGCATCAGGGTTCTGGATGTGATTTCTGTATGAACACTTATGGTCAATCTGTTCTGGAGCCCTTCTGATTTGTGCACGTGTTCTGTTTTTAGTAAAGAATCCTAGAATTTGAGAAAAACAGGTTACTTTTATTAGGACTGCTATTACCTTTCTCAGGAACGTTCCTGTTGTGGACTTCCGTAGAAATAGAAAATGGCCAACCATCTATGTTTGCCAAAAGTTTGTATTGAGTGAAGCAAGCGTATGCACAGATGCATGAAGAAACAGTTTTACCTCTAGTGTAGCTGATTGCTCTTTGGAGTGATTTGTACTTATATGCCACAACCCATTTTATTCCCCATCCATTCAAAATTCATCACTACAAGAATAGTGTGTATAAGGAACTGAGGAATTAAGTTTTATATCTAAATTTGGAATTAACATAGTGTGTGCGTATGTAATCTTTTTAGGATGATTTATCACATTTCTGACTGAGATGTTACAATACAAGTTAATAAACCTAATTTTCTACATTCTGTAGGCAAATTATAGAAATTTTGAATACAAACAAAATTTGTTATTCTTGTTGATATTTTGTATATATCTCTATTACTGCAAACCAAAGAAGTCTTGTGATATTGATAATTACCACTTAAGCTTTTTTCCTCTCTTTTATATAAAAAGAGTATAATTAGGTAGAATGATCTGTGCTTCAAAGTATGAACAGTAATACTTATTGAATTATTTTATACAGAATCCTTTTTAGTGATTCATACAGTTATTTTTAAGTACATGCCAGTGAAAACTTCAGAAGTACTTGTATAAAATGTAACCTTTCCTTCTGCTACCTGTGCAGTTTTGTTATTTGGAAAACATGACCAGGAGGTTGACATTCAGAGTCATTTTCTTGGCTTCTCTCTTCCTTCGTTCATCTCATTTAACATTGCTACATATCAGTTGCAGTACAATTGACAGATTTTGAAAGAAGGGAAGGGAGAAGATTTCATCATTAATCAGTCTGTTTTCCCATCAAGAATATCCTCTAAAATTGGTTTTTTGGTTCCCTGTTTTTCTTCTGTTTACTTAGGGAAGAAAACACTGGTTCTGCAGTAGGCACAATACTGTCTCTTCCGTAAATGGATGCTTATGAAATATTTCATGTTCAGAACTTTCACTGTAATTGATTTGAAGTGTCTAGAACTAATACTGATCTAATGGAAATCTTGACAGCTTTAACTGTGACAAATTGGGATTACAGTATTGATTTCATTTATGTCTTGAGTCTGCATCTGTTTAATTGGGATATTCCATTATAAGTGTCATCAATATGACTGTTTTGTTAAAGAGCTTTGAAGAATGAAATAGAAGTTTGCCCATAAATTTTAATTTTGTTTTACTACATAACATTGGATTTTGTAGCAGTATGGCAGGAAAGAGATGGGTGTCTGTTTTGTATCTGAATATTACATCAAGAGGTACCATCTTAGTAGCTGGCTTTTCCTTGCATCTTCATACTTAAGCACATATTTTGCCACACTGACCTTCCCATATTTAAAATAGGTACATTGTGCTAAAAAATAATACTTATTTCATAATCTGATTTCTCCTGCCACTTACCAATCAATAACATATTCCTAGCAAAACACCTCCAAATATATGACTAAGCTCAGGAGTATACGGGATACGGCCTTGAAGAGGAATGCAATTGAAATTATCCTGGTTTACAGGAATGACTGTCAAACAGTTTATAGTCTGCTCTGGTTTTGTGTGGAAGAGAGGCCAGGAGAAAAAAGCTTCAAGACTTAGTGGACAGAGAGGATATTTCTGCGCAAAAGTTTCTAGGCTTATTAGACTAGGGAGTGAGCTAACAAGTTACTCTGATGTTTGTAAATCAATAAAATTCAGGAGCTGAATCCTTTTGCAAGTCAAAAAGACTAAGTCATCTCTTCTGTCCCAGATTAGTGGAATATAAGAGGAAATGTTTTCCTTCCATCATTTTCAAAGCCTTACCTTCATCCAGGTGTTTGGAAATGAACACCCACACATAGTTTGGATTCTAAGGGCTGTGAGTATACATTTTTAACTGAACTGTATTGAATCATTGATGGTCAACATGGAAATGTAGAGCTCCTTTCCTGACACCTATTTTCATCCAACCAGTACAGTGTATAACATAATGGCATGCATATTTGGTGTTCAGAGGAGACCTGGTATGAGGTGCAGTTCTGAAGAAAGGGCTGCCACAGCGACATATTTTGGAGGCTTTACCACATATTTTTTGTATCCTTGGAGAATAATAGAGTAGTAAGACTATAAAAGAGGAAGATCTTGTAGAGCCTATATCAGAAAAATATTCTTTATGTTGACACTGCATTTCGCCAAGCAAGCATCTGCAAAGGGGAAATTACTAAAAAACTGTCACTGGGGACTTAAACGCCATGGAGAGGATACAGCCTCTTGGTAGTGTTAGTTACTCCATTAGGTCCGTTACAGAGTTCTGCGCAGTAAGTGGTCCTCAAACCTTCAGCAGTTCCCCCCTGCTAACAGACCAGCTGGTTGTCACTCTGAAGCCACAGGAGGAAATTCATGTTCCCTTCCAATGTACTCTTCAAAAAAAACCCCCATCATTACAAATGCTGTCAAGCCTAGTCAAAAGTTACATGAGGCTTAGTTTGTTCCCTGATGTATATTGGTTCTATTAGGGCTCTTATTAAAAGAGGATAGGTTTCACCTTGTTCTCTCAAAGAAACAAACAAAAAGGTTGCTCTGTTGTTGTGAGGGGAAGATTGCTGTTCCTTTTAAGATACTTTCTTCTTTTCTAATGGTAGTATAGGGTAAAATCACCTGTCCAGGTGTCAAATAGATCACGTCTTTCTACACCAACTAAACTCTGGCAGAGCAGTACTGGTCTATCCAGCTCTGAATCCATAAGGCACATTACTGTGCTTGGATATTCTACCTGAGTTCTCCCTTGGGACAGAGCATTCAGCAGGTCATCCTACCTAGCCAGATGTCTATAATTTAGCAGCTTTTGTGCAAAGTCTCATGACCTCTTCAACATCACTGATGTAGCGGGTGTCATGAGCTTTTAGTGAAGCTCCCTGGAGAACTATGCAGCTGGAAAAGCAGGGATGCAACCTTAGCCAAAGAATTTCCTTATGAGAAACAATATTTTTTGTTGTCTTGATGTGTTTTAAAACTTAGCGTCATTTAATCAGGCACATAAATTTTTCTCAAAGACTGCTTTTATCTTTTGAGCGTCTTTATTCTGAATTAATGATTTTTCAGCTAATGTCCCTTACACAAAATACAGTATCAATTATCTCATTTTTTTAAAAAAGCGGTTATGGTTGATGAGGGTTAGTATGCTAATAATAAAAGTAACCTAATAATATGTACTTGATACAACCGAAGAATTAGTCTGTTAAAAAGAAGAAAAACATGTAGTAGAAATAAAAACAGGACAGTGGACTTTCAGAAATGTTATGGCAGAAAACTGTCCTTATAAAGCTTAGGTCTCTGAACTTTTCAGAAGCTGCAGCAGCTTTCACTGGTGTCTTTCGTTCAAGTCCATATGGCAGCCCGGTGGTTTTAGTCATATTCCAGGATGACCATGTTCCAAGGACTGCATGACTCTCTTTGATGCTGTGGACATGGGTAGGCTTTTACAACTTTTCGGATACAGAGTCCACCCATACCCTAGCTTAGCTTATGTTAGCCTTGGTCGTATGATAAAATGATTCCATGTGATTATTTTTTTTTTCATACCAGGCTTTTTATGAAATAAATAGTATCTTCTTTGGGCACATCATGTTATTTGAGCAGTAAAACCACTACTGCAAGGCCAGGTGTCAAATTCTTGTGCATGAGTTAAATCTGTTCACTAACTTTCAAAGAACATCAATCTTTGCTCATTTGGTTATTAAATTCATAGTTACACACACTGAGAGGCAGAAATTTGAAGGAAGACGTAAAAGACTCCATCTGAGCAAAAAGTCAATTTTCAAACTCATACAAACTAATTTTCCTGATAGAGTCTTCCTAGCTAAGATATTGTCTCCAGCACGACAGTATTTTGTCCTGAAGGAAGTTGCGGAACAGAACTGCATTTAATTGGATTGTCACTCTGTAGAAGTCTATTAATGATTAATTTTTCTGACAATGGCTCTATGCTAACAATTGAACCGTGCATGATAATGGCTTTATTTAGCTACTGCTCCAGATTCAGATCTTTATATTTCCTCCGTCAGGTTTTACTTTTGTCTTCCAAGAATTACCTTGATATGCTCACTGAAAGTATTGACTATCCTCACATGAATGAAATTCACTGCCAAAAACTACAATGCCCTGTGCAAAGATTGCATAGCGTGATTTCAAACATGTTCTGAATGAAGACACAGTTTTAGTATTAAGAAAAGGAGCAAATTAGTAAAACTGTGCTTTCCTTCTCAAAGTCTTCCGTGACTAAAGCTAAAATATATCCAACAGTATTACTGTTGAAAATGTATAACGTTTGTAGATTTTAATAACCTTTATAATGATCCAGGATTTTTCATAAGCAATGAAAAAAGGAAAGATGGAGTAAAGTAACTGTTTTCAGTGTGTTAATAAAATAGTGTTCTGTAGCTCTTGGGTGAAACCTTACAAAAGAATATTTTCAGTGTTTATTTTGTATTAGAAAGTTATGGTCCTAGAGTTTGTCCACAAACAACGTTATCATCTCTTATTTTTCCACACAACAGTAAAACTATTAATAAGATTTGTATTTGCTTTTTCTACAGAACCCAAATCAATTTCACAGTAGCTATTGATTTCACAGCCTCAAATGGTAAGAGTAAAAATAACCTTCTTATGTATGTATGTGCGGTGTTCAGTTTTAAGTGTATTTGTGTGTGTGTGTATCAGTATTCTAACTTCATTGTGTTATTGATTACCTGTGTGCCTGGCTCCACCTGGAATCAGGATTCCATTTTGCTGAGCAACAGACTAGAGACCAATTCCTGCCCAGAAAAGCAGAGCAAACAGAACAGATGAAAATCGAAAAAGCTACATGTAAAATTGAATAAGTAGGAGCAGTTTGCAAATTTTTTTGTGCTTTCTAATTTGTTTGTTTCTTCATTATTGCTGGGAGAAAACTGCCTAACTTAGAAGACCCCATTGAGAAGGGGCAAAAGAAAGGAGTTTCAGGTGGAGTAAGCCTGAAGTGGGGTGAAGTAGTGATGAGTTTTGATCCTCCTGCAAAGCTGCTTTCAGAATGTCATAATACTTTCGTAAATTTCATCTTAAAAGTGTATATCATGTTATAAAATTACACAAATTTACAAGTCTAATTATAGTTTCTTGCTGCCCATTCAATTCTGAAAAGCTTTGCAACTACTACTGTTAACCTACTAAAATGTCTTCAGAACATAACATTTTTACCCGATATAACCACAGTTATGTATATAGGAAATAAGTTCATTTTCTTTTCAATTTCTGTTTTCTTAGATTTCTATCATTTTTAAGAGAAAATTTTGAGGTGATTCAGTTTTAAAGTAAATCTGATCCTTGCTTCAACAGGTAACCCTTCACAGCCTACATCACTGCACTACATGAATCCCTATCAGCTGAATGCTTATGGCATGGCACTGAAAGCAGTAGGTGAAATAATTCAGGACTATGACAGTGATAAAATGTTCCCAGCTCTAGGCTTTGGAGCTAGACTGCCCCCAGATGGAAGAGTATCACATGAATTTGCACTGGTAAGTAAAATATTTATATATCATTTGAATTTCTTTACTTTGTTAAAATTTTGGTTGCAGTCTCAAGCAGTTACTAGACAAGGAAAGAACAGCAAATGTGCTAATTCTTCTGTCTAAAAGACTATTTCAAAATTTTTCATCATAGTGAAGTTACTGACAGAAATCCAGAGCGAAGAAGTCCCTTAGGCCAAAAACAGTAATAAAGAAAAGTAATCATCTTTAACCTCAGCTGTAGCAGCATGAGAAACAGATGCTTGAAAGACTTCAGATTGAAACTAATCTATTTTAAGAAGCAAGTGAATCATGATATGAGATAATCTTTCATTATCATTGTTATTGTTCTCTCTCATTTTCTGGGATCTCTCCATCTTTTACAGGCTGCTAGTTTAGAGACATAGAGATAACTAAGTGGATCATAAGATGAGGTGACAAGAACAAATCTGAGACTGGTCCATGTGCCAGTTAAATTACAAACCTAAAATCTAACCAGATTTGACAGAAAGGTTGATGTGTTGCAACTGATGCTTGTGATTAGTGTGGATGTTGTATCTATTTTCTTATTTTGAGGCTTTTGTTCTTCTCTGAGAAGGATAAATATGTCAGAATTACAGCAAGTGTAGGTGTATCAGGTGAGTTTTAATTAGATAGCAGCAAAGACATGGAAGAAAACTGGTGATTGTAGATGTGTATTTCTTTCTCAGCCTGTGCTAGAAAACAATGCCACATGTCTTAAGGAAAGGTTTTTCACATGGATAGTAATTAAAAACAGGGGTAATTACAGATATTCATTGGAATCACAGACTCTCTGGACTTCCGTGTAGCAAGTTCAAATGTATTTACACATACAATCTTAAGGCTAGTAAAACAGCAGAGTTATTCCTGGCTACTTTCAGTTTTAAATCTTGTTTCTAAAATGAATTCAGTTAATCTGTGAGGCAATGTGGTGTTTTACAGAGGGATAAACAGTCATTTTTCATTCCTCTGTATATAAACATATTTAGGTGGCTCCCATTTAATGCTACACAGTGCTTTCAGCACTCTCTTTTAGCGTTCTAGATCAAGTCCATGAAAAATCCCCTTTTCTTTTCTAGATTCTCAGGGAGGTATACTCCACATCAGAATGAGATACTGGCACATTAAGCCAATGAGCTGTTGCCACATGAAGGAGAGTAAGGTGATTTGGAAGGTTTTGACACCTTAAATCAATCATTTGTCTGGCCTGACATGGGTCATTAGTCTGGGATATAGCTTATGTTTGTATTGTCATCTGTAAGTAGGTATCCTTACTATAGAGTTATTATGGATATAGGTATTAAAATGCATACCCAAAGAATTTACAGTCCCACCCATTTCAGCGGGTTGCCAAAAAGTAAGTTCATTTCTTCGTCTGTCTATACCAGGTCAAAAATTAGTTTTTCAGTGCAGAAACGTACCAAAAGAATGAAGAGTTTATAGTTTACATTATATTCAAACAGTCTATGAACATCAGGACCTGGCTACCATGTCTTTTTATTCGCATTTTTAAAATAAGAAACCATTGAGCCAGTTCTGTGCTCCTAAACATGATTCCAGTTTTACATCTGCCCTGAAATTCATACCTTAAATCCACAGAGGGAAATGCCTGGTACTGTTGCATGTAAGAAAGACTGTTTAATTCCACTTAAGATGGTATTCATATCTAGGAACCAGTGGCAGTGATTCAGACTGCATATAACATGAGGCTGGTCCTTGCCTAGGCAGTTAACACTCACAGCCAGCCATGGCACTTACATTGGGCATTTGTAGTAAAAGTCTCTGAATAGATTGTAGAATGCCTAGGTCTTTGCCATTTAAAAATGTACACTTGCTAGCAGTGTTCTCTAACTTACATCACTTTTGCTTCAAAATTACTTTTAGTGATTAATCATCTCTTATTTTCATTAGAATGGAAACCCTCAAAATCCTTACTGCCATGGAATTGATGGTGTAATGGAGGCATATTATAGGAGTCTAAAATCTGTACAGCTTTATGGACCAACCAACTTTGCCCCTGTAATTAATCATGTAGCCAGGTAAGCATCACAACAGGTACTTTGCAGAAACTTCTTACTGTCAGTACAACTATCACATATGAAAGTCTAACAGTTACATGACGATAAACATTGAAAAAGTTATTTACAGTTGTTTTGTTTATTCAGTCTAATGTAATTAACATGTACCTTTGAATAGGTTTGAACACCATGTGCTAACATTATGCAGAATTTAATCGCTGATTAAAAACAAACACAAGTGATCCAGTTGATCCACCCTCTGTTAAAATCATAGGAGAAATCATAATGAAAGGTTTTGTGAGAACACTTTGCCGTGTTCCTTTTTTTGTCCTTTGGAGCACAGAATTTTTGCTTCACAGAACAGACATAAATCTATTAACAATTTATAAAATGCATTTTTTTTTCAGGCATATGTAGTTCCTCTAATCTCAAAATGTCAACAAAATTTTCTAGGGCTTTCTGTGGCAACAATTCCCAGCTGGTAGTGGTACTGTTAAGGCAATCGTACAGCAGCCACCACTGGGGAGCCACGGTGCTGTGTTATGCAACTCCTTATCTGATTCCTCAGAGTAAAACCCTTCTTGTGTTCGTAGAAGTTTCTTTAACAAGAACAATGTTCCCTTATTTTGGCAGACAAGATCATGCCTTACAGTACATCTCCATGTGTTGATACAGGAAAAGTGATAAGGCTCAGATAATTTAGCTGGGTGACCACCTGAACTTTATTTATAGACACAGAGAGAGAACTAACATTTATAAAATAAAGCAGTAGGGATGTGTAAATCATTGTGCTGTTAATGTTTTATTTATGAGCTTGCAAAATAGGTAATTGTTGTAGCAAGAAATATTTATTTACTGTCTGTTCTTGCTGTTGTCAGTTCTACAGCTCAATGAAAAATAATTTACAAATTCTGTGGTACAAAGAATTTTCAGTGCAGCCCAGCATGGCTAGTTAGCTGATTTTAGTTATTTATCGTTAGGTTTATTTGTTCCATCTCCAAATCTCACCATTCAAATTATGTACCTGTATATTCCATTGCTTGTCTGTAGCAGATAGCTGTCTCCTAGGAGAAACATCCTTTGTCAGAGTCTCGCCAGTAGCAGTTTTCAGACTGTGAGGAACTATGCCAATACTTATGACAGCAGATTTCCACATATATGTGGCATTCAGTGTCTGCGTTAGCCATGTTAACTGGAAATGTAACCCACTGACTTTCCTGGCTCTTTATGCTTCTTTGGAAGAGTATCAGCTGAACTGGCTGGTTTAGAATTTGGCAATTAACCTCAAACTTCCCGTTCATTGCAAAAATTGAAATTTTTGAGTTCCTTTTCTCACTGGTTGTTTCTCAGGAATATTTGTCAACTTTTTCAGAATTACAGAAGCCTGTCACCAGCATTTATAGTTCTCTCACTAAACTTCTGACTAAATATCAAGTTGTTGCAAACTCTGGGAACTCCTGGTAGCAAATCACATGACATTATAGTGGAAAAGCTAAATATCTTCATGAGGATTTCTACTGCATGGTCACCCTTAATACAATCCATGTACCTATCAGGTTCTCCGTAACATAATTTTCCTTCAATGTTCTGTTTCTTGGCTGTTGTATTGACTCTCATAGATGTGGTACTAGAAATTATGATCTAGTCTTCAGTTACTCTTTCAACCTACCTTCAGTCTCAAAGAAATTTCTTCCTCCCACATCCCTCCTATTTAAAAATATGCCTCTGATGAAATCTCTGGAGACTGTCAGATACTGCTATCCTGTTGTGATCTTGGAATTCTTCAGAATCTATTTAAGCAAATAATGAGTTTATTATCCTTCCCCCAGCTGGGGAGTTCATAAACTACACCAGATTCAGCCTAGTGTCTTCTGTCATCTCCTCTCCTCATATAAGATCTTTCTTGCAAAAGACTTCAGAATGTTCTGTTCTGTGGAAAACTTGAAATAACCACATTTCTGTTCCATTTCTTGAGTGTAGGTATGTTGACAGTAGTAAGTGGTCAGAAAGAATAATGAATTTTTATTTTACTCTCTCATCATGCCTTGCCACTGCAGGCATCATTGAAAAGATTGTAAGCGTGGTGGAAAAATGAGATAAAAGAAATCTCTGCATGATAATGAGAATGTATTTCACAGTAGGTCTTGCTAATCTAGATATTTAACTATCAGTCCTTACTGTCAGCATGCAAATAGATGATGTTCAACAAGTTCATTGTCTCTGCGGCTTTTCTACCCATCTGTATCTTGGGGAGGGAGAGGGAGGTGGAATATGATGGCTTTCTATGAGTTGTAGATTCCATTTCACACACATTCCTCCAAACACATAAATGCTGTGGTTACAGCATCTTATTTATTGGCAGTACTCACATGCAAATGTACTGTGTAACATCGGAATTAGAGTTTTATAAGCCCATGCAGTTATCGTGAGCACCATTAGAACACATCCTGTTCAGTGACCCAGGCCTTTCATGTTCAGTGACCAGTAAGACTGTTGTTACAGGGTTCTACTGGGTCCTTCACAGCACCAAGAGCCTTCATGAAAGTAGGAACTATACTGGCTGCTGCTGTCAAGTGCAGCAGCAAGTGGAGCAGCCTGCTCCATGCAAAAGAAGTTCTTCGCTAGCTGTACAGGACACTTTAACCCTTGGGAGATGAAGATAAATGAACTCTTAGTTTCTGGTATGCCGGCCATAGAGTTCAGTGGGGCTGCTATGGACTCACTCTCAGGACTTTCCAAATCTTCAAAAGCTGCTGCTTTTCAAAGACCAGTTGCTTTTTGGGTTGTTGGCTGAGGTGGGACTGGAATAGCACTGGATTTGTTTTGTCTTTTATGTATGTACAGCACAGGTGGAAGCTTGAGTCTTGCAAGGACATCTATAGGTAGTGCAAAGAGATGAATATCTAAGCCAGGGTTGCAGGGTGCATGTTCAGCCATTTTACAAATGGACACACAAATGTGAACTGAAATCTGCAAGCATTGTCAACAATAAGTAGCTTTTGTAAGACAAAACCAAAAAAAAGCAATCTGCTGGTTCCTGATAAATTTTATGTGTGCTCTGAAAACAACTATTCAATATTAAGGTATGCCCATCATACCAAACTGTGTTCCCCAGCAGCAATATCTATTAAATAACTTAGACTTTCTAACGACTCATGTTTCTATAAAGGACATTCTGTCCATGCTCCTCTTGGTAATGACACAGTTCCCATTTTACCCTGATTCAACACACGCATATTATCAATATCAATATTGCATTAGCTCAGTTTTTCTAATGTTCTCATTTAAAAGTAGAATGTCCATCTTAATTCTGAATGTCTTGACTTTTGCAATCCATTGCATCATGTTTCTTAATTTTTATTAGCCTTCAGTAGTCAAATTTTAAAAATACGTCTTCTTTTTGCATTAGTTCCTTTCTATAAAAGGGGTTTTAACTCTTATAATGTTGTTTTTTCTTTCCTTAGATATGCTGCTTCAGTAAAAGATGGCTCCCAGTATTTTGTTCTTCTCATTATTACAGATGGAGTTATTTCTGATATGGCTCAGACAAAGGAATCCATAGTGAATGTAAGTTTTGCCAAAAGTGTTGAAATTTAGAAGAATTATGTTTCTAGGAATTAATATTTTAGGCAATAAAGTCAGTTAATATTTCAGGCAGTACACTTGTTCCATAAATTAACCATTTTTTCCAAACAGCAAACATTTATTATGCATAAACACAAAGAAAGCAAAAGTTGAATCTCAGCTTAATTAGTGTTCTGTGGGAAGTGACACTCTTCTCTAACACTGTATGTTCATATGATTTTCCACATCTGCTTCTTGCCTCCCCCTTCCTCACGCACAACCCACCATGAAGTTTTTCACAGTGAATCGTTCTTTATCTTTCTAGTAATTGCAGACGGCTTTGATCCTCCCCCTTCTTAAAAACTTCCCCAAACATTCTGATCCCAAATGGCAAGCACACCAGTCATCTGCTTTCCTTCTAAATAGTGCCCTAGAATTTTGAAAATTCTTAATTGTTTCTCAGTTTCTTCATTATTTTCAATCCTTTTCTCTTCAAAAGTGCTATGCATATAGGTAACAGTCCGTATTATGAACAGGTTCCCTTTTGCTTTTGCCCCTGGGAAATGTCAGTTGAAAGTGCACACAGAAACAACTTCCAGACAGGGTTTGACAAGGTTTGTACTAATAGGTCTGAACATACCTCGGTGGAGCTGGTTAATAGTGAAGTGGTGGGTGAAAAGCCTACCTTGGAATAAATAAGTTTCATATCAAAATGAGTAGTGTAGAATTAGGTGACGTCTTTTTGAAGGCCCGCTTTCACTACCTCCTGTAGAGATTCAATACCATTCCAGTTTGTAGGGTGCACATGAAAATACTACTGAAATGTTCTGTCTTTCACTGGAGAGCAAGACACCCTCGAGTTCTAGCCAGCAGCACGTAGGCAGAGTCTGCATGTTAATAAGGACAGCCCACCTGGTAAGTTTTCACACCCAAAGCTATAGCTGTGTTTGAAGGTACCAGTTTACTTCCTCCCCTCTTCCACCTTCTAGTATTAAAATAGGATAAACTGACTCTCACTTTTAAAGATGTTTCACTTGGAGATTCATCCTCTGGTCTCGCCTAGAGACTTGGAACATAACTTCTCTTAGGTGAGCTTCTTTTAGGTGAAAAAACGCTATGTGGAGAAAAAAAGAGCAGCTCCTGATTGAACTCACACCTCAATTTGGAGTCTGTAAGTAAGAAACCAGCAAGTCCAGTTGGCTGATATTTTGTAAGATGAAATTATTTGCCACTAAGGCATACAGAAAAACTTTGTTTCCAGTAATAGTTCATTTCCAGGAATAATAGCTGTTAGTCTGCAACTGTCTGGAAATACAGCAGATGTGTATATAGCTTGGAATGAATGGAAGTTTGGGAATATTTGCTGTCTCTTCTTTTTATAAAAATGCATTCATTTTTCTGTATAGTTTTTGAAGTGTGAGCGCAATATACCATGACAAAAGTAATTAAATACAGTTTTTTCAAATGGGGTTTTTTTCAGTCTTAATAATATGCAAAATAATAAAAAGGGCAGTGATTTTCAATGCAACTTGATATGTATAAAACTCAGGAGGAGTATATTTCATTTTTCTTAACACTAATTGTGCTTTTAGGCATCTTTCTCATTACAGCGTATATGTCAGACACATTCTGTTTCACCAAACTGTTTAAAGGTTATACTGTCATTCAGGAAATGCCAACACTTAAGTTTATATGCAAAAGTTTAACTCTGACTTTATGCTGTCCTTGCCACTTACTGTTTCATATACATTTCATCGCATAACACTGTGTCTGTGTGAGTAGGAATCTCTTTAAAGGATGTTTTCTTTACAATCCAGCAATAAGATTCTAGCAAACATCTGAAAAACAGAAGGTTCTAAGAAATGCCTTCAAGTCCGGAAGATATTCTGTACTCACTGTTACTGACTTACGCAGTGCACTGTAAGTCGATTGCAGGTACACTGTATTTATGGCCCTTAATCACAGAATCATTGGCTGGTTGATGCTGGAAGGGACCTCTGGACATCAACGTGTCCAACCCCCTACTCCAGCAGGATCACCTAGGGCTGTTTGCCCAGGACCATGGCCAGACAGCTTTTACTATTGTCTTCAGTAGCATATTAGTATTTAACTAACAAGGGATTATTAAATTTTTGTACTATATAGTCAATAAAGGTTGACTATATAGTATCACTTTGTGATGAATTTGCAGTCAATATATAATATGTAGTGTATCATGTCTAACGTGGTGCAGAACATCCAACAGTGATTTACAGAATGGTGTATTCTCGTAGTTTTAAACCACATGTTTATGGTAATTAACTGTAAAACTTCTGCTTAAGGCAAGTTGGTTTTATACATGGTATTATGACAGATGAAGAACGGGAAGCGTTGATGATACATCTAAAATGAGAATATATTTCAAATGAGGGACAACAACACCTTTTATATTCCAAAAGAGAAATATAACAGTATGTTCTAAAAACACTTGTCTTCAGACTTCAGCGAAGCAGAGTTTAATTCAACAGAAAGTGTACGTCTATGATTTTTGGCCAGTGTGTGCTCTTGTTTAAAATGACTGTAGACATTTCACAGTTCATCAGAATATCTCAATAAGGAACAGTTGTCAACCCTGACATTTGGTAGATGGGCTTTTAGTTGTTACCATCCTCAAGAGACGCAGTTTCATATTATTTCTGTAAACCAGCAGATATCTGGTGCTACTATCAGGGCAGGAGAATCCAGTATTTATGATACTGTCTTCTTAATTTAAAGGTTTTACAGAGAGTTTATTCAGGGAAAGCCAGGTACCGTCATTGCCTTGTTTCATTGAATGAAAAAGTTTAAGTAAAATGAAAAATCTGACTAGAAGCCAGTTCGATGTCATGTTTACTTTGTGGCATGGATAACTGACTTGAAGAAAATTTCATCCATGGAAGAAATAGAAGATACATATTGCTCAAATAGTTAGTTTTTTCTCTTGAGAAAAATTGGCATAAGATCTGTGTAAAAAATAGTGTCACATAGTTCTTAGCAACAATGTAATATCAAGAAACAGCAAAGTATGTCTTAACTAAATGTCAAACTGTCATTAGGTACATATTTGCTATTACTGTCAGTTTACATAAATACCTAAGATAAATTTGTCATCTTAATCATCATATTAATATTAAAACCTAATATAGTTTGTTGGTTTTAATTACGATCCTATATGATTCAAAGACTTTATAAGGAAAAAAAATCATCATCTGCCTTTCTAGCTTCATTCAAGATGTTTTCTATCACTTAAGCAGACAGTTTACATCACTCACCTTTTTATGTGGAGAAAAAGAATTGTTCTTTAAAGCATAACTTCGGCATGTTTTCTGTTCAGAATGTCCTCAGATCTCACATATTATTGGCAGAGGTTACATAATGTGTTAAATCTCTTTTTCTTCTTCTTTTGAAGGCTTCAAAGCTTCCAATGTCAATAATTATAGTGGGGGTAGGACCAGCAGAGTTTGATGGTAAGTGTTCTGGTGTTTTTCATAGAATTTTTTATATTTATTTACATTTTAGTAATATGTGGCTTTTCAAACAAATATTGTTCTTTAAAAGAGCATAATATGGAACAAGCAGTAAGCACTGTTGACATTTCCAGCTGGCTTGATTGATAACTCAGTGTGATTACAAGCTACCATGTGGAGCTGTGTAACCCCTCAGGCTCTCTGTTCAAGTCTCAGAACCATATGGGGGCTCAGCATTTACAGAGCTCCAGAGATGAGTTGGGAAAAAAACCCACAGTAAAGTGAGTATACTCAAGTAATGTTGAATTTCTTTAACATGGATATTTAGTTGCCTTGTGAAGTGTCAGTTGACTGGAAATACTGATCATCTGTTCTTACTGCAGTGATAAAATACTGAAAAAAAAATAAAGTGGGGGTGATCTGAGTTAAATTGGGTTTCACTAAGTAACAGGAGTGAGCCTTACTGCGTAGCAGCATTGAGAGAATATTACAGCAGGAGAGAAATTACCAGGATTATTTACATATTCTTTCATGTGGTGTTTGGGAACACAATTCTCTATTGCAGTAACTAAGCTGCTCCTGTTATTAAGTGCCATTTTGTATATCACTGCACTGTGAAGGTTGACATTCCCTGTATATCTATTTCTCGGAGTTGCGCATCCTTTCTTTTGAATTCTAGTGCTTCTGGTTAGACATTATGCTCTTGTACATTAAATATACTTAGTACTGCTATAGATGTATAATGTAAATAGTCACTAATGACTGCACATGTTAATTCTTGTACATATACTCTAAGAGTATGAAAAAAGAGGAAAAAAACAAGAAAAATATGTTACTGAGGATTGACTTTCTTAAGCTTTTTGTCAATTGGTATGTCAGTGATAATTTAAAGTATCTGATTCCTTGAATAGGTTGTCCAGGTGGATGCTGACACTTCAGATGATTGTATGCCACAAGAGATGAGAAGAGACAGTTTATATTCATAAATGCATATAAGGGAAATTTGCAAACTTTTCCCCCCTGAGAATTCCAGCTTTAGTTATACGTTACTTTGTTTTTTCTCACCCCTCCTTCGCCTTTTCCCTTTTTCCCGTTTGTCCAGTCCTTGGGTTTGCCCAGACTCCCCTTAACTCAGTCAGGACGTGTAGATTCTGTCATTTACTTCTGGTGGTTGTCCTTGCAGAGTTCTTGTAAATTCTATCACTTTCCTTCAGGCAGGATTCTGTGTCTACTGCAGGATACAGCTTCCATTTAGGATCCACATTCCATGAGTATACTGTCTTGGTGACATTCACCTATTAGATGTGTACCAAATCTGTAGTCTCTCAATGCCCAAGAGGGCAGAGAAATGACTTCTCCACCTGCAGAAATTCCTTGGGGAAAAAACAACAAACTCCACATCTGATGTAGATGCTGAAGAAGTGTGTGTGTGTGTGTGTGTGTAGGAGAGTGCATGTTTTAGGAACACTGCCCTATAATTCACATGCCAGTCAAACCTTAATTCTGCTGTAGAGAGACTAAGGTACTTCTCTCCAGGTATCACTGCCCTCTAGATCTCCCAGCTCCTGAGGGCTACCAGAGGGGTTCTTAGAAGTCTGGAGCTCAGATAGATGGCACATACATTTACGTAAGGATGTATGTGCTTTTCATAAGGATGGCTATAACAGGTCAGATCAGGGGTCTGTTTTGCCCTGTATTCTGTGTCTGACGTGGACACAGGTGGTTATCTAGAGAATGCTAAGAACAGAATAAATACAAATACAATGCTTCCCTGAATACTGGGTTTAGATTTGAAATTCCTGAGCAGGATGTGCTTCATGTCTGTTTTGGAAGTTTTCAGTGGATCTCTCCTTCAAATACTTGTTCTCCTGGTTTGAACATACATACATGTTCTGCATCAGCCAGCAGCATCTGGCAATGTGCTCTACAGACCTACTGACTTTTTCTTTGAACACACATGTTCTTTTCTTTGGTTTGAACTTGGCTCCTGATATTGTTATTTATGCTTTCTAGTTCTTACATTGGAAGAACTAGGTTTTGAAATGCTGGTTTCAGTGAACTCAGCCCAATTTCTAAACTCCTGAGAAAGCTCAGTGATGCAGGGCTTCAATTTTCATAGGGTATGTTGAAAGAAGTATTGTGGGATTGCAAATCCAGTGGCTGAGCAGTAATCTGTGATCCCAAATCCACCCATTTCAGCACTGACCAGGAAGCAGGTATGCTTTTCTACCTGGAATGCCTTCTGGGTATCTGCACAATTTTAGTTTTCCTGGATCCTGTTCAGAAAGATACAAGAGTTACCCAGTAAATTTAACACTTTATTTAAGAACTCCTCATTCCTATGCATTAACACTCATTACTTTTCCAGTATGAATGTGAGTTATTACCGCTTTGTGCTGTATCCTATGATAACTTCTGTAAGAATAATTGCTGAAGATGATTTCTTCTCCACCTATGAAAGCATAAATACAGCCTTACCAAAGCAGATTTATTTGTTGGTTTGAGAGCTGGAAAGATAAGGATTTTATCATGGCCAGTTTTGTTCTGAAGATGACAGTGAAAGCAAAATTATGTATTGTCAGCATGAAAAAGTGGAAAAAAACTGCAAAGCAGGATGTATTTTAAATGATCTTAAAGAGTTACCTAAATAATGATTGTTGGTTTTGTTACTCTAAAGTGTAACTTGAGTAAAGTTTTTCTCAGTAAGACTGCCTTTGTTGTGCAGCTGAACTCATAGATTGATTCATTTTGTTTCTTTTTTTTTTTTTTTTTTAAGCTATGGAAGAGCTGGATGGTGATGTAGTAAGGATTTCTTCAAGAGGAAAGTTTGCAGAAAGAGACATTGTACAGGTGGGAGAGAAAATTTACTCTAATAGTTAGATTTTACTGATCCTGTTTGGTTTGAATTCTTGTATCTATCTACATCCGGCCTTTCATTTTTCCTCAGCACTGACATATTTTATCTTGAGGTGTTCTTAACAAGCTCAGAAACTCTCTGTGATACCTGTAAATTGAAACTCTCTGTGATACCTATAAGCTTTTATACAACACATAGTAGTGGATTTCCGTTCATTAGGAAATGACCCCTAACTAACAGCACACTGATATAAAGTCTTAGGCTTATACAGCCATTGGAGAAGAGTTAGTTGCCACTGTACCTCAATCTCACTATGATTCCATAAAGAAAACCAGCAATTTTTGTGGAAGTCAGCAACACCTAGTCCTCTAACAAGTGCATTTGAGGTGCCTAACGTATCTTTCGGTGCCTTTAACTGCCAGTCTGGAAGACCATGAGTTGTCTCCCAGTTCCTATGCTGTGTCTGCTCCATATGACCGTGCAGATGTCTCATGCTTTAAGGAACCTCAGATGATAGCTGGAACAGGTTGCCCAGAGAGCTTGTAGATGTCCCATCCCTGGAAACATTCAAGGTCAGGTTGGATGTGGCTCTGAGCAACTTGATCTGGTTGAAGATGTCCTTGCCCGTTTCAGGGAAGTTGAACTAGATGACCTTTAAAGGTCCCTTCGAACCCAAACCATTCTCTGATCTGTGTTCACGTGTCTGAACCAAGCCCTGAGAGTGCTTCTCTCATCTGCATTCCACAGACACCTCCATTTCTCTGCCAAAATTCTCCGCTTCTGTTCCTGCTCTCTACAGTCGTTCAGTCTGCCCCGCAGTTGTCATTCAAACCCAGGCAACCGCTGACGGGGTGGTGTAGCAGTTTTGCGTGCACGTGCACACCAACCATAATACCCCTTCCTCTCAGAGTGGCAGATTTCTAGAACTCCAGGTTGTCCAAATGACGTGCTTCGTCCATGCTCCCCAGGCACCCCATCTCGCCTCCTGATTACCTATCCCCCTGGAGAAACTTCATGTCATTATTATTTTCTTGATCAAATAAATTTAACTAGTTGGGCATTTTTTTTTATTTTCATGGGGTACTAAAGTGGAACGAAACAAAGGGAAAGACAATGGCTCAGCACACTAATCCCTGCTTGCCAAAGTATTAAAGAAGCTGACATTTGAATAGCAGTAAACTGCTGAAAAATTGGATCAACGTGATGACTGCAGAAAGAATGATATTTATCTAAAACTAAGTCTTTTATGGCAGGCATGTTTTCCCAGAAGTGTCTGAATACATTTATGAAATAGTTCAGTTGGAACTGATCTACAATAGTCATCTAGTCCAAGTGTCTGACCACTTCAGGGCTGACCAATAGTTAAAGCATGTTATTAGAGTGTTGTCCAAAAGCCTCTTAAGCACTGACAGGCATCCTTAGGCTCCAATCTTACCTTAGATCTGCCATTTCTTCTTCTCCCTTTATTCCTATTTGTCAGAATTCATACTCTTCACTTATTTTTCCTCTTGCTTATTTTATCTTATTTCTCTCCAGGCCAGGTTGGATTTTTATATTATTGTTAGTTAGTAGAATATACATACATATTACATAATTGAGCTATACAAGTAGCTTATCCTGAAAGGTGATAATGTTTTAATAATAATTAAGGCCAGGTTGCAGCTGATTAACTTTCCAATGTGTGAACTTGGTTTCATTTATATATGCAGGAACTGTAACTTTTCTGGACCCCGAACTACTATTTCTGCAAAGTCCTGTGCAATGTCAGATTTTTTTAAAAGCTAATTCCTATGTCTCTGGCATGCGTTGCGCTTACATTTAAGTCTACGCAGCATAATTATACATAATTTCTCCCAACAACAGCAGCTCCTAAAGCTGCTGGATTTTCATTCAAAGAGCATAAATTGATAGAGTTCTTCAAATGTTATAAACAAGATTTGTGGGAATGCTGTGCATCAGAAGTATTCTAATTTCTGCTGAGAAATAAAAAATAATATGCGGTGTATATCTTTCGGTATTTCTCTAGAATTCATTGCATATCAGACATGTAATAAATCATTTATTTACTATTAACATATTTCAATCAGAATTTTGCCCCAAGCCATATTGAATTACCTCAAGGCAGTATTATTTTGTGCTTTTTTTCTGTCTAAATACTAACAAATACATTATAGGCTAGCTAAATAAATAAAAAGAGATAATGTCAAAGCTTTTATGTTTGGTATGACCCTTATTTTGTATCTGGCAGGATAAAACTGACTTGCTTTTATAAAATTAACTACTCAAACATAAAAAGTTTATCTTTTTTTTGTGTATTAGGTTAGATAAAATTAGCTCATGAAATTTACTATTAATTTTAAGAGTTAGTATTGTTAAATATTTAAATCAAACCAGTAAAGGAAAAATTTGCCTGCTTAGAGAGAGTCACTGTATTACATTTACTACTGACTGCAATTCGTGTAAAGACATGACCTTCGTTTTTCCCTCGTCGCTAGTACACCTATGTACTGTAGGGACTCTACTGTATGTGTCACAATTTCCCTCAATTTATTTCATTTCTGTTCCTTTTCCTATTTAAGAAGCTTTAGAAAATAATTTACTTGTAGGAATGTACCTATTGTTTATCTTGAAAATTTTTTAAATTAGCCTTTTAAATTAAACTCTCAAACTGCAGAAAAAGCATTCTACCTTCCATCAGTTTCCCTTTGATTTTTCTTCCATCTTTCTTTCTATTTCTCTGCCACCCCTGCTTCTTCTACATGTTAGCTCTTGCCCTTGCTGTCAATGCCAGCTATCCCTGTGTAGCTGTATGCATGCTTAGCTGTCCACAGTTGCTCCAGCTCCTCCGATATCTGCACACTGTAAGGAGAGGGAAGGGAAAACTAATTCAGGCCATCTATACTGTATAATCGCATTTCAACAATTACACCGTTGAAATAGCCTCCTTTTGCTGTGGTCTGAGTTTTCATGACTGCAGACTAATGGGTAAGGCGAGCTCTTGGGATGGAACACATTTAGTTCTTTAACCCAGACTGCGTGTGCTTTTTACATAAGAGTCACATTGTGTTAGAAGATAAATAACCACATGAGGGGGAGATGAACACCAAGCTTATCCCTTTCCAGCTGAATGTGTAAACCAGCAGGCTACAGAGATGCTTGTTTTGTTTCATAATTCATCTGACTTCATGCTTCTGAGGACAGTCAGATGTCTTCTCACAGAATAGTTGGTGGAGTTGAAGAAGGAACAACCACTTCAAACAGGCTTGTTTTTGTGAAACGGAGGAGTCAGTACAAGTAAATGCCACAGTATGCGCTTTGCTCTGGTATTGAAGAGTTACTAAATAAACACAGAAATGGTTAAACCAACTAACTGGAGAACTGCAGATACTTTGCTCCTCACTCAATATCCTAAAATCTGCTTCCTTTTTGCCTGTTGTTCTCCTGCCTTTGTGCCTCATACATTCTTGGACACAACACAGTGAAGAGCTAAAGGATGCTCTTATCTTGACTAAAGGCTGCTCTCATTGAAAGGTCTTGCTGACCCCTCTAGTATTGTTAACTACAGCAACCTGTGCTAGCTGGCTCTGTGTGAGCAGCAGCTTGGACTAGAGGATCTCTAGAGGTCACTTCTAGCCTCAACAATCGTGTGACTAAGTCATCATCTTCTAAGAAACTGCAGATCTACTGCTTCCTGGGGAAATGCCCTGATCAGTAGCTGTTTACACTTCATTTGGTGACAGGTTTCAGTTTAATTCAAGGTAGTTCGAATACCTAGGCATGAAGACTTCCTTCTGGCAATTTGAGATCCTTTTCAGGAGACTTATGCAAAGAGTTGTCTCCTCCCTTAATTCTAAACACCTTTCAGTAGGAGATTGATGCCTAGATAGGTTTTGTAAGTCCAGGGTGAGAAGTGCTCTCAAAGTTGCTGTAAAAATGATTTCCTTAAGTTCAAATTCTTTATTGCTGAAATGTCTTTGGTTTTGATTGGTTTTTTGGGTTTTTGTGGGTTTGGGGTTTTTTTTCCACATCAGTTTTTTATTATTTTTTAAATATATTTAGTAGGGGGTGTTTTGTTTAATTCTGTCTTTTCTGGAAAACGCTCAGGTCTTGGTCTTGGTTTTTTTGGGGGGCGCGGGGGAGCTGGGAGGCACCATTAGGCTTTGAATTCCAGCATAGCATAGCCTAACATATCAGTACCAGAAGAAGCTTTGGACATTGAATCCCAATTTTGAAAAGTGACCCAGCACTTGCTCTGAGACAGGCTGCAAAATCAGAGCAAGAAGCAGAGTTTAAACCAGCCTTCCCTTTGCCAGTGGGCTTAACCCACTGCGTCTCTGCGTGCTGTCTGTTGTGAATAAAAATCAAGGAGCCTAGATGTTTGGGGTTTTTCTCTATACCAGTATCACAAGCATCTCATTAATTATTATGAAATCCAAGCCAGAGCTGTGTAGCTTACCTTCTAGGTGTTGCACATCTGGGCATCACAAAAAAAGATCTTTTCTGAATCCAACCCTTTTTGCCTAGATTCGTTATACAGTTGTTAGTGTCATGTAAAACGTGTTCAGGTGGTTCATAGTTCTACCAGGTGTAATGCAAAATGGTCAAGCACATAAAGTCATCCTTTCCGTTTTGTTCACTTCAGATGGCAAAAATCCTATCCACAAACTGCCAGAGCAGAGACAGTCTGGCAGGAGAGCTCCATGAGCAGGAAATGTAAGCTAAGAATAGCTCTCTGAGACAGAATTACCTTCTTGTATGAAAAGGGTTGAGAGATCAATCAAATCTATCGATGAAACATGTAATTAGCAATCTGAGCTAACCATGGCTTATGTGAAGATCTTCACCCAAGTGAAAGTATGACACTGTTCCTGTTAGAAGAGGGATTTTTAAAAACTGAGGTACAGTGTGTACATAGAAAATATATATATAACATAAAAAATACGTTTATCGGGGTGTAAAATATGTTGGGAAGTATATTCATGTACTCTAACTCCCTAGATAAAACTTTCTTACCCTTATATTCTAAGATGTATTCCGTGTGTGCACAATGACCTGTGTGAACATCTCTCTTGTTTTGCAGTTTGTGCCGTTCAGAGATTACATTGACAGAAGTGGGAACCATGTGTTAAGCATGGCAAGACTGGCTAAAGATGTTTTAGCTGAGATCCCAGAGCAGTTTCTCTCCTACATGAGGGTCAGAGGAATAAAGCCATCACCTGCACCACCGCCCTATACACCCCCGATTCACGTGTTGCAGACTCAGATATGACTGCCCCAAAGTGCTTGGCATTTATCACAAGTCAAGAGTCTCTGGATGCAGCAGGAGCTGCCGATAGCTTTTTGGAGCTAGAAAAATTCTCTTCACATACCAAAATTCTCCTATGGTTGCATGAGCAACTGGAAAGCTTTTAAATGCGAGGAACAAAATGTTGAAGTTCTTTCTGAGTCGTTGGTTTTTTTGTTGGGTTTTTTTTTTTTTTTTTTTTTTTTTTGACAAAACCCCTACGGTTTTTGATCTGTTTATTGGAGGGGAAAGCACAAGTCAGGATTTCAACTCAGAAGATACTGTCCTCTCAACACCCGGTGTATATATAAATGTACAGGAATGCTGTTACTCTGTATCAATGTTTACATGTTACTATTTTTAAATTTCAGTACTTTTATAACTATTCTTAAGAAGAAAAATTTGGAATATTGACTCACATGTCTTCTAGCTTGCAATAGTTTGTCACAAGATCACAAGAGAAGCAATATCTCTTTGAATGTTTGTCCAGACAAATACAAGTGAAAGCTAAGAAACGGAGAAATAGATACGTGTTTTCCAACACCTGAATTGCTTCAGTCAGTGCTCAGTGATCCATTCATCTCACGGTTTGAGAATAAGCTCCTAGAATGGGAATAACAAAATTGCATATGACTTATGACTAACTCCAAACTTTGAGGGGGAGGTATGTGTATTTTTTCAGAGATTCTCCAATTTCTAAGTTTATCTAAGCTTACAGTTTTTTGAACTAGTTACTGAAGCAAATTACTTACTTGCTCTAAGTAATTAAAGACAATTACCTCAAATCAGAACTATCAGACTATTATAGTTGACTCACTGAGCTCATTAAATCTTATCGTGCATTCCTTAAAGCCCTGGAAATTTTGCATCAGAAAAGTCTTTTGGAGTGATTACAGCAGATGTTTTGTAATGGAGCGTTTTAAACTTAATTTAAAATTTTAACTTTTTTGTCTAGATTGCCCATTCAAAGGGATGCTGGCTCTTAATATTTGGGTTTAATATTGTCATTTAGTCACATTGCCATTCAGGGTGCATGACTGATAATGGTAATTAACTGGTTTAAAAATTGCACAACCATGTTACTTTGTGCACAATTTTATGTACGGACGTACCCAAAAATTTTATTATATGCCTGTTCATATATAATTCTGAGATGGTTTTGCATGTACAGTTTTTACAGAATACACGGTTTTGTGAGTTTGTGTCAGATACATTTTCCTTAGAACTCTAATGGCCTTAAATTTCACAAAACTCCAGAAATGATTGTGAATTGCCTTCGAATACTGTTAAAACTGAACATTTTAATTTTTTCGTGTCACAGTTGTAACTGTCTTGTAATGTAACTTTTTTTCTTTGCATATAACCTGTTTACTACTTCTGTTTCTTACTACTCTATGTTGTAATGTACAGTATAAAACTACGGTGCGTTTTTTAAGCATGAGAAGTTTTTTGCCAGAAACTATATCTTCAATATCAATGACATATAACTATGTAAATGCAGAATCTTCCATTTTTAAATATATTTAACTTCCTTTAACTATCTCATGTGGGAAATTACCTTTTCCAGATAATTAATCTGTTAGTAAAAAAAAAAAAAAAAATATTTTTTTTGTAAAAATAAATCTCGTTTTATTTTTATTTCAAAACAGTTTTTACATAAATATGGACTTTAATTTTTCTCACTAAAATATGTATTTCTTAGTGGATTGATGTTGCATGGATGAAATTTGATACCTGGCAACTACAAATTTTGATGAAAGTGCATCATAAAGAGTAAGTTTAAATCTACTGAATGGTGGTGGTGTTCTCCTTCCATTTCTGCATTTATTTTTTGTACTTACAGTGTTGGCACTTTAACAAGTAATCCAAAGGTCAGTCTCAAAGCTGATTTAACAACTAATTTAACAAGGGATGGAATTTTTAAAGATAAGTATGCCTTTATCAAAATTATGTTTTCTGTCCAGCCTAACAGCCTATTTTATTCTGCGCCGCTGCTTTTTCTTCTGCTTGGTATTGGATTCTAAACCTTAATATATTTAATGGAAAGAAATAGATGTGATCAGTGGAGTAAGTATTCTAGTGGGAAAAGGAAGTTTTTTCTAGACTTGTGACATTCCCTATGTGTTGGACATCTCGATTCTGTGATGGGTGTGAGAATCCTTACGTAGACTCACACAGTAGCCACGATCATTCCAGTATTAGAGATTAGTATGAGGGAGTGAATGGTCAGTACTTTAATTTCTCCAAAACATCATATGCTGCCATTTTCTGACTTTATTCTTAAGGATAATGGGACGCAAAACTCGCATTCCTTCCCAAGAAATGCTGGCTGCTACTAAACTTGATAATTTTCTGTGTCTGAAGAGTAGCAGAGAGTAGTTAAAAAAGGTAAAACGGGACATGTTCGGTGACAAATTAGTTGCCTTGGAAGGTTTCTCTTAGTGCTTGTCTTTGAACAGATGTTTTGTTTGTAGCTTGTGCAGAAAATGCTACTGTAGGGTGTAGACTGTACAAAGGTCCCTACAAATGAGGAAGGCCGCTGCCTCACAGGGGAGGTCATTTGAGAGTGAATAATTTAGGTTTGGTTCTGACTAGTGAGGAATTGTTTGCTAATCTGGAAGAAAAAAGGGGCTTGATCTTAGTTACATAATAGAATTTTGTCATTTTAAACAAAGATGGCACCTATAGAATAGGATTTACGTGGACTTCAAATCAGCACACCTTCTATATACAAAAAAGTTTAAGTGTGCCCCTCCCCAGAGGAATCTGAAGGAGAGGAACAGAGCTCAGGAGAGCAGGTGTTCTCCGAAAAGACAACTTTGAAAAGCTGGGAATTCTCACCTAAGTAGGGACTAATTCACTCCAGAATAGTTTATAAAATGGCTGAAACCATCAGAATGATAAATGATGGTCATCTTTGAGAACTAATAAAAGAACACATGATGCCGAATTATGCCAATGCAGTGGGAAACCAGGGAGCATAGTAGGAGGCTATTATGACTGCATCAGGGGTTCTTTAAACAGAAAAATCAACAAGAATAGAAAGGCAGAGCATGTTGCTATGGATAAATGTAAAAGATAACGGAGATGTGTGAAAAAGGACAGAAAAACACTGAATTATGACAGCTAAAGGCTAGTAAATCCCCTACTAGAAAGGGAAGGAAAGTTGAGTCCATTATTCAACAAAAGAATGGGAAAACTGTAAATCTAGAGAAAACTGAAATGCTCAATGTCTTTTTCCTTCAGTCTTCACAGAAGAGGGGTGATCATTGAATTAAATAGTGAAATAAAAGAATAAATCTAGACCTTGGTTTCCATCCACCAATAAAAATGTGTTAATAATACACACTTTTGAAACCATTTTCTTGAAAAGCAATGTAATGATCTTCAGGATAAAAGAGGGAAACAGCTGCGTTAACATGACATTTCAAAAGCAAAGCAGGAGATAATGGCCTCGTTTGAAGGGTTATGAAATACTACAAAACTGGTAAGACTGTTCAGAAAATTGCTATCAGGCTTCCGTCATGAAACCGGAAGAATACAGCAGTTCATGTTCCACAGGGACATGTCTTGCTTTTGGTATTATTCAGTCATTGCCGTTGATGACACGATATATAAAAGGTGGTTATTAAATTAGCGGATTATGTCAACTGGAGATAGTTTACTCACTTCCAAAGATGGGATTAAAGCTTGAAATTATTTTTATGAATTAGAAAAAATACCCCAAAGAGGAGCAAATTCAGTCGGTGGAAATCGGTTAGATTACTTCAGTAACAAAAACCTGCTACACGGTTGCAGTAGCTTCTGGCTTTGCAGCAGTTCTGCAAAACACTGTCTGAGGTTAGAGTGGATCACAGAATAGACACTGAGGAGGAGGTCTCTAAGGAGAAGCTTTGCGTAAAGGCCACCTGAGATAATCCTTTCATTGTCCACAAAATAATAAGGCCTCTGCTAGTGCACCAGCTCCAGTTTTGAGACTTCAGATAACACGTGGGTCAACTGGAAGAAGTCACGGAGGACTCTTAGGTCACCGAGGACGGCTGGACAGGTTGAGCAAATGACCAGGGAAGGTTTCAGAGGGGCAAATTTTCTTCAGCACTCAACGATGGATGATTGCTCCTTTGCCCCCGAATCCATACGGTATGATTTCAGGTTTTATTTCAAGCCAGCGTTGTGCGTTTGTCTTCATTTCCGTGCGAGTGACTGTAGATGACTGGTATCCTCACGCTGGCCATCTAAACGAAGGGTATAGAGCGCTACGTTTCTGAGCATGTGCCTACAGACAAACATTGGGCAATAGTAAATTTCATCGTTGGGATTCTTATTTGATGATTTTAGTTTGCAAACGATCAAAGACACTGAAGTGGCTGAGCGTTCCGATAGATGTTCCATGCGACAGAAGGCACGCGACTCCTGAGCGACACCCGCCCCGCAAGCGTGCAGCGTGGTTCCTAGTGCCGTGTGTGCCACGGGCGGTTGGACAGCCTTCCCAAGCCATGGCGGGCTGTGGCTGTGCACTGAGCAATTCCATCACTTCCACATTGGTCTGTTCCCCAGGGAGAAAACGTTCTGCCCCGCCTGAAGAGGAACGTGATTGTCATCATAGCTGGTTGGCCTGTGCGTCCCCGTGCCACGGGCGGGTATGTAGTTCGGTTTGCTTCAGGCTGATCTTGAAATCAAAGATACTGACTACATGTGCAAGGTGATTAGCGCTGAACACCGTGTCTTCAACTGAGTGGGCCATCAGGATGCAATCACCAGCCAGAGGAAATTCAGGGAGAAGCGAGTTGGCTAGTTTCCAGGAGTAAAGGAGTACTGCAGGAACTTCTGTGGAGAAGAAGGGAGTGAATAATCCCCTCACAATCTCCTAATTCCACTGGCACTAAGCCCCAAAAGTATGGGAGCGAGCACACAGCCTTGATTGATTGCTTTCTGTGAGCGGGAGGGAATGGAAAACATCAATAGGTTGTCAAACCTGGAGGAGAGGAGGGAAACCCAGCAAGAGTCCCTCATGGCTGTTTCTGGCAAATATTGTCATTAATGCAATTAGCAAAGGGATTAGAGGCTATATTTATAAAACTAACGAATGTATCGGCCTGCCAGGGTTGCAGACTGAGAGGCCTGATTAGAATTCAAAACTGGTTTTGATAAATTGGAGGGAAGGTCAGGAATCAGAGAGATAAACTGCTGTGAATAAGAGTGGAAAATACTGCATTCGGGAGGGAAATAAATAAGCACAAATGAAATGAAAATGAAAAATACCTGGATAAGCAGCAGTTCTGAACTTAATAATCTGCAGATTCCAGCTGGGCTCCAAACAGAATATGAATCAAATTGTGATGCTGCCACATAAAAAGCAAAGATCACCCTGGAAAATGTTAACAGCAGTCGTGTTCGTGTGGGGAGGGAGATAATCGTTGCTCCAGGCTAAGCCGTGCTGAAGCCTTAGCTTGGCACTGTCTCTGGACCGTGGAGCCACGTTTTAAGGGCGATGCAATTTTGAAAGAGTCCAGGAAAGAGCAAAAGCAGATGGTTTTTAACCTGTGAGGAGAAAATTAAAGCGCGTGGGTATGTTTCGTATGCAAAAGACCAGAGGGACGGTGATAATTGTGTGTCTGTGCAAAGGGGTGCTATAATGAGCTGTTCTCAAAAGGTCAGTGATGACGGGTGACGTTATCATCTTTGGCAGCAAGGAAGGCTTATAGGGGCTGATAGACCAACCTCTAACTAACTGGAGGCACCTTCTAGCGCATCTCGGGGAAATTGCATCATCTTTGGCTTAGAAATTGTTCAGAACAGGCTGGACAGCCGCTAGGGGTGGCCTGGTTACGTGGCCTCTCTCCAAGCACGGAAATAATACGTTAAGTAGTTAAACAGCCTCTTGAAGCCCCTTTTATCGGTCCCTCAAACATAGGAGGTCTAATGGAGATAGAGCAAGGATGATAGACTGGGAGAGGAGGAACCAGGATGAGTGGGTGGGTGGGAAGGCACCTGGTGAGATTCTGTCTGAAACACGTCTACGCTTCCACTCACCCCTTTTCAGAGGGATGGACTCAACAGGCTGGTGAGGGAGAGGCTCTTAGGAGATTTCTGTTCCGTGGACACGTGGGATGACCAGCCCCTGTGTGTGTGTGTGACCAAAGGCTACAAGGAGGAAAAAGTCTCACGGTGGTTGGACCAGGATGGTGTACGTCAGGTGAGGAGCAAGATGTGCCAAGCGAGTTGGCACAAGAGGACAGCAAGGTAGGAGTGCCTGACTGCACATCTGAGGTTCCTGACCATAACCGCGATGATGTGCTGGAAATCTGGCTTGTTTCCAAGAGAAAATGAATGTATGAAAGAGCTGACAGCACGTTATTGCCTGCAGTATCTGGGAATTCGATTCCCCAGTGCTCCGTTGTTTTCGCTCACCCGTGGCACGGGACACCTCCCCTCCACCAGACGGCTTACGGAGCATGGGCAAGCAGCACGGCCAGCTCGCTGCTGCCATCAGTGCTTCCAGCTGGACGCTAAAGCTCATCTTCAGGGAAGACCAGAGGGTTCAAGGAGTCTCAGAAATGACCTCGAAGCAGCGGAGCCAGAAGGAGCTCTGTGTCCAGCGTGGCTTACAGCATGGTGCTGGGTATTCCGGGAAGACAGGTCGCTGGCAAACTGGGCAGCAGAACCTCTGGCCCTTAGTTCCCACTGATAATCAGGTGCAGTCGGTTCTACCACCGTGATGCGTTGGCTCGATGTACCCCGTCAGCCGTGTCATTCGGTACATGGACATCACACATGCCCCGTGCACAACAGCTTGGGAGTTAAAGCTCACATTTTAAGCATGTGGGCTGGTAAACAAACAAAAAAAAACCCCACAACAGAAATATTCCCTACAATTCCCTTACAGGGAGGGAGACAGCAAGTGCTGTTGGATCCTTGGGATTCATAGCAGCCGTCAGTACTGAAACTCACAGTTTCTTCAGTAACAAAAATTGGTGTTTTCCTCATATCTCTGATTCCTTCACTCATAATAGAAAATTAAGTCTCTTGATAAAAAAAATTGGAGAAGCATTTAAGGGATGTTGGAATAGAACTATAATTAGATTAACATTATCAGATGCCCTTAAATCTGTGCTTTGCATGTTCATCGTGTGAAAATTCGGAGTTAAATGCCTCGCTGGTGTGGAGAGAAAATCATTTTACAGTGCAAGCTGTCGGTTAATACTGCTCTCCCGCACTGACCTTCTGTTGAGCTAATGGATTGCTCCTCCAGTTGGAGTTGCAGACACTCTTTTGTTGCAACCATGACAAGGATTTGATAAAAGAAATCCCACTGGTTTTAAACCTGAGTCATCCTCATTTTCTCCTCTAGTCCTCCTAAACTTGTCACCTCTCTCTAACTCAGACCTATACAAATCTCTGCAAATGCCACTTTGGTAGCCCTTCAGAAAGCTTAGAATAAAACTCCTGTTTAGCATTTTACTCTGTGATTCAATCAGTAGCACCCACACTATTACATCTGCTAATGAAATTAGCTATTTACCCCCTCACTACCTTCCCTCCAGCATAAGAAGAGATGTTACAGCAGATAAAGCTTTAAAAGGAAGCCCCAAACCCACAAGTCAGTTGCAGACATGCTGCAATTGCTTCTGAAGTAGCTTGTCTCATCTTGCTAAGCCTCTTGGAGGAATACAAATGGGAAGAAGGTGATGCCATGGTGAGAGAAGAAAACCATTGAATCACAGCATTTTATTATTTGAGAGATGCTGTCAGCCGCACTGCAACGTTTCCCACTGCCCTGGAAGAATTAGCAAGAAAAGAAATACATGTTTTAGCACACACCCACAGTATTAGCGAGGTTTTTTTTTTCTGGCACTGTTGGGTATTTCACAGTACAGAGAGATTTTAAGTGCTCGTTCATGCGTGTACTGTGTCATTATCAACAGATCTGTCTATTACCTGTCATTGCAAGGAAGTACCAGACTGCCAAAAACTCTTCTCAACAATGGCAAAAGCGTTGCTTTATTTAAAACCTGTGAGACTGAAATAGGAAAAAGACGATATTTAAAGTATTGCTGTACTTTGTGGGCAGGTGCTCCCTTCCTCTCCTCCCCGCTTTCCTCCCTTCTCTTCCAGCCCCGAGCCCGTTCTGCTGAGGCGAGCTCCTTCCCACCCAGCTCCGCGTGGGTGTTTGCCCTCACCCCACGCCAGGCGGGCAGACCCACGCAGACACTCCCCTCGCACCAGCTGCCTGGGACCGAATGAAAGGAGCTATATGAGTTCACGCTGAGCTCGGTGCCGCAGAAGTGCCGTGTGGGACGGGTATATCCACCACGACCAGCGAGCACACCCTGGTGCTAAACACTACGGCACGTGGGGCTTGTTTTTGGACTGTGGGTGGATGCTAAATGAGTGAGTAGCTGTGATTACCAGATAACATGGTGGTCGTCTAGGTTTGCGAAGGAAGCAAATGGAGTGAGGGAAAAGGTAATGGAAAGTTTATCCCTCCAAGAGTGCGGGCAGACGAAGGCTGGGAACACAGCACTGAGAGTGGCTGGAGATGGGTGGCCCTGCCGCTGCCCTGCCCCAAACTGGTGTGGTGCGGGCAGGGAGGGCTGCTGACGGGCTGTGACCCCATCCACCTCTCTGAGGGGCAGCCCCGTTTTTATGTCCAGTTTTACAACGAAGCATCGTAGCAGCAGGCCTAATTAGGGTAAGTCTGCAAGTGTAGTGTATATTTTTAAAAATAAGTTCATTAGTAACCACTGTGGACACAGGAACAGACCCCAGCGCAAGGTGTTAACTTGCAACCCTCCACCACAGTGACGTGCACAGCCCATGACAGCTTCACTGCATCCCAGTCATCAGAGCTGGGCCCTCTGGCACCTTTTGCCCTAGCCCTGGGGACAGCAGAGGGGACCACAGGCCGTGAGCCAGGCTCTGCTCTGCAACAGCGCTGGGCTATGGGCAGCGCAGGAGGGATTGGGGGATGGAAGAACATCGCTGCCAGGAGCCTGGCAGGCACCTTAAACGTGTCTGGCAGCTGAGAGATGGTGGAGAGCTGACAGGGTGATACAGGAGAGGGATATGAATGGCAATTGGAAAAGCTGCTGAAGAAAACACAGTCAAAAAAAGGATTTGTGGTGTTTTGTATCATCAGAGAGCAGATTCTCTCTTTGCAATGCCACTAGTGGAGCTGACACCCCAGCCAAGAGCCCCACAGCCATCTGCTGCAGAGCTACCAGGGCCATGGCTGCCCCTGCCCGGGTTGGGGCCCCTCCGCCCGCTGTCCTCCCGCCAGGAGATCTCCCAGCACGGGATGTCCTCCTCGGTGGACTCGCTTCTTCCTTCACACACGCACGCTGGTAGATCTAAGTAGCCTGGCTCCAGCTGCGCTTCACAGCTGGCTGAGGTTCACTGCACAAAATGGAAAACCGCATTTTTAGGAGATGGCTGAGACTGGTAGGGTGTGATGCCATGAAAGGCACAGGCTTCAACGGGAAGGAGGCAGAGCCGCTCCGCAGCCCTGCGCAGCTGCCGGGCGGCCGGCGCGTGGCGAGGGATGCTGCTGAATTCACACCAAGGACACTTGGAGGCCCTGGAGAGAGCAAGTGATTGCAGGCATGAGTTTAGGATATCCTTGGCAACAGTCCTTTAGTTTTCCATCATCTCCAGAAATAGAAGTTACTGCCGGAGAAACTGAAGGCGGAGGCAAACGGTACTGAGCCCGCTTTTCTGGCTAAGCTGTAAACGTGTGAGGGTTAGGGGAAGGTGAAACCAGTTGAATGCCAATCCCTGCCAGGAGCAGTTGGCAGCAGTGTTGGTGCCTGAGCTGATTTAATTCCTCCAGGCCTGGAGGCAGCAAAACCCCGGTCGCATCCCCGTAGCATCCAGTGCTCTGTGCTGGGGAGAGGGGCAGTGGGCAACAAACTGCCCCACGCCGGTGGCCCCTGGGGTCCTGCATGTGGCCTTTGGCCACTCTCCCTGAGCCCTGCTCCTCCTGGCAAAACTGCCTGGTGAGAGGGGACTGTGGGTTGCTGGTTTCTCCTCACTTCTGCTGCGTTTTTTCCTGCAGGCTCAGGAGGAAAAGGCAAGCTGGGACTTCCCAAAGGCAGATGTGCCTCTGCACTCTGGCCCCAGCATTGTGGGATGCTCAGACCATGCCGGGCACACACTTGGGTGACCAGGGACCCTCAGAGAGACACAGATGAGTCAGCAGGAGCTGAAACGTGCTTCTACCTCTGGCAGATGATGTTTTTTGCTGTGTGCTGGGGTGTCCTGTGAGAGGTGCTGTGGGTCAGCTGGGGTACTGAGGTGTGCAGCTGCAGGGCAGTTGTGCCTCCGGTCCACATGCTCAGCCAGTGAGGACAGCAGCGGGCAGCCTCTATTGCAAGACAGGACTGCAAAGCTGTATTGCCAACGTGGTAGGACAGGGCCCGCCTGGCCTCTGTCTTCCAGCTCATCAGGCCTGACAAGTCAGCAAGCTGTTCCGGTGGCTGTTCCTTTCTCATTCTTATTATGTTACAGAGCATCTAAATTGCGATTACTGTAGCGAAAACTAAATGATCCTGTCCTCCAGGCACCTCATTATGGCTTCCTTTAGAAATAAGCCAGTGAAGTGACAGGTGGAGGAAGCTCAAGACATCCCAATCGCTTTCTAAAATTTGCATGAATTTCATTAGGAGCCAGAGCACTGGGGTGGGGGGTTGCGCTGCTGTGCCTCCCCTGCCGACTCGTGCCCGTGCCCACTCTCCACGGGCAGGTCTCACAGCGAAAAGGACCTGCGTGCTTTGAAAACTTTCCCACCAGACGGTTTGAAGTTTATGTGCTGTGTTTAATCTCAAATCAGAGCTTCGGCGGAGACTCAGAGTAGTGGCACCTTCCTCTGCTCCCTTTCCTCCTGCTGTGGTCTCCATCCTTCTGCCCTCACGGCTTATCCAGCTCCTTCTCTCACACCCAGGGCTGGAGCGTGGGGACATCGCTGTGACGTCCACCCCTTGGTGCATCGCAGCTACCTGGCTCAACCCACGGGAGCTCAGAGGGCTGCGGGCGCAGGGAACGGGGCTGGTGGGTCCCCCTCCTGGGCTGTCATCTGGCTGGTGCAGCCTTGTGCTGCCTCCACCCCACCCCAGCAGGTTGGTTCAATAGCTCCTCTCCTGGGCTGGTGGGTTTTTATAGGTATCAAGTCATTGCATACGAAGTCCGTCCAGCATATGGACAAGCTGTTCCGGGAAGAACTAATAGCCTCACTTACCCAGAGCAGCCAGCTGTACCCAAAGCCAGACTCAGCAGGAGCGCGAGTGACACACGGCTGTTCAAAGACACAGTGGGAGGCACTATTTTTGGGAAAACATTTGCTTCCTCCATTATTTCCATCTGGCAGAGGCAGAAAAGCTGACGTCTGAAGACCTATGGGACAGGCGGCTGGGAGAGCCCCACCAGCCAGGGGGACGGGCGGGTCTTGCTCCATCAGTGGGTACAGACAGGCCAGGAGATGGGGGGCATGAGCAGTAACCTCCCAGATTTTGGGTTTGAAGCCCCTTCTGAGAGCAGCCTCAGCTTCCCCGACCCCCAGCTCTGCTTCCAGGAGCAAGGTCTGTGCTGAAGAAGCCGAACACGAGCTCCTGCCAGATGGGATGAGATGCAGTGGAGTATTGAATGAGTCAGGCACGAACCTCTTTCTGATTTACACCTGCGTAGCTGCTGACACACCGTCAGTTAAACCCAAGAAAAACCTGAATAAGATGAAGGCAGAATCAGAGCTACAATGGTCTTTGGAAAATCACTTTTTTCACAAGGAAATCACCATTTTCCCAGCTTCTGGTGGGAGGCAACAGGAAGAGAAGTAAGAATAACCCACCATCCTGCCACCTCAGATGTTGGGAGGCAGATTTCATGAGGATCAGACACAGGAAACGGGTAAGATTCAACAAAGTCTTACCTGCTGTCAGAAGCCACCAGGGCCGGTGCTTGCCCTCACAGAGAAACTG
The DNA here is from genome assembly GCA_027574665.1 of Rhynochetos jubatus. Taxonomy (NCBI): domain Eukaryota; kingdom Metazoa; phylum Chordata; class Aves; order Eurypygiformes; family Rhynochetidae; genus Rhynochetos; species Rhynochetos jubatus. The sequence goes on from CM050652.1 coordinate 16,485,126, forward strand.
AGAAAAACAACAACAAATCACAAAATGAAGGGATTAGCCAAATAGGTGCTTCCAATTAGGAAGCTTTATATAGTAATGATAATCGTGGGAAACTTGTGCTGAGCCACCTTCGTCAGGATCATGCCTGGAAGTCTATCGTTGTTCCAGACTGCCCTAGGGTGCAGCTCTCTGCAGAGCTGGATTTTGCTGGCTCTGAGGGCAGGAGCATCCGCAGTGCTCCCAGATAGGCAGGGTCAGGGCTGACCTGAAAAAGTCCTTAGTTTAACATAAACATTTCTTGGCAACAACTAAAAACATCAGGATGTTGTCAACATTCTTCTCAGCACAAATCCAAAACACAGCCTCACACTAGCTACTGTGAAAAAATAAACTCTGTGCCAGCCCAAACCAGCACAATTCCCCTGCATGATGTCCAGGAGAAGCACGGCGCAGCACAGGCTCAGCATGGCTGTAGGACTGAAGCTGGGGGCTCCTGGACGTGCCTGGCATGGGCAGACAATATCCATTTTACTAGTAGCCATTTACAGGGAGGAAGAGAAATTGGTTTGCATCTGTCTGGATGGGATTTATGGTGCTCTGGACCTGCACTGTGCCATGGGAAACGCTGGCAAACTCTGGGGCTGCCAGAGCAGGGTCTGGGGCCAGTGATGGCACTGGGGCAGATCAAACCCATCTCTTGAGAGGACTCTTGGCCAGTGGGATTTTTATCTGTTCTTCTTCCAAACCTGGAAACATGAGCGTGACAGCCACACCAGGCTGAAGGGAGACCAATGCCCAGGCTGGTCTGTGCAGCAGTTTTGGAGGGACCAGCAGGGTCTTCAAGTTCACAGGCCCAGGGGCATCCCTGGGCTTGAACAGCGCAGGAACAGCAGCCCACAGTGCCCCAAATCTGTGCCTCAAAACTCAATCGATGGGATGTGTCGAGCCACCACTGAAGGCTGCAACTGCCCCAGGATCTTCAGGAAGGCTCAGCAGGCACTGCTGTGCATCATCCCCTGAAAAGTAAGAGCCAGCAGTGTATGTTGTAGACTGCCTTTTCCACATGAAAGCCAAACCGGTCACAACAGTGTTGGATCAATATTGTCTGTGCCACCCAAAGGCCTTGTGAATCCACAACAGCGTGGTGCAAAATCTCCCATCCTTCAGTCTTCCAGTTTCATCCATCCCTCCCTGCTGTGCTCCATGGGAACCATGCAGCACATGGAAACCCTCACCCACCCCTCACCACAATAAGGGCAGATGTTCCCCATCAGCCAATTTGCTGGCCCAGGTTCAACCCCCTTGGGCACTGAGATGAGGAGCCCCGTGCCCAAAGAAGCTGCTCCCACCCTTAATCAGCCCCTGCCCCTCTCCCCTGGCTACGAAGGGAACCAGGTGCCACAAGCTGAGGAATGTGTCTGGGCCGGGCTGGCTACCTGCTGGTCCTCCTCCTGCAGAAGACCTCAGCAGAGCCGAGCGCCTCTGGTCCAACTGCAGCAGCACCGCTCGCATTCACAACCAGCAGCTGGAGGCTCAAGCACCTCATGGTGAGGAAGAGCGGTGGCTCTCCCCACAACGCGTGAACGGTGATTCCCGTTATCCCGGAGCAAGACGTGGGGCAGAAACAGCGAGGATAGCCTATGCCAAGTGACAGGACCTGAGAGCTGCACAGCCCAGGTGAGGTGCTCTGAGGCGTTCCGGAAGCAGCAGCAGTGTTGTTCATGGCTGTGACAGGGATCTCTGCCTGGAGCTTCAACCGACATCTGATTGTCACTGGAGGTCTGAGAGTGATTGCACAGAGGGGCCTGGCCTGCGAGGAGCCTCTCCAATGAAGTCTCCAGGGTTTAAATTCAATAGAAGGCACTTGAAGTAACGCCGTAATGGTGCTCTGTGAAGCTGATGAAAATCCCTTCTCAAGTCAAGTGTTGGCTGTGATGCAAGAAAAGGTTGTCTTGGAGGGTTTCAGCTGTTGTCATGGGCTCTACTGGAAGAAGCAGGACAGAGCAGAGGTTCTAGTGCTTCTATGCACATGTGAGCATCCATGTGGGGCTTAGAGGAGGGCAAGAGGACTTGCAGTCACAGTCACACCTCCAAAGGGACCCAAATACTCCTGTCACTTCTTTCCCAGGTAAGAAGGCAGCCCTGCAGCCAGCAGGCAGGCATCGGGTGGGACAGGCTGCCGGAGCAGGGGTGGGCTGACAGGTGAGTGCATGGTCAGAGGATGGTGCCAATGGGACATGGCAGACAGAGGAACAAGCACAGCACAAGGAGGATGGTGCAGACCCAGCACCACAGCGCCAGTGACACCGGGTGCTGCAGAGGCCAACGCTGGTGGTGCCAGTCACCTAGCGACCCCAGCCTGTGGGAGAACACACAGCTAAGGGGGCTCCCTTAGGGGACAGGGTACCTGTGGAGTGTCTAATTCTTTGTAGCAACAGGGAGAGGAATTAAGCACAGCCCTGGTTCCCAAAAGGAATAGCAATGCCACAGAAAGCTGTGAAGGGAATATTAAAGGAAGAGAACTGATGAGTTGTTGCTGACCTAAAACCAGTGGTGGGGAAGCTGCTGTAAACTGGGGTCCTCCTGGTGTCCGGCCAGGGATGTGTTCCTGCTGCAGGGGCAGGAGACACCCAGCTGAGAAACAGATGGCTTGGGAAGAGCAGAGAACTGTTCAATGGGATTTTAAATTTCAGTTAACCACGTATTTTATATTTTGTTTATTTTTTTCTCAGCATATTCATGTTTTGCTGAAATCAATACTGGCCTCAAAGGAAAGAAGCCTCCGTGTATTAATTACATATGTTAGTTTCTATATTTATCTATAAAAATAAATGGGGATAAGTTCTTCTAATAAGTGCATTTTCAGTTCTCCAAGGTTGGCGGAGGGTTCAGTAAGTCAGTAGTTGGCATTTATCATATTGATCACGTCAGTGCCACTTATCTCTTGTAACCAGATCTGAAAGGAAGATTGTGTACAAAACATTTCCCCTGGCAGCATTGCTTGCTCCTGCCTAGGAGGTACAAGGCTGCACTGCTCTTGTGCAACAAGTCTAGGCATTTTCTTAATTAAGAATAAATAAAAAAAAAAGAGCCGACTTTCATCTGATTAAGTAGATAATAAAAGTACAGGCTACCCTGAAGTGCAATCACTGATTAAACACTTGGACGCCGAACAAACAGGCTGAAGAAAATTTTAATATATGAACAAAGGACTCATCTACTAAGTAGCCAGAAAACTATCACTAACTGGGAAGACTCTGCACAAGGAAAAATGGACACCAAAGGGGAAAGCACATCTTTTCTGTAAACTACTGTTTACATGAGGATGAGGGGGCCAGGGGCAGGGAGATTGTGTGGAGGACAGGTCTCTAGTGCCGCAGGGAGGAGGAACCCCCATGCACCCAGGAGTGAGCCCAGAGGAGCCTCAAACTGCCAGGGCAGATGGCTGGGCAGAGGTCTGGGGACTCCCCCAGGCCATTAGCCCAGTGTTTTGGATAGTAGGAGAGGGGAAAGGAGAGCTCAGATCCTCACAAACCCGTGGTGGGACTGCCGGCAGCAACATCCTTCTGCTCAGCACCCACAGGGATGGTTTCCCAGGGAAGAGTCTGGATTTGTAATATTTAGAGGAATTCAGTTGGCAACATTAATACTCACTTGGATTTCAGTCAGAAAAGAGACCTCCACCGCTAATTTGTCTCTTAGTGTAGCGCCTGTTTGTGGCAAGTGTGGTGGGATTGCGAGCACGTCAGGGAGAAGACCTAAACCTTACGAACCAAAGGTCTCTGTAGTGTTTATCCGCTCACAACCCACTGCGTTGCCATTCTCCCAGAGGTGTTAAATAGGCTTGGATGCACCAGTAAACTTCCTGCCCTGTCTCTGACAGTGTTGTTTCATTTCCAAGCTCTGGTTCCCATCCCTGCCCCGCTTCCAGGTCCTGCTGTTCCATTTTTAAGAAGCACAAGTGGTGGCAGATGTTACTGGCACCAGCAGTCCCCATCCTGGTACAGCTGTCACCAATTGCAGCACCGAGAGCCTCGGCACTGAGGGGCTGAATCCTGGTCTGCGCCAGCGATGCCATGAATCCCATTGGACAGTGATGAATCTGAGGGCAGCTGTGGCAGCCTCCAGGCCAAAGGGGTGCAGGAGTAAACCTCCTACAACTATGCTTACATGACAAGGATTAGCTCTTGTCTAGCTGACAGCAAGACAGCATCCCATGTTTCCAAGTATTGAGAAAACAGAATTAGTTTTCCTTTCGATTACTAAGTGTACTTTTTGTTCATTCCTTTAATGACTGAACTTAAATAGGAAAAGCCTTGGAGAGTGGGGGATAACTGAGCAGATACAAACCCAAGCCAATGACTTTGCTTAATTTATTTTGAACATATCTGCAAGGACGTTAGCCAGGACAGACCAGTTGGGAAAACTTTATTTTTCACCTGGGCAACAGCTAATGTCCTCCAAAGAAAATACTGTCTTGCTCTTCTCCGGATATTCCATCTCTTAACTAGTGTAATCTATTTAGTCTGCTTTGTTTGATTTTTCACTCATAGAGGCTGCAAAGCATCTGCTCTTAAACTTGGACTTACAATTGTCTCTGGTAGCATTGATGCCTCCGTGCCACACAGACTCTGCTTCAGAGGACCCTTTCAACATAAAGCCCCGTGTGAAAACACGATCTTGAGGCAACGGAGCCTGTGGAGGTGAGTACCAGGATAGAAGTGGCCTGATCACAGAATCATAGAATAGTTTGGGTTGGAAGGAACCTTAAAGATCATCCAGTTCCAACCCCCCTGCCATGGGCAGGGACACCCTCCACTAGACCAGGTTGCTCAAAGCCCCATCCCGCCTGGCCTTGAACACTTCCAGTGATGGGGCATCCACAGCTTCTCTGGGCAACCTGTTCCAGTGCCTCACCACCCTCTCCGGGAAGAATTTCTTCCTGACATCTAATCTAAATCTCTCCACTTTCAATTTAAACTCATTATCCCTTGTCCTGTCACTACAAGTCCTTGTAAAAAGTTGTCGTCTCCTCCCTCCCAGCTTCCTTGTAGCCCCCTTCAGGTACTGGAAGGTGCTATAACCTTTCCCCAGAGCCTTCTCTTCTCCAGGCTGGACAAGCCCAACTCTCTCAGCCTGTCCCCATAGCAGAGGGGCTCCAGCCCTCTGAGCATCTTCGTGGTCCTTCTCTGGACTTGTTCCAACCAGTCTGTATCCTCCTTATGCTGGGGGCTCCACAGCTGGACACAGTATTCCAGGTGTGGTCTCACAAGAGCAGAGCAGAGGGGGATAATCACCTCCCTGAACCTGCCTCAGAAGGAATCTCCTGGTCCATTCAGCTCTGTGTTCCCATCCGGATAAGACAGCTTTAGAAAAAACACAGCAAGTATGGCAGGAGGGTATTTGCAAACTGGGTTTAAAAAATGTATCTAGACAGCAAGCCTGGGGTGCACAGATGCTGAAAAATGTAAGTCCTTGCACACCCAGGGGATGGAGGTGAGATGCAGCAGAAATGTTGGGGCCAGTCACACCTCACTGCCTTGTTTCATTGGCTTTCACTGGGAATCCTGAATCCCTAGAGTGAGCTAGATTATTTTTAACAGTTTTGAGACTGAATTTCAGATACACTACTCCTCTTTTCTCATAAATCCTGAATACTTGCAAACAAGCAGCAAGTGGTTTTGAGGTGGTTACAGAGGTGATAGGTGCATTAGTGATTTAGGAAACTGCTCTAGCAGCAGCACTTCAAACATTTCAGCTGCCTGACTTCAGCTTTGTGGTTTCTTTTTTAAAAAATGCTATTAAAATGGCCTTTTGTTCTTTTGCCTTTCTGTTCCCTCCTTGTCAGGTTTACTCAGATTACAAGTCAAAACAAGCTTTTTCTTCTGTTCCATGGCATAGATTTACTGTCAGAGAAGAATAGGCCTTCCCCTTCGTTATAAATACTGTAATAGACAACAGACGGATGGTAATAAACTATGTTGAATTTCCAACGACTTGGGGGAGGTGTGAGAGCTCACGACTCTGTCTGGAGAGACAGGAATCAGCCAAGAGTGGAAAGGTGAGACACGGCACTCCGTTGCGCTGGTTTTGGCCATCACCATATATTTTGGGTGACAACTGTTTTTTGGCTTTTTTGCTGAGCCTCGTGAGCCAGGCCAGGTTGACAGCTAGGAAGGACTTGGAAGTCATCTTTTCTTCAGCAGTGATACTAGACACTGAAAGGACACTGCTCTGGCCGGCTGCCTCAGGGAGTGGTGTCTGTGTGGCGGTATGAGCCCTGCCCCGTCTCCCGGCTGCAGAAATGACCATACCAATGGCGGCTCCTGTGGCCAATGCCACATTGCACAGCGGCTGGAGCAGGTGCCTTCTCTTATCTGCTTTCTGCCCGCAGAACCATCTGCCAGAAGTTGCTGTAAGAGATGTTAATGTAGTTTTTAAAAGCAGAAGAGACTCTATGATCTGCGTAGATGTGGCTTTGAGCAACCTGGTCTAGTGGAGGGTGTCCCTGCCCATGGCAGGGGGGTTGGAACTAGATGAACCTTAAGGTCCCTTCCAACGCAACATTTCAACACAACACTGCCTTTCCTCTAACGTAGGTGAGAGAACTTGTAATGGTGCTTAAGGCAACCTCAACAGGTGAAGGCTGATGTGCACTGTATTTGTCAGAAGACTGATTAAAAATCTTCACATGTGGAAGTGCTCCATCACTCCTCCCAGGTACAGCCGTGGCCTCCTGAAATCCTGACACTCAACTTCATACCTGTTTTCAGCTCAGGGCCAGAGCTTTCCAAGTGCTGGTCCAGCTCCCTCTGACAGTGAGTGGAGCCATTTGCTGTCCTGCTTTCCTCTCTGTGCCTTGCAGAGAGCAGGTCCTTTGGCTTGAGGAGGAGTCCTTCGATGGAGCAAGACAGACGGACGCTCTATAAACAGCACGGGGTGTGGTGGCACATGTGTGACATAGTGCAGGAGGCAGTCAAACCACATTGCTCTTAAAGCTCTGAAAAAAATGGGCAGGAAAGAGCCTCTGGAAGCCACCATGACCCTGTTCCTTTGCTGCAGCCCTTCCCAGAAGAGGTTTGTCTAACCTGTCAGGAGTAACTGAGTGTTAATTAAAGTCCAGGTCTGCTTCAGTCTTGTAGTTCCCCTCAAAATGCAGGGAGAGAAGGGTGCCAGGTTCAGGCTGTGTCCTCACCGGCTAGCATCACAGCAGCCTCATTTCCCCGTGTCCCTCCCCACTTCCTGACATGAGCACATCAAATACCAGGTGAGCTCTCCAGGGATGCTGGCAAACATGCATCCTCTGAGCAAGCAGGGCACAAGCCTGCTACAGTTCAGGGGTTTTATCTGCCTCTCTGCCCAACGTGTTGGGTGGCTCCTGGGCCAGCACTGATGAAGTTCGGCAGCACACAGGGCAAGCTGTCTTTCAGCATCTGGGCCTGCAGTTGGACCTTCAGCAGCATCTACCTGATCCACGTGTGTCTGTAGACATCACACACTCTCTAAAGCCCTTGCTGTTGCTGAAACACAGGGTGCCAGCTCTAGCCTACCCAGGCCATGAAACAGTGATGTTACTTGAGATACTCAGAGGTTAAAATGCAAACAAAGTTGTAGGGTCAAGGCAGAGAAGAGCACAGACTGAAAATCAGGCCTACAAGTCTGGGAGGATGATAACAACCATCTGGTCTTCCCCTTACTGTGGCCTGCATCATAATATTTCCCTGTGGACTACCCTGTGCTAATTGCTGTTTCAGCTAGAAGAAATCATTTCCAAAGGATGCAAACCTGAAAAAAAAACCAAAAACCAAACAAAAAAACCCCACCAAAGCCAGTAAAGGAGCATTCCTGCATAGATTTAAAATCCAGGAAAGAAATTTGAGCATTTCACCCCTCTGAGAGGGGACACCTGATCTTCAGTAGACACAGTGTATTCCATCATCCCAACTCAGCTATTTTACTGATGAATTACTCTGCTGAAAGTCCTTATTTTCCTGCTAGCTTAAATTTATCCAGGATCAGCTTCCAGTCACTAGAGTCTCATTTTAATGTCATTGCACAAATTGATAGTACATGTCTTCTAGATTATTGTACCTTAGGCCTCCCACTGGATCTCAAAATCTTTAATGCCAAAATATAATTTGTTCTCATTAGGAATATCTTGGGACTGCTGTGTGAAGGGACCAAGAAGGTTGGACCTATTAGGCTTTAGCTAAGACAAAGAAGGGATGCAGCAGTAGGCACAAAGCAATAAGTGCTAGAGGGAAGATAAATAAGGTGCTTCTCTGAGCCTACTCCCCAAAGAACAGGGTGATATGGTGAAAGAGCGCAATGCAACCCCTGTGCAAATTAAAACTGATAACAGAAAATAGGCCTTGCAGGCTAGATAATAAATCTTTGCGGCTCACTGTTTCTAAAGTGCTACTGAGACTTTGCCTGCAGCCTGGGAGCCCTGCGGAGTGATGCTTGCTTGCCCCTTCCCCACAGCACATGGCCCCATTGCAGGAGAAGGCAATGGTCCTTTGGACCCCACTGGCTGCCATTGGCACCAAGCATGGGGGTCTTTTGTGTGAGGGCTCCATTAACCTTGGGCTCTTTTTCAGGCTGCAATTTTTGGTTCTGGATCCTGCCAGGCTCCAAGTGTTGTGCTAAATGATCTATTACCGTCCTGTCTTTGCGTCACCAGTCAACTGTGAACACAATATTCATGGTTGTGGTCAGCCATGGACACATGGATTTTCCTTCATCTCTCAAGCCTGCCTTTAAATTACTGATTGAATCTCTCTTGATTCTCTCTTCTGTGATCCCAAAGCCCTGTAAATTTTCCTTACGGCTGTAATGGACCAGGGAGCACAGACCACTTCCTCTCAGTAATAACTGCCAAGCTGTTTTCTAAAGAGCTTGGGTCACATACTGCATATTTTTTTCTCCCTCTCAGCTTTCAGTCCCATCATGTCAAACTAGTCTCACCAACTGCACAGCATCCAAGGAGAAAAGAGGTCAGAGTTGCTGGAGAACCACCAAAGCCCTTAACTAACGTCCTTCTGGACAAAGACAAAAGCCAGCAAGCAGGGTAAGAAAATTAAAATATAGGAGAGAGCTTGTATGAATAGGATATTCTGCTGCATTGGGTCACTGCCTCTTTAAAGAGAAGTTGTTGGCTGGGATATTCAGAGCATGAACACTTTTAAAAGATCATTAATACCAGCCTAAGCGTTCATTAGGCTCAAACCTCCAGAGGAAGGGAGTTGCGGGGAGAGCTCTGAACACTGCAACCGGGAGCCTGCTTCAGCTCCTACTTGAATGGCCTCAATTTTCAGGGCAGTCAACAGGTTTTCTGGACCCCGCACTCCTCCAAAGATCAATTTCTTTGATTGCAAAGCAATTTGCATGTCTGCAGCATGATAGAAATCAATGACTGCTAATAACAGGAGCAAGGGGCCACTTCTGGACTCTACAGCAGCAGACAGGCTGCAAATTAGCACAACTGTGCCAAAATTATCCATTTGCAAGGCCTTTAAATATTGTCAGGTTTTCATCTCCTCTCATTTCATCTGAGTCTATTTGCTGTATCAAGAGGGTATGGTTCATTTTTGATCAATTTTGTTTGTTCTTTTCCCAAGGAAGCTTATCTTATAAGTCATACAATACTTCTGAAGACAGGAAAAAATACACATAGAGGCAGGAGGTGCTGGAACTGAAGTGACCTATGGAGGAATCAAAGGATTCGTCTGCCTTAAAGTTAGATGTCTGTGGTGAAAATATCTACAGAGGAGCCCATCACCCTGAGCTCCCTTTCTAGTGAAGAGCGAGAAATGGGCTCTTACAGGGTGCGACTTAGCCGGACTATTTCAGGCAGCTTCGTTAGGATGAAGTGAGTTTTCACACAGGCTGTGCCTGTTTTCTCTCTGGTGACTATAAAGGAAGACCAGCTCAGATGTGGATATTTACACATGCAGACTGTGGTTGCCTTCTGACACCTCCGGTCTTTCATCCCTGTTGAGACAGCCTGTGTCATTCTCTTTCATCCCCAATTTTAGTTTAGAAATAGCAATTCCTAAGCCCGCCATCCCGATAATGCAGGATGTAGGAGGCTTGAACCTTTCCTGCAGGTGCGTGAGGACGCGGGCTGCACTGCAGGGTGAAGGGCCCAAGAAAAAGCGAGATGCTACCTTTGCCTGCAGTGCTGGTGGACATGACAATGGGGCTGGTGGATCTCTTAGTGGAGCAGCTCACTGGACTCTACCTCTGCCTGCAGCCAGTGGTGTTCCCACAGCACTGTGGGAAGCTGGAGGTAGTAAACGCTGGAAATAAGGCCAAGCCTTTCCAAATAGTTTAACTACAAACTTCTGCCTCTCCCAGTTGCTGAAATGTCATTCTGTTTGTATTACCAACCCATTCGCTCTCCGGTCTTGCAGAAAAATAGGACCTGCAGGATCCGATTATAGGTGCGCACACCTCGAAATATACACAGGCCTTGTGAAAACCAATTAGAGATCTCCGAAGGACAATGGAGAACTAAAAATAACAAAAACAACAGGAAACTTTATACCCTTGTGTGTGAAGTTTAGAAAGTGATGCTTACTTGATAATGAAGCAGAAGCAGTATGGCTTCTTTCCCTTTCAGGCCATCTTTAAAGATGTCCTAAATTGATTTCATTGTGTTTAATCAATTGAAATTGAGTGAGGTCACAAATTTAAGTAAGAAAATATGCTGTGTTGAAGAGCTTAATAGGAGATAATTGTTTAATACAGGAGGTAGAAGTTTATCTGTTCCTCCAATATATTTTTAGTCCTCGTCTGCCTTTACGATGCATCTAGAACATCTCCTCTCATTCTTATGAGTTTTGTTTTCCTCATATGATACTTTAACTTACCCATCCTTCCACGCAGTTTTCTTGAACCTGTGCTTTCCTATTTTTCTATGATTTTATGTTATTTTTCTGCTTTGTGATTGGCACATCTTTGTAGAAAATACCGTTTCTTTCTCTGCAGGGGATGGGCCCTGGGGATTTAGCGTTGCTTGGAGGCATTCCCATTTCTGGGGCAGGAAAATGTTACTCCTCCTTTCTCCTCTATATCCACCAAGCAAAAATACCGATCTCCAGCCCTGGTCATGTAAGCATAGGACTTACTTATGTCATTACAAAACACAAAGCCCAGAATCTGCTGAGCAGATTGTACAGTTTGACTCCAATATGGCTGTAAGAAAGGGGCCTATGAAAATGTTAATAGACTTAAAAGCACTGGAAGGCAATTTGACATACTTCCAGTAGAAAATAGCAGTGTTACCACATAAGCATCAGAGAAGATAAGGTAAGATATTTTGCCATGGTTACAAATACAAGGACAATAAATATGTCTGATCCTTTTCCAAGAAAACAGGAGAAAAATAACTGGCAAGGTGCCTGCTTGTAAAACCAATTTCAGTGTACAAAGGGCCTGCGAAAAGGATGCTGACTATTCCACTGCCAGGCAGAGAGTAGGAAAAAACATTTCTGGATGCAAGAGGCATTGAAAGTGTAACCAAAAATAAAATAATAGTTCCTTTTGAGCTTTTCAGGAGTGAGACCAATCCAATAAAACTAATAATGCCCTCTCCAGCTCTGGCATCCCACATGCCAGACAGCTTCTTTCCTTCTTGCTGATAGCCAGAAGAGGCATCGAGGATAAAAGAAATTGTTAAGTAGGTAAAGCAAGTGAGGGAATTTTTCACTCTGATCTCAAATCTGCATTTCATATTACTGGGAAACTCCCTTGACACCCTCTGGGAGCAGCTTCACTGCTGAAGTGACCCAGGAATTGTAAGTTTGGTCACTTAATTCCCTCCTGCCTGGGAGCAAGAGAATCCCCCAGAGACATTGCAAGCATTGCGGGGAGCATGTTTCTCCCCTATGAAAAGTCTACCCTTAATTTGTGTCCAGAGATGCTCACAACAAGGTTATCTGTGGAGGCAGATCGTTTCCTTTGAAGTTTCTCTTGGCTACATGGAGAGGAGGCTGCTGTAACTGTGTAGTGTCAAGCTGACATGCTTACTGGTATAGAGCTACTCGCAGGTAGCTGTCATACCTATACACAAACCCTGCTACACGTGCTGTTTTCAGTCATCTGTCCTCAGTTCAAGTCAAAAATAGAGACCAAGAGCGTCTATCCCTGAATGTTCCCTGTTTCCTCCTGTGTGATGGGCTGTAATTCTCCCCAGGGCATTCAGTCTTGTCTGCCTCAGCACGTTAGGGACAGTTTAATAACTCTTACCTCTAAGGAAGGATCAGGACAGTCTCTCCAGACCTCTCAGCTCAGCTCTTTGCATCGTGGCCAGACCTAACTCTTGGTGTCCTATCCAGGTGAATGTGATAGACATCCCCTTAGGCTGATGGACACCCCCCAGGCTGGTGCTTCTGGCTCTCCACAGACCCAGAGGGACAATACATTTGTCAGAGTACTCCATATATGCCTTGCAGACAAAAAGGTCTAGAAACACCATTAGTCCAAATCCAAAGATGTGGGAAGAGATTCCCCAAGCCACTTATGGCAGCTGGGTGCCTGACATCCATTTTTATCACAGGGAAAAACAATGCTCTTCCTCCCCCGATGTCTGAGTTGAGTACCATAGGACAGGCACAGGTAACTGGTACTTCAGGTCCACTTGTTTTGTTAGTTGCAATGGTTGAAGTGATTAAAAATAGCAGCTGTGATGGGGATAGGTCATGGTAACCCCTAGGTCTGGGCATAGGAGCAGCTACATCCCTCCAACAGCCCCGTGACGCTGGAGCCTCCTCAGCTACCACCAGCCCCACGACACTCGTGTCAGGCATGACAATGCTGCTGCGACAGCTCCAGCTGAGCGGGCAAACCAGAGCCACGTCTGCCCTGGCACGCTCAGGGGCACGGAGGAGTTGCACAAGCACTGGGTCTCCCCTGCTCGCTGCAGCTGGCAGGAAACAGGGATGCAGCCACCAGTGCTGAGGACAGGGTGGCCGAGTATGTGAGAGCCATCCTGCCAGAGGGCTTGAAAGAAGGTAAATGCCATGATACTTCCCCACTTCCCCACGCAAATGCAGAACATACTACAATCCTTCATTTTATTTCACCTGGCTGACTTCCATCAGGGTTACTGGATGGAACCCTTCCATCAGGGTTCCCTAACGGCACAGGGCAATTTAGAGGATGAATCCCGAGTCCTAATTCAGCCACCAATTACCACAAATGTTAATCTAGTCACACTTAAAAGGTAGGATGAAATTTCTTTTTTTTTAATGTCTCCTATTGGAAACCTGCAGCTTGCGCAGCAAATCTGGGGTGAGGTTCATGACACAGAGGCCGTTGCCAGGAGTTTTTGACTAATTGCCAGGTGCCATTGTAGGTGGGAACGTGAGCCTCAGTTGCTTGTGTGCATTCATTTGCAGTCGTAAATAATGCAGTGTTTGGAAGCGGTTCAGAATACTGCTGCAATCAGAGAGCCTCAATATCAGCTGTTCAGTACCAAAGCCACAGCGATTGTGTGAGTGCTTAGAGCAGCAGGGGTGAGAAATGCTGCAAGCTCAGCCTCCGCGCGATTCCTCTGCGAGGAAAAGCGCACGTTGCCTCTGATCGCTCTACTTTCCTGTTATCCACTGATCTTAAATGTCTCACATATTTGACCCCATTTACATAGGCATATTCCAGGAATAATTCCCTAACAGTGAGTGCGGGATTGTGTTTTCTGAGGTCAAGAGAAGCAAGATAGTAATTACAGAGATAATTGCTTTTAATGCATTTTTCACCTACAGAGTCCCATTAAAATGTTCTTTGCAGAAGAACAGAAAGGAACAATGTTTTAACATTAAGCAAAGAAAGGTTTACAAGAAACACTTTCTCCCTTCTTTATTATTTCCAAGTTCCTTGACAGTGATCATGAATTAATTTTCACATTGCACAGCCTGATATTTCGTGGAGCAGCCTTTGCTACCTGCATCTGAGTAATGAAACTTGGAAAACACTGACAGTGTTCATGGTAATTAAAATCAGTTGAAGGACACTGAATTCCTGTGTGACCTGCTCTAGGTGGTCCTGCTGTGGCAGGGAGGTTGGACTAGATGATCTCTACAGGTCCCTTCCAACCCCTAACACTCTGTGAATCTCTGTGAATCTGTGACACTGTTCAGTATTTGCTAGCTGGGGTTAAAATCATTCATGTGTCTCTCAAAAATCAGCTAGAAAGGCCGAAGTGTTAAGACCTCCCAGAGCAGAACAGGACGCATGTAAACCATTTTTTCCTCCATTATTTTATTGGTGGTGTTTGACAGTTATATGAATTAATTTCTATATGTCCCACAACACTTTTGGCTCAGTGTCACCTACTTGCACCTTGAACTGCTCATATTTTGCTTGTCTAATGTTTTAGTGTCTCCAGGATCAAAACTGCTCAGGTCACCTGCCACCATGGTTCTGCTCTATCCCCACACACTGGAGCAGTGTGCAAGAGCTGGTGGGTGCCTGCTGTGGCTGAGACCAGGCAGGGACATCCCCCCAGAGCACCCGTGGGTGCATGTGCGGAGGGAGCACAAGCAGGGAACCAGCCCTGGCCCCTTTGAAGTCACTCCCACATCAGCTAGTGAAGAGATCGAAGAGCTGCCACCAGCCCTTGCTGTTTCCAGGTAATACCCACCGTGCAGGGCAGGAGAGATGCCTGGAGCTGAATTGGGGCTACCACAGGTTCATTAGCAGGGAACTACCTTGGTGGGGCCCAAGATTTTTCCCACGTTTGCTCGGGGCAGGCTGGGGCGTGCAGTGGGGTGGGATGTTGACCCATTCCCATTGCCCTCCTCTCCCGACCGTGGCCACACTTTCCCACAGGCTTCCCAAGCAGCACGCTGTGGCTGGCCCTTGCTCTGCTTGGTCCTCTGAAGCCCTGCAGCTTGTTCTGCAGTAGTGCCACCTACCTGGGATCATGCCCTGTCTAGTGGTGCATTTGGCTGGATCTAACTGGGCACAGGACTTCCCTTATCGTAGAATCATAGAACGGTTTGGGTTGGAAGGGACCTTAAAGATCATCTAGTTCCAACCCCCCTGCCATGGGCAGGGACACCCTCCACTAGACCAGGTTGCTCCAAGCCTCATCCAGCCTGGCCTTGAAGACAGCCAGGGATGGGGCATCCACAGCTTCTCTGGGCAACCTGTTCCAGTGCCTCACCACCCTCTTCATTAAGAACTTCTTCCCTTTTGTTGAACTGAATTCAAAATTTCAGGTCATTCTCACAATCTGCCCAGATAACACTAAGTCCAGCTCTCTTCCTTCTGTAACTCCTCCACCTCCATGAAATTTTGAAAACTCAATGCACAAACCCTTTATTCACCCAAGTTGTGCATGAAAATGCTGGTGGGTCCCTCATCCCAGCGAGACTCCTCTGAAACTGCGACTGATCCATACGCTCCTTCGGGCAGTGGCTCACTGACAGCTGCTGATCTCCACACCAGACTTGTGCCTACCCTCAGTTTTTGGTGGGAATTATCCACCTAACTTACTAATGAATATCTCACGTAAAATGGTATCAAAGCCATCGCTACACATCATTGGTGTATGACAAATCTACAGTGATTATTGCTTGTATATTTATTACATTTGAAGAACTTACAAATAGGATGTTTGTTTGTTCCAGTGCTTCTTCTGAGAACCAGAACTGTGGTGAATGATGCATATTTACCACCGCCTCCTTCTGCCTCAGCTTAGCAAGAGGTACAATTTTAATTTACGGAGTTCTGTGGTTCCTCACTTCTACTCTGAAATTGCCCAGCCAGTTCTCGAAGTATCCTTGGAGAGCATCCAACATTCAAATTTCATCAGGTTTAAACAATTTTGAAATATTTTATGTATTGCTGCACTTTCTAACATCTTTCAATTTCCTGTTCTTTTTTTTTTTTTAGCCTGAATTTGTACCATTTCCCCTGCTTTACGTTGGCTGTTTGATCGCTACTGATGTCTCTAGTGAAAACTGAGTCAAACATAAGGCATTCTGCCATTCAGCCTCCGCGGTATCGCTTGCCATTAGCTTTCCTTCTGCAGTGAGTAGCGGACCAACGTGTCCTCTGATATTTCTCATTCCACTAATGCCTCTGTAGACTGTGGGGTTTGCTATTCTTCATTTCTTTTTCAGTTGAATTTGATTTTCTCCCCTCCAGCGCGTGCTGTCCTTTGATATTCATCCTTACTCACTTGACCTCATGCCCATTTTCTCTGGGATTCTTTCTTGTACGGGTTCACTGAAGAGCTGGAATTTATCCAAACTGATCTGCTGCAATTTCCAGCCTGCCTACATGCTGGTACAGTTTCCAGTTGTACCACAACATTATTTTCTGCAAGGAACTGACTATTCTCCTGAACTATTTCTTCTTATAAACTATTTTTCCACAAACTATTATCTGTTATCTTTCTTTGGTTACTGAAATCTGTTTCTTGAAGTCAATAGAATTAATTCTGGTTTGTTTGGTCCTCCCACGTTTTTTGTCTAAGAGCTGTTACACTTAATAATCTGTCCCTTAGTAGTTATCATCAGCCTATCAATCAGCTGCACATGGATGATGCTTTAAGAGCTCTAGGAAGGAAGCATCAACATAATAAAGGCAGGCACAAAAAGAGCCGTATTAATTTGAGTTATGAAAAGGAAACCTGAAAGATTTCAAAAGGACCTGAACTATTTACTGACCTCCCTCATCTTCCTTGGCTCTTTGTGGGGCTTCGCAATGCACTTTCTCTTCTTGACATTTCACTAACACAGCAGGAGGTAAATTAAAATTTAACCTACCTGCACAAGAGATATATTCAGGTAATTAATGGTAACAACTGCAGCTTTAGCTTCTACTGACATTAAGGGGAAGAAAAAGGCAGTATCTCTAGACCACCTCCGAGAGCTGTGCCTCCCAACAGTGGTGCAGGATGGCTTTAGCAACCAAACCCAACTGTGGTTCCCTATTCAAAGCAGTGGAGCAAAATCCCTCCAAGGAGTAATCCCCACCCTGGCAGTGGTGCAAGCTGCTTGCTGGTGGCAGAGGACACACGGGACTCCGCTGCCCAGCGCGTCACCCACAGCAAGTCTGCACTCTCCTCATCAGAACAGTGATGGAGAGGCTGCCCAGAGAGGCTGTGGAAGCACTGTCCATGGGCATCCTCAAGATTCAGGTAGACAAAGAGTTGATGGGCATGACTGCATCTCATCCCACTTGTTCTTGAGGCTGGGCTGGATGTATCCAGAAGTCTTTTCCAGCCAGCATGCCTGTGAAGCTCCTAAGCTAGTTTCCCTGAGCCAGCACAAGCCTGGGATTCAAGCAGAGATTGGGGCTAGTGGCTGCACTCTCTGGAAACACTAGCAGCCCCTTCTTTCTTCACGTCTTTCCTCTCCTGCCACTGTCCCTCTCCCCTGGAGACAGTCTGTCCTTGCCAGGCTGCAACGGTGAGCGCACGTCCCAGGCTCTCTGCAAGCAAGGCAAAGCCTGGCCCTTCTCTTTCCCTTACTTTTATAATCACTGTCCAAAGATATTCCACAGCTACTGTAAACAATTTGGATCCAGCCCTTTCCCACCTAAACCAATTCTCATTTCAAACGGCATCACAACAATGTAGAGACAGAAATGCTGCTAGGAAGAGCTCTGTCATTAACTCAACGAATATTAAATGGAATCAAAGCACTGAAGATAAAATTATTTCAAGGACTAATTACTATACCAACCCTTCTGGCTTTAATTCTAGACCTGAAATATTGAAGCGCTAATAAAATAGGATTCATAGTACGTGAAACACGTGAGAGAAGATTCAATTTGTAATGATAATTTGAAACATTTTAATAGGATTTTAGCAGCAATATGAAGATTGGCAGTTTAATAATCTGTGGAAACGAAGAAGTAAAGCTCAAGCAATATATACAAAGCCTTCCTAAAATGCCCGGAAGGTTGTGCAGAATAAGTCAAATATCTGACAAATTCCCGATGTCCCTTTTCAAAGTAAGACCTACTCCAACTCCAGCACTGTGGCTCTCACTGCAAGAGCTCAGTGCCTGAAGTTGACAAGGGAAAGGAATTTCAGGCTGAAACTCTCCAAAAGCTGCCTAACAAAACACTTGGCATTCTGCCATCCCTCTGGCAGATGTGTTAAACCAGTGTTTGAAGGAGGTGCTGGGACAAAAACCTTACAGGAGATTGGAAGTACTTCTCCATAAGGACATTGTTGGTTTAACAGAAGAGCTGCAGAAATTATCCCATCAACAACCTGAACTTGCAAGAGCAGTGTCTTTCGTTTAAGGAGAAACTTTTAAAATTGCATGCAAGGAATAAGCTGGGCCTGGCTGTTACTTCCTAATCTCTACAAGAGCCCTGAGTGCCACCGAGACCATGCTGGTGCTGTCATCTGCCTGTGGGGTGCCCTTCCTCTCAAGAGGGATCCATCATCACCCCCTGGCAATTCACAGATGTAAAGAGGGATGGGGATTTCTCCTTTGTTTAGCCAAGTCAGGACAACTGGCTGCTGCTTAGCAAAGAGATGCGGGCACCAGCTTTGCCCTGGCAAGCTGGTCGCTTGGGTTAGGCAGCTGGGGACAGCGGTACCCCATGGACCAACAGCAGTGGGAACCGCATGAACACGGTCGTAGGCACTGGCAGTCACTTGCTTTTAGCTAAACTGTGTTTTCTGATCTCAACCTACACATCTTTTCATGGACTAATGAGAGGCAGCAAGAAAGAGAGCACAACCCTATTTTGTGCCATACTTACCCATAAAAGAGCGTACCAGCTTTTTGTCTGGATTGCATTAAAAGATGACAAGGAAAAAGACAGGCTGGACCTATCACAGGTGCACCAAAAATACATGGCATGTCTTTGCTGCTGTAAAAGGGTATTATTTTGTCAGAGGAAAAGCAGGGCATTTGAAGAAATCCTCTGACTCAATGTACTTTGCCAACCTATGGGAAAACAATACTGTGTGAGGGAGACACTAGTTCAGTTGATATGGTATGATTAGGAAAGAGAAGGAAAGAAAAGTCTGAAAATACAATTGTTAAGAAGATACGCCATAAGGTTGATAAGAAACTGTGCTACGTGCTGCACATCTGGTGCCACTGATAAATTTGCTGGGGGGGGAAGAAGGTCTCATACCTCTGTTTTGACATTTTCTAAAAGTGACTAACAAAATCACAACTTTGCTGAAATGCATCCACTGCCTTTCAGTTCTGGCTTTTCAAACACAACGTGAGAGACACTCGGCTTAAATTTTGCAAAACACCCTATGTCAACCTATATTTTGGTACAGAGAAGTTAGAAAATACCCTTACCTAAGAAATCCTATTTTCCGATTACTTTTTCAGATACTGTTGACACTAATTAAGAGGCTATTCCGTGAAGCTGGAGGGCAAGGAACATGGAAAATGCTGCTCCGTTTGTAAGCAGCAGACGCAAAGAGTGGATCAGGCTGGGCTGGGGTCTGCCGGGGCTGCTCATGCTCAGTACACATTTGCAGCCCATCAGTTATGTGATCAGATTAGGAGCTTTGTGTCTGCACCAGCTCGGCAGCAGGTGCGCGACAGGCCACCGCCTCCCGCAGATGCCCAAACATGTCCCGTGTGCTGGAGGATGAGTGGAAAGAGAGCAGGTACCCCACGGCGGGCTGCTAGCGGTTGGCCTTCGCACCAAAGCTCTTGTGAGGGCTGGGGCTGTGATTTCATTTGTAAGCCTAATCAGATAGTAAAATAAAACCAGAGAATCAGCATAATTAATTCAAATCTGTCTGGCATACAGGTTTTCCGTATGAGACGTCTTTCAAGTCAGCATAAATTGAAGGTTAAGCTGGCCTGCTCTGTTGTAATCAAAGCAACCCATGGGCGGCTTAATTTTAATTACAGCTCCTGGGGACCATTTAGGTGCCGCTCTGGATGCTGCCTAGGTTTCAGAAGAAGATTATTAAAGTTGTCAGTCACAGATCATGAAAGTTCATAAGCGCAGAAAGAATTGATTGATACTGGTTTGTCCCTAACCGGAGCGCAAGAAAGATCAAATAAAAAGCAATGTAAATAGCCATCTTGGATCTGTAAAGCATTTTAGGCTTCTGCCTGAAAGTTGCTACATAAATGCAAGTGATTATTCCTGATTTGGATGAATGAAGAAGAAGAATGCTTGAAAATGAGGCACTAAAAATATTGCGTTTCAGATGTGGAGGGTAAATGACAAGAGTCAGCTTCCTTCCCTCGCCCTGCCCCGATTTCTGGGCTCAGGGGCAGCAAGCGGCTTTCTGCATAATTGCAAGGGCTACCCTGGAGGTATGAGGACCGCCCTCCTCCTCACAGGGTAGCTTCATACTGGATCAGTATGGTTTAGCTTAGACACCTAAAAAAATATATTGGGCATCTCTCATGAGCTGGTCAGTGACGTTCTTGCGGTCACCACCGAGGAAGGCGGGAGAGCAGCTCAGCCCATCTATTTATTGCCTCTGCAACCACCCCTGCGTGGGGCAGCTGGCATCCAAGCGGGATGAAGGAGGGACCTAAGCAATCAGACTAAGGAGATGCCGAAATTGTAACGTCTATACCTGTCAAGATGAGTCCTGTCCTATGTCCCAAGCCACCCACAAGTCAGTACAGAAGTGCCCTGTGGGGCTGGGAGTGGAGCTGGTCCCACGGCAGTGGGGTAAGGGAGCCATTGCAGCCCTTCCCCATCCTCATGCCATTCGTAGCTGAATGGGGACCTTTTTTTTTCCACCAGACCCCTCAAAGCCTGTTCAAACAAAAACCCAGGGCTGCTGCATTGTTGCTGGAGGGAAACATTTCCGTAAGAGCAAGGGCTGTGACACACAATGGAGGGCTGGAGGATCTGCCCCTCTGAGCAGTCTAAAATAAATTATTAATGGCAAATAGGCATCTGATAATGTGCATTATATGCAATATATATTAAGGGCTGTAAACACACGAGATGGAAAATGGATAATGTTTGTGACTCTTTAAGAAGGCAATTGGCTGGCTCTCTGCTTTGACATTTCCGTGGTTTTGCACAGCCCTCCGAAGGGAGGAGGTTGTTTATTCTCTGTGCTTTAAGGAAAGGAGAGGAACATTTTTCTGATACTTTCTGCTCACTGGGTTTCCTCACGAATTTCAGACACTCAATAATTTCAGGTTAATAGGAAGCGATAACTCAGAGCTCAAGTCATTCCTCTTGCAAATGCTAATGTTAATCTATAAATAAAACATACATTGTAAAGAAACAAATCCTGCATGGCAGGGGGTAGCAGCCAGCCTGCTTTTATATCTTCAAAGCTGGAATTTGGTACAGCATGAAACCCTTTGGGGTGATGGGCACAGGAAATGTGCTGCATCCCAGCTGTCCCCATGCCAGCGTGGGGGGAGGGCTCCAACACCCTGCATCCACATCCCCCATCTCTCTACAGCGAGAGATGCTTGGCTTTCTGGGTGTCCACTGCACTCATAGAACTGGGAATAGTGGTTATCCGTGGGTAGGATAGGGGGGAGGATGGAGGGGATTCTCCTGGCCAGGGATCAGCCAGGCTTTTTTGCAGACCATCCTGGGCTCTGAGCCCAGAGCCAGAGGAGCACTCAAAGTGTTTGCCAAACAGTCTGGAGGTACCACTGCTGACGTTGTTCACCCCAACCCTGCAGCTGGGCACTGGCTGGCTCCAGGCCCCGATGGGCACAACTGTTTCCCCCCAGCCACTGCTGCCCACTGCCTGGCTGCCAAGGTGGCAGAGAGAGATACCAAAGCTGCTTTCCTCCAGCTCCTTAGAGTCTTATTTCAGTGCCTGTTCTGTGACTGGCTGTCATTTAGGAGAGGCAGGGTGCTGGCAGTGGGCTAAGGCAGGGATGCTGCCATCGGGAGAGAGGAATTGGGGTTTTCAGAAACATTTTTCCCAGTGCTGAACAGCAGAAGCATTCAGGAACCCAGCCACCAACTTGCAAAGTGGCTCACGGTTGGTATTTCACCTTTTCAGGTTGCCTTTAAAAGATTTACCAAAAGTAAGAAAATGTAGGTAGCCAAATGTAAGCTGCATGATAAATTGATGAGAACTAGTTCTGAGAAAGAGCAACGTGATAAATGTTTAAACAATACATGGGCATTACTAAATGAAGCTTTCTTCTTTTTTTACCACAAAACAGAAACTTGCATTACTGCCTTTTCCCTGCTGGCCACAGAAATACTGGGGGATGAAATAAGCGGTTTCAGCTCCAAAACCAGACCCTAGCTTACATGTACTGCTATTGAGGAGAAAATAGCATCCCAGAGCTTTAGCTGCTCAGGGCATGAGTCACCCTTACATAAGCGTTGTCGCTGGTACGGGGAGGTTAAGAGCTGGTTTTGGACCTGAGCATTACACTGCAGGTGGGTATTGTCCCATTAATAAAATATTTGGAGTAATTCTGACACACGGCCTTGCACACACCATGGGAAAGTTATTTTTGTTGAGTGTTGAAACCACCCTTTGGGAGCAGTTTCCCTGCGGGATGCAGATGAGGTTGCAGAGCACGTGCAGGGATGAAGAGGTGTGTTGTGGAGTTTTCTGACTCCAAAGGTTTTCTTGTCCTAAGGCTTTCCCTCTCTGGCTCCAAGAAATTGCTCACACAGAGGAACGGCTGCCAGTCAGGGGGATGGAGAGGGACGTGGACTTCCTGGTGAAGCAGCAATCAAGCATCCAAAGGGAAATTATTGTCTTCATGCAAGACTGTTTTTCTCCTTGGTCATTTTATTGCCTTATGGAAACGTCTGTCAGGCAATATTCCTTGATTTTGCACATTTCACTGTTGTAGGAGGGAAGTAGAGCTTTATGACACCGAGTCCTAGTCTCCGCTCTCATAATCTTTTTGCTTAATGTTTAAGCTGCTCGGGGCAGGGTTTGCCTTTCCGTTGTGTCTGCAGAGTGCCTTCCCCAACAGGGACCCATCCTGCCTCTGCTGCTAGGAGCTATCATAATGAAAATAATTAATAATAATAATAATAAAGTGGTGTTCTTCTCTCTCCATGGTTTGCTGTGGAGGCTCACTATTAACCTGTCTGGAAGTGCAGCAAGAGAACGGCAGCCAGAGACAAGGTAAGACAAACAGGGGGAACACTTGACTGCCTCTGTGCTCCCACTTCCAGCAGTGATTGAGGGCGGTTATTTTAGCACCATCGTACCCTTTGTGGGACATTATTAAGATTTCAATTTGAAAATAAAATCATCATCTCCTGCCTCAGTGGCTAGCAAGAGGGACCTTCAGTCCTAAGACCCGTTATATACACAAACGGAATTTAATAATAATGTGAGTGCAACTTTAGCCCCTAAAGTATATTAATTGATGCTGATCAATTGATTAATTAGAGACATGTACGGAGACCTTGATTCCATAATCATTTGGGCAACACCTGTATGATACAAGCATCACGTGTGGGCCAACCTCTGGAGCTTAGCACCAGAAATAATGTTTTTAAAGCAATTTCTATTGCTTGTCTTCTGCTGTGGAAATGTTTCATGACACAGCTACTCCTCACCCGCCAGTGCCCCAGCAGTGCTGTCAGTCAACTGTGGTAAGTCACAGGAGGGCATCAGAGAACCAGCAATAAACCAAATGGCTCTCTGGTGCCCACAGAGGCTGGGAAGCGGGATGAATGTCTGGAGGAACCATAGCATGGTACATCTAAATTAAGAAACACACTGTGACAAGAGAGGTTGACTCATTCGTGCGACACTTAAGCAGCCTCCATCCAGTCTCCCCACCTGGGGATAAGTGCTGTGCTGTGGTTTCATCACGTCTTGCTGAGGTCTGGAGGGACAGACCAGGTGAGTGCTGGGCTCAGAAAGCCCCAGGCAGAAGCAGAGACTTGCAGGCAGCATCACAGCCAACAGCAACCCAGGATCTCGGTGCACACTCGGCTGAGCCACGTTACTGGACAATCCCATGCTGAATTTCACAGCAAGGAAAGGGCTACCCAGGCCAGTGACAGCTATGGGATGCTTTTACTCTGTCACCTGCACTTTTTGCTCTATAATTTGAAGAAGGAGGGCGACACTCAGCCCATTTTTCTTTCACATACTTTGCAACTTTGGCGCATGTATATCCTGCAACAGCGGATGCTCTCCAGCATGGCAGCAGCACCCTTCTGAGATGGACACAGCGACTTTCCCAGCAAAGACAGAAACATGCAGGCATACACCACAACACCCGCTCTGTCACCAATTCTCACTTGATAATCTAAACATCAGCCTTACCATATAGACCCCCAAAAGGCACCAGCTCCTTAGCAGCTCAGAACATGTGCACTCACAACAGCTTCATCCTCATGTCTCGTGGATTCCCACAGGAATCCTGTCTAGGTTAGTGCTATTCAATCTCTTTACCTGGAAAATGGAAAAAAATTCCCAAAATATTAGGTGTGTTCCTGGGAAAGTCTGTAGTTAGCCTCAGCAGATGTGAGTTGTACAGAGCTTGCTACACCTTCTGACAGCCTGAATTCACTTAGTAGACTACCACTGTTTATGTTTAGCTGAATCTAGGGTTCAGTGCTTTGAAAGGCTACTGGAAAATTACAAATATGTTTCCAAGAATAGCTAAAAAAGAAAAAAAAGTGTATTTATGAGAGTTTAAAGAAGTTAAGTTTTAAAAATTATGTGATGCAAGGTTAAGGGAGAACATGCTCATTGTCTACATAGACTTGAAGACTTTCCCTCCTTGGCTCCTTTATATTTCCCTTAGGCAAAGCCTATCAGCTGCTGAAAGTGATGGGAGGAAAACCCCGAGCCTCTGCCCATGGTTTTCATCTCCAGAGCGGGGGAAGATTGCCTTTGGTCAAATCTCTGGAGGAGACAAGGTACCCTCTGAGAGGATGCCATGGGTGCCTGCTCCCTGGGGAAGCCTTCAGACAGAGGGTGTTGGGACACAAGAGGATCTTTCCCCAGCTCAACAAAAGCAATGAGCGGAGTGGAAGGGCCAAGGACCAGTGACATCCCTTGATCAAAGTGATCAGTCAGCTCTCTGTCAGGACCTTGTTCCTAGCCTCAGCATCAGAAATTTCCTCTGAAAGCACTGCACGGCCTCTGGCAGGACACCATGTGTAAATCTTCAGGTGAAAATAATTACCCACTGGAAATATGTACCTAGGAATACAGCAACATCCCTGTCAGCAGACATCTTCAGGTCAAAAGTGAGTATCTGTCTACATGGCGTTTTCAAGTGCAATGAAGGACACAGAGCAGGTGTGGGAACACTTTGCTGAAACCCCATGGCTGCATGTGAAGAAAATTGCACACGATAAAGATGGTTCCTTGTGGTCTTGACGGATGCAGTTTCCCTGAGACCAAGTGCTAAAAATGGAGCTGAGCAATCTAGATAGTATGTGAGGGAAGGAACAGAGTTCAGTGTCCAACAAGCTCATTGTGTGACATGTCTCCTATCTGCTACTCCAGAGTCAGGTCAGCCTTCAGATAAAAAGAGATCAACAAGGTCCTCTGAACTGCTCAGTCCAAAGCCACAGGCAACAGAACAGCAGAGAAGATGACTGGGGGCTTTCAAGGCTTTCAAAAGGTACAGAACAGAAACATCACAGATAAAAATCCTTGTGTGTGCAATAACTACATTCTCAAAACTATTTCAAGGAGAAGAATTAATGTCAGAGAACGGATTTCAAAAGTTAGTTAAGTATCTGAAGAGGCAGTGAGGCTCTTCATGTTACTTTAAAAAAAAAAAGCATTTAGGTCCCTGAAGTCCCATGGGTTCCCCAGTACACCTGCTTGTGGAGAGCCAAAGCAAGCAAGCCACCAGACATGGCCGAGCATGATGCTAAGGGACAGGCACAGTTTGAGCCACGTTGTCATATGCATTAACTAGAACTGAAAGCATTTTGGATATTGCAAACCTGGGACTTGACTTGAAAGGGACTTAACTTGAATCATCGCAGAAGCAAAGCTATGATGTGATCCTCAAACACAAGGGATAGCAAGCAGCAACAGCGCTGATGTGCACTTAAGGAAAAACAAAGACAGAACCCAGGGTGAACATGCAGCCAGGTCCAGAAACCATAGACAAGACAGCAGTCACAATAAGATCCAAATGTATTCAGCACAAGGGGCAAATTCCTCTATTTACAATCAAAGCAATTCACTTTATGAAAGGGTGACACTTCTACCATTAAGAAAAAAGGCACAAAGATAACAGCAGGATAAAGCTTTCATGAGAAACATTATCTCAGTAAACTTGCAAAGCAATGTTCACCATGAGATTGGTTTGTGACATAGGAAATAAATGAACTAATATCGTGTTTCAAAACAGACACTGAAAATGAGGACAATGTAATCATAGCAAACACATACAAAACCAGTTAGTGACAGACTGATGCTAAGGCAGAGGATCCAGCTTGCTTTATATAGCGGGCATATCATAAGCTGAGATACCAGAAAGATAATAGCATGTAGGTGTAAGAGCCATTACTTTTGAGTGGGATTTTATATAGTATGAGAATTCTTCTGTGCTCTGGGGTCAAGAACAGCCTACAAGTGATGATACACAAATGGGTACAACTTCTGAGCAGAAACAAAGACATTCTTACAAAAATGAATTAAGGTATTTAATGAGCTGAGATACCATAGGGATATAGAACTTCACATTGATACTAATCCCAGGAAAATACACATCATGTGAAATCCCACAACACTAAGAAATAGAATAAAAAGCATAACTGGATGTTACTGGGCAACTTTTGCTAAACAATATGCTCACCAAAATAAAACCAAAAACATTCCTAAGTGGGAGGTTTAAATATGAGCAGTGTCCCAGCAAATGTGAGCAGTGCCCCAGAAAGACAGGCTAAAAAAAAAAAAAAAAGAGAAAAAGCAATTTTGACCCTAAGGCAAAGGCTATGTAAGGTGGAGCATCTTCAATTCCCTACTCAGAAGGCAGATGTCTGGGATTGCCCCAGCACTCAGCCCGGCTGCCGCAGCCTCCGTCTGTGAGGTCCTAGAGGGAGAGTGGGAGGCAGGAGGTGATCTGTTGACTTACATAGATCAAAATGTGTTGGCACATTTCAGGAAAGCACTTTCAGTCTGCAAGAATGATTCTACACAGATAACCAAAAGAGAAAATATGCAGATACACATAAATAGAATTTTCTAGAGATGACAGCAACATTTAACGTGATGTAATGCTGGGCTAGGCACCTTACACTATATTACAGAGCATAAAAATTGAAGTGTCTTTCATTCCAAGGCTCACCTTGGAAGAAAACACAGTTCTAAATAAGACTGAGAATTAAGGTTTCAAAAAACAGAATTGCCAGAAACAGAACAGCATGGCATTTTCGAGTGCAGCGCCAAGCAGCCTTACTCCAAAAGACCCTCTTTGGTTGAGGAGTGAGTGGCCTGCTGGTGAAGAGTAATAAGAGTATTTTCACACATTTCTGATACTGAATGAAATTGTGTCAACTAACAATTAGGTCAACTTACTTCACAGTGCTCCCCCCATCCCTAAATTTACCATATTATTGTATCTTGTTCTCAGATTCATTAAATCTTCTCATAACCACGTCTGGAACTGGTGGGGCATGTTGGTGTTTCAGCATCTAAAGACCAATGTTCATGCAGGTAACTGAGCAGAACAAAACAAATCACTGCACAAATCACTCCAGGACAAGGAACATGGAGCACACAGCTTGAGTGTGGCTTGACTCTTGGGCACATGTCCAGGCTTCACAACACACTGCCAAACAGGCTTGCAGAAAAATTAATGCACTGCATAGCTCGATTTAAGGAAAAAGTACATGTGATGAATCACTGCTTTTCGTCATTCTGACTCACGTCTTGTGTTGGGGTCCAGAGAGAAAAGCCACTCTGGGCGTCATGTCACAAAAGAAAAGGACCTAGTCTTGTAAAAGGTACATTCGACCATGACTGAAGAGCCTGAGCTCTGCTTTTGGGTCGCAGGGTGAGCAAAAGAGAGTCGCCCAGCATGCTCCACTTCACGTCCCTTGCCTGTAACACTGATATCGGCCTCCCTTTGGAAAGCGTTTTGCACTGCATTAACGAGCAAACTTTGTACAAGTTCATCACAGGTCATTTCGACTGCATTACCTCTGATTCTTCTTTGGTAGCTTTTTGGTACCTTTTTTCACCATAGCCTCACCATTTTGTACAGCTTTTGAATCCTATTTTTCTCTTTTCATCAGAACAGTGCATTTAGGCTGTTCTCACTTCTGCATGATGAAATGCTTTGCTAGGCAAACTGTAAAATAAAGTGATTCTGAATGGTGCTTTGCAGTAGATTAGTACTATGAAATCTCTTATTAAAATTAATATCTATATAAACATTTTTCTATCAGGGTGTTTGAATTAAAATGTGTGAATTGCTGCTCAGAAAAAGAAAATATTGGTCTTTGGAATAAGTGACAAAAAATCATCCTAATATTTTTGTATCATAGGAAGACTCTTCTTTCATTCCAAATCAGAACTGAGGAATCAATGCATCAAACATTCCTGAAATGTTTAGAAACACACCTCAGAAACGGAGAGCTGTGCAGCACCCCACAGCCTGTCACCCGCGCTGTGACGAGCGGGCCGGTGGAGGCTCCTGCTGCAGCTGCGGCAGCCAAGGACAGCCAGAGCTCCCCAGGGGAGACCCTCTCCCCAGGCATCTGTACCAGCCTGCCCCTGCCCCTTGCCATGTGAGCGTGCGGTGTTTTTCACAGTCGGTTATCTCCACTGCTTGACATTTTAGTCCCTTCCAAAACTGCTCCGCTATCATATTAATTAACAGTTAAGGCATTAGCACTGCCTACATTTTCGTGACAGCCCCCAGGGCTGGAAGCAATTAGTTCAATGCAGAACTACTACAAATACCACAATGTGAAGGCAGAGGCAGACCAGCTCCAAGACAGGAAATAATAATAATGCCAAACAAGTTCCATCCTTCCTCTTTTCCTATGGTGTTTACAAATTCGTCTTTATATGCACTTTTTCTTGTCTTACAAATAACGATCTTCCTGAGGGAACACTACTGATTTAAGTCTCATATTCTGCTTCAATTCATATGCAGTTCATATTTTTATATCCTGCTTCATATTCATATTTGCAAGAACAAGAACTTCAAGTCAGCCTTCTCAGCTTTTCCTTTCGAGGCTTGGCAAACAAATGATTTTATTTCCAGAAGTGCTGAGCACCCAGTGCTCCAGCTGAAGTCAGCAGAAGATATGAGATGCTTTACAGTTCCAAAACCCACATCATTTATTTACTGACATCTTAAAGATTTAAGAGACAATGTTTGTTTCCTGTTTTTTCTTGTCCTTAAATTATAGAGCTGCAAAACTCTTTGGAAGCAGTTCTCTTGGTAATTTTCCTCCATAGTTCTTAAAAGTTCCCCAAATGTGTAAGCACAAAGGGAACCTCTCTGAACTCATTGCTCAATGTCCTTTCTTAAAATGCTCTTGCCACCTCTTCATCTGCTGCATTTGCCTGAGGCCTGGTGTGATGCTCTAACCCGCTTCCCCTGAGCTCTCAGACCTTGGAGGCCTGGAGGATTTCTTTAAATTGTGGGTAGTCTCCTTGCCTTTAAAAATCTCCAGGGAATTTTTAAATTTGATTTCTTCCAAGTTTTAGATTCCCAAAGGGTCATTTACGTTAGAGAATCATTTAGGTTGGAAAAGACCCTTCAGATCACCAAGTCCAACCGTTAACCTAACACTGCCAAGTCCACTACTAAACCATGTCCCTAAGCACCTCATCCATAGGTCTTTCTTTTAAACACCTACAGGGATGGTGACTCAACCGCTTCCCTGGGCAGCCCATTCCAAGGCCTGACAACCCTTTCAGTGAAGGAATTTTTCCTAATATCCAATGTAAACCTCCCCTGGTGCAAATTGAGGCCATTTCCTCTTCCTATCACTTCTTTCACCGTTCCAGGGTAGGCAACTAACATCTTAGTTCCCTAAGCTGCACATTGATATGAAAAATACCTGGGGTTTTTTGCAGGAAAAAGTATCTGTTGTGATTTCTTGGCCCTGGTTCACATTTACGTGGCACAGGCAGAACTCTTGGCCAGGTCTGTCACCGTATCCTCATCCTTTCTCTGCAGGTGAGGCTCTTTCCTCCTGCCTCTGCTTTCCTGCTCCATCACTGGCTTTATTCCCAGATCCCCTCCTGCCTGCTTTCCAGAGGCCAGGACAGGAGTGGTGGCATGGTGTGGGCGAAGGGGATGGAGCCTGTCATGGGTGGACCAGGGCCCCATGACCCCATCCATCTGTCCTCTCGTACACACCATCTGCAGTGGCAGCACAAGGTCAGCATCTCAGCTCCAGCCTCGTTAATGAACAGGTTTCTCTTCCCTCGGGTTCACATCCTAGATAGGAGGAGAGAGAGACAGGAAAAAAAACAAATCTGGAAAAGGCACATGCTGGAAGATGGCCTTTGGGATGCTCGTACCACCTCTGTGGCTACGGGGCTTGCCTCGCACCCTGGTGCTCAGGCACCAGGAGCCCTGCGCTGCGCATTTTCCACTGGAATAAGAAAATGTGTTATTTCAGTCTACCACTGAAGACATTTTCTTTCTCTGAGAACATGAAAACTGAGGGGGGGAAGAGCCGCTCTTCCTGACAGAGCAGCAGAGAGTGCTGTGCGGCTGACTCACCGCAGCAGTGCCTTCTAAATGTGAGGAGCAGCAGAGGTGCGGAAAGGAGACCGCCGAGAAAGGGAGGCGTGCTGGCATGATCCTGAAATTGCAAAAATGATTTTCTTGTCAATGATGATTAAAAACTGGATTCCAGCAAAAGCTCAGTTGTACTGCGTAATGCTTATCTTGGGAAATAAAAGATAGGGGTGGACCAAACTTCCAAATTTAATTTAAAGCATGCATAAATTTTCTGCACTTCTCTTACACTGGAGACTCCTTATGCATGCACTTCAGGCTTTCATTCCTCCATTGTTTCTTAGGTCTAGACATATGTCCAGCTATAAGGGATAAAATGCAGTTAAATCCATGCTAGTAAATTGAGGTAGTGTTTAAGAGAGCAAGACAAGACAAAACTGGAGTGCTTTTGCCTTCACCACTGCTGCAACCTCCAACCCTTTTCATTACCACAGATTTCTTTTTCTTAGCATCGTCATTACCACCTTGCCCAGAGAACAGCGGGACAACGGGGAAACTGAGTGATAGAGAAGAAAAGAAGGCTTGAGTACCCACACCATCCTGCTGTTTCCCTCCAAAGCCCTCCACTATCTCAGCAGCAATACAAATTTATTCAACAGAGCAGGTTATGAGATAGAATTCTGAATGCTCCAGCACGGTGGAAGAGAGAAAATGGAGGAAAAGCATCCACAATAGCCCTTTAAGTCTCCCCAGAGCTCACGTAAACCATGACCAAGGTGCTTCATGCTCAAATTCAGTAGTGAGAAGCAGTGTCACACCATCAGTCATTCCACAGACTAATGAATGGTGTCACATCAGCACCTCCTGTGATAGCAGCCACCCGTAACAAAGAAATCTATATAGGCTGTAAGTCATCACTAGGTTTAAAGGCAGGTCATGAGTCAGATGTGCCTAACTGTTGCTAAAGCACAACATGAGATAGAGGAGCGTACCAGGAAGGGGTTTATATCTTTCCATACTGATAGTTGGAACTATGCCTGTCAACATTTCCAAGCTCCCACTGAGACCACCGGCTGCATTTACTTATTACAGAAGGTCTTTTGAAAAAATAGTTTGTTATTTTAATCTAAAATGCCACTTGCTGATCCTTTCTTCAAACCCATAGCATGATAGTTTAAAGGATGTACTGATCTTCCATGGATACAAGTGCTGGCATGTGGGTAACGATGTTGCCTTCCCCATCCCCCGCCAGTCAGCACCTCCCCCGGCAGCAGTCCCAGCATGCTGCCAAAATGCCTCTGTCCTTCAAATCCCATGGTCATCTGCTGATTTTTAACCCCCTTGAATGAGAGTACGTGATGGCCACATAACCTCTCCCATCACGGGAGATTAAGGGGGTATAGGTGATGAACAGGGCTCTTCACAACCTTGAGGAAATGCGTGGATGAGGAGCAGATGGGGAGGTCAGGCTCCTGGTCACAGCCACACAGCTGGGCTAGAGCAGGGAAACTTTCCCCAAGGGAACCACGAGGACAGAATAAATACAATGCCCTGGAAGGGGCCAAGCCTGCCTGGAGAGCTACCATCAGTGCTTGGTGTAACACCTATCCCTGCTCACCTGGCTGTTACGGCACACGACAACAGCTGGGATCCGATCCCCCAGCCCTTGCTCTCTTGCCTTCAGTCCTTCCTGTTCCTAGTTACAACAGCAGCATCAGCTTATTTTTCCTCATGGCTAAATTCCCTGCAAGCCTGATGGGCATAACGAGCATGAGAAAATATTTATCTGATGCTGGAATCGCAGCTTATGTGCTGGTGGCTGTTCTCATACATTGCAAATTTCGTTATTTGATACAACCGTTTGGGGTCTGGTGTTATTGCCGGCACACTGAAGATTTATATCCAGGCTTTTGAAGGCCTAGAACGCTTATGGGTTTATTAATTTTAATAGGATTTGTTAATATTAAAAATATCCATGCATAACCTAAAGGGAAAAGGATCTAACAGCTAAGAAATGATGGTCCTCTGCTGGCTCTGGTCCTGGATCTACCTCCAAATACTCCCTAGCACATTATTAATATACTGATTTTTGTTATCCTCAACATTAGTATTAGTGGTCAAGATCCTTCTGCATAGTGTGGAATTTAACCAGTGTAGGAGCTGCAGAAGGGGGGGAAAAAAAAGGAGGAAATTTTTTCTGATGCTGTGGGAAAGCAGAGGGAAGACCAGAATTACATCTCGCCTGCAAACCTGCAGGCTGGCTTCAGACTTTCACAGGTACCACAAGCATTCAGCATCCCATGGGATACAGCTTCGACCAGGTACCACCTATTTGGCCAGCAACTAGGTCACAAGCCCTGAGGGGGAGGGATGGAGAGGAGTCACAGACAGAGCCAAGGGAGAAACCCAGGGTGGTATACTGCAGGTTTGTGAGAAAAGGAGTAGTAATAGCGTAGGAAAAAAATGTACTAGCTCACTGACTTGCACTAGGCAGTCCTTAATTGCTGGCAAGAGCTCAGTTGCAAGAAAGTGGAGGAACATGCAAGCAGCCGTGCCTGCCTCTTCTTACCCTGCCTTCCCCGAGGGTCTGCACTGCTGCCGACTCCAGGGGGTACCCGAAAGCACAGAATAATTGCACCCTGCAAAGTACTGGGTTTATGTTCCAGGTTAGTTGGCCAGAGCACTGGATTGTAACCCTTTAGTTGACTGAAGAATAATTAAACAAAGTAATATGGCCCATCTTTACTAATGTTTAATAATATAAATACTTTCTCAATGCAGAAACCTCTGTTTTATTAAAGCATTCATTCTTTTCCATTGGGCTATTTGTATATTTTTATGTGTTTTTCATTTTACCAGCAATTTTACTGCCCATAAAGACATACAGGTTTTGTTCAGCAAATGAACTATTCCATATTTGTTGCTGATTATTATTTTGCTTGCAATAAATCCAGGATCTCCCCTAGCTATATTTTCTAAGCCAATTTTTCACTGACAGACCAGAAAATCTGGATGGTCTGATCCTGTCTTGAAACAGAAAGAAAATATAAAGTTAATTTCAACAAATTTATGGCTGTTCCACCACACACTTTAAGCGGGTGTTTCCCAGCGTTGGCACTGGGCAGCGTGGTACTATCCAGGCCACCACCTTGGCAGACACAACGTGCACAGTGATTTCATTAGAGGACTGGGGACCAGAAATGCAAGAAGATCTCACTGTTTCCAAATGATATTGTTTTTCACCAAATAATACTACTTCCTTTGGTGCCAAAATCTCTTCCCTGCAAAGGAAACTGAGGAGCCGTTTAATGAATGCAGTTTAATGTACTTAAACGTTGGTGCAAGTTACTGTGCTCCTCCTCCCCATGTCCTGTACCTCTGCCACCCTAAGGGACACAAACTGTTTTGCATGTTGTTATTACTAAGGATTCCGCACTTCAGAATTTATTCAAAAGCCTCTGTGAAAATGTCCTCCAATACCCCAGAGAGCAAAACAAACCCTTTGGGAGCAGAAGCCTAAAAAATCTGACCCCAAGGGGTCTTCAAAGCACTTCACACCCATCTGACAAAGGAACCAAAGTTAAATTGCTGGTTATGGCAGTGATTTTGTCTGGTTTGGAAACCTCCAACTCAGTCTCAGTGTTTGAGGCTTCACACTTGTATTTGGCTAGACATATCCCATGCATTCGGCTAGGCATATCCTGAGCTGCCATTTCTTGTTCCCAAGAGGGAACCTCCATGAGATATCTTGAGAAGGAGCTGTTTCACCATGTTACAAAACACCTATTCACGCCAGGATTTATGATCTTGTACATGCACACTGCTAACCAATGCTTGTAGGCTGTGATGTATTCCAACAAGACATACTGCTTCTTCAGACTGATGAGTCTGCCACAGAACCAAGGTAGTGCTTTGTCATGGTTTAGCCCCAGATCTTGTGGGTTTAGGTAAAAACTGTTTAATAATTGAAAGTAAGTGAAATAACATAATTATACTACTAATAATATATAAGAATGATTATGATAATAATACTAATACGTAATAAAACAATAAAGGAAGAAAGGAAGGAAAATGAAATGATACAACTGCTCACCAGCGGCTGACCAACACTGAACCAGTTAGTTACCAAGCAGCAATTTCCCCTCCTGGCCAACTCTCCCAGCTTATATACTGAGCATGATGCTTGATGGCATGAAATGTCCCTTTGGTCAGTTTGGGTCAGCTGTCCTGGCTGTGTCACCTCACAGCTTCTTGTAGTGAAGGAGTTGGGAACACAGGGGCAGTATCAGAAACTGAAAAAATCCTTGACCTGGTAAAAACATTCCTTAGCAACAACTGAAAATATTAGTGTTATCAATATTCTTCTCAGCACAGATCCAAAACACAGCCTCATACTAGATACTGTGAGGAAAATTATCTCCGACCCAGCTAAAACATGGGCAGCTCAGGAGCAGCTGTTATGCCAAGGAGAAGGTTCAGCACCACACAATGTTGGCAGGAGAGGTAGACGAAAAATGTGGAAGGTGTCCCTGCCCATGGCAGGGGGGTTGGAACTAGATGACCTTCAAGGTCCTTTCCAACCTATTCTTCTATGAAAAATACATTGCACCCTTTGTCTTTGACTCCTGGGTGTCTACCGCAAACTCAGGCCTATCTCCTTGTTTTGCCTCAAAGTAGCATGTAGAAAAAGTGCTAGATGGTATAAAGGTCCCCCCGTGTTAGTTTGGGTGAATGGTCTCTGTAGGTATCATCTGTGAACATTTGGGAAGAAATAGGAACCAGAAAACAACAAGCTGAAGAGAGGAGTAGGAGGAAAAGTCTGTGGAGGTTTCCCAAGGACCAATGGGCTCTGGAGACTGACAGACCCGCTAAATCCTTAAAACCGATAAACTCAGGACACAGAGTCCACCAGCTTCACACAAGGCTACCAGCACATGCAGGTATCACCGGTGGGCTGTGTCCCTTGGTCTACACCCAGGAGGCTGGATGATGCTTAATGTGGACCAAATCCACAGGGTCACATATACACCAGTGAGAATAAGGGTCCACCAAGGAGATCCACCAAGAGAGCCCAGAAGCTGGTAGTGCCTCTGTGCAACCCTCCACTCCTGAAGACATGGCTGGGTTGGTCTCCTGACCACATCTTCTGCTGCTGCCCGTGAGGATGAGCACGTGCTGGGTGAAAGCCATCAGCTGCTAACATCTAGAGAGGACTCTAAAGTTATGGTTTACGTCTTCCCCCAGCACATAAGGGGAAAGGGAATACACAATAATTTTTATCTTGTTTAAATGTACATTTCTAAAAATATTTAATTGTTAATGGTGTGGCCTACTTGCCCACATAAAGGTAATCACACTGTGCAAAAGGCATATGCTGCCTCAGCAAACACATCAGCTGCAGGAAAAATAAATGGATCCACTTTGGTGAGGAAGAGCAAAAGCATATGTTACTCTTCAAATTAAGAAAACGTTGTATTATTTATTAAGGTCGAGTTCAGGGATCCTGAGACAGCTGCAGAATAGCTGCTTGTCGTCTGTCACTGCAGAAATGAATCTTTTTAAATTAATTACAGGGAAAGCAAGCCATTTGCTTAAAAAGTCAACATGTTTCTAATAGGCAAAATGTCCTGAAGTGGTTTGAAATCTGTTAGCATTTTCATTTTTGTAATTACATTTTTAAATGACTGTCAGAAAAAAAAGATTTCAAGAGCTCAGATGGGGAAGAGAGGCAAGTTTCTGAGAAAACTGGAAATCCTCATTGAGAAAAACCCATAGCAATAGTCTCTCTCGGCTCAGTAAAAGTTGACAGCAATCTGTGCATTCCTGTTTTAACATATCGTGATTAAGTGTTTAGTACAGAGTCACAGGTCAGATACTGCAAGCCACTCTCTTAGTTGCTGAATATCAGACTTCTATTTTAAATGCATCTTGACAAGTTTCCTTTGGCTTGTGGGATATATTTAGCACACAGATTTATTTTGGGAAATGGATATTTATGCTCCTGCAGAAATAGGCACCGACCCTTTGGTATTAAATTCCAACCTTGGGGGGTTGTGATGAAAGGGATAAGGAAATTACAAATATTTACATAACTCTAAGGGTTTTTAGGAAGCCTCTTGGTCCATTTTTCACAGGACGATGTACAAGCGGCCCTCGAGGCACGCAGCTCTGGTAATGCGCACTACTCTGCAATGGTTTCAGTAAGGATGGGCATCGCTAGTGGCCATTTGAATGACATATCTCCCCTAACAGTCCAAGCACAGGCATGGATTTTTAACCAAGGGCTCAAAATTACCTGTGGTTTGTAGATAGAAGGATGAAAGGCATAAATCTTATTCTGAACAGAAACAGTGATGAACAACTAGAGGATGTTTTCTGGACATGGGACATGTCCACCCTGAGCCCATGTCCAGCTGGTCCCGTACGGCTGTGTCCCACCAGCTCTTGCTCCAGGATTTAACTGTGCTATACCCTTCAGAGAGCAAAGTGAGGTAACCAACATGCTGTCAGTCATTTGTTCTTTTACATTCTCCCCCAAACAAGGGGATGTTTCAGTTTGTTACTTTAACTAGTCAAGTTGTTTATTTCCTATTTGCTTCTTGATGGCATTTAGTACTGTTATTTACATATGAGCTACGCTTATCCTAAGAGGAGGACAGGTCAGAGAAGCATGCTCTGAATTTATAATGCCAGGCAGTGTGATCAGCGGTCTTTTCCACTTTCCAGCAGGCCCTGAAAAATTGTGTCTAGTTCTGTGATAAGCTTTATCCTCCCTGCACAGAGCAGCGCTGTCTAAATGACTGACTTTTTAGGTCAATAGTGGAAACTTAACATTAAAAAAAAAAAATATCACTTCAAGACAACTCAAGACAGAGATCTTCCAAAGTTTGCATCAAATTTAAAAGTTTATTCCAGGGCAGCTTGGCGATTTTTGACTGGTTGTGTTTTTCTGAGGAATTTGTGAGAGCACAGAGCAGCTTGGCAGGGGGAGCAGAGCCCAGCTTCCCCGCCACCGACAGTGGCAGCTTTGCAGTCACCCCTCTGCTGCAGAGCCAGGCTGCTGCCTGTCCACACACAAAGCTGCTGCTCAGCAGAGGAGACAACAATAAACATCCCGTAAAACATAAAGATCACGCACAACTCCAAGCACAAGCAAAACATGGTATTAAATATATTTAAATCTGCATTTTAAGAGGCCTTTCAGGCTCCTGGGGGGAGGTCCCACAGCAAGGGCTGCCTGGACATGCCTCATCCACAGGACCACTGAGCAGCAAAGCGCACCCACAGGAGACCATGCTTGCTCTTGGCCATGCTCGTTCCTTGTTCCATGCTGACCATGTTGCAGGAGGAGATTTTGAAAATTTCCATGCCCCCAGGTCAGCTGGAGAGGGGACTCAGGTGGTGACTGGAGAGGACAACTCTCCTGCGTGTCCAGGTCTGCTCACCAATGGCAGAGTCCCATGGGGCCAAGGAGAGGTGCCCGTGGAAACCACACTGGCAGTCCTCGCTGGCCGTGGAGCTCAGCCCACGGTCCTGCGGTGAGCTCTGGAACTGTAGAAACCGGTAGTCTGCATCACAGCCTTTCTGAAACGCAGCACCTACCTCCTTCCCATGGTCCGCATGGCCTGTCGTGCTGGTGTGAGTGGAAATGACCCTTATTAAAGATCGTATATTCCCAACAAATCCCTGTTAGCTGTTACTTACTACATTATCTTTACCGACGGTTGGATTATTTCTCCCCATTCTGGAAGGAGAAGGTAAACTGGCAAGCTTGCAGTTCCCAATTCTCCCTCTTCCCCACTGTAAAGATAAGCAAGTTCCCAACCTTCTCCACCCTCCCCAGTTTTCAGTGATAAGCCTCTAATTGATCACAGATTTGCTTCAGCTGGTTTTCAAAATTCCCTGTGGAATTTCATTAGCTCCAGAGAATTTTGGGGGAAAAAATTAACTTATTGATTTGTGCTCTCAGCTGATTTTCCCTTCTAACCTGAATTCTGTACATTTTCTCGCTGGTCTTCAAGGGAATGCTGAAGCAAAACGAAACAAAACCCTTCAGTCTTCTCAATATAATTTATAAATAGTTTTTTCTCCCTCTGAGTGGAAGACCAACTCTTTCTTTTATAATCTCTCACCATTAATCTAAATATAGAGTATTTTCTTGTTACCTTTCATGTCCCTTGCCAGCTGTATGACATTTTATGCATGGGCTTTCTAATTTTCTCCTTATATGCTTGTGCTATTCTTGTATGCAGCTCCCTAGACATGTGACCTAATATCTAGCTCTGTATACTTTCAATATGCCATCTATATGAGATCACTGAAAAGCTCACTATTTAATCACATTGTCTTCATGGTGCTTTCTGTTTCTCATCCCTTCTTTAATGTGCAGATTTCTCTGGTACACTGATTAGTAGGAACATACTCACCCTAAGTTTTTCCTATAATACTGGCTAAAATAGTCTGAGCAGAGTACAAACTGTTTACACAATGGTAAATATGCTAACAAGGTCAGCAGAGTGGTAAATATGAACGTCTGCTGAAAAAGTGAGTAATGGAGAAAAGCTTTCCAAGGCTTGCACAGTGCTCGTACGATAAGGCTAGAATGTGACCATATAGCTATGAGGGCAAATCAGGTACAAAGTACAGGATAACTTGAGAGAGAAATGTAATACGTTACTTGTTTTGGTCAATGTGAAAAAAGGAAGTGAAAAACTTAGTGAATTTGTATTGGACAGAAAGATGTTGTTTTCTGGAAACAATGGTTTCCAAATGATGCTGTGTGGCATCCCCTTGTTTCTGGGTCATGTTGAAGGCTCTGTGGCATTGCAGTAAGGTCTGGACTTACAGAGGCAACATCACATCCACTCGTGTGAATTATCCCCCTCTTGATTTGCAATTAATATTCATCCTGGTTTCCAATTAAACCTTCAGTGCCTCCTGTTCATTCCTCACAAGTCCTGCCTCAGTGGGCCAACAGCTCCAATGGCAGCACTGAGCTGCCTCCTCCTGCTCCCTCCTCCCATGAGTTTAGGGAGAGCAAGTCCATGTGTCCTGGTTTATAAGCCCTTCCTTGGCCCACACTTTTTCACACCTGCAGCAGAGCATCAGCAGCTGAAGGCACAGAAGAAAATGTGACAGAGAAATACGGTAATCTTCTCTACCTACCAGTTATAGGCATCACTTATAACTGTTATATGCTCACATAACTTTTATGTATATATATACATATATATATATAAAAAAATATACATGCACCTCTTTTGTCTGGCTGTACATTGCCATCGTGACAGCACAGGTCTCCTCGCACGGCGTGCTTGCTGAGTTGCACCCATGCTCTGCAAACTCATTCCCCAGGTACAGTACTGGGAAACAAGGTGCCCAACCCCGGGCAGGGCTCCATGCCAGGGTCCAGATACACAGAAATTTGCATTGGTTATATTCAGTAATAAGCCACGATCCCCCAGTTAATGGAGGATTAACTGTATCTGTTTGATTCGTCTTCATTCATCAGTGGGATAAACCCATGAAAGAAAAAACGGTTGTCTATCCTTCTGATTTGAGCCATTCACCACGCCACCTCAAATTGGCAGTGATTATTTTATTGTCATTTTCCCAGGTAACTGAGAGGTATTCTTCTCTTACTTTGCTGTAAGCAAAATAAAGCTTTAAAATATCCCACTTCTCCTTATGCATTATTATGCCTTGTCACCATTAAATTGTACTCAATAAAAGGATCTAAAAAGGATAATCTTGATGCTTTCTACTATGCTGAAGTTGTTTGACCTTCAGTTCAGCTCAACAGAAAGAAATCTTGGAAGGAATGTATTAACCGTATTCATTATTCAGCTCACTTCCATTACTCCCTAAGTGAAGACCTAAAGTAACAGAAACAAATGCAGAAAAAGAGTACTGAGAAGTTTTCTGTCTGGACTTTTAATGGTGTTCTGTCGTTATGAATCTGCTCACTTAATTAGATGGTGGCCTACACTGCCTCACTGGGTTTTGTGTGTTATGTTTCATTACATTTCTAAGGATTTCCCATGCCATCTAGCAGTAGACACAGTTAATAAAAGCTCTGCTTTTTTGGACAACATTTAAAATCATCTTCCTATCTCCTTAGAATCTCTCAGAAGCATAGGAAAAATAACATGGGTTAAAATTCAAATTTGTATTCATGTTTTCCTCTTAAATAGGTATAGCTTTTGTTTACTTCAAGAGTCACAATGGAAGTAATACCATTCAAAGATTACAGAGAAAGTAGAAAGGGTCATAAAGAGGTTTTTCACAAAACTTACATAATACAGTGGAAAACAAGACAGTGCCTTTGTAAACACTTTTGAAACTGTCTAAAATGGTTGATAAAAGTATTATAGGAAGTATAACATCTACTACATCATATAGAGCTTTTCCATAAGGCCAGTAGGTTAAACTGTGATTCCTCTGACCCCATTGCCAGTTGGATATAGACCAATTGATGGCCGTGCTTCACTGCATTCACCTGTTAAATTGGTATGTATCCCTCCCAGCTCCCACCATGCTTCCACTGGTTTTTAGGCATTTGCCTCCTACCAGGGCAAAGTCTTTTGTCTCACAGACCCAAAACTCAAATGAGTGGAACGTGGTCTGGCATTGTCCCACATGACTGGAAAGCAAGTGTATGTCACCTCCTTAGTCTCATCCTCCAGGAGTTCAACTTCCTCAGCCTGGGGCACGAATGTCTTAGGCAGAACTATATTTACCCCTGAAATGTGCAGTGTCCATCTTACCTTAGAATAAGGGATCCAAAGGAAGCAGTTCTTCACTTAGTATTAGTCCAATGTTTATTGCAAAATTTATAAAACTCTCAAGACAAGCAGGCAAATTTTAAGGGAAAAGCGATAGCAGGTAATTAAATCAAAAGTCAATTAAATTCAATGGAAACAACACAGCTGTAAGATGTTCTTTGCAAAATCACTTCTACTCCGGCAACCCATAATCTATTTAATCTTTCTTGTTGCATCCAGTCCTGCATCACCGCTGATCTCTTTTTGCAAGTGTCAAGCAGATTGTGGCATGCAGCTACAGAGGGACAAGATTTTGTGTGGTAGAGTGTCTGATTTAGAACTCAAAATATACATCAGCCTAAACTGAGAACTGGGCAATTCAAATAACGTACACAGCGCAAGCTGGCCACAGGACCACTTCTCCAGTCTTCCCTTGGCTCAACCACAGACATTTGAGCATTTTCAAAGTCCTTCTCTTCTTCATGCCAAGGAACCGTGTTTTTCCTATCACTCCAAGAGCCAAACCTATCATTCTTATTCAATGCCTTAATACAAGAGCCAAAATGCCTCCACACTAGAGTCACAACCACATTTGCTACCTTTGTTCCGATATCCTTGAACACTGACAAAGAGTAGGAGCACAGTTTTACATTTACTGATAGAAAGAACATGTATTTTCCTACTTTTTAATTTAAAAATACTGCAGTTGAAGATGAAGGTTGGTATTAACCTTAATCACCTAATTGATTTTCCCTATTTTTTTCACATTGGTCTTAGGAGTCAGCATTATGTTTTCAGTATTCGAATCCAGAAGACTTTCTCATTCAGACCTCAAAGTTCAGGGCATTTGCAGTGTCCACCAACTAGCGTGGACAAGAAGGGGGCCTACATGGAAGCTGGGGGAGGACTTTTTACAAGGGTCTATAGTGACAGAACAAGGGGGAACAGGTTTAAATTGAAAGCGGGGAGATGTAGATTGCAACAGGTTGTCCAGAGAAGCTGTGGATGCCCCATCCCTGGCTGTCTTCAAGGCCAGGCTGGATGGGGCTTTGAGTAACCTGGTCTAGTGCAGGGTGTCCCTGCCCATGGCAGGGGGGTTGGAACTAGATGACCTTTAAGGTCCCTTCCAACTCAAACCATTCCATGATTCTAGTGTGAGAAAAACTGGATTCACATGGTGGAGTCAAACTAAAAATGCAAAATTGTCAGTTGCTAAAACAAAAGAAGGAACAAATTCTAAAACAATAAACAAAGCCTGTATTATGTGCTGGGATAGTCACTAGCAAGCTTCGAATTTGGGGAACACGCTCGTTTTATCTCTCTGCATCCTCTCTCCACATATCCTTCCTCCCTGGCAGAGTCCCCCTGGATTGTATCAGGCTGTTGAGAGCTCACGTAGAT
Organism: Rhynochetos jubatus; assembly: GCA_027574665.1. Taxonomy (NCBI): domain Eukaryota; kingdom Metazoa; phylum Chordata; class Aves; order Eurypygiformes; family Rhynochetidae; genus Rhynochetos; species Rhynochetos jubatus. Next base: position 16,527,829 of record CM050652.1, read on the forward strand.
TTGCACCAGCTGCACCCATATACATCCTTACACTGGCACATTTCCCTTCGTTTAAGTGGGAATAGCCCGCTGCACAGATATGGGATGGAGAACGTGTGTGGGCAACAGCCCTGCAGAGGAGGGTCCAGAGTGAATCAAAGAGCAGCATGAGTCGGTTGTGCTGACCCACTGCAGAGAAGGGCAAACACCCAGTGGGGGTAGACAGGCAACAGCCTGCAAGACATCAAGACTGACCCCTCCGTGGTCCCCAGTGCTACTGGTGACTCTGCTGCAGCCCTGTGTTCAGCTGTGAGTAACGTGCCCCCAGGAAGACGTGGTGCAGATGAGGATGGAGATGAGAGGTCTGAGGTCCTGTCCTATGAAGGAAAATTGAAAAAATTGGAATTGTGTAGCCTGGAGAAGAGGAACATTAATAACAGTCCTCGAGGACAGAAAAGGCTGTTGCGAAGAAGAAGGCAATAAACTGGATTATGTGTCCTAAGAATATGTGTACTGCTTCTAACCAAAAGCTTGCCTCCCAGGATCACATCTCTGACAGCACCAAAGTGGATGTCTGGGGAAGTAAGGAAACAGGGCAAACATATTAAAAACACGGTCCCCAAACACCCCAGCCCCCAGCTGTCTGCAGCTTGGAGACTTCCCTCCCTGTTCGCTGCAAGTAGGACAAGCAGCCACAGACCTGCCTTGAGGAAGGGGCGTTTTGGGTTGGTATCAGGAAATATTTTCAACACAAGGACAGCAGAGCACCAGCACAAGCTGTCTGGGGAAGTGATACTCACTCTCTTCATCAATGAAAAGCAGAGTTGGGTCATGTCTTGAGAAGCCAACAAGCCTCCATTTAAAAATATATAATACCAAACTCAAAATAACTGACAGCAAAATTACATGGCACCTTATTTTCCCCTAATAATCTGATTTTCAACCAGAATGTGCCCTGGCCTCTGAATTTACAGAGCTGGCACCCCTCTCTGAAGGGCAGGACCACAGTCACAAATGTAGAGCTGTCTGTTGGGTGTTTAGACATTGCCAGCTGTACCACAATTTGGGGCAGAAACAAAATTAAACTTGCTGCTATTTTGGCAAGAGACAGAAGGAACGTGGCTTAAACAATCTGTTATTGAAAAAAGATACTGTGAAAATAGTGACTGAAAAAATATGTGTAAGGTGGGTCTGAGTGATATGTGTAAAATTTAACAGTTTAACACATATTCTTATATAATATGTATGTTATTATTATAACATGTTTATGTTTTGCATCCAGTGTTATAACATGCCAGTTGGACCTTAACATAAAACCCAGTAGATATTTATACTTTTAAAAAATGTAAAAATTGACAGTATCAGTCGCTGAGATGGTGTTTCTTGTACAGTTGTGGGAAGTTTTTAAGTTGCGCAGATGAAAAACGATAGTACAAAATGCGTATATACTGTATATACAACACATAGGCAAAGAGTTCAATATCAGAACCTGTCCCTTTGACAAATCAGAATTCATGGAGAAACTCGAAAGGAAACATTGAAGCAAGGCCAGAATCCTCAGCTCACCTCTCCCCATCATTTCCACCAGCAGTGTGGGAGCTGGGCTGTCGCCTTTCTATACGGTCCCAGAGTTACATAGTCATTACCGGAGCTGACATTTGCTCTCACTCCATCCATTTCCTTAAGATTATTAACGTCAAACAAAGAGTTGGTTTTACACAGTTGATCCTTGACCTTCGCTCATGTTCCCATGGAGCAGGCTCCTTTTTCAGCAGCTCCAGCCCCTGCTTCCTTCTGTGAGTCATCCAGCAAAGAAACACTTGCGTTACTAAAGTTATCCTTCAGATCACACTGCGATGATCGTTTCTGCGGCATATTGTTTGCTCCTCTGTGCTACTAATTATCTCCTGGAATAGCTGTGTCTGAGGTATAGCATTTGATTGCCTGATGCTCAAATAATTAAAACAATTTTGGTTTGAGGAAAAAAAAGGTGAGAAACGACTGAGATAAATTTATTCTCACGGATCTGTAAAATTCACGTACCGACTTCCCATTGCTAGGGATCAAACCTGCTCCCACTCAAGCGGACAGGGATGGGGGGGGAGTTCAATCCACACACTGCTGATATTACTTCAACAGGACTGCACGTCTGAAACGCATCTGGGAATGAGTTACGTGCACGCTTTTTATTCTAATGATTCATCTAGATGCCTGAGTAAATAAACGCATCTCGATAAGAAGCCTTGTTTCGATGGTTCATTTGGTCTGTGGTTCAGTAGCCTCAGGAGCTCAGAGCCAGTTTAGTCAGGCTTGAGGTCCAGCTGAGCTGCTAAAAGCATCCTGACCCCATCCCGCAACACTTCTTGATTTTATGTTTTTCCTGTGCTTAGTCACATAGTCTGAACAGCGCTGAAGGGGGACAGGATCAGCCTAGTCTTCAGCATACTTGGACTGGGCTTTACTTTGTCACCTATGTGTGGGTTTATCATGGAAATCATCTAAAGGTATTTGGAATAATTCACATAGTACACAGGGTATTTCACTGTATACCACAGTAAAGAAGCAGCTCTTAAAGTTGGCAGTGAAGTGAAATCAGTGGTGAACAGAGTCAAATAACTGCAATGCCTGGATTTCCCCTAATCAGCTGGCGGCACAACATGATGGAAAAGGCTTGTGCCCACTTCCCACATGCTGAGACCACCTTGGGTCTTGCTTTTTTCTAAGGCTCATAACGAAACCAAAGCATTCAAACAAGAAATATATCGAGTCTTGTTTAGGAAGACAGCAGAGAGGACTAAATTAAAATGAAGCATAGGTACCATGGCATCGTAAGATCTAATCCTCTCAAAGGAGAGCTGACCCGATGCTGAACCCAGCCAACCTCTTCAAATATTGGACTATGAATTATAGGGGACCTGTGATCTGCGAAAATGCACCTGGAGAGTCTTTATGTAACTTGTTTGTCTGTCACACCAGCATCAAGGTCAACAGGGCTTATGTATAAGCCAGAACAAAAAGAAAAGCATGTGGCAACAAATGCCAGACATGCTGCTAATGGAACTGAGTGGCCCAGGGGAGAGCAGAAGGGCTATTGAGCAATGGAGAGCTACTGAAGGCAGCGCCGAGGTACCAGGATACGCCTACAACACCACCTCGTCTTTCATATCCAGCACCCTGGCTGTCCCTCAGGAGGAGCTTTCTGTGAAACGCTGGGACAAGTGGTGTCAACCGCGCAGGCTGTTCCCCCGTGGATAACCACACAGGTCCCAGGCACTGGGCACTCCTGACCCCCCGTCAGGGTTTACTCTCTTCCTTCTGCTTATGGAGTCCCAGGGCAGTATCACGTACCTGTGCTTTTTCCACTAGCCAGCGTGGCCGTGGACACAGTACTTTTACATTTCCTTTTAGCTCAGGGTGAGACCCTGGGAGGTGTTTTTTCACTTCTACATTCTCTATAGGTACTGAAGTGCTTCTCCTTACAATCACGTCTTCCAAGGAGCAAGTGCTGCCTGTGGGATTCGGAGGAGAAAGCAAATTAAAAAATATCCCAAAAAACAGATTTGTGAGCAGCTGAACCAGTAGAACATACTTTCCTAATAATACAAATCCTCTGCCCCCTAAACACCTCCTTCCTTATGTAACCTCCACTCCTCCCCATGTCCTCTGTGGCATTCGCTCTTGGCGGGACAGAACACGTGCTGTGGTTGGTCCGAAATGAAGCAGGAGCTGGAGCTTCACACCTACTGCTTGGCTGGCTAGGAGCTGCGAAGCAATGGGTAATACTGGAGTTTGCTGTGCTCTTGCTTTGGTGGGAGAACTAAAAAGCTGCTTTTCAATAGACTCTGTAAAAACCTCCCCACCAGCTTTCACAGAATCCATAGGGAAGACTGGCTTTTGAGGCTTCTAGCCCTCTGTCCCATGGGTTAAACCAGTCGATGGAGTTGTGAGAGACAAGAAGAGGTAAAGAAAGAGGACATGCTCAGATGGTTTTGTTTCCTTTGGAAACGGGGTTAAAGTAATAGTGGGACTAAATAAAAGCCTTCAGGTTAGATTACACTGTGTTGTGCTTGTCTAGGAGAGGTAAGATGCCATGGATCAGGGAACCTTGGGAATATTCATGGATGGACATCACACTGAGGGTTTCTGGTAACAAAACCATGGACTTAAATAACTCAGTACTACAAGCAAATATTTTTAAGGTCCACTTTTTCTGGAATTTCCATGAAATGTATAATCTCATGGCACCAAAAGAAAATATTAAATAAATAATTTTAAAAAAAAGCCCAAAACAACAACAAAAAAACTACAAACGACACACAAAAATCCTTAAATGAATAGATGATAATTAAGTAAAAAGGCAATTAGCTGCAGTAACATAGAGTCCTTTTCCCTTTTGGCTATTCATCAATGCAGAACATTTTCAATTCATTTGTACAATAGGTCAGCTTGCCTCCCCACTGAAACCCCTCTTGCAATATGAAGGGCAAAGCGACTCATGTTGCATCACAGAAGGATAGAAAGCAAATTCTAGAGCCATGGAGCTTTCATCAAAAGCTGGGACCTTCCAGGTAAACAAGGTAGCATCATTTCAGATGCAGCAGCTCCTCTTCATGTGCTGCTTGTTGAGAGAAAACATTCCATTTTCCTGATCATTTACTAGACCAACTCCACTTGAGGCAATGCCTGTGCACGTTTTTTCATATGGGGGCAGTGGGGCATGGAAGGTAATGGTTTACAGGTGGTTCTATTTACCTCTGCAACTCAAGCTCTGGTATCAGAAATAGATCTATCTCTAGTGAACACAAGCAGCTATTTCAGACTTATTTTCTGCCTCAAAGTGTAGCAGGCAGGTCATTTTTCAGTTTGTTTAGATTCAGTTAACAGGGCTAAATGAAATGTGGTTGATGACTTCAGACACTCTTTTGGGTGGTGTTCCAAAACCCTGAAATGGGATGCAACGGGTAGTCCCATGCAGAGAACCTGCAGTGATTAAGGCAGCACGTTGACTGAATATTCTATTACCCTTTAGGCAGGTAAAACTGAACATGGCACAGAGCGTAGAAAAACTCAGCCTTTGGCACTTAGACTGTGTTTGTCTGGCTGTCTGCTGTAATAGTCTCTTGGCTTTTGTGAAAACAAATATTTTCTCAATTTGTCATTTACTCCTATGAGCTGTGAACACATGCAAAATTAAGATAAACATCAGAGGGCAAGGCAGATTCTCTTTGCATGTTGCAGCACGAAGTAAAGTAAAAAATGTAGCTGTCAGATTCAGAGGGACTTCAGTTAGTGCAACTCAGTTGCTGCAGCACTGACCATCTCACGGTTCGCTTCCCCACACACCAAAAAACTGCAAGCTCAGGTTAACACCCCAGCAGTCATATGGCGTTAGCGCTCGTGTGCTGCGAGATTAACTTCCAGCATGAAGGTTTCGGGTGGGATCTGTATTGCTCCTCACTTCCCTGAGCAGATATGTGTAGGAAGTCAGCCAATCTACCAAATATGCCTTCAGCCAAAAAGAAAAGCATTTTACTCACATTTCCATGTTTGCTTTGGGACACCACAGCACATACTGTAGTGTGGGCAGGAGCTCAACTTGCTCCTTGGAAGGATGTGATGGTGGTTTGTCTCCAGTGTCCCCAGGATGGTCACAGGTCTTTTCTCCCTCTCCCCAGCTTCTCCCCAGGATGCACTACTGGATTCCAACTATCTTCCAACGGCCCTTTCTTCCTTCACCTTTTTTTTTTTTTTTAATTTCCTGGCCTCCTCAATTGGGCTGGTTCCTCGGAACAACTCGCTCTGATCCATATTGCAGCTGATAGCCCAGTACTACTTCATTCCTAGATTTTTAGCCATTTTTCCTACTGAAGCTTCCCTTGTTCAGGACAGTGACTCATTGCTAATCTTGCATCCTCTGTACGGAAACATCCCGTGATTTCCATACTGAGAAAAGGGAAGGGGTTTGCCCTTTTCTCATCCCAGACCTCTCCCTACAGTGCTCCCTCAGCCCATTTCCCAAGAAGGAAGAGGACATAAATATTTAGTTCAAGTTCTTACTTTACTCTTCTCACTGCAGTATCTAATCACCCTCCAGGAATACATGAAGAAAAGTGACTGGCACCCGTCACATCTCTGCACTTTCCTCCTCTACCCTGGGGAAGAAGTGTGTGCAAAGGAGTATCTTGGCTTTGAGCCTGTTTATTTTAAGTTCCATTTTCTTAACACAGGGCTTATGCATGTCATCTCCCCACCCCAGACACTACCAGACCATCTGCTCACTTTCAATCTAACTTGACAGAGAGACAATGGTCTTGAAGACAAGGTGCTATGATGAGGGCCAGGCAGAAGAGAGAGACGTGTCTCATATCTCAAGGAGAATCTGCATCAGTATTTCAGCCCTGTTCAGACGGTGGGACCTTGGCTTTAGGACACCAACGGTTGGTAAAGAAGACATCACAGATCACCTTCCTGAGGTCAGTGACAGCCCTTAATCCTAGGCAAACCCTGTCTACGGTTTGCCACACAGATGAGTTCTTTCATTGTTGCCAGAGAGTGCCTCAGTCGAGCAGGGTCACTGTCTCTGATCATCATTCTGATTCTCTAGCTCATCTGGTGGATACATGGATCTCCTCATGGAGCAGCCCAAGGCACAGAGACTGGGAGGCTGCTGAGCAATTCCACTGAAAGGCATTTCAGGGATGGTGGTGGCAAGCCATGCCATAGCCTGCTGTGCTAGACACTGTGCAGGGATTGCTTTATGCTTCACACCAGGGATGTTGCATTGTTACAGGCAAGCCAAGAGGCCTGAGATACTGAGGACAGGTCACTGCTGTGTAAAGTTTTTTGCTAATGGAAGAGGAGGGTGTTGCTCCTAAGCACTGCTACAGAGCTGGATGTGGACAGCAAACACGAGAGAAGTGCTACAGCTCATGCCATGAGATGTGCCTTCGGACAAAGGCACCGAGTACCTTATGCCTGTCACCTTCGTCCTGCTTAGATTTCAGAGAAGATGAATCCAATTGCCTTGGCACCCCAGGTCTCAAGACCTAAGGAACTCACTTGGGAGACTCAAGACCTAATTCCAAGCTTTTCTTCCCAATTCTGAGAAACAGAAAGGTATTGTTTTAAGGCAAAGCTGGGGCTGGTGGCTAATCACAGAGCTCTGAGTGCTCCTTCCGAAGTGCGCCCAAGCTGGATGACTCACTCGAAGTAAGGGGATTTGCCACCACCATATGTTTGTTCCTGGGCAACCCTCAAAGCAAAAGTGGTAAGTGGGTGTCTTAGTGTCAGTGTAGGACACAGCATGGGAACAAATCTCTCACACCACATTTTTGGCAGCTGGACCACAGCTGGTGCACAGCACCCAGGGACCAGGAACATCTCTAAGATCAGGCGATGGATCAAGGCAATGCAAACAATTGATAGGTCCTCCAGCTGCTCTGTCACCAGCCCCAAATATTCTGACAGCAGGCAGAGGTTTCAGGATTGGGAGCATCAGGGGGCTGCCTCCCTAACACCCTTCCTTGCCAGCCTCAGTGGGGAGCGGCTGTGGTCCCTCTCCAGGATGCCGGGGAAGACCCGCGGGATGTGAGTTAAATGTTTTCTCTCAGATCTGATCTCCATTCCAAGCATTACTTCTGTCAGGAAGGATTAATGAAGCATTTCATTTATTAAATGGGAGCATTTGGCTTCAGCGAACTCATCTAGTTGTTTACTATTTGCTTTTATGCACATTTGTTTTTGACAAATGTTTCTGTTTTAATCTGTACATTTGTTATAATCTCTTCCTTTACCTCAACATTTTTCAAAGTTAACAGCATTAACAAACTTTTATATACCACATGCTGAACAAAAACACCTGCCTACAAACACTATTTACTTAATTTGCTTAAACCAGTGAGTTATTTATTTACCTGGCATCCAGCTAAAAAGGATAGTAGACAGCTTTCTAGCTTAACAGTGTTGGCAAAAAGTATTGACTTAAAACTTATGCATAATGCATTTGACAGGAGTAAAAAGCAGCTCTCTGAAATAACTCTGAGCTCCTGAACACACTTATTACCTTATCTCACATTTTTGGTCATTTATTTTCTGATTTTTGTGTGTGTGTGTCTGGGGTTTTTATGTGTAGAGAATGTAGAAAAAGAAAGAGGAAAGTAAGTGTTTTTAAACCGCAAACTTATTTTAAAGAATACTTAGTATGTGATTGGGTTTTCTCCTCGTAATGGTCTTAAAAGCTGTTGAGAAGACGGGAAAGTGAATTTATAGGATACACCAGACTGTGAATACTCGCCCATGTTTTATTTAAATAGGTACAGCTTGTACTGCTGATGTGAGCAGACTAAGAGGGGGGTTGAGTTGATAACTGAGTAGCTACCTTTACACCCACCATTTGGTACTTGGTTTGATTTAGGTTTTCCTAATTCCTTCACTGTCTTTCAAAACAGATGACTTTATGAGGCCCAGGACTTTCAGATGTTTGGGATATCTGCCTGTTTTCCAGGCCAAAAAATAATGCTGCCCGAGCATGACTTCTCAAGGAAGAAAAGTGTGGTCAGCATATGGATGTGTTGATTCTGAATCCTGTATTAAATATTTAAGAAGAAAATGTGAAAAATGTAGGAGAGATCAAAAAATTAAAAGAAAGGTGGGTCTGTGCAGCCAAGATGCTAAGGTGCTGGGTACAGAGGAGGTCCTAGGGGTAAGCTGCAGTAAAAAGCTACCTGTGTTATTCAATAAATGGCAACATCTCGCTCATCTGCAAAACACCACTCATCTCTGATGTTCTGATTGTTTCTGGCCCCAGGCATCAAGCCTGTTCATGTATTTTATATTTCACATCTAAAAGATGTCAGGAATTAATCAAGGAATTAAGAGAAAAGCTGATGTCTGCTCTCTCCCAGCGAGACCCCTGTCAACAAGCTTAAAGTTTTACCCTAATCTTTTCCCATTGCACATCCTATAGTGCAGGAGGTATAGATCAGTCAAGCTCTTCTGAATCCTCCCAGTCGCTACAGTTTTCCTTTTGGAGCTGTGTCTTCCCATAAGGAAGGCATAGGGCGCCCAGCGTCAGTTCTCTGAATTACCCTGCTGTGCATCGTTTCACACGCAGGCTTCGTGGAGAGCACAAAAATACTGCTATTCATACACAGTGCAAACAGCCTCTGCGTTAAAATGTCTTTTAACTGTGTGTCTCGTGTGGTTTGGCTCTCAGCAACAAGGTAGAAAACTGTCTTCTTTTCTGTAATGTGAAGGTGCTAAAGGTTTCCCACTAAAATCAGAGCGACTCCGTACTCGTCATGGTAGAAACAGTCAAAAGACAGCTCTTGCCCAAAGAGCTGGGCAGCAGAAGGATGGAGTGAGGGAGACCAGACAAGGGAAACAGCAGAAAGAAATAAAGAAAAGAGGGGACAAGGGTGAGTTTCTTACCTGCTGTATGAGAACAGAGGGAGGGAGGACAGGTCAGAGGGAAGCTTTGCACACATTGCAAGCCAGAAGTTCAAGAGCCGAACAGAAACAACACACCAGCATGCCCCGGGGCAGGCTGGAAGCCAGACCTTCTCCCGCGTCTACCACACTGTTGGCCAAGAGGTTCACAACCACCTTCTGCTCGCTTTTTGGAAGAGAAGTCATTGTCTCTGTCATCACCTCCATTTCCCTGTTGGAGAACCACCTGGCAAGGCTGTGGGAGATGCTGCAGGAGTGGGTTTCCAGCCGCCAGCTGAGCAGGTGCTGTTAGTCTCAAGGAGACCTGTGCAAGCAGCCGTGCCTCCCGGCAGCGATACGGAGAGCCTCGGAGCCTGATCTCAGGGCCCGGCCATCCTCCCTAGGTCTTAAAGTGACAAAGATTTAGGCACCCACTTCTCTTCAATCTGGCCTCAGGGTAGTAAAAGAAAGAAAACCCCCCCAAAAATGGATTTGATACCACAGGTGTGAATCCGACAAACTGCCTACATCCAACCTCAAATTTGTCACCTACTTCCATGATATCCAGAGATCTGAGAACCTTTTTTACATCAAATAATAGTGAATTTATCAAGCCATGCATATTTGTTTTTCAGATGGAAATTGGCCGAATCAGACTAAAACCTTAAAGAAATAAGTTTTGTTTCTTTTCAGTTTTTCTTTTTGTTCCAGCATATTCTGAATTTCATTACAGAATGGCATTTCTGTTCCAAGGGTGACCTAAGGTTTCAGAAAAACCTTAAAGGATTCAGTCCTCCAAAAGGAAACATTTGGTTTCCCACCAGATCAACCGTTATTTAGACAACTCTGTACCCAAGTTTTGCTGATGACTCTTTAACGCAGACTGTGCTGGCTGTCACCTGCCAGAGGAAAGCTTTCCATAGCGATCTGATTCCCTCACACCAATATTACACTTGAAATTCTGGCACTGAGGATGATTTTAATTAGCTTATGTTTTCCCACCATCTATTGCCTTAAACTAGAACTGCCCTCGTCTAACACAGAACTACTGAAATATTTGTTCTCTGAAATATTTTTATGCTAATGTCTCTCCATTTTAAATTAAAATTTGTTTCAAGTGGAGATTAGGACACTCTTTTAGAAATGCGTTGGTTTGTTTTAACAAATTGTGCCATCTGGCAAGGTAATATGTCCCTGTCACTGTGCTTTTAGCTTTATTAGTTCAGAAACTTTCCCAGTACCTGAGACTGAGTCTGGGTTGTATATTAATCTGTGCAGCATGTCCCCAAAGCTTGTAGGTTGCTCCTTTGCACTGGCCTTGGGGAGCAACCTCACTGTGCCCCCACACCAGGTGGCTGACCCTGAGTGAGTCAGGGAGGGAGGGAGGCCAGTTCATCATGCCCTGATGAAGGGAAGTGAAGGACAGGGTTGCGTTAGCTCGGTGCCCATGACACCATGTAGCTCTGCAGTGCAGGTGGCCCTGGGGCTCAGGTTTGGGGGTCGGGCTCGTGTCAAGGTCCGGCCACTCTCTTTGGATCATGATGAGGTAGTCATTGTTCATTGGGTGGAGAAATATGGAGAAATTGAATTTTCTGTGTAGGCTTCATTTGATCAGAAGAAGAAATAGGGTCCACTGTACTGTCTCAGAGTGCTGTGTCCAGTTCTGGGCTCCTCAGTTCCAGCAGGACAAGGAGCTACTGGAGAGGGTCCAGCTTAGGGTTACTAAGATGACGAAGGGCCTGGAGCACCTTCCCTATGAGGAAAGGCTGAGAGAGCTGGGTCTGTTCAGCTTGGAGAAGAGGAGGCTGAGGGGGATCTTGTCAACGCTTATCAATATCTTAAGGGTGGGTGTCAGGAGGATTGGGCCAGGCTCTTCTCAGTGGTGTCCAGTGACAGGACTAGGGGCAATGGCCATAAACTGGAAAACAGAAGGTTCAAACTGAACGTGAGGAAACACTTGTTCCCTGTGAGGGTGCCAGAGCACTGGAACAGGCTGCCCAGAGAGGTGGGGGAGTCTCCTTCCCTGGAGACTTTCCAAAGCCACCTGGACTTGTTCCTGTGTGATCTGCTCTAGCTGATCCTGCTGTGGCAGGGGAGTTGGACTAGGTGATCTCTAGAGGTCCCTTTCAACCCCTACCACTCTGTGGATATGTGGATCTGTGAATCTGTCTTCTAAATGGCTTATAATGCATGTCACCCCAGACCACGCTGTCTCCCTTGCAATTTAAAAATACAATTTATTCTACTTCCCTGAACTTTTAGACCAGACTGGAGAAGCAGATCTTTTGCAGCAGAGTGATGAAAGCACAGAAGCATTGTGGGAGATCAGCATCGGCTGAGTTGCTCTTGCACTTCAGACTGTCCCTGCAAACTCCCACCTCCCCAGCTCCCACCGTGGCTGAGGTGGTTCTGTGGGTGTGAAGACAACCTGGCAATACAAAAGGGACAAGCGGTGACTCACAGAAACACTCCCTGCTTCCTTTTTTTGTCCCCTCAACATGATTTATCTGTGTGTCTGAAGCGATTGGGTCAGGGGCTGGTAGAGGTGGTTAATGAGGGTTTAATCAAAGGCTGTGAAGACCTCTCATAACTGGCAGGTTTCCTCGTGCTCGGTTCCAACTGCAAGACAGGGATGAAGGCTCAGAGCCCCGCTAAGGGTGACACGATATGCTCAGCTGGAGGGAAACAGCTCTCCGAAAGCCATGACTCAGGCAGCCCCCGGCATGCACAGGCTTGCCGAGCCACCCCCTATTCATCCAGTCTTGTTAAAGCCCAACATAAAAATAAAATCATTCATCATCCGTGATTAAATTAGTGCCCCTATAAAACTTTAATATGCCTTCTGAAAATTAGCCACATTCAGAAAGCGCTCCCCTAAATGTTTCATCAAATCTTCCCTCGGCAGTGGCCACACAGCAAATCTTTTTTATTTACGAGGACAATGTTGTAGTTTAATTGCGGTGTTTAAAGGCAATGCAAGTTCTCGGCTCGTGCAGAGGCTTGGCCAGCGTCCCACCCCTGCTTCCCCATGAACGTGTGTGCAGAACGTGCCTCATTGTGTTTTGAAACACGCGTCACTTCTAATGCAAAGATTCATCGTTTGGGGAAGTTATTTTAAGAAGTCTGAGCAAGACAGTGTGGGGGCCGCGCAGGGGTGATTAAAGACATTTGTGTGTTGCACAATGCCGTTCCTGAGGCACCTCAGGCAGTCACCCTGCGTGCAGCACAGACTATGTAGGAGGATGTAATTCATCTCTGTGTGTCGTAATGATCGGGGTTCGTGGTTTAAAACCCGGGTAAGGTCTATGGTGCAACGCAGTGTAAAGAGAAGCATGAAGTTATTAGTGCAGGAGTACAATTGCTATCATTAGTGCTATTTGTTAAGCATTAATTATGTTCTAGGCTTAATGCAAGTCAGGAAACAACAGTTCCTGCTCTGAACTGTTTACAGACTTGGCTAATATGTGGTCTCCAGCGGCTCAACCAGTGGGTCTCCTTCACCTTCCTGTGATGGGTTTTGCCTCGCTTGGTGCTAGCGGCCAAACACCAACCGAGCCACACGCGTGCTACAGCTCTTGCTCAGGAGAAATCACTTCTTCAGCAAGTATTTGCTAAGAGACAGCAGGGATATGGACCTGGGGCTCTCACTTACTGGGTGAGTACCATCAGAAACAAATTACGGGGCAATTTTAAAACAGGAATGTCAGTTTTCTTATCAAATTGTAAAGAATCTTAAATTCAACCTCATGTTGAAAGGCAATTGTGATATTATTAATTTGCAGCAATTAGTGAGGACTCTGAATTGGACAGCAAAACTTGATGTGCCTTTACATAGGTCACAGGAACAATGTTTTAGGGCTCTCTGTAATGCTGGTAACAGCAATCAACACAAGTTTTTCTGAAATCAGGATATTCCCCAGGGTGCTGCCCTGCATTTCAACCCTCTGAAGAGCTAGCTATTCCTTCAGGAGCAACTTTGAAATCTCAAACACTTTCATGCTTTTTCTTGCCTAAAATTACTAAATATATGGCTCCTTTCCTGGAAAAAATGCTGTCTCCTGAAAGCTTCGTTATTTCTTATGCTCAGGAAAATACAAGTGCTGTCTGATTCATTTTTCCTCTGGGGAACTCAGTTACAGAGATCTGATAATGAGAGGAACTTTTCAAGCTTTTAATATAAGTAGATGGGTTTCTTAGGCTCAAGACACCAACCACTCCTTCAACAGGCATCCTCACTGCCATCTTCATAGGAAAGGAGGCCTCTCAGTTAAAAGGCAAAACCAGATTAGCATACATGACACATGCAGCACTTGCATTTTTAAATGAGGTTAATGTGTGCTCAGCAGTAGGATGAAAAAGCCATTTTGCAGTCTGCTGTTTTCTTATTCTTCTAAAAATGCTCTCAGGCTCCTTCTTACCTTCAGAAGAGGCTTCAGGCAAAACGTACCATAAATAAGAAGAGAGAAATCAAATGCTACTTTTCTACTGCCCCATTAGAGGTGGAGACCAGTGATGAGTGGTGTTCCTTAGGGGTTGGTAGCGGGACCAGTGCTGTTCAACATCTTTGTCGGCAACATGGATGGTGGGATTGAGCGCACCCTCAGTGCTTTTACCGATGACACCAAGCTGTGTGGTGTGGTTGACACGCTGGAAGGAAGAGATGCCATCCAGAGGGACCTGGACAGGCTGGAGAGGTGGGCCTGTGCCAACCTCATGGAGTTCAACAAGGCCAAGTGCAGTGTCCAGCACATGGGTCGGGGCAATCCCAAACACAAGGACAGGCTGGGTGGAGAATGGATGGAGAGCAGCCCTGAGGAGAAGGACCTGGGGGAACTGGGGGATGAAAAGCTGGATGTGAGCCGGCCGTGTGCGCTGGCAGCCCAGAAAGCCAACCGTATCTTGGGCTGTATCAGGAGAAGCATGGCCAGCAGGTCGAGGGAGGGGATTCTCCCCCTCTACTCTGCTCTCATGAGACCCCACCTGCAGTACTGTGTCCAGCTGTGGGGCCCTCAGCATAAGAAGGATATCGACCAGTTGGAATGAGTCTAGAGGAGGCCACGAAGATGCTCATAGGGCTGGAGCACCTCTGCTATGGGGACAGGCTGAGAGAATTGGGCTTGTTCAGCCTGGAGAAGAGAAGGCTCCGGGGAGACCTTATAGCACCTTCCAGTACCTGAAGGCGGCCTATGAAGAAGCTGAGAGGGGACTTTTTACAAGGGCCTGTAGCGAGAGGACAAGGGGTAACAGGTTTAAACTGAAAGCGGGGAGATTTAGATTAGATATCAGGAAAGAATTTTTCATGGAGAGGTCGGTGAGGCACTGGAACAGGTTGCCCAGAGAAGCTGTGGATGCCCCATCCCTGAAAGTGTTTAAGGCCAGGCGGGATGAGGCTTTGAGTAACCTGGTCTAGTGGAGGGTGTCCCTGTCCATGGCAGGGATGTTAGAACAAGGTGATCTTTAAGGTCCCTTCCAACCCAAACCATTCTGTGATTCTATGTGGGTTTACCCAAGGGACTTATGTTTATCCAGAGACATACCCTAACACCAGCCATGACAATTGGCCGTGTGCACATGCAGTGAGCCCACTGCCCCATCTCATTTGGGCAGTTCACACGGTTGCTGCCAGACCAGGTACCGTATAGCTTTCCAAAACAATGCCACTCTGATGGTTGGTGAAACCATAGAGGAGGTTGATGGGACACAGTTTCAGAGAAAATAGAAACATCACTATGTGCTCATGTAGAAAAAAACAAACAAAACAAAAAAAACACACAAAAAAAAAAACCTTTGAGTGGTGTTATATAAAAAGAGCAGAGCAGCAGTAACGCTGAGAAAGGAGAAAGCTTTAGGGAGCTACTGAGACAGGGTCTGCAGGGATTCATAACCCAAGAAACAGAACAGAGTTTTCATCAGAAGGAAAAACAAAGTGCAGTGTTTGTGAAGTGCTGATAGCACTGCTTAGAGATGGTGTGCTGTAGAGAAGCTGTGGCTGCAGAATCTCCTCACTACACAAGCTGTACCATTTCTGCACCACAAAGGAAGAGGACAAATTAATAGTGTAAAATACTGCAATATGGGTCATTCAGTCTCCGAAATATGCTGAAATAGAAAATGCAGAATGAGTGGGTCCTAGTGATCAGAAAGTTTACTAATCCAGAAAAAGAAGGAACGATTGATCTCATAAAAAGAATAGTTGCCTCTTTGAAGTTACATGAACACAGTGGGATTCAGCCACGAAGGATATCTGTCATAATACAGATGCCCAATTTGGAGGTCTGCTCCCCATCATGCATGGATGCTACAAGGAAAAATGTTTCAGGTTAGCCAACTACTTCCTGTGTCCCTGGCTGACTGACCAGCCTGCCGCAGGTCGACAGGTGCTGACAGCTGAACCAAGAGCAGCAAAGACCCCAGCCTCCAGGCAGAACAGGCGGCAGGTGAGGAAATCTCCACGTACAAGCTCCTCGGTGCTCAGAGCTGAAGCAAGATTTGATCAATATGCCTTCTTCAGGCAGACACTTCTTCAGCATGATTTTGGCAGTGCAGAAAGAAGACTAAGCTCATTAGCTAGGCTAAAACAACTGATAAACTCCTTTGCCAGGGTGTAGTCTTTTCAGTTACACACAGAAAAATATCATCTGACAGAGTATGCTTAGGTGCCACGTGCTTTGAAGTCATCAGCAGTTAGCATGGATCTTAATCAAAACCTAGATAGGCTGGGAGACTGCATACTTTGTTCAAATACTGAGAAACTGTTAATGCCCTTTTCCTCCAGAATTTAAAATGAGCCTCACACCAAGATGTTTTCCTGCCAGTAAAGTCTCACCCCTACATACACTAGTCTTATTTGGGGAAATATTAATGGACAAGTGAAAGAAGAGTGAGTGAAATACCCATCAATAATTGTACTCATCAGCAGTTCCACCCATGTGAGTAGAATTACCCATCAATCTGCTTTCCTGGATCACAGGAAGATGGCTGGGCATCTACTATGTGTGACATGAAGAAGAGGCTGGTGTGGACCTGCCGTATTTAAACACCAAAACAAACTTACATAAGATGGGGTTCAATCAAACTCACAACAATGTCTTGAAGACCTTGTAGACCTGGCTACGATCAAGTCCTCTTAACAAAAATGTCTGCACCCAAACTGACAATGCAAAACAGCCACTGCAGATCCTGCAAATACAACACTTTCTAAAGCACTTTTGGGGTTGACCAAGCTCTTCAACAGGAATGACACTGAAAGATATTATCTGTTTCAAAACCTTATTTTCAAGGCATTGGTCAACTTAAACCAACCCAGTGTTGGACTGCTGTTCACAGAATCATAGAATGGTTTGGGTTGGAAGGGATCTTAAAGATCACCTTGTTCTTACCTCCCTGCCATGGGCAGGGACACCCTCCACTAGACCAGGTTGCTCAAATCCCCATCCAATCCGACCTTGAACACTTCCAGAGATGGGGCATCCACAGCTTCTCTGGGCAACCTGTTCCAGTGCCTCACCTCCCACACCATGAAGAATTCCATCTTTAATCTAAAACTACCCTCTTTCAGGTTAAAGCCATTATCTCTTCTCTTTTCACTACATGTCCATGTAACAAGTCCCTCTCCGGCATTTTTGTAGGCCCCTGTTGCCTAGGATTTCCTCCTCTTCTGCCTCACTCACAGACTTGAGCTAAAATTAACACTCTCTAAACCCTGCTAGGTTGGAGAGGCAGATCAGCCCCATGCACCAGCTCAGCTGGCTGAGCAGGGAGGACTGAACACAGAGCTCTGGGGAAGGAGCACAGTTCAGCCCAGATCAGAGTCATCTCCCAGCAATACAGCCTCCAAGGGGGACCTCTGCATCCTTCTGCCAGCACCTTCCAATGTTTCCAGAGCTGAGGAGTGGGACCACTATGGATAGGATCATAGAATCATAGAATGGTTTGGGTTGGAAGGGACCTTAAAGATCACCCAGTTCCAACCCCCCTGCCATGGGCAGGGACACCCTCCACTAGAGCAGGTTGCTCAAAGCCTCATCCCACCTGGCCTTGAAGACATGCTGTAGGATGCTGTAGCCTGGACTAAAAGTTATGCAACAGATGAGGAAGGAGCATCATGGTAACCGTGCAGCAGAGCTCCACAAGGTTTCTTATGAAGCCCTTCTTACATTACCATGAAAAGCATTACTTCTCTGGCTGTGGGATAATTATGCTGCCCAGCATCCCATCGTCGCTTGCTGGAAGAAGTGTTCAAGTATTTCAGCAATGTTTGTGACAACATCTGCCAGGCACAATTCAAATCAATCCCTTTTAATGATTCATTTTCATGAATTGTACATCTATTTTAAGTGCTCTGCAGTTACTTCAGAGGCAGTAGTAATGAAAACTTAGCATTTTGGATTTCTTACAGTGGCATGGTAAGCGTGCGATGTGAACAATTGCAGGCACCCACGGTAAGTGTCTTACCAGAGCTCTAATACACTTTTGTGGGAAATGATCCAGATTATTTATGGTATAATTAAAGGTAGGGCATAATTATTTTATAATTCTTCACTTGCAGTAAGAATCTCTTTTTGATTAGTAAATATGTAAGGCTTAAGTGCTATTATGCAAAAATATATTTATGATCAGACAGAGGGGGTGTCATCACTAAGTACATAATTACAAACCTATAATTATAGGAAAAGCTATGTAGGCGATGTCTAGAGACACGGACGTCTTCAAAACACATCATTACCATTTGCACTCTCAGGGGGCACAACAGCTGAAATGTGTACCTCTGAGCGCCTGGCAAAGCACCACGTGCCCATCAGGAGCTGGGGATGGTCTGTGGCACACGAATGTGGCTCAGCTCCCTGGGATGCCCAGCTTCCCCACTGGTCCTGCCCCTGATTTAACTTGGAGCTGCTACCTGGCCCCAAGCCAGCAAAGCACAGAGAAGTGCCTATGAGCCACCTCCTTTTCTGCTGTGGCACTGGCTGGAAATTAATCTGTGAAATGGGTTTAAAACAGAACAGCAGAAAGTGAGGACATGTCTTCCAGGAGAGTTTGTCTTGCAGATCGTGCAGTGATTTACCTTTTTTACACCAGGGAACCAAATTGGTGAAAACTGCTCCTTTTTGTGACAGGTCACATTTCAGAGCAACTTTGCCCTCCTCCTAGAGATCCATAAATCATTGCAAGGAATACAAAGCAGTAGAATATCAAGCTCAGGGTCACCCTTTTTCCTCTGTAAGGTGGGTGTCGGGGGTGAGCCGTAGAGCGTGGGACAGATGGTTGAGATAAAAATGTCAGTCCTTCACCGTATGACACTGAAATGCTTCTCTACTCCCTTTTGCTGCACACACGTTGCTACTTGGTTAGTGCACGTTATTAGTTTAGTATAGTATAGTCACCTACTTCAGTCATTGACACCTGAAAATTGGACTTTTTAAAAAAATAACAATCAAATGCTGAAACATAGGCATGAGAGGATTTCCAGGAAAAATAAAGACACTTCCAGAGATTTCTGATGCTTCTTTTTAACACTGTGTCCATCCAGTCATATTGTTTGTTAGGAAGCAACGATAAAAGCCATAAATAAAGTCCGTGGTGCGTGATCTGCATTTTGAGCTGGAAGCTATTGCTCTGGCACAAAGAATCATTCCAACTTCTCTGGATAATATTGTGGAACGTCGTGTGTGTGACTAATGGTAACAAATGTGCTCACTTCCCTGATTTTGTGGAGCACAGAATTTATGTGAGCGCTCATGTAGAATTGGAAATGATTGTTTTCTATGCAAACTTTCTAACTGGGCTTCTCCAATTAGTTCTGAAGGAGGTATTGAGTATTTGTTCTTGTGTCACAACTGCTCAGCCCAGATATAAAATTTTCAAATGTTTACCGAGAATAAATTCTCATTTACTGTCTGCTTCTCAAGGCTAATCTAGCAGAGCTGCTCCGCAGGTTCTGAAGAATAAACCCCACTTAAAGTAAAGCAAAGCACCGCAGAAATGTTACTCCGAGGGGAACACCTCAAGTACAGCTGGAGATGTGCGTTCCCAGCAACGAACACTCCAAGATTGCTCTTTTGCAGGTCTGCAAAAATCTTGGCTTTTGCTTTTATGCTCATCATAGAAGACACTTTCCAAGTTACAGGCATTAGACCAAATGTTCAATAAATATTTTAAATGAAGTGGTCTGCCAAAGCATGGCAGGAGAAGCAGCCATCACAGGAGCAGAAACAGCATCTCTACTCCAGCAGAAGGGCGAGAAGAGAGGATGTCCAGGGGAGTCAAGGGCTTTTTCTGTGGCAGACGTCCACAGCAGAGGCTGCAAAGGTACTGCAATGCATTCCTGTCACCCGCCTGCGTCTCTCCCCAAGGAGAAATCTGTAGCAGTGCAGCTCTCCATGTGTCGGTGCCAGGAAGGCTTTCACCCTCGTCACCTGGTCCTCTGCCAGCCAAAACGGGCATCACCACCGCATTCGAGTGTGTGATGAAGTGACCCCAATGGCTCCAGGGAGGGGCTGCAGAGTATGAACTTCCCAGCTGGGGAAGAGCATTACTTCATCATCTGAAATGCCAAGCAAATATGCTTTAGTTTGATTCACTGTTGATTGTAATATTGATTAACGTTGGAAGACAGCCTGTGCTTCTCTGTGCATACTGGAATGACATATTTGGATGAAGGGGAGTCATTTGCAGCTACCCAGGGGAGAATAATTCTAGCTATAAGCGATGTTTGCCAAAATACATTACCTGGCATTAGAGACAAAGGGGATAAATTAATATCATTATTACCTTCTTTTAAAACTAACAAGATGTCCTTCTTTCTAGGACTATATTTAGGAGTATGTGAGAAGCAGAACTGAATTCTCTTGCTCTCATTTTGAGAATAAGTTTGGTGCAGTTACTAATGACATGTTAATACAAGGCTCTGGAAATGATGGGTGGATAAGAGGCAGGTTTCACATATAACATTAACAAGGAAAACAAGTACATTTTCAGTAACAATTTTATGGGAATACAAATTAACTATGACATTGCAGCTATAAATTCTGAAGTGGTTCTCACCACACATTTTCACAACTTTTTTAAGGCTGTTTAAGGAAACAGAGAAGTTTAAGGGTTTCCGTACCCTACAAGATGGTTAAAGATTCCTATTTGTCTGGGTGCAGGAATAGCACCATATAATAGAGGTTATCCTTTCTTCCAAGTGAGGATTAAGGCGAAAGTTAAAGTTGTTGGTCACTG
Organism: Rhynochetos jubatus; assembly: GCA_027574665.1. NCBI lineage: Eukaryota > Metazoa > Chordata > Aves > Eurypygiformes > Rhynochetidae > Rhynochetos > Rhynochetos jubatus. The sequence continues at coordinate 16,548,457 of CM050652.1, forward strand.
CCTACCTATTTTACCAACTAGCAGCCACATTTGGACCTCATCAGTATTGGGGCTGATCTGGATGAAGTTAACTAGATTTTAGGTAAGCTAAAATGATGTGGGTGCCAATTCAGTCTCAGCATGCAGAATCTTCTAGGTGGATCCAGCCTGGCTGGCAAAGGTCTGGGGCTGGGAAGACAGAGGGTTGTCAATAACATTTGAGACACCATGTGCAACTCATCCCACCCCATTCAAGTTTCAGAACCTGCAATTGGTTCTGTATTGGTGAAGCAGCTCTGATTCCTGGGTCTTTATCCAGGTGATGTAGATTGCCTCAGTTCATTTGCTTGGGGCCAGGTCCTTCTGGGACCACATCAGCTCCACATCACCTCAAGTCTCTGCTGGACCCAGTGTGATATACCTGTGGACCTAAACCCACCATTATTATTTTGTGTTTGTGTATTTTTCAGTTCAAAGGCTCTGAAATAAGATGAGGGCTGTGCAGCTGCCTGCCACAGTCACATTGCCGTAACCCAGCACCATCAATACCTGTGGCATGCTATGGGGAGACACGAGACATGCAGGGTGTCTGAGGTTGCACATTCCACTCACATAGCACTGGAGAACAGAGGATGGTAGCAGGAGCCAGACCTGCTGCAGTCTTGGTCACTCTGCCACCAGAAAGCTGTTCCCGCAGGGAGTCATCTAGCAGCCACGTCCAGGTTGTCCAGGAAAGGGCTGGCAGGGTGGCCCCAAGCAGAGCCAGGGAGCGAGCCAGCAGGTTAAGAAACATGGCTGATGGAGATTCAGTGCTCGTCTCTTTTCCTGGCCCGCTTTTATTTAGCAGTACACACATATCTTCAAGTCACATCTTTATTACTAAATCAAATGGTGCCAGGGAACATCCCCAGGTGTGGAAGCGTGGTTGCCCCCAGGGCTTGATGCTAGCCTGGAATCCAGCACAGCCCTGGCACACACACCAGCTCAGGAGATAGCCGGGCCAGCAGCCTCCCCAAAGAGGCACTCTGCATGTAGCTACCATTTCTGGGGGGAGACAAAGGGGATTTAATACAATGAATCAAACCATACGAGTCGGCATCAAAGGCAAGGGATGATTCTCAGAACATGTCATTTACTAGCACGATGCACTCTCCAGTGAATCAGTCCTTATGAAGTAAGTACCTAAGTCTTTAACAGTCTCCAAAGGAAGACATTTTCCGTCAAGGTTTAGGCACCTAAACAGCATAGACCTGGTCCTACAGTTATAAATAATATTAATTTTAAATCATTGTGTTTCAATACTAACTTACTAAGTTTAAAGTGTTAAGTTTTTCAATACCTTGTAAGTAAGTCTGCCATTTCTTTTAAAGTTGTAAAGTAATTAAATATGTGTGCATATATATAGGGGTACATAATTACAAATATTTTTTACATATATATAAGCACACATATGCACTGTTGTTATAATGGGTAGGTAAGTATCTGAGTAAGCACTTCTAAAACAGATTGTAGGACACCCAATTGGCAAGCACACGGTCTACCAAAATGTCTGAATGTCTTCTAGGTTCTGTCAGATTCAGTTCTGTGCACTGAAAGAAACAATAGGTTTTGTTACTATATGTTGAGTACTGACAGTGTACTCATCTCCGAAAGTCTCCAAGAATCTTAGCCATGAAGGCTTGCAATCAGATCCAAATATACTGTATGGGAAATGAGTCACAGGGCAGTACTAAGACACCACTCTGAATGTGATTTTTTTTCACGTGAGGAGTGCTAGGCATCATTATTCCTTGTTTTCTGTGTTCCTTGGTTCTTTCTTCAAAGCTTGTTTCTCTGACACAGTTTTTGAACAGTAACTAAGACTTCAAAATAAGCGCATGCTTTCGAAACAAAGTAAGCAAACGGCATATTCGTACAGATTCCATTTGCCTTTAAATACGCAGAATCGTTCAACATGGTCTTTATACGGGTCAGCATGGGGTATGCCTCCTGTTTATTTTGGTTTATTAATTATTCATATGTTCTTCTGGAAATCAAGATACACAGTCATCTGATTTTTTATAACAGATAAAGCCTGAAAAAAACTCAGATATTTCCTCAGTTCCTTTCTCTTCCTTTAAATGAAATGTAATTTAAATAGCATCTGAAATAAAGGTATGCAAGTGGCTGGGTGTAGGTCATGATTCATAAGCCTTTCATAAACAGCAGGGAAATAACAGCTATTCTGACTGCTATTGCATATATTTTTGGCTTTAAAAACCTGTCTACCATGTCAGTTAATAGTAACTATTTGAGCCAAAAATAACAATCACTTTTTCATTTTTAATTACTACATCTGTTATCCCATTTAATCTTGGCATAATCAGACAATAGGACGTTATCAAAAATAACCCCAAGAATTATTTCCAGGCTCATGAAGGAACTGCCAGTGCATAGCAAGAACGCAGACCCACAGAAGGGTTTGCAGGGGTAAACAATGCTTTTTTGTGTGCATTAACGTTTCTAGTGAACTACCAGATGCTTCTCTAACTAAATACGCCTTTCTGGCATCCCTAATTTGACACAGTCACTGGCACTGCTCTGGTGCAGGATGGGAGGTGGGGTAGGAGCTGGTGATGTGCCTGGGCAGGTTATGACGGCCGACGCACAGCGCTGGCACCCGCCGCTAACCAGCAGCATGAATGGCACTGAAGGGATTGCCCAGCCCTTGCCCAGCTCTCCAGCAAGTAACAATTGCGTTTTTTGGAAGGGGTCATATCCTGAAGCGCAAAAGGCACGTTCAGCTGATGCCATGTTGTACGTGTACAGAGATAGGCTGGAAAGGCCAACACTCAGGCAGGCACTGCCAAGAGTCCAACCTGCCCCAAAGTCCAACCAGCCTTTGACCACTAAAGGGTGCAGGCAATGGTCCTCCTTCTCTGATCTGCTGTGGGAGAGCCCCAGGAGAACCAGCAGAGACAGAGAGAGAAATGGCAAACCAAGGGTTGGCATCACAGCCGCATCCAGCACCCTTGGTAAGGCAACTTTGAAACGCTGTACATGAAAGCACAGCACAAACACACCTCATCGCAGACACACAGGCTGTGTGTATGGTGTCCTGTCCACACCCAAGTTGGTGGTGAAAACAAATGGTATAATTTTAGCATAGGGCTAGGCTGGAGAGAGACGGATTCGTAACAAAAAGTGTAGTTCAGTGGACTCCTCTGTTTCCTCTACAGTGCTGCTATTCACAGAATCACAGAATGGTTTGGGCTGCAAGGGAACTTAAAAATCACCTTGTTCCAAACCCCCCTGCCATGGGCAGGGACACCCTCCACTAGACCAGGTTGCTCAAAGCCTCATCCAGCCTGGCCTTGAACACTTTCAGGGATGGGGCATCCACAACTTCTCTGGGCAACCTGTTCCAGTGCTTCACCAACCTCTCTGGGAAGAATTTCTTCCTGATATCTAATCTAAATCTCCCCACTTCCACTTTAAACCCATTACCCCTTGTCCTGTTGCTACAGGCCCTTGTAAAAAGCCCCCCCAACTTCCCTGTAGGCCCCTTCAGGTACTGGAAGGCTGCAATAAGGTCTCCCTGGACCCTTCTCTTCTCCAGGCTGAACAAGCCCAAGTCTCTCAGCCTGTCCCCATAGCAGAGGGGCTCCAGCCCTCGGAGCCTCTTTGTGGCCTCCTCTGGACTCATTCCAACTGGTTGATATCCTTCTTATGCTCAGGGCTCCACAGTTGGACACAGTGCACAGTGCTCCAGGTCTCATGAGAGCAGAGTAGAGGGGGAGAATCCCCTCCCTCGACCTGCTGGCCACGCTTCTCTTGATACAGCCCAGGAAGCTCTTCCTATTGAAATTCTTTTCTATTCTTTTCTATTGAAGCTCTTTCTATTCAAGGAAAATTTAGTATACCTTTTCCTTTGGTTTTCAGCACACGAAGGCACAGCAGAGTATGTGGGAAGGGCAATGGCTGTCTCTTCTGGCAACTTGAAATGTATTTTGACAGAGCAACTAGCAAGAGTATTGTAAAATTTTCTAAGTACATTCCACTTCGTCAGTAGTTACTGGCTCCTCCTTGGGTTTTTATGTCATTTTAAATGAAAAAATTCCTACCATAATTTATGGCACTTGCTTTTTGTTTTCATCTGCCTTGTAGTTTTTGGAAGTTAATAAAACCAACCTGTACATCTCAGTAATTGTGTTTACAGAAAGCTAGGTTGTAAATTCAGATTTCTAGCTTAATATTTTAACATTACTGTCTTCAATTGCTCATTATACATCCTAAACATTTTCTTTTTGCTGGAAACTTCAAATAAATTCACAGATTTATCTGCACATATCAAATATATCAGATAAAATGTTTATTTTCCCTTCTTTTAGGATAATAAAGTCTGTGGGGAATGCTGGAAGCTGGTTTTTAAAATGTAGAAGAGCAGAAGCAATGGCAGAGGGAGAAAGCAAAACATTGAGAGCATGGGGAGGGAGAGAGACTGAGCTTCATTCAAATAATTGGCTCCCAGTGGCCAAGAAAAAAAAAAAAAAACAAACACACCAGAACCCTCTTGCTAACAATTTAGTGGTAAAAGCCTTGAGAGAGTTGTGCCTTCATGTAATCTTGATGTAGGTCCCTGTGTGCTGAAGCCAGCTGAATTATATGGCCATATTCTTCACATGAGCAACACAGCTGTATGTATTGCTGAGTGGTGAACTGTAATAAGTTGATGTTGGATTTGAATGGGCTGTTGTAAGGTGGCAACATCACATGAAAATAAAACATCCACTAGCAACCAAGACTAGTATGCCTGACCCAATCTTGTTTTTATAACGGTTCTCCAAAAATTCTTGTCTTGATTTACAGCGATTTGAAAGCTGCATTTTCTGTTCATCAAATGAAATTATCAGAAGGAAACTACTTCAGATAAATACATCACTTGAAATGCTGATGAGTGCATTTCTGGCATTCAGGGAGCATTTCAATCAGCAGTGAAAATATACCCCTTTTGGATATATTACAAGACAGATTACTAAAACTCCTCTAGCATGTCATACCAGGAATGCAACTAATATATACTGGATCATCTTTCAGAGTATCGGCAATATGTTATGGACTGGAGTTTAGGTGGAAAAACATATTTAACAAATGCTAGAGGCTGTGTCTGTTTCAAGAGAACATCTTTTAAAAAAATGAGGATGCATTATGGAAACAATATGCTCAAAAAGCTCATTAGCTTTGTGCTAAATTGATCACCTGCTACACCATACAGTAGATGACTGGAACTACGCCACGGACCACATCCTGGCCCCGTTGAAACCTGGTGAGTTGTGAAATTCATTCAGTGAAGCAGGAAAACCCCTCTTTTTCTTGTCCAGGCAGGGCTGGAGACCAGCACCCTACAGCATCACTGGGGCAGGGGCTTGTGGCTCTGGGTTCGGCTGAAGTGGGGGCAATAGGCAGGGTGTGGGGAGGTCCCAGCAGGGTGGGCAGAGTGACTCCGGGACTGTGATGAGTATGCAAAGTTCCTGCCTGTCAGCATAAGATTATAAAAATGGGATAGAAAACATGATCTTTACCATAGAATAAGTAGTGCCCGCTTCACCAGAAGCAACGAGGATTACAGAGGATTTTGCAGTGATGCTACCTGGCTACCTCTATTTTCCTTCACTAGGTGACCCCTTTTTAAGTTACTACATTTCATTGATGCATCTTCGCAGTCCTGATCCTGCCTAAATCTGCTCTTCCATGTGTCCCATTGTTTCCTTTCTTCCTTCTGGCTGGACTGTTTGATCCATTACTCTGACAGTCCAAACTAGAGGGTCCTTCGCAGCATCCCAGTTGAAAGCATGTCTGCTCACAGGAAAAGTCTCTGACAGGCTTTACACATCCCTGTAAGTAGGGTTGTGGTCTTTTTTTTTTTTTTTTTTTTTTTTTGTGCTTTCCTTGCTAGTCTATTTAAGAAGGGTTTTTCATCTGTTCGCTTTTCCAGAGCTGCATAGCAGTTACTACTCCTAATCCATTTCTTACTGAGAAATGGCTTGAAAACAAGACTTGAAAGCCACGAGTGGCTGCTGTGGCCTTTGGGGGAAGACCAGAGAGCCCAGGAAGGTGGGTCCTTCTGCTACAAGACAGTTTCTCAAGACATTGATGATGACTCTGAGAGATGCTGAAGCTTTAAAAAGGGAAGTATTAATAAACAGCAGAGAAAGCAGGGGATTCTTGATGTACTGAAGTCACTGATATCATGAATAGGTATTTTTCTTGGTGACATCTCCCACATTTTGTCCAATGTGAAATAAATGAATATAGGAGATTATTTTTTTTAAAAAAAGACCTAACTAATGGACAAATGAAAGCATTTATTTTTATTTTAAAATGTTCAAACAAATTCTGCATTCAAAAGCTCAAATGTTGATTAAAACGCTAAACTCCTGTTGTATCCTTACCAAGGACCTACAGTATAAATATTCTTATCATTTAAGTGATCACTAAAATCACTTAGAGAATGGCATTTGTTTTGCTGAGAGCAGTGTTATGGAGGACATAAATACACAGCCCATTACCATATGTGTCACAGTGGAACGACACTGATTGGTGCAAACAGAGACACATACAGTGTCTATTTTCTGGTCTTTTCACCTCCCCAGCATCTGCATGGGTTCTGTCACAAATTAATAATACTTGCTAGACTGGGCGAGCCCAGAAATACAGACATCTTTTTGTGTTACGCTTCATTCCACCTGCAATTTATCTTTGCTTTCATTTTTTTAATGAGTTGTTTGACTGAATGCCATTTTGGCTCGTGGCTGTGAAAGCACAGGCGTGTTTTTCTTCCAAGCCAATGTCACTGATCACCCAACCGGCCAGACTGTCTGTGGTGAAGCAGTGTCATCACACCACAAGTGTTTGCATAAATCACACTGTTCTCATCACCAGTTAACATCAAGAGAAACACAAAAGGGAGCTTTGAAGTGTCCTGTCACGAGCGGAGCTGATGGACAAAGTTTTTGACAAAATATCTCATTTTCTCAGAAAATGATGATTGTTGAAACTTTAAACTTGTTTTTCATTAAATTGCAGAGGAGCTCTACACGTTAACAAGTGTGATAGCTCCAGTTAAAGAGACGTATACTACTACTGTTAACATAAAATAATTTAAATGGTGATACGAGATACAGGTGTGACTGAGCTCTATTACTACTGATACCAAGAGATGTAAATCAGGTTTTAGAGGCAGCCACACTAGAGTGCCCTTGGACTAGATGACTCCGAGCACTAAGACACATATTCCTGGTCATTCGGTCATTACATGTTTTAACAAAAGATTGCTTTCAGAGTTAAGGTAGGGGAGAAGGAAATTAAAGGCAATACTGGGAAAGGACTATCAAAATGCCGATTGTCAGTCTCAGTTCATGCAAGTGTATCAATATAAGTACAATTGTTGATCTTTCAGGCCAGTGGGTCAAATCAAGTTAAATTATTCCACCTTGTTGCATGTCCCAGAACTAAATCCAGACATAATTTTAGGTTTTCTTGGACCCATAGATCCCATAGATGTTTTTTTAAATTTGTTTTATAACAAGGCACTTACTGTAAGGTCTATGAAATCTTCACATTCTGTACAAACATGCTTAAAGGAACTCTTTTCTTAGGCAGAAACATGCTTGTAGTCTTAGATGCCCACTGGCTTATCCAAAAAGTTCTTGTAAAAACAAAGTTCAGAAGATCTTGGAACTAGTCGAGCGTGGGATGTGAAATCTTAGTCAGCCAGTAGCTACTCAGGTTGTCAGTGAGAGCCCCAAGTGGCCCAAGCACTTCTTGTGATAGTATTGAGTGATTAAATCCATATTAAAAATTGTGGCTTTTAAATGGATGGCTCTACAATCCTCCTCCTGCTGCTGCACGCACATAAACAACATCAAGTACCAACATCAGCAGGAATAAGTTTGTTTCCCTGGTCTCCACTAGAATAATAACAAATGACCTGTTGGTATATTCAGCCTTCCTTCCCCCATATTACTTCAAAATCTGATGCCACCCTTCAATTTGTTTATGTTTTACAAGATGACATGTAGCCTTTGACTGTAACTGGAAGAGATGCACTTCACTACAGATCAAAGGAAAGCTGGTTTCAGAGCGCTTATTTTAGATTTGCAACCACAGGCTCAACTAGAGCAAACTAAGAGTAGGAGGAGCGGCTTTTATCTGGCCTTGTTGTAAGTATCTTATCCAGAGCATTCAGCTGAGCATCAAAATCAGGCAACGCATACCACCACTAGAATGGGGGAGAAGAGAAGGCTCCGGGAAGACCTTATTGCACCTTCCAGTACCTGAAGGGGACTACAAGGAAGCTGGGGGGGACTTTTTACAAGGGCCTGTAGTGACAGGACAAGAGGTAACAGGTTTAAATTGAAAGCGGGGAGATTTAGATTAGATATCAGGCAGAAATTCTTCCCAGAGAGGGTGGTGAGGCACTGGAACAGGTTGCCCAGAGAAGCTGTGGATGCCCCATCCCTGGCTGTCTTCAGTGCCAGGCTGGATGAGGCTTGGAGCAACCTGGTCTAGTGGAGGGTGTCCCTGCCCCCAGCAGGGAGGTTGAAACTAGATGATTTTTAACATCCTTTCCAACCCAAACCATTCCATGACTCTATGAGAGCAGCCAGATGTTCACAGTGACCCAAACAGACGGTTTTGGAAATAATGCACGTATATTTGGGGACACTTTCAAAAATCCAGAATTTACTTTAGTTCACTTAAACAAGGGTAACTAGGTCCCTGGACAAAGCTAATCTGGTTTCTTAGGTTTGCAGGAGAGAGATCACCATTCACAAATGTAGGTTGTCCTTCGGCATAGCTCTCTCCGCTTTTCCATCCAACTCTTACAGCAATATGTCACTTTCAAACTTCATAATAATCCAGAAACCCACTCACTCACCCACATGTGATAAACTCCCCCGAGGATGGATCGCTCTGTCCCCACTGACCATACCAGAGCCCACCAAAACCAGCTTTCCACCTCCTTCCCTGGTTTGGGAGCCTAAAGACAGAGAGCATGAAAGCCCCCTAACTGCACTGTAGACGCACACAAGGTATTGACTCATTTCCCCAGAATGAAGGACATCTATGCAAGTAGGTGTTCTTCCTGACCTGTTTCTCCTGTCAGTTTACTATCATCATGTTTTCAAGCCAGCGCCCGGGGTTGTGGCTGCGTTATTCCCGTCCCAGCCAGCCGAGAACACGAAGCAGCCTTTAGAAATGAAGCAGCTCAAGTGCCAACATCAACACAGACTTATTTCATTAGTCTGTATAAGCTGTCTGACTCTATTTAAAGCTCACTTTGGCAAGCCCGACAGACAACCAGCACGCTGGCAAGGGGAGGTGTTTAAAAACACGCCTTCTCTGCTCTCCCGCTTTCATCCAGCAATCCTGCCCCAGGAAAGCCCCCGCATTGCTCCCCTGTCCCCACGGGGCAAAGCCAACATGGTCCTCAGGGCACTGGGATGAAGGCTAGGAGGGACTTTCAGTCCTGGCACAGCCTCTTGGCACATCCTCCCCGTGGCTGGGGGAGAGGTTGGTGCCTTCTCCCATCCCAGGAGATACCCCCAAGGAGGAGCCCCAGTGCTGGGGCAATGGGTCACACCTCCTGCACCTTGAGGGGGAACCAGGATGCTCAGCAGGGAAACGCTCATTAGCAAGAATACTGAAATGAAAAGTATTTTTCATCCTTATTGCAAAGATTAGGAAACGGATATATAAAATCAGGTCTCGGATACAGCTCCCCACCTTATTCACGCATTCTCGTCAAACCCGATTCTATTTTCCTCCACTCATGCTTTTAAAAATAGCTCTGGGAATGTGGTTTTTAAGTGTTGTAGAGACGATGACACAATACAATACAGGGCACTTTTTTCACTGTTTCGTGGATGATTAAAATAGAAGATCCAAAGTGCTACTTACTATAATTTTAATCTCCCACACAAAGACTATTTATCTCTCTTCCCCAAAGTAAATTACAGGCTTTGTTACTAAAATAGTGAATCAATTTGCAGATGTACCAGAGTCATTGATAACTTTGCAATCTTCTAACCCAGTTAGGTTTATTTATATAGAGGCTCACAGTCACTAGGTAGCATTTCTATGTGAAACCATATTTGCTGCAAGTCTTTGTTATTTTGTATTAGCAATACAATTTTTAGAGTTACCCAAGTCTTCCTTTGGGAACCTGATGCTATAGGCAAATTCTTCATTATTTTGGGGAAGGTGTGCTCTGTAGAAAAAGAATGCTTGGGCAAAGTTTTGGCATACACTATAGTAAAGAGAGGTTATAGTTTTGAAAAAGAAATAAAAATGAAAATACAGTTATTTTTTAATTATGGAAGATAGACTTTCTCTTTGCACTACGATTTAAGGGTCACATAAGAACTTACCATAAAACAGATAAATTAGAATTAGATACAGTTTAAGCCAGATACAGCAATATCCTCTGAAACCTTACAGGCAAGCCTTCAGCAAGTTGATTCTGATGAATGCTCGTAACATGAACAGTGAAACTCTAGGACTTTGTTGATCACCGTGTCACCATCAGCCTCAATGACAATAATTTGTCTCTGGTGAGGTGGATCAAAATCTGAGGGATTTTAGCTATGAAAAATGTGCATGCCTTCAACTAACTGTTACAAAGATTCTAATCAAAGTTTGAGTAAGTATAGTCTTTTGGATTAAATCCCACAGGATCAGAAAGCTCCTTCTCCCCAAGCTGCATAGTCACAATTATTTGTGAGGGATGGACATACTCAGAGCAGCATCTGATCATTGATAAGTTTAATGTAACGGAGGAGGAACTAAACACGAGGAGAAAGGAGAAAGTTAAATTATCCTTTAAGTTAATTTCAAGGAACCTGATACCTATTAAATAATTTATATAAAACCAAAAACGAACTAAAGCTTTTGGAAACCAGTTAAATCATCAGCTATCTCCCCCTGGATTTTGACCACAGGAACATGACAGACTTATTTTCTTTGCATCTTCCTTAATTAACATGCCTTTGGAGGAGCAGTGGCAGTGACAGCAGCGACCACCCCTGACACTCACTGAATTCCAATAAGCATCTTCTGTCCTCCTGCAGACAGGCTTTATTTGACAAGCTCTTTCTGGCTGACTAATGCGCCTTGGGTCATGTTTATGGTTAGCATAGATACTTGTAGAGCAGATATGACTTATTACAACATGTGCCACTTGTAATGAAAATCTCATATTCTCCAGGAGAGGGAAAAAAAGAAGAAACAAGCAACAGCTTTATAAAGGAACATCTTTCAAGATGTTCTGCTTAGGCAATATGTAATTCCAAGCATACCAGCACTTTATTTTCATTCGGACAGAAAATTATTACTTTTTGAGGCAGGATTGCTTTGTGTTAGAGAAAAGCTGTCATAAAACACAGTAAGTTTCTAATAGTAATATACTATAGAAATGACGGGTATTTAAGAGCAACACAGCCCTATTTGCAATGAACTGAAATGACAGAGTCAGTGCTAAGGTCTCAGCTTTTTCCTTATTATCTGTGTTTTACTGTAATAGGTGAGGTGAAGAACGAAAAATGTCATTGTTTGAATCAGGAGCTCTCAGGGCTGTGGCTTTCATCAATGGGTCACCTACCTGCTCTCAGTTTTTAAATTGTCAGCAATTATTTTAAGTTTCCGTGAAAGAAAATTGCCCCAGATAATCATGGAAAAGGAAAACTTTACATTTGCTAATACTGCATTGCACAGTTTTGTGAGTTACTTGTATTCACTTTGACTGGACACCAGTTTTATGTTATTCCTGTACGGCCATTAAAATAACAACTGGATGAGAATCCTCTTTTTCACTGGTGGTTGTTTAGTGGGCTAATTAAAATCTTCACTTACACATTAAGTTTCTCACCAAGGGTCTTCCTGCTGCCACATTACCAGGGAACGTCGCCACCCCTGCTACTGTCCTGCACTGAAATTCCTTGTTCCCACCCCATGACCGCCTGCTGACCCTCGACCCTGGCCACAGCCCTTGTGAGCCACCTCTCCCTCTCCCCGCCACCATGTCACCACGATTGCCACATCTCCATGCTGCCTTTCCACGGGGAAACACGTGCATTTGTACCTCGTCGTGCAGAGCTCTAAACCCAGCATGCCTCCGATGTTCCCGACTGACTGCCTGTGCACTGAGGGCTTGATCTGTGCAGTGTGTGGAGGTTTCCAACTGATTTCCAGCTGGTTTTCCAAGTGGGCTGTAAAGCATCTGAAAATCCTATCTAATTTTTTCCAAATCCTCTAATCGATGTCAGCCAGACTTTCAACTGGGGAAAGATGACATTCCTAGGAAAATTCAGACATGTAGTCTGTCTCCTCATTAATCTGGGCTCCTGCATAAACATCAGTCCCTTCCCAAAACATTTACATTTTTCACTTACAACTTGACTGGTGAGGTGAGTGGTGATAACAAGTAGATGCAGCTACCCATATGGCAGCTACAGGGATAGGTCTTGTACCCCATGGAGTAGCTACCTGCTCTTGTCAGCAGGCAGCCAGCATGCCCTGAGAGCAGCAGTTCAGGACCTACTGGAGCACTTTTGGGTGATCATTGTAAGAAATCTGTGTCACACCTTACAATCATGATGAGTTTTTAACAGGGAAAGGTTGGGTAACAAATGTTAGAGGAGAGGAGGAGCATGGGAGGGAGCAGGATGTGTTTCTCTTCTTGGGCTGCCACCAGCAGCTCTGACAACACCCAGTTCGAACCACAGCACTGCCAGGCTCCTGCTTCTTCTCCTGTTGTATCTCCCACTTCTACAGATAGATATTAGCGAACACCAGTCTGTCTCTAAGTAGGACTCCTTTCCTTGTACATATTCAGGCTCTGATGGGTTCTAGTTACCTACTTATTCCCCCTGGTCTTTTTAATTGCTGCTACATAGTCCCCTCACTCTGCGTCCAGCTGGTGCGGTTTGAAGCTTGGATCTTCTGCTCCTCCCTTGGCTGCAGGGTACTGAATTGTCACCCATTTTTGTGATGCTTTGATGTACTTCAGCAACATCATCAAAGGTCCAAAGAGCAACTTTACTACCTATGACAGCCTTTTTCACCCATCTTTTGCCTTACACATATGCATTGTCTCCAGCTGCAAGGACTTTCACTCACACAGATATTTATATACATTTATGTATATATAGTACATTTTATATTTGACTTCAATATAGTGTTAATAAGAATTTTCATTGCCCACTTCTGCCATCATTTCAGCAAATCCAAATTCAAGCCTTGAAGGTGCTGTCCTCTCAGCAATATTCATTAGGCATTTTAGCTTTTATTTTTTTACCTTTTTATAGTTGTTCTTTTAACAAGCCTGGATAGCCTGGGCACTCATTACTTCAACTTCCAACAGTCAAACCATGATTTACTGTCTGCCATCAGGGTGTGCCAGGCTAGTAAATATGGATTTCATTCGTGAAATTGCTCCTTTACTAGAGTACTTTGTAGCAGTTTTATTTCTGAAAAGCAGGAATAACAATACAGAGTAACTATTTTTCTGTTAAAAAAAAAAATAAATCCATGACAGCTTTTTTTCTGATAAGTCCAGTATTCCCAACAGAGGCTGTTCCTTTCCAGCAGCTTCATTCACCTATAATTGTGACCAAATGTTTGCCTGAGCCTTTCCAACGGTTTGCTCCACTCCTCGCCATCCTCAGCTGCTGTAGAGCCCTGATACGAGCCCCAGAATCATGTATGAGATACTACCACCAAGTGACTTGTTTCCAGGTACCGGTTTTGCCCCAGATCCAGTAGCAGATTGTGTTACTGACCACAGCTTAGCTCCGATGGCAAAGTATGCCAGATCAGATCAGCAGCTACTATAAAAAAGCCAAATGGGTAATTTTTCCGAATCGGGGGGAGCAAATTGGACATATGGCCAAAATAGCCAAGGTCTGTGCTCAGCTGATTCTCTCTTCAGGCAATACAGAAACTAGTGCAATGGATGCCTTGACTTCCTGAGCACCATCACGGCACCATCGCTCACGCCTGGGAAGGACCCCACTTCTGACAGAAGGAACCAACCATCTTACTAAAAATTTGGAAACTTAAAAGTTGCTGTCAAGAAATACCTAGTACTCTGGCTTCTCTTTGTTTACCACTTTGGGTTTTTCATTGTCTAGAAAAGTTTGGGGGTTTTTTATGTTTTATTTGCAAACAAATTATTTAAATTGAACCATAAAGGGAAGGTTTAAAAAGAGCAGCAGGAATTAGAGGACATTGACTCTCGCTGTCCAAGGGGAGAATAATACCAATATGTGCCTTGTGAGTGGAGCCAAAATGTAAAGGTTAATTTTACCGCTTTATTTTAAAGTGAAGTCTCTTTTATCATTAATGATAAAAGATTAATCTTCAGTTTAATATTTTTTCCTTCCTTGAGGACCTGTATTTTTTTTAACACCTACAGAGAAAGGACATTATTGAACACATTTCCTTCAAAAAACACTGGTTATAATTCTTTGTTGGGTTATGTGTATTGGAAATATATTTAGACAAAGCAATTTTCAAGTATTGCAAACTAAATAAAGTAGAATGAGAGAACAAAGCTGATTCTACGTAATTAACTCTTCTCTTTATAAAAAAGCTTTTTGGCTGTAAGATGCAGGGAAGAAATAAAGGCAAAGTACACAAAACTGGAAAAATACCTTTACCTAATAAGAGGAAAGCCAATGAGACCAGTTTGCCACGTATGACAGATGGAACACAAGAAGAAGAAAGCAATTGGAAATGAAAGAACCAAGTCATTCACAAGTGCCACTTGACCACTAACGCCAGCTGCATTCATGCATTTTGAAGGACATCAAGCCTCAAGGGGCCACCAGAGAACCTGTCTCACCAGCAGAGACCAGCGTAAGGCCTTTTAATCTTTTACAGGGAACACATGTACGTGGAAAGCAGTGAAAAGTGAATTTTGTTCTGCAGCCACATGTCTAGTAAAGAATATCCTTTTGTGCATTACCTCATCCAATCTGCAGTACCTTCAATCGGAAACTACATGACAAAAAGAACAGAACAGAGCAAGAGCGTTACAAGGTCAACTGGGATACTTCGGTTTTCCATATCCATTTCACTTCTAACAAAACTATATATAGTGCATCTATGAGTACAAGAAATTGAGAAAGCATGACAGAAATTGTCCCATCCTTTGATTTTAAATCTCAGGACTTCTGGAGCCTGAATCGTGATACTGAAGTGCTAGTGATTGTCAGGTGTGCATTTGTGCCTTTGAAAACATCTTCCATAGGTGATTTACTGACACAATTTGTATTAGCCGAAATAAGTGTCAAATAGTTCCTGAGTTCAGAAAACATCAGAAAGCAACCTTTGGCTTTTGGGTGGCTAAAGAGTCACCCGTTTTCAGGTTGAGCAGATGGTGATACTGCAACTTCTCAGACAAGGAAGCCTGGCTGGGCTAACAACTGATGTGTAATTTTAGGGCTGCCTTTAGCGCTTCTTGAGGGTGGAGCAATACACTCTGCTGAGCTCCAACGCTTTGTAACTGTTATTTCAGGACAAGGCAAAAGGGCTGTTAGCTCATCCCAGCTAAAAAGGATCAATCATCTGGAAAGGCCCTATTACAGCTATGAAAATCAAGACAAGTGAAACTCCCCCTCTGTAAATTTTGCTTCTGACAGCCAGGATTATCACACACTCTTTCTTTTCCCAGACAATTCTTTTCGGTGCCATCCCACCAAGCTGATGATAAGTATAGCCTACATTTAGATTTCTTGAAACACTTGACTGAACAAGCGCTGAGTTTTGGTTTTCATCAGCAAGAATGACGCAAAGGAACAGTCTCAGCTTGCCAGGGTGGCCAGGACAAAGGCAGCTACAACAGCAGAGAGTCTGTGGGATGTGCTTATGTGAAGAAGAGAAGGTGCACCAAAGGAAGAACAGCCAAGCAAGAAGAATAGTCTACAGCGGGAGGGACTGGTTCATCCACCCTGGAGAGGGATGAAACTGGAGGCTGAGGGGCCACGGTGAAGTAGGGTTGCCATTACCATGGAATTTCTTCCTGGTCCAAGCTCCCTGCAAAAGCACACAGCATTACTTTTATCTTTCTTCTCCCCTATACGACCCACCAGGCACACCCCTCACTTTGTTCTCTTACTTGTTATCAAAATACAGAAGTCCTAATGAAGGTTCAAAGACAAAGATCAGATTTATAAAGGTGTTTAGGACCATAAAAATGCAGATGAGCACCTGCACAACTAGATCCTAGCTTTCAGATTTGGTGCACAGCTGCTTTCTACCTCATACAACCTAGCAACGGAAAATCTGTTACAAAACAAAATCTTTCCTGCTTTGTATTTCCCTGTATTGTTTCATTGTTGTAAATATCAAGTGGTAACTTTGCAAAAAAAGTAGCCTGTGCTGCGAGTTTTATTTTTCAGCATTACGCATTCTACTGAATATACCAAATCCAAAAAAATCCTTAAGGCATTTATGCCTGTTCTTTCAGGTTGTAAGATTGAGAGTGTGCAGCTGAAGTGTTTCAAGAGGGCATTGTTTCTTTAGTGTGTAGTTCCTGTTGATTTAGATCCTCTAGATAGTGTCCTTGGAGAATGCAATATTGAAATGAAAATAGATCCATCTCATGAAGTTGTACTTACTACATTTTCAATTAACTTAGTGTGTGGGCAATGGAAAACAGAGTTATGCTGGAATTACCTTCTTCAACTCTGCCTTGGAAGTGTATATGTTCAAAGCACCAAAAAAATGTCAGTATCTATACTCTTGCAGAGTAACATGAAACGTTAAATCTGATACCGAATTATCCTGCTTACTTTATGCTAGATTTAATGAGAAAATAAAGTACTGAACGTATTCTGGCAACACATACTGCTGTCTGCATTTTGACTGCAGAGTATAGGTCCATTTGGTCCAAGTACAACTCACTACTCATGCAAAGGCATACACTTCTTTAGCTTAACAAAAGAGACACCCAAATTAATTTTTTCACCTAAGAGCCAATAAAGCCAAATCCAGGAAAGAGGATCTTGCATTGTGAAAGAAAACACAAAAAGGGCTGGAGAACATTTATGGCGAGATCCATCACAGCAAAAATTACCAGAAATCTTTTAAAGCTCTTTACTAAAGGGAAGGTGTTGACTAAAAGATGATTTTGACATGCTGGTTTTTTGCCAAGTAACTGCAGACTATCAAGACATTATAACTGACTTTAAAGGCTTTTCTTGTTTGTTTGCTTATTCTCTGACAAAATGATGGGCAAGAAAATTCAAGAGCATTATGCACTCTATTATGTGCAACTTAAATAGCAAGGAAGAATCTTTGCAGGTGTTTAACGTCTTTGACTCAGATTCAGTCGCAAACAACTTACACTAACTGATCTTTGCCATAATTGTATGCTAAGGTTTATGGAAGTCTTAATTGCTAGTAGGACTGACATTTATTTTCCAGAGAGACTCTTTATTCACAAAGAAGTTTTAATTAAAAAGCTAAGAATTGGGAGTGCAAAAGGAATGTGCCCACCAATTTTGGTGGTGGTCGTGTTCATTTGTTTTTAGACATCAAAGGTTTCCTGCAATGTTAGCTGATCTGATTAAAACAAAGCCTAAAGCCCTCTAGCCCTCAAGTGGACTGATGCCATGGATTTGAGAGTAGGCAACTGCAACTTAGTTTAGTCAACCCGAGGAAAAGGAGAAGGGGCCTTCTTCCAGAGTCACCCCATCCTCCTAGCCTGAATACCTCCATTTCAAACCAGACAGGAAAGGAAAATTCTTGTGCTCAAACTCCACAAAGAAATGCTGTCTCACGGCAAACCCAGCCAACCTCTCAATAAAATAGCAAGCTACTCACTTTAGTCCTGCCTTTTCAGACCAAGACAGTAGGCAATCAGCTAAATGACCTCCATAGGCATTTAACTTCAAGGAGCTCTACAGGAAACAGCCAAATCATAAGCTGCTCGGCCAAATTGAAACCTCCCATGCCCTAACCCTGCTTGCTGCTCCCTGGTTATTCCTACAAACTGATATGTCTGTCTCTAGCCACTTCACTGGCAAAGATGAAAGCAGTTGTTATGGCAATTGTTAATACATTTATTTCGGTCTGATTTTTCCATTGGTGTGACTTTAGAAGTCAAAAAGTGATGCTTCACCTACAAGGTAGCCAGCATGCTCTTCAAACTATGGGCATCCATACAAGATGCCACAGAGCCTGTTTTAGCTAAACATAGACAGGTACATGGGTCTAGGTGGATGATACTTCTTCCCTATAAAAAAAAGAAGAGCTCAAAAGTGTTGTGCCGTCCTCAATTTTGGTGATCATACTTCTTTACACGCTGAAAAAAAACACAGAGAAAAACAACCTGGAGCGCGAGAGTCCTCACGTCTCTGTAGGTCAGTAGGTTAAGAGGCTGTTGGGTTGTGATCTGCACATACCAGCATAAATGGTTGGTATCCACACATGCAGAAAAGGAAAATAGGGAGAATTGCCTTTGCACAGATGCAGCATAAAGCTCCTAACTAGAGAGAAAAAGTTTCCTAAAAGTAATTAAACTCTGAAAAAGCTTGTCAAAGGATACGGCAAATTCAACACTACTTGATGGCTTTAAATAGAGTGTGTTTTCAGATGTGCCTCATTTCAGCTACAAAATACTAAACTCTACAGGATTCACTTACATAATGTGGAAACTAATTCCCTCCTCGGTGGAAATTCCTAGACAAAGTTTTGTGGCCTCCAGTCAGGCAAACAGCTGGATCAGGCCCTCATCCATCCCCTCCAAAATTTAAGCAGTGTATATTTTTTGAACAGTAAAGGAGGCTGGAGGGAAATTAGTAGAATTCAGCTTGAAGGCAAACTTAAAGCTCCTCTCAGACAACAGACGGCTTCAAGATCCCAAACATGTGTTTTCTTCATTCTTAAGAAAATTGCAAGCACCTAATTTCTTTTTTGTTTTAAGCAAATTATCATTCTGTCCTACTTCAGAAAAGAATGCTGAAAATTCTATCTTAGTAATAATTGAACAAAACTCACTGTTATTGAAGAAAATATGCACTGGTACATTTCCAGCAAGGATACGTACAACTCTTTGCTACAGCCAGCAAATAAATTCCTTTTCCTATGACGTGTTCCTGGTTCTTTTCCTGTGGGACGGGACCTAGATAAGGAAGGTTATTTCACAAGACTTCTTGAGACTTTTAAGCAAGCTGCATTGGGCTGAAACTTTTCAAATTTAGCAGGAAAACCAGCTCAAGCATGGGTCATTCTGGCCTAAATCTCAGACGTGAGGCTTCCCCAGCTCATGTGAGTGCTCTGCCCAAACAGGCTGTGCTCTAGAAAGCTAGAACACGCTAGAAGGCAGTGTTGACATCTGGCAGATGAACTCCCACCTTCACAACTATCTCAATGGACTACTAACATAACATAATCCTCTCGGTAGTGTTACAGAGGCACAGGAGTGCACATAGCAGCGAGTAAGAAATCCTATATGCAATAAAGACAACACGAGGTATACAACACCCACGCTGCTCTTCGCCAGGACTATAGCTATGATGTGCTTACTCCCACCCACTAACAATGTTATGGCATGTGCTCACCACTGACCCAGAGGGTGAAGTGCTATCTCTGATATCAGTGATATTCCTGACTCTGTCTCCTTTGTTCTTTTGAAGCTTGTCATTTAAATTTCATTTCAGCCAGGCAATGCTTTGTTTGAGATGTGACGGGAACAGAGAAAAATGCAGCATGATTTACACGTATCAAACTTGCAGGTCTGAAGCGGTGCCGTAAAATTAGAGACTCTGTCAGCGAGAATCACCATGACCGCTCCTTTTGCATTGTATATTCACAAGATTATTTCTATGACAGCACTTTTAGGAGGGCTGATATGAAAACATGGAAATCTAATCTCATTAGAGAAGATATGAAGGCAGCTAAGGACATGAACTTGTGCAATTACATCTCTGAAAAGGCCTACACTGCTACTATTAACACGAATTCGTACCCATTTAAATCAAACGCCGGGGATATTAATTTGCATCTACTTAACAGCAGGATATAGAGCACATGGGAAGACATTGTTTTAAAAGTGTTTATTTTTTAAGATAGACAATTTTGGCTTTATAAAAACACTAGAGTACCTGGGCAACTAACAATCTGAAAACGAAAGCAACCCCTTCGCTACTGCCGACACACAGTTGCAGTTCAAGTAAGCTCACATTTCTTGGATGCAGAATGAACAGTTTTTATTTACAGATCCACAGCCAAGTACCAAAACATCTCTCAATAAACCAATTAGCCTCCAAGTTTCAGCAAGATCGTTCTCGCAGTGATTGGGCCAGCTCCAACAATAAGCAGCTTCTCCTTCCAGCTGGAGGAGACCCTTCCACTCATCCATGCAAAGGACTCTCCCGTATCCCCACATACTTCAGCAAGTCACAGTGCACTGCTAAACTCAGCGGTACCCCTAAATCCCCCAAAGCACCCCACTCATTCCTGCTCCTAGTAGCATTGCACACTCCTAGCTATGGCAGCACTGCAATGACAAGTATCCGTACAAATCTTTTTCCTCCTGCTTCCTGGTGGATGAGAAGCGCAACATGAGCCAGCTGTGTGCACTGGCAGCCCAGAAAGCCAACCGTATCTTGGGCTGTATCAGAAGTGTGGCCAGCAGGTCGAGGGAGGGGATTCTCCCCCTCTACTCTGCTCTCGTGAGACCCCACCTGCAGTACTGTGTCCAGCTGTGGGGCCCTCAGCGTAAGGATATCGACCAGATGGAATGAGTCCAGAGGAGGCCACGAAGATGCTCAGAGGGCTGGAGCACCTCTGCTATGGGGACAGGCTGAGAGAGCTGGGCTTATTCAGCCTGGAGAAGAGAAGGCTCCGGGGAGACCTTCCTGCAGCCTTCCAGTACCTGAAGGGGCCTACAAAGAAGCTGGGGGGCGCTTTTTACAAGGGCCTGTAGTGACAGGACAAGGGGTAATGGGTTTAAACTGAAAGCAGGGAGTTTTAGATTACATATCAGGAAAGAAGTTTTCACGGAGAGGGTGTTGAAGCACTGGAACAGGTTGCCCAGAGAAGCTGTGGATGCCCCATCCCTGGAAGTGTTCAAGGCCAGGCTGGGTGAGGCTTGGAGCAACCTGGGCTTGTGGAGGGTGTCCCTGCCCATGGCAGAGGGGTTGGAACTAGATGATCTTTAAGGTCCCTTCCAACCCGAACCATTCTGTGATTCTATGATTCCTGCTCCTCCTAGCCCAGCTACCCCTGGAGCTGAAGGAACAGCATGAGGCCCTGAGCATACTCCGAGATTAAGCACAAAAAGTCACAAATTAAGGGCATTTTAGCTACACACTGCTAGCTAGGCTAACATTTCTGTCTCATGGAGAGACTCCTTTGGTTTGCAAAATGATGTAAAACCAATTATCTGCATCCATCTAAAGCATACTTTTAAGAAGGATGTTTTTCTATAAAAGACGCCTCAGCTGACATACAAACGTCACTGAATCGAAAATAAAAAGCATATCCTATGCAACGAGATAAGCAAGGAAAGCAAAGCTCTTCAGAGAAAAAAAACCAACATTAGGACAGTGAATATAGACAAAGGATTTGAGGTAATTGGAAGCAGACATTGTCTTTCACGGGCTCTGGCTTTACACTTTTTCATTACACAAGAACTGGATGATGCATTTAAGATACAGTATGTCAACTACTGTAGGGGTAACAGACATTTGAGCATTTATATTTCATACCTGCATCATCCAATTAAAAAGAGTATTTCAGAAACTCACCATGTGCCAGTGTCAAAAATATAATTATTTTGCTCTCCTAATTTGTCCTCCTTTTTTTTTTCTTTTTAGACAGCAATGAATAGAATGAATATGCGAAGAAAATAAGGATGCTGTGAAAATTAATAGTAAAACAGTAGAAGGAAGCCAACTTTCCAAGCAACTACACTGTTTAAAACAATGACATTTCAACAATAAGCTTTCAAGTTTTATTTTGCTGTCTCAGACCACACACGAAAATTCCACAAATACGAAAAAACATCAAAATGACACATTTTAAAGACGAGCAAAACTTGCTCTTCTTCTAAAACTTAACAGACAACAAATATTCAACATTACATACAAGGAGATTTTAGCTAAACCAGTGACTAAAACAAGCAGTCAGCCATGACTGAACCTGAAGTTTTTTAATTCTCAGAAATAAACCCCTGACTTAGGACTTCAAACAACACTGCACTGAGCAGTTGGTCCTCAACAAGATGGCACAAGGCTGCCACCTTGTGAAAAAACAAAATTCAGATCTGTATTAACAGGACAAATATCAATTGTCTGTCCCAGAGACTACAGAACACTTTTTCCTACAGTATTTTTAACAGAAGCAATCCATCTGAATTATCTACTCACAAGTAAAGTAACAGATAAAAATATATTTCAGTATTCTCATATTGCTTATACTGTAAAAGTCATGCTAATTTTGAACATGAACACATCTTGTCCAAGAACTTGAATACAGAATGCTCACAAATAATAGAAAATGCAGTTCATAGCATATAGGATTATCAAACAAACTTCCTGTCTTCCCAAATAACCAACTATTTTGAACTAAACTAAAAACACGCGTATGCTTTTTACCTTGTTTACAATTTTACTGGCACAGAGTACGAAAACAAAATTGGAAGCAGAAGCCATGCAAGACCTCCTCGCCCAAATCTGTCATACGAAAATCACAACACAACTTCTGGGCTCTGCAAGAACCACGCTGGATTCTTGAAAAGCAACCCATTCTGGGTTTCTCTTGACCCTTCAACTTATATATAGGTAAACAGGGAGTGATGGAAAATGGCTTTCCCTATTGTAAACACATTATCAACAAATTACCCTACTGGCAACAGGCCAAGAAGCAGACTGTGACCTGGCAAACTGACACTCCACACTCATTGGAGGGTGGGTGGCTTTAAGGTTTCCTTAGAAGAAACAGGGATGTAAAAACACTGGACAGGAAAATCTGAGTTAACCACACTCTCCATAGTGTTAGTATGGGGAAGGGATCAGAGCCAGGAAGGACACTGATCTGCATACTGTAAAAGAAAAGAAGTGACAGTGCCAAAGCGAGTAGTAACTCCATGGTATTGACCTTTTAAGAAACAATTGCATTTCAGAATGACTGGAGTGGCAAGAATATGGTACAGAGTAAGGAAGAACTTAAAGATGCTACACAGTATGTGTAGCACATAATGTAGTTATATTTATAAAACTGCTTAACACCTAACTTAAAGCAATCAAATATTTTGGGTCTAATTAAAGTCATTTACTGACAGGAACCATTACAGCCTTCTTTTATTCTGATGATAATGCACTAGATGCTTTTAAAAATATATATGTACACATTATATTTTACCTTTGTAAAACAAAATACATACTCACAAGTTCTATTAGATTTGTATATATATGAAAAACTTTTAAAAGAACAATTCAGCAATGCCATTAGCTGTTCTTTTAAGATTACACGTCAAAGAACTTAGAAACACTGAGTTCAACTTGGGAGTGCACTCATACCCTACTTCAATACAAACCTGTGAACACAGAACCTCAGGACATAAAAGCCTGATTATTTAGAAGGGTACTCATTAGGCTGCATTCCACTGCGTAACGACACCTTTCAGTCTGGCATACATAAATCATTCCCTTTCTAATAGGTCACATTATCAACTGCAATTTATCTTTTGTTGTACAATAACGTTTATTCCCCCAAAGAAGGTACGTGCACACAGCCTCCGCTGTATTTTCTAAATATTAGCTTGAAGTAAAATTTTCAAAATGCTCTAATAATTTAAGACCCTACGTTCTGTTTGCAAAGCTAATGTCAGCATTTATTGACCAAAAAATCATGAAAATTCAGTGGGATACAGAAGGTTTTGAAAGCATTACACTTTAGCAGTGATTAATACCTTGACCGCTACCAAACCTAGATGGAAGTGGCCTGATCCAAGGAGTAAATAGGCACCCAGAGGTAACAAAAAGTTTAAAACACTCAAATATTTAGTTTTAAAGAGAACACTCTGAAACACAATCTGTCATACCTTCAAGGGCATATTATATAATGTTTTATTATAATGAAAAATGACTGTAAACATCTCCCTTATTTCACATTAATTACAGAAAGCTGTTCTCAAATTTCCCTTCCTATTGAATTGGTTGATTCCAGGAGCTCACAAATTCAGTACATGGAATATCTTCACATTACAACAAATCACATCTCAGGTTCACTTCCAAGAAATAAGCAAACAGCTTACTTCCCCACTTCCAACTGGGGGAAAAAAAGTCCTTACATAATGCAAAACATTATTGCTTCATTCCAGAATCTACAGTCCTAAAACAGAACTGCATTTTCCTAAGGGTATGAAAGTATCAAAGAAAAAAAAAAGTCACCACATAAACCTCTGGATTTCATCACTATTTGGCCATTGGAACGTTTTGTTTAGAAAAAGATAAAAAGTTACTGCATTCACAACCATATAAAAAGCCAGCTCCAGGAGTTGTCTGTACAAAGCTGGAAACGGCATGTTGAGTCTATATATTAAGAATGGCAAAATAAAATAACGAAATTCTAGCAATTTTTGAGGAACGGTGACTGCTAATAAACATACAAAATACATTAAAATCCAGAATATCGACTTGGATTTTAACGTATCAGCAAAACTCCAGCCAGCAAATATATAGATGGGAACTAATATATATTTTACAAGCTCGTGTCTTTGGAAGACTTTTCTCCAGACATAGAATGTATAATGCCTGTTATCAGCCAGTAAATACTTATGAACATAGGTAAATTTCCAGATCAGGAACAAAGAGATGACGGTGATTAAGCCGTACTGCACAGGGTGCTTCCGTAACGACAGCAGGAATCTCCTGATTTTAGTAGGGGTCAACAAATGAGGGAATGAAAAAAAGACTGTAAAGGACAGAAAATAAAACAGCTGAGGAAAGTGCAAACAGGCTTCGTGGCTACTTCTGTCACCGACAACTATTGCACCATTGATGAAGACAAAACCAAAGAACGCAGTTACTAACACGATGTATGGCCACGTTAAAGCAGTAAGCGTGACCAAGTTTTTAGGCGACAGGAGATATTCAATCAGAAACTGCAATATTCTTATCAAATCTGAAAATGATCCTCTCCTGGAAGAAGTCTTTTCATCTTTCTTTTTGTGTAACTCTGTCTTCCAGGCTTCTTGTAGCTTCTCTGCAACAACATTTCCAGCACAAAAAACTGTCCACACAATGTTCGTCTGACGAAACATGAAGCCACAAAATCCGAGGAGAGCTGAAGTTTTATGGTTACCATAAAGGCACATTAAATAGGCAAAGAGAGTAAAAAATACTGATCCTGAGTCCGTATAATAAAGGAATGTAAAAAAATAAAGGGTGGGAAACATTGCAATACTTA
Organism: Rhynochetos jubatus; assembly: GCA_027574665.1. NCBI lineage: Eukaryota > Metazoa > Chordata > Aves > Eurypygiformes > Rhynochetidae > Rhynochetos > Rhynochetos jubatus. The sequence goes on from CM050652.1 coordinate 16,573,897, forward strand.
ATGTAGACAAGATTCTCTGGAAACCAGACACAGCCTAGAGAAGAAGCAGAAAAATTCGGTTAGCAATGTCCAATAAAAATAAAGAAAGAAAGAAAGAAAGAGAGTAACACTCTTGAGAATTCCATTCACACAATATAACACCTCTTAGGCTCTTTGGTTCCATTACAGCACAAGCACGCACGCTGTATTTTTGTTGACCTCCTGCTATGTTAATAGGGAATGTCAGACTATATAATGGTAAAAGACAAATGAAAGTACTTCATTGCAGGTGAGTTAAAAATACAGCAATGAAAATACTCCAACTTCTTTCATAGGTCAGGTGTTCACATTATTTGTGGCATTAAAATCATTGTGGGAGTATAATTACTCCCATACCTAGGGTAAAAGAGCTGCACTGATGGGCAAAAGAGAAGAAAAAAAAATAAAAGTCAATGTTTTATGCCCCTGTAATCTCATCATTACATTCTGTTTATCTGAGAGAGCAGGACACATCATTCTATCCCTATACTATTGCCTCTTCTGAAGCCAGTCCACAGAGCGGCCAGTTTCAAGTTTCTAATCTTTGGTGCAGCTTTTATTGTTTGTCTTCATTATGAGTTAGAAATGAAACTTTAAAGAAGGTAGGAGACCATGCAGTTAAAAACTCCTCCCAACTATCCCGCTCACTACAGGATGCAACGCAATTCACGACGTTACAAAACGTTGCATGATGTTTCTGAATGGTGTACCATGGGGTGAAACAGCCAGCCACCACTTTACAGAAAAGAGGAATAGAGAAAATGCTGAGTTCAAAGAAGTGTCAACAATACATTTTCTAGTGCTTACACTACTCTCATGAAATCTTTTGTTTTCTTGCATTTTTATTTCTGCCTTAAAGCATAAAAGTGTTTTGAAAGTGGAAACAATTTCTTAAATTTGACCTGATTCTGTATAGTCTTATCATGTGCTTAAACATTCCTTGGGCCTACAAGGAAGCCGGGCTGGGGGGGGAGGGCTTTTTACAAGGGCCTGTAGTGACAGGACAAGGGGTAATGTGTTTAAACTGAAAGCAGGGAGATTTAGATTGGATATCAGGAAGAAATTCTTCACAGTGAGGGTGGTGAGACACTGGAACAGGCTGCCCAGAGAAGATGAGGATGCCCAGTCCCTGGCTGACTTCAAGGCCAGGCTGGATGAGGCTTTGAGCAACCTGGTCTAGTGGAGGGTGTCCCTGCCCATGGCAGGGGGGTTGGAACTAGATGGGTTTTAAGGTCCCTTCCAACCCAAACCATTCTGTGATTCTATGGCTGAAGAGCAGCCTACCAATACCTGTGAGGATGCCAACAGGTAGAGAGAGCCAGGCTTCTCAAAGTCTAGATGGTGGGAGAGGAAGAGACAACAGTCATAAACTGAGAGGTTCAGACTGGATGTAAGAGAAACCTTCACCGTAAGGCCAGTCAGGCATGGTGCAGGTTGCCCAGAGATGTTGTACCATCACTCTCCATCCCCAAAGAGTTTCCCAAGCCCTAAGCATGAGCAACCTGGTCTGATCTCAGGGCTGGCCTGCTTTGAGCTGGAGGGTGGACCTCCTAAGGTCCTGTCCAACCTTAATCATCCTCCAATTCTTCTGAACTTGAATTATTATCTGTTTCTAAATACTGACATCAAACTTGGTATCTTTCTCAAGTACACATTTTAGTTTAAACGCAGATGACAGGGCTTCACCCAGGATCACTGGCTGAAGTTTTGTGAAGGGTCTTAAGCAATTCCAACTAGATGAGCACCCAGACCTTTGGATAGTAAGTCTTGTAGCACACTAACTTTTAACTTTCATTTCAATGGGACTTATGCACAAGAGTAAAATTTTAAAGGATTGCACCCTGAGAGAGAAAAAAGGTATTAAAAAATTCAGGGAAAAGGAATGTGCCTCCTTAGCCAAACTGGTAGTAGTACTTGCAGTTATGTAAAACTGAGGACAGCTCACGTATGTAGTGAAGCAAAGATACACTGCGCCATCAAAATTGCTTATACAAGCACGTAAAATTATTTTACTTTGACCATACCTTATTCTTCTGATGGATCTTGAACAGAAGTAAGTACAGTAAATAGAAGTTCCCAGCACCGAAAAGGAGGTTAATGAACCTGAGCATTCCCACAGAGCACACCACGCGTCCCGTCCACCCGAAGAGCCACGCTGCGGGCTTCACTACTCCCACCGAGACCAGGTACAAGCCCGGCAGCGTGGTGATCATGGGGTCCCACTGGAAAGCGGAGAGAGAAACAGGGTTACAGAGCCACTACCACAGAGACCAGAGATGCACGACATGTTACGACACAGCACCCCCACCCCATTTCATCAGCTTGGATGTTTAGCTAATTTCAGGCACGAGGTGATTGAAATTTCTGCCCGGCGCGCCACTGCACCGCCAAGTAACAGAAACCGGCGGTTCGGACAACAACGGCCACAGACGATCCCGTTTTCAAAGCGACCCACGGTACGTTTATAGAAACCGTGACCCTGCCTGTCAAGCACGAGGCGGGACGGCTCCGCGCAGCACCTGCAGGAAGCGGCCGTGGCAATAGGCCTGCGCCTGGGGGACGTGGAACACCTCGTCCATGTAGGGCCCGCGCTGGCGGCGGTTGACGGCCGCGAAGAGCAGGCACGACAGCAGGAAGGCGCCGCTCATGGCGGCGGAGAAGCCGTAGGCCTCTCCCCGCTCCATGCCGCCGCCGCGCTGGCCGGGAAGGGGCCGCCCTTCCGGGAAGGAGGCTAGGAGGAGTGGCCTGGCGGCGCGGGGCCGCGGCGGAGCGCCGGTGAGGGCCTGGGGGGGGTACGGCGGCGGCTGGGCCGGGCCGGGGCTGGCGGGCGGGCGGGCGGCGTCTCCCGTGGGCAGGGGCGCTGCCGGGGCGGGAAGGGGTGAGGGGAGCGGCGGGCCAGGCGGGCGGTGCGGCCTGCGTCCGGCCGCGGGGCCTGCACACGCGTTGTGGGGGTTTCCCCGCTGGTAAACGTTGAAACCCATACGGTTGCGTGTTACTGATACCGTGTCTGAGACGCGGCAGGCGCGGGTGCCGTGTGCGTGTAGCCGTTGCTGCGACAGCCGCTGCGGGGGCGCCGCCGGTGAGCGCCCTCCGGGCGGGATGGAGCTAACGCACCCGCTGGAGCTGTTCCCCGGCTGCAGCGTGACCCTGCTGCTCTTCCACCGCGTGAAAAACGCCGCTGCGCTGAGAAAGAAGGCCATGGAAGGATCCCTTGAAGGAGCGTTAATAAACCCTGCAATGGTGCGTGCTTGTCCCGTGGGTACTGCGGTACGGCTTGGAAGTCAGTGGGTGGAAATCCTGCCCTGTGGGAGCTCCGGGGAAAACGGCCTGGGTTGGGCATCGCAGTCCCGAGGGTTGCTGTACACGTACTTGGCTTTCCGCGTAAATGCCCTTCCTTTGGTTTCACTGCAGTGTCCTACAGTGTAAGGGCTCACCTCTGTAAAAGCATTGGCAGGATTGGCCAAAACAGTTGTCTTCTTGGTTCACCTCACATCCCACTTGGTGGAGCTATTTAAATCTACTTCCATATGTAAAACGCAGTACTAATAGCTTAATGCTGTCAGAAAATCTATTTGGAGCCTTTGCTGCCATTTAAACCCATAGTTTCTGAGTCCTACAAGGAAACTGGGGAGTTACTTTTTACAAGGGCCTGTAGTGACAGGACAAGGGGTAATGGGTTTAAATTGGAAGCGGGGAGGTTTAGATTAGATATCAGGAAGAAATTCTTCCCGGAGAGGGTGGTGAGGCACTGGAACAGGTTGCCCAAAGAAGCTGTGGATGCCCCATCCCTGGCTGTCTTCAAGGCCAGGCTGGATGAGGCTTTGAGCAACCTGGTCTAGTGGAGGGTGTCCCTGCCCATGGCAGGGGGGTTGGAACTGGATGATGATGGTCCCTTCCAACCCAAATCATTCTATGATTCTATGAGTCCACTCTGTTTTTGTTAGAATTAGCAAAGCAGTAAACCATGGTAGAAGGGAAAAAAAGAATCTAATCTGGCAGTTATTAACAGAATATTTATTAATGTGATTTATTTTTTCAAAATAGTAACCTGATTCTAAAGAGTGTCATCTTTATTTCAAGTATTACCCCACGCAGGAAATAATCGCATTGACTTTGGAAGAGCAAGAATTGGTAAAATAACTAGCAGAATATTGTTTTTCTCACCTCTACGATTGCAGACTTAGGCTATCAAAATTAAGTGGTCAGGATTTTTTTTGTGTTCAAAATAGTCTGTGAAAATTCTGTTTAACTTCTTCTGTTGTGTTTTACAGATTGTAGATCCTTTTCAAATTCTTGTGGCGGCCAACAAAGCAGTTCATCTAGAGAAGATGGGTAAAATGAAGACCAGAACGCTCTATGCAGAAATTATTTTCAGCCTTTCACCAAACAACAATGTAAGATTTAGTGAACAAATGGCTTTTTTGCCAGAGAAGCTTGCTGAGATCCATGCAGCCACATTAAATATACATATTCATGTAACTGTTTACCTGGCTACTAATAGAAGTTACTGTTATTTTTAATAACACTCATCTGCTGTTCTCTCTTGTAGCTTGTCAGAATTCCGTTAATGTAAAACGTGTGTCAGTGTATACTCTTGGTTTATTTGAGCTAGTAACTGAAAAGGTTGCTTACGTGTAGTGAGAAAATGACATAATTTTTCATCTTTTCTTAGATTTCAGATGCATTTAAAAAGTTTGGCATTTCAGACAGTGACACAGCAGTACTCATTGTTCTGGTTGTGGACAGAGAAAAAAAGATAAATCTGGAAGATATAGCATCTCAGGTAGAAGGCCAACAGGTTTCTCTAGATGAACTCCCCCAGCTAACAGACATCGCCAAAGTTAAAAAGGTACGTAGCCAAAAGAGATGACTGGCGTAGAGAAAAGGGATAGTTTATTTAGTTGTCTGATTAAACATCAATGGACGTCATTAACTTAGGGTCTGTATTTCTTGAGCACAACCAGAAATTTGTTTTAAGTGAACCTTGGTTATTTCTTTCTCATGCTTTTTTTCACTTGGAAAAAAAAAATCTAGTTGTCCCATCCTGACATCACAAATTTTAAGTCTTCAAATGCTTAACATTGTCAGGAAGTTGGAACATAAAAATAAATCCCAGATTGCTGCCTACCATTCAGGCACTTTTGCTTCCTGTTTTTTCAGGCAAATATCCATTTAATTAAAAATAAATTTTCAGTCCCGAACAGTTTCATAATCTTAAGCACGTAAATAGTCCCAGCATGGGCGGCTAAAATAAAAATGTGTTGAATAGCTGCCAGGAGCTGTGTTAGGGCCTGTGCGCTCTTAGCAGATTACCATATGCTAGAGAGGTATCGTGAAGCATATGTGTTTCACTTGATAAAGCTCAAGTAACTTAAATCACCTTGATCATGTCCATCAAAATAATGATGGCAGGCACATGAATGAAACTGGACAAATCATAGCATATGATGTGGAGCTAAAAGCACTGCTTTCATTCATTTTCTTACCTTTCCTTTATGTCTTGCAGTTTCAGAATTTGCTTAGTGTCTTAGTCCCAATTTTGTCTTGGAGTCACGACAAGATAGGAATTTCCAATTTTAAAAGTGGGGGAGAGGGAGAAATCTTTTCTTGTGTACATATTTTTAGAAGATGTGTGATCAATTTTTTTTCTTACCCAGCTTTTATGTTTTTCATGCTCTTTTTTTTCTGCAGCTGTACAAAGTTACTCCGCAGGAAGAAAAAATTGGCACCTTGTTGGATAGTATTGTTTGCAGAATGTCAACAAAAGATGTTTTATAAAAATGTGCAAATAAATTTTTTCTATATATAAAAAGAGGGCTTTTTAAGATGTCAAAATGCTTCATTACAATTCATCCTGCATTTCAGAGAAAGCGGTGTAGTACGGAGTAGTTAGGTGATGTCTGAACTTGAACCACAAATGAGCAAGTTTGGATGGGGGAGTGATCTCGGCCGTGTTCTAAGCACAGAGAGCCATTCTGCCATGCAAAGCAGAGTTTGCCACTGGCATCTCTGTCCGTTTTCTTAACAAGCAAAAAAAGTCACTTTTGCCAGTATATTTAAGTTGATCATAAACAGAACGCTTGGAAATCCGTACTCACTTTCACTGAATGTTTTGCTAAGTCCCAGACAGGATTCAAACATTGTAAATAATTTTTATTAACCCTCCCCTGATTTGTTTTGTCTTGACACCTTGATGGATCCCTTTTAAGGATACTGCTGCTGGAAAAGGTGTCTCTGTGGCACAGAGTATTGCTGATGGACTGGAAAAATGAAAGTATCCATAAACAGTGCATCCCCCTTTCTGCTAATGGGATAGAATCACTGCCCACCCTTGGGGAAGAGGAAGGGGTGGGAGGGGCACCATGGCAGCCAGTGCCAGGGCCCTGTGGAGCAGGACAATGAATCAGGTCAATATGGATGAGGCCAGGCGGGATGAGGCTTTGAGCAACCTGGTCTAGTGGAGGATGTCCCTGCCCATGGCAGGGGGTTGGAACTAGATGATCTTTAAGGTCACTTCCAACCCAAACCATTCTGGGATTCTGTGGATGATGCTATGGTGACATTAGCACCTGTCCATCTGATGTCATCAGGTGCAGCGTACTGCTGAGGTAGAGTCGTGTTGCTGTGGTGCTTTAGCGGTGGCATTCAAGGACACTGAGAGATGGTTTTACTTTGTAATGTTGAATTATGCATGGTGATGCTGACTTCCTAGGGCTGGTTCCAGGTGCAGAATTCACAGAGAAAATTGCACCGTAGATTTATTCACTTAAATTGTCAATATAACTTATATCACATTCTGAAAGGATCGTTGAACCCATTTTGTTCTGTTGAACCAGTGTTAGGAGCGGCCATCAGAGAGAACTGAAAAGAATATTGATTTCCAGTAGTCACCGGGTCCTGTGTGAGTGTCATTTAATCACATGGAGGCATCCTGTTTAAGACAAATTACTGCCCTAATTAAGTAGAAATCCATACTGTTTGTTATTTTTATGCTGTATTGTTTTTCTGGGACATGTGTAAGACTGTATAGCTCTCTGCATTTTGGGTATTTTTTCCCTAATGTTCTCTGAGGTATTACGATTCATGTACTTACAAAATATTTGGAAGAGCATGTCCCAGATTATTATACATAGTGTTTGGGGAAACAAAATTTGGAGGGAGAGACAAGTCTGAGGTAGCATTGAAATGTTATCCACTACAGTGAACAGATCAGAAAACTGACATCTAGACCTGATATTGTCTGTATTTCTCTATTTAATGTGGAAATTCCTAGTTTCTGGTTTGCATTTTGATTTGGGTTAATTCTTCCCTCAATTAAAACACGGTAGTACAAATACTGTCCTTTGCTTACCAACCAAATCAATGGCAAAATACTTACCAGGTACCAAGGGAATGGCAAGGTTTATCAAAAGAAATTATTGTGGAAAAAACAGCTGGTTTCTTGATTTAAAGTTGGTTTTATGGATTGTATCATACTCTCTAAAGGGAGACGTGAGGTAGTAGTAAAAAATGGAGCTTGGAAGGGCTTGACTCTTTTGAAATAAAACGGGCGTAACATCAGCCTGTGAGAACAGCCATGGAAAAGAAAGGACATGTTTTTCTCTTCTGACAGCCCAGTTGGTACATGGAGTATGTCATCAGATTTGCTGGCTGAACTTTTGACACTGGTTTTGGTAGCTTAAAATAACAGCAGACAGGTATGCTTAAACCACAGCCTTTTTTGAACATGTGTAAAACATCAGTCTGGTCTGTTTTATATAGGAGAAATATTAATAAAAAGATTGCTGCATTACAATTGATGCACAAGTTCCAAAGCTGTGTTCTCAGTTTCTAATTCTTGTCAGTCTATTGCATTGGCATAAAAACAGTAAATAGTTGACATGAGTTAAATTTTGAAGTTGTGATTTATGGTGAGACCCGAATGAGCTATTTTCTTGGGTGGATTTACTGGAAATGATTTTGGGAGCTGAAGCTCAGTCAGGCAGATGGTTTGGGCCTGTTGGCAGTGAAGACTATGCCATTGCCCTGCAAGACCACAGTTTTCACCTAGTTCTAGTTGCACTATCTAAGTTAAACTATTTACAAAAACTGGTAGTAAATGTAGGTTTTATTGACCCTGCAAAGTTACATTTGTCTTTCTGAACACATTAAAAATTAGGAAATTTGGTTCTATAATGTTACTGTTAAATCAACGACCGCTGGTTTCCAGCAAAGCAAAGGTTTAAGGAAAACAACAGGTTTTTCAAAACATTTAATATTCTGCTCCTCTGAACTTCAATACCTTGTCTCCTCTATCACAAGGGGAAAGAAAGGAAGCTAAAACATTTTCCATACCTTATTTGGATCACCAGTGCTTCAGAGGCAGGATTATACCTGTTGGATTTACAAATGTAACAACTAAATCCGAAAGTGTGATGTGTGGTCAGTTGTTCTATTGGGTTTTTGTTTTAGGTAGGGTGGTTATTGGTTGTGTTTTGGGGGTTTTTTTGCTTGTGCTGCCTTTTTAACATTGTGTATATGACAAAAATCTAGTGAAACCAGCAGCCTGTGCTTCTAAAAGGCGATGACTAAAACCTCATCCACCACAGAACTCACTTTCCTGCTTGAATACTTTTGCAATACGTGAATTTTTTAGGGGAAAAAAAATCACCAAAACCGAGGAGACAAGGCAAGCAAGCAACAGACTCTACAAAGCCATGTTTTACAATGACCTTGTAATATGCAGCAAAGCCAGCAGGTTACTGCTGTTCGAGTTAAAGAATTGTTTCCCAAGCTGTCAGCCTCGGTAGATCGTCTGGTCTATGTCCAAACTGCTGGCCTGTCTGGCACATCACAGGTGTACCTCTGGGAGTGCAGCAGGAATGCAGACATACCCTCAAGGAAAACTTGCCCGCCCTGTCATGACAGGGGTAGTTGTCCTCCCCTCCGGAGGATGTCCAGTAGCAGACCAGGATTTGCTGGCAGCCTTCACCTGCGGGCTGCTGCATGCATATGGGATCAGATGTGTGCCCATCTCATGACGGGGGTGTATGTTTTGGCACATGGCGAATCTCGCGGTGCTGTCAGAGGGACTGTCAGAGGGACAGTCAGAGGTTCTGCAGGGAAAGAGAAGCAGAGGGTAGGCTGCCTCCCGTCTGGATGACTCCTGAGTGCTCTGCAGCCACATCTGCAGGCCACCGTGATGAACGTGGCAGCACAAGCAATGCAGATTCACTGATCTGGCAGCTCAGTTAGGAGCTGCAGCCTGTGCATCTCTGATATGTGTGTTTCTAAAAGCTATGTATCTTAGAACAAATAGCCAATGTGATTTACAAAACCATAAGCAAAGAAAAAATCCCCATCGGCTGTGAGTGACCAGTTCCAGGAGTGAATTCCCCTCCCACCTCTGCTGTCTTCCTTGCTTCTGTCATCACCAGATGCTTTTCCCTCTCTGCTGTTACTTCCAAAGCCCCTCACAGTTCACATCTGTCTCCTGTAGCCTAAGCTTAACCTCTTGCCTTGTGTTTTCAAAGCAGCAGCTTCAGGCCTCCTGTGCCTACTTCAGCTAGAGGAACCTCCATCATTTTCCAAACACACGATTATTCAGTACCACTCTTTGTCCTGCTGTCAAAACTCCGTGTCTCCTGCAAAGGCCTTGCTGATGGTAAGCTCCCAGCACGCTGAGGCCATTGCCTGTCACACATCCACAGTCGCCTGGGCTTTCTCGTACTACTGTGGGAATGACTAAGTCCCTCTCTCTTCCCGTGTACCTTTTCACTTGCAGTATGAGTTCATGCTGCATGGTTTATGACTGGGATCCCTATGTCCTATGACAATGTATTTAATGTGCTAATCTTTTGGGGTTTTATTACTATTCCTGTGTGTGGTGTTCTTCAGGGAGCATCATCAAAGCTTTGCTGCCATGGTGAAGCATGATGAGGTGGTACCTTAACAAGGGGGTGAGGAGGGTAACACAGGCAGAGTGCTGCACAGAGACAGGAACGCTGATTCCAGCACCCACACCTGCCTGTTGAGAGCTGACACATGTGTCTCTGGTGCTGCGCTGTGCTTTGTAAACACTCCTTGAGGTATGCCATGTAGGTCTTCTCAGAAACATTCCAGTCCGTGTACCCCTCGTGACAATGGATAGATACCAAAATGGGGTACATCACACGTAGAATTGCGTTGTCTACAGGTAATATGTAATCACAGTTATGAAATCTATCTCTTCATAAGTATTCAAAATGTCTTGCAGTTCCTCTTTGTTTGTTAGGATACTGTTCATTAGTTTAGGCAGTGCTGAAATTGGGGGTTAAGCTGAGTTTAAGCTCCAAAGGCTTGGGCTATTATTCCCAACAGCCACTGCCCCTCAGAGCTGCCAGTCCGTTACCCTGAGCTCGTCAGGAGTAAGCAACCATACAATTAACAAAGAGTTTAACAAAGACTGCCAACTGGCTCTATTTCCAGAAAGCTTACAGGTTTTCTAAGTGGAGTTTATTCCCTGAAAAAGGGGAAATATGGAAGCCCACCCCCATCAAGGATGGGCTGGTGTACGTAGCGGTTGGTACTGCCATGAGGTATGAATGAATTATGGAAAAGCAAGCAGAGGTTGAAGAGGAATTAAATATATTGGTACAAGTTTGAAGACTGAGCCAGATGGCTCTGCAAGAAAGGATGCTTACAAATACAGTTTATTTCATGGTTTTATTCCTGAGTTTACAAAGGCATTACCATAAGTTAATATGCAAGTCCCATATGAGCTCTGTTCCACAACGGAGATGAAAATTTGACCTGTTGGAGGCCTTGCTTTGCCTGCAGGATAGCTGGTTTTATCAGTTTTCTTTTTTTTCCTATGTTGTTGTGACATTGCAGATCAGTTGCCTTCTTATCACCTATGTTTTACCATGGATTGAGACAGGTAAACTTAGCAGAAGTAGAGACTGGACAACTTGAAGTTTGAAACTGGAAAGCTGAGGTGGATATACAAAACACTGACGCTTAAGAACATGAGTTGAACTCTTCTTGCTAGCATGTTGTGCTTAAGGTAAGTTTCATATACATGCGAAGGGTAACGTAGACGTAGACATGTACAGGGCAAACAGGTTTATGTTATTCACAAGGTCACGTTCTGTACATGAAATTGCTTCACAGATTTCCACATGTAGCAACAGTTTAAGCAGTTTCAAGTAAATAGTAATATGCTGAGACTATTTTATTTTTTTTTACCTCCTGGGTATGGATAATGGACATAAATATTCCCTTAAATATTTGACAAAGAAAGCATATTGCTGCTATAAGGATGGATCCTTTCTTGACCAGGCTCCCCAAATTGCCATTAGAAGGATCATGACAATCACTGTGTAAAGGGTATGGACTGTGGCAAGATCATCTCCATGCTGGTGCTTGAACCCGGAGGTGCTGTGCCAGTTCTCACTTCTGTTCCCATTGTTTTTTGGTCTGTGAGCACGGAGAGAATGTATCCTGCCATAACAAAAAGCAAGTTTAAGATTAAAAATGATTCTTTTTTAGTAACAGCTCAATAGTGTTTATAATGAAGTCCAGAGTGTGTGTTGTGTCATTGACTAGATTTGGGAAAGAGCTCTTCAGACTGTATGGGGCTAATAAAGTAAGTTCCATAATTGGAAATGCAAAACATTTACCAGCCATTTGGTATTTCTCTCCCACTGACAGGCAGAGAGCTGGGTATGGGCTTGTTAGAGGATGCACAGTGCTCTTACTCTTCACTGTTGATACAGATCAGTTCTATGAGAAAACACATACCCTTTCATTTTGCAATATTATGAAATTCGCAGGGTTTAAAGGAAATTACCGGTTTCCAAAGGTTTAATCCATGGGAACAAGCACAGCATGTACTATGTGAGCTTCCCATCCTGTTCTGATAATGTGTTGCTATCTCTGCTTTTCAGAGACTTCCCTCGGCAGCCTGTGTCTAGGTATTCATTAGCCAAAGATACCAATCAGGAGTAAAAGCGTATCTGCAGGATTCTTTGGAGTAATATTTTAAATTGCTTTGCCACCTTTCCCAAATGATTTGAAAGTAGAAGTGTTAGCCTGTAGTAACTGACCTCCAGTTATCTCCACTGAAAATTGCCTGCTAAGCCCCTGTTGGGCCTGCTTCTTTGTTTTATAAGAGGAAAAAATGTTGATTGTCCACAATTCTGTCTGAACTGGAATGCCAGAAAAAGATCAATCAGCTTGTGATTTTCATATAGCTTAGGAAGGGTTCAGAGAAGTATTAGATGTATTACAGCTCTGGTTCACACATGTTCCTGCTGTTATTATCATAGAAGAGTAGGAGTTACCAAGAATGTTACCGCAGATACGGCTTATGAGTAAAGAGCTTTTAAACACCAGTTACATACTTAGGCACACGTGGAAGAGAGCTGTCAAAACTGATTTGTTAAAAATGAAAGATTAGGAAGTGCAATCTGCAAAAGGGAATTCATCAATGAAACAGGAGTTCTGCAGCTGAGATTTTACCGTTCGTAGTTGCAGAATTAGAAACACACATTAATATTCATATCAGGACAAGGGCTACCTGTCTTGGGTAACTGCAAATCAGATAACACAGTTCATGATCGTCTGGCAGCATCATGTCAAGAGCACGAGAGGAATACTCTGTCAGTAGTTTGCTTTCCTATTCCTACCTGAGGGGAATGCAGTATGTGCAGCTTACCTCCTGGAAGCATTCATGGTGTCTTGGTGATTGAGTTCCCAATGCGTCAGAGTTCTTCTTGCAGCGAGGAAAGGGGCCTTTTTTATCCTCTTGTTTCCTTGCACAAAAGAGGAAAATCTTCACTGAGTACCAGCAGAAGTAGTCTTTCTTCCAAGCCCACCAATTTGACTAATGTTAATCTGAGAGCTCTTGATATGTGTCAATCAAAGTTTTCAAATTGCTGGGTTTCTAAAGCTGATTTTGACATAGTTCTTCAAGAAATTCCCTGGAGCAGCTCACAAAGCAAGTAATGAGTAATCCCAACGACTGGCTTCTTTTAGCTGCTGGGATCTCTTCTTATAAACAGTAGCTCGCTGCTAAACTGTTGCCAAATTCATAGCAACACAAGTAATGCACAGATGGAGGGTGCTGGTGATGAAAAATGCAGGATGAGCTGTAACTTAGAACTACTTTCTATTAGATCACAGGCTATTTTGGGGTAAAACTTAGTTCCTTTCTACAACTGTGATTTGGTTTAAGTTGCCTGGAAAGAAACGTCAAGCCACCATCACTTAGATGTGCTCTAATAGTCAAATATTTTTATGAAAAAGTAGGTGCCTTCTTTAATAATCTGTTGACTTTTATGACACAGTTATATTCAGTAAGCAGTATATCAGCACCAAAGAAAACATTTGGACATTTAGGGTTGGTAACAAGGTCACATACATCCTGTTCTTCCTTGACCACCTGCAGCCATTAATTAGATTAACATTAACAGCCATTAACAAGAGGCTGTGTCGATGCAGAAGTTCTCCCAAAAGCTGGGCATTGCGTGATTAGTCGGGTTAATGGTGGTTTTAGTGTAGTAAACCCAATGGTCCAGTAACTATCTGTAGGGCTTGTGGATAAACAGATTGAAATTTGTAGTTTAGATAAACAGGTCAAAGCCCTTCTTTCTGAAAACAAAATGTGAACACCTTCTTGCATCATCTTTAAACTTTAAAAACAAACAATCTTCTCATTTAACTGTTATTTTAACATTGTCACATATCACTGCCAGTAAGACAAATGTGAACTTGTACTTCTGATGCATTTCTAAAGGCTTTTGCCTTTCCTTCACAGAGCATTTATGTTTGTGTATAAATGAAATTGGTTCCTTTAGTTTCAGTGAAACAATGAGCAATTTCCAAGTATGTCTTGGGATATCACTTATACTCCAGAAAATTAAGACTGAGCTTGTTTACTCATACTCTCAGCGGTCTTAAAACTCTTTTCCAAAACCAGCATTTATAAAAAGAGCTATTTTAATTTCATCGACACTGTGACCGCTTAACAGAAACTGATTGAGTCTCCATTTCCTTTAAGTAAACTTGTTACGAGACTAGTACGTCAGCGTGCAATTCAACAGAAGTGCGGGTGCTGTTTACTTCTCACGGCTGTGCGAGTAAGACTCTTTCACTGGAACCAGTGGAAGATGTCATATCATTCTTCATTAGCAGTAATATATTGAATACCAAGAAATAGAAATATTACAGTAACTTGGAGGAAGAAGTTTGGACATCAGTAAAGCATTACTGACTTGAAGGACTTCTAGATTTTTCAGACCTGATCCTGAGAATATAGGCAGTTACAACTTTGGGATTCTGTTTTTCTTAAATCACATATACAGAGTGGTAGATGCCACAATAAAGGCTGTACACTGGAATTTTCCTGTAAGTTTGTAGTTTTCTTTACATGTTTTTTCTACTTGAGTCCTAAGATCTGTAGCACTTGCAGCCTTTTTTACACGTTTTCCCAATAGTTTCATCTCGGGTTTCTGCTTTTTAATGATGCTTTCACTTTTTGACTGAACTAAGCAAAAAGGAGGTATGTGCAAGCCTCATCTCAGATATGTGAGATTATTGATTTTTGGTCATATAATTCACTCTTGAGATCTCCCAACTTTAATTCTTCAATCATAATTTTTGTGTGTGTGTTTTTGGTTTGGTTTGATTCAGGTTTTTGTTTCGGTTGGTTGGTTGGTGGAAAATGATCCTTTAAAATGTGCATGGCCCATTTTTGTGAATACAGCCATGGACCCTTGCTCAACTTACTGAAAAAAAAAAATTGCTGTTGAGCTATTGGTGAGACATTCGGTAGGCTAAAGCAATATTAAGAGAAGAATGGTATTGTTACATCAGTAATCATAATTCAAGGACCCCATGAGAACAACACTGAAAAGAACAGGTATAAAATCCTGAGATAAAAAGCTGGAAGACAGCAGCTCTGTAATAATGAAAATGGGCCTGTGTTCCGAGCAACACAACCTGATGCTTCCCCACCTGTCTGACCGCCGCCAACAGGAGGGACTCCTGGGGTGATGCAGAGGGAGAAGACGTGGGAGGTAAGCATCTTAACACACAGCCCAGTAGCCTATTTGTCCCAGCCCTTTACTCTCTGTAGTAGCCAACTGTGCTGGGTTTATGTGTTGGGCGTTTGGTAGCAGAGGAGGGGCTATGGGGTTGGCTCCTGTGAGAAGCTGCTAGAAGCTTCCGTGTCTCCAAGTTGGACCTGTATCTGGCCATGGCCGAGCCAATTAGTGCCTCTGTGATTAACATTTAGGAGTTCAAACAAAGACACTGGCAGAAGGAGAGAGGAGTGGGAGAGACAAGAAGGCAGACATCAAGGTCAGTGCGGAAAGATGGGTGAGGAGGAGGAGGTGCCCGGAGCAGAGGTTCCCCTGCAGCCCGTGGTGAGAGGGCAGGCTGTGCCTACAGCCTGGGGAGGACCCCATGATGGGGCAGGGGGGTGCCCAGAGGAGCCCGTGACTCTGTGAGAAGCCCACGCTGGAGCAGTCTGCTCCTGAAGGACCTCACACCTGCAGAAAGGGACTAGTGCTGGAGCAGTTAGAAGTAAAACTGCAGCCTGTGGGAAGGACTCACAGTGGAGAAGTTGGTGGAGGACTGTCTCCTGTGGGAGGGGCCCCACGCTAGAGCAGGGGCAGAGCGTGAGGAGTCCTCCCCTGGGATGGAAGGAGCAGCAGAGACAACGTGTGATGAACTGACCACAACCTTCATTCCCTGTGCCGCTGACGGGGAGGAGGCAGAGAAATTGGAAGCAAAGCTGAGCCTGGGAAGCAGGGGAGGAATGGGGGTTTTTAAGATCTGGTTTTAATTCTCACTATTCTACTCTGATTTGTTTGTTAATAAATTAATTTTCCCAAAGTTAAATGTGTTTTGCCTGTGATCACAATTAGTGAGTGATCCCTCCCTGTCCTTCTTTCAGCCCACGAGCCTTTCCATACATTTCCTCCTCTCCATCCCACCTGGGGGTAGGAGTGAGTGAGCGGCCATGTGGTACTTGGTTGCCAGCTGGACCTAAGCCACAACACCAACACATAGAATACCTGCTGTATATTCTAGTTGCATATACTCCAGTTGCATATATACTGCTTGCAAAGCTCTGTAAAAGATACCAAAATGTAAGTGGCCAAGCAGAGAAAGGGTTACAAAATATTTTGTCTGTATGAAAATCTGCAGGTCATGATTAACCATTCTTACTCAGCTCCTAAATTTCAGTCCAGTGATTTAGTTAGTCACCCAGAAATACGCAGAATACATCACTCAGCTGCAATTCCTGAGGCCAGGCAAATACTAGGAGAAAACCGTAAGCACTGCACAACATTAAATGTCAGAAGAAATGTGGGAGAGTTGTGTTTTCCTGGTGTTTCTTGCTGGCACAGGTCTACTTTTAAAACTATTATATCAGTCAGCCCATATTAATTGACAGGAGCTGGGAATGACACCCAGGAATCTTGCTATAGAATCACAGAATGGTTTGGGTTGGAAGGGACCTTAAAGATCATCCAGTTCCAACCCCCCTGCCATGGGCAGGGACACCCTCCACTAGACCAGGTTGCTCAAAGCCTCATCCAGCCTGGCCCTGAACACCTCCAGGGATGGGGCACCCACAGCTTCTCTGGGCAACCTGTTCCAGTGCTTCACCACCCACTCTGTGAAGAATTTCTTCCTGACATCTAATCTAAATCTCCCTGCTTTCAGTTTAAACCCATTACCCCTTGTCCTGTCACTACAGGCCCTTGTAAAAAGCCCCCCCCCAAGCTTCCTTGTAGGCCCCTTCAGGTACTGGAAGGCTGTGATAACGTCTCCCCAGACCCTTCTCTTCTCCTTATGTCAGTTTAGGAAAAGAACACATCCTTTTTGGTGCAGTTAAGTTACAAGGACAACCACATCCAGCAGAGACCTCCTTTTGGTGGAGGAAACCAAAGGAGTCCACCCGCACCACCCACCACAGCCAGCATGGCAGCTGTGCCAGGGGTCACCCAGAGGCCCTGCACCCACGTCCTTCCGTAATGCACAGGCACCCGGAGGGCTTTCCCTTCCCTCGCTGCCGCCACCACGGCTGCCAAGGTCAGCCACGCAAAGCAGCGAGAAGCAATGGGGATGAAACAGCAAGGCTGGCACCTGCATTCGGGGAGTGGAAAGCATTGAAGGCCTCCGCCATGGCTGCCGGCACTGCCCAGCCACCCCACGGGTGCCTACAACAGCCTTCTGGGCAGCCTCTGGTGGCCCTGGGCGCTGTGATGCACCAGCCATTGCTGTGAGTAATCACATATATTTAATCTGTTAAAAACTGGCCGCGCTGCCCTGAGCGGAAGCGCTGCCCTCTCCGCGGCACCCGCGGCCGTTGGGGAGCCCCGGCCAACTACCAGCCCCAGACTGCTCCGGGGGAGGGGGCGGGGAGGAGGGGGCGGGGTTCGCGTGTATCGTTCGAACCTGCCAGTGAGGGCGCGCGGGGGCAGTCACGTGAGCGGGGCGCGCTTTCAAACGCCCAGGTGGCAGCGCCGCGCTGCTCGGCGGGGTCCCGCGGAGGTGAGCGGAGAGGTGAGGGCACTCAGCGGCCTCACCCGCTTCCCTGGTGCTACCGTGGGATGCCTAGAGGCCGTCTCCCGAGACCCGGCTGTAGAGGGACCGTTGCGGTGCGGGGGGGTGGGGCTGCGCGATCTCCGCTGAGGTGGGTCGGTGGGATGGAGGCCCGGGCGGCTCCTCACCACTTGTGGGGCTCCGTGTGGCTTGTGAGGGGCTGCGCGCATGCTGGGCAGCTTCCCCGCGCCGGGGGGATGTGTGTGAGGTTCCTTCGGCTCCGGTGGGCCCTGCTGAGCAGCCCCGTGAGGCACCAGCCCTGGTAGGCCCGCGCTCGGCGTTAATCCCTTCGGCCTGGCCTAAGGGACTCTTCCCCGAGAGTCTCTTGGCTCACCTCTCGGCAGAGTCTGAGCGGGTTGTGTTAAGGCAGGGCCGAGTCTACCTTTGCTCACAGGGCGATCCTATTCGACGGGCTTCTGCCCACAAGTGAACGGCACAGCACGCGTTTCCTCTGCGGAGCAGAGACGTGCGGGGTCTCGGTGATGCCAGTCTCGTATTAGTGCTGTAAAAAAGGTTTTCCTAGCCTGTGAGGGGGCAGTGTTCTGCAGCCGTCTGGTCGTGCTGTCCATTGCAGCAGTATTCATGTAAGAAGTTTAGTTGCTGAACACAAAGAGTTTTCATTAAGGAATTTCAGAAATCCTAGGCATCACTGCTGTCTTTGAAGACTTTTTACAGAGGATGCAATACCTTACAGTCTCAGATGATTCAATAGCCTGTTAGAAGAGAGGATGGTGAGGTGTGTGGCATCCCATAAACCATGCTTGTGTGGCTGTCCCTAAGCATAAGCTGTAAGAGTCTTAAAAGGGAACACTTACCTCCTTGCTAATTTGGCAATATCATAAAAATCTGTTACCTAATTGTTGTTTTATTAAAGCTACTGCATAGTTCATTCTGTATTTTCCAGACACTGTGGACAAAGGAAAAGAAATGGCAGCACATTGCTCAGGTCATGTGATTGAAGAAAAGAAGGATATTTACATGAACAATGGTAAGTGGAGAACATGTTGGATTAGTCTCTAAATGGTGTATCTCTTATTAAAAGTTAGGACAGTCCAGATCAATAGACCTCCTGTATCTGCTTTATATCGTGTTCTGTGTACTTGTTTCCTTGCATGGGCTGCTGTAGCCAGTCTCAGACTTAGGAGCCTCCTCAAGAGCTTCTGGAGCACTGGTGCTAGAGCATGTATATTAGAGACATAATGTTATCATCCTCTCCTCTAGATGCTTAGCTCCCCCCTTTTACTTATCTGTCTGCTGTGTATTCAAGTAATGCTTACTGTATATATTAGCTAACAGGAAAATGGGTCTTTCTTACTGGCTTCTGTTACTGTCCTGAGGTGGTCTGAACTGGAAAAGAATGGACTGATAGGACAACTTCATTGTCATATAGCTCTAGATTATATATTCTCACTTAATGGAGTCTGCTGATACCCTTTGCCACAGACAGATTCCGTGTTCCTATTATGAATGCTTAGAAATTAGCATTGAAATCTTGTGTGATATTTGAGTGTCTGTCACAATTATGATCATAGTCACAGCTGTACCTTCAATTTCTTTGACCTATAATATGTTTTTGTTATTTTAATTTTTTAAACTTGGTAGCTGAAACTTTTTTTTTGCCATCTGACATCATCTGCACTAAATTGTCAAAGCATAATGCATCCATTTTTATTGCAAATCCCTACTGTGACAAGATCTTTGTTACTATAGTTTCAGACTTAACTCTTCTGACTGATGAAAAGTTTGATTTTGACCTTTCACTCTCTCCAGCAAGGTAAGTGAGGGTTCTGCAGGTAAACATACCTTTAAAATGCACACACGTAAGATGCTGGGCTGACTTATTTTTCTTTGTAGTGGAAATGAAGATGAAGTTTTTGTTGGACCTTTGGGACACAAAGAAAAATGCATTGCTGTCAGTATTGAAGCAAACAAAAGTGCTGAGAAAAAGAGTGCACCTGCTTCTGATGATAAACTCATGTGGAGCCCACTTACGGGAGAGAAATTCGTGGAAATTTTCAAAGAAGCTCGTTTGTTAGCACTGCAAATAGAGACTGGAAGCAAGAATGAACAGACTAAAATAAGCCAATCAGAAGAACGGGAAAACAAGATTATAGAAAAATTTGTGGAGGACTCGAAGTCAAAATTGAAAATACTGAGAACCCAAAATATAGAGAAAAGCCCCAAGGCTGTTAAAAGGGAGACATACTGTGTGCAGGATAGCCCAGCATGTCAGCTGCCACCTTGTTTTCAGAAGGAGTGGGATAAACTTTTGTCAGATGATCAAACAAATGTTCTTCATAATACTGCTCCAAAGAGCAGCCCTGTTAAAATTTGTGTATCTCCTACACCGATTGCTAGTTCACCTCTGACACAAGAACTGAAAACTAAGAAAAGTAATATGAAGGCAACTGGCAGACTGCCAGCGGCAAAACCTTCATCTGCTCTTGGAAAAAGCAATTTGTTGACTATTGAAAAGGTAAAGACAGCTTCTGGGAAACAATGTTTTCTTTAAACCATGGCCTCTGTGTGTTTTAGGAGCGTTTAAGCTGTCTACAAGCTTTTATTTTTAAGAGTGAACTTTAATCTTCTGATGTTTTGCTGCCTTCTAAGATCCTTAGGCAGGAAACATTATATAGAAAAAAGAAAAGTCAGAGCAGATACTATGATATAGTAGCCAACTAGTTTATCTATTATGGCAATGTAGAACATCTGCAGGCAAATGTATTTCCCATTGTGTTCTGGTTTTGTGAATACCAGCATTCCTGGCTCCTGTTTGAACACCGTGTTGTTGCTGCTAAATTCACTGCACTGTTCTTAGTGCAAAAATGGCTTCTGTTTACTGGTAACCCTTGTCAATGGAGGTGTGTGGAGGGGAAAACCCCACGATTACTTTGGCTGAGATTGAAATTTGAAAATCTTTTTAGCTCTAGTTCTGTCCACAATGTGTTTCAACCATGCAAAGCACTGATTAATGGTATTACATCTAGGATGTGGCTGTGTGACCGACTGAAAATGTATTTTAGCATAGCAAGAAAACAGTTGGTGACCTTGTGTGCACAATTCCCAGTCTCTAGAAAGAATATCTTCTGGAGCTTATTGCTCTGCACCATATGGCTTGGGCTCCAGTATGTACTGCAGATTTTACTGGAAATGTGATATTGGCTCCTTGGGGAGCCATCAGCTATAGAAAATAGGGGACCCTCTAATTCATTGTGGTATGAGTCTCTTCTTGATTTTGGGTGCTATAAGAAAAGGCAGAGTCTTGAAGCTTTAACTAACCAAACTGTACCCCACTGTTAAATACATTGTGGGTGATGCACTCTGCTACTGGAATGTCTCATCTTTGGAAAGATAAAGCAGAATATGAATTAAATGGAGATCTCGGTTGTAAGGAACAGCTGATACAGTATGGAGGTGAACATGGTTATATGAAATTTGTGCTGATGAATTGTGGAACTGTCCTGAGGTCCGTGTCCAATATCTGGGTTCAAGCATGTTCTAGTACTTGGCAAATATGCTCGCTAGAGTAACTTTGAACTGCATTAGTCTAAAGACTAAGGACTTGACTGGGTTCAAAGGCTTCTTCATTGACTATTGTCTTCGTTTCGTAACAAAACCAATTTGTGTAAAAAGGTTTATAGTGATTCCTAGAAACACTAATAGCTTCTAAAATCTTGCATTGAAATTTGCAGCCCAAACCAGGAAAACATACTAGTATTTCTACAAGAAGAGACTTGAGCAGCATGGGGTCATGTGAAGATCTAATTTCTGATAGTTCTGCTTCAGATGTGTTTGAGTCTTCATTCAGTGGCAGTTCCTCAGCGCAAAACAAAAAAGCCCTTCCTGCACCAAGTAAGGTAATGGCAAGCATTCTTCATATGAAAATAATATTTTTGAACTTCCGATGTAGTTTACTTTCTAGTTTAAAGCTATATTGTTGTGTATAATGCTTTTAAGGAAAAGTATCCTCTGTTCTGTGACTGCTGTTCTTGAATGCATATTCTAAGTCATTCTAAGTTTCAATGAACGTACTTAAGAGGAACTATAAATGTGCTGGATTAACAAGCATTACCTTTGTTTTTAAAGCACTAGCTTCAGGTAAGTGATCAGCAATTTCCTGCATGAAACAGTTTTTGATGTGTGTAGTTAACTATACATATGAAAGGTTGCCATAACTTCTATGAAGATAGAACATCTATAGTTGTCTGGAGTTGTTTTGAAGCTCTAGAAACCTATGCTGCATGCCACTTCACTGAATCACAGAATGGTTGAGGTTGGAAGGGAACCTCTTGAGGCCATCTGGTCCAACCCCCTGCTCAAGTAGGGCCACCTAGAGCCAGACAACCAGCTTTTGAATATCTCCAAGGATGGAGACTTAACCTTTCTGGGCAACCTGTGCCAGTGCTCGGTGACCCTTGCAGTGAAAAAGTGTTTCCTGATGTTCAGAGGTAGAACCTCCTTCGTTTCAGTCTGTGCCCACTGCCTCTGGTCCTGTCACTGGGCACCACTGCACACTGTCCTTTCAGATATTTGTATATATTGATGAGATCTGCCTCAAGCCTTCTCTTCTCTAGGCTGAACAATCCCAGCATCTAACCCTTTTCTCAGATGGGAGTTGCTCCAGTCTCTTCATAATGTTGGTGCCCCTTTGCTTGAATCTTCCCAGTAGCTCCAAATTCCTCTTATACTGGGGAACCTGGAACTGGACACAAATCTTCAGGTGTGGCCTCAGCAGTGGTGAGCAGAGGGGAAGGATCACCTCCCTCAACCTCTCGGCAGTGCTCCTCATGCAGCCCAGGGTACTGTTAGCATTCTTTGCTGCAAGGGCACGCTGCTGGCTCATGTCCAACTTGTCTGCCAGCACTCCCACGGGCCTGTTCTGCAAAGATGCTTTCCAGCGAGTTAGTGCCCAGCATATACTGGTGCCTGGGGATATTCCTTTTATCCTTTAATCCCTTTAAGTTCATATTCAAGTTTGTGGCAGGAATAAAAGTAACAGTCCACCTCCTAGATCTGATATTCCAGTTCTTTATTATAACCCAGATATAATTAACTGTTTCTAAGACAATTCAATTTTTAAACTGTAATGCGAAGAAGGAACTTCTCTAAAATTCACAAATCAAAAGCTGTAATACCAAGAAAAATGTGTTAAGGTGGTTTTTTTTCTTCTGAATAAACTATATTCTCTGATTCAGCCTTGCTTAAAGAAGATAACACATCTGAAACTTTCTGGTGTTGCCAGTGGTCTCACAAGAAAGACTATATCATCAGTTTCCAGCATGAACTCCAGTCTGAATTCAAGTCTACCCGTTTCTCCCAAAGGAAAAAATGGTAATCACTCTTACTACATATTTGTGCCACAGATCAGTTTTGAAGTAGCTAAGCATGTCTTGGACAGTGGGCTTGGAGATGTTTTAATGGTGTCCATTATATACAAGTAGTAAGAAATGTTTTGAATGGAGAATAAAATTTTGTAGGCTAGCCCAATAAATTCCTGTGGACTAAAGATAGAAGTTAGGCTTCTACTGTGTGAAAGTTAGATTCACGTAAACCTGATGCCTACATGCAAGGGTCTGACACAGCTAGAATTAAGCAATGCCTCAGGAAACCGCTTCTTTTTGTACATTATCTTCTCTTTTATGGCCAAGCATGTGAGCTTCTCTAAGCTCGTCTAACTTGAATTTTAAAGAAAAACCAAACACCACCAAAGCAACTGAATACAGAAGGATGGTGGAAGGCCTAGTTCCCAGTTCTGATTCTTTTTTTTTATACAAGTGTCTAATTGATATTCATCCTGTTAATGAAAGTAACCTACAGACTAAAAGAACCATACAGAAAACTGAGAAAAGCACTTGGGTAGTTCGGCCCATGGTGTGTTCATCAGTGTAATGGGTACTACTACCTTCTTGAATGCCTGCTTAAGGGAACAGAGCCAACTATGCTGGGAGAAAATGTGGAAAAAGTAACTTAAATCTGCAAGCTGTTTTGGCATTCCCTGAATAATCTTAGACTTGATTGCAGTAATTCAGGAATTTGGTGATGAGACATTTTAAACCAGACAAAATTGCTGGAGAAATCAGGGAGTAAGTTTTCAGTAGTTGTATGTGTTCTCCTTAAACTTGTTGTTTGAACATAAATGTTGTAAATTGCTGTTTTTCTTTCCTGTGTGAGTGTAATTATTCTGCTTAGTCAAAAACTTAGCAATAAGCAATGATTCAGAAGTATAACTTCCTATTTCAGGAAAATCAAGTGTGTCCTCAAAAGCCAGTGTGAGCGGCTCCAAGCTTTCATCTAGCACAAACAGGCTGGCCCTTGTCAGACCTACCAGAGTGTCATCTCTGCAGGCTGCCGATGCTGAGAAATCCAAGAAGCAAGCAAGATCAGCTAGTACTCCCAAAACATCCGGTGCTGTAAGCTTGGTTAAACCTTCAGCTTCTGCAACATCGTCTGAGGCTGTAGGCAGTGGAATTCAGAGGCTGAGCTCTGTTCCCAATCTGCAGAAGCTATGCCAGCAGAATAAAGATGGAAGTGCAGCCAAAGGAATTCTGTGTCCAAAGCCCAGGGCTAGAGTTCTGTCTGTTCCTAGCAGTCAGACTAAGCTTCCAGTGAAGACTGGAGGTAAGCACATAACTTGCATGATCTGTATTCTAGCTTGGCTATTAAAGCAAATTTTACCTTGAACAGTGATTTGTTTCATTACACTCCTACCCACCTTTTGGAAGTAATTAGTATTTAACTTAAATGTATCTTACAAAAGCAAAACCAAACAAATGTGAATAGCTATTAAAACTTTTGTCTTCAGATACACCAAACAAATCAGCACCGAAAGAGCCGCTGTCTCTTGGATTAACATTCTGTGGCACACTTGGAAGGTAAGGGTTAACTGAAAACTGAATGTGCTGAGGCATACTTCTTAAAATGCAACATGGTTGGGTGTTGCAACAATCTTTAAAAGTTCTAATTTCACTGTCTAGTCCCTCGAGACCCTCCAGGTTAGCTGTGTTAATGCCTATTGGAACTGATTAAAAAATCCCCACACAAACAAAACGAAGAAAACCCAGAACTAAACCAAACAACCCCCCACCATCTCCTCAGAAGAACAGGGTTTTTTTTTTTGCAGTGCTAAATAGAGTCATTCGTAACATTCTTATGAAGCACAGCCCTTGCTATGCTGTGATTATCAAATTTCTGATGATTACCGTTCCCTTACTGACCAAAGGGAAGCTGATTTCTATCACTTGGTAGAATAGTTTGAATCAAACTGTTTCTAGAAGCTTTTGGCTAATGCATGTTCCTTTTGTAGTGCCATGGCAGTCAGCACTCCTGTGAAAGTCTCAGAACATGGGACCTCTCAGAATTCCTGTTTTCCTGAGAGGTCTGTCTCCATGACTCCTGCCAGTCTGAAACGGTCTGGCTTACCTACACCCATTCGTCGTATCTCGGGATTTCCAGCAGTGACTCCTAAGACTGCACAGAGAATGGCATTTTCTCCGTATGCTGCATCTGTTTGCCAAAGTTTCAGCCTTTCTAGGAAAAAGACTCGTACAGCTGGGTAAGGCAGAAACCTACATATATGAAATAAGCATTGTAGGCAAACTGCCTCTAAATGATTTTAATGACTGTACGGTTTCAAGGACCTCTGCTAAGTGTTGGAAGGAAGCATGTGAGCAGAGGTGCTGTATAGGTCTAAAAGATTTATATCTTGTGACTTGTATCTTTACTTGTGTAAGTAAAATACTTTTAAGTCTTACTGAGATGAGTCAATATCTGACATTTAATAATTATAATCTCTAACAGGAAGTTATTTGTATTTCTTGAGCTAGCGGACGATTTGTATCTGATGCTCTGACTGAAAACAGATTTGGCGTTGGTGTTATTTTGCTATTTATTGCCTTCTGATGAAGGGAAGTAGCTGGTTAGAGTACATGTTACTCTTCACTTTGTTTTATACTGTTGCCAATGCTTCTGTAAAATTACACTTGGTTAAAGCATCTGCCAAAAAGCCAAGGATTTAATTTGACGGTTGTTTAGTTTCTGAGCAGGTTCACTTATATTTCATTTGAAATACTTGTTTACAGAATGGATGAATCCTACACTGTTGTTAAATGTTTGTTTTATGTGAAAATAATATTGCCTTCTTCCTATTCTCAGCCCATCATCTTCGCACAAGTGCCATATATATGTGTGCAGGTTTCCTTCATGGCTGGTGGAGATGAATGGTATTAAAGCAGGAATTGACTCATGGCTAGAAAACTTCCTGTATGTCATGTTACTTAGGCTAAATGTCCCAAAGAACCTTTTCTCTCAAAGAAACAATTTCCCTACAATGACTTTACCAAACTAATTGGATTACAACCCCTGGTCCTCCAGCTAGTGTCAGTGCTTTCTCTTGGCAGGGACTGAAGTGAGTTGTTTGGTCATATGCAATATCCATTCTTGTTTGCTGGCTGCTGCGTCAAAGTCTTAAAAAACCCAAGAACCTATGTGTGAAGTTTAGGATGCATGTGTATGTCAATTTAAGATCAAACTCTTCATCACCCTGAAGTCATTAACTCCTTCTTTGGCATGGGTAGGCTATACATTTATTGCAGCAAGAAATATTCTTGTATTTTGCAGGTAACTGCTGTACTTTTGGATGAAAATATGGGAAGCTTTTTGGCCATTAGAACTGGGGGTAAAAAAAAAAAGAGAAAGTTGTTAGGGCACTGGCTTGTCTGTCTTTAATCAGCATGAATGACTGAAGAAATCAATTATTGTCAATGTTCTTTTCCTTAGTTCTAAAGAGGCAAAAGAGAGTAAGACACAGACATCATCTTCAGAAGAAGATGTATCTCCTCCAGCTGTGCTACCTCTTGCCCTTAACTTCTCACCAGAAAAAACTGC
Source organism: Rhynochetos jubatus (assembly GCA_027574665.1). Taxonomy (NCBI): domain Eukaryota; kingdom Metazoa; phylum Chordata; class Aves; order Eurypygiformes; family Rhynochetidae; genus Rhynochetos; species Rhynochetos jubatus. The sequence continues at coordinate 16,600,375 of CM050652.1, forward strand.
TGCAGAAGTAGTAGAAAATGAGTTAAAAGATGAAGTACAAAATCTGCTGGCTGAAAAGAAACAAACTGAGGTAAGAAATGACAATACATTTTTCTTCAGAACTGTTACCTTGAAATTTTTTTCTCAAGCAGCTTAGTTAAGTAGGAAAAGCACTTCAGTACTTGCAGTTAAAATGGATTAACTCTGCGCCTGCGCCCTCTAGTGTCTGTTTTTAGTACTGAACATCTGTTCAGTGTTTCCATTAAGTTTGTTCTCACCTCGAAGCTGAACAGTCATAGAATCATAGAAGCATGGAATGGTTTGGGTGGGAAGGGACCTTAAAGATCATCCAGTTCCAACCCCCCTGCCATGGGCAGGGACACCCTCCACTAGACCAGGTTGCTCAGAGCCTCATCCAGCCTGGCCTTGAAGACAGCCAGGGATGGGGCATCCACAGCTTCTCTGGGCAACCTGTTCCAGTGCCTCACCACCCTCTCCAGGAAGAACTTCTTCCTGATATCTAATCTAAATCTCCCTGCTTTCAATTTAAACCTGTTACCTCTTGTCCTGTCACTACAGGCCCTTGTAAAAAGCATCCCCCACCCCCCCACTGCCCCAGTCAAATACTGCAGATTTCATTAAACTTCCACTTCTGGAGAAATGCTGTGAAATCCTTGTGGATTTCATTAGAAAAGCAGTGTCACAAGGCAGTTCCTAATGCAGCCTATTAAAAAAAAAAAAAATTCACGCACTGCTGTAGCTAAAGTCAGTCACGTAACAGCAGCACAAATCTGCATACAGTGACTGAGGAATAATCGCCAAAGCCCATGTAGCAGTAAACTTAAGTGTCATACACTTAGTCTAGTGGACATGTTTTTTCCCCTCTCCCCAAGAATACTGGCTTCATGTTGAAAGCTGGCACTCCACAGGCATTAAGGAGAAAGGACTCAACTGGTAGTTCTGAAATATTAACCTGTCAAAGTGGCTACTGATTTACAGATATTCAGATGTAGAATAATCTGCAGGTTAACTGATGTTGCTGCATCAGTATTTTCCTTGTTAGCCTACTTCGTGACATGAAGTATCTGTTACAGAATTTCTTAGCACATGTGTAGAGTAGTTGAACAAAAGCCTAAGTACACCTTGGAGCTCTGCAGTATAGTTTATATGGCTAAATAACATTGCACAATAATTGTAGTCATTTAAAAACTAAGAGTTATGACTCTTACGTGTTATATTTGACTTAACTCTCCTTTTGTCTGAAATTGTTTTATGCCCCAAGAAGCTCTTTTGCTTTGTCTGGCTGCATTTTCCCTGTTGGTGATGCTGGCCATTGGCAGAGCGAGAGCTGAGATTTTTACACTGTGTGCAAACAACCCAGCATAAAAAATACCCAGCCTGTAAATTATGCTTGTCCTGTGATTATTACAGCTATGTTCACTGCCTAAATGTTTATGGAAGCATGGAGAACAAAAGGGAAAACATGAACTATCTTTTTTATTTTTTTAAGGCTTTACTGGTTGATATTGGAGTAGACAAATCTCTCCCACACACTTTGGAATGTGACAGTAGACCTCTGATTGACCTTTCCAATACTCCTGAAGTGAGTAAGATCACCCCTCTAAAGCCTACATTGGCAGGGCAGGTAAAGGTAAGTTACAGTCAAGTCTTCTAGTGCAAATCTGCTAGCAGAAAACTGTCTGCAGAGCAGCTCCACGATACTCTAAGAATTATTTAATATTAGCTCAATGTTTAATGTGGAGTACTGTATGGAAAACATACTAAGGTGCTCTTAAGTACAGAGAACATGGTGTTTAAAAACAATGTGCTCTAAACTAGAGCTCGGTGAGCAATCTGCAAATGGGAAAAGGAGGAGCATGGAGAAAGAACTCTAATGCTTAAAGCAGTTGTTAAAGAATGAAGCTGTTCTGAAGCAGAAAGTGAATGCTGTCTTTAGTAGAAGTAGGCATGCTGACTCCTTGGAAATTTTCAGTTCTTGGTGGAAGCAGCAGCTCATTTTCAGGAAAAAAAGAAAAGGCAAGGCTGTCTCTCATGCTTAACTTCTAATCCCCTCCTTAGTTGAAAGATGTGTGTTGGAATCTAAATTTGACCAGCATTTCTCAGTGACTGTGTTTCATACTCTAGTGGCTTGAAGGTAGATGCCTTCAGATATTGCCAGGTGCATGGTGGTAACTATGAGGATGTAGCCTTTGCCATTAGATGTGGTTGGTGTCAGTTTAGTATCAGGTCCTTCACAGTATCTCAAAAGAGAAACGCAAAGTCTGACTTCTGGGGGCACGTTTGGAAGTGCTCTGCCCTGCCTGGATGATGGTGTCACTTGAATATGCATGGTACTGAAACTTAGGAGCCTGGCAGGCATTTAAGGTGAGTTTGGGCAATAACCATCTTGCGAGAAGCTTGTGCTGGTCTAAGAATGAGCTAGATTTTTATAAACCTGAACCTAAAAGCTTGATTGTGGTGCTTGTATCTGTCTTCTGGACACTAATAGGAATCCTAAACAAAAAGTACTGGATTATGTTAACTATGGGCTGTGATAGTCTCTACGTACAAGAGCTGACTATGATACCTAAACTTTATTACTTTTTCTTTCAGCTAATTGATTTGAGTTCGCCTCTCATCACTCTGAGTCCTGATGTAAACAAAGAAAATCTGGATTCCCCTCTACTCAGGTTCTGAACTTGAGTTGCAATGAAGAATCATTGGCGTCTGATCTTCAGAGTGTTTAGGTGTTGCCCTTCACTCATACGGGGGTTTTCTGAAGACGGCTATAGATTATCTGGTGAACTGCGCTAAGACAATAGAATTCTAACAGTTCCGATACAGTCAAACTGAGGCTGATCAACAGTTCTGTTCATGGATCTGCTGCAATGGATGCATTTAAACTGTGTTGCTCTAAGGCAAAAAGGGTTATCTCTGTTGGAAGCCTGCTTATTTTTATTTCCTACCAATTAATTGTTTCCTCATCCCCTATGTGCAATGAAGATTTAATTTAAAATAAATGAGTTATTTACCAAACTGTTGTACAAAGCAGCAACCTTTTATTAACAGGCTTTAGTTAGACTGTTTCAGTGTTTCACTAACACGTTAAGGTTCAGGTAAAGCTAGTGGGCTTCAGGGTGCTTTTTCACACAAAAATGTAGCAAGTTTGGAAAGAAATGTTTCCCTGTTGCATGCTAGGGGAGTGACTAACAGCCACAGCTGAAGTTGTGTGATTCAAAGGACACAACAACAGCTTGCTACTGCCAGGTGGGTTAGTCTTGCTGTCTGAAGGTTAGATTTGAACTTTCTAACTCTCAAAGAATAGAAAAATGCTTTCTCACCTGAATTTGCCACACTTGGATAATACATGGAGACTCTAAATGCAGGGAGGTGAACAGAAACGAAAATGCACGCGGAGGTAGCCCAGATGTGTTGAAGCAACAAGCCTGCCTGGGAGACCAGAGACTTCTGCTGAGCATGTACTAGCTTAATATGTCTATGGAAGTTTATCCAGAGATGGAAATGGATTTTCAGCTGTTTGTATTAATTCAAAAAGTGGGGGAAGTTGGAAACTTTAAGTAGGAAGTCTGTGTCTCAGTGTCCAGATAAGTTTGTCAAACATCTTGATGCTGAACAAGTCTGCTGCCTTGGCTTTATCTGAAGGCACTTGCCTACTTCTCAGTGCAGCTGCCTTTTCTGTGGTTACTGCTGTGTCGGGCTGTTCTGAAGGCAGCCTTTGGCCAAACTGAAGATTTCTGAGTCAGAGGAAACAACCATGCTACCTGCTCCTGCCAAATATGATCCATAATGAGGGTTTTTTATATTTTCTTTGCCTGTTCCCATTTTCCTTCTGTGACAATGCCTCAGTTGGAGCATTTACTAAAACTGTGCTGTGCAGTTAAAAGCAATACTCAAACCAGGTTCTCAACTGGCCTTTAAACACGGGGAGAAAGGAGTTTGATTGCATGGTTTTGAACTGAAACAGAGGGAGATTAAAAAATACATCGGGGGGGGGGGGGGGGAGTGAACTTTTTTCTTCAGAGGTGAAAGGGGTTATGCTCTGTACTTCAAGGACTTGCAGGAGAGCCAGGCATGCTGTGCCCCTTCAAGCATGTTTTGTGAATGTATGCTTTCTGCAGGCAGTGGATCCAGTCCCTGGGTTTGAGTAGGACCCTGACAACTGAACAAGCACTGAGTCAGCTGCCAGTCAAAACGTCCAAACGTGTGCTCCTAAAGCAGGCACCTGCCTGCCTGAATACTTCGGGGATTCGCCAGCTGTGCTGCCTGGCCTAACTTCCTTGGAGTTGAGGCACTGAGCTGACAGCGCAGCCTGTCCTCGACTAAGGGACAAAGTACAACCCTTTGTGGTACAAACCAGTTGCTCAAACATCAAGAAGCTTGAAGCGTGGCTGGTGCAGGCACAGAGCTGGGGGACCGTGTTCTCTGGCGTGGCAGCTGCAGCCAGGTGAGTAACCTGCTGATGGAGGGACAATGAGCATGGAGCAATCGAAGGGACTGCAGCGTTTTCTGATGGGTCTTCCATTGCCCTGTTCGGTTTGCCGAGTCCTGATGCTCAGGGACAGTTGGGGGGCTCTTGCTGGGAGCAGGGGTCTGCGGTTGGCCTGAGCTGGGGTGGGCTCTGGGCCAGAAAGCTGCTCTTATTCTTCCGCCGTCCCGGCTGGTTTCCAGATGTGCTGGCTCCCTGCCTGCCGGGAGAGGTGCAGGCCGGCTGCACGGCACCGAGTCGGGCGGCGAAGGGCGGAAAAGCCTTCCTTTACGAGCGAACACCGGGTGAAGGCGAGGGCTGACGCTCCCCCTGCCCGGCCCCGCAACCCCCGCGGGGCGGTGCGTTTCCCGCGAAAGGCGGGCCGCGGCCGGCCGGAAGGGGCGGGCGGGCGGGCGGAAGCGGCGGGGCGGGAGCGATGCTGGCGGCCGGGCGCCGAGTGGCCTGCGCCGTGTCCGGCGGGGTGGACAGCGCCGTGGCCGCCCTGCTGCTGCGCCGCCGAGGTGGGTCAGGGCGGCGGGGCCGGGCACTGCCCTCCGCCGGCGTCTCTCAGCCCTCCTGCCCGGCCGCAGCCGTGTCCGGCCGGCGGGTCGAACGGCGGAGGAGGGGGTGGGGAGAGCTCGGGGTTAGGAGGGGTCACCGGGGCAGCTCGGGATTGTGTGAGGTGGTGGCTGTAGGGAAAAAAGGGTCGTACCGTCCGTGTGATGCCCAGCAGGGCGTTCGGGTCATGCAGGGCTACTCGCATCTTCCGAAGGAAGGCGTTACTCAAGCGGGTCTTGAAAAACACAGGTTTTTGGGTCCAGGCTGTAAGAGTTCGTAAGTCATTCCTGCCTTCGTTTCATAGGCTATCAGGTGATGGGCGTCTTCATGAAGAACTGGGACCCTCTGGATGAACAGGGAGCTTGCTCCATTGACAGAGACTGTGAAGATGCTTACCGGGTTTGTCAGAAGCTTGATATTCCTTTTCATCAGGTGTCCTACGTCAAAGAATACTGGAATGAAGTGTTCAGGTAGAAGCCTGTTTAAAACAGACGGTCTTTCAGTGTACTAGTGCTGTACCGTGTTACTGTGAAAAGTAAGGATGGACGGGTGACGGTGACGACAGTCGACTGCAGTTACTGCTGAGACAAACTACCGGAGCCTGTTTACTAGCAGGGGAATTATTTTTTCTCTCGTTCATATTTAAGATCAGAATTTATATGTTGGTTTTAGTAAGTTTTTTTCTTTTCAATGAATAGGAGATTTCACCTGAGTTGTTATGAGCGTGTAGCAATCGCTTTGTTGTGGCTCATTTCTTCTGCTTCCCTCGTACTGGCCCAACCTTATTGCAACTTGAGAAGAGAATATTTAACGGGGTACTGCTACTGTCTCTGTGTGTAATTTTCGCAGTGCATTTTACATTAACACACACTGATTCCAGCTTGCCACAAAGTGGTCGTGAACTAGCCTTGCTGCTTTAAACGTATAACAAATTTGAAACTGTTCTCTAAAGCGTGTGTTCAGATTTATGTGGATTTGCTCCACTTTAAGGGAAGGAGGTTCTGCGTAGGAAAAGCTGAGAGTTTTTCTTGGGAGGCAGGAGAAGGAGGGAAGTATTGCTGTAACAACGTAATTTATCTTTTATGCACTAAAATACATAAAAGTTGTTCCCTGATGTCCATCATCCCTTTTTAAGTAGTGCTGTTGTTACCTTGTCTTAGAAGAAACTGAGGAATAACCTAGTCACGCTACTTCTGCTTCGTGCTGAAACGACATCAGGTTCAGCACTAAACTTTTGTACAGTCGGTGAAGAAAACCGCGCTGTTCTGGGAAGGTGCACTCCGTTTTTCCCTCCTGCTGTGAGAGAACGAATAAATGTTATCAGAACTCTTGAGGGGTGTGGGGTGCCTGTAAATGACAGAGAATGAAAGATCATAGCAGATCAGCTTTTCTTTTGCTTCTCATCATTTATTAGTACAGTGTTCCCAAACGGTCCTTTGCAAGCCTTGGTTTGTTTCAGAATCCTTTTTTCTTTACTGTCATCACTGACCTTGAATTTATTGCTCCTCTGGATCTCTCTTTAAAGGGTTATTCATCAAAATCCACCTTTATTCAAGAGAATTGTTCCAGATCCCGTCTTTCCTGTGGTTTGTGCAAAGTCTGTTTTGGATCTTTACATCAGAGAGACATCCAGTAGGCATCCTTCATTGCCTTTTCTCCAGTTCTGTGCTTTACTTGAAGTTCTGAACTGACGTGAGCCTGGCTTTATGCTCAGTCTGTTATAAAGCCTCCAGCATACCCTTGCAGTATTTACAAAGGAGTATTGTGTTATCGTGAGAGTACAGTGCTGAACCAGCAAGAGGGAGGCAGTTCTGGGTAGACCCAGGTGATTTAATTATTAGTATGAATTGTTGAATTCAGAACTATTAAAGATGAGTTAGATAAAAGATAAGTTGCTTTATTTTCTATTTATCAATGTGTTGTTTAACATTAAGTTATTGTCCATTCAGCTGGGACCAGTAACTCCTGGCATGTGCTCCACTGCACTGTTACTTTGAAAAATTAAACAGGGTTGTTCAATTTTGAAAGCAAGTATTTCGTAAGAGATGAGTAGGATGTGCACGGTGGGCAGCTGGGTCTCCCCCGAGGGAGTAGTAATTTAATAAAACATGGTTACAGGATTGTGAATGATCATTTGACTATGTCTTCAGTGCTCTTTGGAGAAAATCTTCCAAGCATTGTTTTTCACAGGTTAAAATCTACTGGGTATTTTATTTCTTACATGAGATGCTTAGTACGACTGGGTCTCCAGTTGTCATGTTTAAACAACTCGTTCAGCCTCGGATAGTATTATGTAGTGGTAATGATGTTGATGTACATTTCAATCTTTATTTTGCAGTGACCTCTTAAAAGAGTATGAATTGGGAAGGACTCCTAATCCTGATATTGTGTGTAACAAGCACATAAAATTCAACTGCTTTCTTCATTATGCTATGGATAACCTTGGTAAGGCATTTTCAAGTGTGTCAGTGCAGAGTGTGTGCCGTGGAAATGCTTAAAGGATACAAACTCTTGAAAAGGTGGGGAAAAACATGAGTTCGTATGCATGCCTAATTCACGTATTTCTGTGCCAGTATTTCAGTATTTGCAAAGTACTTGGTTTTAAGTTTGCTTTTACATACAGCATCACAGAATGTTGGGGTTGGAAAGGGCCTTTAAAGGTCAGTAGCCCCACCCCCCTTGCCATGGGCAGGGACATCTTTAGCTAGATCAGGTTGCTCATATGTGGGAACAGGTTTAATTCAGGGACATACATTGCCCTGACCATCAAGTTTTACTTTCTTAGGCGGTCCTTAAAGAACAAAAGCACAAGTGCTGGCATGCTGATGAATAGTGTACATCATTTGAATAGCAGAAGTACGATTATTATCAGTACAACACTGCACTATAGGTTTCTTCCTTCGTTACTTTCTGCTTTTTTTACTGGATGTTTACAATCCCGTTTCAAACTGTGAATGTCAAGTATGTGCCTTTGTGTTTTGTTTTGGTTTGTTTTCCTTGGTAGGAGCAGATGCAATTGCTACCGGGCATTATGCTAGGACCTCACTGGACGATGAGGAAGTGTTTCAACAGAAACACGTTAAAACACCACAGAGGCTTTTCAGAAACCGTTTTGAAGTTAGAAATAGTAAGTGGTTTCTTCATTTCGTATTTTCATCCTAGATATGAAAGAGAAATTTAAACTATATTTGGTGTCATAGGAACTTCGTTACCTTACACACAGTGATTACCATTTAAACCACGGGTTTTGTAGAAGGTTGATTGCGCAAAACAGGGGGTTTACATTACTGAAAATTACCCTGACTAGTCAGGTATTACATTTTCTATTTTAAGTTCTAATCCAGGTGGAGAGGTGAGAATAAGCATTCCAGTCGTAATGAACATTCTGGAGGAACTGTAATGTGGCTTAAGGAGGCAGGGCTGTCTTCTGTAGCCTGGAGAAGTATTACAAGAAATCTTTATCAAGTATTTCCATGACTTTCATAAAATTTTCTGGTTTTAATGTTTCTTTTATTTTAGGGAATGTACTCTTTGGCTATTCAGTGTGTAATGTAGATAGAACTCATCATGGGGATATGCTGAAGTGAAACTGTAGAATTAAGGCTTTTAAACATTAAAATTAGTAACATGCTTTTATGCAGTCGTTGGACTGTATATTATTTTACTGGAACAAATCAGGTTCTCCTTCAGTAATTCAACTCTTCTGCCATATTTTTCTGTTCTCCTGTGGAAGCCTGGTTTTCCCACGTAGATCAAGGTCTGCCTGCACTGCAGTTGAAAAGTGCAAGTGCAGCATGTGCAGACATTAAGGCTACGATTCCCGGGTCAGCCGTGGTACTCGTAGCAGCAGTGCAGGTTTTGCTCTTCACTGTAGTAGTCTGCCTGCGGCTGTGCATGATCAGAGGTTGATACTGGTTTTCCTGTTACCAGTTCCAAAGCCAGCTTGATGAGTGCGGTTTTGGGTATGTCTCTGCATGGCACTATCACAGCTTTGGATGGCCGTGCAGAGATTTCCCAAATAGCTCTGCCAGAATGCAGTAAAGTAACTCCAACAAAGCTCTGATGTATAATGAGACATAAGTTACACCCACAGGGAAAGAAACTTCCAAAGCTGCCACGGTGATGTGTTTGTATTACCGCTTCTCTGCTTTCATTTGTTCTGGGCTTAAAGGGGTTTATTTGTTTCTTCATTTTAACTTATTTCTGGAGAGTTGAAATGGCCCCAGCTGGGACCAACGGTCTGTACTTGTGACAGGCTGTGATTCACGGTTGTAGTATTTTGTGATGTTCTAAACAGGCTTCCTGCCCTGTTACTGAGGTTTTGTGTTACTGTTGTGACTGAACTGTAGTCTGTGTTCGTTTGAGTCAAGAAACATGTAAGTAGAGTTTGCAGAACAGGCTGAGCTGCGAGCTCTTCAAGAGAATGGACAGAACATGATGGAAAAACTATACCAATTTTATTTCACCTGCGCAATCAGGTGACTTCGTCTATTTTAAAGAAAACAGTCGAACCCTCCTCTCCGAGCATTGGGAATAACTCTGCTGATCATTCAGATAATTGATTTATAGCAGTATGATTTCCGAGCAAAACTGAATGGCTTTTTGAAGAATGGTATACTCTTAGATATTTGAATCTTCCTTCTCTCTTTCACGTGAAATGTTTAGTACCCATAAAATGTGAAAGTTGCTTTCGTTTTTCATACTGATGATGTTCTTGCCAATGGCAGTTGCTGTATTGTAATAGATCAGGCAACTTAAGACTTTAAGATTCGGCATTGAACAATATCAGAATCTTTCTAGATCTTTTTAGTGGTGAGAAAACACCCAAACATTTTCAGTGAGATTTTGAAAAACCTGACATGTACTGCCTTTAACTTGTATTTTAAAATAACAAAACTGAAATGTTGATTGCCAAACAAAATACTAAAGTGAGTTGAACTATTAAAGGTGGTTATGTTGAGATGGTTTATGTGTTCTGCACTTTGCAGCTGTGAAACTTCTTCAAGGGGCTGACCTCTTCAAGGACCAGACCTTCTTTCTAAGTCAGGTCTCGCAGGATGCCTTGAGGAAAACCATTTTCCCTTTAGGGGATTTAACAAAAACTTTTGTAAAGAAGATAGCAGCGGAACACGGCCTTCATCATGTGCTAAAGAAAAAAGAGGCATGGTAACACTTAAACTCTTTTGATTTGTATTTCTCTATTTTGTAGACTTTCCTCAACTGTTTGTAATCTGTGACAACTCGTCTGTTTCCAAGCACCATAAGAGGATAGGTTGGGAAGCAGTTTCGTAGCTGTCTGCTTGCTTAAAAGCACTTCCATGAGCTTGTGGTTAGGTGTGTATTTTAGCTCAGAGATAATTTGTCTACCGTTGTAGACCAGGTCAAGGGGAATGTGTTCGGATGCTGTGAGCCTTAAGGAAAGCATTCTCTGTCTCAGCAGGTGAAAGCCTTCGCTCTTCATTTTCCGTAACTTCTAAAGGCTTCCTCACTATAAGTGTTTTTCAGTATGTCTTTATGGAAATTGGATCATACTGTTTTTCCACAGTTACGCTTTAAAAAAAAAAAAATTCTTTTTCTCTGAGAACTAACGCTTAAAGTTAATCCTAAAAAAATCACCTCTTGGGAGGTGATTCTCCCCCTCTACTCTGCTCTCGGGAGATCTCACCTGGAGTACTGTATCCAGCTGTGAACCCTTTCACATAAGAAGGATATAGACTGGTTGGACTAAGTCCAGAGGAGGCCACGAAGATGCTCAGAGGGCTGGAGCACAGCTACTGTGGGGGCAGACTGGGAGAGTTGGGCTTGTTCAGCCTGGAGAAGAGAAGGCTCCAGGGGGACCTTATAGCACCTTCCAGTACCTGAAGGGGGCCTACAAAGAAGCTGGGGGGGGACTTTTTACAAGGGCCTGTAGTGACAGGACAAGGGGTAATGGGTTTAAATTGGAAGTGGGGAGATTTAGATTAGATATCAGGAAGAAATTCTTCACACAGAGGGTGGTGGGGCACTGGAACAGGTTGCCCAGAGAAGCTGTGGGTGCCCCATCCCTGGAGGTGTCCAAGGCCAGGCTGGATGAGGCTTTGAGCAACCTGGTCTAGTGGAGGGTGTCCCTGCCCAGGGCAGGGGGATTGGAACTAGATAACCTTTAAGGTCCCTTCCAACCCAAACCGTTCCATGATTCTATGAAAATGTAATGCAGGCAGCAATTGTATTGTTGATGGTGTCTTGATTGCCTTTAATGTTTATATTTGTCCACTGTAAATGGTTGTTTGAAGAATGTAGGCAGTTGCTGACAGGAAAAGCAGAGCTTGTTTGGTTTTGAAAGGGTTTTTTTTTTTTTCAAGAGAGACACTGTATAATTTGTGTTACTTTTGTACTTTAACCTGAAAGAAACTCCTGGTTTTAATATACATACAGTATAGCCACCAAGGTTAATGCATTTATTTATTGAACATGTGTTCTAGTTCCTATTATTTCCTTTTTTTCCCTGTGCTTATAGCTCTCACTGATACTGTATAGAATTGGTTTACCTATGTTGGAGCAGATGTTGTGGTTTTGTTTATTTTATGAGATGTCTAGCATCATTTGGGATACACGGGGCGGGGGGGAAGTTCATCTTGGACAGATTATTAATAGACATTATTTCAGAAGTCTTTCTCTGCTTTTATGGATTCAGTACCATGTTTCCTTTTCAGAGCATGGGGGTCTGTTTTATTGGTGAAAGAAACTTTGAAAAATTCCTTCTTGAGGTGAGCAACGTTAAATCCATGACAACCTTTATGTTCTGTTCTGGGGTTCAGTAGTAATTTAGAACACAATCTACAGATAAATCTCCAACAGCTTGTGGCCCACATTAAGTAGCAATGTCCCCTCTCCCTTTGCAGTCCCAAGCCTACCCAGAAGCCAGCGCCAACAGCCCGCAGAAGTGTCTCCCCCCTCCACCAGCCAACAGTCAGCCACTCTCTGTAGTGGAAGGAGGGTGTGAGCTTGCCCTCGCCCTCCTGTGCCCGCCAGCCTCTGGCAAGTGGCTGGGGTACGAGGGGGGCAGGAGGCTGAATCCTGTGGTCCCCTAGCCTACCTGAGGATGGGGAAGAGTGAAACCCAGAATGACTGCTGATAGGAGCTGCCCTTCCTACTTTTCTCACCAGAGCAGCAGCATCAGGGAAGAGGCAGTAAAATTCTGCCTGGGCAGAGCTACTTCTTGTAAAGTTATTTTCCAATTTCAGGAGGATGTAGTGACAGCCTGAAATATGCAGGGAGGGTTTTTTGGGCCATCTTGTGACTTAAACATTCTTTTCCTATTTGTTAGTATTTAGAACCTCAACCAGGTAACTTTGTTTCCATTGAAGATAAGAAGGTGATGGGAACACACAAAGGTAATTGGCTAACCCACCTTAATAACTGCTTTTAGAGAAATGGAACGATACTGCTTATATTTGGAGGGACACATTTTGTGAAATTCCAAACCAGTCTTACAGGTTTTTCCCAGTTTGATAATCACGGAATACATGGTTTATACAATAGTAGAGCCTTGAACTACAACTGATTCTTGATTATTTATTCCATGTGGCAAGAAACTAAATGTTAATTACTAGGGTTACTCTGTTGATACTAGATGGTTGTTAATTTCATACTGAGAGACCATTGTTCACTTAATTCTTTCAAAACGATGGTGCTTCAGGTCCAGGTTCTTTAGTACCTAAACTTTGCAGAAAACATACACCATGCACCAAACACAGGCAGCTTACCTTTTCCTTCCATGTGTCCTTCCTTTGCTCTCCTCAGTTCTAGCTGCCAGAACTGAGTTCCTCTCCCAAGTAGTTTATGGAAGTAGGATGTTCTACTAGTACATGAAAGTAAGGGAAACTGGTAAGACTGAGTGGTAGCAAACCCACAAATTGCAACTGAAATAAATAAATGTCTGTTTCTTATAAATCCTAAGAATGTCACAATTGAAGTGGATTAGTTTGAAATTGTGCTTCAGGTACAGAGGAAAACTTTCAAGTAGATGTTAGTTTAGTTTGTAGTTGGCACGCTTTTCTAAGACAACTTGGGTCGTTATTCTTTGTTTAGCGGTAAAGTTTGGGGGGAATGATTCTTGCATAGTTTTCTGAAAGTGAAAGATTCAGAGCTGCTGATAGCATTACGCTTGTGTATTGCTTTAGGTTGGTTCCTCTACACAATAGGCCAGAGGGCTAGAATAGCAGGCCTGAAGGATGCTTGGTTCGTTGTAGACAAAGATGTCAGCACTGCAGATGTCTTTGTGGTGAGTTAATTAACACTGGTATTACAAATGATGAATGCAAGCACTTTGTGAGTCCCGCTGCATGGAATGTGATCCCAACCTGGGCAGAATTCTTGGCTTTCCTCTTGGGGCAGACAAGAACCTACTGGTGCAGCATCAGCAGATTTGAAACGTCTTGTCCAAACTGGCTTTTCTTGAGTAGCAAATTGGGTTAGATTTTGGCACAGAACTTTTCCAAACAAAGGGCAAATACTGAAAAGAATCAGCCAGTCTACTGAGCTCTCATTTTCTACTCTAAAACGTGAGGGGGTTGCTATGACACAGTATATAAAATGTGAATTATCTTGATTTACTATGCATTGCTACTTTCTTTTTCTAGTAAGACTAGCAGTGGCCAGTAATACAGTTTTATAATTTTGAAAACGTATACAGTATATATATAATACTGCAAATAATTGGTGTGTTAATCACTAATTATATGAGACAACTGGGAGTTCTGCAGCTTGCCAGCATCGTTAATGTTTCTGGCTGTTCATGCTGTCATTCTTGTTTGATACTGATGTGATTATAATTAGGTGTTCTGCTACTTGCTGATGTGCCTGGGAGGAAGGAGTCATAATGGAATGAAAGCTGAGAGGAGAGAAGCAGGACCACTGATTTTTTTATGCCCTAAAGCAAGGCTGTGCGTGTGTAACGCCTTTGGTGGGGAGGCGTTGAGTTGAGCAATTGGAGAAGAGGGAGGCAGCATCTTGTTGAGGTAGGATAAGGAGGGCAGTAGTATCTGAACTCAGCCTGAAGAAGGCAGGAATATGATTGGAGGGAAAAGAACACAAAGAGAGACATGACTGAGATGTAGGAGACTGGCAAATAATTCAGGCTTGGTTTAGCCTATTTTTTTTCATTAAAGACTTCAACCTGGAAGCTGATTAAGTGCTAATAAATGCTTGCTTTCTTACTCCTTTTGCTAAAACTTGATGCATCTTCTGTATTTCATGCTTTACAAGCTAATATGCTCTCTGGCAAAAATAACAGCGTTAAATAAACGTCGTGTTTTAAGGCACCATCAAGAGATCACCCCGCACTGTACAGAGACCTATTGCGGACAAACCGAGTGCACTGGATAGCAGAGGAACCTCCTGCAGAGCTCGTTAGGGACAAAATGATGGAATGTCATTTCAGGTTTCAGCACCAGATGGCACTGGGTAATCAAACCTTGTTTCGTTTTATGTTTTACTCCGTTTGTGAAACTGTGGTAGTGCTTTCAGTGTAGTTTTGCAGAAGTAGTTGAAATATTTTGGCTTGCCTTTCTGTTCCTGTAGTGTCTTTATGAATCAGTTCTGGTTAGTAGTATCTTGACTTGCATCTGTTTAACCTGGTGATGAAGGTTTTTCTTTATGACTGTGAACGTAAGGATTAACTGGCGGGTGTTTGGCCGTTTTCTGCCCTAGTGCCTTGTGTGCTGACTTTAAACCAAGATGGGAGTGTGTGGGTGACGCTAGTGAAGCCATCAAGAGCCATCACACCTGGGCAGGTAAGCTATTTGAAGTGATATTTTTTTCTTTTTTGTGTTTTGGCTTATCTGGCCAATGAAACAGAGTAGCGTTTTCTATTAGCTGGAGCAAAATAGTTAATTTATTTGCCTGTGAGAGCAGTTAGCTCTACTTTGACTATTCATCGACTGTTTTGAAGGAGATAGGTTTTGGTGTTAAATGGTCTGTTGTTATCCATATCATCTGAGAAACTGGCTTACAAGGTTTAGAAATACATGAAAGCATCTCGGTTGTTCCCATTTTCTGCGTGCCCTCTCCCAGCATATGTTCTACCTTCCATTTCCCTTCCCAAAGCCCTGGGGGCCCGCGGGACACATCAGGAGGGAAATTCACTGAGAACTATTTGTAATGGCAAGAGGGATACGGTCAAGGGAAGGGTGCTGAGCTGAGAAGGCTCCAGCCAGGGCAGATGATAGGCAGGAGAAGCCCGTGACTGCCAGGAGCTGCTGAGCTTGTAACCGGGCTCTTCACTGTCAGGCAGTGGGACCAGGCCAGGAGCCCTGTGCTCCTCCTCACCTGCAAGAACCTGCTGAGCACGACAGGGAGCCCCAGCCGCTTCCTTCCAGATGGTTTGCTCCAGTGGTCCCTTCCTATTTTGAGAAGTGCCACTGTAGCCTGGGGAAGGTGCACTGAAGATGCGGATGACGTGTATGTCGTCCCCTTTGGGACAGGAAGCTTCCCCGATCCACCTCAGTAACTGAAGAGTGTCGAGTTCATCTTACAGGAGTTTGTGATGGAATCTCCACCAGCATGTTTATATTTACGGTCACCTGAGCTAACAAATCCTTTCTGTTTTTATTACTCCTTTTTAATATCCGGTCAGAACAAATACTGGGGAATACGCTCACTGTGCAGCCGGCCTCGCGCAGCCTGCGGCTGCTCGCCATGCCGTTTGCCGCTGCTGAAAAGACTCCCCCTGTGTTTATCTCCTAGTTTGCCGTGTTCTACAAGGGTGACGAGTGCTTGGGCAGCGGGAAGATCCTAAGGATGGGGCCGTCGGTGTATGTCATGCAACAAGGCAAAAACCGAGAGGAGGGTCCAAAGAAGGAAGAGATTGACAAGATAGAACCAGCAACGTAACACGTGGGTTGGTTTGTTGAAGGACTTTGGAGAATTTGCTGCCTGAGGATAATAAAAACAATAATAACCATATTTTTTTGTTGATCTGTGTGTTGTAAAGGCCAGCTGGCCATCACGTCCCAGCTCCTGACTGTTAGCACTGAACGGGTTTAAAACTAAAGCCAATTTGGTACAGTTTTACTGGACTGGATGGTGATATTTATGTTAACACGTATCAAGGGATGTCTTAAAGTTGTTCTGTAATAGTTGTTACACATACAAGAATTTTAATATAAAAATCATGTCTGAAATTATAAATCCATCTTTTATGTGTAAGTGAAGTATTTTTTTTCCTTCCTTGAAGATACCTGTCCCGAGGTAAAGTACAGCTGTTGTTTTACAGTAAATGTATGTTTGTGTTTTGAAGTCTGGGAAAGTAATGAATGATACTTAAATTCAACATTTTGAATGAACTCTAAGCAACAGGTAGTTATTTTTCATTTTATATAGTTTGATAAGAAATGCTTTGAATCATTAAGCTGTCTTAAGTAGTGGTTCAGCTGTTTACATAATTCCAAATTACAAATCTAGGACCTTAGAAACAGCCTTGATTGTTAGTTCTTTTTCCCACAGCTGACTATTTTTTTGTTAACTGCTGAGGGCAGAGGCTGTTTGGTTTGTCTCGTGGAGAAGAGAATGCATGGTTGTGCTTCAGAAAAATGCAAATTCATGTGCATTTCCTGATTACGTGGCTAACTCAATATAGACCTGATGATACCCATGTTGAGACATTATGAAGAAGAGCTGGATGCCCCCGTCTCGATTATCTACGTCTATAAGGATTGGGTGCACACTGAGGACACCCTAAGCTTCATTACAGCGTGTCAACAAAAATGAATTCCTGTCTTTCAGCGACATGGTAAGTGTCCCTGAAGTACAGCTGTGCAGGAGCAGGACTTTCTGGGTGTAGAATTTTGAGATTTGCATCCATTTGAGCAGTAGGAAAGCCTTACCATGAATAGACCTTTTCAGCAGACAACAAGACATGGATCGTGTAACTGCAAAACCATGGCTCGTGTCAGCTAAAGGCTGGGAGTGAATTGCAATCTCTGTTGTGCCCGGTGAGTATGTTTGAAACCTGTGTTGCTGAGTGTATAATGGCTGAAAAATTGCACTCCAAGTGCAGTTTTATTCCAAAAGTGCTTGTGTAAAACCTGTATTAATTGCTCTCCGGGTTTCCTTCCTTCTTGGTGGTGCTCCTGCCTGAGCTGGTCCTGCGGAGCTGGAGGATGGGGCTGTCCCCCATGCAAGGAGAGCAGGGTTGTCCTCTGGTTCTGTTTTCACCTGGGATGCCTTCTCTGGAGAGGTGAGACGTCGCACAGGTGTCATGAAGGGTTTCATTCTCGCTGCGGCAGCTAAGTGTTTATGGTCCAGCAGTAAAAGCATTGGCTGTCAGCATTGGCTGTCAGTGTTCGCGTTCGCTTGTAGGACTGAAAGAAGCTTTCATCCTCCCACTTCAAAATTAAGTGTTCACGTGTTTGCCCTCTTCAGCTGCAAACAATGGGGAACAAAGCTGACATACTGTTTTTATGAAGCTTCCCCCCCCCCCCCCCCCCCCCCTTTTTAAAATACAACTATCTTTTCAGCATACTTAGAAGAAAAAGAATAACCTTTTTTTGGATGCAACATTCAAGTTTGTACAGATATATTTATATATTATAGAATCATAGAATGGTTTGGGTTGGAAGGGACCTTAAAGATCATCCAGTTCCAACCCCCCTGCCATGGGCAGGGACACCCTCCACTAGACCAGGTTGCTCAAAGCCTCATCCAGCCTGGCCCTGAACACCTCCAGGGATGGGGCACCCACAGCTTCTCTGGGCAACCTGTTCCAGTGAAGAATTTCTTCCTGATATCTAATTTAAATCTCCTCGCTTTCAGTTTAAACCCATTACCCCTTGTCCTGTCACTACAGGCCCTTGTAAAAAGCCCCCCCCCAGCTTCCTTGTAGGCCCCTTCAGGTACTGGAAGGCTGCAATAAGGTCTCCCCGAAGCCTTCTCTTCTCCAGGCTGAACAAACCCAATTCTCTCAGCCTCTCATATCTCAGAGTTCAGCCCCTGAACACAAGGCTTAGGCCTTCCTGGAAGCTGGGACATGTCTGTGTGCAGCCGTCTGTGCTGGCTCATCTCCGCAGGTCATGGGATAGGACCGGAGTGAAGATTCACAGCGCACCCTGCGCTACCTGGATTTCAGGATTGTGCTCTTCCAGGATTAAGGATACAACTTCCCCTTCCACTTTTATTCCCAAACCAGAATGTTCAAATCTTGCTTTGTCCGAAAAAAACCTTTCAGCTTGGAGACTTCAGCGCAGGGAGGTGTGGCGAGGGTATCTGCTGTTCTGTCTCTACATGGGAAGGAGTCGGGTTCTGCAGCCAGGGACAGCGGGTTGAGCCGCAGAGGGATCTCCGTGCTGCTGAACAGCCCCAGAGTCCGGCCGTGGAAGCGTGCAGCCCCATCTGCTCGGCAGCGATGCCTTTTTCTAGCTGCATCCCCTTTAGAAGATGGAGCATGTAATATGGAGGATGCAGAGAGAAGTGAGTCTCCTGGTTGCGCTCCTTAAGTGTGTGACTCCTCTGTGACTCCTCTGTCAGTCACCTCCATGGTACCCAACACCCAAGTGGCTGAGGTTTCACCACAGCTGTAAGCCGCTCTCGGTGGGAACTGCCACCAGGGGATGAAGCCCTTTCATCTCCTGCCCACTCGTCCTGATACTAATGGGTGTTTCTTCAGGTTCTCCAGAGGCCTGGTGGGCTGGAAGCCAGGAAGAAGCTTCTGAAGGCTAGAGGCTGTCCATGGTGAGGGGGAAAATGTGAAAAGCTAATGTGGAGTGAGGCCAAGGTGAAAACATGGTGTGTGGGCTGGGGAGGTTGGAGCCAGCTGATCTGTCAGGGAGCACAGGATCAGAGAAAGGTTGAAACTGCAGGTTTCTCTGAATGCCTTAGTTGATGCTTTCTTTAAATAAATTGCTGCATTCCTCCAAGCAAAGAAAGACCAACAGCCCTGACTACTACCAAGGCCAAACCCCTCCAACTCAGACAGGTAAACAAACAAAAAAGATGCATTTTCCATGCAAGAAACAGGGAGAAAAATGGATGAGGGGATAGGTACTGGCCTTCTGGCCTGGAAAATGTGAGTGTTACGAGCTTTGTGGTAGCACACACAGCTGGGAGACGAGGGTGACAATAGTTGAACAGGGTGTCCTACTGAGGAGGAACATACCTGCAACCATGCGCAGTTTATGATTAACATTTTAAAAAAGCTTCCTCTGCATTTGTATGTGTTTGCGTGCTTTAATGAGTTAAACACAATGAAATCATCCATGATAAATGTGATATTTGCCTCAACACGGCATGCTCGGATGATGCAGCGAAGCGGCGTGCCGTTTCCAGCTTCAGCACCAGGAGGCACCAGGACATCGTGTTCGTCCCTCCCAGCCATGTACTGCTCATTGGGAGGTGGTGACTATAGCAATTAACTCATCCATAATTGTGAAGTTTTTCCTTTTCCTTAGATTTTTTTTTTGCTGAGCCGATACATTGGAGGGATTGTCAGGCGGTGGGTTTGCTCAAGGCAGGGCTAAAGCTGCGCTGCCGTTCCATGTTACCTCTGAGCTTGGCTGAGAAGCAGCAGCTTTTCAGAGCCCGACTTCCATCGGCAGCGATCACGGTACGAGTCAGGCCGGTGCCAGCCCCGACAGCAGGCCAAACACACGCTTTTTATTGAGTTCAGGTCCCGCCCGCCCTATGTCCCCTGCGCCGTGCCATGCTGTGCTGGCCGTTCATCTTCACGGTCACTCCTAACCTTCATCTAGCTCCTGGAGGTAAACACGAGAATTGGGGTTTTGGGGTGGTTTTTTTTGAGAACTAGCACCAGATTCTTACACTTATTTGGGTGTGCGAGGGGGTCTGATGAACACTGACTTCTGCATCTCCTGCATTTTACTAAACGTATAGCATCGGCTAGAGAAACCTGAGAATGGAAAAGGTTAATAGACTCCTCATACTCTATATGCTGTAAAATTGCATAGAAATTTCTTTGATACAAAAGAGCTTCAAACTCACTCTGAAAGTTTTAAGGTCTTAGAAACAATGAAATACACGGAAAGATTCCACTTAATCAGACCTGACCTAGAGAAATGACATTTTCCCAAGGCACCGTCCCAGTCTGGACTTGGATAATTCAGTGCCACAGTTCCCATTCAGTAGCACCATCTTTTGAAGATGCTCCCAGGAAGACACCGGCCTTGTAATTACAGCACACCAGTTCCTGTGGGGAAAGAGCCACAGGAGACCTACTTGGACGTTTCATCAAGACAGGGACCCATCCTGGATTTCTCCAGTCGTGCTGTGGACGCTCACGATGGAAACCCCTCTGGTGCTCTGGTTCCTGCAGGGCTCCTGGGTTTGTGTCTCTGGGGCTGCGCTGAGCTGGACGTGCCCTGGCGGCAGCTGTTACCCAGCAGCTCTGGCTGGCAGATGGGTCGTCTGGGTTATCCTGCCAAACAAACGTCAAGTTGGACTTTTGGACAAATGGTGAATTCTTCTTCTTCTTTTGCTCTGAGAAAGCCCCTGGGTGGGAAAGAGGAGACTCAGAGCTATGTAGCATTGGCTCCATGGGAGCCAGCTGTTTCACCCCTCTGTGCATCCAGTTCTCTTCTGCTTTTCATGCAATCTGGTCAGGACAGAGATGAGGGGTTCACCCACGTTCTCTGGAGCAGGGAAGGTGCCCTGTGTGCTGCTCTGCCCTGGGGCAGGCGCTGTAGAGATTCCCCATCTCCCAGTCTGGTGCTTTCTCCAGGGCTGGTGAACACCAGCACAGCAGGAAAACCCTGGGCTGTTCCCACTGCTCACTGCAGGAGGAGAGACTGAGGAGTCAGAACCGGCAATGCAACATTTCTTCTCTTATTGGCTTCAGGTAAGTTTGCATCTGAAAATAGGATGAGCAGTAGCACAGATTTCTGGCAACCTGTGCCTCCCGGGGGCTGCATCCCCATCCCAGCTGCAGCTCCCGCCTGATGGCAAACTCAGCCCGTCGGTTACGGCTTCATTGTGCTGGACCAGGCTTTGTATTAAATTATACACATCAAAGAGGGATGGATTATACACATAAAAAGGACTGGTACACGAAAATGAGATAACTAGCTATGAGGCATCTGGTGGATTTAAAATATGTGCTGGGATTAAAGGTAGTTTTTATTTTAATCCAGTTACTTAAGGTGGGTTGTTCTACTGTCCACACAATTTTCTCTGTCACTCCTCTCTGGGAGTATGTGAAGGACTCAACAGGTTGTGTCACACTGAGCAGCTCCGTGGCAGAGGAACTCCTAGCGAATTTGCTGTAGTGAAACTGCGTGATCAACTTACTACAAGTGTGAAAGGTTCCAGGTATGGCTTTTAGATTTAAGATCGTTTTATGTTCTATTAGTACTTAATAGCTCTTGTAATACCTATAGAAATGAATCAGAATAGCCTACACTGATTTTAAATATTAAAAGTGTTTTGTGGTATAAGATTTTATCACTGAGCTAGCTTTACACCTAGCTTGTAGGATGGAGGAGATGGTAAGAAAAACCTCTGTGAACTGATGAGTAGCCAGGTATCGAATCTTACTGAAGCTGCGTGGCCATGGAGCAGGGACTGTCCTGGTCTGGTGTGTCTCCTGTGGACTGCGATTCAACAGCAGTGCTTGAATTACAGAGCAAGCAGGAGAATTCCCTACTGAGAGGAAAGGATCGGAGACTGATGACTTTTAAGGTGGCTCCTTGCAAGTTACCGCCTTTCGGAGTCCAGAGGCTGAGCATCACTGGCGGATCGGAAGGAACGTGTAGGTACTCTCTAAGCACAAAAACTTGATCCTAGGGAGCAGAGCAGGCAACTCTGCTCGTGTGCTGCTTGCTCCAACTATCTAACCCTGTAATTGCACGGGGCATCAGCTGTAACTCACCCCCGCAGCTAATGCTGCTGCACTGGGCACCGGCCATGAACATCCAGCCCGTGCAGGCAAACCTCCTCTACAGTTAGAGAGAGGCAGGTTCAACAGGGATGGAGCTTGCAGCACATCCCCAGGGATGCATGGCGTGTATCGCTTTTGCCCGAGGAGGCAAGCTACACCCTCTGCCAGAAAGGGGAGAGCTCTGCTGCCGGTCTGCTCCAGTGAGAGGAACCTCTTTTGGGGTCACCTGGGTTGCGGGGGGACTGGCTCTGCCGCAGGGAAGCCGTGCATGGGGCAGATGGCTGCTCGGGAAGCTGGCACGTCACTTGAGCGAGCGAGAAAGAAAATAGGCGAGCCGCTTTTGGTTTGTGCTTGGTATAACCTAGATGGGACCAGCCAGGAACGTGTCCTCTCTTGGACAAGCCGCTGGCAAAGAGCCGTGGATCAGGCGGGCTTTGGTGGCGTGGCAGCTTGGTCCCTCCTGACCGCCCGCTCGCTCCCATGAGCTTGGCCATTTTGTGCCAGCAGAAGGAATTGTAACCCCTAACCCTAAGCCAGCAGGTCTTTTTCCTGACCCTTTCCATCCCCAAAACCTGTTCCCTGTGCAGCTGGAGGTGAAGGAGTTAACTGTTCCAGGCTTTCTCATTTGTTTTATCCAGAAAATTGAAACATGTAATAAAACATACTGATTTTTCTCAAAGTCAACGCCTGATTTACTGCTTCACCTGGAAACTTGTTCACTTCGCTGGCTCCCAACCCCAGCTTGTTTTGTACTGGTTTCAGCGGGATGTTCCTAACCTGAAGGGACGACGTGGAACGGATCCAGATGAAAGGAATATTTATTTCCCTTAAAACCAGGTATTTTTTCCCCTCTTAAAACATGAAATTACTGCTGTAGGTTCTTTTTTTTTTTTTTTTAAATCTGATGAGCATGCACTAGAAATGCAGCTGTTTTGATTGAAGAGCGCTCTTATCTCTCTGTACCTTCAGGGTGCTCGCCCCAGCACAGCTATTCCACTATGGGTGCCTTGCCTTGTGCCATAAACGTGTTGTTTTTCGCTTTCTGAGCACTCGTGCCATCGCAGAACCCGCCTGTTTGCCTTTCTGCTGCAAACCCTCCAGTCGCCCTTGGCGAGCGCTCGCTAGCGCTGGGAGATTTGCCGCTGTGCCGTGATTTTCCAGCAGTGCGGTGCAGGGGCCGTGGAGGCCCCCTTGGGATTGCCATCCCCACGGGAGCTCGGGTGCAACCTGCCGCCTCCGGCTGATGCTCTGCCTGGCCGAGGATGCTCTGGTGCGTCGCGTGTGGAGCTGGCTGAGGAACTCGCCCTTTTAGTCCTGCCACTGCTGCGTGGTGCCGGTGGGCTCCGGGGGTTGACACGCACCGTGTGGCTGTAGGGGCTCTCCCCACAGATGCTTTTCTAAGGTCCTTCCCTGCCCCACCGGTCACATCCATCACCTGTCCACGCAGAGGGAACAGCGTCTGGGAAGCGTCTGCTTGCCAGGGTTTTGGGAGGAGACCTGTTCCTTCCTCTGCGTCTCGCCCAGCAGAGCTGGTGCTGGAATCACTCCTACTTTATAAATAATTTCACTGCATTTAAAATCATCACGCACAGGGACCCACTGCTTCAGTTGCCCTGTTCATACAGGGCTTCGCACGCTCATTATTTCTTTGAGTGTGTGACCAACAAAAACACAGACCCAGCCCCAGGTTCTTCACCTGGAAAGGGTGATACAGGCTTAATGTGCGAACAAGATCATTCCAAACAACGGGCTTCCAAGGAGCTGCCGTCAAATGACCGAAAGCAAGAGGTTTTCTTGCACAGTAGCCCAAGGACAGACACCAGCACAGAGTTCCTGTGGGCGCCTGGGGGCACTTGCAAACACTTGTGAGTATTTAGAAGCCCAGGTAGGTGCAAAACTTGCTTGGCAAGAAGGGAAGTTTTACAAGACACCCCCCACCTTGGGCTTAGTTGATATTTTCATTCATAGTTTGAATGAGGAAATAAATGGTAGCTTGTAACGGCAGCAGATGCTGCCAAAGGACTCCAGGCATCCTCACGGACAGGACTAAAATCCAAAATGAATATGACATACTGGAGAATGGACCCAAAAATCAGGAGACTAAAACAGACAATGAGTCCAGTGCAAATTGTTACTTACAGGGAGGAAAGTGAGCTGCATATGAACAAGCAGGAGCATGAAGGCAAGGCAGAAGCTCTGCAGAAGAGGCGGTGGGGGCCAAATGCATCCCAGCCTGGCCCTGGCACCGCAGGTGAAGTTGTTGTGGGCAATGGTAACAGCTCAGCAGGGCTCTGGGGATCTTTCTGCAACCCCCCCGGACCTCGCGGGAGCATCCTCTGCAGCTGAGCGAGCTGCACGTCTAAGCATGGCATAAGGACATGGACAAACTAACTCGTCATGCTAAAAACTGCTACTCCTGGTTCTTCACAGAGGTACTGGAATTGCCATTCACAGTTTTCAGAACATGAGACAAATCCCCATGTATCCTGGGTTTTTGGAGCAGCTGGGCTATGTGATTGCTTAGGTTGCTGCAGCCTTGTCACGACATGATGCTGCCATGGGACCATCTCTTCTGGAGGCTTTTTTTCTTACAATTTGGTTAGACTAAATGTCATTGTAAAGGTTAGGACAGGAAAGGGAAATGAAATAGAGGTATTTATTATTATTATTTTAATTTATTTATCTATTTATTTATTGTTTATTATTTCTTTCTTTTTTGGTTGTTGGTAGGCCTACCTCTTGCATTTTGTGGGCTGCCCTGGTCTCTTCTCTCTCCTTGCCATCTCCAGAAAGGCTACATTAGACCTGGGAAGGGGCTGAAGAAGGGCAAGAAGGAAGGTTAAAGGGTGCAGCAGCATTTCTGTGCAAGCAGCAATTACAGATCCTAGCTGTTCAGGTGGAAAGAGACAACCTGATCGCTCTAGGACGGAGCATATCTGCCTCTTTGACCTGGAGCAGGTGACTGAGAAATGATTGCTCACTGCCTCTCGTGGTGCAGGCCAAGGTGTCCCTCACAGGGGACAGGAATGAAGCTGAAGATGAGCAAGAACATGTTCTTGCTGCTTGTGACTGAATCAGGCAACCCACTGCGTGCCAGAATGTCCTGGTTTAACCTCAGCCTGCAACTCAGCACCACATAGCCGCTTGCTCACTCCCTCCTGGTGGGATGGGGCAGAGAATCAGAAGAATAAAAGTGAGTAAAAGAGTAAAAAAACCCCAAACCTTGCCATCTAAGGTGAGCCTGATGATCCCCTCTTCCTAAACATCTGCTGCTGTTACTGGAGAGAGGATCATGGGCTGGTCTGTCCTGCAACTATCCTGCTTACGTGAAAGCCTAAGGCTTAATTATTCTTTTCCACAGTAAGGTGAACTAATACACGAGAACAAACTCAAGTATTAGTGTTCCACCAAAAAACAAACTTGTAAATTTAGAATAGTTTCCCTTTGGGCTAATTGCTTGGGTTTGTTTAATGGCAAGTTTTGGCCGGGCTGTTTGCAAATTGAAGATCCTGCCTTTGATTTTGCCCCTAAATCAGTAACCAGGCTCTCTTCCCTGACCTCACACCCTCCTGGTTTATTGCCCACTGTTTAGAAACATTTATGGAAAAGCTGGCCAGATGATAGCGAGAAATACTTCTATTTTCAGAAAGCTGGCAGACACGTGCAGGTCACCGCTGTGCCTCGTGAGACGAAGACTTGCGCAACTACAGAGGGAGCAAGACCATGGCTTGGCCTCAGTTGGCTTGAGAAAGCCGAGGAGGTAGCCAAGAAAGTCCAAAGAGGTCCTTCTCCTTGCAGGCTTTCATGGGCTGGGCACCTCACCCCCTCTAGCTCCTCTCCCAACCTTGCTTTCTAAACCCAGTGATCTCCTGGCGGTCTCCTTTGCTCCGGGTTAGCGGAGGGCGTTCTTCTTCCACGGACCATTTCCAAGGGGTGAGAAACGCAGTGCAGGCGGTGGTACCCTGTGTTGGCAAAGGGCACTGGGCTGGAAGGGGAGTTGCGTGCGTGGTGTCCACCCGGAGCAAACCCCATGAGCCACCACCCCGGGCTGGAAGCATCCCACAGTGAGCAGCGCTGGTGGCTGGTTCCTCGGCGAGAGCGATGGGTACCCGTACATCCCCTCCCCTGCTAATTTCTAAATCCCAGGAAATGCTGTTTAGACCCTCAACACCCGTACTACGCTTACAATAAACCACCAGAGGAAGAATGCAAGTTCAAAAAAAAATTCCTTAATTTATTGTAAATTCTCCTTTCATCTGTGCTGCAATTCCAGTGTTCTGCACATTAATAAATATACATTTGTTAAAAAAAAAACAACCTCCAGTGTCTAATCTGCCATAAAGCTTTCGAAAAGTCATAAAAATAGGTTTTAATTTTTTTTTTTTTTTTTGTGTCATTAATACAACCGACCCTCATTTACTGCAACAATTCTGATCAAAATAAAAACTACCTACATCTCACTGGGACAAAATATACATACACAGATGTAAAAACAACTAGCGCGGGTCCTACACGATGCCTGAGCACACAGGTGCCCGACCCTTAAAACATTCAAAACTTTTTTCCAGTCAGAAATGTCACGCAGCGTGTTGCATAATCTGTAAAGGAACAGCCTCCTTCCTCCCTCTCCCCTTCCAAAGGTCTCCTTTGAAAAATCCACAGGAATAGAATGAAACCAAGATTACAGTCTGTATTATTTTGTTTTTCCTAAACTCCTGTATTTTATTTAACCTGATTTTCTGTGTGGTTTTTTTTCCCTTTCACGCACAGTTACACAAACAAAACACAGTATTTTCTCCGAAGGGCTGCTAGGGCGAGCCAGGAGCCTCTGAAGGCCTTGGCAGTGGAGGGCCACCCCACCGCCGCCCTGTGTTCCCACCCCAGGACCCGCCAGCCCAGCTCTGCCCCACGCTGTCGGGTGCAAACTTTGTCACCCCTCACTGTTCCTTGTGAACGCTGCGGGAAGGTGAAGGCGGTGGCCAGGCCACGCTACACTTGACTTTCAAGCAAGTTTTGTGGGGAACACGAAGCCTTAAGCCTTCCACGTGCTTTCTGAAACACCAAGCAGGCCAGGGCTTCGTTGAAGAGCTGGGCAGTGAAACCACGCCATCCTTAACGCCCCCTATTTCTGCTTTGATTCGCAACGTGCCGACGCCAGCGGGAAAGAAATTAACAGTAAAATACATCCCTGCGCCGGAGCAGGGCCCGCTCCTTGGGGCATGCGCAGCGCTGGCTTGTCGCAGCGCCAGGCCAGAGTCAAAACCTACCACACCACGGCACCGCTTGTTTTCTTGCTCTTGGTAAGGGAAAGAGTGATTTGACTTCTTCCAGACAAGGACCGTGTTGGAATCTTAGACGAGGATATGACTTCTTTTTAGGCCTGACGTTCAGCTGCTGAACATTCCAATGCGCTTGAAAGAAGAGGTCAAAACACCAAGAAATGAAAATGTAAAATATTTTTTGTGGGTTTTAGAAGAGGTTACTAAAAAAAAAAAACATACTGTGTCCTCAAAATGTTCCAAAATCTGTCAACGCAACTTACAGTCACAGATTTCGATGTCACCTTTACTGTGTTGCTTTGAAAACCGCATTGCGTCTTCAGGTGGCTTCCATGCAAGCCTCAGCTACTTTATCAAATGCCAAATTCAAGTAAAATTGTGCAATGTTCATATAAAAAATATCAAAACCTCTTTTAATTGGTTTCCTATTATCAAATTAAGAAGATCAGTATAAATGTAAAATATACAAAGGAAATTTTTCTTTAGCGACACCATACAAAATATATAAAAGTATCTACACTTTTTATATATATATATAAAGGATTTTTTTTCTTTTTTCTTAAGACATGTCCATAGGGGGGGGTAAGTGGAGATGCTGGCATAGAAACGAAAGGACACTTGTTGGGATATTCCTCCCTAGAGCCCAGCAAGCCGAAGGGTTCACACTGTAGCCGGACAAAACTCCACGACAGACATCTCCTGGCGCCTGTCTTAAGGCTGACGGATTGACTTACTGTAGGTCCACCGCAGCAATAATGTGTTTTTCCTCGGTTCTCCCCAGTAGAAAGCAACCCCTGCAGCACTGTCCGCGCTGCGAGCGGGTATCCGTCCCTCACAGTGCATCCCTGTGGCCATTTCCACGTGTTTTGACCTGGGATCGTGACGCGCGGAGCGTACCACACGGCAGCCTTATCGCAGGCACATCTGGGCGCTGTGTCTCCGCTGCGAGTAGCCAGGAGTCCTTCCTAACGTGAAGCCACGCGGGAATCGATGCCCACCTTGTCCTCCTCGCTACGCGGCCGCTCTGATTGAAGTCCGAGGCGGCGACCCCGCGGCGAGGAGTCCAGAACCGCGCAGCAGCGATCACGGTTTCCTGATGGTTCAAATTGAAGTTTCGTTACTGCCTCTGTTAGCGAGAAGAAGCAATCGTGCAGGCTTAGGGTTAAACGGGCACAGGCAAACCCCTCCACCCAAAACCACCTCATCCTTTGGAGTAAGGGCTCACGCTCCGTGAAGTTAGCACACCCTGCCAACCCAGCGCTTGCCGGGGGGATGCTGCCCTGGCGGGGAAGAGCAGCTGGGTGAAACAATTCCAGGCAGCACACAAGAGATGCGCTCTTTGGAGGGAGCTCTACGGAGGGACTGTATTTGGCTAACGCTTAGGTGAAGGTGTGAGGTTCACACACAAACCTTACAAGCCGTCAGAAACCTGGTATTACAGACAGATTCATGCATTCTGCTGTCAAACAGCAGTTCTAGGGTACACAAAAGGTGTGGAGATAACAGTTGCTTAGTACAAGCTGGCTAGTCATCCTCACCGATGAACGCATCGGCTGGTGGCAGCACGGAGTTATTGCTTGCTAAAGCCACCTCTGTTTCCTGGCTAACCAGGATATATTTCAACAGCCAATTCCAGCAACCCGAAGATGTACTTTTACAGTGAGCTGGGCACGGTGTGTGCACCCAACATGGGTGTCTAAAGCACGGCGGGACAATGTCGCTGTTAAAGCTGGGAGAGAATTTTTCTCTTGGTCTGGAGAAAGAACGAAACAATCATTCATGATAATGCAAGGAAGACTATGTGCGTAAAACGCTTGCGCAGAGTTTACGTGTGGCTGTTGTCCTCATTTTAAATGCAAGAATTATGATAGTAACGAGGTTTCTGAGAACACCCTTTGGCTGAAAGCTTGCTCAGCCTTTTTTAACGTTTGATTTAGCCTACAGTGGCAAATACGCACACCGATCGCCACGCAGCGGGTGGGAATCACGCACCTGGTAATCCAGCATCACCAGTTTGATATGGCACTTTCTCTGCAGCCTGTGGGCCTCCTATTCCAGCAATGGTTTCCCTCTGCCCAGCTGGACACCCACCCCGTGCTCCCCCCAGCCTAGCACCTTGCAGCCCCAAACACTGAGCTTCCTAAGGGGTCCTTTCCACTGGGGTCTTGGCCCCATCCGCCCTCCTCCATGCCGGCTGCCGGACACCCACAACAGCTCGTGCTGGTCTTACTGGACACGCATCAAGAAGTGCTGGTCCACGTTTGCCCTACGCTTATCCTCTTCCTTGCGTGCCTGGTACCGGCCAAATTTTAATTAACCCCCACTAGTGATAGGTCCCTAACGGCCACAAACACTCTCCTTGCTGCAGAAGGGGAGGGCAGGTAAAAAACAGGAAAACCAAGGGGGGGTAAAGGTGAAGGGTTGGGGGCAGAGAAGCAGAGGCAGGGGGTAGCCCTGAGCAGAGCCGCCCTGGGGGCACTCATGGCTCCCGAGGCCATAGGTGGGCACTGCTGAGCCGACCCGGGTGCCTGGCAATGTGAGGGAGTAGAAAAAATCCCCTCCTTGTCCTGGTGATGGGCTGGGGAGTGAACAGATAATTTGTGTGGACGTAGGAGCCTGGTTCGCTGGGACCAGGGACTACCATGCTGAGCGCAGCGAGTCCCACAGCAAGGGGCCGGGGCAGAGCTGGGTTGCTGTAGTCCCCAGTGTGCCACTAACACATCGGCTTCCCGATTCAGAGCATGCCAAGGTGACCAGTGACAGGTGTTTGTCACGGCTCATGACACTTGGTTTTGGCCTTCTCATCAGCGAAACACCGTGGCTTGCAGACACGCTACGGACAGGCACCCAGGACAGTCACTGGTGAAGGACTCTCGTCCAGCCACCAAGTGGAATCCTTACTCAGTGGGAGTTGGGGCTGGAAAACAAAAGGAGGGGCCAGAGCCACGGGAGGTCTGCCAGGGCATCCTGATGTGGCACTTACTCCGAGTCTGAGGTGTCAGCGTGTCCCGTTCCCACGTGGACGTTCATGGCCATGCCGTTGAGCTGGTCTCGAGACTGCTCCCTCCGAACATTTTTTACTGTCACCCCCGAGTCTGAGGGAGAGCGGACCCCATCGTTTGTCCCCAGGGAAGTAGTCCTGGATGAGATCGTGGTCTGATTGTAATCCGATAGCTTTTCCCTCAGTCGATTCTTCATATTCTTATCCACCAGCGGGGGAGGGTAGGTGACTTTATTTTTTAAGATGCCTGTTACGGAAAAGAGGGAATAATGAAAAATTTGAAACATATCAGTAAGTTCATTTATCAAAATGAACATATCCAAGAAGTCACATTTTGTATTTCTTAATCAGATTTCTAGTTTGTCACTTTATTTCAAAACCAAAGTATTAGACTTCAGCAACTACCTACTAGCTTCCCATGGCGTATCTGGTTACACAGGCTGGAGCCATTTGGGAAGTGCTCTTCCCTGACAGAGCTACCATATGAACTAATGAAATACTCATTAACCCCCGGTCTCCCAGTCCAGCTGTGAAGCTGGGATGGCCATACTACCTTTCCTCTGCTCTGGCTGCTGGTTATTCTGGTGGGACAGAGGTCTGTTCTCCTTCTGCTGCCCTTCATTCTCCTTGTCCTGAGGCGCTTCGTTGCTGTGGTTCACCTGGTTTTCTCTGTGAAGCTCTACGTTGACCTTGGTCTCGACTCTGAGTTTCTGCTTCCCGCTGGCGTCCTCACTGTCGCTGGCTGTCACGCACTCTGTGGGCCAATAGGGTTTCATATGATTGGGAAGGCTATCGACTGCAATGCAAAAAAACACTAGCTCGAAAACCACTTTTGATCGGTTTTCTCAACAGCTGCCCGGCCAGTCCTGTCCCCTGTGGCTGGGGAGGAGCTGCCTGTCCAACCACAGCAATGCTTCAGGCAATCCTGGCTGGCCTGTGCTGCCCTTGGGGTGCAGCAACACCCACCAAACATGCCTGCTAGGATGGCAGGGTGTCCAAACCCTTCCCAGGGCAAGGTCACTGGCTCCATTACTGAGAGGTGTGAGTCAAAGTGCCCTTTCAGGTCTCCAGGGCCAGCGATCCCACCAGCTCACTGGGGATGCTGGCTCCTGAGGGGTGAAGGCACCGACACTGTGTCTGCACAGAGCACCAGCACACAGCCTGGATGTTTGTCACTCTAAGCTGACTTATCTCTGGGACAAGATGAAATGCCTGCACTCTGTCACACAGTGTTGATATCAATGGCAAATGATCTCCCACACTTTAGGTTCATGAGCTCCCCAATCCTGCTAAATCCTGTACTGCAGGAGGAGAGGCAGGTATTTCTTCCCCCTGCCCTCAGAATAATCAGCTCCTGCCTCCTCTTCCTTCATACCAGACTTTCCTGGCTGTGTAGCAGCTGTTTGCAAAACCACTGCCTGAGTCTGAGCACCGTAAGTCACAGCTCTGCTCAAGCATCCTTTTACTTGCTCTCAGTCACCCCTGTGAGCGAGCCCTCGGGAGGAAGAAAAAGCAAGGCCCAGTGGTAAGGGTGCTGTCTCAACTGCATTGCTAGTCTAGCAAAATTGTACCATCTACTCCAAAGCTATTTTAAAAAAGGCATAAGCCCATTTTCCTCCCCTCGCACTAGAAGTACCTTTGGGCGTGCTGTGGAGCGGGCCACGTTCATTATTTTTGGACGTGGACGTGTTCCACTTTTTCTCCGGCTCCAGCCCATCTTCCTCGCTGTCTGATGAATGGGAGGAGGCGTAAGAGCTGCTGTGTTCATCAAGGGACAGTTCGCTGTCGGAGTCTGAATCGTGCTCTACAAATGCGGAAAGGGGAAGCGCAGCGGTGAGAGTGCGGACAGGGGTTGAACAGATCTATCTGACAAATGCACGAGGAGAAAGGAAAGGCAGGTGTCTGGTTCAGGCCACGCCAGGGATGAGCTCTCATATCCTACGTGTACATAGGATTAATTCACAAGGACGGTGGCATCCATCTACGTAATTCTGGGAAGCGCAACTGCTTGGCTCGGCTCAGGGCAGGACCTTTTATGTGCGTGGGAGGCGCAGAACAGAACGGGGACGCTTTTTACCCTATTCGCTATGCAGAACAGTAACTCTGCAAGATCTCAATCAACACAACGCACAGGCAAACCAGGGTACCTAGAAATATTAAGTATCTGCAGATGTACTCTTAAAAACTGCTATAAGGCAACAGAATTTAACATGAAGATCCCAAATGAAAGGAAGTCAGGCAAGAGACACTTCTCATTTTCTTGTACAAAACACACAGCAGTAAAAGAGGATATTGCCTCAAGGTCTCACACGTTAAAAGATCTCCAATTGAAAATGAAGAGCAACAGCACATAACTTGTGAGGAAGAAAGTGGACGCCAGAAACTGTCAGCAGCTGTGACAGCTGTCAGATTAAAACTGAACCATCGCAAGAGGCAGATACATGGTATTTCCATTCCAGGATTCCCTAGTAAAGCAACTACTCATAGCTCGTTATGCCAAAAGCATAATGAGAATCAAACACACCAAGTCAGACTAACTATTCTTCCTATTACAGAAGCCTTTGAAACAAAGTGCTGAGAAGGAAAAGGTGCACAACTGGGCCAAAGCATTTAGAAATAATTCTTACCATTGGATTTTGATGGATTCCTATGAAAAATGGAGGAATCTGCCTCAGTCTGACCGGCCCTTGCTTGACTTGAGGATCCACTGAGCTTATGAGCAGCCTCATCCCTTAGAGAATAAAAACAGGGGACAACTTTCATGGTCATTTCACTGTTCTTAACAACAAGGCAGACATGCAGATGAGATTCTTGTGGTCAAATGCAGACAGCTGCAGTGGCCGCTGGCCAGCCTGGGCTTGTTTGTCAGCGTGGTCACTTTTACAGCAAGACATATGTTATCCTAATGTAGCTGTCTGCCTTTGGCCATGTGAATCACACCCTGAAAAAGCCTGAAGTTAATAAGCCAAAGCCCACTCCCTGAGACACGACGGAATTTTAAACAGGCAAGCAGCACAGCCCATACAGTTAATCTAACAGTTACGTTAACCACTGCACTCTTGGAACTCCCCACCGAAGACATGCAAAAGAAAATGCATGGAAGAAAATGAGAGTCACATAACCCCGAATCGTTAAGACATAAAACAAGCAGCATTTGAACCAAAACATTTCTGTTTTCCAAAAAAGCAATGAAAAGGGAAAAGGCAAGCACCTGAAAGCCATGCACCTGCCACCTGATTACCTGAGAATATAAGCAAGGTAGCTATTGTGGCTCTTGGCTGACCTGACGGTGCTTTCTAGGGAGACAGTGGATTCCCCAAGAGTCGTGCGATACATATTTGGCTCTTCTATGTATGTGTTGTTACAGTTCAGAGATCGCTGAAGGGAAAAAACCAGAGACACAAAGCAATTGTGAATGACCCTACCAAACCCCCACGTTACCCACAAGTGCATTAAAAGTCTTGAAGGAACCAAGTGGGTTTTGATGCCGATGAAAAAACCTATTTCCTCTCAAAAGTTTTCATTGAAACAGTAATCAAAGCGTCTGAGAGAGGCCATCAGTAATCTTGGTACAAGCCACTGAAATCCGTCAGACAATTAACTACAAACAAGCCACCCATAAGTGTATTTAGGTAACTTCTACCAGCGAGAGGATTTTTTTTTCCCAGTGTTGTTTCCTTACAGTTAATAATGTAGCTCTTGTTGCAGTGGAATCATCTGGAAGAGGTTTCTTTCCAGTTAAAGTGTTCTTCAAGTGCTTTCGGACTTCTTTGTTAAATACGCAGTGGAAGAAGAAAATGAACAGCCCCTGGATCATTTCAGAGAGAAGAAAAATAAATCTAAATGGTTCATTACTATCAAACTGCAAATATAAACAGATATTAGAGAACAGCCTTTTTGAAATAACCCCTGAATTCTAGTTCGTAGTCCGTGATTTCAATAGCTGTAACTGTTTTCCATCTTTGACTGAAATGGCATTGATTGATGTCCCAGGACTTCTTCATAATTCTCTTCCATGTTCAAATGTGCATAAAAGGCCTGGGAAAATATCCACAACGATGTGTTCCTCCAGGATTCACAGATTCACTTGTGGCAGGTGTCAACCTCCCTTGTTGTTTGGGAAGAAACGTTCTCAACATATCTAATGGGGACCTCGGTGTCCCACTGGAAGACACTGCAGGGATTTTCGGGGTTGTACTTAAGATTTTAGCGCTTTTGCACCGATGATGAGACACAATAAAGAGCAGCACATAAAAAATATCACAGCCTTTAGTGAAATCCTCTAAATGGGGAACTTCTGTGGTAGGTGTCCTTAATACTGTTGCCTAGAGAACTGTAGTAAGCCTTGTGAAACATGGAGAGATACTGGAGGCAGAGAGGTCCCAACTTTCACCCATGTGTTCCGTGGTTCAGCAATACCATCTGGTGGGAAAACTGCTGAAATCCTCGGGGCTGGGCAGTCGTTGGCTGCCAGGAACACACATTAACAGCTTTTGCTGGGGGCAGGAGGCACACACGTGTGTGCCTTCAGATGTATTTGCTCTGAGGGAATTCATGCAGCTGCCAAATTGTTATCAATTTGGGTTGGAGATACAGTATATAGAAGCCAATCACTCATGAAGCTGCAGCTGTACCAACATCACAAGATGCCTGCATTTCATGATTTCAGCTCAACCAATTGACTTAGAGAAACATTAAACTTCAAGCTCACTTTCTAAACATTCAATCGAATGGGATCTTAGCCGGCATTAGCACTTTGGGATTATTCATTAATAAAATTCACACAAATATCTCTTTAGTTCAAAGAAGGCAATGATGTGAGACGCCGCATACCATTGTGCCTCTTCAGGCGAGTTTGGAGAATTCCAGCTGCTGACTTTCCTCCCTCCCATCAGGTTTATATTTAATTTCATTTTATTTTAGGCTTGTGGACATCTGTTTTTACAGCCTGAATAGGTGTAAAAACTTATTTCAGAGCACACCACTTGCAGTCGCAAAGTAACCTTGCTCCAGGCTGGCCTATCTGCTGTGCTTCCAGCAGATTGTCTCCAGAGCAGACCCTTCAGACCTCTTTTTCTTTTTGGTTGCAATTCGTGGCTGCTGTGCTGCAGCTGACAAGAGTGGCCTGCTAGCAGTAGCTGTTTTAATACTGCGGGCACTTGCCATGACAGTATTGCCATCCTTGGTCACATTCAAGTTGTGACCAACACGAGGCTTCGTGACGACCTCTGTGTCAGATCTCCTACAAATAACTACGTTCGGCACCTTTAACCAATAAGTGTGCACACAGGCAACCCAGTAAATCCCTAATGCAATGAGTTGTATTTGAAAATCACTATGTGGGTCCTTTCCTTAAACAGTAATTTAATTTGTGAAAGCCTTGAACTTGGAGCCATCCACTCTGGGTGAAATAAAAGAGTCTCTTATTTGCTGCAGCAACAGAACAACTGTTAATGAGCAGGCAGAAGACAGTAATAAAGATTTTTGTCTCTAGAAAGACAGAGGTATAATTGCCTTCAGTTATTTATCTGTCACAGGTTACAACAGTAGAGTACTTATCTTTAGAATGACTAAAAGTGAGAAATGTAATTTCTCAAAGTCATGGTTTTGGTGAAAAGAACTCTCTCTTTGAGAAAAGAGAGCAAAAATTGTACTTGACACCTCTGTTCTTCTTAAGTCAGCTCATGTTTAGCAGGTTTTGGGAGGTGTGGGTGTAGCAGTGTTCTCACAGAGGTCTGCCATGGACAAGACGCCATCCAACCTACCTGCAAGCAGCTGAAAATGGCGAAGAGATAGTGAAAAGTCATGACGTCGCTGTTCACCGCCATCAGCCCCAGCAGCCACGTGGCACTGATGAGCAGCAAGAGCAGGAAGGCCGTTCGCAGCCCCGAGCTGTAAAGCAAACAGACGTGCATTTGCAGCGCAACAGGACACAAGAGAATAGCCCAACTTCTCCAACGGGCGGTGCCCAGTGATTCACCAACTGGAAAGGACCTTTAGGAAAATTAGGGCAGCGTTTGCCAGCTCCCAGTTCCCAACTCTCCCATCGCACTACTTGGTGACTTAGCATATTCTGGTAAAAAAAAAAGGTGTTTTCTTTTCAAGTTCGTTTCCAAGGTTTTATTCAAACAAAGCAGGCTGTTTGCCAAGCCCATGCTGCTCAGCCTTGTTGACTCTGAGGAAGAGATCTGGGCACTAAACGGCCACATCCGTCCCATTTCTCCTTTTTGAGTTCACTCTCACATTCCTTCTCAACATTACAGCCCAAGGTTTTGGATCGAGGGCGCTCAAATATGTGTTTGCTTAAAACCATTATTTCCAAGATGCTTTCAGAAGATGGTCACAATGCTAGTGGCAAAAGTGTTGTAATATGAGCAAAATAGCTGCCATTAAGCAGCAATTACACTTCGTTTGTTTAGGGAGATTTAAAAAAGAAACTTAAAAAATTACCCAACAGCCAAGGCTGAATAAATAGTTCGAAGAAGCCTTTTGAAATCTCATACAGCTACCTATCTGAAAAAAAAAAAGGGGGTTGTCTTGCCACTAGCTAATCATGTTTCAGTCCACAGGTAAATCCTGAGCTTTGGGCAAAACAGACGGTAATGGGAACAGGCTGCCACAGCAGCTTGGGAAGGTGGCAGGTTGCAGCTTGTGAGGCTTTCTGCTCGTCCCATGGGGAGCAGGATCGGGGGAGGCTAGCCCTCAGCATGGGAACCTCAACGGGTTGAAGGTCACCCAGGCATTTGTGAGGGGAGACCTTTCTGAGCCATGGGCGAGCGTGGGGACACCCGGAGCTGTCTACCAGGGCGTGCCACGGGTGAAGTGGCAGTGTAATAGGGAGTACGACGAAAGATTTGGAAGGACTGTAATGATACCATCCAGAGGCCAGACCTTTCCCTTTCCCTCCCTTCTCCTGCTTACACTTGGTGGTGGTGCAGAGGTTTCATAGAGTCTCCAAGGGAACCCCAGGAGAATGTGCTGGTGAAGCAGCTCCAATCACTTCTACCAATGCTGACTCCAAATATCTTATTTATTTCCCACCCCAAGACTCGTTTTTAGGCAATCCTGTCCCTTTATAATTCCTGGCCAAACTTTTGCTATAGGTTTTTGAACCCAAACTTACACGACTCCCGTTTTTTCAAAAGAACGTTGCCGCCTTCTGCACGACGCTTTCATTGCCAGTATAAAGATGACAGTGTTTATCTGAAAGGGAAATTGAAATAACCGCATGGATTCCTTCTATAAAGTTGTTAGGGCTCAGTTTTCAATGACGATGCAATTTTTATCCTAAAATGGTTTGCAGTGCCAAAAATATTTTTCCTTCAATTTACATGTCTCAGAGTTCCAAGATTTATCTCATTCCAAGCCAACATGATCAAGAACACACTGGGACTTGACCTGGATGAGAGCCAGTAAGATGGCCCTATGCAAAAGGGCTCGGATGAAACATAAAAACTCAAGAATAGCTGTCCTTGTCCAGGGCAGAGTCCACTCAGCCCAGCATCTTGTATCAGCTGAGCCAAAGCTGGGAATTTGTCCAGTCACTTTCTGAGCGCATGCAGAACTTTACCAGTGCCCCTGTCTTGTTACATGAGTTTCTAACTTAACTCCCTGTGGAGTGATGATGTAGCTTGTCCCGTTTGTTGTGAATCTGCCACTTCTTACTATTAATTGTGCTGGAAAAGACACTGAACGGTTGGCTCCATGGTCCTATTCTCCAGGCCACCATGCTATTACAAGCTTCTCCCTATCCCCCCCTCCTCTGCAGCTTTCTCTTCTCTAGGCTGAAGGCTCCTGTTCCACGTAGTTGCTCTACCAGCGGGGGCTGACCCATGTCTCTGATGACTCGTGACCCCGATCTACATCACTTCCAGGTCTACTTCATACTTTCTGAGATGACGAGAGCAAACTTGGTACTCAAGATACAGTCAGACAATGGATATGCACCTTCTGGTGCTCTGTTACTGAGGGATGTTTTAAGGGAGAAGTTAAACACCAGATAATTCTTTTAAATTCCTGACATTGGAATTATTTAATACCCCTTTAGGACTTCTGGATGAAGGGACTCGTTATGGCTCATTTTGTTGATGTTTTATGAGCCCACCGACCAACCCTTCAAACACAGAACAAAGCAAGCAGGAAAAAATAAATAGGTTTCTGGCCACACAGCCATTGCTCCACAAACAATCTTTGCACTGGCCAGCAGCCCTCTGATTTCCTGGAGCTATGTCTTATCTGTTTAAGCAAAAGAAGCAAGCTCGAGTACATCAGCTTCAAATGTAAAGAATACAGTGGCTTCACATTATGACTACTGATTGACCAAACATAAAATATGGTAGCAGTAAGGAAGAGACAGCTCAGGATGCCAACTCCACCATACTTACCACTACAACTATTACGATGGGCCCAGCGAAACTCCAGATAAGGGTGTCATGAACAGACAACCAGCAGAAATCGGGGTTCCCATAGCCTTGTGGATCCAGACCAACAGCAAGCCCTGGGTCACAAAATGGAGAGAAAGTGCATGAAAAAGGTGCTGCTGAGACCTCCTCTACAGCCAGGCACATTTTCAAATCACTGTCTGCCAAACAAAACGCTAATGGCAGAATGTGTTCAATAGGACAGTTTGGGAAGTCAAAATCAAGGCAAGTATTGAAATAAAACTTTTGTAAATCAAAACCTTTATGCTGGTCGCTCCACATGAAATGATACTGAGTTTTGCCTACCAGGACAAAGTTCAGATGCATAAAAATGAAAATAAATGCAAGTCCCAAATTGATTCTGTTTCAGCACAGTTTTGTAGTTGTACTCACACAGTGTGATGAAGCCCTGAGGGTGAGTGACATGCCGAGGAATTTCAATAAGCCTATGCAGCAGAATGACATGAATCATAACTGAGGAGATGTCTACGCTACAAAAAAAAGTGGATTCTTAACTGCCGTGAGCTTGCTGTCACTAAAATAACAGCAGAGACAAAGGAACCTGGGAACTCCTGGGAGTTAACTGCTTGGGCTCAGGTGGGATTCATTCTGAGCTGCCATCCAGGTACCTCACCTTGCTTTCAGCGCCGTTTGAGATGCAGTCGGCTAACGCCCCCAGGGCAACTGAGTTAAGAACACACCTTTTATTGTTTTATTTTTCATGGACAATTCCAAGGGAGTCTCTGAGTCCACCCTCCACCTGCTGATTTACAGTGCCGACTGATTTGGTGACCTACACCTCGCCCATATGGCGGTGGACTGGGATTGCTGCCTTTGACCTGCAAAGGTCTTCCTTCTTCCAGACACAGAAATCGATCCCTACGAGGCCTGTGGCCAGTGACATATGGTAAATGGCTGCAGCACGTTGTCTGGGCATCGGGGGCACCTACTGCGTTGAGCGTATGCCCTGACTCAAGCGGGCGGCCAAGGTTGACGGCAGTGCCGTTCTCCACAAGGACAATTCACGTGCATTAATAAACGGCTTTTTTAAAATTGAAGCCTGTGTGCTTTGATGAAAAGAGACTGAAAAAGGGAGAGGTAGCTGCGTTTCACTCTCACTGCTTAGAGCTGGCCCACAGCCAACATTCACATCTGGTACAAGCCTATGGTCTGTGAAAATTAAACTGGCTATTTGGCAAAGCAGTGGATATTGGATCTGTTTTCTCTGAAGTGTGGAATGAGATAGGACTAGTCTCCCTCCCTGCTCCCATTGCCCCTTCCACCACCCCCTTCAGCAGTTGCCATCCAGAAAGAATTAGCCACAAATGATTAAGGGACCATAAAGTATTTTATACAGATGTAATTGTATAGACACAGCCTGTTTCCCAGGACTTGATTTCCCCATTAGTGGGAATTAAACTACGTTTTGACCAAACATCTGGCTCTAAAAGTAACTGGCCGACAGCAACATTTTTTCACTCTAAAAATCCTACCCTAAAGTTCTCCATTAAACAAATGGGGCAGATTGCAGTCTTCAGGTATGCAGTTCAAATTTTACTGGAGTCAACAAAATGTGAAATAACACTTTACCCACAGGCAGAATTAAGCCAATGCAATGTAGAGGATCATTTTGGCACATCAATTACATGCTGCAGCCCGGTAATCCTGAGCAGACTAAGCGTGTGGGCTGCATGATAGCTCGCCAATGCTGGCAGACACCAGGGCTGGTCCCATGGCTGAGCCCAGCATCTTGTGGGGACCGGCACCCATTCCAGGAGCATGTCGAGAGCACGCTGTGGGGAGGTGCTGCCGGAGAGGCAGGTTTTGAACCTTCTGAGAACCTGCGGGATCAGCAGCCGCGTGTGACTCAGGCGACCGTGGGTCAGCCTCATCCCTCTCCTGACTCATGGCCTCGCTAGGCATTCACAGCAAATAGCAGATTTGGAAAGTGCCATTTTCTGAGGAATATTGGTTTTAGGGCTATGTAAGAACCTGTTTTACCATGATCACTGCAGTTTCCATGGCAAAGCAGTTACAGCACACATATGCCAACCAGCTAGCGTGTTGCCATGAAGACACACAGAACGAGAAGGTTCTTGCTACGTGCCAAATCTAGCTCCTGGCTCCTGAAGCAAGGAAGTCATTAAATCCCTCTCCTAGATGGATCAAACTACATTTTAAAATGAGCAAGCTTAAAGCAAATTTAAAATGTTCCACTATCACTCCCCATGGAGGAATATTCCATATCCACACTCTTTTGATGGCTGTAAGCCTTCTCCCAACTTTCATCCTACTTTCATTCATGGTAATTTGCTTTTCTGTGCTGTGACTAAATGTGGTTTTTTCCTGCTGGAGTGTTCCCTACGTAAACATTTTGCAAAGTTCCTCTGCCACCAAGGTCAAGATTCCCGTCTGCAAGTGGCCTGGTCCCATCACACATGCCTTAGCACCGCTATGTCCCAGCCTGAAATGAATGTTGGTTTGAGCACGGAAAATAGAAAAACTAAATAATCAAAACAGAGTAAAGTCACTGCTACTGTAGGTTCTTTTTTTTTAATTCAGGAGAGCTATGATAAAGATGAAATGGGCTAGATATTTATCTTTCAAATAAAACAAAAAAGTCCTTTAGATATCCAAGACAAAAATCCCTTGCCGTATCTAGACTTTTCCACTATTAAGCAATGTACATAAGGCTTCTCTCATAAAGCAATTTAAAAGAAATCGCATTTAAGATCATGTTATGAAGTTGGCAGCTTTTTACTATTTAGATATCAAAATTTAAAATTTATAAAATAAGCTTATTTAAAATA
This sequence comes from Rhynochetos jubatus, assembly GCA_027574665.1. Lineage (NCBI taxonomy): Eukaryota > Metazoa > Chordata > Aves > Eurypygiformes > Rhynochetidae > Rhynochetos > Rhynochetos jubatus. Next base: position 16,641,772 of record CM050652.1, read on the forward strand.
TATACAGTAACAGAATTTTCCAGGGGCAAGAAATCCCCCCTTGTGCTATTTATGATGAAGTAATTTTGTCTTCAGATGTATTCTAAACCTGGAAGGGCAAACTAAAGACTCAGTCTCCTTTATCCTTTGTTTCACAAAATCCCTTGACTTGCTCAGTAATAGGGATCTGACTTTTCATTTAAAAGAACTGCAAAGTCAGTAGATTCAGAGTTTAAATTACAGGCAGCAACCTGTAACTCATAGTTTTAAAAGTGAAGACAGTTCCACATCAGAGAGAACAATATCTAAGTAGAAAAATGTAAAAATGGTGTATTTGTAATATTTAGATTGCATAATACTGCTGTTGAGAAGCTCTGAATTAATTTAGAATTCAGGAGAGAAACTAAACATGAAACAGAAAAAAAATCCTTCTGGCAAAATTCTTCTAAAGAGTTATGTCTTCTGAAACACAAATTGTTTACTGCTATTTAACCATAATACTTCTTTTCTACCAGGAATGATGCTGTATTACATTTTCTTAAGTCACATAGAAAACAAACACCCCACATATATTTTAAAAATTCTAACTTGTTCCAGAGTATTTTTCCAAGTGTATATGAGTGATAGCTATTTGTATGATCTGACAGACATCTCAACCTCTACCGCTGCCGACAATATGTTGCTATCTGTAAAAATAAAAGTAATTGGATAAAAGTTAACTGTCTGCCTATGATCTGATTTCCCATATGGCAACAGATACATGCTGAAATAGTTGAACCAAAAACCCCTACTCCAACTGTTCTGGGAAGCACACTTCCCGAGGAGCTGTCTGCCTGAATTAACGCAGCGCCATGCGCTTAGGGTAGCACTGGAAATGTCTGATTGCAAAAATAGGCATGGTGAGGGCGGAGATAGATGTGCTCCTGCGGATCACCCTGGAACAGTTTAAAAGATTACTGCCTCCAGCTTTTCATTACTTTTCTTCAACTGGAAGTTATTGCCTTTGTAGCTAAAATGAAGTAAAAGGCTGTTCGAGTATTCCCAGCTTGTTTCTATGCCAAGTAAAACAGGACTGCTGAGATCTCCTTCAGGGAGCATTTACTGCTGGCGGAGGGTAGGCAATGGGAATGTCCAGCAAAGGGCAGTAATGCCCTGTGGGCAGTGGTGCTGCTGAAGCCACTGCAGCCACCTCCCCGAGAGACTTCATGTCCATATCCCGAGGCACCAGCGCAGGGAAGGAACATTTCTGAAAGCTACAGGCAAAGTTGTTAAAATAAAAACAGTTATTCCCAAACAATGTTATCAAGTCCTGATTTAATCCAGGTGCAATTATGGGTTTGTTATTGTAAACCCCTCAGTATCACGTCAACTGGGGTAACAGCCATTTGGTACACGGATCTGCCAAATTCGGGCTGACTTCTGCTAGGCATGATTTGGTGTCGCCCTCGTTCGGGAAAACACTGAAGTGACAGCAGTAGTTGAGTGCACCCACAGCTCTCTTGGATGGGTAACTTCCTTGAATCCGGCCAGTGAAGATGGCAGGAAGGGAAACAAAGGTGTTCGGGGGGGGGCTGAGGGTACCTGTTATGATGGCAGGAATGCCCCAGCCAACGACGTAGTAGAACCGCATGTGCCCGAAGTTGATGTTCCTCACTTCAGTCAGCATCCGGTAGATGTGGAGCTGCTCCACGAACATCCATGCAAAGGTGCTCATGTAGAAATAGTGCAAGAGGATGGCAATCACGGTACATACAAACTGCAGAAGGGAAAAGGCAGGGAAATTAGAGTTGCTCTTCTGAATCACAACCCGGTGAGTCACCAGCTTCCCGTGCAGCTAAAGGCCAGTGTAATAAAGAAGTTTTGGGAGAACACATATACTGCCATTAATTAAGTGCTCAGAGTTTCAGAAAAGCTGTTCACATTGTGTTCATATTTTTACACCGTAGCCTGTTCTGACCCTGGTTCAACTTTACCCTATGAACCCAACATGCTGTTGGACACTGCCCTGGCCCTCCACGTTCAGTGGTTAATTGCGCATAGCTGCTGCAGAGGTGAGGATTTTGGCTATCCTGACCGAATTCCTTCTGCTCGCAGGAGGGGCAGGGCTGGCAGAGCCCCAGACTCTTTCCCCTGGTGCAGAGCAAGAGTAGGGATGCTAATATGGAGGCTGCAGGTCCTCTGCCCTGCCTCGTATGAGTCTCACCTGCACAATGTCACTACACTGAATTCAGGCACAGCATGTTTAACTCCATCAGCTAAACCGGTCTCACTGCAAAGGCAACAAATTGCTCCTGAGAACGGCCACCTTCAGCCCTGCGCTGACCTGGTGTCTCCCATTCCCACATCAAGGGCCATCCTGTGGGTTTTTCTGACTTGTCTTTACGGAGAGAGATCGATCCCTCTCCAAGGAAGTGTGCTGTTTTAGTACGGTTTTGTTTTGTCTTAAAGTAGACCATGGTTTGTGCCCGATATACGTTGACAAAAAGGTACACAGAAAGTCTCCTTGTGTTTGGCAGAGGTAAAGGACATGTGTGAGACAGATCTTAGGTCTGCAGTTTAGGACCAGTCCCTGAGAAAGTCCTTCTTGGCCTGAAAAACTTCACTGCTGGGGACAGAAATCCATGAAGCTTCAGCCCAGGAAAAGTGAATGGGCTGAACATGAGCAACAGATGATCTACAGACCTTAACCAAAGAAATCCAGCCTTCCTTTCAGGAATTTTCTTATCAAGTTAAATGAAATGTTTGTCTCACAAATAAGCAAAATTTGACCTGCTCTTATGATCTAGGGTAAGATAGCAGACTATTTTGCCCCTGTGTGAGTGTCATAGGTCTGAAAAGGCCTGTTTCAGCTCCTTTTCTGGGCTTCTTTTGAAAAAAAAAAAAAAACACTGAGAAGCAAAAGCATGGATGCATCCATGGGGTAAGGTAGTGCACATTTCTTTTGTCCTTGCAGCTCTGCCCTTCACTGATAAACCCTGCAGACCTTGCACATCTGTACTTCAACAAGACATGGAGGATGCGCGGCTGTTATCACACGACTGAAATGATGCATTCAGAAGTAGATCACCACCTACTCCACAGATAAATCCAAAGAGTGGAATCAGGCTTCATCTAATGTCAAAATCAGAGTATGTAATTACAAAGTGGGAGAGTGGCTTCTAGGCACTACCTGGCTTGAGCAGGGTGGGGGGTTAACCTCCTTCTCATCCACTGCAGAAAACCCAGGCTGTAGGATATTCTGGATCCAGAAACGCTCAGCTCTACCCTCCTCTTGAGTCTGTGCTACTTGCAGTTAGGCAGAGAGTCATGAGGGGAAGCAGAAAGCAGGCTAGCGCTGGCCAGGGAGTTCATGTCTTCGGCTAGGAACAAAGGGATCTGGAACTTCCTTCCAGTCCCAGGTCTGGATTTGATTTTTATCCTATGCCAGCCCTACAGTGTGAACCACTCAGCTCTGCCAGGCTGAGAGCAGCAAAAATGAAGAACCTGCTGCAACCAATGAGACTGATTCCTTGTGAGACTAGGAGAAGCAGCTACAGTGGGCAACCTGGTAGCTGAAGTCATCTTTGTGACCAAATGGCCACCTTGAAACCTCTGAGTGTCACAGACTTGCATTTCTGTAATATCTGCTAGCCAGCTTTCCCTCCCAATTTAACTGTTTGATAGGTGAAAATCAGAATGACCACAAGCATCCGACACCTGAACTGAAATCTCCCAATTAGCCTTCTCCTTCTAGAAGCAAAGCATGCATTACAGTGTTGTGTAACCATTCCATTTCAAAATGTTTTACATTGTGTTTTGGATCCTTTCGTTCCCATGCAGCACTGACCCTGCTTTCCAATTCTGGCATGACTTTTTAGTGTTTCTTCATGGTATAATGCTCAGAAATGTATGTTTCCCTGTTCAACTTTGCTCAGCAAAGGAATCAAAGATTGCCGGCTTTCTGGATTCACTTACTGCACCGGCTTTATTATAACACCAAGTGTTATTGAAAACGTAGCTCTCCAAATAAAAGACCTTTCTTCCCTCTGTGTAAGCAGGGCTTTTGTTGTCCATACTGACATATGCATGTGAGTAGACTGCTGCCCTGAACATTACCTTTCTCAGGTAAGAAGAAAGAAAGAAAATAAATCACCTTCTATCAATAGTCCAGGGAAAGATTAAAACCTCGCCCAGAAATGTGACTGTTAATTTACAGAAACCCATAAAAGCCAGGCTGGGTGCCAAGCAGCGCAGCATTATTTGTGCTTCGGCATTCTTTCCTTCTTTATGTTCATCAGTGCATGACTCGTTAGACAACCCTCATTCCATACAGACAGATGAATAATTGTCTCAAGCAGACATGGCTTACAGCCCTCCTAACTTCTCAAATTGACCGGGTAGGCTGTAAGGAGCGGCTTTCTATTGTATGAAATATATTCTGTAACTTAAAGATCTGTGTAAGTGGGTTAAAGGTTTTGGGGCGTTTCATTGAGTCCTGGTAAGAGCACAGGACATGACCACACCATCTGCCCCAAAGCATGACAATGAGGAAGAGCAGAAGAGAACAATCTTACCCAGTACGACCATTAGTGCTTGCTGTAATGAACTGGTTTACTCCTCTTATAAACCTTTACTTGGTGCTTCTTGATATTATGAAAGGAATCTGGAAATGAGGAGACCTAGTTTACAGCATAATTTCCAGTAAGATCCTGCAGGGATGTGGGCTTGGCCCCCTGCTCCTCAGTATTCATGTCAGAGAACTGAAAGAGTATAAACTCCTAACTAGTGCCATGCAGTGAAAAATGAGTGGTGCGCTCAAGAAGGCACAGGAAAGGTCAAGTCACAGAGTGCCGTGGATCAACTGGCAAGGTGAGTTCGTTTAGGCAAAGTTATTTTAATATGCAAACTCATATATTATGAAACAAAGACAACATGGGTCACACGTGTGTGAGACCACAGAATCATAGAACCACAGAATCTTTAGGTTGGAAAAGACCTTTAAGATCATCAAGTCCAACCGTTAAACTAACACTGCTAATACTACCACTAAACCATGTCCCTAAACACCTCGTCCACATGTCTCAGATACCTCCAGGGATGGTGACTCAACCACTTCCCTGGGCAGCCTGTTCCAATGCCTGTCAACCCATTCAACGAAGAAATTTTTCCCGATATCCAATCTAAACCTGCCCTGGCCCAACTTGAGGCCATTTCCTCTTGTCCTATCACTTGTTACTTGGGAGATGAGACTGATACCCACCTTGCTACAAGCTCAGAATATGGGACTGGAAGTGACACTACCAGCTGGAAAGTTTCGTCCCGTTCAGCATTCACAATTTTCCAAAAGATAAAGTGGGGGAAGAAAGCCCAGAAAAAAGGCAACAGAATAACCTGAATCTTAGAAATTGAATTTAAGTTACCATAACAGTGATGATACCCGTGGAACGTAGTCATTTTCTCCCATTTCTGCTGCTTGGACAACATGGAATCAGCATGATTAGTATTTTATTTGTTTTCGTCTCAAGACTGTTCTTCCCTCTCAAAATTTAGATTGAAACATGTACAGTAAAGGATTTCTAGAACAGAAATTTTCTTCAGATTGTTCAGGTAATCCCTACACTAACATTCTGAATGTTCTTCACATCTCATTGCATGCCATCCTCCATCTGCCTACTGACAGGTAAAGGCGACTGTGACGCTTGGCAGTGCTGGAACCCTTGCCTGCTTGTCTCCTACCTGACTGCATAGTAACCATGACTTTGGAGACGGGTGCTACTAAGAATTAGCAGCAACGCTACATAGTTAAGATAGCAACGAGGTGCCAGATACAGAACATACACACTTCATGTGTGGCACGTATCTCATATTCAGCCCGTTCATAGCTTGCATTTCTTGACACGCACAATGCTGGAGGTGCCTGCACTAAGCTTTGGCAACAGATAGGACAGGCTGAAGCCAACAATCACTGTGGCTGGAAGGCACAAAGCAAAGCGGCAGGTTTCCTACTGATTCCTGGATGCAGCAAGCTGTCCAAGGCCTGGCAAGTGGCTTGTCCAGAATGGCCATGGTGGGTGTGCAACACGCATCTTAGCACCTGTACAGGAATGCAGAGCTGACAACCTAGCAGTCAGCACACCAGGAGACATTTGGGCTTGTGAGGTACCTGCTGCAGGAGAAACCGGAGAGCCTCCCTACTGAACAGACAAAGCAAGACAAAAAACATACTGATGGAAAGGAAGGAAGAAATCAGTATTCAGGGCTCACTTCCTGGGATAAGCCTTCTACAGGGCTGCTGTCATTTGTTCTCTGAAAATAAGATAGAGTCCTATCTCCTTGCATTGCTATTAATCATGTAAAACACACAAGAATATCTCAAAAGTCTGATGTTCTTCAAATGACTGTGGAGGCCATGCAGAAGTAAAAAAGAACAGAAAGTTAAACAGAAGGGAGCAGGTAAAGGCTGCAGTATGAACCCCCTGATTCAAAGCTTGACAACAACTCTAGCCATAAGCACAGAGTCACCCTTACCTGGTTTTCAGTCTGGTTGATTCCAATAAGAAACACAAGCTCAGAGAAGAAAAGGGCAGCCACCAGGTTTTTGTGGATACTGTGCAAGTTGGAACGTAGCGTGCGGATCAGGACCAGCAGTATGAAGGTCATCAGCAAAGCCGCCAGCGAGATGGATACGGTTGTGTAAGTGACGATCTTCAGAGGAAGCACCTCTCCATTCTGTAGAACGACAGATTGACAGGACCTCTGGGAGTTTTTCTTTCCTTCTCCTCCAATCAAATCTACTACTCGGAAAGCCCTTGTTTTCTACTATTGAGCCAATGTACAGATTTACTTTAGGACCAACAGGAGCGTATGATGCCACCTCTTAAGTCGCTCAGCATGTTGACTGTGTTTGGGCAGTGCCCGGAGGGAGCAGAGAGTGCAGCAAGAATCCCAGTGAATTTGGTGCTGGACTGCCCCTGTTGAGGCTATCCCGAGATGCTGAAAGACCTATGGCGTTTATGTCATTGTCCCTGCTATTACAATTCTAGATGGACCTAATATCAAGTGATGCCACAACCACCATGTGCCTGTAATCCTTGCCTCACTCCCTTCTCCGCATGGCTCTGCAGCACAGCCTGGCGCAGTTCCGCGGTGCTGGCTATGCCATGCACCGGGCCGGCAAGAAGCTCCTTGCAGCAGACCCAACAGCGGGTGCTGTCGGGCACGGGGCAACGTGCTCCTGATACACTGCAACATGGGATCGAAGCTCTGAGTCACATTCAAAGCTCAAGCTCTCAATCAAAACTCTAGAAAACCAAAGCCCTCAAAATCACGAGTCTGGTATCACCCACCTCTCGTTTCGAAATGTCCATCAGGACGGCAAAGCTGGTTATGTGGTTGCACTGGCAAGCGATATGGCTCTGGTTTCTGGAAAACAGCTCACATCCTCTGGAGGACCAGGCACCTGTCCCACCAATCCTGCAGGAAAGAAAGGCATTTCTGAGAGCCGTCCTTTGAAATGCCCTCACCTCCTGCAGCTATTGCAGCTCTTGCTCTGCTTCCAGAGGACTGCAAGTACCAAGGCAGAAATATTTATAGCTGTCACCTGCCTGAAAGAATCATCAATTTTAAAAGCCTTCAGTAGAAGTAGTTTATGACATGACACCTGCCTTTGCCAGCCAAATTTTGTGGGTTTATAATAATCTGCTTTGAGTTAAAAAAAAAAAAAAATCTGCTTTTGGGTCAGTGACCACACAAGCAATTGAGGGAAGTGATTGTACAGAGCAAACTGGCCATAACAAACGTAAAAAAATACAAAAACCACAGAGATACACATGGTTTTGAGTCATCTCTATTTCCTTAGAATTAGACACTGCTTGTAAAACTCTTATGTGAAATATGTTTCAGAGGTAATATGATTTTAACATAGTGTTCCTCTAAAAAGTAGACAGCAAAAGGTTAAAACCTGTTAGTAATATTTTGTATCAGGAGATCTCTTGTATTAACACGGGGAGAAACTGCTCCCTTAAAAATTGTTCCCTGGTCAGCCTTGGTTAACTCCAGTGGCTTCAGAAATTATTTTGTATCAATATTAATTAGTCTATTCTAAAGTCAATGAGCAATAATCTTGATGTTACTAAAAGAGTTTTTAATTAGATATTACCGGAGATTTTTTCATTCAGCGATAAATATTTGTTAAACAGTTTCACTATCACTTTCTCTTGAAAAGTACTCACTTTTTAAAAACTCTTTTGTTACACACAGTTTAAGAGCTGCTTTTTATCTGTGGCTGTAGGAAGACGTAACACAGACAACAATGTCACTGAGGTTGCCAGCAAATAGCTAATAGATGAATCATTTTAGAGCTAATGAGTTATTCAAGCCCATATAATGTTAAAAAATTTATGAAAAAGGACGTGCCATTCCCTCATAGCTGGCAGAATCATCTGTACATGGCAGCACTTACACTACTTTACATGCAGGTAAGTAGTTTATTAGTGCTAACCTAACAGATTTCTGTTGCCCCTTCGATCCTTGCAATGACCTAATCTCCTGAAGTTTTTGACTAGGAGGCAAACATATCCTAGGTTAGTTTGCTCTTTTACTTCCAGCACAGGATATTGCCTTTTAATGGATTTTTCCATAGGTTTACTAGAGGGTTTGGATCACTAGTAAACGAGTAACAGCTATTCCTCTTACCCTGGGCAGACAATATCATCCTCTCACTATATACCTGGTTTTACGGTTGAAAATTGCATTACATATGCAATAGTTACAATATTGTGAAATCATAACATGCAGAGCACGTAGTTACCTCTCAACACATTTTCTTTTGTTTTATCCACACTTCTGAAATATCTCCAACAGGACGGTGCTATTTCCACAATGCCATAAACCCGACAAAACACTTATGAGCGTACACAGTTCTTAATATTTTTCAAATTTTTAAGAAACATGCCTGTACCTTTACTGAATACAAAAAGCCTAAATAACCCATTTTCAGAGTATTTAATCCTTTGCCTCACACCTTCCTCCTAGGGAGTCAAATACTCTCTGCCTATGTTCTGCTTACATATTAGGATTGCTTCCTAACAACTGCAGGAAGTCTAAGGTCCCAGAGAAGGTATTTCCTCTCCCTCTAATTTTTCACTAAAACAAATGAAAGCAAATCCAAAATAGTTGATGGAGGAAAAGGTTAGTTGCTTCTTAACAGTGCAATTGTCTTTGGGTTTGACTTCTGATTCAAAAATTTTTAATCTGCACTCATGTACTTTCATCTGCAAAACCTCACTCCTCCTTTTTACCAGCATGAAGACTTGGTTTTGTAATTTTTTGCACTGGCCTGGCTGAAGCATCAAGGCTGGGTGTCTGCTTACCATGTGCTCTGTCCATAGTCGCTGGAGTGTAACAGGAGATGACGCAGCCCATGTAAGAACTGAATCATCTCCTGGAGATGCCTTCCTAAAAAGAGGGCATAGGCCAACAAGAGTCCTGACCTAGGGAGCTGATCCATATCTGTGTGCCAAAAGCACGAGCAAACACAAGTAAATAGTGAGATTTATTACTGATGGGTGAAAACGACCCCTGCAAAAGACATGATGGTACTGTGTTTGTTAGAAACCACACGGCTAATCCTTTGGTTGAGGAGTTATGATGATTATTTTCATTTTTCTCATATTGGTAGAAGTGACTACATGGCTCTACTCCATGAGGAATCAGTTACCACTTGAATAAACTGGGCAAAAAGGGTTTTCCTCCAGAATTATCTTCCTGGGCAGAACTTCTCTGCTCCTGAGACAGTTGCCAGGCACAGTCCCAAAGCCATCAGGATACATACATGATGGAGTGATTCCAGAAGACACAGACGGGCTTTGTTCTCTCCTCCGTTTCTAGCATGGAATATTCCACTATGATGGGCTTTTCCACCAGGTTGGGAGGAAGCTCCCCGTCACTGTGAATGGCTGTGCTCACCACAGGTGTGTTAATAATAGGACGATTTGGCAATCTGCAAAAGGAGAAAAATTACACAGTGATCTAAACATTAGAATGCAAAACACTGATTTGGAAGTCCTGCAAATGAAAGATTTCCAGTCGCTTCCACTCAGAAAACGAAGTTGATGCACCATCAGCCTTCCACACAGCTGCGTTTCCAAAAGCTACTGGCACTGACGTGGTTGTTCTCCCACAGTGTGCCAAAGGCGGACAAGAGACAGTACTGCAGTGACAACTGCAGCACGGATGACAGCTGGTCACTATAAAAGCAGCTCTGCCTCCCCTGCACACTCAGAGCAAGTGGGTCTGCATAATTCCCAAACAGGTTTGAAGTTCACCTCAAGCTCCTTCGGTCGGGGTCATAGTTTTCAGGCAGGAGGTGTCCCAGGGATCGGTATATAATGACCATGGCAACAGTATGATGTGTTGAGTCATCTGGGTGTCGCTTCTTTCTCTTTGCAAAAGCACTCTCAGGGCTTAGTGCATCACTGTTCACCTTAAAGGATAACTTCTGATTTGATGGCTTCATTGTAGGCACTGCTATGGAATTAAAACAAATATTAAATTCTTCCCACACAGCTTGGGAGCTACCATTTCAACTGGTACTTCTGCTTTGCAAAAATACAGAGATGTTACTGTTGTTATAACTCTAGCCTTACTGCACTGAGCAGGTTCCTAATGTTATATTTCATATTATTCATAAGATTTTAGCACATTTCATAGTTATATGGTTGATAATCAAACAACCACTGAACCATGAACAACCATTCAGTCTAGCTAGAAAATAAGCCATTTCTAAGCCAGAAGATCCATAACTATATAAATACTCTGTGCAGGATTTAAGGGGAACATTGAAGCAATATGCATGTTATTAAATTGCATGGACCTTTGGCAAAACCAGTGTTAGGAATACACCAACAGGTCACACGGGATTTCTCCCTGCTAATTCTGCCATATAATGAGCTTTCAGTTTTGGCAGTATCTCTCAAAATTCACACTGCCTTTTTTCTTACAGAAAAGATACAAGTCTCATAAGCAGGTGCTCTGTTTCTGAGGAAAAAGTCATAAAGTTACATTAGCTTATTAGTTATTATGTGTTATTTTCACAAGTGTTACTATTTCGCCCTTTGGAGGATATTCAGCCATGGTACGTGTTTAATGACTGCACTTCGGGTTACCCTCTCTCTCGTTCCTTTCCTGAGGTTCCTCTCAACAATCTCAGGGTACTTCAGAGACACTGGGAAGCAGGTACTTCCCCATGTATTCTCCCTCATCACCCATCTCCCTGCACAGCTCCAGCCTTTTTCTTTACTGTTTAGTTCTGATAACACGTTTCTGCTCCCAGATATGGATCCTCCATCTCTCACACCGCCTCCCTCCATCTCTGCAGGGACCAGGGGAAGGTGGCTGTGGGGCTGCAGGCTCCCATCCCATCCCGGTGGGAACGGAGGCAGAGCATTTCTCCCGCGTTGACAGGGCTGTTCGAGGGGCTGTGAGTGAGACCTGACAGACAGGTACAGCCAGTTACGCAGCCCCCCATGCTCCTATCGCTGCCGGCAGGCAAAATGCCTCAGAAGTATGCACAGCTGCTCCATCCCTAAATAATGTTTGCTTGTATAGATGGTCACCCTGCTCTCACCCTAGTACCACTATGCTTCGTGAGGATCAATCATACTCCTGGGAGCAAGTCAAAATTGCCCTCCGAACAGCAGCAGAAGGGTTTTACCTTTCCTGTCTGAAGGTCGGAACAAAGTATCAGGGAAGACAACAGATGACTCAAGATCTTTTGGATAATCTTCTTTAATCTCATGAAATCGTGGTATTCTAGCTCCCGTGAAATTAGCCTTGTCAAAGATGTCAACAGCAATAACTGAGGAAAAAAAAAAGATCCCCGTAAAATTCGATGCTTTCAAATATGATATTGCGACAAAACGAAACACGATTGAAAGTTTAAAATTTTTGCACAATGCAGAGAAGAAATTTAAACCCCAAAATACAAAGTCAATTTTAATTTCTCTCAATTAATACTTTCGATGACAACTAGAAGTTTATGTGTCAGAATTATGCTACATTTATCAAATTACAGATCTATTTTGCAGTGGAAAGGAATTCACAAGGCAGCATCTCATACTAGGAAAACACTACTGCAAACATTGGGAATACAGAGTGGCACGTTCCAGTTTCAGACTTGCTTCTGAAAGGGGACTGTAGGAAAGGCTAAATCTGCTGCTTCAGAAATATACTTCTACATCTGCTAAATTGCAAAGTCAGCTAAGCAAAGAAAACAACCTGGATTTTACGTAGGACTACCCCTTAGTCCTCCAGTTCTCCTCCCTCTACACTAGCAGTTCCTCTCTGGCTCACCTCATCAGCTCTGCCTGCTGTCTAACTGCCAAAATATTTAAAAGCAGCTGAGTTGGCTTGAACTTTCCCATTTGAGAGAGTCATTGAGTGCCAATTTAGATGTTCTAATAAAAGTGAGAAGCTGGAAGTCCTGGGGGTAACTCGACACTGAAAGCTGTGATCCACTGCAAATTTCTATATGAAGAAATATCCAGGTTAAGATCTGCAAATTCCCATTCCTTTCCCAGTCTCTAAATAACTCCCAGATGAGCCATTAGGAAACTCCATTAACACCATGTTCACCTGGAAAAACTGTTCAAAAGAAAACAGACCCCTTTCAGGCTAGAGTTGCCTCATCTCACCCAAGCTCATGCCTTTTTACTCAGGAAGAGCTGATTGGGAAAAATTACAATTTACAACCTGCAAGAAATTCTAGGTTTTCTTTTCATCACAGTTCAGTTCAATTAAAATGCTGAGCATACTTTTTTCTGAGCGTGAAGGTAGAAATATTTTGATTCTGATAGTCCTGAATCAAAAGGAAATATTTTGGTTTTGGTTTATTAAACAGAAATCAAAGTTTTTCAGTTTGGCCAAGTTCAACAATAATCCTTCCCCCCTGGAGTTGATGCAGGACTTTACAACGCTGTAGCTTGACCTTCTTATGCTTTTGCTTTTCTATGCCTCTGTGACTGTGGACAGGAAGCACTCGCAGGGCAAGGTTTGCAGACAAAGGTAAATTCACTTCTTATAGCCATAGGCGTAGTTGGGAAAATAAGACAAGCTTTTGGGCACATAAGCCCTTCTTAAGGTCCGAAATAAAATCAGCAGGCTTGAAAAGCTAAGTGCAAATTCAGGCCAATAATGATTTAGACCATCTCTGAAAGAAGAACCAGAATGCCAGAACCACAGCAATGCTGCGTGGGGGGAGAAGGCCTGAAGGTCGCCCGCTCCCACTCAGAGCAGCACTGTCACCAAGGTCTGACCACCTCAGCGTGCTGGTACCTGGGCAGAAAATGAAACAGAGGGGGCAGGGCAGAAAATGGGGAAAGAGGCTGAACAGTTGCTGGGCTTCACTTGCACGTGTACCGTGGGGACATCTGTGAAGTACGTCACAGTCCTGCGAGGGCAGAATGGCCATCTGCTTCTCAGAGGATGAATTTACTGCAACAGGTGGGCAAGTGTCTGGGTACACACAGTGTTTCCTTCTCTGTTCAGACCCATTCCAGACAGTTTGGATCCCACCTGGCTCTGATGGTGGGTTTTGCAAGGCTGGGAGAGTTTTTAACGTCTTGCATGGATGATTCTGAGAAACTATCTTTCAGCACAGGAATTTCTACAGAAGTTGATTTTCTGGATAGGTTCCAGGCTAGGAAAGCATGTGAAAATCAGCGGTACATAATCAATAGTAGGGGTTTTTTCCTACTGCAGTAATTCTTCAGGTGGTGGTGGGGTGATTCTTTCAAAAACGTGTTATCTACTATCATAGAATCATAGAACGATTTGGGTTGGAAGGGACCTTAAAGACCATCTAGTTCCAACCCCCCTGCCATGGGCAGGGACACCCTCCACTAGACCAGGTTGCTCAAAGCCTCATCCAGCCTGGCCTTGAAGACAGCCAGGGATGGGGCATCCACAGCTTCTCTGGGCAACCTGTTCCAGTGCTTCACCACCCTCTCCATGAAGAATTTCTTCCTGATATCTAATCTTAATCTCCCTGCTTTCAGTTTAAACCCATTACGCCTTGTCCAGGCTCTTGTAAAAAGCCCCCCCCAGCTTCCTCGTAGGCCCCCTTCAGGTACTGGAAGGCTGCAGGAAGGTCTCCCCGTACCCTTCTCTTCTCCAGGCTGAACAAACCCAATTCTCTCAGCCTTTCTTCATAGGAGAGGTGCTCCAGCCCTCTGAGCATCTCTGTGGCCTCCTCTGGACTCATTCCAACCAGTCTATGCACTTCTTATGCTGAGGGCCCCACAGCTGGACACAGTACTCCAAGTGGGGTCTCACAAGAGCAGAGGTGAGGGGGGAGAATTCCCTCCCTCAGCCTGCTGGCCACACTTCTCCTGATACAGCCCAGGATACAGTTGGCTTTTTGGGCTGCCAGCACACACTGCTGGCTCATGTCCAGCTTCTCATCCACCAGTACCCCCAAGTCCTTCTCCTCAGGGTTGCTCTTGATCCATTCTCCACCCAGCCTGTACTTGTAGTTGGGATTGCACTTGGACCTTGCACAGGACCTTGCACTTGGCCTTGTTGAACTCCATGAGGCTGGCACAGACCTACCTCTCCAGCCTGTCAAGGTCCCTCTGGATGGCATCCCTTCCTTCCAGCGTGTCGACCGATGTTCAGCTACAGTAGGTGGTCTCAAAAGGCATTACCCTTACTTACAAACTTGGTTCTTTCTACCATCCGCACACCACTGTGGCTGCAACAAAATGCCACACGGAGCAGTGGCACGGCCCAAAGGGAAAACGGATCAGACCCCTCCCAGGAGGCCCCCCCTCCATGGCAACTGAGAGATGCAGGTCAAGACCCAGCTGACTTGAAATGAGTACACAGACCAGATTAGAAAACGTAAACATTTTGTTTCTCAGTGGGTACCATTGAAAACAATAGCCAGCACCTCTACCCAGTGTATTTTTAAAGCTCTTATACAAAAAGGCAGGATTTCAACACAGATACTCACTCATGTTAGTGGCAACAATGACAAAAGGTCTCATGTAGGTTTTCTTCATGTTCTGGGCCACGTTGTTGAAATATTCCTCGTAGTGCCTGAGCAGGTGAGCGGTGCCACCCTCCGTTCGTTGAATTTGTTCCCAGTGCTCCTTGTTGCTGGGGTCCAGTAGAGCACTACCCACTTTGATAATATTCTGAGGAACAAAGCACAAGCCTAAATTATGAGGCAAACAAAGCGCTGGGCTTCAAGTATTCCAAGTGAGGAATATTGAAAATGATTGGCATTACTGCCTCAGGTGAGTGTATAATGAAATATTTTAATGTAGGCATGTTCTGCTGCAGCCGTATGAAAATATGCACACCCGTTACTCACCCTGAGGTTTTCTATGTTACGTAAAGCAAATCCATCCAAAAATTTTATGAGCAGAGTAAGCCAAAATTGGAGGCTATAAGAGAACCGCTTACTTTCTTTCCCCTTTCAGACAAGAAACTAGTAAGAAAATGCAGAAGGAAAACCTAACCAGATTTTCATTGTCTCGGAGGGATGAGAGTCAAGAAAAGCAGAGTACTTGGTATGTACACTGAAGAACTCCCCCAGAGAAATCAAAATAATGTGATATGTTAAATATCAAAAGAAATCCATAGGTAGAAATATCTCTCTTTTATTTGTTTACTTTGTTGATTCCTGGATAACGAGACCAACTTACATGGTGAAGAATGACAAGAGTGGAAATATGCTAAGAAGTTTTTAACCTTGGTGTACACATGAACTACACTGTTGTGTCAAAACCTAATTCCTAACTGAGGTAAACTTTGCATAAATGATGGTAGGAATTAATCACCTCAAGCTCTAAAGTAGCCAAGGCAAATATTTGGATACACACAACCCTTCATTTAGAAGCAGACAGGCAAGATGCTATATTCTCTAAGTGTTGTCTGAGGTTGCAAGCTTGTACCTGAGGTAAAAGAGGATGCCAGTATGACTACCTTTATCTAAGGTGAGAGGCACCTCACGGTTCCCCAGGAAGGCAGGAGACACATGCTGTAATTGGTACCAGGCCTCCTTGGTGTTTGTGAATGTTATTTATGTTCATTATCTATTTTTCAGGCTTCTACCTGAGACTATTAAAGAAATAAATCCCTTCTCCCCTTGTGCTCCCTCAGCCTAGGAAATTACCTCCTTTTTCTCCTGAGTTTTACTGATCAGTTTTCAAATTCCTTACCTATCCTAAAAATATTTAGGGAGTTCTTGAAAACATCAAATGTACGAGGTTCAGTGCCAAGTGCAGAGAATAATAAATTAAAGCAGAGGTTTCCAAACCACTTTCTTGATTATTGTTCTTATTTTTACTTAACAAAACATGCTAAAAATGAAATTCCTTCTCAAGATCTGAATTGGGGAATTCACTCACTCCACAGCCCACAGGTACAAGTTTGTCAGCACAGCGTCTCCTTAGGAAAGGAAAAACTGAATCCCCTCAATTCTGGCCCATTTAAGATATTAAATGTTTCAGAAGTTCTCCACTCTCTGTTGACTGCACAGTCCAAGACACTAAGGAATTTTCTCAGACACATTTCCTCCTGCTCCCCCCTTCCTGGGGATGTCTCCTGGTGCAGCCTGGTCTTGCACAGGGTCTCCAAGTTCACCCCAAATCTGTCTGACCTGGCTGGTCCTCCTGGAGTTCTGTGAACAGTGAGCTGGGTGTAGCACACCTTCAAAGGGAGCCAGACAACCTCTGGCCAGCACAGAAGTCAGTCCTGGCCCAGGGAGGGTTGTTCCAGCATCCCTGTGCTGGTGCCCCAGCTCCGGACGCTGCTAGGGCGGGTCCAGCAGGATGTTTCAGCTTGGATGCCATGCTGTGCCATGGTGGGGATCTTGGAAATAGTATGGGCAAGCGTGGACAGCAGTACCCCGACGCACACATGGGAATAAAGACAGCTGCAGGAGCCTGACACGGGTCATCCAACCTTCACATCTTCAGACCACAGAAAACTCCCAACTTCCTCCACATCTCACATTTTTCCACCACAACTACGTGTTTTCTCCGACAAGGAGGGTGCTACAGCTTGTTCTCTAGGCCTGGTTATCTCTTCGATAATAACTGGATCTCTCATGAATGCTCTGACTAGCAGAAGCCCTCTGGCACGCATTTTTGATTGTGCCTGCATCACTTAAAATATCGATACAGTATGGAATGTCTTCCAATGTACCAACTCTTTAATAAACATGACTCAAGTGAATTGTAAGAAACCTTCAGAGACAGTAACTGCACATTTAAATGACAATCATCACATTAGGCAGGTCTTCCAACAAAGCGGAATACGGTAGACAAAGCTATTTTATCCAGGAATAACACAACATCAACTTGATTATTTTTTCCTTTGGGGAATTTGGTTTTGGTTGTTACTATGATGGTATTTATTATGTGTGCATACACACGTGCATAGCCACCCTCCCATTCTAAATTGAGAAGACTGATTCATCTGTGAAACATATTAAGCAATTACATGCTATTCACCCCACCTTGGTCAAAGACAAATTTAATTATCCATTGCCATGAATTTTTTACCGGGAACTGTTAAGAGCTCAGCACAATATATAGTACGTCTCTTACTTCATTGAATTCCACGTCCCTCGTGGCTGCCAAGTCAAACCCTTGCTGCTGGCTCTCATATTGGAGGACCTGGATCATCATCTGGTAAGCTGTCCTCACATCGTTGCCATACAAGCTGTGGGTGTATTTGGTGGCATTCTGCAGCACTCTCACGATCCGTATGGTTTTGTCTCCGTCCAGCTTGGTCTCATTGTGGTGTAACTTCTCATTCTGAATCAGACACAAGGAGGAAGAAGAGATGCAAGGATTTATTTTTGTTGTTGTTGTTGTTGTTCTAGTTACAAAGACAATCATAATTTAGGGATTTTTGGCATAAAGGAGTTGTTTGATCAAAATGGTGTTTATCTTGAGAAAAGATGTACAGGGCAATTCAATGGAAAATACACCTTAAGGCCAGAAAAGCACCCAGGACCTGATGGGAAACAAGGGGCTTCAAAAACTCGGTCAAAAAATGGATTGCAGTAACACCCAACTGGTGTCTGAACTCATGATTATTTATAAAATAAAGGCAAAACACACAACTTACCATGACTTTTAGATCCACAAAAGTGTTGGTGGTACAGTTGAAAAGCTCAGGAGGCAGCCAGCCCTTTTCAATGTTACAATGGCGAACTGCGTTTCCTGAAGGAAACAAAGCATTAATGGTAAACAGCGTTCTGAATTGTGCTGGATAAATCTTCACAGATTTCAGACTTCCTAGACTTTCTAGAGATATGCACATATTTCACTTTCCAGACTGGCATTCCTGTCTGAGAAAAGGTAAAAACTATCAATCTTCATGAAACGTTTTATCCCTAGCTTTAGAGAAAAGTTAGGCAAGCTTCAGATCTGCCCAACTGCTCTCAGACTTGCTGCCCTAATCCCTCTAATGAATCCAATTTATTTATACCGAATCTGAGAAAGACCGTGCACTTCCTAAATATTTATGAAAACATGTCCCTGCTCAGATTTCTGTGCAGCAGCCTCAAAAGGAAGGCCTCCCAGATAAATGCTCTCTTCATGTCAAAACATGCTAGCACCTTCGCACGCAGCACACGGTAAACACTTCAGCCAACATGTGTAATTGCCTTTTGCCACATGTGAATGGCCTGTGAGCAGTTTACTCTTCCACTTAGCCTATTAGTTTATACTATTTGTGCAATAATTTTAAAGTGTGAGTCTTGGTTGTTGGTCCTACACAGCGAAGGGCAAGTTATCAAATTCAAAATTGACGCTGTGCTAGTTAACTTGGGTATATATTGCATGTGTCTAAGCCACATAATCACTAGTATCGAAATAAGAATTCTAATTAATTGAATGATATCTAATTATATTATTTCTCTGCCATGATTAGGTGAATACAATTAAGCCACCACTTCCTAGTCTGAATATTCACTACTATAAAGCTTACTTTTTTGAACTTTCTGTAAAATTCACTTAAAACGTGCAATTCCCGCAAGTCCCCTTGCCTGCTGGCCTATTTGCTAGAAGAGACAGTGGGGTCAGCCACAAGAACAGCACAAATTTAGTGCGAAAACTTATGTCAATTCAACCTTATAGTGTTTAATAATGTAAGTACTCTTTAATTTACAAATAAATTATTAATTACGTCTCCTAAACCTCTCAGAGCAAAAGCTTGGGTGACCACAAATCTGTAAGCCTACAGGCAGTGACCTCCCTCTGGTAATATTTGGGGAAGTCACATAACCATTTAGAACTCACTGAGCCTGAGGAAAGCATGCAGCAGAGAGTTACCAGGCCCAGAAAGGAGGCAGAGGTTTCATCTCCCACAGAAGGGACTTTGGAAAAGACTGTGAATTCCGTTTTTAAATATCTGCTTTGGTATTCCACCAGATAAACACTTTCAGGGAAATGTGTGAAAAAGCATTTTGCAGTACAAAATGACACTGCTCACGTGCTTCATGAAACGCATTGTTCAGCCAACTGACTGAGGGGTTACAGGAAAGATGTTGGGTGGAAAAATGCGAGTTGTAACTCTTAGCTTTATTAGCCTGCAACGTCAGTAAAGCAATCCTCACGTACATGATTTTACCCGTTTTATCTTTGCCCAGAGGAGCTGTATCGTTAAAGGTCATGCATAAGTTGCTAGAAACTAAATGTTACACGCGTGAGAATTGCTTGTTAGTCAACAGAAATTGGACTGTGGTTTTTTTTGAAAATACAGATACAGAATTTCTGATCTTTATATGTATTTATCTGCTGCACTTTTGTATTTATTTTCTGTGACTATTCCAAATGTATTTTAACAGTTCTTGAGCTTCAGCTGAACTTTCCTGCTTGTGACACGCATAAACTATGCTGTAATCTACACTCGATGAATTAACACCATTCCCTATGTACACATTTTTTTCCCCTTTTTCCCCCCTCTCAAACAAGCATGTAGATATAATAGTTAATGTTTTACCCAGGGAACTTACCCACTGATCCCTTAGGACACGGCACAGCAGCTGGCTGGCCAAACTTGGTCTGTGGCCACCAAATACCAGCCTCAAAAGCTTTGGGACAGCCATTATAAATTACTGAAATCAGAGAAAAAAACGATGCAACTTTTCTGACAAGATAAAAATCACAACAAGGAGATATTTCAACCTGCCTAAAGGACCTTCCTGTAATTCCCAAGCCTGGCTAAGGTACCTGCCCTCTGCAGTGCCTTCCAAGCTGTAACTCATCAGCTGCTCCTCATGCAGCAGTGTGGGCACACAGGTACAGGCGGAGGGGAGCTCAGGATGATTATGGGACTCTAGGTTTTGGCTTTGCCTATCTCTGCCTGCTCCTTTACTGTGGGAAAACGTTTCGCCTTCATTTCACCCACATACTGCGGGGAGATGGCTGCTGCAGCAGCTTTGTGCTGATCCTAGGAAGAGGATGGGTGGGGTGAGAGGAAAGGCTGGATGGGCAAGACGGGGAGGAAAGGCAGAGGGCACTAACGCACAGCACAGCCTCTGTGGGCAGAAAGTGCAAGGGCTCTCACCCAGCTAAGCTTGTTATATTTCCATCTGGTGAAAATTAAAGAAATATGAGCTTTTTTAATTTTTCCCCAGCCTCCACGAGTCATACTGGCACAGACCTGGGAGGAGGGGTGCATGTTTAGGCTGCTGCAGCTCACATGCGCCCCTGGATGCGGCTTCATGCCCACATCTGTGGGCCCCCCATCCCCCCGTTGCTAACAGCAATGATCCTGCAACCACAGCCCGGCTGCTCAGCAGCCCTGGCTGGACAGGAGGTACCTTCACAGCCCTTCACAGTCACTTCAGCAAAGGGGTTGTCGCAGCGGTTGCACTGCCGCCCTATGACACCAGGTTTGCAAGGACACTGTCCTGTCTCCATGTCACAGGCACGCGTGTGGGAGCCGGATGGGAAGCAGTCACAGGGGTAGCACGTGTCACTGCTCTGGGGCCTGTAGTAATTTGCCTAGAAAAACACAAAATTATAGACATAGCTCAGGTATGTCACTTACATTCCACATCACTTGTGCTCCTGAAATCCTGCTCTAGCAGCACGTGCATCATAAAAGGGGTAATTTTGCAAAGCACGGGATAATAATGATATTACTATTAACAGAAAGTGTAATAGCTATGTGTGCTCTGTTAGCCCAGGCAATGTGGAGAGGCAGAGCTGCGTGCCAGGGGGAAGGCTGGGCTGCCCTGTGCTCCACAGACCCAGGGTTTGGATCACCCATTGCAGTGGGGGCAGAGGGCCCAAGTTATTCCTTGGGTACTTGCTGCCAGTGCCCAGCAAACGTATTCCTGGAATATTTGTGGTTTTGTGTGCTTTGCAATTCCACTCCTGTATGGCATGAACAAGCCAGTAAGGAAACTTCTTGCACTGTCCGTGTTTCATGTACAGGGTGGAGAGCAACCAATGATCACGTACTCAAACGGCATCTGTAAACGCTTTTGATCTGAGGCATTACGCGATTACACAAGAGCACGGTGCTGGCACCCCACGGACTCGATTTAACGCAACGCTCGCTGTGCGTCCTGCTGGCATTTCGGAAAGGAGTATGGGGCCAGATTCACCGCACATCTGCACAGGCCCAGCTCCTCTGATGTCATTCAAGCCTATTGTGAAAAGTCCTTTGTAAAACCTTCAGAGGGAGGTGCCTCCCCTCCCCTGTCCCCTGTCTGTCCTCTTAAACTCGACAGAGCCAGCATGGAGGAAAGCATTTAGCCTCTCGTATTATTTACCTCTCTCCAGCTGCTGTCTTTTGCTGGCCATTGCACAGGGAAGAGCTTCAGCCAGCTGGCCTGAGCTGTTTCATGGCTATGACTCACTTGTGATACACAAAACAGCACCGGCACTCCTCTGCACCCAGGCCCGATCTCCCTCGATAAACCAGGCTGCACTTCAGAGGGATCAGACCCAGGCTTTCATCCTCTCAGTTTGGCCTTCCAAACGCAAATAAGATAAGAGCTGTACAGTATGATGTTGCAAAGGGCGGCGCCAGCAAAATGCTTTAGGTAAAGATTAACTACGCTGCGCACATATATATATTCTTCAAAGCACAACTGTGCGTACTTTGTCTCAGATACTGACCTGCTGTAGTTGTTAGTGGTTTAGTTACATTTTAAACTAAAGAAATTTTGACTTAAGACAGGTTAATTTTTGCTTACCTTGCAGTGACATTCTCCGTTGGTCTTATTACAATCAGAATCAAACCCTTTACTGGTCTCACAATTACACGGGCCACAGATGGGATTTCCCCACCAGCCTCTGGGACAAGGCAGGTCAATCCTATAAAAGAAAAATTGAAATAAAGTTCTTCTAAGCTTCCTCTTAAAAGGTGGGAAAAAGAGCTTGGGGCCAAATCCGCACTCAACTCCACTGGCTTATAGACTGTAATGTATCTCACTGCAGCAGGCAACAAGCAATACATATATAGGTACATATACACAGGAATGAAAGAAAATAAAGAATATCAGTGCTAGGAAAACCTAGATGGAATGCTTCTCTAAATGTTTTCAAGACCAGCTTCTTTTTATAAGGAGTATACATCTGTATGAGCAAATAAAATGCTCTTTCCTCTGGGAGAGGTCGATGGGGCCCAGACTACCTAGTGGAAATGGTCCCAGTCCCACCAGACCCAGTCCTCCATGGGGAAAGTGCTGGCTGGAGCAGGCTGGACAGGGCTAGCACTGCAACAGCTCAGGCTACTGCAGGCAGAGCTGAGCCCACCCTGGTTTACCGACTGCCACAAACAGCCTCGGGTTACAGCTCCCCAACACTTTATATCCCACCCACCATCCCCACAAGTTCCTGTCCCAGCCCTGCCGTGGGCAGCAGAGCTTGTCCAACCCGCAGGGACACAGCTCAGGTGCAAAGCTGGCTGCAAGCTCACCCTATAAAACAGTGTCACTACATTCTGCCAGCCTGGCTTTCTCAGCCAGCTCACCACAGGGGCTGAGAAGCCCTGGTCTGCCACAAGGAAGGAGAAGGTCGCATGTGACTGGGGACATGGAAGAGGGAAGGGTGGCAGCTTTGATCTGGACTGTGAATCAAAGACTACGATTCAGACTGAGTGGAGCAGCACAGCTCATCAGAGGCTGTGCAGCAACCCCAAAGCCAACCCTGATGAAGGATAACCTTCATTTTTGCTGGTTCTGATTTTCTGGTAAGCGTCTGAGCAGCTTTGTCCCACAGATGCCCCAACACTAGTGCTGGCAAGGAGAGCCTGGGAAGGTGCTGGGGCAGTAACCAGGGACTCTGCTAGCTGGTGGTCTTCCTCAAGCAATTGCCTGAAGGATGACACTGCTGAGTCTGTGATCAGCATAACACACAAGGAATCCCCTCCCTGCTGCTTATTTTAGCAAAGAAAAGCTGTTTGCCGTCTGTTTCAAAGACCACGCCAAGTTTTGTTTACGGTAATTGCCAGATTTGTACTTCTATGTTTGATAACACGAAAACCCACAATGCTGCACTTGACACGGTCAGCAGATAATGATGACAAGGGACAACGTCTCTGCATCACTAATCCAGAGGAACGAAAGATGAATCTGGCAATAGCACGGCCAACATTTGCAAGCTCACACAACAAAAGGCGAAGGAAGAGGCTTGTGGTTTTCAAAGGGAAGGAAATATCACAGTAGCTATTCCTAAATGGGCAGACAAATGCACTTCATTTGCACATCATGAATGGCCCATATTACAGTAAATCAAAGTGCAGTCTGGGGGATAAGACCAGTTGTCAAATGCTTATCTGAAACCAGGAAGCTGGTGACACAGGAATCAGCACGTTTCTCCCACACAGCACCAGGACACAGGTCTCCCAGACCGCCCAGAAGAGATGGCTTTTTGCCAGCCCAGGGACTGGACCCACACTGCAAAGCCACTTTGCCTGGCCACAGGCCGCCTAACTGGGTGCATCACTCCATGTGTATGCTGGGAGATCTGAAGGAAAGACGTGGAGCCAAGCCCACCACAAGGTAGAGGTTTGAGTGTAACACAGTACAATTGGTCAAGCCCTGAGCTGCTGATGAAGAAAAGCAGCCCCTGAGTATGTGCAAGTATGCCTGGTCTCTGGGAAGACAGCTCAGGGGTGCGAAAGGGACATACCATCTACTATGAACAGTGGAATTGCAACAGCAAAGCCAACTGAAGCAGGAAAGGAAGTGGGAGGACTGCTGCCTGGAAGAGAAGAGCTACCTGGAAGGATCAAGAAACCAAGAACAAAAATAATTCTCTTACTTGCTCTCGCAGTACTGTCCATAGTAGCTTTGTCCACATTCACAGGTGTAGCCATGGGATGAGCTAGGTTTGTGCACGCACGTGGAGACATGCTCACATGGGTTCAAGTTACATACATCAACACAGTCTCTTCCAAAGTACCCTGGGGAGGCAAGGTCATAAAATTACAGCAACCATTGTAATTTATGATTTGTATGTCTCCAAAAGATCATCTATTTTAAGCTTATACACTAATAACACATCTTCAATAATCAGTGGATTCCCCCTGAGATACTGTCTGAAAGAAGGTACTCTTTTCCCTCTCAGCAAAAAAGATAGTGGGCTGTTCTTTTCGACAGTCTGTTAACATGCTTGAGGCACCCTTGTGCCTTCGGTTCCCGGTTTTATATTCAGGGCATGCGTTACAAATAGTTTTGTATTCTCTCCCTGCGTGTATGGGAGGTGACTGTGCTGGGTGCTGACAGCATGTGCTGGCTACATGCACCAAAACAGAGACAACATTCAGAGTATCCTGATTAGGATGCAGGGTGTGAGACTAAAATTCAACAGCAGAAAAGGCTGAGAAAGAAAAGAAAGAAAAAAAAAAGAAAAAGAAAACAGATGAAAAGGGGACTTGAGGACGTCTTTCTGTTTGGTGGATGTGTTGCCTAGAACAAATGATCCTTAGACTGCAGTTTCAAGGGTGCTACAGTAAAACTGAGAAAGATAATTAGAAGAGGAAGAATCAGAAGATGAGCACTTCACAAGCACGCTGCTGCTGCTACTGCCACCACTCTTCTTCTGATGAGTGCATGAAGATGTGATCCAGCTCCTGGATGAGTGCACGGGATGGCCACTGGGTTACCTGGGTCACAGACGCAGGAGTAGCTGTCCCAGTCGTCACTGCAGTAGCTGTGCTGGGGACACGGGTTGGAATCACAGGGGTTATCCACTTCACAACCCTCCTTAACATTGATCTTGATAGCCTGTTTCATGTTAAGTGTAGCTATATTTGTAGATGTCTCTCCCATTCTCACTCCCTAGTGACAAAAGACAATTATTTTTTAATTAGAGTCTTCAATCAGAACACAGTACTATGTGTTTCACTACTTCCATTAATCCATGAGGCTATATTTTAAAGAAACATCACCTGATGAGCCATAACCAGCTATTTTTTTCAAATGTTGTTCCCCTGTGAGACCAGATTTGTACCTGGGAAAGTGGGTGGACTTTTAATATTTTGATTTTTAGATATTTTGATGGAGGAAACAGAAAAGTTTAGGGATGGATACCCACATTTTCTCATGGGTATTTTCTTAAAAGTTCAGTGTCTGTTGCTATACTTTCCATTTCATACCTGCATACAGCCATAAAATCCCTGCTGAACAGAGACTTGGTCTCCAGAGACACCTCCCACAATGATGCTTTTCATTTTCAGTCCAGGTAGTTGATTTCCAATCTGCACAGTGCTCTGTTAAGGAAAAAGACAGTTGATAAGAAGCAGTGTCATCCTCTGTGACACAGCCAGCCTACTTTCCGTAATGATGGAGTCAAGCAGTAGCTGATAGTAGATTACAGAAAAAAAATCAAAGCAGTGAGGAGCTAGACATCTGAATGTGGCTTTTTACAGACTGGTTCATAAAATATCTTGTCATTAGGCTTAATAAATTAATATAACTTCATCAGGCACAAATCACTGCAGAACATGGCTCACAGCG
This sequence comes from Rhynochetos jubatus, assembly GCA_027574665.1. Lineage (NCBI taxonomy): Eukaryota > Metazoa > Chordata > Aves > Eurypygiformes > Rhynochetidae > Rhynochetos > Rhynochetos jubatus. The sequence continues at coordinate 16,667,726 of CM050652.1, forward strand.
TATGCATCTATCTACAATCCTTTACCCTACTTTCTCCTAAAAACATTTCTGTAGTGCTTAGGGGAAAAGTTATGATGCTGCCTTACCTGGTACATCCCATAGTCCAAGGACATAACAGCAAGGTACTTGATGTCTTTACCATCTTTAGCACTCTTCAGCTCTATTAATAAATGATGCCATTCCCCATCGCTGACTCGCAACTGGCTCATCTTCAAAGTAGCAACCTGGCTTAGGCCACTGTACACTTCAAACTGCACGTAGTTGTTCAGTATCTGTTGGGAAAGAAAAGAATAATCCTGTCTATTTTTTGCTAGATATTTGAATTTGGTGCAGAAGGGGGCAGAGGGCAAGATGGTAACGTTTCCTAAGACAACCCAAAAGGGAAAAAAGCCCAAAGAGTAAAGAAGGGAACACTTGCATTAACTCCTCATATAACTTTTAACTTACCCTACTGACAGAAAAAAAAAAAACCCAAACTAATCAAGCGACACATTTTTTGCATCTACATTAATGCACACTACTACCTCTGTTTAAAAAATAACATTAAACCAACGAATCTTAATTTTTCAGTGATCTTTTGATCACAACAGACTGAAGAAATCATTTATATTTACTGATGTGGATGAAGCTACGTAGTTCATGTGGCCATATCCACTGATGGGGGAGAATTTCTTTATTCTTTTCCAATCAAAGGCAGACCACATTTTTACCTGAATGTTGATCTTGGATGCAGCCCCAGCATTGGCTTGCATTAACATGCCATTGACTTTCCGGGTTCTGAACATCAGCCCAATGTACCACGGCACAGAGATGGTAATGTCAAGGTCACTCCAAATGATAATGCTTTCACCACTGAAACGCTGAGGAGAAGGCATTGCTGTAAAACAAAAGACAGGAGAGAAACAGTTGACGTCCTTCAGGACAAAGAATAAGAGGAGAAATGACACCATATTGCAGTGATGGCGCAAGGTAGCTGGTCTTATTTTTAATCTATTATGGAGTAAGAGCCAGTCTAGGGGAGTTACTATGAGGCAGCTGATAATACTATGAATTCACAACCAACCCTTGTTTTGGGGTGGGCACGTTATCTCGGTGCCAGCCCTCAAAGGCAGCATCTCCACCCTGCTGCGGTGTTACACAGGTGAGAAATGTTCCTAGAAGGGTAAACTCAGGCTCCCTACTGATACAGTTCTGCTAATGAGTGGGTGGACAGAGCAGGAAGTGTGAGGGCAACAGTTGCTGCAGATGTTTTCAACATATCCTTGATTACCTGCTTCTAATTAACAGATTAAACACAGAGGGAAAGGCTGGGAGGCAACAGGAAATATTAATTAATTATAAATACTCCAAGGCCAGATTATTTAGCTGTCTCAGCTCTGCAGCCTTTTCACAGGGAGAAAGCTTGTGTGGAATTGCTTGAGTCACCTCCTTAAATATCTCGAGGTGACAGCTGAAGAGTTGTCCTCTCTAACCTTTCATGAACACAGCTCCTACAGGGAGACACCTCCTAGCAGGGAGTGGATACAGTACCATGGACTAGTTGCTCTCACTGATTAGAAGCAGAAATTAAGCTGTGAGAGCTCTGTGCTACTTGCAGCACCTCGTATTTGGTCTCCCTGCCCATCACAGGGGGGTTGGGACTATATGATCTTTAAGATCCCTTCCAACCCAAACCATTCTATGATGTGGCACCTCCACCATGCGTGGCACCTTGTAGTAGGGTCCGCAGTCAGCCCCTGCATGATGTCCTCGCTCATGCGCATGCTGATGAAGTTCACGGCAGCTTTTTGAGAGTGGAAACAGGCCTTGGAGACTGGGTACAAGCACCACAGATGGGCACCCAGCCTTGTGTCTCGTCACGCACTGAGCACGTGTCAGTGAGATGACAGTGTCTCCTTCCCCTTCTGCTCCACGCTGCCATTTCTATTGGCTCTTTGGGATTTTCTGATAGTAGGGGAGTCACGTATATACAAACATGTATGTGTTACTATAAAATGGCAAGTCCTTAGAAAAAGACAGCGTGATGAAATCATAGCAGGAGATGGAGTTAAGCTGATGTCAAGTTGCATTTTTGGAGGAAAACCCCCAAATTCTGATTATGTCTGTCTTGCTGGTCTCTATAAAGAGATAAGGCTGTGGGGGGGTGGGAGGAAAGGGCAAGCCCTTCAGCTCCCTGTTTGTGAGAAACAAGATGTCAAGCCTGAGGTGTAACTTGACTTGCCCTTCTCTAACGTGGTTACCCCAACCACCCCACCCCCAGGTAAGTGGAGGCAGCCCCAAAGGGCAACCCTTCTCCCTCCTGCTCCAGACTTTGATCTCCCCTTTGCAGCCACACTCAGTCCTCCACGAACACTAGCGGGAGCATATGGTGGAACAGCTGAAGCTTAGCCTGCTCTTGAAACCCTGACAGCAGTTTAAAATGGTTTGCCACCAGACACAGATGTCCCCAGCTTGCTTAAAACCTGAATCCAGTGCCTGAGCTCTGGCTGTCTGGGCCAGGGCACGATTCACCAGCCTGCACCGCACCACATCAGTGTAAAAGTAACCAGAACATGGCTGTTGACTGGGATCGTTTTCTTCTTCCACTCCACATGTACAAAAGTCAGCCCTCTCCGTCCTCCTCTACCCCACCGACCTTCACAACAATCTCAACTTCCACCTTCTTTGCTACTGTTTTTCTAGATAGTTGGTGAGATTTTTAAGTCCACCTGCCTCTGGAGAGCGGAGCCAGGATGCGAACCTTGCGGGTTTCCCACCTGCTGGAGGCTGGGAATGCTGTTTGCAAGTGTTTCAGCTCTGCTCCTGGGAGAACTGGACTGGCATGGCAATTAGCCACCTTATTCTTCCTTTTCTCACCGGTGGTGACTTTCCCTGCTTGCAAATACCATTCCCTTCCCACACCTCCTCCCAACTCCCCTCCCTTCCCCAGGGCCAGGGTGCACCTTCCCCTGCTAGTAAAACAGAAATTCCCATCGGTCAGCCCCCTCTGACCTCCCTCCTCCCCCCAGCCCTTCCTCATGCCTGGGACCAGGGTCTCTCCATGGAAGGGCTGGTGGCCCCATCCAATGTGCCCAGCTGGGACCTGACCATCCCTGTCACCACGGAGGCGAGCACACGTGCTTCCAAGCACAGCAGCTCCCTGCTGTCGGTGATGCAGTCACGCCAACTAATTGTTTTCTCAGGGTTTGTCACTTTGAAGTGCTGCCTGTATATCCACATCTACTTTTAAGAGACTCCTACATTTAAAAGGCCATCAGGAAAACGTGAGGGCTATTCACTGTGCAGACAGAGGGCTCAGGGAAACACACCGCCAACACCGGGATGTCACCTGCTGTTTGGGTGTAGGACACCTTCTGTTTTGGTGCAAACCTGTGGTATTCAGCCCAAGGCTAGCGCAATGACATTAGCCATCTGAGAGGTCAGGCACAGCTGCTAGATCTTCACAGCACTGCAGTTATCTCAATTTTTTAAAGAAAGAATTAAACTACAACAAAGGTGAAACTCATTTTTCCCAAATTTTATCTCCCTTCTGTATGTCAGCAGAGGGAGATGGGAGCTCCCAGAAGGTGAGTGAGCAGGTCCTAGGAGGGTGGGGAAGATAAACCACCCCATCCTCACTAGTGCAGACCAGATCCCAGAGTTTCTGAAGAGCAAGCAATCAAAAAAGCTGGATTTTTAGCCAGCCAAAGTCTTTGTTCTCTGTGAGCCTGAAGCAGATCCAGGACTGCCAAACAGATTGAAGAAATGCATCAGCCAATCACTCCTACACAAGAATGCAAATATTCTAGCTAAGGCTTTGGAAAAAATAGCTGCCTAATAATAGCTAATGCTGTTAGGATCATATCTGAGCACTCATATGAACAACCTGAAAGCCAGAAGCATTGCATGTCAGTGATCCCTCCGGACTTTAACTTCAGGCTCCTGAAATCTTTGGTTCTATTTCAGAAAAAATACATTTCTTTCTTGGCTTGCAATTTTTTCTCAGGGACACTGCCCCACAAATACCAAAGAAGCAAGCAGCCTGCCGCCCTCAGACTATCACAAAACCCTCAAATTGAGGCATCAGCAAGAACAGGGGGTTACCGAATGACAAAGGGGACATGCAGGAACGCACAGCACTGGAGGCTGGGGCTGGGGAGACAGTGAGCTGTGACTGTTGTCATCTAAATTACCTGAACTTAAAATGAGTTTCCAGTGATGGCTACAGGGCTGTTCTGAGTTGATTTTCTAAATCCCAAACTTCATGTTTTGGTCTTGAGATTGGGATACGAAAATGATAAAACACATATTTGATCAAATTTTGAAATTCCATTTCAAAACTAAGATAAAGACAGAGGGAAGGATAGTCTTTCACATGACAGCACTACTCCCCATTTACCCCAGTACAGGTCACACCAGAGTTGGGCCCTGGCACTCTCTGAGGAACCATCAGTGAGGGTGTGTATCACAGAAGCCTAACATGAAGAAAACACCTGACCTTCACTGACAAAGACACTTGACACGAGATATACAGAAAAATTAGATCTTGAGGAGAAAGAAGGAAAGGGCATATATAGCAGCTCTGGGCTCTGTGTGAGCTGGACCATAGGAAGAGGCTCCATCATTCCTTTCACATTATCACAGAATCTTTTAGGTAGGAAAAGACCTTTATGATCATCAAGTCCAACTGTTAACCTAACAGTGCTAATAGCAACACTAAACCATATCCCTAAGCATCTCTTAAATACCTCCAGGGATGGTGACTCAACCACTTCCCTGGTCAGCCCGTTCCAATGCTTGACAACACTTTCAGTGAAGAAACTTTTCCTGATATCCAATCTAAACCTCTTTTGGCGCAACTTGAGGCCATTTCCTCTTGTCCTGTCACTTGGGAGAGCAGACCAACACCCAGCTCACTACAACCTCCTTTCAGGCAGTTGTAGAGAGCGGTAAGGTCTCCCGTGAGCCTCCTCCAAGCTAAACCACCCCAGTTCCCTCAGCCTATCCCTCACTCTGCAAACCCTTATTTCCAAGCCAGAAACCTCACTCTGCGTCCTCTCATCCTAAACTGCTCCTTCTCAGGCAAGGGGAGGGCAGTTGCCACCACCTAGATCTGGCCCAGCTTGAGGCATACTGTGCTAAGGTGGTCTGCAAATCCCTGTGCCTTGTGCACCTCAGCTTGGAGACCTGCTGAGAGTAATCAATAAAGTCTGTTTTAGGGTAGATACATCAAAAGAACAAAATCTTTGATCACACTGCAAACTATTCTGAGCTAAGTGTGAGAGGGGAATAACAGAAGCGAAGACCTAACACATCTGCATCAGAGACCAGAATTTGGCCTTCTCTTTCCAGGAAAGCCATGACTAGTTTAAGCAGGTTTTCTTTCCTGGAAGCCTCCAGGAAGACTCCAAATGAGCAACCTGGCACTAGATGCGGAGATGCCACCATGCAGCGGGCAGCCCACTGCTGCACTGACCCCACAGGACCCCTCACGCAGACCACTCCTCACTTCCTTGGGAAGAAACTAACTGCAAGTTCTTCGCACCCTATAAAACACACCTGCTGCTCCTCCCTCATCCTTTAGTAATGAGGTTTTACACATATATGCACACTGTGTTCAATCAAAGAAAAACCCAGTAAAACCGAAAGTGCTCGTACTCAGCAGAGCGCCTTCTTGCCAAGAAAGTGGTGATTAAAACTGCACATTCATCCCTGGGTTGAGTCAAAGCCCAATAAAGTCAGCGGGATTCTTTCCACTGATTTAAAGGGGCTTAGGATCAGGCATTTTTACTATAAACAGATTACTAAATACTGCCAAGTTCTGTGGAACTACTTTGCTTGTGTAAGTAAATAAATGAAAGCTGCTGTTACTCACAACAGTGTATCATATCTGCTATTCAGGTGATCTCTAAAATTATTTCAGGTAGATAATGGGCGACTTTTAGTCTTAACTGCAATCTTCTGTTTCCTATCCCTTAAGCATCACAGTTTGATGTACATGCTACAAGATGTTTAGGACAGGCAATGAAACGTGCACACGTGACAGCGCATGAAGGTCTTTGCATCCCACCTTGCTCACAGTTTTTCCCTCCGTAGCGTACAGGGCACTCGCAGATGTAAGTGTTCCACTTGTTGATGCACGTGCCTCCGTTTTGGCACCAGTTGGTTTCACAATAGTTCCTCTGTGCTGCACAGCCTGAAATTCAGGAAAACAGTTGCTTTGTGTGGTTTTAACACAAAAAAAGGCTCTGAACCATTGCATACGAGCTTTTATGTAAAAAGAAGACATGATTGTTATAGGTTTGGGGTTTTTTTAATACTCTTGAAGTCAGTGAAGCCAAATGTGGATGGTGAAAGTTTACATGAGCTGAGCAAGTGTCAAATTTATAAAGACAAATCTATCAAAGGTTATTAAATACAGTCACTGGGCTGTAAATCTCTGGGGACTAAGAGAAAATTTGGGGGAAATATCACCGCATGCTTGTCCTGTTTTTATACTCTTCCCCTGGCATCCACTGCTGGAGGCAGGCAGATCACCTGGTGCTGTGACTCAGACCACTTAATGTCATCTAACCAAGGTACTAACCAGGGAAAGCCAATGTGCAGTGTTACACAGTGGAGTAACACTAACAATACATCTTTGTTTTAAACTATAGAGAAACACATTTTCAAATGTGGAAAAAAATACCCATCCTAGATAGAACACTTTGTGGCCTTCTGATGCATATTTCTGTGAGACAAACCCTTGTGTTTAACTAATATGAGAGACGTAACTGTTAAAAAAGAGCTCCAAGACAAAATAACAATTTGGAGCATATGCTACAACTCCCTCCTTAATCCAAGATCAATGCAACATACCTAAGAACTGCAATTTAGCTCTCACACAGACCTTCAGCAGTGTGGAAGGAAGGGACTTGCCATTCTTGCATGTAAGAGCCAGTTTTATGATGATGAGAACATTTTGTACACCAGAACTAATCCTGATCGGGGACCCAAGGACTGGAAACCAAATCAGAACCTCCAACAGGCTGCTTCATGAAACAGGTTTCAGATTTGGAGGACTGCAGAATTTGACGTACAGAACGAACATAATTTATTTAAAAAGTCATGAAAGATGCTGTCTTTCTCATGAACTAATCCCCCCAGCTATCAGAGCAAAGTGACATTTAAAAGGTAGTTAAAAAAAAGGAGGACAAGTTCATTTAGGAGTAAATTCCTGTGTGAAACTCATAGCAATTGCAGAAGGTACGGACAAGCTTGGTCCTCTTCCGCGTGCCACTGAAACCTGGAAGCGTGCTCTGTGCCATGGGTATTCTGTGTGTCCCTGGCATGGGTGCGGATTGCACCTTGCTCATACAAACCAGGTCTGGATGCCACTGTGCTGGGGACGTGGTGGCCATGCAATGCCCAGCAGCACCTCCAGCCCCTGCCACACTGCCTGGGGCAAAGGCTTCACACTCAGAGGTGTTAACAGGGGCACAGGGGCTATTTCAGACCCATCTGTCTCCCGCCCCTTCCTGAGGATTCTCACAGTGCCAGGATCCTCCCAGTGCCAGCCCTTCGACATCCTAAGCCCTGTTACACTCACAGCTATGGCAGAGAGCTTTCTCATGATGACTCTTGAGGCAGTAGTCGCTCGTACCTGGCAGAGTGCCGTTATTGGCGATGAAACTAGCCATGTCGATCGGCTTGCTGTCAATAGAGAGGTTCCTCATGCAGCCGATAAACTGTCTGTTGTGCACCGGGAAATCTTCAGGCAAGTTTGGGACACCACCAAGGAGGAGAGGGCCAGTCAGGTCCAAAGATCTGAAAAAAAACCGAAGAAATACTCATCACTGCTTGCACACAGTTTGTTTTGGTTTGTTCTTTATCTTAGTGCTTCCATAAACACGTGTGAGCTGTTCTGTTTGCCCGTGTTGCCATACACTTGGCTGTATCAGCACTTCCAGAGTTTGTAATCAAAGGACCGCCCCAAAACACAGTAACTTTTAACTCAGGAGCTGTCATAGGCATACAGAATCCAATGACCTCTCCCTAACAGTGGCCAGTATGCAGAAGAAAATGAAAATTATGGAAAAATATGCAGCCACAGGACACTTCTTTCTGACTCCAGTCACCCAGGGGCTGGCTCATACTCCACAGCGCAAGGGTTGAGATGCTGTAGATTTTGACATAATGACTTATTATATGGTGCCAACCCTTTTTAAATCCTCTGAAGATCTCAGTCTTCATAACATTTGGTGGAGGCAGGTTCCACTGTGTGACAAGTGTATACAATCGGGTGAGTTTGAATTAGCCCTAACTTTCATGGTCCCACATTCTCTTGGGATTTTAAAGCAGCATGTGCATCTCAATGCACATCACTCATTATTTTATATCCGTGCTATGTTGCTTGCTGTTCATCTTGTCTTTAAACTCAACAGTACTAATCTTTTTGGTCTTTCCTCACAGGAAAGGTGGTTTTTTTTAAATACCTAATGATTTTTCAATGGCCTTTTCTGTACCTCCTTTATTTCTAACTCTTTTTAAGGTAGGACTGTTACCTTAAATGACAGAAGTAATAAGCTCTTCAGCCATCCCCTTCATTAATAAAGACTAACATTTTATTTGCCCTTCTCTCTACATTTTCATACTGAGTAAATGCTTTTTTGGGGGCCACCCATAGTGACCTCCAGGTCTTTTTCTTTTGCATTTTACAAGTAATTTGGGCACATGTCTGTTATCTACACAAAACTTGGTGCATTCCACCCCGTGTGCTGACACTTGCAGTAGCCTCCAACAAATTTCATTTACCAAACTAAACCTTGAGACTTTTTCTTGTTTAATCCTATGTGCTTTTCCAACTTAATTTGCTTAGTGGTTAATCACATACTGTTGACTCTTCCCTGGAAGAAGAGAATGAGTAGAAAAATGCAGATATGGGGAATCCTTACTTCTTTGAGCCGGTCTGAGTCCCCTGGGCAGCGCAGGTGTAGTTTCCAATGAGGCTCCCGAAGCGCACAGCCACTGCCGTGTCACAGTCGTCCACAGTTACCACGGCCACCTTCTCTCCTGAAGGCCCATGAGGAATTCCTAATCGCCCAATGTTGGGCTTCAAGAAATACATGGCACATGTCATACGATGCTACCTACACATGGGATTTAAATGCTGGTTCAGCCAGCTCAACGACATACTTCTTCCTACCCCACAAAGGGGACTAAAATAGGATATGTAAACAAACCAGCAGAAGTCAAATTGACCTATGACATCTGGGCAAGACTTCAAAGAGAGTCCACACATGCCCAGTGTCATACACAGCGTGCTCAGAAGTGGCTTTGGTCGTTTCCACTTCTGAACCAATTTGGCCCAAATCACTTCAAAGAGGTGTTTTCTTACTTCTGCACAGCAAACAAATAAATTCTGCTCATTTTGCAACCTTCATCTCAAGCGAATGAAGTCACTTGAATTTTAATATTGTTTCAGCCCAAAGACAGAAAACTATGAAATGATATAATATCTCAAGTGAGGCTAAAGGCTTACATCACATTTTCCCTGATGGGGGTACTCTGTCAGGGCCACCAGAAACTGACTGCAGGTTCCTACAAAGGTTGTAGTGAAAGGTTGTGGGGTGACTGGAAGGGAGATTAGATGAAGACTGCTGGTTCCAGCTACAGGATGGAGGACATGGAAAACCACTGCCCATTGCTAAGCCAGCTGAGAAGCTCACGGGTTTCTAGTCTTGGGAAAATAAAGGATCAGTGACCCACGCAGTTGGACGATCAAAAATAATGGATGTGAGCTTGCTCATGCAGCCGCTTTGGTCCAAGCATGCAGACTGACACTGTGGGTGCATGGAAGATGGGAAGAAAGTGTGTTTTAGAGTGGCCATAAATGCTCCGGCTTGCCCTCATCTCTGGCTTTACCCAGCCAGTAGGAAACTCCTGCCCATGCCATCACAATGTGCCCACAAAACTACAATTATCATACTCAGCTTCACACCTCCAGTTACTGGCTCGTTCTGGTAATCACCCTGCTGGCAGCTGTCATTCTCCCCACTTCAGCAACAACCAACAACTGGAAAAATTCAGGGATCCCGACAGACAGGAGAGCCTATGGGACCACTGGGAATCCAACCCCAACCACCAAACTTCTGTGCCTCCACCACAAACATATCCTGCATCTCCGCTGATTTCCTAACCGATGGGATGTACCCAGTGTGACTGACAGGAGATGGTATCTGCTATGCAGAAGGTCAAGAGACAGTTTCCTGCATGGAGAAGTGCATCATGGCTGATGAAGACGGGTGCGTGTATAAACAGCAGCCAATCAGCCTCAGTGACAAACGAGCAGATTTGTAAGGAAACTGTTTTCCATGTTTAGTGTCCGTCGAGAGATACAGAGTCCTAACCTAGCACAGGATCCCTGAGGAATGAATGTGTACAAGATAAGCCACGAGCTGAGCTGCGCCGGCTCTGCTACCATTCCTCTACGGGCAAAGGGACACCCCACAGGAGTGAAGTCACCAGGATCTGACCCAGACACGCCGCACAACTGACAGCCAAGAGATGTTTTTATAACGTGTTGATCAACAGTAGTTGTAACCTTATGAAAACGGAACATGGCTGGGCATCACACTGTGGTTTGCTGTACACCCGCTGCAAAACACCTATTGCTCAACTGCGCACTGAAATCCTGTATTTGTACGGCAAACAAGGAAGCAGTAAGGGGATAAATGCCTGTTCTTTCTGTTTCGCTTGTACACACACAAATTTGTTAAAATACCTAAAGCCACTTACATCATCTGTAAAGAGATACAGATTTATTTCTAACAGTAATTATCCCAATGTATAAAAAACATTTTCAAAAGATGTTTCCTGGTGTCAATTCCAGTTGGAAAGTATTTTCCATTTCCTCTACCAAGAACTAATGTGGTCACATAGTTTGGCAGTTACACAGTGTAAGGTTTTGACCTCTCTTGAGTGAAATTAAGGCAGACATTATTTTTTCCGATACTCCCTGGGCTTTGCCGCTGCCTAGCCTGGAAAGACGGGAAGCATACATATTTGCAGTGCTGAAAATGTTGTATGCAATGATGGCAATGTCAGTGAGTTGCTTTTCCAAGTAAATGAAAAAATACATAGAAAATTAACCAACTGACAGGCAGCCCTTCCCTTCCAAAATTAAAATGTTTACATTCTGGGTGCTACTTCTATTCATTCGGAGGAATGATTCGATTAACATTTACATTCTTGTGCTTCACTGAAATAACCTATTGTTTCTTACTAGGAGTCTTGACAAAGGCAGGGTATTTATTCTCGCAGCAGGGGGGATCTGCCCAATGTTAATCAAGATTGCAACCTGATGAGACTCAGCAGTTTGCAGCTGCTCCTTCACAGGCAGCTAGCTGCAGTGGTAAAGAGCAGCTTTTTTTCCTCTCCCTAATTCTATTTAACAGAAAAATTGCAAAGTGTTTCTCTAGATGTCGACTGGTCATTGCAGTGCAGACCTCTGATGACCACACAGGGAATATTCTGGTGAAGGAAAAGAGAGCTCTCGGCAGCTCAAACCATACTTAGCTCAAACACATAGTGATTTTCTGACCATGTTCAAAGGTCTATTTGACAGAACAGGCTTCTCCCATAATGTAAGAATGTGTTGCTGGGAAAGGAAAGAGAGATTTTCTGAGTGATTTAATGTGACATGGACATTTTCTTCTCTTGTATGTGGCAAGCACTACACTACTCATCTTCTCAGCTCCTAGCACAGGGAAAACTTTTTAACTGAAATAATGTGAATAAATAAAAGACTTGAACAGAGGGACCCTATGTTAGACATTCCTTCAGAACTGAATCATGATTTTATTAATTTAATATTTGTATTAATACTAGTTGGGTGGTGATGCAAAGGGTATATAGAGCATCATGGATTAGAAAAAGAATCATTTTGAACAGTTGAGTGCTAGAAAGAGAATTAATCCCACCACATGAAACTTGGGATCTAGTGACAAGGATCCTATTGCAAGCCCAGAGACCATCAGCTATAAATTAAGAAAAATAAGAAAAAAACCCTATTAATTGACTACAAAACATTTATGAACCATGGTGTGATTAAAAAGTAAAAAAGGCAACACAACAGTGGGTTGTTGCAAAGATGAGTATGAGGGAAATTTTATGACTCTGAACAGGACAGAATATTGTGGGCAATTTTAATTTAATTTATAAAAAATAATTTCCAACTAGAGCAGATGCACAGAAGCGCAGTCAGGGAAATGGAAAGCTTTGCGTATCAAACAGACAAGCAGAACTTGATGTAATTAGCCTAGCAAAGTAAAAGCTGAGGAAGGGTTCTGGAAATAAGACACTACCGCTGCAGTGGTCACAGTACGAGAACAAGTGGGGACAAGATGCCCATGAGTAATGTAGGCTGGAAATCACCAGGTGATACTCAGCCATAGGGGGGTCATCTCTGGGAAGGTAGCAGGGGTGAAAATTATAAAAAGAACTTATTTGTGATTATAGAGGCTGGTGTTAGCAGAGGAGTGGCCTACGTTTGAAATAATAAGGAACAGTAAGTAGTACTTGGAAAATACACAACAGCGAATTGCCAACACTGCAGGCATGATCTTTGCCTCTGTGGAATCCTACTGGAGCGAGACTGATTCTTAACAGTAGGAACAGCTAACTCTAACCAGCATTAATTCACACTATTATTTTCTGGAAATATGTTCAAGGAGTTAAAAGCCAGATTTTCATCTGGGTACTTAGCCGTCCTTTCTGCCTGTCAGACTCACCTCCTGAAACACCATGCTAACCCGAAAGGCAAGTTTCATTAGCTGTGCCAGTTCTGCACTCATGAGTAAATGTTCAATGTGGTGTACAGGAATTTACCAGCATGACCCCCGTTAATGGTAATGCAAGTCATGTAACTGAGTTCCTGCTCACGGGGCTGAAAATCCACCTTGCGCTGCCTAACCCTAAAGGCTGCCTTTTTACGTAGTGCTCGTCCAGAAAGAGGTTGGAATTCAAACTTCAAAGACCACATGCTGTAAAAGTACATCGCAAAGAAGAGGTACCAAACAGTGCCAGAGAGAGAACTTGGCTTCCCTTAGACTATGAAAGAAGTGGATTCATCCTGGGTGCAAAATAAAGGAATAAAAGCATCCCTGAGTGTCGCAGTATACCATCACCATCACACAGTGATCCTTCAAGCGTGCTGTGCACCCCACATTAAAGTAGCTGTGTTCCTTGTACTGACCCATATGTTTTCTCATTACACAGGGTCACTTGGAGAAGAGAAAGAAGCAGCCCTGACTCAGGATCCACACGTGACAGCAGAAGCCCCCTACCTTTCTCTCTATCTGTAAAACAAGACGAACCACATTTACATTCCTCAAATAATGGCAATTAGTACCTAAAATTGTACACAGTGTCACGAAACCTAACTTTGCCTCACTGAGCTTTCATGAAGGAGATCAGTGGTTCTGATCTATGGGTGGACAGTCCCAAAACTCATGCCTAAGCCATGACATTCTCCCTTGTCCACAGTCAGAGCCAGGCTGCGAGTGAAGGAATGGCAGTCGTGCAGGATGTGTTTTTGAAAATTGCCGCTCCCTTTCTGACCATAGCGGAGTTAACAGTGAGACGCATCTACGGTCCTCAGTGGTGACCTTCTCAAGCCTCAAAGGTGCACGTAACTCCCTTTGGCCACCTGCACTGACTTTGTCAGGTCGCAGTGAGAGAACGTCACTGTGAAGGAGTTTTACTGGCGATGCCAAATCTGATTTTTGTGAAACCCAAGTACGTAGCAATGAACTGTTTGGACTTCTCCCCACAACTTCATCAGAAAGAAACACATGTAGATTCTCCCAGGTGCATACAAAACCCTGAGAAGCTTAATCTGTGAACTTGTGTTTTATAAATGGAGATCAAATAGGGGAGAAGAGGTCATCAAAACACATCTGTTTATAGTTTGCAAATCTACTGCACAAATCTACTCCCATTCCACTTAAAACACCAGACATGGATATTCTCATGTATCTCAATTTCATTTGGATCCTCTATTATTTTAAAAGTAAATATTTAAACTGCGAGAGCCCACACAGTTACTTATTAAAGACACAGATGGTCTAACAATGCCCAGCAAATGGAAAGGACATACAGATTAATGGGCAATGGAAGCCTTGTCTTAAATAATTAACGTTATATTTTTACATTATAAATACTACTGTTTTCAGAAGGCATGATGCAAAATTGTTGGAGAAATCTAAGCAAATAGTCCAATCTTTGGTAGACTTATTTTGAATTAAGGCAGACTAAACCATATTGTACATGTAATAGTAATATACACAGTGCAAATGTTTGCTTAGTCAGCAAACAGTGGTGACACTCAGATTCCTGGATCTCACCCTTTTATTAGTTAATCTGCAAGATAATAGGGCTTTTCCAAAGGTCCCACAAACATCTCCTCTACCAGAAACGCCTTTTTCCAACTTCTATTCTTAGATAAAAAATCTCTGCTTGACTTTTCACCCAGATGGAAAGAGGGAGAGTGGTTTTGGCTGGCCACGGCAGAGTGTTCCAACATCACGGATATTCCCTGAACTCAAACTGAAATCTGTGCTCTCCAGCCTGAACCTCAGCCACGAGAACTTCCGCCTGCGTTAGGCACCCCATTGAGTCTTTTGAAGGAGCTGAGGAGACGATTCAGCAGCAGACTGTAAGAAGGGCCAAGGCTTTGAGAACACAAACCGGGAACCCTTGCAGATGAGACACAACCCGCTTCGTTATGCTTGGCACGAGGAGAAGACCCGTTTTCTTGGGGGACAGATGTAACGTTGCATATCGTAAATACTGCATTTGCTCAGCTCACTGCACACGTTAAAAAATACATCTGTTTTAGAAGATGGGTCTTTTAACCAAATGCTTTGTGTGGCATAGCTTAATATGCACAACTTGGCTTGTTTGTCTTTTTAGTAAGTGCGAATGTGAAAAAGGAACGCCATCCTGAAGTCAGTGCCAGCCTTTCAGTGCGTCCAAGAGTTTGCTTACCAGACAATAAGTTACCCTTCTGTTTTTGTTAATCAGTAGCTAATGATTTATTGACTGTTTGGAGTGGTTAAAGGTTAAAAAGAATCTGTTTCCTAGTTATTTTTAATACAGCAAAAGCACTCCTCTGCATTGTTCATGTGCTGGTACAGACCCCACCGCCCCCAAAACTGCTGGGTGGAAAATGCCTCACATTCATACCCTTTGGGGCTCTTTGCTTTCTAACGCTTCCAGCTACAGTAATAATGGGAAAAAATGGAGCAACTGGCATCAGGTCCTCCTGGAGGCTACTGCTGGGGCTCCAGCCGCCGCCGGGGTCCCCCTTCTCCGGCTCCCTGGCACTCATTAGGCAGCCTGCCAGCCGCCCCGGCCCCTTTGTTAACCCCCGGCCTCTGCTCTGCTATCTGAGACGGGGAAGGGAGAAACCCCCTCCGATTCCCAGGCGATGCTGTGCTGCTTCAGTGGTCAAAAAGCTCATTAAGGGCCCACGGCGGCGACGGTCTCCCCGGGCAAACGGCCGGAGCCTGGCCTCCCGCAAGGAAAATAAATACATAAACAGGAAAAAACACACGGGGAAAGCACCGGACTTGCCAAACCCAGGGGGAGAGACTAGGAAACGTCGGAGAAGCTTAGCACCATGGCACGGACTTGCAGACCATTCTGATCAATCGGGAAACTCCAAATTAGGCCATATTAGAGAAACCATTATTGTTAGTCTCTGCTTTTTAAAGTTTCCCCCTACAGCTTTCCAGAGCACCTTTAACATAAGGCAGTGTGAAGAACTGAGAATCTTTTACATATCCTGATTAGTCACCAGGGAAAGGCAAGACAAATCATTTCACATAAACCCCTTACTCCTTTGATGTATGTATCCCCTTTATTGCCTGAATATTTTAATGGCATTTCTTTATACAAACTTGGCTTGAGCCTAGAGAAACATGAGAGCTTGTGACAGTGAATAGGAAAAACAAAAAGCTTCCCATCCATGAGTCAAAAATGCAAATCCTGAAAAGCCACCAGACCAGTTCCTTTTCCTAGACACACTCCCTCAAACACTGATCATCAGGATCCCGGCTGGGCCACAAAGTCAAGCGAGTTTTACTAGCCTGATTTGTTATCTCCTTCATGGCCACATCCAGAGGCTAAACTTTGATATTCAAAGCAGGAGGCTTTTGGCACAGCTATGAAACCTGGCATGCATGAACGGCGCTGCCCGAATTGCTGCTGCTCTTTCGGTGGCAGGGCAGAGATGGGGAGCAGCCTGCCCATCCCACCACGCGGCAATGGCATGGCGAGGCGGTGAAGAGCCAAGAGCCATGGTTAGACATACGTGGCATCCAGATGTGCTCCTTCCCTCCACAGAGTGTGACCAGTACCTTCACAAATATCATCCCGCTCCTGCAAAGGGTATATTCTTGGATTTGACTAATTTTGGCAAAGGCTGCTCTGGTGCTGATAGGAAGAACGAGTCCTCCCTGCCTGCAAATGGAAATGTTATGCTCAAATTTGTATTCCCAGATACTTCCCAGCTCTTTGATGCTGAATCAGTGACACAGCAAGAAGGACCTGTTTTGGGTGCCGAGAGACCATGCCCACTCCTCAAGACAACATCCAGCTTTCCGTGTGGGAGACACCACTCACCATGGTGCTCTGGTGCTGCAGGTCCCCTTGTCTGCCCTCTGCAGCCCTCTCCTCCCCTCTGAAATGCCCCAATGGCTGGTGCACCTTCTCCCTGCCCTTTGAACCCTTTTTCTGCCTATTTTGCTAGCTCCCTTCCTTCCACCAAGGATGCTCTTCCAGCATCCTTGGAGAACTGGGAGAGGAGAGCATATGAAGGATGCTGGAAAAGCATTCTTGTCCTCCTTCATGTCTCCTTTCCCAGTTCAGCAAACCCTTCTCCCTTTGTCATTTGTCCCCATCTACCTGCCAAAGTACCGCTCTCAAACGTTTTTTGGCTTTATATATATATTGCATGTTTTACAACTTAATTTTGCATCCAGAACGCAAATGCATTCCTTGCTGTCCAAGGAATACCTAAAAATAGCACAACGTGACGTAGTCACAGCAACTAACTCCTCCTCCTCCTCGGACTCATCCCTGGTGACACACTGCCAAGCAAACTGCTGCTCAGTGTGGGTGATGGGGACACAACTGGGCCTATAAAATCCAGGAATCCCACAGTGCTCTATGGGCTATCCCTCCCACGGTTGGATCTTTGTGAGGGTCTCCTGGTTCACAGAGACCCCTGCATGGTCAGGTAATTGCAAAGTGCTGCTCCCCCTCACTACACAGACAGAGGAAAAATACCTGAAAAGTTACTACAAATCATGGAGCTACTGTAGATTTACTGTGTGATTAAATGGAGATAACAATGCACTTCAAAGAACTCGCACCAAATTCCTGAGGTGCCGTTTCGATGACTCTGCTGGCTTGCAGAAGTCCTGCCAGCACAGCCTTCCAGCACTGTCCTCAGAGCCTCACGGGGAGCCAGCAGCCTTCAGACTCAGCCAGCTCTCACTGGGGTCCCTTGCATCTCCTTACCCTGCCGGAGGAGCTGAAAATCACCATTTTGGCAGGTGCCATTAAACCTCCCAGGAGTTTTGCGGTGTGGAGGTGTTAGATGGCATGATTGAACCTGGGCTCAAGAAGCATCCTTGGGTGCCAGGTTCCCCGGGGTGATCTCAGAGCCCCACACCATGAGGAAAGCTGAGACCCAGCCTGGGTGTGCGGTGGGCGCAGACCCCAAAGTGGCAGTGCTGTAACTGGGCACACAAGCTTTTTAAAACGCAGGAGGAGCGAGAGGAGCCAGTGTTGAGCAGCCTTGCTGAGGATAAGGCTTTCGAAAGAGCAGGGGCTCATGTTGGACATGACATGGTCCCTACCGTCACTCACAGAGCGAAAACCCTGGGAATAGTTTCTGAAAAGCTTGTGTTAGCATTTGCATATAAAATCACCACCACCACAACAAGAGTTTTCAGGTGGTGTTTGCAAACTCTGCGAGAACAACGATTCCAAAAGCAGGCGGGGGAGAGAAGGAGCCTACACGTCCTGGGTACGTGCTCGTCTTCCTCTTCCCCAGCTGCTTGAGAGAGTTCTCAAACTGCCAGGGAGAGCCGAGTAGCTCAGGGCTGGGGAGCAGGACACACTTTGCATCTTGATGACCTCCAAATGACTTTCACTGCTTTACACTTTCATTTCCCGAGACACAGATTTAGAGGTGAGTTATTTGTTATTTCGTGTCAAGACAATGGAATGTCGCTCCACCATCAAATCCTGATTTCCTTTCCCAGATATCAATCACTTCACACTTACCCTCTACCAGAAAAAAAAAAGAGAAAATCAACAAAAACAATTGCTACTAACTGAAATCTGCATGAATAAATATCGGTGGAACTGCAGGGAGGGGCTGTTAAAGGCCAGACTCACGTGTGCCTGTTGTGCAAGGACAGATCAGCTGCCCACGTTACACCCTCCAAGAGCTCTGCAACCACGTCCGAGCAGGTACAAGAAAAAGCAAATGTTAGCCAAGGCAGCCCTTCGTGCTTTTCAGGAGATGTTAGGAAGGTAAATGGTTGCCACAGGCCAGACCAAAGTCCCACTGGGGGAGCGGTAGATGCCATGGAAGAGCGTAAGAAGAGAGCAAATGTGCAGCACCACTTCTCCTGGCTCTCGGCTTCCACCTCCAATACTGCAGGTTGGAGCTCAAGACAGGTTTTCACAGGATCCTGCCACATTTTACGGATGGAAGGGGCTCGTGTTATCATCTAATCAGCCTTTTGCTTTATTCAGCCACAGAACATCACGCAGTGAGACCTGCCTCAATGACATGGCTTGCACCTCAGCTAGAATTTTCCTTTAGAAGGGGAAATACTGACTTGATTTAAGGATTTCAAAGGACAGGGAGACCATGAGAACTGCAGGCAGATTATCATGCAGATTATATACCTTCACTATTAACAATTTTGTGTATTATTTCTAAGCAGAATCTGTTGAGCTTCAGTCTTTATATATCAAATCTATGGTCTTATCTACACGAGGACTTTCACTGACGACCCTCTGGATTTGGGTGGAAGGGGATGAATTGGGTCTCAGCAACGACAGGAGTCTCTCAGTCTTCAGCCAGAATGCCAGGAAATGACTCATAAATGGAACTATTTTTGCAGAGATTGCCTTTTCTCCTGGCATTTTAAAAATTGAGTTCTGAGCATGTAGGAAATGACATGTTTTGCATTCAGACACGAGGAACATATTTTATGTGTTTGACTAGAAGGACATTTTGAACTTTAAATGTAAAACCCTGGCATACATTCAGCAATGGAAGATCGAATTTCTTTCCCTTCTTTTAGCTCCTTGTAATTTTATTTGCTAGTTTTTTAAATGGCCATGCCCGCTAGCACCAAAATCACACAGTACAGATAAAAAATACGAATGCATAGCTACAAATTCCTCATACCCTCATTCTGTGCGTGTGCCTACTACATGCTTCACACGTATACAGGCCTGCCCACCAAGAAGCACAATAATCTGCTGATACAGTAACTTCTGTTCTTGTAAGAAAGTTGTGAAAAAAACCATCATCACAAGCTGCATCTGGCTAACAGTACTGGTAATCCAGTGAAAATTCCTTGACGTCCTGAGTTGAAACGTAAATGAAACATGCATGTCCCTCAGGATGCTGGTTAAAACTTTTCATTGTGGCTAGCAAAGAAAGTGACTTTTTCACCTGAATTGCTTTTCTCCCTCCGATAACTGAAGAAACCCCAGGAACTGTGTCTGCGAAGAAGAGACCCCGCACTCACACAGATAACCACAGATAAGTCCTTCTCAACACTACAGCCAACGACTTGACTGCGGTCATGGTCCTTGTGGTTTTGGTGTCCTGCAAGCTGTCACAGGCTTAACCTACAGCAGAACTTTTGATCCCATGAAAATGCTGTAGAAGGAAAGGCATCCAGCACAAACCGATGATCTGGTGAAGTATACCATCAGGGCTCGGCTGGAAGTTAGCACTGTCCACTGCCTCCTGCTCTCTGTGCCAATCCACAATCCTGCAGTACCTTTTGTTATTAAATATTCACAATGAGGTGGGCAATAAGGAAATGATAAAATTAGAACTATGGCTAAATCTTAAGTAAGAATATGTCATTTAAGAGGAAACGCTGAATTTCAAGACGCTTTCTGCCTTACACACTTGGCAGAGCCTTTAAAAGTGATACCGGCATTTCTTAAAGATATTATGAATTTAGGTTTGGAAATGTAAATTCACAAAACTGCATTTCTTTCTGGAAAAATATGCCCAGAAATGGAGGTTGTTCCTAACTGAATGACATTTTCAACATTTACAGTACCTCTGCCCCCATATATTTGCTTAGCATTGCCACTAATATTCTGCCTTTTTCTTTACCAGACAATGCCAAGCAACGCTAGAGCGGGCTGTGCTGATCGCGGATGCTGTAAACACACCACGTCACTCTGAGCCAGCAAAATCCCAACTCTGGTGGGGCCCACATCTGATCAACAGTGGCATTATCATAATCTTCAACAACTGCATTGTTTATTTAAAAAATCACCCTCAATCCCTTAACAAATTAGTCTGGAAGCCACCGGGAGGATTAACTTCAGAAATTCTCCCTCACATCGCAATTACGTCTGCTCAGATGTCACGAGCGACAGTAAGTCATACCCAGCCTTTATTACTAGTTGCATGTGCAGTGATTTGACTTCTGCTGGGGTCTGTCTTTTCCAAACAAGTTACAAAAGGCAACACTCCGCAGGGGCAACCACGCTGCGGTGCAAAAGGTGCTCCCTGGCACAGGGTGTCGTACCTAATACCTATCTAAGAATTTAATTGCCGACCACTTTTCCTGACCGGTCAGATTAAGAAGTAAACGTTACTGGATGGTGTCCTGGATACCTTCAGGGCGAAGTCTTTCACCTTGGGTCCAATGACCAGGAGTTATGCCTAGCTGGTGGCAGCTATGTGGCTTTTCTCCAAGGAGTCGACAATCCCTATTCAGTGGCAGGCATGTGCCTGCCTCATAAATCACCTGTGGCGCTGGCAGCCTCGCTGGCAGGCTGGGCAGGGACACCGAGGGCTGAGCAAACAAGGCAGGGGAGCCTCCCGCCCGAGGGGCCATGCGACAGCAGGGTGGCTCGGGGAACCCTGCCCTGAGCCCCTGCGGGATGCTCCTGTTTGCCTGTCGGTCCTGGGGGGACGAGGCACCACGAACCCAGAACTTCTAACAAGAATTAGTCTCCTTTATACGGGAGAAAGCAGTAACCCACATCATCCGTGTCCTCTGGCACAGTTCTCACAATCTGAGTTTCACTAAAATGTTTATATCTGCCTTTTTTTTTTCAAGGCAAAGTGGCAAAATCAATTATGGGTCCTGAACAAAGAATATATTTCCATAACAGGTGAATTTGCCATCATCAGAGAGGGTCTGTGTTTGCAGAAGGAAACGAGATAACCTATCGTTCAGTTCCACAGGAACCCAGCGCGGGGGCATGTGTGCCGTAGCCAGCAGGGCCTGGGCTCTGCAGCAGACCGTCAGAAGTTGCTGTATTTCATCCCACCCTTTTCAAAACAAAGTGCTACGTTAACCTCTCCAGCACAGACCAGCACCACTCCCACTGCCTGTGACTAACCATGTTGCTTGTGCTCCTGCGGGGGATTTGGATCCAAGGGCAGGTCCTGCCTGCCCTCGGCGAGGGAATGCAAGTGGCTGCTGAGCTTCCCGGTGTCCGTGAGTGCACCTTTACTTCTGTGCATTATAGAAAGTCTTTATCTTGAAGCTCCTACACACCAGTTCTGTTGTAAAGTGCTTCTTATTTCTTAGTGTTGTGGCTTAACCCTGGTGGGCAGGGAAACCCCACACAGCTGCTCACTCACTGCCCCACAGTGTGATGGGGGGAGAATCAGGTAAATGTGAGAAAAATCATGGGTTGAGATAAAGACAGTGTAATTAGGAATTCATTAACAAGGAATTCATTCACCATTTCCCATCGGCAGGCAGGTGTTTAGCCATCTCCAGGAAAGCAGGGCTCCATCATGCATAACAGTTACTTGGGAAGACAAACAGCATCACTCTGAATGCGCGCCCCTCCCCCCCCCCCCCCCCCCCCCCCCCCGCCCCCTTCCTCCGTCTTCCCCCAGCTCTATATGCTGAGCATGGTGTCATATGGTATGGAATATCCCTTCGGTCAGTTGGGGTCAGCTGTCCCGGCTGTGTCCCCTCCCAGCTTCTCGTGCATCCCCAGCCTATTCCCCGGTGGGGTGGGGTGAGAGGCAGAAAAGGCCTTGACCTGCGTAAACATTACTCAGCAACAACTAAAATATCCCTGTGTTATCAACTCTGTTTCCAGCACAAACCCAAAACACAGCTCCATAGAAGGTACGATGAAGAAAATTAACTCTACCTTGGCCAAAACCAGCACACTTGGACATGACAAAAATCGCAGATGAAGATGGAGAGCATGCACGGAGTGAAGGTGGGTGGGTTTGGAACAGACCTGTAGATGGTTTTCATTTGAACAGTAAGAGTATCGACAGATACTGTCTCCCATTGGGTAAACTCTCAGTTCAGACAGCTTCTGAATAATGGGCAAATAAAATGTCTGTTGGGGAATGGTTAGCTCTAGCAAATAGGGAGAGACACTTGGGCTGCCAGAAGACATGAAAGGCCATCAGGAAATTATGCTGATGAGAAGCTCATTGAACCTGTCTATAAGACCAGGGTAAAATGCATGCCAAAACAACAAGCTGCTGGGGAAGAGGGTAGAGTACCTCAAGATGTACCTCCATACTTTTTTTTTAAAGAAGTTTTTACCTGTGGGATTTTTCTTGGGATGCTATCATCTACAGGCTTCAGGACACCCTCCTTTTCCAAATCAACCTCCACTGAAGGCCTTGATTTTTCCAGCCCATGTGGAACCCACTTTGAATCCAGCATGAAGACACAGGGAAGCTGAGGCTGATGGAGACAGCAGTGATGGCCATGGCTGGCCAGGGATGTGGACATGCTGAGGAGCAGCATGAGGAATGATGGGCACTAGAAGAGGGCAACAGCAAAAACAGTGGACCCAGTGATTGCTGAAGCCTGAAGGTCACAGGAGAGGGCAGGA
The DNA here is from genome assembly GCA_027574665.1 of Rhynochetos jubatus. NCBI lineage: Eukaryota > Metazoa > Chordata > Aves > Eurypygiformes > Rhynochetidae > Rhynochetos > Rhynochetos jubatus. The sequence goes on from CM050652.1 coordinate 16,690,853, forward strand.
TTTCAGCAGGGACTGGTGGTGTCAGGGGAAACAGTGATGGTGCAGACCTGGTCCTTGGATGCTGAAGGCGAGTGGAAGTGGAGCCCTTCCCAAGCCCTACTGCCAAGCCCAGAGCATGGTGCACAGAGCTCCCATACGACATTCCACTTTCTGACCAACATATTGTCTGACTAACTACAGGAACAGCAGCAAATGAAGACCTGAGGTGGCCTGGGGCTGATGTTTTCTTCCTGTATTTTCCTCCCTGACCCTGTCTCTCTTTCCACTTCACTCCTGAGTCCTAGGCAAGTGCAGACAGGACCAGTTCCTCTGTCCCAGGCCTATCTGAGCTGGCAGCAATCCCAACTCCACATCATCCTCAGGACTCTCAGCTGCCCCCAACTCTGTCTGAAGCCCAGCAGTGCACACAAGCTCTGCCCAGCAGTGCTGGAGAGCTGCCACCTAGACTGCATGAGCAATCGGGGCTCGCTGCGGTCTCCCCAGAAACAGAGCTGGTTGGTTTTGCCCAGATGTGTGCTACTGCCAGGTGCCAACGACCAGTCTGTAGGGCGCTACTAGTGATCCATGGTATGGAGGATTTATGGATGCAGACTCAAAATGGTCAGCTCTGCTGGCACCTCAGCACAGCTGTACAGGCACGGTTAAATAAACCTTCGGGATCACCTTCAGCTGAGGAACCCACAGGTGAGGGAGAAAGCTGCCCTCCTGCCAGCCAGCTGAGCCAGCACAAGGGGAGAGGTGTAGCACACACCGAGGTACGGAGAATCAATTACAGCATGGGTCTTGGCACTGAAACAGAGGGTGTTTTGGCACCTGGAAATAGCTTTCAGCCGGTGGGTGATGGATAGACCCAAGCTCTCCGGGAAGGAAAGGTACTGGCAAATTCTAGAGCACATGAGTGGGCTGAGAGCTAAATCTCTACAGTATGAGCTCAGACGTCAGCGATACTCAAGCTCCAGCTTGCCCCAGATGAAGGCCAGTTAACCCAAGAGAAACCACCACTTACCACAGGCAGGAGATTTTTGAAAGCATATGTGAGTCTGTTTTAGAGCAATGCACATAGCAATGCGCTTTGAATTCACAGCACACTGAAGATCAGCCCTAAGCAGCCCCCATTTCTTTTAAGTTTATCTCTAACTGAAGAATTTGCCTGTTTTCTCTGGCTGCTGTCTTCAGGCTAAACACAGGTCTGGGCCCTGCCGGCTGGGAAGCGCAGAGGGCTGGAAAGCAGCAGGTTCCTGCTAACTGTAATCTCTGTGAGAGGATGGGCTAGTCCCAGGACAGTCAAGCATCTGCAACAACAACCACAGCACTCTCCAGTCTAAAGACATGCAAGGAACTAGTGAAACAGTGGTGGTTAACTATCAATTATCATATATGAGAAGAAACCTTAGCCAAGCCATGGAAGAAGGGGAATGTTGTCCTGAATATCTCATCCCAGGAGCCTGCAGGCTGAAGTGACCAGTACAGCTGAGACACGCCCCGAGGCACCCATCATTTCTGCACCTCCTGACCACGGAGATCCCACGCACACACACTGCCTGGTCTTTGTGAGTCATTCGGGGATTTGTTCACCCCATCCCCCAGAAGTACCGTACTGCATATCTGTGGCAGCATGTTTCTCTCTGCCCTTCTCAGGTTTTCTGTCATCTAGGTAAAATTATCCTGTGCTCCTTTAAACAGTCACAGGAGAAGCTTCCACCTACAGAACAGTAGTGTCCTTAAGCAACTTTGATGTCATATATGTATAAGTAACGTATAAGGTACACAGTACATAAATATACATGTACGTGCCCTCTATAATTAAAGGAACATGTCCATACAAAAAACATTTTTATCTTGTGCGAAATGATGAATTTTACCCTGAGGTCATGAGTCAGGTAAAACATTAACATAAATTTGATGGTATATCTCAAATTCTGAACAAAATTGCATTTCTATCAGAAGTTTGGGAGACTGGCTTGAAGTTTTCACTTAATTAAAACCAGCATTCACTACTGGGGTCATTAAAATCTCCTGCCCCAAGCACTGCCTACAGTCATACATGATTCTGTATGTGCAAGGAATGCCAGATAGTTCAGGTGATGTTGACAGCATCGTCACCAGCAAACATCCTGGTGATTTTGCTCCTATTCCAAACAAATATCAGCATGGGTAAACTTACTGACTGTCACTCATGCTGGCAGGCTCAGGAGAGCAAAGGGATAAGGACCAAACGCCAGCAGAGGCTGACTGCACTCTCATCATGTGGAAAGGAAGCACATTACCAGGCAAACAGGACAGCTCCCATTGCTGCTGCCCCTGACACCAGCTGTCCTGTGAACAAGCAGCAGGTTGCTTCTATTTTTCATCAGTTTTATTTGGCAGGCTGAAATATTCCCCCTTCTCCCACCTTTCCTTCCAAAATAGTAAAAAAAATAAATCCCATTTCTTCTGAATTGCTTATCAATATATATACCTCTTGAGAAAGCAGGTCACATACAGGTCACCTTTAATTTAATGTCTCCCACTGATTTTAAAGCCTGTGAGATCAGGATCCCAGAAGGTACCATGTTTGAGCTAAGAGTCAGCGAGTAGTTTTCCTCCCTGCTTTTCCCCTGCTGTCAGCAAACACCCATAGTGGTAAGAAACACTGCTAACAGGTAAACTGACACCTTGCTGTTGGGTAGCTGACAAGACTTTTAGTATATAACTGAAACTAGAGAATGGCTGCAAAACACTCCTAGTTCACTTCTGCTCTTTCATAGCTACTAATTCTTTCCCCTTGGTGGTTTCCCTTCCAGAAATTCCATACAGAGCCAACACTTCCTCAGTACAATATCCATGTGCTTCCCTTTGGCACTTCCACTGAAACCAAGTGTGGCGGCTGTTACCAGGGGAGGAAGCATCCGTTTCCATCACTACACGGTAAATGAAAAGACATTGCTTCCCTTCCTCCTCTGATATGACCTGTTTCGTTACTGCTACCTTTTGCACTGCCTGCACATACCAGGATTTGTAAGAAACCACCGATTACTTGAGCTGATGGAGAACTGGTTTGATGCTTTTCTGCAAACACAGTGGCACAAAGCTGGCTCTGGAGTCACCTCTTGCCAACGAGGCTCCAGTGTTTGTCCCTAAGCGGCTGGGACATGATAAGGAGTTAATTATAAAACAACATTTTTCAACAACACTAAACATAAATATTACCAAGCACATTGCTTCTGAGCTGAGTACAGAAAAACAGTTTACAGGAGTCACTTTTACACCTACTTCTTATTTCATTATCGTTGTTACCAAACTGACTTTGCGCCGGGTGGCAGCATCACCAGGATGCCGCAGAACTGCGTGCGTGCCGCGTTAGGGAAATAGTTGCTGCAGAGGTTTCCCACCAGTCGCCCCCTGCATCCAAGTCACCCACTCCTGATGTCCAAATTCCAGGGATGCTCAGCCAAATATCATCTACAGAGCTGCAGCTGCCAAGAACAACTCAACCTTTGCTCGTATCCGACCACGATCAACTCAGATTGCGGAACAACTTCCAGAGCTGTGAAAACTTCTACGAAAATTTGCTTTGGACTGAAGTGATTTAGATTATGTATCAAAGCCTGTTAGTCATTCTCCTCAAAAAGTAAAGATGAAAAACTAACCTCGGCTGTGATGAAATCTAATACTCCTTATGTGAATTACAGCATTATCTGAGAGCTCCAAAGACCAAACACTTTTTTTTTTTTCTTGCTAGATGCTGTACAAATGCAGGAAAAAAGGAAATAACCTGAACAGTTTCAAGCTTAGTTTTTAAAAAGATGATACTTTAAACAAGCTTAACAAAAAAAAGAACCGGGAAACAAGGATGTAGCTAAGCAAGAAGCTGACCCCAAACACTTGCTGTGAGCACAAAAGGAAATGTTTGAATTGTTATTTATTTGAACCTGCACCATAACATGTCTCACATTTCCAAAGCAGAAGGAAAGAGTCCAGCTTGACGAAGCCTGTCACTGCCCAAAGACACAGTGATGGGTAGGAAGAGGACAGGCACAGCTGTAATGACCCCAAGCGCAGGATGAGCAGCCTGGCAGCACTCAGCTGTAGGAATGTGAATAATAATAATGTTTGAAATGTCTGTATGGGTTTTTCTGTGCAAAAAAGCACAGAAGTGACACAGGAAGGGACTGATGAATGGACAGGCGAAAGTGATCATTTTTATTAAATAAACAAAAGCTGCTGATGGAGCAAAAGACAGATGGAAGGAGATGAAAGTTGAATGAGGGATAAGAAAAGAGCATGTATTAACACCTCCTTATGGTTTTTTTATTGCCGGACATAGGCACATGAATTAAGTTGATCTCTAGGGGTATGTGGGATGATGGGTTACATGTGTCCCGTGGATAGCATCAGAGTCTGAAAAGCAGCAAAGCCCAGAAGTTCACCGGGCAGGCAGATGAAAGGAAGAAAGGGCAAGAAACCTTGCGGGATGCTGGTGGAGGTGGCCTCTGTGGCCCTGCAGACATGGACAGAATGCTGCTGGAAAATGTCAGAGCAAACTGGAGGCAGGGACAAGGGAGACAGCTTAGGAAACTGTGCCGTGTCTGAGCAGAAAAAAGGGCTGAAGTAGTGATGGGATGAGGACCTGACACTGCACGGTAGGATTTTGGAAAGAGCGGAAGGATGCAACATCTGAAATAATATGAGTACAGAATTTAAGCAAACTCATGAGTTTTGGGTACTCTGTTATTCAAACACGTCTTAGCTGAGTCAAGTTTCGACACAGCATCCCATTTATCTTGGCACAACCTAAATCCCTAAATTATCTCTGTCTTTTCAACCTCCTTGCAGGAACCTTACTTCCAGCTTTGTTAAAACATGAAGTAGCCAAGGAACTGCTTTGCAAACAAATACCAGCCGAGGCGAAGGCTCAACCCTGCTGCAGGCTCCTTCTTTCACTGCCGCAGCGCTGCTGCAACATATGCACTTCTTGGACAGGCTGGAAAGTCCTGAGAGCGTCTAAATACATGTAGGCTAGTATATCCCACTTGTGGCGTTCACTCAACACGGTGAGTTCCCTTCTGCCAGCTGAAGTTTGACCATTCTGGAATAAATACAGCTAAGTGGAAGGTGATCACCTCGGTCTCTAACACGGGCAGCAAAGGGCACAGAGCTGCTCTCCACACGGTGACCCTGCTTTTCATCCCTTTTACGTCACAGGCATACAAAGGTAGTGAAGTCAGTGATGTTTCCTGGCATGACCCCTCTGCTCTCCCTGTATCCCCTGAGTTTCCTCCCGTGCAGTGGGGACTGGCTCGGTCCCCTCTGAAAAACTGGGGCGGAAGAAGAAAACGATGACAGGGTGCACATGTTAACGATACAAAACCACCAGCTGCTAACACACTCTGCAGCAAGCACTGAAAATGAGGCAGGAGGTTATTTTTAACGTCCATGTGAGATCTCTTTGCCTTTTAAAGAGCGTCCTGGGGCTGCCTGGGTCCCTTATCTGCTCAGCTTTGGTGAGACGCTCCTGCAGCTCTGCTGTTCCCGCAGATGTGTCCTCCCCTCCTCGCCCACCCTGAAAGCTGGGGTGTCTCTCCACCACCTCAGCAAGTGCTGCTTATTCTGCTAGAGCGATTCACTAAGAAATACTGTGGAAACACAGAACGTTGCAGTTTGCGAGGAAGAGCCTCGCAGTGTCCACCAAGTTTGGCTTCTGTGTCTCTGTGCTCCTGTTAGTAGAGAGCTAAAAGCATATCAATTTTAAGTATAAAACTAAGAAAGGTTTTTATTTCCTCAGTAAAATATCTTTAGGCTAGGAGACCCTATCTAGGAGTCCAAAGAAAATTTTAATCCTCCCATTCAAACTGCCACACAAACTGTGATGAAAGGATGCAGTGCTGGGAAATAAAGAACTTGCTGATCATATTAATCCTTCATCTTCCATTCAGCTTCCTACACCAGTATCCTGTTTCCTTTTTAACAGCCAACAATGCTCCTCTATTTCCTTACGCGATCCCCCATACTGCTATCATGTCAGACTTAAAAGCAACGCTTCTCAGTAACCAAACGGATTCTCTAATTTTTGCTATAGATTATAGAAGAGCTCTGACATCTATCTGTAAACAGTGACACCGTACACCCTAAAAGCCTGCTTTTTGGTTCATCACGCAATGACTGGCTTGCACAAAGCCCCCACCTTCGGTTCCACCAAAGCAAACCTGCTCCCGACAGCTACCAAGGGCACCACTGTGGGACAGGGACCCCAGAGCCCACCTCTGAGTAACTTTTTATCTAGCAGACACAAAAATGATTTACTAAGATAGACCTTGATTACTGAAAAGTGTCAAACACTTCATAACTGAATTTTCCAAACCAGAGAAGCTTATTCTAGCTAAACTGGTCATTTTACAGAAGAAAAAACAGTTGCAGGGAACAATTTTGCTTTCCTTCAAAGGATTCTATACCAGTGGTTTGTAGTTACTACACTGAAGGGTCCTGCACTGCTTAAAGAGATCCAGCCAGTGAAACTGTTGTTTTAGATGCAGTGACACTTACGAAGGTTTGAAGAATGAAAACTTAAAACAGTTTCAAGTATCTGAAGGCTTCCCTGGTACTTCTGAAAGGGACATACTAGGTCTGATTTTGCCTTCCTGAGACAAAACTAAAAGCCCTCACAGTGAATTTTTGTCCTGAGCAAGGTGAGCAAGACCGGTACCATGTGTGCAGAGTTGTAGCAATGTGCCTGGTTAAATAAATAAAATTCAGGTCACTTGCATACGTCAGGTCAGAGCTAGATGACCCATACATCTATTACTTTACAAACAATAGTTATCACCAACACAATTAGTCTTACCTTATTGTAGTATTGCACCTGGACTGAGTGCCACTGCCCATCGCTGACCCCGCCGGGAATGATCGGTGCCACCATCGTGGTTGTCTCCCCTGCAAGGGCAGGCAGAAGGGAAAAAATAAGACAATGTCACTGCAAAGTCCGCTCTGCACTAAACCAAATCACAGATAGACCGTCGTCTGGCACATGATGCAGCCATCTTACTTCACCATGCTGGAATTTGGGGGTTTTGTCCTGCAAGACAGTTAATATCCCATTTCATGGAATTATTTTGGTGCACAAATACAAAAACAGCTTCTGGCACATTCAGATGAATTATTTTCTGTTATACTTCTGCAGAGTGCGCTAGCAGATGCATTGGGTAGATACAGCTATTGCTGAAGCAGTCAACGGAAGAAAAAATGTACATGAGTTTTTCTGCATTTCTGCCAAAACCAGTACATTGAATTTTTTTTAATATGATGAGTATCATGCCAAGGTATTTTGTCAGGGAAGGGAAGCCAATTCCTCATCAGAGCTGCAAAAGTGAAATCCAAAAGTTTAAACCTGTAGACAGTAACCTTGGTCCCAGCAAAATTTTACCAGTGATTAATGAAATTATTGGCAGCCTTTCAGCACTTAAATTTGAAAGCAAGTCCTTGCCATTCCAACTGGAAAGCTGAAGCTTTTAAGTCAGGTCTGAGTCAGCAGAACCAGTTCAGTAACCAGGCATATCTGTTCCGAGGTAGCAGCAAAATAAACATTCATGTTGAAAGTACATAAAAGGCCTGGCATGGAGAAGGGATTGCTAGGTTTCGACTTTTTTTCCTTTCTCTTTCTTTGTTACTTTTTAAGTAGTTGGAAAATTCTACATAATAAACCACAGGAAAAATAACCCCCTCCCGTAAGCTAACAAAGTTCACAGTATTGTTGAGCCTAAAATGTACTTTCTTCTCTCTATTTGCAACAAATACTTTAACCTGTGCGATGTATCATTCCTGTGTTCCCTACTCTGCTTTAACACTCATCCTATATACTTCTACTATTTAAACAATACAGATTTCAGATTAACAGGTTTGACATCTTGACGTGATGTTTTTCATCATTTAGTGATAAAAAATCTGTGGTAAAAATTAGGGTTTTTTTCAGCTAGCAAGTTTCTGCAAAAGAAAGAATAACAGCTTCCCATCCTTTTGCTTTGCTTACTGTGAAAATGCTGTTGCAACAGGTAAAACAGTCAGATCAGATGTCCAAAACTTGTACTATTCGTTAAAAGCCACTTAAAACTATAAAACATAAACCATTCTCCTTCCAAAGAAAATACCATTTGCAATATACAGGACCAGACCTGCTCTCAGGTGCAGCAGTGCAAATCTAAATTTAGTTTCACGTATTTAAAAGAGTTCCTCCACATTTAAATGCATATAAGTGCAAGTAGAATTTATTTTTTCTCATTCATCCTCAGGGTGCCTTCCGAGCGATTCGATTCAAGTTTAGACAGGCGGAGCAGACCTACAGGAGAAAGCACATCTCTGACTGCAGCATGTTCTTTCATTACACCAATCCATTCAAAAGTCTGCCTTAAAATCTAATTTGAACATCTTTGGGGTAATAAAGGGGAAACGAAACCGGATATCTTCAACCCAAAGGGCCCAGATGTGCACTTAAGCATCGCTGGTAAACCGATGGGGGCACACAGGATTTACTGTGGGGTCTGATGGCTGGTTTTGAGCGTGCCAACACCGACGTGGGCTGCGCCTCTGCGTACTGCATTACTGCTGGCAGTGTCTCACTTCTCAAAAACATAAGAGTTGACTAGAGCCTGCATGTCTATCCTGAATATGGATAATAGGAAATAGCAGGATTATTCCCTGAGTTACGTGCCTGGTATGGAAGTACAAATGTCTCACTTGAAGTACACCTAACCCCACTTGATCTACACAACAACAGCCCTTCCCAGACATTTGTTTTTTTCCTGATGGAAAATGTGCCCTAAACCTGTGACAAGGTGTTGTCTGCCCTGCTGACATTTAGCAAAGCCATCACAGCCTTCCCACCGAGCTCACAGACCTGATCCTGGGCTGAAACAGCAATGCAAGTGGTTCATCAAGAGGGACTCCGAGAGCCTCAGCAAGCCTGGATCACCTCCAGGAGGTGATGCCTGGTGGCTCCAACCACACTGTACAGCTGCGTGCTAACAGCTTCACCTGCTGCCCCTGCCATGGAAATCAGCACAGCTGGGCATGAGCTTTTGGATGAAACTTGGACATTTTTAACCTAGGAAATACGTCTCTGCTGAGACTGGAACCAGTCAGGGTTTGTTCTGATCACACTTTCATCAGGAAGAGCTTTGCCACTGCCAGGGCTGATTTTCTGAAAGAAAGCTCTCCCCTGGGAGAAGGTCACGGTGGCGGGCATAGATGCCATGCTGAGCTTCACTTGCCTTCCCCTCTCTCTGCTCCCACAAGCACCAAAAGACAATGGATTTGTCCTAGCACAGAAAGCAAGCCAACGGCAAAGCCTCCATTCCTTGTTTCCTAGCCCACCACAGCAGCTTAGTTCACCCAAATTCCTTTTGGGTTACAGCTTCTTCCAAGGGGAGGTGCTTCTACTGCACAGCAGTGGATTCCAGCGACAGCACTGCTCCTCACCAACCCCTAAGGAATGGCAGTGGTTTCCACTTGTCTCCTAGCTCTTCCTTCGGCTTGGGTGTATTTTTTAGATAACATTTATGCACTATATTTCACTGATGACATAGTGTAAAAATGCAGAAACACACCACGTTTATCACAGTGCGATAAAATGAAGTCTCATTTAAGCAAACATTGGCTTGGAGGCCAACTTTCAGGCTAGCGCCAATCTTTAATAGTAGTCATAAACTCCGGCTTTTATAACTGCTGTGTTGACAAGCTCCTGCCTACGACAGCAAGTGTTACCACCACAAGCCGCTACAATGTGGAGTACCTTGCAACACCCCGCACCAGTTGTTCACTGTGCAACGTCAGCCGGCTACTCAACTAACGAGGCAGCGAATAGCCATATAAAATCATTAAAGGGCAATTCCAAACGGCCTGAGAGGATCTCCTGACCGCAAGCAGAAACACTCAGCTCGAGCGATGCCTCACCTGCAGAGAATGTGAGCTGGATCTGCTCCTCAATGATCTCCAGGGCAATGAAGTCGTGCTTCTCGTTAAAGCGCCCGTTGTAGAGGAGGAGAGCGTTCCTCTCCCTGGTCGCAAACCTAGAAGGCAGAGACGAGGGGTTAGTTCGTGCCTAACAGCTTATGAGTTAAAGACTGATGGTCAAGGCGCCCGGAAGAAAAGCAGCATTATAGTCAACAGAAAAGCAAGCCTTTGCATCTTTCTTCAGACAAAGAATGACAAAATTGAGCCAGTGGCAGGATAAATCCATTCTTTCACAATCAACAGAGGCAAGCAAGATGGAAATTACAGAAATCTACTCTGCAGAGACCTGCTGCAGATGCTGACCCTCACAAAGGGCAAAATTAGGCAGACGCACGATGCAGTGTGAGTATCTGACACTCGCCAAACAGTAGCACTTACTACACTTTGCAAACAGTCAGAGAGCTAGAAAGTGTTTTCACATCAAAGGGGGGATACTTGCTGCCTGCTTGCTGTCTAAATGCTACAGGGCACAAGGAGAGTCATCGACTGATTAGAAAGACCTGATGGGGAGGCAAGGGGAGAAGAAAGAGAAGGGTTACTTTAATAATGCCATGTAGACAACCAGGTTCATCAATCAACAGGTCAGTCAATTCAAGAAAGGAAAATAAACACTTAAATGATTCCACTAAATCAGCACCAATGGGTGTTTTTTGGTTTTATTTTTTTCTTGTCCTTCTAATATGGGAAGTATCATACTTTTTCTGCAGAAAAAGAGGCAACCCCACGTTTAAAAAAGCCTGGGGGGTTTTGTCAGCACAGAACCTTTTTTGCAAATTTCTCTGTGTTGTGTGTATTTTATAATTTTTAATTGAATCCTATTATCTTTGGGGAGGTACACACAGCTTTCATCTACTTAGAAATGCAAAAAAAATATTACCCTTTACATAAACATTTTTACAAAGATGAGTATTATATAAAGAGAGAAAGAGACAGAAGTCATGGGAATTTCTTGTGTTTCCAAATGGCAGTGTAGTTTGGTTTCGTATCTTGAACTTCAGGAAATATGTCTGATCTAAATTAAGGCACTTTTCCTTCTAATGAATCAAACGCTGAACACAGCCAGTGAAAACTGTCTTCCACGGACAGAAGAAATAATTCTTGTGCCTGTCATGTCACGGCTACTAGCAAGGCTCTCATGCAATGCAACAAAACCTGCATTCAGAGAATGTGAAAGAAGCAGTATTTTAGAACATCGATATCTGGTATTTGAAATAAAAAAATTCAAAACGAAAGAATATTTTTCAACAAAAGTTGTTTGTCAGACATATGTATGTTGTGGATCATACCAAGTAGAGCCCTTTCAGAACCAGGAGCCTGAGTTTGACCTAGATGGATATGGCAATTTTTACTGAATACATTTTTAAATATCTTTGAAGGAGAATAAATTGTTCTGGTTCAAAACACAGAAGACAAAAAGTTGACATTTCCAATAAAATATAAACTCCAAAGACTATCCGTTATAGTCCATCAAAATATTATATTACTGTTTTTCTTACTTTAAATCACTTTTGATGTACATATTTACTTCCAGATTTATTTAACATAACAAAAAATAACTTTATAGAACTAAAAGGCAAACTAAATTAACTAAGACAATATTGCTGAAGTATTATCCCAACTACAAGTGAAGGCTGGGTGGAGAATGGATCGAGGGCAGCCCTGAGGAGAAGGACTTGGGGGTGCTGGGGGATGAGAAGCTGAACATGAGCTGGCTGTGTGCGCTGGCAGCCCAGAAAGCCAACTGTATCCTGGGCTGTATCAGGAGAAGTGTGGCCAGCGGGTCGAGGGAGGGGATTCTCCCCCTCTACTCTGCCCTTGTGAGACCCCACCTGCAGTACTGTGTCCAGCTGTGGAGCCCTCAGCATAAGAAGTGCATAGACTGGTTGGAACGAGTCCAGAGGAGGCCACAAAGATGCTCAGAGGGCTGGAGCACCTCTGCTATGGGGACAGGCTGAGAGCGTTGGGCTTGTTCAGCCTGCAGAAGCGAAGGCTCCGCGAAGACCTTCCTGCAGCCTTCCAGTACCTGAAGGGGCCTACGAGGAAGCTGGAGGGGGGCTTTTTACAAGGGCCTGTAGTGACAGGACAAGGGATAATGGGTTTAAATTGAAAGGTGGGAGACTGAGATGGGGTATCAGGAAGAAATTCTTCATGGAGAGGGTGGTGAGGCACTGGAACAGGTTGCCCAGAGAAGCTGTGGGTGCCCCATCCCTGGCTGTCTTCAAGGCCAGGCTGGATGAGGCTTGGAGCAACCTGGTCTAGTGGAGGGTGTCCCTGCCCATGGCAGGGGGGTTGGAACTAGATGGTCTTTAAGGTCCCTTCCAACCCAAACCATTTTATGATTCTACGATTGTGTGATTTCAATATTATCAGAACACTGATTTAGTTTTCACTTTTCACCATCAAACATTTCACCCAAAGGAATACAGTGTCTGTAAAACACTTCCCAAGACTATATTTTTCAGGGGATAACCGCTTCATCAAAACATTTTGATCATATCTATCCAGAATACATAAGAGCAAAAGAAATGAGGATACTATGAGTGATGCTTCTTTAGTAGCTGAAAGACTTAGTTTGATTAGCAACAACAGAAAACTTAGTTCTCTTTGAATATACATTTTTGAGATGGTTTCAAATCTCTACCATAATTTTAATAATTAAACTATTATTTATTAAACTATTAAATTATTAAGCTGGGTTTTATATTTCTTTACTCCATGTGTGCCCAGTTCCATTCCTTGCCACTAGTCAAAAGCCTTTTTTGTATCATACTAATGGTTAAAGCACTACTGCTTTTGAACTTGTCTGGTTATTACCAGCTGGGGAAAAATATTGTTTTTTTAATAGAAGCGGTATTTTTAATCTCAGGACATAGGAAACAAAAGACACTTTCTTAGAGAATTTTGAATAAACAGTAAGGAAACCTCTCCACTGACAGTGTCTCTTGGAGTGAAGGAGTAGCAAGTGTTGGAAGGAATCAAGGAAGACTTACAATGTTGGGAGCAGAAAGACTTTCCTGGCCTAAATACCCTTTTTTTTTTTTTTAATCATGTTTTAGTTATGAGACTGGACAATGCAAACATCCTGCTTTTTGCCAGGAGTGGGTCACGAATCACTTGAGGCTGATGGAACCTAAACACCCTGGGATTTTACAAATGATCCCAAATCACAAAATACATAAAAGGAAATCATCATCTAGTCAAACTGCTCATTCTTGCTTATCCTCACATAATGTTTTACACCTGCACTGAAGGATAATAAAAGCCAAAAAAATAACAAGTGCAAATCAAATTGAACTTCAGGTATAAAAAGCTAAATGTATCGTTATCCCAGACAGTGTGGGATGAACCTCATGATGGCCTCGACTTTGTAATCACACTGAGCGGACTGAGCAGTGTTTAGCTCATGACTAAATCTTGGTTTTAAAGATGGTGAAGAAACCCTGGTGTAAGGACTACCTTGCTACAGTGGTTTGCTGTTTCTCAATAACCCCTACACAAAGCATTTGAGTCACTTTAACTTGAAGCACCCTACACGTCAAAGATCTCTGCCTGAAAGCCTGAAAAATGACACCCCATGGCTGTGGGGACAAGCCAAGGGTAGTGCAGGTAATTTATGCTGGCAGCCAGCCCAGATCGCTCCTTTGTTTGCACTCACTGTAGGTCTGACAAGCCCAACAGAGCCTTTTGCTCCTTGGCTTTTCCATGCACTTAGATCTGGTGGTCTAAAACAATCTTCACTGGCACATCTCTTCCTTGCCTCGACCCACGTGCAAACCATGCCTGCGCTTTCTGATTTAACCAAAATGTCAAGATTCCATAAAATTTCAGACTTTAGGATTAAGGCAGATGAAAGATAAAATGGAAAGAAGCTGCCTGGCTCCTGACCAGTGTAAAACACCGGGAACCTGCTGGGTGCGGGACGGGAGGCACACCTGGTGGTGTCCTCCAGAGCACTTTCTCTGGACAGATGGACAAACGTGTCTGTCGTTGCGGCTGTTGTTATCAACAAATCCCAGGCCCTGCCCTCTGGGGACAGGGCTAACACATTCTATGTTATTTACTCACAGTCTACTGCGAGGGGGAACCAAAGGTCAAACCTGACCGGCTAAACCATGGGAAAGCTGCAAACCCACCCCCCCTCCGGAGAAGAGGCGTGTGTGCACCCTAAGCTCCAGCTTGATGTCAGGCAAGCTCTATGCCCGACCCAAGAAGTCTTCTCCAGAAGAGATTTTTTCCCACCAGGATGTGTGAGCCAGGGGAGGAGAGCCCTGGTCCATGCAGTGTGGCTGCCAGCATTGCTCCCCTCACCTCCCCGAGTGTCCCCACCGGAAAAGTGACAGTAAACCCAGGAGAAGACTGTCCAATGTGGGGACCTTGGGGTAGATGGGATGGAGGTAGGACCAGTCGTGCCTGGTGACCAGGATGGGACCACACAGCCGGGTGTGAAGGCCCAGAGGAGCAAGGCGAGGAGCTGGGACAGTTGGGGTTGTGCCAAGCCCAAGGCTGGGAACCAATGAAGAGCAAGGACGTGAAGAGGACCAGCCTGTGCTCAGCCATGGCCTGATGAGACCAGGTCCTCTCACAGGCTGGGAAACAGGAGAGGGGAAGAGTGCTCCCAAACAAGCAGCATGAACTGTTGGTTGACTCTGCAGCCAGCCTGAAAGTCAGGAGGCCACAGACACAACTAGACAAAGTGGGAAACCCACCATCTACCCTCATGCCTCTCCAGCCAAGGGCTGCTGAGTGGTGGCCAGAGGGGCCCTGGTGTCCCCTCTCCCCACGCTGCAGCAGACGAAGGTTGGCGGTTAGCACCTCAGTGGCATCCTCAGCAGGGCAGAAATCAAGTGCTTTCAAACAACACAACTATGCCCCACTCGCAGGACTCACTGTCAGAAATCCTCAGAGTGACCTCTACACGTAGGTAATTCGGTTGGTGACCATATTTACCAAACACCCTCCGAGCACAAGCTGAGAAGCTAGCAGACACTGAGCCCTTCCCCACGGTGACTTACATGAGGGAGACGGTGAAGTGGAAGCGCTGCCGCAGCCCCTTGAAGGTGATGAAGGACTGCGGGGGGAAGCTCCTGGTGGTCATCTCGCAGTATGGGCGCTCGTATTCACCTGGGGGACACTCGCACTTGAAGCCCCCGATGAGCAGATTCACGCAGGTTCCTCCGTTCTTACACAGCCCCGGGGCGCAGCGGCCGGAGCGTGCGTTCACCTCGCAGTACTCTCCTGCAAGGGGAGAAGCAGATGTCAGGGAAGGCGGCATCTCGCCCCAGCAGCAAGCTGGGATACTCAACTACCAAAGTGCTCCTGCTAAAGGTTAAGCTGCCTCCAAACTCCTGCACCTGACCCCCTCTGCCATCGAGGTACTGCAGGGGGGTAAGGATGCTGCATCATCTTTCAAGTCTGAATTTTCAGGGGGGTGCAGGGTATGATTTGCTGAGCAATCCTCTTTCAAATATCCAACAATGTTGGCCCAGTTTTTCAGATTCCTTGGCCGCTTCCAGACCCAGTGATAAATATAAAGCTGGTGACAGACAGATCTCTATGGGAGGAGGTAACACCACCAGTTAAAAACTTGCACGCTCCCTGTCAATCAAAATATGTGTAAATTGGTCTGGCATTTCACTAGGGGTTGGAAATTGTGTAAACAGATAAGGGTTTGCACTTCGCCTCAAGTAGAATCTGTCTTTGCCCATGGCAGCGGCAGAGCATGGCCGAGCTCGTGACAACGCTTGCACAATGTTTATAGAAAGAATAAGCAGGATGCTGATGACATAGATACTGCTTCCACCTTTTCCCATGCACCCTGCAGGTGAAGCTATTTTCTGAACCCTTAAGAGGTGAGCGCAGTAACTCCGTGCAGAAGTTACCAAGTCTGTGTACTGTTGCTGAAGTAATTTTCCCCCAAATGCTTCATCTTTATTCAACTCAGGAAGTCTGCATTAAGATGTGTTACATGCAATACTAAGGAATGAGGTGTCTTCCTTTGTATGTACGCTGTAATTTCTCCTGCATTTGCCCAAAATCTGAGAGTGAATCACAATGTAAAAAAAATAATGTACAGAGGATATTCTCTTTAAAAAATCTGCTGCAGCTGGGACAAAAGCAGCTACTGAATTAATCATTGTACAGAAAGCTAAACACTCTATGTGAGTTAATTAGTTAACTTTTATGCTTTGGCATGTGTCTTCCTAAGGTATGAAGTGCGTTCAGATCCCACACGTACAACTGTTCAGAGAAACCATGTACAACTGTTCAGAGAAACTGAAGATGGCAAGTATAGTTGAATCTTACCCAGTAACAATGTCTGACAAGTAAACGTGGAGCCAAACTACTCAACACAGCCAGCTGAAGGAGTGAATACATTCACAACAGTTCGGTATTTGCATGATTACTCGCTACCAGATTATACAATTACATTAATTCAAGCACAGTTAAAATGGTGCGAATACATTCCTGGAGGAAAGTAAAAGCAGCAGGAGCCGTGGGCAGTGACTCACACACAAAGGCAAATTGAACCGGAAAGTTTTGCTCCAGCCGCTGCCCCCGCAGCCCTGCTCCCACCGGTTCCCACGCCGAAGCCACCCGCAGCCAGCATCACTGCCGCATCCAGACACGGATCTGCACCCCTTTTCCATGCCAGGCTGCGAACAGCAATGTTTGCAGCTGGTTCAGCCACTGCTCAGGGGTAGTGATCTTTGAGGCAAGGTGAGGTGCGACAGCCCAGCTGTTTGGGCTCTCCAGCTCTGCTGCCGTTCCCCTCTGGCATCAAGGTCACGTGCTTTTCAGGCAGGTATGATGTACGCTGGCAAAACGCAGGAGCAAACACAAGAATGCCATGATCATGTGGTCAGCCAAAAGCGTGCACCATCCAGGTGGGCTCAGCTCTGGAGGACTGAGCTCCGGTCCCACTCTGTGCTCCCCATGATGAGTGGAGACATCGTACAACTGCCTCCTGACGAGCACGTTTGTGGGTATCTCCCGGTGAGCAACATACAGGGTGTGTCAGCACGCTTAAAAAGGATGTAACACAAAGCACAGGGAGCTGAACACATCTCTATAATGATAATCCTCAGTGTTAACAAAATACAAAATAAACCTTTCCCGTCATCCTAGAGGAAGTGCAAGGCAAAACCTCTTAAGCACTGAACCGCGTAGCTGAGAGTTCAACTCCGAGCCTGTGATTAGACCTTTTCTGATACTGATTTTCCTGTATTCTCCCTTTGACATATTACGATGAAAAGCTGTGAAAATCACCAGATAAGTATCTTCCTGTTTCCATTTACTAACTATATCAAGCTAGATTGTGTGAATACACCTTCCTTGATACTTTAAAATTCTCTACAATGTGTTTCTTTTGGGAGAAACTGTATATATCATCCAAGACAGAAATTCCCTCAGTGTACTGGATATGCCAAACGCAGCGCACACACACATCAGAGGCTCTAAGAGGACGCTGCATCACTTCTTGATGACCCGCTGCATAAGCACTGCCAATCCCCCTTAACACACACTCACATCTCGTGTACCAAAACTCTCAAAAAAACGGAAAACCACAATTACTGTAGAAAGACTAAACATAGATCTGTCGCTTTAAAAAAAGTAGTAGGGTATTTCGTGAAACAACTCTCCAGTTCAGAGAGGAATGTAATCTTCGAGCCTTTCTGAAAACAGAATGAAGTATTTGGCAAAAGCAAATAACGCGCAGGCTTGAATACACAGGGAGAAAAAGGAGTGAGCTAAAAGGAGAGATTCCTGGCACTGCAGCACACTGTGGAAATGCCATGGTAATACCGAGGCAAAATATAAAAGCCTAAGGTGGAAGTCATTGATGGTTCTGTACTAATTCTGTGATACAAGAGTGTATAGACCATTAGTTTAGATACCTATACAGGCATGGAACTATTTAAGAGAAAAGAACGCTTAGAGAAAAGTTCTGTTGAATTATGTTTATTACTGCGTTTCATTATGACGCTTAAAAAATAATTTAAAAGAATGTAGTTCAACTTTAAATAAGAGCCTTTGTCCTATATTTGTTTAGCTGCAGCAGCATTTATGTCCTAGTTACTAAAATTATTCTGAATTCTCTTTAGTCTGTAATGTAAATGAGAACTGCATTTGATGCATTTTCTTTGATCTTGAATTTTCATATTTTATGTATATTTACCAAAATATGTTAATAAAATGGGTTTGAAATCTCTACAGTAACTCCAAGACATCCCTATGCTTCAAGGCACAAAGGTCTACCAAGAAACTTGCTAAATCCTAATTTATCCTTTTTTTTTTTCCCCACAAGAAAAAATAGTGCCTGAAATTATTTAGAAACATGGCATTTTTTGGCTTTATGAAGCAGCCATCTGAACAAGTGTTCAAAGCAGGGCTTTGACCAGAAGCACCTAATCCCTTCTGTCCACACAACACACCTTTGTGTGGCTCTCGGGTTTGTCACTTCCAAGGGTGGCCACCTCATCGCAGACAAACTGCCATCCCACAGCAGCCTACAGAGGTTTGGAAGGATGGGCTGGTTGCTGGCTGGAGCCGGAGTCGGAAGGCCCTAAGGGAAGAGCTACTTAAGGAGCTGAAAAGGAAGGGATCTGCATCCACCAGCCTTCGGGATGAAAAGCGCCTGTGTGCCTGCTCACAGCTGAAGGTCGGAGGGCTGGGACGCGGCTGTCGAAGGGGATGTCTGGCAGTCCGGTGGGAAAAAATAGTACAGAAAGGAGGGAGAGCTGCTGTGCATCGAGGATCTGGAGGGACTCGGGTGATAAGAGCACAGCCCAGATAGCCGCCACACACAGCCTGGGGTCAGTCTGCAACACCGGCGATGCCAGCATGGCTCACCCCCTCACCCAGCCTAGGAAACTGCCCCCTGCTCCTCATGGCATTTCCTTGACTGTTATAATTTCATTTTTCACACTGGCCAGCGTTTTAGGAACCACTTAAAAAATTTCTTATATATCACAACTCTCTGAAATCCAAGCAGGAGGTGCGACGTTTAGTCCCTCCAGCTGGTAAATCTAAAGCATGCACTGGCAGATAACACGGGCCATGGCTGCCTGTTATCTGCTGGCAGATTCCTGGGCTTTGAAAAAATTCTGGCCCTACCCAGCAAACAGTTTACTGTTACAGGACAGTAGCTGATCTTGTATGTTCTCAATTAATATTGATGACTCTGAGAGCTACGAGTCCTGAGGCTTTTACACAGCCCTTTATGTAGCGCTTACCGGTTTTAAAGCCCTTGAGATCGCAACGTGATAGTTGCTTTCAACACTGCTGCCCAATCTCAACCATCACATCTCTCTTTGTCAGTTTTAGAATCAACTTTACAAAGACATTAACCATAAAATTCCTCCTATTAATTTTATGTAAGTGAGGACACCCCAATATCAGGTGTAACAGAAGAACAGGCAAAGCAGAAGACTGGCTAGGAGATTTGTTCTTCCTCTGATCTGTTACCAATAAAGTAATGGAACAGTTTAATGGATAAACAATAAATTATTATTAAAAAAGTGAAAATAAATATAAATAAGCTATCTGAAACATAAAAAAAAATTATCTCACAATTGCAAATACCTTGTAAGCTGAACATTCTGGGTTTCAGTCAGCATACTGGTGTGCATCACTGAGCCGGTCTGCAAAAATCTGCATGGGGTTTGTTGGTGGATTGGGGTTTGTTGGTGAGTTTCTTGACCTTGCAATGACACACAATGTATAACGTTGAAAAGTCTGTTGGAAACTACATGGTGGCACTGGAATAAAGAATTAGTCTACACTTCAGCTTACTGCAACGTGTTTCTAGAATATCCTTGTTTAGAGAGTAGTCCTCAAAAATTGGTACTATCCTCTGATTGATTGTTTTCAACTGAAATACTACATCAAACATATATATTTATATTAAGCATTGGACCTACACCGATGCTCTTGTTTCTTTTTTTCCAGTTTCCCTAGACACATGTTAATTTTTCACTCAGTATCTGTAACTGTTTGACTTGAACTGATCCTTCTCTCCTTTCCTCCACCCTGCCATTTGCTCTAGATACATATTAATCTTGTTCTTGTAGTTGCTTCACCAGAATGGAAAGCATTTTGAGAAGCTGATTTAAGCAGACAGCCTAAAATGATGTACTTTAAAGTGGAAAGGAGAAAGAGCAAGAAATAGCACAAAAAGAGAAACAAGAAGAAATCGGGCAACTAAATTCATTGAAGAATTCCCATTGACCCATTGCCCTAATAAAGAACCAGCTGTCATTAAAAATGTATTTGTTATCCTGCACATTATGGGAAAATGAATAATTCTTTTCCTCTAGTAACTCAACAGCTACCAACCATAAAAGACAGCCAGTACTAAAGCAATCTGTGCACTAAGTAAGAAGGTTGTTAAAAACAGTATAAGCTGCAGAATCAGCCTGGAAATCTCTACTGGGAGAAGAGATAAAGAGGTTGGGATCCAACGCATCAACTTTAGGAGTGGTTTCACCACAGTTTAGGCTGAGTGAGAGTTACCATAGACCCCTTCTTTCCCCAGACTCATTACACTTTCCTCCCCCTCCCTTGCATTCATGTAACCCTGCTGTTGACTGATCTGTGGAGCTAAGATGACAAAAAAACACCATTCATATCTTTAGTTTATGGTTAGTGATCTTCTGATTAGGTCCCTTCTAGGATTGATGGGATGAATACCACAGCAGGCACAAAGGAAGGAGGTAGGACCATGCACCTAGGAATAAGAATGAAGGAATGGTCTTAGAAAGGTGTAAGAGTCATGGAAATACAGCGGTAAGCCATTTTAGATGGTTCGTGTGTGAGCGTAGGGGGTCATGCCTGACTTTGGTGAGCTGGATCAACACCTTCAGTAGATACTCACCTCTCTCCACTGGCTGTGCAGGGATATACTGCAGGAAAACTGGTCTACAACGTAGGCGTATGTCTAATAATAAAAATGGATACTGGATTTTGCCCATAAAGGGAAATTCATGACTCCAGTGGCTCTGTGGTGCATGAGTCTACCCTCAGAACAAAATTGGAGAAGTCAACCTTACCTCCCAGAAAATGACACTTATCAACAAAACATAAACAAAATCTACTGGGTTTTATGACAAAGGTTAGAGAGCGGTTACCCAGAAAAAGTAGCCAAGTAATTCTGAAGGCAGGAGAAGTTGGGTCAAAGAGAAGTTAGAAGCCACCAGTGTACTTGTGACCGTGATTAATTAGGGGATGACAATATTAATGTTCCATTTTACACAGACACTATTTGAAGAGCAGAGGTAAAATCTAGGTCCATTAGAAATTAATGGTCAAACCCCTACTGCCACTTCAGCGAGGCCGTGCAGACGCACTCATTAGTCTTAATATTGGCACTGATGGTTGTCACTTCATGAAATACATAAACACACACCACACATACTCACACTGTTCAGGACTAAACCCCGCTGGCTTGTAATGACAGCTGTCCTTCCTAATTTAAGTTGCTATCCAGTCCAGATTTAACAAGATGCATTTGCAAGACAGTAACCTGAATTAAGCACTAAGCAAAGTAACAACAAAAACATTCCTCTCCCACTATATATACATAGATAGAAAATTATAAGAAGATACTCAGGAAATCACTGTTTTATCTCTGGTTCTGATTTAATTTTTCTGTGAGCATAAGACTAAGCTCTGAGCTGGTGGGAAGAGAGTGTGCAGAACTACTGGTGCTTTCTCAGATATCATCCTTCTCCTTTAACATCACCCTTTTCCCCTTCCTCCACAAAGTTCCCCCTGGGCATCCCTGAAAATTCACAAATCAGATTTCCAAAAATCATGAGACTGGGCTAAATAAAGGTCATGAGATCTTTAATCATGAGATGCTCCAAAATAATGAACATGGGAGGCTTTTTATTTTCTTCTATTTGCCTCTGAAGCTGTGGGTGGCATCTGCTGGCCCCAAGGCATGTGAGATGGTGGTCAAATTCCAGTGTGAAACACACAACCAAAAACGGCTGCTCTGAAGGAGCTCCAATTCCCACTCCCTCCCCAACAGGAAGATGCTACTTGACCCTTCCCAGCTCTTCTTCCCACTGGGGTCCTTGGGGACAGCATCTGCACCCTGCCTGCTCTGGGGTCCTGCAAGCTCCTGGGAGGAAGAGCACCACACTCAAGAACTCTCCTGACCAAACAGGTAAGGGAAAGGCCAGGACCCCATCCCATCTCCTGATCCTTCCTCACTGCCAACCAAGCTAAACCATGTCAGATCAGAGAAAGTTGAGGTCTCCATCTCTCAAGCTGCTTTGGGCTGTGCCCACTGATGCACGGCACACAGAGCAGCCACTGAAATGGTACCTGGCCCTCGCCAGTCCAAAACCAGGCCCCAGGTCCAGCAGGCAGCACCAGCCTGAGCAAATATATGCCTCTTCTCCTCGCCTCCTCCCCTTCCCTGGTCGCAAACAAAGCAAAACAAAAGACACCCTGCAGGGATGGGTGGATGGATGGATGGATGATTTGGGATTTGGGGGTTTTGTGTTTTTGCATTTGAATGAGAAGGAATAATTGGGAAAAAAAAGAAACAATACTGAGAAGATTAGTGATATTTGGGGCACATCTGTTGGACAAATGAATTAGTCTGTGGATTCCAGAAATTATGATCATGTTCTCAAGATGATATATGCTCAGTGTGAATGGTCACTGGACCTTGCCTTCACATGCAACTTCGACCAGTGCTGGCAGGAACAGAGCAAAGACAAAAGTCACGACTAAGTCTTCAATACCTGTGCTCTCTTCCTTGTATATTTGTGGAGGAATAAAAACCCTCAGTCATTAAACTTCCATTCTGTCTACACCAGACAGCTTACCTCTGGCCTTCCAGCAACGAGGCCAGGAGTGGTGCGAGCACCAGAAGCACTACCATCACGTGTGACAAGGATTGCGATATTTTTTTTTCCTATAGCGCTCTGATGATCAAAGAGCCAGACACTACAGTAAAAAAGAGGTGCACGCAACATGCCTGGCTTCTCCCCACTCACTGCCTGCTCCCATGGCACTGGACATAATCACCCCCAGGCTTCTGAGAAAAACTTGAGGAAAAGCACCTTTTTGGAACATGTTAGATGTGGTGGAGGAGAATGAGAAATTAAACACCCATGCCTTCAGCCTGCCACAGCTACCTACCAACAATTTTTGATCTATTTGATCCAATGGCTAATTTCTTAATGTCTTACTCTTTACTCTTGGCTGACTTCACAACTACCTCTAAGCTCTGGAACTTACTGAACCATCTGGTGTAATGAACGGTGCCCTCACAAGGTGACATCTCCCTCTGCATTTGTCCTATAAGTTAAAGCTTTAGAGAACTTTTTAGGTTCTGACTCTCACCCAGGGCTATACACAGCATAAACCTACACAACAGAAAAAAAGAAACGCACCAAAATTCTCAGTTTACGTCGAGTTCTGTGGCAGGTTTATATGTAAGACAATTTATCATAATGCAAATTGCACTGATTTGGGGTAAGATACAGTGATGAAGCAGTGCCTCTCAAAAGCCTAAGCTTTATCTCTGGATGTATTTACTACAGGGAAAACATTACCGTCGATGTCAAAGATAAAACCCAAATTAGATTATGCCGCTGTGTCTGCAATTTGCATTATGTCTTACTTGGAATAAATCTCCTAAAAATCCCACCTTAAAACTAATGAGAAATCTGGAGGTGTAAGAACAAAACACACCTCTGCATTCCACACTCACATTCATTTACAGAGAAATATTCCTCCCTCCATTTATTTTTTAAGAGAAACAATCATCCTCTACCTTTACCGTATACACATCTGATGATACAATTTTTATTTTCTCTGCTCTGTGCCTCTTGATTCAGCTCCAGGAGTGTTACTCTAGGGGCACATGGAGCAGTCATGGCACCTCGCCGGACACGTTGCCGTCGGGACAGTTTTTACAGTCTGGTCTGTATTTGCATCCCTGCAGGCACTTCAGCATGGGAACCAGCTGCCATGCCTAGTTCTCACCTTCTTCCACGGGCAGAAGTGGGAAACAAGGGCGCTCACAGACTCAGCATGACTCTGCTCAGATGACAAGAGGACCATTTCATCACGCAAAGCTGCGATTTTTACCGGGCACTGAACGCCACCACTGGCACCGTTAATTCCCCAAGGCTGTTGTGGCCTCACGTCAGGCTTTTCAAAATATATTAAACTATTTAGGTGAATGAGGAAAGCAAACAAGGTGTGGTGGCTGGGCAAGGGGTGCGTGCGCGGTAACATCTTGCACCAACGGGAACTCAGGAGCTGGAAAACCAGACATGCTTCCATGCAATTTCAGTCTGGTTTGCCTAAGCAGCTTTGCACAGAGAAGGACACCAAAGGGCTGCAACTCCCAAACTTGTAGGGAAAGGGAAAGCTCTAGCACTTTTTTTTTGAGCAAGTTAACATCTTGAAGCAGTTGGAAAAGGGAACATACCTGCAAATAACTGACCTCAGAAAGAGAAGAAGAAAGAAAATGACTCAGGAATATGGGAAAAAGGAGATCAAAGTCTCCCTTTCAATGGCGAACATCACTGTTTTCTTCAGAAGAGTCCAGCCCTTATTACACTAAAATCCCGTTTAATTTTCTCCGCGTAGCTTTTACAGACGATGTTTCAGATCAGAACAAGAGACAAAGCACAGAAGAAACCACGTGCCCTGGTACCCAGAAGCCTGCTGGGATTAACTGCACAAGCAGCTAACTCTGCACACCTCCGTGAAAAGAAGACTGGTGAGCGCCTGCGTTTTGCATTTTCCATAAATTAGAAGTTTTCACAGCAACATCTCACTCTCACATGTTCTGCATAATCCAACACTATGGTAACAACGATGGCATTAAGAAATAGGCAGACTTCAAACCAAATCACGCTCCTTAGTGTCCTAGGTGGTCCCAGAAGCTCTGATGGGAAGAAGCATAATGGCCTATTAGTGAGAATAATTGAAGAGAAGCCATAAAATATTAATAAAGCAACTGAAAAACAGGCTTAAAGTAAATCTACTGTTGTAATTACGTCTTAGGAGGCTAGGAATTCAGAGCTTTATATTTTCATTTTATATGAGAAATATTAGGTTAAAATAAAATTATACTTAAAAGTACGATGTAACTGTCTCTACTGTGGATTGTATGAATTTAAAGGTTTTGCTTGATGGAGTAGGCAGAACTGGCAAAACCAATCTGATGCTCATCAAATATCTGTTATTATACATTGAAGGCAAATCTTGAAAAAAAATCAAAACCGACCCTTTGCTCGTCAAATTAAAAGGATTAGGGTTAAGGGATAATCCCGTAATCTCACGTTTTGGTAGTCTCAATAATATTTCCCACTCAGGTCAGTAAACAAACTGAAAACAAAAAGCAACTTAATCATGGAAGCGGACTTTTTTTAATGACCTTTGAAAAAGCCATTGTAATGTCTCACACAACTCAAACAGAAAATCTCAAAATCTATGCATTTTTAAATTGATAGAATAGGTAAAAATTTAAAAGTTGATTTTTTTCAAATAGGCTCATCAAAATCTAATCCAGCCAGCTTCTCCAATTTGTACTTCACTCCTGTTACAACAGTTTAGTTGACTAAAATTCAACCTGAATTTTTTGTGAAATAAATATTTTTGTGAAATATGGTTTCATTTTAAAATAACTTCAAATGATTACTGTCTGTTCAGAGTTAATATACTGTGCCATCTAGATTGTGTTTAGTTATTAATACAAGACATCCATCTTCATAATAATGTTTCTTACAACATGCACATCAGTGTGCTGACCCCTTGAAACTGGGCGGCCCTATCTAATTAAAATACGTTTTTCAATTATTGTATTTGAAAATGCTGTATAATAGCTCCTGTATGCTTAGCTACAGAGACTTTGAGAGACAGCCTGAGGCAAAGTATCTTCATCTGGATTTTTAGGAACTGAAAATTTAGGCTGACGACTTCTCGGGAAGCTGCGATTCGGGGGCACCGTACAGTGCGGGTCGCAGAACAAAATCTGCCCCTGGAGGAGCAGAGGCTGGGATGCAGGCACTGAACCATGATGCTCTAAACAAAAGAGCATTTGCAACAACAATGAAGTTGTGGTTCCCACCATGCTCTGCACAACTGTACTGCAGGACTGTAATTATCTTGATGTTCAAGGCCAAGTGCCTCAGTCTGGTGCTCAACTGTCGAAACTTTCAATCGTCACAACACAAAGAACAGACACACAAGAAACTACTTTAAACTTTTTTCCTCCCTAACAGGGCATCATCCTGATACCCTCATCTCTGCCCCCGGCCATCCTTCCTGCCACTTTCCTGTTGTTTATCTAATGATGAAAAATAAAAATGTCTAGCTTGGAAATTACAAATATGTACAGAAGCCTGATATGTTCAGCGTAATTCAGTCTTACTGAATTGTAAGGGGGCTTCCCAGTTTTGTATTTACAGCCAGGAGAAAAGGAACTCTGTTACTTTATACCTTGGAAGAAGTTAAATTGCCTTTTTTTTTTTTTTTAAGTTTTTTATTTTGGAAGACTTAAAATCTGTAATTCCAGATTTCCTGGAATTTCTTTTGTTAGCCTTCACCTCTGATTTGCTGTGAACATCGTGAGGGGCTTTCCAGAACATGAGGCATACTGGAAAAAGTACTGTCTCACTATGATTTTATCTTCCCCACAAATAACTTAAAAGCAAGTTGTTTTTTTGTCCTCCTTTCTCTTCTCCTTTTTCCCTATCTGATTTGTTTTCAGTGAGAAAAAAACAACCCAGACACCTAGTAATTGGCAAAAAACCATAATTGTAAACTACGGTCACAGAGAAGTTAGCTGTTGTTTAATAAACTGCTATTTAAAATATTTTAATTAAAACAAACCTCTGTGTGTGTACTTTGTCTCAGACCAATGTCCTGCAATGCATATATATGTTTGCAATTATGAAAGTGTGTGAGAATTTAGCTACGTCAGTAAGGAGGGGTTTTTACATGTACCTGTAAAATTATAATATCAAATAGCTCCACTTTGTGTAATTATGCTCCACCTTCCCATTTTTTTTCAAGTTATACCAGTGAAGATAAGCAAATTCATTATAACAAAGGTTTTATAAAAAGCCTGGGAGAATTGTGACTCCCATTTAGGTGTGGTAACAGAAATCTCATCAGTATAAAAACAGGAGTACAAGTTCAGAGCCTTAAACCTGCTGAAAATTGATGCAGCAAGATAATTCGAAAAGAAATACATGTACAACAGGTTAAAGACAATAAAAGAGCTTTCACGTAAGCTGGAACAAAGAGAATCCTAATTTTAGACCGGTCCATTACTGACTGGAATGCCATGAGGAGACCTGAGTAGGTATCTCCCTTCCACTGAACACGACCACCCGATAAGGTCATACTCATAGGACGCTCTCTTGACAAGAGGTGGGAAGAAGTCAGGCGCCAGAGGTAGGCAGGTACCCACGCCAGGTTAGCACTCTGCCTTGCTCACACAAACCCAGGTTTGCCTGACAGCAAACATGAGCTCAGCTTGGCCCGGCTTCAGGGTCAAATGTGGTATTTTCAGAGCAAGGATTTAATGAGACTTCACTTTAATGAAGGAGACAGAACCCAGTGGCAGGGAGGTTGGACTAGATGATCTCTAAAGGTCCCTTCCAGTCAAAACCACCCTATGATTATATGATTGTACCTGGCCATTACGACTTGATATTGAACACCTACAATGTAGAAGAGCTGGGGCAGCTCTTGTTCAGCAGCAGCAACACCATCACGCTGCAGTGCTGTTCTCACAGGCCTCTCGTGTCTGCAAGCTCCTTGACTTCATACGTTACACCCCACAACTGAGAACCTACCTCCTCCCCATACTGTAACGTAATCCAACAGACATCATGGCATTAACAGCAAGTAGGTGTAAGCACGGAACCATCCTGAAACGGGTTACTGCCCAGGCTCTTTGGACACTGATTTTTAGCTGTACGCTACTTGAAATTATTAACAATGGCAAATCAAGTGTAAGATCGTCAGTGATAAACTCTGCAGGTGACAAATTAGGAGAGCGGGTCAGTGAAGAGAACAGGCCAGCCACGCAGCCGTCTGGAGGAGAAGCAAAGAAGACAAGCTGTAATCAGTAAGGAGGATTTCCTAGGCCCTGAACTGTCTGGAAGAGCTGAATTCATAAGTATATTGGAGATGAATTACTAAGGCAGCTTCTGAAGCCAGGGCTAAGTGATTACACCGGCGTGTGATCTGCTGCTTGCTTTTACAAAGCACCCATCGCACCTCCGCTGCGGGAGTGCCCGGTAAGAACAGAAGTCTTGTCAAACCGTTCTAATACTAATCAAAAACAACAAACACAACAGTGAGTCTGTAGCTAGGCTTCCACATGACAGCAAAAGACTTTGATCAGTGCAAGTATTTCCACGGGCGAGGAGGATAACACGTGAGGTTCCAGAAGAGGCATCTGAACCCCCGGCACTTGCGGCAGTTCAGCTGAATCAACCATCACCCCATGTGAAGCATTTTGGGGCGGGGGCCAAGGGAGGGCTCGTACATGACTGGGAAAACGTTCAAACTTTAAACAGTAGCTAGTTTATGCACATCAGGATGAGGGTAATGCGATAACACTCTTCGCTTGGGTTTGAGGAAAAGCATAGCAGATTGATGTGAAGGCTGCAGGCCATGTACATCATTTGAGAACTGTCAACAAATACACCACAGTAATCCAATTAGAAAAGGCTTTTTGCATCCTGACAAGTGAGCATAGCTTGAAGATTAGCTGAAGGACATATTCTCCAGATAAAAATCTACCTATGGAAGTGGTGGACCTCTTCAGTGAGTCCTATGAGTCTGATATAAACTCCAGACTCCCAGCGTTCATCTCCTGTGACTTGGTGACGTAGACAGAAATACAATCAATAGAAACACAACAATAATTAAAAGTTTAATAGACCAGTTTTTGACTGTCACATAAAAAAATGTAACTTTACTCTGTTTTTATTGTTTCCATTACCTTCTGGCGCAGGCAGTCCTGCAGTTGCACTACCTGGGTCATAGCCTCAGCTCAAACTCAGCATCACCTGGGTCCAGCCGTAAGGCTGTGGCTACTGGCCCCGTCCCTGCGGCATTAACAGGGAGCCTTGCCACGATAACTAGCAAGGACCCATTTTAACATGCACAATAAAACTCCAAGTTAAACACACCAGGCAAGTGGGCACACAGGCTTTGGCTCAGAGACTGTGTCAGAAATGTCTTTCACAGGATCCCCCCCGGGGTTTCCAGCCATGGGCAGACTAGGAATGGTGCAGAGGAGCGGCCTCAGCTGCTCCGGACTTGCCACTGATGGATTTTATGTGACCTGGAAGAGATGAAGATGCTGTGCCTCAGCCTCCCATCCCTTTGGTGAGAGAGAAAACACCCTCTTGCTCAAAGGGCTGTCTCAGAGGCTTCCTTTATGGTTAGTAACTATTGCAGAGTCCACAGTGATCCCGAGATGAAAAGTGTTTTTTTACAGCTACAGCTTGTGATGATTTGAAGTCGTAGTTCTCTGACAACATATACAGACCCAAAAGCAAGAATTTTGCCAGGTGATACCTCTTAATCTGAATATTCAAAACTAATACTTATTTTCAGGAACTCACAACATAGAACTGTCATAACACTGAAAGGAGAGAAGGGAAAGCAAATACCACAACGGATTGCTGTGCTCTTCAGATGGAGCATGCACTGCCCAACAGCCAATGGAAGACTTACTGTCCATGGCGAATTGCAAAGAAATAGGATGTACGGTCTCCTTATATGTTTGGATATCAAGTCAGCACATGAGACCACATCTGGGCTTCATCGCTTTTTGGCATGGGTAAATGCAACGGTCATATGGGGAAACTTCAAAGCACTGAGAGTAAGATTTATGAGACGCTATGTCTCATAGTACATAGCTGAGTGGTGAAGATCATAAAATGAGACATTGATAGGCTTTTCCAGGTTTTGCACCAGTCATGCTCTGAAAAATGTTTGTAGGAGTTAAGGTCTGCTTCCAGACCATCCACTGCACTGCCTACCGAGTCCTCTTCAGCTGTCCCAGCACCGTGAGACTCTGGGGCTTGGAAGGGGCCAGGGGATGGGAGGAAACAGAGGTACCCATCTGTATGCAACTGCTGCCAACCGCAGGGACACAGCCTGCCATGCCTACACCAACTGATTGCTTAGCCAATAAAGGCAGAAGAGGGCTTTCCTCACAAAAATGTCATACTGATGAGACAGAGAAAGTTGAAGATGGATGGAAAAGACTTTGCTGAGACATCTGTGCAGAGAACAAAAGTAAGGAGTACTAATTGTAAGGAAGGACCTTGTAAGCAAACGATAATTTATCTTTCCATAACATGTGAAAAACTCAGCTGCCAAGTGACAGGTCCACAGCAATCAAATGGAAATTGTGTTGCAGTTATAAAGACTTAGTTTCACTACAAACATCAAAACAACAGCATGGCATAGCACTGCTGAAAAAGAAGAAAAATTTCTGGACCTACAACATTACACAGAGCTTCACTGGGATGCAACCACCCTACGTAAGTTTTCTCACGGTACTGCCATATAGAAACTGCAAGAAAAGACAACCAGCTATTCTCCTCTGAGGCACCAAGAAACAACAGAAGTTATTAAAAGGCTGACTGTCAGCACTTGACTTTACCTGTACCCAGACTAAACAAATAAACTTCATTAAAAACCGTTAACACTTTGGCGAATAGGAAAAGATACAGCCCTTAAATTCTGCAAATGGTGCAGTCACCCAGCACCCTAATAGCTGTAATTGAACTCTTGAAAATAAATATACCATTTTTAACAGTATTAAGACTGTGCCACTGTTTTTGCATGTTTATTATATAAATGCACCTGGAATCCATCAGCATAACTTTGAAGACCTGGACTGAGGGAAACAGTTAAGGCAGCAACGATACAAAACAGAGGGTGGTGAAGCATGGGAACAGGTTGCCCAGAGAAGCTGTGGATGCCCCATCCTTGGCTGTCTTCAAGACCAGGCTGGATGGGGCTTTGAGCAACCTGGTCTAGTGGAGGGTGTCCCTGCCCATGGCAGGGGGGTTGGAACTAGACGATCTTCAAGGTCCCTTCCAACCCAAACCACTCCGTGATTCTGTGATTTTAGTGCCTTCACTGCATCGCCTTCACATTTGAATGAGCTATCAGGGAGGTGACACACAAAGCTGTCCCATATGGTAGACAATATCCCTACATTTACAGGAGTGTTTGGGAACAACAGAATTTCTTGTTTGGTGTTTTGTAGCAAAGACAAACTCAGTCACAGCTGTTTTAAAGTGCTGGCAAAACCCCACAATGCCGTTAGGACAATCTTTGCTCAGCCCTGCTATTGCAAAACCATGGCCTTTCATAAGCAAAACAAGGAGTTAAAGATGCAGTAAGGAACCTGAAGGAATCAAATGAAGGTTTCCTACACAGGACTTTGACTGTTATACACACACCTGTGATCCCACTCCTCTAGCAGAGCTGCAGAAGTGTATCTGAGAGTGGAATTTCAGACTCTCTCGCCCAAGATAAAACACTCATTACGGCTACCCTGGCTGCCAGATTTCTCCACTTGAAAGCTGAAATTCTCCCAAATAAATCTCTCCGGCCTGAAAAATGAGAATCTGGTATCAGAGTGGGCTGGGAAATTGTTATCTGAAGAATGGATATAAGTAAAGATAACACACAAGCAAATCTTCACGTTTACTTTTACTGCTATATGTTTGCAAGGGCCAAACACTGAGAACTTAACAATATGAATAGGGACTTCTGGCGCGATGCTGTGATAACGGCTATAATTACCTTCTCAGGACACAAAGTCAGAATTCATGGCGGCCAAGCTAGATGTCATGATTCCTCCTGTCAATATGGTATCACAAAAATAAATTAGGAGGAAAAATGTATAACACGTAAAAGATCTCTAATTGCTGTATTTGATTACTAGAAGATTTACAACCACTTAAGATTCCTCCCCTCTCTGAAGTGAAATCCAAGGAGAGATGCAGAGGATATGGGAAATTCTCTGATGATCTTTTTCCCTAGAAATTGCTCCTTGCTAGGGGTTAGGTAGCAAAGGAGGCAGAGAGAACGCCCCTTGCTAAGGAGAACTGTGGGAACATTAAATCTCTTCCTTATTTCAAGGTTTGGGTTGCGGCGGCTGCTGAGCAGAAGGACCACTGCCATCGGACTGTGGCGAGAACCGCGGGAGCACCCAGCGATGGCAGGAGGTTCCCACTCACAGCAGGGTAGGAATCGTGGGAATTCACACCCAAAAAGGTGGTGACTTATGGCCGCAGTAGTGCGTCCTATCGGAGACATCAGGATGGGTCTGGAAGCGCAGCTCATTCAGGAACCGCTGTGGCAACGCTGCCTCCAAAACCAGTGCAGATGACATGATGTATTTGCTCTTCAAAGGGTTGCTGCTGGGGAGTACAGGCAATTCCACCTCTGTCCAAGCCTTCACCTATATATAGTTCATCTCAGTTGCTTCTGCAGCTCTCAAAGATACATGAAATTAAGCTGGAATGATTACGCGGGCTTTCCACAGTGTTCAAGCTCATTAAATTTGTTTGCTAAATTTCAATTACATCCTTTAACTCTTCAGCCATGCACATAGCTCCCTGCCATCAATGGCACGATTGTGAGCGTGTGCATTGTCCACTTCTCTACATTAATTTGTATATAAAGAAGTTAAAGGGGTTGCTAGTCTGAAGAAAACACATGATTAAAAATATATATCCTTCTTCATTCATGTCCTGACATCACAGGAAGTGACTCTAATTCCAAATCACCTCAATCTAGCCGGTAATCGGGTTTCAGAAATATCTTGTAGAAGCTCAGTTTACCTTCGTGCCCGTAACAGAAGACTCCTGAAGACAGAGAAACTTTCATCATGCATAAATGACTAACAATTACATCAAAACAAACGGAGGGCTTCAAAGCAGGTTGGAAAAATGGGGGGAAATTCCATCTGATTAAGATAGGCCATAATTATCTTCTACAGGAAACAAACGCTATATTTTTAACAGGTGACCAGTCGGATAGAGTCAGTACAGGGTTATGATTGTGCAGTGATTTCTCACTGAGTTGCAGCGTATCTCCCCAAGGAGATGACAGATCTTAGTATTTTCTTGTAATTATTTTTCTACATGGGCTTTTAATTGGGAAATGGAAACATGAGAGCTCCCAGAGCAGGCTGTATTTCATTGACTATTACCATTCATATTTCATCTTTTACAATTAATTCAAAGATTCATAAGTACCTCGTACTGGTATGTTACTACACTGAGTTAACACTGTGGTAACATTTCAGTAATACCAGAATCTCCCAACTTTCAGCCTTAGCAATTCTCTGCTCATTCCAATTTATGATCACTGCATTCCATGAGTCAGTACACACTGCTGCTAATGAAACCAACCTAAAGTGATTAAATATTAAATAGATATAAAATCTGGATCATTG
The DNA here is from genome assembly GCA_027574665.1 of Rhynochetos jubatus. Lineage (NCBI taxonomy): Eukaryota > Metazoa > Chordata > Aves > Eurypygiformes > Rhynochetidae > Rhynochetos > Rhynochetos jubatus. The sequence goes on from CM050652.1 coordinate 16,724,319, forward strand.
TAAACGACAGATATTTATACACAAGCAGAAAACACAGTATTACGATTAATAGTTATAAATTGAACTTGCGAATGAATATGAATGTATTTAAAGAAAGGACAAAAATCACAGGTAAAATAGAAGTTCTTAATGGAGATCAGGACAAGATTCAATAACTCCTCTTCATAAAATATTTCTGGTAATAGATTATTTGTTGATAACTTTTTCCACCTTGTTCTGTAAAGGGGATGAAAATCAACCAATAATGACCACCATATGTGGGTAAGTATGTCAGGTTTGATGGAAAAAACATTCTCATGCAACGTGGAGCCTAAAGGCACTAATGTAACATAAACCGACCACAGAGTAGATACTAAATTTCTACTGCATTCATTCAGCAATAAACCAGAAATATTCAATAATATTTCTATTAATTTACAGGATAAGGAATTCCAGAGCCCTCTTAACCATGTGTTTTCCCCGGGCAACCCGACAGCGATCACAACGTGAACTGTGCTTCCAAAGAAAGTGTTTTAGTGAAGAGTAGTTAACTCTGAAACCTAAAGATGGCAAGGCTATAAGCAGTGCTTACCGATTAAGTTCTGATCACTTCAATATCCTAACATCAAGACAGTTAATTTTTAACTCAGCAACCATGCACTGAAAATACAGTTACAGATCAAATCTTTCTTTGTGTATGAATAATATGCTGCCTTTCCTCTAAATATGTACTGTGTCTGACTACAGCGTTAATTATTAAATATGTTAATCAATTATTAATGTAAGATTATTCTCTTTCATTTTTTAAAGTATATTTAGCCTTTTCTGAAGATTTCTAGCAACAGACTCTCAAAACGTGATGTAGGAATGCATGTCATTCCAAAACCTAAGGCGTTCATAAATTGACTCTATTTTATGGGGTCTCTATTTATTACTGACTCTTTGTTTAATAGAACTTGCTACTTCTCACCATTCCTTTTTACAGTATAATAGCACATAAACATCTTAATGAAATCAGATGGTCATAAAACCTATTTTGAGATGCCCAAAGCTGCACGTATTTTGCATTAACTGTATGTAATGGATAAAGGACGTTGTAATGCATTTATAAAGTATAATGTGGAAGTCATTCATAAGAAGCCTAGCAGGAAAATCACTCCTCAACAAAGACCAAATATCCCAACCATCTCACAGCTCTATTCAGGGTTTCACTGGTCAGGCAAGAAGTTTGTCTACATCTCCTTAGGAAGGTCCTGGTGCCCTATGTTTTGCTGTGACCTCAGGGAGCATCTCCTGTCCCCCTTGCTGGGGAAAGCCCAGCTGACTTGCTGCTGCCACATTCCTGCTCACTGACTCCTTACTCCTTCATTGGCGCATTTTTAATTACAGCCCTGAGCCAAAAGCCACGGAAAGTGGAGGAGAACCGTTCCACCTAGAGGGCTGGATTCAGCCCAGTAGGCATACACATCATCTAGAGGGTTTTTTACATGGAGACTTAAATAATTTACGTTTTCAATATTTTATAACTTCAGCAGTGACAGGCAGCGTGGAGAACAGCCCCCTCTGCTTCACCCCTTGTTTGTGGGGGTCACAAGAAGACATTGCTGAGCTGTCACCATAAATTACAGCAGACAGCACGTCAGTGCAGAACGCTTAACTGCCTGTGCAATTTCAAGTACATAAATAATCCCACTGACTTTACTGAAGCACCAGAAAGCATTCAGCTAATATTCTTCCATAACTCCCCAGGAGTATTTGAGAAGCAGCACTTTGATCTTTATTAGCTGTCAAGCCCATGCTGAGGCAAAGTACGTTCCTCATCAGGCTGCTGGAGACAGGCCTGGAAGCAGCTATGTCCTTCTGGAGTTTATCTGGACACATACAAACTGGACCTGACTTCCAGAACTTCCCATAAATGTGTATTATTGCAGTTTCTTGGCACCATGAACCATCCTCATGCTCTGCGCTTGTTGACAACCCAGTGTTGCTGACCTCCTACCGAGGCTGCGCACACCCACTATACCCTGATACGAGGGGACTGCTACAGGGCCAGGAAGGCATTAACATGCAAAACCATAAACCAGGGGATGCGTCCACCTTCTTCCTTCCAGATACAAGAAATACGTTTGCACAAAGCGTTTTGAGAAGAAATTCACACAACGTGAGTTGCTTCAGCAGCTGTTGGTCCCCTGCACGGCCTGGAGCAGTGCATGGTTCCTACCACGTGTGCCCTCAGATACTGGACTTACCCAAAGTGACATGGGACTTGCCCTAAGTGATGTGTGACACTCACAAGCCTTCTCCCGACCAGAAGGCAGCACCAGGAGTTTTTCTCCCTTTGACTAAGAATGTCAGCAATTTCAGCTTGACACAGAGCTGGCCTGGCTTATGGTCTAATGTATAAATCATGGGTCAAAGATAAGATAAACACATACCAGTGTAGTCCTCGTAGCATTCACAAGTGTAGCCCCCTTCTCGGCTCCGGCACAGCCCATTGCTTCCGCAGGGGTTGGAGTAGCAGAGGTCAATCTCCGTCTCGCAGTAGTCGCCTGTGAAGCCCGGGGGGCATCGGCACCGCAGGCCGTTGATGGGGTGGATGGGGCGGAACAGAACGGTGTTGGAGCTGATGAACGGGGCTGAGCTGTCAAACTTCAGGACAGAGACACACTTCATGTAGTTCTCACAGGGCTCGCGCAGGCAGATATTGTCATCAAAGGGCAGCACCCTCTGTGTGGAAATCATGGTCAGCAGGGTCCTGTTGAGGTAGATCTGCTCCTGCAGGTCCTCGGAGGGGAAAAACTTGTTTCGAATGCCACCGGGAAGCAAAGCCGAGAAGGTCACGTTCAGAATATTGGAGCTGACGTCTGTGTCATTTTGGATGTTGAAAACAAAGATGCTGTCCTTGGCGGTGGAGAGCACTGTCGCCACTCCCTCCACAAACAGGGACAGGAGGGGAGAAAGGAACCTCTCCTGGGACATGTTCTCCAGCCGCACCGTGATGCTGTTGGTGAGCATGTCGTCCGTGATGATGGTGACGCGCAGGGTGCAGACTGCCGTGACACTGTGGACACCATCTGAGGGAAGAGAGAAAGATAACAGCAGTGTCAGAGAGCAGGCTTCAACCTATGGACAAGGAGGCTCCCACAGGCTCCTGGGCATTTCAAGGCTCTGGAATGGGAGAGGGAAATGTGTCCACCGTCTTCAGCGATGACCAATGCCTTTACTCAGGAAAACAAAACCACATCTCTTAAGGATTGCAACTCAAAGGACCAGAGGCATCTTGCCCAGAACATCCGGAGAACATCCCAGGCAAACAACCAGCAAGGGCTAGTCAGCAAAGAGACAGCCTGAGAGCCCCAGGATGGCCACAGGGAAGCCAAGGGGAAGAGGCCTTTCATGGTAGCAACTAAACAGATCTTCATACAAGTCACTGCTAGTCTACAACCAGTACTGGGAAGCTGTCGCTTTTCACAGCACAACACCAAAATTATCTTCTCCAGGAGTAGTCACAGGCTTAAGGAGCCAGAACTATGCACATACAGAGAATTTTGACCAGATAAAAGTCACCTAAGGAAACAGTCTTCACATCTGAACATCTGAACTTTTTCATTGCTCACACCTAACGTCTTCAAAATACATCATGAAAATTAGAAAAAAAAAATCAAATAAACTACATCTGTATAGAAAAGCAGATATTTAAAAACTCTTCCATTTTATCTTAACTTGAAAGCATTTCTGATATTGCTATGATGTTCTGCAATAAAACCTGTAAACACTGCAGCAATACCTGACAATGGACTGAGAGATGCCACTGTAAAATCTCAGTACACCCTGAGGCTTACAGTAGTGCTGTTAATGTACAAGCTCTAGAGCATTCTATCGTTATGAAACATAATTATGACACAGTGAGTACTATAATTAATCCAAATTCAATATGAGCATGGAAGGGGAAGTTGCGTCACCACTGAAACCAAACCACTTAGTTTAATTCTGTCTCCTTGCTAACATTAAGAACTCATTAAGAAAATACAGATCGCATTACAGAACATACGGTTAGTAATACAGCAGCATCTAGAAATCCCAGAAGAGATCAAGATTGGCTTCTGATAGGAAATGTTCCTTCTCAAAGATCTCATAGTGTAAAGAAACAACAAGAAATGGATGTCAGTTCACCTCATGAGAGAGATTAACTGGTCTGAGTGGCCAATATCAGGCCCGCATTGGAATTAAGAACTGAATCCAGTTCCCCTAGGTCCCAGCTCAGTACCATAGTCTTGGCCCAAAGTATCTGAGAAATAATCGTTTCATATGTGACTTGCTATTACATTTATTTCAATTAAACCATAAGGTACGTGCAGAAATGGACTGCGAATGACATCAATGTAAAATCGCAGCAGAAACTGCAATTGAATCAATCTAAACCCAGTGTGAGATCAAAATTCTAACAGCACAAATTGATAAAGGTCATTTTCCTAAGGTTTACTATCTCAAAGTAAAGGTTTATGACTCATTATGTCTTCTGATAAAAGGTCTTTAGAGAACAGAATAATCAGAATTGCTCCTTTCCTATTCACTGTCACTGCTACACCTCCACTGCTGTTTTGTTTTAAAAAGAAATGTATTATCGGAAGGCACAGTAAATTACAGCAGCATAATTAACCAAATGGCTTTTGACTCCCTCCTCCTGCTCAGGCTGTCTGTAAAAGCTCAGCTGTTGACTTTTTTCCACTCTGAAGCAGCTTTCAGGCAAACAGAAAGATCTTTTCTCCTGTGTGCTACTTTACTACAGCCTTGCTAAAACCAAACCGTCAGAAGAGGTCATTAGTTGAGGTGGTCTGTTTGCCAGAAGCTCACGTGCCAGCTTTCACTTTCTCCCACGTCTGCAGAAATCTTTATCTCCTCTTCCTTGGACCCGTTCTAGAAACGTGTAGTTGCTACCAAGACCCAAAGCAACCTTTAAAAATGATGGGTAGCCAAAATCCTCCTCTTCCTGCGCAGTCTGTGGATTTCTGGCCAACTGACAATACAGGATGCACCGTATTTTCATAAATAGCAGCCTCAGACTAGTTTACCCACTTCTGTCAACTGCACGGCTCATTCCCCTGAAAGGCCAGAAGCAGAACAAACCACTCACTTTTTTTTTTTTTTTTCTTCCTAAAGCAATTGACGTTTGTCTGCCTGTCCCATAGGGTGCCTGAACTATTTTGCTATTTGTTGCACAATATGCTACAGAAGTTCTCTCATACCAGCGAGAGCTCTGGACAATGGGTCCTTTTCTTAAGAAAACACTATGATCTATAGCCCGTGGTATGTATAGTAAGAGGACAAAATACGATCCACTGTCTGACAACGCACTAGAGTCTACAAACTGTCATAATCAATATCAACTGTCACAATATGCAAGAGCTTCCCAGCATTCACAACAGCTATTCTGACACAGTTAATAAATCACTGGAGAAAGCCCGGTGTCAGATACCACACAGCCTCCTTGTTCCACAGGCAGCACAAAAGAAAACCGGGCACAGACGTATAGTTGCAAAACGAAGTTGTTTTTTAAAAGGCAATTCGACTTTGTGCAGCCCTGTTGTAGAGCGTTAAAATAAAAAGACAGTAAAAAGGAGCTGAGCATGTGTACTATCGGCAACAAAAGAGTGGCATGGCTATACAGTTGGCCGGACAAGCACCTCTTTCATATCACCAGCGAGTCTGAGAGCAGGCAGAATCACGGGATCCGATCATCTATTCATTCAGAAATTCATGGAAAGTTGAAACAATACATGGTTTTATGGGACCAAATTAGTATCTATTCTACTTTCAACAGACAACATTCGCTTTGAGGGCTGGAACAAATGCAATAGAGAAAGCGGAAATTTTGTCCTTGACTTTACTGGGAATTGAATGAAGCCCTAAATACACAATAATATATGTGTTTTGAGATTCACATGTGAAATATGCCATGAAAGTTTCAAATGTTTACTGTCAGCAATGTCAGAAAAATAGTATCAGGAAATACTATTTTATGGAGTGGTAATACTTTACGGCCTTTCACTCTCTGGCATGCCTACCATATGCAACTATTCGATCCACATACACAACCAATCTGTTATTCGGCCAGAAAGACTCTAACAATCCAATTTTTCCAAGGTCTTAAGTAACAGCTATAACAAGTCCCTATTGTGTATTGGCAGACTGAAGATGGCTTCAGTCAAGGGTGTGAAACACCCTTCAAGTGATGCTGCGCAGGAGGAACTCTACTCTTCGGAGCAGACCTTCACACAGATGAATACAGAGACATATGCAAGGCTTAGCTGTCACGGGTTCTCACAGCCATCATCTGCTTGGCTCCAGCAAACCAGCTGGGTGCTGGAGTCTTCCTGAAGGAGGTCTCAAAACAGGAGTCGTGCTGGCAGATGGGACTGGCTTGAGCAAACAGCTTGGATCTTAGCAGCCCAATCCACTGCCACCCGGATACCCTGAGAAAAGGGAAATGCAGGAAGGAAGACAGGATTTGATCTGTCCTTTTGAGGGCTTGTCTGCTAAAACCCTTGTACCAATGGCTTTTGTCACTCTGTTTTTGAGTTTCTCTTCTGTAAAGTGAGGATAATGGCACTTACATGTACATTGCGGAGTAGTGGGTGCAGATGCTGAAATGCTGAGATACGGGGTAATAAAGGCAACATAAATATCCCAAACAAATCAGAAAAGGTTCTTTCAAAAGCTGTTACAGCCAAGTTTACCAAAACCAAAGTGGAATGATTAAAATAAAAGACTCTCTACAACTAACACGTCAGTGAATGGACAAAGAGGATTCTGGATGGCCAGGTAGGCACACAAGAGTAGGGGTGTTCACTACAGACACACTCCCTGCACACTGAATTTATATCCTGGCAATATTATTTTATGTATGCTTTCAACAAAAGGAATCTCCAGAAGGAAGAAATCAGACTGTTGTCTTTCATGTCACTGTCAATGCTGAACAGGCTCCTTAAAATCAGAAATACTCATCTTCACTCTCCATCAAACGGCAAGATTTAACATAAACCACATACCCCAGTGTGTTACAAAAAAAAAAAGAGAAGACAGCCTGACAAAAGATTGAACCTCTATAAAATGCACAAATAACTAAGAATTGATTAAATAGTCATTGTTTCATGATTACCTTTATTTTATTTCAAACCCAATCAAATCTGAGACTTTAATCTCAGCCTTCTATCTTCTGGCAGTCCATAAACCAAAGAATTTTATTATCTAGAAGTGTAAACACAGCAAGGTTTAACTGAAATGCATATTTGGCAATGGCAGCACCCAGCCAGAAAGGTTCTTTCATTTGTTTTTTTCAATTGGCAGAAATAAAATAATTAACACTTTTTTTGGCTTTTTACATACAAAGGTCTTAGGGCTAATTATGAAAGCTGCATATTTTATATAAATACTTGTGCATCAGAGCCTTCTTTCATAGATATCCCAAACACATCTATTCTAATTCTGCTTTAAAATGCAACTGGAAACAACAGATGTCAGAGTTTATGACAGCCACGCAAACTCCTTGGCTAGCAAAACACGAAAAAGGGACAATCCATAGGTTTAAATAACCTCTTGCTCTTCCCAGCTCATAAAAAGCTGGCGTGCCCATGGGTAGCAGCCACCACTTGGTAACATGCCTTTGAATGATCAAACCTCCACACCCCATTGCTTCCAGTCATGCCTTTACATAGGGGAGTTAATACACACCTAGTCCAGTATGAAGCCTTGATTTAACAGGGAGGATGCCATACTTTTAGTGTCCTCTCCACTGCTCAGCCAGCAGTAGCATGTGAGCGGCACCAGCTCACAGCAACAGAGGCCGCAGGCAATACTTGGCTGCCTGAGCAGAGCTGGAACCCACACCACGCTTCCCGTTGTGCAAATCAACAGTAAAAAATGAGCAGATGCTCATAAAAGCGAGATGCATAGTCCTGCACTAAGCTCCAGTTTGCCTCAGTAAGTCCACATGCCTTGCAGCGCAGAATCCCTTCCTTGCATGTGTGCTGCCACCACCATGGAAACAGATTTAAAATGCATGAAGTATCACAGTACTAATATCATCCCTTTCAAACCACTGCTGTAGGCACTACAAAGCTTCACTTCTATGAGTAGAAACGGAAAGTCTATGAGCGTCCACAAGACAAACTCCTTAAAATATTTTCTATATTCTGGAGAAGTTCAGGAGTGTATAGCGCAGAGAAAACACCCTGAAGGAAGGTAAACTGCACAGAAAACGGTGGGCGGGAACCTAAGTAAGATGCTTTGCCAAACCAGCAGGAAATATTACCAGAAAGAAAACGAAAATAGGCGTAATTATGAATTCACAGAGACCCTACCTCAGGGTCTTCCCAGTTAGCGAGCAGCCTCACTGCAGAAGTGTTTCAGGACAGCAACTGTGTATGTGACCCCAGTCTGAGTACCTTCAGGGCACCCTGGGCAAAGGATGCGGGGGCTGGAACTGGCCTCAGCTCTCCGAAAGCCCAGAGCGATGGGCAGTGGCAAACATCCACTGTGCATCCCTAAATCCGTGGTTTGTGGTAGGAACAGATGGAAGCATAAATTTCTCTTTTGCTGAAGAACAGCGGTATAGAAGGGTGTAATAACAGAAAAGTAACATCCACGAGAAATACACTACATCAGTTGCCTTTGGAAAAACATAAACGTATTGTGTATTACATCCTATCATTTCTCAGCCAGACACTAATGGATTCTGTCAAAGCCTTCCAGCCTCCATTTCCAGGATCGGAAATGTTGCTGATGAGCAATTCCTTCTTTATATCACGTTGGATGGAATGACATGGAAATGATTCCCCCCAGCCACATGAAGCTTATATTATTGCTTTTGTCGCTTCATTTCAGGCTGCCAGTCTCAGCTCTGTGCACTTAGGAGCACTGACTGCCAACATACGTTGTGGGTTTTGGAAAGGATATATAAAAATAATTACCTATTATTCATTCAGTGCCAAAGGTTCACGTTGGAACCACTGCTCTGAAGAATGTTGAAGTCCATGTCTGCTCCAAAGCCTGTTACATCAACAGGAAGAGTCCCATTGACTTCAGTGGGCTTTGCTCCCGGCCAAAATTGGGCCTAGAGCCTAATTCCCTGACTCCTTGCCAGTGCACTCGAGCAGAGCTTCATTCCTAATGTGGCAGCCCCAAACAAGAGCAACAGTCTGCCCATGAAAAGGCTGAGGGTTGAAAATCAAGGCAGTGAGAGCAGAAAGCAAATGATGAGGGATGAGCAGCACAAGCATGTGGACAGCAGAAATATGCAACATGGACTCCACAGCTCAAATTGTAAAGCTTGTAAGGGTTTTGGGTGTCTGAATCTGTACCTCGACATCTCCAAACCTGCAGGAAGGATGACACCCATGGTAGTGTTAGCCACATCCACACTCATGAAATGATGTTGGGGTCAGTGTAAGCAAAGGATCCTGACAAGTGTGTACCAATACTTCAGGCAAAGCCACCTCTAATGCTCACAGGCTGCAGACACCCTTAAAAACACTTAAAAGTAAAACTTTCATGTACTTCTTTTTGCAAGACAAGTCACCTCCTCATCCTGACAGCGATGGGTATGTGGGACACCTGAGGAAGGTGGGCAGTGGGACTCGTGTCAGCTCCCACTCTGCAGTTCCCTTGGCAGCAACCATATCAGTATCTGCTAGATAAGACAGACGAGAAAAAAAACAAGCTGTGGGAGGAGAAACTGTGCATAAAGCAACTGCAAATTCCTTACGAGTACAAGAATAAAACCCCACCAACTAATTTTGGCATCATCAATGTAGCTTGTGCTGTTCAGGATTATTTACTTTGCACACAATACTCAAAAGAAAAAAAACATATTTCGGTTTGCAGCTTGAACAGGGGATTAAGAACAAATTGGTGCCAACTGCATTGCTCAACATTGTACAAGAATGCCATTAGCTTTTCCAAAACCAGCACCTGCAAGTTGAGAATTTTGAAATGTTAATTGGGTTGATAACACTAGTCTGGGGGAATATTTCCAGAGGGTAGGAAGTAAGACAAGTTGGATCTGCTGGCAGGAATAAGCACTCTTGAATTCTGACAGCAGAGAGGCTGCGAAGATGCCTAACTTCCCCCAACACCCTCCCTCAGCATCGCCCCTTGCTTTTCAGGTACCTGGTGCCCAGGGGTATAACTGCTGGGGGGATGAGACACAGGCAGAGGAAGCTGGCAGGGACGCAGCAGTGGCAAGGCAGGCAGGTGGAAAGAAGCCCCTGTGCTGAGCAGAAAGCACAAGGATGAAGGACACTTGGAGGGAAGTACACTGTGTGGGAAGATAGCGTGAGCACACCAATAATCAGCTTCTTCCAGACCCTTTTTCTGACGGGGAAATTTCCCTGCTAGCTAAAATGCAAACTGATTTTCCTTCCCAGGCTCTGCACACCCGCACGTACCTCAGCTGGTTTTCCTTGTTAGCAAGGCCTGGCAAGACTCCGCCCGGCCATGCTCTCTGCCTGGCATCACCGCCTCCCCGCTGCACAGGCCCTTGCGGGGGTGGGGGGGAGGGGGGGCAGAGCCCCAGAGCCCACCCCATAGACAAGCTGTGGTGCAGCTTTTGAACTCCAGCCAAAGAGGCAGGTTTCCATTCCATGTCCACGGAGACTGCACATCATACGGCACTCATCGGACCTGTTCAGATGAAAAACCCCACTCCAGATCTCTACGGCTGACAGATTCACAGACTGACTAGCTGGGGGGCTCCACCACCTCCCATAAGCTTGATCTTGTTCCATGTATTATCAAAACTATTGCCTAATTACTGTGATAATGTTTAAGCCTCTCTGAACTTTAAAGGGAGAGGGTTTTAATATAATTTACATTTTCATTCTGATTAAATGCATAGCTAGACGTCCATAGCTCAAAGCGGGTTTGCCAGCAGGCTCGCGCTGCCTGCAGCCCCATCTCGCAGAGCACGGGGCATTGCCGGGCAGGGAATGCTGACAAGAATCGGGATGCATGGGGCCTGGGCACGGGGAGCCCAGTCATTCACTCACCCCACAGCCAAAGGGCTATTCATGGGCATGTCTGCTGTAACCAGTTGTGCACGGGACTTGAAACAGGTTTCTTAAAGATCTGTGAAAGCACCGGACGAACCAAACTGCAGTTATGGGATGCTCCAGCGTTAATCTCCATTAAGGGCACGGTGTTCAAGTAAACGATATATTTTGTACAGAGTAAGATAACCACAGCGTGTTTACCCCGAGACACGCTTTTACGTCACTAACACCACTTCAAAAGAGAGAGCCCCTGCTGGGGGTGCCCAGCTGCGCTGCCGGGGGAGCAACTGATGGCTCCCCACAAAAGCCTCCATTCTCCTTGTATCTACTCATCCCAGCAAACATTTTAGCTCACTCTGTCTGATGAAAGCAAGAACTTCCCCAGGCAAGCCAGGCATCTGCTCAGATCTCTCTCTGCAGTTTCAAAGGAGGAGTGGATGAAAACTATTTTGGAGATGGCAAGGGAGGTGGGAAGAGTTGGGGTTGGGACCTGGGAGTTTCAAGACCAGGAACAGCGATAAAGAAATGGCTTCTCTGCCTCAGTGCTTGCACGCGTACTGCGTATTAGCAACCTCAACGGGATCCTTTCAAAACAGTGTCAGCAAAGTGAAATCTGTCACGTTTATTTTCTAAATGACCCTGTATTCCCACGTTCCTTTTGCCTGGAGATATGCTCTGCTCCTTGCTGCGACCCGCAGTGAAATCACAGGGACGCTTCCCGCTGGATGGAGTTCAGGTTTGCTATCTTGACTGGAAAACAAAGGAGGGAACAATGAAAAAAAGACGATGGTCACGTTTCTCTGATGTCACTTCTGTTCACAGTCAAGCTTTCGAAACATCTGCGTACCAGCTGAAGGAGTTATTGATACCCTGGGCAGAAGCTTGCCCGGCTCCCTGCGACCGAAAAACCAGCAGAAAAATGCAGCCGTCTGCTGACTGAGCTCCTGCTCTGCTGAAGCCCAGCTTGGGAAACTAAAAAGGTTCTTAGGCCTATGTGGGTTTTTGTTTGGTTTTTTTTTTTTTTTTTCCAGTTTTTTGTAGTTTTGGTCATCATGAGACCATTTGCAAATCAATGCAAGGGAAAACCACAAAGCTATCAACCTGGGGAAGGACAAGCAGAAATGGCTAGTGTCAGCTTCCACATGCGCTGGGCACAGGAAAGGTTGGTTCAGCTTTTCTGCCCCAGGAGATTCGAACACGAGGAACTCACACAGGCAGGGTAACCCTCTCATGATGCTTCAGTTCACATCAGATTTGTTGATGGGAGCAATGACAGGCACAGATGTCCCACCTGTAACATGCATGTCCTAAAGGAAAGGTTTCAGAGCCTTTTTAAGTCCCTCTTTCCTCTCAAGTTCAATTAATGTTTTTAATAAGAAGTAGATCAAAATCAAGAGAAGAGATGGGGAGCATCAAGGTCTATCTGCTGGAATCAGACAAAAATTACACCCATTTCCCACAGTCTGAAGAACTTAGACTTTGAAAAAGCTTGATTTCATTAGAAATCCCCAGAATGAAAATCTTTTCTTCAACAAAATATCATGTTTCCCCCCATTTTTGTTTTCAAAGGGAATAGGTTTTCTTTTTTCTTACCAGATTTTCAACTGACCATTTTTTTCTGTTAACTGAGGTCTACTGAGTTAAGCAAAATAAGCAATGAGTAAGCAAGTAAGAAATTTGAGGAAATAAAACCTAAGCAAATAAGAAACTGAAATAAAAAATAATTGCTTGCATCATGTGATTAAAATAAAGAAATAAGTACAGAAAGATAAAATAAACAGGTAAAATCACCCTTACCAAACTTTCGCAGTTTTGGGAAAGTCTCACCGGGCACTGGCAATATTTATAGACAAATTCTGTGTATTTTGTCCAGATTCGCTGTTGATAGGCAACCCACACAATCTTTTAAAAACGCAACGTGGAAACAAAAAAGAACTTTGCTTAGCCAACCATCTACGTGTCACTTGCCGCTTGCAGTGAGATCATTGTATTTTTGGCCGCGTGGTCAACTGAGAAGATTATTCTTGGATCCTTGCCGTTAACACTAGCATGCTGGACACAAATCAAAAGGGACAAAGCGCTTGTTTCCTGTTTCTATAGTCCTGAACCTGACGTGGGTATTTTTCTCTCCAAATCTTTCCCAAAGAGAAAAGCAGCCTCACAGACAGAATCAGTGGAATGCAGGAGCTCGACTCCTATCGCTGTACGTCACCTTGGGAAGCCGACGGAGAGAAAGGGCAGGTCAAGTTATGACAGATTAAAGTGGGTAACATCAGTGACTCGGAGCCACTGGTGAAACACAGAAACTACACTGATGTTCAGAAACGACACTGCAATCTCAAATGCCTGTCTAAAGATTTCTGTCCAGCTGAGCTGCAGAGATGGATTCAGAGCTACGTGACTCACTTCTTTAAGAATCAGATAACATTTTCTGCCAGACACTTTGTAAGACACAGATCTTGAGTGAAAAAGGTATTTTGCATTCTAGAACTAATATAAGGCTACCCAACAATTTCCATAAGCAAAAGATTATCTTTAAAGGAATTTACTACCCTGGGTATCAGCGGAAACCACTGGTGCTCTCAATACATCCTTGATCTTACCACAGTTTTAGCAGGGCATCACCAGGAGGGTACCAGGCCAGACTCTGCCCCGCAGTCTCGTGCTTCTGGCCAAGGGCAGGGTGACTGTGCCTTTTTCTTCTGGCCGATGGTTCTTTCCTTCCTACTCTGCCAAGGCTGCAGATGATCCAGACAAGCACTCATCACAGGGGAGTGCCAACGCCCAGCACGCATGGGCCCACCACTGAGCCATCGCCTCGGCAGGGCAGGATGAGTCCTACATCGTGCACAGCATGAAGTTTTACCAGTGCAGTGACAATTTATCCACCATTTCCAGACATCCCATGAAACTATTGCTCCTATCTGATCGCTGGACATCCTGACTCCCAGTAGCAAAGTCCTCTTTTCCAACCCAGGCAAAATTTCCAAGTGGAAAGGAGGACATCTCCAGTGAAAACTGAACATACCATCACGCTAATGGTGCCATGGAAGAAGCACTTTTTGACTCTCATGGAATAAACTACCCATGGGGAAAAAGCTTCATTGTACATTGATTTTTCTCAAGGCTGTCTGTATTTTCTGCAAAGTCAAATGAATAAATATTTCCTTCATTATAGTAGCAGTAGATTGCTATTAATATCTTTAAAGGCATTATTTTTCATTGTTTTAGTTGTATTGTATGGAATTAAAATACTGAACCTATGCAAAACACTGAGTCTATGCAAAATATCCTCAAAACCTGTCACCATTAATGTTGAGTTTTAAAATGTAAACCATTCCGGGCAAACATGAAAATCCTCATTCTAGGAATCCTTACCCATTTAGTACCATTGACATCAGCAGAATCTGAGCATTATTGAACTGTTGGGCATGAAGCCTTCAGCCCGAGCACCCAGCCTGTATTTTGGTAGGACTCCAAGAGTGCAGCTTCCCGAGAAATCACTGAGTCAGAAGGGCGAGATTTCACCAGGCATTAGTGAGGTCCTATCACATTCCCATAAAACATACCAAACCCCTGTGTCAGCCATTTGTATGCATGCAATATGGGGTAAATATTATCCCTGAGCAAGTATAAATACTAATTTTATTTTTAAAAAATCCCCCTTTCAAAATTTTGTACGACACACTGTGAAAAGCAGCTGACTGAAAATCAGGATTTTTTCTGGAAATAGCTTATCTGAATTCCTGCAGGATGTTTCATACTTCAGAGTCATTTCCCAAGAGTTCAGATAATTGCTGAAGTTTAATTAGTAGAAAGGATTTGCTGTTTCAGTGCCCACAGCACACTTTTTCACCACCTGAGCTGCTGGGCCATCTGTACAGACAGGCTATCAGCTCTGCAGAGCCTGCCTTTGAGTGCAGCCACTCCTTTCTCTCTCCACGGATTAAAATTAGGCTTATGTCATGGCATCAATGAAGTGATACAGTTCTCAGAAGAAAAGCATATTTTAGGTATTTTTAAAAATTTGCTCAGTTTTCAGAAGCCTCTTTATCCCTGCTGAGATTTAGGCTGGTGTACTTGGCCAGTGCTGAGCAGCTTCATGAAGGAGCTTTCTGAAGGCTGACAGGACACCCAGTTACAGCACCCACAGGCACTACATCAGGTCAATAACCCCTGTGAACACCCGTGGGCCCCTGAGGAGACCTGCTCCTCTCTGCAGGGCTCACCAGAAACCCCTCTCTGCCTCCCGGCCTGCAAGAAACCCGCTGATGTCTGAGGTGGCCAAATCCTACCCTTGGTGGTCCACAGCTGCAGGACCTCACAGGGCTGGCTGCGCAAAGCATTAATTCCTTGAATGTCTCACAGATGGATTCTTAGGAAAGGGAAACAGAGATTCAGGATTTGTACGGAAAGAAGTATTTTTCTCTGGGTGTGACAGCTGGTGATGGGGAGAAAGGCAAAGCAGCTGCAACTCGGATCAGGAGAGGTTTATAGGGCTGCTGGGGTGCCTGAGCAGCGCAGGCAGCAGCGGCACAGCATGAGGCAACCTTAATGGCATGGACAGAAAAATTCCCATACGTGTGTGCCGGGAAGGGAGAGGGCTCGGCACACTCCTGGCCAGAGGCAGCACAGACAGGAGGGCTGGGGCAGCACGGTGGCCAGCGGTGATACCTGGATGTCACCCAACCCAGCTCTGCAATTCATCACGCAGGCGTCATCCCTCGTGTCAGAATAACACAGAGCAGGATGCACGCAAAGGTATCACGACAGCTGGCTGCAACACCTGCGGAAAGTGTCCAGTGGAGGAAAAACATTTCTAACAGAGATCTCCCAATATCGTGTCACTGAAACCAATATAAATGAACGGAAGCATATCCATTCCAGTCAGACTTTCATTGGGAATGACTTAATTTCTACCACCCCATATATGTATTTTTGATACCCACCTATAACTCAAAATCCTGTAGTGGTAAGGATGGCTGTACAGCATCCCTGCTTGCGATCTACAGCTCAGGCTATCCCCATTATGACTGACTCCTGTGCCTGCTAATGAGAGGTGAAAGTGTCTTTTCCTCCAACACCCCCACAAGAGCAGAGAATTACCCCAGAGAAGCTGGCTTTTACTCCTCTTCTTCTTTTCTTTCTTCTTTCCAAGCCAAACCAAGCTTCTGCCTCTGTAACTCCAAGGGGGTGGAGGTGGAGCAGGACAGCCCACAGGGGTGAGCTACGCTGAGCAGCGAAGCAGCAGCAAACTTGGACGCTGCATTTCAGGGAGGGGGAACTGTTCACAGGCACGAAGCCTGTGGGGTGGGGTGTGTTTAGCCAGACTTGAGCCCTGATGACCTCTAATTTAATGTAATTTCATTACAGTAAAATTGTAAAGGGCTTCTCCAGTTACCATATGTATCTTCTACTTCAGTTTCATAAAAAAAACAAGCCCTTTCTAATTAAGGATGGATTTATAATTAAAGGCAAAAAAAACCCAAACCCCGCAGTAAAATTTCAAAGAACTTTCAAGCTCAAAATAAAATATTCTAGCCCTGAAAAAATCACCCATTTGTCTTTGCCTCTTTTTCTTTGCCTGTTTCACAAAGACATTCCGTAGTCTTCTCTTAGGGAAATCCATTTCCATGTTCTCAATCCAGGACTGTTACCAGCTCCATGTTTAACGGCTAAATCCTTTTGCATTTGTCTTTGCAAGAGGCTTTCATGAGCAGGAAACTGTGCTATGACACCAGCCTCCCATGCTGGGCAGCAGCACAAGCTCTGTAGAATGACCTCTCAGCTCGCTTTCTCAGTTGGCTCAAGACATCTCCTGCATGCTGTTTCTCTAGAGTAACCTGAGGCTTCAGAAAATGCTGTAACAGGTGGTTGAAGTTAAGTCAGCACCCCAAACCAGGAAACATTTTGATATTACCTACTTAAGACTTTTTTTTTTTTTTCTTACATCCACACTCATAAACAGAAATTGGTTTGGTTTTTTTTGTGTACAGGTCCTTGACTCACACCCACACACTACCCAGGGCCAAGAGACAGGCTATTGTAATTTATTAGTATATAGTATCATTTAACATCTGCTTCATTTTACTGACAGGGTTGTCCGGGAAGTGCAGGATGCTTCGGAGACTGTGGAAATACAAGGAGGCTCCTTATGACTCTGAGTGCATCTTCTCTTTCACAAATGTTTTTACTTGCCAATCAAGCAAGGCCGTTTCTGTTATTACTTCAAAAGTACTGATCTCACTCGCTGCACACTGTGCATCGCTGTGTATGTGGTGGCATTTAAATAATTATACCAGCCTAGAAAATACCAAGCGTAATCCCAAGTTACCAGCAGAAGCCAAGTAGTAGGAAATAATGTGACACCAGCGAGGGCGTATTAGCATGAAAACCGTGAAATAAATATGGTGCCTCCCTCTCTCACTTCTGAGTAGAGTAACATGCTCAGCAGCACTGAACTCAGTCTCTGTTCGAGGGAGGAAGTGGTGAGGGGACAGGGATGCTGAACTGCCTCAAGCAAAATAACTCTGCTCTGCAATACCTTTGGTGTACTGGGGTTACTCCAGATTTGCGCATAGGTACCAGGAGGCAGAATCTGACCAAATCACTTTAAAAAGACTGCACTGCTTGAGATCTGAGAACCCACTTCTTAATACGCCATTGCTCTAATTTCTCTTCTTAAAGCATTTGCACCAGTAATCAGAGGTGATCACCGAGCTCCATCCTGCACCTTTAATTAAAGTCTGTTTCTGAAAGCCCTGTCTAGAGGCTAATCCCTCTCTACTCAGCTGCTAGATTTGCAAAGCAGAGCAAGGAGGCAGATGCACATTTGGGGAGGTGAACAGGGCCCAGTTTAGCACCCTAAACTGTCACAAAACATCTACTAAAGCCAACTACTTCAAATGCAAATTGTCAACAGTCAGTAAAGAAGTGGGGCAGAGAAGTTCAATCAGGGGAAAGGCACAAATGCAGATATGAAAATTAATCATTCAAGGGTAACCACATATTATTTTTGTTCAGTACTACTGATGTGGGCTCAGGTCCTCTCAGCCCTTGTCTGGAGCAGATGCTTCCATCGGAGCAGATGCAGAGACCTGCACAGCTTGCAAAGAAGAAACCTGGGAACTGTAGGAAGTCCTCCCTACAAGCGCTCAAAGGAGATGGGGAAGGAGAACTGGCATACCAACAGAAGTAAATTTTGTTCTCAAAGCTGTAGTATAGTGGCTCACAGGATCCTCATGAGCCAGGGAACTGCATAAGGGAGCTCCCGTTCCGCTGTAGGCATGGCGCATTGAAATTCCCACCCATTATGGTCACTGCTGCCTGTCCTCATGATTCGCCTTCACCTACCCTCTGCTCTGCCAACATGGCGGGCTCTGTCACCCGATACCGGATTTCCTCCATGTTTCATCTCTTCTCATGTGTCTGTCCCTTCCTCCACCTCTCAGAGTGGCCACAAGGTCCTCCCTCCTACTCCCACTGTAAACATCTCTCTCCAGGGGCAGCTACGGAAAATGCCTGCCTGCGATGGCAGGCGAGAGCAGCACGAGGGGCTTCTGTCACCGATGCCCTCTTCATATGGAAGGGTCCCAATTGCAAACACAGATGGACATGGCTGCCTGTTGGCCTTGCCCTTCCATCACCCCTCACCCCGAGGGAGCCTGACAAACCTTTCCTACCTCTTTTCTCAGGACAGATGTCTGTCCTGTGTTGGCACATCTTGCTCCAGCCCTCAGCGGGCTGCTGACATACAAGAAGATTATCAGTAACGTAGCAGAGGAGTCTCTGGAGAAAGCATTTGTGGTCCCAGTGCATATGCTTGTAGAGAATTTACTGTGTCGGCTTAGGGCCTGCTCAGACTGACTGAGCTGCAGCTCCCACAGAGACCACTGCATGGACAAAGGGACACCAAAACTCTCCAAACTCACAGCCAAGAAGCAAATGTGAGATGGGGGATGAAATAACTGACCGTGACTGGTAGCTTCATGGTGAAGAGCCAGAGCTGTGGTCTGTGACAAGGAGAATGGGATGCTATGTTGCCTTCTGGGAGCCAGGATGGGATTAATACAATAAATGTGTGGAGGAAAAATAACCTCAGGAATACAGGGGAAAACTAATGAGATAAGCAGCAGGCAAGTCAATGCTTAATAGGATCACGCTAGAAATGTGAGACTAGAAAAGCCAAGGGGAAGCCCTCTCCTGAGTGCTCTGGTACCCAGGGCAGCTCAGCATACACTGCGCAGCAGCCAAAGGATTCAGAGAGTGTTAGGGATTGGAAGGGATCTCTAGAGATCATCTAGTCCAACCCTCCTGCCAGAGCAGGATCACTTAGACTAGATCACACAGGAACAAGTCCAGGCAGCTTTTGAACATCTCCAGGGAAGGAGACTCCACCACCTCCAAGATGCAGGAGTGCTGCAGAAACAGACCTGCGTTGGCAGAGCTCACGGGTGCTTTCTGCGATGAAAGGTTAGTACTAAGATTAAATGGTCTTAGGCAAAGAGGGTGCTAACCTCCCTGTGCTCACAGCTGACAGTTGAGAAGAGCTTCAAGATAAGTGGAAAAAAACAGAGGAGGCACTTGGCTCAAAGGTCTCATCACTGGCTCCAGCATAAAGCATGAAAGATAAATGAACCATTTTTGTTACTTCCTAGTTATATATTCTCACTTCTCAATTGTACATGGCAATACACATTACAAGGAGCAAAGACACACATTGTATGCTGATGGCTGCTGTTTGCTTCTGCTGCTGTCAGCCCCTCAGTATGTAAACATCATCCTCACAGGTCTATGCAACCTGGGTTTTCTGCAAGGCTGGGGGAATGGCTGAATATGTGACTCTGCAAACCCAACTCTATGTTGGCACTTCTTATGGCTTAAAAACCCCTCAAAAGTCAAAACACTAATTAAAAGAGTAAAATGTAAGCACTCAGTGACAATAACACACAATAGAGAGGGTATGGGAAACAAGCAGGCTATGGGAAAACCATTAATAAATGATGCAATTTGTGACCTAGGCAACATCACTAAACAGAGAACAATGATTCTTGGGCTTGCAATGGAGAGAGACAACAGAGACAGAGGCGGAGGAGTGGGTGTTCCAATGCTAGATACTGTTAACACCGCCCTCCCCCCCCCCCCAAATGATAACACAGAACACGGAGGTGAAACGTGATGTGAGTGAATAAATGGGGTGAAAACCAAAGCAACTGTTCAAGGCAACTGAAGTCGGACATCAGGAAGAGATCACAGCACAACATAAACTTGCTTGGCTTTTCACACCATGCAAAGGGGTAGCGAGTTTTAACACACTGTGTTTTCACACACTCTAACAAAAATATCTTAATTTTCTTCTAGCAGAGCTATAGAACTGTTCTGTGACACAGAAATAGTAGAATCTAACGAGAAGAAAAGAGACTTGAGAGGCCTTTCAAATGAAAACAAGAACTAGATGGCAATGCAACAAGAAGGTAGTTTTGGCAATCAAGGGCTAGTAATGAACACAGCAGCCAGCATATTTAAAAATAATTTGCCAAATACAATGAGAAAATCTTTAATTCTAGTGATGCCACTAGCTGCAGGATGCAAACATGACACAAGCTAATTTAAACCAAACCAAACTTCCTGGTTGTGCTTTCCTTATGTAGAATAGCTACTGATTTTTTATGATACGTGACAGAAGTTGAGTATGCTTAGACTGATTTCATTTGAATTACAGAAGTAACTTCCAGTCCACCTGGACCCAAGATATACCCTCAATATGTTGAGTTCACAATGCCTGCATGTGCAAATCTAACTGGAAATCACACACCTACTTACTTTAACTGCCACCTCCTCTAGCGTAGTTTCTCTCTCTCGCTGCTGGTGCATTGCAGCATGTGGGACCAGCTCTTGGCACTTCATGAAGTCACATTCAACGTTTTGAGCCGGGACTCCTCGCTGAGCGCAGGCTTCCAAGCCCAGCCAGTTGCCCCACAGGCCAGTGCTGCTCTTCCTCCAGAGCTCCCCCCACGCTGTGCAGCCCTTCCAAGTACTGTCTTCTTCAGCTCAATTAGAGAGCCCCTCGTCAACGTGCCTTGGGAAAGGACCGTCTTTCCCTTCCAATGAACAATGGAGATTGAAGCTCCTGTATTTATTATATTCTGGTTGGTTTCAGAAAGATGTACATTTAGCCTGGTGACACACTGACAGGCACCAAATGATGTTTGGGGACTTTAGAGGTAGGAAACAGTTTGTCTTCTTGGTACCTTCATTACAAAAAGACACTAAGTGGTTCATGTAAGTGAATCCAGAAACACCAGACTTCCTAGTTAATCTGAGATACTGATGAAAGTGAAATAATAGATGATTTTTTAAGAAGTGCATATTTACTCAATTTCTTATTCCTCTCTTGAGGTTACCTCTCAAGCCAGATGGCAAAGCTTTCAGATTTTAAGCTGCTTTTACCAGTAAAGGTTCTTTTTAAATGATTCCCACCAAAAGCAATGCAACATTTCTCTGTTTCTCAAGCAGATATACCCCACACTTGGCAAAGCAAAGACCTTAAGCCAACTCCCAATCACCCAGAAGGCTCCAACAGGCACCATGTTCTCGGCAATAAGCCACACAGTAACGCTCCCGCTGCGGCGTGGCAGCTCTGTCCTCATCTATCGTCCTCAACCACGAGAAACCTTCTGCCATCCTTCCTCCTACCTGACAAGCTCGGGAGCCTGTTCGTCTTGATGCTACTGCCCCAGGGGAAAAAAATGACAAACGTCGGCTTACTAGCTGGAAACTGTTTAAGTGTACTCCTCCTCCTTGCAGGGCCCTTTGATAAGAGGCCAAGAACTGACACCAACAAGATAATCAGGCCTTCAAACCAGGAGTGCACATCTGGGACGACTATCTCCAGCTCCCATCTGACAAGAGAATAATCCTACTAATAGGAACCTTTGACACCAGGTTGAGTGCCATCGCAAAAGACAAAGATTGAATGAATTGTAACTTGCCTTCTTTCTGGCTTTTACTGGTGCCCTGAACACCGACCCTTGCAGCACGAGGAGGGGGAGATTTTACACCAAGGGGTTTTCTCATGGATAGGTTCGATCCCAGCTTGGTCACTCTGGAACCTTTTGCACTAAAATTCCAACTATAGAAATTTTTGGTGAAAAAAGGTGGTCTCAGACATGACTGTAGGACTTCACACGGACCACCCAAAAGGCCAAGCCCAGCATGCTGAGCCCCAGCTGCCCATCAGGAGAGAGAGCAGGGCTGTCCCCACACCCCGCTGGGTAGGCCTGTCCTCAATAACCTGCACAGTGCAGGGTACCACAGCCAGTGAGGATGCCGCCAAGGCCACGATACAAGGCCTCTTGCCCAATGTTACATCCAGAAACAGGACCATCCACCCAGGCCTCTCACTGGGCTCCCATGTGGTGGGCTCTGCAGCAGGGGCTGGCCATCTAACACAACAAAAGGATATGAAACATCTTTTACCGGCTCATATCGGCAAGGACGGGGGGAGACAGCCTCCAGAGCACAGGCTGTGTCAGTCAGGAAATGTGCTAACCCCAAAAGAATGAGCGACTCAGCTCCTGCGGCTCATGTCAGCTGCTCCTGACTTCTCCTGCCTCAGGTGAGTTGATTCATGCGTCTTACAGCCATGAAGTATGAAAAATGCTATTGTTCCTCGAAGATCCCCACAGGACGCAGCTTCCACTGTTTGGCCCTGTCCTTGTCTCCTTACCAGTGAGGCCAAAACACAACTGTACAAGCCAGTGCTGAGCCCTGGAGAGGCTCAGCTCCAGGTCATCCCTTGGCTAACCCGTATTTTCCTTCTCCTGAATTCAACTAACTATACCAAGATACAGGAGTAAAACTGAACACAGATGAGGCTTCAGCTCAGACCCAGGTCTTGCAACTCTTTCTCTGATCTGGTTTTCACTGCCTCCCCCGCCTTTGTTTTTTCTCACCAGTCTGGTGTGGGTAATGAAAAGAGAATATGCATTTTGCCTCAAGCAAGAGTTTTTTTAGACCAGATCAGCTGCCTTTGACTGGAGTAGATGATTCTGGTACAAGAATGGGATGCAACCCACAGCAGACTGAAATGAGAAAAACCTGACGGCTGATATACTGGCTGCTTCAAGAACAGGCTATACCTTGACCCTTTCTCAACTACAACAGCACCTGCTGCTCTCCCGCACAGAGCAAGACCGTACGTGCGCCTACAGCTGTTCCAGAGGTTAATTTGGGGCTGCGATGCACAAAGGTCTGCGCTGCTGGAGACAGCTGGAGGCCTCCACGTTGACCTGGAGAAGGTGATGGTCCTGCAGGACATCCGGCAGCCCAGCAGGACACTGCGCCTTGCCAGAGACACCCACTTTGGGTGGCTCCACCAAGCCCCGGACAACGGCTGAAATCACGGAGTGCACCACAGCCTCCCCGGGGGAAAGGCAGCATTCATGTGAAACCCATTTTAAACCAGCCCAGCAATTAACGTCCCACAGCTCTCAGTACAAGAAAATCAACTCCTGCACCACTTGAAGTGTAGCACATGTACATACATGAAAATACTAAAAGGGAGCTTCAAAAGATATGCTGAGGAGAGAGGAGGAGCTGGGGAGGCTGAGCGCTGCCCAGAAAAGGAGCCTACAGCAGTTTTTGTCTCGCTGCCTTTGCCAGTTGCCTTTCATAAACAATGTTTGGAAGAAAAAGCCTCCATAAATGTCAACAATGGCAGTTTATTACATGATCCATGACCTATTTGTAAACTGACTCAATTTCTTAATTATAACTGCCTTTAGATGGTAAGAACTGTACAAAAAATTGGTATCTTTTGTGGAGCTCTAAGTGAGCAAATTACTGGCTTCCGGAGCCTTCGTAACATCTCAGGAACTTCTGGCACCACCTCATTCAAGGAGTATGGAAAAAAGAATACGTTTGTGAGAAAGAATGTGTATCGTGTTATTCCTGTATTGCTCCAAACCAGAGCAAACAACCGAGCTCAGGTAAAGCTCAGACACAGATGGCATGCCTTCCTACAGCACTGGAGAGGGAGAAAATTCACGTTAACTTGTACAGACTAGCATTTGGAAGGTTTTAACAACATTTTAAAACACGCTGGGAGAAGCACATCATTCTGTCTCCACTAGACTAACACAGGATAGCTCAGGGGTCGGTAGCTGCTCAACGCTGGCACCCAGGGCATGTTCTTCCTCCTTCCATCAGAGACTACCTTTGCCAAGAGAAACTAAGCAAGATCTCGGACAAGCTGCTTCTGCAAGGCCTAACATGCCGCAGACCTGGTGATCACTGATGGGCAGTGTTGAGGTCTGGGCAAGCCAGCGGCACCCCGCTCCTGATAAATTTTATTGATCATTACCTTATGTTTCTTCTTCTTCATTTTACGCAGCTGATTGCAAGAGTTAATTTACAGGACGCAGAGAATTAGCACAGTTACATCACAAATGTTGGTCACTGAAAGAATTTGTGAAAGCAAAGTTAAATAACTAAAATTTAAAAAATATTCATGAGCTGACCTTTTGGCATGGAATTAAAGTTTACCTTGCCAAGTAAAGAATAATAAATTGAATGAAGTAATACCTTCACTGAACACAGCAATTAGGCAATTTAAATAATAAATGACGCAACAAAGATATATCAACTTAAGACAGGAACAGCAATGTAACATCCTTTCCTGTATAATGGCCATGAGCAACCTGGTCTAGTGCAGGGTGTCCCTACCCATGGCAGAGGGGTTGGAACTAGATGATCTTTAAGGTCCCTTCCAACCCAAACCATTCTGTGATTCTGTGATGATTCTATGATTTCATTTGTCACCTCAGCTTGTTTGGCTGATCATCATAATTCTACCATTTATAGCAGCACATAAAAAGGGGTTAAAAAAAGAAAATAAAACAGCTTGCATATTTTTCATCTAGTCTGGAATACGCAGTTAATTACTATTAGGAGGTACAGTCCGTCCCTGAACTGTCTCTCACTCCCTGCCTCCAACGCTCCCAGCTCGGGCTGCTTAGCTCCTTTATAGCACTAAACTTTGCTAAAATGTCCCAGGTAGAAGCATCCCCATGCAGGGTGCAGAACCACTGCAGCAGCAGCTCCCACTCCACTCCCCATCACCTGCTCTGTGCCATGTCACTACCTTGTCTAACGCCTGTTAGACATCCCTGTAGACAAGGTTTGCAGGAGCACTATCTGTGTTTTTTGAGCTGTCTGACTTCTCTGAGCACCAAAACATGACCTTAACAGCAAGTGCTAAATTGAAGTGTCTCCTCAGTTTCCAAAGTGCACCAAAGGGTCTCTCTGGACTGTTTTGCAATTTCAGAAACAGGAACCTAAAGGGACATCAAACACGTTTGTGTTCTGCAAATGAAGCCTCTACCAAAGATCTTCAGTGCAAGGAAGGAGAAGACAACCAAGTGTTCCTCTACTCTGCATGGGCATGGAGACAACAACACTCCTGTCTGGGATTTTTGTTTGATGTGGGATTTTTGTTTGACACTCAAAACTGCAGTTGGTGTAGCACTCAAATACTCTTATTTTCTAACACCTAAGGTACCTCCCAATTCAACCAAGCCTCATTTTGAAGAATAAGAGGCAAACAGAAAGTGAGTCATATTGAAACAATAAAAGTAAGCAACTGGAAAAATCATTACAAGGTCTTGTATCCCACTGCACAATTTCAAAAAAATGCTGGAGCGGAGTCCCATGTTAGGTTCCTTCCCAATTCAATTTTCCAGTAGAATTTATACTTCTCCATCTCCTCAAGTATTTTTTTTCCTAGAAAGATCCACGTACACTAAAAACATCCATTAAAAATTTGAGGATGAAAGGTTTACAAGATTTTCGTTTAATGTGCTGAAAATCCCACTTGATGCCTTCTAACCTTTCAGCATTTTAAAGGGTCTTGTTGCTACTTGTTCATGGTGCATCTCTGGCTGCTTGGGGAGCAGTAGGTAACATGTACAAAATGCAGGACTGGTGACTAACTAGCCCGGGAATGGGTGTCTTCAGGGCAGGAGTGAGGTACAGCCAAGCATCAGCCTTCAGATACGAGGTCCCCCATCGGCAATCTGTGCTGTGGAGCCACATGGCTCAGACCTGTCCCAGAAACGCACTGGTCTGGGAGGTGGGTGATGTGCAGACTGTTCCCCCAAAGCTGTTCTTTCCCTCCTTCATGCTCAGCTCTGCAGAGCTCATGGAAGTCACCAGAGATGTGCTTGCACACAAGGAGCGAAGGGCAGCCATGATTCTCATTTCCATAGGGAACATTGGGTCATTTTTACCTTTTTTCTTTTTCTCTGCTCTATGTGTGGCAAATGACCTTTCCAGTAAAGCCTTTGTTTGTGAAGGGTGGAGACATTTGTTTTCACAGTCCTTACACAGACTATGTCAAAACCACAGCTTTCTTGCATTGTATTATGTAAACAGAGAGAAACATTCGCCTATCACTACTTGACTTCAGCTGTTAGCAGGTAACCCACACCTTGATAAAGCCTTTTATGAGGAAAAGGATAAAAAAAATCACTATCCAAACAACCACCTGATTTGAGCTCTTCTGTTCTACTAAGCTTGTGTTCACACACCTGAGAGGCCTCACAGAGAGCATAAGCAACCAGGGGATTAATTTTTAGGCAGGTAACACTTCACACTGGCCACAAAATGTATCTGCCTCTCCTTTGAAAGGAGAAAGCACAAGGCCACCTGCAATGGCTCTGATGATGTCCTTGCAGCCGCACCAGCCTGGATCACACCTTCACCCCCCATAAACCTACTGCAGTTGGAACAGACAGGTGCTTCTATATATGTGTGACCAATGGTTAAACAACCTTGACACTCTGTGAGAGAAGTTCAGTGACCCTGATTGGGGCTGGGAACATGGCACTGGGGCAGTACTATTTGCTGCCCTAATGATCTATCAGGCAGGAGCTGCCCCTCCAGCCACAGGTGCAGAAGTTACTCCAGTGATGAGCAGCACCTAAGATTTGTCACCCCATACCATGTTAAAATGCAGATTTACTTAAAAGTGGAGCTGAGAGCGCTTGCTATACGTGCAGGGAATGGACAATTTCATCTGCAACTTTTGGAGGGAGTGTTAGAAGACCGGTGAAGAATGAAACCATGTTGGTTCAATGCACAGTTCCAGGCAAACGTGCCCACCTGTTAGCACGTGAACAGAGCTGCTGCAACACAAGGGAGCGCAAGAGCTCGAGCAGAGCAGCTTCGCACCATGATTCCTGCACAATGAAGGAAAGACTCGGGCCACCAAAACTCACTCAAATCTGGTTGGAGAAAAGCTGGTTGGTTTGTAGCAAGGCAGAAGAAACCAGTCTCTTTTTTATCTGTGTATCTGAAGTCTGGCGGGAAGCTAAAACATCACCCTCTTTGCCCACAAAGATGCCAAAATGAAGTAACTCCATCAATTTTGATGAGGTTTACACGACTGTTATTGAAGAGAACTCGGTAACCCTGATTTCAACACTAAAGCTAACTTAACTCTGTGAGTCTCAACCAAATGCTGATGCATGTACCCTGGGAATATGAGAATGATCTAGTGAGTCTCAACCAAATGCTGATGCATGTACCCTGGGAATATGAGAATGATCTAGAACAGCCCTCCAAGCAAGATTTATCCCAAAAGTGCCTTTACAGTTCAAATTGGGATTTGCATATGGGCTGGGCTACCCAACCTGGTGCCCTGTGAAGCTGCACCACCTGTCTCCCAGCCCTCGGCAGGTTGTGAGCTGCCAAACTCAGGTTCTACCGTTCCTGCATGGCGCTCGTTCCTTTTGGCAGTTCTCATTCTGCTTGAAATGTATGTAGAATGAAAAGTATGAAAAGAAGGGGGAAAACCTAGGTACAAGGCGTCTCCACTATTTTCATAACTGGGTTTATCTCATCTACCCTTCTCTTCCTGGTCCAACCACACAGGGAAAATGTATGAACATGCTCCCTAATAGCCACCACAGAGCTACCACTAGGTGAACGCGACAGGCTCCCTACGTCCAGGTTATCCCTGTTACAAAACTGCCCTGTTATAGGGACAGCCAAAGGTTTTGGAGGCCACACACATCTGCATCATTAACCGGAGTATGTACTGGTCTGAGCTTCACGAGCAGCAAGAGGCTGCTGGAACTGACTGGAGACTCTGCATCCAGTGCCTGTGTGCCCTTATTGACCAAAGAGCAAGTGATGCCTCCTACTGCACCCCTATTTACTCAGTGTCTGTGGGCAGTACCTGGAGACCCTGCTAATGAAGATAGGCAATGGAAACATCCCAAGATGGATTCAGCTCTGGGAAGCTCACAGGGACTCAGCACTTGCAGGACTTCCCTTGTCTGCATCAGGCACTATCACGTGGTGTAATATGAAAGCTGTGTTGCATATTGACTGTGGACAAGAGGCTGGTCTATTCGCAAAAGCTCTTTCAAATCTGAAAAATACATTCATTTTATACTTTGTCTGTAATATTTGCCATATGAAGTGGTAAACCAGTACAGCAACGTTCCTACAGCTACCCTACACGAAAGCTGGAGACAAGTGAACTCGTATCATGGAGACCCAAACCAAAATGGGAGAAAATGCTTTGGTTCTCCACCACAAACATTTTAGACACAGTCTATCAATTTCTTCAAACCGTATCTTTGTATCATATCTTCAAATTCATATCAAACCAAAACCAAATCATGATTAGTCTGAATGACAGTAAAGTTGCATGCTGAAATCTAACAGCAGCTCTGGTTAATACCCCTTTATTTTGACGGGAAAATTCTGAGCCAATAGTCTTTAAAATCAAGTTTAAAATTTTTCAGAACTGTGTAATTACATAATATGGAAGACTACCATAACGAAGTCACCCGTGACTGAACCGACTACATTGATATAGACTGTCTAAGGACTCTTTGCTTAGATCTACATATAGTCCCAATATAGACACCTCTACCTCGGTCTTAGATAAAATGCCAAAGCGAGTGAAGAAGAGATGTAGGTGACCCAGGATCCTCTGACACCCGCAGCCCTCTGCGCTGCCCCTGCTCCCACATATCTGCTGCTGCAACTTCTCCCGGGGAAGAACCAGGACAGTTCAGTCGTTCTATTCTTGCTTCCTTGCGTAGACTCAATAGCAGCAATTTCAGTTGCTGCCAAGATACAGAGGCCAGTTCGGTGATGTGGACTGGTCTCTGCAGGTCTGTGGCTGAGTGCTGCCAGTCATACTCCATACAGGCCACTGAATAAAGGCCACTGAATAGTAATTAATTGTCTATTAAACACAACATGCATAATCAGTTTCATTTTTAATTATCCAAGTACTAGATGTAAAACAACTGAAAGACCAATTGTTTTCAATTATTTTGATACTCCAGAAACCCCTGAAAAAAAATAGTGAACTGAAAATTGATTAGCAAGTGAAAAGAATAAAGTTTAGATTCTATTGTTCAGTGTAAAGAGAGATCTGCAGTGATGTGAATGAGTTTAAATTTGTATCCATTTGCATAATAATTTAGGTGCATTAAGTTATTTTGCCGCTGAGTTTTATTATACTGTGTTTTAAAGCTCTGATGGAACTGTAATGGAAAAAGTGATTGTCAAGATCAAGATCAAGAATAAGAGAAGGAATTCAAACTGGCATGTTATCAATAAAAGTCTTAATCCAGCTCCCAGTGAAAACAATAGGCGTTTTGGCATTAGTTATAATGGAAGCAGATCCGAGCCTAAGTATCTACATTTTAGGACTTTGCACAATTTCTCTTTAGCTTTCAACAATACCGTTCCATGCAATCATTGTTTTCCCTTGCGAATTCACCTTTCCACAGGAAATGTGTGTTTTACCTGTGGATTTGAGTCCTCCTGAGGAGCTAAGACATTAAGATCTTAAGCCAAATATTATTCTCATGTTCACAGATGCCAGCATGATGTGATCCCAGTGGTTCTGATGAGGTTGATAATACTGTGACTGAAAACAGACACACATGTATGTATACTGCAAAAAGATAAATGCCTTCATCTTTCTTACAGTATTACAGCTCGAATTTCTAAAATCAAGTGTACATTTCTGGGTTTATGATTTTTCTCTTTTTTCCCTAACTCCTTCATTTTATGGACTTTTCACTTTCAGGTTTTAAGGAGAAACACTTCCACCTGCAGATGCCAAATATGATAATTTTTCATTTATAGGAATGTTTTGGTTTTGTTAGAGGTTTTTTATTAACACAAAGAAGTATTTTTGTTTGCTATTTTCCATCGAGTCCAAATGATACTAAATAATCATAGAGCAATATAAGCAATTTCTCACTCAACATTCTCCTTTACAGAACTGGAAGTTGTATTGTATATAAAATTGTATATTGTATATAAAATCCCAATATGTGACTATATATTACATAAGCAGACATACACACATACATTGACAGCCCTATCTCCAGAGCACTCAGTTTAACTCCTGTGTCCTTCACATGCTGGGCAACACAAGACGTTCCCCAAGACCCATCATGTATTCCTCCCCTCCCACTCTCCCCTTCCATTTATTCCCTTTCTTTTGCCAGGTTCAGGGTACCAGGTGTTTCTCACCCAGGAGGGCTGGGTGGGAACTCTGGGGCAGTCAGGAAAGGAAAACCTTCAGGATTAAGTAAGTGTGTCCAACACCAGCAGCGTCCCAGGATAGACAGCCTTTTCCTTTCCCTCCGGCTTCCCTCCATTCTCACCCTCGCACCCTGGGGGGCCGCACTGCTTCATAACCAGCTCCTGACTCTGCCCATGGTCCACATTTGAAGGAAGTCAGACAGACTTGTCTCTAAAAGCAAATGTACTTTACTTCTCCCGGAATATAAACCCAAGGGCCCTGGGACTTCACCTTCTCGAGGCTCTATACATCACAACTCTCTTCCCTCCAGGGCCAGACTGCTGTTTCTCTCCCAATTCACTAGGCAGCAAAGGTTTTCACTATGTTATCCAATACCACTTTTGTGAACCAGAACAAAATACACCGCTTGATTTCTTTTAAAGAGGCATTATCATGACCCAGGGCTGGAAACACTTCATGCATGTGTTTGTACAAAGTAGTCCATCACAAACTTCAAAAGACTATCACCCGGAAAACTGTGTACCTAAAACCAGACAAGTCTTCACAGTACTGTTATCTTTAAAGCCAAAGTATCAGCCGTGCTAGTTACTGTTCTGGTTCAGGCCTGACGGACACAAAATAAAGTTTTCGACCTTTTCAGCAGCTCTTCTACTGACACGACCAACAAATGTGGAAGGTGGGTCATTCTGTATCACTGTTGTCAGGAAACATTCAGTGACTGCTTAAAGCAAGGGGGGAAACCTAAGCAGATCTAACAGCTCTACTTTACGGTGAGGTTCACCCGTTGTAATTACTTTCGTACTCTTTCTTGCTCCTACTTCTTTCTTTCTGTTTATGCAGAGAAAAAACATCCATAAGTATCTTTAGTGAATCTGCCCTAGTGCTTGCTTTTAATTAGCTTAATTATCAAATATCTCCTTAGGCAAAATTTTCACACGGCTAAAGTACGTCTTAAAGTCCCGACATATTCGGTTTCATATAGGCAAGGTCCTTTTTTTCTGTCTAGATAAAACTGCGAGGAAGGGAAAGGAGACTTGTCCAAAAAACCCTAGAAGTCTGATGGCTTTGTAGATAATTCTTACTGAATTAAAACAAATTAAAACAATTTACTGTCTATCTGATTTTCTAGTGCTTTCTGAAAGAGGGTGAAGTTGAGACAGCACTTCACATCCTTTTACAATTATTGTATATAAATTAGCATATTTCTAGCACACAGTATATGCAGTAGAATAAAAAAGGGGCTTAAATACAAGGTTTCTGCTATGAATAACTCAGGAACATAAGATCAGATGACCAGTAACTGATTTGGGATCTAATAAAAGGGGAATCTCAGTAAAGTAGGTTGTTTTCTTTCACTCAGTATCACAGAAAGGGAGTTCTTCATTCACGAAGACAGCACATCAATGAACTTAAATCCTAGGTTGGAGAAGACCATTGTTATGAACACAAAGATAAAGACCTCCCGCACAGAACAAAGTACCCAACATTTTGACATATTAAGCCTTCACAGTCCTAATATTTTTCCTGAAAGTAAATTTCTCCTTTTTACAGTATTTTCCATTATTGCATTATCAAAATTAGCATGCAAGCATATAATGTCTGTGGTTTTAAACAAAAGCACACCTCTCCAGTACACAAGGCTGTCGCTATTCCTATTTCAGGCTTAAACAACCCGATGTGAAATAACCTTCTGGGCTGACACAGCCAGTGGTTGTTTAAGGTCTTGTGTCCCTTTTCTGGTGGAACAATGATAAATCATCAGTTAGCTCACGCCTTTCTGCCTGATCACTTCCCAAAGCTAAGAATGCGTGGAATTGCTTTCCCCCAAAACACCCAACAATGCCAAGAATGTGCTCCTGCCCAAAGGTTTATAAAAGCAGCATAGAAAGTAAAAAAAGAGGGCTAACATCTTGACTTGAAGACAATGAGCTGTGACCAAAGGGGACAGCTACACTGCCCCACGTGCCACAGCTGGGAGATTGATATGTGGCCCTAACTATATAACACATGCCATTTATGGTCACTTTAGCTCTTAAATATCTATCTCCACATGCAATACAGAAAGTTCATAAATCTCCACAGTAAACACTTTTCTGTTAATCTGCTCTTTCGATCCTAGAAACCTTCACACCTCTGAGAAATCTCACTGCAAGGCCTAACCTGTAAGGAGCTACGGCCCACGCCAAGGGAGTCAGCTCAGGTCCACCCTTGTAAGAGTTACGTCTCAGAGAAAACAGGCTGCAAGGACCTCTGGTCTTTGTCTAAAAAGACAAATCCGATGAAGTAAGGCTTGTATAATCAAGCTCTTACTCAAGGCGGTATAAACCAAGCTCTTTTACTGCAGCACTCATCAAAGCAGTAAGCACGGCTGACACGAGGACGAGACGTCAAGCAGTGTTTTCCCTCCAAGCAGCTCCCACCGACACCTCAGGAGCAATGGGCACCTACTTGAGCCGCCCCAAGCAGGCCCAGAGCCATCCATCTGCCAGAGCGACATGCTCTGCCAAAACTTTCATAGTTTTCACTCATCGTCTTCAGGTGAAAACACTTACTCATCAAAATAGCAAAATACAATTAATGAAAGATATCTCTATTAATAATTGAAAGCGGTACGTGTCATATCATTAAAATCTTTACATAACTTCCTGTACCATGTTGCTCAAATAACCTGTTTAAAAGATGGAAGTTTTAAAAGGGAATTTATTTCTCCGTTTACTTTCAGTTGAGCAGGATTCCTGCTGTGAAGAGCGACACAGAATCATAGAATGATTGGGTTGGAAGGAACCTTAAAGATCATCCAGTTCCAACCCCCTGCCATGGGCAGGGACACCCTCCACTAGATCGGGTTGCCTAAAGCCCCATATTTTTGTCCTTCCATTATCTCCTACTTCTCAACATTTCAACGCTGCCTGATGTAGAGTCCTCACTCAATACTTCAGAGAACACGAAAGTTAACGAAATAAGAAACCTGCTTCCCTTGTGTGGGAACGAGGACTA
The DNA here is from genome assembly GCA_027574665.1 of Rhynochetos jubatus. Taxonomy (NCBI): domain Eukaryota; kingdom Metazoa; phylum Chordata; class Aves; order Eurypygiformes; family Rhynochetidae; genus Rhynochetos; species Rhynochetos jubatus. The sequence continues at coordinate 16,757,925 of CM050652.1, forward strand.
CCTGAGAAATTTCTGTGGCACGAGGAATGAAATCTTCTGCATGACAGTCTCAACATGCAGAAGGTATGGTAGACTTGGCGTCTAATGTATTCCAGCAACCTTGCACATTAATTTGGTCATAAATACTGCAAAGCAAACATACCAACACAGCATACAAATCCAACCACATCTGCAATTCAGGCAGTCAGCCACCTGAACAGACACTGTATTGTTAATTATGAGTACATTTTTTCTCTGCATTTCTCTGAGGGCCAAGGTACGATACTGATAAAAATGCTATCCAAAAAGGTATAGCATCCATAGGTATTTATGATCCACAGTGCTGCAGATAACTATTTGCCAAGCTAAAGTCAGAGAAGTTAAACAAAATTAATGGGCTGGTATTTATGAATAAACAGACCACAGATTACGCATTTCCCTAGTCATACAAATTTTTCAGACAATGAACAAAATGATACACTGCATAACCCTCATGATTTGTGACTTGGGAAGCAAAGGCAACTCTAAAGCTGGACAGTTAATGGCTGTCCCTGCTTTCCACGCACTCATGCCCTGCCGCAGCATTTCCAGGCACCCTCTCTCCACCAGGGCACATGCTACAACGCTAACTGCAGTACAGTCAAGTGGAGAAGACAAGACAAGCAACCCGGCTTGTCTGCAAACCTGAAAGGACTCAGTGAGGATAGGAGGCAGATCCTGATTCCTCATCCTATGAAACCAACTCTTTAACTATTCGACGATAAATTGTTAAATGCTTTTGGCTAATGCTGCTGCTCTAAATCTTTTCAGTTCACCAAATGAGTTCTATTAACAGAAGCAAACCACACATAATTAGTAGGGTTTTTTTTAAGGAGCGAGCACTCATCCCTCCCAGGCCAAAACCTCCACCCTATAATCCCCATTCATCTTGTCTCTCCCAGGTTTGCTTTCTGTGGCCTTCCTGACCAGAGGTCAAAGCAACTGCCACACCACACCTACTCCCAGCACGCCCAGCAGTCATCCTGGCCAGAGCCGGTGTAGGTCTGTGTGAGCATACACCAAGACATTCTCCTTTCCTGGCTTCCAACTTAAAAATCATCATCTGAGAAGATGCACCTAGAGAATCAGAAGAGAGCTTAGCTGAGAATTCAGCTTGACAACTTTATAGTAACAAACAATAGAGAAACCTACAGGGCAGCAAAACCTCTTTCAAACAAAACCACCACGACGCTCAACGAAGAACAACGGAAAAAACCACAAGAGAAACGAGTGGATTTATCTTTACATCTGCCTGATGAGAACCAACTCTACAGCATGCAAGTCCCTCCTTTGAGCTACCTGCAAACACAACGCACCGAGATGCGTTTTGTCGTCAGAGACTCGCAGCTCCCCTGAAGGAAAATCTGATGAAAGGTGATTAGTGGGTTGTATGTAAACAGACTTGAGAGGAGAATTTTTCTAATAAAGCATATACTGATTAATGCCCAGTTAAGATCCCCACCAGACTGTTGCTCTCCCTCATCAGAGTGAATACTCTACTCTTATGTTACAAATCTCTTCAGATCTTCACATGCTAAAATACGGCACACAACAGACACTATTTACAGTAAAGGATTAGGTTAGTTAATTCATCAGTGTTAATTTAGAGGCATTTACTTATTGAAGCAGTTGCACGTTTAGTCCATAGGCTTACCATGAGAATGCGACCAACAGCAGAGTTGTTTAACTGGTCCCTCAGAGCTCAGCAACTTGATCTTTATCTTGCTCTCAGCCAAGTCGAAGGAAAAATTCCCATCCCCTGGAACAGTGCAGGCTCCAGCCCGTACCACACTTCTTCCAGAGCTGTGGCCAACTTTTCCCATCGCATCTTTACAAGGACTTCCCAATGCGCAATGAATACTCTTGGCTTTTAGATAGAAAATAGCTTTATCTAGTGTTGCTAAACTCAGGGTATTTGACTTTGGAAAGGCCAATATTTTATTTTACAGTAATGAGAATCTTCCACCAGGTAATTAAATCACATGCTTACTCACAGTGTGCAATAACATACTCCTGGTAATTGCCATATGCCTGCTCCTGGAACAAAGTGTTGCTTAATGCAAACATGGCAGAATTAGGCCTTAGGACTCTATTAAAACGCGGCACAACTGCCAGAGTTCAGTTTTCTCCTAAGATCACGTGGTTTTAGAATGAAATTGCAGCAGGTTGGGAAATCTTGTATTAAAGCTATTACACATTTGCTCATTAAAGTGGTTTCTTTTGCTCACCCAAGCTCTTTATCTCACTCAGGTCAGTGTCTTTCCTAAAAGGGATCACAACAGCAGTAATACCCAGGAACAACAGGCAGAGATAATGATGCCAAATCCTCTTGTTTTTTTGAGAGTTTAAGTCAGACCCTTAACATTAGCTTAACACTGGGGTTTTCTCCCTTTTTTTTTTTTTTTTTTTTAAATTTAGTCTAAGATGCTCAAAGTGATCTAAAGGATTAGGATGTTCGAGTCCCATTAGCTGTAACAGCAGTACTTCAAATTGTCAGAGGAGCTTTACAGCTAGGGTTAACCCGCGCTGTACATGGAGAAGGCTCGCCGCAGCAAAGCACGGCGAACGCTCCAGCAGTGGTCCAAGTTGCTAGCTGCCACCCAGCCTGTCATGCTTGAACCTGGTGAAGTCCCTGACCTTGCACAACAGTGCTTGTTGCGAGGGGTCATACACTTGTAGTGATACCCACGTAAATCACGTAATTCTACAGATTTCCGTGACGAGATGTGTCAGCTGGGCTGGGGTAAAGTGAGTGTGATTAGCAATGTCTCACCCATATAAATCCAGACTTAATGAATCTAGACACTACTCTAAAGACGCTTCAGATGGTAACAATAAAGGAGAAAGGCCCAAGGCGCTTCCATGCTAATGTAAGAATATTAGCTCTCCCTGCGTGCAGCCTGAGAGAATTAATTTACAAAAGTATTCAAATGTTTATGATTTTTTTTCCAACACCATGTATTAAAAAATCAGGAGGCTAAGCCTCAGAAAGAACAACGAGTTTTATCCAAATAAAAACAAATATTGGTATCTTACTATTTGTGCAATAAAATTAAGCCACTAAATCACACAGGAGGCGGGGGGCTCCTGAATCTTCTCTAGAAAACCACATTTCTTAAAATGGGAAATGGATTTCTGTGAAATAGCAGAGCTCCAGGTGTCAAGGCATTAAGAAAACCAGTAGGTGTGCTTGCTTGCAAGACTTCAATGCCAGAATAAAACTGGTAATGTCTCCAGTACTCTCCTCCGGCTAAGGAACCTGTTTCGCCATCCTGGCCATGCCATGACTGCTCAGGGAGCAAAGAGCAGCTCTGCGAGAGGAGTGCAAGAGGCACCTGTGGCCCTTTGAGGCTGGACAGAGACTTGTGCCAATGCAAATCTCCTGGAAACCAGAGCATCAATTTTACCAAGAAAGAACAAGAAAATGCAAACTAGCAGCCTGCAGTTACCAAAATGATTTTATAATATGAAATGTCCGTATGTAGAAGGAAAGTAACTTTTTTAATTATTAGCACTTTTGATCTATTTATAAAAAGGAAAAAGGAGTTGCTGAAAGGCCAGTAATTCATATACTTCATTAATTTGCTGGCTCTGTGAAATCCAACAGACTAACTCAGCAAGTCAAAAGTTCTTGTGCACGAGTCAGGATTTGATTCTCAAACTTTTTAAGACTGTTACTGCACTCACTATATCCGCAAAGCCCTACTAAATCACTCTCTGCTCACTGTAATTTGGGCTGAATGTAAGAACAAGGCAACATGCTCATGCCTCTTAATAACACCATAGTTCCTGTCATTGCCTTAAATAGTTCTATGGAGTTTTAAACTTCTTATAAGAGAAATATATACAGATATTGGTGCATTCATGAATATACACAGAGAAGTGATTTACTCAGAAAAATACACAGAGGTAATGCAAATCTGTACACTATTTAGAACTGGGACAACTGCATGTCATGGAAAACAGACTGACCTAAAGCTACAGGGACACAACATAATAAACTCTCCTGTGAGCTACAGCTACAGTCCTTTGTCTTCTGTCTTTGGGTACACACTAGGATCCTTCTCCTGGACTGCCATCCATATCCGATGGGAAAAAGTCCAAGGAGGTTGCACCGGGAACGCAGTTTACACTGGCAGTATCAGCAGAAAAACGGAAGGAAGTTTAGGAGAGTATATGGGATCTGAATTCATGGGACGGAGGTCCTTGTCTTATGTAACTGCAGTTAACTAGTTCATGTCACCTAACCTGGGGGAATTCATAGTCAAGCTAAGGCACCCATATGTTCTGTAAGGTCAGCTCATGGGGCTCAGGTAAGAAAACTCTACTGACCTCAACAAATCTGCAAGAGGATTATAGAAGTCCCTCATCCTGATCCTGTGCCTTGAGTAACTCAAGTGAATTGTTTGAGTCAAGTCAGAAAACACAACATACCTTCCACAGTGACAACCACCCCAAGAAGTCTTTTAGGCAGAGAAACTATACCTGACATTGCACATGATTTGGAGGAAAAAATTCAGAACTCATGCACTAAAAAAGTCTTTGTATCAGTTCTGAAGCACAGGTGCCATATAGAGATGGAAAAGATCTGCCCCAAGTGGGTCAGACCTGGCTCCTGGTTGCCCTCTCTTCCCACCAGCCCTGAACTGTATCTGAGAAGCACTAATAACAGCTGTCAATCACAGATGATTTGAATTACACTCAGCCCAAGGAAGTTGCATTCCAAAAAAAGAGAAACCCCACCCCAACAGGGAAAGGAGAACTTGTACTTCAGAGCAGCTCTGCCTGAAGCACAGCTCTGGGCATCCCGCTCCACATCCATTCTGCAACCAAAGCACAAGCGACCGCCACCCCCCTACACCCTCCCCTTCCCCCTCGTGCAGTGAAGGGCTCACCCTCTCCTTGATATATCTCCGGATTAGAAGGCATATTCCATCAATGCACCTTTCTGAAAAGTGATTGTATCCCACGGAAGGATTATGTTTGCCTGCTTCCTATTCCATATGGGCTGCCATTGGGAATGTCACTTGGAGCACGGGTGCCAAGAGCAAACGCACCTCTGATCTGTCCAACAACCTATGAGGCGGGTATAAAATAAAACTAAGAAAAACAGAGGAACTCACTGATTCTCTCAAGCGATCACACAAAAAAACCCTGCACCTACAGAAACAAATCAAATCAGCAGGACCTCAAATACCTTTCCACCAGTAAACCACAGTGCAGAAGAGAAGCTGGGAATGTCCTTCAACAACAGCCAGTGGGACAATTTGGCCTTTTTAAAATAAAAAATATGTTCTGAAGATTAAAAGCTTGACATGGAAAAGTCTGAGTTCTTCCTACCCTAATGACCTTCGTGGGAGAGACCAGTTCCCAAACCCTTCAAAATGAGATGGGTTTTTGAGTACTCCCACAGTACCTGTGTCATTACTCAGAGCTGTAGCTGGTTAAGCACTGTCCAAATGCTAGCTGGGGTTAAACCATGACAACTGCCTTGGCCAAGAGAAAAGTCAGACAGCCCCAGCCCCAAGGTGTTTACATTTGAGATCCTTAATGAAGCTGCCAGACGGCGCAGAAAAGATTGACAGATGTTCCTGGTGGCGTTGCAAGAATGGTTAATCCGACGGGGAGACAAATACGCGAGACGCGGAAACCTAATGGTATCGCCGTACAAGCGACTTCAGCATTTTAGGTATGCAAATCGCTGCCAGCATACGATTTTTACCAAAATAACTATTCTAATAAGAATAGATCTCAACAAAGGAAAGCATTACAAAATCCCCAGGCGGGCAAAATCCATACGGAAAGAAGACAAACAACAGGGTCTAGACTGCTTCACTAAAAAGTCTGTCCTCTTAAAAATGAATTGAAAATGACAAAAATCAGTTTGTTATAATACACTCCAGCACCCCGTGGGAAAGGAAGTCAAACCGTTGACCTGGTCTTGCAAACCTCTTCCTACCCAGGCAGTCAGAGTGAAGTAAATGAAATATTGCTCAAGGAAGAGAGGACAGCGCACCCAGGGAAGAAATTGCAGTGTCGGTGCCTGGAGAGATGTTTATGAGGGATAGACAGAATTTTTAGACCCAAAAATTATTACAATAACCTTCTGTGTCTCTATGTTCTACAGTGAACTGACGTGTTTATACCTGAAAACTGGTTTACTGCTTGCAGCCAAATTACACATATTCTAGTATTGCAAGCAGAAACAGCGGAGGCCATCACTGCTAGCCTCATCGGATCATGCCAAACGTCCCTGCAAATTTATTCTCATTAGCACTGTTCTAAACTGTCAATTGCAACGGTCTCTTTGCCGACAGTTTCTCAAAGCAATTTATGCTGGGAGTCAGCACTGGAGAGTCCGCTTTCTGCCATGATGTATGACGGCACAACTAATCATAAGCCATTGGTATCTACACAGGAGCTAAAAGAGCTCTATCAAAAAATGAAATTAAATTAGTATTTACCTCTCACAGCAGAAGGACCACTCAAATGTAATTCTGCAAGTATAAACAGTTTCAAGATACTTTTATACACAGGTTTTTCACAGGACAAATTTCCTCTAATGCAGACAACACTACTAATATAAGAGTGATATTTCCTAATATCTACTATTTTTAATTTTGATGAGGCAACATTTTGATATTTTGGATTCTTTTTCAATTAAACCAATGAGTAATTTTTCTAATTTATCATTTCATACACAGTAGTTAACATTTGGAAGCAAATACCTTATCAAGCTCCTAGTCCAGAGCGATGTGACATTATAGGAACTAGAAGGTGCACCTAGCTAGTATTATAATGTTTATAACGGTGTGAGTGTGGATTTCTCGGTGTATTCGAGGGGAAGAGGCGGGGGGATGTTCTGTCTTGAAAATGGTACAGATGTTCAAAAATAACAGGAAAGGAGCAAAATATTTCCTGTAAGTCAAACACCTCACAAAAATTTCATCACTGAGTACTGCAATTCTGCAGGCTCTAAGGCATCGCACCCCAGACCACTCAAATCAGTTTGAAATGTTTAATGCCCCAAGTAATGCTGACTGTGATGGACAGGCTGCGGTCACACTAGCAGCCCAATCCTGCTGGGAACAGGCCCATGGAGCCCGGCAGGACACCCTGTGTGACTAGGGCTCATGGGAACTGGTCGTAGTGAAGCGACAGACTTCATGGTAACATGAGCAAATGTAAAGCGATGCATTTTATACCTAAACCACTATAGATGCACTATATGATGCTAGGTAACGAAAATGTACTGACAGTGGATAGGAGACAGGTTGTTCAGGAAAAGAAAAGGCTAATGGAATTCTTGGACGCACTAAAAAGAGCCCTTTATGTCACAAAACAAGCCCTTGTGAAACTGTATCTGGCCTATCTTCTCCGTTTGGGGTTGTAATCCCGCAGCAGCACACAGCCCCCGCCTGCTATGCCACCCTTAGTGCCTTCACCTGCACATTTACCCTGGGACCTCTCTCCTCTCAGCACCCTCAAGCTTTGTGTCTGCAGCTCCCAACGTGGCACGAGGAGAGCTTCTTCAAAACCCCTATGGTTGGGCCCTACTGAATTATACCCAGTTTGGGAACCTCCCACAGAAGCAAAGAGGAACCAAGAAAAAAAACGGATACAGGTTTAACTGCATTCACTCCCATGATTTTGTTCCTGTCACCATCCAAAACGGACTGTCTGGTCACCCCCTTTCCGGGACCAGGAGCCAACACAGCACTCCACTGTTGTCCTTTCTCCTCCTCTGACCCAAGGACAGGACCTCTGCCGTTAGCAAGGAGCTGCCACCTTCCCACTGTGAAGGCCAAGGATCAGCTCAGAGCCATCACCCAGATTTTAAACTCAGGCAGGCAATAATTTGGTGGGTGTTTTCACTAACTGCACAGGTGCTGGCGCATTTTCCGTGTAAGCCCTTAAAGAATAAAGGCAGTGAAGACCTGAACTCTGGGACATACTAGGAGTGGGAAGAAACAAGGACTGCTCCCAAAATCCTAAACAGAGCTCAGAGTGAGCACCTGAAGGGAGATGGCGGGGGGCAGAGTTCAGGCAAGGGGGACAATCTCACTTCTTGGGCATCCAGAGAAGCTGTGGATGCCTCATCCCTGGCTGTCTTCAAGGCCAGGCTGGATGAGGCTCTGAGCAACCTGGTCTAGTGGAGGGTGTCCCTGCCCATGGCAGGGGGGTTGGAACTAGATGATCTTTAAGGTCCCTTCCAACCCAAATCATCTTATGATTCCATGATTCCCCTTTTGTCAGAGCAGCACTAGGGAGCACCAGCCCCTTACCTCCCTTAAACTCACACCTGGAACTAAACGTTTTAAGTAATTCAAGTAAATAATGATGCAATATGATGAAAGGATACATTTTTCCTCTGAAAAATCAAGTAATTAGAGTAATGTCACAGTGAATGTAAGGCAAAGTATGATGGCAAATGAAGCAATATTATCATGTCTCCAGTGCTCTGACCCCGATTTCTGGTCCCCAACGACACATCGTTTTGCATCAGACAGGAACAAAATAAAAAAAGCCCTGACTGAGAACACCCTCCCACAGGCAGGTGACGGCAACCTTTCAGGCTAAAGCACATTTATTGTGAGATCCTGGGGATCGGCCGCGGTTTTATTGCTGTGACCACGCGGACAAAGTCTCGAGCTTCCCCTCTGGAAGTTCAGCCCCTGGCTCAGGGGATTCATCACGCTAACTCTGCTGGGGCCGGATGAGCGATACCCTGGAGCAGGTATGATCTGGCCTCTACCAATGAAAGACTCATTAAAATTATCTTGCTGCAAACACAGAAGCACAAGAAGAATTTTGAATGACCTTATACCTCTGCAAAAGGCCAACGACCAAACCCTTACCACCATGCACAACCCTTGTACCAGACCTGGAGAAAACAAATTTAAGAAGACCATAGCTGCCAGGGAAATCGCCTGAAACTCAAAAACCTTCCAACATTTCCCTCGCTTGCGCGGCAGAGGGATTTGCTTTGCCGCAGAACAAGCCTCCACTTCATCCACCTTGTATCAGATAACCTTTTATATCCCGACTCCCGGCGTTTTGTCTTCCCCGGGAGCTGTGAAAATTCCTCCGGAGCAGTGGCTACGGTCAAAGATCGCATTTACAAGCGGAGCGCGATGCCGCCGGTAACCACAGTAACCGGGCGCCCCTCACCCCCGCCCAGAGCCCGCCGGCCCCTCCGGTTGATGAGTAACTCGGGGACAAAGGCACCCAGGGACCCCGCCAGGTCCCTAACGCCGGCCGGCCACGAACAGGGATGAAATTCCCTGCAGCACGAAACAAACCCCGGGGAGGGCAGATCAGGAAAGCCACCGAGCTGAAACTGCAGCTGGAGAGACACCTGTAGCTGGTGGGAGTTGCCATAATGCGACTATTAAAGCCAATTTCTCCAAATGCCTTTATTATTCTTCCTGAAGGATTTCTGAATGAGCATTTACAGCCATTTGTCATGTGGAAAATAACATGTGAGAGGAACCTCAGCCACAAAACTCTGAATTGGATCCAGATTTTGGTCCTCCTTAACTTCGGGGCTTTCAAGAAGAAAGAGCTGACCAAAAAATTGTATTAAACATGGTTTCAACCGCAGTTCACCTGTAGCAACCGCTTTGCCAAGCGTAACTCCAAGTCTCACTGTGTTGTGCTGCTTTAAAAATCTATTGCCAAGCATATTTCCATTAGCCCAGGAATATTTCTGAAGTATTTAAAATCAGCAGCTTTTCAATGAAAGCAGTAACCCAGAGCCTGCTGCAGCATCCCAAGAGCAAGAGAAGGCAGACTCTGGGCGAGCACGTGTGCTGAAATGACAAAACCCGTCTCCTGCTGTCAAAGCCCAGTTTGTGTGCTCCCAGGCAACTGCACGATGCACATCAAAGTGGAGTAAGTGGGAACGATCAGCAGATCTGCTTCAAAAGCACGACTGGGAACTGAACTAAAATAGTAACGGAGATGCACCCACTGTGAGACAGCTTTAAACTACACCGCAGCTTTTGCCCAGTTCCCCAGACACCCTGATGCAATATACAAAACAGCCCCTGTTTCTCGCTCAGATGGATTTTCCCATGCCCACAAACCCCAAACTCACTATTTTAGAGCTGATGAACTCTCACTCAGGGGATGAAAGTAAAGTAAATGGCTCCCAGGTCCTGCTCCTTTCAAGTCGATTGCAGAAGTCCCGTTGACTTCAGAGAGAACAATACCAACAATAATAGGTTCTCATTAGGCCCCGTTCCCAGCGGGGCTTTGGGTACTTCCAGAAATAACAAGATCTTCCCAAAGGTCTCTTTCTTTGTCTCTTCCTTTAATCCCAACAGGACTGGAATTTGGGGTTAATTTTGTTGCAGGGGCAGGCATTGAAATCCAGTGCAGCTCACATCAACACCTCTCATTCTGCCACCGTCTCCAAACGTCTCAGGATTAGACCTTTCTTGTTGGGCAGCCAGGTAAAAAAAGTGGGTTTCTAACAGATGGCTCCGGGCTAGCCACGAGTTTAGTTTTCATCTAATTAATATTCCTTGCGTGTGCGTGCGTTATGAAAGAACTGAAAGGAAGTGTATGGAATAAGGCACATGCAGAGACTCCGAGCACTGAAAGATGGAAGCACCAGGAGACTTCTACAACCTCACCCCATCCCCTACGCATATTACATTGTTAGATTGTCTTCCGATCTTTTCCCAGATCATCCAGTATATATTTCATTTTCCTTTATAGTGAAGACCCTATCCTAGAAACATGTGCTTCCTCACCGTATTTTGGTAAACAGAAACATAAAACACAGATAAAACACCAGTTCAAGTGAATAATTGCATCTATATACAAAAACCATACTGAGTAAATGCTGTACTTTTTGATTTAGTGTAAAAATAATTTGTTCATATTCTCAATTCTCTTTTTTTTATCCACACACTGTTCTGTCCAGACCCAAACACACCATCATACGTGTGGAACTGCCTGCTCGAGGGAAAATGGTGAAGTCCCGACCTTTTTTAGGTCTTTTCAGGCAAAGGACTGAACATCGACAAGGACAGATTTCCCAGGCTGTGCTTTTCAAGCCTGCTCAGAGACGGTCATTCAGGGCTCACTTTGAGTGTCTTCCTCGAATCTTTTCCTATTATGCTAGGGAACCACGCTGTGATCCTGGTTTAGACCTAAAAAACCCGGGAGCCTTGCAATAGCAAGAAATTGGAACTTAATTCCCATTCAGCCATTTCTTGTAGAAAGTAATTAAAATAAGCATTGATACACAAACAGCACTCCAGAGTCCTATTGTTTTACAAGTGACAGAAATCTGCATTTGGACAATGAAATAGGCTCTTCAATTTAAAGGGTCCCTTACTTAAAAAAGGGACTACAAAGGTGCATCTTGCAGCCTACTTTTCCTGAGGAATGTCTATGAGGAGGTTTCAATCACTATGACAACCTCTTTTTAATGCCAATGCTTTTCTAGCCCAGACAACTCTTTCCTGAGAAAGGGCATGTTTCAAGGCTCTGCCAAAACTGTGGTTAAAAGCCTTACTGACAAGAACATAATCTATGAGGTTACCGTTTTGGCAAACATCAGCTTTCGAAAAGAACCAGGAATTTTGCATTACTGCTGGCCAAAAGGTTGCTGCTGTAAAGGGAAAAAACAGTAGAGAATAAGAAAAAAAACAAACAAACAACCACCCACCCATCTGCCATAAGCATCATTTGTGTAAAACACGGGGGTTCTGGGATCTAACGGTTTTGGTACCTTGGGAGTTTGCAAACCTATAAAGATGCTTTGGATAGGGACAGATAAGGAGAACGTGAGGCACCCTCTCCAAATCTGCATTTTATTGCAATCCACAATAAAGACCCTTCAACATTAGTCAGTCTTTATCTAAGTCTCTGCGTCTCCATCAACAAAATCAAACGTAACCATCTCTCACAACTCATATTTACAGAGCATTTCTTGTATTATATTGCCATCTCTCTCTAGAATAAGCAAATAAAGGGTTTCCCTTTCATCAGCGATTTGATGTTATTCCATCAGAATTACCTCATGGGGAACACGATAAAAGAGACTCTTCAATATTCACAGCGTGGTTCCAACCCAATGTCAATTCAGAGGCACATCAGTGCAGCCCCATACGGGCTTTGCATTCCTGCGGGACGGTTTGCAGCCATGTGGCCGTCCGCTTTCCCCATCAGTGAGGATTTGCACCCACCCAGCTTCCAGCAAGCTCATTTTCTGCTCTGATTTCTGACCTGTTGCTGCTTTCACAGGGAAATAAATTATCACAGGTTACGTGGCCCAGCTAAAACAGCTCACGGTAAATCAGTGGCAGATGCTGGAGCCAAAAATGAGGATTTTAGAGCCTCCCCCTGCACAAACGTTCTCGCTACCCAGAGCTCACAGGCAGCCTGCTGCAGGGGTGGCGGATCAGCACGGGAAGAAACAGGCAGAGAAGGGTTTTGCAATCATAACTGGCACAAAAGCCCTAGCAGCTGTTGCTATTGAATCTGAGGGATGGAACGGCTATATACACACACTCAAACAACCGCCCGCATTGGCGGCCCTAACAACGTGCTGCGAGAATTGTTCGCTTTTACCGCAGCGGTGTTCTTTCACACGTGTGGGTATGCACGCAAAAGGAGAGGGTTTCAATGTCACACAATAACAACACAGTGGTATAAAATGCACAATAGTTAAAAGAAAGGAGGTAATTTTATGTAAGACATGCCTGAGTAGAATAAACTCCTGCAGGGTAGCCTTTGACTTGCTAAGAGTACAACTACTGTACTGAGCTTTCTCCTCCAGAAGCAGCACATGTGTAATAAGAAAAAGAGATGTTACAATAAATCCCACAATAAAGGGGTTGGGGAAACAACTCTGGTTCCAAAAGAATCCACATAAACCTGCATATCCTCGTCTGTGGCTCTAACTGGATCTGTTGCTTCAGAGCAATTGAAAAGGTCAAACTAATACAAGAACATGTCTCATGCTACTACCACTATTTACGGGTTAAAATACTGGAAAACTTGTGGATCTTCCAATATTTTGACCTCAAAAATAGTTGCAGTGATATACTGGGATATGGTCACGTACAGACACACAGTAAACATGAAAAAAGTTGCAATATGAGGATTTAGAGACCTCTCTGAGTATCTAAACCACCAAGTAACTGGTAATGCTTGTGTCTCTGCCATGCTATCATCGCAGAAAAAGAAACTAAGCTCCCAAGCCTTTATCCAAGGGTCTGAGGAATTTAGCTACAAAAATTTATGACTACCTGTATTTTGGCTAATGAAAATAGGCTTTGTCAGAAAAAAATACAGCAGTAAAGGGACTGACAGCCAGATCGCACTTCAAGGCAGAACACTTGGTTCAGGCTGTGTGCCCACAGCCCCCCAGGCCGAGCAAAGAGGACCTCTGGAGTGGACAGGACATGCCAACAGGGCAGGCCCGGCGATGCTGCTCTCTGCTGAATTATGAGAGCAACAAATTCCTTTCCCAAAATGCAGCCTCTTGCTCCGAGGGCAGCAGAGCTATGCGAGCATACATTTAGCCCTGGTCTATCTATAGCTTCTGTACATAGATGACATTGTCTCGCAGCTAAGACAAAGGCTGGTCCTTGTCTGGTCCTCCAGGACGGATGCTGGAGGAGTGTTCAAGCAGGGAGTAGCTCGAACAGTGACAAACTCAGGCATCCATCAAAGTCAACAGAGGCACAGGTGCAGAATGACAGGCACAGCCCCACCGATCTGCTGACAGTGATGGAAGAAAATCAGCCCAGAAGGCAACACCTCCCCAGCTAAAAGATGCAGGTCAGTCAATCTAGAAAAGAGGAGAAAAGGCAAGAGAAGACAACAAAAGTCACAAATTTTACTGTCATAGTGTGAGGTTATTTCAACAAAATGTGTTCACGTTTGGAGACTTGTGCCAGGACACTCTACTCATAGAGCACCAAGCTCCATGGGCAACAAGGGTGTGCAGCTCTCCAGCTAGTCCTCTCGGCATCCTGCAGGAACACATGGGAAACCTGTGGTCACATACTCAGGGCAGCCGCTGGCAACCCCGTATGGCTTTGGTAGATGCGACCAGTTGGGGAACTGACGGAGTCCCCTCCAGTCCCCCCTGCCCTGCCCTGTAACCAACCTCTTGCAGGGAACACTTAACGTTTCCCATCACTAGGTACAACAGCACAACACATTTCAACATCCTCCACTTTGGAGGGTGAGCTCGACCTCTCCAGGAGCTGACAGTGAAGAACAGTCGCTGGTTCTGCTGATATCACCGCTTCCTCTGTCTCCAGGGGTTTGGCAACCCAGACGAGTTCCTCCTGAAATGATCTCCAGATGTCGCAGATATTGGCACCGAGGACCTGTTCCCCAGACCTCAGCCACACAAGGGGCCTTGCAGACATCTCCATTACAGCCTTGCATTGCTTCACAGAAGATGCAGAGCTTCATCTGGACAGTCCAGAGTACTGCTTTATTTCAGTCATGTATCAACCTGGCAGTGCTCAGCATCAGCAGAGATGTCCCGTCCATCTCCTCAGCATCGATGACTCAGATGCCAGCCATGTGGAGGGGTCAGCCAGCAGTATTTGGTCAAAACCACGTTCACAAGACTACAGGAGCTTTGCAGTAAGTTCCCATTAAAGCTGGGAAGACCCGAGTCACACCGCTGCCCAGTTCCCTCCTGGAGGGACTCAGTTTTAATACCCAGACGCTGATGTAGGGGAAGGTAGCTAGGCTGTAACTCTGGAGCACCAAGCTAGCACTGCTCAGTTTAAACAAAATAGTCTCTCTTTGTGAGCCCTGCCTGAGGTGGTCAGCGTCTAACAAAAGACCACTGACAGTCCTTTGGCACGATCTCAAGCAATGTGAACTTTCCACAGCTTTTGCAGTAACACAGTTCACTTAAAGCTGACACAGGCAGGAACTTTCCAGTAATCCTCATGTTAGCTCTTACGCTGGGTTAATAATTCCCTGCTCAATCAGCTGTGACCAAGACACCACCAGTAAGATTCCACTTAAGTCTCACCTACTAAAAGTGGAATCAAAAACATATATGGAAAACTTAAAAAGGCAAATGCTTTATCATACTGGTGTGCAAGGCAAAGCAGAGTTGATGGCGTTTTCCATTTTATTATAGTGATTTATAATCCAGAATGGGACCAAGCCCAAGACCCTATGCTTTACAAACATAAGCACAAGAAAAACAGCAAACTCTTTGCTTTTGATGTCCTTTGAACAATGTTGCTGAAAATTTTCTGGGTTTTGGTGTTTGTCTTTTTTTACACCAGTAAATAGAGACAAATTTAAACCTATCACCTAAAAATAATATGCATCCAACTTGCCTTAAGGCAAGTTCTGACCTCCAATTTTGGGTAATGTAAAGTTGTTCTTTGATGGGCTGGTGACAGAGTCCCCATGAAAAGGCTCTTCCCCAGCACCATGAGGCTCCCAAAGCCCTGAACTCATCTGGTCTTTTTCTGAAGTCTACAGAAATCTTCCTTTCTGAACTGATTTTGGCTCAGTAAAGAAATTCAGTGTGCTCTGATTTTAGTGGAAAGAGCTCTTGTAAAAAAAAATATCTGGCCACGTACACTCACCTCAGTCTTTCTATCACAATGGGCTCTGCAAGGGGTCTAAGAAACCAGGCAGCCCTACCTGTCCCACCTCAAAGCAAAATATTGATCAGGAAGGCAGCATTAATTGTTAAAGGAAAATACAGGGATTTTCCTTAGTGATTCAAAGGCAATTCATATAGCAATTAAAGTATCAGGTTCTCACAATTTATGTGGTTATAATAGCAAAAGTATCCAAACAAATAAATAAACCAGCAAACAGAGTGAAATTTCGACAGAGTCGAGCTCTTCCCCTAGAGATGAGAGAGCCATGATGATCCCTGCTCCCAGGGAAGGGAGCCAGCGCAGGGGTTTGGTCGGCAAGTGTGACGTGCACACACTAGCTTAAGGTGAGCAGAGACCCTGAAGTCACCGGTATCTCCCACCCTCCCCTTCTCCTGGTTGTTTCCACAACCAGCAATTACCTGGAGACGGGCCCGAATGGAATCAAAAGTCAAATGGGAACAAACATCTTTATTTTGACAAGAAACCCAGCCCAGGTCACGGCTACCCTGTATCACCTGAAGCATGGGGAGGAGAGCAAACCCTGCTCCACACAGCTCTCCTGCCTGCATTTGTTGGCAATCTGCAGACTAAAAGGCTGCCAACAAATACAAATAAAAATGTAAAAATACATTTGCTGCACCTGGTTCTTTATTCTCCTCTGAAATATATGACTAAGCTTTGCTCTAACATGAGTGGGGAAGCAATATCGCTACTGTTTGTGTATTGAAATGGGTATTAGCTGTATCCAAAACGCCCCAGTTAGAGGGATGAGCAAAGAGAGTAACAACAAACTAGATGGGGCACCCCACTGCTTTTCAGACAGCCGCTGTCATCCAGGAAAGTGTTTCTATGGCCAAAACTTTGCCAGTTTTGGTTCTACCATACTTTAAAACTCCTTTGCACAGTTTTTAAACTTTGCAGAAGAAAAAAATGAAGCTCGAACCATCTGAAACCACTGCAAACAGTTACCGCCTCTGTAATATGCCCTTTCCCTGGAAATGGTTTGGGCATAAATACACCCATTTACAGTGGGATGCTTTCATTCACACCCTCCTGGGCAAGTCAGGCACATCTGGAGAAACCATCTTCACCTTACATTACAAGACTAGGAGCACTCCTTGGAGGATGGGAAGACAGATGGCTAAGGAGAGGCAAGACAAGGAAATACAAAATCACAAGGGGAATGAAGAACAAATAATCCCCGTTCTTCAGAATATAAAAACTAAAGGTCACCAAATGAAATGATCAGGTAACATGTTTTAACAGGAAACAACTTCTGCAAGTGTGTGCATCTCTATGGTGGGGACTGTGAACAAGCGCTAGGGAAAGCAGAAACCTCACAGAGGGATTAAACAAATTGAGAGATGAGGGGGTCATGGACTGTGGCACTGACTTGCCCCGTGGTGAGTCAACACCATGATCCAGGGGAAGCCTGCAGCCCCAAAAGCCCTTCAACATCTGCCTTCTGGGAGCTGGGACAGTGCAAGAAGGGAAGGACCAGTCTGTGCTTGTCCTGTTTTCTCATACTCTTTCCCTAATATTTCTTACTAGGCAGAGCTAGAGCTAGCTTAGACATCCCTTTCGCCTCATATAATTTAGCAGGTCTGAGAGGCGACGCTTATGGTAGTAAATAAAACAAGGCGCCGCAGACAATCACCTGCAGCAGCGTCAGCACTGGACCTGGTGCAGTTTTTGGCTGGTGCAGGTAGAGCCCTGCCAGGCTGGCTCGCTTGCAGGGATGGAACCTGGCCACGCTGGGATGGGATGGAGCGGAGGGAGCTATGCCGGCCCTGCCAGGCTCTGCCATTTAGCCTCCGGGCCAGGCAAACATCCCTGCCTTGCTTAACAAGCTCCTGTAAACATTAGCAGGGCAGGTCTTTTCTAACTTTAAATTACTTAAACATGCAAAACAGTGGTTAAAATCATCCAGACTGTTTTCTGCGACCTGTATGGCAGTTAGGCTCATTGATCTCACACATCAATAAAAGGGCCACTTAGACTAATTGGAGGGTATACCTTAATTACCTACACATGGTGCTGAATCAGGCAGCCCAGCTAAATCCCAGCTAAGTCCCCCTGCAGCCTCCTATCCCTAAACCGAGCTGTGCCAGGAGATTCTCTTTCACTGTTTACCTGCCTCTCCTTCAGACTCACTTCTGAAACAGAGGGAAGTCAGTGTACTTTTTGACTAACAAACACATCCAAAAAGGGTGTGTTGTACCTCACAGAAACCATAACTCACTCACAAAGCAGGATACACCCAAAAAACTTCTCCAGCGAGCACCAGCTTTTCCCAGAGGCTGGTTTTGTGCATGTTATATTCAAGACACCACTTTATGGGTGACTATTCCTGTCTGCAGAGACTGGTGTGAAGGAGCCGTGCAGCTCCTTCCCGCCGAGCGCAGGCCGCGGGCCCTCGCCACAGCTCCTGGCCGCCACACCGGCTCTGTGTCCGCGAGAGCTCCCACGGGCAGACAAACCAGCTTCTCCTCCCAGGGCTCCGCTGCTGGGTCTGCTTCCAGTTCAACTCTGAAGGTGGGTTTTTTTGTGCAGGAATAAAGCATCCCTGACTTTGCTTCTGGATTTCTTATGATAAATCCCAGGGCGAGGAGCAGGGTAATCCTGGTGTCCATGTGGCCACACTCTCCCTGTCTCAACTTGGCTCCTCCAAGTCTATTAAGATGAAGACCTGTGGCTTTATGCCACAAGACAGGTGGAGATCCCAGTGTGAGGTGAATATCTTTAACACAAGGACACCCGAGAGAACAGTAAGGAGGAGGATGGTGTCAAACCACAACACAGTTCAGGAGACATGAAAGCAGCTTTCCTCCTTGCGCTACACAAGCCTGGCTTCAGGGAAGCAGTTGCCACACTTTCTAAACCAAAATGCTGAATAATTGCAGGCCACTTAGCCCAGCATTACCTATTGTGCAAAGCCCTCTGTACAGGTTTCCACACAAATGAATGGTTTGAGCTTTTTTTGGTCACCTTTGATGATGGAGAAAGCAAAAAGGGAACCCCAGGTGCAAGGACACAAGTTTAGTGCCGTGGCTGCCCTGCAGTAACAAGTGTCCCTGCCCAGAGCCCCTGGGCAATGAGGTATCAGCCAAGCAAAGTCACATTTTGCTCTGACTATAGCTGACGTGGCCTTCACAGGTTTCCTCCAAGGGCTCTGAAGAGCGGCAAACCAAAGGGAGATAACGATTTCATGACCGTGACAGCCCATTTCCCAACTCTGAGCATTTTTATACACACAAACCTTCGTATGAGCCCGATTCTGATGAGTCACCCTGTTTAGTTTGACTCATCTCCTCTGCTCCTCACCAAACGCAAGCCAGTACAGGCCAAATCCTACCCAGTTGATACTGTCTCATGAAAGCAATTGCTGCAAGCTGCTTCTCAGATTGCAAGGCCTTTGGGTGCCTCTGACGAGCACAGTGAGGGAACACATGTGGACGTATCCTGCATACATGGTTTGTCGCCATCCATTTTTTCCCCCCACCCTCTGTCTTTTCTAAATACACAGATTTTCAGCCCCATGGTTCTGAGGAGACAAAGCAGGAGGAAAGAGGAAAAGAGAACACGTGTGGACAAGGTTCAAGGTAGCTCTAAATAAGATGGTGCCTGAAATCCCAGCAGCCCCCCATGAGCCATGTCTCTCTTCCCTCTTCTAGCAATGTGCCCACTGGTGGGGCTGCATCCATCTTTGCAAAGATAGCAGCTTTTGGGTGTTTTGAAATGTAGCCAGAGTTGCGAGTACAATCCTCTGAAGCCAGCAAGGTTTCCTAAAGTGTGAGAGAGGCCAGAGACCAGCCTTTTTTATCCCTCTTCTTTGTTCAGACCAGGAATTTGCAATCCAAATCCCAGGCACACCAGGGCAGGCAATGAGCCCAGCTGCTGTGAGTAAGAGGCATCTTAAAGACTCCATGAGGCTGCTTGACAAGGAGTCGCTGTGAGACAAGGTGAACAGAGCTCAAAAAACTGTATGTATATTACACCATTAAGATAGCAAATAAAAAACCTGTCCTGCAATGCAAAGGAATGTGATAGTTACCAACTGCTCCCCCACAGTCGCAAAGAGTCCTTGAAATATTAACAGGGTTATCAGCATTCACTTACCAGTTACAGTAGTGCCTAGATAATTCAAAGGACTCAGCCTGAGCCCATAAATGCATACACTTTCTCAATGCAAAATCCTTACTACCAGAAAATGCATCTTCTTTTAACTAAAATTTGTTAATTTTTTTAATTAACAAACCTAGAAAGGCAGCAGTCTACAGGGAATGAAGAACTAAAATGATTCAGTTTATTTTTGCATTCATTTATGACAATATTTTCTTGCACTCTGTGTGTTTCCAAGACAGGTGTTTTTAAACATGTTTACTGAATCTTCTATGGTTTTGATGCCAGCACAATGCAGCTGCATTTTGCATCACAAAATCTGTGGTAGGTGCAAGCTGTAGAACTTCTAGGTGGCAGAACTTCATACAAACGAAAGCTGGGAGTTCTGTAGCCACAGAAGAGAATAGCAAGTGCTGACACACTTGCCTACATGGGTTAGGTGCAGGGTATGGTTCACAGACCACTGGACCAAATTCACCCCTTAGTTGGAGCCAGTATGGTCACACAGGCCTAAGAGCGGGACAGCATAACCTTCTCATATTCTAGAGACGTTCTACCTTCCACACAAGTATAGGCAAACATACATAATCTCTTCCAAGAAGCAGCAGCACAGAATCCACCAAGCCAAGGGCAGAGCCTAAACCCACCTAACTGAACTGCTGAACTGTTCCAGCACAAGGTAATAAAAAACCTACCATGAAAAAAAACCCCACCCAACAACAACAAAAATGAGTATTTTTCTTTAGACTTTGGTTGAAAATACTCAGCAGCCTTAAACTGATCGAAGGGCTGGCAGCCAGCATCCCTTCTCCTCTGCACTGGCACTCATACTGCACTGAACTGCTTCTTCACCCTAAATCAGAACTTTGTTTTGTTGGGTTTTATTGGTAGTTTGGCTTTTTATCAATTTTCATCCTCCCTTGCACTGTCTCTGATACTCATTTGATGGACTGAGCTGCTTCTTCATGCTAAATCAGAAGTTTGCATTGGTGGTTTTTTTATGGCAAGTTGGCTTTTGAGTCAGCTTGGTGCGTGGAAACAGCTCAGCACAAGGTCATGCAGGTTCTGGAAGAGCAGGACTGCAACAGCCAGATGCAAGATTAGCTCAGATTTGCTGCAACTTGCAGCCTGTGGCATTTGTGAATAACTTCTAGCCCCATTCATTTATCTCCTGAACCACGCTGCCTTGCGGATTCGTTATCGTCTTTCATTAACAGCACTGCTATCCTCTCCTAAACTTGGTATCAACACGTAACAACTTACGCAAGCTCAGGCAGTTCAAAGGGCTAATGCATTTACAATCTGTTAATATGTGTATTTAATTTCTGCAGCAAAAGGAGAACGGGAAATAATTTTCCCACCACCAAGTTCAATTTTCTATTCAGGGAAGCCTCTCAAGGAAGTGTGTTGTATATACATAATACTACTCATAAACTACCAGTGTTCATAAACTTATCAAGATCCATCTTAAACCCAGCTAAACTTCTTTCGGTCCCTTCAAAGAGCGGTTGTTCCAGAAATGTGCTTCCCTAAAGGTTTCAAACTGCCTTCTAACATCCCACCTAAATTTATTGAGAGTCGTTTCACTTGACAGATTTTTTTCCTTTAAACTACCCTGCTCTTAACTCTGTTTTCCATGAGTACTTCAGACAGGTAGGTAGCTATCACAGTCCTCTCTGATTTCATTTTGCAATGCGAAAGATGCAATCTTTTACCATAAATGACACCTCCACTGAACAAATTCTCTGTTCCCCAGCTTGTTCTCTTTACAATATAAATTAACTTTTCTTGGCTAGGAACTATCGGAATAGTACAGAGATGAGATATTTGCAGTGCCTTGTAAAACAGCTCGTAATACCCCAGTTTCTTGAATAAACCCACCCCCTTCACAAACCCCTGCGGTGGAAGCCCCATGGACCAATGCATTTTTCAGCTGGTCTGTCACTTCTGTCTTTCTCAATGAACCCAAACACATAGACAGTGGCTGGACAAGAGAAGTAAGTCACCCAAATACTGTAATTTCAGGAAATGGAATGATTTTCCATCCCAGTATTTGATAAGCACTTTAAATACTAGCTAAGTAGGTAGAGGGTCCATCTGGTCAGAAGGGTCCATCTCCGAAGAGAAGGCAGCGTGGCCCTGGCACATCACACCCAAGTAACAATATATTGGTTTTCTCAGGGAAGCGGCAGCGTGGCTTCTAAACAAGTAGCAACACACGATCCAACCGAAGGAAATGCAAGAGGTGCTGAAACGCCGTCACTCGGAGGTTAATCTGTTCCAAGAGATTTCGTGACTCATAAATTATTGTACAGAAAATTTAATGCTACGAAATGCCTAAGAACAGAAATGGAAAATAAATTAAGTTGTTTAATAAGGAACAGAAGCAGCAGTGATTTCTTAGTGTGGGATTATTAACACTGTGCTTTCCAAAAGGGATTAAACTACCCTGAAGCTCTAATAGATCAGCATCTCATTTGCTAGAGGACCAGCTCTGGGCTGCAAGTTCGAGCCCTCGCCCCTGGACCTGAGCATCCCTGCACAGTGCCTACGCCTGTCGGCCTCTCCCACTGCACCATGAGGACAGAACGGTTGTTCAACAGTGAAAAACCCATCTCCAGGACGGACCACCAGCAAATCAGCTGCTGACTGACAGGAGTGGGAAGTGTGACCTGGTCACAAAACTACTCAGGGCACTGCTTTTAATAATCACCATACCGTAAAAGGGAAAGCTACTGCAAAAAGGAAAAGGCACTGGAAATGCAAACGCAGATGTGTGGCCATAATATCATCAGGCTGAGCTCTCTGCTGAGTACAGGGAGGGATTCAGTGACCCTGGGGGGACCCTTACCTGCTGAATGAGCCAAGAATACGCCTCGCCGCGTATTAGGCAATGTCATGTAATTTGACTACAGCAGTAAGCACAAAGGCTCTACAGTGCAAAGAACAACACTTCGAATTTCACAACTGCTGAAATCTCAGGCTGATTTCTTTAAAATTCAGTTTCAGCACAGGAATAAAATGTAATTAGTCCTTTCTTATCATTAGTCATTTTTGTAAGTTCATTTAAATACCAGAAAACACACAACATCCCAAATTTATGCATCACTAAATGCCATCAGCAAGCAAGGAGCAGCAAAATGCCATCCTGTATGATCAGTATGCAATGTGTAGAGTATGAGTAAAGTCGTTTACCCCATGGGAGACTTTCCAGTCTGTGAAATCTTTCAAATTGGCCACCAAAGTTGACACTTTACTTTCTCCTTAGGCCTTGAAAAGAGCAATGGGATCTTTTAACAGCTAAAGTCTAATGAAGGAGACTCAGAGCAAAAACCAAGGGAGTCACTGACACCACCTCAGAGCAGGCGAAACGGCCTTTCCTGAAGTACTTTCCCTTAGGAAAAAAAGGGGATGAATGCTCAACTGCCACTGGTGGTGTGAAGAATTCGGGTAATTTTATCTGATCATCTCAGCACCTTGGCTTCAGCGCAGCCAGACACACATTGGCTGAGCCAAGGAGTGAATCCGTCATCTCAGCTTAAGAAATCCCCAACCGTTTGGCAAGGGATATATTTTAAAAGCGGATTGTACAAAAGTTCGTAAAACTAATTCATACAAAACAAACCAGTTCCCTGCATACAATATAAAAACTATCCTCGTCTCTCAGTTCCCACCTGAGTTTATTGCCATTAATCGGTCACGTCCATCAATGCTGTCCACAGTAAATAAGAATGTCTTAGTTTAAAGCTTCTTAACGCTGAATAAAGTCCCAGACACTGCTATTAGCTGAGCCGTAACGAGGCCAGTGCACAAAAGAACCAGACAGTAAAGGTGACTGCAACTTGTCAGAAGGGACAGGAAAAAAACCTAAAGTCACCATTTACTCCCAAACTGGGCCAAAATCCCAGTTCATGGGTACAGGTGTTGCTCCCACGTACTGCAAAAATGACAAGCACCAATACTCGGCGTGCACTGCGCCCCGCAACCTAGGGCTGGCCACAGCTGTCCTGCGACTGTCCATGCCGAGCAGCCAAACCTCTGTGGGACCATCACCAACTCATGCTCCAGACGTCCTGTGCAAGAACAGGGTGAAAGGATAGTGGCTGCAGAAACTCTACAAACTCGCCTGACAAGCAGCACCACTGAGGTCCCAACCCCAAAATAGCCACTGGAAGTACGAGGGCTGCATGGGTGATGGGATGGCTGCCCCCGTTCACTGGCAGCATCTCATGGGACATCCCTGGAAGGGACAGACCCTGCCCCTCGCCTTGGGCCAACGCACCCCCCTAATAGCAAGTAGCAACACAGTGGTCAGAAGAGGATGAGGGGTGGACGAGAAACCTGCCCTGCCCCCCCAAATGCAAGGGGGAAGGCAGTGAGGAAGGACACTGCCACACACACTGGCAAGCACCGTGCCTGGTGAGCAGACACCAGCCAGCGCCCACAGCCTGCCGAACCAACCATCAGCCAGGCCCGGGTTGGTCCCCAGTGCCACTGTCTGTACCTGTCTCTCTCACGGGGCTGTTGGTCAGTTGATGTCTGGTGGTTATCCTACTTATTTACAGCAGGCATTACAAAAGCAACCCCCGTGAGGTCTCCACTGCGCACGGCCCTGTACAAACTTGCAACAGGCAAATTCCACCGACA
This sequence comes from Rhynochetos jubatus, assembly GCA_027574665.1. Taxonomy (NCBI): domain Eukaryota; kingdom Metazoa; phylum Chordata; class Aves; order Eurypygiformes; family Rhynochetidae; genus Rhynochetos; species Rhynochetos jubatus. The sequence continues at coordinate 16,782,329 of CM050652.1, forward strand.
CGGCGCCTCACTGCAAAACAGCACGTGGAGAACTGATCCAATGAGCGCACAGGGAGAGGAGAGAAGAAGGTAAGCAAGACGGAAGGAAGAACACCAGCATGTTTTGTGTATCAAGCTTTCAGCATCCACCAGGCCCTGCAATGTGTCCAGGCTTCCCACTTTGCATAACCAGTGCAAACAACCAGCGCAAACAACCAGCGCCTGCTGTCAGCAGCTTGGTGAACAGACCCAAGTGTTAGACTGCCAAACTCCAAGCAGAACAAAGTTGGGTAGCCTAGTAAGCAGGACCTAAAAGGTAACCTGTGTTACCTAACATTCCACAAAACTCACAGAAATCGGCCCACATTGCTTTAGCTTGCAACGAATCCTTTTGCAAGCAAGCCTGCAAAACCAACCAGAAGGCACCAGCAGGTTTCCTGGTCTCAAGAAACTGAAGTTAAGACGGGATTTAAACTAGCAGGCAATTATCTGCCAGATGGAGAGCTCATCATGCAAAGCACACATTGCTAAATTACACTGTGTCAATAAAAGGAGACCAACACCAGAAATACGCCCCGTGAGAAGGGAAACCGAGTCAACCGATGGGGTAGTTCAACCCAGTCATTGCTGCCAAGAGGCCTTTACCGTATGTGTCAGGACAATGTCGGCTAGTTGTAGCATCAACGAGCACATTGCGGGAAGAGCCACAGGATCCAAGCAACGAGCAGCAACATGTTGATAATTACTAGCAAGTCTATCATCACGGCAAACTGCAGTGAGAAAGAGGATTAAACAGTAGGCAAAGATGGGCTGAACTCTGGATATTTAGCAGCGTAATTTAAGTCTGAGCCTGTGAATCCTTCCATAGCTGACCCTTTGGCCCATCTGGGGGCCACTCCACATAAAAGCAAAATACATTTACAAATAGTTAAAGCCAGGAGACAAACAAATTAGCTCTGATCAATAAGAAAGTACCCCTTGGAAAGCCCTGGGGTTCTTGTTTATCTTTGAGTTCCCAGGTGGGAAGAGCAGAGTCCCTGGCTACAGCCAGAACCGACCTAGTCCTGACATGGCCTGAATGGTTCATGATCCAGCTTTTATTATGGCCTAAACAAAATCCAGCAGGTGAGGGTCAAAGCCAGACCGCCCACACCACTGCTTGACTGAAGTGGAGCTGCCCGCATACACAAACGCCTCCTCCCCGGCACCCTGCAAGTGTGAGCATGACCCTGTAGCTTATGGCACTTACCTAAGAGATGGGAAACATGAGGCCCACAGCGGCTTCTGTACCTTATTCAGCTCCCCTTTAATGTATAGCAGAGTAAGAGCTTTGAGATCAAGGGCTGGAGCCCAGCCACTCTCTGCCCTCACTGAATATCCTGATCGCTGTGCTGAGTGAAGTGCCCAAGCTGCAGCAGGATGGTATTTCAAGTACTCCCACTTTATAGGCCACTTAACTGCCTAAAACAGAAAGCTGCTGCAGGGAGCAGGCACCTAAAAGTGAGGTACTGTGGCTTTTGATGGTTAGATACAAGTCCTCTCCTGCACCTAAGCTGTGAAAGGTGCCAAACGCCTCTTCCTAGCCATGCTGGGCAGTGCCTGCAGCATCTGGTGGCTGGCAATTACTGCTGCTAAACCAAGCAATGCACTAGTGCGAGCCAGCTTTTACATGATTTAAACTAAATTCAGATAGCTAAATAAATACGTACATTTTTAAAATAAAAATCATAGTTTGGATGTTAAAGGGTCTGCTCTAGAATCAGACCCAGCGTGAACATCACCGCAGGCACACAAGTAAATGAGGGGCTGGGATGGTTCCTGGAAAGTCGAAAAGTGCTAATGACAGAAATTCAACCCAATGAATTCAATGACTTGCTTACATCAGTTTTGAATAGGGTCAAGGAATCTGATATGTAGATAGTGAAGGGAAGTGCAAACCCAACCGATCCAGCACTTCCTTGTACCCATGATGTGTGCTCTGGTGGCATGGCAGCTACAGAGAGTCACCTTGATACATATGCTTCCAAACCTAACAGCCCTTTGAGATTTAACAGCAAAGACAGACCGCTAGGTGCTGGCCATCACGCCTGTGGAACTCAGATCTGATAATATGGTGCCTGCTTTACCCCTTTTGGCAGGGTCCTGATGCTTTTGGTTCTCCCTGAAGCTGGATCTAGCCCACAGACTCCACAGCATGCAGGAGATGCTGTGATGACATTGGTTGTTAACAATGGCATCTCCTTCTCCCTCCTTCAAAAGTGATGAAAACTTGTGATCAGATGTGTCATTTCCAAAAGTGCTGGAGACCTGATGGAATGTAGCATCTATCACGCGTTCAGCGATGGTGTTGAAAACAGATTACTTTCCTTTGTATTTGATAAGTGTAACATGTCTATGTTTATTAGGTGGTCCCCTGAGGATTTATTATTGGCTTACTGTTTTATTTGCCTTTTTTGTGCTTGTCAGGTGTAAATACTGGAATAAATACAAAGGTGGTTACAGCTTAGCAGCATTAACGACTTGTTGAAACAAAGTCCAAAAGTTTTCCCTTCTCTCCAGCAAATCCTACTTTTCTGTCCAATTGTTTGGGTTTTTTTTTTTCAAGCACAAAGACCCTATTTCTGAAGTATTTTTAAATTTTATTTCTTTGTTGAATGCCAAATCGCCATAAAAGCATACTTTTCCCCCTCACTCATTCAAACTCTTGACAATATTTAAAGTCTCTCCTCACATTATTCATGGGAAAACATTTTCCTGTTTGCAAATTATAGCCTCCCCCATCCATTCCATCTAGTCTGCTAAGCCTGTTACTACAAGCAGTTTGCTGTAACAGAAATAAGTACAATCAACTCTACAAAAAGAAAACAAACCTTCCATCCTGGCACAGACATTCAGGGTGGGTTCATCCCAATGAACTTTAGCCACCTAACAACAAGGCAATTAGCCCAAGTCAGTCATTTATGTTCCCTCTTTAATCAGTGGGGTGAGATGGGCATCTCCAGCCAGCAGCCCTCCTGCCTATCAACCAATCACGGCCACAACCAACATGACCACCTTTGAAGAGACACCTGATTTCCTGGGCAGATCATGGTAGGCGATATAAATCTGACCCTAAGACCTAAGATGTACCTTAAATTACGCTGTTTCAATCCAACAAAATCAACACACTGCAATGAAATCTCAACTGAAGTGTATGCGCCTGGGTCTTACAAAAAAGGTGTTAGGCAAACCCTTGCCAAACAAACGAGATCGTTCAATGGCAGATTTCAAAACTTTCCATGAAGATTACATCCTGCCCCTTTTTGGAAACTTGTGTTACATCTATAAATAGTTTAGTGTTTTTCAACACTGGAAAAAGAGCTGCACTGGGGGGAAAGATAGTAAAACTGTTCACTTATCACAGAAGCACAAAGTGGCAGAACTGAATTTAGTCAGGCCTCAGATGTTCTTTCTCTCATGTGGACAACCAGTGTGAACAAGGCTTTGAAGTGAGCCCCTCGTCAACCTGTTCTGTACTCTGATCTATGCAATCTTTTGGCCAAAGTCTTAAAAAAAGGAGCAGGCAACAAAAAAGCCTATCATTCATAAGAGATAGCACTGCCGTTCTTGTTGCTTAAATGGCAAAGTCGATGTCAGAGTAGCTGAGTACTGTTTTACCTGAAAATATCATCATTCCCACAGAAACCAGGACAGAAGGACTGTAACATGGGAGATCACCAACAAGGGTCATTAGATCTGAGTATCTTGAGCTCTTCTAATCCTCCTACATTTCTTAAGAGACTCTCCATAGGTATTTTTGGAAATTCAAGTCAGTGTGTCAAAGGAAGCCGACAGAGCGAGTCGCCCAAATCTTATAAATTAGGCAATACTGAGGTAAGCAGATGAACTATGTTGTCATCTCAAGCACTCAAACATAGCAAGTCTGTCCCCACCAACCGGCTCTCAAAATCACAAGCACTTATAAAAGAGAGGGAGAGGGGATGGAGAGCATAGATCGTGTGTCGGACATTTGATCCTCCCCTTACTCATCTCCCATGCATGAGCGTTACAGGTAGAGTTGTCTACGCTGCTGAATATTGAAAAGGTATTTGTAACACGTAGGTTTAAAGAGGTTTCTGCTTCCCATTTGCTTGTTTCCTGCACAGAAAGTAATTCTGCTCCCAACTTTAGAGTAGTCACATTGCCACGCTCTTCATATCAGTCTCACCTGACTCACGGGGGAATCAAGGGGCGAGAGAAACTGCAAGCCGAAGCCGTACCATGGTACAGTCATTGCTGTCTGTACCCAAAACAACAAGACAAAGCGAACTCGGCTCTACCAATGTACGCAGCAGCTACACATCTGGCTGAACTGTAAACACCATCATAGGTGTTACATGCTATCACATGCCCCTTGAACCCATGAACCCCGGGCACCCACCCAACCAAAACACCAGAGACAACCCGTCAGCTGCAGGGGCATCTGGCAGACCTGCAGCACACCCCGAGGAGGAGGCAGGAGACCATGGATGAGTCTCCCCAACCCTTCCTTGAAGATGCTGGGAGACACCAGGGCCACGCTCTGACCAGACTGGTGGAAACGTGAGGCTGCCTGGGTTCCCATCCAAGCATCTGCTAAGGGTCTCACCAGACGAGTGGTGAACACGCTACCTACCTTCACCTAATGTCATACCTTGAAACCCAGCATTACTTTCCTCAGTCGTGGGTTGTCTGAGAAAATCCAGTCAGCTCAAAGATGGGAGTCAACAACGAAAGGCAGTTTCAAGATAGTAAGGATACCATGCTGAAGGAAAATGGGCAACTCAGTAGGCAAATACAAAATTACACTCTTTATCAGCAGCCAGCTACTTCCTCAGGTAGTGCCTGGGATGTTGGAGATAACGAAGTATAAAATCCACTGCTTCACATCACCTACTTTCCCCACCACTAATTCTACTGCAGGTTTACTATTATCCTAACATCCAAACCTAGAAAATTCCTCCTGTATTCTAAACAAAGAGGTCTTTTGTCATTACCCTTGACAACGGTTCGATGTTTATTCTGTAGTTGGCAGCTTGCAGCAGGCTTCAGAACCCCAGCCTAACCCAATTCGGAACTGCAAGGAAACAGTATGACCAGAACAACAGAACAAAAGAGGATTCTTCCCATCCCACAAGCACAAGTAAGAAGTAAGAGCACTTGAATGACTTCTAAGAGGGAAGCAAATCGCAACAAGGGAATACACCAAGGAAACCAATTCATTAATATACCCTGAAGCTTAAAAAGTAATCAAAACATGTAAAACAATTACTAATCCAATTTAAAAATGGTTATTACAACTATCTCCCCATTTGCAAATAATTTGAAAATAGGGGGGAAAAGTTTTCCAGGCAATCCCACCATCATACTTCTCTACATTTAATTTATATGCCTTGGGATTTGATTATCAAATAAAGCCTAGTAGATCTTTCTCCCTCTCACATCTTCAGTCTCATTCTTCTTACACCTTCTCCTTGTTATCCTTAAGTCTCCCTCTTCCCCAGAAATCACTGAGAAAAGCACCAATATTTCAGCAATCAGAAAAACCCCCAAAACTTATCAGTACACTGAGCAAAGTGTGTACAAAACCAGCCAAAACCCCCTGCAACCTCAATGAGCCATCTATCATACCCCTTCAATCAAGGCAACCCCATGGCTCATACAGAAATCTTAACAAGAGGATGCGGCACATACAAACACGCCCGCGGGGTTTGAAACAGCATTGCTGAGTTTGGGTTCCTGTAGGGCTTTGATATACACTATTTATTTAATTTTCTCCAGAAACTGATTGTGACCTCTAGTATTTTTGGTTCAAAGTTTCACTTTGTGGGATGAGGTTAGGAACTGCCATCTGTCTACGCTTCAACCACCAAGACATACTAAGGTAGAAATATCTTGTCAAAAACGGTGTAACAAAAAATGAGAACATACAGCCTGCACTGCACACAGACAGAAACAGGGAGAAACAAACATTTTTAGTGACAGCTACGTTACACAGTCGCATTTACTGAAAGAAGTTGACTGACAAAGTAGCTTTTATCTGAGATAAAACATCTCATTTACTTTCTAAAGTGTTCTGTGGTAAACATTTCTCTTTTTTTTGTTATAACTGGGGATAACTATTTTAGCAAAGAAATTGCTTATTTACAGTAGCTTAAGCGGCAGATAAATCCCTATTTAATTTATTTCCATGCAGAAGATAAAAGCTACCTCAGTAAAAAGTTATTTTGTCAGTCAGCCTTCCACTAAATATTTTCCTCTCCTAGCCATAGGCGTTTTCCTGTCTTTTGAAACAAAAATACACCACTCCTATGAAATCCAGGGATGAAGTGGAAGGAAGCACATACAAAAGCAACAAGGCAGGCATGGCTTTTTATCAGCTGGAACAAACAGATCATATAGCTGAAGAGGGCAAGTCTAATTCCTGCAGGCTGGAGGGATTCACATCTAAAATGCATCTAATCTACAGAATGGAATGGAATATGGAACCTATATGGACAAAATAAAGGATTTAAGGAGCCACAGCAGATCCAGGAGCTACCCTAACTTCAAAATGATGGGCACTGCACTAGCTTTTCTATTTTAGGAAAATAAACTTAAGTGTCCAAAACCACCACTACCAACCCCTACAGGTCATCCTTCACTTCAGCTCCACTTCATACACCAAGTAACAACCCAGGCTGCCCTCTCACAGCATCACACCATCTTTCCAAATGAGCTCCCTCATGGTTGCCTCCCTGGTCTTCGCAGCCTTCCAGCTGCTGCTTTCTCTCCCCTTAGTGCAGGATGCACGCACAAAGCGCAAGCACCCAAAGGCCCCGGGAACACGAGTGTGCAAAACCGACCCTACCAATACACTTCGTCCCACCCAGAGGGATGGAGAGCAGCCTCTTGCCTGTCCGTTTCCATCATCTCCTAATGGTATAACCTGCAGAGGTCCCACTGCAGCCAAACGTGTTTCCCTGGAGGGGACCACGGAGAGCAGTTTGGGTGCTAACTGCCCCTCACTGACCCTGACAGCAAGTCCTCGCAGGCAGATGGAAGCATCACCCCTAAAAGAACCTGTTTCCCTGCGTATCTCAAAACTCACAAGGCCACAACAGCCCCATCCACCCCACTCCCCAAAGGCAGGGCACAAGGCCAGGGCACATCCTGATGCTGCCGAGGCGCCCAGCCCGCATCCTGAGCGCTCACCCTGCGCTCGCTCTCCACGCCCAAAGGTGCCCCAGCACTTCCAGGGATGCCTTTTCCCTCGAGATTCTTTTTTCCTTTAATCTGAAATCTTCACAAATAATCCCCCACTGCCCTGCATCTCAGGCACTGCCCTGGCCTTTATCAGAAGGGCTAGAGGAAAGCATGGCATCTTCTGTTACATTTGTATGGAGAAGGCACAGAGCTGGAGATCCAGGACATTAGCATAATGACTTTTAAATTACAATAATAATGAAGATCCTTTAACAAGCCTCAAGTAAAAATCCCAAGTTTACTGCAGCACAAACGAGCTCTATCCTAATTTGTGGTTGCTGATAGTCAATAACCTCACTAAATGCCACAGGAGATTAAAAGTCAAAGAAATGTAAAAGGAGATACTTGAGCTTGCATGTCCTCAGAAATGCTGGGGTGCCTATCCCTCACCGAAGAAACCAGCCCTACTGAGGAGCACTACCTTCCCCAAACTGTATGTTAGTTCATGATGCCTTACATTTCCGAAACCTGTAGCGTGCAGCCAGGTCGGTTTTGTGCGCACTGGTGAGCCAGGCGGGGTTCCCAGTGGAGTTTGCACTCACATCTATTGTATCTCAGCGAGCTGGCGCTGATGATAAGTGGGACTACGTGTGGCAGCAGAGCTGAGCAGGTGCCAGCAGCATTTGCAATGTGATACCCAGGCAAACTGGTGCAACGCTTGTGCAAAGTCGAGGCTAGCACCGGCCTTCCCACCCCCAGCATGAGTGGGGACCGTGGTATAACGTTTAATATGGGCAAATGCAATGTGACTTGAGCAATGTTTAACCCATTTTGTGACCGGATAAATCCCAATTTGATGTTACTGTGAACATCACTGTGAACAAAAACTAACTTTTTAATGCTCCTGTCAATTTAAGCCCTATATTTATTAATAACTCTCAGAAATCACAGACAGACTGACTCTTGACCACCCGTTTGAGGAGCCCAGAGTAAAATCCTGCACCCCTAGAAAGCAAGGGCCAGATTTCAGCAGGGCCCAGACTTCACTCCAGTTGTTAAAACAACATAAACCTAATGATGCTATGTGCAGGCATGGGAATACGAAGCCAAGCCCTGCTTTGCTGTAGGAAAGCCTTGAAGGTACAATGGAAAAAGGAGAATGTGTCTTTTTAAGGGACCCTTTGGGGCACCCCTGGAGCACATCTGGATTAGTTTCATTGAGAAGGGGTCCGGTTTGTTCACTCAGACAGCTCTGCGAAACAGGCTTGGGCAGAAGGGCACCCAGAGAGATTATCTTCAAAAGAGATTGACTTCAAACACTCTCTCCCAATCCAAAGCAAAACACCCACACCACCCACATTCCTCCCTCCTCCGCTGGGGTGGGGTCCTGACCGGCTGCAGGGACACAGCCCAGCAGGTACCACCGTGCCAGGGTGAAGGCAGAGCTACACACCCCCAGCCGGCCCAGGCTGCCCACCGTCCCACTTCTGATAACATTCACACTGTTGGAGTAAGTTTTAAACACCAAGTGTATTGTTCTCAGGTTTTATGAAATTGATTATCTTTGCCTGGTTTTCATGATTCTTAAGGTTTTGTTTATATGCAGATGGGCAAAATTACCTCAATAATCTCAAATCAAATGGAAAAAGCAGTAGTTTTAGCAAAGTAGCAAAGTCTCCAACTACTGTAATTGAATAGTGTGACTCCTCACTACCATCACACACATGCCTCCACAGCACAACACATGGCAAGGAGGGAGTAAGATTTTTATAGCAGCAGTGTGACTTCCCATTCATATATAGATCGGATTCCTCAAGTTCATAGAGAGCTCTGATCCTCCCCGGACCTGAAGAGTAGCTGTGAGTAGGGCAAGATTCTGTGTTTGTCTGGGTTGAGAGATTAATGGCTACTCCATAGACACGTTTTTCAGTTAACTGGCAGGTCATTTTTGCAGATGATTTGCAGGTGTTTTGCAACACTTAGAGATAACCCTGTGGAGTACTTCTGTCTGAGTTCTGTGTTTTTTCTAAAGACTGCATCAGATAAACCAGAGAAAGCAGGCAGGTGAGAGTTTCCTGGACGCAATCACACACTGCCAAACTCTGCCCTTTCAATTTCCAAACAGCAAACTTCTCCAAATTAACGTCAAATGGAGGTCAGTGCTTGTCAAAATTATTTAAAAATCCTATCCATAAAAAAGCTTTAATCTTCCAAATTTTTCAAGACATGCAGCGGACAGCCAGTTTTGATCAACATCACAGCAGAGTTTCAAAGGTCACACCTTCACCAAACATGAAAATGATCAAGCTCCCGTTACTTAAGAAAACAGAGATTTTCATTCCTACCCGCGATTTCATCCATTTAAACTGTGTAAATCATGAGCTTGAGAAAGGAAAAGATAATTGAGAAATGTCATCTGTTTTTCTGGTCTGAACACTCTCCTCATCTAGTCTAACCAAACGTCTTTTCCAAGCTTCTTGCTCCAAATTGAGCTCTTATCTTCTGCTACTAGATAAACAGCTACTGGTTCAGACAGACAATGACCACGCAATCACCTGCGCCTTAATCCAAATGTTTTTCTTTAAGGTCACAAGCCAACTGTCTGTTTTTTTCTGCAAGTCCTCACAGGACATGGAAACGGCATTTATGAGCTACCTTACCACAGTAGCTGCCCCCCAGCATTTTGGAAGAAACATGAGTGGCTTGTCAGGTGATACACTGCAGTAAATTCAATCAGTTCAGTTAATATCACTTTCATTTTCCTGAAGCAATAAGGACCTCAGGTCTGCAAACACAGGGGAGAGAGAGCACAGCTCGCTCCCCCAAGGCCCCACAGCACACCATGACTACTCAGAGTAAAAGAAGCACTGCCAGGATTATGCCACAGTTTGATCATTTCAGTTTTTTTAAATACAATCATCCAGAATGAAGCATCTCCCAAAGCATCATTTTATGTACCTAGTACTTTCAGCTATTTTTCGCAGAAAGAATACAAATATTAGCTTTAGGTTGCAGAGAGAGGCGGTGAGGAATGTATCTGGTTAAACTTCTGAAAGTCAACACAAGTATGGGATCGGGTCCACAGTAAACTTTATAGCGTGGCACCTGCAGAGGAAATTACTCATTGCATGATTGATGCCACAATTAGAGGCATAAAAAGTAATTCCATGATAAACAAGCAACAGAGCAGAAAAAGAATACTATCCCAAAAGCACATACATGCTCATATAACAGCGTACGTTGGAGGATATCAACAGTCTTCACACACACACAGACACAAATTCCCTGAGGACGTTAATGGTACAGCACCCCTCCCTCTCCCCTTCTCTCCCTCTCCCCAACAGCACCAACTGTGGGGCTGTATTTGGCCAGTATCTGCCCCTAGCTCTACTAAAGCAACTCCAGCGCAATAAGCGGCGTTACACAGCTATTACACAGCCGTAACTCCTTGCTTTCAGTGTGGCCATTTCCCACAGGAACACACACCAGCAACACAAACCAGCACAGCTCCGCCAGCGTCACATCCACCCGGACCGCACCAGCAGAGAACTGTGCTGAGGTCTAAGGATCGACCAGCCAAACCTCCCGGTATGCACAAGGGAATAAACATGTTTTGTTGCTAAAAAACCCAGCTGAGATACCAAATCTCAACAGCTACGTGTGCGTTCCCTACACCACTGCAAGTTACAGCATTTATTACCTTTATGCAACCACATCAGAAAAGCTTCAGCCAAGGTACCGCCTCAACTGAGGGAGCAGATACCCTTCCACGCACACTCGTATTTATTTACCCTTGTGATCCACATTTACCAAACAACTTCAATCCACAGCACATGGGCTTGATGCATTTTTGTGGTTCCTCTCCAGAAACTTCACAGATAAATTGCTGCCTCAGGAAACCTAAAGCTACGCACTGAACTGCAAGAGGGTTATTTCTGCCCATGCCCCCGTGCGGGTCTGACAAGCAGAATTACGTGCTTTATGAACCTCGAATGCTCGCTTACCTGAGACTGACACTTTCATGAGGGCTTCCAGGGGTCTGTTGTTGTCCAGATCGCGACTGAGTTTGAGTTCCCCAGTGACAGAGTCCAAAAGGAGCAAGTTTAATTCGTTGCCCTGCACAAAGGTGTAGGCCAGGCTGTCAGACACATCAGGATCATGAGCTGGGATCTTGCCAATCACGCCGGAGGGGAAGCTGTTAGACTTGTTGGTCACATAGTTGTTGAAGAGGATCTGGAAGTCCTGCAGCACAGGTGGGTTATCGTTCTGGTCCAGGAGGCGGATGTGCACTGTTGCCCGGCTCACAAGAGGGGCAGAAGTGGCCTGCACCACGATCACGTACTCTGTCCGGCTCTCGTAATCCAGGTCCATCAGGGCGGTGAGGTCTCCGTTGAGTAAGTCTAGCTGGAAGACCTCAGGGATGTTCCCCTCTACGATCTGGTACATGATCTGTGCATTGGTCCCCTCGTCGGGGTCAGCTGCACTGATCCGTGCCACAATAGAGCCCACGGGGCTGTTCTCCTCCACAAAGATGTCAAATTCATCCTTCTCAAAGACAGGTGGGTTGTCATTGATGTCCAGCACAGTCACTTGGATATCCACAGAGGCTTTAAGCGGTGGGCTGCCCCTGTCCACAGCAAAGGCCCGCAGGCTGTAGACTGCCACGTTCTCCCGATCCAGCTTGCGCAGTGTACGTATCACGCCAGAAGTGGGTTCAATGTAAAAGTCTCCATCTCCATCGTCACCACCTTGGAATGTGTAGAGGAGACGGCCGTTGAGGCCCGAGTCGCGGTCAGTGGCAGACAGCTGCAGGACGCTGGTGGAGAGCGGCACGTCCTCGAAAACTGAGCCCTGGTAGCGGTCACGCAGGAAGCGGGGCGCATTGTCGTTGGCATCCAGGATAAGGATCTCAACATAGGTGGTGTCTGATTTCTGGGGGATGCCATTGTCGTGGGCTGTAATGGCCAACGTGTAGGAGGCCTGGTCCTCGTAGTCCAGCTCCATCAGGGTGGTGATGGTGCCTGTGTCTGGGTCAATGCGGAACTGGGGGATGTTATCGTCCAAAATATAAGTGATTCTCGCATTCTCCCCCGTGTCTTCATCAGTGGCACTGATGGTGACAATAGAGGTGCCGATGGGCTTGTCCTCACTGACGCTCACAGTGTAGTGGGAGCTCTGGAAGACTGGGCGGTGCGTGTTGGCATCCGTGACGTTGATGAAGACCTGGACGGTGTCAAAGCGAGTGCCGTCAGAGGCAGTGACTGTGAGCACATACTGCCTTTCCTGCTTGTAATCCAGGGGCAAGGCCAGCGTGATCAGCCCCCCTCCGCTCTGACTGGTGATGGCAAAACGGTTCCTGGTGTTGCCACTGGTGATCTGGTAAGTCACGACGCTGTTAACGTCCCTGTCCACTGCTGTCAGGGTCAGGACGCTGCTGCCCACAGCCGCGTCCTCGTTCAGTCTGAGGTGATACACCTTCTCTGTGAAGGTGGGGTTGTTGTCATTCACGTCCAGGACAGTGATGGACACGCTGGCTGAGGAGGTCATGACCGGCACGCCATGGTCCCTGGCCTCCACCCCAAAGTGATAGTTCTCCACAGTCTCTCGGTCCAGCTCTGCAGCCACCGTGATCCACCCCGTGCTGTTGTTGATCTGAAAAGGGAACCCAGAGTCACCTGCTACGGGGGCTCCTCCAGTGGATGGTGCCATCTCTATGAGTTTGTACTCCAGGCGGGCGTTCTCCCCGGAGTCAGCATCCACGGCCTGGATGTGCAGCACCGAGTAGCCCAGAGGAACGTTCTCCAGTACCGTGGCCTGGAAGGGAGTGCTCACAAAAATGGGGGCATTGTCATTCACGTCCACAACCTGCACTGACACCATGCCACTGGAGTTGATCAAGGGAGGCCTGCCCCCATCCTGGGCTTTGATCCGGAGCGTGTACTCCCGGATAGTCTCATAATCCAGAGGGTTGATCAGGTCGATGGCGCCGGAGAAAGAGTGGATGTAGAACTGACCTTTCAGGTTGCCGCTCACAATGCTGTAGTGCACCTGAGCGTTGCTGCCGCGGTCCCGATCCGTGGCCTGCACCTGCAGTATCTGGCTGTTCACTGGGGCGTCCTCCGGCACCTGGACCAGGTAGCGCTTCTCACTGAACTGGGGGTAGTTGTCATTCTCATCCTCGACGGTGATGTGCACCATAGCCGTGGCGCTGCGTGGTCCCGGATCTTTGCCCTGGTCGTTGGCTTCCACCACCAGGTGGTACTCGGAGACCTCCTCACGGTCCACCGGGGCTCGAGTCCTCACGACCCCGGAGCGCGGGTCGATCTCAAAGACCCCGTCACTGGCTCCCGGCTCCAGCAGGCGGTAAAGCATGTTGGCGTTGGCTGGGGCATCACCGTCGGTGGCGCGGATGGTCAGCACCTCGTAACCCACCTCCAGGTTCTCCCGGATGCTCTCCCGGTACTCAGGCTGCTCGAACACCGGCTCGTGGTCGTTGGTGTCGCTCACGGTCACTGTCAGGTAGGTGGTGGCCGAGCGGCGGCGCGGGGAGCCGTGGTCGGAGGCGGTCACCTTCAGCACGTGGGTGTCCTTCGTCTCCCGGTCGAGGCTGCGGGCAGTGACCACGCTGCCTGTCTCGGCGTCGATGGAGAAGTAGTCGTTGGAGCGCTCGTCGAAGAGCGCCTCCATGGAGTACGCCAGCCGGCCGGCCTCCCCCTCGTCGGGGTCCTGGGCCCGCAGCACGATGACCGCCGTGCCGGCCGGCTCGTTCTCAGGGATGGAGACCTGGTAGCTGGGCAGCTGGAACTGCGGCGGGCTGTTGATGCTCCGCGCCCGCCGCGCTCCCCGCCGCCCGGCGCCCTCCTCCTCCGGCGCCCCGGGGCAGCAGCCACCGGCCGCCCCGCGGGGCTCGGCGGCCGCCCGCTGCCGGGCGCGCCGCGGGCAGGGCCCTCCGCCGCGGGGCCCGGCGGGCGGAACGCGGCGCAGCGCGGTGCCCGCCGCCCTCAGGCGCCCGGCGGGCGGCAGCGCCGGCGGCTCAGAGGCTGCAGCGGCGGCGGCGCGGCGCCCCGCGGCCCCCGGGGGCAGGTGGAGGAGCGGAGCGGCGCGGGGCGGCCGCAGCTCCCCGCCGGCCGCCGGCGCCAGGGCGCAGAGCAGCGCGGCCCAGGACACGCAGGCGGCGGCGGCGGCGGACAGCCGCAGCATCTCCGGGGCTCAGCGGGCAGCGGGCAGGGGGCTGCCGCACAACCCATCCACCCGCCGGGCTGCCCGCCCGCCCGCATCCATCGGCCGCCGGCTCGGCCCCCCCCCCGCGCCGCCCTCGCCGCCGGCCCGGAGCCCCGCGCCCCGTCCCCGTCCGCGGGCAGCGGGCTGGAGAGCTCCAACTTTTCCACCTTAAACTTTGAAGTGAGTTCAAAATGGCTCCTCGCCTCCTCCTTCTCCCACCGCCGCTCCCGAGAGGGCGATTAGCATAAACCTGCCGCTCGTCTCCTTCGCCGGAAAAAAAAAAAAAAAAAAAAAAAACGAAAAAAACGGAGATGAAACACCGGAGCCCCCACGGGCGGGCGCGGTCCCGCGTGGCTGCGCGACACGGCAGAGCCGCCTCGTCCCGTCCCGTCCCGTCTTGTCCCCCTCCTGCCGCCCCGCTCGGCTCCGCGGTGGCGCTGAGCGGCGCAGGCTGCGCGGAGCGCGGCGGGCGCTGCCCGGGGCGGGGTTTCCTGCCGGCCCCGCCCGGCCCCTCCCGGGCGGCGGCGGGGGCCGGGCCGGGTCCGGCCCCGCGGGGCTCCCGCCCCGCCGCCTCTCGGCGACCGACCACGGCTGGGGGGTGGGGGACTGCGCCGGGGGCCGGCGGAGCAGGTAGCGCGGGTGGGACCCCGCTGCCCCCGCCAGAACCGGCGCTCCGAGGGGCGGAGGTGCAGCGGGAAGGCGCAGCCCGGCGGCTCGTCGCTGCCCCCCCCCCCCCCCCCCCCACGCCGTAACCACCTGTCGTTTCGGATCCGTCGTCCCGAACAAAGTTTAACCGAGTTTTGTTCGGTTAGTACTTTTGTTTGTTTGTTTAAATTCTCCCTTTGGAGGAAAAGAATAAAAAAAAATAGTCAAATTACTTTTCGGGCAGAATCGGCAGCACCTTCCCGAGCCGGGCACTGCCGGTACCGGCGGTGGGTCTGGGGACGCGCTCCCGCTCCGCTCTGAACTGCAGGTGGGAACCGCAGCCCCGAATTAAAGATTTCTGTAGTGCAGTCGGAAATAATCACGTACGAGATACAAACTTGGGTAGTTCGCGGGAGGAAGCAAAGCCAAACCCCTCGTGGAAACGTTGCGCTGCCGATTATAACGCCAATTCTCCCAATTTAGTGCTTTATACCGTTTTCCTTTCGCTCCTTTCTTCGCTGAGATGTACGCGCTGGAGCGGTGCGCCCGGGCTGAGCCTTCATCCCTGCGGCTGCAGTGTCCTCTTGTGGGTACGGCGAGAAGGAGGCAGGCAGCGCCCCGGGACCGGACGGGACGGGTCGGGATACCCGCCCGGGGTGCGCATCCCGCCACCGGGGCCGAGTGCCGGGGCCGATCTTGCGTGCAAGAGCGGTGCGTGCGAAGAAGACCCGGGGCGGGCGAGCAATAAGCCGCGCAGGGCTGCCGGCTGGGATTTTGCAAAAGGATGTGCTTCGTAGGGGCTGGAAAGCAGCTTTTGGAGAAATCTCCTACCGTCAGTTCGGGCTCCTCAGCACTTACGGGGACTGTGGAAAAATCAGGTTCTTTCAACCGCTTTCATCCCCGGAACTGCATTATTGCAGGGGGGAAAAACCCTCCACCTGGATTAGTGCCAATACGTCTGTCAGGGGGAAAAAAAGCTTTATAAATCGCGGTTTTGGAAGATGTTTAGCTGATTCAGCTTTACTCAATTAGATTTTTTTTCTTAAATGGAATTTAGAGGCTTAGTTGGCTTTTCAGACCCTCCGATGAAAATGATAGTTCATGAAAAGGAAGGGGAAAGAAATAGATTAAAAGAAATTCCTCCCCTTTACCAAGCTTGAGTGGATGTGGTGATCTGTTTTACACTCCACAGACTGAGCAACTCCCGCTGTAGCTGGTTAAATCATGTCAATATTGACCTGGGATCTGCATAAGAAAACTCGAAAGGCCATACTTTTCTTACTTCCTCTACGCTTTCTTACTGTGATGCTTAATGCCCGTGTTTTGAAAAACAGGTTTTTGTTACAAAATAATCCTTTAGTATGGCCCTTTAAAAATCAGATCCAAGTACATGTTTCTGGAGTTTTTATTACGTAAAATAGATCCACGAGAAAAGAGAGTTTAAACATTTTTTCATTCAGTTTTGCTGCAACGAGAGGAAATATCCCTGAGTCCGGAAAGGGAAGGTACTGTAAAAGCATCTGTATTAAACCAATTATGTACATAATTAGACAAAATTCTCCATCCTAGTCCTGTTTGTATGACTTGTCCTCTATTTTCAGTTAATTTTGTCTTGTTTATCCGACGTGTTTCACTGTTTTCTCATTAGTTGTATAATCCCTGTTGTTCCTTTCACACATTACACCCCTTGTCATGTAGTTTTACTGTAAAAATAGATTTCAAATGCAAAATGGTGACTACGGTATTGAAATGCAAGGCCAAGTCCTTGCCCTAGTGAAAGGAGTTGGGGTATTTAACACGTTGACAACTCAAATCGCTTTTCAGACACAGGCATGGTGAGGTGTCTCACACCTCATCCCGTGTTGCTCCTTAGAGAAACGGGGAGGGTCGCTGCTTGGGCAGAGGTCGGGGATGGCGTGATCTGTTTCTGCTGGGTCTGGAGGAGTCGGAGAAGGCAACGGCGAATCCGAACACTTGGTAAAGGCGACTCAAGGTGGGGAGGGAAATCAGAATTACCGCTGCCTCATGTTTTAACTGGGAAGTTTTTAATGAAGGCTGGTCCTTCTAAGAAAATCAGATGCTCCCTTTGGGTCTGATTCTGCAAATTTTCTGCTATAAGCTGCCCCTTTCTATAGAAGAAATCACACTGACATCACCATGATGGGCGACATTCATAAAAATATGCAAGTGGGCGAGGTTTCGCCTGACCCTTTGTTTCCTTGGTACCAATTGATGACATACTCATTCACGGTTCAAAAAATACTCTGTTTCGACTTGTCTGGTAGTGAAGTATTTCAGGTTTCTTTCCAAAGTGAATTTAAAACAAAACTGAGAAGCTAAAAAAAAAAACCCAAAAACCCTAACCAGGCTAGCATTTTTGCCTTGCTCCATTCAGAGCTCAGCTCTACAAAAATTATAATTAAACTGCAAGGGATTTTCTTGAAACATAAAGTTTACAAGACCAGGAAGGAGACCAAGAAGCATCCCTTCATTGAAACTCTGCTGTGAGATCTGTAGGCCGGAGGAAGAGGAATGCAGAGCTGGGGTTGCCTGCATCTCGATCCGATCACATTTTTAAGGTGGGGAATGAAGTGAGTCAGTGTAAGATCCATCCCTGTGGAGGAGGTGGTTCTCTGGAAGGAGCTGGAGCTTTTCTCATCTTGGCCCATCCATACTTTAAGGAAAGGCTGGAAAATTCATGTCGTGCTACAAACAATTCACTTTTTTCTTAAGAATAAGTGCTGTAAAAAGCTTTTTGTCATGGGATTTGTGAAGTATATTGCAAAAAGCTGATATGCAGTGTGTCTCCCACCCCACCAACCAGTGGTTTTATCTTCTAAACTCTTACTGGGAGGGAAAATTACTACGAGAAGAAAAATGATCCTCAAATTTAGGCACTCATGTAACACAGAATATATCTTGTACAGGATCTCTATGTACATAGTGTTGAACTTCAATTGATGCATGTAACGCATATTCGTAACTGCATTTGTTTACTTCACAAACGCACTAACGACCTATTCCTGCTAAAGTAACGCTCTGAGAAAACAAGCTGGGAAACCACAACAGGTTGCAATAAAGCAGCCTTTAACCACACTTTATTCCTCAACCTTTCAATTTTCCAACACCTGGAAAGAAAATAGGATTTTTGTGCCATACATTGGGAGTGAACAAAAGTAGGTTCTGGAAGGGAACATTATTTATTACCCATGTATATTAGACATGAAAAAACCCTGAATAACAAATAACCTGCTAGTTTTCAGGCTACCTGTGCTGGTTGCTGTTACATCCTACCCTCATGGTGGGGTGTCTTCCTTGTCTGGGACCGCACGTCAGCAGAGATCTGTCTTCTGTGAGCCCAGACAAAGTCTAGTAAAAAAGAAGCAAGGGCAAGCTAGGAGGAATTCCTCAATTCTGAAGGCAAGCCTTGCCCTGATGCTGTTCCCTCGCCCATGGCAGGTGGGAGACCAGGGCTGCTGCTGGCTGACTCAGCCCTCGTACTCCAAGGGTCCCTATCTGACCGAAGCACCTGCAGGAGACCTCATCCCAGTGCAGCAGGCAAACTGGACCTAGGACTGGTACGGAGCCCTGGTGTCACTCTAGTGAATTTAAATTGGATAACATTGAGATTTTAGATAATTTCTCCAGTCACTACAAAAAGAAAGCATGGTAACGGTAACAAACTGCTCTGCGAGCAGGCGTTTGGACTTCCAGTGCCGATATGAATCGGTCCAACCCGAGAAAGCCCAAGTGAGGAAAAGTCATTACTTTTTTCAGGTTTCATCTGAGTTTATTTTAGGAACAGAAGAATTAGTTTGAGCTCCATAAGGTGAAACTTGAACCTTCACCTATTGCAGGAACCGCACGAGTTTGGAAATGTTTCAGAAAAGAGTTTTATTGCTAACATTCATTATTCTTAAAGCCAAGAACGGATTCCAAAACGCTGGGATCCTTATTGCAGGAATTATGTTCATGGCTTCTTGGCTGTATGTAACTTTTCTTTTGTAGAAAGGGGAGAAACAATTTAGAGCTCTTAGACAGCGAGTTTGTTGTAGCCAATTGTACTGCAGCTTCTGTTAAAATCCGCTGTGCAGATAGCAGCGATTTGGTGTTGGAACTTGTTTATTTCTTTAATACCATCCATTTATAATCCACCCTAAGGAGCTCAGCTCCACCCTTCTCAAGCACCGACTGAATTTCCTCACTCTAAATTGCTTTGGGTATTTTTTTTTTTCCTCTCTTCACTTACATTAGCTAAAGGCTCCACTAGTTACAACATGCAAATAGACAAATAAACTAATAGAACAGCAAATTTCATACCCAAAAATTGCATGGTGGCCAAGAGCAAATAGAAGCTGAATATGGCTCAACCTTTATTTATGGGAAAAGTGACGCAGAGGCTACTGCATCAGAAATGTTGTCCTACAAGCCAACAAGCTCTGTAGCAAATTCTGTTACAAACCAGTATATAAAACCCTAGATTAATGCTCCAGTCCAAGTAAGCAGAGTAGAAAGCCCAGACCTATAGATTCATGTGATTTTCTTTTCTTTTCAGATCTGTTCTATACAATAACAGAGGTACCGAGTGAAAAACAAACCCTTGGAAACTACCTTTTACCATTTGTTTTGCAGGACTCGCCCTTTCTCTCTCACAAGGTCTCACCCTACGTTGTACAAACAGATTAAAAAATCAGCTCTCATGGCTTTGCCCAAGAGGTTCAGGTGAGTTTGCTGCCAGTTTACTGCCAGCCCATCAAAACAGAGGTGCAGCAGGACAGGTTTCCTTGCTTTGCCAGCTTCTGTTATTTAATCAGGGGATTAGGGGACTAATTAACATGAAAAGAGTGCAAACGGTAGACACATACAGCTTGGCTAAGAGACAGGTCAGGACTGGAGCAGGCTGGAGTCTAATAACACATTACAAACATCCAGGTGTAGTCACCAAGGAGCAGTTACTGATGGTGGTACAAGAACTTGAGGAGCAAGGAGATGACACATAAAATGAGTAGATTGGGTGGCAAGATTCAGGTACTGATGGAGACCTTTCTGGCTGTGAAGCAGTCTTCTGCAGGACTGCACAGCATGCTCATGGGGTAGGCACGCTCTGCATTTACACGGGAGTACGAGGTAATGTCACACCACCGTCGGTAACTGCTCCTTGGTAACTGCACCTGGGGGCTTGTAACATGTTGTTAGACTCCCACCTGCTCCAGTTTCTCCCCCAGTAATTCCTTCATCTCTCTCTAATCTTTGGACACCCATTTAGTGCTGAAACATCATTTTCTAGTGATTTTAATGGCTCCAAAGTATTTTTTTTCCAGAGTGAACTAATATTTTCTGGACTTTTTATGGTTTATATAGAGATGGGATTAGGATTTTTCCTCCAATCTCCATTAATCTGTGCTTATCAGCACCAAGCATCATCTGCCGTTATATTGTCCACTCGCTCAGCACCACGAGATTCTTTTTCACCCTTCCAGAAGCTGGTTAAATTTGATGTTATTCAGTTCAACAAGTCTGGCTATTTCTGTAACATCTACACACTCAGTCACCTTTCTGTTCAGCTTTTTCATGGCGGTGGGGCTTTGTAGCCTGTTTTCCATGGGCTTGCTGTGGGCTCCTCGGACACAGCAACATTTGCATTGGAAAAACACCAAGGGAAATTCTTTCAGCTGCTTATGAAAGAGTATCCAGCTTCTGGTGGATGGGCATGAAGGCGGAGTGAAAGCAAGGACACAGTGACTTTGGTCTAAACTGTTCCTGAAGTTCAATTACGTTTAAAGACAAGGTATTTCAGACTCTTGGGGGAGGAAGCACATAGCTGTAATGAAACACTTGCAGGCAGGGGATTAGTTGACCTGTTGGAAAAATACAAACGTCAACTGAAATGCTTAACGTGGGAATATGAAGCCAGCGTAACAGGTCGCTCGGATAACGGTGGGGTTTGCAGCTTTGTGGCCATCTCAGCAAAACGACCGAGAAGGTGATGTAGGTGTTCAGCATCTCTCTTAATCACTGCATTTTTTGCAGATGAGATATTACAGCTATCGCTATTTCCTCCTCTTCTGTAGTGTTATTTCATAGCTAGAGTTTGATGGGAAGTTAACGTCTTCGTTTCTAGTCCTGGTCTGGAAGCACACCATGACCAGCATCACTTTTCATCTTTTCCCAAGAGGCCTACGAAGGATCATTTTTTTCTCCTGGATGCATTTTGTCACATATTTCTGAGGGTTTGTCATCACCCCCAGGGCTTGGCAGCTCTGCATGTGAAAAAATAGGAAGGGTTTGAAACGCCAGTACACCAAATTATTTTAAAAAGCATCAGTAAGACTGTGAGGGGCCTCGTTTTAGTCTTTCTCTGTTTCTGGGATGGGTAGGTACACAGAGGCACCATATCCTCCTGCAGACCCCGCAGAGGGGTCCAGCCTGGGTGCTGGTGGATGACCGGTGTGTTACACTGCTGCCGTGCGCTCAGGCTGAGCTTTTGCCCGTGCCAGCTCACCCCCTTGGCCAGATTGTGCCAGGCTGGACTTAGTGCAGCCGTGGGACCATGCCCAGTGAGAAATTTGGACAGGGTTACCCTGTGTACGTCAGGGAAAGCAAAAAGCTATTCTCTGCATGAAAGCTATGCCATACCATTTGGCTTTGTGCCAAAGAACAGTCCTTGCCCTGAATTATTTCCCCGTATAGATTAAATGAAAAGTTAAGTTTCACTTCATATGGATGAAACATTATATTTTCAATGATGTCCAGTCCTTTAACTGTCCACTTTTCTGCTCCTCTACTAGCTATGGAGCACCAAGGCTGATTCTAGGTGGGAACGGTTGTCCTGCCTCTCCAGCAGCCTTCACCAGGCCCAGCACTTATTACCAGATCAGGTCTCTGGTTGCTGGATTTCTTCAGGGATCACTCAATATTGTTTCATAAAAGAGAGGAAGAACATTTGCACTCTTAATGAATTTAGTTGTCATCACTTGTCAGCTTTGTGCTCTGAGGTCTCGGTTAGGTAGCGTAATTATCATTATATTTATACATAGGTAATTATAATCTGGGAAGCATTCCAAATTCTGCTTTTAAGTAAAATTGGTCAAGCCTATTTGCAGCGACTGAAGTCCCCCTGCACACAGCAGCCTCACTGCCACTCTGCGGCAGCAGTGGGAGGACGTGCCATGTGGAAACAAGGGGACCCCCGGCCAGGGGTCATTTCTTATTCTGCCTGGCATTCCCCAAAACACACTTTCCTTTAGGTGTTCTAGCCTGGAAACTGCAACCAGGAAAAAGGGCAAAAATACTCATGACAGGCTGGGGAGTCGGAAAGGCATTAGGCTGCCAGGCTTGTACTCCATCCCTACCACTGCTGCCAAGACATTTTTCCCCGTACCAACAGACACAGGTCCCACAGTCCTCAGGGAAACAAGAGTCACACACAAGATGGTTTCTCATGGAGTGGCTTTGGTTTCAAATCCCAACCGTTGTTCTTGCCCCAGCAGCAACTCCCTGATGAACAGCAGAGGACTCTGAGGAGCTGAAATAGCACCACATGCACCCTGCCTGCTTCTCCAGACCTGACCCACAGCTGTAAGTGCTGTCTTGATGATTCCTTTGTTCTCAGAGGCACGAAATACAAGGTCTTCTCCAGACTTTCCTACTAGGGTGTGCAGCATCACCCCTAGTCATTACCTCTACAAGTAGTTGCACCTTCTGCCATGTCATGTTAGGAAAATGCAAAGGTGCTCTTGGGTTTTGCAGTCCACGGGCAAAGCATCAGGCTAATCCGAGGAGCATTGCTGTAACATTGGGAAGCACTAATCTCCATTTCCACCCCCAGGGCAAAAATTGAAATATTTTCTGAACGAAGAGGAGTCTGAGAGACTCAGACCTAAAAATATTCCTGCAGCTGCCACTGTCACTGATGAAAAATTGGCTTATTCTGAAATTTTTAACACGCAAACCATGCTGTCAGCACAGGCAGGGGCAGAGAAGGGTCCTGGGTTATTATTCATGAGGCATAGCGCTGGGATGCTGGATTTCTCAGTGGTTGAAATTGTTGGACACTGGTAGGTTGCTTCTTGGGAAGCTTTTTAATTTAAAAGAGGAAATTTTCCTACTCTCCGCTTGCCTTCTCACCCAATGCATGTTGCATATACCCTGCAGATGCCAGAGCACCTGGGAATGGTAGAGCTGCTGACACCATACGGCCCTGTACTGTGTCTTATGCTAATACAACCAACACTGCTCCCTGTCCTAATCCATGATCCCTACCTGTTGCACGGCCATGTGGCTCTCTGGGAAAAGCCTCGCTTTTCTCATGTACTGTGACTTTTGTTCAGGTGGTTTGTTCACCTCTAAGATATTATTTTTCTAAAATATAGAAGCGGTCAGCCTTGCTAACCCATTGGGTAGGAGCTGGGTGGCCATCAGAGTACATCCGGTGTAACCTCCCTTCTCAGGTGAGCTCTGCAGCGTTTTTCTGGTCCCGTGCAGCGGAGGGATGTGCTGTTTGTCAGGTTTTCTGCCGATTACTTTGCAGAGTGTTTCTTTGCCTCATGTTTCTTGCTACTTCTGGTGAGCAGCATTTTGGTTTTGATGAGGTTACGCAAGTCTTTTCAGCCAAAATGCGATACCAAATGTGACTGGTATGAGTGAGCTCAGAGCAAAATCTCAGCTTCTCTGTCTACCTGCCCTGTTATAATGACCTAGCTAATGGATCCAAACTCAGCCTGATCCAGAAAATCCTCTTAAATCATGGGAATAGCTGAAAGCAGAATTTGGCCTACAGTGCACAGAGCCTGGGTCAGAGCCAGCGCTCCTGGGCCAGCGATGTCCCCTCCCTGCAGAGCCAGTTTACAGTACCCTGGGTTGCCTTAGGCAAAGTATTTCCAGCAGGTTGAGGCAGGTGATCCTTCCCCTCTGCCTAGCACTGGGCAGGCACATCTGGAGTGCTGGGTCCAGTTCTGGGCTCTCCAGTACAAGAGACACGGACGTACTGGAGAGAGTCCAAGGGTCACAAACATGATGAAGGGGCTGGAGCATCTCTCTTATGAGGAAAGGCTGAGAGAGCTGGGACTGTTCAGCCTGGAGAAGAGAAAGCTCGAGGGGAGACCTTATAAATGTATATAAACACCTGAAGGGAGGGTGCAGAGAGGACGGAGCCAGGCTCTTCTCAGTGGTGCCCAGTGACAGGACCAGAGGCAGTGGGCACAAATTGAAACACAGGAGGTTCCCTCTGAACATCAGGAAACACTTTTTCACTGTGGGGGTGACCAAGCACTGGCACAGGCTGCCCAGGGAGGCTATGGGATCTCTGCCTTGGAGCTGTTCAGAAGACACCTGGCCATGGACCTGGGCAACCAGCTCTAGGTGGCCCTACTCAAGCAGGGGGTTGGACCAGATGGCTTCCAGAGGTCCCTTCCAACATCAACCGTTCTGTGATTCGAACAAGGACAGTGAACAGTGGACAAGGGGCGGGATAAAACGACAAGAAAGATGCAGCTAGGTGAGTTACTGAGGCAAAGCAGAGGCGAAGGACAAGTCTGCCAGGAGGGATCCCTGGTTAGCGCGCTCTCTCTTCTGTCCCCGTCTGACACCAGTGTTTCTTAGGACTTACTGAGATGCAATGCTGCAGTAGGAGGTGTCTGTAAAGCAGTAAATGGGAATCACCTCACAGCTTGGCAGGGTTCCTACCTGGTACTGAGCTTCTCAGGACGGTTGTCAGTGGTTTGTAGTCAGCCTGTGCCAAGCCAGCCCGTCCTTCTGTGACACTGAGCCAGGCTAACCTGGAAGAGCTGCCAGTATCCGCCCCGTCCCTCCTCTTCATCACCTGGGTCAGACACAGAGGTTTCTTTTGGATGTGCAGAGGTGATGGGGGGGTGATCCAAGAGACATGGCTCCTCATCAAGCGTTTTTCTGTGCTTTTCCCTCTCCCTTGGAGTCTGAATCCCAGCAACTGGAACTGGTTCGGGGCATGAGCTTGCAGCGCTGCAGCACTCGATCAGAAGCAGCTGGCACGTCAAACGCACACAGTGAGGCACGGACCTCCCTGGCAGGCCTCACCGATGGCGTTCATTTAGATCGCTGAATTATCTGCTGACAGTTTTGCTAAGTGAGATACGCGGGGATGTGATAATCATAGCTGGCATGTTGTCTGCTGGCAGCTCTGAGCCCAGCTTCCTTGCTTGGTCTGGGTTGCCACTGTGTTACTGCTATTAGTACTGGCACTGCAGGAGTTTATCAGCGTATCTGAAAGCCACACAGACCTGTCTTTTCGCTCTTGGCGCTGCCAGAGGCTGGCCATGCAGTGAGGACCAGGCTCGCAGGTGGGGTGGCCACAGCAACCGGTGCTCAGCATCTCTCAGGTCCATCAAGCACCAGTGCTCACCATGGACCATGTTCAGAGCACTGAGCACCCTGAGACACAGCCTGACCAAAGGGTGCAGGCAGACAGGACCCTCCAATGAGTCTGTGCCTGTGCCTTGCATGGAATTTGACTGCACTTGGAGGAACACAGCAGGCAGCTTGAGCCACGCTGGGTCTGCTAAAGGAAAGTCATCTCAAAATGAGTACAAATGTAAGGCGTTGCTGATTTTATAAATGATTCATAATAATTATTCACTCAAAAACACACACACCGACCAAATAAAATGACCATTCCTGCCTTTGAGAGCAAAGTCAAGCCCTCAGGAGTTCAAGTATGTCAGAATTAAGGTGACCTATGCACGCTATACAGCCTTCATAAGTACATGTAGTATGGGAGTATGTTGCAGTTTCTCAGTGTAGCACTTGCGTGGACTTAATAATGGAAATGATTTTAGCCCTCTTTCACATTTAGTTGAGACTTTTCTGGCTATCTTTCTCTATTCCTATCATGGATCTTGTAGATAAACAGCTCCTGCTGGGGTTTTAAATGTAATCTACTGGGAGATGAGATGTGCTTCAGCAAAAGCTTAGTCACCGCTGGGGTCTTTTTCAAATGTAGAAGGTACTGGGTGTGAGTGATACATAAAAATCAAGAATAAGCAGCCCAAAGGGCTGCCTGGCTTGTTACCCTGTCTCTGATGGTGGCCAGTAACAGGTCCTGCAGGCAGAGCATAAGGAGAGGACAAGCAGGTACTGGTGCTTCCCAAAAGTGCTTTCAGCCTGCAGTCATTTGTGGTCCAAAGAATTCCTGACCTACATGACACCTTCATTTTCAATAAATGGATTTTTCTTCCAGAAATTTGGCTGATTGCTCTCTGAACCGTGTAAACTTTGGCATCCTCCTGTGAGCTGCTGTGCAGCTCCAGCACATGTTGTGTGAGAAACCCTTCCCTCCCCATAGCATCTGCCACCTGCCCAGGGTCTCAGACACCCTCAGACCGCGCACACTGCTCCCTTTCTTCAGGACTTCACGGGAAGCCACCACAGTCCCTCCTCAATTATTTATTTTCAGGGTTAATGGCTGTAATTTTTGTGGTAGCTGTTTTTTCCATTATATTTGCCTTGAGATGGGACCCAGCACCTCACATCCCGTTTTTATTTGCAATAGCCGGTTCAGGCTCTATCTCTGCCTGTTGGAAGTTTGAACTGGGTTTTCTAAGGGGTTTCACTTAAACTTATCTACCTTTTATCTGAAAATTTCATCTGCGATTTTAGCGTCCAGCTCCTGGGTATTCCGAAAGCCTTTTACAACTGCTGAAGTAACTGTCATCCTTATTACTTTGGACAGCTGCGTACGGTTGACCGATTTTACCCGCTATCCCTGAAGGTCTATTATGCACCTTCTTCTGCAGATTTTTTAGAAATCAGTTGCTCAGAGCAGCCGCAGCACATGTCAGTGTAGGACTGCAGCTGGGACTCCTCTTCCCTGTGGATATTGCTTGAGTATTCCTGTTTTTTTGCCAATTGCTTGCCGACATAAAGACACTCCCTCTTACTCCACGGCAGCTACGAGCTGTTGTTGAAGGATTTCCCTGACGCCTTTTGAAAATCGAGTTGACTGTACCTGTTGGGTTTTGCTTGTCTGTCGACACTTGCTTGTCGATGCTTTCGAAGAGCTCTTACAGGTATGTGAGCCATGACTGCTGGCACTAACTGTGATGAATATATCATATTTATTAAAATATATCATATTTATTCACGTATCCACACCACTAATGCCTTCCAATAGTTTCTTCACCCTGTGGAATGGGGAAAATAAAAGTAGTCCCTAGATAGTGACAGATTACTGTATTCATGTTTCCATATATATTCTTATCCCAAAAGACTGCCTGGCTCCCATCAAAGAACAGGGAATCGTGCAATTCACCTTCCAGCCACCAGGTAGAGGCAAAAAGCCGTCGCAAAATAGCTACCGAGGCGGTAATATAACCGTGTTTCCAAAATTCTTGTCTGATTGACATGAAACGAAAGCTTCTGGCCAATCTGTCTGCATGGTTCTCAAAATAGGTCTGGCCAAATTCAAATATAAAAATTAATTTTGAATCTCATTAGCTCTGTAGTCAATTAGTTAATTAGAAAGCAGTTGTAGACAATCGGTATGAAGCACACTCTAATTATCCCTTCCTACCCAATGCATGAAAAATCAATCATGGTAGAGTTGCTCTACCTTTTAAGGCAATGACAACAACAGCGGAGTAAGTGTTAGCTCTCTCAAAGAACAGCCAGTGAAGCTCTTTAGAAGGAGTCTTTCATAGTTGGCCTATTAAGAGTTTCCTAAATCACAGTCTTTTCAAATCTGGCCTTATGAAAATAATAAGTTTTTTTAAAAAAGGCCAAATCTTAGCACCAAAACTCAAAGGCATTAAATTCTAAATATACACAACAGTATCTGTATTACATTCCTGTTGTTTTCAGGGGTCACTTGTAAGAAGGAGAAAAACAAATTGGGCTACCAAGGACAAAATTTATTCTCTGTACGGGTACAGCATCAATCCTGGTCTTTCAAAGACAAATCTTTTCTTGACCTTATCCGTCAGCTGTGCCTATTGTTATTCACATTGCAGCAGCTCAATGGAGCCCCTGATGTGGATCAGGACCCCATTAGACGGCAGACTATGCATGTATAAGCTTGAATGAGACTGCTCATAATCCATTTCTGTCTTGTAGGAGCAAGGTTGTAGATTTTCAACTCTCCCCCATAATTCCAGCATACAGAACCGCTCATTTACCAGTCAAAAAAAACCCCAAAACAAAATCACAAACCACAAAACTCCACAAAACCCCTTAAAAGTGTTTTGGACTTGCAGGTAAAGTACATCGATATTACAGTTTGGTGCAGCTGATAGATTTTTTAATTTTTTTCAGATGTCATGGGACTTTGAGTTTGGGACTACTGTATGAAGAAAAGTGAAGTGAAACAATTGCTGGTTTCCTAAAATCTATCAGAGGAGCAGAATCTGACACATGCATGATAATGCCTCGGACTATGAATTTTATATGAATATGACTGCATAGAAATGACTGAAATTCTGTTATAACTGAATAAAATTACACATTTTAGGTAGTCCCAACGGCCCTGGGCAGAGGGTGCTGGCACAGGGGAGCAGTGGTACACACCCCTCTGTTCCCTGGCACCGAGGAGGTCCCTGCTTCCCCTTGCAGCACTGCTGGCGTCTAGGGCGGGGGGAGGACACAGCTCAGCTGGTTGCTGATGCTATGGGAGGTGTTGGATTTCTCCCTGCTGACAGCACTTCATTGTAAAGTTTTCATTTCACCTGGAGTATGTGCTGGTTTTACCATGTAAAAAACTCTAAAGATTCAACTACATCAGGATGGGGTTTGGTTATAGGTGCTAGGAAACTTCTCTCAACAACCCAAAATTCAAAGCCTAGACAGTCCTTGAGTCACTCCTTCCCTTTTCCCAGGATCAGTCCAGCAGGAAAAGTCATCAGTTGGAAAGCTTTTGCCTGAAAATATCATCTCTCGGCCCCACAGAGCAGAGAGGGCAAACGCTGAGCCCAGTCCCACATCTGGAAGGTGCTGTGGGACACCTGAGGATGGCAACACGGGCCATGGAGATGTGGCTATGCCAGTAAGGCATCACTGCAGGGCGTCCCGGCGTGGCCACACGACGCCCTCTCTGCCATCTGAGCATGGCAGGCAGCGCTGGGAGACGCGCGGCTTGGCAGCACACCGGTGGCACTCAGCAGGCTGGCACTCCTGTCGAAGAGCAGCCTCCCTCTGCGATCCATCCTCCAGCCCCCATAGACCCCTGAAACCCTGGGGTCTGGTCACCTCCCCACAGGGCAGTGTGGTGCTTCGGTCCGTAGCCCCAGGACCGGTCTTTAATTGCATTTTATTCCATTTGCTGGCAATCACCCTGAAACTCGTCCGTGCCTTGCAGGGTCAGCTCTTCCAGCCTCCTCACTGCAACGTGTTTACCAACAGTAATTTAGCGCAGTGAACCTGCTTTTTCACCAGCTGAAAGCTACACGGGAAGAGTGGAAACTTCTTTTTTGTCTGATTACTTAGAGGGACTAAAGCAGAGAAGATCCCTGTGAGACAGCAGCAAGCCAGCGATGCCAGGACGAGTGGGAGGACCACAGAGCAGGGATTGAGTGTCAGCCAGCACAAGAGGTAGAGCTGGCAGTGCCTTGGCCTGTCCAGCCCAGCCCCAAAGAGCATGCTGCTTTAATTTTAGCTTTTGTTGAATATTTTGTAATGCAAAATGATAGCCTGCACCTAGTAATATCCCCAGGATGAGGATGCTGCTTTAGGCATGGCAGAGTGGTGCAGGCCAAGACTTGGGTGAAGATCAACACCTGGGGCCCCAGGTCTTGGAGCGATGCGATTGTATCCCCTTGTGAGTTTGCTTCTGTACGAGTTTCATTACATTTCAAAGGAGTTTTAGGCTCTGATCAAAGCAGAGAGAGGTTTAATCTGTTTTACAAGATGAGGGAGAGGGGTGAACACATGATGAGGAGGAGGAGGACAAGGAGGAGAAGAGCTGCTGGGGAGTAGGAGTTGGAGAGTCTGGGAGGCAGGGGATTGCTCTCCAGAAGCCCTTGTCAGGCGAGGAGCAGGGTGAAGCAGTCTGTGCCTGTGAGGTTGGCCCTGGCACCCCTGGGACTTCAGCAGTGAGGCTTGTGAGGGACGGGGGATCTGGAGGAAGGGCAGTTGAAGACTAACAGCAATGTACTTTTAGAAAAGGCAGTCTCGAGGAAAGACCATAAGGATTTTTTTCATCTTTTCTGGACTGACAAGGTTAACTGAGCCTCAGGAAAAGACCTGAATGGCCTGAGGAGTTGCTCTCTGGAAGTGGGCACAGCCCAAAACTGGGGCTGTGACACAAAGCTCCAGCTATGGTACCCTGCGCACAGGCATGCCCAGCATGGATCTGGAGCCAGGCTGGATAAGTCCCAGCTATGCAGCTTCATGTAAAAACCCTATTTTTAAGCCCTTGAGTGTGACGGCAAGGTGTGAGGGTCCTGCGTGGCAGCCGCTGGGTCAGCAGTGTGGACATGCAGATGAGAGTCACCTTTTCTCCCTCAGAATCACAGAATGGTTTGGGTTGGAAGGGACCTTCAGAGTCCATCTAGTTCAACCCCCTGCCACAGACAGGAACATCTGTCACTGGATCAGGTTGCTCAAGCCCTGTCCAACCTACCTTAAACACTTTAGTGATGGGGAAGGGCCCTTGCTCTGCTCAGATGAGCTTCCTGTGCCCAGAGCGCACACGGGTCACAACAAACCATTCTGCTTCAAAAAAGGGGCTGACATCCACCTGCTCACTGCTGGTAATCTTTTTTTCATGTGTAGCTACATCAAAATTCTTCCCACAAATGCCAAAATGAGCCAGATGATAAATGGAACAGGTAGTTATTCTGCAGCTGTCAATTATGGCTCTGCCTTCAGCTCATGGTGTGTTTCACAACTGATAGCAGCTACAGCCCTGCTCCTTTCCTTTCAGTCTGACTTTGGAAAAACTGCAGTAATGTGGGTAAAAAACTGGCTGTACGGCCAGGCCCAAGGAGTGGTGGTGAATGGAGTTAAACCCAGTTGGTGGCCGGTCACAAGTGGTGTTCCACAGGGCTCCGTACTGAGGCCAGTTCTGTTTAATATCTTTGTCAGTGATCTGGACGAATGGATCGAGTGGATCCTCAGTAAATTTGAAGACACCACCAAGCTGGATGGGAATGTTGATCTGCCTGAGGGTAGGAAGGCTTTTCAGAGGAATCTGGATAGGCTGGATGGATGGGCCGAGGCCAATTGTGTGAGGTTCAACAAGGCCAAGTGCTGGGTCCTGCACTTGAGCCACAACAACCTCCTGCAATCCTACAAGCCTGAGGATGAGTTGCTGGAAAGCTGCCCGGCGGAAAAGGACCTGGAGGTGGTTGGTCAGCAGCTGGCTGAATATAAGCCAGCGGTGTGCCCAGGTGGCCAAGAAGGCCAGTGGCATCCTGGCCTGCATCAGGGACAGTGTGGCCAGCAGGACTAGGGCAGGGATTGTCCCCCTGTACTGGGCACTGGTGAGGCCACACCTCGAATCCTGTGTTCAGTGTTGGGCCCCTCACTGCAAGAAAGACACTGAGGGTCTGGAGTGTGTCCAGAGAAGGGAACGGAGCTGGGGAAGGGTCTGGAGCATGAGTCCTGTGAGGAGCGGCTGAGGGAACTGGGGGTGTTTAGCCTGAAGAAGAGGAGGCTCAGGGGAGACCTTGTCGCTCTCTATAACTACCTGAAAGGAGGTTGTAGTGAGGTGGATGTTGGTCTCTTCTCCCAGGTGACAAGTGACAGGACAAGAGGAAACAGCCTCAAGCTGTGCCAGGGGAGGTTTAGACTGGATATCAGGAAAAGTCTCTTCACTGAAAGTGTTGTCAAGCATTGGAACGGGCTGACCAGGGAAGTGGTTGAGTCACCATCCCTGGAGGTATTTGTGTGGACAAGGCGCTCAGGGACATGGTCTAGTGGTGGACTTGGCAGTGTTAGGTTTATGTTTGGACTCAATGATCTTAAAGGTCTTTTCCAACCTAAATAATTCTATGATTCTACGATCAGAAAGGTCAGTGATGTCTTAGGTGTTCACACTTAGCCATACTGCTACTTACAAATTACATTACAGATCCCTGATGCCCAATCCAAAAATCAGTGTGGATTTTATTTGTGTCTGCTTTGCTCCAGGAGCAGGTGGTGTTGAAGCTGTCAGAGTGATGGAGAAGGAAAGCTGGAGGTAGCTGGGCTGTCCTCCCTTGCTACACATAATTAAAGAGAACAAATATTTGTCATTAGCTTGTGACTCTTCCAACCTGTGTACGAGGAAGATTCATACTATTCGAAGGACTGTGTAATTAAGTGCTACTAATCCCCCAAACTCCCAATGTAGTAGGATCATGTTAGTTTTAGGGAGAGATGTGGCATGTCTAATTCTGTTCCACAAGTACCTAATGAAATAAGTTGCAAAGTGTGGGATACAATTTGTAAGAAGAACCAAAGGAACCTGAATCTCTGGGGTCTAAGCTCAGAGGAAACACAGCCTGCTCTGCTGCCTGAGGAAAGCACCGAGCTCTGCTAGCTCAGGGAAGCTGAACTCAAATGGACACATCTTCTGCCCCTCTGGTATAAGGGCAGTAAGCCCTTCAGCATCAGGAGAGGCAAGGCAGGCTTCAAACAACCGTCCCTCATCCTCCCGTTGCCTCTGGGCACGGGCACAGGTTGGTCTGCCCCAGGGCACCTCCAAGACATCAGTAGAGGAGAGGACCTGCGCTTCCACCTTCAAAATGATGACGCGGGGTGAAGCTAACACCCACCATGCACCGGAATAAAAACTCTGCCGCAGAGTATTCCCGTGGGATTACGCCCACATTCGCGCCGTGGGTTTGACCAGCACTATTAGACTGAAGAAACACTGGAGGGAGAGCGGGGGTGGCTGAATACAATGTTTGATCAGTCTGTGGTGACATTTCACTGCCCTCCATAAGCTTCAGGGGTCTGTGCTTTCCTCTCCCCTTTCCTCACAGGAAGCAGGGTGAGAGGAGGGATGGTTTTCCTGTTTTATTTCTAACCAGATGATGAAAGGGGGTGCATGGGCCACTCCATGACCACTGGTACTAGGCATGAACCAGCTCCCTGAGAAGCTGCTGGCTGAATTTGCCCACCTTCGTGCCGCTTCTGCCACGGCTCAGTGCAAGAGAAGCACAGCCGGGTGGCTCAGAGATTTTCTTTTGGTGTCATCCCTATGCCATAGGCAGGTCAAGCTGAAGACCCTGAAGTCCAAGGCTGTTTGCAGGCTCCTGCCTGTGCTCACCATCTCCGAGCAGCAGAGAGATGATCTCTTCCAGGATGGATTTGGGAAGGGCAGAAACTTTCCGTTTTGGCATCGGCTGCAGGCAGGACAGGGACGTG
This sequence comes from Rhynochetos jubatus, assembly GCA_027574665.1. Taxonomy (NCBI): domain Eukaryota; kingdom Metazoa; phylum Chordata; class Aves; order Eurypygiformes; family Rhynochetidae; genus Rhynochetos; species Rhynochetos jubatus. Next base: position 16,815,692 of record CM050652.1, read on the forward strand.
TGGCTGATGTCAGGTGTCTGCAAAAGCTGCCTGCAAAACTTGCACACTCTGCTGCTCATTTATTTTACCCACCAAAGGTGGATTTGTCTTGCTCCCTGTGGCATTCAGAAAGAAGCGCTGCAGCAAAAAGGTTTCCTGCAGGGAAGGCAAGGCAGTCCTGTCGGTTGAGTGGTCAACAAAGAGCAGAGCCACGGGCAGCATCTTCTCAAGGGGCTCTCTGCCGCCCAAGTGGGCATGGGCTGAGTCCCCGGCATGCTGCTGCCAGACAAACCCTGCTGAGAGGTGGCTCAGGCAGAGCTTCTGCCTTAAAATACACACAGACGATAAAGGGAAGCCCAGAAAGGCTGTAGCTCTGGAAAGGCTTTTGGCTGGGCTATGTCCCCAGCAATAGCAAAGCATCAAGTCTGTGGAGGTGACATGTCTGTGCCAGCTGTGATGAACAGTTAATAGCCTATGTATGACTGCTGGTGAGAGGGTCAGGGATGTGACATCCTGAGGCATGCAAAGGGCTGGATGGGCCCTTTGTGAGTCTCTGTTCCCCCTCTGCTGTGTCCTACCTACTACAAACTTGCTCCATGTCAGTTGTTGGTCCTTCAAGGAACGTTTTCAGACTCCCTCCATGGTAAAATGAGAGAAGCGTGCACGCCTGGGCTGTAGGTCGCTTCATCCTAGTGCAGGCCAGCTGGCTTGGAAATTGCTCTTTGCTCCAGTGACAGGAGATACCGGCACCCGCACGAGTCATCCAGGCAGAGCGGAGTAAAGCAAAGCGAAGAGACTTCATCAGGGCTCGGTTTCTGCAGCTGCCAGCGTGTGGGGGGACTGCAACTCCTCTTTCAACTGCAGCGCAAGTGCTCAGCCTCCTCCCTCACAGCAGCACGAGGAGCGATCCTCTGAGGCCTTTTCACCTGTGCTTTGTGGCGAGGGGCTTTGACGCAGATAAAAACCTCATTCCTTCAAGTTTAGTCTACTACTGGAGACAAGGGCTCAGAGAGAGGAAGTTGGTACCTCCTTGCCTGTTAGGGAAGAGCTGGCCAAAGCTACCTGCAGTGAGGAGAAGGGGGAGGCTTGAGGAGACTTTGCAGAAAGGACTTTGAGCCTGATGGGGACCAAATGAGGCCAGAGCTTGTCTGGAGAGGCTGGAAAGCTGTGGGGAGCAAGGTATTGATGTTATGGTTTTATGATGACTGGGTAGGCTGCAACAAGGGATGCCATGCACACGTCTGGAAACAGATACTCACAAAAAACAATGGAGGAAGTCACTGGGGTCCTCTCTGGAACATTCCTCAATATGCTGGTATCATCAGTGCTCCGAGAGGGACATCTGTAAAGTCTAAGCTAGAGATGGCTGGGTTTATCTCCACGATCCCTCTGGCTGTAGTCATGAACTAGAACAGCCATCACTCCCTGCCTGCTGGGTCCTGCCTACAGCCTGCTGCTGCAGCAGAACATGAAACATGGGAGTAGAAGTCACTGACAACACCCTGTAGGGCTAGGTTTTCCTAGAAACCAGCCTTTCTCTATGCCTAGCAGATCAAAGCATCAGGCATGGATCCCTGCTATCCAAACTCGCCTACAAATGGCCGCACAGGGTGGTGTGACAGCAGCCTCTCGCCATGAGCCCGGTGCATGTGTAGCCTGTACCTCATCCACGGGGCACTATGGGACCTGCTGAGGACTGGGTAGATTGCCCTGTGTCGGTAAGAGGCAGGGCAGGGCAGCGAAGTCAAGGAAGGGCATCCGCCTTCTGCTCCCCGGTGCCTGGCAGGGTCCCCTTGTGCTGTCTGCCTTGCTGTGCCCTTGCCGTCCTGCCAGCCTGTCCCTGTGCCTGTGCACAGGCTCTCGGGCACAGAAGCTGCTTTCTTTGCTGTTGAGACCTGCTCTCCTTTGAATTATTTTAGCACTGCCAAAATAAAAATAAAATAATTGGGATGGATGACCTATTCTTTTTCAGTTTTATTTCGGCCCTGACAGAAGTTGGCTGAGTTTCAGTGAACTGATTTATACCAAATACTGCTCTGCCACATCCACAGCTTATCTTTATCTACAAGAATGAAAATAACTGTCGGCAGCAGGTTTAAGCCAGCTCATACAGGACCCGCTGGAAGGAGCTGTGTGTGTGTTGTCTTTCAGGTCAGGGCTTTGAGTTGGATTGCAGGTGAGCGTATCTGCCGTGCCCAAGGCCTCTCTGCCCGTGGCTGTCTCAGTGACTCAGCTTGTCAGGACAGCATGGCACTGTTTCAGCTCAGGGTTCAAAACCCAGATGATATCATGCCTGTTTCTGTAAGGACAAGGTGCTACCATCTTTGGTTGTGACTCAGCACCCTGGTGAAGGTGTCCCAGCTGTCTGACTCGAAGAACTGAGTTTCAGGAGATGAAAAAGGGTCTTTTGCACCTTGCTTAAAATAAACTCAATTCTTAGTGAAATCTCACTTAATTATAACCTGAGAATCTAAGTAGGATCTCATACCAGAGCTTACGTATCACAGCGACCAGGCCTCTAGCAAGAGACACAGGATAGGACACTTGGTATGGTTTAGACAAAACACATCCACATCTCGATCATGAGTGCTAGGTGACAGACCCAGGCAGATGCCAGTACAGGAGAAGAGCAGCCCTGCGCAGCGAAATACAACCTGACGTGTTCTGTGCCACGAAATCCTGCAAGTGATCAGCGATGTCAGCTCAACCACATGTCTTCTGATAAATCTCTTCTAGTACTCGGTCAAACCTTATACCTGGCTGACTCTAGGGGACTGAGAAGGCAGTCTGATATTGCTTCTGCCTCTTCTGGGTCTTCATCTGAGAGGTGCAGGAACACTACGTAACCAAGATATGGAGAGGACACTGTTCTCAGTGCTAAAATAACACCAAAGGTTTCACTATTCAAAATGCCTTCAAGGACAGGCAAAGACCTTTAATGAAGGTTGACAACAACAGCAACAGCTGACACTAATACTAGGGCTTGGATCTTCAAACCAAGCTAAGAATACTTCTGTTTGGAATCTAAAATGAGGAGTGGAGGTTGGATTTCCACCTGTGTGCAGGCACTTGGCTGTGTTAGGGATGTGTGGGAGATTTGTTGTGCATGATTTCCAAGAAGTCCTCACCCTCGTCCCCCTCCTAAATTGGCCCCTTGTCCAAAAATATTAGAAAGTGAAATGAGATGGCAATCTCTGGGGAGTGGACTCCTGCTCCAAGTCACTTGCACCTTTTTCAACAAGCATTTAAGGGATAACAGCAAACAGTTTTTAGGGTACTGACCTTGTATTCCTCACTTCAGAAACACTTGCTGCTTCTTTCATGTATTTTCCTTGATTTTTTTTCCCCCAAATAGCTGCACAGCCTCAGCAGGAGGAGTAGGACAACATGCCCCAGGGTAGGGTGACCTATTCCAGGTTAGGAATAGGAGTAACTGCAGGGCTAGGGATTGTGAGCTAAGAAGCAGGTGGCTACAGCCAGCAATTCCTGTGCTCCTCCTAATAGCTGGTGACCTTGTTGCTGGCCTGCTCTCCCACTCATCCAAACAGGAAGGAAAGAAATCAGGGATTTCTGTTTTCCGAGCTATAGGATGAAGTGAGCGTTGGCTCAGTGCTCTTGTTTTTCCTAAGACAACTTGCTGAAGAGAAACTGCAAGAACATCAGGCTAAAGTACCCGTACGAAGTTGTTCAGCCTTGTACAGGCACAGATGCTTTGGCATCTTTGTGCCCAGAAGCAAAACTGCAGGTATTTAGGTTGCCTTCACATTTTTCCAGGTCACCTCCAGAGCTCTTGTCTGGCCAGGCTTTGGCAGGTGCATATCTGGTTATTGAAATTATCCACAGGCAGGCTAAGCCCTGGGATTCTGAAGAAAACACGAAAACTGTGATCGAAGTGGTAAAATACAAAAAAAAAAAAAAAAAAAAGAAGAGGGAAAGTTTCCAAAAATTGAGTTTTCCTTTCTGAACAGTCTGAACTGACCTGTCACTTAGGGCATGGATTCCTGTTGGGTTGTTTCCAAGGATGCTGCCAGCCCCACTGCAGCTGGCAGGGTGGGATAAGGCTTCTTCCTGCTGTTCCTTTGTAACTCGTGTAACTTCGCTATAAAGCGGGGAGCTCCTGTTGCTCACAAACTTGCATCTTGTCAGTCTTTTGTTATTAAAATTCTTCTTGCCATCCATGCACTTCTAATCCCTTTAAAATGTGGCTGGGCTCTTGGTTGCTGTGATAGCCTTTGGCACGGAGGATCTCCTGTGCATCCTTCATGGCGCGATGCTGCTTGCATGGAACTTTCTGCTGCTGCTGCTGGGTGTTACCGAGACTCCTGCCCTACAACCACGGAATATCACACCTGGTGATGAGCCTATGCCAGGGAAGATGCTGGCCCTGAAAGAGAGATGGTGCATGCGGTGTCCCGTGATTCCTAGGAGCTCTATCTTTGCCATTTAAAGATACTTAAATGCCAGAAGCAGCATGTTCAGGGAACTGACAGAATCAGGGGTTTGTAAGAACTTTTGTCCCCTTGTATTTAAAACTTGAGAAGAGGCGTGATGAGAAGAGGCGCGAGATGCCTGCTGCTGAGCTATAAAGGCTTCTTTGTGCTGAATCATCCGGGCTAAAAGGAGCTCTGGCATTCTCCTGCTAAGTGGCCTGGGTTTGCTGGTGGACCCCACAGAGACAGCTTTGTTAGCCGAGACCAGGTGCGGGAGAGGTGTCTGCGGTCTCTCGCCATAATGCCAGCTGCGAAAGGGGTGGGGGGGATAAATCTGTATTTCCTTATATTGGTCTCCCACTGAGTTTTCCACTTAAAGCTGCAGTTTGGGCTAGAGTGCAAGTCAGCGTGGGAGCAGCTGGGGCTTGACGTGAGTTCACACAGATGTGACTGTGCAGACGTGGCACTGCAGGGAGTTCGTGAGAAGAGAGGGGAGGATGCTCCGTCTCCAAAGTCAGCACTTGGATGTGACTTTTTACTGCCTTGTCGAGAGGAGGATGTAGCTGTGGGATAAACACTCATCCCACCAAACTAACCTCTCAATGAAAGCAGCCATCTACCAGCAGCCTCTGCTGTCGCAGGCTTCCCATTTCGCTAGAACGGAGCCTGCATTAAAAAGCTCCCTGCAAGGGCAGTTTTTATTGAGATGGAGCTTCAAAAGCCTGTTTCCATCAGTGCCTGCACGACCAAGCTTCCTGGGAACTCTTGACTACTGCAGCACTCCAAAGGGACCGAAAGCCTACAAAAAGAAGATGATAAATGGCAGTGGGAGTCTCACATCTCCTTCACTTCAGTGAAATTGGATGTGGTGCCCTTATGTGGCCCCTCCTTTTGTTCGTCTTCCCAGGTGAAAAGAGAAGACTGAGTGCTTGTACCGACAGCACTCATGGGTCTCCTGCCTGTGGCTGCTTTTCAGGCGCAGCCTGGTATTCACCGGGACATCTCCTGGCCCATGGGGCAGGTTAGGTCAGAAGCATCTGCTGGTTTGTTTAGAAAGTTGTGCTGGACACTTTTTCCCAGTGTTGGCAAATATGGATTTATGTCCTGATTTCGGCTGGGATAGAGTTAATTTTTTTCCGAGTAGCTGGTATAGGGCTGTGTTTTGGATTTAGGATGAAAATAATGTGATAGCACGCTGATGTTCTAGTTATAGTCTGCTGCCTTTGGTCCCTTCTGGTGCCTCACACCCACCCATGGCCCTTCCTTCCCCAGGCTTACCAATCTTCCCATTTCTTTTACTATTACAGTCTTCTTTTGTCTTTAAAAGACAGTTAAATCTGTAAGAATTTTTTTTCTGAATTAATTCTGTAAGAAATTATGTAAAAGAATTTTTTGTGAGGAAGAATTAGCATTATGGACATTAAAAGACAGGAAATTGTGTATGGTGGTGGTTTGTTTTTTATAAATCAACTGCTGCAAGGGAGAAAATGAGAAACGTTTCTGAGAACAGCTTTCCTTTATATGAGAAAGCAGAAGCTCCATTCCTCTTTTTCTCACACCATCTGTGTTTATTAACTCTAACTATTTTAGAAACAAAACATCTCTTACATCTTTCATGTAAGCCAGGCTAACACAATCCACGTAACCATCACGGCAAGTGCAGGAGCCATGTAGGAAAGGAAGACAAGAAGCTTTCTTTTATGCTTTCTTCCAAGTGTCAGAGGCCTAAGTAAACCGCCTGAGACTCTCCACAGGTCACAGGTAGTACAAGGCAGACGTTACCTGAATTTATGTAGACAACCTGGACCAGCCCTTTGGTGCATCCAACCCAAAATCTTGTTTCCAGCAGTGGCCATGAGAGAACAGGCAAGGAAGACAGTAGGAATAGGGGAGACACACATAATAACGTCCTCCTCCTATGCCCCCAGCCTCTAATCAGGTACAATGTAGTTTATATGAGTTTAGCAACTCTCTATTTATTTTTCCATTAATTTGTTCGTGAATCCAACTGTAAATTCCAACATCTGTTGGCAAAGGGCTCAATAAGTGGACTGCTTATGGCATGGAATGTTGCTCTCCTTTACTTATATTAAACCTTCTTCTCTCACAGCTTCTTTTGATGCTCCTCAGATCTTGTATCTGCATCTGCCAAAAGCCTCGCTCTTGTGGCACCCGAGTCCAACTATCGGTCTTCGCATAACCAGTCAATAATGATCAAATAAGAACTGAGTAACCAAAAAAGTTATCTCCCACCATCCCGAAGGAGCATGACCATAGGTTATGCTCTACGTTTAGTAACCTGGTTTGGGTCTTCCCGAGGCTCAGGTGTCAGCTCTGTTGGATAAACACACTGTGGGCACTGCTCCGCAGAGGAGTATCAAAATGGCAATCAGCATTAGAAGCAGCGGAATTTATTTCTTTGGAAAGGAAAACTTCAGGTCAGTTAGTTATGAGTGTTTTGGATTTTTTTTTCTCCAAATGCTGCTTTTCCCCAGTGATACTAAGCTTATGAGTCTGTCTTTAGAAACACTCTGCATCCCTTTAGCTCTGATTTCTGTTACATGCCGTATCTGAAGTCTTGGTTTGTTTCTCCAGCACACGGTGACCAGCATGGCACATGCATTTCCCACTCCAGTGGGCACATTATGATGCTGATGTCCAGCAGGTAAGTGTTGCACTTCAGTGTATTTACCAATCATTCTCTAAAAGGAAGAACTTTTTCTTCCTGTGGTTTTCGGATGGCGGATCTTATTCCCTGTTTGCTCCCTACACATAGTCCAAGGAAAGGTGTTTCTAGTGGCAGCAATCGTTAATTCAGATAAGCAGTAATTCTGAATGCGTATAAAACACTTTTCCAACCACAGCATCTCACAGCGCTCAGTCTGTCCAAGTCTGAAGTGTTGCCCCTTGGGGGTTAAAGGCCCGGTGCCAGGCAGAGCGCTCCCCAAGCCGGAGCGTCCCAAGGGCAGGTTGCGGGCTCGGCTCTGCCCGTGGCAGGCTCACTGGAAGGGCTCGAGAACACACACCTGCCCATGGTGTGCCCATGGTTGGGGCGAGTCACACCCCGTCAGGCCTCACGGCGGCAGTCTGCGACCAGCCCTCTGTGGTGGGGCTGCTCTGGTTTTGGACCAGCCAGGCTCCATCTCTGCCAGAAGGGTGGCTGCTCTCCGCTCGGGTGAGAGAGAAATAGGGTGGAGAAAGAGCAATGTGATGAGGAAGGGCCCCGGTGATGCGGCAGAAGCAAAGACATCCTGACAGCTGGGTCTCACCTGACTTTCAACAGGTTGGCATTTACATTTTATTTATACATTTAACAGAAAACAGGTAATTAGCAGTAAGATAGGTCATAAACCAACAGTAATATAACACAGATCATAGTTGATGTAACGCTTACTGTCAGAAAAACTCGGTGTACATAAGCCCACAAGATACCATGCATGGAGAGCAAGCACGAGAGGCGATTGCTCCCCAGGTGCTGGGCCGGGGGAACACCCGAAATTCTGGCAGCAAGTGGTTTTTATGATTTAGTTCACATTCCTCCTTTCCCTGTAAACAATTAGGCCTTGATGTAAACCGTCAGGAAATGCTATGATGAGGGAAATGCTCAGGGCTGTGCAGAGGCCATGCCAAGCTTGACTCCAGGGGTGGCCAGGGCTTGGGGCTACCTCCAGTGGCTGCCTGTTGCCAGGGCAGAAGGACACACAGCCACGTGGGCAGGGCTCTGGGCAGGGCTCTTCAGTGGTCCCAGCGCAGGCATCCCCTCCTAGGGCATGCAGCAGTGTCCAGGACAGGCACTCATCCTCCACTCGTTTTTACTCGTTTTCCCTGTGCTTGACTAAAGACCTGTCTGTCCTGAGCTGGAGCAAACCTCCGTGCACATGGCCACTCGGTTCTTCTGTTGGTTGAGATCTGCTGGGAAGGGTGGGCAGACTTTAGGCCCTTCCAGGGCAGCAGGGTGAAAAATCAGGAGTAGATCCATAGCGGCTCATTTTACCTCTTAAATTGTACATGAAAACAACTAATTCAGTGCAGTGACCTCCATGGGGTTACTACGAGGTTAATATCAAGAGTGTATGACTTTTTCTGCTTCCTTTTCCAACCTTCAATCTGCAGTTGATTCTTTTTAATTGGCAAAACACAGGAGTGTCCCAGAGATGCTGCTGAGATGGCAGCAGGAATCAGGTAGGCAGTGGGGCTTGGTAAATTATCTTAATTTAAAAAATGTTTTATCAATTCCGGAGCTGAAAATACGTATTTTTTAAAAGCACACATCCTGAAGTGCAGAACTCCTTTTCAGCAGCAAATCCTCTTACCAGGGAACTGTGGAATATGCCAAACCTCAGCTGACTGAGTGAACAATCAATGCTTGAACTTTTAGTCCATTTTCTATTGCCTCTGCTTTTAAGGCTCAGTCCTAGCTCATCACTGTCAAAATAATTCCCATTAAACTGCTGTGAGCGTGTGCCTATACAGCAGCAGTCATGCTGTTTGCTTGCTGAACAAGGAGCCTCCACCCACTACAGTTTGATGGCTGAATGGGAGCAAAGTCCCTTTCCCAATCTGCTCCCATTCCCTTGTGTAACACTTGAGTCCTCTGGGATTGGCAGAAACGGGATGTGTCCGATTTCCAGCATCAGGACTGTCAGAGATGCTTGTGGGACAACGCAAGGTTAACACCCATAGGGGTGTATTTAAAAGTCATGTCTTTTCTGCTAATTGGACCATTGCAGGAGACACACATTTCCTTTCTTCATTCCTCCTTTGACACTCAGACCATTAATTTCCCAACTGCTTTCTGCAGCAGTCCCAGCTTTATGCCAGACTTGCCTGTCCTGGATCAGCCCTTCCCTTGGCTGGCACAAGGGTCTGTATGACAGTGACAGATCAAAGCAGCCACCAGAACTGGGTTAAAATGAAGCTTGCAAGAACAGAAAAAAACACCAGGTTCATTTTAACCTGGCTCGGTTCCTCAGTCCTGTGCTCCACATTGTCAGGGACAAGTGAAAAAGTGATACTATGGGAGAATGAAGAGCAAATGATGTGTGAAACGACAGCCTAAACTATAAATGGATGGAGATGACCAGTCTCAGTCACCTGGCTTTAGACAATATAAAAATTCTCTCTAAGCCTTCAAGTATTTTTATAGCCTTAAATCACCATTTCTCCTCTCTCTGAAACAATCTCCAAAAAAGGACAGTGGCAACAGTGGCAGAAGAAAACGAGACCAGTGCTGGATATGTGTATAGGGCCAGCAGCTCCCATCCCAGCGCCCGGCCTTGTCCCCGGCTTCCCGAGCTGCCCAGGAGACCGCAGAGGGACAACGTCTCATTGTATTTGCCTGGCTGGTGCAGCCTGCGGAGACTGGGGCAGACTCTGCTCTGCTCAGAAGAGTGAGAATTCAGAGGCTGTGCCGGTTAATTCTGGGAGATGTGTGTCCTGGCTTGCACACACCACTTAACCTGGGGTGGATTTATTCTAGTCTGAACTCCTACCTTCAGGAGGACTCCCCAGAGGGATGAATTCTGACCTGCAGCTCACAGGGATGGGAGGAGAAAGCTCCAGTGCTGCCAGCCAGCCCTTCAGTCCCTTCTGCATCACCCATTGTCTGATTTCTGGTGGGAGAGGGGACAACGACGGTACCTTTTCGGCTTTGGTATCTGCCTATTTGACTGGAAAACACAAGGAAGTGCTAAGCTGCCCCTCCAAAGTGTGCTGGCCAAGTGCTCCAGATCACCCATGCTACCGAGGCAGCACCACGGGGAACTGCTCGTTGTGGGCCCTGACACCTGGGGACCTGGCTCTTGCTCTTTCTGAAAGGTTATCGCTAGGGATTCCTGGCACTGCGGTAGGAAACGTGCCTGTGTGCTACCACTGAGCCGAGCACGGCAGCAAAGCCCCTTTTTGGGTGTGGGGTGTTCAAACCCCGAGCTGCAACAGGGAGATGGGAGCAGCCCATAAGCTACTCGACCTTCAGTCTTTCACGGCGACCACCATGGGACCCCACGTTGCTCTCGGGTTTCTGAGGAGCTCTTGGATGAGCAGGTCTACGCAGTCCCTTCCTTGGACCAACTGGAAAACAACTGCAACACTTATAAAAACAAGAAAGAACTGAATCTTCTGCAGCTGCAGCGTCCTACAGCTCCAAAGGCAACAAAAATTTGTCAAGGGTCCCCATCACTCTCAAAATGTAAAGGAAAAAGATGGAGATAAATGTAGGGGAAAGTGAGAGGTGAAGGAAAGGTTGCTATTTCGGGGTATGAATTTACCTTTCAATTAGAAGTCAGGTCTTGGAGTCTGGGGAGGACCTGCACTTAGTTCTGGATCCTGTGTCTTTGCTGCCCCTTTTATTTAAAGAATAAGCTGCAGAAAGCACTTGTTATTTTTTATCTGAGATATTTTTTATCTGAGTGCTACTGCCTACCACAGATTTTTTTTTTAAATGTTGGCTAATTTTGTGTTTTGAGTAGGAAGCTTCAACTTCACACCAGTTCTACACATGCTCTTCTGCTATCCAGCAGTTTGGGCAAGATAAACTATAACCAAGACATTCCTCCACTAATCTCTATGGCTTTTGTCACGATTTTATTATTGCTCACCTTATTGTGGACTTTGAGAAACTGGGGGGAGTAACTGAAGCACTTAAAAATTATTTAATCTTTAAAGTATCACTGGGTTGCAGGCAAGTGTCCTATATATCCACCCAGTCCCAGTTTTTGCTTGCTAACCGTTGAATAAAGCAGGGAAGGCTGCGCCAGGTAAGCTGCCCACCGTGATTTCTGCAGGGGGCCTGCCTCTCCCCCAGATTCCATTAACCACCTCTGCTCCCACTGCAGATGCTTTCCCAAATCCTCCGTCCCCTCCTGACACTTCTGTGCTGTTTGTCCTGCACCACCCTGGTGCTTGCACGAGAGGGAATCCCCACGGGCACCACGCCGTCTCACCCATGCTTACAGTGGAAGGGAGCACCCAGGCAGCGTCAAGGCAGGAAAAGTTTCTGAAAAGCAGCAGAATTAGCAACGTCTTGCCCACCAAAAGCAAGTCCCAAAGCAGACAAAGCAGCCGCCGGGGAAGGTAGCGACCCAACCCCAACATCCCCCCTTGGCGGACGGTCTGTCTGCCTTGGCACAAGCTGGGAGGCAGTGGGCACCTCCAGCGCTGGCACCCTCAGCCTGCTCGATGGCTCATCCATAGGGAGCAACGAGGAGGAATAGCGCTTGGCATCATCCTGGGCATCTGCCTGCCTGCCAGGCTTGCTCTTTACAACAGGCTGTCAAGCACAGGTAGCCACTGGATCAACACGGATTTACTCCACAGCCCGTGCCTGGTAGCTGTCAATGCCACTTCTGCTGGCACGGCGTGGGCTGGACACCAGGATGAATCCGGGTTACGAGGGAGAGGATACCAGCGCTGATTCCTCAGTGCCCGTCTTGGATGACTGCGAGAAAGAGCCAAACAGGAAGACTTCAGAGAGCGCGTCTCTGTGTTGCGGCTGCCAATCTCCCCTGATGGCGCCAAACATGCATGTTTGCCAAGCACAGAGGAGAGTTTGGATAAACTGCAGTTGGTCAGTCCTTCGGATGAGATGTGAAAGCAGTGGCCTCCACCAGCCTTGCCGAACCCGCTGCACATCCCAAACAGGCTATGAAAATCAGCCGACATCCAGATCACCGTCTCCTCTTCCACCAGGCAGCTTCTCATGTCCGTCCCAAGGCTGTAAATTGCTGTGGATAATAGCTGTGACGTTTATCCGGTCTGTGGCCGCCTACCTGTGCTTGCGCGGAGGGTCCGGTGCTCGATGGTCCCATTGGAGAGGTGACATCCGTCTACTTGGAGCTGGTGTATTTGGTGACAGCCTTGGTGCCCTCCGAGACGGCGTGCTTGGCCAGCTCTCCCGGGAGCAGCAGGCGCACGGCCGTCTGAATTTCCCGGGAGGTGATGGTGGAGCGCTTGTTGTAATGGGCCAGGCGGGAGGCTTCTCCAGCGATGCGCTCAAAGATGTCATTGACGAAGGAGTTCATGATGCCCATGGCCTTGGAGGAGATGCCGGTGTCGGGGTGGACCTGCTTCAGCACCTTGTAGACGTAGATGGAGTAGCTCTCCTTCCTGCTCTTGTGCCGCTTCTTGTCGCCCTTCTTCTGGGTCTTCGTCACGGCTTTCTTGGAGCCCTTTTTGGGGGCAGAGGTGGACTTTGCTGGCTCTGGCATCCTGAGAGCGCCTTCTCTAGGCCTCAGAGCTGCTTGGAAAAAGAACAAAAAAATCAAATTCTATTTTGTTCTTCTACAGTACAGTTTTATTGAAAAATGAGTCTGAGTTGGAGACAAGTGACATCTCTGAATGCGAGACAGACACCCCATGACCCCGTGCAAGCGTTTTTGAACGGCCAGCAAGAACTGCTCTGGTTTGTGCATGGCTTTTTGCTGCTTTCTGTTTAAATCCCCGTAACACCGGCCTTGCAAACATCGCTGAACCCAGGCCTAGTTGGCATCTACTTAGTAAATATGGGCTAGACAATGAACGTGTTTCTGAAAAGAACATTGCAGTTCCAAAGAAAAGGCTAACTGCAGCATGGATTAAATTAAATCTTGCTGGCATGGGCTGGAGATTGTTGAGAGGTATAACTGAAGCCAGCTTTATAGGAGACTGGTCAAAAAGATTTTATATGGTTATTACAATCTCCCATAGACCCTTTCTTCTTTGCATGCAGATGAAAGTTTATTTTGAGGGTGCTTGTATTTCTGTGGCTATTGTTTTACACCAGATATTCCAGTGGAATATAAAAATCGTAGTTCCAAGCTAGCTAGCTGAGCTACCGGGATCTCTCAGTATTCACATTAGCTACCAAAATACCAGAGTAGAAAAGCTCAGAGGAGGTGGCAGGAATCACCTGGCAGAGAAACAGGAATGTGGATAGGAGGAGAAAATCAAAGTGCTTTTGGGCTACGTGCTGATGGAGAGAAGCTACATGTACTGAAATAATTTCCTGCTTTCCAGATAGCAAGATTCCACTGGCCAGTTTACACGAAAGATGCCTGATCCTCTCTCCGAGTTTTTCTTCATTAGGCCACAACCTGCAGAGCCCTGACCTGCAGCTGGCTGCTGTCATCCAGAAGTTCAGTAGCAAAGAGATGGTACGTAAACCTGTCATAAAACCATGTGTCTCCCCTACACTACAAATTTACGTGTACTTTCCTACGTGGGTCAAGGGAATAACCGCGTCATAACCTGGTAAACAGTTTTGTGTTTCAGAGGACACTTCGAGTGCTCCCCTGAAAGGCAAGGCTTCTCCAGGCTTTGATGGAGGATCAGCTTCCAGCACCACCCCAGGGCTTGGGCTTTTACTGCTCTGTGCCACCTTTGAAAATGACCTAGGAATTACAATCTGCTGGTCAAGAGAGACTAGAAGAGAAAAAAAGAACTTCAGGGCTGATGGCACATGGGAAAATGGATAGAAGTAAACAGGAGAGAGAAAGCGGGGATGTAACATATGGTCTGCACACACAGAGAGGGACCTAAACGGTGCCTGTGCCAGAGTAACGGCTGCCTGCTCAGTCCTGCCTCTCCTCCGTGGGAAGGAATGAGATGCAGCCCTCCATCCTGGCCTGCTTTCTCCGCTGCCGTCCCCGCATCTGCAACCAAAGCCAGACACAGCAGCGGCGTTGCAACCAAGTCTGTAAGAAGTTCTCGGTTGCTCCCTGTGGGAGCAGACATCTTTGATGCTGAGGCTGGATTTACACATCCACATCTTGGTGGGTATCACCTCCTGCTTCCAAACCGTGCGAGAAACCTCTGCGGCTCCCAACCCTCAGTACGTGAGATGCTGCCTTCTGCCCGCAGCGAGCACCAGGGCTGCTGCTGGCTGCTTTACCCTATGAGGCACCGACATCGTGTCTGGCAGGCATTGGCAAGGGTCAGCACCAAGCACATCAAGTGGGGGCACGCCCAGCTGCAAGGGCAGGCTGGCACTGCTCAAGATGCTAGGGACCGGGGAGGCGACATCTCCACCACGGCCCTCCAAAACGCCTACCTAGCTAGAAGCAGAAGTTGGCACCAGTGTCCTTAGCACCGAGTTTTTGCTAGAGCAAAGCTGTTTCTTCCTTGCCATTAATGGGAGTTTTGCCTTTGTGAGGTCTGAGAGACCCATTCAAGTTTCCTTTGCTTCATCTTGCAAAAAGAAGTATTTCATCACTCCAGCATGGGATATTGTCTCACTAGGCCAGCATATGCAAAACTTCATATAACAGGCTGCAAGCACACCACTAACTCCTTGCTGCATCAGAACCTCAAACTGCTCACGACTAAAGCATACAAATATTAAAAAAAAACCACCAAAACTGGACAGACACATATAAAACCTGCACAAATCCCTGGAATGACTAGCAACCTAACATCAGGTATGGAGGATAGGAAGAAAAGAAAAAAACCCAAATACCTTGAAAGCTGTAGATGCTTCTAGATGGCTTCAGTTTATGAACACTAATATCTTTTCCTAGTTTCAGAAAACCTGTAGTTGTAACATACGTGATTGTACCACCTGGCAGTTGTAAACTAACATATTTTGCTGACTCTTTGAAGTTAAGGGAAAAGTTGTTTGATGGAAAGAGGAAGGAGATGGGCACATTGCGAGGGTAGTTCTTCAGGTGAACTCATATCCTGGCAAAGCTCCATGGCCAAGTGAGCTAGGCTAGGTGGAAAACCATGGACAAAGAACATGCTCAGAGACACACGGGATGGTTCCGACCGAAGTGGACTCCAAGACCTGGCATGGCAAAATGCTCACTTTGAGCATATGAATAAACAGTGTCACAGAAATGGCCCAAACATACAGCTGGAATGAGCCTCCAGAGCTCCACGCTTTGCTTTGAGGATGGGGTACCCAGGCGCACCCTCCTAGAGGAATTTCTTGCCTTTTCTTTAAAATCTCCAATGACATGATTTTGACGTGCTATGTGCTTGACTGCCACCTCATCCCCTTTTGTAATTTTCCCGTGCGTTCTACACAGTGGAGGTTGTTGGAAGGGCAAGTGCTGGACTGCCCCAAAAGTCCCAGGCAACACCCTTCAGAACTCTGACACCTGCCCCATTAAACACCGCATTTTCTTCCTCTGGTGAAACCATCATTTTTTTTCCTTTCTTCTTCTTGGAATAATACTTGGGAAGCAGTATTGGGAAAAGAAATCCCTGACTGCTCTTGTCTGCAGACTCGAAAATATGTCTTTTCAATGGAAAGGTATTTTTCCAAGAGACGAAATAACTGTGCACTTGCCTCCTTTTCTCCTGAGCTAATTTCCTGACTGAAAAACACCACAACTGAAAAATGTCAATGACTATCTCTTAGGCTTTTAAAAAAAGTGCGTCCTTCTAAAATATGTATTAATTGTTAAGTGTACTTGTACTGCAGCTTTTAAAAAATGAATTCAGCGCCCAACAGGCACCGGAGTGACTTCATACATCTCCAGGAAAATGTCACACCTACATGACATATCCTTCCATTTGACCAGCTAACGCTCTCAGGGAGCGCAGCCAGGAGCGCAGCGAGAGCTCTTCTCCCATGTACAGCTGCAGTGAGGGAAGCGATGATGCTGAAGTTGAGAGGTCAGCACAAAAGCTTCACTGTCCTTGCCTTCTTCCACCCATTCCATTGCAGTCTACTGTTTAACAGTTAAATAACACCTTCTTTGGGAACAGGTCATCTTCCTTCCAGTGTGTTTGAGCAGTGCCTGGCACAAAGAGCCTGACTGCATTTGCCAGATGCTCAATAAATAATGTTAATCATGGCCGACAGTATCACCAACCCTTCTGTCAGCAGTGCAACGCAATCCACGGGCTCTGGGATGTGCTGCTCTGGGATGAAGACAGAAGTAGCGGTATTATTTTCAAAGTGCCATGTAGAGCGTTTATTCAGGAAAAACTAGGTGACCTTTAAAAATATGTGGTTTCTTTTTATGAAAATAGTTGCATTTCTTTCTTTTCCATAAAAAAAAACAAACAACAAACAACAAAACCAAAACTGAAGAGGTTAATAATTATTAGTTTTTGTGTTTGGAAGCATTGCCATCATGACTGACTTCTCCTGGTGAGGGTGACTGAGGACTGGCATAGGTTGTCCAGAGAAGTTGCTGGGTCTCCATCCTTGCAGACGCTATAAATCCAACTAGACGTGGCTCTGAGCAACCCAGAGCAGCCAAGCCTGCTCTGAGCATGGGCTGGACTAGATGTTCTCCAGAGGTACCTTCAGCCTCAGCCGTTCTGCGACTCTTGGGAGACTGAAGCTGGGTGCCTCTCACCTAGAACATGCTTTACGAGCTGTGTTCCTCGGATGGATATTTCCCATGGGATACTGCAGCCAGAGATTTCCACAAGGACCCCTAGGGAGAGGAAATGTTGCTCATCTCCAAGTCCAAGCCACCAAGATCCCTGGGACACAGGGTATGGCCATGCAAGAGGAGGCACTCTGAAGCACCATGGTGACATATGGAAGGTTTCGGGTTTTTGAGGAAAACCTTTGGGCACGTTTTTTTCTTTATGGCTTTGTATGCTCTGAGTCAGTCAGTTATCAGTGCTGGCATATTTTTCTTCCTCAGAAAACCAACAACAAAACCAATCACATTTTTTTTTTCCAGCCAGCTCCAAGCAGCAGCCTGCCTGCTGCTAGAAACCGGAGCGGTGCGGAGTGACAGATACATCTTCTTTTGTGTTGACACCCCCTTCTTCAGCATCATTAAAAGGAAAATGAACTGAAAACATATTCAAAGATACAAATCACTGCAGTCTCAGATCTGAGATGGGAGAGGAGCCTTGCTGAGAAATCCCATGTGGAGCCTGATGCTGCCTCTGTTTTCCCCAGGCCTGATATATTGATGGAGAGACAGACAGGCAGGGAAGCTACAGCAGCACTGCTGTTCATTTCTGGCCTTGCTGCAGAGCCTGCAGGACCAGTGCCAGGTTGGTGCCAGCGGTGTGCATGGGTGACCACGGGGTGGACTATTAGCTGGCCTTTTGGACCTCTCCTCATGCAGGGGTGGAAAGAGCACTTGGACTTTTCCCTTTTTCCTATTAAAAGCTACCCTCTCTGTGATGAGCTCTGCGGCATCCACTGTAAATCCCCACGCCCACCACGCTGCTCCCTTGTTATAATTTCCTAATCAACCATAAAAGTTACATTTCTAGAATCAGCACTTTGTTCGGAGGAGCTTTTGGTGAAAAATTAAACATTTGTAGGAAAAACGAGCTCTCACCTTTTGGACATCTGATATTTGCTAATCTTCTGATGATGTATTTTAATCCTTGCTAGAGCAAATGAGAGCCAACAGGCACTTGCTGTGTAATCTGCCCCTTAAATAGGAGTGTCCTGTTAGTTCTGTCCAATTATCGTCCCTTTCCTTAGTTTCCCTTGCTGAATAAAATAAAGCAAACTTGTCTTTAATCCTACACGTCAAGAAACGTAAAGGGAAATTTGCTTTTTGTTTTAAGCTCTCTGAAACACAAAGAAAAGTAACAAACTGGGGAATGTTTCCACCGAAAGGAAAAGGCTTTCTAATGAGTTCATATACTCTGAAATGCTTGTGAGAGCACCGACAGCAAGATCTGGTAAATACAGTTTACAAATTAGCAGATGTCAGCAAATGAATGTTGTTGGAACAGCGAACTTCTGCAAACTGCAAATCCCTTCCCTTTCATAATGTACAGCCATCTACGTGGAATTCATTAAACAGGAATTTGCTCATCCAACAGGTGCCATTAAACAGCAATAGCTGAGAAAACAAGCAGATATTTTATTGCTATTTGGTAGCAAGCTCTGCCTTAGGTAGCAAAGCCAATCAGAAGGGTGATGAGTCACTGTGAGACATCGGTGATGCTGCCTCATGTGCAAAACCTGATAGCCATATTTTGGACTGGAAAGAATTTTTCTCTTGGTATGTTGTCTAGCATGTGATGATGAGGTAAGATGTGTTTTGAAGTAAGGAGGAAAATTTCCTAGAATAAGGTAAACTACTCTGAAATGCCTGATGTCTTCCAGTGGTGGAGGGGTGCAGAGATCCATTTTGGGATCACAGGTCTGCCCATAGGTAATCCAGTATAAGGCGCCATCCTCAATCCCACATGCTCTGCTCCACTTTATATGATTGCTCCTGTAAAGCTATCATTTAAATGGCTAACTTTTAACCTTGGATACACACATGCAATTCTTCTAGTGCAGAGATTCATGCTTGCATACTGGACCATGAAAGTATGTTAAGACTGAAGGTGCCCCCTCCTCCTTAACGTAGAACGGAATGCTACAAACTCACTCCCTGACACAGATACACTATGTTCACAGTGTTCTTCATATTTCTTTAGAGGAAATACAAGCAGAGCAGAGCACTGAGATACACTGGCATCTTAGCTCTTGGACTGATCCTTATCATTGCTCGTGTTAACACATTGCCGGGGAGTTCAGTACAGGACACTCCCTACAGTCATCTTTTCTCTTCTTTTCTTTTCCAGCATTTCCATTTATGATTTTAGAAAACATATTTACAGCAATAGCTGTAATTTCTTGTGCTACTCTGCCCAAGCTGCAAGTACTTCTCAGGGTTGTGGGAGTATCAATCAGAGATGCTTCTGTACAAAGTAAGGAGCAGGACCCTAGATCAGAGCTCTCTGCAGCTAAGATACATTGAATTTTTGAAGAAAATAAAATCTTACCCATGAGTCAAGCAGAGCAGCAGAGAGACACAGTGGTGCAAGAATAATGACTGCCAGGAGGCTAAATACTGCTGTCCTTACTCTGATGAAAGGAGTGCCTGCAGTCAATGGGGGTTTAACCTGGGTCTGAAACCACAAATACAATATTTAGAGAGGCTTAGCACCAACAGCAGACATTGATTTCCACTGGAATCCAGGAGGCTCAGTACTTCATAAAAGTCAGACTCCACACTTTATCAGGGTTTTCTTACTGTGAATAAATATCTGAGTACTTAAGCTTTAACATGACTTTTATCTGCTCTTTATGAGAGCACTTATCAGCTACCTGCTTTGGAATCTCTCTGATCTACACGCTTGACCAACAGGACCTAATAAATGCAGAGGAGAAATGTTTTCTGTAGATCAATAACCGTTAAGTGTTTAAGAGAGTACACCCAGTACCAGCATCTGCTACAATTACACTCCAGTCAGCTTTCCCACCAAGAGTGCCAGAGTCTAAGAGAAATGTGTATTATCCCAACCACCCTGGAAAGCCCTCAGTATTAACACCGTTCAGTGAGAAGACAACGAGGCTCACTCCTTTCCTGGGCTTTTATCAATATGGCAAACCCTTAACACAACATAAACCTCAGGACAAGCATCCTCTCCAAATTTTATGGTCAGCAGGATTTGCTTCTTTTGTCACGAATCCATAAGCAACAGGCTTCTGTTTGCTTCATACCCTGCTTCAACTCAACTGGACCCACTGGGGGTCAACCAGACAGCAGCAACTCTGTGTCTCCTGTCCTCTGGTTAGTTTGGAAAAGTTGCTCTGAAGGCAGGGGAGGTCAGAACCTGCCAAGCACTTACAGGCAGGTGATCTCCAGCTGACCTGGGGCGATGCTGGGGAGCAGGAGAAGCGAGCAAGGCATGGCAGCAGCTCAGCTGCTCGGCAGCATCGCAAGCTGTACAGATCTTCTCAGTAATTTGCAAAGGATAGATGAGTGGAAATGGGTGCGAGAACAAAAATCACAGGTGACTGGGGTCTGTGATGCTAATGACACATTACACATCAGAAAGGTGTTTTACTTATTCCGTGACATCCTATGTTACTGAAAATAAAAAGCATAGATTCAAAATAAATTACTCTGTGCCGAGCGAAAATGGAAATCGCCTAATCTTTGCCCTCATCATTTCAGTTTCTGTGGAAAAGAGGAAGGCCATATACTTACTTAGTCTGCTGTATCTAAATAAGTCCTTCTACAATGGAACCATGGTCTCTAAACTAGTAACAATAATAAGCCTAAAGCACTGCTATGGCATTTAAGCAAACTATTTTTATGGATTTTTATGGAGTTAATGGAGAATTATCAAAATTCTAGACTATTTTTGTTGGTGCTGAAAAACACATCCATTAAAAATGTGCTAATTCAGGCATGGGCAAAAATATGAAAAGCTACAGCCCAACACCTGCAGGCAATAAGGGGACAGTGGGTGGGAGAGGGAGTAGCAGCTGCCCCAGGAGATGAGAGCTGCTTCAGAGTTAAGGCACGAGTTACGTGGGAACCGATGCAGACACGTGTGGCACCTCTCCCTCCCACACGCTCCCTCCCCAGGTTTCAGTAGGTGTCTGGGACCTTTTCCAGTCCTACAGATAATTTGTGTAGCAAAAAGAAACAAAAGCAAGGATCGTACCCCATAATGATTACGGTGGCCGTACCATGTTGACTGGGAAAAACATACGGATAGAAAATGATGCCAAAGTGGAAAGCTATATTCCCAAATTAGACTGAAGATCAAATCAAGGCCATTAAGGCTTTTAAGAGTGACGTGATGGGTGTATCACAATGTAAGTATTACCCTGTACTGAATGATAAAAGTGAAACAAGCCCAGCAAAACTTTTTAACAACCTTCACGCCGCGGATATGGATCTAACGCACATATGCTCAACAGACCTGGGCAGTGAACACCACCAACTCTCCTACACGTGGAAAAAGAGCCAGGCGAGGGCATGATGTGTGCAGCTGTAGTCACTCATGACCGACATCCCTTCTAAATAAGAGTCTCTAACTTCAGTTATCATTTCCCAGTTACATTACACACCTCTCAGCAAGTCTTGAAAATGATTTAAAAAAATGAGTGGAAAGCATACAATTAATGAAGAAGTCAGGAATATGTGAAAGCCACTTTATCATGGCTGCCAAGCACGGGTGCCCAGGCACGCAGGGTGTAAATGCAGGAACCGTGGGTACCACACAGGTACAACCAGGAGGACTGCATGCCATGCCACAAGCTTAAGGGCAGCGAGTGGCACCGAGTCAGATTTCATTGCTATGGGATACTGAAAATAATGTAATGTGTGTATTAATAATTAATTTGGCATGGTAATAGCAATTTTACTGTAAAATTGAGATGTGTGACTATTACTGGAGCCTGTAGGGAAACAAAGATAAATGTCCTTCTCCAGATCTCACATCATCCAATAACCGGATCGGGAATATGATCCAGGACTGCTGACACCTTTCTCTGCTGCAGCCACTAGATCACATTACCAGAGGCGGAGGGAGAGTCCTCTGAGCCTTAGAGGTCATCTTCTGTATGAAGCAGGAAAACAGAGAGCCTGTCAGAGGGAAGGAGGGGACAAAAGCGTGGTTGGGACAGCACAGCAAAGCTCCATTGGAGAGGGGAGCTGGCTACGCTCCAGAAATAGATGAGGCGTGAGAGCTAAGGACACAAGAGTTATTGAAGGTAAGAGTAAACTCCAGCACTAGACCTGACAATAAGTGATTTTAAAATGTTCATGGATAAATATATACTGGAGATAAGAAGGAACTTCACTTATATCCTTACTTGGAAGCGGAAGGATGAGGGCAACAGAGGAGGGGTGACAGATGAAGAAACCCACATCTTCCATAGTTCAAACACAAAACCTGATTTTTAAAATTTTTTTTCAAAAAAGATTGCTAGGATATGACTCTGGCAATAGTTGTACATTAACCAGACAATGCCTTTCTGTTCTGCATTGCTGTGCTACTGAAGAATCACAATCAAAACACACTGAGGTCCTTCACTTGGCATTTCTCTTTATTCTTTTCTTTATTGTTCCCTCTCTCACACCCATTACCGTGCCAGGAGGTTCAAAGCTCCAGGAGGTTTGCTGCCACTTGGTCCCATCCACATGTGATATTTGTACGGAGACTAACACATCGCTTTGAATGACTAGCCATGGGGTTGAAAAGCTTGCTGCTTTCCAGAAAACACTGAAAAAAATGTTTCAGGCCAGGCTAGCCCATGCCCAAACTCACCACACAAACCACCTGTGAATGGTGTTTTAATTTAGCTCTAACTTGTGATAGAATCATCATCACGTGGACTTAGCGTGCTTGTCACTATACTGACACAAGCTAAAAAAGGCCATCTCTCTTCCAGAGAAATCAAAGTATAATTAGGGAAATATCGATATTTGTGTCTGGCAGTGGTGCAGAGAGGTCACTGCTGAAGATGTGGTTGCAGCCACCAGACCAGCGCTGAAGAGAATGGGGGTTGCTGGACCAAGCGATAGCCCTGAAATGCCAGCGGTCCTGGCTGGTCAGCAGCAATTAGAACAATTAAATATAAGGCTTGCTTTTCAGAGCACAGAAGGGTTTTCAAAGGCAGTAGGTTTAAAATGCCAGTGGAGTGCCACATTATCCGTATCATACTGTTATTTTTAACCATCTGGGGCTCCATCCTCCTACACTCACTCTCCTTCTGAGGTTTCCACACCTTTGGTTTCCCCCACTGCTATGGTCTCCCAACCTGTTTCTTTCCTCAGAGGAACTGCTCACTCTTTGCTCCTCTCCGTCCCTGCTGCTGCCTCTCACAGCACTCACCCTCCACAGAGCTCATTAGTGCCTTTGCTTCAAGGAAGTACATCCTTGCAGGTGACTCCCGAGTCCTTATCTTGAGCTGTGCCCCAGTTATAAGGAAGGCACAACTGATAAGGACGACTGGAGCTGGGCTGAGGTCCCACACTGCAGGAGAGGAGAGAATATGGGATTAATTGTGGCGTGGGAGAAAGAGGAAAGCATGACAGGAAGGGTGAGACAGCTGCAGCATCCCTATCTCCAGGGCAGAGCTGCTCTATCTGCAATGCATTTTAAGGCTTATACATATCGAGAATGGAAATAACCCATATTTACATTGGGTATGGTCAGAGAGCTCGTTCCTGGTGGCATGTTCCCTGTCTCCTGTCTTGTAGCACCCTACTTGTTACTCAGCCCTTTCCCAGGTCCCACAGAGGACCCAAACAGTACTCCTCTCTTTCTGTCAGGAAGGCAGCAGCTTCCCTACCCTTCTGATATGGATGATGGCATCGAGTACCCCCTCAGCAAGTTTGCTGACGACACCAAGCTGTGTGATGCAGGCAACACACTGGAGGGCAGGAATGCCATCCAGAGGGACCTGGACAGGCTGGAGAGGTGGGCCACTGCCAACCTCCTGGAGTTCAACAGCGCCAAGTACAAGGTCCTGCACATGGGTCAGGGCAATCCCAAGCACAAGTACAGGCTGGGTGGAGAATGGATCGAGAGCAGCCCTGAGGAGAAGGACTTGGGGGTACTGGTGGATGAGAAGCTGAACATGAGTCGGCAGTGTGTGCTGGCAGCACAGAAAGCCAACCGTATCCTGGGCTGTATCAAGAGAAGTGTGGCCAGCAGGTCGAGGGAGGGGATTCTCCCCCTCTACTCTGCTCTCATGAGACCCCACCTGCAGTGCTGTGTCCAGCTGTGGAGCCCTCAGCATAAGAAGGATATCGACCAGTTGGAATGAGTTCAGAGGAGGCCACAAAGATGATCAGAGGGCTGGAGCACCTCTGCTATGAAGAAAGGCTGAGAGAATTGGGTTTGTTCAGCCTGAAGAAGAGAAGGCTTTGGGGAGACCTTATTTCAGCCTTCCAGTACCTAAACGGGGCCTACAAGGAAGCTGGGGGGGGGGGGGGGGGGGGGGGGCAGGGGCGCTCTTTACAAGGGCCTGTAGCAAAAGGACAAGGGGTAACGGGTTTAAGTTGAAAGGAAGGAGATTTAGATTAGATATCAGGAAGAAATTCTTCACAGAGAGGGTGGTGAGGCACTGGAACAGGTTGCCCAGAGAAGCTGTGGATGCCCCATCCCTGGCTGTCTTCAAGGCCAGGCTGGATGAGGCTTTAAGCAACCTGGTCTAGTGGAGGGTGTCCCTGCCCATGGCAGGAGGGTTGGAACTAGATGATCTTTAAGGTCCCTTCCAACCCAAACCGTTCTATGATTCTATGATTCCTTCACCCACATCTGCCAACAGTTCAGATCTTTTGGGTTTCCCCCTTCCTTCCCATTCCTTGATTCTGCCTGCCCTTGTGACACAGAAATGAGGAGGATCTTATCAAATGCCTTCCCTGCCCTCCTTCACACCAAGACTTCTCTTTAAGTGCTGAGCTTCAGCGCGGTCTGAGCTGTTCCTTCCTCTCCGTCTTCCCCGTACCTCATTCCAAGAACTTCTCCTGCAAAAATGTCACACGCTTTCCTGCTCAAACTTTCTCTCACTTTCCAGGGTAACTCATGTCCCATTTTTAACTCCCAATAACCTTCCTGGAGGTGCACTTTGAGTTCCTCCTACCCCTTCTTTCATTGCCTCCAGCACCCGCTGTATTTATTGTATTGCCACCTCTGTGTTTTGTTCTCATTCCTTCTTCCCCCTAGTATTTTCTGCTTGACAAATACCAGTTTACTACATACAATCTCTCTCCTCACAAGAGACACGGTCACAGAGGTTATACAAACAGGTTATAAGGAGAGATTTGATGTGCCCAAAAGCATGTCCATTTTCCCTGAATCTGTCTGTTGGTCTAATATAAACATTTTTTCTGCTGACAAAACTTTGCTCTTAAATCCTTCATCATTGTGGCTACAACCCCACAGTCTCCTCCTCAGCACACAGCTCCTGAAATGATTACCTGGGGAATGGTCCTCTACCTTCAGCTGATGCATCTCAGCTCTCCAGGTAGCACATCTCACGTCAGAGATGAGTCCTCTGCAAAGGGAAACTCTCCTCCCCGACCCTGGGGGTAAATGCCAGTTTTAACAAATAACACAGAAAACCTTATTGCAATGGATCGCCTGTGTATTTTCATCAAATTGGGAAAAAAATCCCTATTCTACAAGAAGTTTTAAGGCTGGCTTGGAAAATAAACAATCCCCCCTGACAGATCACATCTTCGAGAGGGTCGGTGAAATAATATGACAAGGGTGGTGATTAACTCTCACCACAAAGGAAAATGTTGAGTTGATGTAGGTGGCATATAAAATCCCCCACTCTCTTTATGAGTCAGGTAAGCTGCCAGAAAGCGGAGGTGGAATCCGTGGGATGGAGCTGTTTTCATTCCAGCCAGTTAGTAGGGTGCTTTTTGAAAGACCAAAAAAAAAAAAAAAGGTTTAATTATTAAATCAGATTTTTTAAAACTAAGAGTCTTATTTAAGTAGCAAAATCTAATGTTTGCCCTTGATCCCCAATGACGCTGTTTGTAGTCAGTGATAGTCAAGGGGAAATATTATTAAACAACTCCACCCCCCTGAGGTTAATGTAGCATTTTTGGGTTATGCATCTATTCTTCTATCTCCCACCCAATGCATATGATTCTATGCTCACAGCTCTCCCTCTGGCTCCAGAAAAAAGGGAAGCTGATGAGCCGAGATCCCAGCCTCGCCCCACACAGAGCCCTTTTTAGAAGCAGAGCTCAGCTCTGATGAGGAGAAAAGCATTTCACTCCCCAAAGCTGCACAAAAGTGGCTTAAAAGAATGTGTAAAGCAAAACAATTGGCGAAAAGAGAAAGGCATTTTGTGGGGTCTTCTTTTGGATCAGTCCAGGATTCAAGGAATCATTCAGATTGATTTGGACAGTGTCCCTTATCTAAAATTATAGACTTTTCATTACCAAAAAATTAGAAATGTGAAGAAAATGCCACTAGTTCCTTGGGTTCGGGGGGCTTACAATCCTTGTCTGGTACTGTCAGTGAGAGCACAGTAACTGCTCTGTTCACAGTCCAGCCTGAGACAGCTGCTTTCTCAAGTCCCCTCCTGAATTTAGGAATATTTCCCACACACATGAATTCTTCAGGCCACCCAATACATGTGTTTGAGGATGGGCAGGAACAGCGTATTTCACGTGCTGAGAAAGGGATGTGATAGGATCAGACTATCAGCACGAGTCATTTCTTTGTTTCAGCTGGAGAACGGAGTAACTGGAGTGGAGTAGAGATATATATACACACACACATACATATATGTAAATGTAAGTCAGGAGAAAGGATGGAGGAGGACAATGACCAAAGGAACAGTGTGGGGAAAAAAACATCAAGAGGAAGGTAGAGTAAGGCGGTGGACTGGAGGGAGATGTCAGAAAGCAGACAGAAAGACAAGTTATAAAATCTGGGACAGAAGAAAAGAAATAAAAACATGGAAGGAAGAGAGGATACAGAAAAGGGGACAAAAATGAGAGAAAAGGTGTGAGTGGACAAAAAGTAAAGAGAAAGGGCAAGGTGAAGTAACCAGCACAATGTTTGGCAAGACAGAAATACTGAAGCATAAATAAGACACAGATTAGAGAAACGTGGAGGGTCATAAGAAGGAGGAAAGACCTTGCACATCAGAGAAAATGTGAAATAAGCAGTTGGTGAAAAAAAATCACCTGCCAGAACAGCACTTCTGAGAGTCACGGGTGAGGGCTGCTGCTGCCCCAACAAGGGACAGTCACACCCTGGGAAGTGACAGGCTAAACCCAAGGAGAACAAAGGAGGAGGCCAGGAGAAGATAAACGATACCCTGGTACTCGTCTAAAATAGAAATCATGAAGGTCATTGAAACTGCCACTTAAGTCTTACATCTGAAACTTAAAAAAAACCCAAACAAACCCTTACTTTTTCCAATACAATCCTTCTCTCCCAGTGTTGGATCAAATTAATTACTGTACACGCCACAATTACACCTCCCTACCAAAGAAGAAAACCCCAGACACCATTACGCCTAAAGCAGACCTTGCTCTCTAGCTCCCTTTGCCTATAGAGGCTTATGTGGAAATACTTCAGTAGACAAAGCAAGATTTCCTGCAGCTCCAGAATTACTGTGATGGAGCTGGGGATCATTAGCAGGATGAGGAAAGAAAGAGGAAGCAAACAGGGGTGTACACTCAGAGAAAAGGTGTTTTGTTTTTGTAATTAGGAAATCTTACCAGTACAGAGGGAAAAAAATGCTGGTGGTAAATAATCTGTCAGTCTTTTGCAAGGCGAATAATAGGAATGGGAGGGTGTGGGAAGTACATTCCTATTATCGGATTCTTTCTGTTATTAACATGTGCTCAATGTAACAAAATATAATCAGGAAAATAACACAGTATAACACAAATACTACGGAGACTACAGACCCCAGGAAGATCAAACAGTGTTCCCAGGGTAGCACCAGTCTGAGAAACCAGAGCTTTATTAGTAGTAAAGGGAGCAACATATGGAGATGAATGAAACGGTGTTTGTAAATGTGATATGCAATTGCACGCTCTCGCTTGGCTTTCCTTTTTCGCAATCTGACTCAGCCTCCACATGGCTCCACTCCCCCACCTTTTGATTCATAAATTCTTGATCGCAAAACCCCCCCCCCCCCCCCAAGAGTCACAAAGCCAGCGCGCAAAGGGCACGAGATGACGTGACATACGTGGATGCCGGCGAGCGCGAAACGTGCCATCAGTGGCCAGCGTGCAAACGGACGAACCTGTGGAGAAAAACAGGGGAGCCCAAGGCCACCCTTCTCCGGGGGCTCGACGAAGGATGCCGCGCAGCAAACCCACGGCTCGTCTCCGCTGCGCTAGAGGCACGCGCGGAGGTAGATGCATCTATTCCAAAACTGGATAATACCGCTTACACTGCGCGGCGGCCGCTCCGTCAGGCTGCC
Organism: Rhynochetos jubatus; assembly: GCA_027574665.1. Classification (NCBI taxonomy): domain Eukaryota; kingdom Metazoa; phylum Chordata; class Aves; order Eurypygiformes; family Rhynochetidae; genus Rhynochetos; species Rhynochetos jubatus. Next base: position 16,843,715 of record CM050652.1, read on the forward strand.
CCTGCATCGCCAAGCCCAGAAGATGGGACATGACAGGAATGAGAAATCAAAGGGTTTCTGAAGGCATGTGCATCCCTTAAGCGATGAGAGAGAGGTCAGGGTTAACAAGAAGCAGTGCAAAACACAAGCAGCGGTGCTGAGCGATGGTGTACAGCTCCATATGCTTACTAAGCATACATAAGCCCTACATGCTTACTAAGTAGTCAGCAAACGTGCACGGCGCTGGCGGAGAGGTGCCCACCGCAGGCGTAACCCCTCGCTGCGGGCGTGCCCGGCCCGCGGCCGCCGGTGCCGAAGGCGGCCCAGGGCGGGTACCCCGGGCTGGCCCGCAGCCCCCGCCCAGGCTCGGGCACGGCCTTCGCCGTCAACCCCCGGTTAACCGGAGCGCAGTTAGCTCCGGCGACACGATTCCCTAAGGGGTGCGGAACCGCCGGCAGCCGCGCCTGGGTATGTCAAGCCCGGAGCACAACGAAGCTACTTGGGCCCGGGGTCCGGCCGCCCTGCCCACTACCCGCACGCAGCGCCGGGGTGCACGCGGCACAGCGTTCTTAGCTGCAGCCTGCTCCGGCGCTGCAACGCGTGTAGCGGAGGGCGGCCCGGCCCGCACCACGACCAGTCCGCACAGCGCGGAGGATCTTGCCTGCTGTAGGCGGCTGGGCTCCTTCGCAGGCGCACGCCGGGCTCGGCGGCGGGGCTGGGGGGGGTCGCTGGTCGCCGCTCCGCTCAGAGGTTGCGGACGCCGCGCGCCGGGCGGACCGCGGGACCTGCCGCGGGAGCTGGGACCGGGCTGCGGCCGGCGGGGCGCCGCCGCTCTGCGCCGCCGCGTTCCTGCGGGCCGGGCCGGGCCGGGCCCCGCCGCCCGTGAGGCCGCCTATAGGGCCGCGCCACCGGCCCCGCCCGCCTCTGCGGGCTCCCGCCGCGAGGCCGTCGGGGGCGGGGCGGGCGCGCGGCGCGGCCCCGGCGAGCAGCTCGGGCGCTGCGGCGGCGGCGGCTGCGCAGGGCGCTCGGCACGGCCTCGGCGGCGGACGGGCACCTGCTGCCGCCCACCCCCGCAGCGGCCAGGGGCGCCGCGCTTTGTCCGGGGCTGAGCGGGAGCACCTGGCCCCGGCAGCGCCCGACCCGACCCTGCCCGGCCCGGCGCAGCGACCGGCGGCTCTCGGGGCGTCGCCTGGCTCCGGCGGCCTGGGCACCGCGGGGAGCGTGAATGAGAGTTTGCTCCGATTTACGAGCAGGGTGAGTGCGCGGCCGGGCCGCCTCTGGCGGGTTAATAACAGTCATAATAACAGCAGTGATGACAGCAGTAATAATGATATTTTACCTTTGTTATTTTATATTTTAGCTTTTTTAAGATATTTTATATTTTAGTTTTTTCTCCCCGGGCCGGCGGGGACCCCGCGGGCTGGGTTCGCCCCTCACCCCGGGGCAGGGCTGCGTGTGGGGCGCGGTGCCTCCCGCCAGGCCGGGCCGAGCCCGCCGCCCCCCCCCCGGGAGCCCCGGGAGGAGGTTGCTACCCCAGTTCCCTCCGTCGCCTTTTGTTCGGCTCTCCCGGTGCCGTGGTGGGGAAAGGGGGCGGCGGGGGGAGCCACCGCGGAGCTCGGCCGGTGGCTCAGCCTTTCTTCATCCGTTTGCGGGAAACGGGAGACCGTTCCCGCGGGCGCTGGGGGTGTCCGTTCCCGCGCCCCTCCAGCCCGGGGGAGCCGTCCTGGGCTGCGGGGACGGGTGCAGGTGGCAGGCGGAGCTGGCGGGGCAGCGGCTGTAGCGCACGCAGCGATGCCGGGGGGCGGTGGGACCGGGGGAGGTCACATCTGCGCGCACAAACGCCGCTCGACCGAGCCGGGTACGCGAGTTGTTGTCGTCTTGGGGACCGTGTTGTGGCGGCTGGTACGCTGGCCCTGCCAGACCTGCTCCATCGCGCTTGGATGGCGGTAGTGTTTCCTACAGCTGCTGGCAAGGATCTCCCTTGGCGAGGCGGGGGAATACTGCGAGCGGCATCGCACCCCTCCTTTACCTTTTCCAGCCCTCTGGCTGGGGTGGCATCCGGGTGGCATCCGATTTGGAATGAAAACCTTGGAATGCTGTTTCTGTTGTGACGTTTGCTTCGTGAGCTTTAGCTGAGCCTGGCTGAATTAGGGGCTGGCCACTTACTCAGTAGCAGCCGTACGGATTCCTCGAAGCGTGCCTGGAAGCATCTTGATGTGGAGCGATGAGGCACGGGAGTGTTGGAGGAGTAGGAGCAGAGAAATGCTGCTGGAGAGCTTACTTTCAAGGAGACTCAGAGGATGGCAGGGCCACGGTGCCAGGGAAATGGCAGTTCTCCAGTCCAGGCTGTCAACCCGGATTCCTTCAGGGAAGGTCTGATACCTGTCCATGTGTTCACAGACCTCCTGTGTGCTTCCGTGGGTCATCACTGGGCTTGAACGCACGTATGGGGCAACGGGAAGCTGACAGCTTTTTGTCGTGTTTTTGTGTCGTGCTTCGTTGCTGCAGCTTTAGATTGAGTGGATCTGGTACTGTTAAGCTTCTGTGAGTGTGGAGTGAATGATGGACAGGTGCTGGGGTATTGCATTTCCAGTGGTGGTTGAGCTGTGGGTGGGGAGGGGAAACATCGAATAAAGGAGGGATTCCAGGTGCCTGTTCTCTGTGTTATCTGACAGTGTCCTGCCTTAGTTTTTAACATGTGGTAAGTAGTTTCATTCCTCAGAGGTGTGAGCTGACTTAAACCTTTTTTCTTTAAATGCCATATTGAGTTATTCAAAAAGGGAGGGCTTTTTTTAGTTCTAGTTAGTGTTCTTCTGAAGCTGATATTTAAGCTACTAGCTGTGAAATGGATAAAATATAAAATTAATTGATGGTGTTGGGATACCAAATTGTGCAAAAATCCCTGAAAGCCTGAGTTATGTTTCACTGTTTTTCATATGGTGGCCACAAGTATGTTTGGCTCATCCCTCTGCTGTAATAAGGGTGGTTTGGGGCTGGGATGCCAGACTGGATTGAAGATGAGCCATGTCGTGTTTCCAGCTCTGCAGGTAAGCTCTTGGAAATGGGTTTTGCCCCGTGACAGGTGACGCTAGGCTGAGCTAAAGTGTCAGCCTGATGGGTTTGGGGTTTTTTTTTTCTCTTTTAACTGTGGCACTAATGAGACCTGCTATGCTCAGCACGTCCTGGGTCAGGGGGTGACTGTCAAGCGGCTCCTTGGCACAGTATGGCTTCTACTCTGGGTGAAGGCATCATCCAGGCTTTGACCTCCCTCCTGGCCCTGGCTCGCCTTGCCAGCATCGCAGTGGCCTGGTGACCTGACGTCAGCGCCCACGGGGGAGGGAGGAATTAAGGGCAGCAGCTGGGAAAAGCCTGTCCTGGCTCAGCTCTTCCGTGGGACACAGTTTCAAAGGGACTGGCAGAGGGGAGATCCCGACTGAGGAGGCAGAATGGGGGGGGTGTGTGTGTGTGACACACAGCCCTGCTGTCTTCCTGACTGGGAAGTAATTCCTGGTGATTTACAGCGGGTAGCCAAGGCAGCATCCTGGGTAGCATCCTGGCCTTACCCCTTCTCCTCCTCTCAGTGTGTGATAATCAAAGCTTTAGGAACTGAAGTTTATTGTAAGAGTGAATGACTGGGGCAGTATCGGATGCCAAAGAGATTCAGTATTGTTGGAGACCTGGGGAAAAATACCCCAACTTGAATATTTTATTTTGCTAAGGGAACTTCTGCAGTGTTTGAGAAGTGATTAGTGCTTCTAGGTCAGGTATAGTTTTGGAGCATGGAACACTGTGTGTACATATGATGTATGTACATGTGATACTACATAGATGTGCTGTGTCTTTAGCATTGTTCTGGTACTTGAGTATTCACTCCTTAATACAGAGACTTCAAAGCTAAGGAGGAACATTAACTGTTTAACCCCTAAAGAGATGATGGATCTGTTGGAAAATTAACAAAGGCCCCACTTCACCTCATTTTGTCGGCTGAAAAGTAATATTTTGGGGGTTTTGACTCAGTCACCACCAAATCCATAGAGATTCTTGAAGGTATGAGACTCTGTTTTGCGTAACACATGGTCCCATTAACAGTTTTATGGTGAATATCTTTTTATTTAAGGAGTAATAGATCACATTTCCTGATGTTTTGTTTCTTAGAGGTCTGGAAAATAAATGCTGTTCTGGAATGCTTGAGTCAAGGGCAACACGTACCTTGCTGAATTTTTTGGGTTAAAGCTACGTAGCTACCCAATGGCTTGTCCTGGTCTCTTCCTCCCTCTCCTTACCCTCAGTATTTATCAGACTTAGCAGTGATACTCTCTGAAGTCCCCAGAGTCCTGGCTATTACCAAAATACTCCAGTATTATGTGCAGAAAAGTGTGCCATCCTGACCTGGAGGCTCTCTTGCCCATAAAGTACACAGTTTTCTACCTTTATCCTGTAACACTGTTTCCTTTCCTACATAGATTTTTCTCAGCCAAATAGTATCTGCATGGCAGCATCCATGCTAGAAGGAGAGATGACTTCTAACGTGTTATTTTTATGACACAGAGTTGGATCAGAGGGAAGGCTTTTTGACAGTACGTGCTTAATCAGGGTCTTCCAAAAGAGATTCTCTCCCTGGCCACTGCCCTCCCTGGCCTTGCACAGTGGCAAATTAATCCATGAAATAATCTGTGCACAGAAATACAGCTGTCAAATGTAGCTTTTGGGTCATAATGTTGGGTGTTGCCAGGGTTTATGTGTTTCGATCTTTCAGGTTTCTAATAAATGTAAGTTTTCTCTTTTCATGTTGTGGTCATTGTCATTGATATGGGACACACACACATGAAGCAATGAAGTTACCCCTTTTTCTAGGAGGTGAGAATTCATTAAGACAGTTATAGTTTAGTGATGAACTCACCTTAAAATTTTATGAGTTAGTGCTGCTTTTTGTTATGACATAAGAAAATGAAGTAAGGAGTCTTTGAAGCCACTTCAAACTTCATAAATATTAACAGGCTCTGCAGTCTTCACAGAGAGCAAGTTCTGGATGTTTTTTCTTCACCTTAGTAGTACATTTTATTTTGCACAGTAAATGTCGTGCCTTGACTAAACTGAAAGAGCAGTTACACAAACCAAAACCACTGTATTTGTGGTTAGGAGCACTCTTGCTGGTTTCCCCCTCCTCTTTTTAATACCCGGTCCTTTCTCCCAGTGCATGCTCTGGTAGCAGTAAATCTAATTCCATGACTTATAAGATTGGATCTTCAGAGGCACTTAAGTGATGGAAAATGTAGGGGTTTTTTTGCTTCTGAGAATAGTGGAAGGTAAAGATTTCCAATGCGTTCAGTTGCATTTGAAGAATCTTTTCAATTTGCATCTTGGGTCACCATATGTGTTTAATATTTGCTCGAGGGAAGAAAAATGCTGGCAGTATTTTCTAAACATGTCTTGAGAATACTTAAAATTGTCTCTCAGTTTAAAAGCTATGTCTGCATCTCAGTGGAAACTGAAATTCTGTTTATTTGCATCTTCCTGCAAATCCCCAGTTAATGCAGCAAGTTCTTTGTGATGATCCGTGAAGAACTCAGCTCGGGTTCTGGATATGCATCAAACTTACTGTAAAACTTGTTCTAGGTGTCTCATCAGTGACCGAAGAGAACTAGTCTTTTCATTTCACAGAATCACAGTGTGTTTGAGGTTGGAAGGGGCCTTGGAAGGTCCACTAGTCCAACCCCCTGCTCAAGCACACTGCCTAAAGCAGGCTGCCTGGGGCTAGCTGTCTTCTGAATATCTCCAAGTATGGAGACTCCACAACCCCACTGGGCAGCCTGTGCCAGTGCTCAGTCACCCTCACAGTAAAAAAGTGTTTCCTGATGTTCAGAGGGAACCTCCTGTGTGTCAGTTTGTGCCTGTTGCCTCTGGTCCTGTCACTGGGCACCACTGAGAAGAGCCTGGCTCCATCTTCTCTGCGTCCTCCCTTCAGGTGTTTATATACATTTCTAAAATACCCCCACCCTGAGCCTTTTCTCCTCAGGACTGAATAGTCCAGCTATCAGCTTTTCCTCACAGGAACGATGCTCCAGCCCCTTTGTGGCCCTTGGATGGACTCTGTCCAGTATGCCTGTGTCTGTCTTACACTGGGGGCCCCAGAACTGGATACAGCACTGCAGCCGTGGCCTCACATTTCCCAGTATGCTGTAAAAATAAGAAATTTCTCAGGTAAAATTTGAACGTGGTTTTTTAGGATGCAGGTCCAAGGTCACTTTGGTGACCTTGGAGTCACTGACGCAGCTTCTCTGTGTACTTTTGCTCTTCACTGGAGCTGATGTTACTTGTCAAAAAACCCCAAATGCTTCAGCATTTTCCGAATTTCATCGGTGCAGGCTTTGACAACTGTTTTGGCCTGTGATTAAGGGATTTGTGACTATGTTTGCTGGCTACACATCCCTAATAAGTATAATCATTAGACGCTGAGTCACATGGGTATGTATGTTGGGGTGTGCTCATAAGGACGTTTGCCTGAAACAGATCTCATGTCAGTTTTGAGTGAATGCTTGCTTACATTTGTGAGGGCACATCCTTGCTGTGAGCTGGTTTGGTTCTTCAGCAACAGCCATCCCATGCTGGGTTGTACTCCATCGGGGCTGACCTGGCGTGCTCCATGGGCACTTCCCACATTACTGTGTTTCCCTTGTGACATGCCTGAAGGTGAGCATCTGTCTTATAAACTACACCGAGCAAAGTTCGGATGCTTCCTTATTCTGCCACATCTGTTTTGTACGCTTATATGGGTAACTCCATAGTCGATGTTAAATATAGAATTGTAAACAGGGTTTTCATTTTTAGGTCAACACTTCAGGTGCAGAATAAAACTCTTCATGTGATGCCAGTAACACTGCTCACGGGCAGGAGGGAGAGAGGAGAACAGGAAAAAGGAATAAAGCTTGAAATATCACGTTATCCTTGGGATTCGCATAAAAGTATGTGGGAGGGGACACTCTTGTTTCTTGACCACTGAGCTTCCCTTGCTGTGTATCTAGGGGCGTGTAGTTGGTTTAGGTGGGGTTTTTTTAAGGTTCTTAAAAACACAGCAAAATTGTGTGGAAAAAAGTAGTTAGCAGCTGCTTGCCTTCTCTGTATCCAAATACAATGGTTAATAGATGCATTTTAAATTTCCAAAGTACTCCCCTGAAAGTAACTGCACAACACGAGAGGTCTATACTTATCTTAATTAAAGTGAACAAAGCCATGCGCTCCATGCTGGCCTGATGTGTGCAATTAGTGACTGAGTGCAATTAGTTTCCAACCGTTAAAACTGTCTTATCAGAGCTCTCGGTAGGACTGTCAGCAGTTTGTATTAGTATCTGGCATTACTAGTGCTTGGCATTTTTTACCATGTTGTAAAAGCCACTTGTTCCTTCGATATTAATTTCGGGTATCAGGTTGCTTACGTACAGAACACTTCAAATTCACTGGTTTGGAAACCAGCCAATTCTCAGAGACTGAAAATTAGTACCAGGTTTTTCAATGAAGGATACACAAGCATCTTTAGATGCTCAAGGCAGGGTTTATTTCATAACCTGACATTTATCATTAGCTTAGATTTTGAAAAGTAGAAATGTGTATGCAACAGAGAAGTCCTTAGAAGAGTCTTAGCTCTAGAGCTACCCTCAGAAAAAGTCCTCCAGCCTCTCACAGCTGATTTTACTACCTGAGGCTCCACGTTCCATCTACATTCAGGAAATTATTTGCGTGTTTTTCTCCTCCTCTCTGTATCTCATCTCTGCATTCCCAGATGTGCACAGTAACTGCATTTTAAAATAACTTGATGCACTTTTCAAGGTTAACAGCATGTTGTAATTCCCGGGGAAATGTAGCAGGGCTACGGACAGGCATGTGGATTTATAACCGTCAGCAGTATTTAAGCAGTGTCACAGCCGTAGAGCTGGGGAAACGTGAAGCTTCTGGCGAAGGATCTCATAAAACGTGGTTGGAAGGCCATGCATAGTCCATGGTACTGCATTATAAGCCTGACAAGGATATCTTTTTCCCATCTTGCTTTTTGTAGAGCCAGCTGATGTCTGTAGCTGTACAGCTTTAGGGTCCTCCCTAGTTATGTTAGGACTGCTGTGCGTGTCTAAATCCTGTAACTGAGCCATATAGTTGTGTGCTTTGGGCACAAGCTGCTTTCCCAGAAACTCCCGTAGTAGTGTGACCACTGCCAGTATCAGGGTTTGTTCCAGGGACAATGTGCTGCCAGAGACTGAGTTATGCTTTCTGGGTTGGCTGGAGAGGGGTCATGCCTAATTCAAGTGTTAGAGGTTTGAGCAGCAGGGAAGAGACTAGTCTGAAACATCAATAATCCTGTTCTGGGGGTGAAGGGACCAGTTTGCAGGATGTACAACTATTGCAGCAAGGTCCCTCATTGCGATGCTGTGTACCTTTGGTGTGATGTTCCTTGCACTTACATGGCCCTCGATGAACCAACCCAGCTTTAGCTGCCTGAATCAAAGTCAAGCTGCAAGGTGACCTGCAGTCTGGGATCCTGTCTCTGATCTCACTTTCGGGTTTGGGGCTTTCTTCATCTTCCCTCTTCCTCACCTTTTCCCTTGTGAGACAGGGAGTAAAGCTGGGAGTTGCCTGCCCATACCATCCTTGAAGATCCTGTCTCCTGCTTCTTGCTGTGTGTAGCTGAGAGATTTGATTCCCAGCAGCTGTCATCCTGTTTGTGTGGGGCAAAGGTAGCTGTGAAGTGTGGCACCTCAGAGCAGCAAAACATCCGTGTGACTAGTATTAGGGTGACTTTTGACTGTGATCATCAGGTAATGGAAAAAACCAGCTCTGTAGACTAAGTCTTGCATCAGCTTGCAAGGATCATGTCATCAGGAGTAGGAGTAAGTAGGGTCTGTGTAACTATGTTCTCTATGCAGTCTGACTTTTCAAAGCATTACACCACTTCAAGGCATTATTTCAGTTTGATTAACTTTATAATTCTTCACACTTCTGCAGTGCTTTTATCCAAGATCTTCACTCTCCTCTTAAAGGCTAATCTACAACCCAAAAGATAGCGCCGAGCGTCTGAGATCGCCGTTTGAGTGGCAGTGTAATGCGGCTTGGTTTGGTGTAAAAACCCTCCACTTTCTCAGCAGCTCTGTGGGATCACTTGGGGTGGTGCAATGAGGAATGTCCTTCCCAACAAGCCATGGAGCATCTAGCTGGACACACTGATCCAGTGGACTGCCAGCTGCCCCAGGCTGCTGTGATCCCAAGATTTTCATCAGCTGTAAGCGCTTCCTGGGAAGTTGCAGTAATTAAGGGTTTGCGAAACACAGCAGAAATGCAGACTGTGGTCTCTTCCAGATTATCTGGAGCTAGTCCATTTTTGTTTCAGATAAACGTTCTGAATATAAAGCTTTTGATGCTTATAGAAGGGTCTGGGCCTGCTTTGAAGGATTTTGTGTTCCCTCCCTAGCAGTGTTGCTTATGAGAGTGATGAATGTACATTCAACAGCTCTTATGCTTACCTCCGGTTATGGGAATAACCAGCCAAAGTAGGATAGTTCTGACTTCCCCACAAATCTGTATTAGGAAACATTTTTACAGCAAATACACTTTTTCTAAAGTTACTTCTGCTTCTTTCCTATTTCTTCCAGTAGCAACCTTTCCCCAGTTAGAGGGCTCTGCCAACATTTCCTCTGATGCTGGATCACTTATGCCTCGACAACACCACACTGGAAACAAGTGAGGCACAAATACCATTTATTGGACTGTGTTAGGGGAGGAACGTGGAGCTCGCTTTGCTTAGCAGTTTGAATTTGCCTGGTGAAGCTCTCTGGCCCTCGGCAGCCCTCTCTTACAGCAGAGCAGGGACAGCATATGCTTTTTGAATGAGAAACAATGACGGGCATTTTCGGCCTGGTTTTCCTGTTGGAATGCAAGCCTGGCTGTGTGCAGTTTCCGCTTCGGATTTTACTTGGATGCATACAGCTATCCTAGTTGGAGACGATGGGATCTATTCAAAGCTCATTTTCTGATGCGTTGTTAATACTTTGATATTGCATAAACATTTTTTTTTCCTTGGACATAAACTTTAAGTATTAAGCTGTTGTCTGTGACTCATTAGTCTACTGTGGGTGACAATTTATTGTCTTTGTTAAATCATGGAAAATCTTTCCATGCCGTTTGTATCCTTTATTGTCTGAAGGAAACTGTGTCTGTTTATCTTAGCCTGAAGGTGGCTTTCTTCTCAGCTGGCTAAAAGTTCATCATAACATCTGAGAGCTAATAGGAAAGTACAGCAGACCTCACTCACTGCTCAGAAAAATTCATGTGCGTATTTAACTGTTGAACAATTGTGTTAGATGAGTTTTGGAAACACTTCACGGACTGACACAACAAAGTGTCTGTTTGCTTTAAAGGTGGCGATTTGCATTTTTTAATTTCTCCTCCCATTTCAAAAGCTCCAGCTGAACCAAGTGTTAGTAGTTACGTAGACTGGCATTTTCTATAACTTTTTTTAACTCAGAGATTGAGTTGCTATGAAGTTAATACTGCTTTCTTGTAAAAGTCAGAAGAGAAGTGGTTAAAGACAGATAGGTTTACTGGAAATGCTAAGAAGGGGTTGGACCTTGAAGATGACTGTCTAACCACAGATTGCTCGTTATCTGAAATGGGAGATGAGAAACCGTGTTTAGGAAGCAGATGCATCGCTGGTGTTTCCGAACTGTGGAGGAAGTGCCAGATGCCAACTCCTGAAGTAGATTAGCTACAAGCATGCAGAATTTCTTTCTTATGAGTTGATAATCCTTTGAAATAGCTTTGTATTTTTAAATAAAGATTTATTCATTTATTAAAAAAACCCAGTAGATTAAACTCAAAGTAAAATTTTTTTTAAAAATGTAGTCATAAATGGTAGTATGAGTATTGCCACTGGGTCATGGGGGAGAGCAAAAGCGCTCTGCCTGGCATGGTGGAAAGGAAAACTCGTCTGGTAGCCAGTCTGCTAAAGAAAACACCTTTAAATAAAGGTATCCAATAGGGTGAGGTTCAGTATTGCTGAAGGGAGATAGCTTCTTCCATGTCCCCTGTGTGCTCTTGTATGCACCCTCATGTATGAAGTGGTCTGACCTTTTCTGTAGCCTTGTTAATTTATGTAACAAATCCAAATAACTTTTTTTTGTACGTGTGTGAGCTCTTATTCAAAGGTCTCAGGGCTGGTTATACACAAATTGGACACAGCTGTTTGTCTGTCATTATTCCTGGGCACCTAGAAACCTTTCAAATTTCTGGAAAGCAGTCTTCTCGTTCAGAAAAACTTGCTTTCATGTCTTCTGGGTTGTGTGGCTGCCTCTTCTGAAGGAGAGGTTGTAGCAGGGTGTGTGTATGCTTGTTGCAATGCAGTACCTGGGGGCCTGATGCCGCTGGTCTGCTGTGGGGCATCGAAGTTGAGTGCAGCAGTAAACCCCCAGAATAGTCCTTGATTAAAACTGCTGGTTAGTTTCTGAAGGTTTTGTTCTATCCAATAAATAGAAGAGTTTGGCAGGAGTATTGGTAAGATGTTAACAATCCCTTTATTGTGTATTTACACTTTTTTTTCCCCCATCCTAAAGACAGCCTTGTCCCTGTTTTTTGTCATCTCATCTTGCATGACTTAAGTCTTTGATGGTTTGTAGTTCGGTTTTGGACAGAGATGAGAGCCTCTTGGATTCCCTAAAATATTCAAGAATAATGTGGTATATTTTTTTTATGGTGGGATTTTTATGGTGTGGTTTTTTTTGGTTTATTTTTTTTTTCCCAGCGATGGCAGGTATATAAATAAATCAGAGGTTTGTGGGAGTTCAGTGCTAGCTGGTGGTTCAATCATGTCCTGCAGTTTTCAGCCTGCTTCCTTTGCCTTCATTCCTACTCCTTCCCCCTGATTTTTTAGGGAGTTTTTCAGAGGTCTTTTGGAGGTCTGTGTGTGGTCTCTGGGCTTCAGCTGGTGACGTGGCCTCTCAGTTTTGCCATGAGGCACCACTGGCTTCTCTCTGGCTTTGACTTGGAAAAACAAATAATTTCTTAGGAGTGGTTGGACGAAGAATGGTGAGATCTCTACAGAAATCTCCTTTGTGAGCTCAGGAAGCTTTGAAATGGACACAGCTGAACTGTTTTTATGGTGGCGTGTGGGGCAGGTGGATGTGCGCGAGGAATAACACTCCCTGCTCCTTCCTTCCCCCCCCCCAACCATAGCTGCTCGGAAAGATATGCTGTGTGTATATGGGTCTTTTTCTTAAGGTACTTTGACCTTTGGACCTTTATCATTGCTAACTGAAGTGTCATCGTGGCATAAATAAACCCGTCAGCTCAAGTAGTGTAATTCTGGCCCTCATCCCAGTCTTAAAGCCAGACGTAAATGCCAGCCTGAAGCTGGCTTTTAAGTTGCTTGGTCTGATTGAAATGATGACTGAAATAATCTTGTTTCTTCTGCCTTGGTTTCTTCACTTGGTTACTAAACTCTGTCCTGCTATCTTTGTGCTAATTTAAATGTATTTCAAGTATGAAGGCTCAGCGACGTGCCAGGTTGCTATTTACTGTCATTGGGTTTGTATCATTTTAGCAGTCTTGACAGGCTTTGCGGTCTATTTGTGACATTTTGAGATGAGAAAATACTTTGTTTTGAAATAATGTGTGCAAAAAAGTATCAGAGCGCTTGTACAGGCTTGGTTAATAAACCAGAGAGCTGATCCGTTAAGCGCAAACACCATTGGATTCATAGGTTGTCCCATGTTTTTGGGGTCAGAAAACCAAACTGGCAGAATTTTTTTTTCCTGCCTTTTTCTTGTGTCTGGTATATCTCGTGTTGAAACCTTACTAATATGGCTCTATCAAGAGAGGAGTTGGCTTCTCTTGGGAGAAATGCCACTTAGCACGCAACTGCTGTTGGCAGCATCACTGAAGTAGACTCCCCCTCGGCAGAGGAGGGGAGCTGTGTATGTTGATGTGCCATGGGTTTATTTAAAGGCTTGCTCTAAGATATCTTGTTCCAGTTGTTTCACGGAGCTTCAAAAATGCAGTCGTTAACTCTTGTGTATAATATTTTTTTTTATGCCATCTGCAGTTATGAGGCAATAGGATATAACAAACACCATAAAAATGTTAATTTCATACAAATATGGCTGAATTAGTAAGAACTGGGCTAGTTTATGGTAATAGCCTCAGCTGACTGGTTTACTTGTTAGGCTTTATACCTTCCTTACAGGCTTATGTAATGCGTAATTTCTGTGTTTTCTTGAAATGATGCAATTTTTTATGTAGTTTTCCTCAACTCTATGCATGCTTTAAGGAAGCCTCAATACGGCTCATAGACTATGGCCGTGTCTTTCCACCTTTCCTCCCTGTTCCACCGTCAGACACGTGTGTACCCGTGTTTGCCAAGCTGCTGGCAGTGGGAAGCCGAGCCGCTCCGTGAGTGTTTGGAGACGAGTGGGTTACGATTGCTGGCTGGAGTTCATCTGTGGCGGTGTGGAGTGTTTGGAGTGATGAGTTATTTTGGTTTTGTTTGCAAAATGATATTGGGTTAATGAACTAATAAAATTTGGGAGAGAAGACAAGAATGCATGGGAAACTTCACTGGAGAAACATGCTTTTTTTCTAATTTTGTTTTTTTATTCTTTCTTTTCTTTGCCTCCTATGTATTTCCCTACGAGTGCGTGACTCACAGGCTCCATCATTCTCTCTGAAGTTATTCTACTTCCCAGCATAGACCCACACTGTCATCCCCCATCTGTAACTGCTGGGGAGGTGAGGGGACAACCTCTGCTCAGCTTAACATTTATGCTTTTCCACCAGTTGCCTATTTAACCAGTCACATGTGCTGAATATACGTGACAGTCTTTTTTCTGGGCTGGACTGGTGTCTGTCACAGAATCATAGAATGGTTCGGGTTGGAAGGGACCTTAAAGTTCATCTAGTTCCAACCCCCCTGCCATGGGCAGGGACACCCTCCACTAGACCAGGTTGCTCAAAGCCTCATCCAGTCTGGCCTTGGATGCTTCCAGGGATGGGGCATCCACAGCTTTTCTGGGCAACCTGTTCCAGTGCTTCACCACCCTCTCTGTGAAGAATTTCTTCCTGATATCTGATCTAAATCTCCCTGCTTTCAGTTTAAACCCATTACCCCTTGTCCTGTCACTACAGGCCCTTGTAAAAAGTCCCCCAGCTTCCTTGTAGGCCCCCTTCAGGTACTGGAAGGCTGCAATGAGGTCTCCCCGAAGCCTTCTCTTCTCCAGGCTGGACAAGCCCAATTCTCTCAACCTTTCTTCATAGCAGAGGTGCTCCAGCCCTCTGAGCATCTTCGTAGCCCTCCTCTGGACTATCAGTCTAACCGGTCTATATCCTTCTTATGCTCAGGGCTCCACAGCTGGACACAGTACTGCAGGTGGGGTCTCAGAAGAGCAGAGTAGAGGGAGAGAATCACCTCCCTTGACCTGCTGGCCACAGAGGACCCCTGTCTTGGGTCCTCTACTTAGAGCAGTTCAAGGTATCACCAAAATTGGCTTTTTTTTACCAGCAGTTGATACTGTGCACAGAAGTTATTGGGGAAGAGCATGGAGGAGATGTCCAGACTTAACAGCAAAGATTTCCACTTGTTTTGCTGTCCAAAGTATGTTAAAATCAACATGTGAAATGAGAGGTGTGCAGTTATGGCAGAATACTTGGGCAGTTTGCTAAACAAAAGAGTTACTGTGCAGGATGGTGATGATATTCCTTTTGGCCCCTCCAGTTTCTCATAGGGTTGGGTAGTCTGCTGCCTGGTGTGGCTATACCAGTTTGTTGCAACCTGAACCTTGGTTTGGTGTATTTTTAATTTTTTTTTGTGGTGGTGGTTTTGGTTTTTGTTAGTTATTTTATTTCAGGATTACTGTTGTAAGCATGGGGACAAAGAGCAGATACTCTGGTTGCTGGGGTAATGATGCAGTCGGAAATCTGAGGGAACTCTGTTACAGGCTTTTTCCTGTAAGGGAGATGACCTGCATGAACAGGACCTTTCAACCTTAAGCCTGCCATTTCACTATGTTAAGAGAAGTTAGTTAAATAGCCAGATTATTTAAACAAGTAATTGCAGTCTGGGAATCAAACTTGCCTTTTGAATACTGTGATTCAGTTCTGTTTATAGCAAATGTGCCAACAGTGCAGACAGACTTACGTAAAGGGTTGCACTCTGAAGAAATGGAGGAGAGGTCTGCGATACCTATAAGACAAGTTTGGTGCTTTCCTGTGTCATGTAACTTCCTCTGCTATTTCCAAACTCTGCTACATGGAGAAAAATACCCCTCTCATCTTTTGCTGTGCTGTGTGGGTGGGATGAGGGAGGCTCTTTTCCAGAGTGCCACTTTCCAAAGGGAGCTGCTGTTCACATTTCTGGCGGTCTGGTGGGAGCTTGACCTTGAGTTTTTTTACTCTGTGATAAGATTTCAAGGAATAGTTACATGGCTATTACAAGTGGCTGTGTAGCAGAGGCAGTGCCAGACATAAAGCTGATGCCAGAAACCAGATTTACTGTATTAAACTTGCTGTTTCTCCGTTACTCCTTTGTGTAATTTGGATAAATCCCTCCTTCGTGTGTTGTGCAGCATAGCCGTCTTTCACGCAGTGTCCTTTTACATATTTTTTGAGCAAGTTTTTACTTGCAATCCTCCAAGTGCTTCATTTAGAAGTTGACATGATGAGGAATTACAACACCTCAAACTTGCATAATCCACGTAGCGACTTTTTTTTTTTTAGTGCTTTATCACTTCTGTGCCCATAGCACCAACTTCAGGACCATTTTCAGGGTTTTGTTGTGAGGAAGGGAGAAGGAACAGAATAAGCAGTAGTACTGCTTTTCACATGGAAATGTGTGGGATTTGGGGATTACAGACATTCTTTATAAGCTCAAGGCCAGTATATGGGAAGGAAATTAAAGGTTCATAATTATAGTGGTGGTTGTAATTTATATGCTAGCTATGTCTTTGTAGTTCTTCATGTACCAAAAATGTTGAACTTCATTACTCATGAGGGGAAAAGTTAAACATTTTTTATTTATTAAAATTATTTTATGACTGTGATGGTTGGAGAGCTACTCGTGTTTGGTAAAAGACACAATTCCTTCCATGGACTGTGCGCTGACTACAGGAATCATCGATGAACATCTCATCTGTTTCCTTATGTGGTTTATTTTTGCAACATAGATATTTTGGAACCTTAATGGATTCTTAGATCAGCAGAACAGTTAAAGTTCACAGAAGCAAGTTACACAGTGTTGTACACAAAATTACTGCATCCTGGATCTTCCTCTGAAAACTCCCATCTAGGTGTGAGTGGTAACTTTTGTTACTTGCTTACAGAGCTGCTACTTTGGCTTCTGCTGAATTGTCTCCCTAAACTGAGGGAACCCCCTCAAGGTAGATCATCTTGCTGTACTCTGGCTATTAGCCGTGTTCTCAGTGAGGTGCCCTGATAGCTGAACGATTTGGGGACTCTGAACGTGGCCCTGTGGCTGCTTTGTAAAAAAAGAAGTAAGGGAGTTGTTCATTTTATCATTGCATATGTAACACAGCAGTTGTAGGTCTGTGGTCTTTTGCCTGATAGCTTTAGTAGCATCTGTAGGGTCTTGCTGTAAGTGAAAACATAATGCATAGGTAGCTTGGCACCATGGCCTGTGCGAAGTGTTGTTCAAACTTACAGGCCTTCAAATGCGTACCTCTTATTTATCATTCTTTTCCAGTGAACAAGGTGAAATCTTTGTTTACCAAAAAAGGAATACGTAGTCATTCTTCAAAACTAGACCATGTTTTATACCTTTGTTCTGTTTCCGAAGATGGCTGGGTGAGCTACAAGCAGTCACCCTGGGCAGATGACGTGCTTGCTTGCTGCTGAGACCTCTGTGAGAAATAGCTGTTAGGTCCAAGCCATTCTGTGTAGACCTTGGAAGGTTGTTCTCAAAGCATCTTTCTCTAAGCCTAGATTATGGTTTGTTTCCAGTGTCATCTTTTTTTTTTCCCAGCAGTACCCCCATTCTCTGATGTATCTGTATTTATCATCTGAAGATGATGAACGTGCAGTTGTGACTATGAAAAAAGCTGTCAGCATCAAATGGGTATAACTGAATTGGTCTCAATAACCTGAACTACTTTTTTACTTGAAAGGACAGAATTAAAATTCTTCAGGGCTGGCAGGGCTCACGCTTTGTAAACAGTTTAGAGATCACCTTCCATAATATACTTACTAGTATGAATAAGATGTTCCATGCTAGTACGTGTACTTCTGACTTTAAATGTTTATTTTAAAGCAGCTTGTAAAAGGCCAGCTTTATTCTGAGTGCTGTGTCAAGCCAGGCGTCTTACACTTCCATTTGAACAGTGGAAGAGGAGATATATGCAGTGATAGCCTAATCTTACCCTGTATTAGTCGTGTCCCATCCTTCCTTCCCATCTTTCACCCTTCATGTCTCTGTTTTTATAGGCAGAAGTTGTGGTGTTTGCTTATGGCAGTGCTTCCCCTGTGCCCCAGCTCCTCACTTGGCTGAAGCCCAACCAGATCTGAGCAGCCTGAGCCTTCTTGCGTGCGGAGGCTATTGCTGGGCTGGTGATGTTCATCTTCCCGTGTTCGCCCTCAGATCCCCTGACTAGTAGACAAAATTCAGAGTGAGGAAGCAGAAAAAAGCCTTTTGTCTAATGCCGAGCTGTGGCAAGCTCTTCCCACGTCCTTCAGAGGAGGGAATGAAGGTCTGGCGTGGGACTGATTTCTGAGATGTGCCTCACGGCGGCTTCGTAAACACTGGCTTTAGGGTGAGGCTTTGCAGTCGTTTAACCTGATTTAAGTGCCTGTGGCTGCTGCAAAAAGATGCTTTCTCCTTCTGCTCCTGACTGGAATGATTTTCCATGCAGGATGCACGACAGCTCTAATAGCTTGTGCAGCCATGAGTGAGGCTGCATACTTGTCTGCTCCCATTAGACTGACCTTGCCAGAAAACAAACACAAAAATTAGTTGTATCAGCAATGAGCTGATAAACTGCATGAATGGTCAAGTGATGTAAAGGCTATGGCAGAAATGAAGGGGGTTGTTCCTTTAGTGTCAGCCTGTGATCAAGTGGGCTTCAGGCTTGGCTGGGCTCATCTGGGATCAGGTACACAGCAAGGGGGATGGGGACCCAGTGGGTGACTGGGAAGGGAGGGTTTTACCTGAAGGCCAACAGGCTTTTTTACTACTACAACGTGCTACCCCTTTTGCAGGCGATGTGACAGGCAAACACCAGTGCTGAGCAACTACTTGTTGCGCCACGGCTTGAACTGGTGGCTCCTCCTGTCCATGCGTGCTGCTTGAGCTCTTCTTTGCAGGCCAAGTACTTTTCTTGCAAGGGTTTTTGTGGTGCTCTTGAGATGGAACAGTAAAAGTTTCTTTTTTTTTTTTTTCTTTTTTTCACATGTGCCTTGGGGAAAAAAGGAGCATTATCTTCCTTTTTGGGAATTCAGATTCCCAGTTTACCAGTTCACAGAGCAATTAATTTAACAAAGTTTGCTAATTTTAGATTTCATGATGACCGAAGTGTGTAGGGTGTCAACTTGTTTGCAGAAGGGGTGTGTTTTGGAGGTGTGATCTTGAATTAAGCACAAAGTACAACTCCTACAGCTAGTCAGCTTAAATAGTTGCTGCCCTCGGTTTCCTTCTTGACATACTGGTGTGTGACCTGTGTAGGTACATGTGTGTGGTTTGGGTGTTTGGTTTCTTGGGTGTTTTTTGCCCTCCCCCCCCCCAGTTTTCCAGTGAAGATCAAGCCAAGGCTCCCACCTTTCAGGCGGCTTGGGCAGTGGGAGTAGCAGCTGCCTCCTCCGGCTTGCTGAAGGGCATGTCCCCAGGTGATTGAGGGGATATGGCTGATGCCTTGCGCAGGTCTGAAACTTTGCAGTGGCTGTGCAGCTCATTTTGGGAACCCCTGGCTTCAAACGTTTGCCAGATATGTCTGGCAGATAAGTTCTCTGGCTGAGGCAGGTACAGAGGAGAGTCCTATAGCCCCATGTGGCCATGTTCCGTGTCTCCCCTCTTCCCACAGACCCTGTCTGCAGCAGCCAAGCTGAAGGTTTTGAAGACAAGTCACTTTTATTGTACAACCCCAATTCATCTCCCAGGCAGCTTCATGTTGTGAGCTGAATGACATGTTAGTCTTTTTTTGAAAAAATTGATTTTAGCGTAATGCATATTCATGAAGCTGCATTATGGTTGCTGTGACAACCTCACCACTGACGGGCAAGATTGGTATGTTGAACTTCTGTCTCCAGTCCCTGTGCTGTGCCCTAGCGTGTTACACAGCTTTACACTTTTATTTTTTTTCCTCCCCTCCTCCCCCACAGTCAGTGAACAATTTAAATTGTTGCAGACTTGATGCTTAATTAATAGCTGCATGTAATTAAGCCTGCAACGCTGAAGCACAACTTCCTGCTCATTTCCGACCCCTGTTAATCAAGTGTTGCTTCTGCCAGCAGTCTGTAATGCAGAGGAAATGATTCTGGTGGGATTTTCCTTGTTGATCTCCTTTTAAACTCAAGGGAGAAATAAGCCTGAATTACCATAATATATCTCCACACCACAGGTAGCCTGACTGAAGACTTCATCTCATGCAACAGACCCCAACAAAGTCTATCCCCCTAGTCTATCCCTATATAGTCTAGTCTATCCCCAGAGTTTCAAGGCCTCCTGACCCTGAAAGGGTTGGGAGCTTCAGCAGGTCTTACTCAAAACCAGAAAGCAGTTTGCTCTGTATGTGCATTACATCATGTTATGACCCTGGGGCCAAGCCTGATGTAGTTGGAGGAAGACTTTACCAGGCTGTGATGCTAATGTGGTGACTAATTTCTGGATGAACCTGTGACGGCTTGAGCGTGGGGATGGCTTAGCTCTGAAGGTCAAGTCCTGCATGTTTGTTGATGTTGGAAGTTAAGGGCACTTGCGCAACGCTTGTAACTTGAAGACCATAAGCTGCTCTTGGCCGGTCCAGCTGAATGTTTGGCACAAAGTATTGCCGTTTCTTGGTTTCCAACGAGAAATGATGATGTTGTATGATGTTGTATACTGAGAACTTAACATATTGCATAGTCCCATTCATGAAAGGGCTGTGTTGAGTGAGGCTTGTGTCCCTCCTGCATGCTTAAGTGTCTTGTTCAGTTCACCTGAATGTAAAGTTTTCTTGAAAGGTGCCAATTTCATCTCCACAAAACCACTCCCTCTTGCTCCCGGGACGCTGTGGGTAAGGTTTGGCTTTCTTCACGGATGTGCCTTCTGGAGAGCTATTTGGGAGATGTGTGTGCACAAAGGGAGGAAAAGCAGAGCAGACAAGGAGCTCTCAAGCGCAGTCAGTTGATCTTTCTTCGGTTAGTTTCTTAAATATTAATAAGTACAAAATGTTCAGACAGTGACTTGAGATGAGATTGTGTCCTTTAAAAAGAGAAACTGGAGGGAAAACACTCCTGTAGCAATAGGGAACTTTTTGCACAGAGCAGCGTATACAGAGCTGGGCCATGAATCTGTTGTAGGCTTAGATATATTCACTGAGGTTTCCAGTTTTAGACATGTCCAGAAAAAAACACGCCAAGCGTTGTTTTCAGTATCAGTTGGTATGTGGATGGCCTGAGTGTATCTTGTGTTCCTGCTCTTCTGTCAGCTCCTTTAGGATAACACACAGGAGCATTTCAGTGAAGTAGTAATGAATAACTAATGCAATCCTGATACTTTCCACTCCCTCAATTGCATCTCCCTCCCTCGCAATAAGAATGAAACATCCTGGTGTTGACATCGTGTCTGTATTTGTGATCCACACACAGCCTGGCTTTTCTTGGATACCAGAGCTCTTACCTCAGACTTCTGCAGAAAGACATTTTGAGATTCAGATGAGAATGTGAAGGAGATGGGGTCTAAAGATGAGAACCAGGGGTATGCTAGATTTGCTTCAACTCTAGCTTTTTGAAATGCTGTTTTTCTAGCAAAACGAACACAGATGCTTCAGAAATTACTTTGCTGTGTCATAGTCTTGTATGGCCTTTTTGACCTGAGTTGAAATTCTCCCGTGATGTTTTGGTGGGATTTGTTGTCGTTTTTTCCCCCAGGCTCCAGATGAACACTCGCTGAGGTGACGCTGTTTGACTTTGTGTGGCAGGTTTGCCTTTCATTAACAGCTCAGGAAAACTGAATCACCGTGTTGCGAAGCAGAGTCCTTTCTCTGGCGATGCACCCATGAAGATTTAGCTGTTCAATCTCTGCCCGGTCTACCAGGCCATGTACTCTGATTCAGCACATTCCTGTGTAAAATCTAAATGCAACAGAAACCCAAAACCTGTGAGCCATTTGTAGGAGGCTCTGGGGTGAGTTGAGTCAGGTTTCAGACAGCAGCAGTGCACCGAGTGCTGCCCTTTCCCGAGTTCCCTCCTCCCTTCTGCATCCCAACCTCTTCCATGTTAATGCAAGAGCAGAGCATGGGGGGAGCAGTGGCACGAAGGGGTAGGGGGTGTCTATAGGAGCAAGCCCCATAACCAAGGCCCTCCGGACTACAGCAGGCAGGCTGGCTCTTGTTCCCCAGCCACTGGTTGTCTCCTTGCTGAAGCCCCTCTGTAAATGTGGACAGAAAAAGCTGTGCTAGGTCTCCTTATGATTTTTATGTGAACATTTGGGAAAACTTGATTTTTCTCCACTTAGTATCTAAGTTTGGAATTAGTGTGTGTTTGGGTTTGGGGTTTTGGGCTGTGATATATTCATTTAAACTGAACGTATGACAGTTATTTGGGGGTTAGTTGGGGGGTTTCATGTTAGGTCAAAATAAAGTATCAGACCCTCTGTAAAAGGAATAAAACCTCAGCCTTGAAGGCTTTGGCAACTAGATATTAATGGCAATTATAAAACAGATTTTAAAGATGTATTTTTTAAAATTTTTAAAGAATATTTTAGTTTTTTTTTTTTTTAAAGTGGAAAATATAGACCTTTTTCACTAATCAAGCCGTGTATACATATACTGTTGCCTATTTTTTTACTAGGTGGTTTGGGACTTCAGGATAATTTTTACAGGCTGCTGTTTAATTTTGCTGACTTGACCTCTGCTACTGCTACAAGGGAAGTAAAAGCCACATTCTTAAAATCCTGTGTCTGAATAGCCTGGTTTGTAAGCATGTTAATGTAAGATATCCTTACTATATTATGACAGTGGACCTGCTAATATTATTAGATCTGGCTGAGGTACAACAAAGTTGGACTGAAATCAGTGTTGCAGAGTCAGCGTCTGCCTTACTGTGCTCTGCAGCACATTCTGTTACAGCACTGAATGTGGGAAACATCTCCTCTTGCTTACGATAATGGTAGGGTGTTTGTATGCAAAGATAAACGTGATCGGGGAGGATGGGTTTGATTTTATTTTGCCTAAGTTAATGATTTTCAAGCATGATACCAGTCTTATTTATAGCTTGTTTGTGTGGTGGTGAGAACAATTATTGTCCCAGGTATGACAGTGTTGGGAAATGAGTGTGTTTACACTGCATGGAGTTAAAATATTTGTATTTTTATTATAATTTCATAATACTTGGTTATGGTTAGTCTGGAAGCAGGTCTGCATTTGCATGCTGAGCTCTGCCTGTGCAAAACTGGGTGTTGGTTTTGATGTTGCTGGTATGGGGAGTTACTAGAAACATCCTGAAACTTACAGATGAACTAGATGAGTCCAGGATGTGGATGGTAGTTGGGAGAGGGTGAGGGGATGAATAGTTATGGCGGTGAGGCAAGTGTTTTGATATTTAGTTACTCTATTTTACAATAAATCCAATTCTGGGTCAGATTCTGGTCTTAAGTTTTACAAAAGTTTGCTCAGGCTTACCTGAATTGGACCAAAGTCACTTGGAATACGAAAATCTTGGAGAAGTTTTTTTTTGTAGTGAGCCTGAAACTGCTGAAATGTCACCATATTTATTGATCTTGATCTAAAAAAACAGTTGCTAGTTGTAAGAACAGGCTGCTGACATAAAAAGCCTGTCTTAGATCGTGCATTTGGCTGAAGGCCAGCTAATGAGTTTCTATAGGAGCTTGTTGGCAAGCTTAGGTTAATGTAAGCTGTAAGTAGTCTGGGAGCCTGGTACAATCAAGACAATTTTTAGACAAAATGATCTTATTATTTTTAAATTATAACTGAGCAGATATTTTTATATAATAGCTTCTTGTACTTAAAGCACTTTAAAAAATGCCTAAGAACTTGATGCTTCAACTATTTTCTCTATTCAGTAGGTTGACCAATAATAATACTTTAAAAACACTGGTACTGATGACAACTCTTTGCTAGCCTCTGCGTAACAGAATTTAAGGTGTGTTCAGTGGAGTGATCTCTTAGTGCCTTAAAGAAAGTTTTACATTTTTAAAAGACCAGGTGGTAACACACCTAAGGGTAGGTACATCAGTTGTACTAGTAAAAAGTTACCTGAATGTGTTCATAGATCCCTTTGTTGGCCAGGTTATTCTATGAGTAGGGCTGAAATGCATGAACCGTCCTAGGAGGAGACTGGAGTTCAGGACTCTGTGTTCCCAAATGGTGTCCAGTGCAGACAGTTACACTGCTGGGCCTTTTCACTGGCCTTGTGGGTCTTTAATCCTTCATTGCCTGAAGGCAAAGCTTGAAGAGAAAGAAGGGTTGGAGATTGCTCTGTCTGAAGATGTTTTTGTTTCCTCTCACTTCTTTTGCGTGATAAGTGAACGTGAAACCAGTCTAAGAGGAAAACTGAATTCAGGTCTGGAATCATTCATTGAAGTGCTGTATATGCCAGGCTATAAAAAGAGGTCCAGATCCAGCCTTGGTCTTTGGGGAGTGGTAGATAAACATGGCTTTAACAGGAGAATGCTGAGGAGTACTGATTCTGCCTAGGTCAGCAGTGCTCACCTGCAGCCTTGCTCCAGTTAACTGCTCCATCCATAAGAGGGATGGAGATGGCTTGGGGTGCATGCTTGTCCTCCATTGGTATGGGCTGATGAGTGCTGACCAGAAAAGGGGTAGCAATCTACCATCCTTATTATTTCTTCATGTACCATTGTGTCATTAGCAGTGAGGTTTGGTTTAGAGCTTCTTTGTTGTAGGTCTGACTTACGTGGCATGTAAAACTGGTTTTACATAGATGGAGATCTTTGAGATGGGAGGGAGCATGACACGATTGTGCTTGTACTTATCAGAGGTTTGAACTTGGAATCATAGAATGGTTTGGGATGGAAGGGACCTTAAAGGTTGTCTAGTCCAACCCTGCTGCTGTGGGAAGGGACACCTTCCACTAGACCAGGTTGCTCAAAGCCTCATCCAACCTGACTTTGAACACTTCCAGGGATGGGGAATCCACAGCTTCTCTGGACAAGCTGTTCAGTGCCTCACCACCCTCTCCAAGAAGAATTTTTTCCTGATATCCAATCTAGTTCTACCCGCTTTCAGTTTAAACCCATTACCCCTTGTCTTGTCACTACAGGCCCTTGAAACAAGACCCCCTCCAGCTTTCTTGTAGGCCCCATTCAGGTGCTGCGAGGCTGCTGTAAGGTCTCCCTGGAGCCTTCTCTTCTCCAGGCTGAACAAGCCCAATTCTCTCAGCTTTTCTTCATAGGAGAGATGTTATAGCCCTCTGAGCATCTTGACTCACTCTAACTAGTCGATATCCTTCTTATGTTTGGGGCCCCAGTGCTGGACACAGTACTCCAGGTGAGGTCTCACAAGAGCAGGGTAGAGGGGGAAAATCACTTCCCTTGACCTGCTGGCCACGCTTCTCTGTCTGGATACAGCCCAGGATACGGTTGGCTTTCTGTGCTGCCAGCGCACACTGCCAGCTCATGTCCAGCTTTTCATCCACCAGTACCCCCAAGTCCCTCTCTTCAGTACTGCTTTCTATCCATTCTCTGCCCAGCCTGTCCTTGTGCTTGGGATTGCCCCGACCCATGTACAGGACCTTGCACTTGGCCTTGTTGAACTCCATGAGGTTGGCACAGGCCCACCTCTCCAGCCTGTTCAGGTCCCTCTGGATGGCATCCCTTCCCTCCAGTGTGTTGACTGCACCGCACAGCTTGGTGTCGTTAGCAAACTTGCTGAGGGGGCACTCGATCTCACCGTCCATGTTGCTAGGAAAGATGTTAAATAGTGCTGGTCTCAACACTGACCCCTGAAGAACGCTACTCATCACTGGTCTCTACTTGGACATCAAGCCACTGACCACAACACTCTGAGTGCAACCATCCAGCCAATTCCTTATCCACCGAGTGGTCCATCCATCAAATCCCTGTGTTTCCAATTCAGAGACAACGACGTCATGTGGGACAGTGTCAAATGCTTTGCACAAGTCCAGGTACATGACGTCAGTTGCTCTTTTCTTATTGACTAGCACTGTAACCCCATCACATGGTTTCCAGGAGGATCTGCTTCATGATCTTGCTGGGCACAGAGGTGAGACTGACTGGCCTGTAGTTCCCCAGATCTACCATTTTTCCCTTCTTCAGAATGGGGGTTATGTTTCCCCTTTTCCAGTCAGTGGGGACTTCACTGGACTGCCACGACTTCTCAAATATGATGGCTAGTGGCTTAGCAACTTCATCTGCTGTTTCCCTCAAGACCTGTGGGTGCATCTCGTCAGGTCCCATGGACTTGTGCACCTTCATTTTCTTTAGATGGTCTCAAACCTGGTCTTCTCCTACAGTGGGCAGTTCTTCACTCTCCCAGTCCCTGCCTTTGCCTTTCGTGACTTGGGCAGTGTGGCTTGAGCACTTGCCAGTGAAGACGGATGCCAAAAAGTCATTGAGTACCTCAGCCTTTTCCATATCCCAGGTAACCAGGTCTCCCATTTCCTTCCAGAGAGGGCCCACATTTTCCCTAGTCGTCTTTTTGTCACCGTCGTACCTATAGAAGTTTTTTTTGGAAACTTCCCTGATAGCGTTTGTTCTCTGGTGTCTATTTATAGTAAGACCTAGAAATATTTCTGGATGTGATAGCTGCCAAATTTCTTCATCAGATAGTCAATGAATGAGCAAGAAGTGCTTCTATTTTAAATTCAGCTTTGACAAGTACTAGAACTTCAAAGTAAAGCAGTTCATAGCAAATAACCCTGGTGTGAGTTAGTGCAAGTGATTCTCTTTAAGTGAAAGATTAAACACAGGGTTGCAACTTTAAGCATCTCTGATAAATGAAGAATTTTGTGGGGGTTTTTTTGGCCAGCTGCACTATAGGAGACTTGTATTAGTTTCAAATTTCTGTGTTTAAGTGAAGGGTGCTAGTAAACCTTGGCAGAGGTGCAAACTAAGGCAGATTTTGAAGGGAACGATCTGGTTTGAACTTGGTGCGAATAGTTGCTGCCAAAGTGAAGAACCACAGGGAAAACCAAATATCTCTGTTGAAAAGAGGTTTGTGTTGGGAGGTGAGAATTCCCTCAAGTGCAAAGGCTGTGGGAGCCAGTAACCAAAGGCTCTTCTTTCTTGCTCTTTATTCCTATGCCTGTAAAGACACATGTCTAGATCTGCCATTGCATTTTCATCACTGGTGTGATGTGCCATGAAGCTAAGCATGTTTTTTTAATGGAGAGCAATGTTGTCCATAGAGAAAAGAAAGGATAGTAACAGGAACAAGTGCCTCAAAATAATTTTTACCACTGCAAAAGTCTATTTGAGAGAGCGTTGCAGCACCCTCCATATGGAACGCTCCGAGCTGAGAAATAGAGTTTGTAGGAGAGAAAACTGTGGCTGGTTTGTTATAAGCTGCCAGAGCAGTAGCTTGTTGGAGTGGCAGAATCAAGGAACTAATAAACTTTATTTTTTTTTTTTAAAAAGGTGGAGTTTGGGACCTTTGGTACAGAGTGTGATACATGTAGAGCACTGAATCAGTATAATTCAGCAGGCCTGGTTTAAATCAAACTATGCAGTGCAGTGTCTTGGAAAGCACATTCATTAACGTGTGTATTATAATGAATGTACGTACATTAATTCAGATTTCTTCTGCTGTCTTTTGAAAAGCAAGATGCTTTTCCCTGTACAATTCATGATTTGTAATTCAAGTATTGCTCATGTCAAATACTGTCTCTGGAAGTGAAATTTCCTGGGCATTTCTCATTCTTCTGGATGCCGTGGAATCTGCATGTTCTGCAGAAACACTGGCTGTGGAGGTTCTCTTATAGTGGGGTTTTGGTCCTGCTAGTTTTTAAAAACTGTGAAACCATCACTAGTAAAGTGACTCTCCTTTGCCTCTCAAAGGGTGTAACAGAAGTCTAGCAAAGAATACGCAAGACTATCAGTAGTGGTAATTTAAAGGATTTTGGTAGTGCATTTGAACGTGGTTTAAGGTTGATGTTGACAATCTAGTTTTTGATGGGATGTTCTGCATGGATCTGTCTGGTGACTTTATTCAGTAAACCCTAGGTACCTTGCTTTCATAGCCTGAAGCGGTAGGGAGGTATGATAACCTCCCTACTATTTTGCTCCATTTTTTTTTTAGGGAGTTTAAAGATCAGTTGTGAAGCTTAGTGGATTTTCATGTCTTTGATTAGAAGCATCAGCAAGTTGAAGAATGTGGACTTATCAGCTAAACTGCTTTCTGTTTTGAAGTAACCTGTTCGGAACTGACTTCCTTATCTTTCTGTGGAGTGCAGGTTGTTAGCTTGTGCCCATTCTGACTTGCTTTAAAAATAGCCATGAGAAAGAGGCCATAATAGTGTGGGAAGATGGTAAATCATTAACTACTGAAAAACAAGCCATGCATCTGTTACACTGTGGAAAAAAAAAGACCTGCTAAAAAGCTAAGCTGTTGCATGTTTTTCCTCCAGTGGCAAGAAGGCCCTTGAAAGATGGTTAGAAGTCGTTAGTGATTAGATTGCATGTGTTTAGGTTTATTGCAAGCTTTCTAAAGTACCCTTGATATCTTGTTTTTTGCAGAGACTCCAACCGTCATGTTAAGGTAAAGCAGAAAAGTGCAGTGCTGAACATGCTAAAGAAGTTGGACAAAATAAGGTTCAGAGGTCACAAGAGAGATGAGTTCCTTGATTTAGCAGAGTCTCCAAATGCTTCAGACACTGAATGTGGAGATGAAATCCCGGTGAAAATACCTCGAACATCAACTCGAGACAATGAAGAGCTGAGAGACCCTGTAAGTGCCTGATTTAAGGTTTGTTATGTTATATAGTTGTTGGGCAGAAAAATAGCAGAAATTACTAATTTGTCTCTCTATTTTGGATTTAACACGTGAACATTTGTGAACTAGGAAGTAAGTTTCTTGTAATAAGCTTCCATTTTGTGGGAAGATCAATTAATTTGTTAGTATTAGGGTTCCTTGATTTTAGATGTTGTGGGTTGACAGGTTTGTTAACCTTGGATGTGCTTCTGAATACGGTTGGTTCTTTATTTGTTTTGTTGAATTACCAAGGAACACATCTGAAGGAAAGACTTTTCAGTCTGAGGAGGTCAAATCTGCTGAAATGGCATTGGGACTGTAAGGATAAGACTTCTGGTGGCTTCGTTAGACTTTGAGGGTCACACCACCTTGTTCTTCTCAGCTGTGTTGTATCCAGTAACACTTCCATGCTATAGAGCTGGTTTAAATCTATGTGGGAAGTGAGCAAGACTCTTCAGGTGCTAAAACTTTTTGGTGCTTGTAAGCAGAAGCACCAGAACAGACCTACCTTTTAAAAAGATACTGTTTCAGGAAAAGTTCAGTATTGGTTAAAAAAAAAAATAAAATCCCGCTTTAACTTTTAAAAAAATGGCCGGGGATCCTTGAACTTGGACTGCTACAATCTGCATTACAATTTGTGCATTTAACTGTATTCTAGAATGTGACTTGAAAGTCAGAATTTGTACCACCCTATTTAGAAAGTCACTGTACAGTTTTTATCCCCCAAATGTGGTCAGGCTGTTGTCTAAAACTTTAAAAGAAAAAGTCTTGCTCACAGCAAGTATTAAACTTAAAAGACTTTGCAATGTATATGCTTAAGCTTCTCCTTTGGGGTTGGCAGCTTGTGTCCTGTTCTGTAGCTATTAGCTTTTTTTTAAATTTAAGTGGACTTCTGTGGCGTCACATACAATCCTGCTTATATGGAGCTCTTTTGCCAGATTTTTTTTTTTCCTATCATCATGGAACAAACAATGACAGACCATTTTTCAGTCACAAAGGGTCTGTTGTATGCAAATCCTCAAGCTCCTCAGACAAAGAAGGTCTGTTGTTGAATGCCTTTCCTTTGCTCCTCTTCTACTGGAGACATCTGTCCTTTGTTAAGATATATGTATTGTGTAAACTCGGACTAATCTGTGCTGCTGCCCTTCCAAGGTAGTATTTTCTGAGTTATTTGTAGGTAAATAGTGGCTTATTTTCATGAAACTTAAGGCATTACATTTTTGTGTGGAAAGCAGGGAATACCCTTTGTATCAGATCAGAAGGATCCCCATAGCAGAGCTAGAGGCTATAAAAGGATCTGTCTGAAACCCTAGATACTATTTCCTATATTTCTTTAGGAGGATAGTAGCGTAAATTGAAGTTAGGCTGCATGCCTTTTCAGGTAGATATGAGCTGTACTTCCACTTCTGTTGGTGCACGGTTTCTGTTAAAACCTTCAGTGCAGAAGTGGTGGGCTTGAAAGAGCAAGATTGGTGGCTTGGAACTGAGCATAGGCATGACAAATATGAGTCCTGGTCCCCTTATCTGCATCTTCAGTATGTAGATGTCTCTGACTCCACTGTCAGCCATGCCCTTGACAAAGGATTTGTCTCTGCCACTCTCTTCTACTTTTTAAGTCTGGTGTATTAATCATTATGGAGCCATTAAAAAAAGATTTCTATTAGAACAGTACAGCCGAATGAAAGGCCCTTCTGTACTGTGCCTCAAGGGTACGTAGTGCACTTAGAAACGTGCACATTAGGTGCCTTTTCTTTACAGATGTGCCTGAACGTGGCAGTGTAGGTAAAAACTTACCACAAATGGAGGTTTTAGAGTAAAAAGCCTTGTCATAAAAGCTTGTGACTGCAGAGCCCTGACCATCACAAAGAAGAGCGTTCTCTGTTGCACACCTCCAGCAAGCAGAGTGACCCTTCACTCCCAGGCCCCAGATGCAGCAGTGGGACTTATTCCCAACACTTCACAGGTTTTACTGAAGTAGCATGTGCAGAATTTATACCCTGTGGAATGACAGAAAGGATGGCCAGATAAGATCATCTTGCTTTCTATCTATAAACTACGAGTTTTACCTATTTAGTTCAGTAATAAATGTCCTAACTCTAGTCAAGTTTGGGTTAAGCACACAGCTAGCTCCTGGTAGGAGAGCCCTGGGGGTTGGAAGGATTTGTTACTTTCATTGGAATTCTCCTCAGTGGTTTCTGAGACTTTCTGTTCAAAAGGTGTTTTACTCATAATTTGAACTAGTTTGGTCTCAACTTACAGGCTGCATGTTTGCTTTTGTGGGTACTTTTTCCCTCTTTCATTTGAGTTCCCTGACTACCAGGTATTTCTTGGTAGCAGGTACTTTCTTAGGTCTCTGTGGGTACTTGGACACTGATCAGATCATTGCCAAGACAGCCGTGTTGGTTAACAAGTTAACTCCTTGCCAAGCATCTCTTTCAGTTCCTGAATGACCTCTCAGGTTTTCCTCCCTTCCCTCTTTACCATATGTGGTAGGTTGGGATTTTTTTAAAGCAAGAACATTTGGCACTGTATGCAGCACTGTTATTTCTGCATTGTTTTGTGACTACAATCATGAAATAAGTAGAGGGGATAACCTGGTCCATTCTTACTTCCTCATAGTGATTGTATTAGCATTTGTCTTGTTGTGACATTGGAAATTCAGGTAATGTTGCTTGCTTGGTAATTAAAGTCCCCTTTATTCAGTGCAATCCTCGTTTCCTATTCTGTACATGTAACGTGGGTTCCTTCCTGCTAGATCCCAATTCCGTCTGCACTTAAAAAAAAAAATCTTTAAAACATTGCTCCAGCAACTTGATTTGCTAAGATGCAAATGTTTAGGGAGGGGGACTGTGCCCTGAAAATCATAGCCCACCATTGCATTTGCCAGTTCTGGCTTGATTTGCCTCATTTTAACTTCTGTCTTGTCATTGTGTGCTGTAGATGAATTTATGTACTGTTAATGTGACAAATGCCCTGTTTTTATAAAAGGGAGAAAACATTCAGTACTGTGTACAGGTATATGAATGAACTTGGTGCGGAGGAGGATCACGTCCCCTTCGGCAGAGGTGGGAAGGAGAAAATTTATGTGTAAACTTATGTTTAAACCCGTGGAGGCTCTGCACTAACCTGCTAGTGAGCGTTGCAAATTGAAGCGCTCTCATACCTGGCATACTGTACTGAAAACAGTCTAATCTACTTATGCAAGTTCCCCGCCAGTGTGCTAGGATTAAATCTGAGTTATTGTGGTACAGAAAACATTAATTTAATTGCTGTTCCAGTACAGTTTGGCTTTTCCTGAAACATGTCAATTAAAACCTTGAACACTTCTGTATTGGTCACCTCATTTACAGTGATTGGATGGTATTAAGCATGATGCTTTGGAGGTAAAAGGCATGATGAAAACACTGCAATTAAAATATTAAAGTCTCTAAACCCGCCTAGCACTACATTTATTTATGTAAAATATACCTGGTATTTGGGAGCTTGCCAATATGGCAATGTTTCCCAGAATAGCTGCTAAGGATTAACTGTTCATGCAGATGTTTTTGTTCTTGAGCAGTGTTGTTGGGCTTGCCCTTTCCTTGCAGCAGCCATGGGGAACCCTGTCATAATTTGGGGAAAGAAAATGCACGTAAAGGGTCAGTTGAAAAACGCGGGAGACTATGACCTCTAGACAAGCTCTGTAGTTTGTTGTGTTCATTAAGACTTTTTGTTTTCCCCCTTTGCTGATCAAATGAATGCAATTTAAAGTTTTGTGTCATGTCCTGGCCCTGATGAGTGACTTGGGTGGGTGGTTATGCCCCTGGACTTTGCACGCCATATCCTCGCTCCTCCCATCCTCCGTGTTTGAGAACTGCACCTCTCTAAGTTTATTACAAGGTGGGAAATGAGACCATTTTGTTAGGTATTCCTAGAGAAAAATCACCTGCATATGAAGTGTGAGTAAAATAAAAGGAATGAGTTGCCCAGTTACGTTTCTGTGTGATGCTGAAGATGTGCTGTGCCGCAGATGGAGGGGACAGATACACATCTGATCGGTTCAGAAGTACCCGAGACCTTTTCTGTGGCTGTACGACAGTGGCATCGGTGCTCAGTGCACAGAACAAAATCCCAGGGCTCCCAGGGGGTTTGGGGACAAAGGGAGGAAGGTTGAGAGCTCTCAGGTTGGGAGGTGCTGTTACGAAAAGCCTGAACTGCAGATACGTACCCACAAATGTGTTTTTCAAGCCTTGTTTTTTCAGATCCAGAGCTGGATGTGACATGGAGCAGCACCTTTGAACTCTGATAGTGGGTTAGACACAATCTGTCGTCATCAGAAATCTTCCTTTAACCTCTCTGATTCCACGCTCAACTCTGGCATTTTGCTGGCTTCCTAGGCATCACCTAGCCAGAGGGATGGAAAAGCAGAAGTCTGTGGAAGCCTTCAAGGGTTTTACTGTGAGAAGCAAGAAAGGGCATCTGTAGAGTGCAGTGTAGTTAATGCAGCCCGTGTCTGGCACTAGCCTACAGAGGCAGCAGATGTTGGAATTATTACAAGATGATGTTTTGCTCACTTGTGAGTCGAGTCAGTTATGCTAACTTCAGACAGAGGTACTTTTTCAATGCAGAGGCAGGCAGTTGACCTCTAGCAAATATATAGGCCCTGTTGCTTATCTTTATAGCCCTTTAACACCTCTTGACAGAACAAGGTGTATTGGTGTGGGGAAAAATCTTCCGGAACAAAAGAAGCATCTGCTTAAGTGTCTCTCATATCGCTGTCCTGAACATGCTCAGTTTTTTGTGTGTGGGTGAGACACCTTGAGTATCTTCAGTGAGGATAAAATCTTGAATACGTTTAGATGTTTGCTAGCCACATTCTTCATCTCCTCCCTCACTTCAGCCAGTGTCTGTGCTCCTGTCCCTGCTGCAGTGCGTGTGGTTGGGGACCGACTAGGGCTTGGCTGGGAGTGAGCCAGGTGCTGCCTAAGAGCCCATGCGCATTCCTGATGAGTACAGCATCTTGCTCTTTGACCTGTACGTGGTTTTATTTATCTATCCATTTATTTATTTTTTTAAGCAGTGACACTGTTTCTTTAGACAGCTCTGTATGAACTCCTGCGTGTTGGGAGCAGAGATTGTCCCTTTGTACCAGATGTGGATATACAAAGCCACTCTTCAACATCTGGGCAGCAGTCTTCATTTTAATCACACACAAGGTGCCTGCCTTGCAGAGTGTGCTGTTAAGGGTGCTGCTGTTCGACTTCAGCCACACTTTCCTCCTTGGGGTTCTCCAAGTGTCTGGCAAGTGATAACACTAAATCTTGCAACGTAA
This sequence comes from Rhynochetos jubatus, assembly GCA_027574665.1. Lineage (NCBI taxonomy): Eukaryota > Metazoa > Chordata > Aves > Eurypygiformes > Rhynochetidae > Rhynochetos > Rhynochetos jubatus. Next base: position 16,877,144 of record CM050652.1, read on the forward strand.
ATAAATATAACCCAGCCCTATAGATAGCAATCAACCTCTGTGTTGATATCTTACCCTGTGCTCATCTGAAAACAGGCAGCTATTACTCTTCAGCAGCAGTGGGAGCGGTTGCAAATAGCACATCTTGCTGCACCTGTCTGGCTAAAGGCAGGTGTGAACGGGAACTCTGGAGGAGGATGCTGTTCTGCCGCTCTCCCCGTGAGGACTGCCCTGGGGTCTGTCCATCTCTGCTATGGCATGGTTCTTGCCGCCTCCAAAATGGAAAGCAGCACAGGGCTGCTGCTGAGCTCATGGCTCTGCTCCTCATCGGGGCCAGCAGCGTTGGCAGAGTGCTGTGAAGGTGTAACCATGCTGCTTTTAGGACTGGAAATAGCAACTCTGCCTCGCACTGTGCAGAGCAAGCCCGGGTGGGGAGTTGGTGCCAGGTAAACACCATGCAGTAAATGTCTACAGAGTGCTAATTTGCCTGTATAGACAAATTGTAAGGCTTAAACTCAGCATCTGTTCAGCTCAAACAAGAAAACAGATGTTTAATAGGTATCTCCACACTGTTTTATTTTAAAAGTGCAAATCATTCTAACAGTGAAAGTACTTTACTGTCAGTGAACTTTCAGTACATCTTTCCTAAAACACAAAAAATATCTTTTAATTAACTTTCTTGTAGATTAGTTGAGTTTATAACTGTATATAATTTAATCTGACACTGTTAAATATGTGCAAGCTGACTTCTGAAAACATCACAGCTCCTGGATGTTTTCAGAGCTCAAACAAGGGGTAGGAAAATGGTTAGGATAGGTAAACAATCCCCTTTTGTACTGAGATCATGTCTTAGATGTAGGCTTCTGTAACCTAGCACTTCAATTTTGATTATAAGCTGTTGGAGAAGCTACTATAATTCTTACTGACAGACTTTTTGTATCTGGTGGCGATTGCACACAGTGCCTGAACAACCATTACCCAGGAGGTGTCCTCACCCACCCTTTCTCCTGCTGTCCAAAAATGCCTGCTTTGAGGGAAGGACAGCATCACCTGCTGTGTGGGCTGGGGGCTGACTTGGTGGACGTGGTGGTCATCACTGCTCTTCCAAACTAATCAAATTGCTCTTCAGTTTCTGCGTCCTGCAGTACTTCCAGTGCCAAATTCACCTGAGAGGTGCTGGTAGATCTAGGGAAACACACAATCTCCTGACTCCCCCTCTCCTGGCCTGTCAGGATGAGCTTCTGGGCACCAACCACATCCTTCAGCAGTAACTGGGCTGTGCTGGAGGTGGGGGAGCAGAGGACCCTTGCAGAGAGACCACTGTCTTCAGAATTACACATTCCATAAATGGCTATTAAACTAGACAATATGTGTTTCATTAATAGCTCAGTAAATATGTAAAAAAATATTATAACTTTTGCTAGCTTCACAATTTTATGTTAAGCATGTTGTGTTGACTCTTCATTTAATGGGAAAAGGAGGGGGATAGAATAAGTATGACCTTTAAATCAGCAGAAAAAAGGCTAAATGATGATGCTGCAGAACTGCTAAAGGGGGGTGGGGGTGGGAAATATCTTTGTTTTCTATAACTCCATGAGGTCTGCAGATTTGCGTTGTGTAAACTCACATGGGAGAGGCGCTGTGCATTAGTTTAGCTTTCACTCATTTATTTTGGTAATTTAATGCTGAATAAGAGGCATGCAAAGTTGTTGATCCTTGCATGTTTCTCATGTGGCTGTTTCTTACTGCCCCAGAAGTTGATGTATTTCAATGACCAAAAAAAATTGCCCTGAGCTGTCCCTGTGTTCTTGCTTTCTTATAGGCTGGTCCAGGGACCATCATCATGGCTTCAGGAGTCCAGGATTTTAACAGAACGGAATCTGACAGACTGAATGAGATCAAAGGTCACCTGGAAATAGCCTTACTGGAAAAACACTTTTTACGTAAGTATAAAATTAATGCTTTGTGGAAAGGAGTGGCTTAAGCCGGCTGAAATAAGGCTTCTCTGAACTGCAGGAGTTGGTATCAAAATTTCGAGGTGGGCAGATGCATGGATAGCACCTGGGCTGACACTTATCTAGAGGGAACTTAAAAGCATTCCCAAGGTTTCTGGGTCACATAAGTGCTCTTGTTCCTCATTACATTCCTCAGAACAGAACTCACTGCATGACAAAAACTGCTTGGTGAAATCTTGGTGTTGACATCTTCAGGTTAGTTTAGAATAGCTTGACTTTAATGTGGTTGCAATAGGTGTATTTTGTCTAGTAGTAAGTGGTAAGAAGGAAGCGATTTTTGAAGGGGTGACCAATGCATTTCCTTGGAAGCTATTTCAACAATTAATATGTCTCAAAACATGTCTCAGCAGAACATGAATTACTAGTAAGTGGTATAAGAAATACAGGTAAGAGTATCAGTATATTTCAAGTGTTACTTGTTTGGTTTTATGTGTGTGTATATATATATACACACATGTATATGAGCCAAATTGTCACTCATGGCTTTGGTGATTTTATCTCAGCAGATCTGAACTGCTGACTTGTAAGAAAGGATAGTTAAAACTTTAAAAAAAAAAAAGGGAGACAAGCATTCCTTTAACTTAATAGAAATAGAGGTTTCTGTAATAAATCAATGCGAGTTCTTGTTCAGTTGCTTCCTAAAACGGTCAGTTTAATGGATTGCTTTTGAACGGCAGAATATGAGGGTTGGTTTTCAGTGTTTGAAGCTTGTCAAGGGGTAGAAATAACAAGGCTATAGTTTCTATTCAATTTCTGGATTATAATCTAACAAGACGACTTTTGTTTTATCTTCACATTCTTAAGGATTTGGAATTAATTTTCTGTGACTTTTTTATCATTTGACAAGTTTTCCTTGATATTTTCTTCCTTGTGTATATGAAAGGGAGGCATGATAAAGGAGACTGGGCAAGAATTTATGGAGAGCTTCCGCTGGTATCTGGAAGAGGTATCGTGGTTGGAATATCAAGCAAAAACTGAAAGCTGTGTTTGACTTGCCTTGCTGGTTTCAGTGATTTATCTGAATTCTAATTTAACTGTGCAGCACAGGGTTACCACATACTCCTTCCATCCCCAAAGACATACTGCTTAAGCTCCTGTTATCAAGTTGGTTTTTAAACTAGATGGGACAATTGTGATTTCCTGATGTATATATTCTGATGTGTAACAGAAACAGTAGGTCTTCCCAGAACCGATTTCTGGTTTGAACTAGAACATGTATTTTGCTATGAAAACGTTGTATGGTTCCCAAACACCCCTATGGCTGGTGCATCTGTTTTCAGTCCTTAGCATGTGGTTACAGTAACCATGTGGGGCACTCGTTTTTGTGAATATTTTTATGCTTCGGGTTCATGCTGTAGATTGCAAATCTTCTGATCACCCATGTTACCACTTTTAGCTGAATCTTTTTTTCCTTTGCACAGACCTTTGTAGCAAACTCCAAGGTAAAGGGCAATGAAACTTAGACTTTCACAGAAATTTGAGCAGATGGTTGGAGGTTCAGGCCAAGGGGTTAGTTCAGCTGAATGATGTGGGTCAGTCCTGGGTGGCTCCAGCGCTTACTGTTAGGTCACTCTTTACCAAAGGCTTAGGTTTGCTTTAGCTTGTCCTAGCAAGCTGTTTGCAACTCTGTGTGTAAAAACAAGAGAAAGAATGATACACTGGTAGAGAAATAAGCACATTAATGCTCATCCCTTACCCCCCCACCCCTTTCAAAATTTTGGGCTGAAATATCTAACTCTGTTTTTCAGTTGGAGTGTAGTAAGAGCTCACTTTTTGGATATGGTTCCTATATTCTTCCTTCTTCTTTTTGATTTAATTTCTTTTTTGGTACTAGAAATGCTTTTTTTTTTTTTTTTTAACTTCCCAAAAGTGAACAATGGTGAGCAGACAAATGTTCTTCAAATGTGCAGTTTGTTTAATTTGCCCTTGGACGAAAGACTGATTATTTTCTTTTTCATTCTATTCTGCAATAGATTTTTTTTAAGAAGCCTAGTCACAGCTGTATTTGCCTACTGTTTTTAATTACGGAATTCCTTAAGGACACCTTTCTAGAACTATATTTTTACAGAAACAGTTTGTCACTTCCTCTTACTCCATTTCCTCCAGCTAGGCATGCAGAAATCAAAGCAACTGCTAATATTTGAGGGAAGTACTTGAAGTTCCACAGGTTTGCTTTTTAACATGTTGAGTTTCTAATCATTATCAGCCTGTTCCAGGCTACCTTTGCCTCTTCTATGCCTCTTATTGTAAGGTGTTACTAGCCAGGATGTTTAAGGAGGGCAGATTTCCCCCTAGCTATATGTTATGTATAATGTACACGTAGACCACACACCTGCAAGTCAGAGTGGGTTTGTAATGGCAGGTGCCTGGCTAAAGGAAGGGGACACCGCCTGTCTTCTCTAAACTCCATTCAGCCATCAGCAGGCACAAGTAAAAGGTGCAGTTTTCAGTGGAACACATCCCAAAGGTAACTGTAGCCTCTGAAAGCTGCAGAGGAAATCTGGAGCAAATAGTTACTGGAGATAAACCATGGTCTGTAAAGGTAAAATGTCTTCATCTAAGATGCCAGATGAATCTCTTCCTTAGTAAGAGATAACGTAAGCATCTGGAGAGGTGACGATGAAGAGGAATTGCTGAGCGTGTTGCATAGCTGTAACTGCTGCTAAAATGTGACTGGAAACTCCAGGGGTTTAAGCTGCAGACTGACAGGAGATTGAGGCACGGGAGGAAGGGATCTTGGATAATGACAACTTAAGCAAGGGAGGGATCAGCTGACTCTTCCAGCCAAAAGGGCTAAAGTTGCTTTTCCTGTCTGTGGGGGAATGGTCTTAATCTCTGTAATCTAATGGCTCCTTGTGAGCCTTATTACAGGAATGTTGAAAACGTGCGTGTTGAGTCTGGTGGGGCTGCAGAACCAGGGTGGGTTCCTGCAGAACCAGCCTGGAATACCTGCTGAACGAAAAGTGCAAAGAGCTTGGTCTGCTGGACCTCTGAATGCACATGGATGGATAAAGCTTTGTCCTGGAGCTGTTGCCATCAGAATCTTCCACTTCGAAAAGACTTTGTGTATTACTATAACCTTGTTTTTTAATGCCTGTGAGCGCTGTCTTGGTGCTAGCTGGGGTTTCAGGGCGGGGAAGCAACTATAGAACTGGCACAGCTAGATTGATATGCTGAGACCCGTAGTGGTTTTAGTGCTTCCTTTTCAAAATAGGGTTGTATCTAAACAAGAAATAAAAATGCACATGCTGCTCTTGCATTTGAAAGAGCATTAGGCAATATCTTGGTAGGTTTACACCTCATTGGGGTAAACGTTCTGCTTTTCTTCCCATTACTGTTTGTGCCTGCTTCTGGAGGACAGCTTTGCAGATATCAGCACTCTGGTCCTGGTGCTACCAGGTGCTTTGTAAGCACGTGCACATCCATCCGATGGTTTGCTGAAGTAATAGCTAACGCTTGTTCAAGGATGTTAAACCTTTTGCAATGCTAATTTTAGCAGCTCAGGGAAGAGGAGGTGGTGACAGCAGTTAAAAGTGAACAAACCAGGTGACTGTTAGGGAAGAGGGTTAGTCATAAACTGGTAAATCGTTGAAATGTCTGGTGAGGATGAAAAGGTTTAGGAACAAATAATGTCCTCCCACAGGGGTTTTGCATTCCACTCTGTATAGCAGACTGTGGCAGGAGTCTCTAGGGCTTACAAAACTGCTGATTTCGGGTATGAGTTTTATACTAGCATTACAGAAGAAGTTGGGATTATGCTTCTGTTCCATTGAAATTTCTGCTTCCCCACACTCTTCATTCTCATGTGCCTTTTTAAACCTTACATGCAACTAACTTTACAGTGTTATCTCTGGCTTCTGCTTTTTGGTATAAATGACGAATGATTCTTTGTAAGCAGTGTCTTAGCGGAATACAGACCTTGTGAAAGTGGAGCTCTAGAAAACCACATATGGTCCTCGGAGAGATCTGGTGTGTTAGAAAGTGGTAAACTTCTTTCACAGAGGTGAAGTTTGAGGTGGTGGTTGTGACTACCTGTAGTACAAAGTCCTGTTCTGTACAGAAATGCTAATAACTCCTGAACAGCCGTAGTAATTGTATGCACCAAATTGAGTATGAAGCTGGGTCAGAGACCAATTACCATCTATGTCAGAACACCCTGGGTGTAATTTCTCCTAATGTGCAGGACAAACACATGCTGCAGTAGCAGAGCTAGAGAAGAGCAAAGGGGTAGATTGCACTGCACTGGTTTGTGGTCTTCTTACTGACCTGGCAGCCTAGCCTCTTACTGACCTGTCCTGAACCTTTGGTTCTGAAGTCTTGAAGTAGAATAAAGAGTTGATTTATGTAGCCGGTGAAGACGCTGCTAGGAGAGTAAGTCACTGCAGTGTATATCTGAGGCACCCAAGTATCAGCTGCGGGCCATAGTAGCCATTCCATGCTTAGCTGGTCAACCCTGGCCAAAGGATCCTGATGCACACTGCAGCACGGGCTCCTAAAGCGTGCTGAGGCTGGTGAGCATCAGGACTGTGTGGCAGTGGAGCTTAGCCTGGGCTTCTCACACCCTTTACTCCTCCTCCCCTTAAGCTTCCTTTCTTTCAATTTAAAATCCTGGACTCCCAGGCATTAACATACTGTTCCTGGGACATCTACATGCATCCTTCAAGCTTCTGGAGATCCTGTCATGAAGACTGTGGTTTGTGTAGGGTGACTGGTGGGGAGTCTTGGTGAACGTTTTCCCTGGGCACCCAGAGGAGCCACAGTAAAAAGACGCGAGTCCAGGCTTTGCTGCAGAGCTGTCTGTTCACCAGAGCTGCTGTCCTTGCTTTCTTCTAACAATTTTTTAAAGTTTTTCACGGGGCTGATGAACTGAACGGCAGTGCTGCGTTGGCAGAGATGTAGTGTTTTAGTCCTTCCACTGGCTCAAACAGATGCGGCCTATGCATTGCGTTACATAGGTGGGGTGTGCTCTTGCTTCCATGTGTTTTGTGTGCCCAATTTGGATTCATGACTTGCAGGGTTGGTGTGAAAGCTCAGGCAGGGCAGCAGTCAGCACTCCTGGGTCTGTCCCTTTTGTGTAACTGGAACGGAGATTTTGGAAGCCTGATGTGGAACCTGCCCTTCCCTGCTCAACTTAAAAGTCCTTGGAAGAGTCTGCTGCTATTCCTGAGCCAGATATTATTTCAACATTTATAGCCTGTTTCAATTCCGCCAAAAGCAGGGATTTGAAACTGCAATAACGACAGAATTTTTGCAGTTTCCCATCATTTTAGATGGATTCTGCAGCTCTTCTGGCATTTTTAGTGTCTGAAATTTCTCAAAATTCATAGAGCAGCAGTACTTTTCATGACTTTGAAGCTGACAAAAGTATATCTAGCAATCGCAAACTTCCCACTTGATGGTTTGAGAAGGGGATGTGTCTCAGTAAGCTATGATTTTTAAGATACTTGGCATGTTGTCAGGAAGCTTAATTTAAAAACCTCTGTAATGAAGAGAAAATGATCATGTCTGTTATAACACAGTAAAGCTCCACCAAAAACACTGTATGTAAATGTAAAGTTACTAATTGGTTGTTGGCATAACTATTTTATACATACCATAGTGCTGACATCTTAATTCTTTCTAACCTCACCCACTCAAAGTGGGACATAACAGAAACAGTGAGAGAGGAGACTAGAAGAGTTTGCACAGAAGAAGATGATCTTGTCAAATATGGTATGCTTTGTAAATCATTCTCCCTCATCACATGAAATAAAGAACACTTCACATGAAACTCTGCTGTTGAGGTGATGAAAATAGTACCAGGGAAATGTTAATCGCACTGAGAAGCCAGAGGATGGTTCAGACTCAGCCTTGCTTCCACTGCTTCTGGATCAGAGTTGGCTTATTTCCTATTGGCATAGAGAGAGCCCACACTGCTCCCTGCCTTGTAGTCGTATGCAAAGAGACTCAAAAATTGGTCCTCAGAAGCTGTCCTTATTGTAAGTACTAGAACAGGAGCTCTGCCTTTGAAAGAGCAAAGAGAGTCACAACACAATGATGGGAACAAAAGTAAAAAGAGGGATTGTTTAACTGCCAAACCTGTGCTAGGGGTTTTTAAGGCAAATTGGCATGACTGTTTCCGAATATGACAGGTCACTTCTTTGTTCTGATGTGTGCAGGTAATCCAACCTGAGCTGCAGAAAGGTTTTAGTCAAAATGTGGGTTTTATATTTAACTGTTTCATTTCTCCACTCTACCAAAATGCCTATATAAAATGGGGTAGGGAGGAGGAAGGGATATGCAGTCAATATATGTAGTTAATCTTTAATGTTTCTGCCATCTTTTTTGGCTTTTTTATGACACCAATATTCCTATTGGAAAATGTATTTTTCCCCTTTTTTTCTGTATGGAAGGCTCACACAAACAAGCGAGAGGCTGATCACAAGGGAAAACCATTAAACTGACAAAGCAATGTGTTCTGAAACGCAAACCCCCCAAATAGTTCTTCCTTAAGTTTTCCTTCTTTGCTGACCTGTTTTTGTTTTGTCATCCCCCTCCCCTCCCCCCCAAGTCTGATTAGCATTTGGATGTCTTACTTTTTGTCCCTATCCATAGACTGGTTGGGTTAAAAAAATCTTCACGTTTCTAACATTATTTTCTTCTACATATTGTAACTGAGCAAAGATCAGCTGAAGATCAAGTAGTTCAGGATGAGTCTTTTGGAACAAAGACGTTTTTGAGGAAGGAGGAATGAGAGTTCACTGAGGTTTAGTTGCGTAGCTGAATGTGTGGACAACATATTTTGATCCCTATAGAGTAGTAAATCGTGGAGTGTTGGATTTGGAGTGGTTTGGATATTTTTTTCACTCACTCTTGATTTTACTTTTACCAACAGGGTGGGGATTTTTTACTCACCTAGGACTGCTCAGCACTGAATAAATAAGTTGATGGATGATACAAAAACTATGACAGAAGTTTGCTTTTGCTGTGGGGACTTTCACTGTGACACTAACTGCTAAAGGTTATGGAGGTGAATTGGGGCTTGTGGATGGCTCTGTTCCTTCTAAGTAGCTAATGGTTTCACTGACACCTTAAACTGTGCTCTTAGAAAGAGGAAACTGTAATTGCAACATACTGAGAATAGTATTTGTGTAGTACTCTGTGGTGCTGTGACGTTGGCTGCTGTTCCACTCCTTAGCGCTGTGCGGCATGCCTGGCAGAGGACATCCCTGCGTTGCAGGTAGCTGGTGGTTCTGAGGGTACGGCCACAAGTCCCTCTTCTTGTGCCGGTGGGAGAGTACCTCTTCTTGACTCTTGCCGAAAGGGATGCTGGGCTCGGTAACTCTCATTTCACTTGATGTAGCTGCTAAATGTTCATATATGACACTTAGCCTCCTCAGTGCCCCTTCACAAAATACCTATGGCAAGATCAAGAAAAAAACCCAAACTATTCCTGTCTTTGTGCCTCAGTTGAAGGTGAGGCCAGTGTCCTGAAAAAACACCATGAAGAACTCACAATTAAAATGTGGTCAGTTTACAGTGTTGTACTGAATCATCTTGGTAATAGTATCCAGTATGGTTATAGTAGGAAGGAATTTCTAAAACTGTGATCAGATAACACCACAGTCAGGCTGTATCTCCCACCCTCTTCCCACTCTTGCTGCTGTCGCTTTGCTGAGACGATGCTCAGGATGATGCTCAAGACCGCTCGTTGTCCAGCGCTGGAAAAGCTGTGAAGAACAAGGCGGCTGGTGTCTGTTTCACCACACAAGGCGAAGGAAGGGTTAGACAGTCAGCCTGGAGTTTTGGGCTGGAGAAGGGAGGTTTTGAGGTTCTTCGTACTTCAAATGCTAAGAGTAGGCCTCCCAAGCAGGAGCTTTGTGCTTCCCAGTGAAGTGTAGAATTCCAAGCGTGAAAGAGGACATGAATTTAAGAGGTGAGATGGCTTAAGGACAGCTAATGAAGTGGAGCTGCTAGACCAATGGCTTAAACAATCCCTTTTCTTTCCCAAGAATCCAGCATGCAAAGAAGTAGAATGTCTTGCCATGTCTGGGATCAAAGGCTGATGTTTTATTTGAAGTCTTGGATAGATTTGTGGTAAGTCTTTGGCAGTCTCTGTGGTTCTCAAGTCACTGGTGGAAAGGACATAAGCCCTGGGGAAGGAGAATCAGAGATTAGGAGGACAGGTAACAGTACACAATTAAGCTGTATCCAGTTATGGCTATGAATTGTGAACTTGTCTCCGTAGGAGTATATGAATTACAAAATAACTATAAACAGGAAAAAGCCAGGTTAGGGATTTCTGATGTGGATCCTTCCTCGGTCGCTGCTTGTTGGTCAGACAATGTTCTGTGTATGTCTTTGTTGTATCACACGCAGCGGAGCCGTTCCGTGCCGGTCACAGTACTGCCATGTGCTGCTGGTGTTTTAAGATAGAGACTAAAAGCCCTTTGCTGTCTGTGATGATGAAAACAGACATGTTTTCAGACTCCTAACATCTTGTTAACAATGTGATATAGTTGGTTTAATTGGGATAAAGTTAAAATATTAGCTTTCTGTAGGAGTCGGGAGTCTGGCAAGAGTAGAAGCTGCCTGTGCTGGAGAAAACTGCCAATGTCTGGCTCCGTCAGCGTTGCTGGAGAGATCCAGTTTGATGGTGTGTGGTTGGGATTTAGTGCCAATTAAACAACATACTTGAACTCTGGTAATGTTCAAAGGGTTGTAGGGAGATTTGCCATAATTAGCAGAGACGTAGAGGGGTTATTTCTGTCTTGTTAAGTACTGGTGTTTCCCCATGTAAATATGAGAGCGTGCACATACACTTTTTGGCGTTTCGAGTTTTTAATTCTACCTCCTTAGATTTAACACCAAACTGATTTATTAGCTAGGAACAGTGGTCTGCAGTTTCTAGCTGTGCCCTGAAAATTTTTGTGCTCTTGGTCACTCTGTCCCAGGGAGATTTTGTACCTGTAGGCCTAGGAAGGAATGCTATTATGTAAAACAGCTACTAGGAGACTCCCTAATCCATCTCCAATCCCCGTATTAAGGGAGACATCCGCTTTACTGCGCGTGCAGTATTGAATTAGAAATCCAACCTGCTGCCATGCCTTCCCAGCCTGATGTGTCATCCTTCTTTTCTAAATACTGCTCAGATGCTGCTCAGTCTCACCGGAACTTATTACTTTGGTATTTAAGAGGTTTTTATCAAAACTTTTCGTACAAGCTTGTGTATTCTGAGGAGCAGACTGAAATTTTTCATTGCTGTAGTGGCTGATGGCATACGATGATGGGACAAAATGCTGGGTAGCTTGTCTTTTAACAATGTATGATATCAACTACACTTTTTGAATTAAGTGTTTAAATTTAAATGATCAAATCCTTAGAATAGAGGTGCAACAGTTGTGTTAGACGTAACAGAGGGTAAAATGCCACACAAAACCTGAAACGGATGCATTTTTTTTGATAACGTGAGATGTATTGCTGATGGTGGTCTTTCCCACAGAGTCAACATTCCTAGGGTTTACAGTGGAATAATAAGCAAGTTAATGTAGGTGAAACACTGTTGTCTTTCTTCCTAATTTTCTCCCTTTTTTAAAAGTGCAATTTTATCCAGGTACTCTTCTGCATTCTACACAAGTTGACTTTATTAGTGAGATTTTAAAGCATTTTTTCAGGGTCACACCTGCTGTCACGACCTAAGGGGTTACCCAGCCTGCAGGTGTGTAGAGATTGTGACTGTGGGTTGTGTTTTTTTTCTCTAAATTTCTCTAGTACAGATTTCCACAAATAGCACAAAAATCACCACTAGCAGCTACACCTGTGATTGCCAATATATATATACATGAATGAAAAAATATATGTGCATATGTGTGGGTGTGAATGTAAAAATTATAACAGCTTTATATGTATTGGCAGCACCCAAGGAGGTGTATACTATTACAGGTTACCACAAACGATCACTAGTGAAGCAAACTTGTCAATAATACAGCAGCAGAAATACTTACGATAGATTACTTACAGGCACGTATATATGTATGTTCACAGTAATACCAGCATCAAGCTTATTAGACAGGTCTCAGAAGGTGTAAAATCATTCTGAACAGGAGGACAAAACGATCTCCAAAGAAGACCCAACCATCCCAGATGCGGGAGGACAAACTAAACCATCCTTGGCAAGAGTCCAAGATCTTGTAGAATGTTTGTGTGGAGAGTTCAGCCTGTTTAGGAAAGGAAAAGTATACGCAAAATGGGAAATTCTCAGAGAGAGAAACTTCACTTTGGATAAAAAGTCATTTTTATAAGCCTAGAGAAATAAGGAGGTGTAGGACACCACCACTTCAGCAGCCAATAGATACTGTTAATTTCTGTTTTTCACACAGAATAGGCAATAGATGTTGATGTTTTCTGTTCTCTCAGGCCAATTTTTGTTTTTCCAGACTGTTTTCCTGCTCTTGCTGATAGAACAGCCAATGGCAGTTGCAAATTCTTACTTTCTCAGGATGTTTTCCCCTTTTTCCAAACTGTTTTCTACCTTTTCAGACGATAAGTCCTTGTTTTTGTGCTTATTGATGGTATATCAGGATGTCTTTGGCTTTTAGGTACTCAGCTGTGTACTTCAGAGAGGCCAGCTGCACTTCGGAAGGAGGCTTCTGGTTCCCAGGCTTAGTTCCCAAGCTGGCTGGCATTTTCTCTGTCAGTATTTCAGCAGATATTTTCTTCTGTCAATATTTCTTCTGTTAATTTTCCCCTTCTAGCCAGCACACCTTTATGGTTGCTCATGTCCGCTTAAGACATGCGTTGAGCCTCTTGTAATATTTTTCATGTTCCTTCCCCGGCAGGAGATACGGAACTGTGATTGATATGCCTGGGACAGAAATTATGGAAGCTGATTAATCTCGGAGCTGAAGCTTGACCTTTTATGTTTTACCCTTTTGTGTGTGTGTGGAGGGGGCAGGATGCTTGAATTTTGACTGTCTGAAGATGAAATCCAAGGAGCACTCTGTTCTCATTGTCAAGAAGGACACTCGTCTGTAAAGCTCAGTAGATAGATACCATGGTGAAATGTTCTTACGGGTTCTTCTCAAGGGTCTGTGACCTCTGCTCTTCATAGCCAACTTCACTTGTTCAGCGGGAAGACCCCTCAGGGCTAGAGAAGTATCCTCTGAAAGTTCAGTTCGACTTGGCCAAATTGTACATTATTTCAGGGGAGAGAGCAAGGAAGAACTTCCCACCCCTCGCTCCCTCTGTGGTTTCTGTTGCTTAGCAAACTTCAGCACATTTAACTAACCAAACACGGAGGTTTTACGGTGCCAGACCGCATTGCTGCCAAAGCAGCAACAAATACTGCTTTGAAGAGTTGGGGGGGCCAGAACAGTCGTAGTGGGGTAGATTTGAACTGCAGTCATGTCTGTGAAAGTTAGGAAATGCTATGAAATGTGAGGCCGTGACAGTCCTTGACGACGGGAGCCTGTGTACTTCTTGGTTTATTTTATAGGAGCCACCGTGTATCTTTTAACTCTTTTTCCATAAAGAATCTCTGGCACTGCTTGTGCTCCTAGTTGTCAACTTTTAGGGAGTGCGTGTGTGTGTTTTTAATAAAATAAGATGTAGCACAATCAGAACAACTGGAATTAAGGAAGCTTGAAGATCTGCGTAGACTTTCAAGGGCATTGAGGTTAATTTATACTACTTGTGGTTTTCTTGTGTACACACAATGCATAGTCATTTCCGCTTTAAAAAAACGAACACGCTTAATGAGGAATTTTTTTCCCTTTAATGGACTTGAGAAGATAATATCCCTATCAAGCTTTGGAACTTTTTGTGATATCTTCATGATATTGCACAAGCTCCAGTGCATTTGAAGTGCAACAGATGTTTCCCCTCAGCTGTGTGCATTCTCTTCTGGAACAGGGCGAGCCCTTGAAAGTAGGGTAAGCTAATTATAAACCTAGCTTTCTTGTTGGATTTAAAATTCCTTGTGGTCACATAATTAGGAACAGCTCCATGTATAGGTGTGCCCTTATGTCCATGTCTTTTAATTTATATACAGGAGAGACAATACCTGCTGCAACAGTGAAAGTTCCCTGCCCTTGAGAATAAATTTCAGTTTTAGCCGCTGGAGGATGACTTGGTTTCTGTGCTCCAACTTTTCTTTCTGGGGTCACTAACAAAGCATCAGTGGCAAGATGACAGCACTCCATTCAGTACGGTGGAGTTCCTCATGGTGGAAGCAATCACTTCATACTGTCCTCTCAATTTGTGTATCTTTTTCCTGTCTTTCCTAATTCTGTCCTCTAAACCTCTTACTGCTGCATGAGTACAGATAATCTGCCACCATCTAACTTGCACAGCAGATAAAATGATCGGCGATACCGCACAAGGGCTTCCTGCAGAGGAAGGAGGGAGTGCTTATCATTTCTGAGTGTTTGCACTAGGGCTTCAGACCTTCTCAAAACACATAATGATTGGAGTCAGAGAATCTCAAAACTATCTGGTTATCAAATATTTGCAAGGCAATATGTGAAAAGAAACAGAAGAGGTTGCTGGAGGGTAGGACATAATATATGAATCTTGTAAAAAATGTAAAGCCTGAACCCCTGTATCTGTGTTGATTGTGGAATTAGTGAGTATTTTCTGTTCTGGTTTGCTTTAAGCTTGAAATACACCTGCTGTTCCACTATTTATTGTTGAGACTAAGCTTAAAAACCAGCCCAGAGACCAAAATGTAGAGTAATTTTTTTGTTTAAAAGGAGGAGGGGGGGAAAAATTCCCAATCTTCTTTTTGTCATGTCTCTTGCATACCTGTCTGGGAAAAGTGATCAGTGGTAGCAACCCTCTTGTAGCTCTAGAGTAAAATAAGGTTATGAACAAGGATACTGCCAGTGACAAAAAAAGCAAGGCTAATTAGCCACAAAACCCACTTCTGCATAGTTGATACTAAGTTCTCAAGAAAAAAGTTGTGTGTATATGTATAAGAAATATGTGTGTGCATGTATACAGAAAAGAGGAAACGTCTGAACTCTAGTTCCTTGTCTCATAACACCTTCTTAAAACTGTAAGATACTCAAGTCCATAATGGGGCCATCTGACTTACATAAAAATACAGGGGTGCCAGGAATTAATGGATAGAGGGTTATAGGCATCATGCAGCTTTATGTGAGTATATGTTTTGTTTTGTGGGGTTATTTCCTAGACATGGGGGAAGAAAATAGGTACATTTTTCATGTTATGACCACTGAATTTAGCAATAGGCAGCTTTTCCTGCTGATTATTTCTTTGGGGTATGAAGGGTATGTCATGTCTTATGTAGATAAAGGTAGCTTGTACCAACGGGTTATTTTTGATACCTTGCATCTTGAAAAGAAAACTTTAAAGTTGTTTTTCTCCTTTAACAATTGTAAATAAACATTTTGTACATAGTAGTTGTGTGCTTTTTATGAAGTCTTTCTTGCCCTTGACCACTAGGGTTTTTTTTCCTGGTGAACATATTTGGTCTAGCACAGATATAAAACCCCACCTAATCTGTCATAATTAGGTTTTAATTTTCTTATAGAAATACTTCAGGGTAACTAAATCTTTTCCTTCTCTTAATTAACAGAGGAGGAGCTCAGGAAGCTGAGAGAAGAAACGAACGCTGAAACGTTAAGGCAGGAGCTAGAAAAGGAACGGCAGAGGAGATTAGAACTAGAACAAAAAGTCAATGAAGTACTTAAAGCAAGGTAAGAGAAGTATCTGAAGCAAGGTAAGATAAATATCTTTACTGCAAAGCTGAAAGCCCCTTGAGATCTCTGACTGTCTCTGAAGAGTTTTGGTGAAAACGTGCATTTCCAGCCTAAAATAAATTAGTAGCTCACAGAGAGAGAAGCTGTCCATGTTTTCCTGTAAAAGTAAATACTGTGCACCCATGTACACCTGAATTACTGGATCACACATACTTCCCCAGCTACAGAGGTGTCCTGACACTTGTCTAACTTGCATATTCTTCATTTCACCTTCTCTGATGCCTACCTTTTGTGATCTTGCCCACCTGGAGCTATCGGCATGCACTGTGTGCTGCTGAATGCCAGAACCTTTGTCATGCCATTGCATATGCCTTGTCTCTTCAAAACCTGTGTCATCTCCAGACTGCCTGGTCCTTGTCACTCATATTCTAGCAGCAGCAAGGACATCCCAGTGCCACAGCACAACCCTAAATGTGTGGGAGTGACTCGAGTTTGAGTCTTCCTTGCCCCTGCAATGACAAACGGAAACATGCATCCTTTCAGCCTTGAGGACACCCACCTTAGTGATGCAAAAGCATCACATTTTGGTGTTGTCTCTCCTTAGACTGCCTAGGTGCATGGACTTCAGATCTTAAAACCATAGCAGCTGCATGGTGGCCTTTTGGTCTAGACCACTTGCATACATAGCGGCCTGTGTTATCTTCCTCAGCAGTAGCTAAGGTTACTTGCCTGAGCAGTAGGATCTGAAGTTCACTCTCAACTACTGTCATCAGAAGGCAGTGCAGGCTGGTAGCTGCATGTGATAAGCACTGCCAGTTACTTAGAAGTGACAAGCAAGAACAAACAGGAAAATATTTTGCTTGGATATGCAGTTTTCCAGTGCCATACAAACTTTTCCCAGCCTGCTGCTTCCTTCTGTACTCATCCTGAGTAAAAATGCCATTCTGGTCAGGCTACCAGTCTGCATCCACTGGCATTTTGTAGCAATGGAAATAGGAGCTGTTTATAGGAAACAGGTGAGCCTAGTTGCTTTCTGTGGTCTGTTTACCTTCTACTCCTTTAAGATCATCAAGTCCGAGCATTCACCTAACACTGCCAAGTCCACCACTAAACCATGTCCCTAAGTGCCTTGTCCACACAAATACCTCCAGGGATGGTGACTCAACCACTTCCCTGGTCAGCCCGTTCCAGTGCTTGACAACACTTTAGGTGAAGAAATTTTTCCTGATATCCAGTCTAAACCTCCCCTGGCACAGCCTGAGGCTGTTTCCTCTTGTCCTGTCACTTGTCACATGGGGGAAAAGGCTGACACCCATCTCTCTGCAACCTCCTTTCAGGTAGTTGTAGAGAGCGATAAGGTCTCCCCTGAGCCTCCTGCTCTGCAGGCTAAATGGCCCCAGCTCCCTCGGCCGCTCCCCATAAGCATCCACAAATTCTGTATTTAGGGGTATCAGAAGGTACATTGCTGCCTTTTCACTTCAGTATCTGCGTGTAGACCTGTTATCCATTAATGTATTTAACCCTGTCTTGAAAATGCTGGAGCCAGCTACCACTGGCTATGGAGGCAGTACATGACAGAAGACCACTCTTGACTCTAAAGTAGCAATTTATTAGCAATTATCCTTAGTTAAGGTAGGGTGACTTGTTTGCCTCAATGCTGTATTCCCATTTGGATAACCTAGGGGTTACATTAGCCCTGTTAGCTTGGGTGTTTCATTTGAGGATTACATTCAGCCAATTATCCCCTCTACCCAAGTCTTTTTGTAACTAGTTTTACTAATATTCCAGCCTTCTGGGAACAGGCAGGTATACGAGAGATGGCAACAAAACAGGACTTTGAAAAATTTCCAATTTCTACCCAGAAGAAGAAAGATCAGGTTGCATATGCTTTTTCCTTAACTTGTGCTTCACTCTGTGAAATTCTTCTTCACTGCTTTTTATCTTTTTGCACTTCGCTGTAGACGTTTTAAAATACTTTTTTTAGCACTACAGGCGAAGTGTTGGCTGACACAATCAAATATGTAATAGGCCAAATTTATGCCTGATGGAAACTTCATTTTATTAAGCAAAGTAACTGCAGAAAGTCATCTTTGCTTATATCAACAAAACCAAATTTGCCCTGCTTATCAGTCAGGTAATGTTCATACAGCCTTTAAATAGATACGCATACAAACATGTTTGCATGTACTCTTCTTTCTGCTTACAGAAGTGAATTACTGGTGAAAACCAAACCATGCTGTGGTGTAAGAAGGAAGGCATTATTTTAATAGTTGCAGTATTCAAAACTATTTGTGAAGTAGATCGATACATGTAGCTATATAAATACATGCTGCAAAGTGTTCCTCAAGGAGGAAAACATGAGCTAACAATCCAGACTTTTAAAAAATATTTTTTAGTGAACAACATGAGCTTCTTTCATTGAGTTGTGCGCAGGGAAGAATATAAGAGGAGGATTTTTAATGGTGGTGTTTGTTGTCTGTATGTCTGAGTATTCAGAACCATGGTGGCCTCAGCTGAAGTTTTCCATAGACGCACTTAGGGACATCCCAGCGTAAGCCGAAGCTTAAGACATTTTGCTAGTGGAACAATGAATAATTAATTTGGAATAGTCTGTATGGGCAATGCTTGTTTAATGTAATTTGTGAGCTGTTGCTACCTTATTTTACAAATTTGAGTTACCTCCATCACACGGAAGAAAAAATACACCAAAAAAAGAGCAATTTTATAACAACACCTACCAAGAAACTGTGGCTTGTGCAAACCTTTTTATTAGTATCATTGTGAACTGGTTTTAAGAGGAGCAAATAGACAATGCTTTTACATAAGCCAGTAGTCCTCCTGTGCCTCTTATCTCGGTTAACTATTCCTGGCCTCCTCTTAAATGACATTGTCTTCCACACGTGGAATGCTCTGAGCATGGCTGACATTATTCTGTTGAGAAAATGCCTCAGACTGAGATTGCTGTGGAGGCTGGAAACGTTTCCTCTTGAAAGGGTCCCCATCGGGCTGGGACTCTGCTCAGGTAGCAAGAGCCTGAGACCCGGGTCAGAGGTGTCTCACCTGGCTGCCGTGCCGGGCTGGGACTGCTGACACACGTACGTGATTGCTGACATACCCAGCTGGCTGTACTTCCTGCACCTCTTTATAACTCTGTAGATTTGGTGACAGGCTGCTTGTAAAGGAGCTCCTGTCAGGAGTTTCTTTTTAAATTTTTTTCTGCCCATGAACATTTAGATCTGGTATGACTTTGGGTTAATGACATTTCTTCAGAAACCTTTTGTTTCTGAAATGACAAATTTGGGGCACTAGCCACTTAGAATGTGTATGAGAAGGGCAAAGGCTTCTGAAGTATTTGGTGTATTTTAATGGGAAGGAGATGCAAAACATATGAAAATGGTTTAACTCAGTTTTGTGACAGCTCCTCAGGTTAAGAAGCCATGCATACCCGAGTATGTCTTTAAACTAGACTGTGAAAATACCTCCTTTATGTTTACTTTTGCATTTCTGAGGTTGCAAGATGCTTTTGATAGAAGCGCACTCCTGTTCATGTTGCTTTGAGCAGTATGAAAGATGTAACAGCCTTGACTGACTTCCACAATGGCTGTCAGAAGAACGATGATGAGTTGATTGTGAACTTAGAGTTAGGCTGTAGGAAAATTGCTTTCAATGTGGCAGAGAACATCCCGGCAGTGACTGGAACTGTTGTGTGCAGCCAGTCCGGCCTTCACACAGTTTTTTTAGGGGCAAGTCTTTTGATTCACTTACACCTCAACTTGCAACCGTGTTCAAGGCCAAATGTGCACAGACTAAAAATGTTTAAGGTAAATGGCCTTCAGTGTCAAGGCTTCCTTAACTTTTGTGTCATGCTTGCAGCTACAAAAATAACGCTCTGGCACTGTTCTGTGGGGCAGCACCGAGTGGATGCTGCATCTGCATGTGCTGGTCTTTTTTAATGGTACATGTGTACTGGTCATGAACAGCTCTAACATTCATGCTGCCCTGACTTCAGTATATTTAAAAGAAAAACAAAACCACAAAGGCACGTTTGTCTTTGTCATTGGCTGGGGTTGCTCTTACCTGTTTTAATCAGCCTGTGTTTTAAATGGGTGCAGTCTCTAGTTGCATGAACACAGCCTAGCCTCAGGTTGGGAATCTGTTGGTGTTACCAATCACACCCCTTTTCTGAGTGAAAAGCATGGTCCCAGAGGAATTCATGCAGCTTTTTTAATTTGGTGCAGGCTGCAGTTATGAGGCTCATGTAGGAATACAGCTTTTTCCTTTGTTCTGGGGACCTTTTAGGTGTTCCAGCCTTTTAACTCATCTTTGGCAAGAAGCGTGGTTCAGAAACTGTAGGAAAGATAATTCTCCCCCTCTGTCAGTGGTCTTGATGTACTGACTGGTTCAACATGACCTGGTTTTGGGACTGAGCTTTCCAGTGGGTGGGCAAGCCTAAACAGTGAATTCTTAGCTTCCTGGCCCAAATCTGTCTGAAGTGGCTAATTATAACCTGATTCACAGGTGCAGTAATGAGTTGTCATTAACCTGATGATTCGGAAAGGTCAGGTTCTTCATGGGGAAGGAGTAACAGGCAGATGGCAAGTAATACACTGCCAGAAAACGAAACAAAAAAGCACCAAGAACAGCCACAGCCAAAGCATCATGTGCCCCTGATGGAGCCCAGTGAGGCTGCTATCCAGAACTGCTTCTTGATGAGATTTTTGGATTTTTTTTCCCTAAGAAACATGGGGAGTAATGACGCTGTGCTGCTTCTGGAAATATGTCCCAGCATGTCAAAGGAAGACCCAGCCTGAAGGCTTTGACGGCTGGTGGTGGTGGGATCCCATCTCGGCTCTGTCACTGGAGCTGCTCAGGTGTGACACCCCCCCAGTGGCTTTGCATGACTGGAGCAGGTTGAGTAACTGGCTCCTGCTTGTGAATGACTACCTCCTGTCTTCCAAAATGTGACTTCAGCTTCAATGAAACACACTGGCAGGCACAGATTGCAGATGAAAATGCCCACCTATATGGTGTAACTGTGTCACATGCTGATGGAGAAAAACAAGACACTGCTGTGTAATAATTTGTGCAAATTTGAGCATGTTAATTATTCTCCGTCTTCAGGGAGATGGAGCTGGAGATGCAGAGATGCGAGGGTATGGGGGAGAAGAGTACAGGCAGGAGAAGGTTTTAGGTGGGGACCCTGTGGTTTGTACAGAAACTGAGGAAAAATTACATACACAAAACTAAAGTT
Organism: Rhynochetos jubatus; assembly: GCA_027574665.1. Taxonomy (NCBI): domain Eukaryota; kingdom Metazoa; phylum Chordata; class Aves; order Eurypygiformes; family Rhynochetidae; genus Rhynochetos; species Rhynochetos jubatus. Next base: position 16,898,089 of record CM050652.1, read on the forward strand.
TAGCTGGAAAAAATAAACTGGTGGAATCTCAGGTGGGTTTTGAGAAGAAGAGTTGCTGCAAATACAGAAGCCGTTTGGAAGAGTCCAGAAGTATGAAAGCGGGTGGCATTGAAAGCAGAAACTGTTGAATTCAGCTACTGCACACTGATAGATGTCCAGTTATATTTTTAAGGCAGTAAATTATTTCTAAATGTTCTTTCTAGAAATGAATGAGGATGTGGAAACCTCATTAAATATGAGGAGTGCTTAGGCAGGAAGGGAGGTAATTAGTTCTGTACCTTCTCAGTCATACTTCTTCAGGCTGCATAAATTCGCAATGGCCTTTTCCATGTGCAGACAGTACAGCGTGATCTTTCCGTAATGTACCTCCTAGAGGAACAGCGAGAAAGAGAGCTATATATCCGTGTATAATGCTGCAGTCTTCCCAGTACGGAGGGATCCCTCTTCCTGCTTTCTGTTTGCTGACCAGCGTCCCGCTGGGTTCCATTCCAATGGAATGAAAGGTGAAGGCAACGTTTGAAAGCACCTATAATATCTGATAAATGAGTGGTAATGAAATGGCAGGACCGACATGTTTTTGTTTCAAGCAGTAATCTTTTTCAATCGTACAACTCCCTGTCAAGTAGAGCTTGCTGCGGCTGCTGTTAGGCTGTCAAAGTTGCTGCTTCATCGGTGAAATCTTTCTGTGGGAGTCTGAAGACTTTTGGACTGAAGCCTGAAGTGTTCTCAAGACAGGTTGGAAGTTGGAGGCTGTGGATAACGCAGATGTAATTTGAAGCCTTGCACATGTGCAGAATGGCAAAAGCATTTTTGTCTTCCAAAATCTCTTCACTTTTAATGGATGAGAATATTATTCTAGACTAGTTTTGAAAGCTGACACCAATTATGCCTGCTACTTGCCATATATTTTTAGAACATTTTTGTCTCAGACTGTTACTTAAATTTTGCAAGTTTGTAAAAAAGTATTTTTAAAATTGGTTGGTATTTCTGCATTTCAAGAGCTTAAATCTAACATTTAAAACAATTCTTGACATCTCTTCCTCTCATTGTGAAGATGAGTGATGATTGCCTCTAGTAACAATGGCAGAATTCAAGGTTCACGCATTAAACTGTGTTTTTGTCCTAGTATTGTGGTTACCAACTTGCAATATGGAAACCCTTTTCATTCATTACTGTGGGAAGAGTTGGGGTTCTGAAGAGTTTTCCTGGCAGGCATTGCAATCAGTATACAATGCAAAGCCATAAGTAGTGCAACCAATTTGATACTAAATTATTTAGTATATGTGAAATGAAAGTGAGCTGTTGGTGACAGGAAATGGCTACATCACACTTCTTCCACTGGATGGTAATTCCTTGGATCCTAAGTGCAATGAATATTTTGAATCTTGCAAAGTTTGGGTTTTTTTCTTGTAATGGTTTTATTCTCAGCTATGGAAAGCATGGAGGTTCCAGTGTACCCTTTAGGTAAAGGGGAAAAAAAACTTCACCTGTAGCGTTTCACATTGTTTCCGTTTTCTTCATAGGACAGAAGAGGTGCCTGCAGCTCAGCAACCTGCAAAGCCACAGACGCAAGCCAACGGAACAGGTAATCTTGGTCAGACCCCTACTAGCAGTTTGATTCAGTCAGATTTATTTTATCCCTTTCTTTTGCTCTTTAGAAGATCAAACCTGGCTGAAAAGCTTGCTGGGTCCTTAAGCTGGAAGCTGAATATGAAAGACCGTTTGAGCAGCCTCTGGTCTCTCTGTACATGATTCTGCATCTACTTTTTGTAGTTGGCTTTGCACACCTGAGCAAGGAATTTATTTTGTACTTTAAGGCCTTTAGGAACAGAATGAAACCTGTTGCCGGATTTCATCACTCTTGCATTCTTTGCTGATCCTTGACTTACCAGAAAACAGGTGTAATACATAGAAAAGATGTTCTAATTTGTTCTTAACTGCAAAATCTCTTTTATGCCATTAACCATATTACTACTTCCTTTTTCTAAAAGAAAAGACATTTTGGAGAAGGAATAAGCGTAAGAGTTACTACTTTTTTGGATACCTACACCATTGTCTACATTTCTCAAGCTGCTGCTTATTATTAATTCAATAATAGAGTGATTTCTGAAAGAACGAAGGCAACAGGCAGATTCTCAATCTTTCAGTACGCTTAAGCTTTCCTCCCCACACCTCTTGAGACTTTTAAATCTGCAGATTGAATTTGAAGTTGCACCTCCTGTATTCCCATAATGTCAATATTTTCTTATGTGAACTACATCCTGCCATTTTTTCCTGTCTTGTACGCTCAAAATTTTTCTCAGTACTATCTGTTAGCATGTGGGAAACTACTTCATGTTTTCTTATTTTCAAATGGAAGTTTTGTCTCAGCTGTAAACTGTCACGAAATTCCTTGTTTTTCTAGATATCACCGTCATTCATTAATAAATAGTTTGATTTTGTTTTCGGAGCACCTGTTGCTTCTTCTCACATGCTTAAAAGCATCATTTTGGCTGTTGTAGTTGGTTGATTTCAGGTCTCTGTTTAATCATGTCTTAATTTTATGGAGTTCTGTACTAAGTTTGACCTGGAAGAGTTGTGACCAGTCTCCATGACATCGCTGTGTTGACCTACCTTTTAAAAAAACAGTCTGTCTGTTCCTTCTAGACAGTGATTTTCTTGAGTTACAGGTAAAGCAAAAGGTGATTGTTTTGTTCTCACCTGCACTGTCGTAAGGCTTTTACCCTCACATTATTTCCATATACCCATATATTTGTTATATTTTTCCATACATTTTGACTTAAAGGAAGTGTGCATCACTTTGTTATTTTGCCATATAATGCCATATTATAACTATATAGAAGGCGGCATGTACGTAATTTCTGTAGCCTGGCTTTAGAAAAAAGAAGGTGCGTGGTTTCTGTATATATCTATACCTATCTATCTATCTCTCTAAAAAAACCCATGTATGTGTACACACACGCAATCTTTACAGCCTATAAATGGTTGGAAAGTGGTAGTAAAAATACCTCTTGCAGAATCTTCCTGAAGTTTCCACCTCCCTTTCCTGTCAGATTCGTATGGCTGCAAGGTGGCTGCCCCGCTGTCTGCTCAGGAGTGTTTTGCTTTACATTTGCTTTTCTCGAGGTGACCCTTCAGCACAATAGGAGCGCCTGGATTTACGTCAGTCATTTGTTTACAGGAACCTCTTAACCAGAAAATGTTTTTACAGCGTTTGCTAAAAGTTCTTGTTTGTTAGGATGTTTAAATAATCTCTGTACTTTCCAATAAGATGCTCCCATGCGCTGTATTTAGCGCAGAGCAGGAGTCACCTTCAGTCTTATTTTACCAGCTTAGTGCAGTCAGGGTTTCTGTGCAATGGCAGAAGCAAAACGCATCGTGATTTTCTGTGAAGAGCGTTGGTGAAGGACAGGCAAGCTGTACAAAGCCTGCTTCCCAACAAAGCATGGTGTGCAGGAACAGGGGCAGGCTTTGGATCAAGGTGTCTTCTAGTATTATCCTGATACTTAGTATTGTTGTTTGCTGTTTTTTATTTAATAGATAAGCGTAGTCACACAGTCTGTTCGAGACTCCAGAAGTGGTTTTGTGACAAATTTGGGGAGTACGTTGAGGACTTCAGATTTCAGCCAGAGGAGAATACAGTGGAAGCAGAAGAGCCACTTAGTGCTAGAAGGTAAATCTCTTAATGTGATTGTGAGAAATTGTTGGCTGGTTTTCTTTTTTTCACAACCTTTTACATGGTTTGAGTAAGTTTTTGCGTAACAAGTAATAAAAGTAAAAGTACAGAACCATCTCAAAAGGTTTGTGAGTGCTTTGGCCAAAACATGACATTTTAGCTGCAGTCTGAGGTAGGATAAGAGTTACGTTATTTACCATCTTCTGTCATATGCCTCTTGGAAACTATGGAAAAAGTCTTAGGAGGGAAGGCTTTTACATTTCAGTTTTTGGTCTGGTGCAAGGTAGGCTGTGTTAGTTACCAGAAACACATTTCATAACAGGCAAGAAGGAAGCTTTATGCACAAACATCTAATTTATAACAGTGAGAAGTGTTTCAGGGACCAAATGTACACAACTGTGCACTACTTGCCTATTTAACAAGTTGCATTTATCCATTATTTTTTAGGTTGACTGAAAATATGAGAAGATTAAGTAAGTACTTAGCAGTATTTTGTTTTCTGCAACTAAAAATAGTTCTTAGTAACCCTCTTGGAAGGATTGCCACGTTTTAAAATAGTTTTTTAAAATACTTCTGCCAGTTCATAAGCAGAAATTATTCCAAAATCCTGAATTAGTGTTTGGACTGTGAAGTAACTTTAAGGAGCAATAGTAGAATCTTGCCTTTAATCTTGAATTACATAAGGTATCTTTGTACTAAAAATGTAATGTTAATTAAAATGTATAAACACTTAATGAATGAGAACAGGGTATTTGTCCAATGGCAAAGGTAACAGTGTTCATATGCTTATGCCTGAACTGTTTGCTCACGTGCTAGTCTATTAACTTAGGTTTTCAAAGGAGGGGTTGGACAATGCATACTCCGAGTGTGTCATGAATTTCTTTCTCTTCGACAGCTGATAAATTATATTGGAAGGTGGAGATCATAGAATGGTTTGGGTTGGAAGGGATGACCAGGTTGCTCAAAGCCTCATCAAGCCTGGCCTTGAACACCTCCAGGGATGGGGCATCCACAGCTTCTCTGGGCAACCTGTTCCAGTGCCTCACCACCCTCTCCATGAAGAATTTCTTCCCGATATCTAATCTAAATCTCCCCGCTTTCATTTTAAACCCATTACCCCTTGTCCTGTCACTACAGGCCCTTGAAACAAGACCCCCTCTAGCTTTCTTGTAGGCCCCTTCAGGTACTGGAAGGTGCTGTAAGGTCTCCCCGGAGCCCTCACTTCTGCAGGCTGAACAAATCCAATTCTCTCAGCCTGTCCCCATAGCAGAGGGGCTCCAGCCCTCTGAGCATCTTTGTGGCCTCCTCTGGACACATTCCAACAGGTCCACATCCTTATGCTGGGGGCTCCAGAGCTGGACACAGTATCGCAGGTCGGGTCTCACGAGACCAGAGAGGGAGAATTGCTTCCTTCGACCTGCTCGCCATGCTGCTCTGGATGCAGCCCAGGATACGGTTGGCTTTCTGGGCTGCCAGCGCACACTGCCGGCTCATGTTCAGCTTTTCATCCAGCAGTACCCCCGAGTCCTCCTCCTCAGGGCTGCTCTTGATCCATTCTCTGCCCAGCCTGTACTTGTGTTTGGAATTGCCCTGACCCATGTGCAGGACCTTGCATCTGGCCTAATTGTTGTAGAGAGGAAGGTGAAGTTGAAGTAAGGATCTGTAATCTCCATGTAAGGTCAGTTTTCTTCCCTCATTCTGATAGTGGTATTCATTTTAGTTTCATTTAGGAGAATACTTGTGACCTCTTTTCCACAGTGGATGTGCATTGCCTTAAGAACAGCTTTAAAAAAAGTGGTATTAAGCTTAAGCTTGGAGTGGTTCTTAACTTCCAGTCGGTGAGCCACAACATCTAGATCCCTGTTGTCCAGGGCTGCCTGACAACCACTCAGAGCTCTCAAGACTCTTGGTTGCTCTCAAATCCCAGTGGTTTCCAGGTGTTGACCTTCTCTGCAGGTTTGGTGTAGGTGAAGCAGTGCTTGAGTCCATGACTTCCCCCAGTTCCTTGAGCGTGCCCTTGCACTTACAATCTGTTGCTGGTTATGCTGCTGATCCTCAAGGATATCTAGTCTTAGTTGTTTAATTACTTCCCATAGGGAATGTATCGAGGATAGCTGAGTTTCAAACCAAACAAACTAGGGCATCAAGTTGCAGGCTGTCTTGGGGAAAGCCTTTGAAAGTTGTAGGCTGTGCTGCAAATGAAGGTGGGTGCTTCTGGGCCCCCTGTGCAAGAGGAGTCGCCACTCTTCTCAGCAGGGAAGGCAAAAACAGTGTGTTCCAGCAGAGAAAGCAAAGGTCTTCTTCCAACAGCACTGTCCTGTTGTCTAGTGTCTCCTAGCTAGTTTGCCCAAGTGGTAAAAGAGCTTAGAGGAATAGGAAGAGCAAAGGACAAGTGGTTTTCAGGGAGCTGAGGAAGAGTTGCTCTTGCTGTCTCTGGCTGGATGTGTGCATCTGCGTGTGATGCCTCTCCCAGCACAGGTTTGTCCCCTGTGCAGTGACAGAGAGAGCAAAGTTCTGTAGAGGTGGAAGACAAACTTCTTCGGGCAGCAAGGTCCTGCCTCCTTGACTTAGGAAGAGTAAGTAGCAAAGTGCTACCAGTGGATAGACTCCTTCAGAAACGCAGCCAAGAGACATCTAGCCTGGTTTTAAGACAGTTTGGTCAAGCAGCAGCAAGTTGTTCCTCAGTGGCTTGAAGTCTAGTCGGGCTGATTTGGTTTACAGTGGGGTGACCTGACCTGTGCAGAGATCTTTGGGGGAGTGTGATCAGACTGCAGGCAGCATCCAGGGTACCCTCGTAAAGGGTATTAATTTAGTTTTAGTTTGTTTGGTCTACACTTAAGAGTTTAGACCTAACCTTTATCTTGAATAATACTAGATTTTGAAAACGCATTCCTTATCTAATTGTTCAGTTACATTGATGGGTTTAATTTTTCTTCGTTTGAACAAGCCTTTTTATCATTACATGTCTTGAATGTTTCTATGAATCTTCTGATTTGGTTGTTTGCTGTTTGCAAGTTCTTTAACCACTGCCAGCTAATTCTAACAGTTGTGTTTTTTCTCTGCTTCTGTTTAGAGAGAGGTGCCAAACCCGTTACCAATTTTGTGAAGAATCTTTCTGCCTTATCAGACTGGTATTCTATCTACACTTCTGCTATTGCCTTTATTGTAAGTTATCCTATTCCTCCAGGAGTAGTGAGAACTTTTAAAATGTATTATTTACTGAAATTCGTTGAAACTGCCATATCTGAGTAGAGGTTGTGCTCCAGTTTAAGTCAAATCAAAGGGTGTAATTTCATTTAACACAACATACCAGTAGTTGTCACTTCAGTTATATTTCAGAACCACTCTAACTGTGTATTCTGGGTTTATCCTAGCATAGTTTTGTAACTGTTAACATCACAATCTAGGCATTGTTCTCTCATTTCTTGTATCCTGTTTCCCAGTCCTGTAGTTTGATGGTTACTTCAAGCTCTTGCTGTCTAGGGCTGAAGTGCTGATATCAGCTATGTTTGATAAGAAGCTGTCGTTCACCATCAGTGCTCTTTGCCATTTGTTAGGATCATACTTACTGATGAGACACAATGCCTTGATTCGAGTATCATTTAATGTGTAAACATCGGGTCTGTGAGCTAAACTCAGTCATTCCCATGCTTGAGTTTGCATGCTACAGTGACATAACTTTTTAGTAGAGTTTTGATTTATTTTCCTTCTAATTGTTAATTAAATGTTCTAAATTGTTTTGGTCCCTGTATATATGAAATATTTTGATCTTGAAGGAAATTATTACTGGTAGTTGTAGCAGAATGAACTTGTTTGGTAAAAATGTCACACCCCTTTTCATTGAACGTTCCCTCCCTGTACGATATAGAGCCCTATTTAATGCTACTTTGCATGGTACAGCTGAAGGCATATGGAGGAGGAGACTTCCCCTCCCCATGCCCTCTGTCTGTCCCTTCTTATCTACCGATTTTTTTCTTGCCTCTCCCAACAAACCCATTTGTCAGATAAAAGTTGAAGGAAAGAACTTCAGTTGTTGTTCAGAAAGCTCTGCACCTTGGTGCTTCATTTTGGGGTTTTCAGTAAAGAACCTCTAACGTCTCTCAGCAGGGAGGCTGTAGTCTGTATATTTTCAGAAGCTGGGAAAGGGACAGAATAACTTTTTGCAGCACTTTGTGTTTGTACTTGTGAGGTAAAGGAAAACCTGCTTCCCTGCAATCTTTTAAAATTTGCTAAAAATATGGGATTTAATTGACCTGAAATAATAGAGCAAGAGTTTATCCTACTGCCATCCCATATTGCCTAGTATGGGGCTAATTGTTATAACGCTTCTACTATACCATCACTTCAGCTACCCTAGGACAGGTTAGACCTTATCACGGTCATGTAGCAGGGTCACAGGCTATAGGGTGGCTTTGTCTTTTTCCTACCCCTTCATGCAATTGCAGTGTTGGAAATACTCAATGCTTTCTCTCAAGCAGCTGAGAACTAGTTGAGTGTCATCTCTGGGGATTTGGTTCAGTCTTAGTTTCAACTTTACATTCATGAATGAAGTGCTGTTGTCAGTCATGGTGTGGCTAAAATTTATTAATTTTTGTGATCTGAATTGCATGATTCTGAACCCGGTAGTACAGTGGGAAACAATACTTCATGCAACTCACTGTACCCCAGTTTGTAACCCACTCCTCTCTTTCTTTTTTTTTCTTTTTTTTTTTCTTTCTCTATCTGCAGATTTACATGAATGCTGTATGGCATGGCTGGGCCATTCCTATGTTCTTATTTTTAGCAATTTTGAGGTTGTCCCTAAATTACCTCATAGCCAGGTATTTACTTAAATATTAGATTATTCTCTTGTGAAGTTTTGCCTGAAAGATTATTATTATTATTATTATTATTATTATTATTATTATTATTATTACTATTATTATTATTATTATTATTAATTCACTGAGTTGTAAACTATTTCTTATTTCAACGCCGTGAGTTGAATCTAACAAAGTGAAATTCAAGCTCTAATATCCTTAATCTCATTGCTCAAATTCTGTACGTTTTGACTATTCTAAGGAATTATCTTCATATCCTTTGACTTGTCGTCATAAATGGTGCTGCATGTTCCTCAGCACAAATCCCTCAGCACGTTAAAATTCTAAAAATTCTGCAGCCTTCAGAGTAGTTGGAGAACATCACCTTAAATATTGAAGCCTGATGCTTTTCCCTGGACAGAATTTTCACCTAGGCCTAAAATTGCAATTTTGTCTTTTTCAGTATCTCTTGGCATACTTTATCCAAAGTATCTTCCATTTGTAAATTCAGTCTGTATTAAAAATTAAGACTTTTTGGAAAATGTACAATTTCTATACTGAGAGGATCTTTTTAAACTGCTGGTTTAGACTGATGGTGTTTTCTGCCTTAAAGTGGAGAAGACGACCTTAATGTATATATTTTATTATAATTTTCTGACTTCTTAATTGACACTTACTGTCTGACACTGTTCTTTAGAAATGGATGATAGTAAATGGGTCTCTGAATAAGTGGATGTAATTTTGTTCACATGAAAAGGAAAAGAAAAAAATATTCTGAATTATTTACGCTGTACACACACTTCCCTTCTGTTACAAAACCCACAAGCAGTGATTCTGTGTATATATACCTACCTTAATTTTTTTTTTTAAAGTATACGCCTTTAAAGCTGTCTGTGGTTGGCCACTTGTGGTTTTCTTATGTTGTGGGTTCTTCATTAATTTTGGGGGTTATTTAATTATTTTTTTTAAGCCATAGTGCTTATTGCAGCAAACTATTTTTTAACATCTTACAAATAATCCGTGTTGGCAGGTGGAGAAGAAGTACTTGCTCTCTTTAACTGTTTCCATAACTTCTAGGGGTTGGAGAATACAGTGGAGCATCGTGCCTGAAGTTTCTGAACCCATGGTAGGTCTTTGATTGGTTTGGCCTGTATGCCTACGTTGAAAGTTGCACCTTTAAAACCTTCCTCTGCGTTTCTGTGGGTGGCTGTGAAAGGAAGGAAGTGAGAGGAGCGAATAAAGACACTACAACCTTTGTCTTTCTCTTGCAATATATAAATTTTCACCAACAGCACTCTTAGATTTGGGTGTTTCACCCTAAAATATACCAAACTTGAATCACATTTTTGGAATCAGTGTTAATATGCCAGCCTGGGACAAGTTAGATCCTGTGGGCTCTTCAAGAATTCTGTTTTCTTTGTAACATTTTGAAGTTAATGTTTGCATCTCTGCTTTAAGCAGGAAGGATTTTAAGTGTTAATGTAAGATGGAGCTCTTTGAATTTCAAACCTTGCTTCCAGGATAATTCTGTTACTCAAAAAATGTATTTAAATAAATACATTTAAAAGTTCCAGAACATAGAATCGCAGAATGGTTTGGGTTGGAAGGGAGCTTAAAGATCATCTAGTTCCAACCCCCCTGCCATGGGCAGGGACACCCTCCACTAGACCAGGTTGCTCCAAGCCTCATCCAGCCTGGCCTTGAAGACAGCCAGGGATGGGGCATCCACAGCTTCTCTGGGAAACCTGTTCCAGTGCCTCACCACCCTCTCTGAAGGACTTTTTCCTGATATCTGATCTAAATCTCCCTGCTTTCAATTTAAACTTCTAACAAAAATGACATTTCTGTGCTAGACCAGAAATAGGTCAGTTTAAGCCTGTGGTCATAGACTAAAAGTCATTGTACCCCTGCAGCTCCAAAGACTTACTATGTCTTTCACAGCCCCATATTAATCTTTTTGTATATACCATGGAGGAGAAGCATCGAGAACTAAAGATAACGGCAGTCAAAGACATAAACAGTAGATCTGAAACAAGGGAGGAACTTGATAAATTTTAAGACTGTTTAAAGTGAGAGGATATTGCCAAGAATGTTGAGATGTCACCTTGTCATGAGGAATTGTGTAAAATACCAGTTTCAGCTGAGCTGAAAATTAATGGATTGTCTCTTTCTTGCCCAAGGAACCTCCAAAAGAAGACCTGACCGTGTCTGAAAAGTTTCAGCTTGTTCTAGACGTGGCTCAGAAGGCGCAGGTACTGTACTGCTCTCGGACCTCTTCATCTGCTTCCTTAGAAACAAGGAGCTTCATAGTCCAAGTGGTCAAAGGATGTTGTTATGCAGCGTGTGAAAGCAAACGCTCAGACAAGCAATATGCTTGTGTTGATACGAACACCTTTGGAAATGTATCGGGAAGATGAAATTTACAGGTGCTGTGACAGCAGGGATGCGTCAGGGAAGATGCCTGAATAGCCTCTTAGTCCTGAGCAGGGGTCAGTTTGCATCAACAGTTGTTGGAATTACATGGAATCCTGAAACTCCAAGGGTGAATTATAAAAACCTCATAATGCTGTGTTTCCAAAAACTCTTAACAGTCCAACACTTGATGAACTCAGTAGCCATTTCCTGAAATTTCAGTGCTCAGAATCTGTGAAGAAGCTTCCCATTTTCTTATCTGCTGTGACAGAAGCTCTTAACTTCTAGATTTACAGCTTAATTTAACAATTTTGCAGTGACGCAAACAATTCCCAGTTGTGACAGTGGGGTCAAATAGCTTCTTCATTTCTAACAATCAATCATGAGTTACACAACAAGGTGTTAAATGAGATTTAAGTCATCAAGTATTACTGGTCTGTTCTTTATTTACTCAGTTGTGAAGTACATAAATGGCTAAAAATGAGTTAAAAAAAAAATCACTTTTGGGAATTTCTTATTACCAAGTTCATTTCTATTATGGGGACAGAAAAAACAAAATAATGCAAGACTTGGTTTTAATTCTTTTGCTTCTTATGCAGAACCTTTTTGGCAAGATGGCAGACATACTGGAAAAAATAAAAAAGTAAGTTATCTGATATCAGTCTTCACCCCCCCCCCCCCCCCTTAAAACGAGACTTGACCAATGTCTGGAACACAAGTAATAAAATTATGTTTCTCTTTTGTTTTCAGTTTGTTTATGTGGGTCCAGCCAGAAATAACACAGAAGCTCTACATTACCCTATGGGCAGCTTTTATTGCATCCTGCTTTTTGCCCTACAGGATTATTGGGCTGGCAATGGGTAAATGCAATAAATAATTGACCCGTTACAATCTAGACTTAATGCGTTAAAACATAACATGATCTTTAGAGGGAGAATTTTAGAGTTTAAGAAAGAAAACCCTACATTAATAAATAATGCAGTGTTTTAAAGTATTGTTATTAATGCTTGGCATCGTTTGTCAAGTGCATTTCAAAAACCATCTTGAAATACATAATATAATAGAAAAAGACTAGATAATGCATTTGTTTCTTGAAGAGGAGAAGTTTATGATGAGCTGTTAGCAGAGGTCTTCAGACTGTCAGCTATAAGGCTTCTGGGAAGGTCTATATTTTGGGGTTTTTTCAGTCATACATCCTTGCAAATGAAATCTGTAGGACCACGTACAAGGCACAAAGATGACAGGGTTGGAAAAAAATGGAAGGGTTAATGGAACTACTTGTAAAACTTGGAGAATAGCTAGGCTGGAGAAAATGAAGAGATTCCTGTGGGTGAAGTTGCAGATACTTAAACTGTCAATTGGGAATTGGGAAAAGAGGGTTCTTGTACAGCATGAGTGTGTGTTTTCTCCAAGATGTGAAGCCACGTTCTGTGAGCCAAGAATTCTCTTTTTTTTTATATATATATATTAATTATATGATCAAATGAGTATTACTTTTAGTGCCACTGAATTTCCAACTGTTTTAGCTTGAACATAAATGTAAGTTTGCTTGACCTGACAATTGAATTAGATATGTGAGGAATTATTTTTTTTTTACTCTGATTCTTAGAAAGAGATCTGAATTGCAGTCAGAAAGTTTTGAGAGAGTATTCCAAGCCCTTTTTAATCTGGCAGAATGCAAGGCAATATCTTGTATAAGATAAGAGGACATACTGGACTGGAAAGTAGAGTCTAATGTAGTACGTGAGAGCCCTCTGTTGCCATTTAAATTCTTGCAAGGAGCTACAGAGAATGGTTTAGCACTATGATTGAAGATACTTACAGAATTTGGTTTCATTCATTCATTTGTTAAAACACGATCAAAACGATGTTCTTAATGCCCTTCAACATGCATACTAACATGACCTTTTTTTCCAGGACTCTATGCTGGAATCAAGTTTTTCCTTATTGATTTTATCTTCAAACGATGTCCCAGACTAAGAGCTAAGTATGATACTCCTTATATCATCTGGACAAGTCTCCCGACAGATCCTCAGCTCAAAGAAAGGTCTAATGCTACAGTGTCGAGGCGGGTAAGGCTAATGAATCTTTGTCCCTCTGCTCCCAACATCTGAAAATCAGATCCCTTTCTTCCTTCCCTTTTTCCCCAGTGACTAGAGCACATTAAAGGGAAGGTTAATTAAATCCTAACAGTCAGTGTTGGTTCCTTTTTATTATTATTTTCAAGAGCCACAGAGTTTTTATATGGATTCTGTTTCCTGTATGGAAGGATTCTATTATCAGTATGTGTATATATAGATATATATCTTGGAAATTGTATGAAGCTAAATGCACAAAAATAACACCATCCATATTCGTATCAATTTTTGTAACATACAGTCTGTGTATTATCAACATTTAGTCTTTTTTTAATTCCCTTTCTACGTTCTTAGACATTCTTTTTAGTGGAAGAACAGCTAGTTAAAAAAAAAAGGCTTGAGTATAATATGCAGCTTACTAATGGAATAAGCATTAACAGAGAGAATAAGGTAGTTTACAGCTTTAGGCATTATGTCTTACGGTTATTTGTGTTAGATGATATTTTAGCATAGTGGTGATAAATGACTTTTCACCATGTTGGTACTCCAACAATGAATTTTTCTTCTGTTAAAATCTCATAGTTAAATCTTTAAGTGCTGTGTTTTTTGCATCTTTGGGAATTGTTTGTGGGCCTGATACAATAACTGAAAAGCAAGTCATGCTTTTCCATATCACTGGATTTGTCAATGTTTATTAGTTTTTAAAAAAAAAGTTGCAATAAAGCTTAGGTCTATTCCCGTTTTAGCATTTGCTTAATGTCTCTTATCACAGTATCTGATTGCATTTGTGGAGTATCTGAGTACTGCCGTAAGCTCCCTGACTAAAATGTGCAGCACTTAGCAATAATACAGCCTGGGTACACAACTGGAGAGCAAAAGGGATAAAACAGATCAACCATCAGTTGTTAACCTGTGAAGAATAAATACGGGGTTCTGGGGAAGATGGAGCAGCTGGTGGTAAAATAACGGCAGCATGATCTGAGTTATTTCAGAGGGATGTAGAAGAGAGAAACAGCCCCTGACACACAGTGAGTCTTTTGCTTCTATTTTCCAAGGGACAGGAAAGGTGAATGAGCACTTGGACGGAGCCATCCGTAGCCTGTATTTCTCTGGCTTAGAAAGTTTTAAGCCCATCTTCTCTGTGCCTCTTGAGCTTGCAGGTTATCATTCACGTACTGTGGCAGCTCCTTGCTGGGTCTGTCTGATCTGCCTCAGAAGTGGAAAGGCTCTGAACTGCTGAACTTGAATCCATAAACTTAGACAGTAATTTACCCTTCTGGCTTAAGTTTTGACAAGTAGGCTAGGGTTTTAGTACTACTGTGTCTGACTTGACAGGGTTGGCTTGTCTCCCTGGAAAGGATGGCCAGGACTGCATTACCTGCTTCTGAATGTCTTTGAAAACATTAACTTGGTCTCAATAATTTTAGACAAAATCTTTCTTACCCCTTAAGAGATTTCTGGGAACCTTGCTTACAAAAAATAGATTTTTGTACAGAAAGGTAAAATCCAAATAGGTTTTTCACTATTATTCATAGAAAAGGCAGAGCCCAAAAGCATGCAGTGCCAGCATATGTGCATTTGTTTTGGCTTCTTATCATTAAACAGCATACAAGACACTCTAAACTTAGATACAGTGCAATATTCATTGCCTGTACCACCACTCTGACCCCGTGTTGTTGGAGAACAGTCCTGACAACGGTACCTCACGGGTAAAGGTGGTATGTCAGAAGCTGCTGACATATCAAGTGAAAAGGAATGCCTCCAGGTATGCCTACCTCCAAGTCATTGGTGATGTTTTTAACAGTCAGCACTCTTCCAGCATTGCAAATCCAATCACTTCCAGTTAGATTTGAGGCTTATCAAAATTGGATGCAAAGATTTTCTTAGTCATCAACCATAGGTTGACTCAGGCCTGGGTAGTTATGGGTAAATTGCCTTCTTCTTTTAAGGCTAGAGGAAACATTTGCCTGTTTTAGGAAGGAGTAGAAGTAAGGGCAGAGTTTTCTCACATCTTCAGCCACTAGATAGGATGTCGTAATGAAGTTTAAACACCTTTTTTTAATCCCTTTGTAGAATGGATAGAGGTAGGAGAGCAGAGAGCAGGAATAATTCTCATTCCAGCCTAAAAAAACATTAGACCTATTGCCCTGACCTTTTGTATGTTTTGGGACGTTTTTCTTGGTTCCAAGGGACTGTTCATTGCTTAAGGGCACAGCAGAGGGACAGTTACTGAAGCAAGAGTACGGTTATCATCAGCCATTTGCTTTCCATGACAACTTTCTTTATTCTTTTCCCCCGAGGCATCGTTGTATTACAGTTACCCTAAAAGCTGGATGGTAAATACGCTCTGTCATGCCTGTTTGGTCAGTCTGGTTTCTAGTCAGCGATTGCAGTGTGCATTTTTTCATTTGCTTTGGATTCCTTTGTTAGCGCTAAACCCTGCAAAGTGTTGAGGGCTGCCAACTTAACGTGCAAAAAAAAAACAACCAACCCAGCAGCAGAGGCTGGTTGGCCTCCAACAGCATCGGGCCTTTACAGAAGAGGGGCTTAGTCCTCAGCTTGCATGTTGTCAGTTTGCCAGTTGTTTAACTGCATGTGTACAGTGGGACTAAGAACAGAGCTGTTAATGCTTTGGTGACAAAAGCCAGCCTTTTGAATCGTGGGGTGCCCCACCAAGATGAAAAAGCAAACGCAAGCAGGCTTTCCAAAAGAAACTGCCTGCTGTCCTTCCAGAAGTAAAGCACGTTTGCTGGGGCAGTCCCCGGTGGTTCAGGAGCTCTGTTTGAAAGTAGATTTTACTCAAGTACTTTGGTTTTGAGAACTCCACGCTACCTCTTTTTTCCCCCTACAGATGCTGACAACCATTCTGATTTTATTTCACATGTCAACACTCTCAAAATTCAGAGCATCTTCAAAGCAAAGGAAAGATCAATGGCTCTAGTGCAACCTGAATAAATTGAACTGGTGTGCTCTAACCACTAATAACTCTTCTTTTTTTAATTACATTCATTGTGTGTAGTTTCTTGGTTTGTGAGCAAGATCTTGTAGCTTCACTCAGTTCATGTTTTATTCTATGTATTATACTGTTAAACAGACTTCACTTTTTTCTTTTGTCACTGTCACATTTGTGTTGTTTCTTTTCCTGCCAGCTGTCAGGGCATGAAAAGGTATGGATCATAGCGTGGAAAACTTCCTTTCAATTTCAGCATATGTGTTCCTAATGAGCTGATGCAGTTTTGTGTGTCTTTTTCTTTGTTTGCTCTTTTTTCTTCTTAAACTTACTTTGTGCAATATTATTTTGTGCTTGGTCTGTCTCTTGAAGACAAGCCAAGTATTGATAATAAGTTCACTGTTATTAGTCCCAGTAGTATAATAATTGGAGTTGTGTGCAGTGACTTAGTTGTATCTAATCAAATATACCCTGTACTGTAGAAAACTGCTGTTTTGAGAGAGGTACATCTAACACCATGTGCGAACCCCTGCAAAGGGTGTCCATCAAAGGGCAGCACTTAGGTGATCTTCAGATAGCACATTGAGCCTTTTGCTACAGTAATAGTATAGTGCAATAGCCCAGAGTTAGCTTGATTGACATAGCTAATGAAAACTGTTGCATTACAGATTTCTTTTTTTTTTTTTAGAGAAGAATAGCTAGCCACGTTATTTTTAAGAGCATAGCTTAAATATTTCTGTTCAAACATTGGAATCGTGTTTATTTTTCTGCAGCTTCAAACAGCAGCATCCAGAAGTTACGTTGGCTCAAGCGCCCCAACCGGAATAAGCAAAGATGAGGACACAAGTCGTTTTCATACCACCAAGAGGGGGAATTTCCATGAAGTTTTTAACCTGTCGGAAAATGAGCGTCCTTTGGCAGGTATTAAGCAACAGCAAGGCTACATTAGCGGAGTATTTTCTAAAAAGCCAAGGCTAGTTTAAGGCTGAATTCCCTTTATGTGCAATGTGCTGGTATAAGCTTTTGATTAAAAAGACTTGCTGTAAATTAGGATGGATGGAGATGGTCTCTTCCATTCCATATCTGTGCAGTTCTTTGAAAGAATGCACAGCCTGGCATGCCTTTCGTGATAATGCAAATGCAGTAGACAAGTTACAGGGAATAATTGGGTGGGTGGGTTTTGTTTTGGATGTTATTAAAACAAGTGTTAAAACAGATGTTATGATGTCTAAACCCACCTTAATTAGGCTTTTCTTCGTAAACTATTCTACTTTTAGGTATATAAATTTGAATTTTCAGTGTGTTCTGCTGTTTTATAAGGAAACTATTGGGGGTAACGCCTATCTCTTTCTTTTTCTTAAAGTAAGCTTTCTTGGTGTGATTTTTTTCAGTGTGTGAAAATGGCTGGCGCTGTTGCTTGATTAACAGAGATAGGAAGATGCCTACAGACTACATCAGGAATGGAGTTCTCTATGTCACAGAAAAGTGAGTCATTGCATTCCCCATACACTTAGGAGGGAAATGCAACAGAAATTAAAAAAATTTTAATCTAAAAGTCATCCTTTAACAATGTTTTGAAACAAAGGAAAGCACCTTAGGAGAGGGAGAGCCGAATCTGGGGTGTGGTAACACTTAACAAATGTGATTTTTGCCTTAGGAAGACTTGTATAGAAATGGAGTAGCTCTATGTAGTCAGTTGTTAGGTTTTAGGTTCCTTTTTTAATATATAGAGTATGTTATCCACATCAAGAACTGCAGCTAGTAAGTATATTTTGAGAGTTGTGATCAATGGTTATTTGTCAAATACTGAGTTACTTTTTTAAAAGCAATTTGAATGTATAGTTTCCTTGCAAGAATGTGCAACAGAAAGAAAATACAAATTCAGACCTTGGTTTCGAAACTAGTACTTGATTTTTACTTTTTCTAACCGTTACTTACTGCCCAGCCTCCCAGGGCTGAATAACTATTGTTACTACTGTTTGGGTATTGCACTGAAATTCCTTTGGAGTGTAATGAATGGAAGTAAAGCTCATCTGTATGCAATGTCACCTAGTGATGGAGACCACTCTGGTGTTTAGAAATCTGAGCTTTTGTCTGCATCACGAAACATGAAACTAACACGGTGTTTTCCATTAATCTTCTTCTAGGATGGTAAAATATTTACAAGCCTTTTGAGATTTTTGTATTTCAACTGTTTAGGGATATATGTGCTTCCTGTGTCTTTACAATGTTTGTCAGATGTAACTGTTCAGTGCAGTAGTATAAATACAAGATCTTTTGTGTGTGCATGCTCTATGTTCTGGGCTTTCAGACATGTTAGCCAGTTGCTAGAACTTAGAATGTTTGCTCTAAATTAGAAGCCATAACTGAATTGTGTATTGTGTGCCTCTTTCTTTTTTTGAAGCTGATTTTTAACCTGTGATACTTCAAACTTCAGAAGTGACAGGAGGGATAGCGAGAGCTTTGTTTGAGAATACTGTATCAAAATGAGCATTTTCTTTCCTTTCCTTGTCTTCAGTTACTTGTGCTTTGAAAGCTCCAAATCCGGCTCATCTAAAAGAAATAAAGTTATAAAGCTGACGGATATAACAGATATTCAGAAGGTATGTCTGTTTTGTGTTGCAAATAGGGGAGAAAGCTGTTTTTCTGTTCAGCTAGTCGTGTTTGCTTTTCTGCTTATGTTATTTTGAAAAAAACATGCCCCTTATAATTTTTTATAAGTAAAATGTAATTCTTTGATCAAGAATATTTCCCAGAACTGCTTGTTTAGCCATTTGGACTCACCACAAGCAAGCTCACAGAGACCATAGAACCAAAGTTGTTTACTTTGTTTACTTACCCTTACACTTCTGATTTATTTTAAAATTAAAGTTGTGTTGTTTCTTAACTCCTGCGTTGACTACAGCTGTGTAGGCTTTAAGAAGCTTTATTATTAGCAGGAATTGTGTAATACTGATTTCAGTTTGGGTGTTGATATTGGTAGATGCACCATCTTAAAAGTAGGTGCCTCAGAGGTGAGAGGGAGTATTGTCAGTGGAGAAAAGCAAATCAGGAGAATAGCCAGACTGGCTATTGCAATTGTTCGGTACGTAAGGTATTTTGATCTGTGTGGTTGGTTTTTTTTCTTTTTAGTATAAAGTGCTCTCTGTTCTCCCGGGATCAGGGATGGGTATTGCTGTATCAACACCATCTACACAAAAAGTAAGTAGCTAGCTGTATCTGTATTGCTGTGTTTGACTTCATGCCCTTTATGTCTTCCTTCTCTGGCTGCCACCAGCATAAAGGCTTTTTACCTGTCTTATGCCAGCGTTTGGCTTTTTTTTAATTCACTTTTTTTTTTAATTGAGTATATTTGGCTTCAAAATTTTAACGGTTTAAACATTTAGCTTGTTCTACTGCATCTGGCCTATTTTACTACAACACTTAAAGATTTGTTCCATCCTTTCTGTTCCATTATTCCACTACATTATTGACCCGTTCCCTCAGCATCCTTCATCAGGAGCATGGGGCTGCTCTGCGTGCAAATAAAAGCTGATGGCTAGAGAGTATCTGTGGGCAAGGAGGATTTGGGGTAGAATGGCCTGACCCTCAGATGCAGTTTTGCTGTTTCAGTCTTACGGTGCTAAAGATTTAAGCTTCTCTAAGCCTCAAATACCCTTTGGGTGACTGAAGCTTTTCTTAACATACGACTGAACCTTATTTTAAACCAATCACCTATAAATAACTTTTCTCCAGGTCACGTGACTATTGTGCAAGGTTTTCTGCTTGTTGTTTGATATTAAGAAGTATTTCTTAATTACGAGGTTGAAAATGTTCATTTACCTAAATAAATATTCTGTCAGCCGAAATGAAGAGGCACTGATAAAGATTTTTAGAAATCATTAATGGAGGCAGAGGTTAATCAGGTAAACAACATGGCACTGAGCAGATGGCGAGGAAAGAGGGTTGAAGTGTTCTCTATTGCTAATACTAGATGCATTTTATGCCATAGTTGTTTTAAGAAGAGGATGGAGAAGTGAAAAAAGTCTTAGAAACTGCCATATATACAAGGCTTTAGTAGAGAAAAGGATTTTTATGTCTTTATTAGTGCACTTTGAGTACAGTTCTTCTCCTGTTCCATATTGATTTGGCCTAAACTATACCTAGAGGAAGAATTTTCTTTTCTGGACTGACATGATCTTTTCTCTCTTTTAGCCTCTGGTGTTTGGTGCTATGGTACACAGAGATGAAGCTTTCGAGACAATTTTCAACCAATATGTGAAAATAACCTCTGCGTCATCCAGCAGTGAGAGCTAGTATCTTAGAAGATCTAAAGGAAACTTTCTTATTTTACAACTTGGTAGTGAAAAAAATGAACATCCTCATCTATTTTGCAATAATTTTTCTTGTCTGGTGGTTTATATTCTATCTGTTACATAAATCAAGTGTATTTTATATATGCCTTCATGTTTGTTTTTAAGGTTTTTGTAAAAAAAAATACAACAAAAAATGAAACAAAACAGTGAAAGTGCTATCATCACTATTAGCCTTGCACATTAAGCACTTTTAATGTTTATTTACTGACATTAAAAGCTGGGAGGATGCTTGGAGAATGGACTGAATAATGAAGGGAAACAGATTGATCCCTTTGATATCGTTAGGGAGCATTTGTCCCTTTATCTTAGCTATTTTTCCCCGAGATGTGAGAATGACAGCTGCAGCGGCCTGAAGTCTCTTGGTTCAGCTCAGAGGTTTGTAATTAGGTTCTTTACTAAAACTGATAGCGACCCCAAGGAAGTATTATCATCTTAGTATTTCCATATGTATAACTGCACTTAAAACAACTCCTCCTGCTAGTTCTTACAGAAGGCTATTTTACTGGTGTGGTTAGGTTCCGTTTTTCCTGCGTAGACATTTAAATTGCTTGTACAGTAAATCGGAGAGCAAGTTTGTAACTATATCTTCCTTTCCTGATTAACCAAAGTAAGAGGAAGGAAGTCAGGCAGATACTTTTTATAAAAGAGGGCACCAAAATGTTGTTCCTAAATTGTTAGGCGTCATATATTTGTATTTCTGTAGATAATTGTCATAGAAGGGCTCAACTGTTGTACATGTTGTATGTACAAGGTGTTTGTATGTTAATGCGTTAAAGACTTGCAGGCTTTTTGTGTTGGGGGAGGTGGGAATAAACTAAACTGAGACATGACTTTTTCAATTTGGCTTTTCTCTTGAGTTACCTTGTAATAAACCAAGACTAGAATAGAGCAGCTGAAAGCACTCGTTCCTTTTCAAAGCATGTATCTGAGGGGCATTGGTATGTTGCTGTCTTTCCCCTTGCAAAATTAAACTTTAGTAAGGATTAAACCCAACTGCCAGGTGAAACAGGAAGGCTGTGCTCCTTCTCTAAACTCTCAGGCCTTTCTAGAAGCAAAGCACATATTGACCTTTGTCTTTTATACAGAGTAAAAAAGCTTTTTAATATTACAGCACCCATCTGAGAGGTTTAGAATTTTATATGCATTTGCACGAAAGCACAGTAGGAGTTAAGTCAAGCCTTCCAGTACGTCTTTTCCTTTGCCATGTCTTTTGAGTTGAGTGGTGTGGATGTCTCCAGACATTATATGATTGTCCCTCAAAAAAAAAAGCAATGGAGATGGAAATTCTTATGTAAAAACAGGACTTAATTTCATGGACTTTTTTTTTTTCCTCTTTATTTTTTAAACAAGAATTTTCTTTCTTCTTAGGGAAAGGGGTAAAATGATGAAGGAGGGAGAGGGGAGACAGACACTGAAGGGTGTTTAACTCTTAGCACAGTTTTTAATTGAAGTCTCTCAACAAACGCAGCAGTAATGAAGAAGGTGAAACTGTATTGACCTTATTTCAGTCTGGCCGTGAAGAGGTATGATATGAAGAACTTGATATGCATTTGATATGAAGAAATACTGTTGAGTACTGTGATTAGTTTGAATATTGTAAAGTGAAACACTGACGGGGTAAAACATTGTGCCCTGGGTGGACATGTGAACAAGAGCAGGGGAGAATGCACTCTAGTGGCTAAAATGCTAATTTTGAGATCTCCCTTTAGAGCAGCACTTCAGCATGACTTTGTGACCTGAAAAAGGGGTGCATTTCTAACACCCCCTTAGGTATGGTGTAACTCAGGGCCTGAAAACTTAAAGTATAAGTAAAGCTGGTGGGAAATCTGTTTTGCCACCATGTAATAGGGATGTGGCGTGGCAGTTTATGGTTTCTTCACTTTACAAATTCAGATTTTATGTTTATGTAAGAATCCTTGATCTTTAATTTTTCTCATCAAACCTACTTTAAAATCAATTAATTTCTTTTGGTAATTGCTGTATATTATCGTTTGGCTTTCCTCTCTAGAAGCTTCCTTGAATAGTAAGTGTGGCTAACAAATAGGCATTAAAATCGCTTAATGTTATATAAATCTTAATCAGATTCATTCATTTTTGTCTTAAAAGATCCCTTGGGTGTGTTTAAGGTTATCTTTTTTTTTAAGAACAGAAAACTATATTTTTTACAGAGAGCATGCTCTTTTTTCTTATTTTTGTATCATTTTTCAAGTGTAATTTATACCTTCACTCTGATCACAACAGCAGGTTCAGGAAGAAATCAGTTGACTTCCACTTACTACGTCCTCCTCCTCCCACCCATCACTGGTTGACCCTGGTATATAGGGTTGTCCTAGATTCTGGTTCCTGGAGGAGCTATAGGTCCTATGCTGATGGTGCCAGGACAATTAACCATACCTAGGCTTTGGAGAGGGAGAAAGGCAGTCGTTATCCTTTTCCCAGACTGAAATGCCTCTTGTGTACAATATGCTCTTAAATAGTTTTTTCTGGACAAAGACATTGGAAACTTCTTATCAAATGTAACGTGTTGACGTTTGAAATTCATAGCGCACTTTAACAGTGTGAATGAAAAAATTAGCAATTCTTAAAGCAGTAAACCTAGTGCAAACTGCAATGCAACGCTGTTTCATTCTAATATATAGAAAAAAGATGATTTTTTTACAAAAAAAATAGAGTTGTAATATAACTGACAAACATCTATGTACATATTTTGCAAAGTTCACTTTACATTGGGTCGTCCAGGTTCCTGCTACGTAACTGCTCCTGCGGCGTATGTAACGCCAGACGCTAGAAGATGACCTCGGTGGGTTTGCTCGCAGGTACTTTTCCTCCTGCTACACCCTCACGCGTTCGGACGGCAGGCGGGGGTGGAGAGTGAGTAAATACATGCTTGACTTGTATAAAATTCCAGTCTCCCTACATAATTTTGCAGTAGAGCCTGCTGTCCTTCAGTGACAGGCAGGGTCCTGCCACTTAATGTAAAGTGCTACTTTCTAATAGCAGAAAGTGATGTTGGTGTCATTCTGTCTGTCTGTTTGCTGTTTATATTTGCAGTTCTGTTGACGTCTGTGGTTCGTTGCTGGATCATTCTCGTGTAATTGGATTTAACTTCTTTAGAAGTGCCGTTTGTGGTTAGTTTGAGTCCCTTTTAAAGAGAAAAACAAAAAAGGGAGATGAAAACTGACTGCTTTAATTCTTCTATCGGTGACCGTTTAAATTCAAAAGGCAAAAAAAGCGGAAATATGAAATCATGCCTTTCCACGCTCTGTAGCTTTTGTGAGGCAAGATTGAATGAAACAAGCTATTTCTGAGCAGCAACATCACACAGGATGCCAGCAGCAAAACCCAACCCCTTTTCCTGCAGACAAAAAGGAAAGAGAATCTACCCAATTGTGAAGAGATGAAAGGATGTACTTTTTTTTTTGGCTACTTAAACTTGTATTAAAACCACTGGTAGTTTTTATTGAATTCTGTACATTTTGGCAGAGGTTTAATTTCTACTAATCATTGAAAATATGATGGGTGTTAAAATTTTTATGTCTGAAGTTTGAGTCTATATTTTGAAGTTGTAAATAATTATCAGTGTAACTTTTGTTTGACAAAAGACTTATACTGTATGAAGAATTGAAATAATGAAATGATTTGCCCTGTACATTTTTTAAGAAAATCTTGTTTGTTTAAAAGGTCTTGTATAAATTATAATTTTTATTTAAATAAACCTAAAAATGCTTTGTGCTAACACTTTTTACAAACTTTAATGGCTTGTCTACCAAAACTATGCCTGATTTCTCGAAACGAGGTGAGTTAGTGCTTTCTGGCAGATTCATAGTCACCTCAAGTCCATTGTTCTGGTGGGGGGGAGGTGTGTGGGCTTTGTTTCTCACTGCTTTTGAAGCCTGAGGAACATGCTTTTATTTTAAATGATCATGTAAACGTATTGGAGAGCGTATGTATATTTTTGGTTAGATCTTTGTAAGTACATCTGTCACTTTATTCATATGGTTAATTTAAGGGACGATAAAGGTATTTTTCCACTGCAGCAGGGCATAGGTGGCACGAGACTGTTCGTAGGAATAGAAACTCCTGTCGGCCAGAGCTCCTCCACGACGCAGATAGCTGCGGACTGTGCTGCAGGTGGGCACCGGAGGGTAAGAATCAGCCCTTTCCCGCCCCGGGGGTATGTGGGAGGTGTGCTCAGCAGAAACCTTCCACGTCCAGCTACGGCTGTTCTTCGGCAGCATCTGCAGTTCACCAACAGGTACCTAATTGCTGAGCCTTTGGCTGCATAACCTGTGGGGGATAAATGGCAGGGCGGCTTTATCCGCGGTGTATGCCGGGGAGGCTCACTGCGCAGCACTGGCTCTCACCGGGTACACAGGCCTTTGTCTGCCCTTCGGAACGTGATACTGGGGCGAGCTGCCTGGTCATCTAATCCGGGCCTATTTGTTTGCCTTTACAATACTCCTTTCTGTGTTTTGCTGAGCTGAAACGGATCAGGCTGTGACAGATCCTCCGGTCGTGAATGCGTGCTGCTCTATTTATTTCAATATTTATTTTTCTCGTGATGGCAGCGACACATCTGGCAGCCTAATGGTGCTTTAAGCTACTGTTTTGTATGTTCGGAGAACACTTAACTTCACACTGGTACTACTTTAATGCATTTTTCATTAAATATTTGTACAAGATGAGTCGCCTCTGCAGCAGCACTGGCAGAGACTGGAAGCAACGCTGCCTGCCTGAAGCTTTAGGGAAGGAGTATGGAGTCGGGAAGCCTCATTTTGGCCGTGAACCATGCGGCACTTGGGAGGAGGGGACAGTCTTCCTGAAAACAGCACTTGCTTTCTCAAACTCACTTTAGCAGCCCATGAAGATAGTAGAATTGAATTGCATGAGCTGTTTACCTGCTCTCCGCGTGACTAACGCCTGTGCGAGGAAAGGCGGCATGCCAGCAGTGCCGGGGTGAACGGTAAAGGGCAGTTACGGCGTTCAGCGTGGAGAGGCTGAGGGGTTTTCTTTGCTGTTACTTCTAAGTAATCTTTTAAGTCTCTGTTCTCCTACCGAATCTCTGGATGCACTAAATTCCTCTGTTTAAATGGTTTTAGGATAAGTGTTTCACTCTCAAAGTACTGGCTCCTGGGTGTAGTGGTGAATGTGCCTTTGATACGATGTTTACCAGCGCTGATGCTGTATTTGACCAGGTTGGATTTGGTTGGGAGAAAAGGGAGGATGAGGGGAAGATAAATACCTCTTCCTGTGTTTAAATACCTGGCTTTTCCATCCACATTGTGAACCTCACAGCTTATCTGAAATGTGAATTAGGCAACATCTCTGCTTTTGCATCCTCTGTTGCAGCTGCATCTTTGACAGTTTCCATGGGAAATAGTTATATGTGGAGAATGACTTCCTTCAGTCTTCATTTTTCACTATGTTTTTCTGTTAACTACTAACTGTGGTTATTCTATAGCCTCTGCCTTATGCTTCACACCTCCCTAATTCTCTGTATGTTTTCCTTTATGCTTCTTTCTTGCTTCTCCTTGTATGCACATACAAACTTTCCTCCAAAACAGCTTGACCCACTTAGCCTACTGCATGCCTTGTCTTTATCCCCTGCTCTTCATTTCATCTCTGAATGAGCTCATGTGAATGGATAAGTTCTTCATGGAGAAGGTGGTGAGGCCCTGGAACAGGTTGCCCAGAGAAGCTGTGGGTGCCCCATCCCTGGCTGTCTTCAAGGCCAGGCTGGATGAGGCTTTGAGCAACCTGGTCTAGTGGAGGGTGTCCCTGCCCATGGCAGGGGGGTTGGAACTAGATGATCTTTAAGCTCCCTTCCAACCCAAACCATTCTATGATTCCGTGATAAAATCCTACTGGCACTAGCATGCCTAGATGAGACATTTCTCTTAATCCCTTTAGTAATTTGTGATTGGCTTTTACTTTATAGTCTAGCTGAAAGTTCAAGCTGAAATATGTCCAAAGAGAAGTTACTCTTCGTTCCTAAACTGCCCAAATTTCTGGTTTGCCGTCTATATGACTACTCAATTTTTGAACTGAGAACTTTCCTCTTTCCTCTTGTTTGTGGTTTTCAGCTTCAGTGTTGTTCTTCCTCTGACAAAAATACCCTCATACTTTCAGTCTTGATTATTTAGAAATACTGACTTGACCATGTCCTGATGAACACATGACGAGTTCATTAAAGCTGCCTTCCCCTGTTACATCTTCCGTTCTGTGTAAATGGAGCTAAATTACTATCTCTGCTGGTTTGGATTACTTGGTGGCTTCCATTCTCTCACACTGATGTGTCATGTCTTTGCTCTTCATGATCTACACAGCTGTTGAGCGAGCTCTTCAAAGCGGCGCTTCTTGGCCAAGCCAGTTTTACTGGTGCAAGCCTGTCTCCAACAAAATCTGTTTGTAAACACAAATGTAGAAGTAGCTGCCTGCTGCAGAAGGGTGTTTGGGAAGGGCTGTTTGAACCTAAGCTAGTATTTGCTCAGGCATCTCCGCGCTCATCTCTTCAGCACGGCGCGCGAGGCTTTACCCTCACAGCCAAGTCTGTGAGAACTTCTGAAAACCCTTTCTTTGGGAAGTATTTGGGAAGGAATGCTCCGAGTATAAAGTCTGTAAACCAAACTACATAATCAGTGTTGGGTTTGCTTTTTGAAAAACCACCTCCTCTGACCAGAAATGTCATTAGCCATTCACAAACATTAACCAGCCACGCAGCAGGAATGAAGTCACATGAGATGTTTGTAAACACAACAGTCCTTACAAGTATCATGCAAGCCTATACATTTACAGAAATGGGATCTGTATGAGAAGCACTTGGGACCAAAAGCAGCTCTTCGCAAAAAACAACAACAACAACAACAACAACAACAAAAAAAAAAAAACCAAAAAAAACCCCAAAAACCCAAGTCAGGAAAACGATTAAATCTTCTAGATGCGATTTGGGAAAAAATAGGGGTGAGTCCGGGAGTGTGAGCTAACAGCAACCTCCCTTGGACATTTGTTTGTGGCGCGTGTATATATAAATAACGGTAGCATTTACCCTTCTTTACTCTCAGGGGTTGAGTTTAGTATATTAATGCCAGGCTTTCCTGTATTCAGAGGGTTTTTCTTGCAATACCTTCTGTTTTGGATGCTTGCAGGAAAAATCTGAAGGGTGTTGGTTAGTGGACATGCTCTAGGAAAGTTTCCAAAGCTACACCGGGCATCATCATTGCTCACAGTGCTGACCTGGCAGGGAAGATGCCGCAGAAAACCATCTTCCTGCTCACAGATGGAGCTTCACATTGTTTCTCATGGTGTGTTGCCCCCTACCAATCCCAAAATAAGCAACCCTGACTGCATAGCTCATGGAGTGGTCGCATCTGTGTCTCTGTTCAAATCCTTCTGCAAGATGAATGGCTCTGGGCACTTTCCAAGGAAAGCAGAGTCCAGCGGAGGGAAGTTAAGCCTTGGACTTGGTGTAGGTGATGCAGGACTGGAATGTTGTGTGCTGGAAGGGAGGACAGATGGGATGTTTTGAGTCCAAAGCTGGACTTGTGACAGCTGTGGGTGCTCCCCCCACCATCTGTGGCTGAGCTGAGTTCAGAAGGGCTTTTGGAGAAGGAGAGGAGATGCTGGCTTCAAAGACATGTAAGTATGTTGAGAGACTACTTCTAAATATACTAAAAAGTGTATAAAGAATGTTTATGTGAAGAATGTAGATTTTGTGTATTGCCCTAACAGCCATTTTCAAATACAACCACCGTGGTCTTCGTGCGAGGTCACTGTGGCGAATATCCGTTGCATTTGGTGACTTTTGGGGAAAAATAAACACACAAAAATCAGCAGACAACCTAGACAGACTGCCCTACTAACTCATGCCTAAGAGTTATGCCTAGTATTTGAGCAGTTCTATTGTTTATATTCCTGGCAAGGTGGACTGCTCAGTAGAGCCTGTGCACCATAGTTTTCTCTCAAGTTGTAAATGATGGGAGCCCTTTAATGCCCACTTCTACGGCTGTGCCAGGCTTCAGGTCCAACTGGGTAAGCACCTTCCTGAAAAGCCCAAACTCTGGCCTGTGCTTGAGCAAACATTCTAAGCTGACTACACACCAAACTAAGAGCTCCCTCTTCCTGCCACCTACTTATGCCAGCACTGGGGCTCACCAGACCTTCCGAAGTTGGCGGAAACCCAGCAGAGGACGTGAGAGCCGTGAGAAGAGCACTGTGCGTCTCCCTTTCTGGCACATCAAGCTGTTACAGGCTGTCTTGGCCGCCCTGGGATCTGTAGCCACACGTGTGTTTTCAGTGACCGTAACGAAGCTGATATAGACGATTGCCTCTGTGTTCCTCTGTTCCGTTTTGCAAGATCCATCAGATTTTGGAGGTAACTTCCAAGCAGAAATTGGTTAAATGTTAAAGGCTGGTCCTGAGTTTATAATACTAAAGAATAACGCAGAGAAAGTGAGCTAAAACATCTGTGTGTGCGAGTTAACTGCACAAAACCTGATTGTGCAAATATTTGGAGAGTCAGCGTGCTGCTGTTAGGGTGACATTCAGTCTGCTAAATCCACTTCCTTCAGGCACTGACTTTTCCCCTGGTCCTCCTCTCAAATCTTCAGAGCTGGCAAAAAGAAGGTGAGGATGGGGGTGGTAATTTTTTGGGTCGTGGCGGTCAGAGCAGGGATGGTTGTGGGGAAGCCAGGAAGCATGGCCAGGAGAAGCTGTGGTCTTTCCGTTCGAGCACGTTGTCTCACGGCCTGCGGTTCTGCCAGCAGCAACAAATGCAGGGGGAACCCGGGTCGGGCTGGTCCCTCTGGAAGCTGGGACGGCTGTCTCAGAGCACCCATGCAGGAGGAGCAGGCGGCTTTTTCATCTGCAGGGCAGTGTGTCCTAAAAATCACAAGTAATTGTGGTGGAACTAAAATGCAAACAAAAAAGGATTTATTTGTGGGGGTGCTTTTCACCCACGTTTGTCTCCGGTGTTACCTTCTTTCTGCATCTGCGCCTGTGGGCAGGTAGCTGCGTGTGCTGACAGGGGGGCCAAAAACTTACCTTCCAGCGCACAGCAGATGTGTTCCCGTGAAGGTAGGCTGCCTTCTCCAGGCCCTTAGCCCCTGCCCAGCGGTGATGCTCCTGCAGCTCTCCCCATCTCGGTTCCCGAGGCTGCCTCCAGCTGCCCCATGTTTCCGCGTGGCTGGGCAGGTGGTGGTACCGCTTGAGCGCTCCTCCCGCAGGAAGACTTCTCTGGCATTGCCTGGGATCCGTGATGCTGCAAGCCTGGGAGTGCTCCTCCCTGCTTCAGCTGGTTAATCACTTCTCTGTTAAATCTGCTGGGAAATTTGGATTCTAGAGGGTTGGGTCTGGGATGAGGGTTTTTACCAGAAGGAAGCTATGGTATGTCCTTTGGCAAAAGGGGGTGGGGACAACAACTGGCAGAAATGGTTTTGTCTCATTTCTTGCAGCCCCCCAAGGAAGCACAATGCCCTCCGTGTTTTCCCCTATGCCCAGTGCTCATCAGCCCTTCAAAGCACGGCTTGGGCAGACCTATTCTTGACCCAGGTTCAGGCATGGGTTGGTATAAAATGCAGGTAGGAACAGGATCAGACGGTCAGCCTGCATGAGAAAGAAGCTGCTGGTGGTGCTGGCATCCTGAATCTCTGCAAAGAGCCTCACCCATGACTTGCAGGCTGAACGCAGGCGTGGTGCTGGTTGTACCAGCAGCAGTGGCTACCAGGGGAAGGCTTGGGCTGCCCAGGCCCCTGTCAGCACACGCCTGTGTGGGCTTTTTGCTCAGGCATGCACAGTTTCTAACACCTGATGCTTTTAAATCCTAGTTAGGGGTAGCTTGCATTCTCAGACAGGGTATGTCCTGTTCCTGTTACGCCCTCTTACCCTTTAGTCTGCAGAGAAAATACTGTTTCGCTGTTAAGCACGCCCAGATCTGTGTCCTAGCGCTGGTGCCAGGGATTTCAGTGTTGGCTGTATTTACCTCTGTCTTTCTGATTTTGCTCTCTTGCTTTTCAAAAGCATCGGCTGTTGGAGTCCTGGAGCTCCCCAGCACCACACCTGAGCAGGGACCGTTTGACCACAGCTGTGGCTGACCTGCCCAGCTCCTCCGGAGGCACTGCCTGCAGCCTGAGGCACTGTGGCTGTGGAGAGCTTCCTATAGCAGCTCTGGGAGCCTGACCTGTAGGCGAAAACACATCAGACAAATTCCTTTGTAGGCTATTTATGATATTCTGTGGTTGAGATACTTTACAATGCTGTATTATAATCCTCCTTGCTGCTAACATTTTTGCTGGAGAATATAAAATCAAAATACAAGTTCCAGGTTTCTGTTATTTCTAAGTCTTAGTTCTTGGGTTTGGGAATTAGATTTTTTTCATTACTTCTCAAGAAAGTCTGATGAGAGACACTTCTCCCCTGCTTTCAGCAGTGCCATTTCGGCAATCGCATCGGATTGCTCCGAAGCAGATCAGCTGATGAGAGAAGACCTGAGCGCCTGTTGAGAGATGCCACACGCTGCGCAAGGGGACACTGATGGGGCGGCACGGTGGTGACAAACTCGCTCAGACTTCTGATTTCTGCCAAGGCTGGATCTCCAAGAGGGATTAAACCCCAAATGTGGGTTCTTTAAGGTTCCTTTGGTGGGCACTCAGCCCTGCAACTGTCCAAATGGCCAGGACAGGCTGAAGCTTTTCAGTCTGGCGGTCATCCACAGTGCCTACAGGCTTGACAACTCCTCCAAGCCCAGTTTGTGCTGCTGTGCCGGCTTCAACAGCTGTTGGAGGTGCCTGTGCCGCACTTCAGGCTCCTGCACAGCTATACGGAGAGGCAGGAGGAAGCAGCGCGTGTGCCCCAGCCCACAGAGCGTTTGGAGCGAGGTGCTGACCCTGTACAGCTCCCCGCCAGGTACACATCACTACTTCGTTCTCCTGTTGGCCAGGGAAGTCATCAAAAACTAAAACCAGCACACCCCCTCGTGCTTGTCCCGGGTGGGACAAGTGACAGAAGTGCCTGGGCTTTGCGCCTCTGGCAGCTGGCTTGTTGGGCCAGTGCCGTCCCCAAGCGAGGGTGGGAGGGGTCTTGCTCTTCTCTCCTGAGGCTACAGCCAGAACAGTTTCAGTCAAAAAATGAACGTTTTGCCTAGCAGAACAGAGTTGCTGAGGTCATTACCCTCGTTTCCAACTTGTTGTTCCAAATTTTGTCATGTCCGTTATCCTTTTCATCAGCCAGCTCTGGGTGGACAGGAGCTGTGCCTGTGCCGAGGTGATGAGAGCAGCCATGATGAGGCAAGTCTTGCCTGTCCTGCATCATTTATCCTCTTTTATTAGGGTAACTGTTTCTGTCAGGTTTTATACAGGTTTGTGTAGTTCCGGAAGTGCAGGAACTACCTGGTCTCTCCTTTTCAGACGCCAATCCTCCAGACCAGAAGCACTGCCAACAGAGCTGGGGGACTGAGCCAGACCAGACTCAGTCAGGCTACCCTTGGTCTCCCTTTCCTTTTGCTATTCACGTGGTTGAAGTGACCTGAAAACCCTTTCCCTCTCTTAATTTGTTGCTGTAATACAGCTGATGAGTGAGACACAACCAATTTAAAGGGAACTCTTGCAGGAGACAAAGTTGAACTGTTTCCCGGATGTTGGTTGCGATGCTTTCTTTAGGAAGAGCTACACTGTAATCTGCCTAATTTTATATGTCTTAATGAACAGCAGGCACTGTGGTCACCCCCGCTCGACTGTCGGCTGCTGCGGTGGGTAACGTGCAGGAGCCTGTTGAGCTGGGAGAGTGACGTGTCCCCCTGCAAAGGATGTGGTACAAGGATTGCTGTGATGTGCTGGAGCTGGGGGTGTCTGTCGCCCAGGGCATTGCTCAGCTGGGCACCTCTGAGACCTTGGGGGTGGGTATTTTAACCAACGTGTTTCCCTGCGAGCTCTCGCCTGGCGTGTCCCGCTGCATTTGGCTCACCGTTATAGACGACCCGCATCCTCCTCGAGCCCGGGGCACGGCTGGCTATAGCCTGAAGCGGAGTCTGGCCGCTGGTATTTAATAATGAAGGGAAGGAACTGGAAGCGTGTGTACTGCTTCGGATCTGCTCATCGGCAGTTTCTACACGCTTGTCAGCAGTGAGGTGAAAATAGCTTCTGGCTACAGCTCAGCGTGCACCTCTTGGAAAAGGTCTTCATACCTAGCGATTACGGTGTCGTTGGGATGCAAGTTTTTGACACGCACCCCAGCCCTTTATAAGAAGAAAACTACGTTTGCGGGTTCCACGAAGAGAAGCGATGTCATTAATCCAGGTGCTCTCTAATACTGAAATGCTTTTGTGCCAAGGTGGAGGCTAAAGGCTGCAGTAATACAGTTTCTCGCACCTCCCCATGCAGGAGTCTGGCAGCTGTAGGCAGGGGGGCGAGGGATGGAGGAGCCTTGTCTCCAGCAGGCTCCGGCAAGGCGGACAGACTGGAAATAGCTGGGAAAAGGTCTTTGCCTTCCAGGGTGCGATGTCTGTTGTATTTAATCTGTAACCTCAGCAGCCTAGGGCTGGCCAGTGTGGCTGGGCGTAGCTGTCCTCCACCTGCAGCTTGCTCCAGGGCCCCAGACCCCGCAGGGAATGCCCGCCTCGTGCCATGGCTGTCAGGGCACTGTCCCTGTGCTGTGAGGCACTGCAGCATGCCCAGGACAGCCCCTCCGGAGCAGAAAATACTCACCATTGCCCTGTTATGGGGTCAGAGGGGACTGTGCACTGCAAAACCCTGTCCTCTGCAGCTGCTCCAGCTGCACGAAGGCAGGCATCTTGCCTGTACCTGCCATCTATTTTGCCTGTTTAGTGCCTGAATAGAACAAGTGCTGTCAGGCATTTTAGGCAGGCAGAGCTATCTTTCTTGTTGGAAGCCCAGAGCTCTGCTGTGGTTGGTAGCTTGGCAGTGTTGTCCAAAAAGCAGATTCGTGACCCGGTGTGCAGTTCTCCCACAGTCAGGAGAGATACTGTGTTTATTCAAGCCTGGGTGCTAAGTGGGTTTTCCATAAATCAAACACACCAGAAATCATCATTGTGATGACTTTTGTACACATTTTACAGCATCACTATCATATTAGACCCTCCTATCCGTTCTTGATTGGTTATTAATTTACATATGATTACACAATCTAGTTGTAGCTAATACCATGCTCAGGGGAAGGGTCTTCACCTGTGCTAGCGTCTTCTTGGCCTGTGGGTGTGATTTTTATTATTATTATGAAGGCAGTTTGCTTCAGGACACCCTAAAAGTAGGTTTTGTGGTCAAGATGGCCAGTGGAATAGTTGTCTTGCCAGGTTGTCAAATAATGCATCCTATAAAAATCAGACCTGCATGGTCCAAGTCCAAAGAATAGGGACTTCAAACAACACAGTGTCCTGTTCGTTGTCAGCTAATTAAGCCTAATGTAAGCTATACACTATACTAACATAAGCTGACTTCTTAGGTCAGGAACCCCTGCAACAGCAAGCTAATGTAAGTAGGGGGTAGGATCTGGCCAATGAGGAACTGGCCCCTGACATTCCCTCCCCATCTCAGCCCAGGACCCAGAGCCTCCAGCCCCACTGCCGTGCGCTTCCTGGTGGAGAAACATCCCAGCACTCTGACCTCTGTGCAGCTGGCTCAGTTTTCACAGGGGTCTTTATCCAGAGAGTTTGCTGTGCATATTTGTAGATCTGATTCAATATTAAAAAAAAAAAGAAAAAAAGAGAGCGAGAGGGAAGTTTTTAAACAGGTCTTTTATATCCCTTTGGCTCAATTTGCTTTTTCCTGAGATCTATCTAGTCTTCCAGAAACAGGGAAGGCTAGGAAAGAGACAACAGACAATAATAGCTATTTCAATGTCATTATTTGTTGTAGATGGATCTAAACATTTTAAGCCAGGCAGTAGCACACCCTTTTTAAAACTTCTTGTATCTCACCTCTAATATAATTAGCTGTGGTTGCTAGTGTCTAAGGAACAACCAAAATAACGATGTTAGGCTGTGATGTATACCATGACAGGTCGTTTTAAGGGTCTGTGAGTGTTTACCAATGGAAGGAGGAGGCAAGAGCAGGAAAAGTCATTAAAAAAGAAACCCTGAAGCCTGAGGTACAGCAAGATACTGTGGTCTTCTTCCAGACAGCAGTTATTTGCTTTCCCAGGTGCGTCATTGCCTTTTTGCTGCTGGAATGCGTTATTTACCCCAAAGCATACTTAGAGTTTTCCTGATGTACTAATTCCTGCTTACTTCTTTATTTATGCCCCTTTAAAATTTGCATCAACAAATAAGAAGTGTAGATTTGGGGATATTCAGTGCTTTCCTGAGGATGTTCATGTTTTCTTCCTGTTTCTTTATGGTCTGTTATCAGGTCCAGAATCAGAAGAAACACAAGTTTCATTAACAAGATGTGAGAAAATCACATTCCCTTTGAAGACACCAGATTCTCTGGATAGTAGTCTTCCTGACTGCTGGTTAGTTGCTATGGTGATTACTAGTCCATTTAAGCCACTTTAAAATGCTAATGATGAGCAAGAAAACTGCATTCATAACAATGTCATTAGCACAGCTATTTTTGTGTGTTTCATGAGATTAGGAAATAGCCAAAGTGTGGTGAGTAGTAGCCTGATTTATTTTCAATTTTTATGGCCTGCTAATGGTTTAATGGCAAACAAATCTGATACAGGCTGCTATCAGACGCATCAGCTCAGAGCTCTGATGATAAAGCTACGGGACCTTTGTGATCCCCTATGGTGGAATAAACCAGCTGGAACTAATTAAAATATGTTCAGGGACGTCAGACGTGCTCTGTGAGGAACCTGGCCCCACCGCAGCGGTACCAGGGAAGGGAAACCTCTGAAGATGCTAACCTGGTTCCTAAGTCCTCGCAGCTGTAAAGTTGAGTGGTGGGACCCCATGTGCCGCCACCCTTGGCAGTTTGACTGAAGAACAGCAGAGGTGACACTGTGCTCGTGGGCCAGGAGCTTTGAATTAGGAAGCTGACTGGGGGTCCTGGGGAAGACCTCAAGTGCAGGCCTTGAAAGGGGAGCAAGAAAACCCTGGCACTTGCTGTAGGATACCTCTCTGCCTGTCAGGACACGCGTCTTTGCTAGGGGATTTCAGATGAATGAAAGGCATCGCTCATGCTGGCGTGCGAGGTGCCTGGCGAGCTGCACGGGGCCAACGGCTGTGGAGGATGGCAGGGAGGATGATTGCTGGGCAGGGGGCTAGGGCAGAAATGGGAGAGAAGCCTTTGAGCAGCACCAGTGGGGGAAGCTGGCGTTGTCCCGACACACCTGCCTTTTAGTCTTTTGGGGACTGTTTCAAAATACGATGATGTATTTATCCTTTTAGTGAATAAAGTAAATGTGTTTCTTCTCCGTAAGAACCATTGCACAGGGCAGTTTTGGTTATTGGTGCCAGCAGGAGTTGTGATGCCCTCCAACGCTTGGAAGGATGCTCCCACCCTGCTGACAGGCCTTATACGGGGACAGATGATGCTGGGTGCCATACTGGTGAGGCGTAGTTGGCACAGGCAGGTGACAGCCACTGTCGCTTTGCCAGCAGCAAGCGAGATGGGAAAACAGGTCTGACCCAGCGGGATGTGCACCCTACAGTGCCATTTTCCTACACACCGGGTCCATCACAAATTCATCCTTACTAAGGTCATACAGCAAGGATGTGGCTCCAAAATATCTGGTTTAATGGAATACGTATTACATAAAAGAGATTTTAGTGACCAAAAATCCTGAAAGTATTGACCAGATGGGGGGAGGAAGGGTGAAGAGGAACAGTTAAGATAACAAAATAAACTAAGAAAAGACGAAGTGGCAGACCCTGTGCTGCTGGTGTCGCTGATGTTACTTTGGCTTAACACTTGTAAGGGGTGAGAGGAGTCTGAAGTCCCATATATGACAAACAAGGGCTACTAAAGCAAAGTTACTAGGAGTATTTTTATGAGGGACCTGAAGTCTAAAAGCCCCTCTCATTTACCTGTTAAGGAAAAAAAGTTTGAACTAAAATATAAAAATATCATGTGATATTCAAGGTCAAATTTGTTTTTACTTTTGAAATTAGGGATCTTGTTACATCCTGGGGCACCCAGCAAGTACGGAAACCCTAATTTCAGAGGCAGGAAGCTGCTGCTTACAACTGCTGCAGCAGCCTTTGCATGGCAGGAGGCATGACTGGAAATACTCTTGTCCCAGCGCCTGCCTTTAGGGTCTGTTTGCCACTGGTCCCAGCTGTAATGAATGGTGCGAAACATAAAAAAAGCTAGATACTGATTTTATGGTGTTTTTTGCTCACCTTCCTCCTTTTACCTGTGGGTAGATGTGTTTTAGTTGTTCATGAACACGTCGTGCTGGCAGCCTGATTGGCAGCGTGTGACCTGGGGTGGGATGTCCCGCTCTGGAAAACAGGCTCTGCTAAGCTGGGAGTTGGGCAGCACGTTCCTGAAAACTACTCCAGTGCCACTTGTGGCCCAGCAATGCCTCGCTAATGCAAGACTCGCTCCTGGGTCCATCTTCCGTAGGAGAGATGCTTGAATTGCTTTTAGTAAATCCGAAATTGAGACTGCTGCCCTTTCCTCACTTTGCCTCAGAGTCTACAAATGTGTATACTTTGCCATATATTAAATGAATGGATCTTACCAAAAAGGCTCCTAGAGATTGCAGGTTCGCTTTCCACATCCCTAAGAGCACCAACGTGCTTCTCGCCGATGCCGCAGAAAGAAGTTAATGCCCTTGCAAGCCTTGCAGACTACTTTGCAGAAAGGAAGCCAAGATACACTAAAAAATGCTCGACCTGATAAATCCTTGTAATTTAATAGTAGTATCTGCCTACCCTCGCAGACTGTGACCACCCTGACGGGAACTGGTATGTTCCCTTCTGTGCTGGCTGCAGGCGCTGGGTCAGTCCAGAGACCTTTTGGCTGCTTGATGTCGGTGTCACGGAGGTGCCCACCGCTGAGGCTGGTGCAGCACAGCGGAGCTGGGGCTGCTGTTGGGAGGGCACGACGACCAAAGGACATGGTGTCAGGCTTGCGGGGAGGAGGTCGATTTGGATGAGAAGTTCGGTTTGTAGTCAACAGCAGACACTAAAGTTACCCCACTTGTTGCAGTCTGAAATTGTTGCTGCTTTCACTGGTAAAGATAAAATCAGCCAGTGATTCCTCTTGGAAAAGTGGAAGACAGGCAGGATCTTTCACGTGTTTTCCTACATGGGATGCAAGGCATTTATTTTAATTCAAAGCCTGTAGAATGTGACATTTTCCTTTATCTCTTCCATCCATATGTGGCTTCAACGTGAATAGCAGTGTTAGAAAAACAGCATAAAAATTAAAAAGAAAGCAATAATATTTTTAGCCTGCAGAAATTTCATCAAACACTTCATCAGAGAAGTGACTGAGCAAAGTCAGGCTCAGCTTGTCGTTTTGGATGCAGGCAAAGGGAAAGGTAAATGAAAGACGAAGAATGAAGGTGTTGGGTCACTATCTGTAATAACACATCTAATTCTGTTGTTATTCCATCTCCAGGCTGATCTGGGGAATTTGTTGAACTGTGAATTTCTGCACGCATATAAAGTTCATGCTTCAGTGCACAGTGCTGATTGCTCATCAGAGGCCTGTGAGCGAAGGCAGCTACCGCAGAAATTCAGTTCTCCTTCTGTAATGAGCTTGTCTAAAAGAAAGAAGAAAAAGGATTAAAGTCAGTAATAAATTGTGTGTGGTTTACTTTCCATTATAATCTTTCTTTGCAAACATCTTAGATTCCCCCCATATGATTTTGGTACAAATGACTAATAGATATTTTCTTCGTTTAAACATAACACCAGATGAATCTCTTTGTTACAGACACGGAGTAATCAAGGGAACAAACAAAGACCCACCGAATGGTTGTTTATTGCTGGTGATGTTTCAGTGAGGAAAGCCTTCCTGTTACCAAAACCAGCTGCCCCTCCTCTGTTTATTTGACTAACAAATGAACAAGTCAGCAAGACTGAAAGAATTGGCTGTTACATCTTCTCCCTAGTAATGAATTAACGTGGGATAACTTCACTGCAAGCAAGTGAATGCATCAGCAATAAGCGCTGTACTTGCAGGGGGGCTACTAGCTTCGACACTACTATTAGTGTGAACTGTGGCTCTCTTACTGGGAGGGAGTTTCAGCACAGCAAAAAGGGACTTTTAAACAAATGGGCCATTTAGAAGCCATTCACACAAATGGGATGAGTCCTAGACTGTGTTTTAGAGCACTAGGAAGGATGAGAGTTTGATAGGAACTGTGTTCTGTTCATCAGCTATGCTGTTCAAGGCTATTAATTATGTCTTCTTAGTGGAACATGTTTTAAGGACGGCTGAATCCTGTTCAGCTCTGCAGTGATGGCTTTCTATCTACAGAGCCAGCCCTTGGAGCAAGCCAGGGTCTGTCTTAGAAGGTTCATGGTAAACAATCCTATAAAATAAAATTAAACTCTGCAGGTTTTGGTGTAATTTCTTTAAAATCCTGCCTGTGTAATCTCTGCTGAGTATTACTGTGTTTTCCACAATGAGGCCAGCCACAGCACTTCACAGCAGCTCCCCATCTATGCAGCAACCGCTGGGAAACCGGTTTGGATCCCTTCGCTGTTTGACCAGTGCTGGTAATAAATATTGTTTCCACAATCTCCAAAGCACTTCTATTTCCATTTTTTATTAGGTCTTAATCATGGCCTGGTAAAACCACACAGCTCTATAAAACACATCTTGTTAAGGTAATATTTGCTATCCTGTGTGTCACTTAAGTGCTTGCCTTAGCCTTGTTTATCTCCAAGGGTACCATCAGCAAAGGTCAGGGTCCCAAAGCCCGGCTGCTCTTCAGAATTGCATTTCTCTGTACACTGCAAAGTCAAGTAGGCTTTGGGCTTTGTTTTTTGATTGCTCACTGAAGCCATTAAAAAGTCAATGTTTGCCAGTTCTTACCACAGGTATAGCCTGCTTTTAATTAAGCCTCTAAGCTACTGTGGATTGTTTATTTTCTACAGCCAAGTAGAAATTAGGTTTTTCATCCCAGGGGAAAAATGAGTTCTTCAACATTTGTTGTTTTGTCCTGACGCTGGCTGGAATATTCACATGAGCGCACATAAAAATCTGAACAAATTGTTCAAAAAACACCTTCTAATTTGGAAATGTCTAGATGTTTTTGCTTCAAGCTGCAAAACATCTATAGCATGTACCTATCCCTGAAGCTGCAGTCTGTGGGCATATGGGATTGCATCCTCTTTGCTCCCATTTTCCCTCGTGGCATTAGTCTTCAGGCTTTGCTACCTCATAGCCAAAAGTCCTGGGGAAGAAATGCCAATTAGGCAGGAACCTACTTTGCCTTCTCTCATTT
Organism: Rhynochetos jubatus; assembly: GCA_027574665.1. Lineage (NCBI taxonomy): Eukaryota > Metazoa > Chordata > Aves > Eurypygiformes > Rhynochetidae > Rhynochetos > Rhynochetos jubatus. Next base: position 16,937,715 of record CM050652.1, read on the forward strand.
GCCTCTGTGGGTCCTGGTCAGCCTCCTGGGAATATAGGAAGGGCTGAGGGCCTGGGGACCCTCTCCTTGGTGGAACTATGTCTCCCATCATTTCCTCACAGTTGTGCTAAATCAAAAAAATACTTTAGATAGAAAGGTCCTGATGAGCTTTATGAACTTGTTTGGTAATGGCATCAAATTCCCTACTTGAAAAAGGAGACTCCTGCAAGCCACCGCTCTTCTGTGTGCAGAATTTACCTGTGCTAGGTTTTCTCAGTTACTTTCAGAAGCTGAGGTGGCTCCCGGGTTGCTCTCACATTAGACAGGGCCCAATTAATATTTTTAGGTTTGGCAGGATTTATGTCTAATCAGGCACCATGAAATGACTGCGGAGGTTTCTGGGTGCAGTCAGACAGGAAGCTAGCATTAGAGTTAACGTTCTTCATGGCTAAAGTCAAAGCAAGGTTTCTTTTCCTTCCCATCACTTGTTTTAATGCACAGGTCTGCCAAGGCTATGGAGCATCCACATGTTTACCTGAAATGCTCGTTTCGCATCCGGAATCAAAATTAAAAATGCAGAGAGAGGGATCGATGCGATTCACAGAGTTTTTAAAAATGTAGAAAAAACACAAACCAAGGAGAATTTGACATCTGGGTGACCTGAGGAGGAGCTCCTGATGAAACACTGTGTGATGCAGTACAGGAGGGACTTTCCTGGAATAGCACCGTAACCTGTAAATACTTTCATGTCGGATGATGTATAAGGTTGAGGGTTCTTCAAAGACTGTGGGAGAAGGAACGAAGTGTGAGACCAGGTAGGTTAGACACTGTGACAAACCTAACAGGATGAATAACAGGCTGGACCATGGTGAAACAGGGAGCTGAGACACCAATAGTGCAGGCAACTGGGAACAGGTTCGATGAAACTTGGGGGGAAACGGTGTGTCGAACAGTCTAGTGAAGACATCAGCGTTCAGAAAAGGGGAAGGGGTCTCTCTCTGCCCAGTTTCACAGAAATTTGTGGAAAAGCCAAACTCATTCTTCCCATGCCACTTCAAAAGCAAACTTATTTTCTGTGGTTCTACTGTGATTTCAGCACTCAGGAAGTTACATATTCTTTCTAGTACTTTTAAATAGGCTTTGATGATCAGTTTTCCATTTAGAGCTGTGGCAGAGCAATATCAAAGCTCATTTGGATCTCAGTACTTCCATTCAGGACAGTCTGGGACCAGACTAGAATTAAGACCATCGTTTAGATGCACATGGGCCCACGTGGGTGGAAGAGCTACTGGTGGATCCAGCCATAGTGTTAGGCTCTACCTTTTGTTTAAAAAACCCCAGACCAACAACCAACCTTCCTTCTATCCTGAGGAATCCTAAGCCTGAAGCTGTTTCTTCTGTGTGTCTGTTGTACTTTTAAGACACAGGGAGAGGTGATTAACAGAAATTCCAGTAATAACTTGTTCTGTTTCTGCTGAGGATTAAAAAGCTGCAGTTTTCTCCCCAGGGTTCAGTCCTCTTATGCAGGTCCTCTGCAAGGTCCTGTCTGAGATTTTTGTGCTTTTGGTGCTTTGCTTTAGATGAGGATGAAAATCTTCAGGATGGTTTTTGTTATTAGAATGGATCTGCATTTCCCTGCCATCACTGTTCAAGGCATCACTGAAGGATGTAAAACCATCTGGAGTTGGAATCAATTAAAAACCAAAGTGAATCAGATTAAACCTCTTTGAAACACCACTCTGAAAGAAATGCAAAATTGGAAACAACAATAAAGGGGAAAAGAATTTTTTTTAAAGGTTCAGTTGAGATTCTGTAAGCCATGGAGATTAACTGAGGCAAAGATTTTTAATTAACATGATTTTTAAAGTAAAATACAACACTGTAGCACAAAATCTAGTACTGAAACATTGCCTTCAGCAGTTCCCTGTAACCCCCTGCTGCTGTGGGACTGAAGCGAAGCAAAGAGCATTCAGCGGTGGTACTGCACTGCTGCTCAGGTGCATACAGGGGTGTGGGTACTCACATCACACAGGTGAGAGCTGCAGAGACTTTTTTCTTCTACTCGAGTAGAAAGGGAAGGCTGAGGGGGTGGATTGGTGGTAAGGGAGGGTGAAGGCTCTGGTGCTCATGGAGTGCTGTGTCTGATGGGACATGTCCTCCTGGGGAGGGGGTGGCCTCTGGGGTGCTGTGACAGATGAGGACCAGGCGATCAGGAAAACTGGATCAGGATAGCTCAGAAGCTTCACATATGCCAGCCTTCCTGGTTAAACACAGCTGCAGAAGCATGAATCCCCTGTATTTCCAGTCTGAAGTCAAACTTACTTGGAGTATGTGGAGCAGCTGAACTGCATGTGCTCAGAGTTTTACATGGAAATTTATGGCTGTACCAGGAAGTGTTTTCTGGGCCAGGTTTTCCCTTCTTTGGGCTCTTGGTCTCCCAGTTCACTTCTATCTCACCTGGACATATACCAGCTTCTAGTGTTGATAAAATCTTTGTTTTGCCCTTTATTAGTCAGCTCTGTGGCCTGGAATACAGATACAAGAGCAGTGGATATACTAAAAGAGGTAAAGCTTATGTGACCATGTAACACATGCTTAGCCTAACTCTGACTACTGATCACAGTAGGATTATTCTGATACTTAAGCAAGTGCTTGAACATTTTAGTATCTTGGAGTTAAATTATATGATATTTGTGAATGCTCTTACGAGTTCCTGTGTTGGTAGAGGTTCATTATCTTAATAGAAAGCGAAAATAGTTTAGCGCATAAACATAATTAAACTGGGTATGATCTTGACTAGGGTCAGTGTACAGTATTTTCCTGTGTCTATATAATACTGTTTCAGGACAGGTCTATATACTGTACCATGCAACCACAAATTGCTGAGGCTGGAAACGCATCCAGAGAGTGGCTGGTCCACCCCCTGCTCAGAGCAGGGTCATTCACAGCACGTTGCTCAGGACCAAGTCCTGTTAGGTTTTGAATATCTCCAAAGATGGAGACCCTATAACCTCCCTGGGCAGCATGTCCCAGTGTTTGACCTCCCACACACTAAAAGGAAAGTTGTTAAGTGCTGTATATTACAAGTTCTGGCTTCCCTAAATCACCACACAGTGGCAAAATAGACATCAGTTGAAGTGCACAGATATACATTTCTCCTTAAGTAAATTTTCACCATTATATCATTGCAATAAAGGAGAATGCTACTAGCTGGTAAACCCTGAAAGTATAACGAAGATGGCTGGATACATAAAGCTGTTTATTATCTTATACTCAGCTAAACCAAGGATTACGTACAGCGCTTCAAAAATGTGGTCTGAATGACCTGGCTAGGATCAGGGTTGAGCCTGACTCTCCAGCTCACAGCCCTTAACTTTCTGTTTTACCCAGTCTGTCTTCTGCCTATCATCTCATGAGATCTGAAGTATCAATTTTGGCCTTTCTGAAGCCCCAGATAGTTTATTCCTTGCAGAGTTAAGACATTAACTTAATAAAATGTGGGAGTACCACGTTGTGTTTGGCTTTGGGTTTTTTTTGGTTTTTTTTTTTTTTTTTGCTACTTGGACTGTTCATTATGAATCCCACCTGACGTTTCATGAAAATATGACAAATTTGGATCTTTTAACATTGAAATATGCACCACTTTAACTTTCTTAGACATTGTATAAAGCTGTGCAGATATTGTGAAGTGTGGTTTTTGTACAAAAAGAAAAAAACGTCATCCCGGTAAGATGGATGCTTTTCAAGCACGGAGCTTTATCTTTCAGGGAAGCAGAAGTAGCACATGCTCTGAATACTTGCAGGCTACAAAATGCAAAAGCAAATTCTGTGCAGGGAATTTTAAAAATACAACTGCAAAATTAACATCTTAAAATCAAAGCAGACCGTTATTTAAAGTACTCATCATGAAACCTCTTCTCTTTGACACCTGCAAAGCATCAGCTCAAATCAGCCCCCTCCAAGGCTGGGCAAAGGGATCCCTATCCGCAGGGTTTGCAAAGCGGGGTCCCATCGCTCCGGAGCTGTCAGCACAGTCGGGTACCGCATCATTCCAAAACACGGCTACAGCGGAGCAGCGCGCTGGCTTATTGCTGTGGAATACCTGCAGCACTTCTCCTGCAAATGAGGTCAGCGAATTCATTAAGAACCAAATATTCTTGCTTGGGGTTCGCTGTTAGTAGCGGACGGTGGAGTCATATCTCACAAGAGCACTGGATGGCAGTAAATGCACAACGAAACCGAGGCAGACAAAGGCAATTAAATACAGCAAGGCAGAGAGAAACTGAAAACTTCAACTGCTTCAATGATCAGTTCTTTACAAATGGCTATTATATAATATAATAAGTAACTGTAGTTTTACTTATTCATTAGAGAGTTTTGTGCATGACTACAATCCATCTGCTTTAAATGGCTTGAGAGTGAAATTAGCTGTCTCAGATGTTATGGGAGTCGCTGAATATCGGGAAGGAGTGAAAACCTTTCTGTTTTCAGGAATATTGCAAAGCAGATGAACTAAAGATTTTTTTTCTTTGAAAATTTAAATAACTGAATATATTTTCTTATTTGCTGAGGTTTTGCAGATTGATTGCTTTTTTGTATGCATAGGCAAATGACTGCAGAGCGGTATTTCTGTCGAACTTGATATTGCTTTTTCTTTGAGATGCAGCTTGACTGATAAAAGTAACAGCGCTGCCAAACTCGACCCTGTAAGGCATTTCATTTGATAACGCATGACATTCTGTTAAAAAAAAATAACCATTTCTGTACACAAGGCAATACAAACCCCTATCAAAAGGCTCAGGAGTCGGCTAATGGACAAATCTTGGAAAGTAATTATAGCTGAGAAACCAGTCTCCCCATGGAGCTTTTGCAAAGTGCCTGCTCACAGCTCTGTTCTCAACGTCCTCCGCAGCCGGGGTGCAAATACACCCCCCGGGCCCTGGCCACAAAAAGCAGGGGGGCAGCTGATAAAGGGCAGCCCTTCCGAGTTATCCGATGGCACAGCAGTCTGCGTTTCCTTGAATAATGAGCCCTTTAATGCTGGGCTGAATTGCGGGAGGCAGAACTGCATACACTGAAATATTTTTCTGCAGGTACCAGTGATAGGACTCAGGACTGTATTTCAGCAAGCAATGGCCAAGAAATGGTTTCACGGTGGATAGCTGACCGCTGACAGGCTCCCAGTCTAGCCAAGTGGCTAAAGTGCTAAAGCAATCCTTGGCTGCATGGGAAGAAAATACTGGAGAGGCAGGAAGAGAAATTATCACTCTGTGAGGCATTAGCAAGAGCATTACTGGAACAAACTGACCACTTCTTGGATCCCCGGTTTAAAGAGTATGCTGATAAATTGGAAAGGATTCAGAAAAGTACTGCAAGAATAATTTGAAGTCTGGAAAAGCTTAGAGAGTGCCAGGAGCTCAATATAATTTATCCAGAAGAAGCTTAAGTGCCTTGGTCATGGCCTTTAAGTCCCTACCCAGAGAGAAGGTTTCTGAAGTTTCCGACTCCCTGTAATGTAGCAGAGAAAGGATGGAGCTAGGGTCAGAGCAACGCTGGAGATCTAGGCTGGAGGACAATGACTTTGAGGAAGTCTGTGTACGTTATCCATCAGGACCCTGGGCTCAGCCATGCAGGGACGGCCATGATGGAAAAAAATGAGCATTCTCTGGATAAGTTTCTCCTGCGCTATGGCAGCGGGTATCTAGATGAGCAACTCACGTCAACAGTTGTTTTAGATTTATTCAAGCATAAATAAGAGCAGATTTTTGTCTGCCCTTCACCAGACAAACTGCAATGTTCCTAATTTTTCACAGCAATATTAAAACAGAGAGAACTATGTTGCCATAAAATAAATTGTATAGTTCTCAAAAGCAACATACTGTAGGCAACAAGGTCCTTAAGATAAACAAATATTTTTGTTGCAAATACAACAGAGTTCTTTTTATATAAAGAAAACAAGAGATATATCTGATAAAAGCCTTGGTACATAGCTAGATAACAGACCGTATTCAATAAGTTTTCTAAACATCTTGTTCTGTCTGTCAGATCTAATGATGACTGGTGACTAGACACTTCAGCAAAATGCTGCTTTGCTATTTATTTCTCATTTATTCTCCTGAGAAATCTCAAAACATTTCCAATTTGATTTAAGGAAGTTTCCCGAAGTCAATTGAACATGCTACAGAAAGCAGTTCACTTTCATGGTCAATATGCAGTCTATAAAGAACAATAAGGAGAAAGTAATTTCATTTTGATGATGCTAACCTTGTATGTTTATGCTCTGCTTGGATTTTAATCCCCCTGTCGCTTGCTCTGAAACTTGTTTTATGTTGAATCCTTTTGTCACATCTAAATCTTCGCTGAGATAGAGTACAAGGATGCCCCTAAACTTTGCTCACACGAGGGCCAGCTTAATCAGCGGCCCGGGAGGTGTGAAATGGAAAAGTCCGCAGCCACGGCTGGTGGTAGAGCACTGTGTAACAGGACTTCTGCTTTCAGCCCACCCTATTCCATGCTCACAAAGATGACTGTCCTATTTAAGCATTCCCTTGGCTGCATTTGATAATGTCACCAGGGAATTTCACTATTTTTGCCACAGAGAATGGGAAGCATTGAAGTCCCTCGAGCCAGTACAGCTACTTCTACACAGAGGGCATTGACCTTCTAGACCACCTTTACATTCACACCCATCCTATGGACTGCAAATGTGTTGGTCTGATCACCAGTGACAGAATAGATGCCTGCAAACCCCAGTCCTTATTATGGCTGTCTGTGGAAAGGAGGAGCTGCCAATCCAGAAGATAGCAAAGGGTCTGTGTTTAGCCTGGTAAAACATGGACTGAAAAGGGATATGCTCACTGCAAATACAATGTTCAGGGAATGGTCCTCAGGGAGATTTCATCTGAAGGACAATTTAGGTATGGGATATAAACTGGTCTTGAATAAACATAGGCTGGAAATTACCGGAAGGATCTCAACCTATTGGGAGAATAAGATCTGGGAATAGCGTCCTAGCTGAGGAAATGCAATTTTCTAAATAACTTTAAGGTGGACCTAGATCATTTATGAAGGTCATACTGCCTGACTGCTGAGACGGCAGTGGCTGAACTCCACAAGCAGGGAGGTCTCTGCAGCCTTGTGCTTCTTGCTGGCATGACATGCTTGTCTGGATTGATCCCTGCCCTCCCAAAAGTCTTGTGCCAAATGGCAGCCCTGGTGCTTTTCTGTTCTCTCCCTCCCACACAGTGTTTATTCATGATGACGCTAAGAAATCTTCAGTCTCTGGTTTCCAGACATTGTGGTTGGAGTTAAAAATAAACCCTAAACACTAAGCAATAGTTTTACAATGAATTTCAGGCCTGCAGTACTTGTCTGACAGTTTGTTCCTAGACTAACTTTTTGTTTCTAGCTTCATTAAGGGTTACAATTCCATGATTTAACACTGAGAAATTTGTATGTGTGAACAAGCCAGCTCTGTGTTTTAATGATACTTATGTATATGGAATTTTAATGAAGATTTCTTTTGGTGGGCTATTCGTCTAATCAGGATTATGTAAAATGCTTAATTTTCTGTGGAGTCTGAAGAGCAGTGGGAGACAAGCATTTGTCCTTTCACCATTCAATTAATGGTGTGACATCCTCCATCTGCACTGGAAAGGCAAAACGTGGACAGACCCGTGCAGCTGGGAGAGCCGGTGGAGCAGGAAGCAGTGGCTTGGGAAAGCTGATCTGAGGGTCAGGAATGGCTGGTAGAGCTTCCGACGGGCTGCTCTGAGGGGAACAAAGGCACTGAGCCCCAAAGATCTCTGGGCTAAGGTTTCTTTACTTGTTATATACAGAAATGCAGCACACTGGGATATGCTGCTGATTCCCCCTTCCACTCCCTTCACCTCTAGTCCTAAATAAAATAATTTCATAATGACATTCACAAGATCCTCATGTCTTTGCAAATAAATCAAAGACTGTGTAGCCTTTCCTGGTGCAGTAGCCTGTTCATGGCAATGCCAGTGCCTTGGTGGAGCCCTGGGATCAGGGACCCTGTAGTGGGTGGCAGGCTGGGCTGTAGGACTGAGGGATGCTGGCAGCAGAGGGTCCTTTCCCCAGCCATCCCTCCTGGGAAGCAGAGAGCCCATTTTCCCTGGTCAGGGAGCAGGGGCTGCTTTCTGCCTCCCCACCATGCTGAATTTCTTGTGACAGGTTCAGCAGCCGCAGTAGCTCCCTGCTGGATCAGAAACCCTCAGTGGCTTCTTGCAGTGACTCTTCTGTCTTATTTCTGTAGAGGTGACCATCTTCTCTACCTCCACATCTCCCTCCCAGGCATGACACCCATGTGCTTTCCTAGGCTCCTTGTGCCTTCCTGTGAGGGCTGACGCAAAGCTGACTGCACCTCCACACTGGTACACTAAGGTTGTTTCCACAGATGCACAATACACATTGTTTTTCTGAGGTTGTCCAATCCTAAGAGAGCGTAAAAGACCTTCCTCTGAGGAGAGAGCTTCTTCAGCTAGAAGTAGCTGAAACCACCTGCCAGGTCACCTTCCTGCATCTCTCTCTGCTTTCTCCTGGTTTCAAGTTCAGTTTAAGTGTTGAGTTGCAGGCGGGGGATGTAAAAGGAGAAAGTATTGGCACTAAGTACTTATTTGGCTTGAATAATATGTTTTCCTTGCATTTTCTGGCTGTTAATGGAAGGCTGACATTAAAATAAAAATTCTAATTTTTGTTAGCTCCTCGTGTTAAATTCTTCTGCAAATCCAAAATCTGATGTCCTTATCCTTCAGGATGCTGAGCCTTCCTGGGGGAACTGAAGCTTCCCAGTACATTGCAGGGATGGCCATACTGCTATGGTAATGATTGTATCACAGGAAGGCTGGGGCTGAGGGATCAGGCAAGCAGGCACCTTGCTACCTCTGCATAGTTTTTAAGCTATGTCAGGCTGTTGGTTGTCAGGGGGCCTGTTGGGTTTGGTACTGAAGGAGTTAACAGTGCAGCCCTCCATGGCTGTGTCAGAGGGCTGGAAAACACACTTTTTTGTATAACAGTACCTTGCCCCCTGAGCAGCATTTTGAGATAAATCTCATTTCTGTTTTAAATACACATCCTTACCTCAACAATATGCAATGCTTCCATCTCCATGGAAATCCTGGTATCATACCACAAGCTCAGCGCAGGAGGACAAACCGCAGAAGATGCATTTCCCCCTGTAAATAACAGGCCCAGATCCTCCCGCAGCTGCCAGGGGCTCTGCTGCTGTTTGCTCATTCAGTACTGCAGCTCAGCTTAAAATGTTTTTGAACCTCAGCTCTCCAGCCTTTCGCTGTCTCAAAACACCTGTAAGGAATCTGACCTTGCAGTAGATTCCAGGTCTGTGTGAAAGACCTGCAGGTGGGTACAAACTCACCGCAACATGACCAACTGCCTCCTGGCAGTGTTTGCATACCCCACAAGTGGACATGGTTGCTGAAGGGATGAAGGAAGAAGGGCTCTGAGCACATCCCTAGATTCTCATATAGAGAAGATCAACCAGGTTACTCTCTTTTCCCCATATACAGGTCTTTTTTAATGTATGCATACTGTGCATTTATAAAAAAAAGGGAACAAAGGGAGATCTGTTTTATTAACAAGGCACTAATTGACTGTTTCCTTTTTTACTAGCGAGAGGAAGAGAAACAGCTCTTCAGGCCACCCATCTCGGGAAGCTGGGAAGATGGCCTTGCCTGCAGAGAGCCTTTTCCCTGCACCACCCAGCACCAGTTCCCCGTTAGGGACTGCTCCCACTGTTTAGATCTGGTTCCCATCCCGGTAGGCACCTGGGAAAGGGAAGTGGTGAGCAGAAACCCAGTGGAGGTCAAGCACACCAGAACATGTGGTGGGGAGGCCAGCAGAGAGAGCTGGCAGCCATGGGAGACCAGTGGGACGTGCTGGTGAGCTTGGTCATGTCCCTTCTCCTTTCAGGAGAACGTGGAGAATGACAGTAATGTCCTTTTGTGTGAATTCTTAAAAATCTACAGATGAAAAGCCACTACATAAAGGCTAAGTACTATTATCCCTACTTCTATTCACACAGTATATGCTTGAAGCACTCTCCTGCATCTGCTCTAATTTTCAACACAAATAGGAAGTAAAAAAAAAATACATCTAAGAGGTTGGCCAGCCTGTGGTGAGATACCTCATATGAAATTATGGCTGTTTGAAAGAGGCAATATTTTCCTGGGGCCTGCTCAAGCTCCTACAGGCATCAGCCACGGTTCGTTCCCATGTGAACACTCCTCACTTGCGTCCCCAGGGCAGCAGCCACAGGGCTCAGGGCGATGGGCTCCTGCCTGCTCCTGCTGGGAAGGAGACAGCGCTTTTAAGCTGTTGGTTTGAGAAGGGGTTTCTGTTAAAATGTGGTTTGTGAAGGGTTAGACTGAATAAGACATTGGACCAGCCGTAGATGTTTGTTACATCAGAGTAAAGCTAAATAAACGGCTTGGGGCTTAATGGGGTTGTAGCATGCGACTGGGACATCAAACAGGCAACAAACCCCTGACACTGGGTTTTGTTGCAGCAGTTGTCCTTGCTCTTAGCAGCACAGATTTGCACAGTTTTGTTATAAATGTGAACACTTTGTGGTAATGACCCTGCACTGCACGTTTGAGGCCAACCCCAGGGCTGCAGCGTGCTGCTTCTGGAGTACCATGATGTGCTGCAAGCAGCACCCACACAGCATCCTTTTCTCCTCCCGCCCACCCCGAAAGGAAGTGTTTTTAAACTATTTCCCTGTGCTGTGCTGCCATGAGGAATGATGGCAGTTCCCAGAAAAGGCCAGGCCTGCAGAACGAGCAGGGGAGAAAAACAGGCCAGAGCTGGGTAATCAGCGGTAATGAGCCAGGAGGATGCTTGCCTTGCATTTACCTGACTGTCCAGCAAATGCTGCAGAGGAAAAGGCTTTGAAGGCTGCTAGATGGAGAGAAACCAGGCTTTCTAAAATTGATAGGCAAATACAAGCTAATGCTTAGTGAGAAAAGCTGCTTATATGAGGATGAATATGGTATCGCGTATAACAAGGAATTACTGAGTTTATTTTAAGCTGATTTATTTTAAAATAATTTTTGAGCTCCTGAGGAACTACATAAACATTTTTCATAGTATTTTACAGCAATAGAAAAAAATCTGGCATTTTAATAGAGCTTAAAAGTTGACTCCAGACCCCAGTGGTTTTGCGTATCTGCTGGGCAGCTAACATGCTTCAGCTTTTTCACAATCTCAGCCCAAATGGCAACTGCTAATAACAAAGTTATTCTTAAAATAAATGACTATGGAATATTTTAACTGTGTTCAATTGGATTCACCTGATAACACTGGCAGCTTGGTTCTCCCCACTGGGAGGGGGAAGAACAGATTCCTCCTACCCTACTCAGGTAGCCCACAATGCCCAGTGGCTGTATCTGAGCTAGCCCAGTGGTTCCCCCGTTGCAAGGGACACAAAATGAGTCATCTCAGCTGACAGAAGACATCGAGAGTGCTTCAGATGTCTGACATGCCCGAAACATCTCCCAGAAATGGCACTGCCGCGGTCAGGTGAAACGGGGAGATTGTCTCTGTGACCCTGCAAAGAGCATCTCCAGGTGGTGGAGAACACGGCTTCTTTGCAATGATCCCTCCTGCTAAGGGGTATCATCCTGCTGGGAGATTTAGGCTCTGTGGTCATGCTGAGGGGAGATGGTCATGTGCTGAGTCTTGTAGGAGAGGCTGAACTCCAAAACGCCGTGCTGGCGTGGCCAAGGATGTCCCTTGGTCTCCCAGGCTGCTTCCCTGTCTGTGAAGTAGAAAATGCCACACTGTCACTGTGCTGTGAAGCCCATGGGCTGGCTACAGATGCTGAAAATTCTGGGCAGCTGATTCCCAAAGAGGGAATACTCCTGTGACTTATACCACCGGCAGTCCCGAGGTTATTACAAATGCAGAAATTAACACCTTTGTCTTTATATTCTGTGAAAAACCTGATGGAGTTATTTTTATAAATGAGTTGCATATTTTTATGGGCTTAACCTTTTATCCTGAAACTTCTCATAACTGTTTTATTAATGCTCAAGAGATCTGAAGTACAGATTGCTCAGCTTAAATAGTGTAGGAAATTTTAAATTACAGTTAAAACTTGGCAGGAAAATTAACCTGAGCCACAGCTGCAACCTGGAACGTGTGGCTGGTGGGTTAGGTACCCGCCACTGACTATCCACCTGGACAACATAGATTTTGTACATTCAGGCATAAATGAGGGATGATGCTGCAGAGGGTGAAGGCCCTGAACTGCTGTGACCAAGATGCCTTTGGAATGTGCTGCTTTTTAATGGCCCATGCCCAGGGACACAGTGGGGCTGCAGGATCCCTGAACCCTCCTTCCTGGGTTTTCCCACATGCCATGTCCCTGGGTCCTCAACAAGGGCACTGTGCAAGTCCTGGTTCCCCCGGAGCTGAGAAGGGCTCAGTGACCCAGCTCTGCACCAGGCTGAATTTTGGCAGAGACAGGAGCTCATTTTGCTCTGAAGGGGAAACTCTTTCACCATTAAAAGGTGCAGCACCAGGAGAGAAAATTAAATCAGACACATCCCAGTCTCTCACTTGATTATTAAATTAGAGGTGGCCTCTAACTTCCAAGTTTTTCACCTGGTTCTTCAAATGCCGTGTTAGTGCTATAATTGATATTTGTTTTCAGAAAGCCACAAAGGGTCACCTTACTCTCATCCTCGAGAAAAGGACATGGAGTCTTTGGGGGAAAAATAAAGCCTTGTTCTTCTCTAAAAGGATAGGCACAAGGGTAGAGCCAGTAGTATATGCTTTCGTATCTTGGGTAAGGAGGAAGAGGCAGAGCAGTGTGGCTCAGAGGAACACGACATGTGCAGTGGCAGGGGACAGGGAGCCATCACACGCAAGGCTGGGCAGGGGAGAGCGATCAGCACCTCTCCCTGTCAGTAGTGGAAAAGTATATGGGGGACAGACTGAGCCCAGGAGGAAAGGCTGAACACAGACAGCCAAAGGACCCCTATGAAGCCAGAGGTGTACACGCGAGGATTTCAGAAAAGTCTAGAAAAAGTAAATGAGAGGGTTATGTCATGAAAACAAAAGATGGCTTCTCTTTCCTTCTTCGTGTGGATACAGAAATTTACTGAGAATCATTCAAAGCGCACAGGATTCAAAGGTCAGCCTGGGAAAACAGTATGGATTAATTCTACAGCAGGCCTGGCCCAGGCAGCACTCACTAAGGCTAGCGTTGGCATGACGGTCAGGTAGATAAAGGGCTGCATAAATTGATTTCTTTGCTGGTATTACAAAACTCAGGTGAGAGGCTTATGCCAGCTGAGTTCCTGTGCAGGCTCACAGAGTTAAGGCTGGTAGTGTTGCCTGAGGGCATCTGCCTCAACTCTACAATCTAAGCAGGGCCAGCTTCCAAGTTAGATTCAACTTCAAAGCTAGATCATGCAGCTCAAGGTCATATCCTGAAGTGTATACCATATACCACACATTTCACTGAGCTATACAGTTCAGTGAGGCATGGGAAACCAGGTGTTGAAAAATTAGGGCTTCTTCCTGCCACCAGAGCCTTCAAGGAGGACTGGTGCCAACAGTTTGTGTGTTACAGTTCATTGAACTGGAGATGCTGCTACTGGCTTCACAGTTAGGTTTGCATTAGGGCCTGGGAAATCCAGTCCTGGAAAACTAGTACAGTAATGAGTCCTGCAAAATATGCAGGCTTTGGTTGGGTTTGGTGCCACTGGCATCACGCACATTATAGTGAGTCATGTAACAAATGTGGGATTCCTGTGGGTGAAATGCCTGTGCCATTGCCGTGTCCTGCCAGGCCTGTTTGCTGAGATGAGGAGCAGTGTTCACTGAGATGATGGATTTGCTTTAGGTCTGGTTGTATTTCTTCATTTATTAGGGGATGAGATAGGTAGATATGGGGTAGGGTTTAGAAATCAGGGGCTGAAAAATAATTTTTTTTATGATCACTGCACAACATGTGTAAAGCCACATGTTCAAGCACATGGCATACAAGGAAGATCTGTGGAGGCTGTGTTTGTTTACCCTTGGGAAGAGAAGGCTAAGGGAGATGTGATTGCTGTCTCTGGGGTAGGGGTGGTCACAGAAGTAACAAATACAGCTGCGTCTCAAAGGCAGAATGAAAGGACAAGTGATTCTCACAGGATGCAGTGAGGGAAGTACCAACTTGACATAAGGGCAACATTTTTGAAAGAGGGAAGTTATGTGCTGAAACAGGGTGGCCAAATTGGTTGTAGAATCTCATCCTGGGCCAGGTTCAGGGCAATGTGCTTTGCTTTGAAGCTGGCCTTGCTTTGAGCAGAAGGTAGGACCACAATCTTTTGGTTGGACATCTTTTCTCATCCAAACTGTGCTGCAATTACCTGGGTTTACCTTTTCAATCCTAGAACTTAACTTCCAGCAATAATATTTACAACAGGGACCTGGGAAGTGAATCATTTATTGTTTATCTGCATTGTACTCTGCCAAATGCTCCATACTAGACTGGTGCCTGAGGGTTGAATGACTTGTATTTTATCTAGCACAGCTATTGTTTATGCATTACAGTTAAGACAGAGATGGAGTAGGATGAAAAGCATGCTTTCTGATCTTGGGACCTGCAAGGCCGTATTTATTACTGTATCTCTGGCTGTATCTATAATAGTAAAGAAAACAGAGCCAGGATGTGCGGTTGACCATGTTGTTTAATTGTTAGCACAGGCCTCGGCTGGGCACTGGATGGGGTTAGCTGGCTCAGACACTGCTGGCTCAGTCCACAGTTTGGGGCATAGCACCAAAGAGCTGGGCATGACATCTGGAGGTCCTGACAGCTCGGAGTGAAGGCTGGCTCCTCTGGGATGCTCCTTCTCTCAGGCTGTGTGTCTGGCTTAATGCTGAGGTCTGCTTAAAAGCCAGGAATTAAGGGCCTGTGCACTGGCATCCCTTTGAGTCTCTTGTGGGCTGGCCTGCGCCATTGTGTATTGCTGCCACACACGTATTGCTAGGCAGGAAACCAGCACTCCTGTGGGCACAGGTTTTCACCCTAGCCTTAGAAGGTGTGAACCATAAATCTAGCTTTTTAGTGCCCTCCTCAGGCTGACCAAACTCTGAGACCTGTAGGATTAAAGACATGGTTTGAGTTAGCGTCTCAGGGGGAAGCATGAAATACAAAAATGAGAGATGAAACCTGGACAAATGTCTTCTGGTTAGTGATAAGCTACGTTTGTTAGTGGATCCTGCAAGAGTCATCATTCCTAGAACAATGTCAGTGCCAGTATGAAGGAATCCTTCATGTTTAATGTAGGGGGTATAGAGGTGTTGCTGGGCTGGGTTTAAAGCTAGAATTGGGGTTGAGGACTAGAGGTAGTGAAGTGTAAGCTTGACATGTTAATTACAGCATCCTGCAAGAGCCATCAGGTCAAAATGCAGTTTGATTCTCATATGAACATGTGGATTATAGTTAGGTGATAATTAATTATTGTTCTGGCAAGTTTAGGGTTACTGCTGGGCTTGGGGATTGTGAGAGCAGAGAGTTGTGTACCTGCTGTTGGATCCTGTGAGATCTCGAGGAAGAAAATGAGGCTGGCATGGATATGGGTGAATGAATGGTAGTACCTCTTCTAGCAAAACCAAATAAATAAGCAAAGCGGGGAGTGGCATGGGATGGCATGCTTCGGAATGGAAAGCAGGAGAGCGCAGCAAGCGCTACAAAGCACAGAGCAGAGGGAAGCCTGTTCGGGTGCTCTCTGCGTCCAGGACTGATTTCTTCCTCAGGTCTGTCTACTTCCAGAATATAAAATGCAAGTAGGAAGGCAACGTCCTTTTCTAGCTGAAATTTCCAGTTCCAAAAGAAGTGGTATGCTTTTGAAAAGGAGCCAGATATAAAGGGACTGACCTTTTTTCTCTGAACATTGGGTGGTATATTCATGTTGTGGGCAAGCCTCCATATACAACCTTGATAAAAGGATGAAATGGAAGCCTTCGTATGGCACTCACTGTAATTTTCCTGACCACAGAGGGCCATGTTTAATATTCGTGCTTTGGATGTATTAAAAGATAAAATATGAATCAAATAGCATGACTGAAAGATGATTTGTTTCAGAAGAAAGTAGAAGTTAAAACTTTTATGCATCTGCACATCAAAGTGTTATTACTAGCTAAGGTTTCTTTTTATAATTTAAGCCCATATCTGAATTGAATTTCAATGGACTGCTTGTGCAGTGTACTCCAATCTCCATATCAGTCAAATTTGATGAACACCCCAAAGCTCAGTGGCTGAGAAAGAAAGAAGAAAAAGCATGCCAAGGAACATCAAATGGGAGTGCAGGCCTGATATCTTTTGTCAGTAGAAAGATTGTTTTAATACCCTGTCGGTCACAGTAATAACCTTAAACAAATAGATCACTTGTATTTACTTTGTAATATCAGTGCTTTTACAAGATTGACTACCTAGTGGGATTGTCTGTACAAATTCCACAGTTGTCCCCAGGCAGCTCTGTGAAGAGGACACTTTAACTCCATATGCCATAGAAAGATGCCTTCAGTGATGCTCCATGAATTAATCATATCCCTGGGGGCTGTGGGAGGATAATGGTAGAAAAACCCTGCCGGAATGACTTGGAGAGCTCCAAGGAGCTGTGGCAGCACCTGGCCACTCCGTGCAGTGGGGAGCAGTCCTATCAAACTGGCTGCTACCTGGGGAAGCAGATAGCGCCCAACCTCTCCGAGCTGTTGGGGCGAGGGAGGGAAAGCCAGCCGGTATGGTACAGATCGGCATGGCCTCCCCATCGCTCTGGGCATCAGGGCTCGGGAGAGAGAAAAGGCGGTAAATGTTTATCTAGCAGATTACTCTTTTTTTTTTTTTTTCCTAATCCCCACTACTGCTCTTGAGTTACAGAGGCACTGTGAGCACGGGCTGTGCATACCCTTTTTGCTGATAAAATTGCTCAGCAGTGAGCTGAAGGTTTTAATGAACAAGTGTTTTTTTTTCTTTTTGGGTTATCTGTTGTTTCTTCCCAACTTCTGGGATCCTACCCTCAAATGCATGACCAGCCGTTCCCAGAAAACACAGAGGGTATGCAACATGTGCGTCCCAGGAAGGTGAGGGTAACTGTTTCTAAGGAAAAGGTAAAATTACAAGCTAGACCGCCTTATGTTTTCTGTTCTTGTAATTTCCAGCAGGCTGTGTCAGATCTGGTTTCATTTTCTTTCATTTTTTCTGGGCAACAGAATTTTTCCTTTTATATGAACATAAATAAAACCTTTTCAGTGTAATGATGTTTGTGTGGAGATTGTGTTAACCTACAGGAGTGTGAAGCAGGTTTACATTCAGCGAACAACGTATGAATCAGGATTATTCTCTCCCCACCCCTTGTGTGAGACCTTTTCCTCTTCTGTTTCCATTTGAGAAAGGTGCCAGCTCATTATTCCTGGCCATTTAAAACACATCAAGTGCAAGTAATACATCGGGGATTTTTCCTAAATATTTTTCAGCTGGTCTGTTTCGACTGAATTTTAAACCTGCTTTTTCCTGACAAGACAAATCTTGCATAGACAAATAAGAGCACAGCTCTGGCTTTGTGTTTCCCTGCACCTTATTTTGAATTTAGTAAGATCCTGGCTACAGGGTCTGATTAACCTCTCCGACTCCCAGAAGACCATTGGAGAAATTCCTGATTTACAGCCGTAGGAGAAAGCAGGAAATCAGACCACTGCTTAAAGCTTTAGACATGTCAGGCACGAATCACCACACCACGCAGACACTTGAATGGCCAGAAATGTAAGGCAGATCTGGAAAGATGCAAATGCCACTCTTCCCTAAACCTGCTTCTTTCTCCTAGTTGATATAAAGAGATCCTTGGTGTGATTAGCTTGAATGAAGCCCTCTACCCTGCAGGCATCTCCAGCACAACAAATGAGTTTCCCCTCTTCCCTTTTCCTGGATTGTCACTGTTGCCATTTGCCTTCATGCAGGAAATTGCTGTCTTCTAAAGACCTCAAGGCTGAAAACCAGACTCCATCCTGCCCAAGGTGTAACCCCTTAGAGAGAAGTTCATCGAATGCTGTTGGCTGCTCATCTGGTTGGTAGCTCCAGACCATACATGCTGGCTTGAACAGGCAGGGCAGACCTTATTTCCCCTTGTCACGCTCCCCAGGTCAGGGGTTGGCCTGCCAGGGCAGTTAGGAAGGAGTTAGACCTGCTCAGAGATTTAAGAGATTTCAGGAATCACTACTGCCAGTCAACCTATCTCATACTTCTTGTTTTCATACAGCTACCAAGCAGCATGCCCACCTTCTAGGCACAGCAGATGGCAGGGCCAGATCCACCCAATGGGGTGCTGAAGGGGTCTACACCCTAACTGAATTTATCCTGCATTTTCCACCTGCTCTGACATCAAAACCAGGGAAATATTTTCTCCAAGTTGCACTGGAAGAATCTATCTTCTGCAGGATTTGACAGCAGCTGTGGTGCCCTAAAGTTTTGGTGGGTCTGACCTTTTACCTCTCATGCCCTCTATGAGACATCTGTCTCCTTTCCTTTTTGCTCAAGGCAGTGGTTTTGTGTTTCTGTTGAACTGGAGCAGGCTTTGGGCTGGGCAGGTACACACTATCCGTTTTACTTCTACTGTGAGTAAAAATCTTAAACTGTTTAGTCAACACATGTCTTCTCCAGAGAAACGCCTCATTGCCTGGCTGTTTCATTTTGAAGCCTTGTAGCCATGAAATCTGTTGGGAGAGCACAAACAGTTGTGATTACCTGACAGCTCTAGGAAATGGCACAGAGACAAAATCTGTCTTTGAGATAAAAGTGCTGATTGCAGGTGGAGGCTGCAGGCAGATCTTTAAACTTCTCCACAACCTTTGGGCTCTTGGGAGCACCAAAGGGGCGGATGCCCTGTCAGTCTGCCTCAATGAGCAACAGTGGTTTGATACTGCTCTCTTGCCCAACTGAGAACCATTGGTTTTGTTAAGCTAAACGGGATTGGGGGTGTCTGTGTGATATCATTATTATTGCTTAATGTAACCACACTATTACACAGAGGCTCCTAATAATGCCAAGTATTGTACGTGCTGTACATGCCCCTTCCAAGAGGCAGGTCCTGACCTGCAGTCTAAATGCTCTACAGGGAGAGGTGGATGTGGGGAATTTTGCACTGTGCTGAGCAGAAAGTCTGTCCAGAGGAGTCAGATTTTGGAATGCTAAACCACAAATTCCTCCTCGTAGCTGTGGCTGGGACAAGGTGCAGTTGTGCCTGGTTGTCTTGCAGTGCAGCTCACCAGGATTACAGGAGGCACTTTCAGATGCTGTTTCAGCAGTGGGAGACCCAGGGGAGGGTTACTTCCCAGGGGTCTGCTCACTATCTCATTAAGCTCTCCTTAGAGTAGATTTGGAAGGCCACATTTATAAAATCCACTGTTTTCTCTCTCCTCCCTGTCTCTTGCTTGTGAATATAGTAGTCCATCTTGCAAGGACTTTCACAGGCATTGAGCGAGGACGGGCTGAGTTTCTCAGCCACAGACCACTCATCTTCAGAACTGTTCACTCCTTTTCTCCTCAAGCCTGTCCTTTTCCTTCCCTTGCACTTTCCTACACCCTGGTCTTCCCCTTCCAATCCTTTTTCCCCAAGACATTTTACCCATCACGGTCTCCAAGCCATTTGTTACTGGAATACAAGGGGCCTTATGCACTCTCCCTTTTCCTTTTTTTCTCTCTCTCCTCTTTTCTTCCTATTTCCCCCTAGAATAACTTTCACCATTAGAGCTGATATGCACTATCAGCTACAGATCCTGCCTATACATCTTTGTGCGCATGACCGTGCCCCAGCACCCTTGGTGCCACAGGGTAGGGGATCCAATCCTGCAGGAAACCCCCACATTGCAAACCCAGTGGAAATATAAGCAAATCCCAGCGTTTTACTCCTGCCATGTAATGGTGGTGAATCTAGTGGTGGGATAACTTAAAATACCTGGTGGTTACATTTTTGTTGTTTTTTCTTTTGAAGAATGCCATGTTGGAGCTGCAGTGAGACCCGGAGAGAGCCGAGGCCAGAGGCGTGTGTCCGTCGGGCAGAGCCTGGTCAAAGCGGTGGCAGATCACAGGCCCTCTGTGCGCTCCTGCCCACTGCAGAGCTGTGCCGGGCCAGCGTGCTGCTTTTTTACCAATTGCCTATAATCACGGCGAGGCTGTGGAGCTGTGAAAAATCAGGACTGAATAAAAGAGGCAAACTGCTGAACTGGCCCTACCCCACCGCATGCCACTGGGGAGCCAGCCTGATGCTGTGCTTACCCTGTGACTGGTTTGATTTCATTTGTGCCTAAATCTCCTGATAGCACAGCACCAAGCAGCGAGCAGGGAATACTGCTCTCTTGCAGTAGCCCAAATCAGTATTAAGAAGGGGGCGGGCGGGGGGGGGAAATCATGCGGGGTCACTTGGATTTGAGACCCAACCTAGGTAACACTCAGCTTTAACTGTCCCAGAAAATATCCTCATGAGATGTTTGAACAGGAAAGTCAGAGATATTACAAAATGGATTGTTTGCTTGAGATTTCTTCAACTTCTGGGCAAAAATCCCATGAGACTAGTTGTTCATGTGAGTTTTCATCTGCATCTGAACAAGAAAGAGAGAAAATATGTTCTTGAAGTATCAATTCTCACAGCGGAGTGGTGTATCTGGAAATTCAATTCTGATGTTTCACGAACACTGAAAAATGGAGTGGATTGAACTGCCTGAGACTTTTTTTACCCCTTGTCACATCCACAACATCTCCTACATGTGGGCCAGGCAGTGCACAGCTCTGCTGCCTGACACAGGGTGTCAACCCAGAGGTGGCATGGTGGGACATGATTATCACGAGATGACTGGTCCTCTGCCCCACACATCCAGCACGACTCTGCCGGGGAGGGCATCGCCTCTCAATGGGCTGCTGTGACCCACAGACGAGCAAGAGACTGGACCAACCAGCCGGTTACTGGAAGGTGTGAGGGCTGAGGTAGCCACAGTCCAACATATTGTGACAAACTAAGGGTGAAAAACAGTATTTTCATCTGGTTTTGTAGGAAGAAGAGGGGGGAAAAGTGCAGTTTTGTAGCTGCTGTGTGTGAAGCATCCAAGTACATTGGGTTCTGAGGATGATGGCAGTGGCTTTTGGGTACCACCACGAGCTCCAGCCTCTGGGGTGGAGAGGGCTGCTCTGCCAGGGCTTGAGCCATGGGGGACCCTGGCATGGGCCATGCTCTCAACACTGGGCACCGTACCACAGAGCTGGGGATGGCACCAGCAGGTCTTGTCCATGTGCCAGGAACAGGGTTGGAGCCAGACACACCTAAGGGGGCCCAGGGATGAGGCAAAGTGGTCTTGAGGTGGTGCAAGCATCGTCCTGAGAGGTGTAGCAACCTAAATCAATAGGAGGATGTGCAAGACGTCCCCCATGACAACACGGAAGGAAATTCTGACACCAGAAGATCCTGCCTAGGTTTCTCTGATGGTAAGACCATGCAAAGTGCATTAGCACCATGTGGAAGATCTTGGGCTGCGGGCAGAGCCCCAGCATTGCACTGTGGCATTCAAGCAGTGTCCCCAGCTCCCACCCCATGCCTCTGTCACACTCCATGTCTCCTGGCTGTGGATATGGCCTGGCAGATCACTTTTGCACATTTGTGGCCCCTGGGTAGCCCACTGAAGCCACACCTTTCACCAAAGCCATTGTTAAGAGGTGGTCAGACCAAAGCAAGGACTCCAAGGAACATTTTCCTGCCTGTGTAGCTTAAGTACCATATATAGCTTAAGATGCAAACAGCTTTGATGTGGCCAGGAATGGGGCCCACACTTTGAAATGCCAGATGGGTGGGGATTTATGCACAGCCCCACTCCTCCACCAAAGGCTAGGAGGAGCTGCTCTCCTCCAACCCAGCTCAGTCCTCTCACCAGCATCATCATGCACAAAGCAGCAGCCACTGCCCTGGGTTGTGGGTGCTGGGGATGGAGGGTGGTGCTCCAGTTGTGGTGCTGTGCCCTGCAGACCTCTGCTTGGAGCCGAGCACCTACAGCTACCATAACACCACGGCAGCAGATGACACACTCGCATGGCCATGTAACTCTGATGTCTGAACACATGGTGTTCACTGAGCACTTCCCCCAGGGCAAATTCCAGAATTTCACGCTGACTTTTCCCAGCAGGGATGGGGAGGATGCTGCTTCTGGCAGAGCCACCATCCAAGGCACTTCAACAGAGTTCATGGTTGAGAAGGTTGTTTGCAACCAGCTTAGATAACAGAAGTTTCAGACTGCTGATACATTAGGAAATAAACAGGCATGGTTTGCCTTTGGTTTGCAAAAGGAGGCTAGATGTGACATGAGGTATGCAAATGCCTTCTGATGCAGAGAAAAAGATTTCAGGACTGTGGAGGTAAGAGTTGGCAAATTATGCGGCATTATGGAATAATACTCCATTTTTGTGCAAATTGAGGAACAACAGCTGTTAAGCATGTCAGCATTTGGGCAGGCTAATTTTCAGAAGAGAGGAATAGAAAGCATCGTTGTCACATACACAGAGAAGAAAGGAAGCGAATGCAGCAACGAACAGGTGAGAGAGCCTCACATTTTTATCCGTAGGAGGATAGAAGCACTAAATCCTTATTTAATCCTTGTGGAGTTATTTAAAATATTAAAAATAGTGGGTCTCAGAAGGGATTTAGAATGGTTACAGAAGGTGAGTTGAATTCTAAAGTGAACATTTGAGGTTTTCAGTCTTCTTTGCAGGAATAAAGCAAATACTTCTTTTTCACGATCATTTCTCTCTCTTTTTATTGGCAAAAAGATGCACACCACACACTCTTCTTACCAGTATTGGTGTCCTTTAAATCCAGAGGGTGAACCCTGACCTCACCCCTGCCCTCAGTACTTACCCTGCAGAAGCCGCCAGCCCGCTTACCTGACCCCTGGCTCAGCTGCTGCTGTGGACTCATGCATCTCAGATTCTGCCTCAGCCTTAATCTCCTGCCCTCCCTGCTCTGTCCTCCTAAAGTGTAAGCAATGATCTGGTTTTCCATCTTCATAAAGCTGACATCTCCCCTGCTTCTTGACCCCACTTTCTTACACCCCGTCCTCTAGACTCAGTGAAGGGGTTGAGGCTTCTCTAACTGCACACTTGTTCCTCCCAGTCCTTTGCCTTCTGGGACTGGTCTCCCTCAGGTTGCTAATGAGTCCTGAAAGACCCAACTTGTCCAGTTTCATTTACTCATGTTCATGCTAACAAATCTCAGGTCTGTCCATTACAATCTCACAGTAATCTCACATTAACATGAATCTTGGGCAACTGGCTCTAGATGGCCTGATTGAGCATGAGCGTTGGACACTAAAGCACTTCAGCTTTACTGTGACACTTTAACAGCTGATATATTTGTCTTTGACACCAGGGTGCAGTCAGTTTTTCTGCATAAGCTGGTCCAGGAGGACAGGGTTGTCTGCATGGATACCATGGAGCATCTGACTCCAGTCCTCTAAGCTTAGGGATCTCTATGAGACACCTATCCATGGCTAGGGTTTAGGGGGTCCCACCCCCTGGACAGACAGTGGAAGGTGCGATTTATGTGCCTGTGTTAAGAGAGGGCAGTTTGAGATTCTCTGCATGTATCGGAGACAGCTTCACCAGGCGAGCATGTCACAGGGTGACCGTACCCGTCTGGTGTGGCCACTGTATTTCAGGCAGCAGATTTTTCAGCATCTCAAATATCACCAGAAGCCACTGTTTAGGCAACTGAATACAGCCAGTTGAGCCCTGAGAACAAATTGTCTTCCCAGCTATTGAGAGTGCCTGAACTTGGCTGCTTGCATTATTCTAGATGTCCCGAGATACTTGAGACACTTGCTTAGGCTGTCAGATATGGCAGTAAGTCTGTGAGATGACCGCTGGGATGCCAGCAAGGTACCTACAGCATCTCAAATGGTACTTGATGTCTATGTTTGGGCAACCGAATCACTCTGGAGGTGACTTTGCTAGAGTGAGCTGAATCACTCTTTGTGCTCCACTGACTGGGGTCCCCTTGAGTGTCATATGAGCTCAAACATGCAGTTTAAATAGTGGCACTTTGATTAAGTTTGAAACAGCAGCCTATCCTTAGAGCTGACAGTCTAAACGTAGCTCTGTGGCTTTCTGTACAGCATTTAATACACGTCAGGAATTAAAAGTCTTAATAGTGATGGCAGTGTAATAATACGAGTGTAAAAATGTCATTAGCATTATTCTAATTTGCTAATAATGAAGTCCTGTTGGTTCTTCTGTTTTTTATGGCTTTGTAGTAAACAAAAGATGGGGTTCATTTGCACTCCAGAGCTTATCTGTAATTACATTATTTATATTTAAATGATATTTACATTATATATATAAAAAATGGCGTATTGCTCACATGAAGAAATAAAAGATACCACTAGCAGAGGAAGGAACTAGAAGATGCTGGCTACAATCCCCCTGGAGCAGCAAAAGTTCAGGGCCTTATTTGGAACAAACCCAATTTGTTTTCTCTCTTCCCCGTGGCGCCTTCAGACACACAGAGGAATCCTGCCTAATGCCGTGTTACCCAGCCTTGGTTGTCTCAGCCTCCCTGCTCTCGGCTGCTCGGTGCTTTGCTGGATTTGCTTTTGCTAAGCCTTGGCCAACAGCACTCCTTGGCTGGGATTTACTAGCAGAGCTGCTTCTGAAAGCCAAGGAGGGTGGAGAGCCTGGCTCTGTCCATCCTCATGGTTAGTCTGACAAGAGTCGCTCCTGTAGGAGAACCAACTGAAATATCGTTGCTCTAATTTAGTCTCTGCCAGCTCTTATTTTTCATGTTCTATCTGTGCTATAACTTACTTGATGCAGCAGGTGCTTTTTAAGTAAAGGGAGAGAGATATTGCTTTCCTGTTTATTTCGTGTTTGATAACTTGTGGGTGGACAGATTCTGCCTATGCCATCCTTAATAGAAACTGGATTTGAGAGATCTGTTCTTATATCAGAGCACCAGGTGTTAAAGAAGAGCTAGTCTTCCAAGCAGCCTTAACCCTTCGTTCATCGGGCAGGACTGGTCTTTGCATATATGGTCACTCAAAGGTTCCCACTTAAAACCCAAGCAACTGATCAAATGGCAAGAAATTAGTTCCTCCTTCAAAATCAGGGGATGAGGTAGGGGGGTAGGTTGATTTATTTTTTAAAGGAACACTGAAACTACCCAAAGATACCAATAATTTGCATCTGCCTGAGTTACAGCCAGTGCAAATACCTATTCATGTTCCTCACTGTTTGACATGTGGTTGTGGATTGGCAAATGGGTCATTTTTACATTTCAGAGTTTGTTGCTGTACAGCAAACCCTTGCAACCTGGGGTAGAGTTGGAAGGGAACAAAGTCGTATTTGCCGGTTTCAAAGAGCAAAAATTCACCTCAGGTAGAGCGCAGCCTCCAGCAGTGGTGAGTGGTTCAAAGCTATATGCACCCAAGTAGCTCTGAGTTTGTTCTTTCAGTCTGGCCAGAGACCTCAAGCAACTTCCCCTATAGCTGTCCAAGGCCAGAATTTGAGCTTCTTGGCAAATTTTGATTTCCAGTGAGATTTTCAGGGTCCCGTTGCAGCAGCTTGCACCCAACAAAATGACCTTGAGCGTGCAATGGGCGGCAGGAGCCCTCCAGGTATGTTGGAGATGTGTGAGCAGATTTTGCCCTCCTCTGCTGTAGTGGGAGACTCCTCCTGCCCTTCTTCCTGCGCTGCCCCTACCATGGGGAGGGTCAGAAGGAGAGCTGGCTGGGCAATGAGAGGGCTGCAGGAGGTGAGAATGTGGCACTGGGGTGGTGGAGACATGCCAGGCTCAGGTGGGGATCAGCTGCCAGAGAGGAGGAGGTGTAGGGGGAGGTGAGGAGGTACAGAGCTGGGAAGGGACGGAAGTGTTTCAGGTGGCAGGGGTAGAGAGGATCACTGAACTGGTTGCAGAAAGTGCAGTTGCATTGGCAGGACAGTTGGATGGGGCAGAGCTGATTCTGAATGATGGCAGATACGGACAGCAGTGAGCAAATGGACCAGGCGGGGAAGGAGCTGCAGAGGAAAGACAACAGGAGCTGGGGAGAGAAAAGTGGGGGAGGCTGAAGCGGCATGCGTGAAGCAGGGAATGATTTGGACATGGGCAGGACAGCAAGGAACTGATAGGGAAAGATGGAAAGAAGAAAGCTGAAACTGTAGCTACATTTCACAATGTTTCTCAGTGGCTCCAGGAGGATTATGGTGTGTCTCATCCCACATCCAGCACTGGCCGTGTTTCCGAGCTGGCAGACACACTGGGGACAAATGACAGCCTGCCAGGGGGATGCATCGCTGCTCCGTGCAATATCTCCCAGGGTGTTTGTCCAGGCACCAGCAGTCCTGGACTGCAGTCTCATCAGTCTCCCTGTCAGGTTCATGCTTACACAATATACAACCTCCCCCAAAACATCAACATCTCCATTTCAAGCATGCGGTGGCAGAAACATGGAGCTAGCCAAGAGACAAGTAGAGTGTTTGATTTACTAAAAAGGCCTAACAAATCTTAGTGTTTCAGAGAGAGGTAGAGAGATGGCTGTCTGGTTTATTTTATTTCAGCTCTTAGCTTTCTCCAACATTGATATGCTGCAAATTGTTTTCCATCTTTCCCTCATAGACTGGGGAGTAGGGAGGTGTTGTTTCCTTTTCCTCAAAATCACATTTTCATATTGAGCTTCAAGGGCTGTATTTTAAACTAAAGAGGAACACCAGTACAGTTTTCATTAATAAAATATCAGTGTGCATGGTATATAGGTTGCTACTGGCAAGGAGAGAAATGACTAAGCAGGAGATACGCTTTTATTTTTTTCTATACTTATTCTAAAATTGACCTGACAGTTTCTAGCTATTCCTTGGTGACAGATTTCAAACTATTCAAACAGATAATTTTCAGCTCTTGCATTTCTCTTTGGAACTTTATGCAAAAATTCTTCCACAATATTTAGCATGTCAGAGGCTGTCTAACAGCTCCGAGCCTTGCTTGTAAAACATGCGCACACAAAAATGTAACAAGATTGTGTTTTGGCAATAAGCTTAAATCTCAAAGAAATGTTCCAGTACCCTGATTAATTAAAGACAACCTAAGTGTTACCTCCAACCTGCACTGGTACATCGTTAAGCAGCCTAATTAATACTAAGATGTACTGAAACAAGGGAGGTATTTTGGATTTTCAGTTACTAAGGGAAACCTAAGTGCTGTCTGTTAAATGCTTTGGCCTCCTTTTCTTGTGGAAAATGTGCTTTGTAACTTCCCCATATGCTCCTGCTGTTCTCTTCCTGATGGATGTTGCTATGGAAGCAAACAGGGGGGAAAAAAAATCAAACCACTAATAATGTTTCTGCAAATGATTGCACAGGTGGAGCTGAGAAGTACAGATGACACAAGTTGGTTAAGCAGGGGATTTGAGCTGCAGCAACAATTCGAGGCCAAACATCAAAACACTCACACTTTCTTTCCTCTTTACATCTATTTAGTGAAATTCCAGGGCTCTGCAGGCTAAGGTTTATTTTGTCCTTTATAATTTTGTCCTAAGTAAATTTATT
Organism: Rhynochetos jubatus; assembly: GCA_027574665.1. Classification (NCBI taxonomy): domain Eukaryota; kingdom Metazoa; phylum Chordata; class Aves; order Eurypygiformes; family Rhynochetidae; genus Rhynochetos; species Rhynochetos jubatus. Next base: position 16,965,295 of record CM050652.1, read on the forward strand.
CAGAAAGTTTCAGAGATGCCCTAAACCACTAGATAAAATAGATGGAGGTTTAGAAGAAGAAGGAGAGCAGGGCTAGGTACATTGCTCCTGTGGGTGGGATAGTCTTGGAGAATATAGGTCCCTTGAGGCTTCAGGATAATGAATTTCTCTTTTTCACTCAAATTAAAAGTGGTCCTCTGGTTCAGTGTCGTATTTGAATATCATTATGGCAACAGGGGACGATGCACATACTGGATGTTGGAGGGACAGACATGTAACGTGACTCCTTTACAGAACTGTCAGCTTTTTGATATAAAGTGATCCCAAGAAATTTATGTGGGTGAGGAAATGCAACATCATGTCAATACAGAGCATCTAGTTAAGTACTGAAAGTGAGAATACAGACAGTCAAGGAGTGAGAGTGATACAGCTTGCACCTGGCATCTCTGCAGGCTCCTGCCAAGGGCAACCAGGCTGGCAGTGTGTCTCCAGGGCACAGAATAGGTAGCTACTCTATTTATTGCTTGCTTGCTTTTCAATCATGTTGGCTGCTGCTCTCTCTGACTCTGTGACACTGAACTTTTCTTTCTCTTTTCTGATAAACTCATACATATGGATTTGCCTCAAGCGGGTTCATGTTACTTAGCCCTGTGTCCAGGCATCCGTCCCTCTCTGCTAACAGCTTACAGCCTGTGGCTTCTTTCCCCAACCCTTCAGACAAGTTTTAAAGTGCAATTGGACCACCTGAATGGTTTGGGATGGGTCAGATGCCTGGAGACCTCCTCTGGCCTGGAGCCTGGTCCGGTAGGACCAGTGTCCCCACCAGGCCTCCTAAGCCCACCCTGCAACATGAGGCAGGGCAGAGTTCACTGCTGGGGCAGATTTAACCAGAGGCCATTAGTCCCTTTTTACCACCTTTTTGGGGTTCTGCTGCACACCAAAATGTGGGGTGTATTACTGATAGTAGCATGGTGCTGGAGTGTTCTAGGGACTGAAGCCCTCCCTCCTGGAAGAGAAGCACCCTGCTCTGCACATAGCTTTTCACTGCCAGTGCTGCCAAGCAGAGACTTGAACCTGGATGTCCCACCTACCAAATCAGAGCCCCACACCTGCCTAATTTTAAGAAATGCCTCCTTCCGTCCAAATGTCCTTGTGAAACTTTTAAGGAAAATGATAAGTCCTGCCAAAAGCTTATAGTGCAACCTTTTTAACTGCTTATAATCAGGAGATGGATTTCAAGTAAGGGAAAGGTCAACTCATCTGCTCAGTCCTCCTACGTGTGGGCAAAGCACGTAAGTGCCTGGCTGACTCCTTCTGTCCTACCACATGGCACAAGGATGAAGCAAAACAAGGACCAAAAGGTACAAGGATGCACTAAAGCCACCTGTAGCCCACATGTACCTAGAAGGTACTGGAACACAAGCACAGGTGAAGGTGCACAAATGTGATCCATAACCCTGACCACACAAGTCTTTGTCACAGGATTTGGCCAGCCAACTGAGAAGTGGGTCATGAGTCACCTAAGCCAGGCAGCCTTACTCATGTTAGCAGTCCAGTTACATGGAGAGTCTGATCCAAACTGAGAAGTTCATGCGGCTGGTATCCCATCACCACACTCTTGCTCCGCGGAGCATGCCCAGATCCATGTACAAGTTTTTCTGTTTGTGTGTCTCATTTGCATACATTGTATGTGCACACAGACATAAATACATAGCTAACTACTTGTAATGTTGGATTGAAAGCAAGCTTCCCAGCTCCTGGGGGCCTACAAACTGGGCTGTCCTGGTCTTTGATATGCAACAGCCCTGACCTGACTGCAGAAGAGACCTGATCTAGGCTATTCCAACCTCTCACACTGCTCTTGTGGGAGAACAGTCACTTACCCCTCTTTTTCTCCAAAAGGAGAACTTTCCAACTGCTCCCTTTGATTGTTTTACCTTTTTCTGCTATGTGTGTGCTCTTGAGAGGAGGGACAGTGCATTGCATGTAGCCAGAGTCACTTGGTATTCAGGGGAAGTTCAGAGTTAGTGAGGCGCCTCTAGAGCAGCTGCAAAGGGCCTAATATAAATATGAAGAGCTGCCGAGATTCATGATTGCACCTGGCTGTCCTGCTGCTTTACAGCCACTGCAAATTAATTCTTTCTGCATGTGAGCAACTAAGTCAAGTCACTTAAACCAGTGGCCTCGTGCTGCCCTCACAGGAAAAGAAATAGATGATCTGCACTGTAAAGACCTAGCCCTGTGCCCAGGGAGTCACCAGCTACTCTGCTGTGACCTTCCATGGGTGCTGGAGCAAGCCAGGAAGGAAATTTCTGTATAGAGTTCAGTTCCTGTATAACCCTTGTTAAGGTTCCGTTACTGTCTTCTGGACAGACATTCCCTGGACATGCTAAGGGAACACGTGGATCTGCTCCTTTGTCCTGGCAGAGCTCTGGGCACAGGAGAACAGAGGAAACAACTATATATTTTTCCAGTGGCTTCACTGGAGCATGCTGGCAGCAGCTGGAACAGCAGAGAGAAAAGGACTTTTAGCCAGTTTGGGGAGGGACATCGTTCAAAATGGCAAAAGCTGCTACTGAATATCTGGTGACACAGCTATGTCCTTGAGGTCCCACTGCTGTAGGTGCTGTGCAAGCTCTTGCTCCCACAAGGAGCTATCAGCAGTACGACTGTGCTGCCGTCACACACGTCTCCCATGCTGCATAGTATTCGTTGAAAGATCATCCTCTTTTGCTTTCTGGAGCATCTGATTTATACAGACACATACATCCAAAGCACTGCAGAGGCCCTGTGCAGCATGACAGTGTTTGTGGCGTAATATATCTAACTCCTCCAATATATACAAAGCTCTCAAAATGCTAACTTTTTATTTCCATCTTAGAAAGAAATATATTTTCTCTGGACTGGAGACATCATTATCAGAGTTAGTACTGTCAGAGTGAAGCGTCTCAGGGGTGTTTCTGTCCTGTGCTATACTCCTGGGTATTCCTGCTGTGGGCGGATGATTCTCCAGCCTCTCTGAGGCCCGTTATTGCTTGTGTGAACATCACTGAAAAATTAACACCTCTGCAAAGCGTGCCAAGTGCGACGTCTTCTAGGTCAGTTTGCAGCAACTCGCTATACATCGCTGCTCCTTCAAACACACCTTTAAAGATCAGTGGCAGGAAACCAAGGGGAGTTATGAAAGTGAAATACAGGGTTAGACAACTCCTCTGAGGTCCAGGATGCAGAGTCAAGACTCAGTTACTCACCTGACATGACCTGTGAACTGAATCCCACGCTTAGAAAAAGGGGCAGAGCCCAGGCTGGCATCTGAGACATTATCCACTCCTTCTCTCTTGCCAGTATGAGACAGGTCCACATAAGACACTCCTGGGTGATGTTTTTAAGGCTTTTTGATGTGTCCTAATGCCTCATTAAATGTTGATCTAAGTCCCTGTAATAGGTATTTGCTATTTAGGACATATTACTGAACAGCAGGTCAATCCTTGTCAATATGATAGAGCCATGAAGCCAGAACCTCCCAGGGAACAAGACTAATATACTAAATTGGACCATCTCCTGTGCTTTGTGCCCTGTCGAGAAGAGGACTGAAGGGGTGGGTGGATGTCCCCCAGACTTCATATTGGTTCCCTACATCCTTGGTAGAAGGGGTAGTGCTAGATGTCCTGCATCTACCTCTGGAGTCACTTTGTTCCCTGCAGAAGTCAAGGGGACAGAGAAGTGCCTAAATCAAATAATCTGTCTTAAATGGCTTTAAATAGCCTTCAACCTTCCCCAGCCAGTGCTGGAGTCTGACTGCTCGGGGTGGCAGTGCCTTCACTGGTTTTTGGGATCCAGCAGAGTGGATCTCAGCTGAAGGAGAGGAAAGCAAAATTGAATATTAGCAGACAATTTGATGATATGTACATCTGAGCGTTATGAACCTGGTCGAGTGCACAGTGCTGCACATATATGTGCACACTTGTTTCTTTTTAATGCCTGTGGCAATCATCTTTCTGCTTGACACAAGTTTCCTTTATTTGCAAAAGTAAAAATGCTATTATTGCTGGCCATAAAATCATTCAGCCCTTTTATACATAGCTATAGTTGTTGAAGAGCTCCACTGATTTTCAAGGATGCAATCAAGGGTTTGTGTGCAAACAGTGTGTAAATATGTACTTTCGTTACTCAGATGTACTCTGTCTGTCAAATCTGTGGCCACCATGAATTTCCTGGTTTTGCAGAAGTGGCCTCAGCAAAAGCTTTCCCAAAACTCCCCAGCATTAAGAAATTCCACATTTTGTCTTCTGTCTGAATGAGCAATTTTGTCATCAACTCTTAATCTTCTTGAATGGAATTGTATAACAAACAGGCACTAGTGAATTTTGCTGCAACATAAATAAATCTCAAAATCTTTAAAGAAACTCCCTATAATTTTCAAAGAAGAATTATCCTTGCTTTTCAACTACTTCATCAAGCTAAGACCAGAGTCTGCCCTCTGCCTTGTAAGAGTTTGTGTTGATTTAATAAACATGTTATGATACAAAACTTAAGAGAGTTAGTATAAATATTAGGATTTGTATATATTGCTACTAGGATCAATATATTGAAAGAACACCCCAACTCCATGTTTACAGTCTTTGATTTTCCTGGCACCAGTTTAGCTGTGGGGAAAAATTTAAACTGGATTTCATGAGCCTGGCAAAGATGGAACATTGTATATAACATTGTAGGTGGCATAGCATAAAAATGTATCCTGTAAGGGTCTACACTTGCATCCCCACTTGCATTAGTGGAATCATGACAATAAAAAGCTGAGCAACTGGACCTTGCTGGAATTTTTTGGTTATGGCATTTCACATAGGACAAGTCTTTTTTCTCTTCTGTGTTACTTATTAATAGGAAAATTCCTAATAATAATGTGATGCAGCTATTTCTACATTATGGAACTAAGCTGTTGGAGTGGTTTTGTTTACTTCTGGCTACGACGACAATGTTACTGGTCCATTTAAATTAGATGTTCAATTTGTGACTGTAGAGGGATAAAAGATTCCTGTTAAGAAATGATAAATGGTCAAGTCACTGGGATAAAATACAAACTTCTAAAACTAATTAATTCATTATCTTATTCTAAGTCCCAAACGACTGCAGCCTAATTCCTAATGACTGGGACAAAGAGTTGACATGTACCCTTGGAGGAGCTGAGTGACGGAACTATTTCTGTTTGGCTAGCCGTCCCTGAATATTCTTGCTCAGAAGGCAGAGCTCAGCAGTAAAAAACAACATAGTGCTTTTGAGCTGCACCAGTAGGATGTTTTCTTGAGTTCACTAATGACCTTACCTGTTCAGTCAAGTTCCTCTCTGCCTTCAAAGCACTAAAATGAGTTGAACACACGTGGCATTTGTATACTTCTGCCATGATTTAGGCCCAGTCAGCAACTAAGCACCATATGGCTGCTCACTCACTCCTCCTCTCCATGGGACAGGAAGGAGAAAATATAAGGAAAGGCTTGTGGATTGAGACAAAGACAGGGAGGGATCATTCAGCAGTTATGGTCATGGCAAAACAGACCCAAATAGGGGAAAAAATCAGTGTAATTTGTTACCAATCACATCAGAGTAGGATAATGAAAGATAAAACCAGATCTTAAAAACACCTTCTCCCACCCCTGCCTTCTTCCCAGGCTCAGCTTTGCTTCCCATTTCTCTACCTTCTCCCCTCAAGAGGTGCAGGGGGACAGGGAATGGGGGTTGTGGTCAGTTCATCACACCTTGTCTCTGCTGTTCCTTCCTCCGCAGGGTGAGGACTCCTCATGGTCTTCGTCTGCTCCAGTCTGGGAGACAGTTCTCCACCAACCTCTCCAACATGAGTCCTTCCCATGGGCTGCAGTTTCTTCAGTAACCGCTCCGGCATGGGTCCCTCCCACAGGGTGCAGTCCTTCAGGAGCAGACAGCTCCAGTGGGGGCTTCCCACGGGGTCACAGCCTCTTTCAGGCATCCCCCTGCTCCGGCGTGGGGCCCTCCCTGGGCTGCAGAGCGGTCTCTGCTCCCCCATCACCCTCCATGGCTGCAGGGCACAGCCTGCCCCCTCACCACGGGCTGAGGGGAACCTCTGCTCCAGGTAACTCCTCCCCAACTTCTGCACTGACCTGAGTGTCTCTCTCACATCCCACTCCTCTCTCTGCTCCCAATTCTTTTTGTTTTCTCCTTTTAAATACATTAATCACAGAGGTGCTAATTGGCTTGGCCATGGCCAGAGGTGGGGCTGACTTGGGGCTGGGGAAGCTTCTGGCAGCTTCTCACAGCAGCCACCTCTATAGCCCCTGCCCCGCTACAAAACCCCTGCTGCACAAACCCACTACAACTTCCCAACGAATACATGTGCTCTCAAGCCTGTTGTTCAAGTGTCCGTGTCTCTTTACAAAGCCATGCCCTGCCTGTGACCAGCCAGCTGTGCTCACCCAGATGTGTCAGCCCTGCCTCTCAAACGCCGCTCCTTCCCGCCAGCGCCGCTTGTTTGACCCTGTGAACAGCCAGGTGACCCCTCGCCCAGCAGCCCGTCCCTCCATCCCCTCCCCAGTTCAGAGGAACACGGTTTGGGACCTTGGGCTTATTCACTGCCCCTGAAGAGTGAGGAGGAAAAGTCTGACGTTTTGCTGGAAGAAACCCGGCGCGGAAAGGCTCCAACCACGGTGACTGAAATTCCCAGCTAAGCGAGCAGAAGTAGGTCAGGCCTGACGCTATTTGCAGACTGCTTTTCCAGGAGGGGGGCGAAGGCTAATCAGCACCAGGGTTAAGGTTGACGTAGACAGCTACAGTGGGTGCCAGCTCACCAGTACCCAAGCAGAGGTTTGTATTTGACCCCTCGCGGCGATGCCTGCGTGCTCTCAGAGCTTATTCTAATGTAAAGTGCTGCTAAGCCAGGCTTTCCCTCTGTATTTCACCCAGGGAGCTGTTGCAAAGCCTTAGTCCATGCATTACTCCTTTCTGCCCCTCAGCATCCAGGGGAGCCCCACATAGTCTGTGTCTCTGTATTAGGAGTTTGAAGTCGTGTTTTATATTTTACGTGGGTGAATATTCAGCAGTCATGCAAAAATCATGTTTGAGCTCAAGTCTGATTTGATTTAAGACTCAATTTATTGTCATAAAAGAAAATTTACGGTCATGCTTTTCTATTTGGCATATAATTAAAAAGAGGTGTAAAAACCTTTCAGGAAGAGCCATGTCCAAAGACGCTAACCTTAGAAAATGGAGAACCTTAAAACACAGTGTAGGTATTTACCCCCAGCAAACTTCAAGTGTCCAACTTTTGAAACTCATTTGTGTTGGCTTATACATTGCATCAAGGTGAATAATACGTGTAGTAACAAAGAACCATATGCAAACTGCCTTCCTGAAGAGCTCAGTGTGAGGACTGCAGTGTATTTTAATTCAAGAGAGCAGTGAGTGATTCGAACGGCTGACCCATCGCAACTGCCTGCACACAGGGCAGGGAAGCAGTGAGGCCAGTCCAAGTGGGCACCCTGCCCGGCAGTCTTGTTTTTGGAGCGTATTTTCTGGGATTGTGATGGCAGGGCATCGTTGCTGTGCATCAGGACATGTGGTGTGTATAGCCACAGCTTCCTGAGGCACAGCTCACCCAGAACCATATATCACTCCTGTTTTCACAGGAGGCTCTTGCTGCCCTCAGAAGACAGGCTTTTGATGAGCCTGGACAACATTTTGGGCTGGATGCAGCCAAAATGAGTGAAGTGCAAATACATGGGTGTTGATTCAGGTGTTACAAGGAGTTGGGGTTTTGCAAAGAAGTAGATACAGAATAAGAAAGCCGTAACTCCCAAGCGTGGCTGACAGATGGGCCATTACCCTTCATGAGTTACTACAGTTCCAGTGTCGATACCAACTTTGTGCTCCACTTTGATTCGTTATGTCTTTCTCAGATGTTACTATGGTGCGTGCTTAAATAAGATCCCCATTCCAGAAAGTTCATTTATATGGTATTTATATGTCAGAGACATCTGTCTCTTTCTTTTGCGAGCCTGTGTTCTGGTTTTGATTTAGTGTACTGGGTCCCTTTAGTGCCAAGAAAACACTCTGCTCCTCTCTGGCTGATAAATTCTGATGATTGCTCTCGTTCTGTTTTCTTATGTGAGGAGACATTTTAATACTGCCTTCTCATCCATCAAACCTCTTCTTCATCTCAGGGACTCAAGCAACTATCTGTTTGAGAAGTGATTTCTTGTAAGTGTCATTTTCTAAAGGTGAACTCCTCCCGGCCACCGCTTTTAATCATATTTTAATGGCAAAAGGCTTGCAGAGACATTATGTAATCAAAAAGATGGCTTTGCACATCCTCCCAAGGGTTTTGCCACAGTTGGACTCAGCCTGCTCTCCCCCTCCCTTGCCTAGCGATCATGGAGAGGAAGGGAAGGGTGCTCGTCACTTCAAGCTGTACATTTTTCAAGCTTGGAGTTGGCTACTCACCCAAAATGTAAAGCAGGAAACAATTCCTGGAATCTGTGAGTCTCATCTCGACAAGAGATGTGTATTTACATTCATAACCACCTAAAGGATTTAACTTCTTACAGTGAGTCTGCGGTTCACAGTAAATAGGTATTTGTCCTCATGTCCAGGGGACAATAAGATTGCAATTGCTTTCTGCTGGCAGGAATCAAAGATCTTGCTTTTGTCAGTAGTCTTTGATATGCAGGAGCAGCCATGCAGACTGGAAAAGCAGCCTTATACCATTTCTCTGCACCTGGGCCACCTCGTAGGTGAGCAATTAGCAGGCTGTAGTTCAGCAGCATCCAGAGACAGGTGACACCAAACTTTGCTTTTCTTAATAACCAAGTGAAGAATAACGAGGCTAGAGACAACCAGAAATGTTCTTCAGTGCAGATTGTATCTGGATAGGATTTATTTTTCTTTTGTTGGGCTCCACACTTCGAGCAAAGCATCTTTCTTTACCCTTGTATTTTTAAGCCAGCAGTGTGTTTGGCCCAGGAGCCAGAGCTGGTGCTGGCTATTGGCCAGGGCATTACAGAGGATACAGTTGGTGGATAATCAATCCTTAAACAACACTGAAAGAAAGCTGCCTTTGTTTCCAAGTCTCAGCGCTCTCTGCAGTGGTCGGTGGTGGGAGGCATTCTGCCCTGGCAGGAGGCATCCCTGGATGCAGAGGTGCAGCTGAGCAGTGTGTCACTCCTTCCTCACCGCCTCACAAGTTGTTGGTGAGGATTAGTGCTACAGATGCACTTGGAATATTTTGTTTCATCTTCTGATCTCTTTTTGCTGCTCCAATCCAGCCCCACTGCAAGTGAAGCTCTAAACTTTATCCTTCTCTTAACCCTAATTTTAACCCTGAACCTAGCTGAGGCTGAACCACTGACAATGTATGTCCAGCCGTTACTCAGTCAAAATATTTCTCACAGCCACCACCTCTGCAGCTTTTTCTTTCCTTTTGCAACCCCATTCCAGTCTCACTTCCGTGGGAGTACTGACATTTCTTTCTTTCAACCCTGACCCTACACATGAGTGGAGAAATCCTCCCAGATTTGCATTAGGAATAAAAAAAAAAGTCTTTCTTTTCCTCTAGGGATAGGTCTAGATAAGGGTTAGGATTAGGAGTAGTTGTAGAGTCAGGATTAGAAATGGGTTAGGATTCGGGTTAGGGCCGATAGAAAGGGAAAGCTCTTGCTTTGCCCAGGGAGTTACAGCTTTTGGAATGGTTCCTAGTGGCTTCCTCACTCCCGAGATCCCTCAGGGATACCCCTTTCTGGTCCACTGCAAGGAGATGATTATTTCATAACAAAATGAGGTGGTGCATTCCTGTAAAAAATAACTTGTTTCCTGGTTTCGTTCCAAGTACAGATGAAGCAGAGACAGATTTATCACACTTACGTTGTATCATCCTTGGGAATGTAAGTCTTTGGGTAGTAAAGGTTTCTCTTAAAGGTACAAAACCCTCCTCTGAGCGCAGAGACTGAGTAAACAACAAATGGAAATGTGGATAGTGTATTAACAAGATCACAACAAGCTGCTTCTCTTCCTCCACAGGTGCTGGAGAAAGGAAATCTGAGTGGAGAGGGATGGATTTTGTTAAATCTTTGCAGCGTGGTCTCATACACCTTTTGTTCATTTATCTTTGGGCCACCATTTTCTTCCACCTCCACTGAAGAACAAGTGCATAGCCCTGAACCCAGCACGGTGCTGCACTGGGTATGGTGTTGGAAAGTCAGCTTTTGCCGTGTTATATGTGTTTTTTCCTTTTTCTTCCAGACAAGCAGACTCACTCTGGATTTTGCAAACAGGCTCCCTTGTTTTGCTTTTGTTGTTTTCATAACACCCCATACGAGCTCTCTGGTAAACTGCCACTGCAATTTTTTCCACTTACATTATGGTTTTTTAATACTTCAGTTCTGAAGTACCATAAAACCGAGATTAATAGTATAATGGGAATTTGGAGAGGTGTGACATACGAGCAGTAGGTGTCCATGAAGCACAATTATAATACTGAGCTAATCAGCGCTGCATTCAGTTGACTAAGTTCTCACCTTTTAAATGACAGTAAAAAAAACTCCACGCAAGAAAAATTAAGAATGATGCAAATGCAGAGAAAAGTCAAGGCAAGTTCATCTATTTCAGTGGGCGATGTGTCAGTGCTGTCCTGTTGATTAAAGCCAGTACTATTATTGTACATCATGCTTCCTAGCTCCTGCCAGTTTAAAGGCATCAGTAGGTAACACATGGCTCTTAATGGAGAAGTTTAGGGTGAGGTGGGGGGAAAAGCTGGCAGGGATGCTGGATACTGGCATCCCCAGCCCTCTGCATCTCCACAGGCAAAACTGCTTCATTTGAGTCCTGCTTCGTCAGACTGATATCCCCATGCAAGGTACAGATGATGGACGTCTTACATTTCCACAGATTGTCTCTAAAGGTTTTAGGTTTTCTGTCACGGGCTCCCTTAACCTTTCATGTTACATCGGTACATGCTCAGCAAATCTGAAGGCAGAACTGCACATCAGATAGGTCAGATGAATCTTGTCTGATCTCAAAGCATGAGTTATATTTAAAATGAAAACGCTGGCCTTCCTCATCTGTTCCTTAGAAGTTTTTTCCCTTTTAATTTTAAATTCTGTGCCAAAACAGAGTAATTCACTAAAAATGCCCCTCTTACCCTGTCACTCTTCCAAACATGGGCTGTATTCAGGGCACAGCGACGTGAAGTGGCCTTAATGAAGTTTCAGCTCTTGTTAAATGGGAACTTCACCCATGTTAAGCAGCAGTTATAGCCTGCAGGTGGTGGTGGCCAAGCTGGGCACAGTGGGTGCTTTTCGGCTATTGCACTGATGCTACGCTGGCAACCAGCCCCTGTCCCAGCTCTGCCACTCTCGACCTTTTGGGACATTATTAGCGGGTCATCACTACATACAGACACTCATTTATATATTTGTTTTTAACTTTCCCACTCTGTGCACAGGGAGACCCTTGAAATGCAAACATACCTTGTAATTTTTGATCACAGGTGCTCTCTGCCCAGGAGCAAGGTGGCATCGATCAGGTGGCAAGGTCCTCAGGAATGTGTCCGAACACTCCATTTCATCAGTTTCTGATCTTCAGTGGCATAGGGGTCTGTTGTAAAAATCGAGTAAGAAAGGCTGGATTATCCTTCACTGAGTGGAGCACATCAAGAGAAAATAAAAAACGAGGCCCTGATTTCATCCACAGCAGCTGTCATGATTTATTTGCTGTCTTTTGAATCTCTATTAAAAAAGCTTACTGTGACTTCACCAATTTCTTTCCATTCTGATTGTGTCATTCTCTGCTGATATTTGAGGCTTGGCTTGTTATATCTGAATGTGAAAGATATGTAGCCACTCAGAACCTGGCAGCGTGCTAGCGTTAACTTCTCCTGCCCAACGGGCTTTTGCTGGTCCTTTATGGAAGATGAAAACTGATGAATCAACTTCAGAGGCTTTCTGGATTGCACAAAAACCATCCTTCTTGCTACCCAAGTAAAGCAACAAGCCCTGCTAATGAACCTATAGGAGGACAGATGCGACTGCTGCTCTGTGGCAACCACATCTAGAGTGGCTGTGAACTTTCTGAGCAGCCATTTCTAATTTGGGAAGTCTCAGATTTATGTAGCTATTTTCTTGGTTTAAAAGAAGAAGTCAATACGTATTCACAGTTTGACCCCCATTAAGGGCCAACGTGATGCCACGTTTTGCCAGGAGAATATTAATGCTATCAATTTTTCAGCTTTCCTACTTTATTTTCAGCGTGTCATGTCCCTTCATATTTAGCATGTGCTGAGGGACCACTGGAATTCAATTACGGCCTGTCACTGCTGTTTATATTGATTTATAGATCATCCATTTTGACAAGTTCATCGCCAAGCTTTAATATGCCTTAATAGCTTTATTGTTTATTAATAGTAATGCAGGGGTCCAATCTCAGCCTGCATTAAATGGCAGCCCTCTCCAGAAATGGGCTGCGGGCTGCGGAGGATCAGCAGGTGGGTGGCCACGACCAGGCGCCTGGCAGCACCTGCCTCCCCCTGCCCAAACGCCACCGGCACCAATTCCTTTGATTAATGACCTCCATGGATTTGCTTCAGTGCCTCCAAGGGGAAATTAAGACGAGATTTGACTAACAGATGCTTGCCAGGAGGGCTAGCGTGCCTGTTTGGCCGCAGGGTATGGGATGCCTGTGCTGCTGGTGTCGCAGTGCCACCAGGCACTGGGGAACCCTGCGGCCCATGACACCAGGTTCGGCACATACAGCCCATGAGGTACTATAGAATGGAGGAAGATTAACACTGCTGCTGGCTAGCATATCTGAACAGAGTGATATAACCGAGACCGTTATGGGGAATATAGAGGTGAAAGGTATATGTGCATCACCGGGCTTTTTTTATGGCAAACTATGTAGAGTTTTATAATGAGGGCAGAGTTCACTGGCAATTATTGCCTAGGAAAGTTTCCATGGATTGCTATTTTTCTTTCCTTTCTTGCCAGCTGGCTATTTGAAATATCCATTTGCCATAGGAAAAATCCTCCTCAAAAGCAGGAGTCCCCAGGCACCACAGGTCAGGGATATTTCAATGGGACAATGCTGTAAGAAAAAGCAATATCCTGAACAGTAACATAATGTCTTGTATTTTTTAGACATAGGCTGTTGCGCATCGTTAGGATAAATGATGGACTGCAGCATATTCCCGAGTATTGCCTGCCTGAAAATACACAGACCTAATTTTTCAAATGAAGCTGTAGCTGTTGTTTTGGGGGGGCGTGGGGGGGGGGTGTGTGTGTGTTCTCTCCCCATGCTGCCGTGAGCCTCCCCTCACGGCCCTGAGCGCGGTGGTTTGTTTTTCAAGGCGGTTTGCAATCCCAGGATGGCTGCGGGAGAAAGCTGTCGCAGCTTGGAGGTGCGGAGATGAGCTGTTTACCCAAACCGCAGAAACATGAGGTGCAAATTCTTTCCCGAAAAGCAGCTATCAGCAGTTCAGGTTCTGTTGTGCAGAATTGCTCCCTCCTGTGAGCTGCTGACAACGGCAGTCGAGGAATCCTTGCTTTCAAGATCCTTCCAGAAAAGTTCCTCCTTCCCGATATCTTGCTCAGCAGTGCTGAGCACCTTCAGAGGAATAAAATTATGTGCTCATTTCTGCCTTGGTTGGCTGCATTTCCCCGGGAGCATTAGTTCATATATTCCTCTTGCCTTGACTAAAATGATGAGAAATGGATAGCACTTATACTCTGTCTTTCTCTCACGCACGCACACAAATACACACATAGACATATTTAAAGAGACAGCTTAAAACTTAAGTTATAGCCCAGGATAAACAACTAAAGGTGATTTTTTTTTTTCCTCCCTCAAATTCAGTTTTCAAAGTGAATTCAGCGGGAGTTGCCACTTTTGCTGATGAGATGTGACCTGTTTTAATCACTGCTGTCCACTGTCAGGTATGTCAGGCAATTTAGCTTCAGGTGCATAATGGCAAATTATTATAGAGACAGAATGATTTTAAGTTTCTAGACAGTGGGAGCATTCCCAGAATCCATTACTGCCTGATTAAATTACCCAGATTTCTGCGTGTGAAGGTTTTGTACAGCAGCATGTAATCCACGAGAGTAACTAATCATATCATATTGATTTAGATGCTGCTAGAATGGGAAATCTAATTGTAATACTGTGAAAGCTTCTTGGGGAATCTGTACTAATGATTGCATTTGTAATCCCATTTGCAGGTGAAAGTTCTGAAGCCAAGACGTGAGATGAATAGCAATGACGCTGGTTTGGACACAGCCCTGCAAAATCAGCTTGCAAAAGACGAGGCGGGCAGAGGTTGTCCCGAGGACTTGGCAGCAAGTCTCCATCCTTCTGGTGTTCTCCTCCATTGATGCTTTCTGCAGCTTAGACAAAGAGGAATGTGGGCAAATGCTGCAGGTAAAGGTGAGAAAGGCGGCAGGATTCAGCCCCCTGTCCTGCTAAACTTCAGCCTTTGTCCCAGGAGCCAGGACTGTGATCTCAGCTCTGCTGTGGTTTTGCTTGGACGCCACTTCTTTGCTCTCTCCTTTTTATCTGAGGACAAACACATCTGAAAAGCACTTTTCATTCAGGGGAATGAAATGCTCACCTGGTTTTCATTTAAATTCTTTATTGTTGTTTTATTCTTCTTTAAATACAAGTTTCTGCAGGGTTTCTTTTGTGTTCAGTGATTGCCAGCGACTTGATCTGCCTTGACCTTTCATGTCTGTACTCTGGCAATGTTATCCCCCCCCCCCCCCCCCCCTTTTTTTTTCCTTTCTGGAGTATGCAGGCTATTAACATGTGAATTACACGAACTGCTTTTTATCTTTCTTCTTTGTGGTACTACAGCAGAGCTGTATAAATATAAAAAACATTATGTGATGAATTGTTTAGCTCACTTACTGTCATGGGAATTTTTGTAGCTGTTGTCTTTTATTTTTTCTGACCTGTTTATAAAGAAATATAAATAATCCTAGCAAGCTAACCCTTGCATCTCTTGCACACGCCAGACGCTGTGAGCTGGTTTGATGGGCAACAGGGCACAACTGCTTGGGACAACTGCCCACCAAGCTTTGGTGAGGGCTTGAAACACTGGTGTAGGTTGGGTGCAGCAAGCCTTGGGTTCAGGAGACAGACCACTGAAGGGCACTGAAAGCACCCTTTCCAACATGCAAGAACGTTTAATGGATGACTCCTGTCCTGTCTCTTAGGTGTCATTAAAACCCATAGGTGTTTACCCAATGTAGGGACCTCTCAAAGTTGTAGATAGCATTTGAATTTAGGACAAACTACAGTTTGGTTCCTTGACAGGGAAGCAAAGGTCTAAATACCTTGTAGAGCCATGCTGTAGATGATTATTTTTGGTAATATGGATTCCTGACAGCTGTGGATTGTGTTTCTGAAGAGAGTCTGTGATCAGAGTCAGTTCCTGAGGCAGGCGTGATCCCTGCCAGGCAGGTACGGGATGAGATGGAAGGAAGGAATCAAGCAGGCAAACAGGCCTGGTTCATGTGCTGTGATCCTATACTCAAGGACCACTGTAAACGTGTCATTAAAACATATTACACTAAAAATATACACAGATTTTCTGCATCACTGAGTTCTTCTCAGGGAACTATCCAGCAGTGCCCCAGATATCTGCTGCTGCTCAACAATGGGCAATAATAAGAAGAGCATTTAATGAGATAATTTAAGTTAAATCACATTTAATACAAGATCATCAGATCCTGCCTGACTGTGAAATTACAGCCTCGTTCTCACCATTACATGAGATACACTTTCTGAAAGTCTCAGATTTCCCTGACAGAGATTTCCTTGAGGTCTGAAAAATGCAGAGCAGATACAAAAATGCTTTAATGAATGCAGTCTCCTCTATTCCATTGTATGACTTGCTTTTTCTGGGCTGAGAAAAATCAGTAGTGAGACTGGGAGTCTCAATGTGCCCTCCATCCAACCATTTCAATTTCTCTGGAGATTGCTCCGTGTCTATCAACGTCTAACTGGGCTGAGGTTTTAAGCTCTTACGCTCCCACCAGCTCTGCTGCTTCCTTGTCAGCTGGCAGACCTGCAATCTGAGCTATCCTCTTTCTGATTTGATTTTCACATTTCCCAGTCTTTGGGCTGTGACGCTCCCTCGGTTGGTGCCTAAGTACTGTTTTCCAGAGGACATCGGAGCTGAGCTGTGCCCTGTGCAGAGGTAACACGGCAGTGCTTGGGTCAGGCAGATGAGCTCCACCATGCCTTGCCGAGCTACCCTGGATTGGACTTTCCTTATAAACCCCCACACCATTGTAGCAATTCCTAGCCTATAGATAGGGTTTTTCTGATTCACAGCACTGGAGTGACTGAAAATGACTGGGATTAAGAACAGAGTATTTATATATGCGCTTAAATGGATAGAAAATACAGTAAGTCTAAGACTGAAGGAAGCGCTGAATAAAGGGTCCCAGCAGGCAGGCTCTTGCTTTTGCCCCCAAGACCAGAAGTCATGGTTTGCTCACGCTGTCACCGTTTCTTTCACGGCCCAGCCCGTGCCAATGTCAGGTTCAGACTGTGGGGATGCTGCTGCTGCCCAAAGCTGCTCAGAAACGAGGTGCAAAGTGATGGCCAAAAATCCTGAGTCAGAAAGTTTTGGGAGGGATGTGTGTGCGACTGGAGGGGTGGCATCCTGGCATCCTCCAGAGCAGGGGGACCTGCTTGCCCACAGGGCAGCGTGGGACGTGCAGAAAAGGCATCCAGCGTGGTCTGGCTTCATAGCCTAAGCTGAAGGACACCATTCACCCTGGGATGAAGTTGCCAGCTGAGAGGAACAACACCTCTCCCCTTACTGTCCCGCTACCCTGTGGGGTTTTCACCCCATCTAGGACTGACCCAAATTCATGTCCCTGAAGGCAGTTATGCGGTTTCTTAAAACGGCAGTCGGGAAAAAAAGATCTATCGAAAATGCCAACTCAAACCAAGGTGAAATCCTATAAACAAAAACTGCTGAGTTTTTCACACTTCCCCCTTATCACTGCCGAAGCCATAATGGCCAATCTTCCTGCAGCAGGGTGACATGCACGGGGTGCTGCAAGGCATCCCTGGCTGCGTGATCACTCAGCGAAGACAACCGTGTCAAGCTTTTTCTCTGGAGGTCCTGCTGTGATACCTCTCAGACAAACGGCATTACTCCCATTTCATGCTCAGTTTGCATGTTTGTGTTTTTCAGAAAGGGGAGGTGGGTTTTTTTGTTATGTGCTTCCCTGTAATTAATCTGTAGCACAGATAAATGCTTTCTTGTGCTACATTTCTGTTTCCCAATATATTCAGGTTTTATATCTCAGTCAACGTATTACCTCCCCCTGCAAAAGAATTATTTCTATAATCAGATTAGTGCTGAATTTATACTGAGTATGAAGTACAGCTTTGCTCGCTTGATTATTCAGTTTGCTATAAATGTTGGGAATAAATTCCAAGAGACTGAATCAAGCAATTTCCTTTTTACTACCTTTATACATATTTCTGCTTATTTGCCATGTACCTTTACTACACCAGCTCTAGTTGCTCAGAGTAGGCCAAAAATGATGCTTAACAAGATTGTAGGACCCTTCTGAATGCTGAGATAACAGCTTTAAACAATTTTTCAGGTAGAAGAATCCTTAAGTTTCCATGAACTTTCTTCTGAGGTAAGAGCTAGGTGAGTTTGGGCTTTTTTTGCACGCAGATTGCTCATCGTCCTGAAGAGCAGTTATGATGGTAAGCAACCTACCTACTACTACAGTAGTGACAACACTGGCACCACAGTTACTGTGTTAACAACAGCCCAGGTGAATTCACCCATTAAACCAACACCATTCACAACTTATTTGCATGAACTCCTATACAGTCAGGCCATGTTGTAATTACCCAGGTTAGGTGGATGGTGTCTCTGTGTTCTGCAAACAGTGCTCGCTGTGAGTGCTGTTGTTCATTTTAGAGTTAAAGGCAGGTGTTTTAAGACATTTCTAGGGCAAATATGCTGGATATGAAATATGGATATGAGTATGAACTGAGAAGATGCACAAGCAACATAATGCTTAGAAGTCCTAAGAGACTTCTTTATTTCATAAAAGTTAAGAAAACTCATTCTTGAGTGTTAGTGAAAGAGTTAATAAAGGTAAATTTTGAGGTTGCCAAGTTATTAATTTTCCATTCAGGAATGGGTTGCTCTGAATTCAATTATCCAGCAGCAGAAGTGCTTCCCAATATCTGATGGCATCTTCTTAAAAGTGTAAACGATGGTGTGCACATGACTACACACTAATCAGAACTGAAAGTCTTTGCATGTCACGTCAAGGTTGGCCGTTGCAGAGCGTGCCAAGGTCAGATGCCCTGAGCAGCAGGAATCGGCACCCAGCGCATGAGCCCAGCATCAAGGTGGATCGATAGCACAAGGCAGAGCACGGCCACTTCCCAGAAACCGGCTGTCCTGCTGACAGTTGAGCACAAGCCGAAATTACGTTCCTGCTTACTGCACCTGAATCAGCACTTGAGGGACAGGGGTGGTAGCGGGCTGTAAGGAACAGAGACTGATTTTGCTGCAGGCAAGCTTAGGAATCTGTTTAGGAGTACATTGGCTATGAATACTGTGAGAAGACTATGGGATTGTACTGATGCTAAGCTCTTTGACTTGTTTTACATATGCTTTACCAGTATATGATTTTGGATGGAAGTATATGAGAACAATGCCTTTGGTATTTTTTTTTCTTACTGTTCACAATTTTTCAGGGTTCTGGCAAACTCACTTTCATATAAACTTCCATCAAAAGCAAAAGTCAGGCTTTCAATATGTTGCCTTTTTTGGGGGATTCACCAGATCTTGAACTAGTTAATATTTCTGAGTTACTAGGAAAAAAGTACTTCATACTCTATTTCCTCCTGCTTTCTAGAAGGAGGAGTACTTGATCTGAAATAACCTCCTCTCAAACTAAGAAGTGTTCCGTGAATACTGGGGATCCTAGGGGGAACACAGTTTCCTTGGGAAATAACCAATGGGCAATTTGCTGCCCGAAAAATGCATCCATGGTGACTTGCTATCTCACCCCATCTGATGATGCACTGAATGGCAGTGGTTATCTTTGAATGCCGACTCCCATCGCAGCTGGTGTCTCTCTGGGGCCAGGAGTGGGCACAGGAAAGGCATATGGGGTGTTGTTAGCCACCCCTGCCACTGTTCCAGAGCATGGGACAGGTGTCCCCAGGAGGCCTAGATATTATTCCCCAGCAGTAGGGAAATTTTGTATAAAAAATACTTTTCCAGCATTTCTCACCATCTGGTTTAGTTTTCAGTGTCTCGAGGGATGAAGCTGCCAGTGCTCACACTGAGAGAGTCCCTCTGGGAGACAAACAATCAGATCAGGTCCCTGTGGCAGGTAGCTCTCCTTCAGTCCCAATTTTCCTACCCATAATGTTGTTCTCATTAATTTCACTCCTTATAATATCTCTGTGTATAAATAATTCTACTCTTTCCTCTGTTTTCAGAACCGTCAGGGATTTACAGAGATTGAAAGAAGTAAGCTACGGACTGAGAATATTGTAAAATGGATAAAAATGCACATCATACTGGCATAACCCAGGCCCCCTTGCTCACTCAGGTGGGCCACATCTCGATGCCCTTGCAGAGCAAGAAAGACAATAGCAGCATCAACGGTAACATAGCTTTTTTGGTATGGTATGGCACCTTTTTATGGTGTATAGTAAGGAATGCTTTAGTCTTCTGTTAAGGCAGATGTTGTTATTCAAACACTAGAGCAATATGAGCTGGTGCTACACCCCTTTTTGTGTATGTCTGTGTGTGAAGCTCTGAAATGTTATTAGTAAATAATAATAGCTGTACTTGATTTACCAATTCTATAACATTCCAGGAAAAATACAGGGTTGTATGTGCCTTCAGCTGCTGAGGGGAATAGCCAAGAGCAATCCAAATCTCCTGACCAGTTTAGGACATTCCCAGTTGGCCATCCTTGGCTAGTAAACATTCACAGGTGTCAGTACTGGTAGGCAGCAAAATTGTTCTGTAAGGTAACATCGAGAAAGCAAATATTCTCAGACTTACTTTCCTGGTGCCTGTTTTATAAGGTCTTTACAGTGAAATTGAAGTCTAGTGAAAATAACATCTTTCCTTCCCCTCCCATCTGAATATCTCAGAGCTGTTATACTCGTGTAGGCATTTAGCATCGTATGTCAAAAATACTGTCACCTCTGTTTCAGAAACAGTGAAACCAGGGCCCAGAGAAACCTCTGAAAGTCTGCCCGGGGTCACAGATTGAATAGTTCCAAAATGTAAGAGTGAGCACTGAGTTTCCCTTAACTCAAGACCATTGTCTCTCTCAGGATGGAGAAGAGGGTGTGTTAAACTCCTTGCGTTTGGTGGCACTGTTGGCAAAGCTCACAGCAGCTGAGAATCCCAGAGAGCAGTAACTGGGACATGGGAAGCCTGCTCCTTTCCCATGGCGTGGTGATAGCTGCGGTGATGAAGAGTGCTCTGTGGGGACTTGTCTCTTCTGTATCCATATTGTTCAGGCACCAGGGACTGGAGGCCGGGGGGTGGTTTCCAGCCGTCAGCAGCTCCTGCCAACTTCTGCCTCTCACAGCCCTGCAGCCCCCACGGTGCTGGGGAGGGTGAAGGTGGCTTGTCACCACACAGGTGGTGGCACCTGGCTCCCATTTGTCCTGCAGACAGGTTCTCCTGGAGGCTGTGCTTATTTCAGGGGGTTATTTCTATTTTTCTCCCGGTAGAAGAGGAGAAGGTTGACAGCCGTGACACACGGTCTCTTCCTCGGGCTACACCGCCAGAGCTGCTTTTCTCAACTGCAATCTCAAGTCATTTTAAATAACTCCCCAGCTGCTCTAGCACACTGTAATGTGATTAGGGCACTAACATCTCTGACCATATTGCTTCATATTGCATTTCAGACAGTAAATGCATTCCTCTCCTTGGAGCCACCTCTTCCAGATGCCCAAAACGTTTATAGCAGCACACGAATTCATCACTGTGACCCCATGGCAACAACTGCACTCGTATTCACCCTCTCTCCTACCACTAACAACAGCGATCCTGCAAGATTTGCACAAGAGCAACTCCCTCGACATCCCTATTTTGAAAGCGCAGTGAGTTTCGGGCCGTGGCAGAGGAGGCACAGTGGTTGTGGCAGGGACAGGCCACAGCACTGCCTGCAGCAGGCAGCTGGCAGCGGGAAAAGTACGGAATGGAGACCACAACAATTAAGCAACACATTCTGTTTCCTGCTACAGACAATATTTTCACAGACCATAAAGACACTTTTCGTAGCAGAGGCTGTCCTCTTTCTTGATTTAGTACCTATGGTGCTGACAGTTTAAAGTCATATTTATTTTATGGGTAGCTTTAAAGAAATCTCTGGGAGAGTGGCTGGAGCCTCTTGGCCTTTGAGGAGGATGGAGCGGGTCACTTTCTGCAGAGTATTAGCCCTTAAACTGGTGCCTATGGAGCTGTGAAGATTTTGCTCTAGGGCCAGGATTAGTGGGGAAAAAACCCTTTCTGCCAGAGAACCCACATTTTTGTGGGGAAAACTCTTCTTTCACTACACATGTTCAAGTAATCAAGGGAAACCCTTCTAAGAAAATAAATGTCAGAGAAATGAGATTCCTGAAGTCAGTTGTATTTCAGTCACATCTTCACTTAAAGCAATTTGACCCTATGTCAGGGACTTCATTTCCCTTAAGGAAAACCAGTAGGCAGTGTGGTGTCACGGAAAGAACCAGCTAGTGCGGGCCTGGGCAGCCACGCTGCTTGCTGAGGTCTGGGCTCCTGCAATCAGGAAAACCTTTCCATTTAACCATAATCTCTTAACTAGAGTATGCTCTGAAATATGCGGCTCTGTACACAGTAATGCTTCTCATCTTGATACAGCTGGTTAATTTTTCCAGTGGTCTTCTCCTCCTCTGACAATTATGAGCACTATAATGTAAAGACAAGCTAGGGAGCTGGGCTTTATATATGCTGCAATATGACATGTTTAATATCAGCTGAGTTTTCCCAAGATTGTGGGATGCTGATAACAAACTGAATAATACTTCTGCTCTGCAAGACAACCTGTGTAGTTTATCAGTCCGAAAAAAGGTTTATCATCATCTTCATATATAACTCTTGTGACAATGTGTCATGTGCCAATTTTATGGGGAGAAGCTGTCTTCTGAGACTCACTGCTATATATCATTTTTACACAGGTTTATGTTTAGTGGCACTTACTAGTGACTGAGATAGAGTGACACTCTCTACCATAAGATGAAGTTGTGTGAGAGCTTGGCAGTACAGCCACTACACTCCCTGTTAGGCTGGTGTCATCCTGTGAAGTACATCCAGTACTCGAATGCTACAGGCCTGTCCTATCATTTGATTAAATAATTATTTCTAATGGGAAAGAGAAATCAGCTCCTGAAAATCATATACTCATAGAATGATTTAAGTTGAAAGGGACCTCTGGAGGTCTTAGGGTGGGGCAAGTGTCAAAGGAGAGCAGGTTTCTCAGGGCCTTGTCCAGCTGAGCTTTGAACATCTCCACAAATGGAGACTCCAAAGCGGTGTGGGCGTCCTCTTCTGGTGTGTAACCATTCCCACTGTAAATTTCTTTTTCCTTGTGTCAGTCTGGCATTTCCCATGCTGCAGCCTGTGAGAGATGACTCTGTATCATTAGGAAAAGCCTGCATTTGTCTCCTCTGTGACACTGGAAGCCAGTACTTCCACTTCAGGCATGGGAGGAGGGCAGAGCAGTCCCACTTGGCTTGCCCTCCTCAAGGCTAAATTAACCCTGCTTCCTCTGACTCCTCTCACTCATCGCATGCTCCCGACCCTCTACCATGTGAGCAGCTATGTGCTGTACTTCCTCCAGTTTATCCATATTTATACTCTTCCAGCTTGTTGAGGCTGCTCTGAATGTCCCTGGCCTCCTGCATACCTGCCTGACTCCTAATTCAGTGTCACCTTGCTAAGAGCGCATCCCCTCCCATTGATCAGGTCACTGATGAAGGCATCACACCGTACCAGCCTCAGTATCCATCCCCAGGGAGCGCCACTTGCAACTGGCTCCTGGGTAGACACTGAAAAATTAGCCATGGTCCTTTGATCCCAGTAGTCTGTCCAGTTTTTATGTCCTTTCTTGTCCTTTCATCTAGTTCATACTGTCCTTGCCTGGCTATACGATTACTATCTACGGTACAGAGTGTTGAAAGCTCTGCTAAAGTCCACACCTGCTGTCCTGCCCTACCACAGAGCTAGACATTGCAGCACAATCAGGCTGGTGATTTGCCCTTCTTCCTCCCCTGTCTTTGTCTTTCAGCAGATGGAAAATCTCTACAGGATGTCATGTGTGCTCTGGAGAGTATGGGAGACACAGTGCTCGCTTGTCCAGTGGGAAGGACATGCAGAGGCACAAATTTCCATCGTATTCCTCCAAAGATTTTCAGGACAGGAAGGCTTTTCACAGCAGTGAAGGAGTGGAAGCCAAGTGCAGCACCTAACTCCTGCTAGCGAGAGGTGATGGCTGAGCATGGACTCAGTCTTTGCCAGCCTAGATTCTGAGATTTCTGACAAAAGATGTCTCTGACTCAAACAAGACCTTGTTTTGGTTTCACAGAGCCAGGCCCAGCATTCTTCACTGAAGGCAGCAGTGTCAGCTGCCAAACCCTCATGTCTCTGTGTACCAGGGACAAGAAATATTCTTTATTACTTGTGTCACCATTATTTACATATTTGCGTTATCATTGCACTCACAGACCAGGGTTCCCAACGCAGGACACTGCAGAAAAAGGCTAAGATAAAAGGATGGCTCCTTCCCTACAGCACTTGCATCTTAAGCTGCTATTTTCTTTTCTGCCAAGTGGCTGCCAGGTGCAGCTCTGTGTGTATGTGAGAAGCCTGAGTGTGACTTTTTTTTTTTTTTTTTAAAGATTTGCTGCAGTAAAGAGCTTTATTTTATGGCTAACAAGTCGGAGGGAGAACTGCCTCAGCATGACTAATTGTGGAGTACTGCAGCCCCACTGGTGCTGACTCACCCCAGTTACATGAGGGGGGGTCACAGCATCTCTTTACCTCCCCACGCTAATAAGGACCTCGTTTCTTTTAGCAACAAGGAGAACGCCAGCTCCAGACCTTCCAGGTCTGTTCTGTGTAAATGTCTGGGCAGGATTTATCCTTTGCACGCCTTATTCATATTCTCCTTCTTTCTCTTATCCCTGAGGATAAGGGAAAGTGTTTTTGCTGGGACTATTCATCAGACTTTATTAATGCACTTATGAACTGGTGTGGTGTAAGCTGTGGGGGTGGTGTAGAAACAGTCACCCATTTTATTTATATGGTTATTTGTTAGTGTAAGGGTAGTAGCCAGCCAGTGTAAGGTATATGCTCATGCCTTATCTCAGGGAGCAATAAATACCTGTGAAAGACAAGGTTAAATCTGGAGAAAGCACTGGAACTGGGTTTTGAGAAACAGAGAGCACAGACTTTTCAGCAAGATGCTGTTATTGTTGTACATTGATCACTGTTATCAATAAGTGTAAAGACAATAAAGGTTGAAGCAGATAAACCAGAGTAAGCTAGCAAGGATAGATTGGAGTAAGCTAGCAAGCATAAACCAGGGGTTTTTAGTATCAGGTAAGCTGGACAGGGAGGGGGCACAATATTCTCACCCTCTCTTCCACTTCTCTGTCTCTGTAGGATTGTCCCCTACAAAATACCCTCTCTGCTGCTTCGAAAAATAGAAATTGAGTAGACAGAAACTGGCTACCAGAGTAGAGGCATTAACAAAAATGCATTTGGCTAAACCGATGCAGAGGGACATAGCTCGCAGAAAAGATCCTTTCTTTAAAGGACTGTGTAGTTCAAAACAGGGCAATGCCACAAAATGAGAGGAGCACCCCTTATTTCCTCAGGGTCCTCCTTGCTAATGTTCATCGTTCGAGGGCTGCGGCTCATGTCTGATATATGAATGCCTGCTCTTCCATTAGGTTACAAAGCTTCCACTTCCTTTAGGAAACGTTGCGCTTGCCTGAGTCTCCTGAAATCCCAACATGATCTGCACTTTTCAGCTCTCTCCCGCAGACCACCCTGGTGGGGATGTGCCTTTGACAGCCTGCTGTCAGAAGGATTTCCCTGCAGGCAAATTCTCTTTTTAAAATTCCTGACAGAAATATCTTTTGAAAGGTTTCATTTTGTAAGCATCTTTCATTTGTTCCCACGCTGAAACCTCCTGGAAACTGGATTACCTTCCCCTGGATGTCTCTGATGGGTGTTCTTGTACCCCAAAAAAGGATGCAGGTTTTCTGGTCTGATTAAAGGAGTAATTTAAATTCAGCAGACACCCGGTAAACACGTCTGAAGATCTACAGTACGTGACATCTTGAAATAGCTGGAGTAGACTCTACAGCGTTAATTAGGAATTACGTACATGTCCAAAAAATATGTAAATAAAGTACAACAAGCTAAGAACACTGAAGATCACAAAGACTGAAGGTACTCAGCAATGCCTAATTACAGAGACTGCCAGTGTAACTAATTAATGAATCTTCTTTTTCAAGATGATCCTTCTAAATGACAAGGCTCTAAAATGTGACTTTTCCATTTTCATTGGAGATCAGGCACCTGAAAAGCCTCTCCAGTCAAAGAAGGAAAAAAAATGACACTTGCACCATGACTAACGCCCTGCATGGTTGGCACGAACAAGGTCCAGGGGTCCAGCCAGCTGGGAGAGCAGACAGCTGCGGACCATCTTTATGGATGTTGGTCTTAAACAGAATGTACAGCTGCTGCCTCCAAGCTTACGAAACTGGGGTAAGCTCTGTCCTAAGCAGAAACTTTCAAGGAACTTAAACATTTTTCCTTTCTATTACCTGTTTTTCTGAATTTAAATAAATGAGTCTAACACAGACAGCATGGAGTGGAAGAAGAAATGTTTGTAAAGCAAAGTCAGAGATGCACCCAAGTGCAGTAGAAGGACCTTTGCGTTGAAGTCACCGCAGTGCCTCTGAATTGATGCTTCTTTGTTTCCCAGATAAATCCAAGCTACCAAAGGAGAAGACAGCTTGGAGGGTGACTGTAAAGACACTCTGTTTAGCAGAAGAAACTGTTGGCCATGATTAAAGGAACGTGAATAACATTGAAGGCATCTGCCCCACAGTGGGACTGTGAGACCACTCATCCACTCATCAGCCACGAGGAATAGTTCAGGGAAGGAGAATGTCTCTAAATGGGGTTGAATTTCTCAGAGTTTTAAAAATGGGTTAATTTTCCCTGGGGCTTTGAACATGATGGACACAGTTACCCATCCATGACCCTGGCAGATGAACACACATATATAAGTGTATCTGTGTCTGACTGACACACACCACCCCTTAGAAGTGTTGAAACGATGCAGACCCATCTCTCTTGCTCCCAAGCTGGCCATTGATTTTTGCCCATTGTTGTAGAGGTAGGACTCCAAGTAGAGGTGTTACCAGCACACAGGGATATAATGGATTGAGTCAAAGTTTATAGCCCTTTATTGCAAAAGCTGTTGTTCCTGGAAGATATTTGTGGCAGTTTCAGAGGGAAATTTCAGTTTCTTCTTTATTTATTTTTCCTTTCAGCACGGAAAGGGAGAGATCATGTACTACATTTGTTTATTTTATTCAAACATTAGCGCTAGGATTTGTGTTCAGCGCTACTGTGCTTGCAGAGTGAAATTGTTAAATGCCTTTTTCTGTAGCTTTGCCAGTAAGTGGTGCTAGCTGCCCAGTTTTGCAACCCTTCCGTGAGAATGAATGGCAAGGCTACAGCGGGTCCCATTTTAAAGGGTTATGTTCTTTGAGGAAAATATGCAAATATAAACTGTTTGAACAACACAACTTGGGAAGTCATCCTCTGATCATTTTAGGGCTGTGATAGGCACATTTGACGGAGCAATGTCCGATTCCTTAGCCGTTTTTACAGTTACTGGCCACGGCACGCAAGCAAGCTCTGCACATGAAGGAGGTCGTGTTTTTACCAGCATTTGCTTGCCTTGTGCACATACTGTATTTGCTGAACAAGCACAGATTAATTTTATATATACTTATGCACATAATACCCTGATGCTGAATATGTGCCTGAATGCTGCAGTATTCAGACCTGCTGCAGTTCTGGATTCGTGTGTGGATGCCCCATCGCTAGAGGGACTGGCTTCACAGAGTCCTGTGGCATTAAAATCCCAGGCTTGCACCCAGTCATCCTGGAAGGGTTAAAAGGCAGAGAACCCTTTTCAGGAGGGAGAGCATATTTACCACTCAAAAACATGCTAACCGGGCATATATTCACCTGCATGCTTGAGTGGCTCCAAAATAGGGAAAATATTAATCCCATCATCTGAGTAGCACTTATCAGCAGAGGATACACTTAAGATTTTCTATCTTGGTCTTTTCAAGGAGGGGTGAGGTGGCACTGGAACTTCTCCCTGCTAAGAGAAATAAAAATGGAGGCCCAGCTGATGAGGAGGTCCCAGCAAATGTGCGTGGAGGCAAGGGGCTGGCTGGCTGTGGCGTGTGGCCGTGATGGGGTTCCAGGCCAGGGGTGAGGTTTTACTGATCATGACAGATCCCCCTCTGCAATGGGGAGCCCCTCAGGGGCAAAAAATGAGGGTTTCCATGGCACATCTAAATCAAACCTGGGTGTGATTTCTGTTGGAATGTGTGAAAAAAGGGACCGATGGTCATGAAGGACTTCATGGGATGGGGTCACTGCGTGCTCTGACTCGGGTTAAATACCCAGGACCCTCTGTATCTGTTTATTCATACATCAGAGCTGTGGGACTCCTCAGGAGGGAAGGGCTAGAGGTTTTCTTCCTGACAATGCCAGAGCAGGGAAGTCCCTGCAAAGGCAAGAGCAGCTTGCACCAGCAAATTTTGCAGCTGGGTTACCTACCTGTAACCCTGGAAGCGTTCAAGGCCAGGTTGGATGGGACTTTGAGCAACCTAGTCTAGTGGAGGTTGTCCCTGCCCATGGCAGTGGGGTTGGAACTAAATGATCTTTAAGGTCCTTTCCAACCCAAACCATTCCATGATTCTACCACCCTTGCTCTCATGCTACATTGTGTAGCCCTCCACAGCCCAGTCTCTCCCTCCAGAGTGAGTCCCAAAAGGGACTAGGGTGAGAGCCTGGTCTCTGAGGAGCCACCACCTGAGTGTGGTGCTTTGCTGCGTGGGGCCTGCTGTGAAGCCGTCTCCGTGCTGACGAGTTAAGCTGCACATCGGCTGGTGAAGGGTTACGGGTCTTCAGGCTTCTCCCTACAAGCTGAGGGCATTTCCAAGGGGTAGCAGCTGCTGAAAAGACCTAGGGCAGGTGCTACCAGAGGTTGGGCAGGGTGGTCAGTCCTGGAGGGAGAGCTTTGGGGAGGAACTCCCCTGTCATAACACTGCCCAGGTTTCAAGTCCCCTAAGTTTTGATTTCCACTGCAGGGGAGGAAAAAACCAAAAGGGAGAGGAGTCATCCTCTGCGGAGTAGTCCCGGAGGGTTGTCTGTACAACCCTGATTTCTGGAAAGGTGAAGGAGGAGTCCTCACAGCAGGAGGGAAGTTTTAATTAGAGCTACTCTTGCCCACAGAGAGGAGCTTGCAGGGAGCAGGTGGAAGAAGCTTTTAAACATTGCAATTGAACTGCCTTAATCAGAACATCTGGTAAATCTCTTGGGGATGGGATAGCGCTTTTGAAGGCAAAGGAAGGAATTTTCTTTTCTTGCTGCTGCAGGCAGCTGCTGCTTTTCCAAGCCCCCAATGCTGAAAGGTAGCCAGCAGCTCTGCCACTCAATGGGCTGGCCCCATGTCTGCTTCCTGCCGGGGAAAAAGGACAACTTTAACTTGCAGGTTGGGGTGAGAAAAAGGGGCAGCTACTCACCGACAGAGAAAACTTGAAAGCTTGCCCAAGGAAAAGAAAGACTGAGGAAATCCAGTGAAACATGTTTAAGGGTTTTGACCTCAGAAATCTCATCTGTTCTAGTGCCTGCAATAGAAATTGCTTTCTTGGAGTTGCATAGCTGCTTTGGTGGGAGCAGCTCCTCTGCCAGAGTGAGGCAAGCCTGGGGTTTGTCCTGCAGAAATGCACCTTTGGCATTTCAAAGTCAACATTTTCTCCTCTGTGCATTCCCAGCATAATGTGGATTTGCAAAGGTGACTGAAAAATGGGCTGCACAAAGTCATTAGCAACATTGATTTTCATTTCTGTAGCATATGCCAGTGCAAAAACATCCAGCGTTTGTAAGATGGATGGGTTGCACCGGCTGGGCCATGAGTGCCTAATTAGTTAAAATACACAGCATCATAAATGCCAGCATTGACAGTTGAGGCCTTGCAATGTCAGCGTGGTGAGCACCGTTAATTTGTGCTGACATTGAACCACTTCCTTGGCACGGATGCCAAATCCTCGCTTTGTACTGCAGCCAGAGCATTGCGTCCAAACGCAGGGCAGCGCGTTTCATGTGAAACCGTCACAAGTTACAGCAGTGATTGCTGTGAGAGGCAACAGCGGCAATAAAAGGCAAATATAGGCTCTGCGGGAGGCTGGCTAAGTGCTGCGACGTCCTTTTGGCTCAGCCTTCGTCAGCCCAAGAGTGTGCAGGCAGGGACTCCCCACTGCTCGGTGCACAGCTGTCCCAGAGAGGGGGAAGCCAGCTCTGCCGTATGGTTAAAAATCAGAAAAGGGATTGACTGAGTGTACATCCATCTCAACAAACAAAACCGCCTCACTAAACTGTACTCGGCTACCACAGAGCCTGGCTTTAGTCCGGGCAGCAGTAGTGGCAGGTTGGGCACCTGTACCAGGGCAGTGCTGGAGAGCTGTGCCTGAGAGGGTCCTGCCCCACACAGCCAGTTGGTGTGGGGGTCCTCTGCACCCATTCCACCAGCACGGGGGTCCTCTGCCCCCATCCTGCCTGGGAAAAGCTGCAGCCTCCAACAAGCCACCCCGACTCTTCTTCCTGCTTCCCCAGCGCAGTTAATGTAACCTTTGCCAGGGAAAGCATCCCATGAATCAGAGGGCACCGTGCCAGCTGATCTGTGAACAATTTAACCGATTTTTCATTAACCAGCAGCTTATGGAGAAGTTGCTAAATTTTATGGGCCATTAGCAGCTTCAGATGCTGCAAATGACTATGAAACTCAGGGTCTTGCAGTTTTGGATCTTGTAGGCTTGATAAATAGCCGTCATTGGGAGCACAGTGTTTTGAAGGAATGTGCTCAGGTGGCATTGCCCAATTTGAACAGGCTGCTGGTGGTGTGGGGATCCAGGGGGATGTGGGGGTGGGAGCAACAGCAGCAGCCTGTGAACCTGTGCGCACCTCCCCCCAAAGCGGGGAGTTTTCTTTTGGGAAGGTGATTCTGAGAAATGTTATCCTGGGAAGACAGTCCATGAAGTTGTTGGAGAGTGGGAGTGAGGCAGTGGAACAAACGTTAATTCAACCAATAAAATACATGTTAATTGAGTGCAGGGGAGGGCCAAGAATGTTGAGTGCTGTTCATGCATGCGTAGCCGGACATTTGCAAAAATGTCATTTATCCTCATTTTATGGCTGGGAAAACTCTGCAGAACCGCAAAATAAAGATCCCACTGAGCACAGGCAGGCCACAAGCTGAGCAGGTTTGGATACAGGTTTGTCCTGACCCTGGCCATGGGGCTGTGCTCTTTTGTTCACACGGGTACCACAGCAAACTGCTGCCTGCCCAGCTGGCTGCCTGCGCCGGGGCTGACCCTGACTGTCATTATTTCCCAGTTCCTGAAAGTGTTCCAGCAACTTTGCAACAGAAATAAAAAGACACTGCTTCTGCCTGGCTGAAATTGTCTTGTGTGGTAGAAGATTAAAACACGACATTTAAATCTAGGGTAAACGGAGATAGGGTGTTCACATTTTGCTTTTTGACTAATGTGCATCTTCTAATTCAAACCGGGCTGCTGCTGGCAAGAACAGCCTAGTGCACCCCTGGGCACAGCACAGAGTGGTGCTTGGCTGAGGACAGGACTCAAAATCTCTGCCATCCCCAACTGGCAGTGCTCCCATCTGGGGATAGGGCAGGAGGCAAAGCCCTGCCTGCCACTCACCTGGCAGAACGGCGCAGTCCCTGATTCCCACATGGGCAAACAGGCGAGGGCAGAGCCCAGTACTGCTTCCCACTGGCACCACACCAGGCTGGGCTGCAGCCATGCGAGACAACATGGCCCCAGACATGGGCTAAATAGACGGTGTTTTGGCCAACAAGCCTCATCAGCCTTTGACTGTCAACCCACGCATCCCAGTGCCAGCCACTACGGCCACCTGAACGCCAATGCATTTCTGGTGATGCCCATTTTGCTTTTTGATGAAAGGAGATGATGGGTATGGGCAGAACAGTGGAGGAGGAAGCTTGGGTCACATGCAGAGCAAATGCTCAACTGCAATTTCTAACCCCTTTGCAAAGGGTGCTGGGATTCGAGGGGCACAGCAGAGCTACGAGCGTGTTGGATAAGCGCCCTGCCTGGGAGGCTGCCCCAGCGCAGAGCAGCCTTGATGCCGACGCTTGCTGACACAGCTTGGCTGGTGACAGGAAGATGCAGTGATTCAAAGAGACAAACTTTGGCACCTCTCTGCAGGGAGGAGAGGGAAGAGATGCCATTTACATGCACTCCAAAGAAGGGTGCGGAAAGCCAGGGCTGACCCTGCTAATGAAGGAGGGACCTGAACTTCGCCTGGTGTGCCAAATCTGCAGAGGGCATCCCTGCAATCTCCAGCCTGCTGCCCACGGCTGGGACCAAAGCAGATGTGCTGCATATCCCTGGGCTTGGGTTTGTTTCTGCTCCTCAGTGTTGCATGGAGGTTCCTATTGGCAGACCAAGTTCATTTAGTAAAGCATTGCACAGGGGTGAAAAAATGGGGCAGCTTGCGCTCGCCACTGAGCTGCGGGCCAGAGCTGGACACCAGCACCCCAGCACCTGCCCAGCCAGCGGGGGCAACAGGGCCACGCTGGATGGCCACCACAGCTTTGAACCATGGGTGCTACCAGAGTTAATATGAAATGGAAAAAAGGAAGAGCTGTGAAAGTAGGCAGCTGGCTGCCAGGACTGAATGATAGCTGGTTGCTTATAGGCAAGTCAGATGTCCAGAAGTGGTACTGAGAATTAAGCGGGACTGACATTTAAAAATTAAAAGGTTTGTAAATAGGGAAAACAGGGATCAGCATTATGGACCCACTGGTAATAGGCATCAGAGTCTTTATTCACATCCACATCAGTGCTGCCTCACATCCAAAAAAAGAAAAATGCATTAATGCATGTGTCATCCACAAACCCCCTCAAAATATGATGAGCCTGAGTAGCAAGTCCAGTTAAGAGTTTATTAAATGATTGAAAGACAAACCCATTCCTGTAGAGGGTGCAGGCTGGACACCAGGACAATTGCGATCTCCTGAGAGCATACAATCAACACTCTTTTCAGTTCCTGGCCCTGCTGCTCTGGGGACCTTCCCAGAACAGTGAATGCAACCTCAAGATCATCTGGGGGAAAGTATGTATTTAATGGAAAAAGACTAGGGAAAAATCAGATCTGACATTCTGAAAGTATGTACTAATACATATTAGGTCTACTCAAGGCATAAAGGTGTGCTCAGATAGCACGTAGTGTGTATGTTGGCGATTCAGAGGGAGATCAGTCAGGGTAATATTACAGACATTTATCTGTGCTGCTTTGATCAGTTTTCTTTTGATGTTTCCCGAGTGAAGAAAATATTCAGGCAACGGATTTCTCTCTGCATTTTGGTACTTGTGTTTTGAAACAGAGTCATTAAAAGAGCGGGCCCATGAAGTTTGAGGAATGAACCTCAGCATCTCTGCACACTTGTGTATGAACTATCCAGTATTTGCTATGCCCATCCTTCCCTGGTTCTTTACTGCGGGTTTAAGGGGTGAAAAGGGTTGTTCATCTACTCAGAGTTTAAAGTATTGAATTATTTTCTGTGTGGGCCAGCCAGTAATCATCTCTGTCAGGTGTGAATGCATTTTGATGGCCTGGCTTGGAATCATACATGAGCCTAGAGAACAGTGCTACTAACTTTGAAAAGAAAAATATCTTTTTAAAATGGCAATGGAGGACCCTTTATGAGAGAATTACATGCCTGGAGAGTTGACAGAGCCTGGCATAAGCGTGTACGTGGCTCTGTATTTCTGACAGTGTTAGATGTGTGTCTCTCGTCAGTGTTATCAGAGGACTGCCTGGTCCAGTTGTAAAATTAAGCAGAAGCTTAAGTGTTGGCACCACGAGGGAACATAGATCCGCAGTTGCACCAAAACACTCACCGTGGAAGTAAGACTTTGGCTGACACCTCGGCTGTGATGGGCGCTGTCCCCCACTTCACCCCATCGCTGTTTCTCAGCAACCTCGACTTGTTTGATGTCCGTTACTTGGCAAGTGTCACAGCGTTACTGTATAGTCGGTGCTATCTCACAAACATTATAGACGCTGGTAATTTGCAGAGAGTTATACCTATACAACAGTGTGCTCGTTTCAGAGTACCTATTATCATGCAATATTAATAAGCCAGGTCCGGCCTGGCCACTGGCGACGTGAAATACAGCTGTATGTGGAATGTGATTTACAAAACACTCGTCTCCTGAGGACAGCCTCAGAAGAAAGCATGCTGTATTTCTTTCATACTCTTAAAAAAAACATGGCGTGGAATTTTTATTACTTTAATATCCAATATTCAACCCTGTTTGGACTCTACTATATTTTCTTTCATTGTAAGTTTCTGTGTATTTGTTATAAAAGGGTGTTAGGTGAGTTAATTCTTCATAAGGAGATGGTATGGTTTTGAGTTGAAAGGTCTTTATAGGTTGAAAATGCTCTTAAATTATGTGCAACGAGTCCCACAGAAACACAGTGTTTTATAAAGCTGGAAAGCAAACAGTTGGAACAACACTTCTTACACATTTTTAGGACTTTCTTTTACCATTTACCTACCAAGGATTAGAGGGTCTGTTGGACAACCAAAGTGTGAAAGGACTTTCGTTCAGGGTAAGTGATAACACAGCAGAACAGCAGAATGGATTATTTGCATCAGAGTTTACCGTGGAAGTGGAATTGTCTCACACTGAAATACAAATTGAGGTGATTTTAAACTAAACTGACAGAATTAGTGGTAGTGAATCACCAGGGTCACAAAGTGTTTATCCAAAAGTTAGTTGTGCAGTAACTGTCACAGATTGTCCGTTGTAGCAGGGAAAGAAAAGAGGGCAAATATGTTCAGGGCCGTGGGTCTTTAAAGAAGTCACGTCTGATTTCTTTACCAGAAAAAAGAATCTGTGAAAAAGATCAAATGTGGCATGGTAAGATCCGAGCTTCTCCAATCCATTCCAATAAACACTGGCAAAAGACACATAATTTTTTTTTTTCACATTCGTTGCACACTTGTATGAAATGTCCAATACTAAAATGAATCTAGCGTGGTTGCATAAGTGGCATGAGTAGGAATGAATTATTTAATTTTCATATTTTGACAATTCCATAAGCATTTAGTGTTGCTTTGAAGGAAACCAGGAGGAAATGAAACCCCCAAACCATTGACACTAATGGAGCAGGAGGAGCCCTGTAACTCCTACTGATGTGCTGAACGCAGGAGCAGCTCTTATAGGTCCAGTGCTGTTCCACAAAGCTGGGACTCAAGGCAAGTCTCATCCTTTTTCCAGATCAGAATAACTTAAATTTTATCAGGAAACATCAGGTTTGGCCTCTGATTCCATCTCCCAGACTCTGGATTTTTCTTGCACTTTATTGTTCCCTTTATTTTAGATCCCTTGTCTAGATTGTGGGCTCCTCACTCCACTCTGATTCCATCTCCCAGACTCTGGATTTTTCTTGCACTTTATTGTTCCCTTTATTTTAGATCCCTTGTCTAGATTGTGGGCTCCTCACTCCACTCCCTGGTGGAGTTTCTCCCTTTGGCTGAGTGTTTTTGGCTTTGGCCAAGCTTCTCAACTGTGCAGGAGCTATCAAGCCACAATCAGTTAGACTCATGTGTCTGCTGGTGAATAATACAGTGGTTTCCAAAAGGGAGCTAAAGCACTTTTGGGCTAAAGTTAAAGCCAAAGAGCTGAAATAGTGCCAGAGACGTGTGTGACAGGTAAGATTAACAGCACTCAGATTTTGTTTACTTTCATCTTTACAAAATTTTTTTTTAAAGTAAGCCTTTTCTACAAAGTCTTAAAAGTATTTAAACCCTAATAGAATAGAACCCCTACAGAGTAATTATTATCACTTCTCAAGATATCTTATAATTCACTGTTATCTCTTCCCTGGAGTATGATTTAATTACTGCCATTTCATATGCATTGTATTTTGTCTAATGTGACTGCTGCTGATGAGCAGGCATTGCTGAAAGCTG
The DNA here is from genome assembly GCA_027574665.1 of Rhynochetos jubatus. Taxonomy (NCBI): domain Eukaryota; kingdom Metazoa; phylum Chordata; class Aves; order Eurypygiformes; family Rhynochetidae; genus Rhynochetos; species Rhynochetos jubatus. The sequence goes on from CM050652.1 coordinate 17,000,688, forward strand.
ATAATGAGTTAGGCATCTGAAATCTCACCTGAACAGAGGTTAGAAATTGGTGCTCCTGGTGATGATTAACTGATGTTTATTTCACAACTATAAATAAAGCTCTACTGCCTAATTGTCATTTTGCAGAATGTGTTTTCACTATCTCTTTCGGATTTAGAGTAATCAGCATTTCTACGTTTTTGTTTTTTCTTTAGTGCAAGAAAGCAATTTGCAAAAGTTGTTGGATGGGAAGCAGCCTGCGTTACCTTAGTGGGCAATTTAAGCACAGATGGTTTTGGAAGATAAATTTGTCACATGACTCCCAGCCACATCAAATACACTTTGCAGACTATCAGAACCGAGGTTTGAATATTTTTGGTGGGTGAATAATGTGAACTGCATTTGCAAAAAGAATATTTACTGCATGCCACAAGGATTAATACCAAATACATCAAAATAACTCAGAGACCCTTGCTGCCAGTTGAACTTTAGGAAATGAAAGACTCGAGTAAGTGCTCCAGGCGTGGGTGACCCAATGTCTTAATCCAGCCGCCATTTGTTATTAGAAAACAAAAATCTTTGCTTGTCATGATTATCCCTCCCTGGTTCTGAGAAGGTTTTATTTAGAACTCATCTTTCACCAGTGTCACAGATGCCTGTATTCCTGGATCCTGCAAAGTCAAAACAGTTTTACTTTCCCTTATTCTGCAGGAAGAAAAACCTACAGAAATCCCACAGGTGCAGAAATCATTGCTTCTGGTGGGTACAAACAAGTGCTTTATGTATATACCTGAGATCCACTACCTGGAAAAAGCTTCCATCTCTATTAAATCTGAAGTGAATGTTTAGCATCTCTCCTCTGTAATCCCAAAGGAGATGATACCTCTGCCAGTGGATATATCCCAACACGCTTTGCAAAGGCAGGTAAACAGAAAGTCATGACACATCCCAGTCTTCCTTCTGATGTTGCCAGCAACTTCTCCTGGGGTCATTTTAAATTCATTAGTCATAAAATTATAATTGTGTTGGTTTTTCCCAAGAGGTTTTGTTAGAATAGGTAGATTTTGCTCGGTGCTCACTGCAAGCGCACGGGCAGAATGAACACTTGCTCAGGAAACGAGCAGGCTTTGATGAGAAGGGAAATTGTGAAGGAGCATAAGCAGTATCCAAGCTGTGCTTCTGCCTGACATTAAACAACACATGTTCAACGTTTCATGACAAACTGATACACAGCAGAAAGTTACTGAACAAAATCCTCCTGTCTGAGAATCTTGCCAGGGTCACTGTTGTGCCAGAAGATGCATGGTAGAGATTTTAAGAAGCCGTATCACGATACTGTGTCATTGGCAGATATTTTAAGAAGTAATGAAAAGTGATGATTTCCAGTGAGTTCTGTCACCTTAAAAATTGTCTCTCCTACAGTATCCTGGTCAACATTGATACCTTTAAGCCTAGTTCTTGGTAATGGAGCAGAGAAGAGGAGTGGCTTCTCCATGACCAGGAACTGCCACGGCCGAGCTAGCACAGACACGCCATTCAACCAGGTATCCTGCCCACTAGATCAAGAGAAACTTCCTTCCCCTACGTGGATCTTCATTACTAGGACATTGGTACCAGAATTAGTGCCTTGCGGTTTTTTGGCCAAAAGTTCCCACGGCGATGTGCCTTCAGCTAGTTGGAAGGGATGGCTGTTTACTGTCTCTTAACCCTGTAGATACCTGTGTCCCTGGATGATTAGTCTGATTCAGTGCTCTCTTCCCACAGTCTGACAGACATTCAAGTGCTTCTGTCAACTATGTTTAGATGTCTATTAACTAGCAGGGAGTTTTGAGATCTGTTTTCTACCCATATGCCATAGCAGTGCCAGTCTGTCCCCACGTTTCTGCTAAAAGCGAGGTAAGGTCCCAGGTGCTGGCATGAGTCCTGGGCACACCACATTGCTCAGGGAGCTGCTTGGCACCTTTCCCAAGGGAAAAGTAACCAGCATTCATACCTGCTGCGATCATCACGTCAACGTCCCAGGGCTGATGCTTGCAGGTCCAGCTGCCCTAAGAGCAGAGGGTGGGCCAGGGCCCCCCTCAACACATGAACAAAAAGGCAAATCCAAAGAAATGAAGTGACATGGTGAGTGTAAATAAAGCAGATAGATAAGAAAATAACATTAAAATGTGAAAGGATGCTTGGAAGGTGAGGGTTTGGTTCCTTTCACTCCCTAATTAATGAAATGCAACATTCAGGTAGTGAGACATTGACACCTCCCTCACCCAGTTATGCCTGAAACTGCAAACAAAAATACACATTGGATGTCTTTCCTGGTCCAAGTTTCACCCTTGGTTATGAAATCTGTTCTTATTTTAAGTTCTATGTAGACAGACAGCAAGAAAAAACATTACATAAGAACAGCAGAGGAAAAAAAACCAACACGGGAATATCCTGTCCTGCACCAATAAAATGGCAAAATTCAGATTCTTGCTTCTCGACACTCACCTCTGAGACCAGGACGAAGTTCATCAGAGCTCCTGGTGGCCTCCAGCAGCCCCACGTTGCCAGTAGGGCTTGGCAGCCGTGGGGTCCTGGTTTCCTTTGAGAAAGGAGCTTGTTGAGGGCACAGAAGGCTCTGCTGTGAGCTCGGGTCTCCCACTGCTGAGCAAATGTCAGTGCAAGAAAGCCAATAGTGTAAATGTCAGGAAGGTTGGTCTGCCCATGTGCCTCTATCCTATCTCCTTTGCCACAGATGCTGAAGGACATGGTTTTAAAATAGTCAGAGATAGATGCTTACATTCACACTAGCACATCGGATTGTTGCTTTCAGGGAAAATGACAGGACCATCTCTGAAAGGTGGATTGCTGGGACACTTCTGGGAAGCATGTTAGAGAGGTGGCATCTAGGTACATTGACCTTGTTCTCCTTCAGCCTCATTGCCAGTACGAGGACTCCTGGTTCCAGTAAAAAAGAAGACTAGAAAAATATTTGTATTTCAGTGAAGAAATGAGTTGCAGAGATTTCACATGAGATGTACTGGAGCTCTTCCAGGGGCAGAACTAATGGGAAGTCATTCAGGCACAGGGCTGAACATCACCATCCCTCCCCATCACCTCCATCATCTCCCCATTTGCAGCTCTGAATAAATGCTTCTAACCTCAAATGAATTAAGAGTCTCACATCAGTTACTGGTTTTAACTAAATATTTCTCCTAAATACATAACAATAAGTAGCTTCATATGTATTTGCTTGCCCTAAACCCATCTAACAAACTGACACAGATCAAGAAACAGTATTTTCTCCTCTGTTTGATAGCCAGAAGAACTGCATCACATTTTAAATTGCATTTCAGCAAAACAATGGCTGAGTAAAGCCAGCAAGGCAGTGGCTGTCTCCATGGCTTTGTCTGTACAAAGCCCAGCACAACAGGGCTCTGCTTTCAGCCAGCCCCTGAGCACTTCTGGAATAAACAGGATAATAGGTGACTGCAACCTTTGCTTAGAAATATTTATGAATAGCTCTGTAAGTGTCAGAAAACTGCACAGAAAGCTAGCTGCTGCTGTGGAGGCAGACCGAGCTCTGAGCAATTTGACATTCAGATTTACAGCACACTTTTGGCATCCTCTTGCATTTAGAAATGAATAAACCGCCTTCACCCATTTGAATTAAGCTGTTGTTTCATTATCTGCTACCTCTGTCTCCTTTTCATGTTATGTTTCCTTCAGGTGTGAAAAGTGGTTACACAAAAGAAAGAAAGGCCAGGGAATTTTTAAATGCTATCATTGCCCAGGCACCCACTTTCTTTTTCTGTGTAAACTCTAGAGCAGAGCACGTTCTTCAGAAGAGATGAGAAATAAAATGGTGGTGACGTTGAAATGCCTGTGAAATGTCTATGCAACATATTCGTTAATAATTCCAGTGGAGAACAGCTGGAAGCACACAAGCAGGTGTTTGTACTCCAACACGGATCTGGTCCAGCTGCCTAATTACCACTTGTAATTAGAATAGCTAAAATATTATTGTTATCTATAAAATCAAATGAGCCAGCTCTCTCAACGCGTAAATAATTTTCAATCATTTTTGTTTTCTCAGCAGGTGGCAGGGAGGGCTGAGGCTTTCAAGACCTCATCTTCCTTCCACATGTCAGACATAACAACCTGGACAAGTCACATAGCATTTCTGTGGTTCTGCCTGTGCTAGACCTAGATGCTCATTTCTGAAAACACATTTATCTCAACTTACACTGAACTTTGTTTGCAACCCCCTCATGCATCAGAGTGGCTTAGCACAACCACTGACCACAGCCAGCGAAGCTCCAAGTGGAGAGATTTTTGAGTGACAGCTGCAGCATTTTAGAATCATATAATGGTTTGGGCTGGAAGGGACCTTAAAGTTCATCTAGTTCCAACCCCCTTGCCTTGGGCAGGGACACCCTCCACTAGATCAGGTTGCTCAAAGCCTCATCCAGCCTGGCCTTGAAAAAAGCTTGGGGTGAGGCATCCACAGCTTCTCTGGGCAACCTCTTCCAGTGCCTCACCACTCTCTCCGTGAAAAATTTTTTCCTCATATCTAATCTACATCTACCCTCTTTCAGTTTAAATCCATTAGCCCTTGTCCTGTCACTTCATGCCCTTGTAACAAGTCCCCCTCCAGCTTTCTTGTCAGGAATTCCTTTGTGCTGCTCTTCTCCAGGTGCTCTCGTGCTGACCTGTGATCCTTCTCCAGGCTCTGGGCATCTATTGCTGACACTGGCATCAAACTGGTAGGAAGGGGATGGATTGAGGTTCCCCTCACAGAGCAACTTCAGTTTAAAGCCCTCTTCACCAACTTGGCAAGCCTATGACTGAAGATGCTCTTCCCTTTCTCTGACAGCTGGACCCCATCTGTCCCCAGTAGACCAGGTTTCTCCAAGCGAATCCTATAGTGTAAGTAGCCAAAGCCCTGGCTGTGACACCAGTCCTGTAACCATTTGTTGATTTGCCAGATTCCACTGGCCCTTTTAAACCCCTTCTCTTTGATATGGAAGATTGATGAAAGGACTCCCTGCATTCCAGAGTCACTTATTGCCGGTCCCAGGGCTCTGTGGTCCTTGAAACTCCTCACACTGCTCCTGGCTGTATCACTGATGCCCACAAGAAAGAACAGCAGTGGATAATAGTCAGTGGACACTACCAGGCTTGGTAGTGTCTCAGTTACATCCCTGATACGAGCCTCTGGTAAGGAGCACACCATCCTAGGGAATGCATCAGGTTGGTGAATGGGTGCCCCCGTACCTCTCAGAAGAGAGTCACCTACTACCATCGCCTTTCCTTGGTTGTTCTGGTGGTTAAATGAGGAGCAGATCGAGCTGTGTTACCTAGCTCCAGCATCTCTCCTGATGTGACAGGTCTTTCCTCTTCAGCCTGAAAAGTGGTTCTGCAAGGGCACATCAGGCTTCATGGAAAGTCTCTTCCTCCTGCTGGTCCTTGCCATTGCAACCGTCCTTTTTTTTGGACGGTTTGTGGCTGTTTGGCTGTAGGCTGTGCATCCAGCGTAGACTGCACTTGGAACCAGCTATCTAACTCCTTCTCAGCCTCCCTGATGTAACACAGCCTTCTCACTAGCTCCTGCAACTCAGCCGTTGCTGCAGGTGGCTCTCCTCCTGGGCACACCTTCTGCAGGCAAGGCTGCACCCTGTACCCGCCCAAGAGAAGGGTCTGGGCACTTCCTGCAGTATGACGTCTGCACGTTCTGGTTTGGTTTTCATCAGACCACCCTGTAACACACCAATTTTTCTGCTGTCTCTCATGTGAGTTGTGCCTGTCTCTGAAGGAAGGAAGTGCTTGATTTGGTGCTCTGCATGCCCAGTGGCAGGGCTCACCTGGACTCTGGTCATCTCCTGTCCCCAGGTGCTCCTCCAGCCTCTGAAGGTACCAGAACCCCCCCAAGACCCTCCAGAGCAGACTGCACCTGCAGAAAGACTGTATCTTGTTTACAGATTTCTCTGACCTGCTCTGATTATCATTCCTGTCACCACAGCATCTGCATGCCTTACAGAAACACAGTGCATGATGATGTCAGCGCCCATCTTTCATGGCGTTCACTGTCTCGCCCTCTCTCTCATCTATACCATTTCACTCTATATTTCTCTCAAGATACCTCCTTTTCTGGAGGCTGCTATGCTACAGTTTTCCCCCTCACACATCCTAGGTAACCTCTCTTTCCTCAGTCCCCAACATCTGTGCTGCCTTCCATGAGAGGTTGATAAACATACACAAGTCAAAGCCCAGCAGAAATCTCCTCGAGTAGTTTTGGAGTGAGAGCACCGTTTACGCAGTCCCACAGGTCGGTGAGAGCAGGAATTAGCCGTCACTTCATTTAAGAGTTTGAAGGGCAGAACTTCGAGTCAGAAACTTGAAACTGTGAAATGACGAGCATCTCATAAAAGCGGTTGTTGCTGACTGAGAGGTGAGATGGAGGGAGGGAGTGAGCGTGGGCTGGGAGCTGAGCAAAGCACAGGCGCTTCTGCTGAGGAGCTGCCTGAGTGATGTGTTTGTGCTGTCTCATAATTAACACCTAGCAGTTTTTAAGCTGATAGTAGGCGCTTGTATCGATTAGGACAATTTGCTAATTCTATGTCTCTGTCAGCTATCTCTCTCTAAAAAATAGGACAAAACATTTACCAAAAGTGTAAAATTAATGTGCCTGAATGCTCTGAATCTTTGCAGTCATCGTGATGTCTGGAGCACTACTCAGAGCTCTAAATACAGCCATCAAACGCCCTCTGTGGTACCCTGGGATGTCCACTCTACACCATCCAGCTGCCTCCACAGAGGAGCACAGATCCGTAAAGGGTTTCTTGTGTTATCCCCATGGGCCCCATATGAATATTCCCCAGATCCTTGGGTTTTTTACATGGCGCTGGATACCTGTGTTTGGGTGACTGGATCAAGACACTGAAGTCTTAGATTTGATCAATGGCACCCATGACAGTATAGAAGGGGTTTTCTTTAGGTCCTGTCCAACAGTCCTTGCAGGACAGACGGACATTGACAGAAGCAGCTACAGGAGCCCAGGTGCCTGAGACAGCTCGCCATTACCCTGACCTCACTTAGCTCCCAACACTTGGTTGGTCCTCTCTCACGCTTCTAACTTTGCATTGCTCCATCAATAAGACACTGGTGTTTTGAATATAGTTACAGGCAAAATAAGTTGTGGAAACAAATCCTTAAAGCTAAAAGCACTTAATTACAGCTTAAACCAAGGATATAAAATCAACTTTTCTGGGGAAAAATTTGCATGCACTCTGAATTTATGGGCATGCTGGTTTTGGCTGGGATAGAGTTAATTTTCTTCATCGTAGCTCATAGGGGGCTGTGTTTTGGATTTGTGCTGGAAACAAGGTTTTACACAGAGATGTTTTGGTTGTTGCTGAGCAGTGCTTACACAGGTGAAGACCTTTTCTGCCTCTCACCGCACTCCACCAGTGACTAGACTGGGGGTGCACAAGAAGTTGAGAGGGGACACAGCCAGGACAGCTGACCCCAACTGACCAAAGGGATATTCCATACCATATGACACCATGCTCAGCATATAGAGCTGCAAGAAGAAGGGTTGGACACACGTTCAGAGTGATAGAGTTTGTCTTCCCAAGTAACCACTGCATGTGATGGATCCCTGCTTTCCCGGGGATGGCTGAACACCTGCCTGCTGATGGGAAGTAGTGAATGAATTCCTTGGTTTGCTTTGCTTGTGTGCGCGACTTTTGCTTTACTAATTACACTGTCTTTACCTCAACTCACAAGTTTTCTCACTTTTACTCTTCTGATTCTCTGCCCCATTCCACAGGGGATTGGGTGAGGGGGAGTGAGTGAGTGGCTGTGTGGGGCTGAATCGCTGGCTTGGATTAAATCATGACAATGAACAAGAGATTGATTACAGTGGAACTAAGGCACATTCATAACTTGCTAAATTAAGCATCTTAATTTACGTACTTTCATTAACCAAATGATATTCTGCAAATGTTTTATTTTGCTTGAAAGTGTGACCCATTTTTTAAATGCTAAAGAAGGAGTAAATTTTTCCCCTTTTCCTCTCTGTCAGTGAAGAGCAACCCTGCCTGAAAATCAGGTGCTCAGGCTGAACATTCAAAATGGGTTTTCAAAGTCTTGAATTACTTTGTAAAAGTTAACACCTATTAGTATATCTCAGGTGGAACTGTTGAAGAGCAAGAGGTCTGATTAAAGAGGGGGGCAGCTTAGTAATATTTCTGTAGCATGTCAGGAGTAGCTATCATGGTCAGGCCCAATAATCTGGCCTTCTGCATTAGAAATGCAGTTACAGCTAATGATGAATTTGAGAAATGGTAATAATTATCTAGCTCAATTTATCTGTTCTAACCTCAGTCAGAGACCAAAGTAGTAATTGTTGTTGTTCCTAGTTGAATGATGGAGGTTGCTCTGCTCTAATTCCTACCAGCATCATAATAGCCAACAGGTAATAATGACAGAGAATTATAGACTTTGCTCAAATGTTGTCAGACTGGACTGAGGCATCACACAATTCCACTATATATATAAAACCCATGTTGGAAATACTAAAAAAAAAAAAAAAAAGCAAACATTCTAAATAAAATCAATTATTAATTGGCTGTCTGCATTTGCCCTTAATGCGTGAACCAATCCGGGGCAATTCTGCTTAAGTAACACTGTGCTGGTTTTAATTTAGATGTCATAGCAAAATGGTTACTATGAATGTTTGTCTAACTCTGTCCAGCACATTTCAGTTATAGAGAAAAGAATTAAATTGCCATTTTTTCATCTCTTTGTTATTTACTTTATTAATTATACATTTTAAGTTTTAAAATGACACAAATGACGTTAACGAAACTTCTAGGCCCCTTTTCAATTACATCTATGAAGGCCAAGAAATGTATAATGTTTCCTTACTCAGTGAGAATTTTAGCAGAGCATTTATAGTGTAATAAAGGTTTCCTTTTTTCTTTTTTGGCTGTGTAACTGACTTGGCTCCTTATGGTCTTTGGCAAACATGACGTTAATTAAATGTACAGATCATACTAAATTGTAAGGTGTTGCAAAACCCAGGATAGATGGCAAAATAATAAAAAGGGACCTGCAAAATTTAGAGATATAAGTAGGCAATAAAATGAGATTCAGTTTGGAAAAAAAGCAGTCAGGAAACAATGAAAGCAAAATATGGAAACTGTACAGTAATAAGCTACATGGAAAGCAGTAGTGAAATTAAAGACTGTAAAAAACCCAGGGTGATGGTCATGAGTATATAAACTGCAGTTGTCATGTGGCTGTAAATGCCAACCCCATGAAGTGGTAGTTTGAGAGGAGGCCTGTATCCATCCTGTGGTGTACCAGTACGGATCTAAACCGAGAACAAATCCACTGATACTTGGGCCGTTGTAATTCAGCCTACGATCCATTTCATTAATTGCACTAGTCTTTATTGCCACATACATTGCTGCAGTGCCTTAAATATGCTGAATATAAACACTCTCTTTCTGAAATAGCTGGCTACATAAAACAGGTACAAGAAATAGTGATTGGCAACTGGGAAGGTTACCCCAAAAGAAGAGCACATAAAGAAAATGGGAATAAATACACAAGATCATCAGGAGTAGAAGAATAGTAGAAAGTTTCATGTCAGTGATACGTACTGTTGCAAAGGAGAATGTATGCAAAGATGAAGGTGCCAGGCTCACAGTCCAGCATGACGAAGTGTAAGAGACAAACATGGCCAATGACTGGGAACAGGCAGCATGGATTTGCCAAGGGGAAGTCAAGCTTGGCCAATTCGAAAACCTTCTGTGATGAAATGACTGGCCTGGTAGATGAGGGGAGAGCTGTGGATATTACCTACCAGGACTTCAGTGAGGCTTTGAATGCTCTCTCTGTAAGATCCTCGTAATGAAGCTGATGAAGTATGAGCTGGATGAGCAGACGGTGAGGTGGGTTGAAAACTGGCTGAATGGTAAAGGCACAGAGTGTGGTGATCAGTGGCATGAATAATCTGGAGGTCAGCCACTTGTGTTGTACCCAGGGGTCAATAGCGCATCCGATCCCGTTCATCGCCTTCATTAATGACCCGGATGATGGGTCAAAGTGTAGCTTCAGCGAATCTCCTGATGACAAAAGTGGGAGGACTGGCTGATAAGGCGGAGGGATGTGCTGCCACCCAGAGGGACTTTAACAGGCTGGGCTCATGGGCTGACATGACCGTCATGAATTTCAACAATAAGGTAAACAATCCTGCACCTGAAGAGGAATGACTGCAGGCACCAGAACATACCGGGGCCACCCAGCTGGAAAGCAGTTTGGCAGAGAAGGACCTGGGGGGTCTTGGTGGACATCATGTTGAACATGAGCCAGCAATATGTCCTCACTGCAAAGGATGCTAATGGTATCCTGGGCTGCATTTGGCAAAGTATTGCCAGGAGGCCAAGGGAGGTGATCTTTCTGCTTTATTCAGCTCTAGGGAGGCCACACCTGGGGTCCTGTCTCTAGTTCTGGTCTCCCCAGTACAAGAGATAGATGGACATACAGGAGAGAGTGCAACCAAGGGCATGAAGATGATGAAGGGGCTGGAGCATCTCTCCTATGGGGAAAGGCTGAGAGAGTTGGGACTGTTCAGACTGGAGAAGAGAAGGCTCAGGAAGATCTCATTAACATAAGATGGAGCCAGGCACTTCTCAGGGGTGCCCAGTGACAGGACCAGAGGCAACAGGCACAAACTGAAACACAGGAGGTTCCAGCTGAATGTCAGGAAAATCATTTTCCCTGTGAGGGTGACTGAGCATTGGCACAGGTTGCCAAGAGAGCTTGTGGAGTCTCTGTCCTTGGAGTTGCTCAAAAGCTGTCTGGCCATTGACCTGGGCAACCAGCCCTAGGTAGCCCTGCTTGAGCAGGGTGTTGGAGCAGAAGACCCTTCCAACCTCAACCATTTTACGATTCTGTTACAGGAGGTTGAGCACAGCACAGTACTTAATCTCTGGGATGATAATATTTGGTGGTCATACACACACTGCTATGGATATAATTTTAATATTCAGTCACAGGAGATGATCCCTTTGTTGGCTGGTTTTAAGATATTTCAGTTAAAAATTCTATTACAAAAGGATAGTTTGTATGTGTGTTTTGAATTTAAAATTTTAAATCACATAAATCAGCCAGAACAACATGATCTTTCTTATCTAGAATACGATGAACACAAATCAGTGAAGGAAAAGTTCTGCATTTATTCGAAACACAACACCCAAGCAATTTTTAAGGATTATTCAAGTAATCTCAGATACATTCTCCATACAAATAGGAAGGCGAGATCCATTCAGATTAGTGTATTTTGCTACTGTACCGTTTTTTTCATACACAGATAGCTATCATCCCCATAAATGCCTGAAAATGGTTTTCTTTAAACCTGTGCATATCCAGTTTCACCAAGCAGTTCAGCCCTCTGATAAACTTTATCCGAGCTGCATTCCATATCTATTAAAGGAAGATTGCAATATAGCCATTTTTGGGCGTAGAAAAATAGTGGGTTTTTTTCTACACTGCACCATAAAGTGTCATCAGTAATTTTTTTCTGCTGACTGCAACTGCAGTACTGATGTGTTTTTCATTCGGTATCCAAAGGACCTTGTATCTCCAACCTGGATCTGCTATGACCAGGCAGACAACCTACCTGTATACACATTGCCTGTCTTCTCAGACTCAGCTGGTTCTGCAGTTCTCCAGCAGTGGGCTTTGCTCCAGAGATCCCCACTGGCTTTACCTACCCTTGGCCTGGCTTTGCCTCCTGCCTTCAAACTCAGGCTGTGCCCATGCCACTGCAAGCTCTGCCTGTGCCGGCGGGGTGATGTACTGGCTGCCAAGAGCCTCCCTCAGCTGCTCCCTGAATTCTGCTTTACACCCTCAGCAGCCCCCCGGGAGCGCCGAAGCCTCAGTAATGACATCATTTTGTAAATAGCAACCATTTAAGGCTCACTTTTCTTCCTTCCTGGTATTTTAAAAGCAGGAATGAGAATAGCTGGAGAGTTTTATAGCATTAGGTAAATTGAAAGACAGATTGATTTACCTTTCCTACAACATGATGTTTTAGTCTTTTCAACTCAGAATAAATTTGCCTCTTAAAACTGTTTCAAGGTGTCAAACAGGAGTAATATAGGATAGCCTTCAGAATATTAAGTTACTGAAATTATCATCTCTTTGTACTATCTGGCATATGTCATGAAATGGTTTATGAATAGTAGAAACATATAAATAGACCTCATACCCAACAGTCTTTGGATTGTCTTGCAAAATATAAGCGCAGAATATACCAGAAACTAAAGAGTTGTAAAAAAAATGTGTGCACAGCTGGAAAACACTTCAGCAAAATCCCAAACATCCTCAGAACAGAAATCTCTAAACACACAAAATCACACCTGGATTTACACTTATTCAGGAAAGAGATATTCACTTAGTTTCCATTTCATTTACAGTAGAGGTGTAATTTTTATTTGAAGGGAACAAAAAAATAACAAAAAACCACAGAGGAAGTTAATTTTAAAAAATGAATTTCACATCCCTCTTACAGTAGTGGCTCAGTGCTGTGCCCAGAAGAGGGTTTTGCCCCCCCCAGGCCCCACAGGAGATAAACACAGTTTTGGGGCAGAGGGGACCCATCAGGAGGAGCCTCCAAGTGCCAGCACGGCATCTTGGGCAGACAGAAGAACTGGGCACATCCTGGGCTGGGAGGACACGAGGATGCATTACACCTTCCCACAGCTTCTTCACCAGCCCCTCTTCTTAGTTTAACAAGCCTGATGGAGAGTTTTAGTTTGTTTTGAGAGATTTCTAACATACTTTCAGGGAAAGCTCCCTGAAAAGAGAGAGGTAGAGCAGTGCCAAGGGTGTTCCAGCAGCATGTCTCCCGCAGGAACCAGGCAAAGGGCATTTAATTGGGGTGAAATATACCCCAAACCCAAGCGGTCTCGCTGAAGGATGCGTGCCTTCTCACCGCAGCGCTGTCGTTCAGACACGTGCATCAAACCTGACTGCAGAAAGCCCTCCTTGGAGATTTGTCTGACTTAAGCCTCCCAGTGAACCTGCTGGGTTTTGTTCGTTCCCCGTTTCTATAAATGAAACCACTGCTCCTGCAGTCGAAGACAGGCGGGTGTCAGACAGTGTGTCTCATCTCTGCAGGGGGAACAGGCACACAAAAACCAATCCTTAAGCATTTGTGGAAATTATGTACGTACATCATTTATGCACCAGTGGGAGAAAACACCTCACCTTCCTCCTTCCTGCAATCGCTCATACTAATGCTTCCTGAGGCTGATGCTCGCTGTAATTATTATTAAGGTGTCACCAACATAAGAACAATTGAGAAGTGGACATGACCCTTCAAATAAAGACAGGTTTGAGATACAGCAACTCATTATGCAAGTCGTTTTCACAGAAGGAATTAAAAATAATAGGATGGTGGGTTTTTTTGTTACAAAACTGGACAGTGGCACAACATAAATCTTTGCTTTTCATGAGTAGCCTAGAACAAAACAGCAGATTGGACAAAGTGTGGATCTGCCCTGCGTTTCGGTACATCACCGAGTTGTAACCACTTCGCCCAGGTTGTTAAAAGCCAGTCCTGCGGATTGCCAGATCTCAGAATAGAGATTAGATCACCATTATTAGCAGATAACTTTATTTTTCAGAATTAGATTCTATATGGGTGAACAGAGAATAGCAGGAGGGAAAGAGTCGTTTTTACAGATGTCATTTTTGGAATATACCTGCTGACATTTCAATAGAGGTTTGAGGCTGTGAAGGCTTAATTTAAAGAAACAGCAAGTTAAACTCCCCTTTGAGGCTGGAAGTGGATTTGCTCATTTCATTAAGCGGCAGAGCTTGTTTGACAAGTAAGTGAAGTCTGTCTGCAGTATCAGCTAATCAGGATTATCACATTTCCTGGGGAGAAGATCCAGGTTGAGCTGAAAGCCATTTTCCTGGTGTTTGCATCCCTGTGCACCTAAGTACATATGTTAGGCTGGAGCTCTGAGACAACCCCATGGATGACAATAATGAGAAGTACCTTACTGCTTTGCTGCACGTCAGACCCGGTGTAGGAATTACAGTTTTCTAAATCACAGTAGTTACCCTGCAGGGCAAAATGCCACCAGAGTCACAGCCCGCTGCTGTTAAACACACTGGTGGCACACGGCAGGTCGGGCTTTAGCAGGGACAAAAGGCATGAGGACAACAGTTCTGCAGCAGGGAGAGATGCTGCCCTTGAAGCAAGACCGAAGGGCACTGGATTAGGCTATATTAGCCACCCCGCACCCTGCCTACGCTCCCACTGCAAGCACATCAGATGGCAGCTGGCCAAATAGGGAAGATTTTGCATTTCGTGTGTATGGGTCTGGTACTCCTTTCTCGAAGAGGATGGCCAAACCCGTGGTGGCTTCCTTGGCCTTCCTCCGGCACTGAGTGGCTAAGTCATATCCTTAAAGCCAAGCATGGGCTCAGCACCGGCTGATAGACACCGAGGGGGGTGGCTGGCAAAGCCCTGTGAAGCCTTTTCCTGTGCTGCACAGGGTGTCAGAGACATAGACTGATCTATGCTTAGGGTAGGTGGTGTCTTCCTGGTCTAGCTCTCGCTGTCGTGGTGGATGTCACCACCTCCTCTGCAGGGTTTGACAGCACTTTTAACCCACAGCAGCTGCCTGTCTGCAACAGGAGAGGTTACTTTCTGAAGATGCTGAGCTGTTGGTAAAGCACAACCTGGACTATCCAGGCTTTATTCCAGCCTTGTGACTACCTGGGGGCTCTTGGCTCCAGCACTTTGTTCTTCCAGCTCAGGGCAGCCCTGCTCATTAGCACTGACAACATTATCTGTCAAGCATTTTTGCATCCATCTCTCCAAGCAACTGCGGTTCCAGAAGGAGCAACTGTTTAAATTTTTGTTAGCTTTGTGTTAGCTGCTAGGAGGTGAAAGCCTACTGGCAATCTGGTCTACACCATCTTTCTTGATCGCTTCCACAAACTGAGTAAGAGAGTAAATTTACATTAAAATATGCAGCATTGCACCACCCACTGATGCTGATTTCCCCCAGCAACTTCGCGTGCTGTGTACGTTTGAAATATATGGTGCATTGGATGGAGGCTGGGCCTTTCTCCTTGCCAGCAGCTCCAGACTCCCATGGACTGCTAGGGGAAGCACAGCAGCCTCGGGGTTATCAGTGCTGTGCACACCGATGGGGAGCCACACTCCCGCCAAACAGCAACAGCACCAGCGTTTCTGTGTGCATGTGTTAATACTGCCACCAGCACGGTCGCTTGACAGAATCCAGAAAACAGAACTTTACTGGCAAAATTGGTACAACCTGGGCTTCCTTCTTCCCTGGTGTATTCGTTCCGTGGTCTCAAGGCAGTACTAAACACTAGCACTCCATCATAGAATACTTTGCGGTCTCTTAGGAGCCTGGTAGCCAGATTTAATAAAAAAGTGCGCTAAGATAAAGAGAAAACACAGTTGGAAAATGTTTGGGGTTTTTTTTTGTCTCCATATCCGCAAAAAGTGCATATGATGGCGACTTCTCAGAGGTGGAGGAAGAGCAGTAAAGTGTTGAAATTAAAATGCACAGTCATGCTAGCAGAGCTAATTACAGGAGCGCTCCTGGCCATTCTGGGTTACATGAGGAGCCCTGAACGTAAAGCATCCACTGTGCGAAACGCAACCTGAAGGTTTTGAAGGGAAATAGAAGTGACTTTAATGAAAACAAAGGACAAAAGGGGGACTGACAGTATAGAACCCCCTTAACTAGCTAGAATTGAGAAGTTATGATGAATTACAAGCGAATTAATTTCCTGAATTAATGGTTATTATTTTCTGAATTATCATCTTGGTGGACGATGAGGCTTTTCACCAATGCTAATTTTTTCTGTGGTAAAGATTAGGATGTAAGCAGTGCTGGAAAGCATATAAACTGCATATTAGACAAAGTCTTCATATCAGAGAAGTTTCATCTTAGTTCTCACCTGTAGATTCACCTTTCCCACAGCAATATTTGGTTTCATTAATTCCACCCTGGCACAAAATGCAAGGGTTCAAACCCTCCAGAGGATGCTATTTCCTTCTATTCTATGTATTTGAATATTTTAGATGTTCCTTTTAGGCAGTTTTAGTTGCAATTGATGCACTGTTTTGGAGGAGTTTTTCATTGATGCACTGTTTTGGAGTTGTTCACTGGCGACCATGATGATGGTTCTGATCTATCCAGTTTATCTGACTGTTTGTGAAAACATTGCTGTCAACCGGTAGCTACTGTTTAAGATTCAGTGAAATTTGGAGTCATCTGGGGATTGTGGAACTGAAGTGTCAAGATGCTGACAGAAGGTCTCTTCCTCCCGATGGATGGTGAAGCGACACTCGCTCCCTTCCCCTGGGTCCTCCCTAGCACTTGTCACTGCCAGCCGCAACGTACCCCAGCAGCAGCAGGGATGTGTTGTGTGTGCAGGAGTATTACGTGCTGCGCCACAGACAATCTTCTCTGGATTGAATTTGATACTGCTGAGTAAGATACAAGACCTGATATAGAACAAAACAGGTAGCGAAATGTACTGTCTGTGGACAGATTTAACAACTGGAGAGTTTACAGAAAGCACAAGGAAGCAGGAATTTTGCCAAATTCACTCAGATATGACATAAAGAATTTCCATGGGAAGAAAAAACGCTTCCATATATTCCATCTGTGGAAATGGTTGAATTTTTATCCCATTCAAATTAACCAACCCAAGTATCAAGGAACACCAGGTCCTGTCAGCCTTATGCTGCATACCTTAGGGAAAACAGCGGTGTTGCGTTGCTGTTGGTTCCAGCACTACACCGGGAGCTGACTGCAGCCTTCTGCCTATGATTGCTACACTTTGAGGATGATTCTCACTAAGGAGTTCCTTTTGGCGCTCAGAGGGATTCAAAAGAAACACCCGGAGAAAGGCCTCTGGGTAAACCGCATTCAGGAAAGGCCCACGTTGGGCCATTCAGAGGTTTGCCTTCTCGTGTACAGGTTCTGGCAGTTTGTAGGTGGGTATGGCCCAGGTGTGACAGTCATGCAAAGGGAGGAGTTGTAGGTGAGTCTGTGTTGTAACATACCTTGAGGATGTGATCTCTGTGAACCTCTTCTTTAGCTTACGAGTTACGGACCCATGTCAGCATTTTGCCCCTCTCCTTTCCAAAAAAATTAAAATAAATTAAAATAAAATAAAATAAAATAAAATAAAATAAAATAAAATAAAATAAAATAAAATAAAATAAAATAAAATAAAATAAAATAAAATAATAATCAAAGCTTATTTTTCTCCTTTTGAAAGAATAAAAATTCTTCTTTTCCTCTTTAAACTCATTCTTATCTCCCACCTTAGAGGTTCTTGGGCCTCTTTTCTCCAGATGCTTTCCACAGCAGTCTGTTGCACCATGATCCGAAAACAAGCAACAAAACAGAGATAAAAGGCCCATCTGCTTCAATAAGACCATTTCCTGAAACTGCAGTCCTTGCTCACTTTCTCCCAGGAGCAGCTCGGATCACGGTGTGGTCTGTAGCAGCTCCCATTGTGTGACACGTGGCTAATTTAAGGGACTGCTGAAGAAAGCTTCAGCCTTCCTCTGTGACCTGCTGCATTCCAATGAAGAAGAGCTTGGGTGAAAGGGGGGAGGTTACTCCACTGACACAGATCAGTAGCTCTAATTGAGCTGGGATTTGCAGGCAGAGTTTTATTTCGATTTTGGGGTGTCAGTCAGCAGCAAGATGGAAACCAGGCAGCAGGAAATGAATATTGAGGAGAGTAAAATTTTGCTGAAAAGGTTAGAGGTGGAAATATCCTTCAGTGAAAGTACAGTAGGAAGGGGTAATAAAGCGATTTCTTTCAAAAGTTGGACTCTACCATGCTATTCATAAAAAGATATCATCTATGGTTTTCATATTTTTTTCCTCACATGCTTGTTCATATTTTTTTATCTTACTGTACTGAATGAGGGGAGAAGATGGATATGATACCAGCTGTGCTTAAAGCACTTCAAAAATGCTGCTCATCTGAGGGAAAAACATATCTCTTCTCCTTTCTGTGAGAAACTGGGGAGTCCAGGTGCTCCTGTGATAGGTATATGACAATGATTTTGTATTATTTGTTTCACACTGTGAAAGCCCAGGTCCTGAGTTGAGCTTCTGCATAATTTTGTTTTGCTTATGACTATTAGTGCATTCATCATCATTATTATCAATAATTACACAGGATCATCCCGGGTTATTTTTATCTCAACTGCCATAAACCACCCTGAAGTCCATAGGGTATTGGTGCAGCTCATTTTTAGCACAATTAGGTTAATTTCCAAAATTTGGATCTGGAACTACATTTTTCTTCATACAGTTTCTCACATTAAGAATAAGCCTATTAAGACATTGGAAGTAGTTATTATTATCAATTCATGAATATATGTCTTTTCAAATAAAATGTGTCATTTATTGATTCCCAGACAGAATTTTCTACCAAAATACTACAAGTAGTATCTATAGAGCCCATATGCGTTCTGTTATGCAGAAGGAGGTCCTACCATGCAGTGACACCGAATGTTCTGAGTAGCAACAGACAGCATCTTGTCCGTGACATGTGACTGTCATGCTGTCATGAAAAACATCTGGATAGAACTATGAAGACGTTTATGCGCAGTTTATTTTAGGAGCTAGGATGACAAACCCATATTCCTATTTTACACTCTAAAATGAGCAGTTCTGTGCTTTAAGAAAACAAAGGGAGGAAATATTTTAATATCCCATATAGTGTTGCTTCTGTTTTATAAGCAAAATATGTTTATTTTTCTTTGCAGTTCTATGGACCCCAGGAAAATCTTTTAACCTTGAAGTTCTTTATAGCATTGCACATTAAAGCTGTCAGAAACCAAACTAATTAAACTGAAAAGCTGCTCATTTCTTTTTCTGTATAAGGTTAAAAATGAAAGTTACAATTACTGGTGAAATTAGGACACTGAGCAGAATTTGAAACTATGTGCAGCCTAGAAACATTACAAATATGAAATCTTTGTTGTACAAATTATAGCTTGCACACAGGCCTGGGCACCAACCTACCTAGGAAGATGATGACAAATTATAAAGAAGTTTAAGAAGAATAAAATGCCTAACATAAGGGCTATAGTGGATGATTCATGGAGAAAGACTGTTAGAGCTAAATATTTTAAGATGCCGCAGACAGTGTCCAAAACTGCTGTAACTGTTTACATGTGCTTGAAAGGTACAAACAATGAGGCATCAGGGAGATTGTTTAGAGCACTTCTCAGGGGTATAATTGCATATAAAGGTAGAAAACTGAGCAAACGGGGATTTGACTTGACTATCCAGCCAAATTTTTAACAAGGACGTCTAATAGACTGTGAAATAGCTTCCCAAGAAAAGTGTTAGAAGTCACATCTCTAAAATGATTTAAAAGCAGACCAGACATGTCACGTGATAATATAATGGATGGAGAATGTAGAAGTGTCTCATAGTGTATTCCTAGCTTTCTGTTCATATAACACCCACGTCTGTGACTGATTCGGCCTCCCCCTCGCCTCTGCCATGCTGCAGGCACAGCACCCAGCGCTGGTCCTCCTCTGCACCCTCCACCACCCCCGGGGGAAAACAAGACCTTGTCAAACATTTACCAGCTAAGGAGGATGGTTCTATTGCTTAAATATCAGGTAATTGAGCGGAATATGAGAAATGAAGTTCTGTAGGGGTAGAGCAGTCCCCCAGATGTGCTGAGAAACTGCCGCCCCCACCCCAGCTCACCAGTCACTCCATGGCTGATAGACTCCTCCCAGCTGTGAGCTGCTCAGCTGTGGTTTCTGTTTTCTTCCTATAGGCTCCCCCTCCTTGTAACATGTGGGTACATATGCGCATAACAAACAAACAACAAATCTCAGGAAGTCAATATAAAAATGTCAATTTAAAGTTTTTCAGGAATTCTCTGTGTTAACACTTCTTATGCTCCATTCCTGCAAACAGTCTGTTGCACAGAAGGTTTTCCAGTGGAAATATGTGAGGAAATATCAAATGGAATGCATGGTACACAAATGAAAGTTTGTCCTACTGAACGTCCCAAGGATTTACTTACACCTATTCTTAGATAACATTGTTTTTTCCCTTAAAGTCCTTCGTGTTGGAACATACAGGACAGAGAGGAAACTGTTTGGAGATGGAACACTTTGCTCCATCAGTTAAGCAGGGCACCTGGGGAACTGTGGTATTAGCAGCAGTAGCAACAGTACGAACAACTCTTTGAAACAAATGCAAACGATGGATCTATGGTTAGGACAGAGTAAGGAGGCCAGGAAACATGCTCATCGTTTCCCCACAGGTTACCCAGTAAGATTTTGGGTTAATTTCCTATTTCTCCTCTAGTTTTGTGTCTTTCATCTATAAACCAGAGGTACCAATACACATTTGCTGTATTAGAGTGACACGAGCCCACAGCGGTTTCACAATTCGTTAAAAGCCCCTGGCAATAGGGACCTCAGCGCTGAAGGCTGAACGTGAGCCAGCACTGGTTGTTAGTACTGGTGTGATGCTGGACCTGGCGAATCGTGCTGGGAAGTAAATTTTTATCCTTGAAAGCAGCAGGATTCCCCTGGCAAGAGGTGTTTATGCAACAGAAATTGGATCTGTTTGAGCTAGCTGACATGCAGCTAAAAAGGAAATTAACAGAAAATTTATTAAGAACTTAGTCTTAAAATCTTAGAATAAACTTTGTCATATAAAGCAGTTATCTCCTTTCACACTAACCCTTTCGATCTAAACATGATAAAAACACGATGTGCCAAATTTGAAACAGAACAGCCAAATAAATCAATGGCAGCAGTTGTGAAAAGCAGGCAGTATGACTGGTGTTTGTTATGAACCTGCAACCTGATGGGTTTCATCTGAAAACAGGAACACAAACCCAGCTTTCAATTCACTGATAAAAATGAACTTCCCTCCACAGCCAGCCAGCTGGAAAAAGTGAAGGAATGCTGAGACCTTCTCTACAGATGATCAATACTTGATTCCACTTGATAAATATGCCCAGACATTGGAAATAATTGCCTAAGCTCCACAGTGCTGTTATGTATTTGAAAAACTAGCTATAGGAAATGTAAACCAGTGGGAGAACAAATCGGGGAGTACATTATCATTAAAAGCAGTATGTTCATGTAGATAAAGGCTTCAAGGACAGGGCTGTATTTACATGTGCGAGAAGTCTGGAGAAAAGACTGTTCAATATCATATACTCATTTCCTACATATTTACTTGTCTGATATCATAGCAATTTAGTAATCTAATTACCTGTGGTGGGCTGACCCTGGCTGGAGGCCAGGTGCCCACCAAAACCACTCAGTCAGTGCCCTCCTCAGCTGGGCAGGGAAGAGAAATTTAAGGAAGGGCTCCAGGGTCAAGAGAAAGACAGGGGGAGATCACACAGCAATATTACCATCACAGGCAACATGACTTGGGGAAAATTAATTTAATTTATTGCCAATCAAATCAGAGCAGGATAATGAAATATAAAAACTAAATCTTAAAAACACTTTCCCCCACCCCTCACTTCTTCCTGGGATCAGCTTTGCTCTTCATTTCTCTACCTCCTCCCTGCACAGGAGGATGGAGAACAGGGGTCGTGGTCAGTTAATCACATGTTGTCTCTGCCGCTTCTTCCTCCTCAGCGGGAGGGATCCTCACACCCTGCTCCAGCGTGGGGTCACTCCCACGGGATACAGTCCTCCACAGATTTCTCAATCTTGAGCCCTTCCCACGGGCTGCAGTTCCTCATGCACTGCTCCAGCCTGGGTCCCTTCCACAGGGCGCATTCCTTCAGGAGCTGCCTGCTCCAGTGTGGGTCCCCCCTGGGGTCACAAGTCCTGTCAGGAGCCTGCTCCAGTGCGGGCTTCCCATGGGGTCACAGCCTCCTTTGGGCATCCCCTTGCTCCAGCGTGGAGTCCTCCCTGGGCTGCAGGTGGGTCTCTGCTCCCCCCTGGACATCCTCCTTACCCATTGGCCTTGGTGTCTGCAGGGTTGTTGCTCTCACACATTCTCGCTCTCTCTCCAGCTGCAACTGCCCAGGGCTTTTTTTCCCTTTCTTACACATGTTATCCCAGAGGTGTTACCACAGTCACTGAGGGGCTCAGCCTTGGCCAGCAGTGGGTCCATCTTGGAGCCTGGCATCGGCTCTGTCAGAAACAGGGGAAGCTTCTGGCAGCTTCTCACAGAAGCCACCCCTGTAGCCTCCCCTGCTACCAAAACCTTGCCATGCAAACCCCATACATCACACAAGTTAAAAAGATAGATGTATTCTATATGCATTTAGCACTCAAAATAAAAGCTATCACAAAAAAATGGTTTCTCCCCTTTCACCCTGACCATCACTGGGAATCTGCATCAGCCGGTGAGTGAGAAAGCCTATCTATGTTATCTTCCTGAACTCCACAGTGGAAGCATGTAGTAGGGTAAACAATAAATCCGTACAGCAATTGAGCTCTTTTGGGTGTGGTTTGGGGCAGGGACTGTATCATCCAGCCTCATGAAGTCCTGACCCAGTGAAACCCTTTCGGCACTGCTGTAATGGCTAATTAATCGTTACTCAAACCCTGTCTGAACGCTGAGGCTATTAGCAAAAATAATCAAAGTGGCTGGAGGAAGAAAGTGGGTGTGGTAGAAATCCAGCCTCGTTTTTTTGCTGAGTCCCTGGGGACGGGTGTGCAGATGGGACAGAGTGAGCACTGGCCCGGCCCCCGTCTCCACCCTGCGAGCTCAGCATCATGGAGGGTGCGAGACCTGGGGATATCGGCTGCTTTCCTGGGCAGGATGTGGGGCAGGAGGACCTCCTGCTCAACTGCTTTATTTCAATCTGCCCCTAACCGCTCTCTGTAGAGCTTTGCATTTGCTGCCTCTCCCAGGCCTTTGATTCTCCATCAACAGAGCTCACACACAGGTCTCTGACTGATGATACGCAGCGGCACATTTGAGATGGGGTGTTAAATTACAGTGGTGTGTTATATTTGAATTTATCATACACCTTTGACCACTTTATCTGCTCCTCAAACCCGATCACCTAGGATTTATTTCAACAGTCCCCACATAGGAACAGCTCCCTATAGCTAATATTTCCTCTTTTTCATTTCAGACATGGAGTTTCTCCTAAAATGACACCTGTGTGAGCTATTAGAAAGGTAAAAATCAGTGACAGATTTTCTTTGCCTAGAAATGTCAGAGCTTTAATGCCCCATATATACTATATTGGATATGAGTAGAAATGGAAGCCTTTATGCCAATGGAAAGGAAAAATTCCCTGTCTCTGAAATCTAGAAGGCTTTGAGATATACCATTAAAGTATGAATTATTTTGAAGTATATAAAACCTATTTTTGAAATGTTATGGCTACTTCTTGGCTGAAAGTATCTGGACTAGTAATCATAAAAGCTCTTGGCTCTAGAGATGGGAAGACATGAAAAATACACCTTCTAGACTACCAAAATCTCTCCAAAACTTTTTTAATAGGGCAGTTGTCTTAATTTTGCTTGCTCCTCGGATTTTTGTTTGTCTGTAACAAGCTCATGGACTGAGTTCTCACACCCACAAGAACAAAACTGAGGAGGAATCTCCTGATTTCTGCCTGCAGCACATATAAATCAGAGAAGATGCACTGATGTTGCTTCCTCAGAAGGCACCAAATTGCTGAGCTGCTCTTATAGACTTCCCGAATTGTCCTTCCATATAATAAAGGGAAACAAATAACAGCCCATAATGCTCTAAAACTCAATTTCTTTTTTTTGTTGTTTTGCATTGTATGTATGGTTTGGGGCGGGTTTATTAGGAGAAGGAATGAAGGTAAGGGAATATTGCCTCTGCGTCAGCACCAGCATGTGTCTCTTCCCCAGTTAGATCACTCACACAAACTCACACAGAACCGGGCAAACTTGACCTGAAGATCTGCATGCCTCAAAGCTTTCCAGAATTCATTAGTAAGCACTAGCAGTAGATAGCAGTTGGGACCAGTGGAAAATATTTCACAATAGTGTATGTCAGTCAGAACCCCAGATGAATCAATTAGCTGGTGAGGTATTGCTTGGGCTCTTCCCAATAATGTGACATTTTCAGTTACTAGTGCCTCGCTAGCAAACTCCTTATCACTGTATGGCCATTTCTTGCTCCACGTCAGGAATATTGTTCCATGATCTTTGAAATACGGTGTGTTTCCTTTCACCCACAGAACACCTTTATTGCTCTGCCTTCCCTGTGCCCAGCAGGAAAAATTAGGTCAGTTCCTTCTATACAGTGAAAGCAAACTAATGTGATATTAATCAAAACTTCCTACACTAAAGAGAAAAGGGGAAAGCATCTGTGCGTGCTGACAGATTGTTACGTTTCGGCGTATCTGGAACAGAACACATCGAGCCAGCCTACCTTGCGGTATCATACCACAGCCGTCGTCACATCATCCCGTCTGCCTCTGCTACTTAATCACGCATGAGGCTGCGAGACCACTTGGGCGGTTAAATCGCAGAAATGCCTGTGTGAACGTCAGAGGAACACATCAGCCCTAAAGCACTTGGACAGGGATGCACCCTGATACCTTTTCGGATGTGACCCCCCGACTGCCTCCGCTGCGGAACCATCACGTCACCTTAGTGACAAGCGTCTACCCCGTGTGACTCCTCACTTCTGAAGGTAGCGCGCTGTGACAGAGAGAGGCTGTTTACGCTGGCACTCCTGCTGCACGTTGCCACACTTTACATGTCTTGCCAGATATTTGTGATGTCCCAAATGACAGCTGCGTGTCTTAATAAGTTCTACCAGGGGCAGGAATTAGTAGACAAGGGAGCCTGCAGCAGTGGAAGCATCTGGTAGGAAGAAAAAACACTGTCTTGTATTCTGTCAAGTGTAATTAGAGTTGCCAGTTGTCATCGCTGCTAGCATTTCGTTAAGTTTCTCCGATGAGAAACTATCTGACAAAAGTCAAAGCCACGTAAACTTGTGAAGAACGTAATTACAAAATATCTTTTATAGTCTTATTATTGAACAGCCGTGTCGGAGTCCAACACTCTCTGACCAGCTTCTTTTGGGTATGCCACGGGTGGAGGCTGTAATGCTTAATGTCGGAGTTAGTTACATGAAGATAGTTGATGTTACACGGGATTTCTGATTTAGCAGAGTGATATAAAATATACTGAAAACACAGTACAGCTGCGGGTCACACTCAGTAAAATATAGCAATTGCAGCGCACAGTTCAATCCCAATACCGATGTGATTCCCTTGATCAGTCCCTATAATATTCTCACTGTCACATGAGGGACATTTCCCCAGTCACCAAGAAGGAATATGTGGATTGAAGCTGGCTCAAGGCCATTGCACTCTTGAAACACTTTTGCAAGTTGCCGAGTTTTTATACTCTGTGTGAGCCTTCTTCCATTGCTGGGGTCTCAAGCCATCAGCCTTACTAAAGAAGATGGAAGGATTTCAGCAAGTTGCAAAAAGTCACATTAAATGTGCTCTCAGAATAATTTGCTTTCAACAGCAAGCACTGGGGGAGGTTGGCGATAAGTGTTCCACGGTCTAATCGAGAAGGATAAACATTTGTTGGTTTTAATTGTGTCTGGCAGCGTATTTAATTTCCCCCTCCCTGAGCGCAGCACAGAGGGGCCCTTGCAGTCCACACCCTGGCACCCTCTGAGATCTCACCCTGGGAGAGGAGCAGTGCAGCACATCCAGCTGCTGCAAACGGCATCTCAGCTGTTGTTTTAGATGACTCTTATCTAATCCTTCCTTT
Source organism: Rhynochetos jubatus (assembly GCA_027574665.1). Lineage (NCBI taxonomy): Eukaryota > Metazoa > Chordata > Aves > Eurypygiformes > Rhynochetidae > Rhynochetos > Rhynochetos jubatus. The sequence goes on from CM050652.1 coordinate 17,026,483, forward strand.
GTCACTTTTAATTAATTATAAATATTTCTCGCTTTGTTATCATAATAATGTCATTTTATAATTATTGCTTTGTTCCATGACCCATCACGTGAAAGTGAAATTAAAAAAGAAGCCAAACAACAAAAAAACCCCAACCACTGAAAGGGAATGATGAGGCATTTTCCAGTTTTCTGGACTAATTTAAATTATGATTGTTACACAGCACAGCCCACAGCTGGATACCTGTACGTCCAGTACAGCCTATGTCCAGTGAGGTGCTTGTCTTCATTTTGAGAACTGTCCTCAACAGCCCATGGGCAGAATCATAGAATCATGGAATAGTTTGGGTTGAAAGGGACCTTAAAGATCATCCAGTTCCAACCCCCCTGCCACAGGCAGGGACACCCTCCACTAGCATAAAGAGAAACCTTTGAGCACAGGGTTTAGGGAAGCAGAACAAATTAAAAAGGTGCTTTGAACGTGATGGCTGTGGAGAAAATGTATATTATCAAGACACAAACTGTACTCAAGTAATAAACTCCCATAATAATCACAGAACACAGCAGCCCTCCACCCCACCATGAAGCTGCAGGGAGTAATACTGGCATCTGGTTTGTGAGGTCAAAACACCCACATGAAATGGTTTTTAACAACAGGAACCAAGTAGTGAAAATTGATGAGCTGAAATGACATACTATACCCTAAAACAAGGAGTAAAATCCTAACCTTTTTGCCTTGAAATGGCCCAGTCCCCTCAAGACATTGTAGGCTGTATTAGAAATAGAATTATTTGCCCGATTTATAAGAACTCGCAGAATCAATATAAACCTGTGATATTTGTAATATTTTTGAGAGACTGTAATTCTTCTATGTTCCTCCCAAGGGCAGAATTTGGCCTCAGGGTAGGTACGTGCCAGGCAGATGCTGGTACCTACCTCAGGTACGGTTGGGGCAGGCAGCACCTCTGAGCCACACGGTTCAGCCTCACGCTGGTCTTCTTGCTACGGGAGAGCTTTCATAGCCATTTCATCCAGCCACAGTGGCTGTGAAAAATATCACAGGCAATCTACTCTGTACATGAAATACTTTTTTAAAGTAATATAAGAAAATTAATACAATAATAAAGAGTGTCTGTTCCAGAATAAAAGACAAAAAGAAAAATGGCCTAAATGTATTGAGAGTGTTATTAATTGTATATAGACCCAGTGACTGAGTTTCATCTGTCCTAGTTTAGGCTCCCAAAATGAAGTAAACTTCTCTCTCTGGCTATAAGCCTATATTTAGTTACAACGCCATTGCCCCAGACCCCACATGCCTTGGCACTCACTGCCAGCAGCTCAGCACCATTTAGGCTCATTTTCCAGCTAGCACCCTTGTGCCTGAGAGGTGATGGCAAGACGTGCAGCCCATCAGCCCGCACTCTCATCCCCTGCCTTTCCCCAGCTCCACACACAGACCCGCTGCTGCACGTCACAAGTGCCCAGGTGTGCAGCATGGATGAAAAAGGGGCTGGCCACAGATGGGAAAGCCATGCCACCGTTACCCTTTTGTTGGAAACCCCAATGAAGGATGGGGCTGCCTGGCAAGCTGCCTTCCCCAGCCACAAGTGCTGATCCAGCCCCAGTCTCCGGAGTGGTGAGCAGTCACCACTGCAAACATTCCAGCTTGGGTTACTGGGACCCCACACTTCACCCATGTTGCAATTTCCATGTTTTCAAGCTACCACCGGAAAGAGAAGGAAACATGCCCAGACTGTGGGCTTTAACTTACTCTTGGAGTAAGTTGAGGCCAAGAGAAGGAGATATGGAGAAAATACAGCCTCCCATACTCAGCTCCCCACTCCTCACAGGTACTGCCCATAGTGGAGCCCAGGAAGGCAGAGGGTCCTCCTCCCCAGACACATCCCTGGGTCACACAGCAGCTTCATACCCAAACCCAGTTGCATCTTCAGCAAGCCTTACCTCACCCAGACCATGTCATGAAATATTCTGCCGTCACAGACCACAGTGGATCTTCTTCCACTTTTGATAGAAGCTCCTGTGCATTCAGCTTCCCAGCCACACAGACAAGCCACCCACACAACCTGTGGATGCCTCCAGGCCAGAATTCATGAAGATGGTCAGGTCAGCTTGCCCTGTGCCCAGACACACGCCCACACACAAGCCAGCCGGCCTTTGTCCCCAGTGAGCAGTAGACACCGTGTCAAAGAGCTTGGAGCAGGCGAGGAGCCAAGGATGGAGAGGGAACATGTGGAAGCAGCTTATGGAGGACAAGAAAAAGAAGCTGTAGCTGTTGCTCAGGCTGACTCAGTGACAGTGGGCTGGGACACAGAAGGACAGAGGCATCAGCAGGAATTTGGCATGACTGCAAGTGTGCCGTACAGCTGCTCACAGCAATTGGCCATTGCTGTCATGGTGTCTAAGGGTGGAAATAGCACTGTGGCCTGGCTCACCAGTCCTTTCCATCCCTCGGCCTCAGGTTAATGGGATGAGAACGAATTCATGGTCTAATTTTGGCCTTGTACTAGAAGGTAAGTTAACAAATTAATTGCTTGATGTACTTGCAGAGCATGTTCACAGATTTCCCTTCAGGTCACACACTAACTAATACTAGTCATCAGCCTGGACACGCATGGAAAAGAGCCAGTGGCCAGAATACTTAAGCTAGGCTTCACAGATATCTTGGGAGAGGTGGTGACAGTAATTCTGCTGGCAGCCTGTCTAAATGCCATTGCAAACACGTTGCAAAAAGCACGTGCCCCGTTTGGCCTGAGGTTTTTGACGCAGGCCTTGTCTGTGAGATGTGAAAGCTGGATTGCAGATGAAAGCCAGAGGATTTAGCAACCAGACAGTGTCCTGTCAGGCCCAGGCCTGCTCCTTTAGATCCTCTGAGCAGTAAATAGTGATAAATGCACCAGGCCAAGTATGGCAGCTTGCATTCAGGACCTGCCTTCTGCCTCCCGCTGAGTGTGCCCCCCTTCCTATACACAGTCTTGCTGCCCCCCAGCCCAGGTCACCACCATTCCCTGGCCAGTCCCACACAGAGCGTACACTGTCACGGTGCCCCATGGCCTTAGTGCCCTCCCCAGTGCAATGGATCTCTGTCAGTGTAAGCAACCAGCTAATTTACATGAATCTAATCAATTTTATTTGCTAAAAAATATGTTATTTTTTTAGCAAATACTTTCTAACCGAAGTGATCTAAACAGACGAGGACAATGACAACTGTCATTTTAGCTGAGCACAGGACTCAAACCGAGTGGCCGCTATGGCAAGAGCTGTGGACTCCAGTGCTGTGGGCTCCTCCTGGGTGAGACACCTGGGCCTGAGCGACCAGGCTCTGCAGCGCTAGGAGGCTTTACACGGACGTGTGATCCTGCTAAATGATGGGAAGGCATGCCAACAAATTGATTTGCAGCAGAATGCAAACCGCTAATGTGGACTCTAGCTGGTAGCCATGCCTTTTGTCTGAAAACCTGTAAGAACTTAAGAATGACCCTGATACAAGTATCCTTATACTTTGCTTTGTCATTATTTCCAATTCTCGTTTTTGTATTTTTTTTGGTTGCAGATGTTGGCGTGAGAGGATGGCAATAGCATGGTCTTATGCATTTGATACCATTTTGTGGATGATATGTTTCATGTACATTTTTACTTCTAGCACAAAGGATGTATTCATTATGCAGTGTGGCAAGAACTGAGTGTCAAAATGCCTCTGGTAAGTATGAATTATAGATGAATCTGGATATATACATGTTTTATTCTTAAGAGTTGCTCTTTTAAGACTTTTCCTCAGTGGATTGTCAATACAATCCTGATTCATGTCAGTAATCAACTATCAGTCCAGGTGCACCCTCTGCCATTGAGAGGGCATCTTACCTTCAGACCTATAGTCCTGCTTTCCTTGGTCCAGCACCAGGGACTAGCCCATTCCAAGAACATACATGCTACCTGTACAGTGGCCATGGCCACACATGGTGTGGTCGCTGGTGCTCTCTTTGCTTACCTCCCTGCTCAGGGCAGAGCAGCACTGAAGCTCGTGCTCTGTCCCAACTGTTGGGAGAGGAGCCAGTGCCATCGCCCTCTGCTTAGAAGATGTGGGGACTCTTGAGTTCGTCTGGACTCGGTCATGAGAGAGTCCTGTCACCATGGCAGTCCCCTGGCAGCCTACCCAAGTATGGGGGAAGCTGGCTGGCAGAAATATGGCAGAAGCGGGAGACGGGAGATGTCAGCTCTCAGAAGGACGAGCCGCAGTCAGTCAGTAGTTTCTTGCCCCTGTGTAAGGCAGGAACTTTTCAGTTTCTGTTGAATTTGTAACCCGTCTGTCTGCTGCCCTTCTGTGGGCTCTGTCACTCACTCCAGCACTTGTCAGGCCACACCTGGAGTCCTGCGTCCACTTCTGGTCCCCACAATTCAAGAAAGATGCAGACCGACTGGAGAGGGTCCCAAGGAGGGCCACGAAGATGACCCTGAGGGAAGACTGAGGGACTTAGGGTTTTTTCTCCCCAGAGAAGAAAAGGGTCAGGGGCAAAGCTCATCACAGTGTTCTAGTACTTAAAGGGTGGCTACAAAGAGGACAGAGGCTCTGTCTTCACAAGGGGGCACATGAAGGAGACAAGTGGCAATAGGTACAAGTTGCACCAGGAGGGGTTTCATCTCAAGAAAGAAATACTTTCACACTAAGAACGATCAATCAGTGGTGGAGTCCCCATCACTGGAGGGTTTCAAGATGTGACCAGACAGCGTGCTAGATAATCTCATCTAGGCTCCCTTTCCCACAAAAGGTTGGATCAGGTGATCTTTCAAGGTCCATTCCAACCTGGGCTGTTCTATGACTCTGTGATTATTGTCCTGTATGAGAACAGCTTTTCCAGACAAAGTTCTGCTGTCTTAATGATGGCATCATAGCCATATACGTTCATCTGCTGCTTCAACTTTGAGTATAACCATCTGCTGGTTACATATGTATTTTCTCACAAATGGCGAATGGTAAGGGGGTGCTGGCCAGGTGGTACGTAACTATCTACTGCTGAGATGGTGGGACTGGAGGGAGCCACAGAGAAGCTGGTTTCGGAGTCCTTAAGAGAAGGTATTTTTCAAAGTCATGAAACTACACAGACTTTTAAACATCAGGCGCTTGATACAGCTGAAAGTAATTGCTCTGCTGCTGAAAAACAAAATTGTTCTCTAGGGATGATAGTGTTCTTTAGTTAAAATCCCAGGAAAATAAATAACTTACTTTTCTAAAAGAAAGCCAAAAATGTCATTTAGAGCTGAGCAATCATTCTTAAAAGGCAGCACTTGTCTGACACGGCTACAGAAACAGCACTCTTCTCAGGAAGGAGCTTCTGTGGTTATTATCGTAATTCGTGCAGGTCCAGCTGCCTTGCCAGCAGAATGCAGAGCAGCTTTAATCATAGCTTTAAACTAATGTGGCAGATATTTATGATAAGAACAGTGGTGTCAGCTGTGTCAGATGCTGTAAAAAAACCTCAAAACAATCAGCTGTCAGATGGATTTAAAAAAACCCTGTTTCCTCTGAAAGTGCTGCAGTAATTTAAGAAAAAATTATAAAGAGCAAAATTAAATTTAATCAAACTATTTCAATGATAAATTGCAGCTGGAGAAGTCTCCTGGGTTTGCAAAGAATGTATTTATAATGTCAGGTGTGTCAAAAGGAAGATTAGATGGGACATTGTAATGGCATGGGAGAAACGGGGAAGGTCCTTTCCCTCAGTTCTCTGCTGTTACAGTATCCTAGAAGTGCCATCTCCCACCCGACGTGGACAAATGACATCCCCTGCCTGCTGTCTGCCCCCCTCAGACTTGCACCGATGAGAACACCTGGTTCTGCAGGGAGAGGGGAAAACGGTCAGAAGCAGTAAGAAGTCACCGAATGACTTACTCTTCCAAACCTACGCCTAAAGCGACAGCTCCGGGTGCAATTACGGGACACAAGCTGGACCTGACTGTCCTGCTGCTGGCCTGTATGACGGGGGTGACCTGCAGCCGTGTGGTATTGTATCGTATCACTCCTCCACTCACGGCCATGGTGCCGGTGGGCTGGGATCCCCTCACTGTGCTGATGCTGGCAGGAGCAGCCACTGTCCGAGGGGCTGGATTACAGGGAGCGCACCTCAGTGGGGAAATGCAGCCTGTTGCTCTGTGTTTGCTATGCAAAACGCTAAGCCTACTGTGCATGGGGTGAAGGTGGGGAAAACCAATTTGGCTTACATGATATATGCAGTCGTAATCCGTGCTAAAGACTTAGCACATTAAAAGGGACAGGTAGGGAGATGATCAGACAGTCCTGCGCATTAATTTTAAATTTAAAAAAAAAATACCCCCAAACACATTCCCTTTGTTGTTTCTGTGTTTTTAATGGCAAAATTAATATGGAGAAACAGAAAAACGAAATAGGCTGATCACTTAGTGCCATAGATTAAATGTTATCATTCAAGAGTGTTGTACACAGAAGACAGCAAATATTGTCGATATGTCAAGGATGATTCAATGTAGCTGAAATAACTCGAGAACATAAGCTCTCCTTCGCCACTGACAGAATAGCTAGACGTGTTTGATTTAGTTCATGCTGCTGTGCTGTGTCGCTTTGCTTTGTAAGTCTGCATTTTTTCTGTTAACTCCTCAATTCAACCTTACAATTGGGAATTCAGATAACACAGCCCTTCACTTCTGATCTTAGTTGAATACCAATGCCATAATTTTATGCTTCCTTGCTTTCTCTACTCCCTGACCTTTCATGTTTCTTGAGGGACATCTCATTTCCTCTAGCTTTCAAACACCTTAACGCTTATTTCTTCATATTGGTGATACAATTAAGTACACATCCTTAATTGAGTTACAAGCAAATACATAGAATAATAACAGGGTGTTTATCTTTGTCAACCCTAGACAGGTAATTAAATAGTCTCCTTCACACTCTTCTAGGCAAACAGAACCCTTTAAACTGATATGCCGCCTTTACATAATGTCAATAGACCGTCTTCTCCTTGCCTCTGTTTAGCTGGGCTTGTGTATTCAATACAAAATGCAAATTTGCCTTACTCGAGACCCAGATGGAAATGAACCTAACAACACCCTTATTAGTCTAGTTCCTCTGGTTCAGAGTATGTTTAAGTAGAATAAAAAGTCACTTCTTCACTAGAGCTGACAGAAAACAGTTCCAGGGATCACACCAAGGGTGCAAAGTCTGTTCATGGTTTTGGTGCAACTGTTCCAGACGTGTGCTGGGATTAAGCACATATATCAGCTAAGCAGAGCAGCACATCTTCAGCTACAGTAAACTGATGTGGCTCTATTAAAGATCAAAGGAGATGATTTCCATCAGCTGAGGATGTAGCTGACCTGCCACCCATGTCCTGTCCCTCTTCCCTTCAGAAGAGGAGGAAACCCTTCGGTGTTCAGCATAGTATTTGCCTCCAAAGGCTCTGTTGAGGGGCAGCTGAATTTCAAAACCTTTGTGTAAGGCTGTTGAAGAGGAATGGTCACATGCCAAAGGCTCCAAAAAGCAGTCAGTTTAGATTGTGTAATCATCGTGCCACTGGCTGAGCCTTCAACAGGACCTGGGATACACAAACACCTAGAGGTCTGGCTTCGGTTCGTGCTCTCCCCTGCTGTGTGTCATTCCCCTACCGCTCCTCCCAGGGCAGAGGGATTGGTACTTCTCCTGCTACCTTTTCGATAGCGTTGTGCTCTCTCTCATCATTTTCCACTACAGGCCCCAGGGATCTTAATGCTGCTGAATTTAAAAGATGTCCACACGTAGCCCAGACTACACAGCCCTTTTGGCCATAGGAACAGACATTTTCCTTTTTACAGCTTATGGTTTCTGATGAAATCCAGTTACAAATATTAGGATGCACTTCAATCAAGTGTTGTGTGGATTATGGATGCCATTGTAAACAAGCCAGCTCATAGCAAGAAATGCTAGGAACATTCGCACTGAAATCACACTATCCTATTTTCTGCAAAATTGCTTTTACACATATATCATTGCTCTGCTATACAGGAGAAAATATGTAGAGCATAAATACTGACATTTATATTGTCCATACTTGTACATGCTAAAGAAATCATTATTTTTTTAAAGGCTTTCAATAAAGATGGCTGTTGGAAGGTTAAGAGAGGGAACAAATATCTTAGTGCCACACAGTACTTCTGTTTCCTTGGAGATTCCTTTTAATGTAGAAATAAGTAAGAAAATCTCACTGTTCGCAGCGACATGCTTTTTTTAACCCAGTCTTTTAGACAGAAAAGAAGTATGAATATGGCAGTGCCTTACCCCAACGGTGATGTTAGGTAGCCTCATGTCAGTGATACTCATCTTTTAAATGCTCCCTTGGAGAATACGCACTTACTTGTAATTGAATTCCACGCAATGAATAATAATTTCTTATTGCTATTGTCATTCATTTATTATACATCACTATTTCCCCTTGATAAAAGGAGTTTGGAGAATTTTCAAATACTCAGTCAGAAAAACACTTACAAAGCCACAAACCCAAAGCTAATCAGTATGGCTTGGTTATATGGTAATATAAAACACTTGGGTGCTCAAAGACGTGTCCAGATGCCAAACATCTCTTCTCAGAGATGTGCAACTAAGTCCCTTGTTTCAGATGTAAGTCTGCATCACAAAATCAAGCAGAAAAGTTCCAGAAGAGAAATAACATAGAGGAGAGCTTGACAGTCCAAGTGCTGAAGCAGTGGGCAGACAAACTGAGGTGGAGAAAAGGAGATCAAAGGAATAGGGAGACATGTCACCAGGCCAGTACTACAGGTACCACACGTGATCTCTAGAAGGAGTCAGCAAAAGAAAGCAATGGGAATAACGAAAGCTCAGGCTAGCAACAAAAAAGGGGAAAAGCTGGGAGAGACCAGGAGCACTCAGGAATGCTGCTACAGCCATAAAAGGAGAAAATGGGGCTGAGCCACAGAGCCAGGAACTGGCTGGGAGAGGAAAATCAACATCAGATCTGCCCCAGCCTCGCACACACCACATGGCTCTGACTGAAAATGAATGATGATATGGCCTGTTCTTTCAGGTTGTCAGCTTAGCAGATATGGAAGCTTATTTTTTTTATTTATGACATTCTTCCATGCTTGCTTAGGGCAGAGCACAGCAAACTCTTGTTCACTCAGAACCAGAACTACCTGAGACCTGGTGGAAACAAATATTTAAGCCACCTTTAATAGTGTACCCAACACACTGGCAGCACAGGCAAATCTCCCGAGCTGAGAAAGTTGGTACATGAACAAGAATCTAAGGGTCCCAGATGCTAAAATTTACAATTATACTTTTTCTCTTTATTGACCTATGTTTCTGTATTTTTTTTAATGAAGACATTCAAATTGCTCTGTTGTTTGGGACAAAAAACAACTGTGCACAGATATCACGGTTCACATCGAATCCTGTGAAGAAAATTAAAAGTAGAAATTGCCAGTGTGATGTAACACCTAATTGGAACTGAAGCACTTTACTGCAGTTCTCATCTGTAGCGAACCACAGGAAATGGATTTGCCAGACTACCTTAAAAATAACTGCTGTATTTTGAAATGTGGAATTATTTTCAAGATAAATAATTTTCAGTAGAGGGAGCTGCAGGACCGAGTCAGACTTAAAACACTGAATTGCAGCCACTGCGGTAAGGTAGATAAAAATGTATTTACATTAACACGCGGAATTATTAAACAGTGTACCAAAGAGTTTATTATCATAAAATTATTTAAACTTTAGAACTCTCCACTGCAGCTTAGGGTGTGGAGAAAACAAGTGATGTATATAGCTGCATGTAAAGGCATTGTTTGACATTTTACTGAAAAACAGTCTTCTCTTTTCCTGGATTATAGGCACTGATTTGTGATACAAAGACGCCAAAACCAAAACAAAGCTGTATTTCTTCCCTTATTCAAAGTTAGTGGCAATATTTCCAATACGGTAACTGTAGACTGCAGGTTCAGAGATGCAATCAACATGAACATCGGAGAGCAATAGGCAGAGTTATCTGTGCTGTCTCTATCCCCCCGTATTTGTATGCAAAATAATCTGCTTCTACCCAAAGGCAAATCTTGTGCGTGTGTAATTTTCTCTAGACAAGTAATTTTCAAGCGTTCTCCTTTAGACTCAACATGCACTGAGCCTCCTTTTTCTCAACGCTGCTCTATCAGCATAGGCCAGTTAGCAACATCTGAAATACTCTGTGGTTTACAGCTGTTTAGCATCGCTCGGTGTTGGTGAGTCGGACTGACACCTCCTTGTCAGCAGCATCAGCCAAGACTGAAAAACGAGACCTTGACAGGTGCCTGAGCAGAGGAAAATGAGGTTAAAATGAGGTTACAACAAAATATCCAATGGTGTTTACAGGTCTCAGACTACATCCAAAAATGTGCCTGCGATTTTTATTTAGAGTTGAGCATGTCCTCCAGTGGACCTGCATGAAAAGGCCTTGAAAATATACCTTTGACACAATTATGTCATCATATCAAATTGCTTCCTAATACCCACAGTCCAAAAAATGCTGTAATGCTGCATAGCAGCAGTAGGGCTGCTCTTCAGTCCCTCCCGATGGCTGCGTCATGGCAGTGGGCCCCTCCATGCCACTTGGCATGTGACACACACACAGAGGACACGACTCTGCTCCTCCATCTGAACTTGTCTGCACCACACAGACCCTGCTGCCCCGTATCGAAGGTCTCGATGCGGCATCCTCTCAGTGTCAATATGCCTCCTGCTCAGTAGGTTGCAACAGGCTGGTACTCCTGCGAGGACAGAAGGGCAAAAGAGCAAACAGGAGGCTGCAGAGTGTTTTCAGTAGGAGAGCCACCAGACTAAGTGCCCCATCTCAGGAGTCATGCTGCCCTACCCATGATGTAAACAAGGGAGGATGACTAAGTAGCTGGAGGCTACCGCTCATGAGATCAAGCTTGCTACCTCTTAGAGACCCGGGATTTGCATCAGGACCTTTCAAACTTCCTGGCATAACATAACCACCTACAAGCGGTTAATTTTTGGATCTTTAGCTAAAAGAGCTGCCATAGGAGCTGGAGTGCCAGGGTGCTTGTTTCCAGGCCCTCACCCTCAGTGTAGTGAGCAGGCATTGCCTTCAGTGAGCTGGCGTGCTCAGCCCCGGCAACCGTCGCACAGCAGTTCACAGTCATCAAGTCCCTTACAGACATCATTAACATGATCTCTGTCAACTCCTCTGTTTTGTATAAACTGTTTTGTCTGCTCCCTGTTGCCTGTTGCTCCCAGCATCATTTCTGCATTCTGGAGGCAGAGCATGACTTGTGTCAGAGCCATCAATGAGATGCACATCCTAACCTTAAGTCCTTTGCCGGTCAGACTCCACATCAGCGTTCCTGGTGACTACGGGCCACTCCAGCTCATCAGTATTGGCTGCACAGCCATGGAGGGTACCTACATCTTTCTCCTGGTACACACCAGGGTTTCCCAGCACACTTTTCAGTATGTATGAGAGACAACTGTACTATCATCAACTGCAACTCCTCTCCTGCTAAAAGGCCTGTGTCCTTAGCTCAAAGGTAATGGCAACCTCTTTTCCTGATGGATGCCTTCTGATTGCACCTTCACATGGGCCACAGCCTGCTGGTACTAAGACATCAGCCAGTGTCAGTAGAAAGGGCACTGCAAGGGTCATCGTGACCTGATGCGTGTTTCCCAGTCTTTAAGAATACAGCAGAGATGCATTCCCACCCGAGTATCTTCTGGAGAAACATTAAACCCACAGAAACTACTTCTTTTCACCACTGCCTTGCACTAGGAGCACAGGGAGGCGTTTTCTACTCCACGGAAAGCTTCGGCTGTCACCTCTGAGGGATGTATGCTGTGTCCTGGGACTGAGGGGAATTCAGATACAGCTATCTGTTTTTGAATGGGTGTACCATGCATTTCCTTAGCCCCAGTCTATGCCAAGTGGAGAAAGGAGTTCCAGTATCCCAGTAGCCTTTGTTGGTAGGTAGAAATCAGAAACCCTGGTAGAAATCAATACAAGCAGCAGCAGCCTCCCAGTCCCCTCGCACGTGTAATGCAACGTGTTGGGTTCCTTCAGGATGGGACAGGGTGAATCACAACCCTCTCATCACCTCCCTTTTTTCCTCTCTTTTAGCTCCAGCAAAAACACTGAACAGTCTACTTGGCTAATGAATTCCTGCCATGCTTTCTCACAGCAGCATTACAGGACAGATTTATCCCAGACCAGTGAAATTTCCTAAGGCAGGGCAGACAGCAATGGCTTTCCATCCCAAAACCCCAGTAATTTACACTGGTGCAGTGCAATGTTTTGTGAGTGGGAGGGTGAGTTTGGACTGCTGAGTCTGCACAGCCTCATCCCTCTTCTGCACTAGTCTATCCGGAGGAAGCATTACTGCCTGCTGTTCCCATCATAACAGCCTCAGGATGGACTCCTCTGAGCACAGCCGGCAGGCAGCCTGCGCTTCCTCCCTCCCTCACTGTCCTCCACCGAGCCTGTAAACTCTTTTAGGCAGGAAAAAGTACAAATTCTTCTGTTAGCTCAAAGCTTTGCCTACGCACAGAGGAGAACAAACACCACAGTCGGCTGTTCCGGTGAGAGAATACGCCTATGTTTACTCTTTTCTGATCCTGCTACCAATGTGTTAGGGATTTTCTGAAAGCCTTTACCAGGAAATTGCGACCACAGCAATGCCTGGGTGTTCACGTTTTGCCTCTTTCCCCTGTAAAATTCCAGAATTATGAGACAAAATGGAAAGGGAAGGCTTTAACCGCCTGAGAGCTACTTATTTTGAGTTGATTATTCTTGGACTAGGGGTAGGGCAGCATCTACCAGCAGTGTAACCCTCAGAGTAGTTATTTATCTGATTGGCATTGCTGAGGGGAGGTAGCTATTCTAAATGCATCCATCAGAGCTTCAGATGTTTTCCTGTGAAAACATGGTATCTAGGAACTAACAGCATCTGGTTTGATTGAAGATGCTATGCAGATTCTCATTCCTTTTTGAAGGAACCCTGTCAATACGGCTCTCTTGCCACAGAGCCCCTTCTTCAGCGCTAAACAGAAATTGGCTTCAAGCAGTTTTTTGTGGTATCGACTTGTGCTCGAATATTGTGAGGTTTTCCTTCTCTGTCTGAATATTGATCCTATTTAGGCAAAGAACAGAAGCCTGAGAGGGAATGCAATAGCGTAGGCAGGGAATTTCCTCCAGGGCAACGAGTCATTCTCAGTGCCCACCGAGCAAGCACGCTTAAACACAGCAAGATAGATCCAGTTAAGTGAGTAACCCAAGTTTTCTACCTATACAAATCTTCAACCAATCTGTTCTAACGGCTAAATTGCTTTGCAGACTATACATCCCTGAAAGCACAGAAGAATAGGTTACACACACCCCCACCAGGAACGACATGGGTATTTCTGCATGCAATCATTTTCTGCAGGAACTTGCCCCTGTGTTACAAGGTCTGCAGGGCAAACCTTAAGCTGGTGTGAGCTGGTACCCCACCTTAACCTCTGCAGTGCTCAAGTACTAATCTGGCATTCCTTCTTGCTGCCCGATCGCCCTTTTCTTGAAATACAGCTGCAAAATATTAACGTGAAAAATAAGTATTTGGCAGAATAAACTGAACAACCATTTCAGAATGCTGCGCTTTGCTACAGGAAGGTGCTTTTACATTTCTCCTTCAACACCTCTTCTAGCAGTGCTGCTGTTTTGGTAAAGTTTGGGGGGGGAGATACAGAGCATGACCCAACATTTTTTCAGAAATGTGTCTTCACGAGAATGATAAAGCTTTTGTTCTGTCTACCAGCTGTAAACAGTCAAACTTACCTTTAGTAACAGCTTTACTGTGCAGTTAAAGTACACATACCTGGACAATGCTAACAACAACAAAATCCACATTTTGTTGTCCAGTTTCTTTTATTTTTCTTCTTTTAAAAATTTATTTTGTAGTTGTTCTCTTTCATCCTTTCCAGAAGCGGTCTCCATGGATTTTTTTCAATTTGCATAATTTCTGTTATCCTTTCTGTATTTTTCCTTTATGAATAATTATTTTTCCCTTTCTATTTTTTTCCTTTTCTATGCTATTGAAGTCTTCTCTACGTGCAAAAAAAGAGAAAAAAACCTATTAATTTATTGCTGGAGGATTCCTATGAAATAAGGCAAAATATTGCACTTTAGGTGAAATAACTACCAACAAGAGCAAGTCACCCTTTCAGACATGCAAGGGTCTTAAATGACCAAACAACTTGTGAAGGCAACCTCTTGCTGGCAATTTTTGTAGGTACATATTAGGAATAATTTCTAAACAGTAGGAAATGGAATAAAAAAATATAATGTTAATTCTCTCATTGCAGAGGATTTGAAAGGCATGACTGATTGCAAAACGAATGCCACACCCCCTTCTAATTAATAGGACTAGTCACACATTAATTGAGAACACGCATAAGCCTTTGCAAGATTTACATCACGCGCATGTCAGTGGGTAAGACAGGAGTCTGGGGAGACTGTCGCTGCGTTACAGACGGAATTCATTTACTGCAACTTGAACACCAGTTAGAAACTATTAAATTTACTTAACTATCCTGTTGAAAATGTGAAATAAGAGCAATGTGACTAATGAGAGTAAAAATTATTAATTCCTAGTACTCATTTCCTTCATAGTGATTAAGGCAGGAGTTCTAAGCAAGTAACACTTGAGTTGCCAGACAGAAGCGTTCAGAGAAATTTCTGGTTCACCATACCATCTTCCCCTCCATGCTGTAAGACACCCCTGGCAAACATAGGCTGCTGTGTAACTGCATGAGGTGGGTTGAGCTTGGGTGTCCGTTGGGTGCCCACCCAGCCGCTCGGCCCCTCTGCCTCCTCAGCAGACCAGGCTGAGAAAATACCATGAAAGGCTCGTGGGTCAAGAGGACAGGGAGGTCACTCAGCAACTGCAGTTGGGGTAAAACAGACTCCACTTGGCGAATATTAATTTATTGCCAAAAACCAAAACTAAAACCACCTTCTCTCCTCCTTCCCAAGCCCAACTTCACTTCTGACTCTTCCACCTCCTCTCCTGGAGCAGCACAGGGGGGTGGGAAATGAGGGCTGTGGTGGGTTCATACACCTCATCTCACTCCTTCCTCCCTCATGAACTTCCCCCGCTTGGGTGCCCCACGGGCCACAGTTCCTACCAGAAAACCCGCTCACTTATGTGATCCTCCCCGTGTCCGTAGCTCCTGCCAGCGAACTTGATCCAGCACAGGCCCTCCCCAGGCTGCAGGGGGGTCTCTGCTCCCCCATGACCCTCCATTGCTGCAGGGCACAGGCTGCCCTCTCACCACAGGCTGCAGGGAACCCCTGCTCCAGGCACCTCCTCCAGCCTTTCCGCACTAATGCGGGTGTCAGCAGGGTGGTTTATTTCCCCCCTCACTCCTTTCACAGCTGCTGTGCAGTGTTTTTCACCCCGTCTTACATAGGCTATCACAGAAGCGCTACTATCACCAATTAGCTCAGCTATGTCCACCTTGGAGCCAGCTGGAACTGTGTCCAACATGGGGGCAGCTTCTGGCATCTCCTCCCAGAAGCCACCCATGCAGTCATTCTGCTATCAAAACCTTGCCATGTAAACCCAACACACTCCAAAAGCACTCTACACTGCTGAAGAGCATGCTCCTGTGCCTACTGTTCACCTAAACCAAGCATGTCTTACTTACCAGAATATGTACTGCAGCTGTAAGAATTTCATTGCAATAATTCTAAAAACCCACATCTATTTACTATTTATAGTATAATACATATTTAATGCTTCTTAGAACAGCAGTTTCCTTTCACTTGAAATTAAGATTTTTCCATGCTAAATAACTAAATATTTGCATTATAACTAAGTTTCTTCTCCTCCTTCAATCTTCAGTTTCCCTTGGCAGAGCTGCTCAGTTTCAGTGTAATGCAGCTTCACTAGTCACTTTTCTTCACTCTGTGTGGGTCCACACTCACACTTGCTACGAAGCTGTGGGCAGTCCAAACAGAAGCTTATGAATTACTGCTCCACCTAGTTTTGGCTGTCCACAGTTACACTGAACACACTACTGCCAGATTTCTGCCGAACAAAGGTCGATTTTTTTTTAAATCAATCTGTGAAAAGAAGGAAACCACTGTATTGCTGTATGACATAATTTTATTTTTTCAAAGAAATGCCCTAGTGTCATAAAACAGGACACATTTTCTAATCTTGAAGCCAGCAAGATTGGGAAAAAAAAAGAAAAAATCAAACGCTGTTTTCCTATACATAATTTTCCATAATGAGACTACATTCAACTCTAGAATTAAAATATAAGCGGACATTACTTATGCAGCTCTCTTCTTAAAGATAACCTGGACATGGCATACAACTCGCGTTTGGTGCCTTGCTAGTATAATATGCTACAGATAGAATTATTCAAATGCAACTATGCAGCTTTTCTATCACCTAAGACCTAATCACTTTATTATGTTGCAACACCTTCATTAATTACTTCACACTTCATTATCGTACTACAGAACAATCCTCTTTCCTGGTGGCCTGTTTCTCAGACAGGAGGCGTTCACGCGGCTGCCTTTGGAAACACCAAGTGCTCAGTTTCAGATATTAAAAATATTCAAAGCATTTCATATACATTCACAGTGAGATTTAAGCCTCCGCTTTTCAAGTAAAGGTCTCACGACTTGCTAGTAAGCTAACGGAACGAGTTGGTTGGTATTTACTCCTGTTCTCATTTATAAGAACATGATCTGGATAGCTGTAATCCCTCACAAATGCCCCCATCTGTTGGTAAGCCAAGTGTGCCACATCATATCCTGCGCCGCAGTTAGAGCAGCTTGACAATATTCACGGATAGAGCACAGTAACTGTAGAACTTTTTAAACAAACAATACTTCCAAAAAATATCTGCAGTTGTAGAACCACATAATATCATTTTCAATGGGATTCTTGGTTCAAAAGTACTATTTCACTTATTAAACATGGCTTTAAAGATACAGTATGCACAACACTTGTGTTACAAGTGTCTGAAAAACATTGGATCAATCAACATTTCGACTCGTTGCATTAATAAGGAAAATAAGCAGCAGTACCTTTGGAAAAGTATTCAAGTATTTCACTGAAATACATAACAGAACGATATAACAGAACACAGATCCTAGACTCTGTATGACTGTACTTTAAGCAATTATCATTTGCAAGTGCTTTTTCTCATGTAGAGCAGAATGAATAATACTTTGTAGCAGAGATACAGCACACCATTTTGATATTACACAAAACTGGAATGTAAATAATGGCAACAGGAAAAAAAAAATCTTTTAACGTATAACAGTTTTCAAGTGCTTCAGCAATAAAATGGCTAGTCACCATGGTTTACAGAGACCAAATACATGAGACATGAAACTAATACAAGCTGAATAACAGGAGTGCCAATAAGTATGCACGAATAGAGAATCATGAGCTGTTCAGATGCAAAAACCCCTCAGAAGCAGTAAGTTTCAAAGAGAATTACACACTTAAGAAGAGAGCAGAGGCTAACTTCTGATCCTCAAACAGGAATAAATCTGTACAAGAGCAGCAAAATTTAGCCTCAAGCCTACACACAGAACACGTATGTGCCACAATACACAAATCAGTCCATAGCTATACAAGATAGTCTAATGTTTTTTGCTATAAAAACAAATCAGCACAGTGAATTCATGATTTATCAGATGCCAGTTTCTTCCCTTGAGTTCACAGAACAAGTTATTTTGTTTCATATTTAAATAAAAACATTTTTAAAACTTTCAATCATCAAACCATATTTTTAAATGTAACATTCCAACATCTTATTTTTCAAAGACGTTTCAACGTATGTACCAGAATTGTGTACTGAAGAGGGAAGCTTTTCATATGTTAATTTTAGAGATCTTAAAAAAAAAAAATTAAAACTTGCTGGTGTTGCAGAAGATATTTATGTTTTCCTTTGCCTGTGCCTTTCTGACATTACGTAAGTATCTCTGAGTTACTTGCAAGACATTTCAGTTGCAGTATGTGGTATTTGGTATCATCCAGTCATAAAACCCTTTATAATTCCAAAATTCATCATGCAAGGAAGCCTTCATAAACAGGATATATAGGATAAGGTATGATCTGTATACAGATGTGCTTTTATTTTTCAAAGTATTTCTAAACTCTTATTGTTATTACTTAAAGCCAGGAATGTGTGTTTGAATTGCATTGATAAGTTGCAAGTTATAGTCAGATTTACAAAATGAAAGATTGTACTAAAAAATGATGTAAATGACAACACTGTTGTCCAGCATTTAAGCCACATGCAACTAAGTAACACTCCCAGCAGAAAATGTCTTCCCAGACACTGAAAATACCTTGTTTTGATATCTTGGTTTGATGACAATGGAAAGTGCAATGTTTTATAACATTTAGATATTATTGCAACACAGCTGCTAAATTAGCTCTCTAGAAAAGCACAGAGAATTTATCAGTCATCATGAATACATATACACCAACCCTTTCTTTCCTAACATAACTTAAAGTACATTGCTCCAAGACATATTTTAATGATTACAATGTTTTGTAAAAAATGACATAATGCAATAAGATGTCTAAAATGATACTGAAGCCATCAAAAAAAATTAAAATTTTAAAACACTTGTCAATTTGACTAAAATGCATATTTACTCAATTTCCTTGAGTTTTTATTTTTTCTTCTCCCCATTGGAGGAACAATGTCTATCGTAATTGTTCAATGCTACTCTGGCTGTAGGCAGCTTCCTCTTGACAATTTTCCTCGATTCCCCTTGCAAATAGTTTCATTAACTGGCAGTGAACCCTGAAAAATATGGAAATCGATTAAGTAGTAGATGGGTACTACATATTTAATTCTAATAATCCATGAATTTCAAGCAGCTGGACAAAGTTCCTTGCTCCAGACTACAGATGCCATGCTCGCATTCTTGATACAATCTTCCTCTGCAAGAAGGCTGGATGCTTTCATGTATCCATCACTACTGTTACTCCTCTTTTCCACACAAGAAGTTCTATTGATCACTTAGATGAGCTGATCTTATACAATATACAACATTTATAAAAGAAGTAAGTACAACTTCAAAGATAGGGCCTTCTATCTCAGTCAGAGTGATCATTTACTTTATATATAGTTACAGTATTCTCTGGAAAAGACTCAAAAAAGTAACAACAAAATTAATATTATCAGGCGACTCAAATTTCCTATGTAGAGGCACCTTTTTGAGATGTCTTTATGAGCATCTTTAAAAAAAATCAATCAAAAAGCTTCATGTTTTCTGGCACATTCAGAGAAAAATCAATGCTCACCTCACTTCAATTGCTGAACTGTCCAGAGTTTCTCCATCACAATTCCAGGTGCTATTAGCAATATTACAGCAACAGGCTGGATGATCTCTGCAGAACTGGCCAAAACGTTTCTTTCCTATGTCTGTGACATTGCTTTCGTTGTCTTCTAAAAGCTTTGATGTAAATTGAAAACTCTTCACCCGATAAACATCTACAAATGAGAAGTCAAACTACAAAAAAAAAACAAAACAAAAAAAAAAATCAAAACAGGCAATTACAATTAGTTAAATATATCTGATTTGTAAAGCAACTGAGCAGGCAGCATGCCGTATTCAAGAAAGTCTTTCTACTCCGATTTTCTAAAGAAGCTTCCCTGAGGCATAGCGTGATTTTTGTTTTGAAAGGACTGCACAAGTCAGCAACAACAGAGCCAAAACGGAACCTCACTTTTCAAAGGTCCTCTTTAAGTAGCTGCAATACAGCCACCTCATAGATAATCAGGTAACAGGCTCTGAGACTACAAGTAAATGGGGTATAAAAAAAACCTATTAAAAATACCCTACTAAAACTATTATAACAAGGAATTGAAATCAGAAAGGTTTGGTCTGGACCTTTGTATCATCCTCAGGACTTGTTCAACTGCAGTCCTTAAAGATATACAGGCTTTTCTGAAAGCCGTCTGCATTTGGAACAACGACCTGAAAGTGAGAATTCCAGGGCAGTGTGATCACACCACAGAGCTGGGTGCACAGGAAAATAAGATTAGAGGGCAACATTACTACATTGCAATCAAACAGAAGTAACTAACTAGCTAATTGACCTAGAAAGAGTAGGACAATTATGAGATTGCTCTTATAACAGAGGTTGCAGATTTACGCTACAATATTGTACAAATGCTTTAAACTGGCTTGGTAAATTAAAGGAACAGTCCAATTAGAGGGTGCCCCCACCTGCCCTGAAAGCAGTAACTAACATGGGCTTAAGCATTTAGCAAGCTGTAGTAAACAGAGGATGTCATTTAGCAAAGGCAAAGGAGTATGTCTGTGTGCATCTGTGGGAGTGGGGGTGGCAAGGAAACAAAAATGCATAAATAAACAGTTTACCCATGAACTAGTTGTATTAATGTACAGTCACCTGTTTCTTCCTTCTTCTTTTCACTTTTTAAGTTTTCAAACAGCGTTTCCCACTATTATAGTAAACAATATCCTGAGGTGAGGACATAGGTACAATCCTTCATGTGACCTACACTGCATAACCAACATATCCCAGAGAAAAACGGGGAAGCACTGGAAGGGAAATAACCACAGTGGCAATCACAAAAACCATCAGAGTTGAAGGAACCTCTGAGGTCTCAAGTTCTCCCAGCTTGAACCATAAACAAACCACGAAGCTGTCAAACTCCGCACTTGGAAGCGCTGGCTCACGGATACAACGAGGCTCGCTAAGCAGTGTGCTAGTCCAAACAGCTTAGTTGCAAAAACCTGGTAACCACGACTGCACAGAGCCACCCTTGAAAGCTCCCATGTCTCAAGTCTACACAGAACGTAGTCTCTGGGTGAATGTTGAAGCCAATTTGAAAGGTAGCCAGGGAAGGCTTCAAATAATCAAAAGTATCAAGGGATCAGTGAGAGTGGGAAGGAGTGAAGGGGAGAAGGGAGACTGAGAATAGCAGGAAAGAGGAATACACACACACTATCCCCGGGAATGGTAATGAGGAAATACAGGAAAGATCTACACTAATTCTTCTACAGAAGATGAAGAATAGCATCATGAACAAGTGAGATTTATTACTGCTTTTATAACTAGATATGACATTAGTGCACTGTTCAGATAACTTCCAAAACATGTTAATAATATCATATTGTGACAAATATTCAATGTGTGTGTTCACAGCCCATAGTTCTGGTTTCAGTAGATATTACAATCCAAACCAGTGATGAATCTCTTCCCTTGTAGTTTACCCTGACACCTACAACACACGCAATGAATATCCTGGTGTATACATATTAAAATTCTGCTAAAAGCCTGAAGTTTACAACTGAATTACAGTTCTGGTAACTTTCTTCTAAACGACATTTTTATACAGTTTATAAAATGTGATTTATTATTCTCCACTGCATCTTCTACCTCAGCTATGTTATACTGCTGGGAGCAGGTTTTCGTAACAAATACATGGGGCCACAGTTTTGGTAGTATCAATCTAAATATTGTCCAAAGCACAAATATATGGAAAATGTTACGAAAAGTAATTCAATTAGCACAAAATTAAATTTTTTAGAATATTATGGCTAAAGACTTGACTTAGCTAAAATGATTTTTTTAGAAAATGGTACACATGCTGAGCTAATGTCACCCAAAAAGTATAAACTTCTTTTTTTTAAAAAACTGCTTTGTAGATGTTCTTTTGTCATATAAGGATATCAGTATTTACAACTTTGACTCTGGAGAATGTAGGGTCAAAGGCAATACACACCTGATCATCTTGGTTTGTGTGTCTCACGAGGTACCGTAGAAAATCAAACCTGGAGCATTTACGAACTAGAATGAGGTCAGCTGAACCATCTGCCAAATGAGCTGCTGGTGAAAGACCTTTTGGACTTCGTGGACAGGCACAGCTCATATTTACCGCATTGATGGCTAGAAATTTCCCTTTAATAACCTTCCATTCTTCATCATCTGAAACACATCAATAAAGGCATGGAGATAGGTTATTATGTGATCTACTCACAAGAGCACTAAAAAGTAAGCACTCGGCAACTTTTTACAACAAGTTTTTACTGGGCATATTCATGTACTGTCATTAACTATCTGCAATAAACTGCATTTAAAATAAAAACCAAAACCTGCTTTCCATATACTAACAGAGAAAGTTGCTTTCTCCCCTCACAGACTGTGCTCATCTATTAAAACTGCCTAGCATACGCATCTCAAATTCAGGATCAATGCTATTTGGGTAAACCCACAAAGCCTTAGGCAGGGACAAGTCAGAGGCAAGTTACAACTCCTGTAGTGTGACAGTTCAGGGGATTTTTAACTCTTTGAATTTTATTCTTGCTTTTCAACATGTTAAATAAACAATAACGCAAAGACAGTGGTTTAGTATTTGGTTTCCAAATCAAAATTCCTCCTCTGCCTCAATGCCACAAATTATATTTTAAAAAACCCCAAAACATTCTGTTGGAGATTAGAGCTAGACTGAGTTTAAATGTGTAATGGCATCAATAATATCAAGAGAAGGGATTAAAATAGATTTAAAAATGCCTTTGCATTTTGCGATTACACATAACTGCCTTCCTCACTACAATAAGAGAAAGCCATAAAGCAGCCCTAACACTCCTTCCAATATAGATGGACCCATGTTTCAGTTGAACTCCACAGAAGTGATGACTGCAGAACAGTCTGTGGAGATGCATGTGGTTCATAGTATGGAGTTCAGGATTGAAGTGCCCATTGCTGATCATGAGGGTAAAATTGAGGAGTAAACAAAAAAAGTGACAGTTTGTTTATATAAGCTTGTTAAAGTTTGATCATCAAACCACTGCAAGGTAGAGGTTTTGAGGTGTATTAACTGGTACAGTTGGAAATCCAACATCAGCTATTTTCAAAGTGCTGCTTTGATGGGATTATAGATGACATTCATGCTATATATTTCATGTCCTGAAATTCTGACATTCTTTAATGTATTAGTTTAGGAACTTCATATTTAGAGAATCATTATCACAATTGTCTAGGTAGCTTTAGACCTAAAGCCTATGATGCATTCATTTCGAATCAAGCTCTTACAAGCTTTATATCAGAAAAAAAAAGTTTAGAAAGTATTCTGTAGTTGTTCTTTGCTCTTTGAACTTTTCTCACTTTCTTGATTTTTATTCATTGGGACTTCTTACTATCCACTCTTCAGTAACAAAACGAAGAAAACCAGAATTTCAGAAAAAATAAAGTAGGATTATGATGTGACAAGACTTAAAGGAAACTAGAAACTTTATTCTTTTTCCATCTAGACTGTTCTTTACCTCCTGATAAACAAATCAGTAATAACAAGGAAAAATGGAGCTCTTAAATTCAACATTTTCACATCATTTGCCAGAGTGGTTTTAGTATTGCTTGCTTTACTGCTGATCATTTTATGTTGCTTTTAAACAGGACATTACAGAAAAATAATTTAAATCAGATTCAAAAAGTGTATCTTGAGAGATGAGAGAGACTTAAATGTCAAACTACAGAATGACTTTGTTCATGCTGCAGACAACTGATGAGGCCGTGCTCTGAGATGAAGGTAACTGAACAGAATATAAGAAACTATTGGAACTGGAAACACCTGTGTCCAGATCTATATAATTTACAAGAAAACCAGGCACTTCCTGATACACCAGCAACAAAATGAAAGCAACACCCTCAATTACTCAACAATGCTTTTGTGATTTATCTGAGAAGCATTAATAATTTAGCCTATAGTGTGTCTAGATATATGTTAGCTTTTGAAGTATGCACTCTGTAATAAATAAGTCTCAAATTACTTAAGATAGAATGCTTATATATGTTACTGTAATAGAATGGTACTTTTCCACCAGATGAAAACATTGCGTAAATTTCAGCATGTTACTCAAAAAAAAAAAAAGCTTCGCTGTTCAAGTAAGAACAATTTATCACATTTTAAACTACCAACTGTTTTCATAACCATTCTGCAGGGTGCATCACTAATAGCACAAATTATTTGCCCAAAATATCTTTCATACAATACAGCAATCATAAGTAGGGAGAGCATAAGCAACACTCGCATCAACTGTCTGTTGTGTATATATACTGCAAGTTACTGAAATCAGCATAAAGTACTAACAAAGTTTACTCAGCACATGCACATGGACTTCTGCACAACACAGAGTAGTATGCTCAGAGGCAGGCAACACAAGCATCCTTCTAAACTTATCTGGATTGTACGCAAACCAAGCAGGCACAATGAATGGGTCAGCCAATACACCCTGGTGAGTAAAAAGCTCATCTGAGATGGCGATTTAAAAGTCTCTTTTACTGCAAATCAAGAGTAGCTGATTGTTATTGTTTGCTTACCAGTACTGAATGGTGAAGAGACTGGACTGCAAAGAAAGCCAGCTACTGGAAGTAAAATGGATTTAAGTAAATGACGTCCTACATAATCAGCTGCTTAATGTCTTGTGCAATGCTGGCTAAACCAGTCTTGATCGCTTACTAAGCTGTAGCTTTCTTCCACCTCTGCTCCTCTGATGGATCAAAACTAACAGAATGGCAGGTTTTGGAAAAAACACCATACCCCAAACACAACAAACCAATACCAAACATAATGACCCCACAAACAAAACCAAGGTTCGCAATTTCTAACTACAGTTATTTCTCAAAAAAGAAATTTTTTTCTTACAGAAAACCCCTGCTATCAGATTTATCCCCTAAGAAAATATTATGTAAAGCATTTTTTTTTTAGCTTGATCTGTGCATAAATGAAAACAACTCAAGAAATACTCCAATCTGGCCATCTGTTGACTATATCAAAGATCTGAAAGCAGTAGCTGGAATGGAAGCACTATACATAAGCACGTGTAACAGGAATTCAAGTTGGCATGGAAATCTATATACAGCCTTTATGCTACCAATGAATCTCTATAGTCTGATGATACTTTTTTTTGCTAGGAAATGGCTAGGACCTGGCACAGATACTGTGCAAAATAGCTGTAGTAAGATAATCTAGGTCATAAGGACCAATGTTTGTGTCAAGAAAATTACAGTTTTACGCACTGGGCTCTACAAAAAAAGAAAAAAGTAAAAGCAGAAGCAAGCTGAAGAAACCATCCATGGAAAGGCTGCCTGCTGGTTTAAGAGGGGCTTATCCAAGACTACGAACTGAGACCAGAGGTGAAATTTGGCCAACTGAATCTGTGTATCTTGCCCCAGCAAGGCCACAAATGTATCACCATCAGTGCTTCCCATCAGGATGTAGTAGTCAGAGAGATACAATTAGGAGGATGACTGCACAAAATCTGGTATATTAACAGTTGTTTTAACAGGAGGTAGGAAGAATTATGCCCATAAAAAATGAATTCATGGAAGTGTGCACAGCAGTTGGAACAAGGTGGGCAGAAAAGAGAATAAGGATAGCATAACTAGAGAAACAGGAGAGAAATCTTATTTATCATTTATACTAATTACAGAAATATTTAAGTCGACTATATTGGTTACTAGTTGTCCAAGTTGACTGCCCTAAAGTTATTTAATAAACCGCTTTACATATGGTGACATTTGTCTTAGCAAACACAAATTTTTAATCCCGATCTATTCTAAGAGTTATCTTAATGAACTGCTAACTGATAAACTGTGAGGTAGTATAGAAGTGAAGTCCTTCTCACAAAATGAACACAAAGTCCTAGCACACAGAATATATCCTTCCTGAAGGAGGGAAATCTAAAACATTAAATATACAAGTAATTAGTACAGTTTCATGAGAATTTTCTGACTTTTGGGTGAAGGACAGACCTTACATATCTTACATGAATTTTCCTTAAACAATGGATTATCCACTAACTCACAATGTTTAAAACAACGCAAAACACACACACAAACGGATACATGATGAAAAATAATAATGTCTATAATACTACACCACCTTACTTTTTATGACCAATTACCTTCATGTTTTAACCCACATTCCTTGCGCTGTTCTGCCAACCGTTGTTCACTTCTCTTGCAAGTGTAACATCTGAAAATAAAAATACCATTCAGTTCCTGAAAACAAAACTGTTAGTCTGTTCAACTTTTCTGTTTCCACCCAATCATTACAAGACCTTCCCCCACCACAAGATGCGGTGTGGCACCGACAACCCTGATGTAGCATGAATGATGTGGCCTGCAGGCAGTACAGGTACTTAAGTACAGTGGTGACAATTACTGGATGTCAGAAATAACAGCATCACAAAGACATAAGATCACATAGGTTGGAAGTGACCTCTGATGTGGTCCAAATCTCTGCTCAAAGTATCATTTATAGGATGAGGATGTTTAGTGTCTTGTTCAGTCAAGTTTTGAATATCCGCAAGGGTAGAGTCCACAAGACCTCTGTGCATCTTGTTCCAATATTTGATTGCTGTAACAGTGAAATACACTGACATACTGGAACCAGTCCTTCATCTCACAAGTGCTGTGTACAGGGAAAGAATCACTTCTGACCTTTTGGCTTCCTATTTTGCTTAGAAAGCTCAGTATAAGGTGGCCTTCCTTGCTGCAAGGACACACTGCAAACTTAAGTACAGCCGTTGTCCACCAGCACCACAAAGTTCCTTTTGGCAGAGCTGCTTTCCAGTCAGTCAGCACCCAGTCAGTACTGTTGCGTAAGACTATTTCACTCCAGGTACAAGATGTTTGCCTCTCCTGAACTTCAGGAGGTTCCTATCAGCCATTTCTTCAGCTCACCAAGGTCCTTCTAAATACAAGTTGTAAGCCACTCCTCCCAATTTGGTATCATCCATCCACCTGCTAAGAGTGCACACTCTGACATGTCCCAGTCATTAATAAAGCTGTTGCACAGTGTTAGCCCCAGTATTGATACCTGAGGGATACCATTAAGAATTGGCTGCCAGTTTGACTTGGTACCATTTTAAGTAGTCTAGTCAGTTTTCCACCCATTCACTTACCTAGCCCACACCTCATCAGTTTGGTTTTAAGAATACTACAGAAATGGTACCAAAGGCCTTGCTAAAGTCAAAGTATGTAACACCCACTGTTTCCCCCCATCCATGGCTTGTGGACATAAAAGGCCTGGAAGCAGACTACCTCAGCGAAACTGGGACAAAGGAGCAATTTTCCACCCTCTTCTGTATCTTTTATCACTACGTTCCCCATACCATTAAGTAGCAGGCCCACAGCTCCTTCAGCCTTTTGTTATGATTCATATACATATCTAATCCCTTTGTAAGGAGTAACACTGGTCACTGATTTCAGCTCCACCTGAGCTTTGGCTTTCTCAGTTCCACCCCTGCACATTTAGGCAATGTCTCTGTGCTCTTCCAAAGTAACCCACTCATACCTTCTCTTTATTTCTCAGATCTTTGCTCATACACACTGGTTTTCTATCATGCTTACTCAAGTTACAGCACATCAGAACGGACGGTTCTTGTGCTTTAAGGAGGTACCAACCAACACTCCTGAGCTTCTGTGCTCCAGGGCAGTCTCCTGTGGAATCTTGCCAAGATCCCTGAATAAACCAAAATAAACTCTCCTAAAGTTCAGGGTTGCAATTCTACTTTTTTGTCCTGCTTATTTCTCTCAGGATTTTGAAGTCTATAATCTCACAGTCACCACTGCCAAGACTGCTCTCAACCATTACATTCTCCACATTCCTTTTCTGTTACCAGACCAGCAGAGCATTTGCCCTAGTCAGCTTGTCAATCACCTGTATGATCACTGTCACCACCACACTCTAGGATTCTCCTAAATTGCTTCTGCCTAGCACTATTGTCCTTCCAGCAATTACCAGGATGTATAAAATCCCCCATGAGGCACCAGGCACTCTTTACTCCCTGACACCTGGATGACTGCTTTTTCCCCTCTGGAGTTTCCCCTGCATCAAGGCATCTGATAGATCAGGATAGTTGCTCCAGTTAGTACTGGAGACCGTGATCTGTAGTATGTCACAACAGTAACACTGCACAGTCTCAGCAGGTTCCATGTAGTTTCTGGCCAAAGATTCTGGCTCCTCTGTATCCTGCTGTGTTGTTAGCTGCTGTGACAACTACTACATATGTTCACATATATGGAAGCTACATTCATATATAAATAATAATAATAAATAGTAGTGCATAACTTCAAGCAGGCGAAAGTAAAGAGAAAGGAATGAACACTGGGAGATTAAGATAGGGCGCTGACTGGAGAAACAAGTGAAGAATATCACAGAATTTATACAGCATAGTAGTAGTCTATACAAAAAGGTTAAATAGGCTGATTCCTGAGACAACCTTCCTCAGGACAAGCCATGCCAGCTGTTGTCATGGTACTAAAACATTCGCTAAAATTGACAGATCCAATTACTATGTGAACATTTGAGGATTTTTGAATAGTAATTTCCATTTGTAGAAGCTATGAGGCATCCAGACTTCTCATTTATTAGCAGTAACACAGCACAGTACCCTCAGCATCTTGTAACTGGGTACTGTGCTGTTATACTTTACCTCATTTAAAACTGGGGAAGGGGGGACCAGCTAACAAAATTCTATTACATTTTTGTTCACTGACCCAATGAGGTGTTCTCTTTAATGAGTCAATAAACTTTTTTACGAGTTTGTCTCTTTCAGAGCAAGTGTTTTGATATTAGAAATTATTTCTGTGACCTCCATTTATATACAGGTCTTTTCATTTAGTTCATGTCAAATATCCAGAGATAAACCATTAACCTACCCTGTTCTGCAGCTATCTTTATCTCGTGGAGATCCCAGTGTGTGTTTTGCTGGTTGAAAAGAAATTGTTCCTTCATAGTAATGATGAGAAAGAAAAGTCTTGAAGCCTACATAAAAGAGTTATTAAGCAGCATTAAGTCATTATAAATCCACATTGCAAACACCTCTGCATACATCCCTTGGTTGTTCCTCTCCTTCCTTCTCTAAGGATGGCAAACCAATTACTATGCTCCCTAAGCTCACAGCTCTTTGTTACGATATTTTAGATTGCAAAGGACAAGGAACTACTACACCACCCACCCAACTATTTAACATTTGCCAATAGTGCCATTATTTTGCTTGACATCTTCAGAAGCAAGGTAAAAGTTTTAGCTATACATCACTGCTCAATCTTAAAATTGGCCTACACTACTTAAATTCTGCTTTTGCATCTTCTTTCTCTAACACAAGACTAATAAAAGGCAGCAAAAAATACTTTCCAGTAGCATAGGATTTATCTAAATATTAGCAAATTAGGCTCAACCATTCTCCTCTATCTATAATCTGTGCTGGAAGGAGGACAAAATTAACAATTCATTCCATAAACTGAATGTCCAAGACAGAGGAGAGCCTATCCCGCCCTCTAATAGCAAAGATCAGCACAGAAAAGATACTACTTTTAGGTAGCTATCACTAGGTGGTGTATGTTTAATACCACCTTTAATGAATGCACTGTTAAGATTATCGCCAAAGTTATGGAGCTTTACATAATGTGATCCAACGTACTTGGTACTACAAGGAGTTTAAAAACAGGTTCAGTCTGTTTCTGATGTTTAAAATTTTCAGAGAAGGTTGGTTTGGAGAGAGTACATCAACTGCTCCAATATGTTTACATGTTGACAAAAGAATGCAATAATTACATGTTACCTGAGTAGTCATATCTCATCGGGCCCATCCAACGCTTCTTTTCACTATCTTTTAATATATCTCCGTAAAAACCATAACCCAGCAATGATACACAGTACTTCAAAAACGTGTTGTTATGATGTACAGAAGAGACATCCAGAGGCTGACAATCACCTATGAAGATTAGAAGTGCAAGGTTCTATTAAGGCTTATTTTGTCTGCAGCTGCAAACACAATAATAACAATTTTTTTTTTAATAAAATGTTTTATTTATGTCATAACATAGATGTGATATATCCATATGTATTTCTTATACATGT
The DNA here is from genome assembly GCA_027574665.1 of Rhynochetos jubatus. Classification (NCBI taxonomy): domain Eukaryota; kingdom Metazoa; phylum Chordata; class Aves; order Eurypygiformes; family Rhynochetidae; genus Rhynochetos; species Rhynochetos jubatus. The sequence continues at coordinate 17,056,405 of CM050652.1, forward strand.
GGAAAGGAAAAAATAATCCTTAATACTAATTTCATTTAATATTGAAAAAGCATTAAGCACTAAGTGAGAAGAAATAGGTCACTATGCTAAAAAAAACATAAAGAAGAATTTACACTAATTTACAATATAGTAGCAGGAGGGATGTTACAGAAGAGATCAATGCAGTATTCATACATCTACAGGATACTAAATCCTAGATGTCATACTATCAAAGGGATGATTCAAGATGGAAGAGGCCTTAGGAGGTTTCTCAAACCTCCCACTCAAAGTAGGTTCCACTATGAGGTCAAATCAGGTTACTCAGGACTTATTCAGTCAAGCTCTGAAATTCCTTAAGAACAGAGAGTACACTACCTCTCATGTTCTCAGAGTATAAGCTTTGGAGCGGTAGTGGGATTTGGGGGGGGTTTGCAGGGTGGGACGGTGGTGGGTTTTTTTGGTGTTTGGCTCTGTTTTGTTTTTTTTTTTTTCCTCTTTTTTTCTTCTGTTTCACATGTTGCCCATCGTCTCTCATCCTTCCACCACGCACTACTGTGAAGAACCCTTTACATGAGTGAGAAACACTCTTCAAAATCTAAATACATGTGTATATACACACATTTAATAGTCCATGACTTTGAGAAGTGGCAATATCAGCATCCCTGCTGATGACAACATGTCAAAAAGCATTTATTGAAGAATAGCTGTTTTCCTCCCTCGTTCCTCCTCAGATATATGACTTAGAGATGGCAAAAATCTGGAACTAGCTGATAATTGCAGGCAAGCAGAAATCATACTCCTAACTTGGCATGGGAGCACTGAATTGCACAGGACAATTGGGCAACTATTACAAAAAGCTACTATTCAAGAGTATACCTACTTGTCATAGCTTTCTCCAAGATAGATAGACAGACAGTCCAAGAACTTACACTGTGTATTATATTTCCCGCTATTTTCACAAGCATGCCAGAATGTATGAAAACTTAAGCACCGGATATTAAGTTTCAAAATGTAATGATCCCTTGAAAACAAGGAGTTACAGTGAAGAAAGCAATTTTTAACCTCCTGTATTTCAAATCAGAGACTTAAATCACAGACAAAAATTTCATACTTCACCTCTGCTATTACGTTCACATTATATTTCACAGAGAGAACTACATGAAATTACTGGTTTGGGCTATTTTCCTCATTTTCATAACAAAACAGCAAATGATGACCACCCACCTACAATAATATGAAGAGCAGATGTTACGGGATCAGAAATGCCTACAGTTGAATAGCATATACAATCTGTTGATCCTGAAAAATAAAAAACTAGATATTAATGAGTATCTTTTCAAAAGAAGTATTAATGGCATGGTCCTCCCAGTAAAAGCATTGTGCTTCTTTGGCTTCCCCTTTCTATTTCATGGAACAAAGTAAATGCAAGGATATGAACATTGATTGCAATTGTTAACTTTTTTTTTCACCAATGAGTAGAATTTATTTCTCTCCATATGAAGTACAAAGATTTTCACTATATAAGCAATAAATAATAAATAAACACAGCAGTTAGAGAGGGAAAAAAGTTAATTTACATTAAAAATTCTAGGATTACATTACAGCTTTTGTATCAAATAAGGGTGGAGGTGAAGGCAGGCATATGCTGATTCTCCTTTGCTTAAGATTTCTTACTCATTAAGATTTCATGAAAAGAAGAGAACTTGGCCAGTCTCCTGTTTTTTGGGGGGACTGATCTAAATTCCAGGCTGTCAACATTCTCTCTTCCTCCAGTTGTCTTTGCTACTAACTACCTCCAGGCAACCCCTCAGTCAGTCTGCCCACTCAATATTTTAGGTGCAGTTTACAGATGGGCAATTCTCCCTGATCTCTATGAAAAACACTGTATAACCCTAATGGAGACTTCTGATTTCTGCTCTGCAGCAGGGACTTGGAAGACAGGGCCAGATGTACTGAAACATTTGTTGTAGTACCTAACTCCAAATTTGCCTTGTAGTTTCTTCCATCCCTTCCCAGAAGATGAATTGCTTTAAAGCTAAGGCTGGAAATCTGAAAACAAAAAATGACTTTGTCCACGTATGTTCTCAGATTTGCTACTGATACATTAGATGTAGAGCAGCTCAGATACACAGTACTTAATTTCTGAGGCCTAATCAAACTGAAATAGAAAACTTAAACTGGAGAAGTGAGTAACCACTATTTAAAATCTACTTTTGGTTCCTTCTCACTTTGGGTACAGTCAGAGCATAGAGTTATCAACAGGAGGACAGAAAATGCTTTCCCCTCCAACTCACTTTTTAGGAAACGGAGACCAGCTCCCCTACCACTGAAGGCCCTGAGAGACTTCTATCAAGTGAACGCTATGCCAATGTCAGCCACAGCCAACAAGAAGCAGCTCCAGGAGCCAATTAAAGAGAACGTAAATGTAACAGAACCACAGAAAAAAAGAAACAGTGCGACTAAAGAATTCTCTCTCTACAAGGCTGAAGTTCAAGATGGTGCAAGTATACCATTACAAGTCTATGCCACTGCATAGAAACGAGGACTCAAATTTCTCTCAATATCATAAGAGACCAGGTACACATTTGATGTTATCATGCCACATTTGGAGTGTTACAGCAGAAAATGCTAAGTACTGTTCACATACTGAAACTACGCTTTACTGCCAATTATTTCAGTTTTATTTTGCCTCCTACACTCATGAATTTCAGTAAGACAAACTGAAAGAAAATTCTTACTACTTTTCAAAAAGAATAACAAACAAATGAACAGCCAGGGTCTAAAAGATCTGAGTTGAACTTTTACTGCTGAATGTACCAACCTAACATTTCATCCAACCTTTCCCATTTCTTCAAGATCTGTTTGCATTCTGCTGCTAGAATTACCTTAGTCACATTCATCTTGATGTACACACAGCTTCCAAGTAGTCTTACACTATTGGTGGGAGGAGGAGAGAGGAATTCACGAAAGCTGTATTTTAACACCAGGGGCTTATCCCCCTATACTCTTCTGTAGTCAATTAAAGGCTGATTTATCTGTTAGGCAGTTTTATAGAAGGTATTTTCATTTCTATTTATTAACTAGCAAGGGAAAACTAAAATTAGGTTATGAATTCTGAAACTAATTCAATATTCTAAGATGTGAGACTAGGGAAGACACCAACAAGTGTTTACCAACAGTCAAATCATCCCTCTCAAGACATTCCTTTATAAACAGTAAAATATCGTGGGTGGTTTATTTTTCCCCTCTCTCAGAGGCGGTAGTATAGAACAACAAAACCAGTATCACTCCTTATGTACACTCAAAAAAGAATGTAACTGGTCATACCACCACACCAAGCATGAACCTATCAATACTAGCTTAAAGGTCACAAAAATGATTGTAGTGCCCGAGGATTTGAATCTCTTTGAATATTTCACAAACAAACAGGAATTCTAGAACATTCTGGACAAAAATTGGTTTTCTCCTTAGTTTTAAATTAGGTGGGTCTTGAACAGATTTGGAATCTACTACTGCTGAAAAAGCACTCTGAGTAGCTGTACACACAAAACCCACCAAAATCTGGCTTATTTCATCAATATGAATCAGATACAGAAAGCAGGATTAGAACGTAAATATAGCATGACTAACATCGCTTGATTAATAGCTTAGGATTGCCAGAGCCCTCAATTTGGGCAAGGTGGTTTTGTAGAGCATGACTCTTCATTAATGTTAGGTGGCAGATCTTGTTTGTTCTGGTTAAATGAACAGAAAAATTATATAAATACTCTGCCATAGTTTTGGGGGATTTTTAAGGGCAACAGCCTGAGCGAAGGAAAATAACAGAGGTTTTTAGGAGTTGCACAGAACTACATGCAGATGTGAAGAAAGCAGTTAGACTGCTTGTTAACTGAGCCCTAATTTGTTAAAATAAAGTTCTGGTGTGGAAACTAAATTATGCATTAGTGTGCTAGACAAGAAGAATATCAGCATGCAAAGGAATGATTAATTTTCAGGTTAAGACACCTAGAAGTAGCTAGACGTGTACATGTAACACTGCAGACTACATCAAAGCTTCCATTCTGGTCAAGGTGATCTTGTCAGGAATGCTGACAGCAGCTTGACCTTGCTTGAAGGTACTCACACAGAGGCCTCATTTGAAGCGTCTTAGGAAAAAAAGACCTGCACAAGACAGGCAGATGTAACACATGATCTACATGCTCTACTGATCGTATTGACCAGATGGCCCCTGGCTGTAACAGTTTAGACACCTATCTCATTTGCAGACACCTAAATATAAGCATAAAAATTTGAGCATCAAGTTCAAACTGAAACTCACCCTAAGGAGAATAATTCCATTACCTAAAATGACACCAACCATCAGTGTTCAAGTGTTGCAGATTACTCTGCCTGACTTCCAACTGCTACTCTAGCATGGCTGTTGTCTTGCATAGGACTAATACATTTCAATGATGGAGGCACCATACCACCACATGTAGACAACTGAATCCCAAATTCAACGTCTGAAATCTCCCAGCTAAAGAAAGCTCTCATCCCAAATATTTTTATATTAATGGCCTACTGAAAAAGTGCCTTGTGTAGAGGGCACATCAACTCATCTTTGTTAAAACAATCATAAATATTTTGAATTGTTACAATACATTATGTACACTAAAGCCCTGTTTCATTACCCATTTTCCCCTAAGTCTGTGTGTTATTAGGAGGTATCAGACACCACACAGTTGTCAAAGTCACGTTCTGCATTCTTTCCCTCCCCAAATTTAAATACTAATTTTTAAAAAATAAATTTATTATTTAAAAATTACCAAGGAAATATTTTATTTTAATTAATCCCAAGGAGAAATCATCGATATATATGTACTTAAAATACTAGAGTATGTAGTCCCCATAAAACATTTCTGCTAAAGGAAGATTAAAGAAACCAAATTGATGGACTGCATTACGTAGAATAAAGGACAGCTAAATCACCTGATTTCCACTTTGCATGCACATATTGCTGGATATCTGTGAGTAGACAAGTGCTCAGACATCATCTGACAAGCTTTAAATTTGTCATAGAGCCACCAAAGGTATAAGCTGAATTACAGATGGACTGAAAGGCAGAGCTGGAGAGAGAGAGAGACCACCCCTGGCCCAACCCCCAAATTCAATACTGAGCATGAAGTTTCACGGAATGAAGTACCACTTTGGTCAGTTTGGATTAGCTTTCCTGCCTGCGACCCTCCCAGCTTCTTGTAGAAAAGCAGCTGGGAACACAGGGGCAGGATCAGAAACTGAAGAAAAAAATTACTGAGTTGAAATAAACATTCCAAAGCAGCAACTAAAAACATTAACATGCTATCAATATCATTCTCAGCACAGCCACAGCATAGCCTCATACTAGCTACTGTGAGGAAAACTAACTCTGCCAATTAAAACCAGCACACAGAACCACAGTGCAATGAAACCAGATCAACACAATAACGGCACATGTAAGACATGAAATCAACATCACCGTGAAAAGTGACCTTGATTTAGCTGTCTTGGTAGGAGCCCCCCCATATTAAATGCAGTATTTAGCTCTAAGACTGCCACTTCCAGAAGTATAGTGGATTTAAAATGCTCCAGGAGGAACACACAACATTGCACTTCAGATTTCAAACTGGACATACTGAACCTCAAAATGAGATGTTAACTAATCTGCAAAGATCATTAAATATTACAGATGATGGAAACAGAGATGGCTGCGGACATATCACTTAGTCATTACAAAAAAAAATTGCACAGCCCGGATGACAAGCAGTATGAGTCCAGTCACACTTCATGATTCTACTTGCATCTGGTTTTTAAGTTTGTGAACGAATCCTCCACCGTTTTTCTATGCTACCTTCACATAAGAATGCTAACGACAGGACAGGCTTCTCAACTTCTACACATCAACATGCTCATAAGAATCATACTGCATGCTTCAGTCCTAGACATCAAAGAGTTCATGCCTTGACCACAGCAGAAGTGAGAGGGTTCTGAATGCACTAGAAGCCTAAATCACTGCAGCAATTAACACTTTGCATCTACACTCAATCTTCCGTAGTGCTTGGAAGTTTTTCCCTGCTATCCCCAAGGCAGGGTGGCAGACATGGGTTTTGGAAGAATAAATAAATTCACATTATGCCAGAGCACAGAGTTGGTTTTTTTTTCCCTACCTGCTGATATCATAAGAGTGTTTAATCTAATCTGTTCTCTTTTACTAAAGAGTCCTCCAACAGCAGTTGACAGCTTTGTCCACCTGTTCTGTGCCAAGCTTAGTAAGGATGGATTACTTCTGCTTATTCCAGAGGGTATAATTTTAATACTAAAACGTGTGGATGAAACTTCAGTGCCACATGTTGTAAGATAAATGATTCTGGTTTTAAGTTCTGTGAAGGCACGCTACCACTCTGAATACAGTGTGAAACCATGGCTGAATGTTTGTAAGGATAGATGGCACTACGAGGAAGTAATAACTAAAATAAAGCTTCTACAGGTGTGCTGACTTGTAGTTACCACACTGCAGTGCAAAACTCTGCCAGATTACTACAACCTCTAAGTACTCTTAGCAGAGAATCTCTTTACAACAGCAATCAGTCAATTTCCACTAGCAGATTTGAAGAGTGGCTGCAACTAAGATAAACTCAAAAGTTAAAACTGCCATTTGAGTAGAAGCCTTTATCCACGTCAGTAAAAACACGTTATTTCATAAAAATGTACCAAAAGCATAAGAGTAAATTATGTTTTTTAACTGGAAGACACACTAAGGGAGAAAGACTGTCTGGAAACAGACACAGCTGTTCAAAACAAAGGGGCAAACAGGTACTTGCTCCAAAAAGTTAGAATCATGATTTACAAGTATCATCTAACATTACAAAAAAGCCTGTACAATGGGATTCTGCCCAAGAGGTAAAGCTAATTACTCAAAAATGATCATACAGGTGAGTGTTTAGCATTAAATCTTTTTCATCTGTAGTTTCAAACCTTTATACAATTACATTGTTCCTGAGCCAAGATAAAGGTTGCTGAATTAAGCGTTAGTTTGAATACAGACACTGTTCAATCACAACCTGCCATGTTTCTGTTAACACAGCTCGACATGAGGAACTAAGTGATAAAAAAGGCAAAACCAATGATTCAGTGTCACCTTTCCCTGGGCTCCCGTCCTGGGGGTCAACTATCTCCATGTACCAGAAGACACACAGAGCTCTAGAACTTAATCTCTGAACTACCAGTAGTGCTTGGTGGTTTGTTTTTTTTTTTTTCCCCTATATCTACTAATGATTTCTTAGGATTTTAAGAAAAAGGTTGGGTACAACAAACTAAAAAAAAAATATCACCATGTATGATTTATATTTCATTATTCCTTTTGGCTTGCTGTATTTTAGGACTATAAGTTTAGTTTAAAATAAGTCTTTTTAAGCATCTCACATATTCTGGAACTGACTTCTTGCACTAGTGTGAGAGCTAGGGGATCTGTTGGGGTCAAGAAATGGTCAAAGCTCCATTACATCAAGCAAAGATGAACACAGAACAGCTTCACCAAGGGCTGAAAAAAAAAACAAAAACAAAAAACCACCAACCCCCCAGCCAAAAAAAACCACCTCTTGCTGCCTTCCTGACCACCCTGCAATGCTTAAGTTTGGCTGCTTCATACAGAATTTAAGGTCCCTGTGATGGTTAGATGTGTTAAGAAAGGGTTACGATTTGTCCAGTGTTTTGACTGCCTTCTTCATTAACTAAGCATTTTCCCATATTTTCAGTAATGAATCATTTTAAATATTGTACAGTAGACAAACAGATCAAGATATCCTCTGTACTTCCACAAACTTAATTAACAGAACTTCAAGGCCAGCTTCCTTACATGCCATTATAAATAATTTTTGAGCAATCTGAATAATGACTTGGAGAAAATATTTGAATCATAGCACTGATTACATGGCTGTACCTCATGTTAGTTCAAGGAATACAGCATGCAGTATACATCCAAATAGTGAACAGCTACAATGGACAAAGCACAACAAACACTAAAGTATATTAGAAGAAAGTGACCTGATACATGTTAGCAATATTAAAGTATCAGTGAAGATTGTACTTTTTGGTTGCAATTGGAAAAGATGCATTAAGAAGTCATGAAAAAACAAGGTTAACCTTTCAATTTTAACATGCTCATAGTTATTTCCTAAGGACAAAGAAATAGCTTTAATATTGAGGCTCTGGTTTTTTTTAATTGTATCTTCTTATGGTTACTGTCACCAGTAGGCAAAATCTTCTGAAACCAACCATGTAAGCAAAACCCTTTAGACCAAGATATGTGCCCCAATAAGGGAAATGAAGGGTAGAACACTTCTAATTCTATTGCTAAGTTTATTATATAAACTGATCTTAATACAAAGCTTTAAGAAAAAAAATCAGAATATATTTAAATATAGTAATTCTGTTATACAGAACCATTAATGTGCTAGTTAATGAGGAAAATGAAAAAACTTAGAGGGATAATCACATTGCAACTTTTAGATATCTAACTCTTATTGTGCTGAAAGGGTTAAGCTTCTTCCAAGCAACAATTCAGAACATTTGGGTTTGGATACATTCTCCAAAGACATAAGTATAAAATTAGCCACCTAAAGCCTGAAGGTGTAAATATACTATTTCGCTTGGTGTATTTTTATAACCTGTGTTAAAATTTCTCATAAAGTTGGTATTCCAGTTCTACTCAGAAGCTCAGTGTTTATTTCATATCCCAGTTCTTTAATTAAAATCTCAAGCATCTGACAAGAAAAAGAGAACCGCATACAAAAGACACTGAACTGTCCATTTGTCTTTCCACAAAGACCTTTAATAGTTTCTGCAATTTTAAGAACTGCAACACTGAATCCAGCCCTGGAAGAGAAAGTCATCTTGTCAGTCCACTTTGAAAGAATCTTGGGGACCACCCGGGCAGAGTGAGGTAACACCTGGGACACTAAATTTAACAGAAGATTGATCCAAAGAGTGCCTATGGTCAATTAAAAAAAAAACCCTTAAGTTGATAAAAAATTTCCAAGAATGAGTTCTCAAATGTCTCTCAATGACAGCTGTCAGGACTGCCTGAAAAAGCAGCTGAGCTTGAGAACTGTGAAGGTGTAGCACCTCTAAAAATGGGCAGAAACTGCAGCTTGGTCTGGGACCTGAGTATTGTTCCTCAGCTGTAGTGGCCTTATGCTTTCTACAATGACAAGGTGAGGGAAAAGAAAGAAGCAAAAAGAAATTTTACCACTTGTTTGGACTTTGCCAGATCAGTGGGAGGTTCTCATTACAATTCTAACTAAATTTGTGGAGCATTTGGAACTGGAAAAATATTTATCAGGTAAGTCTTTGTTCAGTAAATTTACTCATTAATGTGTTCAGATGGGCAAAAGTATTACTGTCAACATCTTATCTTGTATTAACACACAATAAGCCACTAAAAAAAAAAAGTAGTAATTAAACTCTAAAGTTGTGCGTTCAAGATTTGATTTCCTTTACAAAGTACCCTTCCCAAATAAATCTGCATGTGATCAATAATTATACCAGGATATAAACAGCTTTAGCTAGGCGCCTTTATGGAATATCAATCATTGCTCATATCTTACACTTAGGCCTAAATTCAAGAAGTTATGAATCAGAAGAAATTTCAAAAATAAATTAATAAAGTAAACTGAAAGTTAACCCTTTCTTACCAGCAGGAATTATGCCAATCCTTATATTGCACTGGACTAATGGTGCTTTGGGATTATTTTGGTCTATGCCAGAGTCCTTCTGCATTCTTCCAATGAGACCATGCATCACTTCACTGAACATGCCGTCCCCACCAACACAAACAACACTGCCAGAAAACACAAATTAGAATGCACACTAACAGTCAATAAACAACACAGCAAGTGTTCTACCGAGGGCATGCACTGGGCACATCAAAAATAGTTGTTCTAGTCTTCTCCATTTTTACACAATATAGTAGCCCACAGTCAACTTGGCAATTAACAAAAAGCAGAAAAAAAAATTCAAGCTACACAACTGCAAATGCACCTAGACAGGCCTAGTGTTAGAAAAAAATGTTGGAATGCAACCTAAAAAAACCCCTTTATCCTCTATTGTGTGTGCAGACAGACAAATATCAGTGCAAATTCACTGTACAAGGAAAACAGCAAACAGGACTGTACATACAGCTTTCTAAGTAAAGAAAATGGAAATAGGGTATCTACTAATAAGGGACAAGTAAGTTAATATTTGTGGCCTCAGGCAGAAGCCTATTTTACACTATTAATTTAATAGGGATAGACATTATATTAAAGTCAAAACCCAGAAAGGTGCATGCTTGCATGCTCTTCTGAACATGCTGAGAGCCCATCAGACAGACAGAAGTCCAGTATCTACATAACCATGTTACCAGATGCAAAGCTTTGTTTTGCAAACCTAATTCCGGTCAGAACTGGTGCAGCAGCTACACAGATCCTCAATAAGTTGAAGCTCAGCAGAGTCTACAGCCAAGCAAATACTAGGAAGTAAAATACTTTTACAGCAGTACACATTTCATGCACCACAACCAAATGCACACCCTGAACTCTAAAAGCATAAACATTCTTTAACTGAAAAGATAATTCAGATACACTTTAAAGGAACACATGAGAAATACAAAGTTAGGCATGTAGTCCCTTAGTACACACGTTCAGGAATGTTTACTGTTATCAACAGCAACCATTTTCAATGCATAAACTAATACTTACTCTTCCACATAGTCAGCAACAGATATTGTAGAATAAGCACTGATTTCATAGTACGAGTTCATATATTTAATTTTTAATGTATTGATGACTTAAATTTACTTATTAATGTATTTTCAGCAGAAGTACAGCTTGAAAAAAAACAGTTATGAATGCAGAGGACAGTCTTAAAAATATACACTGTCCAACTCTAAGTCAAGACCTAAGAGGCTGGGAAAGAAGGGAGAAAAGGATGTTTGTTTTTCATTTTTATAATTAATTTCTCTTCTCATAGCTTAACTACATTATTCCTCAACTTTAGCCTCTCTCATCTTCCCCTACAGACTCTAGGAAAGAGGGTGAGCAGACAAAAATTTCCATGACAGTTCAAGGGCAATGCTGTCTCAGTAGTGTTCTATTTATAACAAATACTCTAGGCTCAGAGAAGATAATGACATGAATGTCTGTACCTGTCTTAGCTTTGCACCAGTTAGTCTATATTTTTGCACCAGTTAGCCTCTATTTTGCTTCACCCCATAACACATCAGGCTGGATAGGTGGTGCCAGCCCGGGGCCCACGGCACTGCAGGACCAGCAAGGAGGGGGTGGGGATGTGGGTGGAAAGGCTTGTGGTTGGGCACGACCCTGGGAAGGGGAAGGGTCTGAGGGGGCTTCTGGCCGAGGGGGCTGGGGGTTTGTTTGTTGTGGGACCTCGTGGCGAGTGGTTGGTGCTCTGGGCAGAGCCAGCGTCTTGCCGGGCAGATCGGCCTAGGAGCCGGGGTTTGAAAGTTTTTTTTCTCTCTCTTACTCTCTCGGCCCCCCGGCGGTTTCGTGGGGTGTTTGCTCCCTTCGGGTGGGTTTTCTTTCTTTTTCCCCTTCTCAGGATAAGAACCTGTATCATTTGTTCTACCTTTTTTCCTCTGTTCCTTACATTACTCATTAGCACTAGCATTGTTAATAACTCCCTAAGTTTCATTTATATAATTAAATAGTTCTTATCTCAACCCCTATGGGCTCTTCCTCGGTTTGTTCCTCCGACCCTTCCTCACTGGGCAGGGGGGGGGGGGGGGCGGGGGCGGGGTGGTAGCACGGCTGGTTGTGATAAAAACCACGACAATACCTCCTAGGGGTAAATACTGTCAGCCAAACAAGTTCATGTGCACAGTATCAGCATGACCAAATTAACTGCAAACATCAGATGACCATGGTGAAAGTCACTTGTGTGAAGGTCCTTAGTGAGGGACTACTGTAAGAGAGCATTTTAGAGCAATTCTTACATTCTGAGTTTCTTTTTCTAATGGCCTAGCATTTTACTTCTTAGACAGACAAAAGTAAACTACGTATGCTAAAGGACTTCAAGAGAAGCAAGTTCACAAGACAGAGTTAAACTATGGTACCTTCTAACCTTAACCAGCTAATTAAAAAACTAAGAAAATATGACCTAAAACCATTTTACAAAGGCTTGTGCCACAGGCATATGGCTAAGGAAGCCTAGTGATTAATACACATCAAACATTCCAAACATGGTCATTACCTGAACAGTATTACAATCAGCTCTACTTGTTCTGCGCAATGATGTACTAAAACCTGTTATACTGTAACAATGAATATTTCAAGCAACTATAGAGAAACTGTACAATCACTGAGCTATTAGATTATACACTCACCGTAAGAAATTCTTACAAGGGGAAACGGGAAGAACAAGCAGGAAACACACACAAAAGGTTTAAATATGCTGTCTCAAGTACATACATTTGGAAAGCAATGAAGCAGTTGTTAAGAATCCCGTACCTAGCTCCAAAATTACAGGCATGGCTTTGCCAAATAAAGAATCTGGAGATAAAATGAAGCATCTAATCACCGAATGAGGGGAAAACCACTTATCATAACCAATCTAAGAAGAGAGGTGAACAACAATTGGATGTAGGAATCCAAAGCAGCTTTTCCTGTATGTGAGAAGAGTCAATCCAACTTCATGAAACACATGCATTTATGCCACTGATTCGTTCAAAAAAATCTTACATTTAACCACATGATCTGTTACCTAAAAAGTAGTGTATTAATACAAGAATTCCTTCCTAACATCGCCGTTCACCACAGAAACAGACTTGTACATGACGGACAAAAATCTGGCTTGGAAACACAGGTTGCAGTTCACAAGCTGCCTGCCATTAAGGCCCAGCCTGGGAATAGAAGAACCATGAGATTCTAAAGATGCAGTTCTCTCGCCAATTGTTTAGCTCAGCCATATTAGAAAGAAAACCAAAAAACCTCACCAAAGAAAAAAAATAAATTCCTACAATAAGACACTGAATCTGCCAAAACCAGGTACCACTACAACTGGACAATACCACTTCTTGTAAAAAACAATTCACAAGGAGTGGACATGGGCTTACTTGCTTCCTTTTTTAGCTCTGTATTGGAATTTCACCATCCATCAGCATTATCTACTTGAACTCACTTAAATGAAAAAGAAAAATCTTAAAAAAAAAAAAAAATTAGCTAGTTAAGACTCCAGTTTCCCTTCCTTGCCCTTCTGAAAAATCAAGAAAAATCACAGTATAATCAAAACTGCTTAAAGTCAACTAATTTTAAAGCAGGTAGTCTAAGAACTCAACCTGTTAATGTAGTTTATGACTACCATATTTTGTCCACATCATGCTCTCACTGGATTTATACAATGCATAGAGACCTGCTCCCCTAGCAAAAGTACTCTGAAAAGACAGAAAGTGTTTTATTTTTGCAATTTACCAGTTTAAATGTATCTGTCAACAAGCACAAGACACCATTTTAAAATATTGTGGTTATGAGAGTTTATCTGCATAGGTTCTGCATACATTTTTGTGCTTTTCCAGTCATGTAATATGTTTCAAGCCATGAACTGGGAACTGGAATGACTATCTTATTTAATAAAATATTCTGCTTCAACAGCAGATTTAATAATGGAATTCAATTTCACCATTCAGTTAGGTCTTCTTTTAGAAGAGTAATTCCACAACAGAACAAACACAAATAAAGCCAAATGATGTAGCCATTATTTGAACAGTCCTACATAGCAAGAGGAACTATGTGAAAAGGTTCTAAACAGTTCATGGTGGTTTATTTTCCCCCACCTCCACAGAGGCTGGACTCCAATATATATGTCAAGATCACCTATAGCACAAAACATTTCAGGGTCGCTTTCAGAATGCTCAACTTCTGGATGGGCAGAATTAATCTCACATTCATCTTTTGAACATAGATCTCATGCAAACCCTGTTATACTGCACTTGAATATATTGTGTGTCAAACAGGTTTACTGTGATAGTTTCCTTTGATACTCCTAAATATGAATCTCCTATGGAAAGGAATAAGCCCCAGAATTTTCAACTGTTGCAATAAATGTATCAGCAATGAATGTGATTTTACATTCGAGACAAGACTAGATAAATTACAGAATTACGTGCAAGGAAAAAAAAAATAGAGAAAAGGCGAATGAATTTACTTACCCATCATATTTACTAATATTAACTTCCAATAAATTGTCCTTAGCATGGTTAGCATGTTCAGTTACTATGAAGAAATAAACATGTTAATTATTATAATAGTATTATAAAATGCTACATAATATACAATTATTAAAATGTTATTAATTCATTAATAACCTTAATTCTATTACCAATGTGACAATAAACCTGCCTGCCCATAAAACGTGTTTCCAAACATTTTATACCAAGGAAAGAATTGAAAGACACATGCACTTCAGCATATACAGAAAAATATTTCACTAAAGTTGTGCAAATGAACAATTGGTTTTAACAGCAAAACTGAAAGAGACAGGACAGTATTTTATAAAGTAAGAGCTCAAATAGCTCAGAAGTACCAGAAGTTTTAGTTTAGTAAACAGAAAATTGATAAAAGGTTGCCATTTTTCTGGCTAACTATGCTTTAATTAGAACACATTCCCTCTCTATCACTTAGTTTCACTTCCTTAGTAAGAAAAGGTAAGTATCAGAAAGAACTTAAGCCACTCATAGATGTTTTAAAGAGTTCATATCATGTTTCTTAAGAAATTAAAATATTCATTACTCACTAACGACATCAGTGGAGATAGAAGCTAGACTGAAGAGTGGAGCAACTTTCTGTTCATAAATCCTTTTGCCTTGTCGTTTTCCTCCATATGGATTAATATACACAAGCAACTGCTTTGGTCTAGACTCTGCAGTAAGGAAAAATATTACAGTACACTGCTTTTGTACAGAAAACAAAATGTCAACAAGCTATACCAAAACAAACCTGTACACAAAGTGAACACACTCTTTATTAACTCCTGTACCTCTGTAACACTTTATCAAAGAGCTGCAAAAATATACTCCATCTATCCTCTTTACTATACTGAGGATACAGAGAGTATTAAACAAATTGAGAATAAGAGAGCAGGTGAAATTCGGAATCATTTCATCTTCTGACTTGATGTCTCACATTCTTCACGTTTTATTCTTGCGGTACCTTCCCACCACATGACATCAGTCTCACAGGCACACAAGACAAAAGACAAACCAGGGGCAGCAACGGGAGAGGCACTTGCGAGTGAAGCAATACTTTTACAATAATTTACTTAAACATACTTGCTTTGATAACGTAGTTAAAATGCATTTCCTTTCTGTGATAAAGGCACAATAAGAGAAACTCAGAAAACTACATGCTACACAGCAAGTGCTTGCCCTGTAGTGTAACTCCTTCCCTCCAGAAAACACCTTTGATATTACTATTTCAAGTTTGTTCAAATAGTTATGGATTTATATTGGTGGTGGCAATAATAAATTTTCACTGAACCTCTGTACTAACAGATACACAAAATGGTAATGCTTGCTGCACCTAGAGCCTTCCTTTTTTGTGAAGAACACCAAGACCTGTTGTAACTTTTGTACTTCCTCAGGTGGCATTCTAAATTATTATTTTAAAATGAAAGATTAAAAAAAAAGTTATTAGATCAGCACACTTGCATAATAAATCCACCCAACCTAGACTGTTTGAATGGTTTAAAGCTGCCATACACTCGAAGGATCACTCACCCTCTCTGAGAACCTGTTACCTTTTCTGAAATAGCCTGTTGCCAACAGAATGAACACCTTCCCTCAAACAGAGATGACTGCCCAGGCCACATCTCTCACATGTATACTGTGATATACCTCTGAACAGGTACATGGGCGCACAAACCCCATTTTTTGAAACAGTTTATTGAAACGCAGATACCTTGTGTAACATACACAAAACAAAAACATTAGTAAGATGCACGCTTCCAATGCCTGTTCAGAAGAACACTTTTTGTTAAATATCCATTTTTATTCTGTGACCCTTAAGTATTTGCTTGTACGTAAGTGTACTTTATCCAGCCCCTTCTCCAGCCCTGTCTCAGGTGGCCCTCTGACCTATGCTGTAGGTAGCTCACCTCCAGTCCTGCCTCCAGTTCCAGCTGCTGCTGCTCCTGTCTGGACCTGAGAACTTATGTCATCTGGGCTGTAAACGGGACTGCTGCTACCCTCACCCCTGCACTGCCCACTCTGCTCAGATACAGTGGGACTGCACCCAGGTCAGTGAAGACACTGCCTGTGTGCTATGGTCATTCTTGACCTCCCTTCTGCCATGCTGTTGCTCAGTCCCTGCTGCTCCCTGACATCCATCAAGGCATCTCTTTAAGAAGTAACTCCTGCAAACCTACTTTTAGCCTTCCAAGAATTAGATGTCCAAGAGTCCCAGAAATGATTAATGGGAACTCTTACTACATAAGGCACATTGATGAGAGAGACTGGAAAGGCAAGACAGGCACCCAAAAAGCCACCCATAAATCTTACAATTGCTTGTCCTCAGATCTCTAGAGTACCTCAAATCTCTGAGCTTACATCTGCCCTTTACTTTCTCCAAAGCTGCAGTCATATAAAGCCTCTGCTAAGCTTCTAACATGTCCCTGTTTTGTGAAAATAGTTTACATTTAGGCAAAAATTGTAAGACACCTGTAGTCCTGACTGATTCAAGTAAAACACTAAGCAGTTTAGGGAACATGCAAGACAAAAGTAGTGATAAGGAGAATGAGACGATTCCACGCTCAGCTCACTCAACTTTTGAGCATAAGCTGCTCTGAAGAGTTCAAAAAATCAGATATAGCAATAATATTGACATACAAGCCTGTAAAATGATGCTGCAAGTGTTAATAGTGTAGTCAAACTTACTCTGCAATTCAAGTAATTCTTTCAGTGCCTGTATCCACTCATTACACAAGTGCTCGTCAGCACACCAAAACGTCACATCACTACACCGCCAGCGGTGATTTCGGGCTTTCTTCACGTAATACACTATTTAAAAAAAAAAAAAAAAGGCACAATGAGACAGTTCTGTGAAATGACAGATGCATTTCAGAGAGACCTCCAGAACAGCTACCTTTGGAAACCAGTGGTAACTAACGCCTACTACACATTTCTGCAAATCACAGAAGCATTCAGAGTATGAACAGGACGTGTATAAATAGTCAAAATGAAAAAATAAATGAAAACACTTGCTCTAGGTCATTATCTTATAGCAGATACTCAAACTTCTTTTTAAACCAAATACAATCCATTTTCCATAAACTGATTATAGACGTACTTACACAAAAGTTCGCTGAGCTTATATATTCCTTTATTCATATTAAAGTCTGCAATATCTACATAATATAAAATTACATAAGCTTAAGAGAACAAACCAAACCCTCATACCAGCTCGCATGAAACCAACAGGGTGAATTTCATTTCATAAAGCTGAAATTTGAGAAAAAAAAGATAGTTTTCTTGTCCATTAAGAACTGGGCTGGAGAGACAAGAAGCACCCTTACCTTTCGGTCTACAGTAATCAAACATTATCACTGGAGGACTAAATGTGAAGAAAGTACTCCATAACATAAAATTTTGGCATTCTTTCCCCAAAACAAAAAGAAGTTTATTTCTGGCACTTCGTTTTAAGAATGCAGTCAAAAATACAGCGAACCTTTGCATGCACACATTCTGATGATTTCTAATAATTTATAAAACCCCAAATATTTAGGACTCATTTTTCCAGCCTCTCTTGCTTCTCTAGTCAAGTAGTAGACAGCAAGCATTCTGCTGCAGTCATTCAGCAGCAGAAATGCAAGACATCAGTCAGGACTTCATCACTAACCAAACACAGGATGTGTTCTTAAAAGAAGGGGTTTATTTTCCAAAATGTGGATCTTTAAATGTAAATTAGCAGATTTTTGATGGGGTTTTTTTGTTAGTTTGTTTGGTTTTGGGGGGGGGTTGGTTGATTTTTTGGTTTTGGGGGAGGGTTTTGTCTTGTTTTTTTAAATGCATCATTTCTGTTTAAAAAATTCTGAGGGTTTCTTTTGAGTCTGCCCTGAAGTACCTCCAACAAAGTAATTAGCTCAAGCATCCTGAGAATCTGCCTTACCTGTGAAACCATGTGGCTTTGCCATTTTTTGCCATTTGCCAAAATTACGCTGTTTCTTGTTAAATTCAGATTCTTCTACAGCAATGATCTCAGAGGTTGGTACAAAATGGTTTTCTGTATGAACACAAGACCTTACACATTAAGATCTTCAAACAACAGCAGAATGATTATTTCTACACATAATATGACAGACATACAATTAGAATACCTGTTCAATAAGCACAGCCAAGAGATTAAGTAGAAATTTGCTGAGTACTTTCAATTTCCTTTTGCTTTTAATTAAAGCACATAATCCAAACCCACCCCTTAACTACCCCAAGTAATATTTTAAAGGTCTGTGACTTCTCAGAAAATTAGGTATTCTGAGTATAAAAATATTTTTGCATGAAGACAAAACCCAGCAACACTGATTTCAGAGTAATAAAACTGCCTATTCAATGACACTTAGGTCCAGATATTTGACACTGAATAGCACAAGCTATTTCAAAGAATGTGCAACTAAACCTAGTGCAGAGGGACTACAGAGACTATTTGTTATTCTCAAGTAAGTAGTTAGTTTATGAAAGCAGGGCATTCATATGAATTCTTAAGACTTTAAATCCCACCAAGCTTTTAAACTGCAAGATCTCCTAAGAAGCAAATTCTAGAAGTTATGTTTATGTACCGTTAAATATTATTTCCCTTGTATGAACTTCAAAACTGTGTTTCAGAATTAAAGGTCTCTTGCTCTTACACAACAAAATAATTTTTTACCCTCACTCCCTCTCTTGCGGTCCTTAAACATCTTCTCAGTCATCTTAACTCACGGAAAATTGAGGATTTTGTCTCCTTTTCATTACAGATTTAAAAATTTCTCCACATTTACCAAAAAAAGTGAAACTAAAAATGTATGCTTTGTATTTATGTACAAGAAAGCACTGTGTATGTACACACTCATACATAAAACACTTAACTGCATAAGACTATATCTCTCTGCATATCTACCTATATATGAAACATGTATATTTAATAATATAACTTCTTATATAAGAAGTTATTTTTATAATGATAGAGATATACAAATATATTAAATGCATAAAATATAAACACTAATACTGTTGTTGCTGGGTTTTATCTTACATGTCATCTTCCTCACTATTTTGTGGAAGTACCATGGCAGTAGTGACTAATGTAAAATAAGCAAAAACATTTCTTAAGCTCTTCACATTCATTTGCCACTAGCTCATTTTTTCCCCCACCCCAGTCCTATTTATTTGTGCTAGTCAGAGGTGTTACCTATTGTCATGTCTATTGACAGATCATGGACTACACACACAAGGGTTTTTTTCGTTTTACAGGTGTTTTAGCATTTTACTTGATTTATATTCCTTTAGGGATTTTATCTTCACAGAGGTTTTTAGCCTGATTCCAAAGAAACACAGCCTCCAAACTTCATACTGAGGTCTCCTAGGAATCTGGCTGTATTCAAGTGTTTTAACTACTTACAAAACCAATTTTGCCTTATAGTAAATGCATTTACTACATTTAAGGCATGATTGAGAAATGCATATGTCACAGAATGTCTTTATAAAGATCCAACAGCAGAGATGAACTCACACTTTACTTGTATGCAGATACAGATGTCCTACATAGACACATATAAGACTATACCAAGTATTTAATATTGGATAGTAACAGTTAATTGGTCTTCCTAACATTCAGGGAAAATATCTCCTATGGGATCTCCATATGATTATTCCCCTATCCATTTATCCAAGGGAAAAAAAAAACCAAACAACACAGAACAGAGATGGAACAATAAATTAAAGGAA
This sequence comes from Rhynochetos jubatus, assembly GCA_027574665.1. NCBI lineage: Eukaryota > Metazoa > Chordata > Aves > Eurypygiformes > Rhynochetidae > Rhynochetos > Rhynochetos jubatus. Next base: position 17,076,362 of record CM050652.1, read on the forward strand.
GGGAGCATGTTCTTTAACCTTTCTTTCCCAGAATTGCTTTTAGTTCTCCTTTTCGTACTGGCTATGCCACCTATCCGTGTCAGAATAGGAAAGAAACCTTGCTGCATTTATGAAGATTGCACTGAAGTAGCAACTCATTTTGTTGTTGCTCACAGATATGCTACAAAACTGACAAACTACACTTAGATCAAAATGTAAATTACAATGGTCTAATGAACATTTTGAGAAATAGTCCTGGATACTTACTAGCACATATGCTAGGAGCAGCAACAGAAGTCACCGATTTATTAAGCATTTTCTATGTAATAGAAAGCTGTCCAACTGTACAGATAGCAAATAGATTAAAAAGCACTTCCAAGTCTGTATCACTGAGCGCATTTCTTTGGAGTATATATTTTAGCACATATTACACAGTTTATATTAACAACCCCAGACCTTGAAACCACTTCTACAAGCTCTCCTAATTCTTCACACATTCTCCCCTCTGATTGTCACAACTGGAAGTTCTGTTTTTCCAGCAAATCTCTTCACAGATGCAGCAAAAAAAGGCAAAAAGTAAATGTTTTAGTTATGTATGTGCATTTTTTAATCTTATGCCACAAGAGTTACATATTTTGGAAAAAAAAAAAAGAAAAAACCAAAAGCATAGAACAGAGTGATCCCACCTTCCCTCTGTAAATCAGAGTTCGGTAAAAGCCTGAGAAGTTTCTGTTCCACGAACACCAGCTACGCCAACTCAGTACTACTTGGCACTGTAGAAGCATCAAGCAACTCTGCTGCCCTGATTAAGGCAGTCAAAACCACACACTATGCAGAGGGCCAGAAAGATGCAAAGCTGTCTCAAACACAAGCATCTTATTCAGAGCATTCCCTACAGCTTACAGAACCAAATCTTGAGTGCAGTGGCATCTGTGTTTGATTAGAGCTCAAGAATTTCTATCAGTCCAAATGTGACTATCACCATTTGACTTAGTGTTACACGATGTATTGTTTAATCAGAAAGCAAATCAACTACTTAGTCGCACCCTTCCTCCTTTTCCCCAAAAGGGAGAAGTTTCCAATGTGAGGAAATCAAATAGAAACCTTCAATACAAGCAGCCCAATCCTGCTCCTATAAACACAGCGCCCTCATATGGCATTTAATCACCAAAAACCACCCCATAAAAATAAGGTCTATCCCACCCTCTTGTGAGAGGTCAACAGGGTTCACGTCTGTCTTCATTGTAGTCCTTTCCCACACCTACTTTTGTACCATTTATTCCATTATCAAGTAGCATGAACTGTTTCTTTCACTGATTTAGCATAAGAGTGTTCACTCATAGGCCTTCATCTTTATGTGTTTCTCCCAGAACATGGAAAATCTTACTGCCATTTAGCAAAAAAAAGGTACTTCCACCAGCACTACTAGATCAATGTTAATGCACAAAATCGAACTATGTTTGTTTGGTATGGTCTAAGCCCAAAGAATTACACAATATACTCAACCAAATAGCTCACAACAGTTCCTAGACAACATGCCAGGCAAAATACCATGACTTTTTCAACATACACACCTAGATTCAAGAGGCTGAATTTCAAGTTCAGACATACTGAAGTAAATACCAATTTTCTTAAGATTACTCAAAGATCTTCACATATTTATGTTTTCATGTTTCACCTTGTTCAATGCCTAGCATACATGACACACTAAAGACAATGAGTTGCCCATCCACAGCAGCTGGATGATGGGGCATAGTAAAAAAAAAATTGTAATTAGAAATCCAAACAAAACATACAATGGACAGGTGACAGTCTTTCTGGCACACTGGCTGTGCCAGTCATTACTCATTCCAGGTCACAGTGCTCTTACAGTCTTACAGACAGCCTTCTTGAAGTGCAAACTGACAAATCAACAAAATACTGTGTTCAATGCATACTGGTTTTCCCCACATTAAGTAACTGGGAGGAAAAAAACCCAACCAAACAACCCAGGGTAAGTACACTAACAGCGAGTTTTCTTTGCGGAAAATGCAGCCAGCAGTTGTGAAGTGTGTTGTTCTGTGTTAAGGCTTTTTGGTGTGTCATCACTGTCTGCCACTTCCACAGAACACTTCCTGAGTTTATAAGCAGACTCACTCAAAAGCCCAGTCAAGATTTATTCATTTATCACTGCCAGCTAATCTCCTACAGGCCAAATTCCTCCCTCAGAAATGTGTTAGCTCAAATCAAGACATGTGCAAAAACATAAAAATGTTGCTGATCACAGCATATGTTTTTGTTCTTAAAAATGAGCGCAGACCCACGGATGCAGTGGCATTCAGTATTCATTTAAATTATTACTATACTCTTGAACCTTAAAATATTAACAACTAAAAAGCTGGGGGGCAGATTTAAAGAAAGAGTATTGTTTCAGTCACTTTGAAAACTAGTTTACTATTACAGGCCACATGAATGTTGTTATGTCATCCTAAGTTTAAGTTTTGTCTTCACCTAAGAGCAAGAAAGCAAGAACATTTTCTATCTACACTGCGTTATGTTGACCATGCACTACAGAAAACCATGTCTAATAAAGATCAGTATAAAAGAAGATGGTTGAGTGTCAGAAGCATCTGAAGGCCACAGTCTTGTGATATACAGTCATGTATAGGGAAAGTGGCTTTTTATTTTTTTAAGTACATCTTAAAGTACTTCACAAACCAACAGACCAGTTCCTACTATGATGACACAGTTGCTACTTCACATCACATATCTCAATGTGAATCAAATCACAGCAGTTTGAACTTGGATCAGTTTGCATATTTAAAATGTTACTAGTGAAAGTTCTCCCACTGCTTGGTTGGTTTGTTTAATTTCCAAATTAAATCTTTTCAACTCGATTATGAATATTGCAATGGCAAAGCAAGAAATAAGATGCACTTCTTCACCTTAAGGGGAAAAAAAACCCAACCCCACCACTAAACAGGTGTATGCTGAAAAACATATATTGTTTAATGTGGTGTGCATCTGAATAATGCATCTTCCAGAACATGATACATTCTAAAGATGCAATGCCTTCTAAAGCTAGTCTTCCCCACATCCTACCAGCTCAGTGTAGTCAGTGGGGCTACCTAGAGACAAACATAGTTCAGATTTTCATGTGTGCCCACTGCCAATCAGGAATGACTGATGGAAAGTTCTTTGACTAAGGATGTGTCAACACACTGCAGGTGCTGGACAGACCTTTTCCAAGCAGGCCCACCTCTGCTGTCTCAGTACTGTGTTTATCAAACTGAGCATTCTTCAGAACCCACACCATCAGTCCTGTGAACGCTGGCTTCCTCAAGCGGTTGTTTTGGGGGGAAACAGGCGGACAAGGTGCTTAGGGACATGGTTTAGTGGTGGAATTAGCAGTGTTAGGGTAACAGTTGGACTTGATGATCTTAAAGGTCTATTCATGGAATCATAGCATCTTTTGGGTTAGAAAACTGGAAAAGACACACCAAGGGAGAATTCTGAAGGGAGAAATAGAAGAGTTCAAAGAAAGTGCACACAATAAGTAAAGGCATACAGTCCAGTGCCTAACTTGATCACCCCCTTCATACTTGCACTTTAAAATTAAAAAAAAAAAAACCAAAACAAAAAACACCAAACAGAAAGGTGCCAAGAGAATCTCATTCTGTTTGTAATCCCTTAGTACTTAGGCACGATATAATCTTAGCCAATAATTCTAAAATATCCTTAAGTGCACATGTACAACATATAATCTGCTATGAAATTTCGTACACAGTTTTATCACGTGTTACTTGATAAAAACCTGACTGTGAGAAAATAATTGATCTGCTCAGCTTTGCAGATCAACTAAATTTCATGGTGAAGTGTTGCAAGGTTGAAAAATAATGTTCTTCAGAATATCTGAAGATGAAGGTATGCCTGGGATAAAAGGGTGCATGGCTAAAAGTAAGAGAAACACAGGAAAAACTTCACATAAAACTTTTCCCTCTGAGTTCAAACAAGCCCAATGGACCAAAGAAGAAGAAATTGGAACCTCATTATACTCAAGACAGAAATTGAAAATATGATGCTGTTAAGCACGTTCAAGAAAACAGCATTTAGGATTTAAGGTTTTAAAAACATACCACTACTTGAACAAACATTTTATGCTTTTGCCATTGTTGGTATCTTCTCAATGACAGCACTAAAAATAATTCTCCTGAATTAATACTTGTTAATTCATAAAAAGCATTTTGACAGAATGGGTTTAAAAAAATACATATATTTTTTTAATATCACTGAACAAAGATGAGAAAACACAAGAGTCTCCCCATATTCTGTAAAGTTATATTTTCCTGGACAACAGGACAAAGTCTTGGTTGTTTCCTACCTGTTTCTGAATTTGAATGCAATAGGGAGAGGTAGGTATTTGAACACTTCAACATACCTAACTACGGCTCTACTTCCTTACCTGTCAAAGTCTGAAAACCTAGACAAAATACGTACCAAACCATCTTTATTCATGTAGCTAAATCCAAGACAGTAATACATACTCAGAAAATAATCAGCCCTCACTGAGTTTTTTCAGTTTAAAGACAACTGTTTCACTGCAATAACTACCTATTAAACAAAAAAAATAGCACTTTTATACTGCATAGTTAAGTCTGTATTTAGGCACAATGCACAGTAGTCACGTAATCAAAGGTTAAATGGTAGAAAGACGCCAATCTTGGTCAAGCAACTCCTCTGAAATTATATGTTTCTAACTAACCATCTTCCATATTAAAGTTTATTTATACACTGTCATGTATGGAGCTCATATTTCCACAATAATTGTAGAGTATGCAAGGAGCCATCCCAGGTCTTAAAAGAGCTTAAAGACAACAGGGCAGCAACAATATAAAACTGGGATGGTATTAAAGCACATGTGCAGGAAACACATTGAATTAACCAGGGTGTTAATCAGTCCAGGAACTACATCATCTATTGTACTGCTCTCTACCTAAGGCACTTCTTTTTCTTCTCCCACCCTCCCTTTTCTCTTCTGATTCCATGTCATATTTTCCAAAATGTTGTAAATGGCTGTGTTACAGGACAGCAGCCACACTCCATAACCAGACTTTCCTCCTAAGGAATCTTCAACTGGGCACACTGCTTCAGAAACTGCCACAAAAAGACCCTACTTTGCTGTGTCCTACTCTCCTTCCACCATGCTCAGCATTCTGACATCCACTTTGGAACAGGCAGTTCACACTCGGTTTGACCCACCAGCAGTAAGTCAAGAAAACATACAGCCTAAAAAGTTGTAAAAACTTGTAAGTGTAAGCAGTTGTAAACTTTAGTCAGCTAATAAGAGAGGTAGTGTGATTTTTGTGGCACTCTTGCATGGTCTAAAGGACGTTATCATACCCTAGGATGGAGCACCCATTGAACTCACTCTAACCTACGGATCAGTCAACTAGTCACAGAATGATTCGGGTTGGAAGGGACCTTAAAGCCCATCCAGTTCCAACCCCCCTGCCATGGGCAGGGACACCCTCCACTAGACCAGGTTGCTCCAAGCCTCATCCAGCCTGGCCTTGAAGACAGCCAGGGATGGGGCATAGTAACCTTGCAAAGGCATTTTTAGAAGGATGTTTCACAACTCAACACAATTCTCACCAAAGCAGGGGCTACTTTACATAGTGTGAGCAATTGTCCCAACAAGCTTTGAAACTTTGTGTTTTAAATTTAAGATCCAGTCACCTTCCTCCAGACGCATTTTGAAAAGTACACAGCTTATTTTTCACAGCAATACATTAAGCTCGGCAGAATCAAAGAACTAATTTGTCTTCAAAGTCTTCAGTTCATTTAGCTGCACATCTGAAGTAAGGTCAGGAATTTTCAAATTCTTTTTTCAGCAGTACTACTGGTAGAAACTAGATTATGTCAAATTGTATCCACACAATATCAGAGGAAGGATAACAAACTTTGGTTTTTTGTTATCAGGAATAAGAAGAGATGCACTTAAAACATGACCACATCTGTTATGTAAACTACAACATTAAATTCTTACAATTCTTATTGAGCCCGCATTCTCCCCTTTTCCTTTTTTCAGAAAGCCTCAGGCCAGTAAGATATTATGATAAAAATCAGAAAGGTATATGGTAAAAAGGGAAGAACTATTGACTATTTAAGTTTGGGAACCTGCCTGGGACTGCAGACATCTATATTGAAACCTTTCTCAGATAAACTTTGTCAGCCTTTCTATTATTAGTTTCTCTGTCTCAGTTCCTCCAACCTCTAAGATGAGGATGACAGCAGTTATACACCCTACAGCAGCTGCTGTGAAAAGAAGGACATTAAACCATGACAAAAATTTTCATACATTCCCATACTATGCTAATAGGGTTGTATTAACAACGGGAATAATTCTGTATAAAAACACCAAGGTCAAAAAATGCTTAAATAGCACCTGAAGTGTAGTAGAAAGTTTGATATACTGTTACGTACAGAGGTTTTCTCAAGTTATCCTGAAATTCTGCCAGGTGTTTTCAGCAGTCGCACTATTCTCATTACACAAAAGGGGAACTATAAACACCCTTGTTACCCTGTTAGAAACTTAGCCTGTATTAAATATTTCCAAAACAGTAACTTGCGAAAGTTCAGCTTTCTTCACAAATTTCCACAGAACCCTTCAGAAAGCAAAGGGCTTTAAAAGAGCTTATTAAAAAAATCATTGCTTGAAACACTGCCCCAGTATGAAAGGGTGTTTTAACCACAACGAAGTCGTGCAACTAAGAAAAAAAGCTGCTTTTAAAGTTCTGCAAGTCCCTTATATCCTGCTACGATTGATGTAAACATAACATCACAAACTACATGCTGCTATCTACCCACAGTGCCAAGAAACAACGGGGATCAGCTTCACAAACCTGTGCTGTGCTCATCCCGCTGCAGGGACCGGTTTCCTGCCTTTGTTATCAGCCACGCTCTCGGCACAGCTGCCTGAGCAGCCCTCTCCGTACAACGCGGAACTCGCCGCACTCGCGGGCGGTCTGCGACTCGCCGTCACGGGCTTTCAGCTTCGTTTCGAAACGTATAAACCGATTAACCGGCCCACACGTCCAGCACAGCCGGCGACAGTCCTGCCACCGCTTCGTCCCCGGCTCCGTCCCCCCTCGGCTGCCGCAGCGCCCGGCCCGGGCCCGCCTGCGATTAAACCACCCTCCGCCTTCCACCGCCGGACGCTGAACCCCTGAGCCGGGCACAGCTGCGCCCTTCCTTTGCTGGGCGAAAAGGCGCCCAAGCAGAGGGCAGGCTCCGCGCCGACAGCCCGCTGACCGCCCAGCCTGCTCTGAGCGGACACCGCCGCCCCGAGACCCGGCTCCCGCCGCGGCAGGAGGGGCGCCCGGCACCCGCGCCCGAAGCCGCCAGGGACGCTGCGAACGCCCTTCCCCCGACGCTGAGGACGGGCGGCCCCTGGGGGAGTCCGGCCCGCCGCGGGGCCGCGGCAGGTGCGCTGCCGGCCGGCCGGCCCAACCCGCTCCGCCGCTGCACTCACCGGCGCCGCGGCCCCGCGGCGGACGGGGGTCACGCCAGGCCAGCCGCCCCCGCTCCTCGTCTAAGGTGACCTCCCAGGAGCGCTGCCCCAGCCCCAGCCAGGAAACCAGCCGGGGCCGCCGGCCGCCCGGGAGCTGCTGCATGGCCGCCGAGAGCCCGGGTCCGCCACTGCCCGCTACCGCATGGCCCGGCGGAGGGGGCGGCCGCCGCGGGGCCAGACCGGCGGCTAACGGCGCCCCTCGCCCGCCGCTAGCCGGCCTGACCCCGGGCGAAGCGCGGCGTCAGCGCCTACGCCAGCGCCGCCGGGGCGGGGCCTGCGGGGCCGCGGCTCCCCGGCTCGGCGCTCGGCCCGGCGGGGCGGGGAGCGATAGAGGCCGGGGCCGGGCGGCGTCTGCCCTTGGCCTCCCGCGGGCAGGCTGCCCGGGGCGCCTCACGCGTGATCTGCGAACGACGGCGGAGGCTTACCCAGGCGGGACCCCCGGGAACCGCCGGCAAGGGGGAAATACCAGCGCCACGGGCATGGCTCCGTGCGGAGAGACGTGTTTACACCCGTGTGATCGTGCTTTTAGCGGGAGGATCAACCACCCATCACGGTGACGATGAACTCTTGCCCTAGCAAGACAGGGAAAACGTGATGACTACACGTCCCACAAACATTCAGCGCCCCAAACCTCTCCATCTATCCTTGTCTTCTTTTTCACAAAACCATTTTAGGTTTGCCTTGAGGATGCTGACAATAATTCACTGTGATGAAACTCTTCATTCTCTGCTGCTGTTCAGCAACCTTATCGCTATAACCATCAGCATCCTACCCAAAATACAGGTCAGAGTGAGAGGCAGTTGGTCTGCCTCTGACCTTGCTCCAAACCTACTGGTTCTATTTCCCACTGAGGTTAGAGAAAAATGTCACTGGTCTGTCCTTACGTGGGTCCAGCCCGGGGCCAGTTCTCTGCTTGGTGCTGACACAGAGATGCTCCAGCTGGCTTGGCTCAGAGTCAGCACAGGGCCAGAAAGCTCCCCTGCTTGAGCTGTGCTCTGAACCATGCAAAGAACTTACATTCCATTGTCTGAAAACGATGAGCTAGGCACTGTCATCCAAGTTAGGTGTTCAGGATAGTCCTGTGCCATGCATACTTCTCATCTACCTCCATCATTGCAACATTCTTTCCTCTGACCTTGAAAGACATGATGTTGCCACCTTTATTGTTGAAAATACCTAGGTATGGCTCACTTTCACAATGTCAAGGAACACTTTGTTTCTGTCAGTTGCATTGCCCTTGACGATTTTTAATCCTTCCCTCCACAAACACCTGTAAAGCTCTTTATGTTCAGGCTGAAAGTTTCTTTGTTGCAAAAGCACAGACTTTTGTAATGTGAATACTAGTCTGCCAAATCCAGGGCTGAGCAGTCATTAAGCTTCTCACTGGTTCTTTGCGTTTTGTCAGCTACAGCGTCTGTTACCATCCCTCTTAGGTTTTGGTGGTGAGAACCCTGGACCAGGAACGTCCTTTTTGCTTTGGGTTGTACCATATCTAGCACATTTCATTTCCATTATTTGTAACCACTTCTGCAAGCCAGAACAGCCGTGTGGAAACCACAGCCTAACGCTGATACGCGTCACGCAACAGAGGCTCTTTTGGTCAGCACCAAAAGAGCCTCTGTTGCGTGACGCGTATCACAGATCACTAATATAAAGCTGTATTCTTAAAAATATTATCATTTCTCCACTAGGCAAATTAGATCTAATTCTTAATAGTCTGCAGTCACCTAGATCTGTGAGCCATTGCCAGCTGAAGAAGGTAAAAGTTCATTCTTTTGACCACTCTTGCCTGTGACTATGTCTTTTTTATTCTTATTAATTTGATACCTGGTTTTGACTTAGCTGAGGCTAAAGCCTTCAGCTGTAAAACAGAACTGATAAAGTAGTGTCTGGTCTGTTAGAAGCCTACAAAGGTGTACTAGAAACACTAGCAGTCCCGCTAGCATTCTCCACCCACATTTCCTACTTGTTAGATATGGAGAAGCCCCTTATTTCTTCCTTGGACACTGTTCAGGTATAATAAAGGTTTGGCCCATGATTTGGGCTCCTCTGTGCTCATACAGGAACGTCTTGTGGGAATTCTTACCAGTGTTTGGTCTACTTTGGCACTGTCTGACAGTCCTTCAAACACCAACACATGCCACTGTCCCTAGAAATGTGAAGGTCAAATTTGAGCCAGCATACTATTTATTTTCCAGTCAGTTTTAGTACTTTACACTTTCCTTCCCTGATTCTAACAAAGAAAAAAAATCTAAAGTATGATTGATTTGGTAGGCTACAGCACACCCAACAATTATTGCTTTACTGCTTATTACAGAAGTCTTTAATTACCACTGAGGGGACAGAACTGCAGATGCAGCAATGACAGTAAACTGCAGGATTTATAGCCTAAAATCTTGGTGCTAAAGATGGGGCTCCACCCTGAGAAATGGCATGGCTGTAAAAGTACCTCACTTTGTTCACAGGTCCACACAGGCCACAGGAAGGGCTGCAAATGTGGTTAAATTAGGAACAATAATACATTGCATAACAAACACAATTCACAATATCAAATGGAAAGAATGCGGAAAGGTAACATGACTTACCAGGTTTATCTTTGTGACCTATTATTACCTATATAGCAAACAACGTAACTTTTAAAGCCAACTTTCTCTCCCCAGTGTCTGGTTTTACAATAGGTCATTCATCTCTGATGACACCAAGCTGTGTGGTGCGGTCAACACACTGGAGGGAAGGGATGCCATCCAGAGGGACCTGGACAGGCTGGAGAGGTGGGCCACTGCCAACCTCATGGAGTTCAACAATGCCAAGTACAAGGTTCTGCACGTGGTTCAGGGCAATCACCACTATCAGTACAGGCTGAGGGATGAAGGGATTGAGAGCAGCCCTGCAGAAAAAGGCTTGAGGGTATGGGTGGATGAAAAATTAGATATGAGCTGGCAAATGTGCACTTGCAGCCCAGAAAGCCAACCGTATCCTGGGCTGTATCCAGAGAAGCGTGGCCAGCGGGTCAAGGGAGGGGATTCTCCCCCTCTACTCTGCTCTTGTGAGACCCCACCGGGAGGACTGCATCCAGCTCTGGGGCCTGTAATATAAGGACGTGGACTGGTTGCAGCGAGTCCAGAGGAGGGCCACAAAGAGACTCAGAGGGCTGCAGCACCTATGCGGACGGGCTGAGAGAATTGGGCTTCTTCAGCCTGGAGAAGAGAAGGCTCTGGGAAGACCTTATAGCACCTTCCAGTACCTGAAGGGGGCCTACAAGAAAGCTGGGGGGGACTTTTTACAAGGGCCTATAGTGACAGATCAAGGGGTAATGGGCTTAAACTGAAAGTGGGGAGATTTAGATTGGATATCAGGAAAAAATTCTTCACAAAGAGGGTGGTGAGGCACTGGAACAGGTTGCCGAGAGAAATTGTGGATGTCTCCTCCCTGGAAGCATTCAAGGCCAGGCTGGATGAGGCTTTGAGCAACCTGGTCTAGTGGAGGGTGTCCCTGTCCATGGCAGGGGGTTTGGAACTAGATGGTCTTTAAAGGTCTCTTCCAACCCTAACTATTCTATGATTTTATAAAAAGTACTTACTCCTAGCAATCTTATATTGTACTGAACAGGACTATTACCTGATAATGTAGGCAGCCAATCAAGGAATACTTCTAAGAAGGTACATCTTCTTGATCAGCGAGAGCAGATGGGTATTCTTCAGCATGACCTGTGTTACCAAAATATTGATTTTAATCGTTGCAAACTTGAGCTACATTGCAAAATAATAATCTGTTTCTGTACTGGGTTTATGTGTTGGGGGTTTGGTAGTGGTGGAGGGGCTACAGGGTTGGCTCCTCTGAGAAGCTAGAAGATTCCCTGGCTCCAATTGGACCCACCTCTGGCCACGGCAGAGCTAGTCAGCAAAGGTGGTAGCACTTTTTTGATTAACATATTTAGAGGGGAAAAGGATCTTGCAGTGGAGAAAGGAGTGGGATGTGAGAGAGGCAACCAGGCAGACAACAAAAGTCAGTGAAGAAAGTCGGGGAGCAAGTAAGCTGGAGCAGAGGTTCCCCTGCAGCCTGTGGTGAGAAGGCAGGCTGTGCCCTGCAGCCATGGGAAGTCATGGGGGAGCAGAGGGCCCCCTGCAGTCCGGGGATTACCCCACACTGGAGCAGGGGGATGTGCCCGAAGAGCCCGTGACTCTGTGGGAAGCCTCCGCTGGAGCAGGCTGCTCCTGAAGGACCATTCACCTGCAGAAGGGACCAATGCTGGAGCAATTCGAGAAGAAAAATGCAGCCTGTGGGAAAGATTCACATCTGAGAAGCTGGTGGAGAACTCCCGTGGGAGGGACCCCATGCTGGAGCAGGAGCAGAGTGCGAGGAGTCCTCCCCTGAGGAGGAAGGAGTGGCAGAGACAGCATGTGATGGACTGACCACAACCCTCATTCACTGTTCCCCTGCACTGCTGGGTCGGGCCGGGGGGAATGGGGGAAATGTTTTGAACATCTGGGTTTATCTCTCATTATCCTACTCTGATTTTGGAAAAAAAATCAATTCGTTTTATCCCAAGTCGAGTCTGTTTTGCCTGTGAGCATAACTGGTGAGTGATCCCTCCCTGTCCCTGTCTCAACCCATGAGCCTTTCCTTGTATTTTCTTTCTCCATTCCAGTGAGGGAGGAGCAAGCAAGTGCCTGCATGGTGGTTAGTTGCTGGCTGGACCTAAACCATGACAGTCTCTCTTCCAGGTCTGTTGGAGGTACTTCTTTATTAGGACCCTGTAACTAAGTTTTACACAGAAGAAATCAAGCATGCCCTTGTGGTACCCTGGCAGGATCGGAAAGTAAGGTATGTCCAACCTTATCTAAGAGTGAAAGGTCTAAAGGGAAAAAATGGAAAACACCTTAACCAAAGTGAAAGCTGGATAATACCCACATCAGTGTGCCAGAAATCAAACATGACTCATATTCTGCCATATTTTTGCTACTCTACTCCATTCTTTGTTGAAAGTAAGAGGGATTCACAGATTTTTACCAAGAACTCTGGAAAACACAGACTGTCACAGGCCTTCAGCTGCTGTGTCCTGTGTTCCCAGGGAGATGGCTCCAGGCTCAAGAACTCCTCCATGTCCCAGGGAACATCTCTAATGGTCCTCAGTCCTGCTGAGGGAAGAGAAGTTCAAGATCAATGAAGAATTCCTAATATACCTTCTGAACACATATATGACAGCCAGACATGGTCTTGTCCAAATGATAGCTTGTACAGAACTGAAACTTTAATCCCATTGCTCAGGAATTTAAAACTGGAACCAAAATCAAGAGATTTTTTTTTTTGTTACTTTTTTGTGCATATTTTTTACTGCCCATTCATAACTACGAAGTATTTCTTTTCTTCCACAAAGAAAATGCCCCACGAAAGCTTTTAGAAAGCTGCTTGGGAAATATCAACGTTTTTTATCTCAGTGTTTCTCAGGCAAATTGAAGTACTTACTTACACATGAATCAAATTCTCTTCTCAAGTACATACATGCAGGTCCCATTAGAACAGTGTAAATACACCCAGAGGCCAAATTTGGCAATAGAAATACTTTTGGAAAATGTAAACTGACAAAGTTAATAGAACAGAGGAAAATAATTCATTTAAAATATCAAAATATTGACTAATGTTCCAATTCCTTTTCTACTTATCAGCAGAGACTAAAGCATGAGTGGAATATTCTTGCTGCTGATGCAAAGAATGACATCACCTTCTCTAGAAAAATACCTGAGCTATTTTAAAGCACTTCTATGCTTTTATCATGAAAGTTTAAATTACAGTTATTGGAAACAATCTGGGAAAAAAAGCTGTTTTAAAGGCTTGTCAAAAAGGATGATTGCAGCCCTTTATTCACTTGAGCCAAAAGGTAATTAAGAGAAAGTAGTTGATATACTGGAGAATGTGGGAATGGATCCAGGAGATACTTTGTTTTCTTGTGAAGGGAAATGTTGCAGAACCATGAAAGTTTACAGAATTCTTCCTTTCCTCCAAAGCTCCAACCTACCTGTGTATTGTCTGCATAAAATATCCATCACTGTGAAAAATACTAAATATTATTTGTTTCAAGTTGTTATGGCTATATATACAGATATACACAGAAGTATTGATTTGTATTTCTTTGTTTAGACCCTATTCCTATTTTAATTACTAACCTCAAGTGGAGTGCCTGAGGAGCTGTGAGATCCCCCTCTCATCCAACTGCATCCTTTTAAGAAACAACAAAATTAAAAGTTTCCTGTCTGACAGAATGATAATGCGCTCTAACCGTGAGTATGGGCCAGTTCTCAAGAGCTCTGCGGATGGTAACTCTGGGCAGGCAGGCAATTTTTTATAGTTCAAGTAACAAACTATTATCAATCTACATATCACATTCAATAGTGACCTCCATCCTATATGCTAACTCTTGTAGAGTGTAAGAACAGTAAGAACGTTTGAAGGTTTATAACTCTGCCTGGAGGGTTTGTTGCACAATTACAGGGCAAGTGTGTGCCACCAGCATGACACTATTGGCAAATTTCAAATGTGGGCCCCAACCCACGCAATTAAAGAGCTTCAGTATGAAAGAATTGTTAGCATAAAAATTCCTACCATCATCAAAGCAATGATTTTTAATCCTAACTTGTTTTTAGACCTCTAAATTGAGCCGTTTTAACTGGACATTTTGTTCCCACATTGCTACTTTAAATGCTCTGCTTCAGCAGGCAGTGCTCTAATCCATGTGAGAACTCTTCTAACTTACACCAGACAGTGTGGCCTTCATAAACTAAAGAACAAAGTAAAAATATTCTTCCATTTAAGATGGAGAGACATATTTTTATGTTACCTTTAACAGAATACACTATAAAACTACTAATCAACACTCTAGGTAAAAGAAAGCATAGGAAAACAAATCACACATACTATGGAGGTCGTAGAAACTGGCCCTTTCCAAAGAGAACATAAACCAAACCAGAACCAAGATTCTCTGCAACATAAGAGGAAAATCTAGTATATTTATAAAACTTAAAGTAGGAGACTAATGATATGGAAAGAAAACAATGTCAATATAGAAACCATTACACTAGAAAATATGATTTATTTCCTTCAGTTCTGGATATTTTTAACACAGGAACTAAATAAAAATACGGATAATCAGATTATCAGCATTAGCAAATAAGCATGTATGAGAAGCACAGCACCATAATGTATCATGATACTGCAGACCAACTATTACCTAAGATATGCTCAGTTGGACTAATTAACCTGGCACATAAAAACAGATAACGTACCTAGTACTTATAGTACTTACTAGTACTTACCTAGTACTTACCAGTACAACCATGGAAGCATCTCTGTAAGCACCAACTATGGTCTTTAACTTCATAAAATAAAATAAAATAACATAACATAACATAAAATAAAATAAAAATCCCAACAGCAATGTCATCCAAGAGACTCAAATCACTTCTACATTTCCCAGAATCAGTGTATGCCTCCAAATGTTAATAACTTGAAAAATTATAAGCAACACAGAAATCGTAAAATATCTGTGAAGATTCTACATTCTTTACAAAAGATTTTGACTCTGTATAACTGCCAGGATTAAAACTCTAGCTGATACACCCTGAATCAGATAAAACATAAATGCAATTTCTATTATAATTTTAAATAATTGTCTTTTTTTCCTTATCACTGAGGAAATGCCACTGATGCGTGACTTCAGACGAAAAAGATAATCATGCCTGTGATCACAGGTAGACTGAGCTCACTCACAAGCTAGTGAAATGTCTAATCACCAGTTAGCAAAAAGTCCTCCTACTCCTTTCTCAACACTTGGAAGGTTCTTCAATGTTTTAATCAATTTTTGTCCTTGGGAACTCGTCACCTATCAAATATACCCTGAAACACAAATGTTTACACCAGTTTTTTTGGAAGACATCTGCTTTTATCCTGATATTCACAAGCTCATGCTTTCTTCTACTACCTCTACAAGACTATGAATAATTGCATTTAAAGATGGATCTCGAGGTTTGACTTCTTACAAGGGCAAGAGGTGTTCCAAGACGTTATTTACAAGACAGCAGAGGTACTGTATGAGGAAGAAGGATGCCCAGAAGGGCAAAGGCATTTGACTAAACTAAAAAAAATTAGATGCATTAAACTCTCTCTTGCTTGTGAATACTGTCATTCTGAAGTCAAGTAGCGTTAGATCACAGATTTCACTTTCCTGAAAGTCCCTGTCAAAAAATTCATGATTTATACTCAAGATTTATAGTTTCATATTTTCATTCAAACTATCCCACCACTTCAGTTTCAGCAGAAAAAAACAACTCTACACAATACCTTTATCAGAACAAAGTTAATTCAGAGAAGATAAGAGTATATATGAAATTAAAAAAAGTATACAGGTTTTCTAAATCTTATCTGTCTTTGGACACACTCTCATCAGTCTTGTTATTGATTCATTATATAATTGAAAAGTTCACAGGTGCATAAATTTATATTTTAATAACATTTACTATTGCAAAGACAAAGATCCTTGTTGCAGATTCTTTTACAGTTGTGTTTGTGGATTTAAAGAGGAAGGTTTTTTTTTTTTGTCTTTAAATGCCAGTGAATTGTCTCCTTAAAACTGGTGTAATTAATTAATGTGATTTAATTAACAGTGTTACTTTCTGTGGTTAATACACCCTTTTAATATGATGTAAACCTAAAGTAAATGCTTAGAAATGCAGATGAAATTCTTTTTCAAAGACCAAGGTTCTGAATGGTCAGATCAAAGATGGATTGAAGCAGTTTGTCTGAACAGAGTAATCTTCACTTTGATTGTTTTTCAGCTGACTGCTGCAGTAGAGATGATGACAGCTGGTATGCAGTTGTCTGCATCTGTGATACAAGAACTCAAATACATGCCAATACTTTGCATAAAATCCACAAAGCAGAGCTATTTCTGCACTATGCCTTTTGACATCTCAGCACGCATGTTGACTTGAATTGGCGTCCTCTCTTTTTGATTTGCTGGTATCAAAATTAAATGGAAAGCTAACATCAGAATCTAACATCAGACACAGCTACCCGAAAAAGAGGGCAATGGAGAACAAAGAGGATCTTTTAATAACTGAAGTTAAATATTTAATTCTAGGAAATAAATATATTTAAGGAACTTTGCTGTACCTGACTTGAAAGTTGTTCAAAGGGATGCCATTCATCCTGGCAATAGTTCTGAATATATTGAAAAGAAGATTCAAAGACTGAGGAGTAACCCGATAAACATTTGTAATCTGTTTGTCTTGACAGGTGGCAATGGCTGACAAACTAATTTGGGGCACATCATTTTATCAGAAACATATTTAGAGCTGACTAGTCTACATGTCATTCTAAGTACAATTTATAGAAATTGTAAATTTTAATGAAAGTGATACATTTTCAAAACATTGCAGAGGCTTTTAGTCAACCAGCTCATTTAGTCAAAACTATGAATCAAACTTCACTGCAATGCTTTGAAAAATCAATCACCTCCAAACTATCTTGAGATGGTTTAATACAAATAGTTCTGTGAAAATCATGACTCTGAAAGACATAATTCTAAATCACTGTGACTAAGAAATGACAATTAGAAGTAATCAGTGTTTTGAAAAAGAACCTGAGTGCAAAGGAATCATTCAAACCAATTGCTTTTATGGTTACATCTATAAAAGCAAGTCAACAGGAAAAGTGATTACGCTGTTAACAGCAGATTCTTTGCCTTGATTAGAAAAGGAAATGCAATAATGAGACTTGAACTAATAATATGTTCATACTAGATTTAGCTGTGAGAACTTCCTCCTGTCACAGTAGGATGGGAGTGAAAAACCTATGAGTGGCCAGAACAGCAACTATAATAGAAACCACAGAAGTAGTACTGAGTTGAAATCAATATTCAGTCTAAAGTGGACTTGTACAACATTTCATTCTGCTTGCTTTTTGAAGCAAATGTTGAGACTGTAACTATAATTCTTAGGACAAAAGCTAATGTAATTCTCTGTGTGTCTCTCACAGCCAGCAACCACTGGCTACTGAGAAAACGTGTGACTTACTCACCATACCATATGGTTGATAATCTCAACATCACAAATCATTCTGGTTTTGGAAGGAAGCGTTTTGAAACACTGTGGGATAGAACACAAAGTGGGGAGAGAAAAATAGAGAAGTGTGCTATGGAACGTCTGAGTGAAAAACAGAAATGCCACCATAGGCTTAACAGAAGCTGACAGTGCACAGCTACAAACAGGACGAGAGTAGGAGATAAAAATCTACATCTTCCCTTTTTTACTGGCATAAAACCCTACTCACAATGCACTGTTTCAGAGGGCAAGCACTGTTGTGTGCAGTTGATTAGAGAAACACGCATAGCAGGGTCGACAGTTACATAGCTTGAAGTTGGGTTAAAACACACAGATTGTTCCTACATAACTGAATCAATGCCAGCGTGGTTCTCTGAAAACTATCAGATAAAAAGCAACATGAGTAACAGAAAAATAAAACTGAAGAAAGGCATGAATTCCTTTCAATCTCTGAAGACAACATGACTACAAAGTCTATGTGTATGCATACAGGCATGCATGTACGGCCAGGTGAAAAAACATCTATCTGAAACTCCAAATTTACTAGGTAATAATGATGTTAACACCACCCCTGCTTCTTTATACCTGGGAGTAGTGCAAGTATAATGCAGCTAGACTTCTTCACCTTTGAACCTTAATTTGCTAATCCTAAAAATCTTAAATGTTTCTCCTTCCTGTGTTCTTTGCTCTGGCAATCTATTTAACTGTACAGAGAGTATGATATATGAAAATAAATACTGCTTGCTTCACAGAAAGTGAGACACAGCCTAATGGGAGTGATAGAGTATTGTCTCCTAAAATTAATTTCAAGATTGTGAGTGAGTAGCTTGCCCTTTGGAAAGGCATAAACACTTAGGATAAGCAGACTTAAAATGCAAGGCCTCACCATCACTCCCTATCCTGTCTCCCTTTCAAGACAGCCACCAAAATGCCCTGTCTGGACCCAAGCCATGGAAGCCACTGGATTTCTCATCTGTTCTGATTTGTGGAGTTCATGGTTCAAAGCCCTAGATTTTTGTCTGACATCTTGTTTAGCACACACCTGGGTGCTGGACCTCATTGTTATCCAGCTGACTAAACCAAAGTGCCTAGAGACAATGGAGAGGCCTTTGGGTAGCCAAAATGTGCCTGGGACTGCAGATATGATGCAAGGCCTCAGAAAAGACCCACAGGCTCTGAAGCAGCAGCTGGTAGCTAGGGTGGATGGATACCCTACAGCCAGCGACTCTACATCTACAATAGCACTAAACGCCTAGGTTTAGACAATTTAATGTCACTGCCCATGTGTGATAACACTCTCTAGCAGAGTTTCCTCAGAGTTCTGTCACCTAAATCCCAAGATTAATTAGCCAAGGGAACTTACGATTGTTTAGACACAATTTTCTCCTCTACTGCAAGTGCAATCAGGAGATCAAAGTGAGTGGTGATAAAGCTCCTTACATCTCCATTATATGAGGCTCAGGAGGGTCCCTCTGCTTCAGATGTTGGCTAGTTTTCTGTGTCAAACATCTCCACTACATAGGTGGTTCAATGCTCAGGGAAAAGTGATAGGCACACACTGGATGACCTTTTGGTGGTATAGTCCACAAATAAGTTAGGAACTTGTTCTTCCTGAAGAGCACTGCAGCACTTCTGGATCAACCTTTCTGATTTAGTTTCCTTCCAAACTGAATCTGCTTCATGGGTACCACAACTGTATTCAGAATTTAGCTAATTAGTACACGGTAAATGACGACAATCAAGGGATTTCCTTCAAAACTGCATTACTGCTCTAAACCAAGTCGGTAATGTAGACCTGGTTACACTGTTCAAATCCTAGATTTGGCTCAGGGCTACTAGGCCAGAACACTTACATAGTTTTATCAGCTTCACTGCTTGGTGGAATAGTTTAGAAAGCCTTATCTTTTATAAAAACCTTCTTCTGCCTTTACTTGCCTTTGTACATCCCCTGAGGAATTTCCAGACTCCAAATCTCCACAGGCAACTGGCAAAAGATACATCCTTTGTATCAAAGGGGCTAGAGCAACTCATAGTTAATGGAAACTATCTGATATTTCATAGTTTCATGACTGCATTTCAAGTTCCTGCTATAGTACAAGTATTCAAAAGACCAAACATGTTCCAAGCAAAATGATGGCTGAATTATAATGGCTTTAGGCCAATATCTCACTATCTTCAAGAGACAGCAGCTAATGTAGAAGCCTTTTGTTAACCACCAAATTAAACTATCCTTTTTTTTCACAGTTTTGGAATGGTTAAGCTGTTATCATGCCTAAGTAAATCTTGTATTAACCTCCAGAGACATCCTCTACAGCATCACTATTTGGCTGTGTAACTTATGTCATTATATGTTCTTCCCCAGTCCACCAATAATACAACACAACACATACTGCTTGTTTGTCCACTTCTACAAATGAACTTCTAAAGTACCTTATATAAAGTAATATATAATAATATATGATTCCTTTCATATCTATTTTTTATTGAAAGATGTAATGGACAGCTAGTGACATGGCAATTCTGTGAAATCAGAATCATGTTCATCATTATCATGGTCTCAGAGTCAGATGCTGTTGCCATAAGGAGGTAACACTTAACGTGTTAACACCTGTAGCTACTATTAATGCTGTGCAGAACACTCCTGGTTTTGGTTTAGGAATCCAGAAGCATTTGCTGGCAGGGTGTGTGCAGCCAAATGTACTTGTAGGACATCTCTGAAGTACTGTCTTACCATCCATCCTCCTTTTCACATGTTCCAGCTCACTGTATGGGAATTGTTTGGTCACTTATGTATCATCTATTCAAACCACACCTACTACTCAGTGCTGCTGGGACACTGTTATTAATGACTTAATAAGCATTCAGTATATCCGACTAAAACCAAAAAGCTATTATATCATTTCATTAAAAGCAGGCACACAGAATCCTCTCCTGGTAGCTTTCCACAAGTGGAAATCCATGGGTGGATGCATCTTCTATGCAAAATCCCTGACTCATACAGGGCATGGTAAGCACAGAAACGCTGTGTCACTTTAATCTGGTGGAGCAGCTATTTTCATGCTGATGCAATAGCTAAACTGCATAAACACATAAAATTTCAAGTTTATTTCTACCAATGAACTTGGAAGGCATAACATATTTTCCTCTTCAGCACCTAATCTTTTGTTTTCCTTTGAGTTATCAGTATTTGGAAGCTAACAGTAGAAGCAGAAAATCAGCCTACAAACTAAATATCCTGTATAGATCAGGCTACTAGTGAATGATCAAATCCTACAAGAGTTTTTGTAGCCTGAAATGTTTTGGAGGTAATTGCTGTTGTTTGGTTTAGGGCACTGCCTAGCACAAACGTACAAAATAACATGAACAATGCAGTCCCTAAAATGCAATCTCATTTGCTATTTGTTGCAGGGAAATGATTGGTTTGGAATTCCATTGACCTTTACGGTGCCTGAGGGAAGCACTCTCAGACAGCCAGCTCTGAGAGCGCTTCAGAATCCAGCTCATGCTTCAAAATCCAGCTCATTTCTGAGGGGCCAAAAGCTTTCATCACATCAATGGATGTTCAACAGTTTAGAAGATTTTTCTCTTGGATGCAAAATGATACAACTTTAAGAATTGTTTCAAGTCTCTTGGAGCATGATTCAATTAGAGAAGCTTTCTTCATTACAACATTTTAGGACATTCAACATTTTAATCATTGTACTTCTTCATTCCTCAGGCTGCAGAACAATTGACCCCTCTATATGGTTGGGCACTAGTCTGAACTGCAGAAGTGCTGTTGCCGTGAGGAGCTGGGGGGATGCTACCTTTGTCACCCATAATTATTTTGAACAAAGGTAGAAAGTGTCGGGCCTACCAACTTTGCAGCCTACGATCTACTTTTCTACCCTTTACTGGCATCATCACGTTAACCCCCATAATGTCCCAAGCTCTGCCTAGAATAAACACATATTAGAAATATCAAACTAGTGAAAAATTAATTATCAGGAAGGCAAGCAGTTTTCACTTGGACTTTATGACCACTTTTTAATGAATATGTATTAATTATGTATTAATCAATATATAGCATGTATAGTTTAGAGAGATTAAAAGCTGGTCTTACATAATAATTTTCACTTACAGATTTGTTTCCAGCCAGTTTCTGTAGGGCCACTAGAATAAAAACTGCAATGTAAGAGATGGTATTTCTGAAAATTCTACTGTGAAAAACAATCATTTGCTGCCTTGATATCAAAAAATACAGCAAAGAGGAACAGAAGCGCTGCACATCACTGAGTGCAGATGACTTTTATATTGAAGTCTTGGGAAGAAATTAATCATTGCTGCAAGTAGGCAGAACACAGCTGGGAGTGGCTGAATTGTGTTTGCAACCAAGGAAAGCTGAACAGCACTCTGTGAAGCAGCTCAGCTGGATTCCTGAGCAGTGAGAGGCTGCTAACCATCAGCCTTTTAAAACACGGCAGTAGTAAAAGCCCACCAAATAGCTGCAAGAAAGTGTTTGGTCTCAGGCCCAGTGGGAATTTCCTCAGATTCCAAATAGTGGGGGCCATATGCCAAGATCCCTGCAGAACTGCTTAGCTCAAAAGTAAACAGCTGAATATATTTGGCACAGCTTTTACTACTGCCGCTCAAGCAGCTTTTGTACAGGTTTGTACAGGCACAGCTATCATAGCATTGGAATTAGGAAGAATCAGGTTTTAAGTCAATATTCTTTTGCTAAATCTCTGGATAGGGAAGATATGAATTGACAAAAAATCCATTAAAAATAGATAAACAAACATACAGAATTTTTTACTCGTCTCAAACAGAAATCCACCCTCCAATCATCTACTGATATGTAAAGGCAATGCTTCTGAGTATGGGATAGAGTAGTATGTGCTCTTCAAACTTCATGAAGGGTTGTTTTTCTCCTTTTCCAGATGATAATTTTTCAGTGATAGTCTTAAAGTTGTCAGTGTTGCCGTTACTATAATACAGAGGCTTTGCCTCCTAATATACCACTGCCACTGTCAAAGTAGGTAGGTTCTAGAAATGCAGCTTCACGTTACAGACCGGAGGTCATGCTGACATAAAAAAATGCCAGGTTCAAATGTCATGCCAGAACCCTTTGGTCTTCCGTCGACTGACACCTGGACATGCTGCAAATGATAATTGACTTCATCTTCAAGAATGAGATTACCAACATGTTACAGCACCGAGCAGCACCAACTCATCTGCTCCAACAGCTGGTTTGCTAGCAGACTCCAGGGAGACCTCTTACCACAATCTCATAATGAGGTATTAATAGGAACCTCAGAGGAAACTGCTTGCTCTTTCTCAAAGAGGAATTATCAGTAACTGCAAAACCCTGTTTATTGCAATACACATGATGTAAACGCTGGTGACAAGGAAGGCATTCCTGGGATCCTCCTCTGGAGGTGGAAAAACACTCCCAAGCTATGTGCTTCCTTCCAATAGGAAAATTCTTATGTTGAAAGTCCAATACATTGTCAACCGAAAACTAAAAGCAAAAGAGTGGGCTTTGATGATACTGTTATATGAGGGATAGTACGAGGAATTTTTATGTTTGCCTGCTCAGATGAGAAAAAGCAAAGAACCTCTAGGAAATGATAGTAAGGGCCACTTACATAGTGATACTACAAAGAGTTCATTTTATTTCATAATAGAGGACAAATGAAGTAGACTAATTGTAACAGAAAAGGACCAAGTCACAAAGCCCAGTCCTCTCTCAAAAGCACACAAGGCTATTCTTTCTTGTGGCTGCTATGACAGTTCTCCAAATATTTCAAAGAGAATCATCTCTTTGTTCAAGGTTACAGTCCTTAGAAATCATAATATCAGTATCCAGACTGTTTATAAAGAACAGTATTTCCCAGAGCAGCATGAAACCTTACCACCTAGGTTCAGTTTCTCCCATGCACTGTATATGTGTACATTGAGGCCTGCCTGCCAGGGAAAAATCTATAGCAATATAGTTTAGATGAGCAGGTGGCAAGACAAAAAAAGGCTGCATGGAAGAATAAACATTCAGGGAGCCACAGATGCCTGTTGCTGGCGGATTTCTCCAGGACTCCTAGGCCTACAAAAGATCTCTCAGATATTGATCCTTTTTCCTTGGTATGAAAGAGATGAACAATCCCACTGAAGTTTGCGGGAGCTGACAGATGCTATGAAAGGCTTTTCACAACAGCACTGACAAAATTGCTTGCCTATTTCTTCCGCCGGAGGAAAAGATCATATGGCTTCACCTTTAAATGAAACAAAAATAGCAAACAAATACCTAGTAATTCTTTTAGGGTGAAATAAGTATTCAGGCTGCTTTTGCCTTCCAGATGTAGAGAACCCATCATTTCCACATGAAAAGCAGGTTCTGCACTGTTGAGTTTTGAAGATAATTAGATGTAGCAATGTAGCGTTTCAGTAGCGGTATATAACAGCTAAATTGAGCTAGAATGGACATGAATTTTCAAGATTTTCAGCACCCCAGCACACAAGGAAGAACCAGAAAGCATTTTTGACAAATCAAACCTGAACAAGTATAAGTGACTTGACATTGTTAAACTTGACTGCTGTCAAGGTAAGTATCTGTTTACTGTAACAGCAATGAGCAACTTCTCTCTATTAAAAAAATAAAATTAATTGGAAAACCTCACCAGGTACGGAGTTTTTATCAACCAGACTATAAACAATTAATGTTCAAGGTGATATGCAAATCTATATGTAATGAAAAGATGTTGAGTCCTCCCTTTTCCCTCTGCCGTATTTCTTAAGGTTATCGGAGTCATTGTTTTCCTCTGTCATAAAAAAGGGCAAAACCTTAAAAAAAATTATTTTTTTGTCTTCGGGCATCTAAATCCTCAAATTCAGTTATGTTGGACTTGGGCCAACAGGAGGGCTAAATGCAGCTGCAGTCACTAGTAAGGCAGTGTTTTCCCCTCAGATGACAGGCTGGTTCATACACAGCTACAGGACTTACGTGCAGCCTTTCTGCTAAAGCCATCTCTGACTGCAAGAACAGGATACAAAATGCTCAAATTGTCTGGCCAGACTTTTTTTTTTATTAAATCCATTTCAATCACCAGTTGCATAATCCTTGATCACTGTATCCTAGTTGTGATACTATCCAAAGCCATGCTGTTTTAGCACCCTAAACAACTCTGATCTCTTCCAGGATTTGTTCCTCAGCAGAGAGCTGAGCTGGTTTCAACAGAGAGCCCTTTAGCTCTGGCTGTCCTGCCTATCACAACACGTTGACCCAGAGGTATGAGGCTGTCCTGGTTTGTCCCGGCTGGAGCTCCTGAGGCAGACATGGTTGGCAGCACTGCATTGCAGCCTGGCAGGGAAGCTGGCGGGGGTGTGTGGAAGGACTGCAGCCCAATACCCTTTCCCAGTCGAGCTCTTGTGGGGCTGCCAGCCCTGGGGCCCTGCGCAATGCCGCGCTCCCAGGGCTGTGAGCTCATACGGAATAAAAGCTACGTTTGCCTGCTGTCGGCAGCAGAAAAAAGGCTAAAATCTTTTCCTCCCTTCCCTACTGAATTAATTGTTGGTATATAAAGTACTTCTTTCACAAAGAGTATATACAATTGAAATGGCTGAAAGGTTGAAGCTAACGTGGGCAGAAGGTGCAATTCTTCTTGTTATCTGAGGTTGGCAGACACGTATTTACAGATGAATCTACTCAGTTTCTGAGGCAGAGAGACAAATCAAGGCCCCAGAGCTTCATACCATGGGAAATGCTTTGGAAAGTGTTCCAAGTGGTCCTTTATCAAATAACACCATGGTTTTGAGCCAGCAGCTCCTCATCAAAGTATCGATCCTTTCCTGGCGTTACAACATGTTGTTGAGACAATGCCATAATGTTTCCAGTGGAGCCAAGGGCACCTGAGCCCCTCTCCAGACACGCCTGAGCCCAGTGAAAAGAGCAACGAGATGCAGAGTGCTGATGAACAGTTCTTTGCCTTCAAGAATTAGAACCTGAACACAAACAAGGATTTATTAACATAAATGTTACTTTCATATTTTGAGATGAGTGAAAAACAAAAGCATATAAGCTTCAAGCTTCAACATGGCTTATAAAACACAACAGATTTCCTAAGCAAAGTTAGATACTGAAAGGTTACTGAACTATAAGCAAAGGCAAGGGTGCTACAAAAAACATCACGGCCAAACCCAAAGCCTACTGAATGCAGTTTTATCCTAGATCCATCATACCTGAGCACTAGATGAAAACTGACTGCTATTTCTCTACCGTAATAATTTTCTCATTAATTTTACTGGTTTCAAGCTTACTGCCAACTATTAGCACTGAAATAAAGTGGACATTTTCTTCTATTGTACAGTGTGTAACAGACAGAAAATTGGAAAACTATAAAAAACTCATATTGCTGCTGCTGGGATGATTTATTCCTTCACTGCTTCCATATGTTCTGACTGGCTAATTATTTAAGAGCTATGAAGAAATTGCCCGAGTTACTTTTTCCTAAGGAAAAGGCCCCAATACAGACCCCCTCTCATAAGCCATGTTACTGAAGGAGCCAACTCTCCTGACTTCTCAGTGAAGAGAGACAGAGCACATTTCTAGACAGCAGTTTAGATCTTAGCCGGACTAAAGACTTTGTAGACGTGGCCCCCCTTCTTAACCTACACAAACATAGGAAAGCTCATTTTTAGACAAAGCAATTTAAATAATTTTTTTCCATTAAATTTCCTCTTGACACAAGGAAGAAAAGCTCACTAGTCTTGGTGATACTCCAACAAAACCACATTTTAATTGGATTTCCATATATGACTAAGCATCTGTATCTAATGTCCATTCATATATATATACATATGTCATGTCTAACACAATGTAATGTAACTGCTTCCCTATTGCAGAGAGTTTATGTAATACAAACCAAAAGAGAGATGAATAATAAGAAATTCAGAAGAGAATAGCTTTGAAGGCAATTCATAGGTTGTACAGACCATAGACTATTATGATCATCTCCTTTTATTTTCTGCACAAAGAACATAGATTTTTCACACAATAAAAACCTCAATCAAGCCCAATGAATTGTACCTAAAGTACAGCATAATTTTCAGCAAGACATCTTGATTTAGACAACTAATCTTATGGAGAAGCTCCTACATCCCCTACCCAATGATGCAATTGCTTATCTTCATGCTTTAGATAGTATTTCCCGTTAGCTTCTTCTAGTATTAATTTCCAACCATTAAATCTCTACTCTGCTATATTCTTTAGTAGTGATTGCCATTAGCATTATTTGCAACTCTTGATTTTTGGCCACCTACAAATGCACAGCACCAGTGATTTTGAATATTTAGAGCATTAAGAAGAAAGTTGGCTAGCATTATCTGAGAACTGGTACAAACAGAAGGGTACCACATGCAAACTAATATAAATCAAATACAACAAAAATGGTATGGGCTCAGCTTGATATTAGTAGCATTAATAATGATAGTATTATTAAGGTGGGAACAAGAAGCTAGTATGAAATGAACTGTGAATTTAAAATTCTTGTTGTGTAGTACTTATAAAACTTTATTTTTCAGTATCAAAGAAATTACTGGCTTTTTTTTTTTTAAGGATGTGTGAAAAAACAGATAAAGGTTTGTCTGGTAGAAACCTATCTGTTCTTCCCTCAGCTGCATTATTTAGTTTGGTATAAGATACTATCTCCTTGTGCAAATCTTTCACAAAATAAAGGCAAAAAGGAGAAAACACTGAAGTTTTCAAGCTTCATTAGTATTTCATTATTGTTCTTGTTCTGCAGCTCATGGCTGATTTTCAGAGTTAGAAAGATTTTTGAAAAATGATGCATAACGTATTTATTTCCTCTGGCTACTTGTGAAATCTTATTTTAATGACCATGCATACTAGAATTATTACCACTATACTTCAGGATTTCAGTAGAAGAGATTAATCCTTTGAGCTCTTTCTATTTAAAATGGCTTTAACTTCTGAGGAGCTGCCTGTGATTGCCTTATCATTTTCTCTTCAAAACTCAGGGACTCTCTGATGTTTTTACGTCAGTATTCTTAGTTCACTTCTTGCACTAAGATTGCCAGTCCTGAAACAACTGTCAAGACCATTCAAGCAAAATTGCAAATTTTCATTTCAAGGTTTAGAAGCTAAGCTGTTCTTTCTTTTATTACTTTACAATATGATGCTACATGCTGTATTATACAGGAAAGTGATATGAATAGCAAAATACTTAATTCTCACTTTTTAGCCTGAGATTTCTTTAATCCCCTAGCTGAAAAACTTGTACTATTCCCACCCCTTTCTCAAAAGTAACAAGGTCTAAAATGAACAAAACTACTGAGGTTTTGATTTTTTTTCCAATTCCACCAAAATTCTGAAATTTGGAAAAACATCTATCATCTTCAGCTAACGAGTACTTCTTAAATCCAATTCACTAACAGAGAATACCTCTTGGAGAAAGAGCAGCAACACTTTAAAGCAAATGCATTAAATACTTTGTTACCTTTATCATATCTTTTCACTCAAATATCTGGAGTTACTTTCATTCTCTTTGCAATATAATTTTGTTTATGTCTCTTTCACCAAGCTCTCAGCCCCTCTGCTAAACCAGAAGCCTTCTCAACACTGTAACCAGTGGCGGCTCAGCCAACAGCATTAACACAGGAACACTCAGTAACACCTGTCTGCTGAAAGTCATGATGGAAGTATCCTTTTACCAGAACTCCAACTGCAGTGTCTTCATTATACCCATCACTCATGTTAACATTTGCTGCCATTCAAACAAGAGCCTACATACATCACAAAACTAGCAATAACAAATTCAAGTAATAACAGGTAATGAGACCTGATATAGACATACCTTGAAACTAGCAAATTCCATTCCTCTTTTAAGTAAAAGAAAAAATGATTTTGATACAACTCACTTGACTTGAATAATAACTATAATACTGACACACTGAAGATACTTTTGGAAATGATATCTATGCAACACGTTGCAAGGCCAACTGTGAATTTAAATTCTATCCTGTATTTGTCATTCACCTTACGCTACCTGAACTCACTCCACCAGTAATCCTTTTCTAGAGAAATTGTATTAATAGGATTTCAATGCTAAGAATACCTGGAACACTAAAAAAGAAGAGAAGGCGTCTGTTTTCAGTTTAAGTGTACATTTCAACTGTTATGCACAGGAACTCAGAAATGGATTAAAAAGCAAACAGTGAAACTTAATTACCTTCTAATATACATTTGGATCAAAGAGAAATTAATTGAGAGGGAAGTGGTGTTGAACAGCATGATAAAGGCTTTGCTATCCTCAAGAAACACCAACAAAAACTAATCCCTCACACAGACACAAATGACATGGAAAAGGCACTAAGAGTAGCTTTAATGCATGAAAAGATAAGTCAGTGGTAGACTTTAATTAGATACATAGATCCAAGGAGGAACCACAAGAGGAATTTCAAAAAGTGCTGGTGATGGAGCTGGCTGGTCAAAGACAAGACTAGAGAAAAAACCCAATCAACCATACAACCCACCCACCCAACCCTGCAGCAGTCAGTCATGAAGACCGCCAGAGAACAAACGTATGTTCTCAAGATAAACAGTAGATTCCAATTAACACACAGTTTCATACGTTTTTAACACCTGAAAATATTTGCTGGAGGCATTATAATGTGGAATTTCAATGAACTAGAAGTATGTTGGAAAGAGGACCTTTTGCTTTTGCCAACTTCTCTGTCTTCTACCCAAGACTTCCACTTACAAAGCGTCCTTCCTCCTCTGAGTCATTTACGCCTCAACTGCATATTGCATCAGACTTGAGGAAAGAGCAGTTTCATCCACTGGATTGCTGGTAACAAAGCGCTCCTTGGACACAATGTGCTGTTCCAGGCTACGCCCAACAGATGGTGACATCACCTAAAAATGCAGAAAATGTAAACATGGGCACTGTTTTTAATACTTTCGTGAATGACAGTGTTTGAAAACTACCCACATCAATCACTATTCTAGAAGGAGAAACAAGAGACAAAGACATTTAGCCAGAGACAGCACATACTTATTTGTGCTCTGTTCCACAGTCTTCTTTCACTGTTACTGAATACAGAATGCGAGTGTGCACAATGCCATACATGTCCACTACCAAGAGCAAGTCTGCTCTTATTTTCCAAATCTTGTTCACTTCATGTGCAATAGAGGAGGCCACTTACAGAGAGAAAGTTACAAAATATGATGACTGTCCATCTGCAGTGATGACTTCTAGTGGCCATCACTCTCTCATGTTGATTCCTTCCCCATTTTTCCTCTCCAATTCTGTGGAGAAACGCACTGAACTGCAAGAACTGTTGTGACTATGTAATTTGCTGGACCATGTCTAACCCCTCACAATATAGCTATTGGCTATCTCTCTTCTTTAACATCCCTTTGTTCTTTCTCCAATGGTTCTACATGACTACTTCTCCCATTTATCTTACCTTGCCCTGTATCCTTTTGTCACAGAACATTTTACCCTGTCAGACTGCTCTCTTCCCCAGTATAAGGGTCTCTCCCTGTTTTTAACACCCTTTTCCTTTTGTGCATGTGCTGGTTTAAAATGGGATAGAGTTAGTTTTCCTCACAGTAGCTATATAAATTGTGTTTTGCCTGTGCTGAGAATATTGATAGCATACTAATGTTTTTAGTTGCTGCACAGAAATGTTTATGTCAACTCAAGGATTTTTTTTTTTTTTTTTTCCGTAGTTTCTGGTACTGCCCCTGTGTTCCCAGCTTCTTTTCTACAAGAAGCTGGGAGGGGACACAGCCAGGACAGCTGATCCAAACTGACCAAAGGGACATTTCATTCCATAAAACGTCATCTTCCGTATATAATCTGGGAGTGGGCCAGGTGTGGGTTCTCTTTCTCTGGCTCTCGGTCAGTCAGTGAGTCCATTATTTTCAATACATACTATTGTCAGCATTATTGTTGTCATTATTTTATCTAATTCACTTTCAATTATTAAATTGTTCTTATCTCAACCCATGAGTTTCCTTGCTTTTCCTCTGATACTCCTCCTCCACTGGAGGAGGAGGGAGGTGAGTGAGCGGCTGTGTGGTGCTTAGTTGCTGGCTGGGACTAAACCACGACAGTGCAGAATGCTGGGTTTGGGTCAGCTTGCTTGGCAACTTCACTCTCTTTGCCAAAATTTATTTTAAAGAACTGATTTTTCTGTGATATTTACAATAAAATAGATACAATGGGTGGGTAGAAAGGCACGTGCATGGGCCAAACAGTGGTTAGCCGCCACAGAAAACCCTGTGAGCTACATTCAGAAGCAATTCTACCAGCCTGGTAAAGCAATAAAAACACGTGCAGAAACTAATGCTTCAACATGGAGGTGCTCATTTGAATTCTATTTCATTTTTTTTTCTTATTAATTAAAGCAAATGACAAAAAAAAAGCATATATAGAAACATAGTCTTGTTAGCTTGTAGAATAAGTCAGTTTAAACCACACCTCGCAGTTGCATCTACATTACAGCATGTCACTGACAGAGCAACATATGGATAAGCATGAAAAACCACACTCCCCAGCTTACACAACTTTATCAGCAAATCCTCTTGGTGTGAGTGTAGCTAAGATAGCAGGGGAGTGCTGTTGTCAGCTTTGTTAATTTTGTTTAGCACCAGTCTGAACTTTCCCATGCATCATCAGAAAAGCTTCTTTTCCCAACATACATTGCACGTCCAGAAAAGTCTACCTGTAAAACTATACCAGCACAGCTGTATTAACTGAAGCTCTCCAGAACAGACGAGCTGAAAACCAAATCGGTGTAACTGAATGTTTGCTGAAACACCTGCATACGCGGCTCACTTGCTATCACAATAAATAGACAGCTCAGTGTCCTCTTTGTTCAAAATATTGCTAGTGCAAACTACAACACTCCTAATTCTGATCAGCCAAAAACATAACACGGCTACACTTCTACATTTTAGAACATACAAAAACTTCCTGGGCATTGTCAGTAACATTTACCAACTGTATGTAGTGACTCGATTCTGAAAAATGCCCAAGAAAAGTAAAAGCAAAGAATTTCACTAATTCAAGGAATTTCATTCCTGCTGAAAAAAAAAAGGTATCAGTGACAGCTTAATTTCAAATAGCCCATAGGACTTCAGGAGAAGCAGTTCCCAGAAGGCCAAATATCTTGAAAAAGTTAGAGATACACTTCTCATCATTCTATAAAATAATGTAGGGAAAAAAATAAAATAAAATAAAATAAAATAAAATAAAATAAGATAAAATAAGATAAAATAAAATAAAATAAAATAAGATTTAAAGAAGTTCTGCATTAAAATAAAAGCACAAGAAGGGAACTGAGTGAACCAAACACTGATATTAATTGAAATGTAAACTAGTTCAAGCTCAGCTGAAATCATAGTCCTGCATCCTTGTTCTGCCCTACTTTTAATATTAGGCCTTTCATGTTTCTATTATTGCATTTCCTACTACATACAGACTTACAGAATCCAGTAAAATAATCAAACTCATAAACCACTGGAGTCCTAACTCCACTATTGATATCAATAACACTGCCCACTGCCCACATACCTCTTGTTAGCTCGATATATTATTTGCCCATGTTAGCAACAGAACGCCTCTTAACTATGAATTCTTGCATAAAACTTTGCACAAAACAAAACAAATACTACATTAGGCATTTTAATATTTCTTCTTGCTCTGAAGTAACGAAAATTCCCATGGAAGTGATGAGTGAAATGAGTGTTGTTGTAAGTTTACATGGCAATCTCAGTAGGGAAGACCTTAGCTAATACAGCTGCACAGACTTTGAAATAGCTGGTATGGGTGTTTGAAGCAGTGTAACTACAGCTAAGCATAACTCAACATTAACCCATTTCCCAAGCGCTTATTTAGATTCTAGGGAGTGTTTGAAAACTATGTTAATCAGCTGCAGTAGGCGAGCCCCAGTAGTGACTGCAGTATTGTTATACTCCTTGAACAGATCTACTCCTCAGACAAAATGAAGAGGTTGGCATCTGAAGCTGTGTACACCCCCAGCTGCCCACGTTACACTTCTGTAACCAAAACAGTTCAAGAGGAACATGGCTAAAAGACGTGTTCAGACCACCGTCTCCTTTCAAACACTGTCCTTTGCAAGGACACAGTCTTTGTGGTCAGATCAATTTAAGTGATGGGCATAAAGAATTGTACCTAAATTATCTGATGGGGTCTTGAAAGCTTCCTCCTTCCAAATCTCTTCCATCTCCAGAACCTTGGCAACACAGGTTTGTGTCAGGGATCAAATAAAACACAGAATATGGGGAAAAAAAAATCAAAATTAATGGAAAGGAATGAAAATAGTGTCCTTGCCTTCTTGAAAGTCAGCAACATCGAGGGCCCTGTCCAGCTCTGGATGACTTCAGTTCAAGGGTCTAAACTGGTAGCAGCTCTCCACAGTTGCACTGGAAGAGATTTTGTGACTGTGTACTTCCAGTTCTTGGTACAAATGTAGCCCCATTTGCTGGTCAGACTTATTCACGTGAAGGAATCAATGCAACAGTTTTTTGTTTCCAGTATAAAATTCTGCACTAAAAATTAAACACAACATAATATACTCTGACTATCGTGAAAACTAAATTATACAGTTAACTTTGTACTGACTTTATTATGTAATTCAACAAAACCTCCACTTCTAAAACCAACCAGAAGTTTCACATGGCTGCACAAGACTAACATGAAAGTTAAATGGCTTTCCCTCAGGATTCAGGTCAACTTCTACAAAAACAACAGATGGCTTAGGCTACCTATGCTAAAGTTAATAAGGTTTTCCTTTGACAAATATCAACAGTGAACAAATAAAAAGAACATAGCTTCAACATCTGTATTAATGCTAATGATAGAATGTATCTTATACTGATTTATCACTTTTTTGACTGTCACATCCAAAAGTACCTGAGTTTTGTATTCTAACAGCAACTGGTCTAGTTTAGTTTTACCTAGCTAAGACCAGGTAAGGTTCAACTCATGACCTTGCAGGTTTCATTTTCGTTTTAGCTAATTGACGTAGCTCATATTACATTATGTTTCTTGCGTACGGCATTAAAGCTGCTGATACTCAAGGTCACAATGCATTACAAAATCTTACAGGTCCAGAAGGTGTAAGAGGGATCCTATTTAAAGGACACAGTAGAAAAGAGGATACTACCCATAGCATATTTAGCTGTAAGTAGTATTGAAATTACCAGAATATACAGCTTTTGTTTGTGGACAGATCTAGGAAGATCTGTGAAACATTTTATTTTTGTCAGTTCTTAGAAAGTAACTGCTGTAATAAATACCAAAGCAGGCAGAAAACTCCACTATTTTTTATTCTTAGTAAATAACACATGAAATAGATACTAAAGAACAAATGTAGTGTTGCAGGTCAGGTCGTATACTATATGACAGTTTTTGAGTTCATTATGGCAGAATGTTCCCTGAACAATCATTGAAATATTAGTCATGCATTAGGATGCGTAAAAAAACTCCGTAAGCCAGCATTGTTTTCCCAGGGGCCATACTGCAAAGAGTAACATAAAACCAAGCCTATTTAATTTGCAGAAGTGATGTATGCTTGGATCAGAACTGCTGAGAACTCTACAGAGATCTGCAAAGACCCTCAATCTTGTTCTCAAAGCAAATAAACCAAGTGACCAAACCACTGAGGGTATGAACAGCTTGAAGTTGAGAAAGATTAAAGCTCAGACCCCCAAAGGTAACAATTGTAAATAATCAGGGAAAAAAGAGAAAAAAATACTCTGGTATTTTGTTATAAAACCGTGTTAGGTCTAATTTGATTTAAATCTGTCCTCTTATCATCAATGAATTGACACGGCAAGTTTTCCGTTTCTTCCTCGCGTGTACCCTGAATTACTCCTTACAGTTCAACCACAAGTCGTTAGCGGCTGGAAACACCCTAACCAGCGTCCTACGAAGTACAAACTGACTTCACTTAATCGCAGACGGGTACCCAGAGCGGGTCTCTGTAGCACTGCAGGCTGGTACCTCACCCACCACCATAAGGCCAGGGAAGGGAAGGGAGAGGCTCGCTGGCGCGGCGGCCTCAGCCCAGCTTACACGGACCGGAGACAGGGCCCGGCCGAGGCTGCCGGCCCGCGGGGCACCGCCGCTGCCAGCCGCTTTCCCGCCGCCTTCTCCGCCCACCACACGCCGACCTGCCCAAGCAGGCGAGGCTGGGCGCCGCCGCCATAAGGGGAGGGACGGCCTATGCCGCCACCGCCACACGGCCTGCCCCAAAGTCCCGCCCTGCCCGCTGCGATTGGCCCAGGCTGACCCACCCGACAGCACTCTCACTTCTGGTTGGCTGAAACCTCCGGGTCGCCTTGTGGGGCGAATGAGGAGCAGGGTTGTTTCTTGGTCCCAAGATGGCGGCGCTCAGTCCCGTCCCTGTGGAAGGGAATGGGGGGGAGTGAAGCCTGAGGGAGGGGGTCCGGGCTGCAAGCCGCGCCGCGGGCACGGGGATGAGGTGACGGCCGCTATGGCGAGCGACGGGGGAAGGAAGCAGTTCTGGAAGCGGAGCGGCGCCAAGGTGCCGGGCAGGTGAGAGCAGCCACGGGACGGTGGGGTCCCGCGGACGGACGTTGTTGGCGACGGCCGCAGGCCGGTCCCGCCGCCAGCCGGGCGAGCCGCCGGCCCGGGGGTGTCAGGCCGCGGGGAGCTGCTCTGCCCAGCCCCGCTGCCGCCGCGGGGCCCGGCCTGCTTCCTTGTTCCTCCAACACCGTGTTCCTGCCGCTTCGGCCGCTGTGTTCAACGGATCCTCCTCGGTCCTGTGCCCTCCGGCCGGCCGGTATCCGGTCGGTCAGGGCTCCCGGCTGGGACGTTGGTGTAGGGCCTCTCCGTCCCTCCTTCCGTTCTCTCTGGTTAGTTCAGCGCCTGGAGTGTTTCGGCGTTGGGTGCCTTCAGTTGGAGGTGTCTGGTGGACTCAGTAGGTGTTATAGTTTGTATCAGAAAAGTTGTTAAATAATTATCTCATCGTACATTCCCAGCCTGATGCCATGGTCAAAAGAGTTAACGTGATTTTGAGGATGGATTCCCTGGAAAATTTGAATGGGAGAATGTATTTGTAGCTCTTAACAGTGAACAACTTATGTAGTTCTGTGACTTCTATTAGGTTATGATTTTTGAAATACTGTGCCCGAAACTGCTCTTTGTAGGCATGTAACCGTATTATAGTTTCTGCTTGG
Source organism: Rhynochetos jubatus (assembly GCA_027574665.1). Classification (NCBI taxonomy): domain Eukaryota; kingdom Metazoa; phylum Chordata; class Aves; order Eurypygiformes; family Rhynochetidae; genus Rhynochetos; species Rhynochetos jubatus. The sequence goes on from CM050652.1 coordinate 17,112,210, forward strand.
CATTTCAACATATCAGTTTCTCAACTTTGTTCCTCAAGTGTGAACAGCAGACCCAGTCGTATCATTGCTCAGAGCTACAAACCCATTTTGTGTGTTTTCATTTGGGGAATGCATCTCCAAAGTCACATTAACTCTTTTGACCATTATGTCAGGTGGGAAACCATGTTCAGATTATTATTATTTATCGATAACATTCTCTGTTCCCATCTCTAAACTGTTCTCGTAGTAGAGTAATTCAGTTTCTTATGTTCTTTCTGTAAGAACGATGCATATTTTTGGTTCTCAGAAAACAGTAATTCTATACTTCATACCATTTACCTACATTCAGCGAAATAATCCTACTCATCATTTAACTTCTTCCATTCTTAGTTACCCATAAGCACTAACTGGTAGTGGTTTTGTTTCTCTTGTTATAAGCTAACTCTTTCAGTCCTCCAACTGTTCTTGTCTCTCTGAACTTATTACTGTGTAAGCCTGCAGGGTCCTTTGGGGATAAAGCACTTTTGACCCTCCTCAGGGTCTATGAATAGCTTCAGTTAATTAATTTGCAGGCAACTGCAGGCATTTGGAAAAATGAGGACATTGTGGAGAATGTGCTGTTGATTTTATTTTATTTTTAATGATGTGGAGATGATTGTTTTATGTTTGAGTGCATTCCCATCATGGTCGTTCATAGAGCGTCTGAAGGAAAAGGCAGATTCTGTCGGTATGCCAAAATGAAAAATGACACCTGACCCTCATGTGAGTGTAGAACGGGAGAGCTCAGAGACTTGGTCAGGGGGTGCATGGCCTACAGTTGTGCGGAAAGACTGGTGGTGGGCTAACTTTTTGTATGGAATCACGTAAAAATTGATAGAGTTTATAAACCACCACCCTCAGTCATCTCGAGGGCTAATTTCACTACTGTTAATGCTGCCCCTGTAGTATAACTAAGCTTTTCTTAAAAATTGTTATGACTGCAGTCTTTTGGTTTGGTTCTCTATCAGGTTTACTAAGGTCAGACTTACTTATATTTGTGATATGTTGATTGGTTTTGATTTGACAAGAGGGCATGTTTTTCTCCTACGTGGCTTTTAGTACAAGCTTAGGTAGATGTTAATGTTGCAAATGATTTGTTCCTCTTGCAGTCAAAGAGTTTTGTAGTAGTAATTTCCATTGTGAAACCACATGTAAATCCTGATATATTGTCTGTGGAGTATTATAGTTTTTTAGCTGAAAACTGGGAGGAAATGAACTTTCAGTTTGTAGAGTTTTATTGTTTGCACAGTATTAGGCTGTTTTGTAATGTTGGAGATTGTAGTGAATAAATCTGTCTTTGGAAATTTACTTACATCAGAGCATTTGTTTTTGATACTCCCATGGCTTTTATTCTCAAACATGCCATCTTTTGCATTTTATTTAATATTTATCAGCCTTGTACTTTAGTAACGGTTAAGAATTGACTAGTTGGGTTGTGGGTGATAAGTGTACATAGAAGATTAAACCTTTGCAGACACTTCTTTGAGAATTTATGGGTTTTTTTTTTGCAGGAGATTTACATCAGAAAAGAGAGAGATTTATCATTTGTTCATTTAAAAGCAGTGTAGATTCTTGTTATGGAGTTTACTTTTTTCTTGTTTTAATTCCACATCAGAAAAATGTCAGCGACAGTTAGCCTGCGCCTCAAAACAAGCTCCTGTTTGGAAAATCCATGATTTTTATTAAGTTACTTTTTAGTATAAGCTTTGATTTCAGCTTGATTATTTTTAGTTGTATGTGGATATTCTTTGTAACACGTTGAAACATTTCTGTTGCGTTTATTATTGACTATTTAATACACAGAAAAATCCCCAATGTTTTATTGTTTTTGTGATGACTCTCTCTCTTTTCCTTTAGTATTCAACATGTGTATGGAGCTCAGCACCCGCCTTTTGATCCATTATTGCATGGAACGTAAGTTAACCTAATACTTAAATATTCCAGGTAATTTGGATCTCCTCTGTCTTCTCTCCTTTTATGTCCTGTTGGCTATAAAGCTTATTGCTAATCTTCCTCTTTCAATTTTTGTCATAATCTTGACTTCTCTGTTCTTACTTCTCTTGTCTGACTTCCTGGTGCTTGCCATATTGAGAGCAACGAATCAGCTGTTCAGTTCTTAACTAACATAGATTGCTGACTTCCACTGTTCGCAGTGCCTTATAAACTGGAAGTTGTATGGTAAACACGAATCTTAATGTAGCAGATGAAGCTCACAACTCGGGTGTAAGCGGCTTTCCTGGATGCGTCTTTCTGTCTTACAGACGTCTTACAGGCGTCTTACAGACTGCCTTTATTTGTCTGTAAGAGGAAAGGGTCAGGTTGTGGTGTGGATCATGTTGAGGCAAAGGTGGGCATTTTGCTTGTGAGCAAGAAGACAGTAGGTAGAATAGGTTTTTACGGTGATTTAAGCGTTTGTTGCCTTAGATCATGTTTATTGGGTATCAGGATACAATGTAAATGAAAGTGGCAACATTTTGTCAAACATCACCCTTAACCAAATAAATTTCATGCTGATAACCCACAACTAATGAAAGTGAATGATTTTCATCTCCTTGTGGCTCAGGTGTTTAGCAAAATGCTGCATTCTGACAGGTTCTGCTTTTTATATTTTGCTTTATTTTTTAAAGCCTTTTAAGCTTTGTCAAGGACAATGTTGGTTTTGGCTTGTTGGTGGATTTCACAGCTGCTTTGAAACGAGCATTGCTGTTAAAATATTGGTGTATGTGAGTATTTTGGGAAAATTGTATGACCAATGAAATGAAATGGCTCAAAGCGGTAGGGACCAAAAATGTTAAAAGGAACAGTATTGGCTTAGAAGGAGGTGATGCTTTTAGTGGGTTTTTTCAAGGGCTGGTTTGAAATGGCACAAGAAGTACTGGTGAGCTGGTTAATTTTCAGATGATACAGAGGTGAAGGCAGTTGAAATATGTGACCTTGAGGAGTGAAGAAAAAGGAATGAGATGAATCGGTTCAAAATGTGGAGTTACAGAGAGAGACCTGGTAACAAAAACTAGAAGTTTATTGCTTGAAATGATGACGGAAGAGGAGAAAGACCTTGCTGTTTTAGGTAATGATGTCCAGTGGGCAAAAGTGATAGTGGTGTAGCACCTGTTAGGAGAGATACTCCCTGTAACATGTAACAGAAATGTTACTGATGTTGGATGAAGGCTGTGTGAGAACTTATTTCTGGTTTCCAATTCTGGCTGCCTTCTCTTAATGGAAAAACGTTCAAGTAGCACAGATGGAAAGACAGGGACGGTCAGAAAGGGCCATATGCTACACCATAGTAGTGCTACACCACTGAAATCTGAAGGGGAGATGTGATTGCTCTGCATTACTGTAAGTGAGAACAAGTGCCAAGCTAGGGAGGGATACTTGGTTCATCTCTCTTAAACTGCGTGTTGGCAGAGGGACAAAAGGTTAGGAGCTGATCAGGGTATGCTTGGTCTGGTAACTAGTAAACCTGCCTATGAGAAGAGCAAAGTTCTGAAACAAATTTGTGCTGGAGTGCCTGAATGGGGAGGAATGATAGATCTAATGAGTTTTAAGGTGAGACTTGATTTGTTTATGACAGTGTTTTGTATTCTGTGATTGCTTGTGATGATTTAGGAGTAGACCTGATGACTTGATTACTGCTGCTGTGTTTGTTATGCAGCAATTGCAATGAGACGCCTGAAATCTCTCCCTAAGTTCATGAAGCAAGAGAAATGCAGTGTGTCCTGTCTGTCTTATAAACGAATCCAGAAGTATTAGTTTTATTTGGCTTTGGAGTTGGTCTCTTTGTTTGTTTAGTCTAGGTTTTTTGTTTGTTTTCTCTATTTTTAAGACAAGGGAAGGAAAGGTTTGCTCAGTTTCTGTTCAAAGCACAGAGGACTGTTTTTACCTGCCCTTGTTCTCAGATGTATTCAGCTGTATGTCTATCATGGGTAGATGCGGCAGTAACGTGAGTGGAGGGACATAAATATTTGCTACCTATATGATGTCAAGCATGGACTTTTTTTTTTTGGCCCTATCCAGTGTTTTGTTTTCTCCTTTCTAGTTCTCTAAATATTGGTTTTTTTTGTCTGTTTGTTTTTGAACAGCTTGATAAAACCAGGTTCAAGGCCACCTGCAACTCCAGTGAAACTAAAGAAAGTCAGCACCTTCCAAGAATTTGAAAGTAACACAAGTGATGCTTGGGATCTTGGGGATGATGATGATGAACTCTTAGCAATAGCTGCTGAAAACTTAAATACAGAAGTGGTCATGGAAACAGCTCACAAAGTAATTCAGAATCACAGCAAGTTACAGGAACAGCATAAATTTCAGGAAGAACATCTACAAGAAGAAAAACAAGTAGAATCTGCAGAGCTTACTTCAATTGCATGTGGTGATAATAGGCTTGTTAAATCAGTCAGTGCAGGTCATGCATCGAGTTCATCAGGTGTGTTAAAAAATGAAAAGGATGTTGAAAATCAAATGAAGAGAGCTATAATGTTTACCTTTTAAGACATTAACCCCTTCTTCACCTTTTCTTAATACCGCTGGAAAATATTGTTAATGAATATTGATTAATTTGAGGGAGATACTGCATGCTATATTAATCTGTAAAGCATGTGTATGAAAAATACATAGGGGAGGGAAGAATAATTAAACTTTTTTGATTTCAGCTTTAATACATCCTCAGTTTTGGAAGGAAGTTGCACTTTTGAATTTTAATGATGGACTGTGGCAAGATATGTGTAATTAATAGTATTACTGCTATTGTGAAAAATTGTTATTAAAGTGCTACTGTATTAAATATATTGAAGAACTAGAGAAAACCATGCGCCTGGACTAGGAAGTTCATCCTCGTGATCTAGGCTGAGTTTTATGTATAAACTTTCAAGTAGCCACTTGCAATGATTTACCAGTCCTTTTTTTTTTTTTTGAATGGTGAGGGGAATAGAAACAGTTTTCAGTAGCACAGAGATATTTGAAATCAATTAGTCTTGCTGTTAGTATGATTTCTAATTGATGTGTTTTAATTGTGGAATACTGCGTGGAAGAGGAATGCCTCTTCTGGTAAATCCAAGTCTTTTAAGTCCAAACTTGTGCTGTATTTGATCTTGCATTTCTCCAAAACATAATTCTATTTAAAATTTACAAACTAAATTTAAATTATTAATAGCCTTCTCACTAGCTAAGGCTAACTGTTATGCTTCTTTTTCCCTTCAGATAATGCTGGTGAAAATACATCTATGCAGAGATCACAGTCCCTTCCACAAAGTTCCACACCTCCCTTGGTGAGTGGAATGGCAGACTGCAATACCTCAGTTACTCCTGCATTAACTGAAAGAGAAGCATCCCGATTAGACAAATTTAAGCAGCTACTTGCTGGCCCCAATACAAATCTTGGTGAGTATTTCTTTAATATTTTCCTGTTTGAAGTACTGTTCTGCTTGATGGTTTGGTTAGGATCTAATCCTTTCAACATTTAGAATTGATCTTGAAAAGGACAGAATGTAATTGAATGCTTTTAGTATTTGTGCTTGTAATACGCAATTCACATACATCCTCCTAAGACATAGGGTGTTAAATGGCTTCTTTTTTTTTTTCTTTCTCACATTATTACTTTCTACTGGACTAATCTCTGGAGAAAAAATAAAGTACAATTAGCTATGTTTAGTGTTAATGCTTCATAATTGAACAGCGTGCAAGTGAAAGAATGATTCTCACGACTAAAAATACAAATGTGAAAAGTATTAATGCTTGTCTGCTCTGTGAACATTCTTTATGTTCATGGACTGATACAGTAGTTCTGTGTCTCATCTGTGAATGCTGACAACAAGTTAATGTGAAAACAAATGTTATTGTCAGATAACTTGACTGTTCCCTTTGTGCACTGGATTTTTAGCTGCTGAATAGTAAATACAAGTGCTGAGAGGGTATCACAGAATCAATATGGCTTTGTATCCCAAGTGAAAATCTGAAGCAAGTAGAAATAGTACACTGCATTTGGAGAGCTTGGCTGGTCACTTAGAAGTAGGAGTTTATATCAAAATAATAAAGAAAGTGACTTCGAGTTAGACCATTATGAAAGGTATCTACAGGAAACTTTTATGGAAGGAAGTAGAAATTGCATGTTTGTGGTTCTTGATGATTTCCTGGCCTGTAGTTGCCATGAGACTTCTTCAATATAATATGGTCCAAGTTGTGGTGTGGTTTTTTTTTTTGTCTCATTCTGAGATTGCTGCTGTCAAGGTAGAATGGCAACAATATTAACTAGATGAGAATTTGCAGTTCAGTGTGTTATAGGACATTCTTATGAAATGCAACTGTGAATAAACTCTCAGGTTTTAAACCAAATCACATATTTTGTATAAGCTTGAGCATGGTAATCAAATAGCACTTTTTCTCCCTTTGGTCGTCTAACAGATCTGTGTGATGTGATTGTGACTGATGTGAAAAGTCATAACTTCTAAGAATGTTGTAATGGTAGAAGCCTTTGTTACATAAAGTTACAAAGTCAGAGGGAAGACAAAGTATAATTTAAACCTATCCATTTCACTTTTGCTGTCTAATTAAATGGGAATACTTTCCCAGTAAGTCGAATTTAGGGATGAAAATATTCTATTTTGGGAATGAAAGAAAATTTCCACTCTTGCTAGGACTGCAGTCATCATGACTGTGGGTGAGACTTCGGTCAATGTTATTTAAACAAACTGGGTTTAGTAGTTTCCATATTGAACTTTCTAAATTTCACACAGAAATATACACAGGAATACAAAATTCGAATATGTTGGTCTTGATATTATTAAAATGTGAAATATATCTATTAAGGGCTCAATATTTTTTCTTGTAGATATGATTAGATACAACCTTCTCTGTGTCTGTTTATAGGAAACTTGTTCTTTCTCTTGCTGTACAAACTGTAATTAGTATGAAATTTGTAGTTGTGTGAATTAGAATTTTAATTCCAGTTTTGATATAAAAGTAAAAATATTTGTATAAAAAAAAATCTGGGATATATCCAGTAGTATTTCCTAATATATCTAGAAATAAATAGATGATTTTTCTTAGTGAAAGAAATGAACTCTTTATTGACGACATGCAAACTCTTGATGATCATGAAGCTATTAGTAGTAGAACTTATGTGACAGTAGTGCTGAGACTACGTTGTATGTATATATTAGGGAAGGTGTGTATGCATATATACACATGCAAACATGTATGTGCATATCACCATATGTACCATTCATAAGAATCTGGTGTGTGCATGTGTGTATGCCGTTTTGGGAGATGATTGGTTTAGCTCCATGATAGAATGAAGACTATGTTTAAAAAGGGATCTTGATTTATAATGGCTGTAGTAGCCTGGAAAACTGTTGTGGGGTTTGTGTGGTGGTGTGTGGTTGTTTTTGGTTTTTTTTTTTTTTTTGAGTAATATTTAAAATGGATTAAGGTGGAGCTACTGAACAGGCTCCAAGTTAACGTTTGTAGTCAGTAGTGAAGGGAGAGGTAGCTCTTCTGTTGCAGCTGGCTCATGCTTTCTTCACATGTGTGGGTCTTTGTGTTAGATTCACAGGTGGTTGGGTTTTGTTTGTCATGATGAATTAGTGAGCAGTTGTCTTGGAGACATTTTAGCAGATAATTTCTGCTCATTTCTGCATGTAGTAGTGTTGGTTTTGCTTGGAAGTGGTATAGCAGAAGTAAAGTATTTGATTTTGTTTTCTTGATATAGTTTTGCATGTTGTTGGAAGAGATTATGTCAACAGTCCTTTCAAAGCAATATATAGATATGTTAATCTGTGGAACTGAAACAATGTCATGCATATTTTCAACTTAAGGGGTTTCTGTTATCATAACGTGAGAAATCAACGTAGACTAAGAACACAGTAATACAAATGACCTTGAAATCCTTTCAGTCACACTTGAGTAATCATTAACTTATAAAGACAGTGTAAAATGCAATGTTACTCTCGTATGTCAACTAGAGGTTGTGAAAGAGTATGTTCTTTCGCAAGAAAGCTCTCAACAAAATGGATTATGCATATAAATTTGGAAGTGAAGATTATTTTAGCCATTGAAATCCACTAGAAGATTTTGGAGCTTGGTTTGGTCTATAGTTGGATATTATGAAGCTGTGAAAATAGGTAGATTTTATCAACTCTATCAACTCACACACTGAGAAGAATAATATGCCAGGTATAGACTGCAATTTGGGTATGAATCCACTGGCAAATATTACATAAATACATAATGACAGAGCCATTCTCCCAAGTTTCTGTGTACAGTTTTATCCAGCAGATGCTTAGGTACACAAATAGTTATCAGAGCGACACACAACCTGCGAACACAAACTAGAAAAGAAATTAAAAAGACCTAACCCCAAAATTCTCAGAATATAAAAAATAATTCTTTTAAGTTACTTAACTCTTATAAATGAATAAAGAGCCTATTTCCATGGCTCAAAAGTGCCCTTAACTCATTTGTAATATTCTGTGGAGCAGAACTAATAAACTCACTCTTGTAATTTAAGACAACTGCAAGGGCAATTACGAGTCTTCCCTTAAGTCCTCCTAACACACTTTACTTCTCTGTCCTGCAGGTATTTTTATTGTTTGCATGATAAACAGATGCAAATAATGTGCCTTATTTCCATTTGGCAATTTTATTTGACTATTGCCATGTTGTTATTACCTCTAATATAGCGGGGGAAGGTATAATGTGAGTTGAATGTCAAGAGCAGTTAGCTGTATGAAAAAAAACCAAAACCCAACACCCAGTTCCTATAGAAATGTTACTTCAAGGTATATGATTTGTGCTGCACGAGAGAGGTATTCAAGAGCCCTGACAATATACCTTCAAGTAGTAATAGAAGACAAAGAATGGGAAGATAATGTCATAAAATTAAAATTAAAGAATGAAAGCTGCTGAACAAGCTGAACCATGTTAAGGCAAGAAGTGTGGGCTGGTAGAAGGAGCTTGTGGTAAGAGGCAGTTTTGATTGGAGATTGACCCCCTTCAGTTGATCATATTGAGGTATACTGGGTGCAAATTCAGGAAGTGGGGTAGGACTGGAGGTAGCAGAACTGCTGTGTTTAGTAGACAACTGTAGAGTAGACTGTAAGGTCTATGAGTCTGCAGAGCCTCCCTCCTGGTACTGCGTGCCAGGTTATTCAGCAAGAACAATTTACTCTAGTTGTTTTGTGCAATCAACTGCTTCTGTTTGCATTGCAGTCAATTTGACACAGATTTACTTCGTTTCAGGCCTTGTCTTTCCTTGTAATGGACCTTGGGCTGCTGAATGGAAATGGGTTCTGTGCTTGCAGAATCTTGCAAAACAATTGGGTGCTTTACAAGGAGGGGAAGAAAGCAGCATAGGGAGAGTGTATCTGAGAAGAAATGCCTCTTTCCTTCAACAAGTCACTGTTTATATATTTCAGAGGCACAGTATTGCTAGTCTATCTGGTTTCCAATTTAAGTTTAATTCTATTAGATTTGTTAGACTCGTGTTTTTGAAAACACAAGTAGTCTTGTACAATGTTTTAGGGAGACATTTGCTGTACAGACACAATGTAAGCAAACGATGTTGATGATAAAATCAAACTGATTTACAACAAACAAGTTACCTTCTAACTTGTAAGCTCAGTGCCGCAGAGGTGTTTTGTAATATCACTTTAAAGAATATCTTATTAAAGCACTTCCTTAACTCTTTATCTTCAAATCTACTGATTTTCTGCTTTTTTAAAACATACAGCTAATGAGTATGTAATTGGATGTCAGAAACATATTTATTTAAATCAAACAATAACAAACAGTGAGCTTGGTGTACTGTGTTCTCATGATTTAATAAAGCTTCATAACATTGTAATGCAACTGCTATGTAACATAAGCAAATTTTTCAAAGTCAAAACAACTAATGTCTTAAGATGTAAAGCTGTTCTCCGTGTTAAGGTCTGCATTTCAAATAGACAAGTCAAGACTTCATTTTTCTACTTAAGAACAATGTACTTCAAGTTGAACAAAATAACATACTGAAGTTTTAGCATACTACCTTGCAAAAAGTATGCTTCTACCTACTAGAAGGCCCCATATAAGCACCCATGAAAATGGTAAAGTGTGCCTATCTTAATTTATTCATACTGCTGTATCCTGTTCTCACCTTCAAAATCTCTGTTTCTTTATACTTTTTTTAAAACTCATCTATCTCTCTTACTCATTCTAAAAAAATCTCTAAAGAGAAAACCTATGCAGAGGGTACCATAAGCTGAGTGGGGTGCTGTCTCTTAACCAGTTCTTTGCTATAGAAATAGTAGATTATGTTCTGCAGCCTTACAGAACATACAAAGAGTAGCTGAACCTTTGATTAAAATGGTGGCAAAAATTAAGTCTGTAATTGTACAGGAATTACAAATGGTGTAATCTCAGATTAATTTATAACAATAGTCTCTGTGTACTAGAATAAATGAATTATGGGCTGGTTCTCTAAAAGTGAAATTTAGAAAGAAACCTTATTAGATGTATCTCTTTTTGTTTTCCTACCACAATGGTCATCTGTATTGTTGCAACAACTTGAAAAGTAGGCTTTTCCTATTTTATGCTTACAGTTGTTTTTTGTTCTAGATATATATTGAACGTGATTAAACATAGTAATCTTTTCTGGTTCACAAATATAGTAGCTTGTAACAGCAATCTGTTATGTCTTTTGAAACTATTTATCAAACTAATGTTATTGAAAATTTTCAATAACTTTTTAAAATGCATTAATTGAAATGAACTTGAATAATTTTGTTCCCAGCCTCATTAATTTGTCTGCACTGAACTGCATACTGATTTATCTCTATGCTTCTAGTCCATCCATGTCGTTTAGAATTTTATTGTCCCCTGCAGTTTTGAATTATCTGTAGTTGATCACGGTAGTGCTTATTATTCTTCCAGTTTGTTGATATATAGTATAAAGTAAAAAGCACGTGTCCTGCTGCTTCTTCATGTTTCATGCCAGTAACCATATCTATCATTTCAAACTACTGTCACCGAAGAAAGGTGTCCTCTCTGATTCCTGTTCTGTTTAGGTAGCTTGTTATCTGCAAATCATAGTCGCCTTTTCAGCTAATACAAAAGACCAAGTAAAAAAAAAAAAAAAAAGTAGTGTACTGGTAGGCTTTGGAATTTTTTTTAAGTGGAGTCTTCTGAAAAAATCAGTGCTAAATATTCATAAATTATTCCTTATCTTAATTGCTTTTTGCAGGATTAGTGTTTTGTCTTCCTATTTTCTATGGCTTCATCTCGTAAAGTGTGATTTTTTTCTTTTTTTGGGTAATAATCAGCATTTATTTTTATTTCTGATTTAGTGGGATATTTAAATTTAAAGGTATTTAATTTATTAGTTTTCATTATAACTAAGTGATAAGTTCCTGAAATAATTTTGAGAGGTTTTTGCATAGTTTGTCTCCAGAGGATGTATTTATCTTCATTTGTAAAGATATTTGATTGATATAGTAATCATTGCTTTACGTAATAATTATTGAGATTTTTAACTAGTTTGCTCTATATTGGACCAGTCTTTACCAGGTTTTTTTAGTAAATGTTTTCTTCCAATTTTTCCTCTGTTTTCTGTAACTTTTCTGATCTCATGTTTTCAGTGTCTGTCCCATCCTTCCCGTCTGTCCCTTTCTGCCCTGCACCACCCCTCCATTTCCTCTTTTATGCCCCTATTTCCTTGTATTCAAGATATTAATTAAAATAATCTAGTAATTTGGGACTGTATTTCTGAAAGGCAGAAAAGGTTGTTAGCTTATATATTATCGGAAGATTTTTTTTTTTGCAAAATTTACTTTTTTTTTCTTCAAAGGAAAAAGAAGTATGAAGTGTTACAGAAGCTACAGTGTGCAGCTAAAAATAGATGTAATGCCATGTTCTCTCCTAACAATAGCTGGTTGCCTCTGTGCATTATAATAGAATTATAGGGTGATTTTTAGAAATGAAATTAATTTTCCAAATGAAATTTAGAAAAAAAAATTAGGTTGCAAAAGTTACAGCAAAGTTGTAGTATTAAGTTGTGTTTGCCAGCTCAAACTGAAACAGAGGCTGGTATAAATTAAACCACTACAGTGGTCTACCTTTAAATTTGAGAATATGTGGAAGAAAGCTTAAATGTGAGAAATGTTTTGTATGAAAATGTACTTCCAAAGTTTGAGTCTTGCTTTTATATTCAGAAGGAAGTCCAGAACTGGAAGATAGATATATATATATATATATATATATAAAGCAGTTATTGCTTGGGAAGGTAATCACAGCGTATTTCATTGCGTATGGTTGTGCTGTGCCATCTTCCTGATACTGATTCTTGGTTGGATATCCTCTCACATGGGTTTTAGCAGTAATGGGCACCTACTCTGGAGATGCATTACATGTTTGCAGTTAACTGGGAGAACCTTATGTGGATTAGAGGGTATGAGTTAGCCTTTTATAGGAATGTGATGTAGTAGAGGTGGGAAATTAGGGAAAAGCTTCTAAACCCTATCCTTAATGTTTAAAATAAATGTAGTTCTTAATGTTAACAATTATGAATATTTACTCCAGTGATTGTATTGGAAATGTGTTTAGTTTAGGTACAGATGAGGTTCTTTGACTATGTGTTTGCTCTTGGTTAATGCTGACAATTAAAATGAGAGTAGAAGGGTTTCTCATGGTACGTACTAGCAATTTTTCATTTTTTTTGTCAACTGTGAGCTGCGTTCAGCTTCTCCACCTCCTTGACTGCTTGACCACAAACTGAAATGCAGCCCTGTTTCCTGTCTTCCCAAACCTATGGAACATTTAGGGGGAATGCACTGCTGTCCCTGTAGTCTTCTCACTTCGACTTGATTGCAGACATTAGTTCTCCTTAGAGACGGGAAATGCTAAAATGTCAGATGCCTTAAAGTGGCACAGAATTCACTGTGTTCATGTGAACAGAGAGGGCCCGATTCAGTAGCTGATAAGCAATCTGTAAACTCTTTTGGATGACCGAGTCAATTCATTCATTTTGCAAGATTGCTTGCTTTTTTTATTTGGCTTTCCCAAGCTCAGCTTGCATGTGGATGACAGATTGAAAAGTAAAACTGTAGCCCATTAGATGTATTCCATGTGTCAGTCTTTGCCTGATCAGAATCTTCTTCATTCTGTGCATCATGGAGTTCAGCAGCAGCTTTCCATCTAAGCCAAAGATATGGTGTGGAATTATAAAAAAAAAGTCTTTGCTTTTATTATGTGGTAAATAAACATATGTTGTAGGTAGACTTATTGGTTTTATTTTTTTTCTGGTTAATGGGGGAAACTTTCTAGTACTAGGTCTTTTGAATAATTGCATAAAGTTGGGGCTCGATAATCTAGATGTGTCTGTTAATCCTGATTATTTTAGCTGTGCTTTTCTTGCACTGTAGTTTCAGTATGAAGGACCAGTGTCTCTTAGATTGCATTTTTGAATGTAGATATGGTAATAGTGGTTTTTTTTTTAAGTCTGTTTGTTTTGTAGGAATCCTTTCTTAATAACATGAAGCTTTATGTACTATAATAAGTAAATTTAGGTTTTGGTTGTTTGTTCCAAATGCATATGAACATTAAAAAAATAAAGGTTTGGGGGGGTGGAACACAGCTGACATGATCTGAAAGTAATTACTTTTTACTTGGTGGTCTGTTTACTTGAAAACTTGATTTTTCTTATGATTGGTCAACAGACTGCAAAATTACATCTTTTCCCTAAACAGGAGAAATAAAGGAGACAACTTTCTCACTTTCTCACTTTTTTAGAAATAACAGACAGTATTTAAGTGATACTGTACGTGGTATTTTATATTTTCCCTACTTCTGTATAGAAAGCTACCTTAGTTCTACTTGGAAAGTTCATTAGAGACAAACAAAGACATTGTTTGAATGGCTTTAAGGTAAAAATAAAAACAGATGATGATGCAGTGGGATTGAATATTGCAGAACTGTGAAAAAGCATAATGCCACTTCAAATCTGCTACTGCCATGGTTGTTCTCCATTTTAATGGAGATTATGGATAAATTATGTTTTCATAATTTCCATGGTTGGCTTCACTTGTTGCAGTTCTTTCTTAGCAGTTTTATTAATCTCCCTTTTGCCTTAGTTTTCCTAATCTTCTACTCACTTACTTTCTCGTACCAACCTCATCTGCTTCTCCAACTTCGTACATGGAATAGCAGACAAGGTGTACTTTCCCGCTTTTTCCTAGCGAAGGACTTAAAGGGTCTTACCCTGTATTTACAACACTGGATTGGACTTTATTTTCTGTTTTCTGCATGCATTCAAAATAACTCTTTGTTCCATTGAGAAGATTAAGGACAGTGTTTGCTTGAAAAAAGAAATTTTAATGAAGTGCCTAACAGAGCTATTATTCATTTTGGAAACTGGTAGCTGTGGTTGCCATAGTAATAACAAGCCCTCTATTAAAGCTATTTTCTATATGTATCGCCTGTATTGTAACATGCTGTTGGGGGAGCTGCAGTTACGTGAATCTATGCTCCTGAAGAATTTTTTCCAGCTTTGCATAGTTAAATTGTCCAAGGAATTTATGTTATAGGAACATAAAACATGTAAATCTAGTTTATCATATCTATTGTGGAGTTGTTCATGCAGGCCATCACTTCATGTAGCTGTTTACAGTAATCTCAATGAAATAACAGCTGTATGGAAAATGAATAATGCATACAGAGAAATTTTGAACTCCTTTAATATTTTTGACTTATTTTTTATTTATTTGTAACTGATGGAATGATGAGCTTGTAGTTCCAAGAAAAATACTTGTAGACGTGGTTGTTTCCCCTCGTGTGTTTTAGGTGTAATGGGTAATAGTTCTAGTAACAGCTCGTGGGGTTAGAAAGCTGATAAATTAATGGCATGTAGAATACCCCATGAAATATTTCTGGAATATGAAGAATCTTTAAATCTGCTGCAGTAAAGGGATACTGTCCTAGGATTTCTTTCGGAATAATTGCTTTAAACCTTTTCTTCAGAGGGAAGAAATGAACATCTGAGTGTATTGTAGTAAACCAAATAAAACACGTTTTTCCCAAACTAAATGAGTTAGTTCAGTTTGAGGGATTTACATACTAGTTTAGCCCTTCATAACAAGATATCCTAACCCAACAATGTTTCTGCAATAAAATAAATGCTGTCTCCTAAGCAGAAGTGAGAGTTGGCTACTGCTATATCAAATGGAGATATTTCTGGTCTAAAATCTATGGGGATTTATAAATGTGTTACTTATTGGTTACAAAATTATGTAAAATAATGAGACAAGTGGAAAAATATAGTAGGAATTCGGGGTTCAAAGTATTGCTTCAGAAAGTGTCCTTTCAGCCTGAGACAGGATTTATACACAAGGCTTTACATAGACTGCTCTTGGATCTGGCTAATTTCAGCTCTGAATCAGTAGGTTAACTTAATTCTGTGATTGCATTTTTTGGAAGCCATCATGTCTGTGATAAGAATGTTTTACAACTGTTCATTTTTTAAAATAATTGTTCTGGAATTTTAGGAAAATGTCAATTATATTGAAGCAAGGATATTTTTGCAGTACTATCTTGATTGAAAATGCGTGTCTGATTTGTAGAATGTCTTTGTAGAAATCCTGTGCTGGGGAGCGTGTTTTCTAGCTCATAACTAGGATATGTAATTCCTTGGGCAGTCTACAATGGGAAAGAGTTAGTATAATGACAATAAATTGAAATTATGCTTTGACTAGGCAGAATGTAACATTTCAACTGATGACAAATAGTTTAATGATTAATTAGATAATGAATAGAGGACAAGTTTTAGATATAAATGCAAGTACATTTTCATGGTAGTCTCCAAGTATCAGTACACGTTTCTTCTGATGCCCTGAGTTTTGTGTTGCAAACTGTGGGATAGACATATATAGTCAAATAGGTTTTTTACAAGACAGTGATTTCCAAGTTTGCGACTTTCACACGTGTGCTTCTGTACTGCTACATTCTATGCAATAAAAATAAACTTACGTGTGGTTGGAGTCTATTTGTACCCTACACAGCAGAAATGTCTTAGCTTTAGATTAGTTCTTTATTTGCCCTAATTTAATTCATTTCTTTTATTAAAACCAAAATAAACAACTCCAATAGCCAAGGATTAATTTGGGAAAGAGGCCACGTGTGGTGGGGTTGTGGTAGTGGTGTAGGGGCTACAGGGGTGACTGCTATGTGAAACTGCTAGAAGCTTCCCCGGCTCCAAGTTGGACCCACCTCTGGCTACCTCTGTGATTTTTAAGAGCAGACAAAGCAGACCTGGAATGAAGAGAGGAGTGGGGTGTGAGAGAGACAGCCAGTCAGATGCTCAGGTGGGTGCAGAAAGGTGGGAGGAGGTGGTCAGAGCAGAGGTTCCCCTCAGCCCGTGGTGAGAGGGCAGGCTGTGCCCTCCAGCCATGGAGGGTCAGGGGGGAGTAGAGACCCCCCCTGCAGCCTGGGGAGGGCCCCACACTGGAGCAGGGGGATGCACCCCGAAGAGTCCATGACTCTGTGAGAAGGCCCCGCTGGAGCTGTCTGCTCCTGAAGGACTGCACCCTGTGGGAGGGACCTATGCGGGAGCGGTTCATGAAGGACTGTGGCCCATGGGAATGACTTACGATAGAGAAATTGGTGGAGAACTGTCTTCTGTTGGAGGGACCCCGGGCTGGAGCAGGGGCAGCAGAGTGTGAGGATCCTTCCCTGAGGAGGAAGGAGCAGCAGAGACAAGGGGTGATGGACAGGCCACAACCCCCATTCCCTGTCCTCCTGTGCTGTTTGGGGCAGGTGTGGAGGAGGTAGTGAAATGGGGAGCAAAGCTGAGGCCAGGAAGAAGGGAGGGGTGGGGGGAAGGTGTTTTTAAGATCTGGTTTTGCCTCTCCATACTGTACTCTGGTTAGGTTGATAACAAATTGACTTTTTTTTTTTCCCCCAAGTTGAGTCTGTTTTGCTGTATGACTGTAATGGGTCACTGATCCTTCCCTGCCCTTATCTCAACCCGTGAGCCTTTCCTTATATTTGCTCCTCCCCATCCCTTATCTTGGGGAGGACTGAGTGAGCAGCTGTGTTGTTTGGTTGCCAGCCAGGCTTTTAAACCATGACAGCATGTCCATGGCATCGCAGGTATAGAAATGCTGTGAATGTTCAAAAAAGCCAAAACCAGGCAAACCCCAAAACAAAACCAAAACCTCCAAATAAACAAAAAAGCCCCCAAGTATTTTCTTCAGAACTATTGTGAAGAGGTATTAGTGTGGCCAAGACACTGTTGTGAATGAAAATAGGGGATAACAAAGCTGTGAAGTTCAGATGAGTGTTTCTTTGAAAAAAACCTAAGTTTCAGACTTTTTTTTTTTTCCCCTGTAAAATATTGGCTATTCCTACTACTTGTGAACAATTACAGAAATCAATGTAGAGGAAACCAGTACTTAGCAAAAATTATTCCGTTGTCACCAGTTACAGTTGCATTTGGATAGGTGCTCTAGGCGTGTTTCCCTCAGAGAAGTAATGTCGGGTCAATTGCATTTTGTGTTCATAATTTGCCTTAATTAACAATAATAAATGAGTAACAATGTTTCAGAAATTAAACATAATGTGCACCTAAACTCTTAGTTTTGACCATTGGATGCTTTTTCTGCATGTGATGTTGTATAGAAAAATTTTTTTGATGTGTTTTTTATATTCTGCTGCTCTTCCTTACTAAAACCAACCTGGAATAAGAGTAGAGTGCCGAGGTGTTAATGATGAGAGAAAGGCTATAGTTGTACTTTCACTTGCTGGAAATTGATCAGAGAGGGCTTGTACATTGTATATTAACACCAACTAGTATATATTAGGTGCATACCAAGTACTTCAAGGCCAGGCTGGATGAGGCTTTGAGCAACCTGGTCTAGTGGAGGGTGTCCCTGCCCATGGCAAGGGGATTGGAACTAGATGGTCTTTAAAGGTCCCTTCCAACCCAAACCATTCTATGATTCTACTATAATATATAGTATATTTTACAGTTTCCCTTCTTTTGGATGTTGTACTGTATTTCATTTTGGTAGAAGATTAAGAAATCCAACTTATGGGCTAACAGTAAAGTCAAAACAGGTAGAGTATTTTGGTATGCATACAGCTCTGGCTGCATCATTGGACTTTATGTCTCTCCATTCACCTGCTTCAGCTTAGCAAGTTATTTTTGGCATCTCTTTCCATTAGTTGGCATTCATCCTCTCGTTTTGTGAATCTGTTGGAATAGTCATACACGTTAGGGAGGAAAAGGCAAAAAACTTTCAGGAAAGGAAGGAAATGAAAACTTGCTGGTGGACAGGTTGAAGAGATAACAGATTCCTCATATAGAAAGCTGACGGAAGTTAGGAAAGTAGCGCTTCTTTTTCCAGCCTCTCTCTGCCTCCTCTTTGGGAAGATGTAGCATCTGTGTATGTAGGTGAAAACTTCCCAGTCTGAAACTGTGAGATAGGTTCCAGGTTTGGAGCATCTGTGGCTGTCAGGAGCCATGTAGGGCAGGTGACAGCTTTCAGGGCCAGACACTCGGGCATGCTCAGATAAACACAAGGCATTCTTCTTTATTGGATGCCAGGAAAGATTCAGTATTGGATGTTGTGTGAGCTGACATCTTGTCCTGACTTTTGTCATGTCAAGGCTGTTTATAAGAGCAGCGTATCTATCATACCTCTCTTCTAACAATGCTTTGTCAAATGTCTCATTTGCCTCTGTTTCTTGGAAAGATGCTGTTTTTAGAGGTGTAATCAAATAGTTTTTCTTTGTGTGGCATCTCTGTGGATTTATTTGCTCTTAAGTCAAGCTTCTGACCTCTGTCAGGCATTTCATAAGTTTCTATAGCTCTCTTGTGTTCTCAACAAATTCCTGTATAGCTATTTTCTCCCTTGAGCATGCTATGTGTTACATGTTGGCTCAGTATGGATTTTTTTTTAAAAAGTCTTTTTATCATGTGTTATCTGGAGAAAATTCAGCTTGAAATGGATTTTCTGTTACAAGGTACTGTAGAATATGAATGTACTTAGCACTTCTCAGTGGGAGAGTTAAATATTCAGTAGAAAACATGGAAGGAAAAGGGAAGAACCAGGTGCCTAAAAGAAAAGCTACTGAAAATTGGATAAAAAAAAAAAGATACTCTGCTTACAGACTAGAACTTGGTATTTTAATTTTGAGATAAAAATGTCAATGATTTTGCCCCCTCAGCTCTTTTTAAAGTTAGGATTCATGTGTCTCAAGGTAATCTGTGAAATTGAATGAAAGTGTTTTGATTACGTGATATCTGATTTTACAAAGTGATCTTGTGCGTTATTTAAAAGAGTAAAGCCCATCTTAAAACTAGTAATAGATACACTGGCTGTAAAAGTTTTGCATGTATTTCAAATAAAATGTGCATGTAATTCATGTATTTTAACATGATTACTATAACAACTTCACTGACAATCTTTGAGGTATATCTAAAATGGTGCTCTGTATATGCTTCAATTTCTTCTTTCCTCTCTTGTCACCAGACGCATTTTTATTTTATGCTATAGTAATGTTAGACTAAGTCTTCTAGGAGCAGCTTTTTTCTGCTTTTAAAATTGTTCTTGGGAATGGTAGGATTCTTAGTTTTCTCTACTCTTGTTTTGGTGTTGAACCATGAGAAGAAAGCATAACATGAATTGGTGCTTGAACAATAGTGATGTGCAAGGGTCAGACAGTATGCTTTTGGGATAATAATCATGAAAACTTAACGGATGTAGTAGCAAGAAATCTTGCATAACCTCTTTCAGTTGTAATGTGTGCTGTTTGTCACTGGCAAAATGCTAGTTGATCTCATAGTAATGAACATTTAGGATCAAAATTTTATATAATTTTTGGATCCTGGAATTTTGCAGGACTGTGACATAGGATAGCAGTGAGTGTCGGGGCAGAAATGGAATTATCACGTACCTAGGCTTAATGGGTTGTGATGGAATTGACTTAACTCTCAGACATGCAATCATCTGTCTGTCTAAGTTTCCATACCGAAAGCAATTACTGTACCACTTATGAAAGCAAAAGCAGAAACGAAAGCCTTGAGAAAGTTCAGAAGGATCCTGTATGACATGACAACAGAGTATAGAAGGTTATTAAATACAATAGAAGGTTATTAAATACAATCCAAAAGGTGAAGTTCTGTGTCAAATAGGGAGAGCAGAACAGAATATAAATCCTGTCAGGCTAAATGCATGGAAGCATTTCTAAAAGACAGTTTGATAAACAGCTTGCAAAAGGTGTAAAAACTAACATTAAATGCTTTTTATCAAATATACTGGGAGAAGGAGCATTGCAAAAGATTCTGTCGGCACAGCAGACAATCCAGGTGTAAAAGGAGCACCCAGAGTGGGTCAGGCTAAGGTAAATAAACAATCGTTTGTGTTCAAAAATTCAAGAATGTAGGGAGGTATTCACTCCCAAATCTTACATTATGGTGAATTAGTTGGAGGATCTGTTCCAAATAAGTGTTATGTTGTGAAACAAAGATGTTTTGTCCTTGGTATACGTTTTTACTTCCAGTGCTGATATTTTCTTCCAGAAAGCACAGTCCCTTGAAACCCAGTCCCATTGGATATGTATGTTACTGTTTGGAATTACACAAGAGCTCGAGCGATCCCTAATTAAAGGAAATGCATGTGTGTTGTAGTGTAGTGTCAGGAATGAAAACTGATTGATCTTGAATCTTGTAAAAATAAAACATTACCCCTCCTTCCTCTTTAATTTTCAATGGATAACTCCTGACTTCATTGAGTTCTGCAAGTAGTTGATTATATTTAGCCTAGAGGTGGAGGTTTCATTTGAACTAGTCCCATAATTTAAATTTTCTTTGTCAAAACTGTCTTTGCTTGGTCCTGAATGCTCAGCTGTATCACAGGATAGAAAGTTTTACTAGAATAAGCTGTATTCCAGCTTATTTGCATAGTTCCTATCTTTGGCCTTCAGTGAATTACTTAAAAGTCAGTGGAATTTTTGTCCTGAATGACTTGTCACTGATTTAATCATATATTCCACCTTTCTGATTCTGATAGTAGATTTGCATCTTTTCTTGTTTTATGCTTGACTATTTACTTTTGGTTTGTTTGGGTTTTTTTTTCCTCTTCTCTTTACATGGGTTGTTTTCAGAGGTTGGTAGCTGTGTTTGTGCAGAGATTCCTATTTGTGTGAAAGGACGAGGAAAAAGAAACCAGGAAGGTGAAAGATTAGGTAGAGTTCAATGGGATATAGCATTGAGAATGAGCAGTTGATGCTATTTAAAAGTAATAAAAGTAGTTTGAGTTGCAACTTACTTTCTATTTTCTGCTTATACTATGCTTATTACGTAGTTTGTAAATGGTGTGCTTGTGTGTAACAGTAGCTGAGACTTGAAGCTTTAGCAAATGCTTGTGTGAGGAAGTAATGAACTAACGTATAAGATTTGTTTTCTTTCTGCCAGAGTACTGATGACACAAATAGACCCAGTAAAGCATACGTGCTCATAAAGGACAAGGACTAGTGGAGTGGTGTGATGCACAGTTGGAGGGCACTTGCTTTTGAAGACTTGGTGCCTTCATTGTTATTAATCGAACACTAGAGTTTATAATCGTGTTCTGGGGTGGAGGAGAAATGCATACATAATTTGTAGATATGTTCAATTAAAGCAGATATAAATAAAATCTAAGAAGAGAGAATAAAACATATAAAGTACCATTTTCCTGTGGTGTTCATGTTGCATGCGTACTTTGGCTTTACTTGTTATGGCTGATTCCTGCCTTTTTGGCTTTTAGAGGAATGTAACCAGTGACACTGTTACTTATGATTTAGTGCTTGGTAGCTTGGGGATTTGCTTGGCATCATATCATGGGTGGAATTGAAACTGGTTGCAGATGTGTTACAGCTGCAGACAAGTATCTAAGCTGCTGACTGCCCTGCTCAGTGGCTGAGCTAACTCCCTAGGGTGTGGAGCACTACTGGAGGCGACGTGAGAAATTGCTGAACATAACTGCTGTCAGCTTCTCACGCCGTTTGTTATAGATAGCACCCTATGGGATGTCTGGACTTCCCAAATACTGAAGGGGGAATTGTGTGAGAAATGTTCGAGCAGTGCTGTTGCGTGGAGGGGAGCACTGGGGGCCACTTTGGAAGGTGCAGTGTTGCACAACAGTGCCAAGGTAGTCATTCCAGAAATACCGAATTTGTATATAGTTGTAGTGAAACTGGGACCACTAAGGGAAGACGTAGTTGGAGTAGTTTGTTAATTTGGGGCAGAGAAAAGAAGGTAGAAGAGTGGTGGAAAAAGAGGATCAAACAATGGGAAAAAGGGTAAGGTGCACAACCAGGTGTTGTCCAGGGGTACCTGTGGGGCAGCTTGTGCTTGATCATTGCAGCTGGAATCCGACAATAAACTAAACCTGTTAAGACCATCCAATACAACTCAGACCTACTTCAGCTGCCAGGAAGACTTGGGGGAGGAGAGCTTTCTTGGCTGGCAAGGGAACACTTGGGTGGGTGGATCAAGAATCCTGTTATCACTGGTTTAGAGCCTCTTCCAGGCCTGTTATGGAGCCACCACTCTGTTACAAGATGGGTATATAATCAAAATATCTGCTATAAGGTGCCTCAGGTCATTCACTGCAGATACTATTAGACTGGCTGGTAGTTCTTGCTTTTGACAGTCGTTGAGAACTTGTAATATTACAGTTGTTTCTTGTCTGCTTTTGTAGACAAGAAAATTGAAATTGAAGGTAAATCAGATTAATGGATTCATCTTCTGCTTGTCTTGGGAAAATTGCAAAAGTTAGTATGACCTAAAACTGTAGCGTATGAATTTACAAATTTGCCTTTGCATTGCAACGCTGTTCTTGGTCTCGGACATCAATTGTGAAGCTGGCTGTTTCTGTTCTTTGGAATGCAGAAAGATTTTCTCTTAACTTGAACTTCTTGGATAAACATCAATTTAAGCATAAATATAAAGATGATGATCACTTAATACCACGATAACATAATTCCTCTGTTCAGGAATTTCTGCATCCTTTGTTCTGCTGCTTACCATCTCCCCTTGCCCCATCATGAAAACTTAGTCCCTCCAAGGTATCATTACAAAGAAACAGTCCCGGAGAGCCAAAAAGCCAATTCCTATTAGTAATGCACTCAGACTTTTGTTCTGTTTTGAAACAGACTGGTTTTCATCTTTCCCCGATGTGTTAAAAAAAGAAAAATCCTGTTTTTTGGTTTTCCCTTCAGTATTGTCCACCTGCTCTTCTTTGAAACTCTCCTTATTGAAGCTTGTTCCTGTCTGGGTGTGTTCTGTACCCCAGCCTTGCTGTATGTTCTGACAGAGCTGTTCGTGTGTGTCATAGGTATTCTGGGGTTTTCTTCACAATCCATTCGTGCCTTTTTTCCATTGTTCATGACATCCCATAACTCTTTGACTTCAGAACTGCTTTTTGTTTTCTGTCCTTAGTGTGTCAGCAGTCAGTCTTTCTGTTGTTGCAGTTAATGCATCTCTGTGCCAAAGCCTGGGTTTTTATCATGAATGGACAATCCTGGGTGCCATTTGCTATTTAGTATCTGTGAAATTCAAGAGTCACTTGTTTAATATCAGAGAATTTCAGTTGCTTATTACTTCTCTTTGCCACTGAATTCCTTGTGTTTGCAGTGACAGCATGCTCATGATGAAGTATATTTGTTGTGCCAGCCTGTGATAGTAGTTCAATTTAAACTTCACCCTCTCTCTTGATCAGTGTTTATAGTCTGCACAAGACATGGGTTTACACTGAACTCTAGTAGTGCCATCTTTTTCCAATGGCACTGATCTTTCGGTCATCCTATATTCTTCTGGTGCCTATTGACTCCTTGAGTTGAAAAATAAGAGAGGAATTTACTGGGTCACCTCCAAAGTCCCTGGAATTAGTGTATAAACATGATTTTGTTTTTCCTCCATGCATGCATGTTTGGTGTGCAGTACTATGAGCTTCTTAATGTTTTTTTGGAAGCGTATGCTGATGCTACTTATATTTTGTTTGGACTCTAATATATTACAACTTCTTTTCCTGATTTTATGTACTGTATACCTTTCGTATGTATATCAAGAAGCTGTGGAAGAATAATATATTTCTGTAATAAGTTGCCAAGTGAGGCGCAAAAATTTCTTGTTGTATTTTTACAATACAGAGAATAATAAAAATAATATCTTTATTCAATAACTTTGAAGCTGATAGTTAAAAACACATGATTTTTATATTCTAGCATGAGAAAACTACTGCAACATTACGTATGTTGTGTACTTGCTTCATAAGATAAAATACTTTTCTCAAGTGGGACAAATCTTTAAGAGAATATAATAAAAGAATTATCCTGTCTACAAATGCAAGCAAATTTGAAGTTTAAAAAGATTTATTGGGTAAACAGAGTGACTATAGTTCATGATGGCAAAATTGTCTGTTACAAAATTTATGTAGAATTAACTTGGGGTTAGAAAGAATAGAAGAAACTTGGGGTTAGCCCCTTGTCCTATCATATGCATATGATAGATCAAATGCTCTGGAATATACATAGTTAATGCAAATATTTATACAATTAGTAAACATATACAAAGTAAAATGTAGAACTGTTGTTCTGTGTTCTTTACCACGTTGGTAATTTAAACGTGTCTAGTTTTAACCCATATTCTCAGAGTGTGAAGAGAAAGAGCTACAAGTAGATATCTGCTAAAAATATTATTTCTTAGGGACACTGTTAAGCATTTTTTGTCTTTATATTTTCCATGATTTTTCTATAATTTTTTTCACATGTGAAACAGTTTTCACAAAAAAATGTGTGAAGTCCCACGGGTTGGTTTAGCTGGGTATGGTATCTTCTGACAAGCAGCTTGGGGGGATACCAAAAGGGGTACAACATGAAGAGTAAGAATATGGCATGGGATGAAATTCCAGCATTCAGACATTCTGTTTCTGTAACTGCAATTCTCATTTTTAACTAGATTCTATGTAAGTATGTTATATAATAAGTCTGAGTATCTCTTGCATATTAATATAAGGTATTTATGCTAAAAAATAATGCTCAGAATTACTCCAGAAAGTTACCTTCTCACACTCAGTAACTATTATGATAGGTATCCCTTTGGATAGTAATTAACCAGTATTCTGTTAATTCCTTAGAATTGCCATATAATTCTAATTTCACGGGCCTTCATAAGAAGACATGATCATTGTTGTAAATAACTTTGTGCTAAATTGAATATATCTGTGTATATTAAATGATCAGATCCTTAGTTCTCATGAAAAATTTCTCTTTCAATAGAAGAATTACGGAAATTGAGTTGGTCTGGCATTCCCAAACGGGTTCGTCCAATTGCATGGAAACTTCTTTCAGTAAGTTTGGTTTTACTTTTTTCTTCTTTCTTTGCATTTAGTATTAATAATTTTTTCAACCATTGCAAATAATTTTGCTTGAGTTGTAATCCGTCAGTGATACTTGAGAACATTGTGTCTTGTTGCTGAACTGTAATGAAAGTTCTGATCTTTTGCTCAATTTCAAGATTAATTTGTCAAACTGAAAGGAGGGAAATGAGAAATAGTAGTAAAACATGTCAGCTGTATATCTTTATTTTTCAGCCTGTCTTTCTCTGAAAGAAAGGCTTATGTGATAACAGCAGCCTCTTTCAACCTATTTTGATGGTGGAGAGTGCAAAGAAAAGTACATTCTTACAGTTTTCTCTAAAATAGGCACACAGTAGAGGAAACGAAGCCTATCCGTGTTCTATGAAAGGCTTCATTCTGACTTCATGTTAAAGTAACTACAGAAAAGGATTAACACCATACTGAGGAAAAGCTGTGACAGGACCTCATTGGTTTTTTGGCCAGTTTTTCTGTAGTGTTTAAGATGAACAAATCTGAACCATTGTGGTCAGTTACCTGGTGGCATGGCTTTTCTGGTGTCAGACCTGTGAGTCAGTTCAGGGAGACAAGCTAATTAAAAAGATAATTGCTGTTTTGTAATGTGAATTTTTGGCTGTCTGAGCTCTCTGAACTTTGCCCAGTGGTCAGAGGATTTTGCAACGGCAGGAGCTTGGAGGTAGATTGGCTGAAATGCCATGGACACGGAGGTGTTTCAGTCAGGAATCAGAGAAACTTGCCGTAACCTGTTATCCACTGGGTTTGGTGTTACAGAACTGGATTGTTTAATCTCTGTTTGCACTATATTTTAAAAAGTTCTTCTGCAAAAATACAAAGTATTCCTCATAAGAGTATTTTTCATGTCAGTCTTCTCAGCTATAATACTTTAGAAGCCAGATAGTCGTGCATTTTAGCTGGTGTTTGTCAGCCTGTGGTTGGGAGAAGAACCTGTGAAGATGTTTGTATTAAAAAGAAGCAAAAATCTTGTGCTGTCTGCTCTCCAGAGGCTGTGAAAGACACTTTATCAGCAAATCTTCATGCGTTTAAGGACTGTTTAAAATTCTGAGTTACACACACAACAGTTTAACACTATTGAATTTTTCAGAGAGTCGACTTAAATAGCTCTGCTTTTTATAGAATAATTCAGTGGGGAATGCAAAGTATTTACTTCAGATTGAGGCTGATTTCCAGTGACTGAAAGAGTCTCTCTTGCTGATGAGATCTACTAAATTTGCAGCTTAGTTTCTTCTAATGCTGAATGAAGATGCAGCTTCTTAATGGTAGATATTCAAATATCCTGCCTTAATTGAAATTAAACATGCAGTGTACAATTTATTTTAGTTCTGTTTTCAGAGATGTTGTCTGAGATTTTGGTAATAAAAAGAGTGTTTCCTTTTTTTTTTCTTGAAGTTTAGGATGCCTGTTTTAAAAACACTCAGAGTAAAAAAAATAAATAATTTTGGCTAACTCAGAATTGACTTAGAAACACAGTAAGCTAAGGCATAATGATAGGCTAAGTTCTGAATCAGGGGACTGACACTGAGGTTTAGAGGATTGGAGTTATGCAAAAGTTAACTGCAGTCACTTTATTACTTTTAAGTAAGAGCAGATTCATTCCATAAGTTAATTTTAGTTTGGTATTCTTGAGTTTCCCAGTTTAGAGAAATTCCTAACTGCAGAGTTCCCTTATTCTGTTGTTTTAACCACTCCAGTTCAGGATCATTTCTTACCTTCATCTGTCTTGCTGTAACTCTGTAAAGAAACCATCTTCAGGTTGTTTTGGTTTTACTTTAAGAATTACGTGGATTTATTTTTTTTTTTGAGTATGACACTTCCAAAAGTGTGGGTATATTTGTGTTTGGGTTGTTCCCCCCCCCCCCCCCCCCCTTCCCTTTCTGTCACCAATTAGCAATATTTTGAATGTTCTCAGATTTTCTCATGTAATTCTTGCTATGATTTCTTATCTACTAAGTGGTCCTCAATTAATACATTTTAGAAACCCAAAGATGACTCAGGCAGTCATTGTTACTTTTCTATACTGTAAGGCAGCAGATTGTTTCATCTTCTCTGCAAAGAGGGGAAGAAAAAATGCTTTGAGTATTTGTGGTCAAAAATTAACATTAGAAAAAGGCACTGTGGCTGTTATAAGTCATGTTAGTTGTTTAAACATGTTCCCTGCTGCTAGTGTGCGTCCCAAGTAAGAGTGTGTAATGGGAGAATGTTTGCTGCTATAGGGTGCGCTGGGAGCAATTTGGGAAGTAAGTCTACAAAAGTAAAACTGTTTTGGTTAAAGATCAGTTACAAAACCATAAAAGACCAGAAAGCCAAAGGAACCAAAGCTTAGTGTAGAGCTAAATTATGGCCGGATGTGTTTGGTTTGGAATTATTCATAAGCCTTATTTAAAAAGTCCAAATTGTTACTTGTTTGGGGAACTGAGTACAATTAGATAGTATCTGAGGCAGAAGGTGACTGTTGTGTTTGTAAAATAAGCATTGAATTTGGAGTTTTTAAACTATGATTTAAAAAATTAAACAGTTGATATGTTTATTACATAATCAAAAGGTTAATAATGTTAACGTGTTTGATGAATACAGTTTTTCAAAGGGAAAGCATATGAAAATCAATATAATGTTCAGAAGCTGTTGATAATATCCATGTCTCCTGGTATCAATATATAGAAAAATTACATGACTTATTTTGGAAATACAGTTTAAAAAATTAGCTATACTGTACCTGAACAGCAAGCAGAACTATGCAGGCTCACTTCTCTTTTGAGTAACAAAACTAAAGATATGGTTGCTGAAACCATTGGAGGAAATCAATTAATAAACGGATTAAACTCTCCACCAGTTTATTCCCTGATGATATGTTCAAGTCTTTCCAACTTTTAAAAATAAAACCTAATTTGTAAAGTGAAAAGGAAACAAGACATGTCCAATTGAAGCATTACTTCAGTCTTTGAAATTGAATAATGGCAAAAAGGCTTGCTGAGAAAATACTGGTATCCTTCGAACAATCACATTTGATCTCACAAATGAATTCTTTTCTAATGGAACTAATGTATCCTACAGGCAAAAGAAAACAACTGTTGAGAACAAATGGGAGGCAGAATTCAATATTTAACTTAATACAAACACTGGGACAGGATATTAAATGTCAGGCTGAGTCTTGAGGCAGAAGTTAAGCTGGTTTTGCCAAAGCAAGTACCTCTTAAGGAATCTGGAATGTAATATGGTTTATACTTAATCTGTTGTCATCTTCAAGTAAGAAGTTAACATGTATTGGAATAACATTTTAAACGGTTTTAATAGAGAGATATTTTAGAAAAATCTGTTCATCTTTTAGTATGGTGGATATTTGCTATTTTTCCCTAAATGTTGAGCAAAACAGAGGTTATAGAAATGGGATGTGATGTTGGATTGTTGCAGAAGAGTAATAGCACCTATATACTTGCTCTTAGAGTGGTTTTTTATTATATAACTAGTAATTTTAGAGTGTTAGATTCACCCCTTCCATTTTTGCGCATAGTGTTTAGGTCTGAATAAGAAAGTTGGTTTTGTATTTAAACGATCAGCATTTTAATAATTACTTGTGGTGGCTGTGGATCATTTTATAAGTGCAAGTATGTGCTGCACTTCTAGTACAGAATTTTTTTGATGCGAAGATGTTTTTTTTTTAAGGAAACTTAAATCCAACATAAATTTTATTTCTCTTTTACTAATTACCATTAATAGCATAATAGGTGTTACTTTGGAATGAAATCTTTTGTACTATTGGCAAGAAATATTTTGTCTTGATTAATGAATAACATATTAGATTTTTCTTATTGTTTTATATCTCCAGATCTGTGTCAAAGCCATCTATCTTTAGAATGATTCTTACACAAAGTGGTTTTTTGGGGCTGCCATGCATGTAAAATATGAACTAGCTTTCTTCTTTTACAGTGTTACGGCATGGAATGTCCCTTTGGTCAGTTTGGATCAGCTGTCTATGTGACATAGGCAGTATGAGAAAGTGAAGAAATCCTTGGCTTAATGTAAACATTGCTTAGCAATAACTAAAACATGAGCGTTATTTTCTTCTCAGCACAAATACAAAACATAGATTTATACTAGTTACTATGAAGAAAATTAACTCTTATCTCAGCCACAACAGCACATATATAAACTGAACACGTAATAACAGTCATGATATTTCCTGTTGTAAAATGCTGAAATAGTAACCTGATCTTGTTTTTTAAATGGAAAGTAGGCTGAGGTGCCAGTAATGGGGATCAAACTGGACAAAAGAAGGAAATGAGAATGGATGGGGAGGAAGAGATGGAGATTTTCAGATGTATATGTACGAGTTCAGTGAAGAACCATTCATATATGTTTTGTACTTAATGCAACAATGTATAATCCTGCATCTCTGATGCATGACTTCCTTACTGTGAAAACAAGATAATATTTATAAACAGCTATGGAAATGTATAGCTAGTGTTCTTAACGTCTAAGAGCCCAGGCACTGGTGCTGTTGAGTCTTTTTCTGTGATGACGCTTGTAATAACCTATTAAGATGGAATGAAAGCTTGAATTTATTTTTTATCATCTGAAACTGCAAAATAATGTAGCTAGAGTGTTTTAAAAGCTTTTGAATTAATACTCCAACGTATTACAAGTTTAACCATAATTTAAACATACTTGCTAATGTGTATTGTTCCTACTTGAAGGCAACTGAGATAAAATGTGTTTTGTTTAAAAAAACTTGATAAAATGGCTCCAATCAGGGCCATATTGGGATGCAGAAATTAATGAAGTTGTATAGCATTACATTTATCTGAACTTATTTATTTGAGCTTTTCTGTTCAAAAGGCAAACATAAGGATTCTTGATGAGAAATTGCTTTTTAAAGGTGGAAAAACGTGAAACGTTCTTAAAAAAATCCAACTGATTTTACTAGGTTGTGTTTGTATCTGAGCTTTTCTATCAGTTGGGATGATTAGAAAACTGATTTACTAAATGATTATTCTGATCCATGTAGGATTGCATGGCACTACATCAGTTTATTAGCTTTCCTGTCACATGTAATCAAATGCCAGCGATGCTTTTTGTAAGGCAAGGAGTACAACCCTTTTCATTTAGCACTTTTTTTTTAGGGCTATCTTCCTGCAAATGTGGACCGAAGAGAAAGCACTTTAAAAAGAAAACGCAAAGAGTATTTTGCATTTGTTGAACAATACTATGATTCCAGAAATGATGAAAACCACCAAGATACCTATAGACAGGTAGGACACCTATTGAAATGACTTCTACCTACAGGACATCTGCTAAAGAACTTGAGATTATTTTTGAAGTTTGCTACTGTTTGTATCTATTTCTTTCATCTTGATTGATAGGCAGCTCTCTAAGCACTTATTTACCTAAATTTTAGAAATGAAAATATGAAATATATTGGTCTGAAATTTGAAATACTGGATTTCTTTTAATATCAGCTTTAGTCATGCCATGGTTTTCTGTTTAAGAGTAGCAGGAGTTTAAAATCTGTCAACTGCTCAGACCCTCCTTCAAATCACTGAGGATAGTGTAACAGTGACAGTTTCTTACTGGCTTCATACTTCTACTGAAGAAGTTGAAACTGTATGATGTGCAATAAACATAGGTGTGTCAAACTTGCTTGCTCACCCAGATAAGCAGATAACTTTTTTCAAGTTTTGTATTAAAATGGATAGTTTGCATCACTAAGTATAGACTAAGCAATCCTACTTTAGCCTTCTTTAGGACAGAAGAAGCTGACATCTTTCAACTTCAAGCCTGATCTTTAGTAGCAAGAACAATATGTATGACCGTGTCATTTGAACATGACTTTACAGAAGTAATAGTATTTATCTGTTCATAATTATCCTGAGGTAATGAGTATTGCCAATATGACTGTAATTTGCAAACACTCAAGGTATGATATGAGGATCCTAAAATGTGAAAGCAAAGTATGTTTTTTCTGGTTTGCCTCATTCATAGATTAACAATGAATTAAACATTTGTCTGCATGTTTCAAAATACAATAAATCCGTGTTATTCCAAAAAATAGTGACACAATGGGCTTATAACTAATACTGTAATACCACAGGATTGTTTTAACTATTGTATTCTTTAGAAAGTGTGCTGTTGGTTCCTTTTACAGTATTCTTTCTGTCTAATTAGATCCATATAGATATCCCACGCATGAGTCCTGAAGTTTTAAGACTTCAACCCAAAGTAACGGAGGTAAGATTGATATCTAAAGAACTTTGTTTTCAAAATAATTTTTTTAATGAAACCGATATCACAGCGTTGGTTATGAATTGATTTCACAACACTTGCTATTTTGACTTCAGAACTAGCTTTAAAAAAACCAAAAAATGAGGGTATGTAAGTATAGGCTAAGAATCACAGTGTAAATATGAGTAGTAAAAGGAAAAGCATCTCATTAATCTTCTGCATTGAACCTGTCAATTTTTTCTTTGGTCTTGTGCCTTTGAGGGTTTTTTTCCTTTTTTGCTTTCTATACATTTTGTTAATAATGTGTTTTTGAAGTAATCCAGAGCATATTTCCCATGGTTCTCTGTATTTGTCAAAAATCATTCAAGTTCTGTAAGTTCTCATCATAGTATTTCCCAAGTGGAAGACTTTTTGTGAATTTGTAGCATGACTGGTTTGTGTTTCTTATTTGATTTTGCTTCTTTGAAAATTTTATATGTTGAGTACACTAAAGTTCTTTTACTACTGTTGTAGTTATACATCAATTAATGATAATATGTCAATCAAATTGGTTTATGTTGTTAGGTAATTAAATCCCATAAGGACTTCTCTTTGTAAAGTATATAGGTCATAAATAGTATAGGTGGTGTGCATCAAGGCCTTTTAATTATTTCTTTCAGTCCTTTGAGTTCTCCTTTCTAATATTTCGAGTAAGACCTTTAAATGTGCTTCCATGTAGGCACTGTTAGTATTGTTATAGTGCCAGACAGTTCAGGAGATGATATGAGTAGTTAAATGCAGAACTAGCTTTCATTTGTTTTTCTGCCTTTGCAATTATTTGTTTAATGTAAATGTTCTTCAACAGTTGTTGGAAAAATCGTTTTGAAGAAATAGCCCGTTACAGTTTTTTGGTAGAAAAAGGTGTAACAATGCTGCTTTCCATCCGCTTTCTGCACAGCGGTGTGTTTTACTTGGGCTTTCCTAGGGATGAAGGGAAGAGTAAAGTAAGAAAAATAAAGGAACAAGAAGAAAACAATACCAGCAAGAAGTAAACTAGTAAAGAAAGGTGTAAGATCAGTGTCAGCATTGTAGCTGGAAATGAGCCAGTAAATGAAATGGAGGTGAATATTATTCCATGAAAAAATGGCCACAGAATGTAGAATGCTCAGATAATTAGAGGGCGAAAGAAAAACTTGAACTGTATCACCAATAGTCTCAAATTATTCAAAAGATGTGTTTGCATTTGACATAAAGTGGTAGCTTTTTTTGGGGTGTTTTTTTTTTTTACTGCCTTGCATGATTGAACTGTTCTTAAGGTTTCAGTGAAGATCCTCTGTGTCTCAAATGACTGTGGATAGGATGTACAGTAACTGAGCTTTTGTAGTTCTCAGTTTGAGTGAACATACCCCAGAATGATGGGTTTTTTTCTTCCTGTGTTTTACTGACAGAGAAATTAGAAGCTGTTTAACTTGTCTGGTGTTTTTAAAGGAAGATGGCAAAGTACAAAACATTTCTTCAAGAATGACTGCTAGACAGTATTATTTATTTCTAAATTAGCTGTTTAGTAGAAAGAACTTTAAAATAGCAAGTCCAAGTAAACATCTTCGGTAGAATGTATTGAATGTCCCTTTGTTTTTACCAAATAATTTGGATAAGAATTCAAGTAGCTTAATAAAGATGATACTGAGACAGTCTTTGGAGAATGTTTTGAAGTAAAGTGTTATTTAGTAAAATAATGAGATTGTCAGATAGAAATAGAAACCTGTAGAATCTCAACCTGAAGTTGTATTGATAATTAAAGAAAATATTGTCAAGGCTTTCTAACATCTGAAATGTGTATTTTTGTTAAATATTTCGTGTATTGTAAAGAATTAGTTACCCGTCCTTTTTGGTTGAATGATTAACTGAGAGCTGAAGAGTGTATTTGAGAATTTGATGAGTATATTAGTGTGAAAAAGGTACCAGTGCAGTACTTCCTAGAGGCAGTTAAGGAGATTTTTTTTTTTATAGCTGAATTATAAATAATCTGAAAATAGGCTGGTTTAATGAAAATGCTGACAGTCAACTTCTGAACTAGTAGATGCTCCTAGAATGAAACGCTTCCCTTATTAATGCAGTCAAAAGCACAACTACAGGCTGGGCAGAGAATGGCTTGAGAGCAGCTCTGGGGAGAAGGACTTGGAGGTACTGGTGTATGAGAAGCTGGACATCAGCCAGCTGTGTGCACTGGCAGCTCAGAAAGCCAACCGTATCCTGGGCTGTATCCAGAGAAGTGTGGCCAGCAGGTCGAGGGAGGGGATTCTCCCCCTCTACCCCACTGTTGTGAGACCCCACCAGGAGTACTGCATCCAGCTCTGGGGCCCGTAACATAAGGACGTGGACCGGTTGCAGCGAGTCCAGAGGAGGCCACGAAGATGCTCAGAGGGCTGGAGCACCTCTGCTATGGGGACAGGCTGAGAGAATTGGACTTCTTCAGCCTGGAGAAGAGAAGGCTCTGGGAAGACCTTCCTGCAGCCTTCCAGTACCTGAAGGGGCCTACAAGGAAGCTGGGGGTGACTTTTTACAAGGGCCTGTAGTGACAGGACAAGGGGTAATGGGTTTAAACTGAAAGCAGGGAGATTTAGATTAGATATCAGGAAGAAGTTCTTCCCAGAGAGGGTGGTGAAGCACTGGAACAGGTTGCCCAGAGAAGCTGTGGATGCCCCATCCCTGGAAGTGTTCAAGGCCAGGCTGGGTGAGGCTTTGAGCAACCTGGTCTAGTGGAGGGTGTCCCTGCCCATGGCAGGGGCATTGGAACTAAAGGATCATTAAGGTCCCTTCCAACCCAAAAAATTCTATGATTCTGATGACTGACAGTAATTAAAATAAAAAGGAAATACTGTGTCTAGGTTATTTCTTGCTAAGTAAAATCTGATACATTAATAGAACTTAAGTAGAAAGTTTTATTTAGTGAAGTTTGAGTCTGGAATACACTTTCCGTTAATTTTGTAGGATCATTAGACACATGAAATTATTTAGGTCCTTTTTCCTTTAAATTGTCTTTTGACAGGTAACAGTATTGCTCAGGCAGCATATTCATTTAATGTGGTTTACTGAGATGTGTTTTGCAGATATTTTTCTTATAAAATCAGCATTGGTTTAGTTTCTAGCTATTTGTTAAACTTGTCCAAAGGTATGTTTTTCTAATGCTTCATTGGATACTTGCATCTTAAACGCTGCCTTAAAAGAAGGCATATTTTAAATCCATGCTTTCTAAAAACTGTGATCAGTTTTGCAAGTAACATAAAATTACTCCTTCAATTAATTGAGTCTGTTGTATAAAACATATCTCTAGTTGCTGGTCATACTTACGTTTCTTTAGTTTGAGTGTTTAGTAAATTGAGCCACGTAACAAGCATAGCTGACCTACATAAAGTAGATGGACATACTCCTCAATCTGATCACGGCATTGTACAGCTAGATTGCTGCTGTTTTCATGTGGGGTTTGTTTTGTTTTGAACAACAAAAAACACCCTATCCCCATTCTCCCCACCCTCAAAAAACCCCCTGTCCGTTCCGTATCCCATCCATCTTTCCTACTCCAACCCCTTTTTTATTCCTAGAGAGTACTAAGGAAATGGATGGAAAAATGATAGAAAGCTTGGAGAAGTGACATGTGACAGCTGATTAACACTAAAAGAAGAAAAGTGTAAAACCAAGTTGTGTTTTAATAATACTCTATTAGTTGGGAGTGAGTGGTCTTGAGATAGAGAAGAATAAGAATGTGAAAATAGTGGATACCAGTAGTCAGTGGGATAAGGGTAAATCCAGGAAGTATTTGAGTTATGAAGAAGTGGTAGAGTTCTGATTTAATGTTTACTGATTCATCAGTATCCTGATCTTCACAGAGTCACGGGATCTTTATGTGTTAGATGTTTTTCGTCACTGATGTGACTGGGTGAGTGGGCTTGCATAGGTCTTTGCCCTGTGTCTGATGCATGAGAGCCAAGCCCAACTTGCTTGATGTCGTCTTTTAAAGACTAATGCAAATGATGTTGGAAGGGTCATAAAATTCAATTTCTCCCTTTTTTCTCCCTCTTCCTTTCTTGGTTTTCGGAGCTGTATCCTAGAACAGCCTAATCCCTTATCCTCACAGGGGATCCCTTCCTACTCCCAAGGGCTCAGTGCATATAGGGCACTTGTGTTGTTCGCAGAGCAGACTCCCTTCTAGTGAGGAGGAAGATGCTGCTGGTCCCAGGTGAGCAAGGGTTGCTTCCCCTTTCTTAAGGCAAGATTGCAAGAGCTATGAAGGGAAGGGAATTGGAGTATGGGTCAAAGACAGGTTTCGAAAGGTGGCATAGTGTGCAAGACTCTTATTGTGGATATTGTGGATCAGGGAGACCTGATCGCTCTCTACAGCTACCTGAAAGGAGGTTGCAGGGAGACAAGTGCTGGTCTGTTCTCCTGGGTAACTGGTGATAGAAGAAGAGGAAATGGCCTCAAGTAGCATCAGGGGAGGTTTAGATTAGATATTAGGAAAAACTTCTTCACTGAAAGGGTGGTCAGTCATTGGAACAGGGAAGTGGTGGAGTCACCATCCCTGGAGGTGTTCAAGGAATGTGTAGACATGGTGCTTGAGGACATGGTCTAGTGGGTATGGTAGTGTTGGGTTGATGGTTGGACTAGTTGGTCTTATAGGTCTTTTCCAACCTTAGTGATTCTGTGGTTATCATGGGTTTTGTACATATTAATTTTTGATGCTGCAGAGATTTAGACTAATGATTATGCTACTAGGAAGAATGTTACTTATAATGAGGTGAAGAGGTTGTAGGTGACAGCTGAAGAAACATTGAACTGAAGCATAATGTGTGTATAAACCTCACAGTGCCTTCTGACTTCAATTTCCAAATGTTACTATTCCAGGAATTGTATTCTTCTGTGTGGTATCTGAGTCTGTTCCCAAAGGGCTTTTCGTTAGGTTTAATAAAGCTGCCTTAATTTCTTTTCTGAACTTGGATATTTGTTAATGTAATAAATTGCTTCATTGCAGAAAAAAGGTGTTTTGAGTCTGATGTGTGGAAATGACTCATCATTGTATGTTCCTTTAAAATCAGTTTCAAGTGTTTATATTTTATGGGAGTTGTGTATATCAGGGGAGGGGGGAAGGTAATGTTGGAGTGAAGGCTTAAAGGACTGGGAATAAATATATAGTCACCCTTGAAGAGGAGGAGAGAGGAGTTGGAGTCAAGTTTATTTTAAAGACTAATGACTGTAAATGTAGGTTTAATAAATTTGATTAGTTGATGTGGAGTAGTCTGTAATTTATTATCAATTTATGCTTTATCTTTAACTGAGTTTTGTTGGAATGGATGGCTGTGTATTTCCTGTCTGAGCTTACATTATATGGGGGAAGTAATTTCAAGGAAATGAAACAATTTAAAAATAGCTTATAAATTTTTCCCCACCTATTTCCCCCCCCAATTAGAGAAACAAGCATATTCTGGAAAGCTTTCATGATGAAAGCTTTGCGGGTTTTGGAGTTTCTCTGAAGTGGCAAAACCCAAAAGAAACTAAAAACCTGCATTTAAGCTAATGGATTCTTCTCTTCATGTATATGGATATAGTTCTAACTGCTGTTGTGAATCAAAGTTAAATTCAAAGGAGAATAATTGATTGGTAATGACATCTGATGAGGTGTAGTGGTTCATAGAAGAAAAGTAATTCTAGTTTCTGTTGCTGGTTTGGAAATGAAGGAGGAAACCTTTTGGGAAAGTGACCTTTTTAATGAGTTCTATTTGAACACAGTGATGAGTACTGTATAGGAACTTAAATCCATCTGCCTTTCAGGCATTCAGTGCTCATTTTTTTCAATTCAGAACAGTAAATGAAACTTTATGAAAATGGGTAGGAAACTGAAAACACTATTTCAGTGTGTATTTGTTGAATTTCTGATTAGATGCATTTGGGGATATTAAATCTGGTGTGCCAATTACAGTGATCCTTCCTGCTCAATAATATTAAAAAAAAAAAAAAACCACCCAATGAAATGAACCCAAACAAAAAGAGCCAACCACAGCCCCTCCCCCTCTGCATCTTAGTTTTCATACCTAGATTCTAAAGATTCTTTGAAGTCCATAGGCATATCAATTTGCAGTGCAAAATATGTGTATTATTGTATTCTGAGGAAACAAAAGATTGGTGGTACAATTTTTGGGGTTAACTTGAGACATGCCTTCTTGTAAAAACCATAAAAGTAGTGTTTTTCAGTGGGTATTTTGATAGCTGTCGCTCACTGATTTAGTGCTATTTTTTTTTCTCTTCATTGTGCATATTTAGTAACCCCATTGCACCAGGAGGTTGTTGTTTAGCCTAGTATGTAACACTTCTACATTCAGCAATTGCTATTTAAATAGGTTTTTCTACTCACCTCTGTCTGATATTTGTTGTCAAGAAAGTTGTTTGTATTTGCAGTGTGTTGAATATCCTTTATTTGAAGTGAAACACAATAAAACTGATAATACTGAAAAACTAATGTTACTGAAACTGGAAGTGGCAGCTGACAGAAGCAGGAAGGATGGCTATGAGCAAACTAAACTAGACAGATTTGCAGTTTTCCAGTATTAGTAAAAATGTGATATGAACAACTGTTACTTGATAAAGGTATAATTGCGTAAAATGTAAAAGCAACCTGAAAATGTGAGAACTTAAGGTCTTTATACAGTTGTTAAGACTGTGAAACCCCACTGGTTATTGACTGATGGGCAGAGGTTGGTATTTTTCAGTTTAATATGCAGTGCATATTGAAAAACAGGAGGTGACAAAACTAGCACTAAGAAGAATTTATAAGTAAGGGAATAAGCATCTTGGCTAATGCAAACCAAGAGGCTTTTATGGAGAACTTGCTAAATTAATACCTCCCTTTCTGCATAATTTTTTGCCCTCAAACTGAAACCACACTGAGCAAAACTGAATCTTAATCGTGGCTGTAATGGATCAGAGATGAGCTGTGTTAAGGCTTGTGTTTCAGGGCCCACCAAAGCTTTTCATGTTTATTGTTATAGACAGTCTCCCTTGTTCTGTGGATTTTCAGCCAGGGAAACATAAAAACTGGAGATTAAGGAAAGTTGATTCTCAAAAGCCTGTGGGAAAAGGGTAGATGTCGATATTTGGGAATTGCTTTCAAAGCAAAAGATGCAAAAGTGTTTCAGCTTCAGGTAGCTCATGTGCAGGCTTGTGGTGGGACTCTGGAGCATCTGCATGTGAGTCATATATGCCTAGACCTTTCCTTACCTGAAAATGTCTGCAAGAGGGATTTTAAACCAAAAATAAGTTTTTATTTAAACCACATTTAGAATAGTCCACTTATCTGGTAAAAACATGAAGTGAGATTGAATAGAATTAATAAAGGCTTCATACACTAAATTTCATCTCTCTGCTGTGTCCTCTGAGGGTGGGTCTTTCACGGGCTTTCCTGAAGCCTGAGCGTTCATTGACTTCTGGGGTTTCAGCAAACTACACAATCTCCCTGGGGTCCTTAAAATGTCTCTAATTTTTTATGAGTATTGAGGCCTGATCTTAAAAGTTGACATAGTCCTTTGTTTGGAGCTCCCCCTTTTCTGCCGTGCTCACCTGCCCCTCTTCCATTCTGTCTTGGACAGACCTTCCATGGAAAGAGCAGACATTCTTTTGCTTCACAAGATTATTTCTGATTGAGTACCTGTAATTAGGGCAAAGCACATAGCAGTTTTCGCTCTGCTGCTTATTTGCAGCATTTTAAGGACATGTAGCAGGTTCAGAAGCAAATAATTGAGAGGAAATGCAATTTGTCACAGGCCTAAATTGTGTTAGAGAAGTTCTGTGATTTCCCTGCTCCATATTCTTCTCACACTGTCCTTCTCATGATCAGATCTGTTGTGGCCTTAGGAGTTTTTGCAGATCTGAAGCATGGTATAGTTTAGAGTTGAGGGGGTGAGGTTATGTGATATGACTTGCCTTATGTCTGTATTTCCTGATTATTTTTTTTCAGATTCTTTTTGGTTAAACAGTATACATGCTTCTGAAGTCTAAAACCCCATACTGCAATATTAGGCAAGCTTACCTTCCTAATTTATGGAACCTCTATGGGCATATTAAAATCTAATCTATATGAAATACTTATTTCTATTATTTAGGAATAAATAGAATACTATATTGATGAAATACTTCTTTCAAAGGGTGAAAAATCATGGGAAGATGATTTAATATTTCTGTCTCTTGAGGAAAGAGGAATTTTATATTGTTTGAAAAGCTGTTTTGTATAGTTTGTAACTACTGTGACTGAATTATGTGCTAGGATTGTTTTAACATATGGGAATATCCTGAAAATGCTTCCTTTTGAAAAACTAAGAAGCTTACTTAGCACTGAAAGTTAATTATGAATACCAGGGTTTATTTATACTTTTGTATGCATGTTTTTATACAAGTAAACATGATATTAAATCTGTCACTGTATAATTTTCAAGTGTCTTGTTTAAAATGTGCTCATCACTTGGTAAATTATCTGATAGTTTCTTTACGTCTTTTTCAGGTCTTTGAAAGAATTTTGTTTATCTGGGCAATACGTCATCCAGCCAGTGGATATGTTCAGGGCATAAATGATCTTGTTACTCCTTTTTTCGTAGTCTTCGTTTGTGAATATATAGGTAAGATTCATCTTAATACTGAAATATGAATTTGTACTGGTTTTGGAACAGCATCTTAATTTTAATCTGAACAACGATTTGGATTGGCTCATCAAAGCATAGTTTGATACGTGAATTTTATCGTAAAATTGTCAGATCTGAAAGCAGGGGAAAGACGCACAATCTGTCATTTACTTTAATCTTCATTTCTAATTAAGAAGTGTTCACCACTCTTGATGCTTTTTTCTTCATAGGTGGTTTTATTCTCCCTTTCTCTCTCTCTTCTAATCCATGTTTTTTGTTAAAACTTTAAATTGTACATATGAAATGATCAGGTGTTTAAAAAAGAACACACACCCCCACCCCTAAATAAAACCAGACAACAAAAACCCCACACCCCATAGGAAACCAAGGGAAAAATTACAAACTGTGAAACAAGGAAACCTTTTATGTGGGTGGTGGGGAAATTAAAGTAGAGGAAACCTGTTAAACTGAATCTGTGGCTGAAAAATGCAACCTGGAATTGGGATCTGAAAATTAAGGCAGCAGTAATCAAATTTCTCTAGCTGAGACCTCTTATCTTCTGGGGCTCACAATGCTAATAACAATAATAGTGTGTACAGCTGTATTTCTGTTGAGTCTGTTGCCTTATATGTGAGTGTATTTTTTGAAAACTTTTTTATTTGGCAAACTCTGATATTGGTTAAATGCTCATCTCTTACTAGGACATTATTAATATCATAAATTTATAGTTTAGTGCTTAAGTCTTTGTAAACAGGAAGAGTATGGCTGATTATTAACAATAATTCATTAATAATTTGGATATAACTATGGACATAAAGGATAAAGTTAAACAGTGAAAATGACAAGATTGGTTTGTCTTGAACTAAAACTGTTTTCCTTGTGTTTGTTTGTCATACACATATGATGAAAATACACAATGCTTACGTGTAAGCTTTAGCAACACCGTTTGGTTACTTCAGTGAGGCTGTATATAGTGGATTATTCCTATGTTCTCTATGCAAGATACCCATTGGTGTCTTAATCCAGATTCATTAGATGTAATGAAGGACAGATTATCCTTGAGTGGATGATAGACTATCCATTTACTCATTTGCATGGCAGCACCTCTGTTGCTTTGTTCGTTTGTTGTTTCTTAGGGGGACATTTCATTGCTAAGCAACTAATGAGAACTACTGCTGCTTTCTCCCTAATCATCTCTTCAGTAGGGTAGAGGCCTACTCCTGAGAGT
The DNA here is from genome assembly GCA_027574665.1 of Rhynochetos jubatus. Classification (NCBI taxonomy): domain Eukaryota; kingdom Metazoa; phylum Chordata; class Aves; order Eurypygiformes; family Rhynochetidae; genus Rhynochetos; species Rhynochetos jubatus. The sequence goes on from CM050652.1 coordinate 17,153,711, forward strand.
ACTTGCAGTCCTGCCTTTCATTCCCTCATTTGACAGATAATGAAAATATTCTTAATGATCCTAGACCAGTAGGGTCTCTGGTAGACTTTAGGGTTGTTAATTGAAATTCGAAGTTCAAATGAGATGTGATTAGAGAATTGATATTCCATGTTAAATAGACCATTTAATTAATATGGTAAATAAGTTTGTCTTTACCACCAACTTACATTTGGAGACCCTGGTGATTGTTAATGTATTTGCCAGTTTGTTAGAATTTTGTATTGGAGGGCATAGCTGTTCTAATGTGTCCAGTGCAGAAGGACAAAACTGAAACTGTGAAAGATATTTTGCCACTGAAAATGTATGAAACTCAGAAAACTGTATTCTAAAAGCTGATTTAAAACCTAATATCTATATAGCAAGAAAAATACTGAAATGAAGGTATTTTCTTCAATATATTAGTAGCCCTAACTAAATGCTAGCAGCAGTTATTTCCCTTAGTGACATGTGAAAACTTTCTAAGGTCTGTATTTAAATAGCTTTTTGATTTGAGTCTTTCTGATGTATTCAAGTTACACTGAGCCATGCATCCAAGTTATGAATGAGTGTGCATTTTACTTAAACTTGAAATGGGAACATGCGGTTTATGAGGTATCTCAAAAGTCCTGAATTTTGTAACAAAATTCTAGAAGGATTCAAAACTCAAACCATGAATTGTTCTTAAATAATTTAGATCGAAATAAATGCAGAATTGCAGAAGTTTGCTAGCAAGAATGCTTAAGCTATTAGTGTACTTAATAGTTACTCTAGTAGTACTCTGTATTTACCTTAGATTTATTTTTTACTCTAGATTTTATATTTTCTTGCTCTGATTTTAAGTGAATGTTGGATTGTACCTTAAATAGCTTTATTTATTGCTTTCTCTTAACTATTGATTTTGGTATTTTCTCAGTAACTGCAACTTTTTTATTGTGGTTCTTAGTCACTTGGATCCTGATTCATGCCATTGAAAGTGATAAAGCACTTTATTTTAGGTTCTTTCTATAATTAAAAAAGAGTTCCTAAAGGTTTATTAAAGCTTATCAATGTATTATTGTTATTAACAACACCATTAATAAGTCTGTGATGGTTAGATCATCCTATGTCCTGATATTGTGTATGCACTGTTGCAGTTTTGTCAAACATTTTGGTGGGAGGACTGCCATGCTTATTTTGGCTGTATGGCAACTGAGGGAGCCCTTAAGCCTTAATCTTGTGTACCAAGTGTGTGACTCATTTATTCTAGTGATGGGAGTCTTTGTTATGCTAGACATTTGGAAAAAGTGTTGTTAGAGGACTTCTGAAGATACAAATGACATGTATTTTAGTGAGAATTTGCTTGCCTAGTAACATTTTTTCATTCAAATGTGAATTAAAAAAAAAAGATTTCTAGGTCTTTTTAAAAGGTCTGAAGTCATAGATATTGTGAATGTTCAGTATGGATGGAGGTAAATAATTTTAGCACATAGGTTCAGGTTCACACATCTAGAATGGGTTGCGTAACGAATGTAGGAATAAAGTATGTTAAATGTTGAGAGCATTCTTTCAACCTTGCCAGCAGTGTAAGTATGATGCCAGTGTAATTTGGTAACGTCTCATTAGTTCTCCATTCTGCAATAAAAGCAGAATGCTGTAGTGTTTTCACCAAGCTGAAATTTGATTGTCAAACCAAGCCAGGAGATGCACCACTGCAGTTAAAGAAAATTTCAGAGGGAGTAGGTACTGGCCCCTGCTGAAGTACAGTAGATTCAGATTAGGATTTTGGTCTAAATTAGCAGGAATGGGAATTTAAACCTTAGGTTTCTCATACCAGGTGATTGTGTCTGTCAGTGTCAACCTTCTCCCCCCCCCCCCCCCTGAAAAATGCTACAGATCTGCCATAGTTTAACAGCTTCTTTGGAATTTCAAACACTAGTGGTACTGGAAAACTATTTTGTGCTTATTTCTAACCTCCTACATGACATACCAGTGTTACATGTTGTTAGAAAAAAACACTAATTACTGTCAGGGCAGTTTTCCTGAAAGCTCTGTGTCTTTGTAGCACATTAATTTGTGTCAAAATGGGTCTTGTCCATGTGGATACAATTCCAGTAGCATTTTTGTTAATGAGGTGGCTGCTCGCTGTTCTTTGGCTTAATGTGGACAAGGAAATTTTGCGCTGGATTGCAAGTCCTGTTTCAAGTTGCCGCAGGCATTGCTGTCTTTATATACCTTCCTGTTGCTCTGAGTTCCTGTTGATCTACATTGTTTCCAAACATGAAGTTATGCTGCGCAGTTGCTTGTGGTTTCTTGCTCGTGGAGTCGGCTACACTTCTCTACATCGAACATTTTGGTAGTACATCTTCATTTAAGTAATTGACTGGGCCTTGTGTGTATATCTAGAACGACAAACCTCTCGGACTTGGATTTATGCACCATCCAGAGAGATGAAAGCTCAAGAGAAACACCTTCATAATAAGGATGAATGTCAGGCCATTGCTAAGTGGAATGGCAGTGTGAAATCACTTTGAGACCCCTAGCAGTTTTGGATCAAGAGGTAATTAGGAGGTAGTAGGAGGTCAAGGGCAGAAAATGAACACTATCATCGCACTTCATCGTTTTATGTCAGCTAAAGCATGTCAAGAAAAATGAGGCTGCTGAAGAGTGGAATGGCGATTGAGATGTCTGCAATATGTTTGCAATAGAGGAGCTTGCTTACAAGAAGTCCTGAACTGAAAATTCTGGAAAGAGGGATCTTACCCTTGTAAGTATTTTTCTGGTGATCTTAAATCCTTTTCTAGAAGACATTAACTTCAACCTCTGTTATGTAGTGTTTTTTTAACTTGATACTGTCATGACTTTACAGAATAATTATTCCACGTCCAAATCCTAATGCGATTGGGATGGGATTTAGTCCCAAACTAGTGTTACTGTGAGAACATAAGTTCTTTGGCCCTGGAAAAGCCATCGCCTGTGTATAGCTCCCTTGCTTACCTTTCTTTCCATTCCCTCTGATGTGTCACAGGATGTGTGTTCCTGTCCTTAAAATAAGATTTAATAATGGTTTTTGCCTTCTTTCCTTTTCATCTTATCTGCTGTGAATAATTAAATTTAAAACTATTAATTTTGGGGTTTATGTAGTTTCTTGAATGCTGTATCTGAAATGGTTATTTCCATAGCATGATTGGAGTAATCACAGACTCATCATAGAATGGTTTGGGTTGGAAGGGACCTTAAATATTATTTAGTTCCAACCCCCATGCCATGGGCAGGGACACCCTCCACTAGACCAGGTTGCTGAAAGCCTCATCCAGCCTGGCCTTGAAGACAGCCAGGGATGGGGCATCCACAGCTTCTCTGGGCAACCTGTTCCAGTGCCTCACCACCCTCTCTGGGAAGAATTTCTTCTGATATCTAATCTAAATCTCCCTGCTTTCAATTTAAACCTGTTACCCCTTGTTCTGTCACTATAGGCCCTTGTAAAAAGCCCCCCCCCCCCCCCCCCCCCCCCCCAGCTTCCTCGTAGGCCCCCTTCAGGTACTGGAAGGCTGCAGGAAGGTCTCCCCAGAACCTTCTCTTCTCCAGGCTGAACAAGCCCTATTATCTCAGCCTTTCAGCGAGAATTTGGCTGAAAGGCCTATTCAGTAATGTTTTGCAGCATTGTGTCATGGCTCTATCAGAGGTAGTTCCTCAGTAGTTCTTTATAAAATAAGAAAAAGTTGTCAATTTAACAGAGTGGGTTTTTTTTCTGGAAAGAGACTTGTAATTTTAATGCAATAAATATGTCTGTTTAGAAGCTACATAAAACTGGTTTTTTGTATGATGAGGCAGTAATCCTTAGAGCAGAGACTATTAACCCACTGCTGCTAGAAGATTCTTCTCATACTTAAAGGGTTAGAAGGTACAGTTTTGCTTTGCAAGTATTTAATTTACAAGACCAACCTGAAACCTTGATTGCTGCAGTATGTAAAATAATCTCAGATAATTAATCCTGCTATCTAAACACCTAGACCTTTCTTATTCAGTTCTACTAAATAAGTAGTGCTTGGAGGATTATGAAGAGGGCTTGGCTCATGCATTGGGGTTTTGAGGAGATAAAATGGAAAAGATGTAACACATATGTAGTTATTCTGCTTAGAAGAGACTGAGCGAAACTGAAAGAATGACAGATTGTTTTGATAAAATGGAAGTTGAACAAGGAGCTAGGACTGGATTACCTGGATACTTCTCCCTCTCCCAGACCATTCATGTCATTGGAGACTGATAGAATCATACTTGCTTACCAGGAAAAAAACATACTGGAAAACCTCCCAGGATGGAGTGTTCAGGAATATAAGGGAATGTGTGTAGTTTCAGAGATGAAAAGCTTTTATTTGCAATTGTATGTTCTTGAAGTTTTCTGATAATTTTGGCCTTAGACTTTGTTACAAATGTCTACTGGTTTCAAGCTTTTATTTGTTTACATAAATAAATGTTTTTGAACAATGCTGTATTAAAATGTATTTCTTCATACATTTTTAAAAAATTATTTATGAAACTTATAAAAATTAAATTTGCATAAAAGCACTGTCAGGAAGCATAACTGTCATTTTAATATTTTCTTGCAAGTTGTAAAAGTATTGAGAAAACATTTCCTTATTTTTCTGTAAAACCATTTTACCGTTGTAAAACTTGCATGAAAAATTATTCAAAATGATTTAAATCACTCTTCTGTCATATGTAAATTCTACACCACAAGTTCCATTTGATCATGTTAAATTTTCCTTCCTTAATAAAATCACCAGTAATGTAGTTTTCACATACAAAAGTGTATTTCAGTGCTGCTTCTTAATAGTTTCCATGACTTTTACAGTAATACATCAGTGAAGTTGACCAAAATTCTTATAAACATGAACAGTAGTCTATAAAATATTCTTTGATAATTAGATGGATTATTATGTCTGTGAGTTGGGTGGACAGGGAGTGAAGAAAGCTTACACAAAACTCTTTTGAATTAGAATTGCATATTCAGTATTTTCAAGACTATCTTTGCATAAGTTGAGAAAACTTCACATCCGTTCCTCTGTAAAACATCTGCAACATGAGCTGCTCAGTGATCTGAAACTTTTAACTTACCTGTCTTTGAAGCACTCGTTGCTTTCACGTATTATGAAACACTTAGTATATGCACACATACATATATGTAACTATAACATCATGCAGAAGTTGTTCAGCTTTATCTTAGCTTGCTTTGAGATAACAGATGTTCACTTTTTCAATTTCTAGGAACAGGCTTCCCCATTCCAACCTTGTTCATGCACTAGTTGGTTGTCCAGTGAAAGTATTTTGAAGGTGGTGCCAAGTAGCTGAAGAGAGGGAATGTGTCGAGTAAGATAAATAGCATTTGAATTTAGCTTTACACGTTGATGTTTCCTGCTTTGCACCATGGAAAAGGTGAAGAAGGTCCATGAGTAAGCACAGACCTTGTGTTGCACCCACCCACAGTGCTGAGACTTCTGTCTCGGTCTCCTGTGCTGTGGGGTAACACTGATTTTGACTGCAGTGGGAAAGCAGCTGGAAGTGATGGGTGCTGAAAAAGAGTCCTAACAGGGTGTTCCCTGACTCATTATTAAATAGACTTTGAGCTAAATTGTATTTTATCCTGTTTATTATGATTTGGCTTGTTTTACATTGGGAACTTCCCGAGACCCTCATTTCCTTCCTTCATCTTCTGTTTTGTACCAACTTGCAGATTTGTCAGTTAGAATTCAACCATTCTTTTTGTCTAGAAAGCACTAATTCCTCCATTTTTAAGTCACCGCAATTTTTAGACTGATGTTCATAGTCCTCTTATAATTGATCTTTGAAGAAGCTGTGTATTCTGAGAATTTGTGATCAATTTAAAATACGTGCATATCCTTCTGTAATTGAGAAGGTTGTTTTGTGGTGGTGTGTCTGTGTTGTTCGGTGTCCTCCTCCCCGGCCCTTCATTTAAATATTTTTTTAGTTGTAATAAAAAAAAAAACAAAACAAAACAAATTTCCTCCAGGTAAATTCCATTGTGTCAAGGGTGGTTAAAATGTAGATCTATATTTTAGTACTGTAAAAAAGCCTTAGCACACTTCTGAAGTGCTTGGTTACCTTACATATTTAAATTGTTCATTTGTTTTTATGTGTGTCTCAGGAAAAATGAACCATTCACAGTAAGTAATTTTCTTTATTAAGATATAATATGGTTTTTCAGGCCTAGTTGGACAGAGAAGTCATATTATTTAGCATCTTTCTTTTCACTTTAATCAAGGAGGAGAATCCGTGTGAAAATAACTAGCAGTGAATTGTTTGAATTGTTTGTCAGCTGGCAGTGCTGGCCATAATATTCTGCTGTGTCTAGGGTCGGTTAATAGAGCAATGTATTTGGAAGCATTGCAAGCAGAACTGTAAGGAAAATGTGGATAGTATTAAGAGGACATCACCTGCTTAGTTTATGAAGAGTTAGGGGATGAGAGAGCATGAAGGAGGGCAAATATGTCTGCAGGATTTGTGAAATGGAAAAAAATGATTAATGGGAGATCAGTGAACTAAGATTTACCTTTAATCTTTTGATCCTTTTGGTTTTACGTTTAGATATTTATTTTAAATTATTTACCTGGACAAATTCATCTTTATCTTTCAGCATGACTGTTTGGAATATTAATTTTTTAGTTGCGGTTTAACTAAACCTGTAGTGAGCACTCTGTTCTGGCTTAGAGTTATAAAATTGTTTCAATTGAGGACACTTTTTTCATGTAGTTATAATATTAAAAGCCTTAATGCATGTAGTTAAGCTATTCATGGGTATGCACTTTGTGTGTGGCTTGCTAGTGATAAAGTGTTCCTCTCTGAAGAAGAGGAGACTGTGGGGGGATCTTATCAGTGCTTATCAGTATCTAAAGGGTGGGTGTTGGGAAGATGGGGCCAGGCTCTTCTCATAGTGTCCAGTGAAAGGACTGGGGGCAGTCGCCATAAACTGCAAAACAGAAGGCTCAAACTGAATGTGAGGAAACCCTTCTTCAGTGTGAGGGTGACAGAGCACTGGGACAGGCTCTGGGACACTCCCAGCCCTCCTTCCCTGGAGACTTTCCAAAGCCGCCTGGACTTGTTCCTGTGTGATCTGCTCTAGGTGATCCTGCTCTGCCAGGGGGGTTGGACTAGGTGATCTCTAGAGGTCCCTTCCAACTTCTACCACTCTGTGAATCTGTGAGTTTATTCCCTATTGTATTTCCCTAGTTGCTTAAACTACTGAAAGTCATTGGTAGCATTTGGGATCAAATAGATGAGTGAATCTGTCTGCATAAGCTTTCCCTTAACTTTTGTCAAAATGAGGTGATTTACTTCTTAAATTAGTGGGTTTTTAGCTAATTGTACCAACCCAGTTATTACTACTGGTGTGTCTTGGAGTATGGTAACCTTGAGAAGGTGTTAATAATGAGCAGCTGACCACCCATGTACAACTAGCTGTTTGGTGCAGTGGCTGATAGTATATTGCTATGTATATTTTACTCATTAGTACATTTGATTCCTGGTAAGGACTTGGAACTGTGTGACTAGATTCTTACATGCTGTATAATTCATCTTCTTCCAGATCCCATTTGGTGTTTCAAGAGGTCAGTGTACCCTGCCTATCCTAGCTTCATTTCACTGCTCTTTAACTTAACAGTGCAGCTACATATTTGAGTATTTCTGAATCAGGTTTAGTTGAACAGAAAAGGGTTTGCTTACCATGTGCTTAGATCACCTAGGTAAATCAGTCAAAATGGGTAGCTTTGCTTTCTTTTTCCAGCTCTGAACATGCATTCCTGTCTTCTCTCTGATCATCACTGGCTTTTCTCTGACACAGTGGATCAGTTCAGTTTAACTGATAGAGAACTAACCCCATAATAAAATGAATAATTTCACTTTCTGTGCTCTTTTTGAGGATCAGAGGTGAACATAACTGCTGATATGGGGACAGGAACATGCTGGGGAAGAAGGGAGAAGCAAGATCTCTGTTTAATGCCCGGTAGCTCTTAGACCGCTTTAGATGTATTATTAAACTTTATGCTCCGAAGTCTTTCTGAATTCCACTTATTTCTTGCTTAGCAAGTTAGGGAGCACTCCCAAAAGCATCTCAACAGGCAGATGTATGGTAACCTGCTTTTGTAGTATTTTTTTCTTTATAGTACTGTCTTGAATGGCCATTATTTATTATAATAGACAACACTGTTGTACAAAATCAAGCCTTCTCTGACTCTGTGTTTCAATTTTGGTTTCACTCTCTTCAATATAGTGTCAGATTTCCAAACTAATTATAACAGTTCATCTGGAACTTTGGATGAATGGTTGCATCCAACAGACTTCTTGGAGAAAGAGTTGAAATTGAATAAGTTTTTATTAATAATTGTGATAACCAAGCTCTGTGAATATAAGTTTTCTAGTTACCAGTTCCAACTTCAAGGCTAATTAAAAAAAAAAATACTCAAATGTCCATTTTAGCCCCCCTGAAATTTTCCCTAAGCTTTGCTGCCTTTCCTTGCTTATGATATGTAGAAGTGTTTTTAATGTTACTTCTGTAATTTTTTTTTATAATCAATTTTTAAAGTACTTCCATAGATCCTTATAACCTAAGTGTTCAAAGTTGTGTCATATTGATGGGATGGAGAAATTAACTGCAGTCATCTTCATGACCTTCATTGGAACAAAATTAAGTTCTTAAAAATCCATTTGCCCAACCACAGAAATTGTAAAATCAAAATTCTTCCTCTTATGAACTGGCACATAATGCAAATTTGAATAAAGTGTGGGCTGTGATAAAATAGCTTCTTTTGTTTGATTACAGATGTGTGGTATGAATACTGCTGGATATTTAACTCATAAGGGTGTATTGGTGGAGGAAGTGGGATGTACCCTCAGCTTAACTATCTGTCAAGGAAAATTAATGTATTTTAACTAAAGCTTTTTTGTGGATACTTTCAAAAATGGTTCCTATCCTTGAAGTGGAATAAACCTAATTAAAGTTAGATTTCTCTGGCTGCAGTTAACAATTGCTGTCAGAAATGAGAAAGAGACATTAAGATTATCCTAGTAAGTATATCCAACTGCTTAATTGCCTGTTATTTTTAGTTCTTTATCTGAGAGAAAATTAATATTTTGCGTAATGGTATTAATTGCTCCTAGTGTCTTATGGTTTCTGTTTAAGAAAAGAACCCAAAACCTCAGATCCTGAAATTTTGAGTCTTTCAGACTTTGTTTTTAAATTTTAAAATTGTCTTTAAATGAAGGGCAATCTACATAACTTAGATTTCCATTCAGTATTGACATTCAGCAAAAAAGAGTATGTAAAAAATATATGAAAGATGCTTTGCAAAAAAACCCAAACAAACCTCACAAGCCCTCCTCCTCTCCCCCCAAAAAGCCAACACAAAACCCTCAAAACAAACCTAAACCATTAACAGGGATTCTATCGTTGTGTTGATGTAAAACTTAAAATATGTGCAATTTTCTATGTTAATAGAGCTTCCAAAGATGCCAGAATTCAGCTCATGAAATAAAGTACGCACAGTGCTTTCAAGTCATAAAACATACAGAAGGGAAAAAACCCCAAACCCATGACCTGTTGAAAAATAATGACACTTGTTTTATTATTAAATGAATTTCACTGTTGCATTCATTCTTTCACACCCTGGTTATCAATCTAAATTGCAAGTTGGATGACAAGGGAAAAGAAGAAAAATCTATCAGTTGTATTTGTCTAGTAGAGTTTTATGGAGTTTCTCTAATTGTCACTGCATCTAATTTGAAACAGGTTGCTTTATATTATCCAAGAGAAAAGTAAACTTCACTAAATCTTAACAGGATTATTGCATTGTTTTATAATATTACTATTTGCAGTCTAGATATTCATGGTATTTTTTGATTATTCAAACAATTTTCAGATAATGCTGTCATTGAGTTTTATATTTCTAAACTGTTACATATTCAACATACTTTTATGGGCAAATTATCAAAATATAATTCAAGATTACAGTTTGGTTTATACTTTTTACTCATGAGCTTCTATTTGATAAGTAAGAGAAGTACAAATTTTTCTTTTTTTAATTTTCACTTTGGAAAGTTTTTTCTATGTTCCTCTGTGCTCATACTAAATTCTATGTCCTAAACCAGACTGAAATGATGTATTTGTCTAAAACCTATTCTTAAATCAGGGAGATTAGACTTCTCTGATACAGTTTGGTCCAATTTTTCTGCATCAAGAAGTGTAAAAGGAAAGATGCTTTCACCTGTTTTAAAAACTTTTTCTAATTTTTGTTTTTATGAACCAAATTCAATATAGTAATAAGAAGAATAGAGAAGGTAGACAAAATCGAAAGTGGTGGATTCCTACTAAGACTACATTAGAGATTACTCAGGTATTTCAAATCTGAAAAAATAGGTGATTCCTAATGAATACACCATCACAGGAACTGTTATGTTAAAAAGTAAATTTGACTTTGGCTAAAGGAAAATTACTTTTTTGTAATTAAGAAGAAAATGTCTGAGTCGTTCATACTTGTCATGTTAGAAAATGCTCTTCCTTTTTCAGAGTGGCATCTGCATACTAAGTTTGTATGCTTGGAGTCCCAAAGCTGTCACAGTAACCTACCTCATTAAGGAGTTCAAAGCAGTGATGTATCTAATTGTCATACTGCAATATTTTCATTGAAAGCGTAGTAAGCAATGTTGCTGTATTTTTGATCTCAGTTTGGCTGACAAACTTTAAAAAACAAGTGTCTAAAGATTAAGAAAGATTGGCAATGGAGAAAAGCTGTAAGAGCAACTATTAAAGCAGCAAACACCTACTTTCTCCAAGATTAAAATAAGTCTCAGAGGATTTATCAGACTTAATGGTTTTTAATGAGTGGTGGTAATTACTTCCAGGTACCACTATTTGAATTAACTGTTTTTATATTAAAGATGGTGCTGTATGATTGGCTTTCTTGTTAAATAGAGAATTAAATGAAAATTTTTAATCTTTTTTCTTTTTTGGCATATGATAGTAACTGAAAAAATGACAATTGCCTTTTCCTATAAATTTAAAAATTCATTTATATATGTAGTATAAGATGACCTTCATCTTCCTACTCTTCCTAACGTAATATGTTTTTATAGTATGAAAGACATCTTAGTGCTGTTAAGGAAGAAATAACTTGTTTATATTTCCTTAAAATTACAGCTTTGTGTTATCTGTTCATTTGTTCTGTGCATTATTGTGAATGGTGGAATCTTCAGGTGGCGTTTGAGGTTTTGTTTTGGGTTGGTTGGTTTGTTTTGTTTTAATCTTTTGTCTGCATACTTCTGTATCATGTGATAGAAGAGCATGTTGAGAATACAAATTGGTATTTTAAAATGTATGGCCCAGCCTCCACTTATTATTTGTAGTAAAGCAGTGGTTTGAAGACTTTTTTTTTTTTTGAAAACCAGAATCAAAATGTGAAAAATGTAAATTATAAGCCCAAGAAGTTAAATTTCCTTTTAGATGTGTATAATGGTGTTACATTTTAAAGGAACAGTCATGCAGGGACTTGAAAAAGTGACTAATAAAAACTTTTGCAGTCATATCAGTGCCAGGAAGTCTGATGGAGATAAGATGATGATGATGGACCTATGACATGTCATCCCATAGCAGGGGGGCTGTGTAGGTTCTTCGCCTACATGTTTTTCATGAAGTAGCTTTCCAGACCCTGTCTTATCAACAGAATCAGAGGAATTCTTTTGAATTTTTACTGTAAGTGATGTATAGAACAAATCCCTAAATTAATAAGAAATTTCTATGGTCAGATGGGACTAATCAGAGGCTTCTAACAAAGTGAAATTAATGTTTCTGTAATGTGGTAATATCTCTTTATAGACTATAAAAGCAGCTTTGTGTCTGTAAATCTGTTGTCACACAACTGATGTATTAGGGAGAAGACAAGGTACATGTTCATCTTACTTAACCCTGCCTTGCTTTTTTCTGACTATGCTTATTTTCCTTGGCTATACATTTTCAGCTGAGAGATTCATCCAGTTTGAGTTACTCAGCATGTTACCTTCTGTGTTTTACTAGGTCGTCTTTGAGACCTTTAAATTTTATTAACTTAATTTTATATTGTGATTAAATGCATTAATTATAAAAATGCTGCAGTAGCATTATTATACTAGTTTGCCTTTTATTTCTGCTGACTACTGAGCAGAATTGCTCCTTAGATTACAGGTTGTCTTTGCTGTCTCTGTTCTTCCTGAAAGTTTATTACACATCATTTTACTACTCGCAAGCATTTCTGTTCTCTCCAAGAAAGTCTGTGAGGTCATAATAGTTTTTTCATTGGCTATGTGATTTTTTTTTTAATTTTATTTTAGTTATTTTTTTCTATTAATGCATTGTTTACTGTGAGGCTGGTGAGGCACTGGAACAGGTTGCTTAGGGAAGTTGTGGATGCCCTGTCCCTGCAAGTGTTCAAGGCCAAGTTGGATGGAGCTTTGAGCACCCTGATCTACTTGAACATGTTCCTGCTTATTGCAGGGAGTTTGGACTAGATGGTCTTTAAGGCCTTTCCAGTCCAAACCATCCTGTGATTCTACAGTGCTCTTCAGATGGCGATCCATGATCTTGTGTTCTACTTCAAGTGCCTTGGGCAGTTAGGAGGCTTAATACGGATTTTCTTCTGGCCTACAGTTATGTATGCAAATTGTACTCTATATTAAATATTATTTTACATTTTCATAAGAAAACTCAAAACTTTGTTGTTAGTATTTAGAATAGATAAGTCAGAACTAGTATTTTTTATTAATTTTGAACATTTGAGGTTTTCAACTAACTCTGATTTGTCTGTTAAACCACAGTATTTTTATGTTATTCAGGTACTTATTTCCACTTCTTCTATTTGTTTGGTTTTTTTCTCTGAGGAAAAAAAAGTACCAAGGAGTACTTGGGGAAAAAGAATTTTTATTCCCCTGCTAACAAAAGTCCTATTTTAGTGCGTAGGATGATGTGTTTAAGTGTATAAATATGATTACTGATGTAGGTTTTGATTATCTACTTTTAAAGCTTAGTTTGCATTGGTATGGGAATTTCTAAATTTTAAAATGCATCTGTCTAAAGAAGACATGTTATTTCATGATGCTTAACACAGACTCTGAATTTTTAAATGAAATTTATTTGATAATATGAATATTATCTTAAAAAAGAATACATTTCTGTTAAAACCGCAAAAGTTTTTTCAAATTTATGTGGTTTCATTTTTGAAGGCAATTAAGAAACTAATAGACTTGCACTGTGAGGAATTAATGAGAGGTTAGTGAAATGTATTTTTTTTTGAAATTACAAACTGGAAATTTCATGGGAATAAATGGAAAACAAGATCTTGAATAATGGTAAAAGTAAATTGAAGAAAAACCAAGAGATTTCTGCAGGTGTAAAAATGAAAGAATTGTGAAGAAGAAAGTTAATTACAATTAATGTAACTATGAGAGAGACGTGTATTCCAAAGGGAGCTGCATATTTTCGTTCTGGCTTGCGCATTCATTTTACTCTCCCCCATGGTTTCCGTATAGTTATAATTAATGATTATCTTTCTATAGCGAAGCAGCACAGAGATGGTTATACCTTCAGATCTAAATCTTCTCTTGCATGCTTTCCAACAGACTGGGAAATTACTTTAATGGCTTTTGGCATCCAAATATCATAACTTTGTGTATTTATTAAGAAGTAACTTGCAGGAAGAAAAGCTAAAAGAGAAAGAATTACTTAAGCAATGATAACATGCTGGACAGATGTCGGGAACGCAATGTTCAAATACTGTTGTATAGATCACCAACATCTCAAGATGTAAGAGAAAGTTTTCAAATCAGGCTTTAAACATAGTTGTAAACAGCTTTCTTGTCTTATTTTCAGTGAGATATATGGTTAGTTATAGATTTCAAACCAATTCAAATACAGTTGTCAGAAGTGTGTATGCTGAAACTTTTTTATTTGAATAGGCTTTGCTTATAGTTTAAATGCAAACCTTCCTTAATCATCGTAATCATGAAGTAATTAGGCTTTTTCATCAGCATGGGAGGGGTTTTTTTGCTTGTTTTTAATTTGGGAAATCTGAAATTTTTAATTTCTACTTTAAGCTGTAGAAAACAAACTATAAAATGGAAATGAAAAGTTAAGTATTTAAGCATAATAACCAAAAAAAGATTAAAAAAAGAATAAGTTCAAAACAATTTTTCTACTATTTTAATTGCCTTATTTCATAGAAAGAGGAAATATTTAATGCTTTTATAGCACTTTAGTCTTAATAAAACCATTACTTTAAAAAAAATTATTGACCTATCAATTGTTTTGTCATCAAAGACATTTCTGAAGGGATTTTCATGTTTTATCTTTAATTAGTTAATTAGGAGTTAAATGTTTACTTCATTATGGTACATCTATAATTTAAAGACAGTATTTTTCTTACAGTAACAACGGGAAGAAAAATAAAGAAAACATACTTTTAATTTTAAGTAGATGGAACAGGTTTTTTTTTTCTAGAGATTGTACCATGTAGTATGATTATTTCTTTATGTTAATGCTGTTACTGTATATTATGTAAAAATACAATTGAATCTCAACAATAAAGCAAGCTGCGTGGCCTTTTTGCCACAGATGAATATGTAGCACTTTCATTGGGAAATTGTACATCACAACAGATGCATAGTTAAGGACTGCACTCAACAACTAAGCAATATAAGTAGTAGCGTTGCCTGTGCAGAGTTCATTCTTCTCAAATATGCTTTGAATTTATTATATGCAATTTGTGCTAAAAAGTGCAAATAATGGATGGCGCTTATGTCCTACAGTTGTAAATAAGACAAGAAGTCTGGAAGGTACATTCCTTTCTTATTATCTGTGAAGGATGTGGGAGCTTACAAAACAAGGGAAGCATGTAATTTTAATTAAGAAATTTGACCAATATTGTGTAGTTTAGATTTGCTGCAAACTGCCACAATCACAGGCTTGTGCATACAATGTCACTGAGGAACAGTTATTTCCCCTGCCATCCATTTTTCTTTGAGAATTTATTTAGTTGTTCAGTTCAATGACAATAATGGATTAAAATAAAAATTTCTTCACGAATGGGTGAATTTATGCTTATATAGAGTCATTGTCATACATCAATGGTTGCTCAACTTACTTGACAGCAGCAAAATTTCATCCTTCATCACTGAAAAAAATTGAGCTACTGAGTTTTTAGAAATTTTTGTATTTACATACAGTTTCTTGGATTTTAGTTTTTATATTCATCCAAGTTAAAGTTGAACCTTAAGCCTTGTTAAGTTATACAAGTTATGTATTATACACATTATCACTTATGGGATTGTTCAGATGAGTTCTCTTTGCTTTACCTTTTAGTATTAAGTAGTTACGTGCAAGACAATTTCTTTTCTGTTTTATGGTTTTGCGTAAGAAGTATTAATTTTCAATGCTTTTAAATTTCACCCTTGCACATGCAGGTACGTAGACTGTTTTTTTAAAATGCATTTTGGCATTTAATGCAGTTGATTTTTTTTCCTCTTTAATTGCATAATTTTCCTTAATTTCCATAATTCCTTTAAAAATCTACATTCACGTAGAGATGCTTTCTGAAGGCTCTTCCATTTTCAGAAATACAGTGCTAGAGTGATTGTCTCTAAAACATCCCTGTAATCAACCCCGTACCTTAACACAGGCAAGGACTGGGTTCCTGAGGCTTGCTTTAAGCTTGTTTGACCATGCTATGATTTACTATTATCTCATTTTTGCTGTTTGGTGCTCTGATGTTTCTTTGTATCTGCATACATAGGCTTGATGCTTTAAAAAATTAAATGATAAGGACTAACCAGATAGTTAAAAAATGAGGTTCGGGGGACCTGTTCAACCTTTAATCTTTCATTTCCTATTCTCCAAGCACCTTTTGGATTTCTCAGGAAACTCCCTTATCAGGCATTCTCAGAAAATGTTCATCAGCATCCTGTACTTATCATGCATATTGGATGCTAATTACAAGTCTGGTAATTTGGTATCACATGCACCACTTCTCCCTGGCTGTCTGTTTAGGTTGACAGCAGCAAACCTACTGAAGTGGTTACTCCGAGAATTGTGCTGAACATTGTGTTCTTCATTGTTGCTAAAACACGTTTTTAAAGAGGACCTGTCTTTTTAAAAGCTTGAAGATTCCTGTTTCACAGTAATGTCATATTCAGGCATGCGGTTTAAGCTTTTTTGTAAATGTGAACTGTTTACTGGCCAGATTTGTCACCCGTGTAAGAGGTTGCTGGCCTTGTTTTTGGCATTATGCAAATTCTGTGGGTCAAAGACCTGTTGGTACCATCTGGTTTACTTAGGTCTCTGGGTTGTTGAAGCACTAAAGATATTTTTCATATCTCTAATACCTGAATTGTTGAATACTGATTTCAGTCTTCAGCCTATGAGGAACTTTAATTTGCAACATGAGCTGAGAATTTCCCTATTTTTCAAATAAACGTATCATTCTTTAAAACAAGCCTATTTTTGTGTAGATATTTGCAGTGGGTTATGACTAGGTATTAAGGGCATGTTCTAGACTACTTAGTGTGGGGGAAAATATTGCCATTAAAATTTAGTTTAGAAAAAGCCTGAGCAGAAAATCTTACTGATGAGCATGTCGGCCCACTAAAGGAGGTCTCTCAATGATTTACTGTTGTGTGTAATATGGAATTAGAGAATAAGCATATGAAGTGGTTGTTCTTTTGTGATAGAACAAATTGAGAGGACTTGCAGGTTAATACATTAATTCTGATGAGCATAAAAATTAGGTCAAAGTAATCAAGCTTACAATGCTTTCAGAGATGCTGATTTACCTTGTTCTCCAAGTCAAAGGAGATTATAATATTCCCCATGTGCAGTAAAATGATTTAGAGAATTAATATTAATAAAGTAAAATGATTAATGTTTAAAACATCAGTCTTATACTCATGTTTAAAGAAATTTCTCTTGCTTTCTATTGCATCTTAAGGAAATCGTGGCAGATCAACTGAAAACAAGTGTAAGATTGTCAACAGTGTTAAAACAGACAAGTCAGCAATCCATTGTGTGTGTGAGAACATGGCTGGTAATAGGGGAATATTTGAAATGCAATAAGGTCATGTTTTTTTAAGCCTAGACTGATGAGATGATTGAGGTCTTTTTACTTTTTTTTTTTAATTTTACCTCTGTGACTGCAGTATCGTGAAGAAAGGGAAATTTTTGCTTTGGTGATTAATCCTTAACAGAACAAAAGCTAATTCTATCAGATAAATATGTAATTAGGATTTTTTCAGTAAGAGATATTGATGTGGTTATGTACATATTTAATTAGGTAATTGTTACTGGAAGAATTTACATTTAAATGCTCTATTATGTCCTGATCTCAGAAAAATATTGCCTTAGTGCATCAATGACTGAATAGCTGTTTCATAAAGCTTTTAGAAAACGGAATTTGAAGTGGAATATGTAAGATCTTCTAGATGTGGAAATATTGCTGTGCAGCTTCGCATGCCATCATGCGTATACTTTTGTAGTTTGTATCCTTAGCTGGTAACTTTTAGGTTAGGTTTGTCTGAAGATACATCATCTGGGGTAGGTTACAAAAAAATAAACTTTATACAGAACAGTACTGTGCGTGTGCAGTCAGAATGATTTCCTTGCACCTCTGCAAGAGCTATATAATTTGCACTTGAAACATATGGTAATAGTTTTTATATATTAGATGAGAAATATATTTAGACAAATTAGTGCTAAATAAAGAACAATTTTATGATCTTCAGAGAAATAAAATTTCTGATGTTTATATATATATTATTTAGTATCTTAGCTGTATGTAAAGAACAATCATAATTTATTGATGATCTGTTTTGGGCTTCAGCACAGGATCTTTTCACCATCCATTTCATCCCCTACCTCTCACTCCTGTGAATTCATCTGAGTGTTGCCTGATTCTGCATGCTGAGTCACCATTTTAAGATAAAAAAGCTAGAATTAAAACTTTAATAAGCCAATTGAATGTTTCATTAAAAAATCGTTTGCTTTGAAAGAGTGTGCTCTTTATTTAGTAGAGATTTTTTGTATGAGCTTGCTTAGTGTAATGAAGTAGTAAAGCTATCAAGTTACATTCATTTCTTTCCCACTTTATAAAGACTGAGTCTTGGTGTAAGTAACAGATTTAGAGAAATTCTGAATGCAGGCTGCCTTTTTGTTGGTTGCATTTGAACGCACAATTGGACACAGATGGCTATTTGGATGCACTGAAAAGGGCTGCTGGTTACTGTAGCAATATCATTAACTATTTTAATAATGTCATACATTTTCAGTATTTTAGTTTTATTTCAGGACATGATTTCTTAATAAATAAAAATATATCTGAAATTAAAATTTTCCACTTCTCTAATGTGAAAATCTGTATTGTATGTCCCCATCTGTCTGTAAGGGCAGATATTATTACCCATGATCTGTACTGAAATAGTGAAATTCAACCTTTTTTTTTTTTAGAAGAAATCAAATTTATCTAAAAGATAGTGATCAGATATGAACTTAATTTAAACATTTTGAACAACTTCCACCAAAATCATCAGCTAGGCTTAATCTTGTGTTTAGAACCTATTTTTAATGGATAGGAAATATTTATCGTCTGTTTAGCATGTTTTTCTACTGTCATTGGAAAGAAAATTCTGTAAGTAGTTCTAGGTAATATTTGTTTTTACTTTTAATTTTATCCTTATGTCTCTGCTTTTGGGAGTGAATCCAGTTAAAGCTGTTTAGAAAAAGTTATTCATTCTTTTTGCACTGTGGGAAGTTTCAGAAGCCCATGCTGGGAATGAGTAAAGAACAGCTAATACCATGCTTACAGCAACACACATATTCAGATCAGCATGTCACTGGCTCCATGCTACAGCAGTTTTCCTCCAGGCAACTATTTTACTGTCTTCTACAATTACACAGATAACATGATAAAGATCTCCACAGGAAACTGAAGAAAATGAGAAACATTGCTGTGAGACTTTGCAGTGGGGAAATTTTATGCAGTGATCTGTTTTCCCTGGATATTGATACATGTACACGTTGGCCTGCTGTTTTCCCTCATATTCCTCTTATTTAAACTTTATATTACTATCCATTCAGATTTCACTTATTGAAAATAAATGTGAAGTTTTCTAAAACCAGAATTTGCAATTCTGCTTTTGAGCACAAATCTTAAATAGAAATAATCTCTTTTACTTTTGCTTCTTCTGCTGGTTGTCCTGAAATCCTTTACACTCTTTCTTTTCTAAATGTATCTACTATGTTTTCTAAATGTATGTACTATGTCTATTTCTTCATGATTGCTTTCCCCCTTAAAACTGCATAGAAAAAGCAGCACTTTACACACTGCCTGCACCAATAAGTGAATAAATGTTAAATATGTAAACTGTTATTTTGCATATTACTCTGCCAATCAACTGTTCCTTATTTGGAGCTTGTCATTATTTTAGCTGTAGAGTGGAAAAGGGTCATTCAGATATTCAGAGTCAGTTTTGAACTTTTTCAATGAAGTGCAGCAAGTTAAGGTGAATTTATGCAGCAGAAACCATTGCAGATTACTGAACACTTGCTTGTTTGGTGGCTTTTGTGCTGCTGTGCCGCCTTTATTAGGTTTAGTGTCCACAGTGTTGCCTCTTGTTGAGAATACACCATGTTTAAATCAAAAAAGTACTAGTTAATATAACATATACAGAAATATACTTAGCTATGTAACAAAAAATTTATTTTAATATATCTCTAAATAATTAGATGTACTCTTTGAAATATTTGGTTGCAGAGTTTTAAGCTAAAGTTTGAGGCAGTTATTTTAGATAAGGTAAATATTGCTAATGTATAATTGAAATACGATCGAGCTGTCTTTCATTAAATGTCTAAATTTAATGTTTGTTTTTTTTGTATTTCCAAACTCTATTATCTGACATTACAAGGGATGACTTAGTGATGCATGAGGAACACAATGGAAAAGAAAAATGGACTGCAAGTAGCTTAAATACTTAAAGAACACATAAAAAATGCTGAATATTTATTTTATGTTTGAGGCTAATGAATGTGCTGGAGATCAATCAGTATATGCCACAGAAAAGCATTGTGTTCTCGAATGTCTCCTCCAAAGGGAGAGAGAAAACAAGGATGCAAGATGACTCCTTATTGACGTTATATTTAGGGACTATTGATTCTTTTTAGTGAAAGAATTGGATGATTCCTATATGCTATCTACATATTTCGATTTACAGGATTACCTGAATTAGAGCAGAAAAAACTTGAGAAGTTGCCTTTCCATCTCTAAATTTATTTTTTTTTTTTCCCCCCCTGTGGAATAATGAGAATTCTACTTACCAAAGTGAATTTACATCAGACCTCTCTCTCTTTCAGAAGGGCCTGTCCTGATAGCCTCTTTGTGTTTGGTGAAAATTCCTGTGATGAAAAGTAATTGGAACCATTGGACGATGTTTCTTAAAACAGAAAAAGTTTATTCTACTTTCTGGCAAAAAAACCAAAACAAAACTAAAATTTGTCTTTCTAACTCCTGCAATCATAGAATGATTGAATGGTTTAGGTTGGAAGGGACCTTAAAGATCATCCAATTCCAACCCCCCTGCCATGGGCAGGGACACCCTCCACTAGACCAGGTTGCTCAAAGCCTCATCCAGCCTGGCCTTGAAGACAGCCAGGGATGGGGCATCCACAGCTTCTCTGGGCAACCTGTTCCAGTGCCTCACCACCCTCTCTGGGAAGAACTTTTTCTGATATCTAATCTAAATCTCCCTGCTTTCAGTTTAAACCTGTTACCCCTTGTCCTGTCACTACAGGCCCTTGTAAAAAGTCCCTCTCCAGCTTTCTTGTAGGCCCCTTCAGGTATTGGAATAATTTGATAGTTCTTCCTTACTAGAACAATTAGGATCTTGTTTTTCCAAAATACTAAAGCTGGGGTTATTTGGGTGTCCAAGTTGCTTGTTTCTGAAACTGCCGCTGCTTTCTCTCAGCCTTTCTCTCAGCTTGTCATTTTTGCTTGTCGGGGGTAGTTCACTCACAGGATGGGAAGTCTTTTGATGGGCGTTAAAAGTTTTATTTCAGTGAAGTTTAGATTTTGACAGTTTAGAGGTCTGCATTCTGAGACAATAATTTTAAGTTCAACTTATAGTTAATACTGAGAAACAGGATTTCTTTGGATGTGATTCATCTGATTTATTTTAGGTTTCTACTTTAGAACAAGATAGGTAATACTCGGTCACTACTTGTTTTTCTGTGGTGGCTGTGAAGGGAGGTGAGGATGCCCAGCTTCAATGGTTAGGTGGATCTTCAGCTTTTTTGTTGGTTTAAATCCTGGTTTGAGAATATAGTATGAAATCGCAGATTTTGAAAGAGAAGGACAGAAGAGAATCAAGAAAGATGACAAAGAGAAGATAAAAAGTCTTTCTCATTTGTTATCTTTTCATGTCTACCTGTGGAGGAGTTATTGTGTTATGCTACGGTTTATAACTTCCTTTTTGTTCAGAAATGTGATAGCAGTATCATGAAAAGAAAGGGTGCTCAAAGACAGGAAATTTGCAAAGGAACACACTATCTAAGTACTCATAATCTCTTTCTTTCAGCAAGTGTTTAATGATGGAAAGGAATAAAGTTCAATATATGTTTGTGTTTTATATAAATATGAGGAACTCTGGTTCATTTATTATTTTATATTTATATTGTACTCTGGTTCATTCATTTATTGTTCTTTTTGTAGACTATGAGGGAGAGAGAGAATGGGTTACTCCTTTTTTTGCTGTTTAAAGTATTAACATGAAAATTAAAAATTTTAACTAGATTTTTTTCCACTGGGTCACTGATTTATGAATATATAATAAACATAAGCTGTATAATTGTAAGGAATTTCTATTAGTTAACAGGTATAGGATATACCAAAAGATTTGTTCCTGCTGTAGAGGATATATCATTCATCATCTTTTTGGTCTGGAAAAGTCTTTCTCTTCTAAAATAATGGGAATATCCATTCTGAATTTTCATTTCTGAACTGTTAAAATGGGTTTCTCTGTTAAAAATTGTTGTGTTTTCATATTTGTTTTAAAATCTCAGGACACATCAGGTTAGAGGTAGGTAGGTAGATATTTAATATGTTTTTCACAGGTTTGTATGAAACTTGTAATCTTAAATTGACTTTTTTTATCCATGTTAAGTCTAAGTATTTTCATTTTTCTGTAAGTCTTGTGAATATTCTGAGTAATTCTTCTGGTTGTGGACTTCATAAAGGACATGCTGACAATAATAATTTGCTACCTTTTCTGGACTTAGAGGGACCTTTCTGTTGTCTTCTGTTTGAGTTGCGGAACTGGCATTTCAATTTGGATTAATTTTGCCAAATATACATCAGCTTAGCTACTTGTCTAATATGAATCAAGTTTTTAATTTCTAGATGCTTTGGGTTTTTTCTTCATGTTGGCCTGTTTGCCTTCAGTTCATTCTTGTTATCTCCGTTGTATTCAAAAATCTTTCTGGGAATAACACTTTCATCTCATGCTAGTCTTTTGTCATAACATGCTTGTTCTGAAGGGGTTAGATTTAATAAGTGAAATGAACCCAACTTTGTTCTAGGAGCTGTTTTAGTGAGGTGAGTCTGATAGAGAAACAGATGGGAACTGAACAGAAAGATGTTGGGAGTGTTACTTCCCAAATACTGCCCGTGTTATGCCCATTTTCCACAAATCGTTGAGAATTTGCTGGCCACTGCTGGGAGAGGAGTATGATACTGATTTCTGGGAGGTCTGCCCTCCTTTTTGCTGGGAGGAGTATGGTGCTGACATTGGGTAGGTAGGCAGTTTCTTCCTCCTTATGAAAGGACCTTCTATCAAAAAAATTTGCTGTTGCAGTTTGCTACTCACTATTCATTGTTTTGCAAGGCAGTGTTATATCTGAGTTTATTATATAGGGTATTTAAAATATGTTGGATAATTGTTTGTTGATCTTCATGGGGAAACTGGGTTTTTAAAACTACTCCAATGCAAAGCTGGCATTCCTTTAATAACCAGTAAATGCCTATTGGTGCATTGTTTACAGTCCTGGCACTTTTGAGATCATTGTGTCCTTTTATTTTATGGAGCGTCTGCTATAATCCTGTTTTACTTACCAGGTTGTGCTAATATGTTTGTTATTAGCACAATGTAATCTCCTTATCCTACAGCTATTAATACTTCACAAGCCAAAACCAATCATCCCTTACAGGCCACACACTCACGTACAGACACCAGTGCAAACAAGAACGCTTTATTAACACCTTGCTACCAGTGTCTATTAGTAGTGGTAAAATCACTGGCATGTTAAAATATTTTATAATGGATGTAACGCACATGGTTATTACCAAGTGACAAATAAGTGCTTTAAGATAGCATAATCAAATGTGACAACCTAAAGATGTACTTAGGCTTCTGTAATGACATACTGCAAAGCTAAGAGACAAATAATAATAAAGGAGTTCTAAGATACTACATATTCTTGGTTTTCTCCTATCTGTTTACTCTATGATTCCTTGCCATTGTGTAATGCAGGGAGTTCCCTCCTATCGTGTTCTGTTTACGCAGAATCAAGCATGCGTCTCTTCTGCATCTTCCCCTCTCCCTTGAGAAGAAACCAGGGTGGGGAAAGATGCTTCTTTGATTCTCATCTTTATACAGTAAGACACTGAGCTGCTACAGCATTTACTCAGAGCATTGCCAACTCATGTTAAACTGTCTTATAGGGCTGTATGGGAGCTTTGGGAGCTCCCTGGCAAGGCAGTGCATTCTGTGCTCTCTTCAAAATGGATTAATTCAGATGCCATCATTTAAAAATAAAACACTGTGGCTTAGGTGGTAAAATTTCAATTTATAATGAAATGTGAATTTCTTTTAACACACTTGTGTTCAGAAAGACTCAGTGTCCAGGAATTAGGCATCCTTGAGGTTCTGTGCTTTTCCAGTATTGAGACTCACTGGGGCTCTCAGGGATGGGAGGGGGGGGGGGGGCGGGGTTTGGTGATGGGAATCATCCATTTCCTTCTGTCTGATTTCCTTCTGATTCCAAATGCCTGCCTGAAAAACAAATCCTCCTTGAACAGCTGTAGCCAGCTTTCTAAATAAATTTCACTGGATTTCTAAAAAGTGTTTTTCAGGGCTTTTTCTTCTGTCTAGACTGGCAACATATTTTGCTGTGTATGGTGGAAACATTAATGTATTCTGCAGAGGCTGTTCATACATAGCTTGAGGGCTTTCAAAGTGCTTCTGATGATCCTCTTTCAGGTGTGAAATGTTTAGAATGAAGTAATTTATTATATATTAATTCTGGTTAACCAGGCATGATTTTAGATTTTCACAGTCTGCGAGAAATTAAGTATTCATTTACATTTAAAGCCATTAGATGACACAGTTGAGCAATAAATGATTAATTTAGTCCTTGTTAAAGTAAATGTGCGTTGAAGTTTCTGACTAGAAGATAAGTGGTGGTTGTCTGTCTTTTCTGTTATTTTCCTCATCCTTGCTTTATTTATTCTGTGCCCTTCATTGACTTGTCTTTCTCTCTTTTCCTAAAACAGAAGAAGAGGAAGTGGAAAATTTTGATGTTTCCAGTCTGCCTGAAGAAGTGCTGCAGAACATAGAAGCTGACAGTTACTGGTGCATGAGCAAGTTGCTTGATGGCATTCAGGTAAATTGATTTTTCTTGTCTCAGTAGTGGAGATAACCGATTAATGTCGTGGCTTAGAACTACTCTGAGATTGTTGAGAAAGAGTACATCTATGAGAAACAGGGGAGAAGTAGGTTTTCCCATTGGAAAAATCTGCAGTGAGTTTCGCATAGCATTAAGAAAGGAAGAGGGGAAAAAAACCAATTGCGTGACTTATGTGTGTGCATGTTTTACAATGTTCTACGGCAGAGTTGCAACCTCCAGTTCTAGAGTCGTGTTGTGCACCTCAGTCACCAAGCGTGGAGAATGTTTGCTCAAGTCTAATAAAATGGTCTTACTGGTATGATGAAAAGCTGGCTTCTTTATTAATTTTTAAGTCATTAATATAGCAACCTATAAACAGTTGTCTTAATATTTCCTGAAATTATCTTCATATTTTTAAAACATTGATTTAAAACTTGATATTTATGCTACTTCACTAAGTGTTTGAATTTTTTCTATGTGAAGAAGCTATAAACACGGGCACAATTTTCTGTTAAGTGCAGCAAGTTACAGACTAAGAAAGGTGGATTTGTGTGTACATGTTTGCATTCATTGGCATACAAGTTTATGAAGATTAGAAGGATCTGCAGAAAATAATAAATATGTAGCTGAACATCTTGCATTTAGGTAGGGAGGAATCCATACACTCTACCAATCTCTGTATTTGATAATTAGCATATGAAAACACCATAAAGTAGAAACTTTGGACTTATGACTTTACAAGGAAGTTACCTGAATTAAATTTTATAGGCTTTGTGTTGCAATAGGCATCAAATAAATATTTATCTAATATCTGTTTTTCAAATCTGTCATTTGACATAAACGTTTTGAAACTTGCTAGCAAGTAAAAATAAACTGGTTTTGTAAACCCAGAATATATGCAATAAAGTAATTCCTGGGTTGTTATGGGACAAAAATTGACCTTTGGAAAGGTGAACGTTTCTAAAGGTGTTGATTCCTATTTTGTTCTGGCAACAAAGAATTGTTTTTAGCGATGTTTGGTAGGCAGATGATTGCAGTCAGGGTTCGTTTGCTGCTTTCAGTGAGCTGATTAGAAAATAAATTATGATTACAAATATTTAGCAGGTTGCGGCTGCCTTTCTTTTTTTATGTTCATACCTTCTCTTTCTCATTATTTCCTGCTTTCAAATGAGCTACTTGTATAGTGTAGAGGATTTTTTCTGTGAAACTGTTTCAGTATTTTGGTGACAATAGAAATTGTTATAGAGATAGCAAAACTTTGGTTGATTTATTCCTAACATACTCCAAAGATGAGGTGATGGACAAGTGCTTCTACTGTACTTGGTGGATTCAATCCTTTTGATAGGTCCCGTGTAACTATATTTGTTTTGAAATATTTTGGAAAAATGCTTGAAGACTTGATTTTTTTTTCTCCAAGTGGTTTTAATATAGCATAGACCCTGGAGGTTGAATTTATATGTGTGGAAAGGGGCTACCCTCCAGTCATTAATAAATCATCATAAAATATGAATAACCATAAAAATTCCTATGAATTGAAGATATACTTTTCAATAAAACTAAATTAATGTTTTCCAGGTCAGTTTTATTGTGGTTTTTTTGACACATATTTCTTTCCTTATGGTAGTTAGTATTTAAAAAAAATGCTTTAATATATACTTGTCTATGACTTATGCTTACATGTGAACGTCTAATAGGCTAAGGCATGTTGGCTAAAGCATATTGTGAATTTAACCTTGTAACAGAGTTTGTTTTTGACTAAATTATTATAAATTAAATCAATAAACAGAAGTCTAACTTCTTGGAAGGTACTTGAAGTGTATTTCTCCTGATTAAAGGTCAAATGAGCAGTAGCTCAGTGTGCTGTGTAGCACTGTTGAAAAACATAGTCGTCTGCTCATGCAGATACCTGTAAAAAGGTTCTGGCTTGCTTATTTCAATCTCTCAGAACTACTACATTTTAAACTATTTGAACATATATCAAAATATGTGAAAACTTATAAAGAAAAAGGTGAGAACTTGGAATCTGCTTGCATTGTGTTTTAACCCCAGTTAGCAACTAAACACGACGTAGCTGCTTGCTCACTCTTACCCCCCAGCCCGGTGGGCTGCGGAGGAGAATTGAGGGGAAAAAAAAAAAGGTTAAAGTTGTGGGTTGAGATAAAGGCAGTGTAGTAGGACAGGAAGGGAAGAGAAAATAATAATAATGATAAAGGATATACAAAACAAGCAATGTACAGTAGAATTGCACACAACCTGCTGACCAGTTCCCAGCCGGTTCCTGAGCCATGATCACTTTTCCCCAGCAAACTTCTCGTAGTTTATATACTGAGCATGACGTCATATGGTAGGGAATATCCTTTTGGACAGTTTAGGTCAGCTGTCCTGGCTGTGTCCCCTCCCAGATTCTTGTTCTCCTCCTCACCGGAGGGTATCATGGGAAGCTGAAGAGTCCTTGACTTAGTATAAGCACCACTTAGCAACAACCAAAACATTCTCATGCTAAATCCAAAACACAGCACTGTATCAGCTACTAGGAGGAAAATTGTATCCCAGGCAAAAGCAGGACAACTTGAAAGGAAGAAAGCCAGGTAAAGAAATGGAAGCCCTCTGTTTTACCTCTTTCTGTCACAGGCCTGCTGCTCTGTGGTGGGTTTTTTTTCCTAAAAAAGAAAGTTCAGAGATTACATAATTTCCCCTTAGAATTCTTTTTTTGTACAAAAATCATCAAGTACTGATAAGCAAAATATTGAAACTAATTGTAATGGAATTAAACATCAACAATTAAAATTTCAGCTCTTATATAAATGGCATGATTATCAAATGGATGTATTCAAGAATGCACTATTCTATCAAAGGCAAGCTTGAAAGATGATGCTAGTGGTGTGAATAATGATGTTACAGTTAATTCAGTGCAACTACAGAATGCTGCTGAAATGGAAGGATTTACTTGGGTTTTTTTCTCCCATTCTCCTGCTTTTGTTCCTTTCTGTGTTGATACAACTTTACTAGTCAGATAGAATAGTCATGTAGTTGCAGGATGAAGTGGTTGGGAGAACTAACCGAGCAAGAAATTAGCTCACTGAAAGAAGACGGCTAAAAGAACCAGAGGAAAAGGACTGTTTTACTGAAGGGATGCCATCCAGAGGGACCTTGACAGCCTTGAAGAGTGAGCCCATGTGAACCTCATGGAGTTCAACAAGGCCAAGTGTAAGGTCCTGCACATGTGTCAGAGCAATCCCCAATATCCATACAGATTGGGGTTTGAATGGATTGGGAGCAGCCCTGTGGAGAAGGACTTGGGGATAATGTTTGATGAAAAGCTAGACTTGCAGCCCAGAAAGCCAACCATATCTTGGGCTGCATCAAAAGCACCGCGGCCAGCAGGTCAAGGGAGGTGATTCTGTCCCTGCTACTCTGCTTTCATGAGATCCCACCTGGAGTACTGCATCCACTTCATGAGTCCCCAGCACAACACAGATATGAACCTGTTTGAGTCCAGAGGAGGGCCATGAAGATGATCAGAGGGCTGGAGCACCTCACCTCTGATGAAAGGTTGAGAGAGTTGGGGTTCTGCAGCCTGGAGAAGAGAAGGCTCTGGAGAGACCTTATAGAACCCTTCCACTACCTGAAGGGGTCTACAAGGAAGCTGGAGGTAGTGGGACTCGTTACAAGGGTCTGTAGTGACAGGACAAGGGGTAATGGGTTTAAATTGAAAGAGTCTAGATTTAGATTGAACATAATACATTTTTTTTTATGATGAGGGAGCTCACAGAAGTTGTGGATGCTCCATTCTTGGAAGTGTCCCAGGTCAGGATTGATGGGACTTTAAGTAACCTAATGTAGTTGAGGATATCCCTGCTGTGTTGAAGTGTTGGACTAGAAGAGCTTCAAATGTCCCTTTCAACCCAAACCAGTGTATGATTCTATGATTCTGGGATGCCCCATCAGTAAACCCACTGGTAGAGGGCAAGAACAAGATGGAGATGGGTGATGTAGGACCTGGAATCACTAAACTTAAGATTAAATCATGCCCCAAACTGCAGAAGCTGATTTACATCAAATTGTAATAATCCTATGCTCCTGCCTGCACCTGAATCACAAAATGATTTGGGTTGGAAGATCATCTGGTTTCAACCCCCATGCTCATTCTTGGCTATCCCTTGCTGAGTGCTGCCTGTTACGAGCTGGTTCACAGAGCTGAACCTCCTGACAACACAGCAAAACAAAAAAACACTGGTTGGTTTAAGGGTTGAGCATCTTGAATAGGTACTGTAGCAAAGAAATGAATAGAACTACACAGGAGGGCCAAGGCAGGATCATGACAGGTGAGACACGGGTTTACTTTAATGGATGTAGATGCCAAGGTTCTTGCCGATATGCAGTAGTCTAGATTATCCGCTTAAGTTTCTGCTTCTCAAGAAAGCTGATGCTGATAATTTCTTGGAAATAATCATTAAATTAGTTCTTACTAGTAGTGAGCTACTATAGATAATGGAATGTCTTTACAGCCAGCCAGGAAAAACTGCATCTATCTCATAAAGTCAAAAAATCAGACAGTGTAAAAACACAAAACCAGAGGAAAAACCCAAACAAGATTAGTGTTATTACGTTTATTTTCTCTTTTCTGTGGAAAATATGTTGTGAAAGACTCATGTATGGCTACTGATACTTTTGTCGGCTATGTCTAAATAAACCATACAAGGATTTTAGAGAAGAGGAATACGTGACATGTAGTAACTGCAATCTAAGAGTTTCTGTAGAGTACTTCCTAATTTATTCATCAATATAGGCTTCTATTTGATGTGTGGCCAGCCGGTATTGGCGAAGTTTAAAGCATGTGCTTTGATAAGTTAGGGACTTGTTGTGAAATTTTTGACTCATATGAACTAGATACTTTTTTTTTGTGTGTGTGTGTCTTTGTATTTCCAACACATGAATGTAATAGAAAAATGATTGTATTTGTATCCCTTTATTATTCTTAACAGAAAACTCATTTATTTTTCCAATGCATCCTGACTGTCTTGATTCCAGAAGTGTCAAAGGTGTTATTAAGAAATATGTATTTCTTGGTCAGATTTTGCTGCACATAGTATCTATTATTTTTCTTTTCCTCAATCATCTTACCCCCCTTCCTTCATTATCGAATGTGACTGTGCATTTTTAATATAACAGCACGTCTTTGAACCGCAGGGACCCATGGAATAAAAGACAGTGTTGGCATTGAGCAGCATGACAATCCCTTCCTGACATGCTTACAGTTCTTAGCCTAGAGAATAAATAAAAAACTGGGTCAAATCATCTGTTGCTTTAGCAGATTCACTCGTGCTCGTTTTTTGTGATCTGGGGATTTCTATGCAAGTAAGTCTTTAGCTCCATTTAGAGAGTTTTGCAGAACATTTCAAGTAGTTAATGTCTGATGCTGCACAATAGCTAAATCTACTTGTGTTCTTGGATTACTTTGTGTAGCCTTTCTCTTTTTTTTTTTCTATCTAGTTACAGTCTCCTACGTGGCTACATGTGGCTACACTATGTCTCATCACAATTTGATTAAAATTCTTAAAAAGTTGATTTAAATAGCAATACTTGGAGATTTTTTAATATAAATTTGTCTCTAAGATGTCAGTTAATATTGTAATCTGTAGCTGTATATACTGTCTTACAGCAATCAATTTTGGATGATGACATGCTGTAATTGTTTGCTTTTTCACCGCTTCATGACTATGTGCTGCAAATTTTTTCTTTAGCATTTCTCCCAGACAGACTATACCTCACTGCAGTTTTTCTGATTTATTTCAGGAAAACAAATGAGAACTTCTAAAATCTTAACAACAGGATAATTCTAGTAGGAAAGACCCTCTAGTCCAACCTCCTGCTCAAAGTACGGTTAGCTCTGCAGTCAGATCAAGTTGCTCAGGGCTTTGTCCAGTTGGCTCTTGAAACCTTCAAGGGTGGAGACTGCACACTGTCTGGGCTTAGCCTGTTCCAATGCTTGATTGTCCTCATGTTGAAGAATTTTCTCCCTAAAGCCAGGTGGAACACTTCTTACTTGTTTATGCTGCTTGTTTCTTATCCTCCCACTATGTACCACTGTTAAAAACCAAGCTCTGTTCTTGTTTAACATATGTTTTAGCAAGCTGCTGTGAGGTGCCTCTGAAGCCACCTTTTCTTCATGCTGAACAACAGCAGTTCCCTCAGCCTCTCACAGGGCAAGTGCTCTGTATCTCTGAGCATCTTGGTAACCGTTTGCCCTTTCTCCAGATTATTCATGTTTTCCATGTATCGGGGTCCCTAAAACTGTATGTGGTATTCTAGATGTGGTCTTAAAATACAAGAAGTTATTTTTAAACATTAGAAAAAAAGTCTTTACAAGTGATTGAACTCTCATACTGCTTGCTCAGAGAGGTTATGGAGTTGTCATCCTTGGAGTTCAAAACCTGACTGCACATGGCCTTGAGCAGCTTGTTCTAGGTGATCCTGCTTTGGGCAGGGGTTGGACTTCACTGGTTTCCAGAGTTCCCTGCCAACCTCAGTGATTCCACAATGAGTGCTGAGTTGGGATAATCACTTCTCTTTGTCTACTGGGACGGGAGGCTGCTGGCCACCTTTGCTGCCAGGGCATACCACTGGCTCAGCCTGAGCTTGCTGTCTGTTGAGACTTCCAGGTCCTTTTCTACAGGATTCCTCCATAGCCAGTTTGTCTCCAGCGTGTACTCTTGCAAGATGCTGTAATGCTGATTTATAAAAACCTGTTTCTGAGGGCATGTGTGGCCATGTGCAAAATAAATAAGACCACCGTTCTTGATTATTTTCAACACACTGGTTGATAATTTCACACTTGCAATCTAACTGTATTTTCATGCATTCCTGTTGTGAATAAGAATCTTGTGTTCCTAGGTTTTTTTTATAGCTTGTTAATTTCCAAAACTATTTTGTCGTGCATTTCAAATTGAACAATCAAAAGATAAAATGTTTCAGATGCCAATCCGCCATGCTCGTGATAAAGCTGGTTGTTTTTAGAACAATTCTAAACTGTAAATTATGTATTTTTGCATTTTCACCTGTAGGAGTACTATCTGTACATATGCAAAAATTAGGACTTATCCGACAGGTATTTTTCCCGCTTAATTAAGTAGACATTCCCATATATCCATTGTGATTATCTTTTTTTTTAAATTATGAAATCATCATTTAGAAGACTTTCCTCAACAGAGTCCCATTAACATTCAAGTAGAAAGTTCACACTGATCTGTGCCACCTGAAAGCGTAATGTTCATGTATATGAAGAGTATAACTCTTCATTTTAAGTTCAAGTATAATAGTAATAAAATAACCAAAGGGGAAATATATTCATTGCATGATGATCTAACCAGATGTATTAAAAATAGCAATAAAATATTAATATCATTATTTATTAGGGACCAGGAATTTTTAGAATAAAAGGGAGTTAATTATTTTCGAGGGACTGGAGTATGCTGAGGTATATATTAACTATTTCTATGGCTGATTAAATAGCAAGATTTATGATCTCTAAGGAAATCCTGCAAAGTTCTTTCTCGCCTCCTGAGTTATGGAAAACTGTTGCTAATGTGTGCCTCAAGTCTGAATTATGGATGGATGGATGGAATGCTACTTGGAAAACCCTTCAGAGGTCTGTGGGAACAGATAAGTAGCATTAATACGCAGCTCAAATGTTGAGAAGTACAGAAATAACTGACGCTAGCTCTTCTGAAAATTCTTCACAGGACCTTCCAAAGGTTTATTTTTAAGGAAAAAATAGGTTGAACATAGCTTGCTTTGTACCTTTTCATTGAACTCATGCAAGACAAGTTTCTTGATTATGTCTGCAATTGTTTTGGCTAGCTAGTTTAGGGTTACTAGAAATTGCAGAACTGTTGTCTGAGAATATGGAGTTGTTAACCAAGATGGACAGTTATAAGGAATATGTGCTATAAGTGTCTGCATCGGTCTGTTATCTGCCTCTTGTCACGTGAACTGTGTGTCTGTTGCGTATGTGCTTTCATGCACGGGTCAAGTTTATCACAGGTACTGCAGGGTCTACCTGTGCAAATGCAGTGAGAGATTGTCTAGGATTTCTGGGTATTCATCAGCTCAGCGCTTCTGGGACGCTTAGCTAAAGGGAGAAGTAGTCTTTCCTCCTGCCTTCCCCAGCTGAACATGGCACTGCAAATGTGGTGCGTTCAGGGAAAATGTGATATGTGATATAGCTGTCTCCCAGCAGTCTTCAAAGTCTCCGCTAACATCATAGAGCTGATACTGAAAGACGGTACTGCGGTCGTGCTCCAATTTCTGTATACACAGATCCTAATGCCAGTCAGGAATGTACATTTTAGAAAAGTGGCAGTCCTGTCAGGAATTTGTCAGAAATGCTACCAGTAGTTATTTCTGTACGTAGTTCTCTCAGTGTTTGAGCTGCATAATCATGCTCTGTGTCTGTTCCTGCAGCTACTATCACTGTAACTCCATCTGTGAGATAGAATGTCTATATGGTAATAACTGTTTCGTAATTTCCAGAAGTCCAGATTGCTCATTTTATGCTAGTGTCTTGTCCAAGTTGGATCCTGAGAGTGACAAAACATAGTGGCTTTTTTTTGGCAGCTAGGACTGTTCTAAGGAGAACCAATGGATTGCTTGGTCAGAATTGTGTTTTAAAACACTTATAAAAGTAACAGCTTTTTTCTTAGAATTAAAGTGCAAGTTGTGTTGTAAAACTTTGAATGATAATTTATATAATTATAGGGATGACTGCTGATGATTGCAAACAGATTGCTCTGTCTTGACAAAAGTGAGTTTACTGTTGGAGACTTCCGTTTTGATGAATAAATAATAATTTGGTGTTACTTTTATTATTTTCATTATCACTGGCTTCCATAAAGCTATTTCTAAATAAGGAACAATTTTAAAATCAAACATCCAGTTTCTCAAATTCAGATACCAATTGGAGAGCCATAAAAATGGGAAATTTAGTAAGAAATAGGTTCTGCAATTAAGGTAGGCATTTTTGCCCGTTCAGGTTTCTGGAACGGTTTTTCTTTTAATATGGAATGGACTATTTTAACTTTTTTACTAATCAAGTATCAAATTATACCCGTAAGTGCTGTTCTTCTGTTACTGTCTCTGCCTGTCATATTTGAGATTCTATCTTCTGAAACATAAGCTTGGCCACAACATGTGCTTATATCCAGAATCCTTTCTGTATTCATGCTCAGATGTCTGCTTCTATTTTTCTTATATAATCTGTGGAAGCAAATACTGTTTTATGGTGTTTTAAACTTAGAGTGAATGAAAAGAAGTTTCAAAATAGAACAAGAGTTTAGAAATTTTTCTGTAAGCAGATTTTACCTTTCTCAATTCAAGAGAATGCTCTTACACAGAATATATTAAATTACTGTTAAGATTGAATACCATTA
The DNA here is from genome assembly GCA_027574665.1 of Rhynochetos jubatus. Taxonomy (NCBI): domain Eukaryota; kingdom Metazoa; phylum Chordata; class Aves; order Eurypygiformes; family Rhynochetidae; genus Rhynochetos; species Rhynochetos jubatus. Next base: position 17,187,869 of record CM050652.1, read on the forward strand.
AGGGCAGACTTTTTGGAGGGCAGAACACATGCAAAATTGTGTCATTCTGTATGACTATTCCACCTTCGATCTTCAGTCTTGTGTGAAGCTCCTCTTCATAGAGTTCTTTGAAGACTTTATTAGTACTGGGAGAAAGAAAAAAGAAATTTTGGTGAACAACACTAGGAAGTTAATAAACAAAAACAGTCAGTAGAGTACTTGTAACTACGAGCTGTTGGAATGGAATTAACACAATTATGTTAGTTCTGTGCTTTTGATGTGACAGTAATTAAAGCATGTCTGCTATTGTCTGTTCAAAACCTGAAATAGTTAAAATGTAAGAAAACCATATCTGCTATGGTCTTCTGTATGACCGAGTTAGATTTAGATTGAGCAGGGAAGGACTGTATCGTGGTGGTTGATGATCTGGCCTCACAGTTTGTTTCAAAGCAGATCCTGAAACTCTTGATGTACCAAAACCTGATGTTAAAAATGTCAGTATTTCAGATTTTTTGGAATAAATGGTCTTTCCAACTCATCTACACTGAGACTGTCATTAACAATGAGCCCAAGTCATATAATATCAATGTCTACTTTGAAAAGTATAAATTGTACATAGATCTAAAAGAATTGCAATTAAATCTATTTGTGATATCACTGAACTTTATGCAGGTGCATGCCACAGTAAGCTTTACATGAAAAATGCTGAGTTTGGACTAGTGCCTAGTCCATGAGAGATCTTTTGGGACTCTCCTGAAATTTCTAGTACACTTGCTTGGTCAGTGGAGGACTTCTGTTCCTTCCCATCAGTTTGAGAAGATTGAACGCATCACTGGGATACTGTGCATCAGGCTGCCTAGCAAGAATTTCAGAGGCAGTTGCTAACTCTGCTCGGTTTGAAATCTATCTGTGATTACCTCCTATGAGGGTCTCTGGCAGTGGGTGAACAAGAAGATCAATGCTCAAAACTACTTTGGTATGAGAGGATTCCAATGGCGTGGATATGACATCAGAATGTGAAAATGATTTAAAGGGATTCAGGAGAGCACAGACAGTTAGACATGTGCATCAGGAAAGTTTGTAGAAAGTGTAAAAATAAACAGAATTAATGGTTAAAGGATAAAAAACATATTTAGTGTTTTCTAAAAGTCTTGTAAAGCAGCATGAATCTTGTAGGTTCTGGAAGGAATCAGTGAGCCTGTGCACAAGTGTATGGTTTCATTACATTTCAAAAATGCATTTTGATGAAGTCCTTTCCCAGAAGTTCGTAAAGAAGCTAAGCATCCACGGTAGAAACATCACCTGTTACCACACAGGGAGGAGAAGGGTTTATATAAGTGGTCCTCACAAGAGAAAACATTGCTTTGTTATTTTAAAACCTAAAATGAGCTTGTGCTTGGTATGCCGTATACTGTTCTAGTCCCTTCTGTCCATCCCATTTTGAAATGATGGATTGAAAGTAAAAAAATTATGGAGCCAGGTAAGTGTGATCAAAGGTATGGAACAGTTTCTGGGTGATGGATTATGTTCTTTAGCTTGGATGACTTAGCTAAGTGGAGGAATGTAATAGAAGTCTTTAAAATGATGTGCTGCTTGAAGAAAGCAAATCGGGGCTAGTTGCTTTCCATCTCTTCTGAGGCAAGAGCTAAATAGTATCTTGTGATACTGCTGAGTGATAGGCTTAAAATGTCATTGAGTAACTAAGCTGCATGGCTACTTGTCAAAGGATGAAAAACATTTTACATGGGTTTAGAACCTGTACGGTTTGAAGTTTGGTTGAAGAAAAACCTTCAAACAACTTTAATTACCAAGATATCACCTTGAGTTAGGGAAATCTCAGCACTGCAAACCAGACACGTGACAGAATGCTGCAAGCATATCACTGCAAGCTTATTTTGCTCTTATTGTCCCCTGTAGTCGTTTGCTGCTGACTGCTTTTATCAAGGGAAAAAACAAGGTGGCTCTTTTGTTTGGCCCAGTAGTCAATTTTACGTTTGTAACATTAGGCCTTTGTTGGAACTTTGGGTAATAGAAAATTGAGGTCATCAGTAGGATTTTTCCTGAGGGTTGTAGTTTTTCTTCAGGACAGGTGTCTTCAGAAGCTCTTAAGGATCCTGTTTCTCTTTCGAAGACAGTAATGTGGTTTTCTAGCCTGCCATTGAGAGTAAAATTTTCAGGAAGAGAACAATTCTATTATTATTCAGGTCAGAATACGTATACATAAGGCATTGTTTTCTGTGTTTTAGATGAAATATACTGTGCTATGAGTATGATTTGGAATAAAAATATTTCATCTTTTACCTAGAATTTACATCATCAGCTTTTGGGATTTTAAGTGTCCATATTTATGATTTCTAGCTCTTACCCAGATTTGAACTGGTTTTTGGCCTACTCCATAATCCAAAAATATATTCCTAGCACTTCTTTTATTGCTACATGTATAAATTTCAGAAACTGTAATACATCCAGTTGTGTAAAACTGAGGTTTGATTACATAACCCAGCAGAAGATTGCGTCTTTGATTCTGAGACTATGGATACTATTATAACATCAGAATCAGTACCTACCTTTTAATAAGATGCTACTTTTTCCATCCTGTTATGTAGGAGGAAAAAAAAAGGGTACTGTTTTCCATGTGCTGCAGTGTTCTGTAAATCTCTTTCTTACTGCTAAGGAATTTTTAAATTTGCAAAAGTAGGGCTTAATAATTATGAAGTTTGAAAGTTCTTTTATTTTAAAGGAAGTATCTTGGAGTAATTATAGAACATGCTATGGAATATGTGCAAACAGCATGCTCCAGCACACTTGTGTGTTCTCGTGGATGTGCGTTATCTCTCTCCTGAGCTGTATTTAAGATTGAATTTACAGTATAATTTCCAGATTCAAGAAACATTTTGGGTGAACTGTGCCTCCCATTGGTAGTGTTAAGACACATTTTTGCTATTATCGTGTAAGAGTCATGCTTCCCTCCCACCTGCCCCCATGTTTTCACATAACTTTGAAAGGAAGGTGAAAAGATTTTTTTTTTTTTAGCAGTGTACTTTGAGGATTCACAGATATGTGAATGAAGTACTTAAATGAGTTTAAAAAATAGAATTGAGAAGATCCCTTTCTGACATAATGAGAAAAATGTACAAAGTCAGAAAGCTTTTTTTTTGTCCTTGTTTGTTTATGTGACTGTATACTGGAACATATCTAAACTGATGTATAGAAACTCTCAAATATACACCAGTAGAGAAAAAAGAGACCTCTAGCTGTGCCATATACAGATTGCTTAATGTGTCCTTTATAATTAAAAGCTCTGATCGGGTTGATAAAACCTTACAGTAAGCAAGCAAACAACACCTGAAGACTTTGCATCAAAACTTTCCATGTGCTTCTGTAAGTGGTTCTGAGGTTTTAATCACTGTGTTGTTGGTGAGCAGCCTGTGTGACCTGAAAAGATGAGAAGCACTGTGCCTAACACTTGTGCTTGGTTGCTTGTTACTGTTAAATTACTGACAGTGTTTTTTTGGTTTGGCTGGCTCTATTTCTCCTTCTGTGATGATGTAAAAGTTGTTTTCCTCTTCAGCTTTCTTCCTGTCTTAAAATTATGCTATCATCACCTATTCAGAGAAAGATGGGGGACTTCGCTTAGCTAAACTCTGAAAAGTCTGAATTTTCAAAGTAGAAATTATTCCTGTTAATGGTGACTGTAGTAAAGGTCATATGTGCAATATATTAAGTATTACCATGAGGTTCTGTAGAGGGCATTGTTACCCCAAGGTTCTTAGCTTAGAGAGTTGCAAATTTGTTTCATTTTCTGACCCTGGGAAACAATTTTTAATACTCCAGTTCTTTCTATATATTTAAAAATAATATAAATCAGTGCCTAAGGGCAAAGGATCTGATGTGTAGATAGGAAATATTTTCAAGTTTCAAAACACAACTTTTCTTAAGTAGTGAGTAGAAAAAGTAATATAGTGTATTTTCATTTGTGTGTGTATAGGTATATATCTTTATATATACACACAGAATGGTACATGTATACATATTACTTATACTTACCAATTTATTATATGTAATGAATAATACACATATGTTGTTGTATTGATGTATAATACTTAGTATGTATTTGATTCCTTCTGTGTATACTTACAGCTGCCTTTGTGCTCGTGCACCAGATGGCACTCACAAATGTTATTTACATTCCTGTTTCCACGTGCAATTGAAAGAACTGAAGAAGTCACAAGGAAACTTTTTCAGATTTATTACGGACACATTGTTATGAAGCACTTGTAGTATTTTGGAAGAGATTTAAAAATAAAATAGCATGAAGATATGAATTTACTGAACAGTTGCTTTGAAAGTACATTTAAGATACACTTAAAAAACACCTGGTTCTCTTCAACACTCTATCATAAGTTAGTAATATTCTTGACAGATAGCTGTCAGTACTCTGGCTGTGTGTGGTGATTAGAAACAGAGAATATTTGTTGCAATATGCATTGTAACAAATTGAATGACTAATAAGAATCTCATTGATAAACAGGGTTGAAAATATTAGAATCTACTTCTGTATTTTGTTCCTGATAGGCAGATTAAAAAAATTAAAAAGCAGTGTATGGTGTAGATACTGGTACATTTGAAGGGTATTAAGAATGCAAGTAGGTCTATCCTTAGTTCACTCAAAATCACTTTCTCAGTGTATCCAGGGAAAATGTTACTTTAGGACTTACGTGTCAAGGTAGACACTGTCCCAAGTTATATCTTACTGTCAGCATTCAGAACAGAGCTAGAAAAATGGATGGGAATTGATACCCAGTGGTTAATCATGCTTTTATAAACTGGGCTCTCTATGTCTGTCCCCTGCTCTCCTTCCTCCCTTTCTTTTTGTGAGTACTGGAGGATAGTCCAAGTTAAATTTGTTCAGTGCATTTTTTCTTTATTTTCATTTTTTAATCAAGTTTCTTCCATTTAGAATTTCTGTAGCCTTAAAAAAATTTAAGGAAGTATCTAATACTTATTTTCATTTTTAGTGAAGGCAATAATTGAAACATTTTATTTTAAATTATGATGATTATTTTTGGAAGTCCTGCCAGACCTAGTTGTACTTACAGGGCAGTGAGGTTGCTATGCTAGCCTCTACAGAGTAAGTACAGACTACTGGCACAAATTGAGACTGAAGCAAGTTTTGAGCCCGTGTGACATTATGAAGTCTTAACCTCTTGTATTGTAAGGTGAAACTAATTATGTGTTGGAGTCTGAACTAGATGTTATAACTATTCAGTTGTGAAGTAGGTTAGCATAGGTCACTGCAAGTATGCTGGAAGCTCTCTGAACAGAACGTGGAGGAATTTAGATATTGCCCACCAATGCATCTTTTTTTTTTATTGTAGATACTGTTATATTCACACGTACTTTCTTATATGTGAATGCTTAATAGAAAGTGTAAAGAGCAGTGGTTAGAAATATAAGGTGGTTTATGTTAACTGTTTGCTGAAGATCTTTTGAGGAACTGTTCTGTTCTCAGTTACTTAGACTTTTCCAGAGTTTGTTTTTTGCTTAATATCAATGGTCAAAGTTACACAAGGAGTAAATATAACAAACTTGAATTATGAGTAATGAAATGTTCCTGTGAGGACCCACAACTGTGAGGGGGAATCGGCAGGAGAGTTGAATGCTGTACTGCTTTTTTTTCTGTGCAAGTTAGCAGAGAACTTATATTGGCAAGGTTTTAGTAGCAGGGGAGCTGCAGGAGTGTCTCGTGGGAGAAGACGCCCCATGTTGGACAGAGCTAGTTGTACTGTAAATCACTGTTGGCTGATGTACTGTTTTTCTGTATATGTAGGGGTTACATGAAAGCAATTTCACATAGCAACTTTCTTTTAAAATGTATACTGGTAGTTTTCTTTTCTTGAATCTCTCTGTACAGAAAACTGTGACAAAATGAGTTGAGTGGAGGGATTGTTGACCAAATACTCAAACATTGCTGTGTATTTAAATAATACCTTTATTTAAAAAGATTGATCACCTTGGGGTTAAAGGGAGATATCTTTCTTATTATTTCAAATTATATTTTATATTCTAGAGCTGCAATCAAAAAATAAAAATCCAGTTAGAGTTAATACATTCAAACAAATACATGCAAATACCCCGCCATTTTAGCTATGTAGCTTGTGCGCTAGATTTTGATTCATGATATTAACTGTAACCTTGGGTTCAGAACAGTCATGACTCCATTGAAATAGACTTTTGATTTCTTATTCTGCAAGGTATTATTCTGAACTTCTGAAGATCAAATTCTTATCCTGTTACTGGTTAGGGTCTAAATTTCATATTTTCTACATTATTTGTGGTAAAACTGTAAATTTATGAGGAAAAAAATCACCTTAAAGAATCTCTTGTGTGGCATGTTTTGGCGTTTAAGATGACAGCCTTTTAAAGCTACTTGGACTTCTGCAATAAGGATGTAACTTCAGGGGCACTGGATGAGCAAGTAGAGAGCAATTGATGCAATAATAGCATAATAGGGTGTACTGTTAAGGACTGTGACTTGAAGTAGGACTGTACAATATGATGATTTACTACTTAGCTGTAGAAGCAGTCTTAGGAAATGTAAAAACAAAGCACAAACACCTTCTTAAAATATAGAAAAATACATGGATTGAGATAAGTAATTGAAGGAAAAGAAACTTCTTTTTTTCCCCTCAAACTTATACTTGTTTGTGATTTCTTCTTCAGGATAACTACACGTTTGCACAGCCAGGAATTCAAAAGAAAGTGAAAATGTTGGAAGAACTTGTTAGTCGCATCGATGGTAAGTCTTGAAAGTTAACCTAGTTTCTAACTGGTGTTTCATTTGAAGTGTTTAATTAAAATATTTTGTAGCAAGTCAAGCCAACACCCCTGCAGTTACCTACAATGGTGGGGTAACATTGCCTTCCTCAGATGAGGTGTCATACTCAATCAGTTTGTGGCACACTGGCCTTTGCAAGATCGCTGTCATGTATCATTTAAAAGAAAGCCACTAGAGCATGAGCTACTTTCATTACCTTTTATTAAGGCAATATAATCAAAATTCAGTGGCAATTCCTTTGCAGCAGAGTAATGACCACATACCAAAGGCAGCTAGGATTCATTTCACATTAAGCTCCATGATTGTTGTAATTCGGGCAAGTCACAGTGGTGGTTTATGGTTGTCCTTCGGCACTATGTTTTGTGCCTTTGTGCGTCATTTTGCTATCTGGAATGCCTGAATAATTTCTCTGTGGAAACCAATTAATTATGAACTTTGGAAGTAACATCTTTAATATTATAGATAAATTACAGTGTGTGCAGGGATAATTTTAGATTATGCTTTCATGTTTTAGCGGGGCACTTTGAAATATTTTCTACCTTTATCCTTAAAATAATTCCCTTCTTGAAATGCTGACTGTCATTTTGCTAGAACAGAGTTTAATTAAATGAAATGAAAGAGATAATGCTTGCCCATTCTAAACATACTCTCATGGTAGTTTGTTAAATTAATGAGCAGAGTATTAACAAAATGTTGCCAAGCAGAGCCAGGCGTGTATTTGCGACACTAGTCTGTCAGTGATGAGATAGAAAAATATTTTTTGTGAAGCTGAATATTTGATAATCTTCTTGGAAAGATTAATTCCATCTTTTCATTATACAAGGTGTGAATTTTTCTTGTGCCAGTGCTTACCAGAGTAGATTTTGGGTTGACCTGCACATATTTACCTCCTGAACATTCGATAATGTTCTTTGTGCCGTTTTAGGATGTTACAGTATTCTTAATGGTCAAAATCTAAGGGCGAGAGAACAATGTAATATTACACTGTAAATGTAAATCTGTGTAAAACTTTCTTTGTAGATGTATTATTTACTTAAAATGTAAATGTAAATGAAAAAAAGACAATACTTCTGTATATAGGGTAGCAAAATATTAAAAATATTTTAAAAGCAGCGTGTTTTGTTACCTCAAAAACAGTCTAACTACTTACAGTGTGACATGTCATTTTATGCTTATATCAATATTGGGTTTACATTTCAATAATTTATAGAAGCAAATGAAGTACATAATTATGATGCCTGTAAATGGTCTTTCTGAACTTGGTCAATGAACATTTGAACAAATTCTTTAACCAAGTTTTTAAAATGAAAAATACCCTTCTGCTAATCAACATTTTTTGTTTAGTAAAAATATCAAATAAAATGCAATATGTTATGGTTTAGGTTCTATGAAAGGACATTAATAGGACATTGTTGTAATAGTCCCTCATCAAAAACTGTAATTGTTTATTTATCTTTCGTAAAGTGGACCCAATTTTTATTTCAATGTTTTTGATCTAAATTGTATAGCATTTAGTAAGTAGAGAAAGTAAAATATACATTGTATTGCTTGAGTTCTACAGGAGATTTTATATCAATGTCTGTGGCTGTAGATAACTTCGAAGATTTTTGAAAAATGAAGATGGGTACTGAACAATAAATTTTCTGCACTACAGTGGATGTCATGAGTGTTTGCTAGTTTATACTGATTTTTTCATAGTGTCCTAAATACTTATAGTAACATCTTAGATTAATCTTAACTTCAGATGATGTACATGGTTGAATAGCGGAGGATGGTTTCCTTGTTTTAAGCAGTATAATTGGAGTAAGCAAAGCAAAATCCTAACTTTAAGGAACTGATCATCTTATAGCAGGTATTTTACAGTGTGTGTTTTCCATATGACATACCTGTAGCATATGTAGAAAAAATGCTCAAGGAAACTATTTTTAAAAATAGCGGAGATTATAACACTTCAGAGTGAGGGAAATTTGAAAAGGAAGTCAGTAAGATTTAGGTATATTGACATTATGGAAACCTAGAACTACTGAGGTTGAGTGGGGCCGCTGGAAGTCAGTGGTCCAAACCTCTGCTCTTGCCTCTGTCTATCTAAGGGGACAGAGCCAACCTAGATCAGGCTGTGTAGAGTCTTGCCCTGTTGAGTTCTGAGTGACTCCAGGAATGGAGATTCTGCAGCCTCCTTGGGTAAGACTGTTCACAAGTTTGACTACCATCATTGTGATGGTTGACTTTACTGGTTTTTTTTTTTTTTTTAATATAAATAAGTAGAATGTTTGTGTATGGAACTGATGGCTACTCTGTACCTCTGAGAAGGATCTGGTTTCATCTCTACACCCTTTTCTTAAGTAGTTGCAGGTATTCAGAGACTTTTCTTTTTAGGGCTGAATAAACCCAGTTCTGTCAGTTCCTAACTTCCAGCTTTCTAACTACCTCAGTTGCCCTCCACTGGACTTGCTTCTTATATGCCAGTGTCCTGGAATTGGACATAAGTCTGCGGACATGGTCTCACAAATGGTGAATACAGAAGAAGAATCACTTCTCCTGACCGGTTGGCTTCTCTCTTGCTTAGAAAGCCCAGTGTACAGTTGGCCTTCCTTTCTGCCAGGACACACTGATGACATGGGTACAGTCTGCTGTCCACAAGGACCCCCAAGTCCTTCTTGGCAGAGCTATGTTCCATCCAGTTGGTGTCTGGTCAGTGCTGTTGAATGCGACTATTCTATCCCACTTATAAGAATGTTTGCCTCTCCCAAACTTCAGGAGGTTCCTATCAGCCATTCCTTCAGCCTGCCAAGGTCCCTTCAAATAGTAGCCCTGACTTTCAACATGTAAACCACTCTGCCCAGTTTGGTATCATCCACAATACAGAGTCCACTCTATGCTGTCTTTAGCTGTTAATAAAGAGGTTGCACAGTATTGGCCCCAGATTAGTAACTGGCTGTCAGTTGGATTTCATACTGCTGCTCACAACCCTTAGAATAATACAGTGATCCAATTAAAATCTTGGATAGTAAAAGGTACGCGTTTTTCAATATTCTTAGGGCTGTTTCTTTTTGTCTAGAAGACTGTCCGCTCAGCTACTTTCTTTCGCCAGAAAAATATACCAAAGTACATGTAAGATTAAAATAAAGTTTTAGTTGTTAGATAGGCAATGGTAGATGTGTGCTGCTGTCATTTCATAAAATTCTGAATGTGTCAGATAAGGGATCCTGACCTGGTTGGCTTTTTGATGGAATCATGACATAGTTTGATTAAATTATGTTACTATATTTTACTCTTCCCCATTTCTTTTTGCTTTTGTCTTTCTGTCTTTATACTGGGTGTTCTTTACTGTAGCTAAAAGGAAATGTGTGGTTGGTATGAATTCAGTAACTTTGTTTTTAAAAAAGAAATCTCATGATCTATATTTACTTTAAATACCCTAAGTTCTGTTTAAGGTTGTTGTGGAAGAAAATAATATTCCTGTTGCTACTGTGTCCCATTATTTTCTTGATGCTGGGTAACTGGATGGTGAAGAGAATCTAACATAATAAGTACCTGCTTGAGTGGATGAAGCTTCTACAGGTTGTTTGCTAATAGTAATGGATTACCAGTGTATGAAAAGTGATACTTGCATTTCGGAGAGTGTTAATGCATTGTTAGTGGTTCAAGCAACTGTAATTAACCAAACCTTATGGATCACAATCCTATAAAAGTAACTGTCCTTGGGTGTACGCTGCAGAACATTGCAGCAGGCTTCAAACAGCCAATCTACTCTGTAATGTAATCATAATCTCAGTCTGTTTAAACTCCAAAAAATAATTTTGATGAATCGTGTGTTTAATAGAGTTTTTTGAGTTAATAGAATGTTGGTGTATTTGGCAATAAAACATTATTCAATTTCATTTATTTCCTTGTCATCATGATTCAGATAAAAATATTGAGAGGCAGAATCAATAGATAGCTCAGTAATAAGGAATATGTTATAAATAATGATGTTTTGCTTCCTGTAATGTTAATAGAGCTTTTCTTCTCTAAATCATGAACCATCTTTCATGGTTTGTGAAAGGTCACACTCATGGCATGCTGTCTTCTGCTTTTACTTCATTTAGGCTTGAAAGCCTTGGTGTAGGAATGACAATATTAATTCAGGATTTCTGTTTTCAGAATTTACAGATGTTTAGCATTTGGCTGGTTTCATGCTTGGGAGAGTCTCAGCTTCTTCAGTTTACTGTAAGACATCTGGTAATTACATTTGAGTTTGAGGTAGCCATTTGGAAAAGGCTGAAGATTTGTAGATAAAATAGTCCTGAGTTTCCATTAACATTAATAAAAAATGTTAAAATTGTGTGTCATTCTCTCTAAATTAGAAAGAAAGCGGTTCTAGAAAAAAAAATAACCTGTTATAAATTTATTTTTATTTATGTCAGATTCTCAGTAGCATTAAAATAAACTATAAAAGCAGTTTTGACAACTCAGTATGAACATTCATTGTGTTATGTGAGGGTAACTTTTGGAAAATTTTTTTATATATCTTTTAGATGCAAACCCCAGGAGTTGTTGGGTGTGTTCTGCACATCATAATCTGTGTTTATGTGCTTAGTTAAATAAATTCTGTGTTACTAGTGTTACAGATTCTTTCACCAGTAATCACCAATCTTCTTGCAGAACTGGCCCTTGAATCTTAGCAGCAAGAAATGGAAAAATGAAAATGCAGAAAATTATTAAAAAACCCAAAAAACCCCCCAAAATTGTTACTCTGTATAAGAGCTGTTGCTCTATATATTTATTCGTTTTACTGAAAATGGAAGTAATGGAAAAATACCTAAGAATGTAGTGGTGCCTTTGGACTTTCCCATTAGGAAGCTCAGAATTCAGTTACATTTTTCAAAGGTTCAATAATACTTCACTATTCCTGCTGTATCCACTGTAACGCATCTTCTGGCTATCTGTTCTGTGATATTATTATGGGTATTCTTACGTAAAATATTTTCACTGGGACAATTTATGGTTTATTTCCATTTAATATTCTAAAAACAAAATTTAAAATTTTAAGAGAAAGTTAATTTTAGTGCAAAATTAAAGTGTTATATTAGAATTTTTTTAAAGCATTATTTTAATAAATACTACATAGTACTGTTTGGTAAAATGTTTTCACATACACCTAGGTGCAGTTAAAATGTTCTTTCACCTGGTCAAACCTAATTATATTAAGGATTTCACAAGTCCTATTTTTTTATTGCTACCATATTGTAAATGTGTTTGTTTAATTCACTTCAGATGAGATACAAATTAGATAATGCATTTTATTTTAGTGTTCTGAACAAATTAATCTTGGATCCACTAATTATACTTTATTTATGTATTTATTTCTGTCTTGGGTTACAGATGTCTTGCTTGGTCAGTTGTCTGCAGTTGTGTAGATAATGCCACAAGACTTGTAACAAAGTGCTTTCATGTCATGGCCTTAAATTTATGCTTTGCATAAATTTGTAAAATTTAAAATTTTTTAAGAAAAAGGTAATTTTAGTGCAGAATTAAAGTGTTATAGTCAAAATTTTTTTAAGCATTGTTTTAATAAATACTACATAGTACTGTTTGGTAAAATGTTTTCACACATGCCTATGCTATTATTGCTATTTATGCACATAGAAGTTTAAGATATTAATCTTTTGTATGTATTTGTATGTGTTGTATGTGTATATGTGCAGGTCAAGTTCTTCATGAAATGTAGCCAGTTCAAAAGATTTTAATTTTTTATATGTTTATACACAGGGAAAGAGCTTATTTAATTGCACCATCCTGTGTACTTCTCATGCTTTGAAATCTTTGTTGTAGGTGTGTCTAAAATGTTGGTTGATGTAGTTCTTAATACTTATGTATCATGTCATGGTTTCTTATTGAATTGGAGATGTTTATAAAACAGCCTTCATTAGAATAGGATTAGTGCCAGTGGAATTATCCTTTCTGATATCTGAGTTAAGAGCTGCATCTTCTTCCTGGGCTGCTAAATTTTTTAATGTTCAGACTTCACTTGGGGTTCCTGCAGTTACTCCTCTGAACGTATAGTTGGTGTTTGACCTTCAGCAGGTTCTTGTCCCAAGAGATAAAGATGCCTGTTCCCCTACAACTGTCCAATGCTTCAAACACAAATAATTCATGGTTCTGCTCAGAACTTAATTTCATATGATGAGTTAAACCCAAAAAATACCTAGAGGTAACTACTGAGTAGTTTTGATAGTTCCATAGTTTTTAAAGGACATTCTGTGCTGACTGAACTTCAACACAGAAAAAAAATTGGTTTACTTTTTTGTTTAGGAAAATCTGAATCTGAAAAAGGCAAAATATCAACCAAAACGAACATATTTGCTGATTAAACAATTTACTGTTGTTTAATAAGGACTCATAAAACAAGTGATCTGTTCAATATACTGATAGATATAGATTAAATAATGTGGTTTATAATTTGAATTTTGGGTGTTCATCCAATGAACTGATGATGAAACTGTGGTAATAGGTGATGTTTGATCAATCTTTGTTACATATTCAATCATGCAAATGATTTTTTCAAATTATGGTTAAAGAATACATAATTCTAGGTGGGAAATTAAATTCACGTTTAATTATATTGTAAAGCATTTTGCTGACATGTATAATTTCGAACTAGGATTATGTTGAAGTATCTGGAAAAGAGCTCTAATTGTAGTAGTTGAAAAGACTGATGTCCTTTAACTATGCGTAAGCATTTTGAATTGGAAAGGGAAATAGAATTTATTTAGACCTTGCTGCTGCTGAAAATCAGTGATTTATAAGGACTTTCTCTGTTGGTCCATCTTTATATGTCAACTTGGTGCTGAATTGATTAAAAATCTTGTAAGCGTTCCATAATTGTTTTAATTAATTTGTGCCATAAAGCTATTTTTTGTTTTAACAAAGCCATCTTATTTAGCTCACCAGTACTGATTTTGTGTCTGATATTGTGGTTGAAATTACAGTATTACACTTCAATCCACTCCTAAGTGCTGCTCACTGGGCATTATAATTTTTTTTAATACCTCTTTTAAATCATATTTTTATGTTTTACTGTGGCGATTATGTTTGTATGCTATTATAGAATTCAGAGATCTTAGTAAGAATTGAGGCTGAATGTAAAATCAGTTGTAAATTCCTGACCTCTGTTAGCACTTTAACTTCTAAATAGCCAAAACACATTAGTTTCACGGCAAATTAAAAAAAAAAAAAAAAAAAAGGAAGATTAGCACGATGGGGAATTTAAAAGTAGTAGGAATAAACCCTGTTATTATTGCATACAGTTAAGATTTAGAAGACAAGGCTAGGGAAGCCCTATGAATACTACCTGGAAGTAGAAGTATCTCATCAAACCTATTTCTCAGCTTTTTGTTGCACTTTGAATATTAAGTTTGAGTTTCACCTGAAAACACAGGATGTATTTTTAACTTTTAGCTGAAACAGTAGATCTTCCTTGATTGCTACTAGATGTTTTTCTAATAGTTTTCTTCATTTTGCAATGGATACCACAGAATTGTTACTTGATTGCCTCAGGCATTTGCTGCTTGAGGCAACTAGGTCTCCCTCCTTCCCTATTTTCTTCTTTTGTTTTGGGATCAGTGTCTTGGGCTTTTTAATATTGAAGTATCAGCTGTATCTTGTGTGTGAAGATATTTCTCAGTCATAGCTACTAGCTGTACATTTGCTGAGCTAAATTCAAGTAGATCATTATCTGTAAACTGTAGGCCATGAGGAGAAAGTAATTTGGTAATATTTCTGGGTTTGTGCCAGTCATCTTTTCATTTTGTACAGAACTTCTCAATCTATTTTGCTTTAAATGTTTTTATTATAATTCTTACAATGGATCATTTTAGCCAGCTATTAAAAGCAAACTAATTCTGGAATAAGGTATAATCATCATGTAAATCTTTTACTCAGATCACTACTACTGCTTGAAGCAGAAGTGTGTATCATAATGAGATCTTGTCTTCTCATGCACATTTATGATCTTTTGAATGTATTTTTCAGTCATCAGAAATTTCTTCTGTTATTAATGTTTATTAATAAAAATCAATATACATAACTAATAGTAACTGAATGCCAAACTGTAGTCTTGACAGAATTACTTTTGTTTAGACTTTAATTCAGGTTGGGAGGTTGCCAACCCCTTCAGCTGCATCTGGCATCATCTGGTGTTGAGATTTTACTTCAAACTCTTACCTTTGTCTCCCATAAACATAGTGTCTTTGAACAATGTAGAAATGATTCAGGAAGAAAGAGAATGGAATATAAAATTGCTTTCAGTAGGTAGCGTACTCCAACGTAGCTATTTACTGATGATGAAGTTCTTTTTTCTTTTTTTTTGGACAGTAAGGTTCACTATGTGGGAGCTACAATTTTAAGGGAAGGACAGTGTTTAAAGAATAGAAGTGTAATAGAGAAGATTTCGATGTTTTGTTACTATATATTGACTGGATGGATAGTACACATGAGCTGTTGGTGGATGTGCTGGTTGTGGGGTCCCTAACAGAATGAATGCAGTTGCATGAACAGCTCCATGTTCATCTACTGTCTATGAGTCTAGACTGGAGCAAAATGTGGTGCTCAGTGATGCAAGACAAGCATGGATGACTATATCCCCATATGGGAGCTGATGTGATCAAAGGAATGCTTGTTCCCTAAGGACATCTGGAAGCTTGCAAACATTACTTATGAAAACCAATTTTATCAAATCTTTCTGGGAACTCATCAGTCACTGCTTTTCAGGAGGTCATCATCTCATGAATGCAAGCTTGCAGGGACAACCCTTGTGGGTAACACCATTTCTAGGAAGCAGTGTTCCTCTAGAGTATCTCGGCTATTTGTGTTACTGTACCGTCCTTTTTCAATAGCTACCCACACTTCTAGAAAGTTCAGCTAAGCATAAGTGAGTGCCTAGTATAGTACTGCCTATGGAATAAAAGCTAGTTGATGGGTTGCTTTGCACAGTACTGAAGTTTTGTAGGGGGAAACCAGTGCTTGAAAGCTGTCAGTCAGTTATCAAGTCACAGCATGATGAAAAAACTGGAAAAGAACTGTTATTTTACACTATTTAAATTGTACATGACATCTCATACTTGTAATAGGCTGGGCTATGAAAATATTTCTGTACTCAGTACTGCACAAGGAGGGAAGTGTTCTTGCCTACTTGATATCACACAAATGGTGGCAGTGCAGTTTTACTGGTTTTAATTGAATGGTCAGACAAATTCCAAGCTTGCAAGCACATCCCTTTTTGAGATGAATTTGAGATTAAACCATGTGATTTTCATTTTTACCATTAATCCTTTTAATAATCAGTGGCAAAATTTAACTGATAATCTGATCTCTAGTAAAAGATAAATGTGTGCACAGTAGTGCATGCAAGAAAGCTCATCGACCATGAGGTAATGAAATGCCAAACATTGTAATATTTTGAGTATTTGTCATAGGGCATTTTAAAAATTTAAAGATGGATTTGCTATAATATTATGAAGCTTCATTATCACAATTAACTGTCAAATTGAGTGGGTTAATTCATAATAATAATTTCTTACTACATTTGGCCTAACATGGGATGAAAGATGTCTGGATTTTAAATTCAGCTGATTAAATATTTTTTTCAAAACAACTTTCTAAGGAAAAGAACAAATTCTATCAAATTCTGCAGCTGAAAACTGCCTGGATTTTTATCTTTCTTACTGATGGAGAGAAGACAGCAGGAGAAATTTGGATCATGCTGGTCTATTAATAAATTTTTTGCAAGGTGTCTGGAAAGATGTTAAGTTGTATTTAATAGCTGGCTCCTAGGTTTCTTGGGCGCTGGCTCCCATGGCTTGGGGACTGGCTGGGCGTTGATCAGTAGGTGGTGAGTGGTTGTATTGTTGGTTTATTTCTATTGTTCTTCTTCTTTCCATTACATATTAGTATTAGTAGTATTTCCATTACACATTATTAATAATATTAGTATTTATTGATATTATTATCATTATTTTACATAATTTATTTTCAGTTATTAAACTGTTATTATCTCAACCCATGAGTTCTCTTTTTCCTCCAATTCTCTCCCTGATCTCACTGTGGGATGGAGGAGGTTAGTGAATGGCTATGTGGTGCTTAGTTACTGACAGGGGTTAAAACCACTACAATAGATTATGATGTTTATTTATTTCTTTGCAAAATCAGTTATTTTTTAAAATTACAAGGCGACTAATTAAAAACCAAAGATAATTAGACAGTGGAGATTCTTATCTGTAGTAGACATGGAAATTGTTTTGTGCAGTGTGTCAGTACTTCATGCTGTTTGCTTTCTTCAGCTTGTCTTCCATTGTGTTAGTCTCTGAATGATTAGCCTGTCATGCTTGCCTTTATTAGCATGGTCTAGAAAGAAGGAAATCCTTTTAGAGTGCTTTTGGAAAACAGGAGTGCTGGCTTGTTTCTATAGCATGGTTTTATACGTTAAGGAGCAATGCACAAACATCACTCTGTGAGTAAATGGCCTTTAAGCCTCTGTGGCAAAGGTTGGCTTGTTTTACTGTTCATTTTGGATTGGTATTAGAGGAGTTACTCTTGTAGCTAAGGTACGCTTTTCAAGAAGAATTTTGTGGCTTCTCATGAGAAATGCACACTTTTCTTCCTTTTATTGAACTAAGAGGCCTGTTTATCAGAGACTCTTAGCTTAACTGCACTTCAAATAATGTTTGACAATTGGTGCTGTTTCAATTTACAATAAAATATGAATGAGGTACTGATAAAATGGAGTTAAAAATGAAGCATCTGAGGTATGAAATATGAGTAAAAATTAACTTTAAATAATTTTCAAAGGTATCAAAATTAAGTCTGAAGTCAAATGTCAGAAAAGATCGCTAGGGTTGATAGGAATCTTTAAATAAAGGTAAACAGCAAAAGGCTAATATTCTGAAGTAGTAATTTATACAGTGGATGCAGTGGAACCATGCTATGTGACTAATTTCAAAATTCTGACATAATTTTACCACTTTCTTGTGGTTCCTCTCTGCTTACATGTAAACATGCATAGGCAGTCATTGTGGCTAGGAATCTGTCAGATTCCTATCCCCCTTTGCCCTGTCAGAACAGCATTTCAGTTATGCTTTAGTACAAGTTATTTCTCTCCCTACCTGTGGCTTTAGTTGTGATTCTGTAGTCACGTACAACTTTAATTCTGAAATCAGTAACACAGTATGAGAAGCTGACATTAAACACTAACAATAAATATTTTATATGTCTGCAATTGCAGACAGAGATGTGAGAATGTGTGAGGGAAACATCTCCACAGACACCCAGGTCAGTGGAGAAGGAGGGGGAGGAGGTGCTCCAGGTGCTGGAGCAGAGATTCCCTGGCAGCCTATGGTGCAAACCATGGTGAGGCCAGCTGTGCTCTGCAGCCATGAAGGGTCATGGTGGAGCAAAGACCCACCTGCAGCCCAGGGAAGATCCCACACCGGGGCAGGTGGATGCCCAAAGGAGGCTGTGACCCCGTGGGAAGCCCACGCTGGAGCAGGCTCCTGGTATGACCTATAAACCCATGAGGGGAGCCCTGACTGGAGCAGGTTTGCTGGCAGGACTTGCGACCCAATGGGGCACCCAGGCTGGAGCAATTCATGAAGAATTGCAGCCCATGGGAAGGACTCATGATGGAGAAGTTCATGGAGTACTGTCTCCACAGCTCCCCATGCAGCAGGGGTAGAGCTTGAGGAATCCTTCTCTGAGCAGGAAGGAGCGGCACAGACAGCATGTGATGGACTGAACCACAACCCCCATTCACTGCCCCCCTGTGCCACTGGCTGGGAGGAGGTAGAGAAATCAGGAGCAAAGCTGAACCCAGGAAGAAGGGAGGTGTGGGGGGAAAAGTGTTTTTAAGACCTGGTGTAAGTTCTTACTATCCGACTCTATTATGAGTGGTAATAAAATATTATTTTTTTTCTCAAGTGAAGTCTGTTTTGCCTGGGATGGCAGTTGCTGAGTGATCTCCCTATCCTTGTCTTGACCCACAAGTCTTTTGTTATATTTTCTTTCCACTGTCCAGCTGAGAGTGGTTTTGGTGGGCACCTTGGCATCCACCCAGGCTCAACCCACCACAATCATGTATTTCGTTCTTTAAGCAGAAGACTTGCTTCACCAAAACTTTACGTATAGTTTTATTTGAAAGTATTGGGAAAAGTATTAAATGTAATTTTTCTTTTGAATTTTGATAAAAGAACTATCTTTTTTTTAAAATGTAAAATAATTTTACTATCAGAAACTGCAGTAGAAGTATTTTGTTATAAAATACTTGAAGTCTGAAAGCTGACAGTAATTATATATCTTGCTTGTTCATTGCACACACATACTTATTTTCATTGAAATGGAAAATTTAAATTTATATTATGACTGTCCATATTACCTTTATCAGCAAAATAGCTTCTACTCATGATTACTTACAAAGTAGGAAGAATTAACTATTTTAGTCAGTGCATCTTCTGTTCCAGTCTTGCATCAATTGTATATAATGCACAGAGTTTAGTGGTCTATTTTTCATCTTGTTTAGACTAGGAAGTAACTTTCAAGAAATTCATTATGTCTATTAACAACTGCAGTTGAAATATCACAACTGGCACAATTTATTGTTCTTCATTATTTACTTCCAGTGGCTGCAAACAACCAAACAAAATTTGTTTGTGCAGTGTGAAGAATAAAAATATTTGCGAGTTAGTAACTTCAGTTAGAACTAAAACTGACTTTTTTGCGTCCTGCTTGATGTACTGGATTATCTAACTATAGTAGTCTGCAATATAGGTATCTAAATGTGACATTAAAAAAATAAATTTAACACAGTATCTCATTTCAGTATATTTAACTTGCAGCTAAATTTGCCTAGAGCAAAGGCAGACACATGGTTGTAATTCTGTACTTGTCTTGAATAACTAACCTTATAACGTCGTGCTGGGTGAAGAACTGGCTTAATGACAGGGCTGAAAGGGTTTGTGGATGGGGCGACATCTGCCTGG
Organism: Rhynochetos jubatus; assembly: GCA_027574665.1. Classification (NCBI taxonomy): domain Eukaryota; kingdom Metazoa; phylum Chordata; class Aves; order Eurypygiformes; family Rhynochetidae; genus Rhynochetos; species Rhynochetos jubatus. Next base: position 17,207,696 of record CM050652.1, read on the forward strand.
CAAGGGGTCACCAGTGGTGTCCTCCAAGTTTCAGTTCTAGGGCTGATTCTGATAGCTTTATCAATTGTTTTGGATGCAGGAGTTGAATGCACCATGATTTGCTGATGATCCCACAGTGGGAGGTGCTGTTGACTCTCCTGATGCCTTACAGAGGGAGCTGGATAGATCAATGATTTATTGAACATTTAAAAATGTGACTAAAAAATGCCAGGTTCTGCACATAGGACTGAGTAATGCCAGGCACAGGTATGGACTGGGAGAGGAGTGGATGGAGAAGAGCCCTGCAGAACGGGATTTGGGCGTGCTGGTTGACAGCAGGCTCAGTAGGAGTCAGCAGTGCCCTGGCAGCCAGGAGGGCAAACCCCATCCTGGGGTGCATCAAATACAGCAAAACCAGATGGTCAAAGGCAGTGATTATCAGTGATGGTACATCCTTACCTGGAGTACTGTGTACAGTTCTGGGCCCCACAATTTAAGAAGGATGTTAAGGTCCTTGAATGTCTCTAGAGGTGGGCAACAAAGCTGGTGAAAGGGCTGGAAGGGGTGTCCTGTGAGGAGCGGCTGGGGACTTTGGGCTTGTCTAGTTTGGGGAGGAAGTGCCTGAAGGGTCACCTCATTGCTTTACAGATTCACAGGTTGGGGAAATGGAGAGGGAGGTGCTGATGTCTTCTCCCTGGTATGCAGTGATAGGATGCAGGGGAGTGGCTCAAAGCCGCATCAGGGGAAGTTCAGACTGGACATTGGACAGCATTTCCTTACTGAGAAGGTGGTCAAACACTGGAACAGGCTTCCTGGAGAGGTGGTCAATGCCCCAAGCCTGTCAGCGTTTAAGAGGCATTTGGACAATGCCCTTAATAACATGCTTTAACTTTTGGTCAGCCCTGAACTGGTCAGGTAGTTGGGCTGGATGATCATTGTAGGTCCTTTCCATTCTATTCTGACTTTTTGGAAGTTAGAGGCTTGTAAGGCCTCTGTTTGGAGGAGACAAAAAAAAAAAAAAAAAATATACAGAGGCTTCTGAAGCTTATACTGTCTTCAAAATGTAGACTTCTACATATAAACTGCCCAAACAGGCAGCTGTGGTGTTTGGAGTACTGGCTAGATAGTCGTTGCACTTCACAGGTTGCTCACTTTATGCAGAGCTCAGAACTAGCCTTGGTATTGCCTGTTGTCTCTCTCCTTGCTGGGGCAGCTGATGAGTTTGCAGAAAGCCTGGGGAAGATGGGTCTGGAGGTAATGGGAGGATATTTAGTTTGTAGAGGAGGGAAGAAGATTAGTCAAAGGGTCTTAAGGCTGGAAGGCTGAAGCTATTATCACAAAGTTCTCATGTAATTTTAGAAATATCGGCAATACGTAGGCACGATGTACAGTGGTAATGTTGTAGTACTTGCCCTGTAGACATAATGACTGAGAAGGAGAGGGATTGTCCAGGATTTGATGAGATCACTTTAAAGAGCACAAGATCGTTACCCTCATTCTCTACCTTTTCAAATCCCATAGTAGCAGTTCAGTCTGCTGTATAGCAGAAATATCTAATTGCCTGGTTAGTGTTATACATAGAAATGAAATGAATCATTTAGAGAGTCACACTTCTTTATATATAGCTATGACTTTAAAAGTTCCCAGGAGAAGTAACATAGTTTTAAGATGTGCATAAAAGTTTTATGTATTTGTCTAAATTTATATAACATAAGGATATGACTTTAGGAACAAAGATACCGGGTCTGCCGAAAAGGGCTTTAGCCATGGACAGATAGAGGCTGAGAAGTGCAATGGAGAAATTCCAGTGTTTTATACACTTCCATGGTGTCTGTTTTAAGACACAATTGGAGACAGGGTGTTGTGATAGGTGGACCTTCAGTATAATGTGTTGTGACTTGTCTTATTTATAAAAAACCTTACTATTTATTGGATTTAAAATCTAAAAATTTTCTGCTTCTTGCTTCCATGTTGGAACAACAGTATCCTATTCGTTCAGTGAGTTTTCCTGTAACAGTGCTACTACGCTCTTGGGAATTTTTTTCTTTCCTGTTGTTGTTCACTTGGCATTTTGTGCCTTTTTAGATCTTTTCAAGAAATGTGGAATTTGGAAGATCAGCATGTACTTATTGTCTTAGCTGATAATACACCTCTCTGCGTGGATGAAGGATGGTCTGGGTAGCAAAGTCCCAAGAATGTAGTTGTATAAAGGAAGGCAGTAGGAATGTCATATTTGGGCTTTAACAAAGACTTCTTGTCATACATTTGTTCCAAATAAGACATTAGCATTTCTGCAGTAGTTATCATGCCAATGTCATAGTCGAGCCTGTTAGCTAAAACCTGTTAACTGAGTGCCTGTGATCCTGTTTGGCAGCAATTCTGCTGTATATATAAAAACCAAGCAGTGGGTTAGTTTTGTTACCTCTATCAATAACCCATGCAAGTCATTATCACAGCTTTCAAATAGTAAACAATAAACATTGTGTGAGTACTGCTTTATAAACCATTGATTTATACTGTTTTTATTTGTATTTATTCTACTAAGAAATTATTTAAGCTGCAAATTATCTAAATTTGCTCACTGTATTTCCTACACAACTCACTTTTTTGTCTCAAGTGAACACAACCAATACATATACTTTCGTTTTATTTCTTTTCCTTATTAATTTAATGTTGTTGTCTTTTTATTACCAACACTTTCTTTTTGGAGGCTGTTATGCTATTTGCAAACATTGTTTCCTGTAGTCTTGCCCCAAATAATTTGTAACCTAAGAAATTAATGAGGATATATGTATCTAATCATTGCACTTCATAACTTGGTATATTTTTTTGTGATATATTGTAAAGCTCTGACTTTAGTCTTTTTTTTTTAGGATAGCACAAATGAGAGCAGTTGTTTAAGCCATGTACAGGCCAAAAAATAAATCCAATGTAATGTTTAACTAGTCGTTTCTATTTTGAGGTTTTTCATTCAATGGTAACGGTTTCCATGCACCACCACATTATATTTGCTTTAGATCAGAGGATTATTTTATTTTTTTTCAAATGGTACATTTGATGCATAAGGACTGCAGAAAAGTTGCAGTAAAATGTCTGTTTTTTCTGTCTTCAGAACAAGTTCATAGGCACTTGGATCAGCATGAGGTGAAATACTTGCAGTTTGCTTTCCGTTGGATGAATAACCTGCTGATGAGAGAAGTCCCTTTACGGTGTACGATCAGGTTATGGGACACATACCAAGTAAGTACTTTTTTAAATCTCCATAACTGATAGTGTGTTTCAGACATGCTAGTATGTTTCTGTGTGTGTTTTCTTTAACCTTTTGTTTTATTGCCATCAAAGAATCATCATCATAATAAGAGAAAGTCTTCAGTGATCATTAGCACTTAGTAAGATTTAATATCTTCGGTCTTCTTGCCTTCAAAACCAAGCACTTGATGTCATGATAATTTATGGTACTAAAATGAACAATCACTCAAAGCATGGGTTAATGTCAATATGCTCTTCTGTCTCTTCAGAGAAGCAGAACACTGAATTGTGCTTAATCAATGCCTTCCATCAGTTCTGAGTTCCAGGCTTCTTCCTACCTGTTTGCTTAACTAATCAATCCAATACTAGCTTCCAGTCTCCAGTTCTCAACACTCATCCTTCTGTCATGTTTTCTGTCTTATTGTTTCTCCAGACAGAACTCCTTAGCTTACTGACCTCTAGTTGAGGTAATTATTTTTTTTCTTCAATAATTTCTTGCCTGTCGAGTGAAGGAATTGATATTAGAGAAAAACTGTTTACCTGTTCTTAGTACTGTTACTTGATGTTCCAGTAGCTTCTGATTGCAATTTTTAACTGTGTATTTAAACAATATACTCTTACCTACTATCATTGTTGTTGAAGTTAGCAAAAAAAAAGGAAAAAAATTTAATCCCATAAGAATTTTCATTTGAATTAATTTAGTAAACATGGGAATAACTCATAGTTTGTCTCATAAAGAGATGTAACATTTTTAAATAGCAATGTCTTTACATTTGCTTATTATGTACCAGTGGTTAGTTTTGTACACTTTAATGCCAGAATGTCTTTTTAGACCATCTATCCAGATCTCTAATAGAGGGTTAAGAATTGCTTGTTATTCGTTTAATAAGTCTAGTAAGTTGTATCAGTGAAATGTGTTCTGTAGAATGGTATCTAAATCTGTTAAGAAAATGTTAAGAGATGAGTTTATCTATCATTTCTACTGTCAATCTGTTTTAAGAGGTGGTATCCTTGCAGGTTTTGTCGTTCAACACATTTCTGAGTTGGATTTGGGTTAGGGTTAGTGGTTATTTCTCAAACTAACTGTTGCTGTGCTGAAAGGGCAGCATTTCTCATTGCTCGTCCATAGTCACCTGTCAGGTTACACTTCAGTGGGATCTTTATCTGTAAAAAGTGGTTCTGATTATTTAATTCTGATTTAAAGCAAATTCTGTTGTATTACAGTAGTTCTCCGGTATTTAAAAGCTTAATACTCATCTATTTACACAGGATTTGCAAGTGTATCTTTTAAGTGAAAGTTTCTTACAGCTGAATACCTAAATGGGATTCTTATACTTAAATGGGATTATTTTTGTATATTAAACATGCTTAAGGAGTAATTCTGTGTTTTGACTACTGTTTTCTAGGTTTTGTTATTTAGCAGACTGTTCTATGTGCAGTGCTTGGTGAATAGTGTATTTACAACCAGTACTGATATCTTAATGTAGACAGTCACTTAGATCACTAACCCTTCTTTGAAACAAGCTCGAACAATTCCACAAGTTGCTTATCAGAATTGTGCTTTTACCAAATTTATTATCTACCTATTATATGTATCTTATCAACCTGATAATATGGATAATAAATGCATTGAACCTACAAGAACCGGTAAAGTTTGTGCAGTTTTTGCTAAAGTCTTAAGCAATAACATTGTAGATTCTTACACAAATAACTTGTCACTAAGCCATTCCATTGCATATGATTTCTAACTTAATCGTTTACAACTTTATCAGCAGTGCTGCTTTCCAAATGGAACCTCTTTAGAGATGAAATCCATTCAGTTAATTTTATCTTCTCATAGGAGGCTTTACAGTTAAAAATATGAATAAGCCAAAGCGTCATTTAGAGATACATTGGAAAAGATGTTTTTCAGATGGTCTAGCTATGGATGAACCTGTGATGTTAAAATTAGTAAAGGCAGAAATATAATTGTGGATCTTATTTTGAAATAAATTTAGCTTCCCAGATACAATCGTTCGTCCATTCCATTGGTCCTTCCATCTGTAAGAGCCTGGATAGATGCTTAACTTCTTTTGTCACTCTGCTCAAAGGCTGGTGATGCTGTTATCAGCTGTTGCTTTTGCTACCTCATGTGTCCTGTAGTAGGAAAGTAAGAAAACATGGGGATTCTCCTTAGATTTCCACACCTATGCCTTCTGCTATTTTAGTAGCTACTCAGGATGTGCATGTACTGACATTTCCCCCCAGTATTCTTGAACAAAAACATCCTTGTGAACAAAAAAGGCCTTTAACTGCATTATGAGTGCAGAGAGAAGGTGAGCTAATCACGTTGCAGCGTCAGATTAGCTGCAGCACGGACTATAGGCATCCCTACGCTGCTGAGGTGAGGGCTTTTGCTCAGCATCTACCTACCTTATGGCTCCTGAGAAGGGATGGGGCATTTTGTAAGGCACGGTTTACAGGCAGCTCTACTCCCAGTGCGTGGCATGGTTTGGAACAGCATAGGAGGGCTGCCAGAGGAGGGTCAGAGTAAGTGGGGTAGTCAGGCTCCTTCGTGTGGAAGGAATGGGAAGATAAGTGGGACTGTCAGATTCCTTCATGTCTGTGCCACTTCTGCATTTTCCTGCAGAAACGCAGTATGATGGTGGCTGGCTTCCCTCCCCTCCCAAGGATTACAGAACAGGACTTCTCTTGAATGAGAGGATATTGCTGATGACGTTTTTACAGAAAAACAGTTTTGTCTCCAATCTCTTCCCCTCTCTCCATCAAAGCTAAAATAACGCCTTGTCTTACTAAGCTGCACGTTTTCTTCTGTTTGCAGTAGAAAGATAAAAATCATGCTATCGCCAGGTTAAATTCCAGATTGGTCATTCTCAGGGCATTTTCTCATGATCTGCAACAGGGGGTTTTCAGGGGAATGACAGCACGCTTACCTAGTCTGCTGTTATATATTTATTTCCTAGTGTGATAGATAACTGTTGTTGTCTGGAGTTGTTAGAACCATGTTCTGTCTTCTCAAGATTTGTTACAGTTCTTCCATTGACTTCATTGAGAGTTGGATTGGAAACGTAAATGATGTTCACCTCTCTCTTGGTCTGTACAATAGCAAAGGTACTCAGGCTGGTATCGTGTTTTCTGTCTGGTTTAATTTAGGGTTCATGAGTAATGAATTGTTAGGTTTTGTGAAGTAAGTAATTGAACACATAATCCAAAATACCTGTACCTGGGCTAGTTAAATTTGAGGGGAATAGAAATTGAAAAGGTTCCCAAACCCTCACTGAAGTAATACTCTGGTATTCTGTAACTGTAATTTTGAAATCCACTAAAATATATTACTATCTTCTGTAGCAGAACTTTGTAAAGTAGAAAAATTAAAGACATTATGCACCTTGCTTACAAAGGATATGTTGTGAGAGCTTCTTACCCATAAATATTTAACTTGGTTTAGTCTTTAACCTGAATTGCATTTTAATTAGAGTGAGTTATCCCACTTTTTCACTTGATTCAGGCTTTACTATTGTTGGGTGTGGTTTTTGTTGTGTGTTGTTTCGTTGTTGTTTGTTGTTTTTTTTTTTTTAAGATAAATGCTCAAATTCTTTCAAAATAGAAATTGCTTGTTAAGTTATGCCCAAGACATGCAAACTATAAATCTGTAGAACTGAGTAATATGAATGTTCATAGCCTTTATCAACAGTGAAAGATTCCACAAAACAAAACAGTCCTACCTAAGAGCTCAGTTTTATCTTTTTATTATGTCTTGCATTTTTATCTTACATTTTGTCATCTTTTTTTGGTGTAAAGGATTGGGTAAAATGAGATTGCGTGATGGGCTGAATTATTTAGGATATGTGTGTTTAACATATTTCTATGGTCTTAGGAAATGCAAGTAAGTTTTATATTTGTTCCTTGCCAGAGGGGTGTTGTGACACTAATTTAAAAATTGCTTTGTGTATTTGAAACTGAATTTTATTGGCTTCTAACTCTGACTTAAAAGATTCAGAGTATTGTATTAGCAATGGTGCAGATATCTCCATGCTCAGCATCTGTGCTGTTCTACTCTAGATAAATATTTTAAATGTTTATCACCAAAACCTCAAAGTATCCTTGCTGCACTGTAAGACATTTTATTAAAGTTTGCATCAAGTTTTGGTTTATTTTACTGCTTTAAATGTGCGTTGTCCTTGAGGCAGTTTTAAGATACGCTGTGCTTATGTAGCTGCATTCCGCTATGTTTGGGGGGAGGAAGCGATGCCATTACAGTGATGGTATCCATTCTAAACTCTTCATCCTTGACTAGAAATGGCAACACGGGTCTTGAATGGGAGTGGTTGTTTACCAACACTTAGAGCAGAACGGTGTTTAGTTTTAATTGTCAGTATTTTTAAACCTCTTAAATACTAAGTTCAAAACTAGGTTTGATTTCTGGGCAGTTTGGAGCTGGAAGGAAGTCTTTAATAATGACATCAAATCATCCTAATACATGATAACATGGTGTTATACTGACTGCTGTTTTAAATAGGATAAACATTTTCATTGCCATATAAGTACTTCATTTTATTTACTTTTCATGTAGAATGGAGTGCATGCATTTTTCATTACAGTGTTTTCTCTCTCATCTGATGTTCTTGTATAAATTACCTTTTTCTGCTCTTTTGTGTATTGATTTCTCTGTGTAAGTAACTCTCCATTAGCACATAATTTGCAGAAGACACACACTGAGACACTGAGAAATAAATTTTTAGCTGCTTATGTTAGTTTTTAATTTTAAATACAGGGTGTCAAGTGTCATGTGAATGTTTAGAGTTCAAGTGTACACCTAATACTTTTCTCCTGCCAGGGAGCATTTTGTTTAGTATGTCCAGCTCACCAGTGAGCTGATCTATGCAATGAGTCACACACTTGGACTCCTTGGATACACTGCAAAACAGGCAGGTCAGATAGATACTGTTTACAGTGCTCTGGTCTACTTTACAACTTTGCCCTGTTCTTGTGTGAGGAAAACTTCAGTGTTACCAAGATATCTTAAGGCTTATCATGGAAAATAAATGCATCATATAATCCTACCATGGAAAATGCAAAACAGTTGCAAAGGATTACCAAAGGTGTAGAAAAAAGCAAATAATAACACTGACGGAATTTGACAATACCGGTGAGTCTCACTGCTGAAATAGGTTTTTCTCCTAGTTCCTGTTACCTCCTGCTCCTTGGCAGTATCTATTTTCTTCAGGTTAGCCCAGTGAGGGGGCTGAAGAATACCACAGCCAGTGCAAGGGAGAGAGGGTGAGAGAGCAGAGCTGTGATTTGATTGTGTTAAATCAGAATGATTGCTTGTCGTTTTCCAGCTTATTTGACGGCTTTTCCTGAGAAGATTGTCTTCCTTGGTAGATAGTACATTTCTCAGGTTGCAGCTGTTAGACAAACTTCATTAGAGAGTACCCATTGCTGGTGGAACCTACTGGCTTATGCCTCTCTTCCTGAAGTCCTGCAGGTGGGTCCAGAAAAATGTGGCTTTTCTTCCTTGAAATTTAATCTTTCTCCTTCATCCAGGAGATTTGTTCTTCCTTTGCTCAGAAGAAACATTATTTCATTTTTCTGGAAAATGTGAATGTGTCTTCATTAGACCAAGTATTACCAGGTGTACTTGACCATCCATCTATATCCTTTCGTTCTTCAAGGAGGGATGAAGTTTAATTTTCTCTCTCTGACTTAATGTTCATTTTCATTGTCATTTATCTCATGTTGGACTTCATATACGCTGTTGACCAATATAGTAAGACATCTTTGTTTCCCATTTATTTGTTGGTATCATTTATGTAGCTCATTACTAGCTCTTGATGAAGAAAAGTTTGTTAAAAGTAGACATCTAATGCTATATTTTAATAAACAACATTGGTATGATTTTCCAGAAGTGCTGAGGACACAAAAATAATTTTGAAGCTCAGGAAAAACTGCAGAAGTATGCGTTTTCTCTTTAATCAAATGGAAAAGTAGAGATCCAACTAGGGAGATATTGAAGTAAATATTTGTTTACAGAAATTGCAACACCCCCTGCCCCTGTACCACCATCCCTGCCCTGAAAAAAAAAGGGTGGGGGGCAGGAAAGGTTACATACAATGATGTTATTTATTTGGTCATCAGTCACTGAAATTTATGAAATGTTAAAAAATGCAGTTATAGTTTTTTCCTGTACTTCTATTTTTTACATGGACTCAATCAGAGATTTTGTTTCCCTGAACATGAGAATGATTTAGGTTTGTTTTTCAGTAGAGTTGTCTTGTGATTGGTGTTTATTTAAAAAAAATATAAAATCAATTAAAGTTGAAACAGGAGTGCATTTCTCAACAGACACTATAGAGAATCTATACAAGAAAGATATCATTACTACTCTGGTCTCAATCAAAGCCTTAAACCACCTGAGATGAGAGACTCAAAATACATCTACTGAAAGCAGATTTAATTTTACATGGGCAGGAATAGTTTTCGTTTTATGGCAGATCTCTTTTCCATACTGAGTCCATGGTATTAAGTAGACAATTGCTCTCATCCTTTTCTTCAGTAAGAGCATAAGACTTCTCACTGTCCCAGTGATCTGGTCTTTTTTCTCTTTTTATACCAAGCATGGTTTGAACTGTGAAGATCTTCAAACCAGGTTAGGTTAAGTGGACAAGAAGCAGAGTGAGAGGAAAAGAGTGGGGAAAGTACAGTTTGGTATACCATCCCATGTTCTACTACTCAGAAGCTTTATTATATATTTATTATACTTTTTTTTTCTTTAAATGTCTATTGGAAATTATTAAATGTCTCTAATTTTTTGAAAATACACTATTTAAAACACCCTGTGGCGGTGTGTTTTTGCAATTTCTTTTTGCAGTGTGAAAAGAAATTCTCCTCCTTTGATTTAACAAAAGATTCTTTTGAATCCTCTTCAACTTAGTTCTTTGATTATGAGAAATTTTGTCAAATCATTCTTTATTCACTTTTTCCCCATCATCTGTTTCCAAACTGTTTTCTATCTCTGTATGCAATCATTCATTTTCCTGTCTGTACTTATAGAAGCCGTTTCATGCACTTTTTGTGCTTACCTTTCTTCTCTGTAGTCTTTATAGTTTTACTGTACATTTTGTCATATACTAAATGGAAACTTCTTCATGAGGTGATAACACCATAAATTCATAGTGAGATGAAGCTGTTTTCTGTTTCTGTCTCTATTTCTGTATTTATAATTTCTCATGGCTTTTTTCCTGTTGAATGAGTGTTTTCAGATAACTGTTCTTAGTTAGTCCAGCTTGTCTGTCTTACCTGGTGTTGTCCTTGACATTAGCTACTACATATGCCCTGCAGTGCTTTTCACTCTGTTTGTATGTCCAGACTGAATTTCACTTGCCATTTTATTATTCAGTGACACAACAGGTCTCTGCAACCTTTTTTGCAACCAGCTTTATTTACCAGAAAAAGCTATCCTGAATAATTTGCACTTCTACCAAACTATTCTTTTTCAACACCACTTAGTAATTTACTAACACAGATCCTATTCTGTGATTTTTGTCTTTAATTCATGAACACTTTCTCTCTTGTTCAACTACAACTTATTTTAGTGTCTTGCTTAGTGACCTTGTTAAGTGTCTGGACATCTGAATGTTTAATATCCAATTACTTACACGTGGTCAGGATCATGCCTTTATGATTTCTAGGCATTTGTCAATTTGATTGAAACTGGCCAGTGGGTTAAATGTTTCTGGAGCAGAGGAGACAGACGTAGTGAGATATAACCTTTCCTGCCCAGGCATAAAATGTGAAGGTGAATGTTTAATTTTCATAGCAAATAAAGGTAAAAATACTGTGTGATTTGGTAGTGACTCTTCTTGTCCACCTGCCATATACTGTCAGAGAAATCCACTTCTGGATTCAAAAGCGTCAGCCCCTGGAGCCTGTACTTGGCTCATGCCTCTTCCTTTGATTCTGCCACATCTTGTTTTCTTTTGGGGAAATTTTTTTTTAGTTTCCTACCTGAAAGCTGGAATTCAATGTCATGCTGTCTACTGAACACAGTCTTGATCTCACCTACTTCCACTATAATTCAAGAACACCTTTTCACATTGTTTTCTTCAAAAGTGAATCTAAATGTATGATTCAAATCAAATTTAATTCTTGAACACCATGGGAAGATGTGATCATGTGACAGAAGGACTTAACTTGCAAGACTGGCAATCTAAACATGGTCCTGTTTAAACAAAATCTTATTAAACTCAGCATTTCTTTAGGAAATTTCTAGATCCTTTTGTGTTCAGCAAGTCAGTGTTTTCCCTTAAGTCAGTAAGACTCCTGATGCATAAAGCTTCCCTTCAACTTGAGCAATTGAAAAGTTTTTATACTTTTTGAATGTTTGTCAGGCAACTGGCTGTCATCACCTACCTCATAGTTAGTTATCTTAGGGGATAACTTTGTTGCCAAGGCAACCTCTCATTGACAAGAGTTGTGCTCATTAGGACTTTATTGTGGCAGGCAATTATATTTCAGTGGTGTAGCACTGAAGTCAGTGACCTCTTACTGTTTGTCTTGTGCTAACCGCAATCCGAAATAACATGAAACTCAAAGAAGGTAAGAATGTTAGTCAAAAAACAACCAGACTCTATTATCCTGAACTGTATATATAACTTTATGTACAGTGTTTAATGTGCATAAGGATTATATGCACAATGGAAAAAACCCATGTTTTTTAAAAAATAATTCAGCTTTTCAAAGTAATTTTAAAATAACACTCAATCACATTTATATAAACTCTTAGGTTTTCTCCTAGGAAAGAAGAAAGCCAAATGGTATTTGTAGAATTATAGTGATGTGTTTATATGATTGGTACTCTTTTATTGATCTTCCAGCTCTAGTTTGTTGTTCTTATTTATTTTGCAGTTTCTTACTGAGAGACAGAGTTCCCAAATTCCCAGCGAAAGCAGACTAAGTCCTGATTTTGAGCTGGTCCGCAGTCTTGCACAGAGCAATATGCACATTTCAATCCCAAACTGTGATCGAGTTATATATCCTCACCTTCCCCCATGCTGTCTTGTATATTTTGCCTCAACAAGAATTTAAAGCCCCCGAAAGTTAACTTCCTTTCTCCAGCAAATCGGTTTTATACCTGTGCCAGCCCTTCACCTCTCCTAATTGGGATCTTAGCCATGTCACTTGATACATCTTATAGCCCTGTCTTTGTTTTCACATTCTGTCGTGGCCTTGCAGGAAGCATCAATCGCAGCACTTTCTGTATCTCTGCTTGAATTCTGTACTACAGCAGAGCAGGCTGGGGACCATGAGAAATGCATATCAGGTTGCTTCTTGGAGTAAACGCCAGTGTAGTGGTGTTTATCTGAACTCCGAGAAATGTGCACTTACACGAGCGATTATAAAACTGACAGTAGCTGCCTGTATGAGATGCTTGACTCCCCATAAAACTGGAAGTTATCATCTAGCACAAATGCATGCTTTTGAATGGGTTTGCATATTCCTTACAAGTACGTGGGAATTTCTGGGTTTAGAGGTCTGTGGGATGTGGAACTCTGAGGTTCCTAGTCTCTGGCTTCCTGTGGACAGTGGAGCTGGGGTTTAGTTTGAGATGCAAATGAAAAAAATATAGGTGTCTTACTGTAAGTTTGTGTGTGTATCTCTGTGTCAGGTGTCTAAGCGTCCGTGATAGCTGATGGTTACCTAGTGAAGAAACTCAGAGGAGCCAAGAGAGATACTCTTTATGGCTTAGAGTGGCCGGTCAGCTGAATTCATTTAAGCTCCATTGAACATACTGACTACATCTTCAATACCTGTGCAGCTTACGTACACAGGGTGCTTGTAGACACTTTAATTTAGAAATGTTAATTTCAAAATGGAAGCACTCTGAGTTTCTGCCAAAAGTGAGTTAAAATTCCTTTCATAATATTCAAAAGGACGTATTTATCATGTGAAATTCTGGGCCATTAGATCAACTGGTTTTAAAGTAAGGTGTGGATTACAAATATGTTTGTGTATTGTTTTTGTCCATTTTTCTTTGGTAGCTTTCATTGACATCAAGGAGGATTCAGTGTGGAAAATAAAAGAAGGGACTAGATGTGTAGTCGTGCTATTTTATGAGGAAGGTATTTAGACATGCAAAAAATCCATACAAAATCAAAACTCAGTGGTATGCTTAGGGAAGCCTGTACTTTTTTTAGGTTCAAGTTCTTAATGAAGCTTCCAGTACTGTTGAAATACATGGTAGTTTTTCTGTGGCTAAATGGAATTTGATTGTTAATGCAGAGATGAGATGAAATACTTTCTGTTATACTTAAAGAATTTGATCAGTCTCAGAACTGAACAACTAATGAATTAAGTCAATTAAGCATGTAGTCTAAAGTGCTTTATTGATCAGGATCTTGATGCATGACACTATAGGATGATAATAGAATGTTAGATACAATCTAGAAAATATTTTTTTTTTGCTTCTTGGCTACTTTGAATTAGCTTGTGTTTCTAGAGAAACCCTTTGTCAAAATGAGCATTGTTCTGAAAGAGTATCATGAGTGTCATGTTGCTATACGAGAAGGAAGAATGGAAAATTGCCTTTCTCATATCCACATGCTCTTTAATTTTATGCATCTTTTAGGTTCTTAAATTTTGTAAGCAACCTTTCATAACACTTCTCTGTAATTTCAAAGGTAGTTTTAAAATTAGTATCTCTAGTCCCCATGTATTCCCTTAGTCTCTGAATTATATTTGTAAAAGTTCTCAGCAATGCCCGGTGGCAGAACAAGAGGTAATGAGCACAAATTGAAACACGTGGTATTCTATCTGAAAAAAACCCACACTTTTGCCCTGTGAACGTCATCAAACGCTGACATAGGTTGCCTAATTTATGGGGTGTCCATCCTTAGAGATATTCAGAAGCCAGCTGGATGTGGTCCTAGCCAACCCGGTCTAGGTGACACTGCTTGAGCAGGGTGATTACACCAGATGATCTTGGATGATCTCAGGAAGTCCTTTCCACCTTAAATGATTCTGTGAATTATATTAGACATAATTTAAACAAGTATGTATTTAAGAGTAGGTGCTTCATGTCTGTAATGTCTGTGTAGATTGGGAAGTCAGGAACCAAGAATTGATCACGTGCTTTTCTTTCACCTGATTGGAAGACATATGTCCACATTTGCTACTTGAGATGTCTGAATGAAGCAACCACTAGCACACATTTCTGCTTTTGCTTCCACGTATGCCATTGTCCGTTATTACAACTTTACTTACAAAGATCTTGTGCTTTCCTGCCCCACAATGAGCTGAATGGTAAGGTGAATGTCTTTTTGATAAGTGAGCTGTCAGAGGTTTCGTGATGTGCCATACTGCCCATCTTTGTGGTGATTTCACGGTTACTTTGAGATGATAAAACTTCTCTCTCTTGGTTAAGTTTTCATCCAGATGTATGTAATGATGTTGCTCCTTACATGACAACATAACCCGTTGTGTTGGCATAAATGGCATTGCATAAGCATGTGTGAGGCGGTGAGCTAGGTGAAACTACCTTTTCAGCAGCAGCCTTTGCTTACATTGTCCTCAAGCAGCTGTCGAACAAGTTTTTTGTAAAGAGCTGTTTGTACATGAATTAGGGTTTTTTCCCCCCTATAGGAAGTTTGCATACGTGGGGGGGATTTCCCATAGCTCTATCTCTGCTTCATGTGGAGATGTGAGCAAAACCATTCAGCCCATCTTCACCACAACTGATTGTCAGAGCAAGAATGCCCGTGTAGAGGTGAAGTATTATCGAGCACCATTCAAATACAAGGTATTTTATTCAGTTCAATGTGGCATTAAATGACTTCCCATTACATAGCAAATAAATTATTGTAGCTGTTCCTTAAACTCATCATTTGGTTCTACTTACAAATTTATTTTCCTATTCCTCTAAAAGAAGAGGTAATGGTTCCTAAATGGGGGAACTCCTGTGTTAATGCTACTGATGTGAACAGGCCAACAGTTTGTAGATTAACTGATTTTATGGTCTGGGTATTTTGTTAGTAAAATGGCATGGATAAAGGGAGAAATATACTTGGCTTGAGTAAAAAATACTGAAAATCTTCTTCAAAAAGCCTTGTGCACTTTAGCTTTAGTAATATGCTTTATTGTTACCCCAGATATTCAGTAAAGTAGGCTTGGTTAGTTAAATATGTCATATTTTAATCTCCTTTGGCTGTTGTTTCAACTTTTGTTGAGTGTATGGCTGTTCTCTGAAAAGGGTACTCCACAGTTTCTGTTGATTCAATAGTTGTTCTCTCAGGTTGTTGAGACCTACCTTAAGTCCTCTGACTGATCACCTCCCAAAGTATCACTACCAGATATGATGCTATCAGAATTTTATTCTGTTATTTTCACAGTCTGAGTCACACAGTTTCACATAAACCAGATGCTTAAAATAAGTAATATCAGTGCTTTTGAAAAGTAGGTCATTCTGTACCTACAGTATTGTTAAATGTTGTAACCCGTTTTAGTTCAGTTATTCCTGGTTTATCTCAACACAGTTGTTCTAGTGTCTGTATAACACTGTTTATTTTCAGTTATGAAATTTCATTTTATAACTGCCAATACAGCAATTTAAAACAAGTATGTGCAAGTTGAATAGACTGCTTAATTTTAGCTATACACAATTAAAAATCTGTAAGCCAAATGATGGCTGTAGTAATAGATAACCGTAAGTTTGTCTTCAGGGTATTTGTTCATGACAAACTGGTTTGTTGTTGATGAAAAGTACCTTTAATGATGCATGAAGAAGCACAGAACCAAACTATTGAGTACTGTCAACTGCCTGGTTTTACAACCACACGGATTTTACTTAGAGCAACGAGACTAAGCTTCCTTCATCACTTTAAAAATAGATTGTTATTATTAGATCTTAAAAACTTTCGAAAAAAAATTAAAACCCATTGTAAGTGTAGTTTTATGCATTATAGCAAAATAATTGCCATTGTCTTTGCAGGGTGTTCAGCTAAAATTGATTCAGTGTAAGTTATGCTTGTATGTTTCAGCATTTCTGCTTTTAGGTACTATTTTACAAAAGCAACAAAACCAAACATCAGCAACAAATAAACAAGGGAAACACTCCATTACAAGCATTCTTACGTGAAACTTTTTTGAGCTTACTGATTCAGGGTTTTCTTCTCATAACCCTAATGTTCTTCAACATGAGAGTTAGTGGAAGCAATACTATTGTATTCTGTTTGGGCTTGTGTTTGTGTCGCGGATGCAGGGACTCTCCTGTGTATGTCATGAGGGATGCAGAGTCAGTGTGCAATTCACAATTCCCAATGGAAGGAGCTGGAGCACAACAGGAAATTTGCGGGGCACCCCTGCAATGCAGGATAGTGCTTTTCCTTCTCACAGAGCCTGTCCTCACTGAGCTTTGCTTATATGTCTTAAGAGACTACCCTACAAGTTCATTAGTATTTTAAAACGGGAATCTAATTAGTTCTCATTTCTCAACCTCCTGTTAGTTATGCTGGCTGTTGGCATTCCTAGAAGTGAACACTAACAACTAAACCATGACCACCATTAGATTTTTGTTTTCCTTTTGTTTCTGATGTTTTATTGTTAAAACCTGAACAAATGTAAAATAATCTAATGGTATATCTTTCTCTGGTTTCTTATTTCACATTTATTAAAGCATCCATTGCTTACATGCAGTTAATATAGGTTATCTTAATGTGAGAGTGCATGATGTTTCCACCCTTGAACAGCAAAAATTTTTTAAAAATCAGAAGTGTTTATAGTAGATGAGAGATGAACAGTTGAATAAAAATGCAGACATTTTGTTACTTTTGTAAATAAACAACAAAATTGGAAATAATACTGAATATATGGTTTATATTATCATGCATAATAAATTTCTGAATAGCAGAGCTCCATCCAGATAAGAAACAAAATCAGTTACCATAAACTGTACTTGGAATCCAGAAATCTACAGTTGATACTACTTTACAAAACATGGTGGCCTCACTACCAGATGTAAAATAATTAGTACATATTCATGACAAAATTGTTTCATGTACTGCAGAACATTCCACGACACTGAAGGTGTAAGTTTGAAGTGCGTAGATTAACCTGACTTGCTTCCAAGCAGACTGTTTTAGTGACAAAGCTTTTATGCAGCCTCCATAGAAAATCTATTAAGCTTTGAAAATAATTTTTAATTCACTTCCACTGTGTAAGACATAGTACTTAAATTCATACACAGCCTTGGGGGTGACAGAAAGGACAAACTAGTATTCAACAAATTCGGTAAAAATAGCTTCTTTATAGTAGCATAGATACTTGTAGGTGGATTATGAAATTGGTATAATTACTGTTTGTTTCTGGAATGTGCAACATCGTTAGAACTACATGAAATATTAAGAACCTTATCTTCTTTTGTCTCTCCAGTTCTTTAACTCCTGGTACTGATCACTTCTTCCTTAATATTCTAGTCTTTCTTGTTTTCCTGATACATGACAGTCTTGTGCTTTGCTCTGCCACTTGCATTGCCCTTGACTGTCTGTTTTGAGAGCTATGCTGCCCTTTCTTCCAGTCTCACAGGGGTTCTTGATCCTTTTTTACTTTCCCTCTCCATTGTATTCATGGGTGATCTGAGGCTTTCCTACAACTTCACTGTCAACTTATGATTATGATTTGCATATCTACTTTTTTCCTGACCTGACTCCCGTCGTTAAGATGTGCATTTGAGACCATCTGCATGACAGTTCTCCCTGGATAGCTGATGACAATTACTGATCCCAAGAATTCTTTTTCCTCCTGAAAGCTCTTGGTTCTCTTATTTTGTAACTTTTTGTAGTAGATCCTGCATAGGCCGCCTTTGTGTAACATTTTTCTCATATATTTCCCAGATTATTTGTATCCTACTTTCCCCTCACAGAATTTCAAAAAGCCCAATTCTTATTCTTGTTTTGAACTTTTTGTCTAATACGAATCTCTCTAAATCAGAATATATAATTTGCTGCTTCTGTCCCTGGATCTTCCATCACTCAGTTCCTTCATTCTCTTGCCATTTTTCTCTGTAACTATCCTTGTGGTTATCCCAATTTAGTTTTTTTTAATCTCCCAGCGTTAGTTCAGGAATTACTGATCAAAAAACTCCAACTATTTCAAAGTGTGTATAAATCTGTGCTAAATTCTGGGTGTTGTATGTTTAACTGGAATCGATATTTTTGTAGTGTGAAACTGAAATAATGCTACATATGCTGCAGTATCTGGGTGAATATGAAGAGCTCTGAAAGTGATGCCTAATGTGACAGCAGTTGTGGACAGTGGTTTTTGAATTATATCTCATCTCAGCTGTCCTCTGGACTGTCTTTAGTCAGTGTTATTCCACTAAATCTTTGCTGCATTTAGCTGTTAAGATTAATTTCAACACAACAAAAAATTTCAGCGTAGGAATCCTCAGTTTGGTACTGGTTTAGAAGGTAAGTTGTCCTTCTGATTATTCAGATCTCTGAACAGAGTGTAGAAGAAGTACTAAAAAGTACAGTATTGAAATATTAGGTGGTTGTAGTGGTAATATGATTTAAGTTAAAAGCAGTTATTACTAATAATACCTGCACATGTCAAATTAATGCATTAATTTTATACTACTATCTGGTTTTGTTTAATAAAGCAGTTAACAGCTTGTACATGAGAATCAGTGGATAAGATTCCTTTCAAGTAACTCTTGTCTTCAACAGTGTTCCATAGGGTGTTAGTATCTTTCAATGAAGCTAAAAATCAAAATAGATCTCTCTAAAGCACTCACTCAAGGCTACGTACAATATCTGAATCACAACTTGAGCATCATTACTGTGCTGTGCTACTGCCATGACTTTGTAAACAATGAAAGAGTTTACAAATAAAATGAAAATAGCTGTTGTGGGAAACATGTCTTTCAGAGACAGTGACTCCGTATCTTCTGTTGCAGTTTTTTGAAAGCCACAATTGTAGTTGTAACTAGAGGAAGATAAATTTCAATTTAGGCTGGAGGTACATGGGTTAAATGCTCAAACTGTATTTTTCCACAGTAGAGAGGGGAAGAGTAGGACTTTATTTAAAAAGTTCATTGTAAGAAAGAGTAGCGTTCCTTATATAGCTTTCTCAGTTTATATTAACTGTGCTGTTGGAGAAATACTGAGTTTGGCACTCATGCAGATAGAAGTTGGGTTGTGTGTTGCCAGTGGCACAGGTTTATCATTCATGTATGCTGACAGTGCTTGCCAAAAATGCTTTTGGGAACTTCATTTGAAGGTAGCTTATGAAATGTGTTAAGAAAATATATTTTTTTTAAGTGGCTGCAGTTGAACACTCCAAAACTAGTTATTAATGAATTTGAACAATACCGTTTTCTCCAACATTTACGGTGTGCTATATGCTGAATTTAGCTACTATTATTTTGAATGGTGGAATATTATTGCACTGAGGATACTTCAACCCACTTTATCAGAGTAGTAAAGTATACTTGTATTTAGTTGATTACTGAGATTTCTTTTCATTCCATTTGCAGGGGTTCACAATGCTTTAATTTCACCCTGGCTAGCTTTTATTTCTCCAGTGTCTTAATCAGCACTGTCACTTCACCAACCTTTCTATCTTTGTTTCCAAGTCCTCTAATTGCAGCCTTCATATTTTTTCTCTAATTTCAAGGGAGGAAAAAAAAAAAAAGAGATGTTTTCTCTTTCTAGAACCATTAAGCCGTTGTTTAAAAGATATATTTTTTACAGCCATGGAAATGAGAACTTCCTACTTTTTTGAACAGTCTTGTGTTAATAGGCATGCTGCTAGCTTTGTTCTCGTAGGTGCTTATAGGCAGTATCCCTGCTGTCATGTGAGTTGACCTTGATTATATAAATTAGCACGTACAGCTCATGAATTCTTCAATTCTCATTTTGATATGCTGACACCTTTTAGGTTGTTTGGAGTCTGTGTTTGTTAAGGCACCTTCTTTTAAATTTTTCTCGAGAAGCATGATTTAGATGCAAGTGTGCATATAGATGCAACAAATATAAGTCTGCGTTTTGGTTTGCAGTAGTAGTGCAGTTCTGCAGCCAATTCCCCTTTTGTCCTCACTCTATTGGTTTGGTTCATGGAATCCTTTTGGTGTTAATTCCTTTCTGAGGAAATTTAACGGTAACATCTCTTTCAACTCTGCACCAAAGAGGCTCCAACGCTTTATGTCCCCTAATGGAGACATACCTGTCTCAAGGCAATGACTTGCACACCTTTGAACCATGTGAATGGTGGGAAGAGTGTATTTGAGGGCTTAAGGCTAAATCTAGTTTGAAGTAAAATCCAAGACTAAATTGAGTGTGAAGGAAGATACAAATCCAAATTGCATTTACTGCAGCTGTAGAAGCCTCAGCCCAAAGTATTGCCCTCAGTTACTTGCTAATGTAAATGCAGACACAAGCTTTCAGACACTCCTGTTTGGTCCATCTTGCATAGTCCTGGCTTAAGTAGGCATGATCTTAAGGCCAACGGTGTGTTTTGTTATTATATGGAGAACACTTGCATCTATCAGATGGCTCTTAGTCTGTATCTGATGTTACTCGGTGCATCTTCATCACCTGCTGAAAAGATCTAGACGTTGCGCACGTTTTTTCTATAGTGTTTATAAAAATACTATTTTTCTATAGTATTTATTCAGTATTTGTGTTTGGTTAACAGAAGTTCACATGTATCTAGTTTTGCTGTCAATACCATATCATGATAGAATCATTGGGTCTCATTTTTACCTTGTACAGTCATCGTGCAGCCATAAATCAGAAGCTAGTCTGTTGTTTATTATCGTTACTGTGGAAAGTAGTGTTGACATAGAAAATTTCCAAGTTTTAACACAACACAACATTCTGTATTGTGACAATAATAGAGTTGAAAACAAGGAAGACCTCTCCTTCAGATGCTCCAGATTTGAAAATAAGGATAGGTCCTCATTCCAACTTAAGTACCATAGCAGATGCCTCTCCTGCTTCTCACCTCATATTCCGATCTCCCCTATACCAAGGTGAGATTTGTTATGAAAGGATGGTTATAAATCTGGGAGGTTTGTGCTACCACTGTACCAGTCTGCATATTATTTTTCTTCGTGAATGGAATATAAATAATCTTTTAAAATACAAAATTTAGTAAAACTCAGAGTGGGGGGGAGAAATAAAGTAATCTTTCAATAACATTATGACTGCCGGAAGAACATATTCAAGGAGGCAAGATTTTAATAGATTGTTTCTTTTTCTGCAATTATTTCATATTTTCATATTTTGAACTTTCTGAATATTTCTAATAGAAGACAGAACTGCAGCATTATATATTCTTATTTACAACCTAGTATGTGTCTGTAGAATATAGAATATACTTTATTTACAAGCCATATTGTATATATTTCAATTTGTGACTTAGTAATTTTTTCTTGTATAGCTTAACAATTCTGAAAGTTGTCGTGTTATTTTCCATACATGTAAACTAGTTACAAATTCCATGTACGTTTTTCAAATATAAATGTGTCATCACAGACACACACATAGGTAGGTATGCTTCACTTCTGTTAATTTATTCGAGGGGAGTGTGTTTATAAATGCCATCATCCTTATACTATGTGTTTCAATTCACCTTCCATGAAAACTTGCATTGGAAAGATGTAATTTTGGTGCTTTTCAATTCAAATGCAGCAGCATCCACTACAGAAGTTGCAGTACCTGTATTTCTAGGGGTGTTCTATATTCTTGAAGCTGATTGATTGTGTTAATCTAATCAAACTGTCAAAGCAGTCCTTCTTACAACATTCTTCTTCATAAACCCATTAAGCATTTGAACTCGGAAGCCTTTTATACCTTTTCCTCAGCAGAAAGTAAGCATGGATCACAGTCAAAGTGACAAGGATTTAGAAACGAGAATGTTCAGAAAGATTTAAACAGTAAGCTGGTATATCGCTGTGGGAAATGAACAGGAAAACCCATATCATGCCAGTTGCTCATCAGTAATTAAAATATGCGTCATAAACTTATAGCTGATACTTTAAAAAGAATTAAGTTACGTATTTTGTAGACTTTTAATATAGCATTTAAATCAAAGATACTTTTCTTTTTGAGGATAGGTGATTAGGAGTGATTCATACAAAGTCCACATTATCTTCCTGTCTGATGATTTCTCAGCCTGCAGATTAAGTCATATTTAAAAACAGAGATCCATTATAAGAGGTTCATTTCTAATTTTGCTGTGAGATTGGTTTTTCTTCCTACTGACTAAAATTGAGTGGGGTTTGTTTTGTTTGTTTTTTTTTTTTTTTTTGAGGGAGTTTGTAAAGAATTCCAGCAAACTGTTGTAATCCAGAAATAACTAGAAAATAGTAACAGCACCTATAGCATTGGTTTAGGTGATTCTGTATAGAGATTAACTTCTACAGAACTGTCTCTGGGTATTTGAAAATGTCTTTTTTAGCCTTGTTTCTTTGAAAGTCTGGTATCATCTTTTGGTAGATTTTTTTTTTTTGTATTAAAATTCAGTCAATTGTAATTAGCTTTATTTTTAATTGCTAAATCTATTCAATTTTTTTTTAAAGTACTTTCTCAGCTGGACTGAGGATTTCAGTGGAGGGGAGTAAATAAGACAGAAAAGAAAAAGACATGTCTAAGTGTCATTGTATCCCAGTATACCTCAGATATACTTAGTTACTTTAACTCTATTTGTCATTGTTTTCTGTTAAATTACATCAGAGACAGTGAGCATAGAGGAAATAATAATAAATTACCACAACTGTTAATAAAATGTGCAATTGGAGATAAATTGCACAGAGCAGAAATACTGCTGTTGGGGAGAAAATTACAGGGTTTTTAAAAGAACACTGGACACATTTCAGGCTAGTGTGCAGTTAAAGTATCTTTGGTGAAACTTTTTTGTTACTGATGTTGAAATAATACTGTTGTTGAATAGTTATCAGTTCAGAGAAGGCAATGTAAGCCCCTGAGAAATATTAGTGGGAATGTATATTTTGATATAACAATATTTCTCCGTTATTCACTGTGAAAGACTTACTCTGTTGATTATAAATGTAAAAAAAGTCATTCAGTTACTTTCAAATGCACAGTGGCTGAAGCTGAAATAAAACAGATTTTCCTTTATTTCATATCTCAACAAGAGACTATTATCTGGTATTGTAACAAGTAGGAAGCTTTCAGATTAAAGTACATATTTTAAGTTGATGAACAGCAAGCACTGTAGACACGTTTTTCCTATATGGGCTGTCTGTATTTACATTATGTAAATGTTACATATTTAGCTTTGAACATGACATTATTTAGTATCTTGAAAAGTAATCAGGAGAAGATGAACAACAGGATAAGTAAGCCTGCAGCTGATAACAGCTCATTCAGGATAAGCATAGTAGTAAATATATGAACCAAGGAAAGTAAAAAGACCTTCTGAGACAAAGTAGCAATGATAAAATTGCACTTGAAATTCCCATTCATGTAAGTTTAAAGTAACACATAAAGTTTTGGGGAGAAAAAGGAATTTCTATTTTTTGTACATAATTATTAACCATGAACTGTTGCCACTTAGGAACCGGAACTTGAGATCATAATATTTCCATGAAAATTTTGGAATGGGGAATAAAAGAGAGCCTAATTTTGCTGTTATTTAAATCCATGGTGTTCCAATGGCAAGGGATCGAGGTTGGAGGAAGTCGTGAGTGAGTGAAAATGAAGAATTGCTTCTTCTGAGGACTCCTTAGCCTGGAGAAAGAAATGTTGAGATACGAATAGAGTACAGGTGTGCAAAATATGTGTGATATAGGAAAAAGTTTAGTCACATTTAAAACCAGGTGTCAGGTTCAAACCTGAGAAGATGCTTCTTTACACAGCACACAGTTTGTCTAAAATTATACCAAGAAATGCAAAGTGGACGCTGAAAATTGGGGAGCACTTTTTTTTTCACACTATTTCTTAACATACAATATTGATAATGAAGGCTTTCTGCTAATTTACATATTCAAATAGAAAAACATAAAATGTTGATTTGCTAGATATTGATACCCAAATCTCCCAGTAAATCTTGTCTTGTTTTAAAAACAATATTCTGAAATGTGCCATCCTTTGTTTTTCAAGTGTATTTTTTTCCTGCTCTTTCTTCCACATGCATTTTACTCTAGCACTTGTCAACCTAACCCAGTAGGGAAAGCTAACTTCATTTGGTTTCCAAATGTGAGGAGAGGGTGAGGAGAGCTGGCCTCTTCATTCAGTCTGGGTCAGCAGGTTGCTTGATTTGCTGACAAATAAGTGAGCAACTTGTGAAGTGTCAAGAAAAAAAATCAATACAAATATTGCATGTAAAATCTGATTGGTATTATAAGTAAATTATGTCTTTGTTTTCCAGTTAAGTTAAACCCATTACCCCTTGTCCTGTCACTACATGCCCTTGTAAAAAGCCCCCCCAGCTTTCTTGCAGGCCCCCTTCAGGTACTGAAAGGCTGCAATAAGGTCTCCCCGGAACCTTCTCTTCTCCAGGCTGAACAGCCCAACTCTCTCAGCCTTTCTTCATGGCAGAGGTGCTCCAGCCCTCTGAGCATCTTCGTGGCCTCCTCTGGACTCACTCCAACTGGTTGATATCTTCGTCATGTTGAGCTCCTCAGAGCTGGATGCAGTAGTGCAGGTGGGGTCTCACAAGAGCAGGGTAGAGGGGGAGAATCCCCTCCCTTGACCTGCTGGCCACGCTTCTCTGGATACAGCCCAGGATCCAGTTGGCTTTCTGGGCTGCCAGTGCGCACTGCCGGCTCATGTCCAGCTTTTCATTGACCAGTAGCCCCACCTCCTTCTCCTCAGGGCTGCTCTCAATCCGCCCATCCTGTCCTTGTGTTTGGGATTGCCCTGACCCATGTCCAGGACCTTGCACTTGGCCTTGTTGAACTCCATGAGGTTGGCAGTGGCCCACCTCTCCAGCCTGTCCAGGTCCCTCTGGATGTCATCCCTTCCCT
Source organism: Rhynochetos jubatus (assembly GCA_027574665.1). Taxonomy (NCBI): domain Eukaryota; kingdom Metazoa; phylum Chordata; class Aves; order Eurypygiformes; family Rhynochetidae; genus Rhynochetos; species Rhynochetos jubatus. The sequence goes on from CM050652.1 coordinate 17,232,909, forward strand.
CCAGCATGTCAACTGCACCACACAGCTTGGTGTTGGCAGACTTGCTGAGGATCTAAGACTGAGGTTAGGTCTAATGACCTAAGTCTAGGTTATTAACAGAAGACTATGCAAAGTTATATTGCAGGTGTTTACTGTAGTAAATTTTAGTTTCCACAAGGGACATGCTAATGAGGAATTTAACAATTGCTCATTTCAGTACTGAAATGTAATGGTTATTTGTTTTCTTTTAGATGTGTTTGAATTTATATTTGTATTATTTAAGATACTCTATGTACTTTATCACTTTAGATTTTTCCAGATTAGTCAGTTTGTTGCTATAAATGTTTTTTCCAAATTTCCAAAAATTCTGCTAGTATCCATCGAAAAGTAGACTTTGTTGAGTTAAATCTTCATTAAATGTTTTCCTCAGTGATACAGTAATTTTTTTGATTTTGCCCTTACTCTGCTTCATTGGTTTCAGGGACACAAATAACACCTGATTCAGAAAGTTTCATATTTAGGAAGAGTTCTTGGAAGCGTGAAGTGTGTCACATGGAAGTATGCTTCCTGAAGTAGTCTTTACTAAAGCACATGGGGTCAACTACAAACTTAATCTCATGCTTAATCCTGAAACCGATGCCCAGTTCATTAAGGTTGTGCAAAAACGGTGTGTTAACAACCTTGAGAGGTCTTTACCTCATCTTCTTGCAGTCTGCCTTTGGCACAGCCTAGTTCTTTGAATAATGGTACTTCCTGGAATCAAGTGTGAGCATGAGTGTTTTCTTCTTCTCCTGTCCGTGGGAGGTTTGGGCTTGTGGTATCTCAGCTGCCATTCATTTCCTTCCTCTGGCCATGGCTTTGAGGAGGAGCCTGTTCTAATTTAGCTTTACTGTTCACTAGACATAATTAAGCTTAAGCAAGGCATAGGAAGCTGGGCAGAGCGAGCTGGGTAGTCCCATAATGTGCTTATGCGAGAGGAGGGCAGGGGCTGACTGGCCTCGTTAGTAGCAATAACTCATGTCTGCTTTCCACATGTGATGTCATTCAGTTTTACTGCCTGCAGGTGCTAATAACTATTTGTTGATATAATTAGTATCATTGTTATTATAAGTTTTTGTAGCTCATCTATACTAAAAAAAGAGAGCCTCTTCACTGATTTCTATCAATGTCTTCTCTTCCTTACATTACTGGGAAAGAGTGTCACCAAAATACTATACACTGAAGTCTAGCACCACGGAAGTTGTAACTTTAGCTATGTACTTCACAGGGGAAGGTGTTTTGTAGAACTCCATCCTGAGTTTTGATCTTTTCACAAGCATGACTGAGAGGTGGAGGAGACAATATTTCAAACATTCCTACTGAAAAACTTGCTGTTTATGTCACTGGAGTGTTGTAGCTCCTCAAGAAAATGTCATCACTGGAGTCCCTCATTAAGATTTAATGTATCTCCAGTATGCTGAGATGTCAGTTCATGTTCTCGAAACAGTGTTCAAGAGCCCCATTCACTTGGCACATCTATGCCTTATTCCTGAGAAGGGGCACAAAGGTGGTTCTCTGCTTTTACAAGTAGGAGTTGATGCTGACATACTTCACAGCAGAGAGATTTCACTGTATTTCTGTTTGCTCTAAAATGGACTGTAGAGTGTATTGCACTATTGAAATAATCTGCTTCTGGTCAAATAACACAAAAGCAGTTCACAGTCTAGAGCACCATCCCTTCTCTTCATCTTTAACAGAACAGCACAGGAATTTAAAGAAGTTCACTTGCAAGGACGATTAAAAAAAAAAAAAAACAACATATAAGAAAGTTAACTGAGGGGGAAAAATTAGAATATCTTAATGTAAGGAAATAGAAGCATAAACATGTAGGTTTTGGGATTATGAAGTGTGAGCTATACAGAATGAATGGACTTGCAACCTGCTGTTATTTAAAAAAGTCCTAAAAAATGAACGGGATTTATTAAGATAGTTGTTGCATTTTGTTTGCCAAGCTTCCCGATGTCTTTCCTCCTTCCAGCCATTCTGTCTTATATTTTCAACATTGTGTACATTTTTCCCTGTCATTATGAAAATAACTTTTGATTGAAATATTTTTAAAATATTTAGTAGAAATAACCTTTCTAGAGGAAAAACACCGTTTTACAGCTGGTCAGAAAGTGGATTTTATCATAACTCACTGTTGAAATACAGATTTTTGTAAAGCATTTCATAATATATTTATTACTCAAAATCCACCAGTATATTTGAGCTAGAAAAATACAATTTTGTTTGTTCTTCACAGATTACTTTCATGATGGAATTGCTGATTATGTATTTGAAACTACAAAAATAAAAGCGAAAAACTCTGTCCGAGTCAGTCCTAAAAAGCAGTATGAACTTATGGATGACAGTTCGGTTTCCTGTCTGTATCGTCTGGTAACTTTGTCGATATGGTAGTCTAGATCCTGGAGGCATACTAGTAGAGATTTGATACCATGCTAAACCCCTTCTTTTGGCTAAAGCAGTGTGCACAACAGCCAACAGTACAGGGAGGAGACAGGCTGAGCTACCAAAAGATTCTACTTAAAATAAATAGAATCATCCATTTTTGGATCTGTATCTCTTGTTTTCTTCTCTTTAGTATAATGAGCAAGAACGAGTCTATGCTTAGGTCCTTGCATCAGCAAAAATAAAAAGAGCTTAAGGAGAATTGATTGCTAATAGATGAGACACTCTGTACTGGGATTCTGAGTATCTTTCTCACTAGTAGAATAATTATTCCACCCATCCCTTTATTCTGACGAATGGCACACAACTGCTGCCAGTTAAGTCTATTAATTGCATCCTTCATATCAACTTCTAACTCTTTCTATTAAACTGCTATATGCTCTATTTAGTATGTTATTCCGTAGATATGTTTCTTAGCATTCATGCTGAACAGATATTTATTTTTGTCATGCATGCATTCCTCTGCAAGAATGAGGGAGTGTGAAAGAATGTGTTGAGCAGTGTCAGATGAAGCTCATTGCTATTCTAACAGCATGACTGCGCTCCTTTAGGAGGGCATTCAATCCTTGGCATTCATTCCCTCACACTGATGTGATAACAGAATAAAGGAGCTTTACAGCTGATTGAAGTCAAGTAGTAGGGCCATTGTAAAGGCTCACAAGAAGATTACTGATGAATACCATTACTTCTGGAGGTTGGACTAGCAATTGTGCATGTCCACGCTTTCTTATAGAGTGAACAATGAAAGAGAGCGTGTGATAATAATTATGAATTAGCTATGCTTGCTTTTTCTAGAGGGAATATGGTGATGTCCATTTGACTTCAGAGTGCTAAGAATTATGTGATGTTTACCAAGCTTTGAGAAATCTTCACTTTTAAGTAATAATTGGAGCTGTGGCTGCATTATTTCTCTAGTTCTGAACAGCAGAATAAAGAAAATGGGGCATGATATTCTGTTTTAGTCTGGAGTCAAAAGGTGTTTGGCCACTTCAAGATTTAATGAAAATGCATCGTTTTCCCCATCTTTTACACTGCAACATTCTCATTTTCCTTGCGACAGGAGACAGATTGAAAGCTTGGAATTTATTGCAGTATATTGAACATTCCTTGCTTGTAAACGAAGCAGATGGCTGAGATAAAATCACAGGCTCGTCTGCAGTTTAGTTTGGCTGAACGTTGTTGAAACTAAAATACTTTGTCTGTCTTTTCTTGAAGAGAGAGAGTATATAAGGAAACATTACGTCAAATTCCCAGTTTGACTCTCTTTTTCTGTTATGCTTGTAAGCAATGGTGGAAATAGAAGACACAAAAATGTTGCAGGAATTCTTTCATGTGCAAGATGATAGTTCTCAGCTACTGGTACTACCTCTGACAGGACCCTGGATACTCAGCAGAACCTCGGGTTGGCCTGACCTTGGAGGTGGGTTAGCACAGCTCCTTCTCTTTCCATGAAGGTATTCCAAAAAGGCTTTTTGAATTGTTTAAAGGCCTTTTTTTGTAGTAGAAGTTAGAATAATCAGTTTCTTTACTAGTCACAGAATTCTTGCTGTCTATGAGAGAGCAGAAGTAAAAGGAGTTTATAGGCAACGCTACAATGTATTGTAGTGAATGTGAGGTGTATTTCAAGACAATGCTTGCAATCCAAACCAAAACACTGCACTAGCTGTGCCCTTAATGACTTTCTGAATCCTGACAAGCTCCTCAGAGTCCTCTCCAGCCTTTACGAGTTTTCTTTCATCCAACGCTGCTTCCCGATCCTCTCATCAGTCTTTTTGGCTCTGGTTGGTGCAGGATCCCAGTTCTTTGCTCTAATTTTTCATCTGGTCTTCACTGTGGTCACTCAAATTTTCCTTCCTAGGTGTCCTCAGTTGCTTGGAAGGAAGCTCTTAATGGATCTCATTTTCCCTGCAGCGGCATCATCCTGATCTCCTGGTGTCTGTTTTTGAAAAGGAATATAACCCACATAAACTGAAAACTTATATCAAACTGACAGTCTTTGACAATAGTCTTAAATTGGATCATCATAAATATCCATATGATTACTGTATACTTTATTCTATAACTTTAATATATATTCCATTGGTTTTGATAGATGACAATAATTAGACACTATGCTGTGATTTTTTTTGTCCTTTATCTGTCTTTGAGAACAATAGCAATAATTCCGTAGATTTTGTTGATACCTCTGAATGAAAAAGGTATTATGAAAACTAATAAATGGAAATGATGCCTCCAACTGATATTTGCTTTGAATTTGTTTATAATGGAACTTTTATGAAACACAATAAATAGTATTGAAAATGCAAGTTTTATGTAGTATCTTAGGAAATAGTCATAATATCTTGAATAATCTAAATAGATATGAAAAGCTATACAGCAGGGTTTTTTGCATTGTAGGCAGAAATAAATAGTTTATTTTGGAGGAGCATGGCCTAGTAGATAGGGCAATAGAGGTAACAGTTGAAATGCCTATGCTTTCTTGCCGTTTCATTTAAATACTCTGGGGATTTTTTTGGTTGTTGTTTTTTTTGTTTGGGGTTTTTTTTTTTTTGCAAAAAGTTATGGACAAACATTTCCAGATAACATCAACAGTCTACTATTTTTTCTTTTCTTTCCAAAAATGGAGAACAGATTTTTTTTTTTATTTTCGTATAAATTAAATACATGTCATCTGAACAAAAGCTTCAGAGTATCCTTTAATAAATTCTCATGTAGCTGAAAATAATTTCTATACATTATGCTGAAATACCCTTTCCCAAAATTAACTAGCATTTTCATAATTGAGGCTTTAAGTTCTAATAGTCTTCATGTTTGTTAATAAACAGGTTTTTCTTCTTTCTAACTAGATTCTTTCTTTGTTTGTAGTAATTTATCACACCTGCAGAAAAGTGGTGTGTTAGTGGGAAAACAAATCAATCTGTCCTTTCTGAAAGGTATAAACAACTTTCACTAATGATATTTTTTTAAAGCTTAGATTGCAGATAAGTTGTCTCTTAGGTATGTTTTAATTTCATTTTAATATTTCAGGAAAAAATTGTTTTCTGGGGGTGATGGCACTGCTGTTTTGTTTTGAAATAATCCAACACCTGCCTTTTAATAAGAAATTATCATAATTAAAACCTTTGATTTTGTTGAGATTTCCATAAGATACAATTTGAAATACATTTTGTTGCATGACATCATATAAGTTTTTGAAGTTCAGTATTTAAGTGCGGACTAAATGTATGATTGCAGTACATACATATTTTTGAAGTATTCAGTGTGATTTTTAGTATCTTTCTGAATACCTGCTATGTAAATTAGGAATGTGGTAAAGTGGATTTCGGTTTTTTGACTTGCAGATTCCATTCCCCTGTGGTACTGAGTCCCGTTTCATTACACATGCATTCTTGGTTTCTTTTATTCTAACTGGGCTACAGATTTTTTTTTTTCTTTTTAATTCTCTCTGGTCCTGTACCCTTGATGGAAACAGAACTCTGCAGTTTGGATCCCTGTAGGCGCTCAGTGAGCAGTGTGTGACAACCTTTGCTTCCCGCCTGTTTCCATAGTAGCAGAACCTTGTCGTTTTTCAGAAATGAGTATTAATTTGGTTTATAGTTTAAGACCCCAGGGATGCAGAGGCTTTCAACAGCCTTCTAAGACTAGCTATGCTTTATTGAGGTAACATGAAAAATAAACAGCCCTAGAAATGTTCATGCCAGATTCCTTGCTCTCTGAAAGCTGTGGCAAATGCAGATCCTTGAAAGGTATGCGGGATCCATCTTCAGTAGCTCATTGCTAGTCCTCATAATTGTAAAACTTCTGGAATCAATTAATTGTTTGACACCACTATTTCCATCCCTGTGCCTGGACAAGCAGTTCCTGCATGACTCTGGGAGTCTCTTTGGTGTATAAATCTTCAGTAGAACTTCATGTGAGCAGATTGCTTTGCTTTGCAGCTCATTTTACAATGCACATTGGTTGGTTAGAACATGTTTATTCCAGCTGAGAGCAATGTACTGCCTCCATTTGGAATGAGCTGCAGACATTTTTTGTTTTAAGGTATGGAAAATTTAATTGCTGTAAATATGTTTTTGATTTTTTTATTTATTTTTTCCTACCTATTTCACCTGTTTGATATTAATTTCAGGTTACCAATGTACACAAAGTTACTGGGGATGAGTTAGCTGTGTAAAGAAAATCTTGCGGCTAGGTACCAATGAAGCTGTATTTGCAGCTTAAATGATGTCTGACATATTAAAACATCGGTATTTACTTAAAGTTGTTTGAACACACAGCTTGACATCCTTCTTTCTGACATTTTGGCAAATACTGTAGTCAGATTTTAAAGCCTAAAAGTTCAGAGTCTCCATTGCTATAAGCAAAATCATGTGGAAAAAGTTCTGTTTATCTCCTTTGAAAAATATTATAAAGCTGAAGGAGAGATGCAGTAAAAAATTACATTTTCATGACACATGCCTTAATAGATAAATCTGCTATTTTAGTTCACAACTTGGGTAGATAATATTTTGTTTGGTTTCTGTTGTAATTTTCTAGTGACTGACTTGTTATTTTGTTAAATATTTATGTTGCTAAATATTTGTTGCTTTCATGTTTTGTTGATAAAATTCATCCTGAAGCCTGGCAGCATGTTTTTTTTTTTTTTATGATTGTCTTACTGTTGCTTGTTACAACTTAATAAAAGAGGTTTCAAGAAAATCATATGGAAGTATAATTTTTTTGTTTTGTAATAGTAAAACCTGGATTCAGTAAGAGTCATTTATAACCTCAGTAGGCACTCTTTTGAAAGCTTGAATAAAATAAATTATAAAATGCTTCTGAAAATTTGGACTGATGTTTAGGAATCTAATGCATTATGCATTGCCCAGGTTGTTTCAGTAGGACTAGTACTGTGCTTTCAAATTATTTGGTCAATCGTTCTTGATTAAGGAAATTGCAGCACTACTACACTAGATGTTAACTGTGAATTTCAGCTGAAGATTATGAGCCAAAATGTTCAGTCAGAAAGCTTTTCTTTGGATCAAAGCTGTCCTCCCATTTATGCTGCTTAAAGCCGTGGAGCTGTAGTGATTAGGACACTCTGACTCGCTTTGTCGTTTGTTGGAAGTGTCTCAAGTTACTGGTATGGAAGACTCAGCCCTTTAAATGTCAACATGGATTAGTTGAGAGATGCTGGGGGAAAGAAAAAAGCAAGCCATGTTTATTGACAGCAGGAAGAGATTTGAATGACTTAAACATCAAACTCTGGTGATGTCATGTCAAATGTGACAAACACAAAGCTGAATGGGTTACCTCAGGCTGTTAATATGAAAGAAGCTGTTGTAGAGCAAGGGCTTTTCAAGCTACTCAGTTGTGCTTGTTTTGTGATGGAGTAAGGTCCAGGGAAAAAAAAACCAGCCCAGGTTACTCGTAATATTAGAAGTAATAAAGTTGTCTGCAAATGGTAATATCTTAAATTTTGCCTCCCTTTCTGCTGTATTTACACTGCCACAGGATATTCTTGTAGAAGCTTTTCTCTATACTTAGGAAAGCATTGACGATTAGTGTATGATACACACCTGAGCTGGAGAAAAACATGAGAATATTACTGTCTCATAATTGCTCAGAGCTCTTCAGGGTCAAACCCAATCCTTTACTTCTCAGAGATGAGACTAGTAGCATCAGAGTTACCTCCAGAGAACCTTGCTAAAGCAGATTGTGATAACTCTACAGGTGTTGCTGTTCCCACATAAGTCTTTTGCTTCATGCTGCTGTCTTCAATCAGTGATTGGGTGTAAAGACTGGTTATTTGTGCAGACTGACTTGATTGGTGTGCTGTCCACCAGCTTCTGATTTTCAGCGTTTTGAGAAGATTAAAATCAAGGAGCTTACCTCGATTCAGCATCCTGAGAGGTACTCAAGTACTGAGCAGACTATAGCGTCCCTTGAGACACGTTGCATCTTCAGAACAACAGTATTATTCACAGGAAATTGTTGACGCTAATGAAGTCAATTATATTTAGTGGGTTTAGTTTCTCATTCAGACCAGAGTTCAGCTAAGCTGCACCCTCTCATCACTATATTCTATTTCTGGACTAACCAGTTGGTGGATGGGAATAGAAGTGGTCTGAAGAGTGGTTTTTTGATCAGCTTGCTGATCCTTTGTGTTAACTGTTTAGGTAAGAAGCAGCTTATCTTATTCATCCAGACAAGATCAAGCTCCTGGTGATAACTATCAAGTATCTAATGAATTTAATTAAAATACATGCATTATTAACATTTCCAGCTGTGTTATTGAGTGCCTAGCAATTTTCAGATACTTGGAATGAGTAATGGTGTTGGCTTTTCAGTTGCTTTTGACATCAGCCCTTTTATAAACCTGCAGTTATGCAGAATCATGACTGTAGAGCCTGTGTGCTGGACATAGCTGAGCTGAAGAGCAGCTGAATAATGTTTTCAGAGGCTGTGCTTTTTCTTCTCGTTAATCAGTGAAGATGCTGCTGCATTCGGTAACTGCCTACTTTAGTTTCTGTGGCATTATTAGAATGTTAGTTTTAATAGAAGCTGAATGAAATGTCAAGCATGCAGGCCAAGGAATGGTCTTAAGCAGTCATGGTCCCAAAAAGCTTGGTGCAGTTAGATCATCATCACAAGCCAAGTTTGAGCATTCAGCCAAAATGCCATCCCTAAGTAGAGACTGATTCAGATAGTGTTGCTCTTCAAGGAAGCAGTGTTTTTGTGAATAAGTGTTAAGACTTTTGCAGGCCAACAAGTAGAGGAAGAGTCTGATTCCAACTATTTCTCTAGAGGAATAATGTTGATCAGAAATTAAGGATACTGTTATTAGTTTGTAGAATGTAGTTGAATGAGGAGAGAAGGGGATGAAAAAAAGCTAGTGGTGTATCTTGAGTATCTTTATAATGGTTGTGCTAGAAACTTGGGTGGTGTTCTTCAGTCTGTGTCATGACTTTGTCATGGCTAAGCTTAGTAAGATTACCTTGGAAAACAGGAAAGGAAGGCAATAGCTCATGGTTAGTAATAAAGACCTTTTTGGTATTTTGATTTTTGCTATGCTATCCACTTACCACCTTAGTTAAGAAGACCACCTATTAGAAAACATGACTGAATGTGATACAAATATTTGTTCATTCTCAGTTCTTATGATGTGTTCTTTGAAAGAAAGAAAAAGTAATTGAAACAGTTTGCTTGAAAATCTAGTTGTTGTTACTAAAAGGAAAATAGGTTTTTCTTAGCCCATACAAGGTTTTGGTGTCAATGTCACTTTACGTTCAGAATCTAATAAGAAATCTTTACGGAACATTTATATATTACATCGATGTAATCATCCCTTAATTTTACAGATGTGGAAATTTGAGGATTGTAGGGTTTCTGTTCACTGCACAAAATTAAGTGATTTCTTTATTGGACTGCTTAATACGCTTCACTCAAATGACCAGCAATAGTGTTAATTGCAATCAAAATACCAACTTCTGTCCAAAAAGGCAAGTAAGCCTCCATATCTGGAATCGACATGTGTGGCCTAAAACACACTGAATGACAGGATGTCTTTGAATTACATGTTGGCAGTGTGTCAGCATATTCCTGTTATTTGCTGAGAAGCTGGAATAAGCAACTATTGATTTTTAATACTGTTGCTTAGATGTTGGGTTTGTCTTTCAGTATAAATATGTTATGTATTTTTACAGTTAGTTATTGAAATGATTTTTTTTTTCATTTGTGAATTGTTAAGCTAATGCTTTTTATGTTTTTATAGGTCTGTTTTGCATAATTAATAACTTTTATTAAGGCTAATAATATGATAAAGCTAAATTCAGTTAATCAAACCATTATACAACTATTTCAGTATCTTTGAAATCCAGGGGCTAAAAGCTCTAGTGTTTGTCTTGAGCATGGATTATGTGTTTCAGCAGTAAGTGATAACCGATGACTATCTGCAGAAAAGGATATCATTGTGCTCTTTTTAATGAACTAACAATTTCATACAGAAAATTCAGCAGTCCCATTGTTTAGAATAAAGGGGTGCATGTAAATGAGACCAATGCTGAAATCATATTTAAACAATACTCACAGTTCTTCTATTGTGTCCATTAATTAATTTTCCAGCATCAAGGTTCTCTGGGAATGAACTGCAAAAATAATTAAAATGATACATGAGGTAAATATTTTAGAAATGCAAAAGGTGAAATATGGAAGTAGTTAAGTAAATATTAGTCATACTGCTTATACATACACAGGTGGAATAGTTGCCATATTATTTTTTAATCAAAGGTGCCTGTCCTTGTTTCAAACCAGTGGTTTGCTTAAAGCAGGGTAACATTTATGTAAAAGTATTTTACCTTACAGCAAGGTTTTTCACAATTAAGCCACTTGCAGCATATTTTTACTAATGATCTGGATATAGTGTGTGCTTTGTAAGGTAAATCATATCTTTAAGTAGAATTCTGTAAATAAAAGCAGTTTTGGTTTTAGTGTGACACAGCTTTGTTTTTTTTTTTTCTTTCACCACAGTTTTGGCCAACTAATTGGTGTCAAGTCACTACTTGAGAAGGAATTGAAATGTTTAAGTTCAAGTTAGGGATTTCAGATAGAATGAATAGGTTCTTAATTACAAGGAAACTTCAAAACAAATTTCTCTCCAGCTGGACAGTCATGTCTGAATACCTGAAGCCCAACTTTAAACCTAGCTTAAAAGAAAAGAAGTCTTTGCACTAAATGTTCTTTCTGTCATTGAATGTAGATGAAACAAAGATAAGATTTTTATTTTGGTATCCCACATGTGCATACCTTTGAAGAGATTATGTCTGGAGGTTTTCACTCAAATCTGCTGTGTAACCTGTTAGAAAAGAAACATCCTGCAGCTTTCAGAAAATGTTTTCTTCAACTTCACCTGTGCTGGAGAGAGAAACTTGTCTGTCACTTCTGGTTTTACCCTCATCTTGCTGCTCCACAGCCTTTCCATAGCCACTCAGTCAGTACTTCCATAACTTCTCTCATGCAGGAGGGATTTTAAGTTACAGTGCAGGACATCTGAGTAAATTAAAGATGCAAAATGAATTTTCTGGGAAATAGCTAGAAGGTTAAACTTTAGTGTGTGTACATTTTTGAAAAGACTGTTGTTAGTGTCATCTCCTAATATCCTCTTACAGTTTGTGCATCTGGCTGCCTGAGCCTTTTCCTGCTGAAAATTCTCAGGAAAGAAGGATGTAGGGAAGTGTAGGCTTCAGCTTTATACTCATGCAACAACCAAAATATATTGTATGCTTCTGTTTGATGCTGTTAGAGGAAGTAAAGGACATAATGATGCTCAGTGTTTGTAATTATATAGACATTCTCTACTTTAAATCATTACACTGTGCCATGGCTTGATAAGATAATTATGTACCATATTAATGACTCTAACCAGAATACTTTGTTCTTTAATACATTAACTGTGGTGAACACAAGAAAATACAGCTGTAAGTAATCAACTATTTTCTAAAAACTAAACAGTGTGAATTATCCACTGTTATTGATGAGGACTTATAATGCTATGTGGCTGTTATACGTTAATGCGTGGAAACCAGCCTCAAGTAGTTCCCTTAGTTCTTGCTGCTGGTTCTGCTGTTCTCATCTCCAAGCAAGTTAGGAGATTTTGATCTAAAATACTTACATGGAACAAAAACTGCAGAAATTATTTTTTCTCTGCTCAGGGAGCCATAAATATGTATATTAGATTGGGGGTTTATAACAATCCCTCACCATTATGTTGTTTGTTGTTAGCTAAAATGGCAGTGATTGATTATTGCTGCTAGAATTCATGCTCGTAATGCCATATTCTTGTTCTTGCCGTGTTCTGCCTAACCATAGCCGGTAGGTAAATTGGAAATTGTTTTTCTTCTGCTTTGTAGAAATTCAGAGCAGCAGATTAAGTAATATTTTCTCCGGTACGTACAAAGAACAACTAATGGTCACTCTTCACTGCGGATGAGAAGAGGCTTATTAACATGGGAGGTTACAGAATAGAAATCAATAAGCCTTCCGTGTGCATAATTCTTCTGTGTATATTTAGGTTCTTTTCAAAGGAATGATGGAGACAGATGTTGTAAAATGTAATTATTCCTCTTGTGTAGAGTTCAGCGTCACCTTGTGTTCATATTGAAGGCATTCTGCAAGAAAACTTCCTTAGTCCACTTTCTTCTATAAATGCCCAGTTCAGCAAGAAAGGAGTTGCAGAAGAAGTTCCATTCTTTTGCTAAGATCTAGCACCTTTCATGTATGTGAATAAAACCATAAAAAATATGGTAATAATCCACCACCCCTGAGAAGAAAAATAACTATAAAACACATGTGGTGTACCTTCAGGATGTGAAGGTACCTCGAGTGAGAATCCACTTGACATCCTAGTCATGATGAGCTCTTTCAAAACTTCATGATGTATTTTTTACATGAACCAAATGAGAAATGTTGAATTTTTTTTCAGCACCATTTAATTTTGGAAGAACAAGGACAAAAATGTCAAAACATGCTTGAAGTTGGGATTTTTTTTTCATTCTGTTTGAATTTAGCGTATTAAGAAGGGAAGATGACAGTATTTTAAACTCTGCTCTCAAAGTACAAGCTAATGTGGAAAGTTATATGAAAGATGCGTAATAAAGCTAAATGATTAATGGGAGACTAGATAAATCAAGTAAATAGTAATTATCAATAGCATCCATTTATATTTGATATTGATTAATAGTCTTACCATGAATTTTGAAGGCCATGTGGAGCATTCTAATAGGGCAAGACATTGACCGAGAAAACTCCAGCAATGGTCCGTGTTCCTTGTGACTGGGATTTCACAGCAGAGGTTATCGCAAGTCATCTTTTGGGAACTGTTGCCAAGTTGTTGACTAGATCAAAGAGGCCAACTACTAAATTGTTATGAAACCTGATTTTCACCTGATTTTCAGCAAAATTCTGCCAAATCTAATAGAACATTGTAAGATAAATAATTTTTGAACATTCCTATCAGAAACAGGAAATCTGAACACAGTTCTCATAAAGTTTCTTATAGCTCTTCTGTGAGGGATTTACAGTGATCACTGAGAGTTGAGATAATAATTTTTGCATGGTGTTTTGGCTGTGCCAGGTACTTGTAGCTTCCTGTTATGACCTGAAAATATTGGGTTCCATTACAGATTTTAAAATGCTATGAAATTTGGTTTTATTGCAAAGATCAAACCAACTCATAAATTTTCATATTAACTGATGGATGTTTGCATTAGAAACTGCTACTTATAGGCCTTACCTAAAAGTACAGTTGGATGGGTTGGGTTTTTTTTGGGGAGAGAAGGCTGGTGGGTGGGTAAGCATAAATGATCCAACTTTGTTGCTGTGCTTATTGTCAGATTAAATTAATCTTAGACAAGTGCTATTGGTCACGTTGCTTTCAGGATCATCCCCTTGGAATAGTCATGCCAAAACAAAAACAATGACAGAATACAATCCAAAATGTGCTATCTCAACAAAAATAATCGGTTTGAATAGGTATTTTTATGTGTAACTGTAAAATACTTTTTAACATATCATGACTAAAATTTAAATTTTTAGCCCCATGAAATAATCAAAATTTCATTCTGTAACTGACTGTAAAACTGACAGGCAGGGGAAGGCTATGATCCTGCATGAGTTGGTAGGCTGCTGTATACAATGAAAATTGTTACAATCCTCAAAATATTCTTTTAGAATGACAAGATGTTGGAGACTTCAGTACATCTTAATCATAATATTCTTTCACCCTGAGTAAGTATGATGTTTTAAGAAAGTGTTCTGATTTTTGTAGTGAGAAATCATACCTTGCAAAGCTTTAAGAGCCAGTGAACATATGCACCTGCTGAAAACAGTGAAGAACGTTCTTCGCTAAAGGTTATTAAAGAAAAAAACACTGCAGTGGAATTAGGGAATGCTCTTGTATGGATAGTAACTGCCTGCAAGACAGAAAGCAGATGGTAGAAATAAGCAGGCAGGTTTCAAAATGAAAGGAAATCACATGTAATTCTTTGTGATGAGGCTTTAGCTGTTTCTGCTGGCATGATTGGAAAAGGGATACAGGAGTGAGACAACAGTTTGCTGCCAACACTGTGTTATTCTAAGCAGTAAAAGTGAGAGGTTGACAAGCAAGGAATTACAGGACTTCATGTTGCTATAAACAACAAGAGGTGAAATTCCATGAGGACAAATACAAAGTGATATTGTACAGGAGTGTTTGGAATATTCCTAACTTTACCTGTAGAACTACAGGCTTCATTTAGCTTTCTACGCTCAAGCACCAGAGGAAAACATCAGCTTGGTAACAGTCAGGAAGGAAAAAGAAAAAAATCAAAGGCTAGGAATTCCTGGGAAAGGAAAGGAGAACAATCAATCATTATAGAGCTATATGAGTTATGGTCTCTCAGCATCTTACATGTGTATATGGTTTGGACTCTGTTTCAGAAACAGACAAGTATAGGAAGTGATGCTTGAAAGGCTGAGCAAAGATGGCAGAACTGGTGTATGAGGGAGGGTGGCGTAGCGTAGAAATTTCTAGTCTGCGAAAGAGAAGGAAAGATGAAGGGCCTGAGGAAAATGAGTAGGAAGTGATTGGTCATGCTCTTGCCATGAGGTAACTGAACAGCTTTGAATAAAACTAGCAGGTGTTAGGCTTAAAATTTTGCCAGGAATTGCTTGGATATTTTTGGAAAAATTGCTTCAACCTCTTGACAGCTAAACGATCTGCTCTTTGTAATACAGTAAAAACTGAGTTCCATAAACTTGCTTTATTCATTAGTGATCATACAGTGCTTGGAAATCCTTGTGTCTGAGCCATTATGTGAGTAGGAAAGTGGTGGCTGAATACCTAACCCTGGTACAATTTCATAGCTTTAATCATTCTGGGTACTTCAAAAATAATCGCTTATTTTCTTTACTCTATCAACAAATATAATACTGTGAGATCTTAACCTCATTAAATGTTCAGGTATCCAGCGTATAGGAGGCAGGTTAGACTAATCTTTGACTAGACAATAATCAGTCTAGTCATACAACAAAATTTGCATTCTTTCAGTGATTGTCTAATTCAAGAAGTCTGAGGAGTGAAGTATAAAGAATGCCTTTCATTTCAGCTGCAGAGAAGATCCAACATTTGCAGGGCAATGAGATATTTGTGATGTTAACAATCTAAATGATTTTTATTGATAATGACAGATGGTTTTTAGATAATGTGCTTTGAGTTGTCTGTAATATGTTCAGAATAAGTCTTCTGGAAGGTTGTACATCTGTCTTGAGATCTTCTGCTAAAATATTTAAATCAAGGTCATTGTTTATATTTGATTTTAAATAGCTTTTAGCTGGTAGTCTGCATTTCTGTACATTTAGAGATCAAACTGTTTGTAACTTCAAAAGCTACAAATGGAAAAGTATAATAGGTAGCAGGTGTTAGGAAAGGCAATTATGCATTAGCTGCTTTACTCAATTTCCAAAACTGTCTAAAACTATCCATTGGAAATACTTTGTAGCCTAGACTTATCTCTGAAGCATGATGAATTTTTAAATCTATAGGGGGTTATGTATTTTTCCTCTAATGAATTGCATATTTAAACCTATTTGGTTTCATTTAAAAGAGCTGAAGCAAATTGTATTGGGGGAAAAAAGTAGGTTGAACAGAAAAATCTTGAGAAAAAGTACAAGTTCTTATATACTTCCAGATACTTTTTTTTTTTTTTTTTTTCAATTCCACAAGAACATTTTCAATTGCCAATATTGCAGTTCTGGTGGTTTTTTTGCTTTTAATTTTTTTTAAGCCACTTATGTTGACCTTCTGGCTATGGAATAATTTTCTTTATTATGTGATAATAGAAAAAAAAACTTGGGCTTCAGATCAGAATCTTAGCTTGTTATCAGAAAAAAGAATGCTTGGATGATCTAATTTGACTACCTATGTAATTCTGTTTTGTGAGTCAATGTAAGAGAGAACAGGATAAGCAATTTTGCCAACAGCTACTGTAAAGTGCCTTTGAAAGTTAAAATACTGCTTTCAAACAGATTTCTTTAATCCTGTCCCCTTCTCCCCTATGCTTTTCAAGAATGTATATAATGTTGGAGGACTGTGGAGATGAAAGGAGGATTAGTGTATGTATTAACACTCAACCAGGTTCCTTTCAGTTCCCTCTTTCTTGCTCACATCATGTAATTAAAGAAATGTAAACCTTTCCTGTAGTCAGATAGGATAACAAATATTCCAATACATAAAATATCCTTATTAATAATTATTATTTTACATAAAATTTTCCTGCCTACAGACTATTTGTTGTTCCTCCTTGTTCATCTGCAAAAATAGTCTTCCTCCTCCTTGATCTACTCTCAGCAGTATTTCTGTACTTCATCTTTTCAGCAGTCTCAATCCAGCTTTGTTTACCTCCATTCCATAACCATCATTTTCCTTCTTTCCTCCTTTCCTGTTGGATTGCAAATGCTCAGGCTGGTGCCATGCTCTTCAGTTACCCATTCTTTGACATAGATCTAAGCACAGATCATAGTTGACCAGGTAATGGTGAACTTAGCTGGTTCTTACTATGCCAGAAAGTCTTCACCAGTGACAGCACATACTTCAGAGTGGGCTTCTGGAAAGTGTGTTGGTGTTTTCTTGTACAGACTGTTGACTTAAACACACATATTTTCATTGGAGATTACTACTCTGCTTATCCTCCGACTTTGAAGAAAGGTTGTCACTTTCAGATTGTTGTGTATTCCAAAATAATAGAAACTTTTCATGTATGAGTAAGTTTGAAAGGACATTTTTTTAAATTCATGTGAAAAATGAGAAATTGGTTGAAATTCAGTGCTGAGAAAAAATAAGTACTGTTTCTATACTTAATTCTAAACAATTTGAATGCTTTTTCTCATTTTAGAGATGAAAATGACATAAAACATTATCAAAGGCTGATGTTTAAAAACTACTGCATGTTCTGTAAATTTATTTACAGAATAAAGAAGCAAGAGGGTTATTCTCTTAGAAATGACTTTTTTTTCATTTTTCAGTGGTGTTTAATTTTAATATTGCCACAATAGTATCTGACATAGTAAGTTGTTGTAGCACTTTGCTTATAAGCATGTCTTCTTGAGATACCATGTTATGCTTTTGTGTATGTTAAATTCCCATCCCAAGAGAAATGCTAATATTGAAGTAAATGACGTGGATTTTTCAGCAGGATGGTAGTCGAGTACCTGATTCTGTAAAACTCACTAACTTTAATATTGTAAATTGGACTTTACTTTGATTTTTCTGCTGAAAACCAACTCTAGAGAAAAGACTAGTTAAAATTAACATATGCTTTGTGTCTCATGGGATTTTACAGTGTTATTCAAGTCCATTTTTTTTGCTTGACTAGGAAAGAAAATAACAAAGTGTCTTGTAATTAGTGTCTTCCTTTTCTGGTTCCAAAATGAACTAATTACCATTTTCAGGTCAAACTACACTTTTAAAATTAAAACTTCCCTCCAAATAATTGGCATTAACTCTTTGTTTGACACGTACCAATTTGGTGGACAGGAAGATCTGTAGTTTCTGTAGCTGCCGAAGTGGTGTTTGTACCAATCCCATGTAGTGCACTCTGCACTTCTATTAGTCAAGGGCAGAGGAGAAGGAAAAGGAAGAGGACAAGAAAAGTTTTCCTTCTCTTGTGATTGCAGTAAGGTTACTTTATTGCGCCATTAGAAATGTTATGCAGAGTGTTTTAAATACTGTGCTTTTCTAGGTTAAATGCCAATAAGCCAGGTGTGTTGTCTGATGTCTCGACTCATTTTACTTGAGCAGAACACTGTGTTTTTCTAAAGAGCAAACTGCAGTTCTGAAATGACCAGTAGAGGATATGACAAAAACCCCTCACTATACTTTTAAAACGATGTAATTGGATCTTATTAATTATTTAGATATCAACATTTATGTATCCCTACATATGTCAGATTATGTAGCTTAATTTTATAATTATTATTTTTAAATGTTATTTTAATGAGATTTTACATAGTATTAGTTCACAGTCATCACATTGATAATTAAATATCGTAATTATGGTTTCAGTTCTCAGTGGTGTAGAAAATGAAATCTAAGAATAATTTTGTAATAGGAGAAAACTTAGTGAAGTCTTTTACATGTAGGATCACGAATTTTTCCAAACTCATAGGTATACTTTTAAAAACTTAATTTCTAGGGGGAGCATTGTAAAGTGACTGAATCTCCTGACTTGAACTACAACAGAAAGCTGCACATCTGTATACAAATCTGAGTTGTAAAAGTTTTGAGTTACAAGGGATACATTCTTTTCCTTTAGTAAAAGCCTCTAAGTTGTATATTATTAAAATGCTTAGTAATTTCCTACAGCAGGATTTATAATTAAAAAGCTACTTGTGTCAAATGAAACTGCATATGTTTCATCTCCATTATTAAGGGTTTGATCTTAATAATGGAGGTGTAACATATGCTTGTGCCACAGTGTTGAGCTAGATAAGTACAGTATTTCGTGACACTTATAAGCTAATGGATAACATCAGAAGTGGAAGAAACACATCTGTAAAGAATGAATTTACATATGTGAAATTGATGTATAGCTCAACTTAATTCCTTTTGCTGATAATAGCTATGAATAGGTTTGGCACAGATGAAATGCAGACATGATTGTGATATGAAGAGAGATATTTAGCTGGCATTTTTAGTAGTGAATGCCATAAAAATACACTTGACGTATATGGTGATCATTTGTGTATTGATAGGATGATATTTTTTTTTTCCTAGTCTGAACCAGAGGGTTTTTCTCACTTCCACCTGTATGTCTGTGCTGCCTTCCTTGTTAGATGGAGGAAAGAGATCCTGGAAGAGAAAGATTTTCAAGTAAGTGAAGGGGATATTTTTCAAGGACAGGGTGGTATTTATTAAATTTAGCTTCCTAGCCGTACTTGAATTTATGGCAAAATAGAGGCAGTTGCAGTAAGACTGACGGTGTCTGGCTGTTTGTTAGAGGTACTCCAAAACTGTTCAAAATTAAATGATAGACTATAAGCAGCAGGAGATGTATTTTATTTGTCCACTCTGGGGAAAAAAATGCTCTTTTAACTGAGATAGACTTGGAGAAAATTATTTCTGGAGCTACTTCACAAGTAAAGCCTTGGTATTTCACAGAGAGATTTTCTGAAAAGGTAACTGGATTTTTTAAAATTTTCAATGAAGTTATTTATTTATAATTTCTTATCTGTATCATGTAACAGCACACTGACAAGGTGATGTTCATTCTTTCAAAAAAGCTAGGCAAGCAGTCTTTTAAAATAAAGAGTCTATTTTACAGTGGGAAATAAAAGAACTGAAAGTGCGTTTACTTCAGGCCCCTACATTTCAAAACCTTACATTGCTCCTGCAAAGAGCACATCAGGGAGTTGTTTGGAATGGGATCTGAATGTGATAAATAGGAGAATCATTTGCATACCCCTGTCAAAGTTCAGTTATGCTTGTGAACTGATGACAGTTCACTTGAATAGCAATATTTTATATTTAATTTTACCCTATGATACACATGCAGTGCCTGAAAGGCGTTGAAGTCCTGTTTACAGGCTGACTGTAAACAAACCATGCTGCAAAGCCCCCACCATTGAGTGCCCCAGGAAAGTGGCCCGTTACCAGCTTGTTTTCTCTCCATCTGACTGAACTCTGTTGCCCTGTACAAATGAACCATTGTGTAAACTTGTGTATCACTTCATCTATTTTATCTTTCTTTGTAAAACAATTTATTCAGAGCACTTTAACTGTTGTTGTCTATCTTGGCAATAAATAAATGCCTAAGGGCACAACATAACAACCTAGATTTATACTACCTGCTAACACTGTCAGATTTTCTCAATTTATGGTATTTTATCAAAAACAACTTTAATGTTGGCAGCCATGCCTCTCAACTACAATTGCTCACTGTTAATCCTTCCTATTAAATTTTTCCTGTTGATTTCCTGCACCAAAGTTCATAATTTTCTCTTCTCTACTGAATCTATTACAACTGTTTTAAAGTAAATAATAATCCCAAGGTATAATAATCTGAAGATTTATTTTATTCTCCTTAAATATGTCCAGATTTGTTTACTTATTTAATAATTAAGGTATTTCTTTATGGTTTAATTTCTTTATGGGCTATGTAAACTAGACTATAAGGTACATAAATCAGGAGCATTCTGGAACACGTTTATTAGATTGCTTTAGCTTGCTTACAACTTTTTCTGAGGGTCTGTAGACTAATGCTAGTTTTATCACTATCATATGTTATCACTTGGCATTCTGTATTGTGTAACATGACCCTTTAAAATGCCTGAAGTGTTTTCAGTTGTCCAAATGATACTTCTGTCCCACGAGCAAGCATAAAATCCATTCTTTTTCTGCTTTGTTAGTCATAGCTGTAGACCACTGCCTAGTCTTCAAAGGAGTAGCTCAAGTAATAGGCATTTAAACTGCCTTTGAAAATGGGGAAGTTCAGTATGTGCTGTTTCAGTGCTTTGATTGCATTGAATTCACATTATTGAGAAGTCATAGCTATAGTACATTTTGTACTGAAGTATTTTGTTCTGTAGACTGTATCTAAAAATAATCAAAACATGCATCCCATCATTCCACTTGCACATTGTCTGTGTTGTATTTGTTTTTTCTGCACATGACAGAGATACGGTAAATTTCTCTTCATTGTCAGTCAGAGTGCCTGGTTCTTCAGTACTAGCTGTGAAAGCTCATGCTTTTCTTTTGCACGTCTGTTTGGTGTCTTCTAGTAGAATTAAAAACCTCACAGGTATTTTAAGGCAGAATCATTTCCCCAAAACATTGGGTGTGGTGATAGGCCAGATGAGAGACTGAGCAGGTTTTGAATCAAAGACCAGTTTTAAAGGACTTGGTTATGCAATACTTTTTTTCTTATAATATGATGGAGTATATTATCAGCAATGTTACAGAGAAGATGATGGTAGAAAATAATCTTTGCTCTTAAGATACTTATTTCCATTTTCTTAAGTACGTCTTGCTGCAACCTAAGTGATCAGTATGGTGCTTATTGTTCCTCATATGGACAGATTAATTGATAGACAGGACTAGGGCAGTGATTCTCCTACTGTTCAGGGCACTGGTGAGGCTGTGCCTTGAATCCTGTGTTTGGGCCCCTCACTAGGAGAAAGACATTGAGGGGCTGGAGCGTGTCCAGAGAAGGGCAGTGGAGTTGGAGAAGGGTCTGGAGCACAAGACACATGAGGAGCAGCTGAGGGAACTGGGGGTGTTTAGTCTGGAGAAGAGGAGGCTCAGGGTCGACCTTATCACTGTCTACAACTCCCTGAAAGGAGGTTACAGAGTCGTGAGTGTTGGTCTCTTCTCTCAAGTGACAAGTGATAGGACAAAAGGAAACGGCCTCAAGTTGCGGCAGGGAAGGGTTAGATTGGGTATTAGGAAAAATTTCTCCACCGAAAGGGTTGCCAAGCATTGGAACAGGCTGCCCATGGGTGTGGTTGAGATGTGTGGATGAGGCACTTAGAGACATTGTTTAAGTGGTGGACTTGTGTACATACTTTATGTATATATTATATGTATACATGTATGTAAATAAAGGGGTATATATAAACTTGTGACAGATTATTTCATGCCACTTGTCTGTTCCATGTCCTCATAAATAGTTTTTTGTCTGACTACAGTGAAGTACAGTACAATGGAGAATGAAGGGCAAATATTTCAAACTGCAGTGTCCCAAGAGAAAATATTTGATTTTAGGAAGCTGGGGTGGGGGTAAATGTCAACTATTTTTGTTTGCTAGGAGTTTATAGTTGCTTACATTTTGTTCTGCTTAATAAAGATATCAGTGACCTTTCTAGTAAGCTTTGATCTCATTTTGAAATTCACTGTTTAATGCAATGAGCTATACTATGCAATACTATGTAATGAGAGCAAAAATTATTAAATGCAATTTTCACATTTCCCAGGGTCACTTTTTAATAGCAGTGAAATGATACTGATATGTTTTCAGGTGATCATTTTAAGTATTTCATGCCCACATATAAAACAAAGGTTAATATTGTTGAAAAGAATGATAGCCGTTTAGTTAGAGCTTGTTATTCTCTCATGGCTCTCACTTCTAGAGAGAGAGCGAGCGAGCGTCTGCTTTGCCTACATGGGATGCTGCACAAACCCAGGTACAAAAAGCTAGTTTGGGTAGCTCTGTAGCTCTTCTTCAGATTAGCAGTTTTTACTTCACATGTGGGGGAACAGAGAATGCAATGGGCAGACGGTAAATGGAAGACCTTTTAATTCTGGCTCAGATTTTTCCTTTGTTACTGATGTGATATTTTGTAGGTTTGAATGGGTCATTCTTGGCTTTTGGTGTTTCTGTCGATGGTATAAATGTTCTGTGTTAATTCACTGGTTCCATACTAGTGTCAGATTAAAAAAAAAAAAAAATGAAGTAGTAAGGTCAATATAGATAAAAATACAATTTTTTAAAATGTGATAACATATGACTTGTGA
The DNA here is from genome assembly GCA_027574665.1 of Rhynochetos jubatus. Lineage (NCBI taxonomy): Eukaryota > Metazoa > Chordata > Aves > Eurypygiformes > Rhynochetidae > Rhynochetos > Rhynochetos jubatus. The sequence continues at coordinate 17,255,896 of CM050652.1, forward strand.
TGTGAATGCAAAATGTGAAATTCATCTAATTTTTCACTATCTAAGCTTAAGTAATTAAAGAGGCAAGTATTGAAGACCTTTCTATTCATCAGCATGTCTTAGACTTTGTCTTATTATTCATTTTCCTAACAACACGCGTAATTCTAAAATTCTCCTGAATTCTTGAGAGATGGAAATGGTCGATGCTGTTAAGCAATAAAGTATTCAAGCATGATTTTAAGCATATTTAGAATTAAAATATTAATAGGAAATATGGCTGTTGACTTTAATGATGTCATGTACAGGATTTCGGAAAGATTTGCAAGAAATGTCAGGGACTAAATTCAGCTGGCAAACTGATTATAACCTAATAGTAATGTTGGACATATAGCGGTTTAACTGTTAGATATTAGAGATTTAGTCCAAATTTTCAGTTTAAGTAAGTTATCATTTTGTTGACATAGCTGAGCTATAAAAATATATTCAGCATGTTGTGGTAAAGAATCTGTCTTGCAGATTTTTTCTTCTTCATAATTCTAAGATACAGGCTTTTCTGTCTGTCTAACAGACATTTTCACCTATGCTGTCATCAACCCACATCTTTATTACTGCAATGTCCTTTTCTTTGGCTTTGACAAATGCATTTTTGCTTCATTTATATTCATCCAGACTGCAAAGAAGCTGTAAAGATCATTTTTCAGTCCATCATTTTTCCTTGCTTTGCATCTCCTTTATCTCCCTCTCCTTTATAGCACCAACGAAAACTTCGATGCTTTCTCTTTCAAGGCCTTTAATGGACTAATACCGACACCTTACATGTCATCTCAAAATCAGCTCCGAGATGCTGACTGCCAGTTTATCAGCCAGTGATGACAGCCTCATCACACACTTGAGCTTGCAGGAAAGTATCTGTGCTAGCTCCCGGGTTGACCGCCTTACTTAAATGGAGCACCTAATGCAGATACTCAGTTACATTCCTCTAAATCCTTATGTAAGTTCTGTTCATCTGCAGTACCCAGAATAGACATGACAGGTAGGCTTGAGTCTGTTAATAGCACTTGCAGTCACATTGACTAGTTTTGTGTTGTTCTTTTCTGAGAATTTGTTGTCTCTTGTTTTGTATTTGAGCCATAAAATCTTTGGGGTAGTGACGGTCCTTTACTTTGATATACATAATCTTTAAAATAATGATTCTCTAATCATTGTTTTATATAAATAGTAGGCAATAAGCCTTGTTGACCTCATAACCAAAATGAGTCTGTGCACAATTGTCTGTCCTATTAAAATTTAGACAAAAGCTCTTGATTTTTTTCAAATGTTTAATGATGGTGAAGTATTACAAGCTAATGTTTGTTCAAATGATAATGTGATATCTTTCTATATCATATGACCAATACAATTTTAAGGAAATTAAGGTTATTGTAATTACTTATGTAAAAGTGTATGCTTTCTGAAGTTGTTGCCAGGTTTATTCTTAGACTAAATCTTAGGTTTTGTATATGTTAGTTGTAAGATGGGTGCCCGTTTCAGAGGGGTAGCACAACATTTCACAGTACCTGTATGTGAATGAATGTCAGATACACAGCGACTTTGAAGTACATCTTTAGCTTAGTGATGGAATGAGCACTGAACACCTTTGGTTTGTTTTGCTTTTCCCTCCCTCTTTAATAATCACTTAATTAAATTCAGTGCAGGGTTAGAAGGTTCAGTACTATCTACTACTCTTCCTAAATCTCAGCTCACTTGAATACTTTGCCCTCTTCTTTCACATGAAAGTAGAGAAGGCCCAGGTTAATCTCTTCTGATATATGCTAATAATACACTACTGATATTGGAAGTCTCATTTAGCACATGAGCTTGCCCTTTTAGTCTTTTTCCTCACATATGACAGCATTTTTGGGGTGTGAAGGCAATTCTTTATACATGTGGTCTGTACATGTGGCCTATTAGATACCAGAGTTCCTGAAGCTTCATATTATTCCCTGAGATATGGTAATAATGCTCTATTCTTATGAGTGAACCCTTGGCATCTGAAGGTTGCTGGCTTGTATTACTTCAGGCCTAATGCCAAATTTTAAAAATAAAAGCAGGTTATCTTTCTTATAGAGGATTTGACACCTGTATTAAATTATACTAATACTCAACATGAAAGTCTGAAATAATCAGAACAGTTTAAAAATTGAGCTATTCCTCAGTATCATTCAAGGCTATAGTCAATTTCAGTAGCCTATTTCGATTTTAATACCATTTTCAAACTTGTTTTTCTCCCCTGTTCTTAGAAGTGTTTTCTAGGAATATATAGGTGATAAGCATATTGTCTCCTTAGTTCATTCTTGGGCTTGTCTGCCAGTTTTCTTCATTACAGTATTACAGACTTTGCGTACAATCCTAAAGGAATCTGGAGCTTGCATTTACCAGCATTTGGATGGTTACTTTTACTATGTGTATATTTTTAATTCCACAAGCTAAAATCACTTGAAATCGAAGGTTTCAAAGAAAGACTAATCTGATCCTGTACATCTGTCAGAGTGTGTATTTTCTACAGCTACACAAATTAAAAAATGTAACTTTGCACCTTAAATATGAGGTTATTAGATGGCTACAGGGGCATCTGAGTAACAAGATACTTGGGAGGAAAATTCAATCCATAGTGTTGTCTGCATGAGTAAGAGGTTTTTGTTTAAGAAGCTTAATATGAATATCTTTCTTGGTAATTATCTACTAGAGGAACATGTCATATATCAGAAACATGATTTCATACCATCTATTTATGCTTAACTACAGTAATATGGGTTTCCTTGATCTTTTGTGATCTTGTTCCTGGTTTATGATGTGAGTTTTTAAATAATTATGTTGGCTGCATTAAAATACAGGATACCTGACTTCGTATGGTATGAGGCATAACTAACAAATGTATTTTTAGTTTAGCTTCTTGGTGTGTACTGTACTAGAAATTTAGTTCCCATTGCAAATGATTGTTTATCAATTAAAAAAAAAAAACGGTTTCTGAACACATTCATTTGTTGAACAGTGGAGTGTTAACCCATCTTCTCTGTAAGCTCTATGATTAGGTGGCTTTGAGGTTCTGGATCCTGTGACCTCCCTCTTTTGTGTACGGTAGCTAATGTGGTCTTTTCTGTGAATCTACCAAAACCTGTAAAGAGTTAAAGACGGTAAACACGGAAATCTCTTTAACTTTAAAGAGCCTGACTACTAACATGGCTGTGATTTTATTCCCTGCTGTGAGTACTTTTGGAAGAGATTCAGTATATTGTCATGTGTTGCAAGAAAAACTGCTGGTTTAGACTTTGAACATCATAGCTAGCAATCTAAAGAGGCTCCTTAATCTCCAAGCACTGGTAATAGATGACTGGCAGTTAGCACTGTTTAATCATTTATATTCAGAAGAGCCAACTTACTATAATAGAATTACTGACATTATTTTTGCATGCTAAAAGCTTAATCACCAGAGAATGAGGTGACTGGTAAAACTTGTATCTAAATACAGTCTTACAGGCGGAAAAAAACATCAGGTGTTCATTGGTCCCAGCTATTGAACTATTACAGTCTCAATTTAACTGCTCTGTTAACAAGCCTACTCATCTTAGTCAAAAGCTTTTATATCTTTTGATTATCGTGAATATCTTGACTTAATCTCCACATGTGAGTATACTGTAAAATAAGCTCAGAGACATTTTATCATACAGTCTTAGAAATACAGGTTTGATTCCAGAAAAATTAGTATCGCAAAATTTTAATATTAAGTAGAACTCTAAAGTGTAGAGAGTATGTCTTCCTTTTAACTTTGAGAAACTAGTGGTGCTTGCCTTGTACTCCTCCTTGAAGAGGAGTTGCCTTCTGTCTAGAAAGTTACTGGAAGATTCTGAGCAGCTTATATAGTACACTAAAAATGATTTAAGAAGCACGAAAAAAGAAATAAAACTAACACTACTCTTTCTTATCTCTGAAGCTTCAGTGTGCCTTTCTGTGATCCTTTTTTTTCTGATGAGACTGTAGGCCTATTTTTCCTGTTTTATACATTGTTTTTTCTCAGAAGTTTGCCTTTAACTGTGAAAAGCTGAGACTAGAAATCATAAAAAAACCCAAAAAAACAACCAAACAAAACCCCCTTTTGATTATATTTTATTCAGCTAGCAGTGTGCATATTTTTAAACCTAAATTAACTTCTCTTTCTTTCTTTTGCTCGAGTTTATAGGCCAAGAGTTCATAGTAATATAACATTACTGATGTCTGACTTTTTAAAAATAATTTTTAACTTGCCTTCAGTAATATAGTGAAGTTTTGAGTTCTGTATCAGAATTTGAAATCTGCACATCTGTTTGAATTACTCTGTTTCCATCTAGAACCCTCTCCCAGAAGTCATAGTCCTCAAAGTATTTGGAATAGTCATAAGTTATAGTTCACTGATACTGAATTGCAAGTAGCTTGAACATATACATGTGCTGCCGAAACTCAGAACTTACTCTCTGCTATGAACTCGTTGAATATTATCAGATAAATCACAGGAGTCCGTGAAAACTAAGTCTTGCTTTCTCCAAAGCAATTGAGCAAAATTAAGTCCTTGGGTAGTAGATTCTGCTGTTTATGGAAAGAGGTAAATACCTAATTACTGAGCCATGATTTACCTTGGGAGATCTGTCTACTTTTTAACAGACCCATCTTCTACTCTAGGAAATACTGTTAAGAAAAAAACCCAAAAAACATTTATACTGGAACAGGATTGCCAAAACACAGAAATTTTGAGTCCCAGCTGAAGGAGACTATCTCTGCAGGACCAGCATACTGTATCAGTGGGATTTCTCATGTTGGAAATTCAGCATGAAAAGTAGAAAGGTGAAACCTTGGTGATCAAAACAGGAAGAGAGTTTTCAGATTTTAGTATTGATATAAGTAGATTTTTTTTTTTTTTAATCTTTTATAGCTATTTGTAGTCTTTGAGTGTTGAGATTTAGTAACTTTGCTTTCAATTTTTACCCTCATCTGCTTTAAGTGTAACTTCAAGGCATATGGCTTTTAACAAGTCATTCATTACTCAGGAGTTTGACAAATCTGAAAATCAAGGTACTGGGACATAGTGACAAGTGCTTTCTTCCCCAGCACGTTAGCTGAGAACATCTAAAAGGGAATAAAGTACACCAGTGTAAAAGCTGCAGTGGCTGTTTCTAGAGGAAATGTGTAAGAGGTAAGAAGAATACACAGAATTGTCTTCTAGTGATTGTGAACTACTTTTTTTTTTGCAAGTAGGTGGGGAATATGCTGGAAGAGCAAGGGTCTTAAATCTTGTGTCACTCATCAGAGCAATTTGGAGACATCATTGCACAAAAGCGTGTGTGTAATATTTCTCTGTTTGTTTACTATTATAAAATTCAAGAAAGGATCTAGTAATATATAGTCCTGAATACTTGTGGCTTTTTCTTTCATGTAGAAGTTCATGGCATTTGAAAAATTGCATTTAAACAGCATTTTTCTTCAGTTAGTTCCAAATTAAGTTACTGTTTGAGTAGTTTGCTATCGTGATAGTCAGGGGATGTGTGGCAATTTTAGATGATGCACCAAATTAAAACGTTTAAATGTGAACACTGAACATGCAGTTTTGTGTTTGGTTTCATGTGCACCATACAGCAGTTCATTAAGTTCTACCCCTTCTTTCATGCAGAACAAAATATTTGACAGCAACTTCAGTGTATTTGGCAGCTGAGGTCGTAGTACTGTATATTAGTAGGGCTGAGTTGCAACTCTAATATTTTCCTGTGTTCTTCAAAAAGAACTAAACCACCACATGACAAAATTAGTAGTCATTTGTATTTGCTAAATCAGTGCTATGCGACATTAGCTAATATTTGTCTTCTTTATTTGTCAACTATTAATCTTTTACGTAACGAAAGATGTTAACCAGGTGCAAAGTTCAGTGCAGATATTATATATAAATATGATTCATGTTACAGAGACAAGTTAGATTGTAAATGGGCTGCATTGTGTAGTTAGGCTTAAGGTTTAATGACGTAAAACCAATCCTGTGAGCCAGGTCTAAATTAGAAATAAAGCCACTTCAAATTACTTCTGTAGTCTGTGGAAAGACATGAGTGCGAGTCACTCACTTCTCATCTCAGCCTACCCTCTGCAAATATTTCACTCTCTTAATTACAAAGGATTGTGGTATTGACAGAAATTAGAATAAATCTTTTAAATACCTACTTTTTAGTAGTCTGAACATTGAAGATTCTTTGAAGACTTCCTTGAAGATCTGAATGTTTCTTTGCAAGCCCAAATATAGTTTCCTGTACTGACTGCTATCAGAAATGTTGTCAGTCAGGAGGAGGGAGGAAACCTCGTAAGCATCCTGGAGCAAATCCATTGGAGACTGCTGAGTAGAGGGAAAGAGATATTGTACATAATTCTACTTGTAAAAGTTGCTGTTGTGTGGAGAAACACTGTGGAGCATACTGTTCATACAATTTGTATTGCTTGAAATGATACCTTTAAATTCTGACCATTTTCATGGGAAGGAAAAAGATACATGTTTCATTAGCATACATACATTTTTTGGGGCAGTTTCTTGACTGAGAGAGTCATGAGCTCTTCTCCTTTGTCTGCAGCTCTATTATTATTATTTGAGTTTAAGGAATCTTGTAGTTTAGCTTTGACTACAATATGGTTTTGGTGAAAAACACATCTATGTGGTAGTACTAGGAAGATGATTTTCAAATGTACAAAGAATAAGATACCCAGTTTCTATTTCTGAACATGTCAATTTTAACTCTTGATTAGTAATGAATTTTATCACTTTACTGTAACTCAGTGAACCCTGGAGTGCATTTTTATTTTACTTATAGTTATTCTGTAAAATCATAGTATGTGTTCTGTATAGTCTTGCCAGTAATTGATTTAGTGTATTTTATTGACTTGTTTTATACCTTTCCCTTACTACCCATTTTGTATAGTGACTAATTAGTAGAGCAACCTGGAAAAGAGGGTATTACCAACATGTCACTAGGTCCCTGACTATCTACCATAATAGTCTTTTCAGAATCAGAATTGCTTGAAGAAGGAAATATAAAGGATTACAAAATAACAGAGGACATGGAGAGTTACCTGAATGTAGAACTTCAGAGTTCGTTCCAGTAACAATGATGAACTAATAATTTCTTTCTCAAACTCTGGGTACCGTAAAAACTATAGGACTCTAACACTTGTATCTCGTAAAGCTGACTCCCTAATGTTACATTCTGCAAAGTTCCACTCTTTTCTCCCTGAATAGTCATTATACTCCCTGAAAATTGCATATTTTGAATGTGATTAGATTGATCCCATTAACCTTACAGTGCCATTGGTCGGCTTTTCCTGTTTGCCCCAGGAAATAGAATTTCAATTTTTAATGGAAAGTGCTTAGTGAAATTTGTGCTAGATGAACTGCTTTTTTTCCTCTATTGTTTTCATTAATGATGATGTTCTAGTATGGCTTTATGTCCCTTACTTGATTGTTTTTGTTGAAGCTTGTCCTTGCAGAATGAACTGACATCCAGTAAGCAGGTCCAGATGTAGCAACAGAAGTGAACAGCAAAGGAAACTTTTGGAGTGAATGAGACTTGCCTGGACTGAATGTAGCATAATCATTTTTTGTTTTAAAGGAGGTTTCTTTATGAACAGGCTTATAGAAACTCTGGTTTCCAGGTCCATATATTCTGAAAAGTTCCTAAAGCATTCATGCATAAGGTGTTTAATGATGGATAACAACATTTTTCTGAGGTGAAGAGTAGTACTTGACCTTTTTTTTTCCCCCAAGCCTTTATATTCTGAAAATCTAGAAAGGACAAAATGTTGCAGTGTTTAACTGATGCTGGATTTTGTACCATGTTGTGCTGCTGTTGGAGTAAAGTAAAAAAGAGAAATGTTGGAAGCGTCACACTCACTGGACAATCTTATAAAGTGAGTTCTGCAGTTACTTTATCAGTATTTATAGTGAGAAACTCTGTGAGTTTCTGTCTTGGTCACTGTATCTATCTTTATGCTGAATTATACTTCTCAATAAGACTCACAAGTGGTTATAAAAAGTAAGATGAAATTATATAATAGTTACTTTACAACAGTGTAATAGACATTGCAAGTAAGTTACTTGTCATTCAACTGTGTGAGATCAGAAAATAATTTTACAGTTTTATTGTCTGTTGGTTGGGAGGGTTTTTTTTCTGTTTTGTTTGGTTTGGGTTTTTTGTTTGTTTGTTTTTTTAAACAGAACTGTAGATGTATTCTTACATCTGATGGCACCCATATATATTTTATGTTTCTTCACATAATGAGGATATTATACAGGGCAATGACAGTTTAAAAAAAAGAAACCCACAAAACTGATATTTTTTTTTTCCAAGATGCAGAAGCTCCACAGTTTTTATGTTCAACTGCAGAATATACAAGGCAAAATGCTTTAGCAAATCTGTAGTGTTCAGAAAAACACATTGTTACTGCTACTAGTGTGCAAACAGCACAATGAATCCAAATGTATGAAAATGTAATACTGTCCTAGAATCCATGAATCAGTAGCTTAATCGAAATCGTAGTGGTAGGAAATTTTTTTTCCCCCTCAACTCTTTTTAAGAGAGAATCACACAAGAAGAGAATAAAAAGCTGTTTAGGGACAGAGGACTCTTGACAGTCTCTAACAAAACTATTTCTTGTGTCAATTTATTTAAATAACTTTTGCTAACATTTAAAATTATGGTCTTGGCACAATTTTGTAATTACGTTTAAGTGAGAAGCTGGAATGGATAAGTAATTCTGATTGCATCTAAAAATCACGTTGTATGTGATAATTGAAATAGAATTCTATTTTGCTTATTCTAGAAAAAAGAGTGAGGTGAAAAGTATATACATAAAATACAATGGGTATGAAGAATATAATTTGTCTAACAAGCCTTTGGGAAAGACATGAGAATAGGGAGTGATTTTTGTTCACTTACCAGGTCTTTGGGTGGCTTTAAGTGAACCAGAATAATAATTCAGTTCTGGCTTCTGTTGTTACTTGGGAAATTCATCTCACCATTTTTAGCAAATGCTCCTGTTAGAGCTGAATTGTACATGGAGAAAAAAAGGCATAGTCTTTTGAATATTTTGAGTAGCACCTCAGGGATCCAGAAGCACGCACCTGTTACATAAATACAATCCTGCTTCTTTTCAAAGCATTAACTTGTGCACATTAAGAATCAATAAAATATAAGTTCAGTAAATAGGCTTCAGAAACAAAAATATTTTGCAAATATGCAGAGCAATTCTCTCAAAAAAAGTACAATTTGCAGAGCATTTCATCAAGGTCTGAAGTTTTAACTCTTTCCATTTTATAGTTGAGACTAACACATATCATTGATAATACTACGTAATAAGATCCCCACAAAAAATGAGATGAAAAACCTGAGCTGAGGTTTTTACATCCATATTCTGGTATCAACCCTGTTTTTAAAAAAGTGCTGTTTCATTCTGGATATGCTGTTCTTAGGTCATCTTAACTGAGTTCCAAAACTAGATAAGACTTTCTAACAACAGAAAATTAAATTACAACCAGAAATTTTAGGACTAGCAAAACTTCAAAGGTATTGAATCTCTTTGCATGTTAAAACAAACAAACAAACTTAAAATACCAACCAAAAACATTCAGAGCAGAAAGGGCTATGATATCTGTTTGGTGGAAGAAAACCAACAACTGTGCTTTTTAATGTATTCATCTATATACCTTTCAACCATGATTTATGCATTGAAAGAGCACATAATGTGTAACTTTCCATGACGTTTGCATTATCACCTTTTAACAGAACAGTACACCTCTTGGAGCTAGAGGGGGTTTTTGATTCTTGCAGATTCCATTGGATATTCTTATCAGTCCAGATTTCATTTTTGCTGTATTACAGTCGTGCTGTATCTTGAATGGTCTCATCATAGTTACTTCTTCCTCAGAGTAAACACTGAGTTTGTCTTAATTGCAGAATTATCATACTTTGTCTTCAGTAGAGTTACCTGTCTTAACAATTTGAGCCTTAGGATAAAAATATCTGCATAATAGAGGACATTTCCTGTAGAAAAGCAATGCCAGACTATCAGTGTGTCAACAAATCATACTGAAACCAATTCTGCTAAAAGTAATGTGGTGAATACCAACAGAATTGAGAAAGGTGACCAGGAGAAAATGACTAATGCTGGAAACATGAAATTGGAAGGGATGTTAACATTTATTTTGTAATGTCCATTTCTACAGACTTGGTGGGAAGAGAATTAGACACAGAATAAATACAGATTTAATTTAAGGAAAAATGACATGATCTAAAAATATATAAAGTAATTCAGTGGCTATCACAAAATTGAACATACTGGAAAATATCCCAGTTTATTTCAGTGCTATTCAGCAAAAGAAATCCAGTAATCAAAATTATACTTTGTAATGAAATGACTGAATTTATTTGAAGATTTGATCAAAATTAGAATTTCAAATAATATTTTTTGATAGGGGGTCTCTTCAGGTGATCAATACACAGTATTGTTTAGCAGTTGGAATAAGGACCAGCTGGAAAGTGAGATCTGAGCTCTCATTGTAATCCACAATGTTTTTATGGTCAAATACATAAGTTTCAGTTCTGTTTTGAAATATGACCACATATTAATGACACCTTATTATTCAGATGATCGTATATAGTCAATCATTATTTTCACAAAAGAAGCTAAGAAGTTTATTTCTTAGACTCAAAATGTCTAAGAACTCAGTTGAATTCTGTGCTTTCCTATTACTGACATCACTTACTCCATTAAAAATCTACTTAAGAGTATAAAGGAGTCCAAAGATATTAGTAGGACCCTACACTGGGCACAGTGAGTCTTCCATCTCTTAAGCAGCTTATATCTGTGAAACCTCAAGTGCAAGAAAAGTTTTTTAAAACCAGTCCATGGTGTTTGGACTTCCTTTCATAGGGTATGTTTTAATCTACTGTTAGTTGCTAAAATGCACTCATGTTGTGAATGTAAGAGAGTTTCCTGCTAGCTGACTGCCCAGTCCTTTAACTGAAATGATAAAAATTAGTGCAAAAGTAAGATTTACATTACTTATATGATTATCACACGTATCTACCTAAAGGATGCACGTTTCAGTCTGTTCTGAGTAAAAGCGGTGGCACTATGATAAAGCCTTCCAGATTACTGCTGTTTTCCCTTGTATATGTTGGAAATATTTCTGGATTTTATGCTAAATTTTATAGTAATTGCTCATAGTGTGTGATAAGAACATTTTAACCCAGATGCAAGGAGAGGAGAGGGGAGAAGGGACCAGTCTGATTGTCAAAATCATGGAAAAAGCAGCTGCTAGTTAGTTGTGAGCTAAAAGTAGCAGTAGCTATGTGTCTGAACTGCAGATGGGTTGTGTTTGCAGGTGATACTCTGATGAGCTATAATGTGTTGTCTTTCTTGGCCCATTCACTCTGAATTAAAAGCATAATCATACACAAGTTAAGGATTTTGATGTTTTGTCTAGAAGTCTAATTGGCTACTATACTAAGATGAACCAGTTTTAAAATGTTTTATACTTTTAACAATTGTTTTAGTCTTTTAAGTTGTATGTTATATCATCTATGTCTTTTGTAGATGACAACTGTATTTTCTTTAGAAATGTTCTGATCCATCCATTTGACATCAGGTCAGGTATTAAAACCTATAGGCTTCCAAATTTGGGCATTCAAATAGAAATTTGTCAGTAATCCAGAGGGTGGTATTATAGAAGGAAATGATTACTTATCTTTTCCTGCTTCAGGTTCCTAGGAATCTTTTTAAAATCCTTTTTTTTCCTTATAGTTGCTAAATAGAGTTGTTGAAGATGCACTGTAAGAAGCATTAGAAAAATCCAAACCATGGGATTCCTGAAGATATAAAAACCACACACAACTAAATATAGACTCTGGATCAGAGAAAATAAGAATGTTTGTTACAGTCTCCACTGTTGTCCTCATGTGATTAACAGCTAAATCATTCATTTGGCGATACAAGCCTGTTTGTATAGTCATTGAAATAGAATTCTGTGTGACTCTCTCTGAAATTTGTAATCCTTCTTTATCACTGGAATTAATTTCACCTGAGGTATAGATTTTATATATTTTAATGCAGGCAAGCAAGTGTTGTTTCTTCCTGACATGTAGTTCATCATCTGCTCTGGCTCTGACCATAATGAAGTCTCCCATCATAAAGTAGTGTGATAGCAGCATAAATATAATGTAATAACAGCATGACTTAACAGCATGAATCAGCAGTGGACTGTTGTGCCTTTCCAAATCTGTACTGCAACTTTGCTTTCTCAACAGAATGTTAGAAAGTAAATGAGGTAGCATTAGGGTTGGAGTGGTTCCAGTCATCATAAGTAGACTGACTTCATGCTTCGCTGGGGCTGCAAGGATGCTGTCTCGTCCTATTTCAGTCTTGCTGAGCATGTTATCATTTCCCTTGTGGCAGCATGGTCGCTTACCAATAAACGATACAGTGTGGGTCATGAATGTGAAACCGTAATAAAAGAATTTTATATTTTATTACCTTTACATATTTTTTCTTAATTTTCAGAAAGAAACCAACTCCAGTTAAAATTATTGTGGATAGTTTTAGCTATTTGGATAGTCTTAAATATTTATTTTTGCTTCCATGAAGATTTTGAATACTTGGTTAAATTCTGTTGATGTATCTATCACTTAAAGCTTATCAGAACTCTTCTTAGTGGTGGGTTTGTTCTCTGGTGGGTAGGCATCATTGTACGCTTGACTGCTATCCAAAGCCTTTTCCTAGTTTTCAGGAAGACTCTAAATAGGGAAGCTCCAAGATATCAGAGGGTAATACTGTAAAGACACTGTGGTTTTCTAGTGACCACAGCATGTCCAGCTAACAATAATAGTAAGAGTTACCAATATTGTCTGGAAAAAAAGCATTATCTTTATTGTCCTGCATGGATTTTAATGGCAACCTTGTAACATGTAAGTTCATCTGTATCTGTGGCAATTTCTCTTTATCTATCTCAGAAGACTCTGTGGGAAGAAAATAGTATTATTTTTTTCATGAAGATAATAAAGATATAGTTGTAAGTGTTACATTCTATCAGCTTTACTTAGAGAGTATTTTTTTAATAACTTATTATTTATCTAGTTATATATGCCATTTTTTTTAGTTAAGAAGAACACAGAAACTTTTTTCTCCCCCAGTGTTATTCCTAACAGCTTCATTCCTCTCTTTATTCCTGAAAAGTGAGTCTATACAAGGTAACAGACAAGAGAGTGAAACTGGATTTTATTATTTGGTAATATGTATTTGATTGATACATAATTGAAGTAGATGTGCAAGATAATGTTTTCATATTGTGGGTGTTGGTTTGGGTTTTTTTTGTTGATATTTTGGTTTGGGTTTTTTACTTTTAAATAGCATTCAACAGTATCATTAAAAACAATATCATGTCCTGTCAGGAGGACTAAAAAATATTTTTTAGTTAATCTTGTTCAAGAGGAGATTTGTCTAGTGAACTTCTGTGGGAGTCAGTAATTGGCATGATTCTATTCAGCATTTCCACTAATAAAATAGCAGATAACAAAAATCAGTGGATGACACATTTACCATTGTGACAAAGTGAGGAGAACAGAGCAGTCACATAAACCGATCTTGAATCACTTCTGCAGTTGACCTCTTGAGGTAAGCTGTGTTTTGATAGTCACATGAACAATTTTTGCAAGTACAGGATAAGTAGAATAAGTCATAGCTCTGGGGTGAGAGACCCCAGAAGCCTCACATCACAGGCTGCAGAGATCCTAGTGGGCATTGCTGACAGCTCTCGCAGTATCAGCTCCCAGAATGATGCTGTGGTAAATGGGAGTAATTTGATCCTTAAATTAATGAACGTAAGAGCTTGTTTTGCCCTTTAGTAGATGGTGTGTGGGTTCTTTTGTAATACTGCATCCAGTTCTGGTGTTTGAAGTCAAAGACACAGAGAAGGCTCTGAGAGGATGAGAAATATTTAATTTCTCAAAAAGAACACCAATTGGTGAATTGACCAATATATGAGAAATTTGATAGGAAAAAAAAATGCTGATACTAAGAAAATAAGTAATGAATTTCTGCAGCTGTTAAGAATTTCAAATTGATGCTATTCCCAGAAGAGAAAAATTAAAAAAAAAAAAAAAAAAATGTTGAGGTTTAATACCCATTACCTACACAAGAGGTCAGACCAAGATAAGTAATGATCTCTTCTGGCTTAAACATCTACGAGACTAGGAATCAGCTCAAATTTTGTGTTATGTATCTGACAAATAATACTTCCAATAACATATATGGTTAATATCATGTATAGAGACAGAAAACTGCTGAGGTTCTCTCAGTTTTTGAAGCAGTTAAACAATGAACTGGCCTTAGAGTACAATTTTGAAATGGCAGTCATAATTTCTAAAATGTGTAATATTTTTGCCTTCACGCAATGAACTCTTAAACATTTTGATATCTAGTAATTTTTCATTATCCTTACCGGCTAAGAAGCCCACAGTGTTAGAACCACATTGCCATTGTAAAATATAAATCTATAATTTTGGATCTCTGTAAAGACTGGTTGCGGAGAAGAAGCACTGTTTTGTTTAAATATGCTTCAATACTTGTTGAGTAATTAAAAAATAATTAGGAAAAAAAGCATTAATGTTTTTCACCATGTCCAATAACATAATTAAACACTAGAAGCAAGTTCATTTTGGTCTGCCAGTAACTTGTGCCCTTCCTTATGCCTATATGAAGCCTATATGAAGTAACAGGAAATATATGTATGTTTTCTGTTCAGAGCTTTACAGGTCTGAGGATGCTGAGGCCAACCTCCATGCAGGTCCCCAGCAGTGGGTTTTGCAGGCTGGAACACCTTGCAAAACTGGGGTCCCCTCTCATCTGCACCTGTTATCAAGGGTTGTTTTTGGTATGACTCCTGCTAAGGGAAGGGAAGGAGGTGATGCAAGATGTGTATATTCTGGAGATTTCCTCTAAGCCTTGCTTTAGGGCTTGTATTGTACAGAGATACTGTTACTATCCAAGTTTTAAATCAAATCTTCCACATAATGAAAATCTGATCTTATTGTCCTGCACATTTCCAGAAAAAACACTTTCTGATTACTATAAGGTATTCTTCTCTCATCAGCCAATATTTTTATTTATTTTCAGTAAACACCACAAAGGAATCTCTGTGTTTTCTCCATTTCAATATAAAAAGGATTTTCTTGAACAAAGAAGAAAGTCTTGTTCTTCCTGAGTAATTTAAGTGACCTGCTAAACTAAATGCACTGGCAGGGCTTCCATTTAGTTAGTAATTCACAGCTGTCACTGGAGACATCTCTCTACAAAGAAAACTGTTTTCTTTCCATGTTTATTTCTTCAGCAGAAACTGCTGCATAACATTGTCAATTATTGGCCTTATCAATGTGTAACCCTGGAGAAGACTAAAATCACAGGAGCCTGCACATTTGACTACCAAACTCAATCAAAGCTACTGATAAGAGAACAAAGAGAAACTAAAAGCTTTTGGAGTATGAGCTGAATAATAGGACGAAGTGACATATGCCTTTCTTTGAAACAAGCAGATGGAGGAGGATTAGTTTTCTTTCTTTCAATCTTCTGTTCTCTCCTATGGTTTCCTAAATGCTGGTGCCTGTAGATTTTGCTGTCTTACAACAAAATTGTCTCATGGCAACTGCAAGACAGTAAAAATAACAAGAATTAAAATGCCTATTGTTTTGTCATCTAGTTGTAAACAAATTGGATTTAAAATTCTCCCAGAAATGCCATTATAGCAGATTTACAATTGCCATTGTAGCCTTCTAGCTGCCTCTTTCAGCTGCCATAAAGAGCGAGATCTTTACACCTGGCAACTTGTTTGCTCTCTATAGTGTTTTTTGCATTAGACATCCCTTTGCAAATGTAGCAAGAGCTCCCATTTATCCCATCCTAATTCTTTTTCTGCATGGTAGCATTTGCTTGCTGTTAACTGAGTGAATACCAATGGTTGTATCTTGTCCTCAGGAACTGATTCACCAGACGCTTGTGTTTGAGTTTTTTTTTTTTGTTACAGTTCTTTCACATGTTCTTCGTTTCGTGTGCTGAGAGGACAGCAGGTTCAACAGGGACATCTGAAATCCTTAATATCTATTGTTCTGTACCATGTCCTTTCTTAAAGAGTGCCACCCCCAAGAAAAGATGACACAGTGTAGCATGGAGCTGCCTCTGAATTGCCAGCTCACAAGCAAAGCTATTAAAGTAAGCTGAAATTGCCACCAGTAATATACCTCTAAAATTATATTTCATGTACCTGAAGTCTTTGCTCTCTTCTATGAGAAAAGGCCACATCTTCCAAACTATGCTATAGTTTCCGCTCTTGGGAATTATAGTGATAAATACAGGAATTCCTCCTCTCATTTGCCTGTCAAGGAACAGATGAGAGATGTAGTCACTCTGGGCAAACCAGCCCATCAAACACTTGTATTATAACACATAATGTACCAATGAAGTATTTTTCCATTAGAAATGTTATTACAGTTTTGGCCAAACCCTTTAGCACCTTTTGGTCATGTTCATTTATTTAAACAAAATGGCATTTTATTCACAAGGTATGGTTTTATAAATGAAATAATTCTGTCAAGAGCCCAGTTCTCTAAAGAAAATCACTTTGGGTATAATGTTTTCCTTAAAACCTATTTGGTTTATGTGTGGTTTTGGGTCTTTAGATAATCACTTCAGACAGATTTTTCGAGGCTTTTTTTCTGAATCTGTGAAGGCCACAAACATTTTCTTAATATAATTTGAATTTTTACAAAGCCACATGGACCTGAGAACTGTCCACCTGGGAGAAATACCGCGTACTATAATTAATATGTAGTTATGTAATTCTAGCCTCTGTCACATGCTAAAGTAATTGTTATGAAATTGGTATTTCTTCATAATGATTTTCCATGTTTTTACTAACATTTGTCCTTATGTAGTGGAAAATTAGAGATTTTGAGTTGCTTGATCTTTGATGATCAGCCTGGAGCTGCTTTGGAATTGTCAGAGTGCTCCACTGCCAAACCACTGTGTTGGGTACAGATGCCGTGGTAGGGGGGCATTGCTTTCAGCAGGCAGATTTTTGTGAAGTTTACACTTTAAAACTTGATTATTTCCCTACATGTATGACCTAGAATTACCAAGAAGAGGTACTCATGGCCTAAGCGCTTTTAGGGCTTTAATCTTGGAAATCTTAAAATCATCAGTCGGAAAAGATTAACACAACCCATCATCACCCGCTGTACTGGAAAAACATTCAGTTCTTCTCTCATGTTTGTGGCTGGAGGCTGCTCCTTTGCAGATAAGCAAAGAATAAGTCCTGCATTCAGCTGTTGGTTTGCAAACTCATATTTTCCATAAAAGTTGAGGTGTATATAAACTTACGTGGAAATTTGATCTCGGATTCTGTTTGGCCAAAGCCAAAGTTGTAGATTGCTGGTTTTGAGTGTAGTGATATGTAAGAAAGGCATATAAATATTATATAAGTAAAATGTGTTAGTATTTTAATTGTCTTAGAATCCTAGAGCCTTAGGATATTTGTAGGTACCTTAGGGCTTTCATGTACTCCATTCAGAATTACTAATTCTCTATGAACCCAGTAATAAAATCTGGCTATATGCTTTTGAAACACTGCATATCTCTGGGATTTGCATGAGAATTATGTGTTTGGGTTTTATGTAATCTCTTCAGAATTATGTTGTATAACAACAGCAGCAGTAAACCGAGAAAAGAAGAAGTAGCCCTAGCAGGGAGTATTAAAAGAATGTGGCTTATTTAACCTTGTAAAACAAAGCTTGAGGAGGAGTGTGGTTATCTTCAGGAATGTATTTGGATTGCTTTGTAATAGGGGTAAAGATTTCAAGTCATAATGTAATTTTTGTGAGGGATCAAACGGATATAAATTGTCCCACTTTGATTTATAAACCATTAGATAAAGTGAAGCACCTTCTACGTGAAACATTAGGAGGTGAAGAGCGGTATATATTTTCTGACAAAGTTTGATAAATTTATGTTATTGTGTGATATAGTAAGATTAATCCTGGTTTGGGTTGTTTCTTGTCCCCAAACAGGTTGAAAGAAGTTTTGAGCACAGTTGTTAATCATTTTCCTTGCATGGTATTTATACTGTTTTACAGTATCTGTATGCTTTACCTTATAATGTACAATGAATTATACAGTGTTAATTTGAATTAATGCTTCAGTCTGATTGTCTGTGGAAGCACTTTTGGAACTTCTCTCCAACTGATGCATCGTTTTTTCTAAGAGGTACAAAGGAAATGCATTTTCATGTATTTTTCTCTTAAGACATCAAGGAATGGACAGAGATTTGGGGGGGATGTTGGTTTTGTACATTGAGAGAACCTGTGAAGCTTGGATGAACCCTGTCTTCTGCTCTTGTGCCTGCATGCTTTGCTCACCAAGGAAGGCTAAATGATTTCTGGATGTGGACAGTGGTGTTCTCAGAGCTGAAGGGACTTTTGGATTCGTTGTTATTGATTCTGTGAGGCTTCTCCAGTTAATTTGGAAATTTTCAGTTATCAGATTCCCTGCCAATGTAGAGACATAGGACTTAGGGCAGGTTCTTTATCTGTCCTTTCCTTTAACTGTGATATCTTCATGAGGGTGGTTTGGTTCTTCTCTTCCACCACCCAATCATTAGTTCTCTGTATTAATGTCCTTAAGTCTGCTGGAGGTGCACAGATGTTTCATGGATTTTGACGTAACAAGTAGGGAACTACTAGTTATTATTGAGAACAAAACATCTGTACGCAGCTTCATGTGGTGTGAGTGAACAACATAATGGAAATTGCCTCTGTCAGTCCCATATCCCTAGGATACTCATAATATTCCATTTGAATTATGTTTAAATTTTTTTCTAGTTCTAAGTATATATTAGTTTAAGTAGCCACCTCATTGTGATGTATTTATTAGATGTGTATCTCAGACAGTACTGCTTAATATACAGGCAATTTTGCATCAGCAATCCTTAATTATATGTTTTCTCTTACAGTAACATGAGATTTTACTCACAATTTATGGTGTGAAGTATCTTCTTGTGTAAACCTTTTTGTCTGAAATATATAAAATTTTGATACACTCTTGTCCCTGTGATTCGTTATATTCAGTTGGTGTATTATGATTTTCTTTTTTTGCTCGGCTTTTAGCTATTCATACTACAGTGTTAAAATTTGGAAGTCATTGTACAGAGGGGAATGTGTGAATTTGGAGCTGTGCAAACTGTTCCACTTAAAATGCATTGCCAAATTATGGTTGGAAAAACCAAAACCAGGAAGAGTGGCTAGCACATGGACTTTATGGAGAGGCAGAATTGTAAATTTTCTGCTGGAATCTGGTGTACAAATATTTTGATCTTGCTTGATTACAGGAAAAAAAATGATAGAGTGTATTTACTTACTTGTTGGCAGTTGGTTGCAGAAATTAAATTCTGCCATAATTGCTGCAGTCGATTGGTACAGCAGGGCCTATGGAGTACTGGATGAATGGATGGAGTTAGTTTGGATTTTTGGTTTTTTTTCATAGAATGACTGCTGATCTTCATGACTTTTTATACTCTGGATATTTGCATCTCTTTTCCTTTATTTGCTGCTTTTTACATGGAGCTAGTGAGAAGCAATACACTTGGACACTTTTTTTTATTATTTATTTGCTATGATGATATGCATAAGAAGTACACAAAAGTATCTCCAAATACTAAGAATATAGCAGTATTTCATAAAACAATATGGCCAAATGTATAATTAGAGTGTGGTTTGGGACCATTCTGCTCCGTGCTGTAGCAACTTGGGTACATGTACTCAGTACTGAATGTTCTCTGTTAATACCTTAGTATTGAATATTCTGTATTAGTATTTTAACCACTTCTGTTTCACTTGCATGTAATTTTGAAGCATGCTTAGGCAGTTCAGACTAAAAAGGTACTACAAAAATAAGATATTTGTTTATGGAGTTGAACATCTTTTAGGTTCTGTGGCAATGCTTGGCCTTATTTTTAAGTCTGTGTCCTTAACCTTATTTTATAAACTTGTAGATAACAACATGTAGATAGTAAGTTTTGTTAAGAAAAAGATCTAACATGCAATTATGATTCCTGTTTTAAGATTCAGGGATTGGGATTACTTGCGGGTTATTTTGATTTTGGTTTTATTTTATTTTATCTCAAATTTGTTAATTTGAGAACAGGGATATAAACCTACCTACAGTATCAGCCAAGGTGTGGTCCTTTAATGTACTTTTTTACTATATTAATTTATATATTTTCATGCTTGTGTAAATGAAGATGTAAATCTTCTCTTCAGCTAAGAGAGCACAGCTTCTCCACCACAGTTCTTTAGAACCACATATTTTATGATCAGCAATTAAGGTTGCTAATGACTGGTGCAAGAGATCCATACCGGATGAAACAAGGACTTGAATTCCTGTTTTAGTGTTTTTAATATGCTGAGTCCAGGAACCTTTCTCAGTAGTCATGAAAAGAAAAACATGAAAGGGAAATTATAAGACCATCAACTTTTCATAAGCTTTAATTTTCAGGATGTTAAGGTGGCTTTCTATGAAGTTCGTATTAGGAATATGAAATTAATGATTAGGACAGTATACTTCTGTATGTTTTCAGAAGATAAATGGGAGATTGTTCAGCTGAAGTGAAGAATAAAAGCATGTATTTGAATCAAAGAATATATATATTATATGTATTAGGTTTACATGGCTTTAAGATCTAATTTTTATTTTTCATTATCTTGCTCTGATTTAATTGGTGATAAAATCAGTTAATTTTCCCCAAGTTTAATCTGTTTTGCCCATGATGGTAATTGGTGAGTGATCTCTCCCTGTCCTTATCCTGACCCACAAGCCTTTCCTTATATTACTCTCCCCTGCCCAGCTGAGGAGGGCAGGGACAGAGCGGCTTTAGTGGACACCTGGCCTCCAGCCAGGGTCAACCCACCACAAATATACTTGTTGAATATCACTATGCACTTGAGTTGCTGAATGTAAGATGATAGCAGGAAAAATTAATCTATTTAGATTTTATTTTTTTTTAAAGTACCCATTTAAAGATGCAACAAGTCTAGTTGGAACTCTCAATAACCTTTTTTCTCTATAGTTGGTTTCATACTGTTCAGAGTTGTATATGCTGTGGGCTGTTGGTTAAGATGTCATGGTGTATTCAAGAAAGGTCAAAATAAAGATAAATAAGAATTATTGCTTAATAGGTAATTCTTTGGAAAGAATTAATAACCCTTTCAAGTAATTCTAGATGCTTAATGTAGGTAATGAGCAATAAAGAAATTAACAAGAAAAATGTCAAATTTAGCATTGAATTCATGAAGTTGAATGTTCACTATTTCAGCAATATGGGGGGGTGGGGGGATTGTTTTCCTTTTTTTTTTTTTTTTTTTTTCCCTCCAAACTGTCATGGGACAGGAGGTGAACTTACAAATTCAAGGTGGGAGTTCTCGAGTAACACTGACTGATGACTTGCCAAGAACATCTCTCTCCTAAATCTGTCAGACTGTGTCCGGTGCAGGTGTAAATGCTCCTACTTCTTAGCATAGATAAACTGGTGTTTCCCCGTCTTCTGCTTATCAAAGCTTAGGTTAACCCATAATCTTTGAAATTACAAGAACAAGGAGGGCATTACTGCATTTGTATCCAAACCACACTGTTTTATGCCATCTCAGCCGTCGCTACCTACACTGCGTGTGCGCTGTGGTGGTGGCTTTCCATGCTCAGGAGGCAATGCGGGAGGTCAACTGTACTGCTGAAGGATCCTGGTCTACTTATGCCTCTTAACCTGTATCTGCAGAAAATATTTCTTAAACTGCAATAGAGGACCTATTCCTACTATCCCTTTAATATTAGATTTTGAACTCTTAGTTTTCTCAGTTCCAGCTGTGCCCAATAGGAAAGAAATTTTTTTCTCTGACTCAGAGATATAGGTAATTAATAAGATGCACAGCACTCCAGAAATACAACTCACTATTTGCAACTCCATGTAGCAGGTTAGGACACCTAGAGAAATAGGAAGTGGCAGCAGCATAGGGAATATTGCTGAGTGCATTGAAAGAGGAAAAACAGTACTCAAAAAAGCCAAGAAAACTTGTCTCAGCACTAGAGCCCTACTTATTTGGTGCATTACATGTCAACAGCGAGGGGCAGAAGGAAGGGAAGAGTAACCCTAAGGGTCTGAACAAGGTCAGCTGGGCTCTGCAGTATGCACTGGACCTCTGCTTTCATGTTACCAGCCAGTGCATTTGTTACTACTTTGATATCAGGCTGAAGGGGGAAGATTTGGACTGAGCTTTGCCCAGTCCCAAAGCAGTGGCTGTCCTTTGTCCTAAATATCTGGGACGAGGATTAAAGGTTAGCGTTGCACGGCACACGACAGCCTGGCCTCTGCAGCTATTACAGGGTCTCAGCCAGGCAGTAGCTCTGGCACATCTGTCTGTCTGCTTCTCCGTGCAACGCAGGGGAGGGATCGAGTCCGTGGGCGAGATGCCCGCCTGGTACTAGCCATCCGTGCCACCCTTTCCTTCACGCTCGGCAATCCGAAATACAAGCAAATGAAAAAGAATGTTGTAAAAGAAATAGGAATTAGATCATTCCTATATTATTTCTTTTGCCTTGTCCAGTTCTGGCTATCTCTGGCACCACATTATACAATTTCTATAAAATCATCATAAAAACATTCAGAAATCTTTGAATGTATGCATATGGCTTACTTCTGTTTTATATTATCTGAAAAGATAAGTGGGTGTTTTTTCTGGCAATAATTGGTTTCCTCCTTAGCTTGTCTCAATAATTCCTCTAAATAAATTTAATGGTATTGCACTTCATTAGTTCTTTAGAAGTAAGTGCTGTGTTCTAAAATTTCAAGTACAACTTTGGAAAGTACAGATAACTCTCATAAAGAAGCTGTTTAATCAAATTGCCAGCATAATTTTTGTAGTGTTTTATATGTGTGCATAATGTGTAACAGATACAGCTCTTGTTCAAAATACAGCTGTTAGCAATTCCTTATTAAATAAGATTATATATGAAGTTAATTTACCTTTCATTCAGTTATATGCAGTCCTAAAGTGTAATATTAAAAAGTTCATGATCATCAAATATAGTAAGATTGCAGGTTCCTGCCTATCAGTACAAAATAGCGCTGTGGTAGACCAGAAGTACTCTGACCATAATTACATTGCAGTTAGCAGCAGGAAGGATTAACAACTCTCGTAGAAAAATACTGTATTTTAGGACTGCCTTTATTTGTTAAATTAATAGACCGCTTCTCAGTTTTGACATTAAAAACTAACTCTATTAATTTTCTCAGTATGTTCAAGTTTGATTTTAACTTTAGTTATTGCCATTTTTATATTAGCCAGAAATAAAAACACTGTTCTATTACTGGTTTTTATGTTCTGTTAAGTTTCTTCTATTACAAAAACCCTCCAGTTGAACTTTGTCAATAATTCAGACAGACAAAAGAGTCTGAATGGAGTTTTCAAAGTAAATAAATTGCTTTGATTATCACAGAAGAGACCTTTGTGCTCTACTCATTAGAATAACATTTATTAACTGTCATCATGTTATTTGTTCCATAACTGGTCTTGATGTTCCTTTGATGATAAGATTTTTTTCACACAAGAATAATTCTATATCTGACAACAGCCGTTGCTTAACTGGCAGTATCACTCCCAGGTCTTACTAACATGGTGTTTAAAACATAGACCTCGTGCTTCTACCTTTCATACTTCCAAAGGAACTTCTATACCACAGCACTTGCAGCAAGTTTACCACTGTCTTGTCTTGATTACATGGTGAATAGGATAGTTCTGGAATACGTGTTAATTTGTCTAAGAAGAATGACATTCTGAAAGTACATGTACTTAGAAGTGCGTTCTATGCAGCTGCTCGTAAGCGTGTAAGCATACTTTATATATTGCAGCATAGTTGAGCATGAGATATAAAGTGGTTTTGCATAGTGTTACATATCTTACAAAAACACGTATGTAGAGTATCATGTAAATCCAAATGCAATTAAAGCAGTGGAAATAGGAGTGAAATTGTACAAAAGAGAAGGGGTTTTGTCTGTTTGGTAACAAAAACATGGAATTTCAAATGTGTTGAAGAATTATTGCGGAATTGTGCTTTAAATACATCAGCATAAACCGGAAATCTCATACAGAGGATGTTGAATGCTTTATGCTTACATCTTCTGCCGTACGAAGAAATCAGTTTGGTATACAGATTTTAATTTAGTCATACTATGACCCGCAACACTGCTACACCAGCCCCCTACATCCTTTCATTCCAAATAAAAAAATACATCCTTCTACTTGTTAGGAAATGTACCTTGCTTATTTCATTAAATGAGTAAATATGTTAGCAGTTTTTTGTTGTGCTTTTGGAATTTTTTTTTGCTAATTAAGTTCATATCCTTGAAATATATATATATATCTCCTGGAAAATTTCATTGTGGAAGGGAGGTCTATAGTGCAATCTGCTGCTGCAAGCCAGGCTAGCATCACTCTAGAGCAGCTTGTTCTGGGGCTTCTCCAGGTGAGTTGTGAAAGTCCCCATGGATTCTGTGGTCTCTCAGGCAAACCGCTCAAGCACCCTCATTGCGAAGGGCTTTTTCCTTATGACAGCTTAGCCTCAACTTGTTACTATTGCCTCTTGGCCACTCTGTCTTCTTTATAAACCTCACCGTATGTAGTGGATAGTAGTATATAGTGGCTCTTAGATCCTACCTTAGTCTTCTCCCAGCTGAAAAATCCCCCAGTTTCCTCACAGTGTCCTGGGGTAGCATCTGCTGCAGCCTCTTAACCATGTTAGTGGCCCTGTGCTGAAATCTGTTCATTTTTTCGTTTACTCAAATACTCTTATTTTTGTTTAAATTTTAAACAACAGTGAAAGTAAATAGAGAGTAACTGAGGGAGGGTGATTGGAAATGCGTTTCCATAGTGTGGCGTGAGAGGACCAACAGGATGATGTAAGACCCAGCTGAAGTTGTGCTGGCACGCTAGGCCGTGTGGCTAGGCCTCAGCTCGAGATGACTATGGCTGCAGTAAGAATCCAGTGAAACTTTGCTCTCTTTGCCAAATGCAAAGGGTATAATTTTGAGTATATTTGTTGTAGATACAGCCAAAATATAAACAAAACATTGGACTAGGATTTTGGAAACCCCAACTCTGCTGATGATCTGATTCTTCAGCCAGGTGGCATCACAGTATCATTTAAATTAAGCAGAAAATAAAATTCTCGCAGGCATATTTTACAAATACTGCTTTTCGGACTCAGTTTTCTTGTTCTGAAATATACCAAGCACTTTATTACCCATGAGTTTTTTATGGTAAATATTAATTCAAGTTCATGATTCATCATATTTCAGAGTCTCATTTTAATTCTGAATGTGGATAGGAAACTGAATTTAAGCCCTTAGTGTGGATGCCTTATTTGCACATGGATTCTAGTTGTTCCTGCTTCATCAGTGGGAGAAAAAAATAAAAATAATAATTTAAAAATAAATGAATACTCTTGAGTCACTTTTAGACATCTTTGCTCTTTTGTAAGTGTAAAATGCTAAAGCGAGTAATTTTAGATAAACTTGTCATTTGGTCTTGTAAATATTAAGTAGCATACGTTTGTACATGTCTTCAAATCCAAAGGTTGGTATTTTGGGGTTTGTTGTTGTTTTGTTGTTGTTTTGTTGTTTTCAAAGAATTCTCCATATTCAGGCAGCAATAAATGCAGTATGATTTTCTTTAGCAATTAAAGAAAATAAAACTTTCATTAGTAGGGTTTTTGCCAAGTTCTGCTTTATTTTTAACAATATGTTAGATTTATTTCTGTCTCAGCCAGTTTTGAAGCTCTTTAATAGATCACAGGAAGCTAAGCCTTCTCTTTAGAAAATCCCTCAAGTAGTGCATCTTTGGCCAGTTACTTCTCTTGGATTTATAACACATATTAACGAGCCAGTATCAGTCTGACTTTGATGAGCAATTAAGGAATGAGTCTTTTTCCCCTTTGGTAAGTGGCAAAATGCCCACTCATACAGAAATGGACTTGGATGGTCTATGGATTACTCTGCCGTTTGTTTATGTATTCAATTCTGATGAAAAATATTAAGTTTGCAATTAATCATAGCAGTATTAAACCAGTTCTTCACCAATAGTCCTATTTCAGTTTTGTGCTCCACATTAAATTTCATATTGTATGGATGCTGAAGATGTAGCTTTTGCGTGTTCAAGAAAGAGTCAAACGGTTTGAGTTTTCCAGCCTTAAACCTGGAGCACCTGATTTCTCTTGCTGTTTTGCTGTGTCTCCTGAGAGAAAAATCATGCGCTTTGTCTGGTTCTCCATGGGTAATTGCCAAACAAACCTCTAAAACTGTAAATTTATTTTAGAAATTGTGGTTTGTTCTGTGACATAATGTACCTTCGGTGCTTTGGAAAGGTAAATGTACCAAAATTAATGAGTGACTTGTTTTACTTGTTTAATGACTGAGCAGTCAGATGTTTGTTTTCATGTTTCAGAAATGTGCACAATTGCCACAAGAGCAATCAGTGTAGTGGACAAAATGTGTGACCAACATAGACTTTTCCTTTCTAATCTCATGCTGAAACAGTTTAGCTTTCAGTCACTAGCTGTTGAATACTTTAGTAGTACCTTCCGTACAGGCAGGCATTGGTTACAACATGCGATTAGGTGATGTTCTACAAAGCACAAGTGCTGAGGTGTGCTGGAAGGATCACGGTTCTCCAGTGGCTGGAGGATTGGTTTAGTCTAAATTTATTTGAACAGTAGCCCAAAGGAAAACCAAAAGACTGCTCAAGCAATATGAATCATTTGTTCTGGTTTGCACCCCAAGTCTCACCCAGCAAAGTCTTGACACTGCAAACAGTAAAACAGCTAATTTTACAAAACTCATTGAATTAACTGCTGTGTCTTAGAGCTGTTTGAAAGTTACTTTGTAAAAGAAAAGAAAAAAACCCAACAACTTTCATGGAGGTAGACATCTATCATCCCTCCACACAACCTTCCTAATCTGCACTGCTAATTTATTAATTAGTTATCAGCACAACTGTCTATAAGTAGACAGAAATAAAAAATAAAAGTGGGAATTTGGAACTTGTATAACACTGTTAAAAATGTGCTCTCTCAAGTCTACTAGTGACATTCTCATGCTAACTCTGCTGTATTACTACTTATTATTTGTAATTAAAAATATAATACTGCCCAACTTCTATCGTTTCTTGTTTCATATTACATGAATGTTTGCACAAGACAGACACAAGTCCATGAGATAGATGAAGCCAAAATAATTCTCACACACACAAAAATTTCATGTGCGTTTCTGCTCCTTGTTTCCTGAAATCACCAAATCCTTGCGAAGGGCTCCTACAGCCATCTTCCATGAAAGCAGGTGCGAAGGAGGGAGATGGGTAGACAGTGAAAATAATACCCTTATGAAGAATTTTACTGTGCACTTACACATGATATTGCAGGTTTCTGGTTTGCAGCAGGATAATGCCTGTGGTTTTAATTGCATTCCTGCTTACGTATTCCTGCTCTTTAGAATAAATAATGACAAACATATGCAAAAATATACATATGCAATATACACATGTGCACAAATTGTCTGCTTTTTTTTGCAAAAATAGAGTAACTGGAAGATACATATGCAGGCTTAACAACTGCACTTATTCCTAAGTTTACCTTAAAACTCCCATCAAATAATCCCACATTCAGTTTGTTGTAATTAATCAAAAAACTTCCCTTTTGTTGCTTTGCCACAGCTTAGATTTTAAAGGAATGTGTTTGTTAAAGCAATTAAAGCAATTAAAAGCATGAGAGGGGATCTCCAGGTGATCTTTTGTTTGTGAAGTTTGAAACATGAATTTAATAGTTGGCCTTAGGGAATCTTTTGAATCAGGTTTGAGGATTTGTGGGCTTTTGAGTCACCATTTATTTTTAAAAAGCAAACTAACTTGCCAAGTTTGGTCAAAGTATGAGCCTTACGAAGTTGTCATTTGCATGGGTTCAGGAGAGAATTTGTAGAAGTTGATATGCCAAAGAGTCCTCCTCTCACAGCTGGCAGGTTTCAGCATACAGGGGAGTATCTGAAGGTTTGTGCTGCTGTGGGTCACAGTGGATTTTTGTTCCATCATCAGAACTAAACATACAGGCACTGTTGCAGTGAGGTCCTTATTACCTCTATCCCTGGGCTTTGGCATTTTGGAAATGAGTTTTGCCTAAATTTAATACAAGAAAGGAAAAACTTAACTGTAGGAAAATATTTTGGGACAAGAAACCAGAGGAGTGGGAAACCATGGCTATGTATTGAGATAGGAGTTGAGGAGCTTATCTTTGCATCAACACCAGAGACTCCTCTGCAGAATATCAAGGAAGAGGAAAACAGCTGAAGTAAGTGGAAAGTTTTTGTATCCAGTTATATAACTCCAATTTTTGTGCCCTGGAGCACACCACCACTTTGGATAGGCAATAACACAGGTAGATGTAATGCCCTTTTGACCATTCAGTGATGGGATAGGAAGTAAACAAGTTTCAAGTATCCCTTTTGAAGGATCCTTCAAGTGCAGCCAGTGGGATTTGATCCTGTGCATCACAGTTCAGCATAGAGCTACAATCCTGGAGTTTTACCCAACAGGAGATTGGGGATGTTTGCTGATACCGTGTTGCTACAATAAGACATACACCCTACAAAAGCAGGAATCCATGTTTTAGGAACTTTTCACATTCAATTCAAATTATCATTTAAATTACTTTTATTGATTAATTTTATCTGTATTTCTGTATAATTAATGCTAAAAGAAATTTAACTGTTCTTGCTGTACTAGATACAAGGCATACCTGCAAAGCAGCAGCACCGAAAGTCATCAGATATTCCTGTTTGCATGTGAAAACACTAATTAGGGAAGAGTATTTTAGCACTTCTGAAATGCAGTCAGCAACTTTGGTTTATCTGTAGCTGTCTGCCTCTTACCCACACAATAAAGAGGGTCTAAAAATACTTAAGGTATTAAAAATTAAATGAATATTTTCTAGCTCCTTAAAGAGGAAGTGTAGACATTCCTCTTGTTCGTACCTAGCATTGGGATATTGAAATGATCTGGGCAACAGATGTTACAAACTAAAAGTAAGTTGAAGATCATAAATGTGGAAGATACATGTAGAATTTTTGAAGAACTATATGCAAAACGATATGTGAAACTTCTCGAGCTTGGTTGGAAGTGGCAAGTGTGTAAGATGTATCCAGGTGATAAATAATATAGGAAATTGGGCAAATCTAGAAGAAGACTGGGTCCTTTGTTAAACCATTTTGGATTTGCAGAGCTCAGAAGTAAATTTCTGGTAGTTTCTAGTGACTCCAATACCCATGAGCACTGTATCTCAGTTAACAGGTATAACATGGATCTGCTAACACTATTTACCTCTTAGGAATCTAATGGGATGGTTCTGGTACAATGTGTGTGTGTTTGTCGGAGTACAAGGGGTCTCCATCCATGATCGGGGACACCAGCAGTGGTATAATCATCCGAGTGCAAGGGCAGGTACATAGAATTTACACACTTGGGCAGTATTGCTTTCTTCCACTCATAGTATATACAAAGCAAGTGAGTTCACACCCTTTTCCTTTTAATTTTATTTTTCTCAGCACTAGAAAATAGCCATAGTTCAGCTACATTTAGTAGCTGGTTTCGGAACTGAAAGACTGAATAGCAAGTATTTCTGTGAAAGTTACAGGAAAATCACTGAACCTAATTGTATCTCAGGTTTGTTTGGGGCTACTGAAGCGCTACATGAGTGAGTCCTTATAAGTAATCATTTGATAAATAATAGGTTGCTATTACACTGGTATTCGTAAAATCATCTATCTTTTCTTTTTCTTTCCATCTAGGAATTGCTGATATTTTTACAAAATCTGCCCACAGTACACTGGGGAAACGAAGAAATTAGTGTACTCCTAGCAGAGGCCTACAGACTGAAGTTTGCATTTGCAGATGCCCCCAATCATTACAAGAAATGAATATAAAGAGCCAGAAATCATTAAGACCAACGTGTTCTGCAGTATTATGGCATCTGTTGTTCTGGTTGTGCTTTCAGCTCATTGCTCTTTTATTTGAATTAAAATGACCATTAAAATTCTGTTAGAATTTGCAGAATGAGAACAGAATACCAAAGAAATGGACAAAGCAGGATATCGAGCATTGAATGAACTTAAAAGTGAACTTTTTTGCTCAGCATGAAAAAGGTGTTGAGGAGTCTATCATAATTTTCTTCTTTTTTCCCCTTCTCTAATGAGAGTTGTAGTCTGTCTAATTTATGTCAAGCAGTTTTTGTATGTACCTAAGACTTAAACCTGATTATGGAATGATTTTATCATTACTTTGGGGTCACCTGCCCTGACTTTATCAGCCAGTTTTGGTCAGTAAAAGTTATTTGAGTGGAAAAAAAAGAACTTTTCGTAGTCATAAAGACCATGAGACAGCAAGGCCTGTGTTTTGCGGTCTGATTGTAACTCAGAAGACACTGATATTCACACACCATCTGTTGTTTCTCCATGGAATTAGGTTAGAATACTTCAATGATATAAGAATGTAGAAGATTGCAATGGAAATTGGTGACATTTTCTAAACATTACTCAGTCTTGCAGGGTGCTGTAGAAGCTTTTTAGCCATACAAGGAGTTTCTTAAAGCCGAAGACTCATCTCTAGCACTAAAGTAAATCCCTCTCTATGTATTTTGAAGTGGTTTTAAAATATCGAATGAAATTAAGGTGTGATCTTGTGAAAGTAATTAAAGATTTTCTTTCAAGGCCTTTCAGTTTTTCAGCATGAAAGTTCACTTTTAAGAAACTTATTAAGAAGCCTGGTTTACAAAGCAAGATATATTTTTATCTCAGTTGTTGCCTTATTTCTAGCATGTTAGAAAAGGAAAATTAATGTATCCTTCCAAAGCTTATTTGTTAAATAATTTAATACTTTTTTTTCTGGTTATTCAGAGGAAACGAGAAGATAACTCCCAATAACAATAACAGTAACTATATGCTGAGATTGATCACTCCTGTGTCACTAGCAGAATAGAAATCCTCTGTGACTTATAGAATGAAATTAATGGTTCTTCCTGTAATCATGGGATACTGAATAATTTCTTAACACTCAATAGTTTAAGTGCACTATTTATTTTCAAGAAATCTTTTCAGATAAGAATTCTGATGTTGCTCTGTTTGATGTAAATAACATTAATTTGTGCCTACCCTACACATGCATGTTATTAGGATGAGAGTTGCAATAAGCAATATTGCGCAGAATTGTTTATTCCTCAGTTCAGTTCTCAAATTGCACAACATTGCACAAAAAGTGTAATGCACTTTTAAGTTTGGGGAAAAAAAAAGAGATCTTCAAGGAGTTTTCTCTTACGACTTGTTATTAGAAGATTATTTTCAAGTTCTTGAAAAAAGAAGAAAACCTTCTAGATGTGTTATTTACATTACCTGTTTTAGGGGCCTTTGTACTTGACACTGACTTTATACTAATTAGGTGTTTCAGGGTAAATAAAATAAGAAACATCTTTACCAACGTGATTGAGATCTGTATTTTAAAATTATATGAAATCTTTGGTAGAAGAGAAAAAAATGAATTAATTCAGAAGCAGGAGTTTTTGGTGACTAGGATGCATTTCTCTTCCACTGGTGACAGCTGGGATTTGCAGTTGCAATGGATACCAGTTCAGGCCTCCTAGATTGCTGCATTTGTGCCTACAGTGTGTAGTGGATCTGTGTTTCTTAAAGGTCCATATACTGTTTGCTGTAACTTCAGTTCATGGTCTAATGTATCAAAATTTATGTTTACAAAGATTGTCATATTGTGCCTAACAGGATAGCTACCAATAACAGAATAAAAAAAAACCCCTGAAATTTATGACCATTTGCATTAAACTTAATAGCTACAATCATTTGTTAATAGAAATGGATATTATTGTAATGAGAGAAGACACACAGCGTTAAGTGTACAATGTTGTAAGGGTTTTCTATAATTAACTTTTTTCTATTAAGATATTATTTAGGTAGTTACGTGTAACATGGAAAGTTGACCCAAAGTTGTCTGTTGTGTCAGATGCTCCTGCATAACATTTATGGGACTGGATAAATAAAATTTCCTTCATCGAGTCCACGTAAGTTGTCTGCCACGTCTTCCAAATTCAACAGGTACCTCTTACTTCCCTTGGAAGAACGTATTACCATTAGAGGTCACATTTACTATTGTGTCTGTGTCAGAAGTTGAATATTGTACTTGAGCACATTGCTTTTTAAGGATAGTGGGGTGTTTCCCAATATAATAACAATGCTTGTTTATTGAGATAGAGACTTTTCTGGAAAAAGCGATCTAGGTATATAAATAGCATTTATATATCTATACAAATAGGAATAGTTTTCAGTAAATAGAAGGCCAACATTTATGTAAAATTTGAAATTTGCAATACTTCAAGAATTACATAAAATATTTCATTTTATTAAAAAAAACCAAACCAAACCAAACACCTTACATTTAACAATTCTACATCTCAGGTAAAATGTCATTCCAAACAAAATACTGCACAGAAAAGGAAATAATGTTATCATTACTACATCCCATATGCTTACTTTTTTCAAAATTCAAGATTCTGAATATTATAAACTTCCTTTGTAATACGTATTTTCATATAAAGGAGGCATCTTGACACATCACTAGTGAAACCAGGCAGTAATTTCCTAGCACTCATGTGAAATATTGAAATTGTAGTGTCTAAAATGTGTGTTAAAGGAGTTCTGTAATAAAAATTTTAAACAAGAATGTACAATATAAGAAGATTTATGACTACAGTATTTGAAAAATGTAAATAATAAGCAAATCAGTTAACTATGTAAATACAGTACATGGAGTAGGATAGAAATGTAAGTTGAAATCTTATGTAACCTGTAATATGTTATAAGAAATTAGTTTCATTATTTTTTGGCTAAGTTCCTTATGGAAAGGCCCATGAATTTGTTTTTAACTTCAGAACTACAGAAGTATCTGAAGTTCCATTGTATGCTTCTGACAAATATTAATACTAAGGCACTGGTTAATACTGTAAAACTGATGAAAGATGAGGAAATAAATGCATATTTATGAAGTGCTATATAGAGTGGAAAGCTTTTTTTTATTGTTTTCATCAAGCACATCGCAGACTACATCAAAGCACGGTTTTGGTGTGTTTCTGTTTTACGGTCTCAAAACCTTGTATCTCCAGAGCAAATGAAGTAGCAAAACCTCTGTTCTCACTTATGTTTCCACAATTCTCGGCTCTTGTATCTTTTAGATTTTGCAAGTTAACAAGACAGCCAACTTCCAAAGGTACGTCGCTGCATAGACTGAGCGTTTTCTGCAAAAAGCAGGTGAAGATAAATTCCACACCACAGGAGAATTGTACTGGGGGGCAGGTGAAGCGAATCGGGTCAAAGGCAGCAAAGGAGGTACAGAACTGTGTTCATCTCTGGAGGTGAGGAACGGAGGAACCATCAGCTCCAGGGAGGGGACCGGTAAAAGGTAGTGATTGCATCAATAAGATCTGGAGACTTAAGGATTATTTAAGTAGATTAACAAGCAAGGAGAGAGGTCCTGTATATACGGGAAGCTCAAGTCCCTTATGTCAAGGAGGCTAGTGGGAGATTTCCAATAATCCAGATGAGTCTGGTGACAAAATAAGCAAGCCTGTTTGTATGGAATGCAAAGTTACTAACTTCTCTGCTTAAAACTACACACAGCGCTTAGGGAAAAAGGGACATAGGGATGCAGTGCTCAGTCTTTCAGTTATGTGCTTGAGTGACAACGAATTGTAATCATGCTGGTCTCTCATCTTGAATGAAATTTGTGTTTCTTCATCTGCTATAATGTTCTGAAGATCCTGCAGAAAATCAACAAGGGGGAATTTTTCAAATTACTTTTTCAAAAGCAGAAGAGATCAGGAAGGTGGAGTAAAGGTCCTGAGGTCTCACAGGGAATGTGCTGGGAGACTGAAAGGTACTTGTTTGTTGATTTTCTTCTGTAAAAGCAGTCCTGGATATCTTATCTGATGTCCTGGGCAGAAATCTCACGCATATAAATGTGAAGTGCACCAGAAAAGACTTTACAGATACCTGATCTACACTTCAGGTCACTTCCTCATTGAAAAGAGAGTGAGGAGGAGGTAAGTGCTTTGAAGTGCTTTAAATTCTTTGGAGATGAGAAAAAGAGGTGAGGTGGAAAAGCTCCCAGTCCAGCACTCAGGATGCTGTCCCATGGGAAAGGATTCCAGTTCAAGTGCTTCTAATCACTGTGTGATGGAAAGTGAAGTTCCTGAGCAATTTAATTCCAGATCATTTGCATTTTTATAAGTTAAAGCTAAAGACTTGCATCCCATCTAATTCCTTAAGCTTAGGGTAGCTGAGGCAGCACTGGAGTAAATAATTGAATTGCTGTGGCACCATATCAAAGAACCTTTTAACACTTCAAAGTCTTCTGTCCATACCCCATGTTTGAGTCAAGACGTGTGCCAGAAATGAGAGGCTGAGAGAGATGTGATACTATAGAAAGCCTCTCAGAGACAGGTGCTCTGAAATTTAGTCTTTCTTTTGGCCAAAAGGATTTCCTTCCAAATGAGAATAAATGTGTACAGTCAGTAAAACATAGTTGTTTGAACTGGACATTTATGCTTATGAGCAACCTTCCTCAACATAGAAAATAGTCTGAATTTGCCACCAGCATGCACAGGGATCTTTGGAAACTTATCCTCCAGGCACAAGCTTAAAACTCTGAACTACAGTGCAGTTATTAATTTTGTGCCTAATACAGAATTATCTAGAAATGTAAGTCAGGGCCAAAATTTCTACCAGAAGTCTACTGCCATGTCTGTTGGACTGCCTTTGTTTTATACAGATTTAGTGTTCATATTTGCTTTGATCTTCCTGTTACATATCCTTTGCAAATGAGATTTCACTTCTGTGTGATCTGGGTTTTGGGGCCCAATCCACTTAATTCCAGAAATTTCTTATTCAACCGTCACTTACCTGTGTCCACTCAGAGATCCTCCTCATGGGTAGAAGACCATTCTGAATTTATAGAAAGAGAAGAAAAAAACAAAACCAGGGAGAACAGAATAGTTTTTTTCCCATTGATTTCTGTTTTCCAGAAAGCATGAAGACAATGCACCTCTTGGAGTATTTGGCCAACTTCATCCTCCAACTCAGGATGCAGACTCTGACACAGAGCTTTTTGAAATTCAGGTTATTTATTTTCATGTCTTTCCATCTTCCTACAGAAATAACTGAAATTTCCAGTGAACAGTTCCTGCTACCAGCCCATTTGATCAATTCTGTTCACTCTTTCAGCAGCAGCAGAAATACAAAATATGTAGCTGTCATGACAGCTCACAGGAGCCAACAAGATGCCCGGGCTTATCAATAGTTAGATGGCTATCTCACTCATAAAATGTCATTTTAACAACTAAGGCTACTCAACAAACTTGGCAATTTTTCATCAATTTTGGTCTAAAAATAAGTCAGTAACTCCAGCTGAAAGCAGTGCATGTAGAGGCACTTTTAGAGTGCAGTTAACAATAGGCTATATATCTGGAGAAAAAAATCTAGTCCTATACCTACCTGATCAAGTAAAAATTTATGCTAAGACATCAACGGGTGTTTGCTGCAGCCTTATAGAATACATTATCTCATGCAAATAAATAATTCAGCTTTTGCCTGCAGGAGTGAATAAAGTTGGCATATCAGTAAAGAAAAGGTTTTGTTGTATTTTTTTTCCCAGATATTTTAACATTATTGCATCAGTGGAAAATTTTATGTAAGTTTGAAAAAAGAGTAGATTTTTCTCCATCGCTCTCATCAAAATACAGGGCGGCAGACATCTTGTTCAGGTGAAGCAGCCACGACATTCTCACTACAGAGGCTACTCGAGAAACTTTATGTGAATGTTGCGGTGGTAAGGGCCAGCCGGTTGTTGAAAGTGCAGTGCTCCTCTGTGATGTAAAAGTTGTGATGATTCAAATCATGCTGGCTGATACTATTTCTCTTACGCACGAGAGAATAAGAGGAATAATCTTTCCCCATCCCAGGATGCCTGTTTGTGGAAACTTCTATTTACTATGGAAATACTGCAAAAATAATATTGAATATACTGTCGGATTAAAGTTAAAAGCAGTTGTAGCCAGCAAAAGATACCCAAATCCAACAAGCACTCCACAAGAAAAGTAGTGAATACAAAAATCATTGACCTGACAGGGGCTGCCTGTGGGTAAGAGAAGAGTTAGTGTTGGTTAAATAGTCACTTTGTTATATTTATGCAAGTTATTATCTTCCCAGTTTTACAGTGTGTCAGATATATAGACATCTACATGTGAGCTTGGCCCACACTCCTTTTGTGGTCGATGGAGAGAAACAGGTCCTTCCAGGTGCCGTTACTCACTGCCTCTAGGTAGACCTCTGAACCGTGCCAAGTGAGTAGCACCCCAAAAGTTTCTCTGCCTCTCCATCGGCACTAAAGGAGCATGGAGGACAAGCCCATAGCTAGATGTCAGCATTGTCCTTTGCATGTTTTAAAGTGGCTGCTAGCAATTTTAATTTGAAACAACAGTTCTGTACATGTGTTAGAAAGAATCATAAATTCTCTCAGACGCAGTTTTAAAATGCACCCTTGAAGTTCAAATTTTATGTCACACATGGCCCAAATAAGCTGTAATCTGAAGGACACATTGACTTGTTTGTTGCAGCTACTGGACTGTAACATCAACCTTACTTAGCTATGCTTTAGCTCCAGCTAGAGAGCGGTTCAGCCCATTAGCTTGCTGTTTATATTTCCTATCTTTCCTGCTGTGAATTAACTATAGCCCTGTAGCACAGCCAGAGATAAAACATAGTATCCTTGCATGTAAATTGAAATGAGTGGGGAAAAAAAATGTTGACAAATTACTTCATTTTAAAATGGGATCTTTGTACTGGGTTCTTCTTCCTACCACTTGTTATGTAAATAAATATTATAGGCTGCTAAATAAAATGTGTAGGAGACAATTTCCCATTCTGTCTAACCGAAAGTAATAGTAATAGGTAGGGTTTACTCTTCCTATCTAAGTAGCTTGCAAACTATATTATCTGTTTGCCAGACAGTGAGGAAGATAAAGATCCTACTGCACAGAATGGACTCTGCATTTGTCACTGTCCTGGACAAAACTGCTGAACACTACAGGGAAGTGTGGGCTGGCATGGCAACATCTGGAAGGGATTGAGGACTTCAGAAATGTCCAAAGGAGGTCCTGCTTAGCTGACCAGATTCCCAAACCACAAATCAGTGTGAAACTGTGTTCACTTGATGCACCTGCATATTCCTCTGGAAGACAAATGGTATGTCAGCCACAAAATGGCCCGATTGTGTTCTGACTGAATGTGTTCTATAAGAAAACCCAACAAACCCCATAATCAGTAATCCACCAGTGGCATATTATCATTCCACAGGATAAACACGACGACTCCATTGTTGTGAAACTAAACTGTTGAAGAACACCCATATCGGTCGACAGTATTAGCAATTGAGAAATTGGAGGCTGTCACTCAGTCCAATGTCTAGCTGAAAGTACTTGCATGTGGTAGGAGGTGTCATACAATGTTTGGATATTAAAGGTTAGACTAGTTCTCAGAGCTTTTTTAAACCTTGCATTCATCTTAATGAATGGGGTTGTGGTGTTTTTCCATGTCAGGAGAAAAAGCAAACTTTGCAACATAAGGCGTCATAAATGCAAACTCTACGCATCATCCTCTCTTTAGTTAGCAAGACCCATCTCTGTATCAAAGAGCCCAAGTAGCCCGCTCTAAATCACTGTTCCTCAACTAAATTAATAATAGTAATCTTTTGTCTTTCTACTTGCATTTATTGGTTGTATTTTGAAGTATTGATGTAGAAAGTTTCTGTAAGACAACAGTGGTAGTCTCAATTTCAAATTATCAGGCAGATGTAGGGGAAAATACATCAAGTTTTATTGAGCAGGAATACGTCTTTTTTGTGAAGATGCACCTTTTCATTCTGAATTATTGCTTTCAGTTCATTAGACTGCTCTGAAGTGTTCATGGAGATCCTGTTAGGCTCCTTTCTGGCAAGCAGGACAACCCCAACTTTCATTTAACTTAGAGGAAAATGATGGTTAGAGGAAACAGGCACCGTAATTGGTAATGTACCATGGAATTCATCCAAGGTACCTAGCCAATATCTATACAGAATGGATTAATAGAGCTACAATAAGTATAGAGGCTTGGTTTCAAACAGCATAGTTTTGGCATCCTGAGGCCCAGCATGTATGAGAATATATATCTTGGACAATCTCTTGGTGATTAATAAATGCTACAGGCTATGTTTTAAACTTGGTTCAAAAAAAAACCTCTGGGAAACATTTGTGTGCAGTGTTGGATGTTTTGTCAAATCCAATTTTGAACCTTAAGTGTTGAACTGTAAAAGCATCTTCCTAGTCTGTCATATTGTGTGGTAACTTCGTATTGTATACAGTAAATATATTTGAGCATTTAGTAATAGCTCAAACTTCAATCTCCTCTTTTATAGAGTCTTCTTTATAGGATTTTTTTTTTTCCTTCTGGGTTTTAAGGCATACTAACAAGAGCTACAGAATGAGGAAGTGATACAGCATCAGCTTCTGGCTCACTGAAAAGCGAGTGATTTAAACTTCTGAAGTAATTGGCAGGTTTCTTTCTTGGTTGGCCTGAGTGAAAGGAACTGTAATTTCAGGATCTGAAATCAGGTTCCAGTACTGAGATTCTTTTTTATTAAAGGAAAGAAACAAATTGGGGTAAAAAAAAAAAAAATACTGATAGATCTGAGGCAGCCCACAGCATAAGAGCTGCCAGTGTCAGAATAGAGACTAAGTCTTGGTTATGTTTAAAGTGCAAATTAATTTCCTCTCTAGAGAAATGAAGTAGCTCAAAGCTATGAAAATCTCATACGTGAACAAGGACTACTAAAGAAACTGCCAGTTAAAACAACTCATGGAATAAATGCAGCAGAGGAAGAAGATTGAAATTTATGGTGACTAGGCAGAATAGATCATTGGAAACAAAATACATCTGGAATTTCCCAACCTACAATGGGAGATGAGGAGAAATAGCCTGAAAACCATCCAAAGACAAAAATACTACTCTGTTTTGAAAAAGAGGAAGGAAAAAGAAAAGGAAGAAAAGGCGAAAATTAATCTGACTGGATAATCCATTGGAAAGAAAGGAGTCCAATCCATCTCTAACTGAAAGAAAGATACTAGCATCACTTGTACCACCTCGGATAGCAGTACAAAGAAAGAGGGAAGGCAAAGCATTATTTGGAGGCAGCTATGTTGTCACTCAAAAAGGTATTCTTCACAGTCCCCAGTTTTAAGCAGCTGGCTTGCTGACTACATTACTCAGCTGATCTCTTTAGATTGCTTCCAGGGACCATAAAAGGGCAAAGATACAGAGGCTGACAGCCTCTAACCTCCCCAGTCACTCTGGGGACAGGACATGCTGAGAGATGGAATAGTCAGCTACATGAAAATGGGCAATACGAATACCTTTCCTTCCCGCTCCATGGCATTTCTGTGGGACATTGTAAAACAGGTGGCGTAACTCCTCTGCCATTTGAACCAGAATTATCTCCAGGAGCTTTTCCTTGTCAACAAAGCCACTCTCTTGGTCGGTTAGAGACTGCTGTGTCGCAGCTGTGTAACACAGGCACCTTACAATTCACTGATATGCTCTGATGTTTCAAAAAGAAGCACCGACTCTTGAAAAATGCATTAAATTGTCCGACACAGATTCAATGTTTTGTGGTGAATTCATGAAAGGATGATGGCGTCAAAATCAAAGTATGTAAAAAATAAAAGATTTCTCAAGGATGCTGGCTAAATTCTAGTGGTTCCCTGAAATTAGTATGTACATCTGGTGCTACATTCCTTTAAAGAAGTTCATGCAAAGTGACTGTTACCTTGAAACGTTGCTTTCTTTACCCTGCTCTGTTTGACATTTTATTGCTTTTATGAAGGTGGACATACAAAATCTTATCAGACCAGCTTTGGGAGTAGCAAAAATTCGGGGGAATGTACTCATTGTTTCTTCTGACTTGGATTCACTGCAAAAGCAGAAAAGCCAAGTGGGGGGAGCCAACCCCACTCTTTGTATTGCTATCTGTTTCGCAAGTCTAAGCTTCTCCATTTCTTCCAAACTAAAAACTTTATCCATAAATTCTGGATGATTGAAACAGAGTTTTGGCAGAGTTGCTGTCTGACTACGTTTTGTTTAAAAACCTGATCTCCATATCTCTAGAGAGGTGTCTCTGGTCTCCAAATGCTGTGGCTGTAAAAACACTTCGGAGCTGGTACACGGGAGGGCGCATCTATCCTACAATTACAAAGAGCCAGAAGCCGCGCTCAGCAATCGGCTCCTGGGCAGTAACCCTTTATTTCTGAGCATACAAAAGAAGACTTTAGCAATCAAGTCTGTAGCTATAACATAAGGATGGTAAAAATAACCTCAGTCCTCAACCTTGTGCCATACAGGGAGGGTTACATTACAAGCCAGTCTTCAGAAATTACTCGCTTTCCTTCAGTATTGGGGTCAGTCAAAAGAAATTTGCTTAAAACCTGCCATGATGCTGTTTTCAGAACCAGGAGAATCCAGCATCATTTCTGTTGCTGTCTGGGGACTGGTCAGATCTTAAAAGACACAACTGCAGGGGTGCAAATCTGCCAAAATGTGGCCTTTAGTGTACACCATGCTGTGCTTTGGCATAGGGGCTGAAACTGCATGGGGGAAAATAACACACTGAAAACCCCCGCCATATGGTAAAATTAGTGAAACACCAGCAGCGGTAAGACCAGAATAGCATCATTCTGCGTGCTAGTACTGTGTCTCATTTAAGATGTATATTACTGGATGTCCCAGTCAGAATTAGGGGCCACTGTGTGAGGTATTTGACAATCACTTTGCCTTGAGCAAACAAAGCTGGGAAAACAACAAAGACTGGGATTTAAAACCCCAGCCTAAAGCAACAAACAGCACAAAGCAGAGTCTCATAGCTTGTTGTAAATGCCTCTGATCATGGGATTTATCGCTTTCCCACCTGTACTCTCCTAATCTAGCTACTTAGCCTCCGCAAGCTCATTCAGAGAGTGACTATCTGAATCATTCAGCTGTTCACCTTGAGTAACACCACAGGGCCACATTTCGTCTCCGCAACTTGGTTCAATATTGAAACGGAAGGAGACAAAAGGAGCACATGCATAGTGTAGGGATGAATCCCAATTAAAGTTTTTGTGGTTTCTTTGTTACAAAGACAGATATCGGCCAACAGTGTCTTGAAGGAGAAAAGCAAAGTTACGCTCCTGCCTTATTTTTTGCGCAAGGCAACACTGTGTCCCTGCTGTACTGGGGAGACCATGCCAAATTCCTTACAGAGTCACGACCAACACCTGCAAGTTTAACTATGGTGTTCATGTCACCATTTCGAGTTTAAACTCAATTGTTCTTAGGCAAGACAATTACTTTCCATACCAAAAGTTTGCAAGCAGTTCTCTCTCAGCCTCTGAAATGTGGGGAGCTCTGGAGCTGCATTATTGACTATCAGCACAATGTGATCTAGTACTTGGGCATTGCTGCTAACAGATCAACCAATTAAAATGGCAGTAAAGGCATGCAAAACCTCCTGAAACAAACTGGCAGATGAAGAAATCTGACCAGGTGCCAATAAGGCCCAGATATGTTCAAATCTGCAAACTAATTGTTTCCTTAATGGGACAATGCTTCTGAAGACCTCTGTTTGGAAATGCGATGGCCTGGAAAATGGAGGTCAATAAAACAACAAAAGGACAACCAGCATAGCTGAAGGAGGAGAGCATTTGATGGAAATAATGTAATCACCACACTAATTCCTTATCTGTTAAGCAGGGAATGCTGGTTGGGAACGCAGTGGTGCATGGTAAGTCTTACAGCTGAAGTCCTAACAGTGTTAGTCGTGCTTTGCTGTAGCAAGGCACCTTTGGGATGGAGCAATTCCTCCTGTTTGTTTCTCTCTGCAAAATAGCAAAATGGGCAGAAGCAGTAACAACAGATGATTTGTTGTTGTTGTTGAGGCCAGGATTATTCTGTATGTATGATTCATTACTTTAATATTTTACTCTTTTGACAAGTTACCCTGCATACTGTGTACTTGATACCAGGTCTACCTTAATGTCTGGTCTGAAAACTGATGACAGGCGCTTTGTGAATTCCTGCTCTTTGCCACTGAACTCCTCAATTGCCCAATATGACGACACTCTATTAAGGTGAATGAGTCGCTCAGATGAAAGAACATCCTTTACAAAAGACACTCAGATGAAAGACCATCCCTCCAGTCATATCTTGTCACTGAGTCCTCTTCCTCAGCTGCAGGTTATTGTGGCCTAGAAACTGATTAAATGGTAGCAGAGTTTGCTACCTCTTACTGTCATCATATGGCATAATGTCAAGTAATTCAGACCAGTTCTTCTGCAAATGAGGAAACATTTCGGTCAAATATATTCTGCCTTATGAGAAGTCTCAAAGAAATAGTGTAACATGCAATGCAAAAAAAGGCAGTGGGACAATCAAATAGCACAAAACGATGTTGCCCATTGAAAGGTACGGTGTGTAGGCAGACAAGCTAATGTTATCCAGGATTTTTGAGCCACAGCCCTTCCTAGTGTTAGTTCTTCTGTGCTTTTACATGTTTTCCGTAGATACTTTTTCAAAATATTCACTTTGAATTTATATGTAGCACATACTCTTTCAGAAATATACAGTTAAAATTGAGCTAGGAAGTACAGCTGCAGCTGTCCCCCCCAGATAAGGGATGGGAGTATTTGGCTTTTTGTTTGCAGCAGAGAAAGGCTGGAGATCCACCGGTGTTAAGCTATATCAACATTGTAAGGTAGACTCTGAGGGAACCGAGCAGTATCACAAGTTTGGACAAAGTGGGTCAAGAAAAATGACCTGCACAGATTAAACTAAGGATGTTAAGGGAGGAGAGAACATAACCATCAGATATGTAGCTAATCAGGCTCGTGAGATACAAGGAGTCCAAAGAGTCAAGAGTAAACAGTCAATAAATAATAAGAAACAATGCCTCAGGGTTACGAATGTTGCTGATTTAATATGATGTGATTTAACTGTGTGTGTTTTCTGTTAACAGACCCTTTCCAACACAGTCTGAAAAGTCTGATCGTCATTTAGGCTTTCATGTTCTCTGCCAAATGATGGAAATATACCCTGTGTATGGAGAAATGCACTGGAATGTATAATACAAGCAGAAGATCTATACCAAAAGGTAAACTGAATAACAAAAATGCAAGATATAATCAAACTGTAATGGATTTTTTTTTTCCTTTCTCTTATTAATATATTTTCTCAGTTTTGATGTAGCAAATCACCTTCAAACACAGGATGAATCTTGAAAGCTGTAGCTCTGTTCAGAACTGATGCTGTTCACTAATGATTTGCTACTACTGTCTATCGAACAGTACGCTCATTAAACCTACAAGTCCTCTTTCGATCAGGATGACAACCTGGGAAAGAGAAAGTGCACAA
This sequence comes from Rhynochetos jubatus, assembly GCA_027574665.1. Classification (NCBI taxonomy): domain Eukaryota; kingdom Metazoa; phylum Chordata; class Aves; order Eurypygiformes; family Rhynochetidae; genus Rhynochetos; species Rhynochetos jubatus. Next base: position 17,299,622 of record CM050652.1, read on the forward strand.
CACCTTAGTTTATTAAAAAAGGTTTCCCTCTCTAATACCCCGAAGGGGCAAATGTGTCTATGGGTGCAAAGCAGCTTGTGATACCTGCTGAGAGGTGTCAGGGTGTGCTGCCACGGCAGCTTGAGGTAACCTAGGACAGGGTAACTGTAACCTGCGCCTTCCCTGTGGACCAAGGCTGCACACCTCCATCTCCTCCCTTGCATTAGCCCTGGCATCTCTCAGGCTTCACGCGGATCCTGTCCAGGGAACTGACCTGGCTGGAAGCTAATTATTTTATTTCATGTTAAGTTTTCAGTTTTTCCAGCTCCCTGAACCATTTCACTATGCAATCAAATGAGTGCCTGTGCTGAAGTCACAGAGGAGAAGGGTGTAAAAAGCTGGAAATGGGCAGGGTAGTGGTACCAGAGCAACCTTGATTTAGATTAGCTTAAGCACATGCTGAAAGACCTCTCCTGAGTGCTCTGAGTGGGAGAGACCACAGATGTCTGATCTTCTGCCAGATGCTAGCTAACCTATGCTCACATTTTGAGAGTGTATTCAGGCCCTTTCCTTGATTTTCCTTTACTGCTTTGTTCACGTAGCTTATAGAAAAGTGTTATTTCTTCTAGGCAGGTTGTCTTTAGCTGCTTGGTCTTTGCCATTGGTCAGAAGAGAGGAAAACAAGCGCTGCTGTTCTGTTGGACCCATGGAAATGGCAATGACGCTCTTCCCTCTCCATGCAGCAGACAGCAAAGATGGTCAATATTCCTAGCATTTATTCTTCAAATTCTAACTTACAGAGAGCAACATACTAATCTTCACTTGATGAAAATCATCAGTTTTTCACAAGAAGATAGCAGAGATTGTTTTCAAGGTACTTTAAGAATGGTCATCTCCCCTCACCCTGGTCTTCAGAGTGACTTTCCACTGCCTGCCCCCCACCCCCACCCCTTACTTCTGTTTGCTGTTGGCACTTTGCTTTTCCAGCAGGACAATGTTTGCATACTTTCTATCTTTACTTATATCTAAATTTTTTTTGTCTTTGGACTTTCAAAACCTGCTCTAAAGGAACCTTTTTCAAGTCCTGGCTTGTGTGCTCATTTAAGCTGAGCCTCTTACATAAAATGTTCCCCAGCAATCAGTCTCCTCTCTTCAGTTTGCATATGTTGTATTTAAAATCTTGTTTAAAAATTCACCCCATACTTACTCCTTTCTTCCAAAGCCAGTGGATAAATCCTGCCACAAACATGGACTCTGCTATATGACAGCACATTCATTATGTATAATTACAAATAGCACGAGATGTTATTCAATGTTGTTAGCTTGGCTACACTGGAAATCCAGCATGCATCTGTACACAATTTATAGTTGCTTATAACATATGCTAGCACACAGCTTGTGAACAGCTAGGATTTAAACTCAGATCCTGCGTGAGGGTCTTTATGAGTCTACTCACAGCTGCTTCCAGTAGTGCTCAGTCTTGGAAAACAGTGGAATTCTACTCAAGGAAAAGTGAAGATGGGCATGAATGCGGAGACTCTAGGAAAGGGCCAGTGATTCGCCAAAATAACTTTATTTTTCTTCAAATAAGGATATGGAGAACTGTGGGTAGCTTTTAGGAGATATTGTTGTACATTCAGTTCTTTTTTTTAAAAAGAAGAGATTAATGGTTGCCTGATAAAACAGGAAATAAACTCTCAAAGCATAAGAGAAGGCGGTATTTATACTGTAAGTTAAAATTGAAGTGCCAATATTGGACTGACATGGAGTGTCTCAGAATATGTTCAGAGGTCTTATATTAACATTAAGCAGCTGTTGAGATCTTGTCTTTAATAATGCACAATGTTATTACTCTGAAGAGTACCAGCACTGACATCTCCAAGCTCATATTAGAAGAAGAGCAGGCTGCTTTCATTGTATTATTCACTATTTCGTATGTCAGCACTGCCACTTTAGCTTTCAGGCTCTGAAGACACTACATTTACTTCTGTATCTTATGCTCTGCAGTAAAAACTCTCAGGCAATAGAGAATGCTATTTAAAATGTAACCCTTCAGCTCTTCTAAATTTCATGAATGAAAGTACGTCATTTCACCTAAACAGACCATGAATACCATTTTTTCCGTAGCAAACAATGTAGGTGTCTCTGTACCTTGTGAAAAAAGAAACACTATAATTTCCCAGTGCATCTGTCTGAAAGTTTTCCATCTCTCAACTACTTCAGACAGCTTGGCTGCAGATTTGTTGTCTTCCATGCCTAGGGGTAGCTACATCACTTATACCCATGTGTGGTTTGAGAGGTGCTTCCTAGTGCGTGTCGGCTTTCAGAGTCTGGGAATTTAAGTGCCATCCTGCTATGATTTTTTTATATTTTAAAAAATTGTATTCTGAACTGTGACAAAAACCCCAAGTGAAAAGGTTAAAAATGTGCCACTGAAATATTGCAACATTTCATTCCAGCAACGTGACAGCATGTGGCTTTCAAAGCAAAGTATTTCCAGTTATCCGAAAAACCTCCACTTGACTGTCTTCAAAGTCAACCTTTAAAGTCAGGCTTGTAGGAGAGAGTATGATAGGAGGATCCCCAATTTCACTGTCATCTCAGAGGTGGTTACCATCCTATCTAAACTGACCCTTGGTAATAAACTGCATGTATCAGTCTGGTGGTGGCATCCTGTTACATATGATCAGTAAGTTGGGTGTATATAGAGAATTTGAAAAAGTTTATTCCCGCCTGTGCATCCTCAGCAAAGTCCTTGTGATAAGTTAACACTTTATTAAGGCTTAGCCAGCCATGGTGCTTCTGGTCAGCACTGGCCAGCTGAGAGCTGCAGCTTTACCTTTGCAAAGCGGTTGTCGGAGGCAAGGATTTTGTGTAAGGGAGGTAGAGATACTTCTGCTTGAGGTAATAAATCAGGGAGACTCCTGAATCTGAGTTACACCCAAAGGTGGAGCTGGGTTGTGAAAGAAACCAGGACTCCCTAAGTTCCCATCCTCTTCCAAGAGTACAAACGGAGGACATGAGGTTGAATGAAAGTGTCCTCAACAGAAGGGCTGGGAGTGGCTGGCAACTTCTCAGCTGGACCATGCCGACAGAGCAGCCACGTGTGAGGCACGCTTCGTTTCCCTTCATTTCTGTCCAACTGTTCCTACAGACAGCAGAGTAGCTCTGCATGATTTTGGTATACGGATTTGCTTTTGGCTTTTCCTACCCTTTGCTGAGAGTAGTTTCAGAGTAGCTGGCAAAACTGCAGGGCTCCATCATTTTTGGGTGGTGATCCTAATGACAGGAGAGCCGGCTCCTCCTCGGCCAACCTGAACCCTCACGCTTACTCCCAGCAGTGAAGAGGTCTGAGAGAAAGAAAGGTCCTTCAGTGGCCAGCACAAGTCAGGGTAAGCCTTTGACATGCAGTGGGAAAGCAGGAAAGAAGGATGAAGGAACAAGGGGTGTCAGTGCCACTGGGAACTGGCATCACACTGAGCTGACAAGCTGTCCTGGGTGGCCCAGGTGGGACCTGCACCCAGGCTGCTTGGCCAGGGGACCCCCATCACTCCTGCCTCCCCAGGTCACGGGCTTCAAACAGTGTGCAGGGACTAGTGGCTGGGGTACAGCCCCAGGGAGTCCGTCCTGCTGGGGATAAACTGGCTGAATCCCCCAAATATTCCAGTGGAATGCAGTCTGACTGACAAGGGTCTATGGGGTCCTCGCTTCTGCTCTGTGGAAAGTCATTGATACGCACTTGTTTCCACAAGGAATTTTGCTTTCATTTTCCAAATGTTTTCTGACACATGTTTTTTTTAACAGAAGATTATCAACAGGCTATATCGAGTGCCAAAGTCATGCTCAACCATTGATCTACTGTCCAGTGATGCTAAGGGCAGAGTGGATCAGTATATCTTATTTGATCTGCTTAAATAGATGCTTCTAGCCTCGCCTCAAAGGCCCTGCAACTTCAGTGTAACAACTGGTCCAGTCAGAAGTTGAAATTCAGATACTTCCAAGTCATGGAAGTAAATGATTCTTTCTTTTTCTTTTTTTTTCCCATTGCTCTAGAAATCGGAAGTATGATTTAAATTTTTTTTATGACCCTGTTTGTCATGCACCAGGAAGAACTTAGCCCGTGGATCTCAGCACTGGGAAATGAATTCAGCCTTATAGCTGATGTGTCTGTGAAACAGCTGTTTGTGGCACTGGGTTGGTAGTTACAGAAATCACTGAAATAGCAAACACTTTTGTTAATGCACTGATCATTGCAAACCAGAATTATGTATTTTTATTCCCCTTGCTTTATAAAGTAGATCCACTGGTTAGTGATGGCTGTCATCAATGAGAGCCCCAGAATTTTTATGTTAAACAAAGTGACATTCATGGAAAGACAAAAGTAGCCTCCAGCTTCATAAAATCCCTGCTTGCTTTTCCCAGTTGAGCTGAAAACCCTGTTCCCATTTAAGCACTTGAACTGATGTTCATCACCGGTAGAAAAGGACCCATTTGGATGTAACACATCTTCTTTCTAAAAGATTTGCTAGCTTAATTTTCAGAAGTACCATGGTTTTCTAGTTTCTTCTGATGATAATGTGGGCTGTATTTATTCTGATACGGAGAGAACTGAAATGTCCTGAATAAAAGCACCCATGCTGAATGACAGAACTACATCCAAATCCCATCTAAATCAATGGCAGCCTTTCCACAGACCGCCAGGAGAGTTGGAGTAGATGTGTTTGTGATCATATTTTATCTTCACTCCATGGTTCCTCAGAGCACATATGTTTATTCATAGCCAAACTGATTACAGGTCAAGATGGCTACACATAAAACTTGACCCTGCATCTGAAAGGAATTAGTTTCTCCTTGGATAGTACTTAAGGTGAATTACAGACTTTCTTCCTCCAGAGTGGACTTGCTTATCTTTGAAAAAAAAAAAGTGTTTCTTTTTTATCTAATCTCAGGACTTGCTCGTATCTCTTTCTTGAACAGTTGCAGTAAATCTTAGCAGGATTATCAGAGTTTTACAGGCTTTTGGAAGCTTTGGATTTGCCTTCATGCTGTTAGGCAGTGCAGGCATGAGAGGATGAATCTGCATCACACCTAAACACCTGCCACTTCAAATCCTGCAGTGACAATGAGGGTGTCCCAGTAGGATCACGCAATTACTGCAGCCTACAAAACACACAATTTTTCCTGCAGCCACGAAAAATTAATTCGTGTTTTGTCATAGACTTACTGCACCATGCTTTGATGCAGACATAATATGAGAAGGTTGAGACTATGACAGAATAAAAATGAATTTTCTCTGGAAGTTAGCCGCACTATAATAGCAGGGAGAAAGATACTTAGACTAACATGTTTTCCAAAGAAGAGGATTATGTATTCTTCCGTTTGAGTAGAAATGCCTTTGACAGGTGATTCTTAGGGCTCTGGAGAAGAGAAGGAATGTATTAATGTAGGCATGAACACTTTTAATGGTGAAGAGCAGGTAAAACAGTAGTTTAGTAGAAAGGTGTTATCAATGAGCTGCAAATGGCACTAATGCTCCAAAGGAATTGCAGTTTCTGCTGTCCTGGAGGTGAATAGGTGGAGAAGTTCTGGGAGCCTGTAGTGACACCAGTGAAATGTCGTCTACACCTCTGCATTACTTCCCAGATCTCTAACTATGTGACAAGGAAATACGGATGCAACGATTCAGTGACAATTTGGGCTGTTACTTGTTTTGATGAATTTGTGCTCTTTAAATAAAAAGCTGTTATACATTTTAATTAAGAGGTATGAAGAAGTCATTTGTGAAAAGGTTCAATTATGTAAAAAATCCCCACAGCAAGGCTCCAATTTCACACAAACCTTCACAGGATAAAAAAAGCCAAGTATGTCTTTTAATTATAAAGCTATTTGATTTATAATTGCAGATAGATATGTTTGATTAAAAACAGTCTTAGAGAAATACTTTATGCCAAGCTTTAAGAATATTCTCATATTTAATACTAGCATCCAGGAAAAAGAAGCTTGCTTTTCAGAAGTGTTTCTAATTATTATTGCCAGGCAGTAGATAAGTCCAGGTTCTTGAAATTAAGACCCAAAGAATTTGACTGCAGTTCAATATTACCTTGAAGAACTACTGATTCATCATATCCCATTGAAAACAACTTGAGGACATCAACTGAAAAAAACGTGAGTTTAGGTACCCAGTGTACGGCTTCATGCAGCATCATGAATCAAACAATCAGTAATTAAATGCGATGATATCCACCACCACTTCTTCTGTTGTTCATAGCTATGCACGGCTTACTTTGTGTTGGATCCAGTATTCGCCAGATCACCCTGTGATCCAATTAAATGTGCCCGGGAGAAGACTAGACTCTAAAAAGTGGGGAGAAAAAAAAAAAAGGATTAGGGAATTTAAAACATCTCAAATGAAAGCTGGCAGACGGCAGGGAACAGATAAAAGTGACTAGTATCAGGGAGAAAGGAAAGGAGAAGAGCAAGATGAATGAGTGAAAAAGAAGGAAATCACCTGCCTCTTGGCGAGCGGTGTGCAATTCCACAGCTTCAGATATTGATTGGAAGGGGGATGTGGAGCCCAAGTGCTTTATCCTTTTACCTGGGTGCTTCGCTGTCAGTTCTTTGAGATAAAAAGCATGAAGCAACCATTGCAAGCTGCATCTACCTTTTTGAGTGACTTCCTAATTTTGCCTTTTTATTAAATTTCTCTGTCTTTTCTCTCTACAGTCTTAAATTCCTGTGTATAAATGCCACATCATGCAAAAACTTTGGATCAACAGTTTGCATAAGTTAGGCAACTTAATCTTACTTTTCCTTGACGTGAACCAAAGGTTACCCCAGTCCATCAGTATACTGCTGGCATCTTAATTTGTACTGGAGCAGCAGCCTCCAACAGCTCTTACAGGCGCTGACCAGGGCGGAAGAGAGGACAGATAGCTGAACCTTGCAGCAGCAAGGGCTCTGTAGGCTAAGAGGATGGTCATCACACATGTTTTCAGGGTATATTTCCATGCAGATTTTATTTTGGGGTGCAAAACTTTCCACACCCTCTGTCTCAATAATGTGATTGCTTGTTGACCATGATCTAAACCCCCTTTGCAATAGGATCAAGGTAAGTTATTTTTGAGTGCTAGTTATTGCGGGGGTTTTGTTGTTCTTGTTTTTAAAGACACAGCCATTTTACTGGTCCAGTTTAGAATATTTTCCCAACAGCAACTTACACAACTGTCAGATGCAAAAAATTGTGGTAGGGAAGGATGGACAGGATGGGAACTTCTTATACTGCCTTTGCTGTAGAGAACTGGCATCTAGTCACTGCCTGAGACTGGATGACTTAGGTGGATGTTTAAAGCAATGTCATTCCTGTTCCCTCATCCACTTTCTCACTTTGGGATTAAAAAGTAGCAGTTGCAGGTCATATGTTTCCATATGGAGAAAGAATTTTCTGTTAATATTGCTGCTGTGGCGTCTGCTCTGTGCACTTGATGTCAACAGACAGTAGTTTACTGGCCTACATTGTTAGAAGTGACCTTTGAGGAATATCCTATATAGCTCGCCCTACAGGAGGTTAAATAATTGGCTGCAGCTGAAGAGGTTGCTCTGAGCAGTGCTTTCTTTAGTGCTTTAGTACATCTCATGTGAGTGTTCTAGAAGAACTTTGGATGCTGGGTATAAGTAGTGGGCTGCCTTGCTCAACCACTGCTAGATAGGACCGGCTTAGCGGTTAGGCTGATTCTAACAGAACAGCATTAGTACACCACCATGTCAGCTGCATGGTGGGGGCAGGCAGAGGGGGGTGGGTTACTGTTTAGGATGCCATGAACAAAGACGACTGCTATTTATCAATTATGAAGAGTATCCTTGCTTTTCTCAAAAATACACAGAAACTGAAAACACTTCTGCAGCAATCTGTCTCAAGCATGCTAGGACAGCCTCACTATCTTGGTCTCAATGGAGTTACATTAGCACCTTGTTAAATACTCCATTGATTTTAGAATTGCTGTAATGGCCTATCAGTATTGCAGGGTTCTGAGTGTCTGTATTGATCTCAGTGGCTGCTCTTGCACTGAGTCTAGATGTTACACAACAGGGGTTCTTTCAAAGTCATATCATAGGATATTTGGAAATACAGGTACAGGAGTATGCCTTTTTACTTTCTGAGCATGCCACTTCAGGCATTAATTGCAACAGGAGTCTGAGATTTTGAGTCATATTAAGATGTCATTTTCCTATTTCTTTGGTAAGATTTTTTTCTTCTGACAATCCTTTAAAACTTGTTAGTTTACTGTTAATACTTAGAGAGGTGTTCACTTAAAAATGGGTTTATTATATTAATTATATTTTGTTTTCTTTGTTTAGAAGAGGGCAGCCAACAGAAAAGGTAAAAGAAGATCTTGTCTCTCCCCTTTCTTTGGCAGGACTTTCAATTTCACTCCAATGAAATACAGTTGAACTCAGCAATCGTTTGATGGCTGATGCTCTTACTGTTTGCATAAGTAGCTACCAGTCAGTTAAATGCAGGGAGGCCAAAAGCCAAATTGATTCCTTAATGTGTGCACTCTGGGAAGTCACACTAAATGATCTCAACTTTGCACCACGGATGCTTGAGTGTAGCACTATTGATGACACACACATTTCAATATGACCTTGACTATCCAATGGCCACCTCCCATGACACTAATTCCCTGAATAACAAGTTGACCGCCTTCAAATGCAGAGGGCTGGAAAAAAGCTACTGCAAGGAATAAACTTTCTGTTTATTTTTCAGTCTTTCTGGCTGCTAGGTGCCATTGCTGATCCCTAACGAAGAGGTTTATTTGTGTCTGTGAGGAGCGTGAGGCTCAGATCTCTAGACTTCTGAGGTGACTAAAGGTTTTCAGTCCTTGAGCAAATGATCCCTCTTGCAGTGAATAACCAGAGCTAAACAGCAAGAATTAGTTTATGGTTTCTAAGAGAGAGAATAAATATGACTATTAAGTATTCTTTTTGACGTAAGGATGTGTTCCTATTTAGCTACAAATGACAATTAAAGCTGGGTTTCTGAAGTCCCTACAGAACCCTGTTCTGTCCCATTCATTCTCGAGCACATCCGTCTGAAGTGCCAGCGGGCCTTGCTGGCACAGGCAGCACACTTGGATTGCTGGTTATCACTGGATACCAGGTAGCAGATATGAACAACAAGGGAATGGCTGAAAAAGACATTCCTTGAATATTCCAGAACTTATTTACTGCCAAAGTCAGAGGGAACACTATGAAGTTCAGACTGGGGAAAAATTATGTGGCCCAGAGGCACAAATGTTAGTATTTAACAGCTCCTGAACAAAAAATAAGGAATTTCTGAGGCAGCCATAAGAAAAAATACTTTAATGGGGGAAAGATGATGAATAAAATGTGTGTGTGTACTTCTAGTCACTCCTGTTCGAGAAAGGGGATTTCTGTGTCGACTGTGTGCAGGAAAAGGGTAGTAGGATGGAAGAATGGAAAGTCTGCTTTAGAAGATGGGAGCTCAGCTTCTTTAACCTAGCCAAAGGGAAGCTGAGAAGGGGTTTTCTCCCTGTAAATTCTTCAAATACATATGAATAGTCCTAGGGCTAATGCTGAACAAACAACACATAGTGAAAAATTGAAATGGCTGCCGAAAAGTACTTCAAATACGATTAGAGGCTGGAGAACAGGCCTAATAATATCAAGTTTAAAGAGATTGGTATGGTTCGTTTTATCAAAAAGGACAGAGTTGACATGCTCATGGTGTGTGAGTACCTCCCAGGAAAAATAGATTTGTTACCTAAGAGCTCTGTCATGTAGCACAGGAAGACAGTGAACAACGAGTGCCTTGAACCAAAACTGGAGAAGTTCAGACAGGAAACAGAGCTCAGATCTTCAACCGTGGCATTATCTCTTACAGCAAACTATCAAAGAGAGTGCCGAATGGTTCAGCTCGTAATACTTACCCAGTAAACACAGTTTTAGCCCAAAGCAGTTGTTATGCCGTGCAAATGGATGTTAGGTGAAATTTCACAGACTGAAAGAGGCAAGGTCTGTTGTGACTTTGAGGTCATATCTTATGATGAAACCCAGAACACATGGTTCTGCAGGAGGAAAAATGCAGATAAAACTGCAAAGGCTTATAGGGAAGCACATGGGATTTCTTCTCCTGCTCTGAATTCACTTGAGTCATTCATTCTGGCTGTTTGCTTCACTTATAGAGACTATCCTGTTCCTGAACTAACTCATGGCCAGTCTCTTGCTCCCCTGCTGCTTACAAAATTGTTAGTGCCCAGCCCTGTGATTCAGCCCACCCGATGGCACATTTTCCAGCTCTAAATCACCTTCTTTGGTTGCTTCACCACTTTGCGGTACTGGAGACTATAATCTCTTTTCCTCCTCACCTGCATAAAGCAAGCTTGTGAACACCCTGGCTGTGTCCACAATGGACAGACCTGCAAGCAGGTGATCTTGAGGTTGGAGAGCAGACATGCCAAACGTGACAGCTCACTGCTCGTGAAGTCCGTCCAGATAGAAGAGGATATTCCGGTGTTAACATTTCATGTCTCCTACCACTTTCTAGCCCCAAAGTCACTTACTAACAGTACTTCTGGTAGGCTTTTTAAATTAGAAGAGACCCAAATATATACAAATGCATAAAAAATATTTTACAGTAAAAAGAACAGAGTCCAGATTGTTATTACAGAACTTTGATGCAACTGATTTGTTATTTGCAAACCGATCAATTCACTGTGTGCCATGACACAAGGCATATTTGCCAGACTGGCTTTGATGTAGTAAAAAACCATAATTTGAAGACAGTTTTGCTCATAAGTCATGCCCAACTATTCCCCTGTGCTACGTGGAAAAGAAAAAAACTCATGCTGACCCGTTATTCCCACTAAGCTCAGGGTCTGAGCTGTCTTTGTGGGGTGAAGTCTGGTTTGCAGGGGGCTCTGCTCGTAAGGCCTGCAGGCAGAGGGTGCAACCAGCTTGGCTTGAGTCACGAAAGGCAGCTGAGTGAGCAGTGGGACTGCTTCTGCCTGGGGTCCACTAGCTTGCACCTAAGAAGGGTCTAAAATCTTAAGGCAGTATAGAAACCATCACTAGTTCCTATACATCATATTTCTTCCCACCCTTCCCAGTATTCCTGTGGCATATAAACATTTACCTGTCAGCTTCAGAAGCTGAAGATCGCTAGCGAGAGCCCAGTAAATTCCTTCTACATCTCCACGAAAACTGCAGAAATGGGGGTTTTTAGTCCTTCATTATGAACCTACCTCCATGAGATCACCACAGGCTCTGATTCACAACTTAATATATTTTCTGCTAATAATGAGATGAACTCAAGTAACTGCAAAGAAACTCAATTAGTATTGTAGCTAATAAAAATGATAGTTGTGATAGAAAAATGATTCATAACTGCAGAATGTGCTTCTGCATGTTTTTCATTACTTAGCCTGCACTAACTCTTGTAATCTAATATGTCTCTGCGCTTCTGAACTGCACGTGGCTTCGCACTGAGTAGCATCTGAAGTTTGTGTCTAAAGAAGGGTGTTTTCCACTGCCACTTCCCACTGCCAGTATCTTCTTCCACCAAAGTCAGTAGTGTAAGACACGACTGCAAGCACACCTTTAGTGTTGTAATTACAGCTATCTGCTTCTGCACACAACAAAGTCTATAGAAGAGGCCACATAACAATCAATTTAAACTTGTCTACAGACATGCTTCCTTCACTGCTCACCTGGAAACAGCAGTGGTGGGTTTTTTTGGTCATTCGACTTTCACAGTCAACTGTTGCATATCCACGATTGCCAGTGTCGAGTATTTTATTTTGAAAAATAGGTTATAAACTATCTTAGTGCTAACGAGAGATGCTGAAATACCTTAACAAGGGGATTTCTCCCAGAAGCATTGATAGTGTTCAGTGGCCATGGAGATTCCTGGAGAGGTTAGTCTGTAATTGCCACTTGCGACTCTGAAAAGCTTTCTGTCATGGTGTCTTTTACAAATACTTTACTCTGGCAATAATTATCTTCCACCTCTGTTGGCAGAAAGAATCAGTCTGTGTTTCAAATTGCTTTTCGTACTTCTATTTCAGTAATTAAAAGGCCCAATTTATTATATGAGCTTAATAAAAGATAATTGGAAACAAACTCAGTATTTTCAACTATATAGATGAGAAGGAAAAGATGGTGTGTAATATCAAAGGGACAGATCCCTTTCCCCCTGAATTTGCCAGAAATTTTGTTGCTGGCTTTACTGGAGCTATGTTAAGTCCCATTGAGTTCAGTAAGTTGAGAGCTACAATAGGTAGGTTTGTATTTCAGTATGGGGTTTTCAGCTCCAAAAAATGTTCCCCAATAATCCTGGTAATGCTTTTACTGATACAATTTGAATGTATGATTATTTAAGAATAATAGCATATGCCAGCATGAAGAGATAACACTTGATGACACAAAATCTTTACTGTGAATACATGGACATTATTTTTTTCCTTTATGTTGTAGAAGTACATGTACTTTCAGACTGGCAAGAAAGACAAGAGCCTGAAGGTTGATTCTGGCCTTGCTGTACTGAGCTAGAACAACTGAACAAACTGAACACTAGGATGCAACTTCTGAAATGATTTGATTAACATTTTGCTTATGCATTTTGATTAGTACAAAGTGGACTGTAAAAAAACCTGCTTGTGGTACAGTTCATCTCTGCTGTAACGGCACTGATCTGAGCCCAGTGGGAATGATTTAAAAAAAAGAAACACGACCTATTGTCTCCCATTAATAATGTATGTTCTTTCTTCTGTAAGTGACCTACTAAATGGAAATAGAAGAATCGGCTGGAAATGTCTCAACTATAAAACTAGGTGCACAGTGTCTTTATATATCTCACTCCAAAGGTTTTCGATTGCTCTACAAGGGCAGCTCTTTCTAATTTGGGGTATACATGGCCAGGCGTTGGAGAAAATACAGACATAAGGCAACAGCTGTAGAAACAGCATGATCTTTTCCTTAATCCTTTCTGATAAATCTCAGTCCATCTGAAGCGAGTTATGACTACCGTGCAGAAATATGAAGACATTCCTAAAAGCTACGTATTTTTACTGATCACATGAATACAAGTAGAATTTAAATACCCACCAATATTATAGTTTTCATAGTCAAAATTCTCATTTCATCACAAAGTGCAGGCACTAACTCAAGATTTTAAATTATGGGAATAAAAGCCCATCTTCTCACACACAGGAAAGAACACAGGGGCACAAGGGCAGGAGTGGGAGCCCCAGTAGCCCAGTCAGAGAAATAACCCTCCCAGTATGCGATAGGCACTGGAGAGTCCAGAGTGCCTGAGAACTGGCTACTGAAGGGACTGGGCTGTCTGGTGTAAATGGCCCCTGGAGCCCAAAGAGTCCCCACTAGGCAGCGTGAACCTCGGGATCCCTCCAGGATGGCCCTGGGAAGAGGGTGCGGTGGCAGCCTCATCTCTACCAGGCTACAACTCCTAATGAACTGCCTCTGTTCCTGGCAGTTTCATAAATGAAACCATCCAAGGAGAGGAAATACAACATCAATGCAATCCCCATCTCATAAAGGAGTGGTAAGTATGTGCTAAACCTCTTCCCGTATCAGGCACTGCTCAGGAGAAGAAAGAGTGGCTTTGTGATGGTGATGCACCACAGCCCCTGCAGAGCCTGAGCCCTCTTCCATCCGAGGGGACTGGCTGGGGTTACAGGCCCCAGGCCTGGGGGTTCCAGCCCTGCAGCAGCCCACAGTGGCACTGCCAGGGAAGGACCATCGCCTCCTCCACTCCTGGGTTCCCAGAGGAGTTGGAGATAACACAGGTGTTCAAAGACACCAATCCTTGCTCCTTCCAGAGGACCCCTGGCTGTTTTCAAGGCCTGCTGTGAAGGAAAATGGCTGTAAGGGTAAAAGGAATAAGTCGTCCGGGCTGGTGGTTCCCCATCTACATCATTATTTCAGCTAAGTTTTATTTTCAAAGAAATTTGACCAAATACTCCCTAAACTGCTTTCTATTGCGAACAATTGAGTTCTCATGTTTGTGGCTGACATGGGTTGCTGAGAAAAGTAACTGTGGCCAGGGAGGGATGTCAGGCACGGGTTCCTGTGCCTGCAACCCACGCATTGCTGGGGCTGTGGTGGTGGCTGCCCCACGAGGCTTGCAGCAACATGGGGATGAGGGCAAGGGGGAGCCCCCAGGGGCAGGCTGAACACCCTTCTCTCCACAGCTAGTCCCCATGAGGCTGAGCTGTCATCTGAAGCTGCAGAGGAAGGCTTTCCTGAGCACAGCGCAGGGCAAATGGAGCAGGGAAGTTGATTCCTGACAGGGCGTGCTGTGCCGCTCCAGTGCACGACTCCAAAGGTGGCTCTCCCCTTGCTTTACACGTTGAAGCATGCACTGCTCTTTCCCGTCTGGCTTTATGCAAACAGGTATTTTTACTGAGATTGAAAGCAGCACTTATTTGCAGAATAATCATTTGAGGCTGCGTTTGAAGTGTTCCCCTTTTCTCCTTACAATGGTTTTCTCTGTTTAGTTTTGCTTGGAGCATTTCTTAACAAGCTCCTTCAGCTTGCCTTGCAATCTCTGCAGCCGGGCAGGCGGGCTGGACCACCGCTGCTACTTGATTGAACGTCCACAGCTCTTTCCGAAAGATTGTTGCAGGCTCCTGGCCCACGGATTTCTTAGCATCAGTTTAACTTTAAACTGGCAAGCCTTACCGAAGCCATGTGCATTTGGGGCATGTCCAAAAAGTCCACAAAAGAGACTTGCAGGCTCTTATCGCTCCTAACTTGGCTGTGAGCTCTGTGCCCAAGCTCTCAGTATAATTTAAAAAAACCTTTAAAGAAGCTCACAGCCACTCTTTCTGATGCTTGGGACCTGACCCTGGAGGGAGCCAGTGTGGACTCTTGCAATAAAGATGCTCCTGATCTTCCTGGAGTCAGATACTTAAGTCAGACATCTAAATTCCTGAGGTACAAACCCACCAGGTTCTTGGGACATTGCACTAACGGAAATTCAGGTAACCCTAGGGTCAGGGGCAACTGTGCATGGCTATAGGGGTTACTTTAACTTGGGTGTTAAAACCACCAGGGGTGAGTCATCCAGTCCCTTAGTCTATCTGTATCTTAATTATTTAAATCTTCGTGCATCACCTTCCATTCCTTTTAGAAATTAAAGGATTAAAAATAATGCTAGCCGTATCTTGCTCTTAAGCAATCAGTTTTCACACTTTTTTTTTCAGTTTAAAGGTATTATTCAATCTTGAGTTGCTTTGGTGTTTTGGAAGTGCCGTAAAACTGAGCACATGCTTCTGAAGATTAGATTTAGCTTTTGATACTTCTTATTTGCAGGAGAGTGGATTATTTAAAAGGTAGAATAAGTGGTTTTAAAATTTGCGTGGTTCTCTTTTTCATGTTACATTTTCAGTAAGGGAACATACTTTAGAAAGCTTAAATTAGTATCTTGACCCAGAGTAAAATTATAAAGTTCTCATGAAATTTGCAGAAATAGTCTAGATAGGAAATGTAACTAGATAAGATGAATGTGCAAGAAAGCCTGATTTAGGGAGAACTTACTGAAACTCAATCACTCCTTGTCAAGTTTGCATGAAAAAAGTTGATATTCCAGGGACACTAATCATCTGCTTTTGTAAACAGAAGATGAGAGAGCTTTGTAGGAGATACACAGTAATTTTTATTTCCTGTTAAAATTCTCTTAACCATTTAGTATGTGTAGTAATATCACTTTTGAGTTTGTTCAGATATTCATATTAGTAAATTTGATCCCTGCACTGTACTTTTCTATGTCCTTTTAATATCCTCTCTCCTTCTAGCTTTCAATTTATTCCAATTTCTCTGGTGTGCCTTTCATAACTATAATATATTCCAATATCAGGTTTTATAATTACTTGGACTCTATTCATTTCCAAAGTTATATTTCAGGCTGTATTTCCTGCTGTGTTACAAAGAACAGACCATTGTACTGAAAAGCAATCTAGGATGTATGTGAAAATTACTGCAACAGTAGTGTAGGAAATCTGGTTTAATTTGAGGAGTATCTGGGCTTGTGGTTGAATAGCATGGGTGACTCATTCAACAGGAGACAGGTAAGGTGGCTTGATACATCTATACACAGCTACTTTTTAACATGCAGATCTGCAGATGGGTATTTCTGCCAGTATTATCTTCAGTTTTACTGAAATTAAATGTTAGCACTTCAGGGCACAGTATCTCCACACACTGGTGTTATAAAAAAAATTGTGCTTTGGATCTGGCTCTGGAGTGCTTCATGCTGCATGGATGCGGTTCTGCGCTGAGAAGCACCTCTGGATGCCAGGCAAAAGTAAGGCTCAGCTCTGTGAAAGACTGAGCCCATGAACCATAATCTACCTGAGAACTGAATTTTGCACTTAAATTTCCCTGTGCGAGCAGGTACTTAGAGCTGGAGCGGAATGCACGTGCTGGGCGGTAAGTCAATGTTTAAGTGCTCCAATGCAGCATTATGTTTAGTATTCTGCAAAGCTGAACTCTAAATGGCTCTGGACAATAGTACAAAAATAAATTATGGGTCAGGGAGATGCAGAATCATCTGTCTGGAGAATAAATACCTTGGAAATGTGAGGAATAATCACAACATGGGCATTTTTTAAAAAGGGAAAACTGTAAACTGTGTCCAAAGATTAGTGGAGGGTGAATGTAGCTACTTGCAGGATCACTCATTTCGGCAGAGTGAAAAATCATTACATTTATGAATTGGAACAGCAGACATGAAACAAATTTCAGTGTACTAATGTTCAGAAGGCAAAATGTGTGGTTTGTCAAAAAATGTGAAGGATTGCAGCAACTGTAACGTTTGTAACATCGGAACCTGGTTGAAATGAGCACTGAGGAGAAGAGAGGTAAGGAAAATAAAGCATACCTCTTCAGGAATCATACTGAGGGAAAGGGAGATTGAAAATGCAGTGGGAGTTGACAAAAGATACCAGCACTGATAAAAGGGTTCTCAAGAAAAGGCACTGAAGTAGTGATTTTTGAATAAAAATAAAGGCATATACTTTGCAAAAAAAAGGGGCTTAACAATGGCTTTTGTAGAAGGAATGAAATAAGAGGTAGTACGATGAGCACTGCAAGTGGATCAAAAGAAAAAAATGATCTTTTTTTCTTAAACAGAATAGTTATGTTCATTGAGATCATAAACCAAATAACATAAAGAGGAGGGAACACAGGAAGGTGGGGAGGGGCGGCATGAGCTGAGCCAGAGGGAGGAAAGGAGTGCTGAGAGCAGAGTCTCGAGTTCAGCCTGTCACCACAATGGCATCAAAAGGGAAAGAAAAAAAAAAGTAAATGAAGGAAAATTGCAAATTTTTCTTAGTTACCATTCTGAAAAGAACAAGGTTTTGGTGGGAAATAGGTCATGAAAGATGCGAAGAGGTGAGGAAAGGAGGCAGGACCTTTGTTTGCAAGTACAGCATAAAAGTGGTGTTGTTCTGACAGAAACACTGATCAGAGAGGAGATTTCTGAAGCTGAAATGGATAGTCTGCTGGTTTTCAAAGTCCCATTGTGTCTAAGATCAAAGGATGGCCAGAGCATTCTAGTATCATAGCTTACAGATAAAAGTCAGGGTTTGAGACAGGCATTTTCATTATTAAATGGAGGATTAACAGCTGTATTAACATTTTCAGTGATTAACATGCTTAGGAACAGATGAAGATGATGTATAATTGTTTAGATGTTTTATACTGTTTTCTATCCCTGGGGAATCTGTGTGCCTTCTGTGTAAAACTGATAGCTGGAAAGTGAAATCTGGTGGGTGCTAGACGGTAGCCAGTGTTACTGCTGCAAAGTCCTGCTAGTTGGAAGTACATGGATAAATTTTATTCAGTGCCATCCATATGGTCCCTGCACCCATCTGACTCTGGGAACCAGAGCCTGATTTATTCTCCCCCAGCTCTCGAGCTGCTCCGGTGCAGCTGTAGGGCAGACCTTGCCCTGTGGCTGGCCCAGGAGGGGAGACCCATCAGGGGAGTGGAAGTGTCACCCCTCTGACACCCGACTGGGCTGGCAGGCACCCCTTCTGCTTCCCAAGCACCTGAAACACAAGCTGACTACGTGGACACAATCGTAAACAGGCTCTACAAGTGCTGAGTGTATCCTGCAACCAGCTACTCCTCAGACATCGCAGTGCCCATGCTCTGATATTGTCAGGCTCCAGGCACCATCCCATTTGTTGTGCCTAGACTCTTTGCCACCTTTGGGCTACTGCTGGACAGAGCTGCCCTCCTGGGGGAGTACTGGGATCTCTAGGGCTCCCCACTCTATGGATGAAACACCCACCTCAGGATGGATTCAGGAGGTCTTGGATCAGGCTGCAGAGCTTAAGACTAGAAGCCTAGAAAGTCTAGCTGACTATGGCTTTCTTGCAGTAAGTAAGCATTGTCCTAACTACAATAAAACAGAACTCTGAAAAAAAAATATTTTATAGAAAAATGTTTTTACTCTTGCCCATGCCTTCAGTTCTATGACAAACACCCTCCCTGGAATGGAGGTGCTGTGCACAGAAACAATTTTCATGGAGAAGTTTGGTCAGTAAGCTTGTTTATGAAGTTATAATTAGAGTTGCACTGATTAAAAATAGGAGAATATTTAATTACAAAGTCTTGCAAGTCCACGAAGTCAACATTTCCTACCTCTCAATCTAATAGCTGACTAATGATCATCACCTGACTCTAAGTACTTCCCCATGTTCACAACAGAGTAAACGTACAAACAAGTCTTTTAGGCATTTCAGATATGTCTGTGTGGCACTAATTTATAATTCTGTCCCATGCAATATTTCACCTAAACATTAGCAATTCTATCCAGTAAGTTTTTCTTTCTGGCCCAAAAGGATTATTACTGAATCATCTTCTTTAGAAAGAAAACAATCATTAATCTGCTGAAAGTGAATCTGCAAGAGTAAACAAAATCATTAAGAAGTTATATGGAATCAGAATATGTTTATCACCTGAGTAGTGCCCCACCTAGGCCAGGAATGCCTATTTCGGCCCTCCATTGTACAGGAAAACAGAGAATAATTTCACAAAAGTTACTTGGTAAAAGCTTTCATTTTTTCCCAGATGATGATCTGATTTCCTTACCTTTACATACCAGTATAAGCTGAGCTTAATTTTCATGTGAGAAAATCACAGTCAGTGGCAAGAACATTTCTATTTGGCTGCAACTTCAAAGAGGGAATGAAAAATGTAGAAGGTAAGATCAATAGTTGGAAAATGGAATTCATCTTAACAAGGAAACTTAAGGCTTAGAGCCATGCAAAACAACCATGGAAGCTGTGACTTTCAAAATCCTACTGGATGAGAAATGATAAAGCTCAGCTGACTGAAGCAGCTGTTCAAGATAAAACAAAGAAATGCAGCAGGAAAAGAAACACACCCTTCCCCCTTTCCCAGACGACTGGGAGATAAAAACCAGGCACAGTGGCTCAATTAACCTTCCATCCCCAGCTGCATGACCAGGGATAACTGCAGAGCACACACTTTCCCATCCTATTGCACCCGTATGCAGAAGCCCTTTCAGGAGTGCTGAGATGTGGCTTGACAGCTGGTTCCACAAAGGGAAGAAGGGACTGAAAAGGAGTTTGCCATTTTCCAGGTATTCGCATCATCCAGTGAGGGTATTGTAGAGAAGAGGGGAGGTGGTTTTGGGTCCCCAGTCCTAGGCAGAGACTGCTAACCGGGAGTGAATTCAGCTGAGGGCCTCTATGATGGTGGGGAACTGGAGTACCTGCTCTGCGGGGAGGCAGGGGAAGCTGGAAATGTCCAGCCTGGAGCAGGAACAGCTTCTGGAAGCTGAATAGCCACCCTCAGTGCCTACAGGGAAGTACTGAGAAGGTGGTGCCAGGCCCTTCACAGTGGGGTATGGAAGAGGTATAAGCTGGACCAAGAGAGATTCAGATGGGATGTAAGGAAAATCTTCTTCCCCATGAGCACAGTGAAGCAGTGGGGTAGTTGCCCAGTTTGTGCAGTCTTCATGCATCTGGGTTTTCAGACCCATCTGGGTAAAGCCCTGAGTAACCTGTTCTGACCTAAGAGCTGATCCTGCTTTGAGCAAAAGCTTGGCCCAGGGACCTCTTAACCCACCTGAATTTATCCTATTACATACAAACAAAAAACAAGCAGGTGAAACCAGCGTATGTATACGAAGAATGATGTAAGTACCTAACCCTAAGAAAAGTTTTCAGACACTGGAGACCCCTTTGGCAGTTATACCTCCATGCAAGAAAGATTTCAGAGTCAGCTTTCACTTCAGCATCTCCTTTTTGCTTGCTCCCTGTCCTGTTCCCACCACTCCCAGCAGTTCCAGCCCTTGATGCCCTTTTCCTCCTGTACGCACAAGTAGAAGTCTGTGCGTGGGGCATAAAATGTGGCAATACTGAGTGAGGGAATACCCAAATCCGCTCAGGACTCTAGTATGGAGTGCATAGTAAGACAGATAATAAGCTAATAGCTACTAATTAATATCCCTATATTGCTACTAGTTTGTAGGGTTTTCTGTTACTTTGGAAGCTGTACTACACCGACCCGTTCCCCCCAAACTGCTGTCCTGTGTGACTGATTTCTAATCCTGCAAATTAAATGAGCTTAATTCTTTTATAGTGGCAGATTCCACATGTTAAAAACAGGAGTTCCCGGAGGGAGCTATAATAGCAGGCTCCAGATGGGGCAGTGACAAAGTATCAAACAATAATCCCACTCCTGGGTTTGAAGATCAAATCCTATATCCCTCCGAAGGACGTAAGTACAATTTGATGCCTAAATCCCAAAGCATTTTCCTCAGCTGCTGCATAACCCTATATACAGTAGGAACATGAAACTTCACCTCTGTGCATGCTCACAGATGCCTTATATTTGACAATATCAAGCATTTTGGCATCTGTGTTACACCTGAGTGCTTTCAGGTTTCACAAAGTGGCTGCTGTACCATCTGTCTCGGTGTGGATGTTTGGTGCATTAGACATACTCTCATCCTGGATCAGAAATCGGGATCCTCTCTTGAAAGAGGGGAAAGGACTGAGTTTCAGTCCTTTTCTGTGGACTGTTGATACATTAAGCAGTATCTAGATAAAATGCTAACTGGGTTGTAAAATGTTTACAGTAGGATCTGAAATGCAGGACATCCCCTCCCTGACACGTTCCCTTGCGGTGAAGGTATCAATCCTTGTTCACTGCTGTGAGCTTTCTTTGTGCCTTGGTTTGTTTTGCATCCATGGCTGCACCGTGACCCATCTTCGACAAGGACGACAGACTGTCCTCAGCCTGGCCAGCAGTTTAGCCTCCTCTGGGGAAGTAGTTCTGAAATTGCAGTGTGTCAAAATATGCAGAGATGAAGGGAATGAAACGGCCCGCATCCTAGGTGAGTTAAACACTAAGCAGCTGCATGAAAGGACTGGATGAAGCCTGCTGCTTTCAGGGAAGAAAAATTTACCCCTGAGCAGTGAGTATCTCAGGCAGGCTCCTCCAGATGGGAGGAGATGGAAAGAAGGGAGAACAGGGAGAGCAAAGGAAAAACCTGTTCTGACTCCTCTTGGCTAGACAAATGGCTTCCCCTTCGGCAGGTTTGTACTGTGATCCTTTCCTCAGGCATCTCTACAGGTAGGGAGCCAAGTTCCTAAAAACGGGGCTGTGAGACTGAGCACCTTGCCTTTTTGTGATCAGGGCTGAGGTGTTTGTAATTCAGAAGCAGCATATAGCTTATTCCTCAGGAGTACTTCACTTCAGGGTACACATAGATTACATACAGTGTTTGATCAGGTTTTATTTTAAATTGAGCCTCAGAGTCTCTGATGTTCTATAAAGGGCCAAGCACACTGACGATGCTGTCTGAAGGACAGCCCTTATGCAAACACAAGTGTGCTGCCCGCAGCCAGTTCCCTTAATAGCTTTCCACCGCTGTTTTATTTTCCTCACTTTTACCTCTTGGGCACTTTAAAGTGATCTTTCCGTTATCCCACATCTTTCTGCTACTCAGTCAATCAAGATGGGATGTACAAAAGGATGCTCACAGCTTTACACCTCTGCTGAGCGAGCTGCGCTGTTTCAAGTTACCCACTCCTACTATTGTTTACTTTTACTAAGGAAAGCATTAAGGGATTTCATCACTTTAACGTCGATTTATGGCTAATTTACAAAATTTAGAATGGTTTCCTTAAAGAAGGTAAAAGATGAAAGCAAGAGAATAGTTAAAATTTGGAACAAAGACAGCTTTTTAATTGTCTCTTTATAGTGCTTATACCACCGGGATGTGTTTCCAGGCAACAAGTCGCCTAACTCTATGTGACCAGCAAGGACATCTGCCCTCTTTAACTGCACTTAAAAGGATCCACGATGCCTGAAGTCATTTTCAAAAGGCCCGGAAGGGTGAATAACCTCCTACTTTACATGTTTAGTCAGAAGATTTGCTGGCACTAACTGTCCTAGTCCATCTAACTGGATCGCTGACCTGACATAATGAAATCATCATGCAGGTTTTCTATTTCACTGAACATTTTTTCCCCTTGCCTCCTAGAGAAACAAAGTCCTTTCTCCTTAGGTAATGCCTGCTCCAAAACAGGCATGTCATCACCTATCAGCTTTTGATGAATATTTCCTCCCACTCCTGTTTCAGCTTGTAGAAGAATGAGAGATGCTCTTTTCTGAACTCATCTCCATTAAAATTCATATAAAATAGAACATTTGTCAAAATGGTAATCAGAAATCCTGCTTTGCCTCCTTAGATATAGATGTCCTTAGCAAAGCTGTTGCTCTGATGTGCTGGGATGGGAGACAAAGTGATGAACATTGCTCACAAAACATTCACGTGATATCTTTTCTGAACGGATTGTAATTCAGGATGTAGAACTTTTGTGATGGAAGCATAGGATGCAACATTGGTCATGCCCACACCGCACACACCTTTTAGACTAGACCAAAATTGTGTTACAGTTTCCTAATTACTCTTGCAGGAGAGCCCAAAAAAAATTCCTGTGACAGAATTAACATGAAACTAACACCAAACAACAGATATTTTACTTGGACAGCTCTAAAACAAAAGAAAACTCCGGAGGATATATATTAGCGGTTTCTCTATAGCTGTGGGAGTATCCATAAATGATTTAAGAAATGCTTGAGACACACATTTACATGGTTAGGGCTATGTCCAGCTTGCTCCTCTCAGCTTTTGAAGATTTCTCGGGGTGAAGGGAAGGAGGAGGGTGTCTCTTGGCTAGAACAATATAATTGCATGCCATACTACTATGAACTGGCATTGGTGCTCAAAGCCTTGCTGTACACCCTTACCCAGCAGCTTCTACCTGACCTTGCTAGTTCACTGCCTTCACCCGTGTGCTTAAATTTCTCATGCAATAGTGCAGTGAGCCTTTTGTCCCCTCTCCTGCTCCCAGCTCAGAATTAGCTTGAATCAGCTTCTTGTCCCTGTCTGCCACTCAGATGCGTGTAGCCTTGTGCCGGCATGAAGCACAACAGCAGGCAGGAGAAGTGGATGAAGCCAACAGGACATTTTTGTTGGCGGCAGTGCTGGCAAATGCCAGCTTAAAACACTTGTGAACTTGTGGCCTGAAATGGGACATTAAGAATAATGTACCTGGAATTGCTGGAATTCAAACAATACTGCACATTTAGTGGCAGGACAAGTCACGAACAAAGTTTTTCTCCATGTTTAAAGATGATTATCTTACATAGTTAAAAAGTAAGGCACTTGCTGCAGCTTCTTTGTAGACTCATAGCTCCTAATAGAGTCACACAATTTATTATAGCCTCTGTATTTCATTCTCCAGCTGCATAGGTCTTGGGTTCAAAATACAGTGTTTCCCTGGAAATTCAGACTGCATTAAAGGATTTAGACTAACCTTCAGCCAGCCAACTCTGACTGCATCGACCCAAACTCCATTTAAAGAAACACATTTCTTTAATTTTACCTTGAAATCATGTCACAGGTTGGATACAGCTTTCAGGAGAGAAAAATTATTATTACAAATAGATAACCATGGCTTCAGGCTGCACCATTTGTTACTTCAATCTCAGTTAGGTCCATAATAATGTTTGTGCTCAGAAAATCCTCAAGAGCATGAGAGTGCATTTGTATGGCCTGTTAGGCACAAAATTGCCTGGTTTATTGGTGCAATACAGGTGCACCTTTTAAAAATTTTACTCCCTGTGTTTATAATTGCTCAACTAAAAAAATCACAAACCAGACATGGCACTGCCTGGCAACACCAAGACAGTGGCTGCTAATGCAAGGTACGTGTAATTTAATATGCCATTTTATTAACATATTCATCTGCTGCATTTCTTCAGCCTACTTACCAGAATTATTTCCTAAACAACATTCACACCAAAACAGAGATGGAGATATCCAAGCAATGGCATTATGTGAGGATCTCATAAAATAAATAGCAGCTTTCCTTCCTTAAACGGTTTTGTTACTGAACAGGTTGAACTCTACTACAAGGGTATAGGTTAAGAAGTGACCACACTGTGTTTCAACACACAAAACAAACCTCTAGTTGTTTCACCTCCGCGGTTGGCTAAATCACACCACAATGTGTCAGCATCCTGTGTTTTTGCTCGCCTCAGTACCAGTAATCAGCTTAACCATAGGTATCGCTGTTGTGATCACTAGCTCGTGAGTGTATATATACTGACCTTTGAGAAAGCGCATTGCTTGGCTGTGCTCCCGCAAATGAAGTTCAGGTTTCATAGTTCCGTCCATAATAATGCAACCACACCGCGATTCACTCACGTACCCTTTGCGTTTACCAGAGAGACATTCTCACAGACAACCCGTCAGCGTCAGGGTTAGGTCTTTCCCAGTGCAACAGGTCCATGAGCCAGAACATGCATGCTGGCAGGAGCTCTCATTTAGGGGGATTAGGAATTAACCTTTTTTTCATCTCTTTCTACTAAAGGGAATAGAATCCCCAGATAATTTACAGTTCAGAGAAGAGTTCAGTGGTCTTATGCAGGAGTCTGAAGAAAGCAGCAGGTCTTCCTTTGGATTTTGAGAATGGGAAGGAAATGAGACCGTGGTAAGGTCATGGCAAATATTGTTTCCCCCTGCATCCCCCCGCTGTTACAAATACCAGATTATACTGAACTTCAAACACTACATTTTATTAGAACAGGTTAGAACAGTAAGTAATTTTTTAAAGTGAGAAACTCAAAAAGACCTGAAAATGACTGTAAACTCCTGTACTGGGCTGGGCAGGTTTTTCTCTCCAGCCCTATTCTCAGTCTAGCAAATTTCAGTAGCTTTCTGGCTTGGGTCAACTTCCACTATCCTATCACGTACCTCAAAAAATTCTTTTTTCTTTAGCTCTGGGCTGAATACGTGATTGTTTTCTGCGCCCCTCTGCCTGTTTCTGTGCCTTAGCAGCTCCCTGCCTGCCAAGTCTGTCTCTTCCCACCTGCCCAGCTCTGCTCTCCTGCTCCGTTCTCCTACTGAGCAAGTTCAGTTATTGTCAGAAAAGGAGCAACTTCCCTGTCTGTAAATTATTCCACTTTTGCCAAAGCCCAGTGGTCAATGCAAGGCTAGCAAGCAGTCTTTCTGCTTGCTGCCCAGCCACTGATATTTCAAAGGAAGATAAAAAAGTCCTAATTGCAAACCAGAAAATTACACAGATGCTGTTCATCACAGTCCCACCCCAGCACCTGGACTGCAATACCATTTCCACCTCAGCTCTTCTCCCTCTTCTACACCTTGTTCGTCTACGCTCATGTCTCACTGTCAGCCCAAATCCTTTTATATTTTCTGTAACTGATATCAAAATAATTTAATTTTTATTGAACAATTCCCCTCTGTGCTGGTTTCAGACAGGGACGAGCTCCTTTTCTTCACAATGCTGACACTGGCCCAGAGCAGCTGAGGGAGAGTTTCATTTCACGGTAAGCCAGCCTCTGGCTCTGGGAGGCTCGGGCTGTGACACTCAGTTCTCAGAACCTGGCTGTGTGTCAGTCAGTGGGTGGTGAGCTGTTGTATCTATGTTCTATTTTCTATTACTTTAAGTACTTAGTAGTAGTAGTATTGTTAATATTAGTATCACTATAATTTTCATTTATATTCAGTTATTAAATGGTTCTTATCTCAATTTTACAAGCTTCCTTGTCTTTTCTCTGACTCTCTTCCTCCTGTACGGGGGGAGGAGGGAGGAGGTGAGTGAGCAGGCATGTGATACTTAATTGCTAGTCAAGTTTAAACCTCAACACCCTCTTGTTCCAAAGACTTGATGTTCCTCAGTTCATCTTATTTTTTCTTCTGCTCACTTGTAAATTGCTTTTCATTCCAGACAACTTTCTTTTATTTGCTTACCTGAAGCCTGATAAGCTGTTTCTGATTATTTTTCTCCATTCTGAATCTACTAATCTGTCTTTCTTTTCCTGATAAACCCTGTGCCCTTGGCTTGAACACAGTTTTAAACACTGATTGAGGGGTACCCAGACCAGATCCTTGCAGGGACCATGCCCTGTAGTTGGGCTGACATCAATGTTGGTTTATTTTCATTTATGCGAGCTCAGAATTTTGTTCTTTTTTAATCTTTCATTTAAATCTGGCCTTTTATAAAAAAAGCATCTTATGTCTCATTGTTCATGATTACTATCAGGTAACAATGCCTATTTCTCTCCTCTTTTTTACATTGTTGACAAAAAACTGACTGCTGTGCCTTTCTAGGACTAGAGCTGTCTATTTCTGCTTGCGTTCCTACTATCCACACTAATGTCCCTTCTCAAACTCCTTATTTACTTTTTCCCCTTTATACCTCAGAAGTTTTATCTGATCTGTCAAGCTTCTTTTATAATTGTGTTCATATTCTTGACCTTGTCATATGTTATTTTCTCTAGGAGAACATGGGAATTGCCAAATCAGAAAACAAACAATGATTCATCAAGCCTACTAGCTTGTCAAGGAGGGCAGAAAAAGCTCACAGAATACCTAGACACGAATACAGTATTGTATAAATCCTTCTTGGCTTCCAGCGTTGATCAGTTTGAGCCCTCAGGCTTTGGATTATGTAGTTTACAGTTCTTATTTCAGCCAGTATAAACTACCTACAGTCTCCTTGTGCAGGTGTATTTAATACTGGATACGTTTTACCAAAATTTTGGCTAAAAAATCTTGTGTAGGTTATTTGCGTATTAGATGTAAAACCTTTTACAATGCAGAGAAAACATCTGCTTACAAAAAAACTTTCCTGGTTTACTTAAATGTAAACAAAACAACTGAAAAAAGTGTATTTTATTTTATGCACCTTCTCTGAAACAGGATTCTTCCTCTCTCTGCTTTGATGTTTATATGTGACTCGTATATTTTTCTTAAGGACACTAAATAATTTGAGGCTCTCACCCACTCTGTCTGGATTTGTGGTCCAAGATACAAGAAGAACAAGAGCAGCTTCCCAGATGGATGGGAAAGGTATTTCTGTAGATCTGCAGCAGGAAAACACACAGGACGGCACTGCAGGGTCAGTTCTGGTAAAGCTTGATGGTGAGGGAGGGACTGAGACAGTTGCTCTAGGAAGATACCTTTAAGAATACAACTTGGAATAGAAAGTTTAAGATACCTTTTAGTCAGATAATAGTTTTGTTTCCTCAAAATTCCTGTCTTTAGGATGACAGAAGCTATAAGATGCCACTTGCCAATGAAATTTTCTTTAATAAATACCATGAATAGATACAGTACCAGTCCTAAACATATTTCTCTCACATTTTTTAGGTACTTAATGTTAAAGTTACTCCATGGTCTTTACAGCTTTTTCTTTCCCCCAGTCATAAAAAAAGTGCTTGACAATGGGATATGTAGGTGATTTTTTTTTTTTTTGGTACAGCCCATGAACTGTATATTGTTGTTTTCAAACAGAGGAGTAAAATTCCAGCAGAGCATCAGACGTATGGCCATGCTGTTCCAGTCACGAGGTGGCTGTCCTCTTTGGGGCCAGCACTCTAGTACATCCACCCCGTCCACTTTGAAATTTTATTCATGAGCTGAAACTGAACAACACCTGGGTCAGATGTCCAGAGAAGGCTGCCCTGTGCCACAGGCTCCAGCCAGCAGAGCCATCGGCTCCCACCAGCCAAGGATGGCCCACTTGGCACAGCAGTGTCCTAGCAAACAAGCCATCACAGCGTCCTGTGGGCCAGCTGGGAAACTTCACAGAGTCCATCTCAGAGCTCCTTGAGGCCTTTTTCCCAAAACAATCGAGGGCCCATGGTCAGTTTATGACTCTACTATGGTGTGCTTTGAGCAGTTTATGGACCATTATCAGTTAAATCACCTAGGTCATTGAACTCTCATCAGTTATAAGATCAAAATACAGAAGCTCAGTGTATTGCACGTTGTATTACGTTTCAGGTAAAAACCCCAATAGCTGCGGTGGAAATAATAGATCAGAAAATAGGTTTTTCTCTCTTTAGCTTGTAGGGAGAGGCAGGTATCTCTTATTTTATCTCTACCTACTACTACTAAAACTCAAAGGACATAACTAGCTTGTCTTATAAATTAACTTTGTCAGAGCTAGTCAAATTTTTTAGTCATCTCGGTTCCCTCTGGTATGTTCAGCCCAAATAGATGTTGCCTGTAGTGTTTGCTCTGTTTAGCAGCAGAGGATGATCTGCAGTCTTCCTTTAAACCTTCAGAATTATTTTCCCTCTTTTCCACTGAAAAGTGTGCCCAGAGCTGCCTCTTTTTACACTTTATTTATATGAACTTTGACAACTTCCGTGTACAAAAGGTGGTGCTTAAACTTTACCCGTGTCTTTCCCTTGTTTCCTACCAATCACAGCCCCAGAGGAGGTTTGAGTAATTCAGTTTCACTGATTGCAAATGAGCAGGAACTTCAGGTGCCATGTGTTGTTTTCTAACACAACCTTGTTAATCAGGGAGGCACCCAGAGAGACCAGCTGCATGCAACTGAACCTCAGCCATCTAGTTAGTGTGTTCCAGCTTGACTGAGTCGATTCTCGGACCCTGCTCTCTCCCAGCAGAAATTCGGCACGGGCAATACTTGCTCTTCAGGGTTAGTGAGGAAGAGGGTGCCAATGTGCATGTACACACTCTGACTTCCCAGATCAGAAGGGTAAGCTCTGTATTTGAAGCATGTTTTCTATATCTATCTAAAAAAGCATTTGTTCATCATTTGGTATCATTACACTCTTGATGCATAGGTATTTAAAAATGAAAGGGGAGCTGGATCTTTAGGGGAACAATAACACATTTGGGCTGAATGATAGCTCCTATGGACTTTTAATGGTTACATGGCTGAAGAAACCATTTGCTCTTGAATGTTTAGCAGCTGATTCAACACAGGCTGATTAGATAAAGAAAAGAGAATGGAAGGATAATAAATAAAAGAGTGCTGTGATGAGGATTCTAAGGAAATGAAAAACACTTTATTGATAATCAATCTATGGTAGATTTTGATAATGAACTCCTGTATAATAAGCAGCTCACCCTGCCACTAGAATTCTAATGAGGAAGATAATAGATCCAAATTAGAAGTTTGCCAGTGAGACTGTTATTAAAACAATTAAACATTTTTAATGCAAGTAAACAGAAATTGCTGCCTGTATTTTGCCATGGGGTTATAAGTTATCTTCTTTTGGTTTCCTTACAAATAAATGGGCTAAGTTATCCTTTGGATATATACTTTAAAGAGTTCTACGATTACTATGTCTTCAACCAGGTGAGACAATTGTGGATTAATTAACTGGTTTAAACATCAACGTAAGATCATGTAATTATGTTGTATCGGGCAGGTAAAAATAAGTTTTCATGTCAATCCACAGAAATATGGATATGAAAGTCCTTATGCCCTTGAACGCCTATGTTGTGTTGCAAGGCAGTGGGTACATACATGGCACAGTAGTTAAAAAATGTAAGTCCACCCATCCATGAGTTAATCAGATTTCTTCTTGCATCCAGACAACTATGATCAACCCCTTGCTGTGCTCTGCTGTAATGAGCACTAACCAGAGCCATTCCCACACTCGAGCAGCAGTGTTTTCCCAGCTCAGATCCACCTTCTGACGATTCGCCTATGCTTAAACACTCGATATAATTCTGCTTCAGTGGCTACAATACCCTCCATCAGCTGCCTCTCACCAGCCTGTTGAGACTCTGCCGCTCCACCTTATTTAGCTACTGTTTAGCTCATCCCTTGTTACTCTCATTTTCTTTTTCCAATGAACTTACTGCATGATTGATTCTTGCTAATTCTGCCAGCCGGTCACTAACTGTTTGTTTCCAAACAGGCTTGTCACATCGCTTCAGCAATTTATGCTGTGCTCTTCCTTTCCTCTTATTCCCACTGCAGCCCTCCCTGAAACCAGGGCCCAAGTGGTTGCTGAAAGCTGGAATAGGTCACCGTAGCTCCATGCACCATTTCTGGCTCTTACAGCACTGTCTCCTCTTCCTTTTTGCAAATGCAGGTTAAGTAGTTGAGCAGCTGACCTGGAGGTGTAAGTGGTCCAAATCTTTCCTGTTTCTTTGAATAGTTCAAAGGGAATTTAATATTTCAGCTTCTGCCAAGCTTGTCAGAATACTGCATGTCTGGGAGGTGTGTGTCAGGAGGAAAACAAGAGGAAAGAAATGAGAAAGGAAAAGAAGGACCAAACCCATTAAGAGAATGCCTTATATAGCTTCATGAATTTTAATTTTCCCAGGGAGTGACCAGGAAAAGGTGTCTTTTAGGATGAAAAATGACTCAAGTACACAGAGCAAATTTCACATGCATTCTTGTGGCAGATAATATGCTACTCCTGAGGGAAGAAAAGCCTTTGAAATTATTATTATCAGGGCCCCAAGCACCACTGACCTCGCCTAGGACCCCACCTGCACTCCCTGCCCAGGGCCCTAGAGCCCCATTTCAGTTCACGTCTGAGACCCCGGCCCTCACTGCTTCCTAACAGTTACCAAGAAGAATAGCTTAAATAATAAAAAATAAAATAAAAA
This sequence comes from Rhynochetos jubatus, assembly GCA_027574665.1. Classification (NCBI taxonomy): domain Eukaryota; kingdom Metazoa; phylum Chordata; class Aves; order Eurypygiformes; family Rhynochetidae; genus Rhynochetos; species Rhynochetos jubatus. The sequence goes on from CM050652.1 coordinate 17,330,598, forward strand.
TAATTGCAGCTTAGAAGACTGCAGAAAGACCCTAGCATATGGACAGTTCTGTTTCCTCTGGAATTATGAAAAGTATCTGTGCAACCGATAAGTGAAATATTCACAAATTGTGATCAAGGGAGAAGATTTAACAGCTTTCAGTACAGAAGAGATTTAAGTATTGAACTGAAATATAAGCCAGTAGCTGCTTCAGTCTGTTTTATATGCATCAGTCTTCCATTTTACTGCAACTTTTTGGACATGTACGTTCAAACTCATCTTGCAAATTCTGTTTGCTCTGATAAGACAGACAGCTCACTTTTAAAGGACAGGAAAGGTCTAAAGATCTGTGGTCGAATTAGTAGTGGTTCACCTCAGGCAGAGATTGCTATGCGGTGATCAAATTTGTTTAATAAAACAATTATTTACATAGCAAAACAGGGGTGGGAGGGAACAGACAGACCCAAACCCAAACGAAATTGAGTAGCACAAGGCATTAGAGAGATTGATTTAATGCTGTACTAACACAACAGGCTGACATTTTTGAGAACATATAATTTTTCCATTCAAGAGAATTTTGGGGCTGAGGGGTAGCAGTGGTTGTTAAACTTTTTATTAAATGTGATGACTTACATCACATGGCAGTTCTACATACTGGATATATGTGAATAATACAAATCTGTGCTAGCTCCACCCAGAACATTGCATTTACTAAAGCTGGTGTTACCCAATAGGATTTTGAGGAAGTGTATGCTATTTGTGGTGGAATTCAAATATCTTTGAGCTGTTTGCAAAAGCAAACAGATTCCACAGCATTAATTTCTTGGGAAACACTTACATTTCTTTCTCTACCTATGAAAACTAGAATTTTGGAGGGGAGATTGTAAGTTAATTCTTTTTTAAAGCAGCTTGTAATTTCATCATCCAGAAAACTGAACCTTAAGCCCCAGTGAAGGTACATCACAGGTTCTTGTTCTGAAGGAGTGCCATTGGTTTTCCTTCATACTCCCTCTTGTGAATGACCGTCATTCTTGTCAACAGCATCAATTTCCACTACTTTTCTGAGCACTTCTGCAGACAATGGTGCTCTTTGTCCAATGTCATCAATCCTACACAGAAGAGGTTCCCAACGTTAGGTCATTTATCCATTTCTCCTTTTCTTTTCCCTACAAACAACAAATTCTGTAATGTTCATGGTCTAAGATAATAACTGGGGGATTTTTTTTCCTACTTTCTTACTCCATTCCTTCTCACTGTTTGCCTTTTGTTTCAATTGAACTGTAATTCATGGAGGCTTCTAGCTATTGATTTCTCCAGTATTTAACACAATGGGTTCTTAACGGGGTAAGACAGGGTTAAGGGGAAGGGAAAATTCTAGATGTTACTGTAATAGTATAATTGGCAAAACAAGTAAAAAGCTGGCTTCTTTGAAGTCTATTTCTCTGTGCATGGAGGGCTGAAACATGCTTTGTATTCAGTCTTTTGTGACTTACATTTTAATATCCCTAAGGTAAATCTTGGAGATGAAAGTGTTTCCCTTCTAGGGTCACTGCATTAAGATACTTACTCTTCAGTCAGGAAGGATAGTATTCATGGCATTCATGTAGGATGGTTTTCCGTTTAATTGAAATATCATGATCAGTCTGCCTTTTTTTCCCTAACTCGTACAGTTGGCCTTCATCAAACCAATTCACCTTCTACTGGATGATGAGGCCAACAAGTGACACTTGCATCGTGAAAGGAAAAAACAGTGGTAAATCATAAATGACAAATGGAGTTCTAGGAAAGTTTAGAGTGCTATTCACCACTGTTCCCAAGTAGATTCAACTTATTGTTCCCCCAGGAACAGATACTGTAGCTCATGCAGTAAGATATTCATTTTGCCAATTACTGAGGATAATGGTGTATATTTCTGAGTTGTTGCATTATTCTTGAATGATGTTTCTTGGTTACTAAACAAAAATGTGGTTTTCATACCTCTATGAAAAAACAGATAATAGAGATATAATTTCAAGTCCTTCTATCATGCTATCCTTAAGGAATAGGCCTTTAAAAGAGTTCATGAACTAATTTTTAAATTTTCAGTGGAGTCGATCACTATTGGAGTTGGACTTTATGGCAATGTTGAGCTCATAGTAGGCAACTTGTAGACTGGCTGCCTATTAAAATCTAGTCACTTCCTTTGGTGTCTTAGTGAGATCTGAAATTTTTTGGATGTTTTGTCCCAGCTATAGAGGTTTAGTTGTTCTCAAAAGCATAGTATGAATTGCTGTCTTGATACTCTCCCCGAATAACAAATAGGTATATTTTATCACTTGAATGTTTTTATAGTTGCATGTAACTTACAATGTCCTGTCATTGTGGAGTTTGCCTCCTAAACTTCCAGAGGAAGTTGGACTTGCTTATACGACATCTGCACGTGAATTTCTGACACACAGAGAAGTATAGCAGTAAAAAAGATTTATACTCAGAGTTTATTACTGATGAATAAAGCCATGATGGAGTCAGGCTAAAAATGATATGTTTACTGGTAGTAAGTCTTCTGTTTAAAGTGGCAAGTCCCAAGTTTGATGGGCTATGTGATATGCAGGCAGAAGACAAAATTTTACTGGGGTGATGAAGTGAGTATAGCTTTCAGAAGGATTTTTGAAGGAATCCAGGAGAGTTAGTCATTCACCTCTAGCTGATGTTCAGCGAAAGCTGGGTGCCCATGGCCCTTAAGCTCTCATACACATTTTGTGCAGTAACTCTACTGAAACATTCTTAGCCTTATTTATCACCACAGGGAAAAGCTCAGCCTTTTTAATTCCACATTCCTTTACACTAGGTAGGAAAATTTGTCAGCTTTATTAGTTAAAGAGGGTGGACGTCTTTCATGTTTATGAGATGCAATTGCATTCTTTGTTTTGTTCACATTACAGAAATTAAAATGTCCCTGTTATATTTTCTGCGGGCTCCTTACGGAAAGCGTGCGTTACTGTGGTCAGGCTTGTTTTCAGCATGGAAGATTATTTGCCTGTAGATCATTTCAGTGTCATCAACACAATTTATAGGTAGTTTGGGAACTATGATTCTTTCTGCTCAATTTGAGACATTTTTTAAAAATAAGGTTTGCAGATCAAATTGACTTTTGTCCCTCTTTGAGTTCTAACTCCACGCAGACTTGTCTCTGTAGTCCTCCTACACCTTCAAGAATTTCTGGGCTCTTGCAGGATGCACACTAGGATGGTTCAGCTGTGGGACAGGTGGGAGAAAAGCTGTGAAATGGGGCTTTGCATGTTTAACCTGCTGCTACTGGAAGATGTGGGACTTTGGCATTGCTGTCTGATGAAGGGCCGCTAAGGTAGTGCTCCAATAAAAACATCAAGTTGTGTATGCTGGAATACCTTCAAGGCTGTCCAGGAGCTGCCCTTCTAGAGTTCTTGGGAAGTATCATATGGGTCTGTTACTGCCTTGTGGACTCCAGGTCTTAATTACCTGCAGGACGTCTGGCCCTGTCTCTCTGAGTAGTCACTGCCTACTCCATCTGCTCCTACAATGAGATAAGGGGCTTAATCAGAGATAATAACGTGTGTATTTTCCTTTCAAGACCTAGGAAGGCTCTGGTGTTATCCACACTAAGGTGATGGATAACTGTAGGGAGCCTAAACACAGGCTGAATGCTGGTTACCTGGAAGGAAAAATCTGAATGTCATACGCTGGACCCTAAGGGTCCTTAGGCCTCCATGGTGAGGAGCATCTAGCTGGCGTCACAACTTCCTTGCCCAGCGTGCACATACATGTACACAGTAGTGTGCACATCTGCATGTGGAGGAAGGTCCCTTGGGCCAAAGCTCCATAAAAAGCCAAGAAGCAGCCTCAGCTGACCTGTGCCATAGCACAGCGCTCTTTGGTTATGTGGTCATTGTACTGTTGTGGAGCAGATACATGGGTACCGTGTTGCTCATGGTAGGGAAGATCCTATTTCTGTCTTTGTCAAATTTAATTTTTCATCCAATACATATGTTCAGATTTGATTCTCTCCACAGTTCTTAACAAAATGCTCCTTTTACAGTGTCTTTTTATTTTTTTAATTCCCATCAAGCTATGTTTTGCTCTTCAAAGGTTCAGTGGACACATGTTTAGAGTAATTTCAGTATATAGTAAACTAGAACCTTAAGAGAAGGGCAGGAAATCAGTCTATTATGGAGGATTTCAGTTGATTTGCCAAATTAATGTTTCAGATCACCATGCAGCAGTAGATGTAATTAAGTGTCAGAGAGAGAGGGCTAAATGCATGAATAAAATATCTTATTGTATCATTACACTTTTATAATAAGATTTACTTGTCAACTTAAAATGTAATAGTGTAACTAACAAGATAATTTATTTCTCAATATAATGAAGACGTACAGGAGGCAGAGGCAGGACCTTGTAAGATGCCAGCTTCACTCTGTGGCTGAGTCTGCCTGGTAGCATGCACACTTAATGAAGGAAAAACCCAACTACATTGAAGGAGGGAGCATAGTCGCGTAGGATGGATAGCGGATGAGGAAAGAGCAGGAGTAGGCATAAAGTTTGGATGTGGTGGAGGAGAGAAAGATGAGAGGAAAACTGCAATGACAGAAGGCGTAAGAGTCTGCTGGGGAAGACGCAAATGTATGCATTTCTGCAATTGATAGAGCAAGACATTTCCATAATGTAAACTTTCAGGGAAAGAAGGTTAAAATAACTAATTGCCTTGGTGTGGGCTGAGAAGATATGTATGGAAACCTATCCCAGACTGGCTCACACATGCTAACTTGTCTGGCTCTGTAAGTTTTAATAATGCCTTCCTTAGGGAAAAGGAGGTCTACTGGAGGTCAACCAGGAAGACAGAAATCTTCAGGAGTTTCTCCCCAGGTTAACTACACCTGATAGAGACTGTGATTTACAAAACTGTGAGAGCTGTTTAAAGAGGTTGGGAGGAATAATTTGTTATCATCTATTTTCTAAAACTACGACAGAACCAAGTCCTGGAAAGGTCCTGGATGCTTGTCACCATTTCTAGATCATGAGCAATGCCCTTTAGTTGCCATTTCTAAATGGCAGCTGTGGAACTGTGTAAGAACAGGCGTGTATTTGCAAAGAAACAGAGTTATGCTACCATTGTGGCAGGCTTTGAAAATAGCAACGCAGGGAGGTGCAGCGTGAGACCCTGCACGGGCAACTATGAAAACTGTCCTTGCTTCCTTCCTGGCTCATTCTCATAGGCACCAGTGATTTCACTGACCACCATGATCATGCAAGGCAATTAGAGAAACACATCTGTCCATGTCTGAGTGGAGCACAACGTGGGTGTAAGCGTACTGGGGCTACATTCAGCATCGCTAGAGCAGGTGAATGGATGCAGTCTTGTCTCAGAGAGAGGACTGCACGTCCTAAACTGATCTGCTGATTCTTATTAGACCTGGTTTTTGGACAAGTGCTGAGAGAGCTGGCTCTTGCTGATGTCTGTGTGGATCTGTAGGGATTCAGTGGAAATGGTTGCAGGATAGGCTGCAGTCTGTGAGAGTGCTGGAGCATGCTAGGAGGTGGTGACATGCTCCCTTTAGCAGCATGGAGGAAGAAAGAGTTGCTGTGATTACCATCCGTGCTCCACTTCCAGCTGTGCAAGGCTGCAGTGTGGAAAGTATGTAATTTCTGTATAACCTACTCTCTCTCTGTTGTGTATCATGTGTAATTTACACAGCCAGGCAATACACAGAATAGTAATTGAATACAATGTAAGTGCATTCCTGAACTGTGTAGCATAAATATGAATGAGAGGGAACATACAGCACTTTAAATTCTTTGTCTATTGTGCTGCGTGTTGCGACAATTAGTACACTGCAGTACATTATTCAAAATGTGAGAAGCACAGTACCTGCAAATGATGTTTTGTTTTTCTCCTCTTAGCTGCCAGATGGTGTGGAAGCATTTCCACAACATTTGAGTGTTAGGGCATTTTAAGCAGGAAAAGAAGGATCCTGCTTAGTGTTTTGTTTCTCTCTTTTTTTCCTTTTTAAAAATTTTCATTCTTAGCTACCTAGCCAGTGTATTTGAAGATTTTTTTGTGTGTGTGCAGAATAAAAAAAGACTACTTAGAGTATTCCTTATTTTATCTTTCCAAGTTATTTCAGGAACCTTGGTATAAGGAAAGAAAGAACAGAGTTTCTCATTGTGGATTTTATGACAGTGGAAAAATAGAGAAAGCTTTATTTACCGTGCTTATGTTTTTTTCCTTCACAGAGTTCTAGTGTGATATGACAGTGCTTAGAGAACCAACTAGAACACTTGGTTCAGGACTATTTTAAGGGATCTCATAGACATGAATGAACATGTGTACCGCACGGACCCTCACAACGTAAGATAACATTATGTTGTCCTGTTCCAAACAGTGGACTTACAAAAGAGGTCTTCCACATGTATACAGTTTGATAAACATTTAAGGAACATGTGTACATTTCTCTCTACTATAGTAAAGGATATATAAAAACTGCAAAGTTTTCTGGTGTGTATTTTTTCATAGCTTGAAAATACTGTGGAATACTGAAGAGAAGTGAAAGAGGATGTGCTGGTTTTGGCTGGGATAAAGTTAATTTTCTTCATAGTAGTTAATATGGGGCCGTGTTTTGATAACAGTGTTGATAACACAGGGATGTTTTAGTTGCTGCTGAGCAGTGCTTGCACTGTGGTTAAACCATGAGAGAGGGAAAGAAATATTTTCATGTCTACTGCAATAAGTATTCCTGGGTACCCCACAGAAAAGTGTTATTTGTCTACGTAGGCCATTATTCTTAACTTTTTTTTTTTTCTTGGATTTCTGAGATGGTCCACAAGCAGGCCACAGCTGTGAGGACAATATACTTGGGTCAAAGTCAGCATTCTAAAGAGTCCCAGAAATTTTTAAAATCAGTAAAGTTTTGGTTTATTCGAATGGAACTTCTTTTTTAAATATTTTTTTAAATAAAGCTCTAAGCAAATAGGGAACACAGACTGGAAGTTAAAACCAAGGAAAATAATAGTTTTACGTGCAGTTCTTACCCTGCCCACTGTGTCCTAGATAATAAATTCTTGCTTCTAAGATTTACTGGAGTTAACACTTGCTGTGGTTTAACCCCAGCCAGCAACTAAGCACCACACAGCCTCTTGCTCCCCTCCTCTTTCCTCAGTGGGATAAGGAGGAGAATTGGAGGAAAAGACAAGAAAACTTGTGGTTTGAACTAAGAACAGTTTTAATATTTGAAAATAAAGGAAATAAAATAATTACACTAATAATACTAACAACACCAGTCCTACTAACAGTGCTAATATTACTAATAATAAATTATAATGAAACTAATGGAAAATTAAACAAATGATACAACCACTTACTACCCGCTGACCGACAACCAGCCACTCCTAGGAAAATTAACTCTGTCCCAACTAAAATCAGCACAGCACTGTAATGTTAGCTTATAAGAAACTGTTGAGTCCACTTTGGTTTTACACAATTCCTTTCCACTGCCCCTGAGGTCTCTGTGCTCTGATTCTTTCATGAGTCACAGCGTGCCGTGTCTTGAGCCTTTTCTTCCTGAATATACACAAAAGATCTCCAAGGAAATGTGCAATCCTTTGTCTTCTTCCAGAAGTTCTGCCTGATCTACTTCAGAAACACTCTCCTTCTTAAACTGTTGAAAAAACCCAAGTCAAATATACCCCCAAACACGACAAATATATTATGATGATGGAGACTTGAATTCACCCATCTGCAATAAAGGCTGAGGCTACAACAGTACTGCAGCATGTTTAGAGAAACCTCAGCTACTTAAAATTGACTTTCTTGGATTCTGCTGCAGTGCTGCCATGATAGTATATTCTGAGAATATGTTCTTGGTGTGGGCTCCAGGGAAGATGGGCAACGCTTTAGATACAAAGGTCCACTAAGCTACAGCTATTCCATTGGTGCTGACCTATGTAAAACCTGCAGAAGTGTGCGTATCTGGGCTACAGTTGTTGCTGTGTAAGCTTATCCCTAATGCACAGTAAATGTTTTATATGCTGAAGTTATAGATTTGATTCATTGGCTGGCATTTTTCCAGTCACCCTTTCCTAGGTTTCAGTAATTTCTTCTTTCTATTACCAGTTCCATTTGTGTCAATATATCAGGTTCTGTGTGTAAATCTTGATATGTTCAAATCCCATCAATGGTTTAGTTACCTTTTCTTCTAAAAAGAAAAGAATAAATATACCTTGGTGATCAACTTAGAGAAATAACCAGTTTCTTACCTTTCATGGAAAAAATAAAAAAGGAAAGAAGTTTTGGCAGATTTCTGGAGTTGGCACACTGTCGTCTTCTTTTGAAAGTATAAGAGGTGGATTAGTGACCTTTGCTGCACGTACAAGGGAGAAGGGAAGGAGAACTGTTGCTCACCTTCAGTTTCCAGCATTCTCCCACCTGTTCACGCCGTAGGAAGTCGCTAACATTCAAAGTCAAATTCCTAAAGTATTTGAGTATTTGAAGCCTGCATTCCAATACTGGCCAGTGTAAGTAACTTCTATTCAGTCTTGGAGAAAGGGAGGATAAGAGGAAGGGAGGAGATACTGTATTACACTGATAGTTAGTTAGGGTCATTCAACTTTATAGAATACATGTAATTTGATATAATCTGATAAAGTGCATCTTCAAGAAATACTGTTTGCACAGTGGGTAGAAGCTTGTGGGCAGGTAATAAAATCCCTGCACTGACCAGAAACTGTTGTGAACATCTGTTCCCTGACTACTTAAATTATACTTGGACAGTTTGATGCACCTCTGGCATCCATCCCATGTTCTAGCGGAATGAAAGTAGAAGAGAAGAAGAATGTAAAATCAGAGAATCCTGTTGGGTTGTAATCTTTCTGTTCTTTCTATACTCTTCTCAATCCAGTAAATCTGTCACATCTTTGTTTAGAAACCCATGGCATCCTTTCTTTCCCTCAGTTGTATTTGCCTGCTTACTTGTTTCGTGTACATTGATTACAGTCATGCAAGGCTTCAGAGTTAATTAAAAGGCACGGCAAGGGAGAGTTAGAGTTTTGTATAGATATATCTTCTTGTGGAATATCCTGTTGAGTTAAATCCACCCTACCAAATGATAACTTCTGAAATGAATGATTCTTCCATGAATCTCATCTCTCAGTACAATCTTCACCTGAATTTTACTGGGCTGGTATCGCATTTAGAGATTTTATATAGCCTTGTAAAAAAGGCTAGGAGAAGGATGATTAGTTTGGTTGAAACTATTATGGTGGCACGCAAAAAGTGAATTGCTTTCATCTTCCCCAGGTATTACAGAAAAAGAACAATTAGTTCCCATCCCCACGTTAAAGCTACACTTGCCCAGTTTTTAGGCTGGACTCATGCACCTGAAGTGTTAATGCAATGTGGCAAATGTTCCATACTGGCAAAAACAGTGCTTGATTTAACAAAAAGTGAAAATCAAAAACACTGCACAATTTTAAACCCCATTTGAAAAGAGCTATAATAATTGATTAGGACGAATTATTAGTGTTTTAAGGGTCTTTCTATGCTGTTTTGGCACAAGGATATAATTTAATTTTGGCATGCTTGCATGAAAATTGGTTGGTGCCTGGGACTTGGCTTCCAATACAGTAATTTGGCATATGAGTAATTTATCATTAGTTTATGCACATGTGAATACGTCAGCCTTGAGTTTATGGCAGTGGAGGAAGACTATAGCGTGTAATAACAGGTGTACTTCAAGCGTGTGGCCTTAGGAGATGCTCCAGCTGATACTCTGCCAATGGCAGAGAAATCCTTTACAGTTTATGGTTGTATAAATCTCCTCCATACATAAAAAAGAACACATCGTGATTTCAGTAATCATACCAGGCACAAAACACAACTACTAGCTTTTATTCAAATAAAATTCTGTAATCCTTTCCACAAGCTCAGAACTGCATTCAGCTGGGAACTCTAAGAATAGCTTATGGGTCTTATGAGAAATGGAGTACAGTGAAAGACAGAATTATGTGCCTCATTCAAGAAATATGTTAATACTGAAGATTTCTTTTTCCCCTTGTGGGTAAAGGAGGAGGCAACTGACAAAAATCCTGCCCACAAAAGGCAACTGGAGTCTCTATGCTAAGATATGTGTGCTAATTCTGTCAGATGGGTGTGCTATCTGTCTTCCCAAGCAACCAGGACTTGCCAAAATCCTTTGTGCCGTTCCTCTCCCTGCTTCCCCAGAATAACTTCTATGCAGATCTTTGGTTTAATTCGCCATCACCTCATATGTTGGTACAGGTAACAAAACCCTGGTTGAAATGCAAAATTCTTCCACATTAATTCTCTCTCCTTGTGAAATCCTTCAAAAAAGTCATTAATGTGCAAAGCCCAAGCTTGCTTCATTGAAATGAAATAACGGCAATATACATAAAAGCTTTAAATACTGTATTAACAACCCAGAATCCTCTTTCCTCTTCCCAGCATGGATTTTTCTCCTTCTTTTCTCATATGTTCAAGTGCCACATCTCCATAAATTAAGCGCTTCATATACTTAAAAGTGGGAATAATAGCAAATCTCATGCTTTTTCCTTCTGTGATTTGTAAGACCAATACCTACATTAATGTAGTAGGATGTGTACAAAAGTATTTTTCCCCAAGAAACTTAAGTCAAGCAGGTGTATTTTTCTACTTTGTCTCCTCTGAGTGAAAGAAGACAGTTTGTTGCCTCTTGTGGCACAAGTTTTATATCTGAGAACTGCAAAACATATCCCCCTTACAGATCAGTACACTACAGTAGAAGCTAATGATCATGGACTACAAAGAAAAGCAAAGGAATGAATAAGGAAAAGAAGATAAATCAATCTTAGAGTACAAAACTAAAACCAAGGAATTAGTTACTTGGTTTTATATTTGCTGTGATTATTGTAGTCACTGTTTGTTCCTTTTTCTGTCCATAGGAAATGTACCAGTATATACTAAAAAATATCTCAGGATAACATTAGCAGAGTATATAATTTGAAGGATTTAAAAAAAAAAAATACTCCAAACCCTTTAGAAAAAATAACTAGAGGTAGAGAATTATTTCTATGTAAGAAGAGATAGGTAACATTTTTGACCTTGGAAAACAAGACACCGGAGGTAATGGTAAATGCTCCTATGCCTAGATTATTAGTCAGAAAGTGGTCACAAGTATATGATGTAAAGTTAGTCACATTTCTGACCACTTCTAGCCATTTAGGTTCTCTGGGGGATTTAGACAGCAGCCAAATGCCTGTTCATCTACATACAAGCTCCCAGTTAGGTAACAGACACTCATTTCCCCTCAAGAGGCACTCTGAGCATGCGTAGTTACTATGAAGTAGCGATGGACCTAGCAATTGTAAGGGACTATGTGGGGTTAGGAAGGTTGGTTAGGCAGGTTTTCTGTCTGGGACGTAGCAAGATTTAGGATGCCTGATAGGACTGAGGCAGACTGAAGAACACCCCAGGTTTATGTACAGAACAGTGATGGCAATTTCCTATCTGGAGGATGGAAAGACGCTTTTACAGCTGTGCTACTTGTCACACAGTCGAGGGCTGTGTATGTGATGAATTCATTTTCTGGGGGAGGATGCCCTTTGTATTTGGTCTTGCTATGAAGGAAGCAAGTTTTTTAGTGTATTTGCTCAGTCCTTTTCATTTTCACATCTTCGCCCAGGCATTGCTTGCAGGCTGCTGCTGGGATAGCTGATTGAAAGAACTGCTCATGGTATTCGTTGTCACCCACATAGTGCTATCAATTCTGTGTACGTTATCCTATCATCTCTTCCTAAAACTTCTGTAGACAGTGAGTAAAATGGAGAAAAGCACAGAGCTGATGTGGAAAACGGCTCATTGTAATCAGCCCTTGAATTCAGCTGGAGAGGAGAAACCTGAGCCACTGCAGGGTGTTTCCATTCCATGTCTTTTTAAGTTGCTTCTGAGAGTTTACACATGAAATATATTTTTAAATGTGCTGTAAAAAGTGTTCTTCAATTTTTAACAACTTAATTAAGTATTAAAATCCAATTTACTTTATATCTCAAACTGCAAATTCTAAGAAGTTTTTGCTCTCTACTATTTATTAGGAAGAGTGTTGTAATTATTTGTTATGCGTATTAAATGTTGTATGAGTATGCATCATTTAAAATGTAAATACTTTTACCCAGAATGACAATCAAAGATAAGATTGGTGCATTTGCAAGTTATGATTGCACCTCCTAAAGAATCCATGGACTTCTGAGTACAGATGTCAGGTGCACATGAAATTATAAAAACCACTGCAGTGGAATTTCACAGCTGCGTTTGGGGTACCTGTGCACTGTAACGATGTGTAGTCATAGCTCTCATCCTCTCTGAATGCCTCTGCTAGCTTTAAACTAGCCACCCTGGTACAGGTACTTGATACAAGTTTCATGCCACTGTACCAGGTATGGCAGAAGAGGATGGAAAATATGTGTTTTAAATGCTAAGTAGATTATTTTGCGATGGCCTCCATGATACTACAGCTACACAGCTAACATTGCCCAAGGTAGCTTGCGTAGAAATGACTGAAGAAATTCCACACGAGCTGAAAACACCTTAGACAGCAGTTTATAGGTAAATAGAAATAAGAAGGTGTTATTGCCCTTATTTTATTGAAGAGAAGAAAAAGGAACTCTGGACTTAACTAACTTGTCAGAGGCTGGGAGGCTGATGGACTAGACGTAGGATGGCCAGGCAATAAATCTAAGGTCTAGTGTGGGTTCTAGTGCACTCTTGCATGATGATTGTGTCACTTAACTCCTCTGAATCTCAGGTTTTCGTGCTCTAAGATGGAAGTAATTATATGCAGCTACCATATCATATCCACAGAGAGCTGTGTAGTTGAAAAGTATCACTGAACCTATCAGAAGGAAAAATGGGAGGAAGTTAATAAATTTTAAGGTCAGAAGGGAACATCATGATCATTTAACCTGTCCTACTGCATTACTCAGGCCATAAAATTTCCCCTCTGTGATTTCTGAATTACTCCTCAAACCTGTAGTTTCAGAAAGGCATTCAGACATTTTCTACTCTTGATATGAATACTTTTAGAACCCATACCAGTAAGTTTTTTTAAAGGCAATAAATAGAAGTAGATCCTTGGTATCATAGGGAGTATGGTGCTTCAAAACAGGAGGAAAAAACATTTAAAACAGTGTGAAGATATTTGTTAAAGCAAAATTCCACAGTTTGTTTGAGTCAGTTGAAATATCTTTTTTGAATAAAACTGAAAATGTTAATTCTCTTTCCTCATCCTGCTCCCCTCTCTGGCCGAGCAGGACAGAGGTCTGCTGGTGGAAATATGTACACGTGTACAACATGGATCTCTCCAGCAGCTGGGCTCTGACACCCAGTAGCTGCCCCTGGGTCCCCGTCTTCCCAGTTTCCAGCACTTGGACATGTGAGAGCCCGAGGCTGCAGCATCACTCCAGTTGCTGGTACAGACCTTCTTAACACACACATGCACTGTGCATCCCTCCTGTAATTCAGCTTACTCGCATTCAGCAGCTGGTCTGGGTCATCACTCTCTCTTCTGTCACACCTCACTCCCAGAGACACACACACAGAAAAAGAGGGAGAAAGACATTTATCAGGAAGACAGGAGAGATTGCACTGATCAGGCACAGGACACGGCCAGACAAGCACTTGTTCATACTGACCGATTCCTTTTAGCCCTTATTCCTCTATCTTCCTACACATGTTCCTCCTCCCAAAACCTTGATCATTCCCTTTTCCCCTCTTCTGGTTCCTGCTCTAAACACCCCATAATTAGTCCTGTGCAATCCTGAAATGCTCTTCCTCCGGAACCCCACAGTGTGTCCCATGTCCCTAGGCAGTGCCCCCCTTCAGTGCCAAAGGTGACCTGGGAAGCAGTTCCTGGTGATGGGTATCCCCAGCCCATGGTGTTGAGGTTCTCCTGGAACAGTCCTGGAGGAGCCGAGCAGAGGTGTTTCTCTGACTGGGTTACTGGGATTTATTCATCTGCCTGGAGATCCTGTGCTCTTTCGTGGGTGTGGAGATGGGCCTTTGATGGGCTGATGGCTGGGAAGGACCTGGTATGGGGTGGGACAGGGTGTAATTTGAGCTCCCCCTCATCCTTTTTGCCTCTGTAATCCTCTGCCTGTGTGAAGTCAAGCTTTTTATCCCATTACTTAACAATTTGATTGTTGGAATGCACCGCAAAAATCACTTTTTTCCTCCTAATGTTTCTTTTCAAACAAGCATTTTTTGAATTTCTTAAGTGGCAGTGAAACATTTCCTCTTGGGGAAATCCATATTAAAATATTAAATGGGAATGTTTCCAGCTGGCCTCACTTAATAGTTCTTATGGTGAAGATTTGTACCTTATGAAAACATTAAAGCAGAATATAAATTCTCCTACCTCCCACTTGTGCTCCAAATAGAGAAAATCACCTCACTCTGCACTAGTCATCTTTGCCAATTATTTTAGGTTGGGAGAATCTCTGTCTGGAGGTTCTTCCATCCTTCTGTTGGTTATAGGCTGAATCTTTACCTTACTTAAAGTAAATGCCTCAATTTGGGATGGCCAAAACCAGCTGAGATGAATTCCATTCTGCATATTATTTCTGGGGGGAAAAGGTCAACATTATATCCTACAATCACTGCTATGTTAAAATGTAAAATGTTTTCCTATGTTATTTCCAGAAGTGTACAGACAAACCAGCTGATCAAACAGCTGCATTTCAGAAGGTTCAATAGTCCAGAAAAAGAATCAGTGAAAAATCATGTACCCATTTTTGTATTTTATGATTTATGATTGCAAAAGCCTATTCAAGCCCTTTAACCTGCAAGGTATTCCCAAGACACAGGCCTTGAACCTGCTATGATTTCCACTGCAAATACGTCACGAGACCCAACAAACACTAGTAAACCTTACATGACAAATCTTTTGCTTTACCCCTTTGTTAGCCATTGCTCCTGAACACAGCTAGCAGGGCCAAAATGATGCTGCTTCTCCTCATAACGTCCACGCATAGTCCTCCGTCTCTGGGTAAGGTCTCCCCCGTAGACAGCTGACCTTGTGTTGAGTGCTTGAGCCATGGGGATTTCTATGGACTAATAGCTGGAAAACAGTCTTTGGTACAGTGAGGGTAACACACCATTGAAGATGAGTAACCTGTCACAGTGAGATTTAACGAATAACTCCTCTTTCATCAGCCATAACTGTTACACTTTCTTTCATGTATGCCCTCCTCGGTTCTTCACACTTGTTGAGTTCGGGATGATCAGGTGAACAACAGTTTTTTAATTCTCTGTGAATCTTCCTGTTCAAGATCACAAATGATCAAATAAAAAAAAGCGGAGTGTGTGTGAAACACTGTTGTAAAAATTAACTGTGGTTAAAAACCAGAGAACTAAATAGCAGGTAAAAGAATTTTGCCATTTCAGTCCCTAGTCGATTGAAAAATTTAATAGAAGTATCATCTTTGCTATAAATACAGCATTACTCTTCTGACGTATAGGAAGAAGTTTCAGGAAGTATAATTTATTTTTAGCAACCTCAACTTAATGTTAGAAAATGTTATTTCTTAGAGCATTAGGTATTTTTAATACGGTTTTATAATTGAGCACCATGATTATCACAGCACTGATAATCTGATTAAGAAGGTCTTTTTTTGTATCTATTACAGATATAGGTCTAATGTATGCCTTTGGGAGCTGCATCCAAATGGACGTGGCTATGTGAGGTATCCAACTTCTGCCAGGAAAAACATCTAGTGAGTACCAAAAGAAGAGAGGTTGGTCACAGGATCTGAGCCCTCTAGAAAATCCTAACAGCTTCTTGCTGCAGTACTTCCACTGTCACTTTCTGGCTTGTACAAAGTGAGGTCCTGGCACACCCTGCCTGTTCCCCTGCCAGGATTCAGAGTGGCCAGAGTCCACTGCAGCTGCCAGATGAGTGCACTGCACTGAGAGAGGGGAGGCATTGCCTCCACCAGCTCTGTTTTGTGCCAGCACAATGCAGAGGAAGGCATGAGTCACCCTGCACAGACTTCCTGTATGACTTAATTAGCTAGGATCTTTTTTTTTTTATATAATTAAATTTTTAGAGGTGTATGAGCGCTTGCATTTTCCAGAGCAATACGTTACTTTGCCTATTCTCAGCTTCTTTGCTGAAACTGGTAAAACTGTGTCCAGATGTCTTCTAAAAACAGACCTGCTTTAAGGTTGAAGTTAGGCACATGCCTTGGTTTAAAAAATGCTGGCAACTCTGTATTGGGAAGCATATGGGCAGTGTGCATGGATTGCCAGCCAACACCCCGTTCCCCTTTTCTGGTCTTGGTTTTATCAGTTTCTCTAATTTAAAAAGTATGCTCTATTCAGAATGTTTCCCAAATTTGTCCCATCTAGGTATGCGCTGGTGTCGCTGTTACGTACATGTACCTTGAATAAAAGCTGTTTTGAAATCAATACACTCTTCTTTCTAAAATGCCACTATTTTAAAAATTCACATTCCTGCTGTTTAAAATTCCTCTTTCCCTGTAAAAGCTGAGAGATCATATGGAACTCGATGCAATGCAGGCTGCAGGCAACGTGGTCCTTTCCGAGTAACAAGGACTGTGAGCAGATGATGTTTGGCCCTGCACGTACTGGCTCCTTGTCCTTTAGTGTAATATGCATAAATGGTGTATCTTTTTTTAAGGAAAATTTTGATGTTTTCTGGACGGTATTATGATATAGCCCTGAAAATTGGCTATTGCACAGGTCATGTGGCTGTTTCGGTATGCATTTCCATTGCAAATTCTACACATTTTAGAAATACTTGAAATACACAAGGTGCCATGTAATGAAAGTGATGGTTCCAGTGGAAGAGTTATGCTCTCTCTACCTCATAATATCTGTTGAAAAGAATTTTTTAAAAGAAGATGCACATCATGCAGTGTGGAGAATAATATATTTTTTCACAATTTATTGAACTACTGTTATATAATTTAAGTTTTTTAAGTTTGTAAGTACTTATTTACTTGCAAATGCTTGACAATCCATGCACAGTGTAGTGGAAGGTGTCCCTGCCCATGGCAGGGGGGTTGGAACTAGGTGATATTTAGGGTCACTTCTAACCCAGCCCATTCTATGATGACATTATTATGTGACTGTGTCAACTCTCATGTACCCTAATGAGAATTAAAGAACTTAAAAGTCAGAACATTAGCACAAGAAAAAAAAACCCTATATAAATAGCCAGGAAAATATGATATGAGAAATGAAAATCAGACACATTTAAAATTAAAGCTGACATGCCTCTCTTAGTCCAACCCACTGTGTATATGGGCAGTTGAGCAGTAGGTGTTTTGTGATTGTTTTTCAAAGTGAACCTCGTTCTCAGGAAAGATTCTGGGCTGACACTTCCAGCATGCAGAAGTTGTATTCTTTTTTTAAAATGTTCCACACACCAACTGTAGCAAAATATCAAGAAACATATGAGCTGCTGAGCATCTCAGGGAACTGAGTGAAGAGAAGGGCATTCTGCATCCCACAGGATGGAATTTCCCCTTTTTTCCTTTTCATTGGCTTTTAGAACAAGTTCTACATAAGAAAGGAATTCGTTTTCTTTGCCTGTCTTGGCCATAGATGTGTGTTTTGTTGGAATTTCCGGGCTTCATGGCTCGAACATAGGCACTGTAAGGGTGTTGCTTTTACAACTAAGTCTCTCAATCAAGCATCCTTTTTGTGAGGTGAAGATTTTTGCCTAGAAAACATCTCATTGTTACAGAGAGAGGATAATCTCACAAACTAGGTGCTCTGTCCTCTTCCATATAAAATTGCAACAAAGTCAATGATGTCCTGGAAATGCATTTATTCACCTTTGTTTCCTAGTCCAAAAAGAGCCAGTTCTTCAAAACAAAGGAGCAGAAGATTTAGCTGATCTCTTTCTGAATGAGGTTCCTGTTTCTGCCTCAAGCACAAGGATGTTTTGACACTGATCTCTTTGCAAGTTCAGGTACTACTATTGAGTGCATTCTGATCAAAATCAATATTCAACTCTTTGCATCCTTGGGTTTGTGAAGGAGTTCAAGAAACAAAAACCTATTTTCACAGTAAAAAAATAAAAAAAGGCATGAAAAGTAGCCTAAAATAAGACTGTAGACATTCTCATTTGAAATTTAACAGAAAACAATAGTCAGGTTACTGTAAACTGAAATGCACAATGCAGATGCTTACTTGAGATATGAAGGCAGGATTTTCTTCCAGCTGAATTTGGGGGTTCTTTCCAAAAAACCTGTATTCTCTGCAGTAGACATGAACACAGGTGTGTAAGCAGAAGCGTCACATTGCGTTCTAATGCTGGAACAAGCAAACAAACCCCCTCTCTCTAATTGTTATGCATACATTAATGCAATGGAAAGAGACCCTCTTGGCAGTGTCTGTGTGGCTCTGAAGCAATTCTTCTGTACTTTTTCTCTTATTATACACTGGAGCAGCTATCTTCTTGTTTGCTTCACTCCGTCTTATTGATACAAGTCTTGACAGACAAGCTGTACATGAAGTGGATGCATCAGTTTGAATTACAAACATAGTTTAAAATAGTTGCATATTTTACGTATTGCTATACCATAATTATGCAGCTGTATCATGTTTTTTGTCCATAAATTCCTGGAAAACTGAAATTGCTCGTTCCTTGATGTGGCCACAGGCTGTTGAAATTCAAATGAGCTTTTTGCTCAGCTGGAATTGCATTAAGTCTGTAGGACAGCCTGTGATGCCTGGATTGGAGGCAGGAGACAACTCTTGTTAGTAAATGTGTGTTTGAATGTATTGGTATTACTGAATAATAGCTAATCATCTGAAAGTCAAAGGAGGTCTCTTTTAAGGGAGCGATGCCTTGCCAGGAGAACAGGAACAAATCTGGGACACATCTTTATAAGTAATGTATTTTCATTTCTTTTCAATCTAGCAAATGCCCTCTTTAAAGGTTAATTCTTAAATAGTCACTTGGGAACAGATGTCTCCTTCACTCTGAGTTCTGTGAGTCTAGCAGACTGCTAAGAAACTTCAGTTTGTCTTTATTACCTGGTGCCCCATTCTTTCAGATTAAAACTGCTGATAAAGATGATTGCAGCTGTCTGATCTCCTGCATATTTTGATTACTGAATAAAGGAATGAGCTGAAGTAACCAAACAATAACAAACTGATACCCAGGCAAGTTACAACTGCATTTCTCAACTTCTTAACTGTTATTTGAGGTAATGAGGCAAAAGGGAACATGGGGTTTTTAATATCATTCAGGTGGCACAAAGGACTCTGAGGAAGCAACTGCCTTGGCTGAGCAAAGGACCATAAAGGCTGTTGGGATGATGCTGTAAATTGCCATTTTTTCTTATTTGGGTTGATCTAGCTGAAGGCTGAATAACAACTAAAGTATGTCCATAGCAATCAGAAAGGATGCTGTCCTTGTTCCTAGCCCTCATGGACCTAAATAATCACCCCCACCTCCCACCCCAGCTCTGAAAATCCTGCAAAGATAAAACAGATTTAAATTGTTTTGACACTGTTCATTCATCTGTATGAGCATGGAATGAGAAAGTTTGACAGGAAATTACTTCAGAGACATATGATAAACTAATACTACCCAGATGAGTCCGAGCACTGCCTGGAATTTAGACGACGGTGGGTAAATTGCTTCAAATGAGCCTTATTGATTCCACTCCGTGTTGATGGGGCATATCTGAAGGAGGAAGTTTCATTTAAACACTTGGGCACTGCAGTAATTAAATGAACTCTGGGACAGTTTACGTAACATACTGGCTCTATTCTTTAGGAGCTGGTGACTATCTCCCTTAAACATGAAGCATGTTAATAGCCAAGGAGCTAATTCATTATAATGAAATGAAAAAATACTGTAGCACCCTTGCGGCCCAGATAATGTAGCAGCAGGTTACCATTCTGATGAATAAGGACGCTGCTCAGCAGATGTAATGCTTTCTAGTCTTAGAAGAGGATAGATAATTTCTTATTCTTTATGAAGAAGGATGATTCCTTTGCAACGGTGCTGAGATGTGGACATTTACATCTTTGAGTTAATCACCCCCAGAACAATTCCAACCACTACAGGTATGTTAGCTGTTATTTTTCTTGCTATATAAATAAGAAATTAATTTATAATACAGGAAATACAAGAGGCATTTGATTTCTGTTTCTGTACCTTCATAGTATTTCTGCAGACTTCTACTGCTTACATTGTATTTAAGGAAGACCAGAGAGGGGAAAGGCCACCTCCTGTGGGCTGGGAAGGCTGCAGGTGGGAACACAAGGGACTCCCATGCTGAGCAAGCCGTGTTTGGGTGGGCAGTCCAGCAAAAGGCTGAGGTTCAGTAGATGGCAGTCTGGTCTCAGAATCTGCTTAGTCTCTGCCTAGGCTGAACTGGGATGGAGCTGGGAAAGGGACATTGCTTCTCCAGAAAGCTCTGGAGAACTAGTGGTGACACACCCAGTGATCCTTCTGCATTGTTTAGAGGTGCCAGTTACAAAACCCTTTACTAGTATTCCGACCCCAACTCTCCCCATTTGCCTTTATTTGATGGTTAGAGGTGAGTTGTGTCTGAGCACACAGAAGACCAGAGGAATAGAGCACACACAACTGAATCAGCTTTGGTAGCAACTACCTCCCAGTTTTTATCTCAACCAATATCTGAGATTTCTCACAATCAGGTTTCAGAGTAGATAAAAAAAATGACATAGAGACAATGTTGATGAATGCCCTGAACAACTTTTTCCTGGCCACCACCAAGGAATAGCATTATAATAGTATTACTGAATGAGCGACGTTTAGGATGATACATTATGCTTCGCATAAAGATGACTCCTAACATAAAAATCAATGTCTGGAATTTATTGTGTCATTTAACTTAACTCTTGATTTTCATTAATTTGGGAAGCGTAGCACTCCCCGTGGATACTCGAAAAGGCAGCTATGTCCTATATTACAAGCACACAAATCTCCCCATGCCAAGATTCAGGCCTATATGCAGAAAATAGTTCCCTGCTGTTCTCACTGCCCCTACTTTTGGTATGAAAATATTCATGATTTAAGAATAATTCAATAATTTTCTGTAACATTCTTTTCTTGTGGTCCCTCCTGATCTCACTTCTTTATTCAGCTACACAGGCTTGAGAGCTCACCAAAGTCTGTCTTCAGCTGAAACAATGCTGAAGAAGCACCTTATGGCCTCTGCTTACATTTGCAGCCATGCACTGAGGTAGTCCTCCACATTTAATCATTAAGAGACTACAGAGAGCTAGAAGTCAGGATGACCATTCTGCAGTAAATTCTGATTATCCATTAGTGTCAAACTGAAATGAATATCTGACTGTAATCCTGCTTGTGAAAGTCAATCTAAAATTTTTTTTCGAGAATAGAAAAATATACAGAATAGGGTTTTTTTGCAAGAACATGTGAGTGCTTTGTTTCAATAAGAACCAAATGCTTTGATCTGATGTTGTTTGTCCTATTATACTATACATATTCAGGTGGAGGAGAGGGACTAATAATATTTTTCTATAATATTTTCAAAATGATCAGGTAAATTTATATTAGATATTAGGAACAGCTTTTCGATGGTAAGCAGGATGAAACTCATGAAGAAAAGCCTTGTGAGTCTAGATTACACAAAGCTCTGTCAGTGATGTTGTATTTAAGTATCATACCTAAAAAGCAGAGGAATGGACTTGTCTTCAGGCAGCTCCCAGCTTGTCAGTTCTGAGAGACTCTGCTATAAAACATGGTATCTCTAGCAGTGAAGGAAAATGCTCTGGATTTCTCAAAATGAAATGTTTCAGCTATATCGAAAAGGAATGAGTAGACTATTTTTGTAAAATCTACAGACAGAAACATTCCTGCAAAAGTGCTTTGATTTAAGTAGGACAGAATTTTACATCAGATTTTTTGTTTTAACCAGTTTTGCTCTTCCTCTCTTTGGGGATTGCTTTGTTACACAACCATGTCTTTTGTCAAAAGTTCTTCCAACAGCCTGTTTCTTGGGTGTTTGCTAGAGAAGTGGTTTCCCAGTCCATGTGTCTCCCAGTCCAATGTGTTTGGATTGCAGCTCTGCAGGACTTCTTGGTAGTCTGGCTTGCCTGACTCATGCCAGTGTGCAAGCAGGAAAGGTCCTTGCAGCAACACATGCATTCCTAGAGAGAGAGAGAGAGCTCATGCTGTTGAGTTTCAGATCATTGACCCTGAGACTAATCTTTACAGAAAATCATTTGCAAAGCATGTATCAATAGAATCAGACCCTGCGGAGGCTATGGATGTACTTGCAAAACATTGTTCATGTCCTGAAGACTTCAGCCAAGAAACTGTCTGAGTGGATCTAATTGCAGGTCAAATTGACAAACTACAGTATGTGCTTGACTCTTTACCATTAATCTACTTTTATATTGTCTGTAAGCAGAAACAATGTCCTTTTATCAGAGGTTTTTACAAGCTATGTCTATACTAGTAAATAAAACGGGCAGGGGCAGGTCTCCAGTCTCGAGGCCAGTTGGTGCTGCAAGGTGTCTGTGCAGCCAGAAGGAATCCTATTCCCCTTTTCCCATAAAACAGGACTGCCATAGACAGGCTGCCAGTGGAGAGACATCTCTGCCCCTACTACCCTTGAGCTGTTCCTAGGCAATGCTTAAGACAGCAGAGACAAAACCAATGTTAGGCACTGCAGTAACATCTTAACTGAATGGGGAGTTGAAGACCAGCACTTGGTCCGTGTCCTGACCTTGTTTAGTTTACTACTATAGATGTAACCATACAGGAAGCTGTGTCCACTCTTCATATTTTCTCCTCTCAGTGTCCTGCTAAGGTAAGGAAGGACTATACTGACTTTCCATGCCTTGGTGTCCTCACAGATAAAGCGGTGAGAAGTGATGTGGCTTGCCCAGGTTTATGTAAAAATCTTGTAGTAAAACTGGATTGCATGTACCAGGCTGTATGTTACACAGGCCACTACAGTTTAAAAATGTACACTGACAGTCAAAGCTGTGTTTTATGCAAGGGTCTCTTTTGCCCATTCTGGCAATAGCTAAGGGCTTTGAGGTATGTAGACTTTAAAGTATTGCAAATCGTATTTATAGTAGCAAAAGAAACCTCAGAATAGATTGGAAACAATGAATTTTTAAACACTCTTCTCCCCTTAAAAATTTGATAAGATAGCGGGTTATTTTTACCTCCTGTTTGTTTGGAGTGGAAAATTTGTTTCAATTACAATGGCAGCTCCTCACCCCCAAAATGTTCAGTAATTATCAGTGAAAAGTGCAGAATCAACAGAAAAATCTGTTTCATTAATTGCTCATAAACGTAAATTGTTCAGACAATACAACTCTACTTCCTGCTTGGGCACTTATCCAGGCAGTGCTCCAGCTGAGATTTATTTTCTATTATTTAATTTTAATTAAATGTACTGGTACAGATACTGTGCACAAATACCAAGCACGGTAACTGTCTTAATTACATAATTTTTCCCAGGAAAGCGTGACTTTACATATCCCCTTAATACAACCACAGTTCCTGTGTAATCTATCTCTCTTTCTCACTTTGGGCTTTGACAGATGGGCTCTGTCAGACTGAGCAGCCGTGATCCAAGGTGTTACCACCCTCAGCTGTCCTCTGCCCTGTGCTGCTGGGAGCTGCTACCCTGGAGCAGGGTGACAGAAGCTGCCGTGATCTGCTCCGTCGCTGCAGCAGTCGAGTGGCTTTGCGGCTTGAAGCATTGATGAGCTGAGAGAGTGAACTCTGCCGAACAGCAGGTACATTTGCCTCTGATGCCTCTTCTATGGGAACACTGACTTTGGAGAGAAAAGGAGGGTGGACAGATGGGGTGATAATGCCCTCAGCCACACTTACTGGTCTGTCAGAGCCCCCCCTGCTTCTTCTAACAGCATCCCGGCTCTGCCTCCACACAAATGAATTTCTGTTTCAGTAATATCAGCACATATTTCCCTGCGGCAGACTCCAAGCCACTGCCCGATTGTCTACCATGTGCACACCCAAATGTTCAAAAACCTGAGCTGGGCTCCCCAAGTCACGCTATGTTAAAACATTTGAAAATCAAATTCGACAGTTTTGCCTTCCGATATTTGAACTGTACAAGCAGAAAGGATACCAAGATAAAATTGTTTTGGTTGGTTGATTGGATTTTTTTGTGTGATAAAGCTGCACATGACTGCATGAATTCCCAGGGACATAGTGAACTGCTTCTTCCACGACTTCCAGAGTGTTTGGGTGGCCCATGGTGATGCCAGGGCAATGCATGTCCAAGCTGTGGTCCCAAATCAGTGCTGCTGCTAGGGTCTGCTCTGGGAGTTGCCTGGGGGACAAGGAGAGGGTTTACCCCCTGCCCACTCTCTCACTGGAGAAAGTGCCTGTGATGTCTCCCTGGAGCAAAGGTGGCATCAGTTCTCTCCTGCTGAAAAGACGGACTGAAAATGAGCAGCACAGGGCTGTGGGAGCTGCACATTGCTGCGAGGGAGCTGTGCGGTCCCCCGGGATGTGGGAGTTAGTCATCCTGCTCTATGTTAGCCCAGTCCTGAGGAAGCAGAGTGACGGCTACTGTCATCTCAATGGATGGGCCTGCCTGGAAATTATGTTCTTTGACACTGTCAGCATCTACTCTTCATACATCAGACCCTAAATGACCTGCTGCCTCCTCAAAGTGCAGCTCAGGGTGTTGGCTTTGATCATTAAAACCTCTCACTGTCTTTGTGCATTACCCTGCAGCTGGGAATTGTTTTCAGTGAGAGCCTTCTGTTCTGGAGCTGACCCCAGTCTCAGTCACTGAAATGGAAGGTCTAGCCGTAGTATCATGATCAAGAAATAATTATTTATAGTCCACTTTGACAGATCACTATAGGTCAAGATGTGTAAGAATATTTTAATACATCTTCAACAGAGAGATTGCCTGAATGCTAATGGTAAATCATATTTTGTCCTCAGTAAGGATTCTCTTTTTTAAAGTATGTTGTATTTACGTCTGCAATAAGTGTTAACAAACTAGGGTTTATTTATATTTATTTCATTCTATAGCGTGTATCAAAGAGCTATGTATTCACGATACTGTGAACATGATTTTGGTTTCCCTAGTGATTTCCCCTGTATGCAGAAATTCTGGTTTATGTTCAAATTCTTTTCCCTGTTAGATCAAATTATTTGTTTTCAGGGAAGATAGATGAAGTGACACAATAATATTTGTGAAGGAATTCTGAAAAATGAGTGCTTTTGTGGTTATTTGCAAGGCAAATATTGGAGAAATTTGTGTTCATTATGTTGTCGTAAAAACACAGGTTGAATAATCTTTTTGGCTTTTATCTATAGAGAATGGAGCATGTATTAATTCTAACACTTAAAACTGCATATCAGGAAAGATGGAT
This sequence comes from Rhynochetos jubatus, assembly GCA_027574665.1. Classification (NCBI taxonomy): domain Eukaryota; kingdom Metazoa; phylum Chordata; class Aves; order Eurypygiformes; family Rhynochetidae; genus Rhynochetos; species Rhynochetos jubatus. The sequence continues at coordinate 17,355,988 of CM050652.1, forward strand.
GGGGGAAGAAATTCTAAAAAAAGCCCACAAAATATAAGTTTCATTCTATTTTCCCTTTTTCATGAGGCTTTTCTGCTCCACAGCCTTGTGTCTCAGGAGATGTGCCTCAGATCACCTCATTATAGGATCTTGTGTTGAACTTAGTAGTGTTCACGTGAGCAAACTTGAGAGTAGGTCCAGCCCCTTGGGTTTTCAGTATCTGGTGTCAGGTTGTTTGAGCAGAAAAATCGTCTGTACTTACACATTTTATTCCTTCACATCCTCCATTCCTATCCTGAAGAAGGATTTCTTAAAGTGTAGCAAATGTTTGGGATTTTCAGACAAAGAAACATGGAAACAAGGGAAGACAATTTTACTTCCTTGAATCCCTTTAAGTATTAAAACGTCTCCCTGGTTTTTAAGAGCAAGGAGAGAATGGAAGCTTAACTCACAAAGATACAGGTTTATATGAGCTTGCAACCATCAGTGAACTTGTACAGGATCTGCATGATTTCTTTAAAGATGTTAGCAAATCCCCGGTCCTGGTAATGTGAAATGCTCCTTTCTCTGCAGCCCGTTGGGAACCTTGTTGTGCTCTGAGTCCCTTTGAAATGTGATGGCTGAGATTCCTGTGTTTTCTGTCTGAAACCCTCTTGTCTTTTCTAATACTGGAGGACAAATCTGAGGTAAAGTACAGCATTGACTTGGCTGTATGTGCTTCCTGGGCTGTAGTTCTTAGTTCATGATGTGTTAGGTTTGGTGTTGTGATGGAATCGGGGCCTGTGATCAGGATTTTGCTCAGCTGTGCTAGATGCTGTCACACCTTCAGAGTCCATAATAGTTACAGAAGTGAGTCTTGAGGAGGGTCTTGCAGGCTTGAAGCTAAATCTTTGTTCCTTACTGAGCAATGAAGAAAGGGTGAAAACCTCTGGAGGAAAAGTGGATGCGTAAGTAGCATGGCAGCAGCAGTGGGAGTACAGGACAGGGGCAAGGGGGCCTGAGCTGAGGTTAGAAGCAAAAGATGCTGCTGCTCCTTTTCACGCTTTTAGCAAACTGATGGCGTTCAGTTACTAAGAGTGTGACTGTAAGAAAATGCAGCAACCAAAAGAGCAAAGCAGCATTTTCTATTTTTCCACCTTCAATATGTTGCTGTTCTTTGCATTCATCCTTTGCTTTCTCATACACTGAGTGACTGCAAAAAGCAAACAAACCCTAGCAAGTCCAGTAATTTTGGTTTCTTGCTTACTGCTTAACCAGGCTAAAAAAAAAAATGAAAAGCATACAGCAGAGAAACATGACAGCTCAGGAGAGGAACAGCAAAAGTTTTCATGTAAAACAGCTCGCTTTTGGATTGACACAAGAATTGATTGTTTTAATGACCGGGAAAGCAAAGGATGGTTGAAGGCAGATTATGTATTTTTTGATACATGTAATTTTTTCAACTCCTGTCTTGCAAGAGAAGTATTAGTATCTGAGTCTACTGGAAAGCTCAGGATGGACAGTGCAGTTCTTCATCTCAAATTTACAAAGCTATATTGATTGTTTGTCTTGCTCTAGCACATTGTGACAACATAGTGGCAATCATTTTGGCAGTCGTGTAGCCCCTGGACTTTTCTAAAATGGTCTAAGTGCTCGACAGTTTATTAATGTTCCTATAATGGTGCCATTATGCTGCTCGTTTCTGTGCTGATTTCCTAAGTAGGGCACAGCAATTTTTGTTGTGGCAGCTCTTGTGGCAAAGGCTGAGTGAGGTATGACACACTATGTGAATTAATTTGGTCTAACAGCAGTTCATTCCCCAGACAAATAAGAAAAGTCACTGGTGTATGTGAAAAAGAGTCTTGAGCTATGTTCCTTAAATATTGTTATGTTACGGCAGTGTGGTAGTGTTTTAAAATTGAGGGAAAGGAAAGTAAAATTCATGAAGTTAAGACTTGCACAGCAAACCCGGCATCAGAATTTTATCTGTTAGCTATTGCACTCACTTTCACAATATTATGGAAACTTGTAGGATACTATCTATTAGCAAATTATTTACTCAAAAGAAGATATCTCAAGATGGATGGACATGATAACTTGTGCCTTACCTGCTTCCCAATGTCCAGCAACATCTTTGTTCTCTGCTTTAGGTTTCTCTGAATAGTTCACCATAATATTAAATAATTGTTTCTGGAGGGTAGTTAATGACCCAATATATAGCTATTCTAGCAAAATTATGTCCTTTAAGAGAGTAGTCTTTAAAAGACTAATTATCAAATTTTGATGGAGCTCTAGCTGGTGGAAGCGCAGCTTCTTAGCATGACATTTATTTAAGCACATTTTTTGAGCAATTTAAGTCAGACATTTGTTTTTTCTAATGGATGCTGGAAGTTCTCCACCACTGAACAAACAGATTTTCACAGTTCTGGTTGTTGTATTCCTGAGCAGTGTTTCTCTTGAAAGGGTCTTCCACCAGCTGTGGACTTACAATTTATTATCTTACGTGGAAAGTCTGATGCCTTGGTTAACAGGCTGTTAATTACATTAATGGTGCTTAGGAGAAGATTATTATGAAATGTAGTTAATAGTCCTTTACAGCACAAAAATGTTGTTTTAATATAGAGATATGAAGAAACCACCATGGTGTCTGTTAGTGCATGAGAGGATAGAGATATGTAAAGGATACACTGCTTACTGTTGAAACCTCACAAAGGACAGAGCAAAATTTCAAGAAAGTTCATTTCATTGGAAAGATGATACAGGTCTTGCTACTGCCCATCCAGCCTCTGGTACTGTTCTCAGATTACGATGGCATCCACCATGTAAAAAACAGTGAAGTGTAGAAGTAATGAGAATGAAAATCCCTGGGGTAAAGCCGTGTCATCATATGTTCCATTACAAGGCGTAACATAAGCAGATATTTCCATTATTAATAAGGTGCTATTAAAGTAAAGTTTTGTAAAACTAGATTGAATGGAGCAAATTGAAGAAGGGGTAATAAGAGATACAATATTATTATAGTAGAGAAAATCAGTTGCCATTTTTGTTTATGTAGACCAAGGAACTGAGCTGGTCAAAAACTTTGCTTGGTAGTGGAATATTTATTTTTTGATCTTTCTTTTAATCTGATATCAAACTTCCTTAGAAATCAAAGCAATGTAATTACGTCTCTAGTAGGAGTGCATAAAACAAGTTTATCCAAGAAAACCAATATTGTTTTGTCTCCTAAGTTGTCCATACAGCTTCATTGCCGTCTAGCTCTCTTTCACACACAAAATACTTATTATCTTTCCCCCTCACCACCAAACCCATAACTTATGTAGCTGAAGCAGAGAGGAAGACTAGAATACACAGTTGAAGGTGGAAATATGCGAGTAAATATTGGGGCAAAATTCAATTTTTTATACATATCTAGACATTTGAAGATAATTTGTCAACTCAGAGTTACACTGGTCTATCCAGACTAGAATTTGTCCTTTCTACTAAATTAGATCCTTTGTTTCATAGTAGGGTTATGTATTGTACTAAAATGTAACCTGCTCTTATCCCTACACCTATTTGCAAGTCATGGTTCAATTTGCACTTTGGATATTTGGTACATAGTGGTAATTCTAGAGCCACTTCAAAGCAGTGAAATACCCAGGTAAAGATGTCCATAAGAAAACAGAATGTTTAGTGGAGGCTTATATATGCAGTGCACATCTTCATGTAGGGTTTTGTAAGCCAGAGGATTTTAATACAGATTTATTACTGTTTTAATGTATTCAAACTTGGCACTATATACTCTCTGTCAATTAGAAAAATATAGTGTAATACAAAACATACTTTAATAAGGATTTTCTTTAAAATAATAGTTTTAAGAGTTTCAAGAAACAAATGGCAAATTGGTTTCGCTGTCTTGCTACCCTCAGACCCTCCACCACACCCTCCTATTGCAAACAACAAATCAGTATTCATTAGAAGTGAGTGAGATAATGGGTATTACGCTCACCATGCTACAAACTACCTGATCACAGAGTGGCTGGTCATCAGGGACCTCTGGATATCTAGTCCAAACCCTGAGCCCAAAGTAGGATCAGCTACAGAAGGTTTTTCAGAGCCATGTCCAGATATCTTGAAAATCTCCAAGTGGAGACACTCCAAAACTTCTCTGGGAAACCTGTTCTGATGTTTGAGCAATCTGACAATAAAAAACTCTTTATTAGGTTTAGGTGGAATTTTCTATATTTCCATTTGTGCCCGCTTCCTCTGGTCCTGTCACTAAGCACCACTAAGAAGAGCCTGGCTCTGTCTTATTTACACCCTCCTGTCAGGTATGTATATATGCTGATAAGATCTCCCTGAACCTTCTCTTCTCCATGCTGAGCACTCCCAACTCTCTCAGCCTCATCTTGAATGAGAGGTGGTCCAATCCCTTAATCATCTTCTTCCCTTGCTGAATGTTCTCCAGTGCTCCATGGCTATCTTGTACTGGGGAGCCCAGCACTCAACACAATACCTATGCGTGTCTCACCAGTGGTGAGTAGAGGGGAAGGATCACCTCTCTCGACCTGCTGGCAATGCTCTGCCTAATGCAGCCCAGGAGGCTGCTGGCCTGCTCTGCCTGAAGAACACATTGCTGGTCCATGGTCAACCTGGCGCCCCGCCCCCCCAGTCCTTTTGTGCAAAGCTGCTTTTGATCCAGTTAGCCCCATAGTGGTGCATGAGGTTATTCTTCTACTTTAAAATAAAATACATTTAAAAATAAAGCTAAAAGCAAGCACTTCAGCCTTTTTCTTCATAACAACATTTCTGGTTTGGTTTTTTTTTTTTCCCATAAAAGCATCAGAACAGTAGTTGAGCTTCAGCAATATGTTAAAGCACCACTGAGAAAGCCAAAGCAGCAGTATTTGTAACCTTGCATATGCCATAAAGAAGATTAGAATTAAAATATGTAGAAATATAGAATGAATGTGATAAACAACTGAAGTTTCTAATGAGAAAAAAGACATTGGTGATAGTATATTATGGCCAGTTTTAGTAACCTCTTCTTTTTTTTTTTAACGTTGTTCTAATAGTACAGCATGTGTTGCTCAGTTTTCACTATTAGACATTGTCTTTCAGGTACAGTTGAAGAAATGCAATGGAATCAGTGATATATTCCTAAGGCTACTACTGGCATATTTGGAATCAGAGATCTGCTCCTAGTCACTGTTTCAGGGCCAAAACTGCTGTTGACAACACTTGGAAATGCACTAACCAAAGCCATTATAATCGAGACTGTGGACAGAGAAGTGAGGGAGACATAATTTTCTTGTTTGGATTTGCTACTAACTTTGTTATGAGAAAACCTGGACAGCTAAAGACACTGCAACAATGCACTAAACATTTCACATTTTGTTGACACACTGGCAAAACCCAAAAGGCTGTCTAGCATCTCAAGCAAGATAACATTGGTTATGAAAAGCAATCTGATGAGAATCCAGCATATCCCTGCTCAAGCATTCCATTACAGTGCAAAAGACTGTAAGAGATGAATTAATTTTTATACCCTGCCAAGAGGGTACGTGCCAGTGAGGATATCCAGAAGGAAATTATGAACTGGTTTGCACTGATTGCTCATGTTAGAGGGAGATTTGTTCAGTGAAAATCTACCATTTAAAGACCAAACTGTAAATCTTCAATGCAAATGTTATTTCAGTTTTTCTACATGAATGTGAAAGCTGAAGGATTTGTTATACAGGCAGAGACAGTACCTGCCAAAGTAGGTGTGCTTCTGGGTACCTGGAACAATATGTTAAAGGTTGTAAATAAACAGAACAGTTACATTGAACAAACCCATCTTGGCCCTAGCAAAACAAAAGGAAGCAAAAGGAAAATTAAAATAGGTAGAGGATGGACTGGAGGGTCTTCTGTTTGGTTGGGTTTTACTCCCAAAAGATTTGATGGCAAGGAAAGGATCTACAATCAGTAACTTTTTTTGTCCCAAGTGCCCTACTCTGCTCTGAAAGTGTTTCCAGAGTGTATACAGTTTGTTTTATGATACCTCCTCTCTTTCTGCTTCAAAAACTGTAAGAGTATTTTTATTGTGCCATTTCAGAATTTGATGAGGTTTTAAGCATTCTTCCCATGTCAGATCATCATCTGAAGAAAGGAATTATCAAACTATATCAAAAAAGATTTTGTTTGCCAGATAAAATAAAAGGCAATATTAGTCCCCTCAACTATACACTTGTGTTTAATTTATATGTAACATATTTGATCTGAATCATAGCAAACCAGAATAAATTCTGTGGAGATTTCAAACAAAATGATAGTATTGTTACTTCACTCAAATACCAAGGGATGGTAATATGAAAATATTTATTTTCACAACATGTGGCAAACATGACAACTTGATAATATTCTGGATGATTATAACTGACATTGTTTTGAAAAATAATAAGTAATATGGTCTCCTGGAGCAATTACACAAATGCTTATTGGAAATGTGACCCGAGATATTCATAGAGAGTAGCTCTCAGGGTGGGGCCATGTTTCCTCCAAGGTTAGTGTCATGGCCTGGCAAATACCCCCCATTTCCCACCTAGAAAATAATAACCTAGTCCTCAGAAGTTAGAAGAGGAGAAGGAATTTCAGAAAGGACATCATGATTATTGAAAAAGTTGAGAGTTACTGCGCTTGAAGGAAAACATGGTAAGTCACAATACCATTTTATGTCTAAATAAAGTTGATGCGTTATGTTATGCGGAACTCTCAGAAATCTATTAAACACTTTAGGATTCTCTGTAATGAAGAGCTGTACTGCGCATCCGATCAGTTAAATGTTTATTTCTCCGGACGACGGAGGACAATATTTTTATGTGAAGAAATGATAAAGCTGTAAATGCAGACAAATGATAGTAAAGTCCCTGTTGGATGGTAAAGCTGCAAGCACAATACTGTTTCACAAGAAATCTTGGAAATCCTGAATGCCTCATGGCTTGAGGAATGAGGGGAAGTCGATAGAGATAATTTTTCACGTATTGCACAGTGTTTTTTGAATGTTACCAAATGTGGATGGATGAATGAATGACTACACACAGCAACTATAATACATCACACAAATCTCAGGGCTGTGAGCTGATTGTTTGTTTGTAGCTGAGGACAAAGCCAAGAGTAATTAAGCCACTATGTAGTATTCCTAAAGTTGAGAATGGCTTGCTTTTGTAGGAGTTAGGGATGAAACAGGCTTTTGTGGAAATTAGTTGGGTAATTTTTATTAAGTTACATAATACTTTCCCATCTAAATACACAAATACACATTTATTTATAAATAGTCTCACTTATAGACAGAACCTCATAATTAAAAATCACCTGTTTATGTTTGTAGAGTTGCAGTTTGACATTTAATAGGTGAAAATACCATTTTGCAATAGAGTAATAGTAATGTCTTAGACTGTCTAGAAAAAGATCTGTCAGAATTGCAGTACTACATGGGCAATCCCTGTGCTGAAAAGCATGTTACAAGTTTCTCTATTACTGAGGAGAAACTATGGGATGTATAAGCAGGAAACAGCTGATGTCAGTGCCGTTTCTTATATCATTATCAAGTTATGCACCTAACACTTTGGCCACTTAGAGTAAATGTTAATTCCTTTGCTGGAAGATCACATGGGCTAGAGGGCTAATCTTTTGTCCATGAAACTCCTCCATTTCAAAACACATTTTTTCCTCCATGGATGTTCTCTACCACTAAAAGGTGTCAAAGTCCATTTGTGTGTATGGTTTATGGTCTAGCAATGGTTCTACACAGCAAGAAAGATAAAGTGCCTGCTAGCCGTGATGAACATAACTCAGTAGAGCGCCAAGGGCATATGTCCAGCAACACTTCTGAGCAGTGTAGTGTCATATTCAACCTCACACCTATAGCCTGCAGAAACACACTCATGGAGAAAGCTGAAAACTTGCATATGGAGAAGAGCATGCATTTTACCCACAGTCAGAAACAACTCCAGCATCTGTTTCTCCTATCTGCTGCAGATCACAAGGCTGCAAAAGAGGATGCTCTGGCACAAGAGGAAGAAGACGAGGACAAGAAGCAATAGGCACAAACTGAAACACAGGAAACACTTTTTTTCTATGAGGGTGACTGAGCACTGGCACAAGCTGCCCAGGGAGGTTGTGGAGTCTCCATCCTTGGAGATACTAAAAAGTTGTGTGGACTTGGCCATGAGAAACCTGCTCTAGATGACCCTGCTTGAGCAGGGAATTGGAGCAGAAGACCTCCAAACTTCCTTCCAACCTCAACCAGTCAACTCTGTGACTCTGTGAAGATGTCCCAGAAGTCATGTATGTTGATGACTGAGTTTTGTTGTCTTAATATAGATATGATTCTGCTCTCAGTACAAGGAGCAGTCAAATGCTGTGATGTGGCCAGAATTTCTTGGTAATTCATATTTCTTTTCTGACTCCAAGGCCAAAAAATGTCCTTAAGGACATCATATTTCTAAGATAATCTTTCTCATCAGTTCTTACCCTCATAAAATCCAGGTTTCCTTATCTTCTGAAACAGAGGAACAGATCTTTTCACAAAACTGTGGTCATGGTTTAGGCCTAGGTGGCAAAGCAGCACTACGTGGCTGCTCGCTCACTCCTCCCTGGTGGGACTGGGAGGAGAAAATATAAGGAAAGGCTCACAGGTCGAGACAAGGACAGGGAGGGGTCACTCACCCATTATGGTCATGGGCAAAACAGACTCGACTTGGGGAAGAAAAGTAAATTTAATTAGTTACTAATCAAATCAGATCAGGGCAGTGAGAGACAAAACAAAACAGATTTTAAAAATCTTCCCCACATCCCTCCCTTCTTCCCAGGCTCAGCTTTGCTCCCGATTTCTCTACCTTATCCCTGCCAGCAGTGCAGGGGGACAGGGAATGGGAGTTGTGGTCAGTTCATCACATCTCTGCCGCTTCTTCCTCCTTGGAGGGAGAACTCCTCACACTCTGCCCCTGCTCCAGCGTGGAATCCCTCCTGTGGGAGATGGTTTTCCTCATACTTCCCTGACAGGATTCGCCCCCACGGGCTGCAGTTTCTTCAGTAACCACTCCGGCCTGGGTCCCTCCCACAGGGTGCAGTCCTTCTGGACCGGACAGCTCTAGCGGGGGCTTCCCACGGGGTCACAGCCTCTTTCAGGCATCCCTGGGCTCCGGCGTGGGGCCCTCCACGGGCTGCAGGGGTGTCTTTGCTCCCCCCTGACCCTCCATGGCTGCAGGACACAGCCTGCCCTCTCACCACGAGCTGAGGGGAACCTCTGCTCCGGGCACCTCCTCCTGCCTTTCAGCACTGATCTGGGTGTCTGCCTGGTTGTGTCTCTCATTCTATCCCTCTCTCCTTCTATTCCTCTCTCCACTGTTCCCTCTTCCACTGTGTCTTCTCTTTTTGTTTGCTTTCCCCTCTTAAGTACGTTAATCACAGATGTACTGATTGTCTTGGCCGTGGCCAGAGGTGGGTCCAACATGGAGTCGGGAAAGATTCTAGCAGCTTCTCACAGCCCTGTGGCCCTTCTCCCACTACCAAAACTCCCCACCACACAAACCCAACACAGCTGGTATTATTCCTATACACTTTTACAGGCAAACTTGACAGTACTGGTGTTCCAAAAAGTCAGATAGATGAGACGTTAAACCCACTGTAGAGCTGATGCATAATTATTCTGTGTAGGTGCACTAACCAGAGGAAAGCAAACACCATAAAGGCGGTAGTTTACTGCTATTTAGTCTTCTGAACATATTAATAACATTGACAGATTTGGGTGGACTTATTAATTGCATGGTCCAGATTTTCATTTCTCTTCTGAGTAGGTGTCAAAAGTGTGTACCTTTAAGTAACTAATTTGTACAGACAACAGTGATAATTACTTACCTGAAAGAGACACTACAGGAATAGCTGATCGGTTACATAAGCCACCAAACTGTCTGAACATATCCTCTCCTATCTTTTATTTGCAGACACAACTACGTAAATGCTTCTCTAAAAATCTGGATTTAATAATAAAACTTCTTCATTTGTAAAAATAAACTGTATAGAAGAAGGTGGAGGAGGAGAGACAAAAATAATTTAAATTAGTCCAGATAGATTTGCACAATGTGGGAATGTCACTACACTTTAATATCTGTTATAACATTTCTAATACTTAATAAAATTAGGTTAGTGCCAGACTCTAGCAAAGGTCATCATAGTGCATTTTCATTTTATTGCTACAACATTTTCACATTTATTAAGATTATTTTAAACTGAAGAATTAAATGAATGAATGACATGCTATGAAGGTAAATATCAAGGAAGAAGAATTATTATTTAACTTAAAGGATGGTATTGGCACAAGATCAAATGATTATAAATTGCCATGAATAAATTCAGAGAGGAAATTGGAAGAGGACTCCTTATCCAGCCAAGAAGTAGGTTTCTGGAATTGTCTGACAATGGAGGAGGGGACTAACTAATTTAAACTGTTTTAAAAGTAATGTGATATGCTTGTGAAAGGGATCACGTAATTAAGTAGGACATTTCACAGAGTGAGATTTGTGATAGGATCCTGGGAAGTCATTTTGTCCCAGGGCATACGTTTGCAATGACTGTTTTCAGATACATGGTGTGTCAGTATTCCCAAAGAGGGCCCTTAGAAATGCTGTTGCCAGAAAATTGTACGATCTTATCCATGTTGCTGAGTTTCTATTCAGTACTGGTTAGAAATCAGTTATCGGTTTTCTATCTTGGTCTGTAATTTGGTTTCTAGGGTCTGCATTTACTGCCCTCTGAAGCCTTGGAGGTGAGGAAGTAGACATAGATGGGGTGAAATCGTACCTTTAATGGCTTTACATCCTCAGATGTCTTGTTGTTGTCCCCTGATTATACAGTCAGTGTAAAACCAGTTGCCAGGTATGAGCTCAGGAAGAAATTATTTTCCTGAATTTAAACTAGCAGTAATCTTGCAGTGTCAGTATGTGACTCTTCGGACTCTCTGAGTATCATTTAGCAACTAAAGTGTAGAGACCTGTGATATTAGCAAGATTCTTCCTGCTTTTACCTAGGGCATCTTTCAGGCTTGGCTTTCTGGTAGGGTGTGGGGAGTATATTTTACTCTTTAGTGCATGGTACCGATGTTCTCAGACCCCTTTCGAACGGTTTCAGCTGTTGCATGGCTGCCTAAAATTTTAGAAACTGGTCTCTCTGAGTTGGCTGATTTCTCCCATTCTTTGTTCTTAAATACAGTAATTATCTTATATATAATTAATAGAATGTTTAAATTTCATATTTTTAAGAAAAGTTACTGTTATGAGCAGAAACAAACAAGTCATATTCATTCCTTAATTTTATACTTCTGTAACAATGTTCTTATGGACTTTCAGCTTCATGATTCCCTTCATCTTTCTTCACATTGGTACTCCCCACATGACTATAGGATTATATATACAAGGGATGACGCATGAAATGCGAGCTTTGCCTTTGATTTTGAGGCACAGGGGGAGAAAAGAGAATACAGTGTAATGGTAAGACTTTTTGCTTCTAGGAGGCCTTGAACAAGGATCCCATGGAGGCCAGCTTAATCATGAAGTTTATTGACAAAGCTGAAAAAAGAAAATTGCATAGTACTTGTCTATAACACCTGCTGTTAGCAGTGCTTTGAGCCTTAAATACAAAACACAAACAAAACCCCCTCCTGCATAAAGTAAGATCTTAGAGCTGGACTATAGAACTAGGTTTCTTGTGATTTGAATCAGCAGAGATGATGCAGATCTGAAAGGGCTAGAGAAATATTTTTTGCAACTCAAATTTATTTGAAACAACCAACACGTTAAAAAAACCAGTCTGGCAGGTATTTTGCAAGAGGAAGCAAGAATCCTTTCTGAGCAATACTGCAGATAGTTTGTTAAATACCATTCATTGTTTGTTCATCAGAGGTCCATAGCTATCCAGCAACATTGCCGATAGTGATACCATAATTCTCATCTCTGTGCCTTGTGTATTGTGAGAGTGTGATGATACTATGATAAGATACTAAGATTCACAGTATGCCTGATGTTTTTCTTAGTGTTCCCCCATGAAATACCATAAAGCTGTGAATACAATAGGAAATAATTCTGATCCACTTCTTCCGATTTGCCAAAGGACTCCAAAATGACAGGCAAAGACTATAAATTTCTGAGTAGTCTTGACTAACAAACTTTTCACTATGATGACAGGAAGGATGAAAGCGGTAAAAAGAGCTCTGCTTTTCCCCCTACTAGATTTTCTCAAATCTGACCTTCTTCAATGTTCTAGTTTAAAACTTTTTTCTTCAGAGTAGAGGAAACCAACTTCTCCTATTCCCTGTTGCAAAAATGAACTTTACAGTGCAAAGGCTGTCTAAACCCACATTCCAGCTGTCACTAGAAATTTTAGCATATTACAGCAAATAAACGAGTCTGCTGCTGAAAAATAAATGGGAATTAGAAATGGCCAGAAATGTTTTGCCCTACCGTGCTTGCCTGTGATAAAAGTGATAAATTTCAGTAAAATGGTTTTGATCACGATTTGCACCAAAGATTTCACCTTCCAACAATAACATCTGAGCATTTTGCCAAACCTATATAATTTTTTTGATGAGGAGAAAATCTAGTTCGGATGGCAGATCAAGATATGTAGTCCTTTTAGTGTTTTCTCAAGGACATGAGCTTTTTGTGAAGGGACATAAAGGAAAAAAGGAAAAAAAGGCTTAAGGGCTCCAGTACAGTAAAAAGAGTTTCAGCTAGCAGAAATGAACATTAAAGCATGCAGGAGAAAATAAACTGGAAAACATATATTAAGTGGGATGGAAAGAGCTGTAAAGCTAAAAGAGACCTTGGGGAAGAGAGAGGACAGCAAATTAGACATGAATTTGTAACCTGATATTGGAGCAAGGCAATGAAAGTTGAGCTATTTATACGAAAAAAGTGCATCATAAAAATACTCCAAGTAAATGAAATAAATATTTTGGCACCTAACTTTCCCTATAATGGATTTATAGCACCATTTTATAACCAGAATTGCAAACATAGATTGCAAAAAGGGTAAAGGGTTGGATCTGGTCAAATACAGACCTTGTGACTAGCACCCATCTTGCCTAACTTTACACGTCTAAAAGTTAATTGACACATCAAAATAAGCTCCCTGTCTTAAAAACAGACACATCACCCTTTGGACCTGCCTGTTTCTACAAGCATAGAGTGACTCAAGAGTGACAGCTGAACTTTTGTGTAGCTAAAGTTGAGAGAGGTGAATCATGCTTTTTTGTTACTAGAAGACCTGAGAGAACGGGGAAGATGAGAATGACATGAAAGGTATAGAGGGTCTAGAAAGGATTAGATATTTTGAAGAAGTACTGAGAAAAGACTGAAGACCTCATAGCAGTTAATAAGTATAGGAAAAAATGAAAGCTTTGAGGAATGTGAAAAAATATTTGAGGTTTTAGAGATGAATATAACCAGGAAAATTAAAGCATGTTGAGGGGGATTTAGTATTTTGCAGCTTATACGTGGAACTCCAGTTCAGGTGAAGGAAATTAATAAGCTGCAGGGAGAAATTTTAAACCTCTAGTAAGATAATTCTTTTTTTTCAACTTCTCACAGTTTGTGACTTAGTATTGCAGCACTGTCAAAGCATTTACATCAGTGTAACTGCAAAATGGAAGGATATACAAGTTGTTCCAACTCAGAGAGCCAGTTAATAGATGCCTTCCTTAAACTGATTCACTACCTGAGAATATGGCAGCTGTGTGTCATGGGCAAATTTAGATGAGCGGTAATTCTTTGCACACAACACCAGCTTTCTCCAAAAAGAACAACTCTTTTGGGTAACCATTTTCTATGGCAAAATTGTTGATTTTCTGCTGTTTTACCATCTATTTGTAGTAAGTGCAAAGAAGATATGTTAAACCCCCAGGGTTTCATGGTAGTATTTTACTAAGGAAATATTTTGACCTTTACTAACTGACATTTTATAGACAAATCCAGGGTATTTTTGTATAAATCTCTATTTTATTTATGACAGAATCTATTCTTTTCACAGTAAGTTTTGACAAAATAAGATTTTTTTTTGTGTGTGTGGGTTTTTTTTTGGGGGGGGGGGGGGGGGGGATGTTGTGTTGAATTGTACATTTCCTGATGTAAATGGGTTTGTTACAATCAGTTTCAGTTAATTGGCATATTTTTTAAAAAATCATTGCTTTTGTTTACTGAAAGATAAGTTTTGTCAACTTTAAACATGTTGACTTACACTTATCTATGATGATGGAGCTAAAATTAAGGTTGATATAATTAAGCTTTGAATATGTCACCGCTCTGCCTTTCCATAACCCCATGTAGCTGAGCCATCCTGTCTTGTAATATGCAGCCTTTTATACTGAATGAACAAAGCTGAGTTTGACATAAAATATATCCTGGAGTCAGACTTGCAAAGCTCTTAAAATTACTCACCCAGACTCAAAATCTAATTATCTTTCAGCTTTATTCCTTTTACCATGAGAATGGTCAATAAAGTAGGGGGAAAGCCAACTCACAAATGACATTTTAGATGCTAATGGGAGGAAAGGGAAAGGAGAAAGAATTTTCCAAAAGTGAATATAACCCCTGTCTACAAAAACCACAAGTAAGCTTGGGCCCCATCAAGTTTAAATGCAGCATGATACAGTTCTGGTTACACTGTTTAGTATGCACTGAGTGCATAGAAGCAAGAGCAGGAGAGAAAAGTAAATGGACTCAGTACAAAATAAATGGGAAACATAAGGCTTTTGAGACTAAGACAACATTTCACTGCCTCTTACTGTTTTCTTTCTTTTTATTTTAGGTTGAAGTAGTTTATCCTTTATATTTCCAAGTTCCTATATTTATCTGTGAAGCAGCTGGTGCTATTTGTTCTGGGTGATTTAATTTATTTATTACCATGTATTCTAAAGACACATAACTCTATCTTCTAATGGTTTTACTGCATCCTCTTTAAATGGAAACAGTTGATCAGGTTTTTTTTGCTACATTGTCTACTGGTTTCTTTAAGAGAACAATTAGACTTCAGTACATTTTTCTTGAAAAAGAATGTAATCAAAGTGAAGGATAGACTTGAATAATGTTGTATATAGATTCACTAAGCACGAATGTCAGGATGCTGGGGAAAGCTTCATGTAGATTTTGTAGTTTGGTTAAGAAATACAAAAGGCTGAAAATACAGTTACAAAGTGGTCCCAAATACTTATCCATTTGAATGAAATGCATTTGCCTTAATTAGTCCTCTAAGTCTTACTTTTAGATAACACCATTTTTTTTTTTTTGTGTGTTTTATTGTGAGATGCAGAGAAGAATATAGGAGTCTTGTAAAAATACATTTTTACGTCACTAGTATAAATGTGCCTGTCATTCCATCAGTATTTCTTACTTTATTAAATGAAAACATTAGTAAACATAACTTATCCTCATATCCATTCTCATCTGATTAGGCTGAAGTCACACATCTGTTAAATGGGGAAAAATAGCTTGGCAATGGTGATAGAGGGAAGATTTTACTGTATAAAACAATTCAAGAAAGAAGTGAACAGTGGATATGTAATACTGTCCCTTTTTTCTTCTGCTCTGCTGCAGGAAGTGAATGGAGAGCTGTAAGAAAGTTGTTATTGCTTGCAGACTCTATCATTGATGACCCTTGAGAAATAAATCAGCGGTTGGTTCCTCATGCAAAATTCCAAGTAGCAGGAGCATTGCAACAGCTGACTCATACTTGCATTGCTGATGCTGTTGTTGAGCTGAGCAACAGCTTTGTTTGTTGTTGTTTGTTGAATGCTGAGCGTTCAGCTGAAGACTCATTCACTTATAATTCATGTGGGGGATTTTTCATGTCCAAGCCTAGGCATTTTTTCATGCTTTTTTTCCGGTTTTGGTGCTTTTTTTTTCCTACTCAAAATTTTTAAATGTATGATGATTAGGAGTGGTGAGAAAACTCACTAGTATAACAATCCTTCTATCCTAGTATATTATTATTTCCTCTCTCTTTGCTGTCCTTTTAAACTATCTTTATCTGAATCCACGTGATTATTTTTGATTCTCTCTCCCACCCCACTTGGAGGGGGTAGGGGGTGAGCAAGCAGCTGCATGGTGCTTAGTTGCTGTCTGGGACAAAACCACGTCATCAGGGAGTGAATGTGAGGGAAAGTCTACAGGTGCCTAATACACTACCTCTTCAGAAGTGCAGAATTTTTATTTTGTACTTTTTAAGGAAAAATATTTGCAGTTGACCTCTGACTTCTTTAAATTTTTCCTTTTTATTAAAGAATGGAGGCTAAAAATCTATTTATTGTCCACATCCAGGGCTGGACTTTCAAAGTAGCTCAGTTTGCTAAATGAGTCATCTGAAAATTTGACTGTAAGTCACATCAGGAGCAGGTGTGCACTCTAACCACATCTGAGAAATCTGGCCCTCGTGTGCATCCTACAGAGCACCGCATGCCTGATGCATATTAAACCAATGCTCTGAGAGAAAACATTGTCTTGCATAGTCATTATCTGGAATCAGAAGCTGTTTTGTACATTTTCTACAATTTATTTGGAACTACTTCATGGCTTGCGTGTGTCGATACATTGACAGATACCTCTCCAGCTGTGTTACAGATATTCCATGTTATTGAACAGAGGTTGTCAGTGAGTAGCATTTCTCTATTGAATGAACACAGGAAAATCTGAAGAAGCACAAAGTAGTGTGCTTTGAACTGTCATATTTCTAGGTAGAACAATACAGTAAATTATTCTCTCTGCTTTGTCAGAGCATCAAACCCTTAGAGGCACCAAGTACAGCTAGACTAATATTTGTTAGAGTGCAGGTAAGAGTGCCTGGCATTCAGTCCTGGCTTTGGAGTTGATCTGAACTCAAAACTGGCCTGGAGTAAGGGAAAAATAGCTACCCAAGCAGAAAAGTTTTGCTTCTCTTCCTGCCAGCTGTGGTATGAAGTTTTCTTTGTTAATCAGTTTATGGTCCTTAGAAAAAAGCACCCTGTAGCAATCCAAAGTAAAAACTGTCATAGTAGAAAGCATAACAGAGAGGCACAGGTGCTCATATATCTGTAAAAAAACAGTAACAGCATTTTTTAATGGGTCTACAAAACAATTCCTTAAGATCCAGCCCTTGGATGACATGCTTATGCCATTCATACACACTGCTCTTGGGGGAGCAGTGGAACAGAGAGCAAGATGAATGCAACTGGCAAGAGTTGAGTATTTTTAACTAAAGAGAACAGAGCACAGACTTTACCCAGGCCCCAGTCACCTTCCCTCTCCAGTCTCTGCAGGCCACATTGTTTGTGCTGGGTTGTCTTTATGTATGAGACAGTTTTCTGAAGAAGCTAATCAAATGAAGAGTGCTAGTCTTGGTTACTGAGAGGTTGGTTGTGCATCCTGGACACAGAGCACGCACGTTACCAACTAAGCTGGCACTAGTAAGGTTAAGAGGTGGCTGGGGTATCTCAAGGGAAAAGGGAGTGAGAGGGCAGAAGCAGGAATCCTGAAATCACCCGAGAACACCTCTTTTTGAGGAAGGCAGCAAATGGAGGCAGAATGGTACATCAGAGCTGCCTGTGCTGCCTAGGAGAGCTGAGATGTGGGAAGGCTGCAGCAGAAGTCTGGGTGAGGAGTGAAAAGAGAAGAATGAGAAAACAACAGGCTTGGGGAATACTGGAATCAGTGCTCTGGGCCAAGGTGCAGTGGTTTTTTTGCATAAATCTTTTTCAGTAATGACAGAAGTGGGAGCTTAGAAGTGGAACTGTTTCTGCCAGAAGTGCACCAGTCTTCTCCTGTCTGGCTCTGACTGACTGGTGAAAGCATTCTGTTTCTTGGTCAGAGGTTGCCCTTACCAGCAGCAGCACTGTATCAATGTATTCTCAGCCTGCTTTAAATATGCTGCTCTATGAGTCAATGCCATTCACTTTTTATTGCTGCACTCACTTTGCATGAGTCCCTGGAGGAAAGGGAGTTTAGGAGTCCCTCATGAGGTTTGTGTCTGATGGCCTTTTGATAGCTCTAGGGCTCATATCACTTTGATCCCTTCAATTCAAACAGAGTAGTATGCGTTTTCCACTGCTCTAGGCCTGCCTATATTCTAGCTGAATAAATATATCCTTATTAATGTTCATTTGTGCATAAGCTTACATTCCTGCTTGTGACTCGATCTTGACTGGCAGCCTGCTTGTGTAAAGGCAGCCCCACTCCAAGCACCAGCCAGGCGAGCTTGTTCACTGCCAGTGTCTAAAGGTATTGTGTCTTTAGGGGGAGGATATCATTCATAATCCATTACCATTTAATTGTATCCTCTCTGTTGATACTGCTATTGAGGGCACTAATTAGTTTCAATTGTGCAGGTGGTTTTAGTAAAGCAGAGAGTTAGGCTAATGGGAAACGGAGTGTGATCGTCTACCTAATTTCACAGAGCTAAGGAGCAACAATCTAATTTGAACTGAGTTCAATTATTCTTGACTAGAACTTGCTTTAAACTAGCAACCTCAGTGCAAAAAGGCTGTTGGGGCCATTCAGCATCCTGATTTCTATTTCACATGCATAGGTCTCTTCCTCAGAAGCATTTGACAGTAGCTGGCTCTGATGCAGCCGATGAAACATTTCTGTTTAGGCACGTCTAACGGAGGGTTCTTTCCCTGCACAGCCATTTTGACATTTAATTCTTGGGAACTGTAGGGAAAACTCTCCTTTATCTAAACACACAGATAAATCTTTGCCCATTTAATGAGAACAATTGCACTCGAATAATTATCAAATGACCTCTTACAGGATTTTAATCATCTCATAGATCTGTGTTTTGTTGTGTGGCCCTAATCCTGCGCATGCAGTTAAGAGCATTTAGCAGTGTTTTATGTCTCCTATACTGGTTCTGAAAACTTGAGGATGATAAATGGCAGGAGTAAAAACAGTGTAGGAGGTGGAAAAAATTAAGGTGCAAATGGAACTACACAGATGTGCTCACTGATGGATGTTCATTTCCCCAGGAAAGCAGGGAACTCATAAGGGCTCCGGACAAGTCAATGCCTTTTTGGTCTTAGGAGACAGATCTTGCCACACGCAAATACTTGGCTTAAAGGTCATGTAACTGACAGTCTATCTGATTTTCTCTTTCTGTAGCATTTTGAAATAATGGTTGCTCATCCTCACTGTCATGTTGTTTTTCTTTCTATTTCTCTGCAGGGCTCTAGTCCTGCACGTCCACACCACAGACTTGTTAGTCTGATCTCAGTTTCTGCTTGAACAATGCAAGTAGATATGCTGGCAGGAAAATGTGATTGTGAAACAGAGAATAACTCCTTCCACAGGGTGCACCTTGCAGACAATGCACTGTGTCTCACTCTTCCTACCTGAGAGAATCCTCCAGCAATAATATCTCAGCAGGCCATGAAAAGGGGCCCGTTACACCTCCCTAAGAGACGGAGATCATGCAAGGGAACAGCCTTTATTGGACGGGAGATGAGCACTGCAACACCACAGCACCAAGAGGCTGAGACAAGCTCCAGAGCCACCCCATCCCTATTCTGCCTTACGTCACCACACATGTGCAAGGGGCACAGAGCTAGGACTGCCACACTCTGCTCAGCAAGAGCCTTACTGGCAGGTCACCTCCCTGGCAACTGAGAGTGGGATGCATCATTATCAATCACTACAACTGGAACCTAATTTTTTGATGAACTGAATACCAAAATGATATTTTTTGAGGTTTATTTTTTCCTGTATTAATAGAAATGTTATCCCAAGAAGAAAAAAAACCCAAACCCAAACTAAACCATTATTTTAAATTAAATGTGTTTCTGCTTTGTGTTCAGAAGTAAACAAGACATTGAGGAAAAGAGGGGACTGTGTGAAATTACTATTGTCATTATTAAAAACAACTCTTTTGGGCCCACGTCTAGGTTGGAGGGAGGAATAATAATTCCAAAAATCAAGGGCTGATTTACAAGGGCTGAGCAACTGTGGTAAGAATTAAGGAGCTCATGTCCTGTTCAAACTATGATTAATATGTTTTTGTTCTTAAAAGTAAATGGTATCAATTTTGCTTTTAGGAAATGTTACTACAGAACCAGGAGTATGGCCAAGACACTATTATTTTCCCTGTACAATTCCTCTTCATGCGGTAACCATAAAGTCAGGTTTGGCACAGGGAATGGTTGATTATGCTTTATTTACCTAATATAGAATTTTAGTAAGGTGCAAACACAGATCTCTTAAATATTCAATGGTTTCCATTCTGAATAGAAAAATGTAAATATCCTATCTGATTTATTAAAGATGTCAACAAAACAAGCATAATCTGACAATTTAAAGGATTTTCTCATGACTAGCATTCATTTCAGTCGTTCCTGAATCCCAAATCATAATTGAATCAAACTAACTTTTATCTGACATCATGAAGATCGAGCCTGTTCTAAGAATGTTCACTCTGTCATTGAGAGAAATAGATATCCTCATCTCTGAAGTCCACTGTGAAGAGAAATAGTCTTGAACCGTGGCATTTGATAAACAGTATTTGTGTCACCCCTCAAAAGTAAATGGATTTGGAGATTAAGTGGTGATTGCTAGTACAAACTTGCTTAGAGGCTTTTTTTTAAGTGTGGTTTTCACCTCAGGAAATCTGTATTCAAACTGTCTCAGGATATAGAGATAACATCAGGTAAAATTACCCTGAATGAAAAGAATTAATGTATGGCATATCCCTTAATTGTGTGAAACAAACAGGGCAGTATTAATTGCCTTCTTGATGAAGAGACCAACAGCTCAGTTACTTTTAGAAAATACTAAAAAGTGCCCTCCTGATTCAGCACAGAATTCGTTCAAGCCTGTGAAAACTTGTATTAATTCAATATATCACTGTTATAAAAACTGCATTGTACATAGTTAGCTAATGCAATAAAGTGTAATTTGGCATTTTTATTTTCAAAGCATGTTTGCATGTGAATCCATTCTCACATTACAGTGCCTTCCCTTTGTTTTATGGTCACAATTAGCATAAAACAATATTTTTCTCTTCAAGGAAAACATAATTTAATATTAAGGCCGTGTCAGAAACTGGATAATTTTGAAAAATAGTCCTGCTGCTGTCTGGAGAGCTCTTCAGCAGTACAGACCCCAAATTGAATGTTTTTGGTGAATCTGTTCTTTCCCTGGAGAGGTCATCAGAGAAGTTAATATAGTCCTGATTCTCAAGAGTTAGAGGCCATCGTATAGCAGAAACTGTTCTTATGGAGAATAGGAGAGGCTGAGACCTCAGGTCAGTGAGGCAAATGGAATGTGGGACATGTGCCTGTGCCTATGTCTGTGCAGTCAGTGAGCTTCAAGCCTGTGTGCTGTGTTAATCATGCCTTAATGCTTTCATGCATGGTGAATCAAGACCCTAAATTCTCTCTAACCCAGCTTTTCCAGCTAGTTGGGCATGGAGCTCCTCCTTCGCATGCTGTCACATACTGAAGAAACATGCAGAGTGGTGATGGGAGAGATTTTCCAGCAGGGATTTTGAACTGGTCAGGACTTTGAAAGCGATCCACTTAAATGTTTTGCTCCAATGAGCTCCCAGCCTTTAAGCCACCCAAGCTTGGTTGTATTAGAAATACAAGCTTAAATTGCTTTTTAAGTAGCACAATCTCAAAGTGACCAGCAATAAAAAATGTCTTATAAACAATATTTCCTCTGCCTGCTGCAAGTCCTTGTATTCAGGCTTGCATTCAGCCAACTCAGAAATGTTCTGTGTTGCAGCAAACCCTTCACTGTACCTTCTGTTCCTGAGGACTCACTACCGCTTCTGAGGGCTGAGGACTGACTGCTCTGTCTGTTCTCCACCTGAACACATGCACTAGTCCTCAGAAAAAAATGCTGTCTTGTCTTTTTCTAAGAAGTGACATGTGACTCTTTTTTTTTTGGAAGAACATAAGGTGCAACTGAGAACCAGCAAATCAAACATACATAAACATTTATCTGGTAGGGTCTTGAAATTAAAAATGGGGACATGCTCAATACCTGCTAGCATCATAGGGGGACCTGCTCTCAGATACTGCAACAAAGAGAGCTATATGCATAAGCAAAAGAACTTTTCCCCACTTTAAATCACTGGAGGGCTTTGTGGATGAGAAGGATGCTTTCATGTGTCACAAATAACATGAGCAGTTCTTTTGCTTCCCAATGAATCTCAGGCTGAAGAATTAGACCTTTTGATGTTCTCACTAGTCCAAAACACACCACACCCTTAAAATGCCAAGTGAGAGAAGAATTATATTGTATAGTTCAATGTGTTTGTTGTTTATTTGTATTTCTAGACATTCCAAATAGGATTTTGCCTGAATTTTTAATGTCTAATGGAATGGTTCTTTTGCTGTTTCACAGGCCTAACTTGCAAGATGTGGCGCTCTACGTCCCAAAATGAGACATAAGCTTATATATGGATATAACATGACAGTGGAGAGAACATGCTCAGTGCACTGGAACATATTTTAGCTTAGTTTGTGGACCAAAGGCCAAACTCATCACTGAAAGATGCCTACAGATTCCTACTGAAGACACTTGGAGTTACAAGTGTATCTCTGAGGTCAAAATATAGCCCTAAAACATTAACAGCCTTTCTCAAAAAGCTGAGAATGATAAAAGTCTTGGACAATTTAAAGTAGTAAGTCTAAAGTCAGTGTGAATTCTCTGTGGCTGGAAGCAGTGAGGGGAAAATAGAAATATGTTCCGCAATAATTTATAGGTTTGGAAGATTAATGGAGAAAAAGGTGCAGACGTACAACAGAGATAAAAAGCAGTACTATCCAGGACAACCCACACACAGAGATCAAAGTTAATTTGAAAGCTTAAGTGTTTAAAGAAAAAGCAAAGAACAGCTGAAGTAAAAAGAGGGTAAGACTGAGGGAAAGAAACAACACGTTAAAAAGAGATACTGGCAATTGCAGAACAGAACAAGCACAGAAAAGTAAAAAAGAGAGAATGTATCTCTCAGGAAGTTGCTGGGGATCATTAAAACAGATCTCAATGTGAGAGGTATTTAATAAAAACCAGACTATTCCTTTGGATGAAATTACACATCAGTAGAAGGGAAAGAAAATTACTAGTAGAAGAATTAAATACGATGCAGTTGCATGTAAGTGTGGAAAAGGGAATGCTCAGAGTAATCCAGAGGCAAAAAGTACATGAGCATGAGGGTGGAAAACAAGCCCATCTTGACCATGAACACTGAGTTACAGCCTTACATTAGAAAAGCTACTGCCATTTTCCAAATTGCTTGCACTCTGTGTACTTTTCCAAATGTTTCTGAGAGATTATAGGGTTTGAAAAGGGAGGCTAAGAAATGGGGAAAAGGAGGAGGTTAGCACACTGTATCAGAAAGAGCAACACACTGCCAGTTCCTCCTTCTCTTGGCCTTGCATCTTACTGAGCAAACTTCTGTAAAAATGGCGCTTCATCTTATAATGAATTTTCAGGATGCTGCAGTTCTTAAAAATACTCATGCTCTTTTGATTGGAAAGCAGGGAAACATCAAGCAGAGACATAAGAAGGTGTTATTCCTCCTTCTCTGGCATTAATCAAGCCCACAAAACACTGAAACACTTCAAAAGAAAGTTGAGATCTTGGACAGAATTAGGAAAAAGCTGCAAGAAGAATATCAGTCCTAGAAAGCCTGCTCTCAAGAAGGGGTTAGAGAAATTTGATTTTATCTTTGCCAAGGTCAAGAAGTACTTAAGCAAGGAAGAGAATTCAGAAGCAAAAGTTCCTTTGATCTATTAAAAAAAAAAAAAGCAAGCATAGTATGATGCCATAACTAATCAGAGACAGGAAAAAAAGTACAAATAACATTAATTATCAGGAATTTTTTTCCTCATGTTTTTAAATCTAGCCCAGAATCTCTCAGAAAGCTACATTCCTGCTCACTGGGAAGTTGTGGGCTTGATGACTGGATCAGGTTTGATGGTATTTGGTATACAAGAAGTTGTATTAGATGTTCATAACAATCCATCTGATTTTATAATGTTAAAATATTTTTAAAAAGAACTTAATATTATTGCAAAGCTCTTTCTTTGTCACATTGTATTACATCTGTCATATTTTCTTCTTTGAAAAGGTAGATTATTAAATCTAAGTATCTACAGGTTGTTGTTTTATTTAATGGACTTTCTTTGGCACTTTACTGCATTTTTGAATGCTTGGAGAAGCATTGTGAACATCTTCAATTAACACAAGTTAGCAAAGCTATTTATGCTTTCAGACCTGTGTAGTTTGATTATGGCGATGCAATAAGAGCCATTTAACTAACACTACACAGAAGGTTTGGCACTACTTAGAAAGGAATCCTCATACAGCCAGATATTTTTTCACCATGCTGAAAGGAAACAGGCTCTCTTCTTCCAGCTTGTGTTCCTGTACATAGACATACACACCTATATGTTTTATAAAGTTGCCATCTCTACATATTTACAGACATGAAATATTCTGCAAAAAGTATTTGTGCCTCTGAATGCTGATACCAGAGTTTCTTCTTCGGTGAGGTGGATAGAAATTCCTGTGCCTTACTGTGCTTCACATGAAGTCATTAGGCAATCTGTAAGAATCCAAGACGCTTTCTTGCACTTTGAAGACATATCTATGTGTTGCTGATTTTAAAGCTTCCGCTGTGGCTGTGAATCTTTGTGTTCAATGAGGTGAAGTCTACAGCTTTTGTAACAAGTATTCACTAATCCCATGTTTTCTTTGAACAGCAAGCAATAGTCCCTAAAGCAGTTTTTTATTATTCTTGTACACATTCAGAGGATTCTCAGGATCTTCCTTTAGCTCACTGTTATTCCATACATACATGCTATCACGGGTGTAATTCATAGAATGTCATAACACTTTGGACATGTAATGTTTGTAGGTGACTTGTATACCATTAATATTTCATTGAATTATGTTGTTTGCAGTGGTTGAGAGGATAAGGGTGTTTCTCTAGTCCTTAAATCAGATGAGCTGTTAAGATATGCAGTGGACCGTCAGGCATTTCTGGAAGCAGTTTACAGTCTTTACATGTATTTTAACACAGTCTGATTGACAACCTTGGCTAAAAATGTAGGTCGCTCATCCATATATAGCTTATCTTTCAGACTTCTATTTATCTGATTGCAGGAACACTTTTCCCCAGCTCCCACTTGAAACTTCAGCCCACCCAGGTAGGCTTACCCACAAGAGCTTCATAGCTTCATAACTTTTATAGCAATATCACTCATTCATTTGTGTACTGCATTTTTTATTTTAGTGTAAAATCACTCCCCCTTTTAATATACTCTCATCCTCCTTTCGAATGGCCCTGAACTAATGTCAGAAATACTCTTCCTGCATCAGTATGTTTCTCTTAAGAAATCCTTTCTCAGTGTTTGTTTGTTCGTTTCCCAAGAGAGAGTCATATGTGGCCCTTCTCTCAAAGTGGTGCACACTGAAGGCCCTGACCTCTGGGGTACAGTTGGTCAGAGCTTGGCACATAACCCATATTTAGAAGCTGCTATCATACCTTTATTTTTGTGAGCACCATCTCATGGTGTTTTGAGACGACTGAGGAACCTGATGGTCATTGAAAGTGTTACTTTTCTTCTTGTTGGATTTATTGACTACCTGATCCAAAGCCTTAAGCCTCCCACAAATATTTATTCTTTCTTTTAAACTGTCTCATGAGGAACTGAGAAAAGCATGTTGAGAGCCTCACCTAGCCCTTGCTCTCTGGAGCAAATGGCCTACTGTTCTCCAAGACCAGCTAGTTTAGGATGCTCTGCTTGCTGTTTTTTAGCTCTGGATTGGTAATCAAGCTATGTGGGAAGCAGTTTTCCTGAGGCTGAATTGCAGAATAGCAATTGCTTGGAACATAGGTGGCTTTGGGACCATGTCCATGCTACACTTGATTTGATATGAGGGTTTGAATTGCAGTCTCCTAAAAATTAAGAGACTCTCAAATCGCTCTATCTCCTGCATTTGATGGTGGTCAGTATTCTCTCCTGATAAACCTGTTCAGGTTTGTTTGAATAGTACTTGTTAGGGTGGAGTCATTAGGTCTGGGATTAGGCACTTGTCCGTGAAGAGGAAAAACTGAGTTTTCCACTTTATTCAACTCTTTGAGTGCTGGGATATTTGATGCCATGTCTTGAGGCAACAGCTTCCTTACCAGGCTCTGGGATATCCTCTTCCTGTTCTGCTGCAGAGGGAACTGAATGAAAACAAACCCATTTAAACTTAATTGCTAAGGCATTAAGATGGGACAGATTTTACTCTAGGGCATGAACCTTGAGGTTGCTATTCTCCAGTGAATTATCAACCATCTTTCTTAGGTATTGGCATGAAGTGTCCAGGTAGGGACTCTATTATGACTGACCTTCAGCAAAAAGTTTAGCAGTATTGTCAGCACATAACACAAGGTGGAGTCTGCAACACAAACCAAATTCCATGGTGTGCAGAGGCTCATCCTCTTACACTGGATGGACCTTTGAAGGAGTTTGGCCTTGGACATACACCGCTGGATGGTCAGTCCTTACCGTTATTTGTATGACAGTACCAAACAGGTCAGCAGTCCTGGATGGATTCTACCAGGGGTTATTGTGAATGTGTGTAATGGTCCAAGCAGAAATTCAACAAATAAATGCAACCCACAGGCTGCTCTGTAGAAAGGAATGAGAGGGACCAGCAGCATATTCTGTCTTGTGCGTTTCTGAGTCTTGATTTGCTTTTCTGAGTCTTGATCTCTCTCTTCTGCTCTCTGAGCCCTAGGACTTGAATACATGAGAGATTTGTGCACTGGCTGTAATGAGGTTCAGGGGAGGAAAAGAGAAAAGATTGACTGTGGCTTTGAAGTTAGAATCTGCAGAGCAGCTGCAAGAGCATGTATAGGATGCAGTAATAGATCCTGGACCATGCCATATCCTTTTTTCTCTGTGTTTCTACTGTGTGCTTCATGTATATATATATATATACATATATATATATATATATATGTATACACATATGATACAAGACTGTCTATACAGAGAACTTGTTAAATTATATATTTACAATAATTGATTTAAAACTGTGGTACACTGCACCACAAGTGTTAAAAGCTATTACTGAGAAGACAGCACAGTATAAATAAGACTCCAGTGATTTTCAAGTATTCAGGTTTAGTGGTGTCTAATTCAGGCTCATATTCAGAGTAACAACTCTTAGTGGCTGGATTTTAGAAGCCCTAACAACAAGGAATGGGATGACAAGAAAAAAAAGCAGTGAGTAAGAAAAGTCAGCAATTTGGAAGGCAATTTGTAGGTATCAGGGTGAGTCAGAAAGATGCATGTCTGGCCTACAAAACAAGCAAGAATTGTCTTGCTTCCTCCTTCAGGCAGGAAAGCAGCATCATTCCCCTTTTTCCCTCCTTCACTGCTTCTTTCTTTGCTCTTTTACTGCTGGACTGCATCCACTATAACCCTTTTTCTTCACTTGATCCTGTTTTCCCACCTCTCATAGATTTTCTTACAAACCAGTTGAT
Source organism: Rhynochetos jubatus (assembly GCA_027574665.1). Lineage (NCBI taxonomy): Eukaryota > Metazoa > Chordata > Aves > Eurypygiformes > Rhynochetidae > Rhynochetos > Rhynochetos jubatus. The sequence continues at coordinate 17,383,471 of CM050652.1, forward strand.
AGTAGGTGAGGATAGCTATCCTTGTCCTGGATGAGTCCCTCCTCATGTACACAACCACTCAGAGAAAGTATATAGTTGCAGCTAAAATCTGAAACACTTTCTGAACATTTTCCTGCTGCCATTCATGCTTTTAAAATTTTTTTTTTTTTTTTTTTTTTTTTTTTTCCCCAGACCAGGCAAAATGCAGAGAACATATATTGTGAAATAAATTACTTTTGATGTCCTGAGCTAATGTGTCTTCTAGCGTTGTGGAAAGATAGAAAATGCTATGTGTAGACTATGAAGCCTGAATTTAATATGTCCTTTTAGTTATTTTCCCGATGGCAACCTGCAGTATTAAAAAAAGCTGTGAACCTCCCCACCCCAAATGAAGGTGTCAGAATACATTAGCACCGTTCCAGTTGTTTCCACAAGTCCTTGGTACTGCAATGTATGTGCAATCCACTGTGTAGCATATGTATTATGCCTGTCATCAATTATAATTAGCTCATGTGAGCACATTTTCAAAGATGCTGTGGGATCAATGTGGTCTGCAGCTGGGGAGAGGACAAATCAAGCTGCAGTTTTAACAGTGCAGTTTCTGGCATAGTGCTGAGATTACATCTCTGGTTCTGCACCGAGGACCTACATTCTCCATAGATCCTGTATTTTCTAGCTCCACTGGTGAAGACCACAGTGGCATTTATTCCATCCTGATTTGCAGCAGCTTAAGTGAGAAGGGATTTGGCGACCAGGCAATGAAGCAAGCATTTAGTAACCGACTGGGAATGCAATCTCTTTGAACAAATGTCCCTACACTTTAGGCAGTTTCTGTTACATAAATTGGCATTTCTAATCTACTAGCAGAGAGCATTTTAATCATATTTGTGTTATCAAACCTGCATAAAGCAGAAAATCTGCTGAATTTTTCAAGGTGCTCCTTTGTTTTAAGCACAGAGACATTTTATTGCAGTCTTCCCAGCTTTATTAATAACGTTATTAATATTCTTTTTGCACAGAGCAGCAATGGAAAAGTGCCTGGTACTCGTGGGTGTTTCATTATTTAAAATGTAAATAAGAAAGGCTGCAAGGAGTCAACCATCTCAGTAGGAAGAAAAGGAACAAACCTTTACTCTGACAGATATGGGCTTATCACAGGTTTCCTCATTAGTGCATGTGAAATACTTTATAGTTCTGTATCTGTAACATCAACAAGAGTATGTTTCTTCATATACAGAATTATCCACCTGTCTCTTTCTTTAAGAAAGGAACCTAGATTAAAAGTTTCTGAATAGCCTGTAAATTGATTTTATTTCCACAGATTTATCAATATCTTTCCTTGATCCATTCCCTGCTGCTATACTCAGTCCCCTATGGTGGTTCACAGCTGGACCATGTCTTGCTCTTGGATTGTTCTGACTGAGTAGGGTAAAGAAAAGGCAAAGGTAAGCGCATTTCATCTGTCACCCTGGAATGCTTGGGGAGTTCCTGCCTGTGAAGTTGTCTGTGACATACAGAAAGGAGGGTCATGAGCTTTGTTTTGGGCCTGTACATTCAGAGGTTTTGTGCTGTCGGTGGGTAGGTTCATGTCAATACAAACTGAGAAGGATTTGAACTAGCTAGGTTTTGGCAGCTTTCATCTCGCTGTAGCCAACCTGCACTCAGTGCGAATATCAGGTTGGTAATTGGTATCCACACTACAGAATATATTTCTTTACAGATTTTTGACTGGACAACACTGCTCTCCCACTAGTCTGTGTATTTTTCACGTACTCAGAAATCACAGTGAAAAGTGGTATGAGAGCAGGTCTGAGGGACTATAGGTCACCTTGCCTGCTGGGAGGTTTTGGGCATTGGACACCAGTATGCCACACACAGGAAATGAATCTGCTTTCCTGTGGTTTTCATTGCTGGTATCTGTCCCAGGGCAGGCAAGGACTGGGTAGAAGGAGACTCTGCACATCCCAGATCTGGCTGGTATTGTAGAAAAGCAGTGAGTTTGATCTAGTTGAGTATGCCACAATTGTTTGAGGCTTGAAAATCACACTATACCATTGCCTGATCTTTCATTGGACATTTGTCATGACTGAAGAGTGAAAATTAAAAAAGGGAAATTATAGGCATAGTTTCTCCAGATTAAAACTATGAGCTATTAAGTATTTTGTAACCCATTAACAGAGTCTGGGGCAGAAAGCCTGTGGTACACAGGTATTCAGTCAGGACTCCAGAAGCTGCAGTGTGAATAAGGTTAGGCAGTGTTTGAATTTTACTGAGACTCTCTGCCTGCCTCTTAGATATATAATAGACATAGGAGATTAGTCTTATGAGTTGTACAAAAAATCAGAACAACACAGAAAGCCAGGGTGAGTTTTTAGTCAAAATTGGGGCACCAGAGGAGTAATCTTTTATATTCGCTTTTGAATTTCAGTTTGAATAATCACAGTCTTGAATAACACCTATGTGTGGAATGATGGTGGAATTTGCTGTCTTGTGTATGGGGCTAGAATGAAATAGTAGAGTTGTTACCGTGGTAGATTTCCATACAGAAAAATGTTTCTATTCAAGGGTTGTTTTACAGTGGTCAAGTACAGCAAGAATATTGTCCATTTTATGTTTGCCTCTCAAAGATTGAGCATATTCTTCTGTAAAACAATATATAAAAAATGGTTGTCCTCTACCATTTATTTACCTCGTTGTTCTGAACCCCCATTCATTTACTGGCTTTCTCCATATGTTATAGAACACCCTAAACTGATATTAAGATAGACGCATACTTCTGCAGCTTTGGAAACTGCAAAATAAGTCGTTCTCACCCTTTTATACTTCTGTTTTTATAACTACCTTCAAAGACACTTTCCAATTGTCATATACACTTCCGACTAACAAAGGAAATTATTCAGGGTTTCTGGAGCTTCATCTCATGACTATTTTCCCATTATCAACTTCAAAAGATTTCCTTCTGCAGCCATTTTTTCTCCCTGAATTGGGAGTGGTCATATTATTCTTTTTAACATTTATTGGTGCTGAGTGCTCAGACTCATTGGGAACTGGGGAGGAAGGAGAGAGAAACAAAGAAAGCAAACCCTGTTAAACTAGTATCATGATGTAAGCACATACTTTCTATGACAATAAAATATTAACAGTTCTGAAGGTTAAAAGATCCAAAGACAAAGTTACATCTTCAGAAACTTCCACAAAATACGATAGCCTCACATAATGAACTAGATATTACTGACACATCTCTGGTCACCTCAAAGTTTATCTGCCATGTTGTCTATAAGGTATACTATCACTCATCTAATTTATTGTACAACACATATAGTTAACTATTAATGAAAGGACCATACTGTATGGATTATTAAACAAATGATATATGGAGCCATCTGCTTAAGTGTATGACAGCTGAAAGGTAGGTTAATAGAGTATATGTCAATATATGCTAATCACTTGAATTATGCCACTGCAGCAAAAAGATCTGAGTGATTCAACTTGAGTGCCTAAGGTTAGGGGCCTAAATCTGTATTTGGGCAACTGCTTTTCAGGGTTGTCAGGTGTTAAGTATGCAGCTCTCACCATTCACTGAGCTTAGCAAAGGCTGTGATTGCTAAACCCTCCTGAAAATAAGGTCATCTGAATTTTTTAATACTCTGCCTAACTTCTGGCTTCAGGTTTAAAACTTTGGAAGAGGTATCTGAGGGTGTGAGGGGTAAATACCCCTTCTGTCAGCTTGACTGAGATTTATTGTGTAATGCAATGCTTCCCAAAAAAGGTGTTTAATGCTACTGATTGCAAGGTTGCCTACTTAAGAAAGTGTAATGTGACAAATGATGGATATCACATACAGAAAATTATGGGGTAATTCCGGATATGAGCATGTATGGTATGTATATCACAGTAGCCGCTTCATTTTTCATGAAAGCAAGGTAGAAGGTCATCCATTTCTCTTAAAGGCATTAAACATTGTTGTTAGTTTGACAGCCATTATGGGCTTGATCCTGTTATTCAAGGCAGTCATTAAACTCCCATTGACCTAAAGTGGGTAGGAGTGGGACCAAGCTTTTGAATATGCAAAGCAGAGACTATGAGATAAAAAGGAACTGATGGAAAATATTGCAGAGTGAAAAAAGGCATTATGGTGGCTGTTATATACAAACAATAACAATCCTAATAATTATCTGATGACTTCAAACTCAGGCTTTTCTGTGCAGTAGAGAAGTCTGGGCTCTGGAATGTGAGAACAGAAGCATATGTTCTGAAGAAAAGCAGGAGTTCAGATGCTTTCCTCATCCCTCTGTGTCCTCTCGCCTAGCTCTGATTCAGTATTTTACCAAAATTATTAGATAAAAAGCCAACATGATGCTTTTTCCCATGTTTATCTTTTCACTAAAAGGGTCTGTGTTGGTGTTGCTAAAATTGTTCTGTGTTTTGGAATATAAAGAAATGCCTTCAGAAATGACAGAACTCTTGGCATCAGTACTACTGCATTTAGAGACCTTTACATGAAGTCACAAGGCTAAACCCAGACAACCAAAACTAAAGATTTACATCACAATCTCAGCTTCATAACTTCAGAAAAGGCCATAGACATGGTAAAAACTGAGAAAAATGTCCATTTGTGAGAAAATACAGAAAAAGATAATTTATGTTCACAATATCATGCATTTCATATTATCATGTACTTCATATTATGCACTTCATAGTATAAATGAAGTTACATTTGATAGAGAATTTTGTATATAATGATGTAGAATGTCTAAGGTCAAACATCTGTAAACCAGTTCTTCTCTAGGTCTTGACAGAATGGGAGACATCATGTCAAGAATCTGCTTTTTAACCCCGTAATTGCATAATTAGATGAAGTAGTGAATTCTAGGCATTTAAAATGTCCTAATTGCAGGTTGTATTAAGGCATTTATCCTTATTTACTCAGTAAGAATCATCAGAGATTACCAAATAAGAACTTAATTAGAGGATATCTTTAAAATGCATAATTTGTATTTGGTAAAATTAAATAGTTTGATAAGGTTGGAAGGTAGTTGTGGACTCTCATCCACGTACAATCTAACCATATAAAAATGAGTGGGTTTAATGGTATTTAGACTATTTCTTAAAACTGTAGTAGAAAGCCAGATAGGAAGGAGACAAAAAGTTGTTTCTAGAAATAAATATATTTATTAATGGAGAAGTAGGTGAAAGACAGAAATTTAAGAAAAAATAGTATTTCTATCATTGTGATCCATTTTATGCTTCAGTACAAAAATGAAAACAAGCTTTTTCATTGTTTCTTTTTTCAATCATCTGTTGTATGTTGTCATTGTCTTTTCTCCTTTGTTGTAAATTCCTATGAAACTGATGGGTATTTGCTGCATATGCTTAGGAGTATGCAAGAATAAGACCGGGTCTTGCTTGATGCATAAATGTGCTTCTGCTCTCTCACTGATGCACACTTCAGTCTGATACCTCCAGCCAGATACTTCAAGAAATACTTGAGGAGACTCCAGGTGCAGGGTTAGACCAAATGACCAGTGCTTGTGAAAACCCAGTCTGTCATCCTGCTGATCACAGGTCTCTGAGGTATGGAAGTGCCTCAGTTGTAGCAATGTTTTCTATGGTTATCTTTTGAGCACAAGTATGAAAGGAGGTAGAGAATGCAAATATTTCCTCACAGAATAAACCTGCAGGGCCACTTGGTAGCTGAGCACTACCTCTGACTTGCACAACCGGAGTAAACCAAAATTTCTTGCAGGACATGGAGATTCAGACCCACTGCCTTCAAACCACCTTTGACACTGAGATAATTTTTGTTAAGTATTTTAACACCCACACGTCAATACCATTAGAGATTCCTGTTTTCAGGAGTCCAAAACATGCTGATTTTTAGCATGAGTTATTTTCAGAAATAACTCAGCTTTATATATGTCACACTTTTCCGAACAAAAAATAGTAACTTCTTGATCTGAGGTAAACCAATGAAATAGTAGGTCAGTATTAAATCCAACCTTATGTCCCTTGAAATAACCTTGAGTTTAAACTCAAAATAAAATTTTTAATGAAGTTCACTATGTTTTGTACTCTGTTATGGTTTTAAGCCAAAGTGAAGTGAAATGAGGAAATTATCTTATTTTTACAGGATGGTAGATGAAATACAGAAGCTCAGGGTATGTTTGCTTTGGTTATGTGCTCATTCAAGCTAAAAAAGAAAGACAGAGGAGACTGCAAATACATCTGAATTAATCATAGATATATTCCTAAAACATCCTGCAAAGTAAACTCTTTCAGTTTTATAAATTGGTAGATGTTGTTTTACAGCATTAATTTGAAAGGCTATTAATAATGTAGCCTGATTTAAAAATTGATTTTATATGAAAATGAATGGAGATTTTGAAAGTAAAAAGCAGGGAAATCTGAAAAATACAGTTTCATGTGGATAAGTAAGTTCAAACTGTTAAAATATAGTACACTAAGGACTTTCTTTCCCTCATCTTTTATTGTAAGAATTTTAACCTTTTTTACCTCACCTAGAAAAGAGTCCAGGAAATTTGCAAAGCGTATCAGATTTTGTGTAATTCTTTAATGAAGGCTTTGCTCGACTGTAGTTTCTTTTTAAGAGAGGATTAATTAATTAATTAATTAATTAAATCTCATGTTGCTAAGAAGTTGCTTTGACATTTCCAAACATAGAACAAGACGAGAAGGTCAGAGTTGTTGCCTGAAACACTACAAACAGATGAGAGGATTATTCCTCCCCTTGTTCATCCACCAGAAAGCACTCAGTTTATATTTAGAAAGTTTATTTATCACATATATCTGTCTGTAATTCTCAACACTGTTTTCTCTGTCTCTGCTTCCTTGTTATGGACATTTTACAGTAAGTCTAAGAGTATCTCTTTTTAACTTAGAACAGTGCAGTGGATAGTTAATTGCAGCTAATTCTGATCTATTTAGACTTGTACTGTCAAACTAACTAGAAAGATGCATTGTTTTCTAATTCTACACTCCAGTAAAGGTAACACAGATGAATAAGTTTTGTCTACCAGAGATCAATTTTAACAAGTACTATCTCCTTTTGTTCTTCTGGAGTGCAAGTCCATCATGTGAATTGCCTATCAGCCAGTAATTCTGGAACTATTTGTTATAATAATGCTTTTACTCTAATTTCAGAACTATTTCAAAATGCTTGTCTGGACTACTTCATTATGTAGAACATAAAAAGTAGTTAAAAGGTTTTCTTTCTGCGACAGGTACCTTCAGTGGGTTTGGACTTTGAGATCAGAATCTCTCTGGCAGCTGTAACAGGAATACTGGAAAGGAATCCACATGTTTTCAGCTGTTTCCAGTGCAATATCATTTGTTCTTTTTGAAAAGATCTAAACACCTTTGAGAATTTAAGAATATCTGCCACTGAAGCTTCTATTTTTTATTTAACTAGGTGTCTACTTTTAGTCTTTCTGTCATCCTTATTCTTCCATCTTTACTGTTTTCTTTGGCTGGAAACAAGACAGATGATAGCTAGCTACTTTTCTACCAGTCCTAATGGTCTCTGAGACAGTACCTACAAAAAGACACAAGGGAAAAAGGTGCTCAAAGAGCTTATGACACTTCAGAAAGTGTGATGGATGACTTTCAAGGCTGCTGCTGTCTTTTTCCTTTTGTTTCTTTTCTTATCTGAATTATGACATATTCATTTCCATTAATTCTTTTTTATTTGTGGAGAAAAAAGGGAAATGTACAAAAAGGCATGCAACAGACTTTAAGGATTTAAATAATTAATTGGCTGAGAGATATTGTTTAGCAATGGGTTTAAAGCAGACCAGATGTGGATTTCTTACAGCCCCAAACAGAAAGCATAATCGGAGTTTTGATCACTGATTTAAGATCATCAAAAGTAACTACCTACAAGGCTAGAGAACATTGGATGTGTAGCTGGAAAGCTTGGCCTTTAGGAGAAAAGCTAATAGAAATGGGAAAGTACATCAGATGAATGCTCTGAGGTCTGTAAAACTTAGTTTCAAAACTTGTACAATATGTGGGGAGACCTGCACACTCTCTGGGCTGTATTTGAGGAAGAGGAGATTGGGAAGGACAGGGGTGAATCTGGAGCTTCCATAACATCCAATGACCAGAAAAGGAGGCTGCACCTCTGGCAAGGATCATCATTGCTTAGAATCAGATATTTAGATGATGAGGGATTTCTGATATTTATTCATTCTGCAATTGCACTGCATGTAAGTTGACATTTAAAATGCATAAACACAGTGCTACTTGATGTACTGTATTATGCAGCCTATCAGTTTTGAAATGGAGTTTAGCCTGTCAGCAAAATCCTCCTGGCTGTACTCAAATAAACTCTGTCAACCTTGGATCAAGGTGGCTTAGGGAACCTACATAATTTTAGTGCCTCTGTCATGGTTTTTTTTCTTATATTTATTGAGTCTGTCATACTTGGGTTCTTTAGGATCTTTCTCCACATGTGAGCATATGGACAGTCCCCTTTAAGTCCACAAGACTAAAGTTTTTATACAAAATAAAATAACTTCAATTCTTATGATTACTCACAGCCTTTACTTCTTTTGCTCTTCCTTTATGTCTTTTACTCTTTGTGATTTATGACTTATTTTCAACATTTTATAGCATACAAAGTTAAGTGATTGTTATCTCATATAATCAGTTATTTCATTAAATAAATTCCCATCATGGATTTCCAATTTCACCTCAGTAAGGATTAGAAAATAATAGTTTTTCTTAGCTGTTTTGTACAGCTATGCTTTTCCAGACTTGGAGCAGATCATCTCGAGTGCCATCATGTGGCACTTGCAGGACAACCAGGTGATCAGGCCCAGTCAGCATGGGTTTATGAAAGGCAGGTCCTGCTTGACCAACCTGATAGCCTTCTATGACAAGATGACCCAATAGTGGATGAGGGAAAGGCTGTGGATGTTGTCTGACTAGACTTTAGTAAAGCCTGTGACACCATTTCCCATAGCTTTCTCCTGGAGAAACAGGCTGCTCATGGATTTGACGGGTGTACTCTTCAATGGGAAAAAAACATCTGGATGGCCAAGCCCAAAGGGTTGTGGTGAATGGAGTTGGTGGCCGGTCACAAGTGGTGTTCCCCAGGGCCCAGTTTTGGGGCCAGTTCTGTTTAATATCTTTGTCAGTGATCTGGACGAGTGGATCGAGTGGATCCTCAGTAAATTTGAAGATGACACCAAGCTGGGTACGAATGTTGATCTGCCTGAGAGCTTTCCAGAAACAGTCCGTATCTTGTTTTTATAATGACTGACACAGATTTTTATAAAATGTCTTGCTTCTTGCAGCATGAAATCAAAATTCTTCATGACTCAGGGGAATAAAGGATACAAAAGCCCACCTCGGAGGAATCTGCATAATATCCTGCTGTTAAATTCAGGGAGGTCCTCTTTCTCCTTTTCTTTAGTTGGTTCTTCTTTCTTCTGGGAACATGTTTTATTTTTAGTAATTGAGAGTACTGCTAGCTAGTGATTTGGATAATTGAGATGACTCTGTATATATTTATATTTACAAGATGCTCATAGCAATCTTTCTTCCATGACTACTTCTGCATCTTCCCCATTACTTTAGAGGCATACATCACTAGTCTTTCATCCAGCAAAATGACAGCTTCAAATCCTTTTGAGGCTTCATTGAATGAAAGGTTGTTATTCTTGTTAGTCTGTAGGGGGTTTTCATTCTTTTCTCAAATGTGCAAGCAGTGTTTGCCACTGTAATATTTCCTGCCTCTGCGATGAACTTTTTTCTTCCCATAGTCTGAGGGATAATATTCTTAAGGGAACAGTGGCATAATATGCAATATAAGGATTCATACTTTGAGATTCAGATCATAAAGTCAGTTATTCTGTTTCTCCTCTGATGTCACTTCTCTAGCACTCAAAATCTTTCCTTTTTTTGTAACATTCATGTCATCATATATCTCTTGTAGCGTTGCCATGTTTGGTTTATAATCCAGATTCGTTGATACTATTTCATGGGGAATTAACCCTTACCTCTTCAAAGGCTGCTTCGTTAATATCAAGTAACTTTCATTGTTGTGCTCTGTAATATACTGTGATATTCGCCAGCTGGCACATTTACCTGCTAAGAAATTGAATGCTGAGGGACCGCAGGTGAATCATATGTACCTATTTAGAATATTCTGGAGTCTAACAAGTCTCTTGTACTCTTTCCTGCTAGTCTTCTGTTCTTATTTCTCACAAGAAGACATGTTTTCAATACAGGAGAAATCCTCTTTGAGGCTAGAAGGGTAACTGTTTATTAGGTAAATGAAAAAATGTAAGAAGTACTTCTATGCAAAAGCCTTCCATTTGTCTCAGGTACCCTTGGAATGGTGCTCGAAGCACACATGCACAGTTCATGAGGAAGTGATCAGCAATTGGTACGTCACTGGCTTGTTTGCGAGTGCTTTTGAAAACTAAGGTCAGAATTCACTGACAAGATGAATCTATTCTCTTAAGCCTTACTTTTACAATACCAAGCCTAAATCTGGACCACACTGTTCCAGAAGCAATCATCCTTTCTATCCACAGTTCTTTCTAAGGCATAACACTTCATGAGGTTACTGGCTTTACAGAACAAGCTTCAAATGGGTTTTGATTAAAATACTTTGATGCTTCTTCCTGAATTTTTGTGAAAGTTCAGTTACACATTCTATACCATTTCATTCAAACCTGCTATAAGTATGGACTTTTAGTGAAAATCATATTCATTTATTTATAGTCTTAAGAGTATTTTGAAGAAGAAATGATTGAAAATGACCATTGCCATGTGCATCCCTTGACAACAGTAAATTATCTACTGGTTTAAGTGAGATCACCATCAATATCCTAGGGTTTTTTTTGGTTCCCTTTTTACACTAATACCTTTGGTTGTTAAAACAGTGACTATCTATCTGCTCTGTGATTATCTGCTTGGTGATTATCTTCCACTCTCAAGAAATGTGGTTATATTTCCATTCAGTCCTGAATATTTCTTTTGACTTCACAGTCTTTTAGACTTACATGATTCACATATGTCAAGTGAAAATCCTACCACTGTTCATCTGGTTGATTGTTTGTTTGTCTTTGTAGCCCCCCTTTCACTCTTTATCCCTGTGGTTGAAGTAATGTGCCTGATTCCAGTGCAACAGGACATTTTACGGATAGTTCTGGGAAAGAGCCTCATGCGTGCCTTTGGTAGAAGAAATTATTTAAGAAATAAATGTCTGCAGCTCATAGACTTTTATGAATGTCAGATTTTGCTGGGATTATATGCACACAGTAAATGCTGTCACTTTGTATGTGTACTCTATTCCATGACAAGTAAATTTAATAAGGCAAAAAATTACTTTACTTACAAACATTATTGCATCTTTGCATAGCTGAGGGATCACAGAAGTTCTGTTAAGACTCATACAATTATGATGAACATTTTTAAAACTTGCTGTCCTTTGAAAGAGTTAATCAGATTGTTTGATACCAATTTTGGTTTACTTCCTGCATTTAGGCTGAATAAACGTTATCATTGGTATTAGATAATACAAATTCTTACTGGTAACATTAGAAAATATTAAATTTAATTAAATTTGGATCTAATATCTACTGCACTAGAGTCATCCAGCTTTTCTGTATGAACTTGTTTGGTTTCTACTTTAGGATATTAAATTTTCACCAAATCCAGTATTATTACTGATGGCTATTAAAAGATGGCAGTTTGTATTACAAATGTGTGCTGATTTTAGTCAGGGAAGAGTTAACTTCCTAACAGTAGCTGGTATGAAGCTACATTTCTGGATTTACCCTGAGAAAACTACTGATAAGGTGTCTTTTTAGCTGGAGCTGGGGAGTGCTTGCACCACGTTCAAGGTCTCTCTCAGCTTCTGATACTGCAGCTGCGTTTGCAGCTCTCTCACTAAAAGCAGTGGGAGGGACGGACACACACAGTTCAGGCAGCTGACCCAAACTGACCGAAGGAGTGTTTCATTCCATAGCACATCATGCTTGGTACATAGGTGGGGAATGGGCTCGGGGAACCATTACTCTTTCTCACTCTCTTGCACTCCCTAACACTCTCCCTAACTCCTTTGTTAGCTGCTTTGCTAACTCCTGTGCTGGCTCGTTCGTTAGTGAGTTGGTGAGTCTGTCAGTTTTCCCGGTCATGCTGTCACTCGTGGGGCTCGCTCGGTTTCTGCTGCGATCGCTCTCGGGCGGCAGCTCTCGGGCTGCGGCTCTCAGGCTCTCTGGCTCTGACTCTCACTTCTCAGGACCTGCTTGTGCATCGGTTGGAGGGTGGTGGGCAATTGTATCATATTGTACCATGTTTTATTTTCTATTATTTTAATTACTTATTAGTAGTATTTGGATATACTACATGTATATGTATATTCATATATATTACTCATTTATATCCAATTAGTAAATAGCAATTTTATGATCTTCCTTATCTTTTTCCTCCAATTCTCCCCCCCCCCCTGGAGGAGATGGGTGTGGAAGTGTGAGAGCATCTTGGTGGTATTTTGCTGGCTGGAGTTAAACCACAACAAAACGAAAAAATCATCCTCAAAGAATGGGTGCAACTGAATAAGCACTCACTTCTTTCCCGTGAGCATGAAAGGAGCCTAGTTTGACCTAACAGCATTTAGTTAGGGCAGATGGATCTTACTATCTTAGGACTAGAATATTCCTGTGACTTCCAGGCTTCAAAACTAGTCTTTAGTTAAACAGAAATATGTGAGCTAGAAGAGTAATTTAAATTATGAAAAAATCAGGTCTTCTGAATGGAAGAAAATGCATGCTGGAAAAGAGCTTTCTCCCTTACCCCAGTGTTCTTACTAGAAGGTTTGTTTCCCCCAGTATTGACAATGGAGCAATTTAAGTGCTTCCTAACACACTGGGAGAGACCCTTTCCAGCTGTGCTGGACTGAGGAGCTACTCCCTGCAGAGATGGACTCTCAGCTACTTGCAGGAGTTGCACACTCCCCATATGAGCTGTAGGCACAGTGCTACATCACTGTGTGCCTCATCCTTCACTGCAGCCAGGTCTGCAGGCTGAAGGATGGTGGGAAATCACAATCCTTTCTCCTGCCACTTTTTCTGAAGTGGTTTAACCTGACCCAGACTGCAACAGCTAGAGGAATCAGAGTCAGCCTTCCCTCCTGCTGCCCAGCTGCGGCCGTTTAGCAGAGGTTACAACCTACCTACTTAAATACAGTAAACTCTGAAACATTAAATCCTTAAAATCTTACCACAAAATGGTCTCTAAGCGGTTTGCTTACAAGTGTCTCGGGGAATTTCCCATCCTCCATGTTTCCATTTCCAACTTTCCACTCTCCCATGGCACAATTTCGATCTTTATGTCTCACGCAGATAACCATGAACAAGGTTTCATAATCATGTCAGAAATGGAAAACAGTGCTGCACAGACTGAGACTACTGCTGTTTGTCACCTTTATTTTTCTGGGATGTGTATAGGAAAGAAACAGGGTGTAATTCAGAACTTTGGGGATCTTCACAAACATAATGCTTGCTGTGAACATTGCTTCGAAATTTTAATATATGAAGACTGAAATAACTAATGACTATGTTTTTCCTTATTCTGCAGGGTGACAAAAGGAAAGCTAATGAGGTCAATAGTAGTATTATGTTGATGAAGGACAAAGCCTCCTATGGCAAAGGAAGGATTAATCTAGACCAAAACTAGGGAGCATCTGGAGAAGAAGATAGCTACCAAAGATACAGTGACTGGTATGACTGCAGGCAGTAAGAAACCAGTCTGGAGAATATGGCCAGAGGGTGCAGTGTTTCTGGGTTTGAAGTATCTTGGTTTCCAGTGATGCTGACAGGGAACCTCTGAGGCAAGGTCAAACTGGTAGACCGTTGACCTGGAGACTCATGATCTCCTTAGCATCTGCTTAGTGCTTGTGGTCTGTGGACATGCTCCTGAGCAACAGTAAAGTGAGGAAGCATGTGGAAAAGATCACCTGTTAATCCTTGTATTTTCGGCAGCACAGACTGTCTTAATTCTCTGTGTATCTTCAGTGTTTCTAATTCTGAAGAATTAATGGAAAGGAAGAGGAAATGTAACAGGAAAAAAGTTTAAAGCATAAATATAATGAGGGAGAAAACTGACTCCATCAGATACCCTGGGCTGACCTCAGCAGATCTAAAGAAGGGCTTGTACTGATTTGGCATAGCCCCTGGACCTCCACCCCTCTTTCTGCTTTTCTACTCTCTGTCAAAGCCATTCAGCATGATTTTTATCCGATAGCCTATATGGCTTAAACTTGGTGACTGTGTGACATGCTTGAGGAGAGAGGTCTCCATTGGCAAATGTCAGCCAGAGAGAGACTGCTAGTAAGTGGCATGATAGTGGAGTGAGGGCTGGAGAATTAGGGGCCCTCTTAAACCCACTGTCCACTGTTGGCTCTGATGCTGTGTTTAGTTTCAACTGAGTATATCTGGTCATTACATTTGAGAGCTATGCTGGACATAGTACAGCTACAGACAAGTGGATTTAGGCAGATTATATGGGTATAAATCATCATCTACCTACAAATCTCATCTACCCAGCTAATACAGGTATCTGAAAATTGCTGGATCTACCCTGGTGACCCCAAACTCGTTTATAATCAGTGGAGAGAAAGGAACATTCAAAGCATGAGTCATGTCCTTCTAAAACAAATTGTGTTTTTCCTTCTGCACATGCCTAGAACTGTTCTGGCATAAGTACTGATGTGGCTGACTCCTGTCCCCATTCCTGAGGTGTCATTATTTCAGGAGGAGATGAATTATATTCTGAAACACCTAACATATCTCCCTCTTCAGTAGCAAGCACAATGGTGAGAAAAATGAGATTCTCGCCCCCCCCAGTTTCTGAGTTGGTGCCCTGCTTATTTAAGCAATTATATTAGTGGTGGACTGTAGCACAGTCTTCTTTTCTCCCTGTGTGGTAAGGAAAACACTGAGCTGTTTTATATCTTTGACAAACCAACTGCAGGTGCTAGTCATAAAAATCATCTTCCTCGGTGGATCAATTTTCTCTCCCTATTCTTTCACACTGTACTACCCTCCTAAGCACTTGACAGTGTGTTGAGTGTTCATCTGCGGGTCCAGATTTCTAGAATTCGTGTCAAGCTCTGTATCTTTCACTGTATCTAACACCGAGTAGTCATCTGCATTACATCTCACATTGCCCTTAGCAAGCCTTTGCTTGTTTTGGACCTTTCTTTGGGTATTTGGGATGTAATAGAGGTAACAGATGATTCAGCTTCTCTCTTGAGTGTGCCCTCAATGTGTTAGTTTTGTTCTAAATGAAGGCACAAAATTTTAACAACTTCTTCAGAAAGACTAGTTAAAAGACACGTTTATTTTATGATTAGGAAGACAAGATAGGTAAAGTTTTTGTTTCCGTGTTATACAAATCTAACAGTATACTACTTATAATTTTACTGATAAGTCAAGTAAGAGTATGAATGTCCCCTGACAATTTTTCTTCAGCTTGTTCTTTGAAATTACAGGGACTATGAAACAGTAAATCCAGTTCTCAGCATTTTACATTCATAGAGTTACAAAAGGCATTGGCTTTATGCTGCTTGCAACAAATAAGGGAACAGGTATGTTGTTTATCACACAAAACATAATCCTGTTTAATATTTGAATGACCTTGCATCAAAACCTGTATTTCAAATGCGTGCAATTACAGGAACCTCACCTTATCAAGAAAAACAGTAATTGAGGAACAGCTTATATAACTGCTTTTATCTTCCCTTAATATTCCTTTTGCTTGTCAAAGGTTGGCTTTCTCCTTTTGATTTTATGCTCAAAAGGAAGATTCAAATGTTTCAGCATAAGACAGTAAACTGTCAGTACAGACTGACATCAAATTTAATCTTGGAATTGTTAAATTCATGACTATAGTGGAAAGAGCAGTTATGTAGAAAGCAGCATTACAACCAGCATTGTTAGCTCACAGAAATCTGCACTGCACACAAACAGTCTACCTATACCAGCCAAAATACATTGTTTTAGTTTTCCAGGTGGCTTGTTGTCTTCTTCAAATGCAGAGGCTTATTTTCATAGACAGAAAGTGGTATTTTGCTGTGAAATGTGTTCAGGTTTTAATGTGGCAGTGGTACATTTAACCTGGAGCAAATATGTGAAAATGTCATCCAGGACCAAATTTGACAATTACTTCCCAAGCAGAACAAGAAGCATTTTTTTGCATATGAACTTTCTGAAAGCCATAAATTATAGTTCCTTTAAGTCCTACAATGGGAGTGAAATAAACAACTATGTGCAGTGAAAAACAGTTTCAAAAGCACAGTAAAATTATTATATCTAAAGTTGAAAAAACTTTTAACATTTTTTGTTTGCTAATAATTTTCTGTTAACAAATATAAGGATTGGTAAATAAATGTTTAGTCTATTAAAATAAATAATTTATGTAAATGATGAAAAATTATGAGCAGACTAGTTTACTGTTTATACAGCTCCCAATTTGCCACTTGCCCAGAAATGAGCCCAGAGTCCTGATGAGTAGCATTGAATTTAGAATTTCCAAATTCTGAATGTGCATTTCTCCTCCATTTTTTCCATTGAAAAAACTGGAACCTGCACAAGAAAATGTTAACTGTACTGGAATTATGAAGTTATTTCCCTCCAAGGTGACTAATTAGAATTAGAGTTAGAACTTACATGGGTTCATTCACCTTTTAGAGATTCATGCATCTTTCTACTGGCTCCAGGAAAAGATTAGGGCGACTGTGAGATCTGAGTTGTTTTTTATCATTATAGACTATTTCTGTTAGTTGTAACCAGCAACAGTTTTTATTTAATTTCCTTACTGTTCCCTTGAAATTATACCCTCTGGGATATCAGAACATCCTTTCCAAAATCTGGAGTGCCAAACACACAAAAAGAGTCAGAAAGTAACTAAAACTGACCACCAGAGATAATACACGGGGTACCCTTTGAGCATCTGAGATCAGCTATGCAGATGGGAAACAAGGCTCGGATTTTCCAGAGCCTGCTCTTTTCTTGAGGTGTAGGAGTAGCCAGTACTACTTTATAAAATTCCGTCCTTAACTTCAGATATAATTCTTATGTTATATTCAAATTCATATTCTATTGATGTGTTTTTCAGCTGTATGAATTTCACCTCTGTAACTATGTGCTCTAGCATTTACAGTAACAGAAAGGCGTGAATTCAGTTGTGCAACGGAAAGTCCCAGTAATTTTCCCACAGCAGTCTGACTTAATTTAACTGTCAATCAGCCGTAAGATAAGAAAGCTGTCTTGCACAAGATACCAGTATTTCTAGATTTTCACATTTATGGGACTGTATGCTGGTGTCCAAATCTGAAGAGTAAGGGTCTAGTCGCTCACCAAAGTGTCATTCATGGTTGCTATAAGCACTCCTTTGCCATGTGATAGTTCTATATGCATTGCATAGGTCTTGAAATTTTTAAAGCATTTATCATTTCTTCTCTCTCATTTTCTTATTTTTCTCACAGCTGAAGCCCATAAAACATCTGGAAGCTGTCCTAACATCAGTGCATGGGGCTGTCTGGTAGAAGTTTTACATACAGAGTGTTCAGCTGTGTAAATTGTTAATCTTTTCTATTATGTGGCTTGTTTGACTGAAATACTGATGCTAACCAGTACTAAGTATTCAATACTCATGACAAATATATTCTTAATTCAGCATTATTTCATCTACTTAAAGCTGCTGCATATATTAGTAGTATCTCAAATTTTACTTCTGCCTCTGTTCCACAGAAGAGCAGATTTTCTCTTAATCCCTGAAGACTGCATGGTATTAAGAAGCCATTAGTGGTGAATAACAACTTTATTAAGCCTACTAACTTATGAACAGGGTTTCATATATCCTTAATGAAGCTCTTTATATTAATCATCTACCCCCACAGAAATTTCTATATGTCAATCCTTTAAAGAATCCAAAAGGCATTGCAAGGACAAGGGGAAAAAACTCAGGGCCATAAAGCTAAACTTCTTGGAAAGTCACATGCAAGTCAGGAAGATGTGCCTCAGCAGCAAATGTGTGATGGGTATGACAGGAGTGCCCTAACCCCCACTTCACCTGGAACAGCGCAGCTCCATCCCGCCCTTCTCTCCCAGCAGTACCAACCAGCTACAACTGCCCTGAAATGTCCAAACCCCACTCTTGAGTGTTTGTATAAGGGCCCTGAGTTCATCTTTCCCTCTGAGGGGTTTGCCTGCCAGACTGACCCCCTTCTCCTAGGGATGTGGGGGAAAAGACCCACACAACCCTGCCTTGATGCCTGGCTGGGGGTGGTGAGGCTCTAACCTGCCAGCTTCCTGTCTAAGGGTATTAAGTGAGATTGCCTCTTCAAAAACAAACTGCAATAACCTGTTACTGAGGTTATGAGACTACAGTCCTCAGCTAAAGGAAAAATTTCAGAGCAAGGCATGTTGAAATGAGTTTTCAAATGATGAACATCGACCTTCTAGGTGATTTGATATGCCCTGTGCTTTGATAGTAAGCAAGAACATATTATTTTTGTACTTCCAATGTGAATCCTTTTTCATTCATAAAATTATCTGTTTCTATATTCCAAAGTAGTAGATGAGTCACATCAGATGCTGAAGCAAAAGCCCTGACATATGAATTAGTTGCCTGATCTTGCTAAGAAGGTAACCCACAGGAACATGACAGCAATTGATTTTAGATACCTCACTTTTTTATGCTATCCATGACACCTCACATCTGCAGTTTCCTGGTTTAAATTTTGAAGAAGTTCAATCTCAGAGAAAGCTTTATTCAAGAATTGTGCTTTTAGATGAACCACGTGCACTCTTCTCCCTGAAGTTTAATGCAATACAATTTCGTTTTCATGTATTTCTGCTTCACCAGTGTATTCCATTAAGGAATTCTCAGAAACATAAACCAGAATATTTCTTACTATACTGTGCACACTTTCCTTAATAAGATATGGGTATGTCTCTGTGGGGATTTTTTGTTCTGTTTTGTATTTTTTTTCCTGATTATTTTCTGAGCAAGCCTGTTGCAAAACTCTTTGAAGACTGATATCTACAACACTGAAGTCTTGACTGTTGTTTCACACTGCTGCATATTTCTGAGTGCCTAGGGTGCTGGTTCAACAATGTCTGCCCTATGAAAGATGTAAATGAAGTAGAGTGATACCTTAAGGTTTTGATACTCTGCACTTTCCAGCAGCACAGGCTGTGATAATATTGTTTCTTGGAACTCTGCATTCATAATATTATGTTATCCCTGTCAGAACATGAAATGTAACTTTGGTGAAAAGGTGCATTTTGGTTTTTCAAATTATTAGTTGTCTTTGATGAAAGTCAAATTTATTGCTGTTCTGGCAGATGCTGATCCTCAAATATATTTAAAAGTTCTTTAGACTACAAATGAAAATGAAGCATGGTAATTAAAATCCTCTTCCAGCTACAACTACTCTTTCATACTTTCTTCTCCTAAGTGATGTTTTATATTCGTAATATGTTAAAAATTAAGTGCTGAAAGCATATTCAAAAACATTTTCAAAATGCTTTCACTTTTCACCTGTAATTGAGTCATCAATATTAGCAACCAGCTATGAAACTAATTTGGCTTATTGCGCTACTCATCCGCACATCTTAATTATTGATTAACACTCTTACTGACAGTAAAAGGTTCCCTTTGAAATGTAATTACTGCATTGTAACACTATGCTGTGACTGTCTCCAAAATTATCTGTGCCACAAAATTTCTTTGTAATTAAAATAATAGGTTTAAATTTTCAGCTGGACAAGCAGGCAAGTATGTGAAACCTAATACATTCATGTGTATTAAAGGATCATCTGTAACAGACAAGGGAATTAAACATCATGATATGGTTTATTCCTCCAGAAAATGAACTCAGTAGCCAAATGAATGTTTCATGTCTCTTGCCACCTGCTTACCTTCCTCCATCATCTGTATATCCCTTGCAAAGATCATGTTTCTTTGATTAAAACCCAGTGTCACAGGAAAATCACAAAATTAATGTTTTCTTTTGTATCTGCAATACTCTGCTAGCACATTACATTAAGTCAATCATAACATGATGTAAATATATTAATTTGTACATGAAGTTCATTATATATGACTCATTATTCATTTTGCATTCTATTATCATAGATCATAGAATGTGCAGTTTGGCTAGAGGTCTACTTTTAGACTTGAAGAAGAGTGTCTCCTATAATGTTGAGTCTAAAGACACATGATGCAAAAAATCTTCATGTTTTTAACAGGCTTGAGTGGTTACAGTTTAGTAGTCTGAATGCTCTGCACACTCCCGAAAATTATTTTTGCGTGACTGGTGTTAGATGTTTCTCACCCTGCAACGGACTCTCAGGAACGTACACTTGTTGGCCACAGCAGGCAGTCCTGTTTCTTCTCTGTCAGCTGGGTAACTATTCACATAATAAAATTACTTGCATTTCATTATCTTTACTAGTGAAATAAGTCAGTTTACTTTGCACCACTTTATTTTAGCCATCAACTCAATTCACTTTGGGCTGTATTATTTGTATCATTCTGACTTTAAACAAAGTACTGTGCAAAACCAGAGTCAAGATCAGTCCACAGCCCAATAAACTTTCCAGATTTAACAAGAGAGAGACCTAGACCTTGGCTAGGTGCAAGTCAGTTATGAAGGCCTGAAGATAGGTTGGAAAGTGCCTAAGACAGACTAGAACAAGAGGAAATCTAGCCAGTAGTTGTGAACAGCACATTCAGTAAGCAATGAGAAATAAGGGTGATAAGACTGCGTTGTCAAGTACATTTTATAGTCAGTGATATGAAGACACGTTTGAACGGTAATGGTAAGAGAGGAAGATGTTGAAGAGTAAGTTACGAAATGAGTAAGCCCTTGTGTAAGCATAGGAAAGATGTAGTCACTGGGCAGGCTGAGATGTCAGGGAATGTATGGCTGTCACAGTCGGAAGTGCAGTAACGAGGGAGCTGTTAGAGAGCAGTCAAGGTAATTTTTTGGTTTATTTTCCCCCTATAAGGATGCATTTCCACTCATTGCTTATTTATATTGTTCTTCGTGACTCTCTATTTTTACAAAAGTAATCAAAAATCACTGATAAAGATGGTTTGGGGAATAATAAATATGTAGAAAGTATTTGTCTTAATCAGAAAATACTGTTAACCCTTCCTTGGAGCAGTTACGCTTTTCACTCGGTATTTCTCTTTTGTCTTCTGTTCAGATGTGCTTAACAACTAGAAATTACTTAATACAGAAACTTTATTTTTCTGTAGTTCTGCTATTACTAGACTAATTAGCATTTTCATTTTTAAGGATCAATCACTTAAACTTTAGTGTGGTGATATCTCAGTTCTTGAAATACAAAGACAGTTATCAAAAAAGTAGTGCTAGGTCCAATTCCTCTTGAAAAGTAGGAAGTCAGTAAAGAATTATGAGAACCAACCAATGGTATTAAATTGAGGCTTATCATCCCTTCTTTGTAATCACTCCCACAAATCTTGTCCTTTTTCCTTTCCTCAGTGTATTCCCCCAAATCTAAACAGATTTTTCTATGAAATTTTGTATGCTTTTTAATCTCAAAGGGGGTTTCACAAGGTCTCCTCAATTTTCTCAGTATTTATATACTTCTTTAATTCAGATAGGTTTTGAACTATTTTTGCTGAAATAATTTTTCTTTAACATCCACAAATCGATGGATTTTGTAAGATGTTTTCTTAGAGTTCTGCAGACTCATTCGTAATTTGGCCATCACCATTCTGAATTCCATATTACCCACAGAGGATGGTTAGTAATTTCATCAAGTCTCCAGACTGTGCCTTTTTATATAGCCATCCTGATTTCAAGTTTTACTGATTAAGCTTCCTGCACAGCATAATTTCTGTCACAAATTGTTTCTGACTTTCTTTTCAGTGAGTCTCCCCAGATCTGAGGTAAGAGTCTGTGATTTTTCTCATGGAGACACTGAATAAAATGTCATCTTTTTTTTTTTTTGGACAGTGGACAGAGGAGGAGACAAGACTTTGCTTAGACATTTTCCTTTGTGATACTGGGTACTATGAATGTTATTATATCAATTCAAACCCCAAACAGTCTTCTGCCTTCAGCAGTAAGTCAATAATGCAGCTGCTGAATCCTTAGTGCTGCCTTAGCTTCCAACCCCAGACAGATGAAGAACACAAAATTCTTGGCAATAACGTTCTTTGCTTTTCCTTTTGGCTGTGGTATTATACCCAAAGGAAAGCTAAAAGTTTATATTTACCTTTGGAGGTAGATGTATGGAATTCACTAGGAGGAGCTGCTGAAAACAGTAAATAATTTCCATGGATTCAAAAGTAAGGTGTCTGAAGGCCTGTCATTATGACTGTGCTTTGGGTAAGCATGTTCCCAGCTCACACAATGTTACAGATCCCAACTTCCATCCAGTGAGCAATCCCACCTGGCAGAATAGGTGAATGAAGAAATCCTTGAATTTGAATGGTGTATGTGCCCCAGGTCTCCAGCTGCATGCCAGCTTCCATTACAACAAGCAGATACTGAAGAATGCTTATATGCAGTTTCCCTGTGTGATTTAAAAGCCGTGCAATGTTTATAGCGTGGCACAGGCAGCTCATATATTGATAATCTGTGCAGGGTGCCAGCTGACAAACTGTGTTTGCAGTGCTCTGGTAAGCAGAGATTTTTGAGTTCAACTATGACAGCAAATGTCTGTCAAATAAACCATGTGGGTCACCTCTACCACTACCTTGACCCTTCCCCTCTGGTAACAGGAAAAAACTATATTCCATGGAGCTGATCGAAAAAATTCTGAAACTAAGGAGTACTTTGCTTTTGAGGGTTTTTTTTGAAGTTTCATGTATTTCTTAAGAATATAATGTTTATTTAATACTGTAAATAGTTTTTAGTTTTATTTACCAAAACTGAAGTTTATTGTAATTTTTTCATGGGTATATGCCTATATTGAAATGAACTGCAAAAAATAGTCAGAGCAAATAAAACCCTTTTCCAAATATCACTTTCAGGTCATACAAATGAAAACTGCCTTTTTTATGGATGTGTATTTTTCTTTCCTTTAAAGGGTGTTCTATTTTGAGATTGGTTTCTTTAAATTTTATCATTTTAATTCTGTTATTAAAAATAGTTGTAATGATAAACATTCAACAATCCATAGTTACTAAGTTATTTGATTCAAAATATTAGGTGTTGTCTAGCAGTACAGCTATTAGTGCTGCAAATTATAATATTCAAAGTACATAGGTAATCGATCATGTATTTGTTGAATCGCTCATTCTCAGCTATTTTTCATTGCTATTGCTGATAGGAATCTTCACAAGGATGATTAATGTGTTCTAGGTTAGCATTCTAAAGCCAC
Organism: Rhynochetos jubatus; assembly: GCA_027574665.1. NCBI lineage: Eukaryota > Metazoa > Chordata > Aves > Eurypygiformes > Rhynochetidae > Rhynochetos > Rhynochetos jubatus. The sequence continues at coordinate 17,406,852 of CM050652.1, forward strand.
AAGATTTGCAGCTGCACACTTGCCAAAAGAGAGAAAAGACTTCTGCTCTGTAGTGCATGTAATCAAGCATCCAGCTGTTGAAAATGTTATAAAATAATGAAGCATAATTGGAAAACTCCTAAGCAGGATTTCTCCTCTGTCTCATAGCAGCTGGTACAAGTGGAAAAGTCTAGTAAACAAAAAGTGGTATTACTTCTTCCAGACAGGAGTTAACGAGAAATTGATATATGCATACCCCTAAGAAAAAAGAAAGTCAACGCAGTGGCTGAAGTCAATGTAAGTGGGGAACGGATCATCAGAACTATTGACTGTGAATAAACCACCAGAAGCACAGGCAGACAATGGAAGAAGTAATTTCCCATGACATTACCTGCCAAGGAATAGGTGACCAATAGCAACCCTTCCAGAGGATAATGGAACATTTACTTGGATGCACAGTGAGTAATGGCAAATGAAGTACAGCTCCAAATTGTTTCCTTTTAAAAAACTCCTTAAACTTTTGCAAGAGGCAACAATAGCATAGATTTACACCGCTTCTGGTGTAAGTCAGTGTATCTCCAAGGAATTCAGCGACTCAGTGTTCATATTTATTTGGTGAGAATCTAAACCTAGGGAAGGAAGCTGAAATCCAGAGAACAAACCCTTAGTCATATACATTGTGCCATAAATGCCAAATACACATGGATATAGCTAATCTATTAACCTATGACTGTCCGTGTAACTAAGAAAGTGCTGGCATATGGAAAACAGGAGACTGCAAACCTTTCACATGACCAGCATATAAAATGTTGCACGTTCTGAGTAAACCAAAGCACAGAATGAACTGACTGTGTCAATTAATCTATTTCAGGTAATTGGATCATATAAAGTATGATATGATACACATAACACTTTTTCCTAAAAAGGTACAAGCTCCATCTTCAAGCTATTCATATTTTTCCATAATACTTCAGTTAGAAAGCTATCCTGGCACGGCACTTTTGCAGAGGTTGAATGAAAACCTTTCATTTAGCTGTTACTGTTTATGGCTACTATACGTATATGCATTGTACCAATGAAAATGATTCCATATGATCTCAAATCATACAAAAAAATGCTACTTGAGTCCATGAAATTTGGATTGATAATTATTGCTTGTTCTAATAATATCAGAACAGATTGTGAGTTAACTGGTCACACATAGAAAGCACAAGAGCACCCGGGACTATCTTCACAGACAAAACCTAGGGAGAAAAGTGTATATGATAGTTTTTGATGTATTTCACTATATCTTGATTTGACATGATTACAGTATCTTTGCTTTTATCCATATCTTTTGTTCACCCAGGTATGTGTTAGTAGGATGACACCACCTTTCTTCATAAAACAAGATTTCTAGTATGAAGCAGTGCTTTTGCTCTTGTTAGAGACAAAATCCATGGTTGACAGGTAGCTAATCTTCCTCAATGCTTGGAGGCCTGTTTTAGTTTTGCAGTCTGACAGAGTGCTGACAGAACTAGCAAGTTTTTACAATTCTTTAACTGTTTCTGTCTAATTCCCGACATCCATGTAAGAATGGGATTTATTTAATTATTAGCATTTCTGCCTACTAGCCCTCTTCAGACTTTTCCAAATCTCTCAAAAGCAGTTCAGCAGTTTTACAAATTGTGCTCTGCAAGGCAATTTTTTAGCAGAAGATTATATTTGCTTTTCTCAAATTCTCCTGACTTTCTTAACCTAAAACTGCAGTGAAACACAGAGAGAATAAGTACATTGAATAACAATAGAGAATTTAATTTCAACTTGTATTTAATATTCTTATGCTCTTTCACAGGAACTCGTATTCCTGATGCTGCATTGCTTCTTTCTAGCATAGCAGGAATAAATGAACGTGGCAAATTTTGAGCCTGAAATATTCATGGCAGTAATACTCAAATGATCATACTTAAGGCAATGTTTCACAAAGTGTAACTGTTTTAAAGCAAATGCTGCTCATTCTAGGTTGCAGAAGCCTTGAAAAGGGAAAAAATATGGCATTCCTGTCATATTTGAAAGGATAACATTTATCTTACTTAACTTTGAAACACATGCTTTTGTTTTTACAAGCTTAATATAAAACTTTTGTCAGTGAGGATTTGTATGTGTGAGTAGTCACTTGGTAGCTAACATAGCAAATATACAGTCATAGAGTAAAACTCTAAAGAGCCTGAAAATTGCTAGCTAAAAAGCATTTTGTCAGGAACCTGATCTGATTATCTTATTTGGTTTTTTTTCCCCAATATTTTTCTAAGGCTCTTTCTTTGTTGGGTTTTTTTTTGTTTTGGTTTGGTTTTTTTGTATGGTGTTACCCTGAACCTACTAATTTGGTTGTTGAATATACAGTTTACATGTACACAATGACATCTGTACATAGAAATAGCTAAGGTACGACTGAGATGTCACTGTCTGTGATTGCTGTTAATATTATGTCTTGCACAATAGTCACTATTTGGTAATTAGCAACACCTTGTGTAGCAAGGCACAAGATAGTGGGCCATCCAATGTGAGGTAAAACCAAGGGTGAGGACCCCCAGAGTGGAATTTCTTTCACCTTTCTTTTCCCATATGCCATTCATGTGTGTAATCCAAAATGCCTCTATCGATTCTCTCCACAATCACTGGAGACAAACCACTTGTAAAGTTGATTCATCTTATCTGGATTGAACAGTTGTTTTAGGGTATGATGAATCATTCTTTAGAGGTGTCTAGGTTGACCATGATGACTTTTTTAGATTAGACACCTTGCTTTCAGGTGCTTGGATTTGGAGAGGTAAATCCTACCCCTATACCTTAGTGGATGCTGGAAATCAAGATCTCAAATCGTCTTGTTTCAGGCAATCTGGAGACTCAGATAGACGTCTCTCAAGTAGCTTTACTCAGTTCCTCTGTTTAAAGGTTTCAGCATAGACAGAAGAATTAGGGACAGCAGGATGAGCCATGTGATTTGTGAAGACAGATGTACCAGGGAGCGAATATATGATAAATTGTCTCCAGTTAGTCTCTCCAAAAGAAGGGCTGCTTGACTTTCTTGCAAATAGCCCTTCTTTTGCAAGAGTATAACTTTATATAAATATAAATTCTTTCTTTACATTTCAAATAAAACAAGAGATTCAATGATTTGCTCAGGATTATCATTTTTAAGCAAAAACATGTGAATAACTTAGTGGAATTTAAGACCAGGATTAGAGCATCAAAGAATATACTTTCTGAATAACCCAAGCTCATTACAATCCCTACTTGGTTAAAAGGTCTATTTATGTTCTTACTCTCATGTATACCTATGAAAGGCATACTCTGAAGGTCATTAATGTACTTGGTCTTGCTAATGCCTTGTTATAATGTCTTATTGGATTTCTGCTGTTTCTGCATATGTGTAAGATATATTTCCTGGATAACCACAGAATGTACTAACATACTTTAACTTTTATATGTCTTGAGAAAGAAAATGCTAGTGATTATCTGGGGTATGAAAAAGTAAATTAGAAGTGCTAGTTTTAAACTACACAACTAGATCCTACTTGTGTTGGTTTACCCTGCATGTGGTAGCTAAAGGAAAAGTCTGAGAGAGGATACTCATGGTGGTCAGCAGGAACCTAAGTGTTTGCTTTGGTGGTGCAAATTTGCTCTGACTGTAAGTCAGCTCCAAAATGGTAGGCAGGTAATCGTAGAATCATAGAATGGTTTAGGTTGGAAGGAAACTAGGATCCTCTAGTTCCAACTCCCCTGCCATGGGCAGGGACACCCTCCACTAGACCAGGTTGCTCCAAGCATCATCCAGCCTGGCCTTGAGGACAGTCAGCAAGGGAGCATCCACAACTTCTTTGGGCAACCTGTTCCAGTGCCTCACCACCCTCTCTGTGAAGAATTTCTCCTGATATCTAATCTAAATCTATCCGCTTTCAACTTAAACCCATTATCCCTTGTCCTGTCACTACAGGCCTTTGTAAAAAGTCCATCTCCATCTTTCTTGTAGGCCTCCTTCAGGTATTGGAAGGTGCTATAAGGTGTCCCTGGAGCCTTCCCTCCTCCATCACAGCTGTCTTTCTGCAGAATTCTTGACTGAAAAAGAGTGCTTTTCTTCTATATTCAAACTGATCCATTTTTGTTGGGTCTACAGAATGAATAATGCAAATTTTTGACTATCCGCAAAGTGTTGCTGGGAAGCTATTATCACTATTTAAAAAAGAATGCTTTATTGAAGTTACTGTCAATTAGCTTATCATTGTCTGCGACAATACCTCTGAACAAATGTAGGGTTCTACATAGAAGATAGCTATATACATGCCCTAATTCATCAACAGAAAGAGTGTTCATACCAATCAAAAATCTTAGGGTGACTACTGCAGATGAACATGATGGTACTGCAGATATCCAAGAATATGCCAGATGAATTCTAACCTAAAATATTAAATATGGCCCAATTCATCTTATTGAAAAAAAATACTCCTTGTTCATGTTGTGCCTTATAAACAGTGTAATAATAATTTTAGCTGTTATTCACATGAAAGAACATTTTGTCATTAAAATAACAGCTAACTAAATACTGCAACAGTCACATTAGATTATACTTTTGTTCAGTTCTTCTTTATCCTCCTTACAACAGGTAATAGTCAAGGTCATGTTTCTTATTAGTATGCTAAACCCCACTGCTCTTGCTCAGGAGTTAGTCTGATAACTTATGTGTGTGTGAGAGTGGTAAATATGTGGTACATTTAAAATTTTGTTTCTTTTGTTAAGGAAGGTAGTACACAGCCTCAGTTTTCTTTGGTTTGCTTGTATGATTACAAGGGAGCTTTTAATTTCTCTTCTAGGTCAGAGAGCTGATATTGTCATGCCTAAAATTCATATTTCTGGAGTAGATGGTATTTATGATTTCAGAATCTTTTGGGTAAATTTTCCAGATTCTCTCTGTTGAAAGCATAGCCTTGCTGCCAATTTGTACTAGATGTTTGAAGTACTGGAACTCAAAATACCTATGGAAGAATAATCCATGATGAGGAGCTGACGTTCAATGTATAGTTTGGATTTTACACCTATATGGTATGCCAAAAGCAGAGGGGTCAGGCAATGTAGCCAATACTTTGGTGACAGTTCAACTCATCTCTCCAGGTCTCAGCTCCATCTCATGCATCCAGCATGATCAGAAAGCTGTGAGGAATGAATCCTCCAAGCTCTTGGTACTATTTCTTCCATAGTTTTTATCCAGAAGTTTGCACAATCCTGAAAAACACAACATGCCTCCCAACTTCCAAATAGGCTTGCATACAAAGAAACCTATGACTGTTGAAGACTTTCTCATTAAACTTCAACACCAAAACAATACCTGATTAGCCAAGAAAGCCTTTCAGGTTCTTTACACAAGTCTTTCCAATTTAAACAGTGGTTTGTCTTTCCTATCCCATTACTGTCAAGCATCTGTAGCTCTTGAAGCTGCAAATGTCTTTGAAAAGGTGAGCTTAGTATACCTGCTTAGACCTTGCCTGCCTGTATCAGCAGGTAGCTTGGGGAAAGAATATTTACCAGGAAGTGTGTTTATTTGATTGAGATATTATAAAATTATTAACATGATACCTTCATTGTCAACTGTTATTTTGTCTTGTAGAGCATATAATAAATCGTGCCTAATGTACAGATATGCACAACTTAGTTTGAGTGGCATGTCATTGTGTTTCACAATGAATAGGCCAGGAACCATGGTATACCTATATATGACCACTGTTTATTTATTAAGAATAGCATCTCACATTAAACTTCAAGTCAGAAGGACTAACGTGTTGAGTGAATCTTTGCCTGCACAGAAGGTAATGTTCTCTTATACTCTTAAGGACATTTACACTCAACCGCTCATTTACTTTTATCCATGTTTTGTTATTTATCTTCTTGTGATAAGGTAAGTAACAGGAAAAGGAAAAGGCTATGTCAGAAAGAAATTGATAGTTTCTCATCTTGATCTTTTGGTCTTGTTTGTATTTAATTTATTTCTTAGCTTAGTTTCCTAGATCTCTCAAAGCTTGTAAAATTTCTCAGTGTTCAGTTCCTTGATTAAACATACTGTGAAGCTGAAATTTTATTATCTTTAGCTTAAACAGGTGGGTGAGTTTACTCCTGGAGGTTATTGTCTTAAAAAAGAAAAATTAAAGGAATGATCTTCAATTGAGTTTAACACAAATTTGATTTACGATTAAGTTGTAAAAAGCAGTCATTAGACATATTTTTTACTATATTTTATCCACCACACTATGCTTGCTCTTGAATTATTCATATAGCAAAAAGATGTATGTTTGGTTAACATTCAAGCCCAAATTAAACTTTATTTGTTAATCTTATAATTTCCTGCTAAGTACCTTGTGAAAGATTATAATTTTAAATTGAATTGGCTCGCTTCCCTTTCTGCAGAAAAAAAAAAATCCTAAGATTAGTGACACAGAGATATAAAACACCAACAAAGCTACTAAACCAGCACCACAGTAATAGACAAGGTAACTGGCATTGTGTGAAATGGTAGCTGTAAAAAAGCAACACACTCTGTATTGCCCAGGTACAAAGTGTTATAAAAAACCCCAACACTGCAGTCCCAAAGACATGATTCCATTTACTCTGTTTTGTAGGAAATTTACCATAAAATATCCAATATCTGCTGGAGGGCCAGCAGAGCAAAAGCAATCCAGGCGGTTTCTGAAGTACCTGGGTGTGTTAAATTCGCGACACTGGTGAGAGTGCTGTTGATGAAAGGACATGCTCTTCTGGACCTGATCCTTACAAATAAGCAATGTTAGCTGTTGGCTGCAGTGGCCATGAGATGGTCAAGGTCAGGATCCTGAAAGGAAAGATCAAGGCAAACAGCAGGATTCTAACCCTGGACTTCAGGAGAGTAAACTTTGACCTGTTTAGGGGCCTGCTTGCAAGAATCCCATGGGAAACCATCCTGGAGAGAGGAGGGATCCAGGACAATGTTTTTTTTCCAAATAACACCCTTTCCAGTCTCAAGAATGGTCCATCCCAGTGAGCAGAAAATTAAGCTGTGGGGACAGGAGACCTGCATGGATGAACACAGCCCCTGATTAAACTCAGGCATGAAGAGGACACATGTAAGAGGTGGAAGCACAGTCAGGTTACCTGGGACTAATTCAAATTTGCAGAATCATAGAACAGCTGAGATCGGAAGGCACCTCTGGACATCATTTAATCCAACTGACTTGCTCAAAACAGGGTCATCTGTAGAAAGCTGCACAGGGCTATGTCCAGCTGGGTTTTGTATATCTCCAAGGATGGACAATCCACAACATCTCTGAGCAGCCTATTCCAGTGTTCAATCACCCTAAGTCAATCACAACAGTCCAACAGCTATGCTCTATGATCAAATATTTTAAAACTTTGTATTGAATAAAGTGTTGTAATTAAAATACATGGAGTATGCTTTTCCTGATAGCCAAGAGTGCAGTCTAATTTCTATTGTACAGATACCTTTTTCCACACCTACTTTTCTAGGAATAAAAAGCCAGTACCTAACATCTGTGTACAGAAAATGGAGAGCAGTAGGTATCTTTGAAGACCTCTAGAGGGAGTTCCTGTCTGCCTAGTTTTAGGTCCTTAAATAAGGCGCACTGATGCCTTCTAAGAGTGTGCCAGTCATTACTGTTGTAAAATAGAAGAGATGAACCTATGTAGAAGAATGCAGTGAGGCAATGAATTTGGGAAGTTGCAACTTAATTCCCTTCCAATAGTGACTTCTTTAAAAGTATACGAGTACTGACTGTACGAGTTCAATAAGGGCTTTCATTGAATAAATCAGTTTGTTCTTTCCATCCCACAAAAATACCTATAAACCAAGAAGACTGCAGTTTTTTACTTCAAACAGTCCCATTCATCTTCTTATGTGTATGGCTAAGCTACTTCTCTACTTCAAAAATCTTGATATGTGATGATGTAATCTTTTGTGTGAAAGGTGAATAGCTGTAATGGCTACTTCTGCAATTATTATCCTGTTAAAAGCGAACTCCATAAATGCCAATTTGTTGTTACCTTACAAAAATCACTGGCATATGCAACTGTTGCAGAATTAAATGCTCTTCAGTCCGCTCCTTAAGTATATATCTGCAGGCATAAAACTCATGCCTTGATGGCAGGGTAAGAATACACCTTGCTCTTTCACTGGGCTGCAGGTCTCCATGCCCTGTGCTTTGGTGATGCTTACCCAGTTATTCTGCCTAAACTTAGAAACATTTACCTCCTGGGGGGCAGACCTATCGCCAATTATGTATATAGTAACTGGACAACCTTCTTAAATGAAAATATAATTTAACCTTAATGGTAGCAATAAAACTGAGTGTAGGAGCAAAAGCATTTCAAAACACTGCTTTAATCTGAATAAACCATTATAATCTGAGGTAATCCTAACTGTAATGCAGACTGATGTAGTTTTCTACACCCTCATCTCAGCTTTGTTCCATCAATCTGTAGAGCTTCCCAGCAGCAACCTTTTCACCCCTTGGGAACAGTCTCTATTTAACTATTAAATGCCTTCGTGATGTTCTGTTTCCACACACAGGTAAATTAAACTTGGAAACTTGTCTCTGTGTGATGGTATGATCTTTGAAAATAACAGTCTCATCACATTTTAATCACCCTGAAATGTTTATCAGAAAATTGCTGCTTGTGGGTTAATTTTCCTTTTCTCATTCTTTCAGCCTCATACTGTTAGATTTAAATAATACATTCATATAATGAATATCCAAGTAATTTTGTCACATATGGTACAAAAATGTTTTCACAGATCAGTGCCACATTCACCTCAGTTCAAGAATTTGAGCATGCATCTAAGTTTGAGAAAAATACTGTTGTAATGAGGCATCCAGTGTAGGGGTAAGCTAATCATCTTCACTCCCTTTGCTATCTATGAAGAGAGATAACTATTTCATCCTTCGTATTTTAGACACTTAGATTCGGTGAAGCCAAAGGAGAAACCCATGTTTGAACCTTGCTGAATGTTTTGTCCTTATTCATGCTGTTTCTCTTTCTCTTGGCCTGGTATGAAATGACTGAATGTTTATGGTTTCCCTCTGCACATGGAGCACATAGCACAAATAATGTTACTAGTTCATTAAGGCACCACCTAAAATTTGAAATATGAAATGTAATGCAAAACTAATATTAGATATGGCCTCTTTTATTAGTTTTGACAAGTGATTCTTATCATTTGAACTTCATCTGCTGTGCTTAGAAAATGCATTAATTTTTCCCTTAAAGATTATCATACCCTAAATTCAAGCAGTTTAGGGTGATTTTTCTAATCAGTATGTTAGGTGTTTTAAATATTGCCTTTACCTACAGGTATTACTTGCTCCTGTTTGCCTGTTGGAAAGTTTTACTTTGTTAACTATGTTATTATTCCCCATTCTTGACACCAGACTTGAATCTATTCATTACGTATTAAAAGCCAGTAACCACATGGATTATTAGAATCCATAAGGGGGAAATTATGTTCCCTCTTTTTTGCCTAAGGTAAGACATGATCTCTGATTGTCACAGCTTTACAGTTTTGTCCTTAGTAGCAAAAGAATGATTCAGTCAAAAGCCGAATAAGGAGCAGGGAAATGAATTGGCTTTGATTTGTGTTTGACAATTCAGCATGTTTACTCAGTGAACACAAATTGTGTGTTCACTAATTTGTTTCTATACTTTTTTCCTATTTCTTCTTTTTTCTGTAGATACACACCCACAGACTCGTGTGTTCATATATTCACAAAATAGAAAATGAGATCTTGATATATACTGATTAAGGTTACAGCCATAAAAATTGTTTTCTTTCTTCCTTGTCACTACATACTAAATACCACTCATTCTTACAACAGAAACAACAAGTGGAAGTTCATTGCATTGCCTTTTTCAAAAATCTACCTGGCAGTAATGATAAAGCTTCCACTGATCTGACAGACACAGCGTACAGCCCGTATTTTAATAACTTAAGCAAAATAATTGGTGACTTCATATTCTTAATTTTTTTTTAAACCTCAGAAGTCTAGTTACCTTCAGATATGCAGAAACCTCCGTGTCTCAGAAAGCTGATTTTTCATGTCCAGTGATTAAAGCCATGTACACACATATATGCATAATAAATAGCATGTGGTTAATTTACTTTTTTGTGGGGTCTCTTTTTCTTCTCAACCATACTTATTAAAGATTGAGAAGAGTTGCATGCGACCAAATTTACAGATTCTTATGGACAGGTATAAAATCTTTGCTTGACAAGTTTTTGATGTCATCTTGTTGTCTCACTGTTTTAGTGACAAAGAAGAAGTAATTAAAATTTCACAGTACGTTTGCCTTACAGGTACTACTGATTTACTGAAGTAAACCAATATTAAGTTGGTGCATTGAAGTTTGGGTTCAAATGGAGAGGTGCATTGCAACAGACGATAATTTATTCTTGATAATGTCACTTAATACAGACAGCAGATAGCATTTTCACTCTGGAATGACAGTAAAAGAAGCTGAGGTTGTGTGAGTGCACTTGGTAAGTGTTCATAACATATATGTAAAAACATAATTTTGGGGCTGGGGGGAAGAGAAAGGAGAAAAAAAAATATCTTCAGAGGAATTTTCATGTGTTATTATGGATCTGTAGCTGGACTTGTCTGTCAGTCAGACGACATAACAGATTAAAACTGCATCCCCTAAGTGCAATGTCTTTCTAAAACTGAATCTTTTAAAAGGGATAAGAATAGCGAAGCTGAAGTAATCTGGTTATCATATTTTTATGTGTTCCTGTATATTAACATTACCTTCTGTTCTTTAGAAGGATATTTTTGCAAATGTAAAGTGTGTTAGAAGAAAGAGATGTTTTTCAGCCTATTTATTAGTTCAGGTGCAGTATATCAATAAAGCAGCAGAAAAAGTGCAGCCACTAAAGAAATGATTTATTGATACTTTAGGCTTGTTAAAACAGGTTAATGTCAATGCAATTAACTTCTGGATCAAATCAGTCCACTGGAGAGTGAAAACTGACAGAATGGCTTTAAAACCACATCCCAAACAAAATGAGAGCAGCAATGGTTGTTCAACCTCGGAGGAAGAACCAACTAGCAATATAAGGCTGAACCTCTTTCGGTAAAAAAATATGACTTTTTGAAAGAAATTATTAAAATAATGGTCCCCTGAGAAGCAGACTGATCAAACAGTTTCAGAGCAGTACAGAGAAATGGAACACAGGATAACAAGACAGCATATAGAAATTAGAAATTAGACAAAGCTCGAAGTAACAGTGCTGCATGATCAGCAAATGGCCAGGTTACAGGAGGTCAGCTTCACTTGCAAAATATTATATGCTAATTACATTGATTGGATGAAATTCTGCCAGGAAAGTGAATAAATTCTTCATAATTTACTCAATTATGTAATGCCATTATAAATTAGCAAAGAAGTTTGTTAAAATGTTCAGACTGCTTCTTAAAGTGAAAGTTAAAGTGTATGTAAACCAAGGAAGGTTAAAATTAACACCAAGAAAATTTAGAACTGTGAAAATGTGCTAGAAAGAAAAAGCAGATAATAAAAAAAACTCACATTGCAGCCATTTAAATAAATTTCCATGTGCAAAACATCATATCACATATTCAAAAGCAACTTTTCTCTTTTAAGTTTTCAACATGATAATGTAACAGCAATTGAGTTCAGTCATATATATTTTATGTTTGATAAGTCAGTGCTTCTCCTGTAAGTGGTGGCTCACAGAGTTTCAGCCAGTCCTCTTCTGTCTGTCCTTTAATACCCATGGCCAGTAACAGCTGCACTGTTGGGCTCCAGGCTGGTGGTATCAGTGGTGTAAAAAGAACTTTAAGAAACTATGAAGTAATTTCCACACTGAAGTGTGAACACAGGAATCAGAGAAAGGATCCTGAATGAACTTCTACAATCCCTACAGCAGGAGGTACAGTGGGGTCTGGAGGTACAGGGTACAGGGCTGTATTTCCTTTGGTGACGGTAGCCCTAAAATACATTTGCTTTTGACAGAATCAGAGGTGGCATAAAGAAATATTTTGTGCCCTCAAACCTTTAAATTCCATCTGTTGTGGTGTTTCCCAAGAGTTGCGCTGCACACATTTGGTGGACCCTTTGTAGGCAGGGAATTATGAATAGTGAAATGGCAACAGGATATGAAAATTGTAGTATCGTTATAACATCTCACATATCATAACGGACTGATAAAATTTGTTTCTTTTCCCATGGAAAGTGGGATTTTAATGGAAAATTTTGGAGTAAAATCAAATCAGTTTAATGTCTTTGGAATTCAGTAGAGAACAAAAAAATTATTTGGATCTCTTCTGGTAAATATTCACACATGCTCAAACCAACAAAGTGTATCATTGGCTGAGGAAGAGAGAGGTTTGGCAATATGATCAGTAGGATTTTCTTCTTTTTCTTTTTTTTTTTTTTTTCCTTTTCTGTCTTGCTACTTCACTGAGACGAATTCAGAAAAAATGTGAACTTTAAAGCATCAGCATAGATTTAGGCAAAAATATAAAACTAAGAGGTAAGAAAGATAAAAATAAAAAAGGAGTGAAAGGCCTCTTGGAATTCCTGCCACTTACATCTTTTTAGTAAAGCTGTACCTTTGTGCAGAGTCCTTAGCAAAGTAAATGAGCAAAAACCAAGGAGAGCGCAGGAAGGGAGGGGTCAGGTACTTGTGGTTGTTAGTAGGGAAAGGGAGCCCTGGCAGAGAGACACTGGCAGGGGTTGGAGGGATGCTGTGAATCCCTCGTGAGGAAAAAGAGAGAGAGAAGGTTGAAAGAATTGCCTGAAACAGAGGGAGATGAGCGGATATCATGTAGGAATTAGTGAAAGAAGATGGAAGTAATCTGGCCTTCAAGAGTAGGAAAGTGTGAAACCTGCTAAAGTGTTTGGAGGCAAAGCTTCTAATCTTTAAATTATTTATTAGACTCATTTGGAAAATTGGATGAAAATAATCTTTAAAATACCCCAAACCTCAGGTTAACGATTTCAGCAAGGTCAACGTTTTACAACCTGGCTGTAAAGAGTTCTTCCACTATTTCCATTTTCCCTGATAATATTAAATCCTGTTCAAAGAGCGAAGAAGATAGCAAAGTTAATTGATGATGGTGCTTTTAATTATACACTTCTTTCTTGGAAGCAACAATATTTCCCAGCTCCTCAGATTAATTTCTCTGTGATTGTGACAAGACCATGAGTCAGGCAGAACTATGAAGTACATATTTCTAGAACTTCTTGTTCCCCCAAATATCCCAAAATATCTAAAAGCCTTTTAACACAGAAAGCCTAATTTTGTTTAAATAAAAAATAGTAGCATATATGTGTATTTAATCTGAGAATAACTGAAGCATCTAGAGTAGAAATAGTAATTTTTTTTTTTTTTTGTAACTCTCCCCTTTCCCACCATGTTCTTGCTTCATGATCTTCCAAGTGGCAGCAAACTTAGAGCACCCATGTCCCAAAGAAAATGCATCTGCCTGCTGTGAGCCCTGTGTTCAGTTCTTGAAAAACTACAGTGATGGGATATCACCCTATTATTCTGCCCTAAATGTCACTATTAGGAACAAAACCTATAGTTTATGGATATTAGCTATTTTTCCTGGGATTTTGCAGCTTCTAAGAAACCTTCTGGTGATAAGAAGTTGCATAAAAAATTATTTTATGTATAAAGCATTGCAATCACTTCTCAAAAAATATGAGAAATCTAGTTGCTTTTGATTTGTTGTCCTGTATTTTAACATGGTTTTTGTTGATAATGAGTTGCTGCCAGCTCCTTGTTGCTGAAAGCTTTGGGAGACACATTTCATAGGATGATAATGCTAAAAGCATGACAAGACCACTGTTGGGTGTGACAGGCATATATGAACCCTGATTTTCCTGTCTGTTTGAGAAATACCTGACACAAGTTGGGCAGAGAGGGATGAGAAAACTGATTCTGGGACTAACAGGAGTGTCATCTGTTTGCCGGAAGAAATTAGAACTTGTTGAGAACTGTTTTAGTTTGTGTTGAATGCTGACATCCACCAGGAGCCATTATAAAACCCAGGGATGAGCTATATTCAGGTATTCCTCTGCCAATCCCATCTCTTATGTCTGAAAATGAGGAAATTATTTATCAGGATATATCAGCAAACAATTGTGCAATATTATAACACCGATAGTAGAGCAACAATGCGAGACCTTATATAAGGACATCCAGATAAATCCTTTTGAGAATGTAGTTTAGACATCGCTACTTCAAAAGAAATGTTCATGTAACAGAATTGGAAGAAGACACAGGAAGGAGAATGTCTTGTATCTCTCTGTGGAAGGATATATTGGCTACTCAAATGGCACTTGCACATGTACTTTTTGTACTGTATGTTTTAACAAAATCCTGACATATGGAAAATGATTAAGCTGGCAAGAGCTAACAGAGGCTTATTCCATGACTGTTCCATGAGGAAGAACCTTTCAGAGCCACAAGTTTCTTGTGCTTAGTCCTATTACATAGCATGGATAATGGAGACTCAGAATATTTCCTTGATTAGCAGTCTTACAGAAAGTATTGAAAACTACCAGACTTGTGACAGGCACTTAACTGTCTTGACTTAGCATGTTCTCCTCCTGTGACTGCTACCCTTGGATGACTATCTCTGAATTCAGTATTTCCACCAATTCTTTGTTTCAGTAATTTAATCAAAACTGTAACTTCCTCGATGGTTAGTGTCATGTCAAGAGTTTTACTAAAGCTGAGGTATTGCACCACTATGGTTTTCCCCTTCCAATAAAACCTATCAGGTTACACATCAAAGAAGAAAATTAAATCATTGAACCATAGAATCACATAGGTAAGAAGGGACCTCCAGAGGTCATCTAATCCAAACTCCTGCTCCAACAAGATAAGGTTGCTCAGGGCCATTTCCAGTCAAATTTTGCATATCTGTAAGGATAGAGGCTCAACAGCTTTTCAGAATATTTTCAATATTCTGATGGTAGAATACTTTTTTCCATGTTCCCATGTTTCATCTTATGTTCATTCTTTTGTGTCTTAGTGCCCTTGGCAAATAATCATTGATTTTGTATTTATATAACATCCTCAAAGGCTAACAGACCAATTGTTTAACAATTTGATTTTGCACCTTTCTGAGGACTAAATTTATGAAGTTGAATTTTTAACAAGAGAAATTGTTTCTGCATTCTTTTAATTACAGAAAATAACTTCTTGTCCATGTGTTTCTAGCATTGGCTAAGTTCTGAAATACAGCTGCTATCAAACTTTCAGATCTGCCATCATCTTTACATCATTTGCCATGAATTTTCAACATGTAATCCAGGAAATACTTCCAGTGACATTAAAGTCTGACAGTGTTTGATAGTCTCATTGACCAATAGGTTTCCATGAAGAAAAAAGGCAATATTTTGTGTGCAGACAAAAGCCTTTCTTACAGTTATTTAGATTTATTTACTTTTATGTCAGGGATATTGTAACCGGAGCTTTCTTACAGCTATTCAGATTCACCCCAGGATGTTTGTTCTGAATCTGGGGATTTCAAGTCTTAAGGTGTTTATTTTTCTTCTGAAGAATCTGAAGCTGTCACCACTGTCAGTATGGAAACACTACAGCAGAGAGAGTTGTGATCTGACCCAGCATGGGAACTCTTTCCAGTCTAAGTCCAAAGGCTATGCGTAGAGTCACTCTACACAGAGAGGCACAGAAAGATAGCTGTGGAGTCTCAGTTTCTGCTTCCTTACACTTTCATAAGATGTTGCTTTCTTTTCTTGATCTCCTTGGTGAAACAATTAGCCTTGTGTGCATAAATGAAGGTTTGGCAGAACTGCCTGGGCAGAAAAACTTCTTGTGTATGTTATCATTTTTTAAGAAACATGTTTTTCAGAATTAGGCTGATGTTTTACGACAGGAGCAGTAAAATAGTGGAGGCACGGGATATATCCTTGGTTTTCCAGCTTAGGGCACCTACTGAAAGTGGATATGGATTCACCAGTAGCCTCTCTGGTGCCATCTGGGAATAGAGAGGAAGAGGTGAAGGGAATGGGTCAATTCCAGGCTGCATGGCTGGGTAGCTGTTTTCTGTCTGCAGCAAACAGGCCTGTCCATCAGCCTGCCAGCTGGTGTTACTCATGTATTACTTTGCACAACTTAGAATAAGACTTTAATCATGTTTTTCTCTTGTTCTGTTTTGGTTTTACTGCCTTCTCGAAGCATAGCACAGATTTCTAGGGGTACCCTTAAAAAATGGCACCAGGTATGTCAACAGGCTGCAAGTAGGTGATTCTACGTTCACTTTTTATTCAGTGTGGGAAAAAGCCACATCTGAGACACCAGTCACAGACCCAGTCACAGTCAGAGACCCATAAAATAGACTCTTTTCATCCTATGTTCCTTTCATTTGTACTTTACAGATATCTCAAAATGCACAAGGATTTTTATTGGGATATATATGCACATGTTTTGTGCTGCAGTGTATGCTCACTAAGGGATCCAGAGAGGATTCAGACAATCCTCTATCAACACTCTACTCTGAGCCTCTGTTACAATACTGTCTGGCTCCTCTATGCACCAGCAGGCAGACATCTGGGTCAATAAGGCAAAATCTAGCTGAAGACAACTTTCCTGCTCATTAGGAAGTTAATTATAAAACTAGGTTATTTTAAAATATATGTTTTAGTGGTACTTTAAATTAAAATACAATTTCAGTAATGTAAAGTCATGACAAATACATAAAAATTATATTGACCAGACATAACTAGAAATTGTTTTACCTAAATGAGCTTGATGTGTTGTCTTCAATACTATCAGCAGTGAAATACATGTTTCCTTCCAGATATTCTGGGGGAATATATACTATGTTTTGGTGTAACTTAAATGGCCACTGGATGTTACTATTACTCTTCTAAAATTGAGCTTTCGATGTATATTTTCTGGCAATACAGCAACCGGTTATGAGAAGCCAAATTTAAGCATCTGAGTCATCTCTAGTAATTTTCAGTTGTTATCACTTTTCATATGACATGTTATCAATACCTCCAATGGTAATAGGTATCCACTTTTGTATGTGCAGCCTGTTTCTGTTTGTGTTTTGCTTGCTTAATTCAACAACTGCTTTATCTATGCATTTTGCTTTGCTTTCTCCAGGAAAATGCCTGGCTTTAGGAGCTGCTAATAACTTACTAAGTACCTATGGCTCTCACAGTTGCCAAATATATGTTCTATTCTGTATGTATCATGAATGTTCCATCTATAACAGAACAGAGGTAAATAGTCTGTAATATATTTTAATGATGGTTGTTTGTTAGCTTCATTTATATTATATCAATCCCTACATAATTTTATCAAATATTTTTAATTTTATAATATTTCTGCTCCTATGAGCAAAGAAGGTAAGCCACATAAATATATTAATGTGAGAAAGATTTAGGGAAGAATCCTAGGAGCAATTTTCATATATTTTCATCTATTTACCACCCCTTGTGCATTGCTAAAAAGGTACATGTTTCCTAAAAAATTATGGATTAAGACAAATACTGTAAGGAGAAGATGCCATTTCTAGTCCATACTATCCTTAGATAAGTAATATGATTGTAAACTCATAGCAGTTGTAGGTTAAAATCTGGCTTTCAATGGAAACCTTGTATTTGTATACCATATATAACACACATTGACATCCCTCATATCTCAGTTTGACAGGCACTGATCAACAACTACAGCGACTACAGTGGCTGCACTAGCTCTTCATAGCTCTGCAATCTTGTAGTAATTTACGAAACTATTAAATACAGCACTGTGATGCAATATTTCTACACTTTTTGGTTATTTGTCTTGCTTGTACATAATTGTGAGATACTTTCATCTGTGTTTTCTTTGTGACAAGATAATCCAAATAAAGTATACAAATAATTTGTTGTTTATTTCTTGTTTTGTCTCTGTGTTTGAATGTACCTAGCAAAAAAGCACATTTTCTTTTATCCTGTTTCAATAAATTGACCATCCATCTCTTCAGCAGTATTTTTATGATAAATATTCATATAATTACCATTTAAGTCTTCTGAAAGATGGATTTTAAATGAAATAGATAATTCATACTGATTCTTACTGCCTGCTTTCTTCTCTTCCTGCGTTTTTGTTAGAGAAAAGTTCTACAATGAGGTAAAGCTGCAAGGAATATTCTTTGAAAAATTATAAACTAAAACCAGGTCAGTCTAGGTGAAAAAAAATATATAATAAATCTTATGATACAAAGAAAAAAATTCACAGAGCCAATTCTAGTTCTTGACCACAACAAAACTGTGAGAAGACTGGGGTCTTCATACTTCACTACTCAGAAAACTTGATATTGCCCTTGGAAAAACTGTGATTTCTCTCAATGCCTACTTTTAACCATGTACCTTCCGTGCCAACTGGCTGGTTTGCAAATTATGCTATACAGCATCTTGGCAATTACCTTTACTACTTCATTAGTAGTTCACATACAGGACGGAACTATTCTGCTACACAACAGGTTCTTCCATGTTCATGTTGAGTGACAGTACATGTAATCAGCAATACTTATAAATCCAGGATATCTCTTAATCATTGTACTTCAAATGAGAAGTTCTACCTGAGAGAATAAGTTGAATAAACCAAATAATAAATATGTGAATATCAGCATTATGTTTGCTCTACCTTCTTATTATCCATTTCCATCATCAAATATTTCACTCAGATTATGAATTTTAATATCTGATTGTCAACTCACATTCCTATTCTAAATTTCCTTTTCTGATTACTAAATGGATAGTTATTAAATCAATAATTTGGAATATTAAATATTAAAAGTATGTCAATATGTGATTATTAATGGATGTAAGTATTTGTATGATTAAACCTATAATTGTAAGTTGTCTTGGGGCTGAACCTGTATTATTTTGGGCAATGACATTACATCAGAACAATGGAGACCATCCCCTGACTTCGATATCTGGTTTCAGTGTATAATAGTAGCCATGAAGAGTTCTATAATGTTTATGCTAAACTGCCAGCACTTAATTTTTTTCAGAATGTGAGTCCATTGGCTATTTGATTCAGAAAATGCCTGTATCTGCTCTTTAATCTACCACCTGCTGGTGTATTACTATTAAGGCTACAGGGGTCTTTGAGGAATGGCCTACAACCTTCTGTTATATAATCTGGAATCACATTCGCTTTTTCATGGTTGCATGACATTGGTGGCTCATACACATTCTGTGACTGATTAATAGATCCAGCTGCTTTTCCTTCTTTATTGTTTCCAACTGAGAAGCTCCTGGATTATAGAAGAAATTCTCATTATTAGTCCCTGCATGAATGACCTTTACTTTCTGCAGTTAAATTTCATCCATATTTCTATTATTCCATTCCTTAATGTCATGGAGTCCTTCCACTACAAGAATCTGATCTTCCCATGCTCGCAGTGCTGCCAGTTTTGCATCAGCAAGTAAAATTCCTTTACATTTTTCTTTCCAAGGTTAGTAATTAAAATATTAAATGGATGTTGAATATTGCTTCAGTTTCTACTTAGAGCTTCATCTTCTCTTACAGATTTTTGAAATTTCCTTTTGAGTCTATTTTGCTCTTCTTAACCTAGTTCTGTTCTTTCCCTTACCATTAACAACGTCCAATAGAATACCCTGTGCCACCAATATCTACTTATCAAAACAGAGGTTTAAAGTGTATACTGTATACTATAGTGTATACTTGTATATTGCAAAATACACTTGCACCTAGTGAAGTGATATATTTATTTTTAAATGTCTGATGCATTTATTATAATCTGTGTCTTAGAAACAGTCCTAGGGGAGGGTGGAAGTCTCTAGAGTGCTTCTCCAGCATTTGGAACAATGCTGCTGGAAATTGTCTGGGGCGGTCGTGTCTCTCACTAGCTACTCCAAATTGGAGTAATTCCCTTGATCTGCTCCATTTGAAACCTGGGGCATGTCCTGACATCAAAAATATTCAAAATCTGTAGATTTCCCCCCCAGTTTCTTTGAAAATCCATTTCATCCCTAGCTTCACAGTGTGTATGCTTGCTCCTGGCAGACTCCATACTGACTTTCCTCTGGATCTGTTGTAGTGACAGGTTTAGTTAGTCCTTACCAAGAATTCACAAATCACAAAAAGCTGCCTCTCATCTTAAAGCTCAGTTCTGAGTTATTTCTCCTGTCTGTTGACTATCCTGCCTTCTCTTCTGTGTAACGTCTTTGTTTATACTTGGGCAATTTCTCATAGCTATCTCCATTATCTCTTCTCTTAAGGGACTAGCAGTTTCTCTCTTCTGTCATCCTATCTTCTCTTTCAACATGTTTCTCCTCATTGCTGCCCAGTGCAGCATAGCTATTCCGAAGCTAGCTAGTTAATCCTCCTGCCATGTTCTCATAGTTGTTCTTCTTTTCGTTTATTGATCTACCATTCAGGTTCTGTTGTTCAGTAAATGCAAGTCGTCAGTTTTTTATGCTGCTTTCTCCCTTCCATTTATCTTGACATTCCTGTCTTAACTGTGCTCTGTTTTCCAAGTCCATGTCCAGCCTTCATTTCTTCTCCTCCATGAGCTCCACTGGGAAAACGACACACAAACCTAGGTTCTATCAGTCACTTGCTCAGAGAGACTGTTCTTCTGACAAGTTTCATTGCATCTCCATCTTTTTGGTGAAGTCACCGTAACTGTTCACTGTTACTTGTTGCCTGAGTAACAGTGTTTGTCTCTCTTACCTTGCTTTTAAAGAAAATCATAGGTAGGTTAAAGTTGCTTTACACAAAGTCAGTGTTTTCTCTGATGTGCTGGTCTCATTGCTCACCAATCTTCATGTTACAGCCAGATTTTTAAGTCTGTGAGTTTACAATCTATATGACAGCTCCCCCCTCCCCCCACACCCCTGCCCCCCCCACCCCAAAGGAAGAAAAAGATTGAAATAAACAGAAAGGAATTAAGTATTTTTCCAAGTAATTTCACTTCTTTTTAGCTGAAATACATGGTAACGCAATGAAAGGGGTTTTTTTGTGGTGGTTGTTTTTTTTTTAAAAAAATATTTGCTGTTCCTCTTCTGTTGTTAATAAAAAATATCCATATATGCATATTTGTCTCCTATTTACCAGCAGAGGTATTCTAGCAAATAATGTTTTTCCATATCTGTCAGATGCAATTCTCTACACAACACCTGGAGAAGAATGTAGTAAAAGTAAATCATTAGAGACAAGGTGAAGTTTGTTCTCTGTTTCTATAATGCATTTCACTGCCCTGTTCTTTCAGAGCATGAAGCTGTAATCCAACTGATCTAACCCATGAAAAGGCAAAATACTCTGCTCCCTCTAATACACTTGTAATGTCTTTTCCTCTTGGTGATTGTATCTGACAACTATATTTCTTCAGTAAAGAATTTAAAAATAAGAGACAGAGGTTGAAGAATGTGGTTTCTCCATTTGGGCTCATATTAGGATACTTAATAAAATAGGCTTTAATTCTATTACACTCTCCAAATGTATGTGTGGATTTGTAATTCTTTGATGTAAAGTTACTGAATTTTGAACTCTAACTAAATCCAGAAGTTTTAGAATTCTGAAGACACCTCAGTATTTAAGATCATAGAATCATAGAACGGTTTGGGTTGGAAGGGACCTTAAAGATCATTCAGTTCCAACCCCCCTGCCATGGGCAGGGACACCCTCCACTAGACCAGGTTGCTCAAAGCCTCACCCAGCCTGGCTTTGAAGACAGCCAGGGATGGGGCATGCATGGCATCTTTGGGCAACCTGTTCCAGTGTCTCACCATCCTCTCTGTGAAGAATTTCTTCCTGATATCTAATCTAAATCTACCTGCTTTCAACTTAAACCCATTACCCCTTGTCCTGTCACTACAGGCCCTTGTAAAAAGCTGCCCCCTCCAGCTTCCTTGTAGGCCCCCTTCGGGTACTGGAAGGCTGTGATAAGATCGTCCCAGAGCTGTCTCTTCTCCAGGCTGAACAAGCCCAACTCTCTCAGCCTGTCCCCATAGCAGAGGTGCTCCAGCCCTCTGAGCATCTCTGTGGCCTCCGCTGGACTCGTTCCAACCAGTCTATATCCTTCTCATGCTGACGGCCCCACAGCTGGACACAGCACTCCAGGTGGGGTCTCACGAGAGCAAAATAGAGGGGGAGAATCCCCTCCCTCAACCTGCTGGCCACACTTCTCCTGATACAGCCAGGATCTGGTTGGCTTTCTGGGTTGCCAGCACACACTGCCAGCTCATGTTCAGTTTTTCATCCACCAGATGAGAAAATTTTCCACATTTCATCCACAGGGAATTTTCATCTTAATTTATGTCTGTCTGAGAAGAATCCTGTTCCCTGAAAATTTCTTCCCGTTCTGGTTTGTCATTGTTGGTGAAAGAAGAGACCTATTTTCTTAGCATGAACTAGAAAACTGATCACTGTTAGACCTAAGTAATGTCAACATCTGTGTTTTTTACCTAAACTAGTGCCAGAGAAAAATTATAAGGAAAGTAAAATGGCTTTCATGAGTATTAATTCAGTCTACAAAATTACTATAATTTTAGATCCTGTATTTTAATCTGGTACAGCTTTTATAATTTCTTCTGAAATAGTTCTGTTTGGAGCACCTGATGGAAGACATATGGGACCTGTTCTTTACAGTCATTCAAAGTAAAAATTGCAAAGAAAGTGTACTTAAAAAAAAAAAGTGTACACTACACATATTATTCACACTGAAAACCTGGTTTTCATATACAGTTGGAAGCATAGTAATTAGACAAATTAAACTGCAATTCTTTACTATCATACCCTGAAAATTACAAGGCTTTTCTTTCTCATTTTATCACTGTGAATCTGTTTGAAAGGATTAGTGATTTTTTATTTTCTTTTTTCCCTTACTAAATATGTTTAATTCTTCAGAAGCTCTTTCGGTGTCTAGTAGATGAACAGTGCTTGCTGGAAAAATTGGAGTGCAACTACATTGTTGGATAGAGATTATGAAGATAAGTACCCAAGTCTTTGATTATTTCCTAAGTTTTCTGCTGTATAATACATAACCCAGGAGGGATTTTTAGGCTTTTATTACAAAAGCCTATGCTTCAAATAGCTTTGTGAGTTCAATTCTGTTTCTATGCACTTTGAAGATGCAATACAATCAAGAAACTTTGGGATGGATTTTAGGAGTTATGCATGAAAAAATAATCACGTACATTTTGATCATAAATAAAGGAGGTTTTTTGTGTATTTCCTATGGATTGCTTTGAAAGTTTACCCTTTTAGAAGTTCATAAGCTGCAGTAAAGAAGGGCCTTAAGGGTCAGACAGGGGTTCAAAAACCTTTTGTAATTGTTTCTATAACATGTCCATTTTAAATTAATGTAACTGTGACCCAAAGCCTACCAAAGTTAATGCAATTGTTTCCCTTCTTTTCAGTAAATTAGAGCTCATATTCTTAGGTCATGAGCCAAAAAGATCCCTCAATTTTCTAAGAGAAAGAAGGCACATGTTTGAAAAATTTGGACTTAGTTTTTGAAAAATAATTAAGATAGTTAAAATTAAATGTCTTATCATCGCATGAGTTGGAAATCTAAATAATTTATTAGTATAAATATTGCAGTTGGAATATTATATGAGCCTATTGTGTATCAAGACTTCCCATAAATATCCCTATGAGCTAATCATAAAATTTTGCAAACTATTACTTGATAGCTGCATTTCTGAAAACTAAAAGAAACAAACAAAAAAATCAGGAATCATTGAGACCAACCCTGACATGGCTACTTTGTTTTTAAGACACAAAGAAAGTACTAGAGAGAGAGTTACTTCCAAGGCTTGAACTGACGCTGTAATTTTTCCATAGATAGCATAAGCAAGAGAGCACTGTGGGTAACTGAACTTCCACTAAAATTTTGCAAGATTACATGATATATACAAGTTTTGCACCACATTGTATTAGGATGCACTCAGATTTCTAAGCATGTAGAAATATAATGAAATACAATAGTCCCTGGTTTTCTCCCAAGATATTCTGGTTCTACTCTTTTTTTATTACAGTGCAGTATTTTTTTTTCTAAATCTGTAGGTGGTATTATATTTGGAGTGTTCCGCTCACACTAGTGAACTGAGCTGACATACAATAGTACAGAAATAGCAGCAGTTTTGCTATATTTTGAATAGACAAATGGTTTTGCTAGAGATGATGGAACTATTCAAATTACGTGGATTTAAGAGTTGAGCAGAAACTGTGGAAAGTTGTTCAGCTAACTAGAAGTATTGATGCCTGCAAATGACATCAAAGCTTAAAGAAAGTTAGACTAGATCAGAAGCAAGTAGAATAATTCATTGTGCAGAATTTATTCTACAAATTTAGCTAAAGCAGCCTAGATTACTGATTGCAGATACCTTCCCCTGTGAATTGATCTCTTCCTACCGTGAATTGCTCATGAACTGATTTTCAGTTGATTAATTATAAATGTTGTGGGAATGGGGGAAGAACAGCCTCCACACCACTTAACTTTAGGCAACTAACTTAAGTGCCTGAGACAGCAGGCTAATCTTTTAGGCTTCTTATATACTCAGTGGAAAAAATATAGACTCTTCCACAGGGAGATTTAAAGAGAGTTTTTAGGTTCCTTGCAGTGCTTTCATTTTTCTTTACAAATTTTAGGAATATTCCTAGTTGTTTCTGTCACTTCAAATGGATAATTTCCTTTAGTATTCTGAATCTGTACTTCGTTCGTAAAAAAATTTAAAACAGCCTAGTTTGGTTGGATATACTAAACTAAAAATTAGAAGGGACCTTTAAAGATCACCTAGTTTAATCCCCATGCAATGAGCAGGGACATTTTCAACTAGGTCAGGTTGCTCAGAGCCCTATTCAACCTGACCTTGAATGTTTCCAGGGATAGGGCATTGATCACCTCTCTGGACAACCTGTTCCAATGTTTCACCACCCTCATTGTAAAAAATATCTTCCTGATATCTAGTCTAAATCTACCTTCTTTCAGTTTAAAATTGGTAGCCTTTGTCCTATTGCAACATGCCCTGCTAAAAGGCCTATCCTCATCTTTCTTATAATCCCCCTGTAAGTACTGAAAACCCAGTGCTTTCTCTTCTTCAGAATGAACAAGCCCAACTCTCTCAGACTTTCCTCATAAGGGAGTTGTTCCAGTCCTCTGATCATTTTTGTGGCCCTTGTCTGGACTCGCTCCAACAGGTCTTTGTCTTTCCTGTGTTGGGGACTCCGGGGCTAGATACAGAGACCACTCCAGCTGTGGTCTCCCCAGAGTGGAGTAGAGAGGCAGAATCACCTCCCTTGACCTGCTGGCCATGCCTCTTTTGATGCAGCCTAGGATACGGTTGGCTTTCTGGGCTGCGAGTGCACATTGCTGACTCATGTCCAACTTCTCATCCACCAGTACCTCAAAGCCCTTCTCAGCGGGGTTGTGCTCAATGCCTTCATCCCTCAGATGACAGAGGGGATTGCCCTGACCCCGGTATAAAATTTTGTATTTGGCCTTGTTGAACCTCATGATGTTCACATGGGCCCACTTCTCAAGATTGTTTAGATCCCTCTCAATAGCATCCTGTCCCTCAGGTAGGTCAACTGTACCACTCAACTTGGTGTCATCTGCAAACTCACTGAGGATGCATTTAAGGCCAGGCTGGATGAAGCTTCGAGCAACCTGGCCTAGTGGAAGGTGTCCCTGCACATGGCATGGGAGTTGGAACTAGATGATCTTTAAGGTCCCTTCCAACCTAAACCATTCTATGGTCCCACTTTGTCATTGATGAAGATATTAAACAGTACTGGTCCCGCTATGGGCCCTTGTGGGACAACACTTGCCAACAGTCTCCATCTGCACATTGAGTCATTGACCACTACACTTGTGACCATCCAGCCGATTCCTTATCCAGTGAACAGGCCACCCATCAAATCCATACCTCTCTGAAGTAGAGACAAAGATGTTGTGGGGGAATATGTCAAAGGCCTTGTAGGATTCCAGATGACAGCTGTAGCTCTTCCCTTATCCACTGATGTAGTCACTGCATCATAGCAGACCACTAGGTTGGTCAGGCAAGATCTGTTCTTGGTGAAGCCATACTGGCTGTCTCGAATCACCTCTCTGTCTTCCATGTGCCTTAGCATAGCTTCTAGGAAGATCGGTTCTGTGATCTTCCCAGGTACAGGGGTGAGGCTGACTGGTCAGTAGCTCCCAGGGTCCTCCTTTCTCCCCTGTTTAAAAATGGGTGAAAAGTTTCCCTTTTTCAGTCACCAGAGACTTCACCTGACTGCCTTGACTTTTCAAATGGCTTGACAACTACATCAGCTAAATCCCTCAGAACTGGGATGCATCTCGTCAGGTCCCACAGGCTTCAGTATGAGGTCCATATCCTGTAAACAAGAATGCTTTTCATTCCTACACAGTCTGAAATAGACGCAGTTGTGTCTTCTTCCCAATTTCTCCTTAGGGTCTAAAGGAGGTCCAAATAAAGATCAACAATGTCATTGTTCTCCGTCCTTCCCTCCCTCTGTTTCCATTTTTGTCTCTTCCTCTCCTCCTCAATATTACTAGTTCCTGTGTAATTTAGGTGGGTTTCCATGCTTCAGGTTCCTCAGGTGGTCACGAATCTGATCTTTTCTTACAGTGTGAGGGACGTAGCTACTCCAGTCCCTGTCTTGTGGTCCATTCACTGAAGATGTGTGGGAAGAGAAGTTGCCACTGAAGACTGAGGCAAAATGTTTTTGAGTACTTCAGTCTATTGTTACCAGTCTTGCTCACTGGGAGGGGTGTATGTGTACACTTTCTTTGACCTCCCTTTTATGGCTGACATACCTGTAGAAGTTCTTACTATTCTTTGCATCCCTTGCCAAGTTCAGCTCCAGCCACGCCGTGGCCTTCCTGACCCCATCCCTACACAACCAAGCAGTGTCCCTATACTATTCCCAGGATACCTGTCCCTGCTTCCATTTCCTGTGGAGTTTCCACATGTTTGCATACCCATAGTAAAATGTCAAAGTTTTGATAAGAGTGTGGATAATTAGTCAGCTTTTGTAACAACATTTGGTAAGATATGACATGACCAATGACAAAATCTATTAGGTTGCTGGACACCTAATTGTAAGTGTGTCATCCTGATAGACAATGTGTGCTAAAATGACGTCTGCTAGCTATACAGGCAGTGGCCTAGACATGAGTAGCTGTGCTGTAATTACTCTTTATTTAGCTACCCACACCTAGACTCTGGGCAGCTTTACTTTCTTAGTATGAAAAACTAAAAAACTGAGAAAAATAAGGGTGGTTTAGAGTTGCCTTTTGCTTGCTCTGATGCTGTGCCAAAAGGAGTTTACCGAACATGAGGTATATTGGGTTTGCTATCCACCTTGATCAGCTGATCTTTGCCATATCAGTACTTGCAACTGTGATTTCAAAATTGATTTTCAACTAAAAATTACCAGTATTGACTTACTAACTATACACGTGAGGAAACATCAACAGGGCCAGAGTCCATGCAAATAATTCTTCTTTATTTAAGCAAATGCTTATAGCTCTGTTTCAGTTACTTGTCCAGATCTATAAAGAGCTGTAAAACATATTTTCTAATAGATTTTGTAACCATTGCAGGAGTGCAATGAGTACAGTGAGTTTAAGGGCTAAGACATTAATTAGGTCTTTTCAGATCAGCAGGATTCAAAGAAATTCTGTTTACAATAATTAAATAATTATCTGAGGTAGTCCTGGGCACATTAGTTGATTTATTGGAATACTTGTGCAGAGGATTAAATGTAGGAAGAACAGAAACAACAAATGTACAAGAGAAGAAAAAAAGAATGAGAGAACTATGGATTACTGATGGCAATGGAAGCATGCAAGGAGTTTTGAAGTAAATTCAAAACAATCTTGAAATCATGAAGTTACCGTCAGAAAAGAATGAAATTTGTTAAGGAAATAGGACTTACGAACAGGAATAGTCTGCTGCATAATTAAAGAATGAGGATGTAATTATTCAGAAAAAGTTTTGGAGTCATAACAGTTAGCAACCTGAATATAGGTCAGCAATGTCATGCTGCATCAAAGAAAACAAATTGTAGGATGTACAGACACTTGTGTAGCCTGCAAGACACATGCATATCCTGTAAACAAGAATGCTTTTCATTCCTATCCAGTCTGAAATAAGCACAGCAGTTTGTGTCTTCTTCCCAACTTCTCCTTAGGCTCTAAAGGAGGTCCAAATAGAGACCAACAATTTCATTGTTCTCCCTCTGTTTTTCTTTTTCCCTCTTCTCTTCCTCTCCTCCTCCGTATTACTAGTTCCTGTGTTATTTAGAAGGGTTTACATGCTCCCAGGCAATCAAGAGCTCCTGACATTCTGCCTGGAAGTCCTGGAAATCTTTCTCGCTTATGACCTTCCAGCTTCTTGTACTGAAGTAACCAAATCCCTGAGGAACACATTTTTGGACCTCACAAATTATGCTAGATTCCTTTCAAGAAAATGAGCCCCCAGCCCTGGATGAGGAGATGTATGGGCTATCAGAAGAAGTGGGTTTTGGTTTTACCACAGTTTGCCTTTATTAGGAATTGGGAGAGAAATATCTTTACATATTTAGAGCCGAGACTCTTAAGCTTAAGTACCACGTTCCATGTGGGATGTGGATTTAGTTCTGAACAACTCATCTGAAACAGATACTTCTTTCTGCTCCCTGTGGGATTTATTGGCAAAACTAGCCATCTATTAACATTATCTTGGGACTCTGCACAGTGAGAATAGATGCTATAAATCTTAGTTGTATAAAAGACCAGAAGCTATAAGGTTTTACTGGACAGCAAATAGAAAATTCCAATAAGTTCAGACCTGTTTATTTTACTCAGAGTGAAAAAAAATGTTCTGAGTGAAGCTTGGCTGGAAATATCTTTGGAGGCAGCCATTCTTCACACCTCACACTACCCAATTATACATCACACCTTGCCCTTGCACACTTTTTCTCAAATAGATGTAATAGTATTGCGTGGGCCGTACAAAATAACAGGAACTTGTATTACTAATTACTGTGCCAATGGCCCTGGTCTTGGATGTGATTAGAACTAATAATAAAAGAAATGAACAAATGTATCTATAATATTACACTCCATTAGTAGAAAGAGTCTACAATTTAAATTTATATTACTCACCAGGATTAATGTTTCTCAGCTGTCAAATAAAATTAAGATTATAGAGACCCCAATTAGCTCTGGTTACCTTTGTTAGTTTTTCTTGAATTGTCTCACTAAAATTGATAGAGAAAGTCATATATTAACTTAAGGATAGTTAATAATTTTATTGCTGAATGCAAATGATGTTTACCTATGCAAAGCCTGACAGTAAGAGGGTACATGGTGTCTACACTCGGAGGATTTGAGTCCCCCAAAATACCCTTTGATTTGCACATTTTAAATTTTATGTTTACTGTACATACTATTTTCTTTCCACATTGACCATGCATAATTCATTCTGGCTAACCTTATTTGTAGCAAATATTTTTTCAGTGGTTACTGTCATATCACCATAGTTATTTTGTTATTGTAGTTTATTATACTGCATTTCTCACCAGTTCTAGCAAGGAAGCCAAACATTACTACTTAACTGCTGACTTTATTCTAACTTCTAACCAATAAAAAGCTGTTTACAATTTTTCTGGATATAAGGCTGGTTTCCATACAGTGTTATAGCTATAGTACAATTTACTTATCCAAGAACTTATTTTTATCTAAATGTTGACAGTTTGCTTTTCTGAGCAGCTCAATATTGTATTAAGTATAAAAAGCCACCATCACATTCAAAGGGAAGAAAAATTTCAATTACGTTATAGCTTAAACAATCTTACACACTTGGGAAGCTTAAAAATTTGATTATTTAAATTTAAACCTGGAAGAGGACAAAACTGTTTTGTACTTGTTCTTACAGGTGTGTTAACTTCTAAGCTATTTGTAATTTATGTTAATAAGAAAATATTTAGAGGAAAATTTATTTCATTGAACTTTAACAGTAAAAATAAATTAAAAACACTTCATAGGATCAAAGTTTTCCAACTGCTTTAAAATACTTAAATAATATTTCCATAATATTAGTGGAAACCACAATACATTAATATTTACTTAAAAAGAAAAAAGAACATTGAAAAACTTACTGCTCATGTAAGACATACCTGGCATGCTGCTGTGCTGCTCCACATTAACCTTTCCTCTGTCTTGATCATTTGCCTCCTATTCAGAGGCAAGGAAGGAAGCCGTAGGTGTATAAGGTAACTTGCAATCCCTATACGAGGCAAGAAAATAAACTACAGAACCTTGTTGCTGAAAGGCTGCAGGGGAAATACCTCTAGTAAGTCTATAAACTTATAGACTTATATGTCTATAAAAACTTGATTTAATCAGAAGGTCATCAAGTTAATATTCATAATCCTGAAGATACAGAAGCCAGTTGAGTTCTCACATCATGACTCACTTTTAATTTGGGAAACGTATTTCTTAAATAAAATTAAAACCTCAGAATTCTGCAGTAATTAACTGCTCTGCAGCAAAAATATTTTTCTTACAAAGGCTTTATTTATATTAAAATTATAAAATCATAGAACAGCCCTGGTTGGAAGGAACCTCAAAAGATCATCTGGTCCAACATTTTGTGGGAAAAGGAACCTAGATGAAGTTATATAGCATCCTGATACCGCATCTTGAAAACCTCCAGTGTTGGGGACTTTACCATCCCTCTGGGAACGTTTTTCCAGTGAATGGCTGTTCTTGATGTAAAAAATTTCTTGTATCAAGAGGAAAGTTCTTGATACTTCACACAGCACCTTGAAATGAGAAGAAACAGCTGAAGTTTTTATTTGATGAAGGTCTCTAGGCTTATATATGGGGAGATATAGGACTTGAGTCCTTTGAAAGTTCTGCAAGCAGTTTCCAGAAAAGGGCAGATACCTGTGCAAGGACAGCATGCTACTTTTCATCTCAACTCCACCTTATTTTCCATTGCTAAAAAAGGGACTGATACCACTGGATGAAAAATAGTAATCTGAATCCTTGTTTTTTAGGCAGTTGTCTGTTTATGACAATAAGGTTATTATATCTACTCTTGAAGAGCAAGAGAGCCAGGATAAACCACCCATTAGGATGTCATGGTAATCCTTGTCATTAGCAACCCTGGACAGGACCCTGAAGGATACCTCCGTTTCTCATGAGTCCTGGTCAAAATGAGAATGCCAAGAATGTTATTGAAGAAAACCAAAAATCAATACGTTAAATTCTATCGAAAAATTAAGCAACCAGCCTAGGAAATTGAATGTGAGCAATTCATGCAGTGTGATAAATTTAACAACAGTAAGATGGCTGTTTAGGAAACTTCTTGTAAAATGAGAACCACAAGAAAGCTTCTCAGGATAGGCATAAACAGTCCAGTATCAATCATACAAAAGTTAAAATCCTAAAGATACACAGACAACATAGTATAGAGAGGAGGAAAAGGAAAAATTTTTCCATCAGCCTGACAAGGAGGAAGTATGCTTACATTTCATGACAAAAATTAATTTCAAAAAAAGTAATTTGCAAAAATGCAGCAGAAACTCTTGCAGGTAAGATGTGGGACTGCTGCAAGGATTTGCGTAACTATGAAGTAAATATTAACTTAACATTAAGACGTTAAGAACTGAACAAGAGTCAGACAGGATTTATTCATCCTTAGAGTTGTCAAATGGGGAACAGGAGATTACAGCTTTGGACAATCTCCACCAGGAAAAGCTAAACATATATGAAAAAAGCAAGGGAGATACTGCCATGATTATAATTCACAAGCTTCACACATATCAACTGTCAGGGCATTATTTGTGGAAAAGGGACCTTGCCAGTATGATCATATGTCTACCTGATCTGCCAAAGATACTACTTGAGGAGGAAGGAGAAGGTATTAGAATGACACCAAGTACAATAGATCAGACATTCAACTTGAGGAATTGAACAGAAAATACTGAGAATATGAAATGGAACTACACTGCAACTTCACAGGCTTCAATAAAGCATTTGATCATGTATGGAAAGGAATAGTATGGACTGTGATGAAGACACTCAACATTAGCAAAAGAATAGTGACAACCCTTGAAATCTTTTATTACAGTGCAGGGAGTAAAGTCCTTGAAGGCAACACACTGAGTAAGTACTTCCATATAACAGTTGGTGTAAGAAAGTGATGTCTCCTATTGCCACATCCCTTCAATTGTTTCCTTGAAAACGTTATGTCAAAGGACTCTGAAAACTTTGATGGAGTGCTGTCAGTTAGAGATAGTAATATAGGTAATCTATCCTTTGAAGATGATGTAGATTTGATAGGAGGAATGGGACCAGGATGTGCAAATAGAATGACAAAGCTGGGCAGCACTGCAATGATGTATGGTATGGAGATCAGGACAAAGAAAGAGCAGTGTAATGACAATGAGGATTACTGACACTGAACAAGAAATAGACATCAAAAGGAAGAAAGTTGAATGAGGGGACTTATTCAAGTGTCTCAGTACTACTACCATGAAAGACAGGAAGCCTCAAACAGAAATCCAAAGAATTGCCCTCATGCTAGCAGTGCTCACAGTCCAAAATACAACCTGGAAAGGCAAGAACAACCTTAGTAGATCCAAGGGAAAAAAAGAGAAAACTTCTTAGAAATATTGTGTTCTCGAGAACATGAACAGTGTGAAACGGGTGAAACTCAAACAGCAGGAACAGAATGAAGAATTCAAGCCTTTGAATTCAGAGGTCTCTGCAAAATTCAATAGATATCATATACAGTGCGCAGAACTAACAGCTCTATTACTGAGAAGCAGGATCTGCAGTAATTGGATCCCATGAGCCTCTACTAGCAGCAGTGCAAAGAGAGAAGTTGGAAAGGTTTGGCAATGTGACTAAAGCAAAAGGCCTAGCAAACCTAATTTTGCAGGGAGAAAAAATGAAGAGAAAAGAGGTGGAACTGTTTGTGGACAACCTGTTAAAAAACATCACCAGAAGCTGGACAGGAAAATCTCTAGCAGAACTTCTTCAAGCAGCTAAAACCATCAGAAATGAAAGGAGATTATAGCTATCACCTCACTATGACCTAGCCAGACAGAGGAGAAGAAAGGGATTATAGCAGCACAAAGTCTGTTATAAAACCCATCAATACAGAATTTATAGGAAGCCATGTCAGTGTTACTATGTTTTATAAATAGATAATATGTATTTTTTGGTCTTTACTGCCTTTCTTCTTTCTTGTATTTGTTCAAGTGACATTTATTCATTTCCAGATCTGCACTGCATTCCCTAGGTAAAAGTGAAATGAATATTTGTGCAATACATTGTTGTTAGGGGAATAGGGCTAAATCTGGCAGTACAAGAGAGGTAAAGCTGCTACAGCTCCATGCCCCCAAGTCCAACCAGTAGCGAGGCTGAGTACATATGCCCTAGGCACACCAAGCACATGCATAAACGCGTCTGCACTGCATGTACATGTATACACACAATGGGGTGCACAGATCAACACAGAGACACACACAGAGCACTCACACATAGATGGTATAGCAATGGCCTCATCCTGATCCCCTCTCTGACTGAGCAGAATGGAGGTCTCCTAGTAAGAATAAATATATATGTTGCATATATACAATGTGGATGGCCCCACAGCTGAGCTCATATGTACTGTCTCACCAGCAGCTGCCGCTGTAGCTGTCTACCCAGTTGCTGGCAGCTGGACATAGGAACCCCTGGGGTCACAGCCCTGCTCTAGCTGCTGGCACAAATGCCCTCACACATGCACACACTCATAAAGAGCTGCCTGGGACTCCCCTGGTCAGCAGTAGCCACTCCCTACCCCACTGCACTCCCCCAGTCTCACTCTGAAAGACCAATTCACCCCTGGCTCCCAGACCACCTATTCACTGGCTCACCTGGTTTGGTCATAACTGGTGCTCACACACTCGTTTTCACACCTACCCGTACTGCAGTGGTCCCCCTCCAGTTGCTGGCATGGACATCCACTCACTGGGGTCTCTGCAGCTGCTGGCACCACCAAGGTGTCAATACACAGTCCCTCCAACCTGTTGTCTTGCTGCACTCACACCCCCAGACACACACAGGTACATGAGAGTCCTTGAACCAGGAAAAGAGTAGAAAGGAATTTATGAAGAAGACAGGACAGACACTGCTGACCAGGTGCAGGGCGTGGTCAAACAGGTGTATCAACCAGCAAACTATTTACACACAGCAACCCTTTCTTGCTCCTTTATTTTCCCCACATATCTTCCTTCCCAAACCACCTTGGTCCCTATATTTCCCCACCTTTAATTTCTCCCCTAAACATCCCATAAGTCTTGTGCAATCCCCAGGTGTTCTTCTCCTGTACCCCATAATGTGTCTGTTGTGGTTTAACCCCGGGTGGGAACTAAGCAACACTCAGCGGCTTGATCCTGCCCCCCACGGTGGGATGGGGGAGAGAATCAGAAGGATAAAAATGAGAGAAGTCGTGTTAAGTTAAAGACAGTTTAATAGGTAAAGCAAAAGCCACATGTGCAACCAAAACAAAACACAGAATTAATTCCCCACTTCCCATCAACAGGCAGGTGTTCAGCCATCTCCAGGACAGAAGGCTCCACCATGGTTACTTGGCTAGAACAAGTAAACAGCATCACTCCAATGTTCCCCCCTTCCTTCTTCTTCTCCCAGGTCTATCTGCTGAGCCTGATGGCATATGGTATAGAATATCCCTTCGGTCAGTTGGGGTCAGCTCTCCCAGCTGCGTCCCCTCCCAACTTCTTGTGCACGCCCAGCCTACTCGCTGCTGGGGTGGGGTGAGAAGCAGAAAAGGCCTTGACTCTGTGTAAGCACTGCTCAGTAGTAACAAAATTTTCTCTGTATCATCAATGCTGTTTGCAGCACAAATCCAAAACACAGCCCCGTACCAGCTACTAGGAAGAAAATGAACCCTGATCCAACCAAAACCAGCACACTGTCCCATGCCACCAGACAGGGGTCCCCTCCTCATTCCAGAAGGTGCTATGATGTTGACCTATCATGTCAGGTTTCATGCCCAACCTGAACAGTGCGTCACTTCCTCTGAGACCTTACTATGGGTTCCCACCTGCCATTGTCCTCCTGTTTGGGTTTGTTGAGACGGGCCTTTGACGGCTTCTGTGATGGTTCTGCGAGAAGCCAAGGCAAGGAATTATTTGGGCTCCCCCACCTGCTTCTGTGCTTCTTTGTATTGTTATAAATGAACTTTTCTCACAGAACCTAATAATTATAATTGTCTAACTGTCATATTATGTTACCTTCTTTCTGCCAAGTAAGGTAAGCAATTGTAATTGTGACTTCTACCTTCTATTTCAGTTTAATTTTAACTTTTTCTTCACAACAATCTTCTATAGAAGCATCGCAGAGCAGGTTGTTTCTCAACCTGTTGGAGACTGACCCTGATTCAGTTTGTTTTCTCATGCCTTTTCTTCTGTAGTTGTATGTCTACCCACAGTCTATCTATCTGTGCTGTGTTCATTCCCTCTGTGCTCCTTTTGTATCAGGAGAACTGGTATGAGCATCTTTCAGTGATGTCAGTGAAAAACTTGTGATGTAAACAGAATCCAGGAGACACTGGAATTATGAATGCCCATAACTCAGATTGTTAGATAGAGATGCATTACCTCTGATGTTCCTGAGCTCCTTCAACTCAGCAACACCATCCTCAGGCTACTTCTAAAGCCAAATTTCAGCTGGATTCAGTGGGCTGTCATGAACACTGTCAGACAGTGATAGCCATCACATATATGATCTCTCTTCTTAACTCACTGGATATATTCAGGTTAAACTGGGTCCTATAATAATCCCAATACACTTATTAAAAAAACAAAAAGAGAAACCCAAAAAAAGACCTTTAATTAGCACACCAGCACAAGGAATATCTGTTTGAAATTCATGCTGAATCTCTCTACCTGCTGTGTTTCATTTCAAATCTGAATGCTTTCATCTTTGTACTATGCTGCACCATTCACACAAAAGTCTTGGGGGAGTCCACCCAAACCCCCTCCTAATTTTACTTTAAAATCATTAGTCCCTGTAAGGGCCTATCTGACATGTGAACCACACAAAATATATTATGGCTTTTCTTTTCTTGATTCTTTGGTGAACAACTACTGATTCCTAATGAACAAAGTGGAAATGAAGGTTAACTAATTCTCAACCAAAGGTTATGGTGAGTCACCTAAATGTGGAATATCATTAAGCAGTAAAGAATGAAAGAAATCAGAGTAATTTATTTGATTTGGGCTTCATTCCTTGCTTTGAATGTGCAAAAATATAGTGAAAATAAGATATGTTGTGGACCTTTTGTTATTTATATGCAATAATAAAGAACAGATTTGAATTAATTTTCAAAAAGAAGTGGAGTATTTGATACATGTGGTGGTTTTGTTAAAAAAGAAGATTCTGATCGAAGTAAGGTTGTGACCTTGCAATCTTGACTTATGTTAATGGTCCTTCAGCTTGAACAGAAAGTCAGTGGGACTATTCTTGTCAGCAAATATTACTCCTGAATATGAGTATGGTACATCCTGTGGTATTTCTCCTTGGGTTGGATGAGGTGATAAAGCTCTAATTACTGAGGAATCTACATGATGTCTTCCTACTCTCCTGAATAAAAAAAAAAAAAAGTGCTAAGTGGGTCAGATATCTAAAAGAGTTGGTTAGTGTAAAGGAGAAGTAAGAAATCAATGAGAAGTTGTACTAGAGATGGAAACCATGAAGGAAAGTTTGGGTTGAAAATGGGACTCCAGCAGAGCTGTGAGATGCAAGAGCAATAACATAGCTGATAACAAAATGTGAAACTTGGTTCCGAGATAAAGCACAAACTGATCAATAATACAGCCAACATATTTTTCCACCTTTACTGTGTAACTGAAAAAAATTTCTAGATCCTTTTAGAAACATTTTCATTTTATGTATCCACCAACAGAAAACTCCCTAGTGTAACAAATACATTGCAGCCATTTCCAAAACAACAGAACCGGCGCCCAACCAGCCAAGCACATAACGAGTATCGCTGTTTCCACAGCTCTGTTTTCATCTGCCTGTGTGTGGTACTCCTGTAGTAGTTTCTTGTTTTCTTTGTGTGACTTCCCTGAACTCTATAAATAATGTCTACAGGCTTTCCTATATGCTGTTTATTTCAACTATTTCTAATTTGTCTAATGCAGATGCTGAAGCAGTAAAATGATCATTCTTAAACAGAGAGTTCTAAGCAGATGATGCAGGAATTGCTTTAAAAAATATCTTTTCAGATCTACTGAATAAAGCATACTATATTTTGTTCTAGTTTAATGTGCTGTCAGTGCTTTGTTTAACCACCACAAATAAGGAAAATATTTTCAGTATAAACTAGCACTTGGAATTCTTGCAATGGTTCAACACAAAGATTTTTAACACGTTGTGCTGAAATGGAATGGGAGAATTTGAAATGTTCAGTGACCTGCAAGTTCCAATTCTACCTGCATACTTTGCTGTTGTAGTTTTATTTAGATCGTGTATGAAGTAAAGAATGTAAAATCTAACTGTTTAACTGTCTATGAAACCTTTTTATCTCGTCTGCAACATTTCTTTATCTTCCCAAAGTGGCTCTTTTGTCTTCCATTTATATAGCTTCTTATATTTTAAGCAAATCTAAGGTTATCTAGGAGCAGCCGTGACATAAATTTGCTGGTAATCTGCAATGTCTGAAAGGCTAGTGTCCCTCAGATTCTTCTAAATTTGAACCACTTTTAAAAATAATGGTCCTAAACTCCCTTTTTATAAATATCCCATTGGTTTAATGGATTTCTGCTGTCTGGCATCAGCTGAAGGGCTGACAAAGGTTTCTGCCTGTGAATAATGCTTTCTGAATACAGCCAATTCTGTATTCTCTTCCTAAAGTCTCACAGACAGACAAACAGAAGTAGCAGTTGTTAAAGTAAGCTCACTTAATTGCAAGTGATGAAATTACTGGGACTTAGCTACTGATACGAAATAAGAGACTGATCTGAAGCAAGAGACCATGCAGTCTTCTAACGCTGTCCACTTGAGTTACAGAAGAAAAGGTCAGCTCACCTTGTTGACTACACTCATTTTCTACAAGGCAATGGTAGAATGAGAGTGCTTGTAGCCAGCTGCTGTGGATTAGATTAATCTACTACATTGCAAAACCACGATAATTTGTAAATCTGTGATTGTATCAGAGATAAGAGAAACTGGGTCCTTTCCATATTGATGATGCACTCATGCTGAAATTTAATACTGAAAGCTTAAACTTTATGCTCCTTTACTGTTTTAAAATTTGGTGCCCTGGCAGAACACACAGGTAATATGCTTACACATTGTGAATATATGACGTGAAGTTAGAAGTCGTAAAGGACCAATTTAGCTTGCAGAGTACGTCGGCTGTGAATTTTTTCTCTAATCAATGTTTCATAGATGCTGAAAACCTGCAGCATAAAAATCTTCCAAATTTCTAACAGTAAGCTGCAATTTTTATATGTTAGAATAATTTATAGAGAACTGACCTGAAGGATTTTAAAGCTGAAATTTTTTTTTTAAGTATGATGTGTGAGAGAAAGAGAGAAGACAACTGCCTTTTCTCTTCATACTTCTGTCTTCTGTGGTATTCAAGTTTCCCATGATTCTCCTTGTGTTTTGGAAAATATACATCAGAAATTTGTGCTCTGAGAATGAGTTGGCAGAGGACTTTCCTTCACATAAAAGCCGTCACAGGGCCAAAACTTTAAACTTACTCCAGTGAGAGTGGTTTGGGTTTTTTTCCACAACAATGGAACAATTTTGGGTAAACATTGGAAACAGAAAAGGTACAAACTTGTGTTTTATATGACTTGCTTTTGCACATGGCAGATGGACTTGCACAGAAACTTTTAGGAGTTCCTGAATATGTTGTCTCTCACTGGAGCTCTGCTTATGGTATACCATCCTCAGAGCTTAACTGCACGATATAGTCCCAGTGGCACTCTGTAAGTGAAAATACACTTTCTGAGTGTCTCAGTGACCTTGATTGCACTAGGCAGGTGGGCCCATTTCAGAAGTGCCAAAGCAGCAGCTCTATAAAAGGACCGAGGTGGCCATTCCAAGTGTGTGATTTAAGTAATTTTAATTAATCTCTACTCCAGAGCACTGCTGCTTACTTCTCTGTCCTGCTACCTGCCGTTGCCAATATTTTTTCTCAGCAAAAGGCTAGACTCTGGTATCTAAGACCATAACAAAATAAAATTATTTTCCTCATTTAAGGTGAAAACAACCACTAATGAAAACAATTGTGATTTCTGTTCCCCACCCCAGCAGCCCCAGATATTTAACTGATGAAACTGTTGGAGAAGGTTTAAGTGGTAGTCTGCTGGGCATTTTACTCCCAGGCCATCACTGCATTTATTGCATATAAACGATGCTTGCATTGCTCATGCCTGTTCCATATTGTTTAAAACTGATCTCATCATTTCCTCAGCTTTCTATTCCCTCCAGTGTGCCTGGAGTTCTGATTAGTAATTTACCACAGAGTTCTATAACAGTGAATACTCTACTGCTGCTGTTAATTAAATCTGTGTGGGTAACTATTCACTCACAAGAGACAATCATTGCAGCAAGATATTGTCAGGCCTGAGGCTTTGCACTAATAGAATCTGTACGTATCCCAGAGGTGATATGTTCTGTGTCTGGAGAGGAACCAGTGAGCCAGACCTTCTAACATATCCAGCTGGTGATTCGGTGAATGGATGCCAAGGGGACAAACTTCAAAAGACAATGTTCCTAAGACTGAAAGATGGGCAGAGTAAGAGCAAAGCAATATGGATATTTTATCATTCTTGATATAATGTAATCTCATAACCTGAGATTTAATGCATGTTTCTTTTTACTCTAATTTGGGACACATGACTGACATGGAGTGCTTTAAGTTGTTAACATTAATCATTAAGGGGGTTGTCATACACAGTGAATGGTATTGTTATATTGGGAGCATAGATGAGTTGAGGAGACACATGGTAAAACTGGCTTGTAGCACAATATTGAAGAATTATATAAAGGAACTTTAAAGAAACTACTGACAATTTGCCATCAGTGAGTTTCAGTGGTGACCCATAAAACTTTCCCTTGTCAGATAATGATAGCTTTTGCCATATTCAAGGTATTTTCTAACGTGTGTCAGGAGGTTATGCGCATCACAGGCAAAATGAAAAATTTTAAAGGTTACCATTGTCTTCATTAGCCCCATCACATTAACAAAGGGACAGTTGCCTCCAGCAGGCAATTCCTGCCTCACGAACTCTACAAGCATCTGCAACAAGATCCAGTCTATTGTTAGGAGGGAATACCTTTTGTCATGAATTAACATTAACTGGGT
Source organism: Rhynochetos jubatus (assembly GCA_027574665.1). Lineage (NCBI taxonomy): Eukaryota > Metazoa > Chordata > Aves > Eurypygiformes > Rhynochetidae > Rhynochetos > Rhynochetos jubatus. The sequence continues at coordinate 17,447,265 of CM050652.1, forward strand.
TACACAAATGGTTGAGGTACTATACAAAGCATAAGCTTTCTTCTTAATAAAAGTTATAAAAAATGTATATTATCTTCCAGACTGCAAAGAGAATGATTAAAAATTATCTTTCTTCATACAGATGTAAATTATCTTTATATATGCATATGGAGAGTTATAATAACTAATGAAACAAGAATTATTACAATGGTTGAAGAACATACTGGGTTAGTAGGCAATGGAAATGGCTGTCTCAAACTTTGGAAGATGTAGTGAAGTTAAACTATGTTTTTGATGGCAAACATTATGATAGCACACACAATATTTTGCCTGATCAGAGAACTGTTTTCACTTTTCATACAAACATCATTGTATTAATTTTCAATAGTTTATTTTTGTGTAATAGACAAAGATGAACAGGAAGAGAACATAACAGGATGAAAACAGATTTGTTCCATATACATATATATAGGTCTACATGTGCCTAATAAATAGTAAATGCATATATATGTAATTAATAATACATATATAAAATACACTTGATTGTGCTGGTTTCAGGCAGGAATGAACTCCTCTTCTACACAGAGCTGACTGGCCCAGAGCAACTGAGAGATTTGTTTCATCCCATGGTACGTCAGACTCAGTGATCAGGATGAGTGTGCACACCATGACACTGATAAATAGTTGTATATATCTAAAAAAGAGGACAACTAGGTTAGTAGACATTATTACAAAATCTGGAGACAAGAATTTTCCTGGAAGCAGGTGATAGCCTGGATTTGTGGTGTCAAATGTCATCAAGCTTTGTATGTCTATTCCAAACTGGTCACCTAAATGACATCAGTCACCACTGCAGCACTCAACTCTAGATGGAGATTTGTCACACCTATTGAGAATATTTATTTTAGGGTAGTGCTTATGGCTCTTTCTACACCTGTCTATCACTGCAGTGGTCAGCAGAGCCACTTGAACAGCACCTTCTTCATCATAAAATAATATGAGCCATTGGCATGATTCCCCTTCTGAGCTCTTGACAGCTTCAGAATTTGCTTCTGTTCAGTGTCTGGAAGAACTTCGACAGTTTAAGGTTTTGATCACTGGAGGGAACCAGAGATGATTCACTGAGGTACTTTGATGTCAGTGGGTACAGCTCAAAATACCTCTGTGGCAAATAAAAATTGCCAAGGGGAAGTTGCTGTTGATATGAAGCAAATAAAACAAAGAAGAAAAGGGTAGTTTTGATGATTTAATAATTTAGGTTTAGTATCTGGATCTTGTAAAACTGTTGCAGGCGCCGTGATGGGGACTGTGTGGGCTTCTGAACGTTGATAAGGAGTGGAGCTCAGCACTTTCTACCATGTCTATTTTTAATACATGCACATTTCAGAAGGACATCGCAAAAAAACTCTGGTAGATACAGACTCTGCAGGAGATTTGGACACAGTCATTGTATCTCTTTCATGTGACTTGTGTGGATTCTGCTTCTCTGGCACACAAAAGCCAACAAGCATATTAATAATAGTGTTAAACACCACTTGAAAAAGTCTATGAATATATATTTAAGGATCAGTTCATGATACATATGCCAAAGAGACTATTTTCTGACTTATTCTATGTTAATGTCTTTCTACTATATAGAATATATTAAATATATTGCATATACACATCTTATATCCAGATACAAAATAATCCAGCAGCCAATTTAAAAACAACAAAAAAAGAAGAAACAGAAACAAGTAGAAACTGAAGGGTCTTTTTTTTTTTTTTTTTTTCCTAAGTAGTAAACAATAACTAAAAATGAGGCCATGGTTACTTGCTTCCACTGTTGTTTTAGGAAGTGCTCCTGGTTTTAACATATTGAGAAAATAAGTAGCTGGTTCAAAAGAAAATTTTATGAAGAAACATTTGCTTTAAAATTCTTCTTTGAAGATGTGATCTCTGTAAATATTTATTTGGTAGGATAAGCACCCAGAATCACTTCTAGTGGAACACACTGGGAGTGTGGGAAACTCAAACTCTGTGGTCTTTGTGAATGCTACCAGGAATGATGCAAGGAGAAATTTCTAAGATGAAAGAAAAAGTCTAATGATAAATTACAGCTGGAAATGACTCTGAGAATTTTGTTTATCCAATACATAAATATACATAAATTGGCAAAATTAATCTTCCAAGTTTGATGAGTCACATTACTTTTCCTTAAAAGGTTTCTGAGTTCCTGTCATCTGCAAATCCTTCAGAGGTCATGCATTTCCAAGCTTGTTGAGCTGTGACTTCCATCTCTCAGGGACAGAACCTAGTCCTTATATTTATTTCATAAATCATCACTGCGAGCCAGTTCCTAAAGGTTATTCTCCTCCAGTATACTGTGTTTCAACAGGGAACTTCTTAACTAAAGCAAAATGCCTCCCCCAACTCCCCACCGTTATACAGGAGACAAAACTAAGACATTCTCCTCTTCTTAAAAAAAAAAAAAAAAAAAAAAAAAAAAAAAAAAGATTAATGGCTGCATGATTTGCTTCCTCCTTTTGCCATCTCTGTCTACAGCTTTAGAAAGCTTCTCAGCTTTTCTTTCTGAATCAGATTCATTACTTCACCATACTTAGCGCTCCATTGGACTGTTACAGTGAGCATAAGGGGGAAAAAAGCATGGCTTAGTGAAATTGTTAATAAATGCTTTGTGAAATAGCTGTGCTTTGTGGAAGGTGGGCAGAGTGAAAGGAGTTATAGCTTGATGACAACAATTTAAAAACAGTTCACAAAGCAAAAGTGAATTTTAAAATTCTGCATTTATGCTCATGAAGATATTTCTTCAAGCTAAATAGAGAAATCCCAAAGAGAAATCAGTCATTTCATAGATGTTATCATTTGCTTTCTGTATAATGATCTCTACCTGCTTTGTATATATATTATGATGTACAAACAAGAAAAAATGAGGGTTTTTTTTCAGTCTATTTGTCATTGACAAGAAAGATTTATTAATGATTATTCTTCTATCACTCTAATTTACAAAGCAGGGAGACAAACTGAGCAATGAGCAAAGGATGAAAAAGAGGAGCAGTATCACTTTGCATTTTAGCAGATAGGCTGAGCCAGCAAATCACATGTATCTACAATATAGCAGCTTGTTATTTTTGCTGGCATCCATTCTTGCTGTTCCAGCTCAGAAGCTTATGACTCCTACATTTAAAAACAAATTCAAGAATTAATGATGGAACATGTTTAATAATGAGAGAGTCAGCATTTCAATAAGATTGTGAAAAGTAAATAAATATGCCACACTCGATTCCATCTTAACAATGAAAATTGGCATACGCAGAGTTCAGTTTCATCATTCCTTAGTAATGTGAACTCTTTATTTACCTTAAACAGGAGATACTCTTACAGATATGAAAGTCCAGCCTTTCTGGACTTTCACAGACTCATGTCTGTAAAAACCTAGCTTTTGAGGGCTGAGTCTCATTTTGATTATTTCTCAGAATCTGCTTACAGTATTGCATTTTGTTTTAGGAATAATTACTTATGTCTTATTCTTGAAGCCTTTACTCAATTGAACCTTACCTGAGTACTTGACAATCAGTAATACATTAATGAGTTTATAAATTTCTGAATCATAGGAATTACCACGCTGTATCACAAGAAGCTTCTTTGTGGACCAGCATTCCCTAATTTAGAAGAGACGTACTAAATGCTTCAGTGGAAGGTACAAAGAAACTAGAAGAAAGCAGACATGGAATAGCATGACTTCTAAACGGTTTCCTATAGGCTTTGTTATTCTCAGAACCCTCAAAACTTTTCTCCTTTCCAAAATGTCTTTTTTTTTTTTTTCCCCCCCTTAATATCTCTACAGTTACTCTGGATAATCTAGTCCTCTTTTAAAGAAGACACTGCTAAATACTATACAAACTTAATTTGTTTAGACGTCACCACTGGCGGCAATGAACAGCTTTCATTATGCCTTCAAGAATGTTTTTCTTTCCTGTCTTATATCTGATTTGCTTAGGTAAGTGGTTAGATAGATCCATAGAATTAAATCTCAAGCAATAACATCAAAGTCTTTCCTATATAATTCCAGGCATTTTCTCTGTGATCTGTCAAGAAGTGAGATAAAAGCCTCACTACTATGTTTTCTGCTGGTTTTGATTTGAGGACAAGAAAGACTATGGAATTTCAATGAGATGAGAATAAACCCATTAATACTGCAGAATCTTGCTTCTGGTGCATTCATGCTGAACTTCAGACAGACAGCTGAGGTGCTTAATTTAGGACAGTGCCTACTCCAGGTTTTGTGACAGTTACTGGAGAGAAAGGGAGAACGGCGTACTGCCAAGGGATGGTCCAGGTCTCAGATCATCTGAGATGCTCTCCTGAATGGTCTAATTTTCTTTTCCTTATTACCTAGGCACAAATCCAAGGCAACAACAGTCATGTTCAGCTAGAAGAGTGAGTTTCCAAACAGAAGCTGCCTAATAACATCTTCTGCATGGTAAAGTCTTCTACATTCCCTAGTTTAGCATTCATTAATAATCATAGAATCATAGAGGTTGGAAGGGACCTTAAAGATCAGCTAGTTCCAAGCCCCTTGAAATAAGCAGGGACACCCTCCACCAGATCAGTTTCCTCAAAGTCTCATCCAACCTGGCCTTGAACATTTCCAGGGGTGGGACATCCACAACTTCTCTGAGCAACTTGATGCTGTGCCTCATCACCCTCACAGTGAATAATAATTCCCAAGAAATGTCAAAATTTTAGTTTTATGTCTATCTATCTTACTAAATGCTGTTTTTAAGCTAATGATGAATTTTAAAAAAGGGTGAAGGAGGAGACATGAATATCTCTTCTTACATTGGTCCAATTATCCTTAACTAAGAATTATTTGGAGATCCATTCACTGGAGTCACACTGACTCAAGTAGTCAGAATACTGAAAGGAGACAGGAAAAAGAAGAATATGTGGAGATTTCAATCAGAACAAAATTAAAACCATTTTTGGCCTGTGATACCTGGCATTGCAAAAAAAAAAAAAAAAAGGTTCTAAATATGTTTGAAAGGGAAACATGGACACTAACAAAATGGAAGATTTACCCATATGGGAAAAAGGGAGTATGTAGCTGGTGGGACATGGAAATACACAGTGGTGCACAACAAATATTAACAGGCATGAGAGACTCCCAGACCCAGTAATTAGGTTAAAATGTAGCTCAGCTTGACCTTTTTCTGACTGTTCTCCTAAGGTGACAGCAAAACAAAATATTCAGAAAAGTTGACATAAGCCCTAACATTTTGTCAAAAAATCTCCAGTATTAAAATAACATTATCTGGGAGGCAGAGTGAAGCACATAAAATTAAGAAATGACTGAATTCAGATTCTCAGTGTATTCTAAACAGTGTCTCAGTGTCCTTTTGTCTTATGATAGTTCTTAATTGCATGGTGACATATGCCCTGATGTAGCCTATCTACATTAGACAGTGAAATAACTAAAATTCAAGTGTAGTTATTCAACATTCTGCTGATAGCCTGTCAGAAGGCAGGTAACTTTCACATCTGATTCTGCCATTGCAGGAACTGAATGGTCCCTGGGGTGGCCTGTTTCATCCCACTGACCTCAGAAAAATGGGAAGTGGAGGCACCTCAATTAAGTGCCTACAGCATGACGGGTTGAATAATGTCAGGAATAGGACTGATTCGGTTCAGAGAAGTATCTGTCAGAATGAATGGTGCAGATTTAATGAGCAACTAATCAATATTTGGTATTCTCACTGCTGGTAAGTGAGCGAGCACATGCCATCTTTGCTGAACACATCTAATTTTGTTATCCATGTAGAATAATTAATTTCCTCATTAGTATTTCTGTGATGCTCCTCACTGAAGTATCCGAATTACTCATAAAAATTAATTGGTGCGTCTTCTTGACACCCTGTGCAAGATGACACACAGACCAAAGACTCTCAGGAAGTGTGATGCTCAGCACTGTAACACCTAAGAGTTATCTACTGTGTTCACAGCAAAGTTCATAGGATGAATTTTTCTCCGGGTCAATTTACTTGCAATGGAAGATGGTGAGTAACTGTGACTGGAACTCACATCTGCCAGGACAGGGTTAGGAGGCTCAAGTTAACCAGCTAGATAGTATGAAGACACGGATAGGTAGGTCTGAAATTGTCTTAGGTGGCTGCCACAGGGATTCAGCAAGACTGTGAAACCTCTTTTGAGCTTACCACATAGCCCATTATCTCAGCGATGTATCCAACATGTTCATCTCAAGAAATAGCCCATCCTGCACCTAGAGATGAGAAACAAGAGCATACGTGTCTCAAATTACCATACAGGTTACATTTCAGTGTATTACGTATGCAAAGACCTAGCAGGTGTCTAAGGATTCCTAAATAGCAGACCCATAGACCAAGAAGGAGGGATATTAGAAGGAATATATACCAGGAAATCAGCATAGTTAGGCCCTGGGGCATGTCTTTTTTAATCTCAAAGGGCTCTAGTTAGGCCTTTTGACTCCTGTCTTTGCTGAGATGCCTCCTTCGCAGGACCTTTCCTTAAAGCCTTCTGTGCCTCTGGTCATCTCAGGTACCTAAGCAAGGCAGGCAGGTGTCCTGCATTGCTCCTAAATTCTGCCTAAGAGGCATTCAGATGCCTTCTGCTGCTTGAGAGGTTAAAGTTACAACACCTCACTACCCACTACTACCTGAAGAGTAAGAGCATTCATGTTTGAGCTATTCTGGGACATCTGGCATGCTGTAACTGCCTGTCCCATGGTCACCTATTCATGTGTCCCTTCCCTTCCGTTCTTGGAATTAATAAGGCAGCAATCTTCTAGGCAAACATTTTCTTTGTTATAAAGTGCTTTTTCATCCCCTTGGGAGCTCTATTTTCTAAGTCAAGAACCCTTTGTGTTCACACAGTTCTGCCTCACTCCCAAGCAAAATTTTGCAATTGCTGTGTTTTCACCTACCTACAACTCCTTTCCCATCATTTACCAGCTCCTGACAAGAAATGTCTCCCACAGATGTTCCCTGTAGTGGTTCCTAATCTCACCTGCTTGGTCTCTGCTCCTCATTCACTATCATGTTTGACTGTCTTTCACACTGACCTGATCTGGTGTTTCCTCCTGCGCTGGCTGGTTCTGAAGCTCTTTTTTATACTAAAGACCATGAATAGTCCCATAGCACTTCTTCCTAATAGTTCTTTCCATTTCCAACCTCCTTTTGACTACAAAAATTAAAAAAAAAATATACCAGGTCCATCTGTGATAATAATGGCTGATATCATCAATGGAAACAGTGGCTTAATTATTAGAAATATGAAAAAGTTTTATCCTATGCTTATCCAAAACAAGTAACAGTCATAATAACAGTCAGTGGTGTAATAAAACAGGGAAGAAACCAAGCTGAAATATTCTGAGAGCAGACCATATTTATCTGGTATGATCAGGATTGCAGAAAGAGGATATAGAATTTGTGACATAGAGAACACCAAGGAAATTGCCTTCAGGGTTCAGTAAGCAGGATTATCACCTTAATCCTTTCGAGATAGATATACTGAGTTCAATGTCATTAGCTATATTGTGCAGGTCTTTGGGGAAAAAAAAAGAAAACTTGTAAGATTGAGAGTTTGGTTAACATGAAAGGCTGCTTACATCTGACCTATATAGCCATAAATTGCAAAGTGCTTCACAAAGCACTTCACCTCAGCTCCTGCTGCTGGAAAATCCTTAGCTGCAGTTAGTAGACGTACTCTCAAAAGGTGGTTATTGGGTATGCTGGGGCCATGTAGAAGCAATTGTAACATAAACCGTACTAATATATAATGGGAAGAACAGGGAGAGGCATGTGAACCACTATTAACCTGTGTACTGTGATAACAGCTGTGAGTACAGTGTTGTACCCTCTCACCTCCCACCAGCTGAATCCAACTGTTTAGACCTGCATGTGAATCTGGTCAAATGCTGCTCCATTTGAGCATAATCAATAGGAGATGTGGCCGTTTACTTTCTTCTGAGACATTCTCAGGACGTGAAGTTGCTCCTGAAATTAAGTGCTTCACAAATTTTAAAGGTGTAGATAACACAAAATTAACCTTTCTTTGGCTACTATTATGACAGACTTTTTGAATAAATATTTAGAGGTTTTTTTTTTTAATATGATGTTTGTAATGGACCTTTTTTTGTTATTAAAGTTTCTCATATATAGCCAGACAAAATCCCACAGACAATTTAGTGTCTGTATTAAAAAAAAAAAAAAAAAGTAGTTTCTGCTCTAGCTATAGTTTCAAGTTTAAAATTTCAGTTATTTGTGATTTTTGTTAAAGTATCTAAAAGCACTATTATGAGTTACTTATAATGTTTGAGTTAACTGTTTGACTATAAAATTATAAATTAAATTACTTCTGACATTTCTGAATGTTGGAAAAGTTATTCCTTTTCCTAAATTAAATTTCAAGGCACTTTTCAACACATTTTTTGTATACCTAGGAATCATTTATGAAAACATAATATATACATGTCAACACATAAACGCAGAGACTTTAGATTAAGAAGATTTTAATCACGGGACTCTAGATTACTATTCTGCATATGGTGATTTGAAAGTGGAATGTTTTTTTATCTTTGGTCTTTCATTGCATAATACCAGTCTATAAAGGCCCAAGAGAGTTAGTCTGAAAGAGCTAATGATTTCATATGTGTAAACCGTTAATATTTCTCTAACAGTGTCTCATTCCAGAAAATATTGCTATGCTAAATTATTACAGGAATTACTTAGTACTATTTGCCTATTCTTGCCATTATCCAGTTAATATTTTATTTGGCAATTATTTTCATTATTCAGGAGCTCTATAATTAATGAAGTGCTATTACACAAATGATGTGTTTAATGAACAATGTCAGTATTCAGAGGACAGATTCTTAAAGATTTAGATAGTGTGTCCAGCATTGTTTAATACCAAAACAATACAAGAAATGAAAATTATCAGTAAACCTCATTTTTGGGGCATTCTGGTTCTGAGCCTTTTTGAACAGAAATTGACATTGCATTAAACGTGTTTTCACAGCAATTCAGAGCTCTGGTTTTACCTCAGAAGTCCCTAAACCGCTCTTGCATTTTGAGTGATTTAAAGACTTTTGACTGTAAAGATTTGATCGATAGTTCTCTCAACAGTTTAAGATTCTGACAGTTAGATAGGTTCATCCTGAAGCCTAAGATAAGACAGTCAGCCAATTTGGAGTTAACAGCTCCTGGCTGGCTTAAAAAAGGACAGTGAATTCTTTCCTTTACGCCCAAATGCCTGGCATGTCTGTTCACAGGCAGAGAAAGAACGGGACCAGAGTGCTCTTAAGGCAGAAGAACGTTAACTGTCACCTTTTCAAAGAGGAAATGAAGGTGATATGCACTATCCTAAAGGCATATCAAGTCAGGCTTGGACTGGAGTGCCACACCTTTCTCAACTAATGTGGGAAAACATTCACACTTCATGTGTAAGCCATATGTAGTCAGAGCAGCAGGAACTTAGAATTTTCAGGATTTTATAAATCATGGTCACTGTAATTTCAAAACCAACAAGCACAAACACTACCCTTTCTTATTTATATTTATCTTTTTCAGTATTTAGCTCATTTTATCTATTTCTGTTCAGTAACCACATTTTCTGCAGGACTAATTTATAAATATTTTTTTCTTAATAGCTGTTTTTTGGACTAAAATCTGTATTAGTCAAGAATTTCTTATCAATTTAATCTACATCTCTGAGTTTCTTCTCTCTTCTTACTCCCCTTTTACAGCATTCCTTCCCTTTCCAACTCCCTCCCTCTTTTCCTATATTACTCTTTCCCATCTAGGTACTTTCCACTTTCTTCAGTGCTTTATCATCTAATGCAATGTAATGGAATGTACTCTAATCTAATCTATTTTGCTCCCTAAGCATATTTCTTGCTATTACTACCTAGTGTCATCTCTCTTTCATCTTCTTGGATGGGATCAGAGCATGAATTCTGTCACTCTAAGTACAGGGGTTGAGAATCTCAGCCTGTGAGAATATGTGGATGCTGCTCTCCAAAGAGAGTTAGCTGACAGCTTTGAGTATGCAATGACTAAAATGAGCTTTTTGAAAGTACTCGCTGGCATGGTGTTAAGAAAATACCTAAAATCAAGGGAGATATACATATATATATAAATTTCATGGATATGTCTTTAAAGGTAAAATGTGTCCTTTCTAGGTTAAAAATGAGTAGGAAAATTGGTAAGAAATACACATACTAAAGTAGTGTGTATCTTGACGGGACATCTTAAAATTTCGATTTAAAAAAAGAAGTGTGCCTATGTTGTGCATACGGATAAATATAAAATTACTAGAGAAACTTCATTGTTAACAAAAGCCCTCAGGAGATATTTAATGAGATCTTCTTTTGCAAATAATTTTCCAAATTACTTCCTAAATTCTTTGAGGGTTGGTTTGTTAAGAAATTATGTCTGAAAACATAAAATAAAAAATGAATATTACTATTTCAGTTAAAGGAATAGCATGATAATTTTCTTTCAAGACAGAAATGTGCAGAACCAGCAGTGCTCCAAAGTGTGCCCAAGTAGAAGCACATTAAGAAGACATTAACAGTATGGAGTCCAGAGCCACATGCCAAGAATGGGGGGCTCAGGGCTTGTGCTCAGGTGGGCTCAGTTCTGCAAAGACAGCAAAGGGCACATGAATAATTCTGAAGAGTATAAAAAAAAAAATTGTTCTAAGATTTAAAGTAAAATCCAAAAAGGATGATGGAAAATGACATAGCTCTTCAAAAGAGCTTCTCACAGATTCCAATAAACAGGGTTTGTTTAGGTGAGGATACATAAACACACATACTTTGCCAAATTTCTATGGGATGCATTTTGGTTCTTTTAGACTGAATAACATTTTTCAGCTCAAGAGTCACAGATGTCAAACAGCCAGTGACTTAAAGATTAGTTGCTGTCTTGTGTTTATTATAAACTTGAATGGAAATTTAAGCTACAGAATGCCTTCAGTTAGAAGGCACGTATTTAAAAACACCTTTACATGAGAAATGAGTCAATTACATGAAAATAGTGCATAATGGAATTATTATGGATAAACATGATTCTCAACACATGCAGGGTTGTACTGTATTTCTCTCAAAAGAATAGTGTTGCTTCATGGCAGCACAAAGAACATGCAAGTAAGTCAAAGACCTGAAAACCTATCCTATCCTAGCCTAGCCTATGTAAGTTTATAAACTTATTAATCTCAAAGCGCTCAAACACCTTCTGGAGAAGTATTCATTACTGTGACTATGCATCTGCCACTTACATTTTGTTGTGCTCCCCTCTTCCAGGTGAACAGCACACGTGTAGCAATAGAAAGTAAGGAATCTCACTTTCCTAGAGTTTTAGCCTTTCTTCCTTTGTTATTTTTTAAAATGTACATCTTGTGATGTATTTGTTAGAAAGGGCAAGGTAAAAGAAAGACACTGTGCACTGGGGGCAGCAGTAGATGAGATTTATGATGGCACATTTTTCTGGAGGGTGCGGGTAGAGGGTAGGGAGAGTAGGGAGCGCATTTTTGGATCAGCCTCTAAGAAATGCATGTCACCTGCATAGATGAATTTTACTGCTGCAGTAGAATGTTCTGTTATACTGGAAGACTAGACCTGTCACTGGTGCTTTTCATTTCCGAGCTGTAGATTTTTGTTCTCCTGCTATCTTTGGCATAGGCCATAAAAAACACTGTAGGGCCAAGATCTTGAACTTGGTTATGTATTCTGTAGAATGGGCACCAAACTTATTCTCATGAGGGACCAGATCTGACTATCCAGCATCTGGTGCATACTCCATTTGGCAGAATTTTAATTAAAGAAGATAGAGCTACTGTAGAGGTATTGGTATTTCTGTGCAGACTTCACTTGCACAGTCTGTTGCTGCTTCTGCACAAAAAGCAGTATAAATTCAGATAAGTGGGGGAGGCCTGATGTGGAAGGTAAGGATGTTTCATCCAGATGCTCTGCTGTATGAATACTGTTACACAGTCATGGTGCCAGAACTGGGGTGTCTGCTGAATTATGTGCTCTACCTTATGGGTTTATCCGTTTCGGGGTGTGCTATTCTGTCCACAAATTCTGCTGCAAATATTCATAGAAAGTCTGCGTTCCATATCCTTCTTCCATAGGAAGCCACTGGAAAATCAACTTGATGTGCTCATGATGGCTTCTGTTGCTAGGAGATATGTGACTGCATTTGGTGCTGCTTGGGATTTCATAGGCATTGAATTCATCACATCAAGGTACATCAGTAACCACTGCCCAACTGAGGACTGGGAAAAGCAGTAGTAGCTGAAGTCTGGGTTTAGCCTGCAATATGGGATGAAGCCTACAGCTTAGTATTTGAGGGAAAAAAGGTCATAACTCTTCAGAACCTGCTTTTGACACCAGTGAGTAATGCAAAAACATTCCTAAAGTGTTCTGAACTGTTGACATATAGATGCATCCCTAGTTAAATGATCTTTTATGGGAGTGTCTTTAGGTGATCTTGTTCAAGCACCAGATTGTCTTACTGTTAGCACTAAGTTTGCAGTGAAGGACTGATTGAAACATGCACCATTTTCAAATTAGTGGTACTTGTTTCTAAGCCATTTAATCAATTCCCCTACTTCATCACTTTCTGAATGCTGATGATGTAGCTTATTGAAAATATGACTAATTACTGTGGGAATTCTCAGTGGTAGGGAAGAGAGGGAAAGTTTGGGGTGAAGTTCCTTATCAGGTGCTTCCCTGGAGGAGAGATTCAAAGCCCTCGGCATTTTCATGTCGGCAATACAACACAGTCCCAGTCTGAGTCGAGAGGCTGTACAACCACTAGGATCAAATGTCTTACACAGGACTGACAAGTGCCTTCAGATGTCTGTACTCAGATGTAAGGAGGCAACGGCACTGCATGAAGGCAATAATCTTAGTTTCACAAACACACACTTCTCAGGGTCTTTTTTCAACAGGCATTTAAGTTGGGCAGGAAGACTATATTTTCCTTATGGTCTTGTCTCCCTAATGTCTGGTTTAGCCAGTCACTCTATATGCAAGGAATTGTAAATGAGAGACCTCTCTGTTAACTGTACAGTGCCACAGTTTACAAAACCAAAACCCTCAATTATCAAGCAAGGGGAGATGGGAACATCTTTAGGAATTTATTCATAAAAGAAATCCAGGGAAGACAAACTGATTTGTTTTGACACGGAGGATACCCAAAGTGCTAACATTTTAGGCAAAATAAAAAACTTGAGGTGACTAAATTTTATAGGTTGAATCTGAATTCAATCCAGATGTACATTGTGTGGAAACACAGGTACCAGAAACAAGCCTTTCTTTTCTTAGGTCCTCAACAGCTCCACCAGAGATGCTCTGAGATTTCAGGACTCAGTCTGCTTTAAGCTTCACCAAAAAGGGTGGCAGCTTCTGCCAGAAGTGTCTGCTTAGTAAGTAGGAGATTTGGGTTCCAGTGCTGTTCAAGGGCAGGAATGAATCTTTAGCAGAGTGCCTAGTTGACTGGATTACAGGCTGGCTCCTGGAACAGATGGTTTTCTATTGTGGAGCAGGCTCAGCATGTAGCTAGGACTGAAGGATTCATGAAATCAAAGGGGAAAAAACAGGTGATTCGTATCTTACAATTCATCTTGAGGGGGAAGTTATGATGTTATAGTTGAGGTGTGATATATATGCAAGGAGATGGACATCTATAAAGTGTGGTGTGAGGTCTCATTTACCCTTCATGTTACTCACGGTGCTTCTAGAGAAGGTAATATATTTTACACTCTGTTCTGGTGATGAATGGTGATACTCTGGATACTTTCTGATGCGAATAAATATAACTCAAATGTTTTATCTGGATCTTCTTACAGTGTATTCTGACAACTCAGTTTTAAAGGGCAAGAAATCCTATTATTAGCAAAAATTGTTTCTTGTTTGATTTATTTTAATCACATGGATAGAAAGTTGCAACAGCAAGGGTCAGCAGGGGGAAGAGACTTCCCTCCAAGCCTGATGTGCCCTGAAGCAGAGCCGCTTCACCACTCTGCAGACTGAAGCGAAAAGACCCGTCACATCAGGAGAGATGTTGGAGCTGGGTAACACAGCCCAATTTACTCCCCAGTAACAACCAGCAGTATTAAGAGAGCACCTTAAGAGCAGCAGGAAGGAATTCCAGCCACTCCAGCCAGTAAATCAACTTCATTGGGGGCCCATCTTAAGTGCCTCTAGGCAAATGCCTGTAGCATGGGGAAGAGACGAGGAGTTAGAGATGTGCACATGCCTGCAGGGCTATGATCTTATTGGCATCATGGAGACATGGTGAGATGGCTCCTATAACTGGAGCGTTGGAATGGAAGGATACAGGGTCTTTAGGAAGGACAGGCAGGAGAGATGAGGAGGAGGTGTCCCCTTCTTTGTCAATGACCATCTGGAGTGCATGGAGCTCTGCCTGGGAATGGATCAGGAGCTGACTGAGAGCTTATGGGTCAGGTAGAGGGAGGGCAGGAACAAGTGACATTATAGTGAGGACTGTTACAGGCCACCTGACCAGGAAGACTGAGAGGATGAGGTCCTCTATAGACAAAGAGGAGCAGCCTCAGGCTCACAAGCCCCAGACTACATGGGGGACTTCAACCACCCCATTGTCTGCTGGAGGGAAATAAGCAGGGCATAAGCAAACCAGAAGATGCCTCACATATTTTCAGGGGCTGGTGGGGAATGTGATGGTCAAGAACAGACTTGGCTTCAATGACCATGAAATGGTAGAGTTCAAGATCCTTGGAGTACTGAGAAGGGCACACAGCAAGATCACTAGCTTCACAACTTCTAGAGGGCTGGAACATCTCTTCTGTGAAGACAGGCTGAGACAGTTGTGGTTGTTCAGCCTACAGAAGAGGAGGCTCTCAGAATACATTATAGCTGCCTTCCAGTACCTGAATGGGCCTAAGAAAAAGCTGGAGAGGGACATTTTACAAGGGCCTATAGTGACAGAACAAGGGGTAACGGGCTTAAACTGAGAGAGTGTAGATTTAGATAAGATATAAAGAAGAAGTTCTTCATGTAGAAGGTGGTGAGGCACTGGAACAGGTTCTCCAGAAAAGTTGTGGATGCTCCATGCCTGGCTGTCTTCAAAGCCAGGCTGGATGAGGCTTTGAGCAACCTGGTCTAGTGGAGGGTGTCCCTGCCCATGGCAGGGGGATTGGAACTATATGATCTTTCAGGTCCCTTCTAACCCAAACCATCCTATGATTCCATGATGCTATGAAAGTTATGTACTGACATGGCAAGACACTGAGATAGTATCTTTCTGAGGTCTACCTGATTTCCTGTTCCCTTGTGGGGGATGTGGTGGTTGGAGGCCATCTTGGGCATAACATCATGAAATGATAAGAGTTTTTGATTCTTTGAGAAGTAAGGAGGCAACAGAACTGCTACCTTGGATTTCTGGAGGGCACATTTTGGCCTGTTTAGGAACCTGGTTAATATTTTCCCTTGGGTGGCACTCCTGAAAGTCAAAAGAGTCCAATAAGGCTGCACATTCTTGAAGACGAAGTCTTAAAAACGCAGGAGCAGGCTGTCCTCATATTCCAGAAGGCGAGTCAGTGGGGAAGAAGACCAGCCTGGCTGAACAGAGAGCTTTGACTGGAACTCAGGGAAAAAAAGGTGTGGTTGTGAGGTTTTGCAAGGAGAAAATTAGAAGTGCCAAAGTCCAACTAGAACTTAACCAGGCCTCTGCTGTAAAAGGCAATTACAAAAAATGTTATTAGAAAATGTTATTTTCTAGGCAAAGAACAACAATTATATCAATTTCCTGATAACTTGCTGTTTTCTGGTGTTCGTTTCAAGATCAGTAACAACAGAATAAAATGGCAAAGCACCAAGCTTACCGTCAGCATGCAGCTGATAACACATAATTATTATTAGTTCAGATGTATACAATGGGAGATACATATTTCTCTAAGAAGTTTGCAGTACTTGCTTTCACAACTGCTTGTTTTAATTACTTCCCTATAGGCCATATGAAGAAATCTGGAATGTGAAAGTTAAATTTTTACGGTGTATCTCCATGGAGTGAAATGAAATATGTTCCTTGAAATCATATCCTTAAAATAATTGTGTATGGGTTTACAACACTGGCTACTGTTAGGCAGCAGTTTCAGTGTAAAAAAACTATCAAATAGAAATATCTCAAGGTAATTTACTAGCCATCATGGGTCCGATTTTATTGCTTATCATAAAAATACGCTGCAGCTGTTCAGGAGAAGAATGTATTCAGTTTGTCTCCGTAAAGGTATCTGCAAAATTCCATCTTTTGCAGCAGTTCCTTGTGTGAAGAAACTGATTAGTCCAGGCTCCTTGTATCCAAAATCAGACACACATATTTTGCTGCTGTTAAAATTTCTTACTGCTATGTGTATAAAAGTGCTTATGTCTAGATTGCTATCATAAGAATGGAAGAGGCTTTTGAGGTGGTTGAGTTCAGTTCCCTGCTTCTACAGGCTATGTATACCCTAAGGAGTGCCTCTGAATGCCTGGCTCTCGGCACATGCTCTGGCTGAATGCCAGCACCATGCTGGCATGAGATGCAAATATACACCTCCTGTCAGCTTCTTACCTTCCTCATGAAGGAAGTTGACTGAAAAGCATTTTTAATTTTTAAATTTTTTTCTTATCTTACATTTTTAATCCTTTTTTCTGTGGCTAACATTCTCAGAATGAGTCATTCAAAATATAAGAAAGTGTCTGTCCAGCTTTTATCCTCTATACCTTAATAGCCTTTAAGAAGAGTGTCAGCAAATAAATAGTACTGCTGAATTTCTGAGTGAGTGGGCCCTGACCCACTCGAATTCTGCATCCAGAATTACAAGCTAACTTCTTGTTGTTTCTTTGTTTGCATCATAGAACCTGGCATTTTCAAAATACTAATGAAGCACTTATCTTCATAACCTGAAGTGAAGGGGACAACATTGGCTCTGCTTCATTTGCAACTGAGACACAGAGGAGTGAAGAACAACATTCACTTAAGAGTCTAGACTTTATTATAGCTTGATTGTTCAGATGATGGTTCCAGCCAATGTCAAGTGCACCCATGAGCGTACAGCAATGCTGAGGATATCCTTGAGGATTTTGAAAAAGAAGAACTCAGAATTACAGTTTGAACACAGTCAGATTTAGATATGTATTTAAATCACCATAGCTCTTCCTGGGTAATTCTACTACAGGAAAAAAGTCATTACTAGCTAGTGAATACTTGAAATGATTTGCCTTGTGTTAGAGAGGAAGT
This sequence comes from Rhynochetos jubatus, assembly GCA_027574665.1. NCBI lineage: Eukaryota > Metazoa > Chordata > Aves > Eurypygiformes > Rhynochetidae > Rhynochetos > Rhynochetos jubatus. The sequence goes on from CM050652.1 coordinate 17,464,553, forward strand.
CTGGCAGTGACTGGTCATTCCATAATGTCTTCTTCCAGGTGACATTCAACTGATGTAACCCTGAAAAAAGGTAGGCTGGCTAGTGAAGGTAAGAGAAGGGGCAAGAATGAGATCTCTGGAATTACTGAGAGTAAGAGAGAGAAAAGAGATGTCTTTATCCAACACTTGTGGCCTACTGCAGAATTTTCAGGGAAAGTTCTGTTCTGCATGGCGTGGCCACACATATTTGACACAGTCAGGAGCTGGGGTATGCTCAGTGTATGCTAAACTTTGCTGTCAAAGTTTGAACAGGTTCTTGAATATTATGTATGAAATAAAACTTTTTGAAAGGCTCATGACTTGGTTAACTAAGAGCTGGTTTTTTCATGTGAATGGTGAACATCTGATCCCTACCACTTCATTTTATGGCTCTGTTAGTTTCTCAAAGAGAATAAATAAGTTTAATGACCAGAAAGTGAATGTCTAAACCAAATTTTTCCTCATCTCACTCTCAGAATAGGCTGAATTATTTCTGTTGAAGATTTTCAGCTTATTTCAGTTCGAGTCAGGTACCCATCATGAAAAATGTACTTCTAAAGATTAAGATAGAGAGAGAAGTAAGGCAAAGGTACTTGAAAAATAGACGGCAAAATTCAGAAAAAATTCTTAAAATGCAACAATATTTTTATAGTTTTCTCTTTCTGGAGAAAAGTACTTAAGCACATTTACTTTGATAGAATCTCCTGCGTTTATTGCCTTATTTATGTGAATATTTTCTATGAACAGTGATGCAGAAACACTGACTTCATTAATGATACATGCAGTTAATTTCTTGGCAAAACATTTCTGAGGAGACCCATTGCTAGCAATTAACTCTGTGCTAAGAAAATCCTTATGCCAAGGAGAAAAATATATGACAGCCAGAAACAATATCTCTTGTTGTGCTAACCTCTGTTTGTGGTTGGTTGGCCACTTCAGTACTAAAGAAAACATATCTCCTAACTGAGCACTAGCCTGAATACCATCCAGTTTAAAAGCATGAGCCAGAACCAATGAAAACATTTAGACTGTGTGCCAATAAAACAGCAGCACAAAAATTGGCTTAGCTTCAGTTCTTGAAATTTGGATTTATGTTCATAACCTAAGCTATCTTTATTATATTTGACAATGGTGTATGAATGTAAGAAAGCATCACAATGAATGTGCTATCTGTTCAGGTATCTAATGGCAAGATAAATTGCAAATTTACTTTTTAAAGAAAGGTCTAGCTTAGTTATATACATAATGAAACCCAAAATTCTAGCAGTGCTTTCTGGAATAACAGGGACACAATATTTTTTCTGTTTATAGTTTTCCATCCCCAGAGTATTTACTTTATAAGCCTCAAACTTTTTTTCCAGTTTCACATTAAATAGGATATGTGACTGTGCCTATATTTCTGTCTCAGGTGAATTCACACCTGTGAATTCTCAAGATTTCTTGTCAAGAATCACCATGTCACTTACCCTTTAGTAAAAAGCTGTGCTTACGTTCTTTTCACATAAGATTGTGAAGGGCCATTCCTCAAGTGTAAAGGTCATCCTTTTTCAGAAATGGAACCTTGAAAGGGTGTTACTACCCAACATGTAAAGGGTCTTTCGTGTGTTTCCATACAGTATTTTGTTTATAGTTGCTAAAATTATTGTAGAAAAGAAATGATCACTGCAATAACAATTGGCCAAGAATGTTTTTTTTTTTCTCTCCTATTGCTGCCTGATAGTCACTAAAAGCCATTTCCTAAAATATAATTCCCTATGAAGGGTGTATTTACAATGAGACAAAGAGAAGGATTAAATAATGTGTAAATTTCTGTGCCTGTCATCATGAAGTATAAATTTCGAGGATTAGTTAAATAAATTAGACATCGTAATAAAGGAACCTTCCAATCTATACCTGAGCCTGCAGCTTATAATATCTTTTTTCTAATTATATATCCAGTTCAGATTTTTAACGTCCTGTGACTTTCCTTGAAAAGCTATTCCTGGTTCAAATTTTTATCTGTATTGACTTTGAAGTTTACATCAGTGTCTTCAATATTTGCTCAATGAATTGTGCTAGAGCTGTTCCTATGTAGAGTTTCAGTTTATGGGAGAACTTGGCTATTTGATATTCTGATTCTTCTCCCATTGAAGTTTTGTGAAAGCCCTGCAATTAACACCAAGAGGAATAGGATCTAAAGATAAATGAGTATGTTGGGGGAGTCACTAAAAAATAACTTCTACAACACTTTACCTTTGTCAGAGAAATAGATCTACCTTGGTTTGTGGCCTCCGGCTGTTTGAACTCATCTCAGGGTCTCATGCACATCAGAAAAATGTTCTCTGCATCATTTCTAAAAGACACATCCTTAAGCTTTACTCATAAATTATGAATAAAGCTGGAGAAGATAGGATTACTAAACAAAATGTGCCAGGGGTAAATTAACAGCTAAAGGGAAGATTGTGGCGGACTGTGCTGAAGGAAACTACAGGTCTTTCATTCCGGTGAAATTCCTTAAGGACTTGACTTAGGTCTAATTGTACTGAATACTTTTATTAATATCCATATAAAACCATGATGTTATGCTAATGATAGTTGTGTATGGCACGATATTCAGAAAAGAATTCAATGTAGTATGTGTAAGAATATTCTATGTAAAGAACTTGATAATCTTGAGAACTGGACAGGCAGAGAAATGAGAAAAAATGACATTATTCAGTAGAGGGCAAAGCTGTGAATTTCCTCTACTTTCAATAGCTGATTAGATAGAAACAGTAGGGGAAAAGAAAGAACTTGGTGTATTAGCTGACTACAAGATGTTTTGGAAAATAAGATTGTGAAAACGTCCAGTGTTCAATGATAATATCTCTTGAAATGCTGGACTTCCTCAGCTAGAAGGAAACTGAAGCCAAAACACATGCCTTCCTCCTTCTCCAGCTGTGTTGCTTGCAGAGGTAATGACCCCTATCCTGTTTCCAGCTGCTAATCACTTTCTCCTTCACATCATGATGTGAGTGCCTTCTAACTCATTTTAGTCAGTAAGCCAAGTTGTCTTAAAGAGTTTCAACTGAAGATGAAAATGAGCTATCCCAGCTTATTTTGCCAAAAATAAAAGAGAGTAATCACTTAAGCAGCTTGGCTAGCATAACTAAGCAATAGCCTATCAGGATAAGCCTGACAAAATGCAGAGCATAAAATGGAATAGTAACTTTTAATCATTACCATAAAAGTGGAAGACTCTGCACTGGATGTAATTAGAGGTGGAAGAGAAGGGGTAGCCATAGCTACCAAGCACAATGTACCAAAATACACCTGTCTTTGTATTCAAGGGTTACTTCTGGGAAACTGTGGAGCATAGATAACATGTTGAAAGATCTGAAAAAGAACAAACTCATAAAAAAAAGAGTTCACCTAATTATAGAACTTCCATCTTAATTTCAGTTCCTGGCAAAATTTTTGACCAAATAAACTTATTTCTAAACACTAGGAGATAACAAGGAGATAAACAACAGGCAGCACTGATTTGTCAGGAATAAATCATGTCAAACCTGCTTAATATCCTTCCATGACAGAACTGCAGGAACTGTGAACAGGGAAAAACCAGTAGCTGTTGTAAGGTGACTTTTGCTTGCCTCTTGTGACATTCTCATAAGCAAACTCTGGAACTGTAGTTCAGATGAAACCTACCAGGTGAGTGTTAGACAGCTTTGCTACCAGTACCCATGGAGTCCTTGGCAGAATTTCACTGTCAAAAAGAAGGAAAGGTTAGGTGGGAATACACAGGGTACTGTCATGTGTCCAGTTCTGTTCAATGTTTTTATTAACAAATTGAACTGAAATTTAATTGAAATGGAAAATATGCTTATTCAATTTGCAGATGTCATGGAACTGAGATACATCACAAGGATGGAGGCAGGAATAAAGTTTGAAATAGTCTTGACAAATTGGTGAAATGGGCTAAAAATTGGATGAAATACAACGTACAGCACTTAGGCAGAAATGATCTGCAAAATGAAACCAGAAAGGAACAGCACACTCACAGAGAGGTTTCAAAACAGAGTTCTGGGAGTTACAGGGGAAAATGGGGTAAAGATTTAATGCCAATGTTTGTATGTTGCACTAGAGGAAAAATGTGTACCAGTGGAGAGATTATAGTGGACAACAAAGAGAATGATCAAAAGTATAGCAAAAAAATCTAAGAGGAAAGATTGAAAGAGATGGGATTATTTATTCAAACTGCAGCAAAGATATAGAAGGAAAATGGTAACTGCCTTCAGGTATTTTAAGTAATGTTGAAAAGAGAAAATATCTATACTCCTTGTGAACACGGAGGTCAGGACAGGCTGTGTGTTCAGACTCAGCAAGAAAAACTCATGGAAACACAGAGGAGAAAAAAATCTAATGATCAGCAGGTTTAAGCACAGGAATGCTTTGCATAGGAAGGCTGTGGAGGTCCACTTACATCTTAAGCACAGACCATGTGCCAGGAATGCTACATAAATACATGACCTTGTGTCGTGGTTTAACCTTGACTAGCAAAATACCATGAAGCCGCTTGCTTACCTCCACCCCTTCCTCTCCAGCAGAGGGGAAGAATTGGAAGAAAAAGACAAGGAAGCTGGTATAATTAAGATAAGAACTATTTACTAATTGAATATAAGTGAATAATATATATGTAAAAAATGAATATATAACAATACTACTAATAATAATGACTTAAAATAATAGAAAATAAAACATATGATACAATTGCTCACCACCTACCCACCAATGCACAGCCAGGTCCAGAGTAGGGAGAGTCAGAACCAGATTGCCCAAGAGCCAGAGCCTGAGAGTGACCGCAGCAGAGTCTGGGTGAGTCCCATGAGCAACAACATGACAGGGAAAAGCTAACTGACCCACCAACTCATGAATGAACGAGCAAGCAAAGGAATTAGCAAAGCAGATAACAATGGAGGTAGCGAAGGATTTAAGGACCTAACAGAAGAGTTAAGGAGACAACAGAAGAGTTAGCAAAGGAGCGAAAAGTGTTATGGCCCCTGAACCCACTCCACACTTATGTACTGAGCATGATGTGCTGTGGAATGAAACACTCCTTCGGCCAGTTTGGCTCAGCTGTCTGAACTGTGTCCCCCCCCACAGCTTGTAGTGAGAGAGCTGGGAACGCAGCTGCAGTATCAGAAGCTGAGAAAGACCTTGAATGTGGTGCAAGCACTCCCCAGCACCAGCTAAAAAGACACCTTATCAGTAGTTTTCTCAGAGTAAATCCAGAAACAGAACTGCATACCAGCCACTGTGAAGAAACATAACTCTTTCCTGACTAAAACAAACACACCTTGCCTTGAGGAGGGTCTTGACATTCCCACTAAATCTAATTTTTGTGTGATGTTAAGACTATGTAGCACAAAAAACAAACATTTGCAGATTCTTTTATTGCATAAGAAAATTTCTATATGAAAAGTTGAAGTCCTTCAGTCAAACCCAGTATGTGCTTTGATATATGGAAACACCTCATTACAGAAATAAGTGGGGGCACAAGGAATTCTCAGAATTAATTTATTAATACTATCATAATCTGAAACAACATAATGTCAAGATGGAGGCCTAAAATAGTGAAATGAAGATGAAGGAGCTAATTGTAACTAAATACAGTAGACAAGAATTTCTGCTGCAACCCTGGTAGATTCTCATGTGTCAAACTTAATGTCATTGTCTAAAATTTTGGAAACAGTAATAGAACAATAACTATTTTTATGCACAACAAAGGCCACTGAAAATACTGCGAGAAAAAACATTCCGCTTTGCCAAAAGGTTAAATATATCATGAAAGCAGTTTTTCTTTGAGAAACTTTATTAACTTTCAAACCTTTATTAATGTCAGACTTGATCTACTATAAGAGCCTCTTGTTAAGCAGTAATGATCTGATTAAATCTTGAAGCTTTTTTTTCCATTTATGACATAAAAGCCATTAACTGCCTGAAATTCCATGGATTTACAGCAAGCTATGACCAAGAGGCACAAGAGATATGGCTCATAATGTGGGGAATATGTCTTGAAGAAGACACCCTATTATAAAATTGTGAGAATAGGTGGTAATTTACTATGTGAAAATTTTTATCCTTAACACCCATTCTTAATGTGGATTTGATTCTAAGGAAGGCTAAATGAAAAATCAATTAATTAACAATTAAACTTTGATAATATTATTGATAGTTTGAGACTTGTGTAGATGTAGTTTCTAGCCTCTTACAGAAACTTAAATAGTAAAAAGATTAAAATACTGTATGCATATAATTTATTTCCTTGAAATTATTTCATCTGCTTTTACTCAGCCTTTGAAATTAGAAAAGGGGATTCTACTAGTTACACATTACTTTCATTTTTTATGTAACTGGACTGGAATCTGTTCTTTGGTTATTGCTACAGGAATAAGTCTTTCAATATAAATCCTTAGTAATATGTCTACTGAACTCACAATTTCAGGTCTGAGCATATGTTACTTAAGAAACAACACTTAATTTTCTTCTGTTCAAACTTTAGAATTTTTTTGTTGGAATCTCTATGTTTGAACTAACATCTGTGTGTATTTTTTCAGTTCTATGTATCAGCTAATTGATTTCTAGAATGAACCTGTAATAAAGGCTATTTAAACAGGGGAAATAGGGGGAAATGTGATTATTGATGATCACCAACTTCTCTATTCCTAAAATATGTTTTGAACTTTAGTGCCTTAAAGGAAATCTGCCTCAATCCCTAGCTCTGGGTTTTATCTGAGAGGATACCTGTAAGAGACATCTGTTGTGGTAGACATCCAGACTGACTGTCCCAAAAGCATTCTGTGGTCTGAAAAGTAGCCAGGAAAACATTAAAATGTATCTTGGGGAACAAGAAATTCCATGCTCTCTGAAATGTGAAATTATTTCATATTTGCTGTCTCTTTCAGAAAATTTGGATGGCTTTCCATTATATTTGCATGTTTCAGTCCAATAATTTTGTTTTTGCTTTCTTTTAGGAAGAGGGAGTTTTAGCTTGTACAATGACACAGCAAGATAATATTTATTTCTTGGTTCAGAAAACCAGGGCAGTCCTGATGGAGATTAAAAATGATTATTTTGTTTAGAATTTTAAAGGCTTTTGTCATGTCCTCTCCCAGCATCATTCCACCACAAAATATTCATTCTTTCTTGTTCTTGAAATCCTTCTCAGTTCCATAAGCTGCTCATAGGAGTGAAAGAGCAGTGCAACAGTAGATGAACAATTTGTTGCCTTTCAGAAGAGAGGGAAATTCTGTGCTGGGCATAAATGGTTTTGTATCTTCCTTTGGTGAAATACATCTCATATACCTTTATATATCTATAAAGTAGACATCTACATCTGAGGCAGCTGGTCAGATTCACTCCGTAGTTGATAGGGGGAAATAGGTAGTGCACATACAAACCCTCAGACCCATTTTATGTACCTACTTTAGGGTGAGACAGTAAAAGTACCTTCCTATCTCCAGTAACTATAAAGAAATCCATATGTGAAGAACCCAGTGTCGGTTGAAGGGACTCTTTCCCAAGGGAGATGACCCAGCCTTTCAAGCAGCATCTCTAAGGCACCAGGGAAAAGTCTGCATCCTGGCGCCCAGACACCAAGGACCAATTCCCTCATGTGAACTGAGCTGCTCTGTGAAGGACTGGACTGATGATTACTCATGGCAATAGCGAGAATGATGGAGAATAGAATCCAGTATTCTTTACCCTTTATTTATTTGCTAGTTTGTTCTCTCAAAGTCTTTCATTGCTAATGGCTAAATTGCAACATAGGCATTCTCACACCAACCGTTAATTGCTGAATTTTGATGTGGAGTCCCAAACTGAGCTGACTGAAAACGTGCTATTTGGATATCTTTTGCAGGGTAGAATTTGGGGGAAAATATTGAACTACTGAGAAGTACTAGATTAGCAAGTGACTAAAAAATTTGTTTTGCTTTTTGATTTTTAATATGCAAAGTCATGACTTGATATCCCACTATCAAAACATTTAGCTTTTATTTTTAAAATTACTTTGAAAAATGGATTTGCATTAGTTAACTGTAAACTATATGTTTTTAATTGGGCAAATATTTTTGTGTTAACAAAGAAAATTGCTGCTTATCAGGTCTGAAATCCCCAAAGTCTCTTGTTCTACATGCATTATGGAATGAGCGGGGAAAAAAACCCACTACAAATCCAGATGTCTGCTTATCCTTGGCCAATATGAGCCTCTTCTTTGATTTCAAGTTATGTTCTAATCTTTGCCTCATTAATACACTCTATTTTTGAAAAGTAAGAACTATTCTGGGTTAAGAATATCTGAGACTAATGTATAACTCCCTCCCCCACCTACCCCCACCCCCACCCCCCGACTTTTACCATTTACTTAATCAGGTGTTCAGATATGGACACTTTAAACTAGAGTTATTAATCTGGAAATGTACCCTTGTGGTCATCAAAGTTCAAGGCCCAGTTAGACAGTTTTATTCCTTCTAGTGAGCACAAAGTTTAAGTGTTTTAATTAACAGAAAGGTGGCTACTATAGGCTTTCTGGGAAAAGTTTCTGATTGATGTAAATGAATTATTCTTCTGAATAATAATAAGAAACTAGTGTTGTAGATAAAGAATTGTCCTTTACTCCAGTGCTAGAAAAAACATTAACAAAAAAATGAAAAATATATTAGAAAAAAAGGAATGGACATTGACTTGCAGCAAAGTACCATTCTGTCATGTTCTCAGAAATTATGTATTTTTTTCTTATGTAACAAGGGTATTATACCATTCATTTTTTTCTTACAGCTGGGCTGTGCATTAAAAAACATACAGCTTCTTCTGTAATTAGTAAATAAGGAAAAAAATAATTCATTGACTTTTCTTTGTAAACAAACAGTAAAGAATGATTTGTTTTTCACCAACATTCCAGATATCATACCAGCATACCATACAATGGGTATGACTTAATAAGGGATATAAGTTATTATTCATCTTTAATATACATTGGATAAGAATGGAAATGCCTGTGTAGCATGTGAGTAAATATGTTAATAAAAGTATAAAAATAATTAAAAATATATAAATAAATAAAACTGCAAACCAAAACAAACCAAAAAACAACCCATGAAACCTTATCTCATTCTTAGATACCTTGTAGGAAACAGGTTTCTAGAATTTGTGGGAAGTTAATAAGGCACTTATTAGATAAATTTGACCCAGTTCACAAAATGAAGACTCCATCAACCAGGAGATTTGCCCATTGACCATGTTGTCCATGCTTATTACGCTGTGTGTATCCATAATATTGTATATTTTCCAAATCTCTACACACCTGTCACAAATTTAGGCTTTTCAAAAAAAGTACAAGTTGCACTGTGAGTTAGGATGCAAAGAGATGAATGACAGATGCAAGGCAATAATTGATGTAATAACTGCTTTGGTTAGAGAAAATTTGATTCAGTTCCCTGAAAAGATAGACAACTTCTAATACTGTTTTTATTTCTAATTTTACATGCATTAGGGATTAAAGCAATATTTTAAACACAGGAGAAATTATAGTTACATCTTTCAACAAGACGTATTATTGTTAGATTGCAAATATTCTGTGTCCTAGCCCAAATGAAACTATTTAGAATACATTGGCTGATAAATAATTACCCTTCTTTGGCTTGTGTATGTAAAACTTTGTTAAACATATTTTCAATATTAAGAAAAAATGGTAATAAGTATTGAAAATAGATCAGGGAGTCTGCAAAGAAAATAATCTTGCCATGCTCATTGGGAATAAAAACCCCCTTTCTAACGCAACGTACAACTGTAACATTTTATAACTGGAGAAACAAACCCCTCCTATTTCTGCAGACATAACTCACTTTTTAAAAACTTGCCTATCATCTGAAATGAGTAGATTATTCTCCTAGAATGCACAGAGTGCATTCTCTCAGTACCATCATGCTGAAACACAAAAACAGGCTGTTTAATCACTCATTTTGTTTTATTTAACATTTAATATTTATCTTCTCATTAGACTGACAATTGTCATTAAAATCCATGCAAATATTATTTGTAAATGAATAATTGTGATATGTTCACACCTATGCCCCCAGTAAACCTATCATATTCTGTTGCAGACTGAAAAAAAGAAGGAACCTGTGAAGATATTTCGAAGCCACTGTAGGAACCCAAGATACACCTCATCTCTTCCTGTTGTGTGTATGGAGAACTGTGAGGAAATGCAAAGCACACCATGCAGGATTCAGGCTGCCTAGCCCTCTGCTGTGGAATGATGCTTAATGGGAAAAAGTAATCTCTTTTTCCAGCACATAAATGATGCCAAAAGTATCCCAAAAGCCTATGTTTATGTTCCTCATCATTCTAAACTTGAACCCCTAACCACACCAAAATTACATGATGTTCTGAAGGGTGTCAGAGAGAAGAGTCAAGGTTCGAGCAAGCAGAAAGCTGGAAGCTCAGGTCTCACCAGCACAGAATGAAAAGGGCAGCACTGGTTCAATCCTGTCCTATGGCACATGTACATGTTAATGGGAGAATATGAGTGGAAAAGAAAGAGAGACAGTCCTAGGAGTGGAAAGCAAAATGTGAGGGAGTGGGCCCATGTGAACCTCAAACCTCATGAGGTCCAACAAAGCCAAATGCAAGGCCCTGCATATGGGTATCAGCAATCCTGGGTATCAACACAGGCTGGAGGATAAAGGGATTGAGAGCAGCCCTATGGACAAGGACTTGAGAGTACCATTAGAAGAAGAAATGGACACGTGCCAGCAATGTGTGCTAGCAGATCAGAAGGCCTACAATCTCCTGGGGTGCATCAAAAGAAGCATGGCCAGCAGAATGTGGGAAGTGATTCTGCCCCTCTACTTGGCTCTGATGGGACCCAGATGGACTACTGTATCCAATTCAGGAGTCCCCATCACAAAAAACCCCCATGGAACTATTAGGGTGAGCCCAGAGGAGGCCACTAAAATGATCAGAGGGCTGGATCACCTCTCCTATGAAGACAGACTGAGAGTTGTTGTTGTTCACCCTGCAGATGAGAAGGCTCCAATGACACCTTATAGCAGCCTACCAGTACCTGAAGTGGGGGCCTACAAGAAAGATGAGGGGGACTTCTTACAAGGGCATGTAGTGACAGGACAAAGGGTAATGGCTTTAAGCTGAAGGAGGGTAGATTTAAACAATATATAAGGATAAATTTCTACAATGAAGGTTACGAAACACTGTAACGGATTTATTTTTCAGTGTCTCAACCTTAGTCTGACACAGCAAAGATTTGCCTGTTTTACCCTTTCTAAAACAGAAAAGATCTCCAAATGGAAATGCAGTTATAATATATGTAAAAAGGCTTATATTGGTGGACAATACTGTAGTGTAGTGTAGGTTTTTACAACAGTCGTGATGACAAAATATATTTTCCAAAGTTATCATAGATAACGCAACAAAACTTTCCAGCACAAAGCTGATTTGGGATTGAAGTGTAGATTAAATTAGTGTCTCCATCATTTGCTTGTTTCATCCTGACTTTGAACAAGTGTTCTGCATTGGGCTTCATTTTTGGTTTTGGGGTTTTTTTTTTTGATTACAACAATATTACTATTGAAAACATCATACTGTTTAAAAAGTTAAAGATCCCACTCTACATCTTGCTAATAACTTTTTTTTCTTCTGTTGTCATTCTAGAATAATTCTGTTGACTTCATTTGCTCTTAAAAACCATTGAACTAGACTGTTCTTTCATGTATATTGAACTAAGTATGAATAATTTGTGTGAATATGTGCAAGGAATCTCAGCAAAATCTAGTATTGTCACACAAGTTCATTCATTGCAAATATTACGTTATTAGACAATAATAGCCATTTTTGTACATTTCTGCTGATTTACCTTTGTAAATGAGACAAGTTAAATTTCATTAAGCTAGATTCTTCAGATTCTAATTGGTTACTTTGGAGATACTCACTTAGGAGATGATGCAATGTTTCTTTATTGTTTTCACTACACAATTTCTGCTCTATCTTTTCAATTTTAACTTGATTTTAAAGTAATTTTTCTACATGTAATCCATTATTATTAATATTTACTAAGAAAAAATACATAAAATATAAGCTTGCAGTGATACATGCATGTAGTGTTACTAAGAAGTACATATAATACAAACCCCAAAACATTTCATTTTAACTCAAAACATGATTCACTGCTACTCTTGACCAATGCAAAAGATTTGCAACATTGAGACTTCACAAAGACCACTGCTGAAACTGCCCACTTGCAGTGTATACCTTTGTATAAAAAGTTGTGGTAGTGAGACCGAGGTTGTGTGATAGGCCAGTCCTCAAATCATGATATCTGTTCTTTGTGTACTTTTATTGTGATCCTGCCTCCAGTGCATCTCAGCTTCCAACTGCTTGTTAAGTTCTGACCATGACTGGCTGAATATTTTCACAGTAGTATTATTTAAGGTTCATTTGAGCCATTGGCCTTGTCCTTCTTCCAGTGGGATCAGCAGTTAAAATAATTTAAAAAACCCGCTAACAATCTTAACTAATATTTACTGCACAGGATTTCATCATTAGTTCTAAGTGAGATTGGGAGAATCCCTCCTATTTTACTCTTTTAAACATTTGCAAAAATAAAAAATTGCTTGGGTAAAAAAATTCATCAATTATCCAATTAACAACAACTTCATTTGTAAAAAACTCAGCTGTAAAACTTCAGCCCTAGAAAATTCATCAGGTTCTACAAGGAAGTGGAAAGTTTGACAAAAGACCATGTTACCTTTTTCAACATTCACCATCCTGAATCTATGCTTTAAGTGAAAGTTAAATTTTAATTTTACAATATAGTGGAACTTCTATCACAAAATGGCCTCAGAATCTCCAAATATGTCATTGCCTTTTGCATTGTTCATTAAACTGTTAGGTATTCAAGTCAGAGATTTTTTACTTTTAAAATATTATATCTTGTCAAAAGCTCTGCTTGTGTTCAGGTAGTTTTAATAAATTATAATTTTACAAATCTCTTCTAATGCCTTGCATTTACTTCTGTTTCTGATTAAAAATGAATGTAATATTAATAAAAAGGTGTTAAAATGGAAACCCATGCTGGTTTAAAAGTAAAGGCAACAAAGCTTAACACTTTTGCATGATGCATGTGTACTGCATGTATTTCCTAAAGGTGATTAAATATTCACAGTACAACCTTTGAATGTTGCCTAGATTTTGAAAATTTAAGAACTGTTAAGCCTCACCTACAGTTCACCTTCTTTTGCTGATTCCTATTACAGTAAATAGCATTGTCACACATCTCAGTAATTTTCAAAGGTCATTTTATTGGCTGAAAATACATGCATTACAGAAATACATTATGTAACCCATTTGCATTTGTTCCGTAGTTAATAACAGTCCCAGTTACTTACACTTTACTTAAAATGCATATGTATGGCATAGCAAATGATTAGGCCAAGATCTTCAATTAAGCCTGTATGAAATATGGCTCATTGCCAAAGTCTATTAGGATTTTTTGAGACCGCTTGTTGAATGGTGACCTAGAGTTGAAAAATGTAGCAGCTACAATGCCGAGAACAAAAAATAATTTGTAATACATTTTCTTTTCTCTTATGTAGGTGCAATATCATGAAATGCTCTGCAATTTCCATCTACTAATTCACAGTGAAATTAGTCCTTTTGTTAAAGAATTCCACTTTAGGGCTTTTGGCTTAATAAATACTAAAATAGGCATTTAAAATAAAATAATTTTAAGGAAAAGTATATGTATATCATAGGAAACTAAGAATACGTTTCAAAAAAATAACACTTATTTAACACACTAATAAAATGGCAAGAGCAATGAGAATGAAAAACCAATGATAATGACCAACATTATTCTTCTTTGTTTTCATAGGATCTTAGAATGGTTTGGATTGGAAGGGACCCTAAAGACCATCCAGTTCCAACTCCCCTGCCCTCAGCAGGGAAACCTTCCACTAGACCAGGTTGCTCAAAGCCTCATCCAGCCTGGTCTTGAACACTTCCAGGGAGGAAGCATCCACAAATTCTCTGGGCAAGATAATCCAGTGTCTCACCACCCTCTCGGTGAAAAACTTTTTTCTGATATCTAATCTAAATCTAAGGTTTTGCAACCTTTTCCCTGTTAGAGGGCTTAGCTTTTCATTTTCCAAGTGGATTTTATATTCCTTGTCTATTAATATAAATTCTCATTAGAAAAACACTAGATACTTGATTCCAGTTGTCATTTATGAATGTAGTAAAATAACAGTGGGTATAATCACCATAGCTTATAGCAAATTAAAGCAGATACAGGAGAAACATTAAATTGTTCTTTCTGCAGGACAGTAATGATTGTACTTTGTGTAAATATTCCTTAAGAGTCAGATTTTACTTGAAGTGTTCATGTTTTGATTCATGAAAGCTCTTAAGCAGAGATTTAATTTCATTTTTCTGCATTAGTCCATTGTTGTCTAGAGGTAGATATAAACATATGTTCAAGTGCTGTAATGCACTGTAATCCTACTTGCTGCTAAGTGGAAGAAATCACATGACATTTTTGGATCTGACTTAGTAGCTGACTAATGCTCAAATTGCAATAGACATTTTTTAATGGGATGTTGAGCTTGAACATTGTTTTGTTTGCTTCAAGATGCTTTTACACTCTTGGAGGATTGCTTGTTTCTGGCATTCTTTATTTGTATTGTACTTCTAGTGGCTACCAAAGGCGCTTGGACTCCTTTTGTGTCTTTTCCTTGAACAGATTCTTTGCACTACTGGAATAGAAAATGAAAAATAAGACAAAGTTTTCAGTAAATTCTGGCTAGGCTCTGTGCTTTCTTTGGTTTTATTCTATCTTAAAAGAAACCAAAAAAACCCCCGACACAGATCTACACAAAGACAGATACTTCTTAATGTGTAATAGCTGCATATTTTTTTAAGTGCCCACTGGGAAAGTTCAGAAACTACCAACATAACAAGTCCAGCTTGGACTCATTCATGTTTAATGGGACTAACTTCAGAAGGGTCGATGAAGCGTTTATGTAAACCCCTCAGGCAGCTCATAATTGGCTATGTTAAATGAATCTGAATATATTTTGAAGAGACAATAAATACTCAATGCCTTGAAAAAATCTGGCTGAACTTGTACAAAATCACAAGGGTATTTTTAGAAGTTTGTGTTGCTGCAGTACGATTACTATAAAACCTTAACATAATTATAGTGAAAACCGCTGCTATGAACAGTGAAACTCGTTTAGCTGAGCTACAAGCTGTGTGGAAATGAACCAAGACCTATACAAGCTATAGGCATTGGCTATATGTTGCTTCCTGAACTATTGAAATATTCTTATTTAGAAAATAGTATTAAAATATCAATAATCAAGAGAGAAGGGACCAGAATCTAAGATTTCTCCCTGATGAGTACCTAATCAGTAGATTAAATTCATGTTTCTTGATCTTTGCTCTTGAGTGCCCAATCAGTATGCTTAATCATGCTCCCCTTTACGTCTATATTTCTTGCACTTCTGACTGCTTAACTGGGCATCTTCAACAGGAGGAGAAAAAGCATATCTGCTAAAGCCTACATCCTGGTGGGTACAGCTCCTGCACAAGATACAACAGACAAGGCAAAGAATGCTAATCATGAGGCTACAAAGCGTTGTTGGTCCTTATCGCTTAAAAAATGGAAGGCTTTGCCCATTGGGTCATCGATCCACAGAAAAGGGCTCTCAGCTAGAGGAAAAGGAAACATGCAGTGTGTGTTTCATCTCAGCTAACTTCTGATGAACCTGTTTGGATGTTTGCATGCAAATGCATTTCCAAGCTACTTTGCTGACAGCGGGGAAAAAAAGAGGCTCTTTTAGAGAGCGATTCATCAGGAGTGAGTCACACCTTTTAGTGCCTTTTTTCACTTCTTTCATTAAAAAAGCAACTTCTGTGACTAACTCAGACATTGATATGTAGATTTGACCAAAGTTTGATTACTGTTATGGAGTGCCTTGAAGTCTAAGCTCTAGAGAATTATCAGTGTTAAACAAGCAAACTTTGTGCTTGCCTTCCCAGAAATGCCTAGGTCATTATTGGCAATAAAGGGACCATAAACACCTAGATTGTGTGCTGTAGCACACCTATGGGAACTGTGACCTTGAACCTTGTGTTTAGTTCTAGTACCAGAAACTGATACTTTAAGAAAATACTATGACTCATTCCTCATGTTGTGCTTTTACTGGCTGATTGGAAAAATGGGCAGAGACAAAAGAAGGGTATAGTTAGTCTGCGGTGTTATAACAGATAATTTGAACAAGTTTACTCAATGTGTAACTGCATGGGAAATTGTCCTAAGGTTGTGGTAAATATTAAGGAAAGCATCATTTGAAACTCAGTTTTACCCTGCCAGTTGTTCAAGTCAGCAGGCTTCTATCCATGGCTCCAAAGAATATTCCCCAAAACCCTGGAACAGAGGGGAAACAGAATTTCCAATCTATCCTGGCACTGCACGCAAATGAAGACTAGTGAGATTAGACCAGCACTTTGCAAGCTTGTTGACTTAGTGTGAGTTTATGGTATTGGAAAAGTTCCACGCAGTATTGCAGCTTTTGCTGTGATGGGCAACTAAAGAATAGAAGTACAATTTAAGGAAAAGGTTTGTTATTATGTGTTGCTGTTTTAATGACGTAGAATAACGTGGGCTAACCAACCGTTTCTCTTTTAAAGAACTGGTAAACCTGTACATTTTTTATAAGATTTGAGGAAAGTTGATTAAATTTACCTTCAAAATATGAAGAATATTACCTGTTTGTTTCAATAGCTCAGTATTTTGAGTTCTGCATTTCCAGCTTTGGTTCTTGCTTTTCTGGCTATGAGAATATCATCAGTGTGCCAGGTGCAATTCAGTGGGGAAACACAAGGATATCTTTAATATTTAAAATGTTTATGCAGTTAGGATATTTAAACTTTACAGTACTGTGAAGCACCAGAAGTAGAGAAAGTGAGGTTTTGGTAGTTTGAGAACATGTAATTAACAATATATTTATTATAATTCTCTAATGTTTACAATCAGTCAAGCATGTTGTATTTGCTTTAATTTCCCATATCTTCAAAATTTGTGCCCTTGATTGTGACCATTCCCTCCGTTTAAGATGTAGGTTGTGATTTAGCAAATTGGCATAGTCATTCTACAAATATACTAGAGTTTTCCACAGAGCAGGCAAAATTAAGGAAAAGTTGATTACAAGTGATTCTCAGAGTGTTTAAAGTTGTGTTACCTGCTGTATAGCCCTGCTCATGTACCAAACAGTAATTGTTATCCAGCATTTAGGAGAGAAAAGTATAAGTAAACTGTTTATGCAATTTACTAAGTCACTTGATCTGCTGCACAACAGTTATTCTCTGATTAATGTAACTGCTGAAGCAGGGTAGTTATAGATGATTATGAACTTCATGTGTTAAATAATTACCCAGCCTTTCAGTCTGAATCAAATCTTAAAATAATTTATGAATAAATATATTTCAAGAGAAACAGTGCAAGCTTAGATCATTGTGTTGGGTTTGTGCGGCAGGGTTTGGTAGCAGGGAAGGGGCTACAGGAGTGGTACCCATGAGAAGCTGCTAGAAGCTTCCCCTACTCCAAGTCTGACCTGGTTCTTGTCATGGACGAACAAATCAGCAATGGTGGTAGCTTCCCTGTGATAACATATTAAAGGGGGGAAAAAAGACTTCTGGGGAGCATGCAGTGGAGAGAGGAGTGGGATACGGAAGAAATAACTAGGCAGACACCAAGATCCACTGACCTTCAATGAGAAACCCCTTTAGATAATTTATGGTTTTGTTTTATATGTTAGTGTCCATAACTTCAGGCTGGGCTCAATAAATGGTTCTAGGTGTTAAAGGAGTTCTTAAACAGAAATAAACAAAAATCATTGCTATATTAAAAAAAAATTTCCTCTCAGCTACCTTCCAAAGACAGCATTGCCTAAAGTGTTATGTTTTCTTCTTTTTTTTACATTAGTTCCATAGGCTTCTAACAACCTGCCTTCAGTTTTCCACAGAAATGTGCCAATCTTAACGGTGCTGAACAGCTCAGAATCAATCACCGTGGGGATTCAGGATTTGTGAGTTCATCCACCTTTATTACTGGAAAGGTTCAATTCAGTCAGTTTTCTCAGATCAGATTGCTACTGCTGCCTTCCTTGTAAACGCAGACCGGAATGCTGCTAGCGCACTTTTAGAAGTAACTTAGCAATTAAAGTACAAACCAGGAAAAAAGGCCCTGAATTTAAGTTCTGCCTTTGCCTGGAGTAATTCAAACCTATGATATTGACCTCCAAGCCTGTATCATTATCTCTCTAGTCCACTTCAAGATTGTACCACTTTGTTACTCGTTCTTTGTAGTCTGTCCATATTCAAAGCAGAATCAAAGTACTAATAGGTCCAGAAAGACTCTCTAAGAGTGAGAGTCTTTGGCTTAGTGATTAGGACACATCCTGGATAACAGAGAATCAAAGATGACTGGTATGCATTTATTTCAGATTGCCCTTGAACAGAGCACACACAAAGACATGCTCTAGATCATCATGTTTTATTCTACTGCTTCCCTTGGCATGCCAATGAATCCTGAGGTGCTCTGTGTATCTTTGAAAAGTTATAGCAGGGATGGAGGGTACAGATTAACGGATCATTGAAGGAATAATGTGGAGAAAGGGCATTAAATATGCTGCCTTCATACATTAACTGGCCTGACAGATGAAGCACTAAATATGATATAGCCTGACTTCTAGCAAAGGTTGCAACACAGTTCCAGGTGACGTGTTCCTAAATTAATGGGACAAGTATGTTCTGTGTGAAAACATCGTCAGATGAACACACATCTTGATGGAAAACTGCTTCTGGAGGAAGTGTCACTGACTTACTGCCCACCCCAAAAACATTTCAGGTGAAACCTTGCAGAATTCTCTTCTGGGTTTGAATCTATTTGATGTTTTCATTAATGGATCAGGTGATAGATTAAAGTATATAATGCATTTTACTGATAAGTCAGACCAAGAATAGCTGTTTTGGGGAGAGGGATGAGATTTCAAAATAGTCTTAAAAAGCTGAGATCCAAGACAAAGACATGAAATATTCTGTATTAGGAGAAGCTGAATTAGAAAATTGAGTAAGCATTAATATTGCAAAAGTGGATCTGGATGTTGTAGTCTGACCCAAAAGGGTGTTTTTCTAGCAAAAATGAAAGGGAACATTGTAGGATGTCTTAGCAAGAGTTGTGTATTCAAGATATATATGGTTCTGGATTGATAAAGATTTATAAAAGTCCTCTTTTTAGAAGCACACTTGGAGAAAGATGAAGATAACCTGGAAAGTAGCAACAAGCATGGAAAGAAATTTCAAGATGACCTGAAAGAATTGTTTTGTTCTTCCTCAAATGGGAAGACTGAAGACAGATGTTAATGCTTCCATGTGAAAGAGATATAAAGTGTATACTGGAAAAGAACAATATATGTTTCTGAAAAAAAAAAAAATAGGCTAAATATTAGTAGAAGTTTTAAAGTATGGAACTGAATATGAAAAAAATATAGAATGTCCTTCACTGGAAGTGAATAAAAACAATCCAGATAAGACATTTATTGTGGCCAGTGGGCATACACACACCTGCTCCAGAGCAGAGGTCTAGATTACACCTACATGTACATTGTTACACTGTTAGATGTTAAATAAATTCTTGCTAGTAGATGATTTGAATTTGCAATTTAAGGACCTTAATGCAGGCTTATATACCTAATACCTACAACTTTCTACTGAAAAAAAGGTTAAGTTGGCGAGAAGCCAATGATATCCTTATCACTGGAATGAGAGAACAGGGAAAAGGATGAGTTCTATTAACCCTACTGAGTATTGAGCTTTGCAGAAATTTAGGCAGAAAAAATTTAGGCTTCAGTAGTTTGCTTAGCCTAAGTACACTACTGATGTATAGTTTATGGTAGTGATTTTTAAGCAGAAGAGGCTCTGGTTAACAGGGGAATAAGTGTAACATACAGTAATGGTTTTGGTTGGAACTTTTGGACTGGATGCTAACATTATTTTGGCATCAGCTATTTTGGTTAACAGCCTGTAACATTAACACAAAAAACCATGATGAAGATTCTGTAGAATTGATGTATATTTAAATGAATGTTTTGTATAGCCAGCAAGTAAAGAAATTAATTAAAGCATTAACCAGTATTATTTGAAAATAGCTGCAAAATGAAAGTCTGAATTAAAAAAAAAAAAAAAAAAAAGTGGTTTAACAAGCATATTAGAAGGGTAATACTTAAGAGCATGGTATTCATTGAGGCCAGACTGTCTTCTTAATTGGGCCAAGTAAACAAGGTCTGAGTATGGACAACAAGTTGTTGACAGATTTTGCTCTGTGGAAAAGCTTAATTTTATTACTATCCATAGAGAACATAGTGCATTTGTCAGATTCTGCTGAAGTAAACCTCCACCTTCCTGCAATAATTTCAGAGTGACTGGACAGAGTCAAACCAGCCAACGTCAGACGTGTTGAACAGGCCTTATCTATTCTGACAATCAAGACAGGCCCAGCATTTCACACACTTCTGTTGATGGTCCTTGCTGCAGGGAAAAAATACTCCATTTATGTAGCTTAAAACAAATCAAGATCAAAGTGCATTATTGATTTATAAATGATACAAATAACCAGCAATCAGTGAACTACAGATTCAGGATCAGTATCAGTAATGTAAGAGAGACCCAAAATATCCATTACAAAATGTTAATAAACACGTAGAAATCTTTGAACTTGCTTTTATAACTAACCCTGAACGGTTATGGTACATGCACAGGTACATTCACACACACAACCCGCTCTCCCCATCCCCTCCCCGACGAGGCGGCGCCCCTCGCAGCCCCTGGCCAGACGCGGGCGCACCGGTCCCACGGCTCCCCCCGCCGCCCCCGCGGTGCGGCAGCCCCGGCGGTCCCGGGTCACTCGGGTGAGGGTCCCCGGCGCGGCGCTCGCCCCGTCCCTGCCCGCGGGGCGCAGCGCTCCAGGGCCCCCTGGGGATGCAGCGCTGCCCGGCTTGAGCGGGCGGCACCCAACCCTTTCCCCCTGGGTCTCTCCTCCCCTTACAAACCTGCATGCTCCTTTCATACAGTTTTCCAAGCCTTTTCCTTTATTTCACATTCTCTTAGTAATCTCCTGGTGACTGTTTAATCCATTTGATGATTATCACCATCTTCAGCATTATCGACTTGGGACAAATGCCGTCCAGAACATTTTGGGTGTCCCATCCAACATTCCTACGCATGTTAATATGTAGTGTTAATGCATTAACCACTGTTGCTATCCAGGCCATTTTGCCAAGGGTGGTCTTTGGGAGCACCCCACAGCACTGGACAGTGCACATTGCAGGTAGAAAACATCACCAATAATTGGCTTGGTAACCAATGCATATGCACTGCTAGGACTAGTTTCTTAGCCAGGCACTAAGTTTTGAAGAAGCATAAGCCTTTCTGAGTCATAGGTGCTAGAGCTGGATAAAATCCAATACATTTTCTAGGCCATTCCTCTGCTAGCACTGAAACATTCTCCAGGGTACACTATGCTGTATTTTCTAAGACTTTGTCCGATATAGCTTTACATGCATCATGCAGTGTGCCTTCCTGCCCATATTTTGTTTATATTTTATATGTGGTTTGTATTCAGGCACAAATATGAAAGGAAGACAATAGCTGTTTTCTGAAAATTCCTGGGAAAGCCTACTATTCTCAGGTGTCACTTTGACATGAACATGAAAAGCAATGCAATAGTATAACAAATGCCATGAATAATGTTTCATCTAATGTGCAACCCTGGCATAACATGAAGGAAAATGCCTGCTGGCACTAGACTGTTAGTACAGGGACAGCATCTGAACGAATCTGAGGAGAACACCTGTAACAGTTGTATATTTCCACAGTATGATACATGAAAAAACGGTTCTGGTACTAACATTCAGAATTATCTACCTGAAAGATGCTGAGGGACAAATACAGAAACAAAATAAAATAGCAGTTGGCAAACAGTGAAGAAATTATGCTTATGGTTGCATGTGCTGCTCTTCTAACTGCATGTAAAATGTGAGTAGCTGCCCAGACAGAACCGCTGTGCCTACTCTGAGCCTCCTCCAGGCACGGCTTTACCTTTGGACAAGCAGACTCTGTTTATTTGTTGTTCATTGGCACCTGCTGCACAATGAAATATTCTTACTTGTGCTAGGATAGCTTCAGATCAGAACAGACTGCTCCAGCTGAAGCTAGTAGAAGGTCAGCTCTGGATTTCAAAGGCAGCAGGGTAAGTTCAGAAAACTCGAGTGTATACAATTTTGGCACAGTATCTGCTAATCTATGATGAGATTTGGTGTCACCTGAGCTTCAGAATGTATTACAGAGGGCAAAGCATTACAAATTGAAAGTCCTGCAGACCACCTACTTGTTTGTTTTATTGTTTTGGGTGGGGATTTTTTTTTTTTTTTTTCTGGAAAGTAAATGCTTATCCTAATATGGTTTTTATTCATGAGGAGTGATTTCAGTTCCCTTCTCTATTAAAAAATCAACAGGGAGTCACTACAACTTCTGAGTTGATTCAGACATAAATGCTGTTTTTCTGTGAGAAAGGGAATATTCTCTGAGTATTTGCCTCAGGATTATGTTACTAAAAAGTGAAATAAAATGAAAAGCCAGTGTAATTCTTTGTCTCTCTTTTTATTTTTTATTCTTTCTTTTTATTTCTCTAAGGTAAAAGGCTTGAAGAAAGCAAGTGGTATGATTTTAAAAACTGGCGTTTTTCTAACATCTTAGATGTGGTTCATTTCTTTCAACAAAAACCCCAACCCAAATTCCAAATGAAGCATACTCAAGTCTCTCTTCTCGCCCCAGCACCAAAGGCCCTCATCAAAGCCCTGAGATAGGTGCAAAGGGTGCAGGCAGTACTGGAGTAATTTTTTTCTTTATCTTTATCAATTGACAAAACCAAAGTATTGACCAAACCAAAGAAATAAAAGTGGAACTGTCCCCTTGGACACATACCAGGATCTCTTGAATGTTTGCACTTTTTCAGCATGTGGAATTTCAGGTGACATGGGTAGAATGAATCATGTCTCTGCCTCAGGGATTCAAAGTGAAAACTGAAAAGAACAATTTTCCACCTTACGTAAATTCCCCAGCTGCTTAGAAATTCAGAAGTAAGATTTTGCTTTTCAACACCAAACTTCCTACACTGATTTGTATCATATCTGTGGGAATAAAATGGGAGTAAATTGAAGTGCAATAAATCTGAACTGCAAATAACATAAAAAGTTCTGCAATAGGAGTGATACTGAAAGTAGGTTTAAATATCCAAATTTGGAAACCAAAATTACAGCATAAATAATGATAATACTGTATTGTAAACATGAAGAAAATCAGTTAATGTGAATAATACAGTCCTTACTTATTATTTATGTAAAGATTTTATGTTTTATACCAGTAGGCTTGCTTCTGTCTTTCTCTGTTCACAAAACCAGTGCAGTTCTGCAGTCTGAGAGCGTAGGAGAAGCTGTGCAGGGTCAGACCACAGGTTTGTCTAGCCTGAGAGCTAGTCTGTAGCAGTAGTAACCAGAAAAATCTTATAGAAAGATTAAGAGAAAATGGAAATACTATAAAGCAATTTTCCTTTAATATCCTATCAGTTTCTGACAATCATGAGGATTAAGAACTTTTGAGCTGCAGGTTAGGCACAAGACTCATTTTTAATAGCTGCTGATGGACTTTTCCCCATATACCAAACTAATCCCTTTTTCAATTCAAAAAAACATTTTGTGACATTCTTTTGTCTGAGTTGAGCCTGTTGTTAAATAATTTCACTAGTTATGGCCAGGTTCCTTTGACATGGGAAATAGTGATTAATCATACCTCATTGTTTTTTCTTAGCTGCACATGAAACAGTGATGTCTTGTCTCAATTGTCTCTTTTCCAATATGCAGACCTAATCTATTCTGTCTTGCCTGTATGGAAATACTTTTGAAATCTCTGTTCTTGGTAACTTTCTAGGCTTTTTATAACCCTTCTAAGATAGGAAGGTTAAAACCATGCTCAGTTTTCGAGAATTAATCTTTCCTAGGGACAGTGCCATGCTAGTTTACAAGCTAGGTGTTCAGCCATAGCTTGTCATCTTTAATCCATGGAGACCATTGGCATCTCTAAAGTTGTATAACTCGGAAGTTTTTGGATGAGGTGACTTACTGTAATTATTTTGAACTTTTTTTTTTTCTTCAAAAGCTGAGCAAACTAAATTACATCCTAGAGCACAAGTACCGTATATTTATGCAACTGACATGATGAATAATTTCTGGTTTGTTTTCAGGGGTTTTATTAACATTATCTACATTTGCCTTGTTTTTTGACAGCTACCAAGAGTTGAGTAATTTCCAACAGAATGAGTAACAAAGGTGTGTTAATTTCAATAATTTATTCTGGTTGAGATTTTCCAATATTCACCTGAAAAAAACCTGAGTGCAGTGTCAGATACAATTACATGTCTGCAACTGTAAACTGAAGGCAAGACTTCACTGTAGGATCCACCAGAAAAGCCTTATCGAATCACCAAATGTATTCTATAGTAATTTTATGACCATAATTAATCATGACAGTAATACTGTGTACATTTTTGTGCATATTCATGAGAATATTTTATTTGTGTACTATATTTCATATCAGTAATTGTTTGCTATTGTTGAATATTTAGCAGTTCTAAAAGCATTCAGTTTAGACTTATGCATACTATAATTGTGTAATTCATAACAATAGAAGCAACAATCCAGGAAAGAATCTGTATTCTCTCTTACATTGTCACATCAGAATTAATATAAAATCCTTAACAGGAAAATGTAATTTGTTTCCTATTAAAGATATTTTTAAGGATTTTTCATGGACTGCTGGCCAGCAGATGTGCAGCCTTAAGTCATTTGTTTGCAGAGTAAGTGAGCAGTGTCTTAGCTCTGAGGGAAAATTTATGGAAGCATGAGAGGACTTTATGGTCTACACCTTTCAAACTTAAGACTCTGAGCTGATATGGATACATTTCTGTTTTCTCTGCATTGATTTAAGGAAAAGCAACTGAAGAGTAATGCTTTTCATTTATATTATAAGTGGTCTTTGGACAGTATAGGATTCCATAGCTTCATTCCATTCCACAACCATCTAGTCCTCTGAACTGAAGTTAGTGTAAGTGTGCCACTGATTTTATGAGGAAGGGATGCTCAGGAGAAGAGAATCTCTATTGCTTCTTACATATAATTTGGTTTTGAGGAGTAGAATCTTGGACAAAAATGGTATGTGGAATTTATGAAAACTTCTGGATCAATTTGAATTACATTTAAACTTCCAACGGATTACCTTTTAGGTCTTAGTTTTCAGAAATAATCTTTATAAATTAATGTGATTTTATGGACAGAAAGGGTTAGAGATGAAGGAAGCTAGACCAGGAATATGGAGCTGACATAATTTTGCTGTCAATATTATTGTTTTAAAGGGAAAGTTTAAGGGTGACCTTGAATGTTTATGAAACAAATGAGAAAGAAATGAAACACAAATGAATTATGATGTATTAATGGAAAGAAATGCTTTTTTGCAGTTTTTGTTCTCAACTTTCTGTATATAGTTGTTTTAAGATGACTTTTTTTATGATCAGTCTAATCACAATGGGTTCAAAAGAGATTTTGGTTTTCATTTTCTTCTGAAGAGGTTTCCATATTGCAGAGGTAAAGTAATCACGGAAAAAAAACATTAAAGAAACTCAAAGAGAGGATTGTATCACTTATGAAATGAGAAGAGCGTCATTAGTTTGACAATTTACAATCACTTAGATACATCTCTTCTATAGGAGACTGGACTCCAGCATAGTCCTTTGTCAAAGAACTTTGAGGCATTCAATGAATGAAGGAACTAAGAAATTAGGAAAAGATTATGTTATATCTTTAAAAGCAGATAAAAACTATTTCTGATCTTTGGGTATGAATTGGAGAAGAACAGCTTATTCATTTCCAATCTGAAAGACATTTTATGAAGTCAAAAAGTTGAAATATCCCCAAAGAAGACAGTGTCAAGATCACAAGCCTGGGAGATGTCAAACAGAAACTTTCCAAAAGACAAGATGTATTGTCTTTTAAGACAAAATTAGAATGAGTGAAGTTTTAAAGGACATGAAAAGTTCTATACAGGCTTAAACTATATTATTAAATGCTGGTCATTTGTTCAATAGGCCACAAAATAATGTTTCCCTGGTTTAGTCCAGGGATCCCCAATTTGGCACTTGGAATTTTTTCACATTGTCATACAAATGCACTATCAAACATTGACCTGCAAGCATTTATCAGCTTCCTGGGCTCTCCTTGATCCCACTTTGGAGTTGCTGATGCAGAATGCTTACACTTCTGGAAGTGAGGAGTGACATCCATGACATTTTAAGTTGCAAGCAATACCTGGGAAATATCCCCCACTATGGTCAACATGAGCTTTTTCAGTGTTTCTGAAGATATTTTCAATAGTTGTTTATGGTTTTGATGATGAACAGAAGTCAATTAGAGTGGGTCATCTTGGCAGAAATCCAAACTGCTTGAAACATATCACTATCCATGAGTAATTGCTTATGTATTGCAAGGAATACAAATATCCTAGCCTGTTTTCTAAGATTTTCTCACTTACCTGCCTAGACATATGCTTATAACATTCTAATCTCATACTAAATATGGCAGCATTGTTTGTCCTAAGTATTTCTTAATATTGAATTCCCTACAACCCTCCATGAAAATTCAGTTATTGAAAACTGGTGTTAGCTTGGTTTTCTGCTTTCTTTGTTTCATAGGTTACTATTTATTTAATGATTTGTTATGAAATAACTCAGCTATCCATTGACCAGCTCTGAGACTCTTTCACAACACATAGCCTGGAATTATAAAAATGGCTTTAGAATTTGGGATAAAGCATGTAAAGCTAATGACCCATAAAGTGATTGACTAAGAACCTACTGGTGTTTCTTCTAAAATCAATATATGTTGGAATGTATATATCTCCTAGCTTTGGATTATTATACAGAATATGAAACTTCGTATATGCATAACACAGAAAACAGATACATATCATCTTTGACGTCTGTATTAAAGAAAAAAGAAGCGTATTTTACAATACTCAAGAGACTACTACTACACTGAGTGCAGCATAAATAAATAGATATATGAATAGGATTACACGTTTGTCAGACCACCTTGTCTTTTCTATAATTATTGTGAGAAACTGGAATTTCTGTAGCAGTCTATTGGGACAAGAGAAAACAAACGAAACAGTGCTGTAGTAAACATGAAAGAATCACTGTAGTCTATTATGCTTGTTACCGCCTAACACACTCAAGAAGGATTTATTCAACAAAGACAGTAATTTGAGTTTCAAGTATTCTCAAATATGCTCATAGTCTTAAAAAACGGTAAATATTGGTCAATCCTGAACTATCTCCGTGTATTTACAATATGCAAATTGATACCATAGGTATCTAGATCAGTTAGACACCTTGACTTCTTCCTGTCATCTACAGAAAGGAAAAAAACACTATAAGACTGCAGCCTACCCAATCTATTTTAGTTTACTTTAAGAAGAGATGAAGTTAACTGTATACAAATCTATTTGATTTCATTGAGTACAAGGGAACTTAGTTGGCTGCAGAAATCTGCATGGTAGATGTCCAGGGTTAGTTAACAGAATGCCTTTTTTTTTATTCTACACTTTTATTATATTATTAAATAAAACATTTTTTTTTGTTCAGATTCTTTTTCATAATTTCTTTCTCACTCTTCCAATAAAGTGAAAATGTTTATATTCTAATCACATTTCCAGCTGACAGTTTCATACATTTTAGAAACATAGAAGTATATTGTGATTATGTATTTTGGAAAGGGTATATTCCAGCCAGGTTTTTGAAAGCTTTTCCCCAGTAATTCCCATCTCAAGCTCATAGTTTTCATTAACTCCAGCAAACTAGGGGTGTGGAGGGAATGGGCACAGAGAGAGAAATAGAAAGAGTGCAAGCCATACTTTCCCCATCTCTCATAAATTGTTCAGGTGACTATCACTGTTACATTCATTTCACTTACTTTCAGGTCTGAATTTACCCAGCTTCAGTTTCTTCTCTTTGGAGATTTCATATTCCCTGCTCACAGTAGAGAGAAGAGTTGCAAAGGGTTGCAAAACACTTGATATGCAATAGCTGAGGTTATTATAGGTCATGTCTGAAGATTTCATTGAATCTTAGTCTTGCAGAAGTAAATTCTAGCTACAGTCATAATAAATATTAGTTTTACACAATTTAAAATGTTTATATTGAAAACACAGTTGGGTTTACTTATTATTCTGCTAGTAATTTAGGTCATATAACATTTGCACAGAATGACAATGCATGCTGTAAAAACATTTTAAACTTCTACCATCATAAATGTTCTTTTTATACTAAAAAGTGAAGAATATAGAAGATAAGAAAAGCACGTGATATTTATATTTTTGTCCTGTCAGAAACATGAAGATGAAATTTTAGAGAACACAAAATGTCTGTCCTGTCTGCAAAATTAAACATTTTAATCATACTATAAGAAACATGACAGAGGTAAAATTATTTTCTCAGATATATTTTTTTCTAATTGTTGTATATCTAGTAGAACCTTAATTGTGTCTCTCCCACCATTTATTGAGGCAATATGGGGGAGGTCATTTGTATATGACTAGAAATTGATAAAATGCTGTGCTAGTTTACTTAATCAAGAACACAATGCACAGTTAAAATATTTTAAGTGAATTCTGTATCAAACGGAATATGGATGCAGATAGGTATTCAACGCCCATTGCTTTCTTGTAAAACACCCTTAGGAACAAGTATTTAAAAAGAAACCAAACTCAATAGGCTCGCACATGTGCATACATACACACAGATACTCATATCTCTATATGAAGTAGGGATTAGGATTTCACCTGTGGTGGCCTGATCACATCTCCCTGCTTCTCGTTAGATCTTACTCAGAGCAGGGAATTTGACTTTCCCTCCTTCATGCCAGTAGACTTTCCTAAGGATTAGGTGCAAAGGCAGCCTTTTGTAAGTCTATTTGATGGCCCTGTTCTTCTTTGGTAACAATTAGTCCACTTATATAAGAGTGTGTCTGTGTATGTGACAGAGAGAAACAAAGGTGTTGTCTGGCTGTTGAGGTGCTTTGCTTAAACATTGAACACTTTTCCTGGTTTGCTTCAGGAGGTGATTGATTGCTTTATAAGTTTTTAAATTTTGAATATAAAAAAATTCTCTTAATGGAAGTTACGTTAAAAGTAGCTGGTTTAAATAAAAGATTTTATTTCTAGAAGTCTATATTTCTTATTTAAACAATTAATTGAAATTAATTGTCCAGCTGTGTATCTAACTTCTAGTAAAATACATTTGCTTATACAGGCTTTTTTTGAATTACAATGAATTTACTGTGAATTCTCAAACTGAGTTTATCTGTTTACTTCAGTCACAGCTAATCAAGAGAATATTGAATTATCACTAGACTTTCTCATCTAGTTGACTGCTGAAGTGCACCAAACATGAATCATTTGGGAACTAGGACTAATGTTTGGTTTGTACTTTTGAATATTGAAGCAAATGAAGAATCTGGATTTACAATATAACACTAGGAAGGTCAACAAAGATTAAGAAGGTTTCAATGTTAACAGAATTATTAAAATATAACATATGTGTTAATATTGGATGCAGCAGAAGGAATGACAATGTTTAAAAAGTTGAAAGAAGGGAGGTGATACTAATTTAAAACCTCTCTTTTGCACTTCTACCAGATGTTGTAAGACTTCCATGTATAGAAATGACATGGGGGGTGCTTAGACTAAAATCGTAAAGTGTTTAAAGTGAACATAAATCAGCCACTGGTGGAGGGAGGGCAACTGTTGATCAGCACAGAGAAAGCTCATTAATTTTCACACCATTGATTTGCCAGCCCGTGTCACTTTGCTTTCTTGCAGAGATTTAATAGCAGATCAAGGCAGCAGGGAGCCTCGTATTACTGCTGCTTCATTATTTAAATCGCATTTGTGAACATAATGAAAAGCATTATCTTAAACACTTAAAAGTAGACTACAGGTGTCAGACTAAAAAGACTACATTTTCCTTGTACTGTTTCCCTGAGTTCTTTTTTCCCCTCATGTCTGTATTTTGTTTTAAACTGTCACTACCTCTTTATTACGTTCAAGCTTAAGTTTTTTCTCCTCCTCTTTAAACTAGCTACAGCCCTTCATTTGTAGTTGCTCTCCTCCTCTTGTATCCCATAATGCCCATATGGAATTATACCAGTGTGAAATTGGAGCTAAACAGCAGTCATTGAGTATCTCCTTTCCAAGAATGCTGGGCATGGTATTTTTATATTGGAACTTGGCAGATGTGGTAATCTGTAACATAGCTATCCATTTCCAGGAAAAACCCACACTCTTAATAGTGCATTGTGCACACAGCTAACAGGGTCTTTCATCCTTAACTCTCTTACTTTCACTGAAGTGTTTTATCATCTTTTTTGTTTAAAACTTTCTTGTGGTTTAAGCCTGTTTTCATGTACTTCACTTAGATAAATCAAGAATTATTTCCTACTGGCTATAAATTAAAATATTGAGGGAAAGCTACATAGTTTCAATATTTACATGTCTACTTGAATTTTAAACATTTTAGTGTTAATCCTGGTGACATTCAGGGGGAGTTGTTTTATATCTTTTTGCTGACAGAGACAATTTATAATGATTAATGCACATAATTACAGGGTAAGACAGATCAGGGTATGCTTTTATTGTGTTAAGCCAAAAAATACCAGGTACATTATGAGGGAAGAACAGCGTTTTTGTTACCTAGGTAGATTTTAAGGGTTGGATTTAATTTCATGTGCATTTTAATAAAAGTAAATTGTGTTTATTTTTTTCCATGTGTGGAAGCCACATTAACTCTAAAGAAAAAACACTGGCAATAAATTGCTACCAGGAAATGACAATTCAGACCACTAAATCTGCCAGGTAGCAGTATGTGATAATAATCCTGTTCTCCATATCACCTTGTACAATTTAAAGTGTTGCAAACACTGTAGACCTCCATGGCAGGGGGGTTGGAACTGGATGATCTTTAAGTTCCCTTCCAATCCAAACCATTCTATGATTTTATGATTCTACGAAATATAAAATACACCTCTTTTTACCCTAGGGAAAAAAAAAAAAGGTGACAATGGCATTAAAATAGAATCAAAATCAAGAGTAGTTTTACATATAGCTTCACAGAAAAAGGGTTTTTGCCTGTTCTGGCTGGTTTTGAAAACTTTCCTTCACTAACAACCCTACTCTAAACAGACGGAAACATTCTTTATGAAGGTAGAGAGAACAAGAAGAGACTGAGAAATTCACTGGGCATGTTGCAAAGGTCCCACATTTTTGTTTGAGGGAAATATATTTATATATATATAAAATAAAGATATATACTTGAATTGGTTTTAAATACAGGCAGGTAAAAGAAGTCTAAAATGGATCTGAAGGCAAGGACATATCTTTGCAATTGTTTATAGACTGAAACATAAAGCCTTAGACAACCTGATGTTGAAACTGTCAGTGATGATAGGATGATGCATAATTCTTTATCTGCTTCTCATAAAATATTCATAGAATCATGGAATGGTTTGTGCTGGAAGGGACCTTAAAGATCATCTGCTTCCAACCCCCCTGCCATGAGCAGGGACACCTGCTGCAAGGTCAGGTTGCTCAGAGCACCATCCAACCTGACCTTGGAACACATCCAAAGAGGGTTCCACAACTTCTCTCAGCAACCTGTTCCAGTGCCTCACTACCCTCACCGTGAAGAATCTCTTCCTTATATCAAGTCTAAATCTACTGGCTTTCAGTTTAAAGCCATTACCTGTCCTGTCACTACAGGCCCTTGTAAAAAGTCCCCCCAGCTTTCTTGTAGGCTCCCTTCAGGTGCTATAAGGTATCCCCAGAGCCTTCTTTTCTCCAGGCTGAACAAGCACAACTCTCTCAGCCTCTCCCTCTAGGAAAGGTGCTCCAGCCCTCTCTGATCATCTCTGTGTCCCTCCTCTGGAGGCACTCCAAGCAGTCAATATCCAGAGCTGGATGCAGTACTCCAGGTAAAGTCTCATGAGAGCAGAGTCACCTCCCTCAATTCTTTTGATGCAGCCTAGGATATAGTTGCCTATCTGGGCTGCAAACGCACATTGCTGTGTCATTATGAGCTTCTCTCATGAAATAACACCCTCCAGGCTTTCCTCTGGACTTTCTGTCTTGCCAACAAATACGTTGAATGGTGCCGGTCCCAATACTGATCCCTGAGGAAATTTACTTGTCACTGGTGTCCACTCGGATGTCAAGCCATTGACCACAACTCTTTGAGTGTGTTCATACATCCAGTTTCTCTTATGCACCAAGTGTTCCATCCATCAAGTTTCTGCATCTCCATTTTAGAAACAAGGATGTCATGGAGGACAGTGTCAAATGCTTTGCACAAATCCACGTAGATGATGTCTGTTGCTCTTCCCTTATCCACCAAAGCCGTAAGCCAGTCACAGAGGGCCACCAAATTTTTCACGCATGATTTGCCCTTAGTGAAGCCATATTGGCTGTCACCAATCACCTCCTTATTTTCCATGTGCCTTAGCATAGTTTCTAGGAAGATCTGCTCCACAATCTTGCTGTGCAAAGAGGTGAGACTGACTTCCCTGTAGTTTCCTGAGTCTGCTTTTTTTTTCCTTTTCTAAAAAGGTAGGTTATGTTTCCCCTTTTCCAGTCAGTGGGAACTTCACTGGAGTGTCATGACTTCTCAAATATGATGGATAGTGGCTTACCAATTTCATCCACCATATCCCTCAGGACCTAGGGATGGTTCTCGTAAGTCCATGGACATGTGCACCTTCATATTCTTTAGATGGCCTCAAACCTGGTCTTCTATAGTGTGTGTCATTCTTCATTCTCCCAGTTCCTGTTTTTGCCTCCTGTGATTTGGGCAGCATGTCTTGAGCACATGCCAGTGAAGACTGAGTCAAAAAAGTCATTAAGTCAGCCTTCTCCATATCCCAGGTAACCAGGCCTCCTGGTTCCTTCCTCCCACTTTTTCTCTAGTCTTCTATTTGTCACCTACACACCTATAAATTCTTTTCTTGTTGCCCCTGATGTCCCTGGTCAGATTGAATTCTGTCAGGGATTTAGCTTTCCTAACCTGATCCCTGGCTTTTCAGACAAGTTCTCTGTTTATCTCCCAGGCTACTCCTTGTTTCTACCTTCTGTAGTCTTCCCTTTTGTGTTTGAGTTTGTCCATGATCTCCTTGTTCATCCACACAGGCCTTTTGGCATTTTTGCTTGACTTCCTCTTTGTTGGGATGCTTTGCTCCTGAGCTTGGATGAGGTAATTCTTGAATATCAACCAACTTTCTTTGGCCCCTCTTCCCTGCAGGGCTTCATCCCTTAGTACTCTACAAAGCAGATCCCTGAAGAGACCAAAGTCTGCTATCATGAAGCCCAGGGTAGTGAGCCTGCTGTGTGCCCTCTGCTCTGTCCTAAGGATCTTGAACTCCACCATTTCATGGTCACTGCATACAAGGCTGCCCTTCAACTGCAAATTCCCTACCAGACCCTCCTTGCTGGTGACAAGGTCCAGTATAACACCTCTCCTCATTGACTCCTTTATCACATGGAGAGGGAAGTTAAAAAGGAATAAAAATGACAACAAATAAAGGGTAGAACTTGGCAGAATATGGATGACAAAACCCAAAACTGAAACATTTTTCTACCTTTCCTGAGGTCTACCACTTTGTAAAATATTCATATTTGAAAGACATTAAGTCACAAAATCACATTCTTATTTTTCTTGTAGTTAATAGTTGTTTTTTTTTCTTTTTTTCTTCAGAATTCCTTTGGATTGATGCAAAGTATGACAGTCTGTTTTAATTATGTGCTCAATTATAAGATGGTAATATATGAAGAATGCTATTTCTCAGTCATAAAGCAGCTCAGTGATTTTTAATTCATATGAATTAAAATTCATAAAACTCATGTTCAGGGTGCTGAACAGGAGCAATGAGCTAGATTTCTACCCTGCACAACTGCATAGTGTGGTTTTTTCCACTGGATAGTTCTTCTATAAAATAGTAGTAATAAAGCTATTCCAGAGTATAGAGGTATCACATATAGCATATTTCACTCTCCTGTGGGGTTTCAACCATTGCTCTTGCTGTGGTGTTCTCTATTTCATCTGTGTAAGTGATCATCTTATGATAGCTCTACTCCCCCTCTTGTACATTTTGTTTAATCTTGCAAGCCAGTAACTCAGTATATGAAGTCCATTTAAGGTAATCTTTGAGCTGTCTAATTGTACAATATCCCATTGTTGGTGCTCACTGCCTCATTTAGTAGTTCTCTGTGGATTTGAAATACACAAGGCAGAAGTTACATACATTATTTCTAAATATATCTTTCATTTAACTATAAATTTCTGAGTCAATATGATTTTTAGTACTCTCATGAGTGAAAACGAAATGCTCCCCTAATCCTGATAAATTAACAGTGTTTGTTTCACCGTTTATTATGGTGTGGTTTTAGCCTAATTGCAACATACTGGAGGTGTTACTCAGAATTTTTAGAGCAGCTTGAGTATTTCAAGTCGTGCCCCTGTGACCTGGTGAGTGATAATCTCACTGCAGGAGATGCCTTGAACTTTTTCTGCTTTGCTTCTTAGGACAGGTTCCTTTTACAGTATTAACATGTTTTCAAGGCCACAGCTATTTATCATTAAGTAAATTGAGATGCTTACAAATGAACATAAGGAAAATATAAATGAATGTCAAAATTAGATTTGATAAACCCTTGCCTCTCTGATTTCTGTCTGATCCATGACAACAAGTCTCCCATTGGAGAACTACCCTTCTGAAAAAGGATTCAGTAGCAGATGTTGGGAGTTTGCTGCTTGTCAGGAGAGGAGGAAGAAGGCATGCAAGTGTATGGCATATCTGAGAACTGAGTATTAGGCTGGCAAATGTCTCACAGAGCAATGAAGCAGTGCTTGGTGTTATTGCTAGTGGCTGTGTGGACTGTCTTCATGATCACTGGGTGAATTGTTTTACTAGCGGTTGTTGTCCGTGAACGTCAAAGGATTTGGAGCAACTAGCATTTTCAGAAGTGATAAGTAATATGTATAGGCTGAGCAGTGTGTTGAGAAAACAATGGGAGAGGTCCTATAAATGTACATGTGCCATTACATTGACATTGCACGTGTAAGATCTATCCTTGCAGTTATGAGCAGGAGTAAGATTAAAACAAAGATTTTCTGAGATAGTCTATATGATTTAAATATTTAGCTCATTTTTAGTCACTTGATTTAACTTAGCATTAAAAAACAAAGCATTTGATAGCAAGGGTAAGATACTGCTGCTCACAGTGAGTAGACAATGGATCTGCTGACAAACATCTGTTCATCTGTTCTGCAACTAATAATATTTCTGAAACTTTGAAAATGAGATGGGCCACTAGATTTGAAAAATAATACATGCAGGAATTTAAAATCTCCATGAACAAAATGGTGGGTATTTGGATCATCATAATGATCACCATGACTATAGCAATGAAATTGGTTATTATAACACATTTCTAGTTTCAAGTCTTTGGCCTTTCTACAAGTAACTGAAAGCTTATGACAACCTTGCCTAACATAAGAAGGATTTCAAAGCAGTGTTTAACCTTTCAAGACTGTGTTTGAGCAAATTACTAGAATGTTTAACTTTCAAAGAGATTGCCAATTAAAAGCACTAGTGGGGGAACGTATGCTAGCGTTGATTTATCAGCTCAAATCCAAGGCTTAAATGAAACTCAGGGAAAAAAGAGATGGAATATTTCAAACTGCAATCAAAATGTGAGTAATCTACATTTTTATACTTTTAAAGTATAAAATCACCACTTTGTCATGTCTGATCACTTTTGTCAGTTTAGGACAGCTTAAAACGTAACTCGCTTTGGAGTTGATATCCACATGCTCAGTTCACCAGCAGAGAATGAACAGCAGCCAGTAGCATGCTTTGGAGATAGACTTCAAACTAAATTATTGCTCAAATAGACACAGAAGGCAGAATAAAACCTCTCAAGCTAGGAAGATGAATAGGCAAGTTCACAATTACTAAGTAGATTAATCGACTTTTTAGCAGAAGTATCATTTGTAACTATTAAATTCTAAATGAAAATAATTTAAAAGGAAAATGAGAATTATTTGTACAGTGACAGAGCAGATTTCTGTATTTTCCAGAATAAGAAGTTTGATCTAAAGATATCCAAAGTAAACATGCAGTCTTACTTTCCTCTTCCATTCTAACTGACATAGTTTCCTTCGCTTTATTCCAAAGTACAAATTGGGATTTATAGTTTTTCACCTTTCTACATTTGTTATAAAACTTCTGAACACATAATTTAAATTTGTTCATATATATCTCTATCTCTCATTTACCCTTAAACCCATTCTGTTCCACCTTTACCACTGGATCATCCTACTGATCCCTCTCCCATATAAAAGGCCTTACACTGAAAGGCACCTTACCCTGTCCTTGTGACCACATCTCTCCCTCTGCATCCCTGCAGGGGTTCACCATCTTCAGCTCCACCGAGTTGCCACACCTTGTTGCCATGAAATCACCTGCCTTCAATTCAACACTTTTATTTTTACCTAAATGTTTTTTTCATTCAGTTTCTCGCAATCCCTATGAGATACTTTCTTCTATGCCCCATATTCCCTAATTAGACCAAACCTTTTTTGATAGGGAGTGTTTCTAATGAAATGTATGCAGAGTGCCCAGTTCAATAAGGTTTTTATCACAGCCAGAACCTCCTTGTTTTATACACTTACAAGTCTGGATAATCCATCTAGTAACAGCATACCAGGCTGCAAAGCAAAACCACATAAAAAAAAATTGAGTGGTCAGCACTGTGTTACTGCCTCTGAGCCTCCAGTGTGAACAACCAGACAGCCCCTCATGGCTGAGCTGCCTGCCAGTGGTCTTTGGCACGATGCCACAGCAAGACAAACTCTCAGCTCTGGATCTACAGCAAAATTGCTAATCGGCTCAGCTGACACGCCCAACCATAAAGCTGCTGTAAAACAAGCAATAAATAACATTTTAAATAATTAATTATTCCTGGAACTGTATTCTCTGGATAAGGATAATTCTTGGAATGATATTATTGTGTAAATTGGGCTGCTCTCTATTTGCTGGCTGAGGCAGAAAGGAGGAATCTATAGCCAAGTCCTTTCTACAAGTCTTGAATTTCTGTCAGTATGAAGGCATTCCTTGTCCTTAGGTCTAGTGAGAGCAAGGAAAAGGACCTGAATGATCCTGCTTCAGGCATGAAAGGAATCACAAGAAGGAGGACTTTGTGATGTTTTTTGGCCCTACTTTGCAGCTGGGCTTCTGTGAACTTGAACTGAATCTTTTTCTTTTCCCCATTGGGTGTGTGGTAAGCACCTCTGCAGGTGCCCTAGAAAAGAAAGAACAAAAAATACGTATCTGAATACTTATATCAAAGAAAAAGTCTCAAGGTGTTGGTAAGGAAATGAATATGAAGATGAATATGTAGGTACGTCAGACTATTTCTGGTCAGAAATGGGATTTGCAAGCCCTTGCGACCAGTTCCTCTGCACTCACTTGTGTGTAAGGGGCCTCCTGAATTCTTTTGGTTTTAATGTATTACAAAACCTCCTTGGTAAAACAGAACTAAAAATGAAATTTGTTATCTAATAAAAGTCACTTAACTATTAGCAGTATCTTGGCACTCTCTCTAGGTTGGGAATCTATTGGGACTACCTTACTGAACCTCTATTATTGAGGTATTAATCATATCAGACTTCCAGCTATGTCTGTCAACAGCTCAAAATAAGTGTAACATTATTCTTTTTCACATACAATGTCTCCAACTTCCAATTGTCAGATAAGAAGGAAAAAAATCAATGCTGTGTTCATTTGGAATTCAAATATAATACGACATTCATTCCTAATCTAGTACATTTAACACATTGTGAACCTGCTTCTCTGCAGGTGTAAATTAGTGCAGCTTCACTTATACCAATAGTGGGCTGCTGATTGATGTCAACTGAGAAGCCCTAGAGGGTACAAAAAGTGACAACCACAAATTCTGAGAAAAATAAGACCCTTTCACCTCTTTACCTTTATTTGTGAGCTGCAGGTAAGGGATCCTTGCCACTCTAACAGTGTTTTTTTTAAAATTAAATTTTAATTTTGTACTTACCTAATGAAAGATAAAACAGTGAGAAGAGAAAGCTAGTGAAACTCTTTAGTAATACAATTGCAATTGGAAGCAAAATATATAAACATAAGTAAGTTTTCTGGATAAGAGCAGTCATTTCTGGAAGCTGTTCATAGAGTAAGAGACTGTCTACATATTTTTTTTTCTGTTTAAAAAGAAATCATGTTAGAAACACTGACTTTCTGCTTGAATAACTTCTTCCCTAGCATAGGAGATTCTCTCGTTTCCTCTAAGGTGTTTCAGAAAACACTTCAGAACAGAAAAATATCAGCTTTCAGGACTGCAGATGATAGAGATGAGCTGAAGTCATAAGATTCAGAGTTAAGTTATCAGTGCTCCTAAACTTTAGGAATACACTAATGGACATACAGTAATATTTTTTTAACTGCCAAAAGATTTTCCTCTGTTTGACTCCATAACTCCTATTAGTCATCCCACAAGATTCCTTTCACTGTGATTTTCAGAAACTTTTGGACAAAGGACCACAACCCTTTCCACAAATAAATAAATAACTTGACCTTCCACCTGCTTGTTTTCTTTCCAATAGACCACACTTGCCTCTAATTCCCACAATTGTTGTTGTCAGTGTAGTCCACCCTTATTGAGCATAGCACTGGGTAACACATTGGTCATGTGGTATCGATTTACATAGGCTGATGTGTCTGATGATTTTGTTTATGAGGGTGCAAAACTGCGGAGTAGAAGCTCAAGGCTTGTATTCTGTTGGTTCTGCCTATGCAAGCTTGCTGTTATATTGTGCTTTTCTGTGACCACATATTACTCAGGTCTTAGTATGGGGCAGTGTCTCAGAGGTTTTTCTCCTCATTGAACTAAGATCAAAACCTCTTTTTTCTTCCGGGAAAAACTTGTCTCTTCTTGTACTACATTTTTTCTCTGGGCGGTAGAAGGTAGCTTTGGTACAACTCATTTCTGCAGGCTTTACCTCAGCCCAGATTGTTACATACTGAAATTGCTTTATTTATATGAGGCAGCTGTACTTCTTCTCCATTATCACTCAACTTCCTCCCTTCCCATAAAAAAGATAAAATTCTTCATTAAAGGTGGTGGCTAGGACAAGCAGTTATTTTCAGGCCTGAAATCACCCCAGTGTCTTAAGTTGTATTAACAATGTATGTCTGAGCTGACCTGTGTCCTGGTTTCAGCTAGGATAAAAATATTCTTCCTAATAGCTGGTGTAGTACTGTTTTGGATTTAGGATGAGAATAATGTTGGTAACACACTGATGGTTTAGTTGTTGCTGAGCAATGCTTACACTAAGTCAAGAACATCTCAGCTTCTCATTCTGCCCTGTCAGTGAGGACATTGACAGTGCACAGGAAGCTGGGATGGCACACAGCCAAAATGTCTGACCCGAACTGTCCAAAGAGATATTCCGTACCATATGATGTCCTGCACAACATGTAAACTACGGGGAAAGATAGCCAGAGGGCTGCTGCTCGGGGACAGGCTGGGCACTAGTCGGTGGTGAGCAGTATTCTTTATTTTCATTTGCATTACTTGTTTTTCTTGGGTTTTATTTCTCTTTTTTTTTTTTTTTAGTTTTCATTTTAATTACAATTTAATATATTTTATTTTAATTATTAAACTGTTCTTATCTCAACCCACAAGTTTTCTTACTTTTATTCTTCTGATTGTCTCCCTCATCCTGCTGAAGGGGAGTGAGCAAGAGGCTGTGTGGTGTTTAGTTGCGGGCTGGGTTTAAACCATGACACCCAGCCTTCTGAGTCAGATATGATCTCATCAGCCAGCTACCTAGCTTTGATTCACACTTTGACAGGTCTTTCTAGCAGGCAGAGAGCTACAACTCATATCTGGATCAAGAGCATCCAGGCATGTGGTATCATGACACGTATCCAGTATCCCTGATTAGATGGCAAAAGAAGATTCCCTTGTTATTCTTCCCCTGGCTATTCAGGGCCACAAATCGCATTTGAGTAATGATGCTCACCTGAAAAGGTCTATAGCTGTGAAGATATATACAGCTATCACTACACCCTACACCTGGTGAGCAACTATGTACAAATTTGTACATGCATACATAGAGTAGATAGGGTGTTACTGCATCCTTCTCTCACAGTTGAATGCTCCTTTCTTTCCTTTCTCTCTTTTTATTGAAACACTGGTCCCTTCACTTTTTTCTAGCCTCCTACCTCCCCTCCATTTTGATCCCCCTCCTTTATGTATATCCTGCGGTGTGGAGGCTCTCTCATTTTCTGGGATCAATTTTATTCTGGAGAATTCCTTTTTTTTAATCTTAAAATTAGTGTTTATATTTTGAGCTACTGTTCTTTTCCCTTTTATTCTTCCTCTTTCCCTCCTCTTTAATAAGCACTTACCATCTAGGTATTTTATGTTGCCTATACAGAATTCTTGGTCTGGCTTTAGCACCCTGCAATTCTTCCTCTTTAGGGAGCTGACCATGCTGCCATTCCAAAAGCTTCAGTAAGATAAATGTGCTAATTTTCTTCAGAAAAAGTGGGGAAAAAAAAAAAAAAAGAAATCCAGAGGATGCTGGACATCACACACCACCTGGAAAAATAGCAAGAGCAAGATACGGCTAATACAGGTTGGCCAAGTCTGAGGGAGTGTGGATATATTTTGCTGCTCCAGGGAACTTCCTGTTGCATCCGGACAGCTTATAGATATGGGACTTGAACATGAGCCAGCCTCTGCTGCTGTCCCTTGATGGCATATCTGGCTGAGGATCCACTTTGTTCTGCAGTTGAGTAAAAGTGAGCCAACAAGCAGTCATTCTGGACAACTGGGGGATTTGGGATTGAGCATGAATTTAAAAGTGTGCTAACATGACAGCAGAAGACACCTGGTGAGGGAAATTTCTTAAGGGACATATGGGTTGCAGTTCTTCAGTTAGTCTTAATGGGAGTGGTAGCATAAGAAGTCCAACTCTGAAAATGGTAAGATTTTTACGACTCTTGTTTCCCCCCCCAAATACTAGAAGACACATCACAAGTCAAGCCAATATAAATAAAAAATAGAATGAGTGAAGTTGATATTACTTTTCAGTCAGAAATCGTGTACCTTCCAAATGTTGTGACATGACAACTTTCATTTGTATATAAAAGCAAAACCATTGGTTAAGCTATGCATGTCTGAAATTCAGAAAGACGCTGAAAATTAAAACTATTGACCAAAAAACCCAAAAAGATGAAAAAAGGAGAATCACTTACAAATATTTTAATTGCCCATGTTAATGTTTCTTACATTTCTCTTGTGAATGTAGAAATTTGTTTTTGAACACTTCTCATTTTAAAATGCTGTTACTGAGTAACTGCACAGTAATCTTTGTCATCAATGAGTAAAAAATCATGTATGTTACAAGAAAAGAGAAGCTAGACTGATAAATAGGAAAAAAGATTTATTATATAATAAAAGTTATAGGGTGGTGTTTATTTAGTTTTCTGGTTTTCACTTCTACAACTTAGTGTATGTAAGATACAACTGTATAATCTGTTTCCAAGTGGATTGGTGGTTTGTTAATGATCTTCAATGGACTCTTATGAATTCAGTGCTTCTAAGAGACAACATTTAATCCTACCTTCTCCTTAAAATTTCTCTTTCATTTGACTAATTTCTATTGAACTTCAAAAGAATGACCTCTGTCATTCTCAATACTCCTAGCTTTTATCTAAACAGCTGAGTACTTTGTTCATATTTTCTGTTTCCATTATACCTGGTAATCTGATTAAAAAAAATTCATGTTTTAATTAGAGAACCATGCACATTTATGCAAGGGAAGATAATATCTGCATTACAGTAGAACCTTGTTAATTTGCATTAATGATAGGGACAGCTATGGTGAATTAAAGAATTTTGCAAATTAACATCAAAGTGAATAAATAATGACAACCAGAGGGTAGTTAATTCACAAATGTTTCATTAATTCATTTTAACTGTTGTGGTTTGGTTATAATCATCTGTGATTTTGTTATTCTTTAGTTAAGTGCTAGCAAAACATCTGATGTATGCTATGTTGTTAAAAATTATTTCTGTCCTGAGAAGTTTACAATGAAAAAAACACCCACAGAAAAATGGGACCATACTGGGAAACACACAGGTGAGCATCACCTGTCATTCTTCCTCATCACCATCCACATCTCTTTGCTGGGATTTTCCAACAGTGAGTATGATAGTGTTCATGTGCATACTGAAACGCAGCCTATAAAAATAGTCTTTTTATTATGACAACTGCTTGCAATTTTCTATATTCAGTCTTTAAAGGAGAGACTGGGAGAAGTGGAAGAGAGATTTAGGCTTTTCATAGACAAGTAAGTGGAATGCAGATTAGTGAGGTTTTGATGTATGATACCATCAAAGTGAAACATATCAAAGAATAATTTCGCCCATTAGCTTAAACTGCAGGGAAATTTAGATAGGATTTGAGCAGGATTTGGTAGTATGTGAATT
The DNA here is from genome assembly GCA_027574665.1 of Rhynochetos jubatus. Taxonomy (NCBI): domain Eukaryota; kingdom Metazoa; phylum Chordata; class Aves; order Eurypygiformes; family Rhynochetidae; genus Rhynochetos; species Rhynochetos jubatus. Next base: position 17,507,405 of record CM050652.1, read on the forward strand.
CATCTATAAATACTTTTGCAAATAAGGTCTGAGATCTTAAAAGATTGTAGCGGTTTGTGTTTTGACTACCAAACATGATATTTCATGCCACTTTTTAAGCACAATAATCATGGTCAGGGGAAAGTGTTAGCATTGATTTTGTTTATATCAGAATGTAAAAATTATGGCAGTAACACTGTAACACACTCTCTCTTATACTGCTTCAGTTATATTGGCAGTGGACATTCAGTCAGGAGCTTGTTTGTATCTCCCCCAGAAATGACAGGTACATTTTCTAGTTGTCTGCATGATGTGTCGAAAGTAGAAGTGACTGATTCTTTTTTCACTTTTGGTGCAGATTCTGACCCAGATACTGTGCTGGGTCATAGCAGGTCACAGTAGTACAGATGATGTTGATCACACTGATATACAAATAACATTGTAAGCAGCCCTACTTTGGTTTCAGCTTGCCAAGTGTTAAGGTGACCACCATCCTGCAACTGTCAACTGTTGCATTAAACCTTCTACTGCCTGATTGTGGATCGTCAGGGCATAGTTTAATTGAAAAGAAGCATGGAGGATGTGAGGAAGGCACAGGCATCTCTTTCGGTGCAACCCTATTCTGCTAAATGTTCTATTTCTGGATTTGTTCCCAGGCCTAGTCACCAGGTCATCTACTTTATATAAATGTTAGATACAACCCAGGCTCTTCTGAACTAGCTATGTCCTTCTGAGAAAAAAAATCATGGAAGAGTTTAAGTGATAGTTCACTTGGGAGTTCTGCTCCCTTAGGTAGGATGCACAAGATGACTGGTAACACTCATTCTGGGGAAACAGATCCTACCTAATTACTTCACAGCTATGATGTATTGGTAACTTCTGTAATTGATGTGGTGGGGTTTTTTTGTGCATTATTTCAGAAAAACATGGGCACATGTGTATCATAAAAGTCCTCAAGGTGCTTCAAGTCTGCATTATCTCAATGTTAGTTACTATTTCAGTGAGTTTTGTCACATTTCAATAAACTGCAGAGCTCATTGAAGTACAAACTTTCATTACAGTGCTGTTAGGCAATTCACTGGTTGGCACCATACTGGTTATTAGTGCACCTGCAGAAATCCACCCTGTCAGATTTAGTGATAACTATAGCCCATTTCATTAGGATTTCAGCTTGTCTGTCCTAGTTTGGGAGGCAGGTGGACTTTTCCAGCAATTCTATGAGCATGTACTTTCGCATGTACAGGTTCTGTTGATGTAACTGGCCTTTGTTTTTTTGGCTGGTCCTTCTCCATTGCCATAACTACCATCCACGAGAATTGCCAGTCAGTGAATGAGGAACCCATGAGACTCTGTGTGCTCTAGTGACTTCTCTGCTGTCTGCTACATAGAAGGATTCAGTGTGCTTCCACTGTAACTCGTGACCCGGTTCAAGCGATCAACAAACTGCAGTACCCTGAGGAAAGATTATTAAAAAACCAGTGTCACACCTAAGTAACTGCAATATTAATTTGGTTGCAGCAGTATGGATAGGTAGTATATCTGGTGTGGCAGTATGCTAGAAGATTCTGGAGTATGCGTGCCAGTCTGTAGCAGATGGGAGAAAACGCACCTGTGAAGGAACAGTACCTGTGCTAATATTGGACTTAGATGAAAATGGATCTGTTGAACAGCACAGATCATGGAAAAAAGTGAGTGCTTGGGAAAAGTGAGGGAATAATCAGAAAATGAAAAATACTTGTAATGCAGAAACAGGAATTCAGGCTCCATGTATATATGTATGAAGGACAGAGCATGATGGAATTTATTCTAGGTGTGTTCAGTTCAAGGAGGAATCTCTCTAGTAAGATCTCCATTCCACAAACATTTCAAGAATCTTTGTCTCCTGTTAAACCAAATAGCAGTCAGAAAATAGAGCAGATGCAGTAAACCATTAAAAATGAAGGTTCATTTGATATGGATTTTTCTTGCTACTTTAGTGTGCCACTTAATAAAAAACTTTATGTGGGAAACACTATAAATATGTCACTCATCATAAAGCTGCTTTAAACAATGAGAATGTAGTGACATAGCAGGATGAGTGTAGCCACTAACATAACATACACAGTAATTCTGCTCTCTCACCTAAGAGCTGAAGAAAATGAAGTGGTAGTAAGATTACAATGGCTGCAATCAGTTTTATTTTATGCATGCTCCATTGAAGTTTGACGCACATGTACTACACATTTAACAGACAGTATTTTAGTAATGGGGATAGATATATGTGAATTCAAGAATAAAACTCCTTTTCTTGTCTCCACGTTATTTATATTTCAAACCTTCTCATGTCCGCAGCATGATGTAGCTCTCATTTTAGTAACTGTGTTATTCACTGACAGGTAGGTTTTTTTTTTCATTGTACTTCCATAAGTTTTTGTCTTTGATGTCTTATTTCAATTTGTTTATCCCAACATTTCATCTCAGTTCTTTTCACTTGAATCTCTGACATGGAGCTGTTTGATTTCTTCACATCCTTTCACTAGCTCTTCCCTTTCTGCTATTTTCTTTCTTTGTCTCTTACCTTCTTTTCCTCATTCTTCTCTCCATTTCTTTTTCTGTCGATTTTTCCCTTTCTTTCCCCCTCTCAGCTCTTTATCTATACTTCTCCTTTTCCTTATTGAACCTTTTATCTTTTTCTCTCTTGACTCATCTTTTTTTTTTTTTTTTTCAGTAGTTCTTCAGCCTGACTTTTCTCAGCTGTTTGTTTTTATACCTATTGACATATCCTCAAGTGTACCAGAATGGCCGCACCTGTGGTGTTGTGTCAGTTGGAGACACTGGTGAAAGGGAACTAGCCTAATATGAAAATTACTAAAAAAATACTTGGATGAATAGCTGAAGAGGGGCTGCCAGATGTTCTTCTAAATATAGAGTCTCAGGCACAGGATGCTTCTGTGATATAAAGTTCTTATTTCTGTCTCCCTTTCTGATGACTCCTGACTCCTCTGGAGGACGACTCATAAGGAAATGGTGGGGAATTAGAAAATTGAGAAAGGGACAAAGAATGAAGTATGGAATAGGAAAGCATAGTGGCTTAGCAGGAAACATGGTCCATTTGCTGGCTGAACAGTGGTGTCCATCACATACGATCGAAATTACCATAGCTTGCTTCCTGAGAATGAGGTCTGGGTCTTAGTGTGGGGAGGTGGATGGCTCTACCTGAGAAGAGGGGCACAATGTCGCTGTTTCTGCAAGCTCCATGACAAAGCAGACACATTTGATTTTCCTATTTTTATTCTTAAGCTGCCCATAATACCTTTGAATTTTCTTCTCAAATACTTTCCTTCCTGCAGATCAATGTTGTGAGCAAATACAGTATCTGTTGGTGTTTTGTCAAAATGTCATTCCGGACACTACTTTGGTTAATATTAAGGTTCTGTTAAACCTGACGTGGTAATTTCCATATTGTCTTATTAATAAACACTTTTGAAAGGTTTGTGTAGACCATGAGTGTAATACCTACTATATAATAATGATCTCATGTAGCATGGCATTTCAAGAACTGGTATAACAGCTAAGTATGGCCCAATTAGTGCAGTAACTTGTGTAACAGTAGAACCACTGTAGAAATCTATGATGTAATCCTGTGAGGGTGAGCAAGGGCAAATAAGCAGGCATAATGTATTGCTATTAATCAGTAAACATTATGATGCTAATATAACAACTAAAGCAGCCCTAGTGCAACATGTGCTGCATTACTAGCAGATGTCACCAATTCTGAGGCCTTACATAACATGTGCTGTCTCTAAAAAAAAAAAATTAAATGTCTTATACACGTGGCAAATATCTTTGTATCTTAGAATTTTCTGTGCTATTGTTAGCAAACTTTGATCTCTGGTATTGTATTTTATTGGGGAGAGAGTCTACAGTTCTGGACAAGAACACAGTTTAAATGTAAGGTAGATAATAGATATGATGTACCACATGGTATAGGAAATATTTTTTTCTGCACCCATGATTTTAACATTGTGGAGCAGTGTGCTTGGGTGGAAGCAAGAGATACTATAGACAGTGAGTAGATGGGAGCTGTGAGGATGACAGTGAGAATATACATTATAGTATTCTTATCACAGTAAGTGCTAAAATTATTCTCTGGAGAAATTCTGTCATTAATATTGTGTTTAAAACATTCTGTGTTTAGCTTGTGTTAATGAAATCTAGCTGGATAAAGTGCATAAAGGCAGGTTTCTTTTATAACTCCACTTTTTCAGTATCTAACAAAATGGATGAGAAATTGTCAGTGTTTACACTGTGACTATTCAACCTTTTGAATCTATATGTGATTAAATTTTTGGTTTGGGTTGATTTTCAGGTTAAGATCCTGACTTATGTGCATTTTGTAATTAGCTGTAGTCACTTAAGATGTTACTACCATTTAAATGCCTTTTTTGGTGTTTTTTGTTTGTTTTTTTAATTATGGTCTAAATAACAAGACTGACAGAAGGGGAACAAATGAGCACTGGTCTCAGAGAAATAAAAACGGACTGGAACATACTGGATAAAAGTGGTATGGAGACCTAACCTCTTTTTACAACATTACTAAAATCAAAACCTCGACTGCATATGTTCAGGGTACACATTTAGGTGTTGCTAATATATTTGGAAATCTTGGGAAAAAAATTAGAAAAAGAAATATAAGCATGAGATGAGCTGGGAAACCTCCGTCCCCTTCCACTGTGTAGTGAATATTAGAGAGTTTTGAAGCTTACTGTATTTAGTAAAACTACAGTGAATAGCACATGAATTTGCTCTCATATTTCTCCCTTGAAAGATAGTAAACATTATTTGTATTATTATAGGATAAGACTGTCAAGCTACATAGTTGCTGTGAAAAATATACTGTCCATAGCCTGAGCAAAATGTAAGAAAGAGAATGATCATAGCAATATTATAAACACACTCATAGAATCACAGAATGGTTTGGGTTGGAAGGGACCTTAAAGATCATCCAGTTCCAACCCCCCTGCCATGGGCAGGGACACCCTCCACTAGACCAGGTTTCTCAAAGCCTCACCCAGCCTGGCTTTGAAGACAGCCAGGGATAGGGCATCCACAGCTTCTCTGGGCAACCTGTTCCAGTGCTTCACCACCCTCTTCATGAAGAACTTCTTCCTGATATCTAATCCAAATCTACCCACTTTCAATTTAAACCTATAAACCCATTGCCAGCAAATTTCTGATACCAGTGAACTTAGTCTAGTTCAGAAATGCAAAGTGTAGATTTTGCTATTCAGACAAAAGATTAGTTTTAAAAGTGAAAATACTTTACTTGAATCCTATTCTCTTTCTAAGGCACAAACATCACGTCTAGTTGTCTTTATTTCCATATATTAACATATAGTTAATATATGTTAACATGTCGTTCTGCCTACTGAAATTTACTCATTCACATGGAAATAGGTTTAAATATGTAAGTGGTGGATATCACTATGATTATAATAAAGCCATGGGTACTGTGAAAAATCAGTTGTAGAGTGTGTGAGTCCCCTTAAACTCACTAGTAGAATCATTTGAACTGTGAGTGAAAGCAGAGGTTCAGTAGCAGCAGACAGAAGAGCTCAGACAGAGCCTTCTGGACCTGCCCCAGGGCTTCAATTTCCTTTGGGACCTCCAATGCAAGATTGTGCATGGTGGGCATATAAGCGGCGACAGACCAGCAGCAGAAAACTACTTCTGACTACCTGGAATGCTCACTGGAAGAGTAAGCAGAGCTTCAGAGGAGTGGATGTTAAGCTGAACTGAGACTTCAGGCCATTAACTGACAAGAGATGTAATTTGGAATTTTGTTAGAACACTGTTATTCATATCAAGGTTTTTTTTTCTCTTCTTTTTATTTGATTTTCTTCTATTTTCTTTAGGAAAAAATGTATTTGGTGTTTATAGGACAGTCAATGTTACTGACTTGGCAAAGATTTCCTGAATATTACTGTAGAAGAAGGTATTTTTAGGAAGGAAGATAATGTGTTGATGGGCTGAGCCACAATTACATTTGTTTGCAAAAATTGGAGTCTTTAACTAAGGAACTGCATATAAAAAACTGATGCCAATTCTTCCTGCTGCCAGTATTAAACATATCCTGCTGTAAATTTAAAATATGTCTCCATTCAGCAATACCTATGGAGAAAGTTCATCATTATCTCCTAAATCGAAATATGTTTAAATGTGAAAGAAAAAAAAATAATATTTTTTTCAAAAGTTTGCTAAGGAGTCCCTTAGAGTCACTGCTTTTACTTTTTAACCAGTCTTAGTGGGAAAGAACAGCTAGAGAAAATTGGAAAAAATTATTATGTCATTACTGATAGGGAAAAACTGAAAGATTCAAATATCAATAGGTCAGTACCTCAGACAACACTCCTGGACATAGTCTCCTGTTGGGTTGTACCAGAATCCCTTATCTAAATGCAAAAAAGTGATATAATGCTAATATCAATATCAATTAACTTTGTTCAAGTATAATTTATTTAAGAATTGAACTTAAACCCTACGCTGCCAAATAAAATTGCATTGGTAAAAGAATCCTGTTTTAAAATACTATACAAAACCAATGTGATATGTACAAAATGAAGTAAAGACAGGCTAAGTTATGCATGTCAAAAGCTATGGCTAATGGAAAATCTGAATCAAATGAAATTTTTCTTCCTCATGGTTTATTTTTCTTGGCCCACTACCATTCCATCTCTTTATCGATGTCCTAGAAAAAAGTGAAAAACCTATACCATCCAAACCTTCCACGTGTGAATTTTGAAAACAAAAGTGGTCAGGGTAATTCTTCTGACAACCCATGTTCATTCAAACAATGCATATTTTAACACATCAAAATTCAAAGTCTTTAATGTAAGCCCAAAGAATGCTCACTCATGTGCCACATGCTTGCTTGATTTTGTAACTGTTCTCGAAAAGCTGAGACCTTTCAAACACTAGAGAAAGATAAAATGAGTGCATTCTTGTGCTGCACCCATATTTCCTACCTTATTAAGTCATGTAAAGCATGCAGATTCCAAGTGACAGCAAAATCTTTTGATGACTGGTGATGATTAGAAATGTCTTTCTTAAAGAAAGATACTAGGAAGCAAACATAAACCTTATGGGTCAGGAGGGATTTTGTCATACTCGTTAATCTTGATTTTCCCATCTAATTATGTATGTCCTTTCTGCCCTTTTCTACTGAAATGCAGCAGTTCTTTGTGTCTGAAAGGGCCCAGCTTCTGTCTAAATAATGTTTAAAAAAGAACTTCTACAAATCCATCACCTTCAAAGGAAGTGTTACGATTAGATTATTGACTGCTGAAATTGTGTTCCTCCCTGTGAGAGAGACAGAAAAAACCAAGGCCCTACCACCTGCATTTTACAGTCAAGAAACCTACTCCAACAATTCATTCGGCACCTTCTGTGAGGTTTTCAACTTCCAGCTGTCTGAGACTTCCATGAGTTATTTCACAGCATCCTGAAGTGAAGAGAACTCTAGGGGGGAAACATTGTTTGTGATGTACTTAGCTAAAGAGCATCAGCTGTATTTTATTAAGTAGTTTCTTGATGCTTAAGGAATCAGTCAATGTCTTCCCATATAATCCTGTAGAACCAAAACCCAATGAATAAAATATTGCACTCCATCAAAAAATATGATATTTATTAAATACACATTAAAAAATTACTGGATACATGTAGAGTTTGGTGTGAATACCTGACATGCTATTAGGTAGGACTGGGTTAATCTGCCAGATTCTAGTAGAGTTAATTTGTGGAACATATTACACTGACATAAGGTATGCTATACTGACACCTCATCCCAGGATTTTATTGTGATGATTACAGTTTTCAGTCGTCAAGTGAGGAGCTCCATAAAAGTACTCTGAAATTGCATTTTTGAAATTCCACCCCTGCCTACAAATATAAATGCAGAAGAACTGAAATTTCAATAAAATAACTCAGGAGTATTTAATTTCCCTCTACTCTGGATCTGCTACCTTATTACGTTTATTCTGTCAGCTATTAAATGTTCACTCCTGTAAAGCCTGCACACGATCTTTAGAATGTGCAGAAACACCAAGGGATAAATGAGTAGAGAAAACATAAAAGAGCAGAGGTACGGAATTCTACTGACTTTGTTGTGAGAGTTACAACTTCGAATGAGAATGCACAATCCTACTCTCTTTCTCTGTCTACAGTAAAGGGAGAGAGAGATGAAGGAATAGAGTTGATTTAATTGTGCAGCCATAAATAAATTTTCAGGCCAGGACAAAGAAGTCACTGCATAAACACTAGACCATTTTCTGGTACAATCAGCCATGTAGAGAAGGGGCTCATCATTGCATTATGACATAAAATCAATACCTTGCAAAAGTCAGAAATGAGATCTGGAAAGAGCAAGGTGTTGTATCTACAAAGGTTACATATATCCAGTTTGGTATTTAGGATATCAGACTTACCAATGAAAAAAAGGCAAAAATTTCTCTCATTTAGATGTATGTAACAATGTGTGACAAAATAGGCTATTTAGTACTCCTCTGTTTATGTGCTCATCAAGATGGATTTGGATGGGTTTGAAGATCTGTGCTTTCTGCAATAATCACTCCAATAAAGCGCTTAGGAAATCATGTTTTAGCAATATTTCTGTTATGACAGTAATTGGCAAAATGAAGCAAAACTGAAGAACGCTTGTAGGTATTTAGAAGGCAATATTTATTATATTTCAAAAACATTTTCTAGGGCATTATCTGTACACCCCTGCCACTGTGGAGGGAGACATGGTGATCAGATCCCTTTGATTATACCGGGGGAAAAAAATAATCTTAGTGATTATTTATTTGCTGCAACTTTTGGGAGATTCATATCATGATAAATTAAACTGGTAAAATAATATGATGTGACAGGGAATTTACTGTATTATGCCATTGGAATGACATCATTGAAAGCTCCTTAAATCAGGTGTTTGCACAGTGCCCTGAATTTTTTCATAGAGATTTTTATTGTATGTGTCAGACCTTTACTTAATGACAGCAATGTAGTCTATCTGCACTCAGTTCATCTGCACTGGTGTAACTCAAGGTGCAATTTGGTCATGCAGGACTGGTTGACATGAGAATTGCTTCATTTTAAAACACTGGGTACTGGAAGCAGACTGATCCCATTGCATTCTTCCAAATGGAATCTACTGTGATGGTCATTCAACCCACGAGGCACCTTGTCTTCTGCATTTTAAATAACCATCTCCCATAATATACAATGTACAAAAAGTTAGTTTTTCCTTCCTCCTTTTCTCAGAACATTCAGATTCAATGTTAGGATGAATCGAGGACTTTTAAAAGCAGAGAACTGGACCTGAATAACAGTTATGAGGAGCTCATTTGCATCCTAGTCTGAGCTGGTGTAGCAAGGATTTGAACAAGTCCCAGATCAGCATTGCAACCACTGAAATGTTGGCTATTCAGAAAGCAATACAGAGCCATTGTTCTCACTCTGGTCTGATAAATTCTTTCCTGGACCTGACAAACCTTTACTGTCAAATTTCATTCTGTAAGTGAGTTAGCATTTTGTATAAAAATTTCCTGATGAGTGCAACAGCATAGCCGATGATATGGAGGATGCTCTCAGTTCCAAATCTAAGAGCTATTCTATTGTTTTCATACTACAGTATTATTATGATGTCAGTTTAAGGATTATTTTAATCTGTGTTGATTTGGAACATTAACTCTCAATTTATCTTTACAATAAAAATGTTAGAAAATTCAACGTCTTCTTTAACATATTGATTTACAGTGGAAAAAAAACATGGTATGCATGCTTAATGGAATAAAGGTATGCACTAGACACTGTACATGCACACCTAAAAAGTGGCTTTAAAAATCTATTTATAACAAGAACAAAGTGATAGTGGTTCCAAGAAAATGGAGGTTTGTATGGAAGACACCAGAAGTTGAGCTGAAACTGTGGTTTTATTGAAACTACTACCAAAATATACCTAAAATGTAAAATAAAAGGAAACATCCTAAAAAAATTGGTGTTACAGGCAAATTTGCAGGCATCCACTTTGCATCACAATCTGTTGTTAAAGTGTTATAATTCAGCAGCCAGTCATCGGCTGAGAATTACCCTGGGAGAGAATGGCTCCTGTTGTTCCACTCAGTCCCAGCAGAAAGCAGGTGTGTGTATTGAAGAGCACTGCTACAGTATAAAAATATTCATCTGGTCTGGGATCTATTCATAGATAGTACTGAACCAGATCTAAAATGAATATGTATACAGGTGAGATTCAAGCTGTAGTGTGAATCTGTGCATGTCATATGATGCTGGGGACAAGTGCATAAGCAATACAGTTTTAGGGGATGAAGAATAGCTAAATTCCCTAAATATTCATGAATATTCGAATATTCTACATAAAACATTCCAATAGATTTGTATTAAAATGATTCAAATATCTGCTGCTGTCTGTCTCCCCAGCAACAAGTTTCATTGACTTTTATTGTCCAACTGACTTCTTCCTGTCAACATCCCTTTGACTAATGATATCACTAAAATTTCACAATCAACGCCTGTAAATAGAATAGGTGTATAGAAAAAATTAAAATGAAAAATTCTGATCCAAGTCATAAGAGGAGTTGTTGAAAAAAGTGAAAAATGAAACAGGGAGCTGTGAAATCAGAAAGTCTTGCTAAGAAGTAAACCCCCACTATTACCAGATTTAAAGTAGTGGTGGGTGAGACAGCAATATGACAGCACCGCAATTGAAACTGAACACAGCATCATTAGGGTTAGATCCTGCTGTAGTACCACTGCACCCATGACGGAGCTCTGCTTCACTCCCTGCCCCACTGTGCTCCTGCCTGTCTCAGGCCTCTTTCTTATAGTTTTGAAGCAAAGTTGCCTTGAGACAGACTTGGATCAGGGGCAATGTGGCTTTGACAGAGCTACGAATAATTTATTCTAATTTTGCTCTTGGTCTTGAGGTTAAAGGTTTTTTTTTTTTTGTTCCTATCTTGACTAGTAGATTTCTCATTTAAGATGATATTCAGTGTTTTATAATTACCTCTGAATTACTACATCAGAACTGAAAGTTTACAGAAGAAGCTTCTAATTTGGTAATGAGAGATCTTCAAAATGTTCACCAAGTTGAAACTGTCCTTTGCTAAAAGAGATTGGCAAAAACCTTGCTTCCTTCATGCTTCCTGCACTTGTATGATGTAATGAGAGGTGAGTGATTCCACTGAAAGACGGCTATTCCCAGTTGCATGACATAAAGAATTCTCAACACTGCTATGTGTAAGGTAGGGGAGAAGGGAAAAGGTACAATCAGGACGGTTTTCCTGAAGCTACAAATCTATGTCTTCCAATGTCTGGCAAAGGTATGGTTGCATAATAACAGCTTTAAAATCTGAGAATATGATGTGCACTGCTTTTTTGCTAACACTTGTGCTTATTCTTAGATGTAGACACTGAATGTGAATGACAGTTTCAAAGTCATTATTTTTTTTCTTTTCATTTAAAAGAGAAGCATCAGAGAGAAACTAAAGGCCCACCTTGAGAAGCAGAAGATAGTCACAAGACAACCACAATTTTGTGAGAATGGCATGCTGATAGTGAGAGCATATAACTTTCTGTCTATCTCACGAGGAGTCTTTTGCCTAGTGCCAGTAACTGTATAATATTAGATTAGACAGACAACATGTCTCGTTCAGAGTAATAGTACCTGTATTCCTCCTTAGTTTATTACTGACATTATTCTTGAAGAGTTGATCACTGATGTTTAACAATGACACTTCTGATTTCAGGCTGTCCTGTTATTGACTCCTCCAGGACTATGACAGCAGGATTACAAACATCAGACTCCCAGATGGCTGAACTCTTCAGACCTCTCAAGTTAGCTGGTTCTCACATGCCAAAACAGACATCTATACCCTGTCTTTTTAGACTCTTATAAGCTCCCTTAATTTTTCTCCTGTTTTGTGCACTAATGATGCATCAATTAATATGCTGTGTTGAAAACAATGATTGCTTTTGAAAACACCTTGGAAATCTGCTGCCACTAAAGCTTTATGGGAGGATAAAGGTTTAGGTGTGGAAAGGTCTGGTGAGAAAAAATAAATGAATAGTGAAATTGCAAGATGCAAAGTTGGTATGGTTCTGCGTTGGAAAGGTTACGATGTCTGTAAGATCCTTTTTAACAAAAGATGACCCTTACTGAAAAACGACTTCTGTCAGTAATCTGTCTCATGTCAGTCTCTTCACTTCTGTACTGACTTATTCTGAACACCTTGTTCCACAACTTTTGATTCTGAAGTTTAGGAACTTACAGATGATATTATGTAATAATCTGTAGAAGAACTTCAGCAGTAATAATGTTGGATTGCTGCTTTTGGCTGTACTTAATGATCATGAGGTGATAATCTTTTACTGACACTCCCTAGTCTGGCACAGAGATAGAGGGAGGTAAGGGAAACAATGTATCTGTTTGTCTTTTGGCTTCATTTCATTATCATAACGTACAACCTCATAATATTTAAATATTGTCCGTTGTCTCAGATAAGACTTTCCATTAGCTAACCTCAATGTTTTCAATGTTCAAGTAATTTTTACCATGTGCCTCTGGAAATACAAGGCAAGGTGTATGCAGACAAAGCAAAGTAAACATTCAATCCATATCTTTATTAAAATTGGCAGCATTTACAATATCATTTTTATCCTGAGGTCTAATCAGCCTGTGATCTAAAAACCCAGAACAATACTTCAACAAAGATATTTAAATTTGGAAATTACCAGAAAGAATTTATTAATAAATCTTTATTTCTTAAAGATAATTATTTGGTAGTACATTTAGAAGTGATGGATCAGATGATGACCACAAATCTACTTTTCCACGTGGGGTTTCATCATCTCTTTCATGTATGTAATATTTTTAAAAACTAAACTCGTGCAACAGTGAACATTTTGAGAAAGCATATGCTATAGCTGATGGATCAAGAATGAATACACATGTTCAGTTCAGTTTAGACTACAAGCTTTAGATTTTGTTCAACCTTTGTATTGAACTTGGAAATTTTCTCAAATGCCCATCTCATATGCATAGTCGCTTAGGTGACCGATATTGTAATTCTGTCATTTTAGCACTAAGCTTGAGTTCTAAACAATCATATCCACTAAATCAATTACAAATTATTTGATAAAACCAGATGTTCTTCATTAGAATTAGTTACAACTTGAAATTATAAAGGAAATTTCAAACCATGTTGACAATGCATTTTTACTCTTACTTTATGCATTTTTGTTTTACATTTTGAAATTGACCTTTTGGTTAAATGTCTTGTCTGTAGTACAGATGAATTCTCTGAGCGGTAGTCAACAGGTCATTTAGGATCTTCTTGTGTAACAAATAACAAGAAAAAATGAAAAGGTGTGAAGGCAAAAAAAAATTTGCAGTTTCACAAAGCAAAGAAAGTGTCTGCAAGCTGGTTTTTTATTCCATAGTTCTCAGCATTTAAACATCTCTTTGTATTCTCTCTCACAACAAAACCCCAACCTTTTCTGACCATTTTCAGGATATGAAACTGTATCAAACAGGCTAAGTTTTAATATCTCTCCATCTCTGTTCCTCATTGCAAAAAAGTCTACCTTAGATCCAGAAACCTTTTGTTAAAATCAACACAAGTCCATCAAATACTCTGGCTTTAACTGTAAGTCATATTGAAAAGAGGAGCTGAAAGTACCTTACCAGTTTCAATACCTATTGATACCTCCAGATCTGTGTTTCCATTAGTATCCCAAATGTAGGTATGAAACAAAATGTGTATAGCTTTAAACAAGTACATGTGGTGGTGAATATTTGACCTTTATGAAAACACAAAATATAAGGACATATACACAGCACTGCAACAATGTGTTCAAAAATCTCACAGTTAAGAGGTATTTTTTAATCCATTGGGAGTTTGTGTTTGTGACACTATGAAAGTGAAATGTTCAGATAAAATAAGCAGTACTATATTTTTTAAGTGGTTGCGTGTCATTTTTCAAAAACGTCAGTCAAGAAACACAGGGAAAAGCTTTTATAAAATTTATAAATATACACACACACTCATTTGAAAACTGCACTGTCACACCCAGTATTTGTGAACTCTGGAAGAACTGTTTTGAAATTAGCTAGATAGATCCAGTGTACGTGACAAGTATTTGAATGAACACCAGTGGAACCATAAGGCACCTGACTACTGATACTTGCAAACAAAATGAATTCAACTGTTGTAGTTTTGCACCAATGCTGTGGGGGTTTTGGAGGTTGCTTTTTCTTGCTATTGTGTTTTAATTAATTCAGCACTTCTAAGTAGATGATTTGAATGCAGAAACTACTACAAGTAACATATAAGAAAATTAGATACCATTGAAATAAGTGTTAAATCTATCTTCATATACCTAATACAACCTTCTGTCATTCTCACTACAAAGGAGTGTGGTTACCCATGTGAAAATATCGGTGCTTTTTCCTAGGAAGTGTGACAGGAACCTTAATTGCATAGAAATTGTATGGGAAATAAGTGCCATTTCTTCAGCATCAGACTTTAACTGCTTCTGCAAGAAATACTGGATGCAGAATATGGTTTTGTGTTTGTTGTAACGATGTTTTTGCCATAGTTCATTTTTTTCAACCGAGAAAAAGATATAACTTTGTGAACAATAAACTTATTTTATATTCTGTTTTTATCTCTCCAGTTTCTCAATGCTGCCTTCCATCCTAATTACACACCAGTATGCAGGACAGATTTTTAGAAAATCAAACTGGCAAAAAAGATAAGACATACAATTGTTTCAGGCCATATTTATCATGACTCTAAGTAGCCCTGTTTTGAAGGTTTCCTTGAGATCTGTGTTGTAGGCCAAGTTTAATTCAAAATGTTATTGTTCTGAGTGTTTATAGCAAAAAAATATCAGAATATCAGTCTCATCAGGAAATTCACATGTACAAAACCAAATGCAATAGTGGGCAAGGAATGAAAACCATTGATAATATTTTCATGGACCTTTCATGGACCTTCTTGTTCAAGGGGCAGTCACCTCTCTCCCTATTAACTGAATCCACCAAGTAAATGATTGTCCTGCTTCATCTTATACGTTTCAATTTCTAGTTTGGATTGTGAGGAGGACAGCTGAGATGTTAGGTCTCCAAACACTGTGGAAGCTCAGTAGCCCAGAAAGGCAAATGTCCAGGAAATTAAAGCAGCTGGAAAATCCAGAGCCAATCAGCCTGAGGAAATGGGCAATATGGCTATTTACCAGTAGGACAGCCTGTAAAGAATAGAAGAGGAGTACCAGGAAACTGTCCAAATAGGAAACACAGACATCCTGCCAATGTAGTAAGCCTGTGAATCTGAGAGCCTTAAGGAATCAGATAGCATTATATGTGATACCATAGCAGAAAGCTTGATGATTTGGCTGTCCCTTCTGGTTTAGTAATTTCTATTGAAAACCGTGACCAGCAATTGGTATTTGTTCCATAATCCTGTAACTGAGGGCCTTGTGGATGGTGTCAGCTACTCTGAGATCTGTCAAACGTGTGGCAGGATCAGAGTGCTTAAGACAATGTAGTTCCTGCAAAAAGTAAAGTTTTCTTGGCAAACTGAACCAGAGTTTTGCTAGCCAGAAGACAGGATTAGAATGCTAGGAAAGTGGAGAAATAAGGTAAAGAAAGAAAACAATTCAGGAAGGAATAATAACAGGACCCCAGTTCTAACAGGTGAAGTTAAGTACAAATTAGCTAAAGCTCATCAAATATTTTATTTTTCCTGCCTAGTCCACTCAGGATTCCTGATAGGATATGGAGAGCAAAGCTCAAATACAGATATGCTGAACCCTAAAATCATAGGAAGTAGTTGTCTGGAAAAAGGAGAAATGAAATTGCTACATCAACACCCCTTTGGAGTCTTTACAATCAACACCCCCTAAAAAGTGACATTCCATTCTCATGAACGTCAATAAATCAAACACTTTTTGGAAATAATACTATAAGAATCTCTTCCAGAGGTATGTCAGCTTATTCCAGCACTATGTGGTGTTCTGACAAGGAGTCTGTACATCAGTTTATTGCAATTCCTTCAGTCTGAGTAGTCCATTTTGCATGTATAGGTTTTTTTAATCTCAGTCTTTTACCAATCTGATAGATGATTTTATGTAACCAGCACTGAGATTGTGAGCTGGCATTTGTTACTTTGGACAACTTAGCACACGGCCTTTTGCAGAATCTATCTCTAGAAGGAGAATGAACTTTTTAAGTGTGTTGGCTGTAACAACTGATATGTGGGCAAGTGATCAACTAGATGACTCCAGGGCAGACACAGTTCACTGAGCATTTTCATTCCTTCTGCAGACTCATCTAGGTCATCTCCTTCCCTATCACTCCCCTATAATGTCCAAGTTCCACCATTTTTATAGACAGGCTGCCCTTTCCAGCAGTTATTTGAGGAAAACAAAATATGGAAAAACAAACAAATAAAACCCTATTGAAATTATCAGTGAAAAGAAATAACTCACTTCAGATGGCTTTTGTTATTGTAGGTTAATTTCCACACCATGGGACTACCAATCTGGAAATTCAAAAGCATGGAGGACATGCTATGTTTTGAATATTCAGACCAAATATGACTGAATGATTAATTCTGACCAAACACTGTCTAGCATGAAACAGAGTAACAGCTATGTTTTATTTTTCCAGCTCACCTTTCCAGCTGCGATTTCTGTCTCTTAGCCGAGGTGGTATGTTTCTGAAGTTTGCAGCAACCTGATTCTGCACTGTCCATGATCTGTTTCAAAATGTTTTCTGCTTTAAGGACTAGATTTTCCACTTCAGCACTATGTGTCTGCTTCTGTATTTGCCTATTCTGTGAATGCCTTGTCAATATAATTAAACATTACAAATGTCCATTACAATATATGCTGGATAAGAGTACTCTCAGCAACAGTGCCAGACGCGATCCTCCAGTTCATATCACTGTAGTTAACGCACAGACCTTTCAGCAACCAGCACAAATGATGTATTGCTGCTCTCATTCACCATGCTGTATCCAAAAGTTTTGTCTCCTTTGGCCAGCTTTGATGCTCTTTCTTTTCACATGAATGTTTTTCAATAGCAAGTCAGGTTCTGCTTCCTTTCAGATCAGATGTCCAGAAACAGTCCTCTCAATAAAAGGAAGTCAGCAACTTATGGAAATGAATGTGGTGCAAATGCAGAAGTATCCAGGCAGCAGGGAGACTGAGGTGTCAGGAAGGTGGGAAACAGAAACTGTGACTTGGGTTGGACTAGACAGGAATTTCTCATTGCTGATTTAAAAGTTTGCTTGGATGATGATTTCATAGTGTAGTGCAATTTTCTGTTTCCTTTTCAGAAGACTGATGTAGCTTCAGCAGCTTTTGAAGAGCTTCTGTGTATGCAGTCCCTAGGCTGTCCATGAACATCATAGATTCATTCCCTGCCCTCCTCTGCCCCATGGCAGGATAACTGGCCTGCAGCCTACACACTCAGAGAGATGAAGACACAAAAATAAGTATCACCTGCTGCTGGTACTGGTGATATTTTTGTTTGCTGAACTGAGACTGTAATTTGTGCAGCTGAAGGATAAGCTTACATCTAAACTCAATGAATGATATCTGGTTTTTATTCTCTTTCTGTAAATGCTGCTTGTCTGAAACAATCCTGTTCCAGTGATGAGACAGAAAATAATTGGTCAAGTACACTACTCTGTACAGATATATGATATTCTGGACATCAAAACAATCTTAAAAAGAAAGCAATGTTTCTAACTAATGCTTTTATATAGCTAAGAAAAATAATATTGCTAAAATGGAGAGTAGAGAGAAGAAAATACCTAAGTTCTGTAATAGTTCTGGGATATAATCTTGAGGAAAGACATATTTTAATCTTCTGATTTCATGATCTAGCTGCTGATTTAACTATATTCTGTTGTTAGGGTGTATCATTCTGCTCTAGAATATGTCAGAGGGCTATTTTGTGTAATTAACCCGTCAGAGGGTTTTTCTCTTGAGAAAACAATACAACAGCTTCTGACCAGCTTGTACTGTTCTGAGTCACTTTTTTCTGCAGTAATTATTTTGAGAATAAGGTGTAGTAATTTCCCTAAAACCAGACTAAAAATGCACTGCAGGTGTCAGTCGCTTCTGAGAGATAACCTCACGCCTGTGAACACTTAGAAAGGATCTGCCTAGATTCACCCCAAAGAAGAGCAAAGATACAGCTTTTGAGCTCAAAAGCATTAACTGTACAGAGCCTTGTTTACTTAATTATTAAAATAACATAGAGTGAGTAAGGGGGGAAGTAAGGGTTATCCTGAGTAAGTAAGGGGTATCCTCATTAAAAGGAAGCTCTACCCTTTCCAGAGTGTGCACCTCTCTCAGTCACTCTTTGCAATAGGTTAGATATAAAAGTTGTCCCCTCTAGCCCTACCCTTCTGTACTATCATGTCAGACACGTGTTTCATCAGGTACCTTCTTCTACCAATACAGACATGGATGTTAAGAGGCAAGTCACACCTTTTAGCTAATGTTTCTTTGACTAGGGTCTGAGACTTCATGCAGGCTTCCTTCCTAGATCTGCCTGGCCATGGAATCTCCTTTTCACTTTTCTTACAAGCTGTGGCTCCAAAATATAAGTTCAGGTTTGGGGTAGATAGTGTCAGGTTAGGGATGGTCACAAGTTTCAAGATGGCTCCACATTTCTAAGACCAGACCTATATTTGCTTTGGCTCTGTTTGCAACAGCTCGAAAGCAATGGTGTCTGGGAGGAGTTTGAGAGCGTGGCACACTGTCAGTGTTTTTGGCATAGCACAGTTTCTCCTAAGTGGTGAACTAAGTGGGAAATTACTCTCTCTTCCAACCTACATGGTTCTATACCAAGGCTGGGAGTGCCCTCTGCATAGAGCGATGTTCATGGAAAAGGTCTGGCTACGTTCTGGCCTGTCTGTGACTCTGGAGATCCCTGAAGGTAAAGCATATATGAGTGAATCTACCCCAGAGACTCCAGTTTTACAGCTGAGCTCAGCTTCAACTTGATTTCTTAAGTTTCAGCCCGCTCTTGAATTAGTGAGTTCCAACAAGCTATTTTTAAACAAGATTTTCTCCTCTACATTGTTGCATGAAAATCCCCTTTATGCTATGTAGGCGAGTTGCGAATATCACCAGCTAATGAAAATAAGCCATCAGTTTGTTCATTTAAAGAATCTATTTCCCTTTGGTTTCTAGAAACGTCCTGCAAGAAAACAACTCAGGGAGAGGAGGGCAGGGGAAGGAGAGATTTCCTGGTGAGATTTGTATTTACCTCCTGGGGTAAATAGTAGTTTCAAATAATTTAAAGCAGCAAACTAAGACAGTTCATTTAAGCGAGCTAGCAAGCCTTTTTTATCAGCAACATTCGCATCATGAATCACAGTTTGTGTCACAAACCAGGAGAGAGCAACACCCTTCCATATATTGTTTGTTGTCTCTCTCTTGCCCAGTATTGGTTCTACAATTCTTTGTGCCTATGTTTTGCTAAAAAAAAATCCTGGACAATATAAAATATGCCCCAATATTTTGTAAAAATATGTGAATAGCAAATTTTATTTCTAAGAAACAACCTAAGTTGTGTTAATGAATGGAAGGAAAGCAGAACTTAGCTTGACATAGCTTGGAGGGTTTAGCCAAGTATTTTCTAATAATACCTGGAAGAGGTTTGTGCTTTCCATTTTAACAAAACAATTCAACATCTAGGACATGAAAACCATGAATACTTTTGGTATAGGGTATCATTTAAAATCAGAAGGGTTTGTGTATGTATGCATTAAAAAAGTTGTGATGCAATTTTCAGCTAGCTCTGTTGATACTCTTGAGGAGTCTATTCTACCCCTCTTTGTTTCTTCCATTTTTAGGTAATTTCTTTCCTTGAGTTTTCTGTAATTTGATTTGTCTCCATTTCTGTTTTTCTCTACCCATCCATCTTTTCCTTCAAACCTTATCTCTAGTGTCAGTTGGAGACCATCATGAAAAGACATGATTATATTAGAATAAATTTGTCTGACTTTTATTATGATGACAGTTGTGAAGCTTATTTGTCCCTTGGAGGCAATGATTAAATGTCTCCTTGCTTTTGCATTGAAGAAATCGAGGCTGAAGTTGAACAGCAGTGTTGAATTTTTACCCCTGGGTCTATTTAGTTTGACAGTTTAAACTCAAGATCAAAAAAAAAAAAAAAAAAAAAAAAAAGAAAAAAATCAGTATATGATATAAATATGTTCTATAAGTTTTAATGCTTTTTATTTTTACGTTTTACTTGATAAACATACGAAATTTAAGATAAAAATATGATGATTTTTCCTTTTTAAATTACAAAGTAAGTTGCTTTGTTATATTTTTATATACAATTTTTTCTCACAACTAATTGTTATTATGGTGTATGACAGTTTTATTTTGATGTTTTGTAAGAGCAAATGCATAAAGGTAAAACAAGACAATTTTTGCAGGTTTTCTAACCACAAATAGCATCTGCCTCAGAATCTCTGAACAGACTAAAAACATCACCCATGAACAGCTAACATGCTGGGATAAATCTAGGAGTAGAAAATACTAGATAAGCACACTCATGATGTGCAAATTTAAGTTAGAATTCTGTCTTTTTTTCTCTCCCCAGCAGCCCGTGGTAGAAATCTCAGTGTTGATAAGCTGATACAGGGTGTTAGTAGGTGCTGTGAATGAACATAGTTAGGGCTTTAAAAGTGAAAGCTTCTCCATGGCTCCTTAGCCATGCCACATGGCCTGAGAGTTTACATGCTCTTGCAGCAGGTCCTGAGCTGATAGCAGAGAAATTTTCCCTTCTGTGCAATCCTGAGAGAAGGTGAAAGAGGCAAATAGTTGTTTTTCATATTAGTTAAAAAATTAAATAGTTTCTACATTTTCCTCCAGTAACAGCATTTAAACTACTTCATCAGAACATGATTAACATACACCTTGTACTTTTTCAGTTGTTATGTAGAAATTTTATAAAAACTAGTTATTTTCTAGTTAGTTACCACAATATCTCATAGTTTGCATGGGCGACAATCACGATACAATACAACAGAAAGGAAACATATTTTTTCATAGCAGATAAAAGATACACTCTTAGCAATGACTTATATGTTTTATGTTTGTAATACTGAAATCACTAATACACCTTGGAATCCAGAGACATGTTATTGTGTCGCATTAAATTATTTTTCATCATAACCTTCATGCGTTTTGCAGAATGTAGGATGTTGCAAATACTAGGAAGACACTCAGTTCTGTCGATGTAAACATCGATATTTATTCAACACAAAAACATGTTCAGTAATATGCAGTCTGAGACACAATATAAATCTTGATGTTTTTCAGAAAATGAAGATGGTGTGTGTTGAATACCTTCACAAGAGATATTTGAATATATCTCTCTACAATACATTAATATTTTCAGAGGAACATAACAAAGCTGTAATTCTGGGAGACTGTCTCCAAGGTTTGATGTGCTTCAGTACTGGGCAACCTTGGGTGCATCACTCTATGCATCATCTGAATAGAGGCTGGGAGAAGCAATTGGTTAATCAGAATACTTCAACTGATATAAAGTTACCTAGCATCTTGTGGACTGAGAAATAGAAAGGCTGAAACATAGCATGTACATGTTAAAGAGACATTAGGTGAATTATAAGGAATTGGCAAAATGGTAGAGGTAGCAATTTTAATCTTTTTGTACTTTTTATGTTCTGTGAGTATACCTGCATTTAAAATTAATTATGGCATGAAATTCTCTATAATTTTCGGGTAATTGTTAGCAGAATAACTACATTAAAGTCCTTTCCTAGGTGTGCTGTTGGCAGGTGTTGCAATATGGCCAGATGTTCACTCTACATTGGCACCCTGGAGGATATTCCCATACAGAATTTACACCTGGATTCCTTTCTTTTAACCTCCCTTTTCTACATGGAAAAGAGTGCAAACACTGTCCTCAATGGGCCATGAGATGCCCCCAGTGGGAGATCCCTGGCTGTTGAGACATGTGTTTTGTAGTCATGGTGCGTTCTGCCCGTCATGGAGTTCAAGGCAATGGGCATCTCTTGGGTGTGCTGGCCACTCAGCCTGGTGCAGTGATCTTGCATCGGGCATGCTTTTTGGCAGGCATGGAGGCAGGTTTCAAGTACGTGTGATGGTAGTGGCCAGGGACATGCACAGTCCACACTGTATGTAATATGTCTCTAGGCGAGGAAGCCTTACTTTGACACCTGGGGAACTGCCGTGGGTGTTCAAAGGGCTACACAGTGTTCGTGGTTGGGGAATGTGGCCTTAAAGTGTCCTAGGGGGAATCAACAATGCAATGTAAATTTGCCTACCAGTTACTGGAGAGTAGGCATGTCCCCAGAGGACACCGTTATCTTTATTTATGATTTATCCACTTAACACACTGCATATTATTAATCTAGTCAACATCATACAGCACTGGAGTTTGCTGGCTCATCAGGTGAGTGTTTTGAAAAATTCAGGATATGAATCTATGTGCCAGTATTTAATGTTACATTGTGTTTCCTTGCTGCCAATTGCCCTTGTGGCCTGGTCACTGTTTTACATCTATTTACATACTGTTAGAAAGCTCTAGTCTTATGGCGAACAGAGAACAATATACAGGCTATTTCATAGCACAATAAATTTTGTCAGGAAGCTGTGAGGCTCTATTTCCAACTTGTTCGGCCAGAGTGGCTCTTGTTTCCACGGTCTACAGGATCCACCTCTCCTGTTTCACAAACACGATACAGATTAAGTGTGTGTTTTCAAATTACATCTCTGGAAATGGAAAGGCAGAAAGAAAGGAAGGAAACGTTGAAATCTACTTCTGACAGCCTATAATTCAGTAATCACTTTCCAGATTCAGAGGCAAAGTTAATAGAACTGGAAATTATATTAGGCATACTTGTATATTTTTGTCACTTTCTGTCCATCTTTATTTTATAGCCATGTTATACTGCTTATTGAGATTATGATTGTGATGTTCTATCTTTATTACTTGGTGGTCTAACCTTTGAAGTCTATGGAGCTTTTACGGATTAAACAATAAATTTTGCTATAACAACCTCATTTAATTCCCCTATAAAACTGATGTTTCCTGACGCTTGTTCACTGACGGGTACTATAAATATGGCATCCATAAATTTTACAATTTAGTCCCATGTGGTCCATACAAAACAATAATAAAACTCTATATAGCTGGAAGGAGTAATAGGAAAGGATTCACTGTGTCAGTAGTAACTCAGAGCCTAATTCAGTTCCACAAATAAAAAAGTATCATTCAAAAATGTCTTGAAACGCATCATTTCCCAAAATTACATTTGCAATATGACTGATTACTAAATTACTTCTTTAGCTGTTACTTAAGGACCAGACTGTTTCTGGAAGAACATACACGCAGAAGGAATGATAATAAGGAACAAGACCTCTGTCAGTACATGTGTGAGTTATGGAGCTGTGTGTGGAGCTGTAAACAATTACTTATCCTCCTCTCAAAGCAAGTAGAGACAGTTGTGTCTCCCTCCACTGACAGTGAATGCAATCCTGCCGTAGGCATTCATAATTAATGGATGGCACAGCCTGGAGTGCAGCAAGGAGAAGAAAAAGGGAAGCAATTTTTCTGGAAAAACCTTTCTATATTACAAACTTTCCTCAGGTATCGGACCTAAATAAAAGCCTAGGGTTAAGTTTCATTTTGTTATAAGCTGTTGCTCTTCTCTAGCTTCCAGGTGTGTACTTGTAATAACAATAATGACAAAGCACAGCTTCTGATTAGCACTAATGATGTGATTGTTAACTGGTGCTGTGGGAATGCAAATGTTTTGGGACTGCTTCAGCTTTTAAAATTAGACCTAGTCCTCATCTGGCTCCACCTGAGCCTTTCAGGCAGTGACCTCCCCTTACTAGCTTCCCTGTGGGATTTATCTAGGGTTTTTATCCTTTTATTTCTTTTTTTTTTTTCTTGGGCTTTGTTGAATAGTGCTCTCTGTACAGTTAGGTCACTTTTTTTTGTACAATCAGTGGCTAGAAGAGCAGTATCTTAAAAGAGATATGTGGAAAGGTGGGAAGCCAATAACCTATAGCTAGTAAGCCACTGGGAGATGAGGTTTAAAATTGCAAACAAAGGGAAAAAGGGGAACATAGGCAACTTTGTCTGTTGATTATTCCCTATCTTTGTACTTCAGGCATCTCATGTTTGTCACTTGTATGTTTGACATAAATGATTTTTGAAAATATTTAATAATTAATTATTTCAAGTCTATCAAGAAGTTCTAGTTACAAAAGACAGAGTGGCAAGACTCAGTTTCAATAGGAAAAAAAAAATCTTCATTATTTCAGCAGCTATGTTGGCTATTTTACATGTATTTTATAAATGTTCTTCATTTGGTGCTTTTAAACCTGCAGATTAAAGCAGCAGATTATTCACAATATGAAAAAATTTAAGAGAAACAAGTCTAAGAAATCAACATATCTTTTCAAATAGAGATGAATCTTCTCCTATAAATATGTAACTGCCTGCACGATGTCATTGTACAAAATTATGGAGAAAGTGAGAATCCCGGAGAGCAATTTATAGCCCCACTAAAAAATGTAAGCTTAAGGATTCAGGAAGTTAAATCAGCTAAAATTAAGCACACCTCAGAACAGGTCTACATCAATTTTCTCTGTAATTTATGCAAGGTGCTCAAATATCATAGTGAAAGCTGCAAGAATGGATGGATGAACTGACAGATGGATATGAAAAATCAGAAAAGTAGTTTAAATTTCAGGATTTGAATAAATTAAGCATGACAAGTATAGCATAGGAATGTATTATTTATTTAATTCATTTAGTTTTGGTTTTTTTTATTATAAAAAATAAAACTGCCAGTAGGTATTGGAAATCTCATTTAATGCATAATACAAGAACACGAAGTTGGCATCTGATGAAGCAGTAAGAGCAAACCTAGAGCTGCAAGAAAACACATCTTCTGCTTGCAGGATTAGGGTCTGATTCTTAAAAATATGGTCATGGTTTAGGAAAATTTTGTACAATTGGGCTATTAAACTGACAGAGTTAATTTTAATAGTCATCATTTCGGACTAGATGATCCTTCAAAATACAGAATGTAATATGTTTAGAAGAATCTAAGGATGAATGGAAGGAGATTACATGAAAAAGTAAAATTCTTTTATTTAGAAAAATCAATATGAGCTCTTACTCAAGTCTAAAAATATTCAATTAAATCTGGCATTATTGTTCTAATATTTTTTTTCTGATGTGTTGACACTGCTTTATTCAGGTTGGGATAAGAGGTGAAATTATTATCTACTGCAAGATAAAATAGATTTCAAGATAAATTCTTCATTTAAAAACATTTAAAAATTCAGAAACCAAGTATTTAGCTGTACACTTGGCAATGGTATGAAAATATAGAAATTTCTTATGTTTGAACTGCAATTTAGTGCCAACTATTACTAGAATTCATAGAATTTCATAACAGGCAAAGAAAGTTTTATTAGGCTTACAACTGTTGCAGGTGGATTAACTTTGAACAGGATGCCTTGCCAAAAAAAGGGTTTCCTTCCTTCCTTCCTTCCTTCCTTCCTTCCTTCCTTCCTTCCTTCCTTCCTTCCTTCCTTCCTTCCTTCCTTCCTTCCTTCCTTCCTTCCTTCCTTCCTTCCTTCCTTCCTTCCTTCCTTCCTTCCTTCCTTCCTTCCTTCCTTCCTTCCTTCCTTCCTTCCTTCCTTCCTTCCTTCCTTCCTTCCTTCCTTCCTTCCTTCCTTCCTTCCTTCCTGCCTTCCTTCCTGCCTTCCTTCCTGCCTTCCTTCCTGCCTTCCTTCCTGCCTTCCTGCCTTCCTGCCTTCCTGCCTTCCTGCCTGCCTTCCTGCCTTCCTGCCTTCCTGCCTGCCTTCCTGCCTTCCTGCCTGCCTTCCTGCCTTCCTTCCTGCCTTCTTGCCTTCCTGCCTGCCTGCCTGCCTGCCTTCCTGCCTGCCTTCCTGCCTTCCTGCCTTCCTTCCTGCCTGCCTGACTGCCTGACTGACTGACTGACTGCCTGATTGACTGCCTGACTGCCTGACTGACTGCCCTTTCTTCTTCTTTTCTTTCCAGTCCTCCTGTGGTTCTGTGAAGTTTTTGTGTCTGGATGTATTACCTGGATGTAAAGCTCCATCCTGTTTTTCCTGTCTTTCAGAGTGTTGGGTATATTTCCTTCAGCTTTGTTAATTGCTATAAATCTTTTTCTTACTCTCTCTGTTGCTGTTCCTGGTCAATTTCATCTCTGATTTTTTTCCTTTGTTGATTTAATGCCAGTAATCACAGTTTCATTCTTTCAGCTTTCTCTAGGGCTTTTCTCCGCTTCTTCCCAATCTTCTATTTGGCATATATACATTGGCTTTCCCACTATCAACTTCTTCCATTTTAAGACTGTTTATGGACCTTCATGCTATTACACCTGAAGACAATCAGGTCTTAATAAGAGTCTAACTAGTCTAGATTCACAGTACTGGCTGTAAGTCTGTACCAAGTTCATCTCTCCACTTCATTGTCTACTGTCATCCTGAACATACACCGGTGACAAGGAACGTCTTTTTTAATAGAAAGCCAATGATTCTCAAAGATAACTTAAAACTGTCCCCTTCCACTACAACCTTCTTCACTAATATGTCTATTCTTTCCAATCCTAACAATCATTCTTGTCCTGATTGTCCAGTTTATTTTCTTCTGTGACTTTTTAAAAGTGTTTCTTTGGATTTTTTATTAATACAGGGACCTTCACACCCAGGGATATAAAGATATGAAAGTTCATACTATTTACTTTGGCTTCATAGGTGACCCTTATGCCAAAAACCCACTTTCTTCTGGGAGCCAGGTTGAAGAACTTCCTTTGATGAAAACACCTTGGATCACATAATTCTAATTTTGTCCTACAGAATATTAATGCTTTCTGCAGTAGAAACCAAGCTGCTGGGAGTAAAGGATTGCACAATGTGCTATCACCCATGGAATGTTACTTATTACAGTTTTATTACTTCACTAAATCTCTGTTATTATCTATTGAACATATCTTCCTGCTAAGTCTGAACGTTGTCATATGACAACCCTTTACTCAGATTAGAAACCATATGCACTAACAAGCAAATCTCTGCTTTCAGCCGTATCCATGTCCGTTTCCTATCATGCTTTCCATGTAAGTAATACCTTATAGAATATAAAGAACATAATCTGCAAAAGGCCACTTTTCTACATTTATACTGATTATTCTGTAGTGCCATGAACACAAGTTATAACAGAATGCTCTTTTCTCAGTTTTCCACTTCCAGTCTGAAGGAAAGCTTGGGGTGCCAGAAATTGTATTCATCAACAGGTACCTAACGCTATTCATATATAGATGTATTTTTTTCATGTTTAAAGGATTCTATGTATATAGTATATGAAATCAATAATAAGATTATAATAAATACACTTTAAGCCATTTTGAATAGAGGAAGTTCATATTGTTCTGTTAAAGGCTGGATAAACATTTGATCATTTGTGTTATTCAGACATAATGAATTCAAACATAATGAGCATAAGCCAAACATGAAATTCTGGAGAATTTGCATATTAAGTCATCATGGAAATAGTGAATATCAGAGATTAGGAGAGGAGCCCTATACATCATGACTTCTACCTAAATGAATATAGATATATATATATATCCTGAAACAGGAAATGAGATTTGAGGTTTTTTTGGAGTGTATTCTTCGATATGCTGTCATCAAAGATTTTTATATCCTGTTTTGGCTGACAGAAGGGCGACTATTCAATAAGAGAACAAGTTTACTAGCTTCCCAACTTTCAAAGTTCTATTTAAATATGCAAATAATTTTCACTTCTTTCTTGACCTAGCTAAAAATTGTATAGAGGGAATGACTATCAGCTGTTTTGTATATGTTTAATTTTTCTCCTCTCTTCCCTCCCACTCCTGAGATGACCCTTACAGGGTTTTATAAGAATTTTGGAGGTTAATAGACTGATCCAACTGTTTGTACCCATAACAATCCATGGATACTATAGCCAACACAATAAAAACTGAAAAAAATAATGTTAGAAGTATTTCCAGTATGAAAGCAAATCCCAAAAGAAAACAGGTGCTGGTTAAATATTTTCTGGTAAAGTATTTTTAAAGAGCTTAGACAGCAGTAAACAGCAGTAAAAATGTGGACACCAAAACCTTTTCACTTATGCAGGCAAAACTTACACTGCAATAATTCATCCCATACCATCCAACGATGTCCATTTATAAACCAAATTTGAAACACAAAATTTGATTATTTCGCTTCTTTAAAACACTCAGCAGAGCTGAAGAATGATATATTGTGTTAATGGCAATGTAATCAATTCCAGACAGCCTCACATACTGTGATTGCCATTTACACTAAGTAGGATGTATCTTAGAAGCTAGGATATGTTGCATGAGCATAGGTTCTGCCAGCAATTAATCAACATGACTGTTATTTTCAGCAGTAAGAAAAAATAGGAAAATACAGATCATTCAGAATGAAGATTTATATATATATATAGTCTTTGGCCTAAATTCACTGACAATCAGGCTTCATGTTCTGTATAGACTTGGGAGGAGAACATAGTTTCTGAAAGTTCCTGTTTACGTATTGTCATCTGTCAGATCACATTTTCACTGATCTAAAGACTACTCTCCTTTTTGATCTGCTACAAATCTTTACAAGACTTGATAATTTGACAAGTCACTTCTGTAGCACCACAGAAGAAATGGCTTGTATTAAAGAGCTCAACTTAACAGCTTACAAAAAACAGTAAGGCAGACCTAGGTCAATGGGGAAAAAACCCACACACAAATCCAAACGTATGTACAAAGAAATCTGCAAGGAGACGTTAAACAATTCTTGTTGCCTGGAGTCCTCCCACCAAATTTTAGCCATGAGAAAAAGTTTGGCATATGGAATTGGTTGTCTCAGATACTTCTCCAGCATTTGGAAGAAGACCAGCACCATATTATACAAATATATAATTCCAACTAGCTTAGAAGCTTCTCCTAGTCAAGCCTGGCAGAATGTAACTAAATCTAGACTTTCTACCTCACAAATAAAGGAAAATATTTGGTATATTAAATCAGTTTTTAACGTTCTTTAAAGGAAAATTATAACAAAAAAGCATTGCATACTAATTAATACTAAGAATATTTCATTAATACTAATAATATTGAGTAAGTATACCAAAAAACTTATTTATTTCTACACTCAATCAGTAGAGATACGGTAAGTAGACATATTTTAAAGTCACTTCCCATTGTTGCAGTTTTTTTCACATTCACTAAAGATGTTCTTTATATTTCAGGACGTTGACAGTGATTAGACATCAACAGACTAGGACACCTATTCAAGAGTGAAGGTATTATTTTATATAACAATTCTTAATTCTTTAGATCAATATATATCTTTGATATAGGATAGAGGCAGAAAGCTAGTCCACTCTCCTGCAACAACATACAAATTATGCTTCAAATATTTCCCTTACAGACACAGAAAAAATTCAATCATCTTACAATCTATTCTGAAGTACTCAGTATAAAACAATTGCAAATCTTTAAAAGATATTAAATATCTCTAACTTCACTTAGTTCTTGTAGATGCTAACATTACTCTTGATGGATAGTATATTGGGATTTCTTACTAAAACTATCATGACATGTTCATGATTTGTGTTGGAAAAAAAAAAAAACCAAAACAAGCAAACAAACAAAAACCAAGCAAACAAACCAAAGCAAACAAAATACCAAACCAAACAAACAAACAACACCAACACCCCCCCCCCCCCCCCCCCCCCAAAAAAACCCCCAAACAAAAACACACAAAACAAGACAAAAACTTTGAAAACTTTGAGATAATCTGTTCTTTCCTTTTTCCAGGCTGGAATTTAAGACTTTTGGTGGAAGACAAGTCAATGTAATATCAACAGAAGTAACAGTTGACCTCTATGTTACAGTATAAATAATAAACCCCTATTATTATGATGATTAATTTGCTAAACAATGTATCTCAGTCACTGACCTGCAATATGTCTTTCTGACAGGTATGGTACCATCTGCCCATCAGATTGTAATGGGCTGAAAAGTCCTCTGAATATTTACGCTGAAGCCTGTAAAGTCCTGACCATACCATAGGTTTGAGACATGAGTCTGGGATTTAGTCTTAATTAAGATTATAAATTAATCCACATTATCAGCTGCCCTTTCCATTAAAGAAAGAACATACCTATACACAACAGTCAACAAAAGGTCAAGATCCACTCCAGATTTTCTCTAGCCCAGACAATCCCTTTGGGCCCTTTATCATAATTCTGAAACTTCCTGGAGTCTAGAGACAAGAAAATGTGAGGTTTTCAACAAGACCATGTTGCAAACAAAAAGCAAAATTCATGTTAAATGGTGAGATTATGAGGAAGAAATATAATTTATATTTTGAATAAAACATTGTTAATGTAATTTGAAGAAATTGAAAGAACACAGCACAGATAAAGATTCCTGTTATGATAACAAGAAATTCTTGTTGACCGCAGTACACCTTGAAGAAATTCTTTCACTCCTTGTGGATACCATGAACTCTATTTTGCAAACCAAATGTTCACGTTACCCCCTACTACTTGATTAAGTATGTAGGTGATGATATTTGCAGTCACTAGAAAAGACCTTATTCTCCCTTCTATGCTGTGTCATGGAGGATAAGAAATAAAAAAAATGCAAGGCCACTTTGGTCAATAAACATGAAAGAAGGAGAGGAAGAGGGGCAGGCATGGTCTTCTTGAGTTTTAGATTTATAGACTCATAGAACTGCCCAGGCTGAAAAGGGCCTTGAAAGATAATCTGGTCCAAACTTTCATCAGAAAGGAAGCCTAGATGAGAGTATCTAGCATGCTGTCTAATCACATCTTGAAAATCTCCAGTGATGTACATTCTACCATGTCCCTGGAAGTTTTTCCAATGATTAATTGTTTTCACTGCAAAAAAATAATTTCTTCTATTTAGATTAAATCCTTCCCAGTGCAACTTTTACCCACTGCCCCTCATCTTTTTCAGGTGACTCCTTGTGAAAATAGGGTATAGCCTCCATCCTCATCGTAGTCACCCTTTAAGTACTGTAGTACTGTGTTGAGGTCCCCTTGAGCTTGATCTTCTCCAAGGAGAAGACACCTAATATCTTCAGCCTTTTTTCATAGGGTGGGTTCTCCAGACTTTCGATTGTCTTTGTGACTCTACTTTGGACCTTCCCCAGTTGGTTTGTATCTTCTTTAAATTGACAGGACCAGAACCGGACATGGTACTTGTGGTGTGACAGGACAACCTCAGAGTAGAATATCATCGTATGTCTGTCTCTGCTAGTAATGCCCCTGCAGATGCAGCCCAAGATCCTTTACTTATTATTTACTTCTTTTCCAGTTTTCAGTTCAATTCCAGTTACACCTAACAGTCTTCAAGAAGATACATTTTTTGCACTTTGTAATGGACTATGCCTGCCCTAAACAGTTCACAGATTAAAAATATTAAATTAATGAAAGGTAGGAGAAAAAAAAAGTAAGGATAAGGTAACATGTTCAAATACGTATGACAAATCAATAGAGAATTTGAAAATAGCATCCCAGTCTTATTGCTGTTGCCTAGAGACTTCCTTTCCAGAGACCCTGCAGGCAGAAATGTTTATTCTTCTTCAGGACTGTTTCCAGGCAAACCAAGAGATCTGAAAAATCCAATTGCTGTCAGTGTCAAATGTGTTGCTTTATTTCCTTTGGTATCATTCAGTAGTAGTGTAGATGACTAGGTCACTGCTGTTCATCTGTGGCTCCATGAACATGAAATAACATCTGCTGATGGGATGGTATTTACTTATAATATTACTTATAATAATTGTAGAAGAGTAGGAAAAGTCCTCATAAGAATAAAAAAGCAATGGCAGAGTTTTATTTTCCTCAGCTGTGTTTAAATGGCTGTAACATTTATAGCACATTGTCAAATGTGGAAATTTCTGTTACCAGCTTCTAAGAATTGGAAACATTTTTTTTAATCAAAAAAATAAAACACTGCTTTCTACACTCTTTATTTACTATTCAAGGAATAGTGTGAAATGCTATTTGCTGAATTTCATTAAAATATCCTAAATTTAAAGAAAGACTGTTTTGCACACATGAACATGCTCATCCCTATGTCAATGGACGGACTGAATCATGAGTATGCTTCAGTCCAACATTTCCTGCTACAACTGTAATGCTCTTGTTCCCACCAGGACACTGCATGAGGTGAGGAACTACCCTGAGATACCCCAATCATGCGATAACCAAAAAAATGATTTAGGCTTTTTTCCATTGTTTACAGCAAGAAGTAACTACAACTAATTAATTGACAGTCACCATCACCTGTATTCACATACTTTATGTATTTTCACATACTTCACAGATGGGGAAAGGAGAGGCTGCATTACAAAAGCAAAAGTCATCATAATGTACTCACAACATGCCCTTTTCTAACTTGTAAGATAATTGACTCACAGTAAGATGGCAATCTTCGATTTGGTAGTACTATTCCTAAGCAAAGGGTTCACAACTCCAAAAAATTATTGTTTAAATTCACATTCTGGTGCCCTGCTGGTGCAATGTTTTATGTTGATAAGTTATAAATAAAGTACTTTTAGAACAACAGAAGGTAAAATTGTGTGTTCATAGGTACTCTGAGTTTTTAATTATCAACTGAGCTACGTAAGTGGTGGGCTGCATTATAGCAAAAGCAACAACTTAACTAAATAATACACACTGAGCAGTGTTTGTACTGGCTTTTATGCAAAAAAATAAAAAGTATCAAGATGGGCCTGTTCTAATTAATTTGTTTACATTAAATAATGTTAAATATATTTAATTTTAAAATATATTAAATAATGTTTTTCACAAAGTTTTCCATGGTTCTTTTACTGCTGGTTTCTTCTGGACTCTGCAAAATAAGAGGTCTGAATAATCATCATAAATTTTTACTCAAAATGTAATGAAACAATTGTGAGAAGCTTTAAAACTGGGTTTAAGTCTATATCTAATGGATGGGTAGCCATAAAAACTGTTCTAGAATCCAGTATTTTCTTTAGTATTAATAACATATTCTTACAATTAATTGTTACTCTAGATTATAAGGCTACAGACTTCAAAAGGCTGGATTGCCTGCGGACTAAGAAAAAATGTCTTTGATTTGTAAATGAATGTTCATATCTTGAAAAGACTCAAATGCATTTATCCAGGTAATTAAAGAGGGAATTCAGACTGGATTTAACTCTGCTGACTTAATGATTCAGATTTGTGTTTCAAATAACTTTAATTGCAAATATCAACACTTTGATGGGATACTGCAATTGTTAACTTTGGTCCTGCATGATGTCATTTATGTTCTGTATGATATCAGTAACCTGATTCAGCAAGTGTGTCATGAGGTCACTTGGCCTGACAAAGAAAATTAAAAGAACACAATAAAAATAATATTTTTAAAAGAAGAGGCAAAATAAAATGACCTTCAGGATTTTGCTAGTGAAAGTACCCATCTGACAACTATGCAATTGACGATACAAGCACCAAAAGCACCCTTCTCTCAGTATATTAATAATAAACTGCTTGCTTCATGTTTTTTCTTTCTGTGGCTTTATGTAGGCATAATAGTCTTAATCATGAAGATATGCTTATACAGCAGTACAGCTTTGCATGGCACTTCACCGCGATAAAAATAAAAAGCATCTTGCTGCCTTCTCAGACAATTTTTTTTCTCAAATACAGACTAGAAAGTAAAATATATCACTTAATTGCTTTGCCTCTGTAAGTGGCTAGTACACTGGGATCTTTCTCTTTGTTATGTGTTACTATAAAAAAACCCATTATTTAGTGGTGATAATAGTAAAGGAAATGTTAGTGAATATAATGTCAAAAGTTGATACAAAAGAAGATAATGAAAGTTGTATTATACCAGTAACTCACTCTGTCCTGAAAATGTTCTACTCAATACTTCTGATGATACTTGAATACTAATACGATGCATTCCATATCTCATTTCTTATTATTTTTACTGCATTCCTTTGTATTAAAGTCTGAGCTGAACATTTTGGCAACTTTTTCTATGGAAGTTAAATCCACAAATCTTTTTAAGCCCACAGGACAACAATACCACTTTTTGGCTTTTAGTTTTCATTCTCAAAGAACTGACATTTTGTGAGTCAGCATGAACATTTTAGGTCAGTGCTGCTAGAGTTGCTGCCTTGAAAATGTTATCTTAATCTTTTTTTTTTTTTTTTTTTTTTTTCCAAAAGGCAGAAGGATTCTACTGAAATAAGATACAGAAGCATAACCTTTGCCTTTTATCATATAGTTAAGTGTTTTGGCCAGACACCAAAATGTTTTTACCTCATTAGGAAAGAAAAGTATGAAATTTTCCTGCTGGCATTGATATCTGCAGAAGGTGGACACATACCAAGGAATCATTTATTTTTAAACCTTTAGTATTACAGTTAGAAAAAGGAATGTTCATTCCAAAAGAAAAAGTAAGTAAATAAGATGAGCATAGCAAACTTACTACATCAATATTGCAACCAAACAGCAGGAGTAATGATCAAAAAGAGAAGCAAAAGATTTCCCCAGGAGACTAAATTAGAGCCACAAGGGTATCATATCATTTTCAGGCAGCTATTTGCATGTTTCATTTTTATGAGTTTCTAAGAGTGCATGTATAGTATGAAGTCAGAATCTTCAGATAGAACTATATCCGTATACACAGTGGAGAAATAGATGGGAATGTCCATCCTTTTGAAAGGATTTGTATCTTTAGAGCTTTGCTGATCCCTGGTATCATTCTACAATTATCCAGCTCTTGAGCAGTCTGACTGAAAACCTTGAGTCACAGGATGGCGATGGGGCAGGAAGTCATTTTGCTTCCAACAGACCTGAACCTGACTTTTTTCAGCAGATCCCTTTGTGGTTATGGTGGGGTTTCAGCATGACTCACTTCTTGATTCTATCTGCTGAATCCTTCAGAGTCTGGCACACAGCAGAAAAGAAGTGAGATGCTCTTACTGTGTCATTGAGCACCTGGGAGAATAACAGAGGGCTTTATCTTGCAGAAGGTCTTCAGGAGATCACTCTCCTTTGTAGAGTTAAAGGTAATTGCTATAGAAAAAAAAAGTAAGAAAAAAAGATGGCATTTTTGTAACAAAAGTCATATGAAAATAACTACAGAAAGCCTAGAGGGGAGAAGGTGTTAAGCTCCTGAAAGGATCAGGAGCTATTAAGTCACTGCCAGCCACTTAACTAAGTGGTATGGGTAAAAGGTTAGAACAGCACACCTTCTATTTCCATTTCAGCACTGGAAATAGTACTTTGGAGAAAATAATGTAGGTTAATATGTCAACAAAACATCACACTGTGAAAAAAGGTGTGTCATCTATGAGATTGGTCACTGTATTTCAAAACTCTCTTCTCCTGGAGGAAAGACAGAAGGCTGTTATTCAGTATTAGATAAATCTGTTTCCTTTATCTACGAATTCTGACGGCTTAAAGTGTTTGGACTTCCTTTAAAATTAATGTATGTCCTTAGTTTCCTGGAGTTAAAATAATCAGTGGTTTTACTACTGTACAGATTTTAACTTTTAAATTGGTAACATTTATTTCTACAATCTTCATTGCATCTTAACAACAATTTATGGTTGTGATTCATCTCACATATTTAAATATCTAAAAGTTAGAATATAATTTTCTATTCAGTCCTTTATAATTAAACAGGGAAAATATCTGAAGCTATTAATCTCAAGTATATCAGAAAATAATTTTAGAATGTACTTTATCAGACTCAAATAGTGGGTCTTGGAAATCTGTTTAAACTTAGATGCATAAATATTAGATTCTGCCATTTTTTTTCTAGCACTTCCTTTAGTGTCTGAGTAATTCTTCTAAGCAAACAGCCATGGAACAGGAAGCCCAGTTTCTTTAAGACAGGACTTTTGAGTCAGCATATATTAACAGATTAAAGTTCTAAACTCTAAGAGAAATTAATAGTCAATATATTCTTCCTTCATTAGCCTCACTGGATGAGGACCACTCACAAAAATGATTAATTTCAGTTTTTGCAAGACTGGCCAGTAATTCTGCAGATGCTGGCACACACAGAGTTGTGACTTGGAAACAAAAAGAACAAAAGAAAAAATTAAATATTTCCCCAGGTTCTATGAGAGAGAAATTAATTCACAAACAAACCTCTGAAAATCGTAAATCTAAAATTCAGAAATTTGAACTTAGGGTTCAGAAGACTTTTTTTAATATAACATTTACATTAGTAATATAACAATATTAATTATCTAATCTCATGTTAAATTTAATATTCTGTTATTAAAAAATATCAAGTGTGTTAATGGAAATCCTTTATATTTTTAATTCACTGGGGGAAATCTGATGTATAGCTCAATTTGAGATAACATAAATTTATATTCATCATATAAACAATCACAGATGTACTAATATAGACAGTGAATAAAGTTACATGTAAAATATAGTAGAATATCTGTAGTCTTATAAAAAGGCTTGGTAGGATGTATTCTATTTTTCTAAAAAATATATGTGATGACAAATTGTATTAGGCTTATTTACAACTACATTACACAGAACACTAGAAGTAATCTTGAATTTTCTGAGATGAAATAAATACTGCAATCTACTTTTTCTTCATAGTTCAATAGATCCAATAGTACATTAGAGTGAATATAGTGCATATAACCTAAGTAAGGAAAATAATTCAACAACTACATTGTAGACCCTTATACTTTGTATGTTCCTTTCTTGCCACACTTATTGTGACTACTCAGGTAGCTCATCTAATTTTACAGCAGGTTTTCCATCTGAAACATGGATTTAGTATAAAAATACATCCTATTTAGAATCACAGAATCATAGAATGATTTGGGTTGGAAGGGACCTTAAAGATCGTCCAGTTCCAAGCCCCCTGCCATAAACAGGGACACCCTCCACTAGATCAGGTTGCTCCAAGCCTCATCCAGCCTGGTCTTGAACACTTCCAGGGATGGGGCACCCACAGCTTCTCTGGGTAACCTCTTCCAGTGCCTCATCAACCTCTCTGGGAAGAACTTCTTCCTGATATCTGACCTAAATCTCCCCGCTTTCAATTTAAACCCATTATCCCTTGTCCTGTCACTATAGGCTGTTAAAAGACCCCGCACAGCTTTCTTGTAGGCCCCTTCAGGTACTGGAAGGTGCTATAAGGTCTCCCCAGAGCCTTCTCTTCTCGAGGCAGAACACACCCAATTCTCTCAGCCTTTCTTCATAGGAGAGGTGCTCCAGCCCTCTGATCATCTTCATGGCCTCCTCTGGTCTCGCTCCAACCGGTCTGTATCCTTCTTATTTTTAGGGCTCCAGAGCTGGACTCAGTACTGCAGTTGAAGTCTCACGAGAGCAGAGTAAAGGGGGAGAATGACTTCCCTCGACCTGCTGGCCACACTTCTCCGGATATGGTTGGCTTTCTGGGCTGCCAGCACATACTACTGGCTCACGTCCATCTTTTAATCCACCAGTACCCTCAAATTTTTCTCCTCAGGTCTGCTCCCAATCCATTCTCTGCCCAGCCTGTACTTGTATTTGGGATTGCCCTGACCCATGTGCAGGACTTTGCACTAGTCCTTGTTGAACTCCATGAGGTTGGCACAAGCCCATCTCTCCAGCCTGTCCAGGTCCCTCTGGATGTCATCCCTTCCCTCCAATGTGTCAACCGTACCACACAGCTTGGTGTAATTGGAAAACTTGCTGTGGGTACACTCAGTGCCACCATCCATGTCACTGGCAATGACGTTCAACAGCACCAGTCCCAATGCCGACCCCTGAGGAATGCCACTTGTCATTGGTCTCTACTAAGACATCGAGCTGTTGATCACAGCCCTCTGAGTGTAACCATCAAACCACTTTATCCACTGAGTGGTCCATCTCTCAAATCCATTCCTCTCCCATTTAGAGACAAGCTTTGCACAAATCCAGGCAGATGACATCAATTGCCCATCCTTTATCCACCAAGGACATGACCCCATCTTAGAAGGTCACCACATTCATCAGGCATGATCTGCCCTTGGTGAAATCATTCTGGCTGTCACCAATCACCTCCTCTCTATTTAAAGACTTATCTTTTAATGTAAACTATCTATATGTACCATAGAATTAATAAGGCTAATTTTCACAAATGGGCTGCCAAGAACTGAACATGGAGAACTCAAAATATGCCACTCTCTGGTCTTTATAAAGATTTTACTGTATTTTTGTGGCTTACCTAACAAAAATTAAGTCTAGATAGGAACACATAGAAAGAGTTCTCATTAAATACCACTAAGTACTGTTTTGGAAAAACTACTGGTTTTAATGGTGTTGCTGAGATGCTAAAAATGTTTTCAAATCCACGTGAAGTGTTCAGCAAGAGGATGCTACCACCCTGAGACTTCTAATTTATTTACTGTCATGGTTTAAATTTTGACTGTTATCATGAGGAAAGAGTAGAAGTCATACAATTAGATTCAAGGATAATAAATCACATGTTTTAGGGATTTAAATCTATAAGTTAACATTTTACATGCCACATGTTCACTTGAATCCACAGAATAAATAATTGGATATTTGTGCTGTATCCCAAAGATTAATTTCACTATCCACTATGATAAGTGCAGTCACTCTGTAAGGTTGTTACCACCAGCACCACAAAGTCAGTTAAGTTTCATCTTTAATTTTCAATTATCTTGTTCCTGTTAGTTTAAATGTTCACAATGTTTCAACATGGGTATTTTCATATTTCCTTGTAAGATTTCATTCTTGTAAGGATTATTTTCTAATTTATCCCTCAGCATCACATGCAAAATACTAGTTGTGATGAACCGTCTTGTAAGTTCCCAAGATTTCACTGTATGAGGTTGTAATGCAAAGATGTGTTGGCAATGTACTTATTCTTTTGTCCCTTTCACCATCATCATTTATGCAGTTTTTATAAATGCACCTTGAGTAATAGTCAGATTATACTTATGTGCAAAGCAGTGATATCCTTTATCAGATATGCACAACAATCTGTGATAATTATAGGGTATTTAGTCTAGGTGTAAGTATAACCAAAGTAGGTGTGCTAACACTTCTGTTAACAAGAGAAAGAAAATTATGTTTGAAGTTTGTAAAAGATAAAATCTCTTAAGAGGATTAGTTTTACTTTTTAAGGGTGTTATTTTTCTACAGATTTCTGGCTACACCCTGAAGAATTACTCACACCAATTTCTACATCATTTGAAGGAAAAGACACCTTCTGCATTATTTTAAAAGCAGCAAACAAAGACCTACTGACTGAGCTGAGCTATTCAGAGTGGAGGTTGATTGTTTCAGAGTACACCAGACATGCTGACTAGTTTAAAAACATACTGCTTCATATTTACACTTTGTAATAGAAACACATATCAGACACGACATTAAAGAAAAACAATCAATTTTAAACTGTAGACCTAGAGCAGCAGGCTATCTCTACTATTTTATTATTTAATTATCTAAACAATTTATTTATTTGTTTGTTTGTTTGCTTGTTATCTGTAAGAGGCATTGAATGAAATGTTAAATTAATGGCAAGATACTTTGTTGGGTTTTTTCTTCTGCAGACTCTGAAACTCTTATCTGCTCCCCATATAACAACCAGCACCCCCAAGAAAATGCAATAGTTGACAGTAGTAGGTG
This sequence comes from Rhynochetos jubatus, assembly GCA_027574665.1. NCBI lineage: Eukaryota > Metazoa > Chordata > Aves > Eurypygiformes > Rhynochetidae > Rhynochetos > Rhynochetos jubatus. The sequence continues at coordinate 17,547,219 of CM050652.1, forward strand.
TCTCGTACAGAGGCACCCATTTGCTGACCTGATGCACTCCCTAGAGAGTGGGGGCTCATAACAAGGATGATGTCAGCAAGTGTCGCGGTTTAACTCCAGCTAGCAAAATGCCATGAAGCCGCTCTCACAAATCCCCCTCCCTTCCTCCAGTGGAGGGGAAGAATCGGAGGATAAAGAAATAAGGAAGCTCATAAAATTGAGATAAGAACTATTTACTAATTAAATCTAAATCAATATATACAGGTACTACAACTAATAAATAATTAAAATAGTAGAAAATAAAACATATAATGCAATATATATACAATATGATACAATATGTTACAATTTCCCACCATCCACTGACCAATGCACACCCAGATGTTGAGGGATGAAAATCAGATGCAGAGAGCCCGAGAACCACAGCCCAAGAGCGATCGCAGCCCGAGAGCCGCGGCCTGAAGGCCGGAGCCCAGGAGCCTATGCAGCAGATTCCGAGCGAACCCTATCACTGATAACACAGCCAGAAAACTCTAAACAACCCATCAACTCCCACACGAATGAGGCAGCACAGGAGTTGGCAAAGCAGCTAACGCAGGAGGGTTAGCAAGTGTCCGGAGAGACGAGCAAGGGAGTAAGGGAGAGAGAGAGAAGGGAAGAGTAATGGCTACCGGACCCTCTTCCCCACCCAAAGAGACCAGAACATGACGGACTATGGGATGAAATACTTCCTTGGTCAGTCTGGGTCAGCTACAGTATCCAAAGTGGACAAAAGACCTTGAATTCAATACAGGCCATCCCCAGCACCAGCTGAGACCTTATCAATGTTTTCACTTAGTGTCCAGCAACATAGTTCCCTGGCAACCAGAGTAAAGGGAGTTAACCCTTTCCTGACTGAACCCAGCACACCAAGAGACTACTAAGACATGTATTGTCCACTGACTATTATCCACTGCTGCTGTTTTACTTGGGCACCAGTGTTAGAGCCAGGAGCAGTCTGAGAAGTATCAAGAAGAATTACAGAGCCCTGGGAGTGTCAGTAAGGGTCTCTGGGGACATCTGTCAGAGAAGGGGAGGAGCATCTTCGGTCATAGGCTTGCCAAGTTGGTGAAGACAGCTTTAAACTGAAGTTGCTGGGGGAGGGGAACATCAATCCAGCCCCCTCCTACCAGTTTTATGCCAGTGTCAGCAATAAATGCCCAGAGCCTGGAGAAGGATCACAGGTCAGCAGGAGGGCACATGAAGAGCAGCACAAAAGTATTCCAGCCACTCCAGCTAGTAAGTCAGCTTCATCAGGGGTCCAACTTAAATGATTCTGTACAATCACACATAGCATGGGGAAGTGAGGAGTTAGGGGAGACCGCATACGTGCAAGGCTGTTATTTTATTGGCATCACTAAGATGTGGTGGGATGGCTCCTATGTCTGAGTGTTGGAATGGAAGGATACAGGCAGGGGAGGTGAAGAAGAGGTGTCACCTTCTTTGTCAATGAACATCTGGAGTGCATGGAGCTCTGCCTGTGTGAGGAGCTGACCAAGACTTTATAGGTCAGGATTAAAGGAAGGGTAGGTACAAGTGACATTATAGTGGGGGCCTGCTACAGGCCACCTGATGAGGAAGGATGGGTGGATGAGACCTTCTATAGACAGAAAGACTCCAACATTTTCAGGGGCCTACTTGGTAGAGTACCATGGGATGAAGCCCTGGTGGGGCCCAAGAAAGCATGTTAATCTTTAAGGATCACCTCTTCCAAGATCAGGCCAGTCAGTCTCATCTCTGTGCCTGGCAAGATTGTGGAGCAGATCCTCTTGGAAACTATACTAAGGCACAAGGAAAATACAGAGGAGATTGGTGACATCCAACATGGCTTCACTAAGGTCAAATCATGCCTGACAAATTTGGTGTCCCTCTGTGACAAGACTACAGGTTTGGTGGATAAGGGAAAAGCAACCGATAGTTGTCTACCTGGACTTGTGCACATTTGACACTGTCCCACACAACATCCCTGTCTCTAGATTGGAGACACATGGATTTGACAGATGGACCACTCTGTGGATAAGGAGTTGTCTGGATGTTTGCACTCAGAGTTGTGGTCAACCACTCAAAGTTCAAGTGGAGACCAGTGATGAGTGGTGTTCCTGAAGTGCTGCTACTGGGACCAGTGCTGTTCAACATCTTTGTTGTTACCTCTTCTTATATTGTCAAGCTTATGCAAATGGTCTGCAAATAAGGAGTAAGTGGCTCATACACCTTCCTGGACTTTTCAGTGAACATTACAATTCCTTATAGATATTATCAGTTGAACACTTTATAAGTTACACTGTAAAGTTGAAAGATTTTAGCATAATTATGTCCAAAAAAGAGGTCAAAAGAATAACAGTGTGAAACAGTTGTAGGTAAGAAAGTGCAAAAGCAATAATTTTTATTTGCCTTTGACATTAAACTATCCACAGAGTAAAAATGACAGTGAAGAATCATATCTTCCTGCAGATTAGGTAATGAAATCAAATACAGCAGCTTGTCTATCTGTATTAATGCTCTTCTGTATTAGCATTTGCAGACTAACACAGCAGTTTTGCCCTGAAACAACACTCTGCTGGCACTGTTTTCATGTGCATGAGGTGTTTTCCACCTGCTGGTGGAAATTCTTTGCTTCTACAGATAGAATTCAGTATGTGAATTCTGTGCAAGCATCATCCGTAGCAGGCTGGCAACCTCTACAAAGGAAGGAGAGCCGGGAGCCCAGGGTGACAACAAGGCAGGCAGTCACTCCACCACCTGTGGGATTAGTCCCAAAGTACCCAGACAGAAAAAGCAAGGCAGATCCATAACCAGAGTCAAACAAAAGCCAGTGAGTGCCAGACAAACGCCGCTGAAGTTAGAGGGCCAGCCTCTACAATGCAAGGTCAGAATCAGCAAGATATTTGGCATATGATAGTATAGCTCAGGTAGGGGCAAGGGCCCATGATTACATACAACTCATTAGCCAACGGGCTGTCACTCCACAAGGCTTGTTACAGTTCTGTCCCACAACCTTACTCATTTTCACAAAAGTCTGATCCAAGGTTACTCAGCTATCCCATTCCAGTGCTGCCCTTGAACACAGGCAGCCAAGTCCTTGAGTGAGGGAAGAGGTTGCAGAGCTGGTTCGTACCTCAGCGGCCTTGACATAACATTTCTCAATATCTTAGAAATTCCATCTTCAGTCATTCTGTTCAGTTTATTAAACTATTGTATACATACCTAGATGTATTTCTTTTGTATAAAGTTTTTATCACATTGCTTTTTGTTTATAAGCTGTATTCTACATTCATATTTTCCAGTAATATTCTACTTATTTCAATGCTTTGTAGTACCTGACTTTTGGGAAACAAGCTGAGCTTGAATTTCTCTTGGTTCAGAGCTCTCTGAATATTAACAATAAAGAGTAAAGTCACCTAATGTAGGTCCCTGAATTTAGATTCTTGCCATTAGTCAGGGAAAGGTAGTAGTTTTTTACACCCTCTCTTGTTGCTGAGAATAAAAATAATGTCAGAAACATGAACCCTGCTTCAAAGGGGCTGAAATAGAAATTTGTGTGAAACCCTGCATTGTGACTGAAATTTTTCAAAATAAAGGAATCTTTTTTTTTTTCTTCCAGATCTATTGCCAGCGGCTGTTGCTCTCCAGTTCTGTTACATTATAGAGCAAAAGTAGTTATCCAAACCCAAGGCACAAATAATGCTTGCATGTTCCAGCAGGGACATGTGGTCCAAGTGCTGTTTTATCACTTCACTGAAACAGATTGAAAAACTTCAGTGTGTCATAGCTAGACCAGACGGTGACAGGGTGACAATCAAACCCCTTCATCAGACAAGGAAGTGTAGATCGGTGTCACCTGATAAATAAATGTGTTACTTTCAATTCTATTACAGCAGCAGTGAAAATGTGTCACATTAGCTTAGCATTGATTCATTGCATGCCTAAGAGGAACACTGGCAGATTGCTTTAATTAACAGATGTACAAGGGCTGCTGATGTTTTCAAAGTGAAATTTCCTTGCCTCATGCCGCATACTATCAGACTGTCATTCCCAGGTGGCAGAATGACACGATATCAGAGCAACAGCTCTAGAAGCTTTTCATTCTCAGCACTCTGTCTAAGTATCTGTGTTAACAATATGTCCTCGTTCACAAACACTTTTTATTCTGTATAGTCAAGAGAAACAAAACGCAGCAACTTCCTGTCAAAAAAAAAGTCAACAGTTGGATTTCTTGACTTTTCCTACAAGATGAAGTAGATAGATTGATTCTCTATGATATTCTTTTGCTCAAACATCTGTTTCGTGTAAACAATCAACTGCTTTGAATGCACTACATATCTTTCTGCAGAATTGTTTCTTGATTTCCACTCACCTCACTTTGGGGAAAAAAAAAAATCTAACATAGGTATCCACCTTAAACTCAGAATGTAGGTGTCTAGTAAACTACTCCTGCAGAAGTTATCTCAGTTCCTTAAATATTAATAGACATCATTAAATGACTTTCAAGCATTCACAAGAAAATCAAGTTCACTTAAGTTTAAGTGCTTAGTTTAGGTAGATAGAACATTCACAGATTCACAGAGTGTTAGGGATTGGAAGGGACATCTAGAGATCATCTAGTTCAACCTCCCCGCCAGAGCAGGATCACCTACAGTAGAACACACAGGAACAAGTCCAGGAGGGTTAGATCTCTATGCAGGCCTTAAAAAGTCACCTTGGTACTAGTGCTGAAACACAGATTCCAGGTCCCTCTGTTGTTCATAGTTTTTCTGAAATATGGAAGGCTAGACGTAGTATTTAGGTTCAGTTCAAAGTCTGTTCAGAAGTTTAAACAGGTACTAATGTTGTGTATGTCTGTGCATGTATGATCTGTGATTAACGGACAAAGGAGGGTCTGTCTCCCCAGCTTATAAATTACTTCAAAAGATGAAATAATAATGACACCTACTCCAGGTGTTGTGAGATCATTGTCATTTTGAGGAAACATCAGAAGCAGAGATGACTGCAAGTTTGTGTTGCATGCTGCATGCTCATTGTTGAAAGCAAGTGACTTCAGACGTGTGTAGGTAGGGTGCAGTTCATGCAGAGCTATGCTGCAGCCCACATAATGTGTGAGAATAATGCCTTGAAGTAGACACAGTTAGACTTTAAACAAATATTTTATGCTGCATTTTGGAACAGTTTAGAAGTCTAAGGCCTTCAAAGAGGCAGTTTTAGGGCTTTGTGCATCTCTGTATCTCACTCATCTTTCTATTTACCTATGTGACACTTGAAGCCTGCAATCAAATGTGATTGCTGATAAAGGCACATCTTGCAGGGACATTATGCTGAGTAATCAGTGAACAAGAAGGAAGTCTAATCCACTAGTGTCAATGATTCTGGTATTGTTCACTAAGTACTTTCTTTAAGGTAGGTATACTTTAGGAGGCAATCTGTATGGCCATACATATTCAATAGTGAACAATTTAATATTTTAATTTCTCTCTGTGGTGTTGATGAAATTAATTTGCTATTGCAAAAGTTCTGGGTACAGAAAACAAATGCTCTATTTTGGTGAACAGCCAAGAACACTAGCAAAATTGTTTGTAGTGTCCCATGGGCTTTGAGTTGTTCCTGTTATTCCACACAGGAAACGTGACCTTGAAACTTAGAGGTAATTCTTGGCAGTTTTCCTGAATTCCATTAACACTTTCATAAGGAAAATATCTGCAGCAAAAGAGAAGGTATGGAAACATTTCCGAGTGGAAACTCAGTGTTAAAGAAGTCAATGTCATGCCAGTAAGCACAGATTATGGAAGACAATAAAAAAAAATTTTAAAAATCTAGTAATTGTAAAAATCAGTCTCAACTAAGTAACGTTTAATATGAGCAGTTCAGTGCGCTGCTTTATCATCTTTTAACTTACTATGATACTAGCTTTAAAACTAAAACTGTTTCCAGTCAAATGGTTACTCCTCTCCATTAATGTTTGACGTAGAAGGCAGGCTTTATTCCTTGTTAGGAGGATGACATAAGTGCTGTCTGTGGGATTCAGCAGTAGTTTCTAGATCAGTTTTGGCTAAGTTTCATTGACTTGAAATAGATAGAAAAAAATAATCTAATAATTTTATAAAAGTTGGACTGTAGCACATTCTAAATATCGAATCTGAAAGTGATTCAATAAATTATAGTGCTCACTAAATATTTGTCTAGATAAATGTGATCAGGAGTGAAATACCAGTGGTTGTTTTTTTTCTTCTGAAGAAGCAATTTTTTTCATCCCAAAAATCTTTTTTTTTTTTAAGAAACATTCCTTTTGGTTAATCTTAGTTCTTCTGATAACTCCCACAATATTAACGAGGTAAAAAAAAAAAAACCACACCAAAAAAACCCAACCAAACAAAAAACCCCCCAAAACACCCCCCCCCACCCCCCCCCACCCCCCCCCCCCCCCCCCGAGAAAAAAACTATTGATAGGAACAGTAGCACAGCGTTCTTATTGGGACAAATACCATAAATAAGTTGACAGAAATCATATTTTTAACTGTCTCTATAAATTGGAACTTTAAAGATAGAATAATGCCTGTATTAAACACCCCCCACCCAAAAAAACCCCCAAAAACCCAAACAACTTTACTCCTATGTTTCACACCACAATTGCACGTATTTGACTTGCATTATTATAACCCTTTCAATGACAGTGCCATTGAATGCTACTGAAATATATGTATTTAGTGGAAATAACGTATAGCACAACATAACATGAATAGGTTTTCTCTCTAACTAACGAAACACTTGTCATAACTAGAACTTGAAAACAAAATCAAAGAAAATTTGTGGTAATTTCCACAGAAAAAAATAAGCTTAATGTTGCATGCATATAAACTTCAACTCCTGAGAAAGCCAGATACTTATGCATGAGAAATATTTTTGGAGATATTAAGATGGATCTGAAGATAGTTCACCTTCTCTATTGATCAATGGTGAACTTTAAATAAGAAAATAAAAATATATTAAATTGAAAGATTTTTAGTTGAAGGTACCACATGTACCAAATTTAATTTTATGAAGGTCTCATGGTTTAAGATATTTTTTTTACTTTCAGGACATCAAAATTAATACATACTAAGCTACTCTGAATAAAAGAAGACATACAAAAAATATTTTAAAAGGACTGAAATCTGCAGGTTATTTTTATCTTGAATATTCTCACAGATGACCACCAAGGAATTCTCACCATCAAATTAACCTTAGCTATTCCATAATTTTAAGTTTCATTTTGAAAAATTTTTATCTTCAAGTGACAGCATTCAATATTTTGTTCTATTTATATGTTAATCTATATTAATATATTTAGAGTATCAGAAAAAGACGTAGCTTGGGTAAACCAACACATAGCTTAAAACGAGGAGAAAAACAAGAGGTTTAGATCCATGTTATTTTTTGTTAATGATGAAAGTTTGAGAGGCTTTATTGCAAGAAAAACATGCCACGGAGAAATAGATAAGGGAAATAAGGAAAAGGGGAAGAAGGGTACAGAAGGAAGAAGGATACAGAAGGAAGAAAATGGAGGAAAGAAAACAAAAGAACAAGAGATTCTACTTCACCTCAAAAGCAGTGTGAATAATATTTCTCTCCACTCAGGATCCTAGAGTTTATGTGATTTGTCTTAGGACCCCTAATATCCATTACTAGTGGTACATCTGGATTCTGGTTTGTCCTCAGCATTACATACAGTTAAAATATACCTTGACCTATTTCTTGGCCTCATTCATTTGAAAAATCAAATACACTAACTAAAGGAAAGAAATCTGTATTTTAATTTTACTGACTACTTCACAATTCAAGGTAAAAATTTATCTAATTGACAGTGTCTTTATGAGCTGATCTTCTTATCTTGCACTTGATCACACAGTTCGACTCCTTCATTAAGTCCAACCAGAGACAACACCAAAGTGCCCCACAGAGTAAAACAGATCAATGACTTCAGCTCCCATACTGGGAGAGACCTGACCCCAAACACTTTCATTTGGTATCATGCTGGAATCTTTATGATTTTTCTTTGACTTTTCTTTTTTCTTCAGTCAATTACTGGCTTGGTTCTGCATTATTTATTCCTCTAGATTATGTGAACATGTGAATTGGGGCATGTCTCATTGTTATAGTATTAAAAAAGCATGTTTTCTTAAAAAGAACTTTATAATTATGAAGAAAGCAGTGTCAGAACTGTATATGTCTGTTATCAAAAGGCAAAATTCCTTGGTATTATTTCAGTGATGTTATGCTTGGCTTGTATCTCAGAAATATCAGGTTTGGATTCATACAATTTGCTTTATTGAATGAAATCATGATATATTTTGATGAGTAATTATCCCAGCAGTTCTGTTCTACTCAAATTTGCATAGATTACATCATGCCCTAATTTAAATAATTCCCATACTCCCATTGTTTCTGTAGGAAGTTGAAACCTTTCAGATTCATTTTAAAGCTTTTGTATAATTGCATTTCTACTTACATTTGGGATCTTGTTTCCTATTTTCCCATTCACTTTCAATGATCACAGACTTTCTCCTAAACACTGTTTTGGGAGATTTTCCTTCTTCTTTGGATTTAATAGATGTGGGTTGTACAAAACAGTTTTGGCATGGTAACCCTGAACCTTGAGGCTGACCCCTGGTGGAATCCACAGCCCCAGGTAAGCCGGGAGAGCAAAATGAAGTTCATAGCAGTTAGTATGTAGTTATTATGCATGAAATTCTGGTAATGTAGCTGTGTCTTGAATTGTCACCTTATCAAGTATTTACCTCTCAATGCTTAAAAGAGTCAGGGATTTACACCTTTTCTTTCAAGACCCACTTAAAACTCTTCAAATAATACTTCTGTTGGTGCTGCTCAATAGCAAGTAACCTATAAGTGATGTGGAATCTCATTCCCAGATATTCTGTAGTTGATTTGAACAAGACATCACAGACTGGCAACACACACGTTCATGCGCTTCTGAAGATATTCTCTGAAAACCTTGGATGGTATAATTTTTCCTTTGTAGAGAGAACACTGCAGGAGGGCATGGGGAAAATTTTAGTCTATCTTCTCCTGTCAGCATAATTATGCTAGCAGTGAAGTACAGGAGTTAAGTATAGAATAACTAAGATATTTTAGATATATCAGGAAATAAGATTTGTATCTAACCTATGACTGACGGAATACAAGCATTGCCTGTGTCCAATTTTACAGTCCTCATGTTCCCAGCTGCAGATCAGTAAAGCTTTGAGGTTATATGATAAAGTTTCTACTCACTACTACTTCTATACATTTCATTAATAGGTAATAAATGAATGTCTCAATATTAGAAAGTGAAAAAAAGTAAATAGATCTGAAAGACTGAATTATCTCTCCAAAGCAAAGGTGGAAAACACTGTAAGCTTCTTAAAGGCACATGGAGACTTAAATCAAGTTGTGCCATTTTGCTGAAATCAGTAACTGTTTGTCATAATGTATGTAGCTGACACAGACATCCTACTTGGTGATTACAAATATGACCACCACCCTTATTTTATTTTTTTTCCCTGCTGTTGACAAGGATAATCTTAGGAAGCTTCTTAGTGCCATTATGCAATTGAGCATGGGTGCATACTTTGCTTTTGCAATGTTGTAAAGGTATATGGAAGACTTATGAAAGGATCTGAAAAAAATAGGCACATCCATATTAGCAGGTATTAACATTAGTAAAAGAATGTTTTTTTAAAAAAGCAAAAGCTCTAGAATTCTGTATTCTAGAAGTATTACTGAGTCTTTAAAAATATTGACAGTTCTCATATAAAATTGATCATGCCTTGAACTCTTCCACCGTCTTTCCTTTTCCACCACCCTTCTTACTAAACACTTTGAAGAAACACAATGGATAGTTTAATCAGAAAATATCAACTGTTCTCTGAAGAGTTGAAAACAACCCTACCATCTCATAAAAATGTTGTGTTTATTTGTGTGGAGAGAGTACTCTTATATTTTATTCATTAATAGGTTTAAATTACATGGAGATATCCAATTATGAATAGCAATAGACATAATGACATCCCTGGGCCTTTACACAATGTCTACTAAGTCATTCTCTTTTTGTAAACGAAAAAAAAAAAGAAAACAATTAGAGGAAATGATCCATTATTCCATAAAGTTCACAGGGGCAAAAATTTCAGCCCTTTCTACATCCCTAAAATAAACAAATGAAAGTGAATTAGATACAGGGGAGGGACTTCATTACATTTCCTGATAATGGCATATTTGAGAGTCCATTAAGAGCAATACCCAAATAGTCTTCTCTGTCAAGATCTCATTTTAGAGAAAAGACAGAGGAATGAGAAAAGGATAAAGCTTTTGTAAGGATGGCATTTTCTTTTTTATTGTTACGACTTCTGTTTATTAACATGTATTAATACTGTCCAGCAGGACATTGTCCATCAGTCCTTTTACTTAAAGAATCTTGACAACTTCTAAATACATTTGCATGTTCATAATATAACAAGTTGTCATTCTGCAGGTATATACACCAATACATTTTTTTGGCTAAATGTAAAATATTCTGCTTTCAAAATGTGGGGGAAGACATGGATTCTGATCCAAAATCCATGTAGAGATGTATAGAGTACCCAAAGCCCAAAACAGGATGCAAGCTGAGGCAGGCGTCTCTCTACAGACCCTTACTCAGCTGCTACTAACTCTGTAGGAAACTACATTTGGATTTCTTCTTACATATACTGAATAGCTCTGTGACTATCATCTCATGTGTAAGTAAGTCTAACAAAGGTCCAGAAACTGGGCTTCTGTCACACACTTTTGACAAGAGATATTATCAAACAGGTCTTCTCTGTGAGATCTGGTTCTGCAGAAAATTTCAGTGTGATGCTTTCTTTCAGAGCATATCAGCAGCGAAAGGTGTCATCACCTGTTTTGTGTGTTTCCCAGTAGTTCAGTATTTTGGTTCTCTAATACACAACTCATGCATGTGCACTCATTTAGGCATTGTGAGTATCATCTCCGCTCAGTCTGTCTAAGGTTTATTGGGTGTGAGCAAGGTTCTCTAACCTACAGGTTGGGACACTCTTTTGGAATGAGATATACCTGTGTTCTAGTCCATGCTGATGGTTTATACATTAAACTGTTTTTCCCTGTCACTCTCACGGCCGTAAGTTCTTCTGTCTACCTCCCCATCATATTGCATTGTTTGTGCACAGTACAAATTTTGGTGGATGTATTTGTGTACAACATGTACTTTTAAAATACCGGGAACTGCTTGCAAAACTTCTCATCGCTCAAATGTTGATATGGATCAGCTACATAGTGTCGGAAGATAATACAAGAATAAAGTACCTTCATTAATGTTGGGATGTTTGTATTCTCCATTTCAGGGAAGATACGTTGTGTCCAGCCCTGACTTTTCCATATTATTTGTCCTTACCTTATTTGTTTTAACAACAGACTGTCTGCATAGTACATTATTTTCAAAGTAGCAGGAAGTTTGAGAAAACCACATTTAAATTACCAACACTGATTGTTTCCATATAATGAAAAAAATCTTAATAATGTTCCTCTGGGTGACATAATTTATAAGGTCTTGATACTATATTTAGTAACAGTCTGTGGGGACAAATTACTATGTAGATTTATAGAACTTTGCTCATAGACAGAAATTCAAACATTCCTCCCAGGAATCATAACTTATTTTATTCAAGACTGTAAAAAGGTGACAAAGTTGGGTCAAACTTACTGCAGATTTGCTCAGAATCCTCAGGAGAAGCTAAAGAAATAATGGTTTCTATAGCAACTAAATGCACCAACATTATGTTTATTAATTACAGCTACAAACAGCAGAAATTCCATAAAACAAAATGTTGATAGTGAGTCAGGGCCCCACACTGGGACCGAGAAGCTATTGCCTATGATGAAAATGGTGGGTTACTTTGTTCTCTCTTAGTATGAAAGAATAACAGTAAAGCAGAAGCAGCTAATCACGTATCTGCTGTCCACAGTACGATGTTATGTCATAGCTGGAGGATTAGGAACAGTTACTCTAATGTGAATACTCTTCTATTTTTTTTTAAAGATTTTTTTTTCATAAATTGAATTCTTCTAGGTGGATTTCATCATAATATTTAGGTCCATGGACATATTTTCCCTGGTATAGTAATCTCTGTCCATAAGGCCAGGACCAGGTTTGGTACTGTAAGACTGCCTCTATTTCAGTGGGGTGGTGTTTTTTGGTTTGTTTTGGTTTGGTTTGTTTTGTTTTGGTTTGGTTTGGTTTGGTTTGGTTTGGTTTGGTTTGGTTTGGTTTGGTTTGGCTTGGTTTTTAATGGGCACTACTGGCCATGAAACTTTTGAAAAACTGATGCAACTTTGGAATGAATAATAACTTCCAATACCTGGCCTCATAGTACTGTTCACACTCTAGCTTTTTGGCAGTGGTATTAAATCCTTACTGAAATACATCACATTTGTTATTTTCTCTTATCTGTTACTTTTATAATTCTGTCTCTATAACAGAACAAGCAATCAATTTTTCTGGTAACAATTCTTTGTAAACCTGATCTATTTATGACTTGTAAAATCATTATTCTCTCTTGCAAGACTTTTCCCATCCATCCTCTCCTTTTCTAAGCTTTTTTAATACTGTCTCTTAAATTATGAGAGAAAACTTTCAGGAAATGTTAGAGCTGCAGCTATTATAAAAGACCAGTAACATATTTGATTTTCTTTGCTGCTTTTTAACTTTCTAGGAGATTGGGATAACGAAAATGTTTGGAACTTTAAAGATCTTAATGATGGATTTCAGCGCAACCAAACAGCATGACTGGAATAAGTGGCAGCTGACACCAGAGGTAACAATTACAGCAAAGAAACCCAGACTGCAGTGTGCCTATAAGCTGAACTACCTGTCACTGCTAGTAGTGGTTTTCCCAAAGAAGAAAGATGTACAGCAGTGTGAATTCTAATAGGATCAGGAGCAGTGCCAAAGTGATTTTTGTTCTAAGCTTCTTTTCTGCCCTCCTTATTTGGAGCTGTTCCTCTTGCCAGCCTGCAAGCAGCCACACCTGATACAATCTCAGTGCTGCGGTTGTATCAGGTTGGTCCCCCACTCTTTCCCAGTTCCACCCTTGGCAGTTCTCTTCATGAAGATCTTTACCAGCAAGACTGCCTGCAACCATGTGCAGGAGAACTTTGGGGCTGATGGGGGAGCGTTTGCAGCTCATTTGCAGGCAGATGTAAGCTCATGCTGACCACACTCCCAAGTCCACCTTTCAAACAGGGGCAAACCTGTAGCCAGAGTCAGCATCATGCCAAAACCAAGGTAATATGTCCTGCTTGGAGGGCTTTATATCATGTCAGCATGGTGATCGGAGTGATGGAGCGCAAGCAAACAGAGTCTGAGTTCTTGCATGATTCTGTTTAAAGACATATCCTTGAGTCCAGGTACCACATTAAAGCCATCTAAGTCAGTAAAAGGACCAGAATGCTGGTGAAATTTTTCCTTGGTACACCTCCAAATTCTGTACTGTTTCTGTTGCTGACTAAACTGTTGCACAACTAGAACCCATCACATGGGCTACAGCTGTGTGGGTGTTAAGAATCAAAGAAAAAGCTCTGCAAGAGCCTCACGGTGTTATTGCCAGCTTTTGAGGAAAGCTAATAAAAACAACAGCTGGGACTGGCAAACAAAGAAAATCTAAAATCCAGTATGGAATAACACTGGAAACAGAACGTTAAAGTGTGGGGTTTTGTTTGTGGGTGGGTGGGGGGTGGTTGTGTGGGGTTTTTTTGTTTGTTTGTTTGTTTGTTTTTTTCCCCAAGACTGTTTGCAGTATGTTTCTGATAGAGAAAATCTTCAGCATTACAGCATTTACGGTGTCAGCTGTTGGTAGGAGATGGCTACTAGTCTGCACCGGTCCATATTGTTACAGCTGGAGTGAATGAACTTTAAACAGGCTTCAGTTTAGCCAAGCACATCATATTCAACATTGAATGATGATGCACTAGAAATGTATACAAATAAATAGGGAGATTGTGTTTCCCTGTTGGAAACTCATACACTCAGGTACATGATCAGCTCATAATTTTCAAGTAGGAAACTAATCTGTGCAGGAACTCTATGGAAACAAGATGAAAAAATGTTATCTCTTATTGTACTCACAGCCTGACTCTTCAGACAAGTGTGGATTGCTTGCCACAGAAAAATGTGCATTTTTTGGCACAGAATGTCTTAAAAAAACTCTCATAGAAGAGCAGAGAATAAATAATAAATGATAATAGCATATAACTCAAAGATCTTTAGATGTCAAAAATGCTTTATGTAGCTATCCTCACGTCATTGGGACAAAGAGAGGTGGAGTAATTTACTCTGTATCACACAGTAGATGATTAGGAAGGCCAGGAATAGCAGCAGGGTATCTTGAGACCAAATCCACTGCTCTATCCCCAAGACTCATTGTGCCTTCCACTACTGGCAACTAAGGAATGCCAAGGAGATAAACCACTGACAGTCCTAAGCTACACTAAGTCCAATATAGCTCTGTTCGTTTGTGTGTGCAGTCTAGAGAAAAAGATGTTTAATAAATTCCAAGTTTTTCTGGTTGAGCCTTCGTCCTTATTTTGATTGTTTCATTTACTTTCAAGTGAGTTTGACAAAAAAATACAAAGCTGAAATTGATATTCAGAGCTTACTTACTGTTTTCAAGTGTTTTGAAAAAGCATTTCCTCTTTAAAATTTCAAACAAATCAAACCAACTGCAGAAGTTTATGTGCTTGTGTATATAAACAAATATGACTTAATGACAAATACGACTTTATGTGACAGAATCCAGCAGGCAGGGACTGATGAATTTAACAGTCATTGCTGTTTCCATAAGTCTGGGGTTTTTTTACTAGTTTAGAAGAGATGTATTTAAAAAAAAATATTTACCAAATAATAAAAGTATATTCTCTCAGACAGGCTATGCTTACGAGAAGGACAGTTAGATATGGTTTGCATGGGAGAACTAACCTTACCCAGTGGCTCTATACATAGGATAGTGGAAAAATTCTGCAGATCTTCAGTGCTGTTCCCACAAGTACTGATAGAGCCATTGTCCCCATACAGCTTTATTAAAGCCACCCTAGAGGTATAAAGAAGCAGACTGTGACCATGAGTAGATAACTAACTGTAATAGTAACAGGAAATGTCACTAAATGTCATTAAAGCCAGACATAACCTAAATGATGGCAATATGTTTAGTATAATGGATGGATATAATATGGCATTTCCTTTAAGGACAGTAGCAGATTCAGACCAGTAAATTCATTCAGCAGTAATGGCCAGCCAAGTAAGAAAGTAACTGGTTGTACTGCCAAAAAAGCCCTTTAGATTCATAGCAAACCTACAAACATAAAACCTTTAAAAAAAAAAATGAGCAATCACTTTTAAGAGGTGCAACAAGAGGTTGAAGCATGAATTGCTAGAAAAAGACTCTCACAAAGCCCATTTCTTTCATTTTCACAACATCTAGATAACCATAGTTTCCAGCAAATAAGGTGAATCTTAATTACTTCAGGAGAGCCACAGAAAACTCAGCATTTATATGAATACTGTGGAATCCATCTTTTTTAAGTGCAAAATCATGGAATCCACTTCATTCCAGAAATCCTCTCAATTAACTCTGCCTATTTGGAAAATCAAGACCAACAAGCAATGTCTAAAGACTAGCAATATCACATCTTTAAAGTAGAAGCCTTATGTCTGAAGTGAAAGCAAAGAAAGATGCCTTTGCCACTAGGAAATTTTAGTTGATATAGGCTTGATTTTCATTTTGTTTGATTGTTTGTTTTGTATCTTTAAAACGTGATAAAGGGACATTTTTTCTGGATAAAAAGAAACAACAGAAACAATTACAGTAAAAAATAAACAGAATGAAAATGTAAAAAGTAATTTAACAATGGGAGGCTTTTTAATAGTTATACTGATTGCTCCTAATCATAAAATGATAAATAAATAGACTTCCAAATGTCCTTAGAATAACTTAACATTTATCAGGGATAATAGCCAAGAGAAATCACTACAATTCACAATTCCTTAGCTTAAATTAACTTTTCAGTTGTCATGCTGATATTAGAAACAATGTAGACTGTTCTCCCATACTGCAGTTACAAGATGATGGGCCAAATGTGTTCTTGGAGCAACTCTCCTGAAACCAGTGATACAACACCAGGAATGACTTTAGCTTCATATGTTCAGACTCTGTAGGGACAATGAAAGAATCCTGTGGGCTGATGAACAATACAGCAGGACTAAAGCCATTTAATCCATCGTTTTAGAAAGACAGAAATTGAAAACTGTGGGGCAATTGGAAATGCGTCAGGGTTCTGGTATGCCTTAGCTATGTTAGCTATTTTATTGAGGAAATTCCTGATCTCCAGAGAATGTTAAAAAGCTAGTTAGATAATAAAATTAAAAATATTAACAAAAATTAAAACTAGTTTTCAAAATCCTCATCTATTTACATATTCTGGGCTGAACCACCATGGTACAGGACACAGTTACTATAGTTGTTATTGTTCTCCTCCCTCAGGTCTGCAGAACTCCCAGTGATTTTAATCAGAATGGGAACAAGCACCATGTCAGCAGGTGAGACCAATTCTAAGAAAAAATCTGTAATCACCCTCCAGGCCCTGAAATGTGCTTGGCAACTAGGATTGTGAAGCTTTGATGGTTTTTTACACAAAATGTTACTTTATCTCCTCACTGTGTAAAATAAGTCATAGATATTACACTTTCAGTTAAAAAGTAGATAACGAAGGAAAAAAGTAATGATTTTCAGGTATTTGGTCCTCTAATTTAGAATAAACCCCAGCTCCTGAGATGTGCAGAGCAATTGCTTTACTTTTGAGTTGCAAAGGAAAGATGTTAGGGATAGATGGTTGATATTCTGGAGAAGCAGTTCTGCTGTAATGCTTTTCAGAGGGAGGTGGGATGGCAAACAATACCCAACATTCTTAACAGGAGATACTTAACAGTAAATGTCTGTCCCTGGAGATTAGGGGATTGTCTCTATTATTGCATTTCCCAGGCAAGAAACACTGGGAAATTATCTCCCTTCCAAAACATACATTTTTCATAGGATGAATGGGAGCAGAAATGACTGCCTAAACTGGGGGACCTTTGACCTATGGTAACCAGAATATGGACATGGAAACCTCAATACCTTTTGTTCACCATGCTCTTGTCATCTGTCTAGGTTGCTACACATACAGGCAAGTTTTACCCTTGGTCAGATCCTACTTTGAGAGCCTGTAATTGCAACAATACCGGAAACATTGGATTTAAACCAACAGTGCTTATTCATGGATTCTGCAGTCTTTGCTGGACGTGTTATGGTAACCATCACTCTTTAGGGGTGGGATTGAAAAAGAATAGTTTCTCTGAACCAAGAAGAAGAAACAAAGAATGCAGCTTCATATGAAAAATCATATGGAGAGCAGTTTTGCTGTAGTACACAAGGGAAGCTCATTTAATGAGACTTTCTCTGAAGGTCACAGTAAATAATTATTATTTATATGTTCCTTATTATCACAAAGCTCTGGAAGTAACTTCCTTACATTCAGTAATTCAGAGCCCTGTCCATCCATGGGGCACAACAGTTATTGACATCATGAGATGAATGGTAAAAGAGGGGACTAGATTTGTTACAATTGATTTAGGTACCTTAAGGCATGAAGGTATTAGTGTTAAGCATTTGGGTTTGGGTGAAATGTTTGAAAACCTGGGAGAAGAAAAAGACATCCTTAAACAGGGTGTCTGAATTCCTCCAGTCAGCAGGGAAGGTATGGGGTCACTTCACACAGTGATACAACCCACAAAGTTAAACATGTATTTTATTTGATCAAATATGGAGTTGATAAACAGTAGGCATCATAACTTTGTGATCCTGTTCATGAGCAGTGTCAACTCTGGGGCATCTCTGGATGTCAACATGTATCCAGGCTAAAGACAGTGAAGCTCCAGATGAGAGATGGGCTGCTATCATCACAGACTAGGGTCCTTCTGGGCATATTAAAGCAAATGAAAGTCCCTCTGGAAATATTAAAGCAAGTGAAATTAGGTGACATCAGAACCTTCAGAAGAGGAAAGAAGTCATTAGCATGTTTAGATACTTACAGGATTAGATCATGGCAGGAAATTAGCCATCAGATCCCAGTCTAGAGTCTAGTGGAGTTTGAGATGACAGAGTCCCAATGTAAGTGGGGTTACTCAGAGTGGTCTGGGTAGAAACAACATTAGGCATTATGAATATCATCAAGATGAGTTATGAAACACTGCAAACATTGCAAATGCCACATTTCTACAGATCATATTGTTTTCAAGAGCTCTAAAGTAGCTATTTTAGGGCATATTTAATATAGTATTTTAGATCAAAAGACAAGGATGCACAAAGGAACCACTTTTTGTCACCTAAGATATATGTAGTTTTCTTTTGAAAATGATTGCTTGTCATTGCTCTTAGTATTTTTTTTTTTTTCCTCTTAAGCCGCTATATATAAAAATAATTTTTGAGAAAGCTATGTCTAATCATTCAGCTGCCTTTAAAAATCAGACCTCAGGTCACAGACTAGTTTCATTTAACCATTAATGTGTTAAGAGTAAAAGCAATATATTTTTGTAAATGACAGTCACCTCTTTTCTATTGTAGTGTCACTGACCCATGCCTGGTTACAGAGCACATTTGCCACCATGGTTGGAAAGGTCAAGAACAATTTTTTGTCTTATAAAAACAAGTCACTAGACAAGACTGAGTTTAGATACACAGATAACAAAACCAGCTATTAACATTTCCTTCCAAAATACGGAAGGCTTTTCATCATTATATTTACTTTCATGTTTGTCTTAGGTGTACCAGTTGATTAAAAAAGGTCAATATTTATCCAATCTTACTACAGAAGTGATATAAAAAATGGCAGCGCTTTCCTGAATTTAGCAAAAGAAATAACTGGTATTAGGTAAAGATATCATTAATTTTACATAAATGTTGAACTTTTTAGCAGAGACTATTTCACAGACCCATAAGAATACATATGCATCTACACATAGCTTAGATTCATTTCATAATGCAATACTTGGCCACCTTAATTTCTCTTCATCTGTGAGTTCATTACTTGCTCCTATCATTATACGCTAACTAACTTAAAGAGCCCAACGGTCTAGAAGAGGTTTCCTTAGAAAACCGTTTAATATTATTGGTTTTTTTTTCCCCAGATTGTGATTACTTACTTTTATATGAATAACTGCTATGTCTCTATCTTTTCTGCTTGTATTTTTGTTATAACCTTTTAAAAATTGCACTAAATTTAGAAAGGGTTATTTGATATGCAGGATGTCTACTTATTATATCTTTCATGAAAGAGCTCTTTAAACAGAAAATTGTTTCCTTACCAACTAAAAGAACCTAAGACCATGGGCAAAAGTTTCCTCCTGTAGAACTGAATGGCACTTTCCTTTATGGAACTGAGAGGAGCCAGTATGTTATCTCATGTTTGCATACCACATGCCTGTGTGAAAAGCACATCTATTGCTATCAGATTTCAAGCTAGCAAATCACATATTTAATGTGTGAATAGTCACACATAGTTTTGTAAAAATTCCCACCTGCCTAGAAACATCTATGTGCTTTGCTAATGGTAGAGAAGAATCAAGTTGCATCATACCACCTCCTGTACATCTTAAGAGCCATTCATTTGCCTCTGCCATTACACTTTCCTTTTTCATTAAACATCCACCCAAGGATTTAATTATTCCAAAAAGTCTCCACTATTTCCCATTTCAGTGCATGAATGGAGAAATATTTGAAAAATGATCATTTGAATCCCTTATATGTCAGTAGAACTGGGAGAAGGGAAAAGAAAATCTTTGAGGGCTACATACATTCTTTTTTTATGTGCTCATTTTCTGCATGCATTATTCTGTGGCACTCAGTCACAAGCCCTACCAAAGAACAATAAGTAACAGGAATGTAGGATAGACAGTGAAATTTCATGAGAATTTTCAACGTTTCAAATTACAAGAGCCACAATTGTGAGTTTGTTTATTTATCTATTTATTTATTTCTTAATAAGGGGAATATTAAAGGACAAGAATAACTTCAGTATGAATGAACTTCAGTGCTATGTTTCAAGTCATATGCATGCCTAAATATTCCACTGACTTAGGTCCTTTCTCTGTTTGGGCCGGAATTAACAATGAGTTGGATACTTGATTTGGATTATTTAAGCACAGACAAAGAAGCCTAGCTTTTCTGCATGCTGAAGTATTAAGTTTCATAAATGAAATTTACATGCCAGTTGGGTAGATCACTATGAGATCACTTACATCAATTTTGGCCCTTTTTTTAATAAAGAATGTTGTTACTATCAAGTTACTTCTTCTCTAGTATCATTTGCAGGCTAGTTTGAGACCTTAACATCAGTTTGGTTGTCTTCACTTTGCAGTAACATCTGTTGGATCAGGACAAAACCCAAGGCAGACTTCTCTGTTTTCCCCACATGAATTAATCAAAACAACAGTGATATGAAAAATGCCATGTTGTTTTTCTCTTCTTTTCCTCTACAGCTGCATGTAGTTACAGCAACTTGTTAGTGGACCTTAGGGATCTGAATGCTGCATACCAGAGCTGGTTCATGCCAATTATTATGTTGAGTGATGAAACTGCCTTGTATCATTTCATTTGTGCATATGAACAGCAGGTGAATGTTATAGTTTATGATTTCCAATTATAAATCAAACAGACTGAATTCTCAGTTCTCTTAATAAGGGTTGTAAAAGCAGTGAAGTGTGAGGAGTATAATGTTTCTTGTGAAAAAGAGTTTGAGATTAGAGTTCATTGATGTGGGTTTTTTTCCCCCACCTCCCTGTCATAGCTTTTAAGACCGAAATTGAAAAATAATTAGAGAAGGAATGGAATGGAAAGCAACTGAAACACCTAACTACTGGGACTGTATTTAGGGCTAAAAACCGTAGACAGATCGACAGACTGACACATTATGGTGATTTAATATTAAGAGGTTGGCTTTGTGACTAGCTGATTTTCTTTAGACAGGCTTTCAAGCCAAAAGTATGGAAGAATGTGGTAACAGTTACAGGACTTTCACTTTGCATTCCAGTTTCTGGCATAGGCCAAGTACGTGGAAGGCTTGATTTTAAATTTTACTCCTGTCTGAAGAGATTTTAAAGTTCATCACTCTGGAGTGTAATATAGCCATCAGGCAGGAGGACATTGTCCTGTATCCTCACTGTGGTTGTGTAAGTAAGTCACAAGCATCGTTTGGGCAGGGATTGGAGATGCAGGGCTCTGCCCTGTTGCATGAGTGTCTTACTCATTGGGCTTAACTGTCATCTCCAAAGACTATATTCTTGTCTTCAAGTCTGTCCATATCCCTCTGCCTCAGTGTATCTTGTAGACTGACGCTTACAAACTTCTCACAGAGTTTAAAGCTCTTTGGAAGGAGTAAGACATGAATCATGCAGTTTCTATACTTGATCAGTTGCATGCTGGATAAAAATATTTCTATGGCAGAATGTTTTTCATTCATTCATTTCTCTGTTTCAGTCCAGATTCGTGTATGTTTGCCTTTTTCTTTGGCCAGAATATTTATAGTTTTGAGAATACTACATTTTTGGTTAATATTTGGCAAAAAAGTCATATTCCATTAATCATGAGGCTTATTAGACACCATCATCTATGTAAGAGCATGCAGTTCAAATGCCTATTTAAAGAACCTGAGATCAAATATAGTGAGAGGGAACACACTAATTCAAGCTTTCTGTGAAAATGTACTTCTTTTTGACTGTATACAATAGGAACCTGAATTTTATATCAGAACCAGACAACTATAATTCCTTTCTTTGCGTGTGCCCTTTTGCACATAGGAGAGGACAGAAGGCATAGTAGTGTATTTGACTTCTATTGTAGAATTCCACATGAAATACATATGTGAAGACCTGTGCAAGACTGAGATTACAATCTAGACTAACACAGATGGATAAGGGCTAAGATTCTGTACAGACAAAATAGATAACCTTTGATAGTAACAGTATGTGACAAACAACATCGAAGGGGCTGCATTCAGTTACTGAAGTGAAATACTCAGATTCAGAATGAACTTTTTTGAAATAGATATTATGCTATCTCAGACTCTGCTGCGATCGCTTTCGGGCTCTGACTCTCGGGCTCTCTGGCTCTGACTCTTTCTTCTTGGAACCTGGCTGTGCATCGGCTGACATGTGGTGAGCAATTGTACCATATGTTTTATTTTCTATTATTTTAATTACTTATCATTAGTAGTGTTGTTATGTATTAATTTCTATATATATTATTCATTTACATTCAATTAGTAAATGGTTCTTATTTCAATTTTGCAAGCTTCCTTGTATTTTTCCTCTGATTCTCTCCCTCTGCTGGAGGCGGGGGCGGGGGGGGAGGGGGGGGGGGAGAGGTGTGAGAGAGGCTTTGTGGTGTTTTGCTAGCCAAGGTTAAACCACGACACAAACACAGAAACAGGTTGCACAGATTGATTCTCCATTCTTGGAGATACGCAAATCTCGACAGGGCAAAGACCAGCTATGTGACCTAAATTGTCCCTGCTTAGAGTTTGGGTGCAGAGAGAAGGACAGGCTCCAGGAGTCCATTCTGACTGAAACCACTCAGTTGCTTAATGACTCTATTCTACAAGTTCAGAATTTATGTTTCTTCTGGGGAGGGGAAACATATTCTAGTCATGTGTTAGTCTGAGCACATATGGTAATTTCTTCTAATGATAGTTTCTTGTTCTTCTTGACCATGCAATTTTGTCTAGTAAGTGCTATGAGAATTGTCACTGAGTGGGTGTAAGTCATATCATATTAGGTTCTTTACGTGTATGCATCTCATACTAAGCTATTTTTAGATTTTTTTTTTAATCCTATTGACTGGGAATCAGCAAGGACCAATTTAAATTTAGCTCTGTTGCCACTGACAAGAATGAAATAAAAACAACACAAAACCCCCACCAATATTCAACTCTTCCTTTTACCTAGTTTTTCAGAGAGTTATAACATTCTGAGATGTACATTCACTGACTGCAAAAGAGTCCCGTACTAATGAGGTCCCAAGGTAGCTCTACCAACAGAGGCATACAGTAGTAGAATACTGTGCTTCATTATATCTTGCACATATCTGTGGTTCATTATCCAGATCCAAAGAGATCTGCAGATTTTTGAAGGAAATAGCATAGGACAGATTGATTGTCTTCCCCTTCGAGTAGCCTTTTGTTTACATAATACTAGATGTGCAGAAGAGTTCAAAGGTCAAAACTAAATAGGAAAAGTCTCTTAAAGGACACAGTGACACTCAAAAATAATAGCATAAGAAGTATTTAATAAAATCATGAAATTTGTAAGTCTTATCTGCTCAGTGAAATTTTAACAGACTTGCTTAAAACAGTGAAATTACACATCATAAAATGCTGTTTTTTTCTCAGAGGGAGTTAGTAACACACTGTAAAGGTTCTGTCAAACTTTTACAACTGTATAATTAATACCATCTACCATCTGGTGTTTCAGAAAAGACTAATCTGATTTAGGATGAACTATGAAAATCATAGGTCAGTGTCAAGAAAATGTCTTTCTTGGGTACCAAAAACATAAATAAGATACTGAACTTTTCAGCTCACAATGTGAAGTTTTCTCTCTGCATAAGTCTAGAAATATGGATTATTATGCAGCATGAACTCTTTTTTTAAGGAGATGTATGTTTACAGTGACTCCACTGACTGGACTCTACAGTGCTTCTGCAAAGGCTATCATTGCTCTGCAACTATGATTCAACGATTCCAGTTCCATATGTAACAACTATTGCTACTCTGTTGCTTAAATTAATAATTAGACTTCAAAACTCATGCAGGTTATTACCATGAATGTATGAATAACTGCTCCAATGAAACAGTAGGGAAGTATCTCAAGTGAATTGGGAAATGGCCCTGTCTCATGTTCTGGCAATAGCCATCTCTACCTCCACTCTCCACTGATACTAACAACATTAAGCTGATCAGCACCTGGGTGAGAGCAATCTGAATAAAGTTACATACAACATAGGGACAAAGTTGGGTTCCTTAGTCATATTACTAGCTAATTGCCCTGCATCAGCACAATCAGAGCTTGGGAAGCAGGCAAAGAAGTGAAGTTTTGGACACAATTCCAATGTGTGCATCACCTACCCCATTCAGAGGATTTTCCAAAACTATCAGATCAGAAAGATTGTATTTTGGATCTCTTGTACAGGTCTAACTAGCTGCATATTTTGCAGAAATAAAGCCTTCAGGATCACAGCAACTTTTGCAGAAGTCACAAGTGCCTTGTACTTTAATACTGTCCTATTCTAACTAGTTGTGACTTACCCATCACCAGACAGACTTACCAGTTATCTGCTTTTGATAATGCCAGACTGGATTTCCAGTCAGGTATCCTACTAGAAACGTGGGTTGCTCATCTTACAAAGTGCAGGGAGAATGAGTCCTTTTCAGAGGTACCTATAGGGCCCAGGGGATGAGACTAGTGTGATACAGGCTTGATTCAGACAAATCTGACAAGTCTAGTTCCCCAAACATGTCAAAGAGCTGGAAAGTAGACAGCAGTAAACAGACCCAGGATTGTAACTGGGAACAGCAAAAAGGCAAGTGCCAGGTGTTTTCTAGACATGGTGCTCATTTTTACTCTTCTTGTAATGAAATTTGTGTCTGCTGTTTTTGGAAGAAAATACTGAGTGCTCATATGCCACTGAAAAGATTACAAAGCTGGGAGGGAAAAATGTTGCCAAAGAAAGATGTAAAATGTGGGATTATGTTCACAAAATTTTCCTTGGAAAACATAATAATGCAGCTGAGGGAAATGCTGATTTCCAGCTACCCTGATACAAAAATAAATAAGGTTTGATGCCATACTCCTCAATGCTGCTATCAAAACTACTGGAAGCTGGGGTAAAATAGGGCAGAAACAGTGCCTTCTATGACAGGACAGAAATCGAGAGGAACAAAGAAAAAAATGGACAGCACTTTTTTTACCTATATTTGCTGTTTGCTTTTATTTTCCCTTTTCATGTTGTGGGGTTTTTTAAATTTTTAATTCACTAAAATAAATCTTAATTAATTTCTAAGTGGCTTCAAATATATTAATTTATCTTAAAGCATCAAGTTAATCTCCATTTTTTAATGTAGACTTACCTTTTGGGAAAAGATGCAAGATTTAATTAATATTATGTATTTATTGTCAGAGTTCAGATGTGTTGTAATTAATTTCTACTCATTAAATTGTTATATTCTTTATAATAAACACGGGAAATATTATTACTGTATTTGCTGAAACATTTATAACATGTTTGAAGAAAAAAAATCCACTCAGATTTCAGCTGAAGAGCCTATTCCTTGATAAACAAAAATAACTATGCTTGAGTGACCTAGCTAATGATGAATTCAAGGGAAAATTCTCCATCTCCCCAAACATAACTGCTAAACAAATATGTGCCTACAGGCTTTTCATCACACCTCCCTTGAAAATGGAACAAATGGTTATGTAGCTGAATAGAACTGCTTCATTGCTCTGCTGCTCATATCCAAGATATTGCCTCTATCCTTCAGCAGACATCAAAAATCTTTGAAAATCCTCAGGGAGAAAAAGGAGCATTTTAATGGGTGAACTTCTTTACCTTTTGTTGCACTTTTCTTCTATGTATATAATAAAGTAGGTTGCAACATATAAAGATAGAAGTACCATGTTTTGATTATGGATATCTACAAGAAATGTTGACATTTGGGCTGCTTTGTTGTCAAACAATGACAAATATGATTTTGAACAATAGGTTCCCTTGCAAGGCTAGGATGTCTAAATAACATCTGAGTAGCTGCTTCCATTGAATTACACTACCATTAATCATCCCCACTAATTCGATGAAACACTGTCAATACGATAAAACATTTTTCCTACCGAATTAATGAGGGTGGTTGGTTACTAATAGGATATGAGTGTATTAGGGGAATGTTTAAAGTAACATGATAGATTAACAAGGAAACAGTTAATAAAGATTTCATGTAATATTTAAGTATTTCCAAACCTTGTGAAAACGGAATGGAAATACATGTTGTGAAGAGAGTCACTGCATAAATCTGTTGAGCATCGTCACTTTGCCACTTACTGTGACAGTTTCTTTAAGGGTGTCAATACTTTGTTGCAGTCAAAAAATTCAAGGGATCTGTAGTCCATCCTCAGTCAGGTGGGTAAGCTAAGACATATGACTGGCCTTTTCTCGATTTTCTGTTTCGTCCATTATAGAATGTGAAGCATTGCCCTGGCACCATTTTTAGGGCTTTAAGATTGCCTGATAGAAATACTGAATATGAGGCATGCATTATTTATGAGCAGTAAGGTTTCATCTTCCTGTGAGTAAAGGTACTTTAACCCCACCCTAAATAATGAAATTCTGATTGCCCCTGTAGCTTTAGATAACTCACTTATGGCCCTTCAGATGTTGCACTTACACTTTCTATTGATTTCAGGAGCTAATGTGCTATTTGAGTAGTAGCATCTCTGTAATTCATACTGTTCACCTTAAGCTGAGCTTTAAGCTCAGTTTCTTCAACTGTAAAGTACTTGCAACAATGCTTATATCTGTCGAGACTGACAAGAATTAATGACTTAATGGATAGAAATCAATTTCAGTATGAAAACGTCTTAAGAATAATAATGCCAACATTTTTTTAAAAAGCAAAATTGTAACTTCCTGAGAATCTTTCCACAGTGTGTACTAACATAACTACTATAGCATGAAAAGCAGAGTAATATAGTTAATTGTCCATGGAGGAGTTTTACCTTTCTTTTGTGCCTACACATGCATAGTATATCAGTCAAATCAATGAAGAGGCACTAAAAGTACAGCAATTCTATTTGTAGAACACTGACCATGTTTTAATGTTGTATGTGTAGTACTACTAGTCATGATGAAGAAAATAAGGTCTCTCCAGTATTACATCTTGAGAAAAATCCTCATCCCTGTAAGTGCTTCTGTTTACTAGACCATGATATCAGTTTGCTGTATGTGCTCTAGGTTCTGGTGTAATGAGGTGTGAAGTTTATAGTGATCCTAAATTCAATTGCCTTCTATTACAGAAGGGTTAAAACATACATAGTTTTGCAATGTGTGACTCAAATATTCTACCCATCTGTCTTCATCATGGCTACAGCATACAAAGCATTCCATACTGATAACATAATGATATACCATGTACCTATGAAACATATATATGAAGTCGGTAGTTTTTTTCAGATTAATATATCACTGTACATTTGATGCATAAATGATTAAAAAAAAAAAGATTATATTTTTCCAGTTATGGTCCTTCCTCAGAGGGTGAAAATACTGCCATGAAGATGTGCCAGTCCTTTCATGAGAAGCAATGTGTTTGTTAATAGCTGTATTAATAGCTCAAAGAAAAAAAAAAAGGCAAACGCATGCAAGACACTTCCCCAAAGTGTCTTCTTTACCTGGGTTGTACTACTGACTGTACATTCAATTTCTCCAGTGGGGGATATATGTTAACAGAGTTAGAGGGGAAGAAAGGACTTTTTGTACTACTTTTTGTTTAAACACCGGAAGGAAGGTATGAAGTTTGTACAATATCACAGGGATTGATTTACTTTATTATTCCAGGTTCTGTTAAATCTCATAAAGTAAAATTTATTCTAAAAAATAGGAAGTCTAAACAATGTTTTACTGTAAGGTGAAGTAGGAAGTTAAAAGAAGGAAACTGCTGATTGTGATGATAGGTCATAGAACATTATTATTATAGAGAAGACATTTCTTATGTTTTGGAAACAGTATAATTCACAATACAAAAGATGTAAGGTAATTAGGAAAATTCTATTAAGTTTTATTGCCTCTATCATATTAATAACCTGTAAAATATTAATTGTTCTACAAGATTAACACTACTGATTTATAGTTCTTTTAGAAGTCTGCCTTTCTGCCGTCACAAACATTGTGGCTTTTGATGGGAAATATTATCCTGGGTCTTTACTGGCTAAATGAAAAAAATGAAAGGGTTTAGTGGGCAGGACATTAAAGAGGGTAAAAGGGTAAAAGCAGAAACTGAAAATTCAATATAATGTATTTGTGATAATTAGAATTCCACTTTCAAATCAATGGTTTGATGTGGCCAAAAGCCACTATGGAAGATAACATGTTTTTTAAATTCTTCTTACTAAACAATTTTTAAAATAGCCAAAGAAGAATTATGGTCTTTCTTATCAATGCAATCCACCTTTTTTTATGTTCCTGTGCTGGGTTGAGTCAGGAAAGGGTTAACTCCCTTTACTCTGGTTGCCAGGGAACTATGTTGCTGAACACTAAGTGAAAACATTGATAAGGCCTCAGCTGGTGCTGGGGATGGCTTGTACTGAACTCAAGGTCTTTTGTCTGCTTTGGACACGGTAGCTGACCCAGACTGACCAAGGAAGTTTTTCATTCCATAGTCCGTCATGTTCCGGTATCTCTTGGAGTGGGGAAGGGGGTCCGGTAGACATTACTCTTCCCTTCTCTCTCTCCCTTACTCCCTTGCTCGTCTAATCCCAGGCACTTGCTAACCCTCCTGCGTTAGCTGCTTTGCCAACTCCTGTGCTGCCTCGTTCGTGTGGGAGCTGGTGGGTTGTTCAGAGTTTCTGGCCATTTTATTGCTAATAGGGTTCACTTGGAATCTGCTGCATTAACTCCTGGGCTCCGGCCTTCAGGCTGCAGCTCTGAGGCTGCGATCGCTCTTGGGCTGTGGTTCTTGGGCTCTCTGCATCTGATTTTCATCCCTCAACATCTGGGTGTGCACTGGTCAGTGGATGGTGGGAAATTGTATCATATTGTGTGTATTGCACCATATATACTACTTTCTACTATTTTCATTATTTATTATTAGTAGTATCTGTATATATTGATTTAGATTTAATTAGTAAATAGTTCTTATCTCAATTTTACGAGCTTCCTTATTTCTTTATCCTCCGATTCTTCCCCTTCACTGGAGGAAGGGAGGGGGATTTGTGAGAGCGGCTTTGTGGTATTTTGCTAGCCAGAGTCAAACCACGACAGTTCCTTAACATATAGACACATATTAAAACTTTATACTCACTCTGAAATATTTTTACACTCCTGATTGATAGGCCATATCATGGGCATAAATTCTCTCAGTCATTATTCCCATTGGTTAAGTCACCAGGGAACAATATGCTTGAAAGTTAGCTTTAAATATTTGTTGTGTTGTACTAACACTCAATGCTTTGTGTTTTTATTAAGAGAATGTCAAGGAAAGAGCAATATTAAAGTAATAGATCTTCCATGCAAAGAACAGTGCTAAAGAATTCATGTATGTGTGCACTACCAGTAAGGCATAAGCTTCATTCCGTGTGTTTCGCAAATGATTCGAGTCTTAACAAAATGCTTCCCTTCACCATACTGAAGTATGAAGATTTGAAAGATTTTTGTGAACTACACATAATCAGCTGCTTCTTGACATGCTTATTGAGGTTCTAACATGACTACTTCTCTTTTGGTCCTTGTTCACTACTCTACTATTTTTATCTTAGTAAAATTTGCCATTTAAAACAGGACAGTTGCAAAATGTGTTCAAGGAAGGAATACCCACTGCAATCTTTCTTTCTAAAAATTACATAACCAGGAGACCTCAGTAGAAAATGTGGAAAAGAGAACAGGGCTTAAATGCATACGTTCCTCTTTAGTGCCACTTTGAGAGTTTTAAAATTCTTGATAACACTTAAAGGCAGAATGATTCTGAGAGTGTTTTACAACACAACTGATATTTAATTAGCCTCAAATCTGTGCTAGAAAGGCATATTTGTATACCCAGAGCACTACTCTATCCGAGAGTGTGCATATTAGTGTTTATTTCACCATTCTGTCTCTCAGTGGTACATATTATGGAGTGCTGTGTTTGGGGCAGGGAGAGAACAATCGACTGGAAAGGACTCTGGTGAGAACACAGCACAAAAATATAATTCAAGGACAGCTACTAAAAATGTTAAAATGACTGTTCACTACTGCTGCTATTTGAAATATGGTTGTTAAGATTTTAACATGTATATTGCACGCACATGTCAGCAACTGTGTATAACTATCCTCAAATTGTTGATGCCTTATGCACGTCTACTCTCAAGTACCGAACAGTGGGAATGTGTATAACCGGCCTGCCTCACAGATTTGCACAGTAACATGTTGAGAGGAACAAAGGGCCAGTTGTAATCAATCAAACTTTTACTTCCAAAATATGAAGGATTTTCAGTATACAAACAACAGAAACAGTGGAATACCCTGTTCTTTGCACTCCAGTTTTTCAGGCTACGAATCAGGAAAGTGAGCTATCTTAGTTGCTTTATATTGGTAATGGGAAGAATAGCCTAGTGACTTACATCCCTGACTTCTATCACTGAGAATTTAAAGCAGCTGGGTAGTCAGTTCACAGGTGTATTCATTTGTCCCCTCACCCTTGAGCACAAATTACATTAACATAGTCTCCATGCAAACAGCTGTTTTGTATGGTGTGAATATGGTTCACTAAATTGGGGTTCAGTCCTACTAGGTTAACTACATTTTTCTATGGCCCTTATGATTGTCACATGTAATAGAAAAATGCATGAGAGGATCCAGCAAGAAGAAAGATGAAATATTTGAGGTGTGGAATTTCCTTCTGGAATGGCATTAAGGCATTTAAAAAAAAATAACCACTTCATTTCTACAAAGATGTACAACAAGGCTGTGGGCGACAACTGAACACTAGTCCAGAGTTAAACACAAGTGGATTCTCTGCATGAATATTTCTATCCTCCAACAAACGAAGTGAATTGGGCATTTTTGCACCACTGACTGTCAGCTGTTGTCATATTTCTGAGTGTGTGTGAAGAGAGGACATAAGGAGGAAAAAAACACTTTTTTTTTTTTTCTCTTGACAAAATGACCAATTTTTCTTTAGATTCTAGAAGCTCTTGGCTTTCTGCAAACACACTGTGAAATAAGGAAAATTAATATTAATTTGGATCAAAATAATATGTGGAAGGATTTTTCTCTAGTCCTTTGTTGCTCCAACCAAAAGTTTGAATAAAGATCTTTTTTCTCTTTTAAACCTTAGATTCTCTTTTAAGCCTTAGATCTAATTGGGGACGTGGTGGGGGAAGGGGGGAGAAGGAAGGGAGAGGGGAAGGGGCTTGTCCTGTACAAAATTATTCCTTCAGAATATGGTCTGCCTACTTTCAGCTGAGTAACAGGCTTTGCTTTCCATGTTAAATAACCCAGGAATATTTATTACCTCAAGCAAGGAGTTAATATATGATCTTAATTATAAAATGCTCTTAGATAAAACCTGTCAAGATCTCAATAAATGGATGCAACTCCCAATGTCTCTGATTAGAAAAGTAAATATAATTAAAATTACTATAGTCCCTACATTTAATTATCTATTCATGAACATTCCTTTACATCTTTCAACATCATTTTTTAAAGAACTTAGCACATCTATTAAGGGTACCTCTGGCTATATAAAATACTGAACAGGCATAAAAACATTGACTTTACTTCTTAAAAAGTGAACTAGTTTCATCAAAACTTTCCTATACTGAATTCAAGGCTCAATAAAAATATATGTAGACAGAATTAAACAAAGCTCCACATAGAGCTGGAGATGTGGAGACTTAAGTGAAGTACTGCTGGGGAAGTTATTTACCTATTTAATTAGTCCCCAAAATTTCCCAACAGATTTTTTGTCTTTGCTTACAACACCAATGGAGAACAAACGAAAAAACATGCAATTATTATGACTGCAAAAGAGTGCTTCTAATTATGAACCAATGCAATATGATTAAGTGTGTAGGGTTTGGGGCACTTAGTAGTAGAAGGGAGATGCCTGATTCTTTTCAAAGAGATGATAAAAGAGAAAAAAATCGATGTTTCACAAATGGCCTTTTCAGAAGAAATATCTCATTCAGCACTTCCTATTGACCAGAGCTGTGTCTTGAAATCAGAATCTTGTTTTCATTCCCCATCTCTCTGAGACTTTAATACTTGGGACTCTTGGTTTGGCAAAACTATTTGCAAGGTCTCAGTTAATATTCCTGGTCCCCAGCCCTCCTCAGAATGATTAATTTTTGTGGATGCATCTATATCTTTTTACACATTGAACCTTAAACAGATATTAAAGAAGTTGCATGTGATAAAAATAGTAAACAACAGAGACTTTGAAATTCATATGCTATGCAAGTGTCAAATAGTGCTCACCATATTTTTAGGTAGGATAGGAAAACAGGAACAATATCTTGTTGCAAGATGCATTAAAAGAACACAAGCTATAAACACTGGGCTACCTGGCACGGATCTTTTGTTTGCCTTGTGTGTGAGCCTGCTTGCTTCATCAGTTTCCCTGCTCCCTGATCAGGAAGATAAAAATATCAAGCTTTTCTTGATCATCTCTTCCAAGAAACAGTATATTTTCTGAGGTAAAAAGTTCCTATCAGGCATTTCTTTACCATGCTTGACACCTCCTCTGAATTTAACCTTGTGGGTGTGACCCACTTAAGGATTTTTGAGGCCAGTCTGCAAGATGTTTATGTTGTTCTGTTCCTCAGCCTTCTGTGAGATAGTTCCCTTAATAGTCCTCTTTGCACCATACCTTACTGCAGCAGCAAATAGCACAGAACATCAATTGTCTCCATCTGTGAGCATGCCACTGACTATGCAGATATCTGTCTTTTTCAGAATTCTTCTCTGAAAGTATATTTCAGGTGGCAGCAAGCATTTTGCCATGTTAGAACTATTCAGCATGTAAATGTTGTTAGGATGCCTGATCTAGCGGTGTGAAGACACTTTCTTCAGATCCAAGAGATATTAGTTCAATTTTTTTCTGCACAGTATGCATAGCAGATTGCCTTTGACCAGAAACCTAAGCTTGATAGGACTCAGACGAGAATTTCCATGTTCAGCACCTAAATACAATTTAGTTTTCAATATTTGGGTGCATACCCAAGATACTAGAGCTCCATGATGAATTTCACTCTTCTGCAGCTTTCAAGCTGATGTGGATTCCAGTAGTCTGAGTGTTAAGAAGAGTGTTTAACATCGCACATAAATGCTTTAACAGCGGACCAGTGCCTATCGACCCATTGTGCTTTAGATCCCCAACAGCAAAATGGTGAAGCTGAATTTTGTTAACTTATGGGAGTGTGGTGAAGATGCATCTAATAATACATGCCTTTGAGGTGAGCAGGTGTTCAGAGAATGCTAATATAATTCATCTAGAAAACCTAAGTTATTGGCTTGAATGTTTCTGTGACTGATGGATGAGTCTGTAATGCCTTTGTTTTCAGATACATTTTTTGCATTTAGAAGACAAGCTACTGATGTGGAAATAGATTAGTGTCATTCTCAGTATTATGTCCCCAAACTTTGAGACACTTACATAAACATGCCTATTTCAGCTGTTACTTGCTTTTTCCTGTGTTTATGTCGTTCCGTTAAGTACCTCTATCTAAAAAAAAGGCACTTCCAGGAATTTCATTAAGGTATTGGGAAGCCCAGTGTACTGGAGCTGAACTTTATTCCCAGAACTATCAGCAATCTGTCAGTGGCAAGGTTTCCTGGAATGATATCAAAACCCCTGCCTATAATGGCCAAAGGAAAGGTGTTAGTCCCTCTCCAGAAAATTGTATTTAAGTGTAGTTCACTGGGAGAGTGACAATTGTTTAGAAACCCCACAAGAATATGTACATTAATAAACCTTAGACATCTAGGCGGATCCTAAAGGTTGTAACTGCTGAACACTAAGGTTTTTTGGTATGTCTACAAATCTATGCAGTGGTGGTCTTTAAGTACAGGGAAGGGTAAAGTGAGAATAAAGGTAAGGTTACATCTCTTCTCATGCTGCCAGCTGAGAAAAGTTTGAAATATATTTTTCCAAATATTTGTTAGGTATGAATTGATGGTAAATAGAGAAAGTAAAATGTCAAGCTTCTGTTTTTTTCTTCTTTTGCTGGAAATTGAAATGAACAGTTCAAACTTTTTTATGGAATGAAATTTGCAACAAAAATATGTTCAGAAGCATGAAAGACTTGATTCTAAATAATTAAAACACACGTTCAGATACAAAATGAGTATGAAATATTAAATGAAAATAAAATAATTTTAAATTAGTGGAATGAAATGTTTTTACACCAGTGATATGGATGAGAATGTCAAAATGCTTCACTTTGACACTGATTTTGTGATCGATGTGACACATTTCTGCAAAACATTGAATACAAGAATTTTCTGCAGGAGTTATTTTTTAGCCACCTCTGGCTTAAAAAAAAAAAAACCAAACAAAACATACATTTCTGCAAATAATAATGAAAATTACTTTTTTTACTTAATTAATTCCTGGAAAAAATACTGCCTTTATATCTTAATTCTAAACTGGGTTAACCTGGAGATTGCTAGGGAAGATTCTTCACAAAAGCAAAAAACAAGAATATACAAGGGGATGACAGTTGAAGACAAAAAGGTGGATCCAAATTCCAGTAGCTTATAGAGAAGTTAATTCCTCAGGCTTATTCTCAGCCTTTTGATATATCTGCTCGATTTGTCAATAAGCTGTCAAAGAAGGAATTTTCATCAAAGTGATATGCTTAACCATTATCAATAGATGCAAATTTATATTTTGAAGAACTGAATGTCTCTCCACATTGCCTACTTTACTCAAAACAGTTTTTAGTTACAAACTACTGTTTATGAAAGCAGGATAAAGGCCAAAATAAAAGTAATAATTTTGATTTTACTGCTTCATGTTATAGTAAATGATCACTGATTGGGAGATCTTTGTCTCTAAACATTTAAAAGTACACTGTGATTTATGCCAAGTAGAACACAAACTGAAGGGTAAGAGATCTGTCAACTCTGTGATTTCATTTGTTTTAAATAATGTATTTAAAGAGATATATACCAAAATAAGGAAGATGTGCAATGAGTCCACTAATTGTAGTAGTTGTATTTATTTTCATTCTTTTACAGCAAAAAATCATTTTTGGATTCAGATTCTTTACACCTTCTTTACTGCTGAGATGACTCTCACATAGCAAAGTATAATCGTGCAGAATAAACACAGTATGTGCACCAGTTTTTCTTCATATTTTTTTTCCTTATAATTTCTAAAAGAAATGACATTTTTACTGTTAAGGTATACCCTCAGATTCCCAGTTTTCTGCAGCTGGTGTCAGTCCATAGGAGTGAAATATTACCCACATTAGAGGAAGATTTAATTTAAGAATCACTTAAGTAAGATGAGCATACACAAGTCCATGAGACCATATAAGATGAATCCAAGGGTGCTGAGGGGATTGTTTGATAAAATTGTGAGCCTACTTTTTATCATAATCAAGTTTATGATGACTGGAAAAGGGGTAGAAAAAGGCAGACATGAAGCTTACCCTGAAGAAAAGCAAATGGATAATGACCAGCTTATCTTCAGTCTCTACGAATGTTAAGAAACAAATCTTCCTAGAACTTGTGGCCAAGCACATGAGCGACCAGATAACTGTGAACAACCAGCATGACAAAGGGTAAGTCATACCTGACCAACCTGATTGCCTCCTATGGTGAGGTGACTATCTCTACTGATGAGAGCAGTGGATGGGATTTACCTTGAATTTAGCAGGATTTTTGGCACAACTCCCACAGTATCTGTACAGCTAGATTGGAGATACATGGTTAGATAACTAGTCTATGTCTTTCACATGGTTCAACTTGTGGATCATGACCCTTAATGTTGGCAGTACTCTGCATAATGCAACCCAACAGGCAGGTGGCCCTCTTTGCTATGGACATGTTGCTGACTCATGGTCAGGTGTTGTCCACCATGACTCACAGGTCCTTCTCTGCAGAGCTGCTTCCAGCAGGGTGTCCTCCAGCACGTATTGGTGCATGGAGTATTCCTCCCCAGATGAAGGACTTCCCCTTGTTAAACTTCGTGAGGTTCCTGTCAGACAATATCTTTGCCTGACAAGGTCCCTCTGGATGTCAGCATGCCTCGAGTATCAGCCACTCCTTTCAGTTTTGTGTCATCAGCAAACTTTCTGGGCCCATCATCCAGGTCATTCATGAAGATGTTGAACAGGATCAGACCCACTATTGACCTCTAAGATACACCATTTTTTACTGGCCTCCAACTAGTCTTTGTGTCACTGATCGTGACACTTTCATCTGACAATTTTGCTAGATTTCAATCCACCCCTGTCTGCTCATCCAGCTCATACACCAACACCTTATCTAGAAGGATCTTATGTCCAACAGTGTGCAATGCCTTACTGAAGTCCAGGTAGACAATATCCACTGCTTTCCCCTCATCTACCAGTCCATTCATTTAATCATAGAAGTTGGTAAAGCATGGTTTCCTGATGGTGAATCCATGCTGACTACTCCTGACAATCCTCTTGTCTTTCATGTGCCTGGAAATTATTTCCAGGATTAGCTGCTCCATCACCTTCCAAGGGATCAAAGTGAGGCTGATTAGTCCGCAGTTTTCTGAGTTTTCCTTCTTGCCCTTCCTGAAGATAGGAGTGACATTTGCTCTCCTCCTGTCTTCGGGCATTTCTCCTAGCCGCCATAATCAATCAAAGTTTTACAGAAAGTTGTCTCGTAATGACAACAGCCAGCAACTGCAGGACTCATGGGTGCCTCCCATCAGGGGCCACTGGTTCATGCACATCAAATTTGTTTACATGCTCCCTGACCTGATTCTTTTCTACCAAAAGTACGTATTCTTTGCTCCAGACTTATCCCATAGTTTCTGTGACCTGGGATCCTTGAAGGCTGGTCTTGTTAGTATAGACTGAGGCAAAGAAGGAATTCAGTGCCGTGCTCTTTTCCATGGTCTGTGTATCCAGGTCCCCTGTCTCAGCAATAGACCCACGTTTTCCCTAACCTTATTTTTGTCACCTAAGTACCTATAGAAGACATTCTTGTCTTTACTAGATCGTTTACCATCCATTGCCAGATTCAATTCCAGTTGGGCTTGCCTTTCCTATCCTCATCCCTGGATGCTCAGGTAATGTCTCTGTATTCCTCCCAGGTTACACATCTTTGCTTCCATCCTCTGTATACTTCCTTTATGTGCCTGAATTTATCTAGGGGCTCTCTGTTCATCCAGACAGGCCTCCTGGCATTTTTGTCTGACTCATTGGGATGGACAGCTCTTGAGCTTAGAGGAGGTGAACTTTGAATATTAGCCAGGTCTCTTGGACCTATCTTTCCTCCAGGGTCTTAGCCCAAGGGACTCTTCCCAGCAGATCTTTGAAGAGGCCAAAGTCCACTCTCCTGAATTCCAGGGTTGTGAACTTGCTTTCTACACTTCTTTCTCTCTCCAGGTTCCTGAACTCCACCATCTCATGGCCACTGCAGTCAAGGATGTCTTTGACCATCACATCCCCACTGAGCCCCTCCTTGTTGGTGACTATGAGGTCCATCAGAGCACCTCTCCTTTTTGGTTCCGCTATTACTTGGAGGGGGAGCTTGTCATTGATGCATTCCGGGAACCTCCTGGAATTCTTATGTCCTGCTATTTTGTCCTTCCAGCAGATACTGGAGTAGTTGAAGTCCTTCAGGAGGACCAGGGCCTGTGAACATGAGACTGATCCTATTTGTCTGTAGAGGACCTCACCCACTTGTTCTTCTTACAGCTGGCCTGTAGCAGACGCACACTACAATGTCACTATTTCCTGTCATCTTTTATCTTTATTCATAAGCCCTCCGTTGGCTCATAATCCATCTGCAGGCAGAGGAACAGATTCTATGATTCTACATTTCTATATATTATAGTACACAAAACATTTTTTTTCAACTTTGGGCTATACAACTCTTCCTCTACATGTGAAAGCTTTCTTTACCAATTTTGTTTTTAAATCCCTCTTGTTCCTATGCTTAATACAGTTGATTTATTTTTGTCATCTGGCTTCATCTCAGAGCTTAAATATTACAAATGCTTCCTTGATATTGATATAACCTACTAGTCAATGGAAGGCAGAACTGCAGTCCCTCAAGGTGTGTTTCTGTGTGTGTGTGTTTCTCCATCACATGCAGCCCACTAGGGCTTGGGAAATAGATGATCGTGTACTATTTATATTATTTTGATAGTAATAACTATTTCCCATATGTGCTTTGGAATCCTTCTGTGTACTCAGAACACAGATGTTTCAGGTAACAGTTCTGGAGTTCTTAATCTCCCTCAGAGTGGCATAAAGGAAGAACCTCTGTCCCAGCTAGTTATATTTAACCAAAAAAACCTGACTGCTTACTTGAAATACACATGTATCTGTTCAATCCATCTTAATCCTTTGTTGTTAGATTTTTGTTGTGAGATTACAATTGTTCAAATTCTCACACATCTAGATTGCTGGACTGGCAAAGCAGATGCTCCAAATGGTCAATCTTCCTTGTACCTCTGGTACCAATATAATCTGTATCCAGGATATTTTAAAATTACAGTTCCAATCAGCCATCTTTCTGTTCTGTTCTCAAGTAAGGGTCCACTTTATACAGAAGTACTGAACTGTACATGTGATTTTTAATTTTTTTTCAACTTGCTAGCACTTCATAACAATTTTGCTGAAAATAATAGTCCATTTTATTTCCATAACAAAGAATCTCATTAGATGGTAGAATGAATCATATCTGTGAGACTGTTTCCATATGTGTATATATGTACAAAATCCAGAGTCAGGATTCAACTATGTCAGAGGGAGAAAATAGAAGAAAAATGGGAAAAGTGTAAAATAATTATTAGAAATATAAAAAGTAAGTATTCATATGAGTTTAAATTACTTCAGTTTTAACACGTTAGGTCCTGATGCTGCTACACTGATGCTGTTGTGTCACATTTGTAAGTTCACGCAATAATTAGCAGTCTGACCAGCCTCTTGGGCGGTGCCGCAAGTCACCAAACTTGTATCTTCCTTACAAAAAGAATTGTTCTTATTTTCCAAAAAACAGGGTTGATGCAGAATGTTTAATATTATACTGTTTTTCTATATGTGACACTGTTCTCAAACATCTCTTGTGAGCAGTACAATGTGCTTGACCACATGGGCTTAGCACGTGTTATGAACTGCAAGCGGGCAGGTATGGCAGGATGATTGATTCCCCTGAGCCTACAATAGATATACTCTCTTCCTGACAACATCCAACAAAATGCATTGCTTTCAGCTTGTACTTTTTCCAAAGTGTTTTTTTTTTTAAACAAAACCTTTGAGTTGAAGCATACTTTAGGAATAAATGTTCTGAATCAGCATTATATTTTAACTGCCTGCTGAAATTTAGACACATATGAGAACTGTGCTGAAGCAAAGCATGTTATTTTAATTTCATTTCATTAGAGTTGTAGTACTATAAAAGAGGAATAAAGCAGCAACAAATTAAACTCTAAATGACAAACACATATCTGTAATAAGAAAGGAGAAAATACGTGGTGTTTTAATCATTGCAAGTAATTGGCAATATGATTTTAATATGATTACATGCAATTTAGCACTTTCCAAACTGTGCAATAAGAGATGATCATCAGAATAATTAATCAAAAATATTCTATATTTCCTCCATTTTTGCGATAGATTTAGATCATATCAACCTTATCTAAATGTGTAAGAAACTTATTTTATTTGACCTTCATTAGATTTGACAAACGTTTATCAAACGTGGGGTACAAAAAGCATGATGTATTTCAGGTATCATCATAATTCTACAGGACATTCTGAAACATTCAACACTATCAATAATAGCATTGTTAAAGTATTGTAATAATATATCTCATGACGGATTTTACCTTGCTGTTCCATATGTTCCTCACATGAAATACCTGAGATAATGCTGGATATTAAAGAATATGATCATAAAAGCTTAAGAAAATCCCTGTACCCAGGTTCCATGATAAGAAATCTTGAGGTAATTGAAGCCTATACTATGGAGATTCTGGACTTTGTATAGCATATTGGCTGGTTTTATGGAAGGCAATTTGTATTATTACTGTTGCTATTCTATAGCTAGTTTGAGGAATATATTAGTAACAGTGGGAATATGTTAATGTTAGCATATTTTAAACAATCTAATGTTATTAATTTAGTAATAGTAATTTCTGTTATTCTTGCATTTTCATAATATAGTAAGTTTGTTTCAGTGGTTCAAACCATCTGCTTGTTGATGGTGTTATTTTCAAGCACTATTTTTTTCTGTTTACTGTTTGTATTATAAAGCATTCCTGATGAGAAATTCATACTCATACATCTATTTCTTTCTCATTATTATTAGCAGTTATCATATACCTTTGATGCAATAATACTTAAAGTGGGCTAGGCTTCTCCAAAGCATAAAGTTAACACAGAACATTAAAGTTAGCTTTATTGCATATCTGTTCGGGAGGGTGTAAAATCATAAGAGGCAGAGGTCCAAAAGGGGAGACAATGATAGGAAAGGGGTAAAATAATAAAGCATGCAATGAGATGCAAGTAACGAGTGATACCAGTAGGCAAATACTTTCTCAGTTATCCTATTTGGTTGTTTGACTAAGTTTCTTTTAATTTTAATATTAAATTATGTTATAAAATCCATCATCCCTTTTTGCCCACAGATAGCATCCATAGCAGGATAAGCTTGCTAGACTCACCCATAGCCCTTTTCTCCTGTAAATAACTAAAATAATATATTTCTTTATAAAGTAAGTAAAAATAGATGAAGAGCAGTTTTCAAAATCAAATTTGAATTAAGGAACCACTATGGGTATGTTTGAGATCTGTGGAGATTTTGTAGAAATGAGAAAGAAAAGCAGATTAAATTTTCAAGATCTTAAGAAAAAAATGTTTTCTATTACTTCACTGTGTTTCAGAAGTGGGTGCTTTCACTAGCTTTTCTTGAGCTTTATGAAATAAAAGAGTATGTAAAGGTAAGGAGCCCTATAGATAACTGAGAAGATACCAAACAAAATGTAAAAAGGGCAATGTAAAGAAAGAAAGGGAAGATAATATAAAACTTCAACTCTGTGCTCCAAAAAGGGTGCAAATGGAAAGGTACAATGAACATGTTGTGTTCAGATCAAGGGCTGGGTCAGCACCTGGAGTACTCAGCAGATTCATTCTGTTTGAGCTGGTGAGTACTGGGAAGATTAATGTCAAGGATATTTTGCTAAGTAAGAGAGATGGTGAATGAAGCTTTTGTTGTCAAAGAGAATGTTTGGTCTTAAAAGTATGGTGAGATGAAAAGCAAAAAGACTAAAGGTTTAGATATACAGCATGTACAAGAGCTGCAAATATTTTCTGAGATTGCAAGCCACTATTTTCAGACTCTTACGCTTCAATAGTACTGGAAAAATAAAGCCTTAGACTGTGTTTAATATGCCAGAGACACTTACTAGTTTGTCACAGCAAACACTGACAGCACCTATAATACAGGCATCTATATCTGAATGAGCCAAATGTGTTAATGTAGTCAATGGAGTTTGAGGATGATACATCTCTTACTGAACATGTCATTTGAAATAGATTTGACCAGTAATAAAACACAACCCCCCTATTTTCTCCACCAACTACAAAAAGAACAAAGAGTAGCCATTTGGAATGATTAAGAGATACATGGATTCACAGTAGATTTTAAATTTAAACATGCATCTCAATAAAATGCTGAATTGAATCTAAATATGAGATACTGACTTAAAGCTGTTTTTATTTTTAGTGCAGTTTTTTCATAAGAAAACTAAAATTATTCAATTATCATGCATATACTTGGTAATGTATATAAAAATGCCTTTGGTAAAAGGATAGATGAGAATATATAAATCTACATGAAGAAAGGAAGAGTAAAGAATTTAAAATGAAATTATAATTTTCTAAATTAAAAAAAATCTCTATAAATTCCATAATATCCTAACTCTTCTTCCTCCCACAAAATTATTGCTATTATTCCTGTAATTTTTTAATATCATTGCATGGCCCTAAGAAACAGCTTACTGTTTAATATGCTTAACATGCCAAGCTGTGTTTATATCTGACACTTGTCACTACATTCTTTAATTTAGCATATATCTAAAAAGGAGAGTATGTATCAGAATTTCTTTGGCAAGAGATTTTGAAAAATACGTTTTCTTGCAATGCAGGCATATAACATAACTGAGTATCCCTCTACTTAGCTGTGATCAAATCACAGTTCCTAGAAAAAGAAGGGTAACTTTAGAAAAGCATATTTCAGTGAGCACTGAAGAGAACGACACATGAAATATATTTGCGTCACTTAGAGAATAAACATCCTTCAATAGAGGGATAAGTGAAAGATCTGACTTTAAAGCACTAACCAAACATCTAATCTAAGGTATAGTTATCCATCTTCTCCATTGATTCTACAAGAACCTACATAGATAGATAGTGGTAAGCAGATAGATATAGTAAGAGGGTAAGTAGTAAGCAGTAAAAGTAGTCAAGATGAATCTGTCTTGAAACGTTAGGATTTACTGGCTAGGATTATTAACATAATAAATAATCCCAAATGACTACAGCTATCATTAGATATCAGTTTCTGGTTGTTGTCTCCAGATGATTTTAGACTATGTATTGGCATTTCTAGAATACCTTGTTCTTAAGCTTTCTCATGCTTGTCAGAATTAAAAATGCGAGATTCCCAAAATATTCAGCAATTACAAGTAGATTCCACCCAGACTACTGTCTGTAGGAAGACACACACTGTCTGCTGAAATCATGGGTTTAGTTGTAACCCGTGGGATGTTTGATTAAGAATCGTCACAGGCTAATATTGGTAAGAGAATCAGGCTGAATTGTTCTGTAAATTGAAAGTTTGCATTTTCTTTTTCAAATGCAGGCAACAGTTTTACTCTATACCCATTTGCTGTGCAGATACAAAATAAACCAAGGGAAATATCATGTTGGCTTGCTAGCTCATGTCTCTGTGAATATCGAGAAGAGGTTTTTTTGGCTGAAATTCGCTTGAATAACTAAAAAGGACCTACATCTTATTATGCGTCCCTTACAGTCAAATGAAGATTAAAGCATGCCGTTTACTGGGCCAGTGAAACCAGACTGCCTGGATCAAGTTGACCAGTTCTGTGACACTCACCGGCTCAATGGAAAGGGGAAGTAACCTGAGCCCTTCTTAGAAAAAGATCTGTTCAGGAATGCATTTTTTTTCTTTCACTCTAGTAAACCAGGCTCACTGTAGTCTCCAATAAGCTCTTTATCCAAATGTTATTCTGTTCACAAGAGTGAGGCTGCATTGAGTGAAAAAGATGAGAGATAGAAAACATGTCAGATGTCTTGGTATTTGTCCTGCCACTTTCACTACATACAATGAATGTTCAAGACTTTATTGAGCACCACAACTGGATTGTATCCCACAGCACATCTCCCTTTTAAAATCCAGATTGCAAGAATTTTCTCCATAACCCAAAGCTCCAAAAAATTATGTCTTCTAAAGCTTAGAGATATATGCTGAAAAATTTCATGGAAACTCATGGTTATGTGTAAAATATGTCTGGATTCTCTGCCCTAAAGAATATCAGTCTTTTATCCAGTGCCAGAAGTGCAAAGAAGGAAGTGACCTATTAAAGTCATCAGACTCAAACATGTGAAGAGCTGATCTGACAGGATAATCATGTTCTTTATCAGTTTATACTGCCTGCACAAAAAAAAAAAAAAAGTATTTTCAGTTTTAATCTAAATTCATTAATGCCCCTGGATTTCGGATGCTCTAGACAGAGTCAGCTAGAGCTTATTAATAACTAGTGGTCTTCCAAGGGGACACACCTCTTGCATTGTATACATGAAAACAACTACTATTGTGAGCCCTGATTATGTTTCATTCCCCTCCTATCAACTTAATGTTATTATTATCACTTGCAATGACACTATTGTTCTCAAAATATCATGTCCTTTCCCATCCTGTGTGCCATTTTCTTATTTGTGAAGAGGTTTTCTTTCTAGCAAATCTTTCCTATTACATTGTTAAGGGTTCTGTAAAGACCCAATTGTAACCCTGCTTTTGAGCACTTTTACTTGTAGCTGAGATTGACCAGAGCACTCACCAACTTCAGCAAAAGCTGTCTTGCATCCTTTTGTTGTTTTCTTTCATCTTCCTCCTGCCATTTCTTTGCTACTATATAACAGAGAAGGGTCAAGTCCTCCTCCAGCTCTTTTTCACTACACTTTCATTTGCAGAGGATAGAAAGTTCTGCAAAAGACAGAAAAATACCTGCATAATGCAGAAGCAATGCTCTCCTGTTGTGTATGATCCACCACTTCCCTGCTTAGAGATTATAGTGTAAGGGGGTATCTGATCACTGCATGTTACCATTTTGCAATATCCTGCAGATGAATGCAGACTACTTAAAGGTATTGAGAACTTAAGCAGAAAATGGTGCTAGTT
Organism: Rhynochetos jubatus; assembly: GCA_027574665.1. Lineage (NCBI taxonomy): Eukaryota > Metazoa > Chordata > Aves > Eurypygiformes > Rhynochetidae > Rhynochetos > Rhynochetos jubatus. The sequence goes on from CM050652.1 coordinate 17,591,717, forward strand.
TGAGTTGGGGAGGGACTACATATTTTTGAAAGACCTCATAACAAAACTTTGTTCTTGGCCTTCTGTGACCACAGTCATATTCTCTCATACCTACTCATTTCTAAGGGATGGACAAAAATGCTTCTCCATGAAATTTTGGAAAATTCACATTTCAGCAAAGAGTTTTGGTTCTAAACATAGATTTGATATTATTTACTGGCAAAATAAATAGACTCATATAGAAGGATTTTTGAGGGGCAAAAATTAGCCTCCACCCTGAAAAAAATCAAAGCATTCTGAAATTTGATTAAGGACTAATAACATGTGGCACCATATGTAAGACTGGGTTTTATGTTGTATTCTGTATTCAATATATCTCATCTTTTATTTTGGTAATCATTATCATGCCTGAGGTTTTCTTAATTTCTCCATAGGAAAATTTGTCTTTGGTTTACAAAGGTGTGCTCCACAGAGTAAATGAAATTTATTTTGTTGTGTACTCAAAAGAGTGAATATTTTATGTTTTCACTGAATTTTCAAAATGTTCTCAGTAGAGTTACCATCCATGTGGAATGCCTGGTGTTATACATTGTAATGGAAACTTTCCATATGGAGGAGTACTAAGGGAAAGTTTATGAGTTTTTCAGTAGTCCTGGTTCTTGAAGGCAGAAGTGTGGTTTCCCAGTAATAGGAAATGTATATAATTTTGAAACTGGATCTGCTGCGTGTTAATTAGGATACTTTCAAATAGGGCATGCCATGCTTATGCTATATATCCACAAACTTTGCCATATCATTGTATGCATGTTGCTGTTAAACTAATGGATCTGTTTTGAAGTGGAAGGTTGCCAGTGCCAATGCTTCAGTAAGTGTTTCAATTGCTTACTAATGTCTTACAAAGGTATAAAAGAATCCAAGGTTATTTGGTACTTCTACAATCTCTTTACTTAAATGTTCAGATGCTTGTGTTTGCTTTTATTGGAGAAGTACTTCTTTATGTGCAGTAGCTCAAGCTAAATGAGTGGATTGTCAGTGTCAACTGTTTTTCTTTGCTGTCTTAACTACTTTCACGTAGCTAGGCAGCTGAGACACACAGAAAAATCTATTTTAAAATCTACAGTGATTGCACAGTCAGATATTTGCACAATGTTCTTCTCCTCTGCATATTTATCTTTGACCTTCGGCAGTTACCAAGTATGTAATTCTCCATCTTACTTAAAATGAAACACCCAAGAGATGGAAAGAGGGTTCTAATAAGTATAAGTGACATGCATGACCTAGCTAGAGAGCCAGTGAGGGACGTAATAGCCTTTCCTTGTGGAAATGTCCTCATTTCTGGTTTGTTTCAGTTAATATTCCTCTGAAAATTGTAAAGGTGAAGTCTTGCTGCTTATGGTCAAACATAGTACAAGGCCATAAATATACCAATGAACTAAATCTTTGAAAAAATCTCCATCAGCTTTTCATTATATTCTTTCAAAGAATGTGGCTATTCAGATTTATTTTTAAATTTCTGTAGGATGGTCCAAGTGCAGAGTGATAATCGTACTTCTGTTAAATAAAAGCAGCAGTGAAAGAATTTGCAGGCTATTGAAATGAAGCTCATCCTTTGCCTTCTGTAGGCCCTTCTCATTCAGTTCTCCTTCCTCACACACAGACAATTTTTGGCAGTGTATTTTTAAGAGTCTTACGAGTTTTCTCAAAACAGAGGAAACTCAGTGTCATTTCTGAGATATCAGAAAAGACTGTGACAGCTTCTCTTGGGGAGCTGGGCCTCAGCTTTTTATCACCACCTTAAAAAACACTGGCAACCAATGCAGTTTATAAATCATAAGTGTAATATACTATCTTGAAAAAATACTGTCTAAATAATTAAGCAACAACATTCCTTCCCTGCTCCAGTTTCCTGCAGTGTGAAGATAGGCATGGTGTATATGTGCACAGTGAACTTCCATAACGAAGTTAATTGCACAGGTGAAGTGAAATGCATGTAGGAAAAAAAAAAAAAAAGGCAAACAGAATATTTGACAGTCATTGCTTTTCACTATATGAAAATAGATACAGAAATAATATGACAAGTTGCACACTCTACAAAAGAAACTGTAGAACAGTGCCCCTAACTGGAGATGGTATAACATAGTGGTTTCTTTTTGGTCTGGTTTTTGTTTTGAATAGCAAAACAATTACACATATCCTTAACCTTAAGTGTATGCTTGTCACTATTAAGCAAATGCTTAATTCCACTTTTAAGGAGTTTTTATGTTTAAGGTCAAATATATGTGTAGGTCCCTCAAATTCAAACTCACATTAGTATCTTACAATTATACAATAGGGAGAAGCTTTTCATTTTTAGCAAGTAAATAAATGTTGAGAAGCCTGAAAGCACTTTTACTGTTTTTTAAACAACTGCATTTCTGTAGACACAACATAAATGAAGGTCTCTGTATTAACTGTTGGGAAAAAAACAACCTTATTCCTCACGACAAACACCACAGAATCACAGAATGGTTAAGGTTGAAAGGCACCTCTGAAAATCATCTAGTCCAAAGCCCTGCTCAAGCAGGGCTAACTAGAGCTCCTTGCCAAGGCCCATGTCCACACAGCTTTTGAATATCTCCAAGGATGGAGACTTAACAACCTCCCTGGGCAGCCTGTGCCAGTGTTCAGTCACCCACACAGGGAAAAAACCTGTTTCCTGATATTCAGTGGGAACCTCCTGTGTTTCAGTTTGTGTCCATTGACTCTGGTCCTGTCACTGGGCACAACTGAGTCTGGCTCCATCCTCTCTGCAGTCTATCTTCAGGTGTTTACATACATTGTTGAGATCCGCCTGAATCTTCTCTTCTCCAGTCTGAACAGTCCCAGCTCTTTCAGCCTTTCCTTGCAGGAGAGATGCTCCAGCCCCTTCATCATCTTTGTGGCCCTTCATTGGACTCTCTCCAGTATGTCTATGCCTCTCTTGTACTGGGGAGTGCAGAACTGGACACAGTACTCCTGGTATGATCCCTCCAGTGCTAACTAAAGGGGAAGGATCACCTCCCTCAACCTGCTGGCAATATTGTGTAATGCAGCCCAGGATACCATTCACCTTTGCAGTGAGGACATATTGCTGGCTCATGTTCAACCTAGTGTCCACCAAGACCCCCCAGGTCCTTTTCTGCCAGGCTGCTCTCCAGCTGGATATTGTGCCCCCATCCTCATCATCATAATGCAAGAATTTCTCGGTTTTGATACTCATGATAAAATTTATTACAGATCTGCATTAAATGGCACGAGTTACAGAAAGTAATTCCTAATAAACTGTCCCAAATAGTAAGTTCCTAAATTTTATGCAAATCCATTTTGAACACATCTAATGGATAATTGTAAAAAGCTTAGCAGTTCAATTTTATTACCAAATAATACATGGTTATCCATACCATATTTTTATTGGTTCACAACGGTAATAGTATTTGATATACCATTATGTAAATTTTCCTTTCAGGAAATTCAAAGATGTATAGAAAAGAATATTTTTACACAGAAAAGTTAGTTGAAACTTCTCTCAGCCTTTGATGAACATTTTAGTGAAACTAAGTTTTTGGTTTATCTGCACTGATAGGATCATCCTAAATTCTTACAATGGGGGTTCCATCCTGAAGTTCTGTAAACCTCCACTGCTGAATATCACCCATCTTGCATGCCAAACATGATATAAAAACCATGATATATTCGACTTCCCTTTGTGAAAGGAGATAATGTTCCTGCTTTGACCATTTCTTATGCTTTCCTGAGCAATTTTGAACCAATCCTCTCAAGCTGAAGGATGGTAGGGATACCAGAACTGGTCTTACACTAACACTTTGTATGATGAGAGCAGTGGTTCTCTACTACATCTGCCCAAGTGTATCAAATCCCTGGTTGTTACTTTAGCTTGTAAACATTTGAGGACATGAACATCTTCATATACAATTTGAAATCTCCCAGTAATATTAGATCTGAAATGGGACTTTCAAGAGCTACAGTAATAATAATAGAACTAATAATTCTCATGTCCATTAAATGGTAAGTATGATGATAAAGAGGATTAAATTTTCTACTAAAAATATGCAATTATATTGAAGAGAGACATGAGAAAATGATGTCTGATTTCTGTGGTCTGACTATAATGGATTAAAACTTCAAAACATGAAAGAAAAGTGACAGGAGTTCAGCAAAAGACTTTGACAACATCCTGGGGAATTAAATGTTTTCCATTTTTTAAGAACAGATTGTGGGTTGCTGCTTTCTGTAGATAAAAAAAAATATGAAAAATTATTGGCATTCTTTTTTTGCCAGTTTTGTATCCCAACAGACACATTGCTTTTAATGTTCTATTGGTTAAGATAATCTGTGGTAAGTCAGCCACATTGACTATAGAAAATATGATGTTTAATTCTTATGCAAGAGAAATAGGTAACATCTAAAATTATTTCAATATGCTTCTCACAAGATGATTTTTAAAATATGGAAAATATATGAAAATTAATGAGTAAAGTACAATGTAATAAATGGAATGTTCCTTACATCTTATTTTAAAAATTATCAGGAAAATTAGCAGTATACCAGTGCAATGCATCGTTGATTCTGTTTGAATTTTTAAATATATTTGAACATGATTTTTACAGGATCTTGTGTGTGGTGATAAAAATGGAATAGATATTGAGTTGCTTAACCCAAAGAAAACTCAAAATTACATTAGAATTTATTTCTCTTTGTTATTATTAATGTAATGTGCAATTGCATATGGTCTGCTGTACCTTTAAGTACCTAGTTCAATCACCATAAGAGTACTTAATGGAACAAGACTCAGCTGTGCTGGATGATATATAAACACAGAGAAACTTGACATTCTCCATACTCTTCTAATCAAAAGGCAAAGAAACTGATATGTAAGTCAATGATCTTTGGTGGGTGGGAATTCTGAGCACACAAGGCACAAGATTCCTGTTAATCACAAGCAATCCAGTTAGTCAGAGAGGCTGTAATTAAAGAAAATGGAGGTGACATGTATGCCTAGATAATTAATGGCATGAAATCATTGCCATTCCTTTAAAGAAGAGTTAAAAACATAATATAGACTTTGAAGATATAGATAGAATAGACAGTGAGGACAATTGTTATAGACAAGGCATTAGTTAAAGTATAAGATCTATTTTGTGATATGTTCAGAGGAGAGATGTGCAAGGTTGAACCCACGTAAGCCACTGGCACGGCTGGTCTGTGTGTCTGAAAGCAAAGTGCTGCCTTCAACAGCACCTACATAAAGGACCCACATAAAAGGCAAGCACAGACAGCCAAGTCCCCTCCTCTTGGGCTGGCAGAGGCAGGAGGTCACTACTGCAGGCGCACAGATGGCACTTTTCAAGTTCACAAACACATACACATTTGTAGATACTCCAAGTACCACCACAGCTCTTCTGTGTGTCTGGCATCCCTGCCCATATCCTGGGCCCCTTTACACATCCCACATGAAACTTTTTTGACACCTGGTCCAGTTTGGTGTTTGCTGCACACACAGAGCACCCACACATTCATCACACAGCACCCCACACTTGTTCCCCATATATCTACAGGCACCCTCCACTTGCCATATACTCTTGCCCTAACCCAAGGACTTCTACTCACCAGCTGGTCCAGACTGAGTTTTGCTCCCACACCCCATGCATACCTGATCAGGGGAAGACACAGGCACTCCATTCCTCCAGCAGCTATCACCTGGCACATGGGCTGTGTCTTGTGGTCCTGCTTCAACCACAGGTGTTGATCCTCTCACTCACCTTGCTCTCATTTGTCCTCTCCAGTAGCTGGTTTTGGGACACACAGTTTGTTCAGTCAATGGCTGGAAATTAAAGACCCTCACTCGCTCCAGTCATTGACACTAAGAATCTACTCGCTGCCGTTGCTGACACCACAGGTCAGTGACACCCATATCCCTGGTCTGACCAGTATCTGGCAGAAATTTTTATTTGCACATATACAGGCCTTGCAGCACACACACATACACACAGGATAGAGAGGGAGGTTATGCAGAGAGATAGTTAAGAAAAAGATTTAATAAGAAGATATAAGAAAATAGGACAGACAGCAGGGATCAGGTGCAGGATTTAGCCAGACAAGCACACTGACTGGCTGTGTTTTATATATGAGGGCTCCTTTTATACCCTTTTATGTCTACTCCCTCCTTTGTTCCTCCGTGCTCCCTCTTCCCCCCGTGCAGCTCTCATAGATTTGTACAACTCTATCGATTCCCACACACTTACAGTCTGGGATCCCCCTGGTTTACGATCTCACCATTTGTAAAGTTCCTGGAAGTGGCACCTGTAGTTTCTTGATAGCCCAACAATTAGTGTAAGTGGTGATGTTTCTTTCTTGTCATTATCTCCATGTTTGTTTTGTCAGGTCTGTGTATTTGTACATTTTGCTTCTGATTTCCTCATTTTTTTCCCCTTAGTTTCCCAATTTCAAAAACTCCCTGGAATAAACATTCTTACACTCTCACACACCCTCATAAATTAGCGTATCTGACAGGTGTGGTTGTGGTCATTGTATCCCTTACCATTTGTCAGTGAGGTTTGTGCTCTTACATGTTCTTGTTTATGGCTTTATCCTTTTCTTATTATCCCTTGTTACAATGAAAAAGTTCCATGACCGATACCTTGAAAGAGCAGAATCTATCCGCTCACATAACCTTACAGAAATATATATTACAAAAGCAGCTATTTGGCTGTTGGGTCCCACTAGGACTCAGGCTCTGAGGTTCAGTAAAAGATCTTTTGGATCCCTTGGCTGAAATGAGAGACCTTCCAAAGCACATACCTGCCCCATAAAAGGACTGAAAGTTCATAGGTAGTCACTAAACACTTTAAAGTGTGCTACATTTACCAAATTTAGAGACACTTTGAAAATATGGTTAATAACTTGAAACAAAACAATACCGTATTACAGTAATAGCCAGATGCTATAGCCCAGTACTCCTACCAAAGGTGTCTAAGGCGCGTCAGAAACTATAGTAAGCATGTATATGACAAATTGAAGACATCACATGCAAACATAAGAATTCCAGTTAATCCTTTCTCAAAAGATTTGGGAAGTGGTGAGGACTGGTTGCTTTTTCCCTAAGACCCATTTTTAGATTTCTCTCATATCTTTGTAATAAAGGTCCTGCAGTTTGCAGCCAGGAGGAAGAAGATTGCCTCTAGCACACAGGTATCCCAAACCATACATCAGCATTAAAACCATCAATATTAACACAAGCACAGTTTAACATTTCTGCATTTACACCTATAGGCAGAATCAAAATATTCATCTTTCTGGTTCCTGTTTGGTGTCTTATATTTCTGACAAACAGAAGGGAAAAACAGGGACAGATGGAATAAAAATTAAATTATAATTTACTTTTTCCTTACCACTTCACCAGTTTGGAGCACAGTATTAAAACTGCCACAATATGGTGCTACCATGCAAGGTATTGTTTATAGCATTGTTAAGTATTTTGTCTTGAAGTAGTTTTGCAACAGGTAATAAGTGTCACCTGTAACTTGTCATTATATGATGCTGAAAAAGATTATTGTTGCTACTAAGAAATATTAATATGTATGAAGTACGTTGTAGTAATGTATTTCTTACTGTGAAGAGCTGTTTAGTTACCACTTCTGAATTCTCACCCAGGTGTAGGTAAATTTAAAACCATGAAAGTAATTCTTGTATCAACTTGTAATCTGCACTCATGTCTTCATAATTACATAGCCTGCTGACTCAGGTCAACCAAACATGTCAGTCTTCAGTTTGAAACCTATTTACATAGTTCTATAAATTTTGAAGAAGAGTATTGGTAAGTGCACACCCAAATATCGATACAGTATATTTCCTTCACACTGAAGCGCGAAGGTCCCTCACTCCAAACCACAAACCAGATAATTAAGACTGTTGTGAACTACAGTTATTTTCCAGGTATCTTCCTCAGAATTTACACCAAAATAGAGACAATATAGAGAATTTTGTGAATTTGGAGTATGCAGGTCAAACAGTTGAACCGAAGAAGCAAAAGAAACTTTCCCATGGAGATAGGAAAACTCAAGGGAAAATGACTGGGACAAGAGACACCATCCATATCCTTTCAACAAGAGAGTCCCTTCTCCCAATCCCAGCTGGAGTGCAGAAGGCATGATAGGCAGAAGTATTTATTCCGACAGCTTAATTGACTTCTAATTTCAGTGCTTGTACCCCTCTATACAGGGGCCCTTAGGCTTCTTTATCTGTCTTTCCAGAAAACCCTTTGGTAACAGGATAATTTCATCAGACCACCAAAGCCACACCATTACTCTCCTCATCAGTTGGGCAGGGGAGAGAAAATATAATGAAAACTTCATGGATTGAGATGAGGACAGGGAGAGATCACTCAACAGTTACTGTCACAGGCAAAACAGACTTGACTCAGGAAAAAATAATTTCGTTTATTGCCAATCAAATAAGAGTAGGATAATGAGAAGATAAACCCAAAATTTAATACACTTTACCCCCACCCCTCTCTCCTTCCCAGGCTTAATATTACTCCTGATTTCTCTACCTCCTCCCTCTCAGAAGCGCCGGAGGATGGTGAATAGAGGTTGTGGTAAGTCCATCACGTCTCTGCCACTCCTTCCTCCTAAGGGGAGGACTCCTCACACTTTGTCCCTGTTCCAGCATGGGGTCCCTCCCACAGGAGACAGTCCTCCACTAACTTCTCTAGCAGATCATTCCTACAGGCTGCAGTTCTTCACAAACTGCTCCAGTGTGGCTCCTTTCCATCAGGTGCAGTCCTTCAGAAGCAGCCTGTTCCAGCCTGGGTCCCCCTGGGGGTCCAAAGTCCTGCCAGTAAACTTGCTCCAGCCTGGGCTTCTCTCTCCACGGGGCCACAGGTCCTGCCAGGAGCCTGCTACAGCGTGGACTTCCCATGGGGTCACAGCCTCCTTTGGGCATCCCCCTTCTCCGTTGTGGGGTCCTCCACAGGCTGCAGGTGGGTCTCTGCTCCACTGTGGCCCTCCATGGCTGCAGGGCACAGCTGGCCTCACCATGGTCTCCACAGCAGGCTGCCGGGGAATCATTGCTCTGGGCCTGAAACACCTCCTCCCCCTCCTTCTCCACTGATCTTGGGGTCTGCAGAGTTGTTCCTCACATATTCTCACTCCTCTCTCTGGCTGCAATTGCTCAGGGCTTTTCTTCTGCCTTCCTAAATATGTTATCCCAGAGGTGCTACCACCGTTGCTGGTTGGCTCAGCCTTTGTCAGTGACAGGTCTGTCTTGGAGCTGGCTGGCATTGGCTCTATCACCCCTGTAACCTCTCCCACTACCAAAACCTTGCCATGCAAACTCGATACAAATGCATTGTTCAGTTTTCTCCTTCTCTCTCTCAAAGTGACTTTGGTCCTTGTCATGTCCATCAGCACCTCTGCTTGCCTGTCCGGACCCTTTACCTCTGCTATTACTCTATTCACAGTATAAACTGTGGATACTGCCCTTCTTCACCTCCCATTGTGCACCATCATATTTTTCCTTGGTCAAGCTGAAGTATTTCACTTAGAGAGAGTTTTTAGCAGGCTCCTTCCTTGCTGACTTTCAGTTCACAAAAGAAAGGACACTGAGCCCTAGTGGTATGGAGTTTCCTGTGGTGACAGCTTTTCTTAGCAAACAGCTGATGCTGGAGAATTCAATAGACACTTTCTTCTCCCTTTTCACAGCAAATTTAAAGCTTTAGTTTCTTATGGAGAGTTACAGTTAATTAAATAAACATTCAGCTCATTTTCAGGGGATTAAAATATCTAGAGATGGTTCTCATGGAAGGATCTTATCTAGTCTGAATTAAAAGCCTGTACTATGGCTCCCAACAGGTGGAAATAACTGCAAGGGGACATATGAGATTAAATGAATCTAATAAAAATGAACACACTTCTTGAAGTGTTATTGACTTGTAACAGCATCAGATGACAAGAATATTTGCAAGGGTTCAAGAGAAGCTGGGAAAATAAGCCAGATCTAATTGGATAGGTTTGTAATTTTCAGAATTATAAGCTTAGGTTTCAATTTTGAATAAATAATTCACAGCAAAGTTCTCACGAGTTAAATTTGCTGCCAGATCCACCACTTAACTTTGGGACTTTAACATCTGCTTAGAGTATTCCATTCATTTGGCCATCAGAAGGACGTGTTTTGTCAACTATATTTGGATATTAAACACCCTCCCCAAACAACACTGCAACAAATGAAATGTTGAATGATATAGATTTAGTAGACACTGTATCTGAAGCATATACAATCCTACCTCCAGTGTTTTGTTGCATGTAAATAGATCCTCTTTTATATAACAAGGTCTACAAATCCAGTCCATGACTATACACATTATGCATACATGGAAAGCTTCATTATGCCAGCTGGTACTCCTAACATAAAATAAATTTTATACAAAAGACAGACAGGGACTTAAAAATTAACGCAGCTATAAATGAGGAGTGTTATTCCTCACAAGGAATGTTGTTGCTCATAAATACAACAATTATGTCTATCAAAAACTGGAAAAAACCCTCTCCTGAATATTGTATGCATCCTCACCTTCTAGGCTTTCTTACAGATAAACATGGCACTGTATCAGTAACATCTGGCATAAGCCAAATGTTTTGTATGGATGCTGTACTCCTTCAGCTTTTGTTTTAGTGGTCCATTATTCTCCTGTTGTCACAATTAAAAATAGTATCCATACTTGAGGTAATGTCTCTTTATTTCAAGTTGCATTTAACTCTCTGATAACAAGGGTTCCTTTCTCTATATTTATATATGTACAAGTTCACAGAAAGAACAATTCTTATCAGCCCTGCAAAACTGGTGAGCAGAGCTTCTTACCCGCAGGCACCATATCCTGATGTGTTATTTCCTTACTGTTCATGCATCTTCTTCCCAAGGCACCCTTTCAGGAGTCACAGTACACAGTACCCAGTCCTGTTGGATAATAACCCCTCTGCTGAGAATAACAATAAATAAAACTCTGGGGACACAGTGAAAACCTAGACTTATCATGAAAGAATGGTTCTGATCCTACAGGATGGGAGATTTTGGCCTAAATTTTCTCCTTCTCTTTTATATTATAATTGGATAAATTAATTTGTTTCTGCAAGACCCTGCTGAGTACTCACACTAAAATCTGTTCCACAACAAGACTGGTATTAGTGACAGATATTTTGGGCATGGTGGGTATTCCTGTCTCTATTCACAGTTAGGAACTGCAGTTTTGTATTTCAGCTCTTCATCAAGAGACTGGATGACAAGTACAGAATGAAGGATCTCCCATGGGAATCTGAGATGTGTTAAGGCAGAATTTACAGAGCAAATCTGGGTTACAGTTTGCCAAAATCCACATTGCTTAAGAATTTGGTTAAGTGCCTGTGTGTTTCCAAATACGGGAAATAAGAGTTGGTGCAGTGTGCATAGTCCTCCTAAATTTTCATTAAAAAATGACCCTATGCCAAACACTTTTGTGGAATACTTTCTATAATTATTTTAAGAACAAGAGCAGACCATGAGATGTGGTGATAATTAAGTGAAATAAAGGGCAAAATACTTTAGTCCAACTACACAGCTACTTAAGGCCAGCTCTCTCTCCTGTGTATCATGGCTTAGTCAGGAATTGCACTGAATGTAAGAAAGAGATGTCACTGCAGTAATATACCACGGTAGTGTCACTTGTGCTCAAGAAGCAATACTGTATGATACTAAATAAGTGCCTGCCATTTTAAAAGAAATGGCAATTGGAAATGAAAATAAAATGTATACCATAAAGATCAAGTTGAAGAACATTTTAAAGTGCTGTTTTATACAGAAGAAACCGTAGAGAAAGCCATGGGTCAAAATCAATCAGTTTTAAAAAGATTACTACTGGCGTATTTGAGGGATTACCTAACCACAAGTCATTACATTCAGAAAATTATTGTGATGTATTTTTGGTGGCTACATGCCACAAATTCTCAGCCATTTCAAAGCTGAAATACAAGGGAAACATCATGTTTTATTACTTCCAGTGATCCATACCTTTAAGCCATCAATTTGATCATTATAGAGGCTACTGAGAATTGGTTGCAGAAGACAAATGTAGGTCACTGCAATCTGCTATGCAGGCACATGCCAGGGTGTATTTCTACTCTTATTGCACTGCTTGTTTGAGAATGTCATACCTCTGATGTAAAGCAAAAATTGCTAGTGCTGCAGAATTTGTAGAAGTGCTGTTTTGGCTTAAACAAATAGTTCAGTTGGTCCAGTTTGCTTTCCTGAAAAATAAGTAACATCCAATGCTTTTGAGAAAAGTAAAAAAAATCTGTAATGCACAACTGCCCAGAGCGAAAATATATTCCTGACCTCAGGCAGTTTAGTGTTTGACTTATGCCCTAAAACATAAACCTCTGCATGCTGTATATCTTATATTACTTGCTTTATGCATCAGTGGGTGATTTTAAAATATTTATAAATTTTTAATGTTTTTTTAAATAAAAAATTTTCCATCCTGATACTTTGTGCCTAGATACTGGTCAAGAGTTCATACAGGACAAATCTCATCTCCCATTGTAGACTCTTTATATAGAAATGTAGCCTCATATAATTTCAGCTTCCGTGGCAGGTTGGAATATAAGTATGTGTAATATTTTCCTTTTATAACACTGACATCCTCTGTGATACCAATTTAGGTTTACGTTTCAAATTTCATAGTGTGATCTGGCAGACAGATTGGAGCAGGCAATATCCAGATCACAGAGCTGCCAAAATACTCTTCAACTGTGTGAAATAAGCCACTCTTCCGCAAAGTCAACATCCACCCATCACAGGAGACACATTGAGCAAGACAGTCAAAGTCCCAGATTGAACAAAATTATACTTCTTTTTTATTTTGGAGACAATATTTTGTCTTATTTTGAGTTTGCTCATTATTTACATCACCAAAAGGCTGTATAGCTTAAGCTGCTCCCTATGGATCTAACGCAGCTAAAGAGCCTGTCAAAAGGTTGTAGAAAAAAGTACCCTATCACTATCAGTTTAAGGAGAAGCTGACCCTTTTTACAGCTGCATGGAAGTAGGGAGGAAAACACAGGAAACACAAGAAGCCTTCCTTCCACTCCTCCTCCCATTGCACTCAAGGAAGTCCCTAGACTCTACAGAGACTTTACATGCTGTGGAAAAATGCACATTCCCAGACTATCCGTAAAGAGGGAGGCAGAGAGATGACGACGTAGCTTTTTCTCCATATTCGACCCAGGCAGAGCTCCATAATGAGCAGCCTTGAAGAGGCAATGTCCTTGTCCTGTCCCTCTCTGTGCTGCCTCAGCTGACACAGAGCTCTGCTCAGGCAGCACAAGGAAAGTCTGTGTGAAGTGGCAACAGACTAGTCCTGCAGTAATATAGGGAAACTGTCTATTAGGGAAACAGAGAAAATGTTTTGCCATGTTTTCACCTGTCTCTGTCACAGAAATATTTGTGTAAAGAAAAGGCTGTGTATGAAAACCAGTATCATGTCTCTGTTTCCCAAGCCAGGGAAACTGAAAGTTTTAAGTCTCTGTGTTTACCTGTTCAAAGGAGGTACTTCAGGATGGCTGATGTTGAAGATTAAAGACAGACCCCAATTTCTCCAGTATGTTTCTAAGATATCAGGGTCGTGAAAAGAGAAGTAGAATAAAGAGAATACAGGGGACAGGTTTAAACATATGAGTGTTAAAAGCTCCTTGAAGAAACTTGAACGTTCCTTTTGCAAAAAGCGTATTAATTCAGCTACCAAGTATATCTGTGAGCCAGAGAGTTCAAAAAGATAAAAATCTGGGGAAGCGAGTGGAAACATATGAAAAGTAATGACAGAATATATAGTCCTAGTCACTTCTACTGAACTGATACATAGCTTGTCTGATATTGTACATGGCTGCATATGAGCAATTTGCACTGAGTATTAGATTAAGCTACATGCCCAATGGCTTATTTCTTGAAATTAGGAAGGACAACCTTTGACCTTAACTATTTTTTTCTAAATTCTGTGAAATGGTTATGACATAAAAATAAAGATAATTAGTATATCCAAAACCAAAATGAAACATAGAAACCGTCCCATCTCATCCAAAACAAATTACCATCAGATTCTTCCTTAAAATATGTTGAAGTTACTCGGAAAATAGTCTGAACTGAAGAGAACTTTAATTCAAAGTTTCAGAGCATTTCAAATTCTTTTGATCAAAGGGAAAAAAAGGTCATTTGTGAGTCTAAAGAACTGGTGATGGCAATTATAAGAAAATTAATATATGCTTCTTCCTCTCCTCAGAAAATAATAGCTTCTTTCAAAGGCATTAGAGTAAAATAGAAAATAGTTAGGTAATTCTGTACACAGTGTTCCCACTAAATAATATATTATATAGGAGCAACTGAGATGAACTCCTGGATAAATTCAAGTAGATTAATAGATCTTTCAGACACTGATTGGATGACCCTTATTGAACTCTGTTCAGTAAATCCTGCTGAAAGGTCCTTTCATTTTCTCTGCAGTATCACAGAATATTATATCTTCCTCCTAAATAAAACCTACAACTTAAAGAAACTGTATCACTTTTGGAAAGCAGAGTTGGAAACAAATTACCTTTGATGCTTTGTTTCACAACTACTTAAAATACCCCACCTACATGAACATTCCACCCATATGAAGAGCTTTTCTTTTGAATTCCATACATATATATGTATATATGTGTATGTAAGAAACCACTTATTAACAATCTTTTATCTTAGTCTTGACTGTGTACAAATTTAGGTAATGTAAGGAAACAATTATCAGTTTACAGCTAGGAACAAAAGGAACAGAGACTTTATGCTTCCAAGCCATTGTAATGACTTTATTAAAAAGTCATTCTGTACTATCCTCATAGAACAGCTGTATTGTCACGTATCAGCATTTTAAGTCAATCATGAATCTAGGCCATCTGACTGAAAGCCAATGTGTAAAGAGTAAAAGAGTAGCAAAAAAAAAAAGACCTAATAATAAAATGAAAGTAACTTGGTAGGATATTCATGTCTGACAACATAGGCTTCCATAACTGAGAAAGCCATTTCAGGCTCCATTCATGTTGGTGGAAGGCTGGTCAATATAGTCAAGGCCAAGCCATGACTTACCTCAACCCAAAGTGGAATCCCACAAGACTCTTCCTTGTCTTTCTAGAAAATGAACAATTTATAGATTAAGTGTTCCTAGATTGGCTGAGAGATTTACATTACAAGACAACTATAAAGACAACAATGAAATTGAAACCTCCCAAAACCAACCCACAAATAAGTTGACTAGCTGTCATTATACTACATGATTTGTAGATCTGTAAATTTGTACTTCTAGTTTTTGAATGGAACATCTTTTGAAAGTTCAGCTTCACGGCACTATTTAAAAACTAGTATCCTTTTTTGATTTATTCCATCATGTTGTAAAATCTGCAGTATATTACAAGAAGTAAAAAAGTAAGGACATAGAACTGATATTATATGCTAGAATTACTGCATTTTCACACCTTTTCAGTCAGGAAAGAAATACAGGGATTAACTTCACAGGTTGTTAACGTCTCATTAGAGAAAGTACAGTTCTGAGTTTGAATCTGGCAGTGTGTGTTTTATAGCTTCTTCATTATGTAAATTTGTTGGTATTTAAAAATTTTCATTTTAGTTTAATAATTAGTTGTCATGTATTTTCAAAGCTAAATACATTCTTCTTATTTTAATGTGGAACATTGGAAAGAAATAATGT
Organism: Rhynochetos jubatus; assembly: GCA_027574665.1. Lineage (NCBI taxonomy): Eukaryota > Metazoa > Chordata > Aves > Eurypygiformes > Rhynochetidae > Rhynochetos > Rhynochetos jubatus. The sequence continues at coordinate 17,607,492 of CM050652.1, forward strand.
ACAATGCAGAAACAGGATACACATCTACACGTGTATTTTCATTCTATTCTATGTTAATGCATACATCATTTTAACATGTCTCTGGACCAAACACAAATCAAAGTCTACAACCTTCGTGGTATTGTTGATGGTTAGCCAAATGAATCTGCACATAGTAGAATATGTAGATTTCTCTGTGTAGACCTGCACATAAATTAGTTCAATTTCTATTAAAGTATTGCTTCATCAATCAGTAACGTCCCAGAGGCCAGTTATGACTGTTACAGAAATTCATCTTTAGAGCAGAGTAATGTTTCATCATTATATTTGTGTCATGATTACTCTGACAGGTTAATTTCAAAGATAAGTTATTGAGCATTCAGGCATATTTGTCAAACAGACAAACAAAAACATTGTGTATATACATTTTTCTGAAACAAGAAGACATAACTATTGAAGAGTTGGCAAGAACTGAAGTTGAAAACATTTGCAACATTCTGTGTCAGAAATTTCTTAACATTCAACCATGGAGAGAAATAAAAAAGAAAAAGTGAGCCTGCACTGAAACCACTAACCAAAGTTCTGTGGAATTCCTGAAGCCCAGATTATACTTGTGCAGTTCTAGCTTTTTGAGTCATAAAAAAATAATCAAAACCAAAAGACATTTTCTTTTTGCTTTTGAAGCATTCAGAAATAGACTTTTCCTTCACACTTGTCACACAGAATGGTTTTCAAAATCCTTAGCTAGAGGATTCCTACACAAAATCTTTCAAATGTAACATCCAACATGACATTCCACTGTGTTCTGGGCAGGCACAATTAAGCACAGTGATTCTGAGAACTAGACATAAGGATGGGATGAAGTAACTAGCCCATTTGTCTAAACACACTCTGTTCTTCACCTTCTTTAGAAGTCCTGAGTGCAAATGCCAGTCACGTACATGTTAGTTCTTTTGTTCTCTAGCTTAAAAATTTAAATACGTGTCTGTGGCTCATTAAAGATATTTATTTTTTGTAAAAGCATTTCTGAATGAGGCAAACCAAAGAAACAAAAATATTACCCTGTTTCCAAGAATTCAGAAAATAACTTTGAAATCTTCAGCTCAAAATCCCTTATCAAGGCATATTGTTCATGAAGTGCCAAAAAGTTATTCCATAAATATCAGCTCTCATCCCAGACATGTCATAATGAAAACATCTAAAACCTTGAATCACTTTTGAAAAAATTGGGCAATATGTATACCTTGCAATAGTTAAGGTTTTCTGTGTGGGAAAAAGAACGACAATCACAGAAGATTAGTAACACTTTCACATAAATGTACACATGCAGAAGATTAGTAACACTTTCACATAAATGTACACATGTAGACATATATATGACTATCTGGCCTGTAATTCATTAAAGGGATTTCATAAGATTTAACACTGAATTAATTATTCATTTATGGTGTGTAACATAACTGTTAAACTTTTATTTAAGATAGCTACACATAGCAAAAATATCAACACAAATAGGCAAAAAAGGGCACAAAGAAGGATATTATCAGGAACTGTGTTTTGTATAATGTTGCAAGTTTTCGTGTTTTTGGAAAGTTTTCAAAATGGACAGGTTTGTAACCTTAAGTAAAATGTTTGGAAACAGCAGGTATAGCTTTCAAAACCAGAACTTTACATGCAGAAACAAATAGTCAGCACATGGTAGCTTCCCAGTCAACTTTCTTGCCTTTGCAGTTTAGAACATATCCCTGTGTCTCGATAACTTAATTAAAATGAGGTTGTATGTGCCTGGAAGAGTCATTCTTAAAGTTGACCCAGTCTGAAATTTCCTGAGACTTCTGTGGAACTTCATCTATCTGTTAAGAAGCTTGAGGTTGCACATGACAATAAATTTGACAGAAAAAAGGTGTGGACAGAAAATAAAATCAGAAGATTAAAAGCAGATTACAACTATCCACCAAAAGTCATAGCTTTAGCTTTCATTCCGTCATCCTGAAGTCCTGATTCTAGTGACTGTAATGAAACATATTTCTCATAGCTGCTTTCGTTGGAGCACTTGTTACTGACTTCAAAAAATACAAACACATTCATTACACACACCTGGAAATATCTTTTTTTTTTTGGTGAGTGTTTCAACAGACCTCTCTTCTGACAGGATTTTGGAAAGTGTTTGTCCATGATCACATGCACCAAACCATACTTGGTTAGATAGTCAGGGCAGCTCGGTGAAAGACAACACTAAAAGGACTAGCAGAGTTGGATAAATTCCGGTAAACGTATTTGATGTGTGGGAGTTTTTTGTCTTTTTTTCTTTCAAAGCTTTTAGGTTCTGTTTATACTACCGCATTTTCAAATGCCCTTCTCACTCATAGTAGTATGAAATATAAGGACTGTGCCATTTTGATTTGATGCTTGATTTGGGTCACTTTCTTTGGACTAATTAAGCCAGTCAGTCTATCCATGGTGCCAGAACAGCAAGATCTGTTGGTTTCTACATCACACAGGTTGTCACTTCATCCATTTATGGCTCATGCATAGGGAGGGTCTGAGGCTTATGCTGTGAGCTACAAATGAATTTCCAAAAATTAAATTTCATTTATCAAATTTTTGACATGTGATAAAAATACCATAAGCACTTTTATATGCCCACTTTAAAATCAATCAAGAATGGTATAACATTGCCTTGTGTCCTATTCCATTGGTGCTGTGATGGACAAATGCTCCACTTGCAAAATGAAGCCTTAAACAGTCCAATCTATTGATGCAGGATGTATTTTATGCTCTGTGGCCATCACTCGCCTTGTGTATATGCTGTGGTCAGCAAAAGGTGTAACAATACATTTTGTTCCTGCTTGGAAGGGCAGAAAAGTGGCTCCCACAGCACATTACTGCAAAATGCCCTGAAGAGTCTTACAGTAGGAAGCAGGCATTTTTATTCACAAAGTGGTGTGTCTGTTCCTTCATTCTATATCATTACTTGTGTCTATAACACGAGCCCTGGTAATATATTGGGTCTTCTTATCCCTAGCATTATACATATAATGAGACAACAGTCCTGACCTGTAACAGAAAGGTCAGGATTTAGCATTATAACTGTTGCTATAATTTTACCCTAATTCCATTGCTAACAAGAGAGTCAGCTACTTTTTGTGTTCACTACACAATTGCAGAAAGCAAGATGGATTGACTTTAGCAAGGAATTAATAATTGGGTGATGAGTGCTTCTTTTTCATGTGATGTGGTACAGTCCTTTCTTGTTTGGATCAACATTCAATTTGAAATAGATTTTTCTGTAGCATTTGCAGGTCAGTGAGCAAAAGCTTTCCTCCTTGAAATACAGGAGCAACTTTTCCATTGCCTGTAATGTATATAGATCTTCACAGTGAAACAACTACTGAACAGCTTCAGCAGCACAGAAAAACCGCATTTGAGGCAATTTTTGGCATGGTAAGAAAGGAAAAGTGAACTGGTCTAATTTGAGGAAAACATGTAAAAAGTTGGAAAGGTATGAATGTTATTAATTTGGAGTTTTATAGTGATTACTTTTAAATATGTTATAGCTATATAAAATATCTGAATATTGTAAAGTGATTGATTTGCATAGGACAATGTTTAAACGATATCTTGTACAGAATTAATTCTGTGAAAGTCTGCTCACATGCAGGAAGCTAAGCGGACAGTAGCCCAGAAAACATCCTCTTAGTGAGCAGAAATGTTGACTTGAATGCTGTGGCTTTTTCCAAGTTATCTGTAAAGGTCTAATCAAGCTCAGAAAAACCAGGATTTAGGCTAACAATGGCATATTCTGAGAGAGGGGAATGAAGATGATGTCATTTGTCAAGCACTGGGGGATCTGCAGAAAGTCAGACATGCTTCTGCGAGCTCATGAATAGTATAAATATTACAAAGGATCAAATTTGGGCTGCTGCACAGCAGCAACAATAAAAATAGGAGAGTACTGGGTAAGATACATACAGGAGGCATGATTTCTTTGCTCTTCCTCTCTGTGCCTTCAAATACACATATTTGAATTGAGCAGCAGGTTATGGTAGGAATAATCTTACCTGCACTCTCCGTATGGTACTGGCTCCAGGATCTGACAGAACACTCCATCCACAAATACAAAAATTAACTGTACAAGGTGTGTTTCTTCCTCAACATTTCCTCCACCTCTCAACTCATTCGCTCACTCCTTCAGAAATACATCAGTGCTCTGGTTATCCTACAGACCTCCTCCAGATTCACTCCCTTTTGCTCTCTTCATGGTGTAGCAAGGCAGCTCTGATTCTGTTTTGCAGAGGGAAAGAAACACATTCAGGCAGTAGCTGCTTCACAAACAGCCTCTCTGTCTCCAGAAAAGAAAAAAAAAAAAAAAAAGAATGCAGGTTAAATGGAATCCTCTTGGGCACCAGACTGAGTACCATCTTAAACGTTATTTTCTCTTAAGAATGAGTTTTAAAGTCTACTGTATTCATAGTCATTAAGTGATGAGCAGTACATACCTGAATTTGTCCTACCTACTGAGGAAACTATACTTGATCCACCTTCTGACTAAGAATGGAAGAATCACAAGAGTCCATTTGAGGAAAGATAAAGGGTTAGTGAACACATGTGTATGTATTTATGGAGGGGAGAAGAGAGGAATGAGGGGAAGATAGATTCAGTCAAGTAGATAAAGAACTCCTCAGAGGAACAATGGCCTTACCCCAATGTCCTCTCTCAGAGTATCCATTGCTCTGACTGAAAGAATCATGTTTTAATTTCTATGTAATTAGCACATCTAAATGACTCCTCATTTTTCCAAACAATTGTGAATTCACTTTTTATGTAATATAATGTTTAATATTAATCTTGATTTATCGTGTGTAAAGTAGGCAATAATGCATATCATATAGATGTCTTCTCTGTGCTTCATTTAAGAAACTGCAGTGTGTGGAATAGATCATTATTTGAGGTAAACAGCAAGTCACATTGATTTACACCAGCTGAGAAAGTGGCTTGGTGACTGTAAATCAGAGAGTTATATATTTAAGTCTAATAAAATCAGAGGAGGATTTAAGGTACTTTAAAATCCGCTAGCTTCAATGTCAGCCAAACAGAAGCTTCAGTATTTCAGTAAATGTGAAATTAACCACAGGGAAGGATGCATGACTATTACTAATCCATAACGACATTTTGTCTTGGAAAGCAGTGATTCAGAGAAGGATTTAGGGGTCACTGTAGCTAATCGCCTTAGCATGACCTTTTAGCAAAATACTGCAGTGAAAGAGCTTAATGCAACCTTCATATGTATATAGTGGGTAATACTAATAAGTGACAAAGCAATTTTGCCAGCGCTATGTAGAGAGGTAAAATTGCTGCTGGAATAGTGTTCTCCATTTTAGTGTCCTCACAGCAAGCCAGGCATGGTAACGTCGTACACAGTTTGAAAGAGAGGTACAAGGTGATCAAGCACTGGACATAAACCTTACAGTGAAAATGGGTTTCCCTGATCTAAGAAGGGTGTCCCATCATTACCCCATCAGTACTGGTGTGTCCTACTCATGAACAAGGAATAACTCACTGGGGATATGATAAAGAGTGGTAGTCTTGCCTGTAGCAACCAAAAAATGGTGGGGTTCAAGATCTAAAGAGGATGGAAGAAGGAGAGCAGCAGAGCAGAGGTCATGGACCTGAAGCAGACTGTGGCCGTACACATGAAGACGCAGGGATCCCAAACACAGGAGAAAATCACAGTGACCCAATGAGCTCGATTTTTTTCCAAACACAATATAAGCCATCTAGTTACGCAGTAGAGCAGAGTGCTTGGCCATGTGACAATTTTAGACATGGCCATCCTGGGCATAATGTGAAACTGCTTAAATACTCCTTTCTCCAAAATAGCAGCTGATTATAAAGGAAATAAACTAACATTTTCAGAGTTTATTATTTTAACAATCAGAAAGTGTATCAAAGTAGGATATGTTGTCAAAGGATTTTTAACATTTGCAAAGTATTTAAAATTATCCTGAAATACAGTTATTAAGAAAATGATGTAATATTTTAATAGAGTGTATTTTCCTAATGATTAGATAACTTTTTAATTTTTTTTTTTTTTTTTTTTTTTTTTAAAGAGTGAAGGCACTGAAGCACTGAGTCCTTGGCACAGTCAAACCCACATTCCATCTTCCAATACAGAATTTATTGTGAGGTTTTTAAAACCATGTATGTTTTAAACATTTCCATTTCTTCCTAAGTGAAGTTTCCAGGTTTCTCCGTTGTTCATGAAAACAAATTCAGCAGAAAGGATGATAATTCCTCCTTTCTAATCCAAGAGGTCTTGTCAGTTTTCAAAAACTTATTACAGTATCAAGCAGGTTGCAATGTAGAAAGCGAGAACAGGAAATTCGTGGTCAGAGCAGCAATGTTGTAAAACAGCACCAGGAAGGAAGAAAAATATACTAATATACCAGTAATTGAAGAAAAATATGTTAACAATTTAAATGAGTGTTTTCCAAATAGAGGATAACATCTAATCACAAAGATACCTTCAAATATTATCTCTGAGTTACTTGTGCTTCTTTCAGAACTGAGAATCATAATCCATGATCATTCCTCTGTTAGGGAAATATTATGATATTATTTTAGTGTTACTATTCACAATGCCAAAGACAGACAGATCTGAACTACCAATTGGACGTGCTAATCTTTGTCCAAAAAACTGTCTATGCAGCTGGAATGTCAGTGAGCTGACCACATATAGTCAGGGTGAATCCAGCCTTTGATCTTGGGCTTCTTGTGCCAACAATCATGCACTTTTAACATATAATAGAAATTGTTTGTTTTTAAATTATTTATTCTTTTGATGACAAGCTATTACTATGAAACCTTCAAAGTGAATTTTAATTGACAGAAACAAAACTTAAAACCAATTCATCTTTTTTTTTGATCTCAATATAATGCTTCAGCAATGAGAAATGACAGGGTGTGAGTAATGAAGCTGTAATTCACACCTTGTGCATGACTAGGTACATTGAAATCTGAGTGTTGTTAGATTCACAAGGTGTGAAATATTATACCATAACTCAGCAACCAGTCAGGCCTTAATTTAATAGAAAAAAACCTATAATTGGAACATGGTACAACAACAACAAGCAAAACTTCACACTACCAACATGGTAATTTTGTGCAATATTACACCAAAACCAAAGGTGTTTCTAGGTATACATTACTCATACAGAAAATATAATCAACATTTTCCTGTAGGTTTTCAGAGGATTCAGAAGTATTTATCTACATGCCACCAGATCAGGTGAGTTCTGAATGATGTATGCTGTGCTAATGTTAACATTAAAAGTTCAAAATGCAGTTGAAAGTATTTAATTTTTGTTGTTCATTACATGATCTTGTTAAAACTTTCACTGAAGAACAAGATTTGCATTGAACTTGGTATAGCTACAGGAAAAATAAAGTACGATTATACTGGTAAGACACATAAGAGCTTAATGCAGCTAGAATTCAATAGATAGAATGGGAAAACCTAATGCTTTAATAAAGATGCCTGTTAAAATTTTAAATTTCACATCTAATTCTGAGCAGTGAAAGAATTAAATGGAAAGCTTTTGGTGAGAGCTGGAGGGTGTTGTTATTTTTCATAGAAAGCAAGCTCAGAGAAAATGTTTGTGAAAGAGGTAGATAGCAAACCATTGAATATCAATATGCATGAAGTATAATTATGCTGTGTGTCTCTTCTTCAATTTCAATAAACAAATTGTTGTATGTAAATAATTATTAAAATAGAAACAAATAATGAATATGTGATTTAATATTTAACAAACCTGTTGAACAGGTGAAAAGGATAATTTAACCTCAATTTTCATACTGATATAATTATCTTAGAACATATTGCTCATGAAAATAATATAGTCATGATATATATTCATTATTTGTCAAACTATCAAACTTTATTTATGTTTGTTTAAAATGTACCTAATATCATGTTTATGCCCACTTAACATAAAATAACTAACATACTGAACGGTTCAAAGACAACAAGTAGAACTGTGGTAGGTTCCAGCATAACCAGTGGTTGATTGGTTGGTTGATTGGCTTGACAAAAGGTGCTTATAGATAATTATCTAATGTCTCTCCTCCTTTTTTTGCAAAATACATTTAGAAGCAAATAACTGCAATGTAAGAAAAGACAATAATATTTAGTGGTTCTAATAACTTCAGGCTGTTACAACAATTTTATGCAATCTTAGTTAAAATCTGCATAACTGAACACTTAGAACAAGTGTTACAAGACAAGAGCCAGAAACTTGACTCACTTATTCCAAAGAACATGAAAAATAAATAGTCATGGAAATTAAGTATTTTCTATTGCACTGGAAACACAATGTAGTGGAAGACAAATCAGATAAATAGCAAAATGTTGACTCTTCAGTCTGGTAATAAGTAACCCAGTCTCTGGTCTGAAAAAACAACTCAGATAATAAGACGAAGAGAAGAGAGAGAAGAGAAGAGAAGAGAAGAAGAGAAGAGAAGAGAAGAGAAGAGAAGAGAAGAGAAGAGAAGAGAAGAGAAGAGAAGAGAAGAGAAGAGAAGAGAAGAGAAGAGAAGAGAAGAGAAGAGAAGAGAAGAGAAGAGAAGAGAAGAGAAGAGAAGAGAAGAGAAGAGAAGAGAAGAGAAGAGAAGAGAAGAAGAGAAGAGAAGAGAAGAGAAGAGAAGAGAAGAGAAGAGAAGAGAAGAGAAGAGAAGAGAAGAGAAGAGAAGAGAAGAGAAGAGAAGAGAAGAGAAGAGAAGAGAAGAGAAGAGAAGAGAAGAGAAGAGAAGAGAAGAGAAGAGAAGAGAAGAGAAGAGAAGAGAAGAGAGAAGAGAAGAGAAGAGAAGAGAAGAGAAGAGAAGAGAAGAGAAGAGAAGAGAAGAGAAGAGAAGAGAAGAGAAGAGAAGAGAAGAGAAGAGAAGAGAAGAGAAGAGAAGAGAAGAGAAGAGAAGAGAAGAGAAGAGAAGAGAAGAGAAGAGAAGAGAAGAGAAAGAGAAGAGAAGAGGAGTATTCTTTAGCTGTGCAACACTTGGAATAAACAATTTGGATTGTCAGATTTACTTTTAGTGGTCCTAGTTATTTACATCACAGGGAACTACTGGACTAATCCCTTTGGGTATTAAAAATGGAACATTGCAAAAAAACCTGTATCAATGGCTTTAATTTTTTGATATATATTTTCCTCCCAGTGTCTGTTTTTCTGCTTGTCAGGTAGTTTGCCCAACTTTCATGTTTTGTCTTCTCACAAACAGCCTGAATTGTTTCTCATCCAGCTGAGAATTATATGCATCATACTTTTCATGATTTATTAGATTACACCTTAACCACGTCCAGAGATAGTAAAATTGTAGGAAATGTACTCATTATTACATCCTTTTAGAGTGTATACAATTATTGGCAATTTCAGTGACTATCATACATGTCTGTATCTTACCCTCTCACACAAAAAATAATAGAGAAACATTAACAGGTGCTGGTTTGTACCACAATACATGAACATGTTGTAGAATGCACTATGAAGTTGTGCATGTCTATTGTTAATTAGCACTTTCCAATACTTTAAGGCTTTCTGTCATCTCACATGAACAAAATAGCAGCTTTCCAGCAGGGAGAATTGGATTGGTATTCCAAAATAACACAGAAGAGTGCACAGACTTATATATGCTCTCTGTGGGGTTAGCTAACTGCCTGTAGAAATTAGAAAACATTTTCAGCTGCTGTATAATACTAGAGAAAAGGTGGTAAGTGCATGCATACAACAGATAAGTTCAATAACTGACAGATTTTAGAATGGCATTCTGGTAAGGAATTGTAGAAGACATTAGATTAACAGGATTTGGAGATGAAGACTGATCTATTTGTTGGATATTTACAGTATTTTTTTTTTCTTAAAGTATTATTTTATTGGTTTTGAATATGGTAAGTTTTATAAAAAGAGGTTGTTTTCATAAACTTTATCTATTTTATTAAAGTTTTTGGTTTGTACTACAAACTTTAAGTGACTCCACAAAAATGGATATGCCTTAACTATCATTATGAACTTATTCTCATTAATAGAATCGTTATCAATTTATTCTGATTAAGAGGTTTAACACAGATTGTTAATAACTAGTAAAAAGTGTTATGTGCCTTCATTGTTTGTAACTAACGTTGCTAGTTGTCTTCTCTCCAGACAGTGATTTCTAATGGCTATGCTTGTCATAGGGGTGCATTGTTGCATTGTGGTCAACTTCTTGTCCATCAGGACCTCCAGTCCCTCTCCACAGGGCTTCTTTCCATCTGATTGTATTCAGTTGTGTGTATTGGTGCATGGGGTTATTCCTCCCCAGGTACAGGACTTGAAATTTCCCTTTTCTTGAACTTTGTGAGGTTCCCGTTTATCCATTTCTTCAACCTGTGGAGGTCCCTCTGGATGGCAGCATATCCAACTGGTCTATCAGCCACTCCTCCCAGTTTTGTTTGCAAACTTCCTAAGAGTGCAATTTGTTCAAATACCCTGATCATTAATAAAGGTATTAAACAGTACTGACCCCTGGGGTACACCAACAGTAACTGGCTTCCAGTTGAACTTCATGCTGCTAATCACGATCTTTCAAGCCCAGCAGTGTAACTGATTTTCAATTTGCCTCACCATCCTCTTACCTTGCCTGTATTTAATCAGTTTGTCTATGGGATTATTATGGTAGAGAGCAATGAAAGCCATGCTGAAGCTAAGATAAATACCCCTTATCCTCCAAGCCATTTTATCATAAAAGTCTATCAATCAGCTTTGTTAGGCAGGATTTCACCTTAAGAACATTCATGCTGCTGCTGAACTCTCTGTCACTTTTGCATCCTTTTCAAGCTTGAGTTTTGTCAGGAATTCCTTGTTCATCCATGCAGGCATCCTGTCACCTTGGTCTGATTTCCTGCTCATTGGGACGGATGATTCTTGAGCTTTGAAGAGGTGATATTTGAAAAACAAGAGGTGATTTCTTTTGTCTTTTGATAGGTCCTTTGAACTATCTCCCATGGATTCTTGCAAGATCTCTGAACAGGTCAAACTCTGCTCCCCTGATGTCCAGAACTGTGATTCTACTTTCTGCCTGGGTCCCTTCTCTCAAGATCCTGAACTCACCAGTCTTACGGTCACTGCAGCCAATGCTGCCCGCAAACCTTTACATTCCTCACAAGTTTGATTTTGTTTATATGCATAATCTCCAGCTCCATGCCCATATCCCTCCATTGAAGTACTCCAGTTTTGTGGGCTATCCCACCACATCTCTGTGATCTTAACTATATATGCTCTGCACCTGTATGCAGACCTCTAGTTCCCCCTGTATGTTTTCCATGCTGTCTGTATCAGTGCACAGCCACTTCAGAGAAGCACCCAGTCATGATGATTTCCAAGGAAAGAAGTGAAACCTTACCCTTACGCTGTTCTCTTAGCACTGCTTTATTTTTGTGCATACACTTGGGGTAGCATCCCTTCTTTGTTTTAGTGATTATAAGACATTTCATGCCCACATCACCCTGCTCCCTTTGCTTGCAACCTGCTTCATTACTTCCTCACTTGATTGTGTGTTGCCATCTCACTCACCCCATCACTCCTGTTTTAAACCTTTCCTAACCAGATTGGCCAGCCTCTTGGTCTTGTTTTTCTTTAACATGTGATATATGAAAACATAATAGCGGTCATAAATTACATCATTCCTGTATTCTATAGAACATTCCACTTCCTCCTGTCCTTTTCCTAATCTTTCCCAGTATCTTGGCCTTATCAGAGTCATGTATAAATAGTAAATATAAGAAGAGGTCACAAAACTAATAAAACTAATAGGAACAAATAAATATCTCTTGACCTAAAGAGAGTCAGGCACTAGCAATTCATAGGCTTTGTGGCAGAATGTGTTTTAAGAACAGTTGTAAGAGAAGATACTGAGGTTGCATTACAGCCATATATAGAGAACTATTTATAGTTCTTGTTTAGGTATGTTAACCACCAGTTTCTCTCCTCCTTGAAAAGTTAGCATCTATCAGCCAGATTGGTGTCAATTATTACTGCTAAGTAAGTCTAAATGTTAGTTGTTATTCTTTTCTTCTAGATAAGATTACAGTAGCTCATAAAATGACCTGTCAGTGGTCTTAAAAAAGTATGGTTTAATCTTCCCTGTGTTAAAACATCAGAGTTACAAAATAAACATTTAAAACAAGACAAATTCTGCCTTCCTCCAAATTAGGAGGACACTGTGCTTAATATCTTTTGTCATTCATAGAACTGTAAAACAATTCATGTTGGAAGGCACATCTGGAGGTATCTAGTCCAAGCTCCTCTCAAAATCAGGGTCAGCCATAGTTGCTCAGGGCTTTATCCAGTCAAATCTTGAAAAACTCCCAAGGCAGAGACTGCACAGCCTCTCTGGAAAACATTTCCAATGATTTCCTGCCTTTATAATGAAAAGGTCTCTCCTGTATGCCACTGAAAGTTCTCTTGTTTCAGTCTATTTCATTTCATCTGGCCTTCTCACCACACACTTTTGCAAAGAGCCTGGTGGCTCCATCTACTTTACAACTTCTTCAGAGTTACCAGGGCTGCTGTTATCTCTGCACAAAGTCGACTCCTCTCCAGACTGATCAAGACTGGCTCCCTCATACTCGCCTTCCGTGGCAAATGCTTCAGGCCCTGACAGTTGTGGTTGCTCTGAACAGAATGCACTTCAGTTTATCAAGGTCTTTCTTCTTCTGGGGGCCAAAACTATCATTCCAATAATGTATTTCAACTAAATAATAGATATCTCATTAAATGACTTGCACGGTACTTTACAATTGCAAATATTTTCAACAATTTTTACTCATATATTTTAAAGATGCAGCAGAAGAAAGCATGGCAAGCTGCTGGAACTGGAGAACGGGGCTTCCTAAGAAACAAAGGTACCAGGAAATTAATTAAACTAACACCAATGACAAAATAAAATACTGAATAATACTCCTGCGTAAAGTAGTAGAGCAAGTACAAGAGAAAAACACAAGAATAGAAAATCTATCAAGCAATATCCAGCTATTTCACCCCTCTCTCTTAAATCCTTAAGGCAGAAACCCCTGGTGTTAATAAGGAAATATCAGTGCCTTGTGTTTTAACTGTTCTGTATTTCTCCTGCAGCAGCAGCTAAGAATAGGATAAATTACAAACTTTATTCTGACTTGATGTAGGTTTGTACTTATGAATTGACAGAAACAGCTCAGTATCGTAGCTGTTCTGAAAGCTAGTGGCTTTTTTTCAAGAGAAGTGTTTCAAGTATCTGTTTCCAAGGGTGAAGGTATCAGCACACATGCAAATTACAAAGTCATATATGTATCCAAGGACTTGAAGTCCTCACTTGTTTCAAATGAATGGTCTGGAAAAAGGCGTATCACTGCAAGGTTGTGAAAGAAGAGATTTACTGTGCATTTTTCTAATTAAAAATGCATTATCAATGCTGAATAACAGAATTATGCACTTTTCATGTGCAATATCACAAACTACTGTAAAAATGCTTTCATTTTGAGAGGTCTCCTCTTTGTTCCTCAGGTGATCTTTGAGGACTGTTGACAGACTTGACAACTGTAGGTAGCATCAGGAAAAGACCTCACTTCGGTAAGAACTGCTTGAGAGAATGAAGATTTCTAGATCAGATTCTAACTATCTCATTTTACTACATACCTGGAAGCTTACTCAAATGACAGAATAAGTAGTAACATATGCTGCATTTGGTAGACTGTTAAATAGTACACTGATTATAGCAATAATTATATTATCTTCTCTAAGTCATGACAGCTAATGTCTGGAAGACTGTAAAATATTGAAGTTTGTTGAATTAGCAAACAAACAAATCCATTTGAAATACCAGTGATCATTCATGAAAATGTGATTGCTCATTTATTTTGACAATGAAATTTATACTGGTTTTTGTATTTGATAACATGATACACACTGTAATACATTTTTTGAATGATATATTAATAATTTGAGCTGCCACTAAAACACTCATATTTAATCGTTGTTGAGAGGTGGAAAGTAATTGCCAATTTTTAGTGTGGATTACACAACATGCAGATTAATGAAATGAGAAAGGTTATGCTTTATTTCAAATGATCACTTTAAGAGTATTTATTTAGAAAGTGATTTCTGAAATTAATCTTGCCATTGACATCAGAAAGGTCAGACTGAGCTGGTTGCTTTCTTTTTTTAAAATTTTCCTTTTTTTTCTTTTTCTTGAGCTTTTCCTTGATCAGAGTGGAGCATAATGACGAAAAAGCCTCCTAGATGCTGTGTTAATCTAAGGGTAGGATTTATCCCATCATTAAGCTCTGCAGCTACTTTTCCTTCCTGTTTCTTCCCAAGAAGAAAGAGCCAACATAGAAGTGGGAAATTCATGGCATTAAGAAGCTGATGAGAAGGACTTAGTCTTCCCCTTAACACATTAACGTTTCTTCTGTCTGTGAGCACTGCAACTAGGATCCATGTTTTGTTAATCTCAGAGCTTGTTACAGTGTATGTTACGTGCACTATATCTGTAGGCTGTTCAGAAACTAAACTTGGGCCAAAATGGAGCAGCTCACTCACAACAGGAGAGATTCAGAGATGGATTGACAATGTGACTGAAGATGAGACACAGGTCCCCAGGCAAACAGGAAGGTAAGAACAGGCATGCTTAATTTAGTTCTGTAACAAATAAGAGGAGAAACAGTCAACATTGAGAAAATAGCAGAGCGTTTATAAAGGTAAATCAGAAATTCCTTTTTAATCTTTTAATATAAAAGGATACAAAAACTTATATTTCATGGAATAAATTTATCATTGGCTGAGCTGGAAAAACGTTCTACTATAGGTGGTTTTGATCACTTCTTGTGTCTGAATCGTTAACATCTACTACCTGCTGTTGGGTCAGTCACAGGAGAACGAACTGACAGGATAATTGCTCTTTCTCATTGTGGCGGTAGCCTAACAATGACCCTCTAGACCTGACATTGTTGAGGAGACCTCATTTCATGTCTCAAGTCTTACTTGTTTTGATCTGCTCTGAAACTTTACTTCAGGTCTCTAAAATTAAATGAGAAGAGTTATATTTGTCTTTAAGACATACTTATTCTTGCTCAGAGGTAGGAAGCTGCCTCTTCACAATTTGTGTGGAGTTCAGCACATTTTTTGATATGGGGTTTCTTTAGAAAATTCAGTAATTTTTTTCCTAATTCCTGGGGACGTGTTTGTCTTCTGGAGCTTTTGCTGCATCTGCGAAACAACTTAAGAACATGGAGTTTTTAAAGGCATGTATTATAGCATACCAGAAGGTCTTGCTTTAAGTTTGATTGTTCTACATTGTTCTAAGAAAGGCATATCCATATGATATTTAATAGAATTGACTAAAATATCTGAAGTTTTAAACTGTATTAAATCCTTTAAAACTTTCTGAGATGTTGTTCATGACTTAGAAACAAAAGAGTTTAAATAAGCACAATTATGTAGGCTATTCTTGCTGAATTCCTTGGCAATGCTATTTGGGTTTTGGCTAAATATATGTATATATATTACTTTCTGTCAGCTAATACTCTAAGAATTATAAGAAAGGACTTGTTATCCCTATAGAAACCTGAATTGCACTTGACAAATTTTCTTTAACCAAAAGTCCTTTATAGGAGATAAACGGGAGAAGGCATGCTGACTCCCAGCAGCTGTATCAAACTGAGGGCTACTTATAAATATATTTTTACCCTGTAGCTGGAGGAATGAGCAGTAGTACATATGTGGCTGAGCGAAGATGAAGCATCCTTCTACTTCAGCTATAACACAAATGGAAATAGCAGGTACAGGCTATTTCCATAAACAGCATACAGTACTATATGCCAAAAGTAAATTTACTTGAAGAGCTACAATTAGTACTAATAAAGCAACCCAAGAAAAAATTACCTCAGTACACAAACAAGCTGCAAAGAAAAAAAGAGGAAGCTTCTTATGAGAAAAATAATAATACAAAGAGGAAAAAGCACACCCCTGTTTTTTCATTTAATAATTTAAGTTTGTAGCAACATGTACAGATTAATTAAGCACACCTTATCAGTGTTCAGACTTTAAACTGTAGGAGTTATAACTTAGGCATGTTGCTTATGGCTAAATTTTAGAACAGTATTGAAAAGATCATCTTTAATTTCCTAAATAACCAGGAGAGACAGGTGCCTTTGAAGACCTCTACAGGGACAGCCTTTCTGCCTAAGTGTTCAAACATAAGCTGACACAGCCTTTCTCTATAGATTTTCAAAGGCATCTTCCTCTCTGCAGTAACTATTGACATTTTATTCAAGAGCACTGCTTTGCTCCACTACCATCTACATTTTAGGCATGAGAGCATTGATGGAGCCATGCAGGATAGTCAAGCAAACTCACCATGTGTTGTTAGTAGGACTGGAGCAAATACATTTGTGCAGACAATTACCAAATTCAAAAATTATACAGTTTGTACCTATCACAGGCATAAAAATTATATGTTTATTAAATAAATAATGGACCTAAATATCTCAGCCTCATCTGAAACGTGATAATAAGTTTTTTCAGTGGTCTTTCACCTTGAAAAGTTTCAAATACATAAATGACTATTGCTATTATATACCTATATGTTATCTAACAAGGTAATATTTTTCCTTTCATGGAGTAGAGCTGCAAAGAAAGAAATTACAAAATAGCTAATCAAGTGAATTTAACTTTTATTTGAAGCATATGATAGAAATACATTTTACTCTTCTCAGGAAACATAGCTGTAGAACTACACTAGCCTAAATTGAAACTATGTAAAGGCGTCAATAGATATCTGACCCCACATCTTAGTACATTCTGTTTAGTTTTATTTAATTTGATTTTCTTTTAGAGTAAGGAATATAAGAGTTAGCCATATAATTGCTACTTCATTACATGCTTCCCTGTGATGTCAAGTCACAGCAACATAACTTGTAATTAGAGTAGCAAAAATGGAAGAGATTTATAAATTCAGCTATGTAAGACACATGACAGCAACCTCCGATCTTCTCTTTGAATGATCCACTTGTGCATTTTGAGTCTCTTTCTGCTGCATATATCAATAGTTCCTGCCCAAACATTTCACAAAGTAATTACCTCAAACCCACACCCATTCACAACCAACTGGATATTTTTGACATCTCCCAGATCCGTAACTTCTGGATGGCAGAGGTACCAAAGAGCAGAGTCAACCTTTGTCTCATTTCACTTTCCTTCTAGAACATCATTAAAATACTAAATTTTGACCAAATATGTTAAAATACTATAAGCCTTAAAACACTATGTGCTATCCTGTATTCAGTACGAAATTTCTCGTTAAAATGGAAGGGAAACAAA
Source organism: Rhynochetos jubatus (assembly GCA_027574665.1). Taxonomy (NCBI): domain Eukaryota; kingdom Metazoa; phylum Chordata; class Aves; order Eurypygiformes; family Rhynochetidae; genus Rhynochetos; species Rhynochetos jubatus. Next base: position 17,624,852 of record CM050652.1, read on the forward strand.
ATGGATGAAGTAAACAGGAGATGGTGTCACTTACTTAGAGGAACAATTTTGACATAATGGTGGAGTAGAGAACTACCTAGTTGTCCTGCACTAGGAGCTTTTGATGCCACAAAACAGTTATGAATTACTACTAGAAATCAGGGTAAAAATCTATGGATGAGCAACTTATATTGTTCTCAGTATAAGAGTTCCACAATGTCTCAGAATTCAGAGAAGATGAAGATGCTCTAAAGTCTTATTTGTTTCCCATGTCCACACGTTGTTTTTGTAACTTGGAATTTGCAAGACAAATATATTTCTTTCCACCCCAGATTTCTCTCTCCAAATTGAACAATAATTCTTTTGGCCATTTTGGCTGTTTGTAGACAAATTAGACAAATCTAGTTTCCACAGGTTACTCTTCATACTATTCTATGCACAGAGGCAACTGAAAAGACTTTTGTAAAGTATTAGGATCCTTCTTTCTCACAAAGTCTTACCATTTAGGAACTAGACATTCAAAATACTACTTTTAGTAAGAAGGATATGTAGAAGATTCTAAAGCAGTTAATTCACATTAAGAACTTCTCAGAATGTCTTATTGTATCAAGGGAATCTCTACCTTGTAAACTTTGATATAGAACAAGAAGTGTGAGGGAAATGTAATTTAGTTTTAGAACCCTGGTCTTTCACACATGAATATTCTCTGTATTCCTACTTGTTAACCTAAACTCTGATTTGACTCAGCTTCTGTAACCTGTGTACAATACTTATGTTGTCTGCACAAATTACCTGAGGTGATGTATTTTAGCCACCATTTTCTTCCGCTAATCTCCCAAATTACTAGGTTAGTAGAGCTCAAGAGAGAAGCAAACAAGAATTAAGACGGGGAGGGTAGATGTAACCCTCTCAAAACAGTTGCTAAGGTTAAGTAAGCAAGTTTTTTCTCTTCAAAAGGAATTCTGCAGGCTCCTTATGGGAAATCTGAAGAGAGGTTCACTTGAAGGAAATGTGAAAAAACGAAATTAAGCAAGAAAATGCAGGACTAGTCTCTGAAAGTCAACAGAATATGTGATGTTTTAACATGAAAATAGTGTTTTCAATCATACCTTGAATTCTAGGTAGTAGTTCAAAAGATTTTACTGCTAAGTTATAAAGGTATATGTTTAATCATGCTTTAGCTCCAGAAGAATATCTTCTTTCCAAATTATCTCAACTGAAGTCTAATAACCATAAATTCAATTTACTTAAGCAGTTTTTCAGAGGAAATGATGCTCAAAAGCTGCAGCATGACATGCTGAATTTGAACCCTGTAAAACTTCTAAATCATGCTCACTTGGTCTTTTAGAGCATGGAACTGAGATTTTCCAATATGAAATAAATTGTAAGGAGGAAAAATAAAGGTAATGGATGATTATTTCTAAAAAATAATGGTGATGACAAAGTACTGAATTTAAATTACAAAATATGCTGCTAATATGTATTTCTGGCCAAATCTGCACAGAAATACTTTGGCTTACCTCATATAGCTTTACCAAAGTCAAGACACAGTATATTTTGATGAGAAGCTAGGGCATATATCTAGCGTACTAGTGTTACACAAGTGTCACATACATCTTGAAATGAGAGATATTAAGGATGGCTGCACATGACACGACTTAAGAAACTTCAGTTTGAGAAGGGATAAAGGAGGTGGTTTTATTTTCACTTTCTGGCCTGTCATTTCCTCTAATAGTGAATGTGCAATATGGTCCTTGCACAGAGAAAGGTCTCAGTTCAGAAAATTTCATCCTATATGATATTTCTATGAGACTGGCACAGAAAAGTGGTGGAGTGAGATGTAGGCTAATCCATGCTGAGTTCCCGTCTTCCACAAAGTTATTCAGCTTAATTTTAGGTTAAGTGTGTCTTCAAAGTGACTGCAATGAAAAGCTTGCCAAGGATCTATTTCTCCTTTTGTCATCAATGCAGTATGAATCGTAATTAGATTTAGAATTGGAGTGGAATTAGAAAACTTTGAGTGGGACTGAAAAGAAATTTTGAGTCTCAGATCTCTTTCTCGTGTTGTAGTTGTGCTAATTATGAAAGGCAGGTCTAGTTTAGGTTAAAAAGTGTTGATGTCAGGAAAGGAGTCATGAGGACTTTGGAAGAAAATGAAAAGAACTTTCACGTCAAGTTCATTTGGACCAAGATTGCAAGTTATGTATTTTTATTTTTATTTTTCTTGGTCAAAAATAAAAAGGCATAGGAAAAAGGGAGACATGCGGAGGGAGGGGAGGAGGGAGGGATCTCTGGGAGATAATAAATCTTCTTCATCCATTAGGATCTCTATTTTCATACAAGACAATAGTAATATAGAATTTATTAAATTACTCTGGCCATCTGGGTATTTCTGAAATTTTAGTTAATTTAACTGACTGAAAGCAGAATTGTCTACATATGTAAAGAGAAAAGCATTAGAGCTATAATACTTCATACAATTTTATGGAGAAGTTTGACCTGAATTTATGATTTTTTATAGTTCACATGAAAAGTAAAATAAGAAATTATCTCACTACCTAATTCCTCCTTAGTATGTAAGATGTACAAAATGTTAGGTACCTAAAATAAGAATACAAGTGACACAACTGGTCAGAAAAGAGTTTACATTTGTAAATTAGTTCTAAAATACATTTGAAATGGGGTTTTGAACTGAGTCTGGAGGCTGACTTCCTGGCTTTGCCATAAGATTATTGTTCAGTTTTTTCATGTCTCTTCTCCATTTAAACATCTGTCAAATATGTGTAGCTACAGTTTCCAACTTAATTAGACTCTTCTAAACCTATGTATGCATAATTTATATATACAGACCGACTATACATTTTTGGATGAAGAATGGAATAGGTTCACATCTCTATGTCTTCCTTGAAAATAGAATTTAAACTTTCTAAATCATGTGTAGTTTGTAAATTATTTCTAGGTAAACATATGAAGATTTAACACTTAGTTTATGTTAAGCCCCATCTCTTTGATTCATGATCACAAACATATTAAAAATATTCTGCTTTTGAGATAGTGTGTGTTATGAAAGATTTCTTCAAAATGTGCAAGCAGCTTTCCTCAAGTGATTTAGTTATCTTTAAGGAAATACAAGCATTATATGAAACCTGCATATTTAGAAATGACACTTGTAATGAATAAATCCTGAAAGTTTTCACAAAACTTCCTATATAAATCACTTTGACATTTTAGATAAGTATCATATTCTTTTCCTTTTTCTGAAAAAAATCCAGAGAGCTGCTTTTAACAAGGGAAAGATAAAAAATATCTGAGTACATTTTTAATAGTTGTATGGACACAAAATGAAAAAAAGAAGCCTTCAGTTTTTTTGCTTTGGTTTTATCACTATGGAAATAACCTTGCAATTTAGACTGTGTAAAACTTTAAAGAACCATGGCTGTTTCTGCTTACATATTCATCTTAGTCTTATAATGGCATTGGTGTCACATATTTAATTCATGTATTTAATGCAGATGATATGGAACATAATGTCTTGAATGAGTTCACTGGATTTATTTTTCTACAACGTCTTAGACTGGATTAATGCAATAACCTCTTATCTTTAAATTTGAATATAGCTATGACAGATCTGTATTTGCAAAATTGTTGTGAGGAGCTCACTTTAAGTAGTGGTTATTAAAGCAAATTTAAGAAATGTTCCTTTCAGCAGCTTCACACAGATCATAGTACAGGAGATCAGAAAGGTTAAAAAAGAAAATGCCACAAAGACTCTTTAATGGATTCAAAGGAACATTTCATTTATCTTTACAGCCTCTCATATCCATGCTCAACAGATTCTCTGGAGTAGTTCTCTTGGATTGCACTTGCCCCAGGCCAGAGTCAGAATAACTCAGATCACCAGAGCTCCCAAACCTTCTTTCACTGTTAAAATTTACTTCTCAGCTTAAAATAATAAGCAGAGCCAAACTTCCCTGAACAGCTCTTGATCATGAATATTACTGTAGAGATTCCCTCATATTAGGACTGCATTTGATGGTTTTATGGTGTATTCCTGGTGCCTGGAAAGTTTTTCACACCGGGGTAGCACCAAGATCTATTTAAATGGAAAAGAAAGAAATTAATTGTTCGTAGTTGTGGCAGTCTTTTAAGGAAAATTAACTGAGAATACTCCGTTTCCACTGAGGAGAAAATCTGAATTAAAAGAATTAAAAGAGGGTTAGAACTCTGAATGGCCTGATTAAGATGTTCTCCAAGGTAAAGGCCCATAAGCATCAAGCCCTTCAGGCTCTCTTTTTAGCTGAACTAAAGGCAGTCTGAAGCACCTTGAATGAACTAACAAAATCAAGGTTTTTAGGGGATTCAGATTCAAAAATCCTTGTGTTCTGGTCACCTCAGGAGGAAGAAAAAATACTTCAGGAGTCACATTAGTGTAAACAGATCCTCACTGGGGCTTTAGCTGTAGCTCAGCTTTAGGTTCCTATGGCAGACTGAAACTGGAAGTATAAAATAAAGTCTTTATGATGTCTAAGTGCCAAGGCACCTTACCAAAATTTTATAGTCTTACCAGATGTATAAACCCCTGAATTTGTATTTCATTGCAGACAGTCAACAAGGAATTCCCAGTCGTAAAGTATAAATAATAAATGTATCCTTTCCTGAGGTATTTGTTGGAGAAGCTGGGTTGTGAAGTAATGGCTTAAAATATGAAGGTCCAGATGGGCTACCTCTGGGCTTCCAAATTATCATGAGAAGCTGGTAGACTTTTCTGAGTTTATCTTATGTTTTGTTAGGGTATATGCAAGGATAGGAAAGCAAACATTAAAGCTATGAAAACTTCACCTATTTTGGAATTATTGTCTTTTTTCCTTTGAGCATTATCCAATTGCTATAAAAGTTAATTTCTATAAATAGGTGATTGTACTTTCCTCGAATATGATGCAACTGTAGCACATAATTTTTAAATTATTTTTACTGGCTCTCACAGCTGTTTAAGGTTCCTGTCAGAAATGCAATGCACAATTTGATGTTTCATATTCATGTGGTTATGAAAATATACCACATATGAAATCTGTAAGTAATGCTGCTGCTAACACTTTGCTTTCTGCAAGCCTACGTAAGCAGGCAGTGCTTACATCATCTTCTGACTGACTTGGGTAACTGGACATTTTAGATGGTCACGTGGAAATGTTATGCTTTCTGGAACATTTTAGTCTTACTTCAGAATTGTTTATTTGCATGAATTGTTGTTAGCTGACTGAAATAAACATTCAGCCTCAGCTAAAATATACAGCTAAAATATTAGCTATTTATGCTAACAGACCCAAAACTGTTTTCCATCTCCCACGTCTCGATGTGTGCTATGGCTAACACTCAGTTTACGTTTCCCCACATGTATTCTGGTTTCCATGAGAATAAAATCCATACATGCAGCAACAGAATTTTTCAGAGAGCCCTCTTCCAAATATAAAAGTGATGGTGAGTACAAGGACTGTTTATAAACTTCTGTACAAATTTAGAACTTTCTTTTCTTTCTGGCTGCTAGTATCTATTACTTTATTTTTTGTTATGTTAAGGACTCAATTATGAGGGCTCAGTAGATTTGATTTTAAATCCTGACTCACATTTGTCATTATCTTCCGCCTAAGGATATATTCTAGCATGGCAAAAAGAGATAAGAAATAGACCGCATATCTAGAAATCTCTCATCTGATAAAGACAACTGTCATCCACCCCTTGGGCATCAGATAATGGATGTTTCCAACTGATGCTTGTAAACAAGTTCTTGAGGCCACTCTGTATAGACTGGGGACCTCTACTTTGCACTCTCTAAACCGTAATCTGAATTAACCATCAGTAAGTGTAAAGATGAAAGTGTCTCTACCTCAAATACATACTTACCAAATGCTTTGTTTCTATTTATGTGACCAAGATTGTCAGAGATCACAATGAAAGGGTGTCCTCAGCTGCTGGTGACAGTGATACAAAAGGAGTTAGCAGAGAGACTGAGGAGAATGCTCTTCCAGTTGTAGATGTATAATTTAAAAACTTAAATATATATCTGGAAAATGTTAGTAATAGCAGACAACCTGCCTGGAATTTTCAATAGCATGAGGTAAGAGCACAGAAAGCTGATGCTGGGCACACAAACAGGATTAGAAAGCTTTTTCAGTCTCCAACAATAGTGTTCTGTCAATATAGAAGGCTCAAGAAAAAGATTTGCAAAAGCAGCACGGTCATTTGTTAGTTTGCACACTAATGAAATAGTCTTCATAACCATTTTGTAGGTGAACCTTATATTACAGGTGGTCTTTTTCTAAGGTATTAAAGATGAAACTGTGAAGAAGGTGAAGTTGATCCAAGTGTGTGTAACAAACATTAGGTCTAAACCAAAAAAATATAGGCTAGTACTATAACTTTCTCCCTCTGATTCAATACAGGAGAAGAGGCAAAAGAATGAAGCATGTTGAAATGCATAAATTTCTTAGCAAATTATCTGGTGACAATACATGTAGAAACTGTAGGTCTATATGCAATAGTTACTATGAAATCATAGAATCATAGAATGGTTTGGTTATGAAGGGACCTTAAAGATCATCTAGTTCCAACCCCCCTGCCATGGGCAGGGACACCCTCCACTAGGTCAGGTTGCTCAAAGCCTCATCCAGCCTGGCCTTGAAGACAGCCAGGGATGGGGCATCCACAACTTCTCTGGGCAACCTGTGCCAGTGCCTCATCACCCTCTCCAGGAAGAATTTCTTCCTGATATCTAATCTAAATCTCCCCGCTTTCAGTTTAAACCCGTTACCCCTTGTCCTGTCACTACAGGCCCTTGTAAAAAGTCCCCTTCCATCTTCCTTGTAGGCCCCCTTCAGGTACTGGAAGGCTGCAATAATGTCTCCTCAGATCTTTCTCTTCTCGAGGCTGAACAAGCCCAACTCTCTCAGCCTGTCCCCATAGGAGAGGTGCTCCAGCCCTCTGAGCATCTTCGTGGCCTCCTCTGGACTCGTTTCAACTGGTCGATTTCCTTCTTATGCTGAGGGCTCCACAGCTGGACACAGTACTGCAGGTGGGGTCTCACAAGAGCAGAGTAGAGGAAGAGAATCCCCTCCCTCGACCTGCTGGCCATGCTTCTGATACAGCCCAGGATACAGTTGGCTTTCTAGGCTGCCAGCACACACTGCTGGCTCATGTTCAGCTTCTCACCCACCAGTACCCCCAAGTCCTTCTCCTCTGGGCTGCATGAAATTCCAGAAGAAAAATATATACTGAAATTGTATTTTCACCATTTGTCAATTCAGGTAGCAGAATATGTAACTTTGAAGTACAGAATTGGAATGATATTCCTTAGATATGACATATTGACTTGAGTTTTAGCAGATTGACTACTAGGAAATTAGAAACAGTGCAGAAGGTAATGAATTTAAACACATTAAATCCAGACTATCTGTAATGTAATGTTTTGAAGAAACTGATAGGGCTATTATCACACTGATATTTGAAAAGCTGGAAAGTCAAATTCAAATTTATCTTTAATACTGATAAATTATGGCACATCACATTTGACAAGAGTTCTACTTGCCATAATAAAGTCTAGCAAAGTCTAGTAATCAGATTATCTAATTAAGGATCTACAATTTATTAAAAAAAAAAAAAAAAATTGCAAAAGAATGCAAATTGTTCCTAACAGCAAACGCAATATTCCACAGACAGGATCATGTTCACATATCACTGTTATAAAAGGTGAAAGCTACAGATAGAACAAAGATACCACCAACTTTTCCCCAAAAAGGAGAAAGAAGACAGATGTAAAGTCAAAGAGATTAGAAATAGATTATGGATAGAACAAGGGAGTTAAACAACATTGAAGAAGTCCTGACAAAAAGCAAAAACCACTAAAACCTCCTGAGATGCTTCAGGGCATCAAAGCTGGTAAGATGCCATAGACTTTATATTAAACCTTTAGCATATTACCTGTTTTCCTTTTGAGGGTGGAGAGCTGGCCCTTGTGAAGCAAGGGTCAAAATATGGTTGAACATTTGAACACCAGAGTAAGCTTCAATAAACATACTGGAAGAAACACACTAGTCCCCATCTCTCAGTTACAAGCTCTGTCTTCCACTGTTTGCTTCTTCCAGTACTGTGACTAAACTATTCACTGCAGATTTTTATATTTCTGGAGAGCATTCTTAATATTTTTTGCATAGTAAAGACAATATTAGTGAAGAAAGTAAGAGGAATCTTGGTTCTCTATCTTCATTTTCAAAGAAGTCTCATTATTTCAGTCTAAAAGTTGAAGAGATTGACTTGCTCTGAAACAAAATTCTACTGTCCAGAATGATCATTAGCCACACTAGCAAACACAGGGTGACAATTAGACTTGTTAGTAAGACAATATATCTGGTGTAAATAATCCTTGTTTAAAAGTATTACAACTAAAAGGAGATTCTCACCCTCTCCAGAATGCTTAACAGAACATAAGGTTCAGAACAACAAAAAGTGGAACAAAATAGCTCAGTTTTGACCAGAGCAATTCTTTTCTGCTATGAAAACCCCATAATGTATTACTGTACAGCTACAGGAGAGAAACAAGCAGTTTAACAAGCAGTTAGCAGTAAGCAGAGGTTTACACAGGTCCAGGGTAGAACTGAAGTTAATGGGAAGAGCACATTGCTGCTGCAGTGTATATAGATGCCTAAAGCTATGTAAATATTGATGAAATGGTGTGAGGCATCCTATGAAGTGGGGAAAAAAAGACAACTGAAAATGTTCCACCTTCTTCCTGTCTATGGTATAGTCCATTTTATAAAGATAAGTGATTTTGTGGAGGCATGGTTTCCAAATGTCCTTCTTTGACACTTAGGGATATTTGTCCAGTAAAATCATACTTTGAGCGTTGACTGAACCACTTCTTTCAGTAAAACTTCTATGATATCAGTAGGTTGCTGACTGCAGCCTTCTCAGCACACCATTCAGGTGTGATATTTTGTTTTGTCTCGTGTCAAGATTTTTCTCACAACACAAATCTCTGTGTCAAGAAGATTTTCTATCAGTAATTTACTGCATGGGTTTCAAGAGTGGCAAACAGGTGCATTGTGAACAGCAAACAACAGGGCTAAGTGAGTACTGGAAGTTAATACTTTTCAAAGAACCAAAATAACGGTGACAAAATTAGAGTGATAAAATGAGAGCCACAGATAATCTTGCTTTTCAGAGAGCCAGAATTGCCTGACTTCTGAATTTCTTCCAACTAAAATCAATCTGATAACCAGTCCTAGGAAGAATACAGACACAGTGTGCCACAATGAAGTCCCCAAACAAACAAACAAAAAAAAGTCTATTTTAAGTTTTGTGGTTATTTAATGCATATATTTTTGCATTAAACATTGAGTAGTTTGATAATTTTCTATTCCTAAACCCATTACAAGTGACCACAAAATGGATACCTTTGTTTAATATCCAAAATATTTTACAGGAATTAAAACTAGAGTGAAAAAAAGAAGGACAATTAGCCTGATGTTTGAAATGGTATGGATGGAACTGATAGACATTGGGACACAGAAAAACTGTCCCAAATTACAAAAACTGCAACACAAAGTGCTTATGTGTCATCATAGCCAAGAGGTTTGAAAAGGTGTTTCATTGACATGGTGTGATTTAGAAAATAAGGAGTTAAAATATATTTTATGTATTTTGTTAGGCAATTACATAAATCCATAAAGGACCAAACTGGTCTTCTGGATTCTGAAAGGAAATAAAAAAGTAACTCACTGTGCCAGAGCTGATACTAAATAGACCTTCATCAAAGTATTTCCTCCTCTTTTTATGTTTACACTTCAGACAGGTGTGTGCTAAACTGCACCCCACTTTCATAACAGGGAGAATAAGATCTTGTCAGACTCTCTCAGGTGGAGAGAAAATTGTCAGGTATACATACACTTGGTGAAAATTATGAGGGAGTTGAGGGTGGTAAATAGGGAAAGGAGGATTGTGAGGTTGGAAAGTGACAGAAGAAAACCATTTGCTTCAGAAGTGGGGAAAAAAAGGTAAGAAAAATATATCTTCCAATTCTGCTTCTTCATTTTGAATATATTTTCTCCTTCAGTTTAAGATTGTCTAGAAAGAAGCCTATGCCATTAATGAAGGTTGTGATTTACAGAGTCTGTGTTGGCTTATCTGTGCTTTAATTAGAAACAATGAAAAGTTTACTCTTCAGCTCAATCACCCTTAAAACATTCTTACCTAGTCCTGAAAATTTGCTGGTATGTTTCCTTAAAGATTTCCTACAATTACAAAAAAAACCAACCCTGAATATTTTAGGGTAGAAATTCTGAACTTCTTGTAATAGCCCACCCACTAAGTTCACTTGTCAATATGCTAAGTGTCAGCTCAATACATTAACAGCACTGGAAAAAAGAATTATATTATGCAGCAATATCATGCTTTCTGAGATGTCCTCTACATATTAAAATAGACATATAGGGTTTTGTTTTATTTTTCCTGAACTAGGTGTTGTTCTTTTCTATTTTATCAAAGAAAACAGACTCATTCAGTCCTTGCTTATGTCAACTCAGGATATCAACCTTTATGTTTCCCATTGTTCCTTGTACTCATAAGCATATAAAAATTGTCTCTTCAGAAGCACTTAACCTGTCCCCATAGGCCTTTAACTAAATCCTAAGATATTTTGGTGACAAGCATCTAAGTCAGGTAGATCTCTTTCTACCCAAAGCACTCACAATGTTAATTTCAAAAAACCACAGCATTCCTCTGCAAACCTTGAAAGAGAGGGCTCAGTTGGAGAAGGCATCTATATGGACTTAGGCCACTGTTTATCAATAGCTACCTTTGATTTATTATACAGTCCATTTCTGAAATATTTACACTATCTATTTTGCCATTAACGTGGAGGATGTAATGAGATCGATCCTAGAAATTACCAGTTTAAACCTCTTTTAGTCCAAAGCTACTGTTTCAGAATGAAGAAATAATTGCCAGCTAGGTTCTTGCTTAATCACTGTGTTAAGTATTATGTAGACAAGACTCCAGAAAATGTTTCAAGCAAATGCAAAAGTTGAAGAACTAACACTCCTGATATTTATTTTTTTTTTAGGGTGGAAAAAAATATATAAACCTCTTAAATTTTCTCCTGTGGATCCTTTCTCCAGGATTTACTACTTGAAATTCCAGTAATATATATAGTTCTTATTAGCTTGTGTTGATTTGACACAAATTGCAGATAAGACCAGCATTTATTCTCAGCAGAAGGCTGTGCTCATTCTCAAAAAGTCATTAAAGCCTGTATGAATTTCATCACCACATTGTCATTCGTTTTCTCATTACTCTCCTACTCATAATTTCTGTTCAGGGGTCCCACTAAAACATCTCTGAGTGAGAAGGCATCGTGTCAACGAAAAAATAAAAATCTTGGAAAATCCTTTTCTCATGTAACAGGTACAACAGTAAATATCCCAGCTAGCAGATATGGAGGATATGTGTGGTATAACCTAGTTATTATGGGTTGTACTTAGAACATTTCCAGGTGATTTTGGTGTTAGTTATTCATACTAGAAGTTGGTCATTCATTCCTAATTATTACTGATTTTAATAGATCTACTCATGGAACTAGAGTTTTCAGATTTCATTTTCCATAAAGTTCTTCAGTGTATGAAAAACAAGGGAATGGTTGAACTTAAATTCCCCCATGAGTGATTTCTATGTCTTTTCCAGCATTCTAAAATAAACAAAATTGGACTTCTTAGAAAGAATTTCAAAACATCTATGAATTTAATTAATTACATTTTCAAAATTAGGAAGTAGTTGATTTTCGCTAGTATTTAATTTACCTTCTGAATATATGTGTTAGGATGCTAATTGCTATCTTTAAAAAATATAGACCATAACTCAGCTCAAAAGCTTTAAAGTCTCCTGTCTTTCAGTTATCACATTATCTCAAGATACAGAAAGCATCCTCTGCTAGAAATCAGGCAATTTTTCAGCATCTTGAAAAAGATATGTTCTTTTCTACATCTGAAATCTCTCAGGCACATCAGCTCTGGTACTATTTTGCCTTCAGTTAATACAAAAGGCAGATATTTTGCTCCTGAACAGTGTTAGGACGGTTAAAAGATGGGTAGAAATTTATCCAATTGCATTTTACTATAAAGCCTGGGGACATAGATCAGAAGCCTGTATTACCCTAACCCAGATAAAGACAGTAACTCCTAGGTCCAGCTATGGGTTCAGGAGATCCATGTCTTTCCTTTTCCACATAAGAAAGGACTATACTTCCATAGTATTTTCATGAATAAGCTATAGACTGTTCATTCACGTACATTTTTGAGAATTAAAAAGTTCAGATTTAATTCCTACACGGAGAGAAGGAAGCTGTCTTTAAGAATGTAGCACATCATTCTTTATAGCTTTGGCCTTTAGCTCTTTTTGCCTCAGTTCTGCCTCCTTAAAATGTTGTGAGAATGATTACAATAAAGATAATGAGATACTCAGAGGCTGCTGTGTTGGGGCCTTACATACAGATTGCTAAAATGGATAGGTTAAGACTAAACGCTCCTCTACTTTCTAATGATGTAATTAGAAAGATTTTAAATTTAAATGAAACACTACTGAAAGTGCCTAGCTCTGGCTTTGTGTGTGACCTAGAAAACACATATCTGTAAAGATGATTAAGAATCTATTAAATAAAAATGTGAAAAATAAGAAACCCTCCAATGCTGTAAATATGAAATTATATTCCTCTGTCACTTGTTTGCATTTGGAGGACTACATGTTTCTCCTCTAGCTAGTAATCTGAAGCTGTTGCTTCTCTTAAGCTGAAAGCCCCCAAATCCTCAACGAGTGAAGTTATGTTTCTTCTGCAGTCCATGTTCACCATATGGTAATACAGTGTGACAATTATGGACCACAAGTAACTGCTCTTTCACTGTGGCAGCAGAGATTGGGACAGGTCCAACAAGTTTAATCTCCTTTCTCCTTTCTGAAAAAAACCTCCAAAACCTTAGAATATTATAAACTGTGCTTTGGGATACCCATGAGGCTGAAAAAAAATTTCATGGTAGCAGCAGTTGCACTATCTGGGATTTCAGTAAGGCTGTTTTGAAGTCAAAGACAACCACTGCATGTGTAGTGAATTTCTCCCTCTTATTCTTGCTGAGCCATAATATAATGCTGAATAAAATCTTTATGTCAGGGTGGATCGTACTCAGCACAGAACCAGCTTTCAAGCTTTCTCTTTCTTGTAAGATAGCTATAAAACACGCTCACTTCTGAAACAGAAGGTGGCTGTGGGGAGGGCTGTTTTTCTATAATCAAGTAAAAATATGGGGGAAAGGAAGGTACTGGCAGACTACAAGTATCATGTTGGTGATTTCCAAATTAAAAGTTATTGCCTTATTATTGCCCTGATTTTGTAGGTATTTTGAGAGTAACCAATTATATTGAGTCTGTTTGGGATTACATTAATTGTCTTCGTAGCAGCCCATATGGTGCTATGTTGTGCATTTGCAACTGAAACAGTGTTGTTAACACACCAATGTTTTAGCTATTGCTGAATGGTGCACAACGTCAAGGCTTTCTCTGTTTCACGCTATACACACCCTGGCCCCCCACCTCGTGAGTAGTCTTGGGGTGGGCAAGAGCTTGGGAGGGGCACAGTAGTACAGAAATTTTTAACATAGGGTAGTTAGACACAGCAGCACGCTGGGTCAGTGCAAACAAATTAATTTTGGTATGGCCACATGGGGAGTTAGAGGTTTGGATAAGGAATGAATGCCACCCACAGCTACAGAATGGAAAACTGCATCTTTCAAAACAGTGAGCCTGGAAAGGAATTTTTGGGACAGAACTTGAAAACAGAATAATGTTATTTACCAGTATGATGTCTTCACACAAAGGACCAGTGCCATTCACAGAGGGATAAACAGGGTAAGCAAAGTAATGTTTGTATTTAGCATGTGTGACACTACTAGTAGGATCATGCATACATCTGTGTTTTTGCCATATTAAAAAAAAAGTCATAATTCTTAGAAGCACAGAGAGTAGAACTTAATTTTTTTCCTTACTAGACTTCTAGTGAAAGATGTCAAGGCCTTAATCTATTTATCTTAGAATAATAACAAAACCTGTCATAATTAAGGTCATAAGCACTTTCACAAGAAAGAGTAGTCATGTATTAAGAGTTCTTTTATCTAGCAGACAAGAGCATAACATGAACCAGCAAAGAGCAAAGTCAGATAAATTCAAGGAACACTCAGAATAGTTACTCATTAGAATATAGCACAGAGAAACAACACAATTTTCATCTCTTGAAGTCTTCAGTTCAAAACTGGATTTCTCCCTGGAAGATGCACTTCCATCAAACACAGGTTACTTGTTTAACATACAAGTAAATGAAATTTTATATCCTGTGACCTAGTTGCATTTCCCACTGCAAAATCAAAGCAGCACCAAAATTGTCCTGCTAGATATAAATAAGACTAAGAAGAGACTATCATGTCAGCTCTGAATAAAGAAACTATTTTGCTTTTTTGTATTGCAAAGCTACCCACCAGCTTTCCCTCGACTATTTTCAATGTCATCTCTGAAACTAGCAATGCAGAGTCTATTTGAAATAATACCATGTTTTTTTCTTTTCTATTTTTATGTACTGAAAAATTTTTTTAAGAAACTGCTTCATAAATGTTGTCCTTTTACTGACCCTTATGGTGCATCAGGATTTCTTTCTCCTAATGGTTTGACTATAACTAGATGTTATGTAGAATGAACTGATCTTGGCTTTCAGATTTTTAACAGTTTAGTCAGATTTAATCAATTGTCACTTTGTTTTCTCTACTATATCGAGTCCAGTGCAGTTAAGTCTCAGGAGCTATAAAGACAAAATCTAATCAATTTTCTTGCTTTTGTCACATGTCCTAAAATATGTATATGTTTTAAATCATACAATAATTGACTGTAGCTGCAACTCATTAATTTGTTTAAGTTTTGAACTACACAGAAATTTGAGTTTTGTAAGTTCTAGTTAGTGCAACACTGAAGTAAGAAAGTCTGATGGAAAATTGCCTGCTAAAGCTTAATATATTCCTATTGCTTAAGGAAAAACTTCCCCTAATTAATAACAAAATCTTGTAAATGAGTTTGTTTTAGTGTCATAACAGTAACGGATGGAATTCAACTTTGCATAAACATAGATGTCCTATGACACTGGGGGTGACCTAGAGTATCTGTCATTGTCCAGGCCAGCTTTCAAGGTCTCCTGTAGGTCTTGTGTTATGACTGCCAGCCGTGACACTAAATGCATATGTTGGCATACCAGAATCACTCCCAGGGCTTTCATTCATAATTTAATTTAAGGTGTACTGGCTCAGCCTGGGCTGGAGTTAATTTTCTTCATAGCAGCCTGTATGGTGTTGTGTTTTTGACTTGTGTTGCTGGTCTGTGCTTGCACAAGATAAAGGCTTTCTGTTTCTCATTCTGCCCCTACACTGAGTAGTCTGAAGACAGGCAAGAGGCTGTCAGGGGACACAGCTGGGACAGCAGACCCAAACTGACCAAAGGGATATGACATATATGGGTATATGTCCGTGCCATATGATGTCAGGTTCAGCAATAAAAAAACAGGGGAAAGGAGAGTCTTTCTAAAGTAGACATTGCTCAGAGACTGGCTGGGCATTGGTCTGGTGGTGGGAAGTGATCCTTTACATCATTTGGGTTTGGCAGGCTTTTTTCCTCCTTTACTTATTAAGCTGTCTTTATCTTGACCTATAATTTTTTTCTCACTTTTCCTTTCACCCCTGCTGCAGTTTGCCATTACCTCTATTGACTATAAAAAAAACCAAAGCTCACTGAAATGAAAACCTGAGCACCTAGCTCACATGCTGACATCAAAATTTCAAATGTCTAAAGTTTAGTAAAATAAATCATATTCAAAAACTAAGCTAGTTATGTGGTGGTGTGTGGGAGGGAGAGAGACAGAATTTCTTCATAGAGTTTTATTTTTCTTCATTACCCATACATATAATTAACATAACCTAGGTGACCAAAATCAAGTGAGATAAATCCCACCATTGGAGAAGAAAAGTCCACAGAAGTGTTCTTTCCCTGTATAGTGATATGGTACAAACTCAAAAAGGTTTCTTAGTATATATATTAAGTGGTGTATAAAATATGTTATACGTGGTATATAAACTATCTGTATCTACTACACTGCACAGTGCAGAGAAAGGCCAAAGAACACCATCCCACTAAGGTTCTCTGACATTCTGAGCTGAGAGTCAAAATATTCCTGTCCATCTTTTTTCCCTTCTTTTGTTTTTGCATACATGCCTCCATATTACATACAGATGAAAACTGGACTTAAGCTATAATTATACTAAATCAATGAATGCAGAATTTTAATGCCTCAGTAATGCTGATTTAATACTGTCTTGTAAAAAAATCACAGTTCAACAATATACTTAATTAAAAAGAAAGCAAAAAGAGAATGTATGCCAAAAATCATTTTGATGCTATCAAAATACCCAGAAGATCCTCATATGACCTTATTATTATATTTTTTTAAAAACTTCAAACATATGAGGCTATGACATCAGGCACAAAACCCAAACTAGAACACCGGTCTGGGTTAGTCTAATTTGATTTTACTCTCTGATGAAGAGGATAACTTAAAAACATCTTGTGAACTTTATTAATTTCTTTACTTGTGCTTTAAGTTTAAAATGACCCTTGAATATTGTATTATCAGATATTTTAAGAAACTATTCACTTTTCCAAGGTTTTTCATGAATAAACTTTAAAGTCCTAACCCTGACGATAGCCAAATTCCCCTATATCATTCTGTTAATGTCATTGCCATTTTAAATAATAGCAATTTATGAGTAACCAGCACTAGGTATGTTCATACCCGAATTGCTTAATGAACAACTACAACTCACAATTACATAATTTGAATAATTGCATGTGCCAGTAAAATGGCAATTAAGATAGCAATTTTTATATTTTTACAAAAAAGTTGGCAAATAATTCAGTGTAAGATGCATTTATGCTTTACACAGCCACTTTAGTTGTCACTAGACTTAAAAGAGTAGTAACTATTAGCAGTCCCACAGATATGACCCCAAACTTCTACCCTTCTGCAGAATTAATCTATGGGTCTTGTAATTATACCTGTACGAATAAATTATAACAGTTATAATGACAGCTATTAACCATCATTTGATATCTTTGTGGGTGTGTGGATGACTGTGTTGCCTTCAAATGTCAGATAGTGAATGATTCACATTTTCTACAAATAGCAGAGAAATTATACCTACACTGTGACCTGCCTCCCACATGTTCTGTCCCATTCTATGGGTTCTACTCTCCATGGTCCAGGAGTCCAAGCTTTGGCGTGGCCCAGATGAGTATTGTCAGTTTGAATCTCTGAAGAAATTCTTAGGTTGTGACAAAAAGTGAGGAGAGAGTTTATACAGTGACATTGTGCAAAGTACGAAAGGTAAAGAGATACTAGTGTTGGAGCAGGGTTCATTAGTTTAAGGAAGGAAGAGGAAAAACACCACCATGGAAAGATACAAAAATATAAAGAAAAAAGAAACCTCGAGAATTAGATAGAAAATGGCAAATCAGCAACTTAAGCATCTGTTTCAGAGAACAGTGAAGGATGACCACTTTCTTCCTGACTGAACCTTACTTGGACAGCAAAGACCCTTTGAGTAGTTTTTTGGGAAAGGGAGCTTAACATTGTTTATACTAGCCAACTCTTCCATCCTAGCAATCTTTTGTGTGAGCTAGCTAATAAATACTTACTTTATGCTTTTAAATGGTATGTGTTCTGCTTGCTGAGTATCCTTACATGTGGCTAAAAAGCATTTGAAGGAAATGATCCTGATAAGAAGGATTAACAAAGTACTTTTTAAAGCTGTTTAGTGCTAATTTATGTTAAAACTTGTTATCAAACTTTAGATGTCTGTAATATAGACATCTTCAGTGGACAAACCTGAGCTAATCATTCCCGTTTGAGTCACAGGAAAGAAAGCAATTTCAGGGTACAATTCAATTGACCTATTTTAAACATCAATCTTAGGAGAAATCAATAGTGCCTTAGAAGTACCTTCTTATCTCACTATTGACTAAAAAGGGACCCTAGAGGATTAGCATGGATATAGACATATACTTTGAAGGCATCTGCTTTTGGTATGATAACCTCCACCCAGTATATCTGAATTTCTATGGTTTGCCAAAATCAGCAAATTAATAAGTCAACTCTCTATAAGGACAGAAAGAGATTCAGTGCAAAACCACTAAAAGTACTTTTCAGACAGATGTTATTTTATTTTTAATAGATATTTCCTTATCTAAAGCTTTCTTAAACAACTAAGTCTAGTACTAAGCCCAGTAGTTGGAGCATCACATATTTTTACCTATTAGTACCTCAGGAAATTATGTATTTTCACTGAACCTATACTAAGAAGGCATTCTGAACTTTTTACTTCAAGTGCTTTCCTTTATCTTATCTTATCACCCTTTCATCTGATGACAGCACCTAATTTTTCACGTGTTGCTTCTTCACTTACCATCCTGTTACTGCTATTTGAGTACCCAACACCATGCTCTCAACATTAACCAGATAAGGAGATGAATCATATAGCAGGTTTGCTGATCAAGTAACCATACACTGAAGGTAATCATAATCTGGCTAAATATGTAATGTATCACAGAGACCTTGAATAAATAAGTGCACTGCAGTATTATAAATCTTACGCACATGTTTAGACATACTCAAGAGTTTTCTTGATCACTTAGCTCTGAATCTGGTAAACAACATATGGTAACTTTGATAGAGTATATTTTCTGTGATTTAATCCCTTTATGTTATTTCCTGTAGGATCAGAAACTTCAGGTCAAATTTAGAGGTGACACACACCATTGTAAACTACACACATCAATATAAAAAAAGGTGTAAAAAGCAAAAGAACTCAGAATTTGGCCCCATCATTATTGTCCTCTGCTTATTTTAAGTATTATTTTACCAGTGCTGTTTAATATCTTTGTCAGTGACATGAACAGTTGTGACTGTTTTTTCCTTATCACACAATCACAGAACCACTGAAGTTGGCAGGGACCTCAGGACATCATCTATGCAAACACCCCTCCTCAGAGCAGGGTCCCAAGACCAGATTGTTTAGGACCTCACTGTCTACTCTTCTACTCATTATTTCTTCAGTTTGGTAGCGAGGATATTATGTAAGATGTAAGAAAACTTGCTAAAGCCAAGATAATCAATATCCACTGCAATTTCCTTGTCCACCAAACCACTCACCTCATCAGAAGGCTTTTTCAGGTAGGATTTCCCCTTAAGAAATCTTACGATTCTTTTATAAGAAAATTGATACTGTAATTCAAAACAATTATGGACCTTCCTCATTCCTTTACTGGAATCTATTGCTTCACCTCCTTCCACCTGCACTCAGCCATCAGAAGGTCTTAGACGGCAATGGAAGAAAGTACTGAACTGTCATGAAGGAACAACATGATTACAAAATTTACTCCCTCTTTCACCCCCTTTTCAGCTTTTGCCTTTACTGTTTCTAGCTTCTTTTGACTTAAATGTTTTCAAATTATTGTTTGATCGTTTGGTCAAGGTCCACAACCTTTGATGTAGTTCTTTTCTTGAAATTTCAATTTAGCGTGTCAGTGCTCAGAAAAGATACATTTTTTTTGACAGGCTCCGATATATATAATGGTAATTAACAGTATAGACTATATTCATTTATAACATGAAGAGGGAGAGGTGGTAAAACAGCTAAGCTAAGAGACTTCAGACTAAGACAAGTCATAAGTGTTTTGTCTCCTTGATCTTAGGTAATACTGAAATTCCTGAATTCATTTGGCTAAATGATTTAACCAGTTTTACCAGAATGTCCTACACACACCACAATGAAATGTATTGCCTCACAATAAAATGCAATAAAAAAATTATTGGTTTTGATTTGTTATCTATCAAGAACAGTTTTCATGGGATTGTGTTGAAAACTTCTTTTCTAATCTAAAAAAAATTGGGAGCTGGGACAGTTAGCAGCTTTTGTTGTCTATTTAATCTGAGTACTTCTGTATGTTTTCTTTCAGAAAAAAATGTTCAGAGACTAAACTTCTTTTAAACACCCTGAAATACCGTGAATTGTTTCAAGATACTAAATAACAGTTACTGTAGAGCTAAAACTCATCATAATAATTTGCATAAGACAAAGTTTTTCTTTGAAATAAAGATTATCACCAGTTCTGAAATAAGTACATCCTAATACCACTGAGCTATGGAATGAGAAAGTATAAAGAAAGAAAACATCTAGATCAGCCAAACTACTTCACTTTACTGAGGTTTTAAAATTTTGCTAGCCTTCCAACAAATCACAACTCACTGTTAAACATCTGCATTACATTTTGGCATCCTAATGTGTTTTAATTACAAAAGAGGCATAACCTCCTGCAGGAGTCCTGCTTGTAACTGCTAATAAGCAAGAGGCAATAAACAGTCCTTTATAAATCAATATGTGAAAAATTAAATATGACTGCTTGGACTTGGTTGGCCTTATGGCTAATGGAACTATAAAAGACATGATTAATTAGAAAGGTGTTTTTAAAAGGTTAATTAGTTTATTTTTTAAATTATCTGTTGGGATAATGTGGTAGCTAAAAAATATCCTGCATCACTAATTAGCCAATGATATTTCTGAAGATTCAGAATAAATTTATTTTACCCAGCAACTGTAGCTGACAGACAAACCTGTTTATTATTTGACAATGGCTTTAATTGGTGACGTTTTGAAATCTCATCTTTAGTTATCAGTGTAGAGTTAATTTATACAATAAGAAATTCAGGATAGGATTATAATAGTTAATAGTTAAGAAGATATGATTCTTGATGGATGGCTAGTAAAAGCCCTTGAAAACAAAGACAAGCACTTCGTCACAACATAAGGATAGACTGGTTGGAACAAGTCCAGAGGAGGCCACAAAGAGAATCAGAGGGCTGGAGCACCTCTCCTATGGGGACAGGCTGAGAGGATTGGGCTTGTTCAGCCTCGAGAAGAGAAGGCTTCAGGGAGATCTTATTGCAGCCTTCCAGTACCTGAAGGGGCCTACAAGGAAGCTGGAAGAGGATCGTTTTACAAGGGCCTGCAGCGACAGGACAAGAGGTAACGGGTTTAAACTGAAAGCAGGGAGATTTAGATTAGATATCAGGAAGAAGTTCTTCTTGGAGAGGGTGATGAGGCACTGGCACAGGTTGCCCAGAGAAGCTGTGGATGCCCCACCCCTGGCTGTCTTCAAGGCCAGGCTGGATGAGGCCTTGAGCAACCTGGTCTAGTGGAGGGTGTCCCTGCTCATGACATGGGGGTTGGAACTAGATGATCTTTAAGGTCCCTTCCAACCCAAACCATTCTATGATTCTATACTCTTGAGACATAGAATCTAGGGGGTTTATGCAAAAAGTCAAATCTCATGGGGCAAAGAAATGAATCAAGTGTTTTCAACCGGTATGTAGCAGAGGAGTTTACAACTGTGACGGCCAAGGAAAGTCTGTACAGTAGATTATTTGTAAAGTCAATAAGCATTCAAACTGGATCTACTTGAACAGAAGATGGAGAAGGATCAATAGTATTTATACAAATCTTGGGTGTATTAATATATTAGGTGTTCATGGTCAAAGAGAATATCTCTTCAAAATTTAATTGGTGGTTAGTTGTCTGATATTGTCTGCAGAAGAAAAATAATTACAAAGTGATTTGAAGAGTGAGAAATACTGTAGATAGCTATGCCATATGGCGAGTATGAATGAGGGGTTGTGAATACTCCCAAATATCTAGAAACACATCAGAGTAATAAATAGCAACCTTTAAAAATGCAGATAATTCCATGGATACAAATTTCATTTTCAAGGAACAATGGCATAAATCTTGCATTTTATTCATTCCAACTCACTAAATGAATAAACAGCAATGATCCACAGAAACA
Source organism: Rhynochetos jubatus (assembly GCA_027574665.1). Lineage (NCBI taxonomy): Eukaryota > Metazoa > Chordata > Aves > Eurypygiformes > Rhynochetidae > Rhynochetos > Rhynochetos jubatus. The sequence goes on from CM050652.1 coordinate 17,646,848, forward strand.
TAAAGCAATGCACCATATTTATTATTTATAGCTTTTGTGAACTGTCTTGATCACTAAGAAGATAAGCAAATAAAATAAATCTGCAAAGCAGAATGACAGAACAGAGGGTAATCATAAAATGAACTCTGCAGTATTTTCCTGTATTTTAGAACTGATGCAAATATTTAAATAAATTTCATTTGTACTAAAAAATGAACTTGCATTGAATCATTTTAGGCCAGAATGTTTCTGAGCAAGGTTTTGACTTCCCACAAAAATTTTCTTTGACACATTGAAAAGAAGATCTTAAACCAATTCTTCTTTAGTTTTTTTATAACACTTTTTAGAAATACAGATTTCTTGTTTCTCGTCTCTGCCATCAACACAATTTAGCAATGTCAATTCCTTAATCTAAGGTTAGATATTTCTTAATCTGAGGTTTTCAGTCACCTCTTTAATTTCTCACTATGTTTTTATTTCCAGTATTTAGTTTAGAGTAAAGTTATTTCCATCCATCACTGTCTCTGCATTTTCAATTTTCTTCTCAGCGTCTGGCAGTCTAGGGCCAAAGCTCTTAAATTCAATCACCATAGCAATACTTGTTATCTGAATTGCATCCACCATGTATTGATACTTACAAAAGTGTTGGTTGTGGTGGGTTTTTTTGGTTGGTTGGGTTTTGTTGTGTGGTTTTTTTGTTTGTTTTTTTTTTTTTGTTTTGTTTTTGTTTTTTTTTTTTAACTGAAAGCCTGACATTCCCTGATAAATGGAGTCAGTATCTTTCAGTGAGGGGACACTTAAAGGCCTTTCCCTCAGCTAGTGGAAACTAAGAAATCAAGATGCCAAGTTATATTATAACTAAAAATTAAGATTTAGTTTTTGAAGCATATCTACCATGCTCATCCCTTCCCTCATTTAAATAATAAAAGTGCAAAAAGTTATGAAATAGATGTAAGCAGAAGAAGCAGCAGTTCAAATAATGTTTCAGACAATTACTTTCTAAATATTAATAGAATCTGGATCTCTTGATTGTGCAGATAATTCTATACAGTGAAGTGTCTAACCATTGAAAGAGTTGGGGTTATTCAGCCTGGAGAAAAGAAAGCTCCGAGGAGACCTTAGAGCAGTCTTCCAGTGCCTGAATGGGCCTACAAGAAAGCTGGAGGAGGACCGTTTACAAGGGCCTCTAGTGACAGGAAAAGGGATAATGGCTTTAAACAGGAAGAGGGTAGATTTAGACTACATATAAGGAAAAAATCCTTCATGTTTTGAAGTTGGTGAGGCTGGAACAGGTTGCCCAGAGAAGTTGTGGATATCCTCTCCCTGGAAGTGTTCCAGGCCAGGTTAGATGGAGCTTTGAGCAACCTGGTCTAGTGGAAGGTGTACCTGCCCATGGCAGGGGGGTTAGAATCTTCAAGGTACCTTCCAACCTAAACCATTCTATGATTTATAAAACAATCTGGCTTTAAGAAAAGAGTCCAATATGATAAAAGAGTTGGAAGCCCAATAAACAGCCACTTGTATCCTGGTAATACCAAAGAATGGGACAGATAACAATATTAGAGAAGAGTTTCAACAATGGAAAATGCAGGCTAACTTGGCTCAAGCAAAAAGCAGCCTGAAACCTTCTGTGTGACTTTACAGTGAAGGTAGTGTTCTAATACAAACAATTTAGTCTGCACAAAATGGGCTAATAAAACATACCTCTAAAAAAGTGAAAAAAACTCAAGAGGATTGAAGGGACTATTGTAGTTCACAATCTCCTAAAAAAGTTTACAACTGAATGACTACATAATTTCTATTCTTGAAATTCAAAAAAATATTTTAGCTTGAACTGAATGTTTTGTCTGACAAAATCTAGGAATTTGTGAGTCTTTTTTTGTAGTGCCTACTTTGACAGTACTGAGGCAATATTTAAAGCCAAGAACATTTTTGGTTGAGTGGCAATTCCAAAAAAATAAAAATATTCTTAGTTGAAATAAAGCCTGGGCAAGTTTTCAGGGATACAAGAAGTTGATTAAAATGTCATGCAATTAAATTGAACATGCAAAACCAAATTTAGACAAAAGTAAGTGTTTTTCTGTGGTCTGGACCATTTGAGAATATTCAAATAAATGTTTTTTGTTTTCTTGATTTATGATTTTACAAAAAATATTTCCAAATCACAATCATCTGCTTAGAATATCTTCCTTAGTTCTTTGCAGACAAAATATATCTTGTACAGAACATGACAGCTTTTTATTTAAGGATGTAATTTATTTTCACCAGGTGTTCTTTATTACTAGAGATGTTTGTTTTGAGCAGAATTAGCATTTAACTGCAGTCCTGTGCTGTATTAAAAAAAACTGTTTTCTATCCTTTTCTCCTGCTTCATAATAAGATCACAGGTGAACATTCACTGAGCTTTATAGAGGAAATATTTCTTCTCTAAGTAACTAATTTCTCCTGTTCATACACTGGCATTTGGTATTGACTGATGGGCTCAATTCAGACTAAATCTCCACATCCAAATAATTATTTTAAAGTAGGAAGGATATAACAGTCACTTTTTCCATTTTGAAGGGTTAAAGGATGAATTTCAAAGTCTCTCCAATGGCTGACTGTAAAGGGGTCTCATGACATATATATGAGTTATGGTAAACATATGGCAAACATTTATTTTTGGACCATTGGACCCCATGTGATAAGTTTGGTCTGTTATCACTGAGAGAGACAAAGAAAACACTTCTTAAAAAGTCAGTCAAATGCTTTGAATTCCATTATAAATTAAAAATGTGGTTTTTCCTGCCTTCTAGCTGCATTGATTAATTGGTTTACTGTGGTCTTACAAGTAAGATCATTTAATATCATCTAGTGTAATGCCAAATGATAACTAGAAGAACTCATGACTTTCAGTAGTTTTATCTGTGAATGTTCCCTGTTTAACAGGTACAAGAACACAAAAATGTGGTCTCATAAAAATGTTCTTTTTTAGTACTCTTACATCAAATTCCCTTGTTCTAATTTTTTTAAGGAGATGAAAGATTGACTTCAGACAGAAAAAAATATCCATAAAATGAAAAGTTTTACTTCCATTTCTGGTCACTCATAGGAATGTTTTTATGGATTTCTTAATTTGGTGAAATTAATATGAATATAATCATTCCAATCTGAATATTTCAATAAATGTTGCTTATAAAGAAATAATTGATCTTAACTGATTTTCAAGCTAAATAAACCAAAATTAAACCTGCAAAGAATGTGATAGAGACATTTAATGTAAGCTACTTTGGGAATACTGTAATGCAAGCATTAATAAATGTAGTACTTAGACAAGACAATGCAGTACACAAAACTGAGCAAGTACATGACAATCTTTTAAGATTTGGGCACATATGATTTTTCTAATTTTTTTTATTCAAAAACAATTTTTTGTTTAACCTTTCCAGAGAAATCTCCTTATATGTTTATGTTATAAACTGTACAAGAATTAAATGTATAAAGAAATAAATTAAAAATTGTCATATTGCCATTACAAAAGGAATTCTGGCAAAGAAACACAATAGCAAAACCTTCAACAGACAGTGCAAGAAGCACAATAACTCACAAAGCAGAGATTACCTCAAGGATATTATTCATGATGGATCTATTTTGTCAGGGAATTGAACTCATGACCCAAGTATTGGAAAGTGCTGGGCTTACCTACTGAGCCACAGAAAAATCTCATTTGTTGTCAGTAGTAGTCCTTTTTAACTCAGCTGGGAAAGCTTTCAGCCAAAGGGCCTTCACCTTGAAAGGGCAAAAGATTAAACTGAGGATAGTAGTAAATGGAAAAATCAATGACAACTAGTTAAATAAAAAAGGAAACTTACAAATGAAGATAAATAATTGCCCAAATTCATCCCTTGTGTATCTCTGGTTTTCTTCATTAGAGACAAACTAGGGCTTGGTTTGTCCCTTTGTGCAGAATAAGACAGAAGAGAAACAATTGAAAAAGAATACTAAACAATATGGAATGGCAACTAGTCACCGGGGGAAATATTGAGACTAAAACTTGATTCATAAATGTAGATTGTTAAAGAAACCTGAAATATCCCTATTTTAATCTAGGAAAGAAAAAAACCAAACCCAAAAAACCCACCATTAAGCAAGGGTTTTACAACAAGGGTTGCTTGTTGTATCATGTGTTACTCATTCTTGGAGCCACAAGTCAAAGAACTCGTAAGATGAGAAGTAATTCCTAATTTAGTTCTAAATAATGCAGGGGATCTGAAACAAGAAAAACACTACTCTAATAATGCCAACAGTCAAATAAATTCAGGGGTTTTATAGGAAAAAAAACCACCAACCAAACCATTACTCAAAAAGTAAACCAACAAAATAATGGAATAAAAATAATAATAATAAAAAAAGCAACAGCTAGCAGGGCAAATACTTGCAGGAAGCACAGAGATCAAACATGTATGAGAAAGAGCACGTAATACACTTGTATCTCAGAAAAAAAGTTATATAAGAAAATGGAATAAAACTAGAGTTTACAAAACCTTGAAAAGATGGTATGGAAATAGAGATGTGTTTAAGCAGTCAAAATATTATTTTTCTTCTTGAGACATTATAAGTGTGTAACTGTACAGCAAGTTAAATTTCAATTGAATACGCAATACTTTTAAGAACATTTCAGAAAAGTTCCAGAGGCCTAAAGGCTAATGTTTTTTTCAGAGCTATAACAATATTTTCAGGAAGTTGAAAAGAGGCAATCAAACTTAAAATAGCACAAAGACAAAGATATTGCAAGAAGTCTAAATGAAACATTTACATCAATGGCCTTTACAGAGGAGATCTAAGATGTTCTCGCATCAGGTGCATTATTTCTGGTATGAAATGTTGAGGAAAGGTCTCAAACTGAAGTCTCAGTAGAATAAGTCAAATAACCAATGCATAAGCTGAACACATGAAATCACTAGGACAATGTGTATTTATTGAAGAACCGTAAAATGTTGACATCTGGAACTGCTGAACTTTAGTGGTAAAAGACTAAAATGTGATGAGATTCTTTGAAAAGAACACCAGGACTGAGACTGGAAAACACTAATTTGTTTAGCTTATATAATAGATAATTTGGTGGAAACTGGCAAAAAATGGAAATGGTAACATCATGACATGTATGACATTTTGGAGAAGATACAACTTTTTTTTTTTCCAGTCAACATTATGCGTCACAAATCAATTAGCAATTTCTGAAACAGTCGATAACTGTGAATAAAGATGATCTAGTTAGTACATCATATATTTAAAAAAAAAATATTTAGATAAGTTTACTTGACACATTCTGAAAAAAATAAAACTGTTATGGGATAAGAGATATCATTTTATGTATCAATGACATTAAAATAGGAAAATACAATTAAATGGTAATTTTTAAGATGAGGGTAACATTAAGGTAACATTCCTTATCCTCAGGGACAGGCGCGTGGTATGTAAACTCTGCAACATATTCATAAATGATCAAAATCTGTAAAGAAACTATTGAAGATGGTTAATTTAAATCTGACTATGAAAATCTGAAAAATAATTTCATGGTACTGTCTGATTTAGCAAAAACAGAATAAATGAAGACTGGTATCAGCTAATGTAAAGTAAGCTGAGGAGAAAAAACCCAGCCTAAAGATACATATGCAGTGACACAGAGAGTAAGTTCCTGTCACGCAGAAAAGCAAGGCTGAAGTGAATAATTCTTCAAGGATGTCTTTTTAGTGCAATCTAGAAGCTACAGTGGCAACCAAAACCTGGGATTTGTTAGGAACAGAACAGGAAGCAAACCAGAAAATTAGATTATTTTATAAATGGATGATGTGTTCATGTATTGGGTGCAATTCATTGTGAAATTCTGGTTGTCCAGTCTCAGAAGACATATAGTAGAATTAGAAAAGAGACAAACCAGGATGATGGGCTGAAGACTACCAACTCTTAATCTAGACTACTCTCTTAATCCTAGAAGAGAATGTTGGGCGGTAGTCTATAAAATCATTAATTGTATTAAGATAGTGAGTTCACTATTTTTTTCAACATGTAAACTGAAAGGTACCCAATGAAGTTGTCATGTGGTGGTCTAAAGTAAATGGATGACTTTTTTTCCCCCACACAGCGTATTTAAGAAGTGAAATTCAAAACAAATATGTCAAAAGGTGTTTAGGCAAACTAATGCCTATCTGTGATACTTAAACATGACATTATGCAGTACACAAAACCGAGTAAGTACAGGACAACTTTCAAGAACTGGGGTCATAGGATATTACATTTTTATTCAACAACTTGGTTTCTGTTTAACCTTTTCAGAGAAATCTCCTTATCTGTTCATGTTATATCTTGTGCCTCTTCTAGATAAGCCACATCACAGAGTTCTTAAACCACTGACAGCTGAGACTTGGGAGAGCATATCAGAGAAGATTTAATGTATACACCTGCTGTGTCTTAGACCCCATGGCCCAGATCCAACCAGTCTAACTCCAGGCATTTGGATTGGTTTAAGTCCCTGTAGAGGTTCCCATACAAGGAAGAAAAAGAAAGTTTTTAATTGAATTAAAATCTGGAAGTATATACTCCTTCTCTTGTTCTACAGGAAGCCTGAAATTACTTAGGTTGTACTTTCATGATGTAAAATATTTGGCAAAATTGTCTTTATAGGCCCACCTTCTCTTCCAGTACTTTGCTACTCTTTCCTGACCCCATACTGAGGCAGTCCTCAGCTGAGTCCTACACAAACATTTTTAGTTTGTGGTTGGAAATCAAATCAAGAGAGTGATTAAGCTGAGAAGAGCCTTGCACTTTTTTTTTCCTTGAAAGTTTCAGAAATTCCGCAATCTTATTCACAGATCATCCCATGAAAGACTAGTGTCAGAAGAGCCAAGGGAAAAGGAAGTTAGTTGCAGCATGGTGCTGGAAAAAGCTAGGTTGGAAATATTTTTCTTCAGCAGTGTTATCCAATTATTTTTAGCATAAAACCATAGCCTCTAACACCTCAATTGGATGAGATGAAACCTGGATTCACCATATTCAGATGTAGGATTAATTCAAGCTACACTAAAATAATGTCTGGTCTGACCCCCTGTGGGTATTCTCATAAAAGTGTTCAACCAATAAAACTTAAAGCTAAAAAGGACTAGGATTATATTCTTGGAGGTGGCTGCACCTGTGATTTAATGGCTTTGTTCTACAGGAAACACATGGAAAGGGTAAAATGCAGCACAAGACCAGTATAATTCACAGGCAAAAGACCAGACTGTGCTTCATTTATAAGAGGTGTCAGAGGTACCATCGATACCGTTATTCTTCTGCTCAATGCAGACAGTCTGAGGTGTCAAATGGAAACCATGGTTTGGTACAAGGGTCTCGAATTTATTTTTCACTTTTAAATTTTCATATTGTTTTTTGTTTCTGATTGTAACATGGTTAGGAAGAAAAATATTTCTTCAGGCTCACTGAGGGTTTTATGTGTAAATTTTGTCCAAGATTTCCTCATTTAATATCTAAATTCTTTCAACATCAGGGATTTTCAAGAACAGATTACTATTTCTGTTCAGCTTTATAAGAATTCCAATACCCAAATACCCAAGCATAAGCCTTAATAAAACCTGCCACTACATGTATTTTTCACCAAAGAATACACCAATTATCAATAAATATTCTGGACTGGCAATTATCAGAAACCTCAAGTTCATACTCAGAGTTATTGTCTTAATTTCCAGGACTTTTTTTTTTAGATAACAAATAGCTCTATTCTGTTCCTGTGCAACATGATTCTTCCACTACATTGTGTCAACTTATATTTGCTTCCACTGCAGACTTTGATGTGATAATATCAGGCATAAGCCAATAGTAAGTGATGAGTAAGAGGGGTTAATGATTTCCCATGTTAGGAACTACTTATATTATTCAGTACTGGAAAATTCTGGCTGATCATAATTGCCTGCTTGTTCTGACATCTCTATGAATTTAATATAAACATAGCAATATGTAACAGCTGAATTTTAATTTGAAGTTATAATTCACACTTAGATATTCATGGGAGCTCTATTTTTCAAAAGCTGGTAATTATTCATGACTGATTCACACAAGATAATTTGAATTTTAGAATTTTGAATTCTAGCTGATTTTTATACCACTTTCTGCACTCCTGTAAATTGGTCAAGTGGTTTTCCATTTGTGTACAACACATACATACTGTACTGTGGATCTGACAGATTTCATTCTCCCCTAAGTAGGATTTCACATTGGCAACTAAGACAGTGTTTGTAGGAGTATCAACATCTGTTCTTAAAATTGAAAAATAAATGAAACACATTAAGACAGCCAATGAAAGACTTAAAGAGAAAAAATTTAAGAGCTTGGTGATCTAATATGATATTCAGACAAGCCTCAAGGGTGTCTTTTCTATTTTTAAGCAGAAATTAAGCTTCCAAGACCTAATGAACTATTCAGATGTGCCACTGCTAATGCATACTTGACTACAAAGGTACTTCAAATTTAAGGGCGTTTCCATTTTTTACTGTAGAGCTTCCTAAGCACCTCACAAAGGTTTCCAGATTTCAGAAAGGATGAGGAAGTTAATGTCTCATAATCTGCAAGGGAATGCAGACAAGAATTTGACAGTTCTCATACACATTGAGCCACAAGAACAGACGGATTTTATTAATCTGAAAAAAAAAATATTTCAATCATACATGGGTTTTGATGGTAATTAAGAGATAACTTTTAAGAATAATGGAATATGTGCTAAAGCTGAAGTGGTTTTATATATTTGGCAGCAGTGCAAAATGTTTCATCTGTAGTACTGTGTTTACAAAGGTCACTACAAATGTTAACCTTCATGACCTTTAAAAACTCAGACCTTTGCCAAACAGTAAGAGATGTTCAGTGACCAGTGAAATTCTTCAAGAATTTCAATATACTGAATGTGCTCTTGTAAAGGTAGCTTATCTAACAGCAGACTAGCACAAACCTGCAATGTAGCTGCCCTGTAAGATTAAAACATGTCTAGGGTAAAGAAGCATGTTGGTGAATCATGCTCACAGTGTTGATTTACACTTGAAATCAAGAGGTCACAGAAATCGTATTCTTGAACTGCTGGGACTCGCTAGGATTTCAATGACAGGGACAGCCATTTAAAAAATAATCAGAACATAAATAGTGATTAGAGACAGACTGTTCTCTATGTCTTGACCCTGGGCAATATTCCTTTTGTATTTCCCCAACGAAGACACATTTCTAGTCAGAAATACCTGTATGATCTCATTGTGGAACAGATCCTCGATTTGCACAAAGTGGAGACTTCAGTATTTATTAGCTATGACTCTAGCCCAAAAGGTAAATTTGGGAAAAAAGCTTGTGATCAACAGCAAAGAATGAATACAAAAATGTAGGTTTCAAGGGATTAGTACAAGAAAACTGCAGGGATTCACTTGGAGGCTTTGGAACTATCTTGTGTAAATTGCTGAAAGGCTGTGAATCATATCGCATTCAAAAGATGCTCTGTGTACCTTTGATCGTTTACATTGTACTTTCCATATACATGAAGAATTTAAATGCCAAGCCTGTAAAAGATAGGCACAAAATTTTGCTGTGGGTTTTTTTTTTCTGCTAATCTTTAATTAGTGCAAGAACATCCACCTTTGTATAGAGGTAAAGAAGGACAATAACTATAGGCTGGCCTTATCTCCATGCCTCATCCTGACTTGCAGCACAAACCTTGCTACCATTCTAGCACTCCTCTAGATCTGTAAAATAGCTACACGTTTTAGATCCAAGATACCAGATGGTTCTGCAACTTCTTTGTTCCTTATTTTGTCACCCTGCCTCTGCTTGTGCTTGGACTCTGGAAAACAATGTGAGATCATAGGGGCATGGTTTAATGGCGGTCTTAATAGTGTTAAGGTAATGATGATCTTAAGGGTCTTTTCCAACCTAAATAATTCTATGTTTCTGTCCTCCTTTCTAAAATCATTAGTATTTCCCATACAGTGTATGAACAGGTCTCCTCATGTTCTTCATGTGTCAGCATTTCAAGTTAATAAAATTTTGTCATTCCTTATATTTTTGGAAAGTGAAACCTGTTTCTAGTTAACAATGTGGACATCAGCCTGTGACTAGACAACCAGATTCACACCCTGGTTGTGAAGTTCTGAAGTCCTCCATGCTTCCTGACATATCTACTTCTTTTCCCAATCTGCGCAAGGGGGTGACATCTAGACTGTTCTCTAACACTATCTGGGAGATCCAGGTTCATGTCCGACAGCTGGATCTGTTCACACTTTCCAACCATATCATAGAATGGTTTGGGCTGGAAGGGAGCTTAAAGATCATCCAATTCCAACCCCCCTGCCATGGGCAGGGACACCCTCCACTAGAACAGGTTGTTCAAAGCCTTATCCAGCCTGGCCTTGAAGACAGCCAGGGATGGGACATCCACAGCTTCTCTTGGTAACCTGTTCCAGTGCCTCAACACCCTCTCTGTGAAGAATTTCTTCCCGATATCTAACCTAAATCTACTTGCTTTCAGTGTGAACCCATTAGCCTTTGTCCTGTCACCACGGGCCCTTGTAAAAAGCCTCCCTCCAGGTACTGAAAGGCTACTATAAGGCCTCCCTGGAGCCTTCTCCAGGCTGAACAAGCCCAATTTCCCCAGCCTTTCTATCATCTTCATGGCCTCCTCTGGATTTGCTCCAACTGGTCAATATTCTTCTCATGTTGAGGTCCCCAGAGCTGGATGAAGTACTCCAGGTGGGGTCTCACAAGAGCAGAGTAAAGGGAGAGAATCCCCTCCCTTGACCTGCTGGCCATGCTTCACTTGATGGAACCCAGGATATGGTTAGCTTTCTGGGCTGCCAGCACACACTACCAGCTCATGTCCAGCTTTTCATCCACCATTTCCTGCAAGTCCTTCTCAGGGCTGCTCTCAAGCCATTCTCTGCCCAGCCTGTACTACTTGTTGGGATTGCCCCAACCCATGTTCAGGACCTTGCACTTATCCTGACTCCATATACAGAAAAACACAATGTACTTTATTTTCTGCCCTCCCTTCCCCATCATAGGCTGGATTAGCTTTTAAAGGAATCCTGTGTTTGAACAACACTATTTTCTGTACTTATCTACAGTTTCAGCTATGAGATCATCTTTGGTGTTTAGGTTGCATATCTACCAGTGAAGCTAGGTGCAGCTGTGGTGGTCTATTAATTAACACTGGGTGTCTTATGTGCTATACCTTTGCAGGCCAGATGTTACCGACACCATTTTAATTTTTGCCTAGACTGCCTGCAAATAATGTTGGCAGTGCACCCAGCAAATACATTGGACACAGCTTATCATAAGCTGTGGGCAGTTCTCTTTCAATACCTCACCATAACTGTAGTGCAGAAATTATCAGAGAAAAAAAAATGCATCACAGCAAGTACCTGTGTTTGATTGCTTTGTGTGGCTTTAACAAAAGAAAATAAAATGTGAAGTCTAAATCTCATCAGTAAATCTCATATTATTTTGCTGGGTTTGAATAAATAAGGTAAACATGAGAAAAAAACCACATCTGAAGTTTTGTTACATTAGTCTGCAGTTACCTCCTGACTACCCTTGAGAGATTCAAAGTAATTATGGTTTCTTAAGTCTCCTTCTTACAAAACAAACAAACAAAAACCAGTAAAAAATTAAATGAAGGAAAACCACCAAAGTTATTGATGGTTGGTCCACCAGTCAGCTTCAATGGTGTACTGAAAACAATGTTCACTGAGGCTTTTGATCAAACTACAGAGACAGAGTTTAAAAAGAGTAGTTTCAGATTAAGATAACTTGAGGTATACCAAACAAAAAATAAATCAGAGAAAAGACTATTTGCTCGAAGACTGGTTGATGAAGGGTTTAATCCTACAAAATTCCCAGTAGGATTATTTTTGTTGTTAAAGTTCAGCAAATGCTTAATCACTTCATTGTATCAAGGCTAGATTGCTGAGCACTTCGTAAAAAATCATACCTACGAAATGCCTGCAATAACTATGTGAAATAACTGGGTTAATTACTGCAAATCATCCTAATATTAAGAATAAAAATACAATTTGATAACATTTTTGTGAAGACATTAGAGGTAATCAAGTACAGTAACAGAAAATTAGCAATTAAAAAAATTACACTTCAAAGTTTGTTCAAAAATATAACTTTCTTCTGGTTACTTTTTGAAGCCTCTATTTTTTTTCTAATTAGACTTAGAAAAGTACATTTGAAAAAATTAATCATGCTTTTTGCACAGATATTGTAAGTGCTGCTACATTTTTCACTGAAAGGTTAAGTCATGTCGGGTAAGATTTTACTGTAGACCAGAATTCCCAATGAATTTGAAAAGCTAGTATACCATGACACATAGGAAATATTTGGAAAAGATCAGGGAATGCACAGTTATTTAAGGAAAGAAAAAATAGCAAACAAACACATGATAGAAAAAAAAGTTAAGCAGACTGTATGACTGAATAGTGTAATTATTCTTTCTCTACTTAAAATATTTTTTATTCTAACTTAAACTTACCTATCTTTCACATGCTAAGTAATGGTTATATGTTCTTATCAGGGATGACTTCTCTCTTCATTTTCCAGGGATGGTGCTAGAATTTTCAGGGTATTTATGTAAAATAAATGTGTGTTGTTCCTGGAAATGTTATGACATTCAAACAGCTTTAGAATTTTTAAGTAAAGCATTCTTTATATCATGTAATCTGTGTCAGTCTTATGTCAGAAATACAAATGAGGTCTCCTAATTATGTTCTTTTCCAAGATAATCTGCAGGTCAAATTCAGTCCCTGTACCTCCTATGAACCCCAGGCAGGTGTGTTATACAATGGATTTTGGTGCCAAGCCATTGCTGATGTAAGCAGCTCATCTCAAAAGAATTGTTGCCCTGAAGGAATGTTTTAATACAACATTCTGGACCAAGAATAACCTACATAATGGAAAGCAGTAGAGAACAGAAAACTAGTCAAAATTGTATCTGACAGTATGGTTATCTTTACAGTATTTTTGCATATGTGCCAGGCTAGGTTATTGAAAATCAAGTATATTATATGAAACAAGTAGCAGCTTTCACCCACTACTCTTTCGTGATATCTGAGGTAGAAGATCATGTGAAGATTACTGTAAACTCTGAATTTGAATGAGAAATGGATAATATCTGTTAAGTATATTTTTTCCATATACAGCAAATGCATACTACTTACAACAGAGACAGGTATTTGAAACCACACAAAGTTAACACATTGTGCTATTTTTCCTGTCACTTATGTCAATTAAACATTTGTTTAGATATAGAAAATTACAGTATAGGTATGCAATGTAATAACTTTAGATTAGCCTTTTGAATGAGAAAATACCTACATGTCATACCTACATGGCCCATAAACTTTTCCTTGTTGGTTAGTAGTGTCATGGAGTCCATTTGTACAGAAATAAATGGAAAGACAAGCTATCACCAAAACCCAGAAAAGCTATCATACAAAGCTTGAGGTAGCTGATATTCTGTTTTCAGTTTTAAGAACATTTCATGATAGATAAAATTATCAGTATGCTCAAAATGAGGCTGGAATGACCTTTATATTTCTGGATTAAATGGATTATTTCTTACCCTTGCACTCTGACTTTCACTCACAATTGAGCAGCCTTGTTACAGTTCCTATTTAAGTAGGTCACAATTTAAAAAAAAAAAAAAGCTAGATTTAGAAACATTGGTAAGTAATGGGGATTTCAGGAATGTTAAGCCTCTGACAGAGATAAGTTCCTAACATCAGCAATTAAAAAAGAAAAGCCAACTTACTGCTGTCTACATATAGACATAATAGACTCATCTTTAGACATAAATTTAGGCTACTATATTGGAAAAACTTGCTCTTAATGATGCTATTGGGATGCTATTATTGGATTACATCCTAGCCCATGCTCACCTTGAAAGAGCCACTGAAAACTTATGGAAAACCTAATTACCACAGCAACCAGGATTATGACTTCAAGAGGATAATTATAAAGAGCAGATAAACTCCTGAGAAACCAATATCCTATTTTCATGTAAATGTTACTACTTATAATGAGTGAAGGGAAAATGACCTGGAAAAACTGCAGAAAGACAGAATTGTTTTTAATAGCTTGTCTCCCAAAGTATACTGTGACCTGTCTTATGATCTTTAGCTCCTTTGTTCTTTTCATGCAGCTTCTATAAAAACCCCTAGTATTTATTTTGGGAAACTGAAACCAATAGCTCTTTTTTTTTTCCCGTACCACAGTTAGCAAGCACAGCCCTCGTGTACAGATCAGGGATTTTATTCATTCAACAAGTCGTATCATCCTTTAAGAGTTAGAAGGGTATTTTTCCTCAGTGAGTACTGCTTTTGTTCCTAGAGTGTCACACCAGTAATTCAAACGGGGCTGTCAGGTCAATGGAAGAAAATACAGTGTCCTCAAAAAGGCACCTGGGTTCTTGGAACAAACACTGATTGTTCAGAATTCAGGCCTCAAACTGGAGCTGCATGAGCAGAGCTGAGCACTACACTGCACTGAGGGAGAGGGCAGGCTTGGGGTAACTTCCAGACAGCCTTAGCAGAGAAAAGTAAAGATTGGTGGGTCAAGCAGTCAGCCTTACTTCTTATATGGCCTTAGCACATGAAGCATTGTTTCATTTCATGAGTTACACCTCTGATACCTCTTGAATTAATAATGTAATACTTTTTCTAGGGAATCACTTGCCTCAGCAGAAAGTCCTTTGATATTTTTTTGGGGGGAGATCTGGTAGAACTCAGCTACAGTCAGTGAGGAAGAAGAGACAACTCCTATACCCAGAACATTATTCTTTGCTCACTTCCAACTTCAGATAACATGAATATAGAGAATAGACAGAAAAAGTGTTCCCAGAAGCTCTGTATTTCTGGGAAAAAAAAAAAATAGGGCTATATGCCAATATTTCTGCTTTTGGATACTATGAGTTCTATTTTTTGGGCAAAGCTATTGAGCAGATTTGACCTAAATTTAAAGTAGTTTTGTTCTGACAATTTAAATGCACCAGAAAAAACCCATATTCAAAACTTACAGGTCATTTATTTCTATTTATGTATTTTATATACACAAACATTCATTTAAAAGAAGTGGAATGAAATAATCTTAATATTTGGTCTAGAATAATTTTTATGCACATAGATTTTAATTAGCTTCTGCATATACAAGTCCATTTTATAATAGCCATCTATATAAATGGAGACTAAATGCCACTCTTTCAGTGGCTGTCAAAGTTTATTTTGTTTTTGTTTGTTATTTTTACTGTGGAGAGGCACTGCAGTCAGTCACTGAAGTACACTGCATAGGTACCCCATTTTACATTTCTTAAGATTATCCAGCTTTGAAAAGCAAATTCAAAATAATTGTATTTTCCAAACCGAGTGACTGGTTGACAGCCTGTTCTGCTGAGCTCTGATTCTTTTAAGCAGATCACAAGTGAGGATACATTTATTGCCACAGAAAAAGCTTATGAAAAGAAACGGAAGTGAGAAACTGTGTAGCCACCGAACATTGCTAAAAAACTATGATGCCAAACATGGTTGCAGGTAGTCTTTTCATTAGTCTTAATCCTGATTTTTCAAAGCATATAGCAGAGGTAAATCAAAACAAATAAGAAAACAATGCAAACATACATAGAGTACTGGAAAATAATGATCTCCAGAGCATCAAGAATTTGAGATGATTATTATCTCACAAATATTTTCTTGTTATGCAAATACATAAAATCAGTGAGCAAACTACTTTGAAGCTTTAATCTGTATCATATACAATTTACTTGCAACATCATAATCCAGCAAGTGAGAAAACACTTTTTTTCTTTTGAGCAGCAATTGCTGTCAAGCATGATATCATATGGTATGAATTGTCCCTTTGGTCATTTGGGTCAGCTTTCCTGGCTATGCTCCCTTCCAGTTTCTTGTGCGCTTGCTCACTGGAAGATCACAGGAAGCCGAGAAGTCCTTCACTTAGTATATTCACCACTTAGCAACAACCAAACATCTGTGTGCATTGGTCTCCAAATCACATTAAATCCAAACCACAACACTGTACCAGCTACTAGGAGGAAAGTTAACTCTGTCTCAGGGAAACCAGAACAACAATGTGATATCAGGATGCTTATTCCATTCAACTGGGTATTTTATCATTATGAAAGCATACACTTCTTTCCCTAGACATTCACTACCACAAATGCATATTTGATATAGTCAGAGCAAGAAGTTTGGGTTATTGTACCAACTAGACTGTCATGATCAAGCTCATGGCAGAGCCACAGGTTACCACAGACTATTGTGGTCAGTTAATTGCAATCCCTATAATTCCCTTTATAATTTCTCCAACTCGTCTTTCTCCTTTTCTCTACCACAGTCTCATCCAAAGTAAACAGTCCGTTACTTATTGATTTTCCCTCCTTTGTCATAGAGTTATTTTTTTTTCTACATTTATATCCATTCTGATATTTCAGATATAGTGATGCACATTGTGGTATTTCTGATGTGACTACCTAGGTCCTCCTGGCCTTGCTTTTGTAAAACTTTTCCTCATCTCAACCCACAAGTTTCCTTGTCTTTTCCTCTGATTCTTCTCCTCCACTTGTGGGGTGGAGGGGGGAGGGAGTAAGCAAGCAGCTGTGTGGTACTCAGTTGCTGTCTGGAATTAAACCATGACAGTTACCTAGATCATCCTAGTCTTACACAGTATTACTGTTATGGTTACATAAGGGTTGCTGGCCTTGCAAGACAACTACACAAACCACCCCCAATACTCCTTCAATTTACACTCAACACAGTTATATGAAAAGTATGCCTGGAGTAAGCAGTTTTTAGAACTTTTACCTATTTTAAATCTCTTCCCCACCTCTTCATCTGTCTGACTTTCCACATTTAATTTAAAAATGAAGCTAAAACAGTTCAGTAGCTTGTCCATAGTTTATACAGCAGTCCAAAACATTTATGTGCATTACTTTGCTCAGTTAAAGATAATGAAAATGTCACATTTTTCAAATTGGTATGTTCCAGAATGTTTAATTTCAAATTGAAATTAAAAAACCCATCTAAAATCCAAACCTTTAGTTTATGGGTGTGCTTGTTAGAAAATAAAGCCCATTATAGAGAAAAATCTAGAACCTACTGCTATCATGATTAGGTAAGATATATTACACATGTACTAAGAACTGATTAAAATACATTGTTATACCCTACATCAAACTACCAAAAATGTTTCATAATACTCATGACCTGTAGTCTTCAAAAGCTAGATCTCCTATTCACTGGATACTAACATTACTACAGCTAACCTCCCTACAGCCACCCTAGCACAAGGCCAGCATCATAGGCTGCTCCCTGTTTTTAACCTACCCTCACCTCTGCTCTTTTCTGGCTTTTATCATCACAACCTCCTTTCCCAATTAGGTTTGTTAATTGAAGACAGCTGCCCTGCCCTGGGCTCCCTGGGTATTAAACAGGCAGATACCATCCTATGCCCACCCTAAACTGTCTTGGTCTCTAACTTCTTTTACTGATGGTTCTGTTTCAACTATTTTTTAGCTTTCTCTCTAGACAGTCCTTCTATAATTAAGCAGCATTTCTTTGGGTAGACTATGCATGAATAAGCAGAATAAGGTTTGTAGAGTGGTGCTGTTATTTATTTTCAATTTTGGATGAGGTGGTGGATCCTTGGTCTGGGTAGTCACACCCAGATAGAGTTTTGCAGTTGTTTAATATATTTGACAAATTTTTCTAAGTGGTATTGTTTATATGTGTGAGCAATATCATAGAGACATATCCAGATCTTATATGAAGGCTTTGAAATATGGCATTACATACAGCTGTTTCTACTGAACTCTGGATAAACTAAGAAAGAGAAGGCTACATCAACAATACTGAACTCTGAGTATTCTTAGTTCTACGGTAAGAATGAACTTTTGTTGTGGCCACTTGCTTGTCCCCAGCAATTCTCATGGGTTTGATAACTCAAGTCACTCTACAAGCAAGTTGTAGAAATAAATTTTTGAAGAATCACTTGTATATGTAAGAGACTGCTTTTTGTCTTAATATAATTGTTAGCACTGTTCCTTTTTGATTAATGTTGAAAGTATTCCTGGAGGTGCACCATAGGCCCCAAAACCTCTGAGGAAAAAGCAAAAAGGTGGGAAATGAAAACACTGAGCAAAAATTGGGGATAGATTGCTATTTGTAGGGTTCATTGCTTAAAAAAAAAAAAGCTAAGTTTCAGGTGGGCTGCAAAAGATACTGTAACATTCCAGATTTAATACTGCATTAACAAGAAATGCTACTTGGCTAATGAAAATCCAATTTGTTCTACATGTCAATGTTTCAAGTACTGTTTAGCTCGTATATGCTAAGACTTTTTACATATGCTTGGATGAGACCTGACCAGATATTCAAGACTTTCAGTTCCTAATATTATAGAGAAATTAAGGGAGTCTCCCTAGTTTATCACGTTCAGTTTCCTATTGATCCAAATGCAGTTATATCAATTTGCACAGCATCCTACTATTGCACAATATTATATAAAATACCTGATAGAAAGTATGTTTAAACAGGAGTATCTATTATGGCTACTGAAGCAGAGCATGTGCAGTTTCAAATGTGGGTAAGTGAATAAATTTACCTGGAGATTTCTGTGAACATCTGAGCATATTAGTGATTTATTGTGCCCTTGGAAGGACAAAACTGTAATTTGATTGAAACTGTGTCTCTATCTTTAAAGAAAGGCAAAATAACAATGAAACTAACAATTGTTGTGTAAAACATGGTTAATATTCTGCTCCATGATAATTTTCTATCAACAATTGTTAGCCTTCAAAGAGATGACAAATTATATACCATTGATTCTGGTTGTTGCCATTTGTAACTGACACATTACAAAGGTAGAATTAATCATTTGATTGATTGAGATTTGTTTTAACAATGGAATTTCAAACTGGATAGTCTCTGTTTCCCTTGGAATGATTTTGTTTCACCTTACAAACTTTTTTTCAAGCCAGTAGAGTTCATTTACAATTTAGCATTGACTCTCTTCCACCTTTGCTTTCATCCATATTTCATTCTTTTCTTCTACTGGCTTTCTTTTCTTGGTTTTCTTAATCTTAATTGTATGAAACTGAAAGTAAACATAATATCTGTGTGGAATACAGTGACATACTGTCTTAGCTTTGCGCCAGCTAGTCCATGTTTTGCTTCACCCCATAACACATCAAGCTGCATAGATGGTGCCAGCCCTGGGCCCGTGGCACTGCAGGACTGGCGGGGAGGGGGTGGAGATACGGGTGGAAAGGCTTGTGGTTGGACACAACCCTGGGAAGGGGAAGGGTCTGAGGGGGCTTCCAGCCGAGGGGGCTGGGGGTTTATTTGTTGTGGGACCTCGTGGCGAGTGGTTGGTGCTCCGGGCAGAGCCAGCATCTTGCCGGGCAGATCGGTCTAGGAGTCGGGGTTTGAAAGTTTTTTTCCTCTATCTTACTCTCTTGGCCCCCCCGGGTGGTTTCGTGGGGGGGTTGCTCCCTTCAGGTGGGGTTTTCTTTCCTTTTTTTCCCTTCTTCGGGTGGGATCCTGTATCATTTGTTCTACCCTCTTCCTCCATTCCTTAAATTACTCATTAGCACTAGCATTGTTAGTAACTCCCTAAGTTTCATTTTTATAATTAAATAGTTCTTATCTCAATTCCTTCGGGCTTTTCCTGGTTTGTTCCTCGGACCCTTCCTCACCGGGAGGAGGGGGGGGGGGGAGGGGGGGGGGTGGAGTGGTAGAACAGGCTTGTCGTGAAACTACGACACATACCCATAAAAATACAGACTTTCTTTGCAGAGTGTTTACTTCCCAGAAGCTCAGTTCTTTCTGTCTCTCAGTGCCTGGTGTGTTAACTATTTCCAGCAGCTGTTCCCTAGCTATGTCCTATAAAACCCTTGTTAAGGAAAAGAGAGATCCTGTGTTTTTGATTTGTCCAATAAACATGAGCAATTGATTTGTAATAGCCAGGTCCTCATCTTCTAAGATTGCTTAAAATCATATTGGCCCCTCTTTTCCCCTCAGAAGGGAGTCATCTCCAACTGTAACTCACCTATTCTTCCTCCTGAAGGCTGTCATGATACAGAGGGTAGGCCTTTCTGACCTTGGCAACACCTCTGGTGTAGATGGATCATCATCCAGTGACTGCACTTCCACATCCACAGCCTCATACCTGTTTTACAGAGGCACCTGGGAAGCTGAAATGAGCAGGAGTCTTTACCTGCTGCCCCGAGCATGGATTTGCCTCCATTCACTCCTTTCTTTCAAACTACTGCATTTAGCTTCATGAGAGGAGGATACAGGATCTTTTCTGGTGGCTGTTCCTGTTTCTGTCTCAGGGAGGGCTGAGCATGGTTCCACCAGATTCTCTCTTTCTCAGACTCCCTGATGCTCCTTAACCTTTCTACTTCCTTTTGTATCTCTGTCACCAGGCTGAGCAGATTGTCCACTTGGTCACCCCTCATACAGCTATTCTGACTACTGCCATCCATTGCCAGGGAAAGGCTCTGGCATGTCCTGAGACCTGAATGGCTGCATGTTTTTGTGAGAGCTCTGTCTGGGTTGCTATAACCATTCTGGTGAGTGCAGAGAACAGTTTTCTGCCATGTGAATACCACAGCTAAGCTTCCTCTGAGAGGGTGATGACCACCAATTGAACTCACTTCTTGAGCTAGTAGGGTGAAGATGCCCTTCCTGTGCACCCTTCCACATGAACTGCTGCTCAAACTGCCATGCCACGAGCTGGCTGACACGCCATGCTCTGTTGGCAGCACTCCTGGTACTCCCTAAGCTGCTTCTTATATAGGTGTGGGGGTGGCCATAGTTGCTCTGGTAATGCCCAGGCCTCATCAGCTGCCAGCTCCTGGTAGGTCTCTCCAATGCCCTGGCATTTCTCAGCCTCAGTGCCATTATCTGCCATTCAGCTGTGTATTGGGTAGGCTCCAGAGCAGCTCACCTTGGCAACAGATCATCCAAGACACACCCATAAGCAAATTATAAAGCCTTCTGTGTATTGTCACCACAGAAATGGAGAGGAGATGTCTAAACAGAATTGGATTCAATATGGAAATATCAAATAGAACTACAGAATAAATGGGATTGGATTTTACACCTGGTAGTTATTTGGTCCAACTCCTTGCTCAAAGGATAGCCAGCTCCAAAGTAACATGAAGTGACTTCACACATTTTTTAAATGCTGTTTGATATTTTCAAAGGTGAAGGTTCTGTGCCTTGTTCAGCCTCTTTGTGATGATTTTTTTTCCCCACAATCTATATGGAATTGCCCTTGCTTCAACCTTTAGCTATTTTCTCTTGTCATTTTGCTGTTTATCTCCAAGAAGAGTATCTTCATTTTCTCGAGAACTACCCACTGGGTGGTTGAAGACAGCAAATAGATCACTACTCAGTCTCCTCCAGGATGCACAGCTCCATCTCTCTTCGTTTCTCCTCATATGTTGGATGCTCCAGTCACCTCAATTACCTGGTAGCCCTTGATTGAACTTGCTCCAGTATATCCATGTGTCTCATGCACTGGAGAGACCCAAAATGGGCACAGCACTCCTGATGTGGTATCACAAGAGCAAAATAGAGGGGAATAATCCATTTCCTCTAGCTGCTTGCTATGCTTTTGCAGACATGGCCCAGATGAAGCTTAGCCTTCATTGCTCCAAGGGCAAACAAAAAATATGTTGACCAAATTTTGAAATCTAACCACAACATCAGAAATATCAATTGTGCTTACACAACTTCCTCCATAATATAGTAACCTTCATATTTTGTTAAAAACATTGAGAAAATAATTAGTCTTTCTAAATCTGGATTGTCTTGAAAACATATGATTCAGTCGCTGATCAGAAATGGCGAAGTGCTGGAAATCAATTTCTAATTCTTTGTGTTAAGAAGAATGAAGTAGCCAACAAAATTCTAATATCCAAGTGGAGAAAAGGCACATCTAGAAAGAAGTGAATTATGACTCTTTTTACTCCGGTTTGAGAGCACACTGGAAAGGTGAAATAAGAGATGGAGGTTTCCTCACAGGATGGGGTTACCACACATATGGGTTGTCAACTAATGGTGACAGAAATCTGGGTGGATGACTCACTCTCTATCAGCAGACATGTCAAATAGAAAATATCACCCGTTCAATGAATCTTAAAATATAAAGAAATAGCCATCAAGAAGAAAGACAAAAGAAAATTAAAATTAATAGTATTGTAAGTACTTTTTGGTCTGGAAAGAGATGCTTTTTTAAAAGAAAATCTCTTTATTCTGGTCCTTGTGAGATTACTAAAACACTTTAAACCCATGCTTTAGACCTTTAGCATTACAAGATTCACTCCTTATTAAGAGAAAACATTTGCTATAGCTGTAAGAACAGCGTAATTTTTCCAATATTGTAATGAATGGATTTTCTTAAGCACGTAACTTTTGACTTGGACTTCAGAAGTAGCTGATAATGAATATTTTAGCCCTTCCTATGGAATCCAGCATCCTTTTATGTGTGGAACAATAAAAATATTACAGTGTCTTAGAAAATGTGTTGGGACATTTTAAAGTAAACTGCCATTTCTATTCAGAAATGCTCTTAGAGGGAAAAAACCAGGTATGGCAGATGGAGTGACTGCTTTGCAAATTCTTAGAGTAAATCTAAAGCCTTGGAGCTGTGCAAATCCTTTGACAACACAGAGTTTCCATATTTCCTTCAAGAGATTGTAGATACAACCTGTGTTCCCAGAAAAGTCGAAGAAGATGCATAACACCCAGTTAACCTTGAAAGTATGGTTGGAATGAACTCTGTGTAGTACTTTGTTGTAGCCCCATCACCTCCTGAGAATTAAAGGGAGCTAAACCTTTTCTTCTATAGCAATATAAGAAGTATCCTGTTATTTTATGACACTGCTAAGTGATACGTACATAATTTTCAAACTGTGTTTCATTTTCCATCCTTTGTGGTGCTGTGAGATTCAAGGACAAAAAGGATACTCTGGTTTGCTGCCAGCAACCGAACAGCTTAAGAAACTTTCTGAAAACAGGAACCTGTAAAATTGCTATTGCAATAAATGTGGGTCCTTTCTAGAATCATCTTTTTTCTCTTGATAAACAAAGGTAACCCCTGCTATCCCCTCAGTATGTCATACCACCCTGCTATTATGGTTCTTTTCATGCCTTAGGGTAGAAAGACTTGTTTATAAAACAGTAGAGTTCTGAAGTGTTTTTAAAAAATTTGTCTTTTTAGTTTCAAGGAGTATGCTTCTCATATAGCATCAACTTCACTGCCCACAAAGACACCTCTACCTCGTCATGTAATATATGCTTGTAGCTTGGTGGAAATAGAGTGATGTATTATTTAAGACAAGGTTACTATTTATCTAAATACTGTCAAATGCAGATGGAGCAGACACATAAGTCTTCCTACAAAGGATCTCTAATGAAATGGTATCGGCTATCTATTGAAGTGGTATCAAATTAGACAAATGATACTCCTCCTCCAGAGCAAGTTGTCCAGAATGATGATGCAAAACATAACAACAACCTAGGGATTAGAACCAGGATTGTAAGTATGCCTGATTTCCACTCCCAGTTCCACACTCAGTTGTCTTGATGTGATGGGTGCTTTCCATTATCAATGCTGTATGCTAACTTTGCGTACTACTTTAGACACCATACATTCTGACGGATTTGATTGCCAGAAGTGACACAGTGAGAGGGCAGGAAGCTTTATCTTTCTGAGAAACTGGTTGCCAAACCACACTGTATTGATTAGCAGCCTGTCTCTTGGCATGCAAGTTTTGAAATGTAGTGCTCAGTTTGCAAATAGGATGAAAGGTTACAAACACTCTACTGAAATTCATACTTTAATATTTAAGACAGTAATACTGAGGGGATGCATTGTTAAAAGAACTATTGCATTTTAGTTCATGGGTTGAGGTCACGTTTGGTCAATTTGTTCCCATGTGTATAGTTTGTAAGGTGCTTTGTGATAGAATTTTCTGTAGAAATGTAAATTGCTCTATTGTTGTTTCTATTATCATTATCTCCCTAGGCATCTGTGAAGAAGTGAAGAAGGACAAATTAATCCATCTTCTAGATATTGTAGAACTATCTGTCTTGGTACAAAGATGTGGAGGCCCAGCCCACATATGTGGACCTCAGTGGTGTCTGAGGAGCAAGCGAGCAAAGTCAACAATGACACACTGTCAGTCTCACACAATATGTTTGAATATGTCTCCCATTCAATCTGGCAGTTTAGATGGAGCAGATAGAAATGTAGTGTTAACTATGTTCTGAAATATCACTTGAAAGGTACTATTTCAATCATGAGCCTATTCATGAATGTTTGTCACATAAAACACACACCAGCAAAATTTAGGCTTAGTAGTGAAAATGATTGGGTAGCCACAATCATGAACACAGCAAGAAAACAGTGTGACAACTCCCTGAAACAGTGAATAGTAAAGTCTGCACCAATCCTGTGTGTGTGTAACCTAACAATTTAGCAGATGATGATTTTGATAATTTAGTACTTTTATGTTTCAGATTTTTTTTGTTATAGAAACCTCAATTCAGATTCCAGTAGTTTAAGCCAGACAAATTTTACTCCATTTTACCTCTGTGCTTTAAACTGGTATTTTATTTAATATAGATACTCTGTTTTAATTAATTTTCCCATAAATATATTAACTACTATTTAAGTGTTGTAAAAATATCTTTAAATTAATGATTTTAATTTAAGTAAAATAATTTTAAATTTATAATTTTATTCAGAGTAATAATTTTTCTACTTTGTGTAGTCCTTGAGGAATTGACAGCAAAACCATGAAATTCTCACTTCAATTAGAAATATTTTCACTTTCCACAATGGTTATGAGTTCTTTTTCTGTGTTTTTGTTTTTCACCATTTACTCAGCAAGTACTCTACCTCCTACAAACTTTTTTTATGGCAGCTGCAACATCCATTTTGTCTCCAACAGTACATTTAATTGGGCCTCTACCTCCTTCAGTGCAACTACACTTGGTGCTCATCCTTGTTCTATGTGATGTTTTAGTCAGTCAGAGAAAAGTCTCTCAACATGATAAGAAGTAAAACCTATAGGAAAGATTATATCATGAAAAACATGGGATTTCTGGGTTATCTTGTCAGCTCCAGTACTGAATTAGCATTTGGACAATTAATTTCATTTTTCTCTTTATTAAGTGTGTATAACTTTACAATTATATACATCAAGTATGCCACAGTTATAGACCCGATACATCTATACCCTGACTCATTTGTCTGGGCGTACGCACTGTGACATGGAGGTTTATGCAAAATTCAAAGTTCTATGGCTCCTATGGATTAGGATAAACTGTCCATTGATCAGCTATTCTGCAGTTGATTTTCTGTAAGAAATTGCCTTCCTTGCAAGATTTTATGTTTGGGGGGAGCAGAGTAGCCAGACAGCTTCTTAAGTGAAAGCACAGTGTAAGCAGCAAAAGAGCAAAGAAAGATCTACATGCATATCAATATTATCTAAAATCTTGTTGGCCGTTTTTCGAGACTTATGCAATCCTTCCAGCTTCACTCACTCCTGGGCCCTGAGGTCTGAAAGTCAGTCTGGCTCCTTGCTTATGCAGTTTACAACCAGTCTAGCCGGAGAATTTCTCTTGACCCTTTAACAAGCTAGTCCAGTGAACTCAGCAGGGTATCAGAGGCAGTGAATGTAAATGAATAGCTTTTGATTAGTCCTGGAGTTTTGTTAGATGGCTATTTATCTCGAGCCATTTGTTTGCCTTTGTCTTTGCTTCCTAATAGCCTTCTTAACATTTTAATCAAACAAAGAGCATCCTAGTGATTAGTCTGTGCATGAAACAACTCCATTTCTGCATTTATTAATATTACCAAATCTATTTATTCTTATAATTCACAGCATGTGAGCAATGGCAGAAAAATATTGTCTGCTTATGAAAACATCTGGCAAATATTGACCTTGGAAACCTTATTTTTGATGTGAGAAAAAAACTAAATTAAACCCAGTTAAGTGAGATATTTGCCTAAAGCCTAATTTTTGAAGCTATGATTAAATAACTTAAATAATTAAGGTTAAATAAAAAATATTTTTACATCTTTTGAAACAAACATTAAGGTGCACCTTAACAATACTATTAGAGTGTAACTGCCTAATGAAATGCAATGTACCTGATACATTTCTGTATTAAAAGGAGAGTTAACATTCAACCATGTAGCCTATGACAAAGCACTAACAGGTGGAATGAAAAAAGCATCATAGTGGGATATTTATCATGTACCCCAGCAAGCAAAGAAGAAAATTATTGTAAGAGTCTGACCTCTTTCTTATGTCATCCTATTAAGAACTCCATATTTTGCTGCTATAATAGGCATTCTGTAGTGCTTGTATCCTGCTGGGGGCTGTACTTATGCAGAGAAAGAGTGTAAAGAATAAAAATGTAATATAGAATTTTCCCAGTGTCTTCTTTTTGAGTCCCATGGTCTACCTCTACTGTATTGTATGTTTTCCAGGGACCACCACTTTTTAATTTCAGTATGCAGAATGGAATATTATACATTATCTAAAAATGGAAAGAAAAAATATTTGTCTATTATAAGCAAGTATGAAACACTCAATATCTCCTGTCCATCGGTAGGCATTCCAAGAAACTTCTAATAACCTGAAATAGGTATCCAAGTATCTTTATTAAGATTTAAAATTTGTGGAAGGAAGGATTAAATATATTTAACCACCTTGTTAGGCTTCCCTATATTATTAACTTACGATGGAAGCATAGATGTATTATTACTTTCTGTATCCACCTTAGAAGCTATAAGGAATGTGGAATATTATTTCACTAAATGCATTTGTGTATGTTTATAAAGAAACATTAATGTTAAATTAAACAATGTTGTTAGCAAACATCTAAATAAAACTAAGATCATTGAACCAAAATAGGGAAAAATATTTCCACATACATTGTAAAGAATGCTAGAAGGAAAAATGTTTAACTAAATGGAGTTTTCATAAGACCTGGTAACACCTCAATGAAAACTATCTGAAATCAGCCTGAAAAATGCACTGTGTAGGACAGATAGAGAAGGAACTGTTATAAAATAATATAAATATTACCATAGGAATTTTCCAGAAACCTCTGCTTAAAGCAAAATACTTGCCTGCAGCAAAATAGTGTGAATTTCTTATTTTTAAAATTAACATTAAAATGTCTGTCATATTTTGTACAAAATGTGTACAATCTCTAGATCTCATGAAGAAGCTAAATACTGTGAAGAAAAAAATATAATTTGCAGCTTAAGAAATACATGTTGCCTTGAATAAACAAATAGAGATACATTCATAGACATATTGGAATGAAACATTACAAATTAGAACTTTCATATTAGGCATTACAATATGCAGAAAACATTTCATGTAAGTTGTGCCAAGCATGCCTCTACAGTGTCAATTTATATTTGGAGTCAAATGTGTCAGAAAGATGGCCATTGTAATGTCAAAAATGTGCCTGCTATTGTAGAGATGAACACAGGATAGGCAGAACATACCTATGCCATGGAGATGTCAACTGGGATATGGACAGTCTGTAACTGGAAAGACGTGTCTAGAACAGACAGGCCAGCTGGGCTGGATGAGTACCACGTGAGCTATGTGCAAAGGTTGTACAAACCAATGCTCATTGTACCTTATTTACCTCTATCATATATTAAACTTTTTTACTTTAACAAGAAATACAGGGGACAGATCTCTATAGGACTAGTAGTCCATTGTTTGAGTCTGTAGTATCTCACTGAAGATGAACGCTCTTTCTCAGTCTGCAGTGGTATGATATTTCCCCCTATGCTCTGCTGACAGTCCTTCCAGCAACCATTGTTCCCATTATGCTCTTTTGGAAATTTTTACCATGTCCCTTTCCCTGGTTTCCTAATACAGCTGTGACTGGTACAGTCATAACACAGCTCCAGGATCTCAGGGATGGCTAACACCTAGGAAAACATAATTCTGCATTCTCTACCATAGAGCTGAAAAACAGTGACACAGTCTCAGTTATTCTTCTGAATATTGTGCCCTGGGGTGAGGGGGAAATTCTGTAATTCTATTCAAGTAAAATTCAATCTGCCAAAATTATGTTGGGGTTTGTTTATTTGTTTGTTTGTGTGTGGTGGGTTTTGGTTGTGGGGTGGTTTGGGTTTCTTTTTTGGTATAAACTTAAATCCAAAGAGACGTGTGTCTTTAAGTCTGGTTTCTGAGATCAATCATTTTCTGCCAAAATGCTCCCTTGTTCAAAGTTGGTTAGCATCAGATGCTTCTGAAAATAGACCAGTGCTGACCAATTATTGCTGTTATATAAGCTTTAGTACTTCTTTAAAGACTGAGCCTGTCAAGAATGTAATTTGACAAGCTGAATCATAGCAGCTCATATGTGATGGATTTCAAAATAAATTGCATTTGACCATCTGTACACAGCAGAAGAGCACATCTTTATGGAATTCCTCATGTGTTAACTTTTTTTTTTTTGCAAATGTATTATTTCCTAGTGTACTTCAAGAAATTTTGTTTGACAGAGATACATCTTCTCTGTTATGGCTTTTAACATGCAGAATGGCCGAACTACAAAAATTCTTTCTTAACAGCACAGATTTGTGCTGGATTATGCAGAATCAAAATAAGAAATTATTTGCTATCTTGTCCTGATGGACAGGGACTTTTAAACACAGGATTTTCCTCTAATCTGCACTGCAGCAGTGGACCAAAATATAGAAATGGTTTCTCTTGAATCTGTAAACTTAAGTAATATTTTTTACAAACAGAATTCTTTTAGTGATTCTCCATTAAATATGAAATATGTCCAATATAGACCTCTTTTCCCCAGTAAGTTGATTTGATTTCCATGACTGTATAGTATGCAACAAAAGCTTAGGTAACATGAATCTTAATTTCACATGAAAGAGAACTTGATGTTCCCTCTACAGTTCAGGGGAACAGACTTTGCAATGGTCTGGCATAATTTCTAAATGCCACAGCAACCATGACAGGTTTATTTATACAATGAGAATCAGTGTGTAGTAGGATCTGATCCTGTACTAGACCTCAATCTTTAGTTTCTCATATGGTTGGAGGGGAGATGTAGAACAACTATTGGAAAAACCTTTGCATGAAAGACCCACACAATGAGTTTCTAACCTTTGGTTGAATATCTTCAACTTCATTTAAACATTCTTTTCATGACTTCATTCTCCTCATACTGATTAACTTTAAGATATTTTTCCTCAAATTAATGAGATTCTAAAAGAATTTTCACACATTTTAATGTGCATGGGGATAGATTCTCAATATATGAAAATAACCAGTAAACGTTTCGTGAACTGATTCTGGGACTGAAAAAAAATAACTCCCTAACATATTTCAGATACTTGTACAGTTATCTGCAAATGCACAAACTCCTACTTTTGAAAATAAAGCAAACAAATTTCCCTGTGTGTAGGAGCACCTTCTCCTTTACAATGTTCTTCTTACCCATTGGAGATGTGTCCTGAACTTCACAACAATTTTCTGTGACTGCTCAACAGTTCTTTATACTCATTTATTCATCAGTTTTACTTGCTCTCATTTTCTTTACATATGGAGAAACACTCATGAACTTTTCCTAAACTCTTCATATTTTACAAATTATTCTTTCACCCTGGTTCCCAATGAGAAAAATCTTTGCATCATCTTCATGAGATCTGGACTGACTGATACTTTCACAGTTTGGGAGACAACTGTAAATTCTCTGCATAATATCTGTACATCCCTCAAAAGTCAACAGAAAGAAGCAGCCTTTTCTAGAGTTGTCTAAAATGGGCCATGAGATCACTTCTCTTGATTTTATTAGACATAATAATGCCTTGTTTTAGTTGTCCAGCAGGTTAGTGGTTTCTCTGCACATCAGCAAGGTTTAAAGTGAAATGCTATGCATGACAAATTTTAATACCAGAGATAGGATTATGCAACAAATGTGAATTAAGCTGCTAGACTTTTCCCTCTCCCTTGGCCTTTGAACCTGTCTGTCAAGTTATTTGCTGTGTTATACTTTGGCAGTTCATTTACAAGGTAATTATGAAACTGGACAGTAGAAGTAGTGGAGTGTTTAATCAGTAGGCAAGGGAAGAGCTACAGCTGTCATCTCTCTGGAATTCTGTAAGGCCTTTGACATGGTCCCCCACAACATCCTTCTCTCTATTTTGGAGAGACGTGGATTTAATGGAAGGACTGTTCAGAGGATGAGGAATTGGTTGGATGGTCACATCCAGACAGGAATGATCAACAGCCTGATGTCCAGATGGAGATCTGTGATGAGTGGTATCCCTCAGCAGTCTGTACTGAGACCAGTACTGTTAAATATCTTCATCAATGACAAAGTGGGACCAAGTGGACCCTCAGCAAGTTTTCAGTCGACACCAAGCTGAGAGATTGGATGCCACCCAGAGTGACCTGTACAAACTTGAGAAGTGGGCTCATGTGAACCTCATGAGGTTCAACAAGGCCATGTGCAAGGTCCTGCACATGGGTCAGGGCAACCTCTGGTATCAATACAGACTGGGGGATGAACGGATTGAGAGCATCCTTATAGATAGTGACTTGAGGGTACTGGTGAATGAAAAATTGGACATAAGCTGACAATGTAAGCTCCCAGCCTGGAAAGACAACAGTATCTTGGGCTGTGTCAAGACAAGTGTGGCCAGCACGTCAAGGGAGGCGATTCTGCCCCTCTACTCCACTCTGGTGAGACCACACCTGGAGTACTACATCCAGCTCTGGAATCTGCAGCACAGGAAGGACACAGACCTGTTGGAGCAGGTCCAGAGGATGATCAGATGGCTGGGGCTGGAACACCACTCCTGTGGGGACAGGCTGAGAGAGTTGGGTTTGTTCAGCCTGGAAAAGAGAAGGCTCTGGGGACAGCTTTCAGCACTTAAAGGGGGTGCATAAGAAAAATTGGGACAGACCTTTTATCAGGGACTCTATAGATAGGACAAGGGCTAATGGTTTTAAACTAAAAGAGAGTAAATTTAGACTAGACCTAAGTAAGGTATGTGATACAATGAGGTTGGTGAAGCACAGGAACAGGTTTCCCAGAGAGGTGGCAGCAAGGCCTGTCCCTGGAAACATTCAAGGTCAGTTTGGACTGGGCTCTGGGCAACCTGATCTTCTTGAAGATGTCCCTGCTCACTGCAGGGGGCTTTGTCTAGATGACCTTTAAAGGTCTCTTCCAACCCAAACTATTCTACAATTCTATGATTCTAAGAGCTAACTAACATTTTTTTGATAGCCACATGCCCTTAAAAAAGAAACAAAGTCAAAAAATTCACTGGTAAATAATGGCCTTTCCTGTGACTAGGTGTAATATGATAAGAAATTATTTTGGCATAACTGATCAATTCTACTATGTTTAGTGTTGATCTCAATTATGCTAATGCAGAGAGAAGCTAGTCTAACACAGGAGGTAGAAAGACCCCCAGTACTGTTTAAGAAGAAATAGCCCCAAAGAGTTTGCCAGGTTTACACATGAAGGAAAAAGGGAAACAATGGTGTTTAAAAAAAGAAAAAAAATCACAATTTTTCCCATGCAGAGCAGAACTCTCTTTTCTACATCTTTTTGTCTTTGTCTCCATGACCAAACCATAATGTTATGGTTTAACCTTATACAGCACAAATGTACCACACAGTTGCTTGGTCACCTCCCCGCCTGCCACCCAGTGCAGGAGGATAGTCAGAGGAAAAGACAAGGAAAGTTCGTAAAGTTGAGATAAGAACTATTTCATAATATAAATGAAAATTATAGTGATACTAATAGTAGCAACACTACTATTAATACATAATTAAAATAATAGAAAATAGAACATATGATACAGTAGTTCACCACTTAGAGAAGCAAGAAACTAAGGCCAAGACCCCCAGGGTGACAACACCACCCAGACAAAAAAGCTAGCCAGTCCCCCAACCCACTACCAAAGGAACCTGCCCCACAGCTAACAACGGAGATAAGGGCCCAGTTATCCAGCTAGCCCAAGTCTTAATGACCAACCCCCTAGGCCACATCCCACCTCAGAACTGCAAATGTGCACACCCAGCCTGACCACAGAGACTGACTACCATGCTATGAAACACTCTCACGGCCACTCTGGGCCAGCTGTCAGCACTGTGAAGAAAAGGAACACACTCCTGCCTGAAACCAGCACACATAACAATAAACCAATTCTCCCCAAAGATTCTCACGGTGTTTCACACACTGCCCCTAAGCAGGATCTTCATGTCTTCAGTGCTCCCTGTACACTTACACTCAGCTTTCACTCCTCTCCCCAAACCGTCCTTCACAGTATTTTAGGTGACCTGGTAAGTTGGTGGAGCACATGTTGGGGTCTGACCCTCCCATATGCTGGTTGATCAGCTGGCTGCAGGTTCCACTTGCTCAGTCACTTGTTTCCAATGAGGACTGACAATGGCCAAGTTTTCCCTGCCTTTCCCTCAAGTTGAGCCTCTTCCATCCATCCACTTGCAGAATGTATCCACCTCTTTTTAAAATGTAATTGCTAACCACCACAAGTTAGACTGACAGATGGGCAATGTGATCATGCAAGAGGTGGGGAAAAACACTGTAAAACCCAGTATAAAAAAGAGCTGAGAGTAATCTGATAGTTGGCAATTTATCTTTTACATTACATTCATCATTTGACTGTCTCTTATGGCACAAATAACAATTCCAGATGATGAAGTCTCAGAGAAATCCTAATTGGGAGTACTTCTGAATTACAAGATCATTCTTTTAAGCAGACAAATTGAATTAAGTTCTTTGCAAAGAAAAACAGAGAAAGAGAAGGTCATGTGCTGTAAAACTATACAAGGCTTGCAAAAATGCTTAAACAGGTTTGGAAGTTTTTTTAAGAGATTACAGCTTGTTGATCAAATTTGATAAAAGCCTTGATCTGTTTGATTTGTTGACTATGAATAGTGCCTGGGGATAGCTCTATGTAGTAGTCCATTTCAGGCTGTGGATATTCAGCTTATCAGATCTTCTGGAAAATACATTTTAAATAATCAGTCTTGAGGACCTGCCAACTCTTCTCCTTTTTACTGTGTAAGAATCACTCAGTTTTGGCTTTTCGACCATTCTCTTTCTGGCAGCCCTTTTTATGATACGAAGATACTCACAAGCTGTGACACCGGAAAACAGGAATTTTCATTCTTTATAAGGAAAAAAAGCTAAAAATAATCACTATAACCCTTAATATAATTTTTTTTTTTCATCTTAGAATAATGGATGGTAGGATTTTACAATATTTTGTATTTCAAAAATTGTGACAGTATGCAACAATGCAATAATATTTTCATGCTAATAGTAGTTACATTAATAGTAGTTGCATACTTAAAGACTTCATTAGATCTGGGAAAAATAGCTATTGCAAAGCTATACTGAAAATCTGTGCTTAAGGTGGGAACAGATACTCATATTCCCCATTTGGGACTTCTTTGTCCTCTTCAATGTTTACCTCAAACCTATTAAAAGGTGTATCACAGATTAAAGAAAAAAACAAAAACAAAAACCAAACAAATATCAAAGGAAAAAGACTATCCAGAAATATTTGCAGGCCTATCTGCAAAATATGACAAACTGATTAAGACATTCCACTGTGATGCTTCCTTTTTGTTTTTTTTATTCAGAGATTGTAAAGTATGGACTTTACATGTTATTTCCAAGCTGCATTTTTACATATTTTAGATATTCAAATTTATTTTAGATATTCAAATTTTGATATAATGAAACAACTATTAAAATCAACACACCATTTTTATAAGATCTGACTGAAGTCAGTGAAGTTTCTGAATCATTCTTGTTACCTTGGATCACTCTGAAATGTTCTCATATAACTTTAAGTGTGTTATACAGCCAAAACCTATTGAAATTCTGTAGGTGTTTTGTGGTTAAAGTGTCTTTAGAGTATGACACCTAATCTCGTTGTCTTTTGTTCTAATCCAATATAGAGATGTCACCCTTCCTGCAAAGATTACCAGCTTCTTTATCAATATCATTGCACTGTATTCCCACGAGACAAGTAACTACTTTATACATGGCCAAACTTAAATCACAGTTCAAAAATACTTCCCTAGGATCATCCAGTGAATGAAAACTGGACCTTTGACTCACAGTGTCCTTGTGTATCTAAGTGGCTACGCTTACTCACCAACCATGAACCCTATCATTCATTCAATGATGGCTTTTCCATGACAGCTATTCACACAAAAAATGTATTTCTAGTTTCAGAAAATTCTTGTTGTGGGGATTACCTGATCAGATATGGTTGGGAACCGCCTCCAGCACAGCTTGGGTCTTCTATGGCCATCTCTGAGGCATATATGACTCAGTCTAGTCTGACTAGTCTCGGCCTAGTCTGACTCAGTCTTCCAGTCTCTCCAAAAGCAAGGCTGAGACCCTACACCTGATAAGCGTTTTACACTATATAGAATGTATAAATATATATATTTACACCTCTGACCACACAAATAACAGACACACAGAACACGCACAGACAGCACCAATGGCCTTATCCTTCTTCCAGCTCTGACTGAGCCAGAAATCTGCTAGAGGGAATAGGCATATATATGTACAAGATTCAGGGGCAGCTACTGGATTCATACATTCAGCCTGCCCAGTCGCTTTCCCTGTATCCCAGTCTCTCTAATTGCTGGCACCTGGACATACAAACCACCAAGGACACAGACCCATGTCAGTTGCTGGTACAGACTATCACACCAACACACACAGAGCTGTCAAGGACTCCCCAGTCCCATAGTTGATGCCACTATGCTCTCACCCTTAGAGACACACAGATGATGTCACACCCAGAGTTAGCCCTCAGACACTCTCATGCATCCCTTGATCCCAGACCACTTCATCTTCCCAATGACTGGTTCATCTTGATCTTCACTAGTGATCACACACTTGCGCACCCACGTGCGCTCACCCCAGTCACTAGCACCACAGACCCCGTATATGCACGTGGGCATGGAGTGAGTAGCCTCTTACTGGAAAAGAGTTGAAGATGGAGTTTATTAAGAGTATAGAACAGACTGCAGTGAACAGGCTCAGGGCATGGCCAGACAAATGTACTGCTAACCATTTCCCCTTGGATTGTGGGGGCTTCATTCTACTCCCCATTGCTATCAACCATCACATGGGTCTGGGTACACAGAGAACAACTGATCTTACTATTAAAGACTGAAGCAAAGAAGGTATTAAGTACCTCAACCTTTTCTTCATCTTTTGTCATTATGTTTCCCCCTGCATCCAGTAAAGGATGAAGATTCTCCTTAGCCCTTCTTTTGTTACTAATGCATTTATAGAAACATTTTTAGTTGTCTTTTACAGCAGTAGCCAGACTAAGTTCTAGTTAGGCTTTGGCCCTTCTAAGGTTCCCCCTGCAAAGCCTCACAACATCCTTGTAGTCTTCGTGAGTTGCCTGCCCCTTCTTCCAAAGGTCTTAAACGCTCCCCTTTTTCCTGAATTCCAGCCAATGCTATCTGTTCAGTCAGGCTGGTCTTATTCCCTGTCAGATCATCTTCTGGCACATGGAAACAGTGTGCTGCTCCTGTGTCTTTAAGATTTCCTTCTTGAAGAATGTCCAGCCTTCCTGGACTCCTTTTTGTTTCAGGCTTTCATCCCAAGTGACTCTATCTACCAGGCACCTAAAGAGGCTGAAGTCTGACCCCTGGAAGTTCAAGGTAGAAGTTCTGTTGACCCCTCTCCTTACTTCTCCAACAATCAAATATTCTATTATTTTATGATTGCTAAGCCAAAGACAAGCTCCAATCATCACATCACCCACCACTTCTCTATTCACAACAGACAGATCCAGAAGGCACTTTTCCTACTTGGCTTACTCACCAACTGTGTCAGAAAGTTATCTTCCACACACTCCAAGAATCTCCGAAACGGTTTCCTCTCTGCTGTATTGTATTTCCAGCAGACATCTGGTAATGAGAAAAAGGGCTAGCAGTTGTGAGACTTCTCCCGGATGCCTATAGAATATTTCGTCTGCCTCCTCTTTCTGGGTGGGTGGTCTGTAACAGATGCCCACTGATGCTATCCATCTTTTCTAATCACATCTTCAAGCAGCCAATGAAAGAAAAGCTTTTTCCACCCAAAAAAGAATATTTTTAATATAAGCACTGCTAACCCTTCTTCCTGCATTTTAACACTTCTGCCCAGATAAAAGGCTCAGTAATAGTGAAATTGTATGAGGAGGATTAGAAGATGGGATTTTCTTGTAAATGTTCAACTGAACATTTACTGTTTTACTGATTACTGTTCCCCAAAACAAGCAAGAACAAATGTTTGTTATAAAAGTTTCAGTTTCAACACTGTTTTAATATGGATAGGAGTAGGTTCAAACTATAATTCTGTTGACACAAGACTCCTAGCAAAATCTGTACACTGGGTAGATAGAGTCAACATATTTGATCACTTGGTTCCCTTTTGGGTTGTTTTGAACCTGAAGTTGTCACCTGATGCCTAATTTTAGAAGTCTGGAATGCAGACATCTACCTCTGATTCAGTTGTCTAGACACCTTTTATTATCCATGTTAAGAAACAGGAACTTTTAGAGTGCAATTAATATGACCCAATTTGAATGTCTTCAAGAGGAATAACTTCTCAAAATTACCTTTTTAGTGTTCACTATAAAGGGTTTTCTGACAAGTAGGTCAGATGTGGATGTCTACCTTGAAGACATATGGTACAAAGTCAGATGAAACTTTTCCCAAATGTCTGTTTAATCAAACCATTTTCTCACACATGTATATCACGTGTATTTTTCCTTCTTTAATAAATCAAAACAATATTTAAAAAAAAAAAATAATGTGGTCAAAGTGAAGATGGGGTTTTGTCTGTACATACTATGTCAGAAGACATAAAAGAGGGTCCCCGTTTTGATATAAAATAAATGAACTTATCAGAAAGTCATATAAAAGTGTTATTTGAAATATGTTAGCTGACATGAACACACAGGGAACTTTAATCAGGTCTTTCTTAGACTAATAAGATTGATGAGGTTTAAAAAAAAAGAAATTGAATAGTGGGAGGAGATTTTAAACTCTCAAAGCTCCAAGTTACAGTATGTAAATAGGTCTAGCTATCGCTACCCCATTATGGCATAACTGCTTTAAAAACTGAAATAAAAAGTTTGAGCAGAAGCAGATGCCAGAAGCTGAGCATTTGACATGAAATTGGGCAGACTCCCACCTGTGCGAAAAGAAGATGATTTTCATTGGAACCTTCCATCTTGTACTCCTCAGCCTAAGACAGTATTTGAAACAACAGCATCCAAAAAGAAAACACCAGAAAATAAACATGAACTTTTTTTTTTTTTTTTTTATCTACAAAGATGAATAGGCAAGCCAATTATTTACTGTGTAAATCTGGAGGGTCTGAAACTGTAATCCTAAACCTGAACACTTTCATTCATATTTGTTGAGAACAGTTATTAACACTATAATATTTTCCAATGAGAGTCAATATTTGTGATATATTACATTGTTGAGCAAAATGACTGAAATATCCTCATCACAATCAACAGTTGATTGTATATAGACATCATACAGGTGATGACAAGGTATAATGTTTTCAAAAGGTGGGCATACTGTCCTTGAATGGTGTTCTGCTCTGATGCTTCGTGTAGCCAGAATTGGGTTGACAGAGAGAATTCAACCACTGCACTTGCTTTGCGTCGTGACACCTTTTAGAAAGTTCCATATTTAAGTTCATTCTTCTCATTGCTTATGTTTCTTACAGATTGGGCTTCTGAAGTCTGCTTCTGTAGAGCACTTAATTTAATGGAGTATGAATTCTCCTGGAGCGTTAAGGATTTAAACTGCAATTATCAGAGAGTGAATGCTGTTTTTTAAAATCCATTTTCCAATTGGCTGGTTGGAATTTTGATAGTCATATTACCATATTCATGCCTAAATCCTGCATGGAGCACTTATGTCATTGCTAGCCATTTCTTTATCATTCCTAGTTTATACAACTGGGTCCTGTATACATATTAGATATTTCAAATTCACACATTTTGGCAAATATTTTCAAAAAGTCAAGTGTACAGTTCCCACAGAAGTGTTGTAATATTTTCCTATGCACTTATTTAAAATCCTTCTTCATGTTCTGGGAGAGATACAACCACTTAGATGCTGACACTACCAGTGTAACTGTTCAGCCTTGCCTTATCTTATCATTGTTGTATGAGTAACTTCATGGACTTTGGTTCCAGTCGGGGCTTAAACCAAGACAACATGGAAGTGTTCAAGGCCAGGCTGGATGAGGCTTGGAGCAACCTGGTCTAGTGGAGGGTGTCCCTGTCCATGGCAGGAGGGTTGGGATCTAGATGATCTTTAAGCTCCCTTTCAAGCCAAACCATTCTATGATTCTATAATAAATCTATTAGACATTAAACAGATACCAAAGGAAAAAGACATCTGTCAGAAGACTGCCACCTCACAATAATATGATATTTCACTAAGTTTATTTGACCTTGAAATTTACTATATCATCCTCTTGACCTAAAGAGATGAAGACCCAATACCAGCTTTTCATGTCCAAATACAAAATCAGACCCTGTTCTTACACTGAAGAAATTATAGGCTCCAAGTCTACATTTAGGAAAAAAGAGTTTTACTTTCATATTAATATCTGTTACTTAACTATATATAAATTTGCATATCCTAAAGAAAATACATTTTATTTAAACCATGCCCTTAATTATTTGTATGTGGTGTTCTTCTAAGATTTTCTTTTTAACCCTTTTGACAGCTGCAGTATTTAATATCCAAATAATGAACAGCTCTTTCCTCTGTGGAATTGGGTTTTGTTGTCATGTCATAAAAGAATTAGATTTAATTAGATTCAAACTATAATGGTCTTTCATTTATGAGTAAAGTACCTGATAATGTGTTAACTGTCTGACAACGTATCAGCCCTTAATGACTTTCACTAGCAGTTTGTTAGCATCTCAAAGGGTCCAATGTTCAACCAGACCTCAATGTGCAATTCTGAAGAGATTCTTTTGTGTGACCAATAAATCCAAAACATGAAACAGAATTTCACACATTTAGATGCAAACCACTCCGCTCTGTTATCAGATATGCAGAATATAAATAGGAAACCTTCCTCTGCGACTGAGAACCATAAGCAGATGTTCTTGTTAATGGTGACCTGTAGCTTAAAAGGCAATTCTGTGGTTTACCACTGGGATTCTCTTTCAGCTTGTGAGGTCTTCTTCCTTTTACAAAAACAAAAGCCATTACTCCTGTGAAAGCCCCATTTCCAGGAGTAGAAGCCCAGATATCTCTCCAATGTACTTAGTAGCTGGAAATTCTGAACAGTATCTATTTTTATTTTTTAAAAAAGTAATGTGAAAATTAACCCACATCTTTCTCTTCTGAATATACCATGACTTGGGGAAGACAAATGTGTGGAGAACAGCTTTGTATGGTAGCTTTTAATTCTTGTGTGATATGTGCAGGCAGTGTAATACAGAAACAGTTATTTATAAGTAAATTTTCATTTAATCATTTAAGGACAGTTTACCCAGGGGAATAGGAATGAAAAGCACTCATTTGACCTTTTTTCAGTAAAACTTCTAAAATATTCTTTTGAAAATTATTAAGAGTGCAGGAATACGTACACGAAGGGAAAGTGCAAAGAAAAAGGAGCCAGGGAAACAAGAAAGAATCTGTTTCAGACATTCTATAGCAAGAACTTGATGACCTGGTAAATTTCAATTTTGATAATATTCTTCAGCTTACTAAAAAAAAATACTTGCACCTTCAAGCTTTAACAAAAAAGTCACACTGCAAAGGTAGGTGAAATTACTCCTCTCTGCACAAACATTAATACAAAATTCTATATCCATATACAGATATGAACTTGACAATTCATTAAAAGCTAAAGGAAAACCATGAATGAGATAATGTTGCGAAAGAGAAAGTTTGCTTTTTCAGTACATTTGCTGGTGAGATGAAGAAAATAAAAAATCCTGTTATTTCTGCACAGAAAACCATCTTAGTTAGTTTTGTAAGAAAGTGAAAAAATCTCATAAATTATTATTATTAATGCAACTGCTGCTATGCATATTTGGTTTATAGAAATATGTGTCTGTGTTTCTTCTCAGGTTCTCTGTTTCTTAAACAGAGAAGTTTCAGTCATTCACTGTTCTTCCTTGATTGCCCTTTTGAAAAATGCACCACATGGTCCTTAAGCCTGGAAAAAAAATGTTTCTTTCCCTTTGTTTGAGCAAATCACATACAGTTCTTCTAAAACACAGAAAACTTCAGTATTGATAGGTTTGCATAATTTTCATTATGAGGCCATTCCTATGACTCTTCCAACTCCAGTTCAAAAAGTAGCTGTTGAACTGCATAAGCTTTTGCTATTGCTGTCTACCTTTTATGACTTTGAATTTGTAGCTGTACAGCTATTAATATTATCTTCATGAGCTGTTTTCATGAGACAGTTTTTTATATGTATAGCAAAAATTATAATAATTCAAAATACCATTAATGGAAACATTCTTTTAAGAAAGAATATGTGACATTCTTTAAATGTTTATTTTAAAACATTTAAATTTAGAAGCTAAGATCCTTCTGTCAGTTGGCATTCTTTCATTTCCACTGAAGTCAATAAAAGAACTTGACTTCACTAGACAGAGAATCAGCTACAATATCAATGACAGTTATTAGTAAAATGGCTGCAGTTACTGGTGTACAAGACTGAAAATCTTGTCAACCAGTGTCTTCCTGATGTTTTAAGCATGAATATATAAAATTTAAAATCTTTTTGAC
The DNA here is from genome assembly GCA_027574665.1 of Rhynochetos jubatus. NCBI lineage: Eukaryota > Metazoa > Chordata > Aves > Eurypygiformes > Rhynochetidae > Rhynochetos > Rhynochetos jubatus. The sequence continues at coordinate 17,687,772 of CM050652.1, forward strand.
AATATTTTAGTCTTAAAATATTTAAAGAATATATTTACACCAAACAATATTTTTTGATGTATATTTTTTCATAAATTAAAAATATTTTTTAAAGTGAGGAAAAAATATTAGAAAATATAGAAATATATTTTATTTCTAGTTGAAGTAAATGCTTACCTTTAATAAAAAAATATATTTTCTTCATTTTATTTAGTTTTGGTGCTAAACTAAAACTTCACTTTTGTACAAAATAAATAAAATTCCTTGTCTTCCTAACTGCCACCTAAAAAATTTAAATCAGCTTGTAGGAAAATATTAAAATGTGTCAGTACTTTTATAGGCTACAAAACAGAGCAGCATTTTGTCTAGTGGGATCTATTTCCAGCTCCCTGCTCTGTCTGAAAGATACAGAGCAAGAATCCAAGCCTGATTATCCCTACAATGCCGATCAGAACCTAACTTGCAAACTTCAGCTCTTCATTGGTAATAGTAATTCAGACAGTAGAGTATTATTCAAATCCTGCAGAGTAGCTTGTAGCTTTTCATTAGACTGGAAAACAAAACCAAAACCAGTCCAAATTCAACAGTGTTTTTGCACTGAGACTTGTATGTATATATAGATAATTTTTATTAGAGTAGTCAGAACATACTAATTTCAACCAAACTGAAGAAAATATTTTCAGTATCTATATCCTGAAAACTCCAACCCTTTTGCAGTTCAGAAATCAATACAGTAAAACAACAACATCCTGAGTCCTGTTCCTTTCAATAGAAAAATGGTTTTTTACATGATTCAAGCAAGTAGGAAGAAGGTTTTGAAAGCTTTCACCTGGTTACTGTTGCTTAGGAAACCACATGCTCAGTATTAACAGATATTCATCACAGAAGTACCACATTAACTAGTGAAGGACAAGGTGGCCTCACATCACGTTTTCAACAAAACAAACACTTGGATTATTGACTACATATAATCCTTTGGGATGATACTGTCAGTCAATTGAAACTTCAGGAATCATACAGTAGTTTAGTGATGTTGTACTACCCCAATAATACTGTAGGAGATAATATAGTATCTTACTGATTTCAATGGTCATGAAAATAACAGCACTTGAGGTGCATTTGTGTTGCAGGTTAACCCTGGTAGACAGCTGTGCACCAAGCACCAGCTTGAGGCCCGACAGTGGAATCAAGGAGAGAATCAGAAGGATGAAAGTGAGAAAACTCATGGGTTGAGATAAAGACAGTTTAATAAGTAAAGAAAAGCCATGCACACAAGCTAAACAAAACAAGGAACTCATTCACCACTTCCCATCAGCAGGCAGGTGTTCAGGCATCTCCAGGGAAACAGGATTCCATCACATGTAACAGTTACTTGGGAAGACAAACATCACTCTAAACATTCTCCCTTCCTCCTTCTTTCCCCAGCTTTTATTGCTAAATATGGTGTCTTATGATCTGGGATAACCTTTTGATCAGTCAGGTAAGCTGACCCAGCTGTGTCCCCTCACAGCTTTTTCTTCACCACTAGCCTTCTTGCTGTTGGGGTGAGAAGCAGAAGAGTTAGATGCTGTGTAAGTACTGCTCAGCTGTAATTAAAACATACCTGTGTTATCAACACTGTTTTCGTCACAAATCCAAAACACAGCACCATGTGAGAAAATGTCAAGAAAATTAACACTATCCCAGCCAAATCCAGTAAAATTTGGCAGGGAAAACCATTTTTGATTTCAGTGTTTAACATCATAATGCAACCTGTTAAAGGTCTGAAGCATAAGATAACAGAGAGCAGCTTGCTTGTTTTGGATGAATCATATTCTCATGTCTCAGGATTCTAAATCAATTATCTTAATACCGAAGCTTTGTCCATTTCCTAAATGCATATGTCTCTTCTTCTGAAGGTGTAGTATTCTGTCCACGGTGATACATGGATTTGAAGAGTTTTAATATCATGATGTACTCTGAATTATTTAAAAATAGAAAGGGAGAGAAAAACTACCTAACAGGTAGAACTTTTGCTAGCTAATTAATTAGTTAATTGCTCAGATGTTTCATTGCAAGGAGCTTTTTTCCAATTATATACAGCTAGCTGATTCTGGGATATCTTTTTTTTTCTGCTTCTCCCTGAAAAATATGGGGGTTTTTCAGTATACTACTTCTGCAAAATCATGGTTAATTTCCTTCCAAAGCTGGTTCCAATATCCTCTTCCTACAATTTTGCTAGGATTATGAGTAGTATTTGTTTGTTTGTTTGATTTCAGTGAATCTAAGACAATTATGCATTTGGTTGATGGCATGTGAGTACTTCAGGACTGTTTCTAGCTCCTGTTAGAAGCTGTAATAAAACCAAAGCACAACTTGATGATAGAGGTTTGCCATATAAAAGTAAGGCTGTTACTCAGGCTGTTTTAGAAGTACCAGTTTCGTCCGTAAGTCTTAAAAATAAGCATAGGTTGAAAATGTACATAAATAAGCTATGAAGATACTCAGTTCTAAAATAACCTTTTCAAATTCTGTGCAGATTGTCAGGGACCATGCTCACAAACATTGCAGCCTAATAGTTCCTGAGATGTTAAGCACCATTTTCAGTGGGCTGTGTCCTTACCATATGGGTAAACTACCACATACAACCTAAGAGTTTTTTCCTGTTACAATTCTCACTTGAGAAGACAAGAAACTTTTTAAGAATATCTTTTCAAATCTCAAACCTGCTACTACATCCATTCTTTGTTGTCAACAGGATGAATTAATACCCTGTCTTCTCACTCAGGATGGGGCTGCTTGGTTTGCTCTGTTGTCCATGTCCTATTGACCTATTAGGACACAAACTGCCTGTTAGGACACAAACTGCCTGTTAGGACACATGCTTATTCTCTGAACTTTAATTACTTGTCTCACTCTTCTGTTTTGCTTCCTTTATTCTTAATGTCTCTTCTTTTTATTTTCACACTGGAAAAAAAAGAAAAAAAGCAACAAAACAGTAGAAACTTAGTTGGGCTACTGGTCTGTTTTCCTAAATATATTCAGAAAAAGACCTGTTTTTTTGGTGTCACCTACCATTAAAAAAAAAAAAAAAAGTACACCCCTTTCCTAAAAAAAATTCAAAGAAAAAAAAAAACCCCAAACATCTATTTCCAAGAGAATAGAGTAACATATTATCTTTTCTTTGCTTCTGTTAAACCGTAACAGATGACATTTTCTAAAACAATGTGCTGTATAGCAGACACTCAGCAGATGGGAAATTGCAACCAAATGGTTAAAGACTGCCAAGTTGAAAATATAACTTATATAAAAAAAAAAAAAAGTCAACTAACCAACATTTTCTACTGCTATTTACCTTAACCCACTACTTTTACATTAATATGTAAATTTGTATAATTTGAAGAATACATGCATGTTTTGCTTCATTAAAGGGTTTTTGTTTCCTTAAGGGAAATGAGAACCAAGTATATTAATTAACATGGTTGTCAGATGAGGCATTTATGCTACTTGACAAGACATAATTTACTGACTAAAACTCCTAAATAGAAGACAAGTGCCATAGTCTGGTTTGAGCAACATTATCTGCTGTTCCATCTTGTCTGAAAATAAGGATGATATTTTTCTTAGTGACAATGGAGATGCAGCTATGTTTCTTAATTTAGAATGTCTTGTTACTTGGTGGTGTCATTCCTCTGTAGGCTACAAGGGGTTGAAGGAAAGTAAGGAAAAACTGTAGGCTCATTTGCACAGGGAAATTAACATGCTGTAAGGTGGACTCTGAATGCACAGTACACCATTAGTTCTGTTTTTCACTCACCAGACGGGGGATCTAACATATTGACATTATCCATCCTTTTGAAGTTCCAAAGCATTTATTACAGAAGTCCTATTACAGAAGTCCTTAAAACACTGTGAATTTTGTAGGTCTCTGGGATCCCTACCACATCAGCAGCCTGCACGAATGTTCCAATGAGATGACTAAATACCTTCCAGTAAGAATATCATGGCATTTGTGAAGAAGGACCTCACTAAACTTTTCTAAATGATATTACCCTAATGAATGTAGCTATGATATCTGGAAGCACATGATGGAAGGCAAATGTACTCGAGAAGTATTGGATGAATCTGAGTTTTCCTCTGAAAACCATTTCAAGTTGTCCCAGGATAATACTGCAGGTAGAAATGTGGGTAGCAGTTATCCTAGAAAGCCTCTCTATACTGTTCCTATAGAACAAACTGAAATTTTTTGGGAAATATATGGTAAAAGAGGTTTCTGATTCAGAACATTGAAGTAACCCACTATTTGTTAAAAGCAAATCTGTGTAATGCGGAATTACAGACAACAACTTTTTGCTACACTCACATTGGTTTTTGTAATTAATCCACCTTTTCTGATAAGCCAGTAGCCTACCCAGTAGCTATTTCATAACTGTCTACCTGTGATAACAGCTAACCTGCTGTACTGCGATGTTAGCTATAGAAATACTATTTTGGTTGAATGGTACTCCTATTAAAGCATTTGATGACTAGAGAAATACTCTCAGTGTAATTAACAGATAAGACCTGTACTATGTACCCTTGAGGCTGAATGCTAAACGTCTCACATAAGCTACATAACATCCCTTTGGAGACAGAAAGATGCAGTAAACTTTCCCTCTCCTTCTGACTCCTCTTCATATTTACTGTAGAGACCCTCTAATGAACATCTTTGAGGATACTGTTTTATAATTTTCCACACAGACACACTCTAGGTTACAGCCTCTCTGGGTAACCTGTTCCAGTGTTTTTTTATTGTCATTGTGCAGACACTCCTAATATTGAATAAGAATTTTCACAGCTGCAACTTGTGTCTGCTGGCCCCTCATGTACCTTCAAGAAGAGTCTGCCCTGGTCTTCTTCATATCCTTACAGAAGGTAGCAATAAGATCCCCAACTCACCTTTTCTGAAGACTGAACATACCTAGTTCCCACAGCCCTTGTACATTGTGCCCCATTCTGCTAACCTTCCTGGTAGCTGTCCATTGAACTCACACCAGTATGTCAATAACTTCCTTGTACTGAAGAACCCAAATCTAACCACAGTACTCTAGATGTGATCTCACAAGTATTCAGTAGAGGAAAATATGCCTGTTAGTCACATGCATGCTAATACAGCCCACTATGTGGTTGGGCAGCTTCACTGCAACAATGCATTGATGACTCATATTTGAATTCTTGTCCACCAGATTCTTTTCTGGAAAGCCCTTTGCTAACCAATTAAGCCACCAGACAACACAATTACATGAGGTTATTCCATCCCAGATGCAGGACTTGGTATTTGCCTTATTGAACATCATGAGACTTTTGTCCACTCATTTCTCCACCTGTCAAGATGCCTTTGAATAGTAGTCCTGCCTTCTGATTTATTGATGCTCTCTCCCACCTCTTTGGTCTGGTGTCATTTACAAACATAATTCCAGAGGATTTACTGAATCTTCCTAGACACTGAAGGCTATTGTTTCCTAGACTGTCCTTCTTGCCCTTCTGGAAGCTGAATTTGCTGTTTGCCTTTTGCCAGTCATCATCAACCTCTCCTGACAAACATGATTTTTGAGGATGAGGAAAAACAGTCTCATAATTATATCAGCCAGTTTCCTCAGCATCCTCAGATACATTCCTTCTGGTCCCATGGCTATTTAATGTGTCCAGCTTGATTAAGTGCTTCCTAAGTCTGTCTTCTGCTAGTGTGGGTGGTGCATTCCTCACTGACTCTGACAGTTCACTTATGGTCCTAAAATGCCTGAGGCCAGGCCTTAATTGTTAAAAACAGAGGCGAAGAAGACTGTTTGACATGTGCTCTGTCATTAGGTTCAGTGCCTCACATTTTCCTTAAGTTTCCTTTTGCTGACAAAGTACTTTTAGAAGTCCTTATTTGGCTTTCTTCTTTCTCTCTAGTTTCAGCTTTGCCTTTCTTAACTTCTTCCCTGCAAGCACAGTTTCTTCCCCAGAAATACATTCCCACTTTGTCTTTCTGCATATTTCTTTTTTTGAACTTTACCTCCATCATGAATTACTTATTCATCACTACTGGCCTTCTACCATGGTTGCTTGAAATCCTGCACATCAAAATGGATGATTCTTGTCATCTGAGGAGCCTTTCCTGAATATGAAGAAACTGTCCCAAACCTTTTTTCTCTTCACAGGAGTTTCCAGTGAGGTGCTGTCAAATACATCCCTGAATAAGCTGAAATCTGCTCTCTTGAAGTCCATGTTTGTGATGCTACTATTAATATTGCTCACTTCTCTTAGGATCTTAAACTCCCCTGTCTTGGGAGCATTGGTTCCTGCTATCAAGTCTACTGTTGACCTTAATAACCTTAAAAAGAAGAATCGGTCCTTCCTTTATCATAGATAGCAATGTTCAATAGCCTTCCCCTGCCAGATCACAGATCAGTTACTAGTGTCAGGAAATAATCCTTGATGCTGTCTAGAAATCTACATTGGTTTTGTCCGCCCGCATTATCCTTCCAGCATATGTCAGGATGGTTAAGCCCTCTGTGAGAACCATGACCTGTAATAATGAAGCTTCCTGCAGTTCTACCTCTTCTCAATTAGACACTATGTAGCAGAAGTACACCACAGTGTCACACACATCACGCTGGTATATCCTCTGATCCTTACCCATAAACTCTCACTTACCTGTTATTCAGTTCAAAACATCCAAAGCATCCAAAGCACAGCTCCATTAACTTAAACTGTATTTTTGTAGAGAGAATGACTATTCCCCTAGTCTTCCTGGCCATCCCTTCCTAAAGAGAAGGGCTGAGAAAATTGTATATTCCAAGAGACCAACACATAGACCCTTCTGCATACCATCCAAAGGAACCAACAGTTCTCCATTCAAGTCATATGCTCTAGCCAAATATGGTTTCATATTTTATTTCTATTTCTGTACTGATGAGTATAAGATAAACTTTTTATATCATTCATGATAAGCCAAATGGTATGCTGTTATGTTCGCACAGTGTGTGTCACTTGTAAAAATTTCCACTCTTCGAAACATAGTTCCTTGTGCACTGTGTATGGAAGAACCTCACACCAGGACTGAGGAAATTCACCATTTCAATTAGCTTGGTGCCTTAGATGGCATGCAAGATAATACAAAATATTAGGTAGCCATGTTAAAGAATATAGCTAACTTATGATAAATATTACATATATTTTTTCTCCTCCCTTTATTCCTTCCAGAACACTCAGTCTTCATGTCAAAATGATGGCTAACATTTGTCTTTTGCATCAGCAAAACTGAAGCACACACAGTAAAACAGAGAAGGATGCAATTAGAGACTTGGCATCTAAGATCACACCACTGATATTTTAATCTCAGAGGAGGAGACAATATCTCCTTTACACCAGTATCTCTCACTTGTTTTCCTTGCCAGACATGTACTCTAAGCTGCCAGTTTTGTCTCAGAAAGAGCACTGCAAAATGTTTCCTTCTACAACAGTCCTACTGTTAATGGCTACCTGTAATATCTTTTCTTTCCACAGGAGACGGTCAGCATGATTTGAATAAGAGCAAAACTACAGCACAGAGTTTAAAAATGCTTGCACAAGACAAATGTTAAATACACTACAGCACAAGGAAAAAAAAAGAAAAGGAAATTAAGGCCATGATATGGCCTTAACTGAGAACAGTTTCATTGCTTAAATATATTTCTGTCTCAAAATTAATTAAATGATGATTACACTAATCTATTCCAGTCAGGTCTTTACCATGAGTCTGTAGACATTTAAGAGACCGTTTACATATTTGTGTAAAAGTACAACCCTAGAGTGCAAAAGTTTATGTGTAAGTTTTCTCTTTCTCATGCAGCAAAGGATAGATAATTGTTGATAAAATTTTGACAAGACAAGAGTCAATGAAATTTGTATGAGTTTCTAATTCAAAGTATATTAATGTGTCACAGTGGAAGTGCTCTTTAAATATTAAAATCCTGAAAATGTATTCAAAAGCGTATGGTACATGTAAAAATAATTTTATCATCCAAAGTTAACGAGGAGGTTGTGTGCTATGGCACTCTAATTGTAACGCATACTGTACTTTTCAGCCCTACATGAGATTCAGGCCCAATCTGCTGTCATAGGAGACAATTCCCATTAAAAACCATCTGCAAAACACGGCTTCTGAAGGGAGAGCCACAGGGAACAGTAGCAGGGACAACTGAACAATGTTGTGGTAATACTGAACCTCTGCTGTGATGGTTTCCTGAGAGCTTGCAGAACTTGGGTCTTTTCCTTTTTTGGGGTGACAAATCCAGTTATTCTCCAGACATCCAAGTGAGAAAACCAGTGAGCACATGGGAGTACCAGGGGGGTGGTCTTTTGCCTGTTCAATGGGAAATGTTGAATTTTTTGTGAGCAACACTAAAAGTTACAATTTATAGAAGGTAATAAATATTTTTGGAATTTCAGTAAGAATGGAACAGAAGACACATTGTTCTTCTCCATCCTCAGATGTCAAAATCAAGTTTGTTAGTTCACCATCACATGTCTTTCAAACTGCTTAGACTGCATTATACTATGAAGAATATTCTTCACCAGAAAGAGCTTGCAAATTGAGTAAACTCTATATGGGATTAAAACCAGTTTGCATCTAGTTCAGAATGCTTATTTATAAACATAAGACCACTGTTGAAGATGTTTTTATAGACACAGAGGTGAACAGAAGAGGATAAAGCTGCAAAATCAATGGATGGTCTGTGAAGCTATGAGTATGTTTGAGCACATTCTATACTGATGATTTTAACTGGGGAAAAAAGTGAGAGTTATGTTGTGTCCCACAGTATATTGGGGAGTTTGGAGGTAGGTTCTATCTGAGTAGAAAATATTTTCCTGGCATACAGCTGAGAGACAGTGGCAGAAGAGACAACCAAAGGGAAAGTGAAAAGAAGAGGCACTGTCATAGTGCAGAGTCCGAGAGGGGAATTGATTAGTAGCAAGCTATTATGTAAACATTTAGATGGAAGTGGTGAATATTCAGAATTAAGTTTTTCATCAAAAAGTTAATAGGAAGTGACAGTTAGGCTACCAACAGCTGCTGAACAGGCAGCTAGAGATAAGAAAAAGGTATCTAGACAGAGAAGATAAGCATTAAAATGAAAGTTAAAAAACAATAATCAGTACGGGAACTATAATTGGTTTCTTAATATTTTTTACTGCCTTTCTGCTAGGAGTTGTTTTCCTTGGTAGAAACAGATAGTGAAACAAACACTCTACAAAATGTTATTTATTAGAGAAAAAATTTACAGTGTGTGCAGCAGAGACATTACAAAACTTGTGACCAGATGCAGAAAAGCCTAAGTCCATTCAAATTTAGCAGTACGATAAGCACACGGTTGAAGTAAAATAGGTGTTTAGCTGCTTTGAATAACTGGAGTGTTTGTACAGGTTTAACATTTTTAAAGGTAATTGGCTTTCAAGCACTTGGGGCATGGATTCACTGGAGCCTCCTACACATGCCAGCCTACTGCTTTTTTGCTATAGTAAGTTGTTCTATCAAATGCTTATGTCTCATTGAAAAATTCTTTACTTAAACTACAATTCAACCTTAAATTTTCTAAAATACACATGGTATGAATTAACGATAGTAACAATACAGCTGTATACAAATAAGAAATGTGCAGTGCCAGTCACAGAAGAAATATTTGGTCTTGCATCATATTGATTTATTCATGGGGTGAATGAGAAAAGTCTCTCTGCCTTCTCTCAAATTCTCTCTTCAGTGACCCTACATGTTCCATAATTTCCTAGCAAGACAATACATTATCCCCGTCCTATTTATATTTCTCCTGGCTTATATTCTAATTTTCTAAATATATCACGTCTTGTTATTTATCTTGATACCCAGATGCAGGATGTTTGTCTACTCTACTGACTCAAGAATTCTTGCAAATAAATCACTGTTTCAAGAGTGCATGGTTCAAGGCCAGGGTTAACTGAACGACCAAACATTTTCCAATTATACAGTGTCTCAATAACATTGTTATGCAGAACAAAGCAGAGTAATTTGATCTCCAGAATTAAAGGAGTAGATTATTGCTCTTCCACAGATGGCCTTCCATAAATCTAGAAGGAAAGAAAATCTATTAGAACAATCAAGATTTGAATAGACAATGAAAAGTGATCTAAATTATTGCAGGGTTCATACAATTAACATTCTTCAGTTTGCTAGTCAAAGGTTCCTCAAAAAGTATGAAGAAACTCAATAATATAAAAAAGCCTTCATGCTAAAATAAACATCCCTAAATAACAATGCCATTCCAGGCTATTTACAAGGAATACATGCATAAGCACTCAAATGACAGAATCACACAATGTCAGAGTAGTTGAAGTGGGCAGGGACCTCTGAAGACCATCTCATTGTATCCCCAGGCTCAAAGCAGTGCCCACAAGAGCAGGTTGCACAGCACATTGTCCAGTCAGGTTTTAAGGATCTCCAGGAAAAGAGACTCCACAACCTCTCCTGGTAATCTGTTCCAGTGTTTGAAAAATCTCAGTAAAAAACCACAGCACCTCACAGGAAAAAAGTGGGGGGTTTGTGTTCAGACAGAATTTCCTGTATTTCAGGTTTTGCCCATTGCCTCTTTCCCTATCCTTGGGGACCACTGAGTAGGGTCTGGCCCCATCTTCTTCTTGACCCCCATCAAGTACTCATACACGTTGTCCTGATCCTTTGAGCCTTTTGTTCTTCAGGCTGAAGGTCCAGATCACTCAGCCTCTCCTTGTATGGTCATCTCTCCATTCCCATCACTGTTGTGGCCCTCAGCTGAACTTGCTCTAGCATGTCCATGTCTTCCCATGTACGGAGGAGCCTGGCACTGGACACAGCCCCACAGATGTTTCTTAGCAATGATGAGCAGAACAGAAGGATCATTTCTGGCAACACTTTGGCTGTTGAATTCAGAAAGGCTGGTGGCCTTCTTTGACACAAGGGCACATTGCTGGCTCATCTTCAACTTGGTTTCCACCAGGAGCTTCTCTGCCAAGCTTCTTCCAGTCAGTCAGCCTCCAAGTCCATACTGGTGCCTGGGGTTATTCCTTCCCAGGTGCAGAACCGGGCATTTCCCTTTATTGAATTTAATGAAAATCCTCTCTGTCCAATTCTCCAGCCTGCCCAGATCCCTCTGAATGGCAGCAAAATCTTCAAATTAGCCACATTCCCTCCTCCCTATTTTGTATCATCTGTGAACTTGGTGAGGGTGTACTCTGCGCAATCATACAGCTCATTAATGAAGATGTCCAGTATGTCTGCCATTTTCTAGCCCACCCTTTCCCTTGTAATATCTGGAGAACAATGATGGTTTCAGCCACCCTATCCTCTTTACATCCAGTTTTGCAGTCCGTTTTGCTCAGCTGGTTTAGGGAATATGATATGCTCTGTTTTACAGGTCCTTTAATTCTTTGCTCTATAATTACTCAGTAAGGGAGTTCTTTCACTACTTTAAGATATATAAAGATTGTTTATGGGGTACATCATGAATTACATATGCCAAAATGTTTTTCATGAGAAAGAGTTATAATTTAAATTACTCTGGTTTCAAGGCTATAATTTAGCAATTTCTGGTATAAAGTTACTAGGCATTTAGCATCCTGAATAAATAATAGAGCATCCTTCCTTTAAAATACACTCATCTGCCTAAAACAAACGTTTCACTACCATGAAGAGTAAGCATACTACTTGCTCTGCTCCTTAGATAATCAGATATCTGTCTATCAGAAAGAAAATTATCTAGATAACCACTCAACTCGTTAAAGCCAAAACTGTATCCTAGCTAGGATCCTTTCACTATTTACACTTGTCATCCCACCCTACACAACATTTTTCTCTTTCCTCTTCTCCTTATTCCTTGGCAATTATTCATTTTCTACTCACTGCATTGACATACAGACATAAAAGTTTTTTCATATTATCAAAATCCCTTACAGTTGTTTTTTCAAGTGCTTATGAGTAGAACATGAAATACAAACAGCAGGAGCAATTGCCAGATACAATTCTTTGTTTCTGTTAATTTCTTTTTCTGGCCAATTAACAAAATGCAGCTGGCCCAAGAATGAAGCAAATATTTTTGATCTATCGGTTACTGAAGAAAGGAAGGGTAAATTATCATTCTGCTTGCAGGTTTGGATAGATTTTAAACACATATGTTAGCATATAATAAAATAATTTCCAGGCAACAAGTTAGAATGCCTCTTTAAATCATTGGGATTTCTTGTGATACTGCAGTTCTGGGAAGTGTCACACAACAAGTGTATAGTACTGAAACCGTAAAAAAATACTAAATAAGCTTTATACAGGAATCAATAACCACAAATATCTACAATGTATATGCAGCAACTACTTGGGCACCATAACTAATTCTAACAATTGGATAACAAAAGAAATTAAGAAAGAATACAGATTAGGAATGGTTTTTAATTTTTAGCTTCAAGTAACTAATGAGAATAAAAGGAACTTCAGCTATACAAGTGATAAAGTTTAGTAAGATAGGGACACATTCAAGAAGGGCAAAAGACCACCAGAGTCCTTGCAGAAGAAGATGTACTTTATTACTTTACATTTGGGACCAATATTTTAGAATTATGTGTGGAGAAGAAGCTGTAAAAGGAATTGCAAAAGGTTGTGAAGATCAGCTGTTAAAAATGTCAGTGTATGCTTAGGACCATGGAAGACAGACTACTAAGAGATTTTTGGAAAGCTGTTGTGTTCAAAATGTGTGGCTAACCAAAAAGAATATCTCTAGGTAAAGTGATCAATTACGCTGGTAATTAAAATTAATTGCTAAAACTGGAAAAAAATATTGTCAGAGAAGTAGCATATTCTTAGTCAATGAAACAAGGAAATAGTAATAATAGTGTTTATTTTTTAAAAATTTATTTTTACTCATGGCTCTTTTAAATTATTATTGTTATATTGAAAAAAAAAAACACCCAGAAACATGGGAAGACAAGGAGATTCTGAAAGACTTCTACAAATATTATTTGTGAATGACATTTCTTTCTGTTTAAAAATGTAAACCAGATAAAGTTTTTTAGACAAGAAGGCATTTAGGGGAAGACAAGGAATCATGTATTTTTAGTATAAGCTATAGAAGACGGTTTTCTTGGACCTGGTTTGGAATAGGAACATCCATGTCTAATGATTACTTATTTATTTGTAATTTTACTGAGATACTCAAAATATGCCACTGTGTTAACAGTAATTGTAAATTATAACCACAATATAATTTCTACATGAGTCAAGTTTGCATGTGTGTGTATGTATTTGTTTTTCTTTGGAAGTTGTATTCCCCAGACATAGATAATAAATGGAACATTTGCTTTCATAATTTGAAGCAATGCTACAAAACAGATGAGCTGTTGGTTCAACTGTAATAGAATCATAGAATTGTTGAATCGTTTAGGTTGGAAAAAGACCTTTTAGATCATCAAGTCCAACTATTAACCTAGCACTGCCAAGTCCACCACTAAACCATGACCTTAAATGTCACATCTCCAAGTGTTCTAAATACCTCCAGGGATGGTGACTCAACCACTTTCCTGGTCAGCCCATTCCAATGCTGGACAACCATTGCAGCGAAGAACTTTTTCCTAATATCCAATCTGAACCTTCTCTGGCACAACTTGAGACCATTTCCTTTTGTCCTATCACTTGTCACTTGGGACAAGAGACCTACACCCACCCCACTACAATCTCCTTTCAGGCAGTTGTAGAAAACGATAAGGTCTCCCCTGAGCCTCCTCCATGCTAAACAACCCCAGTTCCCTCAGCCGCTCCTCGCAGAACTTGTGCTTTAGACCCTCCACCAGCTCTGTTCCCTTCTCTGGACAGGCTCCACCACCTCAACATCTTTCTTGTAGTGAGGGGCCCAAAACCGCACTCACTTATCGGTGCCAAGCACAGGGGGACAATCCCTGCCCTAGTCTTGCTGGCCACTCTATTTCTGATACAAGTCATGCTGCTATTGGCCTTCATGGCCACCTGGGCACACTGCTGGCTCCTATTCAGCTGGCTATTGACCAACAGCCCAAGGTCCTTTTCCACCGGGCAGCTGTCCAGCCACTTGTCTCTAAGCTTATAACGTTGCAGGGCATTGTTGTGACCCAAATGCAGGACACGTCACTTGGCCTTGTTGAACATCATATGACTGGCCTCAGCCCATCAATCCAGCTTTCCAGACACCTCTGTAGGGACTTCACACCTTCAGAAAGATTTACACTCCCACCCAGCTTAGTGTTGCTGGCAAACTTACTGAGGGTGCACTCAATCCCCTTGTCCAAATCTTTGATAAAGATATTAAACAGAACTGGTCTTCAATCAGTCATGACCAATATAAGATAAAAATTTCATTGTTAATGTTGATATCTCCACAAGAAAACCAAAAGAAGTATAACAACCTGATTAGAAGACATCAATTATTTCTTTGGTAAATGCTGTGCTAAACAAAATGTTATTTGCAGACTAAGGCATTTATGATTAAGTACAAATTTAAATAAGGATGGGTGTATCAGTGTGGTCCTGCTGAGATCACATATAGTTAAGAATCTGTCAGTGTTTTAACCTTCCTTATAGAGTAGACTATATCTATGTAAAAGTGACCTTATCAACTCAGTGGTAATTTTGTGGGAAAAAAAAATTCAGAGGTTCTGATATCAGTTCTATCAGAAACAATAACAAATTTCTGTTGTCTTAAGGTGTATAGGATGGAGATATTAAAGACGTGAAATACTAGTGTTAATTAGACCCTTTTACTCTGACGTCAGTCAGGATTGTATATGGGTGTGGTAAAGAATTAGGCCCACATAGAGTGCTTAGGAAAGTCATACCATTCCTCCATCGTTCATCTAGTTACTTGTGCCCTAAGGTGTAATGAACTAACAACAGGGTCAAGATTACCTAAATCCTGCTTTAGATGAGTAACATTTTTTTTTCTAGTGATATGAGAAGACAATTTACCATCTGAAAGAGAGGGAGAAAGACTGATCTGTGGATTGCTGAAGAGGAAAGAATAATGGTACATAGAATAAACTGGAGACAGATTTAAGCTTGCATCGACTGGGAGAATGAAAGCTTTGAAAGAAAGTAGAAAATATCTTGGTTCAGACTCTTGGATACATTTTTATTTGTAGCTCAGCTCTTATTGCCTACTAGTGGCAAGTTAATAATAAGCCCAAATTACACCTAAATTAAACACGTTTCCAAGGCTTAATAGAAAGACAGAAGATTGAGCTAAAAATCTTGCTTTGATCAAAGTCAAACCTGAGTTTCAAAAGTCTTTGATTATAGAAACCTCTCCTTATTTGGCAATATTTTTCTTAACCTTGTGGTGTACATATGCATGTCTGCAAATGCAATAAGGATTCACACGTATTTGAGAATTTCACTGTACTTTTTCCATTTATATATAAATATTGTTGTTCACACAATTGTGTGTACATAGTGAAAGAAAAGTAACATTAACTAGAGACAAAACAATTTTAAGGCACTGTCTGCTTTGTTTCCATAAATCATGTCTTAATAAAAAAAAAATCATGACATGAAAAAAAGTAGAAGTGACTTTTCTCATTTTTGCTTTTTATGTCAGTCCTTCAGATGAATTTGGATTATATATATAATTATTCTGAAAAAAAAAATCCAAAAAAGCCCTAAGAATATTATTTGGAAAAATGGCCCTAAATTGCAGTAATATTCAATTTTCTCGGGTTATGTCCCTTTTTCACACACAATGCATTAATATAAAGTTAAATATCAGTTCTCTCTAGACTCTCTTCATGAGTACACAGCCACTGTTGTATTAAAACATTGTCTCAAAACCTTATTTCACTCAAAAAGCAGTCCTCGCAGCATTCTTCAGTAAAATATTTATACTTTCTTCCAGTCTTCTATTTTTTGTTTATTATGTAGCTGTTAACAAATGAATTTGGTTTTAGAAAGTTCACACATCTCTTGGAGAACTTTGTTGCTTCCTTTTTTTTTTAACTCATATCTGAACTGATAAGAACTTACTGGCAACAAACCAGTTTTCTCCTAAAAGCAATTCCTCATTTCAAACTCCATATAGCACTTTTAGAATTGTTATCATTTACTCTTATTAAAGGATTAAAGGATTTCAGAAATCAGTAACTCTATAAAAGTATGTCTACATGATGGTGTTGTATGACTACAACATATAAAAAAGATTATAGTATTTACTAAAAAGTTTCAAAATTTCAAAGTATAATTTTCAGTCACCAACCCTTAGAAACTGTTCAAAGTAATGCTTACTTATTAAGTTTTATAAGTATTTTATGTGAGACTGAAAAGATCGGTGTTATTAGTTCCTTGGATCTGTTTAATTGCGTGCAATGGAGTAGATATGTTACAAACCTGGAAGCACATACCGCATAAAATGAAATGGATTAATATTCCTTTATCTAATATTTGTGAATTTTATTAAGGCTGTATATGTTTCTTAGCAGAAATATTATTTGATTTATTCAGCAAATTTTGAAAGACATGAAAAGCCGCCTCTAAAAGAACTTTATACAAGGAACAAAGTATTCAAGAGCAGATGAATTCTGAAACTGCTGTATGTAAAGCAACAAAGACACTGATTATATGTAATATTTTCATTTCTATATATAGAGAATACCATGGTAACATTATCTACTTGTTTAGAAAAATGTACACATAAAGCATTTAATTGTTAAAATATGAAAGGTAAATCAACATCCTTTTTATAAAACCATTATAAAGCATACACTATCTATTCTTTAAGATTTGAGAGGGAAAAAAAAGCCAAAACCCCTTTGTGAATTGATGATGTTAAAAAGATTGAGTATTGAATTCCTCAGAGTGCAATACCACTGTACCATAGTTCCATACTCCCATTTTCTACACAAATCTGAAGTACAAGGCAGTAAAGAACTGAACACTTACAGTTTGGGTGTATTCCTGTTTTATACACAGCTGGGGAAGCATTACACAGAGGTTGTGCATCTTGTTCCAGCATTCTATTCAAAGTAAAGATAAAGCATCCAGGAAATGAAAAAAGGACACTTTTGCAAAACAAACTGCTACTCTTGCTAACCTTTCACTTTCCTTTGTGTTCTCTATAAACATGGAAATTTCACATTCCTAACTACACAGTGAAAAACTTGCAGTATAGCAAACACTTCCAAAACCCATAGGAATTGTCTTTAAATCTCAGATGTAAATATGCGTAAATTCTTGCAAAAGACAAGGTGTCAGAGACATCTCAGTTTTTTGCTGAGATAACTCGGTTTCAGCACTCTGATACATAGCTACCTGAAAGTCAGTATAGTAGCCTGCTTCTCTGCTACAAAGCCCAGGGAATTCAGGCAATTTTAAGTCTTACAGCTCCTACCTAATCTAGAGGTTTACAGGACTGATTATTACAAAATCTAAATCATTCTGTTGAACCTAGATCTTTGTACTCAGAGCAGGGTAACCCCTACGCATAATTGCAGCTTTAAACATCATCCATACTGCTGTTGGACCAGAGCCAAGAAGGAAGTCCAAGCCTGCTCACATGCTTCCTGGCAAAGTTTGGTCTCATGTTAACTAGAAGAGAAAACTCCAGAAACATTTTGGATGACAACTCACAACAGAGTCCTTTTCCAGTAAATATTATAGACAATATTGAACCACAGGTTTTTTTCCCAACCATTTTATGCGATCCTCAAAGGCAATCCAAGTAGATATTACCTTCCCTAATATCCATCATGACACTCCCTGGGGCATGCACTTTATAGGCATCTGTTATGCAAATATTACTCATACCTACACAGTATTTCAAACACAAAACATACAAAATCATAATTATATCACAGATCTGTAAAGTCACTGTATGGATAGAGAACAAGTCTAACTTCACAGTGCACTCCAATGTGCATTCAAAGAACAGAGAATGGTTTACTGTTACTTTGAATGCAATTAAAGGTACATAGGAAACATCTGGATCAAAAAAGGGAAACACTGAGTAAATTAAAATAATCTCAAACACTCTTTTACTGCTAAACTCTACCCATTTTTTTTTTGAGGCACTGAGACCCTTTTCTGAATCCGGACTGAAGTTCCTGTGTTTCTGTGGAGATGAAAGACAAAATCACAGAGAGGTCACAATGTAATCCATGCCTACAGGGCTTTTTGGAAAAGGAAAACTCACTCAGCAGGCCCACAGGCAGGCTACTAGGTTGATATGCCCTTTCCTCCCAACTTCACTAATGCCTGGGAACATCAAAGCCTCTAGATACCTACATGATTTTTTTCTTGTAGTGATATTGTGATCAAAGCATAACCAGGGGATCAGGGGAAGTGATCACTCCCTTCTAGTCAGCACTTTTCAGACTTCATCTGGATTACTGTGTCCTATTTGAGGCTTCCCAACACAGTACAGATGTTAATAAACCAGAAGAACTGTCAGAGAGGACCTTCATGATGGTCAGGGACTGGAGGACTTACCCTGTGAAAAGAGGCAAAGTGAGCTGGGCTTGTTGAGTCTGGAGAAGAGACATCTTGGTGGGGGCAGCAAGGGTGAGCCTTCTGCCAAAAATTCATCAAGAGGACAATCAGGCGGTGCAGATGGGTTATGCAGGCACTCTCTGTCCTTAGAGGGTTTCTTTGACCAGACTGGATACAGACCTGGACCACCTGGTCGGACCTCAGAGCTTTGAGCAAGAGGTAGGGCTAGAGATTCCTTACATTCCTTCCAACCTGAATGAGTCTATGTGTCTGTTCCTTCCATGTAATGTTATTGAGTGATAACCCTTGGCTATAACTTAATAGCTCTCAGATGCCTGTAAAAAGCACTTTATTTTCCGTTATGTAATTATGAAATAGAATTTTTAATACAATAAGTATCTATGTTAGGTGAGTTGTGGTTTTGTGGGGTTTTTTTGTTCAAAATTAGTAAGTAGATTACTTTCCAGAATATGAAAAATAGCACTTAAGTGTCTGTATTCTGTCTGTAGCAATCTTATGTTCCTTTCCTCATAATTAATGAACACTTTCACCAGTCACAGACAAATCTGACAGAGTAATAGTGATATCAAAATGCTGAGAAGCATTATAAATATACTCAGCAGGGTAAAGAGAAACCCAAACTAGTGTCACCATGGTGGGAAAGGATGCAATAACTGTTAGTCAATTAGAATGAAGTGCTGGCCAGACAATGAAGTCAGAAAACAGTTAAACACCCTATAAGAAGGAATGGGGACACAAGGTATTGTAGGGAGAAAAAATGACATGGGCCCTCTTGGAGGACATAGGAAAAATGTGCGTGGGTGAGGATCTGTAAGAAACAAGTATTCAGGGAAGTACTGCAAGAATTTAGTAGGGTTTTTTCCTACCATAAGGAGAGAAATTTCTGGCTTGCAAAAGAAACAGAGTAATGGGAAAATTTGAATAAACTCATATGGAACTGATATGCCTGGTAAAGCATTTGATAAATATAGGAATTTTTCCTAATTACAAGAAAGAGCTTTATACTCCAAGCATAAAGGTGTTTGGTAAAAGGCAATGACAACCTTTGTAACACACAGTTCAAGACCTAAATAATTACAATGACAGAAAAGTCCAAGAGCTTGATCACAAAGAAAAAACTTATTATGTTGTAAATTGAGAGTATCTTGTGAATCCTACAGTCTGTGGTTCCATAGAAGGATGTATGAAAGCTATTGTCATTCCCTCTTGATTAGAAATGATGATGTAGTAAATAATTCTGAGGCAAGAATAAAAGAGAACTTCTGAACAATGTATAGCATTTTGAAGTTATTATTTCAATAATGTTACACTAATCCATGCAGCAGAAATATGTTCAAATATAAAGATATGTGTGGTGGGTTGATTTTGGTCGGAGGCCAGGTACCCGCCAAGCCACTCTATCACTCCTCTCCTCAGCAGGATGAAGTCTGTGGGGAAGAAAATAAATGGAAAAAACTTGTGGGTCCAGGGAACGGGAAGGGGAGGGGAGGGGAGGGGAGGGGAGGGGAGGGGAGGGGAGGGGAGGGGAGGGGAGGGGAGGGGAGGGGAGGGGAGGAAGGAGGAGGGCCATTATTGAAGCAAGGAAATGAAAATATTTATTGTTTTCTTCCAATCAGCAGGCCATGTCCAGCCACTTCCTGGAAAGTAGGACTGCAGTACATGTAGTGGTTACTCCAGAAGACAAACATCATAATAATGAATGCCACCTGCCCCTCCTCTCCTTTCAAGAGAAAGGTTTTATTGCTGAATAGATGTCATATGGTATGGAATATCCCTTTGGCCAGTTTGGATCAGGTGCCCTAGCTATGTCCCCTCCCAATATTTTGCCCAGTCTACTGGTGAGGGGAGAATGTTGGAGAGCCTTGATGCTGTGGGAGCACTGCTCAGCAGCAGCCAAAATACTGGTGTGTTACCAACACCTTTCTAGCTACCATACAAAGCACAGCACTAAGAAGGTTGCTATGGGGAAAAAATAACTCCATCTCAGCAAGACCCAATACAATATGAAAAATTTGCATTTTAATAAGAGGTGCACTTGTCGAAGGGATTTCTCTATTCACTACCTGTTCTACTGATCCAAAATAGCAACCTCTTACTATCTGCTTCCTGATTAAGACACATTATTTTTGTCTCTTCATCCATGATTTGGTGTTTGGGATTTTTTGGGTTTCTTGGGGTTTTTTTGTAAGGCACAAGAAGAGTTCAGAAATTTTTTCCAGCCACCCAAGTCTTCTTTCTATAGGATCTGATAAATTAATCTCCCCCTCACAAAGGAACTGCTGTTTGCAAGCCCAGGTCACCACTGTGTCATACAGCTAAACTTTTTCTCTGTATGAAAACGGAAGCTAACCTCATTCTCAGGAGGGATAAGATAGGAAAATGCCCATTCTGCTACTGTATGAGTGAGACACACTTTCTCCTATTCTATTCTTCATGCTAAATTGGAGGAAGCACTCCTTCTTTATATGGACAAGAGCTTATGAGGACCAGCTAACCTTAGGACCAGTTTTGCTTCTTAGCTTTGACTCTAAAAAAAAAAATAAAATTTTCTCTGAGAACCACATGATGACTAAACTCCAGTGCAGGAATAACTTCATTTCCTCTTATAGAAATTTCTGAATCAATACACACAGCATCAACAAGAGAGATGAAACAAGGTTTTGTGACACTAAATATTTCCATGTGATCCATGTGGTCAGTGCTTCCAGATTTGGACATACCTGCTATTAGTGACAACTGAAGTGGAATTTTTATACGTTAAAGATGTAAGCTGGGTTGCATGAAGACAAGAAGGTAGTGAGTGAGTGTACAGATTCTCCTCTTACTTATCTGAAATACTTCCTTTGACTTCAATGGAGCTGTTCAATCATACCATTCAAATGGTATCAAAATCACACTGCAAGAAATAAAAGGAAATCCTCCTTTTCTCTTCCAATATAGACAAAATTGGCAAGAAGAGGAGTTCTCAAAAATCTTTCTTTCCTTCCTCTTATTCTGAACACTAACCTCGACTGAGACTAAAGGAAATTTTGTATAGGGTTAGACTCAGTGACAAAAAAGTCAAGATATCAAGCCTGACATAAAGTGAAGGTTTAAACCAGAGTTTGTGTGATTTAGAAATGATCCACAGTAACTTGCTATCATCAGCTCTGTTATATAAGTATTAGTCTACTTTCCAACACTTCAAGATAATGAAAAACTTAAGTAGTCCTCATGTTATATTTATAGGAATACAAATTGAGTGAGGTCAGAATATTACTTCATTTATTTCTCTAGAAAAAATATGCTTAAAACTTTTAATGCATTAAAAATACAAAGACCTAGATAAAATACCCTATTGTGTTGACATATTGTTAAGACTGAGCATATCTGAGTTGGTACTTTGTTCTTTGGGAAGTAAGGAAAGAAACACATAGCATTTCAATATATGTTAGAAATGTTTGTAACTACACTGTAAAATAAGGTAAAAAATGTCCGAGTAAAATGAAGGACTGAAATTGCTTCTTTATTGAAAGCTGGGTTTGACCAAAACTATATATGCATGCATGCCTCTTTCAGTAAGTAGACCTAAGTAGAAATCAATACAAGAATAAATCTAAATTTCTTTTATCTTTCTTTATGGTGTTTTAAAGTTCCAGTTCATACCTGCTGTATAGATAAACCTCCATTCTGAAACATGGCAGTACTTTGTGCCTCACTGACTTCAGTTCCCCGTTTGTTCTTCATGCACCAGAATCTGTGCTACCTCCTTCACTCTTGCCTTTCCTTCACTGGATTCAGACCATTGGGTGTTCATTGTCTTTTCATGCCAGTGCTTTTTGCTCTGAACTGTCATTAGTTGCTCTTTAAACTGATGTCAGCTTGGTCAGTTCCAGTACTGGAACCAAGCTAATAAATCCAACTGTAGCTGACGGTTTTTAGAACAACTTAAGCTGTATTTTTTATGGTTCCCAGCCCTTCAAGTTGCAGGAAGATGAAACAGATAGAGAGATCTGAGGTGATCCAGCATAGAGACATGATGAATTTGCTGGTTGGGCTTGTGTCTGAATTTCACCAGTTAGGAATTACTGGTCTCAAAACCAAATTTCTGTGGGTTTTGTTGTTGATTAGAAACAAAGACTAAATTTGGGTCACAGACATGAAAGCACGTAATGCAACATTTTATTCTTTGTCAGAAAAGAGAATAGTTTTATTTGACTTAATTAAACACTTCATCAGCTATTGATTTTTGGTTTTGGATCATTACAAGAACATATGCTTCCACCCATTTAGCCTGTCACAGAGGAGACTGCATTTTTGCCTCCCAATACTTAGGGCTTCCTGCCTTTAAATCATAATTCTTCAGAAACTTGCATTTAATCTGGCTCAGAAAGAAAATAAATAAATGCAAAACCAGAGAAAGAAGTGTATTCTACAATAATAAAAGGAATTTACAAGATCAGACTAGCAAACTAAACTAATACTGCCTGCAGAATGAGATATTAAGATTTAATTCAGGCACATAAAATCTTTATCTTTCTCAATGGTTTCTACTCCAGGTACTATTTTCTGCTCACTACATGTGGTTCAGAATAAGAGGACAGAAATGAAATACAGGCAGATGAACACTGAAGACAAGACCCACCTATCCCACATAAGATTAATTCAAGAAAAATTAGATAGTATTTTGAGAGAATAGAATACTGAAATGGAATACAGGTTGGATGAGCTCAGTAATCAATGATTACACTTCCCCAAATGTATTTGTTTGTAAGCACTAGGAAACAGAACTTATTTGCATCTTCAAGTGAGGAAGATGTTGAGAATTTATTTTATGCAAATTTTTTTTCAACTGCACTGTTCAGTACTCTGGTTACAGAGCTTAAATATTACTGAGGCCTGGAGGTAAGCAATTAATTCATAGCAAGCAATTTATTTGATGAATTTTACTCTCTTCTATGCATGAATTTTCTATGAGCAGACCATGATTTTTCTCTAATTTATTCAGTATTTGAAATTATTATCCAAATAATTTATTCAAAAAATTCTTGGTTGATAAATTGCTTGGAAGGAGATAATTTCAAATGATGTATGTGTAGCATGTGGCCTCGAAAAAACATTTCCCATACAGGTCAATCTTCTTTACTACCAAAAGATATCTAATTCTTGTCAGCAAAGGTAAAGATATGGATTCAAATGCCCTTAGATGTTACACATCCATAGAAATCTGCTGTTCTCACTTTTTACTGAACCTACTATTTTAGCGCAGCCAAGCAAGCAGATTTTTGGAATTTTAATAGTAATTCAACCCATTGTTGTGAAATGGCTAGGGGAGACTAGGAATTTTATGGGAATTTTATGGAAGTCACAAAGTTGAATTGAAACAAAACATATCCCGAACACAATCGGTTCTTGGAAAGTCATCCAAAGCATCTCTTGTCTCTGCACTTTATTGTACGCTCTCTTAACAATAGAAGACAAAAAAGAAATAATTTTATAATAATATAATATTAACATCTCTGTCTGTATAGACAAATACTTCACCTGTTTGAAGACTTTTTTATTTGCATATATTTTCAATTGAACACCAAGTAATTGAATACTTTTAATTATGGCTATTTTCTGCTAGCTTTTTAACATGTGGCAACATCAAACAGCAATTGCTTCTCTAAAGGGGTACCTTTCTTTGTCAGAGTCCTCATTCTAGTTCCCTAATTGCCTTAAGTTTTCCTTCTCTTCATTTTCAACTCAATATGTCTCTTGCTGAGGAAAAAACAGTTCAGAATTGATCCTGTGCCTCTACAGAGAAAGGACTTCAGAACGGCTGTCTCCTCTTGAGACCCCCAATCTAGTACTCAGTGCACACAGAGAAAACAATTGCAAAAGTGAGTTTTGCGCAAGACACCGTGGCCATCCTGTTTTGTTTGGTTTGGTTGGTTTTTTTTTAATTGGAAGCTTGGAGGTGTGACACAGAAATCTAAATCTCTGAAGGGTGAATAGGTCTTTCACAGCTTGCATGAGCTACTGGGGAAAAAAACAGTAGAAAACAATAACGGCAGTTTCAGCTATGTTTCAGGAGTAATTCTTGCTTCCTTTATTTTTATTTTTTTTATATAAATGATAAACATAAAAGATTCTAAGCTCTATATTTCAACATGCCTGAGATTTTTTTCTACAGCATAAATGGCCTAGCCAAGTCTACCTTCTGCTCAGAGTGCTACTTTCTGCAACTTTGATTAGAATTGCTTTTAATGAAGGGACATTAAGGCTCACATTTTTATAACATAATTAAAAATTACATATTGTGAAACTAAGCACTAAAACATCTAAGGTAGTCAATGGATCTAGCTCCTAATCCAAAAGCGTTCATTCCAGTCATGTAAAAGGTATATTAAAGGTCTCTTGTGGATTGTATTATAATAACCAAAAGTTCAAATATTAAATAGTATTTTTATGTATATGTTGATACTTAATATATATTTATTTGAAACAGTAAAGAAAATAATCTAATAACTACACCCATATCTTTTGCAGCATTCCCTGCTCCTCAAACATGTCACCCTGCGAAAGAAGCAGGAAGATGTTTTTGGTGTCATCCCATGGTTTGACCAAAAACATGAACATTTACTTGCTTTAATAAATCCTCATACTGTGTTACCCAAGGAGGCTACACCACTTTTTTTTTTTTTCTTTAGCCCCACTGGAACTCTTAAAATCAGCATGGCAAGTAATGCCCCATTGTATCAAAGCTCTTTAGGTTGCTACAGATTGATGTTAAACAGCTTCAAGAGTTGCTCATGGTAACATTTCTGCACTCAAACTCTTACAAAGCCTTTTCTGGCTTGGCTTTCTGGTTTAGATGCAACAGTTACAAATAACAAATTTGACTGAGAGGCTATTTTGAACAAAAAGGTGAGTAAAAGAGTCAAGAAGTTGTCATTTTCTGATGATTGAAGCATATCTTCATGAAAGACCTGAATAAGATTTCTGTAAAATTCCATTATTCATTTCAGTGCAATAATACAATCACTGTACAGTATGAAGCCAGCAATCAATAGTTTAGCATACAGCCTTGATGAATTGTTTTTTCCTGCTTCCAATTTATATCTTACAGAAGAGCCTAGCCTGTAGAGTTCACTGTGTTCAACTAATACACCAATTAGCTGCTATGACAAGGTTCTGCAGTATCAAAAATCAAAGCTTTCCAGAGAAAATAATCTTCCAGCTTAGAAAGTTAGTCAGGGAGGAAGTCAATGAAAGACCCCAAGGATATGTATGCATAATATTAATCTCAATGTAGATTAAACACATTAAATAAGTACAAAAAGGGTATAGCCTCTGGACAGGACACACAGAAGTATCTTTTGAAGCAAGCTACTCAAAAAATAGAGACTTAAAATGTTTAAATGATTAATACTAAACACTGTACAATGATCTCTTCTAAAAAAGAGATTTTTAGCTCCCACGGTTTTAGTTGAGAAGGTGGTCTGAGTTACTAGAAGAATGATAAGGTCTGCTGGATTTCTCTTTTTACTTATATTTTTGTTAAGAATTTTGTTATTACAATATTTTTAAATGTGGTCATTCCAGATTTTTAAATCCAATTATGCTGAAACAAGAAAACCGATTGTAGAAGTTGCAGCTCTTCCCTGTGGTGGGCTGACCTAGGCTGTCTGCCAGTAACCCATCCAGATTTTCTCTTACTCCCCTTCCTCAAAAGGACAGAGGAAGAAAATAAAGTGGAAAAGCTCCATTGGTCAAGATAAAAACAGAGAGATTGCTCGCCAATCACTGTCATGTGTAAAAGAGATCAAAATGGGGAAAGGTAATTTAACGTATTCTCAATTAAAACAGATTTAGATATTGAAAAAAATTACAAAACAATTTCCCCCCCTTTTCCCCAGGCCTTTTTCCGGGTTCAGTCTTACTCCTCTATTCCAATCCTCTACTTCCCTAAGTCCAAGCAACGCAGGGGAATGGGGAATAGGGATTGTCCATAATAGTTCCTCTCTCCTGCTCATTCCTCCTCACTTTTCCCTTTCACCAGTGTCAGTCCTCTCCATGGGCTATACTCTTTCAGGCTAAACCTTCTTGTGTGTGGTCACTCCATGGAATGTAGGAAATGGCCACCTGTTCCACTGTGGCCCTCCATGAGCTGCTGGGAGCACCTCCTC
Source organism: Rhynochetos jubatus (assembly GCA_027574665.1). Taxonomy (NCBI): domain Eukaryota; kingdom Metazoa; phylum Chordata; class Aves; order Eurypygiformes; family Rhynochetidae; genus Rhynochetos; species Rhynochetos jubatus. The sequence continues at coordinate 17,714,406 of CM050652.1, forward strand.
CCCCTCTTTCTTCCCTGCCCTTGGTGTTCACAGGGCTGTTTCTCACACTGTTTTTCCTCCTCACTCTTCACTGCCCTGTGGTGTTTATTTTGCCCATTCTCAAAGGCACCATCAGCTCGGCTGATAGGCTCAGCCATTTCCTGTGGTGGGTCCCTTGTGGAGCTGCCTCGATCTGGTCCAGTATGGGACAGCCCCTGGTCTCTTCTCGCAAAGGGCACTTCTGTAGCTCCCTCCACTGCCAACACTACCAATACAATTGGGATGACACCCAGTAGAGTGCACAGAGTCATTCGTACCGGCTAACCACCTGCATCTACCAAATAAGGAAAATAATACTGTAGAGTTGATGCTGCAGTCAATAATGTCAATTTGCAGTCAATTTGTATGAAATACCAAAGGCATTATAGAGTACTCAAACTAAGTTTTTCTGACCAGACTTCTGAAGCATGCCAGCTTCACTCACCTTATGGTATGTAGAAAAAGTCTAACACAAATTACCAGCATACAAGAAATCAGAGCTGTGACCATGGGTTGTTACTTTTAAATTAGGAGAAACTTTTCTCCTTTCCTGTGTTAGCTAGTTTTCCTTGTTTTTGTGGTATTTATCTTCTGATGCATGCAAAAGCAGAAAAAAAGGGTGATATATAATAGCAGTGTATGTGACTTCATATGACTGTGGGATAACACTCAGAAAAGGAAGACATTCCTAATACAGAGGGCTTGGGCTGAAATTTGACCAGTATCCATGAGCAGTGCACACAGTAAATTTCCTGTTGTTAGCCATTCACTTTTGTCCGTATGGTTTGAAGTCTGACCAGGTTAATGTATAAATATGTTTGGGTTTTTGTGACTTCATTGTGCCTTTCATTTCTGTAGGTTTTGAGCTGGCTAAAGAGAACTGTTTCACATGCTGGCTTTTGACTTCATGTATGCCAAACTGATAAATGTATGGCAGTTTACCAAACAAGTGGAATTTACTTTTCGAGAAAGGTGAAACAAAAGCTGGCAGATGGCATATCTAATGGTGAAATGAAGGGAAACAATTCACAGGAAAATATGAGTCTGAAGATTTCTAGCTGTTAAGTAGTCCAGAAAACTGTGGAAGAAGGGCAGATTTACTTGCTTAAGACATGCCTGTATGTTTGGCACATTCAGTATGGGAAAATATGTTTTGAACATCATTTGATAAAACTTCTCAATAGAGTCTGGACATTTTACAAAATTGTTACATTTCCTCAGCAGAAGATGTGAGGCTGACTGCTATCATTCTTCTTGTATGTCAATTTAAGCCTTTGGGCGATTTTCAGTAAATTTCCTTTTCCTCAGTTGCTAGAAACGTAAGACTTTTTTTCTGGAAGGTGTGGTGCTGGCTCATATGGCCCAACATAAGGCTTTATTTTGAAAGGAGAAATACTTCCAAATATGCTGGAAGCAGAAGCTTTACTTGTAGTTTCCAATAGAACAAAATGTGTTATGTCATAATTTTCTCTCAATTCCTCCAAGATTATAATATGTGTATTAATTTCCTATTATTTAAAGTTTGTTCATTGTAAACTTAAGACACTCAACCCCTTTTTTTTCTACAACCCAAAATACCAGTGTCACACATTCTGCTACTGTGATAAAGAGAACAAGGTCACCACTTTCTTTTTCATCTTCAGGTTTCTGACGTATCAGCAGCTTTATTTTCCAGTGCCTTGACCTATGTTGCACTTGTCCAAAGTAGGATTAAAAGTGCTGGAGATAGTCTTTACACACTTTCTACAGGTGTGTATGACCTTTCAAAGTACAAAGCAAAATGCAAAACCAGTAACAAAGTTTGAGCTTTATTGAAAACGTGAAGCCAGAGTGGGGACCTGTTTTGTGTCTCTCCCACATTAAAGGATAACATTTAAACGAACTCTAGCTCAGACATTTTCCAAAAAATTTCTAAATTTTACTAGATAGTTTTTATATTTATCAAATGATACCAATACAAACCCCTACTGTCAGCACAGTAACCAATGGATCAGTACAATTTAAACATTTACTTGTTTCACCTAAACAATTTAACTGTTTCTGAAATTGATTTAAATTGATATAAATTTTAAATTATTTAACATACGTATAATTGCAACTTTCCTACCAATTACTACATGTGTTCCTGAACAGATTTTGTTAAAGTGGTAAAACATTTTAACAGAGACATGCTGAGGGATCTCTGTGCAGAAGAAATTTGAGAAAAGTAGTATAGAGAAATAAGTTTTGCACTGAATTATAATTCAGTTATCTATATATATTTCTTGTGAATTTCACCCCTGCCTTGCATGAGATGACAAAGTATATATTTGTTCAGATTAGAATTATATTTATGATTCTTTACAATTCCAAGGGAATGATTTAACTCCTAAATAAATCATTGAGGTACTTTTAAAGGCAGGGAAATGGATAGGGCCCTAGGTGTTTTACAGAATATATAAAAATTAAATTACATGTGAAATGAGTCCACAGATCTCTGAAAAACAGAAGGTTGCCCAACAATCCTCCAAGTTTACTGATCACCTTGTCAAAGACACATATTGCTCTTTTTTTTTTTTTTTTTTTTCCCTTGCATGGGAAATAAAAATCAGCTATGCCTGCTAGTCTGGGTTCAGCACTTTGCTAAGGTTGTATTTAAAAGTCCGTAGTGTGGATGAGAAGGAAAGTTGAGGCAGTATTTTATGGCACTCTCAGGACAAGTCTGAATGATTTTCACATCCCTAGAGATACAACAAGTTAATTTGCATGTACAGAATAGAAATTCCATCCTATCTCTCAACCATGTATAGAAGAGGGAGCCTGAGGTTTGTGCCTGTCATAAGGCTTGGCTTGATTCACCACAGGTTGACAGTGTAATACATTATAATGTGATGTTTGGATGAAAATATTTTGTGAATGAAAAATTTTGAGTCTTAAGAGAAGACTAATGATAAGACATTACAGAATGAATGAGATTCTTGAAATCAAAAGAACATTGGTGTATGACATAACATTATGAAAGATACCTGACAAATCTATATTTTTATAGCATGTTCATTATGTTGAAGTGGTTAAATCAATAAAAATCATATCTCTCTATAGCTGAATTGCTCCTTCTCATGCCTGAAATTGTTTGGGATCACTCAAGCTTTAAGAGACCTCCTTTTTCTCATTTCCATGTAAGTAAAACTGGGATGAACAGAAATAATGGCAAAGACCTATAATATTCACCCCATGCCTTTTCCCAGTTGACTGCTTTCTTTGAAAGCATTCCCAGAGCTGCTGGCTATGCCCTTTAAACAGGCTATGAAAAAGCAGGTAATGTCTACACTTCCTCAAGGGCTGGTGCCCTCTATGCTCCTTTTATTCCAATAGCAATAAAAGTTAAATACAATACAAGGGGGAAACAGAAAGGTAGAGTTTTGCTCTCCACCTCAGTACCTGCAATTGCTCCTTGTTTGTTTTCCAAAATATTTTTCTTGCTTCACCTGGAAACAATTACACAGAAATAAAAGCTAAATAAAACGTTAATAGGTCACAGAAGCTGTCAGAAGCCAGTCTCTTCTCCTTCAAAATAGCTGCTGTCCAGTGCTAGCTATTGAAGTCTGCTGTGTGCACGGTTCGCATGTTTGAATGCCCTGCTGGCTCACAAGAGCAGAGCAGCAGGCTGAGCAGAAGGAGAGTGTGACTTACATAAAGGCACAAGCCAAACAAAGCTGCCTGGTCTAAATTTAAGCTTACAAGAACTGAAAATGTTTCTTTTAAATTTATCAGTTACATTTCTGGAAGTATAAAGAAATCATCACATTTTAAGAAGTGATAAAAAAAGTCCACCATGTCTTACCTAATTGTTATTTCTATTATTAATGTTATTATTATTATGCATCTGTGGGTAAAGGATGCATGTACAAAATATTTTAAAGATGAAGTATAACACTGTGTAGACCTGTGCTTTGACTAATGGACACAGACATTTGCATATCTGCAATGGATTTCCATCCTTTTGTAGCCTCAGAAACATCTATAAGGTTTATAAAATCTAATTATGTTTGTAAGAGAGTTAATTGAAAATTTTTGTCATTTTCAAGGAAATACATAAGCAGAACAAATATTGCAGCATATAACAAAAATCACACAAACCATGAAGTGTAAATTCCTTGCTGATTGTTTTTGTGTGGAAAATTTTCCACCACCTTTGTGTTAAAGAATTTCAGTGTTCTTTTAAAATTTTTAAGTTATGCAGGTCCTCTCAACTATATTATATTTACTCTTTCTATTTTCACGTGATGAAGATTCTTTAAAAAGTTAATTGGTATTATTCTTGAATAATGTACTGCAGCATTTTCTAAACTAAGCTCTCAGAATAAAAAATTACTATCTATGAAACTTTTTTTTTTATATCTGTTTTTCTGAATTGCTATGATGAAGTATAACATAGGCAATATTGATGATACTGGCTGGTATCATTAACTATATAAATATCATCTGTTTAAAATCTTTGTTTTATGTCAAGGAAAATGAATTTTTAGGGACCACACACCCGTGCAAATATTTGGATGTTCACACACACACTCGCAAACCACTAGTTTCATTGTCCCCAAAATCCATTATATGCATATAATAGACATTTCAGCAAAACTCAGAGTATAATTCTGCACATTATAATTGTTTATGATTGCATAGTAATGACAGAGATGCAAATCACATCTTTCTTTCTCAAAATCTTCCACAGTTTCTGTTAAAAAAATGAATTTAGATGTTGGTTACTACTTAGCAGAGAGGCATTACTTCGAAGTTATACAATGCAGAATGAAGGTATTGTTCTTTCATCCAAAGGAGGGCAGTGTCATACACACAAATCACCCATAGATGATTTTTCAGCTGAGCAAAATTGATCCCCACATAGTCTGAAAATGTTAACATACTGACAACTTAAAACTTTGTGCTTACAGAAGTGCTGCATATTCTGGGCTTTTCAGCCTTTTATACCAATAACATTACTAAATTTCTGAGCTCCTTATACTATATTGGACAGCTATAATATCAACTACTACAAAATAAACTAAAGAAAAATCTCCAATATGGATTAAATGCCCAGGTCAAGTATTCACGATACTTAGATCAAGCCCATAGGAACACCTCTTATACACATTACTGAACTTATTAATGTATTGATTGTTGCAGTTAAGTTTCGGAACCTAATACTGCAGGCAAAAACACAGAGAAAAGCAAAATGGAGTTGAGAATAACAGCAGAAATTAATATTTTAATGTCAAAATGTTTCCATAGAGGTTGCAATAACTGGAAAAGGAATCTTTAAACTGAGGAAATTAATGAAGTTTAAGGAAAACCCAACATCTTAAGAAAGACTCTGATTTCACCTTAGCTCTGCTTTGTTACGGTGTCACAGTGTAATAACATCACAGACATTACAGTATCTTCTCCTCTACACTTATTTGATTTTTAGAGGCATGTATTATTCCCTTATGGAATAATACAGGCTATGTCATCTACTGCTTTATTTCCCCAGCACTGGGTTTGTTTAGAAATGCAGTACCAGGGGGATGCTTCCCAAACTAATGTGTAGACACAAGCACTTTAAAATGCAGCTACTATTCTGATAGTTGTCCCCTAATAAAACTTCTCAACATACGGGAACAATTTCCTTTGCATCAGAAAGGAACAGAATGTTTTTATATGCATACTACATGAAGAGAAATCTATATGCAAGGTAATCCTCAAGGTCAGTTGATTGCATTAATTTTCTGTAGCAATACAAAAGTAACCACTTCAGAACTAGCCATGTTCTTGTTTTCAAATGTACTTTCTATACTCACAGACATTAAATATAATGAATGTCAATAGTTAGCTTTATTGCAACCTATTTTCTAGGAATGTTGTTTATGCAAAGAATGATAATGATTTGAACTTTGTGGAAAAGTCAGCAGATTTTATTAATTCATAGATAATGCTACTCAGGAAAAACAATGGGCAGACAGCACAGGAGTTCTGCTTATTTTGGTTTTGAATTTGTTCTAATTTGTGAACTAACTGCTGAATATTCTTGCAAATATTTAAAAGGGTTTTTTTCTGTCCTCAAAGTGTGAATGAGGAATTTTAGGGAAGACCTGACATGTTCTACAAAACCTGAATGCTGAGTCTTTTGTTTAGATGTAAACCTGCATAGTACTACCACCTTTCAGTACAAACTAAAATGTCAAAAAAACAGATAGTTTTACTTATAACACTGTCACTTTACAATGAATAACATTTTTCTCTCTGTAAATGAAAGTACATGTCTTCACATGGTCTTTGTCTTATTTGTACTTTTTTCTTGTTCAGTAATCTACCAACAAACATTTACTACACGTTGAATCACCTGGTTTACTCTTCAAGCCATAATTTGTCATTCCAGGCATGTTTTTATTTATACAATATTTGAAGAAATACAGTCAAGGAATACACAGGGAGTAACCGTTTAACTTTGTGTGGTTTTGAATTCTCTTGCTGAAGCATAAGTTGCAGACAAAGGAAAATATTAGTTTATGCAACTTGGCTTTCAACTATTTTATATCCTTGAAACCAGAAAACACAGGATTCATGTGTATGTGTGAATGTGTGTACTCTGGTGATACCCATGGGAAGATTTTAAGCAAGTGAAAGCCAATATGTGAGTCTTGAGAAAAATACCTATTTATTTTCCTGCTGCTCCAATTTCTGTTAGTCTTTCTCATCATACGTTTCTGTCCCACAGAGCACAACATCACCCTTAACAGTCCACTTAGTTACTAGATAACAGCATGTTCCAATTTAAAATCAATCAGGCCTATGTCTGACCATGCTCCCTTCCCTTCTTCTACAGCTTCTCATGGGCAAAGGTCTAGCTGAGTGATGGCAGCAGCTGGCAGGGAATGAGGACCAAGTTTCTTTAATGATGAACTGAGACACCAGTTTAAAACAGACAAAGAAGTTCTCTCTGTGGGTTTGAAACTTAAGAAGTCCAGCAATGGATGCAGATCCACAGGCACATTAACTGAAAGGGAATGACCTTTGGCAGCATACTCAGAGGAACTGAGCATACTCTCACAACAGGGACTCTTTCATTAGCCATACATCACTGTCAGAGGATGAAAGTGTTCAAGATGACATTCCTGTAGGCCTCCTTATGTTCACAAAAGGCAGCATTAGTCATTGCTATTTTCTGTTTAGTGCTGTGCCAGAAACAATGACCATTCTTCCTTACAGGTGTTCCCACCTTCTTGTACTATACCTATCTGAATTTGTTCTGCTTGTAGTCTTCACAGAAGAAATAATACTTGAAAGCACTGCAGTGAGCAGACAGTCTGGATGGCCAAACAGGCAGGGAATTGCTGTCTCAGTGGTGCAAGGAGGAAGCTTTGTAGGGAAGTAGTAGAAGAGTTACAGAAGTGAGGGTGAACAAAACGCAAGACTGATGTGTTTTACAAAAAGTCAAAAGAAAGCATTCATCCAAGATCTGGGACATCTGTCTATGCCTACCTACTTTGTTTCATACCTGCATTTAGATCTGCATTTCTCACATCATAGTTAAGTATTGTAATCATTAGCTGTTATAAACTGAGTTTTACTCGCACTTTGAAGATTCCACCTTTACCCTGAAGACCTAGCTTTGTTTTGAAAATGTGATGTGCTAAGCCACTATTTGAACCATCATTTTCCAATGGTCATCTGTGTCTGTATGTTGTACTTATATCTGGCATTCTTGTTGATAATAATGTATATTTCCAACCTAGATGAAAATATGTAAAGCTGTAACTCTTGACATTCATTTGTGTTACGCAGGGGCAGACTTGTCAGAGGACTACACAGACCTCTTATTTCTACTGTCCAAGTTTATATATACATATGTGCTGGCTTTAGCTGAGACAGAGTTACCTTCACTGTAGCTAGTATGAGACTGTGTTTTGGGTTTGTGCCAGGCTGTGTTTTGGATTTGTGCTGAGAATAGTATTGATAACACTGGTGTTTTCAGTTGTTGCTAAGGAGTTTGTACCAAGTCAAGGACTTTTTCAGTTTCTGGCTCTGCTCCTGTCTTCCCAACTTTTTTGCTACAAGAAACTGGGAGGGGACACAGTCCAGCAGCTGATCCAAACTGACCAAAGGGGTATTTAATTCCTTAAACCATCATGCTCAGTATATAAGTTGGGGGTGGGCTGAGGGCCAGGTTATTTTATTGGCTTTCTCTTTCGTTCTTGGGCTCCCTGGCTCTCATCAGAGGTATGAGATGGTGATCAGTCAGTGGACTGTGAGCAATTGTGTCATTTGTTTTATTTTCCATCATCTTCATAACATAATAGTAGTAGTTGTGGTACCATTACTTTAGCAGGAGTGGTAGCATATAATAGTATTAGCATGTATTACTAGTAGTGGTATCATATAATAATACATATTATTAGTATTAATATTGATACTATTAGTATTGTTAATATTATTTGTATTGTTAGTATTATTAATATTACTATTTAATGAATTTATATTCAACTATTAAATTGTTCTGATCTCAACCCATATGTTTTCTTGTCTTTTCCTCCTATTCTCCTCCTCCACTGGAGGAGGGAGGAGGAGAGTGAGCGTCTGTGGGGTACTTAGTTGTTGGCTGGGATTAAACCACAACAACATGCTCCCACACAATACAATAAGCTTGCTGCTGAATATGTATCCATCTGGGAGTTGAAATAAATAAGCAGAATAAATCAGTTTTGCTAAAACCACATTCTTTCAATTTTTAACAAGAGCTAATTCATGGAAGTTTTTATCAATAGAAAGTCAAAATATATGATTTGACATTTTGGATTTCATTTCTATAATGTCAGAGTAGAGATAGTTTTGTTGGGGAAGGCAACCAGAAGTAGAACAGACCGAGAAAAGCTGGGGCATGAAGCTGGATTTTGCACCAAATTCTTCAAGACTGGAACTAGTTGCGGATAGTTTCACACAGCTAGTCCAGATGAACAGAAGGCTGGCAAGGTAGTCTTCTTGGGGTCATTGTCCTTCCAGAGCTCAAAATGTCTGTGTCCTATCATTCATCAGCTGTTAGCAGAAGGCTCAAACATTCCTGGTTTTTTCTGCATTGGCTGACACTGTTGCCAATAACCTACTGTCACTGACTTATGCCATTTACTTCATGCTGCAGAGGCCTAAGATTTAAAATTTCCAGTCCTGATGCTGACAAACATAAATATATGGTGTATTATGATTATGATGTATTCTTTACAATATCCTCAAAAGTTAGAAAAATGGCCAGTTACAATCACTGTGCTTTTTCATGTCTTGTCCCAGCTTATTTTGTGGTGAGACTGATTTATATGTCCATGTCAGCTATCTTCTGTGAAATCCCTGAACCGTTTGTTCCATGAATGTGCTGAAGTTGTGCAGGGGTTGACTTTACCTGAGTAATCCCTTTACTCTCCTTAGAATCCATACCGCTTTCATTGACAGAAGTTGGTAGGTCAATAACAACACACAGGGAAGGTGTATAACAACACACACAACCCTAAGAACTGAAAGTTTTCATGACTAGTTCTGTCAAATGTTACTGACGCTAAACTTTCAATAGCAGATCATGTCCCTTCTTTTCTTAAGAATGTTACAGAGTATGTTTAAAGGTATACAAAGAACCCAGGAAAAGGCTTTTTTGAAACAAATCATAATTCTGTAGTCAGCAAGGTTGGACAGTGCACAGTAAATGGGCTATGAAACCTCTAAGCAAACAAAGAGGAGAAAACAAAATATTGACTATTTGCTCATGAAGGGAGCAGATATTCTGTGCAGTGAATGTAGGGAGAGTTCTGAGTAAATTACAGTTTGTCATTCTACAATTTAGGTCTGTATCATAATGCATTTGCATACAGCATACAAATAAAGCTGGTACAAACAATCTTAATTTAGGCAATTGGGGGGTTTTAATTGACATTATACTTTTAATAAAATCTTATACTACATATTTTGATATAGAAATGATGTTTGCAGGTGGCTGATACACAGTTGTATGGCAGCCTACCACTTAAAATACATATTCTGGAGCCTTCACAGAGGAGTCAATGGTGTGAATCAAAGTTATTCTTGGAGTTCTAACTTTTCTGTAGGCACTTCTAACTTGCTGTTCTGACTGTTTGACTGTCTAGTGTGACAACATTCTCTACTCAGAATAAGGCTGAAGACTGAAGACAGAAGAGAAGCTACCATAGGCCCTGAAAATCACCTCCTGAAAATATATGCATTTTCAATTACTCCATTGACAGTTCATAAACCTGAGAAGCCTAGGAGAGCTCTAGTCTCTGAACAACTCTACTTCAGCCTAATTTTTAAATTAAAAGAAAAAGAAACACAAAAACCAGCTCTGAAACACAGCAGAATTCCCACTTTAGAAAGCTGTGGATATTTGTGACTAACAAACCAAGCCTTAAAAGCATATGCTCTTAATGAGTGAAATATCACACAAATTAATAATGAAAGCCAAGATTTTTATAGAGTACAGGGATGTTAAAAGGGCCTTTCCCCTGAAGGTCTCTATGTTCTTGATGGTTTCAGGGACTTGTGCTTCCAACACAGCTTGACTCCTGAAGACTCAAGCTGCAGTTCGAAAATGTGGATGAATAGCAGGGAATTGGTTGGAATTATGTCCTTTTCTTTGAAAGGCAGACACCTGCAGAAGATTTTCAGCCATTACCTGGAGGACAACGAAAACATTTTTTTTTTAATCAAGAGGGAGATAAACAGAGAGATAAAGAAACATCATTCATGAGTGACTGTTTAATGCTCTGTCATACTTTGGACAACTGTAGTATGTGAAAACTCTATTCCTGTGAATAACAAGTATTTTTTATAATAAGAAAGCCATGAGAGTTCCAGCCCATCACACCCAGCAGACTGGAGTTTAAGAAGCTGTATGGTTAATAAATAGCGAGTCCCTGAAACTTACTGAACAAGAATGAACAATTTAAAAACAGGTTTTGCCCTTTCTAAACATGTTGTGACTGTTGGGCTATATGCAATCAACAGAAATGCACTGAAACCCTGGTGCTACTTACTTTGGTAGTGACAGAATTTAGATTCTAATTAGTATACCATGAGGGGAAAAAAAAAAAAAAAGGCAGATGGGTTAAGGTTTCTTACTGTTTTGGGACTAGGGCAGTCAGTTGCAATAAAGCACACCATGTGGTATTATGCAAGTTCCATAACTGAATCCAACCATACAATTAGATCATATTTTTACTTTCTACTTGAGACTGAAGAGCATAAATAGTGCTTTATCACTACAGAATATTCACTTACAAGGCAGAATATGAGTCCAGCTGGAACACGATCCCCTTCTCTCCAGTATTACCTCTCTCCTTTCATAATTTATCTTTGACTTAAGTTTCACTGATTAGCAACTAAATGCTTACACTTTTTTTTTTCCAAAGATATTTCTTTACAAACGTTATTTTTATGCCTAGTGAAGAAAAAAAAAAAAAAACCCTGCCATTCCATGTCTGCTTTATTTGTTTTCCATTAAACACTGAAAAAAAATATTATTCCATTACTAGTTTCCCTTCATTTCTGAGTGATAAGTTTGGTCAAATCAGCAAAATGTTACAGAGATGAAGGATCTGATACACTTTAGAATCTGTATGGTAATTATCCAGCTTCACCAAAATCAGCTATTTATACACAAATGTAAAAACTGTGTGTGGTAGTAACTTCTTTAAAGATCTTGGTATTTTTAAACTCAGTTTAGCTATGCAATTGTAGTATCTTTATTTGTTCATTTGCTATATTTCTTACCTGTCCTTATGTTAGAGACATGCAAAAATAAACAAAAGGTATTACTCAAACCTGCAGGAAGGAACAGGGCAATATAGACCAACTCAAATGAGTAAACACCATGATAAGCACAAGGACACCAAACTGCTGATGAAACAAACGAGAAGATTACTTGAACTATCTATGAACTATCCTAATTAGGATAGTAAAAAAAAAACCACCCATCAGGTAGGAAAAGGCCCCTACCAACAAAAGCCCCTTCCCCACAGATCATGAGCAGTAAAAAAGGAGGATACTGTGACTTTAAAAGAAGATGAGGCACTAATGACAATGAGGGTGACCAAGTATGACTGTAAAAATATTGACAACAGTTACCTGTCTTGTATAAAATATCTGCTGTGTGTTAGCTGAAGTGTGCTAGTCTGTGGGACTGTTTCTCAGATAGGTATACATCTGGCTGGAAGGCAGCCATGTCTCAAGTATCTCCAGGGGTAAAAATGGCAGGTTGCCATGCCCAAGGGTCTCTGAGGGACAAAGCTAAACCAGTCTGCCTAGGGGATTGCTAATTACTGGCGAAATAGCATCCTATATTGCTAAATTCTTTCTGCCCTCTGGGAAAGTCGGCACCAGGGGTGTGGCAGAGATAAATGGCTGTGAAGATCTGCCTGCAGAGGGATTTACCATGTGTAGGTCAATCTCAAGCAGGTGATTTTGAGATGAGGTGGTTTTTTATTTCCCTTTCGAGGATGCCATCTGGGAGGCTGATGTCTGAAGAGATACCCCATTTCTCTTTGCTAACTCAGCATGAATGGTGGATTATTACACGGTTAAGTACAGCCCTTTTACTCACATTTAAGGACAGCTCACACCAAAGATAATAGTGGGGAAAATTAATTTCCTCCTCTGGTAACTTAAGGTACAATATAAAAAATAATAATCAGGACTTGAATTATAGAAAACTTGCAATGCAGAAGTGAAAAATAAATCAATAAAATGTCTTTCCTAACAAAATACACAGTTTATTACAACACTGGGTACTATATTGCTTTTCCCTGAATAGAAGGTGGTTCTCTGTACTTTGTATCAGCATATTTTTATCTTGCAATAAATTGGGTCTATAAAGAATTTATACTGTATCTTGTCAAGGGAGAAATGTACATTGGATGTAAGCTATATATGTGTATATATAGAGAGAATCCATGACAGTAACAGATGACAAAAAGGGTAAGATAACTTTTCTGCATATCTGCACAAATATGTAATAATAAAAGACCTCTGTTTTGTGTGTATATTGGCATGTTGCACACTGGGTAAAAAATTCCACTTTTGGGACAACAGTTAGTAAAAAGGAAAAACATAAAACCAGTAGAAATTTATTTTACGTCAGAAATTAGCTATAGTATTATAATGACTGTTGACGATGTACATATAATTACAAAATTCTCTGTTGTAGGAACAGGGTAATTTTTTTTTTTTTTTTTTTTTCAGAAAACTCATGAGGCATCATTACAATGGGGCTAATAATAGAAAACCAACAATAAAGACGAATACATACAGTAGTTCTCAGGGAAATTATATAAAATTTCTTGATTTTTTCTAGTCAACAGAGATTTCAGGTGGAAAGTAATACTCGTTAAGCAGGTTTTTTAGGTAAAACTCAAGAAGTTACAGAAGGGGCAAATAAGAATATTAAATTTGTGTGTGAAGTAATACAGATTCTAACTCCATATCTAGGCAAGCAAAAATTCAAATACTACTGTTGATGACTTGTCTTTAAGTTATGTTCTTTAGAAATGCAACATTCTTGCATGCTGACAAATTTATTTTTGCACAAGGAGCCATATTACACAAAGAATAAACAGTATTTTTTGTAAAAACAAATGCACATTTCTTCATAGTAAGTAGATTTTTGCTAATGTCCACCGACTGTTTCACTGAGGTAGAATATCTTTAAAATAAAAAAGTTTCAAATACTGAAAACATTGCTCATTATGTTGCTCTTTAAATGTGCCTCACCAAAGGCTTTCTTTTCACTTATCTTCTGTACTGTAGAAACCAATAGTTAAGCTATGATGAGCAATACGCATTCATGTCATTTCAGCTAAGAAAAAAAGTATTAACTTGAAAATCTGAACCTATAGGTTTGGATCTATAACTCATTTCTCAGGTAGTTACTACTAATAATACATATGATAGTCTCCTTTCCATAATGAAAATCGAATGGTATTTTCACTTGAAAAACAGACAGTCTTGTGTGTACAGTGGAACACATGTTCATTTTACTGATACTTACTTTTTCTCTTTCATTGCCATAATTACTGAAAAGACATCAATGCATGTTAATGCCAGTTTTTAAGATTTCTGCCAGCAGGTAATATCTTGATTGCAGGACTGGTTTTAAGAGGAACAGGTGAAATAACATAGTGGAACATACATTCAGAAATAATATATCTATATTGAAAAGTTATTTTCAACACTGATATTACTTACAGTTCTTGTAACAATTATGTTTGTGGAATTTGGAGCCTGCCTATAAAATGATCATCTCTTGCACATCAAGAAAAACTTATGACTGTTTTGTATTTCATCTAGATGAGGTGTTATAAACATAAATGCATCAATATTCATGCATGCAGTGAATAGAGTGAAGAGAAATTCCTTGGTTTTCTCCAAGAATGTCAAAGGAAGTAATCAGATAAGAAAACCAGATTTAACATGTAAAATGAAGTGCTATTAATTATGCAAGACTATCCTGCCGATTGCTGAAGAATCACCACAATAAAAGTATAGGAAGCCATCATCTATCTTATAAGTCTCCTTTGTGAAGTTTCCATTTTAATGTAGAGTAATAGGCTGAATTTTAATGACAACAATTTAGATCATTGCAATATCATTATCACTGAAATGAGGGATTTCCCATAAACTGATTTTGAAGATAGTAAGTTCATTATTCCTACCATTATGTTTGTGATAGAAAAGGAAGATTGAAAGAAACTGAAAATGACCTTGCCAATGGCAGATTTTTATTTTGCCCTAATGTGTTGATCTTTGAGGACAAAATATTGCATTAATGAATGGCCTACTGTTTGGAGTTACTGTGCTTTGATCTAGTAGAAGCTGTGGAACAAGTGAAATAACAGCTTTTGCTGAAAATAAAGTGCTTATGAATACAAATCTTCACTCAGTTTTTCACAGAGCTTTTAGACTGTGATTCTGAAAATTACTGTTTGTTTTTTTCCTTTATGCCATAGATACTTGCTGGTTTTGATGAAGCAGATGTACATTAATAGTGAACCTGTCAACAAAATATTTGTCAAATTATTTCTTGGAAGAATATATTTTGTATTACTCAATAGGCTTTTAAACAAGTCAAACAACACTTGGCATTCAATTCTGACAAATGTGCTTAAAAAAGATAAGCCTTGTTTTCTTCATTTAGCCAAATTTATTAAAGAAGTTCTTATTATTTGCCTTATTGTTTATATATCATCTAAGCTTATATGTACTGGGATGTAATTTTATAAGAATTTGACCAAATGCCTCCAAGAAATATGCAGATAATTTTGAATCTTAGACCTAAGTTGTCTCTCATTATTTTTGATTTTATTTAAACAAGCAAGCCAAAATATTTAAAAGTTATGTAACTACCATGTTAGTTTCATTTTAAGTTTTATAGAAGTGACTCTTCTTAAGAACCTTCATTCTTTAGATGCCTCCAGAGGGTTCACTTCAGTGTTACTTGAACAGGAAGGCATGAACATAAAAAGCTGTGGATGCTGCATATGAAATACTGTTTCTAAACTTTAGCTTTCAAAATTGTGACGTTATTGGGGAAAGGATTTTAAAAAAAAAAATATTTTTTTAAATGTTGTTTGTCTGTTTGTTTCAGAAGTTAGGAAGCCTTCTTCAATGGTAAGACCAATCTGGTTTCCACAGGGATTCAATAGCCCTGAACTTTGAAATGCTGGAAAAATAGGTGCAGCATTGAGAATGATACTTATTTCCAGACATCTGTGGAATGTGGTCGGTCTCTGAAAACTTCATGTTTTAGTTACTGTTTTCATTTGTCGCTCATTTGTTGGTTTTTAATGGTTCAAATACAACGGATGTCTTGTGTTTCTGTAGACCACCCTAACTCCCATGCACCGGTTGGAAGATTTCCTGATTTTAGTCCTTGTATTAAAAGGTTAATTATTTTAAGATATTTCTACTTATTATTAAGGCTAAATTTACGTATGGCAGAAAACACTACCTAGGATATAGCACTTGCTCTCAATAATATTACAGTACATAGAAAAGTTTCTTTAAGACTTGAGAAAGAAAAAGCATACTAGTTCACCTAAAGCATGCCAAGAGAGATGTGGGCTGAAGCTGTAAGACAGCAGGCAGGATCCCGTTTCTATGCTTCTATGCAGAAAAAGCCTAAAACATAAACAAATTTATGATATATAATTCAAGAAGTATTACTGCAACTTCTAAACTCAGTTTGCCTCTGTGCATTTTCTAGTCCATATGGATATAATTAGGAAAAAAGGAAGGATAGACAACTTAAAATCCATGATCTGAAATACAACCTCTATGTACTGACAATGAGTAATTAAGAAACCCTGCAACCTTCAATTTGCTGGTGATCATATGCATCTCCAGAGACCAACATGAAGTCTGACAGTGATTGTATTCTGGCTGCAGATCACACACTTTCCAATATTTTGTTATTACCATTGCTAAAAAGTTTTAACCGCCTTGTCTTTTCAATGGCACAGAGAAACTGCACAATGGTTTGATCATTAAATGTACACAGCTGACTTGAGAAGAATGTAACTGTTGTAGGAGTCAATCCTGACTTTGGAGGTTCTGGCCCTCAGTGACCAATTTGTGTTTATCATCTAGATCTCATGTGAGTACAAGCATATTTTTCAAAGTACAATATAACAGCATATCAAAAATATACTAGACTTGTTGTTTAATAATACCAGCCAGCAACCAAGTACCACACAGCCACTCACTCACCTTCCCCCCTCCTCCAGTGGAGGAGGAGAAATGGAGGAAAAGACAAGGAAGCTCATGGGCTGGGATAAGTACAATTTAATAATGGAATATAAATTAATAAAACAATGATACCAATAATACTACCAATACCAATAGTATTAACAATACTATTATTACTACAAATAATATGTAATGAATATAAAACTACCACTACTACTACTAATATGTAACTAAAATAATGGAAAACAAAAGAAATTATAGAATTGCTCACCACCGATCCCAGGCAGGTAGTCGGAGCCAGAACCCAATAGAGGTCACACTAGAGAGACACAGCCCCACAAACAAAAGCACAACCAAGAAAGCCAACCAGCCAACCTGACCCCCCACATCACCCCCAGCTTATATACTGACCATGATGTTTGAAGGCATTAAATATGCCTTTGGTCAGTTTGGGTCAGCTGTCTGGACCATGTCCCCTCCCAGCTTCTTGTAGAGAAAAAATTGGAAATCCAGGTGCGGTGCCAGAAACCTTAGTACAAACACTCCTTAGCAACAACTGAAAACACCAGTGTTATCAATACTCTTCTCAACACAAATCCAAAACACATAGTCCCATAATAGCTACAGTGAAGAAAGTTAACTCTGACCCAACTGGAACCAGCACAAATATTGAGTACAGTTTCATTATAATAAGGAAATACGTATCTCCCAATTTATCCTAATTATTTTGTGTTATTGTATTGGGTGTCCATGCCCAGGCGCTAGCAGTGGGGCCTGCAGGATGGCCTCTGTGAGGGGAGGCTGGGGCTGCCCCTACTGGACACAGCTGGTTCCAGCCAGCTCCAAATGACCCACCCCAGGGCACAGCTGAGCCCCTTGGTCAAGATGGTGGCACCTCTGGGCAAATGGGTTTAAGAAAGGGCAAAATACCCTTTCAAGAAAGTTATGGACAGATCATAACCCCTCATTCCCCATCAGCTCAGCACCAGCCAGGGACAGGGAGGAGGTAGAGCAGATGAGAAAAGAGTGAAGGTGAACCTGCGAAAGTGTGTGCTTGGAGGTTATCTATTTTTTTGTTTTGTTTCTCACTATTCAACTCTATTTTAATTGGCAATAAAGTAAAACACTTCTCTGCTAGTCAAGTCTGTTTTGCCCATGATGGTAATTGTTAAGTGATATCCCTGTCTTTATCCTGACCCATGCAATATTCCATCTTATTTTCTTGCCTTGTCCTGTTGAGAACAGGAAGTAAGAGGGAGGCTGGTTGGGGTCTGGCAGGCCACCAAAGTCAACCCACTATAACTACCTTCTGCTTTCTTTTAAGATCTAAAGGATATTTGTAAACATTATCCTTCACTTACAACATTTATGTGTGTGAGATAATCCCACAACACTGGAAAAGATTAAGTTCTAGATATGGATAACATGAGTCATCTATAATCAGTTTAATTTGTTAAGAAGCATGATGTCTTGATCTTTTTTATGTTTTGTTAATCTAAAAATATAGAGTAAAACCCCTTGCCTGCCTCCCCTATTCTAATCCCAAATTCAGAAATAGTGCATCTACGTTTATATTGGTAAACTGACATGAGTTAGAAATTTCCTGTTGGAGATCACAAAGCTGTCTCTGCAGCAATGTGAACCTTCAGGGAAATGAAGTGGGAAAAGCAAGGCAGCCACTGACCCTCTGAATATGCTCCTTTTGCTGTACTTTCTTAACCCTGTAATATATCTGGCCACTGCAATGTGGAAGCATTTTGGCTGACCAAAAAACTTTGCAGCTACCAGCTTGGGAGTTGTTTATCTGGCTCCTTTACTGTCCTTAGGTACTGCTCCTTGCATTCCAGTTTCCCTCTCACATAAAGGGTATCTCCTCTTCCTCCCTTTCCCATCATGTCCTTCTTAAAGGGCCTGTATCCATTCATCACAGCACTCCAGTTGTGTGACCTATTCCACTGCATCTATGTTACTCATTATGTCATAGCCCTGCAATTGCTCAAAACCCCCTATTTCCTCCTTTTGTTCCCCATGATGCATGCTGTACTGCACAAGCACTTAGAACAGGCATCCACTCATGCTGATTTCCTAGAAATAGTGTGAAAGTTTCTCCCATGGTACTGTCCTCCTGGCTTTCTCTTATTTGTGTGAATGCACTTGTGCTAGGCCCTTTTCTTCTCTGTTTTGTTGATTAAGAAGTTCTGTCTTGTCCACATCACCCTTTGCTTACCAACGCAGTTGAAGGCACTCACTTGACTGAAGGTTGTCATCTCCCTTCCCTGTTAATTCTAATTTAAAGCTCTCCTCAGCAGGTTGGCAAGCCAATTCACAAAGATGCTTTTGACCAGCTTGGTCAATGCTTGGACCAGCTCATCCCTGCTTAGCAGCCTTCAGTCCTTGAAGAGAATCCCATAGTCCTAAATATCAAATTCTTTTGTTTCCAAGTTCTTTTACTGCATAACTTATAGTACAAGGTAAAGTACCAGCAAAATTATTATTGTAAGTGAAAGAACCTGCAACAATGGGTGACATGTTTTTCTTCTCTGTTTTTGCTTCTGTCTGAGATAAGGAGAAGGCAATAATCCCCATTATTTAACACTATCTAGATACATAATTTCATGTATTCCAAAGGGTTTAGTAGAAATCTAGAAATTTTTCTAGAAGCATCACCGTATGTAGCTTGATGAAAAATTTTATTGAAATGCTCTAAGGCTGCTCGGGATTTTCACACCATTTCACTATACTTGACTACTCTCACTTTCCTCTTATGTAGCATAATCTTTTCAACCAATCCACACATAATCACCAAGTAGTCAGAGACTCCTAACATCAGTTGCAGAGCTGATTCAGCATGTCACATTGCTGAACTTACTAAATCACTGAGCTGTGCTACACAGAGATGAAATCTTCCTCAACAATTTCAATAGCATGTCCTCTCAGTGACAGCCACTATGAAAGAGCCAAAGAGCCCACTGTGACAGATATAACAGGGAGGAGCATCTCTGACATGAGGACTCAAGAGAAGACTAGGCAGCAGAGAAGACAAAGACTGAGGTCAGATCTAAATCTGTTGAATTCCATTAGTCACAACATTCTTCGATTTTTTCTTACCTTGAGGGCTGAGGAGTCCATACGCCCTATTGTGGTTAGCAGAAAAACTACAAATAGTTTGTCTAAGTCAGTTAACCCATTTGGGATCCTTAGATCTGTGTTAAAACGAAGATGTATATGATGATTGAAGTGATTATGAAGGAATCTTAATTTTAATAAGAATATCACAAGCATAAACTAAATACTTAACAATAGTGTAAACAGATTAAAGAGATAAAGACATTATTAACAAGACATAAACCTGAGAAATAGACATTAGCCCCTCAGCAAAATCTAGATTAATACCTACTTAAGAACAAAAACATCTCCCAGTAGTGTAGATTGATGAAACATGTATATTGAAATAATTTCTGACTTAGCTTGACTTTGTTTAGCTTAAGATAAAATGTCCTGAAGATAATGAACAGTGGGAGACTGATGATATAAACACAAGAATTGTTTTGGTAAGCCAGCAAATGTTTAAAAAAAATGTCTTTTTGGTGAACTTTGCTCATGTGAAAACCACACCTCCCTTTCCAACCTAACCCACCTCCTGATGCCTTCCCACAGAATCTGCCCATTGAGTTTAGTGAACTTTGTACCTTTAATTTAAAGTGAGAAAAAAACTAACCAATAGTAGTTGAGTAGGTGTAGCCTGAAGGAGTGACTAGTATTTTGAAACCATATAAAAATGTAAAATGACTGAGATTGAGCATGCTTGCTTTGTGGAATTACCACCTAGCACCCATCTTTTCACAAAAATGAAATAAATATCTTAGCTCTGTGTGTAAATTAGTTTATTACACACCAGGTGAAAGATGCCACTTTTAAGGACAACAGTAATTTGTTGTTTTGGTCAATCTTATTTTAAATATTTCAATTTATATCAAACTATGTTTTTTCCCCATAGTATGAAACTGTGAGGAGGAGACAACAGCAGGAAATATAAATATGGGAAAAAGTTAATCAAGAGAAGAGTAAAATGTTAATAATAAAGGTTAACATAATGGAATGCTTCTCAATAGTCACCAATCTAATACACATCTTTCGGGGTTTCTGAAGGAGTGAGTGGTACACCTCCATTTATTTCTCCAGATTGTTTTTAGAATTAACAATAAAAGACTCTCAGAAAAATCTTGTGGTGGGCAGCAGCATTATTCCTTCATGGCCATATAATGCTGAACACATCTGAATTCTGCAGGTCTCAGGACTATTTGTCTTCTGAAATATGTCATCCTAAAAAAAACAAACAACAGAGAAATAGGTAGTGAAATATTCTGATTCTCCAGCTAAGCAAACAGCAGTGTAAAGCATTTCAGACACAGTCATAGCTTATTCTTTCTGTCTGCATTTTTTTCTTTCCTTTTCATCTTAAAACAACTCTCCTGAAGAGTCTCATGTTGGGCTGTAAGTCTTTTGTGTTTACAATTGTGGCCTGTGAAAAGCCTGCTTTCTTGCAAGCATGATTATATTTGTACAGTGATTCTCTCTGATAAGTTATTTCTTAGCTCTCTTCCTCACAGTACACTTCTGTCAAGAACGCATATTTTGCTCATGATATTGCATCAGCCTACCTGCTTTATTGTTTGTCTTTGAGAGAAACGAGAGAAGTGACAGTGAACTGGGGCTAGTATTAAGGATAATAATCTACCACTTACTACTATGGTATACAATTTCTCAAAACAGAATAATTAAATGTTATCTTGTTGAATTAATTGAACAGAACAGATAACACATTGTATAGACATTCTGAAAACTGTACTTTATGATGTCATATAGATGTCCTGGAGTTCCCCTTATTAAACATAGCATATGCTTATATATAACACACCCTAATACTCTGAAAAGGCTATTTTTTTATTAACTGTTCATATTAACAACTTTCAAGAATCAGAGATCCAACTAATTTATTAAGTATTTTAACCTCCAAGTTTTAATGTTAAAGATTCGTCCCAGGTACTAACATTGACTCAGACTGTTTACCAAAATTACATTCAAATCCTCATTTGGAGCAAAAAGGAAACACATGTAATATGTAAAGCTAAGATATATTGTTAGTGACACTGAAATCTTAACAGTCTAATCAGAGAATTCTTATTAGTCTAGACCTTACTATTACCAAAAAAGCAAACAAAGAAAAGAATAGTATTGTGGAAAGTCTCACTAATAATACAATTACAATTGTTGTGTTCACTATTCCTAGCATATATCCCTTTCTCTGCTTTTACACTCACACTTTTGAGTGTTTCTGAGTGGATCCAAAGGCTGTGGTTTCAAAGTGGACATGGGGAGAAAGGCTTATAGCGAGCTGTCAGTTTCCCAAGCCCCTCAATGGGAAGAAATATGATGTTGACAGTTTCTTCTTCTTTTTTTTAGAGAAGGAATTCTTTATATATTGAAGCTGTTTTAAAACATTTTGTAACATACTTAATATCTCCCTTCATTAGTCTGCACCTGCATGTTATATTTAAATTTACTAGGTATGATCTGACTTAATTATGTCAGATACCTGTTCTTCACTCTCTTTGCAAACCCTAAAACCAATTTTGCATCATCCCCTAATCTCCATTTCATCATCTGGTGAGTTGTTTACATCTCTGGGGTTTCCAATATCATCTTTGCCCCTCACCTATCCTCTTGCGGTTTTACTCCCCAATACTGCCCCTTGTATCCCCATTTTCAAGGCATTTGCTGTATTTTTCCACACTACATGGTTATTCTACCTTTAGAAGTATTCCTCTCTATGCAGAATATTTCATTTTATGCAGAAGTCTTGTTATAAAAATATAAAATATGGTTGTAATACCAAATTATAAAAATATAAACAAAAGTAAAACTAATCAGGCAATAGCCACCCCATCATTAAAAAATGGCTTTTATATCTAAAGAAGATAAAACAAAACCCATGTCGGCCAACACAACTTCAGACAAAGCCTGGCAAGCCTCATTATTGATCTATGACCTGTTACAAGTTATGGCAACACAATATTTACAGGGCTGCAGGGCTACATTTATAGCTACCAAGGATCTTTTCCCTCAGAAAATATCCTTGATATATTATTAGAGACTTCCTTGCCTTCAACCTGTCTGTCAAGTCATTTCTGCCTTTGCCTCTTAAATACCTTATATGTAGTCCTAATCTACACCATTTTTTTTTTTCCAAATACAACCAGTGTCTCTTTTCTTTCTCACTATATCTGAAGTGCATAAATGACCACATGTAGAATTAACCTCTATCTAAATAGCTTCATTCTTGACAAAAGTTTTTAGTAAGTCAATTTTCTGACTAGAGTTGCTTATGGAAAATGTTCTACATCAATGTCCTGAAAGAGTGAATCTCAGGGTAAAGCACTCCTGATTGTGCTCTGGCATTTAGGTATTCAAATGGAAATTGAAGTACTTGTTTTAGTTTCTTTCCAGACAGATAATTATCAGTGTGCCTAAACCATAGTCACACTCAGCTCAGTACTGATTGAAGAGAAGCACACCGCTGAGTTAGCAGCACTTCTGTGTAAAGGGAAGATATGCACAGAGAATGTAAATCACATTGGATTTGCGCCAAACTCTAGAGCAAGATGGCCAGACCAAGAGGCTGTGACTCCTACATCTCTCCTTGTCACTCATGTTCTGAAGTTTCTCTTCTCTACTCTGAGTTTTCTACACCTGTGGGGTAGAAAATTCCTCTATCAAATTAGGAAATTAAAGCAAAGAAGTGAGAAAACAATACTAAGTTCTCATGTGGTTACCCCATCCAAGCATACTGGCAGAAGAGATCTGTGAGAAAACTGAGATGAGATCCACTTCAGACTTAAGCAAAAAGATTTGGATGTCGCTGCTTCTCATGTAACAGTGCCACAAGAGCATGAGCCTTCAACTTCTCATCTTGGATAGCTCCTGAATTCTTAGAGTGAGCCTCTTCTGGGCTTCCATTTGTTAAACTGAACACCTTGTGAGACATTTTGATCGGTGAGAAGTCCATCTGCACCCGATGACACACACTATTTCAGTTACTGTTTTATTATCTTCTCCTTCCCATCTAAATACTTCTTTTACAAAAAGAAGACTTTATTCATTATTAATTTATAAATTCATTAGTTAAATGAGGAACCTTCAAGGCTGAAAATCTGTTTATTAAGAACCAGTGACCTTGTTTACCACAGGGACTGTGTCCTGTAACATTGGAAACTGGTGGGATTCATGGGAGAATTACGTTTGCTGACAGACCGTGGGAGCCTGTGGGCAAGGAATACATTAGTTCCAACAATTTTTATTAAAAATAAGTTCTGTAGAGCATAAAATGAAATCACTGCACTTTTCTTTCTTCTTTCTTTTTATTTCTTCTATGAGTATCAGTACAAAGGAGTCCATAGTTGATACTTGATTGTATGTCAGAAGTTTTTTAGTGAAGGCAAACTTTATCCTGCAGATATATAATAACACTGGGCATAATACATTGTCAGTACATATGGTCATATCCATGTTCATAAAAAGTAACTGACAGAGGCAGTGACCGATCTGAAGGGAATGTGTTCATCATCAATATGGAGTCTGAAGAGAACGCAAGAGTGAATGTTGGTGTTATCAGAATACTTGCTAAATAGTTATGGAAATATGGCATTAGAACTTCTGATAAAGAAAATTATTAAGAAAATTCAATATAGACAAAAATAATGAAAGAAAATAGATAAGTTTCTGATGTTCATGAGATACAAAACAAAGATATGAGAATTAAATCTCCTGTCTACAAAGTAGAGCTTCCACATATATTAATTCAGATCCTATATTCATTTAGAGACTCCTAACCAATTCACATTTTATGTTTTTAGTTTATACAACTCATATTCTTGTAGAATATAGCAGTAATATCTGACTCCATTACAAAGGCTACATGGTAACTCAAGCTGACAATAAGGAAGATAATTATCATTAGATTGGTCCAGTATCCCGTACTAAAATTCCTAACAAGATCTTAAACAGTAGCAAGAGACTGATTTTTGCAGCCAAATTGAGGGCAGAGCTAAAAATTATTAATATTACATTGACAATGACAAAGAAAAATTCTAAATTACAAGGGAAGATTTAAATTAATTTGAGAAGAAATTGAATGACCTGGTAAGAGAGATCATATATTGTTGCTAGTCAAAACCAAACTGTCCTAAGAGAGACTATTAAGACTAACAAAATGAACTTTGTCATAATTTAAAGACACTCTGCTGAAATTAGTCAACATGGAGAGTTCTGTAAGTTTTCACTTTTGTACAAAATTCTGGGAAAAACTCTCTGCAATACTTCTGCCTTTAGCCATTATTTGTACAACATAAGGTGAATAACTGGTCCTAGGTCTGGTCCATTTCACTCATCTGAATTCCCAAAACCTTAGTCTGAAGCCAGGAACCATTTACTTTTCAGTCTCTTGTCATCATGAATTGGGAATCTAAACCTATTAGCAATCTCAAGTGTTTTAGCAAAAACGCTCTGGAGTGCTTCTTAAATGTAAGTAACTATAGCCCTGAGGGTAACAGGAGGATAGATTCTACACAACAATAATGATGACAACGATTATGATGATGCATTACTTACTATATTGAAAAGTGTCTTTTTCTACCTATAGTTACAGAAACATTGATAAATAGCTGGATGGATAGACACGTATTTAACAGGCATAGTTATCTTATACTTGCATTTTTCTGTGTTTCTACTTGGTTTGTCATATGTCATGTCCTCCTACCCCATTTCCCCATTCCATTTGATTGTTTTAGTTAACGTCAGCATTAGACAAAAAATCCTGCTATGTTCAGAGTGTTAGCAGGAGAAAAGGTTCAGTAGACTAGGAATAGGCCACTCCTCACAACCCTGCAAGCCATGCAGGAAAAATCATCTCGTTACAGAGTACATATTTCAGGAGCTAATGGCAAGGGAAGATCTGAAATTTCTCAGATCGGGAATACAATGGCTTCCTAAACCTCCTATCACTCTGGAGTGGAATAGGGGGAGGCTGGACATGACTCCAGGCCCTTGGGTGCTTTACTGTTTTCAGTTTCAACAGTCCTTCCTTGCTGCAGAAACAACCAACATGCTCCTAGTTGAATGAGATAACCCTCACACCAGAATCCCACTTGAACTCCTCAAACTAAACCGCTGTTGACAATATCATGGAAACACATGACCTTGCCTAGACGTCTTGGAAATCCACTGCATGTAGAACAAGTCTTTTGTCCACACATGGAAAACATGCAATAAATCATATATAAAATCACACACAGATCGAGAAATTAAGAAACATATATATGAGTTAAGTTCTAAAAAAAGACAAATCTGGTAATAATTTTGTTCTAAAACTGGATACATAAAATCATATTTTCAGAATTGGCAGGGTATACAGAAATCTACAGAAACCAAGGAAGGGAAACAGCCTACTATTTTCTACTGAAGCCTCTGAAAGTTTTCTGACTAATGGGGTCATAAACATCTATTTTATAAATAGATGTTTATGAACAAGTTCAAATTTCTTCAATATGTAAAAAATGTTTAAACATATTTTAAAGACAACAAATGCTCATGAAGAAAAATATTATAATTTTTTAACTCTTACTAATTTTATATTATTTTCATCATGAAACATTCAATGCATTATTCTAGAAAGATTTTTCTTAAATTGTTACTATGCAAAACCAATCACAACTGGAAGTGGAAAATCTGAGTCAAGTAAGAGTGAATGAACAGTAGATATAGCAAGGCAACAATTGATTTCACATCCTACCTGCTTTTTCAGGTAAGGACTTTATGTGAGGATCGAAATTAGGATTTTACTGCCCAAGCACAATACATCAAGAATTTTAAGACTGGAATTTCATTTATAAACATAGGTTAGTGACAATGCGGTCAGAATCAGGTCCTCTACCCAGTGATGTATGTTATTGTATATGAGATCAGATTAAGACCCATTAAAGCCAGATTTAGGAAAAGGATAAATTATTTTTGTCTAGATTCATCTCTTGATTGAGTCTTGCTGATTAATTATGAAATATTAGCAATTAGAGGCTTCCAGCATCATGAGCATGATACTGCATGCATACATAGTAGGAGACCACACCTGTTCCAGTAAGCGTCTGTTACTCAAAGGAGTAACTAATTAGATACAAATAATCTTCAATTTATTATTTATTCAATGTTGCTGATCCAATTACAGGGCAGAAATGCACAGAATTCAAAGGAAAACCACACACACATACACTAATATTTATGTAATTTCTGGTCAAATGGCTGGTCAGGCCAAAAACTCCTTGGAAATTCAGTCTTCCCCACAAAGGAAGTGTCCAACAGGATTGGTTTGACATGCATAGGAAAAGAAATGTCATGGTTACTTCTGTCTTCTGTCTGCTAGCTGAATCCTCTGTGGGGGCAGCTGCCTCTGCACACCCTGGACAGGCTTAGCTGAGCCTACTTGGGCTGTGGCTGTTTTTGTGCTTTCAAAGTTTTTGCTCTCCCATAAGTTAGACCTGTCCTGGTTAGTTCTCATTAATCCTTCCTTCTTCACACTGAGCAACTACAAAATTTGCTTCTACCTACCTGGCAACACTTTCAGTGGTAACAAGACATGCAATGGGTGATATTTTGCTGCTGCAGTGGTTAAGGTAGTTGACAAGAACAGAAAGCAGTACAATAGCTGAACCAAGAGGAGGTCCCAGAAGGTCTCCTGATTTCAAATCTAGTGTCACGGTGTCACAAGTGGTAGTGAAAACAAAAGATTACAGCAGAATCTTAATATACATCTTAGTAGAAAGTGGGAAATGGGAAGAAGAGAGAAATAAATATTTAAAGAAGGTACTCTATGCCTTTATTTTATCAGAATTGAGAGGAAAAATAATAGTCCCCTTCCTTTCTCAAACCTTTTTACTTTAGAAACAAAAAAACCCAAAGTTGCTTATGTATTGCCTGCCAAAAGTTTCATCATATATTTTAAAAAAAGTTCACAAAAATTATTTCATAGAAATGTTGAGATCCCTGAAGACTTTATAAAATAGTTCAAAACAGAAGGAAATATCATAGATAATCCCTGTTGACCTTTTTACTGTGCTTCCTTTTTTCTATTACATTACATTTTAGTCAATCAGAATGGTCATTATATATTGATATAGCCACATTTCCATCCTCTAACTGTGAAGTATGATTTTCTTGATAGTACAATGTATGAAATGGTTGTGTTTCCTGCGATTTAATTTCAAATGTAAGTTATACTTTGAAAGGAAAGAAATTGGAAAGGCATTTAGAATTTGATTTTGAAAACTGCATACACTAATCACTGTGTGTCATCTTGGACATACCTGCATTAACTTCAAAGTCTAAGTGAGGTAAAGTCAATTCACAGAATGGTGGCATGATTGAACATGGAAACTTTTCAACCTCCTAACCAAATGTTGTTTCAGCAAATAAAAAGAGGCTATGCAGAAGTTTTTCTTATCGCTGGATCAAATTACAGATCTGGAAAAAACAGGTGTAAACATTGATAGAACAAATCTAAGTTATCATCTAAATGCAGGTTGCTTAAAAAAAAACCCATATAAAGAGATGAAAAAAAAAAAAACCTTCTTATAACAAGAGTAAAAGAATAAATGTGTTTTTCTGCAGATAGTGTTAACTTCATAAAGGTATTTTTATGTGGAAAAAGGTTCACACAAAAATGTATATTAACATAAACTGACTATACTTTCAGTTCTTAATCAACCATATCAAGTTCTGAAGGCATTTTAGAGTATATTTCTTGAATGACTTAGACGCTTATGAAACAGATACTATTTTGCCTATTATATTTGTACAAATACCCAGAATTAAAGAAATAGCGTTGGTCTACAGTGAAGAAGTGCAATGAATACATTCAAGAAAAGCATTCAGACCAGAGAGCCTCTGGCAGCGCCATTTCATCCAGCTTGAAATAATGGGTACAGAAGTGAGTCAAAATTGCATAACTTTCCAGAACTTAAGTTTTTGAATTAGAAACACGAGGCAATACTTTTCTTGCAATACATAGTGTAAAATCCACACCTTTTGTGAGGGAAGATGAGATGAGCTTTTCTGAAAATTTTCTCTTTCTAAAAATTTGCCAAACCATCCTAAAAGCCATACAATAGTCCACCTGTAACTGTATTTGGAAGCTGAATTCTTCCTTCTGTGCAAGAAAATTCATGGCCATAGTTTTAAATTTCTTGGGGGTAATTATAATCTTTAAGTAATGGACCATTCAGAGTAGAATTGAGGAGCCAGAGAGGTGGTCCATTTTCTTCAGATTGCACCTCTATGCAAAAATGATACAACTTAATGTGCTAGAAAAAAATGTTGTAGGTAAGATCTTGGTTCTGTAATAATTAATATTTCAAATGAGATATGATAGTGTCTTTAAGACTAAGTCTCTGGTTTTCTTTCTGCTTTTAATCTGGTCACTGTTTATAAAATACGTAAACAAACGAAGTAGAGATGAGAACCTAGGACTCGCTGCACTTCAGTTGAATATGTGACCTCTTTTTTTCTTTCATCTTGATTCTTTTCTATATAGTGATAAAGCATCCACAGGAACAATAAATGATCCATCCTGATCTCTTTCTCCATCTCCAACTAGATTATCTTGAAGTGTGATAGAACCAATGTTCTTGTAATTTTAAACTGATGCGGAAAATTCTACACTTCTGAATATTGCTCTGTGGAGGTTCTAGATCCAGATAGGTAGTCAGCAGGAGTCAAATGCTATGCCTTTCTCATCCAAATCATTCTGGACAGATATGCGTTGACCAGCTAGGGGCATTCAGGGATTTTCTTTTTCCGGGCCAAAGATTGGCAGGCTTGAAGTCTTAGCAGCCTTTCAAATTTGATGGGTGAAAAAGAACATTTTCTGTTTTCTGTTTGACTGCATCAGCATAGGAAGTCCACCAATGACCTGATTTAAGTACTTAAAAACCTTTTCAGGCCTTACCCTTGAATACAGCCTGATAAGGGAATACAGTACACCAACAGGCATTTTTTGAGAGCTTCTATGGACTGATTTGTTTGTGGTGAAAGTAATGTTCTTCAAAGGATGCTGTGAAATCTGCTCATGGATTTTGAATACACCTAAGTATTGTTCAGACACAATATATAGGTACTATTAAAATTCCTGGATAATAGATGTGGAAGATCAGACATGTCCAAAGAAAGGAAAAACCTTTAGAAATGTCAACCGGAGGCAGACTATTCTTGTTCACATTACTTACTGCTGTATAAACATTATGTCATTTATTCATAAAGTATTACGCTTAAAGATATAATAAATGTGTACCAGCAATTTGTACCAGCACTTCAGCTTGAAAGATAACTCATCAAAAATATCTGAGGAGAAGAAATTGACAAAGATCTCAATCACAATGTTAATCACAGTGTAATTATCATTGCTCAGATTGCCATAAGAATAATCATTAGATAAATATTAAAATGCAGTCTTCAGTCTCAAAAAACTAACAAGAAACAGGTTTGATCAATATGCAGAACTATTACCCAATTCACAAGACAATTTTCCCTTCTATTTATTTTGAGCAGAAGGTTTTCTGCATCCTCATCAAAATAGAAACAATAAAAAGCTTTAGGTTTTTAATTAACCTAAACTTGGCAGAAAATATAAAGGAAGAAAATCCAAAGCAACAAACTGTTCTAAGCAAAACAGTTCAAGAGGGAAGATTTAAAATAAGAATTTGTTTTCTTCAAGAAAGAAATTTAATTCGCATTTAAAGACCTCCCAAAATAAGCTCATCCAATAATTAGCTTCCTGTAGTGTTAAAAATGCGTAACTATTTTTAATAGATATTTCTCTTCAGGTTTCAATAACTAGATTTTGATATCCATTGTTTGTCTATTACACTGAACCTCTATCAGATATCAAATACATCTTCTGTGTAGCTTCTGAGTCACTCAGTACCACGCATTAGGGATGGGAGTCAGTTCGAGATACTGAGGTGTCCAAATGGAAATGTATAAGCTTCTACTATAGTCAATGGACATCAAAGCAAGAGTTAGTGGAATATGAAAGAGTAATTCAACTCTGCTCTTTTACATGAGAAGTGGGATTCAATATACTTAAATTTTGATGTCTGCATGTAGATGATGTAATCAATGGAGCCTAGAGAACAGGTCAGATCTGTAAAGTAAACATTAAGAGATCTATACTGTTGCCTAAACATTATCAGTGCCATTTGGGACAACTTACAGACTGAGACAATATGAGTCAAGCAAATGTGGCACAGCAGCTAGAGCAAAGCCATGTCTTCTGCAGAGTCAGATTCAGGCCAGGTAGGATATTTACCAGCACCTTAAGCGTCATTAGACGTCTGTTATTATGGGCCTGAGTCATTGTTGCACAGATGCTCAGAGTGTTTGTTAAAAAGTAAGGAAACAATTTATTAGAATCTTGGCAAAGCGCAATGCTTGCATGGACAGTCACATCTCTTGGATGTGCTATGTGATTAACCCATGGTTCATCACTGTTGATACACCTAAAATGCATACAAAACACCTCCTCAACATCTACATATGAAAGACTGCCCTATGCAACCATTTCTACAGGAAGAGTTTGCACTGACAATTTACAGGTATCATATCTAGGCACCATCCAGTCATGTCTGTAACAGGAATGATTTAGTTGTAAGTCCTTTAGACATTCCACCCAGAATGATAATTAAAACATTTAGGCATATATAAATTAGACTAGACACAGCTGGAGTTGCCAAACTGTCCAACGTTTCTACCTGGAGGGCTCCTGTAGCAATTAGTCAAATATGTGATTGTGAAGGTTCAATCAGCCATTGACCTGGTTTCAGGGTGGTGCATTGTCTCAAGCCAGTCCATCGATTTGTCTGTGCAGATGACTGTCCAGGTGGTTTCTGGACAACCCCAGGAATTAAGGACTTGTATGGACTTGTGTGCATACGAGCAGAGCTCTGAAACCTAGCGGCCCCACAATTATAACTAAAGAACAAATTTAATTTTCATACTTACAACTCACTTATAACTTAAGTCTCATAGCTCTTGGCACAGTGTTTAAGAACAAAAACTTTATAAACACAAATTACTGAAAAATATGTACTTTTAAAAACTTTTGTAAAAAAGATGGTCCCTTTTGGATCAACAATAATAACTGATAAGGCAGAGCACACGAAGTGTGTAAAATCAGCTATCAAAATGCTTATTGAAATGGCAGAAAAATAATTAACAATACTCACAATAAAGCAATGGAATGATGCCAAATCTCATTGGATTATGACACAAAAAATGACACAAAGGTAACTACAGATATAATACTGTTTCAGTACATGTTGCTAACAAAGTTTCGTTTAGTGGTGGCATTGGACATAGAGTTATGACGGAGATTGGAAAATAGGTGTCGTGGTTTATCCTTATCTAGCAATTAAGTACCACACAGTAGCTCACTCACGTTCACCCCTCCAGGAGGAGAGTCGGAGGAAAGGACAAGGAAATTTCATAAAGTTGAGATAAGAACAATTTAATAATATAAATGAAAATTATAATGATACTAATACTAACAATACTACTACTAATATGTAATTAAATAAAATAGAAAATAAAGCTTTTGATATGATATCTAACCACCCACCAACCTACACACAGCCATGTCCCAGAGCAGTGAGAAATTTGATCCAGAGAGCCTGAGAGCTGGGAGAAAACCCGTGGCCAACTGCCAACCCTCCACCCCACTAACAAAGCTACCTGCCCCACTGCTAACAACCACACCAAAAGCTAACAAAAAAGCTAACCACCCAGCTATCAAGCTAAGCCAAAAGCCTTTATGACTCCCCAGGCCATTTCCTGTCCCAGAACTGTGCATGTGTCCTGAGCCTGACATACTATGGAATGAAACAGCTCCCTCGGCCACTGTGGGCCAGTCAGCACTGTGTAGAAGAGGAGTTCATTCCTCCCTGAAACCAGCACAACACTCACTGTGAATTTGCAATTTACATTTTATTATTTATTCTACTTCTCTAATGATATCTAATACTGTCTTCTCTTTTAACAGACTTAGAAATCCCAGAATATTTTAATAATGTTAACAATAGCAAAAATACCTCCTAAAGTGATGTGACTCGTAGTCAATAGTAGTTTACAAAAGATAATTGCTCAATGAAAAACAGGGACTATAATTTTTTTCAAATTATGAGGTGTTCAGTTAAGATCTACTTTTGCAAGTGGTTTTCTAAATACTAATTATATGACATTTACTAGTTATAGACTGCATATGTATATTACATGAGAAGTGAAGACCAGATTAATTACTCCGAAGGCATAGTAAGAACTTTGTTCTTGCCCCCACTGAATATAATGGGAATTTTGCCATCAGCTTCAATGAAAACAGGTTGAGGTTTTAGACAGTTGACAAAGAGCATATTTTAAAGCCACCTGTGCAAATGCAACCACTGAGCCACCTTCTGTTGCTACTGTTCTACAGAATGTTCAGTCTCCAATGGTATATCATTTTTACTTAAGAGCGTTGACTAAACTCATCAGCTGCAACTTTTTTACCTAGAATCACACTTTTTACATTTAATCTGTATTAGAATTAAGAGTTATGATTATCTTATTTTGAGTTTTTCATGGTTTTTTCTCGGTCAGTGTCTTCCATGAAAATAATCACATTTACTATGAAAAGTTCAGATAAGGCAAAAATTTGTGATATACAAATATGGCTGGTAAATAGTCTTTTTGAAAATGAGGAAACATTTATTTTCAGTTTGTCAATGTTTATTTTATAATTTTACTGTGAGGATTCCAAATACTGAGGTCGGGTTCAGCTATTGACAAAGGGGTGGCAGCCTTGCACATAGGTGTAGCTTTCAGCTATATGAACAAAAAAGAAAAATTTTATGTGCTTCAGTTATTTAAATGTAGCTAGACTCTTGATTATTACTAGAAAATAATCAGAGAAATGTGCTTTTACTTGTCATTGCATTGAAATGAAAGTTTAGCTAGTATTCCTTTACCTAAGCCAGGATGTTTTTTCCATCATTCAGTCATGTTCTCCTCTAGGCTGTCTGAATGCCCTCTTCTGCAACAATAGCATCTATTCTTTTATAAAAATGCCACCTTATTGTACTGTAAGTTAGGAAAAGAACTGTAGAAGTACTGGCAAATTGCACAGCTCCAATCTTTAATACCAAAGAGTTTTCATGTAGTTAGGCAAGGGCTTAGAGCCCAAAATCAGGAATGGGGGATGGTGTTTATTGCTATTATTGATATTGGTTTGAGTCTGTAGGGATAATATTAGTATTATAACAGTGGAAATCTTTAAAGAGTTTTAATACTCTATGATGCACAAATGTCAGATTTTGGCTAACCTTGAAAATATCTGAATGACAAAATATGCTGGATTTTAAATAAGTTTGGGGTTTGGGTGGTTTTTTTGTGGTTTTGGTTTGGTTTTTTTTATTTTTTGACTACTTAGTATTTCTCACACTCTAATAAAGAGATTGTTTTATAGAATATGTATCTCAAACACATAGCTCACTTCTACCTCACTCATGACTACTTACTTTCTCTTTGAAGAAAAGTATACATTATACATACTGAAAAATACCGCTGAAAGCACTTAATTGAGTTTTAATTTGTTTGAAAACCTCTTTAGCAGCTGCAGACAAAGTAATAACATACAATGCGTCAGTTCTTTGAAGTCTCAGTACTGAAATTATTTATATATAAATTTGATAGGTATATGTTGACATATGATATTATTTTTGTGGCAAATTTGTTATTTTGTCTCATGGTTTGTTACAGCTAAAATCTTTTGTGCCTTTTGGATCAAACTGTATAATCTGTAAACAGACAATACTCAGTGCAATGCTAAGGGGAATTTAGGAAAGGCAGTCAAAACAGACAGCACAAACGTTGACCAAGGACGTTAATAAATTATAATTAATGATTTGCAAATTTTCCTTGCATCATGGAACATTGAATATATAAAGATGCTCCCATAAAACAACTACTCCAATGATTTATTTGTCATTTATTAGAGAGAAGTTCCAGCAAAGATAGTGTAACTAGTAGCTCTGCAATTTGATACAGAGTCAAGACCATTTACTTCAATGAGATTTGGCAGCTCAACTTGGCCCTGATGTACTGACTTTTTTCTTGGTAATTTTTTTCATGCAGTACTGAGCCTTGTAAAACAAAACAAAACAAAACAAAACAAAACAAAACAAAACAAAACGAAAAAGAAAAAAAAAATCAGGTGTGGCATCATCTGTACCTTCTTCCGTGCATAAAGTATTTACTTATCTGCAGGTGTGAGTAAAGTTGTAAACTTTCAAAGCCCTTAGGAGACAGGTAGACAGAAAAACAGCACATGAGTGTGTCGTATGCCCAATATTGAGGCCCTGAGATTCTGCTGGTATCCAAAACTCTGTGTTAGACTCATTTGCACTGTCTGGGGTGAATCAGGCACACACAAATGGAGTTAAAGAAATAATATGGGGCTGCTAACTGAAAGGTCACTTACCTCAGTCAATAAAATGTTGTTAGCAGCAGGCTATTGGCTTCATAATGATTTAACTCAGGCCTTGGGACTTACTGATAATTGTCATGTGCAGTTGTGAGTGTTACACCTGTGACTTCAAAACTAGAAAGGGTAAGGGAAGGCTTCAGAAGGCTCTTTCCTGTAGCTTTACACTTTTTCTGCAGTGGCTTATTTTGCTATAGCTTAATGTTGATTCTGTAATTGTATGGTCTAACCATATGTGACACAAGACTGACAAAACTGAGGAATGACTGTGTAACAATCCCGTGGGCCAAAAAGGAAAGCGAGACTACACAGGCTTTTTAAGAACACATAAAAATATCTCCAAGCAGATTCATGACTCAGCAGATGGAAGAAATCTGCACCATCAACAGCATGTACCTTGTTGTAAAGAATAAGGGATGCTGGTGGCTCATCCCTGAAGGCCCTCCTCATTCATTCTTCTCATTTTTCTTGAGGAAGACTAACCCCATTGACCTTTAGCACCCAGAGGGACAGTAAATATGTGGGCACAAAAGGACAGACAATTTTTTGTACAAGAATTCTAGCTATCATAAAGGAAGACTTTTATAAACTTTGGTTAGAAGTATTTGTTTCACTCTGACTGAACTAATAATGTTTGTTACATTTTCAATATCCTGATGAAATTTAAACTAAGATAACAAGAAGTTCCTGAGTCCACATGTACACAATGTTCCCTTTTTGCACACAACATCATTTTGAGTGTGAAAGTCATACAGAGCTATTAACAGAGAAACCGAGAGAATGGAGTGACGTCTTAACTCCCACTCTTGCTAGGTGCAGTGGTGCATTATTCAGTGAAACCAGGAGCTTTGTTAGATTATGATTCCATAAGTGTCTAAAAAACAGATGTCACCAGTTTAAAAAAATGATTAATATATTTATTGTTTTAATCTTATTTCCTACAAATTATACTGTTTATGTTTATTCTCTTCTCAATGGCTACATCTGAAACAGAACAGTGGCTCTATACTGGTCAATGACTGACTGTTACAATAGGCTCTAACAAAATTTACTCAAGGGAACTGTTTTCCTGGCAAAGCACAGGCACGGTTCAGCTGATATTGCAGACCAAGAACTATGTTAACAAGAAACATGGACAAGCTCAACCCATTCTGGTAAGAAGAGAGTGATAAACACATGAATGTGAGCCTTGCACTGCCCTTTGCCCTCAGAGGCAGAGAATAGTCCCTGGTCTTTTTTAGTTATTCATACAGATATAACTTTGCCAACTACACCTCACAGCTTTTCTTATTCATTAAAAAAACCTGATGGCAGAAGTCCACTCTGGAATGTTATGACTGAGGGAAAAGATTTCATCATAAACTCTACTCCTTATTTGTTACGATGCTCTAATATACATGTCCCAATCAAAGGAAAAGCTTCAATCAGAGATTGTATTTTCATAGACTGCAGAGTCAATCAGTCACAAAAAATAAATCCATAGAAAATCAGGCTTTCTTAGTTCTGGTGCTAATTATTTCACAGAAACAAAGCAGGATGATCTTCTTTCAAGTACTCTCAGTGATGATACCCTATCTACTCCCTCCTTTATATGAAATACCTCAATGGCTAACTCATTTCCTTAGAACAGAAGAGACCTAAGGTCAATGCCAATTTCTGTCTCAGGGAATACAAACTCTCATCTCTCACCTCCTTGGCAAATGCAATAATCAAGATAGTTTATTTGGAACAGCAGGGAGTGTTGTTCTCTCGTCTTGTGGATTCTATATAGAAAACATTTCAAGATCATCTGGGACAGACAAAAAGGACAAGGAAAGTAAGAAAATGAGAACATGACTTTCTGGTTTACTAAACATTCTCCTTGAAATGGAGGAAGATCCCAATGTCAGGCTGCCATTTAAGTCCAGCCATCAAAATACCTCAAAGCCACTCTCACAACTTCCCCTAACCCTCCTACAACAGAGGAGAACTGAAGGAAAAAAGGAAAGGAAGCTTTTAAAATTGAGATAAGAACTATTTATTAATTGAATAGAAATGAATAATATATATATAAGTAAATATATACAACTACTACTAAGTAATTAAAATAATAGAAAAAAAACTATATGATACAATAGCTCACCACCGACCAACCGATACACAGCCAGGTCCTGAGTAGTAAGAGTCAGAGCCAGAGAGCCGGAGCCCCAGAGCTGGAGCCCGAGAGTGATCACACCAGATTCTGAACAAACCCCTTCAGCGACAGCATGACCAGGAAAGCCAACTGACACACCAACTCGCTCACAAACAAGCCAGCAAAGGAGTTAGCAAAGAAGTTAACAAAGGAGTTAGCAAAGGAGTTAAGGAGCCAGCTAAAGGAATGTAAAGTGTGTCAAGAGTGTACTGGCCCCTGACCCCACTCCCCACTTATGTACTGAACATGATGTGCTATGAAATGAAATCCTCCTTCGGTCAGTCTGGGTCAGCTGGCTGAAATGTGTGTTCCCCCACACTGACTGTAGTGAGAGAGCTGGGAACGCAGCTTCAGTATCAGAAGCTGAGAGAGTCCTTGAATTTGGTGTAAGCACTGCCCAGCGCCAGCTAAAAAGACACCTTATCAGTACTTTTCTCAGGGTAAATAGAGAAACATAACTTCATACCAGCCACTGTGAGGAAAGTTAACACTCTCCTGATTAAAACCAGCATACAGGCAATACATAAAAGACAGTCAGTCCACTTTATTCATGGCCAGTGCTTGTAAAATACAAGAACTTTAGAGCAAAGTTTGGAGCTCAGATATCCCCTCTCCAGGAAGTTCTCTAGTCTGATCAACCTTAAGTTCATTTTTGCACAAAGGTACAGCTTCAGTAGTTGGGGTTGCAGATATATAAAACCACAGAAAGAAACCCAGCACATGGCACATGGGTGACAACCCACAGAATAACATTTAGGTTTCATCCTCTCAGGGTACAGTGAGATCAGGATGCTCACAAAGGATTTAGGACAATCCCAGAACCAGCCATGCCCTCAGCAATGGGCACAATCCCATGGGATCTGGACACAGTAGACAGGGCTGAGATCCAGTCAGGAGCAAAGGAGATGCTC
The DNA here is from genome assembly GCA_027574665.1 of Rhynochetos jubatus. Taxonomy (NCBI): domain Eukaryota; kingdom Metazoa; phylum Chordata; class Aves; order Eurypygiformes; family Rhynochetidae; genus Rhynochetos; species Rhynochetos jubatus. The sequence continues at coordinate 17,752,873 of CM050652.1, forward strand.
CTGACCAGGCTGGAGACCAGGCTACAATATGGGTCCAAGGTCTGTCCAGGAAAGAGGGTTAGAGGCTGGGCAGAGCAAGCACTGTCACATGTCCCAGGGGCCACTCAAGTGCTAAGCTACCTACAGAGGTCTGTTCAGGGAGATGGAGCCAAGCAGACATACAGCATCACTGAGGCAGTGACTGAGCCCCAGGCTGAGTTGATAGGGGTCCCTGGGCCCAGGGCTAGGGATGCGTGTTCCCAGGAGCAGCTGGGCATGGACAGTAAGCCACTTTTGAGGATTAAAGTTCTGGACAGGTTCTCAATAGGCAGAGGCCTTTATAGCTGGGATCTACCGAGTTGTCCATGGGCTGTTTAATTTCTGAACTAAGACAGAAAATGGAAAAAAACACTTCTCTGAACAGAGAGGTATTATGATAGCATTCTTGGATTTAGCATCAGAAATCCACCTCACTTCAGTGAAGGCTTCTGTGTTTTATTGCAAGTAAGGATAATACCCTGAGGCAATTCTGAACATTTCCTACCTGTCCTGCAATACCCATGGCTGGAAAACCTGAGCCATTTTTAAATCCTCTAGAATTATGCAGTGAGGTACATTGTGAGAACTTGGACGGATTTACCACCTTCCCTACACACTTATTTCTTCAGGGAACCACTGCTGGGGATAATATCAAACTAGTTTTCTATTGAGGAAATCCCACAAGAGCAAATCCTTTGTGAACTAGCATGTACTGAATTTTACCAAGAAAAGGCAGATTGGAAAATATTGTTAATACAAAAGAATTCCTCAGCTTTAAATAAAATATAATTGGTGATTCCTTTACATTTCATTATATACCATTATTAATCCCACTTTTTCATCTGTGGCGAGGACATAAAGATACTTCCCTGTTGGAAAAAGTGAAGTGATCATAGAATCATACAATCATAGGCTTATAGAATGGTTTGTGTTGGAAGGGACCTTTAAAGGTCACCTAGCCCAACTCCCCCTGCAATGAGCAGGGACATCTTCAAGTAGATCAAGTTGCTCAGAGCCCCTCCAATCTGACCTTGAATGTTTCCAGGGATGGGGCGCCCACCACCTCTCCAGGCAACCTGTTCCAGTGTTTCACCAACCTCATTGTAAAAAATGTCTTCCTTACATCTAGTATGAAACTACTTTCTTTTATTTTAAAGCCATTAGTCCTTGTCCTATTGCCTCCTAAAAGATATGTACTTATCTTTCCTATAAGTCCCCGTTAAATATGGAAGGGTATTTACAGTGGTGTTGTGGTGTTTGCAAACTTGCTGAGGATGCACTCAATCCCACTGTCTGTGTCATTGATGAAGATATTAAACAGTGCTCGTTCCAATACAGATACCTGAGGGACTCCAATCTCTATCAGGATATTAAGCTGTTGACCACTACCCACTGGATATGGTCATCCAACCAATTCTTCATCCACTGATTAGTCCACCCATCAAATCTGTATCTCTCCAAAGTAGAGCGAAGGATATTGTGGAGGACTGTGTCAAAGGCTTTACAGAGACCTGACAGCTCCAGCTCTTCCATTGTCCACTGATGTAGTCACTGCATCATAGAAGGCCACTAGGTTGGTCAGGCAACACTTGCCCTTGGTGAAGCCATACTGGCTGTCTCAAACCAACTCCCAGTCCTCCATATGTCTTAGTATAGCTTCTACGAGGATCTGTTCCATGATCTTCCCAGGCACAAAGTTGATGTCAGGTCACAAATTTTATTTCTAATATAAAGCTACTACTACATACAAGACACTGTAGTTTGTTTACTACCATTGGGCATTTGCATTTTTAACATACCAAGGCCTGCTGCCAGAATCAATTTCTTGTTACGTAAATATTTTGGGATGGGATATAATCAAAGAACAAGATGTCATCACTATAGTCACGGACGAAAATCTACCAAAAGGATTCTGTAGACACTGCTGATGTTTTGGAAGGGAGATTTCTGCCCTTTACCTTGTCAAATTCCGCAGTCTTCTGTCACAGACGATGGCCAGCTTCTGAGATGTACATCTCTACTCTCAATGCACAGGAAAATGGAGTTCTATGACCACTCAGCATTTTCAGCTAGTGATACTCCTGAGTAAATCAAAGCACTAAAGTTGTCTTTATTTTATCTGTGTTCCTCAAGATTCTGAAGTGTCATTCTGCAGTCAGAAAGGCTGGAAGATATGTTCTCTTGCCAACCTAGTAAAAGCGAAGGACTTTAATACTGCCTCTGCCTAATGAGTGACTTTCTTATTTTCCTTTTTACTCTGTTCCTTCCTACATTGGTTTTTTTTTTTTTCAATTAGACTTTGTGTAAGCATTATGTACTATGGTGACTAGAGCATTCAACACGTAGAGAAATATTAGACAAGTAGCAAGGGTAAGATAAGCTTTTTTTAACATTTCAATTAAAAATAAATTAGAAACTACAAGCTATTATTAATAGAGTGTGTAAGAAATGTTTTACAGTGATTGTCCTGCTTTCATCCTCTCAATTAATAACCATTCTGTGACTTCCACAGGTTGTCTAGCATTCAGAAGGCTGAAAACAGACTAGTTTTGGGGCTCACATAAGTACTCCCAGGCTCATCTGTAAACAAGATAAGTTCACTAAAACAGGTCACATGAAAAAATTCTACATGGAATTCAGGGACCTCAGGAAGATTTATAAAAAATGGAAAAATAGTGCTTAATGAGACTACTTAAATTCAGATCTGAATTAGACTGTCTGAAACTTGAGACAAGAATTTTCTTGTGATATTTTTCAACTGCTGCTCTGTAGCTGAAGGAGATGAGGGGAAACAAAAGTTGAATAGAAATAAACTAATGGGGCATCTCTTCATAATTATTAGCTGATTCTTCTTTGCATTTCTTTGTCAAGCATGGAAAATACTTTGTCTTGATTTTTTTTAATGTACTCACAGAAATTTTTATTGAATATTTTACATACTAAAACAGAAGCATGAAAGCAGATTCACCTGTGTAGTGTGCTATAGTGTTGCGTCTTTCATCACGTATTTAAATTATTGTAGAACCATATGAGGGATTTTAGTGACTCTGGTATACAAGAAGACGTGAAATGTTCTATTTCTATAAGTGGTTAATAAAGAGATTTGTTAAGTTAGAATGAAGACCAGACTAGATCTTCAATTTATATCCTTTACATTTAGAACTGTAGTTCACTGAACATAATTATAGAGATTACTTTTTTGCCAATTTTCCTTTTTCATTCTGCTGCTGCTGGCTAAAGTTAGGAAACTCTAGAGTAATTTTTGCTCCTGTGGTTTGGAAATTTATCAGTATACTCAGGTTTAATAGGAGGTTTACAGGTCAGCATTGTTGGTGAAGCATACCTTAACTTAAAAATTATAGCCCTGCTGAAATAGCCATGCAGTTTGTTCTTTCCATCTTCTCTTTAGTGATGTTCATTTGTGCATTTCTAGTTCTGCCTCCTGGACCAGTATTCTGAGGACAAGACATAGAAAATTACTGATCTTCCTTATTACCAGTAATCTTTACCAACAGTTAGCTTTATGAGAATGAGGAATGCTTCTACAGTTCATTGCAAATCAAAACCACTACATCTACTAGCTAGAGTGACATTATGGCTTCCATTTTTTTTTTTTTCTGAGTTATAAATCTTTATACATTTATAACAAACTTACAAATTTCATTACTTACATAGAAGTGATTCAAATTTTTCAGGTTTTATTAAATATGATAGTAAGCACCAGGACTGATTGCTTTTAACTGAAGAGTCATAAGTAAATTTACAAATCACCATGCAATGCTTTTCAAGAAGCTCAGACAGTCTGTAAAAAATGTAACTGTGGCTTTGTCAGATCTTATTGTTAAGACTAATGACATTATGCAAAAAGACTGTTCTCAATTGCCTGAAATCTCACAAATTAATTAATAATCAATGAGAAGAAGAGAAAGTTTCAAGGATATTCTAGAAATTCATTTCTAATCAGAGAAGATGAATAAATATTTCAATAGAAGAAGAGATATAAAAGCATAAATGCTGTTAGACGCCAGTAAGCCCACCTCTTCAAAACTGGTGTGGTGGCTGCTTCTAGCAGGTTATCAGTGTCGTATCTCCACATTTTCTATAAAGAGTCCTTTTGTGAATTCTTCTGCTTCCTGCCTCAATGCAAACAGGAAGGTTTTTATGGTATGTGTTTGGGCAGGTGTCACATCTCTCTGATTTCCACTGTGTTCAGCAGATATTATGTAGATCTCTACATAGTTTGAGTACTTGGCCTATAATCTAATACGTTCCCAGATTCCCTCTCATCTGCCTCAAACTATTATCTGGAGAAATGTATGCTCATGGCGTTGGAGGACTTAGATGTTTAAAAGGTAATTGAATCCAAATTTGATGGCCAATATTTAGAGATACAAAATGGGAAACTCCCACTCCATTATCACTTTACATAAGGCAATGCCTAGCCACCATGAGGACCACAGCTTGCCACATTTCTTTTCTAAAAACTGTTGACACAGACTAGTGTCTCAGCCTTGAGAATAATAAACCATTCAGCACATAGCTGATTGCAAAGCAAGAAAACATCAGAAAATAGGCATTACTTTTAATACACACCTTCCATGGATTTGTCTGATAAATTTCCTCATAACAGCCATGTTACAAACATCTCAGAGATTCCTTGCCTTTTGCATATTTAAATTTTCCTTTTGCATAATCATTCAGTGGATAGATCAATCACTAGTGGGAGAGGACATCAGGAAGAGGGAGTCAAGTTCCCTCTCATCTAAAGAGATTCCTTCACACGTCTGCCAGAGTGTCCTCAGCAGAAAATAACCCCTCTGCCACTATACTTTTTCTTCCTCCTGATGAAATTGCTTCACTGTGCAATAAATAATTCTAAGTTGTTGGAAAGAATAAGGGGAAAGAAGTCAAAAGTAAGCTGACAAAAGAAAGAATAAAGAGAGCAAGCTGGAATACAGCTCTTCAATCTGTCAATTAGGGCACTGAATTATTGTTTCTGTGATTGCCTCAATTTGGAAGATAGAAAAGGATGAAAAATTTTTGATCCTTCTTTCTCAACTTTTCACCAAATACCTGGGTTTGGTCTCACAGAAAAAGCAATTGGGGTAGACAAATCTGGAGTCTGACCCAACATGTGATACAGTAATTATTATATTATTTCTAAAATTATTATATATAGTGAATGTATTATTATTGCCAAGTTCTTTCGCTAAGTTGTGAAATAGTTTAAATTTTATAATTTACATTTTAAGACACTTCAGAATAAAAGAAGACTATTCTTGCTTTACTCCCTGTTAAAAAAATAATTAAAATGCATATGTATATATGTTTTGTATTACAACTACATGAATACTTATTTATTGAAGAAATGAATAATTGCAAATAAAGAGCTTTATGTCAAGGCCTGAAGAAAAGTCTTGCATATCTAGTATTGGAGGAATTGTTCAAGAACAGTTCATCCTTGTGAAAATAATTACCTTCATAAAGTTAATTAGCTGTGTAAGTACTGGCTGCATGAGGTAGCGCTGCCCAAGGGCAACTTAGCATTCATGAATCAGTGTAATTCATACACATCCATCTCAGTCCTTTCTACCTTTTTGATGTTTTATGGCCCTGAGTAACCTCTTTTTTAGTACTGAATCATTTGTCATGCAATCATAGTGAGGAATGTTAGTTGTATTGCTAAGACTGCTGTTTTCCAAGGCCTTTCTAAAAAGTTCCAGAGGTCTGTTTGTAAATGCTTATCCAGTATTCCAGGTGTTCCATAGCTAGCCAGAAGTCCTTGTTATTTCAAAGAAGGACAACCAGACAAGAAAAAGAATATATGTTCATATATGCAGTTTGAAGATGGAAAAACCTGTGATGAAATAATAATCTATCAGCCTTTTCCATATGGAACCAGTTCAGACACAGTAAGCAAATCAAGTTATTCTACATAATCAATTCATTGGCGAGAATTTGCTTTAGGTCATATATAATCCCATAGTAGTTTCTTCTGACATTTAAAAGATGAAATTTTAATTCTAAAAAACCCCACCAAAACTCAAACAACTGTTTAAAGCTAACAGTCCCTAACTGAGTCTCTTTTGTACTAAAACCTGAGCTTTCAATGGCTGAAGAGCCTAAAGTACTTGTGAATAGTACTCGTTCACTAAGCAATGCCATTTGCAACTAAACACAGAGTAGAGCAGCCATATGGAAAGTGCTCTGAAGCAAAAAGGTCAGGATTTGCTGGAGACAACAATGGCTGCCAGTAGGGATGACAGCATTACCAACTTGATCTCCCAGGGCTCTGTCACTGGAAAAGTAACTGGCACCTCCAGAAAATGTTTCAACCTACCTAAGATCTTAAATCTCTCTCTGAATTTTTCTCTGTCCTTCAGAGTTTAAAGGGGAAATTCAAAGAGGGAAAGAGCTTCAGAATGAGACTTCATCCATCCCAAAACGGACCTGAATCCTGGTCTTCTCTGTTAAGGGTAAAGGAGTAACCCCAGTTTCTATTCCACATGGAATCTGATTCTTGGTCTGAAAATATCTATTACATCAGACAGAGGAGATGTTGATACAATTTAAATTTATAAGGGCTTGCTTTCTATAGAATATCCATGTGTGATTTCCCAAACTGACTACAGTAACGTGGCTTACTCTTGGGTGAATTGCCCCACTTCCTTACGTAGCTTGTTAGATGTGGAGCTAGTTTAGGTACATGGTAGACAAATATGTTGTGTAGATACAACGTAACTGGTTTGCACAGTAGGAAAAAACCTTTAGAAATTTTGGGAATTTTAGCAGAAAATCTTAATTACTCATAGATATTAAGGTAGGGGAGCAAAATGCTGAGTGGGATCTCTCAGGATTTAACTAAAACTTCTGCATAAGGTAGGTCAGGTACTTAGGATGTAAATACTCATATTCCCATGTAGATAGACTTAAGCAACTGTTTTAAACCATATGCCTTTACTTCTATTTTGTTTCATTCGTAACACATAAATATTATATTTTCCTCGATCTGCAATGTCTACATCTGATAGATATAAAGAAAATATTGTATTTGCTGGTGTAAAATGTAAGCTTGAGCATATAGAAGTACATATTCTGACATTATTGTCAAAACACAATATTAAAAATAAAACAATATTAAATAACCCCATATTAAAAATAATTAATAATAAGGACTAATTTTGTTCTTTAAGGTGCCATTTGTGAATGTGTGCAATAAAAAAAAAGTTTGTTGTAGGGTTACTACGAAATTAGTGTTTGAGGAATATATTCAATATTTGAAAAATTACTACATCAAATTCAAAGTTGTTTTATTGCGTGTCTTAGCATTTATCAAAATATTTTCCTAAAAATTTTAAAAGAGTCGGTATGAATTTAATAATTATATAGATGAATAGCTTACTAAAGCATCCTGCTTGCACACTTCTTTGTGAAGCTGATATCTCAATTCATATAACAATATTACTTTAAGCTACACTGTTGAGCTGGTTTCAGGCAGGAATGAGCTCCTTTGCCTAGCTCCACCCAGAGTGGATGAGGGAGTGTTTCATTCCATGGTACATCAGGCTTAGGGCACATGCATAAAGTTCTGAGGTGGCCTGGGGATTCACTAGGCTTTGGGCTAGCTTGATAGCTGGGCCATTATCTCTTTTGTTTGCCCTTGGTGGGGTTGTTAGTGGTGGGGGAGGCTCATTTGTTAGTGGATTGGAGGGTGGGTAGATTTTCTCCCCACTCTGGGGCTCTCAGGCAGCAACTACTCGCTGCTTTGGGACCTGTCTGTGTGTCAGTCAGCATGCAGTGAGCTATTGTATCATTTGTTCTATTTTCTATTATTTTGTTTACTTAGTAAATAACAGAACAAGCGACTGTGGTACCTAATTTCTTGATAAGGCTGAACCATGACAACTGTCATGGTAACACTTAAGAACTTTATCCTGTGGCTGTGATTTCATCATCATGTCTGTTTCATATGACTTTTGGATGCAACGGAAATGCTTTATTATAATACATTCTGCTTTTTTGTCATTCTCATAATAGTTAAAAGTGGGGTATAAATCCACATTGATTTTGCAACTACATCTACACTACCACATAACGTGTGTGAAACAATGGGAGACTGGCAGGTTCTTCTAGCTACTTGAATTTCAGATTTTGATGTGTTTTCCTTGCAGATTATTATTTTTGAAATGTATTTAAATTAAAACTTATTACTCCTTTCTCCTAAAATTTTAAAGAATTCATGAGCTGATCAGGATAATAGTTCCCAATATGGCTGCTAAAAGTTTATTGACTATCAGTGAGTAATTTCAGAATGGCTGATGTCCTTTGGCTTAGGCAGATGGAGCCTTACTCTGCTTAGACAATGAACAAAATGTGTCCAGCATAGTTTGAACTTCCTTATTATCTATTAAGAGAAAAAGCTGTTTGAAAACAATAGTTCTCACTAATGATAAAATAGGGTTCAAAAATGTCAAAATTATGATCCAATTTGTATGTTGAAAGCCATGCTTTATGCAAACCATACTGTTACTTGATGAAGGCTAGACAGGAAGAGAATTACACCACTTTGTAGGTAGGGTAAGTCTGAAATGAATCCCTCTAAAAATATTACATCTAACAATTGGAATCTGAAGTTCAACAGATATAATAATACAAACTTTTGATCTGGCAGTCAAGAGTATATTTTGCTGGTCATTGGAAGTAAATGTAAACAAGAAATATCAATCAGAAAGAGATACTAGCTTTACTATAATAATCTAATATTTGGAAAATTTACAAAGTAATAGATTTTCCTTCTCAAGCTTCTAAGTTTGAGAAAGCTTCTGACTGATGATGAATGATTCCCAAAAAAGTGCCCTATTAAGACACTGCCACAGAGATATCTGGGGAGAAGGACAAGATGTTCTTTACCTGTTCTATTCAAATTATACCCTTGTGTGGATAGTGAAAAATTAATGGAACCTGAGTGAGAGGCAAAAACAGGTTGGGATGTTAAAGAGTTGGAGAGACAAGACCAGAGAAAACTGCAGGAGCCCTGTTCTGGAGTCCTGCAATGCATTCCAGATGCTCTCTCTTTGGAGATGACTGCTGTCTGACTTACCTAATGGATATTTTGATTTCTATTCTCAAGTGTCTAATTGATCTGTCATATTTTACAAAGAACTTGTGGATCTACCTCACCTTTGAATTATTCTCTTGGACCTGAGTGGTTAAAAGTAAGGCACGGTTGACGTTACCCCAGTTCTCTGTTTCACTTCTGCATCCAAAGTCAAGCAGTCATCCAGACAGCTTTACCTTGTATCTTACCTCAAACCCATGAAATTCCATTGTTTTGTATCAGGCCCCTAGAAAAGCATAAAGCATAAAATTAATAGAAATCGCAGGTATCATGACTCTAAGAAATCAGCTATTTAATTTAGCATCTGAAAAATAAAAGGTTTAAATGCTTGACTTTCAGCAGGTTTAAAATATTATCCTTCTTCTTAACAAGTTTGGCTGAAAAAGATAACTTCTGTTCTCCAGTCCTGATTACAAGGATGAAAGAAGTATATATTGGTTAACTGTCTGTCACTATACTGTATTCTCCTGTGTTGTATTTACAAAGAAGCAAGAATTGTGTTGGTGCAGAGGAGATCAATAAGAAGTCTGTTATCAATCTACTAGCAAACTTTGAAGTTAGAAAAAAGGAGAACTATATTGCTTTCAAACATCCTTGACAGTTTAACAAAGATGTAGCAAAGACACAGAAAGAGATGGGGAGGAGCTGCAATGACTGCCCTTGGTAGCAAAGAAAAGAAGAATGACTCAGGTGCTGAAGAGTTACATGAACCACATAGTTTCATGCTTCAGAGGTTGAGAAGTCCAGGGCTATTAGCTATTTTCTTCTACTGACAATGAACAAAAGAACAAAGCAAGAAAAAGAGTATCTGTCCAAACAGACTTTCCACTTTTATTGGCCTAACAGCTTTACTTTCATCTAAGAAAGCGTGAAATAATGGAGCAAGGAGTCATGAAACATTCAATCTTTAGTCTTGAAAAAGAACTTTGCTAAGCCTTTAAAACAAAACCGCTTGATCTTTTTAACATGTAAGCCACATAGATAGCAAAACACATCATTGTGTGATACAAAGTAAAAGCACACACATATTTTTCTCCTGCAAATTTTTCTCATGCAGCACTAATCTGTGCCCTCCAAGAAGAAAAATTTGCAATATGAAGAGCTGACTTCACTGTTAACATTTAATCCATTTTAACCCTTTAAAAAAAGAAACAATCTAGCAACTATCTGGTTAAAATAAAAGGGTATCTAAGCAGAACATAGGGACCCCTAAGGTATTTTATTGCCTCTTACACAGTGCCTCCATAGGGTATGATTAGATATTCTGAGACTGCATATGTACTGTCTCTGCTGAAAACTTTTCTCCTGACCACAATATGATACTGAGATTAGCAGCATTGCAAGCCTTTTTCCTTGGGGAAAGACTTTTGGCCCCAGAATCTTAAAACTTCCTGCGTGTTTTCATTCAAAGATACAGCTTGTGTTTCTTGAGCTCTCCCCGACTCCATATGAACAAATCTGAAGAAGCAGCAAACTCAGCATCTGTGATGCTTACATTTCCTTACTTTGAAATAACATGCAATATGAGCTTTGCATTTCATTATGATTATGATTTGTTAATCTAACTCCATAAGCATGCAAAATACTAAACCTTGAAAAATGAGGTCTTATTTTTAGCCTTAATGTTTGCAGACAGAGGTAAGTATGTATGTTTGAGTGTGTGAGCATGTATTTTTCAGGTTTATTGCACCATCTGGGGGAGCTGTTTCTCTGTGGTTCTTGCCTGCTAGCAATGAAGCTCCATTTTGTCCATTGGTGTCAGTGACAAAGAATTGGAAGTACAGGCAAGGTGAAAAGAGCTAGTGTGACTAAACAGATGAAATTGGAAACAATAAGGCCTAACCTTGGGGATATATATCATATGATTTGGGGGTGAGGGGAATAGATAAATGGTCAATTTCAAAAGAAGAAGGAAGCCCTGAATAACATTCAGAGGAAGGAAAGAGCTGAAGAGCTGGAGTTGTAGCTTGACTGCTGCTGCTCAAGGAGCTGTCTTGAAGGAGAGGACAAGAAGTATTAACAGGAGGGATATTACTGGACATATACAAGTCCAGAGCAGAGTAAGGTCCTGAAGAGACATGTGTGTGTTTTGTTGGGATGGGGATACACTGTGGAGCCAGGGGAGGAAAAGATGGATTTGGTGTGACAGATGTGTAAGTAACATACCCATCTTATATATACATTTTTCCTTTTAATATTTTTTTTTTCCCTAGGTCTGAAGTAATATCAGGAGAAAGCTGCAAACTGTAGACTGAGAAGAAAACAACTGCCTCATCGTTTTGTTAACCAAATGACTGATGTACTGAAAAAAAATTTAAAAATCCTCACAACCATAAACAAAAATACCCCACCTCTTTTATCAAACAAGCAAACAAACAAACAGAAGAATTAACACAAATGGGACTGTGGAGCTGACTGCTGCTATTAGTGCATAGTGTACCCTAATGCCATCAAGCTATAAAGAGGTAAAAACCATTAGTACTTCTCATGTGGCTGGGAGGTCTCTGCTGGAGGCTGAAATAAGCCTGAATGGAAAGGAGTGGCAAAAGCACCTTGTTGTGATGGGCCTAGGGGATCTGTACATCCTTGGCACAGACTGTATCAAGAGAGGGTATTTTAAGGACCCAAAAGGGTACTGGTGGTTTTTTGGCATAGCTGCACTGGAGATGGAAGAAACTGAGTAGCTGTCTACCTTGCCTGGTCTCCAAGAACCCTTCTGGTGTGGGATTGCTGAAGTTTGAAGAACAAGTGCAAATTGCTACCATGACAGTGCACTGGAGGCAATATCACACAAACCAGTACTCCCTGATTCCCACCCATAATCTGATTTGTTGACTGGAAAGCCAAAGAGTGATCAAGACTTGTTCACCCTTTAACAGCCCCATCTGGCCAGTGTGTAGGTCTGACAGAGAATGGAGAATAACAGTGGGTTATCGTGGCCTGAATGAAGTCATGCCCCCACTGAGTGTTGCTGTGCCGGACATGCTGGAACTCCAGTACGAGCCGGAGTTAAAGGCAGCCAAGTGGTATGCAACGACTGACATTGCTAATGGCTTTTTCTCCATTCCTTTGGCAGCAGAGTGCAGGCCACAGTTTGCTTTCACCTGGAGGGGCATCCAATACACCTGGAATTGATTGCCCCAGGGGTGGAAACACAGTCCTACCATCTGCCATGGACTGATCCAGACTGCACTGGAACAGGGTGCAGCTCCAGAACATCTGCAACACATTGATGACATCATCATATGGGTCAACAGAGCAGACAAAGTTTTTGAGAAAGAGAAGATCATCCAAATCTTTCTAAAAGCTGGTTTTGCCATAAACCAAAGTAAGGTCAAGTGATCTGCACAGGAGATCCAGTTCTTAGGATTAAAATGGCAAGATGGACATCACCAGATCCCAACGGATGTGATCAACAAAATAACAATAACAATTACGTCCCCTCCAACAAGCAAAAAGTAAACACAAGCCTTCCTAGGAGTTGTGGGTTTCTGGCGGATATATATTCCAAATTACAGTCAAATTGTCAGCCCTCTCTATGCAGTGACCCGGAAGAAAAATTATTTCAAATGGGGCCCTGAGCAGCAACAAGCCTTTGAACACATTAAACAGGAGATAGTTCACACAGTGGCCCTTGGACAAGTGTGGACAGGGCCAGATGTAAAGAATGTGCTCTACACCACAGCTGGTGAGAATGGCCCTATCTGGAGTCACTGGCAGAATAAACCAGGTGAGAATCGAGGTCAAGCCCTGAGGTTTTGGAGCTGGGGATACAGAGGATCCGAGGCCCGTTATGCTCTAACTGAAAAAGAGATATTGGGATCTTATTAAAGAATTTGAGCTGCCCCAGCTGGATTAGATGTTCAAAGGATAGGGGCCCTCTATACATCAGGTAAATGATGCTACTGATGTGAGTTGTACTCATCACTCGATGAGCTCGAATAGGATACCCCAGTCACTCAGGAATTAATTTTCTTCACAGTAGCTAGTATGAGGCTATATTTTGGATTTGTGTGAGTCTATGTTTCGGATCTGTGCTGAGAAGAGTATTTATAGATAACACTGGTGGTTTCAGTTGTTGCTAAGCGGTGCTTGTACTAAGTCAATGACTTATTCAGATTCTGGTGCTGCACCTGTGTTCCCAAATTCTTTGCTACAAGAAGCTGTGAGGGGACATGGTCAGGACAGATGGTCTGGACTGGCCAATTGTGTGTTTCACTCCATAAAATGTCATGCTCAGTGTATAAACTGGGGGTTGGGCCAGTGGTGGGTTCGCTCTCTCCCACACTGGCTCTCAGTCAGTTGGCAGGTGAGGAGCAGTTGTATAATTTGGTTTCTTTCTCATTATTTTCATTAGTTATTATTACTACTGTTAGTATTATTGATATCACTATTTAATTTACTTTTAAATTATTAGATTGTTCTTAACTCAGGAGTTTCCTTGTCTTTTCCTCTGATTCTCCTCCTCCACTGGAGGAGGTTGGGAGGTGAGCAAGCAGCTGTGTGGTACTTTGTTGTTGGCTGGGATTAAACCACGACAGAGTGGAAGCTTGTAAGGGTAACTACAATTTAACCAAACAACTAGTAATATGTTCTATATCTCCATAAACATAAGCTGAATATACATGAACTGGGTATTTATATTAAAGGAGGGTGCAGAAATGGATTTGCCTGCAAAAGCTGACTAATATTTCTTCCCTCTCTCCTACTGTTTTCTTTCCCCCAGTTTCTGCACAAGCAATGTGGAAGAACTCTTTTTACCATGTTACTTCCCATCTCTTGCTCAGGCTTTCAAAGCTGGTGCTGCAGACAATGAGTGAGAATGCAGGCCGTTAATTTACTACACAAATATAACAAAAGGGCAACAGGCACAGAGCATGGCTTCCTCCCATTCTTTGCACCTATGTGAAAGCAAAAGGTACTTTACTGACTACCAGAGAGCACATGGACAAGAGCTGTGATTGTAATTTTCAGTTGTAGATGGAATAAAACCCCAAAAGAATAAAAAAACCTTAGTATTTCCTTCACACTAGCTTAGAATCTAAGTTCCCTGATTATTTTGCGCCACAGTGCAACCTAACAAATGGAAGAGCACACAGCAGCGTCAGTTGCATGTCCTTAAAAAACTGCCAGCAACAAACCACACTGCCAGACTGTCATTAAATTATGTACTGAAACAAAGTGCATGATCGGTATTACAGTCTGCTTGCAAAACTATATTACATTGTAAACTAGCTTGCTTGTGACCCAGTGGCAGTGCCTACATTAAAATTAAGCCTCCTTTGGAAAATTTTTTACTTAATTTACATATACATTTTTCAATGTAAATTTTGCATCCAGGAATGCAAATGTCCAGTTGCTTTTAATATACTTATTTTAAAATCAAATGTGTTCTATTTCATTTTATAATCTACTGCCACTGTCTGCCCCTAGTTTAACACTTAAAAATTAAGTTATTCTCTAACAATGATAGTTTGGAAGTTGCAGAAATTCAAAGTAATTAGGGTGCAAAGAGCTGGTCAAACTTTAGTTTTATTTAATTTTCTTTTTAGGCAGGATTTTAGCTTCTATAATTCCCTAAGTATTTCCTTAGAGCAACTATTGCAGGAACTTAATCCACAAGCTGCACCAGCTTCTCAAGATAAATTTTAAAACAGAGCTAGATAATGGTTCTTACCGTTGCTCATTTAGGTTTCTCTGCCAACATATTATAATGGCGAAGTAAGGTGACTTGACAAACAACTGATTGGTACATCACCAGTAAGACAATCACTGTAGTGTTCCAAAGCAAATTTCAAGGAATTAAACAGAAAAACTGTATTCTGTCACTGAACGATGGCTGAGTGAATATCTGTCCACAGTATTCACAGATCTAATGAAAAAATACTAGTGCATCTCATGTTTCAGTCTAAATTGAACCTGGGAAAAAAAAAGATAATTTGAGTATAAAAAAAAAAAAAATAAATTGAGACCACAAAGGGTAATCTACAGTGATCTACAAGAAGAGAAGTGTTTGGAAGGAAGAAAAAATCCAAAAATTTCATCTCTGCTATTCTTACTCAGGCAGAAATTCCTTTAATATCTGTAAAGTTTTAAATGACCAAGCTATAGAAGACTGGACTGTGAATCTGTATGTTTTCTCTCATGTACCAGTTAAATTATTCATGATGAATCTCTTGCTAATCCTTTTTTTTTTTTTCTTTACTGTTGTCTAAACAGGTGATACTGGATAGCTATTAATTCAGCTAGTTATCACTTTCAGCAAAGAATTCCCTTCACAAATCTGTCAGGGATGTCACTACTTTTTCAATCTCCCAAGTCAAATTAAAGACTCACTTGTTTTTGCTTTGCTTTGCATTTTTATCTTCTCATAACAGACTTCACCATACAATTAGTATAGACTTAAAAAAAATCCTGGAACACTGTGGCAGGATGAGAGAACCATCTTAGTTCTTTCTATTGTTGAGTGAACATCACTATTCAAAAGGCAAAATGTTTTCAATGTAAGGAGAATGAGGCAAAAAAAAAAAGTAGCTTTTCATAAAGCCCGGGCAGTTTGAGGTTTTATTTTTAACAACTTGTAGTTTTCTTGGCTCAGTAATGACTCTTGAGTAAAAATATACTTAGCAGAAGTTTTACTGTAGAATGAGCTTTTGAGGAAATAAGACTAATCAAAAGTCAAAACTGAAGTACCCCATCTTCAGCAAATCTTTTTCACCAGATATTTTAACAATTGTTAACACTCCTCAATTTTCTCAACACTTATCACCAGAAATTCCTCACCTAGAAATATACTTTGTGGCAATCAGGGGAAAAAGGGGATTAGAAGATCTGGTAGAACACACTAGGTATTTTGTTATCAATACTTCATTTGGATGTGCACATCATAGGTGCTACCAAGGAATGAAATCCAGGATATGAATGTAATACCAGCACTGAAAATTTTGCCCATTTTCCAAATCTAGCTGTGACTGAAGACCAGAGTCTGCTGTCTGGGGAGGTGCATGGAGGCAGTCTGGGATGGTAATGCCTTCATTGCTGCTGCTAGAGAAAGCCTCTGGAGCTAAGACTGCAGATGCCCATGGAACAAAAGGAAGACCACTTCAACAGAACACCAGTTTCTTGTAGATAAACATCAGCTAGGACCAAAGAAGCTTGTGGTCTCCTCTTGTTCTTTTAATTAATCATTGAAATGATTATACAAAATACTAACTATGGAACAAAGAAACTAAAATAGACAAAGACACCTAAGCCATGATCTCCATAATCCAACTGGGACTTGGTTGCCTGAAATCAACATGTATACTATGCAATGAGCCCTCATCCTTTCTAGGATGGCTACACTCCCCCATCACCTTTCCTACTGGTTTGACTAATAATATTATTTTCATATACCAGATAGTGTGTTCATCTTTTTAGGGATATGGAATTTAAATAATAAATTTGTTTCTTTTTTAAACAATATTGATATTTTTGTTTCTTTGTTATCTTTTGAAATGTTGTGCTCCACATCTATATTAATTTGGAAAGCTTTGTTCTTGGCAAAATGTCTAGAAAAGGGAGCAAGCAATATCCCAGCAGCCTATTTAAACTGGAGTAAAAAGTGATTTTTATAAGTCCACCTTACTGCTTTTATAACTTTGACAGTACAAAGAAAGTTACTATTATTATATCCTTGTTTCATACCAACAGCCCTTGTCACTACTATTTGTAAGGACAAAATAAAATATAAAGATAAAACATCTTTTACATATGCAAAAACACCTGATTAGTTCCTAAGTCTACTAGTATGGATTACTTTTACTATTTTTTTTATTTTTTTTTTTTTACATATACTATGGGTTACTATTTTTAATTGTAGCTGATTGAGGAAAAATTCCTCATATTTCTCCCCTTATATGAAATTCAGAACAACCAAACACATAGTACTCATTATGAACATTTGTCTGAGAATACTAGAATGACCAAAAATATATAATAAAAACCTTTGGGAGAAACTGCTTTCACAAATATTAGCGAACACATAGTTTCTGCAAAATACTTCCAGATTACAAGAATCACACTCTCATCACCTTGCTATATCCCTTTTTCTGCAAGCTATGAGCTCCACATAAGCGTAACTCCAAACTCTCATATTTACCATCTAGATCTCCAAATTCACGTGACACTCCTTGTGTTGTCCACAGGCTTTGCACGTGTATCTGCCCTGACATGGTTAATAATGCTTAGTTACATTTTCTTAACATACTCTCCAAAGACCATATGTTCCAAAATATTTTCTGATTTGTTATTGCATGGAATACTTTTATTTCAACTATTAAACAGAAGAGAACCTTAAATAAAGCCTGGGAAAACTGGCAAAACTTATGGACTTGATCATAACTTACCTGATGCTTTTCCAATGGAAAGTTGGGAGCAGACTTTTTGCCTGGCTGTGTTAAAACTTTCTAACTCCACAGTCAGCTGCATGTGATGATGGAAAGAACATCTACTTAATATTCCTTCCGTGCTAACTAGGTGATGGGTATAAAAAAAAAGACAACCAAAAACTGGTCAAAACCTAGGCTTTTCGCCTTCTGTTTCCTGTGTGGAAAAAACAACCTGCTTTAGCAACGATATGTTGTAACTATGAAAGTGCAGTAGTAAATAGCATTCTTTGAAACATCTGTGCTGCAAATGCAATTCTTTTCTGAAGCTCCTTATTTTATGTAGAAAGACATTTATTCACACTCATGGCATTAAGTAAAATACCATTCCAGGTTTACAATAGGGAAGTTGTAAAACATATTCCATCACAATTGCATTTCTAACAATATAGAAATGTTTACGAAATATTTCTAGCAAAACTTTCTGTGCTGCAGGTTGACTACAGGTAGAAAACATGAGCACGAGCTCTTACACAGGTTTTAATTCATGTTACTTTTTTTTTTTTTTAAGGACTGTTAAACATTTATTTTAAAGTAAAAGTGCAGAAGAAAGCAGATGAAGTAGAAGCAAAGAAAAATAGACCTTGAATTGCTGACCATTTTACTAATTTTCTTTTCATACTAACAATAATTTCAAAATAATTGGAAAGCCTTCTGCAGTATGTGTCCATGTCAACAGAGAGGAATTCCCAGAAAGCTCCATGGAAATCTCTGTTTTAATACACTTTTTTAATATATTCTCTAGAAGTCTGAACAGTGATCTTGCATAAAGAAACTAATTAAGCAAACAAAGAATACAAAAACAGATGGCAAACACAGGATAAGAGTGATATTAAACTTGATTCATCAACTTGTTCTTAGTGTTAACAGAAATGACATTAAAAATGTATTTTAGTATCTTGGCTTCAAACCAATTAAGGAAGAACCTATATAAATCAGAACAGTGTGAGAATAAAATGTATAAACTGAACTAAGGTTATACTTTTCCAGACAGAATTTTAGGGAAAGTATGATCATAACATTATCTCTAGGCAGTTAGATACATGGTATGAGCTAACTATAAAAAGTTCCAAATGATGCCCAACTTTTATGAAAACTATATTTAGTTTTAACATTAGCAAAGGAAAGCAAATTATGTCTGTCTAATGGATTATGTGTGAAGTACGAAGATTGATCCCAAACCATTTTTTTACTTAATACTGAAGGGGAAATTAACAGTTTTAATTTTATCCCAATAAATACTTTATCTTCCACTTCATTTGGGCCAGAATATAGTCTCAATAAGTAAATAGTCAGTTTACTGTCAGTACTGGCATCAGTCTGACAAAGCAATTAAAAAAAAAAAAATCCGTTTCAATTGCATTTTGCTTTTTTTTTTTCTTGCTGAAATAAGGAACTACAAAAAATTAGTTTTCACCTGCAGATAATATTCTGAGACACAGAAGACTTCAAGTCAGCTGTAAAAAGAAAGCTGAAGATAACTAAGTCTTGCCTTTTCATGAAGGGATAAATGGAGCTTTCCTCCTCTCCTTCTCTCTGAAAGGATAGCATTAAAGACATTCACTTAGGCTAGAGTAGTCATTTTCCTCCACAAACGACTGGATCTGAACCTATCTTTTTGGAAATTTTCTTAAACACCACCCATTTGGAGAGGAAAAAAGCTGGTTTCCTTCAGTAATGTGTTGGGAAAGAGCTCTCCACCTTCATTGGAGGAGGGACTGGATAATAGGTGCCTCACATCCTGAGGTCCTTTAGTATCTACTGGGTGTTTATGTATCCTCTGGGTCTGACAGCTGGTGAATGAGATTGATCAGGAACTGTAACAGGTGACAGGAGAGAATTCATCCGGAGTAGGGACTGGTAGATAGCAATCCGGATGGAGCTATCCAGAAAGGGATTAGGCCTTGTAGTAAACATCCTATCGAATGATAGAGCCATTTCTCTTGTATAGAACTATTAAATTATTTTATAAAAATTGGAATAGCTCCAGTGAGAGCTCTTCTGCAGAAAATCGACACCCTAGTGTCTGAAAGCTTCACCTGTGAGTTAGGGGATCAAAGTTCAAATCTTTGGCTTGAAACAGGAAGAAAGTGAATTTGAGGTCATTTCTCTTACCTCTCAGGCAGGTACCTTAATCACAGCGACATGATGTATTCTAAAGAAGCATTGTCTCATGTTGGAGCTAATGGACTTAATTAATGTTTGCTTCAGTGAAGGGGAGTTTCTGTAGCTTCATAAGCATTAAGTAGTGTCATCAATCCTTAGCTAAAGCAGATTTCAGTAGTTGCCTGACTACAGCATTATCTGACATGCCTCCTGTTCCCTCTTCCTGAACAATGCTATGTATGCATTAATATCCAACTGGGTAAAAATACATTGTTTTTTCTCACATGCTCAGGAATATGGCACTGGAATGGTAGATTACCCATGGTCAGAGGTGAAGTATTGCACTCAACCTGATGATATACAGCATAGAAGGTCTCTCTCTATGACTACAGTGATAGGAGATCAATAAAGAATTTTCCATTACAGGGCAAGTATCAATTGAATGACATAGTCCTGGTTTCCAAGTATTTTTAATAAGGGTTTCACAGAGGCAAGATCTCCTAACACGACACCAGAATGGCTAGCATGTCTAAGTTGTGTCTTTCCTCCTCATTAGGATCTTGCAGTGCTATCACAAACCTGCCATCCAAGTGTAAGGCAGGTACATGCCCAGATGAAAAACAACCTGTCAAATCTTAGCGCAGATATAAACACAGGTAGGGAGGGAAAACATTTTGCTGAACAGAAAGAAGTTATGTCTTTGTCCTCTAAGAAGAACATCTAGCATCCTGCATCCCATAATTAAAATAGTATATGATTTTGCAGCCCACAGCTCACAAACTAGGTTTGCAGTTACTTGCAATAGGTAAATATTGTGAGAGAAACACTAGGAGAGATGACAAGAAAAGGAATTTTCTGTCTAAGATGAACTTTAAAAATATTAATAGTCTTGTTAGGTGGTATTTGTGGTACTAGCTGTTAAGCTTTGATCATTTTGCTTTTTTATATTTTGTACCACATCTTCATTTAGAAAGTGACAGGCAGTGATAGAAGCATGAATAAGATCTTTCATGATTTGGAGAACTGCAAGCTTCTCTTATGAAAGATGCAAGTATTTTAAAAATAGCTTTTTTGTTAAGTCATTTGCAAAACCATATCAGAATAAATTTATAGTGCTAGTGTCAAGAATTATTATTCTTGGTTGTACCAACACAAAGTAAAGGCCTGCTCAACCGGCTTTGTTAGTACCAGTTCAGAACTGCCAATTTAACCTAGAAATTCATTAAAGGAATACTAATTAATATAAATACAGAAGTAAAATATTAAGACTTGAGTCTTTTAATCAAGTTTACAAAGTAGCTAAAGTCTTGTAATTTTTTCTTGCAACTCTTGTAATTTCTTTTTTTTTTTTTTTGTGTTCTATTGAATACTCATGGAATTAAATCACAGAAAGGACACACATTTTTGCCTCAAATCTTAAAATGAAGATTTATAATTTCATCATTTCTTAAATTCTATTTTTTTACAAATTCCAGAGATTAAGATCTGAAGTGAAATACCTAATAATTACCTATACACATTTATACATTGAAAGAATTTCTTTCTTATTTTAAGAATACATCATTTTAAGAATCAATCTGTAATTAGAAATGCGTATTTTACAACTGAACTACATATAAATGTTCAACACAAAATATCCATTTATTGAAAGGTTAACAGAAGCACTGAGTTGTTCAGTCTGTTCTTGCTTCATACAAAAAATCAGTTAATAGCTGCAATATTTATCTTACGTCTGTATGTTGTGTTTGATGATCCTGCAAGAATAGCACCGCTGAGATTTGTCAAACACTTATGCTAGCAATAATAAGTACTTATTTCTCTGCAGCATTGGAGAAATAGGATTGAAATAAAGAGGGTTTGTTCACTGTTTACTCTTGATCTTATGTATGACTTGCATATTAATTTCAGTTATTATAAATGGAACTTCTATTACAATACTTCTAGATAAACTAGATATAATAAACTGAGGGTCAATCTTCTTAGCAAGTTGTCATAAATTACCAGTCAAGCTGATTGACTTTAGATGCATTATCCAGGTGAATATACGTTAATAACAATACACGTGCTAAACAATAAAATGAAATTTTGGTAAATTTATGTAATGTTTGAGAATGTACTCAAGAAACTGAGAGCTGTGTGATCATCTTCTTCACACTGATTATGAATTATGTCTGAAGAGTGGAGGTCTTTGCAGAGATGGTGGAGGAAGAGCTGTACTGCCTCTACCAGCAAAGTCTGCTGTGTGCATATGATCTGCATATCACAGCAGTTTGCAATTTCAAAGTTTATAATGTAAGGCAGTGGCTCTGAAAGCCATTATGCCTGTTTCATTTTGAGCATTTGATCAGTACCATTGGATTCAGCAAATCAACTCATATATATGAAAGGAAACGTGTTTGTAGAGTCAGGACCCAAGATCATGAAATGGCACGGCCTGCATGTTTCTTCATTCCTACACATATGTCAGTGGATGTCTGATATTAGACCTACTGCTAACTTCTGTGTTATATTGCAGATTAAAAAACAGCTACCTGAAATTTTGTCAAGATGAAGATTTTTAAAATCATTTTAGATGTCAAAATGTTTACTTCAGCTTCTTTAACATGTGTATTTGGAAAAGAAAATATATGTCTGCTTAAATTGCCAAGAACGCTTGTCATTTTTAGCACGTGTTCATGCATACAGATGACGGTAAGTGATGTGACATTTGAAATAAGGCATCAGTGACAATATGAAGGAATCTGAAAAGACTGTTTTTTTAAAATCTTTAACAAGAAACAAGGTAACACAAAAGGATTAGACCACAAATTGTTGAGCTACTGGATTTCTTTACATGTTTAAGTCTAAGAACAGCTGCTGTTACATAAAGAAAATCAATGCTGAGATGCAAGTCTTTTTACAGACTCATTACAAAAAAGTCTATGCTAATTAATATTGCTTTGATTCTGTAGAACTGCAGAAATACTGCTTTTTTATCATATAAACTGTATGTCTAACATGTTTCTTTGATTTACTTCTATTCCTGTTCATAAATGTCATTAAAATGACATGAAAAATTAAAGCAAACTTTTCATACAGAACAAAGGGTCAGGTCTATGTATACTTGTAACAGATCTCTTCCTGATATTCTTTGAAAAATGCAAAACTGTATTTTATACTTACAATTACACAGTGATGATTAACAAAGTAATTCCTAATTTATTAAAAACTCCTAAATGTCACTGTAAACAAGACAGGGACCTTCTATTTTAAGTTGAAAACAATCAACTAACTAACTAAGGAAATTGTTCATTTCCTTCTATAACTGTGCACATAAACCACATAACCTTATATTTTATTTCCAGTCATCCTTTAAAGTCCTTTGTTTGTGTATACCCATCATCTTGTAAGTTGCCCAAGTAGGTTCATAATTCACTGCATGACCAGAGCTTTTTTAACAAGACGTTACTGACAACTGTTAATGGTTTTAGGTACTTCTTGAAATCAGAATTTAATTAAAAAATAACAATATGATCATTTGAACATAATCATTATAGTTATATTTGTGACTAGTTAATAACAATATATTTGTTAATTTCAATGTTTTAATGTAATAAATAGTGATAAGTTAATAGATAAATACATTTTATGGCAAGGAATATAGTGTTCAGCTTCTCAGTTTCTATACTGTACTGTTCTAAATTGTTTTCTCCACCTGCTTATACCATCCTATATAGTCCTAAGTAAGGTTTTTCAGTGGAGAAAGACACACACAGTAATCTTAAATTATAATTTTGAAGATTTAGCCCTTCTCATTAAAGTTTTAAACTGAGGTGAGAAAAATATAGTTAGATGCATTTTCACCCTTTTTGTGGCAACATGTATGATATATGACTGGTCCTTTTAAGAGGAATGACAGTGAATGGAAAGACTGCATAATTTTCCAGAACGGAAGGTGATTTCTCTGCATGTAGCTAAGTACTTTTAATTAAAGGTCGAGGGATGTGATTCCCTCTACTCTGCTCTTGTGAGACCCCACCTGGAGTGTTGCGTCCAGTCATGGAGCCCTCAGCAGGATATCGACTGGTTGGAGCAAGAGAGCACCTCTCCTATGAAGAAAGGCTGAGAGAATTGGGATTCTTCAGCCTGAAAAAGAGAAGGCTCTGGGTAGACCTTATTGCAGCCTTCCAGTACCTGAAGGGGACCTACAAGGAAGATGGAGGGGGAGTTTTTACAAGGAACTGTAGAGATAGGACAAGGGGTAATGGGTTTAAACTGAAAGCAGGGAGATTTAGATTAGATATCAGGAAGAAGTTCTTCACAGGGAGGGTGGTGAGGCACTGGAACAGGTTGCCCAGAGAAGCTGTGGATGCCCCATCCCTGGGAGTGTTCAAGGCCAGGCTGGATGAGGCTTTGAGCAACCTGGTCTAGTGGAGGGTGTCCCTGCCCATGGCAGGGGGCTTGGAACTGGATGATCTTTAAGGTCCCTTCCAACCCTAAACATTCTATGGTTCAATGATTCTATGCAATAAATCAGTGTACATCGAAACAAACAAACAATAAAAAACAACAAACAAACAAAAAAAACCCCAAAACCAAAACCCCACAACCCCAAGAAATAGAAATTATAGCTGGTTTTACACAGATTAACTTCCCATAAATATCTGCAACCATTGCTAGTCTTTTGCATTACAAAGCTGAACAATCCAGTGGGAACAGTGTTACAAAAACCCTTATGTACAGGTAAACATTTAATTCCATTCTCTCTGTCATACAGTTTCTCACTTTAGCTGAGGTTTTTCAAGACAGTACTTAAGTTTTGTCTCCTATGTACTCATCCTTAAAAAATATAGAGAGATGATGATTCATAGTTCTCATATTTTAAGCTAGTGGGTTTTATTTTGTAAATTTTTCATAAAACAATGAAAATAGGTACTCTGCTATTCTAGCATTTGCAAAAACAACTACAGCAACAAAAATCTTTTGAGATCTTCACAAACATGGACATGAAATTAAAAAAACGTCACTTTTCATCTTTTTTAGGGAGCTAGGATATTAAGTCTTCTGCTGTGTAATACATTATAAATAAAGTTAGGATTTATTTCCACCAATCATAAACAATTCCTTGGGAAACAAGTTTTCATTTTTATGAATAGACCAGACTCCATGCAGTAGCTTGTATTTTCTAAAAACAAATTCCTAGGAGAAAATACCAGCTAAATACTCTTCCTTCTCCATACATAGAAATACAGATCATATTACAGGAACAACTGAAAACACACCTAAACTCCCCATGTAACCATCTATTCTGTGTTTTCAAATTGGGCATTTCATTATGCCCAGAACACATTTACTGGGTTTTAGCACAGGTAAGTAGAAACATTTTGTCATTGTACAACTTTGCTGACTTTTCCTTAGGCTGTGACTATGAAGAAATATATTTGTTTAAATAAAAGGAAAAGAAAAATAGGCTTCTGGAGTATTATCTGTAACACTACCATTGGTGTATCCATACTAACAACATTTTCTTCTAACTGTAAGACCTATAAAATATTTGAAACCTTGAAATAAAGTAATAAAACTGCAGTGCATATTCAACTCCTAAAGAAATGCTGAAAATATAATTGCTTTTATATAACTGCAATTCAAGACTGAAAATGTTTTAAAAGCATCACAGTAGGAAGAAATTGTTGAAATGCTGCAGGAGAAGAACTGGAAAGAGAGGTAAAATAAATAGTAATTTTAGAAAGGAAAGATTAGGACAGCACATGTCATTGTTAGTCAATAAGGTGGCAGTGTGAATAGGAAAGAGTTCTCAAAGCATATTCAGGAGAAAAGATGTATTAATTGGGTTCAGAGTGTTTATGAGGGAATACAAAAAGATCTAAGTAAAACATATCTAAATAACAGCAGAAAATTTGATATAGCAATGGTTTCTGTGAAATTTGTGGACCTTATGCTGAAAAGTAAAAGGGAAGGCTATAAACATCAGTAAACTTTGGAAGAACAAAGACACCATGGGTTACATTTTTGTTACTCTTCACTGTGGTCCAAAGTTCACTATTTCACAAATAGATCCATTCAGTAAGTTGGTATACAGCATTAGATCAAGCCTTTTGTATGAAAGAAATAATTTATTTTAAAAACATGAGGCTAATTTATTTTAATACATGAGGCTAAAGGAAAAAGAATGAGATGTTTTGAAGTGCTGATATTTTAACATTTTGTAACAAAAACACATTACTCTTTTACTTCCCATCTTCCTGAAATATAAATATTTAAATATTTTAATGATTTTTTCACTGACACTCATAAAATATTATCAGAATTATTAGGCACCTTATAAGTCTATCTTTCATTCATTTTTCTGTAATGGTTCAGGTACATTTGAAAATAAAACTAATGGCTTTATGGCTTTTTACACAGACTAAGTATAATGGTGTTTGTCTATAATTATGATTTTATCCAGTTTATTCTGCATCACAAATATGTGTATGTTAGTCAGCACTAAATTTTAATTTTCTTTGTTATTATTCTAAATGGTACAACTACTCAAGATTTAATTATGAGGATTAATTATGATCCTAGCATTCACTGTTCCGGGGTCCAGGAAAAAATCGATGTTATCAATCAGCTTTGTTCTATACAGGGACTGGACATTTCTAACAATAACTAAGGTAAAAAAGTGTGAAAACTCATGGATAAAAAAAAAAAAGTTCTACAGAAGATGAGAGGGAAATTTTTATCAGCTGATGTTTCCTTTTTATTACTATTTGAGGATTTATTTACCCTTTTATCTTTCGTAGAGAACAGCAGGTAAAAGCAGCAACATAGAAAGTTTCACAGTTTAATGAAAGGATAGTGGCTAGGGGCAGAGCTTTCAGTTGTGTGGCCTAAAGGTCAGTAGTTGATAGATAAGGAAAATGACCAAAGTTAGGAAAGAAATAATACTTCCCAGAGGGGATCTTAACAGGCAAGTTTTGATTCTTGATTGTCTCTGCTCCAGTCTTATGAAATAAAAGCATTTAGTTAATAAGTAAAAATCAAAAAACTTTTGTTCTTGTAGCTTCATTGTCAGGGCAGAGAAATTAACAAATACATGCTGCTTATGTTTTTTAAGCTTTTTAAATTGACCTGAGCAATTTCTAAGGGATCAATGTTACTGATATTTTAAATGTTCAAATAAGAATTATTAAAACAAACAAACAAACAAAACCCCAACAACCAAAGATCACTATCTTTATATCTTTGTAGCATATTTAAAAGTCAGTTTAGAAAGAATATTTACTCAAATTCACAGGTGGGGAACTGGCAAAGTGTCTATATTCTTTACTCAATAGTTATTCAAAGACCAGACTGAAGGGGAAAAAAAAAAGAAAAAAAAAAAAAGAATCATTAGTGTCCTGACCTCTATTGTAATACCTTATTTATCCAGGTAGGGGAAGGACAGGATGAAGAGAAGTTATGTGAAGCTGATATGAAGCATCATGGGAATATTCAGCCACTGACAACGTACTCGGGTCTCCAAGCTGGCAGCCATTATGAATGACATAGTTCTGTCTGTTCAGGAGTCCTTCCTCCTTAACTTTGGTACCCAAGATAAATGCTGGACACAGAACAGGGAGGATGACAACACTTCTGTATGTCCTTTAGAGCTATAACAGGCAGTATGCAAGGCACCACTTCAAACAATATCTTGATTGTATTTACATCTGAGCAAGAATAATTAATGTCTAGTATGACATACAGTTCAGTAAATGACTGGGAACCTACCTGAGTTGAAATAATCACTATCACATTAAACAGTGACTTACTCTGCACATAACTTCACCCTGGTTTGCAAGGTTAAGTCATTGATAAATATGACCCACAATTATTACTGTTCTTATATCAAAAATATAAACATGACAAGTTGCTGTAGTGAGGGAACACACATGGATACTCTGAAGGACATTTCCTTGCCTGGAAATTGACATAATAGTCAGTCTCTCCCACTGAATCTGCTAAATACCTACGACAAAAACCTTTCTAACTTCAGCATTTTGCTCCTTAATTTTCTATAATGTGTTAGGTAACATGAATATCTGCAACTGTGGAGCACTGTTTTAGGTTAATTTTTGAGTGCCTTCCAGTAGTGTTTTATTTCAAATTTAGGTAATTTTAAACATATACATATTTCTTACGTTTGCCAGTTCTATTTTCACACCATTTAGAATTTTATTTAATAAACAAGAAGGGCTTTTATTGCAGATACTTCAAAGGGAGACAGAATTTTTAACTTACATAGTGGATTTTGGTTCCTTTAAGTTTTTACTCATGGAAGGATAATGAGAGAAAAATCTTGCCAAGCAATATAGACATTCATGTTATTCCTCTTCAAGTCAGGAAAGAAAATATTAGAAATATTTCAGAAGGGAAATTCCATGAAAGAACTATTAAATAAAAATTTGTAACTGGGAACTTACATAAGGAAATCACTCTTTTCAAGAGCAGAAGGGGCAATAGATTGTAAATAATAAATGTTCACAACAACTTCAAAGCTGTAGAGTCATATGCATGAAAGATATCCTCTTGACCTATTCAGGGTGCTTTTGTTACTTCCTTTGCTTGAAGCACCAAAGACAGCCTTTTTCTGGTCTATTTTTAGCATTTTGTTCAGGAGTTTTACATATTTTTCAACATGAATTTGTAAATAGGATACTCAGCTGCACTTAATTTCCATCCTTCTTTCTAGCATTTTATTTCAGCTACCCACATAAGGCTCCTTACTTAAATATTATCAGCATCAAATTGTGTTTACAGTAGTCCTTTGTAAGCTTTTCTTGAGATGTATATCTTCTTGGTTTCATCTTCACACTTTCCTACTCTTCATTCTGAATCCGTCCCAGCTCGCCAGGTATCACCTTGGTCTAAGTAAGACTGCCTCCTTACTATTACACTACTTGCTGAAAGAGCTGCTCTTTGTGCCTCTATAATGCTTTTTAAATGAAAACAAGTAGTGTGTTCATAGTGCTTCAACCTGAAGGATCTAGATTTTCCACCTTGCGGTACACCCAGTTTGTGCAGTTCTACAGAAAGTTAAACTTCTGTTGGCAAAACTCTCAGGGTCATCAAATATTCCCACTACATCAAGCTCAGAGAATAGGGAAGGACATGCAGTTTAAACAGAATTCAAGCCTTGCTTTGCTTTCTGCATTTGCCCCTTCTCAAACATTTTCTGGTTTCTCTTTATCAGATTTTAAAAATTTGTTTATTTTTGAGGGATCAACCTGAAATACTTTTTATTTTCCCAGAACTGAAGCTAAAGTTCTCCCCCTATTCTTATCAGAGCACTATTTTCTGTTCAATTATAATGCAGCTTCTATGAACCATATCTTGTATTAGGATAGTCACACAGTAAATGGGTCACTTATGCTCAGCATTGCGTCATTAGGCTTCAAACAAATGGACACCAAGATGCCTTCCAAGAAAAATGTTATTTTTAAAATACTTGAACAAAATTTCACATTCTGTGGGAAGAACGGTAAAATATTTTGGATAATAATTATACTTAGATTATGGAATGAGGATAAGATTGATAGTATAGTGTTTTTAAAGACTTTTTTTATTTATAGAAAAAGGAGTATTTCCTTGTAAATGATGCCATGTCCATTCACTCTCACAATCAGGACCTGGAACCTAGTCAGCAACGTGATACACGATATATATACACTTTCAGCTGGAGAAAGTGCTATGGCTTTTTATATTCTTTTTCTTGGCAGAAATGAAAATGCACATTAATGCAGTATGAAACAAGTGTCTTCATTATTCATGACACATGAACATGCCATGCACTAAAGTACCAACAAACTGTTCAGTCTTTGATAAGCTTTACTCAAGTGTCTCCTTATGAGTTTCCTTAGTCCACTCATTACTCACTTTTTACATTACCCCATCTATGACTGCCCGTGTCTAAATAAATCAGTATTTTGTTGGTTGTTAGTTTTTCACTCTGTGATCAATGTATAAGAAATTGCACATCTGCATTTTATGATGATCTTTGGAGCAGCAACTAGCATTCTGATTTCAGGGGTTTATATTGTTTTCTGACTGTTCTTGTGGCTAGTTATTCAGGACTCTCAGTGGAGCGAAGGTAAACTCTCTAGTGTCAACTTTGCAGAACTTCCTACAATATTTTCTTAATGCTATTATGAAAATACATTAAATACTTAATCATTAATTGAGTTATATTAAGCAGAGGAAAGCAGATATTTAGGTTTGAATTGTCAAGAATCAGATTTGCACATGACAGTTTTCATAAATAAGTAAATCTACATAAAGTTTCTAATTTTATATGAAAATACATATTGTATGTAATTTGTTATCCATCTGAATCCATTGTTCAGTTACACAATTTTGATACCTTGAAAAAAAAAGTTATAAGAATTAGTATTCAAGCTGTTAGTGTACTTTTTACTGTATGGAAAAAGACATTTTAATCAAAAGTCTATTTGATAAAGCAGTCAGAATCACATAAAACGTATTTATCATCTTGTCCATTTATAGCTAGTTTGTCGGAATTTACAGAAAGGGTCTCTGTCTTCTTATTGCACAAGTGCTTTTTAACTAGTAATTTCTGTAATTAATTCAGAAGCTTGTCACCTGCAGAACTTCAGCTTCTGTAATATAAAACTTTAGTTATATCATAACTACATTTTTTCTTTCCCTTCTTTTTCAGGCAGACTTGTTCCTGGTACTGGATTACTATGTGATGCCAGTTATAGACAGCTTCAACTTCTTCCCTATAATTCCATTAATCCTTGTATTTTTTAACAAATTTTTTCTGATCCTGTTATCTCCCTTCTGTAGCAGTCCAACTGCCTCCAGTCCTGCTTCACTGAGTTCAGTTTCATGCCCTGCATGACTGACTTTCTGTGCCACTCTTTACTAGTGTTGCAATATATTTCTGTTGTCTGTCCTGTTCATTCAATTGTCAACTGCTTTTTTTTCTTCATTTATTCCATGGAGCTGATTTTCTACCTTCATTTACTTCCAGCCTCCCCTATTACACCTTGCAATATCCATTTCTGGCTCACTGCTCTTGTTTACTTTACCTAGATGGCCTTGTGGTCTTTCAAAATCACTGTGCAGACTTCTTTTCCTCTCCTTTTCTTGCTCTTCCTTGCTTAAATATTTATATTTCTTACACAAGATTTATAATTTTCTCTAAGAACTTGCCATTGGTTAATAACATTTGAAGCATTTCACTGTTTGCTTTATTATTTCCCGCTATGGTTATGTGATTCTGAACATTAATGTATGCCATTACGTATTGCTGTGAATTTATTTTCCCTAATATTGTTTTCCTCTACTCATTACCAAAGTTCTGTGATGTGCTCAAGAGTGTTTCAAAAGGGATCAAGCATTCATTAAGACATTTAGCCAAAAAATAGAAGGGAAACATTCAAGGTTTATAGAATTTCCTGCTCTTGAATAAGATAATAAATGTTAGGTCCTCTTGAACCATAGACTCAGTGGATCCTATGATGAACATGAGGACCCTGGCAATGCAAGGAGCAGATACAACAAAAGCCACTAGTATTTGGATAAATTTTGAATTACAGATTCTTTAAGAGCCCAAGATGAGTTCTTCAGTTGACAAAGGTTCCTTTTTTTTCAGGTTTCTTTTTGGCTTTCTTTTAGGAGACATTAAAAGTAAAGAGAAGCCACACCACACTGACAAAGTCCCCAGTCTGTGACTGGTTGGAGGTTAGAAGAATAAGTAGAAAAAATATCCAATTTATTTTCCTTGTTCCTATAGTCTTTCCTGGGCATCTGCTTGCACTCACCATGAGACAGAAAACCGGGGTAGACGTACCTCTGGTCTCTTCTATCCTTTGTATTCTCACTTTCACAACCTCTAGACAAAGTACTGGAAAATAGAACAATGTATTTTCTATTCCCCTTCTCAAGCAAAAACAATGTTTGAAGGAGGAGTTTTGAAGCTTCTTGCAGTTCAAGACTGAACAGACAAAACTGTAAAAGTCATTTGGCAGAAGACAGAAATAGACCAAGTTTGCAGATACTAAGAGAAGTATAGGATTCTTGACACTGACTGAGTTGGATTTGTACCTTTTGTTTAATGACTTTGAGTGGTACCCTTGGCTTCTTGTCATGTCTTCATGTGTGTACCTGGAATAATACCTGCCCATAAGCAGGACATGGTGAATGACTGAATTATGTATGTGGAGAAGTGAGTCTGAAGGATTCAGAAATTCTGAGTATATGCTGAAACAAGTTTAGAATCATAGACACCTGTGAATTTAAGATCTAAACAAGTTGTATTCACACAGTACTCATAGTGCTAGATATCATTACCAAGAGGACAAGTACCCTAAATGTGGACTCAGAATCATCTTAAAACCCTCCTACAGCACAGAACCATGGCATGACTTTACAAAGAGTTGCAGTTTGTCCACAAATTTACATGAGAACACTACAGATTAATTGCAAGAAATACAATGTTTTGTATACATTAAAAATTACAACTCTAAAATAATACTGGCATATATGAATGTGATTTTGCTGGGCTTGCCAGTCTTGTTTGCCCATATTGTAACAGCACAGTGTCAAGTGTCACAGAGTACAAAGAGGAGAAAATATACTACAGTTGTTTTGCAGCAGACATTTAGAGTAGTTGAGGTGATTGGTCCTTGACCAAGACGTTTATGGTACATAGGCAGGAAATTAAAATTTAAGAAAAAAAGAAGTAGCTTCATGTAACTATATGCAGATCAAGTTCAGTCTATACATGAATATAAGGACTTGTCAATACATAAATACTATAGTCCTGAAAGTACAGTTAAAACAAAGAAACGGCTTCTATCATTGCCACTCTCAGACACATATCTCTTTCCGACATAACAATCTGTATCACTACTGTATTTATATATCTGTATCCAACTAAACGGCATTATCAATATATCAGACTTGGTAAAAATGTCAAACCTATGCCCAGTTTAGAATCATAAACACAGCAGCACAGAACATATGAAGATCTAGGAGGGTATTTAATACAAAAAGGAAAAATAACTATTTAACAACAAGAAATAAACATTGAGAGAAGCCTTGCATTCCATATAGACATTCTGACCAAGTTAAGTGTCAGATCCATCTTATTACAATTCTTCACTTTCCCCCACTGGCAACAGGATAGCTGCCAGACAAACTTACTTAGTCCCCTGATAATATTTGAAATTTCTTTAAAATTCAAAATTACTGAAATCTTCACCAGAAGGAATGCCCAAGAAAATGTCTCTAGCAAAACACTGTTAAACAGGCTCCCAGCATTATATCTGGTTTATGTAAACTCAGCTATCAGGGGGCTGAAGAGTCCTCACTCTTATTGGCTCCAAACTGGAAATGTTTGCAAACAAAATGAAAACAAATAGATGAACAAAAAATACTTTAATCTTTGGGACATTGCAGAATGACGGTCTGTTCCTCTGCTAATATGCTAAGTAATAGTTTTAGTTTTCTGGATTGTATTTGTGATTAATATATGTCTGGATAACTGTAGTATTATGGAGGTTGACCTCATGTCTGGTACTACACGTCTGCTTTTCACAACTGTTTCTTCTCATGGCTGGCTATGTTGTTAATCTCCTGTCCTTAAAAAGAATTGTGCTTAGACCACAAACATCTGAGTGAAGAGCAAAAGGGCACAACTCCATAGCCTGTCCCAGACTGTTTTTGTGAAGGATTCTGTGCAAATGAAAGAAAACAGACTGGAAACAGAAAGAAGCAATAAGATACAGATGCAATAAACAAAACTGTTCTAGCTACAGAAGAGCCAAACACCTCTGAACTGCAGTAATCTTCAAACCTATGAGCAGCAGAGATATTAACCTTTCCTGTCTGGACTCATGCTCTGGAGGCAATTCAGAGTAGAACAAATTTTAAGAGAAAGAAATGGTTCTCACCACTAGTGAATCTCTATTTTAAAAAGTTCTTGTGAACAAAAAGCAGTTTATGTTTAACTCCAAAGATCATTAGAAGCTGGCTGGGTTTTATTCTGCAATGCAGTGACCCAATCCAGACTGTCAGTCAAAACAGAAGTTGGACTTCCTAATTTTAGAATTGGACAACTCATGCTTGAAAACACACAAGAATCTAAGGATAAAAGCCATTATGACACACTGCTGATTTTATCTACACCAGACTTCAGAAGACAAGGTGTGCTGGTTTAGGTTGGGATAGAGTTAATTTTCTTCACAGAAAATTTAGATGCATCTCTGTTGCTTCCTTGTGCTGCATTTTCTGAACTAACTAGTCACAATGTTAAGGACTAGAATAGGTATATTCAACAGTTAGATAGGGACCTATATCCCACATCCTCTCTCTGATGGGAGACAGGAGTGGATGTTTTAGATAGAAACAAAATTTACACAATGATCTTACCACTCATAATTCCTTGACAAACTTTTTCTTATCTTTAGATTGATTTCCTGAGCCAAGATTATGTTTTTGGATTTAATAATCTAGAAAATTGTTTTGAATTTGGCCAATTATTTTTTAACCTATTCAAATTGTTATATTTACAGCATTTCCTGGCAATGACTTGCACAGTTTTATTCTGACCTCCATGAAAACATACTTAATCTTTTACTCATTACTAGAGACATCTAGTAATTTCATGTGATGTTCCCTGATTGGTGTCTTGTGATAAAGGCTGATGAAAAATCACTTTTTCTAGGCCACTCATATGGCAAACCCAGATTCAGTTTCCTCTTCCAAATGCTTTCAAGTACAGGTGTGAGGAGATGTTTATTTCCATAAGTAATCTCATTGACTTTAATAAAAATACTTGAGAGCATGAATACTGCTACACAAAAGAAATTCTGGAATCAGAACATCAATTGCTAACTAATATTCCCACACAACCATATCCTAAATAGTTTTGATTTATAGCTTTTACAGACTTAGTATTCCTCTGTTATCTGAATACATGATTTGAAAGAGTTCTCTCAGATTATTGTTGTTGGGTTTTTTTGTTTTTTTTTTTTTTTTAATTTGAAGGCCCTATATCAGCCTGTATAACATTTCTAGGATACATATAAGAGATTAAAGATGAGGAAGTGATATCAGATACTGTGTTGGTATCCAAGTAAATTAAGATGGATAAGGTAGAGTGTGAGAGCCTGATCACTGTAGCTGAGTTTTTAAAAGGCTATCTTTAATTATTGGCATAAAACCACTGAAGAAGTGATGGAGTGGTCCTCATCTTTTTCCCAGTAGAAATAGGTGTATTTATGCCTAGCCAAAAATAAGGTAAGAATCCTTACATAGAACTGAAGCTCTTCTATTCAGCTTTATCCTACATCTGCAAAGAAAAACCTACATCTAAACAACAAATGTAGTCTTATTTTCAAATTGGAAGCCTTAGATAATTTTGCAGCAGTATGCACACTATACCACTATCCTTCAATGGAAATATGAGATACTAGTAGTATCTAGTATTCTTTTACTGAATTAAGTGTATTTAATGATTCGGTCAGACCTCTTCAGCAGTCATTATGGCAACAGACTGGATGTTGGCAGAGTCAGAAAGTGCATCTACTTCTTTTAAACTGGGACAGCATGAGACAGAGCAAGTGTTATTTTATGGGCATGTATTCCTTCAATATTTCAGTTGATGTGTAATGCATCATACTAGCAATGAAGGAGATGCTGCTTTGTCTGCAAAGAATATGTAGAATTAAAGCAACCAGCGTGAGCATGATTTCTTTATTGCTTGCAAGATAATGACAAGAGCAACAGCAGCTGGTCAAATGGGCCTTTCTTTATCTCCTAGCATGCTGGAATGATGAGGGTGAGGATTTTGGTTTGAATTTTGTACACAGGCAAGAGGTAACATCCAGTGTACAAATGCAGCATCAGAAGAGGGCATTCATACCACTATAATCTCTGCTGCCCCTTCAAAAGTGCATAACAGATACTGTAGACAAATAGCTGTGCAACTTCTCTCTGTGCTCAGGTTAGTCATCTCAGTCAATAATGCAAACATAACACGTCACACAGAGAGTTGCCATGGGAAAGTGGAAACATTCCACAGTCAAGCACCTTCTCTTCCAAGAGGGCCCAAGTTAAAATGGTGTGTTTGACACCAATTTTCTGTAGGACTTCAGGCTATTCACTTACTTCCTCTGCTCTACTGCAATATCTGTGAAAGAGAGAATACTGACTCACCTACCTCAAAGGCAAACTAAAGATTAATTAGTTTGTGCTTGTATAGAGCTTTGAAAATGTCAAGGCTATATAACTATTGTTAAATAAATGGCAAAGAGTCAGATTGGACAAGTGCAGACCAGGACTGCAAGAGGTTTATCTTTGTATCTTAGCCATTATCTTTAACAGTGTCCAGAAAAGATTTCTTATAGTGGGTACAGGTAGTTAGAAGAAAAGTATAGAGCTGTTTCACAGAAGTATTTCTTCAGTGAATGTAAAGGGAAATGTGAGAGCAAGCACAAACTAACATTTTTGAGCTTTTAGTTTCAGCAGGGCAATATGTTAGTGCTCTATCTCATTTGGTTTGACTTTTATTGAAGTAACATCCAAATCCTCTGGTATAATAAATATGGAAAGGCCCTGTCCAAAATATCCCTTCCTTGAAGACTAAGGCCACAGGGCTGGATGTAGTTAGTCTGGCCCCATTCCACTTCTCTATACAAAGCTGAACAGCAACATAGTAAGGCCTAAATTACACAGAGAAGACTGCAGAAATCAATGTCCCATGAAAACAGTTTGAATATGTGATGTATTTTTTTCAGAGTAGGGATATTACTTTTGGAAGATCCAGCTCTCCATCCCTCTGCCATCCCAAGTAGTACACAAAACTCCCTGAACTTCCTCATTCTCTCTTGTAAAAATTCTCCTAAGTTTCCCATTCAGCTTACCACCAGTGGTCATGCTGTTCTAATTTTCACTTCCCGCTATTCATATTTACAGGCCTCAGATGATTTAAATTTGCTGGCACAGAATCACTAATCATTTAAAAGCTGCTCTTTGCTGCCAGTGGAAAATGCCCATTTCTTAATGTCCTGGTCCTTGGAAATAACAAAAATCACTGTATCAGGGCTGTCACATGATTTCATCCTGCATCAGAAGGATTGTGCAAACCAGCTAGAGACAAATGGGTCTTTCTGCTATTGTGCTTATCTGTTTTTAAAAGTACAAACACATTTCAATGACAACTAAACATTATAATGCAAAGTAAAAATGCAACACAGATATTGTAAAGGAAAACAGGAAGGGTGAAACGGAATTCAGAAACTGAGGATACAGTAAAGGTTACATTTGGAGTGTTATGGGCAAGATTTTGTTTGAGGAAGGAAAGAAAAGAATTGTGAAAGAGTATAAGTTCTTCAAAACCAAAAATCACACAATACTTTTCCCCTTACAGCTGCTGGTTGTGTAGAACTATGATCACTGTACCAGTATGATGAATTATGAGGTGAATTACGTGGAAAAGTAACTTCAGAGGAGCACCATCTCTTTCATATAAGCCAGAGAAAGGTTGTGCATGTCAGTTACCTGTACATAAACACATCCCTACAGAGAAACAAAGCCAGTCTGTAGATTTATAGTGTAAGCAGACAATGTCACTTAATCCATTAGATTGATCTGAGACAGAATTTACAACAGAATCAACTTGGTTTTGCTATACATTCAATCTACTATTCTTTATAAAAGCGCACAGCCTTTTCAGGTCTCAGTATCTACAGGTTTTCAAAGTTAAATTCTCACCAAGGGCAAAAATCAACAGCAACACAACAAAGACTGGCAAGAGAGCTGAATGATAGCATGGCAAATGTGTTGCGGTAGTAACTCTGCAGAGTAGAGCAGAGAGCTTCATACACTCTCACAAATGCACCAGATTTCACACAGCCATCACTCTAAACACTACACCCACTGACACTCACCCCATGATTATCTTCTTAGGTTGTATTCTTCCTGAGCATCCTGAATATTTGATTTATTTGCACTATTAATTATCCACCCATCTGTGATCTCTTAGCTATTTAATTGATTGCCTTTAATTGATCTAGCCATCTGTGATATCTTAGTCATTTAATTGACTGTTTTTATCGATCTAAACATCTTGCAGCCTTGTTGCCACCTAACTGGATGAAAAGTCACTGGCTGTTATTATTTACGCCTCTTAATTCTTAGTACACATCTATGCACTGTCACCTGTCCTCTGAGGGAGAACACCTGAAGACTTCCCTTGTTCTGACCTGTCATGGACAGGTGCTGGGCACCACAGAGCCCACTGAATTCAGGGTCGCTTTACATAGCTAACTGGGCATTGGGACGCTCGTTCTCTTCCTGGAATACAGGCTTTATTCAAACAGAACATGAACGACAAATTAAAATTAAGAAAAAGTGTTATGCATAACAACAAGATTTACAGCATGCCAGCATGGCTGTAAAAGTCTTGTTTATCCAGATCTGCAGTGCAGGTGAATTCCGTATCAGAAAATGTTTGTTAAGGAAGTTTCGTCCCAGAATTCAAATACTACTGACAAGTAAAGTATCATTACTGATTTTAGGTCTCACACAACAGAGGCACCACTACCAACAGGGAGTTTAATAAAGGTCTTCTGATTCATAAATGACAGAAAGGCTATCCTCTTCACTTAATAAGTCTTTGAGCACAGAACTAAAGGCATAGGAGATTATACCTGATACAGTAAATTATATGTAAAAGTATAATTTTATGTAAAAATATGTAAAATATATGAGAATCTTGTTCTGTCTGGGACACTTACCTATAATCTATAAAAACTGACAGCTTGGTGAAGGTAGACAAGGAATTTGTAGGATTTAGAAAAGGACTTGATGGTTTCCTTTAATAAGAATGTATTTGATGTACTTTACACAGTATCCTGGACAACTCTGTATATTGCCCAATTACAACAATTCTTAACCCAAAAGTTAGTAAAGTAATAAAGACAGAGAAAAGAAGGAATTATGTATTAGCAATCTTTCACTTGCTCTGCTCAGTGTTTGGACCCCTAAATCAGGAGGACCTCCAGGCAAACAAATAGAGCAAGGAGACAAGCAATCTGGAAAATAAAGAGAAGTAGAAAGTGGTAAGAAGTAATTCCCAAAGAAGAAAGAAAGAACACAGGAGGAAAGTGAAAGAAGTGGGTGCAAACTTAATGTTAAGGTGAGTGGAGAACTCAAAAGCAAGGAAAATTCACTTCATACACCATTACTGTCCTGCATTCCACAGACTAACCACATATTGTTTGACACAATAATGCTTCCTAGCTCCATTTCTCTGTGTGTGTGTCAGTATTTTCTAACTAGAAAATCTGCAAGTAAAACTTTCTAATCTACCTGTTTCAGAGCATTGGCTTGTCCTTTTTTTCTCTATTTCTCTTTTTCTCTTTGTTCTTATGGGCTGCATAGCCAGATTGAAATATGTTTATCTTGACCACACAAACGTACCACCACAAGCGTTCAAAGAGTAAATTGTACTTTCTGACAGTGCTCTAACAAGTACATAACAACATACATATTTAAGAACATCAGGTAAAATTAATTAAAAATAAGAACAAGATCAAAAACCTCCAAGAAAATGAGATACTTCATACCACACAGTTTTCTCTGTGTTGAGATAGAAGAAGGAAGCTACCTGATCAGTATTCATTGCTGCTCACATCAGGTCATAAATTTTCTCCACCAGAAAATAATAAAATTCAACACAGACATAAGAGCCAATTAAGAAAAAATAAAACACTCTACAGATAAAACAGAGGTCTGTTTATACTTTCTGTCCTGGATCTGCGCAGTCATAACTGTATCAGCTGTAGAGTATGTCTACCTGTATTGGGTTTGTGGGGAAAGGTTTTGGCGGTGGGGGACTACAGTTGTGGCTTCTTTGAGAAGCTGCTAGAAACTTCCTCCTGTGTCCAATAGAGCCAATGTCAGCTGGCTCTGAGACAGATTTGCTGCTGGCCAAGGCTGAGCTCATCAGCAATGGTGGTAGCACCTCTATACCCCTAGAGCC
This sequence comes from Rhynochetos jubatus, assembly GCA_027574665.1. Taxonomy (NCBI): domain Eukaryota; kingdom Metazoa; phylum Chordata; class Aves; order Eurypygiformes; family Rhynochetidae; genus Rhynochetos; species Rhynochetos jubatus. The sequence continues at coordinate 17,792,576 of CM050652.1, forward strand.
CATGAAGGGTAACAGTGGAGCACAGACCCACCCTACAGCTGATGGACTACCCCACACCAGACCAGGGGATGCCCAAAGAAGGCTGTGACCCTGTGAGAAAGCTCCTGGCAGGATTTGTGGCCCTGTGGAGAGAGGAGCCCAGGCTGGAGGAGGTTTGCTAGCAGGACTTGTGACTCTGTGGAGGACCCATGCTGGAGCAGGCTGCTCCTGAAGGACTGCACCCCATGGGAGGGACCCACGCTGGAGCAGTTCACGAAGAACTGCGGCTCATGGAAAGGATTCACATTCATGGAGGACTATCTCTTATAGGAGGATGTCATGGTTTAACTTTGACCAGAAAAATACCTGAAGCCACTCTCACACCCCCCTACTCCTGAAGCGGAGGGGAAGAATCAGAGAAGAAAGACAAGTAAGCTCATCAAATTGAGATAAGAACCATTTACGGATTAAATATAAATGAATAATAAATATATATATAAAATAAATATATAACAATACTACTACTATGTAACTAAAACAATACAAAATAAAGCACATTATATAATTGCTCACCAACTGCTGACCAATACCCAGCCAGGTCCCGAGTAGCAAGGGTCAGAGCCAGACCATAAGAGCCGGAGCCCTAGAGGGATCGTAGCAGAATCTGAGCAAACCCCATGAGCAATAGCACGACCGGGAAAGCCAACCAACCAAACAATTCACTCATGAATGAGCCAGCAAAGGAGTTAGCAAAGCAGGTTAGAAAGAAGTTAGTGAAGCAGTTAAGGAACCAACATAAGAATATAATGGCCCCTGAGCCCACCCTGTGCTTCAGTACCGAGCATGCTGAACTATGGAATGAAATACTCCTTCAGCCAGTTTGGGTTAGCTGTCTGAACTGTGCGTCACCCCCCCGCCCCACCACCACCACCACTGCTTGTAGTGAGAAAGTTGGGAATGCAGCTGCAATATCAGAAACTGAGAAAGACCTTGAATTTGGTTCAGGACAGCACCAGCTGAAAAGACACCTTATCAGTACTTTTCTCAGCGTAAATCCAGAAACAGCTTTATACCAGGCACTGTAAAGAAAGTTAACTCTTTCCTGACTAAAGCCAGCACAGAGAGACCCCACACTGGAGCAGGGTAAGAATATGAGGAGTCCTCCCCCTGAGGTGGAAGGAGCAGCAGAGACAATGTGCGATGGACTGACCACAACCCCTATTCTCTGTCCTCCTGTGCCACTGGCCCAGAGGAGGAAGAGAAATCAGTAATAAAGTTAAGCCCAGGAAGAAAGGAAGGGACTAGGGAAACTGTTTTTAGGACTGGATTTTATTTGTCATTATCCCACTCTGCTTTGACTGGTAAAAATGAAATTGATTTTTCCCCAGATTTTGCCTATGATAGTAATTACTGAGTGATTGAGTGATCTCCCCCTGTCCTTGTACTAACTCACGAGCCTTTTGTTTTATTTTCTCTCCCCTGTCCATCTGAGGAGGCAATTGATAGAGCTGCTTTGATGGACACCTGGCCTCCAGCCATGGTCAACCCAATGGACTACTTCAGTGTATTTCACCCTTTACAAAAACAAGCTCTGTTACAACACCTTCCTGTTCTAGCGGGTCTGTCCTTCTGCATGGGACTCTATTTCTCACTTGGTTGTCAAATGTTACGGGACATCACTTCAAAGGCACACAGGATAGATTGTGGAAGATTGGACAACATGTCCAACACTGCTCAGGAGTTTTAATTTAGTTTTCTTCTAAAAGTATGAACCAAACCACTCAGTTTCTTCACAAGCCCATTGGAGGCCTATCTCCCTGCAAGACCTGGCTGTCACAGCTGTCTTGAAAATTCCCCATGCTACTGGTGGTGCAAATTCTTTGCTACATTTCCTGCACCGTAGTACTTCATGAGATCTGCTCTTACCAAGAGGCAACAAACTGCCTCTCAAGTGCCTAGTGTGCATGATACCACAGTGCTTCAAGACCATCCTGTGCATCCAAGCTTGGCCATGGTGGGCCTGCTGCCAAGGCTTACTTGGAGGGGATCTTCAAGGATACGAGTCTGTGCAACATCACTAACAACAAAGTGGACCATTATGATGAAGAACATCTTATTAGTCATAATAATTCTCTTATCCAATGGGAAAGTATTTCAAAAGCTGTGGTGTGGTTTCCTAACAGCTGGAAAGGTACACTACACCTAGATTCACGCCAGGATGTCCTAAGCAGACATAAGGGACCAAGTCCTTTCCCTTTAGCAGGTCCTGAATCTTGCCTCAAGGGTACCTGGGTTCAGGCTTGATAGCTTGATGTAGTTCTGAGTTTGGATGTGAATACAAGCTCATACTCACACTCAACAGACAATCCCTTGTTATAGCCACTGGTGTTAACAGTTCCCTGGCGATGCAACGTCTGATACACAGCAGTCCTGGATGTGACCCCTGGCCAACGTAAAACACATTTTCCTGTTAATGATTTGTTAATAAATAATTCTAATACCTCTCTCCTGGTAATGTTCACAGAAACAAACAAACAAACAAACAAAAAAACCCCACACCACCAAAACCAACAAACTCACAAATATTTATATTTTGCCTTCTGTCTTTCTTGGTTGCATCACTTCCCCTCAGGCAGAAACAAAATAATTGTTTGAATCATAACCTTTGTTTACCTCTATTTCACACAGCTTTAGCCACTCGCTTTACTCACTCACAAATTTTCCTCTGTCTCTCTATTTCTGGATTTCTTCTTTTTAAACACCATGAAATGTTATTTGGTGGTGAATTGGAGCTCATTATTTTAATTACAAATAGGTGCGTTAATGAATATTGGAGAAAAACACTTTGAGAACAGGGAAGAAGTTTAATACAGTCACACATCTAGCAATATCTACTCTGTCATAGAAGAAGTTACATTGGAAGGAAAGCTTTTGAGGCCAGTAACTTCCTCAGTCTAGAGGTCAAGGTTTTCAGGGAAGAACGGTCTTGGAGACAGACAGCAAAGTAAACTGCTCTGTAGACTTAACCAAAGCTCTAAATTCTGCCTGTTGTCTTCAGGGACAATTTGTCAGACCCATATAAACTTCATCTGTTTTTTCCCTCAGGGAGAAGATGAAGTTTAGTGAGACTTAAATCCTCAAAAAAGTTTTAACTTGTCTTTGTTACTAATAAAATTGTGATTCTGTCCTTCATTCTTATTCAGCAGATCTATCTGTTGAGCTCAAATCCATGTCTCCCAAAAGCAATTTTTTTCATTTTATGTGATCAGTCAAGTTTCTTGACAGGACTTACATTTCTATAAGGAAATGCAATGATATATTTAAATATGTTTTTGAGTAAAAATACCTAAACTTGGCTGTTCTTATAACACACTGATTTCCAGTTATTGCCTAGAAAGTGAAAGTCAGCTCAGAGATTAATGATACATAAATTGCAAAATAAAAATAATAATTTAATAAAATTCCTCTTTAGAGACACATGATTTCAATTCACCAGCCACCTCAAGCAGAAATTGGAATTCTATTTTCTTTTACTTTACTTCCACTTATTCCATAACATACATATCCCAGGCAGGTCTGCTATACATCTTCATCCTTTTTTTCTCCCTCTCTTCTTCTCTGCCTGGGTTGTGACTTAGGCTGTCAAGACCTTAAAGCCACATACTTTATTAGTCTGTATTTCAAATAATGCAGTTTCTTCTTTCTCCTTCCCCTTAGGCTTTATAAGATGAAAGCAGGAGTTAATATTACTTTAAAGAAGAGAAATAATTTACATTTGAAGCCATGTAGTGGAAATGTCACACTGGAAGCCTTGGACTGATGATATGTTTCACAGCTTTTGTGTGACTCAAAATGATGGATTTTGTCTATGGCAGTCTTAGTGGTAATGATACTGTGAAACTTATGGATAAGTAACAAGGTGAACTTAAGGTTAAGCAAGTTACTCAAGGATAGTCTGAGCATGTTAACTGTGAATTTCCTAGCTTTCATCATCTTGCATTTTCCATAGTTTGTATTCAAGAATACTGCCGTATGCATTATGTGGCATTTACTGACTTACTCTTCATATTTGTATGTTGCTGCATACTTTTGTGGAAGCATGTGTATGCTATTTCCACATCAGGTGTGTCATAGGCATGCCAAGGCACTAAAATGGTACTGGCACTCTTTAGAGTAGACAGGTCTCTCTTCTTCCCCACACCAGAAGTAATCAGGTAGCAGACAGCTGTGGCTACTTGTGTGCAAATGGGATAAGGAGAGAGATCTCAGGCCCTGGATTAACAGTTGAACAGTCTGCAGGACTTGTCACAGCTTTACAATATGGTGTCTTGTCATCTTACCATGTCACGGAAGTCACTCTCAGTAGCAGAGTATTTCCCTTCTTCAGACAGCACCTCTCGCACTTCCATATGGCACATTCCTTGCTCCCTCTAGGGAATATAGCAGGGGGACAGAAGGGCAGGAACCTGTTTCCTCCTTTCCCTTGGGTGAACTGCCTCACAGCACAGCACGTTTGCTTTGCTCTTGTCTTGCCTTCTCTCCTTTTCCTGTAAGCTCTTATCTCCTTAGTCAACCCAAGTCCTTTACATCGTTAAGCGACAGTAACCTTTTACTTCTGTGATACTACGTTGGTATTATTCCTATTTGTAGTGCTTCTTTTATAACTGTCTTCACATGCAACCCACACACAGACATCTCTCTTGTATTCAGCATGCTAGAAATAATAATTTCCTGTCACACATTTCCCATTCAAATGTAGTATTTATTTTTTTTTTTAATTCTAAAAAAAACAGAATTATATAAATAATCTTAATTTTTATTTTAAAAATCTAAAGTACAACGTTATTTTTAAACATGCCTGACAAATACATTACGATTAGGACTGAGGACAGTTGAAGAGAATTTTTCTATTATTAAAGAAAATCATAAGAAGTGTAAATAAATAGTCTTTAGAGGCTGTAAGAAAAAAGAACTTGAGTTTAAACATGACTTTCACGCTTGTTTTTTGTATCCCTTGCCCTTAAAACATTCACAACACACCATGTTTCTGGAGACTTCTTTTAAAGTGTTCTGCTATCCTTGGTTTCAGAGGGAGGCAAAAGCTCTTGAAACTCCCCTACAATAAGACACCAGTTTTTCTTTTGGTCTTCTGTTTCATATTTTATCAAACATTACAGGATTTTACGGCAATTTAACTGGACTTAAGATATCACACTAGGAGGACATATAAAAGCTAAAGCAATTTAATACCAGAGATTACAGAGACAGGTTGTTAAAGGGCCATGGGACCTGAACTGCATTGCAGGAAGAGTACATTTTAAGGAGTATTAAAGCTTGGTAAGGAATATGGCTTACATTCATCTTTCTAAAATTCAAATGTAAATTTACATTACCATTTCAGCAACTCTCTGGCTACAACATAAATGCCCCAAACAAAGATTAAATTGCTAACAAATATACTTTGGATTTTAAGTTACTCTTTGAAACAACAGAAAATAGTGGAATGTAAAAATTATGATAATATTAGAGTCTTAGGGAACTATTAAGAAAAAGGATAAATTACAAAACCATTTAAAGGATGACCAGAGATACCAAGATCTTTTAATGGGAAAATGTCCCTTCCTGACTTCTTACTAACCATATAAAACAAATGACCATATCTTACCAAGGCTATGTACACCACTAACAACAAGAAACCCATAAAAAATGTAGGGATCTTTCAGTATAAGGTTTAAAATCTTTTATGTAACATCTGCTTCAGTGCCAGAACCCCCTTGTGTTCTATCCTGGAACCGACTGTTCCAAAGATAGTTGTGTAATACTCGATATCACAAATCATGTAGAAAACAAGATAATAACCATGACAGTCCAGTCTTTCATTTTTCTGTTTCATAGTTTCTGAAGAACCAAAGAGGGTTCTGTTTCCTCTCCATATATATATGGGAGGTAAACATCAAAGCAGCATGAATATAATCATGCTAAAGCACAACTTATATGTGTGGAAAAAACAGCTGGATTATTTAATGTAAAATTCACCAAAACACACAATTTGCAAGTTGCTGTGCCTTAGAGAGAAAGGAGACAGCGTTTGATGTTTCAGCAGTAAAGCAATTTCCACATAGATTTCATGAGAAATCTTTGTGACTTAGCAGTTTTGTAGGACAGGTTTAGCAGACACAATTCCAGAATTACAACTCTTCCTTTTACATTACCAGCAGCTGATTGTATGTCATTAGCTTTAATTATAAATGTGAAGATTTTCTTGATTTCAGGACTGGTGATACAAAGTCATGAGCACTCTTGACTCCAGAGTGGAATTTCAGGAATGTATTATGAGAGTACTCAGGTCCTCCTGAGTCAACATCTTTGCCATTCACATGTTACTTAGGGACAGCCTTTGTAAATTAGCATCATATGGAAATTTTTTTATGAGGCTATTTAAAAATAAAACCTAGGATATTTGGGCTACAATTTACAATGAATTACATGAAAGGTATACTAAGTAAAATTTGGCAACAGACCTTTAAAATATGTGAAGAAGCAGAAATAGTCATAATGGACTCCTTATAGAATCAGAGAATGGTTTGTGTTGGAAGGGACCTTGACAGATGAGCTAGTTCCAACCCTCCTGACATGTGCAGGGACATCTTCCACTAGGCCAGGTTGTCCAAAGCTTCATCCAGCCTGGCCTTGAACACATCCACGGATGGAGCATTCACAGCTTCTCTGGGCAACCTGTTCCAGTGCCTCACCACTTTCTCTGTGAAGAATTTCTTCCTGATATCTAATCTAAATCTCCCCATTTTCAATTTAAACCCATTACTCCTTGCCCTATCACTACATGCCCTTGTAAAAAGTCCCACTCCAGCTTCCCTGTCGGCCCCTTCAGGTAATGGAAGGCTGCGATAAGGTCTCCCCAGATCTTTTTCTTCTCCAGGCTGAAGAAGCCCAATTCTCTCAGCCTGTCCTCATAGGAGAGGTGCTCCAGCCCCCTGGTCATCTTGATGGCCTCCTCTGGACTTGCTCCAATTAAGAGAAGATATATGAGAGTTAATGTAAATTCTAATAGCTCTTTCATCATTACCATGATCTATTACCTAAATGTATAATAAAAACTTGCTAAAAAACATCTTGTGGGTTATATGTCTGAAAAATAATCTGAGGAATATTTTTGTTACCAGATAGATGTATCCTTCTAGTGTATGAAGAAAGTGTTTCTTCTGTGTGTTTGTTATGTTTATGAATCTACAGTTTCATATGAATTCATAGATCTATACATGATTGACTGGAAAACAATTACGTTATGCCATGGATTTTAGCTCCGAAACAGCAGGCCTGTTATCTTAATACTAAATTGCTCCCAGGCTGAGGATGTATACACCAGGTTTAATCCACAAGTTAATTAAAATGACTGACTTAGAAGCCTTCTGAGAAAAATGAAAAATAAAAAAAAATTTAAAAAAAAAACCAAAACAACAAAAATCCACACAAAAAACCTAGGAGAGGACAAGTCAATTCCACCACTGCTGCTAGGGCAGCAATAATTACACTTTTGCCTTAGGTAACTGCTTTCTGTGTGTCAGGACTACTTGAACTGAAATGTTTCAAATGCACATGGCCGTTATTCCGAACCAGATGTCTTTGAATCAACACATTTATCTACAACACGGCTTCCCTAAAATACTAATAAATTTTTTCTTATTTTAAAATTGGAGTAACTGTTTATCTGAAACATTAAAAAGGATCCTAATTTTTTTGCTGCTGTTTAAAACAACTTTTTATTGATAATAATCTCACAATATTATTGCCAGCTAGGTCTGAAAGTCAGACCTCTTGCACAGCAGGCATTTTAGCTGATTATATAAAATGAGTTTTCTTGCCTATATGAACTACATGAAACATTCCAGAATGATTTTGCTATCAATTAGAAGTGAAGAAGCATGTGGTTTCTTGCAACAACTGCATTTTTTTAAAGCATAATTTTGATTTTTTTTAAGAACTGAAAGAGAAAATTTAGAATTCAACATTTCAATTCATAGCAAACAATTATTCTGTTCAAGTAAAAGTAAACTTGATATGTTATATGAAATTATATATTTCTTTAAAGAAAAAAAAAAAAAGCAAAATCAAACACTGTGATATTATTGATGTAAGTTGTGAAAACCAGTCCCCCAGATCTTTAGTATGCATAGGCTGTGGGGAGATTTTAAAAACAACAATAATAAACCACACCTTCCCTGCAAAAAAATCCACAAAGCACCACAAGCTCTGCCTGTGCTATAACATATGCACATAGTTTGCAAAGTAAAGCATACGAAGTAAGCCTGTATACATTTGGTGCAAAGAGAATCTAAATTGAACAGAACTGGCAGACTCACCTTCCTGAGTACTTGAGAAAGTAGAGACAATAATATTGTTCACATGAGTAAACATTTCAAATAGGTAGTGATTACACATTTTAAGTGGTATCATTAGTTGTTTCAGAATAAAAGCAGGAAGTATTTAACTACATTGTTGAGAAATAAATATTTTTGCATGTAATTTTCTTGAGCATTTTCTTATCGTAGAAATCTGAGCAAGTTGCAAATGACTCTGAAACTTTTTTTTTTTTTTTTTTTTTTTTTGTGATAAAAGCAGTAATTACACAAGTATCATTATCTTCCAGTAACTGTGAAAAGAATGCTAGATAGTTTAAGAAGCTATTTTGGTTTTATTTTCACTCTAGATATGTCTCTAGTCTTTCACTGTTAGCTATCTGTTCTGCACCTGGTGAAATTGATAAGAAGCACTGTTGGGCAGGCAGATAAGTACGTGCTGTATGATAATAGAGTGAAAACATATTAGAATTTCGAAGATGTTTGTCTTATATGTACATTTACATGTAAATCCATAATCAGCCCCTTATGTTCAATGTGACTTAGCATTACCCATAAATCAATTGTTAAATTGTAACACTAGAGTTTCAAAATGTTTTATGTCCACAAGAGCAAGTTTTGATCTCTGCAAAATTAGGTAAAATCAGAATAATCCCAAAGATTTAACTGAACCAGAATTGAACCCATAGGATTTATTACAAAATGGAAAAACATCTATAAATCCCTTTTCATGGCTGTTGCTTTAGAGGAAAAGATAAGGGATGCAAACAGAGATAAGGACAATATTCATGGAAGAAAAAGCATTCAAAACTTTTACACTGTTGAATTGTAGAATTCTGCATTTTCTGAGTTTATATTTTAAATTATGAATTCAGATTAACTTTGTTATGACTGTGAACACCACGTATATTCTTACTTCTCCTAAATATTATTTCACTTTTGTAAACAATTCAGATTCAGTATTTGATGTGCATGATATGTTGCAAGTTAAATCTGCCACTTTATAGAACTGTATGTCATCCAGTCTGATATTTTAAGCTCATGAACTTGGCTTTCAGTCTGTTATACTCAATAAGTAAGACTTCATTGCTTTTTGCCCACCTTGAAGGTCCACATCCTCAAAATTAGAAGCCAGTGTTAGAAGATTTATCCCCAAAATACCTAGTTATCTTATTTTTCAGTTGCCTTATAACTCAATGGCAAGCCTTGCCTTCTACTCAGTGCTAATTCAGAAGTTTAACTGATGTTTAAAAATACCATTAAATTGATGTCTCAACCACTGTAAATCCAAGATAGCTTTCAAAAATTTCTTAAATAAAAATGCTGCCGTTTCCAGCTGCCTAAACCCCCCTATTTTTACCACCTAACTCAGATTGTTTTGAAGAAAAAAAAAAAAAAAACCAAAACACAAAAAAAAACCAAAACAAACAAACAAAAACAAAAACAAAAATCCAGAACAATTAATTGGGTTTTATTACTTCAAAAGCAAAAAATTGTGTTTCACGTAGTAGGAAAGCAAAGGTTATTCTTGAGCTATCTTATACTTTCCCCCTAAAACTTGTGCATACATTTTTGGGCATGTTTGGGAGTGGAATTAAGTTACTTTAAAATCCATCACTATTTTAGATGCCTAGAGCATCACACCTAGTCTCCAGCTTCCTCTGCAAATGAATATGTTTTCTCTCTAAGTCCCAGGACCTATGTGTGAACTCCAAGCAAGTGATTCAGGTACTTAGCACTAGAAAACCTGTCTAGGTACTGGAGGAGATCCTGAGCAGCCTGTTTGGTTTTGTAGTGCATGAAAAGACATGTCAGTTGTGCTTCTTATTTCTAGAGCACAACACTAAGGTGTGTTAAGGGTTTCCATATATAACTTTTCTGGGAATCATTCTGCAGAGTAACTGCCTTTCTGGTCTTGTCTGCCTTTGGACAAGAGAGGGAGGACAAAGAGGAGTCAGTGAGGAGCAGATGCGTGGTCTTTTGTTCCCAGCTGGGCCTAAACCAGGACAATGTCTAAGGAATTTTAATTTAGTCTTCCCTTTGTTGGCTGAAATAAACATTGGTTTATTTCGGTATGAATAAAGTGTCATTCTGTTGGGAAGTTGACTAAGAAGCATTTTTGAGAAACTACTTTTCAATCCAAATGCTCAATTCTATTACATATTATATAATTTAACAACCATACTCTTTCAAGGCTCTATAAACATGGTCTGTGTGTAAAATGAGTTCTAAAAACTTCTAGTATATTTACCAAACACCAGAAACTGACAAAAAATATTTAGTATATTTTTTTCTTCTCTTTTGTCCACTCATAAAAATATATTTTCTTTGTTGAAACTATATAGCACACAGAAGTTAAATCCCTGCAGCACACTTTTTTTTTTCCTGAACACTTTTTATTCTGTGTTAACTTGGGAGGGGAATGAGGCAAAGGGATAAAAAAATTTACGTTAAAATATTAGATGAAACAGGAAAAGGACTTTTCTTTTTGTGTTTAGGGCAAAAAATCTTATTTCAGTGTCTTTTATGCTTTAATTGTATGATGTGAGCTAAAAGAACAATGATGTGAAATGTATTACACACAGAATTTTTATGGATTTTTGGGTGGGTTGGTGTTGGGATATTTTTGGTTGGGTTGTTTTTTGGTCGTTGTTGTTATTGAATTGGCTATCTGATGGCATGCTCAATCATATTATGGACATGCTTGCTCATTTTTCATCAGCCAGCCATTAACAAAATCCCTATAGCATGAATTGACTTTGTGGGCAATGATTTCAGTGTGCAATAAAACGTCTCTAAATTTGTCCACTAACTTGAAGCCAGAAAAGTGCCATTTCCAGGTGAAAATGCTATTTTGCAATGTCTGTTAACTGTATTTTGCACTGCATATATTCATAACCATTCAATTCAAGCTTTGTCTTTAATTCATAACCTGAAATAGAGTCTCACAGCAAAATCTTTTGCTAGATTAAAAAATGCAAATTCCTTTATTCTGTTTGTTTTGAAAATCCAACTATATTAAGACTAAGCAGGTAGGCATGTCATTTTGAATATCAATATTTTCCTCAGAATTTAAAAAGAAAATGGTATAAAATTACACTAACCAAGTGACAAGCTAAAATATGTAGCGTTACATTGCAAAGCAAGCCCGCCTGTCATATCTGGCAGAGGGGTCTTGGCATCCATTCTGCTTTCCTCTGCATCTATCATCCCAACATCAATGAAGCTTAAAACAGCCACTGAAATCATAGACTAGAAGGATTTTTAAGTCTGAATTCACGAGTAAACTGCATTTGAAATCTTTACAAAATAATAAAAAAAAAGTATAGAACATTTACATATAGAATTTGGTACCCAGATGCAACTATGACAAATAACTGAGAACTTGTGCTAGTGAATTAGCATTACAATGTCAAACTGATGATAGAACCATATTTTCAGACAAAGGAGAAATGTCTCAGTGGTTGGAACAGTCATAGAGTCTGACCACACATTATAAACCAAAGCTTTATTGAGGCAGTAGGAAAGACGAGAAAAAATGTAACTCAATCACGAAATGCAAGCACAAGGTCAAAAGCAATGTCATGGTTCCAGTGGACTGCCAGGGACACTTGGTGTCCAGGTTATTTGGCAGCAACAGCCGATCATGCAAATGTTTTTGAATGTGGGTAAGAGTTGCGTCGCCCCTTGGCTTAACCAAGGAGTGGTGGTGATGTGATTGGAAGCATGCCCTACATGAATAATGTGGGCAGCATCCTGCCTACACTGTCAATGTTGGGCAGGGGGCAGGGTGTCAGTCTTCCAGTTCAGTATTTTAACATCTAGAAAACAGAAATTTTTCAAAAGGCAAACACTGAAACCACTAAATACATAAAAATGTTACACTATCCCAGCACATAGTATGAACAGTTACTATCTGAATTGTGATATAGATATGTATAGAACCGTTATGGCTTTAATTCAGCAATGGACTTAAGTTTCTATCTTGCATCAGACTGTGAGAGGCTTTCCAAACTGTGATGATTCATGTTTGTAAAGATGCCACCTGCTTAAATGCTCTTCTGAGGGGGGTTCTACAAAAAAAACCCCCACAGAACCAAGTATGAAAGCGGCACTCCCTGGTCCTGAATGTCCATGCAAGATCTTCAGCATTTGTTAACCAGGATATTAATGCCCACTGCGTGATAAAATACACCCTACTCACTGTCTATCACTTCTGTGTACCTACTTTGGAAAATATTTCTGCCATGTCTTTTATTAAAGCATGCAATCTATTTATGCATCTTTCTGAGAAGGCATTTTGCAATGCTTATAATTCCTCACAACCTTCATTCTTTCCAGTCAGTATCTAGAGTTCAGTCTGCCTTTTCTGAGAAATATCCATGAGAAGATCATGACAATACAATATGGGAATACTTCAGACTTCTTTGATGTCTCTCACATGGTTAAGAGCAAATTGTGGCAACAGTAAAGGAAGCCACTCAGATGGCCATTGATCTTTCACTAGGTCAACTATATTGAAGTTGTGTATCTTGGTGATGCAACTTGATCTTTGATAACATTTAGCTGTGAAGTCCTGTTGACAGGACCTTGAGACCTGGCAAAGTGTCACTCGCAAACTGATATTGTTGTTTTCTCTCAAGCCAATACCGCAGGATGCTAGGACACAACTAGTCAACAGTTCCTTCGATCTCAAGTAAGGTGAACTGAGGAGTCCCACAGGATTCAATACTGTAACTTATTCTGTTCCAAATTCTTTTTGTCCATAGCTGTATATCTGGGGATCTGGAGAAATTCTGAGGTTGTACATCTTTTTGTTTGACCTAGACAGTGTTTTCTTCCTTAAGGCTCTTTTCAGTCTGGCAGAGGTTGAAGCCTGAATGCTACCCAGTTGGATGAAGTTCAACCCAGATAAGGCATCTGTCATAGCAACTGGTGGAGGGAAACACAGTTTCACTGGCAACATAATAAGCTTTTCAATCAAATCAGGGTTTCTGTCCAATCACTGTCAAACTACCCCAATGCTATGGGGGAGGTGTTTTGGAATCACCACACCTTCCACAATATTGCTGTGATCCATTCATCCTTGATTTTTGATGCTTGACTTCCTTGTAGTAGTGGTCTGACTCAGCTCCTGTGAATCCTTCAGCTGACTCCACTGAGGATTGGATCAGGCTTTATCCAAAGAGGCCCTTAGTACAGTCTGATTGAGCTGGTACCTCCTGCATGAGGCTAGGGAGAGAGAGGCAATATTCTACCTGGTCTCTGCAACGTTTGCACGGTACTATGGCATGCATGTGAATTTGAAACTGCTAACCACACTCTAAAAGCCAAAGTTATCCTACAAACAAATTTGAAGTTTGACTTCCTATCATGCTGGAGATGGTTATCTCAAGGGAAAAAGTCATCAGAGAGGTAAATGTCAGGCACTCTCTGGAACTGACTTGAAACAGAAACATATTCGATCATTTCTATGCCTGGACAGAGTTCCAAATGACATCTCTCTGTTCTGGCTTTCTGCTGATGGTGGACTTGAATACCCCAGGCATTTAGCTGACTGGTCACTTCTTTCAGTGTTGTCTCTTTCTTATAAAGCTTCCTACACAGATGAGGGCATGGAATCTTGCCTTTTCATTATGAAATATTACTGCCACAATTTCAGACATATAGAAGTGCACCTAACTGTCACATGGAATAATTAGTACGTTTTTCTTCAAATAAATTATTTTCCAGATACTTTAAGACATCCTGTAAAAAAGCTGGATTGCAATAGTTACTGTATTAAGTTGTGAAGATATTTTTAATCTTTTTTAAAGAAAGGAGAATCTCAAGCTTTCACTTTTAGGTAACAGAAATGGTCCTTTTTCTCCATTAGCCTGTATGTCATGCAATCACAGAAGAATTAATTCAGCTCACTAAACATTAGCTATTCAGTGTGATTTGAGATGTTGTAAGGTACTGCAATGTCTACATGAGACTGACAGATATGATTGAAGGCCTCTGGGAGATGAAGACTGAAGGCCAGAAACATTACTATGACATTTAAAAAATATAAGACACAAAGTCAAACAATTCAAAAGTTAGGCAAATGGATAACCCACATGCTTTTTGAAACTTTTGAAACAATTCTTTTCATTTTGAAGTTCTGAAACTTCTAATCATAATGTATTTTAAAGTGGGAAAATTTTAGTCATGATGCTAATTAAACCCTGTTACTGACAAAAACTGCTCAGGTTTTATTTATGTGCTGAAATAAAATTAATCTGTTCTGATTTACATATTTACAATGTAAATTTCAACATCTGAAACAGGTTTTTAAATACAGTCAAGAGAGAAATAAGGAACTTCTTGAATGAGAATAATAAAACCTGGTTTAAGTACCTTTTTAAGATGAGGACATTCATTCTTCATGTCATGCCATGAGATCGTTACCTCTTTCTAGCTTTCTTTCCCAATCTGCCCCTTGGTACTATCAAATGAGTATGCTGGAGGATCTGCTATGGCTGTCCTGAATGTGAATTTACAACTCTGATAGATAAGAGACATTGAAATATTATTAAATGCTGTCCTCATAATCAGATTAAAAGAGAAAGTTTTCTCAAAGGAGAGTAAAAAAATCAAAGCATAAAGATCCAGAGTTTAATGTTACATATGTTTTGGACACATCAGTCTGTGACGCTTGCTTCTACCTACATCCCTTCCAAAATTTCTGACTTTGCCTTTTCATGTTGCCCTGGTACTTTGATATATTTGTCTTTTTTTTTTTTTTTTAATTTTATTTTTATTTTAACACAAATTGCTTTTTGAAGAATTCAGCAATGGTCTCACCTAAAAGTTTGTTCAGTTTCAAGATGGTGTCTCATTTTTTAACCAATAAAAATACTTGAAGTAGATTTATGTTGTGCGTTTAACTGGATCAGATCCCTTGGGTAGAAACTGTAGATAGTCTTCCCATGTAAGTTTATCATGTCTTATGCTGTCAGAACTGTATCAAAATATTTTAATGGTGTTGTTATGATGGTGGTTTACAGAGTGTTCTTCTTTAACACTACATGAAAGCAAAACTCCTGCAATTGGGTAAAATAATGATTCATGAAATCTTCCAGAAAAAAAAGGCTATTGTACTGTTGTTTTCATTTTAGACTGTATTGGCAACAAGATCAAAGAAATGAGAGAAATACATGATATATCTCCTTCTTTCTTCCAAGCTGTCAGGATGAAGAGATCACTGCAGAGCTATCAAGGATTGTCAGTTTGATTTGTTTGGGTTTGGTGGGGCTTTTCTGTAAGTGCTGTTTTGTTGTTGCTGCTTTTTGATTTTACAATCCTTGCACGAAGTGGCCCTAAACATCAGGGCAGATCAGAAGAGGTTTTTCTCCTGTCCTCTGAGGGGACTGGATATCCAGAGATATCAGCCTTACTATCTATAGAGCCTATCTTCTGACATGTGAGTTAGAGATCTCTAGAGACATGTAATACTGTTTCAGCATAAACCCCCCCATTGTTAATAATCCTCCACCACACAGTCTTCAAAGCAGAATGGTTTTGAATAAACACAAAAGACTGGACAATAGTCTAACACATACATACCTTTGCTACCAAATTACATGTCGGGACAAGAGGATGCTTACTAAATACCAGAGGTGGCAAGAGATTGTAGAGAAGATGATTGCAACGTCAGAAGTGTGCCTTTTGCTCTTAGTAAGTATTTTTGTCTCTTTTTTTTTGTTTTACTTACTGCTGAGTGCTACTAAACCTCCCAGCTGTTCTATTACATGATGTACGGTACTAACAAATAATACCATTAGAAGGCTGTGTTTTTTTAAGCCACCAACTTCAAGTGTGACTGCAGCTCACAGTATGTGGTAAGCATAGTGAGTTTCTTAAAAGCACTAAAGGTGATTAACTGCTGCCTTCTCTTTCAGCACATTAGTCAAAAGTAATCTTACAAATGTTCCAAGCAGGCTAACATGTAGCTTCTGCTCTTGTGGATACAGTATAGGTGACAACGTTTGACTTGGCAAGCTCCATAGTGTTTGCTGTCAGAGTAGTCTCCTGTGCCAATAGCATGTTCATTCTACATCAACTGCTTAAAGGACTACAGTGCTGTCATTCTTAGGCTGACTTTGCCAATGACTTCTGTGAATTGCTTACAGCAACATTCTTTGATGTGATATAGATTTTCCTTTCAAATTTCGTTTATGCTTAGATTCACAAAAGCCCCTAGATACCCAGAGCAGCACTTTCCCAAAATTCAAGAAACCCAGTCCAGCCACAACTTCTTTCAGGTGCTTAGAAATTTATAGATGCCTATGTTTTCAGTACCTTCAGAAACGAAATGTGTACTCCTGTGGACATATGGGGACTTAGATCAGGGTTGGGCATTGCAATTTCCTGTTTATTCCTCTCATAAACCTATTTCATATATTATCTGTGTCTGTAATTATTTTTTCTAGTAAGAAACTCATGACAAATGTGAAGAAATCACACCCACATTTTAAAGCATGTCACTGTACTAATATATGCAATATTTCTGAGAAGAGAGAGAGAAAGCAAGCAAAGATAGGCATGACTAGATAAAGGAGGCACTAACGAGGAAGATGAGAGAGATTCTGATCCCTGTTGCTAACATAACTTCTCCTTTCTTTCTAAAACCAGCACTGAACAACTTTCATTGTAGGGACAACTCTCCCCTAATCTCATGTAATTGATGAAAGTCCTCAAAAGTAATCATGATGCCTCTGCTTTCCCATCACCCAAACCTTGATTTCTTTCTCCTGTCATTTGTGAGAGAGCTTGCTTCAGTAGTCTTTACAAACCCAACAGCAGTAGGAGTGAGAGAATGTGAGACTGAGTACCAAACTGTTCAACAGCATCCCATGTCAGTGTGTTGTCTTGGAAAACATTTAGTTATTCACAGGGTTTGGTGGTATGCAAGTCAGGATTCTGGAGAACTTGGCAGTGTCTAAATTTTGGACTTCAGGTTATACACACAGGTGAACATAAGCAGAAATTTCATACACACATCAAAGCTGCAAAGCTTTCAAAAAATGTTGCCCTGGGTTTAAATCTATCTTCTATATGAAAAATAAAAGTTGTCCTTATATGGCATGCAGATACTGTACTCATTAAGTTGTCTAGAGAGCATACAGATGCCTGCCTCTTCAACTGTAGAATAGCTATGTTAGCAGCAAAAATTTTACTCCGTGTTTTGTCCTCATTTCCTATATGGGGCTGTGGAACACTGTAGGTTATAAAGCAACATAAGCAAGAGTTTTAAAATTATTTAAAAAAAAACCAAAAAACTAAGATCATTGTTTTCTTTTGGGAGTAGCACAGAGTTGCTGCATTTTGAGTTACCTCACACAAAGAATAAATCTGTGAGTATTCAGGATGGATGGATCCGGTCTTCAGTTTACACTTCTCTCACACAAAAGATATGAAAAACTAGACTCCATAAACCAGGAAAAGTATAACACCTTTTTCTAGAAAGTTGTCCTCTCTTCCCTAGTAGCTGCTAAAATCTCTGACTAACATCTTAAACAGCACAAACAAGGTACCAGAACATAAGCAACCCTCTCTGTATCAAGCATCTGAATTGCCATGGTGTAATGCTACAGCTCCACATCTCACCTCACTATATATTCTCTACTTCTCTCTTTCCCACAATTAAAATATCTTGGGGGATGTAACCTCTGGTCACCTGATCTTGCTCAGAAGTTTGGAATAGTACAGTTTAGCATCAGAAAGCAGCCATTTCTGTATCATTCTGTCACTCCTTCTGTGCTGATGGCACTCAGCCCTTCCAGTTAGTAACTGCATTGCATACCTCACTTGAATAAGAATAAAAAAAGAACTCAACTTTAAAATTTAAAATATTGTCTTATCAAGACAATAATTTCAAAGGTGCTAAAATTGATGCACATCCTGTGAACAAAATCTGGCTTGTCTGGCCTTCCCCAAGTTTATAGAACATTCAGCTTAAATTTCTCATGTCTTCACATTTAGCTAATCTCCTATATTGTGACCAAATTGAGTTCCGATGAGAGAACATTCTGTTACTTAATTGTTCCTGTAAATTCTTTTATTCTCCTTGAGAAGGATATAATAAATGATAGAACTAAAATTATGTTTCTATCTTGGCAATCAAAGATATAATACATGAGTATCCATGAAGAAACTTGACAATTCAAAATATAGAATAAAATCTTGTTCTGTGAATCATCAAGGATTTCATTCTTTTCATTCCATGGGCCTGAAAAGTTCAGAAGTATTTACATTAGATATAGAGGCTTTAATGCTTCAATGTTCTATTTTTCATCTTAATCAAAATGCATTGATCAATGCAAAGGCTTAAATCAGTGCACAGAAAATAGATATTAGAGTATTTTACAGCATCTGCTATTTTTTTATTTCCATAAATGATCTACTGATTATTGTGATATATCTCACGTGCCTGTATAAACTGATGATGCTGTAATTTACTTCAGATTGTGTTAACATGAATGAGAAGGTATTATAAGATGCCTTTAATTGAGTTCAAGTTGGTTCACTGGACATAAAATGATGTTAAATGAAATTTTAGTTTACAGCTAAGTGGTTTATTACTTAGCTGTAAATCAAATTGGCTCAAATTGTTAAAAGTTAAGCATCAAAACAAGTGAAGGTGAAAATGGAAATTAACTGCTTCTGGTGTGTGAGTTCACATTTTTAGCTTCTGTTTGTACTGTATTTGTTGATAATGTCAGTACAATGAAGTTAAGAAAAAAATCTTAGACAAGAAATTAGATCTATGACAACATAATAGAATTATTTTAGATGCAATGAAGAATTCTACCCTTACTGAAGAAGAACCTTCTTTAAGAACATCTACATAGTACTGAACATTGTGATCTGAACGCTTGGTACTGCTTCCTACATGGTAACTATCACGGATTATGGAGGAGAGGAAGAAAACATATGAATTAATGCTACATCTAAGCAGCCTATGGGTGCAGTTGGTACATAAGATAACACCATATCAGATTATTCTGACATAATATCTGCTGAAAATATTTTAAAATGTAACTTTTATAGCTAGTTCTTCTCTGCTTTGCACATTCTATGATAATTACACCTGCAACAATTAGGTGTGAAAACTAGATGCATCCTTCATGCATTAGGAAGGCAGGGAACTATGGAGGTAAAGGTGACTTTTCTTGTCTCTGGATAAACTGTACTTTCTTTCTGTAATATGTACAAGGAAGGCCACATCACTACTAAAAAGCAGCTCTTGCATTCCCTAGGGGCACACTCTGACACTTAGCAGAACGGTTTCCCAAATTCCTTACTCTGGAGTAACCTGTCAAGTAGATACCCTGAAGATTCTACTATTTTATTTTAAAAATCTCTATGGAAGTTGGGATTTTATTCCAAACTGCAAATTTAGAAATATAAAAATAATCTGAAAATAATGTTCTCTTTCTTTACTGTGGAAGTATTATGGGTATTGCTAGATTCCACTGGTTTTAAATGTTAGGATGTTACTCAATTGCTGTCTTTAAAATAGAAAAATAAATAGAATAAAAGGTGCTTTGAGAGTGTGAACTATTAGGTTTCTGCTTTCTTACCATTAGCCAACTTTAAATTGCACTCTACAATGCAATTTAGTAGAAATTCACTAAACAAGTTATAAAAAGGGGATCCATATTTTTTCAGTAATAGGCTGCCTTATGAGAATCTACCCTGCTAGGCAAACCTCAGTCCAAATACACTTCTACCCATACTATGTAGAAATATCAGCAGCCTTTTTCTTGTAAGTCCTCTGAGCAGGTAAATCTTGGTATGCCATACATTTCGAGCATATACTCTAAACTATACTATGATGCCCGTACTTTACCTACATCAATGAAAGACACTTACACCTCTATCTCCACCTATTACTCTGGTTTTTGCCAGCACCTCCTGAGAGAGAGGCAGATAAAAAGGATGTTTATGAATGCATCCTAGAAGACTACAGCATCATGTGCTCTAAGGAAAAAAGATTTATAAGTAGCCAAAATATAGATCATATATTAAATTCAGAGCAAATTCATGTTTCCTCTGAGGATAATAAGGATGCCAGACATAGAATTTAAGGATCATTCTGGATTAAAGCTACTCCCAGGACTGGGCAGTTTTGTTAAAATGTACCTTCTTTAGAACACATAAATATATTTCTATTGTTTGCTATGATTGTATTTGGAATGGACTTCCCATGCGTATTAGAAATTCTGGCTTTTCAGAATGATACTTGAAGTCACCAAAACATTTTATAGCTTAGGAACATTTTGCAATGGTATGTGTGCTTATTTTCTTATTGCAAGCCCATTTTATAAATCTGTGAAAGTGTTAAAATGGATGTATTTCCAATAGCATATAAGAAAATTTTATTTATTAAACTGCAAATTCATTCAGAAGTGTTTTCTTATTAGAACACATATTGTAACCTTTTCTTATAACAATTAATATGCAAAAATGATACAATAAGTTTCAAAATAATGAAAATGCAGTCCAAGTTATAGCAATAATAGTTACAAATGTTCAAATTTTTATTGTAATTGCTCTGTTCATGATACTGAAATATCATGTTCATGATACTGAAATACTGAGTTGTATTGCTTTTTTTCTATAATAACTCTATAATTTCATATGTTTATAAACCAGACGTAAAAAGTCTGCTTCTGGTTGTCTTGGAATATGTAGTTCAAAACTGAATTTGGGAAAAGATAAAAAGAAAAATGTATTAGAACTGGTTTGGTTGCTTTTGATATTAAAGGTTCTACCTAACACAATCAATAATCCTCACTGCTGGATGAATAATTGGATAAAATACCACCTGTAAGTGTGCATGTACAAGATTCATAGATTCACAGAGCGGTAGGGGTTGGAAGGGACCTCTAGAGATCATCTAGTCCAACCCCCCTGCCAGAGCAAGGTCACCTAGAGCAGATCATACAGGAACAAGTCCAGGCAGCTTTGGAAAGTCTCCAGGGAAGGAGACTCCCCCACCTCTGGGCAGCCTGTCCCAGTGCTCTGGCACTCTCACAGGGAAGAAGGGTTTCCTCACGTTCAGGTTCAACCTTCTGTTTCCCAGTTTATGGCCAGTGCTCCTAGTCCTGTCACTGGCCACCACGGAGAACAGCCTGGCCCCATCTTCCTGACACCCTCCCTATAGATGTTTATAAGCACTGATAAGGTCCCCCCCTCAGCCTCCTCTTCTCCAAGCTAAACAGACCCAGCTCTCTCAGACTTTATGGATCTGGCCTAGATGCTTGTTGTAGGTTATAAATGTAGTCTATAGTACCAGATGAATCAATTTTGTTTTAATTCTTTTCTTACTGTGTGTAATTTGAGAATTCAGACATTATCTGAATTGAAATAATTTGTGCTTTTGGCCTGAGCAATTAACAAACATTTTGGATATTTAAATAGAAATCCCGAACTGATAATATTTCCTTATTTATGAAAAATATATGGAAGTCCATTTAGCTGACAAGTGGAATCACAGTTATAGGAGCTATTTTCTTTGTCCACAGTTGGAAGTCTTTTATGTTTAGGATTTAAAATTTTGTCTAAGATTTTGGTTTGTTTCCCCAGGTACTTATACATGCTATACTATACAAGCTTCATTTTTTCTGTATTTCTTAGTGCTTTGCTTTGTGAAGAAATCATGATCAGTTACCTTAAATTTGATGCCAAATTCTGCTGCATTTAATCATATTTTTTAACCTTAAAAGAAAGGTAGTATTTTAATTTTTGGCTTGAAGCTGGATCTGGTATCTTCAAAGTTAAAAATGAAAACCACTTTTTTTTTTTTTTAAGATAAATTTACCAGTCTGGATATTTTTTTCTGAATTCATCATTCTACCCAGTTATTAAGAACTTCATAATAAAGTAAACTCCTATACATCTACAGTGACCTGCCAAAGAAAGAGTTCCCATATTCATAGAAAATGTAGAACATTCCCTTATCCATTCACAGTAATAGTTTTCTGTGATTTAAATTATTTTTTTTCAAATTCAGTTAAATAACTAGTAATAAAATACAAATAAATGTTTTACTGAAAATATAGGGGTCTTTTACTATAGAAATAATGTAAGGAAAAATATGGGTGTCAAAATCTGAGGTTGAATAACTTCAGAAACATTTCTATTTCCAAACTTAATGATTGTTTGATGAAAAAAAGAAAAACCAACAACAACCAAACTTGAATTCTAAGTTTGAATTTTTTTTTAAATATGTACAAAATCTTGTACATATGTACAGTTCCTTAAGCAAAGTCATGAGTTTTATAGAATAATAAACATCTTAAAAAAAAAAAAAAGTGATCAGATATAAAAAGTTTTCAATGACCCAGGATTTACAAATTAGGCTATATTTTAACATTTGAGTAGAAGTAAAGATCTAGACAAATGATCTGACTACTGTGATAGCTGGCAGCTTTGGTCCACTAGTTCTTATAAGCAAACATTTCACCCCTGTATCACATACATGGAAATCCAGTTGGGACTCGAAGGCAAAGTTACCTGGTAAATGACCAACTCCATGCAAAGAATGTTACTGCTATATTACAAATCCAAATGTATTTCTAAGTAAAAAGGTATAGCAATTCAGGCTGACATTTATATAACAATAAATCATTCAGTATTTAGTCTTTTTTAAGTTTAGTAAATCCATTACAGTGCTTTTCAAATCTAAGTGATCCAAAGAATCTGCACATTTAGGAACAGATGCACACACATCTTTTTTGCTTCTCTTTCTCTTTCTCTTTCTCTTTCTCTTTCTCTTTCTCTTTCTCTTTCTCTTTCTCTTTCTCTTTCTCTTTCTCTTTCTCTTTCTCTTTCTCTCTCTTTCTCTTTCTCTTTCTCCTTCTCTTTCTCTTTCTCTTTCTCTTTCTCTTTCTCTTTCTCTTTCTTTGTTATTTGCCTGGTCATTCTGTCTAAATATGGTTGCAAACTTCAATTTCCAATTTGGATTTTGCCTTATCAGCTCCATTCTGTGCTATTATAACTTAACTGTGGACTTTAAAACTGGGTACTTGAAACTGTCAGCTTCTTCTGTGTTTAATGTCATGATATTGCAGTTCCTTTTACTCCACATATCAGAGAACAAGCGCAGCTAGTATCTACCTTCATTTTCTGCTCTAAGCTTCATTATACCGCAAGTTTATTATGGTTTTCAAAATAATGGGCACACATGGCACAATTAAATTTTATTGAATTACATTAAATTGACATATTTCATACCCTATTACTTTAAAATAACAAACCACTTCACATAATAGTAATAGCTCATTTATAAAGCAAACAGATTTCTTGTTGTTAAGCCTTCAGAGAACAAGAAATCATTACACTGTCCATTTTCAAGGTCAGCTTCTGATCACCTGCTTTGTATTCACGATGACAAATGGTAGTTCTCTACTCAAAGTTTTTTATGTGATGGTGCATGTGTTTCTAGGGGCTTCTGGTTTCTCAGGCCAGATTTCTATTCATACAAGATTTTTTCATAGCCATACTAGATTTCATGTTGCAAGACATGAAGGTGTTTGCTCTTGAGATACCTTTGCCCATCCATCAAATCCATGTCTCTCCAATTTAGAGACAAGGATGTCATGCAGGATGATAGTTGTAAATAAATTGTAATAAAAGAGAATCACTCACTGTATAACTTTGCAATGTCTGTGTAGGAGAATATTTGACAAGAACCAGAAATTAGACGGTAATGCGACTTTCTGAAGTATTCTAATTTGTATGAGAAAACATTTCTCAAGCGAAATGTCCTGTATTTTCTAGTGTAGAATTCTAAAACAACAGTGGCAAAAAAGACGTGAATTTGAATCCCGAAGAGGCCATCTGTGCATTCCCTAGCCACACACACTCATTTGAATGGGATTTCAGTATATATAGCTGTTATAAAACTGGATTATTAGACAACTTTGTATGCATCCCAGTCCAGTATTTACTTCTTCAGACATTTGAGAAGCTGAATTGATGGACTGCAGCCAGACATATAATTAAGCAGATTTATTTCTTGCCCATTTGTAATGGAATCCTTCTTCTGGTATTCTTCAGGGAAAAGGATCTAAATCCACAAGGAGAGAGTTGCAATTGTCCAAAAATCCCACAGGAATGTAGGGAAATTACATTGCCATACTATTCTGTCTTGACAAGTAGAATGCAAAAATGTCCACAGTAATTTTTATTACAACTGTGGAGTTTTCTTACTGATAGAGAAACAAACTTATCATCTTCCTTTCAAACCTTATGCGGTTTCTCACCCCATAATGTGATTCATCACTTTATTGGAAGCAAGGGGACATTATTTACAAACTACTATCTAATGTGTATAGAAATTCATAGAATCATAGAATACCAGGTTCGAAGGGACCTCAAGGAACATCTGGTCCAACCTTTCTTGGCAAAAGCATAGTCTAGACAAGATGGCCCAGTGCTCTGTTCAGTTGAATCTTACAAGGTTTCAGTGTTGGGGAATTCACCAGTTCCCTCTGGAGATTATTACAATGGCTGATTGTTCTCATTGTGAAAAATTTTCTTTATGTCCAGTTGGAATCTCCCCATTATTCCTCGTCTTTTCCATGTGACTCCTTGTAAAAAAGAAGTTTCCATCTTCTTTGTATTCCCCCTTTAAATCCTGGAACACGGTGATGAGGTCTCCCCTAAGCCTTCTGTTCTCAAGGCTGAACAAACCCAGTTCTTTCTGCCTTTCCTCATATGGCAGGCTTCCCAGTACTTTGATCATCTGTGGTACTCTTCTCTGGACACTCTCCAGGCTGTCCACATCTTTTTTGCGTAGCAGGAACCAAAACTGAACACTGTATTCCAAGTGTGGCCCAACCAGCAGTTAGTAGGGTGGGATAATACTTCTTTATCTCTGCTGGTGATGTCCTTGTTGATGCAGTTCAGCATCCTGTTGATGTTCAGCATCTTTACCACAGCAGCACTCTGTTCACTCATTTTGAGCTTGTTGTCTAACATGACCCCGAGGTCCTTTTCACAGAGCTGCTCCCCAGCCAGGTAGTTGATGCATACCAAATCTGTTCAGCTCCTTCCTCATTTATTACCTATGTAAGTTTAGGTATGTATTTTTTCTGCCTGAAATTATTTTAATTTGAGAGCATCATGATGTATGTTGCAACTTGCTGAACAATTGAATACTTAATATAGATATTAAAATATTCCTTCAAGCCATGAATAAGTAAACATTTGTGCACCTTTGAACATAAATGTAAATCTAGCATGTCATTATACCTTTAACTAAGAAGTTATTTTTATTTTTCCTGCTACAACATTCCAATAGTTAAAAAAAAGTTAAAAACCAGAAAAATTATCATGCCCATTTTTTCCGGTTAATTAGCAAGCAGAAATCTTGATGAACAGCAGGTATTTTTATATTACTCATGAATAGTTCTATCTACCGTGCATGCTTATTTTTATTATCTTCCCAAAAATCTATGAGCAGAAAGCAGCTGCATGCTGGGTTATTGACAGGATTAAAGGAAGCACACAGATAAAAGAAAACAATGTGCTTGGGGAAATAACTCTTTTTGCCCATAAAATATAAATCACATATTCATAATTGGAATGTGCTTTGGGATTTCTGTTCTTCTTATGCTACATAAATATCTTGCAGTACTCCTGCATTTCTTGAATAGAAAGGAAAAGAAAAAAGTCTTAAAAGAAACATAGGAATATATTCTTGATTTTTACTTTACTTTGCCTATGCTGTGTGCTACAATATTATTATTATTGTGTCTCAAAGCAAGTTCTGTAATATCAGAATTCCATGAACTTTTCAGAATATCATCATAGAGGCAGTAGTACATCTTGCCATATTCAGCAACACACAGAGCCAAGGTAAGACTGCACAGACCCCTCCAGAAAAAAATACCTAAGTTATTTGTTTCATTTTTCATAAAAGTATTTATTCATTTTTGTTTACATTTTTAATTGACCTAATTAAAATAAAAATGATCTTCCCTGTGTGTTTGGCAGTGGAATTACCACTCAAGCTAATATTGACTCAGTAACTTCCATGAAGTCATTCACTGTGTAAAATGTGAAACAAACCTCCCTAACAGCAACATCTGGATCCAGGACTCTTTTCCTGGGTGCTTTCTATAATCTGTGAACAAAAGCATCACTATTTTTCCTTTCCCTCTTTCCCTGGGCAAGTAGTGCATTCCTTTCTGCAGAGCTCAGTATCTCTGAAGACGGCTGCTGCCTTGCCATGCTGGGGGAGTGGGCAGCGTGCTGGGGAGGGCACTGCCCAGCATGCTGGGGACTGCTGGATTCAATTCTTTCAAACAGAAGGGGTAAATGAACTTGGATCTCACCTATTTTGGGGTAATGTTTCAACTGGTACAGTGTAACGTACAAGCTCTGTAAAGCTGTCAGTGTCACTCACTGCCTGCTGTGTTTTAGAAGAGTATGTGCATCTGAGCTTTCAGAAAAAAGAAAAGGCTCAGCTGTGTTCCTTTGAAAGAGGGATCAGAAGGAGATGTAACCATTAGACAAGTAAGACATATAGATGGACAACAGTTAAGGCATTGTCCTGTCCTCAGTAGGTTTCTGACGGATGGCTATAAGCACATCCCCTTTCAGCAGCCTGATTTCTCTGGGGGTTGTGCTATCACCTATAACCTTTTCTGTGTATTGTGTATGCACCTGTGATTCCAACACAGGGCTCTGCATTTCAGATGGCTGATAAGGAAACAGCAAGCATTTGAATTCCTGATATTGGGGTACTTAAATCCTTACTTAGAAGTAACTCAGGTACTTGAAACACTCCTGCCTTATTTTTACTTCTTTCTGTGTCTTTTCTTTCATACGTCCTTTTTTTAGTGTAAGTTTTCACTGTGTGAATATGCTACAGTTCCACATGGTTAGAAATGTATGTTTTTTAATAAAAACAAAACTATGACTTTGAATGATTTATAACATAGTTCTAAAAAATGAACTTCAGTAGAAACATGCTATGTATGGCCTGCTCCACCAAGGGTGAACACAATGTTCAGTAAAGCAGCATGTATTTTTTCCTTCATAGAATGTATTTAGTCACATGTGGTGAGCTTTTTGAGGTCATCAAAAATGCAAGAGTAATGGTAACCAGCATACCTAATAAACCTATCCACCATAGTTTGCTAGTACTCCCAGTCTTGATCTAAAATAGTTCATGTCATTTTCATACCAAGACTACCCAGTAGTGCAAAATAATCCCACTCTGTAATGCGTGAATATAATGAACTCTTCACTGAGATCACCAAATATTATAGAATCATAGAATAATTTGGGCTGAAAGGGACCTTAAAGACCATCTAGTTCCAACCCTCCTGCCACGGGCAGGGACACCTTCCACTAGATCAGGTTGCTCAAAGCCTCATCCAGCCTGGCCTTGAAAGCTTCCAGGGAGGGGGCATCCACAGCTTCTCTGGGCAACCTGTTCCAGTCACTCACCACCCTCTCTGTGAAGAATTTCTTCCTGATATCTAACCTAAATCTACATGCTTTCAGTTTAAATCCATTATCTCTTATCTGTCACTACTGGCCCTTGTACAAAGTTCCCCCACAGCTTCCCTGTAGGCCCCTTATGGTACTGGAAAGCTGCAATAAGGTCTCCCTGGAGCCTTCTCTTCTCCAGGCTGAAGAATCCCAATTCTCTCAGCCTTTCTTCATAGCGGAGGTGCACCAGCCCTCTGATCATCTTTGTGGCCTCCTCTGGACTCACTCCAACAGGTTGATATCCTATATCATAATATATGTGACCTCAAACAGATTTTATATAAGGAATCCAAAGAAAAAAAAAACAAAACAAACAAACAAACAAAACAAAGCAGAAAACAAACAAACAAACAAAACCGAGATGAAAACTAAATGCACTATGTCCCCATATCAGTGTTTCAGAGATTCTCATACAGAACTGACTTTATTTTCACATGTGATGTGTAAAGTAGGCTGACAAGATGTGTTCCTGTTTAATTCATGGATTGGTAGAAACTGACTCCTAGAACATCTGTCTTAATGCTGGTGTCCTGGTTTTGGATGGGACAGAGTTAATTTCTTCATAGTAGCTGGTATAGTGCTGTGGTTTTGATTTAGTATGAGAATAATGTTGATAACAAATGGATGGTTTTAGTTGTTGTTAAGTAGTTGTAGTGCTTATACTAAGTCAAGGACTTCCAATGCTCTGCCAGAAGGAAGGTGCACAAGAAGCTGTGAAGATGCATGGCCAGGACAGCTGACCCAGACTAGCCAGAAGAATATTACCTACCATATAGTGTTTCACTCAGTATATAAAACTGTATTTGGCCAGGGGGGCAAAAATCGCTGCTTGGGAGTGAGCTATAAACCATCACTGGGTGAGCAATTGTTGCATTGTGCATCACTTGTTTTTGTGTACTCCTATTATGACTATTATTTCCTCTTTCTTTGTTGTCCTATTAAACAATTTTTATCTCAACCCAAAAGTTTTTCTTCTGATTCTCTCTCCCATCCCACCTAAGCTTGGGGAGGGTAAGCAAGTGACTCTGTTTAGTTGCCACCTGGGGCTACACCACAACACTGGGAGAAATCTCCCATGAGAAAACCAAGAGGAAAGATGTAGTTTGTTTTTTCTCAGATTCCCCAGAAGTTTTGGTGCAGCATGATAGATTACTAACATAAAGCCTTGTGAAAATTCTGGACATTAGTGACAAATTTAAGGAATAGATATCCAGGCAAGCCAGAAAGTCTAAACTGTGCTACAATCCACCCTATTTACAACAGACCAGAAAAAAATGGAAGAATACAAAGATGAACTAGGTCTACCTTCACCTTGTCTTCTATGTCTGCATTTTGAGAACACAGTCTGGCTCAATGTGATTTAATAATGTAAGAAATCACATGAGGAACTACCTCTTGTTTTACACATGAAAAAAAATTCGTGTTCACTCATATTGATTAAAAAAAATTAGGCAATTAATACTATTCTATATACATCTCATTCCTAATCAGGTCTAAAAGAATTGTGAACACCCTGCACCACACTTCGACTTTCAGTAATTTGGACTGATGGCAAATACTAGGAAAGCTCACATATTCAGCTATGTAGTCAGCTTTCTCCCTATTTCTGATTTTTCAGAAGCCTTTCTACACATATCCAACACAATCCTGATTCTGTCATCAAAGATGAATCTTGGCTGAGATTATTCCATTCTTAATGCCTTAATGTTACCTCCCTGGTACTCACCAGCACCAGTTTCTTACTATGACGCCTCTTGTATTTTTCACATTAAGAAATCTCCCAATAAGCATTGTAAGGTACTGGCTGGAGGAGATTAAGCAGGAGCAGGCAGAATAGAAATGTCTGTGTGAAAACCTCTCGTGACAGCCTGTTATTCTTGAGCTTATTCTGCAAGAGTGCAGATGGAGTGTAAAATACAGTAAAAATAATTGATCTGAAGACATCTCTGGCATGTGAAACTCGAGATTTTCACTGAATTGGTCACTTCTCATGCTCATAGATAAACATCAGAATTCTAATACAGTGGCATCCAACATTAATATGAGATTTTTTTTTTGCTCTACTATCTTTTGTGTAGTGATATCAAAGCAGCATGATACTACAGAAAGATGTGACATAAATATTCAGGGTATAATTTCTGTTACAAGAGTCAGTAAATAATTCAGGTTCACATATGGAACTGAATTCTCACACACCATGCTGCGCACGTCCCACTCTCTTCTGGTGAGAGTGGTGTGTCCTGGTGGCAGTTATTTGAAGCTTTTCAGGAATCACTGCTGCTGTGTGGTGAAGCCGCAGACTTTTCTCTTAGAACTCTGATAAAATGGCCTAATTGGTGTGTTTGGTTTATGTCGCAAGGTTTTGGTAGCAGTAGGTGTGCAGGGGGGACTTCTGTAAGAAGTTGTTAGAAGCTTCCTCTGTGTTCAATAGAGCCAATGCAGTTCTGTTGGTGACGGTGGTAGCACCTCTTGGATAACATGTTTCAGAAGGGGAAGAGAAGCCTGCGCAACAGCAGCCAGGAGAGCACAGTGAGAATATGTGAGAAAAAAACTCTTCAGTGAAGAAGGAGGGGGAGGAGGTGCTCCAGGCTCAGAGCAGAGATTTCCCTGAAGCCCATGGTGAAGAGCATGGTGAGGTCGGCTGTGCCCCTGCAGTCATGGAGAGTCACAGTGGAGAAGAGACCGACCTGCAGCCCAGGGAGGACCCCACATCGGAGCAGGGGGATGCCCGAAGGAGGCTGTGACCCTGTGGGAAACCCACACTGGAGCAGGCCCCTGGCAGGACCTGTGGTTACGTGGAGAGAGGAGCCCAAGTTGGAGCAGGCTGTCCCTGAACAGCTGCACCCCGTGGGAGGGACACACACGAGAGCAGTTTGTGAAAACTGCAGCTTGTGGAAAGAAATCATACTGGAGAAGTTCATCTCCCATGGGAGAAACACCACATTGAATCAGGGTCAGAGTGTGAGAAATGGGGAGTGAGGGTACAATGGCCTGAAGGTAACCTAAGGCTGGAATATGCACAGGTCAGTTGGTATAAATGATCTGAGCAAATTAATGCAATATTGCTATGTACAGTGACATTCCTACAACAGTAGGAAGAATGACAAAATAACTGGTCTTTCAAATTCAGGTATTCAGATTAAATCCACACTTTCTCTATGACTCCATAAGAATGCTAGCTGTTGAAGCTTGACAGTATGTAAAGAGAAAGCTGGAGCTAGTGGATTACAACAGGGTAAGAAATATCTTTTATGTCCTGAAACACATACTAGAATGTTCCTAGGAGGACAGATAGCATTGTTTGGAAATGCTATGAAAGGCTACAAATTGAAATGATCATTATAAAGGACATTCTGCAAAAGATGTGAATGCTGATTCAGAGTACTTTAGGAATATCCATAGGGAAGTGCTAAATAAAGCAAGGCCCAGAGAATTTAAATAAATGGACTGGAAAAACAGGGAAGAAAACAGAAAAAGGAAGTATTAATCATTCTCTGCAGAATTCTATATAACAGTAGATAAGTGTAGAAAGATGACAATGGCTACTGGATGTTAAGATTCTGTTTCAATATGTCTAGATTTCATCACACATAGAGCTTTGTAAACCAAAAAGAATAGCACTGAAAGCAATGATAACATGCGTTATAAAGATTATGAGAGCCAGGAGATAATTGTGTCTAATATTTTCATCCTGGTGCAGAACGGCTAATACAGGTTTCTGAGCCAGTCCAATAGATGGAATATATGCATGTAGGACACTATGGGTCCATCACATGGTAGAACCAGAGAACTTTTCTTCAGTAAGAAAATGTAGAATTTATGTTGAGAAGTAACTGCGGACACAGTGGACTGTAAAAACAAAACACCATGTTTGCTCAAGATGGTGTATATCTACACAAGAACAATATATCTGTGCCTGCAGATAACTAAAGTGAAAGGTGAGAATTTCATTTGGTTAAGCAGCATGGAAGAATAGAAAGAAATGCAGTTGTTTTCTAGGTCTTGGACTCCTAAGTACTTCTCTGAGTATGTAAGTGGAAGATACTTTGAATTAATGACAATAAAGTAGTAACATTTTTGATTTCTAGCGTGATTGCATACAGTCATTCAAATTTTCTCGTATTGGATGTCCATGACAAAGTTTTGGTAGTAGAGGAAATGCAGGGGTTGTCTCTTTGAGAAAAGGTCAGGGGCTGTCCTGTGCCAGAGACAGTCCAACAACTGCAGGACAGAGCTAAACACATCAGCAAAGTTGGTGGTGCCTCTGTGAAAATGTATTTAAGAAAGAGAAAATAATGACAGACAAGCAGAGGAGGAGGGAAAAAGAGTGAGGAATAGCAGAGGGAACCTCAAGGTCAGAAGAGGAGGAGGTGCTCCAGCTGCTGGAGCAGGTATTTCCTGCAGCATATGAAGGATTTCACACTGGAGCAGATGGATATTCCCAAAGGAACTGTCATCCATGGAAAACCCCTACAGGAGCTGATTTTCCCTGAAAGGACTCTAGCCCATGTAAAAGCCCATGCTGGAGCATAGGAAATGTGTGAGGAGGAATCTGGAGTGAATGAGTGAAAACGAGGCTTGGAAAGAGGGAAGGAAAGGTGATTTTTAATATTTGCCTTCTTGTTTCTTACTAACCAATTCTACAATTACATATCCATTTTAACTGGCAATAAATTAAGCCAGTTTTCCCCAAGTTGAGTATATTTTACCTGCAATAGTAACTGGTTAACACTTCCCAGTTGTTATTTCCACCTGTGAGCTTTACTGGTTTTGTGTTTTTTTCCCTATTCCCTCCCCCCGCTCCCTCCCCCCCAATTCCTGCCAAGGGAAGAAGGGAGAGAGGGAGCAGCTGAATAGCAGTTTGGCTATTAACCAAGGCTAACCTACCACATGTCTAGACAAAATCAAACCTGTGCTTGTTAGCAATGTCTAACCATGGAGTTACCTCTACACTATAAAAACAATGCTTTTGCAATATGCGTTTTCGATTGTTCGCAAATTTGATTGCAGTAGAGGATTTTTGTTGACTTTGAATAATAACATATAATCTAGTCACATATATACTTTGCAAGTTAAAAAAACCCCAAAAAACGAAACCCAAATATTTCATATAATCTGTGAAAAATATTTTGAGTAACACCATTTCTGTAAGCAATGCAATATGACTGTAGCTGTT
Source organism: Rhynochetos jubatus (assembly GCA_027574665.1). Lineage (NCBI taxonomy): Eukaryota > Metazoa > Chordata > Aves > Eurypygiformes > Rhynochetidae > Rhynochetos > Rhynochetos jubatus. The sequence goes on from CM050652.1 coordinate 17,825,645, forward strand.
GACAGAATGGAACTAACCTCTGCAGCACTTAGCAGCAACTTGTTGCTTTGTTCCTTGAGTACATTCATCTGGACATTCTCCAAGATGTCAACCACATCTGTGGTGACTGGGGATCTGTCATTGGAAAATATTCAACAGACCGCAGACAGAAGCTATTTTCCCTGAAAGAAATGGCAGCTCTAGCTGATCTATCAACAATTTTACTTTGTCATTAAAAAAAAAAATCAAAATACTGATTAAAATGCAGTGGGGGTTACATGTTTGTTCCACAGTATACCTTGGATTTTAAGAGAAAAATGCCAAAGTATACGGTGTTCTTCATTTCACTGATATTTATTTACAGAAGGCACCCATCTTCAGGTGTCTGGATAACTGGCATTAGCACTGCATAAAGAATTGTGGAACTTTTTTGGTTTAGTTTGATAACTAGATTTATACTAATATACATATATATACTAACAGAATTACATGAACTAGAAATATGGAACTTTTGTCGTCAACCATATAAATCACATTTATTATACATCTAAATCATATTTCTTATAAAAAATAAATGTTTTGTTTGGCCAACAACCAATTACTTGTGTGTAAAAGCAATCAAGTGGTTTCATTGCAATGAGGTCAGGGAAAGACACAAGTGTATTAGAACCACCTATCCTAAGCAGGAAAGAAAGGTCAGATGAGACTATGCCATGTCTAGCTATACAATTCAGATGTTCCCATGGAAGGCAGGAGACATGGATCAAAATCAACTACTTGTTTTATGAAAAACAAATTTACAATAACACTGTATTTGTTCTTTCTCAGCCTAATGAGTGTGTCAGACACTAGACTATAAAGCATCCTCAAGCAGGGCTTTTTTTGGTCCTTGCTGCCAAAGATGTCCTGCTTTAAAGAAAATACTTAAATTCCCATTTAGTCAAAGTAAATTTGACCATGCAATGTAGCAGTAAGGGTAGAGGAAAAAAAACCCTTTATGTTGGAAAACTGGATTTTTCAATTGTATTCACTGTTTTAAGAGGCATTTGGACAATGCCTTCAATAACAAGCTTTAACTTTTGGTCAAGCCTGAAGTGGTCAGGCAGTTGGCCTAGATGGTCGTTGTAGATCCCTTTCAACTGGAATTATTCTAGTCCACTCTATTCTATTCCTAAAACAGAATTTCTGTACTTCGGATACACTAACTACTACAAAAGGTCTGTTTTACTAACAGTGTCAAAATTCTAGTGTAAATCTAGTTCACCTTTATAATAAAGGCTTTTCTAATTTTCATTTTCAAAATGTCCTGACTACTTGAACATATCTAAAATTACACCTTTGTATTTTTTTTCCATGAAAAAATTATTTGCAGAATTTCACTGAGATTTTTGATGAGTTTCAGGCTGACCAAAACTTAATTTCTTGGAAAGTGGGACTATTAATCAAAAATAATCTTTCAACTGTGCTGATAATGAAGACAATAGTTTTCAAGCTTCACAAAATATTGTTATGTCTTTATTTTTTAGTGCCAGTTATGGTTTTTTTCTTAGAAGTCACTTTCCACATTTTTAATTATTTTTAAATATTGTTTACCAGCACACAGCTGTCTTCTCATTTTGTGTTGCTGGAATAATGTGTAATAGGCATGATGATGCTAAATGAAGTGATGGTATCATGCATCCAGTTGTCACTATTAGTAAGCCACAAATTACCAACTGTTACTACATCAGAAAATCCCAGAGAGTTATACTATACGAAGCACAGTCAAATAGCTCTGGTATCTAAGATACCAGTGCGTGGTAACTTTTGGCAGACACTAAATGTTTAATAGCTCTCAAGAATCCAAATAATTATTACTTAGCCTGCTATCACAATTGATGTCCCTGTTGGCAGGGAAGAGAAGCCAAAAACAAAGTAATCATGGAATCCAAATAACCCCACATTCTTCAAGTATAAAGTCAACTCAAACTGGAAAATACTGGAAGTTTTCCCTGCTGCTGTGTGCTTTCTGTATAAACACAAGTTCTCACTTTTAAGGCTTTACCTGTCACTTTTCAGGAGCATTAATTTATCCTTAAATTAAACTCAGAGAAGAAGAGAGTGATAATGCTTAGAGGAGCATCTTGCCTGTGTTACTGAAGACAGGTTACTTCATAACTTTCATTATCAAAGGATCTCGGTATTTGACAGTCACCTTCTACATGATGCCGAGTGAAAACAACCTGCACTTAACTGCATTACAGACTGAACTGGCAAAGTGACACAGTATTTTCATTCTAGGACCAAACACTTTATTTCATTGGTTTCAAAAGAAACAAGACAGTAAACCCATCATAGGAAACATGGCTTTACAATTATCCAAATTCCCATCCAAATGTAGTGTCCTGTGCCACACAGGATGTGGCTTCTTAACAGTCTGTATCTGTCAGGAAATTAAACTGTAAAGGAATATGTATGATCATAATCAATCCTTAAAGATGTACATATATGTAACAGTAGCTTAAAATTGGACAGCCATTAATCCTACCTCTCTAAAGGATTCTGTTCTTCCCATTATGAAGGTTTGATGAGCATTTTAGGAAGGAACAACTGAAACTTCAGTATTCAATATTTCAAAGCAGGGTAAAAAGATTTGAGATGGTTCATTTCAGGCTGACTGGAATGTGGGGTGATAAGTTGTTTCATGAGCCATCCAATCATCCATCCTACAGGCAAAACAATCTGTTGATATGGTTTGAGGTAGACATGGAACAGTAATGCTGTTGGCATCCACTTTTAATCTGTGACCACCTAAACCTGAGGTCTTAAGCTTCACTCATTAGAGAGGTTATGCTTCTCTCTAACTACACTGATTTCCAGGTACTTAGAACAACAGTGCTCAGATGTGCACAACGATTTCTCATCAAGACAAACACATAATTTTTGTAACTCCATTATATCTAAGGGAATCATGCATGCAATTAATTTGTCTATTCCATTCAGTTTGAATCAAGGTCTAAAGAACTACAAAGACAAGGGTTTCTTATGTATACTTGGGTTCAGTGATAGCTGAATTTAAAAGGGGAAAAGGTACAAAGAGTATCAAGTTGAATATGATTTGTTTTTAAGGATATGCGATGGAAACAGTTATAGCAAAAAAAAAAAAGTTAAATCTTATGTAATCCTTAAAAGCTGTTCTAAGAATGCTGACAGTAAGGTATGAAGAATTATTAGTATTTCAGTCTCCAAGTGTATTGTTTGAAGACAATTGCAAGACAATATAGACATTCAGAAGTATTTAAACGTGGATTTTCACTAACTTTGATTTTATGCTTGGAAATATATAACTAAAGAATATCCCTTACCAAAAATGGAGTGAGAACCTGGAGCTCAGGGATGTACACCTCTGGTTTGACCATTAACTAGGAGTCTTTAGAGAAACTGCACAGTAGCGATTGCTGACATCAGGGCAGTCCCTTCTTCATCACACCTGCACCCCTGTCTCTAGTATGAAAATGGAAGGGGAAGGATATCGTAGTGTTCACCAACATATTACACTCAAAAGAAGTCCCCCCAGAAAATGAATTCTTTCCTGTCTTGTTTTCATCTTCCTGACATCCCTCAAGGACAAAACTCAGAGACCCTACAGAGCAAGCTCTCACGTTAATTATTTGACTGAACTCCTCATATTTAGCATAAAATACTAGTCAATTAGGGCAGTCTTATTTTCACAGATGTCATAAACTGTAGTTAAACTGTGAGCTTTTGTAAACAGCTTTGTCTTTGTTATGGTTTTAACCTGAATCAATTAGCTGTCATTCAAATATACTATTGTGTGTTTTATGTTTAGACAACAGCAAGGACTCCAGCTACAGAAAAACACCTCATGCTCTTAAATAATCATTTGGCTGTTGAAAGAAAATGGTCAGATTTATATCTAAATCTTGCACTGTAGTAGAGATTTTAAGAAAGAATAATATCCTCCAAAATGATCTAAAATGTTATTGCCTTCCTACACAGTTCTACAGGTTTTTCCCCCATTTAATTGCATGAGACTTCTCCACAAAGCCATGTTTGACTTAGCTTTATAACATCATTTGGCTAACTACCTTTATTTATGGTACTGTTTAAGTGCTGCAGAACTGCTGGAGGCTGGCCTCCAGAGATTACAGGTTTGCCAGACATCGTGACTATCCCTTTTCTCTCTTTTATTTTTTTTTTGTTGTGTTTTGTTGTTGTTGTTGTTGTTGCTATTCTGTTAAATTATTTCATTGTGGAATAAATTCACAGCTTCCATGACATGGTGGCATTTCACAATGGTATTAAAATGTGAACATATCCCTGGAACACCCTATCAGGAGATATATTACATACACATAGCAGCGTCAGTATGAGTTCTATCCATATAACACTTTTTTTTGCAGATAATAATCAGTAACATGGTTATGGATTGCAGTTATGAGTTCTTTTAATCATGTGATTTTATTGTGTCAAATCTGAGTCCCAGTCCTGATGTTATTTGCTCAGTCTCTCAAAAATATTAGTGTTTGGAAAAGCAGGGACTCTACACTGCACTTCGCAGGTGAATAGCTGATTGAAAGAATGTGACAGCAGACCCTGAGGCATCAACAGGAAGACATGTGTTCATGTATGTGGAGTACTCAGTGGATTTCATATTAATTTCCTACTCCCTTAGTGTTAGAAACAGCAGTCTATGCCACAGTGTCACTGGGACCAGATGGTTTTTCTATGCTTTCAGAACAAATGGCTATGCACATTTCAGTCAATATGTGCTTCCACAGGGACAGAGGAAAGGGTTAGAAAAGTATGTGACTTTTCAGTCATTCTACTTCTTTCAGCCATATATATAATTATGTGCTTTTAAAAAAGTTTTTGCTGAAATGTCATTGTGCCTCTATCTATCTATCTATCTATCTATCTATCTATCTATCTATCTATCTATCTATCTATCTATCTATCTATCATCTATATCCACCTACCTATCAATCAATACACCTTCTTGTTCTCACAGGCAGAGTGAAGGTAAAATCAAAGAGGCTTTCTTCTCCTTTTTAATACCTTCCCAGTTTCATTCCTATTCACTTCTCCATAATGTGCACAAGCTTACTCCAGGAGGAAGAACCTAGGGCTTAAGCAGCACAGATTTCATGGAAATCCTATTACTCTACAAGGAAACTATTTTTAGAGCTAAATATAATTACAGTGATAAAGTATTATATTATTGTAATGTTTTTAGCAACTGAAAACAAATCAGCTAATCATTCTGGATCAATTTTTTCAGAATTTATCTCACAAATTCACTCAACAAGATTTACATTCTGATAAAGCCATGAACAGAGGGCATAGTGTATAAAGTGCAGACATTCAGACAACATATCTTCAGATATGAGATATATCCAAGAGATGAGAAGTAAAACAGCATTTTAGGGGATAACTTAGATTTCTTTTACTGAGTTTTAAGCCAGTTCAGACAAATAGACTCAAGCTTATCCTACTAAATTTCTGTGAAGTATTTCCTTAAATGTGATTATTCTGTTTTTTCAGTGCAAGGCAGCAGTATAAGGGGACGTTTTAAGATCATTTCAACACATCATTATCCCTTTTTCTGGCAATTGGTAGATGTATAGAACCAAAATAGTGTAAAACCAGTATAAACTGTTACAGGATGCTGAGAATTCTCTTTCTTAAAGGTCAAAAAAAAGAAATTGCCTCAATGCTCTCATTTTATGGCAGTAAAGTATTATAAAAAGAAGCTTCCATACTTTCATCGGAAGAATTTTAATATGGGGACAGAGTAATATAAATGGTTGTTCTCATTTTTATCATTCAGTCAATCGGCACAAATCTGGATAAATCTTCCTCCATAGGGACAAGATCTACTACTGTATCTTCTTTTGAAGTGACTAATATTTGTTAAGATTCACCAGTGTTTTTCAGAGCATTCAGCAGACTTCTGTTACACAAATGTCCTCATCTTTCTTTTCAATCATAGAATCATAGAATCATAGAATCATAGAATGCTTTGGGTTGGAAGGAACCTTAAAGACCCAACTCCCCTGCCATGGACAGGGACACCCTCCACTAGATCAGGTTGCTCAAAGCTTCATCCAGCCTGGCCTTGAAGAAAGCCAGGGAGGGGGCACCCACAACGTCTCTGGGCAACCTGTTTCAGTGCTTCACCACCCTCTCTGTGAAGACTTTTTTCCTGATATCTAATCTAAATCTCCCTGCTTTCAATTGAAACCCATTACCCCTTTTCCTGTCATTACAGACCCTTGTAAAAAGTCCCGCCCCCCAGCTTCCTTGTAGGTTCCCTCCAGGTACTGGAAGGTTGCAATAACGTCTCTGCAGATTTTACCTTCTCCAGGCTGAACAAGCACAACTCTCTCAGCCAGTCCCCATAGCAGAGGTGCTCCAGCCCTCTGAGCATCTTTGTGGCCTCCTCTGGACTCACTTCAACCAGCCAATATCCTTCTTATGTTGAGGTCCCCAGATCTGGACACAGTACTCCAGGTGGAGACACACAAGAGCAGCATAAAGAGGGAGAATCAGCTCCCTCGTCCCACTGGCCACGCTTCTCTGGATACAGCCCAGGATACAGTGGGCTTTCTGGGCTGCCAGCGCACACAGCCGGCTCATGTCCAGCTTTTCATCTACCAGTACCCCCAGGTCCTTCTCCTCAGGGCTGCTCTCGATCCATTCTCCACCCAGCCTGTAGTTGTGCTTGGGATTGCACCGACCAATGTCCAGAACCTTGCATTTGGCCTTGTTGAACTTCATGGGGTTGGCACAGGCCCACCCCTCCAGCTGGTCAAGGTCCCTCTGGATGGTATCCCTTCCCTCCAGAGTGTTGACTGCACCACAGAGCTTGGTGTCCTCAGCGAACTTGCTGAGGTTGCACTCAATCCTGTCAATGTCACTGACAAAGATGTTATAGAGTACCATTCCCAACATCAACCCCTGAGGAACACTGCTCATCACTGGTCTCCACTCAGACATTGAGCCATTGATCACAACTCTCTGACTGTGACCATCAAGCCTGTTCTTTATCCACCAAGCAGTCCATCCGTCAAATCCATGCCTGTCCAATTTAGAGACAAGGATGCAGTGCAGGATGGCGTTGAAGGCTTTGCACAAGTCCAGGTAAATTACATTGGTTGCCCTTCCTTTATTCACCGAAATCATGACCCCATCGTAGAAGGCCATCATATTTGTCAGGCACGATCTCCCCTGGGTGAAACCATGTTGGCTGTCACCAATCACCTCCTCGTTCTCCATGTGCCTTTGCCTGTCTAGTTCCTACTTTCCTCCATGTCCTGCTCTGTAAAAGTGTCAGTTCTCTTCTTTCCTTTTTTCCAGGAAGTGAAATTCCAAAAAGGTAACAGTGCCTCTTCCACTTAGCAGTCACCAAATACTTTATGAATAGAGTATAATTTTGTTTGCCAAGTATCCTCCATAAGTAAAATATGAATGTAAGCAATCAGCTGCCAAAAACAAGGAGACAAGAAATACAGAAAATTTAAAATGTGTTCCCTAATCCAATAAGGATTTATTATTTTCTTATCTTTTTCATCTGTTTGACTAGTTATTTGAATTAAGCATTAATGACCATGTTACTTGAAAGAGGAAGAGAAAACCAGGTAAACTATCATAATCTTTCTGTGCAATTTAAGCAATAAGAGGCATCTGCAATTCAAAATCTCAAATTTTAGCTGGATGCATTTTAGGGTCAGTTCTGTTAGCATAAATATGTTTCTGCATCTACAAAGCATAAGCCTCCATTGGAGTGCATCTGATCATGGCCACGTAAAATATAGTATCTGCAGAGTCTTCATATTTATGTCATGTGTTTTCCTGAAAGCATTTCACAGTAAGTATACACTGTAGTGCATGGGTGAGGGCAAGAGATTCTCAGAAAATTAAGACATTAAAACCAGAAGAATTTTCATAAATTATTTGATTGTAAGAATACTATACCTATTACCTATTTAGCTATTAGAGTAATTTTCTGTATATGTATACATACATAGATAGATGTATACATACATACATACACCCACAACATCCTTCTCTCTAAACTGGACAGACATGTATTTGATGGATGAAGTGTTTACTGGATGAGGAACTGGTTGAATGGTCACACCCAGAGGGTAGTGATCAACTGCCCAAAGTCCAAAGGAGATTGTTGAGATGTGCTATCCCTCAGGGGTCCATACTGGGACAGTACTGTTTGTTACCTTCATCAATGACATAGACAGTGGGATTCAGTGCACCCTCATCAAGTTTGCAGATGACACCAAGCTAAGCGGTGTGGTTGACACCTCTGAGGGATGGGATGCCATCCAGAGAGACCTGCACAGGCTTGAGACGTAAGATCATGTAAATTTCATAAGGTTCGACAAGGACAAGTGCAAGGGCCTGCACCTGGGTTGGGGCAATCTCCAGTATCAATACAGTCTGGGGGATGAAGGGATTGAGAGCAGCCCTGCCAATATGGACTTGGGGGTACTGGTGGATCAAAAGCTGGACATGAGCTGACAGTGTGTGCTGGCAGCCCAGAAGGCCAAGTGTACTCTGGACTGCATGAAAAAAAGCATGGTCAGCAGGTCAAGGGATGTTATTCTGCCCCTTTATTCCACTCTGGTGAGACTGCACCTGGAGTACTGCGTCCGGCTCCAGAGCCCTCAGCACAGCAAAGACATGGACCTGTTGGAGCAAGTCTAGAGGAGGGCCACAGAAATGTTCCAGAGGGCTGGAACACCTCTCTTATGAGGACAGGCTGAGAAAATTGATGTTGGTCAGCCTAGAGAATAGAAGGCTCTGGGGAGACCTTATTGTAGCCTTTCAGTACTTGAAGGAAAATTACAAGAAAGATAGGGACAAACTTTTTAGCAGGGCTTGTAGGACAAGGGCTACTGATTTTAAACTAAAAGAGGGTAGATCAAGGTGGGACATAAGGAAGAAATTTTTTACAATGAGGGTGGTGAAATGCTGGAACAGGTTGCCCACAGAGGTAGGTTGTTGATGTCCCATCTTTGAAAATGTTCAAGGCCAGGCTTGATAAGGCTTTAAGCAACCTGGTCTACTGAAGGTTGTCACTATCCTTGGCACAGGGGTTAGACTAGATGACCGTTAAAGGTCCCTTCCAATCTAAAATATTCTAGGATTCTATGACTCTGTGTATGTATGTGTATATATATAAATGTGTGTGTGTATGCAAAGTATACATACAGGTTAAAAGAGAAAAGGATGTAGACTGTGTTTTATTTAAAGTCTGATGAAAATTAATCAGTAGAACATTAGGTCTTTCCTAATACATATTTTAAACAAACAAGCATTCCAAGACTTTTGTATTCAAAATTTATTTTAAACACCTAGAGGAAAAAAATCTATCATCTCTGGTGTTACCTCATTAATTAACACCTGGGAATAATCTGTTTCTGAAGAAAGGACAATTACTCAAAAGTAGGAGAAATAATTATTTCTTGAAAGTGCAGAGACTGATGGTATAAGTATTTGTAGAGAAATTGCTTCTTCACAATGTTTATGGATGTGGGGCTAGAAACCCCCCTTCATTTTCCACTCTGCTTTTCTGTTTGTGAGTCAGTCCTATAATTGGGATATTTGTGGGGACATTAGCAATACAGAGAAGCAAGTGACACAATAAATCATATGGAACAGAGAGGTAGAAGTAAGAGAAAAGATAAACAATTTGGAAAGAAGCATAGCAACCACGTGTGTCTAATAAATCACTGAAATGTAGGAATGCAAGCTTTGACAGGAAAGGCAGAAACCATCACAGTACTTTCCTTTCCTTTGCATGGATCCTGGGAATATTATGATATACCTGGACAAATATGTTTGTTGAAACAACATTATAGAAGCTCCCCTAATGCAAGGCTCATAGTATTCTGTGTGTCCCCAAATAATATGGAGTAACCTAACATCAAGTCAAAATCTTTCCTTCCAGCAAGACTTGACTATACCATACATCCAGCAGTAAGATTACAAGTTGTTGTCAACTAGGATATGTATTTGTATAGGTTTTCATACTGGTCATGCTGTCTTTAAAACTGAACAGATTTGTCAGTTTATAGTATCTGTAAAACTTGTGATGTGCTGCCTTGATGCATGGTCCATGGTCAGATGATGAAGACATTATTTCCACCTGTACAGTCAGCACTACTCTCTGGCTGAATATCCATTATCTCCTATCCTGGATCAGCTTCATTTTCTCTGACTTTAGGCACTTGGCAGACATTCCTAAATTAGGACCCTGGTTGCCACAGGTTCTTTATTTATGATATTGGTGAGAAAGAGAGTCAGTCTCAGAGGAAAATACCTTGTCTTTGATTTGAAACTCTCCATGGACATTCTTTTCTCTCCTTGCTGAGTATACAGGGAGCATCCATTAGCTATGTTTTTAAGCATGATGCCTGGAGATAGGTGAGATGAATCAGGACCCCTGAGCCTTTTCTTTCACTGTTACAATACTTTATCTATTTGCTCTACCCAATCATAAGCTCTCAGCAGAAGGGACTGTATCTCTTGTCTTTTTGTATCCAATAGTCTGGAAAATGCTTTTAAGAGACATAATTTTAAAAAAATATATTTTTCAGAGTTATATGAACTATATGCTTCAGACACAGCATTTTCTTTTATGCTTATCAATAGCTCTGTATTTTGAAAACACATTCTCCATTAAGTTTATAGTCTTGACTTAAAACCTTCCACTGACTTTAGTCAGAATGAGACTGGACAATTTTTCATTACATGAACATTTTATTCAATCAGCTGTGGAATAGTGGTAATTTTCATTTATTAGATTTGGTGCAGCTGAATTGGAAAAGGGTGACAAAGCAAGTTAAATTTTATGTGTGTTGTTACACTAGTTACTTGTAATAAATTTTGGAGTAGAAGCATTACAATGTTTAAGGACCTGAGATGTCATCAATCATTTACATCCAGTGTCTCTGATTGATAGCTCTTGATTAAAAAAACACCAGAAAACACACAAACAGAAAGATTACAATATACAGCATTTTAGAAAAAAAAACCAAACAAACAAAAAAAAAAAACCAACCAACACCAAAACACTATCTAAATTAAAGAGAATTATTTTTTTATATGTATCCTTTTACTACTGTTTACCTGCATCAGGTTTTTTAACCTGATTTCTCAGGTAGTGTGTTGATCCCAACTGCAGGTCACTGTGTATTTACAACACAGCAGAGCTTTTCAATCCCAATGCTGAGACGTAAATCTACACTCTTAACATTCAAGACAGTAACACCAGACACTAGAGCTATATCCTATTCTTCTCAATAAAGTGTTCTTTCTTGAACCAAAAACTCTTTAGGTGACATGGAAACAGTTATATCTCTATGGAACATTAGGGCTTTGGTGAACCACTGTATTTCACCAAAATGTCACACAGGTGAAAATGTTCCAACCACTTTTAATGCTATAGTATATATTTAAATCTTCCTTAAAGTCTTTAAGCTGCTGCTGTGCAGACCTGTTAGTGCTGTCATCCTGAATTAAAATGTGTGGTCAGTTTTGAACTCTAATTTCCACCAAATGTGATCTTACGAAGTAAGCCTAAATTCTAAAGGCTCTTTTTCATGGTCAAAGAGACAATCAGCTGTCAGTTCACAGGAAAAATCTTGCTGGAGCAAGTTAGATAATTTTGTGGAGTAATCTCTAAAGGCCATGTAAAACTTAAGTCTTTAACAATCTTCAGGGAAACTGTCTCTTTCTGATAGCAAAGACCTGACATTTTTTAAAACCAGTTAGAAGAGTTATTATTTAACCTCTCTTGGTGACATTATTTCAGTCTGCCTTGTTATAAATTCAACAAAGGCCCTATGGATTGATTTACATTGTGAAGGTTATCTTAAAACCAGAAGACTACAAACCTTTTCAAAAAAAACTTCTTACATCCTGAATTATATTTGGTAATCTCTTCACAAAGGGTTTGACAATTCTTCTTGAATCCAGTGTGAATATCACACCAGGCATAATATTCTTAAATAAGAAGGGTTAAGGAGATATTGGGCTGAAACCTACTATCAAAGGTATTAAGCTGGACTTTCTGCATCCAATACACAAGTAGGGTCAGTGAATTTATACCTAACCTTGGCATATTCATTCCCCTAAAATAAAAACACCTAATTATACACTACCAAAATAGAGCTGGAAGCTTGAAATATGGTTTTGTATTTAATAAAAGCTTGCATTCCAATGAATACAGCAGGTTCAAATTGAAAAGTCTAATTCTATCACTTAAAGAGATGTACCGTATCAAGACAATGACTTTGTGGTTACTGTATTGAGTTTCTTATTAAAGCAATAAAATTTTAATGAAGATTTTATCATACCTTTTGTAATTTAAGTGTCCAGCCCAGGTAGCTGCAGTATCAGCCTGGAGAGTGTAAATAGGTCTGTGTGTCTCATTTTCAAGTTGGTGGAAAGTAAGACTTAAATAATATAATTGCAGTATTACCTGAAACCAACAGGAAAGTAGTATGAATGAGCTAAAGGAAGATACAACTGGAAAAAGAAATTCTAGAGTAAGTAATGCAAAAATCACAGAGCCCTGAAGCTGATGAATGTGAGTTTAGGCATCTGGAAAAAGCCGCAACCCTTAGCCAGACCAATATGGGCAAGGCAGAGAAACTATACGATATATACTGCTGAGGAGAGCTCCTTCGTTCATCTCACCAGAAAGGGGAATACTTTGACTTAGTTTTCTCAAAATCCTTCTTATATTTCATTACATAAAGCAAATTTTTGTGTAGATAATGCCTTTCTAACAGACTGACACAGAAGGATCCACATGCCCACAGCAGGTTGCGCAAGATCTTTGGGATATCAAAATCATGCTGTGCCAGAGCAGTTAAAGTCTAACACAAGAAGTGTTATTTAAGAGTCAAATGTAATGCTTACTGAGATATAAATAAAAAGCACATGGTTCACGAGAAATCTGGGGGTGTTCACTGAATTTTGGTAGATTATTATCAATCCAGGAATAAACTCTTTTTTGAAACGTAATAATGCATTTTGGAGTCATAATGAGGAGGCAGCACTCAAAATCTTGCATACTAAAGCAATAATACTGCAGTTTGAAGCAGTTTAAGTTGAAGTACAATTATTATCAATTTCACAGGTTATAGCTGATAATGCTGATGTCTCATTTGTACTTGTTAATATACCTCTTGCTGTATAAAATTCTCCATCTGGTTATAAGGTTTTGAAAGGTCAGTCCTCCACTCTTAACCAAAAATTACTAAAATTTAGATGAATTGTCATCACACTTGGTGGTAATTGTCATTCTTACATCAAGTTTTATTAAGAAGAAACACATTAACATTTTAGAATAGTTATTATATTTTCCATTTATTCCTTTTCTGTATTTGCTGATATTCTTTCAATGGAAATAATAGACTTCAAGAAATTTTGTGGAAGTTTTGGGTGCGGCTCACCAATAAACTCTGTCAATCCATAATAGGCAATTGAGTGGTATATTTAATCTGGTTTACCTCAGGAGAAGGATTGTAAATCACACCCATTAGTTAATTAACTGGCCCATTAGTTAACCTGACACAAATTTAGGGGGTTGAGAAGACAGCTTTCCTTCCACTTGAAAGTTCTCTTCAAAGTCAGGCTATGGTAAGCACATAATTAAACAACAATTTTTGCCATGGATTTTTGGGAACAAGCTTTACCTCTAGGGCGTAGCTTTTGATTCACTAGGGTCAATGCATAAGTTGCAAATCAAATCCTTAAATTTGATTCTGTCTGAGAGCAAGACAGTTAAGGATATAAAATAATATACTTTCTTTATGTTGAAAGCCTAGAGGAGGCTGAAGGGTATATAAAGGAATGAGCTTCCACCCACCCTCCCTTTGACTTTATAAATTATATTTCTTCTACCCTCTGAGCTTAAAAAATCTCGTAACAAAGATTCTCTAGGACCTTAATTTTACAGGATTAAAATGATATATTCAGGGTGACAATATTTTTTGTATTCCTTCACAGGTTAGTTCTTTTTGACATGTGTTTAAAAGTCGTTTTAATTCACCACTCATCTCTTATCTCAATCTATCCCTTTATACATTCTCCTCAGCAGCACATATTTTAGTCAGCTATGTTGAAGGACTTTGAGAAGCTTCTAACATCTTTTGGTATTATATTTCAGGCAGTACCAGACTGAGAAGAAACACATTTCAACCAATAAACCTGTAGTAGACATTCCAGATTTTTACAATTCACCTTCTTTGATGATGCTGTCTAGCATGTCCTTTAGATCAAACCAGGATCTGGACAATCAGTCCAGAATGTATTATAAATGAAATGGGAACAGTCAGTGTCCAGATAAATAAGGACAAGGATGGGTAGATATATATACTGCCTTTGAACTAGTACACGGTTTTGCAGCCATTGTTAAAATTTCTGTTAATTATCTTCAGCCAAACGACTGTACAGCACTGCGACTATAACTTTGTCTTCAGATTTCTGAATCTCGTGGCATGAAAACCTATTTCAGAGAATAAAGCAAAAGCTTGCTGCAGATTTTTTTTTTTCGGATTTTTTAGTTAATCAAACTTAATCCAAGGTTTATAAATGTAGTTTGGCTTGGGTTGCTTTTATGGTATGGTTATGGTAGATATGCTTTGAAGTAACTGCATTTCTAGTTTATAGAATGGAACCGTGATATTGTTCTAGCTTTAAGTATTTTCTCTGGTGGGCTTATTTATGATAAAAGTCTGATCAGTATTTAGTACTGTCAAGATGAATTCTGATTGCTCACATGGCATTCTTCTTATGGTATGTCATCAGAATACAGTCCTTCAGACTAGATCTGGATTTAAGATACTTTATGAGAAAATTGCAGGCTACACCCAGAGATGATAAATATGCATAGCTCAAGAAAAATTATACTGATATACACAGGTTAAGAATTCATCTGTGCCTTTATTATGAAGCTATCATTTGTGGCAGAGAAAACTTAGTGAAATAACCCTCTCATCGTGTATTGTGTAAACTTACAGGTTCATATCTTTCCTTGTTTAACCATTCTGCAGGATCAAATGCAACCCTACCATCCCAAACAGAGGTACTATTACTTTGGGAACAAATGGTATTGCCACCAAATACTTCTGGCAAAGTGAGCACTCATGTGTGCTCTAACAGAGAGCTTGATAAGACAATGTATGACAAGAGATTGCAATTTCTGTCCAACACCACATTCTGAAATATGGTGCAACACATTTGAGTGAGAAATAATTTGGTCTTTATGCTATTTCCAGACTGAAACTCTCTTCAAAATAGACAAATTGTGATGAATTATGTGTGGTGGTGTTCTCTTGTGATTGATGGCAGAGAAAATCAAGCTATTTCACTTAGATATTTACTGTGGAGTTGAACCAGGCTTACCAGAAATAAGGCAAACATTTTACATTGAGTCATCCAGCCCTGTTATTCAGTCTAGAAGCTCTCTTCTCAAGTTCCAGCCACCCCCATTATTCAATAGGATCCACTTCTTTCTTTCTTTCAGGGGACTGGTAATTAGCACAAGTACAGTTATTGTAAGCTAATTAGGTGTTCTAAAACTAATGTACTTATATGAACCAAAGGGTAGCTTACCATGTGAGCATTTGATAAGCAAACAGGTGCTTAAAAGATTTAATGGGTTTGTAGCCATCTGTAGTGATTAATGATGTTTGAGAACATCACTGAAGCTCATAATATCATCATAAATGAACACTGGGACTTTTCAGTTCAAAAAAAAGTATAAATGATTCTTAGCTTTTCCTGTTCAAATCCCTTATGCTGAGTTACAATTTTATATTCCAAGATACAATGAATAATTGAACTTTCTCAGAAGCTACAGATTGAAAAGAAATAATATTCCCCCCACTTTTTTACTGCAAGGTAGAACAAAGTAAGGTTTTCCACCTATAGAACAGAAAAATAGAGCCAATTTTACTTTTTCGTAACTAAATCATAAACCTGATTTAAGCATTTTCTGTTCACACACCCTGCAAAAATGTTGCCCCTTTTCACATCAGTGGCAAAATTCCCACCATGGCCAGGTAATTCTCCGTGTTTGGAGATGGGGAACCAGGTATGAGTAAAAGAAACTGCCCTGCCTGTGACTGAGAAGTGTTTATAACGGTACAATATTAAGATATGCATTAAGCTATAGCATTAAGCTGTGGACGCACAAAAGAGAGGATAGGATACAAAATATGGGTACATCTCAGATCTTCGTATCTCACAGAAGCCACACATGTCTCTTAGGACTAAAGGGAGCACATCCTTCAAGTCATGATTCACAATACTGTAGGTCTTTCAAAATGGAGATGACGCTGTTGAGATCCTAAAGAAAGATTATAAAATCTGACTGATTTTTTCTTGCTTGCCAAAGATATTTATAAGTATGAATTCTACATGGTTTTCCCAATGTCCAATATTGCACTCATGCCTCAGTCTTCAAAAAATTTGTAGCACTTACCAGATGTCTCCTAATACCAAAGTTCACAACCCACTAGTTCACTAATAATTCACTAATTCATGTAATTCACTATTTATTGAAATCTAGGACCCTCTTTCTTCCTGGCTTTAAATTAATTGATGGGTTTTGAAGTTTTCAAGAGAAAACATGTAGGAAACTAAGAAAAAAACATAATTGGAAAAGGCATTTATTTGTTTAATACATACACAAGTTACAGATAAAAATCTGCATCACAAAGAGACCTATAATGCTGTTAGGTAGGGGATGAATCAGAGAGAATTCTGTCATTTATCTCCCTCTTATTCCATTTTCTTTAAGTGGTTCTTTCTAGAAATACTTTTAAATGGAAGAATTCAAATAGAAAATAAATTCTAAAATGCCAAATTTAATAATTAATGTGTATGTTACAGCAATAATAACAAATTACCTATTTTTAATACAGTCACACAAATGTCTGATGGCTAGAAACAACATTTCTATTCATCATTACTAAATAAGGTGATTAGTTGTTCACTGATATGTTGTCTATTCAAACATCTCCAGCCAGGTTGCCTACTAGACTACCTTGGCACAGCTTCATTGACTTTATTGACTCTGTTAATGGAAAGGTGATTGCAGTGCAGTTCTGTCAGTTTATGCCAGCAGATTATCTGCTCCCTGTATTTTCAAGGTAAGGTACCAAGATTTATTAGAATCAGTCTAAGAGGGAATATCAATTTTTTTTTTCATAAATTGGCATCCAACCAGCAATTGAGATGTATAATTTTACCTCAGCTTTTTCACACGTGCTTAAGCCAGCCTTAACCCTGCTATTTTAAGTACTCTTGAAAACAGCATAAATTCCAAATGTGCCACTGTGACTCATACAGCCTAAAGTCTGTGACTCTGAAACGTCACCTAGAATACCAGCTAACTGCCAACAGTAACCATGTATCCCTGTAATACAGTAGAGCCATTGGTAGTAGCAGGCTGTAAGCTTTGTACGCTCAAGGGAGTTCCTAAGACCTCAGGACTGAGGCCTGGCAAGCTTGCTGTGTTTGAACTTTTCATGGTCTACCTGCAGCTTTGTTTCATTTGATTTAGCTATGATGGTAATTTCTCTAATTCAGCAGGTGTCTAGGGTTATATTTTTCATTAGGCTCATTGGCACACCCACAAAGGAACATAGAGATACAATGGCAGGTGGGGGAGCCTTGATGGTTCCTCTCAGGTCCATTGCCACAGACCCATCACTCAACAAAAGCCCATCTCTACAAACCCAAAGAACAGGGGCACAACAGCAGACAGTGAGCCCAAAATAAGGGATCAGAGTGAGGGATACCCTGCCTGGGCCCCTGCCAGCACAGCCTCAGCTCCATTGTGCAGGTGCACAACCCATCATGATAAGTCACTGGGACCGGATCTCCGTGTCACCTTTTGAACTCAAGGGGAGTTGCTGACGAAGGGTGTGGGACACAGTATGGGAGGCAGGGAAAGAGCACGTTGGGATTGAACTGGGTTTATTAAGGCATATTTAGGGGAGAAACCAAAGGTGGGAAAAGGGAAGAGTTTAGATGATTTAGGGAGAAAAAATTATGGGAAGTAGAGAGATGAGGGAATAGAAAGGTTCATTTGCATGTAAGCAAGGTCTGGTCAGTATGCTCGTCTGGCCATGCCCTGCGCCTGATCACTACAGTCTGTCCTGTCTCCTTATTAAACTCCTTTAATAATTTTCCAGTGAGGGGTTCTTCACTCTGTGGACACATACATGTGTGGGATCTGTGTGCCAGTGACTGGGGTGAGTGTGTGTGAGTGAGTGTGTGATCACTAGTGAATATGAAGCTGAATGAGCTCTCAGGATGGTGAAGTGGTCTGGGATCAAGGGTTGGTGTAGGGTGTCCGAGGGCCAGTTCTGGGTGTGAGAGTGCCTGTGTGTCTCTAAGGATGAGAGCACGGTGGGATCGACAATGGACTGGGGAGTCATTGACATCTTTGTATGCAGGTGTCTGTGGTGTGTGTGTGACGGTCTGCAACAGCAACTGGAATGGGGCTAGGAACTTGGGGGTTCATATGTCCAGGTGTCAGCAACTGGGGAGACTGGGATCCAGGGACAGTGACTAGGCAGGATGGGTGTTTGAGGCCAGTTGCTGGAAGGACTCATACTGTGTACATATTTAGAGATACATTATATATAGACTAACGTGTCTTCATCCTGCTAAGCCAGAGCTGGGAGCAGGATGAAGCCATTGCTGCTATTTGTGTTTGTGTGAGTGCTTTGTGTATCTGCCTGTTAACTGTGTGAACACACACATATATATGTGGTGTATACCTGTGCTCAGTGTGCATGTGCCTAGTGGGGATATATTTTCAAGCTGATTACTTGTTAGACCTGGGGTCATGGAGCTGCAGCATCTTTATGTCTCTCAGGATGTTGGATCTGGCATGATATGTTTTCTTCTAACACTTTTATTTATCTTTTGTGTGGCACAACCATAGTTTTATATCAATAACAGTAATAAGCAACTATTTTGTGTAATATAGAGATGTGGTATGAGGACAGCAGTCTCAGAACTGGAGATACAGGATGCGGCAGCGAGGACGTGGGACTGGGATGGTAAGAGATAGAGCACAGCCTTGGCACTGGAGATTCCACAGCTGTAAGCCACTAACTGGTGGTCAGTTATGGTGGTGCAAATCTAGACCTGGACAAAATTGGTTTTAGGAGTAACAAGAACAAAGATATGGAATCAAACATACTGAAAAGGCACCATACACAGCAAGTTTGGATTTAAAGTGGAGCTGCAAACCTATTACTAAAGATAAAGATGTAAAAAAATGCAAGCAAACATATAAAATTGATGCAGAGTGGGTACTAGAGTAGAAAGAAGAAACCATCACCATCGCATTACTCCTGACAAAGGAGACCAGATGCTACTGACTTTCTATAACCTACCCCAACCCCTGCACCTAGTAGATGGCAGTATTAGGACCCAGAAGAGCAGGGCAAGAGTGAGAATAACAACAGGAATAGTGGTACAAACTGAGAATTGTGTGCACAACATTTTTATCTTCATTATTATTCTTTCTTTAACAGTTAGATCTAGACTAATAATGATTACATTCTTAATATTTCCATAATACAAACAATAAATTTATGTCTTTATTTATATATGTTTTGCTTCCTTTTTGCCTATTAATGAGATTTTGAGCATAACATTATACATGCTAACCTTTAGAAATGGATGTCACTATAAACCCGGCAAAGTGTGTGGACATACAAGAAGGATGTATTCTGAAACACTGAAGGTTCTGTGTGAAGAGAAGGGCAACAAGATCATCATGGTGGTATTGAAGTAAGGTAGTTATGGAGGAAATAAAGGGAAGAAGACAGTGGTGTGGACAGACCCAAATTTTGCAGGAACGGTACCTGAGAGAATTCATGCTGCTTTAGTTCAGGAGCCTTTCTTTAAAAGTTTTTAAAAGGAATTTATCAAAAAAGTATCATTTCTATGAATGCTAGTGACAACGTTCTGTTAAGTACTGTCTGCCTTCTGCCAAACTATGAAAGCTGTTCTAAAATCAATTGGATCAATAACATAGCCTCTAACAATAAAATCCCCTACTGTTGCTCCCTTGACAGCTGTGGATCAGAGAGTTGCTTTATGTAGCTGATACTTACACACAATAATGTTACTTATATGAGTTTGAATGGACAATACCACACACTTAGCACAGAAACGGTTCCTGATCTATTTTGGATTTTGGTATTTGAAAACTTGCCATTCCAAAGTTTTATCCACAACTTTTATTCACAAAAGGGATTGAGTAACAACACAGGTGATCGGAATATGCTAAACTGTAGCAGTTACAGCTGTTTAGCTACTAATTGGCAGGCTCCTGTACTTGCCATGGGGCTTGCTTGCCTTACTGTGTTTAAGAGTCTAGTGCTCATTAGTGGTTGCTTTTTGCACCTGATTTTTGTTGTACTGCCTATCATCTTACTCTGCTGTTCCTGGGAACATTTTGATATCACAAAGGCAATGGGCCTGGGCTGGCATATGGCCAGGGCTTCACTGCTGTTCCTGCACTGCTCTACTGGACAGGCTGGAATTCCATTCTGAACTCCAGTTGAAGGGACTGTGAACTGTGAGCTGTGGATAAGTCCACGCGGGAGCAGGTACACGTCAAAGTGTCTGTGGCTGCAGATATGTCCACAAAGCAGCAGGTACGCTTCTGAAAGGATTGTGGCCCACGATTAAGCCCACACTGGAGCACGTACACCTTGAAACGCCTGTAGCCGTGTTTAGGCCATGCTGGAATACTTCAAAGTGTCTGTGGATGTGGATAAGTCCATGCCATAGCAGGTTTACCCCTGAAGAGACTGTGGTCCATGATTAAAGCCACAATACAGTAGGTACATGTCCATGAGATGGTAGCTATGGTTAAGGCCACACTAGAGCAGGTATAGGCCCGAAGAGTCTGTGGCCTATAAATAAGTCCATGCTGGAGCAGGAGTAAGTGGAGGAATACATTGCAGTGTTAAATCCTATGACCTGATCCAAAGGTATGGGGATTGTAATGAATATACCTTTAAATTATTGTAACCCATGATTTAAGTTGCATGTTATACAAATTACTCTAGCAGGAGCCACTCAAACAAGTGGAGGACAAGCCTTGCAAGAAACAATGCGAGTACAGCAGTGATCCTGACCTGAGGTGGCCTTGGGGCCCAAATAACACCATGGAACACACTGTTTCTCCTGTCCTCTGTGATCACTATAACAGATGGAACCCAAAGTCATGAACTAAGTGAACTCCATGCACATTTTATGGACATTTTATGGACATTTTACAGGGGTGGCCCATAGACAAAGGGACAAAAATAATGCTGCTTACTGGAGTTCATTCACAATATCAGTGATGTTGTTTACTTGAGTTCTAGGAGTTAATTTACTTGGTATGACATGGCAAAGTTGATTAAGAAGCTTTTGAGAAATGATATCTAACCACATGGAACATGGTACCTGGATTGAAAACTCACAGGATTCAAACAATAAGTTTGAACAGGTAATCTGAGCTGATTTTCCTCTCACTTAGGTCCAACAGGATTTGTTTGTAATTTGCCATATATTATTTACATCTTGAAAGTCTTGGAAGAAAATAAATGACCAATAAAGCTGAAGATGAACAAAGAATGTTAAATAATGAAATAGAAAGGACATAATGTTACTTTTTAAACAATGCACTACTTAACGGTATACATTTTAACACAGAAAAATAAAACAACATGCACCTTGTAGCAAAGAACTCTGGGCTGTAGAGATAAAGCACTGGGGAGCACTGTCTCTGAGTAGGACACAGACATCACACTGGATAATTAGGTAAACATGAACAGAAAATATGGCCACTCTTGCCAAAATCTGTTAATTTATAGATGAAAATATTGATAAAAATACCTGCCTTATTCTGCTTTTGCATTTGGCACTATGTCAGCTTCTATTAATATAATATGTTGAGTCCTAGTATTCATAAGTCAAGAAGTAGGTTGTTCAGTTGGAGACAATTCAATGAAAAGCCTCAAGACTATTTGTGATATTGGGGAAAAAGAGAGTGAAAGTAGTCACAGAAGCTAACCACTTTAGGATCTTGTAATCATAAATAGAAAAATATTATTGGACCAATGCCCTAGTCCTGTTCTGAAACTACCTCTGAGAAAGACACTGTTAAAACAGAAGAAGTCTGGAGAGGATTTGTCTCTAGGTTAAGATAACATCTGTGGATTTCTCTCATTGTATTGCTGTAGTAAACAGCTATGCGATAAGAGAAGGTTTTTCAATCATCTAGTAAAACAAATTACAACAGAACCAATGTCTGGAAATGGAAAACACAAAAATTCTGCATATTGTGAAGTTTAGAAATTAACTACTGGAAAAGATTTCAAAAGATCACTTGGCAGTTCATCACTGAAAATATGAACATCAAGACTAATTTTTTTCCTACGAAATATATTCTCAATAGAACTGAAATCACTACAAAAAAGTTGTGTAGAAGATCAGTCTAGGTGACCAAAATTTCCTTTTCTGATTTTATGGGTCTGTAATTTTCAGAAATTTGAATTAGAAACATAACTTCGCTTTAGTCTAGTTAAGAGCTGGCTAACACATAACCTGACCTGGTAAAAAATATGGGATCTAGACCCATCACACTTTGAAAATTTCGGGCTTAAACACAAATTGTTAATTTTATGAATATCAAAGAAGTTGATGAACGGTGTCAAAAAGAAATTATTTTCCAAGTAAATATTTCCAGGTTTAATAAGCCGTAACGTAGAGATGTACTACTGATATTTAAATTTACAAATAAAATAACCAAGAAATAAAAACATTTTTAGAATCAGCAGGAGAAGAACATTTCCAGACAGTTTCATAACTACTGAATAATATTTAAACATTGAGAATGTTGGGCCCACATGAGCATGCTGTGCACTATTCATAATGTTAAATGTTAGTATTCATAAAACAGCAGCTTTCACCCTTTATGGATTGAGATACATAAAACTGTTACTGGCCTATTATTGTTGCTTTCATCTGTGAACCTTCAAGAGGTTTTGATTTTAGCAGTTAATTGCATATCAGCAATTTTCCCCACTTTTCCTACCTTTAACATACAGCAAAGTCATAAGTGCCTAAGAGTTAATATTAGTGACCTTTGTGGGATTGAGATTCAAGATATGAATATTGTGTCATTGCTCACAACGCACTAGAGGCTACCCATGCTAAAGGAATGGGACAACCTGTTCAATGATTTTTACGACACAGAACAAACATAACTGATATGCATACCAAGCCTCAGGATACTGCAGTATTGGGTACTGCTGCTTTAAAGGACAGTATTTCCTGAAAATCTCTCTGAAGTACTGTGAAGCACCTATTACTGTGCACAGTCAAGTAGAACAACACCCAAAATAAAGCAGGTCATGGTAGCATTTTTAAATGGTGAGTGAGCACTAAGTATTACTTCATTCACACTGCCGCTCTAACAAGGAAAACACAGTACAAATTAATCAAAAAAAGCTAGAAACCACAGATTTTCTATAAAAATGAAAGATGAGACAAAATTGTCTTTACTTGTACGTTGCACAAAACCACAGTTCTGTTTACCGTGTTAAATGCATGCACAGCTCAGAGGTAACTAATCAATTTATTAAAGCAAATAAAGAAAAACACTTTGCAAGGGCAGGAGGTGAAGTTTGGGGGGCAGCAATTTTTATTTTAGTGAAAGACCTAAATATCTCCAGTCTTAGCTGAAAAAATGAATCTCTTTCTACTGTAATGATTTGTGAGAGGCATATCCGGGTTGCTTCATATATTCATTTCCCTTTATGGCCTCAGTTCCCAAAGCAAGCTACCTGTCTAGTGAATCACTGGAGTCATGAAAAATGCAATCTGGTCAGAAAGCTTTATCCAGTTCATTGTGAAGACAGAAGACAATAAAGTTATACTAGACTACAATAGAGCAGTTCCGGTTGGAAGGGACAGACAACCATCATCTGGTACATCTGCCTGACTATTTCAGGGCTGACCAAAACTTAAAGCATGTTGATAAGGTCATTGTCCAAACATCTCTTAAACACTCACATGCTGGAGGCATCTGTCATTCACTAGGAAGCCTGTTCCATTGTTTGAACACCTTCTTGGTAAATAAATGTTTCCTAATGTCCGGTCTCAACCTCCTCTGAATGATGAGGCTTTGAAGCATTCCTGTTTCAGTGGATAGCAGGAAGAAGACCTCAGCACCTCCCTGTTCCACTTTCCCTCCTCGGGAGGCTGTAGAGAGCAATGAGGTTGCCCCTCTGCCTCCTTTTCTTCAAAAGAGGGAAAACCTTGAGTCCTTAGCCACTGGACATCCTTTCGCACTATGGACATTCAATTCAAGGACCTTCCCACGCTTCATTTAGAACTGCAGAAAGTACTCCACTGTGAAGTCACACAACCAAGCTGAATACAGCAGGATAATCACTTCTTTTGAAGACCAGCTGGTTATGCTGTGTTTGTCAGCACTCCAAGATGGGGTTTGCCCTTTTAGCTGCCACGCTCTTGGACAAGCATCCCAAGATGCTCTCTCCCAGTCTATACTCTGTCCAGAGTTATTCAGTCCTAAGAAAACATTCCTGGCAGCGGTGGGATTCGAACCCACGCCTCCAAAGAGACTGGAGCCTTAATCCAGCGCCTTAGACCGCTCGGCCACGCTACCCTGCTGATACTGCCCTCTCATCACCTGTGATCCCAACCAAAACTCAACTTTTCACAGGATGTTTTAAAACAAATAGTCTCCATCCATGACTTAAATAGAGTAGGAAAAAAGACCAATAATGGCCCTTTCTATAGGTAGAGGCAGACACTCCTTGCAGTGCACCACATATTTCTGGTCATCTCGCTAGTTGTCAGGGAACATTGTCCAAGACCACTATTGATTACCATCTCCCCAGCCAGATATTCTTTGCCTGTGAATAGCAGAACCAGCTCCACCCTGTACTTCTGCCACCTTCAGAAATCTGCTTGACTGCTTACATCACACTGCATTGTCATTCCAACAAGGAACAGGGAGGTCAAAATCTACTATAAGACCCAGGACCTGTGATACAGAAAATTCCAGGAAATGTTTTCATTTTATGCCTTCTCTAAAATACAATTGATTTAAATAAACTGAATGAGAGAAGTCTCATCACAGAATAACCCTGTCATAGCCCCTGAGAGAGCAGAAATTCAGAATATGGGCTTCAGGGATATGCTGTGGTGATGTACGGAGGCAGATTCTCAATGTGGAGTCCGGGGGCAGCAGTCCTGACAAGTGCATGCTTGAAAGCTAGGTGAGTTAGCCCTTTCAGCATGCAGGAGGGGCCTGAAGGTACTGTAAATCTAGAACTGCAAGTAGATGGCTGTAGCCTGCACGCTGAATGCAAACACTTTACAGAAACAGAGCATAAGATCAAAGCTGTGGCAGAGCTGAATCTGGTGGCTTACATTCACCTTGAAAAGTCATAGCAATGATTAATGCTTAATTTACAGAGCTGTAGTCATGTATCTGCTTAAAATATTCAGGGTTCATGGTTTAAATGGCAGAGTCTCTGCCCAGGTAGCATAAACCAGTTATACACTCAGCAGACCTGACCCTTTCAGTACTGCTCTTCCAGTGAAGAATATTTGGACAGAAGTGGGAAGTCATTCAGCACAAGACCAGCTAGCCTCAGTTATGAGTTTCACGCAGTCATAAACCTTGGTCATTTTAATAGCAAAAAGATACTGAAGAAGTGCAGCAAGGAACATTCCTAAGCCTTTGCTTATTTCTGCAAGATGTAATTTTATTTTAAATATTAAAAAAAAAAAACCCCAAACCTCACACCTATATTCTTGGAGTCTAATTATGATGAGGACAACAAGTTTAGGGCTGGAAAATAGGTGCTGTGAACAGTGGATCTGTACAGGAGGCCAGGAGGAAAAAAACCCACTGGCATTTTAAAGCTAATCTATGTCATGATGTGCTGCACCACCTTCAGACACTCTCTGGGTCCGTAAGAACTGCTGACAACACCTAACAGGTATGCACTTTTACTGATTACAGACAATAAATTTATGACTGTATTAGTATGAAATAAACTTATTATACCTTTCTGGCATCATTATGCTTGAACAATCATGATTTAACTTCTAAACCATAACTTTCTAAAGCTGAGATGTCTTAGATCAGTCGTGTGGATATACTTTGGTGAGCTCTCAGACAACTAGACCTGGACTTAGAAAAAGTACGCTTACAGCAGCACTATGCTAAGCTTTGATTTATTATTTTTGTTTCTGAAATCCAGACTTATTGCATCAGAATGGTGCTCTGCTGGGTCATGCAGAGGTACTAGCTCACTCACAGGTAGCATAAGACAACACTGTATAATCTAGAGTGACACGAAAATAAAAAATAAAAAAAAAAATAAAATAAAAAATAAAGCTCCAAATTTAATGTGGAAGCTGCATTTTATTTGCCATTTCTACCTTTCAGGGGCTACCCACAGTTATTTCAGCATGGCTAGATACAAAAGGGTTATGCTAATGTTTTCCTAAGGTACCATATTTTACCAATAAATAGCTTTTCATTATGATTTACACTACACCTTGAGTTTAAAAATTTGATTTGTTCCAGTAGGCATCATATTTTAAAAATGTAAATCATTGCAAATACATTGACTTATATCAGCTTTGAGGATTCTTTCATATCATTATTTCTTATCAGAATTGCAATAAACCACAGACATAAGGCATGCTTAAATTGATAAAGTATGCAATTTTAATACTGCCGTTGTTTTAATATTAATCTTGGCTTCTTTGCAAAAGCAGTCTTGATAAATAATAATGTTAACTGACGTATTTTTTGTTACCAAGAAACATTCTCATTCATTGCTGTAAATATCTGTATGAGTCAATATACAAATACACTTATATTTACGCACATGTATGTATACACATTTTGAATATTACATTGGTTTTCCCCAGAGTTTATTTCTCAGGATAACTTTACATGTGGTTTAATTTACATTATCCTCTGAAGTAAAATATAACAGCAAGCTCAGAATTTACCCTATTAATTTGTTCTGTGATTGAAATAAACTGAAGGAGAAAACTATCTCATTAGCTGAAAAGATGACGCTGGTTATTCTATATACACCCACCAAATGCTACAAAATTTAAGATCATAAAGTTTTATTCTTATTGGACACATTACTGCACTTGGAAATATGAACCGTCATTAGCAATGTATCAACTCAAAAATAATATTTTTTATGAAGATGAATAGTAGTACCTGAATTTTGTGGAATGGCACCCTTCTGGGGTATCATGTTGAAAATACTTTTACTCTCCCTTACTGCTTGAAATTTTGATTCATGCACAAAGTCCAAATATTTAGATACTTGAATTAAATCATTACTATATGCCAAAAGTTTAACAATTTCTTTATTATTTTCACCAAAATCCTTTCAAAGGTGTGTTAGTTTTTTCTGGGGGAAGGGATCAGTCGTTGGCTGGAATGTTGCGTGTTTCTGTAGGAAAAACATTTTTTTCTTATGAAAGTCTCACTGAAAAGAAAGAACCTCCAAGTGTAAACATTTCCCTGCAACATTAAAAAAAATACTAATTGAGTATCATTTTGTTCCTCTCTTCTTCATGTTTCTGGCTTCTTCCTCAATCTCCCTTTTTTCTTACCAATTAATAGACCATCTTTTTTTGCTACTATAATTCATCTCTCGATTCTAAAATCCTCCCAGTTGATTCCCAGCCTGTGTTTCTCTTTATTATCCTCAATATTACTTTTAATTCTACGATAACAATTAAGTCTTCTTGACAGCTTCCAAATGTTGTTGTGGGAATTGAGCCAGCTTTGCAAAGGCATTTGTTGTCTCTTTTGTTTGGTCTCAACCTAAGCCTGTTGATGTTTTTGCCAATCTTTTCCTCAGAGATTCCTCTGGTCAGAAGTGTCAAAGACATACCTGAGCATCTCTTGACTGGTGAAGCCTCAGCAAATTTAACAAGTATTTTTAAATTTAAATGTACTTACACATATTCTTAATTAGTACACACAATGAATGTACACTGTAGAACTCAGGCATTGTTATATTCAGAAGTGGCAGTTAATGAGAAATCTTAGTTTATAGCTAAGATGACCCTTTAAAAAAAGAACAAGTGAGTTAACAAACCCTAGATGGAAGATTTTTCAGGAATCAGATCCATGTTTCTGATTCAGTCATTCTTCCAGCATTATCTAACATGCAGCTGAATGAGGTATTCCAGGGCCTGTAGGATTTCAGTTCATTCTTCTGGAAGGGTCAGTCACCTTTAGAAATGCTTTTTACATAATTTAGAGAAGACCAGAGTTTGCCCTATCTCATTGTAAGGACGACAATACCACATCTATTATGGAAGGAAGGACAGGTTTCAGGCGGGTGAAGAACTGTCAGACAAACACAACCTAACTCTTTCCCCTTTCACGTTTGGCCCTGTATTTCTGTAGAAATAGGAGAAAAAGAAATAAAGAAAGGAATACAGCTGACTGAGAAATCAATAAACTTTACTAAGATTTAAACTTTCCAATAAATAACTTGTCCTGCTTTATTTTAATTGTGCATCATACGAGCTGGTATTACTTTGGCATCCAATATCATTCAAATCTTATTGTAGTTATTACCTCTTATGGTTAGCTTCATATAAATATGTCAGGGCTGTTAATGAGTAAAATAAAAATACTTCACAAAAAGAATACATTGGCACAATTTTTTTGTCTTTTTTTTTTTTTTTAATGGATCTACAGTGTAAAATGAATAGGACAGCCACATTGTTCCCCTTAGTTTGTGAAGTACAAAGAAATATCATAGAACTACATCAAAAGCTTCATATTCTCTTAAATTGCTGTTAACGTTCTGTGAGCAAAGCTTAGAACTCCTTCAGTGTTGTTGCAGCTGAAGAACAAAGCCAAGGAAATGGAATAATTCCAGCTAAACTCATGTAAGTGTTAGATTCAACAAAATTTCTGCCTGGTTTTTATTATCTGCTGATACACATATGTGGTTGCTTAGTGTCTCTCAGATTATTTTCTTAATTTTCTCTAACCAAATGATAGATCCAAGCTTTTAGCAGTTTTCAACCTCATCAAGTAAACTCCAAGGATATTTCTTCCAGTCTTCCTAAACTGCATATCTAGCATCTTTGAATACAAGCAAAGGCATATATTTAATTTTGCTAACATTGGAGGAGGCCAGCAGAGGCAAAATAACATTATGGCACTAGTTCTTTTCAAAAGCTTTGCAATTCTGAAACATTCAAAGCATTTTAAAAACATTATTTTAGTCTTGAAATAACTGCTGTCTACCTCTGTTTAAAAGATTTATAAACTAAAATCCCATAAGATTTAGTGAGCTGCCTGGAATCAAGCAATGAGTTAGAGAAAACACTCAGGGCACCAGGTTTTGAGGGTTTCTGTACGTATAAAAATATCTGGAACTACCAAATGTATCATAGTGGTTAAATGGCAGTGAGAAATTAAGTGGAGAAATGGAGCTGGGGATATGAGGAGACTGCAGAGGGGGCAGCTGTTCTTCAGCCTGTTTGCAGCACATTCCCCCATGACAGTGAATCCCAGACCTGGATACACACTCTCAGACCCATCACTCAGCAGGCTGGGAAACATGTAATGGTCTTCATTTCACTTTGCTGCGTGGACATACTAGGGAAGTTAACCAAAAGTTGATTGCTGACAGAACTACAGAAGAAGCAGTACAGAATAGTGAAAGGTAAGAGAACTGTAAATTATCCTCTGCACGCTCTCATTTCTGATGATTTTTTTTTTTTTAATGCACAAATCAAAACTAGTTTGGAATCAAAAGGATTGGGAAAAAGCAGAACATGAAAATCAAATAAATTTAATTAAACTTTTCTCAGTTTTGCCAGCTGGAAGACATGTTATTTTTAATCCAAGTTTCTTTCCTTGCCAATAGCATTTTTTCTCTGAATTTTCCACAGACTTAGTTTTTCTTTATGATGTATTTATTATAGAATGCACTGAATACTAACTGGGAAGTCATTCTGATATGAACAAGAAACAAAAGAGAAAGACAGAAAAAGATAGAAAGAAAATTAAAGAAAGGAAAAGAAAAAAGGAAGAGGGATATAGAGAAAGGACAAACACAGCCCCAGAAACCTTTCCACAACTGTTTCCAAAGTTACTTCCAATATTATGCATTTAAAATTCATGCTAAACCATGAAGTGAACAAGTACTAATTTGTAGTCTGAACAAGTAGACCATGAAGTTGTCTGAAGATTACTGTGTATTAATTTGTCAACACATTCCTTTTTAGTTTCTTAGTCTAGTTTTCTCCTGTACCACTACCAGTTTCTTCCACAGAAGTACCAGTTAACACAACAATGACAGGAGGAACGGAGACTAAAGCTACTTGGTCTGTGTAGTTTTGACACTGAGAAACCCAGAGTATTTGCTATTTCATGAACAGTCAAAACATCCCAGATATTTTTAACCTACGTCATCATGATAAAAAATAATACATGAAACACAGCGTGAGCCAAGCTGCTTTGGATCCATTTCAAAAATTGCACCCCTTGGGGTTTCTGTTCACATCTCAGCCAACCAAGTAGAGCTTGAAGGCACAGGGACAGAAACAGCTGCCTACAAAATAACTGGTCATATTTACCTCACATGCTCAAAGCTAGAATCAGCTAAAGGTCTTGTCCACTGTACCCAACGGCTCTCTGAATTTCCTGTTTTCTGACAAGTTATTTTAAGCAATGAAGACAATTTAAGAGGCTTAGTGCTGTGCTACATGAAAGGCCAGAAAATCATTCTTTTGCCATTGGATACTCTAACACCTTACACTTATTTTCATACAGTATTGTCCTGTACCATGATCCCATTGCATATGGCTAACAAAACCACTCTCTCTTCCTTACCCACAAAGTTTTTATTATTGTGTATTTTTTGTTTCCTGAAATAAATGCAACGTAAGAAAAAAAAGTTCAGAACACAAAATGCAGCATATATCAGTTAATAGTAATAAAAACAAAACTTTGTTTTTTAAATTGGTCTCTGAAATAATCTAATTGGTATTATATCCATAGATAATAATAAGGCATAAAATATATCTTGTTTTAAATTTAAGGACCTATGATCTCTTTTCCTTTATATTCTTTGGCACTTGCAGTAAATCCAGAGTAAGACACTGAGCTTGATAACATTGCAGAGAGCCTAACATTATGGTTAGAGAGAACAGAATCAGGCTCATTCAGTTTAAGTATTTATAGTATAGTCACTGCATTTATTTTACTAGACAGTTTGAGAGGTTTTCTTGCTTAATTTAATTTTTTTACCAATTATTTCCTTTGCAAGGTACATTTAGTTTGTTGTTTTTATATTTATATAGGGCCGTATTTAAAACATCCTTGCCAAAATCTCAAAACACAATGCTCTTCCTGTGACTACTGATACAGAGTTGTAACCAATGCTACAAACACAATAACACTGCTGGAAACATTAACTGAGAAAACATGGAATACCTTTTGTCCCCTCAGGCTTACATAGATACTGTAAGAAATGTATCGTTGATTTACAGGACAACCACATAGCTTCCACCATCCTACCAATTCTTCCCAGAAAGTGTCACAGAAGCAGCACTTTCAAAGACTGATTTAGCAATACAGCAATATCTCTTACAATGATTATATTTTTAATGATGTGTCACTATTTTTTGACAATGGCTTTTCATGTTCATTTGGTTTAATTATGCTGTGTATACATCAAAAGATCATTCCCAAATCCATGAAAAAACTCTTCTTTAGAATGAATTTATTACACACACAAAAAAAACCCCAAACAAACCAAAAAAAACCCCAACACCAATAGTAAATTATGTTACTGAAATATAAGAATAAGTTGAAATGCTCTGAAGATATTTAATAATGAGGAGGGAAAAGCCTGTGTGATTCTCGCTTTTTCTGTGAAATGCCCGGTCAAGGAGCTGTAAGTAGACACATGGAGCTATGCATGAGTAGCAGGCTGAGTGTTCAAGGAACTGCTTTTTACTTAGTGCATCTGTTAATTTAGACAATGACTAGTGAAAGTTAAAATATATTTGTGTCGGGTTTGGGTGATGGGGTTAGGGGGGAGGAGTTACAGGAGTGGTTCCTGTGAGAAGCTGCTAGAAGTTCCCTCAGCTCCAAGTTGGACCCGCATTTGGCCAAGGCCAAGCTAATTAGCAGGAGGACCCTAAATCAGAGAAGGCGGCTGTACCCCAAAAGCTGTTAGCTCTGTGGGAAGCCCATGCCAGAGCTGTCTGCACCTGAAGTCTTGCACGCCGTGTAAGGGACTCATGATGGAGCAGTGAGAGGATAAAACTGCAGTCCGAGGGAAGGACTCATGCCAGGGAGGTATGTGAAGGACTATCTCCCGTGGGAGGGACCCCACGCTGGAGAAGAGGAAGAGTGTGAGGAGTTCTCCCACTGAGGAGGAAGGAGTGGCAGAGACAATGTGAGATGAATGGACCACAACACCCATTCCCTGCACTGCTGACAGGGAGAAGGTAGAGAAACTGGGAGCAGAGCTGAGCACAGGAAGAAGGGAGGGATGGTGGGAAGGTGTTTTAAGATTTGATTTTATTTCTTTTTGTTCTATTTTGATTTTATTTCTAACATTCCCCTCCTCCCCCCCACCCCCTCCAAGTTGAGTCTGTTTTGCCCATGATTATAATTGGTGAGTGATCCCTCCCTTTCCTTGTGTCAACCCATGAGGTTCTCATCATATTTTCTCCTCCCCATCCCACCCAGGCAGGAGTGAGTGAGCAGCAACGTAGTGCTGAGTTATCATCTGTACCTAAACCATGACAATATTCACATGTATTGAAGTAATTGAGAGAGTCCACACAGTGTAGTTTCAGTATTTCTGATTTCACCACATCTGAGCTCAGTTGTGTATCATGGCTGCAGTGTTATAGCAGAAGTGCAGCTGCAATTAAGAATTTTAATCTGATTATTTTAAACCTAGAATACAAATTCTTCCTCAGTCTCCAGCATAGTCATTGTGTCTTACATTTCTAATGTGCAGTTATCTTTTAGACCACAAAATTTTTCCCTAGTCAGCATATTCAAATCCATTCAAATAATTAAGGTTTACAATATACTGCATGAGTGAGACTGGTAAGGCAACACATATTAGCACAAACCTTCCAAAGATCTTAGAAAATGAATTTTCCAACAGTCTTTCAAAAGCAAAGCTTAGATTCTGGTGTAACAGATATAAAGTTTTTCCACACTGATAAAACATAAAAGGTTTTATCCATACTTAATAAGTTGAAAGTTTTGTTTACATAGACATAAATGTTTGAAATAAAATCAGCATATCCATATACATGAATCCAATCATAGTAAAAGAGAAATAGAGGATACAGGCAATTCCCACTGATTCATGGTCTAAGCTGTGGAATGGATGAGCAGTGATGTGTGGTGCTTACCTTTTGTTGAGCTACGTCAAAACTTTAGGGTCTTTCTGTGCTGCCCTTAACTAATCATTTGTTTGTAAAGACCTGGGTAGGATCGTGGCATTCAATTGTGGTAGCCTTTTTTTAAGACTTAGCTTCATTTTCATGAGCCTAATAGTCCTGTGTAAATTTATTGCTCAGTTTCTGTATTGCAACTTCCTCTGTGCTGTATTTTGGGGAGGACGAGTACTTTTATAAGTATACAAGCTTAACTGCTAGTCCAGTGAACCCCAGAAGATTATTTCTGATCTTTCAGTAAATTCCCAAGTGGGTTCCCAGCCATCTGAGGGGACCAGAGTGAAAAGTTGTGATCCACCCATCAGGTACTCAGTAAAATCATTTTCATTATGCCCTGAATGAACGCCCTGAAAGAGACAGCTAAAAATGAAACATGAAGGATATATTAAAAAAAAAAAAAAAAAAAAAAAGAGTTTTTGTGATAAATTGGTTGACATACGGTAAATTCACATATTTACTGTAACTGAAATGAAAATTAAAGATATGTTGAAAGAATGTTACAAAGTTTTAAAAACAGATATTCTTTACTCTGCACAGGGTGAAGTGTTAGTCACAACAGAAGCAGAGAAGCTTTGGATTTACAATATTAGGATGATCGTTTCCATGATGAATTAAAACACTAATTATTTGAAACATCAGTTCATGGAGTTATAAATGCATTTTTTAATGCAGTAAGGGTGACTGTATTTTGTCTTTGAGGAAAATAGGGTAGCATACTAAATTTAAAATAAATAGTGTGTGAAGTGGCCTTAATTTAGGGTATTAAGTTAATTCTTTTCACTAAATTTGGTTAAATCAAATACATGGTTTCAATATGGTTTAGCCAATGAAGCTTAGATTCACATCTTTAAGTAACTCAGACTGCATTCCTTGAGTGTCACATGTAGAAAAGTTGTGGCTGATGAAAACTGAGGCTTGAGAAGAATGAAACAAAAACACTGACTGCCATTGGTATAATGAATATTCTTTGTGTTTATTCTGTTGCATGTTCCCATATTTTTCAAAGCTAGAAGGTAACTGCTTCCTTTTCTATCAGACCTGGAGGCATTTTTTCTTGTACGTGAGTGGCTCCTAGTACAAACTGAAGGCTGTTCCAGGCCTGTTGCATAATCCCCCACCAAGGGACATATTGCCAATTATTTTGCCTAAAGCACTAAAACAATCTTGCTGCTAGATCTGCCTAAAATAGAAAAGAAAAAAAAAAAAAAAAGGAAAAAAATTATAAAAGTTTTTATATTGGCTATATAACATACTACGTGCTTTATATCAACCACACTGTCTTAAGCATCTATTTATTACATTTAGAGGTCTGTGCAGTTATGTCAAAATTAAACCCAGATCACAACTGTGCTCACTTTCACTGCTGTATTAAGGACTATTGTTACCATAGAGATTTCTAAAATCTTTATGGTTTAAAATTTATTTTTGTTGGACAAATAATATAGTTGCGTTATAAAATTAATGTTAAGCCACTCACGAGATAGTAAAAAAGAATTATTTGTGGTTATTTTCTTAAATATGGAAGTGATGATAAAGGAGAAGGAGTAAGAATTGTATCATCAATTACATTCGAAATAACTGTCAAGTTGTGAACATGGGTGAAGCATGAAATTACTTAAAGAAAAGCACTAGAAATAATATTATAAGTGGAAAGCAGGAAAGAATATTCAGGCTGGGATTTTCAATAAGTCCTTGGGCTCCCCAATCTTTATGTATGTTTGCAGTTTAGTGTGGCCCAGGAAAGAATTTAATAGTTCTTGGTTATGACTTCATTAGTTAGACTGGGCTGAGAACAAACCCTTCTCATGACTGCTTATGTGAGCCAGAAGAGATTTGCAAGAGTATGGAAATATGAGAGGGATATTGATTCAAATATTTTTGGTGGAGAAATTTGCATGAATACTTGTGTACCTGTGCATTATCTCTGGCTACAGAGATTATTACTGTCCTTGTTAGGATAATGAAAAACCAAAATTTAAAAACATAGACTGTGTTTAAGATCTGGGCTCTGTGCCTGAGGTTTATAACACACCACAAATCTATGTCAACTCCAGTCTCAAAGTACTATAGAAACTGTCCACCTTGTCTTGATGTCCTGTTTTGCAGAAGGTCTTGCTAAGATACAGAAAGCACACAAAGGGGACACTAAATTACACTATACTGTTAATATTGGTCAGGCAGCTAGACAAACCAGATAGTATAGTTTATTTAAATACGGTAGGAATCTTTCTCAGACATGTCAGATCCTGTGAGCTCTAGAGGATGCTCCAGCTGCCATCAGGGTCACAACCCATGTTTACTGTATCTACATGAAGCCACATTGGCTATACAAGTAAAGATATCAGTTCCAGTAAGAGATTCCTGGCCACCAGACCAACTGGTGCAGTGTCTCAGGTCCTTATGACTGAGATATTACTCAGTCTAGACCATAATCCATAGCATTATGTGCAATTATAGTATTAGCTAACATTTTCTATTCAAAGTATCCAAATTAAAGAGATGTGTCATAGGCAACTAGAGTGGATTTTATGACATGAGAGTATGGATTGCATAGATGGTGGGCTGGCATTTGCGCATATGGAAATACTTGAGGCTGCAAAGCCTTCTCAGATAGCACTAGAGAACTATATTGGACATCTGCTGTGTCTTTGTCCACATATTGCTAATTAGAAATTCCCTGGAATGATCTATATTCCAGGTTATGTCCAGGCTTTTGGTCCTATAGAGAGCTGATGAAACACTACTACTAAAAAAATTATCAAAAAGCAAAATAATCATTCTACAATGTGTACAAAAGGAAATCAAGTTTTCATCCTGATCCTTTTTTTTTTTTTTTGCAATATAGACATGCTCTCTGTGTAGACAGTAATTTCGCTAATTAAAGTAATTACAGATTACAGAACACTCCTCTAAGTAGAACTTAAACATATTTAGATACGGTTGATATAGTGCATGAACAATCACATAGGAGTAACTATTGTGCAGTCCAACCTCTGCTATCACGAGTAATATCTCCTAATCCCTTTATAAATATGTCTATCTCTATCACAAAGCTAGGTAGTGAGAACAAAGTATCTTCTCTTTCAAAACTTAAAGAAAAATATCATTTTGAAATTGAAAGGCTTGATACTAGCACCGTACTTTGCATAAGTAAGGCTTAGAAAGATTTTTCTGAGGATGGGTGTGGACCCCATATTCCCAAGGTAGTGGCCACCCTTTGCACACTGATTGCCTGGTAGCTCTCGTAATAACAGAGCACCACTGTAAGAAAAATGGGACATTCCATATTTTTAAAAAAATCTCTACAATCTTTTGTAACATCAATACAAATGTGTAAACAGAGTACATGTTTGAAAAAGACAAATTTAATCTGCCTCTTCTGTTCAAATTTACTTTCTTGGAACCATAGGACACATAGCACTTAGATTGAGCAAACTACTTACCAGACAAAAAGGTAGAAAGTTCATATGTAACCATGACATTTTGAGAATGAGAAAGCTGAATATGCATAGCAACTCCACATCTATGTTGTGTATTCACTGGCAAGAGGACATATGGAAAAAATAGAAATGTCATTGCATTAGTCACTGAATTAATGTTGTGGCTGCCTTTCACTATTAAGGTTATCTGTTATACAGGACAAACTCTTCATTCTTTTTGTTTATCAGCACTAGTTATACTATTTACACATCTTTAACTTTGTTGGTGGCAGAGATGTTTCCTCTAGACTTTTATATTTAGTGGCACAAGCAGAGCTATAGAAGCAGTCACTAAACATAATAAATAGCAACACAACATTTCTATGTGTAATAAACTTTACTCAGTTCGTGTTTAATCTAAAGTGCAAGAGACTTGGGGAATATATCCTTTATTAAGGAAGATACTGCATTTTGGGCTTATGGGTACATTAGCAATGAGAGCTAATAGACTAAGCAGTTTACATTTCAAATGAAGGAGGTATATTTATTGCAATATGTAAAAGTTTGAGGAAACTTCCCAAATTTTATACAGAATAGTGACACATTTTATGACATGTCATGGTTTTCTGATATTTGCTAATGGAAAGCATATTTCCAATATTATCTTTCAGTTATATAATCTAAAACTTCCCAGGTCACCTCTTCAGTCATTTAAAATTCAGTACTGTCACAGCTCTCTGAAATGACTCTTATTCAGCTGCTGTTCCATACATTAGTCAGTATATCTGTGATACATCAGACATCTACTATTGATACTTTTATATCCATATTGATTGACAAGTTTAATTATGTTTCTAAAAAAAGTTTGGGAGAAAATTGATCATGTGATATATGGTACTTATCTAAATCATTATGCATTTATATCTAAATAAAGCATATGTCTCCATTTTTCTGAACCGAAATAGCATGGTAGCACATTTTATTAATTGTACTTAACAGCATTTATGTCAGCAATTAGTTTAAGTGGATTTATCATGTAGGCAAGATTCAGGACAGGTACAAGCTGCAAAAATGCTTACCACTGGACTTAACACTTCATTTCTAAAACATTGCCAAGGTTGCAGAACAAAATGAAGATGTGGCACCAGCTTTGATAAATACTAAATCACAATGGCTTTATTTCTTCTGTTTTACAATTAAATAAAACTTTACATCTCTTTCATAAATGGTGGGGGGGGGGGGGGGGGGGGGGGGGAAGAATTTTCCAAATTAAGAAAAGCCAGAAGAGATGTTTTCACATGGTCACACTTCCTAGCAATTTACAGACTAATCCTCAAAACAGCATACAGTCATAAAACTATTATACCTGCTTCAAAACTATGATAC
The DNA here is from genome assembly GCA_027574665.1 of Rhynochetos jubatus. Taxonomy (NCBI): domain Eukaryota; kingdom Metazoa; phylum Chordata; class Aves; order Eurypygiformes; family Rhynochetidae; genus Rhynochetos; species Rhynochetos jubatus. Next base: position 17,864,026 of record CM050652.1, read on the forward strand.
AAATGAAGCTTTGTACTGAGCTGTGCAGCATCTAGGAGGAACATCAGCAGCCAGTGTAGTAACAAGAAGTAGGTACAAAATCCTGAGCCCAGACAGTGGCTTAGGTAGCTAACCATCCTGAGAAAACAGAGCTTACATCTAGCCATCAACTTCATATGGGACTGCAAAAACATAGGTCCTGTGTAAGCAGGGATTAGTATCCAAGCTACAATGCTCATCAGCAATAAGCAACAACATGCCCAAACTCCAGCTGGATCCAGTTGTAGTGAGTAAAGCCCAATCCACTGGCCACATCCACGCTACATCTGCCAGCAGTAAGCGTCTGTGGAGCAGTCAGTCCTGGAGGACTGATGAGTCTTAGCTTGAGTAGCAACCCAGGAATTAGAGCACTTCTGGGAAGCAGTTCAAGATCTGTCATTCTAAAATCATGGATTTTCTTTGCTTAGAGCACTCTGTTGTCTTCCCCTTCTCTTTCCTCCTTCACTTTTCTTTCTGCTCTTAATACCATTTCCTACTGATTTTCAGTCACTCACCTGAGTATGCAGGAGCCTTACAAAGTCAGTGGATAGAGGCAAACACCTTACTGAAGTCTTCTTGAACAGTGTGGAGGTTGTGGATCTGCATCTCTGCACTCACTGAAGGAAGATGCGCTGAATCGTCCTGCCAAACAGACAGTAGCCCTTTAAATATTACCAGACCTAAAGCACCCATAATAGAAAATGTGAGTGTAAACAGAGAATCTAAGAACATGGTCCCATTTTACACTAGAAGTGTTGAACAGATAATAGAACCAAATTAAGACCAACACCATTGTAACTTGCCTTCTCCAGCTCATCAAAACAGCTTTGCAACATTTTCTTATCACACAAACCATGCGTTGTCTCCCTCTAAGCGGTAAGATTTTCCAAAAGCTTTATGTTGGCTCTGCAGGTTTATAGCTGTAGCCACAAATCTGTAAGACACTTTTTAATCTATGCTTATTACCACCTCTAAAAAAATGAACAATTCACTGAAGAAATTAGGTAATGGACAAGATTCTCAAAATCAGCATGAATTAGACTCTATGTCTAACCAAAGCTTTGTGCAGTAATCGAAAGAAACAAAATAAATAGTAAGTTTACATTGTTAGGGTTTGGTTGGTTTTGTTTTGTTTTGTTTTCTAAACTAACAGAATGACATGTTTTATAATTATACATTAGTCATTCTGCTGTGCTTGCATTTTAACCAGCTTGTAAAACTTCTAAACAATTGTCTTCAGTAGCATGTTGAAGGTGTAAAAGCTTCATTGTATTAGGGTGAAAAGGGAATGTATCTGGCTGCAATATGAAGGTACAAATTCTATTCCATTCATGCACACAGTGGTGCATCAGAATAGATTCCAGATTTTTAAGAGATACATATAAACCTGTATGATGTAAAGAGATGCTGAAGCTCAGACCCTGGTTCTTTAGCAGAGATGGCTACTGTGGCCACACTTGGAAAGTGGTAGATCTAGGACCACCTCTGTTAAGGTAGGAGTGTGTGTAGCTTCAGTGTCTCTGTACCCTTGAAATCCCTCAAAAGGGCTTAAGATGACAAAAGCATCAGCTATTTCTAAAAACCAAGGCAGAGAGTGTGTAGGTTGAGTCCGTAAAGAGGCAGGGGCTCTCCTATGCCTGATCAGAGGACAGAGGGGCATGAGAAGCAGAGTCCTCAGAGATAAACACCTGCAGCGGGGAGCAGAACCTCACAGAAACAATTTTTACCAGCTGTTGTGGGAGCTTTGCCTATAATTTTAATATACAGTCTGCCAAATCAGTCCTCAGCATGGCTCTCCACTAAATTTATAATCAGACAAGTTAGGGGTAGTCAGAAACGCATGTCTGGGAATGAAATATTCAGCCTACCATTTTGAACACATCAGGGGTAACAATACAAATGCACTGTAGAAAACACTTACTAAAACCACTGGACTTCTGAATTATACATGAAATTATATATGGCTCCCAGATTTTTTTTCCAGCCAATTACCAAGTATATTTCTATGTAGAAGAGGAGGAATAAAATCTTTGGGCAGTGAAAGCCCTAAATGCCAGAAGCTATAATAGACAAACCTTTATGTGCCAGGAGTTGCATACAATTTCCTGTGCAACAACAGCTGAACATAAACTGTTATGTGCTGCTTATGCACAGTTATACATAAATAACACAGGGTTCATGCAGAGCTTCATATAAAGGAGTTTATGTGCAAAATCTTTCCACCTCACTAACTTTTTGTGCATATATTTGTAATAAATTAAACCACCAAAAGTAACCTCAAAGACAATTAAAAAAGAAAAACAAATGAAAAGCCATGGTATGTGTTACATAATACAATTCAGAAGAGTAAAATTTTGTAAAATTTCATGTCAGAAGTTACCCATTTATCTGCTCAGTTTTAGTCACACTTTGTAACACTTTATAATTAAAAATTGTCCAGAAGGAACCTCCATTCTGGGCCTTCTGGGGAATCTCAACAAATTCTTGAATTCTTTGTGTAGGGAGCTGATATATACCATCCAAACATCACCTTTTCCATCACCAAGGTGCACTGTCTGGATTCAGGACTATATTTGATGAAAGTCTTCATAAACTAACAGAAATGAGGAGTTCAACAGTAATAACGCAGTTTTCCAACTGACCTATACTTTGTATAGAAACTACTGTGTCCGTGTTTGTACATTTCCCTTCCTATGTATAAACCAGAAGAGCTGCCATAAATCTGTTAATGAAGGAGTATTGTGCTTTCCAATATAATAGCATAACAGATTATGAAAAAGAGGCCAACTATTTTGATCTGTCTTCTGTTTCAAACTCTGGAATCCTCTTACAAGCCAGTAAAGGTAAACTATGGCACTATTTATAACATCAGCATATTTTAATGTATTGTTTTACAAGTCCCAAAGGTTTCTTTTCACACTTCATGTTTTCTGTTGTGGTCTCTACAGAATTCAGTATTGTGTCATAGACTTTGTATTACAGCTACAAACTTTGCATAGGTCTTATCTTCTACAGTTAATTAATTTAAATTATCAAGTTCTTGAATTTATAACTTGCTACAGTGTGGTTTACATTTTTGTTCAGGAATGGACTCAACTGTTTCATAACTAAAAATAGGGAAGCATGTATTTTTGCTCTTTGATATTTATTAGTCATCCTTGATCTTGGCTTATAATATAAATTCTTTCTCTTCTACCAGGCCCAAGGGGAACTTCAGCCATTTTTTTGAAATGCTCCTTTATGTATTTTCCTTAATAAAGACACCAATCCAAGGCCTCTAAGAAGTTCCACATTTGCTTGGAGGTCTCCTTACTGCCAGACTGTTTTCTAATGTTTTTCAATACTAACAATACTATTTAGTCATTGTTATTTAGTTTTTGAAAACTTTAAATGTGATGGATTCCCTAACTAAATTGTCATAAATGGGTTAGTTTTCAGAGCTACTATTTGCCTACCAGTACTAATTCAGGTTGCACTGGAGAAAAGGGAGATTGAATTTTCAGGGATTCTTTACTAGTTCTGCTTAACAAAACAGAACATTTGTCAATGTATTGAACACTACGGATTCCTGTGGTGCCTCCACTCATGGTCTTTTTCTGAGAGATCAGTTTGCTCTCTGCTATCATGGCTGACATCTTCATGACCTAAGCAGCTTCTGGATGGCTTTGGAGTGTGCTTTTGAGACACCAAAGCATCCACACCACTTGCCCTGACAACAGTCAAAGGAGAGGGAGAGGTGTCCAGGGAAAGTACGTTCTCCTGAGATAAACAATCCATTTTTCATTGACAAACAGGCAAAGGAGCATTCATTTTAAAGCAATTGCTGCACTAGATATCTACCACTTAGGTGCAAGGTAAAGATCTAAATTATCCAGACTGTATCCCTCACCATAGTTCATAGCCCAAGAGCAGGGAGAGAACTGGAGTGAGTCATGGAAGGCAGAGGGCCAGTGACCTTCCCATCTCCTCCAATGTCCCAGGAGGGCAGTCAAAAAACAGTGTCCAATAGTAACATTTGCTTTTCCTTATGTCCTTTGCCTGCTTCCTTCCAGTTAACAGCACCCTTGAGTCTGTTTTGTGATCACATAACTATTGAAATGTTCTGTTTACAGTATTTGTGAAGCCTGAAATTAAAAATGCCCAGAAAAAGTGTCTGTTTATTTTAATTTAAATGTTTGAAAACCAAGACATGAAACACAAAGGATGAAATCACTCAAAAATTAAAAAGAGCAATGCTAATGGCAGGGACTTCCTTGCAGGGTGTGTGTGTGATGTGTATCAGAGTCTGCCCTGGAAAAAACTGGGGGGAAAGAGACAGATTTAGAGAATTTAATTTTAGTGGGTTTGTTTCATTCGGTTTTGGCAGGGGATTTTTAGTTGGTTTTTGTTTGTTTGTTTTTCTTTTTTTTTTTCTTTTTTTCTTCTTTTAATGATCACAGTACCGAACACTCTGAAGAAGAGTCCAGCAACATAACTGTGGCAGTGGCAATAAATTGCAACTTGGAAAATTAAGATTGGGCACTGAGGAAAAAAATCACAAGGTGGGTAGTACTTCACTGAAATAAGTTGCTCAGAGGGAGTGTAAAATCTTTCTCCTAGGTATCTTGAAGACTGACAGACACAAACACAACTGTCCCTGTGCACTGCTGGCAATAGCCCAGGTTCAAGCAGGAGACTAACTGACTTCTATGATACCATGAAATTATTTCAGTCTCTTACTACATCCCAAAAGTAATAATAGTTACTGTCTAGCACAGGAAATAACTCATTGTGTGCCTAAAGACTGCAATAACTTTAAGCCTTAGTGTGTAAGAATAATGTAAAAAGAAAAAAAAATCAAAAAATCACTGAATCCTTGACTTTTTTGATTGTATTTATACCTCCATATTATTTTAACAATGCTCTTCTGTGATCTAATAAATGTTATCTTGTGTTGATCAAAGTGGAGAAAGTCTTTTATAATCGGACCTGGTCTTTTAAAGCTGTAAATGTTGTACAGTCTGTACTTTTGATCAGCAATAAAAAGTAATGCATAGCAGCAGCTTTTGAGAATTACACAGATCTTTTAAGAAAATAAAAGCTTATTGTGTAGACAATGGCACAAAAGTCCAGCTCATTATTGATTTGAGAAGAATGATCCTCATGGTTTGATTTTCCAGAAGATCTGAATCTATTTGAACCTTTCTATACTCTTGATAATTATCTTTACTCAGACATAAAGTCAGGTCAGAACTGCAATCAGAAGTATAAAACCAGAAGTTTCTGATTGCAGGGGTCTTTGCTTATTCATGACTGATCAGACTTATTTCTTAAATAAATCCTTATTATTCTCATTTTTTAAGGATGTTCCTTTTTAAAGGTCTCCTGACAAATGAAAACAAAGCCATTGTTCCTCCACTGACTGGAGTAAATTGATGGAAACACTGATGGAATTTGAGCAGGAGCACAGTGACAGGAGACGAGATGGCTAATAATGAGGAGTGTTGTCCCCCACTGGGGGGTAAGTGACCATGACTCAGAGCTGACCCTGCCTCTGCTTCTGTCTCATTAGTCACAAATTTCTGTACCTGGTTTACTTGGTTGTTCCTGGTACTCCAGCAGGCTTTATGCTAAGGCCAGTAATTTACATAAAACCATTTAGTTTCTTTCAATGAACAGTGTTGTAAATGCAGAAACTATTATTAATAAATGTGGTTAATTACTGTATCTGTAAAAATGCTGCAACATATTCTGATAAACATACATCTCAGTTGCAAAACAGTTTTAGTTCTATTGACTTTTTTCCTCATTTATTCACTTCCCAGAAATAATTTAGAGGAGTTTACTGGCAAATGTGTTCTTAGAAATAAAATATTCCCATAGGATATCTCAAGCCATGGGAAGAGAAAACTCAGTGAAAGTAATTTCAAGAGGGACCTGATTGCATATTATGTAGTTACCCTAAGAGGGAACAGGAATACAGATCAAACTAGAATTATCTAAATTATTTCCAGGATGTCAGTAGTGGGTATGATTTTGTGTAATACCATTCACTGCAGCAAAATTCACTATCCTGGCCCCAAGAAAGATACAGATTTTACAAAGTTTTAGGACTGATTTATCCATTCTCATAAATAATAAGTGTCAAGCAGTGAAGTAACAAAGCAATAAACCAATAAAACTACAGCTTCTTCCTTAAGATATTTTTAATATGTGAGCATGGAGCATCTCAAAACAATAGATAATATTTTAGGCCACAATGAAGAAAGGTATCTGTAAATTAAATTTAGAGTATTTTGGACCTTCTTAGATTCACAGTTCCATTCAAAATCTAGGGTGGTTCAGTGCCTGAATACTCTTGTACATCTAGGACTAAGATAACTGGCAGAGAGCAGACAAAGGTCTGAACTGAGCAAAGAATGGTTTAAGAATAGGGACTTTACAAGCCAATAATGGCAGTCTGAGTTTCTGCTGGCATAATACAGACTGACAGGAAAAAAAGAAAAAAAACTATTATTTTCACTATGCAGAGAAAGATATTAATTTTTTTGAAAATACATAATCTTCCAATTCTCTCTGTAAGAGTTCTGATTCATGCAAATCAAGTTTACTTCATATGAAAAAAATATGGTTTAAACAACTGCTGATGTCATTAAACCAGTAGGATTATATCTAGGCGAAGGTTAAAACCAGACTGTTAGAAAACATCCAAGATGAGACGATAGTTAAGGAGTCAAGAAGAATGTAGAAGCCTGGTAGTGAGCAGGATAAGGAGCCCTGCATCCACAGATTCTGTTGCAGCCTTTATTAGCTTTGCTGCGTCTGCCTACTTCCTCATAGTCATTTACTGTAACTGCAGTAGTTGTTACACTTTCACTCTTCTGGTCAAACGAAAGAAACTATCCTTCTGTTGCTTGAAGAAAGCATGGATATTCTGAGTCCCAGTGCCTCTTCTCTCCTCTTACCTTATTCACTGTGTGTGTACATCCGTTATTGTTTTTCCCCTCTTCTGCCTAGTATTCATAAAAGTTCCAGCCTTTAAAAAATGAAGTATTCCATATTGTGTGGGGGAGAGGTGCCTATACCAAGGGTGCATTTCAACAGACTAGGTTCTCGAAGATCATCAGCTGATCATTTTCTGAATATCAGCTCTTTTTTACTTTGGAAAATATTGTACATAAAAATTATAACACTTGGTGTATTGGGGGCGGGGGGCGGGGGGGGGGTGGAGAGAAAAAAAACCTGTCAGAAGGAATTGAACATATATGTGACTTTGAATTATAATTAAAAAATAGAATAAAATTAAAAACCCAACCCAAACAAAACCAAAACCAACAAAAAAGTTGTACTTCAGGTCTGTGACATTTTCAGTATCTGACATGGACTTCATTTATAGCAGCTCTCACACCTTCTGAGAGTCCTGCTTGAATTACCTGCATCTCTGTACCCTTCCTGCTGAAGTGCTGATTGAATGTTAGAGGAGAGAAAAGCCAACCTTAGAAATATGTCAGACAGATTGCCCTCTAACCTATATGCTTGCTATATACAGAATCATTTTGTTCAGTAAGAATGTACTCTGAAAGGTTCCTCTCTACCACCAACAGCTGATACATACTTTACAGATGTAAATTTATTGGTGCAGTTATAACATCCAAGTCCCAATTCATGTTCAGCAGGTATAACACTAATTGCAGGAACAGTCAAGACACCTCTAATTAGGATAAAATCCCTAGACTGCATATACCTTTTTTGTAAGGGCTACTGAAGCGGGTTAATTGGGAATTCCCTGGTGATAGACGATGTGTCTCATGGTCACACTGAAATGCTTCTGATTTACCACTCAGGTCTTAATTGGTACACTATCCACACCATAGGCATGGGGATGCACACTACAGCTCTGCTTTGCAATATGCAAGCTGTCCTTTTGGCAAAGAATTCCAGGTAACGAGGAGAAAGGAGTGAAGGCTCAAATCCCAAACCTAATCCCAACCCCAGGTGCAGCGTAGACAAGCTACACTTTTTATCAGGTCTGGCTCCTCGTAACTTGAGGTAAGGGGGTGCATGCTGCTTTATACTTTAAGCAGGCTCTGTCAGTCAAGAGGCAGGGATCAGCAGGGTTGCAGTGAAGTGAGAGGTTCAGAAAGAACTCTCCCTTCTCTTCCCCAAGCACTGACTTTGGGGAAAAGCAGTGAGCAGTGATGGGTGGCAGTAACAAACATGTCACAGTCTGGACTAGATAATATAGTACTTGTGAAGTAGGACACGACCTGCATCCCCCACTCCAATGTTCCTTCGGTGCTGGACACCTATATGGCACATTTGCAAAATCATGAATTATTCATACACCTGTGCAAGTCTGGGAGGTGTTTGGTCCATTCTTGGCCTCTTCACTACATGGACAGTAAAACCACATGTGACTGATGGTTTGTCATGGTCACTCTGGATCTGAGGAAAGAGTATGCTTTGAGACACCAGGATGAAATAGGAAATGTTTCATCATGTAAGGCATGTTCCAGGCACAGAGATGAGAAACAGGGGTGTCATTACCTTAAAGTCTCTCACAGTCGCCATGGCTTCCGCACCCAGTGTAGCAGTCTGTTTGCAAACCATCAGATGCAGAACTATTAATCACAAGGAGTGATTGCTAAGGTATCATGTAACAGCAGCTCCAGCCAGGCTAGACTTCCATGAGCAGCTTATCATGATTTCAGTAGTCCTTCCTGTTTACATTTACATTCAATCAGGAAGAGCATGATGGCACAGCTGGAAGAGCCAACAAGTCAATATTGAAATGTCCACTCCACTTTCAAGTGAACTAAATTAATTACTACCTCCTTATGCTTGAGGTACTCATATAGAACAGGATATGGAGATAAAATACAGAACCACTGCAGGCATAGTGTTTCTCACATAGTGCAGGCAGACCAGCTCCTTGTTTTTCTGTGCAGAGATCTCAAGAGCACTGCTGGTACCATCTACTGTGGAGCAGGGAAGGATACTGATATAGGTCTTTAGTGAGGGATTAGGTCATGTTTCCCTTATAGATAGATTTGCCAACATAGCCATTTACTTCTGAACTGCGAGCCTCCCCTAGGTTTATATTGCCGTGTCTGTTCGGTGTTGTTTACCCAATCTGAATCTGATAATTTCTAGAAGATTTGATAGCTGCTTTCTTCACCTCTTCAAAGATTTTTCTTATGGAGAAGCTAAACTTAGGCAAGCCTGCTGTGAAAAAACCTTTTCCCTTCAGACTACAATTTGTCTAACAAACAGGAGAGTAGCCAGCGGCATGTCACCTCAGAGACACAAGATTAGGGACACATTTCTGCCTGGAATGTGACTTTAGGCATAAGTGACATGTAAACTTTGAACACAGTGACTTGTTGTGGGAGATATGTCCCTTTGTCCCTATTTGGATAAATACATTTGAAATGTTCAAACTCCTTACTGATTCCCAGCCCCTCGGCACATCATTAGAGCCATCTTTAGAGGGGTGCTTAGGGGACACGATAGAATGACAGTACTGGTAACATTAGGTATATGTATCTCTGGTAGAGGTAGGCCTTATGAAAAGTAGATTCTAGGGAATCTGACAAATAGTGATAGAGGGGAACTTCTTATTTGTTTTTTCTTTTTAGTGAGAAGAGAACTTCCTTGCCACAGGATGTATTCTGGTAGGCATGTCTGTCACTAGACCTTGGGAGACCACATGCTCTCATTGACTAAGACTGCTGTGGGGCCTTCAACCTTTTTAGTAGGTGCTGAAGGGACAGAAACAAGGTACAAAACAGTAAAAAGGAGCATTGTTTCTAACTATACCCAGAAATATGAGTATAAAGGCATTTTGCAGACAGTATTTCATCATCCCATCACAGAAGACAGACTCAGTGCCTGTGGTTGTGTTAGGCTAAGTGAAAGTGATCTGCAGTTAGAATAACTTCGTGGCAGCCCTGAACAACACCCTGCTGTAGGATACAGCATGACACCATGATTCAAAAGGCATTATGGACGTTGTTGTTCAGACTGTACCTGAGGACTCAGTATCTCATAGTCAGCTAATTGAAAGCACACTTGACTGATACCCAGCAGGAGTTAAGTTTCAATTTCATTTTGTTCCTCAAAAAAAGGAAAAAAATTCTCTCTACCTTCAGGCATTTCAAAATGCGATTCTCATATATAAAACATTAATTTTTGATTGAACTCCCTGTGTGGCCTGATTGTCTGGGTAGAGAACTATATGACTAAAGGCAGCAAGAGATGCAGGTCATTACCCATATGAAGGTGTGCATCATGATTTCATTCATGTTCTGTCTGTTCACAGACAAAACTGCTAGTCTGCAGTTTAAGACTGGGAAGGTTTGTAACACATAGGCAGCATATGTTTTACATCTATAGTAGGTGGTCACTGTACCATGAAACAACTTGCATAACCCACCAGAGTCTACAGAATCAAAGATTCTTTTCCCTGTTGATAGATCTGTAGAGCAATATGTGCCTCTTTATTTGGGGAACCTTTCTTAAAAAGAGCACAGACTCATATCTACTCTTTCACAGACACTGGCAGAAATAGTGCTTCTTGCAAAGAACTTATTATTCTGATCATGGCATAGACTAATTCTTGGAGAGGTAATCAGATCTCTCAAACAGGATGGTCAGTTGCTGTTGGGACAATCATGGGAGCCTCCATTGCAAGGGTCCTTGTAACATCTTCAGTTGGATTGAGAGAGACTCTCTAAAGTACTGTTCTACTCAGTTTTTACAAACCAGCTGTTCTCCTATGCAACTGCTACAAAACATACGTGATCCATCTCTAGCAGCTATATTAACATTAGGGAAAACATCTCTTAAACATTTTTACAACCAAAAAAGACTATTTATTAATCTTTGGGAATGGTTTCTGTTTACTATTTACTAATGTCTTGTGTCCGTACAATTTGATAACTTCTGCAGCAGCAACTACTGTGGAATCTCTGGAAATTTCCACCCAGGGTGATAATCAACTCATACATTAGATTGGGTGTAGCAGAACCTGTCTGGGGGAATTTAAGAACTGTCAAAAAACCCACATGAAGCTTTCCTGTAACAATCAGTCAAAAACTTATTTGTGAAGGTATCTAGGAGTCAGGTCCATTTTTTCAAATCAGCCAGCATTACATCTATGCAAACAACCTGCTGTGGAGTTGTAGAACCATAGAATCATAGGATCATAGAATCATAGAATGGTTAAGGCTGGAAGGGACCTTAAAGATCATCTACACCCTCCACTAGACCAGGTTCATCAAAGCCTCATCCAGCCTGGCCTTGAACACTTCCAGGCATCCACAACTTCGCTGGACAACCTGTTCCAGTGCCTCACCACCCTCTCTGTGAAGAACTTCTTCCTGATATCTAACCTAAATCTTCCCACTTTCAATTTAAACCCATTACCCCTTGTGCGGTCACTACAGGCCCTTGTAAAAAACTCCCCCCTCCAGCTTCTTTGTAGGTCCCTTTCAAGTACTGGAAGGCTGCTCTAAGGTCTCCTCGGAGCTTGCTCTTCTTCAGGCTGAACAAGCCCAACTCTCTCAGCCTGCCCCCATAGGAGAGGTGCTCCAGCCCTCTGAGCATCTTCGTGGCCTCCTCTGAACTCGTTCCAACAGGTCAATATCCTTCTTATGTTGAGGGCTCCACAGCTGGACACAGTACTGCAGGTGGGGTCTCACAAAAGCAGAGTAGAGGGGGGAGAATCCCCTCCCTCACCCTGCTGGCCACGCTTCTCCTGATACAGCCCAGAATACGATTGGCTTTCTGGACTGCCAGCGCACACTGCCGGGTCATGTTCAGTCCAGGAACTTTCATCAGTGTAAATCGCTTATGTCATATTTACACAGGCACATCTGAAAACAGAATGAGTTTCCTAGCAACCTCATCTTCATCAAAACTTGAAGGATAAATAACTATATTCAATAGAAGAAATCTTTTCTAAATGAAAGAATATGACACTTCAGTTTCACTTTCCTAAAGACTGTTCACAGTTATTCCCTTGTTCTTGTTCCCTTCATTTGCTGTCAGTTACATAAATCTTTTTTTAGATCATAGGCATCAGCATCAACTATGTTAATAGTGTACTTTACTTCTGTTGAAATTCAAGGTCTCTGTGCCATGATATATCTCTTGAGCATTTTATTGAGAGGTGTTCAAAAGACAGAATTCAGAAAAACACATACATCAGAGCTTAAAATATATTCAGTGGATTCAAGTTTAAAGTTTGACACAGACACATCATTAATAGAATTGGATAGCTTCTTACAGCATTATTTAGAATGCATATCTTTATAATGCAGAGGCTCAACAACTTTTTTATTTTTTTTGTAATAAGATTTGATAGATGAAATATTCTGGTTCTATGCTTAACCCTGTGCTGATGTGCAGGATGGCACTTCTAACAAGGAGCTCTAAAGAAAAAAATTCTGTGCATTGGGCAACAGCTTCTGTCAATCTCCAGGCACAGAAGAGAGCAAGGATACCTTTCCAGATCTGGAACAGGAATTTGACCATCTATCTACTATGTCGTATGTGCCTGCATAAGATAAGTGCAAATTTTAATGAGCACAGAAGAACAGAACGATGAGGCTAAGGAGAGCTTTCTTAACCAAGAAATGGACATAGATGATTGAATGAAATAATCACAGTGCACACTCAAATTATGGGACTGAAATGAAATCAGAAGATCAGTTTGTCAAGTTTCTTGACATAGAACAGAGTACTAATCTGAGACTAATCATAAACTGAAAGCCAGGAAATGAAATCCAAAGGGGTTATGTTAACTCCACACATTATTGAAAAGGCATAAGGATGTCCTGTTAATTTTGCAAAGATCTTTCTACAAATAAGATTTTTTTTAATTGGTACTCATATGTCAATTATTGAGATCTTTATTTAGAGTACTACTTCTGAACCTTGGTTTGACTGCAAAGGCAGTATAGATTTATAAAACCAAGTCTTGAGGCCACATCAGGCTCTGGCCTGTAACTTTATAACACTGTTACAGTAATAATTTCATTTTGCATACGGCAGAGCTGTATGGGCTGTGGACTCCAACACTAGACTTGGTTCAATGGCAAATAGTGTGCTAAGCTAGTTGTCTACATGGCATGACTCACAAAATTCGTCTAACAGAAAAAATATTGAAACATTAGCAATACCGATTTCATATACCAATAGCAAGTTATAAGCACAATGCTGTGCAGGTTTCTCTACACCAATGTACATCTTAGAGGGTTTCTGAGGGTTTCTTAATAAAATAGTCAAACTAATTAAATACTAGATTTTCTGATCTGTATCTCTACCTTCCACCTGTATCATAGGGCAATGGTCTATTCTAGCAAATTAGCCATCTCAGTTTCATCTCTATTGAAATCTGCATTTCACTTCAGTCTAAAAATATACCTGCAAACATAAGAGCAGTATTAGTGGATAGGAAAATAACTTTTAAATATTCTTTTACTTCAAATTGAAAATTCTATTGTTAACTTGGGAGGGACTAGATATAGACAATGTAAATTTAACTAGAATCTTTTTTTAACCTAGGCTTGCCCTTTTGATAAGAAAATTTTATTCCATATGGCACAGCTCTTGATACCTTGGACAGTTCTGACAGTGAAATTAGTTCATTACAATTACTATGGAATTAAATAGACTGTGAACAAACAATTCTGCACACAGTAGGAGCCTCATATTAGAATGAAATGTGACTTTGTGAAGAACCGTTCACAGCTTTAATACGAGTTGCAGAATAACTATATGATCATGATAGGCCATTATTTAAGATAAAAATTGACAGCACTACCTTTAAGTAGTCAGGTTTTCAAGCTATTACCCAACATTTATAATTTTAAAAGAATTCAAATAACTGGCTAAGACTCTGACCTCGCAAAGAATTCCCATGGCGCACAAAGGACTATGTGTAAGAAGTTTATTGCTAGATTTGAATCTGAAGGATCTACTTAACAAACACTTGGTGAATGTCATTGAAAACATTCCTAGCAGCCTGTTTGAAAAATCAGACCTTAAGAATTTAATCTGACACTAGGTATATATATTTGGAAATCACCCCATCCTGAAAATCTGGAAAGGTCTTTGTGAAACTTGAACCTAATTTAAGAGTTTCAGGCCTAATGGGGTTTTAAACATTTTCTGACACAAAAACATTTTCTTGGCACAGGTGTTCCACAGGGAAGGAAGTCTTTTCTGTTCGCACTCAACTTTTTTTTGAGTTCCAATTACTTTTTTCCTCTACTTCTAAGTAAAACTGAGATTAGAGGCAGATGCATTTTCATTAAAATTTTGTACTGTCAGAAAAGTAGTGAATAAATACTTTAAATCAATAACATGTAAAGAGTGCTCAAAAATTTAATTAGTTTCTAATAATTAAAAAGCTCTAGACATAAGATTGGATTATTAAAAAGCTGTAGAAATATTAAAGGGGACAGTGGCCCTCCTAGAAAACAGTGATATATTTATTTTCCTACTCTATACGTTTATATGTAGTTCATGACATAGGTTTGTGTAAAGGTATGAAAAAAACAAAGGAAATAATACCTATCTTTGTTGTACATGTTCTTTCATAAACACCGTATTTTTACTATTCCTATAATTCAGTATTTTTTATAATAGCAGCAACGATAATTTTTAATACCCTGTAAAACACTGATGCCGGAAAGAGACATTCTATCTAAACATTCAGTGATTCCTACTAGCCATCTTTTTGTATAGCTATAAATACAATTCCTTCCTCTTTAGGTATTGTTGAACTGAAGAATGGAATAAATGAAAGAAGAATGAATGACTGTTTAGATGTTGCTGGATAGTCTTAGATGGCTGGCTCACAAGTGTTTTATAAAGATTAAAAATTTAATATTAAATTGCAATTGTGATTTGATTTATAGCAGTATAAAGACAAATCAGTTTTAGTGTCATCCATTCCAGCACTAGGTGTTAGAGAAAGTATCTGTGAGAGGTTCCCTAAGTCCCTAGAAGTTAATATTTTAACAAGATGAGAGACTTTAAGAAATTAGTATTATCTAGTCAAAATATTGAAGGATTAAAACTGATAAGACTACGACCTAGAAGAAGTAAAAACATACACACTCAAATAGGTAATTATTTTTTTCTTCTTGAAAAAAACAACTTATTAATCAAAGAAAGAAAATTATGCAGCTCTAAGATATCATCTCCAATGATATGTAAACAGAGGATTTTTACCTGTAAATGGCACATACTACATCAAAAGCAGCTCAACAATGTAACTGGTAAAAGAGTTGAGGTCCTCTTACCTGTGGTTTTCTTAGTAACGCTATGTTCTTATCATGTTTCCTGGCAGCTTGGCCATAGGCAGACTCACCCAAGGCACAAGCAAGAGCTTCACCCCAGCTTACTGCCCTTATGTCAAGATGGAAACCAGGCAGGCTGGAGAAAAGCAAAAGAGCATGAGATCCCACTGCCAAGCCATGGACCACATTGGGTGCCTGGGAGATAGCCCCAGGGAAGAGGATGGGACATGCTGGAGAACGACTCTCTGTCACAGGAGGTATGGCAATAGCTGTGATTTCGAGGGTTGTTTCAATCATATTGTGTCTAGTGCAGCCTTGTATAGGAAGCTGGGTGTATTTTTCTTTGGTAATGTCCAATGACAATGTATGTCAGCCTTCTGAAAATGTAGTTCACACTCAAAATTCGTTGGCTGCACCTTCCATACCTTTAGAGAGCTATTACTGGTCTGGCCTCCAGTAACTCTGTCCTGGCTGTGCCAGGCATCACCTATTACAACCCTTTCCCAGTCAGTGGGGATAGGGGTTCAGACCTTTTCTTGTTGGTAGGAATGATCTCTACAAGTGTACAAGAACTCAGAAAGGTGATCTGTCAAAACACACAGAGGAAGACTCTGTATCTTAACCTGGATTACCTTTTTTTCCCTTTCTTTCTGTTATGGATTTGGTGTGAAAAAAAAATCTTTCTACAGATGTAGAATAGGTTCAACAAGGCCAAGTGCTGTGTCCTGCACTTGGGTCACAACAACTCCATGCAACGCTACGGGCCTGGGGATGAGTGGCTGGAATGATAGCCAGCAGCAAAGGACCTGGAGGTGTTGGTCAACAGCTGGCTGAATAGGAGTCAGCGGTGTGTCCAGGTGGTCAAGAAGGCCAATGTCATCCTGGCCTGTATCAGGAACAGTGTAACCAGCAGGACTAGGGAAGTGACTGTCCCTCCCTAATGCCCTGTTGTTGGCACTGGTGATGCCACACCTCAAATCCTGTGTTCAGCTTTGGGCCCTTCACTACAGGAAAAACATTGAGGTGCTGGAGTTTGTCCAGAGAAGGGCAATGAAGCTGGTGAAGGGTCTGGAGCACAAGTCCTGTGAGGAGGGGCTGAGGGAACTGGGGTCATTTAGCCTGGAGAAAAGAGGCTCAAGGGAGACCTTACCTCTCTCTACAGCTACCTAAAAGGAGGTTGCAGAGAGGTGGGGGTTGATCTCTTCTCCCAGGTGACAAGTGATAGGACAAAAGGAAATGGCCTCAAGTTGCACCGGGGGTGGTTTAGATTGGATATTAGGAAAAATTTCTTCACTGAAAGGGTTATCAGGCCCTGGAACTCCCTGCCCAAAGAAGTAGTTGAGTCTCCATCAATAGAAGTATTTAAGGTGTAAGTAGAGGTATTAAGGTGTGGATGAGGTGCTTATAAGTATGGTTTAGTGCTGGACTTGGCAGTTAATCATAGAATCATAGAATGGTACAGGTTGGAAGGGACCTTAAAGACCATCTAGTTCCAACCTCCCTGCCATGGGCAGGGACACCCTCCACTAGACCAGGTTGCTCAAAGCCTCATCCAGCCTGGCCTTGAAGACAGTCAGGGACGGGGCACCTGCAACATTTTTGGGCAACCTGTTCCAGTGCCTCACCACTAATGATTGGACTTGATGATCTTAATGACCTTTTCCAACCTAAAAGACTCTACGCTTCTATGTTTCCTTCTTGTTTATACATTGCAAGTATACCAGTGCTGCCGTGACAGTTGAACACTTTCAAAATTAGTGTTAATAATCATTAATGACAACCTAACAATACTATTTTGGTTTTAGTATACTGTTTTGTTTTCAGTATGCACTGTATATAGTGTATTATTTTGTTTTCAGTGTACACTGCATGTAGAGTACTTAAATGCTGAATATGTATTTCAGAATACAATTATCTCAGAAGATAGAAGGTGTTTTTACCTTTTAAAAATCTGGGTTTGGAATAATATGATCTATTTTTTCTTCAAAGTACTAACTTTACCAGTTTTTATAGCACATGTTGAATGCCTTTATACAAATCTTTACACTTCAAAATTATCATGACAAAATTAATCAGAATTACAATACAATTTAGTATTTTGGAAAACCTGTGAAAACATGTCTGGAAGGAATCCATTAAAACAAGGTCAAACTGTTTTGACCTGTCTCTCTAGTCATGTTAATAAAGTCACATTCTACAGAGGCTGACACATAGGGAATTGGAAAACAAGAGTGGCAAAACAGCACTGTAGGAGCAAAAATAAAATTATGTATTTTGTCCAAGTGTTTTCTTGTAGCCCTGCAAGAAATGTTCAGTAAAAATAATACAGCCTGGGAAAGGACTATTTTTTAGTTCATTTTGGTTTTGTTTTCTGTTCTGTTTTTTGGTTTGGATTTCTTTTGAGGAGTATTTTTTGCTGTCAAACTATTTCAGCTCTACCAGCATTCTTAACTGTGTCGAGAAGGAAGCTAGAGTAGCTACTGCCCACGTAGATAAATAAGGATGACTTGGTCATTATAAGAAATTCAGATCAGTTTTCACCCCATTCCAATGTAATTTTCAAAAATGTTCTTCTATGGAAACCCATCACTGTCAATACCAGTTTATTATAAAACTGTGTTGTGATACAGGAAAGGTTTTTATGTTGTAATTGTCAGGGTAAATTAGATTAGAATAACAGGAAAAATATTTTTTCCTTTGTATTTTAATCCTGTAAAACTAACATAGATTCTGAAAACAAAACTCAGTTCTTTCTCAGTTGTGCACTGCCTGTAACAAAAGTTCTTCAAACTGATTGCTGCTTTCATTTACATCTGGTCATCAGATTACATTCTTAGTTATACCAAGGAAATGCTCTTCCTTCCTGTGGGCCACCGCTAATGAATATCAACAAAAAATTATATGTCCTGGAATACTAGTCAGAATAGTAACAATTCTGCCAGAAGTGTGTTAACGCTATTGAGAAAAAAAAAAAGAGTCAATTCTTATACAGTTGTGTTAGTTCTACAGCCCTGGCAGTAGTAAGTAGTAAGTTTGGAAGATATACTTCAAGTATACAAGATATACTCCAATAAAATAAAGATAGACAGTAAGAAGGAGCATATTCACATGGCTGTTTTTCAGAGCAATACCTACATTGTGCGGAATTCAACTTTTTCTCTTGAATGCCTATTAAATATGTCACCTAGATAATGAATCCAAATAATCCAAATTTTTAAAATTTCTCTGGTCATTTTTTGTTTATAATTCCATTTCAAAATGATTGCATTTTGAAAGCTTGCTTAAGAACAACTGAAACTATACTTCTACAAATCAGATAAACTGGTGAAAGACCAGGTACTTTTTTTTTCCAACTCTATTTTATATACGGTTTTGGTTAAAAACGTTTTAGAATGAGCCTATATTCATTTATAGATCAATAATAGTATTACAGCATAAGAAATACATCTTCTGGTATCAGAGTTCATTTTTAAACACAACATAACATTAAAACATTAAATATTTACAGATTGACACAGTCCTGTTTAACATTTTCATTAATGATCTGGATGACAGGAGCAAGTGCATCCCCAGCAAGAGTGCACACATGACCAAACTGGGAGGAGTAGATGATACACCACAGTGTATGTTGACATCCAGAAGGACTTGACAGGCTGGAGAAATGGTCCAGCCACTGTGAGCTCAACAAGAGGCAGTGCATAATTCCTGCACCTGGGGAATAACAACCCCAGGCACCAGTACATGCTGGGGTCCACCAATCTAGAAAGTAGCTTGGCAGAAACGGACCTGAAGGTCCTGATGGATACAAAGTTGAGCTAGCAATGAGCCTTTGGTGCAAAGGTGGCAAATGGTGTTCTCAGCTGCATTAGACAAAGCACTGGCAGCAGGTCAAGAGAGGTGATCTTTCCTACCTACTCAGCGCTGATGAGGTCACAGCTGGAGTTCTGTGTCCAGTTCTGGGTCCCTCACTACAAAGGAGACATGGACATACAGGAGAAAGTTCAGGAAAGAGCCACAAGAATGATGAAGGGAAAGGAGCAACTCACCTTTAAGGAAAGGCTGGGCTCACGGAGGGTCTTATCAATGTACATAAATAGCCAAAGGGAGGGTGCAAAGAGGACAGAGCCAGGCTCTTTTGAGAGGTGTCCAGTGACAGGACCAGAGGCAATGGGCACAAACTGAAACACATGAGGTTCCCTCTGAACATCAGGAAAAACCTTTTCATAGTGAGGGTGACTGAGCACTAGCATAGGATGACTGGGGTCATTGTGGAGTCTGCATCCTTGGAGATATTAAAAAAAAGTCTAAATCCTGTCCTGGGCAACCTGTCTGTAGCTGTTCTTGCTTGAGAAGGAGCTTGGACAAGATGATCCCCAGAAGTCCCTGCCAAGCTCAACCATTTGTGATTCTGTGACTGCGCAAAACTGTCTCCCCTTATAACTGCCGTGACATCAGTTATCTCCCCTCTCTCAGCATGCTCTTTTACTGCAGTTTATTGCCCAGAGAGTATTTTGAAATAGCACTATGCACATTGAAAGACTAGAAACGAAGTCAGGAACTCACCTTTTTGCCCTGTGGACCCAGAGACTGGAAGTGACTATCTGTCCACAGATGACATGTTTTACCACGTTTTATGCATTCATCTAAAGTTATTAGCAAGTTACTTGATTGTAAAATGAGTAAATTGCAGACTAGTATCTTCCTACAATATAATCCAAGCAGTGAGCAAGAACTATGTGACATAAACATTTAACCAAGAGAATATATATGTTTTTAGGGGTTAAATTTGTCTAGCGTCTTCCTTTTACTCTTCAGATATTTTCGAAGTGCTTACTCAAAGTCAGCATAAAGACAAGTAAGGAAATAAGAGAAATATGAAGATATTTGTCAAAGGAGGGGTAGTAATGTTCAAATCTGCCTACTAACATCTCCAGTAAAGAGGTTGTAAAGCGATTTGCTCTGTTAAATAATTCCCAGTAATAAACATTCTCTTTACATTTCTCCCTTACTCCCCCCACCCCTCCACCTCCCAAAGGCCAAGGACATGATTGCGGCTTTTATAAACACTTAATAGTCAAAATTCTTAGAAGTGTCACAATTTTTCATGTCTGACTCAGGACTTTTCATCATTTGGCATTAACACAACTAGAGGTACATTGGTGCATTAAGCCGCAGAAGGAGTGAATGCTCTCAGCCTTACCTTGTCTCAGTTTGCAGGAGAGAGATAAACATTCTCCATCTCCATACAGATATAGATCTTCCTATAGAATCTAGATTTCGTGTCATTTGTCAGGAAGAAAATTCCAGATTTCTATGTGTCCAGACAATATCCTTTCATGGAAATGTAACTTAAGACAGGGACGTTTGCTCTCAGCACATAAGGCTGAGTAAAAACCAGGAAGATCTATTTATAGTAAAGCAAAAAAGGAAATATTCTTTTCCTCTAGTCTGGAAAAATAAATCTGCAACATAATCAAGAATACAAGATGTTATTCAACTGAAGACTAAGAAAAGGAGTAGACAATCATAATATCAAGCAAACCAGTCAGCAATTACAGAAAGGATTAAAGGAAAGAGATTAAGAGATCAGGATTGAAGAGCAAGAGTTTAGAAATAATCTGTAAATAAGAAGCATATAATACAGAAAACACTGTGGATTTTTTGCTGGTTTTGGCTGATACAGAGTTAATTTTCTTCATAGTATGGGACTACGTTTTGGATTTGTGCTGAAAACAGTGTTGTTAATATAGAGAAGTTTTCATAATTGTCAAGCAGTTCTTATACAGAGTCAAGGCCTTTTCTGCTCCTCACACAAACCCACCAGCAAGAAGTTAGGAAGAGACAGCTGACCCCAACTGACCAAAGGGATATTCCATAGTATATGATGTCATGCTCAGCATATCAAGCTGGAGGAAGAGGAAGGAAGTGGCGGGGTGGGCCATTCAGGTTGTTGGTGTTTGTCTTCCCAAGTAAGCGTTATGTGTGATGAAGCCCTAATTTCCTGGAGATAGCTGAACACCTGCCTGCTGATGGGAAGCAGTGCATGAATTCCTTGTTCTGTTTTGCTTGCATACAGAACTTTTGCTTTATCTATTAAGCTGTTTTTATCTCAGCTAATGAGTTTACTTACTTTCATGTTTGTGATTCTCTCCCCCATCCTACCGTGGCAGAAGTGAGCGAGTGTCTGTGTGGTGCTTAGTTGACAGCTGGGGTTAAACTACGACAATTTTCTCTACTAAATGGATGGAGCAAAGCATCCCATAGGCCAGTCCTTCATTTCTTTGTAGATTAATTACAGCCAGCTGTAGCTTTATTACCCAGGTGGAACTGACCCAGAAACAGAGAGACTAGACTTGCAATTTCTTTTTGAATCACAAGGTTTCACAGAATGTTTGACCTAGTGTTTCCTCATCTCTAAGTGTTTGGGTTTTGTTTTGGGGTTTTTTGGAGCTTTGGTTTGGGTTTTTTCCCCCTGAGAAACTTCTAAATAAATTAAAAAATATATATATAATCTGAGGTGGTTTGAAGGATAGCCTCTCTCTTTTTGTTGCCACTCAGAATTAGCAGATGGAAACAGCAGGCTTCAGGAACTGAGCTCTCAGTTGGTGTCTGAACAATGTTCACGCCAAGAGAATTGAGAAGGCCACAGAGGAACCAGCTCCCAGCCAGCATTTGGACAAGAGCCATGCCAAGATGGTTAAGCAGCCTGCAGGGAAATCTGGCTTCTGCCAGTGTGTAGACGAAGTGAAAGGCACAGTGAAATGTGACTCCCAGCTGGCACAAAGGCAAAAATCCATGCCAAGATAGTTGATCCAGTCACAGAAAGACTGCCTTCGTTGATACCAGGCCAGATATCCGTAGTACTGAGCTGAGGACAGCTTTCAAAACTCTCTTGTCTCTTGCTTCAAATATGACTCCCTCAGAGCAAGCAGAAAGGGTTCATTATCATTTCCTGAATCTCAGGGGAAAGCAGTGTTCAAACATCATTCTTGCAGCAACTAGAAGGAAGAAATTTCTATTCCCAGGCAAAACATACATAAGGCCAATGATGAAACGCAGAGGAAGAAGAGAAAAGTCCATCCTGTAGGCTGTTTATATGCATGTCCTTAGCTTCTTTGAAACATTCTAATACCAATTAGTCATTTGCATCCAATGAATGTAATTAAGTTGTCATTCTGTGAGGTTATTTCTACTTCATTGCAGACTCAAGCAGAATGAGAGTTTTGTGTCTCCTATATATGGAGATAGACTTGCTTCCTTTCCCCATTGTTGGTAATTTCCCTGGTAAAATTACTCTTCCACTGAAAGGGCACCTTCCTTAGATTGTCAGAAATTTGGTATGGAGACCAATGAACAACTCGTTTCATCAGCTCCTAAAGAGGGAGTAAAATGTCTCACAAGGAAGGATCTCCAGAACACTGTGAAGAGAAAAAGACATTTTTCAAGTTGGGACATTATTGATGCTGTCACATATGCAGCTAAGATTTTCATTCATAAGAACAAATAAAATCTGATTTCATGTGTGTTTTCAGAAAATAACGCTCCTCTTCCAACCATAATTAGGGAAGGTACTGATAACTATTTTCATCTCTCTTTGCACCTTCACTGCATTCTCAGTACATGGAGAACCTGGAAGGAACTGTCACTACAGGCTGTTTTAGCAAGTCCCCCTCCAGCTTTCTTGTAGGCCCCTTCAGGTACTGGAAGGCTGCTATAAGATTTCACCAGAGACTTCTTTTTTCCAGACTGAGTAAGCCCAATTCTCTCAGCCTGCCTTCTGAAAAAGTCTAAAAATAATTGTTTGTAGATTGAAGGAAATATTTTCTTATTTAATATTCCTAGAATTGACTTTACCAGGATGGGTTTATCTCACTATGGTACTCACATTGTATATATTATATTTGTCATAGTATCTGAACAGCTAATAGTTCTTCAAGAATGGGGAATTTATGTAGCTAGGAGAGTAGATAGCACATGGTCTACAGCTACTTAGGAGGGATCTAGGGTTCAGAACCAGAATAAGGACAGATACTACTCTAGTCTTTGTTTTTTCAAATTTTATGATTATCAACAACCCAATACATTTTAGAATGCCAAGAAAAGATAGTTTGAAGTTACTGGTTTTCAGACTAATTAATGTTTGTTAGATCTGATGTTCTAACAGTAGATTCCTAATTATTGCCTTCTAAAATCCTTTTTTGTACACATTCATACTTTCCTGCAAATTTTGCCTTGAAGATTAAAATTTTCCAACCCTAGTATAAACTGTAATTTTTTTTATTTTTCTGCAGTGTTTGGATTAATACTGTTCGTTTCTCTGGAATATAAGATTAAAATTGGCTTCTTCTGCTATAAACTGCCTTATGACTACTTGCTGAAGAGCTGTATTGATGAATCAGCTGAACCTAGAAAATTAGAAATTGGCAGATTGTTGTTCCTTATTGAGAAACAGTGCATTCAAATGTTCCAGGGAAAATTGGTTTTATTTGGCTGAGCTGTGAAGGTTTGAAAATAGCACCTCTAAAAATTGTCTTGTGCTTGGAAACATTTCTTTTAGCATGTCTTACTAGTGTTCTTAGTAAATCAGGTTGCACTGACACGCAGCAGACTGCCCAGAGTGCACAGGAACCTCAGAGAACTTCTGAAAGACAAGATAGTTCCAAAGATCCTCCCTTTTTCAATCTGTATTGGCACACATGCTGACAACTATATGCACCATGTTCTCAAAGGCTTCCTGTATACTAATTGCATTCTGCTTTGTTTCATGGCTGCTAACCAGTGAAGAAATTACTTTTCTATTTTTTTATGGTAGTGCTAGGTGGCATCTGCTTTATTGTCATTTGGAGTTATGTTTATGTTCCTTTAATAAAGCAGCTGGGTACAGAGTCTGCTGGGTGGAGAAAGGAGACTTTTTCTTCCCCGAGGGAGTTACTGAGCATATCCAAAGCAGAGGATATTGGAGACAGTGAGGAATGGCTGAGAGAGTCAGTTACAGTCACAAGCAAGAGCTTGAAACTCATGAAAGGACATTATACAACTACATTGCAGAGCCACAAGCAAGAAGATTTCTGAAGGAAAGATTCCCAAAAGAAAGATGCCGAGTGTCTAGAAGAGTCTGAGACGGATGCTACTCAGAAGGTGATTGAGAAGGGAAAAGTAAAGGACGTCTACAGGCAAATTTTCCTTACTTGAGTATTCTCTAGTTGAATAACTAAATGTTTGCTTTTTATTTAAAGAAAATATGCCTTTTTAAGGGTTTCAAAATATTTTGATTTTACAGACAACTCACTAGTTGCAGGCACAGGCACATCCACCTTGAAATGCTGGCTTTGATGACACCAGGTCCTATCACAGTTAGAGTAGAATAAAAATTACTGGCATTTTGTGGAAGCAGAAACATGTTAGAATTTCATTCACCGAATAAAAAGGAATATTCTGAATAAGTGGCCAAAACTCTGTTTGAACAAAGGCAGCACTTACATTTATCAGTGTTGTAAGTGTAGGAAGAGCCAACACTTCCTTAAATGGGGTTGGTTAAAAACAGCAGAAGAATGTTCATAAAGCTCTTTTTCATCAGTGCCAGAGGATCACAGTACGAAGAAGCTCACCAAGTGTGAAACAACTTGGATTGTTGTGACTGGTTTCACTCCAGCATGCATGGCCTCAATATAACTAATAGGAATTTCTGAAGGTTGTGTTGGAATTTTCAACCACTATTCCTTTTTGATTTATGACCTCCAAAAAAATATTTTAAATCCTTGAAGTGAATATTAAGAGGATACGATGTGCTTTACATGAAATGCACAATACTTAAATGGTTTAGGAACTAAAATGAAAAGTGAACTCAATGAAATATCATCAAGGAAAGGTAAAGATGTAATTTCTTCTTTTCTTACAGTTGGTGAATTACAAATGAAGTAGACAATTTTAGTTGATAATAAAGTTTATAAAGAGCTGATGAAAGGTTTAATATAGCAGTTAAGAAGATGAGCTTACAAATAAACGTTCAGAACTATAGTTTCTCTGCTTGTTTTCCAGCACAAAGGCTCCTGTAAAGTCTAAGCATGACTTCAGTCCTATATGAACCTTATTAAAGCATCTTTAAAAGTATGTAGTTTATTTATAGATCTTAGGAAAGTCCTTGAAATTAAGATAAATTTTATTTGTGATCATACAAGGATGAAGATTAAATCTCCTGACAGCCATACAGACTAAAATAAAATAAAATAAAATAAAACCACCTGACTGTATTCTCCTGTTAGACAGGTTTGTTCTTAATCATATGATCACTCAGCAATGAAAGCACCCAAGTTTAGTGGCTCAAGAGTTATAACAATTTTTCTGGGATGTGTACATTTATTCCGAGGCCCATTTATTCATTCTTGTGTTGATCTCACAAACAACTTGATCTCTTAATTTTCTAAAACACCTTCTGGCATTGTAAGGACTAGATTTGCTTTAGAAAATCTCCTGAAAGCATTAAGATTTTTCTTCTTTTTAGTCATAATTATTCATTACTGCCTAAAAAGATTAACATTTTCAGGTCACTAAAATCTCTTCCATTTCCATTATCCATAATAAATACCCTTTATGAGTGGATATCTGTAAGCTTTCCACTTGTACTGAGAATATGCTCAACCTGCACCATACTTTGATCATACTGCCTTTCTTCCAGCTTATGATACACCACCTTTTTGTAAACTTCATCAAATCTTTATGAAATGTATGTTTGTATATCCTCTCCTGATTGGAAATTTCCTGTAGTGCTGGCTAGGTAAATTCTCTGAATGATTCTTCACAACAAGCACATCAGAAAAACGGAAACTAATGCATGCTGACCTGCCATATGGGCAGGATTTCACTGAAAGCCTTCTTTTCTTCTTATGAGACATGCATACAAATCCCAGAAGCTATGTACACAGTTTCGTGTTTAATAACATAGTGCAGCATACTGTTCATAAGAGTATGTAGGCACAGATGAATCATGAACATAAACAGAGGGAGACAGATTGTATACATAGAGCCTCTCTTACTGTGTCTAACTCACACTGAGTGCAGTGAATGCCAGTCCTTATGCCTGAGGCATCAACTACCTGCAGAACCTCTCACCTTGTCCTCAGAAACATCTTATTAACCCTAAAAAAGCTGTTGATTCTGCTGTTAAATCTCTCCATTGCAAATATCTGTAGTCATCCTGTCTGCTGAGCCTTTGGTATGCAAATGGTCTTCACAGTAACCCTGAGAACCTTTATTAGTTTCCCTTGAGCAACACACTCTGGTTCTGCTCCTCACCTTTACACTCACATGAATAAAGGTATACAAACTGGTAAATTTTCTTGTGTAATCAGCTGTTGTGCTGCAGATGGACACAGCAAAATCTCTGCTGAAGAAGTTTGAACGATGGTGAAAAGAAAAGACAATTGGAAAAATAAGACAAGAAAGATGATGGGTTTTAAAAGATGAGGAGGGTGGAAAGGACACTACAGACACAAAAGAGGAGGAATGTGCAAAAAAAGGATAGCCAGAAGAAACCAGTGACAGAATTCATCTCCATATTGTAAAAGGATGAGACAAGAAGGGTTTGTGGGGCGTTTATTTTTTAGAAAGAGGAAAAAAAATCCTGAAGTGGAGGGCAGGCCACTATTTCCTATTTACTGCGGAAAAAACAGAGCAACATTCCCTCCTTCTGCTAAGATCTGGCCATAAAAGAAAGTCAAGAACCAGTCAAAGAAGAGCAGTTCACTCTAACAAACACATGCCAGTAATCCTGCAATTACTATCGTACTTATAGCTGTGGCTTGTGTCTCAGAGATTTAATGACTATGTGACTTGAAGGAAATAAGTGTATATGAGCATGCTCATTTTGCCCCCAGTTTTATGATGTTTGAGGTGAAAAAATAGTTTCAGCCCAGGAAGAAGAAAAAGAGTCAACACTGTGTAGTCAAATTCAAGATGTTCCTCAACATGGGGGCCTTTGAAGTCTCCAAGAGCTGAAGATCCCAGCATGCTGTGCAGTAGTGACCTCACCACAACACACACAGCACATTTCAAATATCCAGCCACAAGATGTCAGCACACTCAACAGGAATTCTTGACCCAAAAAAAAATCTTTATGAATGGGATCTTTCTATGTCACACATCTCTTTCCTCTGCTAGTAATGGAAAAATAGATGTTTCTGAGGATTTGCACAAAATTTAGCATTCAGGCTGTACCTTCACCATGGAAATAGTTGGTCTATCATGGTCTGATCATAGTATCCTACTGATAGTAAAATGCTGGGACAGAATCAAGGACATGGTTTTGTCTTCCTGCTCTGAAACCAAAGGATGTTGGAGAAGGATCTAAAATAGCTCATAAGCACCTAACATGATTTCAATGACAGGGTGAAATCTCTGACCAGTTGCTTAGATCTTTAACACTGCATACACTCAGTCTTGAAATCCTATTCCAGTACCTCTCCAGAGATTATTTTGTCTTAGTAAAGTGTCCAGATACCTGTTTCATGGCCTTCATAAACACAGTATCTATAAACCTATAACTACAAATCCTATAGGTGTGCTCTGGCTTGTGTATTAAGTACCATAAGTGGAGAACATATGGGATGTGGGTGTAGCACAAAATTAAGTAACCATGGCCACTTTCTTTCAAAAACAGTTCAGAATAAAGATGTCATTATATCAATAATCTTTTTCAATTTACATACTGATCAAAGTATTCAGTGAGTTATTCCTATTACTGCATTTGGACCTATAAATATTCAAATTTCACTTTGGGCAGGAAAATGCCTGGAGTCTTCTTTTTAAATATGTTGTCAGAATGTCTTCCCCATCCTTCGAAATCTTTCAGCATGTCACCATAGCCACAGCAGATAGTATATCAGAGGCTTTCCAGGGAGATCAGAATAGCTAGATTCTCCAAGTCTGACTTCCATATTCTGTAAATTAGTAGTCAAAATATACAGCACAATTAGTGGACACTGGGATAAATACAAGTTACTTGGAAAGATCAGCATGCCTTCTGTAGAGGGAAGTTCTCTGATGTACATGTTCACAATTTTTTGACAGTTTCATCAAACATGAAAATAAGGATGATTTAGTTTATATAGTCTCTGTATTTCCAAAAGGCTTTTGACAATGGCCATCTCTCAAGCCTTTTAAAGAAAATTATCAGTCACAGCTCATTTCAGAGCTGGGAAACCTTTCATAGATAAAAGCATAGGATTAAAAGCTAGGAAGCAGAGAAAAGGAGTAATGTTCTTGTAGAGGAGAGAGGTCACTGGGATTTTACAGGGGGCTGAGGTGGGACTTGAGCTTTTCTATGTCTTCATGAATGTCCTGAAAAAGGATTTTTGTAGGGAGCTGGGTACATTTACTGTAAATACTAAATTATGAAGAACAGGGAAAATGCAGACTGACTGTGAAGAACTGCTGAAAAAACTTATGAGGCTGATTGGGCAATAAAAGCGCAGATAAAAAGCACTGCAGGAAAATTTAAAGTGATGCACAAGGGAAGGAAAAAAAACCCCACTCACAAAAAACAAACCCACAAAATCACATATAAAATGATGTGTTCCGAGGTAAGCATTATCAATTAGAAGAAAGATCTTGAGATACTGAGACCTGGTTCCACAGAAATTTCAGTCACATGTTCAACAGCAGAAAAAAAAAGAAAATAAAATGTTAATAACTGTAAGGAAAAAAAATATAACTGAACAGAGAAAAAAATAATGTTCAGTTTAATAAATCATGAATCACCTTTGAAATTGTGTAATTCTGGCTCCTGTCCCAGTGGCCTCCCATGTCCAAAAGGATATACTAGAATTGGAAATTATTAGCAAAATATTTAAAACAACAAAAATTGTTAAAGACATGGATTCATTTCCACATCTTTGGAACTGCGGTATTTAGGGTGAGCTAAGACTTGTCTATCTAGAGAAGAGTCAAATGAGGCGGAAGACAAAACAGGTCCATGAACTCAGGAGTTAAGGGAGGACAGAAATTTTTTTGCTCTTACCTTACCATATTTTCCTCTTTATCTCCAGACTTAGCAGAGAGATACTCAGCTGGATCGCCCTTTGGGCCTGACCTGGTGCAACCATTCCACTGTGCTGATCACATTCTGGCCAACAGGTAGGAACAACTGATAATAAGCATTTGCTTAGTAATTTAGCTCGTATCACTTCCAGGGCTTTTATCACCTATAATGCTGCCATTTATCATGTACATTTTGTTTAATACACTCACTCTTTAAAAAGAAATTAAGTAGAAAGTTTTTGGTAACAAAGTTTAAGAATAACATAATGATTGTATTATGCTTATTTAAAAATGGATTAAAAATAACTATAATCTGTGAATCAGACAGGGATTATCATTACCCAGGGAAAAGTCTAATTGAAATTAATGGACATTTTCTCAGGGGAAAGGTTTCAGGATTCTCTTCTATATAGACTGTTTATATCATGCTCATCACCATAGTTTCTGAATGTGTTCCAGTAGTACATTAAGCAATGTGACTAACATCTGTCACATATTTTTTTCTTTAGTCTCTTCAGGGAGGTAAATATATGCAGTAGAATTTCATGTATCCTAAATGAATTTTGCCAGGTGAAGAGGGGAAGAGAAGGTGAAAGAATCAGGTTGGGAAAAATAAGATTTATTTTGTTTTGTTACTATAAATATACAATTTGCTTCATTTTTAGATCAGTGAAATTGTGGACAAAAATATGCACTACATTTAGACCCTGCTATTTTAATTTGCAGCCTTTCTTTTGAGTATGAGCTTGAAGCTGAATTAAGCTGTATGTACAATAAAGTTATATCCATTAATTTGACCCTATTTCTTTCCTGAACTAGTAATGGTAATCAGAAAACAAAAGAAAAATATTCATCATATTTTGTTAACAAACAAGGGACAACACATCACTGATCATGAATTAATAAATATTTTTCAAGGATGATAATTGAATAGTATCTAGTTACTGAGGAACTTTCTTAATATTTTAAAATATTTCATTTTTTGAAATTGAAATTGATTTGCAAAATAAAATATTTCATATACATGCATTAAGAAAAATTAAAAGAAAAAAATTAAAATGTAGCAATGAAATTTGGCAAAAACAGTACTACTCAGTGTTTGACTTGGAATATATCTGCATAATCCCTGAGCTGTACAAATTCCTAACATAGATTGATATGTAATTTTCTTCACAAACCACTTCATGATATTTTGTCAAGGAGTAGTTACTATGACCATAATCTCAATTTTTCTGATGAGGCTAGTGAAAGAGCAGATGACTAATCTAGTAAAACAGCAAACTAATACTAGGTTCTGGGGTGACCATGGACCATGTTGTCTTCCAAGATAAAGGAACAGAACTAAAGCAAGTTGTAATGGATGATCATAGTTTGAAAGCCCATGGGATTTTTATTAAGCTCACTGGAAGAGTGGCTTCTCCTTTATTTAAAGAAGGGGTATTGTAATCCTACCATCAAATGAGAACTGGAGTAGAGGGCAAATAGATATCCAAAACCAAAGGATGACTTCCAGGAGGTGTATATGGCCTATTAGGGGATATTCTACAATCCATGAAATGATGAATGCCCTGTGCATATTTTGCTGAAGGTTTCTGAGAAGGATCCTAAGGAAGGACACCGTTAGCACATACACAAGAGCACCCCTTCCCCAGATTGTCAGGCTATTGTTAAAGACCTTGATGAAATATCGGTTTGCTTAGCTTCATTTCAAGAAATCTTGGCCCTGCTTTCATTAAATAGGTCTTCCTTTTCTCTGTGACAGTCCTTCCGTTCTAGCTAATGACAGCAAACACATCTGAATATTCATTATGTGTTGAAAGAACAAACGTTGGAGAGACACGGAATATAATAAAGCCTTCTCTTGTTCTTGAGGCGATCTGTCTTTGCATTCTAAGTGCCACAGACAGAAGCAGCAATAAAGGAAAAAAAAATTAATATCTCAATTAAAATAACAGAGCATTTCTGAATAAAATGCTAAAATCATCCTAATGCAGGCTGAAAGCCATCCAAAAGTGACCTATGAGTGCATCCTGTAAAACTACAAACCTACACCTTTGCCAGAAAAAAGAGCCTTTCTTAAGCTCCAGGCTGCAAAGGTAGATCTTTACAGATTGATTCTAGAAATATTTCATATCTCCTAAAAGGATTAAAAGGCACAGAGAGTGCCAGAATTTCTGTGATGTGGAAGTTGCGTAATAAAACCACTGACTGTGGATCTGAGACTATACTTCATTTTCTTTATGTAATTTAGTATGGCTGTGCGCTAAACAAGACCAGAATTATGCATGCTGATGAATACCCAAGTAATTGCCCTGTGGCAGTTCTGCATATTGTGTGTGCCAGATACACAAGAGTTAGACATGCAGTTTAACCGAGTCTAGTGACCTTTAAGATCATGCCTGTTTTTTATTCATGAATCATCACTTTGTTTAGCAGGCAGTTAATGTTCATTCACATTCCTTGCCTTTGCTGACCTCCTTCAAGCCTAAGTCACTTATTGCAGCAGATGAATGTTCTCAGGCAAGCGTCAGCCAGGGTAGAAAGCACAAAGTTGTAGCTATTCAATGACTCTTTTATTTAAATATTCACAATGTGCTTAACCCCCACTGGAGTTGTAATCACAGAGCTGTCTGTGGGAAGAACAGTGAAAATCTTTTCCTGCAAGGCCTGTTAGTGTCTCCAAAATGTAATTGATTTATTTTAGACAAAAATGGACTGGACAATACTGAATGTCTCCACAGTCTGTTCGCCTGCTGAAAAGGGCTCTGGTCAAGGTCTAATTGCCAGGATTTGATACTCCTTCCAAAGGGCAATTCTTGCTAGACAAACCCTGGCCTTCTGTTGTTATTTTTTTCTAAATCAGAGAAAAATATTTGGAGCAAAAAGAAGAACCGGATACAAATTTTTGCCATCTTTACTTATTTTTCCTTCAGCTTCAAATCTTCCCTCCCTTTCCGATCCTGTGTATGCCCATATCATTTCTTCCCACTCTCTTTGTCCTTTTCTCCTGTTGTCCTTCTTTCACTTCTACAAAGAGCATCTATTTTGTTTTAATTTTGCACTCTATTGTGTTCACTGCAGTTCCTTTGGCAAGAGGCATTCTGCTCTCTGTCTTGCTTCGCATCCACCTGCTCCCTGCTTTTTAGTTTCTCATCCCTTTACTTCCGATGTGACTATCTCTTTTTATACTCCCCAGTCTATCCTTTGAGTACATGGATGTATGTAGAACACATGATCCCACCTTTTATCACACTCTCTAAGCTGCATAGAGCTTCCAGCCCTTGATGTCCTTATCTCACACATTCTGTGCTGTGTTCTTATGTTGTGATTAATAAAAAGTCTGTGTCGGAAGGTTTTAGCTATATAATAGCAAGTAAATCAACACTTCTTCTTATGATACCATTAAAAAGTTAGCGAACTATCATCTCCCATATGGCTGCTATCAGATAACTGACTGAAAACCTAGAGTTTTGGAGGTGTCCCAGCCCTTTGAGTGGCAACCATCCTTGTGGCAATCCTTCCTTCCCACCTTCCTCCAAAAGCACTTGCTCCTGGTATGAGTGACATGGAATGATGAAGCTGGAGTCAGTCAGGGGTCTGCCATATCACTGTACTTGGGGGATTATGTCAGCCCTGGCACAGCTTACCTTCAGGTAGTCAATATGTAGCAGAAGGGAATTTATCTGTACTGGTATTAGACCAAAACATGATACGCTTCTGGCAATATTTTAGACAGGGTCTTCCCCAAAATGCCTGTTACACTTACCAGTGACTCACCTCTAGTAATTGGTTTACTGTCTTAGCAATAGGTCATCAGAGTTTATTTTTGAAAGCTGAGGCAAAAAAATGCCATTAATAGGCACCAGTCTTCTGGGCTGTTTCAAAATAATCCATCATATGTGGTTTTGCTTATAAACGACCAAGACCTTTATATGCATATTTATTAATGGCATATCATTACCTGTACGCAATAATAGCATTAAGAGGACAGACATAATTCTCAGGACTAAACTAGTAAAAAAAAGTAAAGTGCTTTCAAATACATAATTTGGATAAATCCATGAGGGTAATTTTCACCCTCTGCACTAGACCATCTGGCATAGAAGACATTGTGCCAATTAATATAGATAGAACGACTGTTAGCACCACAGATAGATAGTAAATATTTCAGACTAATCTTTTTTGTCATTTATCAGATAATTTCAGCCTTCAAAATTTGCAGTCAGAGTCTCCAGCATGTTGACACAGATTGATTACATTCAGACTTTTACTAGTCTGCAAACTCTTTGCTTTGGTTTTAACTCTTATATAGTCCTGATTTCCACTTGTTTGTATGAGTAGGGGATTATTATGAAGCAGCAGCACAGTTAGCACCATTACTTGTCTGAGTTGCCTGCCTCTCTCAGTAAGGTATAAGTACTGTCTTGCTAACATTATGCTTAATTCAAAGATTGTGGTTCACTTGTTTTTCTCAAAGGAAAAGGAAAACACAGTTTGAGTAATACATCCCTAATAGTTACTGTAGAATACAGAATAAGACTGTTTCCAATATTAACTAATATTAACTAATAAGTTGATCCTGAGGAGTCTTGGTCCACTTTTCAGCTCTGCCAGAATCATTTACCAGGAGCATATTTCTGGTTTTGTCTAAGAAAACTGGGCAGTTCTTTTACAATAATCAGGAATTATTCTTAGTGTTTCTTAGAGAAATCTTTTGATTGTTAATTTGTTTTCCAGACTCATTTCATACAGCTCTAAACAAAGGTGTATAGAACCCAAGCCAAGTATTTTCCAGTGTTTAGAGTGCCTCAGAAACATCAGACTTTTGAATCTTACCCTTTAATGTTGGAAACTTAGTAATTGAGCATTAAAAAATTTTCTCTCCAAAATAAAATACTAGTAGTAAAATAAATTGTTTGATGGTGTAAGCAGCAGAGCAAGAAGATTGTTTAGTTTTCAGGCCATCACCTAACAGTCTAAAAAAAAGTGAGTAAAGAAGAAAATTATCAAAACACAGCTGGTTTTGTTTGTTTATTTTCTGGTTGTCTTTAAAGGTGTAGAGAAACAGGTGGAAATTTTGCATATTATTCATAGGGAAACTTGGAATATGCATATGGGCCAGTGCAGAGCAAGCCTCTGTGATATGTTCAGAGAAGATTTTGCTGGGGTAAAAATACATTCAGCACTGCCCACATCTGACCGTATTCTGGATTGCATCACAGGAAGAATTCAAACACATTATGAAATAATATATATTTTTAAATATCAGGATTGTGACATACCTTTATGAATGTGAGTAACACAAGTTCATACAATAGAACTACTATAGAATATTCGATTTGAAACTTTTCTACAAATTTTACTACAGTGGAAATCACATACTGATTTCACCAATCTGATTCTATTACCTGAGGCCAACAGCTTGAGTAATGTAACAGGAGTTCTCAGTAAATGAACAAATAAGAGTGTTTTGCTATTTCTGGAATCTAATGCTAACTTCCATGCTAAGCAAATGGTTATATTGCAACAAGTTCACTGCAATGCTCTGTGAGGACACAGAAATTTTTTGGGATTTGAGACATACACATACACGAAGAAGCTTTATGAAACACTAACTTGTGCCATTTTTATCTGTATTGCCCTTGATGAGCTATTAGGTTCCCAGAAATGAACCAGCGTTGTTCTCTTCTAGGGCAGTTAGTCCTATATGTATTTGGCGGTATTGAAAGAAAATTAAATATAAGAACAGGTGGGAATTTAGGATGGACATATCCCATATATATTTTTAACCTCAGTCTCAAATATATGTCACTGTTTTCTTTTAGAGAACAGAGCTGGATGCAAAACAATAGATACCTTAGAAAGAGACAAATTAGATTTTTATGTCCTCATTATAGCATACATGCACAACTCCAGAGGTTGCAATCATTCCTGTTACCATAAGTAAATTTATGTTTAAGCACCTAAAAACATAGCTAAGCCCCAGGGAGTGATTAAATTATAAAGAATTGCATATTGCTGGAACATAGTCCCGTGTGCACACTTTGTAATTCAGGCACATCCCTGCTTCCCCTGCAAGACCTGTGGACAGCTAAAGGTATTAACTATGTGTTTACAAATACTCCTACAGGCAACACAGCCACCCACTAGTCTCCTGCATGATGCTTATTGAAGTTTTAGTTTAGGTAAACAGCAGCTCAAATTCTTCAGACAATGTTAATGGTAGTAATAATGACCACCTTTTGTTTAATGGTTTCTTCTTGACATCACTTGCCCCTAAAACAAGATCCTTAGTTTCTGTCCCCTCCTCATGTTGTTTTACTTTAATGTGTCTCCAGGAAAGTTGCTCTAAGCATCAGGTGTGCTAAGAACATGAACCTCTCCTTTTGAATCAGAGACACCATGCAGTCAGGAGGGCAAGCATGTGGTCAGAAAGATGGCAGACACAGGAGATCACATAGAGAGTGTATAAGTGAATAGTACTTTTTAGTTTGAAAACATAAGGAAATTTACATGTTCTACAGAGACTTGAAGTCATATAAAATAAGAATTCTAATCTCCCAATACCTTCAATTTAGAAGGGGATTTATAGAGGAAGAAGTCAGAACCAAACACTTACTCTTAACAGTCAACAGTGATCCAAACTTCATGAATTTTTCTAGTTCTTTTTGATTCCATCTCTATTTTTTGTTATGTCTGTCTAAAGTATGAGACCACGTTTCACAGAGTTCAGTTATACTTTATGTAAAAGAAGAATTTATTTTATTTCTGTCTTTATTGTATCCAAGTTAATTCATTCATGGTTTGTAATGAAATTTGGTACACTACGCAGTCACCATCTGAGGCATCATACTTGATATCCTGAAATCATGTATGTGAGCAAGCGTGAAGCGTGACATTTCTGATGTCATGACTACTATCAGGTATTCATATTCCATCACCAGGTTTCTGCATGAAACAGAGATAACGTATGTAATAATGAATCATAAAGATGCTTTGAGAGGGATCTGCTTGCTTGCATCATTTAGAGGAATTTTAGGAAGAAAAAGATGTGATAGGATGGCAAACAGAAAGATTTAAAACTCATTCACTGTTTCCAAAATTATTTCAAGGTATGGTTTCTTTGTCTGCATTATGTTTATTTTGAACTTTCTTTTCAATTCCCCTAGTTTCATTTGCTTTTCTGATATAGAATTAATTTAGTTGCTCATATAACCATCTGCTTTCTAGTACATTTTCAGTTTTCTATTTATGTCAGGGGTTTTTTTGCTTTTCAGTGTTTTTATTATATGTTTGCAAGTTCCTAGCTTTGAGCTATGGAAGCAATAAGAAGAATTCAAATCTTTGAGGTGAATTTTTTTTAAGATGCTTCCCTATTAATCTACTGACACATTTTGTAGAGTGCAAATACACAGAGGCTGTGTTCCAGAGCTTTAGAAAGCTACCTAGAAAAGGCCATGAAACCTTGGTTATAATAAAAAATGAGGATATTCAGCACTCTGAGGACTAGCATATTCTCTGAGCGACATAATTCCTGAGTAGCAGATGCAATTTTTTCCTTTTTTTTTTAAATAGAAGCTTTCAGCCTGCCATTTGAAGTGCACAATTATTTTGCTTACATATGTGTAAAATGAGTATAAAACTTACATAATGAATATTGGAAAGGAGTCCTAATTAATTAACAGTTTTAAAATGCATTTAAAATAATTTGATGAATAATGTTATTAAAGTGTTATTATGGTGATATGGTTTACCATGAGCAAATTATTAAAGTTGGTGACTCGTCATGAAAATATATTGACTTATGATTTTGAGTCTTAAATTTTAAAATATCATTTTCAAGATCAAAGACTGTATAAGCAATTTTTTATCACTACACTGAAAAATAAATGGCACATCCATTTCATTAACATATGTCACTAGCTTCATCCCTGCACTGTAGGTACTAATCTTTTTTTTAGCTGTAATCTGAGGTCTGCTGCTGGTGAATGATGCAATTTTTATTGCCTGACCAAAACATAAAGGAATTCACCTTGCTGATAGCTGTAAAGTTCTTAAAAATTTTTACAAATACTGTCCTTTGGCAGCTGCTCTTTACATTTATCTCACTAAACAATTGTTTCTAGGCTGTCTACTGTTCTCTACCATACACTCGCTATTGGAGTTGAGGGAATATAGTTCTTACAGTGTATGCTTTAAAGCAGCCATCATTGCATTCTAAAGAACAAATTAGATATTAAGGAATTAATTTCTGTCTGAACCTGCGAATTACACTTTATTTGGCAAAAAACATTGTCATTGCAACCTTCATTTGCATTGTAAGCCCCAGCACTAAGATGTTTGAGGTCATGATTCCACAAACATTTTCTTGATGGTAGAACTGCTTAAGTAGTTATTCTCCCTCTCTTAAGTGTTTGCTCCTATCCTTTCTCACCTTTCAATTGCCTTATGGGATAAACCAGCTCAAGATGCAAGTCCAAGAGAAAACTATGCACTTTCTTGGCAAAACCTGACAGGGTTTGTTTTTCTGAATATAATTTTCTGGATACTGGGATAGAACACACAATGACAGAAGCATCAATCTTCCTTTGGGCTGAAAACTCAAATGCAGCAAAAACAAGTAATCCATTTGCTAAGCCACCTATTTTAAAGGATCATCTTTACAAAAGCTAACACACTAGACTGAAGTTGCTGTTGGGACTAACCCCGTAATGAAAATTCATAAGAGTGTGTCAAGGAGATGTGAAAGGAGACTATTTTTCCAACCAGAAGTAATTCCACGGCCATGAAAAATCAGACTGAAAGATATTCTGTGAGAGATTCAAGGAATCATAGAACAGTTTGTGTTGGAAGGGACCTTTAAAGGTCATGTATACCAACCACTGCAATGATCAGGGACATCTTAAACTAGACCAAGTTGCTGAGAGCACTGTCCAATCTGACCTTGAACGGCTCCAGGGATGGAGCATCTACCATCTCTCTGGGAAACCAGTGTTCCACCACCCACATTGAAAAAATTTCTTCCTTATGTACAACCTAAATCTATTCTTTTCGTTTAAAACCCCTTGTTCTATTGCAGCAGGCCCTGCTAAGAAGTTTCTCCCCATATTTCTTATAAGACACTTTCAGTACTTAGAGGTTGCAATAAGGTCTCCCTGGAGCCTTTTTTTCTCCAGGCTGAGTGACCCCATCTCTCTCAGCCTATCCTCAAAGGAGAGGTGCTCCAGCCCTCCTCTGGACTCGCTCCAACAGGTTCTGTGCTGACGGTCCCAGAGGTGGATGCAGCACTCCAGGTGGGGTGTTACCAGAGGGGAGTAGAGAGGAAGAAACACCTCCCTCAATCTGATGGTGATGCTTCTTTTGATGTAGCCCAGGATATGGTTGCCTTTCTGGGCTAAGGTGCACATTGCTGGCTCATGTCCAGCTTTTCATCCACCCCCAAGACCTTCTTGGATGGGCTGCTCCCAATCTCTTCATCCCCCAGGCTGTATTGATACTGGAGGTTGCCCCAACATAGGTGCAGCACCTCGCATTTGGCCTTGTTGAACCTCAAGAGGTTTATGTGAGCTTATTTTTCAAGCTTGTGCAGGTCCCTCTGGATGGCATCCTGTCCCTCAGGTATGTCTACTTCACCACTCCATTTGGTTTCATCTGCAATCCTGTGATGTTGTGGTTCATCCACTCAGAAGGCATGGGAAGAAAAATTGCCAGGGAAGACTGACACAAGGAAGTTTTCGAGTATCTCAGCCTTGTTCTCATCCATTGATACCAGTTTCCCTGTTGTGGTCATCAGGAGTGGGTACACTTTCTTTGACCTTCCTTTTCTGGCTGACATACCTGTAGAAGCCCTTATTCTTTCTGTCCCTTCCCAAGTTCAGCTTCAGCTATGCCTTGGCCTTCCTTAGCCCATCCCTGCATAATCAGGCAGCATCCTTATACTCTTCCCAAGTTATCTGTCCTTGTTTCCACTTTCAGCTGAGAGTCATAAGAAACAGTGGCATGAAACAGTCGGAAATCTATTTAGAGCTGATTTCTCAGACCTGAAATGTCTGAAAAAATCAGACCTGATTTTTTCCTGAAATCTAGTCATGCTTAAGGAGTCTATTTTTTGCTTTCTTGCTATGTTCCCTTATTACCTCTCACTAGGAAAGCAGAACTCCTATACACACATGATTTCCATGTAGAACACATGTTAACACTAGAACCTTGAAAGAACTGTGACAGCCATCCTGAAAGTGTGTTCCTGAAAGTCACAGTGCTGTGAACAGTTACCATCACTACTCACAACATGAGACCCTCAGAGCATACGGAATTGAATGACTGGATCCAAGCACAGTAAACTAATGCCTGGCCAGAAAGTGGACATGTGCCAGGGCAAAACAGCAATCTGTACCACTGCTCCTTAAGAGGTACTAGTTCATCGCTGAGCATTGCCAGTTTCATAATGGTGCAGTTTTATCATAAAATCATAAATACAACATCAGAGCAAGAAATCAGAGTAGGAAACAAGGAGCTAGACAAGCATGAATACTTGTGTGTCAGAGCCTGTTTTCCCAATCATTTTAGTCTGCATATTCTGAAAGAATTACCACTTCACTGCAGGTATAAACAAAAAAAAAAGAAATGTAAATCTTTTTAAAACAAAAACTGAAAAAAGGGTTGTCTCTCAGTGTACATTGTCTTTTTTGTGTCATGTATTTTCTGAAAATTTAGCCCATGGCAGTTAGACTGTGAAGAAGGAAAGAGAAGATGGGCTCTCACAAGTGAGCTAAAGGGAGATCTAAGAATGTGGATTTGGCTGGAGTGAAAAAATGTAAAGTCAAGGGCAGAAGGGAAAGACACTAAGTGCAGTTTAGAAGAGGTAAAAGAGGCAAGTGAAGAGCATGAGGGGGTGTAACATTACTGTTAGCATTAGGATGAAATGCAAGGAGGGGTGGGGTTGTGCTGATAATTGAAATGAAATTAGAACACTGTAATAGCCTTCTGGAAGAATTAAACTGTGTTATTCTTACTACTAGCAGGTCCATAAGGGAATATTAAAAAAGCTCCGAACCCCAAAAATCCAAACAAACAACAACAACAAAAAAGCAACATAGAACCTTTTGGTTTGCATAAAATGTGACCAGACATTTCCTACTAGAAGAGCAACAGCAACATCTTACATTAACACTCTGATGCTTCTAGGTGAAAGTTAAGATAAACTTTGGTGAACTTGCTTTCTCCTCCCCGCTATTAGGAGAGCAAGGCTCAGAGTGGGCTGGTCCTTTCTGCCTGCCAGAACTAATGCAAGAAACTTCTGATCTGCAATTCAGTAGCTGCATACTACAGAGAGGCTTTTATGAGGAGAGATGTCAGGTCTTTTATAGTTCAACAGGTATCAAGATCTTTGTTTAGAGCTAACAAGCCCAGACTGTTTCACTGGTCTGGAAGCCCAGCTAGAATAACCTTTGTAGACAGGAAGCACACAACAAAGTCTGGTGGGTTCCTTGAAGTGTGGGTTTAAGCAACCGAAAATGAGAGAGGGAAGAATTCCTGGAACTTCTCCAAGGACCGAGGCAGAGTGTGACTTTCCTCTTTGGCTCTCTGATTCTGATTTTCAAAGACCACTGTCACAGCAGTCCTTCTAAGAAGAGAGATCATTCAGTGTACTCCCTCTGCCATAGAGGATTCCCTGATTGTCCATTAACGTTTCTCCCTCTGGTACATAAATGCGTGCTATAGTGGGTAGATGATACTGCTCGGTATGTTTGGTTTTCCCCGGGGTTGATATGTTTTTAAGCATGTGGTCTTAATGTCCTGATAATAAGCACACTGGCATAAATACAGTTTTGCATGCACACAAAGAGGTTCAGTTTGCTCTTTTTCTGGAGAAAGTCCCTTTCAAGTACAGATGCAACAATTGGGGGGGGGGAGGGGGGGTGGGGCTAGGCTACAGTGCAGTCATGTCACAATCTTGTTTAGGGACCATGTAGAACCATAGTACCCCAAGTAAATCATCAGTGACCATGTTCTTGTGGGTATTGCTTTCTCAACACAAGGAGGACAAACACCCTTCTGGCCTCTGACTTTCCATCTGACACATTCATCCTCTATACAATACTAATGTTTCCTTCTGTATTTATAAGAACAAGTAGTCAAGGACCTACTATTCTGAGTGGCCTCCAAGAATCTGAACAAAGATAGGAGTACATCATGATGAAACAGACAAGATTCCATGACCTGATACTGTGCATAGAGTCCGACTGTACTGGTGAAATGGTAATGCAAGTTATTAACTGTCTGTCACATGAAGGTCAGGACAGACCAGCATATAAACTGTAATAATAATTGACAAACACACAGTGCATGGGAATGGGATAACTGTTCTGTATGTTTGCACTAAGGTAGACAGTGAAAGAAAGGTGGCTACTTCTTGAAGAACAGTTTAGCCCAGTTGAATTCAGCAAATAGGTTCAATTAAAACAAAAAAACAAACAAATAATTTATTTATTAAAAAAATACTTGCTCTAAAATCTAAATAAGTTAATTTTAAAACTAAGTTATTCTCCTTGACTTCCAACATCCATGTATTTCCCCAAGTCAAAACATCACAGTCACACAACTCTGATGATAGGAAAGAAATTCTGAGAGCCTGAAAAAGTGGTCAGGCTGTTGAAGTAATTCACCTTGTAACATTGCTTAAGAGGAGAATCATGTGGTGTGCCTCTTCTCTAAACAGCTACAAGAGTTCATGAAAGTTGTAAGAGCTCAGGAACACTGAGAATTCTATGTCTCTGCCAAATATGATTGAAATTAGCCTATGTTCTAAGGTCATGAGAGGCTGGCTTTCAGGTAGGTGGGCAAAGAGCACAACCACATAATCTTTGGTTCCCTAAGCAATCAGTCTGAAAAAGAAGGCAAAAAAGGGAGAGCTGGAGAAAGATATGAGAAAGTAGGATAGGACAGAAAAAAAGCAGGGGAAAAAAGGAAAGGAAATTAAAAATAACAATAAACTGAATTTCAGATAGGTATATGGAACACTTATTGAGTTCACAGCTACAAATGTGTAACTTTTTCATAAAAAGAAGAATTTAAATTTGCAGCCGAATGCATTTAAGAGAATCCTAACAGGTAAAAACTAGGTAACTGAGAGTATATTTACCTTCTGCTAGGACTGAAGTGCATCTGTGTATTCAGAGACATTCATATTTTGCTGGATGAAAATTGCCTTACTCTTGCCTAATAAACAGCTTAGAATAAATTTATTTTGTCTTGCTAATAGTGTATTTGTGGAATAACTTCCAAAACAGTTCTAGGAAGGCCTTGCTCCTACTGTAAATGTTACCAGTTATTTCATGAGTTTCTTGAATGTTATTGCTCAGCTTGGTTGCACCTATCAGTTTTGCCCATGTACACAGTCTCATACTATTGGCCTAAATCACTGACTTTCTGGAACATAAAACTCTTGTTAACTTTGTACTCTGGTAAGAATATAATCCATCTTAGGTGGAAAATAAAGAAGTATATAAAAGAGAAAAAATATATAGAAATCTTTAGTAATTTTAGTTCATCTCATGAATGCTAATATTGCGAACAGTTAGGTTTTTAAAATCCCATACAAGCACTTCATGAAATTATCTTATTGTTAAAATGGTCATACATTAGATGTTGAATAGCTAATGAGTTGTGCAGTGTATGTTAATACAATGGTAACTGCAAAGAGTTTAGAAGGATGATATTTCCATTGGGGTGTTGGAAAGCAGGTACTTCTTTCAACTGAGTTGCGCAGTGTTTGGATTACAAAGTCCTAGAACTGACTTCAATGTAAAAAAAAAAAAAAAAAAAAAGGTGGTGGTGGTGTGCAAATTATCCATTTTCTCTGTGTACCCAGACAACCTATAACTGTAAACCAGCTTTTCTCAGTTTCTGTTCTCTTTTCTTATAATTGCTTTAATTAAAGCAATGATGCAATGATGCTGTTGCAGGCCACTATACCAGTGCAGGCTGAACAATACTTTATTTTCCCTTCTCCCAACAATCACTGGGAGAGGACATGACTGCCTCAGATATGTCAGGTATATTTAAATACAGAATTT
Organism: Rhynochetos jubatus; assembly: GCA_027574665.1. Lineage (NCBI taxonomy): Eukaryota > Metazoa > Chordata > Aves > Eurypygiformes > Rhynochetidae > Rhynochetos > Rhynochetos jubatus. Next base: position 17,907,443 of record CM050652.1, read on the forward strand.
GCCTCTTTTAGATTCCCTTTGGGGTCAGTGAAAAGAGATGGTGTCCTACCTGAAAACAGTTCAGAACCTTGTACAGGTACATACAGGGTTATAATCCCACCTTGCATTACTCCGTGTTTCACTCTTGATGTCTGTTTTCCTGTAACTGACCATGCTGCAGATAGTGTGATTGATATCCATGGCTCCCTTCTGAAGTGGCTTTCCCTCTGAGAATAGCCCTGGATTAATGGGCAGCACAGTCTTCATGTCTAGCCCAGTTCCATCACCTAGCCCAACGGCCAGGGACAACCATCAGGGCTGACATAACGCCAGTGTAAGCATAGCGTTCAGTCCTTTCATTTTTCCATTATCTTTCCTTGAAAATAACAGTACTCTTGGGAAGCCAAGTTGGGTGATGTGAAGAACCATGATCGCATCTTGAAAAAACATTGCTGAAGATTTTTGTAGGCTTTGAAGAGTTTTACAGAACTGACGTTTGTTTTCCTCTTAGCCAATAGAAGTAATCAATATCTGGTAGTGGCACAGGTTGAATAGTCTGTTCTTTTATTTTGCAAACAAAATCAGTTATATATAGCATTTTGTTTTATAAACTTGTGAAAAAGAGAAACAGAGAAGAGTGAAAACTGAAGTCATAAAAAACTATGCAACAATCAGACTCTTCAAGATTAGAAATCAAAGAAAATAATGTAAAGAAGACAAAAAAACAAAGGTGATTGAACTGTGAAGACTGAAATCTTTCAGGCCTCATGTTCAGCTAAAATAGGATTTGCTGCCTCATAGCTATCCTCTTTGACAATGTTATTGGGATTTGCTCAAACTGTACAAGATTACATTTCATTTACATTTCTCAGAGTTGCCCTGTAAACATAAAACACAGATTGTAGACATAAAAACCGGGTATCACTCATTAAGAATGAGATATGATCTTATGGAAGACAATTCTTAGGCAAGGAATGGGTTTTGAATCAAATTCTTGACTACAGAATCTCAAAAATTACCTTATTGAAATTATTATTCATAGAATATTTTCTTGCTCTATTCATTAATATTTCCTAATAAGTATTGAAAGGTGTAGTTCCTATACCTTCACTTCAACCAATAACATTGTTTACTATGGTGTATGCTCTAAATCATATAACGATATCATGTAACAGCTCCACTTCGGTGCATTTTATACTGCCATTCTACATATTCAGTCATGGATATGTTCACTGTTGCTATTTGCAGTTTGTTTTCCTGTACTATTAAGGTTAAAGGGAGTTTACATGTTTTGGAAGTGAAAACTTATTAAGCACTAATGGAAATTAGAGCTCAGGGCATTGACTCTTGTCACAACAGGATCAATTGAACTGTCAATCCTGAACAGGACGAACAGTGCAGAAAATGGATGGATAGGCACTTTTAAGGAATTTTGTTGACATAATAGTAGCCCAAATGAAGTGCATCTACACCAATGCATGCAATATAGACACAAAGAGTAGGAACTGGAAGCCATTGCACAGTGGGAAAATGATAATTTAGCTACCATCATGGAAACATGGTGGGATGACAACAGGATTGCTACAATGGGTGGCTATAAACTCTTCAGAAGGGACAGGCAAGGAAGGACAGGTGGTGGGGTGACCCTGAATGTTAGGGAGTGTTTTGACTGTCTAGAGGTTAATGACAGTGATGACAGTGTTGAGTGTTTATGGGTAAGAATCAGGGGGAAGGCCAACAAGGCAGATCTCATGGTGGGAGTCTGTTATACACCACACAAGGATGAAGAGGAAGACAAAATATTCTATAAGTAGTGAGTAGAAGTCTTACAACCAGTAGCCTTTGTTCTTGTGGGGGACTTCAACGTACCAGATGTCTGCCGGAAATACAGTCCAGAGGAGAGGAAACAGCCTAGGAGGTTCCTGGAGTGTGTGGAAGATAACTTCCTGAACCCAGCTGGTGAGTGAGCCGATTTGGGAAGGCACCCCACTGGACCTGTTGTTTGTAAACAGAGACGGACTTAATGGTAATGTGATGGTTGAAGTCTGTCTTGGGCATAGCAATCATAAAATGAAAATTTTTTCAATTGTTGGAGAAGTAAGGAAGGGGAATCAACAGAATTGCTACCTTGAATTTCCAGAGGGCTGGTTGACATAGTCCTTTGGAACCAGTTCTGAATGGAAAAGGATTCCAGGAAGGCTGGACATTCTTCAAGAAGGAAAACTTAAAGAGGTGGAATCAGGTTGTCCCCATGTGCAGAAAGACAAGCCAGCAAGAAATAAGACTGGCCTGGCTGAATAGAGAGCTTTGGCTAGAACTCAGGGAAAAAAAAATGAGAATTTATGAGCTTTCAAAGAAGCAGCAGGCAAGTGAAGAGGACTACAAATATGCGAGGTTTTACAGGGGGAAAGTAAGAAGGGCCAAAACCCAATAAAAGTTAATCTGGCTACTGCTGTAAAAGGCAATAAAAAGTGTTGCTATAAATATCGTATAAATGAAAGAAGGTCTAAGGAGAATCTTCATCCTTTATTGGATGGAGGGGAAACATAGTGACAAAGGATGAGGAAAAGGTTGAGGTACTTAATGCTTTCTTTTCCTCAGTCTTTAATAGTAAATCCAGCTGTTCTTTGGGTACACAGACCCCTGTGATCGTAGACAGGGACAGGGATCAGAATGAAGCCCCTATAATCCAAAAGGAAATGGTTAGTAACGTGCTACACCACTCAGACACACACAATTCTATGGGCCTAGATGTGATGCATCCAAGGGTACCGAGAGAGCTGACAGAAGTTCTCACCAAAACCCTTTCAAACATCTGTCAGCAGTCCTGGCTAAAGGGGGAGGTCTCAGTTGACTGGAGGTTAGCAAATGTGATGCCCATCTACAGGAAGGGCTGTAAGGAGGACCCAGGGAACTACAGAACTGTCAGTCTGACCTTGGTGCCAGGGAAACTTATGGAGAAGATCATCTTGAGTGCCATACATGGCATGTATGGGACAACCAGGTGATGAGGCCCAATCAGCATTGGTTTATGAAAGGCAGATCCTGCTTGACCAACCTGATAGCCTTCTATGACAAGGTGACCTGTTTAGTGGGTAATGGAAAGGTTATGGATGTTGCCTGCCTAGGTTTTAATAAAGCCTTTGACACTGTTCCCCACAGCTTTCTCCTGGAGAAACTAGCTGCTCATGGCTTGGATGGGGCATATTCTTTGCTGGGTAAAAAAAAGAGCTGTATGGCTGGCCCCAAAAGGCTGTGGCAAATGGAGTTCAATCCAGTTGGTGGCTGGTCACAAGTGGTGTTCCCCAGGGCTCAGTACTGGGGCCACTTTTATTCAATATCTTTATCAGTGACATGGACAAGGGGATCAAGTGCACCCTCAGTAAGTTTGCAGATGACACCAAGTTGGGCAGGAGTGTTGATCTGCCTGAGGGATCTGGATAGGCTGGATTGATAGGCCAAGGCCAATTGTATGAGATTCAACAAGGCCAAGTGCCAAGTCCCACACTTAGGCCACGACAACCCCCTGAAATGTTACAGGCTTGGGGACCAGTGGCTGGAAAGCTGCTTGGCAGATAAGGACCTGGGGGCATGAGCCAGCAGTGTGTCCAGGTAGCCAAGAAGGCCAATGGTATCCTGGCCTGCATCAGGAACGGTGTATCCAGCAGGACCAGGGCAGTGATTATTCCCCTGCACTGGACACTGGTGAGACTTGACCTTGAATCCCGTGTTCAGTTTTTGGCCCCTCACTACAAAAAGACATTGAGGTGTTGCAGCATGTCCAGAGAATGGAACGGAGCCCTTCAAGAGGATGAGAGGAAACAAGTTGTGCCAGGGGAGGTTTTGATTGGATATTAGGAAAAATTTCCTCCCTGAAAGGGTTGACAAGCATTGGAACAAACTGGCTAGGGAAGTGGTTGAGGTGCTTTGGGACATGGTTTGCTGGTGGATTTGGCACTGCTAGGTTAACAGGTGGACTTGATGATCTAAAAGATCTTTTCCAACCTAAATGATTCTATAATTCTATGATAATATTTTTTATGTTAATATATGCAAGGCAGAGTAAGTATGCACTAAGAACTTCAGCTGATAAAATGTAACTTGATTTACTGACTCTGAATATTCTATATTTTAAAGGAAGATTACTACACCACTGAGACCTAATATCAGCTTCTCCACCAAGAGAATACATGCAGCCAACAAAAAATATCTGATAATTTTTTCTTTCTTCTTTTATAATATCTTTATTATTTATGGAGTTAATACTGACGCACTTAAGTGTTTTGCGATATTTTCTCTTGTTCTGAAGAGCTCTTGTGTAAATCTTCTTGCTAACCCCATGTGGTTCTCTGACATGAATATTTTAAACTATACATGTGTTAGTAACTTGACCCAAACAGTGTATGAAACACAACAAACGTACTTATATCATGCATGAAGGAAACCATGGACTGAACAATCTATTGTTCTTTTATAGGTAAAAAGGTGAACTTATCACCTTGGATGATTTGCTATTGCATGTAATATGTAGTTTAGGAAAAACTTCGTTTGCGAAGATATTTTTTAAGGTAGGAAAAGACACTTTCTCCTCTTAAGACCAAATTACTATAATTTCCCAGCAAAGTTTTCTCTGATAAGGAATATTTTAAAATATGAGATAAAAATAATTGGAATGGATACTGACATAAGTGACAAAGAATTTTTGAGGTTGGGAGGAACTTCTAGTATGAAATGTTATCATGAGGGTCAGATGAAGAGCACAGCAGGAGAGCTGAAGCCATTAAAACTACTGTACTAAGTGACACCTTTTTCCTTAATTTTAGTCTGTGAATCATCCACAAACACACAGAATCACAGAATCATTCTGGGTGGCAGGGAACCCTGGAATTCACTTTTTCCAACACTCTTACTTCAAGGAGGATCAGCTAGAGTGGGTTGCTAAGGGGCGTGTCCAGTTGAGTTTTGAATGCCTCAAAGGATGGAGATTCCATAACCTCTACCAGTTTTTGACCTTATTTACCATTAAAAAAAAAAAAAGAAAAAAAAGAAGAAGAAAAAAGTTTTCTTAGTTTAGGCAGATTTTCTTACCCTTCATACTTCGAACTGTACCCATTGCCTTTTATCCTGTCACTGGATACAACTGAGAAGAGTCTGGCTCCACCTTCTTTAATGCCTCCAAAAATATTTTTACAAAGGAAAATCCCCTGAGGCTTCTCTTCTCCCAGATGAACAGTCCTAGCTCTTCCAGCTCCTCCTTGTGTGACACATGCTTCAGGTTCTTAATCATCTTTGCAGTACTTGCATGAACTTGCTCCAGTAACTTCATGTCCTTCTTCTACTGGAAGCTCAAGATTGAACCCAGCACTCCAGGTGTGTCTCACCAGTGTTGAGTAGACGAGGATTACCTCCTTGGACCTGCTGGCACTGCTCCGACTAATGCAGCCCATTGAGGCTGTTGGCCTGGTTTGCTGCAAGGGTGCATTGCTGGCTTATCTTCAGCTTGGTGTTCACCAAGGGAGTAAACATAGCCATGACATTTGTGTATTTTTATATCAAGCTGAAATGAATGTGAATTCATCATGAATTGCAGGACCTTGGATGAGTTTAAAGGCAGTGTCAACACTGAGGTTCTCCTATTAATAGTTTAAGCTTAAGGTCTTTTAATTATATCATCATTTTTTTGTACTTGGCTTTAGTTTGAAGAGAACTCAACAATTTCACAAAGCGGAGTTTTCAATCAAACCACTCTTACTTCAAAACTCAGCTCCAAAATGGTGAAGAAAAAATGTTTAATTACATACTTCAGTGCACTTCAGAATGGAAACAGGCCTTTATTAATCACCACTGAGATTCATGATCATAATTTTAAGATGAACTAAATCTGTGATAACAGGGGAATGCCTATAACAGAGAAAACAGGAACCTGAATTCTGCTTTGGATATAATGGTGGTAGTAACAGAGCAAAATAACTGTGCATAAAATATTTGGTACTTTTCTTCACAGCCCAAGTGCAGAATATTTTAGTACTCATGTCATGAACTATACATAATCATGCTTTTGCTTTCATTTTCAGAAGAAATACATAGTCTGAAATAATATCACTTTAAATCACTTTGTAAGGTTAGCATAAATTTTTTCTAAGTGGTGTCAATTTCTAATTTCTTAAAAATCATAGTAATGGATGTTGGCTTTATTTGAAGGTCTGTGAAGAGTTTAAACAAACATCAGAGTACAATTAGAACATATTTTTTTAAAGAACTAGACAAGCAGTGAGCCTTTTGCAACATGATGTTAATTTGTTATCCTTTACAGGAGCATGCTTGGAAATTAACAAAGTCCAGTCTTAAAATTTATAAACAAAATTGACTTTTCTGACATTTGAGATTCCTATAAAGACTAGCTGTGAGAGAGTTTGAAGTACAGTTTACACACACCAGGAAAAGAGTCAACTAAAACAGAGACGTACAAGGAGGAACAGTAAGCATTAAAATGTCTGTTAATCGTTTGTCAGAATCACTGTGCACATCATTGTGAACGAGTAAAAATCAAGCAGTATAAGGGGACTATCAAGTGGTGAATGAAACTGGAAAGTCTCCCAGACAACACAGCAAAGTGTGCTGAGCAAGAGAAAGCCCAATAGCTGGCAGAGAGGAGTGACAGGTGTAAGAAAATCCTCAATATATATAAGAATGCAGGAATATGGAGGTAAGGTCCAGGAAAGAAAGGTACTTGCTGTTGTTCCTGAAGTGAAAAATAACCTTTAAATTGGATTACTAAGGCATAAATTATTGCTTATTTTGATAGTTCTGTGTACTGCCAATTTTTTACAACTTGTGTGAAAATGGTCAGAATAGTTTTACTATACTTTACTGCAATTTTTCATTATGAAAAACCTCACAAATCATAAGGTTATATGCTGTTCCAGGCAAGGGTTACTCTCCAAGCCTTCAGCTGAGACTGGGGCTGTTATTTCTTGTCTGAATCTAAGCTGCCCCTTGCACAGTACGCACTAATACTGAAGAAGGTGCGTATGCTTCAAGGAGTCAAGGGAGAGAAATAGTTTTCTAACCAAAGTAAGTACTCAGAGACCCTGAGAGGGGCTTACTTCTCTCCAGTGTCTACTTATGGAGTCTAGACTGCTGATTTAGGTGGTTTGGATTACCCTGCTGAGGCCCACTAACGATACTTTAAGTGTTGCTTTGGTGAAATGAAGTTCCTAATGTAGTCTGAATACTGCAGACAGGTACAGCTCACAAACTTTTCTGGATCTGTCCCCAAAAGCCTCATCAAAAACTGTGGAAGAACCTGGTACTGATAGTGAGTTGAATGTATGAGTCCCTCGCACCTAGGCTTGAGTTGAAATTGCTGCCTGCCTATATATGTCAGCAGAAATCTGAAGTAAAACAGGGGTCTCTGAGTGCTGTACCCACACATAAATAAATCAGCATACATCTGTAAAATTAAGCAGTGATTTATTTAGTTCAGTTTGTTATTCATGTTTAATATTTTGATCATAAATCTTTAACATGCCAAAGAAAATTACCCATAAATTCCTCTTGGGAGGATGGTGTATTAACATTGCTTGCAGGACTTCACACTAGAGAGACAAACCAAATGAAACTGCAAAGAATATGCAATCAAGCAAACATTGTGTGGGAACTGTGAGACAGCAGGGAAATTTAAATATATATTCCTAAGGAAGAAAGAACAACAGTAATCAACACATGCACACACCACCAAAAAAAAGAAGCATCAGCAAAACTGGTTTTATAGCTACTAGAATAATTTTGGAGCTATTCTAACAGAGCTAAAGATGAACAAAATGATAAAGACACCCTATAGTTCAAATGCGAATGTTGCACAATTAGGGTGGAATTCAATCTACTCAATTTATGCACTGTCTCATGAATAGGTTTAGAAAAGGAACAAAATCTAGTATGTCTAACTTCACATTCCAATAAGTAGAGGAACTAATCCCTACTTGGAGATGAGGCACACCTGAAAACCTGCAGAAGTTAATTTGCTCAGTTTGTATGTCTACAGTAGTGAACTGATAGGGATGATCCTGGCCTCTTTAAAAGACATAACGGAAGAAAGAGAAACATGGGGTGGGATTCAGCTCATATTCAAACATCTGCTTCTAGGCAATCACAGCAGAAAGTTTCTGCAAATGAGTTGGGTGTCTAAGCTCCCGGTACAGGCAGAGACAATGCAGTCAGCACAGCCAAGGAATTATGGAGAGCAATTCAGCTCATCAGAAGGAAAGCTGACAGTCGTGGTCAGCATCTCATTAAGGATAATTAGAGCTTGAACTCTTAATCTATAGACATGTGGAATCTTACACTTAGATATCATAACCTGCAAGCTGTTTTCCCCTCAAAGTGTCTCCAAGTGGAATATTTATATTCTAGAATTTCTTCCTCCTGAAAGGAATTGAACCTAGACCTACTATATCCAAACTCAGTAGGCTGTATAACTGCTTCAAGTGGAATACTCCCTACTGCTCCTGTTGAAGACAATGAAGTCATTTTAGTTAACTAACATGGACTAAAGTACTCAGGAAAGGGCAGAAATATTTTGAAACCCAGGTTCTTGACATGATTATGTATTTTATATTTGACAAAAAAAAAAAAAAAAAGAAAAAAGGACCATTTCGCTTCTGAGTGCCATAAAAAGTCAAATAGAGTTAGATTGTCTCTTGTTTCTTTCCTTCTCATCCCATTACTTTGCAGCTCTGGGCTCATCTCTAATAGGAAACATGGTAAGGTCTGACTTAGGATATTGTGTAGGCTTGGTTAGAGCAACAATTCTGAGGTTCAGATAGAAAAGGCTCTCATCCTGAAGTTTAAGCAGAGACTGTAATGCACACATGGCATTTCCTGCTACCTAAACAACTAGACCAGTTTGCAAAAGGTAGGAGCAAATACCAGAAAATCAGGTGGTGGCAATTTCCATTCTGATGTCATTTAAATTTTCATACATCTTCAACGGGCATATGAAAGATTTCAATGGAAAAGATGAACCACTGAAGCACAGGGAGGCACACAGACTGCATTTCCTTCAATGATCTCACTTGTAGTTTTTCCTTTAAAATAAGGTTATTCCAATATTCTCTGTTCACTCTAGACTTTCTTATTAGTATCCCAATACAAATTCACAGAAATATTTAGGACAGATATGCTGAGCCCTCAATTATAAGTACAAACAAATGTAGATAGAAAGTAGAAATTTCTCAGAGGCATGAAAATTTCTCAGCAGGGATTGAAAGATTCATAGTCATGCAAAGGGAACAACCAAAATCCATTTTCCTGCACTTACCACTAGAGAAACCTTCATGTTCTGGAGTGTCATTCTGTCAGCCCTTAAGCTGGATGCCAAAGGATACTTTTATCTAAAAATCCGAAGTCTTGTAGAAGAAACAGCTAAATGTTTTTTTCCCCACCTTGATCCACCAGCTTATAGGACTACTGAATGTCTAGTTTCTATCAAAAGGTCTTAACTTTCTGCTTTCAGGATCATTCCCAGCATATTTTTTATAAATTAATATTGTGTCCAGATCATGGATACTGGTCTTCTCTCTGATTTTTCTCTATAAGTAGGGTAGAAAGAATTCCTACTGGACTTCTTAATGTGCTGAACCAGAGAAAGAAGCCCAGAAGAGCTCATGCTGAATGTGTGTACATGATAACCTCAGAATGACACTACAAAGGGTAACTTACTGGAAAACAGAGAACTGGAATAGAATAATATACCCATCCTATTACAGTTAACAATGAAAGAGAAAACAACTTTCTAAAAGCAAAAGTTTTCACAAGCGTTTTCCAAATATCAATTGTTCCTAAAAGACAAGTCATCTGTGGTACCTGAATCTAACAACACGATTAACCCAGCCCGCTGGTAACCATGAACAATGTCATTATTCTTGAGGAATTAATTCTTCCCCAATAACTTGACAGACAGGAAAAACAAGCAGAGTCTGCAATAGAATTATGGGGTGAATCAGTCTCATTTTACACTTCAGCAGCCTCCAATTGCTTTGCAAGAGTGATAATCACATGGACGAAAGAACTAAGAAAACTAGCCTCGAAGGACTTTGCAACCAATTCCCTGCTAAATAAGATGTGCTTATCAACTGCGTTCATGGGAAAAGTGTCCATGGATGCTATCAACTCTGCAGCCTGCATAATGGGAACACATGCATTTGCATCTGTGACTACAGACACCAGAGACACAGATGCTATACAAAACCTTAGGCAAATTGTTTGATCAACAATTTGAACAAGGTAGGGGGGCACTGTGATGAGAAGGAAGCATACCAAGCTTCTTTATTTTAGGAGCATTTGGAGATAACTGAGAAATAAAGCAGGGCAAGCATTTTCAGCTGAAATAACCATGTAGCTGAAAATGCAGGCTGAGCAAAGCTGAATGTTTTCTGAAAAAGATTCCAGGGTGACTAGATAGCTAAAATTCAAACTTTTATTTTAAAAATAAACATAAACTCTTTTTCATATTGCAATTTCCTTCAACTTTATGTATAAAAAATAATTCTTTTTCTTCACATGAATTTCTGTTGAAATGTATTTCCAGTAAAAACTTTGTAAAACAAATCTGTTGGATGTACTTAAAGCAATTATTTTTAGAAATGACAGAATATTTGTAAAATAATTATAGTTCTGCTGAAAATTAGTTAGATTCACACAGCAAAACTTCCATTGACATAAACAGATTCCACTAATTGACTGGAAGGATTTGTACCTGATTAGCCAGCAGAAATGCTCGTGATCCCATAATGGTAATAAATCACTGGGACAAAGATTCAATATAAAAAAAAAAAAAAAAAAAAAATCCGAAGAAGAATCTTAATACAATAATGTATCTTCCATCATCTCCATTTCCATAACATGTTGTTTTTAAATCGGGAGAAAGAAATCACCCCTAACTACATACACATTGCCAATGTCTCCTGCATAGCAAGGAATGACTCCATTAAGGTTGCTATAAGTAAATCTGGGATAAATCTCTTTTATCAGAAAATAGAGAGCTACCAATATATCCATAATATCATTAAAGAAATAAATCAGCATTGTTTTCTAGTTTTAAGTTAGTAATGCACACTTACTTCAGCAAGAAAGAGATGTTCCATTTGAAATTTATTATTATTTATCATTACAATATTAGAAGTTGATATTTTGTATTATACTGTTCTTCTCACATGGGAATGCAAACTTACTGTTCTGAAAATGAAGAACAATAATGTTTAAGTGACTATTTTTTCCAAATTTCTCTGCAGTAAGAAATATCTACACTTTCATTTTTCAATTCAAATAATAAAAATAAATTTTACAATGTCAGAATTTCCTGTGGGATGGAAATAAATTTTTTAGATCGGCTATACTGATAGGAATGTAAAAACCTTTTATTCACTCTCCATCTTCCCAAGACACTAAAGAATATATCAATTTATTTGAAACTGTTGAATGTTTCATTAAAATTAGATCAATAGAAACTCCTCCGTTGAGATCTCTTTTTAATTCTTCTAACACTGAACAGACTAAGGGGCTAAGAACAGTTATATATCCAAAGAAGTTACACAGATAAATTTCCTAACTGTTACTGAATTATTTGAAAGGCTATTGAAATTTTCTACCCTTCCCATTGTGCAATGTAATTTTAAAAAGAGTTGTTATTGACAGCATGTATTACAAACCAAGACTGATATAGCATGAACAATCTTAATTTAACTACTTAGAAGAATAATCGTTCTTCTAGTCTCTCTTCCATGTAACTCTACAGTTCATTTTAATAACACTACTTTCCAGATAGGAAATCAGGTATTTTTATTTCACAATTATGTCCTTTTTTAATCTAGTAAGAGGAAAGCATTATTTGAACTTGGTGTGCTGCCCTTTCTGAGAAAGTAAATTTGCATGGTACGGCTATGTTGGTTTAGAAAGTTAGAATCATCAGAGCTCCATCTGCATCATGAGGTTGGTGCATTTCCATTTGGCATAAAGATGTACTGCCTGTTTTGCAATAAAGTGGCAAGAGTATGTGCTATGAATTACATTGATCAACTATATTTATTCAGTTATATTAACAAATAAGAACCTAGGATCTGAGATCAATAACTTGTAGCCCCCATCAGAAAACACACCACTAAATTACATAGGGCATATTTTTATTGAATTAAGAAGTTCACTCTGATTCCTTTACACCTGAAAGGTTATAGAAGATGAGGTAAAGGAACTGAAACTACCACAAATATTTTTTTCCCAGAAAATGGAACCAGATTGAAGATACTCAAGTTTTGTAAGAAAATTCTCCTTTCCAGTCTTAATCATGGTCATTCATTGCACAGAATAAAAAGTTCAGAATTTCTGCCTGTCATACAGTTTCATAGTGTAAGCTAAAAGAATTCTGTTTATGTTAAATATACGCCAACATTTCTGAACTAGAGAACAACGTAAAATGAAAAAGTTTCTGTGTCAAACTTGTAGTTTTCAAGATTGCTATGTGAAAGATACATATTTGATTTAAAAGTCAAAGCTAATAAAAATCTAAAACACACTTTAAGTAAAATATGCAGGAGAAAGCAAGAATATCTTCCCTATATTAAAAACACATTTCTTGATTTATCTGACTTCTGTTGCCCCAGAAGAGCTGATTTTCTGGCTCATTTTAATACTGTAATTTTGATAGATTAAAACTGTGAAGCTATTGGATCTGTTTTATATATTTGATCAGTGTAATTGTATCATTTCTTCCAAAATTTGTTATTTGTCTGTAACATGATTAAAGCACCTGCTGTTATAAGCTTCTCATTACGATTACACTGATGGGAAGTTCACATTCTTCAGCTACTCAACACAAATCTGTTTAAAACAGGGAAAAAAAAAACTGTCTGACATCTGGGAAATAACGCCACTATGTGCTGATTAATAAATGAATTGCGCTGTAATATTGTTACAGATATATATAGCAAAAATCTTGGAAAAAGGCATTTCCACAGACACACATTGACCACAAGTTTATAGTAATACAAAAAATTTCAGAATTAGTCTAGCATTTCTACAGTTAATGAAGCTTTAGATAAAACCACACAGGCAGGTCTCTATAAAAATACACCATTACTTTCTGAATTCGTGGTTACACAAATATTTTAGATGATAAAATGAGAATGGTATCATAGAGTCATAGAATCATAAAATGTTTTGGACTGGAAGAGATCTTTAAATATTATCTAGTTCCAACCCCCCTGCCATGGGCAGGGACACCCTCCACTAGACCAGGTTGCTCAAAGCCTCATCCAGCCTGGCCTTGAACACTTCCAGGGATGGGGCATCCACAGCTTCTCTAGGCAACCTGTTCCAGTGCCTCACCACCCTCTGGAACAGGTGATATACTGATATATCTATCAGATCACATAAAAAAGCTAAGATCTTTATGAACATGCAATTGATTTAACTGGTTATAATGGTTGAGAAATACATTAATGTCAAAAGATGCCAAAAAAGTGAATTGGACCTTTGAAAACTGAGTAAAGAATCTTGGGTTTGGAGCTAATAGATACACTTATAATTTGGAATTGGTAATAAATTGCTATTTATTCTCCACATATAGTCTAAATATTGTCACGGATCTTAACTAAGGGCATACATGACACATTTGTATGCCCACTTGGTTGTGTTTTGTTGGTTTTTTTGGTTTGGTTTTTTTTTTTGTGTAATGCAGCCTTCAGGTGTCACCTTTGGGTGATAATGCACAAACACAGAAGCAAGCAAATAAAAATACTTTTCAAACTAATATGACAATCACATATTCAGAACCACTTCTACACAGCAACTTGAAACCATAAGAACTCATGTACTTACATTCCGTAAACACATAATGGAAATTTTGCACTGCTTTTGTCCTAGAAATTACTTGCTGCTGGTTGTTTTCATATATTAAGGAAACTCCTATAGCCATCTCAACCCAAAATCTGTCTTTTATCATAATGTGGGTAGGTGCATCTGCATACAACAGCATTCTCCAAACCTAGGTCATTCTACATATCGATAGAAACCCTCACTCCAGTATGGAAAAGAGCAAGATTTAAGTCCAATAATTATTAATAAAAGTAGTAAACAATTTACTGAACAGAAAACAAGGATCAATTTTTATTCAACATTCACAAAAGAGTACTTTTATCTCAGTCATTTGTCTTTGTCTTCTATAGCTCAAAATGAGCTATTACAGAAAATTTTTAAGAGTGGCTTGCTCTGTCTCTGTTGTATTCAAGAGTTTAACTTCTGGAGGACAAGAAGAAGAAAAGAGTATCCTAATGTCTCAGTGAGCTTGAAAACACAGGGCAGGGACCTGAACCTTCAACATGTGTATGAAATATGTGACAGGTCTGCAGCTATATTGTATTGGACAGGGTGTGTTCACCTTAATATTGTGGTATAAATTATTACCTGGGTGATTAGGTATTAGTGGCAGAAAGAACTTAGGATCTGTAATATTGCTGCAGCTGAAAACTTCAGGAATGAGCGTAAATATGCATATCAATTTATTGTCATTTCAAAACAGTACATATATTTGCACGTTTTAAATATAAAATTTGAGATACAACTTCACTGTGTTAAATATGACAAAAAAGGTGTTTTGTAGCAGAAATGTAATAAAAGTATTTGGTAATATTTTACCATAAAGAACACTGCTGACATGTCAATATCTATTAGAGTTTTCAGATGAACATCGTAAAATTGATTTCTGTCAAGAACATCTGGCAAAAACACTACTGTATTGTTGAATAAATTGTTTCTCATGGAGTTGTCCTGACTTTCAATTGCGGATTTATTCCTCAGAATAATAGTAATGGCTTTGTCAAAGCAATGTTCTTAAGCAGCTGAACATAAAGATACATGCAATTCTTCTTTGCCAACCCAGTTATTGCAGCTCTGCAGGGAAGGACACTATGTCATCAGCAGATGTAATAATTACATGTTCTGCTTCCCAAGGTGTATCTTAGAAACCTATGATACACTAAACCTATAAAGTGTCAGCAACCAAAATAGTTAACTTGCAGTAATGTACAGCTTATCAGCTAAAAAAGTCAAAATAAAACTGTCAAGGCAATATTATATGATGAGACAACTGTTTCCATCTATATTTTGTTGACATTCGGTAACAGAGATGGTTATTTCTCCTCTACTCTCCTAAGCAAGCTTTGTTGAAAAGAGTTACATTGACAAAAGGGTGTCACAGAAGTGACCCTACACCTTCATTTGACATCTGAAATGGTGGCTTCTCTTAATAAATACTGTCCATATGCTCCCACATAAAAGCTAATGTCAGGGTTGGAATTACACAGATGAAAGGAAATAGGGGTTTTTTCCAACTTCCTTTCCTGTGTTTTAATTTTATCTTTTGTTACCCCTTGCCCTAGCTTATGGTATGGTGTATGATAAAATATGGTTGCCTCACCTTACAGTCATATATTTCTTCAGAGTACCTTTTTCCTATGAAGTCCATTTCAGTTTTCTAAAACAAATTTGGTAACGGTCAGGAAATAGAACACAGCAGCTATGATATCTATGATAATACATGATAACACAGTGTCTATGATAATTTTTTCCAGAGTCAGGGGAGATACAAGCATCAAGCAGGTGCCATAGTCACTGAAACCTACCGAGTTCTTCAACCATTCAACTAAACAGCTAACAATTATTAGTATTTAGGTGAGGATTATGGAACGTTATAGATGTCCCCTCTACAACATTTGAAACATTTGGAGTAATACTTGATGGCTAACTTGAGCTGTCTAAAACAATAATCTCTGCTCCCTCAACTTTTAAAGATCATCTAGTCCAACTCCCCTTTCAGTGAGCAGGGATATCTTCAACTAGATCATGTATACATCTATTTTCATACTAGTTCAAGACTTCGGTATTCAAGGCTAAATTAATTTAAAACTTCCAGCAGTAAAATAATAAAATGTTTGGAATATGTTCCAGATGCTCATTCCTTATGTACCTCATGCAGGTATTTTAATTAGGAGAAGAATCATTTAAATTGCAGTTTCAGGTAAAACCCAACTGCTGCTCCGGTTTAAATAACAATATAGCTTTAAAAACTAATGATTTTTCTCTTTGCTGGACAATGCTGATTCCTTTAATAGATTGGCTATAATGCAATACCATTCTGATCTTGATAAGGTTTGTAGCAGATGGTAGAATGAGTTCGCTTATGTGCTATGAATGTCTAGCATTATGTCATGACACAGGCAGGATTAGTTTTCCAATTTGTTAATCAGAAATGTGCGCAAGCTTAATATTTTTTTCTTCTAAAAGAAGACCGAGGTTGGTGTTTGCTTCCTCTGGTTTCAGAAATTTATTACTGAAAATGCTTCCTTAGTTCATAACAATAAATTTGCAAATTTACCTGATATGCCTCTGAAAGTGTTGCATGTTTTTCATGTTCAATCCCCCTCTTGTGTAAGTCTGACCTTAACTCTTAACAATTAACAACTCTTAACCTTAACAATTTCCTTTTATGCTACACTTCACAAGACGTGTTATTGGCTATGCTGTCCAGAGAGCTGCTTGTACCTAATCTATGGGCTGTTGGGTAGAGAACTGATATTGTGATTATTTTCTGTGTTCCAGGTAGTTACCACTTGGGAGTTCTTGTAAATGAGAGGCTTATTCTCTTGATACTTATTCACATAAAGAACAGAGATGTATCAATCTGCTCTAAAATAATTTAGGTGGTCAATAAGCAGGTTTTTCTGTTCAATTTGCAAGTACTGTGGGCAATTTGCAGCACTTCATCTGTCCTGATGGAAGAAATCACACTTTAATCACATTTAGTGGTAGCAGCATTTAAAGGGCTCTCATTTGTTGAGAATTTTCTTTTATGTAACTTCACATAATGCCATGTAATTTAGTACATTTTTAATTATTATAATGGAGATTAAAGGATGGATATATAAAGCTGTAATAAGTAATGCACCTCAGACATTAGAAATATAGTCTGATTTCTATGTTCTGCTATGGCTGCTGAGCAGGCTGAGGATTTTCTTGAAACTAGTCTTAACATTTATTCGGATCTCTTCATTTTACTCAGAATCTCACGAAATACTTTATTTGGAATATCACATTTTAGTTAAAATAGTGAATGATGTCTGATATTCTCTCAGATTTCTAGATAAGACCTAAGGGACAGTAATTCAGGTGTCTCTGTGTCCAGATTTATTTTATCTGCCCAAAGATAGCTTTCCTGGCTTCCAGCTGTTTCTCCATGACAAATCCTTATTGTTGCCAATCAGAAGGATTCCTCAAGGACCTCTTCTTGACTGCAGCTGAGCAGTCTGCCTGTCCTCATTCAGATCTTCTCACAGCATGTGTCTGCTCTTCCTCTAGTTCTCATTTTCTGTGTTACCCAGGCTTTTAGTCTACTTGCATTTTAGAGTCCAGGTTACATCATTATACAACACCAAGCTAAGTCATGGTCAGTGTTCAGTATCTACAAGAGAGATTGCTGAGCACATCCCACTCTAAACACTGAAAGGAACATTCTGGCAAAAGAAAACTAGTTTGTTTCATCAACAGTAGATTGCTTATGTCTGTGGGTGCATTTTCTTCATCTCTGCATGGAACAGACTGATTCTCGTACTTGAGTCCTCATTATTCATCTGTTAGTTTACTAATCTGACCAATTCCATGATTGCCTCCAACTCCAAAAAGCCAATATTCCTTATGAGTTTTACAACAGCTGAAAGTGAAACTTGGGTTCATTCCTTCAAGCTCGTCTTCAGTGAACTCTTGGCATCTCATCAAGGACTTTCATTGACCTTGATGGACTGTGAACAGTCATGCGTAGATCTCTGTGTCTAGGGTATGAGAAAATTCAGTAAAGCTTTATAATCCTCCATGTCATTTAAAGGATTGCTTCTTTTAACTGGGTAAACATTTTTTACTATTCTCAGATATTCTTGTTCTCTAAATAGCTGGTTTTATCTTTTTTGTAAATTTTTTATTTCATGAAATTTAACCAGCAATGCTGTAATATTACTGCTGTCAAAAAAGAAATATGTTCAGAAGGTCATTGAAATTGTTTCCTATCCAAGGTACCTTTTGCACGTATTGTTATAGTTTGTCTTACTCCCTTGATTTTCTGTTTCAGTTTATAAAGGTTCTAGTGATAGTAATGAAAGCTTTTAGAATTCCATTTAGTCTGAGATATGTGTGCATGCTTAGCACTCCTGTATTTTTTTCATTTTCTGTTGGTAAATATTAAGTATTCAATTTACTTTTGTAGGTTAGTATTGAAATTTCTTCCTACATTTCAAACAGCTATGTTGATAAACTACAATGGCCAAAGGTCAACATACGTTCCTGTTGAATACAGAGTTCTTCCTAAATGTTTACCTTTCTCCATGCAATGTAAAATCTTTGAACTTATTTGCACTAAATAGATCTTGGAAAGATGTGGTTGTTTGAGATATACCTTTCATTTGGCATTGAAGAACTTGTTTAATCATTGAAGTTGTAGAAATATGAACCTGCAGGCCTGAGGATGCTCAGGCACAAGTATGAGTACAATACTTAGAAAAATTAGAACCAAAAAAAGAAATTAAAAATACCTTTTTTCTTTTATGAAACCCAAAACTTCATTAATGCCCAAGCTTCTACTGTGTTTCTTTAGCCCTGTTACCAATCTGTGTAAACTTTTCAGGTCTTGCAGTGATTATGTATCAGAGACCAAGCACTTAGCTTTCATTGTTATAGTTCATG
Organism: Rhynochetos jubatus; assembly: GCA_027574665.1. NCBI lineage: Eukaryota > Metazoa > Chordata > Aves > Eurypygiformes > Rhynochetidae > Rhynochetos > Rhynochetos jubatus. Next base: position 17,926,202 of record CM050652.1, read on the forward strand.
TTTAGCTTTCTAAATATTCATTAAGGTATTCATATCTAACTGAATGATAGTAAATTACAATCTAAGGTGAGTTCATTCAATTTCTTCATTTGTAGAACTACTCTTTAGCACTATATAATAAGATACACCTGAGTTCAAAGTTTTCCTTCTGTTCCTCTGTCATTCCTGCTAGGCATGTGATTGTATTAACTGATGAAAATTATAAGTTTTGCCAATCTTACAGCATGTCTCATGTATCACTTCTTAGACAATTCAAATATCTGTGAAGAAAACAGCTTTAGGTAAATATAAGTGGATTTGTTTTCCACATGCTGTATTTTTATTAATCGGCTGTATTCACAGGTCTGCTGTGGTATACAAGAAACACACTCTCTCCTTCAGGGAGTCTTTGCTTGATTTATTTCTTCTTTTCTTGTTTCTATGACTCTATAATAAAAGTCATACAGAATGACAATGGTGTCTACAGATGCCCTTCAGGTGTGGAAAAACATAACATCTCTAGTTACAGACATGGGATTGTGAGCAAAAGCAAGGGACTCAAGGAAAGTGAAGAGATTTCTATGAAAGAGTGGCATTTCCACAGCACGGGGTAGACAAATGTAAGAGCTAAAATTATGCTTTCTATACTAAATAGCTTAACGAGTGAAGAAGTGCTTACCAAGAGTTTTGTATCAAACCCAAGTTTTCAGTCTTTGCCATACGCACTCTTTTAGGGACTAAAATCAAAAGGCTACTAAGGAAGCGGGACTGCTGTAAAACATGCTCACCTCCTTAAATAATTGTACAGTAGAAGGACAGAAAGTCCAGCATACTTCCACAGTCCAACTGTGTCTCAGCATGGAGGATGAAGTTAGAGCAGCTTTCAGTCTGTCTGAAGTATACCAACACTGACCTGGTACCTAGACAGTCCGCTGACCTTTGCCAAGTACATGCTGGGAAGACAGAATAATTTGGTTCTAATTCTATGACTTTTCAGCAATACATGAAAGATTTTTCCATTTCTGTCAGTTTGAACAGATTTGGTAGAGGACGTCTGTACCAGAGAAAGGATTTTTGCATATTTGGAATACTTAACCTTACTGCTCACAGTTACACTAACTTCACTAAATAGAAAGGCACATCAAGCTTGATTACTTACTAAATATGCAAACATTCCTACCTCCAAACACATCTGTCTCAATCCCCTTTTTTTTCTTCTCTGACACTGACTCTTTAGATATTCTGTTCAGGAAGAAAATTAACAAGCAAAATCTAACCTTATTTTTTTTCCATAGCATTCCAGAAGTAGGTAATAGATGAAAGAGAAAATAAATCCTGAAATTCTGTGGAAATAAACTTTGATTAAGTTTACATCCTGACTTAAGACAGTATTTTAAATCCCATTCATATGAAAAAGAATTATTTTGGAAGGCATGACACCGAACAAGGGCTGTGACACAAAGGTCTTGAATCCATTAGAAAAATTAGTCATGCTTGGAGTGAACAGCAAAATTTACTAATACTACTGACGTAATTCCCCAGATTGGTGAAAATATTAAAATATGTAGGGAATATAAATTCCCATCATAGATATTTTGACAGCATTAACACAACTATCATGTGTAGTAGCATCTATGAAAGTCCACCTGTCCAAAACAAAAGCAGAATAACAACTCTACAAACATTTCATGCCCTGCACCTACTATGGGCTTTCAGATCTCCAGACAATATCCATCAGTCACTAAAATATCCTCTAATTCCTTGTCTCCTCCATTGTTCTTCTGTTCTTCTAGGCTCACAATATGGAAATTCTGTGGGAAATTTAGGGAAGATATGTGAGACTAAGAGACTGGGGTTCAAAAATTAAATGCTTAGGAAGATTAGAATGAAATAATAAAATCATCTATTTTCTCCTACCTCATTCCAACTTTTTATACTGATTTACTTGTAGAGTTAGGAATATTTGTCATCATATATGTTATTTGTGTAGTAATGATTTGAAGACAAAATTGTAAAAAGAAACAGCTTCAGATGTTTTCTTGCTAGGACTGTAAACAACAGTGTATGGGCACAGATGTTCTCCAGACTATGTGAATGAAGGTGGCATGAGGGTTAAAGAGTGGGGTTTTTTTATTATTTGTATGGTCTATTAGTAAAAGAGGAACCTAACAGAGGAACATTAACAAAATCTCTAAGCATAAGTACAGACAGCCCCGAATTTATTCTGTTCATGCTCTGAGTAAGCCAAGAGCCAGCCTCATCCTGGCCAGAAACTGCAGAGCTGCATTAGCTGCATTGCGTTGTGTTTAGCTCCTGAGAGGTCAGGTTTATTAGTCCAGGCTCAGTGATGCTCCATCACAGCCACATGGCTTTTGGATGGGAGCTGGAGTAAGGCCAGACAGCTTGCAGGGTGGGCAGAATGAATTGTCGCCTAGCTGCATCTGACTGTGTAAAAGTGCCAGATGCTTTCAAAAGGTTGTGGTTTGTGTGTTGGAAAAGTATAGGTTGGTTTGGGTTTTTTTCCCCCAGAATCCAATTTCTTAGTTGAGGCACAACACAGAGTTAAAAAGGATACCTCTCTTAAAAATAAAAGACTCCTAGAATATGTGACTGTAAACCATCTTCACCCACAACCCAGTGCCTAACACTTGAAGTATCTTTCAGAATCCTTCCAATAGTAGAGGAATTTTTTATTCTATTTTTTTTTTAAATATTCACAGGTTATGGATGATGTAAAATAGGTTTAGCGTGAGAAGGCAAATAGCCTTGTGGGAAAGAAAGAAGAAACAGAAGAGTTCTAGTGCAAGGATCAGCTCTGACAGACCTGGTAGAAGAGGAGAAAGGAGGTGCCAGGTCAAGCACTACAAGGAAGGGGGAAGATGGGTTACTCCTTTGTAGCTAAAGCCAGCTGTATTGTTAACTGTAGCAGGGTAAGTTGGTTAGGTAGGGTCAGGTAACTGATTGATTGCCTATCTAGGTTGCCCATCGCAGTTGGTGGGATCCAACTGGATGTCAAAAAAAACAAGAGGCTGCATATTCTCCTGTCAGATGACACAACAGGTTAACAGCAGAAGGCCTGGATGTGGCCTGAAACTATACCTCTGCCTTTCCCCACTATCTCTCCCACACAATATGCGTACAGCTGGAAACAGAGCTTCCTCACCACACACCCAGTGATGTAACAGTAACTGGAATTTCAGTTCACACATATGAAGAAAATTCATCTTTTGCTTCTAGAGATCAGTCATGGCAAACAGGAAGAAGCCATCAGCTCTATTTTTTTGAGTAATGCCATTCCATTTACATCTGTTAGGAGAAAAATTACTGTAATCACAGATAACCCATACTGCTTCCAGAGATTGGCATGTCTCTATTAACAGTGGCCAAGGAGAAGACACAAGCTTTGATAATAGCTGCACAACTCCTTGTCATTAAGTGCAAGACTGTTCAGAGGAACATGAAAACCCAGTGTGGTATCATGATTGCCTTCAACAATTACAATTTAGTAATGCCTAACAGAAACAAAGTCATTGTTCAGATTTTCCTTTCCAGAGGAGATATCCCTAATATTAAAGGGAAAAAGAAAAAAAGAAAAAAGGAGAAAAGAAGGGTGGGAAAATATATTCTTTTTATGTTGTGAACAGGTGAGAGATTTGGTCTTTATTAATTCAGATGCATAAAGTAATTATTAATAACTGTTTACAAAAGAGCATATGGACAATGACACACAAAAAATAGTGTTTAAAAATTGTATTTCAATTGCATGAATTTCATTAAGATGCAGTAAAATTTAAAAAATGGCCAGACTCAAATCAGCACAGAGAAAAGGAAAGGTATTCTTGATTCCTGGAAATGGCCATTAAGCCTCTGCACAGGTTAAATGTTTATTTCAGAAAGCTGAAAATGTATAGTCAGTAAAAAACACTTGAAAGTCAATGTTACAATATTACCTACAAATTTCTATGTCATTCTGAACTGGAATTAAAAGCCTAAGTAAGGCAAATACTGTAAGTCTGATGTAACTAATACAAATAATTTTCTGTCTTAAATTATTTTGGGCAGACAACTATTCCGTGACAAACCCATAAAAAAACCCATGCTCATGGCATAAGCCCCTAATGAAGGATGCAGAAAAGAACATTTAAATTAGAGTTCCACATTTGTTCCACATGTTCTTCTGGAATTAACTTTCTCTCATGAACTGAGCAAGCTTTTCTATCATGTAATAAAGGTAGAAAAAGTACACTCAGTTGAGCCTGAATGGAGTTGAATTCTCAAAAATGTCCAAATCCTGTCAATGTACATTAGTCTCAAAATGGAAAAATTATGTTGAAGATGTACTCCTCAGCCAATAGAAATCAAGATTCATTGGTTTATACTAATGGCTAAGGGTTAGGTCAGTTAATCTGGGACGAGTGAGATTCATGATTGTTCCACCTCCACTTTGTTCCTTCACCCAAGCCTGTTGAATGCCATGTCGGTAACAGGGTAATAGTAATAGGGTGTTTCATTTTCAGAACCCTCAGGGCTGAATGTCACAAAACCTTCTATTTGACCTGTTATCTACACTTTGTACAGCATCTTTTTTTTAAAAAATGTTAGCCTAAAACCTGTTTCCTTAATAAAGAAAGCTCTTTCTTCTTTGAGTACTAATAGCCCAACTTATTGTGTTATTAAAAGTTCTAAATGTCTAATACCATCATTTCAATGTAATTGACAGGTATTTTGATTAATAAAATTAGTGTGTCAGATTTTATTAACATGTTTCTTTAATGAATGAAATGTGTATTATGTGTACTGAATGTAATCACAAACATTTCAAATCACAAAGTAATAAAAAGCATAAAACATTTTTCACAGCTCAAAAAGGTCTATATGGCTTCTGTCAATATTTCTGGCTTCAGGAACTTTGGAGGCTTTTTCTGAATGCAGTTAAAATGTAATATGGACTATTAGCGTGAGTTCTAGTGAATTAGTCCTTTTCAGCAAGTTCTCTTTTAGACAGAGGGAATGGATTTGCCTTAAAGGAGATAGGTCAATTTTTTTTAACTGGCATGATTACAGTTGGTCAAACATTTCTAATACTAAACTACTGCAATACACACAAAAAAAGTGAAAGTTAAGTCTTTTACATGGAAAAGTGTTGAATTACAATGCCCTTAATACTTTGTCTCAGTGACAACTCTTTTGATGATGAGGTTTTTTCTTTTAAAGCACCTATGGATTGTCATTTACAGGAAAATTAAATCATTTTAGGTATGTTTTAACTGGAAACCCAAACCTCATCACACCTTTTTTAGTAACAACTCAGTTCATCCATTTATCTGTGAATAGCCAGGTGGGACAGATATGTCAGTCTCAGGCCATCTCTAATAGAAAATGGTTGAATATTCACTTGGCTAGATGATGTAGGTATATTATTTTGATAGAAGAGCAGTTATTTAATGTCATGGGTGATGAATGGCACAAGAACAGTTAGAAGGGAAATAATGGTGATAATTTGTCAAAGACACTAAGAGATAGAGTGGTAGGGCAGGTGAGGTAGAATGATACACTGTGTAGTTAGAATAATATGATATAGTGCTGGAGGGTTAGAGAATAACTTAGTAGGACAAAAAAAAAAAGGAAAATAAATGGGAAAAAACTACTGTGGACTAGAGGACTGAGAAATATTTAGGAATATATGAGTGCTTGGAAGACTTCTGCTGCAGAACAAATAAAGCCTAAGAATAAATATTATGTGAATTATGGAAATAGAGGGAAAAGTAAGATACACCAAACAAGAAGGTGCATCTGAGAAAAGTAGAGTAAGGGATATTCTTAATGTCAAGGTAGGGAATAAATACAATAAGAAATTATTTTATGTATCATTTTGCTGGATTGAGTCTTTCTGAGTTACTCAATTTACATGTCTCACTACAGCCAGTGGGTAGACAAAATAAAAATAGATAAGGACAGAAAGGTGTGTTTCTGGAAGATTTCAAAAAATTTGTGATTACTTCTATCATTTAAAAGACCTCTTTAAAGACATTTATGACTAATCAGGACATTGGAGGGTTTTAAAATATAATAGGTACTAGGAAAATAAATTTTTTTATTAAAAAAAATTAAATACAGCTGAAAACTTAGGTTATATCAGTTTTTCAATGCAACATGAAAAAATTTGAAAATATTGAAACACAGAGATGAGTCACACATAAAAGAGTAGTTATATGGCAAGAACAGATAAAAAAAAAAGGACAAGTCGGAATTTTGAGCAGACTAGAAGTCTCATTTTTGTTACAGGAAACATCCCTGTGAAATTTAAAATCTACAAGACATAAAAGGAATGATGAAGACTTCTGTTTCTGACTGCTCTGAATAACCAGTTATGTGAAAATGAGAGGAAATATTTCTGAAAGACAGCCATCCTTTGAAAGGACAGTTCAGTTCATTCAGCTATTCATGAAAGAAAATAATTTCAATAATAAATAGAATCCAGAAAAACTCAGTTCCCCCCAGGCAATGCAACCTTCTTCCCTGGACCAGCTATGTGGAGTGTTACAAGGAGGTGAAACAGTAATGTTTCTGCAGCCTCGTATTTTTCTCATCTTTCAGGTGATTACGTCCTTTATTGCTAAAGAAGCTGTTGCTATGCTTTCTCAGATGCACAGACTGCTCACAGAGTTGCCCAAGCAAAATACCCAATTTATATGCCTGGCTTTTCTCTGTCCTCATAGTTCATGCACCAGGATAAAGCAAGGATTATTCCAATGTGGCAAATAGAGTTTCACCGCGACAAAATCAATAAAACAAAAGAGTCAGGCTTCTCTTTCCTTGCTTCAACAGTCATTTTCCATTGTGTTTTAGTTTCTTTTTTTGCTAAGATCATGCTAAATTCTTTCTTTCTGAGGTGACAGGCAGGGGTAGAATAAGGAGAAGAATGAATTGAAGGTCTTAATAATGATGACATAAATGATGCCAACATACTTCTATTTAGACTAGAAAGATAAGCCAAGAGGTGATCTGTCTACAAAAATCTAATTTCTATTTTCCTCACATTGAATAGTAGGCTTTTCTTGTGGGATCAGGGGAAAAAAATGGTAGAAATGGATTTTCAGTGTATGTGCAATGCAGATTCCTAAATCCATTCCTGTATACTCATGTTTCTTACTTGTACTATTTAAGTATTCTTCCTTAGATACCAAAGTGTCAACAGGTGTAATCAAGTGTAGAGAGTCATATTGAGAGGCAGCCTTGCTGTGACATAGCAGAGGCTTCCTACTGAAGAACCAGCACATGCAAAGCTCTGCAAACAGCAGAATTTACTTGGCACCTATGCCCTAGCAAAGCTGACATACCACCTTGTGTGTGGGCACAGTGCCATCCTGACAGATGGGGATGACTGCAAGCAGCCAAGAGACCATGTCTAAGCATCAAATATGTTTGTGGAGGGCAGGATTCCCAGCTAGAAATGTCAAAACAGCTGTTTGTCCTGAGTTTTGTGTGCCTACAGGTTAGGTAGTATATGCCTTTGCTAATTCATCACTGAGCTTGATTAATTTTTTAAGAGTTTCTGCTATAGCAGCCAGTCATGGTTTCAGACAAGTGGTGTATGCAAAGAAGCAAAATCCGTCTCTTCTCCTTTTAGACTGCTCATGACCAGACTGAAAATAGTGTTACACTAGGATGGAAGAGTCCTTCCTATGGAAGAAACCCATTCTATGCCTTCTGCAGTTCTCTAAGATATTTTGCTAAATGTAATCTTATAATATTTGGTATTAGTTCATCTCAAAACCATCTTCAAGCTTTCATACTCAAACCCATTAAGAACTGCAAGGGTTATTTAAAAACGTTTGACACTTTTCACAAGACAACATATCAAAAGGCAATGAGGGCTGAAAAATACGAAAAATGGTAGATCTCTAAAATTATACTGTCTCAATTTTTCTCTAACTGTAACAATACCTATAACTTTCATAAGAACAAAATATATTCTTTCCCACTAAGTAGAAGAGCTTCAATGAATTATTACTTTAAAAATAAATCTACTCTTTCATCTCAGCCTTCTTTTTCAGAACTGATTTCAGACATGACTGTACTATGACTACTACTAACACAATTTTTATAACTCCTTTTTGTAACACCTCAGTCTCTATGACTCTAGTGAATAGCTTCATAATGATAGTGAAGTGATTCCTTTTTGTTTAAGGCTGAAAAGATTGCCTTTCTATAGGCATTATTATAATTGCTGCTTTTTGTGATTATTATAGTTTCAAGTGAAGTGCAAACTATTACAAGAATTTTAAAATGTATACTATATCTACTGCCCCAATATGCAGTCCTTAAGTATTTACCAGTATCAGGCTAACTACTGAATGTCTTTATTTTTAAAAACAAAAAAGATTGAAAATAAAGTTTTGCCTCAAATACTTCTTTCACTGTAAAACCTTATAGAAATATTAACCTCACACAAAAGGTTTAATTTTAGAACACAAAGGACATTCTGCATTGTAATTTATGGAATGAGGTTAAGACTTTCATACCCAAGTTTCTATAAACATCTACTCCAGCAAATGACCTACCTTCATATTCTCTGTCAGGTGACACTCTGCAAAATCTTTCAGAAGGAGTAGGCTAGGCTGACCTTGAGCAGAGCAGCAACAGAGAAATGTATTTCTTAATGTGGATACAAACTTTGCTGACAACTCAGTCTACTGCTTGCTTCAGTGCTATATAGATTACCAAGGGGACAATGCTTAGACCAGGGGATGAGTGCATGGAAACATTGCAGTTTCTGAATGAAGAATGTTGGAGATTACAGACAGTAAAAAGCCATGAAATTCAGATGTGTGGCTTAATCTGTTGCAAGTACACGTCTGTAACACTCCACAGGAGACCAGACACCAGACCTTGTGAAATGAAGGTTGAATAAGCAACCTCACATTCTTATTCAGAAAATGAGATATTAGTGGAGAGGTGAAAAAAAAATCAAATTCATCCAAATCAAGAAAGCTATATGGGGATCAGAAATCAGTTTATTTTCTCTGTGTCCTCACTTCAATGGCAAGCTTTGACTTCTCCTGTCAATACATGCTGCCAACAATGTTCACAGCCACTGAGACACATGCTGAATGTATAGTTGATTGTTAACCCTTTTGATAATTGTGACACATTATTTAACTGGTATTTTGGTAATCGGTTTATATTTTCATAGGATACCATGCTTCTAGTTTGGCTGCAGCTTCTCTCCCTAGCCTGCTTTTCATCTTCCATTCACCCTTCTGACAGCATGATATTTCTCCACTGTACACTACAGACCTCTCCAGCTCACTACTGTGCCTATAGCCGCCTGTTGTAAATGCAGTTCCACCAGTATAAAATTACTGAGACTGAAGAATTCTGTGTCTGTCTTTCACTCCTAGGAGTAATGCTACTATACAGGTAGCATCTTATAGTTACCTTCTCACTAGCCCTTCCAGACATGGGGCCTCAGGGCAAAGGACATTGCTGTCCTTCCAACTCTGAAATTAAACACACAAGATAAAGGAGAGTGGAAAAAATTAATTATATCTATTATTTATCACTAAACATCTGGCAATGCAATCATACCAATAAAAAATTTGGCAGAAGATATAAAAAACAGAGTGGGCTATATCACCTTACACAGCTTTGTCAGAGTTGATAGAGAGCACAGCACAGACAAATCAGGTCCACAAGCACAGTTAGAGCAACTCTTTACAGGATCAGGGCAGAAAGCTGCAACAGAACTGAATGAAATTCCAACAGAAAAATATTTACAACACCAACTGATTTAAAAAATAAACCAGCCAGAACTTCTTAAAATATTTCTGTTAACATTGAAGAACTTATTGACAATACAGCATAAATAGGCAAAGCTAATAGCTCACATCAGTAACGCTTTTCTCCTATATGAGGGTTTGGTATGTAGACTAACAAGAATTTAGTATAAATTAAAAATTGAAGAAAATATTTCCTCATATTATTACACACTATATTATGCACTTTTGTTGAGCCCTTGATCACTTCAAGAGAACAAAGACATGGAACAGCAGAAGAGAAACACAAAAGAGGAAAAATTTAAAAATAGCTCCTAAGATTGAAGCTCACAATGTTTCGGGATAAATAAGAACTTTGCCATTCTTAGTAAATGGCCACAGACTCTGCAGTGCCCTAAGAGCGCAGGTCCCAGGGCTGGCCTGGGTTTACCTTGGCTGTCACTGGGCTGAGCTGGTTTCAGTGCCTGCCTCTGGACCAAGTGGCTGTTGCCTCCCCCACCTCAGCCTGAGCTTTGCCAATGCCCACGTGGGAAGGGTCCTGCAAGCCCAGGGGGTCTCTGCCCAGCGAACAAGAGCCCCTGGGGTAGATGAGCCTGGGGAGGCTGTGGGGCCATGCTCACCCTTCAGCTGCAAGCAGCCAGAACACAGCAGCGTGGAACAAGGAAACATGAAAATACACACAAGCAGGTCACACAACCAGTGTCAACCTTCTCTTAGCAAAAGACCTCTGCCACCAACAGCTCATGGAAAACTCACCAGCACCTGCAGTAATTCTTGCGAAAAGCTGGAAATCTCAGCCTAAAGACCTAAAGGGACACTGAAATGGGGATGCACAGCAGCAGAAAAAATGGCAGATACTGCAAAAGTTTTGGGGGTTGAGGAGGGGATTTTTTGGTATAACAATTTAAACTGGTAAGACTTTTCTTTGTTAGAGAATTCAGATTATTAGTACATACTTCAAACAGAGAATAATGTTCTAGCCCTGGATTTTTTTTTTTTTAATAGCTATATAGGTGGATAGCATTATCAGAAAAATGGCCACACATTATTTATTGCCACTTCTAGAGAAGACTCCCACTGCTTGGCAAAAGAATGACTGGAAGATTACATAAAAACATGAGATATGGAGGTTATGGTACACCATATCACAGCATACAGATGTAACACAAGTGCAGTGGAATAAAATCCAGGGATGAGGGTTTGTAGATGTCATGCAGATGACAGAAATATGATCTGAGACTAGTGGATTTACTGCTTCAGACCAAATGCACAATGGTTTATTATTTTGTTTACTTAATAGACAAACATAAATAATTGCAGTTCTCTCTTATGTTAATACTATTTGTTGATTGTTCATCTTGCTGTATTTGTGTAGAAAAAAGTATACGGGAAATGGGCCTTTGAAGAGTCTCTAGAGAGACCTGTCTGAATTGCTCTGCCTAGATCCATGACATATGAGAGGGCATTAGCAGTCAGAAGGACAACTGTGACAGACTTCCTGTATCCTGATTCTTTCAGATTTAACTTGATGCACTTGAACACCCAAGTCAGCATTCTCTTAACAGTACAGATAATTTTTGTAGTAGCTCACAGAGTAGCAATCTCAGGATGCTACAGAGGGCTCAGCTTCTTGTTTTCCATTCCCTATCTCCCACTTCTTGGGGTAATCTCCAGCAATGAAGAAAATAAAAGTTTTTTTACCAGATACAACTCCCAATCTATCTTTTAGAAACAAACAGTAAAGAAAGAAAGTCCATGAAAATGATCTAGGGACTAAGAACTTCACCAGCAAAGAGCAAAATAAAGGGGAATATAGAAGACCCTGTCTCTCATCTTGCTGTAGTTTATACTCCGTATACAGTTTATGGACATGCATCCTCATTCTGTCCTTTCTTTGTTTAAGCTTTATACAAGTCAGGGGAGAAAAAGCATATGCTGGGGATTTATATCCAGCACCTCAGATGAGTTAAGTGGAAAAACATCTTGTCCTTGACCAGAAAGGCTTATGAAACACACTTGGGAGCTAAATATTAAACTGAACACCTTTGTTAAGGTGTAGAATATCCTAAGCACAAACGGATGCAGGTCTTTATGTACACAGGAATCTATACCATTGGAAAGTGGCGTGCCTGGAGAATTTGGGTCCACCAAAGCTGAGAGCTGAGAGAAACTCAGGCAGGTACAGGCCCCTGCTGATACAGATAGGCAGCTTATTCTTCAGTGATTCCAGCTCTTGGTTTTTTGGGGGTTTTTTTGGGTTTTTTTGTTTTAATAATTTACATCATCCATATGTCCTGAGAAGTGCCAAGGCTTTTAGTTAAATGTGGCCCTGGCAGACTCGTAATAAGAACCCCACAGCATCCAATTTCCAAAGCGCCTATACGATACAAACACCAAAAGGCACTGTATGCTTTAAAGGCGTTCAAAAGAGTCCAGATAAGAGCCATATGGAAAAGTAGAGCCTCAATCTGACCTTTAAAACAGGTTGCAAGGGAACATTTTGTAGACCCAAAATGCAGCAAGGTACACATGTTAGAGCAATAAGATCCAGCTGCACAAATATGTAGGTTCAAGGAATTTTAATACATTTTTTTTTTACTCCGAAAACATGGATCCTGTTTAATGCAGCCTCCCTAAGGGTCTCTTAAATGTTGGGCTGTGTGGATTATTCCATCAAACTGAGGAACAAAATTTTTTTAAGCAATATATGTTTACTTAAATAGCCTCAGCAAAATAACCAGATGTTACCTTGCAACAGAAGGGCTTATATTAGTTGACCACATCTTATATTTTTAATTAATTTATACAAATATGTAACACTTATGATTTAGGGCTCCAAAATACAGTACTCCTGCCATTACCAAATGATATCTTTTTTTTTAAATGAGGCAGACAGATTGGATGAAAGAGCAAAAGGAAAGTTTCTAATTCGACAGAAATATATATACACTTTTAGAGCTGAGAAATATAAAAACATTTGCAACTAATTTTTAGAACAGGCTTTTCAGTATAGTCCATATTCTTATATAAAGATGAGAATGGAAAAGATAAACCACATTTATAATGCAAAGCACAGAATATCTTTAATTGATTAACAGTGACATAAGACTGAGCAATGAGAGAAGTTCTAACCATCACTAGAGACAAAGAGAGGGGAAAAACCCCACCATCTTTAAAAAGGCATCAAAGTCCACTTCCTCCATCTTCTGCAGCAGCTACTGAACCTTTGGCATGTTTGCATTGTAAAATGGATGGTTCTGCTGGTAACAAGTCGTGGCTCAGGAAATCTGAGAATGAGTTACCAAGCCTTGAGGGCTCCTGTGTGTTCATGGACAAGGTAACCAATTAATCAGTGCACTACTTTCCCTATCTATTAATTAAGGATAATAAAACTTGCTTTCTTCCTCCCTTACCTACACAAGGACCTGCAACAGCTGACTCAGACCAGGGAGAAATGCCACTAAGCTGTAAGAGACTTGTGCTTGTCTCAGGAGATACAGAATATCTCTCCAGGTTTTCTTATCACATTTACCAGTATCTCATACAAGGAGCCTCCAGTCTCAGATGAGGCATGGTTGTGCTATGAAAATAAAAAGATTAAATGCTCTATTTGCTGCTTCAGTAGTTTACAGCTTCCACACACAGGAAACAAAGTCATTGCTCATCCTAAGCATTAAAGTTTACTCTAAAATTTTATACAAATGACCAAGGACATGTTTTGTTTGTTTCTGTATTTTTTTTTCCCAGACGTTCATAATAAATCTGCTTCACTACTGCCTGATATTTTACCATCAGTTTAAAGAAAAACTCTGGTTAACACCGCCCAGCTGTGTTGGCAGGCCAGTAGAAGGCACAAACACCATCCTGAAATTGCGCCAGGAAATGAGTTACTCACTTCACCAAGAATGGTCCTGACACAGAATGTGTCTGAGGGTAGCAGGAAGAGCTCAGTTCACCTCCTTTGCTTGGAATGTTTGTGAGCAGTAAAAACACAGCAGCATCCAGAGAGGCCAGGAAATGGAAAAAATGCTTTATGTATTTTAAGAGGAAAAATCTTTTTTCTTAGGTCTTCTGTGTTTTATATACAGTCATTCACTTACAAATAGTTCTTGCAGTGAATTTTTACAGCCACAGCTTAGTCAGTGCTTCTGTGGGCAAATGGTTAAGAGCTATTTTTCCATAAATTAGCGAGAGAGAAAACCATAAAATTTGTCATCAGGCTTTAGAAGTGTGCTATTTTCAAGCAGTACAAATTGTGACTGGCTCAGCACCATATGGTATTTAATTTTCTCTAATGTATGCATGTGCACAAATTGCATTTAGGTAACTGGAATGCTGTCATTCTGAAGATAATTCTACATACACTCAAACAGGTAGAAAGCAAAGGTCTCTGGTAACATCTGAATTGTTTCAAAAGATGGACTTGTTTTCATGCACCATTCAAGCAAACATGAGGAAATGTTGAGAGCTAGGTTCTTGACTAGATGTGACATTTTATGTCTGAACAATAGCTTGATTCAAAAAACAAATGCTCAATATACAAGGTTTTCAAAAACACCTTCTTGGATTTTTATTATATACAGCTTTTGTGGAACCCTGATGGGTTGCTGTCACTAAGAATAATGTCTGTATTGTACCCTGCCATAGTAGCATGACACAATGTTGTACAAATTCAGGAGAAATCTGTGACATCTTTTTCTGCTTTAGGTATGACTATTTTGTAAATATTTGTGCTGTATTTCCTCCTCTTTGAAAGTTTTAGGAAAACACAGTATCCAGCCCTTGGGCAAGGGACGTGTATATTGTTTCACTGCCTTCTTTACAACTATACCCTCATGTACCCTCTGAGGGTCAGCTTGATACCATTTAAGTAAGTGTGAGTATATGAACTGACTATATAATTTCTATCATCTATTTTAAAACCACCTTTTTGTTTACTTTGTTTCTCAATAATGATTGGAAACCAACCAGTTAAAACTGCACTCTGAATCATGTTTTTGAATGAACATAGTTTGTTTTCAGAGGAGTTATATTAGCCTAAATATTCAGAAGTCACTACTGTGATAAAATTATTTTGCTGACTTGAGTGGGAGGATCATGGTTGATGTGCAGCAATGTCAGTTGAACCTGGATTGCCTCTTTCACCAACTTAAATCCCAATCACCCAATCACAAATCAAATACCAGGAATACAATCAGATTTTGATAAAAAAAAAGTAGACATGGACATTTGATGTGTAATATAGTGATACAATGGAGAGGGTACAGGTAATAAGGGAAAAAATATCATAGGGATGGCTGGTGAAGAGATACTCTGCTTTGTACTTAGTATAGTGTCCATTGCAGCTGTCGCACACACACCCTTAAGACAGAGAATATAATGACACCCATCAGTGTATTGCAAATAATACACCAGACAGCTTGGAAGGAATGGAAATTTGAAATGGAGTGATGGCACTTGTATTAGAAGTTGCGAGCCAGTGACAAGTGGCCAAAATAAGAATAATGTGCTCTGCCCTGCCAGTTAGCCAAGAGCAACACCTCTCCTTTCAAGGTCTGAAAGGGATATGATCTAGAAAGCAGGGAATTCTATCTAACCTTTGGTCCATTAACAGTCATTAACAGTTGACCTTGAACCTTCCATTCACAGAGGTCATTTTATAAACACGATTTGGAGGAGAAGCTACACTTCACCTATCTTTACAGCTATGAACACTTAGATCATCATTGCAGTGATTTAGAAAAACTAATTTGATTGAAATATAAAATGCTATATTATTAACATATGCACAGAATGGAAGCTAGCATTATACTATTAACTATTATTATCCTAGCACTGTGTATAAAATCAACAGCAACAAGCCCTAATCCAAGACAAGGTATTTGAGTAGGTTGATTTCTTTGTGATGAGGACAGACCATAAACATATTGCATCTGAACTGAGAAGTAGGGTGAGAATCACAAACATGCAATAGTCAAAAATTCTTGACTTAGCAGCAGTAGGTTACATTGATCTAAGGTCAGTAAGGCATAAAGGTGTGCTCATTTTGGCTGGGATAGAGTTAATTTTCTTCATAGTACCTAGTAGGGGACTATGTTGTGGATTTATGTTGGAAACAGTGTTGATAACACAGACATATTTTAGTTACTGCTGAGCAGTACTTACAGAGTCAAGGCCCTTTTTGCTTCTCATACCACCCCAGCAGTGAGTAGGCTGGGGGTGCACAAGAAGTTAGGAGGGAACACAGCTGGGACAGCTGACCCCAACTGACTAAAGGGATATTCCATACCATCTGATGTCTGCTCAGCATATAAAGCTGGGGGAAGAAGAAAGAAGGAGAGGATGTTTGGAGTTATGGGATTTGTCTTCCCAAGAAACTGCTGCACGTGATGGAGCCCTGCTTCCCTGGAGATGGCTGAACACCTGACTGGTGATGGGAAGTGATGAACAAATTCCGTGTTTGGCTTTGTTTGTGTGCACAGTTTTGCTTTACCTGTGAAACTGCTTTTATCTCACCCTCTGAGTTTTCTCATTTTACCCTTCCAGTTATCTCCCCCATCCCGCTGGTGGAGGTGTGAGTGATTGGCTGTGTGCTGCTTAGTTACTGGCTGGGGTTAAACCATGACAAAGGTCTGAAAATGAATGACAGACTATGTCTGGGTCACACAGCAACTTCTCGATAACTTTATTATGTGGCTGATAGATGACTGTAGGGAAAATGTTTGAAACACTATTATCCCAGCTGCACCTCTGCAGAGTGTGAGGAAAAATATCATGTGCAGCGCCCCTATTCTCTTTCAAAGTAAAATCACTCCTGCTAGCTCTTGCCATCTGCAATGGCAGTGTCAACAGACATGCTAGATTTTGCACTAAAACTAATGAGGGATACACACATGACACCTTTCTAAGCCTTGTTGTGGGCAGTCATGTCCAGCAGAAATGTAATGACAAGTAGCAAAGGAGGAAGAGACAAAAGGTGGGAGACTCAGCATAACGGTCTGCAAAATGGATATACATATAAAACTTTACATACAAAAACTGTAGCTATGTGTATTTGAGAATCGAGATATATGATGAATGTGATACGTTATCTTTCAGAAATTCTTAGTAGTTTCTTAAATTAGGCTGGAATACTTCAGCTTGATTAATCTGAAAACAGTAAAATTTAACTTAAGTAACAGATATTTAAAAGATTGAGTTACATGGAAATATAAAACAACATAAGTATATGAAGGAATCACTTTATCATTTTTGTTTGTTCAAGTGAATTTATCCTAAGTTTCAAAATATTTGCTATAGTTATAATCTGGAATCACCTGAACACTTGGAACCTCAGCATTTGCTAAAAATAATCAACTGTCATATGATTATGAAAAGAGCCAAGATAAAACCAAAAATTAACCAAGTACACATTAACAGTATACAGATGATAAACTCCTATAATTATTGTAATAGGCAGACCAAAAAAAAGCTGAAGTCAGCTAGCAAGATGAATCAATCACTTTTCATACTCTTCTTGCAATCCTTTGGGAACAAAAGGTGAAATAGGGATTCTGTACTGATATATACAGCACATTGAGATATAAAGGAGCACTCAGGAAAAAATAATTTTGCAAGAGCTGAACATACTATTTTAATTGATGTTCACCGTAAAAGGAACAGAGATGGTTCTCATCTGGATTCCCTTAACAGAATTTGGGCTGGAGGGACGCAGGAGAACCTCTACCTGAAGTTGAACTAATGTGGTGTTACACAAAGAGACAAAATGAATGTGGGCACCTCACCGGAACTAAGTAATATTCATCTGAGAGTTCAAATGAACTCAGTGATAAAATAATGGAATTACTACATGTAGCATGTAACCTCTCACTTAAAGCTTAACACATGAAGGTTAGAGGGCAGTAGTCATGATACTGATCTTAAAAATACAAGCAAACAAACAAACAAACATAAAAACCCCACCCTAACAAACTAAAAACCAAAACCACCATAAAACACCTTCCATACCAAGCACATCAGTACAGAACATAGGCAAGCATAAATTACTGAATGTCACTGTATATATGTTTATGAGTATGAAGTCCAGAGACTTCTGTGAAGAGCAGCTCTGCCCCTGAAATATACGGACACTCTTTGAAATAGCCAACAGTCACAGAGATAGTAGTTACTAGGTTAATACAGCCTGTCTGGATTTCAAAAATTTTCACAATGATGATCTTTACTTCAGACTCTTACAGAAAACAAGCAGTCATTGCATCAGTTCAGAGGATCCTTACATGGACAAGTGTAATGAATAAATAGTTAAGATATCAGAACTGGAAAGCAGGAGTGAAATGTTAATGCCTGTGGTGGAGGGAAATCAGTAGTGGAGTTCTGTGCTACTCAACAACTTCATAAATAGTTCAGTAAGGACATTGAAGAAGTGACTGTGCTTCTGATGATGCAAAGTAATTCAAGATACTAAGGATGATGGCAGATTGTGAAGGCTCTTACAAACTGAGTAATTCGATGTACAAATGACAGATGAAATTCAGTGCAGATAGGTGTAAATTGATACACACAGGGAAAAGCAATCCTAGGTTCACTTACAAGATGAGAGGCTCTCAGCTGACCAATAACACACAGAATCTAAACCTTGGGGTTATTATAAACCATTCTATGAAAGCATGAGCTAAGTGTTGGATAACATTAAATAATAATAATAAAAAATCAATTAAATACGCAGTGTTATCCCAAATGCCCTCTGTTAGGAAAGGAGGTAGTTTCTCACCCAGCAAGTAAAATTGTAGTACTCCTTGTCAACGGATTTTGTGAACGTAAATGGTTTCCCTGAGTTAAAAAGATGACCAGACAATTTCTTAGAAGAGACATTCATAGGAGGCCACCAAGAGAAAGTGCAAGATACTCAGAAATTCTTCACAGCTGAGGAAAGTTGGGAGTGTTTTAGGGACTATTAACCTATATGTTTGTCCTCCTCTTATTCTTCTTCCTCAGGTGTCCACTTCCTGCAGGTTTACCTATCAGCACACGATCTTTGGTCTGAACCAGCATGCTGCTCTTACATTCATATGTTAACTTGGTTTTTTAACCCATTTTAAAATAATTGGAATAGCAAGCCTGTACAACAAAATGTGTGGTACTCTATACAGCATATTTAGGAAAGCAATACCTCATGTTTTCTCTACTAGGGACTGTCTGTGCTCAGAAGACTACTTCTATTTTAGGTGTTAGGATGCAAAAGAAATCATTTTGGAAATCCCCAAAACGTTAACTTTTATTAAGAAAACATGCAACTGCAGATCTGAAGGATGGGATATTTTAAAAAGGCTTGTAGAGATACAGGACAAGACCTTTTCTTTAATGTACACCTAATTCAAGATTCGAATAAGAAATAAACGCATGCTCAGCAGAGACTGCAGCAGGCCAAAAAAGTCTTGAGTTAATAACCCTTTGTTTTAAATGATCATGGATCATTTTTAAATAAATTGTGTCTTAAAGAAATAAAAAAACCCATCAGCTCTTCCAGTAAAAATGACATCACATCAACAAGAACAATGATTTACTGGAAATAAACAGTAAGATTCTCCTCAGAGATGCTACTGCACAGAAAACTAAGTGAAGGCTAAAGTAGCTAAAACTGTTATCCCACATGTAAAGCAAAATGTACAGTCAGCATTTTATACTCTAAAATACATGTGAGAAAAAAGGTTAATGTCAGAAAGAAATATCAGAAGATGGAGATATATATCAGTATCAAAGCAAAAATAGAGGTATTGCTTTAGTTAAATATTTCTGTATCTTTGTACCTTAAATTCTGTGGAGGTTTTCTCATGACATTGCTCTTTTTTTGCAAAGGGTGAAAAAAAAGAAGACAAAAATAAATGGAATATACCAATATTTTAAATCCCATCCTGAAAAGCAGATTAACAGGCTGATTTTCCAGATTTTAGAGATGGTTTCTTGGCTTTCATTTGTCTGTTGGCTTTCCTTTTAGAGGATTTTAGACCTTTATATATATATGAGCAAAAATAACTAAACCTGTCTAGTATGTTGGTAGATTTTTGTAGAATAGCTTCCCACTGGCAAAATATGTTCTTTAACAACAAGCTGTACTTATCAAAGTCACAAAAAGCCGATCATATTGTAGGGTTTATTACTAAAGACATGCACAGAGATCTTTAGAATATTATCTTGATAGTGAACAAAAGATATCTAACTATATTGTATATAAAAGGTTGCAAACTTCATACTCTCTAAAGGCATTTTTAGACATAGGCCTTGTACACTTGAATTTAAGGGACAACTAAGAATTACAGAAGTCACATCTCCCCAAATTCTGTTTAAAATTATTTTTATCTAATTACCAGAGGGATCTTGGACTAGGTGTACTTGATGAAACTACAGTGGTTTATGTTTATTAGAGTGAGCTCTACTTTAAACTTCATATCCTTGGTCACAATCTGGCTTCCTGATATATAAAAAGAAGGACAGCACAACATGTTGTCAGAATCGACCATAGCCCACACAAAGCAAGGATTTGCTGGTTTATTTGAAACCCTGTCAGTATATGAAAGTCAAAGAAAAAAAAAAAAAGCAACACACAACACCAAAAAGCACCTAGAAAACATTCTTACCTTTATCTCAGTGAACTTGCTGAGGACTGAAAATAACAGAAACAAGGTTTCCACATATGTGTGAATGCCCTGGGGGAAGATAACACAGAAAAGGACCTACAAGTATCTCTTTTATTGCACACAGTGGGCAAGGAACTCCTGGAAGTATTAACTCATTCTATTAGAAACCGACTGAAAATATTCCACTTTTAGAAAGAAATCCTAATACTTAAAAACTACTGTAAACAAGAAAAGCATTCTATTTGGTCAAAATCAGGTCCTTCTCTCATCTACACCTAGGAGAAGAGCAGACAAAACACGTAACAAAACCGAAGGGAGGAAAAAGTGCCGAATTTGGAAATACCAAGAATGGCGTGCTCATGTTTAGTGCTCCTGCTGAAAACAGTCTAAGAAGAAAATAGTGAAGGAACTCCAATGAGAATTTGCAAAAAAACGTGTTACAAAAACATGACAAAGTCAAACACATGGGTTAACAGTTTCATCAAAACTAGGAAGACAAATGGCAGATCAGAAATTCTGTATTAACAAGCATTCACAAGAGAGTATCAGGTTTATCCCGAGGTAGCATCATCCTATCTGCACACTACTTGATACACAGCACCAACAAGCTGATAAAAACATTTTTACTGAGAACAAGGACAAGTCCTAGCACACCAGATTACATAATCAATTAGATGAACTGAACAATTTCAAACACCATACAGTAGCTACCAGATTATCCATTTACCTCTTGCAGTAAACTGCTATAGGGAATATTGTAATAAAAGAGCAAAGAACTATTGCAGACATTTTGAACAGCCACATGATGACATGATGGCTGTGTCAGCCCCAGATGAACGTAGACACTGAGGAGAATGGTGACAAGGACACAAGGATAATATACCAAGTTCATTCTCAAAAGATCCCATCCATGACAAAAGCATTCAAAAACATGGGACACATAATCATCAAGCCATTTAAGAACACACTGAAGTCATAGCTGACATGAAAACCCACCCAAAATGGTACAGAACATCCTTGAAAAACTTGCTGTACACTACTGCACAGGTGAAACAGTTTTAACTATTCCTCTAAAATGTTTTTTTTTTCATGAGGCCACAACTTTGCAATGGTCATGAAAAACATAACAAAGTATTGCAGAAAATTAAGACAACATTCTCACACGCCCTGTACTCACATTTGATGTTCCTAAGCCAGTCACCACTCAAGCCAACAAGCTCAAGCATGATTTAGGAGCCAGTCTACAAGTATGAATGAAAGATATCACGTCTTTTGTGCTCTGACAGAGAGAAAAGAAGATGTGAAATTCAGAAGAGTTTGCTAGCACTTGTGTTTGCCACAAAAATATTCCATACCTATGCATACGTGTTAGATCACACAAAATGTAGATGATAGTCTTAAAACATCTTTGAAGAATATTTAACTGCTACTTTAGATATTTCATTTGCAGAAATAGATTTGAAATGTCACATAATCCAGAAATTTTAATTGCAAATAAAATCATCCAGAGTAATACAGGAATCAGA
Source organism: Rhynochetos jubatus (assembly GCA_027574665.1). NCBI lineage: Eukaryota > Metazoa > Chordata > Aves > Eurypygiformes > Rhynochetidae > Rhynochetos > Rhynochetos jubatus. The sequence goes on from CM050652.1 coordinate 17,948,120, forward strand.
TAATAAAGTACCTTCAGAAAAAGTAATCTATGTCATTGAGTCAATCCCTGTATTCAGATCTATTCTACAAACAAAGGTGCAAGATGGTCATATTGAGAAACCCTGACATTAACCTTATTTGGCTATGAAGTCTACTATGACTTTATAATAAAATTAGTTGAAGCCTGATCCTTGGTTGCTAGCGATAAACACTTTCTACAGAAATCACATAAAACTACCAGAAAAACAAACCTTGAGACACACAGATGTGCTGGTCTAGGGTAACACAGCATACCAAACAATTACTGCATGAGATATTTACGGTCACAAAAGGTCCTTACCTGTCCAATTACACATAATAGCTGAAGTGGTTTTTTGTCTGGTTGGTAGGGCTTTTTAGTTTGTTTGCTTTTGTTTTTATTTTGGCACATAAACACACATTTAAGGATTTTTTTTCTCCACTTTCCAAAACTGCAGTCTCTCCTTGACATGTCAGTCCATTCTGCCATTGCTAAACGGAGCGTTCTGTCTTCAACACATGGCATCCCAAAATAGGTATTGAACGATCTCCTTCTGCAAGCAGAAAAATGCCTGACTTTGAATTATTTTAGAACAAGAAAATCAGCCATGGATACTCCCAGCCTAATGAAATGACTGAAAGACTGTTCAGATAGTACAACCTATGATTTGCAAGATGACTGCATCAGACAGCAGATAAGAAAACACTGTCCTGCACAGTCACTGCTCAACAAGAGATTGAGCAATGCTTTTGTCATGTTACTCCAATGACCAGCCGACTCCAAAGAGCTCACGAAGAGTTAAAGCTCTTAGAGTAAAGACTGCAGTGGTAATGAGACCAGACAGCAAAACCGCAGTCTCTTCCATCCCAAAGATTAAATACATGTGGAAAAAATATGCCCAGCTGACAGTACTTAAGGTCACAGCTGAAAGGGGAAAGGTACACATCTACAGACTGGCAGCTGAAGCAGGGATAAATGAGGACAGCAAGAAATACACCAGAAGTGCTTGTGTCTGAGGAATGAGGTGATCAGGTGGGTATCATGATGAAACATTAACATCTGAGGAAAGTCGAGAATTAGGTGTCCTTGCCAGTGTCATATGGATAGTTGCTGGACATCTGGAGCTGTTTGCCTGTTTTGTATCTGTTTGACTGACACAAAAACTATTAACCTTAATGTTATCTTAATTACTATAATAAGCTCTTCATGCTTCAGGTTAGATGGTGAAGATATTGAGAAGCTGTTTAACAGGAAGTTTTTAGGAACATAGGAGGGAAATATAGTACATTGTCCTACATCTTCTTTAAAAATAGCTATGTGTAATCACCAGAATCCTACTGTTGGGAGAAACATCTCACATCATTTAAGTGCTGACTCAGTCTTCTGCACTGTGGTACTTTTAAAAGGTATTACTATCTGTATCTAATAGGGAGGTCTGATCTAAACTCAGATAGCCTTGATGTCATTACAGGTTGCTTACACAGTGAACGTATGACATTTAGAAGCAGACACAGTCTCTCATTCTTTTACTGTGTAACTGGCAAGTCTGGAAACTGCTGCCATAAGGAGGTACCACAATAAGCAGATATCATAATTACAAAAAAAGTACCTGCTTTTGTTCCTGAAATATTGCATTAGCTTATTTAACATTAGTAGTTCCATCTAATTGAAAAGAAACAGAGCTATTATTCCAGACACCTGAGCTATGTCCCTGTAAAGGTTTTGGTAGCAGTTGGGTCAACTAGGATCAACCCATCACAGTCCTTTTCACCTGGGCTAATAGCATGACTTTCCATCAGTGACAACAGCCCAGTACTTTCAAAAATTTTCTTAGCTACCATGTTCTCTATGGCCTAATTTGGAACCTTCAATTAATGAAAACACAACTATATTTTTAAATACTTTGTAAGCAACTGGGCATACAAACTTCCCACAATCAAGCAAGAGTAGTGGGGATGTCTTTAGAGGCATCTGTGGAGGTGAGGAAAGACAAGAAGATAAAAGATAACATTAAAAAATAGAGCCAGGCTGGAGAAGGAGGGTGAGAAAGGGAGGGCAAGAATTGGACGGTGCTTCAGGGTCTGTTGCAAAGAGTAAATAAAAATACTTAGAGGTGTCAGAGAAGCAGAGGTGTCTCCAGTGACATTCACATAGATTCACAGAGTCTTAGGGGTTGGAAGGGACCTCTAGAGATCATCTAGTCCAAACCCCCTGCCAGAGCAGGATCACCTAGAGCAGATCATACAGGAACAAGTCCAGGCAGCTTTTGAAAGTCTCCAGGGAAGGAGAGAGACTCCCCCACCTCTCTGGGCTGCCTGTTCCAGTGCTCTGTCACCCTCACAGTGAAGAAGTATTTCCTCCTGTTCAGGTTGAACCTTCTGTTTTCCAGTTTATGGCCATTGCCCCTAGTCCTGTCACTGGACACCACTGAGAAGAGCCTGGCCCCATCTTCCTGACACCCACCCTATAGATATTTATAAGCATTGATAAGATCCCCCCTCAGCCTCCTTTTCTCCAAACTAAACAGACCCAGCTCTCTCAGACTTTACTCATAGGGAAGGTGCTCCGGGCCCTTCATCATGGTAGTGGCCCTGTGCTGGACCCTCTCCAGCAGTTCCTTGTCCTTCTTGAGCTGAGGAGCCCAGAACTGGACACAGTGCTCCAGGTGAGGCCTCAACAGCACAGAATAGAGGGGGAGGATAACTTCCCTCCACCTGCTGGTCACATTCTTCTTAATGCATCCCAGGATGCCATTGGTCTTCTTGGCCACGAGGGCACACTGTTGGCTCATGGTCGTCCTGTTGTCCACTAGGACTCCAAGGTCCTTTTCCCCAGAACTGCCCTCCAAGAAAACAGCCCTCTGTGGACTGATACATGGGTTTGTTCTTCCCCAGATGCAGTACTTTACACTTGACCTTATTGCATTCTATTTCTCCCTGCCCAGCTCTCCAGCCTGTCTAGGTCACGCTGGATGGCAGCACGACCTTCTGGCATGGCAGCCACTCCTCTCAATTTTGTATCATCAGCAAATTTGCTGAGAATACGTTCTAGGCCTTCATCCAGGCCATTGATGAATATATTGAATAAGTCTGGACCCAACACTGATTCCTGGGGGACACCACTAGCCACAGGCCTCTAACTAGACTCTGCCCCATTGACCACAACTCTCTGAGCTCTTTTCTTCAGCCAGCTCCCAATCCATCTCACCACCCAATGGTCCAGTGTGCACTTCCTAAGCTTGTCTATGAGGATGCCATGGGAGACCATGTCAAAAGCTTTGCTGAAGTCAAGGTAGACCACATCCACTGCCTTCCCCTCTTCTATCCATCTAGTGATGCCATCATGAAAAGCTATCAGATTGGTCATGATCATTTGAATTTTAAAATAGGATCTTTGCAGGCAGTAAAAGCAGCTATTTAGGCCTGTATGAGGGTATTAGTGCACATTCACAGGAAGAATTCAAGCAATTCCTGCAATGACAGAAGCTCAGTGTTTGAGACATAGAGTGGTTCTGAAAGAAGGTCCAATTCTTAGACTGATTGACTTGGCATACAGATATGGGAAGAAAGTTATTTGTGACACCTGTATTTGGAAGTTGACAGTAACCCTGAGATGATGGGTTTGCTTTGAAATTCATACACAATGTCAACATAAAACTACTGCAAAGACAGGGCAAGCTGGTTGCCCAGGTTGTCCTTGGAGAACGAGTTGTGAGAAATTAGCTTGGAAGACAGTATATCATGAGGCTTTTCATGTCTGTCCCTGTTGGGAAGGCAGATTGACTCAGTGACCTGAGCATGGAGTCATGAACTCCATAGAATAGAATAGAATAGAATAGAATAGAATAGAATAGAATAGAATAGAATAGAATAGAATAGAATAGAATAGAATAGAATAGTTCAGTTGGAGGGATCTACAACGATCATCTAGTCCAACTGCCTGAGCAATTCAGATGTAACCAAGTTAAAGCCTGATATTTAGGGCATTGTTTAAATACCTCTTAAACACTGACAGGCTTGGGATATCAACCTACTCTCTAGCAAGCCTGTTACCAGTGTTTGACCACTCTCTAGGTAAATAAATATTTCCTAATATCCAGTCTAAACCTCCTCTGACTGATGTGGCTTTGAACAATTCCTAGTTCAGTGGACACCAGGAAGAGGAGCTCAGCACCTCCCTCTCCACTTACCCTGCTCAGGAGGCTGTAGGTTGCTCCTGAGCCTCCTTTTTCTCCATAGGAGACAAACCCAAAAAGTCTTTAGCCACTCCTCATAAGACAATCCTTTTCAGTCTTCATCAGCTTTGTTGCCCTCCTCTAGAGGCAATTCAAGAACCTTCCCATGCTTCTTAAATTTTGAGGTCCAGAACTGCACAAAGTAGGGAAGGCCGCAATAGCTCTGAAATACAGCAGGTTAGAGTGTTTGATGCACACCAGATTGGAGGTTTGCCCTCTTGGCTGCCAGGGTAAGGGTACACTGCTGGTTCACATTGAGCATTCTCTGTTAAGCAGCACCCCCTAGGTTCTTTTTTCAGCCACTCCTCTCCCTGTCTGTACTTGCGTACAGCATTACTCAGAGTTAGAAAACATTCCTGGCAGCGGTGGGATTCGAACCCACGCCTCCGAAGAGACTGGAGCCTTAATCCAGCGCCTTAGACCGCTCGGCCACACTACCCTGCTGATATTGCCCTCTCATCACCTGTGATCCCAACCAAAACTCAACTTTTCACAGGATGTTTTAAAACAAATAGTGTCCATCCATGACTTAAATAGAGTAGGAAAAAGGACCAACAACGGCTCTTTCTATAGGTAGAGGTAGATGCTCCTTGCAGTGCACCACATATTTTTGGTCACTACGCTAGCTGTCAGGGAACACCAGTTGGAAATTTCCACAAAAACCTCCTTGCCTACAAACCTGTGATCCCTTCCGAAGAAAAGAGAGAGTGATGGCATATTCTGGGGAGGAATGTGTGTTGACTTTGCATTCAAATTTATATTTTCATATTTTTGGAGTGCAGTGAGACTGGGGCAATGAAACCTCTGTCCCTTCAGAGTATCATAGAATCATAGAATGGTTGAGGTTGGAAGGGACCTTTAAAGACCATCTAGTTCCAACCCCCCTGCCATGGGTAGGGACACCCTCCACTAGACCAGGTTGCTCAAAGCCTCATCCAGCCTGGTCTTCATCAACAGGCTCCCTTCATGCAAACACACGAGATTACAAATATGTATTGACCAGGCAGAAGGTCAACTCAACAGCTACAAGATGTCATCACCTGGAGTTGAGCACCATCTACAGAAAATAGTAGGATCAAATGATCAAAAGGACAATTTTTTTTTTACTTCTATTTTACTTCTATTATTCTAAGTAATATACCAGAGTCTGTCAATTGTGTCCTCACATGTTTTTTGTTAAACTTGGTTAGGTTGTCTCAGCTTTTAACGGCATGCATTTATCCATATAGCTACTTATCCAAATTAGAGGATACATATGAAAATATTTTACACCCTTGCTTCTTCATCTATCACTGTATGTACAGTGGCTTGAACAGCAGCAGTGTTTAAAAAAATGTGAATTGAAAGTAAAGTAAGAAGATAGTATTATGTAAGGCAAGGTAGATCTGCAAATGAGAGAGTAGGATTGTTTTTAAGGACACAAATGTTTAGGGCAGATCATGTAGGGTGATTTTGGTTTCAAAGCCATAACTGACTCACTAACTGGTATTTTCCACAGAAGCATTCGGTCTGGCTTTGCTGACATTAAGATACAGGGAATCCACCTTTGCTTTCAAGGTTTACTTTAGTGGGTATTCATTTTGCATACAAAATAAAATGCATCTGATAAGTAATTTCATTCTGTCTGCTGGAAATCTTATATCTTTTGCTCCCATTGGGTTGTTTGTTGCTAGATTAAACAGTTATTTAATATCCTGTACTTTTTCCCTGTGAAGGTAGTTAGAAACAATGATCAAATAACCCCTCAGCCCTCTTTTTGTTGAAATAAATACCATGATTTCTTGAAGGTTCTCAGTTAAGATTAAATATTTTTAGTGTCTCTGAAGGTTTCTGACATTCTACAATATTTCAGTATTTCCTTCCATTGCAAAATATGGTATTAGGACTGTAATTTTCTGGTATTTGTGCCGTATTCCCCTATAGGTCTGTTTCTATACCTGTAGGAAGAAGTGAAAACATCTTCTTACTTGCTACTTCCTCTACAAGAAGCCAAGGATCATTATAGCTCTTTTTTACTATTCCTAGTTCTATCTGAGCATGTCTTTAGGAACTCTTGATGAACTCTTTGCCCACAACAACCTCCCCAAATCAATTGTTGAGGTATGATTTCTTATTTTTTCCTGATATTCCAGAATTATTTTACTTCTCATATGATTCACAGCATCCATTAAAAATATTTTAATTCAATTTAAAATTAAATTTTATTTTCTAGAAATATAATTCTTACATAAGCATTTGCAAGAAAAGCAATTTTTTCTGTCTTTCTTTTAACACACATAGAGTTCTTGAAGAGAGTGTTGGACATCCAAAGCCTTGAAGAAATTTATATTTAAATAGCAAAACTGGGAGGGCAATAGTCATTTTAATTGTCTGTTCCTTTAATTACTGGTGCCATGGGAAAGCTGTTTATTACAACAGTGTATCTAGAAATGTACAAAACATAGAGAAGTGTGTGCTCTCAAAATTTACTTTGATCATCTCAAGGTTTTTGCAGCACTCTATTTATCTTGCATTGCCTTTACTGTCCATACATCATTGTTTTTATGTTCTTAGAGCAGCAAGAATGAAGAAGCTCAGAAATGGCATTAGAATCCCAATTGGGGTTTCTTCCAATACTATTCAGTATAAGCATTTGAAACAGAATGTTGTATTTTTATATACTCAGTAGTATGTCTTCCAAGGAATAACTTTCTATTCACTTATTATTGTGTAGGTTATAAATTGTAGTCTGCATTTTTTTCTATCAAAATGAGCAGCTAGTGATATTTAACTGTAAAGAAATATAGCCTTAAGCAATGAATATAGTAAGAAATTATTAGATGAATTTAACCAAGAAGAGAATGATCGCATATTGATGTAGCGCATAAATTTTCAAGTGTGAGACAACGGCTCCCATTTATTAACATTTTATCTCCATATTGAAATGCCTGACCTTGCTCCAGTAGTTTTATGGCTAGCAAGATCTCTGGATGTTCAATTTTTCCCTCTAGAAAAAGAAAGCAGCTATGTTGACGGGAATAAATACAACTCAGATGTATTTTTTCTGGTTTTCTTCAGATATAACAAAAAGTAATACCACTATAGCATAGCAATTCAGAAAATAAAAAGAGCAACCATCATAAAAGCGGGGAGAGGAAATGCTTTCAAATAGATAACCATATTATACATAAGTGAAACACTGAAAGTAGTTTTTACTTATGTGGATGCCTAAAGTCACAGGTAAAGATTGCCTATTATTCATCTGTATTTCTTGGAACACCTGGACAGGTGTGCAGCAAAACCTTTGGACAACCAGTGGAATGACAGGTGAATCTTAGAAATCTAAGTTCAGGAAACAAATTCAGAGAAAGTAATCCTCACATCCTTAAGACCTTGAAATGCTCGCTATTTGAGGTAGTTATTTGCCAATATTAACTACCAGGTCCTTTCATCTATTTTAGATTGGAAATTTCACTAAATTAAAGACCACATAACTATGATAGCAAGGGTAAAATCTGCCAGAAACCCATACCTAGGGAGGTACTGGGTACTTTAGGGAGGGAAGTGGTGCCATCCCTGGACTCTGACAGACTGAATCTTGGTCCTAGAGGAATGTAACGTCTGCTCTAGGGAGATACCTAAGCTCTGCTGGAAAGAGAGTCTCAGATGCTCTTTCCCAATTCAGATGAGCTACATGTCAGAGCTTTACTGTCCTGTATATGATGTATCTAGAGCATTGATGCCTAGTTTAGCATGCTATGAATTGCTCTCCCAGAACTGGGTGTCTGACTTCTGAAGCATTATATGTCTGCCCACATGTTTTGAAAACCACATCACACAGGAACCTTAAAAATAATAAAACAACAAAAGAAAATCTAACACAAATCAAAAGATAACACTATCAAAAAGCTACTACTCCCAGCATTACATTGAAAGGAAAATAAATTTGATATTTTGTCTGAAAATTCAGAGCAACTACTGTTTACTGGGGAAGACAAGCTCTACTTTTATATAGAAAGTTAATTTAGCATCACCACCTGACAGATGGACTCCCCAGCAGGGACTTAGCCTTCTTTTTTTCCCTCCTGTTTGACAGACCCACACAGTTATAAAAGAAGTCTGAGACAGTGAGAGGTGAGTATTCTTTCAGGATGAAGCAGAGGGCCAGTTTCCAGGCAAGCTAGTATAGAGACAACTTTTTAAGTCGCGCCATGACAGATTAATCAATGGGATTTGTTTTGAAGTGATCAGTGTTAAAATAATGAGAAGAGACTGGTTTCATTTCTGCACAGAGAAAATAGGTCTGAAAGGTTGCAGAATTGTGTACTCCGAGCAGCACATTGTTCTTTTGGCCTTGTTCCTTCCAATGGCTCTTGTCTTTAAACATAAGCAAAATATGGAACTGTTAAAGTAGCCTTAAAAACTCTCTTTGATACACAAATGTAAAACTTTTAATTAGTCTTGAGACTGCCACTGGGAGTGATAATCTATATAATCCTGTTCATGGTAGACTGTTCGCCAGAATAAAGAAGTGTACATGATCCTCAAAAGTCAGACTTTTAGAGTGTGAGAGTGCGTATGAGGCAGAAACAGTAGGCCAGGACAAGAACATCAAAATGTCATTGCACAGGGAGAGGGAAGAAAAAGCATGATTCACAAGAAGAACTGGAAGTGCCTGAAAATTACAATTCCAGAAGCTACCATCTGGGTATTAGCATTCCACTGACCTGCTGAGATTAATTCTGGAGACAGGATCAAGTGAAAGAAAAGATAGATAGACTAGGGCTGTTTAGCATGAAACCCAGGTGTGATAGAAGTCTGCACAGTCATGAGTAGCACTCAATAGGTGAACAGACCATGAAGTCCCTAGTTGAGAAAGTGAACAAATTAAACTAAGTGGCAGTTTCAAAATAAGCAAGAGGAAACATTTCTTCACAGAATGATGATTAAGTAATGGAATTCTTTTCCATATGATGCTTGATTATGGAAAGATTGCATGACTTCAGAAAGGAATTAAATAAATTTTTAGAAGAAAGATAATTCAGGATTATTAAACCCAACAACATTATCTTCCATATGTGTAAATTTGAACAAAACACTGAAGCTTAAGAAAATATCCATAAATGCTTGTGTTCCTATCTTCATAGACTCATGGAATGGTTTGGGTCAGAAGGGACACCTAGTCAAACTCCCCTGCAATGAACAGGGACATCTTCACCTAGATCAGCTTGCTCAGAGCCTGCTCCAAGCTGATCTTCAATGTTTTGAGGAATGGGGCATCTGCCACCTCTCCAGGCAACCTGTTTAAGTGTTTTACCACCATCAGTATAAAAAAATTCTGCCTTATATCTAATCTGAATTTAGCTTCCTTTAGTTTGAAAATATTAGACATTGTCCTATTGCTACAAGGTCTGCTAAAATGTCTTTCTTATAAGCCCCCTTTAAGTACTGAAAGGCTGCAGTAAGGTCTCCCTGGAGCCTTCTTTTCTCCAGGCTGAACAATCCCAACTCTCTCTGCCTTTCTTCAAAGAAGTGTTCCATCCCTCTGATCATTTTGTGGGCCTCCTCTGGACCTGCTCCAACAGATCCATGGTCTTACTAGATATACATTATCGGCTGCTGTCAGAGGGAGTGCTAATCACTACTTCTACAAGGCTTAATTACTCTGTCTTGGTTTGCTGTATTGGCTAAACAGGTTGTGAAGTGTTAACAAGGATGGAATATCTTTACTAAGTTTTAAGGCATTCAGAGAGCAGTAAAAGCATCTAATCTGAACTACTGCAGAACATAAGACATATCTACAGTATATGATATAACTGTCTAGCCCACAACTTAAATAAAGTGGAACATCTAAAAACATCCAATACAGGTTGGAGATTGCAAGCACTGGATGTTTCTTGAAGAAGCAGTGACAGATCAATTCAGCAGACTTCCTCCATGGAATCTTTGCTCTCACTTGGTAGCATGTTCTCTGAGGAACATGACTAAATTTATAGTCTTGAAACACTGCCATGAGAGAAAGGTTTAAACAGGGCTAACTATCCATGTGCTCACAAAAAAAAATCTTTAACTTGCAGATGCCATCTGCATACATACAAACATGGACAGATCTCAGCTTGCTTATTTTGATGCCAATGTTCTTCTGAAATTGACCCATTGAATTGCATTGGCAGACTAGGTGCTCAAAATAAGAGTATATCTTGTGAGAAAAAGCATACTGAAAGTGTTATTAATATTTTAAAATGGTAATATGGTAGAATTAAATTGTGATATGTTATACTCTTAATCAGAAGTAAGGTAAGATGCAGTTGTTTTTGGATTTCAGATATAGTATGAGTAAAAATGAATAGAAATCTGTGAAAGAGAAGTTATACTGATGAGTAAGAACTTTACGGATATTTAGAGGTTTGAAGAGTATTGTAAGACTTTCAACAATAGAGTTTGGATTGTTGTATCTTTCATTTTGTCTGTCTCATTTCATTTTTATTCGATTGATGAGTATTTTCCAAACAAGCTATCTGTTCATTTTTTCCTTTTTTTTTTTTTCCCTGACAAAGATCAGATCACAATTTTCTCTGCTTGTTTATTTTTCAAATTTGTGCACATTGTCTTCAAAAGCATAAAGTTTTTTTTCATGGAATGTACATTTTCCAGAAATCAATCTCTTTTGTTTGTGGTGATTGCTCAGGTAAATAACATGCTGGACTTCCTGTCCCAAATTTGAATGATCACATTTATTAATGTGGAGGGGTAAAAAACCCAGCTACCTGATAGTTTATCTAACTGAACATCCTTTTTCTAGAGGACATCCTAAATTGGAATTTCAAAGACTATATAAAATGCAACAAAACAGAAGCTTAAATTCAGGGGAAAATACTGTTTCTAAACCATTCAAATATTACAAGCACTGCAATGTCTTAGATCAAAGGTCAGCCTGGGCCAGCACCCAGCTTCTAACCCTGGGCAGTGGGAGATCCTTGGAAGAAGGGAATAGGGCAGGCCTATGGGATACTTAAGTTCTTGCTCAGCTGTTCTAGTCTTCAGGCCTTTGCTACTCTTGAGCCAGAAGTTTTTTTCAGGTAGTTATTTACCTTCTTCTTTTACTGCTGTTGAACCTATGTAAACTTTTATCATGTTTAAGTATGTGAAAGAGCTAGAATGAAGTAGAATATTTTCATCAGTTCTCCCCTATTCTATTCAGTCTCCTATGTGACTGTGACCACTGACACCAGAGAGAAATTTTAAGAACAGGTTAAGATAGAGTGCTATCTCCTCCAGTAGGCCCTCTCTTCCATTTATAACCCTACCTCAAGATTACATCTGCATTTCTGCTCTTAGTAAACTCATGTATGGACTTGCTGTCCATCACATTCTCTAACTAGGAATCTGGAAGCTTAGCTGTTCATTGCACAAAAAATATCTAGACTTGTACAAGTTGATTATCTTGACTACTACTTCTTTGATAAATTGGAAGGGAAATTCGATCTTTACTTCATGAGGATCACATTATATAGATATCTTTACACCTATCCACATTTTGATTGTATTTAAAAAGGTTTTTTTAGAAACAGGAAAGAGATGCCATGATATAGTTCAGAAGTATTATGCATGTAGCAATGCACTGCAGCCCACATTTGGCTCCTAAAAGTCTAGGACCATTGTTACCCTGCAAATTCTCTAAAGAATAAGGAAACAACCACTAAATATATCAGTAGGAAATAATTTAAAAGTTTAATGTGTTAAAATATGAAATTTAATATCTTCATTTTATATAAAACACGATTATTGATTACTATTCCTAACATAAATTAAAGCCCAGGAGAGTAATATAAAAAAGTAATCATTTCTAAGACTGGAACAAAAGTATTATATATCAGTCTCTTTCTTTACATACAAACTATACTGAAAAGATAAATGCATGATATTAGTCAATATGAACTGATTTCTCATACATGTTCATCTTCTGGAATGATGAGAGTAGAAAGTGTACAAATGCTACTAAAATGTCATTCTACTTGTGCCTGTTCACACAGTCTCCAAAGCAAACAAATCTTCTTGCAATGTTGTTTCAGGTGAAATGAGAAAAGGTGAATTGTATTTGCAACACATTATTCCACAGGATTTAACTAACTGGATCACCAGTTTATCTGAAAAGCAGAACTACAAAAATATCAGAATATCTGGTGTGCAGTCATTATTACTGTCTGGCAGCCTTTAATCAGAAGAAGCACATCTAAATCATTGAGGGTAAATACTCTATAAAAAATCTCAACCCCCTAAAAAATTAAACCCTGCTAATTACCAGACTTGTTTAAAAAAAAAAAAATATTTTTATAGAAATGCAGGTCAAAAAAGGTTTAATTTTGCCTTTTTACATGAAATATGAACTTTAAACAAGTCCGATGGGAAGCTCATCTCTACACAGGATTCTAGTTTACAAGTCAAATCAGAAAAAAATATTTCAAAATATCATTTGAAATATTTCTCTCAGCTGAAAAGAATGATCATAGGTCTTCCCAGGCCAGAAGAGCTCATGACAAAAAGGAAGTGTTGTTAATAAAGCAGTAAATGGAGGTTTGCCATCATCAAAAATTAGAACTATGGTAAAAATGGGAAAATATTTCCAGGAAATGTTCTTCATATAACTGAGATCAACTTTATTAAGATTTATTAGGTGGACATTAAACAAAGTGGTAAGGAGAACGACTGACATCATCTGTTAAATCCTGTCTAATTTTTCATATATTGAAAGATAATGAGACAGAAAAAAGATTCATGTTGCTGAGAAAGAAGGGCATGAAATGGAGCACTGTACCAAAATAGCAGAGCTTAGGGTGAAATAAACCAAATAAGTGTTATTAAGTGAATATAATGAACTGGCATGCACATAAGTTGGATGCCTTTTATGGTAAGGAAACAGGTAAATGAAATTGAAGTTCAGAGACATGAACCAAAACAGCCAGAACCTTAAGTCAGCACTTAGGTTTGAAACATACAGAACTAAAAGTAACATAAGCTGCACAATCTTATTAGAGAGGTGCTGTATCATGTGTCAAAAATCTGGAAAAGCCCTATGATCAGTTTCAGTATTACAGCTTCAGGATACGACCATATTTGTTCTTAGGAGGATGGGACATAAGCTCTAAGAGATAGGCTGGATCTTAGAAGGGTATTGTAGTTTGGGTAGAATAAAGAACAGACAGGAGAACAGAATAGAAATTACAGTGAACATTTGCCACTTATACTTACTTTATATCTAATCATAAATAATGCAAAATTATTAACTGAAATATTTAGAAAAAAATCACTTGTATGCATATTTTGAAGGCATAGAGATACATGCATTATATTCTCAGAGGGAGCCACCAATATTTGGAATCTCTGAAAAATAAGTCTCTACATATTTATATTACTTCTTAAAAAGTATCACAAAAATACTCAACAAGATTACAAAATTCAGCTAAACAGATTTTGAAAATGGGAACTGCAGAAGATCACACATGTCATCAGGAAAGATACTCATTCACCATCTTACACCAAACTTGTTCTAATGTTCTACTCCAATCCATTTCTGGAACAACCCCAAATTAACTTTCTGTCTTTCATTATTCAGAAAAGCATATAAGAATTCAACAATTGCCTTCAAAATTAACTCACCTCTTTCATTACCAGGTTCATTAAAAACCCTCCAAAACAAGTCTTACTGTGTTTCATAAGACTTTGGTATTTATCACTGTTTCAATATACTCTCCATTTGAGTTTTCAACGGTGTTTATTTCTTCCAAAGTCATCTTACCTTCTGGGATCTAGTTCCTCTTCTGTTTCTCACAATGCTTTCTTTGCAAGTAGACTACTTTTTTCTTGAAGGTTTCATTTTCTAGAATTGCATCTTGTGAACTGTGGATAGAAATACATGGAAAGGTAACTGTATTTCTTTCAAACTACCCCTAACTGAATACATGGGGGGCTGGGTGTTTGACTTGGGGTGTTTTTAGACTTTCTCAATTACTTCTTTAACTACTTGTTTCCTTATTGTGTGGAGTGACTGCTCCTCCAACATGACAGAAAAAAAGTATCACTGTACTGAATACTCTGGGTCACAGGTACAATGCTACTTTCACCAACTAGAGATGCTTCTGCAAAAATGGAAGCATTTCAGAATATTGTTTGCTACCATTCATTCTTATCTACCATTCATTGTTTAAATTCCTAAACACATTATTTTCTCAAAAAAAGCAAATCAGTTGGAAAAAAACCAACCCACTGATGCCTTCTGCTTCTTGATTATTTTGTACTGTTTAATGTCTTTGTTCAAATTTATTAGAAATCTATTAATGTATAGCTAAACCTCTTGATTCAAAAATTTATTTAATCTAACCAAATTTCTTTGGCACATGAATACCTTAGATTTTTCTCTTATGTCTGACATGTGAAAGGTTAATAATTCTTTTAGATGTGTTATAATAAACTGGCTTTTTTTTTACCCCCATCTGGAAGGCACATAATAAATTCTTCCAGAGGTTAAAAAGCCCTTGAAACTGAAGCAGAAGGAGAACACAGAACATTGAGGCAGTGAAGATCTCAATGGGATAGAGAACACTACAGTATGCAAATTCATATGTCTTGATTTAAATAAGGTATTAGCATATTAGTTTGGCATGAATGTATAAATCAAAGAAAACTGACCCTTAATTTTATCTGCTATCCTTGAATGCTACAGGAAGAAAACAGATGCCCCCACTATTCCTTTTCCAAGTTCCCACCCACACCTTACGAAGCTCTGCCAGGTCTGGGGATTAAGTTCATTAAGTTTCTTATAAAAACCTTTTTCTCCTCTAGTAGGATGGTGGTGATGAATGGTCATGTCTGAGAACTGCAGGTGTCTTTGATGGACAGTCTGCTTCAAATGAGTTGAAGTTCTCACTTTCTTTCCTTCCTTTCCTGCCTGCTAGGGAGGGTGGTATTGCAAAGAAAGTACCATTTCCTATTGTTTTATCCCCTTGTACAAACTCAAAAAGTGTTGGTTTGGGGTTTTTTTTCCCGCTTTTATTTTTAAATAAGATTCAGGTTAAGAGAGATTTTTCAGCATCCTCAAGATGAGAACAACAATGTATGTGAAAACATAAGAAAGAGGATGTTAAAAAAAAAAGGCCAGGTTTCTTTTTGGTCTTTTGAGAGGGAAAACTGTGCTTTAACTACAAGTCAGAAAAAGTCTTATTCTCCATTCATGACCCATGAAGTTAAATATCTATTGGTAATTTTAACAACATCACTAAATAAATGTGAACGTATGCTTTGTCCTTGAATGCTATTTGTTTGTCAAGGTACCTACTATGTTTGTACAATATATTTATTTGGACAGGAAAATCTACTTTACTTTCAAAGTCATATCATTGCTTGACTGAGGTGAAATTTCCAATATGTTTTCTGCAATAAAAATGCTCTTTACAGAGCAAGTTTCACGTTGTGAAATTTTTTAAGACAAAAATGTGCAAACCAAAAATTATCCTGGCTTTTTTCCAGTGCTGCAAATTCACAATCCAAAGGCCTGTTGGTGATGTATCATAATAAACCATGAAACAAATTCACACAACATGATGCTAATAATGAATTTTGAAAAATAAAAGGGGGGATAAAAGCATCTTTTTTTGGAATCCAATTTAAACTGATACCAATGGATGAAGGCAGATGGGACAGTGAAATATTTGCAGATTCCAACTACCATCTGTCCATAATTTATTATCCATCTGATTGCAGGTTATTATTGTTTTTCTGCTATCATTAAACACTTGTTATTTATCTTGTTACATGACTTCTGCATTTAACATCAAGACCTTCACAGATTTGAGTGCTGTTATCTCCAGTGGCCTATAATTTATGTAAGTCCTTTTGGTGTCCTTACTTCTGTTCACCAGACATCTAAAAGTGAATATTGCTTTCAGATTAGATTGCTGATTAATTAATTTCTACCTTCTCTATCCCTGCATTGCAGCCTTGGGTTATGAGTTTAAAGTAATAATTCACTTTTGCATACAGTTTGTCAAGTTAAAATCTGCAAACTTCTGGTAGAGTCAAATTTCCAAGCTACATTTAATAGCTGGTCCCTTAGAAATTAATCCCTTTCTATCTGTGATTTATTTTTTCTTCTGCTGCTTAGTGACAAAAATGAATTTTTCCCCCTGATCTGCTGCGATCTGGCTGTCTTTCCTGCAGTATTCAGTGTAAATGACGTGACTCCATCTGGTACTTTTTTCTCCCTTGTGTAGTTTTAGCTCTGAAGATTACAACACAAGTAGGGATGTCACAACTGCAGGTGGCAGAACTATGTACAGCTCTAAATAGAGAATGGTAGCTGTGGCAAAGTTTGAGTACAAATCTAAACATTCCAAAAATTTGAGCAGATACAAAATTTTTCATCCAACCCCTAGACATAGTCTATCCACAAATGACCCAAAAGCCAGCTATCTTCCATTATTGTTTTCCGTGAGCACAGTAAGTTTTGCTTCCATGTTGCTGAACCCATGAAGATGAGTTCAAAGTAATCTTCTATCTTCCCTTTACCATTACATGTTCACTAAGCGTAACCCATCCATCTAGAAATGAGCTCTTTTCTCAGCATCAGGCTTCACATCCTTTCCATATGTAATGAGGACCATAACTAAAGATCTGGATTTAAAATTACAGAACCTGTGGGAAATACTTTACTCTTTTTCAAATTTCTTTTCATCCTCAAATGAGACAGATAATCACCCTACCAACTCATCTAAGAGGATAGAGTATTAAAAAAATAATAATTTATAAACTTTGAAATAATTCACTTATATTTCTTTACTGAACTCAGAAAACCATTACAACTTTGATTTAATACTGAGTTGCATCCTCCTAGTTTTCCAGAGTCTCAGGAAATTATCTCATAGGGTGGTTCAAACCTCATTTCCCATGGTTCACCACAATTATTTCAATAAGGATGACACCACACTGTAGCAGATTTTTGTAGCCTCCAAGCTTTATTTCCTCACTTTGAACTCTAACAGATTTATTGGTCCATTTTATAGACTTTTGTGTTTTAGCACAGACACTTTCCCTCAAGATTTTCACTCTTTCCATCTTGTTCTCATTTCCATACATCACTGACAGTCTTGACCTTCCTGTCCACCTCTCCAGCAAGTTCAACTATCTCATTCTTCAGCAAATTTAAACACTTAAACAAAGAAAATTTCTGACCTAAATGTGGTGAACATTGGAGTGATAACATTTTTGGAACACTAAACCAAAAAGTGAGTCATATTTGTAGACTATGTATCCTCAAATTTGATTTCTTGGCTATGGTTTGCAAAAGTGCATTCTTTTCCCCAGAATTTTCTCAGTTTATTTCATGGAAACTGATCTAGCTCTATTCAGGACATAAGCATCAAGCTACAAAATACAAAGAAGAAATTTTCAAAATATATTTATTCAGTAACTACTGAAGTTACTGGAAGTATTTTTGATTTCAGCAGGCACGGGCTAGCGTCTCAAGTTTTGCTTAGTATTGTAAGTAGGAAATTGATTCTGGATCACTCATAACTTCTTGAAGGCAGTACCCATAATGAGAGTTCCCTAACCATCACACAGATTAATTCTTTAGCTAAAAATGTGGTCCATGTCTGCTGTTAAACTAGGACACTGTGCAGCCAGGAACACAAAAGCCACCAAGACAGGAAAGGGTAAAACCATGACAGGAGTGTAACTGTGACCTAAATGCTACAGCATTTAGTGTGGATCTCCATGATGCTCAGTCCTGTTTCCAATGTTAGCCTTGTTTTAATCCAATATACAGTATGTTCACACAAATAGGAACAACTTCCAACAATATAAACTTAAATAGCTTTAGAAATTCTGATTTTTTTACAGCATATAAATGTCACATTCCTACCCTCTTACAGTGTGTAGAAACTACCCCAGTATCAACTGATGTTATTGCAATATGGTATTGCAGTGCTAATATGCCAGCAGAACTGAGCAACATATATGGACTACTGGATAAAAGACTGTAATACCCTGAAAATTTTTCACCATTTTTCATAGAGTCATGGAATCATAGAGTGATTTGGGTTGGAAGGGACATTTAAAGATCATCTAGCGAAACCTCCCTGTCATAGGCAGACATTTTCAACTAGATCAGGTTGCTCAGAGCCCTGCCCAACCTGATCTTGAGCACTTCTAAGGATGGGGCATCCACAACCTCTCTGGGAAACTTGTTTCGGTATCTCATCACTCCTTTTGTAAAAAAAAATTCCTTCTTATATCTAATCTAAATCTACTGTTGTCATATTACTACAGACCCTATTAAATAGTCTGTCCCCATTTATCATATAAGCCCCATTTAAGTATTGAAAAGCCACAATAAGGTCTCCCTGGAGCCTTCTGTTCTCCAGGCTGAACAACCCCAACTCTCTCAACCTCTCTACACAGGACAGGTGTTCCAGTCTGCTGATTGTTTTCGTGGCCTTTCTCTGGACCCATTCTAACAGGTCCATGCCTTATACTGGGGACCTCAGAACTGGATGCAGTACTCCAGGTGGGAGTCTCACAAGAGTGATGGACGAGAATCACTCACCTTGATGTGTTGGCCGTGCCTCTTGTGATTCATTCAAGGATACAATTGGCTTTCTGGGCTGCAAGTGCATATTCTTGATTCATATCCAGTTTTGCATCCACCAGTATCCCCAAGTTCTCCTTCACAGGTCTGTTTTAAATCCATTCATTCCTCAGTCCATATTCATATTGGGGATTGCCCCAACTGATGTGCAGGACCTTGCATTTGGCCTTGTCAAACTTCATGATGTTTGTATAGCCCCATTCCTTGATCTTGTCAAGGTCCTTCTGGATTGCTTCCCTTCCTGCTAGCAAATCAACTGTACTACCCAACATGGTGTCATCCACAAACTGGCTGACAGTGCACTCAGTCCTCCTGTCTACCTCATTAAGGAAGATATTGAGTAGTAATGGTCTCAGTACAGACTCTCAGGGGACACCAAGTCACTAGTGACTGAGCCATTAACTGTAACTCCCTTGGACTTATGTATCTTCAGATTTCTCAGATGGTGTCTAACAAGACTTTCTCCTACTATGAGAGGGACTTCATTCTCCCAGTCCCTGCCTTGAGGGCTCATGGGCTTGGGCGATGTGGGAAGAGTGACTGCCAGTGGTAACTGAAGCAGAAGGACTGTTGAGTACCTCAACCTTCTCCATGTTGATTGTTACTGGTTCTCCTGTCTTATTTATCAGGCTAGTACATTTTCTTTGATATTGCTTTTTCTGTTCAATGTACCTGTAAAACCCCTTATTATTCTTCACGTCTGTTACAAAATTCAACTGCCTTAACTTTCCTGATCTCATCCCTACACATCCAGTCAGTGTCCCTATATTCTTCCCAGGGTACACATCCCTGGTTCCATTGCCTGTGAATTTCCTTCCTACACTTTAGCTTGACCAGGAGGTCCTTATTAAGACTTTCTGGTCTCCTTCCTTCCTTACCTGATTTCTTACACATGAGAATCAAGAGCTCTTACATGCTAAGAAAAAAACTTAAAGAGCTGCCAGCTCTGTCCAGAAACCTTGTCCCTGAGGGCAGTTTTATGTGGGATCCCAGCCACTAATTACTTAAATAAATGAAAGCTTTTTCTAAAATTCAACATCTCAACTCTGCTCTTCACCTGGCTCCATATCCCTCAAGATTGTCACGGACATCTAGAAACTGGTTACAGGTATAGTGACAGATATATCTGCATTAATTATGCTGGTGTTTTTGACATGTTCAGGTGTCCTCTAAAGGTTTTCATCTGTGCTGGGTGAAGTCACTAATCACACCAACAGTGGACAGTGGTGTGAGGAATCGATACACAAAGATAGGAATGAAGTTATGGACTGATTCCAGGCAGGAAGGCACAATATGACACAAAAAAACCCTAATAGAAGCAATACAGTGAGCTACTCTCTCATGTAGAAATCTTTGATTTGATATCTTTTTATTCCTCCTGTATTAATTTCTGTTTCCTCAATCTAGCCTAGTCTTCATACTTTGTATTTCTATTAAAATGTTTGGGGTTTTTTGTAACATACATCCTTGGGGATGTTCAAGAATTTCCACCACTGAAGGTGTTCAAGACTCAACTAGAGGTGTCTTTGAACAGTCTGATTTATGTAGACTTACTTGGAGCAGTGAGTTACACAAGATGACCTCCGAAAATCCCTTCGAACTTAAATTACTATATGATTCCACAAATTCTCCCAGTGTGCCATACTTTGTGTCAGCCTGAACTGTAGTGTAGGTATTGTAGCTCCATGCAAGGTAACGACCACCTTCTTTCTGAAACAAACCAATATATAATTCCATCTCTTACTCCATGCACCATTTGCCTTGCTAAATCATAATGATTTGCAAGACTGCAAGTTAAATGTTCTCATTTAAGAAGTCAGTAACTGTGGAAATCCAAATACTATTTGGTCTGATGATATAAATTTAAATTGAGACATTTTAGCTATATATTATGCCTCTCTGTAATTTAACACCCCTCCTGTCTTGCCTTTTTTGGGCTACACTGTACAACCTTCATTCAGGATGATTCAACACTATTTCAGAGGCATAGTCCCATTTTACTCATCCATAAAGCTTTCTTGATATGAAAGGACCTACTCAACTAGTAAAGAATTTGACAGCAAAAGGGTTACACACACAGTCCTTAGGCAAAGCTGTTTCAGTGTAGATTTTTCTATATTGACACTTTAACTGATGGTATTTATTAGTGTGGTTCAACTTTAGTCTGTACAGTTGGGGAATACTTTATATTAATATCAATTATAGTAATACAGAATGGCATGGTGTGCTTGGGGATCCGTATTCTGCATTTTCTAGAAAACAAATGGTGGTCAGGATGGAGTCTCCCCTTAGAAAGCACTGGAGCAAATGGTGAAAAATGCTGCATTCTGGAAGTAAATTCAAAGCAGGTGGATGGGGCAGCAGGAGGCCATATTGAGGAGAAATGGGCAGCTTCACTCTCTCTCATTGCATATTCGTCAACTCCACCTGTTTATGTAATGACAAACAGCCAGACATTAAGAACTGAATGGAAAGAATGACTTCCCATTGAAACAGAGATGCTATTCTGAAGCTGTATGTGAAACTTCTAATTGTTGCTGGCAATGATCTGTAATATACCTATAAAACATTTAAGTAGAATAAGCATGACTGCGTCACCAGGCTGAATACTAAGCTATGGAACCAGTGTTCTGTTGCAGTCTAGTTAAGAATACTGTTCCTTTTTACTCTTGGCCAGATCTCGTCCTTATCTTTGTCCATGGCAACCTACTCTGGAAGTTAGTAGGGGTGATGATTTTTACTTGTTACCACCAGTGAGCTGACTGCCTTTAACCCTTCCTTAACCTGCACATTCACTGCAGGAGTTGTATTCTGCCCGGCACAAACTTTCAGAGGATTTGAAACACTGGCTACCCAAGTGCCAGTATCTAAGATTAGATTTAACTGCACACTATTTACATTTGCAGTTTGACTTTATCATTAGTCAATTAAACCAGCACACATGGATTAGTACTCTGTATATGTGTCAATTTAGCCACAAAGCACAGTCATTTTGTTTGTCAGCTGGTAGATGGTTTGTTCCATCGTTCACCTGAGACATCTGCTTTGCCAGTTAATCAGCCAGTCATTTTGTATTAGTTTTTAAGCAACAGACTGTACTTTCAACTGTAGTTAATTCAGGTTGTTTGCTCAGAGATTTTTCTAGTTACAGATCCTAGGGTTCTCTTGGAAATTTATCCTACAGCTAATTAAGAAGCTGGTTTTATGAATTCACTTTAGCAGGGCTGAGACAAAAAAAACCACCTGTAGCAAAGCAAACCTGCAGGGAAGTGGGGTCAAATTCTACTCTCAGCTGAAAGAATGACTTACTAGTAACTTAGTCTAGAAGAGAAATAAAATGGTTTTAATTGTCTCAGAGGCTGGAATGAAGTGTTTCTGTTTTCCTTGAGGCATGTAACTAATAATACTAAATTTTAAAAAAACATAGTCTATAAGTAATCTTTAAAAAAACTCAAACCCACAAAAATAACACCAAAAATAAAGGACAACAATAAATTTGCCTTTTCAGATTGGTCTTCTATCCAAGACTGAGAGACTTCGTAGTGTAGTTAGGCAATAAATGACAATTCTGGAGTCAATTCTAATCCCAGTTTTACCCAGGCCCACCACTAATCCCATCTTTACCCTGACCCACACCAAGTAAATTGTACCACCCAGACTCTTGCCCCACAAATTAATTATGTGACTGAGGAGGTAAGATTAGTCTGTGCAATGTGGCAACTTTCTAGATAATTGAGGAAGAATTTAAATCTGCACTGTCAGAATTAGGAAGAGTTAATACTAAAAGAGGGAAAACACATTTATCCTGCCTCCACAAGAAGGCAGATGCACTCAAGGACAGGTGATGTTCTTATGGTAATTGCTTATTTTCTAAAGGAGGAAAGCATCAAAGTTTTCTCAAATGGCACAAAAGTTCCAGGGAAGTCCTTGAATCAAGCATAATTATTTGTCATTTACAGAAAGCAAGTAAATAATAAAAAAAAAAAAATTAAAATAAATTAAAACTAGATAAAAGTATTTACTGAATACTAGGGGTGTGGATTCCTTTTCATATAAAATTCTCCAATACATTCTTTCTAGTTAGGGTCAATGCTGTGACCTTTTCACATAAACTGTATGTAAAGTCAGTAGGAATTTTGTCTGCACCACATGATGTGCTGTTTTTAGTCATAACAGAGCTAATTTTCTTCACAGTAGCTGGTATGAGGCTATGTTTTGGAATTAACATGAGAATAGTACTGATAAGGTGTTTTTTAGTTGGTGCTGGTTAGTGCTTGCACTAATACAAGGACTTGTTTCAGCTTTTGAAACTTCACCTGTGTTCCCAACTTTCTCACTACAAGAAGTGGGGGCTGGGGCAGGGGGATGTCACCTACACAGTTCAGACAGCTAATCCAAACTAACCAAAGGAGTATTTAATTCCATAGTGCATCACAGAATCACAGAATGGTTTGGGTTGGAAGGGACCTTAAAGATCATCTAGTTCCAACCCCCCTGCCATGGGCAGGGACACCCTCCACTAGACCAGGTTGCCCAAAGCCTCACACAGCCTGGCCTTAAAGACAGCCAGGGTCATGCTCAGTACATAAGCAGCAACTGGGCCAGGTGGCCACAGCTAGCTTGCTCGTGTGTTAGGTAGTGAGTTGGTGGGCTTTCCCAGTTGTGCTGTCTCTTGTGGGGCTCACTCAGACTCTACTGTGATTGCTCTCGGGGTCCAGGTCTCGGACTCTCTGGCTCTGACCGCCTCTACTCAGGACCTGGCTGTATACCAGTTGGCAGGTGATGAGCTATTGTAACATTTGTTTTATTTTCTATTATTTTCATTACATATTAGTAGTAGTATTGTTAGTATTATTAGTTTTACTATTTTATTAGTTTGTATTCAATTATTAAATTGTTCTTATCTCAATCCATGAGCTTCCTTGTCTTTTCCTCCAGTTCTCCTCCACTGGAGGAGGGGGGAAGTGAGCGAGCAGCTGTGTGACACTTAATTGCTAGCCAAGATTAAACCACAACACATGACTAAGATCAAGCCTTAAATATTTCCTGCTGTTGAAGAATAGTATCTAAATTTACACATTGATGTGGTTTTACCAGTCAGAAAATTAATTACTGTATCATCATGTGCAGCCATCAATCTTTATTTAAATGAATGGGGTTTTTTCTTTTTTTTTTTTTCCTGAAGCCTACTTTTATTACTTAGAACAATATTAAATAGCACATTAACATAGCACCTTTTCTCAGTGAGCATGCCAAAGTGGTGTACACACCTTGCATACAGAATATTTAATCAAATGAATGTAGCCACCTTCTGAAAGTTGGGAAAGGTTTAGGAGGCATACTACGTTCTTAATAACATTTGATTTGTGAGGTTAAGAAAAATACTCTACCCAATGGGAAGAATAGGAAAATTTACAGGACTCAACTGTACTATAAGAATTCTTGTTTTTATAAAAAATGGTGAGAGATTTGTGATTAATTCATATGATCAGACTTGTTTCAGTTTGATTTCAAAAAGAAAATAACCTTTAGAAAATATTGTTCCTGGCATCATGTTTTCAACTTCTAGATATGGGAAGAAAAAGTGCCAGAACTGTTAAATCGCAAGGTGATACTTTGTTCCAAGATGCTCTTCATCCTCAAAGAGAAGTAATGTTTCTCTTTCCACTTGGACATGTAGTATGGTCTCAACAAATTTATATTTCCTTGGATGCTTCTGAAAGGATTTTCCAAAAGTTCACCTTCTGGCAAGAAGTGCAGAAACATAAAAGCCACTCAGCAACTCTTCAGCTACACAACGTTTTTCCTCTAATCACATATAGTTGCCATTTCACAATGAGTGAAAAAAAAATGGTAAATGCAGAGCAAGGTAAACAAGTCTGTGGGAGGCACATTTTATAAACACATTCAGTGAATTTTACTGACTCTTCCCAGGAGTGTTCCGATTGCCTTCTATGGGGCTTCCCTCCATAGCCACTAACCCATCATTTGACAGAACCTCACTCTGGTTTGCTTGGGACTACATAACACAGGACATCAAGACTCTTGAGTTCTCTGCATGTAAATTAATTCCTTGCCAGTATTAGTAATTACCTGAGAAGTTTAACCTTTCTGACATTAGAGGCAGACTGCTGTAAGAATATCTCTTTCTTAGCCACACAAACGAGATGCATCTGTTAAAAGCACACATACCCTTGTAACTTTGTCTGAGTTAAGAAAAGAACTTCTGAGGTTTGATAAGTATATCTTTTAAAGATCACATTTTAAAATCAGTCTAAGAGACTGTCAGGCCAACTACCTTCTGTAATTTGCAAAGTATAAATATTACTTGTAAGAAGTCAGTGTTTCATATGTAAATATGTGTATATACTCAGACTAATCTACTACTTACTCCTTTGTTTAGAAAATATTTCATTGCCTTTTCAAGGAGCTTGTCTCAGGCTGTATTATATCACATGTCCTTCTTAGATGGCACTGAAACACTTCAGCTTTATGAATCATAGAATTATAGAATGGTTTATGTTGGAAGGGACCTTAAAGGTCATCTAGTTCTAACCATGAAATCTTGTTTCCTACCAGTTCCAAAAGTGACTAAATATTTTTTGTTGTTTGATTTTGTATTTTGCTTTTCATTGCTCAAGAAAGATTTTCAGTTGATTGTTTCAAAATCATCCCCTCCTCCCTATTTATGGTTTCCTTAAGGATATTTGTCTGATGGTGGCTCATTTTTTAACTGGGGTTCCTAAAAGCATTCATCTAACTTGATTTGTACTTAGTAGTCTCATTTTGAACAGAGATATGTAAAGCATTTCCCACTTGATTTTTTTTCCTCAGCTATAAGAAAAATATTATTTTGTATTGTTAGTGTTGTAATGCATGTAAGTTCTGAGTCAGCATTAAATTAAAACACTTTAAATTTGGAGGGAGATGGAAAAGGAGAAAAAAATACCACTCTTTCCTATCTAATTTCATTTTTTAACATATGTAGCAAACTGGATATAGAGTCCAAATCCAACATTTCAGTAAGCAGCATAATGAGACTTTCTGTCCAAATGCAGTCATAATATTTTGTTCTTTTTATTTCTGGCTCAGCAAAACTGATAATAAATAAGCAATTTGGAAAAGTAAAAAATAGTATATGCATTGAAAGAGCTGGTTTCTGTTGTGACTAACTACAATTTTCAAGCATGGCTGTTTACATAACATATAATCTGTGAAAACAATTTTATATGCTTTATTGTTAAAAAGGAGATATTTATAATGGTTTCACACAAAATACAATGAAAAAGATTTAGGATTTACAAAAATTCACTTTTCAAAGCCTAAACTTGTTTAAGTGACTTTGACAAACCCTATTCTTTAATGTTTTTTCTGACCATAAATCACGGTTACTTTTGATGTAGATTGATGGAGCAATGAGCTAAAGTTTTTCTGAAAATCACTCATACTATCTATATGATTTCAGCCTTGTTCTTGTTTCTCTTTGAACACAAGAAAATGGAAGAGTTTATCAGTACCATTGGTTTTCTTACACTGGCAATGACTGAAGTAGGGGAAAAATGATAAAAATAAACCCTTCACTGATGAAGGGTCTAAACAGCACAGGTGGTTTTGCTTTGCTTGGCTGGCTTTGGCAGTCTTCTACAGCGGAAGCTGTCTACAGTGTATGACCCAGCATGTGACATCCATAGCCACACTTCGCAGAGTAAATTCATCCTTCATCTGAGTCTGCCTGTGCTTTCCATCAGACCTTGCAGCAGACTACATCCAAGTCTCTGCGGTAAAGCCATCAAGACATCTTCAAGATGGAATTAGAGGTTGCTTTGTTGCATCTACAAAGCAGGTTGTTGAGAAAGGTTCATTAAAGACCTCTTGGAAACAGTGGCCAATAGCAGTCAAAACTAGCCATGAAGATATACCTGCAGATAAATAAAGGACAGTTGGCCAACCTCAGCACTTCCTTTGAGCTGTGTGCGTAGCATGACAGGGAATGGTTGATAGAAGTGATCTATTCAGAAGCTGATAATGGGACATTTATCTTCATATAGCTCAGGATTAGACAGAAAAACACAATTGCATAAGAATGTCAAAGCCAAAATGGAAATAATTCAGAAAATGAGTGTTTCTACAGATATCCGTAATTATAGAAAAAACAGAAGGAATGACAGAATTACAGGTAAGATTCCATACTCCTAGACTAAATATTACCATGATCCAAATATTTGGCAATCCCTCCCTCCTTCTCCCTGCCCCTGTTAGAAGGTTCATTTGCCACCTTCTAAAGTCTTTCACTGAGACAACTGATGCTTGTCACAGAAGATGATGATACCAGGCTGCATAGTCCATACATCTGAGCATCAAAGATTCAGTGCAGTGAGGCCATAATCATAGATGCTCCTGGAATGGATTCTAGGGGTTCTTGAATTTTAGCACATCAGAATGCAAGGAGCCTTTCTCAGAAACACAAATATTTGAAATATAAGGTTTTCTTTAAAAGAAAGAAGAACCATGAATCTTCTGATGGATAATTAAAATGTTCTTTTTCAGGAAAAAAAAAAAAAAAGAAAGAAAAAATCTCCAACAAACCTAACAACAACAAAACCCTAAACAACCAAACAAAAACTCCCTAAATTTGAAATTTCTACTAATCTCCTACTTTCAAGGCCTTAAAAAACTCTTGCTTTATATCTAGAGTTTGGGTCTGCTGTTGACTTGTTTAATGGAAAAGATGAAGTGGGAGGAAAAGTGGACATTGTGCCATGAGTAACAGATTGTACGAGTTTTTTCCAGCTCTTATCTATCACTGACAATGTGTTGGTGTTTTTGATTGTCATATCAGTGACAGTGATCTTAACAGTAGAACAGGTATTATTCATTTTTAAATGAGTTTCTCCTGATCTTTTGCCTTTCTGTCTATCTATTTTACTGCTGAACCCATTGATTGTCCCTAAAGTGCCTACTTACAGTATGTGATCAACAGAATGTACTTTCATTATGGCAAAAGGAAGAAAAAGCCTTTCCCTAACCCCACCTGTGTTTATTCCTCTGGAATAATCAGATGTTACATACAAACCTGGCAAACCTGTGGCAACTTACTAAGAAGGTGAGGCTTCACTGGATATTGAATCAAAATGAGAAAGAAAATGTGTAAAAATTAGAAATGTTAAGGCTGATGAGAGAGCTTACAGTGCTATAATATATTTAAATAAAATATACATTATGTGTTTAAGACATCTGAATAAGATTCAATAGATGTTTAAGGGCTGGTTCTTGTCCTAGCACTAGCATTCCTGTTCAAAGTACTGCTAACACACGAAAAGGCTGCAAAACCCAACATTCGTTTTATACAAAAGAGGTTTACTACTGGGTGTCTCATATAAGTACAGTTCCCAGTCAGAGCCCTTGACATTACAGATAAGGAGCAAGGCTTGGACGGGATAGGATGTGGCTAATCCAAAACCATTAAATAATTTTGACACTGCAACTGTTGAGAATTTGGTTAACACAAAAATAATTTACAATGTTTCTGGGTTAAGTATACAGGCCTTGCAGCTACTAGGAAGGCATGAGCTACAACTACTGTATTTAGCCTTTCTCTCTGTGGCTTGTTACCAGTGTTAGCCATAAAACGGGGAGTTAAAAAGGCAAAGGCTCAGCCATTGCAAAGAGTGTATCATCAGCAGTTCTTCTGCAGCGAGGTGCCTGTTTGAAGCTAAGAGCTAAGGCAAGATTGCTTATGAAAATATTTTTTCTGGAGCAGAAATATGGAGCACTGTTCCCATAAACACTCAACCCTGACTTCACCATCATTAACCTCTAGACAGTCAAAATACTCCCTAACATACAGGGCTACCCCACTGCCTGTTCCTTCTTGCCTGTCCCTTCTGAAGAGTTTGTACATGTTGTCCCACCATGTTTCCATAATGGCAGCTATATCATAGTTTTCTCACTGCACAGTGTCTTCCAGGTTCTCCTGTTCATTGCCCGTGCTTCCTGCATTGTTATAGATGTTCTTCAGCTGAACTACCACTAATGATCCTTTCACTTAATGCACAGAATGTATTGTTTCAAAACATAGGTTTGGATTCAAAATAATAATTAATTACAAAATTACAGAAAGTTCTGGTTTTTTTCCAGCAGTCATTAACTTGACTCAAGTTTAAGTACATTCTTGGTTTTGTGTTTCCCTTTTCTTTGGTGACTCAGCTCTTTTTTAAAAAATAAATGAAAGATAATCCTAACAAGGAAGACTACTTTTTATTATCCAGTCACATGCATAATCCTCACTCAGGAGCAGTGTGTGAGGTAGCAGGAAGTGAGCAAATCTGGGAAAGGACTTGCATCTTCTGACTGTAAGGAGACCATAAGTGGAATTTCCTTCTAAACAGCTTGGACAGTATTATAGTTTGCCTTTTCGAAGACAGAGAACTGTATATATTTGAAGGGGAGCATTCAGAACTCAGACAGTACTTGGGAAATCATACTTACAAATTTGAGGCCTGGCTTTTATTTATGTGTCCTTTGACACTGCTGTTTATTTATGCTGCTCTCTTCCTTCTGCTATGAAAAATTATTAAAGGATAAAAATTTAATTTTCATAATGTTTTGACCACCTCTTTCTGTCTCCTCATGCACTGCAGGCAGGGGGAGATATACTTGGGAATAGTGGGGTTAGCCCCTGCCAGAACTTAATATCCTTTGCTTCTGAGTTTTAATTCACTCCCAAAAAAGCACTAGAGTTGCCGCTGCCTACAGTCATGTTCAGCTGCATTTTCACCAGTGTACTAACTCTTGAATTCCTGTAGTCCTTTCTTCCTCATTACTCTAGGTTTCTCTTCTACAGCTGGTTTCAAAACTACTGGGTAACTCATAATGATATGAGTTGCTTCTTCACAGGAAACTAGGTCATTGAGATGTAAAATGAGTCTCTCCGACACTTTTGAAAAGTGTGTATGATGCAAAAGTTCAGCACTGTTACTTTACAATATGTGGTTAGAACACACAGGGTGGAAGCCTGCATTTTTAGTAGTCCTCACTTGGCTGCATTACAGTCACACTTGCTTTTCTCTAACTCTTATTTGGGTGTAGCAGACTGTGCACAACAGTTAAGCAGTTTATGGTAGCAACAGGAACATCACCCCAGTTGACATATTTGGTTCATGTAAAAAGTAGCAGATAAGGAAATACTGGTCAGCCCATGCACTATTGAGGTAGAGATTTCAAGACAAAAGGGATCTCTGAAGGCTTTATCTGACTAAATGTTAACAAATCTGAAAATGTGTATGCTGAGAGGTCCTGGGAGCTCAGCATTCATCATACTCGTTTCAGACTGTCACCATCATAGCAGAAGGACCCTAAGACTGAAGATGAATCTTATTCATAATAAATATTTTTGCCTTTTTGTGTCTTTTTCCTTATTATATTTCACAGTGTCATACCATTACATGCTGACTCTATTTAATGCTCCAAGACATCAGTCAGTCTGTGTTCTACTTAACTGTTAGTAGTGAGGTGTTTCGGTTAGAAACACTCACCCTGCAGATTTGTCTGGCTCTGCAGCACTGCCAAACCTTTAAGCAGCACAAGAAGTCTCAGAAATATTAACTTCTTGTCTTTAAGGATAATTTAAGTTTGTAAACTAAGCCTCAAGTCTAGCATGTTATGAATGTTTAGCTAACTAATAAACAATGTAAGACATCCAGAAGCCCAAATCAAATTTCCTGCTAACTTCATAAATCTATGGCTCATTTATGGCTTGCAAAATGAATGACAACATATTCAGGAATTTTAAAATAATTAGTTGCATTAAAGTATTCACCAAAAAAATTTTGCAAAGCATACAGTGGCTTTTAGCAGCTACATTGATATGACTTGCTCATGAATTTGTTTCTACTATTACCATAATCAAAGATGTTCTCTCTACTCTGTGGTTGAATGCTAAGGTGAAATATGTTTAATCTTTCCTTAACAGTTAGTGAAGGCTTTTCTTTTCGTTTTATTTGTGTATTTTGTTTAGAACGATTTTTTCCTTTAGATCACTAACAAGTAATTAAGTTGCCTGTTTCCCCTTTGACAGCACATTCCTACACAACCCAAATTTTTCTATGATCTCACCATCAGTTCCTTCTGCTTCATCTAAGGATTATCTTATGTTAAGCGTTTGACTACTCTAATATAAGAGAATCTGTCCCTTAAAGGTTTTATGAAAGTGTGTATTGTTGTCCCATAACTAATGATTTTTTGCTACTTTAATAAAGGAAAATGGGGAAAAATATCTGATAAAGGTGAACTTAAGCTCTGCAATACGCAGTCATCTGCATTTGCAATGCTTTAGACTATTCCCACTACTCCCACTCTGCAAGAAATCAACCGTAATGTTGCTCCATGAACTGTGGGGCTGATCTGTGTCATCTCAAATTTCTACTGCAAGTTGTATCAACCGAAATGGTGCTCCAACTGATGCCTATTACTGTGAAGAAGTGAGCTACATAGGGCTGTGCTGTCGTTCCTGTACTAGAGGCAATAAAAATGGCTGTACAGGAAGAACAGTAAAATGTAACATTATTTATAAAGTTTTAGTGAAATTTCATGGGTTTGAGCTAATTTTCAAGAGAATAATGAGTGTATACCCATCCAGGTGAAATAGTATGAGAGAACTGGTAGGCACTTCTGGTTAAAATGTCATCTAAATGTGCAGTGAGATCAGTGTCTAAGGGTTCTAGCTTCAGTGATTTTTCACATTTGCTGGGAAATCTGACTTTGCTGAAATAACAGAAGGTGCTTAAGTAATGTGCAGCTTCATGGTAAAGGTTGTTTTGTGCAACAGGGGAGGTCTTGACTTACATTACTACTCTTGTCAGCATAAATTGACATGTGGAAAATTACCTCTGAAGCAGCACTGAAATGTCATGACTATGAGTCTGTCTGAAGCCTGTGCTCTAACCATAAGGATATATATATGCTCTTATCAAGTGGAAAATCTCCTGATGAAATCTATAAATTGAGACTTAATTTTGACTTAAATACTTCTTTAAACTTGTTTTTATTCCAGTCTGTAATTAAACAAATGTCAAAGTCTCAAACGTTACTACAAAATAGAATTGGCAGCTTCTGCAAAGCTCTGATCTGGCATGCTCCGATAACATTATTTGCAGAGGATGGATGGTTTGGCAGATAATAATCACAGAATTGTTATGGAACCACCATCTTCATCTGCAGACTTTTCCGAGCTGCTTCTCTCAGTCATAAGTCACATAAATTTAAACCCTTAACCATACACCTGTCAATAGAGAAGGGACAGTTCAGGATTTATAAACCAGATATACTTGTAATATAAAACTATACACATGCCTATTACAGAGAATGTTATTTAAGTACAACAATTATTTTTTTCCTTTCCAAATAAGCACATTGATAAAAGTATAAACACAGTTTAATTCTGTATTTGGCAACATCCTTTATTACAGTATTGACTGATAGATACCATGACATTTTGGAACATGCTACAGCTTGTAGCTGGATTCAACTGTATAAATGGAAGGAGGCTTAGTTAGTTTGGAAAGATACTACAATTGTAATCCATTGAAATGGGCTATTTAATTTGTTGCTTTCAATCTCATCATTTGATCTTATAAGTAATATAAATAGGATATAATATACAAATAGGATTAATTCTATATATAATGGGATAAATATTAAATAAGTTAAATAAGATAAATAGGACTACTGCTCAATGTAAATGTACCCTGAACATTTCCTCGGTAACTAGATCTCTGCACAGAAGGTGCACCTTCTGCCAAGGTAGGAGGGAAAGTTCCTGCGGTGGAGACAAGCCCTGCAAGAAGGACTCACTCTTCCAAAGTGCTGGATAGAAGACACTTCCCTAGGACCTAGAGGGGACTGTGGATATTTTTGTCATTTGAGTGCAATCCAGAAGAAAGCTGTTCTGTAAGGATATGTGGTGATCTATAAACCTGCTTTATCTCTATTTTATTTCTCTGCATTTCCTGTTATTTTACAAAGATAAACATATTAGTTTATGTTTTGATGAAATTTAGAGACTCTACCTGAAGTCCTGTCCTGTCATAAGTACTTGTGTCTTTTTGCTTGTACATGTCACGCAGATACCAAATATGCGGGTGCTCAGCTTCATAATAAATTGCTTTCCCATTTTGAAGATAAGACAGTTTCAAAGTCCCATAGCTAAAGAATTAATATCAATACCAATAAATTGGAGAAGTATAGCATTGCGACTGTAGATAATTTGCATGTTGTACAAGAGGAGGTAATAACAAGGTTCAGGAAACTAGATCCTGGGAATTAGAGATGAAAAAACTGATTTGAACACAAAGCCAATCAGAACAAAATAGTTCAAGCACTGGGGGTGGGGCTGAATGTTGACTCTAGGATTGGTCTATAAAACTTACCTTAAAAATTTTCATTAATTATGCATTTTCAGTGCCACGTTTCAGATTTGTCAATCATATACACAAAACTTACTAAACGTTACCCCTGAAAATTATCTACGCATGTGGACACAATGGTCACTGAGGCAAGAGGATAAATTTGGAATTGTCTTGTGCAGAATTAAATTAATACTTTCCCCTTTTGTCTGTTTCCTAAATAACCTGTTCTGCATAAATCTGAGCTCCTGTAAATTGATGGTGCTTTTTTTTTTTCCCTATTAAAGAGCCTGCTTTTATTAAACTGCTGCTTTTAAACAAATGCTTATTTCAGACCAATCCCTTCAATATATTTCTCTCACCCAGACATATAAATTTAAAGCCAACATATGATGGACTTTAAAATTTATATGGCTTACATGGTGTTTAAAGCAAGTGTAACTGAACACACACAAACTATTTGTATCTGAAGAAGGGAAATCCTTATAATTTTTTTTCTAGTTTACTTATTAATTCCCTCTAAATTCTCGCTGCTGGTTGTTGTTAAGCTGTTAAGCTCAGCTTTCCAAGAGGACCTAAGTAATGAAAGACCTAACTCCTTTCGAAGACAGTGTAAACTCGGCATACAGTTGAACTCATGAATGAAAGCAACTAACTTATTCTTTATCAACCAACCGTTTCGTTTTTCTTAGACCTTACTTACCATTTCAGCATTTTCATTCACTGCTGCTTTAGCTAGTAGTACAATTCGTATTTATACTTGTGGTGGGTTAACCCTGGCTAGAGGCCAGGTACCCACCAGAGCCACTCTATCACTCCCCTCCACAGATGGACAGAGGAGAGAAAGTATAACAGAAAGTTCATGGGTCTTCCTTCACTTTTATTACATATACCTGAAAAATACAATTTCAAAAACTGTACCTTCCTTTTCCCTTCCTCTTGTAATGCAGCTTACTTCATTCAGCAATCAAACTGAACCAGTGCCACTTGCAGCACACACACTGGTGGTCCTCCTGTAAGAAGAGCTCACATTTTTCTACCAATCCAAGTGAGTCAAGATTAAAACAAGGTGCTTGTTGCAGAAATGAAGCTGTTCCACTTGCAGTAGAATGCTGCATCCAGCTATTCGTTTACTGCAGCCCTGTGTCAGAGCAATGAGGCTGACAAGAAATTGAATCAGCAAGCAGTGGTAAGAATTGTTTTTTAAAAGACACTTGTGGTTGCTGAGTTGGAAGAGAGATTAAATTAGTCATTATTTTTCCCACCTGTTCTTGTGCTAAATATTGACATTAATTAGCTAGTTCAGAAATGCCAAGCAGCTGAGCACAGAAAGTTCAATCTAAGTGGTTTAAAGTGCTTCCTGGAGGTCTGTGATGTTGAGAAATTCAGAAAATAGCACCAACCTTTCCCCTCATAATTCAAAATACTTTTTAGTTAGTCTTGAAATGCAATGTAACTTCAGAGACTGATGGACTCTGTTCACCTTATTCAAACTGTCCAAAGCGGTTGTGTGGTCAATGCGACTTGTGAATCTAGTGCTGCTCTTGAGAGAACCACAGGGGACTATCTTTGTTTTGCCATCTCTCTGTTGTTGTCAGCTTCAAGTGTGCTGCTAACAAATACCTCAGACTGAGGCACAAATACAAAGCAGTCAGATATTAGTGAACAAGAAGGGGAGAAAGGAGCAATCAACCATGAACCAAAGGGGTTTTTTCCATTCTGTACCATAAGTGGCAAACTTGGATTTGTCCTTCTAAGAAATGTAGGAAGTTATTAACCTGTTTTGTTCCAATTTCCTCGTTTATTTCGGTTTGGTTATTTGGGGACCCCTTGGCCAGAGAGGAAAAATGTAATTTGCTTCCACCCCCTTTGATTTACCTTCAGGAGTGGTTGTACAGCCCTACAAATAGGGTGGTTGAAACTGTCCTTTTGGCATCAAGTGCATTGATATTTAAGGAAGAACCAGGAGCTTGTCATTTTCTGCACAAATATCCTGCCCCCACTGGTTTAATTTCTCCTGGCAGTAAATGATACTAGGAAATAAGCCATTGGGGTAGTCATTATCAGGATTCATGCTGCTGCTTTCAATTTCTCTTTAGTTTTTTTTTCCTCCAGAACACCACATAGTCGGCCTAACAATTATTTTATATTTGCTGCAGTGTGGGGCATGTTCATCAATGCTTCAATTAGAAGTACAAACCTATAATTACCATCTCCACAGCCAGAAAAAATGTGAAGTTTCATTTGTAATGATGAATATGCAGCTCTTCTTAAAAGTTCCTCAGTGTATTATTAGAAAGTGAAGGAGAAAAAGAAACAGAGGGGGATTTGTCTGACATTTCTACTAGGGAAATGGTAGTTATATTTGAGACACTTTTGTCCCTTTCAGTAGCAGAACATCAGAGACTTTATACCTTTTCTTCAATGTATAGGACGTAAGTGTAGAGACTACATATAATCAATTTAAGATAACATTACTTTAAAGAACATACCATTTATATGGATGAAAAGAATATTAACAGCATTGAGATGTGCATTTGTATGCTTTTGTAAAGAAAATAGGAGCCTGCCTCTTTATAAGAGCATGTTCTAGCCGTTGGCTAGGATTAGGAAAGAGTTTTTATGTATTGACTATGCCCAGTCTTTGCGTGCACCTCAGAGTTTCATAATAGTCAACTGGGTGGTCTAAGGGAAGAACTATGCTTCAGAGATCTCTGATCCCCTACTCCCACTTTCAGCTTAGAGTTTCCCTCAAAGGAGACAGCACCATGTTTCTGTCACTTGCTATTGCATCCTTGATTTTATTGCAAATGCTTTGTGCTTCTCTGTCTGATCTGATTGTATTGAAATTACTCCTGTTGCACAGCAGCATAAGAGATCCCTTTAGACTTCAATCTCTGTGACCTGCTCTCGTTATGATCTTACACAACCAGGATATGAAAGCACTTAGCTAACACGTTGTCCCTGTCCATCACAGGACTAAGCTATTGCAGAGAATCAGGACCACCTTGGCTTGCCTTCCTTCTTTTTCTAAATCTGTGCTAGCTCCAAGTCCAGCGACTGCTGTTTTCTCTAGTCACTGGTATCCAGCAGCAAGTAGTACCTCTTGCTGATTTCTTCTTTGACACCTTCATTTTAGAAATCCTGCATAAATTGTTTCAAGGACAGTGTTGTCTATTGTGGGTTTTTCTTAAGTCTTGTTCAACTAAAGAAAAATAAGTAGTGAATGGGCACATCTAAGCTCTAGTCAAAATCAGATAGTGGAGAAAGGCTGCGGCAGAGTGTTTCTGTGTGGAAAACAGCGCTGATTGTCCAAAGCTGTTCACAATTCACAGCAGCCAGATACAAGTGACTACTGTGCTATTTTCAGTGGCATCTGCTAAATATGCTTTGTAAATTCCTGCTGTTTGAGATGTAATGGAGAGCATGCAGCATTGAGAGGATAATAAACAAGAAGCAATGGAAGATTAAGGTTACTGAGTAAAAAGAGTCATTGTCAACTAGATTTGTAACAGAAAAGGTACTGTTGATAAATAAATGGCAGGGCTGTATCTCAGTGGGTGGATAGGGCTATTCACAGGGTGGACCTCACTTCATTCTTATTCATAAATTCAGGATTGTTGAAAGTCAAGCAGAGAGAGAGACCTTGCAAAGGAAATTGCAAGTGAAAAAGGTTCTCTAGAAAACAGGAAAAAAGTGAAGTTCCAACGTGTTAAAAGTGGGTATTGTCTAAGAGATAATATGGGTATGGATCAAACATTAAATGAATACTTCATCTCATTTTTCAGTAAAGAGGTCTCTATAACAGAGGGACAAAGGCAGGATGGCTAATGGAAGTGACTACACAGAAATGCAAATGGAAATAGCTAAAGTGAAATAAAACTCAGATGGCTTTGTTGGAGTCAGCAGGACTGGGTAAACTTTATTAAAGATACTGAATAATCGGCAGATGAAAACTGAGTCCGGTACAATGGATTCTTATTAAACATATCAACAGGTTTCATACTTAATGGTTGAAGAAAAGCAAAATTAGTAGTTGCAATTAGGAGAGGGATAAAATATAGGAAAGTAACTATAAACATGTTAGGTTTGATAAAATATAAGAATTTAGAAGTAAGCATGAAGGAAATCACCTATTTGACTATAGCTATTAAAAGAAATCCTTGACTACAGCTATTAAAAGAAATCCTGATTAGCAAAAGTGGATTTTATCCAACCAGTCTGGCATTTTCCTTCAAGTTTAAATCTTTGTCTTAATTAGGCTCTCAATATTAGAGTTAGGCATAAAAACCTAAAAATATTTTCATAAATAGTCAACTCATTTTAATAGATTTTGCTTTAGTCATGGCCAACATTAATAATCATCCTTATTTTATTGGCATAAACACATCACACTGTTCAACTGTACTTTTCAACTGACATTTTCCTCTTTGTAAACACTACCGCCTTTGCCACTTTAATGTATTTTAAGCTCACAGCAAATCTATGGGGATGGGAAATATCATCTTAATTTTGGAGACAAGAGTTGAACCACCACAGGATGAATGAAGAGAATCAGCATGTGAATTTGTGTATAAGGCAGGGGTTGAAATGAGGTCCCATGCTGCTCAGTTTCTTCTCCCCTAAATCCTGCCTTCTGATTTACAATTTCCATAAAACAGGAGAAAGGAAACAATCAATCCCAGTACCTTTTCTGTTTCCAAATTGGCAGTTTCAAAATATCCATATTAATTTGCACTTGCTTTTGGGCACGGCAGCACTACAGTCCTTTCCTGACAGAAGTCCCATATGTAACCCAGTTTCAAAATAACTCGAGTACTAGTCACAGAGTAGCTGGGGCAATACAGCACTGATTCAAGCCTCACCTGAGAAGTTGGATAAATATAAACATATTAGTACTCCAGTTATTTCAAAAGTATTTATGTAGAGGAAGATTGAGTTCACCTAAAATGAGGTTTCCATAGATAAGCTAAAGGCTCAGTTCACTATCTTAAATGTAGATGCTCTGGGCTGTCTTACCTGTCTTCCACTTGTTGGTCAAAAAGGAAACGGACATCTCAGAATTCCGATGTCATGTAATAAGTTCTAAAAATTCTTTTAAAAGCATTTACTAAATTCTGGGGGTTTATTTACTAAATATGGAATTTTATTTTTCAAACTTGGTCCTCAGACTCACAAATAGGCTCCAATAAATAACATGCACATACCAGGCCTTTCTTTTACAGAAGACAGATAAGAGTAAAACTAAGTCCATGTTTCTGGGGGCGAAATTTGGTTCAAAACTTTTTGTAAATGCTAATTAACTTCAGATTTTTTTTTCTCAGATTTCTGAACGTACAGGAAGAATACTGGATCCTAAATGCTGACATTTTCTATGTTCCAAATGAAACACCACTTAAACTGAGACTTGGTTTGCACAGACCATTTCTATATTTTCCAGTATATGAGTGGTCATTTTGAGACTTAAGAACGGGAGAGTAGTGATTGGTAAAACTGAAAGCAACAAACCTGCTTACTTAAAAGTGCTGGTTTGAAAATTCCTTTTATTCCTTTAAAATTTCTTTAAAATTCCTTTTTTATTCTTTTCTTGGGTGAGGAACTCTTCTGTGTTTGGGGGTGAGATTGCAGACAGACTGGAGTGGAAGGTCTGTGCATCTGTGGTTTCAGCAGCTGCAGAGAAACTGGTGAGTGGATGTTGATGCCAGCAACTGGAGTGGAAAGTCAGGTTTCAGGACCCATATGTCTGTAGTGCCAGCCACTGGAGCAAGTGTGGATGTGTGAACGAGTGTGTGAGTGCCAGGAAAGATCAAGCCACGTGAGCCAACAAATAGGTGAGGGTGGTCTGAGAGCCAGGGAGTGAGTGGAGAATGAGGCCACAGGGTTGGTGTGGGGGTGGCTACTGGGGTATGGGGCAGTCCCAGCTGGCTTGGGGTGTGTGCATGCATGTGGCTTTAGGGGCTCATACCTCCAGGTGCCAACAGCTGGATAGATTGGGTGTCTGAGCCCAGCTGTGGGACTACCCACATTGTACATATGCACATTCGTGTATTCCCACTAGCAGACTTCCATCCTGCTCAGCCAGAGAGAGGAGCAGGATGAGGCTGTTCATGTTATCTGTGTCCATGTGAGCATTCTGCGAGTTTGTTGTGTTGATCTGTGAGGCCAGACCTGTATATATGTTGTGTACACCTGTACTCCGTATACCTCTGCGTGTGTGTACTGGGAATGTGCGCTCAGCCTCACTACTGGTTGGACATGAGGGAATGAAGCTGTGGCAGTGTTGCCTCTCTCACTGTCAGACCTTGTCCGATATCCCCCTAACAAAACAAAAAACTTTTTTGGACAAAAGGTGGGTTTCTTTTGTATAAGATTGAAGCTTTTCATTTCCACAGAAGAATATAGATGCATTCTTTGTTCTAACAGAATTCAACATCTATGCTGCAGTTGCTTATAAATAGCTGTTTATTTCAATGAGAGGTTGAGCTTTTCCTTTTGTTTGGTGGCTGTTTGTCTTTCCTGACCGGTGGAAGCTGTCTTTCATTTTGTCTCTCTTTCCCTGTCTGCCCAAGCACTAAAACCACACGTGCCACCAACACTAAAACACGCTAATCATACACACAGAGTAAACGCTCTGGACTGCCGTCATGTCTAGTCTTAACCAATCACTTTGCGTGACAACAGGGTTGAGATTGCTGATCGCCAATCTCTTCCTTATATATGTACTGTAACTCATTCTTCTTCCAAACCACATTCCAAAAATGCAACATTTTGAAGCTTTTGCAAGAACTGACGAATGAGAAGATAAGGTTTGAAATGAAAAAGCTAATCAGCTGTTGGACAGAAGTTGAAGAAGACAAGTTATTGTACCCCTACAATCCTTCCAAAAGAGTGTTGCAGTTGGAGCTGAGAAGAAGTTAACCATTAGCAAACTTCTTTTTCATCTTCCTCTTCTGGAAGTTTGAATAGATACCTAATTTACTGCTAGCATGTGATGTTGGTGTTAGTAGTGGAAGTCTAAAGACCTAAGAGAACATATGTCCTTGCACTGGCTGGTATGGAATTAAAGAATAGCTTTTAAAATACTCTATTGGTATTCCAAGAACATTCAAATTATAAGTTTAAATGAATTTTCCGCCACACTAGTGGCTGATTAATAAGGTCAAATTCTTACCGCAGTTTTTCAGTTACTAGAATTTACAGTTGGCCTCAGCTTGTTGGCACATGCTACACCATGTTTAGAATGGATTGTAATGTTTACTTTCATGAATTTCTTAAGTGAAAAAGAGACATTCAGTATATATGGTTCAGTGCTGTCATTCTGAAGCTGCAATGACCTTTTGAGTCTAAAATGGTTTTATATCAAAGGATTTGCAAATTAACTCATTTATACCTTACACGTCCAACATTTTGGATTTATGCCAGGATGGAACCAAGGTTTCTGATGTTATAAATCTGTGTCTCAGTCTTAAAATGTCAAACAGAATGCACAGTCAAAACCCTGATTCTTCAAGACCAATCGGATGTTAGTCATTGACTTTAATCAGCCCCAAACTTAAGGCTCTATAATATCAGCTTTCCGTTTTATGACTACATATCAAAGGTTAACCACACAGTCATGCAGCTAGGCTGTGTGCTATTAATATTGCTCTGTGCTGTAAATTTTTCAGTTTTGAAATTATTTCCCTGCTATCTGACAAAGTCAAAAGCAACTGGAGGAAGGAGAGGGGGAGAGAGTGCTACTCTATCAAGTGAAGATGTGTTCTTAAAGAATTCAGACTATCTCTTCTTCTGCTATAATTAGATTTACAGGACTAACAGGTAGCTTTACAGCACACATTTATCATATTCTCAAAGTCAATTTTCGTGGTTCTTTCACTCACTCATACTCTGAAATACACATTTAACTTTTAATTAAATCTACAGGATATAAGATTAAGTAAAAGTTACATTTATCAGTTTAATTTTTGAATGCTTACTGAATATATATTATTGCTCTGTGGTTCAATTTAATTTCATTTATTATAGATCCTTTTTTTTTCTCTTAAAACTACTTAAACTCCTATGGCATCCTGGTTTCTTCAAAAAGAGGTTTGATTTTGTAAGGAGTAAATGGTCTCCATTCAGGCTGTAAAATATATTCTAAGATTTTTGTGACAGTATCCCAATTTTGCTGTATATGTCTTCCCTGGTGGACCTCTGTTGGTAAAAAGTTTGTCCTATGTTGTAATGAACAACACATTTACCATTTCTCAAATAACTGTCACTGATCAATAACAGATTCCAGTTTTCCCACAAGAAGTACTGATAGAATCAATAACATCAGTTATTACTAATCACTGTTTGCAGACAATTAGGCATTTAAATGCCAACATATTACTAAAATGTTTGAAAAATATGTTATGTTTATGTTGACTGTGTGAATGCACAGCAGCTTATGTTAGCTAGAATGCATGTTATCTAGATGAATTAGTAATAAATGGCTAATGATGTGCATTGAAGAAGCAGTTTATCTCTGTGAGCTCTACACAGGGATACCTGAGCTAGTTCTGGGTGGGTGTCCTCAACAATAGAGGGAGAGGAGCTGTGTCAGGATCTTGCTTTCTCATGCTTCTTGGAGTACCTAACTAGCCCCACGTCGTATTACATTTCATCTTCTGACACCAGTGCTAGCTTTGTCTATCTTTGTAATTTCCTTTACCAGTAGACATACCTAAGGTAAACAGAAAGATAACAGCAACAAAAAATAACTCTAGCTCATTTTATTTTTCCCTGGAAACAACAAGATTGTTCAAAATAGCCAATATTATACCTCACTTTCAACTTTAATGGACTTGTGAATCTCAGTATGAATATTTCTTCTGCAAATCACTAACAATACAGAATCTGTCCTATGCTTCTGGCCAAAAGCTTTGTGGAAAGGAGAGAGAACAATCTTTGCCCCTGAAAAGGTTAAGGTCCCCTAGTGATAGGACAAGGGGTAGTGGGTAGATTTAGGTTGGACATCAGGAAAAAAATCTTCCTGGAGAAGGTGGTGAGGCATTGGAACAGGTTGCCCAGAGAAGCTGTGGGTGCCCCATCCCTGGCTGTCTTCAAGGCCAGGCTGGATGAGGCTTTGAGCAACCTGGTCTAGTGGAGAGTGTCCCTGCCCATGGCAGGGGAGTTGGAACTAGATGATCTTTAAGGTCCCTAACAATTCTATGATTCTATGATAAGTGTCACGGCAGTGAGTTGTAGACCTGTGAAGGAGAGCATTGATCTCAGGAGAGCAGCTGAACTTCCATATGTGATGGGGAGAGAATTTCAGATGATGTGACAGGAGGGTGAAGCCAAGGAGAGAATACAGGAAGGAGATTAAGGGGACTACTGAGAAGGGCAGGAAAAAAACCACAGGCAGGACATGTAAATTTTCCATTTTTCTAAATGCTACTCCATCTAACACATGGAGGAGAACTAGACAAATGCATTTGATCTTATGATACTAATGCTTGAAAAGAGAGTTTTCAGGATCATATAATCTGTTTTCACTCTTTTGTGTATTTTTCCAGTATTTGGAACAGAATCTACTTAAAATATCACTAAGTAGTGATCCATTGGTTAACACCCACCTACCTACTGTGCCAATGTTGTTATAAGCATGTCTCTACAAGTTGCTAAACTGTTTATGGCTATTCATGGCCCTTACCCCTCCCTAAAAAAAAAAAAAAAAGTAAGTTGAACTTACAAATATTTAAATCAGCTGGATTCAATATAAACTTCAAAGACCTACTCACAGTTGCATTAAATGAGATAAAGGTAATGCATAGTAACGTTTTTCTATTGTTAGATCCAAAATTTTATAGGAAGGGAAAAAGGAATATTCTTTTAAGACTGAAATAAAAGACATGTTGAAGTGGATTGTCAAAGTACTCCAGCTGACATGGTAATGCAATGTGAATTAGGAATTCCTAGAAACTCAGTTTGGCATTTAAGGTGTCTTTCCATTTATTATTATTATTATTATTATTATTATTATTATTATTATTATTATTATTATTATTATTATGGTAGGTAATACATTAAAATATAGTATAAGGTTATTATTTTTTCTTTAATGATTTTCAGATTCAGGTGTGTACATTTACGGGTTTGTATATACATCTGCCTATAGAAATATATGTGACATCTTTCTGTGTTCCTAATTTGCAATCAATTCCTTGTTTATTTGGAAATATTAGCCATCTACAAGAAATCTAAATGAAGAAATCGTATTAGAAAAAGCATGAAATATCTATATTCCATTAGAATATAATCATTATAAAGGTGACTCTTATCTTGGTGGTACCATGAAAGTCCTGGGACCTTTAACATCAATACTGTGATGAACTCTTTAGAAAGTCATAGCTAAAACTGAATTTTACGTGTTTCAGAAAATGAACTTGCTTTTCTATGATGACATATTGCAGTTTTTTAATATTAAATTTGTTGCAGAATTATGATATATTTTTTTAATTATTCTCTTTTCTAAGTTATTGTTTTCAATAAAGATCAATTGATATCAGACCCTGCATTCTAAACAGAGGAGGAATG
This sequence comes from Rhynochetos jubatus, assembly GCA_027574665.1. Taxonomy (NCBI): domain Eukaryota; kingdom Metazoa; phylum Chordata; class Aves; order Eurypygiformes; family Rhynochetidae; genus Rhynochetos; species Rhynochetos jubatus. The sequence goes on from CM050652.1 coordinate 17,991,941, forward strand.
GGTCATTGTAACTCAACTGCAAGAGTAGAAAGTTCTGATTTATTTAAGGTTATAAAAATAGTAAAGAAAAACATATATAAAAAAGGTAAAGAAAACAAAAGAGCATCCATTCTGAAGCACATTATTAAAGAAATATTAGAAGAGTATGTCTTCTCTTGCTCTATCTTTCCTAGCTTTTAGGACCTTGTTCAGGTACGTTTCATAGATATGCAGTTTCATGATGTTTTTCAAAATTTCTTTTTTTATCTCATTTTATTTTCTGCTTCACTTACAAATTTCAAGAAAAATCTAAATATCTCCACTTTCAAATTAAACCTGTTACCCCTTGTCCTATCACTACAGGCCCTTGTACAAAGTCTGGATGGTGTAAATTGTAATCTCCAAGATACCAATAAAGCAGAAAAACATATGTATTATTCCTAACGGAGAAAATTTCATACTGAGTACATTTCTGATGAAATGATGAAAGGAAGTGATAATACTTGTGCAAGGCATCACACAGACAAAGGAAACTAAATGTAGAGTGTATTCAAGCATCCTAAAAACTACATCCATTTTGAAACATTCTGTGAAACCCTGCCATGAACAAAGCCATACAAAGAATGTTTGATTACATGACAGAAGGGAGGTGAGTCAGAAGGAAAGCTGGAGATAATGTTTTTCCAGCTTTCATGGTAAGATTACGAAACATGTGGTTGCTCAATAGCTGTAAAGGGTCCAGCAGAGATCGAATACTTAACACGTTCAGAGAAACGAAAAGGCTATTTGTGAACAAAGGCATAAAAGTAAAAAATGCCTGGAAGAAAAGATCAACAAAAAGACTTAGATAAAAAATTGAACCAATGAGGTACCAAAAGACAGCAAGAGATATTTAAAGCAGTATATTCTTTTTCTATCATCCAGTCAATATAGAAGGGGAAGCTGTGAGAAGACCCCAAAATATGTGGCAGCAGGACTTTTTACAGTCAGCTTCTAGAGATTTATTTATACCAGCTTCACAGGCCAGGCTTCAAAGCAGATAACAAATTTGCCCACATCGTTCTTCCTTAGTCATTCTTCCCCTAGTGAACACATACTCAGTGGAATTCTTAGACCCTCGTGGCCCACACTCACAGGTCTTTTTAGTTACTGGATCTTCTGCCATCTTCTGCTCTGCACACAGTATCTAAGAATTCAAGAGTACACAGCAGCTATCTGGTGTTTAACACAGTAGCTAGCTGGGACATTACGCATGCCTGTAGGTGGAGCATTAATGAGCTCACCTTACCAGGGGAGATACACGATGAGATTGAGCTGGACAGGCAGGTGTCAGTTGGGATAGGAAGGGTTCATTTCCGTTGTTCCTTGGAGTGGGTTGGTCCTTTATGTTGCTGACTTGCTCTTTTCTTCTTACTGATTTGTATCTCCTTGTCCCAGCATTTTCCCTACAAATCCTTCATCTCCTAACAATTCCTGACTTAGCAGGAGTAAAGTGTGTAAAAACTTCTATGTTTTCACTTTTCTTATACTGTATGACTTAGCTTATGTACTCTCTTATATCTTTTTTCCCAATAAAACTGGGACAAGGACATATCATCATGCTCTAACAGAATGGGTTTTGGAGTACAGACAGCTGAACTCCTGAGAAGGAGGTGACATGCTGGAGCAGTGCTCTGTTCCCACATCTGTCCCCACTCTGCTGTGAACTCACTGGAGATCTGTAGCAGTATTGAAGTTAGGACTATGATTGTCTGCTTAAATAGCTTGATTTTTTAAAAATAAAAACATTTTATAATAATTTCACTCCTTTGGATGTCACGTACTTTATCAATAATCTGTGGGTTCTTTATTTCTCTTACTTTTTTTTTGGAAGTTAGCTGTGATAGTCTGAGATATAAATACATATATATTGGGTTTCCACAGCTAGCTTATCATGTGATTGACAGAAAATGATTCATTCATCATTCATTTCAGAGAGCTGTTCTGACTTGCAAATGTGATAGTGAATTGGAACCGAATGTGTAGATACCTGGGCTGATTTTCCAGCACTGGAGAAAGATTCATGGTTTCTAATGGAAACCAAGCAGAACTCAGTGAACCTGACTCCCTGTAATGCCATAACATTACACTAGCATAAATTTAACTCATCAGGGTGGAAGATCCACCTCTATAGTTTCCACCATATTTTTATTTGATTATGTCCTAAATGCAAAGTGAAATATGAGGGAAGAGGTACAAATGGAGTCCATGCAGGTAAGAGTAATAAAAGTCATGTGAAGCACCAGTGAACATAAACTGCCAGGTTCTTCATGTCTCTCATCTTGAGCTGAAAATATTAATTTCTTCTGTACGAAACAACGGTACAGATTTAACAAAACAAACCAAAAAAATGCAGGTTGTAATCTGCTGAGAAGATATCATCACAATTGTTGGATTTCCTTTTTTCTTCTTAGTTATATTACAAGAGTTTCTTTTTAAAGATTTTTATTTCTTTCAAAGAGTTTCATGGGTATCTTATTTATCCAGAAATATAAAAGATGGCCGTAAAACTGATTGGAAGACGGAAGTGGACAAAGTTTCTTAGAGACAATGATTTTCAACATTGTCTTCAGCAAAGAAAACTTTGAGCTGGTTCCTTAAGAGCTTTCATCAGTGCATGTTTTTGCCCATGGAAAAACTTAGTATAAGCCTATCTTAAAGTAGCATATTTTAATTTCATGTTCTAAAGAACTAGACATTTGTAGTTTTCTAAATAATTGTCACTTATCAGATAAATTTATCATACATTTATCAGAAAAGTTTTCAAGATCATAATTTAGACTTGTGAGCACTCACATAATTAATAATTAAAATACTAAAATATTTATATTTTAAAAAAGAAGAAAAATATAAATTAAAAGTTAGTTTGCAGGGGAAAAAAATCCATTTAAATCATTGATTTTTGCTGATAATAATAGATCTTTCAGGGCTAACCTAGGGCTTATCAGGTGATCATTTACCATGGATGTGAAAAGTGAGGGCACAGTTTTCCATTTCCTTAACATGAATGAATATTGAAATATTATTCAGTGTATGATTTTGTGTAGTGTAACATTCATATTCGGTGGTCTATAAATTGTTCTACTTCAAATGCTGCATATTTCAAAACCTATGAGATTGGGGTTTTTAGAGGATAGGAAAAAGGACTTATATCCTTGAAAATTTTGGGATTTCAGATTGCTTCAGTACATCCCGAAAGAAAGACTATCTGAAGTGTTCGTGCACACAAAATTCCTGTGATATTCAGCTTCACCAAATAACAATTTAGTCTTTGCTGTTGATGCCACAACAACGGTTTCAGAGATAAGATATAGAGCACTATATGCATCACCACATTGTAACAGGGAGTAAGGTATTGCTGAAACAACAACTCTAAGTTATCCCAACTACTAGTGTGGCTCTTTCTCATCCCTTTAACCTTTCAGAGATCATATCAATCAAACATAAAAAGAATTTCTGGAGAAAGCAGTTGGAAAGTTTCCTTCTTTTCTGTTACTGATTCTATTTTTGAGAGGCATCTCAGGAATTCATGGATTTTTTTTTAAGATATGCAGAATATCTCTGAAACTAGGATCACAGCATTTAAAATGCAGAGCACATCAATATTGCAGCAAAGTTGTTATTGTTGTATGAAAGAAATAATCTTTAAAATGTATAATAGAACATTCCTAAATTCATGACTTTGCATATTTTTATAAATACAGTGCCATACCCATTTAAGAGCTTTTTCTATAACACTGCCAATAATGATGAAAGGATATTCAAAGCTTAGAAGCTAAGAAAGAAGCCTATTATATGAATTTTTAAAAAATGTACCTATCATCACTGAAACAGAATACAGAAGAAAAGTCAAGGGAACACACAGCTAGTAACTTTACAATGCATTGAACTTTAAGATATTAATTCTGAATGCTTGCTTGCTGACTGTAGATGTTCTACACTCTCTTCTGCTTTAGTAGTTGCTGACCTTAGTCCTGTCTAAAGCCCAAACCATTGCATCATTCCTACCATATAAGCAAGTCCCTAAGCCTGGACTAAACTGATTTCTGGTTGTCCCTTTTTGTTACAGTGCAAATACTTCTAGCCAAAATAAGTGTTCTTTACTCTGCTCCCCCAATGAACAGAGATATCTTGATGTGTGTGTTTAAAGCAAATCCAGGAGAAGCTCTTACCCTAGGAAGAATGGAGGTACACTCCCACCTGAGCTTTGTAAGTCTTACTACAATCTTTGTCCTGATTTTATAGTGACATGAAGGCGCAGCATAATGCAGTGGATGTTTAAGAGAACAGTGTCATAAAAAATAAGAACGATACAGGTTATTCATTGTCAAAGTAACAGTAACGGGAAAAGAGTATGTACTTGTGGCTTATTGGAAAACAGAAAAACTGCCATTACCTAGTAAAGATCTTTGTACCTTTCTGGTGTATGTTTACCTGTTTCTGTGAGCCTTAGAACAGCAATTTCCTCTGAAGGATCATCATGCAGGCAATTTTGCACCAGTCTGGAAAACACAACACACAGTAAGTGCATAAAAATGCTCTCAAACAGTATTCCTTAGAGAGGATTTTGTTAGCCTTATTTCTTGTCCCTCTTCTTCCTTTTCCTCCTGAATTTCCTATGAATCCAGTATCCCATTAAATTTCAGGTGGGCAGGGATTGTACTTATACTTGTGATTTTGAACATTCTGAATCCTGGAAACAGGATACAATAACATACTTTCTTTCTAACACTAATCTCTATTTCTCCTTTTATGATGGATATTGCTGGACAGTGTTTCCACGCAAGTTAAAAACAGACAAGTGAGAGGGCTTTATCAGTCAAAGTGAAGGAGGGTCAGTTGCATCTGACAGGTCATGAAAAGAATGCTTACTTCCAAAAGCAACACAATTAGGAATTAGAGAAGTACCTGATAATTTCTCCTAATAACATGTGAAATTCACCATTAGTTTGACTTTATGTCCCTTTTCTCTAAAAACACATTTGTTAACCCAGATTAGATATATAAATTGTTTCTCAAAATTATCCAAACCCCCTGTTCAATTAAATGTTAGTGTTTTAAAATATGCACTATTTTATTTTCCTCTTATGCAACATTTTCTCCCAAAGATTAATTAACCAACATGTAAACAAATGGCAATAATTAACACAGAACAAAATGTGATACTCTAAAGAAAGTCAGTGGCTTCTGGACATTGAAACATATCATAGAATCATAGAATCACAGAATGGTTTGGGTTGGAAGGGACCTTAAAGATCATCCAGTTCCAACCCCCCTGCCATGGGCAGGGACACCCTCCACTAGACCAGGTTGCTCAGAGCCTCATCCAGCCTGGCCTTGAACACTTCCAGGCATCCACAGCTTCTCTGGGCAACCCGTTCCAGTGCTTCACCACCGTCTCTGTGAAGAATTTCTTCCTGATACCTAATCTAAATCTCCCTGCTTTCAGTTTAAACCTGTTACCCCTTGTCCTGTCACTACAGGCCCTTGTAAAAATTACACCTCCCCCCATCCCACACCCCACACCCAGCTTTCTTGTAGGCCCCTTCAGTTACTGGAAGGAGCTATATGGTCTCCTCTGAACCTTCTCTTCTCCAGGCTAAACAAGCCCAACTCTCTCAGCCTGTCTCCATAGCAGAGGTGTTCCCGCCCTGGACTCGCTCCAACCAGTTTGATAATTTTACAAGCAGGAAAACTATTCTAATATTCAGCACATCCTAAAGAGTGTGATTCTGTTATTGAAGTTTCATTGGTCAACTCTATTACTACAAGTGGCAATGACATAAAATTTAAGAGCACAACTATTAAAAAAAATTAAACACAAAGTAGATTCACAAAATGCATATAGAACCATTACATGTCATTGGTTCATGGTATATGGAATAGTGGTAACTCATTATTCCTAATCTGTTCTCACAATGTATACATTGCACTAACCCTACTAACATTCAGTGAATGTTAGTAACTGACAGGAGAGCTAATATTATGCTGAGAACATAATATGAGATTTACCTAAGACTTTAGAGTTCAAGCCTCTAGCTCCCTCAAATCAATCACAGAAGGGTAGGAAACAATAACATGGCAATATAAACTGCACTTTTTCTCTGTGTGTTGTCTTCAATCCTCCTCCAGAAGATTTGGGTCACTTTACTTCCATCTGAGACTTAAAAGCACAAAAAAAAACCAAAACAAAAAGCCTCAAACTTTCTTATATGCAGACTATAAGTCAAACATTTCAAACAAGTCTACAATTATGTTTTCAGGGCATGTTTTTAAAGCTTTCTTTTGCAGCCAGAAAATAAAATATGAGAGTCTTATTTTGGAAGCAATTCATATTTTTGTTGGAAAAGTCATCAGAAATAAAAGGAAAGGTATGCAAAGAAAACAGCTGTTCTGAATCTCACAAGTCTTTTGCAGAGCTGTGAGAACTGCTACCCAAAACAGCAAACTGTCTGTGTTGCAAAATGATTAGTTAGGATATCTCTAGTTAAAAATAAGGAAAAGAGAATCTGTAAAAAGTTCCTGGAAAACAAACAAAACAAAACTAAAACAAGATCAGTCCAAAAAATTAGTTTTTTAAAACCCTGAGCTATTCAACATATAGACATGAACTCCAAGCATATATAGAAACATAAGGAATGCTCATCACACTGGAATTTCAATTTGTCTGTTCATCAGTAGGGCATCTTCAGGATATGCATAACTGCTTTTCCTCCTTCTTTCCCTTATGTGGCTACCATATGACATTACGTGACTCACTATGCTCAAGAAAGACTTACAATAAACAACAATTCTTTAATCTTAGTAAACATCATGGACATCATAGTGCTACATGTTGTAGAAACAACTCCAAAGACAGACAAAGAGACAGAAAGGAAAGAAAAGGGAAAGAATGGAATGCAGTTAACATCAGTAACGCATCTCTGTGTGTAAGACATTGAGACTCAGGAAGCACACTATCAGCACCCAAGATACCCCTAACTGTAATGCTGACAGTCATACTAACATGACTTGACCATTGATGGAAATCACAGTAGAAAAACAAATACTCTTCTAACAAAAGAAGCAGCATTGCTCACTTCCACATATTAAAAAAAAAAAACCAAAAACAAAACAAAAAAAAAACCTAAATGTACCTGGTGAGCTCACAGCAACAGGTGATAATTATATGGCTAAAGGCTTTCTTTAGAAATGATCACACTCAGCATTCAGGTTTTTCATGACAAATACAATTCTGCATTCAAAAAGCATGCCATTAAATATATTTTTTCTGAGAGAAAAGACACTCAAGGATTTTAATATACAAACATGGAAATAAGCAAATAAAGAAGAGTAAGCATTTCAGTTAAAGCACACAGTAATAAATAATACTAAAAAATCCATCAGAGAAAAATGCAACAGTGGTCTGGCTTTTGATTATAGATAAACTCATCTTTTGAATCGTTAGCAACAGAGAGTTTAATGTTTCTAAAATTCAGCAGTGTCTACCAAAGAGCGATTCTTCTGCTTACAGATCTTTGGGGTCCTTTTGGACTCTTAGAGAGAACATTCTTTCTTGAATGTTCTGTCTTGGTGGTGTTTTCAGAGATATTGACTAATTATTGTTCTTTTCTTGACTCTTTGGGATTGGGTAATTAATGGAGGGGAACCATCCTATTCTGTCCTGAATTTGTTTAATATTTAGTTATTTATCATGACTACTTTTCTTCCTCTCAAAGATTTCCCATTATTCTTTTCTATCACCAAAATGCAACAATACCCTCCATAGCATGCTGTGATCCCCACATACTGATGAATTAAATCCTACATTTTAGATTGATTGTATACCTAGACATGTCAGGCTTATCCAGACAGAAGATACATTAAGATGGCTTATAGCAATATTATATTAATTTTAATACTACTGCCAGCATGTTGGAATAATAAATAATGGTGAAAAACATTTAACAGCAGGATATGAAGGGCTTTCTCTGAACACTTGTTAAAAATATATAGCAATAATATCAGTATAATTTTGATCCATATATATCTTTTGCAGCCCTCCCAGTCTACCCTTTTTATTGCTGTTGAGAAAGCTGTAACTTTACCAAAATGCCCATGGAAAATGAGCATGACTACTACACAGCTTATTCAAGCAGGCATATAAGATGCAAATTGTACCTAGTGACTGATGGAATTACTAGTCCAGGATTTAAAATAAAAATTCCTTCTCCAAGTTTAAATTTTATTTATTTGAAATCAGGATCAAGCACCAACTGTTAGAATAATAATACTGGATAGTTCGTCAAGAAAATGCATTTATTTATCCTTGGTATTCTATCTGATGCTTGGAATCTTGTAGATACTTACACAGTCCTCAATCATAAAGCCATCTGTGTGATTTATTGGGAGAGCTGTCCTAATTAAATTTTACTCACAGTCATTAGAGACACATGATGTTGAAGGTCCTTTTGAAGCAAAATGCCTGCTGAAATTAGCTGATGCTTTTACTTTATTGAACTCACACTAGTGAGTTGGTTGCCTGAATAAACTGAAGATTTGGCCTGTGATATATAATCCCCCATGTGATTCAGCTATAGCAGGGGTACATAGGTTCCAACCTTAGTGAAATAAGGTGCCAGAGCTGTCAATCATTATGTAAACTGTCCAAGTTTCGGCTTCCAGCATTCCCTAGATAGAGATTATTTTCTATCCAGGAGTCCTTGAATGATAGCAAAAGCTGTGAGATTTTGATTAGTTTCTTTGCCCAGTGAACACAAGAAAGCAAGCTAACAGTTTTATAAATAATGAATGAATTTTAAACTGAGATGGTGTCTCCCTGATAAGGTAACAATGACTGTGGATTGCGCATAAAACTTGGCATTAGTTTAACTGTGTCTTTTGCAAAGACCATAAAATACACCAAAATAACTTTCTTTCTAGCCTCTTCAGCCTTCTAAGAAGTACCTACAGAAGACTGAAAACAAAGACGATAGTCCAGGTCTAGCTTATGCTGGCATGATAGATCATTCCCATTTCAACCCAACTATATCTCTGTAATAGGACTTATGGGCTAAATATTACGGTAACTATTCCAAGATAAATACAGCATAAAGAAAGAAGCTAATAAGATAACATTGATTTTGTATCAGTACACCTGACAAAAAAGTTGCCCCCTGGGTTATATTTTATCATTAATTTATTTTATTTGCTTCTCCTTTTAATTAACTTATTCCTCTCTCACTGAAAGGAAGAAAGAAAAAATCCCTGTTTATTCTGAAGAGGCACGTACAACATTATTTGAGACCTTTTAAAGACACACTATGACTTCATTCAGTGAATTTCATTTCTTATGATGTTACATTTCTTTTTAATGACAATAAATAAATAATAAGTTTTCCCTATATTTATTCTCATCTTAGTCCCTTTATCAGTCCCTTTATCAAAACAAACCCTGCTTTGGGGAGGAGCTTGTCCAGATAGCAAACCAATATTTACCAATGCAGTTCCATGGATCTAACAGAAATGCTTTTTATTCAGTATAGGCAGGTGATTTTGTAATGATAGCAGCTGCAGATTAGGCCTTAAACCTGTGGTGTAAGTTTTCTTCCTTATGGACCTACCTCACCCAAGATTACTTTTGCATACACTGATTAGCACCTTATTCCTTGAGCAATTCCACTGCTTTTATTTACACTGTAAATGTTGTTCAGCAATAAAATATTTCAAGGCATCATTATATGAAAAAAGACCACTCAGACAGAATTTTCGTTAGATCCCATTGATTTTTCTTTTTCCTTATAACAGTTCACTATGAAAGCAAGCAAAACGTGAAGAACAACAAAACATATGGGATGTCTCACATCCATTACCTTTATACTCACATATAAACATACGCTTTACCTAAAAATAAAAATCCAAGATCATTTTAAAACAGTTAACTGCAAACTTTTCTAAAGATAACTAAATGATATGATATTTAAACTCTCTGAACACTTGGTGATCAAATTGAAAAATCCTTAAATAAATAGCTCTCAGAAATTAATTGTGAAAGCAGCTTAAAATACATTGTTAAAAATCAGGACTAGGACTTCTGCTCTCATTTGAAAACAAAAGGAAAACCTCACTGCCTTCTAAGTGTGAAGAAATATTTGGTATTACAGAGTCTTTGTAGATTTTTCTCTGTTCTTTCTCAGGCTGTCTACTATGTGTGTATAATGGCAACATTAAGAGCAAACAAGTCATTTTTCATTCCAAGTAATGCAATATTTGGCAGTACTCCCAAAAATTCCTTTTCCCTTTTATTCTTCCACTTTCACCACCATAGTGGTGATGGGCTGATTATTTGTTTACACAAGATGAAAGAGTCAATAAGTGAGTTTTCAAATCTGCAAGCAGAGACATTTGTCATTTAAATAGGAAGTTCTGTGCCTGCAGCAGAACTCAGTTTGATCTGCTAAGGAAAAAAAATCCATTTAGTTAAATATGCTGCTGAGGATATACATTGCCTCAGCAGAGGGAATAGATTAAGAACAGATATACACTTCAGCTCATCTAAAAATATCAGAAAACATTATGACATATTTTCTAGCAAAATACAGTCTATACGATATTTCAAGGGAAAACATCACAGAATTCAACATTAACATGCAGCAAACACATCCCTTAAAAAGGAAACAGAATGGTTTTTTTTTTATTTTTTGATGAGCATATTGTCTTGAGCACTATATTTAAATTTAAGAAGATTCAGTGCTGTTTATGAAGGAGACAGTATTGAATCTCCAGTTAAGAAAACCAGCTGCAGATTTGATTAGAATGATAAATATTGTAGTGATGCATTGTAAATAAAGTAATGTGTTGGCTTAAACAGCCTAAACGATACAGTGGAAATCAAGCAGAGAAAATAATGCAACTCAAACCTACCACTTTCAGAATAATATAATTCTATTTTCATTTGAAGTTTCTTCAAACCTAAGACCTCCTCTTTCAACTTGGTATACATTTAATCTTTTTACAATCTGAGAGGCCTTCAAAACACAGTTAATAGCACTGCTGACTTCTAAGCGTCAAATTAAATGGAAGATATAGGCAAAGTAACACCTTAATGAGATCCAAAACCTTACGCTATATCCTTAGATTCTCTATAGTTTGCACGGAAAGTTATATTAGAACGGTATCCCAAGGGATCAACAGTCTAAATTGAGAGATATATGAAATCAGCTTACTCAAGATACTGCTAAAAAAGTAAACTAAATAGAAATAATTAGGAACAGAAATTCTTAAATTTGGTCTCTGAAGTGGATTACGCCCATCTTCAGCCACCTATCACAGCACCCTAAAGCACATCTTGAATTGGTGGTTTTGCCAATACTTCTCTCTCCTGTTTGATGGTAGAGACTCAACAGAATGGCAAATATTCAACTTTTCATGAAAACCCTGTACTTTTTTTTTTCTGGAAAGGGATCCTTCCCCATCAGTGTGAAATAAGTCTCCTTCAGGAAAAGCTAGCAACCAACTCTGGGCCTCACACCCATGAATGATCTAACCAATAGACCTTTCAAAAAAAAGGGGGTGTCACCTATAATAAAACATTCCCTATAGTTATTTTTTTAGAGGGAGGATGTCCCACTGCATTTGGAGTGTAATACAAACCTACAAAGGTATTTTAGGTGTTTGTGCAATAGTCTATGTTAACAAGCATTTTTGGGGACTGAGAAATAATTTAGTGGGTTTCTTGGGCATGAACTGAGTGTAGGGCTCCTCAGGATATTCAAGATTAGGTTAGTTCTGGGTGTGAGAAATTTGTGACTTCTGTATGATTACAGAAACATGAAGTAAAAAATTAGCAATGCCTACAAACCTTTAGTCACTCTCTGCCTTAGAATCTGGAATGGAGTTTTCAGATAGCAGTTTGAAATAAGGTGTCTGAGTTCATTCATGGATTGGACCTAAGATTTTACCTATCTTGTGATATCATAGTTAATCAAGGAGCTTTACCTACAAGGAGAGCTTGAATGGATGTTTCAGTTCTCTAGGTTCTCAGAAGTAAAGCCTGGGGGGAAGGGGGAGTGGAGTGAGAGTGTGAAAAAGAAATCATACAGCTACAACACCAAATCTCTGCTTCATTCGATTTTGAGATATTAGAAATAAATACAGCATAAACAGAACAGGAAGTGACAACTAATCTCTTCCTCTTAAGTGGAAGTATTCCACTGTGGCATCCTAATTGTTGAAACCTGCATATCACCCAGAAAGATCTATAAAGTTGTCCCTTGTCAGACTCACACTCATGCTCCCACAGATTAGTAGGGAGGGTCATGCAGATTCCTTAGTACTACAGAACTTGATAATGATCCCAAGGTAAAAAGTAATGGCTTGAGAAGAACATATCCTGGATTTCAGTAATAACTAGGTTGATTATATTGATTCACATCCAGCCTGTACATGTAAACAACAAAGTTCATGGTAGTTACAGACTAAATAATGAATATCACTGAGGTTTCTTCTGCATCATGTAAGTGATCCCAGCACAGATAATAAATGTCTCTATCTTTGCTGGTAACTCTGCTCTAAACTGAAATTGTGACCAAGGGATCAGAGGATAAATTAATCCTACATTTCTCTTATTTGAAATGTGGAGCTGAATATGGAAACCTTCAAAATGTTCTGCTTTTACTGTAAGCAACCTACATCCTGTCTTTCCCTCTTTATAATACCATAAAGGAACATGTGGTAACATGTAACAAAAGATACAGTAAAGACTTCTCCTCCCTACAGGTATAAGCACAAGAAATCAAGATTTATTGGAAATGAACTAATGAGTTTTTCTTTTCACTCGGAAACAGAGTGTTCTGGAATCTTCACTCCTGGAAATGAATATTCTGATAGCAAACATCAGTGACAGAATAAGATAGAAAGCTTTGATAAATGGCCACATTTCATTTAAAGACAGTGGTATATAATTTTGAATTAGCTTTATTGCAGTGAAACATGGAAAAATCTCCTAGCTGACCACCTGGTTGAATGTGTCAGCATGGCATTAAACTAGCAACAAAAGGAGAAAAAGAAAAAAAACTCATTTAGCACCAAACCAAGATGCTGAGAAGAAAATTCACTAAATCAGTATCGTATATGAAAAGAATACAGTATTTAATTTCCTCTATATATCTGCCAAGAGATTGGCTTCTAAACAAGGATAATTTGAGCTCATTTAGGAGCATAAAATCAAGCTTTCTGGCAACACTGAAACTTTGTGTTGTGGGTTAGACCCAGTATCAACCATCTACCACACAGCCACTCACTCACCTCCCACTCCCCCTCCCCCAGTATGATGGGGGAGAGAATTGGAGGAAGAAGATAAAGAGAACTTGTGGGTTGATACAAGATGAGTTTAATAATTGAAAGTAAGTGAAATAGATAACATACAAAAAAACCCAACAACAACAACAAAAACCCAACAAAAAAACCCACACAAAACCAAACGAACAAAAAACCAAACACGAGGAACTTCAGTTTGTGCTAAAAGCCTGGGTTTACTGGTACAAAGCTTTTTTTTTTTTTTTCAATTTGTAAACACATCAAACAAGTACTACATCTAAGGAGAATCACGAATCTGCGTACTCTGTGACTTCAATTTTACCTCAAACTTCATTCCAAGAAATAGAGGGGAGCAGATCACAGAACTGTAAGTTAGTCATAGATAAGTTCCAAGTGGTTGTAATTAGCCTACACTTGCAAAGAGACTGAAATCCCAAGTGGTAATATGTCTGTCTTAGACTCTAGAGGTGCCAGTTTCACAAAGTAGAAAACAATTATAAGGCAGTTGCACTGAGAGAGAAGACAAACACCACAACAAAATCAATATTTGAGACCTGCTTAAAAATATTTTACTAAATTCCCCAAAAGCCTCAGCCTTCGTTAAAAAAAGCGCTTTGCTTAAAAGGCAAAAAGAAAGGAACAATAAAAAAATAAAGAGAGGAAACTGATAATACTTAGCAAAAACTATAAGCTAAAAATTGCAGAAAACTCATAAGCAAAAACATAGAAAAATTTATGACCAGCAGAGCAAGAGAGAATAGTTAGAATTTTTAATAAAATATTAACAGTAACTAATTACCAGGTAGAAATAGAACAAATTATAATAGTATAATTTACTAAATATTTCTGTTCTGTAGGTGAGGAAGACAGACTATACATATATATGTGTATATATGTATTATAAGGGCTTTAGAATCATAGAATCTTTAAGGTTGGAAAAGTCAATTAAGATCATCAAGTCCAACCATTAACCTAACCATGTCATGTCCACAACTAAACCATCTCCTAAGAACCACATCTACACATCTGGTAAATTCCTTCAGAGATGGTGACTCAACTACCTCCCTTGGCAGCCTGTTCCAATGCTTGACAACCCTTTCAGTGAAGAAAGGTTTACTGATATCCAATCTAAACCTCCCCGTCACAACTTGAGGCCATTTCCTCTTGTCCTATCACTTGTCACTTAGGAGAAGAGACCAACCCCCAACGCTCTGCAACCTCCTTTCAGATAGTTGTAGAGAGTGATAAGGTCTCCCCTGAGACTTCTCCAGGCTAAACCACCCCAGTTCCCTCAGCTGCTCCTCATGGGTCTTGTGCTCCAGGTCCTTCAGCAGCTCCATTGCCCTTCTCTGGACACGCTCCAGCCCCTTAATATCTTTCTTGCAGTGAGGGCCCCAAAACTGAACACAGTATTTGAGGTGTGTCATCAGCAGTGTTGAGTACAGGGGTTCAATCACTGGCCTGGTCCTGTTGACCACACTGTTCCTGATGCAGGCCAGGATGCCATGGGCCTTCTTGGCCACCTGGACTCACTGCTGGCTCATATTCAGCTGTCTGTCAAACAGCAATCCCAGATCTTTTTCCGCTTAGCAGCTTTTCAGCCATTCGCCCCCAAGCCTGTAACATTGCATGGGGTTGTTGTAACTCAAGTGCAGGACCCAGCACTTGGCCTTGTTCAACCTCACACAATTGGCCTTGTCCCATTGATCCAGACTGTTCAGATCACTTTGAAGAGTCTTCCCACCCTCGGGCAGATCACTACTCCCAGCCAACTTGGTGTCATCTGCAAACTTACTGAGGGTGCACTCAATCCCCTTGTCTAGGTCACTGATGAAGATATTAAACAGAACTGGCCCCAGGTCATCACTTGTGACCAACCACAAACTGGAGTGAACTTCATTCACCACAACTCTCTGGGCCTGGCCATCCGGACAGTTTTTTATCCAGCAAAGGATGAGCCCATCCAATCCATGAGCAGCCAGTTACTCCAGGAGAATGCAGTGGGAAACACTGTCAAAGGTTTTACTGAAGTCTAGGTAGACAACATCCACATCCTTTCCCTCATCCACTAAGCAGGTCACCTTGTCATAGAAGGAGTTCAGGTTTATCTCATAAACCCATGCTGACTGGACCTGATGACCTTGTTGTCTTGTACATGCCTTGTGACTGCACTCAAGATGAACTGCTCCATGACCTCCTCTAGCACCAAGGTCAGACTGACAGGCCTCTATTTCCCCACATCCTCCTTGCATTCCTTCTTGTAGATGGGCTTCACATTGGCTAAACCTTTGGATTAAGTTGCATTAAGGAAGTAATTTAGAGCACATCGTTGAACAGCAACCATTGAAGCAGGACATATTTTAATCACCAAATCTGGATAAGTTTGATGTTAGAATTTAAAAATAGTTGGCTGATATTTGGACAATTAATCCTAAATTTTCCATCTTACAAACATCTTCAGATAATGCTATATAGATTTCATTAATAAGTGAAAGAAACAGAGTTTGAAACACCTCATTTATCTCCACTTTATAAAGAGAAAATTCTGTGTATTTAGAAAGAAATAATTAACATTACAATCTCCACAGGTTTTTCTGAAATGCTTCAGTCTTTATTTCAGAACACCTGAAATCAGTCATTAGCTGAGTCATGATTGCTGCATTGGGTGCAATGTTTTAAAGAAAAGGTGGAGCGATAAGATAATTACAAACAACAATTTCCACCAAAATAATTGTTTGGTGAATGAGCAAGAATGCAGAAATACTTTTATATTTTTTAAAGATATTATTCAATAATATTTATGCAAGAATGCATAAATAGCTTTGCAATCTTTCTATTCAAAATTAAATTTAATACTGGGCTATCAGTAACTTCAGAGTATAAATGTACATATAATACTGTTATTCAATATGAATATCTATATTTGCCTGTTCCATTTAATTCTGAGGAGAAGTTTATCTGGGTAGCTTTAGTGTTTTCTGACCTACATACCTTCTGATGAATACACGTCGAGAGTAACTTGCAGGTTCCATTTGCATACACTGAAATTATTTATAATTTTAAAAGATACTGGGTTTGCATTGTGCAACATCTCACCTTTGCAGATTTTGACACATTGCCTACCAGGTTTGATACTCTGATACATTACATTTACAAAAACCACTGCTCAGCTTTTATATTTGAGCTGCCCTACCGCTGTTTTTTACGCTCATTTCAGATGGCCACAATTTTACTGGCAGAAATACTAAAAACATACATTTCTTCTATGTATTCATTACATCTAAGATGTTTTCAACATGGGAATTACCATATCACTGCAATTAATTATTACAGTAATAGAAATCTTCTCTCCCATAATGAATTTTGATGTCATAAAGTGTCAGACTGCAATGCACAGCTCTGTACATGTAGTAATACCTCTGGTAGCACCAGTAGCTATTTTTACATGCTGAAAAGCACTTTTAGCTAGATATTACTATATCAATTTCACCTTTCTACTTTTTTAAATCCTGACTTTCTTTTTTTCTACAGTTTTCCTGAACTGGTTTTAAATTTATTCCAACAGAATATTCAATATCTTCCTAGAAGATAACCCAGCAGCTACCCTTTTATATTACACTTTTCATAAGCTGTGGAACTTAATAATAGCTATTGTTCTTGAATGAGATGAGTGCATCACAGATGGCTTATGCACCTGCAGCAGACATTTATCTCAGGATGTTCATAGTTAGACAGTTTTGTACCAAAAAAGCTATGTGTATGATGAAGGAAAGCATGTTTGGCAATAGCAAAGCACCACTTAATATCTTTTAGGGAATAAGTCTGTCTAACAATTACATTGATTTAATCATGGCTGTCAAGAAATTATTCCAGAAGTTCCTGTCTTCATAGGTAAAACAATACTGTTTCTAACCTGGGCTTGTCGAACCTTCATGTCTTGGGATTTGTTACCTCTGTGTTTGATCACATCAAAAATAATGTTATGCTTGTATGCTTTTCAGTAAATCTGCATTTGCAGATTATATCAACCCTTTGAACCTCTGCCTCTCACTGGATTGTTGTTTGAGGTATTATGCAATGATTACACATATAAGATTCATGATTTCTTAGAATAACATTCCCATTCTGTATGAACCTATTTAGTCCTGGATATCAAGATTTACTAAGTCATTTTGAAACATTCTGTTTTTCTTGGACTCTATCATTAAATAAATCATGTTATTCTGTATATTTTACCTGTTGTTTTCATTATTATGGCATTTTCTACTCTGTCTGACCTAAAAATTACTAAAAATCTAAAAACCTAGCATGAATGAAATCATTAACAACAATATGGGCAGAAATTCAGGAGCTCAGATTATTAGGTTAGCTCAATAAAGTCAGAGAAAGCTTTCACCTTCACCTATGATTTCACCTATAAATATAGCATGTGCTAAACAGAGAGCAAGAACTGATCACACTAAAGAATCATATGAGGTCTAGAAAAAGACAGATATAAACTGTCTGTTCATTAAGCTAGGACAGAAAGTAGAAACAGGTTTATAACATATGATTTATTCTGGAATAGTTCAAGAAATGGAGTATTAAGAGACAAAAAAAGTACCCTAATTATACTTAAGACGTAGCTTTATCAGTCTGTGAAAATTATAAGTAGCGTGCCAGTTAAAGGAAAGATCTTGAGTCTGTAATGTAGCAAACTGCATGTGATACAGTCTTCCTAAGCAGTTTATAAATGTATGTAATATTGACACTTTCACCTTTAGCAAACTAACTTGCCAGAAAATTCCTTCTCTTCATAGGTATGCTTTTTCTAAACTACTTCCGTAAATTGCATCTCGGATCCAACAGCATAACTCCAGTAACATTCATTAATACACTTATTGTGGAGGCCACTTTCTACTGAAATGATAAAAACAGTTTTTAAAAACTCCAAATCTTACTATAGTATCATAGTCTGGACTCCTGTTTTGGAATGGCATAATGGCCTTCATTCTGTTATAAATAAATAACATTAAACAATTCCAACAATGTTTATTCATAAAGAAATGTTCAGGTCGGGTTTCGGTGCATGCTTCGGAAAACTGGCCTTACGGGATGGGTGATATTTTTACCTTACAGAAGTCACTTGCAGGATGTAAATGAAATGTATAGTCATTTTCTTCCATTGTTCTCTACACATGTATGAGGAATAAACTCCTTTGTTAAGTTGTAAGGGATAGTTCAATGGGAATATTTTTTCTAAACTTTTAAGATTTTTAGAATATTTTTGCAGAATTTTGCATTTTAATGACATTTTACCCTGTGAGTGAAAATAGAATATGTCCTTTCCAAAACATGATGGCATGGTTTCTACAGATACAGATTATGACAGTGATGGTTGATGGGTGGTATGTAGTGTCAGTTCAAGAGGAGAAGCCAAAACATCAAAAGAAATACTTTGAACATGAATCCCATGGTACAATTAATGCACTGACTTTCTGGATGGAGAGATGACTTAGAGATAAAGACATACTATTAATATATTACTGAGTTGGAGGAAAAAAAGCCACCAACCACAAAACGAACAAAAAGTCCTCCAAATCCACAAAGAACAGCAGATCTTGCTTATTTGTTAGTTTTAAGGGAAAATCCTAAACTCTTTACTTTAGCAAAATTTTAATGATTAACTGAGTCAGAGGTTGCTTAAATAAAAACAGTGTAAGTAGGTGATAAAGTCAAAAGTGAAGCTGAATTTTACTGACAATTGGATCATCTGCATAGTTAGGAGCTAAATATACTGTTCTATATTATTCATTATTTTAAACTTTACATAAGAGAGGCACTATATTAATGTTCCATTAAACAGTCATCACTGAAAACTTACCAAATAAAATTATTTTCTTTTTGGGCACTAAATCAGTATTCACTGGACCACTTAATTGTTATTTACTTACTGCAGGAGTCCCTGGTGCTAGACTCTTTCCTAAGTAAAAGCCTATCTGTTCTGTGCTTTAAAAAATTAGAATTTAAATTAAACCATGTGACTTCTCATCTTTTTCTCATCTGTTTTCTTGGTATGCACCTGTGAGCGAATGTTTCCTCTAGAGTGTAACGATGAATCCTATGTAGACATATGTTTGCACTGTTACACAGAACTACTAAAATAACACATCTGTATTTACTGGTGTTGCAAACTTACCTTAATTTCTCTCACTGCTTCAGAGAATTTCACAAAGAATTCCAGCCTTCTCACAATTAATGAAAAGCAAAACCAGAGTGAAGGAAAATTCTTTTTTTTTTTTTTTTCATGTAACAGTCATCAGTCTAGTGGACTGCAAAACCTGTAGATGAATAAAGACATGACAACCTTTAATTATGAAGAACAAGAACTCCACCCCTTGAAATTCTGATGACATACTAATATGCCTGTGGCCTTTACAGTTCTTTTGTGACCAGTTAAAAGTACTAATACAATCTCACAGATTAAGAACTTTCAGGAGATCATTTCATACAGAGGTGGAAATGTCTGATGTAACAGAAAAAATTACTGCCACAGATATGCCATGTTAAGTTCAACATAAGACAAGTCTCTGTATTGCTCTACCATTGAAAGAACGAAACAAAATGTATCCCTAATGTTCACTTCACTAAAGTATATCTGTTTTGTCCTAGAAACAAACTTAAAACTATTTAGATTCTTGGATCTGAAGTCCTACAAAAGTATCATCATAGGCCAGGGTCTTCAGTTAAATAAATGCTGCTTTTGAGAACTGGGAACTAGGAACAGTGCACTGTGAAGAGGGATGTGCTTTGCCTCTATCAGTTCTACTCTTTACACTTTGGTCTTCACATTCCACCAGTCATACGTTAGGACTCTGTATCACATCAACCTTTCCTTTGACTTTATCAGCCACAAGATCTGTAATAGAAGCACTGGATTGTGGATTGTCACTTCGCCTGCTCATTGCAAATAGGTGCTGGCTGCTTTACTTGCCTTGAAGTGGCACTTGTGGAAGATAACAAAGATGTGAGCATAACTGCATATGCATGAATACAGCAATAAAGAAGGGTATTGAAAAGTTTTGCTTAACAATATAATCACAGGCTTATACTGTACTTTTCTATGACCTAATTGTAATAATTCAATCTTTTACATTTAGAAGTTGTGAAAATAAATTTAAACCAGCAGTAGATAATTATTCACCTTCCAGAGACATTCTAAATGAAAGAAACAGTTTATTTCAAAGAAACAATGTGTTAAGACTACCTACCTTCTTTAAATCAATGAAACAGCTAGTATCCAATTATTTTGATTAGAATCACAGCTAGCACTATTCAGAAACCTCTCAACCTTCTTGTGAAAGGTTAAAGTTATTAAAAAGAAAGAGAACTGCATGGATGTGCTAATTTTCTTAGACTAAGAAAATTCTTCAATAATTTAATTCTTCCTTTAATAAAGGAACCTTATTTGCTTTGACTAACTTATCTACCTGCTTTGTACAGGGAAAACAATTCTCCAAGATGTGGTTTTCAGTTCTTCCCAACACCATTTTGGGGCTGTTGCCTCTAACTGCATTGCAAGTTGAGGTTTTTTGTTTGCCAGGAAAGTTAAGAGAATCAGCGGTAACAAAATGTTGTAAGAATTAACACAAACTTTTGAACAATTTAAGGGAGTCATTAACTCAGTTTGCTAATGCAATGGGAAAATTCCTGGTTCAAATGGTAGGAAAGAATAACAGGAATTATAATGTGGGAAATATTCTCTCTACAGTCTGATTGTTTGCTGTCATATGCAAATAATCATGAATACATCAATCTACTAATTGCAAATCAGACCCCATGCTGTTTTAATAAATTCATCTACTAAGGTTGTTCTGTCAATATTTAATTAATGCAGTTTAATATAATGACTGTTCCTGTTAACATCTGTTCATCACAAATATGGAATTCAGACATTTTGTAACACAGCACTGCTTTTCTTCACAGGAACATGGTGTTTAAACAGTGTTTTCCTTTACATAGCAAATATTATCTAAGGCTTCCAACAGCTTACAATACCATCCATTTTTAATATAACAGCACTTATATAACAGCCTGCACCATTTTGGGTACTTTAAGTATGCATTTGAATCGTTGACTTAGTTGTTTTAAGTTTATCACAAAACCTGTGTTTCAAGTTATGCAACAAAATTATATAACAAAGAACAAGTTATGCTATGACAAAATGCAGCTGTTTGAGAATGTGTGCCCATTTTTCAAAGTGATTTCAATTTGGTCTTGTGGTGACCCCCCAGATTAAATGGTTAAATAAAATCAAGTAAAAGTAAACCACCTGTTGTGTGAAATACACTAATTGACGTTAGATTTCAGGCTCATAAAATGCTAATTTTAATTAAGTTTTACATTTTTTTCATTGTGTTTCTTTTAAAGTGTAGATACACAATGTCTCTGATGCAAGAACTTCATATGTATATTTGCATATTGACCACATCAATTCATCCACTATATGTAAGATCCTTGGGATTTTATTCATTATAATGCAAATTGGCTGGCAAACCATCAGTAAAAACCATAGATGTACATCATTTAAAACACCTAAATCCAATTAATAACACTTTATTCACACCAGAGATAAATGACTACAGAAAATCTTAAGGAATCATCACTGTTTAATATCATTAAAAGTTTAACAGTCTGAGAACTTGCTACATCTAGTACATTCAGCAGTTATTTCTACTCTGCTTTGTAGAAACAGGAACGTTTTGGAAATAGAAGAAAAGTATGTGTATATTTATTCATATATTCATAAGTATAAAAGGTGTTTTCATTTAAGTATATCACCAGATTTTAGTGAGGTTATAGAATACATCAGTTATCACTTATGTAGTATTTTTAAACTAATGAGACTTTATGGACCCTATACGTGGGACTTGACTCCTCTATTGGCACATGTAGTTACTTTATAATTTGCCTCCTTTTTTTTTTTTTATTGATTAATTAAAAATCATATTTTTCTCAACTTATTAATATTGATACTGTTTTTAATTTTGGTTTTATTGCAGAGTTTTGTCCTTTGCAGAGCTGAGTCATGGTGCACAAAACACAGCAGACCTTCCAACTCTCTTGATTTGAAGATGGGGTAGGAAAAATGCACAAAAAAATATTTTCAAGTTGTTCAGAAGAGTTAGACATAGCAGTCTGTGGAAAATGTAGACGAGCAGAAAATTAACTTTTTCTTGTAGTTTGATATGTGGGGATTGTGAGTTTTGGGTTGCTGGGTTTTTTTTTTACTCTAAAGCAAACACAATAGAAAAAGTAATGAACTGATAAGGGTGGTAGTGAGGAAAGAGGTGAATGAAAAGACTCTCCTGCTGCCAAAAGTGTCATCTCACACCATAGCCTGTTAGCTTTATCAGATGTATGCACAATTAATACTTTCTCTATGATATACAAATTGTAAAATGCTGTGACACTCCTGAAAATGTGAATGGCAAGGCAGCCATTTAGGGTCTGAAGAAGGTACTAAACTAAACACATAAATAATAGTGTGTCAAATAACAGGTGTCAAAGAAGCCTTCTGGGAGACAAAATCTTTTGAACTGAATCAATTGGTTTAAAAATAAAAGCAGATAAGGAAGAGATGCTGTGAAGCTATCTTCAACACAGAGGAAAAGATGGAAAGCCCTGCCCACATTACAGTGTTAGACTTACTGGGACGGAGAGGAGCAATCCACCTCAAAGCTATTTAAGTCACTGGACCAAGTACAGAGGAACTGTAGGGCTTTATTATCCCTTGTGGTAAGAGAAATTCTGATTTTGTAATCAAAAGTTAACTCTGTAGTGGTATAGACTTCTTCTGTAAATTTAGCTGGTGCTGTGTGTGATAACACAGGTTATTTTGGGGAGAATAGGGTACAGCATCTGTTCAGAAAAAATCCCATAAATTTAAATCAAATGTAGTTGCAGGTTAACCCAAGATGTTTGCAATCAGGCACCTATTTGGGCATCTCAGGAAGCAATGTTTGTTTCACACCATTTTGCAATTGGGATCTGGCTGTATCAACTGTTAGGCATAAAGACAGCTCTCAATAAATGTTAAGGAGAGGAAGGTAGTTCAAACAGGATTCAAATGCCCAAAAAGAGAATGTATTTTTAGTATAGGTAGTTCAGCTAGAATAAATCCTACCCCTACTCACTGCAGACCTACATGATAAGATACAGACAGTTCTGCATCTGTTCAATTTTCCAGTCTGGCAAGTATTTTTCTTAAAGCTGTATAACTTAGAATACTAACTAAAACTTGTGCTTTCATTCAGTAGTGTTTAGTTTGATAGCATTTGCCAGTTTAGATGCCTTTTTAAAGTGAATTTCCTGATCAACCTAATTTTCCAAGTTCACAGCCACAAAGGAGGTGATTCTCCCCCTCTACTCGGCTCTCGTGAGACCCCACCTGCAGTACTGTGTCCAGCTGTGGAGCCCTCAACATAAGAAGGATATTGACCAGTTGGACTGAGTCCAGAGGAGGCCACAAAGGTGGTCAGAGAGCTGGAGCACCTCTCCTCCAAAGAAAGGCTGACAAAGTTGGGCTTGTTCAGCCTGGAGAAGGCTTCAAGCAGTTCAGTACCTGAAGGGGGCCTAAAAGAAAACTCGAGGGGGACTTTTTCCAAGGGCATGTACCGACAGAACAAGCAGTAAAGGGTTTAAATTGAAAGTGGGGAGATTTAGACAGGAAGTAAGAAAGAAATTCTTCACAGAGAGGGTGGTGAAACACTGGGACAGGTTGCCCAGAGAAGCTGTGGATGTCCCATCCCTGGCTGTCTTCAAGGCCAGGCTGGATGGGGCTTTCAGCAACCTGGTCTAGTGGAGGGTGTCCCTGACCATGGCAGGGGGGTTGGAACTAGATGACCTTTAAGCTCCTTTCCAACCCAAAGCATTCTATGACTCTCTGAAGTAATATGTGTTGTTTATCCCGCATGAATAGAAACATCTGTGGTTTAACATCCATGGTTTAACATCTGAGTTAAACCATTCTGCCTCAAGGACAGCCAGATATCATATGTATATCCCAACACTCTTTACTTCATATTTGCTAAACATGTATTGACTCTCTGTCCTGCATGCTGGGGATCTTATTTGGAGGTGTCCAACTCCTTCATGATCTTCAGAACTGTCCAAGTACTTAGAATCATAGAATCATAGAATGGTTTGGGTTGGAAGGGACCTTTAAAGGTCACCCAGTCCAAGCCCCTGCAATTAGCAGGGACACCTTCAATTAGATCAGGACACCACCCTAGACGTTAACACTTAGATGTGAATTAAAGTAATGCTACAGTTCAAGTATTAAAAGTACTCACTGAAGATGTGTTAGCTGGGAACTAATGATTAACCCATGACCATATTTAACCAATTTTGTGATCTCTTTAGCTTAATAAGAGAAAATCTATTTTTTTATTAAATTGTGGACAAACATCATATACACTTCCTTAGTTCTTAATGAAAATCCCATGTCAGCTAAGCCATTGTTTTTCACAAAATTGTTGTCAGAATGGTTAACTTTAAAAAAAAAATCTCAGTTCTAGAACTTCTTGAGCACTCCAAGTACAGAAGTTCAGAAGCATTTGCTGCGCATGTGTGCTAGGTTCAGTCAGGAAAGGGCTAACTCCCTTTACTCTGGTTGCCAGGGAACTATGTTGCTGGACAGTAAGTGAAAACATTGATAAGGCCTCAGCTGGTGCTGGGGATGGCCTGTACTGAACTCAAGGTCTTTTGTCCGCTTCGGATACTGTAGCTGACCCAGACTGACCAAGGAAGTATTTCATTCCATAGTACATCATGTTCTGGTCTCTTGGGGTGGGGAAGGGGGTCCGGTAGCCATTACTCTTCCCTTCTCTCTCTCCCTTACTCCCTTGCTCGTCTCTCCGGGCACTTGCTAACCCTCCTGCGTTAGCTGCTTTGCCAGCTCCTGTGCTGGCTCCTTCGTGTGGGAGCTGGTGGATTGTTTTGAGTTTTCTGGCCGTGTTATAGGTGATAAGGTTTGCCCGGAATCCGCTGCATAGGCTCCCGGGCTCCGGCCTTCAGGCCGCGACTCTCGGGCTGCGATCGCTCTCAGGCTGTGGGTCTCGGGCTCTCTGGGTCTGATTTTCATCCCTCAACATCTGGGTGTGCATTGGTCAGTGGATGGTGGGAAATTGTATCATATTGTATATATTGTACTCTATGTTTCATTTTCTACTATTTTAAGTATTTATTATTAGTAGTACCTGTATATATTGATTTAGATTTAATTAGTAAATAGTTCTTATCTCAGTTTTATGAGCTTCCTTATTTCTTTTTCCTCCGATTCTTCCCCTCCACTGGAGGAGGGGAGGGGGATTTATGAGAGCGGCTTCGTGGTATTTTGCTAGCCAGAGTTAAACCACGACAGCATGTGTGTGGTTTTTTTTAATATTCTTCGACATTTCTATAGTTCTCATCTTTGATGTATGCTTTCTGAAAATAGGACCAAAATTGACTAGCATTCCAGGCTGTGGAATAGTTCTAAAATACAAGAAAAGGCCATTAGTCTGTGCTACCATTAAGTTTAAATCTGCCTCAGAAAATCAATGCTTTCTTATTCATATAAGAATTCTAAAACAAGGCATGCAACATTGTCTGGAATTCTAGAGCAAGTAATGAGGTATACCTCATCTAGTGAAATTATGGGAAAAAGTTATATAAGAAAGCTATATTTACTTATATTGGATTTTAGCCAATAAATCTTGAGAACTATAGTAATTTGAAAGGTTTTAGACAATGTTTTTTTATATAAGAAAAAATTTTATTTTTCTGATATACCATCCAGCTCACTAGAGAGACTGCACTGAAAAGAAATTACACTAAATGGCCAACTTCATTTCCTGAGACACCCAGAAATTTTCTGAAGCTTTCCCACCTAGGTGTTAAAATTCACCCATGCTTGTTTAGCTCTTTATGAGATTTCAGGAGACTACTTTGACAATTACATGCTAACTTACTATTTACTCTCTATTTATAGAAAGTATGTAGAATATATTGCAATAAAGAAATTTTATTTACATAAAGACAACCCTGCTATTTTATTTTGGCCACTTAAACCCCTAAAATTCATATCTTTTCTTGATATTAATTGGACATGATTTTTTTTTTTTCTCCCACTGTTAAGATACTGCAGTGGAACAAGAAAACTTGATCCTATAATTTACACCAAACATGCTTTACTGTAGGGCACCTGAAGGATGCCTTTGACTGGAATGCTCATTTGCCTCCCCATTGCAGTTTCTAGGACACCTCTAGAGCATCACAGATCCATGCAGTGCATATTCATTAAAACATTTATCATAACAGCATTGGTTGTACATCCCTCCGAACACTTTTTGCATGAACCATTTTATAAAGGACTTTGTCCTTCCTTAACAACTATAGTGATCTATCTTCATCAGAAAGCTTCTCTTAAGGTAGAGGAAAGGTAAAGAATTGAACAGGTTACATCTTTATTAGCAAACAAAATAAATATGACAGGAAGTTCTAAAGGCATGACTCAGCTCATACAGATAAACCAATTCTTTGTCTCAAAACCCCAACTCATAAATGAAAAAAAAAAAAACCAACCAAGCACAAACGCCACCAAACCTAGAATGGCTGCATCTAAACTGTCAAATAAGAAAATTCTCTGATGCGAACTCTTTTCCAAACTGTGCCTCAACACTTGCAAAATTGTGCAAGAGGTCCACTGTAAAGGACCTCTGGAAGACATCTAGTCCAGTCACATACTAGAAACAGATCTGTCATCAATACTGTGTGAGGGCAGACACAGATTTGTCTAGTAGTGTCCTTGCAAATCTTCAGTAGAGATTGCAAACCCTCTCTGGACAACCTTCTGAGAAATCTGTTATTACATTGCACTTCTCTCCTAGTCAATAAAGTTTTCCTCAGTGACCAAGACAAGCCTCCCAAGATGCAACTTCTGGCCATTGCTCCTTACTATTTTTCCTGCTTCTGTTGGAAAGCGCTTTGGTGAACCAGCCATGTAACTGCCCTTCAAGTAATTGCAGGCTTCTATTAGATCACCCTGTTGCTCTCCTTCTGGGCAGATATTTCCACTTCAATCTAACCAATTATGTTGTCCAAGAATGCTCACCGTCATCAGGTTGGTCCTCTGCAAATACAGTCACTTTGTGCACAGGAATATAACACGTTAGCTCACAGACTAGCTTACAAATGTGTGTGTACTGTGATCAGAAATTAATTCAACTGCCGCTATGGTGCATCAATTGAGCATATACTTATTGTCAGCCAAAGTCTAGTGGTAGGGAAAAAGTAGACTGCAAGAGCTACCCAGTTTAACATACTACAGTCATAATGTAAATTAGTGGTTGATGATCTTAATCTGTTGATAAGTATTTAAAGAGAAATGTTCTCTGGGGATATAGGGCTGGCATGAAGAGCTTGGTTTCTAGAATAGGTTCTGGCAATGCAGGCTTGAGTTACGATGGGTGTGAATGGACAGGATGTATTATAAGGGTCAGAAACATGCATGGCTTTGACTCGTAGTGTATGGAAATGTATTTTCTAATGGTGTGCCTGTGGCTAGATTGTGTGTCCAGTTAGAGTGTCTGGTCCTACAGTGTCTCAAGAGACAGGATGTTTGCACCAAGCCCAAACACCTTTTCTCCTGTTATACTCCCACCCTTCTTCTCTCTTCTTTCATCTGTCATTCATAGACATGCGAATCATATTTCTCATGATAAGACATCTCTCTCATAAGACATGTCATTGTGTTATGAGAGCAAAAACAGAGCAAAATCTTTCAGTAACAAAAGAGAATCTACTGTACATAGGTCACCAAGGATGGGATCAACATTATAATAAACAGCTTCTGCCAGTATGAATGACAGTTTACTACTCTTCCAAAACAGAAATCTAAGCGTCCAGTCTACCTTCTCTTCATCCTTAAAAAGATTCTCCTTATTCTGTTTGCTTCCCTAGCACAGCCTCTTTCTTCTTGACCTTTTGTCCTCTAGAGTAGTCAACAGTGATGTGAGAAAATAGAAAGTCTTTACACTGCCATGATTATTCTATAGTTTGCTCCTTGCGTCACTGCTGAAGCGAGAATACTGGCAATATATCAAAGTGCTTCCATTTGCTTTTTCTGATGGTTAAAATTTAGGGAGGTCTTTTTTGTTTGGTTTTGTTTATATAATAACTCAGAGAAGCCCTAGATGTTTATTCTATTACTGAAGTCTATCACAAGGAAAATCTTGTGGATACACTGGTAGCTGTTGGCAAGCTCTAAAGTCACTTTAATTATAAATCCTCAAGGACTGTTTATAGGTGAAAAGGACAACTTGTACCTGTCTGCTCTTCCTAACAACCGGTACAATGACATTTGCCTTTGCGTGAGGTGAAACTAGTGCATAACCTCAATACTCTCCTCATTTACATACTGCTACCAGGAAAAAACAGTCGGTCATTTTAAAGTGAGTCTTCTGAGGTAGTGGCAGTCAATAATGCAAATTGAGGTTTCCACATACTCTTCTTTTGTGACCTGTTCATCTTTTTTTATCACCAGGAGTTATCAAGGCTGATTTTTCAAAATGTGTTTTCCTATATTTTTTGACAATAATGAAAGCCCATAAGTTAAAGAACAAAGGGTAAGAATGCATAGAGGGCATGATTCTTAGGCAACCTAGTATGTTAATGATAGATTTACACAGTTTTTGAAACCGGAGATCTTTGAGGTGATATACGACCTTGCAAAAGAGCAATTCATTACAGTTCTTGCAATGGCAGCTTCAAAAAATGTCATCAATAACTACTTGGCAGTTAACACAAAAGAGTTAGCAGAGAGGCCAAATAACATGGTCTTACAGTCAAGGATTCACAGAGTGTTAGGGGTTGGAAGGGATCTCTAAAGATCATCTAGTTCAAAAGCACTGGAAAATATGCAAGATTCTAACAGGAATACATATTCAGTTCTGAACTAGTTAACCTAATAAAAGTTAATTGAATAAGAGAATGAACTATTATATTCATCTAGAAGACTAAACAGTTTCTTTGACTATTTCTGTATTGCATTTGTTACTCTACCTTGTATGAAGGATGAACAACTGCCATCTCCATTTAAATGGGACACACTCCATTGGAGTATTTGCTTAATTTGGGACATTTCCCAGAGAAACAATTAGGTTGAAAGGCAAAGTCTGCTACTAGATTCTGGATATCACTGCAACCAAAACCATCCTTCAGCCACTGAAGCCGAAGGAAAAAACTCCAATTATTTTACTTATTGCAGAGATGTTTATAAAGTTGATGAAGAGTGAAGTAAGTATGAAGAACAGAGTATGCCTTTATTTTTAAAGACAGAAATATTTTTTCTGTACTAAAGAGTCAGATCCAAAAAGGAATTTGTTGACCTAATGGTTAAAGGCCAAAACTTTTAGGCAACAGGACCTCTGAACTATTCTGGACCATTAAGGAAAAGAACCCATAATCCTGTGTTAGGCACCTGTGCTGCCTGTGCTACACCTGAGAACCAGTGTAGAATGGGATCCAAAACACAGCATCAACAATTAATGCAGTTAATTCCAGTGTATTGTCAACCACTTACCAGTAGAAAATATGAAGGTCAGAGTGTTTTTGAAGTGCCATGCTCTTCTTAGGCCTGGTTATTATCCTACAAGGCTGTAGATTCATGCATGTCTGTCCCTCTGATACAATTTTCAGTACAAGTGCAAGGGTTCTGCTGTTTCAGAGGTGAACAGTACTCACTCTTCTCTCAAAATATGCAGGAAGAGTAGTTTTTGTTGAAGCTCTTTCAGTTCAATGAAGGTTATGAGTTTCTGAAAAGTAGAATGGTTATTGTACAGCTGAAAATGATGTTACATTCCAGAATTTTTACTGTAATAGATTTTATGTAATTTGAATTAAAGATTTGTTACAGAAGTATGAAGACTGCATGTAGACAAAATGTGGGTTACTATTCTATCAACATACTCCTGTTTGCACTTTTGCTGGCTCACTGAATTTGATGGCTTTTTCCCCACGGACTGATATAATTTTGAAAAAAAGGAAAGGAGGACATTTCTACTCAGATAAGTGTATCAGCTGGTGGTTAATATTCAGTATGGTTGTGGATTTTCTCATCCTCAAGCTGAGAAGAGTTCATACCTGCAGTATGACAATGCTATGATAAGGATTTATGCACATAATCTACAAACTTTTTCTTTAGATGTAAACTTTTTTTTCTTTTTTTTTAAGGCATCTGTCAGAGTAGAAACTATCATAGATGAGCAACTTTACACTGAAACCCTTGGGGAACTTGGGTTCTTTTTTGGTCTTTTTCATATAATAGATTTTCTTTATATTTATGGCTTGTTTCTTCGGGAGGAGTATTACTTCAATTAGACAAGGAATAAATGAAATGCTTTCATTTACTTCAATATAACCAATCCAAATACCTGCTGGAGCAATTGAAATAAGGTTTTGACTCTCAGGACAGACATTTATTTAGGATGATAGGTTGTCAACAAACATGATTCTAAAATAAGCAGATATTACAGTGAGGCACCTATACAGAGATCTAATCCCAGTTTTCAGCAATTTATTGTGCACTAATGAAACAATAATCATATTGTTTCCCTCCCTGTCTCAACTGCCATATTTTTGAGTAGCTGAACATTTATACTTCATGATTAGGTTATTTTCTTATTGCTAGATAAAGTGCTTGAAAGGAACACAGTATATTCTACTATAGTCTAAATTTATTTCAAATATGTATGCTTTTGGTGAGAGACATTGGATAGCAATGACAAATCAGAGCTCATAATTGATACAGACAGAACTCATTAAAGGAAATCTGAAACACTTTTATCCCAGACTGTTTTATAGGTGCAATTAACACCTAAAATTAACTGGTTTATGTGTTACAGCAATACTGCCGAAACTTACAACAGTGTTGAAGACCAATATATACTATGAATAGTGTCAATCCCTCGCTTTTCACTGCATAGAACTTGGTGATCATTTAATACGATTTTGTTGACCCGAATAAGCGAGGAATCTGGCTTCATGTTACTATGCTTTTATTGAAAGACAGGTACCAAAATGAAAAATAGTTGAAGTATATAATATGTCCTTTTGACTTCTGCACTCATTTTTTCCCTAGTAAAGTATGGTTCATGCACAGGTCATGACACAACACATAATTGTCACAGGCATGTCATGTACACAGTCTTAAAAGTGGTGAACCACCTAAAGGTTTCTCACAGGTTGGACACAGCATCATAGTCTCAGAGCATGTAATCTATGTCGCAGCATGGTCCAACAGAGAACGATTCAAACTCACACTTCTAAAAACCTGGCCCTAAGCAATAGTAAAGTCAAAATCATAAAACTTGGAAATGAAGTGGTTTAATTTTATAATATCATCATACACATCCTTACACTTGTGTCATATCTGATACCCAGGTCACTGATTAAGATACTGAATAAAAGTGGCCCCAGTACTGAGCCCTGGGGAACACCACTTGTGACCAGCCACCAACTGGATTTAACTCCATTCACCACAACTCTCTGGGCCTGGCCGTACAACCAGTTTTTTATCGAGCAAAGGATGAGCCCATCCAAGCCATGAGCAGCCAGTTTCTCCAGAAGAAAGCTGTGGGAAGCACTGTCAAAGGTTTTACTAAAGTCTAGGTAGACAACATCCACAGCCTTTCCCTCATCCACTAAGCAGGTCACCTTGTCATAGAAGATCAGGTTAGTCAAGCAGGACCTGCCTTTCATAAACCCATGCTGACTGGGCCTGATCACCTGGTTGTCCAGTGTGTGCCTTGTGATGGCACTCAATATGATCTGCTCCATGCTGAGTCTTGCTTACAAGTTGCTTTGCAGAGACAATGAAGGAAAAGCATTCATGGACCTTGCCTTGCTATGTCAACTGTAATTATCCTTCATGTTCAGCTTTTCTTATTAGCAAGCTAAAACATCTCCCCATTGAGCATTTTTGCTTCTGCTTTTGGAAGCAGCTTTTCAATGGAAGTGCTTTCAATGGAAGGGCTAGAGAGTAGGAGTCTGGCCCCTGAAAGGAAGGTATTTTATCACAGTGTATGACTGTGGGTATCTCCGTTTCCATCTAGTTTAGATAATTATTATCAAGGAATGAAAAAACCATGAAACTGGAAATAGTGTTTTCAGATTTTTTTTCTTTTGTTTTTCCAGTGCATTTACCAAGTTATAATATTCTTGAGTTTTGCCACATGATTTTTCACTGAATATTTGTGTTCTTCTCAGCAACTACTACAATCACCCAAACATAGATCTGACATTACTAAGTGTGAGGCCAGTTCTGCTGTATCTCTCTGTACTGACCTGGAGTCCACATAAGCAGTTCAATTACACAGTTCTTACTTTTTCTTGCTTTTGTGCCAGTGTGACACTAACAGGAGGTGATAATAGGAGTCCCTTACCTTATTTCATGAATAAATGACAAATTTTTCTTTCCAAAGAAATACTAGGTATGTGTTGCTTTTTTTTTCTAGTTTATTGTCCTAAGAAGCTTGTGGCACAGAAAGGATAAGTTTCAGATTTAGTTTCTTCCTCTGAATATCTATCATTCCTTTATTATCATGTAACTTCTTGTGACTTTTTTCTCTACACATTTTATGGTTTAATTTTATTTTTAAACTTGATGAATAGGTTTTTTCTGACAAGGCATAGTTGAAATTCATTATTTAAAAAGGGAGAAGTAATATATGAAGTGGTGATTGTATGTAATTTTGGTCTTTTTTATATAATTCCCATTTCAATATTTGAACAATCTCCCTCTCTTACTAAACTGCATTAGCTGCAGATCATACCTTTCTCTTAAGGACTATATAATTTTTAATACATACATGGTGATATGCAGTTTTTGAAGTCAGTAGAGCCATGACAATTAATACCATTAAAGCCCAGAGCTCATGGTGTGATACAGTACCTGGAGCAAACAACTGACTTGAGAGTCATGCAGTATTTTCCCAGCTATGGTGGGATTGCTGAATCACTTTAGGCTGCATTGGGTTTAAACAGCAAGATTTTGGGCTGCAGCCTATGGGAATGGCCCACTTTGGAGAAGTTTGAGGACTGTATCCTCTGGGAAGGACCCATTGCTGAAGCAGAGGAAAAGTGTAAGGAGGAAGGAGCAGCAGAGAGGAACTGCTATCGCTTGATTGAAACCTCCATTCCCTATCCCCTGTGCCCTGCTTGGGGCAGGGTGAGGAGGAGTAGAGGAGTCAGGAATTAAGGAATGAAGTTGAGCCTGGGAAAATACGTGGGTGGGGGAAGGTAGTTTTAGTTTTATTTCTTACCATCTTATTTTATTTTTATTTTTTAATAATTTAATTTTCCCTAAGTTGAGTCTGTTTTGCCAATGACTGTAACTGGTAAGCAATATCCCTGTCCTTACCTCAATCCATGATATTGTCCACCTTATTTTGTCTCCCTGTCCTATTGAGGAGAAGGAGTGTGAGAGAGGCTGGGTGGCATGTGGCAGTCATCCCAAGTCAACCCACCACATGGGCATATAGTCAAACAACTTAAAGCTTGCTTAAAATCAAAGGTGATGTGAATCACATTATTTCCAAACTCAACCATGTGGACTTAGGATAGTGTCCAAAGATTGCTGGTAGAGGGCAACCCTTTCCTGTAAAGCACTCTCCACATATGAGCTACTCATGCTACCCACTCTACCATTTGGCTATCATCTCATACTGAAGTGTGGGATAGGTATTTATCTTTATGAAAATACTACATGCAGTAAAGTAGTAGCTTTTTGTCCAAAGATTACCAAATTCCTGGCTTATATTTAATTCTCACATGACTTGACTATAGAATGTCCAAGTCCCTATTCTGAGCCTTACCCTTTTTTTTCCTTTTCTCATTCACATTTCAGTGAAAGACTACTATCCAGTGCTTGAAAGGATGATGAATTAATTTTCCCAACCTACAGCACCTAAGATGACCTTTCTAATAAATGTCATGTATGTCATCCTTCTTACCAAGCTATTTGCCAATCTGCCATTTTTCCAGTTTACAAATTGCTGTATTTGTCAGGTTTTGTTTCTTAATTTGTTCGTTTGTCAATTTGTTAATTGCTTGCCACTTTCACAGCACTTACCCACTTGCATTTACATCTTCATTCTAGTGGTTGCACTAAAAACAAACAAACAAAAAAAAGCAAATACTCAGTTCAACCCGATACCTTAGAGTTCTGTTTTGAAGAACAGGACATTGACATATAGTATTTTTAAAACCTCGTGCTGTATGGATTTGTAAATATTTTAGAAACAAGATTTTAATTTTTACTCTATATGAACCGAAATACCCCAGGAATTATCAAATCTATGGATTCTATATATTTGCATTTCCTATGATGATATACTTCAGCCAGTGCATCCTGTGTCTTCACAGAAACTGAACTGGATCCATAAACTGGCATGATTGTAGCTATAAGACAGAATACCAAGGTACCAGGAAATCAGAGTTTAACACGAAAGAGCCACTTCAACCTTTAGGAGCGGTAACAATAGCATGAATATTCACAGCAAAAGGAGAAAGCATACCAGAGAAGCAGAATCATTCCCTGATAATATACCAGTCAGATTCCATGATACAGTTTTCTTCTTTTTAAGGAAAGTCTTCCAAGTCCTAAAAATGTTATATTGAGTTGCTCTGTTATAGTGGCATTATCAAACTAGTCTGCTGAAGGCAGTTTCTTTGCAGAAAACAATTGAAGATTTATTGGACTTGAAAAAGAGTTTTACTCTATAGCCTACTAGTTATAGCCCTTGCTGTGGAAAGAGGAGACATGGGCTCTGATCTCTGCTCCCAGTGCTTGTTGTTCTTTAAAAAAAAAAAAATCCAATAATGTTTAAGTACTGTTGTGACATGTGCTTTTCGTTTCTTCTTGTTATTACTCTTTCCTTCATGTAGTGTCAGTTTATCTGAACACAGCTGTTACTTGAACTGTCTTGGCACAAAAACTGTTTTTCATCTCATTCTCAGCATGACAGTCAATTTGATGACTTAAAGCACTGAAAATGAAAATGAGGATGGTTAACTTTATCCTATGTTATTTTGCACCTTCTGATGTCGTGACATGTAACACAGACATAATTGAGAGTGTTAGTCTTTGCAGAAATACAATCGTAACTTGAATTTCGCCTAGACGTTCAGTTCTAAGGAGATCAAAATGGCACTAAAGTGAGGGCATTGAGTAATTGTATGAGGGAGGGCTTGATCTAGTTTACTTATTATTTCTGAATGATTCATGGTTTATTAATTACATCAGGATTAATCACAAGTTATAATATTTCCAAAAAATTAATTTTGTACGCTGAAAGTAGATGAATCATAGAATCACAGTATGGGTAGGGTTGGAGGGGACCTTAGAGATCATCTAGTTCCAACCTCCCTGCCATGGGCAGGGACACCCTCCACTAGACCAGGCTGCTCAAAGCCTCATCCAGCCTGGCCTTGAAGACAGCCAGGGATGGGACATCTACAACTTCTCTGGGCAACCTGTTCCAGTGCTTCACCACCCTCTCTGTGAAGAATTTCTTCCTGATATCTAAGGAACTGACTCTGACATGAGTCTGACAATGTTTGAATGCTCAGTCTAAGAGAAATTGCAGAACCTGGCTAACTTTCTTCTATTGTCCTCCCCTGAAAATTAATTATAATTTATATGATTTTTTTAAATTTATGTTTTAATACACAGGTTTTATTCATCTTGGTTTTGCATCTGTATGAAGTTTCTTCTATTTTAAAACACAATAGCAAAGAAAAAATGACACATTTTTATAACATGTCTTCTTAGAAATATTTTTATAGTTTTTTATTTGGTTTGTACAAACATTTAGTTATCTGAACAACAGCCAACTTTCTCAGATACTTCAGGAAATACAGAATGCCAGCATATAGGCAAACCATGCCAATAAGGATAATTCAAGTATAAACCCCTGGCATTTTATATTACATATTTTCCTTTTGAATATGTAAACATTAAAAAATGAATTACAGTAAAGAACTTCATTTATTTCTTAATTACATGTCAGATCTATAAGTCACCATTCAAGCTGATTCTTCCACTAATGATCTCATATACATATTAATTTGACATAATCTTCGGAAGCACTGATTTTTTTTTTATTGTGATAAAATCAACAGATTATAGATTTAGTATCAAATTATTAACCTATTAATACATATTATCAGACAATAGCCTGTATATATCAGCTTGAAATTCTGTTCTACTAACTAGAAAATGAACAATGCTAGAACAAGTAAGAAGATTTTCTCTATAAAGAAGTATTCAGGAATTTATTCAAAGCTGAAAAAACTCAGTGAGAATGGTTGCAGCCTGCTATGCCACTATGCTGTCAGTGAGTCTGATCGGCAGGATTTCACAGGACTACAAAGGAGGGAAAGACCTGGGTTAATTCTGTGTAAGTTTTAGGTACCTAACTCGGGGTCCAACATTAGGCTCCTAATTGCTCTTTGTTAGTATTATTTGAATAGCAACTTCAGAAAGTGGTTTGGTCATAAGGGTTAAAGTCAGATAAGGTCAATGTAAGTAAGGCACAGAGGTCAGTTTTTATGATAGAAGTAGTCAGGTTTGAGCCCTGAATCTAGCAAGGCACTGCAAGACCATCAGAAAACTCCAGTTCATTAGAGGCTGAAGCTTTGGAATAGATTTCTGTGGAGTCCACATTTGATAACTGAAGACCAAAACATTGCTACAGAATTCTAATAAGGTAGTTCTTGCGGCATATTGTCTAAGTGTTTCATGGTTCTCCCTTATGTAATCAATTAAACCCCCTACAATGGCAAAATTTCCTGTGAGGAGGAGAAGTGGAGAGGGAGGTGCTGAGATCTTCTGCCTGGTATCCAGTTGCAAGAGTAGTTCAAAGCTGCATCAGGGGAATATTAGACTAGACATTAGGAAGCATTTCTTTACTGAGAAGGGTGGTCAAACACTGGAACAGGCTTCCTAGAGAGGTGGTCAATGCCCCAAGCCTGTCAGCATGTAAAAGGCATTTGGACAATGCCCTTAATAACATGCTTTAACTTTTGGTCATCCCTGAACTTGTCAGGCAGTTGGACTAGATGACCACTGTAGGTCCCTTCCAACTGGAACATTCTATTCTATTCTATTCTATTCTATTCTATTCTATTTTATTCTATTCAAAAATCAAACATTGAAAATTTTTGACTACAATAAAGGTACACACTATAACCTTATTTCAGTTTTGTTGTATGTATGCCTTGTGGTATATTAATTAATCCTTTATTCTCCTCAGGATCCCTTTCTCCACAAGATCACTGTGTATTTTGCACATCTGTTCAATATTTTGCATTCTCTTCATTGTTCGCTGCCTGGACTCCTCCCCCTGGCCCTCTCCCTTACTTTCTCTGTAAGACGAAAAGCTTGGTGTGGAGAATGAATTCTTAATTTCCCCATACGCATTTCTACAACACTTATCACTAGAGTGTGTTACTACCTCATAAACATTAATAAATTCAATTTCACATGTAGGTATTGTCACCATTTCAGAGAGAGAGAACTGAGACACCAAGGGAGTGAGATTAAAAAATATCTGGTTGGAATACCTATGACCTCATTTTTCATAGTATTAGCATTAATGGATCTTCATATATTCACAGCACAGCAAATCAACTTTAATTACATCTGTGAACAGTCAATATTGATGTAACTGAGGTGCAACATATTCAGACTATTATGAACATGCACCTTTAGAAAGTATACTTGAAGTGATTCATCAAATACAGTGAAACAGAGGCAGAGACAAAGGCAGCATCTGGTTTCCTAACAAACATTCACCTCCTGTAAATGTAACATCACCTTTCATGTATTTCAGTTTTTGGAATAAATGGAGCATGACTGTGTATAGGCAACAGTCTCTCCTCTCCTGTAGCCACTCTCCTTCTTTGTTGTGTTTCTCCTTTCTGGCGTTGCCTCCAGTCGTGGTTTAAGTCCAGTCAGCAACAAAAGACCACGTAGCTGCTCACTCAAGCTCGCTGGTGGGATGCAGAGGAGGAAATATAAGGAAAGACTCATGGGTCGAGACAAGGACAGGGGGGGATCACTCACCCATTATGGTTAAAGGCAAAACAGATTTGACTTGGGGAAAAAAAATCCATTTAATTAGTTACTAATCAAACCAGAGTAGAACGACGAGAGACAAAACCAGATTTTAAAAACCTTCCCCACACCCCTTCCTTCTTCCCAGGCTCAGCTTTCTTCCCAATTTCTCTACTTTCTCCACAGCAGAAGCACAGGAGGATTGAGAATTTGGGTTGTGGTCACTTCATCACACGTCTCTGCTGCTCCAGCATGGGCTTCCACAGTCACAGGCCCTTCAGGCACAGCTGCCTGCTCTAGCACAGGCTCTCCCCAGGCTGCAGGTGGGTCTCTGCCCTCCCATGACCCTCCACGGCTGCAGGGCACAGCAGGGGAACCTCTGCTCCGGGCATCCCTTCCTGCCTTTCTGCACTGACCTGGGTGTCTGCCTGGTTGTCCCTCTCACATCCCACTCCTCTCTGCTTCTATTCCTCTCTCCACACTTTTGCATTTCTGGTGCTGGTTCTCTTTTGGTTTTTTCCCCTCTTATATATATTAATCATCAAGGCACTGACTGGCTTGGCCGTGGCCAGAGGTGGGTCTGACTTGGAGCTGGGGAAGCTTCTAGCAGCTTCTCACAGCGGCCATCCCTGTGGCCCTTCCTCAAATTCACCCTTTGTCTACATGCTCACTCATTCCCTGTGGATTGTCATGTAAACTCAGCATCCCAAAACTTCTTGCTTTTAACCATATCTTGTGTTGTCTTCTGCTTGTTCCTTCTCTGCTTCTTTGCTTGCATTCAATAATCCTTCTCGGAATATTTATTAATATTCTAATTTACTGACCAAATCTCAGGCCAAATATACTATAGACTTGAGCCCATAAAGAAGTTATGTACAAAAAGTGGGATTTAGATGGCATTTAGGTGCTTGATTCAAGTATTGAAAGCTGCATTCTGCACCTAGAGAAAGCTAAAATGCAAAGGGCCTTTACTGTTTTACTTTCCTGTTTCTCTGGAGTATCTTGTGCTGTAGATGTGGATCCAACTGATCGTAAAAGTGATATACGGCAACAAGGAGGGACGTTGCTGGGACTTTTTCTGTGTTGAGGAGTACTGAATAATGTTGGGTAATGCTGACATTAATAGGTTAGTGAAAACAATAGGCCTGCAGTTCAAAGGAATTTTCTGTACTTGATGAAAACCATACATACAGAAATGCATAGACACAAATGCAGTTCAAAATACACTTTCAAGTCAGGATATTACCAAACATTGCAGGTATGCCCATGACAAAAGCATAGCAAGACTACTGATTAATGTGTATATGAATGTCAGACAAACTATGTAGTCAATTAGCTAATTGAGAAATGTGTAACAATGTAATTATATAACAAGAAAGTAAAATTCAGATTTTAGAACCTGGACATTATTACAGCCCTTGGCTGCAGTTTGGTTGGTAATATGCAATTTTACTCCATTTTGCTAATCGCCCTACTGTCTGAAGTCAGGAAACTTGAATTACAATTCTTATAGAACATCTGGTTGTGGCTGAAGAAATGAAGGATTTAAACTGATGGAAGGAGTGCACCTTGTTAGAAAACTAACCTAAAAAGCAGTCACTCAAAAAACAATAAAATATCTTGACAGTAGAGTGTATCTTGAACTTAAGACTGACTGGAAGCTAAAAGATAAAATGGCCTCTTGCCATATCCCCAAGGACTTTATGTAGCATCTGTGCCTGCAGTGTGGACTCTAGCTCTTGAGATCCAGTGAGAATGGGCTTCATGGTGTTTCAGATACCTGCTTCCTATACAGTCCTTCTGCTATTAGGTTATATTATCAGGATACTAAGTAATTTAGAACCGACATAGAGCCAGTTTTATTGCTTATATTCTCCAGCCATGATGAAAAAAATGCCCCTTTTCCTTTCCATTTTATTCTACTTTATTCTTCCAGAATCAGTTTTGGAAATTGAATTAAGGGGATTTTTTTACCTAGTCTAGTCTTCAGTCTAACTGACCCTTCTCTGAAGGGTTTAAGCTCATGATTACTTAAGGATTAGTATTGAAATGTACTCTATGATCTGTGTGTTTATCATTTAGAAAATGTGTCTGGTTTCAAAGTGGCATCTGTGCCTTTTCCACTTCTTAGTTAATACTTGAATACCCAATAAAAGAAGGACTTCCGTGATCACAGGACCAGGTGCCATCCCTGGATATTCATCTTTCAGTTTTAGACATCTACTGAGGAAGTTAACACATGCTACTTGTTCATTTGGTTCTTCTAGGGACTTCACGTTCTTATTCTTAGGCCTCCATAAAATTATAAGTCAGGAATTGTTTTTCAGGGAAGATTTTATAAGAATAATTTTTGAAGATGCTCTAGCAAGGACACCAAGCAAATAATACAAATAATGAAAAGCTGCAAGAGGAAAAAACAAACAAACAAACAAAACCAACACAAAAGAAAAAAATCAAGCTTTGCAAAGATTTTGGGGTGGGCTTGAAGCATGATGTTTACACATGATCACAGCAGCATTCATGCTAACAAATTATCACTGCAAATTCTTGCTTGGAGAACAGTGATTGTTATTGAATTGTCAGTACAGAAATCACTGAGATGAAAATAAAAATCTGTACCTCATCCTTCTGTTTGTCTGAGGTTTCAGGGAGTTTTGTCCTTGAAATCTGGACTTAACAATTCAGTTAAGATCAGTTAAACCTGTAATAAAGAAAAAGTATACCTACAAATGCCATGGCAGGACACCCATGTTGATAATGCCATGTGTAAGCTCTTTTTTGCACACAGGGTAAAATATTTAGCTGAAATAAGACCCAAAACATGCATTTAAAAGAAAAGCGATGGGGGGAAAAAAGCCCTGAAGTACTATGGTGAGTTTCCATTTAGAAATCACAGTGCTATAGGGAAAGTAAAGTAGGAAAGCCAATACTTTTAGATTAGAAATAAAATTGATATGGTCATGTAATGAAAGATAAGGCTTTGTGTTTATTTAGACTAGTGCCAGTTGGTTAAATGCAGGGTGTCTTTTTAATAGATTACACACTGCCTTTAGCTAATTTGAATTATATTAAGGCAATCATCTCTTTACTGGGACATACAAGCAATAAAGTCAACAAGAGCTCCACAGTGGCAGTTACTTCCACTGACTTGAGAAACTTGCTCTAGAAATACGCAGCTATTTGAAGGCTTTGGTGATTTTCTATATCCACAGTCTGGTTTATATGGAAATTATTGTTTTTCTGACATACTACATCTGAAATGTAACTTATATCAGCTCTAAATTTACATATTCAAATAAATGTTGTCAGTGTAAATTTTAGCATTGTGTACAATAGCTTACATTAAACTTTAAAAAATTCCTTTCAGATAACACGTTTGGTTCATGGAGGCTATATTTTTTGAAGTACCTCTCAGTGCTCTTGGATAATCAGGAGCCTGGCTTTATCATTTTTCTGTAAGAAAAGAATGACGCTACAAAAAGTAGTTTATCACCACATTGCTGCACTGCTTCTGTAATGAGTTAAAAACAGAAGTGACATTCCTGGAAATACCAATGCCATAGAGTACAGCAGCTCAGGCTTTCATAGGAAGACTATTGTATTTAATCCTGATTTACCTGCAAATTCTGACAAGATCACAATGAGACAAAAGAAGCTAGCTAAAAGAGATTTTAATTTTAGCATGGGTGATTTCTAAACATTACGCAAAGATAGATGATATCGCTATTACTGTACTCCAAACTTGCATGACTTGCAGTAAAAAAATAGTCAGCATTTAGACGTAAAACTCTTGAAACAGATGTTTCTCTATCCTTATAATGTGATAGCAGATTTTTCACCTTGTTTTGGTCATTGAAAACATCTGTGAATACTGTGTGGTTGTTCAGAAGATTATTTTGGCAACAACAGCAGTGGCAACAAAAGGAGGTTACTGAAGGTCTCAGCACTGTTGAATTGCATCTATAAAGCAAAATAAATACAGATTATATTTTGAATTAGAAAGCAGAGGAATTTATTGTAATTCTTTTAACAATGTGGTCAGGAGCTAAATGGAAACAATGGAACAAAAGAAATTATTCATAACAGTACTAAGAAAAAGAAAGCTTATTTAGTTATGCGTGAAGAATGGAGATGGAATGTGACCAAAGGCACTGCTTCAGTGGACATGAAAATAAAAAGGATGAGAAACTGCAAAATGGTGGAATGGGCAAATGCCATTAACAGATACAGTAGCTTGTGATCCGTAGACGTCAAAGCAAGAGTAAAAGTAAATTATTATTTATTTAATGAAATCTTCCATGAAATGCAAAATTACTTGCATTGTATCTTCAGTGATACAGTACAAAAGTAATTTAAACCAAGATTGTAAGTAAAAAATTAAACACTGGAATCTTTAAACAAAATTTTATTTCCCCCACCCAGCCAGGTTTCATCTCAGGAGTTTAGGGCAGCTCCTTCCATAGCAGTGCTTACTGTTACATAAGAAATAAAAGCAATTTTTCCTGAGCAGTGTCAAGTTTCATGTCCCAGGTCTCTTTGAGGAAGACAGCGAAAATCATAGACTTCATTCAGAGATTATGAAGTAATTTCTTATTGGCTTAAAAAAATAGCAGTTCAAATATCCTCAGAAGTGGCACATTATGGTATATGTACTTGGCACAATGCAGTGCTCCAAAGATATGTCACTGTAGTGTCTCTGCAGGACACCGTGGTATACTGTGTATATGTGAATTTGTCCCAGAAAAACTTCCAGACTTCACTCAGAATCATAGTAGCATGGGATAATTCAGGCTGGAAGGGACTTCAAGAGGTCAGTAGTTCAACTTCTGGCTCAAAGTAGGGTCAGCTGTGAGATCAGACCAGGTTGCTCAAGGCTGAATCCAGTTAAGTCCTGAAAAACCTCCAAGTATGGAGAAAGACTGCACAATCTCTCTGAAACCTGTTCCACTGCTTGGAGCTACAGAAGCATGACAGATGTGAAAGCCAAACTATATGCTGATCTCCAACATAAGCTGTAATGAACCACTGTACGTACGCAACTATGAAAGACTGGTAGATTATTAGTCTACTTGCCTGTGTATTTCCAGAGAAGAAAAAGGAAAAAGGAGGAGCTGGGTGGAGAAAAAAAGGCTGAAGGTACAGTCTGTCTAACATAGATCTTATTTTATAGAGCAAAAAAGTGTGATTCATCAAAATTCTCTGTATTTTGTATTTGGATTGTTTAATGGTTTTGACTTGGGGCAAGACTGGGAAAGGTATGGCATTTGTGCAGAATTAATTCAGAGGACATTTTACATCAATTATATGACACGGCAAGTAAAAAAATACTGAAAATCTGCTGTGTATAGAATATATTCTTCTTTCAGGTTACTTTAAAACAACCTTGCTTAAATCTGTACTTTTTATTTTCTTTTTATAAACCTACAAATTAGAGTTTACACAATTCAATTTCTGGGGGTTCAATTTCTGAATTATTTTATTTGACCCTCAAAAACTAAGTGATATTCAAGTAATGTTTATCTTATGGTTTGCATTTCATTTAATATAATCTCAAAATAATATAACTTATATTGGTCATATCATGTCATATGATTTAGAGTGAAAGACACAGTTTTGAATATATTGAATGAGAAGAGCTATATACCTTCTCATAAGAGGACTGTGCAAAAGGAGAACTTCATTTTTACTATATTGCTTTTCTGTCTAGAGGGAGTTCTATATCTCCAATATATATATATTCGGATATTCTGCTGTTTACTAAATTTATGGGCTAAAGAGAGTAGTACTACCTGTATATCCAGCTTTATTGTCACTGGAGCTTTACACCACCCCAAGCAAAGAAAATATATGGTTTCTATGCATGAGCAATGCAATGTATGTAGTAAAAATATTTCAGTATAAATTAGTAAATGAAGTTCTCTGATTTATAGACAATATGCCGTTGCAACTTTTTTTCCATTTTCTTTCAAGACACTCTGATTAATATTATCTTTGTAACAAGTATTCAATACCTATCATGCACTAGTATTAGTTGTTGTTGTTAATCGTATAGAAAGGACAGGGATACTGGGGTTTTGTTGCCCTTTAAATACTACAAGTAAAATGAGGGTGTAAGGCCATATTCAG
Organism: Rhynochetos jubatus; assembly: GCA_027574665.1. Classification (NCBI taxonomy): domain Eukaryota; kingdom Metazoa; phylum Chordata; class Aves; order Eurypygiformes; family Rhynochetidae; genus Rhynochetos; species Rhynochetos jubatus. The sequence goes on from CM050652.1 coordinate 18,036,519, forward strand.
AAAGGCAGCAATATGCACAAAAAATATCTCATTCAACTGTCATCTAAACATAAACATACCTCAGCCTTATCGAAGACGACAGAACTGTGTCACACCTCACAGGAATATCACCTCTTTTACACAGATGATCTGTGACCACGCAGGTTACAACTGTGGAGTCCTCAGCAGCAGTGTCTAGGTGCTGTCTAGACTTTGAAGTCTGAGTTCACAGACTACCTGATTCCTCTCTGTAGGCCTCAAGGCTTCTCTGGCACACACCAGTTGCATCTACACTGTGAATGTGTACATGCATGCTTTGCCATGGTAGCTGTCTCACAAGGTATTCTCTTTTACTAAAACTTATCTCCACTACATCCACAGAAACATATGTTGTAGCTTCAACAGCCAAAATAGTTGGTGGATGTCTTGTGCCAAGGATCTCTGCTAGGCTTTTGAAGACAACTATTTATTATTTACTGTTATTTTACAATAGAAAATATTTGGTTTCAAGATAATGTGCAAGAGGCAGAGAAGGACGTATATTTTTAAATAGCATACTAAAATAATACATTTGCACTAAACTAGGTACACTACGAGAGTGGTCATTGGTTCACATTTTCCTTGAGTGGGTTTAATTTGTGCTAGCTCTGTACCAAGAGTATCTTCTGGCTCTTTACGTTGCCTTAGCTGCTCCTATGCACTGGAAGTAGGGTTTTTTCACTACTGTCTTTGCTACTGAAGCTTATCTCCGCTCCATGTAGTAGTGCGAGAGAGAATACGCTAGCTCCATGGTGATGCTGGTCTCTTCAACTCCCTGGGCATGATGGGAGTAACCCATGTGCACCTCATGATCTGCAAAAACGTACAGAGCCATAGTAGGGTCATCTTAGCTTTTATTTATCAGTTCTTTGATTCAATTCTTTGCTATTGGTGATGTAATGCTACCAAAACCCTAAAGGAAATAAAGAGCTGGGAATCTGATCCTGAAATAATTGCTGTCTTCAGCCACTGAAGATTCCCTACCTAACACAGAAGGAAGACCCGAATGAGCAATTCAGCTCAACATATTACAGAAACAAAGGGATGCGGCATCACTAAAATTAAAATTTACACATCTTCTTAGATAGTTTATTAAGTAAAAAGTTATATTAATGGCCTATCTTACCCCAGAAAAGTAAATATGCCATATCATGAGGTTGCTAGTATAAACTGTAGCAATCAATCAGGAATGTAAATCAACTATTCCCTGGAAAAATGTACAAACCAATGTTATATAACAATTCTAATAATGTTTGAAAAAGTCTTTGTGTGGAGATTTAGTACATATGAAACTTAAGAAACATGAGGGATTCTACAGAATAATAATTTAGGTAAACTTTATATGGCCAAAACCAAATCCCACGCAGACACCAAATAATTTAAGTGTAAATATATCTAAAAGTTAATGAGGGATATTTCATGTTTATTTGGGAAAAATAAGTTTAAAAAAAGTAACAAATAGGCCTACAGTAGAAAAAAAAAGAAAAAGATACGACATCATGTTATTACTGACAGTAATTCTTAGCAGGTAACAAATGGTAAGGGAGAAGATCAGATCTCTGAAGAGCAGTGGGTACAAATTAGATTTTTTGGAAACATCTGACAACATTCCACATCACAGATTAATGTGTAAAGCAAACAGTCGGAGAAGACAGGAGAAGGTGGCCAATTGATTGAAAAAAATCCTAAGCAATTGCCAGAAGTGCTGATAAGTAAAGGTGCCACTAGACAAAAGCAACAAAGTGCACATGTCCTTATAAAAAAGGACAACAGAAACTGCTGCCACATACTTGGCTTTCGGTTATTGACTCCAGAGTTCCTTAAGTCATATATGCATTCTTTCTGTGAAGTAGTGTATTTGATTTCAAAGATTTTAATGAAGAAACTCTTTCATAAGCTTCTGCTATGTCTACATTTAAAACTGCTTTATACCTGGCAACCCAGTTCTCCCCTTATTTCTCCCCACCACATCATTCTGGACAGCCTCCTGTGCAAGGTATTTTCTTTATTTAATATATCCTGACCTAACCAAGGACTAACAGATCTTCTTGGGCATCTCTTCCAAGTTCATTTCGTCAGTTTAAATTAAACCCTTAAGACTACAAGGATTTATAACATATTTCATCATATAGCATACAACGTAGCAACTGCTTGTGCATGCTGAGGCCATTATGATTTTTCTCACATTAACAACTGTCTACAGAAGCTATCTTTGACATATTTGACAGTCACACAGATTATTATTATTACTGATTTTTTCCCTAGTAATATAATTATTAATATTTATTAGCATTATTAATAAAATTGTTTTGAAGTTGCCTTTCAGAATCTGTTATACCCCACCATGATCACTAGAGAGGATATCAAATGCAAATATTTGCTATAAACTCAAACTTCAGCAATTTGTAGAGGAACCTCATTTATGTTGTCACAAAATGGATCAGTTTCAAAAGCAACAATCTCAAATTTAACTCTGCATCAATTTATATTATAAAATTCTTATCTAGATTCTTACATTGCTGGATTATGGTGGAAATGGTTGAGTCATCATAAATGGAGGCATTTAAAAGGTGTGTAGATGTGGTGCTTTGGGACATGGTTTAGTGGTGGACTTGGCAGTGTTAGGTTAACGGTTGGACTTGATCATCTTAAAGGTCATTTCCAACCTAAAATATTCTATGATTCTATGACATGCTTATGGATATATAAATAACCATCAATTATTTTATATAGTTATTATTCTGTTAGGTGGATCTTTAAGCTGTATTCTCTTTTATCCTGGCACTGTTCATTGGCTCTATAACATCTTCAGATCTAAGTATCTTCTGGGATTCAGTGTTCAGCTTGTTATTGTTCAAAGTTTAGGTGTTCTTTTTCTTATGAAAAAGGAAACATTCTATTTTACATAATGCCTCTTGAGAGTTACAGTTTATTCTTGGAGATTGCATTAACAGGAAGGGTTTGTTTGTGTTTTCTTGACATGCAGTTGCATGTAAAAAGGTGTATGTATTATTTTCAACAAGAGTGTGGAACAGCTATTCCCAGGTAATGAGAATCTGAAAGATGATTCTGTTTTAAATGTCTCTATAAGTGATTCACATTCATAAGAGCTCAGAATAAGCACCAGCTCTTAGACAAACTCATTTATTAACAAAGTGGGCTGAAAAACTAGCCCTATTGTTCTCATGCAGATACACCACATTACATTAATTTAATTAAAACCTACAATCATGTTTATTAATTAATTTATTCTGTCAGTAATCAGGAAGATTGAATAGTTTCTTTCGCTCATAGGCAGAAAGCAATGTGAGATTATGTGTTGAATTAAGAAAGGTAACAAGGTAAATTGCTAATACATTACCTATGCTTGCTTCTGGATACAGCTAGAGCTAAGTATAAAGCATATATTGCTCTCTCTCCCTAGAGATTTTCTCTTAGAGAGAGATATGAAGAAAGACAGAAAACATATTTGTACATATTTATCACAACCATTACACTATTATTCTTTGCATTATCCTCCTGAGCTCAAGAGCCTGATTCCTTCTCAAAATATATAAACTTTGACATGATTCCTAAAGGAAGAATCATGGCATATTTCACCACATATTTTACAAGGTTTTGAATATATATTTACATTAAAAAAGATAACAGCAACCTTTAAAGGTATCAAAAGAGGTGAGGGTAATAATGGCCAAAAGTTGACCTAAAGTCCAAACACAGCAAATAGAAATGTGCATTTTTTAGATATTGTAATACCAAGAAAAAAATTAAAAAAAAAAAAAAAAAAAAGAAAAAAAAAGGAAAGAAGGGAAAGATAAGGCTTAGTGAAAAGAGTAGAAGAGAATGAACTCTGATGATATGAAACACAGAAAACTAAAGCATAAGTTATATTCAAAAGAAATGTGACTAAAAATAAGGATCCCTTAAACCCTTTTATTAGGGCCTTGGTAAATTCTATTTTAACACCTAATAAGTAATTTGGAAACAAATCTAAAGGAAACCAGTCTACGCCTAATGGAAAGTTTTCCACTTAGTGTATAGACATTTTCACTGCTACTTCTCCTATATGTGTCCTCAGGTGGTTTACTTTTATGGCCAAGAGTTTATGGTACAGCATGTGAAAACTATGGTCCCTGACTCAAATAAAGAATCTGCTCATTCAAATGCAAAGACTCCAAAAAGTAGCTTGCAAATTATGGTTACAGGACCTACTTCTTCACAGGTTCTGAGATAAGAGGAAGGGTAACAACAATCCTTTGAGAATTTCTTTCTTTAATGACTTCCCTAAGGGAAAGGGCTACTGCCTTTGTATAACAAGGCATAAAGACATACTGCAGTGACTCCCAAGGTTGCTCTACCCTGTGCATTAAAATATAACCTCACAATCAACAATTCAGAGTTTATCCCTACAATACAGTCAAATGTCTCCCCCCACATGAGTGCCAGAATATGATATCTAACTGAGAAAGTAATATATGTGTACTATAAAAGTTTTTCCCATCTTCCAGAAAGGAGGGAAAGATGCAAATGTACAAATTATTTCTGATTCACAGTTCTGAAAATGGTACTAGATCTCACAGTGTTGCATAGTTAACAAAAAAAGCATATAAAAATTCTTACTGGTTTATCATCTTATTTTAATATTTTAAATAGCATTTTATAAAATTTGTAAATATCAGCTTTGTAATGCATTCTAAGGTCTTGACTTATTATAGAATGTTCCTCATTTCAGTACATTTTGGTTTTCCATTTTTTCACCACTTTGCCTCATTTACTCGACCTTATCTCTCTAAGAATAATGGTACTATCTTAATTCAATTGCAATCGTTTGAAGTGAAAAACTACTCATCATTAATCTTGTAGTGACAGGCTCTATTGTAATTAAACTCCAAAGATATGTAATTCCTTATTAAAAGAGATTCTTTTACTGTTCAGCTCACAATTCAAATTTATCCGTTCTCATACGTTTTGGCATTTCGTGGTAGTACATTCTCCTTTATTTTACCTGAGTGTTTTAAATGTGTTGATTTTTGATGTTATGTTTATGCAGCTGTGAAATCAAATCATAAATGAAAAAGTCTTGTAGATAAGTAAACAAAAAATACTGATTTATTATATTTATGAACAACTAATGCAATGAATAGGTTAAGAGCTGTTTTTACAACTGAAATTTTAAAGCTACTTTCTAATAATGGTTATGTCAAGTATATGCAGATCACCCTTGACACTTTGATATACTACTGCTGCTAAGTAAAAGGCGGTTTTGTATAGCAGCGTGTGTTGCGTTTGCATGGTGGGGTTATGTAGGTGGGGAAGGGCCACAGTGATGGCCCCTGTGAGAAGCTGCTAGAAGCTTCCCCAGCTCCAAGTCGGACCCACCTCTGGCCACGGCCAAGCCAGTCAGAGCCTCAGTGATTAATATATATAAGAGGGGAAAAAACCAAAAGAGAACCAGCAGCAGAAATGCAAAAGTGTGGAGAGAGGAGTAGAAGCAGAGAGGAGTGGGATGTGAGAGACACAACCAGGCAGACACCCAGGTCAGTGCAGAAAGGCAGGAGGAGGTGCCTGGAGCAGAAGTTCCTCTCAGCCCGTGGTGAGAGGGCAGGCTGTGCCCTGCAGCCATGGAGGGTCACGGGGGAGCACACATCCGCCTGCAGCCCGTGGGAGCAGTGGTGAGCAGTTAGAGAAGAAAATTTCAGGCCATGGGAAGGACTCATGCCAGAGAATTTCGTGGAAGAGTCTTGTGGGAGGGACCCCAAGCTGGAGCAGGGACAGGGTGTGAGGAATCCTTCCCCCTGAGGAGGAAGGAGCAGCAGAGAAAATGTGTTGAGAACTGACTGAAAACCCCATTCCCACTCCCCTGTGCCACTGTGGTGGAAGACGTAGAGAAGTGGGGAGAAAAGCTGATCCCAGAAAGAACGGAGAGGTGGGAGGGAAGGTTTTTAACACCTGTTTTGTTTTGCCTCTCATCACCTTACTCTGATTTCATTGACATGGACCTCATGGAACAAGTCCAGAGGAGGCCACGAAGAGGCTCAGCGGGCTGGAGCACCTCTCCTATGGGGACAGGCTGAGAGAGTTGGGCTTGTTCAGCCTGGAGAAAAGAAGGCTCCAGGGAGACCTTATAGCAGCCTTCCAGTTACCTGAAGGGGGTCTAAAAGAAAGCTGGGTGCAGGGTCTTTTTACAAGGGCCTGTACTGACAGGACAAGGGGTAATGGTTTCAAACTGAAAGTGGGTAGATTTAGATTGGATATCAGAAAGAGATTCTTCATGGAGAGGGTGGTGAGTGACTGGCACAAGTTGCCCAGAGAAACTGTGGATGCCCCATCCCTAAAACCGTTCAAGGCCAGTCTGGATGGGGCTTTGAGCAAGCTGGTCTAGTGGAGGGTGTCCCTGCCCATGGCAGGGAGGTTGGACTAGCTGAACTGAAACCATTCTGTGATTCTGTGAAATAAAATAGGCAGTGATACTTAATTTTTGAACATCTAGAGATAAGTAAGAAGTGTAATATTCTAACTTTTGAAGTTACCAGAATCTGTAGTGCTTTATTTTGAAATTAACTTGTTCATTTTAAAAAATCAATGACAGAGTATATTTTCATTCTTTTTTTTTTTTCCCGGTATAGGTAGGAAACATCAAAACGTGGCTGCTCAGATTAATGTTTCTTTATTTTTCCTTGTCAGTTTCTTTTATCGTGTGATGATGTGAAAAGAAAGGTCATCAGCCTAGAAGATCAAGAAGCATGTAACTATTCTTTCTCATAAAGACAAACTGACCTTTTATGTTTTACGTACAGGTCACTAAATATCATGGCACTGAAGGCAATATTGGACCTCAATGGTCCAATCCAGCCTCTCCTGGGGCCTTCGCCACCCCTGTCCCATGGCCCAGGACTCCATTTCAGCTCAGCCCAAATCCACCAATCCCTGTCCCAGTGATGCTGTAGAAGTATAGCTTTCCATTTTCAACACAGCTGGGTCCTGGGTCTGCGGAGCCAGGTCCAACCCAAAGGCTGAATTCCCCATCTGCACAGAAGTGCCTGATGGTAGCTGGGGCTGCCCTCGACTGCCCCTCTGTCCTGCTCTACTCCCTGGCTGAGGGCTGTGGAATGAACCATGTCTGGTGAGATCCATGGGGATCCCCTGTGTCTCCTGGCACTCATCTACACGCAACTGTCAGTCTTTGCAGCACTCTGATGTAATGCACATGTGCAGTGAAAAATCCAATGAAGGCTTGTGTTCCTCCTTTCTCCACAGAGGCGAAGTTCTCAGAGCAAAGATTTCAAAGAACGCATCTATAACAGTGTTCTCAACCCCAATTATTTTAATTTCATGCAATAACAGAACAGAATCAGCAGAGGAGGAGGAACTGTGTGTATTGGTTTGCCACCTCACCTCAGGCCCCAGTGAAAGCTATGTGCATGTCTAATCTTCAGGAGATTTGAGTAGCATGCAAGAGCTAACATCACTTACACTTCCAGATGCTTTACAAGGCAGGTCAGATCCAACATCCCATTTTTTTACAAAATGGAGTGAGAGTGTGCTATCTAGACTCCACTGTACTTAACTCAAAGCTTGTATCTTGTTTGCCTGTGTGTTACATCCACTCAGACTCTTATATGTATCAGCAGAGTAGGCAGAAGCATGATAAGTGTGTTTGTGTAAAAAGGCAAACCTTTTTAAATGGCATTTAAATCAACACTGACTTTGTAGGGAAACTGGATAACAGCCCTGTGAATCTCACATTAGAACAGGAAGAGGCCTGTAATGGCTTGACTGGACTTCTAGCAAGTCACAGTTATTCCTTTTTCAGATTTATTCTAGTTTACATGTGCCTTTCTAAATTAGATAATTTCTCTTACATTCCAAACTGGTGTACCTCAATTCTGAACATCACTTCCAACATTTTTACTTCCTGCTAAAAATGAAGTTCAGGATTTAAAGTACAGTACAGTCAACAGGGCTTTTCATTGGCAAATGATTCATGTGCCCTATCATCATGGTCTAAACATACCACAGGACTATAAATAGGATTAGCATTAATAGAAGTGAAACTTCTTACAATATTTCACACCACTGTGATCTCTCTAATTGGAGAGACAGCTAAAACGGCATTATATATAAACACAGCTTATTTAAGGCTGAGATGAGATGAGATAGTCTTACCCTCTGTAAATATGTGTTGGAGATAAACAGTGAGGAAAAACAACTGCTTAGGCATAGGTAATTAAATACAGACTTGCCATTAATATATTGAGATTGCAAATTTAATTCAGGTGAGATTCTAGAGCAGTTTTCCAATGGGAAAATTGTACACAAAATATCCGCAGAATTATTTTTTAAATCACCTCAGGAAAACAGGACAACAGGATAAAAGCATTTTAATTTTCTTTCCATGGTTAGTAGTTCCAGGTAGGATCAGCAGCTAATGTTGGTACTTCACTAGAAACTACACGTGAGTTTTGGACTTCCTGTGCCCCTCAGAAGAGACAACAGGTGAATTAAGGTTTTAAGGGCAAAAATTTCTTATAAATTCTACTGACACATGAATATTAATTTCAATTTTCACTCCCAAGAAAGCATTAAAATTCATTAAAAGGTTTGAATTAAGTCCAAAGTCCATGTCGTTCTTCAACTATTGGCATGCACCAAACCTGAATTCTGCAAACTGCACCATGAAAAGAGTAAGTAAGTGTCTGAGAACTTAGAGATGAGACAGACTAAAATTCTTAAACAGATCTGCAGAACAGAATTATTGTGTCCCCACAAATACACCCCCTTCCCCAGTGCAATTACTATTTCTGCTCTTCCTGGACTTGGATTTTCTAACTCTCACTATGGTTCTATGCTAAATGACTACTACAATGGATGCGTGTTGAGGGACCTGACAGCAATCAAAGCCTTTGCTAAAGGCAAAATTAAAGCTCCTTAGCAAGGGAACAACTGCAGACAGATCAAAGCTGTCACCTACACTGATCCATGTAGTCTGGCCTGGGTGTATTAATGTGGGTTCCCCTGGTTGCAGATTCAGGAGCTAATGTAATGACTATGACTTGTATGAGCTGAGCAAAGAGATAAGTTTAGAAGTCCATCTAATCTAACTTTAAATGTCTATAATGTTTGATCTATTCACAAGTGGACTACCTTTGCAATCAATAGAAAGAATATTTAGTTCCCAGTTGAACTCACCAGTGTTAAAGGCATCGTGATAAAACCTGTGCCCTAGTCTCCATTGATTATAGTGACTAGTTGAATACCAATTTAATTAATTTTAAGCATTCTGAACTGACCCTGAGCAATGTCTAGGGCTCTCTGTTGACATATAACAAACTTCTGCTCCTAATGTAGCTGCTCTGATTTGTGCCAAAGTACCTGAAGTAGCCACACAGTGACCAGAAAAAAATGAGTAACAATATGATAGTTTCTTGGGCATGAATCTCAATGGAATAGCAGACTTCAGTGTGTCAAGAAAGGAAATTGCCTTCTGCTAGAGGGGTTCTTACAAAATTAACTTTACCTTTGCAAGTCTTCAGAATCAATAGTGTGTTACCTTCTTTTGAAGAACATTTGGGAGAAGACAGCAAACAAACATGTTCTCAGTCACCTCTCTTGGTTAGTTTCATTCTCAAGAAATTACTTGTACTTAGGTTTGAAAATATAAATCAATATTCAGTAAATGAAAACAAAGAAAAATTAACTGCCTTCCCCTGAATTGTTTAGTCTACATGCTCTGGGAGTATATATGCATCCTGGTGATTTTCTTTGCTAATGAGCTACAACTACTCAACGATTGTAAGTGATAACATAGATATGTTACATTAATAAGATTTAGCTTGTAATCTGATCTTTTTTTCTCAAAGTGTTGATGGAAGCAACACTTCACTCAGGGTTCTCCTTTCAGGGAAATAAAGCATAATGGAGCCTAAACAAATTATATTAATTATCCTAAGACCTATGTTCTTGTATTCCATTTCTTGCTTCTCTTTATGATATCTTTCAACTTGCCCAGGTTAACCCAGTCTATTCAATTACATGATGTTCTTCTTTCCATTTTCCTTCTTTCTTGCCTATTACCTTGTCATATAACGATTAACTAGAAGACAAAGGTTCTTGAGCCTTTTCATGGTAACTACCGTAGCGGGTTTAAACAAAAAAAATATAATCAGAAAAGTTATTTGTAAACCTGTGTCCTAGGTTTTCACAGTGATGATTTTCACAGTGGTGCCCATGATTCTACCGGTGCTTAAGATCATGTTGTACAAGAAAACAAGTGTCTTACAATACTGCCTGTATTGGAAAATCCTATTTACAAATTAAATGTTATATGCCCTTCTGGGTCATTTCTTTTCTCTCATTTGTACATTTTCTAAGACAGCCACTGTGTCTGTTGCTTCTTTGTCAGCAGGCCACAAGCTGTGGTATGCCAACACCCTGCAGCTATCCATTCAATTGATTGTATAATAGCAGTGGGCCATTTCCTGCCACCTTTAGTATTATAGAAAAAGTCAGTCAAACACTCGCTTTCTAACATTTGAGTCAGAAGTGTGAAGTGAGTATCATATCAGAACAGCAAAAACTACTGAAAAGTGCAACTCCTACAGAGATGGATCTATGTGACTCCACAGAAAATCAAAGCAAACTTTTAAAAGTAAACAACACTTTCTTTCAGAGGGTGTTCCAGTTTCACTTACTAAATAAACACCTGTTTTGACTGAAGCCAACCATTTATTTCCACTTGTTTTAATGACCTCTTGATCTGTTTAAAATGTTTTCTGTGCACTTATTTTCTAGGGAAGCAAGAAAGGTGAATTTGAAGATGCTCTTCTGGAGAGAGGTTTAGAAAGTAAGTTACCTCAAGCTTTATCAATGAATGGCTATAATCCTTTCTTTATTATCCAAAGGTGAGAACTAACAACTCACCCTTCTACATCATGACAGTGGGTTTTACAAAGAATGTAGACATGATTACACTTTGATAATGTGTATTTGAAACACTGTGAGAGTACTTAGCAGTTATGAACACTGATATGACTGTGTCAGATCATGGATTCCAGCATGGCAAGAGTAGAAGGTAGGTGCTTATCCGAAGTAAGGCAGTTCTGGTCATGTGCAGATGCAGAATTCTAAAGTCCTAGTGAAAATTGGCAGTGGGCTAAACAAGGATTTGCCTACTGCAGTTCAGTGATCCTGGGATGAAAGGCTGCTAAGTTGTTATTAATAAGATTGTGGTTTTACACTAAACCACCTTCCTTATTTCACTAACACAGGCTTCAGAATGGACAGACCTCAATAACTGCTAGTCAACTCCCATTCAGCAATAATGCATCAAAAGCTCACTGTCAAGAAGATCTACTTCTTTTGGTATATGAAAAAGTAAAGGGCGTTTTGTTCATGGTCTAGATAATGTCTAGTCCAGTTTAAAAGGCAATTTATACTTGATTTCATTTTTATTATTATTTTCTAAATAAATGGTCCCTTTAAATATATCAAAGTAAGTATGTACAGTAGCACTATCTATTATTATCATATCATAGCTTATTTTATTGTAAAAAATATAAATAATTTGGCTTTCACATTGTATGTTCTTCAAGTTAATTTAATTCTAAATAGCTTAGTTCTAGTAAATCATTCCCAACAGCCAAGGTGTTTCACAAACATTATGCTCAAGTCATGTATGTCATGACATTTTTATATGTACAATTGCCCACTTGACTGCTCTAGTCATCTCACACAAATTTGAGTGCCTCAGATTAATTTAGAAGAAATTGTGTTTTGTAGCTTGTGTTCTTAGTCCACTGTTGCAAGAGAAGCTACCAGCAATCCTAACACTCTTCATTATTTAGAACATACCTGAGGACTTTTAAGTCCTCAACTATGTGGTTAATACCTTGACTGATCTAAATCCTTTCATATTATTGCAACATGGAATGTTAGCAACTTAAATCTATCCAAGAAGGAATGAGCATAGTATTGTAAATAGAGAATTTGTATTGATATATGAAATGTGCATAAAGCTGTCTAATCAAATGACATGCGCACATCATTCTTTAGTATTAAGACTAAAGGTTTTAACTTTGTGAAAGCTTATGAACAGAAATGCTCAAGATTTCTACCTGTACCCGTAGAGATAATTCCACTTAAATCAAGGAGAATTACGTGTTATGAATCAACACAGAGCTGGGACTTGAAGCTCTGAGTAGAGCTTCCAAGATACAGTATGAGTCTTCCTATCTAAATATATCCAAACAGCGCTTTCTTTTGCACTCTGACAAGTAGGCTGAAAAACTAAGATATTTTAAAAGTTCTCAAGATATTAAGGGAGACTGAAAGAGATTTACCCCAAAAATCAGCATTCAAACACTGAGGACAGTCACTTTCAAAGTGCTATGCTCAGGCTCAGCTACTGGCTGCAGCTCAAAGTAAGAGATTTAAACCTAGGTGTCCTAACTTGCCCTGACCACAGAGATAGGTATTTCTCGATTGGTCCAGATTTGATTAAAAATTCTATCCTGGACCCAAAAACCCCCAACACTTCATTATGAAACTTTTATTGAAAAGAGATACATTTCTGTGAAAAGCTTTGGTTTAACCAAGTCAACATTTTCTGATGAAAAATGTTTTGTCAAAATTATTCTCACTAGAACTGCGTGAAAGAGACAAGACGACAACTTATTATGACATTGTTTAAAAGATACCTACTCTTTTGCTTCCCATTTGGCATCAGAATCACCTTAGAAAAACCTGTGTGATTGTGCAACATTTGGAAAGTATCACAGTTTCCGAGAATGACATTTTAGTTTATGGGAAATCTCATAAAGAATGTTAGCTAAGTTTAGAAGTAGCTTAGAAAGAAGGCAAGGTGGATGGACTGCAATTAAACTAAAAGAATTGTATGCATTGACAGGTTCAGCCTTTGCCATATTAAGCCTGTAATGGCTTTGCAATTAGGTGGAAAGTCTAATGATTCAAAAGCTATCTCTTAAAATTATATTGCAACTAAAACTGACAAGACAGAAAGGAAAGAATACTGTGTAGAAAAGCTTCACCCATCACTACAGTTAATCACAAGGCAGGAGAAATCACCTATGAAGACATCATTGAAATGCCCTGTCCAAAACAAATTCCTTTATCTCCAATTTTATCACTTCTAAAGTTTGAAGAACATCCAGTTCAGTCAAAACCTTTTCAGTTCTCATAGCTCTAAACCTCTCAGAATAACATTTTAAAATATGTAAGATTTTTACTCAATCTGTTCTTAAAGCCAATGCTTCATATGACTTTCTTAAAATATGGTATAGATCTGACATAAAGCACACAGAATTTTGTGTGTGAGAGGGCATTCTGGTTACAGTAGCTGTTTTTCTGGGGGGACAGTGGAACTGTTCTGTCAAATTTTAAGCAACACGGACAAGTGAAAGTTTGTTTCATACCAAATGCCAACACAAAGCATGTTTGAAAGAGAGTCTACAGACACACAGACATTTGCAACAGACTTAAAATGTCATGTTAGTTTCATGCAATGTCCAGATAATAAATAAAGACATTATTAAGGTCCTTCGTCTGACAAAGATGGCTCACAGAACTGATGAGATTTAAAAATCCATTGTGGAATAAGCATCAGAGGAGCCCCTAACGATGAGGGCTGGCAACTTGTCAAGGAATTCTACTGGTTGTCTTAATTCATGATGACACAGCAATGTGTTTGGGTTCCATTTCTATTGTCCTGCTAACTCAGCACAAGAATAAGAATGAATTAAAATATTCATTAGTGTTCTTGTAAACAAGTATACTATTTCCTCACTTTAAGCCAGTGCCAGCTCAATTATTTTTAAAATTTTGCACTCCATTTTTTCAGTCCAGTACCTTAAATAGGATTAACAGACTGTGTGGCTCACCTTATTCCAAACACAAAGCAGTTCTACTCAGCTGGAGACAATATTGCAGGATATTGACATGATGGAGGCAATGAAGATCCATAGGGAAGTAACAAAGCGATGTCTCAAAAATGCCTGCAAAATCAATATTCCGAGTCTTTTATTAGTGTGACAAACAGGAGACAGAACGAAGCTGCCCTAGGCACTGAGGCCTTTCTAGGGTACCGATGAACAAGTTCTACTAAGCTGAACACTTGGGGAATTACCACTTATTAAAGCCTTGTGAATCAAATGTGCTTTGACAAGTTAACGTGCACAGCTGGGCCATTCTGCCTTCCTACTTCCACTGCTGTATATTCAACAGGTTTCAAAATGATACAACATACGTTTCTATAATGAAGAAAGATAACACTGTTTAGTCACAGAATCACAGGTTTGGTCTGGAAGGGACCTCTCCAGAGCATCTAGCTGTAGCAGGGTAAGCTACAGCAGGTTGCCCAGGACCATATCCAATTGACTTTTATCTCCACAGATAAAGAACTCCACAACCTCTCTGGGCAAGATTCACAAAGGATATTCTTTCACAGCTTCCTACAAACAGCCAGCCAGCTGCCACAGCAACATCCACAGCATCCACAAGCAGTTGACTTTGCCATCTCCTTCTGCTGCCATGGCAGATCCCCACCCCTCATTCCTACTAAGTCCTGCTCTGAAAACCCAGGACCCCACCAAGTTGAGGCAGACGTGGGGGATATCTCCATCAGGGCTGACACCAGTGGGGCAGGGCTGCAGGTGTGTCAAAGCACAGTGTGTCCACATCCTTGCTCCTCACAGAGGCTCCAGTGCTCAGTATGGGTGCTGTGTAAAGAGCAAGTGTAGCTTATTTGCAAGTATAGTTTATATATAGAAGGGACTAAGCATAAATACTACATAATACCGCTTCATTCAGACTGTAATAATGCAATGAAGAAGCACCTGACTTCTCAGTTTGAAACTTGTAGATTTTGACGAGTAAATGATGAAGGTGTAGGGGAGAAGGCAAACAAGTTTTGAACAGCTGAAAACTATTTTTGTAATAAAATTATAATTTTCAATAACCCCACTTTGCTAATTAAGTATCTATGTTAATAAAAGAGAAACAAATTCGGTCTGGGTAGAATGAGGAGAACGTGAGTCTAAAGAGAGTTCAGAAGAGTGAATAGCAGTGTAATAATTGTAACATTTCTTTGATCTTATCAGAAAACATTGTTGTGAATATTCATGTAATGATTTTATTTTTAGTTCATTTAATGAAACCTGTCTCAGATGTAACTATTCAGAAAAATAGCTATGTGTTAGTTGGAAACTGAATCAATGTCAGAAAGTCAATGTCATGGGTTGTCTCATTATATGCAATGTGATATCAAATTTGCCCTGAAAGTTACATACTTACACTAGGTGTTATCCAATCCACAGACAACGCATGACAGCTAAGGCCAAGTAAATCAAAGTTTTCTGATATCAATCTTCTTCAAGAGCCTGTCTTTTTCATAATTAAGTACATTATACATTCATTGTTAAAATTACAGAAACTGTCCTGGGATCAGGCAAAAAAAGATTGGTCTCCTCTCAAGGTGAGTACCCACATAAATAGTTGGCTACATAATCAGTTTCACTTTTATACTTTCTCCTTCTGTCCTGTAAGTCTTGATTTATGATATGTACAGTGACACTGTTTCAACTAGGGGATTATAACTGCCCCATTACAGAACCATTGATTGATGCAGATTTGCCCTCGGCAGAGAAGAGATCTGAACTGAGGTCCCATACATCCTGAACAGATGTTGTAATGACTAGGATGCCTTGAGGACATGGTGTGGCATCTGCCCTACTGCCACCATTTCATTCTCCTCTAAACATAATACTTGGTTAGAAGGAAGGATTATAGGTGACAATCTTCAGGGTTAGGGTCTGGGATAAAGGCACAGGTGGAACAGAAGACCACTCAGAGTCCTAGTGTGAAGACAGGAGTCCTCAGCCTTTTCAAGTGGCTATCTACTCATTATTTCTTAAGCTGCACCTGTTTGCTGACTTTATGATCAGATCCTGTGCTGAGGTACCTAGCCCTAATCATGCTGTCTGAAGGCACAAATGTTACTCAAAATCTTAGATAATAGCCAGTTACCTTAAAAAGAGGCAAGGCAGCATCTGACTCTTATTGCTGAAATTCTTTTTTGATCCTTTTATTTTATTTTTTCAAGAAGAGTTGAAGCTGGTAAAGACCTCTGGATATTGTCTAGTCCAACCTCCTTGCTGAAAGCAGGCTTGATCACAGCAGGCTGCTCAGGACCTTGTCCAGGCTGGTTTTGAGTATCCCCAAGGACGGAGACTGCACAACGTAATTGCACAACCTATTCCAGTGTATGATCACCCTCACAGTAAAATATTTTTTCTTATGTTTAAGTGGAATTTTTCTGTATCTGAGTTTGTGCCTACTGTGTCTTTTCCTTTCACTGTCTGTCTTCCCCGCTCAGAACTCATTGATGACACCTTCCCCTCACTCCTTCTCTTTTTTGAGGATGAACAATCCTAGCTCTCTCAGCCTGCCCTTGTACAACTGACGCTCTAATTCCTTAATCACCCTCGTGGCCCTTTGGTGCACTGTGTCCAGTACATCTCTCTCTCTTGTACTGGAGAGAGAGATGGACACCTCTCTCTTGAACTGTCTTGTACGACCTCTTGTGGAAGCTCAGCACAGGACACAGCACCCTAGATGTGTCTCACCCGTGCTGAGTACAGGGAAATGATCCCCTCCCTCAATCTGTTGGCAATGCTCTGGCTAATGCAGCCCAGGAGGCTCCTTGCTTCCGTTGCTGCAAGAGCACATTACTGGCTCATGGTCACCTTGATGTCCACCAAGACTCCCAAGCCACGTTCTGCTAAGCTGCTTCCCAGAGAGTTGGCCCCCAGTTCATAATGATGCAGAGGTTATTCCTCTGCAGGTGCAGGACTTTGCACTTCCCATTATGAACTTAATGAGATTAGTGTTCTGTGAGAGACATTTCATCCAAAGCCACCCTTCAGAATGGACATAATTCTGTAGCATGCATATGGAGGCAACACCTTCAGAATCAAATAGGTCCACTGCCCTATGAAAAAACAGCCTTTCCATAATTCAGAATTTCCTTCCACCCCACCACCTCCCACTGTCCCATGCTCTCCCTGCCCCCCTCCCCCCCAAAAAAAAAACCCAACCAAACCAGCCAAAGCTGAAAATCCCAAAGGAAAAACTATTTTACCAGCAAGATTTCAGTAAATCACCCATCCACCTTTGGAGCCTTCCAAACAAAATGGAATTGCTGCTTTTTGCAATTTACTGTTGGCCACTCTACCTTCTAGTACCAGCTTAGATAGAACACAACTGCACTCGCTGCTCTATGATTGAGATAAGTTCTTAACAATACATTTGTAAAATGTTTATGCCTTGCCTCACCTTCAAAACGAACATTTCATCAAAAAGCTCTGGATACTTTACAGAAAAAACATCAACCATTCATGCTTCCAGCAGAAACTAGGGAAATGAGATGTTGGAACAATTGTCAAAGAGCTCCTCAGGTATTTATTGGCTTCGTTAGCAACAAAAGTCAGCTCTCAAAATGCAACCTGGTATACTGTACCTCCAGACAATACCACCTCTTTCTTCTCCTACAGGAGGGTTTGTGAAGAAGGGGTGAGATTTCCAGAAAATGCCAAGAAGACACATAGTTAGACACTTATGCCCTTGTCTCTCCAGTGCGAATTAAAACATTGAAGGAAATAATGATCAACATAGTAACTCCATAGGTGGCTTCGGAGCACACTGTTTTTAAGACAGGACCATGAACGGGCCAGACCTGCAATGATGCTTTTTCTCATGAATGGGTAGTTGCTGAGTGTATATACAGACATGTATAGGATACCTTGATTTCTCTCTTCCAGAGATCTCAGTGCAGGGAAACTACCTGCTACAGGACTGAAAAAGACGCCAGAGTGACCAAAAAAAAATTAGGTTTTTGTGATTGTACACTTGCTAACACTTGTACGATGTGTAAGTTATCAAATCGCGGTATGTCACTGAAGGAAAACATAAAAAGCAATCCGAGAAAAAAAGAGACAAAATGGAATAAATTCCCAGATGAGTTGTTTATTCTTTCCTTGCTTTAGATCTGTTGTAAAAGAATTGCTTATATTTCTGGTTATGTGTCAAAAGCAGTTTTTTCTGGACAGTTTGGAACAGCTACTGAATTCAGTGCTCCTTTCACTTGAATACACAAAATGAAACTAGACCTAACCCACAACAGACCTGATTAATAATTTATGTAATCTCCAAGACAGAAATTTACTCATAGTTATGATTTCATATCCCTCTTATTCTTTATCTATTTACTGTAATGAAAGTAATTTGCCATATTTGGATTTATTTCAGGCTAGTTTGCTGTTTCATGTTCTGATTTCTTTCCTAATTTATTTAAAATAACTCACCTTCTTAAATTATCCATGTATGCAAGTTAGTTATTTCTGTTCTTGCTGTCAAATGCAGTATATTGCATCACTGTAGCTCAGGTAATGACTCACTTCTGAATGATTTGGTAATTTGCTTAACTCCAGACACTTTCAATAATAGCATTCCAGATACCCCCAATTTTTTTTTCCAAACAAGTGAAGGTTGCTAAGTGACAGAAACGTACTTATCTACCACATCAGTTGTAGGCATTTCAGTGCAAAAAAACAATCTTACACACCCACACCATAAAAATAAACATTTTATTAGTACATGCTGTAAAGTGCTGTATTTCATTATAACCCAATCTTAGTTCTGATATTTGGGCTTCTTGCATATCAACAATAAAGTGGTTTATTTAATCTCAATATTTTAAGCATCTAAGTGAGAATGCAGTAATTTTACAAAAGTTTATTTAATGTTTTGGTCATCTATAGCTAGGATTTATTGAAAAAAAATGGCAGAAACATTTTGATATTCTATTGGTGCCAATTACCTATAAAAACTTCAGACTTGCCTTTGACACAAAGTGGAATTAAAATGCATCTTTAAGTCTTTCTCCTTTCATGCTTTTTCTGCATTTTAGTGTAAAGTCTATAAATAATATTTGGTCAGAATGATAATGTGGATGTTGTGACAACACATCAGTTACACAGACAGGTACAAAAATGTTTGTATTGGCAGTGTATTTCCACTGTCACTCTCTTGCTTTTTTATGTTTGCCTTTGCAAATAATTGGATAGGTTAACACAGCTGTCAGTTCACAACTTTACGTATTTTGTTTTATGAGGTGAGGATTTCCCATAATTTCTGACAGCTTTCATGTTAAATCAAAAACATATACAGCTTTTCAAACTCTCTATATATCAAATAATAATGTAATTAGCGGGAAATTAAAGTCAGAAAAAACCCCAGTTAAATTAATAATGGCTAAGAAAAAAAACCACTATTAACTGGTAGCTTGCATCTGTTACAGAAAGAAGATGAGTGAAAAGGCGCAGTCTATGAGTAACACGATAGCTATAGATTTGTAATAACCAGGAAAAGCACTCATCAGTGTGAGTACCTGGCACATAGACAGAAGAATGCAACAAAGTGACATGACTCAGCTTGGGCCACTGAATGGTCCACAGCTTCCCTCTAAATATATTCTGTCTATGCATTAAGAGAATTGTGGACAGTTCTTAAGGACCTTACTTTTACTGACCTTGAAAAAAGCCTGTTGCATGAACATGTATCAAAATCTATCCCTACCAAAATTTTAAGTACTTTGTAAATAAATACTTTTACTGAAATACTGGGTGAGAACTAAGTTCCTGATCCCATAGTTTGATATATGCAGTTCTCTCCCATTTAGACCCAAATATGATTTCTGTTATTGAAGGACTGAACTCACCCTCTAAATTATAATTTGACAATTAAATCAGCATGTGTCTACACACTCTGTCTCCCTTCCTCCTTCTTTGTCATAAATACAATCATTTTCTGCTTAATGCGAACAAACACCAAACCCCTCCCTATTAAATAGATGGTCAATATTATGGGCACTAAAGAAGGCATTAAAAAAATCATTGAGGTAGGAGCTTAGCTGAAACACTGGGGTTTTTTCCAACATGGCCTAAGATTAGTAGATACGAAGATAGCAAATCTTCTCACAAAATCTAACTAAAAATGTTGGTTTCCTTTAACCATGAATCTGTATCACCTGACCAGTCTCCACTGATGTCTTCTCAAGGAAGAGGGAACAAAATCGCAGCTCCTTTGCATGTTTTCTGATACTTGCTATGGTTGTTAAAGAGTTGCTATGTATTGTTATCAGCAGACATATCAAGTCTCTTAACTACTTTGTTGGAAATGTAAATGCTTAAATAAAGATGAAGATCTTACTTTCTTAGTGTAACCTCCACCACTCTTTCACTGAAAATGCTGTTGAGATAAAACAAGCTGACGAACGTAGCCCTTCTATGTAATTAATGTTTTTAACACTGTAAAATAATATGGATGCTATTCTTTTACATCTATTTTACTCATATTTATCTCAAAATCAACAGATCTAAACATTAATGTGCATTCAGAGTTTATTCTGTTATTTCTTTAAAATCAACATTTAGAATCAAATGAAGCATTTTTCTGTATCTAAAGCCAAAACTCAATTGTTGGCTTGAATATTAGTGGTTGGTAATTCATTATTAAGTACACTGAAACAGTACTTTTTACTAAAAACTCCTCTTTTCAAAGTAAATAAGCAAACTCAAAAAGAACGGAAAGTCTCTCTGCAAAGATGGAAAGAATGCTACCTTCCTCTTACCATGTACATGCTCGATGCTAAATGACTGTTAGGATTTATTCTCTGTAGGCTGCACCTGTAGTAGAGGTCAGCTTCACTGCACATGCTTTACAGGTCTGACATCCCAGCAGAAAGCAGCGGTGCGTATACACATCATGGGCAAGCTGTCTGACACATAGATACAGCATACAACAGGCTTCAATCTATGCCTGCTTCCAGTCAATGCAAACATTTTGCTTGTCATTTCAGCTGGAGCAATGGGATACCATATCTTAAATTGCTTTTATATTATTTTAATTTCCTTGTAGTTAAATAGTTAAAATATATTATTCAGCTGTATCTTCAATACTCACAGCTGAAATGGAAATGAAATTTTATTTCATATATACAGAAGACTGCTTACTTTACATGTTAGTCCTCGAACTGCAATGAACAGCAGCACATCATGCTGAGGTATTTTTGTTGCTTAATACTTATTTACATTTGCTCCAAGAATAGGAAATTTGAAAGTCCTATTTTTCAAAAAAAACCCTCATTATGCAGTAGTATTTTACAGCGTCAAAATGAAATAATACTTCAAGATACCAAAGGAGCTATGGAATTTATATTGACTTACAAAGAAAATCCAGTGTCTGAATCAGGGGTAGAAGGTATCACAAAGATTTAGTCTCTAATTACAAACTAATAAAAAAAATGTTCTTATAAATGACATGGGGGAGAAGAATAAAGCTTACCATGTTGCCTTAATGCTTGAGCTGTATTCTATTCTAGTTTTTAAATGTAATAGAAAATCCCACTGAAAATATGGGAAAATCACTTCTTGGAAGGGGATGTTGTGCAGGTACCCAAATGATAGTTAAAGATTCATCTCTATGAAGCGTACTAGAATACATCAGCCTACTGCCTTACCAGTTCAGGATGCCAACTACTCTGGTAGAAAATCAGATCTGAAATCAAAGCGATTACATTGATGATGTCCTCAATGGTGCAAAACTCAACTTTGTTCCAAGTGTTTAGTCAAGTGCAGCTGTACTACAAAAATTCCCTACAGACTTGTCTTGTGAATAACGCATCATTCATATACAATTTTAAGTCCAGGTATTTAAGTGGCAAACAATCAGACAAACCTAGAGCTACTGAAGGAATATGGATCTACTTTTTCATGGTAATTTTATTATGCAAGCAAAACACAGGAGGAGACTACTGGGACGTTTTGCAACCAAGCTCCTCTAACAGTCTGCCAGTCCTGCCTGTACTCAGAACGTGACTACCTTCTGCAGAACTTAAAATATTAATTCCAGGACATTGCTATGGAGACTCCGAACAGAAAAGCTCAACTACCTGGTCCCTCTTAAAACATTTCAGTTTCTTATTATTACTGTTACATGGCACACATGTGGACTGGAGCCCTCTAGATGGGCTTCACATCAACGTGTTCCTGGCTTGGGCTTCACATCAGCATGTTCCTGGCTCTACAGCGACAGAAACTGCGTGCCAACAGACCCTGTAAGGACCACGGGTGGCTACGGAAGGAGCGATGTTTCCACTAACACCTAAGGCCGTGCCTAGGCAGAACACACCGCGGGCACTTCGAGCCGCACCGTGCAGGTGAGGGGGCGGGAAGAGGTCCCTGGGCCCCTTCTCCTGCCGAGACTCCGTCCGAGGGGCCTCCGGGCGGGCGCCACCTCTCCCCCTGCCCCTACCCCTCTGCTGAAGGCTGCGGGGAGGCGCTGGGGCTGAAGGGGGCTCTGACCCTGCAGAGCCACAGGGCTCGTCCCTCTGCTCGGCGCCTGCCCGCCGCACGGCCCCCCACCCCCGGCAAGACTAGGAGCAGTTGCTGCGGGGACAGTCCCCCCGCGGCTCCTCCCTCCCCGCCGCCAAGGGTTAAGTCCGGAGAGGCGAGCGAAGGAGCGGGGCGAGGCGATGTTTGCCCGTGGGGCGGGGGCGCTCCCCCGGCGGGGACGCGCAGCTGGCGCGGCGCCGGGGGAAGGACCGCTCCGTGCGCTCTTCACCTGTGGGCGTGACCGCCGTCCCCCCCCTCCTCCTCCTCCTTCTTTTTACTTCAAGGGCCGGCGCTGCTGTAGCGGCAGAGCCTGAGCGGAGCTGGTGGTGTGCGGGAAAGAGGAGACCTGCTGCCGCTGCCGATCCTCCTAGTAAAGTGTCCCGCCTGCCGCGGATCCGGCCGCCCTTCGCGCCTCCGCCCCGTCGAGCCCGCAGGACCGGCCGGGAGGGGAGACCAGGCTGGACTCGCCGGGGGTGACGGAGTGGGCCGGGCTGTCCGTCTCCGCTGCCGTCCTCAGCCGTTGGCGGGCACCGCCGCTTCCCGCTCCTCCGCCAGTGCTGGGCGCGCATCGCCCTCGCCCCGCGGAGCTGCCAAGAAGAGTCTTTCCCCGCGGGCTGGCGGTGGGGGCCGCCGCGGTGCCCTCGCCCCTCCGTGCCCGCCCGGCCATGCTGCCCTGGGCTGGGAGGCGGCGGCGGCCTGAGCGGGGGTCGCCCTAGAGCGGCGGGCGGGCGGGGGAGGCCTCCCCGCGCTAGCACCGCCTGGGCCCGGGCCCCTGCCTGCGGAGGGCTGCCTTCCGAGGGAGGCGGCAGGAAAAAGGGCAACAAGAGAAACAACTTCTGCAAATTAAAAGAGGAAAAAGAAAAAAGGGGACTCGCTCGTGGGACATCCTCAGAGCTCAGCATCACGCCAGGCATCCGAGTCCCAGTAAAACCCACCACGCTAGTGAGTCTCACCACAGGATCAGGAGGAAAGCTGGCTGCAGCCGCTGCGCCAAGGTCCTGCATGCTTTAGAGTCGCCTTGGCTTTCTGGCTGGAAGATGGTGCCTGCAACAGGACCATGTTGCTGCTGACGAACCGCGGGGTGGTTGGAAGATGCCTTACTTGAGGATTACACGTGGAGAAAGGCCATCAGTCAAGGGCTGGTGAAACTGTCTGACTTGCCCCCCCACCGGGGAAGTGGCTTCAATGGCTCCATCTCCCAGGAGAAGCAGTAGGAAAGATGCCAACGCCTTGCCAAGCATGTCCTCAACTTTCTGGGCTATCATGATCCTGGCTAGTCTCCTAATCGCTTACTGCAGTAAGTACATATTTGTCCTGGTGCTTTTGCTGGGCATAAATCCGCGCCCTTGCCATCTGAGGTAACGCTTCTGGCAAAGGCCAGGCTCTGGAGCTGGCAGGCTGGGTACTGTGCCTTAGACTTGCCACCTCATCACTTCTCTTCCCACCCCCCCCCCCCCCCACCCCCCCATGGTGAAGTAGATAGACTGTCACTTTAATACATTTGTTTCTGACGAGCTTGAGATGTCCTTGGGATGTAGGTAGATGTGGCATTTCAAGTCCAAACAGAAACATCTCTTGGACCTTGGGAACAAACTTCTTAGTGGTAGTGACAGTGATCCACTGTTAACTGTTTGTTATCAGATGTTACCAGCTCTCTCCCAGACTGCTCCCTCGCTGTACAAACTCTCCTACTCCTGTCCACCTTCCATGAACAGGAGCTGTTTTGCTTATGTTCATTCCTTTAGGAAGGACTTACTTAGTCAAGTGACGAATGTCTTAACATCACTGGGATCCTACATGATTCTCTGACTGTGAAATTGCAGTGGAACACCCCAGCACTTGCTTAGCATATCCTCAGCAGTTCAGTAAGCCTATGCTATCAATTTTATCGCTGCATCACAGGTTATCAGTAGTTCTGTATATTCTTTTTCAGGCTTGATAGATTGTCCGTTTATCACAGAGTGACAGATAAGGTATCTGTGAGGTATTAAGTGCCTGGTCTATTAATACTTCTAAGGGTCTTTATTTTTCCTTGTTAGTTATTTTCTCTCAGCAAGAATAATTTTCAAGCAGTTACATAATATAAATACAGTTAATGTCTGTATTTCTGTGGGATGTAAGTTAGTCCATAGTACCAGAGTGGGAATCTTTCAAAGAGAATAGAAAAAGCAGTTTCTATACAATAATAAAAAAATAGGTAATTTATCAGGAGGGACCTGCACAACTCTACACTGTATTTTCCCAACCTGAGCTGAATGTGGTCTGTAATTTACCCATAGTGCATATTCCTTTTATTAACTGTAGCAGAAAAGTCTTTGCACAAGGCTTGTCTTGGTGAGCTGTAATAGGTGTAGGTTATGATGAATAGGAAATGGATTCTGGTTTTCAGGAGCATGCCTGCTGCATTTCTTAACCCTCTATTCCATTCCCTCCAACCGTATTATATTCATTTTTTCAGTGTAGTGGTTTTTTTTTTTTTTTCTGAAACAAGATTGTAATTGGCTAAGATAACCTTTGATTCACTTTTTTACATGTTATAAGGACTCCTCATACTGACATCAGTGAAAGAGGCTTATTCTGAAAGGAGTAACATATTTTGTAATTATTTTTTGTAATTTAGCACATTTTGCATTACACTTCTCAAAAATCATACGAAATGGGCCACACATAAATAATTTTATTTTGTAGATAGTGCCATGTTCAGTGTGCTAATACGGAGAGTATACTAACCAACATACTTGGGTTTAAAAGAATTTATGTGCATACTGGGAGATAAGTGACTCAGTAAATGCATATTACAGGATGAATAGTTCAAGTGTAAAGGGATTTCAGCTGGATATTAGTAATAGGAAATATTTTATTAAGTTTGTTCTAGAAATGTCTGGAGGGTCCCAGGCTTTTTATGAGAAGATATGAGTTCTGTGCAGATATCTTCTATCAGCATAGCCTCAGAAAGGGTTAACTGTAAACTCTGAGGCCTTAAAAATTACTTCTATTCAACAGTGAGACGTTTGACAACATTCTGTTCTAAGGAATGGAGTTGTCCACTTGAATTGTTATATATTGTTCATTATTTTTTTGCATTGTTTACTGATACTGAACAATGCAAATGTTAGCTGATAATATGAAGGCAGTTTCTGGTGTGCTTAAATGACCAGTTGCTAATTAGTTCTCAGCCAGTGTAGATGGTGTTCCTCAAACATGTAGTACGCTCTTCATTCCATATAGTGCTGAAAAGCACCGTGCAGCTTAAAATATGCAGTGTCAAAACACTCCACCATTTATGTAATGTCTCACTGATTTGACAACTGCAGTTCCAAATGTTAATGAAGCACCATGAACATTTTCTGTAGCGGTACTATTTGAAAAACTGCAAAAGATGTTTTTGCTCTGTGGAAATGGTGAAGATGTTTAAAGATCAAGGAAAAAAAAATGTGAAGCTATTTCTAGGTAAAGTAGTACAGCAAATTTAATTTTTAAAGGAATTCATAATCTAAGGTGTATTCAGGTTTGGGTTTCTTTCTTTTTTTTTTTTATCTGATGCCTTATTTTTCGAAGAAGAGCTTAACCGGGGAAGGGGGATGGGGCTCACTTATGTTTCAAAAATAACAGCCTTGCCATATTTCTTTGTCAAGTTCTTTTATTTCCTGCATAAGGTGTTCTGTATTTTTTCATGCACCTTATATTCAGGTATATGGAAATATATCCACTGAAATCTCTGGTATCAAGCAGACTTCTGTAAAAAACAAAAATCCCCAATACAGGTGAATGCATTATTAAAGTAATTACAGGAACCTCATATCTGATTATCTCCCACTGTATCATTTTACTACATTTGTATCAAACTCTGCAGCTCAAAAAAAAAAAAATCAGAACTTTTACATATTTCCATTTTTTTTTTTTTTTGCACTATAAATAAAACTTTTGATCTACTTCGCTTATTTTAATTTTTAATCTATTGGTCTGACAGAGTTTATGCCTGAATCAGTTATATGAATGTTTCTTCACCTTCCCTCAATTACTTTGAATCTTGTTTCTGGGAATGTGTTTGTTCTACAGTAGTCATCCTTATTACTGGGAGCAACCAGTAAACCACATATTCTGAATTCCACTTGACACATAAGCATATTTATAGAGCATGTTCCAGATGTATATGTACAGTCTGTTAGACTTTCATTTATACTCTAATTTCTGAAGCCCAATTATGTTCTCTTTGACATGGTAAAATAATAAACTGACCATTTTTTCTTTCTTAAATGTTTAGATTATACTTAGGGATAGTGGCTCCATCCTATGGTGGAAGAGAAACCTGCATCAAATCAATTAGGTTAGTTGCTATAGTGATAAATATAATGTAATATTCTCCTCCTGAGGAAAAACAACCTGATTTGGTAGGTTTTCAACAGGAGAAGACAAAAATGAAGTAGTGGAAATAGGTTGTTTAAAGTCCTTGGTGTGACGGGCAAGGCATTTGTTTACTTATGAGAAGCATCAGTAAAAAATAAAAACAGTCTCAGAAGGCTGCCTTGTACAGGGTGACCACCTTCAATGGCAGTTCAGAATTAGAGGAATTGTGACATATTTGGATCCTAGACATGCATGCAGCATACTTGTGTAATCCACAGTAGAAGGCCAGAGAGAAGTCCTCTGTGTTGTAAAGGTACATTGAATAGCTGCTTTTTTTTTTTCTTTCTGTAACTTGGATTTACATTTCTCCATGTTAGGAAGTTTGGTCAAATTAAGGAAATTTTCTGTGGCATCACAGCTGCATGCTACATCAGAAATCTAAATAATGTGGTTTTTATTCAGCATTATTTCTTAGTACACTTACTCAGTTTTGAATATTACAGCTTTGCCGTAAATACTGAGGTGCTTTTTGTACATAAATAGTAACTTTTTAAACAACATATGATTCAGCTTTGGCAGAGTTGTGGCTGTTAAAAGCTTTTGGCTTTCCTTGTTTTGTACAGTTTTGTAAGCATATGGAATAGAACTTTAGACCCCTTTGGTGTTACAGATTTTGCTGTTCTCTTAAGGTAATATTTACAAGGTCAAGCAAATGGGTTGTTTGAAAGGAACTACCAAAACTCAATGGTACTTGGGAAGTTCACCTTCTTGTTTTAAATACTGTGTATGGAAGAGAGCAATATGAAGCCCGGTATCTATACTGACTAAATGGTGATAATACTAGGAAAAAAATCCAAAACGCAAAATACTTCCCATAACTCTACAGTTCTGCATTGTAAGTGCAAGGTCTTTCACAGTAATGAGCAATGGAAAGAGTAAATGTTATGCAAAATGCAGATAATACCCATGAAAAATAATATATGGACCTTGTCTTAAATTGAGATGCTGTTGTTACACTTTGGGTGGACAGTGCTCCTTTGAGAAGTACCTTTTCATCGCCCCGTTCTGGAATTGCTTTCTGACTAGGAGACACAGCCTACTGTGGTTTCTAGGTCTTATTGTGCCATTATGCTATTTGAGACTGCCAGCAGGGATGGTAACTAGCTGTGACTGTCTCCTGGACACCTCTCCAATGGGAACTACCATAACATCATGCATAGGTAGGCTACAGAATCGCTGTTAGATGATAAATGATCACTGCTGATTTGCGTTGGATGCAAAAAAGTTACCTCTGAGTGAAGGCCTACAGCTGCTGTTACTGATCACTTTCTCCATTTTTTACAAATGAAAAAGATTTTTTTTCATCTGTCCAAACTAATATGTAATTTCATGTTTTTTACAAGAATTACTGTGCGTGTATTTTTCCCAAACTCTGCAGACAGAATAAATGTGACATATAGAGCAACCATCATTATTCATTAACTGTCCTTATTTTATTCAGTCTAGTTTGTTTATAAAAGAAAAAATGCTTTTATGACATTAAATAAGAAAAGCAAGATAGTAAAATTTTGTCTCTTTATATAACATCTCAGCTGCTTCTTAAAAAGAAGGTTCATTTTTTGAATTAAAACCAGTGCTTTGAACTTCATAGCCTCTACAACCTGTCAGTGTGAGTAGCAAACTGGCATTGAGATTGTCTCACCAGTTATGCTGTAGTCTGTCCAGATGATATATTGCATAGAAGTTGTTGACATCAACGTAAGAAATGGCGTCTTGTTGCTTTTAATGTTGAATTCAACCCTTTAAAGCTAAGTAAGCACCACTTACAATTTCTCAAATGGATTCTCAAATATACTTCCATTGCAAGTATTCCACTGATATAGATGTATATAGTGGGAAACAGGTGGGGAGGACGAACTGTAAAGAAATGGATATTTTCAATTAAATGTGTGGCAGAGGAATCCCATGTATTTCAGGAGGGTTGATAGGGGTTGAGACCTCTTTGACCTGTTTTTTTTCTCTGTTTATGCAATGTACTGTATTGTTCATACCATATACTATGGAAAGAGTATGGGAAGCATGGAGTGGAGCCCCTCTGCTCTCTAGATTATATCTTTTACTGGGGCTCCTTTAATATTTCATTGCTTAGTGACTCCATTGAGGTAGTAGTAAGTCCTTCACTGAGATTAGCCTTATGTGTGGGTATTTTCCCACTCTTTATTCTCTGTTAGATGCTGGGGGTATGAAATCTCTCAGGTTTTAGATGTGATTTAGTGCTTTCTTAGTTGGGTGCTCTAACCATAAGGCTATTATGTGAAAATAATGCATCGACAGCTAGTCCAGCATCTGGTATTCCAAATAATGTTTATTAGAGGTATGCCCTGAATGTTGCCAATAACTCAAAAATGCACTTGGATACTGAACTATGTACAGAAGTGCCAAATACATAGGCAAATCTCGATAGCATTGATTAACAACAGTCTTCCTGGTCTGCATATTTTTCGTTGCTAAATTAAAACCAGAATGTTTCCATCCTTAGGCTCATATTTGACCAGGTGTGTTGTTCTGCTGTTGGGCTGGGGATTTGTTTAAGTTTCCTTTCTGTTTAAAGGGAAGTTACACTGCTTTTTGCACAGATGGCTGGCAAAATTGCTTATTGGAGATGTTTTGGGAAATCATCTCTTCATGGATATGCTTTTACATTAGTCCTGCAAACAGGAAAATGTTATGCAGTGACTATTTGAAACTATATAAACTGTAGTTAGAGTATGTTTTCCAGTATTTTTGGTGTAGAGGCTTACGTCAGAGACTTTGTGCATGTTTTTCAATAAATGGACTTTGGCTATAGTACAGGAATCACAAGTAAAATGGTAGAGGGTTTTGCATGTACGTGATGAACTATTGGTCTCCTGAAGACACTGTGGCCTGTGTCTTACTTCAGCCTCTGGGTGGACTGCTTCTTTGGACACCTTTTTTCAAACACTTGATTGGTCTCAGAAAACAGGAAAGTATCTCATGTAACTCGGCTGAGGAGCATAACTGAGTGTTTTTCAAAGAACTATATCCAGAGAGACTTCTAGATACTCATTTTCCTGTGGTTACAATTCCTTCCGAGACTGTAGGCTGATGCCTTATTTATAGTTTGATGTTCTCTGCCTCATTCCCTTGCAGCCCAAGTTAACACATGCTTTCAACTGATCCTTGTCTTTAAGAGCACTCCACCACTGGCGGCTTCTGCTCTTCCAACAGGAGAATGTTTTAACAGGGCAGGATCTTATGGTATTTTTGGTATTACATAGCTGGCAAAATAAAGCTTCCATCTTTGCCTGTGATTGCAAGTAGCAATTTGAGCTATGACCCCATTGTACAGTTTGGCGTTTTGAAGGTCCAGAACTGGGACTGCCTCTGGTTTTGTTTTGTGTGGAGGTTAATTCCAGAACATTGTTAACAGATGTGCTCTGTTTGTATCTTGTGTAACAGAAGCTGAATAAAAGCCCAGAGCAGAATGCCTAGGAGATTGGTAACATTTCAAATTGCAAGTTATATTGGTTGGATTGATTCCTGATTTTTCATCTGTTGTGGAGAAGAATTGTAGTGACCAGTTGTATTCAAGCACTGTTAGCTGACAGCCACAGCATCTGAGAGAAAAGTCCTTTAGTGTTACAGAAACAAGAGATTTGTACATATGAAAGAGAAATTTTGGGTTCTGATGTCTATAGAAACATAAAAAGGATTTCTTATTGTGTTCTTGTTAATCACACTGTAATTTATGGTGGCTTTTACCTTTGCTATTAGGATTCTCTTATTTTTTTCTTAGGACTCTAATGTTATAAGTTATGATACTCTTGACAATGTGAGATACTATTAACCACAAATGTCTGTCATGTTTGGTACTCTCAGAAGTCAGTGTCCCTTTTAGCAGAATATTTAATTTTTCCATTCAACTACACCAGTGCAAAGTTTGGCAGAACAGCTTAGCCAGATGATGAAGTGGGTTTAAGCTAAGGTCTTGCACTTTTCATTAAATGATTCAATTGCAGGCAGAAATGTCAAAATGCGGTGGGAACAGTGGCTTCTTGCATTTCTTCTGGCAGATCCAGAGGAGGGCCACAAACACATCAGGGTGTTGGAGCACCTCTCCTGTGCGGAAAGGCTGAGAGTTGTGGTTATTCAGCCTGAAGAAAAGAAGGCTCTGGCGAGACCTTATTATGGCCTTTCAATATAGGAAGGAGGTGTGTGAGAAAGGCAGATGTTTTACCAAGGCCTGTAGTGACAGGAGCAAGAGCAATGGTTTTAAATTGAGTGTAGAGTCAGATTGGACATAAGGAATGAACTTTTTACAGTGAGGGTGGTGAGGCACTGGAACAGGTTGCCCTGAGGTGGTAGATGCTCCATCTCTGAAAACATTCAAGATCAGGTTGTATGGAGCTCTGAGCAATCTGTTGAAGATGATACTGCTTGTTGCAGGGGGATTTGTTTAAATGACCTTTAAGCGTCCCTTCCAACCCAAACCATTCTATAATTTTTGTTCCCTTGCTTTAAATTAAACTAAACTAGAATGTAATGGATCCTGTGAGGTTACCTGTTACTGATAGCACTCTCTGGTGTTACTGAAAAGGTTCACAAATTTCTCCTTTTTTTTGAACCAAAATGGACTTGATATTTAGCTGTACCTTGGATAGACACTTTTGTGCAACCTAAAATGTATTTTTCTTTTTTTTTTTTTTGCATAATGAACGAATTCAAGAGTAGTTCTGTATATAGGTTTGACTTGTGAAAATATAAAATTATTTTCTGAATTGAACTAATATAATAATCTGAGTTAATCCTGAAGAGCATTTTATTGAAAAGTATCAGACAGGTGTTCCAGAGGTTTTTCAGTATACACTTTCAGCAGTGCTTTATTGAACAGTCATTTTAAGATAAGAGTATATATGTGTTTATCTATAAGTGTGCTGAATAAAAACACATCAGTATTTAAAATAAAACTGAGAGGCTTTAAAAATTGTTCTCACTGAATGTTACTTAAAGGTGGTGATTTCCCTAAAATCACCTGCTACAAGGCGTTTAACCTAACATGTCTTTGTATATCCTAACACCTGGAATATTGGTTCTTTTAAGATATTGTTTTAAAGAATTTTCACAGATGTTTAACTTTTAAATTATAAACTCCAGCTAGGAAAAAACCCAAACACATGTTGTGGATCTCAGATCCCATTGGGTTAAAAGAAATGGTTGATAAATATTTTCAATTCCATCTGAATAGGACTGTTTTTTTCTTAATTTGGATTTCTGCAGTATAGTCATCTATATTTACCATTTTAATCTCCTTTTAAAGGCAGTGGAAATGTAGACATTTTTCCAGTGCAATTTATGTGACGTTTGTCAGCTAAAAAGCAGATTAGACTACTTGCTAAAGTTTTAACATACATGTTATCACTTTAATCCAGTCCTTCGTTACAGCATCTTTAGGATGTTGCTCATTTTATTGCCAAGGTCCACATTTAATATTTAAATGGTTAATGCCAAGTAGTGGTTCAGTATTTCTGTAGGAAAGAAAAACAGGCTTGTGATACAGATTCATTAAGACTGTAGGTCAAGATATTGAACTATTGCATCAAAGGATTTGTACAAATTGAGAGATGTAGTTGGCATAAATTACTGGGATCTGAAGACATCTCTGCAAACAACTTGTATACTAAACAAGTGTTTTTTGCAATGTGCTTTGTGTTACTGTAAATTCTCCACTTTCATTGCCAGTATTTTCACACTCTGGGTACCCTAGAATTACTGTCTTTCCCCATAAAGTTGGAAACTGTATTTTAGATGAGTGTAGAAAAGGTTATCAGCTTTATCATTCTTTTTCCTATTTTTTAAACCTTTTCCATACAAAACAATATTAAACATGTTTGTGCCATGCAACCTTTTGTTGTGTGATGAATACTTTTGAATTACATTGATCTACTAGTCATTTAGGTAAGAAAAGGTTTAAAGGTGAACAATGTGTACATATGTAAGAAACTGCAGGGATGAAGAAGACTGGAAACGATTGCTTTGAATATTGGAGCAGATACAAATTGCACTGAGCATTAAAGTGCCACCCTTCAACTCCTCCTGCCCTTCCTTCTCCCTTCACCTGGAAAGTAAAAGCTAAGTATGAAAAAAGTTTGTCGTTAGTTTTATGAGGGTATCAGGCTTTATGATCTGAGTGGTTACTCCAATTCTACATTCTCCAGTGTAAGTGCTATTTTTACAGTGCTTTTCATCTGGAGAGATTTGTTGCCTTCTGTACCTAATTTTTTCTATTACCATGTTTTTGTTCAAGGAATATATTGCTGCTTTTCACCTTTTTCCATGGTATACATCTTCACGGTCTTTTTGTCTAACAGCTGGCCAAATCTGGTTCTGCTGCCTGTATAACTAGAGTTGTCTACCTTAATCCTGTCTATAAATTTAATTATTTTCTAATATAAACCTTTTTCACAATACCTTACTGAAGAGACTTTTTAACAGTTTATGGTGTTATATGGGTTGCCTTTCCCATGCTTTTGCAGAGTTCTGTAAAGTGCTGCTGTGAACTCTTCGGGTGATAAGAAGTTGCATGTACTGCCACTTATAATTATGATAAATGGATTTGAGATATTTCAGATACAATTCCAAGGAATTAGTTTAAAAGCAACTTATAATACTTGAGTTGGTGGCATTTCAGAAGTAATTCCTATGAAAGAGCTTAATGCTTATCTTTTTCCATTTTGACACTTGACAGGAATATAGGTAGAGCAGTATATTCTTTGGCACAGATATTACATTGACTTTATAAGACTGACATTGTGTTGAGCATATGTAATACCACAAGCTATTGCTTTGTGTTTTCTCAGATAGTTTATGTAGAGGAAAAGGGATGTTCTTCAAGATTCTCAGTTTCACAGAGAGAAAGTAATGTTTTCCTCTTGATATTTTAATATAAGCACAGATGCAAAATAAAATGAAGCAACTACCTATCTCTTTTTTAGTTAATTCCCTAAAATTTATAGGGCATTTTTTTTTGTCTCCATCAAATACCAGATTTGTAGAACTCAAGAAAATATTTCCTACACTACCTTATTAGAACACATTCCCAGTATATTTCACTGCCTTTTACTGCTTGTAGTAACTGATGTCCATTTTCTTCCTGGGAGCTTCTTTTAGAATTTAGTGCTCCATATTGATATAGAGTCCCAATGTTAGTTTTCTATAGTTTTGAGTTTTGCTTCCTTACTTTTCTTATCTAAGATCAGGTGAGCTGGCCCTACTGTTTGTCTTGCCACTTTCTGAAGTGCTTTTCTGTTACTTGGTCTGACAAGTACAGCTGCGTGAATCACAGTTTGCCAGTGACTTCGCAGACAAATTAACTTGATATATGTGTAGAGACTTTGTCTCCCAACTGCTGGATCTGCAGAGATTTGGGAATTGGGCTTGGTTGTTTTTCTTCCACATGCATAAGGTTCTCTGAGCCCAATTATCAACTCTGTGATATGGCATACTGTAGGCTTGCATGTGTGTACTTTATTAGAACTTACTGGGCTGGCAGTGCAGAGAGAATATCGTACATCTGAAATCAGTTTAATTTTTTTATTTGTCATTCTAAGTTATTTTTAAAGTATGTCAAAGCAACAGGTATGACTATGCACAGAGGGTTAGAACTACTGAACTGCTGAGAAAAAAGTATGCTTTCCGTTTCAGTGCATGTAATTTGAACAAACATTTTAAGACGGATAAAATGCTGGAGAGCCCTGGTGTATCTGATGGCTATATGTCATTTGTCATGATGGGAGTGTCTAGATTTCAGATACATGTTAATATTACTTAGGTCATGCATGGTTTTTAGGACAAAGGACACATATTTTGGCTGGATAATAAATGTTTTTCTAGTTACGGACCAGGAACAACTCTCTTAAAAGTGGGTGACAGGAAGTTGGAACTTGAACCAGAGCTAGTTGGTTTTGGTCTTTGAAAGAGATAGTCACATGTAGCATATGGAAGGAAAATTTCAGAGCTCTTCTGTAAAGTTAAAAAGCAGTGTTTCTAAAGTATACTTTTGACCAATGTCATGTTCTTATTTTGTTTTACTCTTCTTCGTGTATATCTCTGTAATGCATTTATTTATTCTCAGGACGTGCCACTGTAGCTGAACTAACTGATGGAAATGTAACATTTGTTTCCCACGTCTAATCTTGCTGATTTCCACACACACAACCCCCACCCACACCCCCAAAGAACAGAGATTGTGCTGAGTTTGGTGTTTTTTGGTTGGTGTGGTTTTTTTTTTTTTTAATTGGAAGGTAATATGGAAACCACAGTTAAAGGAAAAAAGTATCAATTTAAAGAAATAACAGAGGAAGTAAAACTTTGGATTTTGCTTGCTGACATGTTGAAAAGAATTGGAAGTTGGATATTCATTTTGATTCGCAGACCTTGACAGCATTTCTTTCAAAGTCAACAGAGTGCCTTTCAAATCAAGTACAACTATGCAACAGACTACAAGCTTTTATTTTTTAAGGACAGAATTTTCTCTGACAGTTAATTCACACTGAGGGTTGTTTGTGTGCTGGTTGCTTTTCCTCTTACCTACATCCCAGGATTGACGGATGTATAAACACAGGGATATGCATATGAGAAAGCCACATGGTACTCTGGATCAACCATTTTAGTTTTGCTTCACTGGAAGCAAATGTATTATGTCGGTTAATTTATAACTTGTCTGGAATTTTTGAGTGGAGTAATTTTGTTTATGTAGAAGTAGTTTGATCAGAAAATAAATGTAGTATTTATTCTTATTTGGGTCTTTCCTCCAAAATTATAGAAAAGCACATAAATATTTAAATATTGATAAGTGCAGTTCTTTCTAGGACTGTAAGGTAAATAACTTTATTGGTTTATAGGGTATCAGATTTGTCTATGGCTGAAAATCATTTAAAGAAAGCCGAGAGCTGGGTTGAGTGCTTGCTTTGAGGCAGTGGATTCTGTGTTGAGTCTTGTCTGTCTTCGTCTTTTGCACAGGCACCTGAGTCTGAATGGTGACGGCTAGTCAGGAAGCCGTGCTTGGTGAAAGAGAGAGCATCTGCTTCTGTCTCTTTGTTTCATGCAAGAACTGCCACAGTGGAGGAATTAAAGCTGTTAACAAACTGTCAAACTGTTACTTCCCAGCATTGGTAGTATCTTAGCTGAGAGACAGGAAAATCAAGATCTCATAGAATGTGTATTGGCTAACTCATTCACTTGATGTGCATGCTAATACTTATCCACTGTTGAAATGCTTAGCTCTATAAAATACTATAGTGATAACCATAAAAATGTGCTTTCTTTCACATTGAAAGTAGCTGTTATTGGGACTATACCCGGGCAGAAAGAATTTTGCTTGATACATTTAAAACCTACATATCTTAACAGTTGATATTATTCCAGGAAGATGGCCATTATGTTCTCCTCCTGAGAACAAGGATTTGGGATGGTTTAAATGCATGAAATAAGGAACGATTTATTGTCTGTAAACAGTTGAAAACACTCCTTTTAAATCAATTGCAGATAATGAGAGAGAATTAATGGTGAAAAGAAAAGACATTTTTCTTTTTTTCTGAATTTGGATTTAAGATGACTAATGGTGAAACAACACATTGGAAATTTGCATCAGTGTCTGAGCCAGGAGAAGCTGACAAAGGAAGAGAAGCTTCTACATATGAAATTCAAGCAAATGCTATCAGCATATCTACCAAACCCTACCTTTACTTTTTTTTCAAGTCTGCCTGATTATTTTATTTGATATTTCTTACTTGTGTTTAAATTAAATATACAGTTTTTTTTTTTAAATCAGCTGGATTTCTAAAGTACTTTTGAGTTTTCACTCTTAAAATGTGCTTTGGTTTTCAGTTCAGTGTGTCATAACATTTGAAAACTTTTTCAACTTCTACAAATACTGAAAATTAATATCTTTTGTTCCTAGAATGTCTTTTTTGTAGATTGATTCTGCCTGTACTGATAGGGGTACACCTATACACCGCATAGGTCTCACTTTATAGTATTTTTCTCCATTGCCTGACTAGTTTCTGTACATATAAAAAGCAGATTTATGAAAGGTGAAGAATATTGATCTTACACTAACAACATGTTTCTAAACATAAAGGCATTTTCTGTGCATGTTTTCAATAGCATTGAAAAAGAGTGGTTGTGGCATGTTTTGGGTGTTTTTTTTTTTCAGGACAGGCATAATATATCTGTTATTTTTGCCTTTGATAAAAGACTTGTTACCTCAAGGAACTTAAACTCATGATATTTTAAGGAGAAAGGAGTAAAAATCTATGAAATAAATTCTTGTGAGCAGGAAATTTGGTTGGTAGATGAATCAGGCAAAAGAATCTAGTCTCTTTGACACTTCAAGTATGAAGTACAGAGTCTAATTTTGTGAAGCTCAAAAACAAGTGTCAAGGAGTTTTATGGGCCCCATTACCTTTCACGTTCATAAAACACTGCCAACAAGTATGTCCCTCTCTTTTGTAGAATAAATAGCTCAATTAATTATAGAAGTGTTTTTATTTTGTGTGTAAAAGAAGAAAATTAGGGTAAATTAATCTGAATAAATTTGATTTGTATTTTATTCCATTAATCTTGTGTGAATTAGTATCATCATAACATTTTTGTTTCTTACACTTCATTGTCAAGAAAGACAAATGTAATTGTCTTCTTGGAATGGCGATGCTATTAGAAGTTGCTTTCACAGACCAGTGTAGGTCTTTGAAACTTTGAATTGGACTTTGTACACATTTTTACTGCTTAGTTAATGTTTTCTGTTGCTGAGCATGGACTTTTGAATTTTGTCTTGTTTGGAGCTTCATTTCTACATAAAATCATAGTTCCCTCTTCCTTCCATACACACAGTGCAAATCTGAAGACATGACCACTTCACTATGACCAACCCATGCCTAAAGAGTCGGTAAGTTCCGATAAGTCATAGCTGAAAACCAGGATGATATTTTTGATGCCATGGCTTTCTGAGCCATAGGTGAGGAAGAAAAGATGTCTTTGAAGCCATAAACTGATTTAGTGGCACAAAGACAAATGTATTTGTAAATGGGAGCCTTTCGAGAGAAAGTTTGTTTTTCAGAGCTCTTCTGTCAAGCTTCCAGCATTATTTTAGCCTTCCTGGGCTCGGTTCTTACCACCTCCTCTTCAAACAAGATCTTTTTACAGAGTTTATTACATTCACACTTGGCATGGAGTAGAGTTGAATACTGTGTGTTCATTCTACTGTTCGCACTCTAGATCTGGATCCTGATGAGGAGTAAATAGGAGGAGTATGATTATTGTAAGAGTCTGAAGGTGGCAGACAAAAGAAATGCCTGTACTATCATGAGTTTGTGGTCTGAGAGGAATGACCCAAGTAATTTCAAGCTATTGCTGCTTGCCCTCTGCAGCTGTCTTTGGGATGAAAGTAGGAGTATTTGGACATCAGCTATACCAAAGCTGCCAAGTCTGTTAGAATTGATGTGACTGTCCTACTTTTCCCTATAATCCGGAGGTCATCCAGCAGCGCCAAAGGTGCTCTCTGACCGGTGGCCTGGTCTGAAGCCCAGCTGACAGGTGGTGTTAGACGGGAGGGGGGGGTTTAGTACTTTATTGAACACCTTGCCTAGAGAAAGGTGATCAGATTCTGGCCAGCAGCTGGGAACACGTCCAGCACTCGTGTGTCGGACTATTGCATGGTTTAGTACTTGTAACACCTGGTCAGCAGTCATAATCAAAAAAAGTCTTTCAGAGCTAAGTGCATGTAATATACATTTCTGTATGTGCACATTAAAACTCAAGATCTGGTAACTGCATTTACAGAAAAACAATTACTTCACTAGTTAGAAAATATTGTGTCAATTTCTCTACAGGAAAATCATTGGTTTGACCCCTTTTCAAAAGAACTGCTGTTCTCTTACTTACTAAAATGGTAGAAAAGCTATCAATATTTTTTTACACTTGATTGACAGAAAGAATAGGGTAAGGTTTAATGTTCACTGAATCCCAGTCCATCTTTTGTTCCTCAAATATGTAATTCTCCACTTAGAAAAATTATGTCAAAAAGCATAATAATTTGGGATCTCTTGTTTCATTGATCATGTTGTTAGAACTTGCAATAAAATAGGGAGAATGACAGGCACTAAGTGGTTACTTTCTTTTTATACTTCAAGGCTGTCTTTTTCAACAGCTTCCTGATACATTTAGGTAGCTACAGTGTGTGAGTGACTGGAGAATTTATTTTAAGGTGGAACTGTGTATTCTTGACTGATGATACTTGTGAACAGGCCAATAGTTGATATTTGTAATTCATTTTCACATTATTTAAAGATCTTCTGAATCCTAATACATTTTATTTCAGTGTTTTGGTGGTAATTTTCTAACAATCTACTGTCAAACGTAATCCAAAGTTGAAGCCGTTTTTCACTAAAAATTATATGATTTTTTTAAACAGCTACTTCTCCTCCTGCTTTCCATATAGTGAAGTTAGAAGTGCAGCTGTTTCCTACTAAATGAAAAACATTAATGATTTTCTTTTACATATAAAATCAAATCGCTGTTGCAGTAGTCTCTGTATGTAGACTTTGTTGTTTGTTTGGTTTCACTGTTTTAGAACAAATGATTCAGCCATTGCACCATTTGATACTATATGAGTCTGGGATATTTTGTATTGCAGTCAAAGCTCTAAATAATATCAAAGAACACCTTGTATCTAATAGTTGCTTCTTGAACCATGTTTAGGGTACATGTATCTCATTTAGCTTTTATTTCAAAATCCTACCAATATGTCTAGGGATAAGAAAGTGTAACACCTCTGGATAATGTTGAAGACTGAAGAAATAGAAAAGGAGTGAAGAACAACAATATTTTTATTAATAATCAGCATGAATTTCTGCAGTTAAATGAGAGCTCATCTGTCACTGTACAGGACTGGAGATCCTTGGGATATTGGTTACTTGCAGGATAGCTATGAATCATTACTGGGATTGTGAAGAAGTTATGTGACCCCAAGGTAGATCAGAAAAAGAGAGAAGTATTAATGACTCTATAGACAGCATTGTTGAGACTTCATCAGCAAAGCTATGTATAATTTCCGTTATGTACAAACTCATACCGAACTAGGTGGAAAAAATGGTTGGATGTTCAGAGGAATGGAATGTCTGCCCCAGAAATGATGTTTAAAAGTGCTTGGCTTGAATCAAACAACTGAGAGAGATAATAAGGTACTTCAGAAGAATAAACAGGAAAAAAACCCAAGAGCACAATGTAAGCTCAGGATTATGTGGCTCTACACTGACATCAATAAAGATCTCTGATTATCAGATTAAGTAGGGTTTTGAATGTTCTTCCAGGGAGGTGGCTAAAAAAAATGCTTGGAACTGGGATTTAATTGATTTAGAAAAAAGATTTTAATACCTAGTGGTCTGTGATAGCAAGGCACTGGATTTGATGAAGAGAGATCTTTCCGTTTTGTGGTTGTCTAACAATATTGCTGTTCTCAGTGTGAAGTGTCTCAGAGCTGGTAACATCTAGCTGTTAACTTATTTCTGTTTTGCCCTTTTTTTTCTTTTCCCCCAACAACCAGTCCATTATATAACTCAGATGCTTGCTTTTAATTTAAACTATTATGAGCCAAAGTTGTGCAGCATCTTGTCAGAAATACAGCCTTGCAGATTCTCCTAACACTGTGTTTCCCAGACTGTGGGTTGTGCCCCTTATGGTCAAGCTGGTGAGGGAGACTGGTTATGAATAAGTTATTCTAGGGCATTTGTATTTGGAAAGGCTGGAACGTGAACAGGCTGCCATTTCCTTGAAGCTTAAGACAGATACTATAACACATTCTAAACCACTGCCAGTACTGATTGACAGTGATTCGTGGTGTAGGTGGTCATATACAGTAGAACAGCCAGCCAGAAACATTTATTTAATGTTCCAGTACATGTGTATTTCTGTTTACTTGGCATAAATTAGAACAATCTGCAGTACCAGAAGATAGTATTTTATGCCCTTAAGCCAGTGGTTCTCAATCACTTCAAGTCATCATGACTTTGAGCTCCTGCCACCTTGAAAACCAGATCATGAAAGTGATCCCCATCCAACAATTTTGGCTTTTTTTCACCCTCTTCCTTTTTGGTCAAATGGTTTTCAGACAGATGGCTTCCTTGAGTGCTATAGCTGGTGTAAGGGTGTGTCTGGGACAAGGGAGAGCTTACGCTTTCTGATAAGAGTCTGCACTAAAATAATGGAATTGCCTATGGATTACTGTCTTAATCTCCTGAAATCTCTTACATGTTGCTTAGCTGCTTTGAACTGTTTGATAAAGATTTTTCTACTCAGTATTTTATGTCCAGTGGAAATGTACTTATGCTTAGGACTTCCCAGAATGAGTCCGAAGAGAAATCCCCATCTTTTGAGTAACATTTCTGTGAGAAAATATATTCAAGTACTGGTGTAATTTAGAATAGCAGTATTATGCCATAAATTGTATCCAGCTGCAATGGGCAATGAAGCATAAGAATCGGGAGAACACCTGTTTGCTTCAAGTTACTTAATTTTTTTTTTCAGTATGACTGATGATGCTTTAGTACACTTTCTACTTTCTTAATTCCTGACCATTATGTAACATAGTTAATGACATACATAGCTCAAATCTGGAATAGGAAAGGGAACACCTAATACTGCATTTGAGAATACAAGTATGTATGTTACCATGATGAAAATATCAAGCACTCCCTTACCAATAATGTATTCTAAATCTTCTTCCTTGCTTTGCTAAATTCTGAATAGTATGTTGTGTGTTTCATGAAGTATTTCTTACGCATCTGTTGAGATAAAATTCTATTCTAGAGGTTTGGTTCTCTTCCCCTCCCTCAGTTCAGAAAGACCTTCAGGGGAAATAGATTTTTTTTTTTTTTTTTTTTTTTTTGTTAGGGTCAGAGGAAAATGTTCAGTTCTGTAAGAATTTGTTACATCGTTAATTGGTTTTGAGTAATAGTTTCTAAGATAACCAACACAAAGTAGTATTTAGCCAGGATTTTAAACAATAATTAGGTCCTGTTGAAAGTCAGCAGGATTGTGATATTGAACTTCACTAGGACTCTCTAAAATTGGGATTATGCAAAACTGCTTAAAATCACTTTTCAACTCAAAGAAGTTGAAGTGAATCCCTAAATCCCTGCCTTCCCTCTGGTATTACAATGAATAATGAACACTCCGTATTTCACTTGCCTAGTTGATCAAAGCAGTGGATTTCAGAAGTCTCACTGGGTATATCTTGCTGAAATGAGGACTGAGTTTGACTTTAGTGTTTTGACTCTTTAATCAACATGACATTTATAAACAGTTTATTTCCTTTTAACACACAGTCTGTTTAGATCTTCTTTTTTAATGCCATCATATCTTCTCAATTATTTTAATACT
Organism: Rhynochetos jubatus; assembly: GCA_027574665.1. Lineage (NCBI taxonomy): Eukaryota > Metazoa > Chordata > Aves > Eurypygiformes > Rhynochetidae > Rhynochetos > Rhynochetos jubatus. The sequence continues at coordinate 18,078,803 of CM050652.1, forward strand.
ATTTAAATAATTTACAAATTAAAAGTCTGCCTGAAACTCTAAACTAAAGGAACGCTTCAGATTATGACTAAATTCTTTCACTGAGTAAGCAGATTTGAGTCAATCTAGAGGTGAAAATTCTGAGCTAACATCTGCCAAGCTCTGGCAGTAACGGAATACTTACGCAAAAGCTTATTACATTGACCTCACAGTCAATGGGTTTAAGAGAAATATCCTTGGTGAAAAATCACATCAGAAAGGTTCTTTCTGATTGGCTTAACAATACTGTTACTATTAACTTTATAGTGTGCTACCTTAGGAATAATTAAACCAGATGGCGTGTTAAACTCAACTGAAAGAATAAAGACATTTTTACTTTTAAGTTGATCAAAATTAGGTAAAACAACATATGTTCATGTGCATTACGATTCCTTTAACTACACATTAACTGCTTTCCTTAATATTCTTCCTGGTGATCTGAGAGCTCTGCCTCTTGAAAAAAACAAAAAAACAGTCCCTCTTTGAATCCTTTTTTTCTGAGTCTCCGGTCACTCATACTCCTGTGTTGCTCTGGTTTTGATGTAATTTAAATAAACAGGTTGCTCACTGCAGCATTCTCAAATCATGTGAAATTGAAATGCAGGCTATTTTGTGCCACGTTCAAATTGTACAAATTTGGGCAGGTACATCCAAAAAAGGATTTGGAGATTACCTCTAAAGAAGCACAGCTTGCACAAATGAGCAAATTACATTTTATGCAACAGATGTTGAGCAGGGAATTACAAATACTCTAGTTCCTGTTAAATTAGTCCTGACTTGCCACCATTTCTCTTTAGCAATGCCATGCAGGGCTAATAATACAGAATAACACACCACACCACATACATTATAACTAAAGTCTCTCTGCTGCCCATGAACCAGAGCTGTGTTACATTACTCCCCAAAGCATAAAGCGCTATTATAATTACCCTTGTCATACCAATAACTCTTTTCAAACACTGACAGCTTTTCCCTCCTGAAGATTATCTGGTGAATGGAATGCAGCTCATGGAAATACATAGTGCTATTGCCTGAACTGATATAAAAGTAAATGAGAGTGGAAACACTCAAATGAGATTTATGATCATAAAGCATTATGGAATAATGTTTTATCTTTACATCTGCTCCTTATCCAGGTGCTGTTAAAAGCACTGCAACAGATTCGTAAAATGAAGCTAACTGTATCTTGATTTTGTGGAGGATTCTGAATAATAGGCTATCATTAGCTTGATCATTTTATATGCTTCTGTACTGCTAGTGTAAATTACTCCTTAGTCACAACTACCTGTTCAATCAACTGGTAGAACATAGAGTTAACAGTATCTTGTTGTGACTAGATGAGCCTTGCTTAGGAATTCTTGCTGGGAGAGCTTCAGATTGTTGAAGTGAGGGAGAAAAATTATCTTTGTCTATTATCTATAATTGTCTGTTTTCCTCAGCCTAAATTTCTTCTAGTTATAATGAAGTCCACAGCAGTAGTATTTGTTAACCAGTCTAATAATGTTAATGTTATAAAGTACAGAGGCTAATTTAAACAGAAAAGACCCTTGATTCCTTGCTTGTGTCTAAATGGGGAAACAATGTCATAAAAGATAGATCAATATATTTCACAGATTTAGCAATTTCCTATGAATATGCTAAGTAGGAAATTTATACCAATGTTGATATCAAGACATTTGTACCAGCAAGGTTTGCACATAAATAATATATTACCCAACAGGTTACTGTGTTGGTATTAATACATAGCAAAGAACTTCATTGGATTTAACGTACGTTTAAGTGGAGGATTATTAGTATCAGCTAAAATTAAGTCTGATGCAATTAACATTTCAACTTAATTCTATATAGGATGCTGATGCCTTACTTTTTATTCTGCTTTGTACACTTTTATTGAGTTCTGTACCTTCACTGGGCTTCAGTCCTATGTCATGAAAGTCTCTGTTAGAGAATCATAGAATAACAGAATGGTTGATGTTGGAAGGGACCTCTGGTCTCATCTGGTCCAACACCCCTGCTCCAGGAGGGCCACCCAGAGGTGGTTGCCCATGATTATGTCCACATGTATTTTTTTGGTATCTCCAAAGATAGAGACTCCACAAGCTCTCCGGGCAACCTGTGCCAGTGCTCAGTCACCCTCACAGTAAAAAAGTGTTTCATGATGTTCAGAGGGCAATCTCCTGTGTTCGTTTGTGCCCATTGCTTCTAGTCCTGTCAATGGGCACCACTGAAAGGAGCTTGTGTCTTTCTTCTTTACACACTCCTTTCAGGTATTTATATACATTGTTCAGATGCCCCTGAGCCTTCTCTTCCTAAATCTGAACAGTCCCGGCTGTCTAAGCTTTTCCTCACAGGAGAGAAGCTTCAGTCCCTTCATCATCTTCATGGCCCTTTGTTGGACTCTGCCCAGTATGTCCATGCCTTATACTGAAGAGCCCAGACCTGGACACGGTACTCCAGGTGTGGCCTTACCGGTGCTGAGTAGAGGGAAGGAATCACCTCCCTCAACCTTCTGGCAACAATACTCCTAGTACAGCGCAGGATACCATTAGCCCTCTCTGCTTCAAGGGTGCATTGCAGGCTCATGGTCAGGTGGTTGTCTACCACGGCCCCCCCCAGGTTCTTTTCTGCCAAGTTGCTTTCTAGTTTACTGGTGCACAACATATGCTGGTGCAGTTCGTGTTGAACTTCATGAGGTTCTTGTCAGGACATTTCTCCAGCCTGTTGAGGTCCCTCTGGATGGTGGCAGAACCTTCTGGCATATCAGCCACTCCTCAAAGTTTTGCCTCATCTGCAAACTTGCTGAGGGAACACCTCTGCCCCATCATCCAGATCATTAGTGGAGGTGTTAAACAGGACTGGACCCACTATTGACTCCTTGAGTACACTGCTAGTTACTGGCTTCCAACAAGGCTTTTTGTCACTGGTCACGACGATCTGGGCCTGGCCATTCAGCTGTTTTTCTGTCCCCCTCGCTGCCTATCGAGCCCATACTTCAAAAGCTTGTCTGTGTCATACTTTAGGGTGACAGTGTTAAAAGCTTTACTTAAGTTAGAGAATATCAGTTGCTCTCCCCGTATCTACCAAGCCAGTCATTTTCAGTTAGAAAAGACACCTGCTTTTTTACTCAAGCATGCATTAATGTAGCTTAGAACAAAGTTGAGTAAGACTTAGAGATTAAGCTTTACTAGGGAAGGATGCAGAGTAAGCTGTATAAGGGGAGTAGACAATGCCAAATTCTGCCTGCCTAGAAATAGCTAGAAAATAACATCAAGAAGAAATGTTCAGTTAATGTAATTTGAAGAAATTTATGGTTTTAGCCTACACAGAGATTCATAGGACTTATAAAGGAGCACATGGAAAATCACTGCCCAATTCCCCATTAAATTTGGCAATGATGACTGCTTTGAAAATGCTGAAGATAATGCGTTGTAGAGACCTATGAAATGAAGCAGCTCTGTGAAAAGAAGCAGTTCTGGGGAGCTTTCTACTCAATTGCTTTCCTTTCCAGCTGGTGTCCTAAAGCACACACTTTTCATTTTTCTATTACAGATATCTTTAGCTATGTCAAAGAATCATTTGTCTTCAGTGAGTTTTCAAACTAGTATGATAAAGAAATGCAAGTAGTTGTAAAAGTTGTAAAAGAGCTACACAGATTAAAAACCAATAGCACAAAAAAATGAGATTACACCAAAATACAAAGTTTGCATTTCTAACTATTTGCCTGAAATCACCACATTTTGCAGAGATGCCCTATAGATGTTAATAGAGATAAAACTAGTTAAAACAGTATTCAAATTCTTTCACAAATCCATATAAACCTCCTAGGATTCTACATGAATGTGATTGTATATTAAATTCAGCAAGACCTTTTCAGAAAGTTTTGACCTTGTACTAGTCAGCAAGAAATCTTGCCCCTTTCTATCTTTAGTTATTAGCAAAAAGCTGTGGGTTGTATTACTAAAACGTGTTGCTGTTGTGATCAAGGAAAGCGTTCAACAGTCTGAAAGGAACATGGTATATTCCAAAATTTTTTCACATTTACACACTGAAAAATTTTTTCAAGCTTTTTTTTTCCTCCCTTGCCTTAACCTTTTAGTTTATCAGTTCTGTTGACTTACTTTGTCTTTCTACTTGATTTCCCTGTAAAGGATAAAATGATTATGCGAAAGATACAACACAACATTTCATATAGCATTAAGCACTGCATAATTCTGCCCTTTATACTGTCTCAAGGTAATTCAAATGTCGGCCAATAAAGTCAGTGCAAGCTAATGCCTTACAAACAAGTCAGTGCTGATTTCAAGTAGACCCAGCCTGATTTATGAAAAACAATATTGTTTTTGAAAGATGATAGGACAGACATGTAAGCAAGAGGGAAGAGCAGCAGACTGGATCTCATAGCGTATCAGCAAATTGCATAGACAAATTAAAAAGTTACATCTATGCCAAGCCTGCTTTCTCACTGAAGGGGTCTTTACGTTGCTCTTTGTGTTTCATTATATAGCGTGGTAAAACACTGCTGATGTTACAAAAACCAACCAATCAAATCCATGAATCTTAAGAGAATAACTGCAACTGTTAGTATAAATATGTCCTCCTGTTGTAATTTGGGTCTAGATGAAAGTAATATTTTGGGTTTGGTGTCTAATTTTCTTCTCAAAGTCCATTTTTGAAAACTGAAATAGTGAGTGTATTATTGTTTGCTCCAGTGGTTTCCCAGCAACTAGTAGTGTTGACAGTAGACAAGTTTCTCACCTCACATAACAATGAGATAAAGCGAATAAATGCAGTGAAACCACAGAGCTAGCATCAGAAGAAGAGGATGAATTAGTACAAATTCCTATAGAGGTTGTTTTATTCTTCAGTTCCAGGTATTCTGTCTGAATCTGTACAAGATAAGGTAGAGGCAAATGGAATACTAAATGTGTTTGTTGATGATCTGTATTAGAAGGGCTGGGGACAGCATATCCGTGAATGACGAGCATTGTCCCTGACTTCCTGACATAAAAGTAGTTCAACGAAAACTCCACATAAGGGTCTTCCAAGAAAGAACTCACTAAAAACAAATAAAAAAAGAAAGTACAGAAAAATCCTACTATACTTATCTCTGAATTCCCTAGATTTGTCTGAAATGTCTGAAACGCCATCATTCAATTAATTCTATTCCTTCAAAGGTCCTGGACGCACTAAAGTGATATAGAATGCCACAGAGGATTCAAACCTAGAAGGTAATGTTCTCGTTTGATCTAACACTTGAAAATTGAACCGAGAGGTCAGAATTTTAGAAATGCCCCTGATGGACAGCAGAGGTCCAATTAGTCTAATATTCTGTCTCTGACGGTGGCAAGAGGACATGCGTGCCTGGCCATTTTCTGCAGTCTGTTAGCATGATTTATTCATCCTGAGCATCTGTGTCCACAGTAGATAACCCAAGGCAATAACTTTTCATATGTTGTGGGTTTTTTTTCCGACTTCCATGTTATCTGAAGAACACACTATGATGTTTTCCCATTTCTGTTAGGACAAGTACACAGCCTAAATATAACAAAGAGTTTATTTTGAGTTAAAATGTGGTTTGAACACATATCTCTAAGACATTTGCACAATAGTGCAACTAGGAGAAGATGACCTGTGCTTGTTTTCCATGAATATTCAGTGGTTAGTTTTGTTCAATTTTTTAAGGTGTAATACTTCTACCATTGGCACAAAGGTAGCTGTTTCTTGACTGCAGGTGTGCATCTAGATATTCGTGAGCCATATGCCTACCAGCAAATTGTATTCTCTTAAAAGAGCTTAAACAGGATGTCTGAACTTCTTGTTTAGGTCTTCTGTTGTAAGCAGAATATTTTATGGTTTCTCAACTTTTACCTCATTTTTTAATATTGGTCAAATTTAGAAAGTGATAGAAATATGTCAATAGTATTTAAATGTAAGAAAATATACTGTTATTTTTCATTTGGCACAATATTCTAAAGCTAAGCAGGGCTTCTATAAAGTCCCTTTGATTTAAAGAGGCTGTAAATAACTAGATTTTAATAACTTTTTGAAAGCAACCCACATTCCTGCCCCCAACCTTGTTTCTGCAGTTTGTGGTAGTATCTACAAAATGTGTTCCTATGAAAAATTGCATCACTTCAAAGACAATTTAGAAGTGCTTATCTTCAAGCTTTGTACTCTGAGATGGAAATACTGAAATGTAGTGGCAGAAACACAGTTATATCCAGCTTATATTAAAATAAAGAAGCCTTCTACTTAGGAAGGACCACTGACTTGTTTTGACTTTTGATGCAAGATTTTGCTTTGTAATAGCAATTGGGGTAATAACAGTAAAATTTCTGTGTCAAGGTCCAGCATAGGCTCTATCCTCTTATTAGTTAAACTCTGATAGAGATGGGTAGTGAATGAACATCTTCCCTGTGAATTTTACCTTTGCAGATGAAAGAAAACATTACATATAGCCCATTTGCATTATTGTCAAATTGCCATAAGCCGTCGAGGGCAACAGCAAAGAGATGAAATGCAGTCAGATTTCTAGGAGCAAGTTAAAGTCGTGGAAGTTTCTTGAAATCTCTACTTTGGTGTAATAAACAGCACTTTAACAAGGTGCCCTAAATAAATGACTACAGGTTACTTTAAATTTGAAAATTCACACTGAATCAAAAGAGACAGGGTAATTTTTCATTCAGCCTGAAGTGTTATTTGCTTTCTGAACTGGTACTTAAAATACTGATGTATGATGCCAAAAGGTAAATTATTTTGAGCTAGATTTAATTTAAATTTCATTGCATTTTTGTTTGAAATAGAGGGTTTGGCATTCATTTATTTCCCTTCACTTTGAGGATCTTTCACTTTTAATGTCTGTTGCCTAATGCCCTAATCTGTTTATTACACTATAACTTAACTTGAACAATGCTGCTTCTATTCAAAATAAACAGATTTAGTATGTCTGTGAAATAGACTTATGTGTAGTAGGATGCGTTACCATCTAGAAAAGCTTGGAGCTTTCTGAATGCTTAAGAAATGATAATGCCAGTGGATTTAGCATTTGTATATCTGCAGGCTCATGCTTATTCAGTTGTACCAAGGCAGCTTAAACTAATATCTAATCTTCTTATGGATAGTTCTCCCTATAACAACAGGATTGTGCATAACAAGCTTGAACAACAGTTTGGCTCCAACTGTTGTGTGAAAGGGAGGGAAGGAGGAATTGTTTAACTTTTTATTCTTTACAAAATGTCTAATTGCAATTATCCTTGCATATATAGTTCAGCTCGAGTCATGCTGTACTGCAATGTACTCAACTCACAGGAACCAAGAAGTCATGAATGAATTGGTCAAAATTATCCACCTTGATGCTGTCCATTATTCCATCAAGAGAAGAAATAAGCAAAAGGCATAAAAAAAAATTATTTTGGTACTGTATTGAGCTTAGGTATATATGACAATGGGGAAAAAAGTATGAAATTCAGTTCCCTGTGTATTAAAACAGAAAAGAAGCTGAAAATTTTTAGCAATGTGTTCCTAAAAAATTGCATTTGTTACTCATTTTCTTATCTGACAAAAAATACTCTCTTTTCAACTGCATATGAAGGATGGAGTAGAAATCTAAGTGGCATTATCTTAATTCAAACTCACACAGTTTAGAAAAAATAAAGTGACTTAGTTGTATGCAAAGATTGCTCTAGGTTCATTGCTCATTTTGCTCAGCACTTTCAGTTGTGCTCCATTGGCAAAATTCCCTTAGGCTTCTAGGGAAAGTATAGATCCTCTGTAGTGGAAATGGTAAGCCAAAGAAGTTAATAACCAAAGGAGTAGCGTAAAGGAATTGCAAAAATCTAGGAAGATATTCAAAGGGTCGTATAGGGAGGAAAAAGTGTAGGGACTTGGGTAGCTTTTGCTTTTTAGTAGTATAAAAGGCTAAATAAATGTCTTGTGCATTTCATTGATCTCATCGATGAGTTGAAATAACACAATAGCCAAGATGAATCTACTTCCTGATCTACCTCCAGATATTGTCTTCTCTTTAACAAGCAGTCCAGCTAAAAGTGTCCAAAGAGAAAACCAATAAGATGATCCTTCCTACGCAGCTCCTGAACAGGTTCATATCATCTATCAAAGTAAAATGACTTAATCTTGTCTCCCTTGTTGCTTCATATACAAGAAACCATTTTTTTTCCCTGTCACTATTTTCTAAACCCATACTTATTTTTGAGTGTGCTGAAAGAATACCAAGTAACTTCCTATAGGATGTTAAGTTATAAAACAATTGAGTATCATATTTATTTGAGAAACAAAGAGGATTTAGTACAAATTTACAGGGTTGGTTTTTTTTAAGCTGTACTTAAGCTTAAAAGCTTAAGCTTACTATAATGGGAAGTCCTAGGTTTGTGATAAAACTGATTATTTGTTTTATTAATGAGGAATGTATAATACAATATATATGATGTGTTTTCTAATGTTAGATAAGAAAGGGAAAGAAAGATTGTGCTATTGATTAAATAGCTTATATGCTTTTTACTTATCCAAGAATATGAAAAATAAAATTGAAGATTTTGTTTATCTATTTGTGCTAGACATTCAAGAATTCTAATTTACTATTTGCCATAAAAATCCAAGCTGAATTTGAAAATAAATCTTTTTTTTTTTTTTAGAGAAAAAGTATTTTGATGTTATGCCTTGAAATGTACAATGCAGAAATTTCCGAATTTAGGCTAACTTCTTGAGAAAAGACTGATACTACAAATGATTAAATTTGTTGCTTAAAAAGCATGTGTGGCGTATGTGTCCTCATCTTATTACTAAGTTTTCTTCAAAATAAGATTTTGTCCTCTGCCTGATACATCTTTAATGTAGCAAAACCATAAAAAAGTAAAAAAAATTCCGATAGGAAGCTTCTTGAAGGTAGATATTTAACATAAATTTAGTGTTCTGTTCATCTAACTGGAAACTAATCAGTCTTTATTTTGCCTGTAGAGTCACCTTAATTTAGATAAAACACAATCAAAATATGCAAAAAGTGCACATCGTCTCCTTCACAATTACTGCTTTATACAGACAACTTGCTTTTAGTAAAATATGGCTTGATTTTCTTTTAAAAATTAATTTTGATGTAACGAGTTCACTCAGATTTGTTTGGTTTGGTTTTTTTCATAACACCATTGGGCATAAGGCATTTCTGTAACAAGTTTAGAAGCCTGCATGTTTATGAATAAGCATTGATATCATACAATGCGTGTGTTTTAGAGTGGCTGTCTATAGAAAAAGCTATTTGCAGCTTGTTTTACCTCACATTGATGTACTATTGCTGTATCTCTCTTTCTCCCTCGTCTTCTGATTTTGTTCCTTTATTTCAAGCACCCTTAATTATATTTTTTTTCCTCATTGCCACATTAAAAGGGAAAGGATAATAACAGATCCGTTAGACTTCATTAAACTGATGATTAAAGCCAGAAATTCTAAAGGACTATTTACAAGATGAAGAAGTTTTAAATAAAAGTATGGCTTCTTGGATCTGTCATATCCTAATACATCTTTAAAGCTGTAAGTAAAAACTAGCAGCAAATGGTTCTAATCTATTAAATATGAAAGAAAAATATGACAGAGGGATTGAAATTATAGTGAGACTCACTTTATTTGTCATTAAAAAAAAAAAATCATTAATTGCTCCAGGCTGTTCATTGTTATTAGCAGATGGTTTCATTTTATTTCTTTGAATTTACAGTTTGTAAGAGACATATCTATTTCAAATTGCATTCAGTGGGATGAATTAGAAATTAAAAGACAAAGAATCAAAAGTTTAAATGTTTTGGTTCCTATTTCCTATTAGATGAATGAGAATTTAGTATGCAAATAGGACAAGAGTTGCATGGATATTTTTGTGGATCTAGGCTTGTCATGTATTACAGATAAGTAGAGAGAAAAGGTGGGCAGCGTTATTAACCAATGATGGACAGACATATAGTGTGGAGACCACAACAGTTGTGTAAAGATGACAGTGTTTGTGTGAAAGATGTGGTGTAGCTTCCTCTTTCCTTGCAAATAATTTAAGTATTAGCAAATGTTCAACAAAAATGAAAAAAACCCTATGTAAACATAGTTAATTCTAGGCAAAATAAAAATAAAATTATGCTTATAAAACAGTATGGTGTACAAGATAAGCCTGTCTATAGCTTATGATGGCTATGGAGAGGCCTCTGCATAGGCACTCTATTCTGTACATGGTAGAAGTAGGATTTTCTCCTAGAGGAAGGTGAACCTGACCATGATCAGCAACATAGTGCTAGACTAGATGAATTGCCAGGCTTATCTTGTGTAGTAACTTGCTTCTTGTATTGCAAATAAGTCAGTGATGTTTCCAGGTTTCACTAGATGCTTTATAGGATTATTGGGAGATAATAGGATGACTTAGTGAGAAATCTTTAGAGGTGATAGAGGTCAGTTGGCTTAAATTTTCTCTCATCTCTTGGTGTTAACTGAATGTATGGCATGTACATCTGAAGGTGTAGCAGGAAGTGTCAGAAGAAAGAAGCAGATGTCAGATTATTGTTGAATTTCTACACGAAAGTTCTATAAAGTTTAGTTCGTGGAACCTTTTGAAGCTTTTCAGGGTTTGATTCAAATTAGCGCAGTTGCAAATTCTATCTGCACTTTTATGTTGCTGTCTGTTATTTTGCCAAAGATCTAGTTTCCTTTTTTTTCCTTTTTTTCTTTTTTTTTTTTTTTTGTTAAATATAAAGCTAAGTCCAGAGATCATTTAAGGGATTATATATATATATATATATATATATATATATATATTAGTGTTATGTAGGCCTTCACTTTTCCTAGCTTCTTTTTCCCCACAAGTTCCATCATGCTGACCTATTGTTCCTATTCACTTTAACTATATATATGCTGCGCTTCTTAACAGTGCACCAGACATATAATAGTTGGGTTTTTCTTCTCATCTTTGCAAGGCACAGCTGAAAAATTGGACCCAACAGTATGCTATCTCAAAAGCTTATATAATCTCACCTCATTGTTAGTTTAATATAACGAGTCTTCTAGTATAATTTTGCATTTCAGCAAGGTTAATTCTAGTCTTTCATTAAACTGCCTTTGTGATCTAGGTTTCTAATGGAGATTTAGAAATATTTCATCACCTGCATATTTTCAGAGCCATAGCTATTGGGCCAGAAGTGTTAGTTTCTTACATAGGCAGTAAGAACTCTTTGACCAATTATTCTAATTGAAGTAGGGGTTTGAATTTTAAGTCTGAGCTAGGTAATGTTTGCATTACATGTTTAGAAATGAGAAATTTTCCCAATCTTTTGCTGTCTAGAAAAGGAGACAGGTTGCTGAAAGAAACTTGCTTAATATGAAAGTATGCCTGACTAGTCTTAATGCTATCAAGAGTTAAGAAATACCTTCAGGACCTCCAAATGGAGAAGGAATAAAAAGATCGGATGTATTTAGAGTAGTAAAGAGAAGGCATGAGAGGGTGTAGCAAAGAAGTTTCCTCATCAGGAAAGGATGTGACAAACCCAAACACTGGTCTGTTTATACTGTGGCTCAGACTGGCTCTAGCCTTCACAGTCTTGTTAAAAATGATGTCTTTTCTGGACAGACATGCCAAGAGATGTAATTTCTTTCCAAATGTGCACTAAAAATGTGTACAGAAAATTGATGCAGAAAATAGAAAAAGACCAAGATGGATGTTGCTCTTTTTGCATTACATCAAATTCACACTTAAGCTGGATTGTACTTAATGGCTCAATGAGAGGCTCTAGTCTTGGTGACTGACAGAAATCCAGTGACTGTGACTATTAAAAATGAGTTCTTAGGTTCAGTCCAATTTCACTTAAGAAAAACAATTTTAGTTTCTCATGAAGTGCTGAGTGTTTTAAAGAGCTCAGACATAGGGATGAGTTAATGAATATTCCTTTCAAATAACATCTAATGGTTGTGATATAAATATTTTGAATAGAATAATTTCAGTTGAGAGGAATGTACAATGGTCATCTAGTCCAAGTGTCTGACCACTTCAGGGCTGACCAAAAATTCAGACATGTTAAAAGCATTGTCCAAATGCCTCTTAAACACTGACAGGCTTGTGGCATTGACCACCTCTATAGGAAGCCTTTTCTGGTGTTTGACCATCCTGTTGGTAAATAAACGTTTCCTAAGCATTTTGTTGCTCATTGCAGGCAGTTTAAATACTAATCTATTTAGTGAATGATCTCTGCTCCCTGCATGGTCAATGGAGAGATTCCAGGTAACTTCAAGGACATTTAACTTACTCTAGGTACTACAGTACCTTTCCAAGAGGATAAATGAGGATATTTTGTGTTAAAACATATAGAATTAACAGTACTTTAAGATTTCTAGAAAAATTTACATTATAAAATTTCTTTCCAAATGTTTAAAAATGGTGGAAGAATAATGGTACATACTCCTTTTGCTGGACTGCCCTTATCAGACAGTGCTCCATTTCTTCATTATGGGAAGATTCACAGATCTGCATCCCTTGGAGCCTTGAAGTATCTGGCTGTGTTCTGTCAGTTAGTGTCTCATGTCGTCATTGGTATAAGAAGAGGTATAACCACATTTCTTCATGCTTTCTCCTAACATTAGCTTTAGCTTTCTAAAGATCCTGTGAGTCTATTGTATGTACAATGTGGGTAGGGTTATGTTGAATTACACTTGGTGCTTATACGGCAAAATAGCACATTAATAGTCAGCATACGTTATGTTCACAACATAATCTATTCATAGGATTTGAGCTAAAGATCGCTTAGCTCCTCAGTCAGACTTTAATTACTTCAGAGGTTTACAAGGGATCTATGAATCTAATAATTCAGGGGTTTTGAAACTGGATTATTCAAGGATTATTGGTTGTCTGTGGTTACTTGTAATTAGCCACCTGACTTTGGCTTTTTCCATCCCTAGGGGAGGGAACATAGCCATATTAATAGAGTACAGGACTCAGACTCAAGAGTCCTGTTAGCTTAGATCAGTGATTTGTATGGTGAGTATACTTTAAAAGGCACTTGACCTTTCTGTGCCTAAGTTTCTCTGTTGATAGCAATGGAGATCACGATACTAAACCTTCTTTGTAAAACGTTTTGTGAATATTGATAGAAGCACTGCATAGGGCTAAGTATTTTTCTTATCATATCCAGTTAGCAGAAACAGATCAAGTGGGAAAAGCAGTGAAACAGAGAAAATAAATACCACGATAAACTTCTTACATATAAATTACTCTTGCAGTATGACTTGATAAGAAAATCATATGGATGTTAATGAGGCCAATCTCAGCTTTGTGGAGAGTTAGTGTTAACAATCTTTGTAGCTGCTGACCTGAGCGTAATTATGCATCCATTACTGTACTATATGAGAATTGCAAATACTGTGTATTAAATCAGTATTGGTCACAAATGTTAGAAGGACCCAACATGTATAAGACAGCACTGATACTTTTGCATAGCATCTGTTTATAACTTCACCAAACCATCGGCTCACTGCTATAGTGTTTGAACTTCATGGAAGAAGCTCCAGAGGTCAGTGATTCCTTCTAAGAACGTTTTAAGTAGGAGTACCTCAGCTCACGGGAGACAGTAATAAGGCAAGGAGATGGGGAAGCTGATCCCACCTGCACTGACTGATGTACAACATCCTCTTAATGATGAGCCTGTCTGTTCACCAAGTACCTGTTGCTTGGTGTGGAGCTGTCTTCTGCCAAATGCAGTGCCGCTTTTTGCCTGCATAAGCTGTAAAAACACATGAAGCTACCTGAGATCTTCTGAGGACTAAGTAAACTTGTCTGTCTGCTATAAACTATTTAATTCTGTGTTTAGAATTTTTACAAGGATAGAGGATAGAAGGTAGTCAGTTAAACAGATATGGTGCTCCAAGCCAACAAGCCCATTTCTTCTTATTCAGTGATTCAGGCTACCAGCTTGCCAAGCTATGGAGTCAACTCCTTTTCTTAAACAATTTCATTTTTTTCCCCAGCATTTTTAAGTTATTCCTTTTTCTTTTTTCTTATGTCATTGATCCTCTCTGTCTAGTTTAGCTTCTTCTTTCTCAATGTCTAAGCAGAATTTAATAAAACCAATAGATTACACAATGAAAATATACAGTTTGTTATTTATGATGTTTTCAGTATGATTCTTGGACATATACTACATTTATCTGTTCTCCAAATAGCTCTCCTGCTTTAATAATATAATTCATTACAAATATTGGCTTTTCATTTTATGGAGAAAAAGTATAAAGTTGGTAGTAGTAGGATAAGGAAAAAAATATTAAAAAGCTGTAGAAATTGAATCATAGACTATCTCAAGTTGGAAGGGACTGATGAGGATCATCGATACCAACTCCCTGCTACTCGCAGGACTACCTAAAAGTGAACTGTATGACTAAAGGGTGTTGTCCAGAAACTACTTGAACTCTGATGGGCTTGGTCCTGTGACCACTTTTCTGGGGAGCCTGTTCCACTGACTGACCATTCTCTGTGTAGAACCTTTTCCTAATGTGCAGTCTGAACTTCCCTGACACACCTTCATTCAATTTCTACGTGTCCTGTCACTGGAGAGGAGATCAGCACCTCCACGTTCACTGCCTCCCATGAGGAAGGTGTAGACTGTGATGAGGTCCACCCCTCAGCCTTCTCTGAGGTAAACAAACCAAGTGACCTTATCCACTACTCATAAGTCTTGCTCTCGAGACCTTTCACCATCTTGGTCACACTCCTCTGGACACACTCTAATAGTTTGATGTTCTTTGTATATCGAGGCACCAAAAACTGCACACAGTACTCGAGGTGGGACCACGCCAGTGCAGTGTAGAGTGGGACAGTCACCTCCCTCTACTAACTCACTATGCTGTGCTTGCTGCACTCCAGGACATAGTTGGCCCTTTTGGCTGCCAGGGCACACTGTTGACTCATATTCAACTTGCCATCAACCCAAACCCCCAGATCACTTTCCATGGGCCTGCTCTCCAGCCTCAGATCCCCTAGTTTGTACATATAAATGGGATTACCCCATCCCAGGTGGAAAATCCAGCATTTGCTATTGTTAAATTTCATATGGTTATGTAAAATTGATGGAAGCTCAAAAAGACTAGACTTCCAGAGCTTAACTAGGAATTGATATTGCCTAGGACAAAACTTCACTCTGGATAGTCTCTAAATATTCTGTCACGTGGTAACCATCTCTCTTGGTTCCCTAACCACCATGTGTTCTCAACGGGCAAAATGAATGAGAGAAACACTTCTAACACTCTAGAATAAGCTAGTCTGTTGCCTTTGTGTTATGCCACCACATACTGCCTAAGCTTTAGTTCTCTTCATAATGAAAGAAAAATAATGTTCTTCTATTTTGTGTTGCTAAAGTTACAAATGTATCACTTTAAGGTAAAGATTTCAAAGTGTGCCTTGTCCAAATCTCTTGTGAGCTTGGAACAGTCATGTTATAGGAACTTGACTTCATTTTAGGTTCTAAACAAGGTGTTAGTAAAGACATTTCCTTCCAGAGAATTTATAATTCAGCTGTAAGATCACAGATAAGAAAGTAAATACTGAGAGGACCAGAGGGAAATAATCTTAGTTAGCATAAAGAATGACAGTCATAGCATCCTATTCCTAAAGTGGAATAATTTCTTTATACAGTCTTTTAATGTATGGAAGGGGAGTGACAGTGCAGGGGCCTTTTCCATTTATGTCAGGGTATAATGTAAGAAGTTGGTACTAATTTATGAGTCCTACAAAGCTTGAAACTTGACTTCCTAGAAACTGCTCCTCCGGGGCAATTCAGTTAGCAGCTCTCTAAATGGAACGAGTAGCTCTGTGTATTTCATTGAGGGATGATAAAAACTGAAGATCCTGAATGCTAGATATTAACATCCTTTTCTTTGATGCAACCAGATACACTCTCTGGGTTTTCAGGGTTTTGATGCAAAGTGTAATCCTTTCCTTAAAGGATTTTTATTCGTGTGGTTAGAGGAGAATTTAGTTACATGGATCTTGATGGACGACTTATATCAGTAGTTTTGATATGCCCATTTTTCATATAAAAATATGAGGCTACAAAATCTGTAACTTTGTTTTTAACAAATGTATTTTCAAATAAAAAATCAGTTCATATTCAAAATGAAAAGTAGGTATGTTCTAGGTTCTCTTATGTGATGAGATAAATAGAAGTAAACATAGCAAGATTTGGATGAAACATTAAAGTGAATAAGCATCTTGCATACCAACCCTGCTAAGTGTCTTCACCTATAAGGAATGATATGGTATATGAGGAGGCTCAGTATCAATCTGGATGAGACTGTAAATGCTGTTTATCTCCATTATCTCTCTATTCATTAATTTCATTTCAGACTTTAAGATCGTCACTTTTAGGAAGCTCCTCCATACAGGATAGTAAAGAGGGTTTCTATGCTGCTTATTGTTACATCTTTCCTGGTCTTTACAAGATTAGACAATGTCTTGTGAATTCATTTAAATGTTGATTACACTGTCATTATGTGTGCTCTGGGTTTTTTGCAGGAGAAGAATGAGATGATCAAGTTGGTATACTGTGAATAGACTTATCAAGATTGCAACATGGCACTTTTATTGGAGGAGGAGTTTTCATTTAAAAATATACTATCAAATGTCTTTTTCTTAAATGCTGAACTGATGAATCCTTTTATGTTGCTTTTGTTGCTTGAATGTGTCATTTAGGAAAATTAACAGATCTACTGTTGGCTGGAACTGTGGTTTGTCTGACAGGGAGTGCTCAAGGTGTTGTAGTGATTTTTGTTTTGTGAGTTTTTCTTCCTTCTTTATTTGATATGTTTGTATTTTGACTGTCTAACTTATAGAATTTTTAATAAACTAGGAATTCAGTAAGTATAACAATCTGTAAAAGCAATTTGAACTGGATGGAAAAGTTCTCACAAAGAAACCTTAGTGTTAATTTTCTACGCCAGCGCAGATAGCTAAATAATGGTCTTTTCTCTCACAGTTGCTCCCTAGTTGCAATTGGGATGCATTGGCTTGTAGCCATGTTGTTGTAGGGCAAGGAAAGCTCTCTGATAGCACCTTCAGTAGTCCTTAATTACCATGCAGATGAGGGAAGAGCCTTTTCATAGACAATGTATTTCCCTTAAGAAAGGGGCATATATCTTTAAGAAGCTAAGATAAAGAATAGTAATTTTTTTGTTATACCTGTTTATAGAGCAGGTAAAAATAAATTTAAACTAAATGGATCAGTGGGAACCATAGCTCCAAGGAAAAGAGGTGCCCCAAGTCTTCTCCCAAACCTTAAGGCATTACATATTTTAGATACAGTAGAAGTCACTGGAATTATTAGTAGAGAGTTTTATGTGTTAGAGCCTGATCTGTGTTTACTAGACATCAGTGCTGTTTCCCTGGAGTTTGTGCCTTGGTTGGAATTTACAGAGATGTAAGAACCAAATTTGACTTCAGAATTTTATGTTCAAACCTTCTTACCTCTCTCACACTTTGCTATTCCTCCCAAATATGCACGTATTTTCAGCTGCAAGGACTTGTGAACTCCTTGAGAAAAGGTTAGTGTGCAAGAATGTAATGAGTATATATTTTGTGCGTTTTGTGTATGTTTTGTATATTTTTCCTATTAACTTAACTATGTTTGGAATGGCTGAGAGTAGATTGCACTGTGACCTCTGGGATTTTCACCCTGACCTGAACCTCACTTTAGATGGGCTCTCATCGCAAACTTGGAATGATTTAGATGAGAGTCTGTAATCCTTGTATGCAGATTCTTCTGTTAACTATATACATAAAAAGCAGGTGAAGACTGTAGTTCCTGGTCATTTAAGTAAGAAATGATGGCATTGTTAGAGTTGGGTATGTTAGGTATGAAGCTCTTAAGAATAGTGCCAGAAACAAGGAAATATTAGGGATTGTATACTTTTAAAAATCTCGTTAAGAGTGGACTACCTGCCCAGTTTTTTAAGTGTCATGAATGTTAGAAATGTGGACTGGACCTGAAACTTTTAATTGTAGGACATATATTAAGTGTATTTCAAAAAGCAAAATGAAGGCTTTACAATGGTATGCTCTGGAGAAAGTATTATTAAACCCATAGATATTAGTAGAAATAATTTTGTTATTTCAAGGTCTAAAGACTGGTATTTCAACTGGAACATAAGGTATCTTGGTTACCGTGTTGCATTTTTAAGTGCTGGTTCAATATGATCATTGTAAGAAGGGCACTCACACTGTAAAAAACCCACTTAAAATGCTATTAGTTGGAGCTAATATTGTAAAGGAGAATGTCTTTTGAGCTCTTAAAGGATTTTCTTAAAACAGTTTTATTAATAATTTCTACAGTAAAAAAAAAAAAGGGGATGTTCACATGAGAACTCCTTGCCACATTTTTAGATAAATGCAAGGACACACAGGTGGTGTAGTCACTGGTACTGAGTGGGAGCTGCTTACGGGTTTCTCTGTTACCGTGGATGGGCTAAACTAAGCTTATCCTGCAGCCAAGGGGTATGCGGAGCAGAGCTGAGGCCTGATGGCATGGCTATACGTGTAGCACAGCACAGGCATGCGTCTACTGAGGACAACTGTTCTGGGGGTCGCTACCTCCTCAACCTACAATGGGCTTCTGCTTACGATCAATGCAGTTACAGTTCTGGAATTTTAGAAGGCTCACTTGGTGCAGTCATACCATAAAGAAATATTACATTATGCTGTAGAAGTAGTTAATAAAATTTTTTATGCTCAGTTTGAGTTTCGGTTTCAATCTTTCTGGGTCTGGATTCTGATACCTGCTTAACTCCTGCTCTGAGGCTGACTTTTTCATCAGTTCATTCTGAGTGATGGAAATAAATGTCAGTGTGATATATAACAATCTCTTACAGTCATCTTTTAGTTTGTTTCTTTTTTTTTTTTTTACAGTTTCTTTGGTGACTTGAGGACTGAAAGCTATACCTTGGAATTTTTCTGTTGGTTTTCACAGGATCAGGGCCCACATTTTCTGTGTTAGAAGCTGGCAGCTTCTAATTGGGGGCAGTGGGGTTGCACATCGCAGACTAAGGGTAATTTAAACGCAGTGGTTGTATTTGCTCTTGTTTCCTTTCTGAAAACGTGGTAGAAGTTGCTTACGTCAGTGGGCCATAGCATCATGCAGTACCTATAACTACACACCACCTGGATACACACCACTTGGATACACAAACATCCAGTTCCTTTCTGTGCCTTGAAGCAAGAACTGGACCTGAAGTTCCTCCCTTTTAAGTGCCCTACCTGATTATTTATGTAGTCATTTACATTTTCTGGCTTTCCAAAAGCTTTTCAAATGAAAAATGCCTTAGGTCAGAGAAAGGGTGTAAACTTAACCAATGCAGCCTTCTGTTTGGAGTGTTCACCTACAAGAAATTGGATTGTTTCCTACTACCAGGCACTGAGCCATACCATGAACAATGATCACTGCTATGGATATTCCCTTCATCTTTTTTGAAAGATAATGCCATCCTTTGTTCTTTGGGAGAAACCTCATGACCTTAAGAGATTCCAGCTGTGATTGAGATGTTTGTTTTCATAATTTTCATCATTGTCCTAGTGTTAAGCTTTATGTAGATACCTCAGGTGGCTTTGCTCTTTTGGTTTCTTTTCTGGAAAGCTTAGGATTTGATTCTGAAAACAACCAAAATATTATACTGTCACTAATCTTATTGGATTTGGACAATTTGAAGACATACAAAAGTATGTGTCCAATTTAAGCCCTTCCCTAGACTTTCTCCAGAGTTAATGGAAAAGAAGAGGCATAATCAGCTATGATTCATCCTGTTATTTTGGACATATATTTTAGAATGAATAGTTTTATGGAGGTGTCTCTGTGGTGGCCCCTGTTGGAACCAGGAAGGCTAATGTCAGCTTAAATGTCTTTTGGACTGCTGAAGTAGGTGCCGTTAAGTCTCAGCTAAATGTTTTGCTGAACAAAATTAAAAAACCCTATGCAAAGAAGGGATTGTCAGGCTGCTCTCTTGGCCGTTTTACTGCTAGTTTGGAAAACAATTTTTTAATTGGGTGTTTACACAACCATCCTGCTCCTTTTCATATAATTGGATTTTAGTATGGATTATGTCATCTATATGTTCATTTCACATTCTGTTACTTTCTTTTATATAATGAGAACTTCTCAGCCATGACCTTTCATCAGAAGACTAATCACTTAAAGAATATTCTTTGAATGCTGGAAAAAACCTACCATGAATGTGCATTCCAAAGAATAATTAAATATTTTTTTCAAAAGGAAGCACAGACCAGGGCATATGAAAGGAATTTGTGACTAAACACTGGATTTATGCTGTAAATGTATAGAAAATAAAATATTTATACTGTGCGGACGTACTCAGGCACTAGAATATTAATCTGCCATCTTTCAGGGCGACAGCAAAATTGTGCTTGTGTCTAAAAAAATAGCTGAATCATACTTTAAAAAAGAGTAAAATTAAGTAACTACTGATGTTAGTATTGTCTCACCTTTCTTTGATGAGGATTCACTTTAGTACTTTAAGTTGTTCAGGCCTCTGATGATGCCCAGTATGTCCAGTTTAATTTGTGTATAACTGTTCCTGTAGACTGCTCTTTTCAGTTAAGTTTGTTTTTTTTTTTTTACTCTGCATTGTGCAGCTTCCACAGATTCTTTCTATGACAACCCAGCTTCTAAAGCTTGGAAGAGAAAACAATCACATTAGGAAAAACTTAACAAAAACCTAACCTAGTGGTGAG
Organism: Rhynochetos jubatus; assembly: GCA_027574665.1. Taxonomy (NCBI): domain Eukaryota; kingdom Metazoa; phylum Chordata; class Aves; order Eurypygiformes; family Rhynochetidae; genus Rhynochetos; species Rhynochetos jubatus. The sequence continues at coordinate 18,099,573 of CM050652.1, forward strand.
GCTGAGAAATTTTGGTTTGTGTGACTGTTCTTTTATCATCAGTGTACATAATGGCACTAATTATACAAAAATATTCTGATTTAAAATACTTTTTTAGAATTCATCTCCTTTCTTTGGCATATGGGTATGGTCTGTTTGACATGTAATTAGAAAGCCAAATAAATTTATGGTATTGGAAACTTCTCCAAGATTAAATATAGAGCTATCCATTAATCTTCATTATCTACTCTGAAGATCTGGAAGGTCAGGGTTGATCCAAGAGGCTCCTAACTCAGTTACATGAGGTAGAAGTGCATTCGTGCAAAATTCATTAATAACATCCACCAAAAAGAACCTATCTCTCTCCACTTATTTTAGGAAAAATCTAAGTAGATCATTTAAGATTCAATTACATGTCCAAAATCAGGGGAGATGTACTCAGGCATACTTTTCCAAATTTTTTTTTTCTCCAGAATGAATGTTTGGACTAACTTCTTGATAATTTAACTTTTCCATCCCACACAGGATTGTCTATTATCAATAAATAGTTACATATTCCTCCCTTTGTATTCATATTCTGTTGCTGATCAGAACCTGTTCGCTAGTTGGAGCCATTAAGTTAGCTGCAGGAGATTTCCGTGCTCACTATATTCAGCAGTAGTCAGAACTTTGACTGCAAAGACTCTTTCATGCGTGCTGCATACACTGCTTGTGTTTTATGAGAGAATTGCATTCTACTAATGCAGTGCTTATCATCTTGAATATTTAGGTCTAGGTGGTATACTTGGAACAGCAAGTAAATCAGACTAAGAGTCTGGCTTAATCTTTTCAGACCAATAGTGCTGCAACTGCAGGAGTTGCAAGAGAAGCAGAAGAGGAAAAAGTTGAATCAAATGTAGCCTGTAGATACCATTTATCAAATGTGAAATTTTTTATTATTCCTCTTTTTTCTTTAGAAAACACACTACTTATCCATAGAGGGAAGACCAGAAGGGATTATTGCAGTATCTAGTCACTTCTCATGTTAAGTATGCCATGGAATGTCACCAAATTGTGTATTGAACATAGTGTTTGTTTGCTGGGTTTTCCCTGAAGCATTTTGCTGAAACCTGATATCAGTAATCTGTTTAGCACATCTCTAAGTGAGAAATTTTATTAACCTTGATGGCTAACTCATTTGCTTGCTTAAAGAAACAGGATAAACAAATGTAATAACAGGTGCTTTTTAAAACACGTTATCTTAGTTTCAATCAGTTATTGGGCAATAATACAAATACATCAGCAGTTGAGGATGCATGGCCTTCCGGTCCAAAATTCGGTAAAATATTTCTGATTTGGTTTAAAGGAGTAATTATTCTAAATATTACAATAATATTCGTTATCCTAGAGATATACTGATAATGATCCACAATTTTTCAACTTCTTCATATAAAATTCTATTTGAATATGATTTTAATTTTGAAAATATTTCTTTTTCCCTTAAACAAAAATAAGAATATTTTATATATAACATATATATATCTTATATATAAGCTTTCTATAATAACCTCTCTGAATTCTGATCATGACATCAAGAATCTGTGATGATAAGGGAAGAATCTGTGATGATTTAAAAAAACCAAACAATGTGGACCAAAGGATTAGTGAGGAGACAGGACCAAAGGCAAGTAATCAGCAGACTTTTAAAACTATCAGCAGTTCTTTTAAAACTGTCTTGGAATGTTGCAATACAATGTATGTTATGAAATAGATTAATCAGATTCATGTTGTTTCCCAACATGTTCCAGCAAATATGGTCAGTTTTTTGATGAAGTTCTGTTTCTTGGGACTTTTACTAATATTATCTTTTGGACACAGATAAAACTACTAGGCAAGCAGGAGGAGAAGATCCTAAGGTACAGTAAATCTGCTAACTACATATTCAGATACAGAAGCTAAAGAAAAGTAATTCTTCACTTAAGATGACTTTGGGGGAACAGGGTGGAGAATAAGGTACTGGAGACAATTAAAAACTACCTGCCATCTGCTTCTGACTATCATGGAAGCTGTTTCTACTAATTTGTGGCCTTCTGCATGTCAGAAGCCTGGGCAGCTGAGAAGACTAAAGAAGAACATTGAATCACCCTTTCTGGACAGTATTTCAGGTGCTATTGGTGTAGTATGAACTACACAGGTTAGAAAAAACTTTGCTAACACATAGCTTTACAACACAATTGAAAATTTTTATTTGGAAATCTTTTTGAATACCCACAGTTGACCATATCATTTGCACCAAGCAGTGTGGTGATAAGACCACAATTCAAATTTGATAGCATTTTGCAGGCATCTTGCACAAGCAGAAATGAGACGGAAAACATAGAGCAATCAGACCAAAGTGCTCCATTTATGTTTTGACATCTTCTTTAAGTTCAGTAGTGTTATCAGCTGTTGAGAGGAGAAATGTATTGTTTGGGTACACAGCCAACCTAGTGCTCCTCCAGGTTCAATTGGCAGGCACCACTGGACAAATGATAGGTAGAAATTACAAAGACAAAACATTCAAGCCTTTGTCAAAAAATATTTTTTCTTTCATTTAGAATTTTTATTTCCCATTCTGGTTCTCTTCAAATGTTCTGCTGGTCAGTTTTGAATGGCTCCAGCGCCCTGGCAAAAACCTGTTGTTTTATGTTTTGATGTAGCAAACACTTTTCTGTACATCCAGATGCAGGTTTCCAATTGCAGTTAACTACTTACAGAGTAAGCAGTATTACCAAAAAGCTCTTTTATGCCTTCCACCCCCCTGTGTAATTCTGTGAGTAAGCATCTCTTCAACAGCTGTCTGACCATGCTGTCATGTGAAAGAACAAAATGGCTACCATTTAATTTTATAGGACAAAAAAATCCATTATATTTGTAATATATATGATATCTCTTTGAAACTGAAACATCAGAATAATACTTGTAAAAAATAGGGTATCTTATGTAGGTGGAAAAGATTAATTTCAATACTGTTTCTTTAGGAAATGGTTTTCTTATTGAAAGAAAAAGGAGGACACACTACTCAAGGAGTTTTTTCAAATCACGTTTGACAAGCTTTGCATAGAAGGTGTTAAAAAATGACTAATATCAAAGTCTTTTGATTGAAATTTATACCTATGGAAAAAAATCCATCCATAAATTAAACATATACAAATATTTCCAAGATGCAATAACAAGAGACTTCTTAAGGAAGCACTGATCTTAAAGTCCTTTTCTAATCAATTGAAAGAATTGAAAATGTCTTTAGGGCATCATTATCCTTAAACTTCGTTTTTATTGTGTATGTATGTGTGCAAGACACACAGGTATGTGTGAGTTTTGGAGTCTTTTTTCCCCACAGGCATGATTTTAAAACTTTAGGAAAATATTTAGACAGTCCATCCTATTTATTATTATTGTATCCCTTGTCATGTATTTCTCACTTCTAAGTAATAGAAAAGAAGTTGCTGCCTAGCTACTTCTTGAGCCCTTAACAGGATCTTCCATGATAAATGTTTGATACACAAATGCTATGAATCATATGGAAAGGTACTTTGGCTTGTCATGTATTTTCTCCACTCCGACTGGCCATCTCAGTACATAATAATGAATACTCGCTACCATCCTTATTAGATGTACTGATCAGGTTCAGAAGAAAATTTTTAAAATTGTGGTTTGTTCCAGGTAGGTCTGAATTAATCACTATGCATTTCTAATAAGGCTCTCCTAAACTGCAGTTTATTTAAGTGCTACTTCAATGGTGCTTTCAAAAGAAACAAGAAGTTTCTTTGTTTCCTGTCGTAATTTTCTAGATGTTCCCTCAATTGTCTTCCTTCCACCTCCAATGTGAGTACTTAAAGATGGAACATTACTTCTCCTTGAAGAGGCTTGGGAAAGAAGGGATCCTTAAACCACCATCACTATTATGAAGACACAAAGATACAGATGTAAATAGTGTAGATAAAAGGTGTTTATCTACATTAATGTAGATCAGGAGGTTTCCCAGTTCTCACTGTTTACATTGTAGAGTGATCTTGGAGCTTGGGAATTGGATTCCTTTTAAAAGGAATCAGAAGATTTGGGAGGAGGCTTGATCTGGTCAGGAATATAAATTTTTCGGGGACATTTAATATCGATCAGATATTTAATACCATGTGCAATACCGATCTTCTGTCACACTGTCCCGTTTGCCGATGTAGACATAGCCAAAGGCTTCCATCCTTGAAGCACTTCCTGGTCTTTCAGTCCTGAAGGGAGAGAGAACCCACCAAGCATGGCCTTATTTTTTTTGTCTTTCATTCATCACTGCCATATTCCAAACAAAGTTGTAGTCTTCCTTGTGAGAGTGAGAGCTTTACAATCTCTACTAAAGCACGCAGTAGTAATTGTGTCCTGTCTTTCTGTAGTGTGTCTCTATCTAAGCTATCAAGACCTAGATCAGCTGCAATGCTTGGTTGATGCTCAGAATACCTCAATGGTGTTGGGAGGGAATTATGGCTTGTATGTGCCACAGATATAAATGCAACTTGTAAACATAATTAATAAAGTTATCTTGGGTTGTGGGTGCCAGTCAGGTTAGTATTTTAGCCAAGGGTTTGTGTGCTTCAGAACAGACTGACTACCTGAGTGTGTATCCAGATCCTTGGAATAGTTTTACAACATGCTTGGAGCTGTTAGTGCTTTGTGATGTTTAGTTTCATGCTTGTACATCTGCATAAGGTGTAGTCAAGATTCTGGTTTGGAGAGAAAATAGTATTTTGGTGCTCTCAAGATTCGCTGAAGGCAAGGTCATATTAAAGCAAGAAAAGAGTCTCAGAGACTTTCAGAGTTCAAAGGCCATATTGGCTTTTGCTAAAATCTTCTTTTTTCCAGTTCTCCAAGATTCAGAGATATGGCTATGTCTCTAAATAATAGAATATTTTTTGGATCTGAGGCAAAAAGAAACAGACTGCCGAAATGCACATTATATAATACTTGGCCCTGGGTCTCTACTCGTCTCATGTGATGTCTTTGTGGTCCTGTGATATTAACTATAATACTTTAAGATGGTTATTTTTATTTCATAGTATTTGAAGTAATCCAAGGCCTGTAGTAAACGTCATCAGAAAGGTGTGCTTACAGCATTAAATTAAAGGAATGCATTGCATACTTTGTCCCATCCATATTGGTCTGCCCTCGTGCTCTGGCATGCTTTAGTTCCTAAATCATTGTTTGGGAGTGTTAGATGGCATGAAGTGAAGAAATGCCAGGGAGCAGGCTAACAATTCACCACCAGGGATTACTAGAGCCTCTGCCATGAACCTGTTTAGTTTACTGGCGGAGACATACCTTAGGACACTTGGAGACTACTCTGGTTTCAATTGGCATTGTCCTTCAGCATAGTTTAAAGCTGTACAGATGTCTTTGCCATACATTGTGTCAAAGGCTGTAGTAATGCGTATTGGCATTTCATTCTTATTACAGTGTTATTAATATTGCCTCTACTAATGGCAACTTACCTTCATCAGTACAACGAGATGTGGGGACAAGTTTAAGAAATACAGCTCTTAGTGACTCACTGCTGTGTACTTCGGAATACCAATATCTATTTACATATTTTCTGTTTCACCTTGAACCCTTCTTTATTAAAGAACCATATTTAAAACTTTGAAATAAGTTTTAAAAACCCGAATTATTTAAAAGCTGTAATTATTGCTAATTTTGTTGTAATCACCTAACTCTATAACGTAAACTATAGGTCAGTAGAAAGTCATAAACTTAAATGCATTCATTGACTTGTAATTTCTACAGAGTAGAGTAGTAGCATTAATAATGGGAGATCTGGCCTAAGATTTAAAATTTATTCAATGGATTATTTTCCATATTTGTGTATCTTATATACTTACAGATACCTACAAATATAATATCTTAGATATTTATATCTGTAAAGAGATAAAAATCTCTCTCCACGCTCCAGCGTACAGTCTCTGTTTCATCTCTTTTCAGAAAAGACTTTGTACATACCCCAGTCTCATGATAAACAGAAGGAAAATGAATAAATATAAAAATAATTATTGGACAAGAACAATTACTATTCTAATTATGTTTCGTTCTTTCCATTTTCTTCATCAGGTCTCAGTTTATCTTGAACAAACACCAGGGCTTAAGTCACATTTTAAAATACTGCTGTTTCACTGTTTTACAGAGGTTTTGAGTAATAAAATGGCTAAAAAATTCCAGACCTTAAAATGTTCACTTATACTGAAAAATGTTTTTCATTTTCAGAGGGTACATCATATCATACAGAAATTGTAATATCCTGCATCAGTTCTGTTAGTCCTGTTTGTTTACTTCTGTGTACTTATTGAGTAGTTTACTGTTCTGCAGTGAGCATACCGCATAACAGATGGCACAAAAATTATCCTGAATGTTAGACAAATTATCAGTTTGCTTAGGAACACTACAGCTTCAGATTTAAGTAAATTCTCAAGTTCCTCCACCTTAATCTGAAGGGCCTCATCTTGTATTGCAGTTGAAATTATTGTCTCCTGACCTCGTAAGGAGAACTTTTGACATAAAACTCCTTAAATACACTTGTTGATGTTCTAATTTGCATGTGAGCACTTTACATTATTCATTTCATTAACATTTTCAATAGAAAGCTTGATTTGGTCATCATGCACAGAACAAACTTCATTTGAAAATCATGTTGTAACAATTATTTCTAACTCAAATGTATGTGGGCTAAACAGTTTTGCAGAAACAGTTAAATATAAAAAATTAAAATAGGATACAGCTGAAGTGTATACAAGGCACTTGTACAAGTTGACACTGTTGTAAGTATATTTTACTATGACAGACTGTGAATACTGCATTAGACTGATAAGCAGGAAATCTTTGGTCCTTTTTTTGGCAGTGGCCCACTAAATGACCTTACATGAAAAAAAGCGTTTTCCTGTGTCTGTGCCCAAGTATTCTTACTCTTAATTGGTAACTATCATAATGACAGTTTTTATACACTGTTTTGAATCTACATGTAACAGAATCGTCGAGGTTGAAAGGGACCTCTGGAGGTCATCTGGTTCAACCCCCTGCTCAAGCAGGGCTGCCTAAAGCAGGTTGTCTAGGACCGTGTCTGGATTTTTTTTGAGTATCTCCAAGGAGGGAGTTCATAACCTCCCTGAGAAACCTGTGGCAGTGGTTGGTCATACTCAGAGTAAAAGAGTGCTTCCTGATGGTCAGAGTAACCTCCTGTGTTTCAGCTTGTGCCCATAGCCTCTGATCCTGTCACTGGGCACCACTGAGAAATCCTGTCTCTGTCCTTTTTGTACCCTCCCATCAGGTGTGTATACACACTGATAAGATCCCCCTGAGTGTTTTCTTCTCCAGGCTGAACAGTCCCAGCTCTCAGCCTTTCCTCATAGTAGAGATGCTCTGGTCTATCAACTTTATGGCCCTTTGCTAGACTCTTTCCAATATGTCTATGTCTGTTATACTGGGGAGTCCAGAACTGAGCACAGTACTCCAGGTGTGACTTCTCCATTGCTCAGTAGAGGGAAAGAATCTCCCTGCTTGACGTGCTGGCAACACTCCTCCAGCTCAGGAGGCTGTTGCTATTCTTTGTCTCAAAGGCACATCCATGGCTCACGGTCAGATTGTTGTCCCACAAGGATCCGTGGATCCTTTTCTGCCAATCTGCTTTCCAACTGGTTGGCACACAGTGAGCACTGGTGCATGGACTTGTTTCTCCCCAGTGTCAAGGACTTTGCACTTGCCTTTGTTGAGCTGCGTGAGGTTCCTGTCAGCCCACTTCTCCAGCCTATTGAGATCTCTGAGGATGCCCCACGTTTCCCTTAGTCTTTCATTTGTCACCTGTGTACTTATAGAAGCCTTTTTTATTGTCTTTGACATCGTTTGCCATATTTTTTTGCCAGAAACTATATTTACAGTTTGGAGTTAGCATTTTTATCCATTAGCAAGTTTTTTATATTGCATCGTTGAACCAAAATGATTCAGTAACTCATCTTTGTGATACCTCTGCTTGTACTGCTACCTATATAGCAACCCTCTGTCCTCATGCTTCACCATTAGGCATAGCCTAGTGCCTTTTTCCTTTCCTTTGGATAGGCTATTTCCCATTTTGTCAGCATGCTTCTAACTTCACAGATGTCAGATAAATGTGATTTTTCCCTGACATCTAACTGATCCTCAATGGAGGGAAGAGAAGAAGAAGCAGGAGAGGGCAATAACAGTGTTTTATTCAGTTGCCAGTGTGTAGCACGTCTCCTCAAGGAATTGATTGTGACTTTCCTTTTCTATGACAAGGTAGTCGAAGTATAAAACGTAAAACTGAGAAGAGAAATAGTATACGTTTCCCTTCTCTGAAGCGTCTTTTGATAATATAAAAAACATTGCCCCTATTATTCAAAGGTGAAACTGAAGTTGTAAGAAATTAAGTGAGTTTTTCTGAAATCACATATTATTCAGCATAACATAAAATTAGGTCATCTTGTTCTGATTCTGGTGCATAGTTCAACATACCCCAGTGAGAACTGCCTCAAAAAGGTTTGGGGAAAAATAGAGTCAGTAATTCAGAGTTTCTCCAGTTTTTATTCTATTTTAAGATATGTACTTTATATAGGTTTCTTATGCATTTTATTATATCTTCTAAACACTTGTATGCAACCATGTGCAAATTTTCATGTCTTTCATCTTCTGCTAGTAAATTAATTATTGTTAAAAATAAAAATCTTAGGGAAATATTAATAATAGCAACTATAATCCTACCAGATGAGAAGAGCTTCCTTGAACTTTTTTTTCTGTTTCTAAGAAGCATGGAGGCAGAAGGCGGATAGAGGATGTTTTTGTCAGGAAGATTATGTATTTAGTACAAAGGGGTTTTATGTGGAGATTTTCTGAAATGTTGTCCCAGAAGTGATCAATTGCTGGTAAAAGCATTATATGAGATCCCATGAAAATAGCACTTTAATCTGTCAAGCTAATTTAAATAATTTAGGCAGGTTTATTTACAGAAAGATTTTCACAGAACATAATAAAGATTCTGGAAACAGATTGCTTGTGGTCTCTCTTGGATTAGGCTAGATCTTGAAATGCCTTTTAAAAGAACAGTGTGTGTATATGTGTGTGTGTGTGTGTGTGTGTGTGTGTCCCATTGGAATGTCTTCCCTTAGTCCCTTGCTCATTTTTTTCTTAAAAAAAAAAAAAAAAAGTTTCTCTCCAGATACCTATTACTATATTTTAGGGTTTTTTTTAACTCTTGTTTTGAATGAAAAAGGGAATAAAGAGTTTTGGTAAAAAGGAAGTTAAAGGAATGTGAGAGTTCTTCTGCTGGCAACCGAGAGAATTAAATGACAGAGAGTTGTGTTAGCTTGTCTGCTTCCTCTTGGGGTAAGCCATCTTGCAGTTCATTGATGTGGCATATCCTTTTTCTAAACATTCCCAGAGCACACATGTTCAGACCTCCTTATCTTACTTTTCTATATTTGGTCCTGAAGCTTGTTTTGCAAACATGAGAAGTAGAAGCTTTCACTCATATGTCCCACTTTCAGAGTCACATGCAATCCAATTGCTAAACAGGTATCGTTATTGCTGTATTAGCCTGGTAAAGTACAATTTAAACAGGCGGTACATTTTGTTTATCATCATGGCAAGAAGAAAGCATAGTAATAGTGAAGTCTGCATTGAAGACATATTAGAGTGGCATTCATTTTGAAAAGCCTTGTAATAGAGGATACTCTTCAGCTACACGGTGTGTGTTCTATACAACTTGCTCCAGTCTGGCTGTTTCCTTAATTTTTCTGTTGGAACACGAATTGACCTTCTTGATGCTTTCCCTTCCCAAAACATTTTTTTTTTATTTGTATTAGTTTTCATCCTGATGCCTACAGCAGTACTAACGAGCCAAATTCATTATACTACGGAAAGATGGATGCAACATCAGGTACTTCCGTAAGGTTCTGCATTCTTCTTCCAGTAGTAAACTTATTTTTAAGCTTTGGCACCAAACACGTTTTTGGTGAGTTGTTTTCTGTTATGTACCAAGACAGTCCTTTTTGGCATCAACATTTTTAAAGGACATAATTATATTTGGATTTTCTTAAATTTTATATATTTTGATTTTTTTCCTAGGCATGCCTGTGTTTAGTGCAGTGATCACTATGCCTTAACCATTTAGCCCTAGGAAACTGTGAAGTGGTGGCTGATGCAAGATTCAGCTGAATGTCCTGTGTATCAATTTACATGCTATTCATGCAGCAGGATTAGGTAATATCCATCTTTTGCAGTGTTCTTTAATTATATTACAGGTAAAAATTTCAGCTGATGGTTCACCCAACTAAACGTCTAATCAATTGAGCTTTCTTCTGAGAGAAAGAAAAATGCTCCAATCTGTCAGTCTTCTGAAATATGAATGATAAATTCCAACATCCTAGATTCTGATTATTCAGTTTCTGAAGAGTGAAGCTAGATGGCTATGCAGAATAAACATTTAAAAAAAGATATTGTGACAGTCATTTTGATCTTATTCTTATGTTGTTTAGTACAATTCTATGTTGCTCTACTGGTATTTTATTTCTTCATAAAGACAAGATACGTTTCAGGAACATTACATTTAAATGTTAAGCAGCCAAGCTAGCAAAAATGATCCTTCCTTCCTGGAGTAAAACATCTGCTGAAACTACTGAAGAGTCTATTTTCTCTTAATAATATGATGCATATATTACTTCTATTGATTGAGTTACATGTGCATTTGAAAAAGAGCACAAAATTCTAAGGAAGCCTGAAGATACTTTTTCTGAACTAGCTTTCTGATGTGGTTACAGATTTGGACAAGAATTACTAAGCACTTCGTCCATAGGTTTCTATTATTATTATTTGTGTGACAATATATAGACCTTGGGTTGGAAAGAAAATTACTGTTCTAGTGTCATTCACATTTAAGTGCAGCAGTTGTTTTCCATCTCTTCCAAAGACAATGATTGGTTGTAGATCCTCTCATGGATTTAGATAGTGTCATTTCTGTTGCCACTGTTCAATTACAGTACCATGGTACTGTTCATGACGCTAGCCTTGGGGAAAGACAGTGATGCTGCCTATACTTAGGCCTTTCACACAGAGATCTACTGCATAGCAAGAGGATCACCCCAGTTTTGAGATTCACTTGAAATCTGTTTTCCCCAATTTTGAATACAACAGCCAGGCTTGGGGCTAGACACAATCTTTTCCTCATGTGAAAATCAGTTATCATAAAATAAAATACTGTTATGTGGCACAAATTTGGCATTGCAAAAAAACCCCAAAAAAATGACATCATTGACTCTGAAGGCATAAGGCATTTTAAGAATCACTCTTCACCAGACTTGAGGCATTATTTAGTATATTTGCACTTCAGCAGACTGTTCTTGCATTGTTGTGAATTATCGTACAATGTTGAGGTCCTGGAGATATTTCTACCTCTGCAAACCCAGCGATACCCAACCAGAAATTACCTATGAGTGAAGATTCTGATTCTATATTCCTATCTCTAAAAATTAAAATAATATATAATCCCTTAGTAGTTCTGTCAAATCCATAGTGGCAGAACACTCTCCTCTCCTCCACCTAGACCATTGCTTCTTTTTTATAGGAGGGTGAGGAGACAATGAAATGGTTATCTCCTATTTTAAAGTTAACTGATATCTAGTTCAAGCTACTTCATTCCACAGATGATTCTGGAGATGATTAGAATAATGCTGGAGAAAATGCATGTGTATGTTATAGATATGTTCATTACCAGACCTTATCTGAAGTATTTTACTATTCTTCATTTTGCTATGGCAGCCCTTCATAAGAGATTGGATAGCAGAATATTCTGCTTCTTGCAAGCATGCTTCTCTGGCTGATTTTGTAGAGAGCTCTCCATTCGTTTGACCCAACCCTAGAGAGCACTGAGAGCAGATGAAATAGCTGAGCTAAGCAGAAGTCAGTTTGTAACAGTGCTTGCAGGCTATTTGTAATGTCTTCCTATTTCTTTTTCCTTTTGAAATAAGTAAGTGCTGGTACACCCAGATGTGTAGGTGTTGGAATACTTTGTTTTTCCCCAGTTAGTCAGGGCCACAATTCATACCATAACTGCCTTTCAGGAAAAAGTGTGACTAGAAGAAATTTGCACTGCTGGGAACATCAGAGTGAAAAGTATTTTAAAGGGCTGTTACTCCATATGCAAACAAGGAGCTGAATTTATCTTATGTCTAAGCACTGTAAGGCTGGATGAACTTCTGTAAAACCCAAGTGGTACCTTTGTCAAAAATGACAGGATGTCCAAAATCTGAGTTTTGTATGATAATGTTGATGTTTTCCCCCCACTATGCTGTCCAAGGAATTTGAGAAACTTCTGCTCTTGTACTACAGTGCAGTGTAGACATATGGCTTTGCTCAACCACTGAAGATGATGTGTTGTCAGAGATTCATGCCAGCACTTGTTTCACCAAGTAGTTTACGATGAGTAGCAGGGAATCCAACCTGGTTATCAAAATCTGATGTTTTGAGAGAGTATGAGAAATTTTTAACTGTTATGTTTCCATGCCAACAGGTTTTCTTATTTCTAGTTGTCTTCATGATTTATCTTTGCCGTTCGTGAAACTTTGAAGTAGACTGTGTTTAACCATTACGAGACTTACTTGCCTCATCTTCCCTGCAGACAATTCACACAACTGCAGTTACTGCTGTGTGAATTATATAGTACATAAACTATCTTTTATCGCAGAGGCCAGCATATTCTATATGTAATCAGCATGATTAAATGATAATCAGGCTTCAGTGATACTTTATGTCAATAATTAGATAGGCTAAGTTTTAAAGTAGGTGATACAAGAACGAGATTAGGAGCACAGTGATTGATTTTGTGCTCTTCACTGCAGATATGAGTAACCATAAGCATAAGGTTCTTCTGAGTGCCTCTGATTTGGGATGTTTAGTTTCAGGTGCTGAATAATTTTCATGGTGCTGAGCAGCTTCAGATCTGATTTAAAAGGATTTGAAAGTACAAACATACACTGTCTTTCCTAATAAATAAATAAACCAACTTCTTACCACTATCATAACCAGAGAAAATCACAGTGAAGTAATCAATTTCCTTCCAACTCACCAAAAAAAAATAAAAAGAGGAGGGAGAAAGTGTCATTTGTTCTCACTCCCTAGTTACTGTTGTTGCCTTAGGGCTGCACCCAGCTTGCTACGCTCTCCCTTCTGCAAGACGAGAAGAAATTAGATTCGTCTGTAGAACTGAATACATTACCACCAGACTCTGAATGCCTTGAGCAGGTGATGCAGACACATGCGCAGGCACTCCGTATTGCCCCTGTGTGAAGACAAAGCACCATTTCCCATGCGTTCAGAACCTACTTTGGTGGTATTAGAGTGAGAAATATTTTTCCTCTGTGGATTGTGTGCGCTTTGTATGTAAATATAAAAGATTGAAAATACCTGTTTACTCTTTCACCAGTGCTTTAGGATTTGGTTTCTCTGGCAACAGTTAATAAAAGCACATGGAAACCAGTTCATTCCATGAGTAGCAGAACTAATGACACTTGGTTTCTTAGGAAGTTTTATTCTTTATCCCCAATCTTTCCTTCCTTCCTGCTGCAATAAGCATAGTTGTCTTTTTATGGGAAAACCTCTAGGCAAGAGACAGCACGTACTGTGGCTCATTTAGAGCTGTTCATATATTGATCAGTACTGGCCAATACACATATCTGACTGGCCAGCTGGTTGCTGTCATCAGTGTGTTACAAGCTCTGTTCTCCCTGCATCTCACTTTTAGTAAGACTACGTAACGACCCATTTTTATGAAACTTCTAGGAAAGCAATGGACTCTGTTTTTCAGATAGACAGAAATTGTCCAAAAGATTAAAAAGTTAAGGAATACCAGATGGAAAGACAGACATTCAAAGCAGTGATCTACGTTTTGTTCCTGTAAAAAATAAGCTAAAAATATGCTACATCAATGTTATTCATGTCTCAGTGTCAAGTACGCAGAAATTACAAGACGTAAGAATTAAAATTAGTCTCTGTAACATGATTTTAACCACTTTGTGAATATGCTGAATTTTTTAAATCATTAACCATTTGATACCATACTGTATTTTCCATCTTCATCTGAAATTTATGTGATTATGGGGACTGCAAGTTGCTGAAATATGTTTTACATATTTCTCTTGAGATTTCACACACAGATGGCAAAGTCCCAAATTCAGTTTCTTGCAGTTAAATGCGTGTGCGCATACACACACACACGCACAGAGGCACAAACAAAATCTTGGCAGTGTTTTGTTTTGAAGTACCAGTAGTTCTTGTAGACATATTTAAGATTAGTAGCTATTGATTGGTCTTGGTTCTGCTTTCATTTAATTGACATAAACAGGGGTTACTCTAACTGAAATCAATAGGGAGCACTGACCTATGTTAGGTTTGATTTACATAGAGTTTAAACACAGAATGCTGGGGTTTTTTTCGTAAGTTTTACATGAATGACAATACGTTTCACAGTAATAAGTAGATATAGGCAGTTGGAATAAAAGGTTTGCAAATCCCAAGATTAGTTTTGATGTGGGGAAGGTCATAGTGAAACAAAAATACTGTAAGTGGCAGCTAACTCTTTGCATACAGGCCATTTGCACATGCTACTTCAGTTATTGTTCTCAAAAACACCACACTTTTTCTTGGAGATAAAAATTTATCATTTAATTTAAAATAAATAACTATTAATTATAAATATTTATGATGCCTTCTGTATGTTAAATGGAGTTTTGGAGTAAAGATTTTCACTGACACACATTAGACTGTTTAAATCAACTGTAGCATTCCGGATTTGATACAGTTTGTACTGTGTCATCTAAGGCATTGCTTCCAATTTAGCTGATCTACTTGTCTGAAAGGGAAATACATTCCTTACATGCCTCATGTTCTGAGCCCTCTATCATGTAATCTGGTTGATTTTGGTACCTGATAGGTACCTGATAGTGTCAGGCATTTCCAGGAAATCTTCAGGATGGATGCAGACAATGATTTACAATCTGTGTCCTGTTAATGTGTGTAAAAAAAAAAAAAAATGGCTTCATGAAGCAAATAAGTTTCTTTTGCTTCCTTAAAAATGTGCATCTTTCTGAAATTACATTCATCCATTCCTTGTCCTATTTTTCCCTGAACTAAAAAGGATGTTCACATTTGCATTCCAAATTGACACTGAAGAATGTAGTGCATGTATATTCTGTGCAGAGATGATTTCATAATTAAAAAAAAAGATAAAGGAATACTTATAAAAGATAAGGTATAAAGTATATTGGAATAAAGTCATGTCTTGACCTTAAACCCAGAGTTGTTTTGAAAATTTCTATACTGGATGACAATAATTTGATGAATGGAACTTCTAAGTCTAGAGACAACAAAGACTAGTAACTGAAGACCATTTTGTAGGTGTAATGTATGAAGGAACACAGTGAGTTTGAGTCTCATCTTTCACTTGGGGAATATTGAGAATAATTCTTCTGAAATCAGTAGAATTACATTAGAGCAAAATTTTGTCTATAGAAGGGAAA
This sequence comes from Rhynochetos jubatus, assembly GCA_027574665.1. Taxonomy (NCBI): domain Eukaryota; kingdom Metazoa; phylum Chordata; class Aves; order Eurypygiformes; family Rhynochetidae; genus Rhynochetos; species Rhynochetos jubatus. The sequence goes on from CM050652.1 coordinate 18,115,121, forward strand.
TGGACCAGAATAAGTTATTCTGATGTAATTATTCCAAATAATTCCCATATGGACCTTCTGTTCTGGAATAAATATTATTGTGTTAAGAATAATTCTAGTAATGGTTTTTTAGGGAAACTGGGCCTAATGCCCTAATATGAGAATTTTTTAATCTGAGGAGATCAAATGATTTAAATGTTAGCAGTATGACACAGAGGTTTGGATACTGAGTTACTGGTTTAATTCTAAAATTATATTCTGGTCATTAGGAGCTTAAAGGTGACTCAATTGGTAGTCTCAATCCAGCACAGTATCCTTTATCTCAGACACTCTTCATATTTAGTATCCTACTTCACTGTTGTGGTTGAATAATAAAAGACTGACTTGTTCTTCGTCATGGAAAAAGATATATTTCTATATTTGCTGGAGTATAATTAATCACATATAATATATAACTGTAAAATATTGATAGATGCAAAGCCATGTCTTGTGTTCCCCCTGTTCTTTTGTAAACATAGGTTCAAAAACATTGCTAAAAAAATAATTATAGAGACATATCCTATGAGAGCCAAAATTTACTGCCTGGAGAGAAAAAAAAGATGTAAGGAAGCTGTTTTAATTCCTTTCTTATGACCTGTTAAAACTTTAGATTGTAAGTATTCTTTGTCAAGTTATGGGAGTCTCCTCACTGCTTTAGGGACTGGCTGGTTTCAAGAATCTTGGCAGCTTATCACTATATGGCACTCTCTGTATACCAAGCCTTAATGTGACTCCTTAGCAGCCATTATTAAAACTGTCTTTTGTAGTGCCTGCACTGGCAAAACAATCCTTGATGTGGTGGTGGGACTTTTTCACCTCTTTAGACAATTCTAGACATATGATCTACACTGTAATGACAAGATGCAGGGACAGACGAGCTTCATCTCACCTAAGGTATCAACCACAATGCAGAAGTTTACATCTGAGCTAATTCTCTACGTTTCCTCTGTAACTAATGAAGGGAAACAGGCACTTCTGAGGGCAATTCATATAGCCTTTCCCAGACATGCCTTGTGCGAAGCAGGAAGTGGCATTTCCAGAAGGTTCCGTTTCTCTTCTTTGGCTAACACTTGAATCTGGACAGGTAAGATATTTAAAAATCTATATTGTGGAAGTCTCAATTCAGGTGAGAAAACTTAGAGTGTCACAATTTCACCCTTAAGATCATCCTCACTTGCCTTGTAAGTGGGCTAATGACTTGAAAGACAGCCAGAAGCAAAGGTGCAAGACAGAACATGCAGAAGAGCAGTCAGACGTGCATGGTGTGCTTACAGCCAAGCTGATGGCTGTTCATGCACAGCAGCACTGGTGAAGCCAGCAGGTCCTGTGTAGGCAGGAATGATGCCTCTATCCTGTCAGGTACTGTCCTTGTGCATTGAATACCAAATACTGCTCCTGTGCTGATCTTTCCCAATGATTAGCCTGCTTGTGGGCATGCATCATTTTATTTAGTAACTCTAATCAGGGAGTAAGGAGTCTTTATAGTTGTTTCATGTGCTTTGCATATACCTTGCTACAAAGGATGAAATTGCCCCTAATTACTAGCTAACTGCCCGTGTTTGTCTCCTGCCTTCCTTCATCTAATTTAAGACCTGGACCTCTCTGGGCTTTACATCTGGTCAGTTTGCTACTGACTTAGTGTCACTGTAAGTAATGATACTTGCAAAATTAGCCCTACAACCTTCATACAAGAGTGTTGCAGTATTGGGCCATGTTATTTCCTGCATTTTAGACGTTTGTTGGGACAAGGGTATGCTGTGTTCTGTTTGTTTAAGTACCCTGATCTTAAATCGTATTTTGTAGTTCATAGGAAAAGAACAATCTTACTTGAGTTGAAACACTGCCTTTCATGATTCAAACAACATTCAAACAACTTTTCTGGGCAGAAGTGATACTGAATGCTCCAATGGGATCAGACATAGACAATAAAAAGCAGTACTATAATTACTGAGAAATCGTTTCTTTGATGAGTTTCAAGATTTCTTTGGACATTAGCAAGTTAGCTAAACAGTGAAACAGCTTCTAAGAGAAACTAGTGAATCTAAAGCTGTGGGTGCTGAGATTTGTCAGTGAGAACTATTTACTGTAGGAAGTGAATGTGACTTGCTAATGATGCTTTATGTCTTGTGAAAGATAGCTTTAAATTTAGTGGTAAGAGAATTTCTCTGTATGTAAAATAGAAATGTATTTCACTTTAAAACCTTTGCTGTAACCAATACATAATGAAAGATCTCATGTGAAAAACTGGTGGAAGTAGACCAATGGGTAATTAACTCATTTAGAGCTTGACTATATGGATGTTTAGGAAATGTACTTTTATACATACATGCCAATTGGACCTGACGTGGAAGGAAAATAAATTTATAAAGAAGTATAGATTAAGTACTAAAAATAATCACATGAAATTTTAGTTGCTTTTTTCCAGTATTTTCAACTTTGTAACTGCAAACATTCCAGACCTATTCATGTTACAGATACAATTAGAACATTACTGTAGCAGGATACAATTGAAAACTGCTTTAATTGTCTATCTAAACTCAATCCAAATCTGTGTTAATCTGGACCATACCTCTTGGGTATTAATGCTATCTGTGGAAAAGGACTACCTCTTGAGGCTAGAATGAAGCTTTAGAATGTAAGAGCATGAATTTATTTTAAAAATATATACATTTAGCCATTAATTTATGTAATTCAGAAGTGCATTTGACTGATACCAGATAATTGGCAAGTGATTCTCACCAAGGGGTTGGAATGAGTGCTTGCTTGTCAAGCTCTGTTCTCCACTGATGTCTGCCCTGACAACACATGTTCGTCTTGGCAGGGCTTCCAAGGCAATGTGATGGTAAAGCTTTCTGTTCAGAGTTGCAAATGGTGCTGCAATTGATGCATTGTTAGATAACATGGACTACTACCATGGCTTTACTCTTCAAACTGTATTTTCCAGGACAAAGAAGCTTGATGTTACATACATCTATATATGTATGTCTGTATGTATGCTTCTTAGCTGTTGGCACACAATTGTGTTTAAAGCACACAGATGGGCAGCTCAGTTCCCTTTACCTCTGCTGTGCATTCTGTCATTGGCAGCTGATATGAGGAAGCCACAGGGACACATCTCCGTACAAATGTGTTTTTTTAAAAAGGCAATTTTCATTTTCTGTGTTGACTTTACAGAATTTTCACAAAATTTAATGTGAAGATGACTTGCTACAGCATATTGAAAGTCAAAAGGCCTTACTCAACTTTTGTGTTTAGCAGATTACATGATGTCTCAAAATTAAAATAGCTGCAATTATAAAATGTTATTTGTGGTTAAAGACGGTGGACTTCTTTGCAGAGTTTGGTATTTAATCATGCAAGATACTCAGCTGCTCTGAAGAAAAAAAATGGCAGATACTAAAAACAACATGCAATAGTTAAATCAGTATAATTACTATTTAAATGCAGGTTTAAAGTTTTAATGCTCTTGAATTATACTCCATTATCCTTGAAGTGAGTGAAGCCTACACATTTCAAGAAGGATTGTGAATCTTTTTTAATATAGTTATTTCTGTTCTTTAGTACTGTGGCTCTGCTATGCACTGCTCGAGCATAATATTCAGATAACACAAGTGCTGGAGAGAAGAGACTCCTCTGGGCATCAAGGTAATGTGCTGGGCTGCAAATAAGTTGAGATAGTCTTCTAGTCTTTAATGCCATTAATGACAGGAGTAGCAAGACTCCCTTTTAGTACTAGCAGGGCTCTGGACCAGTGGAAAAGACATTCTCTTGTTTAGCTTTGTCCACTTCTTTAATGACCATTCACTGTATCCTTCAGAATAGCAGGTGAAACAAAAGTATTTCTCCCATAGATCATCACAGAGATGATTTATTATTATTAAAAACTGAATAAAAACAAATCAGGGACGTGAAAAATTTTATGTCTTAAATATTTATGAATTCATTTCAAACTCTTCCTTTAGCTGAGTTATGTGTAGCTACAAAGTTTAAATAGTTTGTGAATTGATACAGTTAGTTGACATGAGAGATAATGTATTTACTCTTTAAATATTTCATGTGCTGTCACTATTTTTAACTTTGCAACATATCCAAAACAGTAAATCCCTGGTATTCCTCATACTCATACTAGAGAATTCCTGCTTTTGTAAACACTTTCCACTTGACCTAGTGTTTGATAATTATTGTATTTGCTTAAATTATAACAGTAATAGAAGAAAGAATACATTCAGTAATACGTATTTGTTGAATTGCTCCTTAAAAGAAAGATGCTAAGAAGATGGGACACATGCCATCACAAATAATAATTGAAATAATATAATAAAGTAATTCTCAGTTCTTCTGCACATAATGCAAAGCATCTGTTTTGGGATTTTTGAATGATGAGTGAGTAAGCTTTGTTAAGTGAATAAAATTGTAAATAGTTTTCCAGTAAAAACCTCCTGCAGGGTGGCTCTCCCTCCTGAAGTGTCCACTTTCCCACTCAATTTGGTATCATTGGCAAACTTCATCAGCGTACACTTGATCATCCAGATCGCTTTTGAAGATACTCAACAGTGTTGGCCTCAATATCAATCACTTGTGACAGGCTGCTGGTTTGAAAAGGAGTTATTTACCACCACCCTCTGGATGTGGCCTGTCAGCCAGGTCCCCACTCACTGCACGGACCCCTTGTCTAGACAGTAACCCACCAGTTTCTCTAGAAGGAGGCTGTGGGAAACTGTATTGAAAGCTGTGGAGAAATCCAGGTAGACAATGTCCACTGCTCGCCCCACATCAACTGAGCAGGTTACTGTGTTGTAGAAGATGATGAGGTTTGTCAAGCGTGATTTGCCCTTGGTGAATCCCTGCTGGCTTTTCCCAATCACGTGCTTCATTTGACTTGGAATAGCCCCCAGAAGAATTAATTCTGTAACTTTCCCAGGGACTGAAGTAAGAGCAATGGGCCTATGATTTCCTGGATCCTCCTTTAGGCCCTTCTTGTAGATGGCAGTGACATCAGCATTCTTCCAGACTTCTGGGACTGTAGAGAAAGCTTCTGACAAGGGTGCCTTAACCAACATAGATCAAATGGAAATGTGACTAGTCTTTCAAATTCCAGAAAAGTAAAATCCCATCATCTCTAAGTTATTTGTTGTTAAGATAAAGCAAAAAATTGATGGAATATGGAATAATTTTTGAGCCTGGCCTCTTACATGTGGATCAGTGGATCAGAACTGTGGAGAGAGAATATCGTGGCACACATAACACATAAATTTAACATTAGTTTCAGCAAGCTGTTTGGATTTTTGTTTTACTAACCTCTCGCATTACCAAAATGTCGCCTAATTTCTCCATATTGGGAAAAAGTATTGGGAAAAAGCTGAGTATAGCCCATCACAACCCTTTTTATCTTTAATGCCTTTTTTTTTCTTTCAGGATTTCCACAACTCAATTTCAATTTCTGCTATACAAATGCATATGGCAATCTGTAATTCATGTTTTTCAGAAACAATATAACTGGAGCTACGCTAGGATGGTGTTGTCTCATTGGCTTATAAATTATATGGTCTTTAAAGTACTCTCCAACATTACCATAAAACCGCATTTTAAAAAGATATTATTAAAATAATAAAATCCTGTCATGGACCGTGCCTTATTCATTTTAGTCATTAGTTTTAAATTGTTTCCAGGAAAATAATTCAGTTTCTTGGCATGGCTTTACATTTACTTTTAACGTTTTTTTTCCTCCTTTTTTTTTTTGCACTTTGGCTAGTATTGAATTGTAATATTTTTAGTTTCACTGCTGATCAATAATAGCAATGCAGTTTCTTCCAAGTGGCCAACATTAAAGATTCTTTTTCAGTCTTTTCATAAGGCTTCTGTAGGCTTGACAGCTTTTCTTCCGAATCTTCAGTGCATGTAGGTTCATTCACATCTATTTCAGTACAGACTGATGTTGAGCCAAATCAATGTTATATAACATTTTGGAAACAAGAATGAAACGAAACCCTGAATTTACTATAATAATTTAGATTGTTTTATTGTAAGAATAAAGAAATTAAAGGCATAGAACCAAGCCAGTTTTTAGGTTAACTCTCCTGTAATTTTAGCTAGTAGTGCCATAAAAATTTAGCTCAGGAGTGTCAGTGAAACTACATGCAGAGTTTGGAACGTTTCCCAACACTTTGTAATGAACCTTAGACCTGGAAAATGATGAAGCAGCACAACAACGATGTGCTTTAAGAAGACAGCAGTAGGAATTGGGCTATGGCAGACGCTGTCAGTCTCAAAAGTTGAAGTTTTATCCTGGCATGTAAGCTAGAGCATTACTAAGTGAACTACCCAAATAAGAAGCCAAAGTGGGCTGTGTCCTGCACAACGGAAGAGCCAGTGTTTTCTGCCCATCTGACAAGAGAAAAACCTTTTCCTGACTGATAATCCTATGTCTGATTAAGCCCTGAACATGCAAGAGACAAACCCCAGGTGATTCAGAGAATATGATACCTGCAAAAGTACCAGCATAACCTACCTTACCTTCACTTTCATGGCAGTCAACACCCACTGGTTCAAGGGAAAGCAGTCTCTAGCAGCTGCGTAACGTACCAAGAAAAATTGTCATTTTCAGCCCTCGAAGTAGCAGAAACGTGTTTCACACAATATAAAACAGTGTAAACAAGCACAAGAAAATAGCAATAAGTGTTACTTCCTTTACATGCCTGATTTCTTTTGTTGTTTCTACCATAGAATCTACTATGAGCAGGTTCAGTTTTTACTGTGGTGGTCAGGTATCTTAAGGGGTGAGATCTCAAAGGTGCAAAGCCTCTGATGCATCTAGGAACAGAAAATGTTATATTAAGCTATACCATGTGCATGTTACCTGTTCTGAAGTGATATGAAGTCCAAAAAGATCAGAGATTAAACTGTGGTTTCAAAAGCACCTATGATTTTGTCCCAGTAGATAATAATGGTAGCAGAATTATAGCAGTATTAGTGCTGTTGAGAATACTGTGCTAGATGTGCTGTGTAACTGCTATTGTCTTTTGTTATGGGCTATCCCACCTTGAATTGATGAACCAAATCAAACCCACATTTTGTTAATTTAACCACAAGCAGTATATAGAACAAGTGCCCTGTTTCTGTTTTTAATAGCCGTTTAATACAGGCTTGCACTGATATGCCCCTTTAGAAGACTTCTGTTCTTCATTTCTTTGAAGTGTACTTCTCTGAGTGTAAATGTTTTATTACTCACAAAGAGAAACTATTTGAACCTAAACTCATGTTTGAGTGTGAGGTAAAAAGACAAAATTACTTTTATTTAAAGTTCAACTTACATTGGAATACAGAAAAAGCAAATGTCACTAATTTTCATGAACAGCAATAGGGGTCAAGTTATGTTCTGTTTTGCTGCCTGAAAACCCCAATTCTCTTTTTACTTATCAGCACCCAGCAGTACTGTGATGTATCCATCTATCTACCTTGCCATGTAATGAATTTATTTCTTGGCAGTGATCCTTTGTTGCTTTATACTTTAAATCATTATTTTGTATGTACTATGCAAATGGAAAAAGTGTTATCTAATGGTGATGATAGGGACAGTACCATTTTTTCAAGGGTAAAAAATTACAGAGGGATAGAAAATAGGTTTAATGATATTCGTTGTTTGAGATACGACTTTGGACACTATTGTCCTGCTCTTCATTTTACCTCTGTTCCTGTTGAGAAAGTAGAGATGCAACAGCTCAGTTGACCTTATTGTCGGTTTAATATCAAACACATTGAGGAACAGGGTCTGGGGGTGGATGAAAAGGGATAATTTTGTCTGGGATAATCTCAGAGACTGTGTTTTTAGCAGAAGTATGACCAAAGGGAACAGTGTCAGCTGTGGACATGGTTACAACTATCCCATCTTTATTCCCCAGCCATGCTGTAAACACTACCCAGACATTTCCAACTGTTCTAGCATCCATCTCCAATAGTCCTCAACATTTCATGAGTCAAGTTTGTGGAAGCTGTCTTCAGTTGCATAAGGAAGGATGTGAAGTACACAGGCTAAAATGTATATTTAATATGTGAATTCTAAACAATATGAGCACGTATTAGAATCATTCCACAAGGAACTGTGAAAAATTCAGTCATGACTGCTTTTGTGACATTGTAACTGAAAGTGGAATCTGAATTTCTAGTCAGTGTGCAATCAAAACCTATCAGCAATCAAAAATCAGTGATGTTAGACTTCAAACAGAGGGAGAATAAGCCTAAAAGAGGTCAATTTTCTGCTGAAGATTGCTTAGTAAGGACAAAAGTTGTCTTACTAGGATATGAAATTCTTAAGGGTGACTTAATTCAGACTACTGAATCTTTTTTTTTTTTCATATCTTTCCTAATACAGTACTTCTAGAAACCTGAAAATTTGCTAATTGTTTTTTTACATGTTTTGAGTTGGAATTTTGTTAGTAATGGATTTGGCAAACTTGACCTTGGTGCTGTGGTGCTGGAATAGCTTAAAATTATATATACTTTTTTAGCAAGAACTAGGAGACTGGAATGAGAAATCTTACACTTCGACGATCTTTTAAAAAAGATTGACTGTGTCTGTGTTGTCCTTAACAAATAGGAAAACCAGCCAAATGGAGTACACAGTTCTCAGGAGACTCATGTTTTTCTATTCCAAAATGTTCTTTATGTTTTGAATATACTGTTCGTGTATTCCAACACATAGACCAACAAGTGAGAGTTGGGTGAGAGTTGGTGAGACCAACTCTAAGAGTGAGGGTAAGGTACTTTTAAGGTAAGAGAATATTCATACTGGTTTTCATCTGAAATTGATATTAAGACACCATTTGGAGGGGCTTTTTGAGGGGCTTTTTGCCATTTTTAAAAATCTATCATGAAAAGTGGAATTAATGTTAAACTTTTGTAGCTTTTTAGGTCTATATATTTATGCATGTATATGTTATTTGAACATGGGACACAAGTATTTTTAATAACTTCTAATGATTTTGCTTAGTTATTTAAAATTGGAACTAGTTTTAAGTCTCACATTTCATGTTTCCAGTACCAGTGACAATAGTACTGCAGGTTGTTCATCCAGAAACAAATGTTCTCTGTAATATTGTTGAAAACATGACCTTTTTAATTCCCCTGAAGTGACTTGTTTTGTTTAACCATGTTATTGGACAGCACTAAGTACTGCATGTAGGTAAATCTATTTCCTAAGAGGCAAAGGCTCCTCTTTGTTTGTATTTGGGCAGTTGTGAGCCTTTAGAGGCATTTACAATACTGCCAAACTTTTCTGTGTCCCTATTGGAGAATGATTATTTTCAGATTGTGCAGATTCAGTGATGCAGTCAACCTAATTCTCTCAATTTTTAGTTTTGTTGGGAACATTCAACGGGTTTACAGGGAGAAAGACTGCTAATTGAAATCTCCAACTCCCTTGCAGGGCCAGTGGTGTGAGAAAACATATAATTAACATCTGCATTAGTTTACTTGCTAGCTGTGCTAGCAAGCCAATGGAATTTTGAATTCAGTAGGTAAGTCAACTATGACACTATCTTTTCTATTAATTTTACCTTCTGTTGTGGAGTGTACATATTTTTAAATCACTCCTTGGCTTGGTCAGTACTTTTCACACACTCTCAAGTATTATGCCTACTCGTTTTGGCAGAATATTAGGTTTAAAATCTATTTCAAAAGCAGCTGTGGTTGCAGATCATAATAGAGAGCTTCTTTGGTGTTCAGACCAATGAAGAAGTTAGAAGAAGGGCTTTAAGCTCTGCATGATAAAATGAACTGAAAGTAGGGCAGAGAAAGAACAACCCATGTAATGAGCCTAGCCTGGGGCTAAGGAGAATCAGAAGTTCATTGTGTATTTCAGAACACCGTGCAACAACAGTATGAAGAGTTAGTGACTGAGGTTTTTCACTGCCTCAGGATACCAGTGATTCAGCTCTATATAATGATAGGGAATGCTAAAAAATGCACTAAATAAATCCTGTGGCAGTAACTCATAATTTCATACTGGAGCTATGAGCAGGATGGAAGGCCTGACAAGGGTTCATAGCCAAGAAGACACAGTATGGACCTTTTTGTTTTTTTTATTTGATCGCTGGGGAACACAGAATGTATTTTATTGTTGTGATTATACAGAAAAAGGAAGTAGAACCACAATAGAAATAAGGCATGAATTGGTGACATATAAAATATTTACTGGCGGGCTAAGAAAAGCATCAAATTTGCAAATGGTTGCACATGTTCTCCTGTAAAATCAGAGATGTCTAATCCATCTGCCAGTTGAGAACCCTCAGACTTCAGGGTTCTGCGTATTTCTGAAACATATTCACAGGATATCCCATCTGATCCTCATTTCTGCTCTGTATGTTTTGCTTGTGAAAGCACGGTAAACAGCAGAGATGTACGTGTTTGCATAAAACAACTTGAAAAAAATTGAACCTGTTGAGCTGATCTTTATTTATATGTGTGCTGGTTTTAACTGGGACAGAGTTAGTTTCCTTCACAGTAGCTAGTATGAGGCAATGTTTGTGCTGAGAAGAACATTGATAACACTGATGTTTCTAGATGCTGCTAAAGAATGTTTATACCAAGTCAAAGACATTTTCAGTTTCTGATACTGCACCTGTGATCCCAGCTGCTTCTCTGCAGGAATCTGGGAGGGGACACAGCCAGGACAGCTGACCCAAACTGACCAAAGGGAAATTTTGTGCCATAAAACATCATGCTCAGTATGTAAGTAAGGGAGTGGGCAGAGGGTCACACTCTCACTTGGCCGTTCTCTCTCTCGTTGGGGCTTGCTCTGGCACAATCTCTCTTGAGCTTGGTCTGGCTCATGCTGCTCAGTACCTGACTGGGCATTGGTCAGTGGGTGGTGAGCAATTGTATAATTTGGGTTTTTTTTACATTATTTTCATTACATATTAGTAGTGGTAGCATGATTTCAATTACATATTATAAGTAATAATATTAGTATTGTTGGTATTGTTAGTGTTATTTGTATTATTACTATTTTTAGTATCAGTATTTTATTTCATTTATTTTCAATTATTATATTGTTCTCATCTCAACCCACGAGTTTCCCTGTCTTTGCCTCTGATTCTCCTCCTCAGCTGGGGAAGGTGGGAGGTGAGCAAGTGGCTGTGTGATGCTTGGTTGCTAGCTAGGATTAAACCATGAAAATATGCTTGTAATTTGCCACAGAATTAGTATGTTTGCAATATTAGATTAGAACTAGATTTTTAGTTTGAACGATTGGATTAGGACTTTACTAGGATGTGATTTTTTCATCCTTTTCTGTATTTTAAATTTCTCAGGTCTTGGTTTTCTACTTCTTTCTTAAATCTCTCCAAATATTAAATATTTTAATAAAAATATTTTTAGTAGGTGAAAATACAGGAATACTTGACATGTAAATATTGCTTTGAACAGTTGATATCTGAACTATGATATTTTGAATTGTAAATGAATGGAAGTTTCTTTTTCATTAATGTGGTCCCTGTAGAAAAATCCCAGCCACACAAAACCAGAGGAGTTCTAAGTGTGTAATTCACACTAGTGGCTGTGCTAATGTTCATGGTGATTTTTGCTTAGAGGCTGAGTGAAAGCAGTCTTCAAGAGTGTATGGGTATAACTTAGTGACAGATCTGGAAAATGTAAACTGCTCTCCCAGCCCACTGTGCTAGCAGCAAAATTTCCCAATGATTAAGATGTTCATTTAGAATGAAAAGGATCCTTCTGATTCCATTACTGTAAAGAAATGATTTATTTAAATTGAGTTGTTGTTTATTTCTCTTCCTTTTCCAGTAATTCCCATGTCAGCTTCCTTTACATTAAATCCATAGAACTATTTCACCTAGAAATGTAAAAAATCAGTCATGTGAAGTGCTCTTTCTAACCTGCTGCTACACCTTTGCACAAAAGTTGAGTCAACTCTTTAAAACAGAAATAGCCAGATTCCTTGGGGGAGTCACCACTGGGCAGGCAGGCTACTCAGGCTAACCAGGTAAACAAAAGAATTTGGCTGGCATGAAGTAAAGCTATTAATCTGGGAGAAAATCTTTGTTAGATCTTTAAACTTCAAAATGTAGTGGCTTACAATAAGAAATGCTACAGTCTGAACATCAGGTTCTCCATGAGAGAGAACTCCATGAGGAGGTGGAGGAAAAGTTCTGTCCTATGGTGTAAGTATACTCACACAGCTACTGGCATCAGAACTGCAGTGAGGCTTTTAACAGCCAACAGGCAGTGCACAGCGATGAAAAATGCTGGGGCAGATGTGAGCATTGCACAGTGGTGCTGCTGTGCTCCTATGCCCTGCTCTAAGACTTCACCCAAGACTGTATCCTGTCTTTTCAGCTGTGCAGGGCTCACAGTTCTATTCTTTTTTTTACTGGATGGTAATAGTTTCTTTAAATATACATTTGGTAATTAATATAAGAATTTGTATGCTTCCATGTTCCAAATAATATATACTTAATTTCTTAAATATTTCATATGAAATACATATTCTCCAATTGCATTCATTGTCCTCCTCTGCCTTGAAGAGAGCTTTTAAGCCCATCTAAAACTGCTCCAAACAGTGGCCCTGTAAAGTAGACTTCAAGAAGAGAAGAGGGATGAACTATTCCACTTCTTTTGGAGTACCAGTGTCGCTGTGCAAAATGGAGTTGAAGAGTCTTTGGGGCAGAGAAGCAACAGGTAAAAGCCAGATTACATCCTTGCTCCAAGTAATGTCTGCCTAGGGTCTGCGTCATGTAGGATGTGTAACTATATCACTGAATCTCCTAACAGAGGAGATCCGGAATATTTTCCTGTGGTTGCATCTAAGTACAAACTAGCTCTAACCTGGCTAAGAAGAGCTTTTACTGGTTCTGCTGTGGCCGTATGTGGCTTGGAGCAAACTAGAGGGTCTGAAAAGCTGGTTTAATACTTGTCTGCTATGCTGTCGTCTATGCTGAGGTCTGGCTTCTGAAACGCGTTAATTGTACCATGTTTGAAGTTATCTAGGTTATGTCTGTGTGACCTGTGTGAGTTCAGTAATTAAGATACAGGAAGATTCCTATATCAATTCTGAAAGTTCTGTTTATCCTGTGTCACTTTGGTAGTTCCAGATAGGGTTTTTCTCAAGTTCTTCATCATACATCTTCCTGTTTCCAGTGAACTTAATCTCAACCTTTCTGCTTAAACTTTGGACTGATCCTGAGTTAATACACATTTAGCTTTGAGTTAAATTAGTCATAGATATACAGTATCTTAGATAGCGATTCTTGAATAGCTGATGACATTTAATTTTATAATGCTGCTTTATCTATAAGATGAAAAGCTTCATCAACAGAATTTATGGTTATAAGTGCTATTTCCTTTATTAGTGTCAACAAACAGCAAAAGTATTAATCACAGAAAACAAAATGCAAAAAGCAAAACTCAACAATAACGTGATAACGTGTTGGGTTGAGAAGCCCCTTACAGTTGTTTCTAAACTAATGATGAAAAGACAAGAAACTGGGAGGAGAAGTATTTTTGTAAAGATCAGGAGACAAAGGGTTGTGTGTATTTACATTTACAAGATATAGTATGTATGAAACACTGAGTTTAATGATAAATTGTTTACAAACTTTCATCATTATCTTAATTTCTCAGTAAGATATGAATGTTTTGATTCATGTTTCTGGTTCTTAGAATTGAGTCAACACAGCAAGGAGCTCTTTAAAGAGAATGGCTTGCCTCCTCCCAAGTTGCTCTCTCCCTCTGTTAAGTAGGAAGGCAGTAGTTGTCCTTCTGCTCCTACTGCTTCCAGAAAGATTCCTTCCTTAATTTTTAGAAATGGTGAGTCACTGCTTCTTGGACCAACAGTCAAAGAGGGTCTATTGTCTATGGTAGGAATTTGTCCTCTTTCAGTGAACTCATTTTGAGCAGCTTTGCAACATTTCTGTGCTAAGGCCAGAAAGGCACAGTAGTTATTTTGTGGCTCATTTACCTCACATATCCCCTAATTGTTGCTTGAGGGTTCTAAAACAGAGGCATGGCAATAAAGGAATGCACATAACCTTTCGGGGTTGTGGTAATAATAATATATTTAGTATTTATTGCATTAATGGCTGGTAATGGATAACTTAATTAGTTCAGACTCCACTTGTTAGGATACCATTCAAATGGGGTACCTCAGACAGCTATTAACTTAAAAGATTAGAAGATGACAACAGATAAGCTAAAAGAGAGTGGATAACAAAGATTAATTAGAGGATTTAGCACAAACAAGTAGTATGAAATAAGCTTTTTATTACTCGTTTTCTGCCAGTGTGTGTGACAGCAAGAGGAACTTAACAGTGGAGATGCTGGCTTCATAGATTCTGACTGGGAGTTCTTTACATGTGGAACAATCTGATTTTTCACTTTAGTATGACTGGCAGCTAAAACACAGAGGCTGGCCTTACAGCAAGATAATATCATAGGGAAGGTACAATTAATTTTGTGAGAGCTTTGCAATTTAGGGCAGGAAGTTGTGTGTTTGAAAGGTGGGAGTGAGATCCAGTGAAGGTAAATAAAATTTTAAAAATTATGTATTAGTAAGTGATAATCTAGAAAATTATTTTACTTACCAGCTTTTTAAAATTATTAAAAGAGGAGTGATCAGTAAGTATGTTAAGGACTTGAGGCATCAAGGTCAGTAAGAAATTAATGACTATTACATGATAGTTCTTGCAAAAATTAAAAAGAACCCAACAGTGAGAAGTTACAAGGTTTGAACAGTTAGGATTCTTTCCTGCAGAAGGCAGTAGTTCACTTACTAGCATTGTATTCCTTAGCTAATTAATTGCATACATGAAATTATTATAGTTAATTATGCGATCATTAATATCCCACAAAGAAGGACGCTTGGATTCAGTACACAAACTACTGCAAAGAAAGATTCCAGTTTAATTACAATGAACACTAAAGCAGGAAGGAGAAATCATTGTTAATTATATTTAACACCACATTAATTCCTTCCTGTATTTCTGTAAAAGGACGTGTCATGAGATATATTGGGTTTTATTACCATTGGTTGCAGCAATATTCTTTTTTTACTGCTACAGACACTTTTCCTTTCTGCTTTTGAAACAACTTTCTAAAAATGGTATTTGTTTTTTTTCCTAACATGAGAGCTAGTTTATTCATGTAGTTGTCACTTTTATTAGTTAAAGGGATTTATCACTCTTTATTACCCAGACATTACTACTAATCTTTGGCTCTAAAAATGCTGACATGAGATCAATTTGCCTGGTTTCCTCAGTGCACTACTCCTCCTACTCTTGTTGGCTTTGGCTTCAGTAAAACTCAGTATAAAAGAGAGGTAATTGGGCCCAAGCTTAAAAACTTGATGTGTCCCAGTCACTCATCTGAAAAGGCCAGATCCCTCAGACAGCAGACTACACTGAACTCCTGTGAAAATGTTTGAACCATAGGGTATATTCAGCGGCAAAACTGTTAGCAATGTAATGTTGCAAACTCATTTGATTCCCCAAGATTGGATATCAGTAAATGTTCAATCTATCTCATACTTTTAACTTTAAAGTGTGAAGGGAAAGGAGTTCTTGAAGATGAGCTGCCTGATTAAAAATTTTCTACAACAAATGTACCCTATTTGCTTTTCTAATGATGCATAGATATCCTCTGCAAGTATTGTGACCAGACTCCATCTGAATATTTGAGTGAAATTATTTAAGTTTTATAGAAGAATAATTGCCTGCATGCCTGTATTTAGGCTATAATCCTTGCTTTAGCCCTCATTCAGTACTGTCGTTCAGGAAAGTACATTTCATGTAACATTTTCACCATTAGCAGCTTTTAATTATGTAAATATCATCTATAGCTATAAACCAACAAAAATACAGAATGCAAAGATCTCAACAAATGCAACTTAGTGCTGCACCGTTATGCATCTTTTCTGTGTGTGCATACACTTTACTGTTAACGCGTCATATTCATATCTGACAAGTCACTGAACTATTCAGTGTACTCTATGGCAACGTATTACTACTGTATATCAGTATCTTGTAATTAGCATAATCAATTTATTTTTAAATGAAGACTTTCTACAAAACAAATATTAAGATGTAAAATGTGCAAACTTGTGTATGTGCATCTCAAAATAATAAATTTAATTATAATAGGAAAATAATTCAGAATGGAAGTGACACAAGGTATTTAGGAATACTGCAGCCTAAACTAAATGGCCTCATATCCCATACATCTTTACAACAGTTACAGAACAGTGATACAATATCAGTCTTTAATTATCAGTCATTAAGTGCTCATTTCTTTATGCTGTTAGTACTAATACTAATTAGTCCTGTTACCCTCAGGCAAGGTAAATTCTTTATGACCTAAATAAGAATTCAGTCCTGCTCAGTGCGATACCTGGTTAACATAGACACATAGACCCAGTTTCCCACCTCTGAAAAAAATGAGGGTGAGCGGATTGAAGTGTTATTTAACCTTCATGAAAACTATTATGCTCTAAATAGTTGCAAGTTAGAAACACATAGTATTTCTTCTTCCTGGTTTTACTGACAGAAGAGTGGTTTATCCTTCTTGTCAACATCCTTTATCCTGATGACTACAGCAAAACATACAATTTTTTTTTGTAAATTGTTATCCATGTAGTTTACAAGTGGCTCAGTGCACTTCTTGTCTGATACAAGCCGTGGAAGCCTTTTTTTTATTTTTTAGGAAATAATAAGTTTATGTTAGTGAAAATAATATATAAATGTCTCAGAATTGAGAAACAGCACAGAGATTTAGATAAAATTTGGGTAGGTTTGGTTTTTTTTTTAGTTTTTTATTAATAGAAGCCAAACAACTCCTTGTTGTCAAGTTTCAATGAAGTTAAAGACAAAATGGTAAAACAGCCAGACCTATTGTGTTCTTCTTTTGTTTGGGATACTACATGATAAATGGTTGTTAGCAACTTTTGAATGAAGAAAAACTACCCAGAAATTTTTAACATATGCTATGAGGTACTTGGCATAAATATGTACCCAGACTGTATAGCCAGTCTTGTACAAAACCAGAAGGTGATTTACCAAGCCAGAAGAAGGTAATTGAATTTCACCTAGCATGAGTGTATTCAAGCACAGCAACTTCAGAAGACTTGCTATCCAAGGTTAACTGAATGCGAAGTAGAAAACACGGAAATACAGGAACACAGTCTTTAAACACATATTACAGTTAAAAATATCACAGTCAATTAACCGATATATGGATATATTACATGCTTTCCCAACATATAGAAAGTTTCACACTGTCAGAAAGACATCTATTCTTATGGGTTTTTATCCAATATTCAGATTAGGGAGATGAACCTATCCTTTAACCAGAATTTAAGAACTTTGGTAATACTGACAGTAATCCAGGTCATCAGGCCTGTGGCAGATTGGGGTCTGATGTTCTACAGAGTAATGAGGAAAAGATTTTATCATGGCTTTTTACTGTTAAACAAAATTTCTTGGCTAATTGCACTAATGAATGAAAAAGGTGAAACACAGTGGCTGATACAGCATGGGTCAAATTTATATGAAAACTAGTATCATAGGTCTGTTGAAACCAAGTAAAAAGTTTTCTTCTATTCTGCTCAGAAACCTTTCTCATCTGGCAGGAAACTGGACTATAGCCTGAAAGTGCCATAGCATTTAATGAAATCGTGTTTAGTATTTTTGTGACTTCTTTTAGAGGACAGAAGTGTATTTGGAATTTTTTTTGTTTGTTTAGGGGTTTTTTTGTTTGTTTTGGTTTTTTTTGTGTTATGGTTTGTGTGAATCAGTACAAAAAAATACCTATGCATATTTGGTCCAGTATTTTTGGAACAGATGATTGTGTAAATAGTTGATGTTTTATTAGCTAAAGCATTAGTATCCCATTGTGATGAAGGTGACCAAACATAGGCTAGATTTATAGAAATGTTAATGAAATCAACCACATTTCCTTACTGGGCTATACCTTCAGTACTGTATCCTGTGTGGAATCTGCCTTCGGTTAGATTATCATCTCACCTTTCTGAAATTCTCCTTGAAGATGATCCCTGTGTATTTATACTTAGAAGTTTATCAGAGTATTTAATGAAGAACTAATTAGACAAGACCATTTCTGAGTGCTTTTTCAGACTAGCTTGTTCTCCTTTTTTAAGTAGATCAAAATGAGGAACTGACCTTCATATCACCTCAAGTGTAAACCTGCACTAGCAAAATAATCACTCAATAACTTGCTTATAGGCTGTACAAGTATTCTAGAAAGCTCCTGAACAGGCCTGGAGTGAGTCCTTTAAGTAAAGAAGTAATATTACCTATAGTTGGTATATTCTTAAGGTCATGCTTATTACTTTAATTACTGTAATATTATTTTTAAAATAAAACTATAAAGGTCTTGATGTAAAACATGATCAGTGTGTTCAAGATGTAAGCATGATATTAACTATGCTCACCCATCAGTAGTAGTAATATCATGGGAATTCCTCAAGGGACCATGTCAATAAATGTTTGAAATTAAATCTCTGTATTCACGTAGTAAGCTTTGATGAGCTTTTCTGCTATCACTTGCCTAATGAAGAATGCTGGTGAAGTGGTTGAGCCCCCTAAAAGTATTCACAGATATATTAGTAGTAATACATAAAATTTCTAATTCACCAAAAGATGTGAGGTAAAAATGTTTCCATACTTTTTGTTCTGGTGGTATTTAGAAATGCTGCAAATTCTTATTAGACAATACCTGCTCAGTTTGCATGCCTGTATGGGCAAAATAAATTGAGTAAAAGAAGATGCAGTGACAATAAAGACAATCTGGTGATACCACAGGTATTAAAATGTTTGCCATATATATGCCCATTTCCCAATACAATGAAGTGTCAAATTTTTTTTTAAAAATAAATTTTATTTAATTATTTAATGCATACAAGGAGAATACATAAAAGACCTCCAAGAAGAGATGACCAGCCAAATCTCTCAGTGCTAAACAGTGGACCACTGCAGGAGAAATGATGTGTAAGTTTTTATGAGAAATTTTCATTTTATTTTGTAAAATATTTTTTCCAGAAAGGATTTTCAAAATAAGATCTACTCAACTTGACATATCTTCTGGGGTTTTTAATGAAGTCAGAGAAATATTTCCTCTACTCAAAGCAAGGAAAGGAGTTCAGTAAAGACTGAAAGGTTATTCCTGAAATGTTTGAAACAGGAAGTATATAGATGTATTAGTTGTCACTAATGCACTAGTTGTCACGCTTATTCTTGAGTGACTCCTGGGAACAAGTTGAATGTCATGAAAATGTTTACAATATCTGCTAACAATGTTACCATAGCACACTTCTATCTGCTGCCCAGAATTAAGAGACAGATGTGAAAGATAAAACAAGTTACTGGAAGGGCTCTAGTAGAGAATCACGATGCACAATATAGATAGCTGTGTTGCAAGCAGAAAACTGAGGTCTAAAGATATATCTTATAACTCATATGGCTCCATCCAGATAGGCCCATGCTCAATATCAACCTGAAACTGTTAGTGTTGGACAGACAAAATTTTTAAAATCTAATATATCCTAGGCATAGAAACTTAGAAAGCTTCACAGTAGTTGTCCCTAATTAAGTAATTTGTGTTGCATTTACACAGACATTGAACATGGATTCCTATTGCTTCATTAATTCTTCTGAAAGTATGTATGAATTACAGTTACAATGTGAAGTTGTCATAGCTAGTCATTTGTGTTTGGGTTTTTGTATAAGTTTGTGGGGCTGGAATATAATACTTAGCTGTGTATTCCTGTTTAGGCATCACTGTTATTCACATTTCTGTTGCCTTACTCATCTTTACTTTTCTCTCTGATCAGTCATGGATATTGAATTACTTAGAATTTGTTGAGTACATTTAACATGTGCTTAATTAGGTCAATCATTTCAAATACCCTATCAGCATTTTTGCTAAGCACATGATACTTAAAATAGTTTCAGGATGTTCTAATAAGTATTAACTGAACCTATTTGGGGGTTGTGCAGTTGTGGTGTGGGTTTTTTTTGTTTGTTTTTTGTTTAATTATTTTTTTCAAGGTTCAGTTTGCTTTTAGGAACTGACATAAAAGAAAAGCAAGTGACCAAAATTTTCTTAAGACTATTTTTGTAATCCTGAAACAGAAAATGGAAAATAAGGTGTTCACATTTGACTTCTCTAGGTCCTTCAAACTAACAGAGATACTAGAAATACTTTTATATTCTTAAAGAATTTTAAGTCAATTTAAAGACGAATGTCAAAGTAGGCCTGGCAACCATCTATTACATTTATCTCTGTTTAAATACTGATTGTTGATTTAAGGTGATTACTATGCAGATTGTCTGTCTCTGAAAGTCACATAAAATCAAAATTAAGAATACTGGCATTCTTTACTACACCAGAGACTCTCTGAATATGTTTTTTCATGTAGTTTGCTTATCAGCATGCCACTAGAAATAAGATGTAGATTGTTTTAATATATGGGAAAGACTAAGATTCTGAAGCCAAAGTTACCTGTTCGAAACTTTTTGAAAACACTTTGGATGAATTTAGTACATTGCAGATACCTAGAGCCATAATCTGTTTAGGTTCCAAAGTTATTCAGATGTATGTTTTACATCAAATTATTTGTAAATGATTATTACATGCTGATATCAAAACCCTTTTAAAAGAATGCTGTTAATCTCAGTGTTCAAGAAGGAAATGCACAGTACTTGCACCAACCTCACCAGTGCTGATTCCTACTGAAACACAGAAAACTGTTGGATGCAGGCCTTTGTTACTAAACTTGTGTTGTCTTTGACCTGGTTTTGAAAAGAGATCCATTCCTTTATGAAGAACGGCTCAGTAAATTGATTCTGGCAAATTGCTCAGCTTAACTGTTTACCACAAAATCATATCAAGTACTTAAATATATTTAAATGTATATATAAAATGGAAGTACTGAATTTACAGAGGAATACCACACTAATTTATATTATCCCAAATAATAACTGCCCTATGGCCATTTTCAATACTATTCCAGTGTTTTCCCTCTTAATATCTCTTTATTTAGGAAAAAGAAAAATTATCTGCAAGGTTCAATTTCAAGATATGTAACTGTATATATTTTCACTTGGTATATGTATCCATTTAATCATTTTCATCTTATTAAAATATAAAAATTAAACATTTTTTATCAGACCAGTTAATTGCTCTTGAGGAAGACTTTATAAAGACTTGAGTAGGATGGTATTACAGATTTGAAAAAAATGAGACTGAAACCCAGCTTTAATGAGAATGCAAATGAGAATTACTAAGGTTCAGTGAAGGTCATAGCAGCTTAATCATCAATTTATGTCAGCAACTTCTCACAAGTAACAAATGAGTATTAATAAAAACTGTTGTCTTAACAGATTAAACCACAAAAGTATGATTGCTTTAGAATTTGACCAGCTGTTCTCATACACATGTAGTTCAGTTTAAGGTCTCTTTTTTTTGTAGCTCTTTTATCTCCAGATTCAAGAATAATCTATTTAGGGACTTTTTATTTATATTTTCTTTTAATGAACATTTTAAATTACTTTGTATGGTCTTCTAAAAGGAGTTCTAAAAACCATGTTTTGGTTGTGCCTAAGGAATAACTTTTTTTCCCTGAAAAAACCCCGATTTTGGTCATTCTCAGCTGAAACTGGAAACTACTTGTTTCAGTTAAAAATAAATAGGTTGCATGGTTATGCTTATACTAAGTTGAATAAAAATCCTGAATTTCCTAGGGCAAAATCACTTCATTGAAATTTTATTTGTATCTCTTTCTAACTTGTAACTTACATCCCTATTACTATATAGTTTTCTAAAACAGAATGTAATGTTGAGAGGGAAAACAGAAAAATGATCTTCCTTGTACATGAAGCATTCATGAAACATAAACAGAAGAATCCAAAAAAGCAAACTTTGGTTTAGCTCTTTTACTTTGATTAAGTGTCTGTTTTGACAGTCTGAATATATTTACTGCTGAACTAATAATACTCCTTTGATGGAAATAGAATATAAGCTGAAAATAATATAATCCAGAAAGATTAATTTTATTCTATACAGTTTTAGATAAACGCATAAATATTTAGCCACTACAAATATGGCAAGTTATTGCTGTAAGCAGACATTGCAGTTTTAAGGAAAGCTTCCTGATCTTTAAGTCAAGACAATCAAGAGAGACTTCAGGTTAAGTCTTCCCTTGGGGGGAAGATGCTAATGTTTGAGGGATGGTGTGCTAGTGAGAGTCTTCAGTGTCTCAGTGAAGGTTAGGGATGGAGATGCATATGGCAGCAAAGATGCAATGGCTATTGATGTGTTAGAAGCCATGGAAGCACCTGAGAATGGTCACGTAGGAATTACAGCTTCTTCCCCAAAAAAGGTGGCAGGATCAGTAGCGCAACTGGAGTGTATTTACACACATGCACACAGCATGGGCGACAAACAGGAGCTGGAAGCCATTGTGCAGGGAGAAAACCACGATATAGTTGCCACCACAGAAACATGGTGGGATGATTCGCGCAGCTGAGTGCTAAAATGGGTGGCTATAAACTCTTCAGGAGGGACAGGCAAGGAGGGGGAGGAGGTGGGGTATCCCTGAATGTTAGGGAGTGTTTTGACTGTCTAGATGTCAATGATGGTGATGATAGGGTTGAGTGTTTATGGGTAAGAATCAGAGGAAAGGCCAGCAAGGCAGATCTCATGGTGGGAGTCTGTTACAGACCACCCAACCGGGGTGAGGTGACAGATGAAGCATTCTGCAAAGCAGCTGGCAGAAGTCTCACGATTGCTGGCCCTTGTTCTCGTGGGGGACTTCAGCTTACCAGATGTCTGCTGGAACTACAATCCAGAGGAGAGGAAACAGCCTAGGAGGTTCCTGGAGTGTGTGGAAGATAACTTCCTGAACCCAGCTGGTGAGTGAGCTGACTGGGGAAGGCACCCCACTGGACCTGTTGTTTGTAAACAGACTGGTGGGTGATGTGAGGCTGGAGGCTGTCTTGGGCACAGCGATCACAAAATGATAGTGGGTTTGATTCTTGGACAAGTAGGGATGGGGCTCAGCAGAACTGTTACCTTGGACTTCTAGAGGGCAGACTTCGGCCTGTTTAGCAGAGTCGGGGAGACCACTGCTTCTCATAGCAGTCTGAACTGCGGTTACGCAGCTCTGCCATATCAACACTTACCTTCAGCACCAGTGGTTGAACCCCCAGGAGGGGACTGTACTCAGGACCCTAAGACATTCACAGATAGTTGCAAATACATTTGTTTTGTTTTGTTTTTTTCTCTGAGCTGGTCATATGGAAAATAGATATTGATTTTGTCTAATGGATAGCTGGGAGAAGCAATTAATTTTGACAATTTAATTTTTTTTTTTTTTTTTTTTAGCTTGTTAAGTGTTTGAAACATGGCACCTAGAAAGACACCTATTATCCTCACATAACAGCAGTGTATTTTCAGTTCCTGACTTGTAGGTTATATTTAAAATCAGCTATGGCTTTCCTCCTTCCCCTTTTCCTTTTCCTTCCTTCCTTCTCTTTTTCTTCCATGTTTTCCTTCTTAAAATAAATTAAACCAAACTTAATAAATCCCTTTCCACTTTCCATGTCCATACCTACAATTTTTGTCATTGAACAACCTGAATCCATTGCATTCAATAGTTCTAGGAGATGGCTTAATACAGAACATATAACTTAACTATACTTTTAAGATTTGCAGGCAGGGTTTGTGTTTTTCTCAGTTAGACAGCTCCTTTTTGACTGTGCATCCAGAATGCAATTTAGTTCATTCTTCAAGTCCAGAGGAAAATATCAGAAATATCTTACCCTACAAGGAAGATCCTACCTGCCTACTTTTCTCTGGGGTTGGTAGTACAAGTGGTCTAATACCGAGGCTTCAGGTATCACAGATAAGCATACTTAAACTGATTCTTACTGCAGTGAAACCTGTATGCCAACAAAGGATGCAATAGTCATGGTACCAGGACAGAAAGTAGAAAAGATCTCATTTTATTCTAATGGTATGAGCAATGAGTTTGCATGAGAGACAGATTTGGTGCAGTTCCTTGAATGCACATCCATTTAACATTAGACATTAAACAAATGAACCCACTTCTGCTTTTAACTATACTATTTTAGAAAGAGCACTGCTTGCCTTGCTGGTTACACAGTAGCCTAGTTTCAATAAAATAGGTAGGAAGTATTTCACATAAGGTGATTACTATGGATGTCTTTTGAGACAGGATTTCAATATTTGAGTTGAGAAAGAAACCCATCTCACAGTTCCAGTATGAATGCTGTAAACAGAAAGATGAGTTATATGACAACAAATGCAACTTCTACTAAGTCTGATATTTTCATTTGCTTCAAAGATACACAGGCAGTGTGGAACTAAGCCAGGATAGGGATGGATGTAATGGAGTCTGTCACCTTAGAAATAAGAGTATGGGCAAATATCCTTATGAGGTTCGATTACAGTATTTCTTACTAAAAAATTTAGGTGTTTAAATCTTGTTTTCAAGAGAATGTGTCTGGATTCTTCTTCTGAGTCCCTCTGTGTGTAAATGAGAGTGCTGGTTTTAGTTAAACCATGACAGTGAGTCAAATAAAAGCATTAAAACTAGGAATATCTAAGTGATTTATTGCTTATTCATTATGACCCATAGAGGAAAGATATATATGATCTGTTTAAAGAATAAAATGATTTGAATAGGTACCATCTGACACATGGTACTCCTAAATAAACTCATTGAAGAAATCTTCCTCATAATAAAATTTTCCTCTATTGTACTATGAAAGTCTAACGTTCCTAATTTAATTAATTTTACCAAAGAAGAAGGATTCCCAAATGTCTCTAACAAACTTTCAATCACCAATTTGTGAAACACTTAAAATTTATGATTAGCATAGATAGGCATACATAACAATGTATTTTCAGATGGCCACCTTTCTGCTTTATTTGGGGATTATATCTCTGGGGAAAATGAAAACTCTGTGTCAGTTCATTTATTTACATTTATTTATATTCTTGGTAACTTTTAGAAAACAGCTATTTGAATTTATTCAGTCCATCCAAAGTATAGAATCCATCCATAGAAACATTCTAAATACCAAATGACCTTTTCTTTTTAATACCAAAGGCTGACATTTTCTGGAAGAAAATGCTTTGTGCATTTATCTTTACAATATGTATTTACTGTAAGTATATGACATAAACCATAACTTTGTTCTAATTTCCATAAATGCTGTTTACAGTATGTTTGAAAGAAATGTTGACAGCATAACAGGTTAAATGCTGGAACTATTATATTAAAATATCACATTTGTTGAAATCAGAAATTTTTTTTCTCTCTAAGAACAATCTATAGGTATGGCTAATGCTTTGAATGTGAAGTATAAATTTCACAAATTCTCTGAAGTATTGTAAATAATTCACTCATGGAAATAATCTGTTGAATTTGAGGACACAGGAGTGAACTAAAACTGCTTAACAGACCTCTGAATATTCATAAACCCTTTCTGTGTTTCTCGGGATTATTAAAAAGTACAATTTCTTGGAATCTAGGATGTGAATATAATAGTAATAATAAAAACTGCATCTTACACAGTGGTTAAGAAATAAATGTCTGTCATGGCAATGTCACAACCTAAATTCAGTAATAGCTAGAGACTTGGAAAGTAGATAAACTGACAGTCTAAATGCAAAAATAGCAGGTTTGAAAAGCTGCCTTCCACAGAAGGGACTTCTGTATTCAAATCAAAACCAGCAAAGAGTTAAATCAGAGAATAGATACCAGCAATGGTAGCTATTTCCAATAATACACAATTACATGCATCAAATTACAGAAAATAATTTATCTGTGTACTGGAGAACTGTTTTACACTCTTGGTGCACCACCCTGAAACATTAATTGCATTCATAATAACCAGAGTCAGCTAAACATGATTTATACCATAAGCCAACATCTGATCTTGGACTACAACTACTTGAAGTTCTCTATTTTTTTAATTTAGGAAAGGAGAGTAAAAGTGGCAGTAAAAATTGTCTTGGATTTTAAATGCCAAGGATTCTTTTTAGTGTGATGCTTAGTGCAAAAGGCCACAAAAGCACATGAGTGTAGTATTCCAGTATGAAATCACCTTTGGCTTCCATGCTGCTGTACCTTGATGGAAATCAGGCTTTCCCTATAGGTACATCAGAGACTTACTGAAAATATATAGTGAGAAGAAATGCGTGGAAGTATGTCAGTGAATTGCAACCTGAACCGTTATGACACTGATCGTATTTCCAATAAAAGTGAAAATGCACTGACAAAATGTCATGGTCATCCTAAACCAGTGCTAATAAGCAGGGCTGCTTTAAATGTAGTCTGTGGAATAGACACAATTGAAATGATAACATGCAAGTGTAAAGTATTAAGGAAAATGTTGTGGGTTTTTTATTTCCCTTAATTATTGCAAAGAAAATAGAAGCTTTTAAGCAAGAATGTGAGAATTTAAGAATGACCATATGGGTTCAGCACAATGGTCCATCTCCTCTTCTATACTGTTTCTAACAGCACGCATAGGTTGGTGCTTGGGAGGAGTGGAAACAAGACAAGCATATATACTATTTCCCAGTACAACTCTTCCAGCTTTTCCCAAATTAGGAGTTTTCCTAATCCTGGTGTGATTAGTCACATCGCTAACTGTCAATGAAACTTTCTTTTGCACACTTCCCCTGTCTCCTATTGAATCCATCCATCCACAATATCACACAGTGTTCCACAGGTCTGCTTGTGTTGGGAACCAGGTACTTTTGTTTCTCTAGAGCATGACTGCTGCTAGCTTCATCTGATAGTCCAAGTTCTTGTACTAGAAGAGACAAGGAAGAGCTGGTCCCTATCTACTTTCCCCAAGTCCCCATGATTTTGTCAACTGCTATCATATCCCCAGATTTTGCCTCTTCCAGGCTGAAAATCCTTACCACTCAGAAATGTTGTCTTTCATGACTTAACAATGATTCTTGTTTTGGTGGCTATATTAATTATTTTTTAATTTCTACAAGTTAAAACATCTGCCCCAAAACATTAGGGAAAGGTATCCAGGCCTTACTTTTTATAATCCCCTATATAATTTTTCATGATATTTTCTTTTATTTTTAATTACTGTCCAGATTTTCTATAAATTGATGGGGTAGGAGAATTGGTGGTGTAAGCAGAAACTGCTTTCAAAAGCAGTTATTTGCCTAGTAACTGTTCGCATGATAAATGATACTGTATGTCTCATTATTGCTAGGGACTACTGACTGCCGTGCCTTGCAAATAAACCCGCAGCCAGAGTTAGAGACTACAGGCTAATGGCAAGAAATGCATATCAGAAAGGTCTCAGTTAATAGGGTACTCTATTTGTAGTGCTGTAACCTATGACAGAGATATTCTGGTACCGACCTAGGAGCTGGGTACACTTCTACATCAGCCTATTTGTACAACTTTCCTGAGAAGTCCTTATATAGTAGAGTTCGGTAGTTCTGGGCTCAGTAAGCTTACTGCCTTTAGAACTGTTTCAGCTAGACTGCCATTTCCCATTTTAAGATGTGAAACCTCAATTGTCTTCCTGTAATTCGGCTGAATGGTTAAGAGCTGTGTACCATTTTGGGAGGAATTTGAGTATCCTGTAGTTTCTTATCTGAAAATATGAATTAGGATTGTCTGTCTAAAGTCTAGGGGTTTTTTACATTAAAGTGCTCTTCTAAATACAGGAATATGTAAAAGGCATATAAAGGCAGTTATGTTCCATTATTTCTCAAGTTGTCTTCTATTGTTAGTTCACTGATGTACTGTGCTGGGTTCAGTCAGGAAAGGGCTAACTCCCTTTACTCTGGTTGCCAAGAAACCATGTTGCTGGACAGTAAGTGAAAACATTGATAAGGCCTCAGCTGGTGCTGGGGATGGCCTGTACTGAACTCAAGGTCTTTTGTCCGCTTTGGATACTGTAGCTGACCCAGACTGACCAAGGAAGTATTTCATCCCATAGTACGTCATGTTCCGGTCTCTTTGGGTGGGGAAGGGGGTCCGGTAGCCATTACTCTTCCCTTCTCTCTCTCTCCCTTACTCCCTTGCTCGTCTCTCCGGGCAACTTGCTAACCCTCCTGCGTTAGCTGCTTTGCCAGCTCCTGTGCTGGCTCATTCGTGTGGGAGCTGGTGGATTGTTTTGGGTTTTCTGGCCGTGTTATCAGTGATAAGGTTTGCTCGGAATCTGCTGCGTAGGCTCCCGGGCTCCGGCCTTCAGGCCGCGGCTCTCGGGCTGCGATCGCTCTCGGGCTGTGGGTCTCGGGCTCTCTGGGTCTGATTTTCATCCCTCAACATCTGGGTGTGCATTGGTCAGCGGATGGTGGGAAATTGTATCATATTGTATCATATTGTATATATTGTACTCTATGTTTCATTTTCTACTATTTTAAGTATTTATTAGTAGTAGTACCTGTATATATTGATTTAGATTTAATTAGTAAATAGTTCTTATCTCAGTTTTACGAGCTTCCTTATTTCTTTTTCCTCCGATTCTTCCCCTCCACTGGAGGAGGGGAGGGGGATTTGTGAGAGCGGCTTCGTGGTATTTTGCTAGCCGGAGTTAAATCACGACATGTACAAAATTCAACATTTCTCTCTGTGTTACACTTCAACGCTGTGCTTTTGTAGTGGGTATTTTAGATAGTGGCTATTGGACATCAGCACAGTATCACTGCTATTAAAGCAGTGTGGAAAATTATTTTTCTTTTGTCCTTTTTGGTTTTTTTTTGTAAGTGATTGAAATGTGAATAAAACATTTTTTATGTCCCTTTTAGAAATACAAGTCCAACAATCAGAATTTTTTTTTAATGAGTGCATAGATTTTATAAGTGTTGTTTTCTGCTAGCATGATTTCCCTTGGATTCCATATTTCCAAAGAGAATTGTAACATTTTCTTGTGCAGAATTCTGTTTTGGCACATTGCTAGCAGCAGTAGATGTTAGATACTGTCTATTACCCTGCCTCTGCCAACAACCACAAATGGAATGTTTGCATCAGCTTTGAGCCATACACCAAATTGGAAACAGTTGTCGTACTTATATTGTGCCTGCACAATTGACTGATGACAACTACCCTTCAGAGTATATGGAGATTTTTAAGCCTAATTATTTTTACTGGAGAACTGGGAACTTAAGAAAACCCTGTGAGCAAATCTTGGGTAACTTGAAGTTAGGAATAATAGGGTTGTGAAAAGAATTGAGATGATAGGAATTCGTCTGAAGCCAGAAAACAACTTTTCAGAAGTAAATTCATCCTTTCACCTTGCATATTTTAAAAATTTGGGAATGTCTGTAGGTGCTGATTTTTATTTTCATTTCCTTTGTAATTACTATAAATGCAGCAATCAGTACTACGCTTTCCCATGACATTTTCAAATGACTTTCTAGTACCTCCTCCTCCTTTCCTGGAACTAAGAAGGTTTTTTAATGCATTACATGTGGCTTTGTGGTACTAAGCTCAGTAATTTTCAACCAAAAAAAGCATTCTACTTAGTATTGGCACATTTTTCTTACATCGGTTCTATTAGTTTAACCAAATCAGTATGAAAAAGAGCAATTATTTTTTCTTGGAAATTGAAATTCAGTTGAGACCTATATACTTTCTTTAGAAAATATGTTACAGTTCATCTGTAACATGTACCTGAAACCAGAGATAATAAGATTAACATAGATTTTGAGTCAAACAGATGGGAATTTTTTGGTAATAAATTACGTTATTTGCAATCAAAATATTATCTTTAAAATAAATCATTATTTTCTTAATTTATTTCAACATTAAACTGCTAAATTAATAAGTAAATTATCTGATTAATCATATTTGGATTCAATTTTAGTTAATTTGGCTTGGTTTTAAACATACTTGAAATTTCTGTAAAGAAAACTTTGTATATTCATATATAGCATATATGTACCTCTAAAATTCTGAAATACTTTAAAAAATGCAGCCATAGTTAACCTGTGTGCCGGTTTCTGTGATTGCTCTTTTATATCTGAATAAAGCCATTCTACAGTATCAGTAATTTTGAAGTTTTTATTCATAAACAGGAATACTAGTGCTTCTTGGAAACAAGATCATATCCGAGTGAGAAGTTGGTCTGGTGAGATACCATCCTTTAAACAAAAAAGCATCTTAAGTTTCCAGGTTTTGAATGAAGCTGCTTTAGTCATAGTAGTCTAATGTGTTGCTCCACTTTATTGCCCGTATTTGTTTTCACGGAATGGGAAGGTACCTATGTCTGTAGCAATATATATATTTTATAAATTGGGAATGTTTGGTCTTTGGAAAACAAACATAATCTATAAAGTACCACATATGTTCTAATCAAACTTTGCTTATATATGCGTACAAATATTAAACTGAAAATTGAAATTCACCTGAGAAGGGTGAATAACCATGTGCAAATAACTTATGTGTTGACACAGCAATTGTCCTATGTTGTGGGCTTGCTTTGCGGTTCATTGTAGTCCACAGCAGCATATACAGATTCTAACAAGGATATTACCAAAAAACTTTAGTAGGCAGTGCATCTTAAGATCACCGAGAAAACCATATAATTTCTCGAAACATGTAATTTATTGCACAAGCCTTATTATGATCCTTTCCTTATATATCTGCTTTTTAAATTTTTGTTCTGTTTTGATTAGCTTTGTAGGTGTTTGTCTTCAATTCCTACTGTAAAGTACATTTTCTTTTTCTACTTGTACATTTTTTCCTGATGCAAGGGATTGTCAGCAACATTGGCTAATGGTGCTGCATACAGTATAAATGGTGGCTTTGCAAAACGAGAGCAAGAAGGAGTAGCATCTCACAGTCAGCAAGTGACAGTACCACAGCAGGTGAAATACTTGAGGTCAGCGCAGTAGGAGGTGTCTACCACCCTGCTCAGCTGAGTTCCATGGTCCTTAGCAGATGAGTGGAATCCCTGAGAAACTGGAAAAAATCTTCCTGGGTTGAAGAAAATCTAAAATTACAGACAGTCCATGCCCAATTACACCAATGAAAGCAACCATTTATATGAACTCTGAATATTGCATCGTGTGGGAATTTGGCAGCGAAAGGCATGTAGGCTAAGTTTGTTGAGGAAACAGTTTCTTACTTAGAAATTGGCCCTAAATTATTGCCAGTGGATTCCCTCTCTAGAACTCACTGTGTCATAAAAACTGCAGTAAAAAGTAAGTACTGTCACAGACACGGTGCGTACATAAACCATCCTTAAGAGTGGGCATTTGAAATACTGAAATGGAAATAATAGGTTTACAAGCTATGTAAAGCCATCATAGCCAAGAAGGTAATAATCCAGTATAGGGCTTTACTTGCTATTCTCAACCACCAGAGAGAATGCTTCATAAAATATAGAAAAGATACATGGGTACCTAGTGAATTTTGAACTTGGAAATTCAGAAAATAAGATGCAGAAATGTGGAAATCCCAAAGGAAAGTTCTGTCTATTTTGTTGTTGTCAGGAGTGCTGTGGGCACAGTTGGCAGTAGGAATCATAAAATCGTAGAATGGTTTGGGTTTGAAGAGACCTTAAAGATCATCTAGTTCCATCCAATCCACTTGCCATGGGCAGGGACACCCTTCAGCTTGCTCAAAGCCTCATCCAGCCTGGCCTTGAACACTTCCAGGGATGGGGCATCCACAGCTTCTCTGGGCAACCTGTTCCAGTGCCTCACCACCCTCTCCGTGAAGAACTTCTTCCTGATAAACCTGTTTCCTTTAAACCTGTTACCCCTTGTCCTATCACTACAGGCCCTTGTAAAAAGTACGCCTACCCCCCCACTTCCTCGCAGGGCCTGTTCAGGTACTGTTATAAGGTTTCCCCAGAGCCTTCTCTTCTCCAGGCTGAACAAGCCCAACTCTCTCAGCCTGTCCCCATAGCAGCCGTGCTCCAGCCCTCTGAGAATCTTCGTGGCCTCCTCTAGACTTGCTCCAACCGGTCTGTATCCTTCTCATATTGAAGTCCCCAGAGCTGGACATAGTACTCTAGGTGGTGTCTCACTAGAGTAGAGGGGGAGAATCACGTCCCTCGACCTGCTGGCCACGCTTCTCTGGATACAGCCCAGGATACAGTTGGCTTTCTGGGCTGCCAGCGCACACTGCCGGCTCATGTTCAGCTTTTCATCCTCCAGTACCCCCAAGTCCTTCTCCTCAGGGCTGCTCTCGATCCATTCTCCACCCAGCCTGTCCTTGTATTTGGGATTGCCCCAGCCTATGTCCAGGACCTTGCACTTGGCCTTGTTGAACTCCATGAGGTTGGCAGTGGCCCACCTCTCCAGCCTGTCCAGGTCCCTCTGGATGGCATCCCTTCCCTCCAGCATGTCGACCGCACCACACAGCTTGCTGTCATTGGCAAACTTGCTGAGGGTGCAGTTTGAGGGTAGCAGAGAGAGGGAGGCTTATTGCTAAAGAAAAGATGAGAGAGGGGAATCTAGGAAACCTTTTATGACCCTGGTACTGATGTACGTAATAGTGCAAATTCACATGTTTGGGGTTTGGAGAAGCGTTGGTATGATGTGCTTTTGTGCCTGCCCATTTTGTCTAATGTCTATTATTTTTCAATAATTCTTACACTGAGCTTAATTTTAAATCAGCTGCTTCAAGGTAGGGTGCATTGGTATTATAGGAACCAAAGGAAGATAAGAAAATTATTTTATTCCTTCCACTTAAACCTTTATTGTCCTTCAGAGTTCTGCTGCAATTATATGCATTCGTTTGGCAGGCCTTCATTCTTGTTGCTTTGTGCAGCACAGAATAATGGTAGCAACATTTCATTAAGAGGCAGCCATGGTAAAAACTAATAAAAGCTTAGTATTCTTTATAGCTGCTCTATACATTTGACTCTCTTTTGGCAGATATAACTTTTTTTCATTCATGACCTGACTCTAGAATTGTATGCAACCCTTGTAAGTAAGCTATTTATTGCTTTTTCTGCAAGTTTCATGTCAGAATAGGTATGTACCAGTGTATGTGTGGGTTGTATATTTGGATTGTGTATTTTATTTATAGTAATGCATTTATTTACAATAATGTATTAATTTTTAAAGAATATCTTCACATGGTGTTCTATAAGGGTATATTTCATGGACAGGCATTAACTAATTTATTTATGGACAAGGTTTGGTCTGTATTTTTTAAGCTTTATGTAGTGGTCTTCTGAAATAATAGCTACTCCAGGGGTGCACAGCACTTGCATGCAGACATTATTTCTAGTGTGAGCTGTTAGGGGACGATGAATTGATGTACAGTAAACACAGGGAGACTTTTTTAAGACTGTATTTCTAATGTCTTCTGTAAGAAGATTAGCAGAGTGTCTGTACTTTACTAATCTGTATCCTCCTTTTGCAGGAGACTCCTGATAGTGCACGAGGGCTTAGACATGCACGCAAACGAATAGTTAATGATGTTTCACCCTTCGGTTTGTATGTGATGATATGTAAAGCTATTCATCTCTCTTGTAACACACTGGTACTTGCAGTAATGAAGGCATGTCTGACCAGGAATGGGGTTTTCCTACTGACACTGAAAAGCTAAGGATCCCTGGCAGGCTAGATTCCTTGTTCTTGAACTCCAGCATTTCTGTAGAGGTTTAAATAGTGGCCTTTTCTCTAGTAAAAACAAGGCTTTTCTTTCTGAGACAAGATAGTTGGGCTTTTTTTCCCATGTAAATTAATTAATCTAATACTGCAAACTGTAACAAATAAAATAGTATTACTAGACAAATTTGTAGTGTTTTGGTTTATTTTTTTAATAACAACTAATAATTCAATTTATGTTTTCTACAAAGACACATCAGCAGTGGAGCATATGATGTTCAGTTACAACTTGGCAGTGCACTGAAAGGAAAGGAGCCCCAAAATCTGTTGTGCTTGCCCCAAAATAGACAAACAGATAAGTCAGTACATCTATAGAATTGTAGGAATTCAACATTTTAACTTGCTCAGCCAACTTGTCACCTTTGAACCTCGGATTGTGTAGTCTAATGAAAAAATAAACATAATAAATTAAAATATCATTTTTTAAATTTTTTTCATAACCATGGGAAGAAAATGGCACCTTGAAACTTATTTTATTTATGGATTTTTCAGTTTCTGTGCATCAGTCTGATTCTATGATCGTTTTATTTTAAGTTGGAGAAAATTTCCAGGAGATCAGACCCTCTGTTCCCCTCATATTGCTTTAGTAATAAAAGGGGATAGATATTTTACTAGCAGAGTGTTTGCTTTTCATAGAGGAGCACTGAGTGACAGCATCTGTGGTGTTGATTACCTGCTGTTTGTTGCAGTCTGTGGTGGGAGATGGTCAGTCTGAATTTCCTTAAACAATTCAAGTCCAGAAGAAAGTTTAGCATTTTTTGCTAGAAGAATATAGGTATGTGCTAACTTTGAGCAGCGATGGAAGCCTACCTATCTTCACACTGAAT
The DNA here is from genome assembly GCA_027574665.1 of Rhynochetos jubatus. NCBI lineage: Eukaryota > Metazoa > Chordata > Aves > Eurypygiformes > Rhynochetidae > Rhynochetos > Rhynochetos jubatus. The sequence continues at coordinate 18,149,626 of CM050652.1, forward strand.
GTTGTGATTTCCTTGTTCTGCAAATTTGTTCCCAAAATAAATAAAACGTTTTATGGTTTTTATTTTGCTCCACATTTATTAAGTGAGTTTGCATGCTTTTCCAAATGAACCTCCACAGAATTTATTCACCGTAGTTCAGACCTGAATTTCTCTTGTTTTCCCTGACTGCAGTGTTCCTTTTCTTCTCGTTTTCAACATATAGTTAAAACGATCACCACAAGGTGGAGTTCTGAACTTTCCGGCATGAACATCTCTTCATTATATCAACAGGGAGTAAACGTAATTTCTTCGTAGCTACTATACTTCAATTATATCTGATTTTTTCAGCAGTGTTTATAGGTATAAACATTCAAGAGAAGAAGGCAGTAACTTTGGAACTTTTTCTATGGTCAGTGCATGGACAGTGCATAATCAGTGCTGCTTTTAAAGCTGGACTTTCTAATCTCTCTTCTTATGTATGTGCAAAATTGACCCAAGGGGGAAAAAATAAAAAAAAAAAAAAAAAAAAAGAAAAAAGAAGGGGAAAAAAGGTGGAAGTTTTACTGTCTAAGAGTTTTTTTTCCCCATTTTCTTCTCTTCAGTAAGAACCAGTGTCCTGCAGCACATCAAAGATGATGCTGCAGATGATATTACTAGATCTACAGAGAAGAAATTTTCTGTCACATAGACATTGAAAGTTTTTGGAAGGAAAACACCATCTACACTTTCCACTTATATAAACAACAATTTTTTATAACATGGGATTTGGTATAATAAATTGCATGTTAAATGGAATTCTATTTTGCATGCTCAGTTGTTGAGCTGAAATGATTTCTTGCTTTGCTGCAAGATTTTGAAACACATAGATTTAACAAATACATAGTTTTAAAGGAATTTCTTTGTTGTGTCCTATAAAAATAGTGGTTTATAAAATTATCAGTGTTTCTAGTTCATTGTAAATTACTACTATTATGTATGTGGAACTCAGATCTCAGTTTGCATAGCTGAACTTCTGTCTTTAAAAATATAAGCTTTAGAGTCTGAAAACGAATGCAGGAATCTTCTTGATTCATAAGGTAATTAACTGCTGGAGTTAATTCGAGGAATTTAAGTGGTGGAATTGCTAGTGAGGGGTGGGTGGTGGTGCTGAAAGGACAGCTCATGGCAGTTTAGGAAGCGTTTCGATGGTAACCTATGGGCAAGGAGTATAAAATCATTGTATAGATATGATCAGTTAAACGTTTTTAAAAGTACATTTATAATACATCTTACTGATTATGAAAAATATTTTTGTTGTTGTGGTATACACTACATTTCTCTTGTAGGTCATGCAAATCTGTCCTTTAGGAGGGCTGTGATAAAGTCCTTTCTTTAAATGTTCCTGCTTTAATGCTTAGGAATGGAAGAAAACTAAGATACTGGGGTTTGGATTTTTTTCTTTTTTTTTTTTTCTTTAATCTATAGCATGATGTGTTATTGTCCCTCATGCTCCCTGCAAATCCCTTATTTTGGAATGTCATGCCGGGCGGAGAATGGATCGAGAGCAGCCCTGATGAGAAGGACTTGGCGGTACTGGTGGATGAAAAGTTGGACATGAGCCGGCAATCTGTGCTGGCAGCCCAGAAAGCCAACTGTATCTTGGGCTCTATCCAGAGAAGCATGGCCAGCAGGTCGAGGGAGGTGATTCTCCCCCTCTACTCTGCTCTCATGAGACCCCACCTGGAGTACTGTGTCCAGATCTGGGGCCCCCAACATAAGAAGGATATTGACTGGTTGGAGCAAGTCCAGAGGAGGCCACGAAGATGCTCAGAGGGCTGGAGCACCTCTGCTATGGGGACAGGCTGAGAGAGTTGGGCTTGTTCAGCCTGAAGAAGAGAAGGCTCCAGGGAGACCTTATAGCACCTTCCAGTACCTGAAGGGGGTCTAAAAGAAAGCTGTGGGTTAGACTTTTTACAAGGGCCTGTAGTGATAGGAGAAAAGATAACAGGTTTAAACTGAAAGCAGGTAGATTTAGATTAGATATCTGGAAGAAGTTCTTCACAGAGAGGGTGGTGAGGCACTGGAACAGGTTGCCCAGAGAAGCTGTGGATGCCCCATCCCTGGAAGTGTTCAAGGCCAGGCTGGATGAGGCTTTGAGCAAACTGGTCTAGTGGAGGGTGTCCCAGCCCATGGCAGGAGGGTTGGAACTAGATGGTCTTTATGGTCCCTTCCAACACAAACCATTCTATGGTTCTACGATTTTAATCTGTTATGTTACTCAGTAGTGACGAAAAGTTCAAACTATTAAGCTTTAATTGAAAAAAGAAAAACCAGTAGAATTATAAAGATGCAGTTAACACTTTGCTGTAATTCTCCTTAATCTGTTTACTCGGTCATTAGGAATTTAATCTCTGATATTTTGGGGAAACTTAGAAAAAACTAATGATATTTTCATTTTCCTATGCTGTATGTGTATTTCTCAGTTTAGAATACAAGAAAAGAAACCCCTCAAACAAACAAACTTTGCTCTGCAGGCAAACATGAGAAATACTTTTGTGAATAAATACTAAGTTCAGTAGTGTAACATATATAAATGAGGATGTACTTGTTAGGGATGATGAAGGGGTTTTTATTACCATTATATAAAATGATCTAATTAATAACCAGGAATGATGTGTTGATGTGCAGGGACAGAAAGAATTCTAATCTAACTCTGCTACTGGATCTTTGTCGCCTTATCACAGTTTGTTCAGTATCTGAGCTCAAATTGTCCTGAAAATATTTAAAATAAGCATTTATCTCACTTTGTGGGACAAGGTTTTCTGCTTAGTACATGGGGCCCACCTTTTCTTAAGCTTCAGCAGGAGCTAATACAAAATCAGATTTTTGTAAAATTTGGCCTTGTATATTTGAAATTACTGAATGAAAGTTGCAGTTCTGTTGATAACACTATTAATGATTGGTTATTGAAATATTACTAATAGTGTGTTGTTTTCCCATGTGCCACAACGATATCCTTCTAAATGAATGTTTAATGTTTTTGTCTTTTCAAATTTTAAGTAATGCTGCAATTCCCACCCAATCCATAAAGTAACATATTACCTAAATTCAGGCCCAGTCAATTCTCTGATATTAAAAAATAAACAAAAGCATTCACTCATTACAGAGCTAAACTTTCATGTATGCAAAACGCCAGCTGTATGTTTAAGAAGTCTTAATGATGCAATATATTTACAGAACTCCTCTCAACTGCATTTTACAGAATTCTATTTTATTCATTTTCTAGACATTTAAAAACCTTGAGCTAAGCAGTGAGAGATCTAAGAAATCATCTTTAAAAGCAACATAAAATGGATGTACATTTAGAAGAAATCTAGCATTTTCAGCTATGTATTTTGATGGACCACTCACGTATAGCTATGCACAATGGCTTTCAAAGTTGAAACTGCTTATGCTTTGCTAGCAATTGCGGTACAGTGCTAAGTCAGATGCACTTTACAAGAAAGAAGGTGTTTATTAAATAAGAGAGTGAGAAGCAGAAAAAAAACCATCCTACAAATACACGGTGTTTTCCTACTTTCTGACAAACAAGCAGTGCAGATCCTTGCATACTTTGGTTACTATCTGTACACACTGAGCATTTTCTTTAAACATTCTTCGCAGCTACCATGGTTAAATAGCCTTATTGCTAAGAATGTCATCCAGAGTTACTCCTAAATATGTCAGTCTTAATGAACAAGATTTCAAATTGTCATGTTTGAGACAGGCCTATGATGGCATTGGCTTTTAAGTGTTGCCATAAACATCCAGTTTTAGCAACTATCACTGTTAACTGCCTTAGTTCAGGCTTTTGTCAGTGTTTTGAAAATCTCTGTTTCTTAGAGTCAGGTAGGTGTTATTTTCCAACTAAGCATAAAACATAAATACTGTATAAAGTTTTGGAGCAAGAACACATTATCTGCTTAGCTTATTGCCAGGATTCATGTGGAGTTAACTGCAATATCATTTCTGTGGACATGAAAGCCCATGGAAGAAATATCTTTTCCATGCTGGCCTGCAGATACCTGTGTTAGGTAGTATTGCATGCTACTGTCAAGCTGAACAACACTGCTTCTGTCACCCTCTTCTATTAGAAAACATTTCCTGTGTCAGAAATAAGAGCAAGACCCCACTTAAAAGTATTATTTGTTGCAACCAAGTCTTTCTGGCTGTCATTCAAAGCTTGCCATTACATAGTCATGATTAATTGCTGAAGTAACTTCTCTAGAAATTTGTGACTGCACCACTAACTCCAAGGAAGCATCCCCTTCCTTCCTAATTCGTGGACAGCTATAGCCATCACTTTCTCTTTTTACCAATATGCTGATCAAGGACAATACAGATCCCAGTTACAGTTGAACTGGAGTGGTGTTTTATGGTTCATCTCCAGTTTAATGCTGAGCCAGTGTGAACTGCCAGTATTTAATAATATAGATCAAAAGTCCTGTTTCAGTTGGTTCCGTTACCTGACTGCAAGAAACATGTATGAACTGTGTCTGTCATGTGATTTGAGACTTATGATGTTGTGAATCTGAATCATTCATTCTCACCATATTAAATATGACATACATACTTGCTAAATTCCTAAAAACATGCCATTAACTTTGGGCAAAGAGAAAAACCAACACCTTACCTGAATAGCAGCAGGATCAGAAACAGCTAAACTGAAGATAGTCCCATAAATTGTATTTTAATACAAAAAATATAACTATACATACTCGTCATAACTATATAGGCTATATTCTATAACAATGCAGCTGTTGTATATTCCAGGCTTAAAAATGTTTACGTTTCTAGTGTAAGTAGGATAGGAAAGTCTCAAAATCCTTACCTCATTCCTCAAGTGGTCTCACAGTAGATTTGGGAGAACATAGGTATCAGACTTTTCTAAGTTGTCTTTCAGAAGATTATATTCCAGTTTAGCTATTTCCATGATCTCCCTACAATTGCATGGCACTTGCATTTCTATGAAAATTCTTATCTGCATATACTGAACCTTTTCATACAACCACAAAAGGCAAGATCATAAAACTAGACCTATACACCAAAGGTAATGCAAGTACAAGGAGTACAAAATTAACTGAGAATGTAGGTGACAAGCCAAATAACATAATTTTGCAATATCCTGGTTATTTCTATCTTTTTTTGGTTCTCAAACTGAGCTATGGGCTCAGTTTCTTCTTTTGACTGTATTTTAATTTCTACAGTATTTGTTTTAATTTACCAAAGCCCATCAGTTTTTAATGAAAACTGGTTGGACTACAATAAAACTTCATCTAAGTAGATGTTATGTGCAGGTTTAATATGTTTTCTTTATATTCCCGTAGTCTTATGGCGTAGCAACTGGAATAAAATGAAGAAGGGTCATGTTATTGCATTGTTTCTTTGTCTTAATTTTTTGCTTCAAATTGAATTATTTGCCATTCCACATCCACTGTTATGCAGATGGAAAACTGGATCATTATCGTTTAGTCTATATGCTTAGCACTTGAAGATGAGATGCATAGTTCCATGTCTGTTGGTCTCCAGTTGGGTTCCCATCTTGAGATGGAATTATTCACTAATTTCCTTAGGGTGTATGTGACAAGACGTAGCAGCACCATCTTCACGGAAACAGCTGGATAGACATTATTTTCCTGAAATTATCACCAGTTATTTTGTTATTGTACTTCTTCCTATAGACTGAACTATGTCATTATACACATATTTTTTACTGCATATGTGTATGAATTATGACTCTTTAACCACCACCATTGCAATTGTTTTTTAATTCACTGAAATTAATACTAGATGTGCTATGACTTATCCTTTCAAGAAAGACTCAATAATTTGACTTACATAAGGTTTTGCTATCAACTTTGATTTCTTCCATTTTGCCAAAACTTTGGTTACGTTTTGCCTAAATTATTATGACAGAACAAGAGACAATAGGCATAAATTGAAATACAAGGAATTCCATTTAAACATGATTTAAAATTAAAAAAAAAAAAAAGTAATAATTTTAAGGCTAACTGAACGTTGGTACAGGTTGTTCACCAAGGTTGTGGCCGTCCACATCCTGACAAACAGTCCTGAGCAGCCTGCATCCCTGGTTGACCCTTCTCTGGGCGCAGGGGTATTTTACTAGATGATCTCCAGAGGTTCCTTCTAACATCAAATATTCTGTGATTCTATGAAACTGGGTCAAATTATCTGTGTTTCCTGGTGAAATGAGGCTACATGAGGCAGTCTCATGTTTTCTCTTTGAGTTCCTATTTGATAATTATCAGTAATACCCCAGATTTTTCTTAATCATTGGGCTTTTGTTTTCAGAGCAAAAGTCAGAGATGTGTTCTTTCCCATAGTCAAGCACAAAGAACAGACCCAACCAACAACCAAAAAAACCCCCCAGAACAAAACACCCCCCCTCCCCACAACTAGTTTTCTGACTCTTTTAGAATTCACTTGCCAGAGATTATTAATGCAGGCAGTGAAGTGAGACTGTCCACAAGAGAGAATGAACTTGCTTTGCTTGTGCCATTCTCTAAGGTCTTACCTCTGTATGTTGTTGACAATCTGTTAGCTCATGACAGTGCTGCTCATGACCAAATGTCAAGTAATATTTTATGATTTTTTTGTTCACTACGGCATCGTCATTCCCTTTGTTGGTTATGTGGTTGGTATTTGCCTATTTTAAGTGAAACCATCCATTTTAACTAATGCAGTTCTAAGACTCCTTTCATTGATATGACCTTCCTATAAGGAACAACAAATGCAATTGTCTAAACCATCACAACTATCTGGGACTCCTACAGCTTGCCTAACTCCATATGTTCATATTTAACAGCTTAACTTTCAGTTTCCAGTATGGGATTCCTGTGGCTTTCTTCATTAGTGTTTGGCCAGGCAATCCACAAACTTCACAGCAGAGGGCCCTTGCTAACATCTTGTAAGTGGGCTCTCTGGTACCCGCTTTTAGCTTCAGTAGTCTTTCTTTCCAGATTTTCTGAAAAGCATCCTGCAGGTTCCTTCACATTCTAGGCAAAGGTTCATTTTCTCCTTGAGTGAGGACTTTGCTCCATGTGTGCACTCTGTGGACTTGCCAAATGGTGCACTTTTTTAAATGAATCCTTTATACAGTAACTTCTAAATTGCACATAAATACACCCATTCTAATAAACTACTCCAATGAATATGAATTGGTTGTGTAAAGGACCATACTCCTTCTTAGTGGGAGCTATGCAGGCTGCCATTTCACATAGTGAAAATACACTTGTTGATATTACTGAATTATTATAACAGTTGCAGTTATGTTCATCCATTCCCTTTTTCAACTGCCTTAAAAGAAATGAAAGAAGGCAAACTGATGGTACGTAACACCAGTTTGTTTTTCATGTGACATTTGTTCAAATTTTATGAAACAGAACCATCTATACTCTTACCGAATCAAAGTATGGTTTTTGCATGTGCAAACATCAGCAGGTAGCTTACAGGAACAGGGAAAAAAACACTTGCTCTGGACTAGGAAGAATTAGAGAAAATGAAAAGCTATTCCTGCTACCTAACTGAGCACCTAACTTCTTTAAGAGCAAGAGTCTCTGTTTTTCTAATCTGATAATTTTGCTAATGTACAGCCTATCTTCATCATTTTTCTATTACTCAGTGGTAATAAAAATGATAATAAAAATTACCCAGAAGTACCCAGTCATTGCAATTGTCTGGTCCTGTAGTCAAGGTATGATAGGAACTTAAATCACATTTTATCTAAATTTGGATCTTTATGTAGTCTTATAGGGAACAGATATCTGGTCCTTCAGAATAGGATGTTCCTTAACATGCTAAGCACTGTTGTTGGAACTTCAGGAGTCAAGTTCAGGAGACACTACTTTCCCTGTCTTTTTTTTCTGTCAATAAATTCCAAAATTATACTTCACTTCATTGAACACTATTATATTTTTTGATCATTTTCCATGTTGTGATCTACTACATCTTCAGACCCTTTGCCATGGTTTGTGCAGTTGTCCTCTATTTTCTCTTTTTTATTTGTTTAGCATCTGAGGAAAAATATAATGCCTGTTCTTCCCCCCTGCCAAAATGAAAGACAAGTTGCTGTGTTCCTGATTCAGAAGAATCATATTGTAGTTTGGTCATATCTCTGAATTAATTAAAATGAATCTAAATTACTGCAAAACTGTATATATAAAAATATTATATATTTGCATTATTATAATACTAAATTTATAAGCCAAATTCTGTTCTCTCATATTCAGGTGTAAATAAACTTACTGCAGTTTTCCCTCCATATTTGACCTCATTAAAACTGAAAATACTGTATATGTCTTATTACCGAAACAGTTTATCCAAAAGGAACTATGTAGGGAATACAGCTAGCCTTTTTTTTTCTTTCTTTTTTTTTTTTTTCCCCTAAACCAGACTTCTCTGTATAATGTAACACTTCACATTATCTGAAGGAAAATATTTTGGTATCAAAATTATGTTCTGGATATGATGCCTCCTGTTCCGAATGTGACAATCAGGGAATTCTCCTTCACTGCTGTCATATATCAGAACCAGTTATGGCCCATATAACTGTCATTGTTTCAGTAACCTGCAAATTTGTTGCTGTAATGAAGCTTCCCGATAAACAAAGTTATTTTTATTTATTAAGTCAGCAGTTGGATCTACAGCTCAACAGAAAGGCTTATTGTGTAAAGATCTGAGGTTGTATGTAACATATTTTGAAATGCTGTGTATGGACAGGAGAATATAGTCATGGTTACGGCAGCGGGCAGGAAATCACAGTTTTGAGTCTTGGCTGTGTCACAGACTTTCTGTGTGACTTTGGACAAGCTACCCTTTGTGCATTAGCTAATAATACTATCTCTATCTCCTAGGGGTGTTGTGAGAATACATTCATTAATGTTTGTAAGGCGCTTGGATACTATAGCGATGGAGCCATATAAGCACTTAGAGAAACAATCCATTTTTGCAACAATGTACATCTCCCTGACTAAGGACTTTTTTTGCTGGAAGTTTTTCATAGATGCTTGTTATGAATAAATCTACTTTATAATGGTACAGTGAGGTTAAATGGCCTTTTGGAGTGCCATTTCACTTTAGTATTCAGAACAGGTGTAAACAGTCATAAGTTTGAAAGCTGTTCCCAAAGAAAAAGAATAGCATTTTTATAGTCAGATATTTGAATAGAAAAGACAAGGTTCCTCATTCATCCAGTTCAAAACATGGAGGATTATTTACATCTGTATCTGTCTCACAAATAGTTTATTCTATTTTAAGCACTTCTCATTACATTGTCTAAACTGCCTCCTCAGGCAAGTCATTCCATTGCCTAATTGCCTTTAAAGTTAAACAGTTTGCTCAAATGTCTACACTATTTTTTCCTTGTGGATATAAGCTGCTCTTTCAGCCTGTCCTTTCTTTCTGAAATAACCTTCACTCATACATGTTCAGTTCAGACACACAACACAGTTACAGCAGGTTAACAAGGTATTGCTTTAGAGCTGATGGGAGGGAAATTGGTAAGCCACTGTAATTTGATTTGATAATTTGCCTGGCTGAGTGCTGTGCAGTATAAAAATCTGAATCTGGGGCTCAGAATATTAGCATCAAGGAGAAGAAAAAGCATTTTCAGTGTTCCCAAGGCCATTGTAGAGGACTTGTTGGTGACAGATTTCCAACCTAGAGGAATAGGTGCTGCGAAGAGTTCATAGAAGGTTTTGTTCTGTTATAGTTTAGTTTGGTTGTATTTGTAGAAACCAGTGGCAGCAGACAAATTAAGGAAGTAAGAGATTTGGAAGAGTGTGAGCAGTCCCTGAGGACAGTAAAGAGGGCTCTATAGTTTTTGAATCTCCAGAAAAAAAATATCTGTTGTGCTTCCATGTAAAACTTCTTAATTTGGGGGCTGAATTCAACCAAATTTCTTAGAGAGACAGAAGTATCAAGTAGAAGTTCCAAAATGTTTATGGAAACAGGTGATCAATAGGAGACAGAGACCCTATAAATGTCACAATGTGGGAACGAATACTATGTCCTCTCCTACCATATTAAATGTAGAGACTTGACATTGTCTTAAAAAATATCCAGGGTAGGAAACCAAAGCTTGCAGTCACTTAAAGATGGAAACATAGGGGAGAACATGCCTCATTTGTTCTGGGGCTCATGGGATTGCTTGTTTGCTGTGAAGTCCATCCCTCCACTATTGTTTGAATATGTACTGGATGGGATTGCTAATAAAGTTCCCATGTGAGTGCTAGTGGAAATGCTGCTCAAGGTGATGGCTTCTCAAGATGAATATTGCTTTAAGCTATGGTTAGACTTCCCTCACAATGCAGGAGATGAGAGCTTTGCCTTATTTTTTTTTCTTTCTCCCCCTATGAGTATTGGGAATGGAATGGGGTTGATATTATCCTCTGTTGTACACATACATAACATATACTACTCTGGAAAGAAGGACTAAAAATGAAAGAAGTACACTATTGCAGTGTTGTGCAAACTTACTACAAAAAAAGCCACAAACATCAATTCCTAATCTAAGTTAAGATTCACAACCATCAGGCTGCTCCTAACCTCATATATTGTATCCTTTTTTTCTGGCTTTAGCTAAAAACTCAGTACAGCTATCTTTTCTTTCAGTATGACAGTAAATGAAAGACATATATTAGGGGATTCTTAAGCAGAATTCTGGATGTCGTAATATAACTTGATGCAGGATTGAATAAAAAAGCGTCAGTAAAGTCAAGGAGAGGAAGTGTCATTAATAATTGTTAAAGAAACACTATTTTCTCCCACTTGTTTTATACCATAACATGTCTTTTCAACTTTCAGTTTATTAATTTTTCTATTAGGCATTATTTAAGTAAAATCCTTTGTTACTAAAAATTTCCTATACAAATGTATTTTCATAGTAGGCTACTGCAGTGACAATAAAATCTCTACCAAAATACTCAGGAAAAAATGGAACTCCAAGGATTACTTTTATCTTCTTATAAAATAGGAAATATTTTACATTTTGTGGCAAAATAATCCTCTTTGATATACTGTATGCATCACACAAAAAATAATTTGGCTGATAAAGATTAATATAGTTTGAAAAAAACAGTCTGAAAAAACCCTAAAGATGCCTGTTCACAAAATCAGTTCTGATAGTCAGCCAATTAAAAAAGATGAGCACCACAAGCAGTGGAAAATTCAAATTTCTGTTAAAAAATTTTTGTCCTATGATGTTGTGTCTGTCAAATGAAAGATACACATCTTTGGCAGTATATATGGGAAAAGAAGATAAAACAGTTAAACCTACTCAAGCTATTACAGATGCATTACTATGTTTCAATGACTGCCTTCTTGAGGATGTTTTTCTGTATGAGAAGCAGCAGGGTACATAATCTGGAAAGGGTGAGGCCTTTTCCTTACAGCAAAGTAAATTGCAGCTGTTTCTCACAGTAGGAGGTCATTGGTCATATGCTGATTCTTTCCACTTTGATCGGTCAACATTATTGATACACACCTTCATACCTATGGCATGTCCTTAGGATCCATGGCAGTTGCACAGGTTTACATCAACAAAACAACTTCTCCCTTGCTGATCCCTCAGGTAATATTTAATACACAATTAGATGTTATCTTGCTCATACTGTTTGATATTTCAGTTTACTACATAAAGTACACACCTGCTTCTCATATCTCCTCTATATTGTTCTGAAGTGATTATGAAAAAAAATATTTTAAAACCTAATAGTTCCTAATGGAAGAAAAAAAATCTGTTATGTGTAGGCAAAGAGAAGAAAACAATATAAAATGTGTTTGGCTTTCAAAATAAATCTAAAATATCTTTTTTAACCATAACAATTATTCTGGTTAGTACACTGTCTTTGCTAGTCCCTCATTTCTAGAAGTAATTGTCATGTGTTTTGGGAGTTTGATTTGTTCTGGTTTTATAGAGTTCCATTAGTTTTCTGGGGGAAATTTTTTTTTTTTTTCTGGCATTGTTTCTTCATAAAGGAAAAAAACCCCACAAAGCAAGCTGTTTGTGTATCCAACATTTGGTGGCATTAGATTTTAAGTTTTTATTTAACACAGTTTTACTATGAGGGCTGTAACTAAATAAGTGCTATGTGCTATACTCTATCATCTCCTTTATAGGGAAGATATGAATGGTTAACCTCTTTCAAAGAGAGAAGGAAAGAGGGGGGTAGAGGGAATCTTTTACCAAGTTTCAGTTACATCAGATGCAGTTGGATGTGTTTGGTTAACTCATATCTGAAATGATGCAAAAAACTTTAAAATCAGCGAAGGTCAATTTTATGAATACTGTTCTCAGCATCTTAAAGTAGCTGTTATATGCTGCAGGATGATTGTAAGGGGAAACGCCAAAGTCTTCAATTCTAAATCTTCAGGTGTGCAGGCTGTTAGACCCTCTAATGTTGTAGTTTATTCTGTGTTCGTTTCCTTTTGCATTTTCAGAAGTGATTTCAATTGAATCATTTATGGTTCTTCCATTCAGATTATAACAGCTATTTTGGAGCGGATAACCCTCAATGGCTGTATATGAGACATTGCCCGGGGTGCTTCCAAGATGCTTTTGAGCTGGGTAAGGAAATCACTGAGTGTTGACACATTCTCAAAGCACTATGGCATGGATTGAGAGCATATAGTTTAAAAATTGTGTTACTGACCTATTAGTCTGTGTGTTGCTGACAGAATAAACTATGCCAGTTTCCTCTGAAATGTTAAGCAAAACCAAGTAAACATTTTTTTTTTTTAAAAGGTAACAAATACCTAATCTGTATGTAATCATTCATACATAAAAACTAATTCATCATTACCCACTTCTGATGTGTCTATTTTTACTGTAGTAGCCATTCAATGTATAATATTATACTAATGTAATGTCATAATATTACCATTAGATTAGTATGCTGATGAGGTAAACCAGACTCAGAGATTTTTGCTGTGACTTTAAGGTCAAAACTGTTTCTGCAGGCATGGCTTAACCAATATGCTACTTTAAGACTTAAACTTTCATACAAGACACAATTCCTGGATCATCTCTACATGTAGCCTTTATACACTCTTGTTCAGTCAGGAGCAATTAGTTATCATAATGCATCTCCCCCTTCCTATGTGGACACAGGCGGCTAAAAACCTACGGGCCAGTGAACATGTACTTGTGCAGGAAGGACAGTGTAACACAGGGTGTTGGCGTGGGGCTTTCACTGAGTGTGCATTAAGTGAAGAAACCAGAGAAAGCTTTCTGTCTCTTGTTCAAAAGCCTGCTAATGAGTATGATGATCCGGCCAGTCCAGCACAGGTGTGATGCTAAAACACCCCAGGAGCTGGCACAAAGAGAGGTGCATGATCCACTTCACTCCTTCTCTGTTTAAGGTTAAGCAATGTCCTGGGAGAACATATATTCTGCAGTAGAGAAGGATGATCTGTCTCTTAGAATGTTTGTGTAACACTCTTTGTAATGTTTTATCCACCCAAAATCCGGCTGAATCATCTACAATGTCCAGGATGTTTCCAGAAGTCAGTTCAGGCTGTGCACTGTCACTGCCCCGTGTGCCAAGGATACTGTTTCAGTATCTGGCTTTTTTGTTAAATGCCAAAGTCTTAGGTGCTCCATTTCATGTTGTAACTAAAGCTTTGTGTTTTAAAACAATGTAAGCATGCAGAACAGTGGTTTCTATTAGAACAGCATAACTGAGAACAAAACCAAAGAGGTTGTTTCCCTTTGAAAATATGCCTTTCACAAAAAGTTTTGTGAAAAGCTGCTATACAGTGGCTGCTTCATTAACTGTAGTAAGCTATAGGCTGCCTGATGTATCTGGTAAACAGAAGAAATAAACTTCGACAAAAACAAACAGACAAGCAAATAATGAATAGGTTGTGCATGCAAGGGTAGGCACATTAATCTGCAGTTCCTGCCATTATTCCACCCCAGGTGTACATAGATGGGCCTCCAGTGTGTTAATTCCACAGACTCCAGTAATAAATCTCAGATTAGCTTGCGGTAATCCATTTTCATCCTACTGAGCAAAATATGTCTTATACCATTTAGTGTTAACTGGACATATCTAATAATAGCTAGAGACTGGCTGATACTTCTTTTTTTGTCTTTACTATCAAGAACTAGTGGACTATATTATACATGAATGGCTTGTAAAATCATTGCTGTCAATTCCAGAATGACAAACAAGTTTGCGTTCTAAGATGTAAAATTTTAAAACCACTTTCTCACTTATTTAAGAGTTTGGAATGAAGTCCTGAACACACACCCAGAAGAAACTTAAGATATGAAGTTCTGGGCCTTCTTTAATGTCACAGCCTTATGCAGGTGTAGACATGAGAGTTATCAGGTTAAAAAAAAAAAGAGTGCCATAGTGGTAAACCCATTTTAATTTATACTTAGAATGTAATATTTGTTCATTTTGTGCATGTAACAATTTTCAACTGTCTATTTGAGGTTTTGAATAATTTTTTTAAGCATCTGTAGTTAACATTTGTCTGAAAAATATTTGTTTCCCCTCCACTAGCTTATTAACAACCAGAAATTAACTCTTCCCTGAGTAATACCACCCAGTGTGCTCAGATATTACACGGGCAGTTGTCTCCCTCATATGTTCAGAACCTGTTCTAACTGCCTGTGGAGGGGTCTGGTTTGTTCTGGATATGCTCCATTTTTGCTGCAACTCCCTTTCCTACACAAGGATTGCTTCCTACAGTAAGAACTGCTAATGAAAAGAATTAAAAGTGTCCTTTGTGGCCTGATTTCAGCTTCTGATCAATTTTTGTGATATCCAAGTTTTGAGGTGGAAAGTCAACAGCTAAATAAATGAAAAGAAAGTTCTCTGGTTAAAGTTCAAGACAGAGGTGAAAGTGCTTATTGGTTAAGTTGCCAGTAAGTATAAATTTGTACAGTAGAATTAATTCTTGTAAAATTTGGATTTTCTTTATTTTTCCCTTCTACTAAGGTGGGAGGAACCAACAACCCCCAACTGTATAGTCTGCTAACTTTTCCATACAGCACTGCCACTGGCCATTCTGTAAAGGTTTTGCTATGACTTGACTCATAGAGTCACTGCTTATTCCGCATGGCTTTCTCCATGGGTCTCATTTTCAATTAAGAACTTACTCACTGAATGTTACAGCATTTTAGTTGTGTGCATTTAGACTAGACCCTCAGGAATTGATGCTGGAAACTGTGGATCATAATTAAATTCTGTTAATTTCATGTGTTTAATCATCCTGATTATAACAGAAATCCTTTTTCTAAAAAAGGAGCAAATAGTTGGATTTGAGAACTGTTAAAAAATCCAGATGATCTTAAAATACATGAAAAGTAAAAATATGAGGATAAGCCCTCTCAATTTCATTGTGATTTTTACGAATAGCCTTATAGTAATTGGAATATTCAAGCCTATGCCTTGTCCACCTGCCTTAACTGTGAGTTTCAGTGGTTGTATGCTTTCTCTGAATTATTATAGAATCAGAATCTCAGAATGCTTTGGGTTGTAAGGAACCTTCAAAGATCATGTACTCCAAGCTCTCTGCCATGGGCAGGGACATCTTTCACTAGATCAGGTTGCTCAAAGCCCTGTCCAACCAGACTTTGAAACTTCATTATCATTTCAAGGCAATAATCTTACAACTGGAGGCAGGTAGAAAGGCCCCTGAGACTTTGTAGATGCTCTCTTTGAGATTAGTAGTTCTTTTCCTTGATGCAAATTGCTACCTACTCAGGTCTTTTTAGCTGAATGAAGGCACAACAGATGAAGGCCATAAACAAACCAGAAAAAAATAGGAGCAGGAAAGGATGGGCAGACAGGCACTGTGGTATTAGAAGTTCTCCTTTAAGATGTGTGGTTCTGTCAACGCTGTGTTTCTTCTTCCCCTCAGATATATAAAACTAGCCATAGGCAGCCACGGCATATGTAATCAACTCTCATAGAAATTACTCACATCATTTAGATGTCTTTCTTCAGACATCAGAATATTTCTTCCTGAACAGGTTGAGTGAAAACTTGGTACATCTCATATTAAAAAAAAAAATAAAAAAATCCCTATTCCGGAAAGGCAAGAATGAGTTTCGGCACTGCAGGTTCTTCACACAGGATATGCTGCCCTGGCTCCCTCCTCACTGGCAGCTCATTCATTACAGCTCATGTATTTTCTCATACGCATACTGGCACTAGTTCCTTTGGATCTGCACTGGTTGCAAGTGCCGTCAGTGTAGGCGCTGGATTTTTTAAGGCTCTTAAATTTTTTAGTCCCAGATGCATTGGGGTTTTTCGATGTAGAAAATTCCCCAGGTCATAATGCTGTCACTGTTCTCCGTAGGAAACCTTAATTGCAGAGCTAGTTGGATAAGAGTTGGATTAGCTGGCAGAGTGTTGTCTGGAAAATCTTTCAGCTGTGCAATGTTATCGCTCCCCCTACGTCCCACCGCCCCCACCCCTGAGGATTCCTAGCTTACTGCATTTGGTGAGATACATATGTTTTCCCCAGCTACGGGAGCTGTGAAGGGTTCCTCTGGGATATCTAAGTATAAATACTAAGTGTCTTCAGTTGCTAGGTTATTTTTAGTCAATGGGTGCTTACCAAGTCATCTATAATCGTGCTGTTAAATGTGTCAGAGCAGCTACTGCAAAGCTAGGTGCTCCCTGTAACAGGTTGAGTGTGCAAGGTACAATGAAAGAGGACAAAAGCAACATCTCATAATTGAGCTGTTAAAGGATTTGAATTATATAAGGGGGGATTTCTTGAAAAACAGCTAATAGGAAGATGATCTGTGAGTAACACATGGAAGGAGGAGCATGGAAGCAAAACTTTGACTATACTATCCACTCTACCTGTGATTGCCTTATTGTGCCACTTTAGGTTAGCGTTCTGGGGAAATTTACCACTGGTTCAAGGGATCAGAATGGTCTCTCAGAACCTTTCACTTCTTAAGCAGCTCCTATACAGTCTTTGTCAGTTCTGGCCAAAATCTATTACCAACTGGTGGCTGCTATGTGGGAGAAAGTGCAATGAGTTCCCAATAGGCAACTGTCCACATGACATGAACTGCTGGCACAGTTCTTTCTCTATAAATAGAAAAGAGGAAGAAAATCATACATGAACAGAAAGTCAATAAGATGGTAGGAAGACAAGAACAGCAAAACAATACAAATGAAGAGCCAAAAGAAACAAAGTGACTTAAAAAGAAAAAGGCAGCAGAAGGTCTAAGCAGGTATGATGCACTGTAGCAAGAACATTACACATTGGCTATTCTAAAATATCTAGCCTACTCTATCCCTCTTATGAATCCCCACTAGGAGAAAGAACTGGTTTGGTCTATCAAAATTATTAAAGGCATTTTAACATATCACCTAACTGGGTAAATGGAGGAAAAACAAAGTGAAACTTTTAGATAGTTAAATGGATGTGTATTTGAGATTCTTATGGTAGCTGCATGTGGTCGTTAAATCCCAGCCAGCAACCAAGTACCACACAGCCACTTGCTCACCCTCCCCTGCTCCTCCAGTGGAGGAGGAGAATCGTAGGAAAAGACAAGGAAGCTCATGGATTGAGAGTATAGTAATTGAATATAATTTAGTAATATTCAATATTCAATATTCAACTAAATTGAATTTAATTTTGTAATTGAATATAAATGAATATTATAGTGATAATAATACTAACAATACCAACAATACTAACATTACTAATACTAATATTACTAATAATATGCAATGAAAATAATACTACCACTACTACTAATATTATGTAATGAGAATAATGGAAAATAAAGCAAATGATACAACTCTTCACCACCTGCCAAGCGATACCCAGCCAGGTCCCAAGCAGTGAGAGCCAGAGCCTGAGAACCAGAGCCCAAGGAAGTGCACCAGAGACAAAGTGAGCCCCAACAAGCAAGAGAGCAACTGAGCAAGAGCTAGAGCAACTGAGAAAGCCCACCAACTTGGCCCCTGGCTCACCCCCAACTTATTTATGAGCATGATGTTTGATGGCATGGAATGTCCCTTTGGTTGGTTTGGGTCAGCTCTCCGGGCTGTGTCCCCTGCCAGCTTCTTGTAGAGAAGAAATTGGGAGCACAGGTGCAGTATCAGAAACTATAAAAGTCCTTGACTTGGTATAAACATTCCTTAGCAAAAACGAATAGCCTTGCACAAATCCAAAGCATTGCCTCATACTGGCTACTGTGAAGAAAATTAACTCTATCCCAACTAAAACCAGCACACTGCGTCATGTTACCAACCAGACATTAACAGAATCTCTTTAGTGGTTCATTTCTACTCCAGTGGCTCTTGCCCAGCGTCAGCTGAAGATCAGCGATAAAATTTTGAGGACTCCTGTACTTGTGACTAGCCCAGTCAGAAATGTGAACCAGCCATTGGCTGCAGAGAACAGAGGGGAAAAAAAAAATCCTTAAAGGCTGCAAAAACTAACTTTTGAAAATAGATCCATCTATATTCATTACTATATATTCAATATATCATCTATTTTGATTACATTCAAAGTGGAAAAAGATTTATAATGCCACTTCAGGCATATATGAAGGATGAACTGGATGAATTTCAACAAAATAAAATGTTAAACTTAGCATCAGGAGAAACATTCCAGCTGAGAGAACCACTGGGCTGGAATAACTGCCTCAAGTGACTGGTGACAGACTATTGCCTGACTAACTCAAAAGTAACAAAAATGAAATCCAGTGAGCATTGGGAAAGGCTTGGTCTAGATAACCTAATAATAGATATCGTCTGTTCTATTTTTTGCGATTCAAAGCCAGTAGTAGTTTCCAAATTCATTAGTGAAAATGGGCTAACGTCATCTCTTGTGCTACTGCATTTAGATCTGCACTGGCCGTGCATAATTTCGGGTTTTATTGCATGAACAGGAATAAAATAATTATGCAAAAGCTGTTCAACGCAGCTGAAAATACTAGGGGCTTACATATAGGTGTGTGGAGTACGATCTGAAGTAACTGTGTTCCAGGAATTCTAGCATGTTTTTATTTGTAGAGTATCTCAGTAGTGAAGAATAAATATTCTAAAGTTTGGTAGAATCTTTTCACAGAATTAAGTGCAGAGTACAGATAATATTTTTAAACCTCTAGAACTGAGGAAAGGCTGCTGTCTTTTCTACAGAGCTCCAGTTTTAGTAATTCTGTAGAACTAGACTGAAGTTATGGTAAAAGGAAGAAATGAGCTGTATTTCCAAGAGAGAACACACATTTGGAAATTACATGTTTCATTTTTGTGCTGCTTTCCCCAAAAAACTCAGAAGAACTTCTGTCTCATACACATTCTCTCTTGCTCCTTGATCACCAGGAAAATGCATTCCTCACTCCTTCACTAATTTTCCCAGCTTCTGTATTGCAGGCATCTCCCAATGCCATCACCATTCTTTACCAGCTTTTGGGTGCTGGGCATCCCTTCTCTAACATTAAAACACAACTGTTAGAGTCCCTGCGGAGTGGTTACCTGTCAGGACCTACTGCTGGGACCACAGCCTTTTGCCTCTATATTGCCAGAGATGTATGGGGCCAGAGCTATGGCAAAACACCTGAAAATTCACAGTGAGGTAGTACTGTAAATCTCTCTCAGCCTAAGCAGCTTAGAAGTTGTTTGATGGGGGGTTTTTCCATTAATTTGGGATGCAAATCTTACTAGGCCAAAAGATAAGGGGGAATTTTTGTGAGTGGAATTTACTCAGAAAAGTCTTCCAGAGAAGTCTACACTGATAACTTGAGATATCTTTAATATTTTAGAAATCTTTATGCAGGTGACAAGTAAAGAAAATGAAGATGGATATTTTTGAGTAGGACTCACCCTATTTGAGAGGTCCAAAGCTATATAGAAAACACAAAAACCACAGTGAACCACATTTAGTGCAGTAAGCGACATTGCCAGGTACCACTGTCCTCTCAAATGGGAAGTCTTCTGGAATCCCTTGTTGCTATGACACTAAATATCTCTGTACGGTGTGAGTGCTGAACCAGATTTTGCTCCCACTTACACTAGTGTGCACGCAGAATGACACCCCGGTGGCCGGGAATGACAGTGCCACGTTCTCATCTCTTGCATGTGAGAGGGTCTGATCCAGAGCCCACAGCCCAGGAGTATTTGTCTAATTCAGAAGCTCAAAGAAGTAAGATGAGTTTAAAAGGGGAGAAGGCTGTCATCGTGCACCTCGAAAGGAACAAGCCATTTGAGGATTTTGACCCATTGCAGGGGGTCTTCACATGCTTTTAGTCAAAAAGGAAAGTAATGTGTAAAATTTTTCCTAGGATTTTTCTCCAAACTTAGCATGTTCAGACTGAAAGACACATATTGCTTATCCTGGACTGCATAAACTCTTAAGTTTGACACTTTTAAAATCCAATTATCTGTGGACTTAAAAGTTGCTATGTCAGGGTTTGGGTTTTTGTGTGTGTTTGCTTAAGTATAAAATGTATGCATTTTCTTTAGCTACTTGACACTTTTTTCTTTCACCCGGAAGACAAATAAACAAACAAAACCCAACTTGAACTGCACCCAAGCATGGCCAATTTCTCACCAAAGTGTACATTTCAGAAGGAAAGTTTTACAGTGCAATATCTCTAGTGTAGCTATGACATTGCTTTATCATTGGATTGCTGTAATAGCATAAATTATATAGACTACAGTACAGTAGATGCAAGAAATGGGTTTATAGGGATTTGTGTGAAGTTTAAAATTCAGAAGATAGTTGTTTTTCATGTTTCTCTGTGCTATCAGTGTAAAAAAACCCAAAAAGCACACATCATCAACAACCAGGGAGATGTTTGCCCAGTGAAACTATCGGTCTTTTATTAATCTGTCCTTCCAGGCATCTGGAAACCCTCCTGCTTTTTAAATTAAGAAAATATTTAAGTATTATGTATTACAAAACATGACATTAATGCAAACGTACCCCAAGAGCTATGAAAACAAAGCTTTTTTAGCGTGCAAGTACTCCCTCACTTGGGTTACAGCCTCAGAAGGACGGATGCGCGTTCATGCCTATCCCGGCCAAACGGGGGTAACGCGTCGGGCACCGGTGCGTTCCCATCACCGCCAGTGCAGTGCAGTTCCCCTGCAGCCAGCCTGGGGAGCGCACCAACTTTCAGCTTGCCGCGGGGCTGTGCGGCGGGGAGCACCCGCCGCCGGGCCGGGGCCGTGCCGCGGAGCCCCCCCCGGCCGCCTCCTGCGCGCAGCCTCCCGCGGAGCTGCCCGCACCCTCCCCTGCGGTACCCTCCTCTCCCCGCGCTACGCGCCGGTCTCTCGCAGCCAGCCGACAGCCGCTCCGGCCCCGCCGCGCTGCTCGCCCAACGCCGGCCTTGCCCGCTCCGCGGCACTCGCCTCGCGGAAGTTGCGCGGGGCAGCCGGCGGCGTTTGAACGCGATAAGCGTCGAGTCGCACCGCGTCCGCGGGCAGAGGGGCACCCGGGTGAGAGCCCGGCCCAGGCATCCCCCCTCCGCTGCCCGAATACGCGCATCCGGCAGCGCTTGAGCGCGCAGCTGTTCCCCCGGCCCCCGCACCGCCGCCAGCGCGGAACGGAGCTCGGTGCCGCCCGCCTTTACCGGGCAGTCCCCGTCCGTCGGGGCGGCCCCCGCGGCTGCCGGCAGCGGAGCGCCGCGGCGTGTCTGTCCCCGGCCCAGGCTGCAGCACGTCCCATACCGGCGGGGCCGAGCGCGCAGCCCCCGCGGAGCGGTTCCGCGTCGCAGCACCTCCCCGGCTTTCCCGTCCCCCCCGCCCGGCTTCCCTACGGCAGGCGGCCGCCGCGGCTGGGTCCTTCCCCTGGAGTGGGAGGGCGGCAGCAAAATCACAGCCGTGGTATTTTTTTTTTTCTGATTTATGGCATTCTTTCATGTGCGTTCTTGTTTTCGGTGGGGATGGCTGCAACGGAGGCATCAACCTGTAGACTGAGAGCGCTCCCGCCGTAACCCGGCGCAGCTGCTCGGAGGGCGCTCTGCGGTGCCACCGCCGGGGAGCGGCGCCGCGACGGGGTCGAGCCCGCGGGCGAGGGAGCGGGGGCCGGCCGCTGCGCCCGTGGGAGCTCCCGCAGCCGGGCGCCGAGGAGCTCCGGCGGCGGAGGTGCGAGCCCGAGGGGAGGCTGGCGATCTTCGCAAAATCCCCCCGAGCGGCCGCGCGTCTGCCGGGATGAACTGAACCTCCCTCCGCAACCCCCCCCCCCCCCCCCGCACCAGAGAGGATCTCCGAGCCGAGGGGGAGAAGGAGGGGGGTGCAACAAATTGCCGACCGCCGGGAGAAGTTGCAGTAAAGAGAGATCCCTCCCTCCCCCCGCTCCCTCCCCTCCTCGCTCGCTCTCTCCTCCCCGAGCCGTGGCAGCGAGCGGCGGAGCGGCGGCCCGACGAGCGAGCGGCGGAGGGAGGGAGGGAAGGAGCGAGCGGCGCCCGCAGCCCTGCGATGCTGCAGCGGCTCCCGCGGAGCCTCGGCGGGGTGGGCCCGGTCCCCCCCGCGCGCCCCGCGCCGCCCGGCGGCGGCGCGCCCTGAGCTGAGCGGGCGGCGGCGGCCCCGCGCCCCCGCGGCGCAGCGGGCGCTGTTGCGCAACCCTGCCCGGCGCTGCCGGCCTCCCTGCCCCCGCCGCCGGCTCGGCGCGGCGCGGCTCCCGCGGAGACGGAGCGCTGATTCATGGGGCCCCGCGCCGGCTGCCTCGGCCAGGAGAGCGCGGCGCTGCCGCTGCCGCTGCCCCCGCGCGGGGTGTGAAGCCCCGGCCCCTCCTCCGCAGCCCCGGGCTCGCCCGCCCTGCTCGGGAGTGTGGTCCCTGCCGGGAGCCGCCGCGCCTGGCGCACAGAGGGAAGCGTTGATGCATCGCTGTGGAAATTCATTGTGTGACTTTCGGGGTATTTACTGAGTTTCAGACCGAGATGCAGCTCTTGAAAGCTTTATGGGCACTAGCAGGAGCAGCGATCTGCTGTTTTCTTATATTTGTCATCCACTCACAGTTTCTTAAAGAAGGTAATTATATCTGCATGTCTACATAACCTCTTCTTTAATACTAAGGTCTTTACGAGGTGCCTTAATTATTTTTACTGTTTCCAGTATGTTCTATTTACAGCAGTGCTTCCACGCTATTTTTCCTTTCCGTTAAAGCCTTCTCATTTTTGTTCCTTTAGATACTAGGTAGCTTTAGACTTACATTCTTGGTAAATGTATATATATATAAAATCTGTGTGATGTTTGTATTCAGTGCTTTAGCCAATGTTTCCTTTTTTTTTCTTTTGTCAGGCATGTATAGTGTGTAGAAAATATTTGTTGCTGTCAGATGACCACAGAACAGTAGTCATCATGGGAGTATTAATAAACCAAAAAACCCTTTAACAAGTAAACGTCTTATATTTATACCAAATCAATAGGCATCCTCTCCCTCTTCCTTATTCAGTACATTTTCAATAGATGGCACTAAAGTTCTATGGAAAGGGCAGGGCAGAGCAAATCCTGGGCATTCAGCATCTTCCTTCTCCGCTGCCCCAAAACTGGAAGAGGCCTTTGCATGGTTTCAAGGCTCCTGTTTTTTCCACCTTGTGGTCAGAAAACGGTGATTACAATTTTCTGTAGAAAATAGTTTGGGTTGTGTGGCAGGCTTTCTGTTTTGTTTTTTTTTTTTTTTTTTTTTTCCCCTACATCAGTTGTGTGGAAAAAAAAAATGTTTGATGAAGTGGATAGAGGCATTTTCTTGGGGAGTAGTCCTTGCATTGCTTTTTGTTTTGTTTTGTTTTCTTTCCTCAGGAAATTGTTCTTCCCCTCTCTGCTAAAATAATGATTCCACTGCTTATTTGTAAAGCAAAGTGTAGCCTGAGATTCAAGTGTGGATCCCGAGAGATGTATATACATTTGGTGGTGTGGGGGAAAGCCCAGTGCTGTTCCTTAAGCAGTGTTAACAAATATAACACAACAATATGGGGGTTTGGGTCAACCCATTTATTCTTTTATAGCACAGCAGTATAGTTCAGACCACAGGTGCCTGAGGAAGGAGCTCAGCTCGGCTTGGAGTGCTGGCTGTGCAAAGCATGGAAAAAAAACTTTATGTGACTGGGACAAAGTTTCACTGAAGACTGGGCAAAGCAACAACCTTGCAACCACTGAAGTGTCGCTGCTGGTTTTAATTCAGTGCCAGTCGGGAAAAAAGCATGAGACTGTACATTTTCACAGATCTTTTCTGAAATGAATAAACACTGATTTGGGTAATTAAGAAGCGTTATCCAGATGTCTCCGGTGCCAGAGGTTTCGCCTTTAAGAAACCTACCCATCCTTTAATTACATTGTGTGCAATGCCTCCCACATAGTCACTTATTTCACATTCTTTTAAAAAGCTCAGACTAGTGTATGTGTACATCTCTGTCTAATGACATGACTCGTTTTGAGGAGATTTTGCAGAATGAAATATTGCCAGTCATTTCAGGCTATTTTTTGTCAGTGTTTGCCATTACAGTCCTTTTATTTTTTTTTTTCCCTTCGGTGTTTCGCTGCTTGATTTTGAGACCGGTGTTACTGTAAATAACCCATAAAGGAAGAAGCATTTAGTTTCACTTAAAATACTTCCTCTTGCATTGTAGGAGTAGGCTAGAAAATTAATATATAAGAACGGAAACCATGGCCATACACCAAGCACTTCAACACATTTTACACTGCTTCCTCTCAGCATTTATAGCCACTCTTAATGTGGACTGCAGAGAGAAAACTGAAGCTCTTGAGCTTGCTGGATAACTTAATTGCATCAGTTTGTTTATATTTGTGGACAAAATATTTCTGCTTTTCTTAACCCTGAGAACTATGTACTTACTGTAAACACAGATTGCGTGTATTGGGCTAGTTGTCAGCCTTTTCTTGATGGGTGCTAATCTCCACAATAGCATTTTGACCCCTTTCGTATAATTACTTCAGCTGTGTATTCCTCTGTAGTTTCAATAATGATGCTGAATAGTTCAGTGGAATTGAGTGGAAGTCTATGTAGTATAGCTGAGTTTTTTTGTTTTTTAAGAACTTCTAGAATATGCAATATGAATGATTGGTTTAAGCAGAATATATTGAAATGCAGGCATCTGAGAGAAAAGGAAATAGATAACAGAAGATTTAAGCCATATGTTGTAAATAGTTTGCAAAAGCAAGCTTTACATTTCCTTTCTTTTTCATCTTAAAACCTGTTTTTTTCAAAAATAATTTTCAGTAAGAAAACACGGGAATGAAGTGTGAGGAAAGGACTAGCCAGTCATTTAACCGTATGCCTACCACAGTAGTTTACTAAGTTGATGTGGATACAGAAGAACACATGTGAGATGGCTGCTACCTCACCTTCAGAAGATTTGAAATTCTTTTCTGATGTCAGAGTTAGCCCTTTACATAAAAATTTTATAAGAAGTTAGGAATGGTAAGTCTCATTGCACTCAGTGTTCTTAGACTGTTGATTTCCAAGGAAAAAGATTAATTTCTCGTCGGAGCCTAATGAACTATATGGGCTCATTGTTCGTAACTCAGTTGTGTGGTCGAATTCCTAAGTTAAATGCTTGGGCATTTTAATTTGATTTTTTCTTGTGCAGAAGGATAATTTCCTGTAGTTCCAAAGAACAAACAAGTAAGCCACCAGTTTGCCTAGCGTGATCACATGAGCTGATAGCACATATCTCCTGAGACGATTTGACGGTACAAGTTCATATGCCAAGCTTCTCTTTTGTATGCAAGACAATTAATTTAAGAGAAATGACATGTAAAATTAATTAAAGCTCTGGCTTAATTTATTAATGCACGCTCTTTCCATTCTTGCATGTTTGGTGATATCTGCTGCTTATTATTTTTCCAGAGGTGGATCTTAACAGAAAATTGACATAACCTTCACTTCTTACAACATCTCAAAATGATACAATTACCACGTCTTTTTGTGTACTCATTTTCCTTTTACTCACTTGGAATTAGTGATGTTATCTGTTGTGTTAAATTCTTATTACCTCTTAAAGCAAGATATTTTTATAATTTTAGTTGTACTGCATGGCTATAAGTGTACAGAACTTTCATTACATCCAGCTGAAACTTACTACCAGAACCTAACCCTCCTTCAGTCACATTCATAAATACGAGACTGTGTGTTGCAACAGTCCACTGAGAGTTTTCAAACTGTTAATTTTTCATTTTAGTTCCCTTGCTGAACTTTTAGATTTTTCTCTAAGAAGCCCTTAGTTCTTCAATATTTTTATATACGTTTTTGAATCGAGGCAGTTTAGTAGTAGCATTACATTACTGACATTTAAATGGTGTTAAGAAACAATGTATGCTTGTTCTGAGATGAGTGGGAAAGAGCTTTTTAAATGTCTATTTTCATTAATATGTTTTTTTCAGAAAGCAAAGAATGGGTGACACAGGGTGCCATTTTTCCACACTTAGGCTTTTGTGTGGAAATACAGGTCGTCCTGTGGCTAATCCGTTCCCCCATGTCCAATCTGTCCTTCAATGTTTCTAAAAGATGAATAGAGCTGTGAACCCAGAAAAGGGTATTGTGATATATAATTGCAGTCCCAGGCCTGTCTGATCTTCCTGCAAAGCAGTTGAACTTACTCTAGTCAGCTGCAGTCACTATGAAGGGGTGTTCAAAATTGAAGTATCTAAAACTTTTTTCATGCCCCACTGAGAATTAAAAGCAAGGAATTACATTCACTACTCACCTCTGATTTTAAATAATTTGTAATGTATTATTGTTTAACACATTTATTCAAAGAGAACTGAAAAACACTGAGTCTATGTTACACACATTAACTGTGGGAACTCCTTTGCCCCCAGACAATTACCCTTTTCACCTAGTAGAACATTTTAACCATTCAGACGCAGTACTGATGGGGAAAGGTAAAGGATACAGTTTCTAAATGTCTTTGAATCCCATGGAAAGTAGTGCAGTTAGGGAGTAACTTCAGGAGGGTATGCATGTGTCGCAGTCAGGGTGTGTGACAGACCTGCATATCCTTTAAAGCTTTGTGTATCCTGTGGTTGCTCATTAGGACATGGGAATATCCTATCAAAGGCAATTTAATATTTTGAATGGTTTATGAGATTAGGGTGGTGTGAGCCTTCTTTGGAGAGGGACTACGCAGAAACATGGATTCAGTCTCAATAATCTTAAAGTATAGAGGATCGGAGTAGTTGGATCACAAACCTACATTCCTAATCTGTTGGGGAGATGTTCAGTAGTAAGCCGTGTGAAATAAGGTGATTTTCTGTTGATACACTGCAGCGGTTAAGTAGAGACAAGAGAATTCTTATGTTATAACTAGGTGATTATGGCTATAAACCAGAATTTTAGTATCACTTGTGCAGGTTTAATATATACATTTGTATGAATATGGTATCTGTTCAGCACATTTTTCATAATTATAATTTTTTCTGCCATAGGCAAAAGTTACCAGTTATTGGTTACACTCTTGTTGGCACTTCTCTGTCAAACACGTTTAGAGGAATTGGTGTCACAACAGCAAAAATAGTGCAGCACATTCTTTAAAAGAATGCATTTGTTACACATAATAACTTGGTTAAGTTTTATACTTGATATCTTTATTCTGTTACTTTTTGCAGATTTAAATCTTTTAGCCTGCTCTAAAAAGTGTGGAAAAAAACCTTTATGCATAATTTTATGTTCTTAGGGTGTATGTTTTGACACAGAAAATAGTAGGGACCATTATTCTGTTTAGCTATGTAACCTCAGGCAACGCCGCTTCTGCTAATGTTTGAAAATGCCTACTGAGAGTATACCCAAGATAATTATTTTCAGAGCTTTATAAAGTTGGTAAAACTAATGTTTACCGATCCGTAAAACATTTTGAGGAAAGAATTTGTTATCTTCTAAAACTTTTTGAGACTTTGGCTCTCAACATTTTTCTGGAAAGAATTTGAATGTGATTTATTACACAGATAATGTTACAAGCCTTTCTTAATCTTTTTTTTTTCTTTTATCTTTTAAACATTAAAAAAAGAAAAAAGAAAGAATTGAAACAATTAAACATAGCAAGAGAGAGAATTGCTCTGAAGAGTGTGGGAAAAAAGCTTGGGTTAATGCTAGAGTTGTTTTTTCAGTTTGCCCTTTTATACTTAACCCGTGTCTCAAAACAGTAAGATACCTTGCGTACCAGATGTGCTGCATATGCTACCTATATATAGTAAAACTGAGCTGAGGACAGTGTGTCCCAGCTGCAGATTATTTGCCTGCTTTTGAGGAGTTTGTTACTTTTTACAGATGTAGTATAAATATTTTCTCCTGTTTGTCTTCTGTATATTGGCGGGGGGGGGGAGGTGAGAAGGAGGAAGACGCAAATATGAATGAGATTATCAGAACAGCACATACGGCTAGAGAGAGGCATAGAATGCAGAAGTGGAAGGTTTCTCTTCCCATCCAGGAAACAGACTTGACAGTCTAATAATCCTAATATTAGGGATATATTTCAAACAGTGAGTTCTGTTTGTATTTTTTATAGATCTATGGCAAAGAAATAAAATTAAGCTGAGTTCAGTGGCTATTTGATAGTACATGGTAGATTGGGACTGAAGAAAAACAATAGAAAGTCCTGCTTTGAGATAAAATAGCTTTGCATTTGAAAAGTGTTGATATTTTGAGAGTTGGTGTTTGGTGGGGTTTTTTTGGTGGGTGTTTTTTTTTTTTTTCTGAGACAGACTTAGAGAAGTGATAGGAAGCATGGAGACAAAAGTTCTTAGTGATTTTCTTTTCAGGGAGGCAAGAAAGATGTTCTCTATCTGGCATCCACTGTGCGGGGATATACCAAGGGGGGGAAGTCTGACAGTTTTTCTACCCATAGAAGGTAGCTTTGAAATAGTCTTTGGTTTTGGGTGATGAAATTGAAAGATGTGTGTGTCTTCACAGCGAAGTGCACCATAGATGGTATGAACCCCCTATTTTCCCTGACTGAGAAAACTGAAAAAAGGAATTAGTAACAGATTTTCAGTAGCCTTTATGATTGCCTGTTTTCGTGCCCCAAAAGCACAAGTGAGGAATTATTGACCTTTCTCAGCATTTATCAGCACTACCTGTTCTTAAAGGCAGTACTACAGACATGTGAGTCACATCATACAAAAGTGCATGCTTTTTAGATCTGTTGGCTAATATTTATTTTTCTTGTTTTCAAGCAGGCATGTACTGTATCAAAAATAAAACTGTAATAAAACCAACAGTTTTTTTTTAACTGAATTTAAAAGGGTACATTGAAAAAAAGGCATATATTTAGAGGTCAAGAGTTCAATATGGTGTTGGTAACAAAAGCCATAAATGTCTCTAATTCAATAATCAAAATATAGGTAAAATTGTTCTCTTCTCATATATTTTAAAATAACTTTTTATAATCATATGAAGAAAAGAGGCAACACAAATTTTTGTACTAATGATAACAGCAGCATTTGTTTTCTGGTAGTATTTATATGTCCCAGTTGGAATTGGTGTCTCAGCCAAGTATGACTGGCCAACTGTAGTGTGTTCATACAAGTCCAAGCCAGGGATCTATTCCATCCAGTATCTGGATTTTAGCAAAGATTCATTTTGTTCAGAAATTATATCCTCTCGCCACTTCTAACCCATAGTGATAGAAGGTTCTGTTTAATAACAAAATCCGATTATTTGCCTAAATGTGCTTTTTATGCCTGTTCTAGAAATCCAAGACAATATAATGAATCTGCCTGTTCATTATATTTTACCTTTGGCACTACATCAGTTCACAAGTAAATGCTAGTCAGAACAATAGATCTTCCTACTAATTGTTAGTCTTACGAAAAACAGTGAGTAATGTGTTTGAAGTATATCCAAACAGTGAATTAACCTATAAATAATCAGAAAAAAATAATGTAATGGATCAATACCTACTGAAATATTTTGTAAAAGCAGATGTTCTACTAACATGTTTCCATGTGAGTGATTTATTATTTTTGACCATAAGGTCAAAAAGTAGAAGACTGTTAATTCATCAGGCAAAAAATTGTATTTATAATAAACCAGTGTGTTTTGGATCTCCGTTTCTTTTTAATGTGCCACAAAACTATCCAGTATTCCAAAGTCTATGTGTTTAATTGCAGTCACACATGAAGAAAAATGTAGGTGGAATGGAGCCACAGGAAAACAAAAGGAATAAGTAACTTTAGAAGATAAGACCTAGAAAGCAGAACTGAATAGACCAGAGTTACTGAGTTTAGAGAAGAGTACTGGCGTGATAAGATTTTTCATGGGTAAAATTCTGCCTTAAGAGTATCAAACTGTTCTTTCTGTAAAGCAGGAAGATTACAAGAAGCAATGAGCGCAAACTGATTTGAGGGAGATTTAGGTTAGGCATTAGGAAAGATTGCAGCGAGACAAATTTGTGCTGTGCATTAGGGACGACTTGGTAGTGGCAAAGACAGTTAAGGTTTTCTTGGGAAGTTGTGAAACAGGAGAGTTTTACTTTCAGTTTAAAATACTATCTGTTGGGACTAGCATGTTGAAGCAGACAGGTGGATTAGGTGACCTCTTGAAGAACTTTCAAGTCCTATCCTCCAAAACGTGGGCTTAGCTGAATCTTACTTAGAAAGGTCAAAGATATTTAAAAATCTGACTTTAGGGCAGTTTTCTGTTGACTGCTGAAGTGAATAAGCTCATGAGAAGACACATTAGGATTTGAAAGCATTCAGGGGACAAATGAAACCTCAAGAAAAAAACCCCAGTGTTTTAAGTATTTTATTCGCTAAATCATGTCACTTTTTGGGTTGCTGATGTCATTTGGAGGAGAAAAAGAAAAAAAAAAAACCCAACCAGAAAATCTCATCATTATTGTAGTTAACGATCACTCTTTTAAGTGCTGTCTATGTTGCAAGCTCTTTCAGTCTTGAAGGCATCCTTGAAGCAGGGCCTTGTTCTGTTCACACTTCTTTGTGTACAAAGAGCAGTGAAACTAACTTTCTGGTATTTGTTATGGATTGAGGATTTGGGTTAAGGATTATTGAGCTCTGACAGCCTGTTCTTGCCCCAGCACCTGGAAGCTTTATCTCCAGGTGGCCCTGTGGGAAGCACTGAACCAGCCCCACAGCAGGGTGAGCTGCAAATGGAGGTTCTCTGTCAACCTGTGCCTCTTTGGTGCTGCGGAGAACTTTGTGTTTGTTTCTGTCTCTAATGGTGTGCACCTTGATGTGATACTGTCTGATTTTTGTGATGTCTGCGTGGTTTCAAATCCAATAGCAAAAGGAAAACTAGTAAACCATTCTGGCAGTAGATAAGCAGGAAAACTGTGGTCAGTCTTGTTAAATACAGATAGGCAAACCTAGATGTGCTCTGTTGGAGCTGTGAGGTATCATCCACAACTTGGAGCAAGTCCTGTGTGGAATCTGTTCGTGTTTCTAGAACAGTTACGTACTACAGAGTTGTTCTACTTCAAGGTGTAGAAGAGGTGGGTAGTAGTTATTGTTTCCTTGAGTAGCACTCACATTTCTTTAAAGACAGAAAATGGGAAGGTTTTTAGGAGTTACTATATTGCAAGTTAAAATGTCTTTAACCCTTTACGCTAGTTTGTCAAAAAAGACTCACATTTTGTGTGGTTCTGTGGTGATGGCTAATTAATTATGACAATGATGTTATATGATCTCTTTTGCACTCTGTTACAGTTTTTATTGTATTAAATTACATGGTTTTCCGCATAATTCTTTCAATACAAATTTATGGCTTTAAGGAATAAAAAACCAAACCACTGCTCCATTGTTCAGAGTTGTACATGTTTTTGGAGATGTGGATCTGGGAATAGATTTAGCCTCAAGAGAATCAAACAGTTGTTTGAAACAGTCACTGCTTGAGTATCACCTTGCTTATGGCTATGAACTAATTGAGATTAAACTAAAATGATTGTGAGATGATTTCTTTTCCTGCGCGTCGGCAGTTCCCACTATCTGTTAATGCTTTAAAAGTATTATTTAGTCGTTAAAAAAAATGGATGTGCTTCTGGGTTTCTCTTTTGTTCTAGCTTTTGCCTTTGTTTTTCTAAACGCATGCTGGTAGAGGAAGTAAAGCGTCTTCAGCTTCATTTATTGTGAGAACATCTCGTAACTGTTGTAAGCATTTTTGTATGCTTGGCTATAAAACTATATAGATTGTACCAGATGCTGAGTTAACTTATTTTATAGAATTATAATGGATGCTGATGAGTCTTAGAGTCAAGCCTTTAAAGATAAAAATCCCTTTGCTGTGTGGTGGGTTTTTTTTGGTTTTTTGGGTGGTGTTTTTTTTTTTTTTTAATATATAGCAATAGCCTTGTTTTATTGAATCTTTTCACCTTTCTATTATTTTGATTGACATTTTAGTAAAACCTTTTGAATTTTATTATTATAAAAAGTTGTATGTCTACCCTAAAGACTCTAACAACATTAAAAATGTATTTTACCTGTTATTTAGGTAATAGCTGGCATGATTTTCAAGTAGACAAATATCCATTTGTTGTGATATATATACCTCACTTGTAGTGTTAATTATTTATTAAAAGTGTATTGTAACATTGGTGTATAATTTAGCAGCAGTTTTTCCTTTTTTGTTGCACTTTTCTGAGCCCAGAAGCATTTTGCAAGCCACACACAGCTTTTCACGTTTAAGTAAACTGCCTGTGGTAACAGCTATCAGAAAGTAATCTGTAAGGTATGAGAGTCAAAGGAAACAATGTGATTAGAGAAAATGAGTACCCTATTTGATGTTAGGAATGAAATCTTGTCTCCACTTGAGCTGATGGTGAACTTCTTGCTGTTTTCACTGAGGCACCAATTTTAGCTGTGTTGGGCATCGTGAGTTTCTACTTTGATATACTTTTGGCTTGTTTTATTGACTTGGGAAGGCATCCTTTCCTAACTGTAAGATGTGTGAGGTAAATGACTTTGAAATGTAGCTCCTATTGAAGCTCTTTTCAAATCAACTGATTAAAGCATGCACTTCACTGGGCACGTTCTGCTTCCTACTACAGTTCCTTGTCCCATATGCAGGCACTCCAGCTCCCGGTGACACCGTCTTGCTACTGGTAGAAAGAGGTAATTTTCCTTGTTCAACAGATGCTAAAAACTATGGCAGTTGTGTAACTGCATACACCAAGTGCAGTGAATTATTAGTGTTAGTAGTATGTGCCTCTGTTTAATTATGCACTGAGGCCTTACCTACAGCCAGAACTGTACCCTTGCAGTCACTTAACAAACCTAGAGATGCTCGCAGTTCACAGAAGTACAAGAAAAAGATTATTAAATTATACATGAGCAAGTAGCTAAAATAACAGAAATGATGAACTATCATTTCTCCTCAGTGTTTCTTCCCAGGCTTAATGCTTCTCTCCAGCTACAATTGATTAATTTCTTAAGTGGTCCTTGTCCACTTCCAGCACGCTCCTTCTGTCTTGCATGCTCTCCCAGGTGAATGCAGCTTCATTTGGCGTGCACACATGGGAACATGGGCAAAAAAGAAGGTGGTCGAGGGATCTGTGATGATTCTGAACATTGTGCTTCTCTTCCTTAGTTTCTAAGCTGTCTTAGAAATAAAGTCCGTATTAGCTTTGCCTGTATGCTTGTATAACTGTATGTATAGCCTTGACCGTCACTCTACCCATTATAAAATTCTTCCAGTCTGACTTTTAGGTTAGAATATGGCTGGCCATATGATCTAGTTTGCTGGGCATTAGGGCATTGTGTAATAGCTAATGAAGTACCAGTATTCTGATTCAGTTTTGTTAGAATACAGTCTGATTTTTTTTTTAATTGTCTAGTACTGACAGAGAACTAAGATGAACAAGGAATTTGTGTCTTTTTTTATAATTGCTTCCTCTTTGTTTGATGGGAATTTTTGACTAGATGATTCCATTGCACACTTCCAGGCAACTGGTCCCTTAGGAAGCCAATACAGATCAGAGAATGGTTTGGGTTAAAAGGGCCCTTAAAGATCATCTAGTTCCAACACCCTGCCATGTGCAGGAATACCTCCCACTAGCTTGGGTATATATATGTATTCTGTGTGTAGTTAAGCTTGTATATTTTCACATGCATTTATTGTAGTGTTACCCTTTTAAGTGTTTTTCTTCAGTTTTGTGAGCTGTACCATGGTGAGAGCTAAAAGGCATTGGATTTACAGTAATCCTTAATATTAAACCCAGTTTACAGAAATGATGTATGTCTAGTAATTTGTGTTGTGGTGTAAAATGAACATAAAGTCTCTATTTGTTACAGATATTTTAATGAGTAGTTTGAAAATTATTTTCTGTTCACAAGAAGAGATTTGCAAATCTCTCTTTTCTAGCAGACAAATGATGGAAGTCAAATTAAAAGGAATAGCTTGTGTCTTAGGTTCATTCTAATGCTTTGACTTTCTGACACGACGTTGAAGATGTCAGATCTATCTCTAGGCTTACATAATTCCTGTTCATTGTAGCGGGAACTGCAGACACCTGTGCATCTTTAGGCAGGCAGGTTCTTGAATTCTGTAAAGCTGTCCAGTACTAGAGTGGCATGTCAAAACACAATTTTCTTCCTAAGAAAACAGAGCAATCATATGTTCTTCTCCGGATTTTTTTTTTTTTTTTTTTTTTAGAAAAAGAACACAGTAACGTTTCAATGGAATTAGCAGTAAAAAGAGTAAGAAAGAGACTGCAATTTGCAGTATATTTTCATTTCCTAACAGTTTATAATTATAAAAGCCAAACAGAGAAATGTTTTCCATAGAACTACATATTTGTTTGATTTGTTTTCTCCTGCATTTATTTGTGTTATGGTTTAAAAGTGGTCAACGTTAAGCAGAGATGTGCTTACTAAGTGTGCTGTAATCCTGACTTCTCAATGCCCTTCATCTTTTAATATAAACTGTAGCCATCTAAAATGAGCTACTCTGAATCTGTATATGAAAAAAGATTATGTACAGACACAAAGGAAATAAAGAGTTTGTAATGAGGCCTCACTGTTAATTTACATTTTGAAAAAACAAAAAGTTGCCATAGTAACATGTAGGTTGCAAAAATTTTCTAAATCTGACGTATTAGACTGAGGAAACTCTTGCATGACATGTTTCTCAAGTTTTGTGAATAAAAAAGTCAGAATTCTGTGCATTTGCAGATTGTCCTCAAATAGTTTACGTTTGTGCAAAACAATAAAACATGAAGGCATGGGTAATTTATGCAAAATGAGCTTTTTTCAGTCAGCTTTCTAACTCTGTTCTTCCTAAGATTATTGTTTGGGGTTTTTTTCCTAAAAAAATATAAAATATATGAGTGTTTTTCAGTATAAGACTTTGTTGCAGCTCTGTTGTGGTTCAGCAATGTGCATTTCATATTGATGATTTTTAAATATGTGGGGCAGTATATTCCATCTTTTCTCACAAATTTCCTTTTAATTCTATTTAATTCACTAGCACTTTTTTTTTTTTTTGGTAGAACAAACTTACCAATAATATTTTCTGTATGAAACAGAGCTTTGGTGAACAGACTAAAAGGTAGAATTGATAGTGAGATCCACTTTTGCTATTTTAAGGGGCCAGTTTTAGTACTGTACACTACAAGTATTGTAAACTCTAGTTCTGAGTGCCTCAGACTGCTCTCTTAGCTTTCTAACTCCATGTTCAGCAAAACTGAGCAAATTACTTCTATGGAGCAATTTGCAGGGTCAGTTGTTTAACTAGTTCATTTACTGCATATCTCAGGTCTCAGCAAACAACCAGGTTCTATGTTCAGTGCTATTTATATATTTTATGCTGTTTAAGAACTATGTGAGAAATAATGTTTGCCCCCAACTATCTAATGCTTTCTAAATATTGTTGTGTTGGATGTAGCGCTACTGATGGTGGTGAGTGGCCTTTTGACTCGTGATGCCTGAGCTATTGAACTTCTTAAGGTGAAGGTTTTGCTGATGCCTGATCCAGTTGAGTGTTAGAGCTTGAGTAATTCTTCCATACTGGTATTTTAGATTTAAAAATAGATCTCATTTTTGAATATGTTAAATGTAATAACAGAAACTACGTATCACTAGACAGCACTAACTATTCCACCATTTTTCAGCTGCAGTTCTATTGCAGTCTCCTTTTCCAAGATCAGTGGTGAGGTGTGGCATCCCTAACTGGGGCGACAGTGCTGGGACAATTCTTGTCCCTCATTGTTCTTTCTTGGCTCCTGCCCTTGGGGGGACCACAGCCATTTTTTCATACCTGCTTGTGGCTACCTTTGTGTTTGCACCTCATACAAGTGTGTTTTACATATGTGAGATAATGTTCCTTATTTTCCCCGTTATGCTAGTTCTACTGAACTCCCAGAGCTACATTCCTTCAGTACCCAGTAACTGACTGTGGTTTGGGTTGATACCCCCTGCCTTATATACACCCTGGGGACCTCTGCTCCACACTACTGCAGCATCAGGATGGCTGCTGATACTGCCCTTACTGCTCTTCCTCTGCTTTTC
Source organism: Rhynochetos jubatus (assembly GCA_027574665.1). Lineage (NCBI taxonomy): Eukaryota > Metazoa > Chordata > Aves > Eurypygiformes > Rhynochetidae > Rhynochetos > Rhynochetos jubatus. The sequence goes on from CM050652.1 coordinate 18,186,048, forward strand.
CAACATATCTCAGGTCAACAGACCACTAGTTGTTTTTGATTTTTCCAAGGGTTGCTACTGAATGATATTTCAGAGTTTTTAAATGTAGATTCCATGCATGTCACTGTTTAGGAGTAGCATCCATTAAACTCTTGACCACCTACTATGGTTGCCCAAGACTCCTATATGTCTTGGGAGTGTGGTTCATAACAATGCATTCAGTATTGTGACTGATGTCTTTCTCATGTTGCTTTGCTTTGTTCTGAAAGGTAAATGTGTCAGGGATAATTTTTATAGATTTTTTTTCCCTTCTTTTAAAAATACACAAGTTCCTTATTGTTTGAGCAGTACTATTGCTGATAGTGTTGAAGGAGGTCACTGACAAACCTCTGTCCAATGGGAGAAAACTGGGAAATATCAGGATAAAAAGGCAGGTTTTAAATCCATTTTTATGTAAAACATTTGGTTCTTGGAAGCGTTTAGGACACACAGTCATTGCTGTTGTCAATCTTGAATGTTTTTGAAAATCATACATCTCTAATTGCTGTAAAGTCTAACTTTGTTTTCAAAAGTCTTGGCAAATATATAGCTTTTTTTCACAGAATCACAGAATCACTAGGGTTGGAAAAGACCTATAAGATCACCTAGTCCAACCATCAACCCAACACTACCCTACCCACTAGACCATGTCCTCAAGTGCCATGTCTACACATTCCTTGAACATCTCCAGGAATGGTGGTTCTACCACTTCTCTGGGCAGCCTGTTCCAATGCCTGACCACTCTTTCAGTGAAGAAGTTTTTCCTAATATCCAACTGAAACCTCCCCTGGTGCAACTTGAGGCCATTTCCTTTTGTCCTATCATTTGTCACTTGGGAGAAGAGACCAACATGCACCTCCCTACAACCTACTTTCAGATAGTTGTAGGGGGCAATAAGGTCTCTACTGAGATTCCTCTTCTCCAGGATAAACAACCCCAGCTCCCTCAGCCACTCCTTGTAAGACTTGTTCTCCAGACCCTTCACCAGCTTTGTCGCCCTTCTCTGGACACACTCCAGCATCTCTATGTCCCTCTTTTAGTAAGGGGTCCAAAACTGAACACAGTACTTGAGGTGCAGCCTCACCATTGCCAAGTACAGGGGCACAATCACTGCCCTACTCCTGCTGACCATACTGTTCCTGATAGAGGCCAGGATGCCGTTGGCCACCTGGGCACACTGCTGTGGCTGTTGACCAACACCCGCAGGTCCTTTTCTGCCTGACAGCTTTCCAGCCACTTGTCCTCAAGCCTGTAGCGCCGCCTAGGGTTGCTGTGACCTAAATGCAGGACCTGGCACTTGGCCTTGTTGAATCTCATACAGTTGACTCCTGCCCATCAATCCAGCCTGTCCAGGTCCCTCTGCAGGGCTCTCCTACCCTTGAGCAGATCAACACTCCCACCCAACAGTGTTGTCTGCAAAGTTACTGAGGGAGCACTCAATCCCCTCATCCAGATCATTGATAAATATGTTAAACAAGCCTGACCCCAAAAATGAGCCCTGAGGGGACACCACTTGTGACTGGCCACCAACTGGACTGAACTCTGTTTACTGCAACCCTCTGTGCTCTGCACTCCAGCCAGTTTTTACCCCAGTGAAGAGTACATTTGTCTAAGCCATGAGCTGCCAGCTTCTTTAGGAGAATGCTGTGGGAGACCTTGTCAAAGGCTTTACTAAAGTCAAGGTAGACAATATCCACAGCCTTCCCCTCATCCACTGGGCAGGTCACCCGGTCATAGAAGGTGATCAGTTGGTCAAGCAGGACCTACCTTTCATGAACCCATGCTGGTTGGTCCCAATCCCCTGGTTGTCTTGCACCTGCTGTGTGAGCTCACTCAAGATGAACCGCTCCATAATCTTCCCCGGTACTGAGGTCAGGCTGACAGGCCTGTAGTTCACAGATCCTTCTTGTAGACGGGCATCACAGTGGCAAGTTTCCAATCTTCTGGGACCTCCCCTGTTAACCAGGACTGCTGAAGAGCAACTTGGCAAGCTCCTTTGTCAACTCCTTCAGTACCCTCGGGTGAATCCCGTCTGGCCCCATAGACTTGTGAGTGTCCAGGTGGCATAGTAGGTCATTAACTGCTTCCTCCTGGATTATGAGGGATTTATTCTGCTCTCCATACCTGTCTTCCAGCTCAGGGGGCCGATAACTGGTCTGGCTACTAAAGACTGAGGCAAAGGCGGCATTCAGTACCTCAGCCTTTTCCTCGTCCTTTGCCACTATGTTTCCCTCCACATCCAATAAAGGATGGAGATTCTCTTTGACTCTCCTTTTGCTGCCTATGTATATGTAGAAACATTTTTTGTTGTTTTTCACAACAGTGGCCAGATTAAGTTCCAGTTGGGCTTTAGCCTTTCTAATTTTCTCCCTGCGTGACTTTACAAGATCCCTGTACACTTCTTGAGTTGCCTGCCCCTTCTTCCAGGAGTGGTGAACTCTCCTTTTTTCCCTGAGTCCCAGCAAAAGCTCCCTGCTCAGCCAGGCCGGTCATCTTCCCTGGTGGTTTGTCTTATGGCACATGGGGACAGCCTGCTCCTGCACCTTTAAGACTTCCTTTTTGAAGGACAACCAGCCTTCCTGGACCCGTTTGTCCTTCAGGACAGTATCCCAGGGGACTCTCTCAACCAGTGTCCAAAACAGACCAAAATCTGCCCTTCAGAAGCCCATGGTAGTGGTCTTGTGGACCCCCTTCCTTACTTCACCTAGAATTGAGAATTCTATTATTTCATGGTCGCTAAGCCCAAGACGGCATCCTACTGCCACATCTCCCACCAGTCTTTCTCTGTTTGTAAACAGCAGGTCAAGTGAAACACTCCCTAGTAGGTTCACTTACCAGCTGTATCAGGAAGTTATCTTCCACACACTCCAGGAACCTCCTAGACTGTTTCCTCTTTGCTGTGTTGTACTTCCAGCAGATGTCTGGTAAGTTGAAGTCCCCCATGAGCACAAGGGCCAGTGATCATGAGGCTTCTGTCAGCCGCTTGCAGAATACTTCATCTCTCACCTCACCCTGGTTGGGTGGTCTGTAACAGACTCCCAGCAGGATGTCTGCCTTTTTGGCCTTCCCACTCATCCTTACCCACAAGCACTCAACCTTATCATCCCCATCGCTGAGTTCTACACAATTGAAGCATTCCCTAACATACAAGGCCACCCCACATCCTTTCCTTCTGTGCCTGTCCCTTCTGAAGAGCTTGTAGCCATGAGCTGCAGCACTCCAGTCATGAGTGTCATCCCACCACATTTCTGTGATGGCAACTACATCAACAGCTATTCTGCTGCACCATGGCTTCCAGCTCCTCCTGTTTGTTGCCCATACTGTGTGCATTGGTGTACATGCATTTGAGGTGGGCTATTGATTGTGGTTCCAAATTTGGCCTTATGTTCCCAGGCTCACCTCTAGCAAGCTTGGTTTTATCCCTTCCCCCTTTGAACCTGGTTTAAAGTCTTCTCAGTGAGCCCGGCCAACTCATGAGCAAGAATCCTTTTCCCCCTTAGAGACAGCTGGATTCCATCTGTCGCCAACAGGCCTGGTTCCGTGAAAACCTCCCCTGATCAAAGAAACCAGAATTCCACTGTTTGCACCAGCCTCCGAGCCACATATTCATCCAGGGCGTTTTCTTGTCCCTTTCCGTATTCTTTCCTGACACTGAAGGGATTGAGGAAAACATGACCTGTGCTCCTGATCCTTCAACCGATGGCCCCAGGGTCCTGAAATCCCGTCTGATTGCTTTTAGACTTCTCTCAGCAGCCTCATCACCGCCCACCTGCTTGACCAAAAGTGGGTAATAATCAGAGGTCCACAACAGACCAGAGTCTGATTGGTGATGTCTCTGACCCGAGCCCTAGGGAGGCAGCAGACTTCCCTGTGGGATGGGTCTGGATGGCATATTGGGCCCTCTGTTCTCCTCAGAAGGGAATCGCCTACAACAGTCACCCTCCTCTTCTTAACAGAGGAAGTCTCAATGTGCGGGACTGACCGACTCTCCCTGAGTGACCCTTCTATCGCATTCTCACTAGCCTGGCCCTCAAGTTCCAGAGCCCTGTACCCGCATGTAGGGGCAACTGGGGAGGCGAGGGAGACCGGGAGGGGATTCGCCTGCTGCCTCGAGCAGGCACTTGGTTCCATCCCCTCCATCTCTCAGGTTTCTTCCTCTTTCTGCCTGGTGGCGAGAGGGTCGGGGATCCTGTTCTTTGTGTGGAGCATCCACCTGCTGCCTTTCCCTCAGGGATGGCAGGGTGCGGCTCCACCAGTCCATCTCCCTCTCACATTCCCTGATACTTCTTAACCTTTCCACCTCCTCTTTTAGTGCTGCTACCAGGCTGAGCAGGTCACCTACTTGGCCACCCCGCACACAGGGGCTATCGCTGCTACCACCAGTGCCAGGCTCGGAAGTCCCTGCATGTCTGCATGGGGGCTCCATCTGGGTCCCCACGGTCTTCCTGGCAAGGTGGAAACCATCGCTTTGTCCTCCTTTCTCCTGGGCGGGCGACGACCCCTGGGCGGGCTGGCCTCCCGAACGCGAGGGACGGCGCTCTGCCCGCGCAAACCGCCGCGCTCCCGGGGCGGGGTTTCAATCCCGCTCGGCTGCTCCCGGCGCCGCCCCCGAGTGACGTCCCACGCTGTCGCAGGGGCTGCCGGTACCACGCGGGCTGCCCGGCTCCTTCAGTGCTCGCCGGGGTCGGGGAACCGCTCTGCCCGTCTCGATCGAGCGCCGCGACAGGTGCTGCTGCGACCCGCGCTTTCTTGATGCTAGAGAAGGTAATTAAATTATACGTGCAAAAGCTATTCGGAACTATTCCTTGCAAGCACTAAACTAACGTCCACCTCCTGATTGGTTGTATGGCAGGGCGCTGTGAGGGCCGGCGGCCCCCTCGCATCGGGGTGCCAAGGGCGTGGGGCTCTCCAGGAGGCCCACTGGGCAGGGCCTGGCTGCCAGGCCCCATCCCACCTCCACTCAGGAGCTGGGGGAGCACCATGGCAGCCCCAGCCCTAGGCACCTCCCTGAGGATGGGCTGAGGCCAGGCCGGCCGTGGGCCCGCAGGTGAGCCGGACTCGGCGGGGCCCACAGCCGGGCAGGGCAGGGGCTAGGGCAGGGCTGTGGGAGCTGGAGACGGGCCCTGCTGTAGCATGGCTGGGGTAGGGGCTGATGGCCCTGGGGGCCTGGAGTGGGGTCCTGGGCTGTGGGCAGGGAGTGCTGGGCAGGGTCATTAGTGCCTGCAGGGCTCTGACATTATATCTGCTTTTTTGGTCCAGTAAGAAAGCCACTTAAAAGTATTATAAATGCAGCATGAGAATATGAGCATGCATTGACACTTTGATTTATTTTGCATATTATGTGGCAGACATACTTATGTTTTAAAGACCACATACATTATTTTATGGATGTGGTAATGGGTCCTGAACAAGCTTGATCTGGAGTGGTGGCTGAAGAGAACTTGAGTCCTTGCCTAGGATGATTGATATGGGGCTACTTGATGTCAGTACTTCAGGGAAATAGGATCTGTGCTGCTGAAAACTATTCTTCTTCAGAAAGATAGAACAGGAATCCGAAAGAGGAGTAATACCGACTTGAACTGTGATAGACTTCCCCTAAGTCATCATTGATGTAGCAGTTAGGTCCTCCTCCTCGAAGCTGTGTACGATAAGAAGTTTGTTGCATTTTGGTATTACCCAGAATATTTAGAAAGGCACAAAGTTGTCTCTGTGGATGTGAGTTTGTGAAGTGACTTGGGATACTTCTCAAAATGCAATGTTTTACCACTGCAGGATACTTTTAAACTAGTACTTTCCATGTCCTTACCAGTTTGCTTTCTTCCATCTGATGCTCCAGCCATTGAGTAATTTTGTATAAGGGCTATCAATTGTCAGCAATGGACTATGTTACCATGACAAAGTTTAGGAATTTTTGTATTATCACACAGAAGGAGATGCTCAGTAGTAGTGAAAAGATGTAGTTATACACAGCAATCTTAATACAGTTTGTAGAAATCAGGAGCAAACTATGCATGTTTAGATTGCTTTTTCCTCTATATTGCTTATTGTGGTGTTACAACAATATAACTTACATTCCCACAAGTGAAGTAATACTTTACTGTATTTGTGAATGTGATAGTATAGCTCATATTTTGGATATTGCCATGCTTGAATTATATGTAAACATGTTGAGTCATTTAAACTGCAGTAGCACAAAGTGCCCTTTGTATTCCTGTATGCAAAAGACCTGCTGCTGTGTCAAAGAAACCCACATTGTCCTTCTGTGGAACAATTTCTGTACTTTGCAATTATGATTTCTCTTCTCAAATGACATTTGATAGCGCTATGATGTGCTGCTGGTAGATCAGTAACCAGAACTCTTGTCTAACCCATCCAGATAGAACAGTGTGTACTCTTTCTAAAATCCGCAACTATCTCACGAGGTCTCTGTGTACAGATATGTGCAATGAGTCTTTGCTGGTGAAACAGTAGTTGTCTTTCCCTCACCCCTCTGCAACGAAGGCTTTACTTTTTATTTCATTTGGATCACAATCCCAGCTGTCCTGGAGCTTTGTGAAGCCTAGTAGAGTTCTGAGGCTTGACAGGCTTAAATGCACATTCATGGATGGTAGTCTGACCAAATTCTGTTTTAGCTGCAAGAGTGACTGCTCGCAGCAGTGTGGATGTGCTGTACTTGTCAGAGAGCTTGCATACGTGCTCATTTGCATCTCAGTTAACGGAACAAGCTTGCTTTTGGCTTTCAGTTGTATATAATGACCACAGTTTAGATTTTGGGTGAAAATAGGAAATGTTGTGACCGCATAAATGGTATACTTACTAAACCTTTAGTTCAAACAAATGGTGAAAAGTTTACTTATATTTTGGAACCCATACTTGTCATATTCAGTACTGGCAGAAACATTCTTAGTTATATATCCATGACGTTCAGCATCATGAAAAATCAAATAAACATGTTTAAAGTGCATGTTTGTGTTCTGTGGTGTTAGGTGTACAAGTACCATGAATATGAAGGTGAAGAACATCTGATAAATATGGTATGCAAGGGACTTGTGTATTCAGACTAAATGCTTATTAGTATATGTCATTAGTTTTAAGAAACTTTGTTTTTCAAAGGTTTCTAACAGGAGGTGGAAGATGGAGAATAATTATACCCCTGTCAGCTAGTCAAAGACAATTGGTGCCTATCAGTTAGTAATGGCAAATTCTGAGCTTGGAGACTGAAGCATTTGTTGGCATAAAGCTGCTTCAGCCCTAAATATATATATTGTTTCCTTAAAAATGAAAAGTTAATAGTCTTCAACACTCTAGGTCCCATCTGTCCATTGATCAGCTCTGCAACTGTTATGTTGCTCAAGTCCTTTTGTTCTCTCATTTACCCCTTCCCAACTTTAATTCATCTAATTAAATTTTTCAATTTAAGCAGTTCAGGCATTACACCATAACAATCAACTACATTAAGTTCTGTCTATAAATGGAGTTTGTGGGGTTTTTTACCCATTACTGCTATCATGGACTGTTTCAAAATTTCATTGCTTTTGTTACTGTAAATCTTCTGATTTTTTTCAGCCTGTATTTGTATGTAGCGTGTATCCATTTGCTATTCTGCACTTACCCTCCATCCAGTGTTTATCTCTGCCAAACCTGTGAATATACTCATATTCCTTCTTACCCTTTATTTTGCCACACTAAACAAAAAGAGTTATTTTTCCAGCATTACTTCAGAATGTGTACTTGCAGTTCTTTTAATCATGTAATTACTTCCTTCCCCCACGAACAGTAGCTTGAAAAGGTATAATCTGAATTTTAACTGTCTGGCAGTGGCATTCAGCAGTAATGTTTATACTTCCCTCCCTCTTTTCAGCAGCGCTTCTCCTGCTCCCACTTGTTAGGATAGCAGTTGTCCTTTCACAGCCCCATAACGGTGATAGCGTACAGTTAATCTGCCACCAGTTCATCGGTTTAGTCCTTTTTCCTCCTCTGTCATTTCAAACTATTAAATTCCCCAATTTTTCACATAAATTATTTTTAGTTCCTGCCTACTTGACTTTCCACTTCATTGTTCTCATCCTACTTTTGTTAAACCCATCATCAGAAAGGCATTCAGTTTCTTCTTATGTTGTATTTTGAGCTTTTGCTGCATTAACAATGCCTCTGAAATTTGTGTCTCAGAATTCTTTTGAGCTTCTAATTTAGATGTACAATAAAAAGAATGCAGTAACCACATTTGCAGTAACATTTTATTTTGCACATAAAAAAGCACTGGGGCAAACCAAAGATTTAAGATCTGGTATGGGTTTAAGATGGCATTTGGAGGTTAGGTTTCCAGATTAACACTGGTGCCTATATCTCTGAAGACCTGATCAAACGTAATATAAGCTTGTATTGGTAGCTTATGTTTTTAGGACTTGTATCTTATAAAATAATATTCCAGGCCTTCATAATAGAATTAGAAAAACATGGGGTTTTTTGTCTTTTGTTTTATTATTTTTTTAACAGAACTGTACTCATAGTGGTTGGTTTAGCTATGGCAATTAATATTTAATAAATCACCTCTAATTTTGTACTCTGTATTTTGTCTTCCTGCTTGTGGCTATAAAACCACTCAAAATGTGTGTCAGCTTTCATTTAGCTGGTTTAGGAAAAGTATCATCAGTGGAAGAATTACTGGAGTTGTTTGTTCTCTGACCATTGCACAACAGTATTTTTTTCTTTTTTTTTGATACCTGCAGTTCGAGATTACTGTAGTTTGGAATTCCACGTCTTTTACATCCACAAAGAAAATCTTAGTGTCTTGTAATTTTGAATGAATGTTTTTCCAGTGTATTAGGGATGAAGGCTTTTCAAGTTGGTTTGGCATTTTAAGTATTTTTACTGTATCCAGATGACCAGGGTGTAGGAGAGGAACAATTTTAGAGTTTCTTGTGTTTCTTTTTTAAAATTTAAGAACCCTTTTAGATTTAGGAGCCTTAGGAGACCTTATTAAATTATTAATTTTAAATGGTAATAATTGGAAAGTAAACATAAATTGCGACAGAAAAGCTTTGGGTTTTGATCATGAAATATCTGTTTTGATTTAAAATCCAAAACAAACCCAAACAGTTTTAGCAATTGAATAGGTGAAATTAGGTTCCCAAATGCATGTTGTTTCCTAGGGTGGGTGGTTCCACATTGCTCACCTCTCATTTGTGGAAGTACATCTCAATTTTATCTTTCAGACCAGCTTAAGTTGCTGCAAATAGTAACATTTTGCTGGCTTTGGAGTGGAAGATTAGTGCAGTTGAATGGTGTGAAACTCTAGTTTTTAGGGCTCTGAACTCATATGAACTACATGGAGCAAAGAAAAAAAACCATTGTTCTCCTTTAAGCTGTTTTCCATCTCTAATTCTCTCGTGCATTATGTCCTTTATCCTATGGACCAGTCTCAACATTCTGTCCTGGTCCCTTGTGTCAGAGAGAGTGATGAAAGTGTTACCTCCTGCTGGCCCTTTCCTTGTATCATTTGCCCTCAGGATGATTTTGGAGGCATGTGCTTTATAAATGGCATCTTCTATCTTCTTTTGAAAATTGTTAATACACTTTTAAAAGGAACAGTCTTAACACATTTACAGCACAGTGCAAACTATAAACTTGATTTATATGGACGTACATATTTTACTGAAGAAGGCAGTTTACCCTAGCTGCCTATAATCTGACTGTAAATTTGCAGGAGTTTTTTAATACTACAAACTGAACTAGAATTGTGAATTTCTGAAAATGGCGTATTTTGTCTGAGTTGTGTGACCTCCTTCCATCTCTAAATACATCAGTATTTACATTGCTTCGCGGTAATTGCTGATTAAGGATTTCTATTTTAGGCTGTGATTTTTTTTTTTTTTTACTGTAATGTATGTTTCTCAAATACTGCAGCAAAAGCTTTCAAATAAAGTTTTTTTCCTGTTGAAACCTTTGAAGGAAAAAAAAAAGTAGAACTGGTACAGAATTTAAACTCTGCAAGTGTGATTTGTATATGCTATGACTTTTTCATTATTTACTAACTTGAGATGCTATAAATCTTATCCTTGGAATCAAAATATTCTGCTCAGTGGCTGCAGCAGTAGCAGTGCTTAGACAGCAAGTAGTGAGTTCAGCTGACAAGATTCTGGCTTGTGTTTCTCTGACACAAACATGGCTCATAGAAAATGGATACACAGACTAATTCTGGCAGGAGTTGTAAGAGCTTGCAAAGGAAGAAGTTCTGCGCAGGTTGGAGAGCTGTGCAACTGATCTAAACACTGCTCATCTGAGTCACCGAACAGGCTGGGTTAAAATTCCTCAAACGTAAATAAGATTTATCAGTTTTAGCACACAAACCTGCAGAATTTGATAAACGTCTAGAAACGACATTTTAAAAGATAGCTAGAAAGCTTTCTTGGCCTGAAATTCAACCAGCTTTGAACTTATCTATATACTGTTTAATTAATGTCTTTGTGGAGCAACATTAAAATAATGCTGTTCTGTAATCCTCTAAGAAGTAAGTCTGTCTCAAACTACAGCTGAATTACATGCTGCATAAATTAAAATTTGCAGTGCACAGCATCTTTCTGGAGCTTTATTAAGTGGTGTGATTATGCAAAAATAGGAAAGTATGAAAGTAGGCATTTCCATATAATCATTACTGTGCTGTTATCTTCCATTTTTTTGGAACATTTAAGTCCATTTCCACTTAGAATTAGCATGTTTTCATTCAATTATTTCATCTATTACTGTTAAGAAGAGCATGTTCCACAGGTTGTGTTGTACATCTGGATTTTTTTTTTCTAAATTCAACATGCATAATAGAGAGAAAAAGTCGTTTATTTCAACATGTCATTAATTTTCTCAATGTACTCTTCTTCTGGGTCAATAGAATAGGGTTTTCAATGTAGTGTAAACTAATTCCAATCAGAAGAAAGTGATATTAACACAAATGACATGTTCTAAATAAGAAATATTACCAACTACTCAGTGTATTTAGTCTGTACAGGACTGGGCTTTGAATAAGTCTGGAATATAGCTGGCATGTTAACACCGCCCGTCAAGCAGAAAGAGGCTGCCTTTCAGAGTTGGGGCTTATTTTAATCTAAACTGCCTGTTGGTCTTCAGTTCGGCAGCTCCATTTTGCCTGATGGAAGAGCAGAGGTGAGTCGTCACCCTGTCCCCTGCCTGTCCCTGCCCTGTTGCTGCCTGAGCACAGGCGGTTCAGGGTGGGCTGGCTCACATCACCGCTGTGCTCCCAGTGAAGCAGGCAGCCAGAGCGAAGGACTGCTGAGGGTCTCTGCGGCACCTGTGCTGCTGTGCCGATAGTCTGCAGCAAAACATCAGCAGGTGGAAAAACCCCATGTAAATCTACTTCGTTGCTATGAAATCAATAGGGTTAGAGATTCGTCTCCTCTGGAGGGTTCCTTTTATTTGATGGTAAACAGTAAAAACTGACTCCAGGATATTAAACTGAGATTATCCTCCTTCTTCAATTAACTGCAATAGGAAAGCTGACTTCAGTCCCAATGAGCTCAGGTATCCAGGGTCTTCTACAGAGGGCAGAAGGCGCCTTGATTATTGCGCTAGCCCACAGAGGTCCACTTCCCATGGCCTCTGTGTTCCTCCGGCCTGGGACTCAGGCTAGCAGGTCAGCTGCTAAAACGTAAGCAAAAAAACCATCAGTTGCCTGGAAAATCTGGAGGAATTGCTGGCAGTCCAGGTGCTTCCATACTACATGGGAAGGATGATGTGTGTGGGGAAGGATCTTTCTATATATAGATCTAAAATCGAATAAAGGTACTTTGTTGTTAGTTTTGCTATTCTGATGATCATTTTTTTGAAAGTATGAACTAGTAGATTTGGTTGTCTGTGCAGGTAGTGGTAGGAAGACATGAGCCTTTGCATCTGTTTTTAAGAGTCCAGCTGTGCACACACTGACACTGTGATTCATATGCTGACCTTAATTCATATTACAGTGCCCCTTGACAGTGTGCCAGCTGTGAACATGCACATGAAGTATAACAGGATCCGTCCTTGTGTGCTGTCATCAAAATACAAAGCTTGTCAGCCTTCTTTCAGTTACTTTTGCCTTGTCAGACACTGTAAACAAGGATATTCAATGTCACAAAGTATATTGAAGATACCGATACTATCCATCAGCAAGATCTAATTGGTCCATGTTGGAACGGAATACTAACTGCATATAATGCAGCCAATTGGAGAGAGTGAGGGAGAGTTTGTCATCATCTTTTTAAACTAGACCTCACAGCCAACTTTGCTGTATACACTTGAAATGGTAGTTAGCTTTTCATTAGATGGAAATAAGATTAGAAGTTGTTGGAATGGAGTGTTGCCAAAGTTTTCACCTTCTTATTTTACCATTGATATTCAATTTAAGAGCAGAGGGAGCCCTGTTGTTTTTAAATTGTTTAAAAAACTAATTTCCAGTAAAAAATTCCAGATGAAAATGTTTGCTAAACAAATTAAACCAGCAGATAACTTGGTTTGCACCTGTTTGATTTTAATGGAGGGTAAGGACATTGTTTTTTTTAGGGAAATGACCTATTTGGAGAAAAGGATTTTGTAACTTGGAATGGAATGTTTTCTGAACTGGAAAAAAAGAGGGGGGAGTAATATCACAGACAACTGCAATATTGTCATTACCAAGGAGCACAAACAGTCTTTTGTCCAAAACTTAGTAATTGCTTGTCATGCTCTTCTCTTGGGTATCCATTGCAGGAAACAGTCTCTGGAGGACATATGGGGACAACAGCCACCTTTCTGCACTACAGTTTGGTGTAGGGGCAATGTCCTATCCATCTTTCGGCTCCAAGTAGCCAGACTAATGCAGCAAAATGATTAGTTTACCATTTGCCATGGTTATGTGTCTGTATGGGGAAGCCTCTTGTTTGGGTTGCCTATGCTGCTGTGCAGCACTCCACTAACTTTGCCCTCTGGGGTAGCCCTGCTTTGAGAGTGTATCTTCAGGACTGTGCACAGTCCAACCCCGAAGTCAGAATATGCAACTTGGTAAAAATACTGGTTTTAATTTGTTGAGAGATGGGTGCCAGTTTATGTTGCTCAAAGTAGGGATTTGTATGTCAAAAGGCTGCGTCCATCATCCTGGTATTTTTGTTTCATGAAGGACCATTTTTTTTGTATGGACTTCTGAGGACAATAGGGGAGGAAGAAGAGGTCCTCTGCTTCTCAGAGCTTTAGCAAAGGTAGTGTTGAATTCTTACTGTTGTGTCATGTTAACAACCTCAAAGCTCTTCCTGTCTTGCAAGGATGTGCACTAATCCCTCAGTTCCTGCTTCTTTGCTTAGTTGAGCTGTATCTGGCACCTAGAAACTCTGCTTGTGTTTAACTTTTGTGTTGCATTGAATTTGGAAATATATCTAGAAAATCCCAATCTGTAACCTTATGGTTTTTTTCCTTTTTGGCCTAGTAAGTACTGAGATCCAAGCTTGTCATAGCTGTCTTTCCCTGACATTACTTCATATGATTATGCTGTTTTACATTGGTTACGGTCTGCAGGTTGATAGGAACCATGTTACTGTCACTGAAGGCTCTGCCCTAAAATTAGGCAGACATATGATGCTAAAAGGAAGACAAAGTCAGGGCACGAGCAGATCAGTTAAACTGTTATTGTCTTGGACATCTGAATGCTGAGGTCAGAGAGAGCAGAGGAAAGGAAGCATCTGTATTCACAGGAACAGGTGAGACCAGCTCATATATTCTGTGTTTAAAAAGAAAAAGAGTGTGTCTGGTGTCTTGTTACTGATTCCTACTCCTAGTTGAAATGTTAGCTGCAGTTTGGCACTACACTGAAGTTACGTGTTTGTAGGATCAGTCCCACGTTGTTAAAAAGGGGAAAGAGACTTAGTCTTTCAAACGTTGCAAAACCAAATCAAACCTGAACCCAAAATAGATGAGACCTGATATGTTCTATCTTTAATCTGGTATCTCTTTCACTGAAGATGCATGTTGACTGAGTAAATACCGTATAATTTTTTCCTAAGTAATGTAACTCCCTCAGAGACAGAAAATTTCCATTTTTCAGATAGCTAAATCTCTCTGATTTTTTTCCCCAAAGACTAGAACAAAAGGGTTGAGGACTTTAAGCATTGTTGTAGTCCACCTGGTAATTTTCATATTATATGCACTTACAGGTTTTTTTTCCAGCAGCTTAATGAAACAGAATGATTGTACCAGTGCTTACTTTGTAGTTTCAGTGAAGCATGTATAGGAAGAATCAGACAGATTGGTATAATCTTTCTTTTAGCAAGAAATAACTTTATCTGATAGATGGATTTATAACTATAATGCTCTGTTGTTTTGTGTTTTGTGTTTGTTTTGTTTTGTTTTTAAACGCATGATTATTTATTACAAATGTTTCAAGAAACAGTCTTGGGTTTAAGGGAATGGGCCTTGAACATATTAATGTTGCTTGTTTTACAAGTTAAGCCTTGCTGGTTATGCACACACTATAGAGCATTTGGACCCACTGCTGAGAGGCTTATAAATGTTTCACATATGGCACCATGAGACCTTGTGTATGAGTTCAGACAGCTTAGAGGTTGCTGTTTCACACAGCCTTCTTGGAAAAATGTATTAGGTCAGTGAGTATCAACTACATACCGTGCTTTGTCCTTCCTTCCAACTCATCTGTTGTTAGAGGAGAACTTAGATTGGACTGAGTCTAGGGTTTCCCTTGTGTAAGCAGGGAGAATAATTAAACAGGCTCAGTTAATTAGTATTTGTGAGTTGTTCAGACCTTACAGTGATAAGGTCCATAAAAATGCCAAGATATAAAATAAAAATTATTTACTTGAAGGCCATAATCCTCTCTGTCCTTTGTCAACATTTGTCCTATGTTAGGCTGTTATGGTTTCATAGCAGTGTAATATCTTTCTGCCACATTTATCTTTTGAAGAATTCAGAATATTTTATTATGAATGAACTAATTTTCACAATACCTTTTGAGGTCGGTGTATGTTTTTTTTCTGTATTATAACACTTTGAGTTGAACTACGATATATGTGAGTTGTCCATGGGAGGTCTATGCAGAACCAGTAATAGAACAGGCCTGTTGAAACAGTTGTCCCCTGATTTTTACTCTTTTGCTTTGACTAGTGTGGAGAGAAATTAATGTTACCAGATGGATGTACTTCTAGCAAGGGAAGTGTGAGGAGCACTGGAGCATGGGTAATGTGTGCAGTTAGAAGTTCACCTAGAATTTGTGGCTGTGCTTGTTTTGCTTGCTTAGAAGTATAGCCTGAAAGTCTGTGATGCTAGTGATAGTGTCTCCTGCTAGCATGTTTGTTCATTAGTCGGATTCATAGGTTCTGTAGAACGGTTCAAAGAAGTCTTTGCTGGAAGTCAGCTTGATGCTTTCAGAGATGCCACTAGTCCTCTTGACTATTGCAACCTTAGTATAACGCAAAGTGGTAGTAGTAATGAAAAAAAGGGCAAGAGGTGGAGCAGGAATCGGGCCCACCAGCTAGCTATCTGTGCTGCTATCTGCCCAGTTTATCTCATGAGTCATGCTGATCTCTCAAGAGGCTGGCACAGAACTGTAGAACTTTGTGTCACAGACTGTCCATATTGCCAGTAAACCCTGTGGGATCAAACATGAGATAACAACCCACTGACTGATAATTTTCAAATGTGCAAGATAACCTTTGTGGCTCTTTGAGATGAATTGCCCTTGACGTGATGGATGTTGCACATTTGTTTATAGTTCTGAATTTGAGCCCAGAAGCAGAAAGGAATTGTGCTCTGGAAACTAGCCATAACCAGGCTCATGCCAGTCTGTAGCACAGCAGTTCTGCAGCGAGTCTGCATGGTTATCGTCATTACAGCTTATCCTCTACATAATACTTTTCCCCTGGTTGGTATCTGAGGAATCATGACAGCTTGCTGGAGGCATTGCAGAGACATCCTTGACAATCCCATGGCCATGCCATGACCTTATTGATCACTGATAGTATCTTCTAGCTTTCTGAGGTTTACATTTCCCAGAATTCTGGTAGTTGTTTCTCCAGGGACATAGATGAAATGAACATATATCACATGAGGATACCTACCTCTGATGTTGTTTAGCTGACAAAATTCTGGTGAATTGCAGTGTTCACAAGGCCTTGAGCCCCATCCTCATCTCTTACTGGGTGCCCAAGTACAGAGCGCATGATAGCGGAAGGTTTGCTTTGAAAAGAAACTGTTCAGTCCATCTTGCCCTGAGAAGATACCTACCCTTTTATTGCAGTTAACAAAAGTGAGTTTTTCCAAGGACCTTCCAAGTAAATGCGTCCACTCCTTCCCACCTGCTTTGACTATTTTAGGAACTGTCAATATAAGGAGCTCCCTCAGTCCCTGTTTGGGTGCTTTCCCTGTCCCATAGGCTCTGGGTAGGCCAGCTTGTGAATGTGTACTGTCAGTAGTAAGATGAGAAATAAAAATCACGGTGGCCAAGGCAGGATCTGGACATGGAAGCTTTGAAGCTCCTTTCACTGCTTGGCTGCCTGCGTTGAATCGCTGCAAGTGCTGGAGTATTCCCAGCTGCTCATTAGATGGGCACTGCCATTACTATAGTTGTGATCTGCCTCAGTGTTCTTCCTACAGTAATATTTTCAGGCACCTGGTGGAAATACTCGTGGTCCTCTTCATATCAGGCAGGTTCTGTGTGTTTTGGTAGCGGCATGTCCTGGATGGTCTTCTAGTGTAGGGCAGCAAGGGCAGCGTGGTTTATGTTAATCCTGGTCCTCCATCTGAAAATATTGCCTGTAGAAACTTGGCACAGGGTTGGCTTTCCTTGCTGTATTTGCTTGTGTGCTGTGATTGACTGGGAAGTTCTGCCAAGCTTATGTTCAAGATTTTGCTGGATAAATGCAGCTTGAAGCTATGTTAGTTACACATGCCGTTGTGGAGAGCAGGTGAGCGGACGGTGTTTGCTCCATGATTTTAAGGATGTTGGAGAGAAGGCTGAATCTTGGAGGTGGGCAACCTCCTGCAGATGCTCTGCAGCTAGGCAGTATGCACAGCTGGAGTATTTCCTCTTGTGGCTGCTTCTGAAGATGTTCCTGGAGAGTAGTGTATAGGCAGGCCAAAAGAGCTAAGTATGTATTAAGTGGAGATCTGATCAAAGAAAGAAATTAAGTGGATATTAATGCACAAGGATGGAGGTAAAGAAGAACAAAAGGAAGATTATGCCATTGTTTGAGATTAATGTAAAAAGCTCTGTCAAATCAGCCTTTTATTTCTGTGGCCTTCAAGAGTTAAAGGATACCATAATTCATGTATAATACAGTCTGCTTTACAACTGAATACTTAATATTTCTGAGGCAGACAGCACTTTCAAACTGTGTTACATATTTGTATCGTTACATGGGATTACATAGGAGTCACCCAAATGCCTTTATTAAATTAAGTGTGTATCTGGATGCATGCGATGCCTATCTTTGTAGATTTTCACAGCTTTGGAGCTGTCCCAGGAAGTACCTTGATCTCTAGAGTAATAGTGTAAAATTAGTTGTTGCGCTGTATATCTGCCAAGAAACTGCATCCATTTGAGTTTTTTTGTGGTTTAGAGACAGACCTAATCTCTACTGAAGTACGGTCTATACTGGAAAAAGGTTCCAGATCTTGAAATTATATATTTTTCATGAGACCTTTGTTTCCAGAAACAAATCAGAGAAATAATTTTCATTGACACCGAATTTGGGATTAGACTTTAGCCCCAGAGAATGCTGCCTTTATTTTTCCTTGTTAGTATGTAATTGTCTTTTCATAGTTTAGTTCCATTTATTTTTGGATGGTTTGGTGTCACTGGTAATTTGGGTCATAAATACAGCAATATATGTTAGATGGCATGTACTTGGTATGTTTGTGCTATTATAATAGCATTGTAGATGTTTTGAATAATCAGTCAAGCTTCTGAATATAAGATTCAGAAAAGCCTTTTGTTTCCCCCTGAAGGGCATTTTACTAGCTCCCATTTCCTTTTCACACAAGGAGTTATTTTTAAAACTAAAATGAGAATATGTGGTGAAGCAAAGTATGTTTGTTTCCACTTAATTGCAAAATTTAATTTTGAAGCATAATTAATATATTGACAATTTTTTCTGGTTTTTTTTTTTTTTTTTTTTTTGCATTTCATTAATCTGTAAAGAGTTTTTGAGATATCTGGATGTGGTTTTCTAAATAGAATCTTGGCAGACTTCCACCACAAGCTAGTTTTTACTGCTATTCATTAGCTGACTTATTAAAATAGTGTAATCAATGCCTGTCATAACATAAACACATGACCCTTTTGAGTAGCCCAAGTGGCTATGTTTGCTTCTCTCTGAAAGGAGTATTACATTCCTAAGAGAAACAGAAGGTCAAATTAACGTTGGCAAACTTGGCTTCTATCAGTTTGTCTATATGGTTTAGAAATATTGAATTTTTTTTAGGGACTCATTTTTCATAATTTTCCTTGTAAGGCACCTGGGGACATACCCATCTTTTTTACTGATAATACATTACTGAAAATTATTAGATTCTGCTGAGACAAAAATAAAGCATGGCTTATGAACACACAGCAATCAATGAATGTTATTGAATGAGATATATGACTTCTGCTACAGAAATTTGAAATAATCTTCTCAAGTATCCTATATGCCTGGATAAATTGAAAGAAGTTGCAGTTCTATCAAGACTCATCTAACATTAAAACAATGAGCAGGATGCTGAGCTGTTATTTAATAACCTCCTTAAAAACCTGAAGGGTTGATTGATACATTATTTTATTTGGACTGTAAGATGACAAGGAAATGAACTGGATTCTTCATAAGGTTTTTGTAACTAATCTGTGAATTCTGTGATGTGTTCTGTTGACAAAATTGTTGGGGTTTTTTCTGCTTACTTTTGAATTTTTTTGGGATAATTTACCTACAATAGTAATAATTACTTTTTTTAAACTGCTCAATGAAACATTACCTTAACAAATATGTTTATGTAACATATTTTTATATGAAATCCAAATACAGCAAGTTTAATTTTGATACCGTTTTGCTAGTTTGAGTGAATTTGCGGATAGATTTGATGGACACAAATTGTCTATCATAAAGCTACATGTTTTTAATGCACATTTGCTGACATTAACTCTGAGGTGTTTTAGAAGTAATTTTAGTTTTGCCAAGATACTTGAAATTTTCTTTCGGTTATGTGTGTCATATGATGTTATAATGAATGTTTCTCTTTGTGAAAAAATGAACTCTTCAGCTGTAAAACTGTTTTATGAGAGCTACTTTCTGTGAATGTCTGAGAGGACTCTCAGAAGCATTTTGAAGCATGAGGTACTTAATATACCTCTGGAGGGCTTTGGTCGTGAAGACTGGTATTAAACTCTTTTAAATAAAACACCAGACTCTTGCTAATCATCTTTGCTAGCGGAATGTTAGGGTAGTTTATGGAAAAAGTTACTTCTCTGATATTCTTCATTCATAGACTGGTTAGTGAATAATGTTAGACCACTACTCCAGGAATTAAATATCATAGTTTTAGCAGTAATATCTTTATACAGGTACATTTCAACATTTTACTGGTCTTGGATTCCTTTTTTTTTTTTCTGTTAACTTGCTGAAAAAACAAAATCAAAATGCATTACTGTGTGTGTTTTCCAGAGCTGTTAAACATTCACAGAAATGCAGTCAAAAAAGTTGGAAATTATGTTTCATATATATTTGCTTGTAGTGCATATCTAAAGCCAATACAAGAAAAAATTTAGTTATATTTAAAATATCCAAAAAATATTAATCAATACCAGAAACTGCAGAAGATGGAAAACATGTATACATTATGCCATGGGATTATTCTAATTTCTTTTAAATTTTTTTTTGCTAGGAAGACACAAACTGGTATCTGAGATACCAGAAACCAATATATATTAGAAAGGAGGAAACAAAGTGTGTGTCAGCAGCGTAGAACACATCGTCAGAATCTCACCCAAAGAGCTAAAAGTGAATTAAGAAAGTGAATTTTCACTTTGATGAAAGAATAAGGTTTCTGTAGGAGACTATAATTTAGTTGTAACATTTATTCTTTGACTCCTTTTCTTTATGTAACTATGTATTTTTAAAATTACTGAAAAACATGCTGTCTTGTTTAATTCTTTCTTTTGCTCTCTTTGGCATAATTAGAGCAATATGACTTTCTCTTAATAGAGCCTGACAATTCTGAATCTAACTTCCTGCATCTTTTTCCTCAGCCTATCATCTCTATAATGGGACAAGGCAGTTGGCTTTAACAAATTCTTATTTTATTACTTGTCTTATATCTTTTGTTGTTGTTATGCACAGTGGCATATAAAATAGCTGATCAAAATGTGTTGAATAACATCACAAAATTGAAAGTTAGTGGCTTTCACAGTGTGAAACCAATAAAGAGCTGCAATATTTCTGTTCACATGACTGCACCACTACTGAGTTTTTGGGAACCTTCTTATATATCTATTAGTATGCTCCATTTGGAGTAGGAACTTGTTATAGGGCTGTATGATATCCACAATTAAGGTTTCAGTGTGATATGTTATAAGCGCATGATTATCTCATTTATCTTAATCGCATAGGCATTATGTTGCCAAAATAAAACGTGCATTTATAAAGTCAGAATACTTTCCTGAGGCTTGTCAGAATAGTCAGTAACTTGCTATATCTGTGCTTTGCTAACAAAGAGTTTGTGACATGCACATAAACCTGTTGTTTTTTATATTGCTGGTATGGGGGCAGCTCGTATTATGAAAGGAAATCATAAGAAATCATAGAAAATAGAGACAATACTTAAAGTTTCAGGAAGCTCTCCATAAGAAGTTCAGGGTTCACTCTCTAAACATCCCTCTAAAGATATGATTTTTAATTTTCGTTAATAGTTTTATGAAACATAGTATCTATTTTAGAAGAAGCTGATATAGATAGAAGGTTCGGTTCCCAATCTGAGACTCGAAAATTCCTTATCTTGAAATTTTATTAAAAGAAATGGAATTTAGTGAAACAAAGACTGCCTGGAAAGATGCTATGAAAATTAGATAACCCTTTACATTAATTTCTTTGAAGAGTAAATAAGTAGAGAAATTCACTGGACCGTCATGAAAAACTTCTTGGTGCTGGTCTTTTGGTGTTCTAAAGAAAGTTATTACAATATTTTTGGTTATTAGAAGGAATTCTGTCTATCAGTGTAAAATTTCTGGGTTAGAAGTCATTAGTTCATTGCATAGAAATAAATAGAAAAATTGCATATCTTGGTTTTTTTCCACATGAAAACAAATGTTTGCGTTTCCCACCTTGCTCAGCGAAAAGGGACAAGTAACAATACATATGGCAGTGGGAGGCGATAATCAGATACACAGTGAAGTTTCCTGACTGCAAACTTTGTCTGCTGCTTATGACAAGGATCTAAAAAAGTCTAGAAGGACTTCCCAGGGAGGTTTTTCTAATGTTTTTGCCCTCTCTTTTTTTTTAACTGGTAATAGGTCCTATTTTTTAATGAGAATTGCAGTTTCTAGGGACTTGAATATTTAGGTTCAATGAAGAAATATCCTCGTGCTTCTGTTATCATTATCAGGTAGGAAATGTGTATGAGCCTTTACCAGTTTATCTTCTGAAGTTTGAAGACATGCAGATCCAGTGCTGATGCTACACGTCATGTCTTTGCCAGTGTGCATAGAAGTGAAATTACTGCCTTTGTTTTATTCTTCGCTATTTCAAAATCTCTCTCCAAAATGGAAACCTACAAGTTTTGGACATCTGCTACTGGCATTTCTGTGTAACAACTGGGGTTATTTATAGGGCAAGAAGACTGAAGAGGGGAAAAAGCAGTGGTAAAAGTTCTGTTGATCTCTTCTAACAACAATTAATCTGTAGAAGAGGTGAAATATTCCCGTACTTCCATCAAAATGAAAAGATTTAAGTGAGATGTGCATAGTTAGGTGCCCTACATATAAGGGGAAGTCTCAAAGCAAGTCAGGATCTGGGGAGTAGTACCTCAGCTGAACTCCTGGTACTTCTCCTCATTCACAGCTGTTTGGGGTTTTCATTTATGAAAACTTTGCTCTTCTGTAGAGGTAGCCATTCTGCTTACAGAGTAAGACGGAAGTGTTGACATGTAGCTGTCTGCATGTCTGTGCACCTATTTTAAAATAATTTGTCCATCTATAAATTTAATCCTACCTTGAATATCAGGTGTATTTTTGGTGCTGGCAAATTGAAGAAAATTTGGAACAGCAAGAAGGTGAATCAGAAGGAGAAAGAACAAGAACCCTTTAGGCACTTCAGCATGTATAGAGAAGTGTCACCTAGTTTATGCAAGCTAGATTTACCAGGATTTCTATACAGTCAGTGGTGAAAGTGGCTCAGTGATGTGTCATTTCATCGAGCCTCATCAGAGGTGACTGAAGGAGGATACTAGGCACAGGCTGTGTATCAGGCACCTCTCTCTCCTTCTGAATGCCTGCACTGGAGTACTTATCTGAGGTATGTGAGCAGACATTCAGGTAGCTTCTGGAGGAAGGGTTTCTGTTTCTCCACACATTGGCTTAGAGCAAATTGTTATTCACACCTCTGAGCCTGAGTGGGTTTGACTCCCCACTGTGAAGGGGTGACTAAACCCCTAGGCATCCCTCACACCTGTCAAGGCTGAATCCCAGTGAAACCAGGGTTTCAGGCATTTTTGAAACAGAAAAACCCATACAAGGGTCACTAAGTCTCAGCCTAGTGATTAAGTCAGTGTTTTGACAAGACTGAAATCAGCTTTGGTCCCTGATCTGTTTGTGTTCATGTGCAACACATCAATCATTGCATAAAATGCAGAGTTTGTCCAGGGATTAGTTCTGATGAGAGTTTGAAGAATTCCTGTCTGTGGGTAAATGGGACACATATAGACTATGCATCTTTGTGTATTTTCCTATTGATAAGTGCTTTCAGTTAATAGAAATCTTGATATTTGCAGTCCCAAATTCATCCATATTAAATAGTAATATCTTTGTTAAAACAAACACAGTACATAAATAGCATGAAAATAAAAGTATTGTGATAGAAACTTTTATAACTACTTCAATGACTGACAAGTAGTTAAATTAGCTAGTCCAGAGGATCGGTATTTAAAGTTATTAAAAAGCAGCACAGAGGAGAAGTTCATATACTGTACTGCGTTACAAAAACACCTTTTGGCTAAACTAAGAACTACCTACTGGAATTGATAACTCAATTGTTTTCCTGTTAGTGTCATACTGTACATTGTTCATATGCAAACAAGTAATTTCCCTCTTTCATCCACAGTATTCCTGTAATTTTTAATATTCTTCAGGAACCTAGTGTCTAACAGCAAAACTAGTTTTTTGTTACGTGTACTCATATCTAACATACACAGGCCAATAAAACATATACAGGTTTTTCTGTCACTTTTCATTGATATGTTCTAAATCAGAATTAGTTACACATGGTAGTTCTGTACAGATGTGGTCAATGTGTTATAGTACATTCTGGAAATGTACTATAAATGAAATAATTGTTTATGACTTCATCTGAGATTTTTTTCTATTGTACTAAAAGTAAACACATGATATATTAGACTCAAAGATTATTATGGGCAAAAGGGAACATACCATACACGGAACCAAGAATTTACTACTGGTCTGTTTAACATCTTAGCAATCTAATAAAAAGTCAACAAGTAGACTCAAAACCATGAGTCTAAATTAATACAAAAAAGTCTTTTTAAGAAAAATACTCTTAAAATTGTTATATGGGAAAAGCTGATAACTTTTGCCTTTTTCTTGGGTGCTGTGCTCACCTTCCCAGCATCCCTCTGGGTCGATGGTGTCCGTTTTCCCCAGGCAGAGAGGTGGTGGGAGAAGTTGCAGGGACCCTGAGGAGTTTGTCTTTGCTGGGGGGATTTCCATGTTGTTTGAACTCCGTCCTCCTCAGCAGTGGGGCCTGCTCCTGGTTATTTCATCATACTTCCCATGCTGCTGCCTTCTGGCTGCTCCCAGCTGCGTGTGGGTATGGCCCCACAGCCTCCCAGGCTCAGCTGTCCCATGGGCTCTTGTTTATTAGACAGCAACTAATAAATGGTGTTTCCAGACCATTTGCATGGACCACATTGTCAGACCTCAGGCTCAGTCAGGGGAGGCGACAGGCGCTTGGCCCCAAAGCAGGCATTGAAACCAGCCCAGCCCAGCTCCAGGCAAGGTGACCCCAGGCCAGCCCTGAGACCTGCGCTCTCAGCTCAGGGCAGAGCCTGTGACACTACTAGGAATAGCAAAAATCATACTCGCTGGGCTGCAGTAGGCAAAAGCTACAAGTAAGTACTTATATCGGATTACTTATATCCAGAAAGAGACATTGAAGTCAATAGTCAACTCTTTGAAGTTTGTGGAGACTCATAATTTTGACTTTGGTGGTTTCTCTTCGAGAAAATCAAGCTACTATCAGCATCTTTCCTTAAAGCAATACACAAATATAGGCCAAAATTCATAAGTAATTGGTTTCTTACTAATTAATCTTCCCTCTCCCTGATGGTCCTACTTTGTGATCATCTTTATTTTTTACTTTTTAACAAGTTACCTTTTTTTCCTTTAATAGTGTATACTGTCCTCTGAGGTTCATTAGCTCTTTTGACATGAGTCTCGAAAAAAGGACAGTGATGTGAAGGGTAGGACAGACCTTGCAGTTTAAGGTGACACAAATTAAAATTGTAATTTACAGGAACACATGACATCCTTTTGTGTGGAAGTTTCTCACAACTAATTTCTAGTAGAAGTAATCAGGGAGGCTACTGAAAAGATTCTACTATTCCTACTGTTAAGAGGCATCCCACATGTCTTCAGTGCTTCTTCGTAATCATGACATCTTATGATTCACAGCAGTGGGTGGTGAGGTGGCATGGCACATGTCTTTTCCCTGGGGGACTGACTGAGTGACATGTTCAGTGTCAAGTTTTTTGGCTTCCAGTTAGTGATCAGACCAATATACCGAACAAGGCACTGGGTTGTTTTAAGAGAGAGAGATTATCTGTTGTCTAAAAAATTACGACAGTTATATGTTCATCAACATTAGGTTTGACAAGGTAGAACTCAGGCTACACTGAAAGGGTGTGTGAGAAATTTGTTTTGAGTTCAGCAGGACTAGTACTGCTCTGTAGCAGGAATAAAGGAAGACAGAGTAACCTTAATTTAACTAGTTGGGTACTCTGGTGGCAACTGGCTTCCAAATCTGTTAGTTACTTTTGGAGTAATTTGGAGGTCAGGAACTTGAACACTGAGAAGCACAAGAGAAGGTGTAGGAAATACTAATAAAGGAAAAATCTTGATGATAAATTATGCTGCTGTTATTAGATGCACACTTCCCACTATCTACTCCTTTCAGTGTTGTTACATTCATCCTTCCCATGCTTTTCTGCATCTTAAGGCTGTTGGTTTCGGTTGTGGTGAGCCACCACCCTCACGAGTGCTTTCTGGGAGAGTATATCTGTGGTGGGCGTTCCTGTGTCCTCTGCCAAGAGGACTGTGATGTTGATGGTTTCATCTTCCTCACTCTAGCGTCTGCTTGGGACTCCTATTGCAGGTTCCCTATCATGCATTACACCTTTTTTCTGCTCTTCAATCTGCAAATCCACATTACAATCCAATCTATTACTTACAGAGTGTCTAACATGTTGGGTACTGTTCTTTATGCTCTGTTACACCAGCATCTGGTTTTTCCCAGTTCCCAACTCTACATTCCTTTAAGTGAATATTGATGTTTTTACCGTCCTGGGGTCTTCAAGGATCCACTTTCCTATTGTCTCATGCTTTTACTCTTACACTGCATCCTATGTCCCCACTGTGGAGGCCTCTGTTACCATATCATGGATGGATTCCTCTACATTACACCATTATGCTGGAAATATACAAATACATCCTTCTTCAGAAAATAACTATTTGTTACTCCTCTCTGTAAAAATTATGATTATACCATACGATTATCCAAATACAAATGAAACAGTATTTACCTGATCCTTAGAGAACTTCTGTTTTCACCAAAAAAAAAACCAACAAAACTCCTGTCAGACCAAGACAGGTTCAGACAAAGTAAGTCTGACAGGCGTCAGTCCCAAGGCCATGCAAAGGTAGTTGCAAAGGCAGTGTGGCTTTTTACTAGCAACAACAGTATGGCCTACAGTGCCACAGAGGTCTGAAAGGAGAGATAAACCTAAAGGAAAGGATGACAAAGAGAAGACAGACTGGAGAAGGGTTTCTCTTTACTTTAGGAATAAGCTGTTACTTGACTGCTCACATACAGACTGTTTTACCATTTGGGGAATTGTTTTTAGGGTGTTACCTGTTTGTCACATGATGGCCCTCAGACTTTGTTGTTTAAAAGGTGGTAGTAGCATATCTGCACTGTAACAAATACAGTCACTTCTGAGTCAGTATTGAACTTGGTTCAGTGGTCTGGCTGAAGTTTTGCATGCTTTCCGTCAGACAGCAGGGCAGTTTACTGCAAAATATATAAAATAATTTTCTCAGACAGATGATCTCCAAATGTGTTATGCAAAAAGTAAACTAGAAATTTTATAGGGGATTGGATTTCTGTAATTTTTTTACAGAATAAAATGATCCATTTATACTGGTCTTTTCTATCCTTCTTATGGATGTTATGCATAAGTACCTATGTACAAGAGATGGTAAAAAATAAGTACTGGGTTTGGTCATTTAACTTAAACTGTTCCAAAGTGTTAACTCTTACAACATATTATGATGGGAATTTTTTTTTAGTGTGCCTTTCCAGTTCTTCAACAGAATGTAACAGAACCCACTGAGGTAAACTTTAGTGAAAAGGACAAGAGAAAGTTCTTGCATTGAACAGCTTCAAGTATGACTAGGCAAAAGATTTCAAGATTGGCAGAATAGTTAATAATCTCATTTTACAGCTGAGGGGACTGTGTTATAGTTGGTTACAGGAAAGTTGTCAAGCTTTCTTAAATTGATTGGTTTTGGAATAACATCTTGGCTTTTCCATACTGAGATCTTTCTGTCTGAGCTATTTCTTTAAAGCGTTTTTGTCGTCATATATTATGGGTCTGGGACAGTTGCCTGTGATTATATGATTGCTCATGAACGCTCTGCTAATGGTATTTTTCCTGAAGAAAAATATTGACTCATTTGTTTTGAACTCCTACTCCACCCACATGTAGTAGTGTAGAATTATGTAAATTTTGTAAATGAGAAAAGTTCTACCAAGTGGAATAATGTTTATTTAAACGTGGATATCTCTTATTTCAGCTTGTTTTGAATGATTGTTACAGAAATGCTGTTGCAGCACATGTGAAGATCTAAGTTTTTATATTTGATCCTTAAAAATAATGTCTAAGAAGACATTGTAACACAGCAGAATATTACCAGTAGAAGTTACTTTGGTGCTAACTCAACAAACCCAGTCTTACTTCCATTTATCAAATTATCAAATTTAGATTTACTGTGTTTATTAACATTTAAATATTTTCATTTTACATCTCAATTGCTGTGCTTTTATAATATTTTATAATATCTAGGCTTACAAAATTTATATTTTTATCAAATCAAAACTGGCAAATGTAAGAAAGATTTTGTGTTAATTTTGGTCTATTCCATCATACTTTGTTCAGGTGAAGTTTCTATGCTTTTGCCTGGTAAGAACCGCAATTCACACTAGGTACATGAAACATATCCCAGCTGTTTTAAACCACCCCTCTGTGTGTTTCAGACTCCTTATTGATAAGAAAGACTGTATGTTATCAAAAAAGGCACAGAAGTGTTAAAAATACTTAATTACACAAAAAATACCCAAGAATAACATTGTAAGGATTTCAGCAAAAGAAGATGGTGTTGGTTCCTTTTAGGACATCCTTTATTTTTATTGTAAAATCTATATTGATTTTATTTTCTTTTCATTATTACTGATTTTTGGTTTTAATAGCAGGTATTGTGAAAAAATGGAAACTTAGCTACAAAGGATGAGTTATAGTACGCTGTTCCAGGAGTACAGTAACATACATAGAAAGCTTAAATGAATGTGTGTTTAAACTTCCATATAGGCAAAACTTTGGGGACCTATTGCAGAAACTGTCAAAGTCTTATCATGGCAATATTTTAAAAACTTCTAAGTCCTCTGAACAGGACTGTGCAAGTTTGGAAATTTCTAGAAACTAACAAACTGGGTGAATAGAGACAAGTATCAGTTTTGATGTTTTTTTTTTTTCCCATTACTAAACTTTTCCTTTGTTTCATTGGCAAGTTAAGATTTGGTATTCTTGATTTTTGTTATAGGTGTTCTTGGTATTAATGAATTTTGCTATTCTTGATGTTTTGGTTTCCATGAAGAACTAGCAAATCAGTGAAAAACAGTTGTTCTTAGTCAGCTTGCTATAGAAGTCAAACTTCTGAAGTTGAATTGCAGATTTTTCAGAGCATTGTCTTTCTATAAAATATAGGAATTGTGATGCTTTGTTTAAAACTTGCAAGGATAAAATTTTGGCATATTAATCTCCTCCATTTAACTCGTATAGCTAAAAAGTTTACTTTTATCCTGGGAAATGTCTTTCTGATATATGGCTTTAGTGCCTGAAGAGAATCAGCAGGTATGAATCACACCAGGTGATAGAGGTATGATGGAGAAGATTGAAACAGTGATTAGGGTTCTTAATTAGCAAGAATCTACAGGCTATAAATTAGTGCCAGCAGAAGTAATTAAACTACTTTATTTGAATTTGGTGACAAGCATACCTAGTTTTAGGAGGCAAACAGTGTGAAGATTAAAAGAAAAAGACACTTGTTTGTGAGATGGAATACTGATGTGTTTCAAACATTCAAAGGCGAACTCATTTTCTTCTACTGTTATTCGAAGCTTCTGTTTGTTTTTCATTAAATGTTTTTTTTCCTGTTCTGTTTCTTTTTAATCTATATACTATCTTTGCTTTATTTCTTCATGAAGACAGGAGTAAAGGATTTGGAGTCAGAGGGAATATGCCTCTTCCTGGTTTAGCTGGTTTTACATTCACTCTTCATGCAAATGTCTCCTGGGTCCAGAAAAGAGAAGTATTCTTGGAAGATGTTCTTGGTCAGAGGACCCAGTGGATTTTCAAAGCTCTTTTGTGTTTCTGTAAGGCTAGTCTGTTCTGACTGAATATGAAGCTGCTGGCCATCATATAGTTTGCAAACAGTCTGTGCCCTGATCTTGAGCAAATGTTTGGTCATTAGGGATCTCTGAAGACCTTCAGAGTGTTTTAATTACTTTACATCTCATCATCATCCTGCTGATTCTCTGCGTAGCACTGTCACAGGAAATAGAGTCCTGTTGTGGTGTGGTATGGCCAACAGACATTAAAATTTTCTTGCTTATTGCTGTCAGTTGTTTTGTCTCAGTCTAATACAGTATTAGTAAAATACAGAATGCAGTTTTTCTTTTTGTTTTCCTTTTTCTTTATTAACGACTAGTAAAATTTCTGCATTCTTCCCATCAATTCTTTCCCTCCTTTCTTTGGGAATATGAATAATCATTTTCAATAGCTTCCCTTTTTGCTTTTCTTGTATTGAAACTGTACTGTAAACCTACCATCTCATCAAACTATAGGAGATGGAAAGCTCTATTAACAGTATCATCTCTCATTGCATCAAAATGACCTCTCAGTACAGTAGACCAGTGCTTTTAGTAACCTTGCATCCAGCCTAGTTCAGGTTCCTGGTTCATCATCCATGTGGCACAATCTATTGTTAATTTTTTTCATCTGAGTCTTCTTGATGGATAATATATCTATAGAGTTTGTTGAATCTGACTCTCAAGATGAGTCAGTTTTACTCCTCCTCCCCCTCCTACTCCTCCTGACATTTCTGCATCAGAAGGAGTAATATTCTCTGACTCATTTTTTTTTTTTAGAGATCAAAGGGAATTCAGTTGGAGGAAACCATATCCACATGCATCAAACAGGAAAGTTTCAGAATATTAGTGCAACCTATTGAACATTTTTGTGGCCCCTTACTTTCTGACTTCTGACAGCTTCCTAGGAAGTTTTTCCCTCCTTACCTTTTTTGGTTCAAGAATCAGTAGATGTGAAAAGCAGAGTGCTAAGGAAACTGTTCCCTTTGATTAATAAGTGAATATATTTGTTGTAGAGCCAAGAATGGAACATCTTGTAACTGTTGGCAGCGTTACTAAAAGAATAAGTATCCTCATGGAAGGGGGCAGAGCATAACGAGAGTTTTGATCAAGAGGAAAGAAGACAGTCTTTCAAGAGTTGTTGCATTACTGTAAACAGCTATCTGTTTTCTTCTGGACGTGGTCCAGTGACTGCAGGAACTAAACAAATCATTTTCAGGCTCATATGATTTTGAAACCGGACATTTTTTTAGCTACTTGACTTCCTTTCTTGCTTTCTGGCAGAGTCATTCTGACTTTGTATGTCTGATGCCAGGAATGTGGCATTCATATTTTTTAGCTCAGGAGGTTGCCTGGAAATCTGCATAAAACGTCTCTCATTTTCCATTCTGAAATGCTTGTATTTGCACTGCTAAAGAAAACTGGAGCGTATCATATAAGACATTTAGGGAAGCTGTTTCAGTGAGTTCATCCCAAGATTAGAAGTGAGAATGAAAGTTCCCATTTGAGCATCTCCCATGCAGGGGAGATGTTAAGTGCATGAAAGTTCCCCTATGTTGACTTCTCTAGTGGCTGTAGAGCTACAGTAGGTAAATGCTCGTCCTCCTTCTCCAGTACTATTCCTGTAAAGGAGATGCCAGGGAAATAGCTGGAGCACAGCATACTCTGGCTGTCTCCTTAGTTGTGTTATGACTGGATGTCGTTCCTGAATGTGACAAGTAAAAGCATTTCCTTGTGTAGGCTTTGTATTCTCTGAGCCTGGAACTTCCTGGCTGCATCCCATCATGGATCTGCTGCATCCAGCAGATTTTCAATGCAGCAGAAAATCTGACAGTTTATGTAGATTCACAGATTTCACAATCTGCTCCTGAGAGCCAAAGACTACCTTGCGTGAAGGAAGCCATACTATTGAGGAAACCATTTGTCCGAGAGTTACTTCTTTTAACAGTTTCAGCCATTTTATTCCCCTCCCCACCCCCAAGAACCGAGAAGGTAACAAACAAACAAGAGCACAAATATGCTCTTCAGAATTTTCCTTGAATTCAATAGCCTTTTTGGGTTCTGCGTACAAAACTTGTCCCCCAGACACAGCAGTTTCTTTTTGAGTCACAGGCATCAGTGGAATATATTTACAGCACAATTTTGCTATCACAGGCAATAGTAGTATCCGTTTGTTGATCCAAAGTGCCATTGGATTTATCAGGGGAATTGTAGAGCTTCTATGCAAATTTCAGGGAACATCAAGAAACTTCCTGAGTTTCCTGATTTTCTGGCTGGTTTGAAAAACAGTGAGTACAATCTAAGGCAAAGTTCTCTGTAAGTGTGTAGAGAGGTAGTCCTGACTGACACTGTGTTGTCAGTGTAATGTAATATACATGCACAGGGAGTGCATGTAATATAGTCTATGTGAATATGTTTATGTGTGCATGTAGTTATATATCTTTCAGGATCTGGGCATAACTAATTGGACATGGATTTTGTTATTTTAATATCTGGATGCTGTAGAAGGGTTCCTTTCTAGATTGGTGGATATGATTACCGAAGGACTGATGCACATTCTGCCATTGGGTGATTGAAAGGAATATTTTGAATAATAATTCCTGACAAGATACCTTCCAGTATAATACCATAAACCCATAATATTTGGGAAGACAATGAAACTTCTTTAACTCTGTTTTTAAAAAGTAAATAAATCTATGCAACAAACTTTTAATAAGATGTTAGTATTCCAGAAACAGGATGGTTTTTTTGGAAAGGATACACATTCATTGAAAAATCACATATATACATAAACCTACAAATTCTAATAAATTCTGCAATCATGAAACAGTATTAAAATTATAAAATATATAATGTATTAAAATTATGTGCATACAATCATGTATTTTTACACATATATTAACATTAGGCATATTCCTAATCCTTTTTTTAGTCATCATTTTGCTAAAGAAGGATTTTTGCATTTTGTTTTCTGAGTTTTATACAGCCTGAAAATATTTCTGTGCAGTGATTAGCTCTTAGATATTAATTTTGCTTGATGTGTAATGACCTATGGTAAAAGAGAAGGCTATTTGAGTCTTTCTGTTATTATATGACTACACGGATACCATGCACATGGAGGAACATTAGTGTACTAATGTGAGCTACATTCTTGTCTCATAACCTGAGTCAGAAGTGACATTTCCCATATCAGGACTTTAAGCATGTGCCAGCATTATTAAAACTGTGAGCGGCCCCAAGAACACTAAAGTTTCACTGATGAGGAACTGCCTGATTTGATTACTCCGAGCACTGCTGGAGGATTTTTTTGCCTGAGCCACGAGGGCTCTGGCTCCTGCTCTTGTGCCACCACAGACCTGTCCCTTGAAGGCTGGCAGCTGCGTCTCCTCAGCTGCTGGGACCGGCATGCAGCTGGTCCTTCTGGAGGACATGTCCTCCGCCTGTCTATGTGGAATGAAGATCCAGTTTCTGTGCTGGAAAAAATGCAGTGTCTTGGAGCCAGGATGGGTATTTGGTTTCCTACCTGGTGCAGCATTTTTGTGTCCTTTGGCAGATAGCAAAGTCAAGGGACCTGCTTCCCTAAGTAGCTGAACATCACTGTGAATCGCAGCTGACAATCGAGACTTGATTCTCACTGGATTTGAGGAAGGGGGAGAAGAAGGAAAGCTTTTATTGTTTTGATTTGCCCTGAAGTACTTAATTTGTAGGTAGACAGGTGATGGTTCCTGCTGTGTATAAAATAATGCCCACTGATAAAACACATTATTAATCTCAGTTGAAAATGGCTTAGCTTCTTCATAAAACTGAACAGCACATTAAAGGCTGCGTAATATATGTATTCTGCAAAATATTAATTTTGCTCAGTCTTCTGTAAACAGATGTTTTGATGTGATTTTAACATATATTTTTATAATAAATTTCATTAGTCTTCCAGTTTTCCATTCATACTGCTAGCTATTCATAGGGTGTCTAAAATATTGCTGTGTAATAACATTAAAACTTTGAAAAAAATATAACCCCCACTGGCAATAATAATAATAATAATAATAATAATAATAACAATAACAGCAACAACCTCATATCTGGTTGGGTAGTTGACTATGCCTGTGAAAATTCAGATTTTGTAGGAAATGTTGCCTGTGAATTGCTTTGGCATATTATCTTCTCTGGGCTTACAATGTCATTAGTTTAATATTTATTATGCTTCATTAATTATATACAAGTCACTTCATGATTTAATTTTCATAAATGGAAGTTATCTTTGCATAATTCTAATAATTAGGAAATTTTACTTAGAACTTTGCTCTGTCTCAAAGTCAGTGAAAAGAAATTGACTGTTAATGAGAAAACCTGCTACTATTGGAGAGGTATTTAACATAGAGAAGTATTTTTCTTGGGGCCCAAGCAGATGTTGAAGCAAGTGAAAATAATAAGATTTTTTTATTTATTTGTGAATAGTAATGCTGATCATTTGGGGTAAACAAAACATTCATATGTTTCAAAAGCATTTTGTGTTAGTAAACTTGTTTCCTTGAGTCAGGAGTTACCTTCTTCTGTTAACAGGTAATGTTACAAATACACATTCTGTAATAAACAAAGCACAATCCCTGGTGTTTAAAATAGTCTGTTACAAACCTTCTTTGCTTTTAGCTAGATTATGTATGTACCTGTTATATTTGTCATGAAATATGGGTATTAATCTGCAAGACAAGATGTAATCTTTGAATAAAATTATCTCAGGGTGAAATATCAATAACTTCAATTATTACTGAAAGCAGGGCTATCCTTGATTCTCTTACACATTGTTTTTATTAACTAAGTTCCACCAGTCGGCATGTGATGAGTAACCTGTCATGTATCTTATTAATAAGTACAGCAAATACCAGTGAGAATATAGAAAGTTTTAGTCTACAGTAGCACCTGGGTTTGTTTTCTTGTCAAGCAGACCAAGAGTAGTTTAGAATCATGATGGTTAGTGAAGCTGTGAAGGGACATATTCACCTTGAGTCAGAAATCAGCAAGGAGGTTCTGTGTACATTAGAAAATGTCAGTTATAATTGAGGAATATATTTTAGTTTGTTTTAAAATTTCATCTGCAGAAATTAGCTAGCATCTCATGGTCAAAATAAAAATGGATATGAAATAAAAAGAAGATGTCTAGATGGGTCTTACTGTTCAAGATGAAAGTGTAATGCAAAAACCAATAGTAATCAATAATGTGACAAATGGAGTGTTACGGTGATTTCAATAATTCAGAAGAGTAATAACATGAAGAGAAACTTATGTTTTAAAAATGAGTGATTTTTCAATTTACTATTTCTTTTTAAAGCATCATTTATTTCTGCTAGCCTCCAGCTGAATTGCAGACCAAGAAGGATAAGCACTGAGGACTGAAATTGTATCAAATGTCCTTGCTGTGATACAGTTTTGTCTCTTGTAGATGAAGCTGTAATAATACTTGGGCTCAAATGACCTTTAAAAGGGTTCTGTTCTGAAATCAACAATGTCAAAGCCAATGCTTTCTCATATTTAGCATGTGTAATTTTCTGATCATTATTGAACTATATTGAGGTATTTTTTAAATGCATGGGTTTGGAACTTTTCCCATATTTTCCCATCTAATTATTATATGATTTTGTTGTTATTATTTTTACTTTAAAAAGAAACAAACAAAACAAAACTGCTTTCCCAAAAGGATGGACATTTTGGTTACCCACTGTTTTATACTTAGGGCTTCTAACTGGTAGGCTCATTCTGTGGACATAATGGAAGAAGCAAAACATCCAAACTGGTACTTGCAAGTATCTTAGCCGTATGAGAAGAAGTCCAGAAAAGAGGTCCAGATGCAGAAGAGTGGTGTCTGCAAAGCATTTTGAAGAAGGATAGGTTTATAATGGTGTGTGGAAACGCATGATGTCACTGCCATTTTAATCATTGAGATTAAGACATTGAGTTTCTGTGCAGAAACCAAAGTATTTTTCTTCTGAATCTGTAGACTTGTTTGGTTTAATAGTCGTCCTGGCTTTATATTTCAGTAACTATGCTGTAAAAATACCTCTCCTCAAAAACCTGTCCTTCTGATTAATGTGTACTTAGCTTCCTTCAAGTGATTCAAAATAGAAATTATTTTAATTAAAGTAAATGAAAGAATGAGTTCATGGAAAAATGAAGCTATCATCAGCCTACCTTGACCCTTAGACCTCCTATAATATCAAGACCACTTTGTAAAAGGCCCTGAAGCTCAGTCTCTTGAATTTAGCCTTATCCTTCCCATAAGACTATTTATTACATGGAACTGAATGATTTCATTTTTCTTTTTCTTTTTTTTTTTTTTTTTTTTGTTTAACATGAAATGCTTGATGTGATTTTCCTAGAGGCACCACTTGAAGTTTGTGGTAAGCTACTGGTTTCTTGGAACTTATTCCTTTTTGTACCCTGTTGGAATCGTAGCTGACCTTATTACCTCTTTCATTAACTAGTTTTAATGTACTTTCCCTTGTCTAGTCGGTCATAAGTGTGGAATCAAAATTCTTTTTTCCCTTCCCAGTATGTTGAACTTGCTGATGGTTCTTACTTTCTTCCTTTCCTGTGCTATGACCCCTTTCCACCAAGTTCGTTTTAGAAAAGCCTCTAATTCCTTGCTGCTTTCCCTTCTTGTAAAAAGCCAATAGAGGGCAGCTGGTCCAATAAGTTACTTAGAAATCTCATGTGGTTTTGCTTCATGTACTGTTTTTTCATTGTCAAATGTATTTTTTCTGAAAGTTTTGAAGCCACATGCAGTATGGTGGTTTTTCTAAAGAAAAATATTTAGATTTTTTGAATCAGCAGCTGAAAGCTAAAATCTGCCTTCCTTCCTCCTCACACTTTTTTCCGGCTCCAGCAGGGGTGCTTCCCATAGTCTGCAGTCCTTCAGGATAAATCTACTCCTATATGGGCTCTCCATGGGCCACAGTTCCAACAGAAAATATCCACCTACCTTGGCGTGGGGGACCCTGACAGGCTGCAGTGTGGATATCTGCTCCACCATGGTCCTGTCCCTGAGCTGCAGAGGGG
This sequence comes from Rhynochetos jubatus, assembly GCA_027574665.1. Taxonomy (NCBI): domain Eukaryota; kingdom Metazoa; phylum Chordata; class Aves; order Eurypygiformes; family Rhynochetidae; genus Rhynochetos; species Rhynochetos jubatus. The sequence goes on from CM050652.1 coordinate 18,222,263, forward strand.
TAACCTGCTTAACTGCTGTCCTTTCCAGTGGCTGAGGGGAATCTCTGTTCCCATGCCTGAAGCACCTCCTCCCCATCTTGCTTCTCTGACCTTGGTGTCTGCAGAGCTGTTTATCTCACTTTTTCCCTTCTCCCTCTTCACTGATCTCTGGTGGTTTTGCCCTTTCTTAAATACGTTTTCCCAGAGGCACCACCTTCTTGGCCGAGGGGCTCAAGACCTTCAATGGGTCAGTCGGAGTCGTCTGGAATCAGCTGCGCCAGGTACAGAGCAGCCTGGCTTCTCCTCACAGAGGCCGCCCTGCAGCACCCCCTGTCAGTGCCTGGGCATGGACACCCTGTTCGGTGGACCACAATCGATTTTGTCTGGTAGTTCTACAAGTGATTCATCATCTTTCCTTCTCTTTTTCTCCATTACTCTTGATGCATGTTTCTAGGCAGTTATCTAAGTGAAATGTGGGACAGTGCTTTGCATGTGATGGATGCTAGTTCCTGTGCCTTTGGAAAGGACGGTGGCACTGTCGTCCAGTCACCTCAGTGATGGGAGCCTCATGCTACCTATGAATTAACATAAAGCACAGTAAATTCTTAATTTCATTTTACAATTTGTCAGCTGGTAATGCTGAAAGAAGTTGTCTGCAAAGGCCTTGGAGATACGTCCCTCCAAAGTGTAGAGTTGCCTTGTAAGCAAGCTGCTGAGTCTCTCTTTCCTTGTCACACTGAAATAACACTCTGCTGAAGACTGAACATCCTGATTCATAAAGTTTCCACCCTGACATCTCTGAAGAGAGCTAATGAAATAAAATTTCCAGTTGCTTTTTTATTGAAATGCAAACAAAGCGTTGGCAGGAGAGGGAAAAGAAAAACACCAGCAAAAAAACCCCAACCCAAACAAACAAAAAAACCCTTCTCAGTCCTTGAAGTATCAATTGACTTCTGATCCAGTAAGCTATTTCTGCTTTCTGTAAGAATTGATTTTTGTCTTATGTAGAAGGACATAAACTTGACCCTTGAGGCAGGTTCAAATTTAAATCCTAACACAATTCATTCAGTGATATTTTGAGCCACTATGAGTGTATCACATTTTTATGCAAATATATTAAAAGTTTTGGGGACTAAAATGTGAGTGAGTAAGCACTGCAAATTGAATGTGGAGGTAGGGAGGTGATAAAAGTTTATCTGGAATTGAGTTAGCAGCCTGGACTTTTATTTATTGGGCTATTTGGGATGCTTGGGGCTGAGATTTTGTGTACATTCTTGGTAATTTTATTCAGAATCTGGGATCTAAGTCTCACGTGGCGGAAAAGATACCAATTCTGATTTTCTGAACAGAGTGAGTACTGTTATTTTGCAGAGAGTAGGTGGAATTGAGGCCCCTTTTTTTTTTTTTTGCATCAGTTTTCAATGTTAATCTCTTTTTCCACATGCCTCAAGCCCCTGAACTTTAGGGAATGAAGTCCCTGTCACTGTAGAAGATCACCTTGGACACCTTAAGACCACCTTGAACAACTGGTTGGTCTCAAACCAACTTGAACATATTTAAGTTCCTGGGACCCGGTGAGCTGCCTCCCAGTGTCCTGAGTGAACTGGGTGATGTAATTGCCAAGCCACTCAATCATAATTCAGAAGTTGTAGCAGTCAGACAAAGTCACCCATAATGGGAAAGAAGGAAACATCACACCCATGTGATGTGAGTACGAAGGAGGACCCTTGGAACTACCAACCCGTCAGCCTCACTCTCCATGACCATTAAGATTGTGGGGCAGATCCTCCTAGAAGAGATGTTTAAACCTATGGCAGACAGGGAGGTGATCAGAGACAGCCAACGTGGCCAAGGGCAAATCATGCCTCACAATCTAGTGGTCTTATACAATCTGATTATGGCATCAGTGGACAAGGTAAGAGCTATGAATGTCATCTACCTAGACTTTGATATGGTCCCCCACAATGTTCTCGCTGCTAAACTGGAGAGCTTTGGGGTTGGTGGTTGAACTGTGAGATGGATAAGGAACCGGCTGAATGGCTGTATCCTAAGAGTTACAGTCAATGGCTCAATATCCTAGTGGGAACCATTAACAAGTGGCGTCCCTGGAGGGTCCATACTGGGACCAATACTATTTAATATCTTAATCAATGATATAGACAGTGGGATGGGGTAGACCCATGGCAAGTTTGCAGATGTCATCAAGTTAAGTGATGCAGTTGATTTGCTTGAGGAAGAGGATGCCATCGGGAGGGACCTTGACAGGCTTGAGGAGTGGACCCCTGTGGACATCTTTAAAGTCAGCAAGGCCAAGTGCAAGTTCTGCACCTGGGTTGGGGCAATCCCCAGTATCCATACAGACTGGGGGATTAAGAGCAGCTGTACAGAGAAGGACTTGGGGATACTGTTGGATGTAAAATTGTACATGAGCTGGCTTGCAGCCCAGAAAGCCAATTGTATCCTGGACTGCGTATGAAAAACTGTGGCCACCAGGTTGAGGGAGGTGATTCTAAGCTTCTACTCTGTTCTCATGAGACCCAACTGGAGTACTGCATCCAGCTCTGGGGCTTCCAGCACAAGAGAGACATGGACCTGTTGCAGCTGATGCAGAGGAGGGCTACACAAAGATCAGAGGGCTGGAGCACCTCTCCTGTGAGGACAGGCTGAGAGAGTTGGGGTTTTTCAGCTTGGAGAAGAGAAGGCTCTGGGGAGACCTTATTGCGACCTTTCAGTACTTGAGAGGCTTATAAGAAAGTTGGAGAGAGTTATTTTACCAGGGCCTGTAGTGACAGGACAATGGGCAATGGTTTTAAACTGAAAGAGGGTATTAGATTGCACATAAGGAAGAAATTTTTATTATGACGATGATGAGACACTGGAACAGAGGAGTTGTGGATATCCCATTCCTGGAAGTGTTTGAGGTCAGACTGAATGGGTTTAATGGAAGATGTCCCTGCCCATGGCATTGGAGTTGGAATAGATGATCTTCAAAGGTCCCTTCCAGCCTAAACCATTCTATGATTTAACCACAACTTTTTTATAACTGGAGCTGAACTGCTGACAAGTCATGTTATTGTAGTACTTAAATGTTACATTGGTAGATCCGAAAGATATGTTAATGGAGTAACTTTGAAAGAGAGTGTAAATTAGAAGACTCCATAAACTACGTCTCTCTCTATGTATTACCTTATAATAGTCGTATGCCTTTTGGCCTATTGTTTTCCATTATTTCAGTTGCTGACATAATACTAAAAAGTCACATGTTTCTTCATTTCTGTTTCTCTATTCAGTTATCAATAATTTTCTTCTTATTTATCTGTTTTGGTAACCATGGTGAGGGAATAATACATGAATTGCATTCACTGGAGTTTAAATAAGCCTGTCTTTTTAAAAAGAAAATGTAGCTGTCTTTCAGTATGTAAGGAATTTGTTTTAATGAGTAATGCTTTGAAAATGATATGTCAGAAAAAAAGGATTCTCTCCCTGTATCTGTATCATGAAAACCCAAATTTACAGATAGCTTGGTATCAATACTTATCCTGCATCACAGACATTTCAGCTAAGCTGAACAACGGAATGAAAATAATAACTTGCCTCTAGAATGAATTTTCAATCAAGAATAGTTGCTTGGATTACTTCCTGTAAACTGCAAAGCCGTGCTTCTGTCAAATGTAAAACATTTCTCTGTCCTTTCTCTTCCTAATGTCAGCACTAGAAACCAAGTAAACCATCTTTAATAAATATACACATGCATTAAAAAGAAATTGAGAAAGTTATTACTGAAATTTGGAATTAGAACTAAAGTTCAAACTCAGTTGTAATTATAATATTTCTTTGAAATTTTATCCTCTTGTTTGCTTTGTTTATATGTAGGCCTGATGTAGCATTTAAATGATTAGAATAATAAAAGAAGGAAAAACTACTTTGTACTGCTCAGAAATGTAGCTCGGTTGATCTTTGCGTAAAGTGGATTGATAAAGAAGTATGTTTATTATTCATGTTCTAGTAAGACTCAGTGATTTCTAAAATTGAGTAACCATGGAAACACAACTGGATAGCATAAGGAAGAAAGTGCAGGGGTAAATTTACAGTTAGTCTTTTAATCAAAAGTTATTATGTGGATTCTGTTTTTACAGTATAATTCAGCTCAATTTTTTAACTAATCTCTTACCAGCTTAAGTGTGTGCAGGTATATTATATGCACGCACATATAATATGTTTATATGAAATATACATAGTTGAAATAAATGTTTTACTTTTGTTACAGCCCTTTTGCTGATCTTTTTTTCTTTAAATTCAGTATATTCTAGCCAGAAAATGTACTGCCTTCTCCCCCCTTATTTTTGTTTCATAGAACTTTTAAAAAATGAGTTTGAGAACTCTTCTGAGTTATAAATTAGTTTTTAAAAGGCGAATTTGTAAAGCATTATATGACAGAATACTCTAGTAGTCAGAGCATTAGGAGGATCACAGATGGGTTATTGGACAAAAGTGTAATAAAAATGTTACAAATGTAAGGTAAAGTCAGTTTCTTGTTACTGTATAAAGCATATGTTGTTTTTAATGTGATAAATTGCAGAACTCATAGGGTTTTGCGTAGTACTTGGCACACATTCCATTGTCTATCTTTTGTATTGCTGGTGACTGTGGACTGAAAATATGCATTTGCTTTTTTAGAAGAGTATGCCCCAGGTATTTCTGGACTATGCTAGTCATATAATGACCTGCTGGGTAATATTTGGTCTTCTGTATGTCATTGTGAACCTCAGTCTGCTATCTTTTCCTAACGTTTCTAATCCACATGAGGATATACCTCCTTGTATGGCAGAAAATGTGTTGAGTTGTGTGGGGTTAATAGCAGCAATTTTTAAAATTATTCTTGCTTTCTCTCACCTTTCTAAGAACCATGAGATCAAATATGTTAAGCAATAATGGCAAAAAGATTTTGAGCTTCCGTACTTTAAAATACTGAAACTTGGAGTTTGAGACATTGTTTGGGTTAAAGGTGTTTGTCTTTCTGTCTAAATCCAGCATTTGTTGGGAAGGAGGTCTTTCTTCCTGAATCTTTTTTTTTTTCCCCTTAATTTCCCACACTTGTCACCTCCTGTCACGCAGAGGAAATGAAATAGGAAGGTAAGTCCCAAAATGTATTCTCTTGGTTCTGAAGCAGCCTCTAAAATACATCAAATGCATGAAGCTATGCCCACTGTGAGCAATTCATGAAGAAATTGCCTCAACATTTTGATCACAGTCAGGCTTTTATTATGAAAGTAGCTGGAATAGAAAGACACCTTTAGAAGTGTGAAAACAAGCAACACAATGAAGTAAAAATGATAAAATTGAGCACAGCGCTGGCACAGTACAGCTGCTGTCCCTGGCAGTAACTGATGCCTTCAACAATAGTCTGTGACTGCCAGGAAAACCCCACTCACTATGAGGAAGTAATTTCTGTTGGTTAACTTACATTTTATTATTGAAGAAGGGTTCAAGCCAGAAGCCCATATGTGAAAAACTCTGAACTTTGACAGTTTCTGTGTGTCCATGTAAAGGTCTTATGAACCCCCTTATTTTTAAGACTTACCTAAAGGAACGCCATATCCTATCTGGCTCCATAAGTAATTTTGTCTGTATTCTGATTGAATGTTGGTGATCTTTCCAATTGAAAGAATATATTCAGAATTTTAAGTGAGGAAAAAAAAAAAAAAAGAAAGAGTTAGGTAGACATGCAAATTGTTTGCACTGTGGAATGTGAAATTCACTTTTTCATTCCCTGAAGGTGGTTTGCTGGAAAGATAATTCATTTTTAGTGAAACAGTCTGTGGGATGGCAATAACAAAACACTGTCTTGGTTGCCCATAAATTTCCCTCTAAGGGTTTATACACTTACACTTGCTACCACCTTCACCCCCCTTGAAAGATGAATTCAAGTCTGTCATTGGTCTCGTATTCTTGTTGTATTCTGAAGTTCTACAACCCAGACTCAACAGACTCAGTAGTTATTTGTCTATGACAACTGGCTCATGCGCTTTGTAGTATAGTGGGGAGGCATACGTGCTGATTAAGTCTAGCTCTAACCAGCCTGCTGGCTTAAAACAAGTAAATGTCTTCATTTGGACTTGGTAGTCACCATGGACCCAATTATCTGTTGACTGCCACTTCTTATGGTCATTTTTAGCTATGTGAGAATGTATAAAATACTACTATGATTTAAGATCATTTCATCTCTGGCATGCTTGTATGAGAAGGACTGCAAAAAAAAAAAAAGGGAGGCAGTAGAGTATCAAGCAATTTATATTTGTGAGATCAGACCTTCAGTGTTGCAGGAAATCCAAAGTTAAAATTGATGGGGATCAAATCATACAAAGAGCTAGAACCTTTATTATTTTATTTTAGTTTACTAATGAGCTTGCAGAGGTGAGGACCAACAAGCATTCATACTGTTCAGAAATAAAGGTTTAATCTGGAGGATCATTTTGTCTCATTGTCGTGGTTTAACTCTGGCTAGCAAAATACCACGAAGCCGCTCTCACAAATCCCCCTCCCCTCCTCCAGTGGAGGGGAAGAATCAGAGGAAAAAGAAATAAGGAAGCTCATAAAACTGAGATAAGAACTATTTACTACTTAAATCTAAATCAATATGTACAGATACTACTAATAATAATTAAAATAATAGAAAATAAAACATATGATACAATATATACACCATCATCCACTGACCAATGCACACCCAGATGTTGAGGGATGAAAATCAGATCCTGAGAGCCCGAGACCCACAGCCTGAGAGCGATCGCAGCCCGAGAGCCACGGCCTGAAGGCCGGAGCCCGGGAGCCTACGCAGCAGATTCCGAGCAAACCTTATCACTGATAACATGGCCAGAAAACTCAAAACAATCCACCAGCTCCCACACGAAGGAGCCAGCACAGGAGTTAGCAAAGCAGCTAACGCAGGAGGGTTAGCAAGTGCCCGGGAGTAGACGGGCAAGTGAGTGAGAGAGAGAGTAATGGGAAGAGTAATGGCTACCGGACCCCTTTCCCCACCCAACAGACCCGTTACGTGACGTACTATGGAATGAAATACTTTCTTGGTTAGTCTGGGTCAGCTACAGTATCCGAAGGGGAGAAAGACTTTGAATTCAGTGCAGGCCATCCCCAGCACCAGCTGAGGCCTTATCAGTGTTTTTCTTAGCAACTTCCTAGTAACCAGAGTAAAGGGAGTTAACCCTTTCCTGACCCAGCACACTCATGAAGGCATCAGGATCCTTTCTACTGCAATGATTACAGCAAGGAATAAATTGCTGCATCATTACAACTCTAGAAATGAGACATCTTTAAGACACCTTAGGTATATAGAGGTTGAACTCAGACCTTGATGTATTAAAGATTACACTGATTTTGATGTCTTCATGTTTTTTCTTAGCCTGATCTAGAAATTTCTTTCCCGTGTTTGTTTTTTTTTTTTGTTTCAGCCAGACTAGTCTACCCAGATGTGTTCTTCTTTCTGAGCTGTTGTCAAGACAAACACACTGTATTGAATCACTGTTAATTTCTGCAGCTATGTAAATATTATTATTTTCTAAATTTTAGTTATTTGAATTTTTTTAACCTCATTTATATTTTAACTTTTTTTTTTCCTATATTGCCACCGTACAACTGCTTTAAATCATACTCTGAGGTAATATGTGCTATTGTGTTTTTTCCATTTTCACTCCTTTTTTTAAATGTGTCTCCTGGAAACATAATGAAAAGATGCCATCATAGTGTTTCTTATACTTGCATGAACCACTACTTCACATTACCTGCTAAAGTCAGTGAGATGAAAAGCATTCTAGCTTCCTGTCTTAACAAAGTTTGTTCAAAATACAATCCTGTCCAAAGAGAATGTATCACATAGAGAGATACAAGAACCTAGTGTGATTGATATCTTCACAAACATGTTTGTATCTAAACAAAATGCAAGAAATAGTTATTAGTCCCGTTACAAAAATACAAACAAATTATTAATAACATCCTTAAAATGGTTATAGAAATGGTTTAAGAAAAATTCCACCCTAGTGTCGTTTCTCTGATGCTATACTCACCCTTCCCTGCTCCTTTTGCGTCCTCAGGTTGATGGTCAATGGCATCTCCCAGCCCACAATGTACAGTTGCACAATCACCGTCCTGAGGTCTTTGCTGGGTGTGATTTTCATGGTGGGAGCCCTCTCCTCCTCCTCCTTCCTGGTAACTGCTTGGGTTTATTTTTATGTGTTTCCTTGCCCTGGGCTGTTGCCTTCAGGGTGCTTGGGGCACAGCTTGGGGCCACTCACTAGGAATGATACAAGTTGGTGTTACTGGGCTCCAATTTTTTTGTAAAAGCGGTTTTGGATTTTGGTGAGGATGGAACTTAGTCTTCAAGCAAAACATCTGCCCCATGGGTTAATAGAGTCAGGTTTATATTTACAAGACACTTTGGATTTTTGGTTCCAGTTTGTGTCATGGTCTGTCTCACCATTCCCTCCAAATACAAGCTATTTACCCTGGAATTAGCTGAGTAGTTTTAATTTATGACAGCAGCTTATTTCCTGCAGAACCTGGGTATAAAAACTGCCTATAAGCACTACCTGCAGCATAAGAAACATTAAATAGAAGATGGGAACTGCAAGGAATACGGAAATCCTTCTGAAAGGTGCATGGCAAGTGAGAACAGCAATGTGTGGGTGGCTGACAAGATTTAGGTATGCAAAAGGGAGGAACTGAGGTCAGTGATACAGGTGTAGGATGAAAGAAGGTGGATAGCAATTCAGCACTGCTGAAACAATGATGAGAATGAGTATTAGGGGTTGGGTGAGATGCAGGCTGTTGTTACTGAATCAGGATTTGATGTGTGCGTGTGTGTGTGTAGGGAATCTGCAATAGAGCTGACTAACAGAAGTTCTCATGCTGTTTCCAGATGTGTGGAAATGGAAAGAGCGCTGGGTAAAAGCTGTAGCTTCAGATGCAGCAGCACAGCTTGCCTGCCTCTTGATCCCCCATGAGCTTCCTTCTCTATGTACGATCCACAGGGTGGTTGGGGTTTTTTTGCATTCCTTAATCATATGATAGCTTTGTTTAACAGTCCTAATGCAGGATGGCACTGATTCAGGACAGTAATAGGAAATGAATGGCATGTCTCTGAACTTAAGGGTGAACAGGGGGTCAGTGGAGTCTCCTGTGGAGCAGCCAGAGATATGTGCATCTTAGAGTGCATTAAAATTTGATTTTTCAACCTTAAGTTATTGTACATCCATAGTGGTAGAGAAGATGAGCAGAACTAAAAAGTCAGGAGGTAGACTAATCCTTCTCTTAGAACAATTTTACCTTCTGTAAAGGAAAAGTGTTGTGAGTTGGGGGATTCTTGAAATAGCAATATTATTTAAGTATTCTGAAATACCTTTCCAGGTTCAGGAAAATTAATTCTCATTAACTCTTGGTGTGACTTCCATTATTATTGTATCTCAAGAGACAAGTAGAACAGGATATGCTATCTAAATGATATATTTGATTGTAGCATTGTGCAAAGAAGAAACTACTGTGTAAAAATTGTATACTTAATGCACTAACTGATTTTCAAGCTAAACTGCGCCTATTCTTTAACCATGCTGTTTTCACATTTTCTAATGCTTATGTATCCCCTACATCTTGTTTGTAAAGAGGTAGCTTTGGTTAGAAGTTTTGTTTCAAATTGGAAATAATATTGAAATCTCAGAAATTTTCATAACTGGGAAATTGCTCGCTAAGTAACCTCTAGTTCTGCACTGGGCAATAGCAGTGCTCCCCTCGGTCTGAGTTTCCAAGGGTAAATTAATATGGACACACATCCTTCTGGAAGTATTTTATCCTGCTGTCTGCAGACAGACAGAAATGGTATTTTACCAGTTTGACTCTGTACACATTATATTTTTTTCTTTCTTTTTACTGTCAAGAGGCCCGGGTAGAGGTACCAAAATCGCAGACTGTGTTTGAGAGAGAGGTGTAGCACATCTCAATCCATCCTTACCTTTAGAAGCAATAGCTTCAAAATATGACAGTGGCAGCTTTTGTTTGCTGCACTGCACTGCAGTACCAGCTCCTTTCCAAGCAACAGCAGATCGCTGCATCCTGCTCTGTTTGTGATTGCAGTGGAAAAATCCGTGTGTTTTTCTAGATGTAAAGATGTGTCACCCTATTATGCCAGTTTCCAGTTCTAAAGGCAATAGCTGGGGCTTTACTGCTCATTTATTAGTAAGTGCTGATTTATGGAGAAGTATTAAGAATCAATGATCCATCACGTGTAGGACCTGAGTTTCCAAGAAAACTGTTTGTTAGTTTACTTACTGCTTCTTCATACTGACAGGTTTTTTTTCCTGTATTGATATATTTCTGTGTATTAACTGCTTTATGGCTCCCCATGGGTGAACAAATTTCTTGCTTCTTAACTTGTGAATTGCTTGAACTGTTAGTTCCAGAGCTGTTTCATTCAGTGGTTACAGAATGCATCATTCATAGTAATTTTGAAACGCTTAACGTGGAAACCTTTGAACCCTCCTCTTCTTTAATTTAGCAAGTAAACAAATTTGTTATCGGAGGGAGGGTTTGAAGGTGACTGCCAAAAATCAGTGTCGATGAACTGTTCTTAAGCAATTAATTCTACTGATGATTGAGTCAACTTGTGTTTTGCCATGAATATGAGCTGGGGTGTTTGGAATCCATTTGGCTTATGCATAGTAAAACTGGCAGAATGTATATGCATTTATTTTCGATACTGCCAATCTTCGGTTATCCACCTATAAATGAGTTTTCTTGGCAGATCTTTTATTCCAAAAGAGGTGGATTGTATTACTGTGTTTGCGTATCTGGTGGCACAGTTGAGGGCACACCAGCAAAACAGAATTTTCTGCTGTAAGTGTTGTTATGAGTCTTCACAAAATACTTGGAAAAGTAGAGAGGAAGGATGATGATATAGATGGTGAAGAGGGTTGGGACTTGAAATAGTTTCATCCTGCCACATTCATTGTGTGAGACTATGAACAAGTCACTGTCTGTGTCAATCCATTTGTAAAACGGTATAAACTATAGTTACCTTGTAGAGATTTAGTAAAGATAAACAAATCATATTTGAATGATGTTTTGGGAGAGTTGAACCAAAGATACTATCATTTACTGTAAGTGTTGAATAGGATTTAGGGTGGAGGAATATTTATTGCAGTATACTGCACTCACTGGGAAGGCAGCATTTTTGGAGAATTTATATGCATTCTTTTGGTATTTGATTTACTTATCTGTTCTCCATCCTTGCCCTGTGCAATTCAAACATCTTTCATCATACCCTTTTCTTCAGCTAAATTTCTTTATCCAGTTGCTACACTTCCACTTTTTCCTGCTGACCTTCCTGGATCAACGTTCTCTTTCTTAGAGATGCCATGGTTGACAGTTGTCCCTCATGAATTATCTCCTTCTGTCCCTCCACTGCCTGGAGCTGTACGCTTATAAAAGAAACTCAAGGCTATGCAAAATACCTTTTTTTTTAAAAAAAAAAATTGTTTTTCCTTAATAGCAAAAAAAATTTTCTGCTGCCCAGTTTACATCTATGCATTTTTATTTATATGAAAATCTGAAAGTAATACAAAGTTGTTAAAAATCTACTTTGGGGGTGGTTTTGATATCTAATTGTGGATTTGGTGATAGACTTGTGGAATTTCTTGCAGATGGTGTGTGTTCCTTCATGTTCAAGGAACTATGCAGTGAAGAAAATACTTTGTGGTTTGCTTTTTTTGTTGCTGTTGGGTTTTTTTGTCTATTTTTATTTTTTTTAAATTATTGTGGCATTTTGTCTTTATTGAGAATTTTTCTTTTTGCTTTACAGTGTGTTTCCAATTTGTGGAAAGTCATAGCTGTTTCTTTTCTTTGCCATAATCTGTGTTTTCTGAATTAATTTACTCTCTTCTTCTTTACAAATATATTTTTCCTTTGCATACTGAATTATCTTGGCATCTTGAAGTATTTAATATCAGTTCTCTTTCCAGTGCTATATAAGCACTTTTGATAAGAGATTGATTATGTATATTACAACATATGTACCATACGTGGAAACTCTACGTTCCTGAACTCGTCATCACAAGGTGCACTAAATTCAGAGGACTGTATATTGCAGTTGCGCCACTAGTGTAGTTAGATGCAACTAGAGAATGGTAAAAAGACCTTTTGTTTGGAATATAAGGCATTTTTCTGGTTTTGTGAATAGTGTGGACATGGGAAGAGTACTAAGCACTTGTTAATGTCAAATTCAAAATGAGACTGAAAAATTGGCAGAATGCTTTGAAATCAGTAAGATGAAGTCCAGTAAAGGCAAGTGCTAAATATTACAACTCAGAAATGAAGAATCAAATGTTTATGTACAAAATGGGAAATAGATTTGTAGTCTGCAGTAGCGTGTAAATATATCTTTGTGTTAGAAAAGACTACAAATTGAAAATAATTAATGATGTGATTCTTTTACATAAAAAAGGGCAAATAGCCCTGGTGGGACACACATACAGGAATGCCATCTGCAACACACGGGAGATGCTACTAAGCATTTTCAGTGGGTGGGATGTCACAAGAGTACTTTTCCTGGTCTTGGGCATTAGGCTTAAAGAAAGAAGTAGATTAATTGGACAGTGTCCAGAGGAGACAGACGATAACCAGCACCAGATACTAAAAGGGCAAAAGAAGGTTTGATGGTACAGAATAGAAAGATTGAGAGGCATATGTGTCAATAATATTGCAAAACATTTGCTTTCTAATGTATTAAATATTGTTATGAGCAATGATGGTTCTGTTTCCCAAATCGTAACAAATAGAACAAGAATAGTTAACACAAAGGATTTGGGACAGCAAAACTCTATATGACACAGCTAAATACTTCAAAAAAAACCTGTAGGGCATCTGGACCTCTGGAGGTTTAAAATATGTTATGCAAGTCTGTAGCAAGAATAGCCTAAGGGTATGGTGTCCTCCCCCAGAGTAAGGGGGATGGATGAGGCTTTTATTTTTCACAGTCCTAATTTTTTATGAAATCTGTCTCTTCTTGCCTAATTAAACCAGTATGTTTTTATGAGGTGTGGTAATGTAAGCTTTGAAAATATTTTAATGATTTTGTAAGGCAAGGTTTTTATGAAGATGTATTAAAAGGTTTTATGTATATATGTAAAATGCATAAATATGCATGTACATACATACATTATACATACAAATGTATATGGTTGGATAGATATGTGCATGTGAGTTTTATAAGCAAGTGATGTTGAAAAAATAGAACAATTCCTGGGTATAAAACCATTGCTTCAAAACTGAAATAAACCATTACATGTTGAAAATAGGTGCTCTGTTTAATTTAATTATGTTCATTTAATATACAGTTTCAAAAACAATGGTAGGTTTTCTTTTTTTACTTGTAGGACAGTAGAAGCTGCTAGAAAGGCTGGATATATTCAAGCTTTTAGCTTTGTGGGATGAAAAAAGACAGATAATTATTACCTGTGGAACATGGAAGAGTTATCTAGGGAGAGGATGTGAGAGAAATAATAATGTGTCACTATTAGGTCCGTGAGGTTTTGTGTCTGGCAAAGCTATAAGTTTTATTTCCCAAGCTTATCTTTTGGAGGTATGTGGTAAGTCTCTGCTGAGAAAGGTTGAGTGATCAGAAATGTAATAAATGTTTTGTGGAACCTGTTCTTCCATTAACTGCATGTCCAGTCTTTTACTGTTTTCGTAGATGAGTTCATTCTGGCATTGGAAGGCCTGTTCACTCTGACCTACATAGTCTTACATCAGCATTTAATGCCCTGCATGTGTGTGCATGCATAGAACCCACGCGTTTGATGGCTCTGTTATGTCAGTCATTTGTCCCAGTTGTGAGGAGGCACGTTTTATATTTTTCATTCTAGTGAAGATTTGTTTGCAGCAATGTATGTTGGTGGCGATTTTGATGATGAGTCTGCTGAGGTGGAGGGACGTAAAACAACAAACGTAAGACTCAGGGACATGTGAGGAGGTCTGGGTCCCTGATTAGCTCCTCAGTTTCAGTGAGACTTCTGCACTGAGGTCTTCTTTCAATTTTTGAAATTTCCACCTTGGATTCATAGGTAAGAAGTCTTTAAATCAAGTTTAGTTATTATTGAAAGTACTAATGCATAGTGATTATCCCAAGAGTTTAGTAACAGGAGTGGTTTCAGCCTTCTCATCTTCATAATGGTTTATGACAATAGTAAAAACTAGCTTTTACACATACTTCAATACAGCACAAATAAAAGCAATCCCAGTAAAAGGATATATTAAAAAATTAAAAAGAAATCTAATTTCAAGATGTAGCTGTAATCTGTTGCAGAAGGTCTTTTATTGATGGATTAGGAACCTTCAGTTTGAGGAACCACAGAAGTTGTAGTGCCCTTCTAGTCATAATAAAGTCAAAAGACAGTCTGGCTAAAAGTGGCGGAAGGTTGTTGCTTTTGAAATAGTCACCATAATGTTAATATGAGAAAGGTAATATACAAATACTGTTGGTCCTCTAATAGCTTTCTGTATGAACATTTGAAAAAGAATATCGGTTCAGAGAACAGGTGTGTAGCTGTCTTGCCAGCAGCACGTCTGCAACAGAGGATGGAAGAAGAGGAAAAAGTAGCTGCTGTATGCTGTGCAGCAAGGACAAGGGCTGCCACTGTGAGCTGTAAATGCTACAGCCGTTCAGCTGTCAGTCAGAGGGAATGACCCACTCGGGCCTTGTTGGTCTGCCTGATGGAAAACCACTTTGAGACAAAAGAAGGACTTCATGTCTAAGCCCAGTAATAGTAGCCATCACAACATATAAGAAGTGAGCTCTGCTTTACCTGGGCAGCACTGACCTTTCTGAAAAAGGGGTGTACCTTGGGGCGAGCAGTGTTAGAGATTTTCTGCAGAAAGACAGACTGAACCCCTTTTATTGCCATAATTCAAAGGAAAGCCTGTATCGCATAGGCTGTATTGAAGTATAAGATTAATAAGTTTAGGTAAGCGTATAGGCTTTTTGTTATTTTAAACTAATTTTCTATAACGCTTTGTTCGATTTGCTGAAAAAAGGCTTCTAGATTCACTTGCTGACTGGTTTTAAAAGGCTATTTGTCTGTGTCATGGCCACCTGAAGGAGAGAAGGGGTTGCACTTAAGCCTTCATGGTAATACGTGCTTTGATAGACAAGCTCAAGTAAATGTGGCTGCAGGCCTGTACAATGTTATAGCTCTCAGGTATTAACAGCCTTCTTTTGGAAGTTACTGTTCATTGCAGCAGAACTGGCAGGCAGAACATACACCAATCACACCAGTGCTGTATTTCAACTATGCCAGCAATTTCCTCAGCATTTTAGCTTAAAACGTCAAGCTGAAGGCAGGTTTGCATTAAGGCATGTCATGATCTGGAAGGGTGGGCATGTCCCCACGTGTTCTGTCCTGCTGAGTCTGCTGTGGCCCTTGTAACTGCTGGCAGAGCAGGCTGAGTGTAGTCCTGTACTAGCACTGCAAAATTTCCAAGTATTTTAATGTGAAAACTGTAAAACCTGGTTTAAGGGCAAGTGAGGCAGTTACCTTTCTGCACTGCCGCATGCAATTTGAATACTGGGGCTAAGCACATTTAAATACAAGCGTAAGTATGACATCCACTCTAGTGCTGCACTCATGTTAGTCTATAGCAATTTGGGAATTGTAACCACTAATTCTTACCCCCCAAAATCTTGTTGGAATTAGGCAGCCTCTCTGACCATGGGCAGGAAATTACAGGGGAAAACTTTAGGATTAACATGTTGTTAACCAATATTCTGCAGAAGTTCGCCTATACCCCAGAACGGGCTGCTGGGACTGCGTATTTTACTATCTTTGGCCTGGATACTGTTGGATGAGTACAAACGACACTGGCAATGCAGCTGAGCAGCACCCAGATTTACCTGTGCAAACAAAATATACCCTAAGAATTACAGTTTTGAAAAAATATACAAATGTAGAAACAGGGGAACAGATGGCTTTGAAATGCTGACATAGAGTGAAAATAGGGATACATTGCTTAACAATTAACAGCTTCAGTAGTAGATTAATCTGCAGTTATGTGATCATCACTCCTCTTTGAGTTTCCTTTTCTGAGAATTGATTTTTAGGCATTGTGTTTATATATAGCATTGCACACAAGCATTACAAAATCTTACGAATATCATACATAGGCTGTTGTGGTGAGTTTATGCTTCTGCTCTTCATAGGTATGCATCATGCAAATCTGTGTAATCCACATGCTGTGCAGATGGCAACTATATTTCTGATCGCAAAATTTATGAAACAATCGAAAAAAGACTGGCTGGATTAGCCTGTGCTGTACCATGACTCATAGGAGTCTTCCCAGTTACCTCAGTGAATGTCTGTAGGGAGAGGATGCTGGCTGCATCTTTTAAATTACGTAGCCAAGTATTGGAAGGGAGGATCTTTTCTAGAGCTGCTTATGTCTGTGAGTCTCTAGAGACATCTGTTTAAAAAACAAAACAAAAAATACTGGCAGCATAGAATGTTACAAGTCAGAAAGAAGATTGCCTAGTGTTCAGTTTGATAATAAGTGCTATCAATTTTGAATGTTCACAGGATTATGTTCTGTGTCTCTACAATTAAAAAGAAAATAAGAAAAATGCATCATAAAACGTTAGCATAATTGTCGTAATGCAAAGGCTTTGCATGCAGTCTATTAGTATTTTCCTAGCCGTCGGACTTGTGTTAATTAGCAAAGGAGCCATTTGTACATGATTTATTAGATAAGCTCTGCATTTCAAAACCCATATTTGCAGAAATAAGGCCAGAGGTTCTCCAGCTCATGAAAAGAAACTCTTTGAATTTTCTGTAATTTGAGAACATGGGTGAAAGTAGTCATTAATGAAAGACAACAAATTGATTTCCCAGATACATAGAATCATGGAATCATTTAGGTTAGAAAAGGCCTTTAAGATCATTAAGTCCAATCATTAACCTAGGACATCCAAGTCCCCACTAAACCATGTCCCTAAGCACCACATCTGCATGTCTCTTAAATACCTCCAGGGATGGTGACTCTATCACCCCCCTGGGCAGCCTGTTCCAGTTCTTGACAACCCTTTCAGTGAAGAAATTTACCCTAATATTCAATCTAAACCTCCCCTGGCACAACTTGAGGCCATTTCCACTCTTCCTATCACTTGTCACTTGGGAGAAGGCACCAATACCCACCTCTCTACAACTTTCAGCTAATTGCAGAGAGCGATAAGGTCTCCCCTGAGACTCCTCCAGGCTAAACAACCCCAGTTCCCTCAGCCTCTCCTCACAGGACTTGTGCTTCAGACCCTTCACCAGCATCGTTGCCCTTCTCAGGATGTGCTCCAGCACCTCAATGTCTTTCTTGTAGCGAGGGGCCCAAAACTGAACAGAGGATTCGAGGTGTGGCCTCACCAGTGCCAGGTACAGCTGGACAATAACTTTCCTACTCCTGCTGGCCACACTGTTCCTGATACAGGCCAGATGCCATTGGCCTTCTTGACCGCCTGGGCACACTGCCGGCTCATACTCATTCGGCTGTCCACCGACACCCCCAGCTCCTTTTCCACTGGGCTGCTTTCCAGCCACTTCTCCCCAAGCCTGTGGTGTTGCATGGGGTGGTTGTGGCCCACGTGCAGGACCTGGCACTTGGCCCTGTTGAACCTCATACAACTGGCCTCATTGATCCAGCCTATGCAGATCCCTCTGTAGGGCCTTTCTGCCCTCAGGCAGATCAACACTCCCACCCAACTTGGCGTCGTCTGCAAACTTACTGAGGGTGCACTCGGTCCCTTTGTCCATTTCATTGATAAAGATATTAAACAGAACTGGCCCCAGTACTGAGCCCTGGGGAACACCACTTGCGACTGTCCACCAACTGGATTTAGCTCCATTCACCACAACTCTTTGGGCCTGGCCATCCATCCTGTTTTTTCCCAGTGAAGGGTATGCAATGTATGAGCATCCAGTTTCTCCAGCAGAATGCAGTGGGAAACAGTGTCAAAGGCTTTAGTAAAGTCTAGGCAGACAACATCCACAGCCTTTCCCTCATCCACTAAGCAGGTCACCTTGTCATAGAAGGAGATCAGGTTAGTCAGACAGGACCTGCCTGTCATAAACCCATTGTGACTGGACCTGATCACCTAGTTGTCCCATACATGCCATGTGATGGTACTCAAGGTGATGTGCTTTATAAACTTCCCCAGCACCAAGGTCACACTGACAGGCCTGTAGTTCCTTGGATCCTCATTCTGGCTCTTCTTTTAGAGGAGCGTCACACTGGCAAACCTGCAGTTAACTGGGACCTCCCCGTTTAGCCAAGACTGCTGATAAATGATGGAAAGTGGCTTGGTGAGCAGTTTTGCCAGCTCTCTCAGTACCCTTGGGTGGATCCCATCTTGCCAGATAGACTTGTGGGTGTCTAAGTGGTGTAGGAGGTTGCAAAGCATTTCCCCTTGGATTGTGGGGGCTTCATTCTGCTTCTGGTCCCTGCCTTCCAAATCAGGGGGCTGGGTACATGAAGAACAACTGGTCTTACTATTAAAGACTGAGGCAGAGAAAGGCATTAAGTACCTCAGGCTTTTCCTCATCCTTTGTTACAATGTTTTCTCCTGCATCCAATAAACGATGGAGATTCTCCTTAGCCCTCCTTTTCTTGCTAATGTATTTCTAGAAACACTTTTTATTGCCTTTTACAGCAGTAGTCAGATTAACTTCTGGTTGGGTTTTGGCCCTTCTAAGTTTCTCCCTGCATAACCTCACGGCATCCTGTAGTCCTCCTGAGTTGCCTGCCCCTTCTTCTACAGAAAGATACAACTGGAGAGATGGTGGGCGTGATACAGATGAGATACTGAGGCCTCTCACATTTTATGCTCAAAATGATTTAAACTATCAGGATGAGTACTGGTGAAAGTATCACCACAGCAGCAGGGGCCTTGTCTTTCACTACTCACAAAAATATTTATCTGAACCGAAAAGCTTTGAAGCTTGAACTGGATTCCCTGTCTTAGCCATCACACTATGGTTTTGAGTTAGGTGATATTAGCATTGCTCGATTTAGCTTGATGCTGGAGTTTCCAATATAAATGAAGGCACAGACGGTACTGATGTGAAAATGTACTCCCCAGTGGGTCATTTTCTAAACTGCAGACTGGGGCAGTGTTTTAGGCCTGTCCCAAAGATGCCTATTGGTATGATAACGTTGTCATGTTATGATTCTTTGGCTAAACTCGCTGTATACAGACAGATGAAGATCACCATATATGGGTATTTTGATAAATTTATCTTTGCTGTCATTTTGCTGATGTCTGAAATATTTTCATTACCTTACAAAGCCAAACATTATGGTCCAGTTGGGCCAGAGACTGTAAATATATAGAGAAGATGTCAAAATGCTTTGTTAACTTGGACACCTCACCACAGTGTCATTAAATCTCTTTCTGGTTGGCTATGATTCCCATTCAGCCATTGTGCAACACATTCAGAATGAGTTCAGTGTCTGTCCACATCTGTGCAGATATTTGAATTGCCAAAAAAGAAAAAGAAGAGGGAGATGGAGAAGGAGGAGGATAAGGTGGAGAATATGCCTAATGTTACACACTGGATTACTGGTTAAGCTTTTGTGTTAGTCTAGTCCTTTCTCAGTGCTTTCTACAGCCTTTTAGCTCCCCTGACCTTTACACAAAACTCAGTCCCTTCAACCCTTTCATTATTTTAATAGCTGTTCTCTGAATTGCTTCCAATTTTTCTCCATCTTTTTTTTTTATGGATTTCAGGTACCCAAATTGACTGCCATAGTTTAAATTAAATTACACTGGTTATTATTCCACAGACAGGCTATCACATCGGAGGTGTATGATGGCATATTCTTAGGAGTGGTTAGCTCTTGGATTGCTATATTCTGTTATACAGCTATATTGGATTCACTGTTTACTAGCACCTCAAGCTTTTTTATTGCGTTGTTGCAGTTAGTTTGTAAGACAAAATCACTTGTAAATCAGCCTCCCAGCTGTATTCAATTTTACTTTTCTAGTTTTAATTTCCTTATGTTGCCCAGGTTTGTTTACTGCTCAATACAATGTTTTTCAATTATTTGTACAGTATTATCCAGAAATAATCATAGTTTTTATTCTCTTGTTTTTACTAATTCAGATAGTATATTCCTCCTGGAACAAGTCCTTTTAAAGCTGTATTTAAAGACAAGTGGTTACTATTTTCAAGTCTACCAAGTGTAGATTCCATTGCTACTTACATGGACATGTTTATTGCATAGATAATAGAATGGTAATCTAATAAATCCTAATGAATCTCATCTAATAAATGTAATAAGGCTTTTTTGAGAAACATAAACCAGCCATGGTTTCTATTTTTATTTGAAAATTCAGTCTTCAGTTCAAGAGTGCCTGATATTTACAAAATATTACGTGAACAGTTACAGTAAGTATTCTGCAGTTTTTAGGAGGGCTTTTATGGGATATTTAAGAGATCTTTTGTTCTGAAGGAGGTGGCATGTGGCCTCCTCTGTGCTTCCTGAAGCCAGTAGAATTCTCTTTCTGCCTATATAGATTGAGGTTGGGTTTCTTATGTACAAGGGAACAAGATGCATAAAAATTATATGGTTTGATTACGATATATAATTTTTTCTCTCTTCATTTCTGGTTTCTGTTATCTATTTTATCTGTAGGCTTTGGGGCTTTTTGGCCATGTTGAGTTTTTAACTTCTGTGTTTTACCACCTCAAATTATGATAGAAATTATAAGTACAAATCTTTTTGCCAAACTGAATGACTGCTAGAGCAGCTTCCTAGGCTGTCTAGAAGTCTTGGCGCCTTGGAGAAGTCTTGTAAGTGTTCATGTTGTTGACTAAAGGCTGGTTGTCTAAATGAAGAGATGGCAAGATATGCAGTTAGGTGAATCAGGAAAAGAGTCAACTGTGGCTTAGTTCAATGTGTATTTGCTGAACAATGAAACAGGCCTGTTTGGGGGGAGGGGGAGCCTCCCTTTATCCTTAGTAGCTCAGAAAATGCAGGGGCTCTGCTCCATATTAATACTCTTGGCAGCCTTATGCAGAGAAAGGAAACTCTGGACAGACAGACCAGCTGCCTAATGCTGATAGAAATAATCCTGATACTGGCCTTAAGCTTTGAGATATAAATAGATGTATTTAGAAAATTTTGCTTATATTGGAAAATCATTCTTTGCTGGAAAAATGTTCACACAAAAGATTAATGGACATTTCCAGTTAGAATGAGGAATGACAGTAATTACCTTCACTCTTTAGAATATGGAGGAGAACTTCTAATGGTCCAATGATGCATTTGGAGGAGAAATTAAGAAGGATTTGATATTTATGGGGTTTTTTTGTGCAACCATTTCTCATTTTATATTCACACTCAATTATTTTATTATTTTTCTTGTGCTTTTACTTGTATGCCTTGTAGAGCTACATTTTTATACTAAGAATGAGGAAGGGATCCTTATTTTACTTTATTTTTATTTTATTTAGAGCCCTTCTGTGAGAATGTATTTACAATAAAATAGACTACAAATACCTTGTTGTCTTTTTTTTTTTTTATTCCCCCCCTGGATACAGAGTTCATGGAACTCACTAGTCACAACACAAAGGGATTGAGGGTTGTTGTTGTTTCAGTTTTCTATGGTCTTATTCTTGCCTTCAGTATCAGGAAATCTGTGATTTAATGGGTTGAGAATTCCAAATGTGATTGTAGGCAGGGATACAGGTTTTGCATCATGCAGTGCTGTAGGATCTATGGAGGTTCCAGGGTTTTGTGGAAATACCAAAACTATAAGAATATTGAAGTTTTATGATTTAATTTTTTAAAAATAATTTCTGAAAGGTTTTGGGCTTTTATGTTAATCTTTTGAAAGATAAAAAAACTCATCAATAAATATTTTCTGAAGAGCAACACCCAACTTCTATCTGACATGGTGATTCAAATAAATAAGACTTCATGTTAGCAGGACTATTATTTTCTGATTTTTTTATAGAAGACATAAAGAATAGAAATAAGATAGGAAAAGCCTATAATCTTGAAGAGGTAATGAATAATCTGCGATTTGGAAACAAATGTGCCTATCCTATCTTTAGATCTGAAATTTATATAAGTTGTTAATGGAGAGAGTTAAGCAAGGAGTCTTTTGACATGAATAGTAAAATATACTTAGTCAGTAAGACTCAAATATATCTTCTGATCAGCTAATTAAATGAAATTTTATTAAACTACTTAAGAGATACCGTCTTAGGATCACCACAAAAAAATCTGTTAGGCGTGTTCCACATATCTCAATGAAATCCATTCACATGTTTTAAATCGGGCTGTGAGTGTTCACATACTATACTTCACTGCATAAATCAATGTGTTCCATAAATAGAATGAATATTTGAAAGCGGTACATATGTGGATTTGGAAGAAAAACTGAGCTGTCACTAACAGAAAATTTATGCTGGCAACTGTGATAAAGTATCACATTCAAAAGGATTTGGGGGGAGGTTGTTTTGTTGCTTTTTGACTTTGAGATTGTGTGATGATGTGAACCACTGAAGCATATTGCACTGATTAAATGTAGTACTTGCGAGTCTCAAATGTCACAAAACATATGGAATGCCAGGTACATTCATGGCTCTTTGAAGGGACTGTCTGAAGCCTTGATAGCCTGGTCTAATGATAGTGCCAGTAAAATAGTCAGTGAATAAAATGAAGATCTGGTAGCATGAAAAAAGTGAAATAACGTTGAAACCAAGAGCATTAGGCTGCTACAAAATTACAGCTCCTTCTTCCTCCTGCTTATCCTCCTCCTCCTCTTTTGAAGGAAGAACTAGGACTGTGGTTAGTAGAAGCCATACAGATGCTATTAGCCTTACTCTAGCAATAAAGGGACATTGAATCTGTATGTATGTTTGGAATTTTAAACAACAAACTTTAAATGCAAGAGAGAATGGTCACAAATTTTATTTCAGTGAGGGAAGACTTGAATATGTGAATATTACTGTTGCTAAATCAGATGTGGTTTTTTTTCACTAAGTGGTAACAGAGATCAGTCTAATTCTGGTGGGGAATGGGAAGACTCGTGAACAGTCCACAAATGCAAAGAGATTGTTTAATTACTTGCAAGACTATGTTTTAAATGTATTTTAGATAAAACGGAAATTGGATGGTTATTAATTATCAAATGTTTGGAATCCATGCAGGAGACAAAGAGTCAGTTTCCAAAAAGTATCCCCATTCTTTTTCCTTCTAATATCCTGCACTGAAACTTTACGTGATGTAAAGGCAAAACTCACCATTCTGTGAGGCAGACCTAACATTTTTGGTTTATATTAAAAATAACTTCCATTGAAAAGAGAAAAAAGTATGAGAAACACTCACTCTTTGAAGACAATATATGAAGATTTTTAAAAATAATATAACTAGCAAATTGCAATGATATATTGTGTTTGTCAGAGGCATGTGACAAAGAGGCAGGGCTTCATCATGTGTAGCAAACAGTTATGTGGGAAGACAAGTGGCATAACTCTGATCATCCCTCCCTTCTTACTTCTTTCTCCAGCTTTGTATGCTGAGCAGACTTCATAATGATGCCATTAGTGCTGTTTTGTTTGTGATACTCAGTTGTAGATAACTTTGTTTTAATTCCATCACAATGCTACCTTGTCTTTTGCTGTGTAGCTTCCACTGAAAACAAAATCCTCAGACTAAATAGTCTTAGCTTTAGTCTGTATAAACAAGTGTTGGCTTACTGAAATGCCAGGGATGCCAGGAAGTATATGTAGTTAATGCATGTCAGTTCCATAACAAACATAAATAGTAGTAACACTGCCTGTAACTTTCCATTCAGATGGAAATTAAGCACCTTTATAAGTTAAAATTATGTTTTGATCAAGAATAAGACATAATTGCCTATTTTTTGTTTCCCTGCATTCTATAGATGCAGCACACTTTTTTATATTCACTTACGAACTGTTTTTAATTTAAATTACAGTTCAGAGATTCTCATAAAAATCTGAAGTAAAAGTATTTTTAAATCCTGTGTAGTAATTGACTGCACCCTAACATGCAATTTAAGAAATAATTTTGTGCATAGATAATGGAAGCCTCTTTAATTTTTCCATAAGAGAAGCCAATTTTCTGCATTCTGGTTCAAGAAATATCTCTTTAAATTCTTCTGTATCTGGAACTAGCTAATATTTCTGGGTTGCTGAGGAATAGAAGTCAGAAAATAGTGTTTTACATAATTATTAAACAATTAGGAAAAAATTGCTAATTACATGGATGTATTAGATATGTATGACATTATTTGAGGATCTAGACATAGTTTTTGTATATTTGCAGACTGAAAATACTATTTTGCTTTATGTAACGTAAGTTATTGTCATTTAGCCTTTGAATAAATCAAAGCACCATGTGATACAGTATTTTGAGCCCTATCATCAGGTCTTGTTTACATACTGAACCTGTTGCAAAATAAGCTGAGATCTGAAATTTAAACATGGTAAGTATTCTGTGCTGTCTTCTGTTAAATTCTAAAGTGAACTAAATTACCTGAACAAAGAAATTTTAGGACTAATGGAATAACAGTGTCTGCAGGAGAAGCTATTATAGGTTGTTTTCCCTGGATAGATAAGCCCCCAGTCAGTAGAGGAGCTGGGTTGAATCTGGGTCATCTGACTCCTGCTTGTGTAGCTAGTTCTCTGCCACTAAAAGCCTCTTCTTGTGGAATTACGTGGTGATGTTGTCTACATTTGCACTGTGATGTTAAAGATTATTATGGGATATCTGTTGTTATGATTTTATAGTATCCTACTGAGACATCTACAGAGTGAATAAGTTACAGTTTCTGAAAAATAAATTACTGTCCCACTGTTGTGTTGTGCTTACAGTAATTCATGTTCTATATTTTCATTGTTTGACATAGGCAAAACCCACTTCCTTTTTTCTACTATCTTTGTTATCATTTGGAGTAAAATTGAAGTCACTTGCACATTTCCTTTTTGAAAGCTGGGTAGCAAACCTGTTTTGCGTTAGTTCTGGACTCAACAGATGATGTAGATTTAAGGAGAAAAACATACTTGTGAAATCTGTAGCTAGTGCATGTAGAAGATCTTTCTACAGAGTTTTGACATGGCAGTTGCCAGGTAAATTAAAAAAAAAAAAAACAAACAAGTAAATTAAAAGTTCATAGTTTACTATAGGTGAATACTAATTTTGAATGTACAGGAAAAGGTTTTGGCGGGTAAATCCAGAAACCTGTGTTATTACTTTTTGACTCCTTCCGTGTCCTGGGGAAAAATAGGTGCCTTCAAATGAGATCTAAAGGAAATGGGATAACCACCTTCCTAGGCTGCCTGGGACTGCCTACCAGTAGGAAATGATAAGCACAGCTGGTTTGCCTGAAACCCTTCTCCCTGGAGATCAAGCTCCTTGATCAGATTGTCACAGGATGTTCCAGATGGCACTTTCCCTCGTTTACCATCTGCAACCTGATAGGGACTACAGCGGTTCTGAAGTCCTGATCAATTCTAATCATTGCTTTTAAAGAACTGGAAGTGGAGGAGATATGTGTACATGTTAATGAGAGAGGGGCGATACCTACTTTTTCTGTGTTATACAGATTATGGCTTTTACTGGTCTCAGCTTCTTTTTCACCTTGAGAGGGTTCAGCTGCAGCTCTTGGGACACAGACTGGCACCTAGCTGTCGTGTATAATGTGGTGGGAAGTCCCGGCACCTGTGCAGCTAGCAGCGTGAAGTCAGTTTTTCCTTTGCACAGCCAAGAACTGCCAATTTGTGAAGCAAAGAGGGGTGAGAAGCAGCATGAGTCAGTGTCTGCTGATTAAGGTTTTTACCTGGACTGTGGGAAATTTGGCTTCAATTCCTGTTCCAGCAGTGACGGCTTAGTTATAGTCTCTGGAGGAATTAATGTAAGGATAGAAACATTCCAAGTAAAGCAGCAGTAGAAGTGAGGGACAGAAAACTCTGGGTGTTCACAGTTCATGAGGAAATGGTAGGCATGATAGAGGTAAAGCCCTAGGTACCCAGAGATCATTACATTGAAAAATAAGCCACTGAGGCTCGTAAAGCATTTTGACATGCTCATTTGGGCACCAAATTCCTGACTAAAATGTACCTAGGTCAACTTGTATCTAACCTTTCTTTTTTATTTTTTTATTACATAAATATGTATCAAAACTTTTCTTAATGACTAGTTAGTTCTGTTAACCTAATCTGAAACCTTATCTTGGTCACTCAAGATTATTGGATTTAGTCATGCTTCTGAAAGTTATGGGCTGTTGTTACTAATTCTTGTCTTTCTTCCAACTTTTTATCAGAAGGACCAGATATTGCAAGTAAATGAAAACAAATCCACCTATTGTTCTTACTCTGCTGAGTTACTGTAAGAGATTTTGGTGAAGAAGTTTTCACTTCTTTTATATATCATTATACCAAAGACAAAGGCTGTGGTCTTTTGAGTTGATTGCAACCCATCTGATAAACTACATGGAGACTGACATTAATTTTAACAGAAAAAAAATTACGTTTAGGAACACAGTTATCAACAGGAGGGAAAGAAACAATTCTGTTATGAAGAATGAGTTCATAATTCGAGCAGTAGTACCTCGAAGTTCTTAAGGTGGCTTTGACATATACAAATATAACATTTATTTGGAAACTAGGCAACTTTCCTTTTTTATCTAATTTACAGGTTTGTATCGTATCGTCTTTTTTATAGTTGTTGGAAATTATAAGCAGTATTATATTTTGGATAACTTCTTACAGTGCTGACTTTATGCATTAAAAAAATCTATTCTGACTTAAAATTAAGATTCAATTAAACAGTTTCATTACTGTGTCATGAAAGATACCTAGGGTTTTTTTTAAAGCACTGTGTCTTTTTTTGACTGCTTTTTATCATCTGGGACAAGATTTACTAAGAAAAAAAATTAGGCAAAAATACTTGCTTATTTAATATACTGCAAAGAAACTAATGCCTGACTACTGAGAGTTAATATTGAGCACTAGAAAAGCGAAAATGGATTAGAATCATAGAATTGTGTAGGTTGGAAGGAAACTGCATATGCCATCTCGTCCAGATATTTGTATGAAGCCACTGCAATTAGAGCAGATTATTCAAGGACATGTCAGATTTGAATGTCTCCAAGCACTAAGTTCCCACAATTTCTCTGTGTCCCCGTTGCACAGTTTGACCACTTGCAGGATCATTTTTTCCCCTGTGTATCTATTTGAAACTTCCCATATCAATTGACTCTCATCCCCTTGCTGTGTACCTTCCAGAAGAGTCCAGCTCTGCCTTTTCTGTATCCTCCAACCTGGTAGTTGTAGACAGCCAAAAATCCTCCTGAGCTTTTTCTTTGACAGGCTGAACGGATGCAGCTCTCTCAATGTTCCCTGGAAGGTTCTGTGTTCCAGCTCCCTGACCAGCTCGGTGACTCCCAGTGGACTCATTCCAGTACATCCATGTCTTTGTTGTACTGGGGAGCCCAAAACTGGGCTCAGCACTCCAGATGCAGTCTTACAAGTGGTAAATAAAGTATAAGTTTCCATATACCTGCTGGCTACAGTCTTACTTATACAGCTCAGGAGATTGTTGGCCTTTGCTTCAAGGGCACACTGCTGACTCATGTTCATTTTGTTGTCCAACAGGACACGCATCTTTTTCTACAGAGTTGCTTTCTAGGCAATCAGCTCCTCGTGTAATGTTGCTTGGAGTTACTTCAGTAAAGCACATTTGCCTGGGGCTTGTCTGTGTCTGTCAAGGAATCATGAAATCATAGAATGGTTTGGGTTAGAAGGGACCTTTAAAGGTCATTTAGTCCAACGCCCCTGCCATGAACAGGGATAACTTCAACTAGATCAGGTTGCTCAGAGCCCCCTCCAACCTGACACTGAATGTTTCCAGGGATGGGGCACCGACCACCTCTCTGGACAACCTGTTTGAATGATTCACCACCCTCATTGTAAAACATTTCTTCTTTATATCTAGTCTGAATCTACCCTCCTTTAGTTTAAAACCATTACCCCTTGTCTTATTGCAACTGGCCCTACTAAAAGTTTTGTCCCATCTTTCTTATAAGCCCCCTTGAAGTACTGAAAGGCTGCACTA
This sequence comes from Rhynochetos jubatus, assembly GCA_027574665.1. NCBI lineage: Eukaryota > Metazoa > Chordata > Aves > Eurypygiformes > Rhynochetidae > Rhynochetos > Rhynochetos jubatus. Next base: position 18,250,424 of record CM050652.1, read on the forward strand.
AGGTGTCCCCAGAGCCTTCTCTTCTCCAAGCTGAACAATCCCATCTCTCAGCCTTTTCTAGTAGAAAAGGGGCTCCATCCCCCTGCTCATTTTTATGTCCCTTCTCTGGACCTGTTGCAACAGGTCCATGTCTTTCCTGTGCTGAGGACTCCAGAGTTGGACGCAGCACTGCAGGTGGCGTCTCACCCTTGGGCTCCCGGCCATGCTTCTTTTCACGTAGCCTAGGATACATTTGGCTTTCTGGTGTGGGAGTACAAATTGCTGGCTCATGTCCAGCTTTTCGTCTACCAGTCCCCAAGTCCTTCTTGACAAGGCTGCTCTCAATCCCTTCATCCCCAGCCGGTATTGATACTGGAGGTTGCACCAACCCTGGTGCAGGACCTTACACTTGGCCTTGTCGAGTCATAGAATGGTTTGGGTTGGAAGGGACCTTAAAGATCATCTAGTTCCAACCCCCCTGCCATGGGCAGGGACACCCTCCACTAGACCAGGTTGCTCAAAGCCTCATCCAGCCTGGCCTTGAAGACAGCCAGGGATGGGGCATCCACAAGTTCTCCGGGCAACCTGTTCCAGTGCTTCACCACCCTCTTTGTGAAGAATTTCTTCCTGATATCTAATCTAAATCTCCCCGCTTTCAGTTTAAACCCGTTACCCCTTGTCCTGTTGCTATAGGCCCTTGCAAAAAGCCACCCCCACCACCCCCCCCCCCAGCTTCCTCGTAGGCCCCCTTCAGGTACTGGAAGGTGCTGTAAGGTCTCCCGGACGCCTTCAGTTCTCCAGGCTGAAGAATCCCAACTCTCTCAGCCCTTCTTCGTAGCAGAGGTGCTCCAGCCCCCTGATCATCTTCTTGGCCCTCCTCTGGACTCACTCCAACTGCTCTATATCCTTCTTATGTTGAGGGCTACACAGCTGGACACAGTACTCCAGGTGGGGTCTTATAAGAGCAGAGTAGAGGGGGAGAATCCCCTCCCTCAACCTGCTGGCCACACTTCTCCTGATACAGTCCAGGATACAGTTGGCTTTCTGGGCTGCCAGCGCACACTGCTGGCTCATGCTCAGCTTTGCATCCACCAGTACCCCCAGGTCCTTCTCCTCAGGGCTGCTTTCTCTCCATCCATTCTCTGCCCAGCATGTACTTGAACCTCATGATGTCCACATGGTCCCACTTCTCAAGCTTGTAGAGAAGTATGTGATATTTAAGAGTATTGTTGCTGACAGATAAACATATTTTTTAATCTTAAAAACCCAGCAGCACTTTTTTTCTTTTTGTATGGTAAATGATAGCATAAAGATGTTCTGGACATTGTTTGCAAAGAAAATGAGGTTAATTGCCTGTTTGTGCTCCTGTGTTTATTGCACTCATTAAAGCTCTCAGAATGCCCACAATATTCTGTAGTTAGCACATTAGTAGTGCCCTATCAGAGTCTTGAGCACAGTTTCACAGTGATAGTTTTTGCTTTCAGTGGCAGTAGTTTTCCAGATAAAGAAATGCTGTTGAGCTCAGAAAAAATCCTTGGAATCAGAATCACTTGCAAACTGTACAAGCATTTGTTTGACAGAATCAGGGTAGTCTTCAAATACCTATGTTCCCTAACTGCTTGTTATGTTTGAAAAGAAAAGAAAAAAATATTTTATTATCTTGGACTTAAAAAGAGGATAGAGACTTCTCAGTACAGGATTTGTGAAGGAATGCAATTTAGAACAACTTTGATCAAAAATAATTTTATTTTTGCTGTTTATTGACTCATATGACAGGTTTGCTTTTGTCTATTGCTTGGTAAACTGAAGCAATTGGAAACCATGTTGTATTTGATTTTGAATAAATCCCTTTCTTAAATAACCTGAGAAGCCTAGAATTGCCTACTTAAAGGCAGGTTTTAACATGCTGTGTTCTGGGTGCTCAGTGCTAGTAACAATTAGTTACCCTGTAGCTATTCAGAAGATGCCTGGCACATGTATTTTTGTAATATGCACATTAACTAGAAAAATGTTTGTTTACAATGCTGGCAAATCCTGCAGCGTGGTATAGACTAAGGTCACTCAGTTTTTAGGTAGGTCTACCCCTGTACGATATGAAACAGTGCTACAGTTCCAGACGCATTTGGCCAGCAAAACTGGCTGGGAATAATAATGAGGTAATTGTTCCCCACCCAGTATTATGTGGAAGAACAGGAGAACATTAACAAAGATGGGCTCTCCTCACTTGTTTGAGGTGCATCACATGACTGGGAAATTATTTCTCTTCATGGGTTTGGATTTTCATCAGTTTATTTTTGAGAAATTTTGCATGATTTTGGCCTTTTTCATAATTATGGACCAAAACTGCTCCATCACTGCTGTTCACTGCAGGACTCAACGTGTGTAACCTTGGCTTTGATTATTCAGTAGCGTCACTGAATGATTTCCTAGCCCTACTGAGCCTTGGTTTGCAGAAGGTTCCTGAGGCTCAGCGGTTCTGCTGCAGGCACACAGCCTGTATGTGCAGTACATGAAGGCGGCTTACAGAAGCCAAAAGGCTTTATGTCACTAGGTGATTTTTGTTATCCCATTGGTTTTATGTAGTACCTTATAAAGCAGATGCCCTTACTGTTTTCACAAGCTTGCAGCCTTTTAAATTTGTTATCTTTATTATTGAAAATATTCATCGATTTTTTTTTTCTTCTTTTCACAAAGATTTCTGAGTGAACCTTTAGCTTATTCTTCAATTGTTTAAAAACATTTTTCTTTCCTTTTTGAATGAAGGAGGGTGTGTGTTTGTGGGGGCATGCCTGCAAGTTTATGTGCTAAAAAGAGAAGCAAAAATGTCTGATGTCTATTACAGACTGAAATTGGATACTGCTTTGTGGGGCTGAAAAAATGGTTCAAACAGTTCGGAGTCACTGCTGAGAATTCTTGGTAAATGCTTGCAATACTTTAGGCTGCAGCTTCCCACTAAATCAGAGTTTCCTTAATGAATTTCTTGTCTTGACTTGAAAATTAGGTGGTAGAGGAAGAACATAGGAAATGTTGAGGTCAACTCAACTACTCACATGCCTCGTAACTTTCAGGTTTTCTGCGTTAGCTGGTGTGCTGGTTCCTAGTGGAGCTTCACAGTAGATATACACTGGAGATGTTTCAGTGTGAAGACAGCTTTATTTTGCAGAGAGGGCTAACCACTATCAGTATTCTTTTTTCTTGGTATTCTGTTTATGCCTGGAAAGCTTCGTGAACCATTTTTAGTTCCTGGATGAGAGGACTAGCACATTTTTTACTAATCCTTCTTGCAGAACAATAGAAAAAGCACACAGAATGTTGAATCATTTAAATGTTAGCATGTGTTTGAAACTTTTGTTTTATTCTACAGCACTGGCTACATTCTGCACTTACAATGAGAAAACAAAAATAACTATTCCCCATGCAGTGATAAAGGGAAGTTGCATCTGCTGCTTGCTTGGGTAGGCCAGATTGGGAGAACATAGTACGAACCAAAGTGTCAGCAGAAGGGAGACATCTCCTTTCTTCAGTTTCATTTACCATGGCGAGACTTGGAATTGAAAGGTGAATCAAAATCATTTTAATACTGCTCTCATTAGGTGAAGGGAATTTATCCCATCTCTTCTTTTAGAAGAAAGAGGGGGAGAAAATTAACATAGAGATAATACAAAGGTTAAAAAAAATCAATTTCCTGTTAATTTAAGACCCTTGCAAACCCTTATAGGCATTCAGGAAATATTTCTAAAGCAAGAATGGTATTTTTGGATACATATATAAACCAATCTTTTTTTTTTTCCCCCACAATGAATACAGTAAAAATATACAAGCCGAAAATGCTGTCAGAGTCATACATTTCCATCCTTTTGTGTAGCTTAAAAATACATTTTTCCTGTTGGTGCTATCTTTGTATTTCAAATAATTAAACTGTAACTCTTTCACAACCTGAGTCACACTCATTTGAAGAATGGATTTTCAAGTCTGTGACCATATCTAGCTATCGCTTTGTTCTTCGAAGCAGGAAAGGTGCTGAATGAACAAGACCCAGCTTTTCTGAATTCTTCAGCAACCTCAATTCTTGTGGATTTTCATGCTTTACCTACTCAGATCAGTCTTAACTGACTGGAAGTCTACAGCGATAATACCATTGTCATGCATATATCCAGGCTTAAAAGAGTGTAAGCAAGCTCTTACTGTGTCTCTTCACCTAGGGTCAGGTGAGTCTGGGTTGGGAATAATTTTGCCTTTGGTTTACTTAGTGCTTTGAGAGAATTAATAGTTTCTTCCAGTATTTTTTTCTGTGTGGGTTGTGGGGTATTTTTGTTTGTTTGTTTTGGTGTTTTGTTGTTTGGGTTTTGTTTTTTTTTTTTTCCTCAGGATATTAAATATGTAAAATTAGATAGGTTATCTCTTAATTCTGGCACTTTCAGAATGTCTTGTGAAAATTGGTACTGTTTCTCTCCTGGTATTATTCTCTGCACTTCTATAAAAATTAGTGTACTGAATTAGAAACATATGAGGAAACTGGGAAAGATGTAGTACGAGAGGTCCATGGTAATATATGAAATTAGTGAACTGCATAATGCATGTGATAAATAGATGTTTTCTGCTGTAAAACTGCTCATGTAAAATTCACATATTCTTCTCAGAGCAACAGTATTTTTATTCCTAGTGCTGTAACTAGACATGTCTTCCATTGGAAGGATATTTTGAAATACGATTTTCTCAGACCACCGTTGTTTCCTGATTACAGGCTGTTTTTTTATCCTGTCAGTAACATTGTGAAGTAACAATCTGATGAAGTCTGAGCTGAACTTTCATAGAGCAGTGAAGCTGAGGACGAGCCTCTTGTCCCCTTTCTGTCCAAAAACCATACCTATTTTTCCTAACACCTTGAAAAAGATACTATTTTCTTCTCTGCCAATGTGAAGCTAATGGAATTACGTTCACCTAAAAAGAGGCATGAAAGTCAAGCTAGTTGCATGGTGGCACAATCTGTGTTCAAGAAGAGGTAGTCAGTGATACTTCCTGGGAAAGGTTTGCCCTCCTGCGGCATCGGCTGCCATCCCCTTCATCCCTGGTGACTGATGAGTTGCCATTAGTTAATACTCTACTCATATCCTGCAACACAGATGTATTCATGGTTTCATGAGTGGTAACTTAGAGCATATAGTCTGATTGGAAATCTGCATATAAACAATGTAGCATGTTTTTCTAAATATCTGTCATTTTCTGTCATTTCCAGCATTCTCATTTCCTGAATAGATTAATCTTGTAGATCTGTGATTGCCTGTTTTTCATGCATAGCAACCTCCATGGCCTTTGAATCAAAGAGAAATGTGCTGCAGAAATACCTTTGTGTTTTGGGGGTATTCTTTTTTTCATAGATCTCCTCTTCTAAAACATGACATTGCTGGAGTGTGTTGGTTTGCTATGGAGCATATTTGCATAATAACTTCAATAAACAACTGAAAGTGATCCTCAGTACTGACCAAACAAAATATTAATAGTTTTTATCTGTGCATTTTTCATTTTTTTATTACTTTTTGAATCTTCTTTTCTAGAATAGATTATCTCTTTGCTAAAATAAATAACATGTCGCAAGTTGCTTTTATTGAACTCTCTTGTAATTTTAATGAACTGAAACATAATTAGAAAGTGTTTGTTATATTATGCCAACAAAGTACCAATCATGAACTGAAGACTGACATTGGAGGGGACAGTTTGTGATTATAACTGTATGTCAAGATCTTCATTAGGATGCACATTAACTGAACATAATTGACTGTAAGGCAGCTGGACAGTGGTAAAATATTTAGTAATGAACCTCTTCACTGCAGTAATTTCTGCCTCAAGGAGAACAATAAAACTGTTCATATTTTCTTTTAATACCCTTTAGTAAATGTTGCCATATTAGCAAGCAAAATGATGTGATCACATGAGGGTTTCATAGTTTCTGCATCTCCAGTTTGCTAGGGCTAGTAATTCCAAGACCAAAATTTTATGAAGGAAGTAGAGCAGAGAGTTCATTGTAGCTCTTGTGCCTGTTTCACTTCAAAATTTTAATTTTTAATTTTAATTGTTTAATTTTTAAACAAAAATAATAGCTGATTTTATTCCATTAAAAGTTGAACTCCAGTAGCAATTTTGAATTTGTTACAAGGAACAGTTCATCCTTCTATGAAATAACTGCTATCTCTCTGAACAGTGTCTTTATTTGGTCAGCATCTTTAAAAAAAAATATTTAGAATCAGGGGAAGTATCACATATGGTGTGGTTTTTCATTATTTTTATAAGTATTTCTAAGGTAAGTGATTGCACACTAAAGTTTCAGAGATACTTGATGGTGTCTAGCCATCAAATTGGTTTCATTTTTACATACCAAATGAAAATTTACTCTTTGAGTGGTGAGGTACTTAAAAATATATTAACAATAACACCTCAAGTTTATAGTGCATCATCTACTAGTTGTTTCAGAGTTATCTTCAGGATAATGTATTTTTGAAATCTGAATTTGTATGAACTTTTCATCGCATTATATCTGTAGAATATAATGGGCTATAGGCAACAAATTTATGTTTATTGGCTTTTTGGATTATGTAAGAATTAAACCTCTCAACAGCAAAGGAATGAAGATCTCAATTTTCTTTAGGAATCATAATTGCATAATTGCACATAAAAGGTCTGTTGTAACAAATAAGAAACAATCTAATAGCGTTGTGTTTATTACCACCAATTTCCACCATAATCTCCCTTATGCACGTTCATTATGAAGTGTTATCTGTGTAATATACTAGAGCATAGGAACGGCCGTAGTCACCTAAAGTATTTCTTGTTGCCTCTCTAGTTCTCATTACATAGATCTGTTGAGGCCTTCGCTTCAGACAGGCCTGTAATGTTCCTGTGTTAAATACAGAGCAAGTGAACTTCACCAGAGTGATTTCAGACCAGATAATCCAATTCTGCAGTGTGACTTCTGACTGGTTTTTGTTGCTCTTTGCTGTATTTTAAAACTTGATGGACAAAATTTATTCCTTCAGATGCAGCCAACTGTCATCAGTAATTTATTTTTTTATTCTTAGAGTGGTGTTCTAAGGCTTCAGAAAAGACATGTTACTTCCTTTAATTTAGATTTTTGATAACAGATAAATAGAATAGTCACCTGAAAAAGATTTGCCCTGGTATTTCATGCAGCTTGGTGTAAATAGTTCTATTTAGTGCAACAGTATGAAAACAACCCAAAAGGTGTTGGTTTTCCTCCTGCTTTTGTGCTTCCTTCAGCTCAGATATACCATCTGTTGGGTGTTTTCCACAGTTGTGGGTTTTTTTCTTAAAGTTAGATTTTTCTTTAACCCTTTATGGTTTTTGATGTGGTTTATTTTCACAAAGATACCAGATTATTTGCCTCAGTTCACTTTGTGATTTTGTGGCGTAAGAATAGAAAATAATAATAATCAGTACAAACAGACTTTCTTCTTTTGTAGTATGCAACAACATTTTGAGAGAACTCTCATTCTCAGTTCTCCGCTCTTTCAGAAATGTGTTGTTGCAATATGACTGCACATTTATGCACTCTTATGGCATCAACATAGTTAGGTCTGGAAAAATTCAAAGTAGGTGTCTTAATCTGCATGCTGAATATGTGTGGAATGGATTAAGAACAGGTCACAATGTGTGGTGTGCACAGCATGTGTCTGTGTAAGTAAATGTAGGAGCAATGATTAAATATATTTCTGTCTTTGATAATATATGACGGTATAGAATCACAGAATAGTTAGGGTTGGAAGGGACCTTAAAGGCCATCCAGTTCCAACCCCCCTGCCATGGGCAGGGACACCGTCCACTAAACCAGGTTGCTCAAAGCCTCATCCAGCCTGGCCTTGAAGACAGCCAACTCGGGGCAACCTGTGCCTCACCACCCTCTCTGTGAAGATTTTTCCCCTGATATCTAATCTGCATCTCCCCACTTTCATTTAAACCCATTACCCCTTGTCCTGTCAGTACAGGCCCTTGTAAAAAGTCTCCCCCCAGCTTCCTTTTACACTCCTTCAGGTACTGGAAGGCTGCTCTAAGGGGTCCCTGAAGCCTTCTCTTCTTCAGGCTGAACAAGCCCAACTCTCTCAGCCCTTCTTCATAGCAGAGGTGCTCCAGCCCTCTGATCATCTTCTTGGCTCTCCTCTGGACTCGTTCCAACTGGTCTATATCCTTCTTATGTTGAGGGCTACACAGCTGGACACAGCACTCCAGGTGGGGTCTTATAAGAGCAGAGTAGAAGGGGAGAATCACCTCCCTCGACCTGCTGGCCACACTTCTGCTGATACAGCCCAGGATACGGTTAGCTTTCTGGGCTGCCAGCACACACTGCTGGCTCATGCTCAGCTTTTCATCCACCAGTACCCCCAGGTCCTTCTCCTCAGGGCTGCTCTCGATCCATTCTCTACCCAGCCTGTAGTTGTGCTTGGGATTGCCCCAACCCATGTGCAGGACCTTGCACTTGGCCTTGTTGAACTCCATGAGGTTGGCAGTGGCCCACCTCTCCAGCCTGTCCAGGTCCCTCTGGATGGCATCCCTTCCCTCCAGTGTGTTGACCACATCACACAGCTTGCTGTCATCAGCAAACTTGTTGAGGGTGCACTTGATGCCATCGTCCATGTCACTAACAAAGATGTTAAACAGGACCGGTCCCAACACCCACCCCTGAGGAACGCTGCTCGTTACTGGTCTCCACTCAGACATTGAGCCATTGACCACCACTCTCTGAGTGCGACCATCCAGCCATTTCTTGTTCCATTGAGCGGTCCATCTGTCAAATCTATGCCTCTCCAGTTTAGAGACAAGGATGTCATGTGGGATGGTATCGAAGGCTTTATGCAAGTCTAGGTTAATGACATTCGTTGCCTGTCCTCTATCCACCAAGGTCATGAGCCCATCATAGAAGGCCACCATATTTGTTAGGCATGATCTGCCCTGGGTGAAGCCATGCTGGATGTCACCACTCACCTCCTCATTCTCCATGTGCCTTTGCATGGTTTCCAGGAGGATCTGCTCCATGATCTTGCCAGGCACAGAAGTGAGACTGAGTCGCCTGTAATTCCCCGGGTCCTCTTTTTTTTCCCTTTTTAAAGATGGGGGTTATGTTTCCCCTTTTTCAGTCAGCGGGAACTTCACTAGTCTGCCATGACCTTTTGAATATGATGGATAGAGGTTTCACAGCCTTATCCGCTAGTTCTTTCAGGACCTGTGGATGTATTCCATCAGGTCCCATGGACTTGTGCACCTTCAGGTTCCTCAGGTGTTCCTGAACCTGATCCTCACTGACCATGGGCAGCTCTCCATAATCCCAGTCCCTGCCCTTGCCTTCCATGACTCTGGGAGTATGGCTTTTGCCCTTGACAGTGAAGACCGAGGCAAAAAAAAAATCACTGAGCATCTCGGCCTTCTCCATATCCCAGGAATTCAGCTCTCCCGTTTCCTTCTGCAGAGGGCCATAAAAATATTTGAGTTTTTTTAATAAGATGTCCTGACACTTGGGTGTTGAATTCTTAGGAATTTTTCATAACAAATTTCTAGGGTTTTAATGTATTCCTTTTTTATTACATCTGTGTATTACTGTATAACATTATCAGGCTTTCCTTAGACCATACTCAGCCGATAGTTACCTGTGAGAACTATGTAGGAATGGAAAAAGCTGTTCTCATGGAAGTCAGGGGAGCTGAATTCTCCTCTACCCAAGGAAGCTTTGGAAGGATTATGTAAAGCTCTTCTTCCTCTGTTTCATCCACTTCATCGTTGTGAAGACCTGGTATGATACATGTCCCAGCATGGGACTCCTTCAGCACAAGGACCTTTCACAGGAAACACAGACAGCATTAAATTCTGTTAGGATTCAAGCCATATTGTATCCCTTTAAACCATCAGTGAAAGCTGAGTCATGGAAATCAAAAGGAGTTGCAGCATTTGAGAAAGAAAAAAATATAATAGGTGTTACCCTAGAACTTTCTTTTCAATAGCTCCCAGAAAAATAGCTCCTTAAAACATGTTACTCCTTTGTGCTTGTGTGAGAGTGGTACCCTTCGAAACACTGTATAACATTACCTTGAAGAGACAACCTAAATATTAGCGTTCGTGTTAAAGAAGCAATCTAATTTCTACTCACTTTTTTTGAATAACAAAGGGAGAGTGAAGAGACACGGATTTTTCCTAACGTGGAGAAAAAAGTGAGCTTTTAATCTGCTGTCTCTTACTCATCCCAAGAGTAACTGTCTTGATTCAGTGCTTGAAAGATTGGCCTTTTCTTCAGATACACTTATATTCTGTCTAAATGAATGAACAAAAACCCCAGAAAACAAACAAAACACCCACCCCAGAAAATGATGGAAATTTCAAAAAATAGCTTACGGCATGACATTAATGCTTTTGCAGTCTTATGTCTGTCAATTGCCCAGTGTTTATTCTGTTTGTTCACTATTACTCATTTTTCTTATGGTATTCTTGCTGTACCAATATTATGATAATCTCTTTAAATAGTTGATTCTGAACGACCTGATTTTTAAACTGCTGAGCATTTATTGCTCATACTGAAAAAATCTGGTTAAGAAAATGTCTGTCCTGCAACTGTGTGGGGTGAGGATGTTTGTAGTTGTGTATTTATATCTGTCTGTCTCTTGTAAATGCTCTCTTGTCTGCTTTTACTGAGATTCAGGATTGCTCTTAATTTTGGGGTTCTTATTCTTGGATTTTGTTTCCTCTTTTCCTATGAGAAATAGGTTAGTTATACTTTTGTTCTTGAAAGAATAACATCATGTTAAGAAAAAGAAATAAAAGGATGGGTGGAAAAGGACAACTTCTGAAATTTTCAGTTGACAATTTAACTGTTACTAACTTATTTTCCAAGACCATGATTTTATCCCCAAATAAATAAATAGAAAAAAGACAATGAAGAATTGCAATAAATGCAATTTAAATGCTGCTTTCTTATTTGGTATTGTGTCATTCGTAGTACACTTAGATTTGTGAAAGTAGTCTGTCAGTATTTTTTGTTTACATTAAATTTGCATATTTTAATAATGTGTTTCATATTAACATATATTTGGATAGATTTATGTTAGTATCTTGAAATGGGTTTTAGACAGCAAAACCTGTTCTGTTAACAGGTGATTTAATATGACATTCTTACATCCTGTTGAAACGAAGTGTGGGAGTTAGTACTTAGTGCTATTAAATTTATCAGCGATATAGATAAAGATTGTATTAAAAGTTGCTTTGTCTAAAGCTATAGGGCAGTAGTTCTTAGGAGAAAGATATGCTCTTTCATTAATCGTGGGACAATTTCTTGAGAAATTCTTGCATTTTTCTGTCAAGTTGGTTCACAGGCTATGGATATGATTTATACTTACAAAGCAAAGGGCAGCTTTTTCCAACATAAACAATACGGGCAAACACATAAGTACTAGTTAGTGTTAAGACATTATATGATTACATAGAGAATTCTCTCCTCAACCTGTCTTTCTGGGTACATGTTACGTACTTATGCCAACACTACAAGTACTTTTGCATGGTTCCATGCACAGCACTGTATATATCTAATGTTTGTTTATTAAAAATATGAAACTTCTAGCAGGGGCATATTTTTCATCACCTTCCCATGCTTAATAATCAAGTGCTAAATCATTTATAAGTAAATCAACAAACAGAATCAATAAAATAGAATTTTTAGTAGCCTACTCTTTCAGATGAACTGTTGTTTGAGGAAAATAAACTATTTTTTTTCCATCTGTGGAAAATTAAATTAATGTATGTCTGAATTTTGTTTTAGTTCTGGCAAAGATAGATTTGTAAGGGGAAACTATTTTCTTTATTTTCATAGAGAATATCTATGAATGAGCTCAGTGAACAGTCAACAATTATTGCTGGACCTAGATTTCATATTGTATAGTTTCTTTTCCATGATTTTCCATATGAAGATGAACACAGCTGTTGTGTATACAATATAACAAATCTAGGTCAAGCAGCCAGATTGATGATGTCTGGCATATAATCATGGACATTAAAATAGCATTTCATTTTCTTTCTTTATGTGGTTTCTATACATAATATTATATAGTTTACAGGAAGGCAGTGTTAGTTTATGTTATAATTTTGCATCCAGGAAATACTGTAATCATGAAGCACTTCTGTGGTATGATGATAAAAATTGCCATGTAGACTGCATAATCCCTCTTCAGATTGTAAACAGAAGTGTTCATCTAGTTAATGTTTCTCTGAACAGTTACTTCTCCATCTGAGTTTAAAAGAAAATAAATTAATCTTTCACTGGAGATACTTAATAAGTATTTAAGTCAAAAATAGTAAACAAAAATGATCACAAATAGAGGTTTTTACCCCTTGGCTGTGCTTATTCTAATCAACATCAAATTTTAATTCAGTAGGAAAGCATTCAGTAGGTAATATTTTTCACAAAATGCACAAATTCTCTTTTTTTTTTTTTTGTGGTGGAAACAAAGTTTCAGTGAAGAATATTATGCATGCACCAAATATATTTTTTTTATATAGGGTGTTATTAGTATGACATTTAATATTTAAATAAGATAGTCCAAAGTAAATCTTTGTATATATGTGCAGTATTTTTGACGTATTTGGAGTTACACGTGCTTTATTCATCATTTGATCTGGTGTTTAGATAAAGGAAGAGAAAGATGCAGTTTTTCTAGTTTTCTTAAGTGTTCTTTTTCCTCGAATCACCTTGGTGAGTCTTTACATATGTTTTTTTGGAGGATATATGTAATATTCTCTATACAAGGAATCTCAGGGGTGTGCATAATGCCTTGTCCAGCTCTAATGTACGTCTTTTTACGCACATTTGAAGGGGGTATTTCTAATACCTATGTGGGGGGGAGGGAGAGAATAACCTAGCTTACAGGGACCACTGCAAACATGTAGTGGAAAAAAATAGCGCCAGTTTGTGTTATTTCTACCCAAATCACCATTTAGTTCTAACCAGGCAAACTTTACTCTCTGAAGAAATTTTAAGATCATACCTAGGAAAATACACAATTTTCTTTCAATGTGACACTAGAAAAAAAAAATAATGATTTGGTTGTTTTGAACTGACTGTCCCTCTGCACCCCCGGTGGAAATACAGATTATGTCTTTGAGTCACAGGGGCAGTGTATGGGTCCAGAGACAACTGAGTCCCAAATACTAGCTAATGTGATCTAGTGAGTCTGGAAATGACTGTTTCATTTGGCTTAAGGCCATGGATCATTCCCTCGCCCTTACATTTAACAGTATAGAAATAACTGGTGTATCTATGCAATTGTTTTTATCTTCTCCTTGTCTTGCAGATTATAGAATCTGAGCAATATATGTCTTAAAATTTATAATGGATAGTTTGCAGCCATTATTCTGCAGTGATTTGGTCAAGGATATCTCCAGCCTCATGGTTTTCCTGTCAGAGCACCAGTGGGATGCCAGAAGACAGAAGGACTCTTAATGTTTTCGAATATTTAAAATGAGAGGTAGTTTCATGATTTATTCATTTGGTATCAGTTATGATAAAAATACCAGTATGTGTGATAAGAGATTTAATTAATAGAGTGTTAAGGGAAAAGGATGTATTTCGGAAAGAGTAGCAGACTTTTGTAGGGAGTTAACTTTTCACCAATGAATTTGGCTTTCTTGATGAGATGATAAGTTTGGTTGATAAATGGTGGTGCAAATACAGCATATTTTAGCCTTTCATTTCATGCCAGCCCATAGCCAATTGCTGATCATAAATAGTTTTTAAATTGCAGAATCAATTGCTGCATAAGACACTAAGCGTTTTGGGGGGACAAATTTGAAACAAAGGAGAAAAAGGAATCAGTAGTAAGTCTTTAAATGAGGCTACTTCTGAACTTCATTAGTTCAGCATGAACATCAACAGTGACAACAGAGTAAATGAGCTATTTGAAGGACTAAAGCAAGGTAATAATGATTGTGGTTTTATTTTACCTCAGTACAAAACAGTGGCAGAACTAATATTCGATTGTGGTTGCTCTTTTTAATGTGGGAAATAAAAAGTGTGAAGAAAAGAATACTGAAACTGAGATTTTGGTAGGAGAAGATGACATAGAGTTTCATACGCATCAGAATACATTTGGGTTATCACAGACGTGATTGAGAGGGGGTTTGCTAACTGTGTCTAAAACACTTAGTAATAAAAGGCTTTTTAATTTAGCAAAGCAAGTTAGAAGAAGCTGAAGCCAGAAATTCAAATTAAATATGTGGCAAATACTTTCAGTAGGGAGGTGATTAACCGCTGGGACAAATTGCCAAGAGAAACAAGTGATTTTTCCATCACATGAGGTTGTCAAATTAGAACTAAATAACTCTCAGGAAATTATTTGACTCTTGCCAAGAACAAATTATTGGTCTCAGTACATTGTTAACTAGATGAAATTTTAAAGCAGGTGGTTGGAATAGCAGATCAAATAATTCTTTAGTTATATAATGTAAAATCAGAAGGAATATTTTCTCTCACATTTGTTGAATCATCACATCAGAAACTTCATTGCAACATGGTACAATTTAAAGTTGGAAGAGTATTCTAATCTCATGGCACATTCCCATTCATGCTATACCTTATTCAGGAGATACTCTCTTGTTATCTATTCAGTCATGTCTGGTTTCAATGATGAGCTGCTTATTTATGATTTTTTTTATTTAATTAAGTTTTGGAGAAGCAACTGTTGAGAAAGAGGCCATAGCTTTGTCAGTAAAACTACACTCAGTAATTTACTCCAGTGTAAAAGTAGGAAATACTGTCTTATTGGAGCAGACTCACCAAGCATCAGCAACATGTATGTAATACTGGTGTGCTGGGTCAAATGGGAGGGGCACGCCTGTAAACTTAGGGAGCAAGCTTAGTTACTATGGATGGCACGCACACAGCTTACTGCAATATGCAAGCATGTGATGCAGAAATAATTGAGAGAATTAGTGCAGAAATCCTGTGATCCCTTTTCAACTCTCATTTTGTGATTATGTGTGTATTTCAGTTGACTATTATTGGATTTTCTTCAGTACTTCCACCTAAATGCTGCAGTGTAAGTTAAGAGTCTTTAACTGGTTGAGATTCCTTGAAGGAGTGTCTATTAAGTACATGAGAATATTTAAATGGCAGGTGATGGTATTGTATTAGCAATCACTTGGGAAATTACAGGTTGAGTTAGTCTGTTGCCAAGTGTGATTGTGTGATTTAGTAGATGCCTCATGTCTGCAGTCCCTGGACATGAAGTGGGAGAGCCCTGAGCAGAATACTGTGGAGTTTGATCTGCAGTGATGCTTCAGTAGGCATTGTAAAACTGTTTTGAGTCTCAGTTTCACTGCAAGGGTTTTAATAACAGGGCTTAAGTTCTCAACCATTTAAGTTCAGTGCATTATTTCAAATCTAGTATTATACGTTTCAGAGGTGCAACAGTACTGTGCCATGTTAAAGGGAAAGTGATGCAAAGTGAATAGGATTCATCTGGCAGCCTTAGCAGTCACATACCTGTGCTTTCCAAGCTATTAGGAAAATTAATAAACTCACTCCTTGAATTAATGTATGGGCTTGCCGGACACCATCGGACATAAATTTTGAAGCTGAACGATATTTACACTGCTATTTGTACTGTAAAATTAGTAAAGGTTATTAATTCTATCTGGTCCTCATATTGTCAGTTTTATACCATAATTACATGCACAGACACACACAACCTCTTGAGAGGAGTGCTGAAACGCAGGTACTTAACAGTACATGAAGGGCTGAAGCAAATGTTCACAAGTTACCCTATCTGTCAGTTTTACATTTTTTTTCCCTTCACCTGTTGGTCCTCTTGCTCATCTTGATGGCAAGATAGAATCAGTACTTTATCTGTCCTTACGCAGTACCACTGAGAGCATAAGGAGTTTCTGGCCCACCTTTTTAAATGCAGAATCCCACAGTGACAAAATCAGACTCATTTCATTGTCTGTAGTACCTCTAGATCTCTGCTGCAGAGATTTTCAAGCTGCCCAAGATTCTTTAAATACCACACTTCCTCAGCATTTAAAAGATGGTAGTGAAGGAGCAGTAATTCTCTTACCAGTCATGGCATCTTCCTGAACAAGATATAAAATGTTTTCGACAGTGCCATCATGTGCACATGCATGATGGATATTATTGTGAGTGAAGGGGTGTGTGTGGAAACAGGGGAATGGAATAGAATTGCAAAGGTATGACTAAAAGGTTTTGTATGTGTTTTCACAGTCTATTTTCTTTTTTTCTTGTTTTGTTTTGGTGGGGTTTTTTTTAGAATATATTGTAATTTTTTTTTCCTGTTGTGAAATGCAGATTCCTCCAAAGTCATGTGTGTATGTTCATTTACTTTGTGGGTTTTCTGTTCTGTTAGAAGAAGTTTTCAGCCTGCAACTCACTGCTGGAAGAGGTTTTAGTAACTATTTATTTTTAATAACCCATTTCATGAGTTTCCAAATCACTTTTAGGGCAAGATGCTCCTCAGACTGAAGTCAGTACAGGAAAATAAAATTTGAGCATACCTTTCTATTATTGAGTCCACATTTTTGAAATGTCTTCCTGTTTGAATCATAGGTCTTTGTACTGCTTTGGTTACAGTGGTAAATATATTTACTTATCTTTAAAGACTCTACTTTCTACAGAGCAGCTAGCAGGGCAGAAGGTGTCCCAAATTAGGAATACCCAGTATTTCATCACTTCATGTGCCCTTATTATTATAAGAGGTGTACTGAAGAACTAAAGGAAGATCCAAATTTGCAGTTCTTTTCTTTTTTTTGGCATTTACACCAGGGTAACTGATAGTAGAACATCCTGTAGAAATTAAAGATGAAAATTCATAGATTTTTCAGTGTACTTTCCACCATACATTTTCATCTTTTAAATCTCCCCAGAGAAGATGCCTCCACTGCCTGTGTTATGACATTATACTGTGAACTTTATTAGAGATCTTTAACTATGAGTCTTTATACCATCATACTATTTTTATAGCATCAGACTGTTTTTAAAACATCATATTATTATTAATGTTTTTCTGCATTGCTTTATATCTTCACACTTTTAGCCTTTGGCTTAGATGCTCTGGGTTTATCCAATTGTAATGACCGTTGTACCCAAGTCTGTACTCTGGTGTAAGACAGAGGAGCAGAGATATAGTAAACAGATGTATTAGTTTTCAAATCTTGTTTTAAGGTAAGATGGGCACATTTTTTGTACATTACATTTTTATAGATTGATATCCCATGGCAAGTACTTGTAGAAACGGCCCAAAGGCTGTTCTACAACCATCAGTATACATAGTTTGCCATTCTTTAATATGACTGATTACTAACCAAAAAATATCCTGCATTATCAATGAATTTTAATTAAAAATAAATTGTGGGGACAGGAAAATTTAAACAAAAATGTCATTTCATCTTGCTGTAGAAAACCCAGTTTCAGTGATATTTTTAGGATTATCAGTGAGAAGACATCAGTCTATAGCAACAAGAATTTAACAGAAGTGTAATCATGAGAGTGTTTTCGGTTGCTTAATAACAGGGTTTGTTAAGCTGCTATATAGAGCAAAAATGTTTCAAAAATATATTTATTAATAATAAATAGTTACTTGATGACAATGAGCCTTGACAATAATTTTATTTGGATAATTGGTCATTGGTGATAGGTGCTAATTAGCAGTTGTCAGTGGTAAATAGAATCATCATGGAAAACATAGATTACAAGTATTTTCTAGTGAATATTGCCTCCGAAATACTAGGGGAGCCTGTGTTTTAAATCCTATACACCCGTGTTGTGTACCTATTAGAGGAAATGAATGGTGCACACCACATCGTCAGTTCTTTCCAACTACCTTATTAAGATTCAGCAGAATGTAAAGTGCTAATAATAAAAACGTACTCTACTATTTCTTCAGCTGCTTCTCAAAATGTTGTACTCAGAGTAATTACTTATTCTGCCTTAGAGGAAATCATATTTGAATGAATCACATCATTCAGACTGGATTTGAATTTTGGACAGTATAGATACTGCGAATATTTACTGAGAAAACTTGCAAACAAATGTGATGGAATGTAGTAAACAGTGAAGTTCTGCTTCAGTTCTTACAGTTTACAAGAAGTCTTCAGGTAAGCAGTCTCTCCAAGAATATTCTATTAGAGGAAAATGCTCCCCAAATCACCTGTCAAATGGATGGGCATCCTGCTCCCCACAGGATCCTGATACAGTTTTGTGAGAGTGTTATTAGGATCCTGCCATTGGGCTCATTCCATCTCAAGTGGAAACACTTTCACATAGTTGTCACCTCAGAACTTTCGCTGGGAATTGTCATCCTGAATGCAGTAAACGGCATTTGTCATTTTTGTACCCCAGCTTTGGCAGGTTGTGATATGTCTTCCCCTATACCATTAAATCTAAAAATCTAGACAAAGGATTGCCTCCATACCCAGCTTCAAAGTGTTTAAAATGCCAGGAACTCTAGAGATGTATCAGTGACCTAATCATGATGTTCTTCAGTCCTGCACTTTCCAATATATATGCAGATTTTGAAAGAAAGATGAATATGCTTAACATCTTTTTTTAATTTAGTTCCACCCTCTTTATACTTTATCTGTGATGGGAGTCTGAAACTCTGGGGTTGTGTGCAGGCTTCATATTTCACTCCATGGGTATTATACTAATCTTTCAGGTTTTCTGCATCCAACCCTTTTTCCGTGTTTCAGAGACCATGTCCATGAGAGCCTGATCTGGCAATGTACAAATAGTTATTGGACTAAAGAATAATAGAACTGGCTTAATTTCAGTTTAGGGTTGTTTGGTGTTGGTTGTTTTAGTGTTTTTCTTTGTTTTGTTTTGGTGGGGTTCCCCCCCCCCAGTAAGGTATTCCTGGTGTTGGAGAGGATGAAGACCTATTCTGAAACTCAGAAATTCAAGTTCAAAACAGTGACCTTGACAGTCTGCCACTTTAAAAGGGATCGTTGCTCTGTGTATCTTGACCAGCAACATGTTTACTTCAAGGTCTCAATCACATTTTTGGGCTGAAAGCATCTTTGTTTTAGCAGTGATTAATTACCTCTGTGAAGATTCTCCCATGTCAGTAGAGACTCCAAACATTGGAGTCTCTCTGGCACCAAATGTCTGGGGGGGGGCGGGGGGGGGGGGGGGGGGGGAAAGGAAAGGAAGAGTCCTGATACCACTCTTTCCCCACTGGTAAAATGGTGTGATGCTCTTTCCTGAACAGTGGACTCTGGCAAAGATGTCAAGTGTACTGATGTACATTTCGGAGAATGACAGTTATAGGATAGTTTCGGGTTAGAAGGGACCTTTAAAGGTCATCTAGTCCAACACCCCTACCATGGGCACAGACAACTTCAACTAGATCAGGTTGCTCAGAGCCCCCTCCAACCGGACACTGAATGTTTCCAGGGATGGGGCACCGACCACCTCTCTGGACAACCTGTTTGAATGATTCACCACCCTCATTGTAAAACATTTCTTCTTTATATCTAGTCTGAATCTACCCTCCTTTAGTTTAAAACCATTACCCCTTGTCTTATTGCAACTGGCCCTACTAAAAGTTTTGTCCCATCTTTCCTATAAGCCCCCTTGAAGTACTGAAAGGCTGCACTAAGGTGTCCCCAGAGCCTTCTCTTCTCCAAGCTGAACAATCCCAACTCTCTCAGGTTTTCTTTAGTTTCTGTGGTTCAAAGTGAATAGACTGAACATCCTTCTAGTTTTGACTTTCTTTTGCCAGAGCCTCTCTATTTAGTTGCATAGATTGTTTGGATGCTGAAACAACTGAATTTATTTCCGGGGTTTATTTTGCTGGTTTTGTTTATAGGGCTTGTCTTCTGCAACAGTGGACTGTTACCTGTTTATAAGTGTATATCTGGTATAGCTCCTGATGTTTTATTTGCCTGATCATCCTTCCTGATGGAGTAGTGAAGAGCTCTGCAAGATCTCCCTGTGGGTAGCACATAGTGGATTTAGGGATCAGTCCTCAGTTCCACCTACTTTTTTTAAGTTAATAGTGATAAATTCCTTTCTTTGGATGGATATTTCACTTCAGTGATCTCAGAGATCAGAGTTTGTAGTTGACCTTGAAGTTCAGTATATACATCACTGTCTTGGAGCTCAAACTAATGAGATGTGTCAGGCTTTCTGTCCATGTGTAAAAAGGACCTCGACTACAAAGAATGTACCCCAAATGCATATTTTGCAACTGTAGACTGTGGCTCACTACAAACCACTAGCCTATTTGAGGAGTGCTGCACCGGTCACCAAATAACATAATCAGGGGTTTACACCTGTAATGACAGTTAAGTAATTGTAAACTCTGTGAGCCACTGCAAACAGGAACATAAGTGGAAGGTGAAGAAGGAGGAGATGAATCCTGAAGTCAGTGTATTTGGCTGGAACATTGACAAAGTCAGACCACCTTCAGGGGCCCTGCAAAACATACTTGTGAACTGCAGTCAAAGAAACCAATAATATTTCCTCTAGTATGTTAACATAGTCCATACCTTAACCTAAATATTAGATTAGTGGTGGGTTTTCCCTTTGAGCCTTCAGAAAACTTTAGTCTCTGTCATCTTTCCTTCAGGTTATTCCTTTCCAACTGAGAGAGGGGGAGAAATCTGGATCCTTGTGGCTGATTCTTTATATATGAATATGGTGTATATACATATTTACACACTCCTCCCCCGCATTTGTCTGTGATATGTTATCTTCAGGAAACACCCTTTATTTTCTAACTAAGGCTGTGGATTTTATTTAAGCCAAGGCTGCCTATCTTTGCCCCAGTGTATGTGCTAGTTCTTCTTACACTTTTCCCAGGCAAGCTGTCTCTTTTTACATTGCCAGGATGAGGCCTTTCAGGAGGAATCCTTGTTTGTCCATATGACAACAAAGTGAGCTAAAAATCAGCTGTTTCAACAGATTGTCTTACTGGATAGCTAACCGTGTGGGAAGCAGTTTGTCTGCTGAACTGGAGCCACCTTAAATTAACATAGCTGTCTTCTTTTCTTCAGAATGGCTCCATCCCTAGCATATGGAGGCTGCACATCTAGCTGCCACCCAGAGCTTCATTCTGAAATCCTCCAAACTTTACAGACCTGCTGAGGTGATGCTGCTTTTGCAGGAAACCTTTTTCAGTCCTTATTCAACTTTTAATCCTGAGACTTCTTCAAATGTTTGATGTTTTGTGTGGACTACTGCTTAGAGCCACTGCTGTGGAACAGAACATTGTGAAAGAAAGATCGCTTCTCTAGCGGTTCTTCCTCCGGTGATTTATCTGATTATAAATTTACAACTTTTCCTTCTTCCCTTTGAACATTTTAAACCTAAGACCTGGGCAGGGTTCTGATTCAGTACCCAGTGATGTGGAAAGGTGGGGACTGGTACTTGTTTGCCTTGTGTGCTTCTGAAGCAACATGGGCATATGGACCCTACACTGGGAATACACAGATAGACCACATAATTTCAAACAGGAAGGGAAGAGTGAGTAACCTTTCTTTTACTCTGCTGCAGGATTATAAATGAGAAAGAAAGGGAATGTGCACATTACTCCAAAGTTAGAAGAGATCCTCTGGGCTGTTCAGTTTGTCTCATCTCGTGTACTAGCAGAAGGGAGTGATGGTAACTGAAAGAGGTCAGCATATGCTCCAGCTAATCATGGCTGTCAGTAGAGCTCTTATAATGCTGTGATAGGGTACTTTGATATCTCAAAGATGTACTCTCTGAGTTTCTCTGTAGGCCATGTAGGCTGACACAGTTCAGAATATGTGTTTGAACAATTCCTGTTCCTTCCTAAAGCTAAGCAAAATCGGGATCCAGATTACTTATGCTTTAGTTCACAATTTAATGTTGTGTCCTAAAGAATTTATTTCTTTCATAATAGACTATTTAAAGGCAAGTGGCAAGTGCAGGAGTGTTCTCCACATAAATGCCTTTAATTGCTTCCATAACATATAGAGCATGCATTGAATTTTGTATTTAAAAGCAAACAGAATACATTTGAATCTTTATTTAAAATGAAGTAACTTAGGATATTATGGGTATACACATAACATTAATATCAACGAACATCTGCTTGTTTTGTAAACAATTATGTGTAGATGCAGTAAGTTAATCTTCAGTTTGAGGAAGAAAAGTTTGTATTTCACCATAGCAGTTTCTCTTGTACGAGTAACAAAACCAGCAGAATTGTATAAAATACAGCGTATAGTAGATCTTAATGGAGTTATGAAAGTGTAATACCTTTCTTTTACATTATGTGACTGGGAGAGGAGTCTGACATTTTTAACATCATTGGACTGAAGGCATTTTTTTTTTCTCCCCTTTTATTTTTAGCTTGAGTAAGAGAGGGACAGATTCAAATGGGAGACCTCAGAGCACTTACTGGCCTGAAGGCATGTTTCCTACTGAAATAAGCACATGTTCAGCAATAGCCTTAAATTTCAAAGCTCTTAAAGTAAAGCTCTTAAAGTTCAGACACTTATGTAGAAATTCATGTCTATTTATTTATTCTTCTAGTTGATACTGTTCACATCTTTACCTGAGCATGGCTTCAGTTACTTGCTGTACAATTCTGTATATGTAACTGTGTAGATGTGCAGATTGTCTTACTTCTCAGACCTGAGATTATTTAATACATTGTACAGTCGTAGTCAAAATGTTTTCTTTCACAAGTTTGTTTGCCTAATCTATGCATAATTATCATTGAAGCCCAAAGTAATATTTAAAATATAATGAAATGATACATGTGTAAGAAGATATGATTCCATCATTCAAGATGGATGAATGAGAGGGACAAAGCTACTACAAATTGAATCTGAGCATAATCGTCCTAGGGAATGCACTTATGTAATAGAAAAATAACAACAGGAAATTTGTTAGAGACAAATTAGAGAGTAGGAGCTCAAAAATAAATTCACTAGAGGCCTTCAGAAGCCGTATGCTACATTTGCCAGAGAAAAGTAAATAACAAGTAAGAAAAAAAATTGCCAAAAGTGATATTAGCATTCTATCTAAAGATTCTAATTACGTGGGTTTTTAAACAAAATCATCATAAAACAAAATAACTACTCAATGCTGTTGGAAAGAATTTTTTATTTTCAGTTCAATGGAATTTTTAAGTACTATTTTTGCTAGTCAGGAATGATTGACATGTAAATAGGTGTTTAAAGAATTTGAAGAAAATATAAACCATATCTTTACAAAAGTAGGATTAATACTGAATCGCATACATATATTTTCGGATGATTTAAGACTTTCCCTCAAAGGATCAGATTTTTGGTTTTGTAATTTATTTTATTTTAGTGGAATGGCACTGACTTACACCAGATGGAATCTGTCACAATTTCCTGTAGTAATCTTCAAAATTTGCTGCAAATCTTTAAGTAACATGGAGAAAGATAAAGTTTGCAAAATATTCTGGTCTAATGTGTTGCCCAGAATGGCAGACTAGGTTTAGTGATGCACCTGCTGCGAAAGGACCCTCTCATTGTTGAGAATCTTCCTAATTTCTGTATTGAGGGCATTTATAACATATAATCAATTAAGGCTTTCATGAAAAATGTGGTTTTCTCCTCATGATAATAAATGATTTTGTCATAGTGTAATAAAGAAAAGATCCAGATTCCTTCTGAAGCCCGTGATTTAAAGCTTCGCTCTATAAAAGGCTTTAAAGGATAATAGTGATGGAATTAGCCCCATTTAGTCTAGGCTTAAGAGAGAAGCTTTTCTGTAAGCACGGCTAATGTATATACTTTACAAAATTGCTGTTAGGGGAAAGAAGAAAAAAAGGCGACTGATGCAAAATTTTATATAACTTGTGTCACATAAACCAACCAAGTATTTATGAAATTCATATGCTGTATGTGGCTGTTGAAGAGGTTTGGAGAGGAGTAGTCGGTGAAGTCTGCACTAGTACTTTGTGGTTTGAATGACAAGCATGTGGCTGGATTTGCAGCTGCAATGCCCTTCAAGCATTTTGTAATATTTTACTTCATTTTAGTGGCTTCTTGATTCTACTCTTAACTATTTGCGATAGCCAGTAGTTTCTGTTGCTGAAAGTTCTGTTCATTGATGATATTCACTGTTATAAAGGCTATCACTTCACAGCAGTTTTTTCTGAAAAGTACGCTTCCTCCCTAGGATTCAGTGATCCAGAGCAGCATTTAGCAAAACTAATCATTATATGATGGGAAAGTGATTGCTTAAGGCATCATACCATGTATTTTGCTATTTTTTTTCCCCGCATAAAGCATGTATAAATGTTGCTGCTTCATCAGTCCTTTGCCTCAGAAATTTTCTTCAACATCAGCTGATTTCTGTGACTCTGAACACCAGAATAATAGCTCAGCAATATGATGTACTGGATTATTATTTCATTGGCAAAGGGGTTGCCTAGCGTTATGGCAAATTCCACAAAACCTGAACTATATTCCAAATAAACATTTTGTGGCAGGCCACATAAGCCCATGTTCCTCAAATTTCAACTGTAGATTGTCACTGGTCCACAATCTGCAGCACGTATGCGCAACCACACTGCAGTAAAATTTTACTATTATCTCCCTGCAGCTGTAGTGATTGTTTGCACAGAATTTTGCGGTGTGATGTGAAATTACTCCAAAGAGCCTGGAAACTACTGATTTAAGTTTTTCAGTAGGATTGATGTGTCACAGTTGAAATATAGGTAAGTTGTTTGCTTTCCATTTCATCACATGGAGGATACACAATTTGAGTAGACAGTTTTCCATACTTCCGTGACTGTACTTGTATAGGACTGTGAATAATTAGCGTAACAATAGTATGTTATCTGTAATACTGTGCCAAGTTGTCATGTATGTTTCATTGTTACCTAGGGATAGGTAAGTGTGCTGAAGAGCAGAGTACGAGCAGTATGCACTGATGTTAGGAGAGGATACTGATCTTCCTTAATTAAATTAGTTTAACAAATTTTCAGCAGAGAGTGCTTATACTTCCATGTAATATAGTCGTTACCTTATGTGTACCTGATTTTTCCAAGGAGTATCGCAAGTGCACTCACTGTTCCTTAATGTTATATTTTGCATTTGGATCTCTGATTTAGCTGACAAATGTGAAAAAGCACATGTTGCCAGAGAACTTTCAGGAGACAAGCTGTGAAGTCTAAAGAACACAGGTTATTCCAGCTAAGGTTGGCACTGACTTCTCTTTAAAAGTTTTTCTCCTAGCATGTAGTTTTTGAACTTGTACCTGCAGAATATAGGTTAGCATTCTTCTGATACAGATTTTTATTTTCCAGTTTTGTTGCGCAGAGATGAAAATACAATGTTTAATTTAATTCATCCTCTTCTGATCAGACGCTGAAACAGTTGAGAGCACACCAGACAGTTGGAGAACAAGATTACATCCTAATTGCACCATTTTGGTGATATGTCAAACTCTGACTGTGAGGTCATGTAAATTACTACAATGGAAGGACCTGTTAAAAATCACATTTAGCCATTTGTGTCAGCAGTATGAATCTCTCAACACTGAATTTGAACTACTTTATATGAGCAGAAAATAGTATCATACAGGGTTTCACACACTTAACTGAACTTAGTGGAAAAAACCTGCTGTCTTCCTGAACACTACTGCAGAGCATTCTGGGCTCTGAAGTCTTACTCACCAAATCTCACTGTATGTGTGCTGGTTTTAGTCAGGAAAGAGTCATCTGATTTGATTGTCCTCTGATAAGCATGTGGCTTTGTTGGGCTGTATCTTACACAATCAGTTACTAGCTTTATGTCTAGCAGTTAGCTACACAAGTTTATTCAGGGAATTAAGTCTCTCTCTCCAGTCATTAACACTGACATGTCTGTGCAATACCAATCGAAATTCGGACTGATGACATTTATGGCCCATGACATCCAGAAAAAGAACGTGAAAAGAAGACCACGGGTCTGAAATGTATTTAAAGGGGGGGAAAAGTACTAAAATACACTAGCTACTTTTTGTTGAGTTAGTTTATTTTAAAGGCAGAGTAGGTATCTAAATTTCTGTGGACCAGTGATACGTGCTTTAAAACCAAAATGTAATATTAATAAAATATTAAAAAAAACAAAACAAAAAACAAACCAACCAACCCCAAAAAACCAAACCAAAAAAACACCAACACCCCCCCCCCCCCCCCCCCCCCCCCCCCACCCTGTAATTTGTTCAATTTGTTAGCAGGGCTGTAAAAAAAAAATTTTCCAGCTAAAATTAAAACTAAACCAAACCTAATCATTTCAGTCATTAACAATCATCAGGTGCCTTTAAAGTCTGGTAACTTAAAATTTACGTTTGCCCACAGTGATACTGACTTACTGTTCTGTTGTCTTAAAATGTTATTTCTGGAGTCAACAGAAAAAAATTACATGAAATGCTGCAGATGAAAGGAGTAATGACTCATTTGTGCAAGTTTTATTATCTCTTTTTGTTTAAGCAACTTGTGTGGGGATTAAAGTAGCAAATTCAAAATGCCTAATACAATTTGTTTCATGTCTTCTCATAAGGTACAAGGCAAAATGAAGACGCTATTACATTTTCATTCAAACTACACCTCCAAGGCCATTGCTTCAAATCCTCATTAAACTCATTCAGAGCGATTTTCTTTTTAACCAAGGTCAGGATAGGTGTCTTGCAAATCTTTGGACACCGTGAATGAGAATTCATAAACCCTGACATTGGGAAGCAAGGTTGCTCTTGCCCTACATTTAATAAGGAAAGGAAGTAAGATGGGAAAAAGGAGAGCAAGCTGCTTTGCCTGATGGTGTTAAAAGGAAGATCTAACTTTGCTGGAATCAAAAATAAGACTTTTTCTTTTTTTAAGCAGGTCACAATGCACTGATGATGTCTCCTGTGATATTCATCATTTATATTTCCAGTAAGCTGGTATGTTACCTGCAATCACTTGTCAGTTTTCCTTTTCTATGGTCTGTTAGTCTGTTAGCCCACCAGTTAAAATACATCCTGAATAACTCCTACATTAAAAACAAGAACAGTTGATAGAACAGTTACTTTAAGAAATAGATGTCTCATGGACAGAATGTTTTTTTAATATCTGTTGTAAATAAATCAGATTGTGCACTCTGTTGAACAGTTGTGATTATCTTTTTTTTTTTATTGTTTTTTGGTAGTACATTTAACTTCTTGGCAAGAAAAGTTGTTGTTTTTAATTAAGGAGAAATTATTTGGATTAAGCAGCCAGTACAAACATTTTAGAGTGGGCTTTGAAACTTGTGGTGTTTTTGTGGCAGTGATATTCTCTGTTTTTAAAAAAAGAATAAAAAAATCATAATGTGAGCTAGTATAGTCGCATCATTCAGTATTACTGACCAATTACTCCTAGTGAATGATTGTTTTCAGGAAAGATAAAACTGTCACAGTAGGAAAGTGATGAATAAATATAGTGGTATCAGTCTTTAGCTGACAATTCAATGTATTTGCACTACAGTGGAAATGGAGTCATCCTAGCTTTCTTTTCCATAAGGATATAGAGGTCATAAGATTAATCTGTCTTGCTATGTATGTTGTATTCCTTTGTTGTTGCTGCTTAGAAGATTTTCATCTCTCACAATTGATGGTCTGATTTTTTTCAGATTCAAGGTTATTTTCTGGTTGAAGTAAATAAGTAATGAAACTGGTTCCTTGAGAGTGCATAATATGATAAGAGTACTAAGGAGTGGAAGCTGCTGGATTGTTTGCTGCTACTTAAGTACAGAAAAGCTCAAGAGGTTCTTTTCAAATACTTAGTTTTCCACTTCTCTGTTGCTCTTTGGTTACATTTGAATCGGAAAATGTTTCATATGCTTTAGAAATCTAGTAGACTTTATTGCAAGTTCAACCTGAGTATAAGGAGAGAGGAGAAAATGCAAAGTTTACTTTGTTTTCTGAAGACGGATTTTAGATCCCTTCCTTTACATGGCATTGTAGTTGACTGAGTATTTTTTCTTCAAAAGATTTATTTTAGCTGTCCAAAGGATATTTCTGTGTCTCCCTGGGAACCTGCAAAGTTCATCTTTTCTGTCTCCTTCACTCAGTGATCTGTTTGCTGTCTCCAGATTTCAATGCAGCCTATCAATTGCTCTTTACTTAGCTGAAAGAGGTGGTGTTGAATGCTGCATGAACAGGGTGTGGGTGTTTTTCCTCTTTCTCTTCATTTTTGTTATGTTGGCTGCTCAGTAACTCTTTGGCAGTGGATAAAACTTGGTGTAAGAGAAATTACATCTTCACATCAGTAACAGGCACTCTAGAACCAGCCTTCCACACGTCTGTCCTGCTTATCTCTGAACATTAAGGGATGGCCACATGCCTTCAGTCAGCTAAACTGCAAATGCTTTCCCATGTTAGTCACAGCAGAGAGTATTGAATAGGTTCTTTATAGTATTTTGTTTTAAGATTACCTTTTTTATTAAATTACAGCTATTGAGTGATGAAACAGTATCAATTTCAATACAAAAAGTGAGTGAAATGCTGTGATAGTTCTGTGTAGCAGGCTTGTGATTTCAGGGAATTGGGCACACTGAGCATGAGCATTCAGCCTTCTTGATGCAGACCAGACAGGTTTCCCCATAACTATTAGGTTTTTTAATGTGGTGAAGGAGTAATGTAAAATATAAATTATTTTTTGACACATATCACATCAATGATTCAGCTGAGTTGCAGAAGTTGCTACTGCTTACTGGCTTTATGTATGTAACTCCACTAACTTTACCATAGTATATTTAAGCTACCAACCAGGTCCTAAAGCTATTCAGGACCCTTAGTACCTGCTGGGTGTAAATCCAAGCCAAATTCAGGGAACTGGTGATATGGAACTGCATGTGAGCTCTTCTAGGTGAGAAAGTGAATGATATACAACAAAAAATTAAAAAAGAAAATCAAAAAACCCAGAATGAAACAAAAAAGCCCAATACTGAGTAATGAGCTGTAATTTCTTTAGCATCAGAATGTTTTAACATCAGCGATAGTGTTGCAGTTGTGTGAAATACCAGAGTAAGCCAGTTATACTTTATTTATTATAAGCATACATTCACTCTATATATGCAGGTTTGCACTGAAGGTAGTAGAAAGATTTAAGTATTAATTATAAATTTACTTTCTTTAACTTTAAAAGCTCTTCAGAGGCCAAGTGAACATGACTCAGTTCCCCTTCAGTAAAATAATGATACTTTGGTACCAACGATAGTAAACCTGTATATTATGCATATCTAAATATTTATTGCCCTCTTTTTTTTTTTTTTTTTTATTTGAGGGGTGGGGGAGTGGGAGGGGGGTGAAGGGTGGCTCTCTTCCCTACCTTAAATACGTAAGAAACATGGGACACAGCAATCATGGGATTCCAAAGGAGGGTGGGCAAGGAAGAGTGTCAGTGTTTATCATACAGCTGTGCCAAAAGTAAAGGCTGAATGAATGAGATGGAGATTAAAGCCAGTAGTCTGAGCCTGTATTCAATCACTGCAGTCACTCTGTTTGCCTCCTGCATGCTGATGAAGTGTCATGAATGGTCCCATGTACTTTCATTCCAATATATTTCAGGCAGTAGTGATTATTGCTTGTACTCAGCTAAAGCTTGAAATAACTGGCAAACTCTTGCTTAGCAACAGAAGGCCTCATCTTTTCTCCCTTGGGACCACTAACTCAAAAATGTGCTACTTCTTTTAAAAGTTAAAGGTAGGAGGGGTAGATACTTTATATTCATTGCTTTCCTTGATGATTTAAAGAAGAACCCTCAAACTAAAGCCTGCAAATGACTCTGTTCCATAAATAATTATTGACAGGTTTATGAAGTCCAAATCCCATTTCTTTTATCACACATTATACTGTTCAGTAGTTGAGCTACATAACAATTTTTATAAAGGTATTTCCTTTATACGTGCTGAGAGAATAGAAGTGCTTCACTTCATTTAAAATAAAGATCTCATGGTGCATTTAGATAAAATCCTTTGGAAGACATTTGCGTAGTATTAAATCATTTCATGTTTGTGCTTATTTTAAATGTTTAGACTATGGTTTCTATTTTTCAGTGAGCTTAATCTTAAGAGGAAAATGAATGCACATGTGTTAAATAAATGACAAAATGCAGAGCATGATTTGAGTTGTAGATCTTCACCATGTGCACTGAAGAATTCATTAAAAACTGCAGCAACATTATTCTAGTGTGAATTATATGCTGCTCTGTAGGTTTCTATTTTTGGTCACCACAAGATGGCAAAAGCAATGAGCACACAAATGCAAGGACGAGTGAGTTTCATAATAATGCGTTCTGCATTCACACTTTATGCACATCAAGAGAGAATCCAAGCACAGCAGGGGTGACAATCACTCCAACAGTCTTTTGAAATCAAAGTACTTCCTTGAGAATGTCTTTCCAGCACTAATTACACTCTTCTATTGTGGTTCTTATATTGTGCAAAGTAAAATGTTTACACTGTCACTGGATACAGCTCCATCACTGGAAAAATGGAAGGTAAAAACTAAGCAGATTATTAAATAGATTTATTTTCTTTTATGTTTTGCTGGTTCTACTGCTTTGTGTTTAGGGCTGAAATATCAAAATCGGTGTCCTTTGTCACCAAGGGACTTTGGCAAAGATGCTGATTTTTCACCAACTCCAAGGAAGTCTCTTCACTCAAGAAAGCTGTTACAATGTGGAAAGGATTGGTTGCCTAGATATCTTGAGGGTTTTCTCTTTCGCATTTTTTTTTTTCCCAGTTGCATACTGATCACACAGTAACTACTATCAGTGAATTTTTCTAATAAGAGGAAGGCAAAAAGTCGAGACATTTCTTACCCCAGGATCTGATAGGATCAAATATGCATCTGTATGTATGTGTATGGCCATGCATTCATGTGTGTAACATTGTATATACAATCTCAGTAATCACTATGAAACTCTCACTGCGTAGGAGAGGATGTAATGTATCAGTTACATAATCATATTAAAAAAGAGGAGAAAAAGTGTTCTAACTTTATAACATTTGCCTGACTGTGAAGAGGTTTATGTGAAGGGTTAAGCAACCAGTCCAGTTTTGATCTTTTATTCTTGCCTTTACTGCTAGGGTTGGTGACAAGGATAATTGGTAGGAAGGATTGTGAGATGTAAGTGGAACAGGGAACCGTTAAATATTCATTGTTGAGAATGGAGCCAAATTTCCCCTTCCTTGCAGTTCAGAGGTCTGGTTCTTCACTGCTTTGTGTTTGTACAGCCATTTACAACTGGGCACTTTGCATGGGAAATAGTGTTGCTGTTCTCAGTAGGAAGATGTGTGTTAGTAGCAATGTAGAAGTTTTTGCGCATAAGGTTTATATGAGCCATGCAGGTGGTGGAGTCTCCTTCCCTGGAGACGTTCGAAAGCCACCTGGAGTTGTTCCTGTGTGATCTGCTCTGGGTGATCCTGCTCAGGCAGGGGTTTGGACTGCATGATCTCTAGAGGTACCTTCTAACCCCTAACACTCTGTGAATCTGTGAATATCAACATGGTGCAGTATGCGTACACTGAAACATCCTTTCACAATCTACATATTTCATCCATAATTTACTCATCTTTCCTAGTAGGTGTCATCTATAGTCCATCCATAAACCATACATAAACACGCACAAATATATGCATCTGTGTATGTATATATACACACAGGTATACATATATGTGTATATTTGCCATTTACACAGTAATTTTACTTGTGTGTTCTGGTTGGATAAAACTGCTGATTTCAGTTACGTTGTCAAATAGTATTCCATAATCTCTGAAGTTTTTGATTATGGAATATACCCTAACAATTTTTAAATATACACAATTTATATGTTATACATACAGATTCTCTCTGTATATATCCAATATTTCTATAATACATATAGTTCTATATTCTCTTTTTTATTAAAGGAGTTTTGTATAGTCAGAAATCGTTTATGTATACACTTCCTCTTATTAAAGTCTTTGGATCTTTTACTGAATTTGCTTTTCCAGTCGTGATCAGCTTCATTTGATTGAAGATACCAGAATTCAGGTATTAAATGGAATGGTATTGGAATAAGCTTATCTCATATCAACAGAGCAGTTTTGTTACGGCAAATTGATAATATATGAAATTGGGAAGCAGTAGAAAAGAGAAGCTTTCTTCTTGAAATTACTAGAGTAGAAGTCATGAACCAAATTCACATATTTTAATTACAAAGGCATTAGTATCCATAATCAAGCAGCTATGTAAACCAGAGTATAGACACAGTGTGTACTAGTGTATACACACTGTGTACACTAGAGTATACTGGTGTATTGTTTCCATCGTCTAATCATAGAATCATGGAATGGTTTAGGTTGGAGGTGTTGCTTCAAAATCATCTAGACCAAAAAAGATACAGCGACCACAGAGCTGTCATACAGTGCACAGCTAAGTACAATGCTGAATGAGTGTGCCTTTGGCTTTGCATCTCTTTCTGCTTCCTGGTCCCAGTGCACTTCTGTTCAGAGCTGCTGCCATAACTTGTGGTACATACAAAGACTTAAAAAGTGAATGGTTCTTAAAACAGAGCTTTCCCTTGGATAAGAATTCATTTGACAAATGTCCTTGGTCAGAATCACAGTCATTTAAGTTACAACAAAAATTTGCTAAAGGGCTAGTGCCGGGAGTGTGGAGACTTTCTTGTTATTCTGTTGAATTTGCTGTCTCTCAAGTTAGTGGTAAAACTTCCATTGGTTTTATTGGTGGCAGGATTAGTCATTGTGCAAAGATTCATGTTACACAGATGATGTACAACTGTTTTCACTTAAGACTAGTGAAGGATTGTAGATCTTTAATTCATTAGGTTTCACCAGTTTAGAAGAACTGAATTTTGACTAATGCTACATGGCTTCCGCTCTGGGCTACTGTGAGTTTGATGGTGGTATAGTTTTACTGAAAATGGTGCTGTATCCTCCTAACAAGATCAAAATGGTTATCCAGTACGGAAGATATATGGCAACATCAAAAACTGAATCCTAGTCTTTTGATTGTCATGTCTGTTTTAAACCAAGATCGTGAACTGTTACTTAATACATTCCTTCCCCTTGATGATAATAACAGAATCACTTCTTTCTGTATATAAACAGGCTCACGTTTCTCTTGCAATGACGTGAGGTTCTCTTTATTGCAAAATGACTGTCTCCCTCTGCTGTTATCCTCAGCATGAGACCAAAATACATGTGTGTGTTCATCGACATATAAACACAAATAATGTGATGTGTAGTTACAGCTGTGATTAATCATTCAGTTCACTACCCTTAGTTGCCTGTTAGGTAATACATGCTTGTGTTGGCCTATTTTCTCTGGAGATACCATAGCCATTCTTTAGTCTGAATGATTGAATTTGTCTTACTGTCATAATGACTCTCGATTTAACAGTTACTGTATAAATTCAGATTACGTTTACCTAATTAAAATAACTTTATTTTGTTTGAACATAATACATTTCGGATTTGAAGCATTCAGACAAAAGGTTATATGGCCTTTCAGAAACCCTTTTTTAATGAAAAATTTATTGCCAGCTTTTCTGTTCTGATTCCTATCAGCTTATCCTCAGTTTTCATTGAAGCTGTTATATTGCCATTGGGAAAATTAAAATAAGAAGGGCAGGCCATAAGTGGTCAACACAACCATGTATATCTTATATATGTACATGAATTGCTTGGTATCATTCAAGTTTTATTATATCTGGTGAGTGCAAATATTCATTCAATAAATCTCTCTCTGCTGCTTTCTTACTCATCCCTGTGGGATCATTCTCTTGTCCATGAATTTTATACTTTCTTCTACATACATACCATTATCACAGAAACACACTAGCAGTATCACTGACCTAAACAACTTAAATATATTCACCAAAAGGAAGGCAAAAATGTTAATGCACCTCCATAAAATTAACGGTTCTCCTTCAGCATTTCCTCTGGATGAGGAGCAGCACTTAGTTACGCTCAGTGCTTTTTAACTTGACAGCTTTCCTGTTGACCTCTGCAACAGAGAACTTCTGGTCAGTGCTGCTTCACTGTGACCCATGGAGCTGATCGAATCTTAAATCCTCTTCGTTTTTCTTCTTAGAGACTTAGCTGATAAAAGATGGAATATAGTTTATGATGGTTTATGATATACTTAATCCCAAATTTAAGAGAATAATTTCATGTCATACACCAGAAACAGAACGCTGAAATACTTATTACAGTCTATATTGTGATGTTAAAGTTCTAGCAAGTGGGTGAGAACAAACAATGCAAAGCATAGCCAATGCCAGACTCAGACATGACTTGTTTTTGCATATGGCATTCACTTAGGAATCAGTGGGAATACTTCTTACACAGGTATTTTCTACTTGGAAATTTTTCTCTGGGTTGGACTAAAAGTATTATATGGTAAAGTCAAAATATTGCATCCTCTGACTATGGTTTCATACAGAGCAGACTTACTGATTCACTCTGTGGTATTAGTCTAATAGCTATTGCGAAGGATCTTGGCAAATTGCTTAGATATTATGATCAATATGAGAAGCAATACATTACAAATCATCTTCAACTTCATTGTCCTGTAGTAAAACGCATGCTACTGTGAAGTATATGTGTCTATTTGTCTAAGTACACATTTTTTGTGTTTAAAAAACTGTTTCCTACAGTCTATGTCTTACGAAGCATATTTCAGGATGGTGCAGCATGAGTAATAGTAAACTTAGTTCATGTGGAGTAAAAGTGACAGGTCTCATTTTCATTCCTTTTTATTAAGGACTTTGATCTGAGGAAGTATTATTTATTAGGCATTCATTGGGAAATTGATAGCATAATTTAACTTTTTATTACATAGTAAAACTGATATGCAGTACATAAAAAGATGGACCTTGTTATCAAGGGACTAACAATAATATTAAAAAAGGTTAAAGTTTTTTAAAAGGTCATCAGTGCAGAGACACTTTAACATTTTGCCTCCCATAATATGAACACATACCTTGAAGTTTTGCTTCTGTCAATAGTTTCGTTGCTGTCTGTTTTACAGATGATAAATCTAGAACAGGATAGATTTGTACACTTAAAATGTTTTCAGCTTTTAAGTATCTTGAGGTTAATTCCACATGTACCGTGAACATACATGCTATGTGTCTTTGAGCGTAAGCCCCTCTTATTTAATGCAGAGGTGAAATAGTGGATGCTGTGAGTACGCAATGATTGAACACTTTGTTGTGTAAATGGGAGACATAACTTCTGATAAGTGGGACACAGGAAGAGGTATTGTGCAAGTCTCTCATCTTGAGCCCTTTACTGATTTGTAAAGGTGGGTGGGATGACTGCAGTCCTTGCTCACTGCACTGTCTTTGGGCAGCCTTGGATGTATGTGAGTGACTTAAAACTACTTTTGCTGTCACCTTCCTCTGAGTTGTGCAGAAGAGAATCTTATCCCATAAATGGTTTTCTTCTTGAAGGACTAGAAATGAGGATATAAAAATCATGGATTTCATCCATGAAAACTTTTACTTTCAGCATGCACCTGTTCCATAAGTCATTTTGAGAAAAGGAGTTAAAAATGGAAAATGTAGCAGTCAAGCTGGCCTAGATAAAAAATCACTCCTCCAAGTCTGTAGAACAGCTGAGAATAATAGCCAGCAGAGTCATGCTTCTCTGTCACACTTGCGTAAAGCACTGTTCCCAGACAAACCTTTAAAATGAAAGCCATCACTCAAATTCATCAGTTAAAGAGCCTGTCAAGTTCACTTTCTCTAGTTGGTGCTAAAGTTTGGTATTAGTCTACCAGAAAGGATGTATTCATTTAGCATACTACAGCTGTATTTTTTAACTTTGAAACAGGGTACTTGTCTAAAACCCTGGTGATGTACCTGCCATAGCGGGGCTTGTGTGCTAAATCCATCCATGTGCTCAGCACAGCACCTAAGTGAGGGACTTGGTTGCTCCATGCAGTAAGCACGGAGAGGCAGGTACTGCTGGGGAACATGACACTGTTCTTGTGTGCTCAGTAATGACACTCAGAACTAAACAAGGAGAATAAGCAGGTGCAGCAGACACATGCTATTCTGTTCTGTCCTTATGATGTGCCTGGTTTGCCAATTCATGCTAGCACCAGATTAATTGAACCTATGCACCATAAACTTCTTTTACAGTCACTTCAGGGAGAGAGACACTGAAGATATGCAAATTTTGTCTATTGAAGCTTTGGGCCTGTTGTCCAAGTTTCCATAATAATTCTAATTAATGTCATGTATTATTCAGTGTGATTATTTCTTCTCAGGTGCAGTAAGACATTCAGAATTGTTGAAATGTGTTTCCTTTTGGGATATGGGTACCATGCTACTTCACTGTGTCCATTTTTCAATGTTTACTTTTGTAGTATTACTAAGATAAATTTATATTTCCGTGTGGTTATGTGTGAGCTGTTGTAACTATATTCTCAGTAAGTGCAGTACCACAGAGTACAAAGTCTTAAGAGACTATATTTTGTAGGGAGAATGCTTATGGATGCTTTCCATTAAAATAATGGTAAAAGAATGACACTAGCTACTGGAACACTTTCTGTGTTACCTAGCGATTTCAGGGCAAACCTACCTTCTATATTACCAAAAAAGCAGCTGCATCGCAGTGCCATCACCAGAAAGAAAATGGATTTTTGTGTCATAGGCTTATGCAAAAAGCGAAGGGTAGTGTTACAAGCAGTAGTAAAAATAAACAGGCTTATTTTAATGAAGTTATTTAGACCTGCTAAAAGTACAGTGGATGATTTAGTGTGATCACATTTGTCCTGCAAAAATGACAGAAAATTTCCATCATTTGATTTTTTTAATTCATTCATAGGTATGAGTTAGTGTATGGCATGTTAACAAGCTGAGTATTGTTAGGTAGCAGTTGTTTTCAGCTGCACACTTTGACCTCCAGTTTTTCAAACCTGCCACAGGTTTGACACAATGTAATGACACAATTCTCACTGCATAGGATATAACTTACTTCCTGGCAGATGGTAATTAGAAGTTTGGGGTTATTACTTCTGCAGTTTAAGGACCAAGACATGTTGACAAGATCTAATAAAATTTCAGCATCTTGATTCTCCTGTCCCACATGACCCTACTGGTCCAAATGTTATCCCAAATTTGCTGTTGAACCCAGGATCTTGCTGTGCAGACACCGGTAGGAAGGGCACTTGTATAATGACTTTTTTAAGTCTGTGTTAGATATGTAAATACTCTTTAAGTTGTTCTAGAATAACAAGGAAGTCATTCTAGAATAGCAAATAATTTGATTGTAAAAAGGAAAAAAACCCACTGGTTCAAAACACTGTTTACCTATGCTGCTGCATTATGTGTACTTATATATGGCTTTATCTGCATGTTCCTTTAAACTGATTTCATGCTCCCTGCGGTGACATATTTTGCTAACACAACAGACTTGTTCCATCCTGACATACAGCTTCTGGCTCCAACAAATGTCAGTAGCTTTTTAGACAAACCTGTGCTTTTTATTCCTGTCTTTCTCAAGAGAAATATCAGCATCCCTCCAATAACATTTTTCACCCTGTGGCTATTCTGTTTGTTTTATAAACACACTAGGTTTATTTTACATGTAGAGGCTGGTAAAGGCATGGAAAGGTGGTTTTCTTCTTTTTCTTTAACGGTTTTAAATATTTTTGAGAAAGTGATAGAGTGACAGCCACTTTCCCAATTTATGCTAATAAGCATAGCTTTGTTTAATCCTGAATTCATGCAGTTATTTCCTTTTGGTAAATGACAGAGGCCTCCGGAAGCGATTAACTAAACCTGCATGAAGAGGAGAGAACAGGAGGCCCTTGGAGCTGCAGGTCCTCCTTGGAGGAACCGTGTGTAACTGAGATTTGCAGTTCACACTGACTTACACAGTGGCAGAACTTACTTAAAGAGAAAGGACTTAAACGCCTTGTCATTTTTACTTATTTTTGGTAGCGTCCAAATATGATTTCCTTATTTTTAAGGTCTGCTTTTAGGTCACTATCCAAAAAGGTACATGGAAACATGATACAGAACCCCAGAAATTACTCATCTAGGGAAGATATTTCTATATATCCATGAAATGAATATTAATAGGATTAATTTGGTTGATTTTTGTGTGAATATGCATTAAAGACATGTCTCAAAGAAAGACACCATGATCTCTGGCACTGAATTGAGGCGTGTAAGGGTCACTGGCTCTCCTGGTGCTGCAATGTAATGGATTTCCAGTCTCCATGCTGGAATCAGCAAGATCCTCCCCAGGAGACCTGGCAGGGCAGGGCCTGGCAGCCAGGGAGGCACCAGGACAGCCCCAGGCACCAGTCGCCTCACTGGGGACATGCCAAGGCCAGGCCAGCTGTGGGCCTGCAGTTGAGCCTGACTTGGCGGGGCCCACAGCCTGGCAGGGCAGGGCTGTGGGAGCTGGAAACTGGCCCTGCAGCAGCATGGCTGGGGTAGGGGCTGATGGCCCTGGGGGCCTGGAGTGGGGTCCTGGGCTGTGTGTGCTGGGTAGGGACAGTGAGGCCTACTGTAGCCCTCACGGCCAGACACAAATTTCTCTCTCAATACTGTATTTCACCTGTGGCTTTCTTTTTCCTTAGTTGTAAATTGCAGCATAGCAAATGTGTCAGGTTTGACCTGAGGTTGTATAGGAATTGGAGACATGACCTTGCCATCTCCTAAAACTATGGGATCGGTACGATTACTTTTTAAAGTAGTGTACCAAACAGAAAAAATTCTTTAGAATTAGGTTTATATATGTAAATGCCTTGCTTCCACAATTTTTTGTACATACTTGACTCGATTTTTCAAGCCTTTTCTGGTCTGGAATTCCCCCTTGTACCAATGCTGTGTGAGAATTGCCTTCACAAACTTAAATCTTGCAGTTTGTTCTTACTGAACTTTGGTTTTACATTTCTTTTTCTTTCTGGTATGCTTTTAATAGTAAGATATAGGGGAAATGATTCATAATTATGCAACAAAATATTAAGCAATTATGTACAATAGCAGTATCAGGTGCAGTAAGTTAGGGCATTAGTCTTGTGTGGGGAAAAAATGAAATCTCAAAATGGGTCCTGAATGTATCTTGAATCTCCACAGACTGAATTTGCTTTCCTGTGCAAGTATTCAGAAGAGTAGGATCTATCTTAATTAAAATTTACTGCTTATTTCAGAATGGAAGGGCTGAAAGCTATTTTTCTATCCTCCAAATGTCTGTGCTGTTTATGTGCTTGAGATGGCTAAGTGGTAGTCTGAAAATTGCAATAAGATTAGTAATTACTAAGGGGACATAACGTACCATTTCGTTGCAGTGGAACTCTGAAAATGCTTAAACTGGCTCTTAAAAGGAAAAGGCATTCATCGCATTTTTCTCGTTATTCATAAGTTTTGCTTAACTGGGTTCTACTGTGAGTTTTCCTTCTTAAAATGAGCAGTAAAAACATCTTTTGAGACAAATTGTCTTTTTTAATACCACTAAAATTTAGAATCACTCCTTTTAAGATAGGGAAGCTACAGAGGTGGCACAATAAGGTTGATTCCAGCCAAATACAGCTCTGAACTTGTAATGAAGTATATCTGTGGAAAGTTTTGAAAAATCTGATCTGCTGCTTTTTAGTTTACCAGGCACCTGTGGGTTACGCCAGTAAATTAGGATTACCCAAATTAGTTATGTTTTGTTTCAGACAGTGACGTGGGTCTTGTACGCTTCAACTGACAGCGTAAGTATACTCTCAAGAAAAGCTGGAAAAGAGTATTTTCAACAGGTTATCTAACTGCACTAGCATGAAGAATTGCTTTGTGTAGTATGCTATTTCAACAGCCACAATGTTTGTTTCAACAGAAAGATACATGGTCCTAAGTGATATATAAAGCATCTTGGAAACAATCGCTTTCAACGCCAGTGGCTTCAGTAATGGAAAAGGGAGCTAACATATTTCCATAAAACAATGTTCTTATTTGATGGTTGTTCTGAATTCTGCTGATTCATTTGAACACATTTTTCCCATACTGAGCTATAGACGCTGAGCTAATTCTGGTTTGCTACTTTGTATTAAATAGGTTTTTCAGAAGCTTTGTGGGAGTTGCTCTTTCTTATTTTATACTAGTTGGATTTCCACAAATTTGGCTATTTTAGCTTAACAGCGAGAGTTGATTTTGGGCAAACCAATTCAATGCCATAATCTTTCTTGTTCAGAACTAAAACTGAAAAAGAAAAGGTAATAGAACTGTCTGGAATTGGATGATATTCAGTGAAAGAGATCTTTTTTTTTGGACATTTTCCTTGAGGAAGAATATATAACATACAAAATTTCAAATTCCACTTAAATATATCCTTTTTATGTTTTTAATTGAAATATGTTTAAATATTTGTTACTCAACTTAATGTCTAACTCCAAATCACGAGCAACACTAAGTACTTAAGTTCCCTCTTATTTCAGTAGCAATTGTTGATATTCAGCTCTGCTCAGAAGTTGGCATGGCTTTGTTGTCAGAAAGACTTCAATATTGTAATAGAAAACTACTGAATGTGTTCCTATGATCTGATTTTGAAACAACTCCTGCATTGTGTTCACTGACAAAAGGGTATCTGAATCTAGCCAAGAATTTTAATAACATCTAACTTTATGCATTTTGAACTAAAAGAGCTTGTGTTGCTAGGCATCAAATTGGTGATGCATGAAAAGATTGTTCACTGAAACTATAAGCCTGTGTGTACAATTCAGAAGTAGATTTTCTGGATGAGCATGGAATCTAAAACCCTGGAAAGACCCATATGTTTACATCAAGTTTTATTTTCAAGGTACCCACAGATACCATGAGTTCATAATCAGATTTTATTTCTTTAAATGAATTTGATGGAAAGTCTTCAGCTTTTTAGCATGCATAAATTAAAAATTCATAATATCTATAACTTGGTTGCTGTAATCAATGTGGATTAGGCAGATTTTATTTTCCATTACAGAACAGAAATATTTTCCTCCACAGAAGATTAAAATATTGTCCCAGGTACCCTCCGCGTAAAACAAAAACATTTACTATTTGAGGGTTTTACCTATGACAGACAATACAGATATTTCAAAAGCTTTGTTCTTTCAGAAATGACATACACTTGACAGAGGGCTCTTAGTAATACCCATTAAAAATGCCATTTACTTTCTAATTTTTCAGTAGCAAACTCATTTCTTTCAAGAATGTAAGTACTAATAAAATTTTAAAAAATATAATCATTTTACCTTGAGATGTTACCTGCACCGTTTTCTGAATATATGTACTTAAACTCACTGATTCCTACAGACTTCCATGAAAGTCTCACAGAGAGCAGTTTCGGAACTGATCACCATGGGACTTCATTCAGAAAAAAGTAAACCAATTGCGGAGTACAGCAATTACTGTAAACTAGTCCATGGGTGCAAGCTAGAAGCCGAAAGCTTAATCCCGTTGTATTTGGAATTTTAACAGTTATGGGCATTTTATTTGTTTTGGTTTAGTTTGACTTATGTTATTAATTCAGAATCCTGTAGTTTTACTTTTTCTTGGAAGAAAAGAAGTGTGTTTGTGGTGGGAAAGAGAGCTGTCATATCAATTGCCATTTTAAGAATTCAGTACAACATTATAGAAGAACATTGAAGAACCTGAACCTTTGTTCTGTTTAATAACCTGATGGTAGCAACACAAAATCAAATAACCTCCACTGAGGTCTTAATTACTAAAATAAATTTATAAATAAATATTTATAAAATATAAAATATTTATATATAGAAAATGAATATTAAAACAATGACAACAGCAAAGAAACATGCACTCATTTACTTGGAAAACTGGATGATGGTAACTCTGAAATAATCTTTATGCGTGGCCCATAAAGTAATGCAGAATGACATATTTTTTTCCTTGAAAGATGAGGCTACAATGCCTAAGAGTTCTCTGATGATGCTCCCCTTTTTTTTCCCTGCCAAGATAATTTCATTCAGGTTAGAAGGTGGTGAATTGCTTTGTGTAGCACAAGTACATAATTTCAATCTCCTGAAAATACAGAATCTTTATGACTGTTCCATAGACTGTGGCTCTCAATCTCTCAACTGGAAAAGCTCCAGCGAAACTCCACCCATTGCTGCCCTGAGATTTCTCCTCTGTGCATAGGAGTGTTCAGAGGCTCACAAATGAATGGCCTTTTTTCATTAGTAACTTTGAAAAAGGTCACTATGTTAACTTCCCTGAAAATGAAAGTTATCCTGTTTCTTGAAACTTGGTACTTACAAGAAGCATATTCCTTTTCTTCTATCATTTTGTACCTTATTGTTAAAAAGCAAAAGTAGCACACGTGTTGCCTTAGGAAGGTACTTGTGTAGACTTACCCTCTACTTGATGAGAGACCGAGTGGACATGCTTTGCAACAGGTTGACTCTCTCTGGAGATAGGCCTCCATAACCTTAACTAATACATTTTGTGCTTTATAACCATCTAAAGCCAAGTAATAGTGGATGTATGTACACTGTGTTGCAGTGCTCAGTATATTTGCAATCTTTACACTCTGAAACACAATGACCAGGAAATATTTATGTCACATATGCGGGAAGAGCTGCTGCAGCTCTACGATAACTTTCATTTTCTTCTGCAATAGAAACAAGAGGGGCAACAGAGAAATGTTGTTTAAGAAAAAATCTATGAAATGTTTTAGAAATCTTTCCAATTTTCCTTTGGTTTTTCCTAAATGTAGAAAATTCCTTGAAAGGCAGTGTGGCATTATCTTTGTATAGCAATTGCTTTCATTTAGGTATCCCAGTTTTCACAGTTTATTAAAAAAAGGAGGTCACTATGTCTGGAAGAGAGTATCGACTCTAAACAAAATAAGCAGCTGAAAACAATCATAAAAACCAAACAGCCCAGCTGGCTCAAAATGAAACTACGCAGGACTAAAACTGGACATGTCCAAAAGCAGAAAAGATTGTCCGTCGGCATTCTTATCTATAGTCACTGCTTGCATTCCCTGGAAAGCTTTTTGCTTTCTCAAATTATCTTGACATAAAGCTTCATTGTTCTTTTTCTCCGAGTATAGTTCTTATTCACCTTCACTGTGCTGTAAAACTGGTTCCTTTCCTCTGAAATGGGGTTTTATATAATGATTCGCCTGGATTATATGATTTACCATATCTTTTAATGAAAGCACCAATAGTCTAGAGACTTCCAGATAGTGGAGAACATGGCAACCCACACTCTCAGCTATACTTACACATACCATATTTATGCTTTCACTTTTTCTTTGGTTTCCATTCAGTTTCTATTCTCAGTGCAGGACCGTAATCATGATGTTCAAATGCCTGAGGGGTCAAGATCTAAATACACCTCTGATTATGTCTTTTTTACATGATCTACTAAGACAGCTGTATTCCTTGGGAGCAATACATCTTCTGCAACCCAGAATGAAATATATTAGCAAGGCGGGGGGGGGGGGGGGGGGGTGTGTGTGTGGAGGGGGGGAGGCAGGAAATTGCTTTTTTTTTCAGTTCAAGATGTCTCAGTGTAGCTGGATTTCCTTTGTCCTTATCTGGAAAATCATGTGCCACTACCTTTCTTGCTAAACCTTTGTTTTCTAATCCAAGATTTCTGAGGAAACAAAGAAAAAAATCCAGCATATAATAGAGTAAAAATCCCCTCCCCATTTTATTTATCCTAAGATGTTTTTATTAGCAGAGTGAGTGGAAAAGAGGAGAAACACAGGACTGACTATAGCTCATAAGTGTAGTTGCCAGCAGCCATTAAATACTGTGGTGATAACGTTCACTATCATGAATAGCATATCTGTATTTATAAATGCCTACTGTATGCTACGTACATATATGCCATATTTTTACATGAATTTGTAGAGTACCTTGTTCCATATTCATCTTTGAGATTTTCAGTTTTACCATGTTGTAATTCTCTGTAGTGTAGGAGTCACAGCAACATAATATTTAGGTGGCTTAGCAGTGAACC
Source organism: Rhynochetos jubatus (assembly GCA_027574665.1). NCBI lineage: Eukaryota > Metazoa > Chordata > Aves > Eurypygiformes > Rhynochetidae > Rhynochetos > Rhynochetos jubatus. The sequence continues at coordinate 18,294,391 of CM050652.1, forward strand.
AGTCACAATGCCGTTGACAACCTTCAATATTATACTGAGAGTTCCGAAAGAGTATCCACACAATAGAAGCATCATATCCTGGTTCTGGGAGGAATATACTGGGTAAACTTGTATTCTGAATGGAAAAAAAGCAGCGTACAGAAATATCATTACACTTCTAGACAAATTAAACACCATTTATATATGTTTCAGTGGGGTTTTGTGTGTGTTGTTGGTTTCAATTTTGATGTTTAGATTTAAAATTTCTGGGGGTTGTCTCATTGTTCTTTTTTCAGTATTTCAACACCATAAAAATAGTTTACTGTAAAGATTGTTTAAACTGCATAACTTTTCTAAATACAACATTGCATTTGTTCTAATCTTATTTGTATGAAAACAAAATACAGTAAGCTAGTGATTAGCAGATATATTTTTGTACATATTCATTTAAAGGTTTATTTGATTGTCTACAAAGACAAAATCCAATAGAAATTATATTTACTACTATATCATAAAATCCAGAAATTATGTGTAATACAAAGTGATAGCTGGGATTTTTTTCAGTGTTACTACACACTGAAATTCAATAATGTATCTTTCTTGTTTGTAAATGGTAATATTTTGGAATACTAGTAACCTGCTATTGGGTGTACCAGGGGAAGCGCATCATCAGTTGTGGATGCCCCACCCCTGGAAGTGTTCAAGGCCAGGCTGGATGAGGCTTTGAGCAACCTGGTCTAGTGGAGGGTGTCCCTGCCCATGGCGGGGGGGTTGGAACTAGATGGTCTTTAAGGTTCCTTCCAACCCAAACCATTCTGTGATTTAAAATGGCTAACGATTTTTTTGCGACTTTTTATTTGCTTCTCATAGCATGATCCAAGTTTAGAATTATGTGGTGTGGCTGTCCTTAGTATTCAGGAAAAGCTACATATATTGGAGAATTCGATAAAGAGCAAGCAGTGATACTGATCTAGTGGGGCAGTGTCATTTTACTGTCATTTGCAAGATGGTTACACAGTAAGTTTAGTAAAAGAGAGGAGACCAGCTACTTCAAATACGAGTCAGGTAGAGAATGAATTTTTAGATGAAGGAAGAGCAAAAGGACTGACAGTTTGGTTAAACATGGGCATACTTTGATAGACCTTTTCTTTCAAAACTAGCACACAAAGAAACTAAAAATTCATTATATTCATGGACATATGGACAAGTTTTTTGTTTTCTATATACTTTTCTGAATGTACGCAAAGAGCACACCATTTAAATTTCATTGCCATAAAAGCAGATTGTTTCTTTACTTAACCGACATAAGTAAAAGTAACCTGTGTGACCTCAGCTCTCTGGCTTTTATGGAACAATAATCATGTTCTGACAGAACCAGTTTGCAGGGTTTTCATATGTCCACCACAAAGAAAAATTGTATGTCATCTTGGTTTTATTACATCCATCAGCTGGCTGCACATTTCTTGTGGGGTGTCTGCTGTGACATAGGGCCGTGACTCTATTCGGCTGTAAGAGATTGCCTGTAGTGCATTCAGTGACTCTGGTACCTGTTGCTGGTTCTTTTTCCAGGTCAACTGGCTGCAGGTACATGTGAGATTGTTACTTTGGACAGAGATAGCAGTCAGCCCCGAAGGACTATAGCCCGACAAACAGCTCGCTGTGCATGTAAAAAAGGACAGATTGCCGGTACAACAAGAGCAAGGCCAGCCTGTGTTGATGGTAAGAAGCAAAGATCTATTCAATCAGTTTCTGCCAATGCAAGTGGTGTAAGCTGGTAGCGTCTCATAAAAAACATAAAAGCTCTGGAGAAGAAATTTTCATGTGTCCCAACTAGCAATGGCAATACCATTGAAATTCACCAAAAGGGTATTATTGCCTAATAGTATAGATATTTCAGTTACAGTTTTTAATTGGAACTTTCACTCTTGTTTTAGCTTGATATGCAGTTGAATGTTAAGGGCATGGTGCTGTTATATTTTGCATGTGATGATAGCATCAGCAGCGAAATGGCATTCTTTTTCCCCCTACTTTTTATTCCTTATAACATCAAAAAAGCACTGCCAAAGAGCCTCAGAGGTTTTATTCCACTAGAAAATTAATGTGACTGCTCCTGTGTGATAGTTAATGTCGTTGAAGAAAATACTGATAACTATAGTTGGAATATAGTATCTGAATATACCTCACATGTCCAGCACTTCTTTTCTCCTTAAAATGATGCATCTGTATGATTCACTGCAGATGCAGTGATAGGATGCAGCTGGAAAACTGCTGACATACAGGGAGGTATGAAAATATTTCACACTGAAATAATTTTTTTGAAAGAAATTAATTTCTGTCTTACAGCTAAATAAGATGGTAACAGTGGGACAATCTTCAGACAGGTCTGCTAGTGCAAGGTTATTAGCAAGCATTCATATTAAAAAAAAAAATTGGAGACATACTGAAAATAGTTGATGCAAAATTGTGTATTATGGTCTAGGCTCAGTGAACAAAAGTAAAAAAGATGCTTATGTATAGAACTGTAATAAATTCACAGATGCCTTTGGATACTGACTGGTTTGAGTCCTCAGATAAAAATATTGCTGAGAATACCCTACTGTTGCCTCAGAATTTGGTCTTACCAGTGATTATCAAAGAAGACAGCTCAAAGGAGATTTCAGAGCCTACCCACAAAGCTAAATAAAGAACATCATGCTCATTCTATTTTTACATTTTCCTTCCACTGTTTTTGGTACACTGTAAGACAGTTTTTTAGTTGTCTCTGTTGTAACATGATACTATATCCAGCAATTTTCTTCTTTCCTGTTTTATTATAAGATTATAAGACTTAATTGGTTAAGAAAGTAATGATTTTATTGTCATTTATAGTTGGAAATTTTTCAAAATACCTGTTAGCAATTAAAAATGCAACATATATTTTTCATTTTAAAAGAACAAAGTCTAAGGGAAAATACAAATTTTGCATCATCTGGTGGGAACTAAACACGATTTTTCCTCAGTCCATTATGGCCTGTGGTGAGATTCTTTTGCTCTAACTTGGGTATCTAGTTTGTTGTCTAACCTAGTAACTCCAGTTTTCCTTTATACCCAATGGAGAGCAAAAGGCACCTTCTCAGAGTAATTTATCTTATCCTAAGTGCCTAAGATAAATCTAATGTAGCACTCTGGCACTCACTGTTTCTCTGCCTTGCCTTAAGACACCTGTGGTGGTGAGACTTTAGATAGCTAGAATGTACATGTCAGTAAGAAGACAAGACTACATCTCATCCTCCAATTCCTGTATTAGCTTAGTTAACAGGAATGGAAGGTTTGGGGTAGTTCAATATGTGAAAATAATATTGTGTGATTATTTATATATTTTGTTGGGAACTTTTATTGGGAAGAAGGTCTATTTCAAATTCTGCTTGATGAGCTTGATCATCATTTAATGGAAACAGAGAATGGGATGACAGGGTCTATGGTTAATTATTATGTAATCAGAAAGGATTCTTTATGTAATACTTCACATTTGAAAATTGAGAAGTTCCTCAGCTGACAAGTAGAAGTTCCCATTAACTTATGTGTCCAAGTATTAGAATTTTTTTTTAAAGCTTTTTTACATAGTTCTAATAAGATTTAAAAGCACAGTGCTTTATTGTTTTGTGAAATGTTTATAGTTAGGATGTCGACCCTTTGCTATGGTAACTGCAAGATGTGTGGGACATGCTACTTTGCTTTCTTGGACACTGGGAGGGATGTTTTGTAATCAACGCTCAAAAAGGTTATTGATACCTAGAATGGATATCAAGTGCCCAAATTAAAAAGAAGGCACAAGTCAAATCTGTGATCTGATCTATAGGTTTTATTAATGAATGAATTTATTTAAAAATAGTTACATACCATAAACAAAATTATATAGGAAACAATAAATGAGCACTTTATCTTGTCTCTTAATCTGCTTGCATTAAAGCTGGCAGTTGACTATTGACTAAGAAGTATCCATCCGTGAATTTGCCAGGTTCACAGTTTAAAGAAAACACAGTGAATTTTTCCCTACTCTTTATATTCATTTCTAGAATAAAGCGTTTCAAACACAGCTACTAAATGGTTTTTTCAGGACAGAACATGAAATCTACATAAAATTATGCTAGAGAAAGGCTAGTCTTGTCTCTGACATTAGATCAAATGCTACTGGTTTAGGAATGCAACAACTAAACATAACTCTTAGTTGGTTTTTTTCCTTTTTACAATAAAGAATATGATTTTCCAAGCAAACAAATCCTTCTGTGAGTTTTCAGAACATAAAGTGTGCTTTTGCAAATTTTCTTTATTTATATTATAGTTGATGTTAAGAATGTAATTGCTATTTGAGATTTCATTTCTGCTATCAAAAAACAATTCATTGGGCAGTGGGTTTTTTTCATCCCAGTTTGCTTTCCATGGTTCTTTTATTCATTCTTTACATAGCCTGGATTTTAATGAGATTACTTTTGAAGTAAAAGTAGCAGAATTGGACCTTAGACCTTTAATAATTAATGCAAAGTCATTTGTGAAGGAAGCAGGCATACTAAGCGTGGCCTGCTAACCTACTAAGAAGGAAACGTTAGGTAACAATTGTTCTACAGCTTCTGGTAAGGAGTATTTTGAAGATTCAGTACCAAATCTGGTAATTTTTGCAACCTTAAAATGCATTGTGTTGTGCTTGGCTACCATTTGTTCATTGTTTAATGGAGAGAAGGGTCTTAGAATATATTCAGTTATGCTATATATTTCCTGGAGCTCTGAAAGCCGAGTGTCAATTATTGCAAGCAAAAGAGCAAGTAATTTAAGGGCTCTTAAACGTCACAAGCATTGTCTGAGATTGCACTTGTCAATAGAGCTCTTAGGGTAAGTCCTGAGTTGATTATCAAAATCCACTCTGCTTTCCACTGCTATATCAGCTAAGTTCTTTTCCTAAAAAAATGAAAGACAATATATGTCAGATAGATAAAACTGGAGTTCTTCAAAATGAAAATATCTGCGCAGAGCATGGAGAACAGAGGTTTTCTTGAAATGTTTCCCTATGATGGAGAGTGCTGATTTACTCTCTTTTTTTTCTAGCAGTCTTTAAGTATGGCAGATTGCTAATGTAATCTGAAAAAATTGCATCAATATTCACCCTGATTTCAAGCTTGATTTAGTGTTGATTGCTTCATTCCTAGACCCACAAAGTCATAATATATGTTTGCTATGTTTGGTTGTGATGTAATTTTTATTCATGAATGTGGGTTTTGTGATATTATGACAGTAGTTTGCCTGCACTTTTAGTTATATTATTGTTATTTACAACTAGTATTCCCTAGCCCCTTTTTTGAGATCAAATTCCATAGCAATGACCTCAGTTGCATTACTTTGATAAGACATTATATTCAACATCGCATCTGGTTTATCACCAGAGTAATTTCCTTGTGTGTCAGCCAAGCTTCATCAGTTTTTTAAGCTGGATCCTGTGAGAGGTTGGAAGATAGCAATTACTCTCTGGTTTTGTCCAGTACCTTCACTAATTTAAACTTGTTTTAAAACAAGTGACGAAAAGTCTTTGATAACAGCGTGTGTACACGTGCACCCATGGTTTGTGATCTTTCCCAAAAATTGTGTCTGTCTGAAAATAAAATTTGTTATGCTGAAGTGTTTCGTAGAATACAAGTATATTAACCTGAGAAGAGTGGGATGAACATTTAAATGTTCAGTAATTTCCAGTAATTCTGTCCAATATATATTTATAGCTCAAAACTAAACAGCAATTTTCTCCAGAAAATAGAAACAGTTGATGAGAGGAAAAGTGGTATGAAAGAAGTGGTATAATTGCTTGAGAAAATTAGGGTGACAATCTTTAATTTGCTTACCTGAATTCTGTGATTAGGAGATTCTTATGCTCTGAATTTGAGTGCTGGTTTTTTTATGTCCACAAAGTGCGATGACAAAACCTAAGGCATTAAACCTGATATCCATAATTCCTGAATTTGGAATAGCTGGAGCTCAAGTAACTGCATTCAAAGTGTCCAGACAATTTATGTTGTAAATCACTTATCAGTTGGGGTTTTTTGTTTGTTTGTTTGGGGGTTTTTTTTATGCTTATAAAAGTTCTAATAAAGCTTTCATTCTTTTGGAAGCATTATAACGATATTATTTTCTATAGAATCTTAGTTATAATTTGATCATGCATTATGATTAACATGCTTTTCAGCTGGCATTGATTGATTTTGTTTAACACAGAAACTCATGATCCACAAGGAAGCCACATTAGTTTTGATCAATATTTCCCTGCTCTTCTCATTATCTCTAAGAGTCTACAGGGAGGTGTAGGGGTCAGAACTGATCATTAATAGAATCCTAGGTCATGCACCTGAAACAAAACTGTCTAATACCTGGAGAGCTTCATCATTCTGAAGTATCTCATCCATACTGGGGGAAAAAAAAAAAAAGATTATTGCAGTGATGTTCAGAAATGGGAATTTTAGCTTTTACATTAAGAATATTTCATATGTTTTTTAATATGCTATTTAAATTATTTTATCCTGTTTTTGTTGAAGATATTCACAAATGTTTCCTCACTGTAAATGTTATACTTGGTTGTATTTACGGTATGCCAATTCACAATAAGTAAACCCAAAAGCAAAAGTGTGATGGATATGAGATTAGAGACTGACTAACACTATGTAGACATTTTGCTGGATCAGAAGTGGTGTATTGTATAGTGTGGCAGATTTAAGTCTAGGAGGAAAGTGGGACTATTTGACCATGAAAATGATCAGAGGGCTGGGTCACATATTTTGTGAAGAAATGCTGAGGGAACAACTGGGATTGTTCTTTCTGGAGAAGGTTCCAGTGAGACCTCATTGTGGCCTTTCAAAATATAAAGGAAACTTATAAGAAAGACAGAGACTTTTACCAAGGCCTGTAGTGACAGCACAAGAGGCAATGGTTTTAAACTAAAAGAATGTAGATTTAGACTGGACATAAGGAATAATTTTTTTTTTATTATGTGGGTGGTGAGATAGGTGTGTTGGAACAGGTTGTTCCATGAACAGTTGTGGATGCTCCATCCCTGGAAGTGGTCAAGGTCAGGTTGCACTGGGCTTTGAACCACCTGACTCATGAAAGGTGTCCCTGCCATGGCAGTGGGGTTAAACTAGATGACCTCTAAAGGTGCCTTCCAGTCCAAACCATCCTATGATTTTATGTTTCTATTTGATCCTGGGCAGATGGTATTAAATACATTATGGTGTTAACAAAACAATTGGTTATTCTGCTAGGTAGTTATGAAGTTAAACAGGTTAGAACATGTATCTAGCTTGCCTTGCTATCCTTGAGGGTTTGGAAAAAGTGACAGTTACTTTGAACTGGAAAATATTTTGCCTGTAATAAAGATTTTGTAAAAAATATCCTAATAAAATTCAGCTGGTTCCCTGAGATCTGAAGGACAATATCATGAATTTTTCTGTTTTTCCTCTATTTGCATAGAGAGCCCAGCTGTCAAAAACCACTGTCAATACTAACATTTCAGTTGTGGAACCACAGAAAAGGTTAGAATTTTCTTACATTTTTGAAGGTTCAGGTACACTAAACAGGTAAACTCACTGAGTGGCCAACGTGTATAGAAGACCTTCTGTCTAGAAGGTGTCTAGCAACCCCAAAAATTAAACCATCCTAGAACTCGTTAATCAGTGGTCACATTTAATGTCTCATATGTTACTGGTAGGATGTAATAATGCACGGCAATATTAGAATATCTTTCAAAGAATGGAATAAATAATATTTTGGTCATTACTTATATGATTTTATTTTAAGTTTTAGTATACCTTCTTGAGACTTCTCAGTCTCAGTGTTCTATTTGAAGTGTTCCAAACATTTCATTTATGAAATGACCATTAGCTACTCATCTTGTGCTGTACCTTAGTAAATTTCTATTTACTCTTACCTGCAAATAATTGTAAAAGGAAAAAAAAAAACCAAAACAAAACACCAACACTTAGCTATATTCCTTTCCTTAGGTAATGGGGGAAGGATAGCAACTGTGCATTTGGCAGTGCCATATGTTTAAAACTTAATTTTCATCATGACTTAAAAAAATAATAATTCCTTTCTCTCTTTCCTTACCCCAACTCCCATATATGCAGTCACAACTGCATCTGTAGTTACAGATGCACTGAAGTATGTACAACTCTATTTTCATTCAGCTACCTCCAGAAAACCCTATTAGAATTTAGATTTTTCCAGTTACTGACGATGGAGGTCACACAGCACACCTTCCTATGATGGTATTGGCACATTAAGACAATTTCCACCGTGTGGAAATCTCCACTTTTCATTTGGAGATGCACAAGAAATTGAGTTTTACTCTAGTTGCCTTGCTTTCTGCTCCATACTGTTAAGGACAACATGTGACATTCCAAATAAAGTTGAGTAATAGTTCTTATCTAAATTATATCATAAACTTGCTAAAATCTTCTAAGCATGCTCACATAAAATGTATTTATTCTCTTTGGTTATGAATGTCAAATGTCAGCTAGGGATCGAAGTGTTGCTGGGGAAGAAATGCCACTGTCAACCCTAAGACAGAAAGTGAGCAGTACAAAACAAACATATCAGTAGCTGCAGCATCAATGGCAACACGGATGTGTCTAGAAAAAATGCAGGGAGATAAGTTAGGTTTCCCCTCCTGACTGGGAGTCCACAATAAGTATAAGAAAAAACATAACAAAAAAGCAACCAACCAGTCAAAAAAAAAAAAACAACACAAAACAAACAAAACAGAACCCCAAAACAAACCACCAAAAACCTGCTTAGGAAGGTAACAAGCAGACTGACAACTACTCAGAAGGAATAATTCCATCAAGAAAAATAGTTAAGGGCTTCACTATGTTATGAAGTGTTTGGTGCGTAAACGCAAATGGCTGCAGCCCCAGTTTGAGTACTGTGTGCAGTTTTGTGTGCCTCAGGATAAGGAGGACATCAAACTATGCAGTGTGTCCAGAGGAGGGTGATCAAGATGATGAAGGGTCTTGAGGGCAAGATGTACGAGGGGCAGCTGAGGTCACTTGGGCTTGTTCATCTTGGAGAACTCTCCAAGACCTCATCACCATCTACAGCTTCCACAAGGTGGGCAGTGTAGGGAGAGGTCCTGATCTCTCTGGTGAACAGTCTTAGGAAACAAGGAAATGGAATGAAGCTGCATCAGGGAAGTTCAGATTGGACATTAGGAAAAAATTCTTCACTGAGAGGGTGGTCAGTCACTGAAACACGCTCCCCAGGGAAGTGGTCAGATCACCAAGCTTGTCAGAGTTCAAGGAGTATCTGGAAGATGCTCTTACTCGTATGGTTTATTTTTAGGTAATCTTGTGAGGATCAAGGAGTTGGACTCTGATCCTTATAAGTCCCTTCCAACTTGAGGTATTCTATGATTCTATGACTGGATGTGGCATAAAGGTGCAGACCATGAGTTTGCATCATGCTAATGTTTCCCACAGAATAATTCATCCTTCAGCAACCTTCAGTCATTCAATTTTCAGCAAATCATTCAATCTTCAGGAAAGGTAGCAGGTTGAGTACTCATCACAGTAGTCAGGCCCAGTATCGGTTTATGGGTTCTCAGGCTGAGTACCTTTTTCTTTTTGCTAGCGATCAGTTGCTTTTTAATGGTAAGAACATCTATGGATCTAAGAATATTTATGGAGTAACAAATCAGGGGTGTCGAGGAACTAGTTCTAAATAATCATGTAACAAATTGGCAGATTCTTTTGTACAAGATTCTGAAGGATTATACACCACAGACTTAACAGTAACACTTTGGATATATAAGGCAAATAGATCCGGGATAAGTGTGAATAAAATGGAATTGAAGATTGAATAAAGTGTAATTGAAGATAAAATGCTTTTCTAAGCCTTATACCTATAACAAAGTGACCAAACTGTAATTTTCACACATAAGCAGCCTCCTTTGAGGGTAAACCTGGCATCAGTATACCATTTCAGGTTAAGAGATGGCTGTCTTTCTGAATGATAGGGCAGGGAAATATTTAGGAAAGCAGAATTTAATTATGTGATTTGGAAGGTGGCCAGAAACCAGGGGTTAACACTGGTACTGTTGCAAAGAGTGCTGAGAGAACTTTAATTGCCTCTAATGCTTAGTGCCGTGCTTTCACATTTCATCTGAAAGACAACACCTTCAGCCTCCCGGTGTTTCATTGGATGCATTAGTTCATCAATGCTAACAGCTTCGTTTCCTTTAGTTCCTTGACACTTCTAAGCAGCCACCCATGTAGTTTAATCCTCTTTCAGTTACGTGCTCTGATGACAGTTTCAGCACAGAAAAATGGTTGTAGGTTATGTGACATTGTGGAACAATTTTCTGAGGGAGTGGCTAGAAGCCTAATTACTACAGACATTTTAAATTGAACTGGACAAAATACCAGAGAACGTTTCATGCATTAGCATAAGTATACACTGCATCACTGGATAGAGTTTTCTGTGCTTGATATCTTGCGGCAGAGCACTACCAACAGCCGCAGCAGTCTGACTGCAGTCATTAGCTAACTTCAGGCAGTAGGTCAGTGCAACATTCCTAAATTTAGGAGTTTGGTCACTGTAAGCTCCCTCTGCAGACACCGATATGAGAAGGGCATGTCAGAGTTCATGCAGTGTCAATATTGGGTTTGCCTTCTGAAAGCTTCTCTCTTTTTCTCTCTTACGGGATTAAAGACAACATAGGATGACTAGCAGAGTAGGTTTTCTGCTTGAATGTAATGTATGTAAACACTTCAGGCCATCAGCTGCTCAGATTGCCTTGTGGAGAAGCCACCACTGTCTTTCCTGATTAGAGACAGTTTAAGGAAAAAAAAAAAAAAACATGTTTATATTACCCCCTCTGCTTGTCATCCTATGTTCCAGTTATCCCCAAAGAGGGGGAAAAGAGAAACTTTCAAAAGTATTCATGTGTGAAGGTGGGCTTCTGTCAGGGTAACGTGTTTGTCTCCAGTGAGTGCAAGAGAATACAGAGAGATGAGCCTTTAAATACTCCTACTATCAGTGGGTGGGATAAAAGTACAGCTAAAGGACACTTCTGGCACTATGTGAAAGCAGCATGGTCAAGGAGTACTCTCCCCTCCCCCCTTCAATAATCTCATTAAGTATAGAGAACTGTAAGCAGAGAAAAAGTATGTTTCATAAAAGGGAATCAAGGAATACTATAACATGGTTAGAAATGGCATTTTAAAGCTATATACCACTTTATTTTTAACTTATCTTAGATTTAATATCTATGATGATATATGAAGTGTCAGAAGAGTCTTAGAAAATGTTAAAATTGATTGCTGAATTAGTGACAACATTAATAGCACTACTACATCCAGCACCTGGAACAGAGTAGTTAATGCTAGGCATTTTTTTATGCCTGTTTCAGAGTACTCTGCGCAGGACTGATTCAGAGAAAATGTCCTCTTTGAAGAAAGAACCTTAGTAAGCCACCCATTTAAAATGATGCAAGGGAGTTGGGTTTGCCCTGCTGTTAAGGGTTGAGGTCATACTGCAGGAGGAAAAAACATCTGTGTCATTAAAGCTGGCATTTTTGTATCATAAATAAATTTCAGGTATCTCTACATTTTTTTATATGCATAACTCGTTTTGCTCACCTCTTACTGTTGTATTATTTCCACAATATCACAGGCAGGCAAAGTGCTTCATAAGCAATTTTCATACAGTCCTAGACGGAAAGCACATACAGCCTAATGACAGACTGGGTTCTCATTTGTACAGCTACACAAGGAAATAAGAATATGTAGATGCTTCCGTTTGCTAATCATCCAGATTGTGTGGAGTAGGATAAGGAGGAAAGCCCTCCAATTTCTTTGTACTCTCAGATAAGGTGGAAGTGGGAAAGATAAATTTCCATCCACTTGTTTCAGAGTGTTTCTGTGAGAGTTTCAGTCTTTCCTCTAGCATCCTTTTTTGGAGGGCATACATACGGGACCTCAACTCCTGCTCATCCCTTTTGAGAGGGCAAGGTTAAACCCCAATTGAATGTGAAGGAAGAGGATATACAGCTAGTCAAGGTGGGACACCAAGGAGTAGGTATGAGAGAAATTAAAAGCGATGAAGGAAAGAATTGCTTCTTCTTAGAGGAGAGGAGAGAGGGGATATCAGAGCTAGGCTGTACTCAGCAAGAAAAAAAGTGGTATTGTGAAAACAAACATGACTTTGGCTTGGTGCGAAAACAGAGTGATTTACTGTGAAAACCACTTATTTGAAGGGAGAGTGGCACATACAAGAAGGGAGCAGAATACATGAAATAAAGAGATGCAGTACGAAACTCAGGTAAGACTGAAGATTATAAGAATTTTCTTTTCCTTTTTCTAAAGCACAGAGAAAGTACCTTCTGTTTATTGTTCATTCTGTGAGCTCCCATGGTAAATTCGTCTTACATGAAGAAATAAATTAAGCTGGCAGTTACCAGCCTCCCTGAGTCAGGCTCACCTTGCAGCCAATTAATTCTCACTTCCTTCCCCGAACCTCTTCCCCCCACAGCAATCAATAAAGAATCTTTTTTTATCACCAACGGTTAAACAGAATTGGACAATATCTTTGATGGGCTATGTGTTAACTAGGAGGCATTCAGTCTTCTCCCCTATACTCCATATTATACTCCAAAGTTATTATTTCCCTGTATCCTAAGTTACACACTGACTTTCCAACTTTTGTGCCCAGTGCCTTTACTGCACATTGTAGTCCTCTTTGTTCAGTACCTTTATGCTACAGCAGTGGTGTTTCTCTGTCTCTCTGACATGGCACTGAACAGCTATTGCTCTACATCACCAGTGCACTTGGCAAAGACCCACATCTGGACCATCTCCATTGCGCTGCACAATGTAAATCTCCTCCAACCCACACATAGCACTTCCACATAGCTCCCTGCTATTGCTCGTGGACCACAGGAGAGAAGCAAAGAGCTGTGGGGCAATTTTGCTGAAGTGATGTATTCTCAAAATGAAAAGGGGCAATTCAGGGAAGACACTGCTAGTATGGAGCACAGTAAAGACAGTAAGAGACATACCAACACAGAGCTACTTGATAGAGAGTGGTGGGAAAGAGCTGGAAGAGGGAAGACCAAAAGACAATGAGGTTGGAGAGAGTGGACCAGGTCAACAGAGAATGAAGTCAGCCCAAAGACTAGAAGTTCCTCACCTCAACAAAAAGAAGATGTAGCAGCCTAGACTGTGCATCAAAATGGAGAAAAAATGCTTAACTGGGGAAGAAAATAATATTTTTTGAGTGCTTCAGATAGAGAACTGATTTAGAGTTTGATTTTTTTTTTAAAAGAAGGAAAAGTCTATGAATTGTTTTTTTCTTCAGTTGTAATAGGATGTTTTGATGTACTGACCAGCACTGGCATTACAATAACATTTGCCAATGGAAAAAAAATCATCTCTTTTCTATCTAATTATGATTTTTAATGTTTTCCTTTATTACTGTTTTGCTGTTTGGATTTTAAATATCTATTTTAACATACGTACGTATTTGGAAGACTCAGTCCCCCTGGCCTTGAGAATAATCCGCTTTTTAAAAATACGATTTTAAAGCTTACTATCTGGGATATATGTAATACAAATTAAAAGATTTTAAGAGCAGGCTCTCTTTGGTAGCATAGATGTCTTGCGCATAGAACAGCAAGCATATTTTAAACTTCAGGCTTCAGCTTTGCATCCATTACTGAATTTTTAATTTTGCTAAGCATAAAACATTGTTTGCTAAGAATACTGACAAATTCTTACCTGCTTTTTAGAAGTAAGTGTGTACCCTAGACTCAGTATTTATATTCTTGCTTTAGCAGCCTTAGGTCAGAAGACTTCAATTTTGGCATAAATTTTGGAAATCTGGTAATTGTGTACAAGTATAAAGCCAAGGGGAATGTCAGCCTGTGTGGGACAGAAGGCTGGAGTAGGTCCCAGCATAGCCCTGCCTATACAGTATATGAGCCAGGCTCAGTGTCAACTGCCTACATGCACTGACATGTCCCACCTCTGTTTTACTGTGTGGCCATGTAGGGGTGACACCTGATGGGTTCCCCCTGGAAGGGCCTGTTGCCTACCTTCAGATCATCAGCCGTTTCTGCCCGGCTGGGGTTTAAGCTTCCTTGGTAAGGCTAATAATGAATCCCACCAAGTGGTTGGAACTCAATTTTAATGTAATACGACTTTGTGAAAATGGATCAGAGATGTACTGTGTTTCAGCTAATAATATCAAGGTTTTCTCTGTACCTTTCATCTCAGAGGAGCTAAAAAACTCCCATCGGTGTCTGTTTGTTGCTTTTAATTTGTATTTTTGTACAGTCTCTATCTGGAGTTCAGGTTTTCAAATGCGCACAAGTTGGTTAGTAATTTCAGTTTCAATGTTGGCAGTTCTCTGTTGAAGTGGTGGGCAGCAGGCAGATAAACTGAGGAAGCATGCTAGCTTCACAGTTTTGGGGCAGGAGGAGATCTGGATTTAGAACAGTGGGGTAGGTCTTCGTTGTTAGGAAATTACTCCTAGACTTCTAGCACCAGAATTCCTGATGAGCCATTCCTAGACTACTTCTGCAAAATAACAGGGTTTTGCAGTTTTGCATTTCTCAAATCTCAGAAGTGGAAGACTCAGTCTGCATGAATATTTTAAGTACCCGACCTTTGTTTATTTTAGTTCAAACCAGGCTTTAATTATTTTGTGATTTCACAAAATGAAATCATACGTGAAAAGGTGCTGTGTTGATGTTGGCTTCCTTTACCAGTGATATGAACTGCATTATCTGCGTTTGCTGCCAGCACATTTTGGCATATTCTCACAGGTAGCAGAGTCCAGCTACCTTTCAACCTCCACACATTACAGAACCCTTTGGTTTATGTATTTAGAAACAATGTATATGCTGAGTATCATGCTGCCTTCAGTTCTGGAGTTACTTTAAACAGCATGTGATTTTATTTTGTGTTAACTGTATGATGGTTTTCAGATTTAACGCTGTATTAACTTTTTATATATATATAAATATCTAGTAAATATAAAATCCTTTTGTATTACTATTATTATGTGGCATTGGAGTAGATAAATAAGGAGCTGAAAGGACAAAACACAAAACCCTTCCCCAACAATTAGTGCTTCTGCTACGAAATCACTTGCGTGGTCAAGGATGACTTTGCAAGTAAAAAAGCCTCTAAGAGAGAAACTGGGCAGTACTGTACAAAGTAACCTATCAGTTGTAATTGTCCTAAGCTGTTAATTGTACCCATGAGAGTAGTTTCCGGGACAAGCCAGAGGACTCAAGTCAGGCTTAAACTAGTGTAAGAGGCCATCCATCTATTACAATGGCTAAACTAATTTATTATGAATTAAGTGGTGCCAGTTCTTTGTGTAGGAAATTCTGAAATGACATTGTGTCCAGTGTGGAAACAAAGATTATGGAAAGGTTTCTGTACTTGAAGTAGGTTTTGCTTCTTTTTCAGATGTTGATGACTATATCTGGAACATGAACATAAGTTTAGATCCTATTATGGAATTAATAAAAAAGCCTACTCAGACAGAGAGACATGATTCCTATCTTGAGATTCTTATAATTTAAGGTTCACATATTTTAACCTCTTAGTCAAATTAAGTAAGCTCTTGAAGCTAATGAACCTGTTTCCTTGAATTTGAATTTACTGGATCAGTACTCTTTTGGATAGATAGATATAATAAAAAAAGATGGAATCAATACAGCTTCCCGTAAGAAAGAAATTTGGAGAAGACATTTGGATTCATGTGTAAAATAATTTGAATTCTGAAGTTCTTTCTATTAAACAAGCACAGGTTTCAATTTATTAACATTTTTTATGCCAAATACTTTAAATAATATACTTTTCACTGTAATCTACTCATAATCTACTTTAGGATTTTATTTGGAATAGGGAGTTTTATATGGAAAACGTTAATATGTATGCACACCTGTGAAACCTTGTATCACTTCTGGATCTAATGTTCTGGATGAATTTGTATGAAAAGCAGAAATCAAAATCGGAAAAACAATGCTCCTTCAACTGTAGGAATAATGAAACTGTTTCCTCTAGGTATGTGACCTGAAACTCTGTATCCCTGCCACAGTAATACTAGATCCCGACCCACACACTTACTCAGAAAAGTTCAAAATAGTTTGTTTCTGAAGTCATATTTCATTTGGACAAGTTATTTCTTTCTCCGTCCTTGTGTGTGCTTATGTCTGTTCTGGAAAAACACCAGAGTTAACTCATGAAATTCTCACTTTTTCTAGTTTTCATATAGATATGCTTTTCATGGAGTAATTCAGACTATGTAATACTATGGCATGAGCCACATGGACTAAGTTTTGGCAAACAGGTGAAATGGACTGCATATGGGAGATGCTGCAAATGGCAGTTTCTGTTAGTTCATGTAAAAAGAGGTTGCATAAAATATACACAAAAATAAGCACATAAAAAGACTCAAGGTTAACTTTTTCTGAAGATGCAATATGCAAAGATTAATACTGGAGGAGCAATGATAATTTAATTTTATTATACAAACTGACTGTTTCCAAGCTTAAAAAAAATGATAATCTTGCTCGAACTATGATTCTGAGTCATCCTATTGAAGTCTGGTTGCACAGTTTTCTCAGAGCATGTCTCTAGGTCAAATGAAAGATTTGGGGTGTAGCTTCTATTATTTTTTTAGCTTTGCACAGGTTGTCAAGCCAGAAATCTTTTGGTTCTGGCTCAGATGAAGTTGTAGCTGAAAATATTCTCTGTCACTATTAATGCTAAGAAAAACTTTAAATAATATTACTTGTTCACTTCCTGTCTGAGAAAAAGATAATGAAGAAAATATAGAACATAAAAAAAGTATTTTGAGTTTAATTTATTTGCTGTCAGGTTTGACAAAGATTTCACAATATTCTAAAATCTTCTTATTTGGCTTTGGTTGAAGAGAAAGTAATACTTCAGGCTGCTCTTCAGCTGGGTTTGGATTTTCCCTACTCTGAAATCCTTTACTTTTACTGTGCAATTCTAACATGCTAACAGAAGCTGATTTTTTTTTTTTTAAGGAGTTGGCTTGCTAAAATAATGAAAAATAGCATTCCTGGGCCTTTGACTTTTGGGTTCATACCATGTTATGGTGAGATTTAGAGGCGTGACATCCTGCTAGTGCGCTCCTGTTAGCTTCCATTTCCAACCTCATTTTTGAGTCTTTTTAAAAATTATTGAACTTTACTCTTAGGTTAGTTTCTGCAATATTTAAGATTAAAATTTTCTATTGCTATGGATACTGTACCTAAGTATTCTATTTACCTCAGAGAAGTTGTTGCTTTTTTAAGTTATTTTCCCGTAGCATAAAAAAATCCTGAATTTCTGTACTGACAAACAGTTGAATATTTGAGTCAAAATGATAAGTTACAGAAAAGTTAAGTATAATAGCATTATAAGCACAGGAAATCTATTATGAAAATACATTGTGGTAGATATATACACATGATAAGCATAAAGAAAAATTTAAGTAAACGTAATTAGGCCAGTATAAAATGCTTGTTATGCTTGTGAAACTGAGGTTTAAGAAAATTATGAGCATATTAGTAAGCATGTACAATAATATATAAAAATGGATTGATATTAACATACTTTTTAATGATCAGAATTAAGAATTTTTTTCCCCCTCCTAGACTATCCTAATGATATAAAGCTGAAAACAGTTGAATGGTCTTTAAAAGATTTTACCCCCAAAAAAAGTAGTTATTCATGAGAATGGGGTAGACACTCCTTTTCTTCTCTTTTCTGTATCCTTTGCCTGCCTAATTTGAAGAGTAAAGGCTTCTTCAGAATACTGGAGTGTGCTTACTACAAAGCTATTTGTATCCCAGATTTGTTGAGTCTAAATACAGTATGATATCAGCTAGAAAATGGGCCCTGGTGTTCATCAATCTGTATCCTTGATAACCATCTGTGTCCATAATAGTTCCATTAATAGGATGTACTATCCTCATACCAGAATTTCATTATGCTGCAGAGGCTGAGTAAATAGAGATAACTAGTCACTTGTAGAGTTCCATTAAGAACAATTGTAGAGGTTTTGAGGAAAATAAGGCATAACTATCTTTGAAGGGCTTTCCTGTTTTCTGTAAGATATTCAGTAGCTACTGAAACCAAAGTTTATGTTTTATAAGGGTTCTTTATTTACTGAAGTGTTTTATCATTGCTGTCAGTACAACAGTGCTGATTTCTGTTTCAGGTGTAGATTGCATAGCTACCATTTTCTGGTAGTCATTCAACACTACAGTTGCAGATATAATCCTGAATACGGATCTTTTCTGAAAATGGAGTGCTGCTGCTGGATACATCTGTATCAGTACTCCATCAAAATGACAAGAAAATAACACTCTCTGTACTCATTAAAAAAAAAAAAAAAGTGTACTGGGAGAGTGTTCAGTAGCTTATTTAAATTAGTTTTCATAAATGCATTTTAGGAAGAATAAGAATGTGTTCACAATTTAGTCTACCATTCTCTTGGTCTGCCATCACGAAAAGTGTGTCACATCCTGTAGAGCAAAATGAGACCGGGTTCAGTGACTTGGTTTTTAAGTGACTCAAAATGAGTGAGGTATCGTGGTTTCACCCCAATCAGCAACTAAGTACCACACAGCTGCTCACTCACCTCCCTCTCCCCCAGTGAGATGGGGGAGAGATTCAGAGGAAGAAGATGGAGTACTGGTGGGTTAAGAGAAAAACAGTTTAATAACTGAAAATAAATGAAAGAAAATAATGATACTACTGCTACTATGTAAAGAAAATACTGCTACTAACATAGAAGTATAATAGTGATAATAACATGAAATGAAAATAGAAAGAAGTGGTAAAAAAATGACATAGACATTCACCATCAGCTGACAGGCACCCAGCCTGTCCCTGAGCAGTGGCCACTCCTCCTGGCCAATTCCCCCAAATTATATACCAAGAATGGCGTTTGATGGTATGTAATCTCCTCATTGGTCAGTTTGGTCAGCTGTCCAGACAGTGTCTGGGGCAGTATGAGAAACTGAGAAAGTCTTTAGTGTAATACAGACATTGCTTGGCAACAACTAAAAGCATCAGTATGTTGTCAACATTCTTCCCAGCACAAATCCAAAACATAGCCATACTAGCAGCTGTGAAAAATTTAATTTTATCCCAACCAAAACCTGCACAGGTTAGAAACAAAATGGGTGCATTTATAAACAACGACTGGCAAGATTGCTGTTGTTGCTCATGGCTGCCTTGACAGTGCACAAGGACAAACAATCACAGTCCTTTTTTATGCTGAACACTGTAGAAACTCAAAGCAGTAGTTAGCTCCTGTCACAAAGAGTTAAATAGAAAGAAGATGGGGAAAGGGCTGTAACTTATAGACAAATCCTAAAACCAAATAATCTTGTTCCAATTTTTGTTAATTTCTGTAGGGTTGTAGAAGAATTAAGTTACTGAAAGCAGGTAGAGCTAGATGACAATAATTTGTGATGGGAAGAGATTCTGAAGGGAAAAGTTGTGAAGGGATACAACCATAAGAAAGACCCTAAGAAGTGTGGGTATGCAGTGATGAAGCATGCCTAAGAGAAGAAAGAGTGAAGGACTTTGGAGTCAGTCAATGAAGTAGAGGAAGTCCTAGCAACACTTAAAACTTTCAAGTGTCCAAAGATCTTTTCTTTTGCTGTTTACATATTTACTTCTATTAGATTTAGGGTATTATCCTAGACTGTGGTGTTTTCATGATGTTTACTTTTTGGGCTTTTTGGAGGGGTGTGAGTGGGTTGTTTTAGTGGTGTTATTGGATGATGGACTTTTATAAATGTAATTAGGAGAAAAGAAAGTAGGAAGACAGAGGGACATAAAGGATGAGGAGTGGGTGGAGACAAGGACAAGAAGCTAAACATTGTGGCCCCGTTAAGTAAAATTAGAGGTTGGCTAATGAGGTGAATCAAAAAGCAATACACAGGAACTGAATAATTGCAGTGGTAATAGCACACATTTTGAAGAGAGTAAAAGCTGTAATTAGCTTTGAATCTAGCTGAAATAAAAAGAACAGGTATAGATTCACCTGTAGATAGAAACAGACGTGAATTTTGTTCTCATATTTGTGAAGGATGGAAGAAACTCAACCAGGAAGGTGAAAAAGAGGAAATTACTTTTGCCTTCCACTGAGCTGCTTTTTAATTTTCTTGTATGAGAAGAAAATAGTGTTTCTTTTTACCCATAATGCAGGCTTGAATCAGCTGGATTCATTAATCTCCTGAAGGGAGACATTAGTGAAATAGTTAAGTTAGTAATGTCTGTGCAGCTCCAGAGTTTCCTCATTTCTGGCCATCTTTTGTAAAAGTCACTTCTTCAACCTTAAGCACTTTTCTCACCTACCCATTAACAGATATTCATCAATTATTCATCACCTCATGAAAAGCACCTGGAAATGCCACCACCAGTCGTGTAAAACATAAGATAAATAATGCCTGCTAACCAAAGAGTTACTTGAAATCCAAGTTGGTGCAGGACTTTTATTTTCATTTCTTTTCAGCTTCTGTTCAGTGACAAAAGAGTTTTCACAATTTTGTGGAGGAAAACTTTTCTCTTGCAATTTACTGTTATGCAGAAGTTTCTTCAGCTAATTCTTTATCTCATTTATCTTGGGTAGACTGTTCAGACCAGGTTGTCCTTTTTTTGTTGCAAAGTACTTAATAATAATATTTTTAAAAATATTCTGAATTACAATATGAATAAATCTGTTCGTCATTGCTTGGGCAGTAGGACAAGGAGATTGTAGATAATGTTTCCATAGACATACATCTTGTTGCCCTCTGTTTTATCCCCTGTGAATGCTTTATATTTGTTTTGTTTTGTTTAAAATAGGTAGAACTGTCCTGAGCTTCATGGGACAGGGAGGGTGGATGAGTTGTTAAGGGTTGAGAGGAGACTGAAGTATGTTCAATGTAAGGATGGGGAAAATAGGAGATGTTGTACTAGATACTTATACTAGTTATACACGTTCCACTAGAGTATGGCAGGAGGGTTGGAACAAGGTGATCTTTAAGGTCCCTTCCAACCTAAAACATTCTGTGATTTCTCACGTGGAGAGAAAGTAATTTGCAGTTTTATCTTAATGAGAGAGTAGTACAACATCTCACATCTTCTTCAGAATATTTGCTTGCTGATAATTCCAGAATAGTTAATCAGATGTTAAAATCCATTATTACTCATGCTTCTGCCCCTGTCATGATACTGTGTAGTGATCATGTCAGGTATTTTCAACTAAATTCACAAAAATCAGTGAGGAGTGAAGGGTGATATGTCCAGTAAGGGTTGGTTCCTTCCTTCCTTCCGTCCATCCGTCTCCCTGAGGGCCCTTTCTAATAGTTGCTGTTCAAACCCACGTACTGTTGCGCCTTCAAAGATGGTTGCGTCAGGAGAGTTTATATTACATCCTTAGTTCTTTTATTGCGTGTCATTGTAAGCAATCATTTGCTTTTCCTATGACACCCATAATTGTGTGTGTGCACATTATATGTAGTCTTCCAGTAGATTAGCCTGTGTAATTTGTCCTCATCAGGTGCTCCAGTGAAGTGACTCTCTTTGTTCCTATCCTTGAACCTTTCTAGTTCAACTGTATCTTTTCAGTTTTAAAACTGCCTATGTAGTATGGCTTTGGTAGCTTTGTAATGGTGGGCGCTTTTTTCTGTTTGTTCTCTGCTCTTTTCTTAGTAACTTGTATCATTCTGCTTCCAATTCTGACAGCTACTGAGCTCTGGGTTGATGTTTCTTTTGAAATATTTCTAGTTCGATTCCCAGATCTCTCTCTGAGATGATAATAGCTAATTTAGAGTACATCCCTGTAAATCTATAGTTAGAACTGGGTTTTTTTTCTATGTGCATTACTTTGTTTTTATTGACATTGGATTTCAGCTGCCATTTTATCATCTGGTTTCACAGCAGTGTAAGATCTCTTTGTATCTTTCACAGTTTTCTTTCTACAACTCAGAATAATGTATTTCCAGCGGTATATGCTGTTTGGGAATTCATATTCTTTAAAATCTTCCTTCCTTGGCATCCTAAAACTTTTTGGGTTTATTGTCACTTGGGTTTTTGTATTCTTTTTTATCCAGATTATACTTTTTTTTTTTTTTAGGTCTGTGTTGTAGAAGATTATTTTAATTCTATTAGCTTAAAAAGGCAGGTTTTATAGGTTCATTACAGGTGTTTCATCATTATGAATGGATTTTTTGCACTCCTTTTTCAGAGTTTTAGATGTTAAGTGCTTTTATATTCATTACTGAATTAGTGCTATGACAAGTTATTTTGGCTTTGTTTGAAGCTTTGAAAGAGAATATAAAACCTACTACTTTTGAGGCGTCTTCATTCACTGCTGCTGATTAACAAAATTAATAGTATTTTAAATTATAATTTAATTAGAACTATCAAATAATTCAAACAGGAAATTAGTTCATATATATGTATACTCTTAATGTAATTGAATGTCAAACTCATTATATGGTATTATAATTTTGCCACATTTAGGGTACCTTTAAGAAGCAATACTTGAAATACTTGGCATTTACAGCACATATAATGTCTCTGCCTTTAGGCATAGCCTAAGGCTTAGAGCATTTTTAGCAAGTAGAACTCTAATAGAATCCATTTTCATAAATAAAAACAGAATTTAAGTTATTCTTCCCAGGGATTAGCTATCTGGGACTATTCAGGAATGTATTTATATTAGTGTTAATTTCCTTAGCATGCTAATTTGATTTTATTTCACATTACTGTGCTCAAGTACAAACTCCTCCAGGACCATCCCTCTGTCAATCAGCACATGCTAATACTTTCTTTTGGTTCTGTTTAAGCTACTCTTGAAATAAATACAGAGAAGTAGGATCTGTGAAGTATTTCCAAGGGATTTCATTTCTGAACAGTTAGCTTTACGTTTGCTATCCATATTAACAAAGTAACATATTCACATATCCCTATAAGCTTATCTTAATTTTACATGTGATGTTAGAAAATATGAGGCTCTTAAAGCATTACTAAAATAGCTTACTTTTTATAGCTGATAAGAAATATTAGTCCCCTGAATTTCCTTCCAACTATTGTGTACTGGTAGAAATCCCTTCACAATCCCATTTTCCAGCAGCAGGGATGATTTGGACAAGACACCGTTAGGTTTCTGCCTGAACATTAGTCTGGATTTCAAGCAACTCCTTGGTTAGCAGATATATTTCCTTTGTCCTTTAGGTGACCACTGGTATTTCTAGGTCCTTTTTATAAGATTATAAATAGATGGGAATGTCTGTGAAGAGAGGTAGGAGAAAAGCAGTAAAGGTGGAAGAAGTAACTTTTTGTAAAAGGTGGTAGGGAGGAATGGAGACATCGAGTCAATTTTGGAGAGAGAAGGAAAGAGACTAGCAGAGGAAAAGGTAGATAGCATAATGTAAGAAAATGCTATGTTTAGACAACTAAGTTACAAAAAAGAAATACAGCGTGGAAAAAAACAGGAAAAAGATGCAGCAGTCTGTTTTAAATATAGTTAAGTCAAGATAAATGGTGTTCAAAACATCAAGACATAGTAAGTCACATACATAAATTCTGTGTAATACACTGGGCCTGTTCTTTCTAAAGTATTCCTGTTGACATTCCTCAGATGCATTATGAGCTCAGTGATTGTGCAAATAAGACATGAATTGATGACGTATTAGAGCTAAGGCCATAAGAAGGTGAACACCAGTATTATTTTGCTGTGAACTGCAGCACATACGGATTTAAAGACCTGACCCAGTGGAACGGTACTGCAGTTAGTTTCATCTTTTCCTTCAGTATTTCATTGTAAAATACCTCTTAGTACTTCTTGTTCTGCAATTAGACTTTATGTAGATTTTCCAAAGATCATCTTTGCTACACAGAAGTCCTCTATGTTATTAATCTTCTTGGAAGAGCTGGTGCCATGCCTGTTTCTTTGGCTTCTTTACAAGCTTGCAAAAGTTCTTTCTTCACATGATTAAAAAAAAAAAAAAAAGTAAATAGATTTTATAGATTACTCTGGTTTCGTTTCCTTAATAAATCCTGTAACTTCCGCAGAACCAGAAAATTTGATGACAATTCTTTTTATCAGTAGAAGTCCAATTCTGCCAGAGTCTTTGTTGCAGGAAACCTTTGCCTGAGAAAGCTCATGGCATTTGTTCATTAAATAAACACTGTTTTTTCAGTTACATTTCTATCAGTTCTGTCACTTGAAGAAGACTTAGAGTTGTCATGCTGGCTTAGAAATATTAGTCTGTTTCTATAAGATAACAATCTCTGATCTTTCAAAACAATGAATTACAAAATAACTGCAGTGTCTTCCTAAGTATATCATAAACTTTCCTTATGGACTGGAACTTTATTACTGAAGATTTCAGAGACAGGGCAGGTCCTATGCTCCAGAAAAGCTTCCCCTATAGATATGTATATAATTGAGGTCTTCTGTGTGCAAATCCCATTTCCTGTGCAGTAGAACACCTCAGTCTTTTTTTATATGTGTGGGATCTAAAATTGAGATGGGGAAACAATGGGACTTGTTTTCTGATCCCTACTTGTTTTCTTCCTTTTAAAGTAATTCCTGAAATTGTTTGAGCTGTGGCTCTATTATCAGACTGGTAATTGTTGCTTGTATTCCACAAGACCGCTCCTTTCCATTTTACGAAAAGTAAGCTTAAAAAGCTATCAGAAATTCTAAATGGTGCAGAAATATAGCACTTAAATATTAGAGGTATTTCCAAATTTTGTTCAGTTTGTAGGACTTTCCTGATTGCAGAGGAAGCTATAATGTTTTTATATGAAAGATGAATGGTGTGTCCTTTGAAAAATGGAAAGACCTGTATTGCTGTCAGCTGCAGGAATGTTATCATACTCCCTTAAATCTCAACACAGAGTGACTATCTGAGATTGTCATTTGTCGATAATATTGATTACTGCATTCCCAATACTACGTTTCACTGTCTGGGGGTTCATAACAATCTGTCAATGAGTTACAGGGATTCATCAGTCAAAAAGAACCAGAGCTTTTTGTGGATAAGGTAATACTAGCTTAATTTTTAAAGCTACAGCTACTTTAATGTTGTCATATTTTCTCCTTCTGTTGGAGACTTTTAATATTTGTGATTGTTTGTGTAACAGATTAATTATGGTTCACTCCACAGTGCACACTGAAGTGTAACACTGTAACAGAACCAAGCGTAACACCTTAACAGAGGACAATCACATCTAACATTTGTTTCTGTGGATACAGTAGCTATATTTGCTAACTTTGTGCTCAAATCCTTCACATACAAATTAAATCTGTACATATGCGGCACTTACAGCCTTTACTCATGCTGTTACATTTTGATTTAAAAGTCAACATTTTTGCATTTCAGAATTTATAGGACATGAGAGTACAGAACATGACAATTTCTTTTGCTGTTAGCTGCTCACAACAGTTGAGATCACAGTAGCTGAGATGAGTCTGGGTGTCTTGTAGCAGACATAGTTCTTCTGTGGTTACTAGTAATGACATTACGATGTTGGGACAAAATATTTGATAACAGCAGATACCTCACTTCCAGAGCAGGAGGTGGGATGAACAGCAAATCAAAACACTTGGCACAAGTCACATATTCAGTTTTCTTTTCTCTGAAGAGTTCTTACAAAGAGGAGTGAGGGAATAAAAAATAGTATCTAGCAAATCTTAGTGTCAATGTAGAAGAAAAACATTGTGCAACACCTATCTGCAGTAGCAATATATGCAGCCTGGGTGCTCAACACTGCTATAGCATGCACTCTGCTTGTACTATTTGGTTTAGTTGCCAAATAGTAGTTAGGTTTTGTGTCCTGCCACACTGTTTCAGCTCTTTAATGTCCAAATGGAGTATCCATAGTGTTTGTTTGAAAACTGATGGCACCAAGGACAATGGGTTTTAATTAAAATGTCTCCTTAAATTTAATATATTTACTAACAGAACTATATTTTGTTAGGTGGCATAGGCAGAATTCTGTTAGTCAACTGAAGCATCAGTTCAGTTGAAATGTCACTCTGAAACTTCATGGATTTTCAGAAACATTGCTCAGTTTATTTAAGAAGGAGTAAAGGGAGTTTTGGGGAAGGGGCAAGTGAAGGTGCAGTAAATGCAGCATAAGGAAGTCCCATTGTGCAACATGCTGTTGCTCCTTATGGCATTGTCCAGACTAGCACACACCTCAGCTCTTACACTGCTTGAATGCAATAGAGTGCACCCTGCTTCTTCTACTGCCATAGATTGTAACATAAACAAAGCCAGCAAGGCAGCTGAACCCATTTAATCAAATTTGCATCTCACCTAACCTTTGCCAGAGGTGCCCCATAAACAGAACAGAATTGGGAAGAATAAGAAGAATGGCAAAATCTTATTTCGGAATTCTACAGAAATGTTATTATTTTTACACAGCACTGGTGGCATTAGCTACAAGGCATGAATCACAGCACTGATGGCATTACCTACAAGGCATGAATGTAAAAATTACTGTGCTTCTAAATGAGAGTAGGATTACTATAGATTACATGAGAAAACAGCAATTTCATTGGACTTGTTGCAGCGTTATCTTTACTCATTTTAATACTGAGTCTATTTAGTTTAATGCTTATGCATAAAATCTGCACCATGTGATTGAAAACTAAAATATCTGAACAATTTTCTAATGTAATGTGATATTGATAATATTATGGCTATTCAGAGCCATCGTCAGATACAGCATTCAGTTAAAGTAGGAATTCCTGTTGTAAGAGCCAAAAAATGTTTACTGCTATATCCAATGCAGCGCAAGTGGAACAGGTAATTTTCATTCACCATGTTTATGGGAAAAGGGATCAGCTTTTTTTTTTTCTTACCATTTATGTCTCAACCTACAATGAAATATTTATTACTCAGGTTTTCTACTCTTCTCTCCAGTGAAACAACTACATATACCATAATAGAACTGATTTCTTAACCGGATTATTAGAGACAAGTTGCAGAGACCCAGATTTTATTATAGTAATTTCTCTTGAATTTCATACCTCCGAAAAGGAATGAAATAGCCTCTTAGCATAATTGTATTAATATGTTCTCCATGGAATCACACTCCATGATGTGAACCAAAATTCATTATTGGATTAAATCATTACAATGTCTTCCTAGTGAGATGGTAAACTCGGACTGAGATTCTTGGTCAAAGTATGCATTTAAATAATGTTAGCTTCAGCAAACCAGGCTGACCTTAATCAGCTTTCTGTTTTATGACTTTGTGTATGTGGGAGCACTGTTTCCTAAACAGCCTCATAATTTATGATCATCTTGAGTAATTCCAAAGAAGTACAACTATAAAGAAAATAGAGAAGACGAGAAAAAACACTCACATAGTAAATCCACTTGCTAATGAATGTCTTGAATATCACTGTCCATTAAAAATCTTTCTGCGATATCTGAGGTGAAAATGGCTAGTACAGGAACTGTCTAAATTTAGCTGTCTAAAATTCCCTGCCAGAGAATGGCTGGAGCATACCAAGAGTGACTACAGGTCTTTAGGGCTAAAGGACACAGGGCTCCAGATGTTAACACTTCAATCCTGCTGGTAAAAGGGAAAAGCTTAGTGGGAGCAGATGAATCTTGCTGGATAACACCTAGTTTAACAGCTGGTGTCAACAGCAGGCATTTGGCTTTTATGACCATGGGATTCACTTTGATGGTTGAGGACCGCTGGGGTCCTGATGAAGCATCCACCTGATAAAGTAGGGCAAGAACATCCTTGCAAACCATCTGGCCAACCTGGTAAAGAGAGCTTTAAATGATGAATTTGGGGCACAAGTAAGTGGTGATCGGTGTTAGAAAGCAAAGGTTTCTGAGTTATGGGAAGAAGAGGCACCTCATAAATTACAAAAAAATAGCAAAGGGATCCCTGCCTCAGGTGTATATACAGAAACAATGCAACCTGTAAAAGAGGCAGGAAGAACCAGAGCCCCAGGTGTGGTCACAAAATGCAGATATCTGCAGATAATCTTGTTAACACCTTTATTAATGATCTGGAGAAGCTGATGGTGCACAGTCAAGCTTACAGATGCCACCAAATTGAGAGAACCTGTTGATATGCTTAAAGACAGGGCTGCCATCCATAGGGATCTAAATGGGCTGGGGAAATGGGCTGACAAAAACCTGCAATTCAACAAGGACAAATGCAAAGTCCTACACCTGAGAAGGAGAAGTCCCTTGCAGTGATGCAGGCTGGTGACTGATGGGTCTGAAGGAAAGGCCCAGGTGGTCTTGGCAGACAGGAAGCTGAGCAGGAGTTAGCAGCTCTCTGGGAGCAAAGATGGCTGTCAGCCTCCTCAGCTGCATTAACAGGAGCACAGCCACTGGATTGAGGGAAGTGGTTATTCCCAAACTACTTAATACTCGTTAGACAATATGTAAAACACTGCATCCAGGTTTGGCTTCAAAATATGAACACACAACAAGCAGGAGTGAGTTCAGTAGAGGACCCTGTGGTGGCTGGGAGCTGGAGCACTTGCCCTGTGAGTTGAGTCTGATGGAGCTGGTCTTACGCAGCCTGGAGAAGAGATGGCTCTGGGGAAGACCAAGGGAGCTAACAGCAGCCCACAAAGAGGTTATCGAGAGGATGGAACCAGGCTCTTCACAACAGAGCAAGGCAGGAAGTCAAGGTACAACTGACATAAGTTAAAACGGCAGTGGCTGGGACAAGAGATAAGAAACTTTTTTTCCCCATGAGGCTAGGCAGACAGGGGAACAGGTTGCCTGGAGAGGTTGTGCAGTCTCTCCATTTCTCCCCATCCATAGAGGTTTTCAGGACCTGACTGGATAAAGCTCAGAGTTGCTTGGTCTGACTACAGAACTGCCCCTGCTTTGAGCAGGCAGTTGGACTAGAGACCCGCCACAGTCCCTTCCAACCTGAATCAGCTTATGACCTAAGAAATCTTACCGATCTATCTACCTGTCTTTTTTAACTGTTAGGAAAACCCAGAGTGAAAATCTCAGATTTAGGCATGTTAACTTGTACAATTTGTTTAAATTGAAAGAGGGTAGATTTTGATTGGATATGAGGAAGAGATTCTTCACAGAGAGGGTGGTGAGGCACTGGAACAGGTTACCTAGAGCAGTTGTGAATGCCCCATCCCTGGAAGTTTTCAAGGCCAGGCTGGATGAGGCTTGGAGAAACTTGGTCTAGTGGATCCTTTCTGCATATACCAAGAAGTCTTTAAAGTTCACATATATTGATTTATGTCATTATATATCTTCTGTAGTAGTTACTAAAAAGAAAAGTAGGTAATAGATTTCAAATATAAGATATTTAGAAATAAAAATGTTACTTCTCATCTTACTTTTCATCTACATAGGATTCCATATTTGAGGTTCAGATAGTTTAGCCCAGTGAAATTCACTGTGAATTCAGTGGATCAGTGAGTGCTATAGACGTCTTTGAAATTATTTTTTAGTAATGAGATTATACCAGTCACCCCACACCTCTGATCGGAGCACTTCGGAGATGAAAACATTGATGGTGCTGACATTATACTAACATTCTCTTATCAAAATAATTCCACACCGCATGCAGTCATGTGTAAAAGGTTACGGATAACTGACACAAAAAAATGTGCCATTCGATATAACAAATTGCCTTAGAATTTAAAAGTAATAATTACTGAGAATCAGATTGTCACCCAAGAAATGTCATTGCTACATCCTTTTGGCCTGTAATCAATCTTTGCACTTGCTTCAGTCCTGCAGAAAGGTTGGAGGTACACAAGTAGTGCTTAATACAAAACCTTTATAACCATTTCAGGATAGGTAGGGTAGTAGTATTTCAGGTATAGTGGGTTACAAAAGTTGTTCTGCTTTCTGTCACTGGTGTGGTACTTAATTGCTAGCTGAGGTTAAACCACAACACCTTTACATTGTATCTCCTGGGTTTTAACTAAATATTCGTTAGCAAGCTCACATTCTTACAAAGCTCCTCACCATCTTCATCAGAGCAATTTTACCATAGGACACAATTACACGCTAGTGGCAATGTAGTGCATTTCTCACAAGCTAAGCAGCTTATTTAAATGAGGAAGTAAAACCATATTTTCCTCTCTCCTTTGGTTCACATTTTAAGTCCAATTTCAGGACATAAGAAAAATGAGTCTGCTTGTCTCTCTTGTGGACAGTAGTCCACATCATAAAGCATCATGAATTATTCAGTTAAACTGGCAGACACTTGGCAAGACAGCCTAAATCCTAGCCAGCAGACAAGCTGATTTACTTCATAGGTGCATTCGGAACACCTGCAGAGTTATGATATTAGGTGTACTGAAAAAGCTTATCCTTTCTCATATGCAGAATAGAATATAGATAAATAAGAGATTCTGTTTCCAACATTCATAGTTTTTTAACCTTCATTAAAAGTGAATTCATAAGCTCCTGACAGGTTGCTGATCACTTTCTACTTAAGATTTACAAATCATAAAGCAACAAGGTTTATTTGAAACCTGTGTGAGATTTCTGGTTTTAATTGTTCTGTGTAATGAAGTAGTTCTGCAGATTATCAGCTCAAAGAACATAAAAGTCTTAAGCATGCCTAAGAAGAGAATTCAGGGTTTTCTTATTAATAAAGCTGTTAACTGTCTTGTTTATTTGTTTTCCCTGTCTTCAGGGAAAATTTGTCTTCACTCTGTCTCTCTCAAAGTCACTGCTGTCATCTGTCTTTATAAGGGATCAAGTTGTAAGAGGTTTTGATCAAATCACCACTCTATGTGCCACAGTTTAGAAGGGATAAAAGAAAACACTCAAGTCTGTAAAAGTGCTATAGCAATCATTTGAACACAAGAACATGTTTCTGTGTAAATCCCAAACAACTTTGCTATTTTAAGATGCTGTGTTTAAATCTTAAAATAATATTTATGATTTATGAAACATTTATTTATATTTCTATAGTCTATTCCAAAGTCTGGAAGGCAGAATAAGTAGATCAGAGTGAAGTCTTACACATGAGGTAGACTTTAGCTGAGACACAGCTATCCCTATAAAGTATGTTTACCAGAGCAGGTTGATGCTGAAAAAGTGAGAGTTCTAGAGGTGAAGCTTTTTAAATGTCCAGAACTATTGCTATTAATGTTAACTACTGCATTTAATAATATAATATTCATTATTTTTCTAGAAACTTGCAGAAAACCTTGTCTGAGATGCATAGCATTGGAAAACTGTTCAATCAGATCAAGTAACTACTGCTTTAGCACATTTTCTCCTTCTGCTAAACCAGCCTAGAATATTTACATGCTTATTTTTATGTAGTAGCAGGGTGGTCCTGACAAGTACTGTCACACTCTTAACTCCTTTAGCTAAGTAGTGAAAGAAGTGGAATTATAATTATCTTTAATATATAATAATATACAGAGATTAACTGACTTTAAGAAGCACACTGTCTGTTTAACTCTGTAGGTGTGCATAATACTGTATTATGTGCATAATACTACATTAAATTCCTCCAATTTTTTCTCTTATTCAGTAGGATTTGTTGATTTTTTTTTTTTGTTTGCTTATTTATTTTTATATTCCCCCCCTGTAACTTCTGTATGATATACTGGTCTATTTTCCATTGTTATTCTCAGTAGTTTCTAAGTACTTTATAGTAAGGAACTATGTTGTCAGAAAACATTGGCATATATTTAATACATTGAGAGGCAGTCATTCCTGGAAAAATAAATCACAGCACCTCAAATTATTTTCTGCTGCTGATATTGGCAATTTGAAGTTTCTAATACAGGACATCAAAACTAGTGAGAACAATGTTGTAGTGGGTACCACATCTGTATTTTTATCTCTGTTAATTAATAAGTATCCTTTGTTTTTCTTCCTCTCTCTTAAAAAAAGTCTCGCTTTGACATACGCACAAAGTACCTGTGTGACACCTATTAAAATCTAAAGAAGTATCAGTGAAGGTGCAAGAGTCCACTCACAACAACCCAGCAAGGTTTTTGAATTTCCAAAATTTTCATGTAAAACCACGTTAAAATACATGTCTATGTGTGTGGAAAGGTGTGGATTAAATGAGCAAATGCAAAGCTCCTGTTTGCATACCAAGGCATAGTTGTATCTTGAGACTGTATTCAGAGATTATGTGGGGCATAGTGATCAGGACTTTCTGTCTTTCTTTCTCTCTTTCTTCCTGTTGGACTTCACAGGAGATCTTTCTTAGAAAAGACCTTTTGGCCACACTCTGGACACTTCTACTCAGGGAAAAGTGACCTGAGAGGAGTAATGGCTCAGCCCCATTCTGTGCTGGCCCATATAGGGGAAACTAATACATAAGAGAAAGTCTGTATGTTTTTAATTTTGAATCAGTTTAATCTAGGCCAAAGTTAACTCTTGATTCTCCCCTGGTGTGAGGGTATAGCTGACATGCTGCAGCTGTTTCCTGGGGCTACAATCTAAATACAAAACTTCACTACTCATTTGCTGAATTATGTTAATTAAAGGAATTATTGACTAGTCTATACACATTGAGAAACAATGTCATCCCATTACTCTTAGAAACATAATTCCTGAGAAAGATCACACCATGGATCAATTTATAGTAAAGAAGTGTTTTCTTAGTTTTGAGCTGTAGTAGCTGTTGATGTCAGTAGCTATGTCTGCACTTCTATTAGACCTCACCCTACGATGAGTGTATCCACACTGCTGGCCCTTGCAACCCCACAAGAGCAACAGTACCGTGTTCAAGGTACCCCATTCAGAGTGGTCCCAGCGCGGCATGACACCCCTTCCAAATGTGGTTGTGACATTTGTACAGCCCTCCTGTGTCTCACCCTGATGTCAGGAGTTGAGATGGCGTAGCTTGCTTGGAGCTTCATGTCAGCTGGCCCTTCGGCACAGATGTTTGTCTTGTGACAGGTCTGTGTGATGGGAAGAGGGAGCTTGAGCCAGCGAGGGCAGGCGGCAAGACTGCATAGTATAGGTTGACAGAAGTCTGGCTGCTGTGGGAAATGCTTATCTGCCTGTGCCCTTCAGAGAAGCGACCACAGAGCAGCACAACCTCCTTTTAAAAACCAGCTGTGGCAGTCAGTAGGAGTGGACAGGATGGGTGTGACTGAGCAGACACCGTCTGCCATCAAAGGACAAAATGGAGTTGAGTATGTGCAGTGTTTGAGTCTAGCATGCCAGGCAGGTTGTGATTGTCCAGCATCACCATGGACAGCCAGTTGCTGTATAGATATGGATCGCATGAGAACAGTGGTCCTTGTTGGAGAGATAGTGTCAAAACAGACATTGTTAAAGCCAAGACTAAATTTCACTTTTGTGTACCTTCAGTTCCAGTGTAATCCCATTTTTTTTTGACCAGGTAGCTCTCATAAACTCTGCCATAAACAGGACTTTGCCATAAGGTCTTTCAATGGGGAAAAATTTTTTTAAATGAAATGGTTAGTTTGAGTTCAGTTCCAGCACTGCATGTAGGATTGTGATCATCTTATCCTCATCCTTTTAGGTTTTTAAAACTTTATATATTTTCTTTTTATTGGGAAAAATTGCAAGTTTAAAAAGAAAAAAAGAAAAGGGATTAGGCAATTCAGGTTTTGCTAGAAAATCATTCATTTATCTGCATAGCAAGAGTTCCTTTACATAGAGATTCTACATACATTTCAGTAGATTGTGGTAGGGAGGGATGAAATGGAGAAGAAATCAGAATGCAATGAAATGTCAGGATTCAAAAAAAACCAAACCAAAACCTCAACATTTTTGCTCAGATCAGATTAACAAAGTAGAAAAACAGAAGGCAATATTTACTTATACAGAGCTCATGTGTTTTGTGTTTCCAATACCTGAATCTTAGTCTGAGCTAGCTTGAATATATCTGTACTACAATGTGGTGGGCTCTCTGGATACACTGGTGAATGCTGAGCTGTGTGGTGCTCACTGAAATTCTTAATGAACAATTATGACCCAGCTGTTTTCACAGATCAGTGCTTACATGCTGAGCATGTAACATTTGACAGAATCACAGTGTAGAATGAAATGGCTCAGGCCATCCTATCATTTGAAAATAGCTTTTTTGGGTTTTTTTTCCTTCCCCCCACCCCACCCCCGGCCAAGATGTTATCTGTAATTGGAAAACTGATGAATACTTATATAATCCAAATTTATTAGACCTCTTTAGAGATTGTAGGTTAAATGTATTTAACTCAACAAACAGAATGCAATTAACAGTGACTTATAATTAAAATAATCCATTCCACATTCTCTGAGCAGTATAAAAAAGCAAAGGAGCTGGTGTGTTATTTGTTCACTGGATGACAAGTCACTGCTGCCGCCACTCTCCATAGGGCTGGCCTTAAAAGAATGGGGAGATCAGAGAGTCCAGAAAACAGATGGCTGGCTGTTGCACACACAGGCTCTAGAGAGGTAGGCCATAATGTGGGTGACTTGGAACATCTGCCCGCCAACTTCAGACCTATCAGATAGGTACCACTTACTGTGTGCCCAGAGAGAGGACACTTTGTAAAATGCAGTTCTAATAACATCTTGAACTGTAGATATATACAGTGTAAAACTCAGAGTTTGAATTATCCTAAAGCAACACACGTGGCAGATTGTGTCCAGTCAAGTGCAGAGTAGTGGGAGAAGAGTTTTACGTTTTCCCCCACCCTTTATGAACCTTCACAAAATTTTGCACTGGCTTCAACTTTACCAACTTTTATTATGCCCACAAAACCAAAATGTCAGTGTAGAAGTGCCCTCTCTTTCACACATAACCAACAGGAAGTCTGATGCTCATCCAGAAAAATTCACATCCTGTATCTAATTGTGTGACCCTTACTCTTTCTGACACGCCCATGGTAGCTCTCAGCACTGAGTTCAGGTACTGGAAGCCATATAGCCATCTCAGTATGGGTCTAATTTATGTAAGTTATCATCCTGAGGATCTTTGTTCTTAGGCTTGTGTGGAAATAACCTTGAGTATGACCACCCTGTACAGCCAGGCTGGAATACTGTATCCCACAGTTCAGCCCTTGAAATAATTCCCCTAGTTGAATAGTTGCTGGTGATTTTGTGTGTCCAATTTGAGGAACTCTGAAGGAAGTTTAACTTCCAAAATGACTTGAATATTAACTGTCTGAACTGTCTGACCAGAACCAGAAGTTAAGGGTCTGACTATTGACTAGAACAAGTTTTACATTCTGAAATAATGTGCTTCTGGGTTTGTATCTACATGATAATGAAGCCTTACATTACCCTGGTAACACTGATTCAGGCACTGCAAAATGCACAGGAATTGTATTGTAAGCATGTATCTTTAAAAATTCATGAGCTAAAAACACATGAGTTCTAAACCAAGAAATTTATTTCATGGTAACCTTTTTCCCCTACATGATGAGGAATACAGCAGGGGGAAGTCCTTAGATGAATCACAGTATGTACGTCAGTGCCCTAACGCTCAGCTATTCTGTTGTGACATGAGTTTAGTATGAAGCAAACGCATACTTCATGGAGTCTACGACTTCACTCTTAAGGCATCTTAGTTTCAAAAGACACTGTAGTCTCTTTCCTTATTGTTTAAGGAAATACCGAGTTAGTAGTTAACTCTTTGTGTGGAGTGTTAGAGGACACAGCAAGTTCCATAACAGGTAATAGCAAAGGCACATTTCAGTTAAACAGAGACTGATACTCCGAAGTGTCCTCCCCATTAAGGAAGTTCAGCTGGTTTAGATCTGTAATTTTCTACTTTTTCCTTTTTACTATTCAGAATTTTTTTGACCAAAAGTGCTATGAAAAAGATGAATACTGCATAGAACAGGGAGGTGATCCACTAAGAAGTTTGGGGTCATCTGTGCTTAATATTTTTAAGGCTTATTTTGGATCTGTCTCACACACAGGACTGTCTTGCCTTTGACAGATCTGGTGCACACCTCGGCTTTCATTTGCTTCATTTTTTGTTTGGGTCTTCATTAATTAGGAGGATCAGGAAAAATACTCTTTCTTAGTTCTCAGGTGATTTACCAGAGCTGATCATGGTCTGTTCTCAGAAACGAAACTATTTCACCTCTAACAACTCATCATAGTTCTGCTAACAGGGAGTGGTCTTTCTTTCTAATTTTATAAACCTTTAAACAAATCAAACTGCTCATGTTAACAAGATTGAGTCCTGAGCTGTGAACAGCAAGAAAAAATAATCCAAAAATGTAAGTGAGGGGGAGAGTTGACAGTTATCATTATACAGGTCTACAAAAGCTGATGTTGGAACCATTAAACAAGTGTGTAACATCGACTGGTAGCATCCGTATGTGTTGGCACATGTTGACATGTAAATCTCTACAACAGATAAAAATGCTTTAACAGGAAATGTTTGTAAAATGGCTTGAGAGTCTAGGGCACACATTTCATATTTACTAACAAAACATGATTACTCAGAATATGTCTTTGCTAGCTAGTTTTCCTGTTTAAATATTTTTTTTTACCCAATCTTTGCAACAAATAAGCTTTCAAAACAAAGAGAGAGGAACACATTTGTGTTAAATGTGAGATTCCTGTTGAAAAGATAACGAGATGCACAAGCTTGACCTGTCTTACTTAGTTTATTTCTAAACGAAGAAAAAAAGGCGGTTTTGGTTTGTTTTTGTTTTATGTGCATAATACATAATAGGCTTTAATGGGAAAAAAAATACACAGATTCTTAGAAATGCTCTTTAGGAATAGTTAGATCTTTTATGATTGAAAACCCCTGTTCCATAACAGGTCAAATAGAATATTTTCCAATTAGGTTGGCTTTTAATAAAACAGTTTTTCTAATAATTTAATTTTGTTAACGTGACAGCTTGTTTCTCCATGTTTTAAAAAAGCAGGAAGACATGAAATCATTTATCTTATGGAAATCTCAAGTATATTTTTGAGATTTTTCTGGAGCCCCATTATGTATTTTATAGGTTCCTTATCTGACCTTTCTACTGCTTGTCTTGAGTGTACTCAAAGCTGATTATAGAAATACTAAATAACAATAATCAATATAATAGTACAAATTAAAACAAAATTCACAACAGTATACTGTGTGAAATAGAACTTACAGTATGCCTTTGTAAACAGCATCTGTGAGGCAATTGTGGGCCAGGACAATGCATTATAGAAGTATATTTAAAACAATAAATTGTCTAATTATTATTTAGTGAATAATAGTGAAGAAAAAATTCTTCACGGAGAGGGTGGTGAGGCTCTGGAACTGGTTGCCCAGAGAAGCTGTGGATGCCCCATCCCTGGCTGTCTTCAAGGCCAGGCTGGATGAGGCTTTGAGCAACCTGGTCTAGTGGAGGGTGTCCCTGCCCATGGCAGGGGTGTGGGAACTAGGTGGTCTTTAAGGTCCTTTCCAACCCAAACCGTTCTGTGATTCTATTTGACATTCAACTACTTTGAAGATAGTACACGAGAATTAATTAACAGCAGCTCCACATATGATAGCACATATGATAGTTATATATATAATGCTCACCTGAAGTGATGTACAGAGGAAGGACAGTCAGTTTCTCAGATCTTCCTTCTTCATGGCGGGGATGTTTTATCCCCTTGACCCTTTTTTTTTCCCCCTGTCTATTAGTGGTTTGTGTGTAGTTCCAAGAATTACTCACACAGCATTACGGTTTTCATTCACACTAACTAATGGATGCTTGTAGCCTATGTGTGCTTTTTCCCTCATGCTTTGACAAGCAGGAAAAATTTTCAGAATCAAGCTGTTAAAATATAATAATGGTTTGGTAGAAATAATGCCATAGGTAGGTGAATGGGGTAGTTTGTACCTCTCATAACAAATAGCATCCCTTTATTTTCAAACCTAGGTTGCAGGAAACATACTTGGTTTGTATTGGTTTGTATTTTGAAAGTTTTTATTGCATTACAGTTTTTAAAGGGGATTTTGTTGCTGTTGATTTTAGTTGTAGTTAGAATCATAGAATTATAGAATGGTTTGGGTTAGAAGGGGCCTTAAAGATCATCCAGTTCCAACCCCCTCTGCCATGGGCAGGGACACCCTCCACTAGACCAGGTTGCTCAAAGCCTCATCCAGCCTGGCCTTGAACACTTCCAGGGATGGGCCATCCACAGCTTCTCTGGGCAACCTGTTCCAGTGCCTCACCACCCTCTCTGTGAAGAACTTCTTCCTGATATCTAATCTAAATCTCCCCACTTTCAATTTAAACCCTGGGTTCTACTACTCGGAAGTGTAAGAATTAGAGGTGGCAGTATTTTTTTCTGTGCATAAATGGCTCTACTCATCCTTGTGCTTGTTATGTGTATTTTCATCCATGAAAGTTTATACTTTCTTATATCACACTTTCTTATATGTACTTTCATATCCTGCTACAATTACAAAGTAGGAAGTATTTCGAGATAAAATATTTGCAATTGCCCAACTGTTGCCGTTTATGCACTATTACAGATTTTCTCTAATATTGCACATAGTATTTCCTATCTTTTAATCAACTTAAACCAATTTCATTACATAATGCCATCTGGTTTATGAGGTAGTCTTGGTGCATTCATGAAAATGCAGATTAGCAGACAATGAAAATGCAGTGTGTAGACCGTTTCCATTCTAAGTCTCATTGGCATGCTGTGAAAAGTAAGAGATTGTTTTTTAACTATATAGCAGAATTAAAGAATTATTTTAGCAACATAAGTATAACCACTGTCTTGTAACATCCACTGAATAATACATTCCTGAATTATTCTTACTTCTGTTACCCATTTGCACACACTGATGAAGCTGTGAAGTTCTTTTAGTTGCATCTTTGATCTTGAATTTAACATTAACTCTTAACTTTACACAGATTTATCGCATTCACTGGAGGGCTTTAGCTTCCAGATGCTACATAAATTTGGTAACTTTATATATGAACTATTTAATTTTGACACTTTTGTTCTTGACTTTTTTTATGTTTTTTTCATGTACCACAACTTAGTATTTATCGTATGTGATCAGGCCTCTGCTTACCACTTTATTTTTTACCTTGGTGACACAAAGTTGGTAACTTAAAGGATTAAAACCAAAACTCGGTGCATTGAAACTCAGATCATTACTTTGTGCAAGTCAAGAGAGAACTGGAAATTCCTTACTTCTGGAATACTCTTAAATTACTCTTAAATGTGAGCTTAAGTTGTTCTCTTACATTGCATAGATATAAAAACTTAGAGGTTTTTTCTAAGATTTTCCAGTCCTTATACAAATCTTCCCCCAGATCTTTTCTGCCATTTGAGACTGAATTTAGCATGTGATTATACCAGCTGATTTCACACTGTTTTAGGAAGAGTGGTCTTATGTGTTCAGAAAAAATACACTTCCATATTCCATGGTTTGTATAACTTCAGTGTGCCAAAAAGGAAAGAATCATTGACTTTTGCTTCTGACAAAATCCTTTTTTTTTTTTTTTTTTTTACTGTTGTCTTAACTATTATGTCAATGCTGCCACATCTATTTAGTGGTACATCCAGCAACATGCTTGAGAGGAAATGAGTGTTATTTATTCTTCAGTTCCCAAAGGTCCCTTGGCATGGGAAGATTTGCAGGACAGGCTTCAGAGTGTTAGGTGACCTGTGAAGCAGGAAATCATGGGGTTTTTTTTCCTTTTGATTAGGTTATCTCATTCTGCCTTTATTAATTTTATTCTTTTTTTTTGTTAAGTGATCAGAATATACTTCCCATTACTGTGTTGGTAACTGTTTTTCTAAGTTAATTTTAGTCTCAAATTATAAATCCATCCACCCAGACTATACTGCCAAAATGATATCAGGCATAGTCATGGTTTGCTTTATTTATTTATTTATTCAGAGTATACATTAGGCTATGTGTATTATACGTACATCTTTTAGCATGTTGTTTAAGTTGTCTAACACAAAGGTAGGTCTTTGGTTTTGATTGTTTATACCTTTGCTAAACTATATCCTTTTGGACTGAAATTTTTCATTCCAGCTGCTTGCCTAAGGCTAAATACGGTTCATTTGTTTCCAAGAAAGAGACTAGGGAAATAATATGTTCTGCTTTGTTAAGCATGATGCTGGGAATGGGTAGGAAAGGGAGGAAGGTGGGAGTAGGCAGTGGAGAGAAGATGGGAGCTAAGTGAGCAGAAAGGGGCAACAGTGAAGAGCTGGAAATTAATAAAACAGTTTGGTATGATGTCATATTGAAGAGAATTAGACATATGGGCCTAATTTGGAGAAAATGGGTAGAAGGATGTTCCCATATAAATATATTTATGATTTTCAAACTTTACTGTTAGCTGTCATCAGTGAAATCCATTGAAAAATGTCTCATCCACCTCTAGCTCCTGTGTCCATCTCCCAGCTCTGTGTCCTGCTGCCTCTATCGCAGGGATCTTTGTAATAAGTAAAACAGGAACAGAGCACCAGCCCTGGCCTGTACTCATCCCTTGTGCTTATTAGCATGGTCACTGTGACACATTGGTGGTCAGATCTAGCTAGTGCTCTTCGATACAGTACCTGAGGGAATAAATGCCAAGGGCCATTTCCAAGGGAGCAGTGTGAACAAGACAAAATCAAGTTAGAATCCCTCCACATTTTTCCATCACTGTCTTGGCATGCTTTTCACCATCAAATACTCCCATATACTGTCATGTTTTATCCCAGGGCATGACACAAAAGCAGTTGCATGCTAAAAAAAATACCACTGTGAGTGGCTGCAATCCACTGTCCTATTATTTACCATAGAATCATAGAATCTTTCTGGTTAGAAAAGACCTTTAAGATCATCAAGTCCAATCATTAACCTAGCACTGGCAATTCAACCACAAAACCATGACCCTAAGGACCACATCTACACATCTTTTAAATACCTCCAGGAACGGGGACTCAGCCACTTCCCTGGGCATCATGTTTCAATGCCTGACAACCCTTTCCATGGAGAAATGTTTCCTAATATCCAGTTGAAACCTCCCTGGCACAATTTGAGGCCATTTCCTCTTTTCCTGTCACTTGTCACTCAGGAGAAGAGACCAACACCCACCTCTCTGTAACCTCGTTTCAGTTGGTTGTAGAGAGAGATAAGGTCTCCACTGAGCCTTCTCTTTTCCAGGCTAAACAACCCCAGTTCCTTCAGCCTCTCCTCACAGGACTCATGCTCCAGACCCTTCACCCGCTTCGTTGCCCTTCTCTGGACACACTCCAGCACCTCAGTGTCTTTCTTGTAGTGAGGGGACAAAAACTGAACACAGCATTCAAGGTGCGGCCTCAGTAGTGCCAAGAACAGGGGCACAATCACTTCCCTAGTCCTGCTGGCCACACTGCTTCTGATACAAGCCAGGATACTGTTGACTTTCTTGGCTACCTGGGCACACTGCTGGCAGTTTTCCAGCCGCTTATCCCCAAGCCTGTAGTGTTGCATAGGGTTGATGTCACCCAAGTGCAGAACCTGTCACCTGGCCATGTTGAACCTCATACAGTTGACCTTGGCCCCTTGATCCAGCCTGTCCAGATCCTTCTGTAGAACCGTCCTAGCCTCAGGCAGATCAACACTCCCACCCAAGTTGGTGTTGTCTGCGAACTTATGGAGGGTGCACTCGATCCCCTTGTCTAGATTATTGATAAAGATATTAAACAGAACTGGCCCCAAAACTGAGCCCTGGGGACTTTTTACAAGGGCCTGTAGTGACAGGACAAGGGGTAACAGGTTTAAATTGAAAGGGGGTAGATTTAGATTAGATATCAGGAAGAAGTTCTTCATGGAGAGGTTGGTGAGGCACTGGAACAGGTTGCCCAGAGAAGCTGTGGATGCCCCATCCCTGGCTGTCTTCAAGGCCAGGCTGGATGAGGCTTTGAGCAACCTGGTCTAGTGGAGGGTGTCGCTGCCCATGGCAGGGGGATTGGAACTGAATGATCTTTAAGGCCCCTTCTAACCCAAACCATTCTGTGATTCTGTGATCTTTTTAGGTTTCCTGAGTTGCCCACTCCTTCTTCCAAAGGTCATAAACTATTTTTTCCTGAATTCCAGCCAAGTTCAGACACTTCAAACAAGAAAACCAATCAACCAACCAAAAAGAAATGAATCAAACAATAAGAACCCCCTGTTTTCTATTTGAAGCTCAGAAAACATCTAAGTTGGTGCCATTTGACTCAGAATTAAGAAATTTTCCCCGGGTTTGTTCATTATTGGTACTGTTAGTTAATTCAAAAAGCAGAGCTATTTGTGATAAAGATGCAAAATCTGCTTATTATTCTTCTGTGTTTATGTTGGTTTGATATCATGAAGTGGGGTTTCTCATTTTTCTATTTGCTAGTTTTCCTGCTCCTCCCAAATAAAGTAATTACTATGCAAGCCATGGACCTGTGGATCAGGGTTACAATCAAGTCATGTCTCATGATGGGCTTAGGGTGCCACCTTTCCTTCTTGAAGGAAATTTCTTTCAACCACACAGATACCTGTTTTCCAAGCATTTATAGAAATATTTATTGTGTTTTTCCAACCTTGCTTGAAATCAGCCAAATAAGTTTTGAGTTTAAATTTTAACAGAAGGGAGGCTCAGTCAGCATTATTTTACAGTATCGTGTCTTTTGGAAATCAGACTGAAAAAAGGGTGTTAGAAGAATGTTATTAAGGTTGCCAAGTTGAGCTGGAAAATTGAGACAGGGCTGTCGGTACATTTGGCTAGGCAAGGCTATACTTATATTGGTATTATCATGTAGTCAGAGCAGGCAGTGTTGTCAGAGCTCATTCGCTGTGATGTTAAACCTTCAGTGGTGAATTGAAGAAGCAGAAGATCTGCAGAAAATTTTGTTTCTTATATGATATCCTGGAAAATTGAATTTTATTCCTAACAGTGCCATGAATTTCTTAGTCATTCTAGACAAGTCACACTAAACTAAATTAAACAAATCATTCCTTTAGGTATTTCTTATTTTCCTGAGGAACCTAAGATCTAAGGTTGTTCTACTTCTTGTTATGTCAGTCTTACTTCACTAAGGGTTACCCTGTGTCAGGAATTGTCTGACATGGATTTACTTAACGGGAGAACGTGTTGAACACCAAAAGAAGCATTAAAAAGCGTTAAATCCCAACAATTTGCACTGAAAAGTTACTTAAAGTTTTTGAGGGTTCTTCCCTCCTGCTGATTTCTGTTCAGAGGAAGGTTTTTCTTAAGTTTGTCTTTTCTCCATACCAGGCCTCTCAGTGCTTGTCATAATTGTTTATAACAATTGTGACTCAGGTGCTGAACATAGTGTGCCTCTTTCCACTGAAACATCTCAGCAATCTCTGTGCCATTGTGCTTTAAAATACTGTAAACAAAATTCCTTAGAGGCCAGCCACCACTCAGCTGACTAAAAAACCAGTCTGGTTCTAGAGAAGTAAATGACAATGTCAGTATATTTGGTGGGTTTTTTGTTTGGTTGGTTTGGTTTATGGCATGGTTGGTTTTTTTTAAGGAACAAAAATGGCTCTGAATTTTTCTAAATTTAGAGGTGAAATCCTGGTCCAAACTAAAATGAATTAACACTTTGAATTTTTTAATTACTAGAATTTAACACTCCAAATTTTTGTGGAATAAGATGGTTTTCATTCCTTCATCCACCATAACTTCTCAAAATAGTGGAAATCATCCATTAATTTATTACTGATGTAGCAGTCCACTGTTCCTGTGTGCATATGGGGAGAGTTCTGTTATTGGTAGAAAAACAAAGCAATGTTAAGAATACTGGCTATGTTTATGTTTGAGACCTCTGAAATCCCTTTGCACATGATACGTCTTTCATCTGTTACTGGTAAGGAATAAAGTTTCTTAAAACAACTGCAGAGTTAGAATTTGAAAGATCTTTCCTGTATTCTTTCTAACAAAAACTTTTTAGGAGGTTACATGCATTTATATATGCTTATGCTTTATCCAAAACACTGATTTCACCTAAAGAGAGTATCTGAAGAAATAAAAGTTTCACAGAAGGCAATATGCACTTGTGCGCATCACTGGTTTCATAAAGATGGGCAGCATCTTCCCTAAGCCTGAATAGCTCCTTATAAAAATGTAGTGTCTTTTTTCAAGAGTATTTTCTGGAGACTAAAAATGTACTTTGAAATGTCCTAAATTTTAAAACACTACGTGATGCGGAAGGTGGCATCTAGGCTTCCTTGATGTCTGTGGTTTATATTTTTCAATTATATATTTCCTGTATTATAAATACATAATTTTAATTATTAATCACATTTTATTATTGCTTTATCAGTCATTTTGTCATATATTCAATAAGTGCTACTACTGTGCAGTACTGAAAAGTTTTTAGTAGAGCATGTTCTGGAGGACAAGAAAAATAAGGCTTTTACGTGGCAAGGCAGAGACAAAAACTGGGATAGTCCTGTACTGGTGCTCTTTATTTTGATGTGTTTACTGTATATCAGTAGATGTCTTCAACAATCATACTACTTTCAATTGTTATACTTGTCTGTCACTGATGTATATTTATATTACAAACGTTACTTGAATAAAATTGTTCTTCACTACTTGTACGCTGTGCTGAAGTCTACTACTTATTTAGTTGAATTCCTTTTATATTCTCACACAGTTGACAAAAGCAATCTACTTCTTGCGGTCACTAATGCCATGTTTAAATTGGAAACTCAGATCCTTGGGTCTTAAAAATAATTCCTTAAGATTTTAGATCTACTAATCAGGTTATCAGAATGGGGATATTAAGGACTGTGATGTAGCATCACCTTGTTTCCACGATTAACTTACCCTCCCAGGTTTTCAAGGAGATTCTGCTGCAGATGAGGTCTAAAGCATTAACTTTAATGGATTAATCAAGATAAAAGAGAGAGAGTGATCTGTCCAAATGTGCATTGATTCATCTCAAAAACATTTAAAAATGAGAATGCTACCAAAAGCCCAGCAGTTGTAGAT
The DNA here is from genome assembly GCA_027574665.1 of Rhynochetos jubatus. Classification (NCBI taxonomy): domain Eukaryota; kingdom Metazoa; phylum Chordata; class Aves; order Eurypygiformes; family Rhynochetidae; genus Rhynochetos; species Rhynochetos jubatus. The sequence goes on from CM050652.1 coordinate 18,339,301, forward strand.
TTATCAGTATATGAAACCTGAGAGACCAATTCATTCTGAATTGTCAGATTAGCGGATCAGACGCCATTTTCAAACCCAATTAGATGTGTTCCTCAAACAAGGAGAAAGTCATTTCTCTAAGGGCAGATTTTATCAAGTGCTTCTCAATAGTACCGGGGATTAATGCTCAGTAATAAGTAGATTTATCACATTATTAACTTACTAATACCATATCAAACAAGCATCGCTCTCCTTTGCCCTACTGTAATAGCTACAAGTCTGATGTCATGCTTATTTTTGTTAAAAATTTTAATTAAAATTCCAGACATAAAGAGAAAGTGCTCTGGGCTTGTTAGGTTGTATTTTTATTTTAATTCTAATATCAGTGTTCTCATCTTTGTTTTATGTATCCAAAATACGATCTGTGATTGCACTTACTTTTGAATGTCCAGTTTTGTGTTCTACAGGCAGGTGGCTGCCTTTCCCTGCCTGTCAGTCCCTTCCTTCAAACAGAGGCAGATCATCAGCCAGTATTAGGAAGAGACATCTTTTTGTGATAAAATCTTCCATAGTTGTCCAAGGGATAGGACTGGCAGAAGAAGAGGCCATTTCTTTCACAGCTTTTGGAATGGCACGTTTGGAAATAGCTTTGTGGTCACTGCGTCTTAAGACGTCACTGCGTCTTCATTTTGGTAACATAGAGATTATAAATATTTTATTGTTTTTTATACAGCTTTCTGTGAATACTACACTTATATTTCTAAGAATGGATTTTATAAGAAGGTGAAGTGCTGAACTCACAAGGGACAAATATGACATTTAAATATATCATTAAAATGTTAATAAATTACTGACAACAGACTCATGCTCTTGGAAAAGAACACTGTCGGTGTAGCGTAGTTATATCCTTTTTCCATTTGTAGGCCTGTTCTGTCTCTTTTTCTAAGAGTTGGGGTTTTTTTAATACTGTTATTACATTTTCAACAGACAGAACACTGAGTCTTCATCCACACAACATTTGAGGGTTCAAAGAAAAGGCTTTGCTTTGCTTTGCTACAAACTATTGTTTGTTAGCAGTGTTGAGAGAACTAAAAGATAGGCTGAAAAATCTAAGAACTGAGGAGCGATCAAATCAAATATTTGAGTTTCTGGAACAGCCAAGTTTCCTTTTATAGTTAAAAGAAGAAAAAGAAAAGAGAGATTTAGTTGCCAAGCTGTATGTCTTCTGCAACAGAAAGAAAACTTTCAATTTTATTTTTTGCAGCTCCACAACTTTGCTGCCTCATTTATATGTGGAGTGGTGGTTCTGAGTTACTGTATAGTGTCTCAGTGTCCTAGTAATACCACCTGAACCAAAGTAGTTTTTGTGTAGAAGTGTAAAAAACTACTTCCATTACAGCATATCTAATTAATCTGTTGGGTCTGTATACTATATATTGTGGTAACATTAGTGGAAACAATACCTACTTAGTAGCCTTCATCTGTATGAGACTATCTTTCATGGTTATGTTTATTAATTATACATTTAAAGATACATTTTTTTCCTCTTCTTGCCTCCTTCATGGTCATGGTCATAGTCGTTATCACAGATGTCAAAATGAGGCCAGGATTAGTCAGGATATTTTATATAAAGTAATTTTGTTGGTTTACTTAGTTTCACAATAGAACTTGAGTCTCCCTTTTTGCCCTACCAGTACTGCAGCATATTTTAGAACAGGAACATTGGAAAGTTTAGGGTATTTGGTCACTTATTCTAGTGGTTGATGTAGGTTGCATTATGTTCAACATGATAATCAACAAAAGGAATGAAGAACATACTGAGGCTGTTTCGTAAGGCGTTCCTGAAGAGCAAGTGATGTGTGAGTGAAGAATCTTGGGCAAGACAAGTGTTGAATCTATACCTGGCTGTTTGCAAGCCCATGTGAGAAGTGCAATCTTCCACTATCCCTTTTTTAAAGAAAAACGCTTATCAATGTTGCATTTTACCTGATATTTAAGATTATATATATGTATTTGGTTTTTGCATGTGCGTATGTTTGTAATACTTAGATTTGCTTTGGAAATATCTGCCGCATCATGTGAGACAGCGTACTGAGGTGTGCTGCCTAGTCTTTGATCCTGATCTTGTTAGCTGTCTAAAAAGAGATGCTTCTGGGCACCAGGAGCTCTACTCTGTTGATGCAGTTATGCCACAACTGCACAGGGCTGCATGACTTGTATAGAAGTTTCTCCTAAGGCTTACAATATCACTTGTTTGGATCAAGCCCGGTGGGACTTTAGGTTACTCTTAAGGTATTTTGTCTAGTTCTTTTTGGTTTTCTTTTTTTCCTGAAGTGTAAACTTTCCTCTGAGACTTTCAGTTGTAAAGATTATACATTATTAGCCTCATTATGAAACCAACAGGGAACTTGCTGGAAAATAAGCTCAGATGAATGAATTATCATAATTATTAATTTATTTTATGCTTGAAGACTGTGTTACCCTCTTATCTTTTCAGAAAACAGCAGTTGGCTTCCTTTCATTTTGTGTGTTTGTTTTTCCTAAAGAGCTGTACAGGATTGTAAGCCATTTTGTTCTCTGTAGAACAATGCTGTAAATCTCTCTGTCTTTGTACTTAGGTTTGAGTCATTTTTCCTTGCATCGGTCTTATTTTTAATGTACAGTGTCTTAATGTGTGGTGCTGGAAATGCATGATTTATTTGTGATAGTCTACTGCAGTGTAGGATTTTATTTGCTTTATTAATAGAAACTCATCACCTTTACCTTTGCTGTGGGAGGTGAAAGAGCTTAATTCTCTCTGACTCAAACAGTACTAATCTGCAAACACAACTGAGCCAGGAGATGTTATTTGTCATTCCTCTCTATAAACTCAAGCTGAAAAAGATATAGATATTAATATTTCAAGATAAAAATACTTAACTAGAAGCCCATATCTTTTCCTTTTTTTTCTAACTCTCTGAGGGATGTAAAAGCATGTTATATTATACAGCATTTATGGTTTTGCTTTTTTATTTATTGCCGTGACATTAACTGTAATAATAAACTAAAGGTCAGTAAATCAAAATCTCTTACCTTTTCTTGATTAGTTTATGACAATTCTGCCCTCTCACAGGCTTTGACAGTATGGTGAGAATGGAAACATCAATTTGTATGCAATTTTTATTTTTGGAGTAATATTCTATAAAGCTAACTATGGGCAAGTGACAAATAGGACTGTGCACGCCTATAGTGTAATTAATTTTCAAAGGCAAAGGAAAGTAGGATGGAGGAATAGGAGAGAGAGAAAGAGAGTTGACCTGCAGTCCCTAATTTCTTTTTCAACAAAAGATAGATGCCTGTCCCCTTTAAAGGTCTGTGGATAGATGCTTTGGTTCTTAGTTACTATTTAATTCCCATTTAAGAACAGTAAGTTTCTGAAGATCACAATATTTGTGTATCTGAAAGGTAGACATCAAAGTACTGTATGAAAACCATAGTAATATTGTTTATTCACCAGGTAGACACGATTTCTTTTATATTTTCTTCAAACCTTATTTTCCTCTTGACTATTAATGTGGCAGATTCTTTGCTGACTCTGTGGTCTGTTGTGATGGCTCATTTATGAGCTACCTTAGCTCAGTTAATTCATCTTGCATAGAACTCCTTTTCACCTTTGCTATTATGTAACGTTATCTAGGAGAATTGGTTCAAGTGAATGGAACAGTCCACCTTCAGAGAACTGAAAAAAGCATTTCTCACAGCATATTAGAATAGTGAAGAGCTGTCAAAAGGAGGAGGCCATAAATGCACAGTTCAGATAACCTCAGTTACCCATGTGAATTACAACTGAGTAGCAGTATTGAACAGGCATCTTAGGGAAGTTAGACTCCTACCTTGTTACTAGAATGCTATGTTTATTTTATCGACATACACATTTTGCAAGTCTGCATTTATTTGTGCATTGATATTTTTACTAATCCATATTAATGAAATTATACACAGAAAACTGTAACTTAATTACATGGTAAGCAGGACTGATCCATTGCAAAGTCATCTTAATGTACTTGCACGTCCCCAGAGACTATTGGCAGCATATGTTAATCTACTCACTATTATATTAGTAGTGATTGGCAAAACCAGCAAAAAAAAAAAAAAAAGCCCTCCCTCCTATCATTCACATAGTTTTAAGTATGCATTGTATTTTACTTTACACTGGGAACAAGTTTGAAATAGAAGTCAATGGTACATAGTTAATGGAAGAATGAAACCCTTTTTGTGTGTATTTGAATAAATAACCCTCCTATTTTTAGTTTGGCTTGGAAATTTTCATTATTAGGAAGTCAAAAATTCAGCATAAAAGTAGTTAGACCTACTGAGCACATTCTTGGGTCCTTCCAAACACACTTTTGAAAAATAGCAGAGCAGATAAACTGTTCTTCCTGAAGAGAGCACTGAAAAAGCCTGGTTGAAAACACAGTTGTGGTCACAGAGGTCAAATTTTTCTACTACTTATCTTCAACATAGTAAGTTAATGTATGAAGTCAAGAATTAATAGTCATAATGTCTAATATCCTACTTGCATTTTAATTTCATCACAGTACAAATACAGATGTTTTCCAGTTTTGTACATTCCCAAACAGACATACATGAGAAAGACCATACTTAGAGACAAGAAAGTGAATATAGACAAAGGCATACTTAGGAAAATCTTCCTGGTTTTTTAGCATACATGCTATGATTCTAGGGGTGACTTCAATTACAGTAGGAACTGATAAACACTGAGGAATTTGGTGTGCTCCTACCTGAGCTACACGAGTTGGATGTTGCTTATTCCCTTTCTCCTCTCTCTCTTTCTCTCTTGTTTTACTTTTTCTTTTTGGGAAAAAGGAAGCTTAGGAATTGTGACCTGAAAGGGAGAGAAAGAAAAAAAAGTCCATTTTACAAAAAGGAAATGTAGGCTAAGATTTATGGACCTTATTGATTATCAATCATCCTGTAATACTAAAAGTGACACTTGTGAACATTTTTAATAGTTTGAAGTGTTATGGCTTTGGGGTTTTGGGGTGCAGGGGTGTGGGGGGAGGGGTGTGGGGGTGTTTTGTCAAAATGACAAGGAAAAGTAAATTCTGAAATTACAGACCGTCTAGCGAGTTATAGAACGTGCATCACATCATGTAATACAGCATGTGATATCATGAAGTGTCTATTCTAGAAAAAATGTGCTTTTAAAAGAAATTCCTGATGGCACTATCTACTGTTTCCACACATATTTCTTGACCTGGTCCATTTTTGCTTTTAATTTTTTTTAATTGTTTCTGTATATTGCAGTCTTCTGAGGTTAAATCAAGGTAAGTGAAATGAAGAGGTTGCTTATGATGGAGTTCATCTTATATAGAAGTGAGTGTGCATATGACTCTAAATTAAATACTCATTATACAAACAGAACACGCTGTTTTGGGTTGCTAGAAATGATCTGGAGGGCTGAAAATGTTATTCATTCCAAAATAGTTCCAGTGTTTTAGTATACAGAAATGCTGCATATTTTTCCTTTTTGAGGAAATTGGAGATTTTCTGAAAATTACTACACCTACAGTTTTTCGTTCTATTACCTTTTATAGGCAAGTATTTTTTGATAAGTGTAGTTTAGGGAAGACACATTTAATTGGTACAGAAATCTATTCTCAGGCTGTAGTACAGGCGGGCTTCATAAGAAAATAAGGGAGATGGTAGGAGCAGCCTCTTTAAGTTGCTTTTCTATTAGCTAAATTGTTCCTATGTAAGATTTAAAAAAGCTTTCATCCTTTTTAGTCCAATTAGAGGGCATAGTTAGAGCCTTCATGGTCTTCTTAGTAACATTTAAAGTAAAAAAACATTTCAGGAGTGACAGGAAAAAATTCATGTCATATCTTTTCTTCCCCAGCATGTACCAAGTTCTGTTGAGAGGAAGAGTTAGTTATGCAATGGCCATTAAGAAATTCTGGAGAACCTGTTGCAAGAACAACTGCAAGGTCTCTACTGGTGTAATTCTGTATCCCCTATTAGGATTATTATAACATGCTATTTCTTGTTAAAGGAAAAACACTGTTTAGAAACCTAAACGACTGACACAAGACACTTGATCTTGGTAGGGGTCCTGGCCAGTTTGTGCCTTCTGTACAGCTATGCTCAGCTTTCACTGCACATGTGTAAATTCACATTTGCCAAATATCGCAGTCCTAACTGTTACCTGCAACGCAAGTTGCACAGAAGCAGCAGTGCAGTAAAAAGGTGCTTAGAATTTGTTTGTGGCTAAACAGTCCTGATGTTTGCAAGTATTATGCAGCCCTTTGTCTTCTATAGCAAACACAAGTAAAAGGACATTAGAACCATCCATAAAATGAAAAAAAACCCAAAATACACTATTCAAAAGTATGTGTAAATAATTTCAGTCCTTAAAATTCGATGTGAACTACATAGGAGATTTTTATTTTCAGACAGTCACTCTGTTACACTATCCCATCAGGCCAGAATCTGACCAGTATGGACTGACAGTGCCTAATCTGAAAAAAGGATTTTCTTTAAAAAGCAATTAGGTTTTGATGTTGTCGTTATCTTTGCTAGTAAGAGCTGCAATTTAAAGTCATTCTGTGCTGGCTAATAATTCAACCTTATACTAATAGGAGTCACATTTTCAACTGAGAATGACAGTATGTACTATACAAAAATACTGTGAGACCAGGACATCAAAGATGATAAAAGGAGAAACAATCTTCCTTTATTCACCTTTTAGCCATATCTTCTCTTCATCCATTGGTTGGTGCTTTCATATGCACCGTCCAACACATTTTCAAAGGACTAAGTCATGGAATGTCACAAAGACATGCAAAATATCAATAAAACCAGTATCAGGTTTTAAAATGGATCCACTGATACACATTTTTGCATAAAATATCATTACCTGACTTAACAGAATGTGTTGTTCAGTGTAACAAACACATTATTGCTGTACAAGTCAGATCTCAAACTTCAATAGCTCAATTATTTCAATAGCATTTAGGTCCTTCCTTCTTGTACATTTCATACAAGTATACACATATTCATCATTTTGACTGTGACTCTTGATTTTCATTATGTTTAAAATGATAAATGAGCCTAGATGCAGAGAGAGCGCAAATCTTTGATTTTAAAAATGGTGAACTTATTTTTTAAATGCACTTCTTTCTTAAGCTGGTTATTTAAAAGAATTTGAATTAGTAACATAAACCAAAGCTATAGTTTCTAAAAGTTTGCAGAGGATGAAAGTAATTTATATCAAGTAGGATTTTGAACACAGTGGGTCTTTGTTTCCTGAATTGTGACATCCATAAACTGAAAGTTTTCTTTCAGTTCATAAGAACAGTACTACACCATTAACCCTTTCTCCTTAGTCTGACAAATTTATTCCATCACTGCACTTCTCAGGTATTCCAGCATGCAAAATACAAACCTGAGGTTTGAGTTGAAAGCAAAGTTTCAGACTTTTTGGATGACCTTGGGCAGGTGGCCTTGAATTCATCTCCCTTAACTTCGATGACTGTATCTCAGCTAATCATCCTAAACCCCTGTATTCATTGAAGAGAAATGGGCACTACTGGACTTGGTTCATCCGAACTGTTTTAGACAGCAACTTTTAGAGGAGATGAATGTCTGAAGTTTCACAGGATATATTCCATCCCCTTTGTTGCATTGCCCTTCTGGGAAATGAAGAAAATGGTGCTGTTCCATAACTGCCATATCAACGTGTAAGAAGAGATAAATAACAGTAAGAGGTGACTGAACCTTGATAGTCCATCAACCCCAAAAGATTCTGATTTATCTGTCCCCATAAATGTGCAGCAGTATGGACAATGAGTCAAACAAGAGGGGAGGTGCAGAAAAAGGATGAGTAATACATGACTGTAGACAAGGATATTGATCTAAAGTGCTAATGCACTCCATGAAGCATAGCAGGATGGGATAGCTGAAGGCTAAAAAGGTGACAGTATCACCCCACCAAGTAAGGATCATTTTGAATTAAGAATAGTGATAGAAGTTGTTGAAATGATGGTAGAAAAGAAGGTTTAGTATGCCATAAATAAGCATATGCAGTGATGATGTATTTTTCTTAATTATTGAAGTTTATTGATATATTTTGTGATAAGTTATTTTATAATTACTTTTAAAAACTTGTACCTCTAACAAAAACTGATTCTATGTGTTATGCTGATCACATATACAGATGGTAACAGTTGACGGACAATGTAAAATCCTGTGTTGCACTCTTAATTTGAAGACCTCCTATTAAGAAACTTTTCTCCTGCCTACACTGCTTCTCATTATGGAAATTCTCTGTAGAGAACTCAACCAAATCTGTCCTTGAAAACACTAGTTTCTGGAGATCATTATTATATAAGTCAGAAGGCACTGTTCTTCTGACCATACAGTTAGGTGTTTTGTATTAGTTTCTCAAAAAGAGAAAACAGAATCATCTGTGGAACTAATGAAAATCTAGGCCTTCATGACTTCTGAACTGGAACCTACATTTCAATATATATAATCTCAAATTATCTCTGCTGTCCTGTATGTAAAAATACAACTCATAAATTGAAATATAATAAAATGTTAACCTTGGGCATAGTGTGAAAACTACTTGCATGGCACTTTATTTGCATGTGAAGATAAAATCTGTACTAATTAACTACATTAACAAGATCTTTCTTATATTTCTATATTCATGTGAATTTCCACTACTAACTTACTCTCCTCTTCATCCATAGCCCTACAGGATGTTATCCTACGCCAGATGAAGTGCGAGGCTTTTTGAGGGTTCATGTGAAAAGTCCCTGTGTAGGTGATAGGCTTAGCATAGTTCAGAAGACCAAGTCCATACTCTGCAGGGGGTCTTCTCTCCTTTGGGTGGGAAGGGAGATTAGTCCCCCAGTAGAACAATCAACTATTTACAGCCTAAAGTTTACAGCTGATTTCCATTCTTCTTTTTCCCCTCTGTTGTTACCCAGTTTTAAGAGAGGGATTACTCATCTAGTGAATTGCACTCCTCAAGAAATATACAGAAATTTGGCAGGAGATCCTAACCCTATAGATAGAAGAAAACTTATTTTTCACTCCTCACTTTGCTTTTTAAGGTCAAGCAGTCACAATCCGGTTTCTTCTGTTTCTGGGTTATTTTGGGTTTTTTTTTACTCTGGGTTTTTTTTTTTTCTTGATTGTTTGTTTGTTTGTTTTTTGATATACACATACTCCATGCACTATCTATAGGCTTGTTGTTGTTACCAATACATAAACAAACCAGACCACATAACTTTTACTATGGTAAAACATTAGAGCAGCAAAACTTTTCATCACTCAAGTAAGGCCGAACAAAGTGAGAGGAATGGAAAGAATATGGAAAGGTGGAATTTTTTTTTTCTTCTTTTTTCTCTACCAGTGAAAAATAAATGGAGTGCATAGTTAAGGTTGCTGAAGCTGCCTTCATGACATTGATTGACTGACTCCGTTTTAGTCGGTTGGTTATATCTCAAGACTAAAATCGAAGCTTCTCTGGAGAGTATGGGAATTAGGTCTGTACATGTAGTGAGCCAAGGCTTAGAATTTAATAGATATTACATTCTTTCCCATGGAAGATTCTCCAGATGCACTTGTATACCGAAGATAAATGAATAGTAAGAGGGCCTTTTTTGTTGTTGTTAACAAATTCAGAAGTAGTTTATCAGATCTTTTCTTCTCCTGGAGTGTGAGAGAGGGAAAATTCAGTAACATACAATCAAAGTGTCAGATCAGCAGAACTGGAAACATGAATACCCTTTTTAACAAAAAAAGACAAAAGCCTAAAATCAAATAGTTGTTCAGCCTGTGCCAATAGGAAATTTCTCACTGACTCAGATGAAACCAAACATTTCTGTCCTGTTTTCTCGCAGAATAGGCAGAGTCAGTTTATTTCATTTGTTGGCGTATTCCACCAGCATTTGTTTTGAACTAGGTATCATTTGGCCTTAGGTTTTTGGTTCCCCCCCGCCCCGAGCAGCAATATTACGATAATTACTTCATTTGAGTGTTTTAAGGATTGAGTTAGACTGGTCACATTGGTAATACTACATGCGTTCAAATAATCAAGTTTTATTTCATTATTAGGCTGAGCAGAATATGGAAAAAAGTATACCCATAAAGTTCATGACTGCTGTCTCACAACAAGGTGTAATTACTGCCTTCCAACAAAGTGCAATTTTTAGTCATAAGTAGGCTATACCATACAATGTTCTGATGGGTTTTTTTTCCCTTTAGTATTATATCTAGCAGCCTTTTAGTATAATTTCATGGTATACAGTACCTGCAGAGTGATTATTCACTCCCCATACTGTTCACCATTCACTTAAGCAAATAGCCTCTAGTCATCATTTTGAAAGTAGATGTGAAGAAGATTGCATTTCCATAATTAAAAATAAAAATCAAATCCCTCTTCTGTCTTCACTTTTAAATTACTGCTGTCAAACTGTACAAATGTACCTAAGAAAAATGATTGAAGTACTTAAAAAAATCATTCATAATATTCACTCTTGGACGAATAATAAAAACGTAGATCATTACAAATTGTTATTTCCTCATTCTAATTAGATTATACAAATCCTTAATGTTTTAAATGGGTATACTATGATATAGTAATCATAAATTCCTTGCATTTTTATGCTGATAAGCATATGTAAGATAGCTGATAAGTAGCTCAACAATCAATGTAATCATGCAATTAAATCTTGAAAAGTAATATATTTTCATGGTAGCTACTTAAAAATAAAATCAAGATTATGCTCATTAAAATTAAACTATCTTCTGGTATCTGTCTTGTCTTTTGTTAAGATGGAACCTGACTATTTGGCAATGTTTTTCTTTCTTGGATCCAGCCATTACTGTGTTGTATACTGAAAGTCCTTTTTCTTTGTATCTTTTATTTTACTCATGATATTTTCTTTGACTTCCAATTAACATTTATTCAACATTTCAGGGCTCACTGATATGTCCTTTTAAAACAATTGCAACTTTAATAGGGCACAGAGCTGACATTTGTCTACAGATCAAACCAATTTCACAGTCAGAGTTTTGGTTTCAAATTATATAGTCTGAATAGTATCATCTTGTCTGTCTCGACACTTCCTTTAGCTTTAGTAATTGTATTCTGAAGATAGAATGCTTATGATATGCCTGAGTATATGTATTTTTGTAGTTCATGCAGCTTTAGGAAATACGTGTATACCTGATAATGTATTCCTGAGTAGAAAGACATTGTGAATTACATCTCTAAATAAATGGGTAATATAACTCAGCGTAACTATGCTGAGGTTATGAAGACGTGCTGATTTATGCCAGCTGAGATTCTGGCCAATAGGGATAAGAAGAAAAGGGGGATTTTTTTGACTTCTTTTGTGCTTTATTGCTTAGTGCACCATGAAGCATCCAGCAGTACAATTTAATGTTGGCTATAGCAGCAGTGCTATAGAAGCATAGAAGGTGCTCAATTCTTCCCTTCAAGTACGCAGCCAGTTTGGTCTTTCTCCTCCCCACCACCGCTCTGTGTCCCTTTTGTCACCTTTTCACACTGTTCTCCAACAATTTCTTGTGCTGTGTTCAGTAGTTTCTCATGGCCTACTGAGTTAGCTAAATCTCGGGCCAGGACATCTGTCTGCATGTCATAACAAGCTCACTCTGTGTGTCTGTGTGTAGGTCACATATGCATTCTGTATGTTGACTGATTGACTTGGGTGCTGCCTTCGGGGACTGGTTCTTTTCTTTCACGTCCAGATATTGAGTAACCTGGTCTAGAGGAGGGTGTCCCTGCCCATGGCAAGGGGGTTAGAACTAGATGATCTTTAAGGTCCCTTCCAACCCAAACCATTCTATGATTCTATTACAGGTTATTCCACTGTTACTTCCATCACCACCATTGGGATCCTGCTTTTTTACTGATTCATTTTTATGTTTGATGCCAAAGCACTCCTTTCTTTTCCTTTAACCTTTTCAAGCAGTTTCTCTACTTTGCTTACTCTCAACTCCAATAATCTTGTAGCTAGGCCCCGCCAACTGACAACTGTCAGCAATTATGAAAACAGTGAGAATATGCTTTTCAAAGCTGAAATTTGTTGAGGACGCTCTGCACTCCTTCTGCAATATATGCTAACCTACCGCCATCCCAAATTCCTCCTACACAGAAAATACTCAGAGGATTAGGACCACGCGTACATTTTCTACACTATTGCTTTCCTCTTCTCTGGTAAGGGGTTAGGTTAGGAGGAAGAGCCATTGCGAGTTGTGGTTTTAGTCAGTCTGATGCTTTGGCAAGAAGATACAAATGTTACCACCTTGAGTCCTTTCTAAGCTATTTTGGACTCCAACTTGTTAAACAAATACTCTTACAAAGGAGATGGATATGCAAAAAAAACTTAAATTCACCTTTTTTGCGAGCACACACGTTTCAGCTTCTGAGCCCAATTCCAGGCAGGTTTTGCTGTGTTATATCTCTTCATGTTGAATAAAAGCTTTATAAAATTAAGCACACATTTTAGGACTTTAAGGTCCCCTGAGACAGTGCTACTTGAATTTGGAGCTAGAGGATCTTTCAGATAAACCCTGTGCTTTGGCTATTCTGTCAGTAAAAATATTTTACAAAGCTCCTTACCTCTCTTTCCTTTTCCAGGAATATCACTGAGGTTATTTTCTACTAAAGGAAGAAGGTAGATTTAAGCAGATATTATTTACATTGGTTAAGAAGAGTATTACAGCTGTATACAGTATTCAGGATAAATACTTGTTACATTAGGTTCTACATGAAGACGCTGTGGTACTTAGATTCAGAAGAGCTTTCATTCTTTCAAATCTTACTTTGTACAATATGACCTGAGGGAGAACTTCAATACCATAAACAAGTTTTATACAATCAAATATGTATGCATTTTATCCTCATTTTACATGTTTGTAATTCATCCAGGTTGCAGTTTCAACTGTTTTAAATGATTTCTTATAGGCCTTAAGTCCAGTGTAAGTTTTGAGAGGTTTAGAGAAAAGTTTAAAGACTTTTTTGCTCTTTTGAGATATTCCGTGAATAGCAGACAGGGTGTGCTTTATCACAGGAATACTTTTATGGAAAATGAGAAAATCAGGGATAATGCAACACTGTCAAACATGTTGCATTTATCTATTCAAGAACTCGGAAGAACGTAAAGTATTGCCTAAGATGGTGTTTGCCCAAAGATGGTAACCCTAATACCTGTTGTGTTAACCTAAACACTGTATCATACATTTTGTAAATCTTACTATGGAGAAACAAGTAACTGCTCCATCCACCTTGAGCAAATTGAAAGTCAGTGAGAAGATATATTTACCACCAGTCATATCACCCAAGCTACCTGGCTGGAAAAGTAAAGCATCATAATAATGTGGAAGTTGTTTCTGCCATCCATACATTTAAATAGTTTCAAAATACTGAGAAAAGACTAAATAGCTACTGAAAACTTCATAAACTTTCAGTTTGTTATGGATGCTTGGCAAGGTGAAGTAGAAGAGGTGAAATAAAAACTATTAGTTTTTTGATAAAGATGCATATATGCTCTTAGAGGCTTTACTGATTCAGAATAGGTCATGGGAGGTGGTCACAGTTTGAGATCTCACATTTCTCTCTCTTTGAAAAATATCTCCATTCCAACGGGCTTTTCAGCTAAGTGATCTTTTGTGGTTAAAAAAAATCTTTAGCTATGTCTCTCTGTATTTAGACATCAATTTTATATGTATTTATATTTTATGTATGTATACATGTATAATAAATGACCCAAAGAAGTGCATTGGAAGTGGGAAGGTGAGAGTGCAAGAGAAATTATTTTAATTAGCTTTATTTTCTGCCCATCATTAACATTTGTTTTTTTCAAGTCACTGTTGCATTCATAGTCAGATCTCCATCTTTATTATACCTTCATTAACCTTTTAAATCTCCTGTCTGTGTACAGGAGCCTTTCTTTCGTTTAATTATGTGTTTAAAATTCACAAATGGTAGCTGCTGCCATTTTGGCTTTTTGACATTTTTCACCTGCAGACTGTAAGAAACAGATTTAAGAGTCTTGTTCTGCTGTTTTATGTTGCATCCTGATTTTAGCTGAAATACTGAGGCTGGAATTCACTCATTCATTGTCATTCAGGAGTTGTTTGAATTGTGCTTTTGTGCTTTGTGGGATCAGCAGACCTCAGCTGAAATACAGTCTTGAATTTTGTTTTGCAACCATGTATTATTTTCCTGGTGCTGTCACTGTTTCTTCCTTTTTAGTAGGATCATAAAATATCCCAGCTTGAACACTTCATACAGGAATTCCATTTCTTTTGCTTGTAGATAGGATCACTTGGTTTGCAAGTCATTCAGTTCTCATATCTGTCAGTCAATCTATACTTTTTAAGGCACAGTCGTCACTCTGTTATCTAACGCACTGCTACCTTGCAGCAAATATGAGATAGCAGTATTTATTCCACCATGCACTATTTGATGTACTTCATCCCTTTTTTGCTCATGTCATGAACAGTATTTTCAGTTGCATTTCCTAGAACATCAGGTGTAAAGATATGCACCCTTATCAGGGTTGGTGTAAAATGTTTCTATTACCTTTTAGTCATTCAAGCAGTTCTTTCTTTTATCCTAATCATATTATTAGCACTTAATAGCAGTTGCTGTGGGAGCTGCAGAACCAAATGGTGGCTGAGGCTCAGTGGCAATACATCTATGTTAAAGGTAACATCTGGTCTTTGCTCCCTTGAAGGTAAGAGATGTGGTGAGGGGAATGTTAACTACTCATTCACACACTAGCTTGCTCCTTAGTACGCAGTATGATTCACTGCTAGAGAAGAAGTGGTATTGCCACACTTCTGTGATCACATTTAAGCATTAGAAAGGTAGGAGACAGACCGAGTTTATGCCATAGCTCCTGTCTAAAGTGAGGTGGTTAAAAGAATGCGTGGTACTTTTCTTGCCTGTCTGGATTATTCATTAATGTTACCACTCTGCCTCATAACCTGCCTTCTTCAAACACACTTCCTGTTCTAAGGAACCCAGCCCGACTGAAAAAGTCCTTGTCAAAATCTGCCCTTCATCATCTTTGTCGACTATATGCTTATTCCCAGCATGCTGTTTTTCTCACAGTCATGCCTTATTATAACACATAGGCACACTGCTTGCACTGCTGTGAGATAAAACCTTAGCCTTCTTTTACAGGTATCAAATTCCTCTTTAATAATCTTCTGTAATTCTGATAGTTGCACCCAGAGAGATGAACTCCTTGAAACTTGTGCTTTAATAGTTTTGAATGTCTGTTAAAGAACTCCAAAGTTTAACTCCTGTAATATCCATCAAAAACTCTAGCAATGGAACTGTGTAGTTTTAGCTGTCAAGATGGTAAAGATTTCTCAGAAATGCATTTGTTTCTTTGTCTCTTGGACTTCCTTTTTTTTTTTTTCTTTGTGTCTGTGTGTGTGATAATAATATTGGAATACATTTAAATTTGAACTAAGCTAGCCAAAATAATTCTTTGTTTTCATGCTACAGTCTTTGAACCACAATTTCTGTAGTATGTGGTGTCAACTGACAACCTCATCATTATAAGCAAGCTTTTATGTTATACTAAAAAGTTTTCAATCTTCTTGTCATTCCAATTATTTTTACTTAGACAAAAGGGTCTAATTTTGTAGGAAAATAACTGACAGTTTAATAATATTTCATATTTCTACAGTACCATTCTAAAAATTGCTCAGTACTTTACACACATTAATGAATTAAACTTTCCAGTAACCTTAGGAGGAAGTGTTATCATCTTTATTATACAGACATGGAAACAGTAGCATAGGGAAGATAAAAGATAAATAAGTTCAGATGGCTTATTTGGAGCAAGAAGGGGAACAAACCCCATATTCCTAGTCTTTGGTTTTGACCAATAGGTCATGACTTTTGCTCAGAGAGGAAGCTTAACACCTTTTTCTCTGCCGTTCTGGCTTAAGTAAGTAATGTTTTTCCCATACCCTTGTCATCCCATTATTAAGTGATGGTTAATCGTTCTTTAGTATCTATTTTCCTGTCCCTGGTTAAGGAAAAGCTCAGCACAAAAAGAAGGGGAGGAAGGGAAAAATAAAAAAATACTTGGTGCTGAAATCCCATAGAATAGATGCCTGCCTCCCTCCCTCCATCCTTAAAAGATTGACGAGGCAGCCTTTCAGGACTGGAAAAACTAAGATACATTTATTGTGCTTTGAAATCCTTCAGATTGATTGGAAAATCTGTATGTGATTTCATGGGATGACCATCCATCCGAGGCTGAATGCATTCCTTTCAGTATGTCAGCAGTGTTTAGGGCCAAAGTTGATCTGACCTAAGTTGAGGAATTTTTCAGAGACCCCAGTGTTAGGATCTTAGTCTCTTTAAATACCCTTTATCATCAGTGGAGAGACACAAGAACCTCAAATGAGTTGCTTTCTAAGGACAAAAGATTGTCTCTGTTCTTGCATGACAAAGGCAATTGGATTGACCATGCTCCTCATTTAGGGTAATCAGTGAAAGGCAGGTAATCAGAGAGTCTACAGCAGGGATTTAGTGCAGAGAGCTGAATGAATATGCAAGCAAAACTTTCTAGTATATGCAAGGAAGGCAAAGTCTGAGCTGATCTTTCCACAATGGAAACAAATCTGCCAGTATGTGAGTGCAGGTATGTAGCATCTCCCTCCTATAAAACCCTGTGTTTAATGAACACATGTATAAAGTGAATAGAAATTTTTCCTACATATGCAGGTTAACTCTGTGGGAGGAAATGACTAACTGAATTACAGCTGGCTCTTAAGTTTCTTTTTAACTCCGATGCATAGGATGAAGTGAAAACAACGTTATGGAAGAGCGGGAAGATGTGCAGAAATCAACAGATGAGTAAATCACAAAGTGAGAAAAATCACGGGATAGCACTGCTTCTGTAGAACTGCTAAGACAGTGGTAAATTAGATTTCTGGGTTACATCAGTGACTCAAAGAAAATGCAGAAACACTGATGTTTACCTACCTTCTGAACAGTAACTGCAATCTTACATTAGTATTTTTAGTCACTTTTCAGAAAAGAAAAAAAGCATTGCTTTCCTTAAAATACAATTACAGTTGCATACTACCTTTGAGAGCTGTGTAATCAAAAGTGCTTAGATTACTATTTGAACCATTTTCTCTTAGTTATCATCCCTGGACTCTTAGTCTGGACTTGCAAGAGAGATTTATGCAAAATACAATTCTGTATTTTGCATCTCATTTAAAAAGAATGAAGAAGAGGAAAGAAGTACAGCATCTACCTTTCCTTCAGTGCCGTACTCAAGCCTTGAATTTATATTAGTAGCTCTTTGTTCTTCCTACTGCTGTCTGTAGGTTTGCACGCGTGTCATTGATTGAAACACCGCAGGTATCTCAATACAGAACCAGATGGAATGGAATGTGCTTGTTCGTTTAGTGAAAACTATTTGCTTCATTATGCTACAGGCAGCTAAAAACTGATGAAACTCAGTTTAGTCACAAAAGGAAATATGAGACTAAAAAGATATGTGGCAGGAGAGCTGTGCTAATTTTCTTTAAAACAGACAAAACAGGATCCTTTTCCTAGAGATCCTAGTTAGAGACAATAAGAAATTACATGAAATTAAAGTCTTTTATATTTTGAATACTATCAATTTGCAGTGATAAGAAATCTTTTCTTTTAGTTTATTTGCATTGGAACACATTTGCTTAGTGCATGTTGTAATTACAATTCTTACTCTTGTCAATCTTATTCTTTAATATTATATCAGTATTTGGGCTGCTTTTTAATGATGTAATTTATGATTCTGAGAAACGAGTGGAATTTGAATTAGGATAATATTTGAAACATTCTTTTCTTTTATAAAAACTCTGTTTGTTTTTCTGAAAGTTAGCATTAATTTAAATTATATGATGAACAGTCATCACAACAGTCAGAATGCACTAATGCTTTGGAAATGTGCTGAAAGCTGTCCAAAAATCTATCTCAAAAAAAGAACAAGATCAACATTTCATGCAAGTCAAGGAAAATTTCCTTGATTCTAAAACACGAATAAATCTTGATGATTTTCTTGTAATTGTATGTATGCATTTGCCCAAAAAGAAAATTTTGAGTCAGTCTGTGGCAGAACACGATAGTGATTTACATGTGTCCTAACAAGGGTATCTGAGAATTAGGTCATTATGTTTGACACAGTGAAGAAACTGTAAGTGGAAACAGTATAACAATATAGGATGTTACTTCTGCGACCTGGAATAGATTCTGGACTGTAGAATTTCAAGAAGTTACCACATGGAGTTAAAACAGGTTTTCAGAATTGTATATATCTTTGTTTTGACATTTTTGGGTTTGGTAAGCCCTCCTACAATACTATTGATCGCTTACTTTTTATTTTTATGAAACAGTAATCTAGACAAACTCTGGCTGTATTGAGAAATAAGAGAAATGAGGAACTTTCTATCCAATGTGTAGGTCCTTTTTCTTAGAGAAACCTTATAACTGAGACCTGAATTTTGGAGGCAAACTGTGCAGTTGTGTAGGGGAGTATTTAGATACATCTTGGGATGAAATTGAAACAGCATAAGGTTTTTACAAGCATTTTTTTTTTTTTTTTCATTTACAGAAAAGTTGTATCAACAATCAATTAAATGGAATTCAAGTTGTGGTACTTAATACTCTTACAGGCTTTTATGTATAAGATACACTTGCAGGAGAGGAGTAGCAATTTCTGTAAAGGACCATGCATCAGTAGCTACAGATTTTCTGGATATGCAGTGAGCAGCAGGAATGCGGCACAGACCATTCCTACGCATTCCTGTACTTTAGTTTCCCACTGATTTCAGTGTCATAGCTTCTTTTAGTTTGCTCCCACCCCACCCCAAGGAAGTTAAGTTGAAGTAGGCAGCATAAATTATTCTTGGCTTTGGTATCAGTAGTACATTTGGTGATACTTCAGTATAAAAGGAGGCATAATAACAAACAGCTAGTACATTTACTCTCTCATGGCTGCATGTGTGTCGTGGTTTAACTCTGGCTAGCAAAATACCACGAAGCCGCTCTCACAAATCCCCCTCCCCTCCTCCAGTGGAGGGGAAGAATCAGAGGAAAAAGAAATAAGGAAGCTCATAAAATTGAGATAAGAACTATTTACTAATTAAACCTAAATCAAAATATATACAGATACTACTAATAATAAATAATTAAAATAGTAGAAAATCAAACATATGGTACAATATATACAATATGATACAATTTCCCACCATCCACTGACCAACTCACACCCAGATGTTGAGGGATGAAAATCAGACCCCGAGAGCCCGAGAACCACAGTGGCCTGAAGGCCAGAACCCGGGAGCTAACGCAGCAGATTCCAAGCGAACCCTATTAGCAATGACGTGGCCAGAAAACTCAAAACAACCCATCAGCTTCCACACGAATGAGGCAGCACAGGAGTTGGCAAAGCAGCTAACGCAGGAGGGTTAGCAAGTGCCCGGAGAGATGAGCAAGGGAGAGAGAGAGAGAGAGAGAAGGGAAGAGTAATGGCTACCAGACCCCCTCCCCCGCCCCAAGAGACCAGAACATGACGTACTATGGGATGAAATACTTCCTTGGTCAGTCTGGGTCAGCTACAGTATCCGAAGCGGACAAAAGACCTTGAGTTCAGTACAGGCCATCCCCAGCACCAGCTGAGGCCTTATCAATGTTTTCACTTAGTGTCCAGCAACAGAATTCCCTGGCAACCAGAGTAAAGGGAGTTAGCCCTTTCCTGACTGAACCCAGCACATTGTAGAAATATCCTTAATATTGGTTGATACGTGGTTCTGATTATTTACTCAAAATATCCAGGTAATTTAACTCCCAGTTTTACTTCTTTGAAGAAGTTTTTTGCTCCGTTTTAGACCCTACTTGCCATGGCATGTTTCGGGCTGTATTTAAAGCCATTTGGTGGTCAATTCTCTGGTTTTGTTGTGTGGATGCTGATTTCATTACCCATTCCTGACAGTGTGGGCTTCGCCCGCACTGAGCCCTGGCCTGTCATAGGTGATAGAAACTAGTTTATGTTCAGTAGGCATAAAGTTGGAGCAGGGGTTTCTGAAACTTTTCCAGTTGTCACACCACTTCCAGGCCAATTATTTAGTGTGATTGTAAAAACTAAATAGCAAATAACATTAACTTTTTTGCAATTCTTTTGTACAAAGTGACACCAAGCCTGAACAGAGAAAATTCTTTGAGGGACCAAGTAGGAAGGAAATGAGAGGAAAGAGCCATATGTGATAAATAGGCACCAGGTATGAGAGGCTTGAAGAGATTGTGTGTAGATTAAGGGTTGTCAGAAGATGAAGACCCAGGAACAGTGAAAGGTGTTGGAAGTAATAGGAAAGAGTTCTTCAAAAGAGATTTAGAGGTTAATGAGGAAAGGAAAGGGGTTAAGGACAAAGGGGGGGGGGAGATAAATTACCTCAATTATCTCTTTTAAAAATTCCCTGAGATTCTTGACAGAGATGGAAAGAAAGCTAAAAGTGCAGAACAGTTCTTACAGGCCTGTGTCTCCAAAAAAAAGAAAAGTTTTAATAGCTGTAAGTAACATTTATTATCTCAGTTTTTAGTGGTGTGTTTGACACACAATCAGTGATGCCACAGTTACACCAGGTTGGCCTAACAGCTGATGCCGTACATGAAAGGTGAGTGCTCATTACTTTGCTTTTTAAAAAACCTTTCCAAGTGAACTGCTTTTGATCAAAGACACATAATTAAGGAATTAAGCAAGTTTACATCTAATAGACTGCCTGCAGTTCTCCACTGCGTTTTTACCAAGCAATAGTCTACTTTACATGATTGTCTATTATACTCATTAGGAAACTAAGCAAGCTGATTGTGTTACTCTGAGAGGAAAGTAAATGAAAGCTAGAAAAGGTGTGTAATGCTTTAATGAGATGAGTGTGGTGCATGCTCACAGCCTGCTTGTTTTCATTTAGCACATGCATCAACTTCTAAATTATCTTCAGCTTTCATGTGGTGTAATGATCTTTTGCCATTTTGGTTTTGCTTCACTCAGTGGTTGGCAAGCCATGGAGATGGCTGGTGTTCTGGAAGAGGCTTCATTCTCCCTGACAACAAAAGTAACAGTGATTAGTTCAGCTTCTTAGTTGGGGCTCTATGCTATAACCCAGCTTGACATCATAAAGGCAAGATTTTTTTGTGGGTTTTTTTTTCCCCTTATTCTTCTTTCTGTGTCCCCTCTGTCTCTTCTGGAATGCTTTCTGAGCAAATTCTTTGCTTGCAGAGGAATGGCACATTCTCTCACACCGGTTGATAAATATTTATGCCTGAAAACAGCATAAAGCTTTCTTTTGGATGCTTTCCCATTTTACAGTGTGCTGGCTTTTGGCCTGATCTCTGTATTTAGAAAACACTGTGTATACCTGCATGCTTTCTTGACTCAATTTCCTATTCCTAATGGGCCTACAGCCAGTACTGCATGAGAACCATAGTGCATATTGCAATATTTTCAATGAATTGTCAGGATACTTAAGTAAAGCACAGTGAAAAATGGGTGGCTTCTTTTCTAGGTGTATAACCACATTTTATAGAGAACTTTATAGGTATGCTGGGAAAGGATATAGTATACACAACATTAAAATATTTTTGAAGCATGTTAATACTCTGTTAAAGCTAAACAACTATGAACAGAATTAGAAAGAGGAAAAATTAGAACTCCTATGGCAGTATTAATTCAGCCCCATTTCACAATTTTGGTGGGTTTTTTCCTACTTCTTTTCTTAAATGTATTGCTGAGTTTTGCTTTTCTGCTTAGATTTTCTTGTTAAACCAACTTCGTATACGTCCAGTGAAAAATAGCTTCATTATTAAATTGTTCTACGACTAATAGAATGCTGATGCTTTCTAAAAGCATTGGTTATGGAAGCTAACTTCCTTTTAACAGTCTATTCTGGATGTAGTGTGCGTTCCCTTTCCTCAGTAAAGGACCTCTGACAGGTGGTTCCAAGGGAGAAATGCATCCCCTCATAGTGTATACCTATGTGGTATGCCACTGGATGGACCGACATTGTGAGAAAGAAGACAGGTTTCTATTCAGCTTCTGCCTCAAGGCTGAGTATACCTCTCCTTGAAACCTGCATGAGACCAATCAGTGATGTCTGGTATCTCCACTTTTGTGTATTATGTTTGCTTTTGAGATATTGGTATGTGACCAGAAAGCTTGTCTATGTGGAAGGGTACCGGTGTCTTTTGTTGCTGGGGCAAAGAGCATTTGTAGGCAGCCTGAGCTCAGGCCATCTCTATGAGTCAGCATGGATGGTCAGAGCTGGCCTTGGGCTCCCCAAGCTTCAGACCACTGTTTGATGTTAACCAGCTCGGCCGCAGGGTAGCTTATGCTGGACAGCCTTCATGGCTGCATGAGCCACATTTTGACGTCTCCATCTGGGCAAGATCCAGAGCTATGTGCTGCGTGCTTAGTGGGGCTGCTTCGAGGAGTTACTCTGAAAGCAGCTCTTAAGGGAGCTGTTAAAATGCTCCTAATGTCAGCTCTCCTGTCGGGTAGGGCTGGGCTAGGTGTCCAGCTCGGTAACGGGGCAGACTGCAGTGTTGCTCTCACAACTTGGCTGCTTCACTTTCACTGACAGAGAATTTGGATTACCGCAAAATCTTCATGTCAACAGACTGGCCACATACTGCAGCCCCAGCATGGGAACCACATGTGAATTTCTCATCAACTGTATGTGGCTACCTCTTTGTCATCTTGAGATAGTGCTGATCATTGACAGTGCTGTGAAAACTCTGTGATTATGTACCTAATGGGCACTGTGATCACTGTGTGTGTGTATATACACAAACATACATATATACTCCTAAAAACAGCTTACAGGATTGGGACTTTAGTTCAAGGGTCAAAACCTTTCACTTTGATGTAGGATATACAGTGTGGCCACTTGGCAGGAACCTTCATGTCAGCATTTAGATTTAAATGAAATATTAGCTGAACATCTGTTTTAATGTAATTTTTTTATATTGTTATTTTCTGTGTTGTTTTCAAAAAAGAGAGAAGTAGAAATTGCTTTGCTTATTTTAGAATTTAACCATCCTTAATTGGGGGTGAAATTATCATTGTACTGAGACAACTGGTTGGAGTTGGGGTGAAATTCCAACTTTTTACTAATGATTTTGTTTTGCTGTGTAACTTGATTGCTAAGATTCATTCACTTTGGAAGAGCAGGTTAATAGGGCAAGAAGCCTATCTGTGTATGCTGTACTAAAAATATTGTTGCAGGAGGAAAGAAAAGGTTTAATTTAGAAAAGGAAAGAGGAAAAAGTTAAGTTTTGAAATACGTAAACCAACAAAGATTGGAAATACTTTAATATTACTAGACCAGTTATTATTTTCTCACACTTGCATTTTCCCCTGTGTCTGATGCAAAAGCAGGGTTGGTCTGTTTGGTTTTTGCGGACCATGGCTATGTGTTTCAGTGACTCAATTAAAATTTGCCTCATGCAAATTGTTCCAGGAGCAGATGTGCCTGCCAAGCTGGGCAGAGAAAATGTGCAGCGAGGTCACAAAGAAGAAGGTTTTTCATTATACTCTGCCAAAATCTTAGCAGATCATCACTGAGCATGTCCAGATGTAGAATTTCAGTCACTGTCTGTTTTATTTTTGTATTGTATTTTTCATTTCCTGCATTCCCATCTCTACTGATCGGTGAAATCAGTTCTACCCCTGTCAGCCAAGCAAAGTATGAAGTCGTAGGCTCTTGTTGATTTTGTTGTGGAGGTGTTTGTTTGTGGGGTTTGGGGACTTTTTTGTTTGGTTGGTTGGGTTTTTGTTTGGTTAGTTGGGTTTTTTTCCCTGGAAAAACAAATAGGACAGATGCATTGTGTACGTGTTTTTACATCAGGACAGCATCTCTTATCTGCCAGACAGATACTGAGAGGTTGAGGAAGATGTAGCTATGGTACACAACAATCTGCAGATGATGTGCCATGGTTACTTCATTATAAAGCTCTGCTAATTGTGTGTTTCCACCCCTCCCAGTCACTTTTTCTCGTCATGTCAAATTAGTGACTGTCAGGAAGACATTTCTGATTTTTGTTTAAATTACTTTTGAGCCGGGAATGAGCTTTGACAGTTTATATTGAAGCTGAATTTTTTGAAGTCATTAAAAACTGGAAATTAATGGGAACCTTTTAGCAGTTTTAAAGGGTCAGTGATGGCTAAAATAAAATCACTTCTGCCTGAAAAAATAAATAAGTAGATATCATCTAGGATTATAGTAACTGCAGAAGATTTTATTTAAAAAAACCAAACCCTCTTCAGTTTCTTACCTTTCAGAACCTGGTGATATATCATATAAAATGCTTTCCCTGCTTCTTTAGGGGTCTGAACTTCCGGGGGGGGGGGGGCGGGGCAGAGGGGAACCCAACCCAAAAACCAGTAACAACCCCCACAGAAATTAAATAAAACCCAGAATATAATATCATGTACTTACAGAGTTGGTGGAAAGTCTCCACTGTACTTTTAAGCCATTGTTAAGTTTCTTACTTCAAGTAAGAATGCTTGTAATTAAATAATTGCACAATGGAGATTTTATTATTACTTCATGACACTGAATCTTACTTGTAAGAAGCATCAGTTCTACTATACGCAGTCTTTCAGGCAGCCCCCAGATTTCTGATATGCTCTAACATATCTGAAAGAAAAATAAATGGGATTTGAGACACTGAAAACCCTGCCTGCTTGTATTAGGAGAGACATCTTTCATCTTCAAATTTTATGCACATGTGAGCTAATTAAGAGTGTAATATGAAATAAATCCATGGAAGTGCAGATGTTTTGGTTGCAAGAGCAATAGCTTGAGTGATTTCCTGTAGATTTTAGAAGAATAAATATGAATCTCAGGCATTGGTCATGCACTCATTTATACTGGCATAATATATTACCAGAGGAAAAAAATGCAAATAAGCAGGGAAACAAGCCTATACACTTCCTGATTTTTGTTCTATTGTTTGCTTGGGTTTTTTCAGATCACCTAAGATTGATAAATTTGGCTCCCTTCTTGGCTGAGATGCATTTCATATTGACTGACTATCCATTGAATAAAAGAAGTATCATTGGCAGAATTTCTGGCTAGATGTCTTGCTGTTGATTAGGAGACAAGCTGCTTGTATCTGTCAGATAAAGAAAAAGACTCTCTGTTTCCAACATAGCTTCATCCTGGACTGTTATTTCTTCATTAACTTGTTAAAAGAGAAAAAGCATCTATGAGGCACTTTTTTTTTCTCCTCAGGCGTCCATGCACAAAATGAATATGAGCCAAAAGGGAAAAGAGGGGGAGTGAAGGGAAGAAAAAGAGCAAGTGAACAGGGAAATGAGTAAATCATAAAAGCCAGACAAAGAATATCAGTATTTTTTGTATTTCATCCATGCTTTCAAAATCAGGAGTGACCTTTCTGAAAGCTGAAATGAGTAGGCATCTTCAACAAGGTTCATTTGAGGAAAAAATGGGCAGTTAACAAAACACAGTAGCAGTGACTATGCAATAGCTCCTCAGGGACTTCTGATGAAGTCAGGCAAGATAATTTTATATTATATAAAGAATATTAGATCAAATTTTTTGGGTCAAATATCTTAAGACTCTTGTTAAGTATTTTTTGTCCTGTATGACTGTGGGATGCGTGACTGATCACCTTTCTTATAGCAGGCTAGAAAGGTTTTAAGAAAGGCCCTTAGGGCTATGGAGCTGTTTCTGTTTGACAGTCATGGACTGGATTCCCTCATTTATATTTAACTGTAATCATCAGCTTTGAGAAGAGTTTCTAATTTTAAACACATGGTGCTCCCCCCCCCCCCCCCCCCCCCGTCTCCTTTTGTCCTCAGGAAAGCTATAATTTGCTTGGGTGCATCTCTACTTTTGCTACCAACACACTTGAGCCCCAGAGTGGGCGTCACAAATGAAAACTGTGCTGCCAAAAACTGTCACCTGCTTGTGCTTGTGTGTGTTTGTTACTGTTTGGTGGGAGGTTTTTTTATTTTCTAAAATGACTTCTACTTTGATCTTGAGTGTCATCCAAGCCAGATTGTACTGTTGTCATTAATGGCCTTGATAAAAAAATCATCACTTTAGTATGGGTATTATGATACCTAAATGTCTTTCTTACAAATTTATCTTCAAGTTGAAATAATCAATATCTAAAGAACAGATTAGAAGTGCAATGGATTGTTATTTCTTGAACTGGTAGAGAATTAGATATCTTTTCTTGAGCTATATATGGAATAGCAGGATTAAAAAAAAACCAAAAAACAACCAATCTCAATATCCATCTTTGCTCTAGCAACATTTTGGCCAAACTTGAGTCAGGCACCCACTTCTTAACTAATTGACCATATATCAGAAAAAGGTTATGTATAAATAAAACTTTACTGAAAAAGTATAACAATGGCTTAGATGTCTATGTATCTAAACATCAAAAAAGCTTTGTAAACTGCATTTACTCTTAGTACAATGCTAACCCCAGAGGGAGGAAAGAGTGAAGGGCAACACAGTTTGTTTGTGTTTGTACAGATTGTTATCCTTTTAACAAAGACCAACACAAAACATACAAATCCATATGTTTGGATTTGTTGCTGCCACATTAATTATACATGCGCTCACAGTGTAACACAGTGCAAAATAATCTAAGATGATATAAAAAAGGAATTTCAGGACTGGCATCTTCTTGAGTTAGAAATCCCAAATCCTGGACCGACTTTTATGAGAGTATCTTTTGCTTAACAGTCAGTGAGAAATACCATTAAGAAAACACTTCCCTAGTATTAGTTTCTCCACTTGCTCTAAGAGTATATGTGAACCACAGAATTGCAAACCAAAAGCAAGATTTTTCAGCTCTGTGAAATAATTTTTTTTTTTATTATTATTTATTTTTGGCAACCATTTTGTGGTAGGGCATTTAATTTCATAGGTAAATCTGCCAAGGAACCTAAATCTTGCAGTGTTCAGTCTTGTGATAAACCTACCTAAATGTTGGTAACTTAATGCCTAGTCTGTATTCAACAAAGTCTAGAGAGCCATTCCATGTAAAATAAATGCCTACATTTGATCAGTGGAGTAACTCCTTAAATTCTGGGATGTATGGGCAAAGGACTCTGCTCAATTACCTCATGATAGGCACCTAACACACCTGAGATGCTCTACAGTGTCAATAGCATCAACCCAAGTCTACTAGTTTGGCAGCAAACTTGCAGGAGATCTGTACCATTTTCAAATGACCAGCTGGAGGCCAGGCAACCTAAGGGCACTTCAGAAAGCACTAGATACCTGTGTGTGAGCAACTGAATAGAAGTCTGGACTCAGATATCTAAATTTGGTATGGAGTTTCGTTCAACTCTAAGTCTGCTTTAATACGGACAGTAGTGAGGTGTCTAGTTGTGTCCATGCTTATTGTTGGGATCCTCAATGTTTCTTTTTTAAGACAGTCCTGTAGTTAGTCCTGACAATTTGAAAACAAGCAACTAATCCCTCACCTACATAATACACTGAAGCCCTGTCAGTGCTTTAGATTCCCACTGAAGATCAAACATATATTTTGTAATATTGTTCTGCCTGAGGTGGAGCACCATTTTGAACCTACATTTCTTAGGCTGCAGGGAATCCCTCAATCTTCAGACATGGATTGTTTTGCAGTAAGGCTGTCCCAGTCCTTTCTGCTGCAGATGCTCCACTTGGTGATTTTGTTGTTTGTTTGTTTGTTTTTTTTCCAAACAGTCATTCAAATAAAGAATGGCAAATTTGTGTCTTACAGCTTTAAGGCTATGGCTCTTAACAGTCCAGATCCAGGTTCTGCTTCATGTTGATGCAGGAACTTGAAAACAGGGATCCTACTTCTTTTTTGACTTTGCCTCCCACAGAGCCATTGGCTGTTGTGTATGTGCTAACAAACAAGTTCACAGGTGGTCTGCTCCTGCTGCCAAACCTGTGCCAGTGTGTTTGTTTTACATACTCTTACTTGAGTGTGATAACATCTGAGGTGAAAAAGAAATGAACTAGCTGATCTGCTGGGGTTTGGTCACCAGATGTCTTTGGCGTATCAAGAATTTGTCGTATGCATGTTATTCGGCAAAACATGTTGGCTTCTCTAGGGCTTGAGATGATTATGGGATTAGGGAATAATTTAAAAGGACTTCTGAGCATTTCATTGGCACCTGAGCAGATCTTGTTATGGATTTAGGCTTAACTCTGCAAAAGCAAGTACATGTGCAAATTATACTGAAGCTTCTATTTCTGCTTCAGCTTTAAGTCCCACTATACTTAAGCAAATAAGAGTTACATGTTTGACTGTGTTTGAAGACCTGGTCTGTAGATCCTGATAAAGTGTGCACAGATATAACACTTCTGAAAAATAATCAATTAACTTGAGAGATATAGGTACTCAACAAAATTGAGCCACCTATATTAAGCATAGTGCCTAATTGTGTAATTAACTGATTATGTTGTGGTGGCCCCACTTCTAAAACATTATCGTGAAAAACTCCTTTCCTTGGTTTCGCCATTGGTAAAAATAACATGTTGTTTACTGTCCTTCAGAAGAATTCAATTCAATTGATCGTTTACGGAGATCTATAGTTGTATATCAAAATACATATACAGTAAATACATATACAGTATATATATTTTGTATCAAAATGCCTGTCTACAGAGATGTACAGGAAACATTAAATGACTGTACCAAATGTCCTTGAGGTCTTTCCACTGATCAAAGTGTTACTTGTATTTGTTAGTGGAGAGAATTCACAACATACATCATTAAACCTCATCATCTGTCTAACCAAAGAAATCATTTAAGCAGACAGAAAGTGTTCAGCTTCCTCATTGTTACTAGGGGCAATTTTTATTGGAACCATCATAGGGTATCCACATGCCTGAGAAATTAATTTTGCTGTCAAACAGCATGTGTAAGTGAAGTAGCATTTTCTTGTAAAGATTACTGCAAATTGTTATAAATTAAGGTCTGCTTTCTGAGAAGAACAAAGTTAATCGAAGTGAGATTAAAGCTATAGGTTCCTTTCATTCAGTAGAGGTGCTTCACTGATTTGTTAAATAATGGGTTATTTGATGTACTGTATGGAGAGTGATGTAGGTCACTTTCAGCATGCAGTGCTGCAGATTTAAAAGGAAGAGGAAAAAAACAGTGCTTTCTAGTTTCCCAAATACCACGTAGGAATCTTTGTAACAAACACAGCCCTTCTACTTCCTCCTCCCCAAATTTTTTGCA
Source organism: Rhynochetos jubatus (assembly GCA_027574665.1). Taxonomy (NCBI): domain Eukaryota; kingdom Metazoa; phylum Chordata; class Aves; order Eurypygiformes; family Rhynochetidae; genus Rhynochetos; species Rhynochetos jubatus. The sequence continues at coordinate 18,368,609 of CM050652.1, forward strand.
TTATTTCAGGGCATGAGTTTCTTTTCTATTCTTACCTTATTTCACAGCCCTCACGTCTGGTTAGAAAAACCTCTCAGGAAGATGGCTTTTACCTTCTTTCTTATCAGAAAGTATATTATCACCATCTCATTTGACCAGCTGATTTGTTTTAGCTAAATATGAGACTCAGATTATTCATATGACATTGAATTATATTTCCGTTGATGGTTCAGAATATTTAAAGTGATATTGTCCCATCTGTTTTGTTTGGTTGGTTTTATTTGTGTTTTTATACTTGTAGACCATGCATTTCTGACTTTAAAAGATTATTACTGCTCATGAAATTTTTGTAAGTCATCAGCTTCTGTTCAAATCCATTTTATCATGCAAAAGCTTCCAAATGCACTCATCTGTACTGATATGAAAAGATATGAAAGAATGAGAGGTCAGTTCAATGGCTAGGAGAAAACAAGGGTGGGTGTCAGCTCTGTTGAGAGCTGTACTAAGCTCTCAGTTTACTGTACTTATCTGTACTAAGGCATTTAAATTCAAGTATCTACATGTCAACAGGTGTCTAACTTCCCATTATAGTTGATGGAGCTGTAGCATTTGATTTAGTTGTTCATTCATGGTCATTCCTTGCCAGGATACCTGAGTGTTCAAAATTTTGGGGCTGGTCTGGCAGATACGAAATAAAATGTGCAAGAGGAGGGTCAGAGGGAGGGTAGACAGAACTCCCTGTGACATTTCAGAAGGCACAGGACAGGTATGTGTGAAAAATGAAACAAACCCTACTCTAGTCAAGAAGAGATTGAGTTTACCTAGTATTTGGTGTCTAAGGTGAGCTGAACTGCCTTGAGCTATCTGGCTGTATTGATTACATTTCCACTGATTACACTGGGGTCTTCAATACAATTTTGCATGTAAAAATCACAAGTAGATAGTGGGTCCCACACTGCAAGACATCACAAGACACTGTTTCTGCTAATACAAATTTGCACTTCTGTTGACTGTTTCAGCCGAGAGACAAAGCCTGGCTAATAGGGTTTTATCACAGAGACAAAAAGATGATACTGGAAACAAACTTCCCTCTAAGAAGTGTTTCTGCTCCCACATTAATGTTCAGATACATTAGTAAGGGCTATAAAGGACTTCATCAGCAGTCTCATCTCTTTTGCTGGGTAAAGAATCTAATTCACACAGGAGCAGTTTATAGAATCATTAAACCATTTAGGTTGGAAAAGATCTTTTATATCTTCAAGTCCAACCATTAACCCAACACTGCCAAGTCCACCACCAAGCCATGTTTCCAAGTTCTACATCTACACATTTTTTAAATATCTGTTCACTGAGAATCTGAAACATCAGTGATGTTTATTTCATTTTGTTCAGGAACATGCTTTGGCTCAGTATTTGGCTCAGTTTTAAAACAGGTAATGTGAAAACTTTCTGTGTTTACTGGGCAGATTTTCCTAAGTAGTATATTTACCATGGGAAAGTAGGAATTTGCTTATACGATCAACCAGTTCATGTTCAGAATCCATATGCAGTTATTATTCTAAAGGTTATGAATGGAAACATTGTCAAAGGATTTTTTTTTTCCATAATATGAAATAAAGTAGCAATAAAAGTGAAAAGTAGTGTCGTGGTTTAACCCCGAAAGCAACCTAACACCAAACAGCCGCTCGCTCAGTTCACCCAGTGGGATGGGGGAGAGAATCAGAAGAGTAAAAGTAGGAAAACTCGTGGGTTGAGATAAAGATAGTTTAATAGGTAAAGCAAAACAATAAATTAATTAATCACTTCCCATTAGCAGACAGGTGTTCAGCCATGTCCAGGGCTTTGTCACGTGTAATGGTTACTTGGGAAGACAAACACTGTAAATCCAAATATGCCCACTTCCTTCTTCTTTCCCCAGTTTTATATGTTGAGCACAATGCCATATGGTAGGGAATATCCCTTTGGTCAGTTGGGGTCAGCTGTCCCTGCTGTGTCACCTCCCAACTTCTTGTGCACCCCCAGTCTACTCACTGGTGGCGTGGGGAGCAGGAAAGGCTTTGACTCTGAGTAAGCGCTCCTCAGTAACTGAAACATCTCTGTGTTACCAACACTGTTTCAGCACCGATACAAAACACAGTCCCCTACTAGCTAACATGAAGAAAATTAACTCTATCCCAGCCAAAACCAGCACAAGTAGCAATATTTGTTTATGCATTATTTAAAAACTAATAAATAAATACATAGCTTGGTTAAAAAAAAATAATTACAGGTGCCTATTTAAATTAGTTCTTTCAGTTAATTATAGACTGGTTTATTTTAAATTATCTCTAATCTGGGCAAGTATTCACTGTCAAATTTTCTCACATATCAGTGTAACGAGAAGTTGATGAAGTCTAGCTTGGAATTGTAATTTAATTTTACAATATGAAACATAAAGGAACTTTGCCACACATAAAACCTTGGTGAAAAACAATTGCCTAAGAAGCTGCTCTAGCTTAAGTATTATTCATACTCATATCAGATGACACAAGAATTACAGCACATTCTTATCTCTTATAAGGAGATTGTAGTGATCAATTAATTAGATGAACAATTTAAATCAGGGTATATAATGTAATTCAATCTGCATTTCAAAAAGTTTGAAATGTATATATCTTAAACTGTGCACAATGCATTTCCTTTTCCCTACTGTTTAAAAACATTCCTGTTCAAAACCACATGTAATTATTTCAGTTTTGGATGCAGTGTGAATCTAGGACATGTTATTTTATGGCAAGTATCTCAACATTGGGCCTATCTAAATGAACATACTTTTTCATTAAATTGTTTCTGGAAAGCACAGTCTTTTTAATAGACAACCTTTGTAACTGGTTTCAGGCAAAGTGATACTGACTGTAAGTGGACATTTTAATCTAGGAATCAGGAAAACTAGCATGGTTTGGAAACAGAATTTACTTCATCAGCTAAGAAGGGGTTTGCAGAACGTACATGGAGAAATTGGTCATCAGAAAAAAACTTGTTTTGTGTCAGTGCCACTTGGTTTGTGGGAGCTGAACAGTTGTTTCGAGCCTTGTGTTGGAATGGTCATTTCTTATTTCCCCTTGACTAACAGGTGAATTTTATCTTCCTCACTGGAAACATGAAAGGATTGCGTTACTAACACTAAACACACCATTTCTGGCTGGCTTTGGTCAAGGCCTTAAGTGATAACAAGATATAGAGAGAAGTGAGTTTGTGTTCATTATGAAAAAAAGTGCATTTTGGAAAAAAACACCATAACTCGGTGTGAGGGTAGTCTTCCCTTCTTTATTCACAGTAGCAGAGTCTTACTGTGCTGTTCATTACCACATTGTGACACAGTGTTAGGATTCACAGTACATGCCCTAGTTTTCTCTCCCTCTGAAACTGTATAGCAATAGTCATGGTTCACAATAGCTATATCATCTTATTTCATCCGTTGAAAAATCTTGTTGCTTCCCTGAGATCATGAACAAAATCTTCCAATTCAGGTAAATACAAGGAAGAATCAATAATCTTATTAGTCAACAAAAGATTATACATATTTTTCCACCAAGTTTCACATGTATTAACATTCAGAAACTAGGGTAGAAGTTAATATCCTTCCATAATTATCTGTACATGTGTAGGTACTCGGTCTTACTGGATACTCCTCACCATGTGTGAATTCTGCCATGTTTAATGGGTACATTTGGATGTTCATAATCTGTTCAGAGATTTGGTTAATTCACCCAATAGCCAGTAATTTTAATCACACACATTCTGGTGTGTGAAACCAAAACACTTCTTTTCTTGCAGAGAATTGGGTGGGGTTATAAAAAGTATATATTCCTGTTTCTAAAATTATTTACTTGACATAAGTCAAACCATTGAATTTTTTTTAGTTTTGTATACAAAAGAAGCACTTTGACGCAACTCACCTAATTCAGATCTGGAGAACTGAAAAAGGACAGATCTTTACTCCCTCTTTGTTTGTCTCCAGGGTACTTCCTCATCTGTAATATCAAGGTGCTAAATATCCTTATGGCTCTGTGATACAAAGGAGATATAAGCTGCCTGCTGTTATCTTCCCTGTATTCCCTTCTCCTGAACCTCTGGTGCAGTGAGAAGTGTTGTTCTCTCTGACCTGAGTCACCCATACATGAATTTGAAGGCAAGGATGTCCAGACAGTCACTCCCGTGCAGCCACAGCTCTTATTCCCCTCTTACTTCCTTAGCACTACTTTGCACCTTCTCCACTGACTTTTCCCAAGTCCCCTTTATCTGATCCAAAGCTTGCCCAGTTTTTAATTCAAACCTCTGTGATTTGTGAAGGACATAGGGAGAGAAAAAGCCTATCCTACATAAGTTGCACTTATTTTGTAATGGTTTAAGAGAAGCTCTTTGAGGAAACCAGCTGTGCTTAATTTTTGCTTGATTTCCTGCTCATGTGGACATCACTGATGTAATTATCACTGATATCCTGGCTTCTGCTGCCACTACCATATTGGTCATCAGGTGTGGAGGAAGCCTTTCAGTTCTGTCTACAGGTAAGCTGCTGCCTTGCTGTAGTTAATTCGGTGTGAAGGGGATGTTTGCATTAGAGGTGTGATGTTGATGTGTCTTCCCAAGGTATTGGAAATGGCCTATCTGAGTCCACTGGCATACACAATCACTCTGGCTGATGTTTCCATCATTGCTAAGCATCATTGTCAACAATTGAGATGTAAACAACCACATCTTACTCTTAGAGAAATCATGGAATCACAGAATGGTTTGGGTTGGAAGGGACCTTAAAGATCATCTGGTTCCAACCCCCCTGCCATGGGCTGGGACACCCTCCACTAGACCAGGTTGCTCCAAGCCTCATCCAGCCTGGCCTTGAAGACAGCCAGGGATGGGGCATCCACAGCTTCTCTGGGCAACCTGTTCCAGTGCCTCACCAACCTCTCCATGAAGAACTTCTTCCTGATATCTAATCTAAATCTCCCCGCTTTCAATTTAAACCCATTACCCCCTGTATTTGCAAATCAGGACAAAAGTAGGTTATAGTTTATACTTTGAATGAAAGCCACAGGTAAATCAGTTTAATTAAGATTACAATTACAGTTGAGGATACTTGGAATATCTGGAGAAAAACTATAATTTATTATTTCTAATTGCTAATATGTATGTTAATAAAGTATTTTAAGTAGTTATTAATTATGTTAACTTGATTAAGAATCTTCAACAGACCAAAAGCAAAGTTTTAAGATAAATGACATAACCACTAGTATTTGACACCAACCATGTGGAGGTGTGAAAAAACCACCACTGTATCAGTTCATTTCAGGATGCATGAACTACACAAGTCAACTGAGGCCCTTCCATTCTGAATCTAGGTAAACTACTAAAAATGTCCACAGCTTGTTTTCACTGATAATGTAGCGAGCCCCCAAAACAACTTCAAATGCCAGGATTATGAATCAAACATTCTAATGTCAGGAAAGTTAGTGACTACATCCTTGAATGGATGGCTGCCATTGCACATTACCTTTTCCACAATACCTCTTCCCTGTTTGCTATAAAAAGCAGAACATGGTCTCTTCACAAGTTAAAAATGTTGGAAGAACTTTTAGGGTCCATGTCACAGCTTTTCTATGTTAGGAGGCATTTCATAAAACGCAAGGGATTTCAGAGGGTAAGGTGGAAGAAAGTAGCCTCAAGGCAAAGGTGGTGAAAAAGGATACTGGATGATCTTCCTGCTAGCACTACAAGGTTCTTAGATATTGCAAATCATTTAATCAAGCTTTCCCACAAAGTGACTGGTGACATTCTTATTTGTACCAGCCCCAAGAAGTACATGACACATTTTTCATGTGTTTCAGTTGTCTGCCACTGGAAGGATTCTTGAGTTTTATAAGGCAATATTCTGCTGTGGTTACAGATCCACCCTAGTCCTTTTTGCCCATCTGAATCCTTCCTATGCTGAGTTCTTCCACTACCTTGTGCCAGTTTTCTGTCCTTGATAATTCCAATAACAAGAAATTTGTGAGCAAATAGTGAGGAAAATCCTTTGGAATGGGACTGCTATCGTGGGCCATGAAAGAGCTCTGCTCAGAGCACTCATGAAGAAAGGGAACATGTTCAGCAAAGAGTGTGTCTTTAGAGAATTTAGCAGACAAACTCCTTAATTTGCTAAATAAAAACAAAGATTTATTTTCAAGTTCAAGGATGAGTTGGTTTTTGCTTGTTTGTTTTTTTGGTTTTTTTCCCCAAAGAACATCTCAGACATAATTATAACAGCTGAATCCACTATCTGTTGCCTATTGAGGAGTACAGAACAAACAGAGGACACTTTTATTTATTAATACAGATGACATTGGGGGTTTTTTATTTTCCTACTTTTACTCTTAGATACACTTGAAACAATCTTTTAAAACTTTCTCTACCCCATCAGCACTAAGCAATTGGGCATTAAGGAAATCTTCAGGTTGAATATTTTTTGTTTAGGTGTTAAAATGAAGTATTTTATCAAAATAGTAGATCATATGAATACTTCTACATCCAGAGCTCTTACTTTGGGTCATCATAATTTGAGATATTTAAATTTGCTTTGAATTGCAGAGTATTTTTTTCTGGACCATTTTGACTATCCATTTATTAATACCACCACAACCAACAGAACATAAGTAGGGTTTTTTTGAAGGGAGAGAAAATTAGTTGTTCAGGAAGAATGATTTCTCATTCTCAGATTGTTCAGATATTCTCAGATATCATCTCAGACAGAATTCCACACTGAGGGACGAAAGACTGGGGAGAAGGATAGCACAGGCTGAGGTTTGTTTACCTTTTTAAAGTAAAGATATGGAGGTAAATTTAAAATATATCCTATGTATATATGTCAGTTCAGCATTGGGTGGAATTACCAATTGCTTACAGAGGAATTTAACCTTGCTATTTGAAGAACACTTCATTTTTCTTATCTTTTTAAATTCTATAATCAGATAAAGGGCTTAGGATATATTGTGAGGATGGAAAGTCTAGATTATCATTGAAACTAATGCTGCCTCTACTGCAGACACTTCCCGCTGTTAGCTCTTTACTTCCTCAGTTGTCTGTTCTTGAACCATTACTAGTTTCTTCAGTATTATAGTTAGACACACTGAGATGCTAGAATTTTTCAGCTGACTCGCTGGTTTTCAATTGACATTCAAAATTAAAATGGAATTTTTTCTATTTTTTTTCCCCTCTGGGAGCATATATTCTCATTTGTAAATATTTGTGTAATGCTTAACAAATAGAAATAACTCCAAGTGTACTTGTGATTTTCCAGCATAATTTAGTTAGTTAGGGACATACTTTCTGTTTTTCAACTGACACTGCAGACAAAGTTGTATGTACATGTCTGGTTTTTACTGATACAATTTATGCCAGTCAGAGGAGCCTCTAGCTTATACAGACCTCCAGCGTATATGCTAGATGGGTGAAAGTATGCTGTAATATCACCACTGCTTAAAACATTGGTGGATTTAAATATACAGACATATATGTAAGCAAAAATGTCTTCTGGTATAGGCAAAGTTCAAGTGTCTGGTTTTGACAACATTTGTGACCTCACTGACATTAAGGAAACTACCACAATACGTAACGATACGTTTTTGTAGGATGGAAGCCCAAGTGAAAATGTTTGTGCCTTGTACACAGACACAGTTTAAAATCTCCCTGTTATTGTTGTCTGCCTGATAGTAGAGCCTTTTTTTTTTTTTCCGCTTCTTTGTCATTCTTCCCATGTTTCAGTAAAAGTCATCAAACACAAAGAAATGGGCTGAATTCACTTCTGTAGAAACTGCCCTAGAGCAGTGTTTCCAGGGAATGTGGCCCATTAAGTTTTCACTATTACAGTTTCTTTGAACTTCTTCCCCTTAATGTTTGTGGTTTCAGAGGCTTGAATTGTTTTATGCCTTTATTTTTAAGGATACATTGTCCAAAAGATGCAATGGGCAATAGCATGGAGTTTGTTGTATCTAGTAACAATAGCATATCTTCATGTTGAAGATTGAGATCAAAGAGCACTTACTCTCATTTTAAATATGAAATTTTAAGAGAGGGTGCAGTTGTTTGTTGTTTACTTTCTGGGTAAATCCTTTATCCATTTAAGTAAACAGGAGTTTTAGCATTGTCGTCAGAGCAATTAGTCCTTTATCAAAAGCAGACCAAAAAAACCCCATTGAGACATACTTTTGCTTGCTGCTTTGGAAAATGTTGGTAAATCCTAGGAAATAATAGTTAAAGTATATTTGTGATGGATCCTTATAGCATTAATAGAAAGACTGGCATCTTATTATAATCTTACTGTCATTTAATTAAAAATCTGCTAATTATGAACTTTTGTTATAAATAACCCTCAAAAAACTAAAGGTGATTAGTAAATGTCTTTGTAGATTTGTGTATTATCCATACTAGAATAACTTTGTTGGTAGATAAAAGTCTGCTTGGTTTTCACAAAAGATCATAAATTATCCAGTGACCTTAGCTGTGTGCAAAAGCATTCTTCCAACTTTCAACTAAATTATCTTTGAAAAACTATTGAGGCTGTATCATCTGTTTACCTTTGATATGATATGATCTTAGTCATTCTTTAAGCTGTTGCAAATAGAATCAAGATGCAAATAAACACATTGCAAAATTGCAAAAAAGCAATTGTTGGTAAGGAAATTCTAAGTAGTGTAATCAAGCATGATCAAATCCTAATCAAACAATGTAAGTCAATGCAATACCCAGCGTATATATAAATTCATTTCCGATAGGAGAGCATCATCTCCTTCACAATGACCTTACTGTCATATAAACGTAGTGAACATTTGTCACTGCTTTAACTTAAGTAAAATGCTAATGTAAACATTGAAACATTGTGACTTTGATGAATGAAAATGATTCAGAATATTGCACATTGCAAAAAAATTATGCTTCCTATTTCTTTTATTTAAGTGTTGATGGAAAACCACATGAATGTGTTCAGGGGATTTCTTAGAACTGCTGTGTAATGTCACTAAATGCCACTTCTTGGAGCAGTCCTATCTATTCTATCTTTAGCTGTATCAAAAGAAAAGAACCTGATAGGTTGGGGTTTTTTTACCCTAAGTTATTCCTTCAATTAGAAGGCATATAAGACCAATGGACATTATTCTAGTTTTGTTAAACAATGTAAGGATAAGTTGCTATTTATTCTAGTGCCACGTAAGATTCTATCACATAATGAATGAAGATTAAAAGAACAAAATCTTTTTTAGTTAGTATAATGAAATTAAAAAAAACCCAAACCGCTCACTAGCTTGTAGTCTGGTAAATCACCAATTTGATTAGAATGATTTCTCTTTAGCTAGTGCAAACTACGATTGATTTATTTTTGGCCATTTGCTAAGACAAGCTGATGTAGCACTCAATTGCAGGTAGGAAAAGCTTTCCTTTATCCCTCACAGTTAGTGGCGAAACTGTACCAACAAATTAGAAACCGTTTTAGGGGACTTTTAGTAGAAAAAGATATGGATGCAACTAATGAGCCAACAGTAGAAAAGAAATAAATCATGATTCGTGATTCAGAGCTATAACATTTGCCAGTTACACAATAAAAACAGGTGATTCTTCTTCAACCTGTCTGTTTCATGAATCTTTCTGTGAATAAAAAGAGGATGTTCCTTGTGGAACAGGATAAAATGTCCTCAAAATATGTATAAACCTAAAACTACATTAAGATACAAATCAAGGATAAAGTTGGGCTATTATACCAATAAAAAAAAAATCTGTCTGCTAGAACTCAAGGAGAACTAAGTGAAGACTCGATTTGTAAGATATTAAAGTTGATGCTAAGACCATGCCCATCCTGTTTTTATTGGACCCTTCCCAAAAGATCTCTCTGATTTTTGCCAAAGAAAGAAAAGATGTTATCTGTTTAATGAAAAGGATAGCACCAGATAATTCTTTCTAGTATAAATCTAGTAAGGCACACTGTATTTAAACTACTGACCATAAGAGGTGGGAACCAAGTCTCTTTATTCCGTTCTCGTAACATAAATATTCTATATCCTCTTTAAGGACAGTAGAGGGAGAGACATTGAAGATCTTCAGACAGTGATACTGTCTAGCTACGTTAAACACTATACAGTATGAGAAACCAGCACTAGAATTTTCAGTCCCCTTCCAATCTCACCTCTATCCTGAATAACGGCCCAAAATACCAGGATCAGATCTTTAACAAGATAAGACCCACCCCTTTCACTTAATAGTAGCTGGAGCAGTAGTAAGTCAGAGTTGGAGTCTTCTTCGGTCTGTACCAAGTTTTGAATCAACCTCAGAAGAGAAGGCACTATTCACTAGGTTTCAGGGCATTCTAGTATGGCAAAAGCATTTGCTGTTTGTACCTTATGAAACTCAGTTGCTGTGCCATCATAAATGCCATAAGGAGAGCAGATAGAGACAGGTGATGTCTCTGACTCACTGGAATAGAATGACGTTTTTAAGAATACAAAGAATGATCATAGGATCAAGATATTCTTTGTGTATTTGCATCCAGAACAAGCACAGATGAGATGCATGATGGACTAAAGCATTTTCAAGGCAAATTTCACAGTCATCCCCATTTACAATGATTTACTTTACATTGCAGGCCAGTCAGAGCTTACAAGCTAAATTTCTTTTTTATGAAACTCAGCGGGAAGATGTGTTCCATGATTGCAACTAGTGTGGTCCAGGTATGAGTGGATGTTCAGTGTGTTGAGCCAGGATAGATCTGGAGTAAACCCCTAAAATCCATATATGGTTAACACTGGTTTCTCAGCATGGACTGTCTTGCTCTGCAGCCTTGATCCCCTAAGTCTTACTGACTTTTTCATACAGGTACAGCCTCTATGTGCTGCCAAAGACCCTACCTTAGCTGACTTGAACTACCTCTCCCTGCTATCAGAGGAGTTTGAACCTTCAGTCTTGCAAAATTCCACTAGGTACCAATCTTCCTGCCATGAAACACAAAATAAGGAATTGGTAATGCTCTGCATTGTTTCTAACAAATACATATTTCCTCCTCATTTCGAAATATTTTATGTAGCAGTCGCAAATCTGAAAATGACGAAATTTCTGTAGCCTGTTTTGTGATCACTGCTTTAGTATATGTTGTGTTTCTATCCTTTAAGTTGGGAATGCTGTTAAGAATTCTCCAAACTGAATAAAAATACAGTAAAATAATTTCTTACGAATACTGCTGTTGGTACTTCACTCATGACAGTTTTTAATCCAGAGTAACCTTATCTGACTGAGATTTACTGATAGCCAGTAAGCGGTAAGGGAAATAAACTCCTAACTGCAGTGGTAGTATTTTAGTTTTGTTAAGTCAAGAAAGCAATGTCAGCAGTGCACCAATAAAATAATAAACATGCATCTTGAGGTCTGCCTTCCATTTGTTAAAATAAAAAACATTTCCAAACCAAAACACTTGCAATCTTTTTAAAGTATTAATTTAAGAGATTAGAGTCTTGCTTTGATGTGCCATATTATGTTGATGGATTACAGGGGATAAAAAAGCCAGTGAAATGGCATCTAAAATGCAGGTTTGAAGCATTGTGCTTTCGCAAGTTGCTTATAAGCCAAGATTTTTTTTCCCCTTTTTTTCCTTATGTTTTTGCTTAAATTGTCAGCTACCAGATGAAGTCCATGGCCTAACCCTCGTTATAGCCACCCCTCACTGGAAGAAATGTCTGTTATTGCTGAGCTGTGAGTGTGTTGTATTTTATTATGCAATGCTTTTGTATTGCTATGGAATATATTTTCTCAATATTCTTTGAGGCTTTATGCTGTATTATTTTTAAAACCTATAAAAGCAGGTGAAAAGTGTTGGCTTCAGAAGGCCTTAGAATCCACTCTACTTTGCTGCTTTGCTTTCAAGTTCTTGATTTCACAGGTAGTCTTGATTTTAAATCGATCCTTACAATGGCGAGGGAAAGAAAATCCTGGTTTTTGTTTGCACTGCAGCTCTTGCAGCTGCCACAGTATGAAGCTACTGCACTGCATGAACAGCATTCCAAGGCTGCTACCTCTTAGCAGATTGGTATAGTGAAGCTCTACTGTAAATGCAAGTTGAATTCAAATTAATTATTTTTTTTTCTGGTCCCATATTGTCCTAAAGAAGAGGGTTTGAGTCTGCTAGCTTATCTAGATAAGTTTGATCAGTAGGGCTAATAGAATATGTTGCTTTTCTACTAGCAGGCTTGCTTTGTTTAAGCGTTATGTGGCATTCCAAGCAGCCTGCTTTGTCCTTGAGCAGTGGAGTGGTTCCTGAGTGGTGGAAACTAGTTCAGTGAAACTGAAGAGCTCAGCAATGTAGAGAAAAAGTCAGAAGGAAAAGAAATTCAGCATATTTCGTTGGAATGTAGTGAATAGTTAACAGGAGTGTTTCATAGAAATGGTCCAATTTGGCCAAAATAGCAAGAACAAATTATACTGGCAAATTGCCAACACAGCCTCTTAGCTTCAGGAAATCTGGGCTTTCTGAGGCTGCAGCCTTTCAGGAGCTGACCTTGTAACCAGGAACTTTTATGCAAACTGCTCCAGGGCTTTAACGTCTAATAAATATGTCTCTTTTAACTAAGCATTTCAGTATTTGAATTTTATTGTTGTTCTTAATCAGATTGAAACTACATTTCGGAATATTAAATTCCCCCATGAAATAGAGTGACCTCCTTCTGCATAGATAAGATGAGGAATAATCTTGTGATACATGGGAAACACTGTAATTTGCAGCAGCTGTTAGACTTTTCAAAGATGTCTCCTTTTATTGCCAGCTTATTTAGGCAGGGGCTGATGGAGTTCCCCATCAAACATGCACAGTTAAGTAGCTGGTCTGCTGACAACTAAATCTGTGTTTCACAAAATATTATACCTGTGGCATGTAAGCAGCCAAATCGTGGCTTTCAGGTGCCTTTACCACACTTTTCTGAGGTGACTGTATTGTCCACAATGTTCACTGTATCGGCAAGTAAACATCATAACATTCAAGTCAGGTTTCATTCTTCTGTAGCTTAGTGAAGCTAGGAATAGTGGCAGAGGCACTAGAGCTGGCTGTTGTGAGGATTACGGAGTCCCAGCTACATCCATTTACTCTCAGTTCACATTTGGGTGTCTGATGTTACAGTAGAAGCCCAGAATGTTTGGGTTTTTTCCGGTTGAAAAGGAGATCCTGCAGAATTCCCACTCGAGGTTATACTAAAGGTGCATGCAGGTGAGCAGATAATTCATGTAAATCCTGATGCCGTTTTGTGTCATCATCTTGTTTACGTGTCCAGATACAGCATCATAGCACAAACAAGTGGGAGTTGTAAGAATTTCAGCAGTTCCCTAGACACACAGGCATGTTTGAATATCAGCATGTATATGTAACATATCTGCTAGTGAGCCAAAAGGGGGAGGAAGATACAGGAGAGACTATATGTAATCTATTACTTAGGTGGATTGTGTAACAAAGGCAATGAGAAAGCCTGGTAAATATCTTTTATACCCAAACCCAGAGACCAGTGAAACTGCTATCTAGCTTCTATCTTGTTTATGCTGTCTCAGTTTTCTCTGTCAGAGAGAAATCATGGGTGATGCTGTACATTTATGCTTTACCCATGCCCTGGAAAAGGGAGCTTTCTGTATTGACTTTCTAGCCTTTTTTGAAGGGGGAGGGGAAGAAAAAAAAGGCAAGTTTGACTTCATAGGCTCTACTGTTTGGCAAAGTTAGAGGAAATATTTGTACTTTTGAATGCTTTAACAGTGTGGGCAAAATTGCCATGCTTTTCAAGAAAATACTGACAGTTTTGCCATTTATGGCATATATGAATTTAAGACTGTGCAATGGTATGTGCAGAACTTCAGTTCAGTCTCACAGGTTTTGTTCTAGATGATTCATCTTTTCCAGCTCTTGGTTAAAGTAAGCAGATAAATGTATTAACAGAAACCAAGAAACAGTGAACTCCAACGGGGTAGGTTTGATTTGCATAGCATGATGAAACACGGTGTTGCTTTGAAAAACATAATTTTTCCAGTTTTGGAGTATTTATGTCTATACTGTATTTTCAGCATGTTTATTTAATGCACTTCTCGTTATATTGCATTCTGGTAAATTAAAGGAGCAGAGAAAGGTACTGCTTTTATGTAAAAAGAGAAGGTGAACACAGTTCAGTCTTGGCCTGTGATGAAGGGATGTGTTACCCCCATGGACAGCTGCATAGATGGATCAAGACAGGGAATTGTAAACCTTTGAATTCCTTCTCTCCCTGGCATGTCTGTGCTGTGGGAGAAGCGTATTTTGCCATGTATTCACATATGTATACAAAACTCTCTGGCTATGTACTACTTCATCCTTCTGTCAAAGTAATGTACTTCATAGTATCAGTAATTAAGAGACAGTGGCACTGTGAAGGACAGTATTGATAAAAGTGTGGTGTAACATGGTATTATATGGGAACTGTAATGGGAAACTTGTCTGGGACAGAGAGATGATGCTGGGATAGGAAAAGATACACTGGATAAATTAATAATCCAAGGGAGAGGAGCAGACTAGGCATAGGGTGATTATACAAGTAGTACATCAGCCTGAACATCTCGCGTGTTGTGTGTTTTTTTCACCCAGTCATGATAAACGGGTAGACAAAGGGCACATGATCAGAACTGCCTGATCTGGTTCTCGCTTGCAATTGAGTTCTCACTTGCTTTTGTTCCTGAATATGGTGGAAACATCCATGTCTGGGTAGGTGGGATCAAGAAGGGATACCCTTCTCTGTATTCAGTTAAGCATCCTGGATTATTCCTAGGTTGTTTCATTTGTTTACAATGAAACAATTTATGATCACAATACAAAATATGAGATTTAAGATAGGAATCATAGCAATTTATACCATGAGATAGATTTCATTTGAGGCTGTATTAACTACTCTAAGGTAATTAGCTTGGTGTCTACTCGGCCTTCTTTCACTGGTGGTAAGATGTCTTCTATGTATCATGAGGCAACAAGGGAGTAGATTTGCATGGTGTTAGGGTGCTCCATAACAGCAGCACATGTTGTTTAATATACTGCAAATCCTCATGCTTGTTTTCTGTGAAAATTTTTCAAGAAATTATATCCAAAGAGCACTGTGGATTGTTTCTGAAGGAGGCATAATCTCAAAAAACAGCCTCAAAGTTGTTGTACTTAAATCACAGATAATTAATCCCTCCAAGCTAATCTAAAATCTAGCAGCTCCACTTATTTATTTGGGATTTGGCCCTTTATGAAAAATTAAAGCCCTAGTGAAACATATAATGTGCTAAATTTTCTTCCCCTCCCTCTTCCCCCCCCCCCCCCCAAATCAGACTGTTAACTCTCTGAAAATATGCTGAAGTAATAGATTATCCAGAGAGTAATGAACCATTCTCATAAAAAGAGAGAAGCTTTAAATCTAAGCATAGATACATACCAGACTAAATTCTGGACATCTAATTTTTCAGTATTCTGGTCTTAATTAACATTTCTGCCTCAATTTCCCCATTAAAAAATGAGAAGCAATAAAATGCTTACCTTTATAGTCATAGGGATGCTCTGTTGGTAATTAGATGCTGTCAGACAGAATTGCTGTAAATTACAGTAATTACTGTTCATTAATTAATTCTGACAGTTTTATGTTTTATTGTAATGCACTGTCATAGTGCTATAGTGTTTAAATTGGATGCCTTTAAAATGAACATTCACATTAAAAAGGAGTGAAAGAGAACCTTTTATTGAAATTAAAAAAAGTTCCCAAGAAATATTTTATTATGATCTAATTTTGGCTATGGGATTATGAAGCTGAAAAGTACTACATACTGGTAATTGCATGTATTATTATAATTAAAAATGATAGAAAAAATATGCAAGAGACATTCGGTATTTAAATTGAACTGCTTATTTTAGCGCAGAATTCAGTATTTAATTCTAGCATTCTCTGTTGAACCAGGTGTATTTCCAGTGAATGTTTCATGCCAAGAATTAAGGCAGGAAAGTTGAACATTTCCCTTGGGAGCAGAAGACTGAATACTAAATCTGTGTCTTCCACTGCTGGAAATGAGTCTTCCATTGGCTCATACAGCACTGAAATCCTCTACATGTTGGTTTATTGTAGTAGTAATAGTAGTGTAATTTACGCTATTGCTGTGTAGTGATGTTAATTATGCTATTGCTATGTAATAGCATAATTTTAGAGAAATTATGTTCTGATTTTATCTGTGTTTCTGATGTGTAAACATAGAGAAACGAATCTGCTGTTTCCACTCCTAGGATAAGGCATAGTTGGCAGAATATATCCATTTCAAACATGCTAGGTAGAAAAGGACTGTGGAAGTGAAAAGGAAATTAAATACGGTTGTAAATTAACAGGGCAGTAGATGTGTGCTTTACAGAATTAACTAAGTAAACAAAGTGGCAAGTTCTGCAGTAGGTAAAAAAGTTGTACCCATCCTCCGTCCATGGAATCTGTGCTGTAATTTGAACGGGATTAGAAAGCAGAAAATAAAATTATGACTACCCTACAAAATGCAGCCACTGCCTGGCCAGGAATTCTGTGACCCATCAAACGAGGACGAACGTATGCCACGCCAGTTGGTACAAATGTACAAACTGTATGCAGACTGAAGTTTCTCTGGAAAATCTGTGTTTAGGTATCTGCCATACTAGTAAAAAGAAGCACCTGTTCCAGACTCTAAACACATTCTGCAAGAAAAACTGGCAAGCTGAAATAGCCTCTTAAGCAAAGAGTCAGCCAAAGTCAACATTCATAAGCACCGCACTTCACAATGTAGATCTCACAACCGGTGATGGTTTTTAAAGCAGCATGCAAAAATGAATGTTATCTTGCTTTGTGAACTAAAGGTTGGAAGGTACAAGGGAACATGTTCAGAAGTAATAATAGAACTGTTTGATGTTTGTTTTCATACATATTATCTGTTTTGTTAAAAAGAGTAGTGATGGTTAGAATGGTGCAGTACTGATCTCTGCCTTGCTCTGGGGCAATAGGTAGATTTTGTGGAAACTGAAGAATCAGAGAATCACAGAATGGCTGAGCTTGGAAGTACCCTCTAAGGGGTCATCTGCTCCAACCCACCTGCTCAAGCAGGGCCACCTAGAGCAGGTGGCCAGAACCACATCCAAACAACTTTTGAGTAGTTCCAAGGATATCTCCACAACCTCCCTGGGCAGCCTGTGTCCGTTCTCAGACACCCTCACAGTGAAACAGTGTTTCCTGATATTCAGACAGAACCTCCTATATTTCAGTTTGCCTACTGCCTCTGGTCCTGTCACTGGACGTCACTGAGAAGAGCCTGGCTCCGTCCTCTCTGCACCCTTCCTTCAGGTGTTTATATACATTGATGAGATCACCCCAAACCTTGTCTTGTCCAAGCTGGATAGTCCTAACTCTCTCAGCCTTTCCTCATATGAGATACACTCCAGTCCTTAAGTCATCCTAGTTCTCTTCGCTCGACTCTTTTCCGTGTGTCCATGTCTTGTACTAGGGAACCCAGAACTGGATACAGTACTCCAGAAGTGGCCTCACCAGTGCTGAGTGGGGAAGGATCACCCCCCCTCAACCTGCTGGCAACACTGCTCCTAATGCAGCCCTCTTGGCTAAAAGGGCACATTGCTGGCTCTTAGATTGTTGTCTACCAGGACCTCTAGCTCCTTTTCTGCCCAGCTGCTATCAGCTGGTTGGCACTCAGCATGTACTGGTGTTTGGGCTTGTTCATCCATAGGCGCAGGACGTTGCACTTTCCTTTGTTGAGCTTCATGAGGTTCCTGTCAGCACATTTCTCCAGCCTGTCGAGCTAAAAACTCACTAAAGTTATTGCACTGAGAAGGAGAGCTGGAAGAAAGGTCAGTTCACTCTAAGAACAGTGAGCAGTGATAGATTTATTTACAAGCATCTCAAATTTCACCCAGCAGTTCAGACTTTTCTGTGTTTTAAGAGTTATTTTGTTCTAGGATTTTTATTATTCTAGTAAAACCTACCTTAAGGGAATGAAAGCCAAATATCATTTGATGTGCTCACTTCAAGAAGACAAGGGAGACGAAGGTAATTCTACTTCAAGGGTCTGGTTGATTTGGGTCTCATCGAGCAGAAAGTTCCCATAAAAAGCAGTGTATTGACTCTCAGATTTCTTGAAACTGGAAGGAATTTAGGTTAAGCCTCTCTGTTGATACTAGCTGCTGTATCATTTCAAGTAGGTGGAATGCAGCACATTTGCAGCTTTTTTTGAATCAAAGCTCCCTTTAAGTTAAAACTAAAGTGGAAGCTGTGCAGGTCATGAAATCCTGGAGCCACGCTGTGCCTATACAAAACTATTACCCAAGCCAAATGGCACTTCTTGTTCTGATTTACTTTCTAAATTGATCAAAATTTAAAGCATTGATTTCAGTAGAGGTAACTGAGGCTATGTGGGTATGAAGTCCTAGTACAGCAAAGACAAATGGTAAAATGCATTCTAGAATATTACTGTACTGTTCAATCCTCTAAAAGGAGTTGTGAATGGAGTAAAACCGCCAGACTGCCAGTATAACTCCTAACTGGTAAACAGCCTTCAACAGTCAAGGGAGAAAGAATCCTAATAACAACTTGGCTGCCTCAAATGGAGAAGCACATTCTGGTGTATCTAAATGAGCATCAATATTTGTCTCTCAGTGATGCAATAGGTCAATGTTATTTTTATATATTTCAAATTATTAGCACTATTTTAAACCTCATACTGTTCTTTTTAACAAAAATAATATAAATTAAAAACAGAAAGTAGATTTTTCTCCACAGGAACTTGAATTTTGGCCTTTTTTCTTTGTTTTCTTGTTAGTATTTTGTTTTCCAAACTCGTATGAGCCTGCTATGCTAATCTATCTCTCTTTATACACAGCTTCCCCAGGACTTTGTTTTGATGTCAGATGATGAGATAAATTATTACTTTACTAGTTTTAAAAAAGAAATGTATTGCCTAATTTGAAAGTAAAATTATATTGAACAATAATAAAAACAAAACCTTTTGGTAATCTGAAGGTTTATATTCTCTGCTTGAGAAAAATTGCACAGACTGAATTGTTTGAGTCCATGTAAAACAATTATTTTTGTTTATACAATCTTGTGTTTAAAGGCACCTGTTAAGTGAGATGGAAGGCACTCTCATGTGTTTGTGTTTGTTACTTCGAATTATATTGCTGTCATATGTCACAGCAATGAATGACAGATAAAATAGTTACCTTTGTGGGTATGTAAACAATGGTTTTTGCCTACTTAATATTGTCAAGCAGCCTTTACTTTGGTTTTATCTTAAGTTTTTCCTTAACAAATTAGACTTTCACCATAAATGCTATCTCAGCTACTGAATACACTCAGTGTTTTTTCTTGTAGTTTACCTAATAATTCTATTTATAACAGCCCTTTACATTCAAAACCTTTTTATTTTTCGTGTCTACAGTAACGAAAAAAGATAAACCCATATTAGATGAAGATAATAACATTGAAATGCTTTGTTACAACAGCAACTGGAGTTGTATATTTTGAAAGTAGTAGTAGCAAATAACTTCTTTCTTATAATTTTAGAATACCCAGGGAAAAGACATTCTTGTCTGGATATAAATATGGTGTTTAGCAAGTCTAAGAAGTACAGAAGACAACCAGGGACTGGTAGAAAGAATTCATGGGAGGGGAGATTGAGTTTGGTTATTTCTGCCTGATAATCTATTGGCAGCTTGGGACAAACAATGGAATGCCTGGTACACATTTAGATAAGTAATTCTAATTGTCAAAAAGATAGTTCCAGGTGATGCAATGGCTATATCTTTAACATGTCAAAAGACCACTTGTGTCAGTGATTATTTTGAGTGGGGTCTCCTAATCAGTCCTGCTGAAATTCTTCCATCTTCTTTAAATTACTAAATATTCATTGCAGTGGAAAGAAACATGTGAAAATTATTCTGACAAGGTGCAGACTAGCCTATTTGCTTCAATCTGTATATTGAAACTAAATTAAGATAATGAGTTGAGTTTCATTTGCAGATCTTTTGGGATTATTTAAATTGCTGTTTTTCATCTAGTACACAGTTCCGCACCTATTTTTTTTCCAAAATCTATTACATTTCTATGTAATAAAGGTGCTAGTATTGATATAACATACTTCCTGTCTAGACACAAATTTTGGAGACATACAAGGACAGTGTGAAATTAAAAATAGTCATACCATGGAATAAGTGAAAAAAATGTTTAATTAGTAGGTCCTGGTAAGTATATGTAAGGAGAGGATCCCATCAAGCAGCTGTATTTTTGTTGGAAAACTGTATTTTAATCTGTAGGGCCTAATATTCTTTGTTCTTTACGTGGAAGAAAACGTAAAGTCACTCCACTCATTTGTGGATCATTCACAAGTTAAAAGTAGGTTAAAAAAGCCTCAATGGCTGCAGTAGTTCTAATGGTTTCACCCGCCCTGCTGTGCTACATAACTTCTTCATGTACTGAAGTACCTATTCACATTCCTACTGCAAGCCTTTTAGATGACCTCAGTCAGCATACTGCAAAAGACAGCTTTCAAGAGTGACAGATACCCCATGATGCCTTTGCCACAGTTTCAACACAGCCTTTTTGAGAACTTGCCCCTCCACTAGCTCCCATGTAAGCTTTCAGCTCTCCCTGTGAATACCTGACCTGTGCTATTGTTTACCCGTGTGTGCTGACAGACCTAGATGGGTAGGACCAGGCAGCGCCAGGCAGCGGGTCCACAGGGCATCAAACCAAATAAGGACCATTTCCGTTAGCTTTTCTCTGCTGTGTGTTGTATCGGCTTTGGTCAGTGCTGCTGGCTGTCAAATGTTGGATTGCAGGTCCAGCTGGCTTCTGGTTGCTGGCAGCAGGAGCCAAGGTTGAGCAGGCACCATGTGCATCTGTTTTCTGTAGCTGCCAAGGAACAAGATGATGCCATGGGAAATAGCAAACATACTGTGATGACCTTGTTATGCATGCTGACATGGGTGGTTGCTAGACAGATTTGAGTTGCCTGGGAAACCCCTGTTTCAGCTCTCAATCTAAAATGTCAGGGCAAGAACCCAAGTGAAGACTATCATTTATAGAAGCTAAGCTAAGCATCTGTAGAAGCTAAGTGCTGGAACGTGTGAGGTTACTCTGTTCTTAGTGATCATTACGGGCACTTCTTATGGCTGTGGCTCTAATTGTGGGCACACATATAGTGCTTTTCTTATGCAGTCTCATGTGGTGTGCCATGCAGTACTGCTTACAAGTATGATTTTAACTACGTCCTGCCTGTGAAAAGATAAACCATATGTAAAGTCATGAGGACATGGAATAATGATATGGAAATGTGGTTCTGTGGAATCTGCTGAATTCCACTGGAGGGTTACATCTTCATGAACTCAAGCAGCTCTAGGAAGTCACTTCTGAGCATGGGATTATCAGAAAGTATGCAACAGAGATTGCTGTAATGACAATCCAGATCAATTTCCTCCAAAAATGTTTCAAAAGCCGAGACTGGGAATGATAAGGAATTTAACCATGAGTGCTGTGGGGGCATTGTTAGAAGACAGAGTGTATGTAGCCATGTGAACTGTGTCTTTTAATACGTTGTCGTGGGTTGACCCTGGCCAGTACCCAACAGCCGCTTACTCAGTGGCTCCCACCCCCAGCCCCACAATGGGATAGGGGAGAGAAGAGCAGAAACAAGAGAAACTTGTGGTTCAAGACAAAGGCAGTTTATTAAGTGAAGGAAAGAGGGGAGGCAATGCAAAGGCAGTCACTCGCCACCTTCCACAAGCAGACTGATGCCCAGCCAGCAAGTCTATCTTGGAAAAACTACCTCCTAGTTTTTATTGATGAGCCTGACGTTACATAGCATGCAATATCCCATTGGTCAGTATGATCAGCTGTCCTTGCTCTGTCCCCTCCAACCTCACTGCCCATCCCCAGCCTACTCGCTCGGGGGCACAGTGTGAAAACCAGGAAGCCTTGATGCTGCAAGCACTGCTCAGCAATAGCTGAAGTACTGTTTTAGTAACAAATCTGAAGTACAGCACTGTGCCAGCTGCTGTGAAGAAAACTAACTCCAGTCCAGCCAGATCAAATATATACGCTGAAATGAAAGATCTGGAAGAGGGACAATGCTTATAAAGGTGGACATCTTACAGACAACAGCCTGAAAAAGCTAATGCGGTCTTGGGTGAATATGGGAAAACCTGTTGTTACACATTTGGGACGTGGGGCAGATTTGAATACACTAGTGTGCCCAGGTCTTGGTGTTCACAATCCAAGAAAGATACTGGAAAATTGGGAAGACTTCAGAGAACAGTCTTGGTATGATGGAAGAAAAATGCATTTCTCAATGAGACTCCAGGAGCTCAGTTTTTACTAATCAAGACATTGATTAAGAGTAAAGAGAACTAGAAATCTCCTGAGGCCTCTTCTAACCGTAACTGCAGAACAGGGTTAAAGGAACTAATGTTGTGACTCTGACTTTAAAAAAGGCAGAACAAGCACAACATTTTTCTAACAGCAATTGCCCGTGTCCTTTGGGACATGTCACTGAAGTGGTGGTTTGAAAATTTTAAAACTCAGGATTTTCTGTTTGTTTTCCACAACAGTCCTCTAGTTCTACTACATCTACTGCTAGCTGTGGTGGGTAGAGTGATTAATTAGAGGAATTCCTATGGGTAACATTGTACAGGAGGTCAGAATATAGAATTACAATGGATCTTGCTGGTCTTACAGTCTGTCATCCATAAAATAAATTAACAGCTTCTGTGTTTTCCAGTTTCTTTTTTTTTTTTACTCAACTTGTATCAGTTTTGTATTTCCATATATAAAAGTTTTTTTCTTTTTTCTTTCTTAACCAGGTTAAATTGACTCATTGTCATTATTTACACAATTTTGTATGCGATCAATTATCAATTTCTGTGTTTATTTGCTATATTAGCATTAGCAGTTGTGGTTAGTATATGATGTGCAGGCTTTCATTTTCTCTCAAGTAATACAGATTTTGAATTTTCTGGTGTCTGAGAATGACTGTAATTTTGTTAATTGTAAATATATTTATGTGTATATATAAACATAAAATCTTAGTGAATGGAAAATCTCAGTGCTTAACGCAACCAGTTCTGGATTTAGCCATGATGTAAATGGATTTCATTTGTTCAGTGGAATTACTCTGGTTTATATCAGTTAAAAAGAAGGCACTTTCCAGTGGTAATAATAATAATTAAAGTTGCATCTTGCTTTAGCAGCTTACTAAAAGAAATCACAAGGTATTTAAAAGCAGAGATCTTAAGAACTGTTGTGGGAAGTTTGGATACTGTGAGATAGCCATGGAGAACTGTATTTCTGCTAAGCCTTTGTTGTTAAATCAGGCTCAGTAAAAATTTGAAGAGATTTTTCCTAACCAGAGCTTATTTTAATCCACTGTTATATTCAGACATTTATCTTAAAAATCATCTTTCAAAATCCTTCTTCAAGGTTACTCCTGGCCCACTGTTTTAATGAGTCTGTTTGCTAATGACAGATTACTGATTTAGTTGACTGTCTGAGTGAAGGCCATAGCTAGTTTTACTATCTTTGGCTGAAGCATGGATCCTGAAGTGCTTGTGCATTGGGTCTGCCTGAGAGGGAGTTAACTTTCTCTATAGCAGCCCTCATAGTGCTGTGCTTTGTACTAGTAACCAGAAAGGTAGTGGTAACACATCAGTGTTTTGGCTACTGCTGAGCAGTGCTCCCAGAGCGGCAAGTCTGTCCTTCCAATGTTTACCCCCCTCATCAGTAGGCTGGGGTTGGGCAGGATCTTGGGATAGGACACGGACAGGACAGCTGTCCCAAACTGACCAAAGGGATATTCATACCTTATGGTGTCTGCTCAGCAATAAAAGCTAAGAAAGCGGGGTGGGAGGACATGGGACGGACAACACACAGATGGACAGACAGACACGGACATTTGTTACTTGTGATATTTGTCTTTGGAGCAACTGCTACGTGTACTAGAGCCCTGGTTGCCAGGAAGTGGCTGGACATTGCCTGCTGATGGGAAGTAGAGAATAGATTTTTTTGCTTGCCTTTGCTTCCGCATGCAGCCTTTGCTTTTGTTTTATTAAACTACCTTTATCTTGACCCATGAGGGTTTTTCCTCCCATTGTATTTTCTCCCTTCCCTCCTGCCCAGCCAGGGTAAACCCACCACAGCCTGAAAAAGTCTTTTATCAATATGTATCTTTGGCAACATCCTTACCTACAAG
Organism: Rhynochetos jubatus; assembly: GCA_027574665.1. Classification (NCBI taxonomy): domain Eukaryota; kingdom Metazoa; phylum Chordata; class Aves; order Eurypygiformes; family Rhynochetidae; genus Rhynochetos; species Rhynochetos jubatus. The sequence continues at coordinate 18,392,864 of CM050652.1, forward strand.
ACAAACAGGCAGACTTTGTCTTCCAGTGCCTACATCACCTTACCAGAAAATGTTGCCATATTTGCATTTTACGCTGTATCTTACAGAAACCTACTGATGTAGCCAGTATAGTCAGAGTATCTAGAGGAGTTTCTAAGTTCCAGGCTGTGAAAGCATGAGCTCCTCATCTTCACAACAGAGGAAGGAAGGGGTGCAGGCTTAGGAGATGTTCTAAGTGCCAGAACTGCTATCTTGTCATTCATTCCCAGTGTTAACACTTTGCTTTATTAGAATGCATGGAGTTTTGTCTTTAATATTGTGCAGTATTAAGGGTAGGTGCCAGGGAGGCTGATGAGAGCAGTCATGCTCTTTCTCCTGAAGCAGTGAGTCCACATAGTGTGTGCAGACAGAGCTTTCAGATGTCTGAAATGTTGACTACATTTAGGAATTTCAGGAGCTGAATGTGATTTCTTTCAAAATTTGAGAGTTATTTTGAGAGCTGCTATGGTTGAGAGGATAGATGTTTGAAGAAGTGTCTTGAAGTTAATATAATTATACATGTATTTATTTACAAGAGTGGTCAGGAATGACAGTGCATTCGGCAGCCTCATTTGGCATGTGGCAGTGCTAAGGAAAGCCGTCAATGGCCTCACTTAGGCTGAAATAAATTTTCTGAAGCAAGAAGGACAAGACTCATCACCTTCCACTCTAGTACAGGATTTTTTTCATTTACTTGCTTTCCCTAACTTATATATATGTGCATTAAGAATAACAACAACAAAATCTTGAGCAAAACACTCACTGCATATGCTTTTTGCCCTGGGGAGTGAGAGAGCTTGTGATAAACGAGAGTCACTTTGCTCGTATCCTACCAAGAGGCACTTGAGTCCAGCACAGCTGAGTGCTGTGTAAGAAGCTGAATGGAACAAAATAGTGGTTTAGTACGTCAGGCTTATCCATGAAAGGTATTGGGAGCGGGAGGAGAATAATGTGATCTGGCATGACATACCTCTTCTCAGGCAGGCAGTACTGTCTGTGAATAGGAAACACTGCAGCTTATATCATATAGCAAATTTTGTGTGTACTTTTGGCCAGGAAAGGTTTACAGTATTGATGATTTCCATATAACGTATAAAGGTGAAGCAGGAAATATTAAAGGCAGTTTTAGTTTTTAGCAACTTTGTGATGCGGCTATATGTTCACACATAACACCATTTTTTGTGAAGTATTAATGGCAAACACAGTAGTTAATGATGTATACAGACCTGATGCTGAATTATATCGCAAGCAAAAGGATATGTGATTTATGATGTTTGCTTTTCTGTGTCCTTAATTTTTCTGTGATTAATGTTTGATGCAAATGCAGTGCTTTCTGTATTACTATGGCAAAAAATTCTGCTGGGTTTTTTTCCTCAAATTGCCTATGCAAAATCCTTTAAAAAAAAAAAAGTGAGAGATACACTTTTAAATACAAATGCATGAACATTTTTTAATGTTATCAATTTAGATCTATTATGACAAATTCTCCTTGGGATAATTTATGGTATTATGGCTTATGGTGCACCTCAGAGGATCAACAAAGAAATTAATTGTTCCTCAGAGATGTACAGTTTCCACCCTTTGCCCCTTGATCAACAGCTTGCAAAGCAGTAACAGAAAATGTGGAGAAAAAAATCTGAGCAGATTAAGTTATTTCTTCTTAGAACAGTTCTTGCTAGAACGTACAAAAATAGATGCGGCTGGCTGGTGCTGGGTTCTTACACATCCCTCTGGCTACTCATAGAAACAGGATCTTAGACTGCACTGATTCAGGCCTGATCCAGTATAGTAATTTCTGTGTTGCTTGCCCTTAGCCTTTGTTATTCTGGGTCAGTTGATCCACACATTAGGAGCTGTAACCAAGAGTCTATCCATGTTTTGACCAACTGGTAAGGAAAAGCTTAGCAGCAGGCTGTACTGTGCCTGCTTATTCAGGGTGAAATAAAGGCACACAAGAGCCTTTGAGGGGTTGTTTCTTTTTTGTTTCTTGTTTTACCAGTGTGTGTTGTGCTAGTTGGAACTAGGAGTAAAACATTCTAGACAATGTTACAGCTGTTACACAATGATCAAGTTTATTAACGTGTCTTAGGGCTGTGTAGTTCAGGTATTTGGAAATACTGTGATTAACTAATACTGAAGATGTTTTTTGGGCAGTTAGATTCTCATCTCTATCGTACATCTTTATATTACTGTGAAATACCTTAGTATTGCTTATATACCACTATTGGAAATGGGTTTTTGTTCTGTGTTTTTCTGACCAACTCTGTGCTACTCTTTTGCCTTGTGGAATTGCCTATAAATTACTATGAGGAGGAAGAATAAAAGATTTCCATTTTCTCTTGTTCTTCTCTAATTAATATGATCTTGGCATCTATAGCATACTGTAAAGGAACAGTTACCTCATGGGGAACCTCAGTATTTGTCTTAGTGCCAGTGTGGCAACTTGGTGTAAAACAGGCAACAAAATCCACCAATTTCTAGTGTGATGTAGCTGCAGGTTCTCCCTCCTTCTCACTTACTGCTACGTGTTAGCAATATTTTTAGGAATGACTCAAGAGTAATAGCTGTCTTTTCTGTGTTCTGTCAATCATACTTGTGACAAACCCAAAAATGTTTTTCCTGTTCTTTACAGCAGGGAAAAATTAAGAACAACATCCTTTGGAAGCACCCTGCTGTTTCCACACAAAATCCTGCATCTGGTTGTTAATATGCAATTCCTGATACTGTGAACTTCCATAGAGGTTAGAGATGAGAAAGATCTTTTAGGTCACCTAGTCCTCCCCTCATTTGTACATACAGTAGATTCACATAAGGCACAGCCATGTCCCCTCTGCACTGAAAGGGAACATTCTTTTCACATGGCATGAGTGCTTCACTGATACTGGAAAGAAGAGAATAGACCTTTTTCCTGTAAAGGGTGTGCGAGATGAAGTTGTAGCATGTTGGCATAAAAGGGTCTTTGTTAATTGCTATTGTGCTGATGGTGCTTTGAATATGAATGTTTTGTAAGCAAGAAACAGGCAATGATTCAGACAGCAGTGCTACAAAGAAAACTTAAGCAGGACTGGAAGTGAAAGGAAGTCTTTGGCATTTTGCAGTCTGTTTTTGAATGGGTTGTACAGATTCAAGTAGTCAAGGCCATACATATAACAAACAGAGTACTGAAACTGTAGTGTCCACTACAAATTTGTTTTTAAAATAAATAAATAAATACAGCATTCATATCACAGCAAAACTGCTGAAGAATTTGATGGTAAATTTGTGTGTGTGTTATACATGCTACTCTGTCACCAGTGAAACAGGTGAGGCATACATTTTCAGCAGGCTGAAGTGCCTGCTAGTCCACATGGTGGAAATAACCATTCTTCTTATTATCAGACTATTATGCCTGTTTTCATAAATGATTCTCCCTTATCTTGAATATTTTACAGTTGATGAAGTTAGAAATCTTTGTAAGACGCAGTTAAAAATAGCTACCTTTCACTTGGCTAGCCAAAATCTTGGAATTTGCAGATTATTCTAGGATATAGAATATGCTGATAAGGGCATATAGTATCTGAATAATCTTCTGAATAATCTTGTGTTTACTAACAAAAATATACGTAATTCTGGTTGTTAACAAAGAGGAATTAAAAAACCTCAGTCACCATTTTCCTCCCTAGTACCAGAAAGCCAATGCACTTACTACTCTCCTTGGATTTAATCTACATGCTGCAAATTTTATAGATAAGAATACCTGATCTATCTCTAAACAAACTTACTCAGGCATGGAAAGCTGTCTATAAAAGCAAAAGTTAATGTATATTGATGAGAACTGTGCTAACAAAAATGCACCTCAGGCTGTAAGAAGCCGAGTTAGTGAAGAGTGGGTAGTGTGTTGTTAATTCACTGTTTAACTTTCCAGGCTATGTAAATAGGCTCTAAACTTTTGAACACAGATGAAATTATGAAAGTGTTTTTTCAGTCCAACGATAGAAAGCGTGCACGTTATTCTACAATTTAATAAATATTTCTATTATTCCTATATGACTACAGTGCTTAGAAAGGATATCCTGCTGACCAGAGATAAAACACTGCAGAGAAGCGTCAGTAGCAACTTTTATTACAAATACAGTAAATGCATAGATACATGCTTATATAATTATGCATACAGGAATCATTTGAAGGGCCATTTTTAGATCTGCTGTGTGAAAATATAGAAAATTTGTGAAGTTTTCCTGGGAAGATCTCTTGAAGATTATTTTATTTTGTTATGTTTAAAATGTTGAGATTACATGAACACTCAAGTAGTTCTGTATTGTACTTAAGAGAGGCAGAGAGAACTAGCAGTTGTGGTTTCTTAATCTGCAGGGGACTATTTCCAAGCTGCAGACTCAGTCGAGCAGCGCTTTGTGGAGAGGAATCCTCAAGAAACCCATTGCAAGTTTTGCCTGAGTCAGGACTGTGAACTTGTACTGTTTATATTGTTACACTATATAAATATTTCCAGTGAGGCTCCTCCGTTGTTTCTGTAAAGCAAGAGGTGGATGAGAAAGCTTTTCTGCAGACAGTTACTGTTGAAAGAAACCAATGAAATTCCTGCGGCTAGAGTATTCTAACTTGCTTCCATCAGCATCTTTAGCAGCTAAGATTTCAGACACCAAACCAAGCTAAATTGGTGGAGGTTTAAACCTTTGTTTGTGTCCAGTGTTGATGTACTGCTTGTTTTATTTTGCTTAAGATGCTTTTCAGTGTTAAAACAAACCCAAACAACACCACCAAAAAAACCCGCACACACCGAAAAACAAACAAAGGGAAGAGATTTAAAATTTAGATGATTAAACTTTAGGAACACCAAGTGTTTTCTCAGACACATGGCCTTATTATAGCTGACAGCAGATCACTCAATCTAGAGTTTAGTAAGAGAAGATGAGTATACTCCTATGAGAGTTAAATAGGAGTCCCAAAGAAATAATACCAAAATATATGGAACTGAGGACTTTTGCCTTTGCTGTTGAATCCTATAAGCTGCCTTAAAAGTTCATAGAAATGTGGTGTCATTCTAAAAGGTATGTTGTATCTCAACCAGAAATTGTTGAGATTATTCCAGAAATTGCTGGATTAAATTTTATGGCCTTCATAAAGCTGAAGATCAGATTAGATTAGTGTAACTGGTTGTTTCTTCCCTAAAAATCTATGACTCACTCATGTTTCCTGTGAAGGATGCAATACAAAAACGTAGTTTTAACTCAGTGATTTGTCCTGGTCAACTGTTCTGTGTCCAGTGGTCTGATTTTTAACAATGTGAGCAGTTGCTGCCGAACCGCAACTGTTACAGCACCTTATTTTCAGAGTTCCTAATTTTAAAAAGTAAGTGAGAGTACATTGTCTGTGCTATTACTGTGTTCTTTGGCTCAACCAGCTTCCACTGTGCTGCTTTTGACAGGAGACAGGAGTCCTGCTTGGAAACAGAATGGCTGTAGCATGTGAGCACATGCATTGCCTGCCCTAGGAGGGAGGCAGGATTGCCCTCCTTTTCACTCTACGACCAGTCCCACCAGCCTGATTTCACAGAAATAATCTTGAAAATTTCAAATTATATTTTCTGATGGTGAAGAAGACAGCGTGACTCTCAGCCTTTAAAATACCTTCTGTGGCTGTTCATAGATTTGCTGGATGTGTTCCAATAAATAAAATTTTGCCTCTTAGGTGAAGAAAGACGTAATCAGTGACTATTTCTGTTATAGGAATCCTCCTCATCAGAGATTATTTCTCTTATAGAGCTCCTTCTGAACTGTAGTGTATTTACTACATAAAACATCTGAAGAATTTTTATGAAGTAGAATCTGATGAATCTTTGAAAATCAATTCCTCTATGCATTACATATGCAAGGTAAAAACATCCATGCATTAGCTGAGTTTTGGAGGTTAATTACATTATTTGTCTTTTTAAAATATCTGTCTCCTGATATTATGTGCAATATTACAAAAAAGTAAATTAAAAATAAAAACCTTATATAAGGGCTTCATTTGTAATTTTTTTTTTTTTTATTTTTTTAACCAAATACTGAGGTATATACAGAGAAAACTGCTAAGTTCTGAGACTAATAATTGCCCAAATGAAGTAAAAAGGACGAAAAATGTTTCAGATCATGTTTTTTCAGATCATTGTAAGTAAGGTACAGTAATATTTTATGTATATATGAAAAGTTACATTAAAAAATTTCACATGGCTTCATCTGTCAGTCAGAAAACATGGTCTGCATAGTCATGATGTTAAACTGCTGTCTGACAAGATGTGTGATGCACTGTGCAGTAGCGGTATTAACATAGTAACAGGGTTTCCCATGGACAGCATACCAGTCCAATGCATGTTATATAAACTAATGTCTTTGCTGGATTGAAACACTTCTGGTCCTCTGTTGGTCACACACTGGCGAATGAAAGCAAAAGCCATGAGAAAAGGGCAGTTTCCAAGCTGTCTAAAGGTCAGCATTACAGTTCAGTGTAGCAATTTCCTGGGGCACCGACAAAGTAATAGCTATGAACACAAATTTCAAAAGGATCACTTATTAATTATATTCTCACTGTGAAAGGTGATGCAGTTGTCTTCTTTTGCCTTTTTTTTTTTCACCTGTCCCACTGATTTTATTTTTTTTTTTTCTTAGTTTTCACTTATGTTGCATTCACAGTATAACCACAGCCTATTTTTACTATTTGATCAAAACAAAAAGTCACAGGTTTACCCCAAAGAGCACACAGTTTACTGTAACAGAACCATGTGGAATAGGGGGAAATCACAGGGGGTGGGAGGTGAGTACAGCCTCGTTGCTGAGTTTCCTTTTCTAATACTTATAAACCTTCTCATAGTGGCAGCTGTTTGACTCCTCCTGTGCTAGTCATCGAGCTCATTTCAACTCAATTTGCTTACATGTTCTGTTCTTACATACATGACAAAAGGAGGGCAAAGGTTCCCATTGCTGTGGTTGTTGACAAAGGAAACCCATTGTACTTGAGAACAACTGAATTATTATCTCTTTCAGTGCACAATCTTATGTCGCCACCATGTCACTGCAGCAGTGCACATGCTGACACTGGACTTGGAAAGTACCAAAAGTAATGAGGGCTAGAGCAGAACCACTCAGCTAAATGCTTGTCCTTTGACTGTACGTAGAGAACATTAACTAAAATTCCAAGAAATAGCTTTAAAAAGATTAAAGACTAACAGATTTCAGTTCTCACACTCTGATTCTCCCTGCTTTGTCCATGCAAAAGCAACTGCCAATTGAAGAGTGCTGCTTCTTTTTATTTTCCTTTTTTCTTTTTTCTTTTTCTATTTGTATTTCTTATTCTCTTTTCTTTTTTATTTTTTTGTATTTTATTTTTCTTTCTGAGCATGTGCAGGGGTCATTAAACATAGCCAGTAAGCCTGGTATTGTGCAGAACCAGATATTGTGCAGTCAAGCGTGAAGCTGCATGTAGGGTGAAGTGTCCAGGAATCCTTTGTCACCCATATCCATGGGTATCTACACTGAGGTTCAGTCTGTTTTCAGACATTCATTGTAAGACTGATTTATAACCTTACTACCACCATTCCTTCACTCCCTTTCTACTACCAACCTCAGCATCTTTTATTCCCTGCTTCTTTCCAAGGAACTAATAACTTTCTACCATGTAACCTAGAGCATATTTTATTCCTACTTTGTCTTCCTTCTTTAAATCTTGCTTTGCTGTCTACTCAGTGGGTATCTTGATACGTTGACGTGCTTCATATCTAGGTGTTCTCTGTCTTCCACAGCTGCCCAGCCTTTTCTGCATAACATAGGGATGGTAATGAATATCTGCCCAGTACTTTCACGTTCTTCTTTTAACTACAGTAAATCTGGTCTTCCACTGCATTTCTCTGGTCATATGAGGAGGACTGAAATTGATGTGTGTAAGAGAAAAAAGCCCAAACAGTTCTGGTCTTCAGCCTTCACTTACCCACACTGCCCTACTGACTTCGCTGAACAAGTTTTACAAATTTTTGACCTTACCTGTCTTCTTCAGTAGCTACTACATGTAACTGAGGTTTGTCCTCTTTTCCCTTATTCTTTATTTTCTTTTTTCTATTATCTGTTTTCTTGTTACTTTCCATTATATCCCTCAACCCTTTGCTGTTGTCTTCAGATTCTCTTCCTTGGGTCTGAAATTGCTGTCTCTCCCCAGTTAAATTTGCTGTTCTCAGTGTGCTGGCAGCAAAGTGAAATGTGATGAAAACCTGATCTCTGAAGGGTTCTTTGCTGGCATATCACAGATCAGATTTTTAGTAATTTTTACTTTGCTTCCAGCACACTAATTGAATACAGCAGAGCAGAACAGCAGGGGACAGAAACAGAAGACACTGAGTCCTGACAAAGGCTTTCTCTAGGGGTAGGTGTTCAATTAGCATCTCTTATTAGACAGCAAATGATAACTACCCACAGACAATGAAGCACTAGATCATTCACAGATTGAAAACCAGTGAATATGTGCATCTGTGGGTATTCAGGCAAGTGCTGAAATCCTGGGCAAAGTTGTGGGCTGTGTTGCCTATTTAATACATTGGCATTTTAATACATAGTTAGAAACCACCAATTTAGAAGAGGCTAGGAACACGTCTTGTACCTAAATAAAATTCAGCGTGTACATTTTATCTTTCTTTTTATTATGACTGTCAGGGTGCTTGTTGTGACCCTGTGAGATGTGGTAAATGATACTGGATTTTTTTTTTTTCTGTTTCTGTTAGACTGTTTTATAAGCAGTTGAAAAATACATGTTATATTTGCTTTATTACTTTTCCATGTAAGCAATTGTAGTAATTGCCAGCAAAAGGCTAAGGGTTTGGGAACAAATGCGGAGATATATTCCAATCTCGAATGAGAGCAATTATAAATAGAAGAAAATCGGCCCTTGAAGACTAAATTGGAAACAGACATAAGTTGACTGTGAAGCTGATTTGTAGAGCACCTCCCAGTTTAGGATAGTGCTTCTGTCATACAAATACCTGAACATCTGGAGGTAGACAAATCCAAGATACCTATCACTAGATCACTGAGTCACATATTATTAAGGTTTTCAAAGAACTGAAAAGAGTGAGGCAAAATAAATACATGTTTGTTTCTACACTACAAAAAGGTCAGATATCTTGTGTTCCTGTACATTTACTCTCATATGCTTGTTTTCCTTGTTTATTTATTCATTTATTGTTTAGGGCAACGTAATAAGGAAATTCTGCTACTTGGAGATATAAACAGGAAAGAGCTGTTGAATTTCATGAGAGTGCTTGTAGAATCTGGATTGTACTTCAGATTTGTTTGCTTAGTTGTTTTGTTTATTTGATTGTTTGTTTGTGGTTTTTTATCTTCTGTCTTGTGTTCTGGGGATTTATTATGTATTAATAATCGTTTCTGATTTGTGGAATATCTTTGGACTTTCTCCCTCCTAAGATGTCAGTATATATTTATTTTACAGAGCTTATGAAGATTCAGCAAAATATTAGGTACCTTCATAAGAGTAAACAGATGCCTGGATGCCTTGTTAAAGGCTGTAGTTTTAAAGTTAAAAGTATGTGGCTGTAGTTTACTAAGCGTGTTCTTATATTCACACAGCTTAATCCAGCAACCTCTTATGCCATAGCTGAATTCCTATGGACCATTCCAGGGGCGCCCCATAGGCTGTCCTGGTTTGGGATGATGTGGTTGACTGCGTAATTTGGAGATCATCTCCTGTGCATAATTCTGCTCCTCCCAAATACACGTTGTGCACAGTGCAATCTGCACTGTTTATGGTAAACCAAGATTTTTGTTCTTTTTCAGCAAACAGGCCAGTAATGAAGGTCTCCTCTCAACCCTGGGGTTGCAATAAGATTTCTCTCTTACTGGAACTATGATTAGGGTGAGCTGCAGGAAAAGCCTCTGGCCTGTCATTCAGTCTTTTACTCTTCATCTAGTTACCTGGTCTCAATTTGTAGCCTCTCTGTAGCCTACAGGAGATCACTTTTTTCCATATATTTCTCCACTTCAGCTCAAGTATCTCTCCCAATCTTGACAGCAAAAGCTAAATGATAAAATGGGTGTCTAGACATTGCTATATTGCTGTTCTTAGAACTAAGTAGTCTTTGATCTAGGTGCCCTATAAATAATTGAGATGAGCTAACTCCTTGTGAATTAGCACTGCATCCAATTTTTTAAGTGGAACAGAATGACTGCTGTAAAAGGTATCCAAGGTTTGTGATGTTTCCTTGTTGTATAGTAAAATAGATTAACATCAGGGACTTATACACTATTACAGTCAAATTGCTGCTCTAAAGACTGTTCATGATTGCAGTGTCTTATTGCAGTACTATGATTCACTTTGTGTTTCTGCTGGCCTCTTTGCTGCTGCTGCAATTTAACTGGTATATGTTTTTTAAAACCTATTAATTTGGATTTTTTTTTGTTGTTTAATTTCTTTTATATATATGTATTAAAGCACACTCTTTCTGAAGGAAAATGGGACAGAGAAAGGTTTCCAGGCGAGCAACCACTAAGACTTAAGAGGTTTTCTTTCTAGCTCTGCAACAAATTTCTTGTGTGACCTTGGTCAAATTTATTAACCTGTGCAAAACGGGGACAGTGAACAGCATTAACCAGTCATAGGCAGAACTAGCTAAACGTAATCAGTGCTGCAGTGTTTTGGTATCTTTGATAGTTAGATAGTGTGTATGTACTGAATCAAGCAGAGGAGGGAAATGGTTGGAGCAAAAGGCTACAAATGAAAAAATGGAAGAAGGATAAACTAAAAATATGAGATAAAGAGAACAGAGAGGTTGGGAGAGGAGTGGGATGATGGAACCAGTTAGGAGCAGTTGGAGGTGATTAATAATAAAAGATGTGGGTCCTGTTCAGAGTTAACAGGGCAAGAGAGGAACACAAGGGTAAATGTGTTTGTCTGGATACATCTAAACTGATGAATCCAAGAGCATTCCTAAATTTTGGGAATCAGTGATGCTGATCAGCTTTCTTCAAAGTTCAAGGAAAACAACAGGGAAATAACTTTAAATTCAAAAAGGATGTATTTTCTCCAATGCATACTATACATCTTGCATCAAGTGCTACAAATTATCATTGATAAAAATAACATGAAGGAGAGCATCATTCTGTGAGAAGCATAGGTGAGCTAAGCTCTCATTTAAGAAGCATGTTTCAAAATGGTATATTCTGCTTTGGTTTAGGAGAAATTTTCCTTACCCCTCACTACAAAGAATCTGCCATTTGCTACTTCAGTCATCTGGAATTGACTGATAAACATCAACTAAGCCATCTTTTCTACTTCATTTAGGTTCTTGTACCATGGTTTTCATTATGATTTGTAAATACTCATTTCACGCACCACCTTTCATGCACAGGAGCATGATGTATTCTGAAATCGTAAGTCTCAATATCTAAATGCTGTTTTAATCAATATTTTTATTCAACAAAAAAAAAAAAAAAATTACTTTTATTTCCAAACCCATTCTTCAACATCAAAAACAAAAGAGGAAACAAACTAACAGTCTGAGTGTTTTAATTTAACATATTTTAAATGGCTCTAAGTTTTTTACATTTACTGTCGGTAAACAAGTTTTATCTTGGAAAAAGGTGATATAAATAGTTCATGATTTTCAGTTATGACATTGCCTAGAGATGCAGCTATTGATAACTACCTGAATACAGAGTGAATGTGTGAAAAGAAAGTATAGAAAATAAAGCTGATTTTCTACACAAAAGTATATACATAAAGTTAAACCAGGTGAGAAACTTAGTGACAAAACGATGTCGTTGCAGTATTTAGCAGAAAATAATCTGTTGTGTTCTGAACCACTACTCTGATGAATAGTCTTAAATTGGACTATACTGATCATGAATGGAGACTTTTTCAATTTATTTTTACTAATAACTGGAAATCCATTGCAAATTGCTCTATTTCACAAAACAGTTAAGAAGACCTTTGGTGGGTAGCTTGGAGTCTTGTTGAAATAACCTCTGCCTGCCTGCAACACCTCAGAACTGGATAACCCTTGGATAGACTCCATTTGTTCTCCAGTTCAAATGGTATTACCCGGGAAAGCAATTCTACCATGTGCTGAGCACTGTCAGTTCCTATTAACCTCAGTTTAAGTGAAGGGGCACAGCCCTTCTTAGGAGATGCAAAGCAGTGTCAGCTCAGATTCTTAAGATGAAATTCAGTTCTTTGCAGAAGGGCTGCACAAAGCCTATGTATCATTTAAGTGCCACTTAATTCTTTATAATGGAGCTTGGAGTGGATTTAAAGAATCTGATAGGCTTTTTGCTGTCTTGTCTGCAGAGGGTTGAATTTCACCCCTGGTGAATATACACAGTAAAAAGGCAGCTATACTGCCTCAGGAAATGCGTTGTATTCCTTTGCTTTGACTAGCGTAACTCAGTTTCAATTACTGATAGAAATTCTTGATATTATGCTGATAAAATCGTTGTGTACTTTGCTCCCTCCTTATGTTATGTGCTTAGCGTCACTGTGATACTCTGCTCTAATGGACAAACTGAAAAGTGAAAACGAAAAGACAGATGTAATCCCACAGACACGAATGTGGCCTTTTGCAACGGTGGCTGCATGTGTGTCACAGAACAACGCGTCCGTATAGATTTCAGTTATACCTCAGTGCGGGGGTGCCGGCCTGGCCCCCTTTTGGCAAACAGCCCAGCACACAAGGCCTGGTAAGATGGGAATGTGAGAGCTTGCGTGTTTGTGCGGCCTTTGAAACAAAGCGGGGTCGGACTGAAAAGCTGGGTAGAACAACTATGAAGATCTGTAACGGGAATGATGTGACTGGAGGGATTCTGTTGGGTACCTGTGTGTATCAGAGGTGTTTGGGGTTAGGTCTGAGGTGGCATTTAGGAATTTCCAAGTATTTATGAACATTTCCTGTCTAGTACTATGGTTTACTTTTTCATATTAGTGGTATTGATCCTGCAGTGCTGCTGGTTATGTGTCATTAATAAATTAATAAACCATTTTGATACTGATTTTCTTTAAACCATGTGAGCTGAGTAGTTTTTCCCTGCAAAAGAAGTGGTTCTGATTCTCAATATCTAAACGCATGAGCTAGTCTATACATTTAACACAGAAATCTTTTAAACTTTATGTTCTGTAAAATACAGTTGGTGTATTCTAAATTTGTGTGGATGTAGCCAATATCCAGAGCAAGAACTCCATATATTTGTGATATTACCAGTAGCTGAATTCTCAGACAGCAACCAAGCAAACACTAAGAGTAATTCATAGAGGAGAATTTTTTTTTTTAAAGATTAGTTCAAACTTTATTCCCAGAAAAAACTCCCACCTGAGACAGTAGAGACAACCCAGTACATGTTTTCGAGATTAACTCACTATTCAGTCTTTCAGTGATTCTTCATATTGTTGAAACATTGATAGAAATACCATTTTGATTTGTGAATTGCAAAATACATGCATGTAAATGGGTGAGGTTTGGTATTAACATTTCACTGAGCTTTTTCTCTAAAGCCTGCAACTGGATGCATGCCTTCACTCAGAAAGGATGAGGCTATCTGTTACATAGGAGATGTTAGCCTCAAAAACTGATATGATCCAGTTCTCACTAAAGCAGTACCTATGGACCTCAACCACAATCCACATTTCTGTATATTATGTGCTAAAAAAAAAATTAGTGGATTTCCTTAAAAAAAATTGTAAATTTTTAAGAAAATTGTTTAGGAATCATTCCTCTAGCAATATATGTATTGCCTAATGAACAGTGCAAATTCCTGTGTCAGTGTTTGGGAGCTAAAGTTTTTTTTTATAATGAAAATTTTAATATGAATTTCAGATTGAGCTTTCACTAAAAGAAATCAGTGTTCATTATATTGCTAGAGCTTACCAACAATTGTTGCAGGACTGAGGACATAAGTTGTTTCATGTGAAAATATTGGAAAGGATTTTATTAAAAGACTTTAAATTACACTTCTCTTTCTTGCCATGATCCAGTGGCACTGGGAATTGTATTTTTAAGTAGTTGAAGTCAAGGGCATAGGGAGGCTGAATCACACGTTCAGATGAGAATTAAGGGCTGCAACTGCCACTGGGTATAAATGCCGGCTTTTCAACTCCTTGGACTCAAAATTAATTTAGAGCATCACAAGCTTCTTGTATGCTTATCTTGATAAGTATTCTCCTGTAGTTCTCTTTTTGTTGGACTGTGGAAGATATATAGCATGTATTGGTGTCACACATCAACACGGAGGAAGACATGACCTGTATCCCTGTAGGTGGAACTGGTTCTGCCCTTCAATCCTAGCACACATATGTAAAAATTGAGGTGGTGAAGCTTTCTTATGGTCTAGCCCAGGATTGCTGAGATGATCTCTGAAGGAACTGAGAACTATTTTCTGTAGACTGAGAGACTTACAGTTTGAGTAAAAGATAGATTGTTTTGAGGGGGAATTCCCTTGTTTAGCATGAGTATATGGCACCATACAAGTGAGTGGATCTTTGTATATGTATTTTATAAAAAGTATTCCAAACTAACACTCCACCCTACAATTTTGAATACAGGGGGAAAGTGAAAGAATAGTGAAATATTTTCATCATATTGCTTAATATTCTATGTGAAAGAACCCACATACTACAGGAGTGAACTCAAAAGAAGTGGTATTGTAATCCAGAAAGAAATCTACAGGAATTAAAGCCCCTTTTTTTCCCTGCCTTGAAGAAAAATGTCTCCCTATAGCTCCACTGCATCTACTTAAATGCAGTCAGAGCTCTGTTACTCGAAGACTGCTTGCTGTGTGTGACCTTGAGGAAATGTTGCAGAACCAAGTTACCAGCGACGCAAGCATTAAGTGGAGCTACAGAGCACACAACACACCACCTTTCAGACAGTCAGGGACCTTCCTGACTATAATTCCTTTTCCTTGTAGTAATAGGGTGTTTGTTCCAGTCTTTTCTATCTGCCTATTGTCTCCTTCACCATGGTTTCCCAACCTTTACTTCATTCAACACGTCTTTCTCGTGTTCCTAGTTTCTTCCCCTAACTATGCCCCTACCATTGCAAGTATCACAATTTCACAATTGCTGTCGTTATGTTGACCACTCTACCTGTTTATTATAGCTTTTCTCTCTCCACTTGTGTCTCCTGCCTATTTACACTATAAGCACTTCATGATAAGGAGTGTCTGCTAAGGTTTATAAATAGTCTAACACAATGGATCCTGGTCATAGGTCACTTCTAGGCTACCATAATGATTAGTTAGGTTAGTCTTCAGTTAGCTCCCCCCAGTAATGTTTCCTTGACTATAAGGAGCATGGAATTAGGAAATTAGCTACGTTTTATGTTCTTTTGATTTACAACAGAGCTGTCTTTTGTTGTATTGTTGGTTTTTAAGTTCTATTTTTATTATGAAATTTGTTGGCACAGCAGGTGTTGTAAATAATTTTGTAACTTGCTTATGGTTGTCTACATCATAACCTATGGCTGCATTATCAGATGATGGGAATAGACAACTCAAATGAGAAAGTGTTTAGATACAAGTGAAATGTGAATTCTCCTGCCAATTGTTTTTGGTGTTGTTTTTTCTTCCTTTTCCGTAGCACGAATTATCAAAACAAAACAGTGGTGTGAAATGCTTCCATGTTTAGAAGGAGAAGGCTGTGATTTGCTAATCAATAAATCAGGCTGGACCTGTACACAACCAGGAGGACGGATAAAGACAACCACGGTAGGTCACTTCTCTGTTCTATATTTCTTCAGTTTTTCATTCACTTCAGTTTATTAAAAAACAAAATGAGAGGTTTCTAATTGTTTTTTGGCACAAAAATGTAAAGTCTGTTGTGTTATAATTAAAGTTTTCTGCCCCAGTGTGCGTTCTGAAATACACAGCAATGTTATCACAAAGACAAGAAGAATGTGTCATTCCCACGGTTACTAGGAGTGGAGATTTTATCAAGGTTTTCTTAAAAGGCACCAGTGGTTTAACTAACATTTGTATTCAGCCTGAAGACAGTATCATATTGCTTAACTGTACAAGAATCTTCTTATGCTGAGGAAGTGTAGGGTATAAAACTGAACACATGGTCTGGCATGGTGAAAAGAAAGCTTTCATTGAGAACTGGGGAGAAAATATTTTTGCTCTTCCCACTGTGGCGCAAAAGCAAGATGCACAGGTAGATCTTTTGTTTTCAGTGGGACAATCAGTGAGACCTATAGAAAATATGGTAAAAGATCCCTTCTTTCACCTTCCTTTTGGTCCTGGTTTGTTGATGAAACCCTCAGTTCTCTGATTTGGTGTCTTGGGGCATGTGCTTGTAGTGAAGCTTAGAGTATATACGACAGTAATAGTTTCTAGGGCCTGTAATATATCAAACAGATTTCTAGAAAATGTTCTCAAATGCCAATAATTCTTTGACTTATAAAATGGAAAAAATCCAAAGAGATATAATAGAGCAGTATTCTGATAGCTTGCTAGACCTCTTGGAATGATTTTCCTCCCTATAATCTTTTTTTAGATTTACATGAAGCTTCCGTGTAATTTAAATAAGTGCAGTTTCAAGAATATTTAGTCTTAGAAGTACTTATCAGTGAGGACTAAATTAAAGCCCATCATCCCCTCCACAATTTCAGTGTCTGAGCAGGAGACAGGCACCAGTACAAAACCTTTTATTGTTTTAGAATGGCTATCTTTTGGAAAATTGATGGTTTTTTGCTTTTTAAAAAAGAATGAAGATTTGATAGTTCTTCATGAGATAACTGCAGAACAAACTTTATGAATTGTGATCACTGTTTTGATGCTCCTGTATTTACCAGACATAATATGCATTATGGACAAGGCTATAAAAATTAACTTAGTCTCTGAAGTCTTACTTAAATGTTGTTTGCCTTTAGATATTTTGCATTCAGGATATGTAAGAGTGACATAAAAAAAAAAAAAAGGAAGGAAATAAGTTTTTGAAGCATTGATGCCAACTTCCAAGGTCAAGGAGACCTACTACAGTAACATTGTCGTACCTGAAATATTATCTTAAATCTCCTTAATTCACAGGTATTTTCTGTACCTGAGGTAAACAGAAAACCCATGTACTGTGAAGCATTGCCAGCTGTCATTGTAGTTCTTTGTTTGATATTTTATGGTAATGGCATGACTGAGTAATGCAAAGTAAGCAGAGAATCTCTCCTTCAGTATCTATCTTTAATGAAGTGATTCAGATATCCTTTCAGATTAAACACCAGAAGCCTGATTCTGAACTCTTAGTTGTCTGTAGAGCTCTTTAGTGCTATCGACATGAATGGAATGACTCATGATTTTGATTAACGTAAATGAAATCATAATCATGCCCCATCACTAAAATTAAGGCCATGGCAAGTATAATATTGTAAAATAGACTCTCCCCCACACAGGCACATCACTGTCATTGGTGAGGAGAGATTCTGTCAGAGAGTCAACTGTAGAACAGCTCTGAGCATAAGCCCTCATCTAACATCAAGCAGTCTTCAACAGTTGGTATCACACATGCAGACACACAACAAACACAGAGTACTTTTCAGTCAAGCCAGACTAGCAACTCAGAATGCTTAAAGAATCACTGAATCCAGAAGGGGAAGGGAAGAAAAAAGAGAAAGGGAGAAAGGCAAAGACACCCCAATCTGTAATACAGTATTACTGAAACATTAAGACTGAAAAAGAAATGTTCATTTGTTCTTTAGCCACTTGGTGGAAGGGTAAGCTTTGGACAATGGTGTGGTGGGTTAATCCTGGCTGAAGGGCAGGTACCCACCAAAGCCGCTTTGTCACTGCTGTCCTCAGCTGGACAGGAGAGAGAAAATATAACAAACGGCTTGTGGGTCGAGATAAGGACAGGGAGAGATCACTTACCAGTTACTGTCCTGGGCAAAACAAGACTCGAATTGGGGAAATTAGCTTAATATATTACCAGTCAAATCAGAGTAGGATAATGAGAGATAAAACCAGATCTTAAAAACACCTTCTCCCCACCCCTCCCTTTGTTCCTGATTTATCTACATCCTCCCTGCCAGTGGCACAGGGGGACAGGGAGTGGGGGTTTTGGTCAGTTCATCACACATCGCTGCTGCTCCTTCCTCCTGAAGGGAGGACGCCTCACACTCTGCCCCTGCTCCAATGTGGGGTCCCTCCCACAGGAGACAGTCCTCCATGAACTTCTCCCACCTGAGTCCTTTCCACGAGCTGCAGTTCTTCATGAACTGCTCCAGTGTGGGTCCCTCCCACTGGGTGCAGTCCTTCAGGAGCAGCCTGCTCCAGCCTGGGACCCCGTGAGGTCACTAGTCCTGCCAGCAAACCTGCTGCAGCCTGGGCTCCTCTCTCCATGGGGCCACAGGTCATGCCAGGAGCCTGCTCTGGCATGGCCTTTCCCGCAGAGTAACAGCCTCCTTCAGACATCCCCCTGCTCCAGCGTGGGGTCCTCCCTGGGCTCCAGGTGAGTCTCTGCTCCCCTGTGATCCTCCATGGCTGCAGGGCACAGCCGGCCTCACCATGGGCTGCACCATGAGCTGCCAGGGAATCTCTGCTCTGGTGCCTGGAGCACCTCCTCCCCCACCTTCTCCACTGATCTGGGTGTCTGCAGAGTTGTTTCTCTCACATATTCTCCTCTCTTCTCCAGATGCAATTGTACAGGGTTTTTTTCCTCCCATCTTACACGTTATCCCAGACATGCTACCACTGTTGCTGTTGGGCTCAGTCTTGGACAGAGGTGGGTGCATCTTGGAACTGGCTGGCTTTGGCTCTGTCCGACACAGGAAGCTTCTGGCAGCTCCTCACAGAAGCCACCCTTGTAGCCCCATCACTACCAAAACCTTGCCATGCAACCCCAATATAAATGGTAATAGGTTTGGGAATTATGTCTTAGGATGACTCTATGAAGTGCCTGAATGTGATTAAAAGAAAAGAAATATTCTCACAGGAATACCAAGAGACATTATTTACTGTAGCAGTACTCTTAGGTCAACAGCTGCTGATGCAGTCCAGTAATTTCTGTTTCTGCTTCTGATCAACATACCTGAGTTTCCAGACATATCATGGCGTCTCAGTATAACAGGAAGGATTTCTGTATGGAAAGGGCCAGAAAAATGGCCACCAGGTAGCATGAGGAAATAAATGTCCAAACATACTGAATTAACTATTATACACTAAATGTCTGTTATTAAGTAGAAATAATTCTTGACCACTTCTCCAGCAACAGCCAGATTAGGTCCTTAATTTGTTAACTATCAATTGGGTTAGCACATGTTTGTTAATCTAGTATTTGCAGGCATTTCCTAGTAATACTAGTTTGTGTGTTGAAGATACTTGGCAGTAGGTCTTGCGTTATCATAGCAGTCATAGATTGTATAGCAGAGGTGTCACAGTTTGGTAAATGCTGTGAGAATAATTTGCCACCCATACTAAAGCCACAACAGTATTGAACTCTGATGGACTGAGACCAGCTATTGTGGTACTACCAGCCTTCACAGTGGTTCCAAGAGGTTGTGAAGAAGTGCAACGTTTTAAGTAGTGAGTTTATGTAAGAGAGAATTAGTGGAGATCTTATGTAGGACATGAGTTCCTTATGTGAGAGTATACTTTAGGACTCACAGTTAAATATGATTCTACCAAAAAAGGGAAGAAATAGAATTTGTTTTCTGTAGACAAGTTTAACATTTAGTATTTTTTCTATGAAAATACCAGTCAAACACCAAATGAAAATACCCATTGCTCCAAAGCAAAAGTGCATTTCTGTAAATCGTTTGGAAAGCGCTGCTGCTACTTTATGCTTTGTGTCAAGATTGTTTAGACTTTCTATACAGAGCCAAATTTTTTTACTACCTGGCGCTTTTTGTGATCACCTCTGGAAATAATGCAACCAAATCAGAATTCTCTCCTCACATGGGTAGCCGTGTTTTATATCCATTTTGTGCTCACTTTGCACAGCTATAAATGACTACACAAGGTGCAAGGCAAAGGAAAATCAGACTCAAAGTATACTCTAAATGGATCTGGATGTCACTTCTGCCCTGTCATCCTTTCTACAAGGTGTGAATGAACCAAAGATTTTTCATCTGCTAAGAGGCTTTTAGAATTGAGGATTGACCGGGCTAACTGCCAATCTATGTATTAAGCAGCTGACTGTCAATACAGGGAAACAATATGGCAACTTGTGAAAGAAGATAGCAAGAGAATACTGCACAATTCTTAGCACTTCACACATAATAAGCACTTTCATATTACAAATGTCCTTACAGTCACTTTAAAATCACCTGCCTTAAAAACTTCTCCTTTTGCTTTTTTCATTAGTCTTTCAATTCTTTTTAAAAAAATGAAGCTTTATGATTTTTTAAAATACTGTGTATTTTGAATAGTGCCAGAAGATAAAACTTTTTTTTTTAAGATATTGCTGAAGGGCCTATCCATTTTATATTCTAAGTATAAAACTTGCCAGTGTATAGATGAAAAGATGCACAATGTATACACAATGGATTTACAGGGGAGATTAATTTTAGCACCAAAGTGTATATATGTTGTCAATGATCCATCACTACCTAATTTTTACTTAATTAATTCCTTCTTCTACATGATGTGCTTTCAATGCATGGAGCTTAACAGAACATTCATGCGCCAGTTCCTCGGTAGCTAACCTTTTAAAACCTTTGTGATTTTACTGCTAAATTAGCTGAAGTGGGAAATTAAAGAGTATGAAGAAGCTAAGAGAGAGCTCACAGTGGATAAAAGGTGTAATTACTCTGACATGGAGCTCAGTGCTTAGCTAGTAAAATTTACTAAGGATCTAGCTTCACCAAGGGACGTGACTTTCTTAATAGAGTTTACTTACACACAGAGCAACTTAGCATTCCTTGCCATTAATATAAATGACATGCTGGCTGGGTTGGAAAGGCAATTTGTTCCTTACCCTGAAAAATACAATAGCTGTTTGTACTGGCTGCAATTTAAATCAAGATTTTTCTGCAGAGCTTTATCATACACATACGTATGGTAAAGGTAACTGGGATAAAATGTACTGGTTTGCTTTTCCTCACTGACTTATGAGCACTATGTTCTCATTCATACCATTACATTCAGAGTAAAAAGAAATATATATATATATATGTTACATATTTGTAACATACTTGAGAATTTACTTTTTTTTAGACTGAAGACCAGCTGGAAATGTCCTGAGGCCATGGTCTAGTGGTCTGAGCTTGGGACTGGGAGCCAGAAACTCCTGAGCTCTAATCCCGGCTCTGACAGTGACTCCCTCTGTGGCCTTGGGTAAGTCACTGAACCTCTCTGCCTCAGTTTCCCCAGTAGTAAGAATAAGATTTGAAATCCTTAGCTACCTACCTTAGTGAATGGGAGTCCTGAGTTAATAGTTTAAGATGTTTCGAAATTCAAATTAACTTAAAATTAAAGATACTGTTATTTATAAATGTCCTTATTGGTGCTATTCATGTTGTTGCTAGATATTCACATAACCCTGGCATTCGTGTACTTAGCCTCACCTACATTCCAGCTCTGAGTGTTTCTAAATGTGCATTTCACATCTCCACAGGTCAGTTGATTTTATTTGGTTGAGCTGGTTCTGGAAGTTTTTTGACATCTTGCCAGTTCTAGTTCCGTGTCATTTCAGGACACAATACCCACCAAAATAAGCTTTCAGGCAGCACCAGATTAGAACAGTGGAATGATGCAGGCATGCATGCCATGCCAAATTAAGTTTCCCTCTTCCCCTTTGTCAGAAGTGGTCAACTTATGAAACAGATACGTTAAATTCACTTGTCAGTGCTTCTGCAGAGTTCCCTCACTCTCCTAACTGTAACAGGAACACTACATACAGACCAAGATTATGGAGGATATTTTTTAGGAGAATGGTGTATCCCCTCATCTCAAGCCAAATAATAGCTTTGAGAAGCACACAGGAAGCTATGATCCTGAATTTTCTGTTGTTCATAGCCAAGACTATTGGGGAATCAGAATCTTCAGCTGTATTTAAGCTGTGGGACCAGGAGTAGATCCTTGCTTCAAAGTCCATATACATGCACAGTTGTGAGTCCCAATGTCTTCTCTGTCTTCTTTTTTCCTGTGTGGCCCTCTTCATGACAGCATGCCTGCCACTGCCTCATGGGAGATCTTAGCAGCAGCAGAAAGGTCTCTCACAAATACACTTATGGGGTCAAATAGATCATTAGCTCAGCCTGATCCTCTTGCAGATCATCCTCAGCCATGCTCACTCTGAATTTCTTATTGGGTTTCTAGAAATCTGGTTTCTGAAAATCTCTATCCTTATTGTCACTAAGAACCATCTGTATCCTTAATTCCCGCTGTCAGCCAGTTAGAGCTTCTTGAGCACCGAGACCATTGCTTCATCAAGCGTTATGCATCACAAAGTCCTCTAAAGCTAACTTAGGTCTCAGTAGGGTGTTCCTGAAATTGCTATTTGAATAAAATTTTCTGAGACCACTACCACATAATTGGGAGCTACCCTGAAATACCTTTTATATGATAAAACATTTATATGTTCTACCTTTTATATTTACATACCAAGGGGCAGAACGTGAACACCTTCAGCAGAATATCTTCTGCAGATATTGCTAAGATCAAAAAGTCATGATATTTGGATGTGACTCTACATATGAACTACCTGAACAACGTTACTTATAATTAACATCTCATTCTAATGTAGCTTTATGTCCAGAGGATCAGTCCCAGTCATGGTCCAGTGCTTTCAGTGAACTTTCTAATATTTTTGTATGAATTTGTTATTCTTCTCAGTAGTACTAGCATTAATTATGAAAGAAAATGCCAATTCTTGACATGTCATAGCAATGTACTTCAGTGTACACTCTCTAGATTTGTACCGCAAGGTCTAGATTCAACCTGTTTTTTATTTCTGTGGCTTTCAAGAAGTTATTATGCTCTGAGAACAGTTTCCATTAATTGTTTACAAAAGGTATCATAATTTACAAATGGGTCATCATTGCAGTACTGGATCTGGATTCCAAGTAAGTTAGCATGTGAGTTGGGTGTCTTAAGTCTCAAAGAAGTTAAAAGTCATGTTTCTAATTCTTGCGTTAGAATAGTAGCTCAAGACAAGCTTCTAAGTAGAGTTCTGGGCTGGTTTTCGTGGCCCCATGTAAGTAAGTCCTTCATGTACTGAGGAAGCTAAATAGAAATAAAATCTGCATGAAGCTGAACAACCTAAATAGAGTAGCCCCATTCTATTGCTTTGTAATATGTAAGTTCTCTTGCATATTAGTACTGCTTCAACTAGCACAGTCTTTTCAAAGCTGTGCACTCCTGTGTCATACCAATGTACCCACCCATCCTATTCTCCATCATCCTTATCAAAATACAACTCTTTGTGGCAAATAACTGAACTTCAGTTCCTAAATCCAAAATGCTAGCAAAAGTTTTGTGATTTTTGTAGACTTCATGATGAAAGGAACTGGCAGACATTTAAAGAGCCACCTTAAAGAGATTAGGTGTTTATCCCTGTCCTGAATGCTGAATACTGGTTCTACTGATGTTCAGTGATTCACACTGCCTAAAAAGAGACCATGATTTACTCCAAGAATAAATGGAGTACAATATCTTAGTTAAAAGATTCTCATCCATCTCCTCAAAACCAAAAATAAAGAACACGAGTTGTAAAAATGGAGGGCCCAGTGCGTTGACAATTAAGATCCATAATAGATGATTCAGGTCTCTGTGGGGAGAAAATTGCAGGCCCATCAAAGAGTGGGTGTGAAGAGGCTGATACTGGCTTTTGTTACTATTGTTTAGCACCTTAGTCACCACTTACATTGAGGTAGGCCTTTTCAAGTACCGAAATATCATTGTAACTGGTCTAAGAAATTAACAAATTAGGAATTGGTACATTAATAAACTGAGGTTGATGAAAAGTGAACAAGAAGAGTTAAACCATATTCATATTGGTAATATTCGGTCTTTCTGGAGTTTGACAGTTCTTAGCATAACAGATAAACATTCTGAATGGGATTTAGTTTCCTCAACTTATCATTTTAGTTCATTCAGATACTTAAGGGCATTAGTGAAGGCATCTTGCACAGGGTTAGCATAAATGGCATTAGAACCTATAGACCAGTGCTGTTGTGAGGTGGCAGCTGGAAGCCATGCAGGAGATGCTGGTTCACTAGCTGCCTGCGTTAAGCAACTGTATCTCATTCCTCATCTGCTAAACCAGACAATTTGACACAGTGCCACCCACTCCTACCGTGTATGCTTCGTGATAGATTGACATTGTCTGAACGTTCTGATTTCTTGCATGAATATGAGAAAATCAATTTTCATTTAATAAGTGATTGCAAAGAGAGACTGAGGCAACAACCCTGAAGATTACTTGTGCAATTTCTTGATTTCACTGTAAGTAGCACAGCACACTGCTTGTAAGAAGTGATTCAATAGGCGCTATAAACCATGTAGTTGAACTGAAGGGGATGACAGACGAAAGGATAGATTTGATATTGCAAATGAGGAAGAAAGCTGGAAAGATGACACAGAACTTGAGTATCCAGTTTAAATCCTGGTTTTTGTGGGCATGTAATGGAATACTGTAACGGTTGAAAACTGTTATGTTGCATCAACATCAAGAATTTAAAATTATGTGTAAATTATTACACACCCATTTTGCACAGTGAGAATGTTCATCGTACAAGTGTTAGAAGGTGAAGCTGTTGCACGTGTGTATCCATTTTGGAACATTTCTGATTTTGAGAATACCCCAAAGATTTCTGTTGTATCATGCAAAACAAGCTAGAATTCTTGGCCTGAACAAAACAAGCAGTGAATAAAGAAAATTAAATAGGTGTTATCTTTCAGGGATTTTTATAATACGTTTGACACATTATTTCTTAAAATTATACTTGAAAATTAATTCAGAAAGGCCTGTCACATTGAAAACTACCATTTCAACAAGGTGCTGATGGAGGACCTGTGAACAGCACATAATAACAGTTAACAGGAGTGTATTGATCTCGGTCAAGGTGGCCCAGGAAGTGACAGATTTGTGAAAGATCTAATGTTATTTTATTATGAATGGTTTCAAAAACATAAAAGATGTTAAGCTCTTAAGTGTTATTGAAAATCTGTGGAAGGCAGGCACAGAAGAGACATTTCTGTTTTCCAATATTTCCCTGCTGTATTTTCATTGAGCATCTGGAATAGAGCTCCAATACTTGGTAGCATTATGCCTGCACACAAGTTTCTTTACCTTGGGGGCAGACCTGAAGGATAAGGCTGCCTGTTTTTCAATGTAGTGAAATCCTGCCTCTGAGACACTGTTCTCACCTACTCCTCCTGTTCACTTGCGTATAAGCAGGCTATAGGGTATGCAGAAAGACAATTGAATTTACAGAGCCATGATAAAGTGGTAGCCCAAAGCCTGGGCTATTCCTGTGTTTCATTGGAGATTAGCAGTCTCCTTACACAGCTGAGATAGGAGGTTGAAAGTGAACAAAACTGGCTGACCCTTGGTAGGAATAAAACCACGTAAGGGTGGGACAGTAAACTCAAACAGCAAAATACAGAAGAATAGGACCTTTTCTTTCAGCTGACAGTGCAACTTTGTGGCGGCCTAAATCAATCTAAATCCAGACTCCCCAGTCCCATTCTCCCATCCCTTTCTGACTGTATATGCTTAACCTCTGCTTTAGGCAGACACTAAGTGCTTGTGGAAATGTCTGGGATGCCAAACAGACATCACTTTTTGCCAGGTTAGTTTTCAAACACAGCAGCTTCTGATTACAATACTGGAAATTAACCCAGAATAATGCAGATACAGAGCAGTTTAAATCCTTCTAGCCCAAGACCTGTGGGGCATGTCTGCCTTTACTATGTAGTTCCGATGCCTGTTGGGCCATCGACAACTGCTGCTGGATACCTAGTTAGTTTGCGCAGGAACATTGCTACTCTTCCCCATTTGCACTTACCAAAGAATTCTGAAAGTTTCCTCTGAGGTGCAGACAAAGCATGTGAAATACATCCTTCGTATGAAATACACTGGTGTACCCTATGTGAAGGGGATAAGATATTTGGAAGTCTGTGTCCTAACTGTGGAGGAAGATGTACTTTTCTGGAGCGGGAATTTTAAAATTAGCCTCTCTACTCTCTAGTACACTTTTCCACTTATATTAAAGCATTTGTAAGGACATACATTTCAATTCCATATTTGTATGCTGTCCTCTGTGAATAATGCAGTGATTGATTTCTGGTGAAATATTTATTCCTGTTGATGGATACTGAACAGCTCTTGGTACAGTAAAGAAGTTTGGATTTCACCTAAAACTGAAAGATATTCCCTTAATGAAATAATTCTGGTGGTTGGAAAGAAGCAGGATGTTGCTGTGGGGAAACTCCTTTGGAAGAACGTTCCTGAGACCTATCTGGACATGTGATAATACAGCCAAAAACAGCTAGCAAGGAGTCAGTTCTGACCAGTGAGTCATAAGAATAAAAGGGGAGGAAGGGAAGCATGGTATCAGTGAAAATTAGGTATTTAATTTCTGTGAGTAGCTAAAATGAAGGGCTTAAATGTGTTGTAAATTTTGGAGGCCAAATGCAAATAATAATTAAGACCCTAAATCTTGTTGTAGGGGCCAAAGTTTGGAGGTAGTGCACTTAGGGAGGGAAACCTATAGGCCATGTATGATGTTTGCTTTGGAACCTGAAATCCATATCAACCCAGGAGAGATCAAGGAAACAAGATAAGGACATTCACAGAGTATCCACAGAGCATCTAGGGTAGGTTGCCATACAAATGACACTACCTGTCAGACTGGGGCATATCCCAGGTGAGGGTCCTTCGTAGTCCTTTTGGAAACTTGTGCATAAAGCACTTCAGGACTGATGGGCAAAAATAAGTAAAAAGGAACCTTCGTGTTCTGAAAGGAACATGTCCTGTTATTTCTGCCCCTAAAAGTATTTTATTTCAATTTGTCTGGTGTGGAAACTTGGAAGCTAAAGCCTGACAAAATTAAGACTTAAATGGAATTTAAAAGAAGGATAACCATAAAGATTGAAAGATAATGTAAAAATCCCTGAAGGGGATAAAATGTAACTGATGATAGCTCCTGTGAAAATGTAGGTAAAACGTATCATAATCTCACAGGACAATCAAACTAAAAACAAACATATGTACAATTGTCTGTGTAGAGTTACATAAAGCAAAAAAATTTGTTGAACTGACTGAAATGGTGACTAACAGGGGAGACAGATGAAGCCAGTAACAATCATGACTAATTTAACCTTGTAAAATCATAGAGGAAGAGGAAGCATATAAGGTGGCTTGCAGAGACGAAAGTATGGATAGAGAAAAATGTAGGAGAAGAAAAAATCAGCAGTTCAGTCTATTAGGCTGTGGAATAGTTTCTCAGGGCTGCAAACTCCAACAGTTGTTCAGTTCAAAGGTACCTTGGACAAAGACCTAGAAAGTGTACTGTGGGGATCAATCTTGTATTTGTGGGATATGGAAAAGATCAACTGATTGGTCTTTACCAGCTCCAAAGTGCTGATTATTTTTTAACTATCTTTATAAAAGCTATAGTGGAATAACTCATAAACCATATGAGGGGAAGACTTGTGATACTCTGAGATTGCTTTGAGTCATCAGACAGACTTAATTTTTCTCACAGAGATTAGTTGTCTGTTCAGTCAGACAGACACCAGTCACAGAAACCTGTCATTGAATTGTGCTATGGAGTAATATTTCATCTTCTTTATGTGACTAAAGGGGTATGGATGGTAGAGTTCATTTCAGTGTTACGTAAGTCTTATGCATCCTGTAGCCAGAGTTAGGCCTTCAGTAGAATAAGTCTATGATCACAGCAAGTTCGGACTTAGCAGCAAAACGTGTGCAGATTCCAGTCTTTAAATAGAAAGCTGAGGGTGTCTGTACTAAATGGCAGGAAACAGAATACACACTGGTATGGGAGATGTTCACATAAGGCAGAATGAGCTCACTTTCTGTATCGTTGAAAATATAAACAATAATAAAATGACCAACTGATTACTTTGAAATAAAGTGATAATCAGTAAATCTCCATATAGGCCAGTCTACCTGATGGCTTCTTCTTGTTCTTTTCCTTTTTCTTCCTACCTTTTTTCCTTTTTCTTCATGAAGTCCTGGGAATCTCTTTTGAGAGTAGTTTTTTTTCCCTTACAGAACAATTGTTATACTTGTTCCACCCACAAAAGAATCATACGTTCTATGGTGTGCCAGTGTCAAATATATAAAAAGTGGGGAAAAAAGATTCTCAGGGTTATATGAAGACGGATACCTCGCTCTTACAACAGTAGAGGTGGTAGCATTCTGAATCCTTTTCCAACTAGATAGCCCTTAAAGGCTTTTCGTCACCCCTTTGAAAGACACTTTATGCTGGATGGGATTGGTAGTGTTTATTATGCCTAATCACTGATGTATTTTAACGAAGATGCTATTTTGCAGACGTCTGAGGTAAATTCTTGTCTTCCATGTGAAATGAGTCGTACAACTGAAGGTGTATTTAGTGGTCTAGGTGATGTCTTAAGGAATGGTACTACCTCAGATATAGGGATTACTGTAGCTGAGAGGTGCTCAGGGATGCATAGGGTGAAGGGGGAACATCCTCCTTCTGTAGCATCCTCTAGATGTTTGACACACAACTTTATCATGGGAAAGAACTGGTACAAGCCAATTATGTGAGTTTTCCACTTTATCTGTGAGACTTGACACAGCTGGGGCTTGGGCTAGGACATCAATTATTTAATGAGATTCCTTTCTGAGAAATGTGAATTTTGGGTTGAATTCATAACTAGGCACAGCCTAAGTGTCTGAGCCAAGGATGATAGCAAATGTGCCCATCTTTACTATCCAGCCAGAGGAGTAGGTGCCTATCTAGATCTCCACCAGGTCATTGAATTTTTTGTTCTCAGTGGATGGTATGTGGACAGGTTAGGTATCTAAGACAATTAAATCTCTAGGCTGTTTTTTATCCAATGTTAATATGAAAATACATATATGTTTCATTGAGAGAGGTCTGTATCCTGTGTTCTGTTCCCTGATGTGTGTCAACTACTGGGCTTGGACAGACTGGCCTCTCTGTTCTCTATGGGACTTCAAGATTTGCTGCACGTGGTTTGGCTTTTGGAAGAGGAGTGAAAAATAGTCTGCTTCAACAGATTTGCCTGGTGATCATGGCATTTTTCTGGAATGCAGGGACTGGAGATTCAATCCCCTTTGCGATAAATAGGCCTACTTGCATCCTAGATGAATAATTTAACTACTAGCTTGATATGTAAAAGATGGATGGCCCTGTTATCACCATCCTTGCTTGAGATGCAGCAGTGTCTTTCCTGACTCCTCCTGATGATTTAGCCAGGCTTCATATTCTTGTTTGCCTAAACTGAGACGATAGCAGAGGGACCTTAGTGTAGAAAGACAGATGTCCATCTCCTCAGCTTACCCACTTCTAAGTATACATTACAATTGAAAATTTTGAATTTCATTAAAATTTTGAATTTCA
This sequence comes from Rhynochetos jubatus, assembly GCA_027574665.1. Taxonomy (NCBI): domain Eukaryota; kingdom Metazoa; phylum Chordata; class Aves; order Eurypygiformes; family Rhynochetidae; genus Rhynochetos; species Rhynochetos jubatus. The sequence goes on from CM050652.1 coordinate 18,422,415, forward strand.
TTTAACTTCAGAGATATCTAACAAATATAAATTAAAATACTGGATTTGGAGGTTTTACATGTTTGTGACCTAACCTAAGATTTTAGGTGGCTTGCCTTATCCCATCATATTACTTGTCAAGTGATCATTGCAGAGTTTTTTATTCAGAGTTTTGAATTTTTTTCCATACTAAGTTGCTATTTGTGGAAGTAGAAGAACTTGGAGTCATTAGGGAATTTGAGCTCAGGCTGTGGCATATCTCAGCTACTGCGAGAAATCCAGAGGATCAGACTTACGTGTATAGCACTGGAGTAAGCATGTTCAGTGGACTCTGGCAGAGTGCTGCAGAATGCATTTGACGGCGGCAGATTCCAAATATTTGATGCCTAACTGTATTTTTATAGTCACATTTAATGTCTTTATTTTTAAGTCAAATCATCCCCTGGTGCTCTGATTCCAGGAAAAAAATTGACCTGGAGGAAAACAGCTCTGCTTTCACCTCCATTTAATTTGTTACTTGAGAAAGGAGATTAGGTGCATAGTTGCACTTTTAGGTATGGGACTCATCCCATTTTTCAGTAAGCTTTATGTTAAATGTAATGCCTTTCTTCTCTATTTTTCCTTTGGAAACTTCTGTCTTCTCTTTCTTACTCTCGATGTAACTAACACTACTGAAATAAATGGTATTACATCAAGAATAAATGTGTGTATTTATAATGCTGTATAGTAGTTCCTCTAATTACTATATGAGTGCTTTGTCAAATGGCTGTGTTTCATCAGTAATCTATTAGTCCTTCTTAATAACTGGCAAAAAATATAAGACCACTGGCAGATGTTTAAAATTGTATTAGTAAGTCAGGGCAAGAGTACTTTGGTAGCATACTATGCAGCTGTTCTGCTCAAGGGAGTGTGAAAATGTCTCTACCTGTGTTACTAAAATAGTCACACTGTTCTGATGGGTTGTCATCTCAGTATTATGAGATCAATATATATACTTAGTAATGCAGAAATGCACTCTAAATCCATCCCCTAGAAATAATATTTTATTTTTCATTTACGAAAATCAAAAGAAAACTGAGCCAAAACATCCTCTTGCTGTATGTTTTGTGCCAAGCTCTTATTTGTTTTTGATTCAACATATGAAATGAAACTAACTCTAATGAAAGTATAGATATGTTGTCTCCTTAGGGTGAACTTGAAAGAGTCAAAGGGAATGGACAAAATCACATTCTCTGCAATATAGAGATTTTAATGAAAGCTAGAAATGCAGGATTTTATAATGCATATATATTTTAAATGTGTCAGATTAATGAACTTTAAAATGTAACAAAAAAATTTGGAGCATCTCCCAAAGTGTTGCAGAAGTTGCTGACAAGGCAGTCTATATTTGAGTGTTATTCCTACTGGAAGATACAGAACTGAGCATATTTGTCAGCTCTTAGCAAAATTATTGAAGTACAGGGAATTTGCATAGACATAACATTTTTTTGAAAGGAAAACAAAAAATAGACACGCACAAAACATCTGCCGTATAAATGTCTATATTCTTAGAAAGATTTCTACGATGAAATCAAGCATTGCATAAAAATTTGGCACCACAGCTTAGAATAGTATTGTAGCTAGGTTGTAAAAAGTGAAATATCTGCACAGCAGGGATTATATGACTTTTCAAGGCAATCTTCATTATAGTGTTATAAAGCTTAACCAAAATAACATAATTTGAAAGAAAAAAAATAAATAAACTCACTCTTAGTTGCAGTTACCAGATGTAAAAAAAAATAAAATTAATATGTGTTACATTACAAATTCAAGTTTGTGGTGCTTTACTTGTAAGGTTGTCCTGTGAACCATGAGATTAATGAAGCAGTAGTCTTTATTCCCTGCAATCCTGACTAGCTTTCCTTCATGTCACCCAATACTCCAAGATGCCAACCACTTCTCAGAACCTGCAAAATGCCTCTGGTTCTCCTGTGTCCCCTGCCTCCTCTCACCACAGTGCTCCTTCCCTCCTAAAAATCCCACTGATACCTTACCTGTCATTTTTGGCATGCTGGCAGAAAGAGCAGGCTGTTGATGCTGACTGACCAACCAGTTGCAGTTCTTCCCACATTAGAAGCATCAACAAGCATTAATTTGTAATTAATAATTTTTTTACGCTGCCCTGTTGCCAACCTTTCAAGTATTCAGTGATGTGGTGGTTTTGAGATCTCTATCAAATTTTGTTGAAAGTGGTCTGCAGGCTCAAAAGTTAATAGTTTGAGAAGGGACTATTAAACCTCAGAAACCAGGTTAGGAGTGTTAAGAATAAAGTTAGTTTATTTATTGTTAATGTTTACAGAATGATTTTTATTGATCGATTTTGTACGTACCACATGGTTTTGAAGCCCGAAATTGTCATAACTTTGCTGACACAATGATGCACTGGCAACATAATGGAGCTCCCAAGATTATTATGAATATTTCCTGCTTTACCCTCCACCCTTTTTTTGTTGTTGTTTTATTTGTTTGTTCGTTTGTTTTTAATGAGGCCCTGGTCCAGGCACAGCCCTACTTACAAATCATCTACAAGTTGTGAAATTTTTGCTAGCATCAACAAGACTGAAAACATACTTTACTGTATTGACTACAGCATGAACTGTGAATTCTTGGTACAAGTTCTAATATGTCAGCACACTGCATTAATAAAATTGCATTGAATTCTCTGTGCATTAGTTCAAGCATAGTCCCCCAATTCCATATTCAGAGAGAACGATGTTCCCAAATAAACCTTCTCGTAAGATGAGATTTATTTTTCAGTGATAGTTTCATGCTTACAAATGCAGAGGTAGACAATTAATATGTCAGGAATGTAGACCTTTCTGTGTAAACACATACTTCTGGGCACGAAAGCATCTTCCGTAGACCTGAGAGGCTCAGGAGTTTGCCAGCCTCCGGTCCTCCACAGCTGGGGCTGGCCTAGGCTGTCATCCACCCTTAGAAGTCTTGACCCTTAGGTGTGCCTTCCAGGGCAGCTAGCAAGCAAAGCAGAAGTGATCATGGACTTTGCATGACTCTTCTCAGCAGTGTGGGAACAGTTTCCAAGAATGTCATAGGTGAATGAGACAATAATGGAGCATTTCCTGAGAAATGGTTTCCCTCTGTTTTTTCCTTTTCCATGGGAGCAGAACTGAAACCCTATTCTCGTACCTTATTTGCTGATGGTGATGGTGTTTCCTCCGAGTCTTTACTAAGGATGTGTATTTCATCATATTGCACTGTTTTATACTGACTATACTGTATAATGTAGAAGAAATCCAGTGTATAATGGCAGCAGTAATTGAATTGCAGTTTTTTGGGGTTTTGGTTTCTTTTTTTTTTTTTTTTTCAGAATATGAATAAAAATGTTCTGTTGTTGATGAATAATCAATCACTATAGAAGATCTTTAACCTTTTCAGTAAATGGACAATATCCATAAAAATTATACTGAGTTCTGTAAAAGCCTGTAAGATAGAGATAATATTATTCAAAAGTTATTTCCAATGGGTTATTCTTAAGTGGCTTAATATCAGTGCAGAAAGAAACTAGTAAGTTATATTTCTTAATTCTCTGATACTATCTTTGTGTACTCTGAATTCTGGAACAACCTCCTTGAAAAGTGGTATTCCATTAGGAGACAATAAAGCAAAAAAGATAAAAGAATAAGATAACTGCAGAAAAGATTATTAACCCCTGAAAATAGGTCTGAGTTGGTAGTGTTTATAGTATAAGTTTCAGTAGAATATTTTGGTCCAGCTATGCCTCTTATCTGCAGGAATCTTCACTTAGCTCTTATGATATAATTGCCACCATGAAATTATATACTTTCCTGCACCTGACTCCTAGAAGGAACTCCATAGTGCAGGTGAAAGGAGTAGAAACCAAACTGAGGGTTTGGAAATTATTAATGCAGCTACATACATGCCACTGCCTGCCTAAATGTTTTCTGGAAAAATCTTTGTGAAAGTTTCCTGAGAAATCTTAGACTGCCTTGCTGCTGCCTTAAAGCAATATATACCCTGTGGTATCATCTGCCAACCTGCGGACAGTCTTCAGGTGAGATGGTTTTTGGCACACAGCCAGCCAGCTAGTGTTGTTGCTTCAGTTAAGGTCTTGCTGTAGTTCCCCCTTGCTGCTTTATCATCAACAGTATGTAATCTCATTAACACTCTTGAGTCCTCTGAAGGTAGTACAGTCCTGATAAGGGTTAATCAGAGAGTTTTCACCTACAGTGTGTGGCTACTCACTTAGGTCATTTGAATTAGATGCTCACTTAGGCCAGGGACCCAGTGACCCCAGTCTAAGGAGGTGCTGCTTTTTCCTGAGCAAGCTGACTTACTTGACTTGTTGCAGGAGCAGCTTGATCTTTATAGGGGGAATGATTTGTCTTTTACTGTCCTGTGGAAACAATCCCTTTCAAATTAGGAAGAACATACAATCCCTTTCAAATTAGGAAGAACATGAATGCAGAAAGCACAAGAAATACATAACCGATATGACAAGTCCAGCAGCTATAGTTCCTTTCATAAAAAGAGGTATTTTTGCTACTTTCTTTGCTCTGGTGAAACTACCTTTGTCTTGTCTAGTGGTGGAGGACAGCCTGCTATTAGCAATGGAGATTGCACCACTGTTAACGTTTTTGTCTGTAAAAAGTTGCTGTGGTCTAACCCCAGCTGGCAACTGAGAACTACATAACCCTGGTGGGATAGGGGAGAGAATAGGAAGAGTGAAAGTGAAAAAAAAAAAAAAAGTGGTTTGAGATAAGGATTATTGAAATAATAATAATAATAATGAAGATACAGAACAAGTGATGCACAGTGCAATTGCTCACCACCTGCCCAATCAGGTCCCAAGCAGCAGCCCCCTGTCCAGCTTTCCCCTAGTTTATATACTGAGCACATCATATGGTATGGAATATCCCTTTGGCCAGTTTGTCAGCTGTCCTGGCTATGCTCCCTCCCAACCTTTTGTGCCCTCCAGCCTTCTCGGTCTTCAAAGCATGAGAAGCTGAAAAGTCTTTCACTTAGTGTAGGCACTACTGAGTAACAACTAAAATGTCAGTGTGTTACCACATTATTCTCATACTAAATCCAAAACACAGCACTACTAGGAATAAAATTAACTCTATCCTGGCCAAAACCAGGACAAAAGTTCAAAGTAACACATAATAAAGAACCCATCATTACCATCATCTTAGAAAAATGCTTGTTAAAATAGGAGGGAAGGATGTATCTTAAATGTCATTGGAAATACATTGTAATAAAGGTGAATAAACAAGACTTTGAAGAACTTAGGACATTAATTTATGTGAGGAATGATACATTCACATTGAAACTATTTTTTTCATTAATTTCTTTTTTGTCATTGGAAAAGTAGGTGAGGTAAGTATTTTAAAACTTGTCTTCTAAAGAGAAAGCCCTGAGTTAAGTGGTCAAAAAGTACTTATTTTTGGCCAGTAATAAGCTGTTTTCCAGACTGATCTGAAGATTAAATATTTACTTTGTAGGTAACCATAATGTATAGTAATAGTTCTTCACCTGTGAAATGTGTGGGATAGCGTGTGGGATCCCACACCTGGTAAAGTGTGGAATATACACATGGAAAGGGCAGGAGATGGCTAGGACAGAGATAATGGCAGGGGAGGGAGCATGCTGAGGTGGTTTCAGCTGAGTGGAAGAGGAAGTTGTACAGACAGTGTAAGAAACAGAAAAATCAGTATCTGCTCAACGGTGGCTGCCACTGCAGTGCTGAGAGCTGTGGCGTCCCAGGGGAAAGCGGTTTGGTACGAAGTGTCACCGGGTCTTTTCAGTTTCAAGGTGAGTTTGCAAAGGTTAGGAGCTGAAAGTCTTAGCAAATTAGCTGCAGATTCCTGAATCTCAGTGCTTATTTTTGGTACAGTTTTGGCTTTGTTGGTTTTGGACATTGCAATTGCGTAACTTCTTGCGTTCAGGTTTTCTGAAGTACAAACAGGAATTTCCCTAGGATTTTGTGAATCAGGGGGATGCCTGGGACAAAGGATGTGGACAAGGGACAAAAGGAAAGAGGCCAAAAACTTTGTGGGTGATCAGTTGCTGGGCACAGTAGGTCTATGTAAATAAAGAACTGCAAATTAAAGATCTTGTCAACAGTTATTTATCTGTAGGACTTTGCAGAGCAGGGTGGTTTTCAAAGACTTAACATTTGGTTGGATGAACCTCTACACAACAGAAGTGGATCTGGCTTTTCTGTTTTAAATAACTTCAGATGAACATACTGTAGTTTCAAAATACAAATCTGTTACTATTAGTAAGTTGTACACTCCACGCTCAATACAGGAAGACTACAGTTGCTTTTTCAGCCTGAATAAAGGCTTTAATATTTCATTTATTCATACAAATGAACATTGAGTAAAATAGTTTGACTGAAACAAAAATCTGGTAGTTACATATTAAGCTTGGCTTTAATTTTTAGGCTCTGAATGAGCTAAAATGTGTTATATTTATTGCATCTTTATGCAAGCCTACTGTGAATGTAGTTGTAATACAATTGCATTTTACACCAACAGTTGGCAACCTTCAGAAAAAATGTAAATTTTTGGCAGATTTTTATTATTTTCTTGTTAAGATTAAAAAAAAAAAAAAAAGAAATCCCAGTTAAAAAATAACCAAACATTGTCCATCTAAATAAACTGGGATTTAATATGGGTCATGAATATTAAAGAGTATGTCAGTGTGCATAGTGTATGTTTTCCTCAGCTTTAATATATTGTTCCTTGTTTAAATTTCCACTGTACAGTTTGTGTGATGGAAGTTAAGAAAAGTGAAAAATGCCAAGGGAGGTGATGCTGTAGTCTAGGTTATTTGTCTTGGAGCTTTCCAGAACAATGAATTACTGTCTCATGAAGGTAATTTCTTGTTCTAAGTCCTGGGCTAACTGATTACTTGGACTGCTTGGCACTGTATTTCCATCTTCTCCCTTTTAATGTTCTACGCTAACATTCTGTAAGGAAGATCATTGGTTTCTCATTAAATATGAAATAGAAGAAATACACTGTTTTATTTTTTTTTACCAAATGAAGAAAGAAATAAAAAAAAGGCTGCTTTCAGCTTCATGATGTGAAAGATGTTGGGGACTTTATATCACTGCAGATGTTAGCAGATTTACACCATGTAAATTGGGTATGTTAATGACATTCCAAATGTTTTAATCAGTGTTTATTCTGTCATATTTTATTTATATTTGTTTTTCAAAATGTATGTGTGTGTGATACAGGAAACTTGAAAATCATAATAAAGCAGGCAGATTGAAATATAGGTTTCAAGTTAACTACAGAGATATGTGTTTTAATTAAAATAGTTGGTAAACATGTATTGTGAATACTCAGAGGAGTCCTTCTAATTTGTTTAGCAAAGTAGTCTTTTAAAATAGTTCTGCAATTATAACAGAAGTCCTTTTCAGCATAAACTGGACAGTATGCTTGCTGATGATCCAGGAAAAATGCATTGACATGCTTTCAAAATACCTGATAATTAATATTTACAAATTTTTATTCAAACTTCTAAGCTGAGCTCTTGGAAACATTTCATTATGTTTCAGGCTCTGAATGCAAAGTTTTGCAGATGTGTTGCAGGGAATATGGATGATAGCCATTACGTTCGTACCTGGGAGTTAAACACTGCTGTTCCCATTGCTTTCCAGTTTGGGGCTGACCATAAAAAATTTTGCAGGTTTTCTGGGGAGTTAGGTGGAATTTAGCTTAGGCAGAATAGGTCGTAGAGAAGCTTAGGCAGAAGAAAGAGAGGATTTTCCCCAGAACACATGCTTCCCTATGTATCAGTATTAATGCCCACACATTGATATTTCATATTACAACACAAGGAATGTTGAGATTAAACTGAGAAATGAATAGAGACTATGAGTGCTTTCAAGACTAAGTAAAGCTGGATATTAGATAATATAAAATTGCTGTCTTGAAGTATTTAAATATTACTTCAGGCATACTTTAATCTAGACTAGTATTTAATGTGGTCGTGGTGGTTCCTAGAAAGAGAAATATTTCATCCTGTATTCTGAGTATTATCACACAGCTATGCCTTTGAATCTGTTCCATAGGCATTGTATTACAGTAAGCCCAAGTGACACAGAATTCATATACTGAACTTGCTACTAAGTTGTTTATGTCATCCTGAAATCATCTTTTGAAAAAGAAGCAATCACTAAAGACTGCAGCATTATTCAGCACTTGTGTACTTACCTCTCATGTAGAAGTACAGGGTATATTTTTAGTGGTATTTGAAAGCCAAAAAGACAGAATCTCTTGCTTTTTATTTAATAGGCAAGTATGCTACACATTACAGAACAGCTTGAATTCTGTATTCTGTTTTGTGTGAAGGAAATTATTTTCAGTGTGCCTCCTCACATATGCTGGTCTGTTGGAGTTTTTTGTGGGTTTTTTGGTTTTGTTTGGTTTTTCTTTTGTGTGTGTGTGTTTGGTTTTTTTTTTAATTATTCTGTATCACGTGCTTGTTTTAATGCTGTCATTGATTTTGATTTTTTTTTTTTTTAATATATGAATGTTAATGAACTGAACATGTTCAGGTCACTGAGTGATAATAGGAGTCATGGTGCAGACCGTGGAGACGTACGTATAGAGTCTGTGTGTTAAACCATGATCCCACAGAAATCAGTGGAAATCTTCCTGTTCAGTGAAGTCAGAACTCACCTCTGTTTGAAGAGCAACACAATCCACATGGTGTCATGTGGCATTTGTCTCTGTGAGGCAACTGAAGGTGTGATACTAAAATTAAATATATCAACAAGGGTATTTGAGGAGCAAAACTAATGGGGAGATGGATTTGCTGAAACCTAAATGCCATTCTAGAGAACAGACTAAAGCAGGAACTGGCAGAACTGAACAAGCTATTTAAAAACCTGACTGTATATGATAAAACTCCTGTTTTTCTTCTCCAACTTTGATGGAAAAGTACAGCCATCTTTGGATCTCTGTTGAGCTAACACTACAGGCACTTGCTCAGCAGATAACCTCTGCAGACAGTGACTGATAATTCTTCAGAGGTAATATTTGTGCAAGGATGAACTGTTCTGGAACAATTTCTCAAGTGAATGAGAAACAAACAATTTTCTCTGAATATCAAACCATTTGTTTCCATTGTTTTGTTTCAAACAAAAGTATTTTTCTAATCAACTAAAGAAGAATACTATATTATTTTGAATCTTTTGGCTGTCATATATTTTTCATTTTTGCCACTCTGGACTTCTTTTGTTGCATCAACAAACAGCTTTGGACTTTTTTAATTGATGGTTTTCATTATGATTCTTCATAACAGTAGTGAAGGGTAAATGCAAATAAATATCTCTAATAAGGCTCTGGGGTTTTTTTCTGTATACCAAACAGCTTCCATCCTGTATTATTTACTTCTGTACCACTGCTCAACAGCTGTCTTCTGTGTAACAGGAAATGAAAAATCACACTTCATACTGTGGTAAAAGGGCTTTAAGAACACTTGAAAGCCAACACAGAAATATTGAAAGATCCATGCTAATTGCATAAGAAGTGCATGATCTCAGTGATCTAGAATTCCAGACAATTTTGTTTGATCGTGTCACCTTTTAAGATGTCTTTAGTACTTGATTACCTAGGAATGAATAGTCATGTTTAGATATTTCATTCATGGTTTCTGATCTTTGCAAATTGACTTGAGGCTGGATTTCCTTACCTTAACATGTAACTGTGTCCATGTGCCCTGGCATCAACCCAAGACAGTAACAGGCTGGAGTTTTGGTAGGACCTAGAATAATGTACAATATTTTTTGATTATTCTTCTGCTTGATAATAAATGTACTTGGTAGAGGTGTTGATATGTACACTTTCTAGCAAATAGGCAAATACTAAGTTCCAGATCTCATGTTTTCGTCTCTGGTTGCCACTATTGTGTTTGGTACATATTTAGTATGTTTTACAATTCTGTTGGCCAAGTCAGTCCTCCACTGCAAGCAGAAATCAAATAAGCAATGACCTGCAAAATCTAAACTGCAGTCTCGTACATGAGAACAAAAATCTGGGTGTTTGTACTTTACAACTCTCAGTTTGAAAACCCCAAAACTTATTTTCCTTGTAATGCAACTGAATTTACACAGTAACAATAGAGAGAATTTGTTTTCTCTTCCGCTTTGGATACCTTCCTTTCTGTATATGAGACTGGAGTTTCACTGCAGATTTTGAATTTGACCAAGATATCATAAATGGAAAGACAGTGTAAGTGTTGAGAGTATAATGTGTTATTACTGCAGAGCAAAAAAATTTGGGGAATTGATCATTTTTCTTCTCTCCTCTTGTGGCTCAGCTTCTGGCAGGTCGCCTTGCTGCATACAGAGACTGATTGATCTCTTACCGTGTGGAAATGGCAGGTGCTTGTTAGGCCCCCAGTGGGACTTACTTCAGTCTGCAGTGATTTCTCTTTCTTCATACAGTATTGTTAATAGGCTCCATCATTTGGTCTCTCAATCTTTAACCAGCAAACAAAATTGAACCTGTTAAATATATTCAACATTCCATGTTTTAATTATGCTGCTTTAGTGCACAATCACAGACGCCTGGAGTTAAAGAGTGAATTAGTGCTTGCCAAATGATAGAAGATTTTGTTGCTCAAATTATGTTTAGCCCACATCCTACTACATTTAAACAAAAGTAAAGCCTGAATAGGCAGAATTTTAACAAAATATTGCCTTCCCAAATGATGGAATTACAAAAGATGCTGTTTTTTAAAGAATTATGGACTCATTAATAAAGAAATGAGACTTTAATTCATGGCAAAAATGAAATGAATCTTCATTTAGGAAGCTTTGCAAAAATGTTATTTAAATCATGGATCTTTTCATGAAATAGAGGTTTATAATGTTGATCTTTTTCACTTAGGGAATTGGTGAATTAGCCTTGCATTTTCTCTGAATCATTCACTGAACTAATTTACCTGTAATATTAGAAGTACTAGTTACCAGGTAAGTTATCTGTAGATTATTAGTTTGGAAAAGACCATAATATCGTTAAACAATGGTCTAAAAAGCAAATTTCAGGAAAACTTACAGGATTCGTTTTTAAACATCAATGGTGAGACTCAAAAGTAATACTAGATAAATGCTTCTAATAGTCTTCAGTTAGAAGATTTCATTACACTCCTAGAGCAAACTTGTCTATCATCAACTGCCAGACATGGGATCTTATTTTACCTTTCTTTGCTGGCTGGGGAAATGCATGATAAAAACTGTATAAATCTTTACAGGTTGTGATTGCATCACTTCTCCATTAATCTTTTCCTTTGATAAGATATCTTGGACTCTCGGAATTGCTCAGATCTGTTTTTATTCCTTTAATTGTTTTCTCAAATGTCCTCTGAAGCGCCACCATTTCATCAGAGATCCCCTGGATGGCAGTTTTAGCAGAACTGAACAGACTGTTCCCAAATCGGTTGTATCTTGGACAGCAGTGCTCTACTGACTTAGTTGTGGTGGTCCTCCCTTTATATGCACGTTAGGAAAGTCTCTTACAGGAAGGTTATGTTCAGCCCAGTCCTACAGCACAGTTCACAGTCCCACAGCACTTTGCAGAGTTATTTTAGCCCAGAATCTAGTATAAGAGCCTTTAAGAATGCCATTCATTCTTTATTCATGAAGATGTAATCTTATTTATTAATAGAATCTTATTTATTTAATTCATAGAATCTTATGATTCTATGATTTTTGGGCATACTAATACTTTTTTTAAATTTTTTTTTTTATTCATACTTTACCAAGCAAGCACAATTGTTCTGTAGGAGGGATCAGACCTGCTCATTTACCTGCTCAAATTATTTGTGTTAGTATTTATTTTAATGGAGATGATGTGGGGTGTTCATTGTGTTTCAAGTTACTTACATATAGGTTAAAAATGGTAGGGCCTAGAAGTGACCTATTTGCAAGAGAAAAAAGGTAAGGTTTCCAGAAGCACAGTTGGTGAAGGTGCTCCGTTTACATTTGCAATCTGATAGGCAGCCAGCTAGCTAGCTTTAGTAAGTGTCTTTTTTTTTAACCCTTATTACTATTTAAGATCCCGATGTCTTTGAAGTAAGCACAATTTCCAAACTGAAGGTTATCAGCATTTTGATTGAATCGGGAATTCCTTTGCATGCACAGAGAAAATGTAAATGGTATGAAATAAAAGTTCATGTATAATGTATCTTTCTTTATGATCTTCAGGTTTAACAGTAGACTGGCTAGAAACACAGTTAAGTGGGCCTTTCTATTTATACTACACTGAAAAACTCATGTCTTCTACTTCTTAGAAGCTGGTGGGAGAAACTTTTTCCTTTGTAAAATTAAAAATCATAGTGTGACTTCTGGTAACTAAGAATGTGAGAGAATAATTATAATTGGATTCTGGCTACTAGTAATTTCTCTATGAACTATTTAGGTATTATTGTTCTGTATAAAAGCAAGAAGATTCTAGTTCTACAAGTGGATTCTTTGCTAAAATTCTAGGTTTAGATTTTCTTATTTTTAATTTAAATAATAGATTTTTACACCTTTACATTAAAACTGATAAGGTAGTTAAGGTTTACTTTTGCTGTTCAAGTATCTCATGCCTTCAGCATAATTTTACAACTTGACACACACTGCTTTTCTTTTGTGGAAAGAAATAGGAAAATTCATAGAGTATTAGCCTGTAAGAGATGTCTTCTACATGCTTAAAATGTTGCAGAAAAAGAAGTGAAAAACCTATGCAAAATCTCTGAATCTTGACAGTCCTACACCTCCATCCTGATTTTTTTATATGAAAGTCTATTCCTTTAGATAACTACCCATGAGTATGAAAAAGGCAATAAAAGACATAAATTAATCTACCAAATCAAAAATTAGGTTGTGTAAAATACTCAACTTGCAGTTAAGATACAAGGAATGGAAAGACCTCATCAGTGAGGCTCAAACATTTCATGGGGATCAGTCTGACTTTTGTGAAGAGGTGTGAACAGGAGAAAATATTTCTATCACCCTGTTAAAAGTGTTTACTGTCAAAGTATGACATTTGCAAGGTCTGCCTGTCTATGCAGGCTCTCAGATTTATGCCAATGAAGGGCAGAGTCACAAACATTGTTACCGTTACTTCTGTCCACTTATGAACATGGAACTGCTGTATTGGATTTCTACACTTAAGGTCACTCATGGGACTGAAATTCATCATTCTGTCCCTTGACCCCAAATGTCCAGAATAACAACCATTCCTGCCACTGTTCAAGTACAAAGTACATTGATGCTGTCCTCTTCCTTGTAGAGTAGCATTTAGAATATTACTACGAGTTTGTAAATCTGTGGTACTGAACAGCAACACAGGCATTCAAAAGCATGTAGAAAGATTGATACTCATAGAAGAGACAGACATCTCAGACTGTGGCATACAGCATTACAAAACTTGCTAAGGCTGATGTGAGGTCTGTCATGTTTTAATTCATGCTACTACCCATGGGAACTGGCCTGAATGAGGTCTAAGTGAAACTGAAGTAAGTTCCTAGGAATCTGATCCTTGGTTTGTCTGTTAAAATTAAGTGGATGAGCCTGGATTATCTTTCTTAGAATTTATATCATTTTTAAGGTTCCTGAGCTATACCCTCCTGAGTTGTGCTGCTAGCAAGATTTTTGTGTGCCAGCTTAGTGACTCCACAGTATCTTAAATTCCTAGAACAGAATGACATTTAAAAGGAAACAGAATGAGCTTCGTTCAGGCAGTGTGGAAACATTTTTCCTGAATTCTCAAAAATTTCCTGTCTTAACTTAGTTATTTCTCCTTAACTGGCCTCATCTGTATTTCAAATGCAAACCTAGTATTGACCGAGTAAAAGAAATGTCTTTATTTTGACTTGATAACAGATCATTTAAGAAGTAATGCATTAGTGTTGTCATACCAGAGAGGCTGCTGTAGCAATAAAAGAAGAAGAAAAAAGAAATTAAAAAAAACCCTTGATTATACAAATAGGTCAGTCTCCAGTGACCTTATATTCTGTTATGGCATCAAGTTAGTTTTCACACCTTTAGCAAACAGAATTAATATTTTTACCTTGTTGTTGTGGCTTTCCAAAAATGTTTTCTATTCCTTGAATTAAAGTTTATATGAATTGTTAAATGCTTTTTTTTTTACTTAGATAAAAATAAGAGGTTTGGGAATTGTGTTAAAAAGAACCAAGGATTTTAACTTTTAGGATGGAAAAACCCATCTGAATGTGATTGATCAAGTTGACATTCATGTGTGGTTCATTTTGGAATAACACAGGGATAGAAAACCGTTCCACTACATTCCCAAAGGCTATTTACAGTAATTGCACATTAGTATCAATTTTCCATAAAACAGTATTTCTTACAGTCATTTTAAATGTATAAATAGTAAATAATTGAAATAAATGAAGACATCCATAACTTCATTCACCAGAAGACTTTATAAATACAAGCCCTTTTATTTTACGCTAGACAAGGCAGTGCACACCAACTGCTTAGCTCAGTAAACAGAGGGATGATCTTGTACAAGAAAGTAAATCTTGCTTGAACGTATAATCACTACTGTACTGTTAGTGCAAATCCAGCTGCTGTACAACAATGTGGGAATCAAGTCAACTCACTAGTGCCTTCACATTCAAGACCATTTTCAGTGACAAAAGGCACTGCATTTAATAATTTTAAACTCCTAATCTTTTGACTCTACCTCAGCAGTGGCAGTCATGTTCCTGTTTTGACAAAATGCGCTAGCTGTCAGTACGTGTACTTAGGGTGCTGCACTGTATGAAGTGCTGTTAGGACACATCCATGTAGTAAAATACACATGTTCCTTGCAGTACTGAGAATTTATTTTGATTTCATCTGAGGCAGCAGGATTTTATTCTGGCAAAATTAGAAGGCGAAGTCACTTGATTTTCATCCCCTTGGAGCAACGTGTAGTCAGGAATTGTGCGTTTTAAAGCTGAAGAGTGGTATTAAGTACTTCATGTCTAACACCGGGAGTGCTTTCACAAAGGAGAAACAAAAAATGTGATTCTAGTCTCATTTCTAGAAGGTGAATTCAATCACCACTGAAATTAACGGAACTGACAAAATTTGAAAAATTTTGAAAGGACCCTTGAAAGTTAATGGATATTATTGTTTAAAGTGTCATTCCAGATAAAATGGTTCTACCTTACCTATTTACATTGTTTGTGTTGTAATATGTATACAGAGACTACAGAAAGTGCCTCAAGGTGTATGCTTCTTATTGTGAACAGGAGTCACCATTTATAATCAAGATTTGCCAACATTTTCAAATGCAGCAGCATGATATAATTACTTTTCTATTCTATGCATAGAATTCAGTTGTAACTGTTGGCAAATTCGGATTTGTTAATGGTGCCTGCTTTAAGTAACAGCCTTTCAATTATATGCACTAGCAAAAAGCTGCTGATATCCTCCTGTTCTAGCAACCCAGGTATAAAAGAGCATTTTGAAGTGCCACATGAAATAAGATAGTGGTGAATAATAAGCTAGAAAATATGCTTAAGGAGTCACTTTACTATCTTTACTGTATGCAATTTATACAGGAAGAGCTGAGGGTGGGCACATAATTTTTAGCTCACTTCTGTGCGCTGCAAGCTTAGTATCATTTGCCTATAACTATTTTTGCACCTATTAAGAATCAGTCAATTATACAGGTAATAAACAAAGTTCTTTGTTGGCTGCATTTACTTGAACTTCCTACATTTCTCCTAGTAACATGATAATTTTTTTAACTTAACCACGTACCAGTAATAGCTCTTTTTAACTTCACAATTTGACTCATGAGAAAGAGAAGATTTGCTGTTAGATAATCAACTGCATTTCTCTTTCTAAAATATCTGGAATTATATCTAGGTTTGTTTTATCAGTATTCATCCAGCAATATCTTCTCTCAGATACAGACTGATGCAAATTGTTTCCAAGAAAGCTATCCTGGCTGCACTGAATTTTTGCTTTTCGTTTATTCTTCTTCCTGAATAGAGCAGTCTCAAGAGGTTACAAGGTGCCATATCTTTTCAGTATTATTCATTTGGAAAATATTTTTTTCAAAACATTGTTGCATGAATGTTTGGTCATAGAATTTCAGGCCTTTTGTTTTCTGGTAACATTGGTGAGCCACGCAGTTATCCGTATGCAATGTAACACTACATACTGACGTTGATCCTCATTCAGCTGTGTAAACTGCAAGCTGAACAAACCTCATATGGAAGATGTCTCTTATTTCTTCAAATTATACTGTCTCAGTACTGATTCTTAAAAAAAAAAAATTCGTTTACATTGAACTCAAATCAAGCACAAACACCTTTATTGTGGGAAACGCAAGAGAAGCAGATGAGCATTTTATATTTCCAGTGCTGTTGGCTTACATTATATTCCTGTTCCACGCATTCCTGGAATTCAGCATCAGAATTTTTCTCCTTGGTCCCCAGCTTACTAGGGTCATGGAGAAGGCTCCTCAAGAGGTGTTATGTCAGATTAGACTGATGCTATGATTTGGAAAGCTCCTTGAGCTGCTGTTTAATGTGACAGGTTTTTTCTAAACATTCTCAGTTTTGTTTTCATATGTGAATCAGGAAGAAGTGCAATTCTGAAATCAGCATGGTTAAATTGCCTAATTAAATATGATAAGAGGTTTTAGTTTTCAGTTGTTGACTAAAATCCTGTAGAGTGATAAAGGCACAGTTTAATTGCACATTAGGTGAGTTGTGATGAAAAAGACAGACATGGGATTGGATTTAGGGAAGTGCAGTCATTGGGAATCCCATTTAGATTCTGTGGAAGGAAGCAGACCCTAACAGAGGGTGACTTTTCTCATCCTTACAGTACCTAGTGCATATGGGTAAGTTTTCTACAACTTTTTGACGGTAGAGAGAGACTGAGTATGACTATCTGAGGATAGAAATATAGTATAGGTAAGGTGAAGTGTAACTTTAGTTAAAATATAATAGAATATATCATGTAGAAGGCACCCATATTTCTTCCAAAATATCTTAGATGAAAAAAGGAGTGTGTCTGCAGTGCAGCATCTGTATACTTAGTCTGCAGTGCACCGAGTCTGCAAAGAGGAACAGCATGGGATAAATATGACATCGCTGAATGACATGGCTTGATGGAGGAGGACAGCCTGTGCCCAGAAGTGGTCACCTTAGATAAGAATGGCATGACTGTTGTGTAGTACCTGCACTTTTTTTATTTCTTAGTAAATAATTTAACATTAAAGAAAAAAAAGCTGAAAAGAGGTTGTTGGTTTTTTTTTTATTAGATTGATATCGAAGTCTTCAAAAGTTTATCTGGATTACGCTGTGTTTAATGATTCTAATGCTGATGAGCACAAGGATGAAATAACTGATCCCACTTTGTGAAGAATCAATAAAATGTCAATAATTTTAAAGAAAAACAAACCTCCTGCAGCTTCTTGCTTATGACGTGTTTTCAAATAAATTGAAATATTTCCTTGATTTTATGATTAAAACAGGACATGATTCTTCATCCCTCAGTAAGAATAAACTGTGCTTATGGCAAGGGAGGCTTTCTGTGAACTAAGTGGTGGTGCAACAAAGAGGATTTTGGTGAAGCCTTAGCAGTAGTAGTGTTAAGAGAAAAATACTGTATATTCACTTAGACTTTTCTATGTATTATTATACTGTCATTTCTTAAAGACTTAAATAAGCCAACTCACAGTCTGATTTAAACTGAAGGTACTGAGGGAACAGAACAATGATGCAGAAGGCAGCTGTTGGATGCAGAAAATAGACTGAAATAAGACTGAAAATACAGAGCAGATTTTTTTCGCTCTCTGAGATGATAATTTCAAATGTTCTTTTCAAGAATAATTGTTAAAATGGTTCATACAGAGGTGTGTATTTTACACTGGAGTTATCCCTTTAAATGATTACTTGTTAACAGGCAGTCTTATGGAAACCTACATTAGAATTAGGTAGAAATAGGTAAACTGTGTGCATTATTATGGCAGACATCAATTAGAAGGTTAGAAACAGAAGCTAATCAAACCTTCCTGTTCACGTTCTTATAATCTTTGCATTTTTCAGTGGCAGTTTAGGCTTAGAGAAGGAAATCTCACAGCAGAGGAATGGTTCTGAGAAAGACTGCTGAAGAAAAGCTGTGTTAATTGGAGGAAAGAGCCCTTACAGAAAGCTGTAGGTTTCCACATACAAGTCAAAGGTGTTTTGTTACTGATGTTTAAATATCTTGTCCAAGCAAAGAGAAAGGGATGTTGGAAAAAGCATTACTGTTTTAAAGCAACAGTAGCATCTACTCCCACTTCATTGTATCTGCTCTGGGTGTACTAGATGGGCAGCCTCAGGCTGCAACTGGCAGTCATGCCCCAGTGTACTTGCTCATCAGCAATAAAAGTGTAAACTTCAATCTGACTCTACATGGGTCCCACCAATCCGTTTTGGTCCAAGTGAAATTATGTACTGTCCTCTGCTCTCTCATCAAAGGACTGTCGCAATAGTAGATGTCAACTGCCTTTCTTTGTGGCAACAAATTATGTTCCTATGATTTAAAATATAAAAAGCAAACAGGTAATTTAAAAATGCACTTTACTATCAGTGCTGTTCAGGTGGAAACAATGACAAGCAAGTGCTTACATGGATTGCTTGAGGACAAGCTTGTAAGAAAAAAACCGTACAGTTAACACCTATGAAGGAAGCAAGAATGTACCATAAGAGAAAGTAGTTTAGTGAAAGTGTTAATTGCAGAGATCAAGGAAGGAGTTGAGGGGCTTTTAGTAACGCCTGTACAACCTAACATTTATGTGCCTAAACTCTTTTCAAGTTGGAACGTAAACTAGGAATTTTTGTGTTTGGTTGGGGGTTTCGGGTTTTTGGTTTGGGGGGGTTTATTGGTGTTTTTTAGTTTATTTTTTTATATGAGAATACAGGGTATGGTTTAGTAGGAATACTATTGAATATCCAATAAGATCCTTGAACACTATCCTTTTCTTCTAGTTAGGGTTTGGTGATTTTTTTCCTTAGAGATTTATATTTTTAAGTGTAAAGTCCTTTTTTCAAATCGCTTCCAGAACCAGATTTAAGGCCTCATACCATTCCTGTAATATGCTGTGACATGTATTACACTGTCTACTTTGTCCTTCAGTAATATTCTACCAAGGACAGTAAAATACTAGAACAAACGCACAACCCTTCTGCATCACTGCAATAATTAAGCTCAGTAAAGTGAGTCCTAAGACTGCCTTACTTATGCCAGAGGCCAGTTTGGTTCCCAGCAGCCTTGAAAAAGTAAGATGAGAAGGTGACAAAAAAGGTGGAGGAAAGTATGCATGACTAACAGTGATTGGTCTATCTCAACAGTCTGTTCTTGGCATTATATAGTGTATGTTGCACAAGCTGACCTCTTTTCAAAGGGAGTCACACCTCTGGGGAGGACATGCCAGAGGGGGAACTCTGTCATTTTTTGAAAGGGTTATTGAAGGCCACTGGCTGAGTAGATGGAACAATGAATGACAATTTCAGAAACTGGTCTAATGGAATGGTCTGTATAACTATTACCCTTATGACAAAGTGTTTGGGAACAAGAGCTCCAGAAGGAAACTAATGTAATAGGATTCCATCACAAAATCCTACCTTGAAACAGTACTGCTTTTCATGAGCAGTGCAACATTTCTCACTGTAAAGGTAAGTATTGACAGGACATATTGCATGCAAGAAAAGTTCTTTCATAAACTGCCAATGGCAACACAAGCATCATTGAATGACTTGTGTGTATGATAAAAACAAAAAAAAATCTGAATTTACTGACTTCATTTCTGTTCTGTCTTTGCTGAAGGCTGCCATTACATGAACTCTTAGAACTGCTGAAAGGATGATGGCAAAAGTAGTTTGTATGAACCAAACTTTAAAATCAAGCCCAAGATATGTGATGTGTGTAACAAGGCAGAGTAAAGGTAGTGAGTTTGACTGAATGTATGTGTGAATATTTACTACATAGGTTATATAAAATACTATAGAAATACCTTTAAAATTTTGTGACTAACTAAAACTTTTTGAGACAGTGGATAAGCTAATTAAAGACAGCCAATAAAGACAGCCAATAAAGATAATCAGACAGCCAATAAAGAACATGCCTTAGAGAGGGGAAAGGTTGCCACTTGGAGGAGCATTTGCATTTTAGACACCAGGAGTCAAAGAAGAGCTGAGCACCATCACAGCCATATTTAGTAGAGATTTAATATCCACATTCTCATAAGAAAACATAAGGTATTTAGAGTGAATTTTGGGAAGCAAGCAAACATGTTCATTGTAAATAAAATATCAAATACTCTCCAGTTTGTGAATCTGTGACTAGCTACACACGTGGAGAGAAATGTGTCCCCTTCTCTCAGATATTATTTGGTGGAATAGAGGGATGAATTGTCCTTTGAAGCAGTTTCACTTTTCTAATTGATTGTTGGGATGACTTAAAGGGCTGGATTAATTGACTTCCTGATGACTATAGTGAGTTGAACTATTAATCTTGCAAAGGTCAGCAATTGAAAATGCAGAGTTTTGCAGCCAAGGAAGAATAGACCCTACACCAGTACAGACCAGAGGCTGACTGGCTGGAAGACAGCTTTGCAGGGTAAGGTCTGGGAGTCTTGATGGACAGCAAGTTGTGCATGAGCCAGCCAAGCTCCTTTGCAGGGAAGACCAACAGCCTCCTGGGCTTCATTAGACAGAGCATCACCATCAGGTAAGAGGGAGGTGCCTTCCTTTCTGCTAAACACTTGTAGGACACAAGGAGTGCTGTGTCCAGTGCTGGTCTCCACAGTATGGGAGAGACATGGACTTACTAGGACAAGTCCAGCAAAGGACCATGAAGATTGTTAAAGGTTTGGAGCATCTGTAATATGAGGAGAAGCTGAGAGAGCTGGGCATTATTTAGCCTGGAGATAAGGCTCAGGTGAATCTGAATCTGAAGGTTCCTGTCTGTAAGTACTTGGTGGGAGGATTATAAAAGAGAGTGAGCCAGACTCTCCTCAGTGGTACCTAGTGAAAAGAAAAGATACAAATAAGCACAAATGGAACTAGGAGAAATTTCACTTATACATAAGAAGTGTTTTTTTACTTTGAGGATGGTCAATGCAGTGGGGTTCTGCAGTCTCCATCATTTAATTGTGATTTGATATGCACAAACGAGCTGAACACAGCCCTTGGCAACCTGCTCTCGCTGACCCTGTTCTGAGCAGAGGTGTTGGGTTAAAGGATTTCCAGCTGTCCACACCAACCTCAACCACTCTATTATCCTGAGATTCTGTGATTCTGTGATAAAGTCTGTGTAAAAAAGGGAGGAGGATGAGCACAGGGGTACCTTTTTTTGACTGGCATTGGACATCTGAGTTCGTGCTGATTTCTGTAACCACAGACATCAAAAATGTAGACGTAAAAGTTTGAGATAGCCTCTACCCTAGCCTCTACCTGTAATTTACACAGAGAAATGAGCACTTTTTAGAGAAATTAGCAATGTGCTGACCTGTCTCAGGTGCTTAGCTGAAAATAAGATATATTGCTCTCTGGATCTGTTTTATTTTTCCTCTGGTGATTGCGATGCGAGCTCAGTGTCCAGTTTGTTCCAAGGTGTTTAAAAGTCACATATCAAGAAAACTGTATTCAGTCAAGAAAAATATTCAGACCTTCATTGTATTTTAATAACTATCATATACCTACTGTAATACTTTTTCCATGCTAATAAATATGTAAGATATGTCCTATTCCAGTATGTAGAATAGTTATAAAAACAAACAACCAAAACCCTGAACTTGAAACTGCTGAAAGATGTTGATGTTTTAATGGTTAAAGTACACAGACTGTTGATCTGAGAATTGTTCCATGAAGGTTATATAAAGTCATAATGCACATCCTCTTAATCAGACATTAAAGGCTAGAATCATTGTGATCATACCCTAAAAAATGGAGGTGTGTTCATTATGCAGATTTAAACATCTGTATTTGTGTGCAAATCCAGGGTTTGAATATATGAATGTGGTAACTGCATACACTGTGTTACACTAGAGGGAACAAGAGACAAAGAGGAGCCGTGCAACAGTGGAATTCCCTCAAGGAATACTCTCTGATTCATCCGTCACATACTGAAGCCTTTTCAGAGGGTGCCAGACCTCTGGAGAGGGGATGCTGGAGGAGGAGCTCAGCCACGGTTTGAAATGGTTCAGAGCTTGTTTATCGCTGCTCAGCTCAATTCTACTAACCTCGACTGCCCTCCCCAGTATTCCTGTGGCTCTCACCTGCAACAGTAGCTTTTTCTGTCATCTGCACATCCATGTGTGGCCAGCCACAACCTGGAGAGTGTTTAATGTTTTCTTTATGCTGATTAAATACATTGTCAGTATAATCCCACTGAATTCAATACCACTTGTGTTTAGCCCACTCTACCTTGTAGTCATTAATGGAGGTATAAAATCTAAAACCAACTAAACAATAGTCACTGGTGTTGGAGGATTCAGATATCGTCTTCATTTTATGCTCAGTTGCTACACAGCAAACAGAGAGAACTAATTTTAACTAAGCACATCCAGCAGTGGTGTGTGCTGACATCAAAGTCGATACGCAAAGAGAATAAATAGGAAAGTGACGTTAATGTTGAGCATCATTAGAAATGAAAGCATATAGAAAAAAAAAATGCTTTCTCAATGGAAAATAACATGCATTTTAAAGCGTTCATCAGGTGATTGTAAGCAAAAGAGAGAGAAACCCTTTGAAAATCTGAGTCATTCAAAAGTTCTGTTGCATTCTACTGAGAATAACTGTAACATAAAAAGAGATGCAAGCATTACATAATTCTTGTTGTAGTTTGTTCCTGCTTTCAATTAAAATTAAGCCAGTGCCCTTATTTTAGTATAGCCAGTTAAGACAGCAAATTTTTGCCAAAAGCAGGGGTCTCAGTTTCTCAGCCATATTTTTAGTTGCATTTTAGTTTTCTGTATAACAGTGTGTTTAAATCATCACCATAGCTCTTCAGGTTAACCACAAGGGTTAATGCAAGTCTGTGTGCATATATTCACATACAGGCCAGCCTACGTGCATAACACTGGTATGTCTGTAATATCTATCATGTAACTGGTTTTTTATATGTGCCAGGATCAGAGATTGGTGGGGAAAAGAGGAGGGATGTGGAATGGTGGAAGGTATTTCCTTCAAAACTTCACACATCATCAATTTCTGTGACTTACCTGACCTGCCTATACGAAAGTCATTCTAGCTACATTATGTGTGTGATTGAAAAAGTGAAAGAATAAGTTAAGAGCAGAGGAAACAGCATCATTTTATTACATATTTTTAATGTAGCCTCTCAGCCAAAATCCTGAACTTCATTTAAGAAAGACAGTAAAAGATGTGCTAATACAGATTTCATTCCATTTAAAAAAAAGTGCATTATAAGCAATAGTAGGACACATTGTCATTCCCCTCCCCCCACCACTCCTTCTCGGCTAAGACCTATTTTTGAGCTGTTCTCATTCAGAGAACAAGTTGCTACTTTTGGCTTTGTTCCCGGAGTACTGCATACTTGGTGGTGTGTGAGGCATTGCCTCTTGGGGAAAAGGGAGGAGAGGGACTGAATCACAGCATTTAATTCTTAATGATTGTTCTGCATGGTCAAGAGGACACAGAGCAGGCAATGCTCTTTATTCATTACTTACTGCTACAGCTATTGGCAGCCAGCCCTTTTAATTTAGTTATCAATACTCAATGCCTTTAATCTTTTACTTACCAGTCCAAAATAAGTACTAGCCAATGAGCATCTGCTAAACTGAAATATTTGTGGATAGATATGATTTAAGGCAGTGCAGCTAAGGGCCTATGGGTGTGAGTTCTGCATAAGAGTTATTTGGTATTCTCGTGACAAATCTTGTTTCTTCATCAGGATAGTTGCTTTTCTGACAAAATATCTGACAACTAATAGTGTGTGGAAAAATTCATAGGTGTTGCTAATATATGAGCTTTTCAGATTATGCCATCAGTCTCCCTGTTGATATAGCACACTCTTCTAAGGCACATTTTCTGTTACTAAATCAAGCTTGGTTTTCAGTATCCCTTGGAGTGGGATTTCTACATTTCAGAGGTTACGGAATAACTAGAAAAGTGTCACTGACTGGGAATTTTCTCTTTATATTTCTTGTCTTTGTTTTCACACTCTGGCTTCTAATTACATCCCAGAGTACTGTATACTATAATTCCCTTCTTTTCTTGGGAGTTCTACTATTGCAAGTTGATACTATTCCTCCTTTTCATCACTTGTCCATGGTAGTTAGAGCACGGAGTTCTCTGGAATATTTAAGTGATTTAAGAAGTAAAGATCTAAGAATTTATTCCTATTCTCTTTTTGTCTCTGAAGAACTCCTTCCATTTTGCCAAATGCAGTTCCTTTATATGAACACAGTATTCCAGATAAAGTGGTTTCATAAGACAGTAATCTTCTCTCTCTCTCTCCAATGATTTACCTGCTAGACTGTAAAATTTATTGCTGTGGAAGTTCATTTGATTAACTATTAATCCAAGGCTTGGCTCATTTGTAGAACATAGGCATTGCAGAAGAACCTTTAACCAAGCTCTTAATATGTATGCACAGAAGACAGGAGATGCATACTGCTGAATTCCTAACGCTGATTTCATCGCGATCCTCTGCAAGGGCATGTAGGAAATAGTTCAGCTGATCTGCTGGAGATGTCCACTTTGCAGTGGGTTGAGTAGCATTGTGGATCCGTTGATCAAATAGTCCAATGCTTTGCTTCAGTTGTCCATGCATAGATGTCTAATGCTATTAAAGGTGCTCCAGGTATACCTGCCTAGCTTTCAGCCTGTTCTTCAGAGAGTGTCCCCAAAGTCCTCTATCATATCTGCTAGTCCCATGAGGTTGTCTCAGATACACTAAGAAAGCATTATAAATGGAAAGGCAATAGACTATATTTAGACAGCTGACTGAAGCCCCTGGTTTTACTGACTAAACCAGGGTCTTCGATGTCTAATTCACATGTAGATACCTAAATTTGGTGTCTCGATCTGTGAGTCAAATCTCATTCATCTCAATGTCTACAGCTGAATGAGAGGAATCTCACCACCAGATGAGGTGATATCTTGCTGTCTGCACTGAAATACCCAGTAGGTATTCAGTAGAATAAGGAACATTTAGAGGAGAAGCATTTAGCACCTGGTTTACTTTTTGTTGTCTCTTCTGTGATTGAAGTTTGCAATTAAATAGGTTTTTGCTACATTGTGTTTATTACAGCTACTATGTTTTGTTCTCTTTGTTGATTATTTTGTAAAAAGGCTACTCTGCAGGTGAGGTCAAACATGACAGCTGTGCCAGTTTAATCATGTAATTCCTCATAAACTGGTATATAATTGGTCTCGCATTGTCCCCCACTTTGTTCTTTTCAAAAACTTGTCTTCATATTGAATGGGTTTCTCTGATAGGTGAAAGCCATGATTTTCGCAGCAATTCCAGTAACACAAATGCAAAATAATTTTCTCTGACTTCCACCAGTATATTTATTTATTTGTCCATTTCTTTTCTGACAACCTATTTATTTTTCCCATAGTGAGTTCAGTACTGTCAGTTTGGAGCCCTAAAGAACTTAATAGCAGCTTCACTCAACATTTGCTATAATCAGAAAAACAGTATCAACCACACCAAAGGGAAATTTAGGAATTCTCATTAAAATTCATGTGCTTTTTAAAAGCTGTAAACCATATCTTCGCATTCCTCCTGGACCTCTCTGACTGCAAACTGAAGAAGAAAACACACCACCACTTTACTACTAGATCACATTTGAAAAGTTATCGCCAAATCACAAAGATAAGAAAAAAAATGCAGTGACTGAGTGGTGCTAGAGAACCCGATTTTCTCAGTTGAGAACATTTTGTAATTTCCATGGTTCGGTTGAATTTTTAAGGTATCTTGTGTGGGTTTTTTGCCTTTAAGCTACCTGGAAAATCCAGGCTATTAACAGTGAGTCCAGCATCTTTGGGACTACTTTATCCATGAATTGAATCCTGTGCCCTGTTTCACACACTTCTGCACACCCACAATGTAGCTATTCTGTCCCAGCTGATTAACTGATGATGAAGGACTGAGTTCAAGGAAACACTTGTTAAAAACCTTCTGTAGACTGTCATTTAAACACATGCCTACAGTTGTATTCTTCAATTCACTTAAAATATGTCTTTAACACGTTTAAACAGAGTTCCTGCACAAGGATGCGTCAGATAGCTAGCTGCTTCGTGGAGTGAAGAAAATACTGGTGATTGTGGATAGAGGTGAAGGTTAAAAAATTAATTCTGCAAAGTTTGTGTGGTTTTCCACTTCACTCATTCTTTTCCCAGTATTAACACCCTTTTTCCTACATTCCTGTTTTAAATGTTGAAAATATCAAATATGACCTCCAGCAGAACATCATGGACAGACTATTAGCTGATAGTCCCTCTTTCAGAGGGGCCGGCTAACTAGGCCTATGGGTGTCACCAGACAATTCTTTGTCAATAAGAGCCTTTGTACAATGTGCTTCTTATATGGTGTGTTGGAATTTTTCCATTCAGTATTTATCTAATTTGGAATCATCATGGATGGATTCTTTAAGAGCCATACAGGCAGCATTAGTTTAAAACTGAGTGTCTGCACTGATTTTTCCCTTTAAAGAATTTTTCATATATTGCCTGTTACCCTTTTTAGAGAATGAAAATGTACAATCAGGCTAAAACTTTCTCATACATTCAGCCCTATTGTCATTCCTACTTAGATACATCTGTGAATCTTCTGCAGCAGAAAAGAAAACAAAAGAATGATAGCACACCTAAGAGAAGCTGAGAGAAGCTATTTTTAATAGACACAAACATTTTGCTAGAAAAATTGAAATGGTTTAGATCTTTTGAAAGTATCCATTAAACAAAAAGCATGTCAGTCACCATAAAGTGCAGTGGGGTTATGAGCTTCAGTCTCTGTCACCTTGGGTGTTCTGATTAAAAGAACTTGTTCATAATGCTGCAACCAACGATGCCATGGGAATCTGGGGGCTACCGCAGAGACCGCTTGTAAGTAACAGTTTCAGAGGCTGACATTTATTACGTGCAGAAATCACTGGGTGTCCTACAGCTAGGCCTGCAATTCAGTGTGGCTTGGCTGCCCTCTAGTTAGGGGTCGACTTTACGGAAAGGAAGATACATTGACCCACAGTCCCAGGAACTCCAGTCAGTACATCATGATCAAACCATCATAATTTCTCCCCCCCAAATGACTGCTTTCCTGTCTGTGACAGACTCCCTCATCCTATTGTCCTGTTCAAAACTGTCGGCTTTAAACAGCTCCTTTGTTAATGATCTTCAAACAATGGTGTTTTTAAAGGTAAATATTTGTAAAAGAAGTACTCTTTAAACTCTGAGAAATACTTTAAATTAGATAGCCCTTTCTTTAGCAGCAGCAAGTATCAGTATTGTTTGAAGCAGTTGGTATTTGATGTGCTTTTTCACTCTATTGATTTTCCCCAAGTCAATTCTTAAAGCTAAAATAATCTCCCTTTGGCTTTATATGGCCAGCATTATAAATGTAGCCATTTTTAAAATAGGCTTCCTTATTGACTATGTATATGTGAAGTAGGTGATACTATACAAAAAGCATGGGCTTAAATTAGCTTGGTACAAATATGTATTTAAGAGCTTAACAAGCCTGCAAGAAAAATAAAGCTCTTGATAAACATTAGAATGGCTCACTTGTAAGCCTTTTTGTTTAGCTGCATTTTCATACTTGCACTTTCAAATGAAAGATGAAATGCACACCACAGTAAAGAAATAAAGCCTATTGTAATATCCCAGTAGAAAGGGAAAGGTGTTTTAGTTCCACTGACAAGTTTAGAAACTTGACTTATTAGATTTGCTGTGAATTAAAACATGTAACACTTATTAAAAAAAGAAAAAAGTGGGAGATCCTATTAGGCATGTTAAGATCTGTTATGATAGATAAATACACCTATACCTATATAAGAAACATTTGTCCAACCATCCTAACTATATAGCTGATTATGTAATGTAGACTCCTATTGTGTATATGTATTTTTGTCTGGACTTCTGTTATAGTCAGTAATTAAACAGCATAGTGATAGGTTTATTGCAAGTATGAGAAAGTGCTAAGCAAAACAGAAATTATAATGAAATTCGAGATGTCAGTGGCAATTAGCTGTGTTATGAATATTCATTTAATATTAATTCTGGATAGTGCCATTTTTCACTATCTTTAATGACTGAATAGTGTTTCAAGAAATAGAGATATAAATAATAGTCATGTGATAATTAACATGGTCTTTCCTGAGTCTTGTAGCACTTGTCAAGTGCCACGTGGGCTGGAGCAATGACTAGAAAGTTAATTTTCAGACATGGCCAGCCGAATGTGTTTAGCAGGGCCATTTGACATTCTTGCAGAATTGCTAATTTACAGGAAGATAAAAATCTGCGTGTGAGTGTTTTTACTCATGCTGCAGTCTCATTACAGAGGCTGAGTGCCCCATTGGAATTATACAAGTGTAAGTCAGGACCCAACATGAGGGGTGAAAAGAAATGGAGTAAAATTGAAGCAATACCCCCAAAGAACAGTCACCTTCAATTAATTTTGGGAACTGTGGTTCACTCTCCTGCTTTCAGGCTGGCACACGCATGTTGACATTAAACTAAGTATTAACTTATATGCTTTTTTTCAGTCAGGATGAAGGCATCCGTGATAGTGAAAGGGTTAGCACTCTGTGCAAAACAGTCTTTGGCTATGTGATCTTAATCTACCTTGAATACTTCCTAACATTAATAGTGTTCTGCTAGTATCCCCTACAAAGGTTGTGGCATAACCTCCCAATGCTAAAAAGCACCGTTGTGCACTCGTGCTGATGAAATGCATTGAGTCTTCCATTCACTACCAATATGTGAAGCCACACAGCCCATGGAGCAATAATGGGATCTTCCCTATTGTGAAGGGAAGGGGGAACATCCCTGACTGAATGTTTTGAAGAGGAAGTCATGGTTTCAAAGGAAAAATTATGTAGCTGAAAACCAAAAGCCCTCAGAGAAAGAGCATCACATAGAAATTTTCCTTTTAGATTACAGAGCAATGCAAAAGAGCGTAACATTTGTTAAATTAATTCCAGAGGATCTTCTTTGTGTAAGCCTAGTATGCAAAAGGAGTAAGACAAATGTATTACTGCCACTCTTTCTGCATCTCACAGATACCTGTCTTTTATTCAGTACCCTGCTTCATCTTGCATGTGAGAGAATTGGAAATAGCTTTGAAATTACTTTGTTACAGCATGGCTTGTAAAAAGCTGATAAAACCTATATGGTAGTTGATTATGTCCATGGTCTCTATTATTTAAAAGTCAGGCTTATATTTTATAGTTTATTCCAGAATATGGGTTTTCATTGTCTGAGAGGGAAAAAGAAAAAAAAAAAAAAAAAAGACAAAAGCAACAGGGAGAACACTGTTGCTTCTTTGAAAGAAGCAAAGTATAACAAAAATGCAACTTCACTTGGTCGTGAGGGCATACTGTAGGCAGAACCCCAACGATACTGCTCTGAGCATCCAGGAAGCTCCAGGGTAATTGCCCTGAAGCACTCAAGAACCTTGTCTCTCAGTCAGTGAAGTGAATGTCTAGAAGAAGCTTACCAGTCATAAAGGAGTTTTATGTCACCACACTCTTAAGACTGACAATACAAAATGTTATCAGTGTGTACCCTGGGAAAATCGTGTGCAGCAGAGTTGCTTCATTTCCTGGCCAGAGCTTCTGACCAAAAGCTACTCATGAAGAATGAGTTCCTTCAGAACATGACCAGGTTCCTTCACCAATGAACCAACAAAGTTGATTTGCTTTTAAATTGGCTTTTTTAAGTAGTGAGGATATTATACAAGATGTCAGTTGTAGAAAATAGACTTGTATTGCATGATCTTAATTAAATTGAAGAGTTCTTCAACATGTATCTCAAGCAGAGAACTAGAAGACATAGAAAAGCTCGAAACTGGATAAATAATCAATCCACATGAGACATTAGGATTAAACAAGGAAACTGCAAAGGCTATAAAACCTTACACTTTGTGGAAAAGAGTGAGAATTTCTAGAAGTCAAACTGAAGTGAAATTTTCATGAACCATTAGAACTGACAATGTGCTTATTGACAATGAAAATACAAAATCAAAGAAGGAAAAGGAAAATAAAAATGCTAAGAACATTAAAAGTAATACAGCTGTTTCCCTCAAATTAAATTAACGTTTTTGTTTTCGGTATGAGTAATGAACAGTATGGTAGTATGACACAAAGTTTCATTGTCCCAAACAGAAAGCTTTATGTGTTCAAATTGTTCCATTTGAGAAGTTAAATTGGATCGTGGACACTACATTCTTATTAGAAACAATGGTGGCTAATCAATCCAACAGCATACTGGGAGACACTAAGCAAAGAACTCAAAAATGCCTAACCCCTGCCTTCAATTGTAACCTCATAGTTACAGTGCAGGCCTGTTTCCATCCTTGGTTATTTGGTGTGAACTACTTGGCTAATCTTTATATTTATCTATTTTAACTGTAATAATAACTCTTATTTCCCTCTTTGCTACTTTTCTTTTCCCAAGGCTAAAGCAAATATTATTTTAATCTAGCTTATCTGACCCAAAGCCTTAGCAAAAAGCACTCATCTTTTATTTGTTTTCTCCTTTAACCCAAAGTTAATAGTCTTATTATAACAGTTTCCTCCAGCTCCTCAGGAGTATACTCTGTCCGTGTACTTTTTTTGATACTACCTCCATCACTTCTGTATCAGACCTGTCAACAAATATGAGTTGCTGTGATAGGGTAAATGTTACTTACCCTTGGAAGCACCAGGAGAACCACATCCTGGAGTTAAAGAGAAGCGCTAAGGACATTGCACAAGACACAAATGAAACTTTATCTGGAATGCTGTGGTTAGTTGGACTCACCACTCGAGGTTATTTCACACTGGAACATGTGAAGAAAAGGGTTACCATAATAATCAGAAGAAAGCCTTTTTTGGAAAAAATAGGCTCTGTGCCTCAGTCTAGAAAACTGACACCTGTGAGGGTGTATGATTGCACATTAGATATAGGCAAGAAAGTAAATACCAAAGAGAATGAACTGTTTTAAGGACAATACTGGTACAAGAGCAATTGGAGATAATAGCAGCCATGAACAAATGTGATCTTAAAATGAAAAGATTTCTCATTGTAAAAGGAAGTAGGCTCTGGAGTAGCCTCTTAATAGGAGAAGTAGGCTAAGACAGTGTAACCAATTTTAATGTATAGTGTGATTGGTACAATTGGTGTATGAAAGGAATGAAATTGATATATTCAAGGTTATGATTAACAGTCGTATTCCTTTGCTCTTCTTAAAGGGTACAGTTTGTGTTCCTTGAGCACTGACCTTTCTCATTGCATATACTGTGTAAAAAACAGGTTTTTTTAAAATTCACTGATTCAATTGAGAAAAATCAGGACAGAGGAACAATTGAATCAGATTATTGTCGTTGTACCCTTTTTTTGATGGGGTGGGGAAATGTTTTGATTGGGGTTTTGGTTTTGGTTTGGTTGTGAAGTGCAGGAAATCCAAACTACATTTGCTATTATTTTTGGTCTCTTCTAAATTGTATTTCTGGGTTAAGTGCATAAAAAAAAAGTCACCTAACTCCACTGCTGACGCAATCAGAAGACCGTGGCCTTGGTTCCTTTTTTGGCACTCGGTGCTTCTATAAATATTAAATACACCAATTGTACACATTCAGAGCTCTACTAAATCAGGGCTGAGATTATCTCTTGTGTCTGCCCCTTGCCTGGATGCTCAAGGAAGCAGGAAGAGCTACTTGTACCCTTTTGTCTGGTTCACTGCAAGCCCTTGCAAAGCCAGATACAATCTAGCTGAGATTTATCATGTACCTTCAAGTACCAGGGGGCAATATGAGGAAAGAATAACAGATGTATCCATGTGTATAGTATCAAGTGGGAAATAACTCTGAGAAATGTTTTGCATTTAACTTTAAAACGTTAAGAGAATCACTTGAATGACTGTCAGACAGAAGGTCATTCAGTCCTTGGAGAAAGAAGGAAAAATGTCCTGTGTTATGACTGGAGATAGCTGAGATACAGATGGTACTTAAAGCAAGCTCTCTGACCCTGAGCTCAAAATCTATATTGAAACTGACTCCCAAACCTAGATGGTTTTTTTTAGTCTAATAGGGATGTGTGACTTGCAAGATGGTGTGTATTTATACATTAGAATCCAGGAGAGCTCTGTATGAAAAATTACTACAGACAGTGCATGCCAAGCATCTTTCTTCCTATGCATATCTAATAAATCCCCTTCTATAAAAGTTGAACTTTTTTTCTTACATGCCATAATGTATCTTGATATTATGTGGACACATATGGGAAGTGAAGGGATACAGATTTTTCCAAGCCTGCAAGGAGCTTTTCAGGACCAAGCAAAATTGCTGTTGTTGCATTCAGAGAAGTACAGAACTTTTTTCCAGTTTCACCTCGTATCCTGTGAGTTGGGAATGAGCTCTGGTGGTAGTTTAGCTGACAGTGACTGGTATCCCTAGCATCCTACCAGCTCTTAAAAGGGCAGAATGAGAAGCAATTGGTAAAACAGAAAGGGCTAGTACAGGGAAACAGCACCATGAAAGACTGTTCATGGAGGAAGCTCAGTTGTACTGTCTGCAGGAGCGGTGAATCAGATGCCTTACAAGAAATGTCAGCCTGAAATGTTACAGTACAAAATGCTGCAGAGCCAAAGCTCAGGAGGTTGCCATTGAGCAGTGTAAGAAAAACAGCAACAAAACTATGTGGTCAAAATCTCAGTGCTGTATACGGGGACCTGTACGCTTAACAGCTGACACTGTCAAGGTCGTAAGACAGAAACTGTAAATGGTCATTGCAGTAGTCAAATTTCCACGACTAGCATAACCACAGTATTGTCCAGTATTGTATACCAATATTACTAGCCAAGTCATGACCTGAGCTTCCAAAAAAAGGCTATACTCTTTTCTTAGTACTCTGTTTACATCATTACTCTGTTTACATCATCTCCTATTTTTTCTCTGTGTTTATGAGATTGCTCTTCTTTTTATCTTTGCTCATTTTGCTAATAGCACCTCACAGTTTGTATTATGGAACTAGTGCTGTTAAAATTTGCATTATTTTACATATTCTCTTCCACTTTATTTCTTCCACAATGTTGTTTTCACATTGTGCCTTTACACCTTCCGTGTGCAACTGTGAGGATTTTGCTGTTACTTTAAGTGTATACAACTTATTCAGAGAAGTTGTAGTTCAATCAAATCAGTTAATGTTTTCTTTTAAGAACAGTTCTGATGTGCAAAGTTCCAAAACATCCCAGACTGGTCCAAAGAAACTTCACCAGAAAACTTCTTTTACAATTAACGCTTTTTCTGTATTAACAGTTTGCCAAGACTTTTTGCAAGTTATGGACTAAAAGTAGTAAGAAATTGAGTATGTGCTAGACAGCTTGCGTTTTCCAATTAGAAAAAATAGTCTGACCAAGTCAGAAAGAGCAACGCAGAATGAAGGGTGTAAGCAAGCCAAGAAAAGAGTTAGAAGGAATAGGCTAATTATGGAGAATAAAGATTGTTAAGATACTTATATCGGTAATGATGAAGCTAGGATAAAAACCATGTTGCACAAAGATTTTTCTCTTACATTATGTCAGGAGAAAAAGTAAAGAAGATCCTGTGAAAAACACTTTTGTCTGTTTAATTGTTGGAGGAGATGAGAAATTTGATACGAATAATCTCAGTGTTACAATTTGGTAGAGATACATCAATTATGCAAATCAAATACTGTTTAAACTTTTGTTTTGAACAGGATATGTCACACGTAAGGGAGAGAAGAATCTGTCCATCAGAGTGTTGAGTACGAGGCACTTACGCAACACACATTTTGACAACTCTTCCTTTATGCTTACCTCATGTACACTGAAATAGTGATGAGAGATAATAAAAATTCAAAAATTAAGCCTGCAGTGAAAAATTCAGCAAGAAATCTTTGGACAGGGACCAGCACAGCTGGAAGAAATCTGTAAAAGACTCCATGACAGCTGTCCTTTCTTAGGGGCTCCTGATTCAGAATCTGACCAGGCATAGGTGCTCCCAGAGAGAACCTCTTCCGGAGGGTGCCTGATGCGAGTGTCACAGGTGACAGTATCACATGCCATCACAATGGTGAAAGGTTTTTTTGTATTAGATATGGAAAATGGGGAAGGCAGCACTTCTGTAACTCCTAAAGTGATTTTAGCACATACTGTGTGCAAATAGCTTAACAAAATGTGTCCCTCAAACAAGGATGCTGGGTATTGAAAATGCATGTCACCAAGGTAAAAACACTACTTTGATAACATTTAAAATGCTAAATCTAGATATACACATTAAATCCTCTATACATCCTCCTAAAATTGCCGTGAAGAAACCTGAGTGCCCCTGTTGGGATGTAGCATGCTGTATATGGTAGATATATGTAACCCATAGAAATCTGTATATCACCTCAGCCTGAAAATACCATCAGAATGTAATGCAAGAAAAAGCAGTAATGAAATGATGCAGAAATGAGTGATACCAGAGGCCTGCTAATAAAACAATATTATACCTTCTTGGTCAGTATACCTAGTACACCTTACAGAAAATCCTTACTTATGAGGTGCAATATAGACTGCAAGTAGCCATGTGTACAAATATCATCTTGAAAACTACCATTGCGTTGGAACAGCAATTGCACCCACAGTAATTGCTAATACTTACAGCACTCATTAAAACCTATCGTGACTATGTTGTATGTGCCTTTCAGTCTTCTTGGCAGGGTGTTCTGTTTGAGGGGTGATTTGGAAAAGGAACGTTTTCTGAAAAGGACAAAGACAAATTGCTGCAATGATGGGCTAGGGAAAAAATGGAAATGCAGAAATATGATGAGAAACATGATGTTTGGCTTTGCTTCAGTTGCTTCAGTAGTATAGTATATAGCATGTTCAGAACTGCCAGCTTCTGAAAGAATGGAGATTTCAGCATTGTTACAGTATTTAAAAACAAGGCATCTGACAGTGAACAAAGAAAGACCTCAAGATTTTTCAGTCTTGGTAGATCAACAAGATTTGATTACTTAAACTGGCAGTGTTAACACAAATGCCCTTCAGGTATTTTCTTTGGTGTCTTTACGTATTCCATTACTGTAAGGTGTGTGCCATTCCAGAAGTTTATCCTATCTTGCACCACAGAACTGTTTCTAAATTTATACAGCCTGAAGCAGGTGTTGAATTGAAAACAATGTCTTTGTCAAAGAACAATGCGTTGTGTCATAGAAAAAGATATAGTTGATCTTGAGTGCAGGAGAACTAGCTACATAGTAATTCAACTCAGTAAGTCAACTTCTACAGCAAAACTTCTGGTTTGAAAATTTTTGAAAACAGTTTGCATTTTTGGAAGAAGGTACAAGTAAAATATGTCAATAAACAGACAAAAAAGTACTACCTTTAGGTGATATGCCAGTACATCCTTCTGTACATCTACTACCATCCAAATGGTAACACGTAGGAATAGTAGTAACCTGATTACATGGATGTAAAGCATCCCTTCCAGTACCTTATGTTTGACATTGCCAAGTTCCTCTTGCTAAGTAAATCAAAAGAAACATTAAAATGGTTGTTCATATTCCTTGTTAACAATATTAACTCATTGATAGTAATGAACTGCATTGAAGGCTGTGATATACTCTTAACTGTATTGCTTTGTCATGACAAGACTTCTTTCCAATAGAAATGCCTGGTTTGGACTGAAAGGTGACATGCTGACTTTCTGAATTAAGGGCAGAAATGTTCATTTTCATGCTTGATAAGCCATGTTCTATTGCTTTTTGCTGCTGGTGTGTTTACACGCAAATCTTGGTCATGTAAACTGAACGCGTTCTATGGAGTGGAGTATGCAGTTCACGAACAGCCAAACTGAAGCAGCTATCAAAACACTTGAAAATTAGGCTTCTTGAAAGGAAGGAAACTATGGGTTTTTCTTAGCTCAAACTATAGTGAGGGAACTGAAGAGCCAACAAGAAAACATCCTGAACTCATTAATCATAATCGGAGGAAACTTCAGAGGCATCTGTGAGAGTGTTTTATCTATTGATCCACATGGTGGAAAAAGGTGATTCACTAATCCTTTCATCCCAGGAGCTGTGGACAGTGCAGTACAGGTTGAGACATCGCAACAATAGCTGACAAGCTTGACCTCAGATAAGGCCATACATTCAAAAGTTCTTTAGCCAGGAGGTGGATGTGCTTAGTCTGTCTCTGAAGAAGAATTGTCCAGCTTGAGTTGTAAACATTTTGTCTTGTTTTATCCACTGTAAATCAAAATGTTCTCAGTGTTGGCAAAGAAAATAAAGCATTGTTACCTTGTTAAATGAAAAGAACTGAAGGCCAAAGCTTTTCTTCATCATTAAACTTTATTTGGAACATAGAATCATTTAGGCTATAAAAGATCCAACCCTTAACCTAGCACTGCCAAGTCCACCACTAAACTGTGTCCCTAAGCACCACATCTACATGTCTTTTAAATACCTCCAGAGGTGGTGACTCAGCCACTTCCTTGGCAGCCTGTTCCAATGCTTGACAGCTCTTTTGCTGAAGAAATTTTTCCTAATATGCAACCTAAACCTCCCCTGTGCAACCTGAGGCTATTTCCTTTTGTCCCATGACTTGTTTCTTCCATGAAGAGACCAACTCCCACCTCACTACAGCCTCCTTTCAGGTATTTGTAGAGAGCGATAAGGTCTCACCTGAGCCTCTGCTTCTCCAGACTCAACAATCCGAGTTTTCTCGGCTGCTCCTCATAAGACTTGTGCTCCAGACCCATCCCCAGCTCCGTTGCCCTTCTCTGGAGACACTGAAGCCCCTCAATGTCTTTCTTGTAGTGAGGGGCCCAGAACTGAACACAGGATTCAAGGTGCATCTTCACCAGCGCGCAGTACAAGGGGACAATCGCTTCGTTAGTCTTGCTGGCCACGCTGTTCTTGATACAGGCCAGGACGCTATCCATTGCAGCACTTCAGTTGTGCATGGCATCCCACCGTTTTTCCCTTATGTCAACTGTATCATAGTTTTCCTGCTCATCAATGGCTTCCAGCTTCTCCTGTTTGTTGCACACGCTATGTGCATTCCTGTAGATGCACTTTAGTTGGGCTACTGATCCTGCCACCTTTCTCGGAGGACAAGCCCTAATTCCTATTTCTGTGTGAACATTCTGAGGCACTTCCGTGGTTTCTAACACATCAATAGCCCTTGCATCTTTGCTGCTGCGTGGATCTCCATCCCCTACCTCCACTGATACAGCAGAGCAAAGGATCACGCTAGCACACTGTCTGTCATACATTGGCATGCCCCCACCAGGCACTAGCGACCTTGTTTTTAACCCCCTTACCCCTTAAAATCCACTTTAAATCTCTTTTTGTATTTCATAGATCCTGAATGACTCTTGTGAAACCTCTTTAAAATTAAAAATTATCTTCTTGAAAATTGATATCAACTGTTACTTTTCCTATTGATTAGAAAAATCAATGCAGATAAATATAGAAATCATCTAAAATGATGAGCAGCCATTCTGTCAGCTATTAAGCACATACAACATATTCCTCGTAACCAAAACTTTCCATTCCAAATGTGTAGGAAGCAATATGTCACATAAGAGGAAAGGAGATAAGTAAGAGTTAAGAGCACCACTTAACATCTGGTATGTAACTTCTGTAAAGTTAATTTTAGTTAATTAATTATTATCTTGTGAAATATGTAGAATCATAGAATCACAGAATGGTTTGGGTTGGAAGGGACCTTAAAGATCATCTAGTTTCCACCCTCCTGCCATAGGCAGGGACACCCTCCACTAGACCAGGTTGCTCAAAGCCTCACCCAGCCTGGCCTTGAACACTTCCAGGGAGGGGGCATCCACAGCTTCTCTGGGCAACCGGTTCCAGTGCCTCACCAACCTCTCTGGGAAGAATTTCTTCTTGATATCTAATCTAAATCTCCCAGCTTTCAGTTTAAACCTGTTACCCCTTGTCCTGTCACTACAGGCCTTTGTAAAAAGTCCCCCCCCAGTTTCCTTGTAGGTCCCTTCAGGTGCTGGAAGGCTGCAATAAAGTCTTCCCAGAGCCTTCTCTTCTCCAGGTTGAACAAGCCCCAGCCTCTCAGCCTTTCTTCATAGGAGAGGTGCTCCAGCCCTCTGATCATCTCCATGGCCCTCCTTTGGACACACTCCAACCAGTCGATATCCTCCTTATTTTGAAGGCCCCAGAGCTGGACACAGTACTCTAGGTGGGGGTCTCACGAGAGCAGAGTAGAGGGGGAAAATCCCCTCCCATGACCTGCTGGCCATGCTTCTCTGGATACAGCCCAGGATAAGGTTGGCTTTCTGGGCTGTCAGAGCAGCCTTATTGTCTATATGGTAGTCTGCAAATAGCTGGTTCCTGGGAAGGTGGGAAACGCAGCCCTCATGAAAATCGCATTGTTTGGAATTGTGTGATAATTATTTCAAATATAGTAACTTTCTGCTGAAGCTTATGGTTCTTAGTAAGGTTCTTCCCAATACAGAAAGCCTACAGATCTGATGAAATGGTGTACTTTGAGTCACGTATGTATGTCTCTGTAGAAATCAGTCATTATTTTGCTTATGTAAAGCTGCAAGATAAAGAACTTTTGATCATTCAGGTTTTCTAGCATATTGCATCTCCTAGTCATTACCCCTGTATTTCTGTCTCTCTCAGCATGTATTGTAAGCTTCATAGAATCATACAGCCCATGATATGGTTGGCACCTAATTCAGTACAGCTATACATTGCCTCTGAAAAAGAGGTTCTTCTAGGCCTGGCTGGAAATTCATGTCCATCTCTTGAAACTAGCAATTTTGTATGTAAATCAGCTGAGCTCACTGATCTGACAGAAAGTCTTTTTTCCCTTTTTTTAATGAGTTCATTTTCTATCAGATCACTGAGCTGTTCAACTTCCTTCTTTGATTGCACCATAATTAGATTTGAAACAAATGAATAAGCAACTGCATATGATGCAAGAAAGATGGGTAAGAATAGAATAGACTAAGAGTGAACTACATAGATTTGCTAGCATAGTGTATAATGAAACTACACCTTTACTTGTCTATCTGTAAAGTCTTGTAGTCAAAGCAAGAGTTAGGAGGTTCGCACTGGCTTTACTATTGCAATCAATTTTCCTCTTTCATCCTTTCATTTTACATGTGCCCTTTTTTGTCTAGAGATGGTGAAGTGTCAATAACCCTTCAAATTATGGTAACAAGGGAAAATACTGCCAAAAAAACATTTACCATACCCTTAATCTGATTGGATTTCCTTGTGATAACAATGAACCAAATTATATTATGGAAACAAAGAAAATGTTTTTCTGACAGGATCCCATACAAATACTACTATTTATATTCTACTGTCAGCGTTTACCCTGTGTAGCAAAGTTCAGTGTTTTTTTCCGTGCTGTTAGAGGTTTGTCTCATAAAAATGTTTTAGGTTTCACCCTATCCAAATCACTGTACACAAGTAACCCTGAGTACTCTAAATCAGATACAAAGTTTGCTGGCCTTGTTCCATGCCAAAAGAGTGCATGATTTCCATTCAAATAAACCGCTTCATGATGGATCAGCTTCATGATGACTTTAATTATCTATCTGACAATGTTTCAACCTGGATTTACCAGCCAACTGTTCATAAGAAAGAAAAGTAATAATAAGTGCACCAAATCTTTTTAAGGTTTGATGTTTCAGAATCACAGAGATGTGATGGTTGTCACTGTAGAAGGAATAGTCCTAGAGCAAACTAAAACCATGGCACATTTTTGGATTATTAAAGAAATGGACATTTTTCTTGCCAGTCACTGATTTTAGATGTTGTAATCCTGTATTTCCGTAATAAACTACCCATGTTTGATAAGTTGTTTAAGACTGGGAATAGGGAATGTGCTTGCATTTTCATAGTCATAGTTTAACCTAGATCTGTACTTTTCTTACTGTTCATTTCCACTGTGGGGACCAGTAAAAAATGTTCATGCTTTGCTTCCAATTTCTTGGAGAGTGATAACTGTGTTAGAATTGTCATGGTTTACACAAATCAGTAGATATTGGACAGATTTAGTAGAGACTGCACTTTCACAGTTCACGTCTCTGCCAAAAAGAGACATGACACTGAAGAGGACCTTGTACTAACAAAATTCATGTCGTGGCTATTTGTGAGAGAGTAGCAATCCTGTTTTAAATTACATCTGTGCACATAAAATCTATAATCTCTACTATCCCAATGGGAATTTAGACTACACCCTCTAGTATTATAAATCAAGCAGCTTTGAAATTAATGAAATACATTTTTAATGGTTTAAAATACTATATTATGGACAGTATGAATTAGATGCAAAGGACAAGTTGACTAGCTCAATTTTCATTCCTTTAAAACTTATCTCAGGATACCATTATATGCTACACCTAGCAAGGCTTTCCATTTTATTGATCCTCTTACAATGTCATCTATTTTGATTTAAACAAAGGTTAGGAATACATTAATTGTTGCTGAAAATATATTCATACCTTTATTTTAAGCTTCCCAGTGATTTTGTTGTATATTTTTCAAAGTAATGAAGATATTTTCTTGATTTGTTTTGCAACACATGACACAAGGGAAAAATAATGGCTTAATCATCTTAGAAAAAAAAAGAATAGTAGCAACATTTATAAATATATTAAAGGAGGAAAATATTTGGAAAATATCTATTAAAATATATTTCCCTTGAGGAAATACAATATCAGCTTGCATGATTAATTTGCAGCATCTTAAGGATTCACTGAAACCCATCTTAAACTTCTTTATGTGATCAATTCCATTTTATTGCTGTGAGATTTATGCAATAAAGCAAATAAATGGTTGATTTATATCGCTGTTCCACTTGTGTGACAAAGCATAAGACAGAAAGGATGAAGGGAGATGAAACTAACTGATGTACAGAAAAGAATTGATTGTGTGATAACGTTGTTTAGATTTGTGAAGATAGTTATTTTAGACTATTTTGTTGTTGTTACTTTGAAAGTGTTCCTAACGTATCAGGCACACCAAATAGATGATTCCATGAAAATTATTATTCTTGCAGTCAAACTTGGGTATCATGTATACGTTACGTAGTCCAAATATTTTAGAAAGTTCAAAACTTCTGCCTTTTGAACAGGCAGAATTCTGCCTTCTCTGTTTAGGTCAAGAGTACATAGTGCAATGGAAATATCCTATAAGCTTCCTGTTGTCCAATGTGCCTGACCACTAACCTTGTCCAAGACACTGATAAAAATGTTGTGTAGGACTGGTCCCAGTACTGAGCCCTGGGGAACATTAATCATGTGAGCACAATGAAATTTCACCAAAACCAGTTGGGTTTTTTTTATACAACATGAATGATAAAAACATTCTCGCCATGCAGGAAGTGCTATTCAAAAGCACAGAGAAAGTTTTGGTACATCTGCTGCCCTTGATAACTACTCACCCACAGCATAAATGCCTTAAATTTCACCTTCCTTCTTTCTAAGAGCAAAATAAATGAATGGATATGGCTGAACCTAGGAGGAAAGGGTTTGAAACATTTTAGGTTTGGTGTTTTTTCCTTTTTAAGATGTTTTGAAGCTTGTCTTAGTGGTTAGTCAGCCATGCACCATTTATACCTTTAATTTTTCATCAGGAGTTACATGATTTCCATTTACTTCCATGGGATCAACACAAGGCTATGTGCTGATGCAGTGGTTGGAGTGATGGTGCTTTTCAGGATCATAGATTGTCTCTCAGTCACCTCCTGTCTGTCCTATTGAGTGGGGATCTTTCGTTCACCTCATGGGCATTAAACTAGTGGGCAGCACTGGGCCCCAAATTAGCATTAGGAATAAATTAGGGGTTGATTGTGTCATAATATGAGATAGGCCTCGGTGACTGGGAAAGCTGCGTGAATTTGGAAGGTTCTGTAAGAGGCGCTGTGCCACATACCAGCGCCTTCTCATGTCCCTGGGATGCACCACAGACAGGCACTACTTTACTTCAGGCAGCTGTAGGCGACAGAACAGTACTCATTTCCTTTTCTGCAGTATAGCCCGTCGCCAGTTGATGGCAAAGGAGACAGAGCTGAGACTCCACTCCTCCCACCCATTTTTGTGTTTGTTACAGGTAAGATGTGATATAAAGCATCCATTTATGTCTCCTCGTGTTTGGAGCCGAGACGTGAATCAACCTGCAGGTGTCATGCAGGAGTAGCACATACCCTGTGACATCTAGAGCAGTTTAAAAGTTGCATTGCAAAAAAAGGTGTTTTAGATGCTACACCCAGTCCAAGGGAAAGAAGTAAATGTTGGGGGATTTTTAAAATGTTATTGTTTTAAAAGTCAGAACGAGATTACCATCAGAAGTTGCCAGCCCCTCTTTTTACAGTCCCTTCCCCTTGTATTTTCAATGACTTATTTTTCATTACTACAGGCAATACAGAACAGATGCTACAGAACTGTATTATTCTGAGATCTAACAAATATCAGGATCATACTAGCAGTAAGACAGAGTATGCATTAGTGGGTCGTAACTGTAGTCCTCAGAGAGTATGATACATTTATGAAAGTTTCTGTCATTTTTTTGTCCCATCTTAGTATTTCCAGAACATCTTATAGAGCTTGTCAAGAGCATCTGCTTGAGCTCTTCGAGAGCAGGACTGACTTAGGCATTCCAGTCAGTCCTGCGTGCCTACAGTGCAGGCTCTGCTGTGAAAAACATCTGCAAAATGGCTTTGCCGATTTCCACTCCATGTGCTTCACTAATTCCAAATCAAGTTAACTTCATTAAGAAAACTAGGTCTCCTTCTGAATTCATTCTTGGTGAGAAACATCTCTTGTGAAGACATCCTTCAAGACAATGTGGAGGCTGAGACTGGTGAGTGGTGAGAATGGAGAGAAGTGCAGTAGGAGATCTGCTTCCTCATCATGTGCAAAACCTGCCAGCATTCCTTGCTCCTAGGGTAGACATTCCTCTTGAATCTTGTGATTCAAGCTGTATTTATCATATTTACACTGGAATGCACCTGCATGAGTTTTACTGAGTAAATATGCTGTTACGCTACAGCATTCAAATTGTTCAGGATCATTTTAAAAAGCAATTTAGGCCCATGGGGACTAGAACCTGTTCAGCTGTATTCACTCTGACATCCTTTTCATCATTCCTGAGGAATATAGCCCATGGTCGATACAGAGGTGAT
Source organism: Rhynochetos jubatus (assembly GCA_027574665.1). Taxonomy (NCBI): domain Eukaryota; kingdom Metazoa; phylum Chordata; class Aves; order Eurypygiformes; family Rhynochetidae; genus Rhynochetos; species Rhynochetos jubatus. The sequence goes on from CM050652.1 coordinate 18,465,793, forward strand.
CTCTTTCTAACAGCACGGTCAAGAAAGTGTATTTAAAATGGTTTTCAATAGATTTGGTGTGGTGATTAAGGAACAAATGTTAATGGAAACAGATTACCAGAGGGACCTCACAGGAAAATAGGATTTCTTGAACAGAACCGTGCTTTACTTGAATCCTCTAGTGCAATATATTTGTGCATATGCTGTTCCTGTTTTATTGATGAGGCTTAAATCCAAGACTGTGTTCAAGAAATATCCTGCCTAGTACCTTTGGTCCTTGTCATTTTATAAGCAACCTATTTGTTTATTTATAAACAACCAGTAAAGTTGCTTACAGGCATGTCTTTTTACTTCTGCACCCACCCAGAGGTGTGCCTAATGTGACAAAACTGAGCAATTTAGTGCCTGTCTCGTAGCTAAGTGTGTTTGATATCCACCAAGTGTTTATGCCCTCACTTAAGAGATCACTGAGGTTGATCCAGTGCATATTAATACTCTGAGCTTCTACACAAAGCACTGAATCTAAATGTAATTTCCTCAAAAAGCAGAGCAGGAGAAGGATGCACCATCCACCTTTTTAGAACAGTACCACAGAGGACTCAAAGTCAAAGCCAAAATCCAGTTCCTCAGGAGGTTTCATGGAATCTGAATGTCATTCCACAGGTTAACAGCCTGGGGACTGATAGTTCTGAGAACCTCTGAGGTTTTGGGCTGTCTACACTTCTACAAAGTCACTTTATCAGAAGTCAAGTATTCTGCTCTACCTCTCCCTGTGCAAACTTTTTGCATGTAGTACACGGAAAGCAGAAGATTGTAGAAGATTGATTCTCACCAAGCAAGTGGCTGGTCTGCTGCAATTTATTCGTGTGCAAGGTAGTTCCCACAGCTGCCACACTGCTTCACTACTAGGAGCTGCAGTTCTCGGTGAAGAAAAGCAGGCAGGCGTCCGCCGTCAGTGGAGGTCTGCACATGGCATGCTGGGGTTAATTAACTGAACCCTTAGGCATTGTGGTTAGACCGAATTAAAAATAGTTACTGATGAGGCAAGAAACTGGTTGTGTTTTATTCTTTTTTCAGTGCAGGAATTGAAATCTTTGTCTCTAGTCTAGAGTTAAGGTAAGGGAGAACAAACACTAAACCTTTCTTGTTTTAGACATACCACTGTGCTGCCAGGAACATTGTGAGGAAGAGGGAGAACATGATGCTGCAACCTAGCACCAGGATGTTCTTTTGAAGGGAATCTTATTAAAAAAAAAAGAAAGGAAAAAAAAAAAGGAAGAAGAAACTACTTGAGCAGTTCTTTACACATCATCTGATTAAAAATAGACCTGAATCTGTGAACAGGTTGACATTGCGCTGTGAGACATCCACCAAAGAAGTACTAAACAGAACCTGCAGACTCACACAGTTCAGCTGAGTGCTTCTCTGATGTAATAAAATTTTATAACTCTGCTATGCTAACAGCCCTACCACTTCCAGATACTGCACCTAAAAATCTCCTTAGTCTCCTTATCTTTCTGTGATTTAAAGCATTACAGAAGTGTAGAAGTGTATGCCTTACTCCCTCTTCAGAATCCCAGTGAATAACTTTCTTTTCAGTTCAAAGGTGACAGCTTTGAACCATGTTGAAGGTAAAGTGTGGCCGCTAGTTATGTTTTAGATATTATCACAGACCATAGGCGTTATTTGTAGACAGGAGTTGAATTGTGAGGATACAATCTTTGTTCATAGTGTTGATCAGTCATAAATCAAGAGCTTTTTATTATAGATATTAAACAGCAGAAAGTTAATCAACAACTAAATAATGACATTTATTTGGCAAAAGGACCAAGAACCATTTATTTTGATTATTTGTCATTTTGTAAGCCTTAAGGACTTATCCAAGAGTTCATTTTATCTTCCTTATCTTAAGATTGAAACACTTCTTTCCCTTATCTCACAAACTTGCCAGACAGAAGTGTTTGCCACACTTTTCACTTTAGAACACTGTATGTTAGGTTTTCTATGAGCAGAATATCCTTTACAGAGATGTCTGGGAAATAAGCCAGTTATAATGGTCTCAGGAGAATCTGCAGGATTGCAGAAAAAAAAAGAAAAAAAAGCCCCTTACATTTAAATACATGAATGTCTCAAATTAGCACAGCAAATGGCAATTGACAGCTTTTGATGAATCTTGGCACTAATTCCAGATCAAACTATGAGGCTTTAAATCAAAATCTATTTATCTCTTTGTTGACATTAATACAGATCTGAATCTGTAGCTTCTGAATTGTGTCTACTTATAATCCATATCCTTTTTTTCCAAATGTTAATGCTGTTTGTGTGTTTTGGGTTTACTGGACAAAAGTATATCTCAAAAGTAAGCAAAGCAGTGTCATTGCTAGGAATGATAGAATCATTTACAAGTCACTCTGTTAATTCGGACGGCAAAGTGCTCAATTGCCGTTTATACGTGCTTGGCCGTGTGTGCCTGGTCTATCTTTGAGAAAGATGACCTCTGGCAAATACTGACAATTTTTTTATTTATTTATTTTCTATCTGGAGTCAGCCCAAAGCGTTCCAGATGTCAGAGCTCTGACTTACCATGGTGCCAGATTTTGAACAAATATTACCAGGAACAGAGCTTATTGGTGGAATATGCAGATACTGTACTATTTATAGAACATTGGTGTAATCAGATATCAACATAAGTACACCTTTAAATGGAAATCATGGTGAAAAGGTCTTCTATTACCTTTTGATATAGCCTTTCTGCATTTTGAAAGTCTGTATGAAGAACAAGTAATATAGGTTAATTAAGCATACCTTGTCAGAGTAAGTTTAAATACTTGACTGTGGATACACTGTAAAAAAGTGAACCCTCTTCACCTCTACATTTTCGTTAGATAGTGTGCTGGTGTGGAGTCTTTAAAAGAGAAGGGAGAAGATCCAGGAATAGTTTCAAATTCTCATGAACCAAATCAACAAAGAATCAGGGCAATAATTAATAGTATTTGTTAGAACTTTCTCTTCTTTTTGACACTGAAATATTTTGATACTTTTCATTTTGGAGTCCAAAAGAAACTTTCTATTTTTATCACATTATTTCTCGTTTTCATTTCTCTTACGACATTTATTTATGGCTTATCAATAACAATTATAATGTATTTCATTGCTACTGATGTGTTATATTAAGATGTATTGATCAAATAAATTTTTAGGTATACATTTTGTTTTGTGATTTTCTTATTTTTAAGTTCTTAGGCCCTAATGCTACTTAACACTGATTAAAACATCTAGATCAAAGTGACCACCGTCTGTGCTGTAATGAGAAGAAGCTAAGCATCGAATGTACTAATTAGAAAAGCACCTGTTTTCCTATTAATATCTTAGGCTGAAATATTTTTTCTAGGAAGATGAAAACATCATCTTATCTTTAGAATTTTCATAGCATGCAGTTGTTTATTAAAAAAAATCCCAAAACAAAACAAAAAAAAAGGAACATTTTTTTAAAATATATAATAAAAAAAAAGAACTAGTGACATCCAGATTCGTTCCTCTATATAAAGCACTTATCAGTTACATGACTTCAGAAACTAGTTGCTGTTAGCGTTCTCCACCACCAAGGGAAAGACATAGGTCCTTCCAAAAGGTAAGGTTTCCTTTCATTTACATGATAAAAGCAATTATATTTTTGCCTCAAAGACTACCAAGCTATACATTTTTAGAGCATTTGATATGATGTATTCTAACTGCAGGTACCTAAATAAGATAACCAGGATATGTGTAGATAGTTGCAATATGCGCTGAAAAAATCTCTGTTGCCACCTCAAAATGTCTGGTTTTCCACAAAAAGAGTTCTTGACTAACAAAATCCTAAGTTAGGTTTTTAGCTACCCAAAGGCCAAGGGGATAGTTGTTAGAGCCAGGTTTTTATTTTTCAGATAGGAGTATTTTATAGTTCGTCCATAGCACAGGTAACTCCGTGACACTGTAAATAAGACATCCTAGTCAGTTCTTACTAACAAGTGATGCTAATTATTTAAGTAATAAATGCCAAAATTAATAGTATATACTCATAACAATGTATCCTGTTACACAGTACTACTCCTGGCAAAATGAGAAAGTAGTTGATTCTCTTCAAAATAAAAAGTTCAACTTTTTTAAATGCCTTTTTTTCTTAAGCAAAATTATTTAAAATCATTTCTCCATGTTCTTGCACCTATTGAGTCTAGCAGTGTAAACCACTTTATGAACAGAGTTAACCATTGTGTGTAGAGGAGAGCTGCAGCTAAGCCTTACAAACAGATGTGACTGCTGGGGCACATTTTATGCTCGTACCTTGCAAGGCTGTCTTTCAGTAGCACTTTCCTGCTTATGTTGTCATTCCCACAGTGGTCCCTGTGAATCTTACAGAATCTGTGGAACACACCCACATTGTCTCCCACACAGAACAGATTTCCTCTCCTACTTTAAAAAAAAAAAAAACAAAACAATAAAGCTTCTTTTTCCCATTTCTGTTTAATTAGTGGAAAAAGGGACAATGTCAGAGAAACACATACTATTCTTTTTTAATTTATGCTGATACAACGACATCTCCAAAAACCTCATAGCCTAAGCCAAGGCCTGTTCCAAGGATAATGTACAGGTCTCCTTCTGACAGCAGCATCTCAAACCATATGATGTTATTTGTGCATTAGTCCTGCTCTACGTGGCATGTAATTCCTGACCTCAAAGGAAAGATTGATCAGGACTTCTTCCATCTGATATTTATGAAATGTTGCCTAGCATGTCTGGCAGAGTCAGTAATACATTTTCCTCTTTTTCTGTTTTGTCTCTTGTTTCTATAGCATCTGAGTTTTGTGTGATTTCTCATAAAACATTCTCAAGTTTCACCCACGCAGGCCATCTGGACTATAGTTAATATTTTAGGACCTATCCCCTTAACTCTGATGTACTTTCTTGTAACTGCTAAAACATGGTGATATCTCTTCCTTCTGTCTTGAGAACCTCCCCCTCACAAACCCAGACAGATCAGAGGAACCAAGGGCTTGATACTGCCAGCAGCTGAAGTCTTTCAAATTTCTGTTTTTTCAAATCTGAGAAAATTTATGATGAGAAAAAGAAATCTGTGAATTCTCAGCAGCAAAAAGCTTAATGTAGTGAAAAGAGTAAAGTCCTAAAGTATAAAATATTATATTAAAAAATAAGTTTCATGTTGGTAATTCCTGGAGTTGGTTTGTTGCATTAGCTTCTGAACTCAAAAATGGTACGGTGATGAATGGCGCAGGTACTGTGTGATCCACCACACTGGATTCAGTACTGACGTTGTCAATACTGTATCTTGATCTGTGTCTTCACCTGAAGCTTATTTGCTTTTCAGGTTCATTGCATTTCATCTGAGTAACTCCTTTATGAACCAGAAAGGTTCCTTCCACGCCTGTGATTGAAACAAGTGAGGAGCAGAGGACTTGCATTTTACTCTGATTTAACCCAGATGTCTCTCTTAAATAGCTCAGTCATTTTTCAAGTATTCTCAGGGTCTGATGTTACTATTTGTCATTCTTATAATGTGAAAACAAGCTTGAAAGATAACAAAGGTAAGGCAAATATTTCTAAGAAACAAATTGACAGCTCTCATAACACTTGTAATGACATGTGCTTAGCGTATTAAGACGCTTATCTGTGATCCCATCCTCCTGAACTCCTAGGATGTGTGATCACTGTAACGACATTTCTGTCTTAAGGATGTACCCACACAAATGTTTCATGGTCTGTCTCGTATCCTTAGCTAACTGAACCGTGATTGCTTGCTTCTTAGGCACCGGGACTGATGACAAGATGGGTATCTTATTCCCTGTCATTTGCATGACTCAGCCCAGAGGAAATGCTCAGTCACAAGAAAATGGTTTGGGCAGTGATGTATGTGGAGTTACACTGGGGTCTAGTGGGTCACTCATGCCCAAATGAGGCCCACTGAGTCAGAAGCAGGAGCTGCCTGGGACTCTTCAGCTTGAGAAAAGAGAATAAGGGCAGAATTTAGTTCCCTGAACTCCTGGGCAGCCTAGATGTTCTAAGAGTCTAAGGTGTGTTCTGGAGCGCAAATACGCGACCTGAGACCTTTCGAATCAGCATCTGGAGATCAGGGGAGATGCCCAAGGATGTCCCACAGGCACTAAGCATCTGTGTTTAGGCAGAATTGAACTCTAGATTTTGTTAAACCTGAGATCTCACTTTATCATCACATATAGACACCTAAATTTAGATCTCATAATCACTGAATATGATCTAAGGAGATCGTGATAATGGGGAACTGAAGGGCTGTCATGTCAAGGAATCTGTAAAATCTGACTGAGAGAGGTTACTACAACATAAGGGATTCACCCCACTTCTGTGAGAGGCACATGAAATTAGATGAGGTGATAGGGTTCTCCGAGACTGATATCTCTCTGTGTCGAGAGAAGATAAAATTCACTTCCTCTCCTGCTCTCTGAAAGCCGTATTGCAGATGCTTTTATATAGTTGTCTTGTGTGTGTGTAAAATTTATTGTAAATTATAGAAAATTCCTTGACATTTGCCACAGTTTATTTTTCCTCTTTTGTTGTTTGTTTTCAGTCTACTGCAGAAATCTGATTACCACAGCACTACTTGCCAAAATATCACAGAAACGGGGTGGGGAGAGTAATGGTGATCTTGCCAAAGAATTTAGATCCAACATGCCGCACAGTGTACAGAGTGCTCTGCCCCCAGTAGACAGTGACACGCCGATTGGTTGTTGGACTGCTGCATTGTATGCATCCCTAGTTTGTCTTAGGTTTGAATATATTTGCACTGTTAATCAGAATGCTACACAGTATAATGCATGTAGGTCTGCTTTACCACTAGGGGATTAAAAATGTTTTAATTGGCTAGTTTGGGATAATGATCCTTAAATTTCTTGTCTCATCCTTCTTCCCAGCTTTGTCATAATCATGCAAAACTTAAAACTGGAGGACAAGCAGCATAGGTGTACTAAAGGATATATTAGTTCAGATCACAGTAATATACATAACAAACAAAGTATCTCCTGAAAGAAAGTACAAGAGGACTTGAAAGTCTATAAGATACAGATATATAGTCATCAAACAGCGGATCAACATGTGTTGCTGTATGCAAAATCCTTGACTGCTGTCAATTTTCCCCTTACCCTGTTGAGAAATATCTTCCTCTCCCCAAATCTTGAAGAAAATACTTTGTTAAGTCACTACATTTTCCACTGTCCTTTCAGAATGTTTAAGTTAGAATGATTGAAGGATCTCTACAAAACCTTGTTAGTAATCTGATACAAGGAAGGAACGTAGACTTTTTAAGGAATGTACATTTCACATTCCTGAAGAACCTTATTGTGTCTGTGGTGAGGTGTTTGAGAGGTTTTTCACATTTTATAATGCATCTTTGAGGCCAGGAACTAAATCTCATGAGCCTGTTAACAAGGATGCAACGTTCTGTTAGGCTGGGAATTTTTGGTTTTGCACTGAAAGTGAGTAGAACCAAGGTTTAAAAAGCTAAACTAATTTGTGCTGATACATGCCTGTGTTGTTTTCCAGGTGTGTATTAGAGCACTGTCTAGGAAAAATTCTGTTTTAGAAGAATTTACCTTTAGAAAATGTGCACTTTTTTCCAGTGGGCTTAAGGACTAAAAGCAGTGATAGGCTTTCTTCTACTTATGTGTCGACATACATTTGAGCTTTGTTGAAGACCACACTTGCTTTTCAGTGTTTGCAGTGGATACCTGTATGTTATTTGTACAGAAGAATGCTATGTATGTTCTTGCTTTTATTTTCGAACAGTGCTGTGGTAGAATAAAAACTCTCCTGCAGTCTTCTTTGACCCACATATTCCTCCTCTACTCCCACTCCCCACAGTTAAACACTTACTGCTTTCTGTTCAAGTCATAGACAAAGGCTAAGCAGAGTAATTTTGAATACCGGGATTTATTTCCCATACACAGCATATTTATAAAGGTTGCTTCTTAGAAGTCATCTACTGTGCTACAGTGCTTTCTGGAATGATGCGAAACATGACTGCTTTCTTAAGCAATAAATTGTCACATGGAATACAGAAAGCAGACATAGTATCTCTCGCTGGTGAACACTGACTATTCAGTTCCTTCCCTAGTAGCTGAACTTCCTATTCAAAGCTCATGCTTTGTAAGTCAGAATTATCTCTTTTAATGGATGAAATATCTGATCTATTCCATCTATAAACATGTTGCCTTTTCAATGTATTATTCATTTAAGTTTAACTCTTTTCACAATCAGGCTTAGGAAATCACTGTTCCAATTTTTATTCTGAGTGTGAGACTAACCTTGCTCCAGACCAGCTGCCTGTCAATCAGATGTCACTCACAGGTGCCCCTGAACAATCTTCTCCTCTAATTAGAGAAGAAAAAGTAAGAGTTAGGTTGGTCTGTGGACATTCAGCACTGACTGATGTGGGTTGTTGAGTTTTTTTCCAGCAAGTAGACTGGCAAACTTTAACTATGGGCCAGACTGTTTTTAAACTTTATAATTAAAACTCACTTCACCCTCTTCATGTGGTATTCTTCTGTTGGGGCAATACAAGCATTGTTTTATGGAAGATCATTATACTTAATAAATTTTCATTAGTACACAGAAATTTTTCAGGCTTTTTTTTCACAATAAGGTTTAATGTTATGTCTTTTTTAAGATTTGTTAACCTATAAACAGTATGCTTTTGATATAGGTATGAATATTCAAAATTCAGTATACCTTAAAGTACTACAGTTAAATAAAAATAGATTCTTAGATGCATTGGTGATTCTCCTACCTTAGAGAAAAGTCTCAGGAGCTGTAAATCCAGGTTATTTATTCAGTACCCTGAGGAAAGCCCCTGGCTATTCTTATACACTTTCAATCGTGCTAATATTGCAGTTGTGCTTTTTTGAAGAGTAAAAGGGAGGCAGAGAAGTATTCATTTTTCAAGTTTACCGTTCCATGCCAGTTACAAATCTTTCTTAGTCTTACCTGCTTCTAAGCTTCATATAGGTGCACGCCTCCAACCATTTTAAAAGAGCAATAAGAAATCAGATACAATTGTGTTACTTGCTCAAGGCCTTTAGCTAGACTTATTTTAACTGTGTTTGTAGTTTACCCAGCACCAGAGATGAAAACGCTCCGTTTTACATTGTTACGTCTTACAAGAGGCGTGATGCTCTTTATCGTTCCCTTTTTCTATCCATGGTGCTTCCAGAAGCTGACTTTAGACTTTCTTGGGGGGCAGAATGAGACATGCCTGACTCTTTTGTTATCCACAATAGCTCTAAATGCTACTTCAGCCAAAAATCCCCCATGATCACCTTTGTGCCCAAGGGCTTTCAGTGTTCTGAACACAGATATTCTTGCTGCCATCTCTTCTGCCGCCTCCGTTGCTTTCCCTTAGCGTATGTTCAAGCTTACATTCCCACATATGCCTGCCTAACCCTGCACTCCTAAACACGAGTCACCTACACAACCCGCGGGCAAATGTATTTCAGCTGGGTTACAACACGTAGCTCTAACATTTTCATTCATGGTGAGGATTATCTAATTGTATTAACAGTCCCACTGCCTTCACTAGTATTGCTTATGAAGTAATGGGAAATTCAGTAGAAGGAAGGAGTGCATAATCTGACCCAGCACATTACAAGATCTTGTAAGTTCAAAAAAGGTAATATGAGACAAACAGGATTTTTACAGAAAAGGAAATTAATAATCAAGATTATATTCTTGGCAGGTGATCGGGGAAGTTGAGAAGATAGGGCTAGGAGTGTAATGTATGGGAAATAGCATTTTTTTGGTTTTGGTTCTGGACAGATTATTGATATTAAAAAAATGTTGGAAAAAATCTCATTTGCAAAGAGTCTCAGAGCTGGAATAAATACTCCTTTCTGTGTCTGACTTCAGTTGTAGAAGTGAAAAAAACCACACCAGTGGGTGTTAAAGAAAATGCATGTTCTTCTAGAAGGTGGCTAATAATTGGATTCTGCTATCTGTATGTCAGGAATGCTGCTTCCTTGGAGTGCAACACAGGGCAGCATAGCTGTGTATACACCACCTAATATGCTAGGCTGCTTTTTGTAAACATTCACCCGCAAGCACAGACACTAAATTTGACCAATCTTATTATTCCTAGTTCTGCAGGTATTACAGTTTTAACGCTTGAAGATGTCCTTCCTGTGGCTAGCTCAGTGAGACAGAATACAGCACTACTAAGTATAGTAGCTTCCATGCTTCTTTTTCTTATTCCTAATAGCTGCAGACACTTTAAAGTTAGATTAACTTGTCCTTTTCTGAAGACTAAACAGTTCAATTTGCATATATGAACAGCATGGAGAAAGGAGGAGAAAGGGAGGAAAACAGAATAAATTTTCAGGGGACTATGGGAGTTCTCATAAATGCAACAGGTCATTGCTACTGCTTGGATCATCACCAGAAATTTACATTTTTATTCCCGTAAAGCATGAGGTATCTTGCAAGGCAGTGTAAGGTTTTCCTTGGGCATTTTAATGCTTTTATATCTTTCTTTCTGCATTATACATGCTTAGTTATTCAGGGACCTAGAACAGACAACTGCAGAAGCAGAGGGGAAAGACATGCTTTTTGTCTGACTTGCAGTCCGTTGGTACAAGGTTTAGAACTGCTTTCATTATGAGTTGATTTGTGAGACAGAAAGTGGCCAGACATACATCCGTCTGTGTGAATTATCTCTGTGCAAGGTGTTGTGAGGTTTGTGGGTTTGTTGTGTTGGTTTTTGGTTTTTGTTTTTCCCATATAATAATACCAGAAGAAAAGAAAAAAAAAAAAAGAAAACCACCAAAACTCAAAGCCATTTACTCTGTTAGGTGTTACACAGAATCCTGACACTCATGGGGGCATTTTTAATACAAGAGTGGAAGTATGAAATACACAGTTTAGACAAGTACTTCAGCTGTTAGGCAACACTGAAACGTCTTTAATATGACCAATTACTTTATAGGCATTCAGAAAATTTACAGAAATCGGTACTGAAAAGATGATAGGTAGTTGAGAGTTATCATCACAGTATACCAATATAATTTCAACAGGCAGTAATGTTGTGCTGGTTTTGGCTGAGATACAGTATATTTTCTTCATGGTAGCTAGTATGAGGCTATGTTTTGGATCTGTGCTGAGAAGGATGTAGATAACACTGATGTTTTAGTTGTTGCTAAGCAATGTTTATATTAAGCCAAGGACTTTTTTCAGTTTCTTATACTGCACCCTGTTCCCAGCTTCTTGTAGAGAAGAAGCTGGGAGAAGACACAGCCAGGACAGCTGACCAAACTGACCCAAAGGATATTTTATGCCATAAGACATTATGCTTGGTGTATAAGTTGGGGGAGTTGATCAGGAGGCTCACACTGTTCAGGGACTGGCTGGGCATTGGGCAGTGGGTGGTGAGCGGTTGTATCACTTTTTGTTTTGTTTTTCCTTTACGTTTAGTAGTAGTATTTTTATTACATATTATTAGTAATAGCAGTAGTAGTAGTACCTTTTTTCTTAAATTTCATTTATTTTCAATTACTTAACTGTCCTTATCTCAACCCACAAGTTTTCTTATCTTTTTCCTCCAATTCTCTACCCCAGCCAATGGGGTTGGGGGGTGGGGTGGGGAGGTGAGCAGGCAGTTGTATGGTGCTTAGTTGCTGACTGAGGCTAAACCACAACACATGTAAAAGCACTCGGCTGCTATAGCAAAAAAAAAAAAAAAATTGGACTTTGGTTCACTCTGACTTTCACTTTTATTCTAAAGATAGAGAGTGGAAACCAGATGAAACTGCTAAAGCTTTACCAGGCTTGGTATGGAATTGTTGGTATTTATGTGTACTCCATTTAAACTAAAAGGTCAGGCCAGACACGCGTGAAACTCAGTCCTGACTCTGAAATTATTTGACGGTTAAAGTAAGCCTGGCACAATTTCCTGGTTTGTGATGAGAAATTAAAACATTTTGTCAAGAAATTAAATCCTAGTACGGTACTGAAAGACAGAGGGGTTTGGGTGGGTTTCTTTTGGTGGAAAACCTGTGTAAGTCAGCAAAGCACCACATATTCCCATCGTCTCAAGGTGACTTGCATAATTTGTTTCCTGTGTCTTTGACAATAGGAATGAACCAAAGAATTATTTTCTTTTGTGTGCCATTAGTGCTGTTCCTTATTCTTCTCTCTCCAGAGTAAGACACATTAAGTGGACTGTGTTATAATTGCTCTAACCCAAAAATGCTCAGGACATATTCAAGCCATCCAAGAACTGTAAGAAGATACATACATGGTCATATGAAATGTATTGTTTCTTATGCTTGGATTATCTATTAATATGCAGTCAGGAAAATGATTTTTCCTTTTGAGCAGAATTCTGTGGAGCAAACAGGAGCTTAGGCTTCCATCACATACGCAGTCTGATAACTTACAGTAGTATTTTAATCTCTGATACTAGATGCCCACTCAATATCTCAAAGTTGAACAAGCTCAAGAGTTCTCCAAACTTACAGCCAGAACATCAGTCTCCTTCAGAAGGAAGCAGAACCTGCTGTCTGAAGCACTGAGGAGAAACTCTGACTTCACTGAAGTCAGTGACACACAGACTCATGCAATGGTACCTAAAACTGACATGAGTCCTGTGCACAGATGGAGAGAAAATCCTGTACTACGTGATTGGTACCCAGCGTCTCCCTAATTTGATGCTGCTGCAAATTTCCTAACTGAAGGGAAAAAAGGATCAAAACAATGCTAACACACCTTTCCCAAGCTTTGAAACAGTTTTGTGTATGTAGTTACTGAATTTACAATTTTCATTGCTATCTGTTGAGCTAATTAATAATCTAGACAATGCTGCCAAATAGTCAGCAAGACCACTGTTTTCCTTTGAAGTTGCCTATCAGGGATGTGGTCCTTTTCATGGTTTGCACTATTAGTATAAATAGTAAACACGTCCTTTTTAAGGTCATTTTGGGAATGCCCCTTTTCTCTTGCTTCATCCGTCTGTTTTTCTGGGGAGTGATAAATTGACATATAATGAGGAATGAAAGGGGAAAAAAACCAGGAGGTGGGAGGGTAGGCTTGCGTTCTCTTCCCCTTCTTTGGACTTCATGCTTTCTCCTGTCCACTCTCCCTTTTATCTGTTGTTCCTGTTGCCTATCTTACTTCTTTTTCATGCCTTCATTAATATATGATGTTTAAACTTCCCTGGCTAACCTATGCCTTTTTCCCCCCTCATCTCATTCCATTTTCTCCTGTCATTGTCCAAAGTTGTAAATTCACCTCCTGTTTTCTAATCTGTGCCTCTTCCTGTCATCACTGTATTTCAAGCCTGCTCTCTGCCCTGCCTCAGCATTTTTAATACGCGTAATTGTCTCCCCTCTTCTCTCCTTCTTTTAAAGTGTTGATACCATATTCATGCAGAAGGAATGTGCAAAGTGGAGACAGGGATAGCAAGTCAGGAAGGAAGCTTTTATACACATAAAATGACAAAGCAGCTGGTATCTGCAAATGAATGTGGTTGTACCTGAATCCTCTCTGCATCCTGGGACCAATATGGTAGAGAAGCACACTATGAAAACACCAAACATACAGTCCATCAGCAGTTTATGCTGTCGCTTTTAACTTTGGGCCGTTTCAACATAATTCAGGAAAGATGGAGCTAAGTCAGCCTAATTCATAACGCAATAGCAGTTTACTTTCAGACCTAATAAACCATAAATCTTTTGGTTTGTGTCTCACTGCCTAAAAAGTATCACTAACTTAAAAGCTGTGTTCTTTTTTAATGGGAAGAAAAATAAGGGGCATAATGGAAAGCCCAAGAAAGAGTATAAAGGGGAAACAGAACAATTAGTAGAAGCAAAATTTTAAAATCATTTCTCTTGCTGAATGTATATTTAAAAGAGGGAAAATACCACAATAATCAACCAGGTTTTTTGCCTTCAGCCTGTCTGAGGCCATGTGGTTTGGAGGTCTGATCACTAGTCCGAAAAGGAAAGGCTGTTTGCAAGATTTCTGGGGTGTATTTTCCTGGAAAAGGTGAGAGGACAAAAGCAGAAATCTATGACACATGCTTTATGCCTTATAAGGAAAGTAAGTTTCCTTCTTTCGCTCTCTCTTTCTCCCTCTCTCTCTCTCCCTTTCTTACTTTCTTACTTTCTTTCTCCATATATAGACAGATCCATGTATTTCAAACTGTCACTAAATTTTTTTGGAGGCAGGTATTTAATTCATTTTCTTCTCTGAGGGTTAGGTAAAAAACTCTAAATTTAATACATGGCTTGAACCCAGGGAATTGGATTTTCTTATTTATTTTGCTCTTTCATGTTCACCGTTCAGTATTTTCTGGAGTTATGCATGGTATTTCCATCAGTAATAGCAGTTCTGACTATATGGAGACAGAACAATGCCAAAGCAGAAGATAGTGTTTGAAAATTCAAATGGCATTTTGTAACAATCATGCTTGCTTGATACACTTCAAACCATTTTGTCTTGTACAGTGCAATTTTGAAACCATTTCGAAACTGATATTTTGCGTGAGCATGAGTAGCTGGCTCTTTGTTGTATAAATCAGTCATTACTTCCTCATTTGTGTTTGTGCTATCTTCCAGTACTCTTGTTTTTTTAATAGTGTGAACTTTGGTTCTGTTTCTCTTTCAAACCACTGCTTCCATTTCATTTTCTTTTAAACTGGTTCATCGGGCAGTCCTTTGCCCATTCTTTTGGTTTGGTTTGGTTTGGGTTTTTTTTTTTTTATTCTGCTGTGTAACTAAAACAATTTTCTGATTGATTATTCATAAACACAATTTACATTAATTTGCACTCATAACAGCATCGCTAGAGGGCAGCATTGATTAAATTAGGCGCACTCTAGTGCTCATTGGAAACTTAAAGACAGAAAAGCCTGCATTATAAACATCCTTGCAGTTTTAATAAATGGTCGTGGCTTTCATGTCCATTTTTCATCATATCCCATATGTTAAAAGTAATAGTAATCTTAATCACCATGTCTGTTAGATGTTGTTATATGTAAGTTTAATGCAGGTAAAAGAAATTCTGTGGTATTATTTTTATGAGAAAGAATGTGCATGGAGCTTGGTAGAAAGTAGATAACACTGAAGTTGTAAATTATCATTTATATTCATGACTTTAATAGAAATAACGATTAAATAGATAATTTTTAATAATAAATAAAAATATAGGTTTGTTCATATGTTGTTTCTCAGGGAAAATATTTTCTGTGAAAAATAAATGTTTCCTCATTCATTAACTGTCTCATTGAAAAATCTCAGTATGGTATAATTTAAAATAATGGACAGCAAAGATAACCAGGATTGTAAATTAAGACACTGACTCATTTGTTCTTATTGATTTACAGGTCTCCTGACAAATGCAGCAACACAGAATCCTTGTAGGAGTGGTTTAGGCTCTGTATGAGCTACTTAACTTAGTCAAGTTTCACTGCTGTGGATCATCATCCGTTATATGTCATCAACTCAACTGTCTGTTTCTCTGTATCTCATGAATGACAGCATAATTCCTCTACATTATGAGCTAAAGTTCGTTCTACCATACTAAGGATCACTGGACTAAGGAATATAGAAAGAGATGTGCTTGGGCATTAGCAATACAAAAAAGTTCACGGTTAACGTTTCATCTGTGTTATACACCACTGCTGGACTTGCTGTTACCTACATGTTTTAATCCGAAGAGTCTGCTACAATGAAGAGCATCATCCCAATCAGCCTTAGAGAAGACTGTTTTGCCTATGGGAGGACACTGAGGTGCAAAAGAGAAACTCTTCTTGTGCCCTAAACTGTCTGAATTGCTTTTATTTTCTTATACTTTCAGTATATACAATAGACCAAAGAGCAAAATCTATTTTAAAGTGGACACAATCTTACTGTTAACAGAGTTATGTCATTAAATTGTAGAAAGTCTCCACAAAGACATGATTCCAGCTTTCACAAAGCTGAGATGTTGTTCTCCAGCAGAAGTCTTTATGGGAAGCTGCAGTAAAAACTAACTCAGAGACCAGCTCTTGAAATGCCACGTTCAAGGGAACATAATGGAGCACTGAGAGAAAACTACGTATGTTTGAAAAACTCGGACAAAAAGAATACAGACTGTCTACACGGCACCTTTATTCCTCTGTACTTAGATTGACTTTCTCGTACTAAAATCATTTTCAGTTTTAACCAGTTAAACATGCCTCTTCTACAGTTCCATTTTTGATAGTTAAAGTTGGATAATACAGTATTTGCAAAGAGCATGTTTGGTCATCTGTGGCCTATGTCTCATCTGATACACCATTTAGCACCAGAAAGCAAATTAAAGAGAAAACAAAAGTAACACTTGTTTGAAAGAGATCATTAAATGTATTTTGAAAAGCCTAAAGTTATATATTTAACAGTTTTTATATGTTGTATATTTGTAGAAAATCCTATTTAACAATTAACGTGATAACTCTGACAGTCATGACAAGTGGTTCAGAGTTAAGTTGTGTTTTATTACTTCAGTTGTCTCTGAAGTGACTGGTGTCGTTTGCTTTCTTCCATTGGGACATTCTGGATGTAAAGCATGACCAGAGAGGACTGTGTAGAAAAAGCAAAGAATAATGTTGTTTATATTACATAAATGCATTCAACCATTGCACTGTTGGAAGGCATTTTTAATTTTTATTTTATTTTTATTTTTTGCCTTTATGTACTGATAAAAATAGAGTGTAAAATATTTTACCCATTGCTCTTCATAGCAGGGTTTGGTTTTCTTTCTTTCTTTCTTTCCTTCTTTCTCCCTCTCTGTCTCTCTCTCTCGTTCTCTTCCCCTACTTTTATGTAAGGGTCAGTTTGAAGCCTGTTCCTTAATCCCATTCTCAGTGTTTTACCTCATTGTTAGAAAGCCCACTTTTTTAGCATTATTGGTTACTGAAAATTTAGTAGTAAAGACAGCATAGACGAGGGGGGAAATTATGATAAAACAGAGAAACAAACGAGCTTATTCCCTTTTACTGTACCTTTTGGTATATAAGTTTGGTACGTATTGGTATGATGCAATCAACAAGGGAGCTTAATTTCTTCCTGGCAAATGTATTAAGGTTTCAAGTATACTACCTAATGCTCCAATTAACTTTTAGTGTTATGCTAGTTCTATTCTACTAAAGAAAAATATATAGAGATTGTTCAAGTGATCATAGATGAAAGGTACAGAAATGAAAACTCAATTCAAGAAATTTTTTAAGGCCTGCTCTAATACTGAGGCTTATTTAATGCAGAGGTTGCAGGAAACATGAACTATAGATCATTTTGTCTTCAAGTAAAGTAAATATATTCAAAATTATTATTTAATCTTAGGATTTTGACCAGTGTCAAAGTAGCAATTAAAGCCCAGCCACTTTAAAAGTGTTATGGACTGACTGCACTATGAATGACCAATGTCAGGTTTAAAATGTCATGCAATAAATGATGGTAAATACAATTACTGTACATGTAGACCTCAAGAGTCAGATCCCTCACTCTACCAACTCTCTGTTCTGATTTATTTTAAAGGGAGTGTAGTAGCCTTATTTAGTAAACACAGAACAATTAAAGATGTTACATCATTTTTGTTGCTTTACAGTATTCAGTTTTGTGTTGGTTCAGCTAAATTATGAAAAATAAAGAAAATCCTTTTATAAGTGAGACTTTTGTTCCCTGAGCATGACATCACCAAAGGGGTTTCACCAGATGATAAGTAAGGTGTGGGTACAGAGAGGAAGACTTAGTGATGGTCTGGAAAAATGAGAACATGGATTGTGTTTTGAAATTAAAGTTTTACCCTTCCTTTTTCAGGTGCTGGGTACCTTCATTCTGCTGTACTCAGTTCTAGATCAGATTAAGGTCATTTGTTTTCTGGAAACCAGATCCCACTAGAGGATTTAACAATGGACGTCTGAAATCTTTACATCTACAATCATACCTTCCAGTCAGTTCTGAATATGCAAGCTTATGTCTTTGTTTTCTGCGTACTTTTGTGCCCAACAAAAGGTAGACGTACATCATTTAGAAGGTTTGCTCTGGACAAGAATTATCAAAGACAAAAGATTCTGATTATTCATTAAAAAAAAATTCTAGTTGCTGAATATTCTGTGTACAACAGACACCTCAAGGCACTTAAAATGTGTTTTGTACTTTTTCCTCCTCCCCCAAAATGTACAGTTTAAAACAAACAAAATATACTGGCTGCCTTTGTCACTGTGAATTACTACCCTAAGAGCAGTGGTGAAATGTTTCTCTCTCAGGAGCAATATGTTTTCAGAATATTGTGAACTTCTAATTTTACAAGACTAAGTTACATAAAAACTTGTTTGTTTCTGAAAGTATTTTATGTGCCTCTTCCAAAGCAGAATTTGAAACACAGAGGGGAATGTCTTATTTGAATGCTATTAAATATCCTTCATTTCTCAGCTTGCAAACAAGTAACTTTTTCAAAGCACACTTGAAAGGGAACAGAAGAATAAAGAAAACCACACAATAGACTAATAAAAACAACCTTTAGAATTGCAGTAAACCTTTAGACATTGCATGTTTTATATTATATTTATAAGTTCGATATCAAATGGAGCAAATATTAAGACACTGTAGCAATCAATATGACACATCATTCACTAATTTCATGCCTATGCTTTTAGCTTTTTTTTTTTCCCCCAATTCATTTCTTCTCTGCATTATCTCAGGTTTTATGCACATGATATCCTCAATCATTCACTTGTTTTCTGAAACTGTACCCACATGCTGTTATATAAATCTTTAACCCAGGTACTTACTTTCTAATATAGCCTGTTCAGCACAGTCATGGGCACTAATTAGAGTTTCCAGAAGAAAATAAAAGATTCAACGTTGTGTCTGAAAGAGCCTATATGGCTATGAGGAGCAACTGAACTAGAAGGTGGTAAATTGATTGGTTGACAGGAAAATCATAGCACTGACTGCCTGGGCTGCTGAACTAGTGGAAGGTAAAAAGCACAAGCCAACACTGGATGTAGTCACAAAAACCACCACCACCACTCCCAAAAAAAAAAAGGAGAGACAATTGGAATATTTGTTCAAGGGGAAAAAGAATAGAACCAACTTTCGTCACATAAACCTACATACATGCAGTACCTTTCCCGATAAAAAAATACAGAAGGTGGTATTTGATTTAAGCCTCTTTGTATGATTTGTATTAAGAATAACGTATACATGACTAACAACCAAAGACCAGGAATGGGTTGACTAGTGGTGTTGTGTGCATCTAAACCAGCAGTCACTCCTCCCATTCAAGGAACAAAGTGAGACATGACAGGAAAATGGAAGCTTTTGGCACGTACCCTTCAAAGATTTAAAACTATTTCAGATGAAATATTGGATCGGTAATGTGAAGAATAGTATTTTCTATGAGGTTTCGAATGGACCTAGTGAAGACAGCGAAAACCCTCTTAGGATAGAGGAAAACAGCCTGTTGTGGTTTAACTCCAGCCAGCAAAATGCTATGAAGCCACCCACACACCTCCCCCACTCCTCCTCCAGTGGAGGGGGAGAATCGGAGGAAAAAGACAAGGAAGCTCATAAAATTGAGATAAGAACTATTTACTAATTGAATGTAGATGAATTATATATATATATAAATGAATATATACAAATACTATTAATAAGTAGTAGTTAAAATAATAGAAAATAAAACAAATTATACAGTTGCTAACCACCTGCCAACCAATGCACAGCCAGGTCCCGAGTAGCGCGAGTCAGAACCAGAGAGCCTGCGAGCCAGAGCCCGAGAGTGATCTCAGCAGAGTCTGAGCAAACCCCATGAGTGACAGCACGACCAGGAAAGCCAACCGACCCACCAACTCACAAAAGAACGAGCCAGCAGAGGAGTGAGCAAAGCAGCTAACAAAGGAGTTAGCGAAGGAGTTGAGGAGCTAACAGAATGGTTAAGAAAAGAGTAAAAAACAGTGTTATGGCCCCCAAGCCCACTCCCCACCTATGTACCAAGCATGACGTGCTGTGGAATGAAATCCTCCTTTGATCAGTCTGGGTCAGCTGTCTGAACTGTGTGTCCCCCCCCACTGCTTGCAGTGAGAGAGCTGGGAACGCAGCTGCAGTATCAGAAACTGAGAAAGACCTTGAATGTGGTGCAAGCACTCCCCAGCACCAGCTAAAAAGACACCTTATCAGTTCTTTTCTCAGGGTAAATCCAGAAACAGCTTCATACCAGCCACTGGGAAGAAAGTTAACTCTTTCCTGACTAAAATGGCACATAGCACCAGTTTCTGATTCTTAAGGCAACCTTTAGCAGAACAGGCTTAGTCAGAGGAGAATTCCCGTAGTGACAAGAATCCTTGGAAGGTAAAAGGCCCTCTAACTACCATACTGCTTCCTAGGGAGTGCAGGCAGCAGATTACCGTCACTGCGGCTCCTAAGAGCCACGCTCCATCAGTATAAACCGTATTGGGCTGTAGACCAGGTTGGTTCTCAAGCCACTTCAGGATGGACTAAAGGTAAAAGTTACTTTCAGGTTTTTTATTATTCCTGCTCCAAACATCCAGGCATCCTAATAATGGCAGTAATGTTGTGGCTGGCATTGGGTAATGAATCTCTGAGGAGAATGATTAATGCAAGTGAAAGGGATTTGCCTCCTTTGTGGTGAAAAAAAGCCTCAAGAAGGTGGTGTGTATACTTAATGAAAAGAAGTAACTTTTTTTTCCTCTTTCAGGTGTATTTTATAAACGTTTTTTTTATTTATCCCACCCACTTGAAAGACAGTCAAAGTCAAATGGAATGTGGGAACTGTCAAACCAGTTCAGCTGAATGCTTCCTCTTGGTTGATGCCATGTCTTAATTGGATTATTTTTAAAATCACTGGGCTCTCCAAGAGGCAAAATGTATCATAGTCTTCCCTGAAGTGAAGTTTCTTCTGATCTTCCAGTTACTGTTCGGTGTATGCTTCACACCCTAGAAGAATGCAGTCTTTATATATATATATATATATATATATATATATATATATATATATTAGCCTTGTGTAATTACAAAAGTTACAGCTAAGTAATTTTTTTTTTTTCCTAACCTCACAAATTGATGCTACTTTGAAGCAAGGAATCTCAGAATAGGCTTAGGCAAATAAGGATGGACAGAAATATTTTACATCAGATTTCAAGTTGGGGATTGAATATCAAGAAAGGAAGACAAGAAGGAAACCGAAAAGGAAACAAGACCAGAGAATAGTAAAGATTTTTCATTACAGAGTAAATAGCATTTAATAAGTGCTTTTTAGTATTTAATAATAGGGGAGCCAAAAGGAGTTAATTTTCAAATAGGGAAATAAGAAAGCAAATATTACTTTAACTGCAGGGATGAGACTTTACTGATAATATGGTTGCCTTCTTTTGGGATATAAATCCCATTAATATGGGTAATATATAGAAGGTGATTCTGTCACTGCTTAAAAATGAACTAAAAAATAGGAGAAAAGTGGAAGTAAATGACAATAAGCCCAAATAGACCGTGTCTAATAATGAGCCATTCTGTGGGAGGATCAACACAAGTTCCTGTACTGCTTTTGACTGGGAATGGGATAGGAACACTGAGATTGCGTGGTTTGTTAGTATGTTACACAGAGACGTGAGGATACAGGAGGCATATGAATATCTGCAGAGACGAAACAGGCCACAAAAAATAGAAAAACTGAAAATCAGGAGTTTCAATATATCATTTCTCATTCCAGCAAAGCCATTATGGCCTCAGTTGTGTAAAATTTTAGGGCATATGTGAAAAAGGGAAAGATTTCTTTTGTTTGCTCTTGAGACTGATATGAATGTTGGTGTCAAGCTGCTCAGTGCCTGAATCACCAATTTCATATGATAAACCTATGTTAGCTCTGCCTTTTCAGAGCTCACACAAGCCACTGGAGGACCCCTGGGATATGTATCTATAGTCACAAGGTGCTGGTGACACTGATGTCTTCCACAGCTGGCTTGGACAGACCATAACCACAATTTTCTAGGTTTGGTGTTGCCAATATTAGGCTAGTGAAAGCGATGTTAAACACTCTGCTGCACTGATCCAAAATGACCTGTGCAAATGAACAAAGTAATGTAATCAAAAAGCATGTAATCAAAAAGCAACTCTTCTGAAAATATTATTAAATAACATGGAAAAAGCAGCAAAATTTTTAAAAATAGAGGCTGTTAATGTTAAAAAAAAAAGTAAATGGCAATAAATGGAATGAAAGGACAAAAGAAAAATTCTGTGAAGAACTTTCTAAACAACTGTGACAAAGGTTAGTAGTAGGAACTTCAAAGGCATCAGGAGTATAGGGTCTGATATAAGCAAAGGAGCAATGTAGGCACGTGCAGAGTGCAGTTTAGATTAGCTAAAGAGCCTGAGCACGACCTCAGACGGTGGTTTAAATACGTCTTCCTTCACTGCATAAGAAGAAGCGATGTATATTCTATACACTCAAGGAGAGAGGCAAGTGGTTTAGGCATAACAATACATGTCAGCCACCTAAGGCAGGGATTGTAATGACAGGAAATGTTAACATCAGCTGTCATCCAAAATTACTTCCTGAGTTGTGAAGGTGCTAACAGCAGGTTGGCAGTAGCAACCTGAGCCAGTTGCTAATGTACAAAAACATTGCAGAAAACAGGAGCACGCAGAGGCCTGGTGGCAGTAAAGAGGGCCTGCCCATCACAATGACTAATCAACTGCAAGGGTAATATATTTACTGTAATAGGTAGGGTAATATATTTACTCCTGCGTATGCAGAACATATCCACATGGATAGATGAAAACAAATGTTGCAAGCACATTGTGTTGCCTCAGTTTAATTTAAGAGGTTTAATGCTGGGATTGTTGTTCATGATGGTAAATATCTCCATAACTTCCTCAAGAAAAGCTTCTACACGGACACCTAACTACACGAGCAGCACCAAGTTACCCCATCAATTCTGCTGTCTGGAGGTAGGGCTGGGATCTTTGGAGATACCAGATGCAAATGAGAAATATACGTTGCCTATATATTAACAAGGCTATCAGATCTTCTGGAAATTCAATGGTACAAAAGTGATGCCAAGTCTTATTTGTTATTTAGTCCTCAGTTCAGTTAATGTCACGTAGTTGAAACCCTTCAAATCCAAAGAATAGCTCTCAGAATCTGAAATATCATGTGATTGATTTCTTTAGGCTGTAAAGATGTTCCAGTGTGTATAGGAATTACGAATAACTGCCACCATATCTTTTAAGTTTCTGGCACAGCAGAACCAGATGAATGCTTCTTTCCTGTTCTTCGTATAATGCAACAGCCAGCAGCAGCTGCTATTTTGGACATACTGACTATGGAGGCTTGAGTGTGAGTGAGTGTTGCATTTCAGCTGTTGTGATGTGAAATTTTCATTGGATTATATTGTCTCATAAACCTCTGGCTTGGGAACAAGTTGCTTTACAATGGAAAGTCACTCCTGATGCACAGTTTTAGTTCCGTTATGTATGCCCAGAATTGCAGTGAGCCATGCAGAAATCCAAATGAGTTAAATCATGTCTCAGTGTTATCAGCTATATGTGTTTTGGTAAAAACCCAGATTTTTTATTGAGCTAGTAGAGAAACTCTTAGTAGTGCGTTCTAGCAGAGGGGGAATTGGACAAGCCAAGGATAGTCTGAGTCCCTCTCTTTTTTAGATCATTGCAAACACCAACGTTTCTCTTTTGGAAGGTGATTGCTAGTAAATTGACTACTTCATTGTAGTTCCCTTCCAAAATATTCACTTTACTGCTAAGTAGACCTTATCACTGTTTAAGAGAAGACAGCAATTTAATTTCAGGTTACATCTAGCATACAGGTTGTATATAGAAAGGGAGGAAGGCTGCTTGCTGGCTTTGTTCTAGCTACTTCACTCTGTTTCAAATGCTGTCATGGAGGAAGAGAGGAAGTTTGGGAATACAAAATGCAACAGAGGTCACAGATGAACACAAAGCATGCAGATCTCTAGGGACACAGGAAGTTCCTGAGAAGAGCAAATGGCCACACCAGGTATGTTTGAAAAGGAGACTCTTCTAGGAACCTATATGGGTTGCTGTGGAGATTCTTGCAACCCAAGGAAACATTGGCAATTTTTAAACGAGAGGGTAAATAAAGCAACTTAGAGGGGAAAAGGAGTTCTGAAACGTTGGTTATTTTAATCGTACCCATCAGGTTAGAGTTTTCTCTGCTTAAGAAACGCCTTTTTCTTCACAGCCTAACAAAATCTAATACTATGACCTGAAAGCCCTGCTGGACCTTGTTGTTTGCTTACTTAAGAAATGTGTCTAAGTGGCTCCATTATTTTGCTGGTGACTGTGGTCTCCTTAAGCAGTTTGAGGCACTCGGCAAGCTTTCCTCTCCATTTCTTTTTCTTCCACTTGGGAACCACAGCAACAGGTCAGGAATGGTTGCAGCCTGTAGTGCTGTGCAAACACACCCACTGCAATGACTACGAGCAGTTCTAAAGGAATTGTTTTAAGGATGTTCAGCCTGATTCAGCTACTGGTGTGGTTTTGACAGTGGGGAGTGCAGTGCAAACTGAAAACCCAGCTCCTGGTACTGCCTCTAGCTGTGCATTTCTATGCCAGGTGGGTAGCAGGCCCCAGGTTTGCTACTCTGCGGGGATTTTTTGTTGTGCTTTGCCTCCCGTTCTGAGGAGAACAGGCCTAGAGGATTTCTTCAGTGTCTCTTTCTTGTTTAAAAAAGAAAACTATGCTTTTCTGGGAGTCTTGTATCATTCTTTCACTGCCTGTCTTTGGAGAGGAATTAAGAATATGAACTTGAGATACATGCACAATAAAACTTGTTGGCTTTCCACTTACTTGTAAAGATGCTCTGGGTTTAGAAACAAGGCAAGCAGCTTGTAAGAATTATTTGCATCAAACAGTATTTTTTGATGCTCTGAGAACAGTTTTTCCTCAAACAACTTGATCTCAAACTAAAAATGGAAATAAAATGGTTTTTGCTTCTCATTCAATTTCTTTTTATGCCAAATTTTAGGTTCAGAGGTTAGAGCTTTCTGAAGTTTAAACATTTACTCACTCAGTGAAATAATTCAGAATTCTGTGTATAATGATGTCATCAGTTGACACCTGACATAATATTTAGCTTTGTCTTTTACTTTTCCAAACAGAATACAAAAGCCATACCCTGGCTTGATCAGCTGATCAGTGATCCTAAACATATTGCCATCTATAGGAAGGAGTATATTGCACAGCCTTCTGATATTTGAAATGAGATATCTGAGGGCCACCCTGCTTTCATTTTACCTTCAAGAACTTAATTCCAACAGGGTGCACCAGTTCTAAGTGCAGTAGGAATGTATTAGTTCCTTAGACAGCGAGTTGGCTGCAGAGAATATATGCTGCACGGTAATCTACTGCTCAGCTATAGCATGTATCAGGTTCCAAGGGAAGACGGTATTGCTATATTCATTTCACTGAAAGGTTTCCCTGACTAGGGTGCACTGACCAATATTTCAGCCCTACCATAAGCTAAACCAGCATGCTTACTACTGTACTGAAGTAATTAATTAAAAATGTAAAAAATAACATTAAAATAAACCTATACTTGGTTATTAAGAAGTGCAGCAGAGAACCCTTACAGTGACAGATGACATTAGCCTATGAGCCTTTATAACTTACATGGTAATAAAGTGGGGTTACATTTTTGAATTAAATTGATAACATGACCAAATCGATTTCATTAGTGTATCTGTCATATTTGCTGTTAATGATGGCTAACAGTGGAATAGAAACTGACAACAATCCCTGAAAAACTGTGCAGATCAAAATTATATTATACTGGCATTCATGAATTTTAATACCCTTTTTTATCATGTGTTTTTTGAACTCCCTTTTTTAAATTTGAAGCTCACAAGAAGAGAATTAAACTTTCTACACCTGTCTCAGCTCCTATTATTTCTATTGTTACAAGTTAATAGGCTCAGGAATGTAAGACCTTTCCACTGACTAAAACAAAAAAAAGCCTTCCCTCAGAGTCTTGTGAGTGCTTACGGGGGAATGGATCAATCTCTGCTGCTAAAGTGTTGAGACATCAGAGTCATTTCTCTTGAATGTCTAGAGAGCTTTAGGATACCCAAATTGCTGTTTAGAAGACTGTTTATGGAAGACGCTATTTGTATTAATAGACTTTGTCCCTCTGGTGTGTAAATCCCTTTAATGCTAATGGGAGTTCTTCAGAAATCTACAGGAGAATATACCTGCTGTCATGAATCATCACAGCCCTCTAATCCCATTAGCGGGGCTTAAATGTATGTGAGTTAAAATTGCACAAGTAATGAAATACCTCAGAGCAGCAATTCAGAACATCAAAATACTTTACGTAATGAGATAACTTGACCCCTCTGCTGCTTGAAAATGTTTCATGTGAACTGAAAGACCCTTACTCTTCCCCATTTCAAGTCCCTGATTAGGACCTCTTTCTTGGGTTAAAATTATGTGAAAATGGGTAATTAATAAGGAGAAGTTGTGGGGTTATCTGGGCGTGGGTAAGGTATAACTTTACCTTAAATATTTTATTAATTAAATAACTTTATTATAAATATATTATGTACATATCTGTGCATATATATATACACATAGTGAATGGAACTGTGTCTGGTTTGAGCTTACTGTATTTGTTGCTCTCATAACATGATGCCTCTCTTACAGTCAGGAGCTATGACAGCAACGTGGGTAAACAAATTCAGAGATGTAGTCCGTATAGCTTGGGTGGCAGAGCGAGAAATATTTAACCTGCCACATGTGAGGGCTGTTCTGGTCTTGTGAGGATACTGGCCTTGGCGAGAAAGATTTTGTGTTCACATCTTCTATGCTATTATTAACAAATTGAGATTTTAGTGAAATCCTTCCTGTACTGTACATGCACTCATAGGCTGCAGACTCTTCACAGAGAGAATGTCTTTCTGTCTGCGTGTTGACAGTGTCTACCAAAATATTGCTGCTTTTGGTATCCCAAGGAATATTATTTGCATTTTACATATGTCATGGGTTGACCTCAGCCTGCAGCCAAATGCCTATGCGGCCTCTCTCCCTCTCACTACTGCTCCGCAGCAGGACAGGGAAGAACATAAGAAACAGGGAGATAATGTACCAATTAGCGTCATGGGCAAAACAGACTGAACTTGGAGAGAATTAGTTGAATTTATCGACAATTAAAATAGGTTAGGATAGTAAGTAAGTAAAAAAGACAGATTTAAAAGAACACCTTCCCTCTCCTCTTTTTCCCAAGGTTCAGCTTCATTCTTTCATTCCCATCTCGTCTACCTTCCCCCACATCCTCCAGTGGCATGGGGAGGGATGGAGAATGGGGAGGGAGTGGTAAGTCCATAACAGCTCTCTCTGCCACTCCTGCCTCCTGACAATTTTCCTTGCTCCATTGTGGATCTTCCCAATGAGCTGCACTCCTTGAGGAGACACCTGCTCTTGTGCAGGTCTGCCAGAGGCCACAGTTCCTTCAGACATATTCACCTGCACCTGCAGCACCTCCTCTTCCTCCTTCTTCACTGACCTTGGTGTCTGTAGGGATGTTCCTCTCTTTTTTTTTTGTTCCCTCGCTGCCATGCAGTGTTTTGCCCTTTCTTGTATCTGTTTTCCCTGAGGTGCCGCCGGGGCCCAGCTTTGCCCTGCAGTGGGTTGGTTGGAGCTGGCTCAAAATGGCTGGAACCGGCACCGTGCAATCCAGGCCTCTCCTCACAGAAACCAACCTGCAGCCTGTGCTGCCAGACCTGGGCATGGACATCCAGCCTGGTATGTCTTGCTGCAAGTGTCGTTTCATTGGTATCTGGCACTACTGTGCGAGTGTGAAGTAAGAAATAGAAGAGGAATGCTCAGGGAGGAGACAAAAGGACAAGTGTGGGGAGAAATTAGTGTTTCTTCACTCTACTGCATAATTGGAACAATCCAATGCCCCGGTGGTGTGCTCTGCAGAGATAGACGCAACAATGAGCACGACCAGCAGTGCGTATCCAGCAGGGAAGTTATCTCATTCGGGTATTTCCAGACAGTCTGGATGTTCCACTGGGCAATTTCATCCAAAAAGCGGCACAAAAGCACACACTCTCCTACCTGCTGTGAGTGTGTTTGGGTGCTTTCTCTATTCCTTTTAATTGCTTTCTTTTTTTTTTCCCTCACAGCTTTCTTTATTAACTGCAATACAGGGGATTTAGCCAATAATCCAATACATTTTAATAGCAACTGTCTTCAGAAGAATACTCTGCTGATCCTCAATGCCACTTAAGTAACAACTTTAAAAAAAAAATATTAAACTGCAGATATCAATGTAAAAATTCATGGTACAATTCCTTAACAGAGGTGCTGAGGCCTGAAGGACATCAAGAAGTAAGCAAATTAGTGAAACCAACAGAATCTAGTTTTACTTCCTTGACAGTCTCATTTTGGACTGAGCAAAGTTCACATTTCCCAAGTCTGTTTCATGTCTTATCTCTGAGTGTGATTGTATTTTCACTAGATTAAATACCAAACCAAAATTGGAATTTAGGGTTGTGTTGCAGTGAATAAGGAAAATCAAGACCCTCTGAAAGGGTATCTGTTCCCTTCTACAGCAACTCTAGGTACATAGATTTTAGAGGTGCTTTGACTGCAGACTGCAGTCAGTGGAGGACTGTATTGCACTTACTGATACAGAGTTGCAATCCATGACTTTCCGTTTGCCCATGGT
This sequence comes from Rhynochetos jubatus, assembly GCA_027574665.1. Taxonomy (NCBI): domain Eukaryota; kingdom Metazoa; phylum Chordata; class Aves; order Eurypygiformes; family Rhynochetidae; genus Rhynochetos; species Rhynochetos jubatus. Next base: position 18,494,524 of record CM050652.1, read on the forward strand.
TGCTGAAGGCTTGTCACTTTATTTATGCTGTTCCATTCAAACCATCTTACTGAGTTTATATTAAAGCTCAATACTATTGCCCATTGCTGTTTCCTTTCCATGTGAAGCCAACAGCGATAGGTAGTCCATAAGAAAAATCACTGGGTTAATGAACCTCCAACCTTCTCCACCTCCTCCCCACCTTCCAATCCCTTCATAAAACTTTAGGTTTGCACTTGCTTTGGGAGGAAGGAACAGATAAGTAGATTGCATGTGTGTTTTAGATGTGAAAGCAATGAATAGTATTCTATAAGGAAAAGTCTGGATTTGCTACAGCTCAAGAAACTTGGGTTTTTAACTAGATGGCCTTGAGCCAGAATCTCTCTAACTCGTATGTGCGAAATGCTGGGCTTTCTGACCCATCCCACCATGGTGGTGTGCAACTCATTGTTCAAAAAAATAAACAGCCATTTTTGATGCTCTAGTAGGAAATACTGGGAAATGTGGTAGCAGCATATTCATGCAATGATCTTCAAAGGAAAAGCGAATATTAGCATATCTTAAAAATCACCTCACTTACTCACTAACCTGTATGTCCTTTCAGAGAATAACTGAGGTTGGCAGGGACCTCTCGATTATCTACTCCAACACCTCTGCATAACACAACCACGGGTAACTGCAACAGATTTCTCAGGACCTTGGTTGGTCATGTTGTGAGTGTTTCCAAGGATGGAGACTCCACAAAATCTATCAACAATTTATTCCAATGTTTGACCGCCCTCGCATTTAAAAAAAAAAAAAAAAGGTTGTTAAAATGAAATTGCTTTTATTTCAATTTGCCTGTTGGCCTGCTGGGCACCACTGAGGAGTATACTTCATCACTACCCTACATCATCACCTAACAATGGAAAATTCCAAATCAGTAATTTTAATTACATGTAATGTTAAATTTAGTTGTGGGGGGGGGGGGTGAGGGGGTGGGTATTTATTTATTTGTTTTAAACAACACTGAAGTGGTCTTTTGAAATTAACAGAACAGAGGCATGCCAGGCTGACTAATGCAGTGATGGGAGATAAAGCAGAAAGGTGCAGACAAGGGTGCAGGCTGACTTAGTTTAGGTTTCTGTTTCTCACAGCGCAGACCTTGGATCCAACTCACTTTTGTTTATGTAGCGTTTCAGAGCCTACTCACAGCACCATCTTTCCCTCTCTTGTGCAATGGAGTTTTGTGTTAGCTGTTGATTGCAATGATCTCAGCAGCCAACTTGAGGGAAAAGACTTACCTGGTAATATAGTCAGACCTGCAGTAATGAAGGGATTTCTCTTCTAAAGTCATTAATCTGCAGTGTAATCAGGAAGAAGTTCGATGATCCATAGAAAGGAAGACCAAATACTTGACTGATTTCCAACATAAGTTGTCTCTGTGTGGAATTCTTGTGTCCCTCTGCAACAACACCTGAATCCAGGCTATCTTAATAACTGAAAGCGAGGATCACCTGTGTACCAGGAATTAACACTGCACCCCATGTAGTATAATTACGTTCTTACAACTCAGAGCCCTTGCTAATAAGGCCCTTCAGAATTCAAAGTGTGCAGGGGAATTATGCAGACTAATCAGCTGCCTGCTTGGGGCTGCTGTTCTGGCAAAGCACAGGAGCCTGGGATCAGCAATATGCTTCACTGTAGCAGGGAGCTGGTTCTGAAATCAGAGAGCTCTCCCTGTAGGACAACACATCTAAGCTGGTAAGCTCTGCCGGACTCACATCAGCTCTGTGAAAGATAAATTTGTGATGTACTATTGTATGTGTAGAATAGACATATTTTCCCGTTTTTGTAGTACCGGCTTGGTAGATACTGATGTAGCTACAGTGACAGCCATGGCATAACAAAGGGACAGAAATCATAACCTATTGCTGCCCCTGTTAGTTTTCATTGTCTGTGTACTTGGAATATAACCTTTAACAAGGCATCCTCATATGAGTTTCTTTGCTTGCCTTTTTTAAAGGAGGGAATATATTTAATTTAACATATTTTCCCATGATGCATTTAAAAGTGCATTCTACTTTTTTTTTTTTTAAAAATATAGTTTTGGAGAAACTTTGCTACATGACTATGGGCATATATTTCTAATGCTTATAAATGCCAAGCACTCAATTTGACTAATACTGTGAAATATACATAGACGTTGTTCAGGCCACCGTTTAATGCATACAGCCACAAGGTACAATAGCATTGTTTACAATCTAAATCTAATTAGAGGGTATGCAGGAATGAGAAAGGGATCGATATCTAATATGTTTTTTCCATCTGCTTTCCTCATCACTGCTAACATGTCAGAGAAAATGCCAATACTTTGATCCCATACATGTGCTCTGCTGCTTTTCCACTGGTACAGACAAGGTCAGTTGTGATACAGGATGCTCTAGATTCTCTGAAAATTCCTCAATTAATAGGTGGTTATCAGACAGCCTAGTCAAAAAGTGACAGAAAATATAAATGGATCTCAAATACTAACTTCGGGATATCTTTGGACAAAATACATCTTTGATTTTAAGCATAGAAGCATCACCCGATTACCTGCAAAAGAATTTGACAGTTTAGAGGTTAAGTACTTGTTGTACGATTTTCTGTTGAAGGTATCTAAAAGCTGTCAGTTTTATAATAAATTTCCATGAATGTAGTTTCACAATAAATCTGGGGAAACTCTAATGGACATCTTCCTGTGGTACAGCAGGCAATTCATTGAGAACACCGGAACGTGATCCTTATTGTTCTTAAAATCTTGCAGTTGACAGTCTTGATAGCGGTAATCAACCTTTTCCTCGTGCTAATGGTTGCTTTTGTTAGACTGAGCTCTTTCCCCAGTGGTGCCAAGGCTTCTGTGATTATTTCAGGCTAAACGGTTACTGAGGATGACTTGTGGTCATACAGATATAAGAAATTTTTATCTACATTAAAGTTGTTGTTCCCCGTTTGCACTTCTTCACGTTGCTCCTCCAGTTTGCGTGGCCTCTTGCCTCTAGACTCTTTTCCCTCAGTGTTTCGCTTTTAATTTTTTCAACGCAATGCAACATTTGTAGAATTAGGTTTCAGTGTTTACTAAGAATTATGTGTCCCTATATCCCTGGGGGGCAGCAGGTCTGCAAAGAAATTTAATCATATGGAAAACAAACCAGTACTGTAGAAGGTGGCTGAGTGCAGCTAAGCCATCAGATGGATATAGTTCTGACACAAATACAAATGAGATTTCTTTCAGTCATTTCAAAAGGGCTGGGATTAATTCTTCTGTTTCGACTTCCCTTGACTTGTTAAATAGAGAGTGATATGCTTGTAATAGTAAAGGGGTCGGGTCCACAATGAGCACGGGAGCAGCACCAGCAAAGGTGCTTCTGATTTTCTGAGGTAAACAATCCATGAAAGGCAAAAGAACACAAATAAGGTGAAGATCAATGAAAGGATATAAAAATATGGGAGTATATGGAAAATTAATCAATCTGTTTTCACAGTGAAGGTACCATCTACCCATGAGGTTGTAACAGGTACGAAATAATAAAATGCACCATTTGACTTTATTTTCTTGTAACCTTGGACTTCAACAAAAATCTTATAGCAACTTTATTTGAAACTTGTGTTATTATCTGTAACGTCTTTTCACAATAATTTCAGGTGACAGCATGTTATCTCTTTAATATTTTGTACTCTTCTGCTGAACTCAAACCCATCATCTTAGAGAAGACAAGTGTATACTCACATTATGGGTTTTTTCTTTCCCCAAACATGTATAAAACATATTGGCCAAATGAATACTTTATTATTTATGTCCTTGGCAGAATTTTTTATAAATATTGTCATTTTTTGTGGTTTTACTCCTATTAGACATCAACCGTTGTAAATAAATAAATGTCATTCAAGTAATGCTAGTGTGAAATAGATTGTGTTTCATTAAAACTCTTAGGGATGTAGCCTATAGTATTGTAGCTGAATTAACCTTTGGAATTTAAACACATGGAAGGAAAATAATACATTTGCACTGTTAATATAATGTGTGTTGATGTATATGAGGTCAGTGATAAAAAACTGAAAGAACTAAGTGGAAATAAGAGCCACGTGATATGGCATAGTCATATAAAAGGAATTCCAAGATAATGGGCAGAGAAAGGTCTAGTGTGAAATAAATAATGGGTATAATTTATGTAGTCTAAATTTATATGCCTAAAATTAGGCTTTCAAGTAGGATTTTTCTTGCCTGAGCTTTAACTGCCACATATACAGGTGAGCTTTTTTCAGGGCTTCCCTTATAGTCAGTGGAGATCTTGTAAATAGTTAACAGTATCCTGAGAACAACCTCATCCTGAAGAAGATGCCAACATCTGGCCCAGTAAATTGTCTACAAATTACTACCTTGATTTCCGTTGATGGTAACAAGAACTTAAACAACTAGCTGTGTAGCTGCTTACATTCTACACTACTGAAATCAGGGGAAAATTTGTCCCTACTATAAGCTGCTTATAACCCTTTCACAGACAATAGATCAAGTCCAGACGGTAAGTTATGTATTCCACTGTAGTGGAATATATGCCTGTGGCCAAAGAATTAAATCTCTTCATAGAGACTGTAGAGGAAGCTTTAGTGTATAACTTAAGCCAGATATCTAGCTCATATTATCTGTACTTCTGCATTTCAAGCTTGGTAGGTGAATAAAAATAGGGACAATTCTCTTCTGCCTTAGTTTAGGGTGCCTCAGTTCCCATAAGTATGCTCTTTGCTCTATAGGGTAAATCAGTATGATTTTATGTTTGATTTTCCTGACTAGCCAACTTTTACATTGTTAAATGGATAATATAGGTTCTGTAAAATATAGAAAGTAATCTAGGACTGTTAATTTCTATAGCGGGTTTTTTTTAAGCCTTGTAAGATGAAGTGTACTTTTATGCTCATGAAATTCATGAGGCACTGAAGGAGATAGATTACCTACAGTATGGATTTTATCCATCAAGCGGTTCAATTAGAGGAGAAAAAAAAGATAGTATTCTATACAGAGATTCTGTAGTTTCTTCCAGTGATCTCAGAGGGGCTGAAAACAGCTAATTTGTTTAGTTACAAAACTGAGATACAGGATTGTTCTTTCCTTTTTTTAGTGTAAATATTCTAGTAAAAAATGGTGGGCTTTTTAAAATATATGTGGGGTTTTTTTAAACATGTGCACACATACACACAGACACACCCCACCCCCCCACCCCCAAGCTTTGTGAGAATTTCTTGTTCTGCTCTTCTAAATTACTTGCATAAGAATGGTGGCAGGACCATCGTTCAGTCCACTGAGTATGAGGATATCACAGGATCACCAAACTCAGAAGTATGGACTATCTTTTGCCTTCATCATGTTAACTTTCCAGTGACATAAAAGCAACATATGTGGAGGTCCAGATCCTGCAAAGCATTTACATGTGTTTGCATACTTTAGATGCTTTGCTGACTTCAACTGGAATTTTTGAAATTGCTGTCAAAATTGAGCAGTTGCTAAGGCCTCAGTTGGATAATAATTCCACACCTGAGAATATGAAAATACAGTCTGACAAAAATTCTCTTCCTCTTTCCTGTCACTTCTTTAACCATAAAGTAGCTAGCTGGTGGCCAGTACAAATGGTTTTGCTGTTGTGTCATTGAGCCAGATGAGGTAAACTTGAAATATTTTAGACACATCATCGGACTTGACCATAGAAGTCTTCCATAACTTCCTATTCCTTCGAAAGGCAGTGGAAAAAAGCCCACGGACAACCAAGGGCGTTAGCCTTCACTCCCTTGCTCAGTGGCTTCAATGGGAGTTCTTCGTGCAGATGTGCTGTAGAATCAAATCCATAATCTGTGATTCAAACATATAACACAATCACCCCTTTGCATCAGTATTGAACAGTGATGTAAATCGGAGGCTTCTGAATCAAATAATTCGTGTCCTTCTCTCTTTGCAGGCTGAAATAAATGAGCATGAGGTCTAAAGGGTCACTGAGGTGTTGTGGTTTGAGAATAATTTATTGTGTAAGAGTAAGCAGTCAAACAATGTTAATTATAACATTGTTAAAAACTGAAATGTTTAAATCTAAATAATTTAAAAGTTATGTGATAGATATTAAACACCTCTGAGATGGAAAAATGCTGTAGGCAAGTGTTCTTAATAAGTCTAGTTTGGTTAATTATTGCCTGCGGCATTTCTGAACTAATTATTTACCTCCAACGGGGGGGTCCATTTTTACAGCATTGAAGTGCCAGATATTGATTTTCTTTAATTGACAGGGCATAGTACTAGACAGACCACACAAAGCTGAAGGTTAAGCCATTTATAGCAGGTGATAGCCAGGTTTTCCAGTGTCACACACTGCATCACTGTGCAGGGGACACTCAGGCCCTGAATCTCTGCACTTTCAGGGAAAAGGATTATTTGTCTCTGTCATCTGCCCTCTACGGTTCATTTAACATCTTAAATAGCCGGTGTAAATTAAGTGTGTTTAGTAACTGTACAACTCCCAGTCAAACACAGTGTTCTGTTCAACAGAACTGGAGTGTTTTACTCTCGTAGTTAACAAGATGTAGACTGCTCAACAAATAATAAATACTGAATTATGTTGTTAACCAGTTTTACTGTAGATAGTTTAAAAAACAGTTTAAGGTGTTTTCTTTATTTTCTGCACACTTTTCCCCCCACTCCCTTTTAAAGTGAATGAATATACATATTACACAGACATTGTTTGTGAGAATTTTGACATTGGTTCTCAGTAGTGTCTGGGAATTTACCAAAGGTGCTTGGAGGATTTTGGCTTGCCTGGGTGGATGTAATTTTTTTGGATACAGTTTGGAATGTTTGAAATATTGCAAGTACCAGCAAACTTCAAATCATCTTCAGCTTTCTATGTCATCAAACTACGTGGTGCATGGACAGACAGCCTACTGTAATATAAAAAATAATATAAACAATAAGAAATGTGGTAAGGCCTCTTAATTCTCTCTATTAGTACCAGCACTGCTCATTTCAACTTATAAATAAAAAGAAAAGCCTTTTTCTGAATTCCTTGTGATTTCTTGCCTTTTTTTTTTTTTTCTTTTTTTTTCAGTCCTTCAGCTTACTTTGTGTGCTTTTTCTCTTCCGTGGAAATTAAGTTGTGCTTAGTCTCTTCTCTTTCATGCTTTTTAACTTCTGCTCGTTTCCCACCTATCAATTTCCATGTCCCACCACTTTCTTGCCACTTTGCCTATTTCTTATTTAAGCACGAGTACACCTGTTGGATTAAGACCGAAATACCCTGGCTGGGAGTATGGGCACTATAGATTCTCCCTGTAGCTAACAGCGTGGGACATACCAACAGAGGTGACTTGGTTCTTAGGTGGGATGAATTGCCCTGTGAAGGTTCCTATCTCTAATTTATTTGTCTGTAGAGGGAACCTAGAGTGACCAATACTCCTAACCTAACTGGCTCTCTCAAGTGAAATGAAATGAAACCAGGCCTTGGTCATCTCACTTTTTTTTTTTTTTCCTTAAGCGAATGGTATTCTCACTTTTGCTTGTTATATACCTTCTTTTTTCCTTTTTTAAATTTTTTTTTTTTCCTTTTGGATAGCCAACCTTCACTTGTGTTTTTACAGAATGAGCTCAGAGTGCAGAAAACCTTAACTGCTCACATTCCCAAACTGGCATCATCATCAATGAATGATGTATCCTCAGTTCCTATGTAGGAGACAGGGAAAGGCAGACACAAAGAACAATTCAGAACACAGGTGAATTGAATTCTCCTTATAATGTCTGCATCTCTTCACTGGTTGGACATACAAATACTAGACTGCATATGATTATGGTTAATTTTGATGTGATTAATTCCACTCAAGCTATAAGGGTTTTCATTCTCCTGGGCTGCATTAGAATGGAAAATTTGGTGAAGAAAATGTATCTAATCCCCATCATCCAAGTTTTAACCTATTCTACTCTTAAAGGGAAACAAATTCCATGTGTTAAACATAGAATTGAGTTACCATGTTGAAGGAATAATACAGTAATTTGCACAAACAAATAAATCAAACCAAATATTCTGCAATGCATTTCCTTGCTAAAGGCATGGCATTTGAAATACCATATGAACATGACAAGTTTTGTAGAATATTTTGCTTAAATAGTGACGAATCTATTTATTATTGTTATTATATTTCTGCCTTATAAAGTTGTTTAATTACTTCAGGTTATTTTCCCATCCTGTCAGAGTGAAAACTATTAAGGAGATTCCTATCTCAAACTATTAGCTTTATTAGTTATGTATGCATCCTCTAGCCTAACCCCAACATTTCCCTTTCCTGTTAGGGTTAATAATTAAACCACTGCTTTCCTTTGATCAAGACAGGACTTTTTAATGGACCAGATATACAGTAAACAGAAACACACCCCTGCCTATAAGCAGTCATTCATTCTTTCCTATTCCTTTGAACTGGGAAATACAGCCAAGTTTTATGTTCATAGCAATTTAGCAAAATAACCATGAAAACTTACTGCCTCTGTCACAATTGTCAGTTATATATTCTTTAGCATAGAAAATGATGGTAGGAAAAAAATATATTTTTCTGTTCTTTTTGTTATACAAATTGGGTTTATTTGAAAAATGTTATGTGTAATGCAGGCTGCACTCCCAAACAAACTCCATGGCCTGTTTTGAAGACCTCTGGATACATTTGCATCTGGGGTCCATCTTGACCTGAAGTGTATATGCTTGTGTAGACTGAAGTCTAAATACCACTGTATACTGAAATTATAGCATCTTGGAAAACTTACAAACAACAGTGTCTTTGAAATTTGCTTCACCTCTTCTTGAAGACTAAAGTAGAAATAGTAAAATGACTGTTAAGCATCTCTTATACATTTATTGGATTATGAAGAATGTGCACTGGTTTTGGTTAATGATACGTACCATGACAAAATAGATCTGAGGCTCTGACTTGCTCTATAAATAGTATGAATTTCTTTTCAAGCTGTTGAATTCAGTGGAAGTTAAGCATTTTTTTTAAGCTATTCATGTCTGTTGATTTGTTGATTTTCATTCTTCCAGTGAGGTACCCACTGTATTCACTTACAATACTGGGATTAAGAATTTGACATGCGGTAGTACAAAGTGGTGATATAATTGCAGAGATAGTTCTCATACAAAGGATTATTCATAAACCACTGAAATAAATGTGTGTTCCATTGCTCTCAAATAATGAAAATATTTCACATAACCTTATGAACTTCAGTAAAGAGTTGACCCATCAAGATCTCATGATGATTGACTTTCCCTCTAAATGCTTCCTTCTGAATACTACGCCTTGTACTACTTCTGATACACCAGTTGACAAAAGAAAAAGGACTCACATGATCAATATATGCAAACTGGCGTAGATGAATACTGAACAATGTTCCCCAAATCTACTATGTACATGTTGTTGAGAGAATTGGCTTATATTTTTCATATAGTACAAAAAAAAAAAAAAAAAAAAGTGTAAAATTCTCTTTCTTGAGCTTTGACTGTTCATTTTGGGAAATGATAGTAAGAAACACAAACAGTAGCCACAAATACTTTCCTAGGGAAAGATTTTGTCCCAGTTTGTGAATTGAAGTGTACAATGATGTTTCAGATTGCAGCACAAAAATTCGTATGAATATATAAAAAAAAAAACCAAAACCAAAACCCCACCAAATCAATAAGTAAACACCAGTATTTTTTTTGATGTTTCATTTTTTGTAGCTGAGTAACGCACAGTGTGCAAGGTTTATGGGTTTGGCTATTTGTTGTCATGTGGACTTGTTGCATGGGCAATCAAAGCAGTTTCAATTTAGAATCAAGGGTAATAAACTGTATGTGAAGATCCAAGATATCAAACAATATCAGCAGTCATTCTGCAAAAAAATAAGTAAAAATATATTGAAGTGAAACAATCATGAGTTGCTCACCAACAGTTTGGGAGCAGAAAAAGAAGCAACATCCAAATGAGTTATCAGTCACAAATATTCAAAATATGAGCTTCTGAATGCAAAATTTCTCCCTCCACCCCCAGAGATTCTGTTGTTTTTCTCTGAAGTTTTATGAGGCACATCCACAAATTATTTCAATATTTTTGCCATTTATGTCTCTGTACTGATTATTCTTCTCAGACACTTCCTGAATTTTATGGAGATGTTTAATTCTCTTTCCAGCAGAATTTTAGCATGATTTTTGCCTCTGTTTTAATATCCATTAATTCTAAAGAGCTATGATTGTTCAAAAGACATAAAATATTTTTAAACATTATGTGGGCTGATTTTTTTTTTTAAAAAATTAGTAGATTAAAAAGTCACTATTAAACTGCAGACCAGCACTACCTGACATAGGTATTAAAACTGTCTTTATTTCCTAGTTTATTTAATTTCCATTTAATAGCAAAGTGGTGTTGTTTTGTGGCAGTAAAAAGACTGTATCTTAAAATGTTATTTTAAAACCAACTGAAAATAAAATTTTAGCTTCTTCACAAGTCTTTCTCTTGTCTCATTTTCCAGTACCCATCCTGTTTTAAAACAGAACTAAGAAAGTAGTGATTTCTTCTTTTAACACTAGGTGGAGTTAGATTAACTTCTGAAGTCAGTTCCCGGGAATCGAACATTTTCTGGTCTTCAAGGTGGTTTTCCATAGGCGGTGTAACTACAGCGTGACTAAGTGAAGAATCAGAGATTATTTTTCCTTTCATTGTAAGCCTACATGATATAAAGGCAAAGAGGTAAAATCCCTATAACCTTTAGTCATATTTAGGAGACTGTGCTGAGCCCAATGGGAATACATTGGAAAGAGGTGAATATCATTCACCCAGTGAGGAAGCTTTCTCTTTAAAATTTTTTCTTGAAAATCTGTGTGTATGATGGTGCCTTTCAAGCATGTCTAATTCTGCTGTGATATGGTTCCAAAATACTAACTTTTATAAAGAGTCAGCTTGAATTCTTAACTGCAATCAGGGAAATATAATAACATCTTATCAACTTGTTTAATAAGAATTTGTAATATTAAAAGCTGCTGACCTAAAAGATCTGAAGAACTCTGAAGGTTTCTGTTCACTGATGTGGGACTTGGTATGCAAATAATTTGTCTCATTTCTTTCTGAACTGATTTCTAGTCGTCTTTGAAATACGTTCCCCCTGGGAAGTACACTGGATTACTTTGGGTAAGGTGGGGTTTTTTTTGTTATTGTTTTGTTTTTTGGGTTTTTTTCCTGTTATTGACTGTGGTGGGTTGACCTTGGCCAACAGCCAGATGCCTACCCAGTTGCTTTCTCACTTGCCCTCCTCAAGAGGACAAGGGGGAGAAAATACAAAGAAGTTATTGTGAAGATAAAGACAGGTAGGCCACTTACCAATTTCAAGACCATTTCGGGAAAATTAATTTGTTGTCTATTAAAATAGATTTGGGTGGTGAGAAACAAAGCCAAAATTCAAGCCACACCGTCCTTTATCCCAGGTTCAACTTCACTCTTCATTCCTGACTCCTCTATGTCCTTCAATCCCTCACTAAGCAGCACAATGTGAGGGGTGGGGTTGTGATCGTTCCTCTCTGCTGCTCCCAATACGTTGGAGACCAACAGCCTGACTGTGAGCAAAATCAGGTTTGGTCCACAGAGAAACTTACTCACATATTTCCATCTTTTTTTAGGGTTCAGACCCACAGGCTAGACTGGAACATGTCACCTTATTAGGAAATTCATACTCTGTTCAAAGAGGTATATCAGTTCTACATTGCTCTGTGCAGGTAAGTAATTAAGTACTACATGGTAATGCAACAAATGATTTAATGTACAGGGATGTTTACTCCACCCTTTGAGACCAGCCCCAAGAAAAAGAAGGCCCTATCAGAGTGGTGCAATGTTAAGGCCTTTCAGATTTGGTTCTAAGCTATCTCATGGGTTAGGATAGCTTCACAAAAAGGTGTCTGCTCAGGACGTGAAAGCTGCATATCCACATTAAGCTGCTACTGAGGATAATCAAAGGATGAATGCATCCTTGGCTATTCTCATAGATATGGAGGTATGTAAAAAATCTTGCTGTAACAAAGGGTGTGGCCCTGCATTCTCTAAACCATTATTTGACAAGGATCAAATGTAGAGATAAAAAATGTTAAACTCTATAAATAAAGTTAACTCAAATTGTTATTGAAAATATTTTTGGGAGTAAAAATGTTTCACTACTTGTTCTTAAATGGATTTTCAAAAATAACAGAAGGAAAAGAATATCTGTGCCTTTGTATTTATGTGCCACCTCATCCGTAGCACAGAACATTTGTTAACAAAGTCTCTTGCACTGTGTACTCAATAGCATAGTGTTTATATGTGTAATCAGCTGTATGAAGCAATGAGAAGTGAATTCTTAAACACTGAACTACTAAGAGACGTTTGGAACCTGATGTGAAACGACATAATGGAGTGTGCAAACATCCTTTCTTGCACACATGGCTCGTTTCACCTGGATAAGAGACTTAACACCATAGTTGGCCTTATTAACACATTTTCTGAGAGCTGATGGGCTCAAGTTAATGCTTGGCATAAGCTGGATGAGCTTCAGAGGTATTTCAATTTGCACTGCTAAGCAGTACCTTTCAAGCTGCTGATCTTAAACCCAGGATTCTTGAAGTAAATCATGAAATGTCCTTTTCCAAGTGCCTTAAAAACCTGTATCACAGTTGTTAAAGAGAGACACTGCCTTGAAGTAGTGACAAAGATGCATGAAATGTTATAGATAGTACCTAGACACAATGCAACAGTTATCCAAATCCATTAGGTCTGTCTTTTCAGTAGTCTGGAAAAAACCCCAAACCTTATGTTACTATTAAGACAATCCTTAATTTACAGTTATGCAGTCATTATGGTCTATATGTGTCACAGAATTCATAGATCTGAAGACTATTGAAAATGCTTTGCATTCCATGTATAGTTAGAAGGCTCATGGAGAAAACAGCTATTATCTGTTCAAAACAATATATATGTATAAATTAAATAGGTTATATGCACACTGTCCCTACTCTTTCTTCATTAAATGTGCATAGAGATGTATGTGAGAGACTTTGCAACCTTGCTACATGTTATAGAGTATGCCCTTAATATTGATTTGTTGCCAGTTTTTATGTTTGAATCCTAATGAGTATAAACACAGGAAGATTTATAGACAATAGTTATGTGAATATAATATATAAAATCTAACAGCACTACCTATTTGAAATTAATAAGAATGACACATCATAAAGAAAACAGTATTTTTCTAATAAATATGCATGCTTGTCTCATTTAAATGTCTTCTACCAAGTGGAGGTTAGTAGTATATTATGCAATCTTTATATTGCAACGTCTCATTACAATGGGGTTTTCATGTTTCACCATTTTTGTTCTATGGAGCTTTGTTTCATTCCCTTCTCTCCTTGCACTTAATCTTTTTCCTTCACAGCTTAAAGACTTTCATTCCATTCAGTGTGTCACACCTTCACATCACCGTTCTTAGTACAAAACTCTGCTCTTTCATTGCTGATGCTTTGTCCTGCTTTGTCCTTGGTACAACCTCTCCTGGTTGATCTTTTTAACCAAGGTTTACAGAGCTGCTCTAAGTTACTAGAAACAATATATTCCCTCAGTTCCGTAAACAATTTTAGTTGTAATTTAGGACGGGTAAAGAATAAAGACGTTTATTTGGCTATCGGTTCAAACTCACTAGTGACTATAACTGCAAATGTTTTGTGCATGCTGTCTATGAACAGCGTGTAGGTGAGTGTGGTTCTCCCAGACCCAATAGAAGGGGCATCTGCATTCAGGACCCCAATTTCTTTCAGATTATGCTGATTTCCAGCCCAATGGGAATTCTGTAGTGTCTCTTCTTCAGTCTTTCATGCAAGTCCTATTTGTATGAACAGTTGATAACAGCCCACGTCACTGGACTGTGTGCTTAGTGTTCATTCTTTGCAGTATAATAAATATGCACTTACAGAAAGGGGAAATATCTTCAGAAAGACAGGGTTTGTTCAAGGTGTTTAACTCAAAACCTGATGTTTATGAAACTCACTTGGGATGATGATGCACATGTTTGCTCCTAAGTAATCCAGACCTCCTCTGCCATATGCTGAGCACCCTAGTACCCAGTCAGACTGCCTTCATGCATTCTCTGTTACTTGGTTTGTTATTTATAGGTAGGTTGGTTTGTTTGTTTTAATTTTTATCTAAGTGGATGACCTAATTCACGTTGGTGTCCATCTTGGCTATGTTACTGAAAGCAAGGAAGGAGCAAGCAAGCATTTTGGCCTTAGGCTTACAAGAAGCTGTGCTTGTATAATTACAGACCTAGCAGAATAAGGAATTAATTAAAATAATTAGAACTGTATATGCATCTGTCTTTCTCTCTCCCTCTTGAAATATTTTTTTCTTATAATTAGCTAATACCAAGTGATTTTTTGATTAGCTTTGAATAGAAATCACTTGACTGAAATTGATGAACAGCAGGGAACAACGTAGCAATGTGGTTTTATTCAGCAGAATCAAGACACCAGAAATACAAAACTGAATTTGACACTGAAGAGTAATAAAACTAAGGATCCATAAGGAAATTGATGAAAATGAGATATTTGTGAATTTAGACATATACAGTGAAGAAGACACTTAAGAAACTTTAAGTAAGGTGAAGGAGATAACTGAAAATAAGAATGGAAATAATTACACTGTGATTTGGAAGAGAAGAAGATAAGAAATATTCTGCTCTAGTTAGAATAAGGGAATTAGAACAAGGGAGTCCACCTATTTAGATCAGCCTTGGGGACAGCTATCTCAGCAACCTTGACAAAAATGCAAGTATACTTGAAGTTCATAAAATCTGCATGTGATGCTTTATGCTCTGCTGTGGCAATTAAGAGTATGTGTTCTACTAAACTAATGATATTTTCAAGGGTTACAGTATTAATACTGCTTTTAGTTATCTTATTCCCTTCTCTAGTGCTTCAAATTTAGCAATTTCTATGGCTAATCAAGAAGGAATCTGAGCTATACATCATCTTAATACATATTGATAATTGATTACAAATCATTAACTGAGCAACAAGGACAACGGGTTGCTGCTTCTAATTTCAGAGAAAAACAAACTGAGGGAAACATCATTGTAAAGCTGTATTTGCTCTCCCATAGATACATAGACATGTAGACTGCATCCAGAGTCAATGATAAGGAAAAGATATTAGAAAATATTTCATTCTGTCTTAAAAATCTAAAGATAGGTGGAAGAAATGTACAATGAATCATGAGATGTCTAGCCCTCCCTTCTCTGTGGAAAGAAATGTGCAGATTAGTTTAGATTACGATTGATTTGCAGATGGCTAAAATTATCATCAAATTTAAAGTGATTTCTGAGACTTTTACCTTAAATTATTTCTTGCCTCTCTTTCACCTCCCTCTACTGTTATATATGCATTTTGTCATGTGGTTATGCCAAAAACATCCTGATTATATGGATATAAATAGGCCCTTGTGCAGATTTACAAAGATGTATATCACAGTGCCAAGAAAGAAAAACCAACCAACCAACCAAAAAAACCACCAAACCCCAAACTCCCAAGTTTATAACATTTAGTGCAAGTTAAATTATAGCACTTGGCTGTAGTCTCAATATTGATGTTTGCTGGGCCCCTAATTTGACAAGAGAATCAGTGGTAAAAGCCTGGTTGTTCTCTGCACCTGCATACATACTGTGGAATACCTGATCTCTTCTGGGTCCTGACGAGGAACCAGCACAAACCTGCTCCCCATCCTTCTGTTCTGTGCCTCCAGATTTCTTTCCCATGAAAATGAAGGTCTGTGATGGGAAGTATGATGGGAAGACTGCAATCTTGCCTTGATATGGGATCGGGATACAACTGAAACAGCAAGCTAGCCAAGAATCTCTGAAGTTTCTTTGTTCAGTGAGTTCAAATACTGTGATTGATTTGAGTAAACACCATGGATGAGCTCTAAGTCACCAAGAATGTTATTAGGATTGAGACTTTGTTTAGCCTCAGTTGAGTGTCATGTGTGTTATTCTTAGAAAAGTGATGCTCAAAGGGCACTATAAATTCCATACAAATAACAAAGTTATTAAACAAAAGTAGATTATTATGGTTGTACAAAGTTCTGGAGAATCACAGAATCACAGAATGGTTTGGGTTGGAAGGGACCTTAAAGATCATCTAGTTCCAACCCTGCTGCCATGGGCAGGGACACCCTCCACTAGACCAGGTTGCACAAAGCCTCATCCAGCCTGGCCTTGAAGACAGCCAGGGATGAACTTCCTTGGGCAACCTGTTCCAGTGCCTCACCACCCTCTCCATGAAGAATTTCTTCCTGATATCTAATCTAAATCTTCCCACTTTCAATTTAAACCCATTACTCCCTGTCCTGTCACTACAGGCCTTTGTAAAAAGTCCTCCCTACCTTCCTTGTAGGCCCCCTTCAGGTACTGGAAGGCTGCAGTAGGGTGTCCCTGGAGCCTTCTTTTCTCCAGGCTGAACAAGCCCGGCTCTCTCGGCCTTTCTTCATAGGAGAGGTGCTCCAGCCCTCTGATCATCTTCATGGCCCTCCTTTGGACTCGTTCCAACTGGTCTGTATCTTTTTCATGTTGAGGGCTCCACAGCTGGACACAGTACTCCAGGTAGGAAGCTTCTCACTACTCGTTTCATGGCACTTGCTCTTTATACTTGAAGGATGTGGTCAGTTTTCAGGGCCCTACAATGACAGGACAAATCTAGAATGCTGTGTAGAGTGGCCTCACAAAAATTACTGAATCCTGATGGTCATTCACCATTAGCCACTTATGTCATCTGTTCTCTTAGGTCCAAGGAACCAGACACCACATCAGGCTTCAGGACATAGTTCTCCAGTAATTGCTTCCAATAACTATGGTTGCTGCTAGTCATTCCCAGTAACCATGTTCTGTTTGCATTACAGATGATCTGCTGGCAATGTTTTTGCTTTGCCAGTGCTTTAGGCTATAATTTACTGTGGATCTTCGAAAAAGATACATTGATAAGCAAGATCCAACCATCAGCTTTATAACAACATAACAGTTCTTCAGCAATCTTTCTTATCTTGTCAAAAAACATTCAGACACTTAGACCAAAATTTATTTATTGAAAGTCTACTAAATGCAGCAATTGTGACACAACTCCTCATCTTATGGGTACTTTTTCACTCCTGCATTTCACAGCATAAATATAGTTCTTTGATTTCCTTCACTGTTAATTGTTTTCAACAGAAATGTACACAAAATACTACAAACACACATGTAAAGATTGATCCATTCCTGTGCCTGTTCTAGTCAACCCTTAGGTGCAACTTATTGTAATATGTGTGTGCTTTACGTTAACGTGGTTTAAATTTTATTTTTCGTGAGAAGCACGATGATAAATGCTGCAAAGGAACAAAACATATTATAAGCCTCAAAACAGCTGGAACAGTTGCCAAGAAAACAGCAGATGTTCACTCAACTGACAGCATAAAAACTGATACTCAACATTTAGAGAACTTACTGCAGAGAATTTCTGAACTTTTTCTGGGGATTTTGGAGACGATGTGAACTGAAAGGCAAGAGACTTGTTCTATTTTTGGTTTTGCTGTGACTTGCTGTGTGGTCTCTAAGCAGTCTCTTCACCTTTCTCTGTCTCCATTTCTTGTTTCACCCTTTGTCTCCTGTCTTTAGAATTTGAGGTCTTTGAAAGAGTCTATATTACACATTTGTAGCATACACAATGAAACCAATGCAATATAAAAAATAATTATAATGAGGCCAATTTTAACTCGGCCCTCAGCAGACAAATGAAAGAAAATTCCTCATTTTCTGTAATTTCAGAAAAATTACTTGTTATTAATGTTCTTGTGAACACAACAGGAGAAACTGGAGATCGATCAGGCTCATGTCTTCATTCTATAAACTTTTTGGCTGGTTTTCGTGAAATCAACTCACAGCCGAGCTGGAGACCAACCAACCAACAGAAAAGACAGGCTTTTAATCAGGCTTCTCTACAATGGAACACATCCATTTGATAAATGAACTAATTAACCAAATGAATAAGTATAACCTACCACTGTGAATGACATTTATAACTATGAAAAAGCTTCAATTCCACATTAATAGTTCTAGAAACCCACAGAAAAGGATGGAAAAAATACAAGTTCAATTCATGAAGCACATCTATGTCAATGGAGTTTTAGCATGGCTAGCGGTCCAATATTACATATGCTCTGTGTGTATGAAGACGACAAGAGGAAAAGAAGTCTTAAATAACGTTATTCCACTTCTGAGTTTGGGGTTTTTTTTTGGTGTGGTTTGTTTGTTTTTTTTTTTTAATCAGCCATTTCATAGACTGCAGAATGTAGGAATGACATGGTTTTTTCTAAATGTTCTTTAGTAAAAGCAAGTGGAATGCCACAACACCTGTATCTTCATCTTGAATATCCCTAATCTATGTTTAATCTCCCTAGCTATAAAAGCTTGCATGACACAGAAAAGATGAGGAAAAGGAGTAAAACAACTCAGACTGTTAAATGCAGCTTTATAACCTCAGCTGTACTTTTCCTGCTTTGTCTGATTAGACTTTTCTAGGACTGATCTGACAGCTTTGGAAACAATGGAAGCCATCTCACTGATTTCAGGGAAATAGCAGTGGTCCCTGAGGCTGTGTGATGTTTTGTCCATATGCTGTCTCTCCCATACAGAACCCTTGAAACTGTGGGTTTCTCTAAAATTTTGCTTGGATCTTGTGTGTAAGGTAATGTAGTGGTCAACATTGTAACAAAAAATAAAACATAGTCGCTACAGGAAAACGGAAGATTATGTTGATGAGTCATTATAAGGAAAAGAAAACCAGTCAGACCTGAAGATGTCAACGAACATACCATAATATTATGCATATCAGACAAGAAGAACCATCAATAAGGTAACTGAAACCATAGAAGGACGTAAGAATTCGTTATTGGAACTGAAAAATTGAATTTGTATAATTGTGATAAAAATACTGTATGCTGCTCATGACTGTCTAACCTTCAGGAGCTTATGCAATTCAGGGTGGTTTTCATTTCAGTGCTATTTAATTAGGTGCTTCTTTTCCTATTTTAATTACTAACTTTTAGTAAATTGTTGTGGTTTGGCGATTTTTTAAAAAAAATTATTTATTTAAAGACACAGTGCCCATATTAATAACTTGTGTGGCAGTATCTGTTCCCAGGACCTGCTTTTTATATTGAGATTAAGAATCATCAGTGAGTTATCAACCAGGAACAGAAATCCAGTTATTGAGAGCCTCTGAACTGAACTTGTTGAAAAATCACCTTCAAAATAGAAAACTGACCTAAAAAGAGAGCAAAGGAAAAAAAAAGCAAGCAAAACCAACAACACAAATTGTCCACACTTTCTAGGGAGCTATGAGTTCTTTCGGAAAGAAGAGTTTTATCCATTGTACACTCACTCTAAGAATGCGTTTATCCTGTAAAGGTGCAATGAGATACCCAGACCCTCATACTGTGTACAGGCAGATACTGTGAAAAGTATTCTAACCATGCTTGTTTGTACAGTGTGTGATCAAGATGAGTGTTCCTGAAGGTAAGAATTGATTTGTCCAAGTTTGTGAGGGAACATTGACAAATCTAATTTGAAAGGAAAAGGCTGCTGGTTTTGTGCCACATTCAAGCAAAAGGCTGACCATGAGTGAGTCTCATTATAACACAAATAAAACATAGTACTACAGGACTATAATTAAAAACAGGTAAATATCCCTAAATATTACAGTTTTGACACAATAAATTACTCTTGCATAGACTATTTTGGATTTTCTGTGCAATGTTACTATACTGGGGTTATTTCCATTAGCCTTTTCCATTTTTCCTATATCAGCCATCATTGTCATCAGCCTCAGACCTGTGTCCTGCTTTTCCTACCCGTGCAGCACAATTTTAGGGGAAACACCAAGTACCATGAAGTAAGAATCCGGGAAAAGTAGGAAACTAGGGTTTATAAACCACAAAAATTAATTACAGCAAAGAATAACAAAAAGAAGACAGAGTTCCTACCATTCTTTAGGAAAGAGAGTGTGGTGGCACAGATAAGTATCCCTTATTTTTACAGTATGTCACATTGACTTTACTGTAATGTATTAGTGTAGTGGTAACCTGTTGAAAGAACTACAGCAGGTGGGTTTTTTTGTATGGTTGACAAATATAATTTTAAACCAGGTTAAATTGACTGTAAAGGTGCTTTATGGGTTATTAGCTACACCAAATGCATGAACAGGGGAAATGAAAAACAGTCCTGTTAAAGTCACTTGCTATGTATGGAATAATAATGACTTTCTGTGGTTAGCCTGCAGAACCTCCTGTGTAGTAGTAACACATCCATAAAGTACAGTTGCGTAATAAACAATTCTTAATTATGGTAGTTTGTAAAAGTGTTAAGCATCTCTGATACAGTTACAAGTTTTTCAGACAAAATAGGTTATTGCATTTGTATATCTTGTAGTATATTTCACAGACTATTTAGCAGCTCTATAATGTGTATATCCTCTTTAGGCCTATGATGTGAACCTACACATATGAGATGGAATACGGTGTATCACTATTCATTCTGTGATATGTATGTATACTAAAATTAATACTAGATGAAAGTTTACATTTCATTCCTTTTAAGTGCATGATAGGAAAGTGACTGTGGAGTTTAAATTAATAAACACAGATTCACAAAGTGTTAGGGGTCGGAAGGGACCTCTAGAGAACATCTAGTCCAACCCCACTGCCAGAGCAGGATTGCCACAGGTGATCAACACCTGTGATATTTTAACACAGATGATATTTGTATGAATCTGTGTGATTATTCCTTATTCTCGCTCCACTGGCCATAGAAATGAAAAGGAATTACAAAACTATTTTGCCACCAAGTCCTCCACTATTCTAGAAGTTCTGTTTATTTCCTGGGACATCCTGATTTGTAGAAAGAAAAGCCATCTGACAATGAACAGGTTTTCTTTTTCAGTGTTCACTTGTGTCTTTTCTTTTGTACCATATGTCCAGGAGCCAGTGAATCAGTGGTTATGCTAACCTCTCTTGTAGTACGTTTACCTTTTGGAAAACCTCTCCACACCAGGAGACTGAGGGATAGGAAGTAAACATGATTCTTTCTGCTCAGTGCCTCTGCGGCCTCTTAACAGCCATGTCAGAGGTTGCTGGTGTAAAACTGCATTAAGTTAAAGTGGGTAGTAGTGTAGAGAAATCAGAGTTGGAAACAATCAAAATGTTGTGCTGCAAGCTGAGAGCAATGCTCTTTTGGGAGAAAGAAAGGGAATGTAAAATGTTAGGCAAAGTCACTTAGAAATTTCAAGACTGCTGTGATGCATTCAGTAATATCACAGGGGAAAGGCATTTTCTTTACGAGAAACAAGCTGCCAGTTGAGACTATTAGCCATTCTGCTAGCCCTACATAATAAAGCTAAATCATGTAAGCTGTGCAGATAACAGATGGACCAACAGAGACAAATTATTTGTGATATAACTGATAACTAGGTCGAAGCTGAATTATTGTGAGAAATGGACTGTACTTTAAGAGAGCAGGGGATAGCTTGCAAGATTAGAGAAAACTTGACTTCCCAAATAAAAGCAGTGAGAGAAATGAAGTGCATCTTGTTATGAACATGCACTTATTCATAAAGACAAAATACAGGGGTAAACGAATGACAGAGAACAAATTTGTTGGTAATAAATGTGGGGACAACCACAGCACAACACAATTGTCTGATGCCAAGGACACAGAGTCATGGCAACAATTAAAAGTCATCTCCTGCACACATATATCATTTCCTGGACAATGTGTAATGTACAAAAGTAAATTTTTTTTTCTTTGTAAACATACAGTTGGATGACAAAGCTGTGATGACATCAGTAGTCCTCATAGATCTCAAACCAGACATAGCTAATTGCTTTATTGAGAACAAGTGACAGACTAATGAATATTGGAGGTGCATATAGCATGACTGCAGGGAAGAAATGGAAAAGGTTATATGTATCCAATGTTAATGTTTAAAACTAGCTCATTTCACATAGCAGAATCAATTAGTGGTTCTATTGTTTTGCAATATATTCTACTTTTTTGTAATTTAATTCTCATATACACTCCGGTTTGGGAATTCAAAACAGTCATTGCTGGATACTGGGTTTTGTCACTAAGCAGAAATATTGATCTTTTGTAACTTGTTTTATGCTAAGAAATAAAGTGTAACCTCTTTCTAGCTTTCCTACATATCACATTTTTTTACATCACTGATCTGTATGAACTTTTAACAGACTCCAAAGATAGATGTAAGTTTTCTTCAGGGTAAGAACTGATTGTTCTGAAGCCTGCCAGTTTTATTCTATTCTTTTCTTTTTTTATTGAGCCAACTCTGCATTGTAGAGTGATTTTTACTCAGAGTATCCCAAAAACCTCACTCAAACCAATAATCATGTGTTGATAGGTGAAATTAGTTTCAGAATTCTAATGAAGCTCAGCAGCTGGGAGACAGACAGCTCATCTGAAGATTAAATGAGAAAAATTGCCACTTTTGCTGGTTCCTTTAGAAACTCATTTACATTCTGTCAGCTCCCATTAGGAATGGGAACTGCGAATATTGAGGGAAATATGCATGAATTCAGTACTGAAATGGCCAATCGTGATAAGTTTCTTCTTGCTTACAAAGCTGCCAGAAGATTTTATGTAGTTATGCCTTCTGGAAACAGTGGGCGATAATCTGCTTACTTTCAACTGTCTCCTAATATTTTGAATTTATCATAAGCAAAAGAACCAATACCCAATACAAAAAGGAGAACAGAGGATAACAATATAATCCTAAGGTTTGGGTTTAGAGTTCTTGGAGCCATCTACACACTATTCTTTCCTACCAAGGTTTAAAAAAACCACATACATAGGTATAAAATCACATTTTCATGTGACTGGAAGCAATGAATACATAAGACAAGAAGCCCCAAATCAACACAGATTTGCCAGTGTAGCATCTCATGTTCATCCTGTGGTTAAAAAGTATGAGAACTGGATACCAATGAAGCTGCAGCCTGTCCCCCTTTCCTTTTTCTTGACCCTTTTTACATCCAGGCACCTGTAGAGCTTCAGTATTTCTTATTATGGGGCAGCACCAACAGCAATGACAAGTATTTTACTTAATTTGGTACCCCTTCTATCCCAGAAAAGTAGCACACCATTCTTCTTTCCCTGTCCTTGTTACAGCCCTGAATTTTATATAGTTGCATCCTCATCATATTGATGACTTTCCATGAGATCTGCTGACAGAGCCAACAGTAGACTAGGAGTGTATATTATGCAGGTGTTATCCATTTCTCCACTGACTTTGGAAGTACTTACAGAGAGTACAAGTAGAGGTGACTGTGCCAATGAAAGAAATACATTTAGGAATTTAACCAGGGACATAGAAGGGAGTGCTTAAGTGGATACAGAGAAAGTGTAATGCCATGGTGTTGCAGATTGTTTTAAACTTAGTTTTCTTTAAATAAAGGTTGAAGAAGATAAATAATGACATGAAAAGGCTGCATAAGTTGTTCAATATCTGTTTTGTTCCTGCACCTGCTGGAGAGATGATGACAAATACATAGTTTCAATGAAAAAGCCGTATTTTCTATTTCAGAAATAGGTAGAAATACTGCTAAGTAGAAATACATTTTTTAGATCTATTGGATTAAATATCTTATTCTATCAATCAATTCTAAAAGAGAATAAGATCTCTAATGCTGTTGTGTTTTAACAACACTGAGTAGATCATTATCATGATCTATAATAATTATCATACTCTGAAGAGTATACTAGCATCATCGGAATGGTACAGACAAGTACAAGGGAGTTCTACAGAGTATGACAAATGGCTTGAATCACACAAGTAGAAACTTCACATAGAATCACCAAATGGTTTAGGTTGGAAGGGACCTTAAAGATCATCCAGTTCCAACCCCCACTGACACGGGTAAGGACACCCTCCACTAGACCAGGTTGCTCAAAGCCCCATCCAACCTTGTCTTGAACACATGCAGGGATGAGGTATCCACAGCTTCTCTATGCAACCTGTTCCAGTGCCTCACCAACCTCTCCATGAAGAATTTCTTCCTGATTTCTAATCTAAATCTCCCCACTTTCAATTTAAACCTATTGCCCCTTGTCCTGTCACTACAGGCCCTTGTAAAAAGTCCTCCCCATCTTCCTTGTAGGCCCCCTTCATGTATGGGAAGGCTGCTATAAGGTCTTCCTAGAGCTTTCTCTTCTCCAGGCTGAACAAGCCCAAGTCTCTCAGCCTTTCTTCACAGGAGAGGTGCTCCAGCCCACTGATTGTCTTTGTGGCCTCCTCTAGACTTGCTCCAACCAGTCGATATCCTCCTTAAGTTGGGGGCCCCAGCGCTGGACACAGTACTCCAGGTGGGATCTTACAAGAGCAGAGTAGAGGAGGAAAATCACCTCCCTCGACCTGCTGGCCATGCTTCTCTTGATACAGCCCAGGATACAGTTGGCTTTCTGGGCTGCCAGTGCACAGTGCCAGCTCATGTTCAGCTTTTCATCCACCAGTACCCCCAAGTCCAGTTACCCCCAGCCTTCAGGGCTGCTCTCAATCCATTCTCCATCCAGCCTGTACTTGTGTTTGGGATTGCCCCAACCCATGTGTAGAACCTTACACTTGGCCCTGTTGAACTTCATGAGGTTGGCACAGGCCCACCTCTCCAGCCTGTCAAGGTCCCTCTGGATGGCATTCCTTCCCTCCAGCTTGTCAACCGCACCACACAGCTTGGTGTCATCATCGGCAAACTTGCTGAGGGTGCACTCAATCCCACCGTTCATGTTGCTGAGAAAGATGCTAAACAGCACTGGTGCCAATACCAAACCCCGAGGAATGCTGCCCATCACTGGTCTCCATTCAGACATCGAGCCATTGACAACTCTCTGAGTGCAACCATCAAGCCAGTTCCTTATCCACCGAGTTGTCCATCCTCCAAATCTATGCCTCTTCAATTTAGAGACAAGGATGTCATGTGGGACAGTGTTGTGCTTTGCACGAGTCCAGGTAGATGACATCGGTTGCCCTTCCCTTATCCATGAAGGTCATGACCCCATCATAGAAGGCCACCATATTCGTCAGGCAGGATCTGTCCTCGGTGAAGCCATGTTGGATGTCACCAATCATCTCCTTGTTTTCCATGTGCCTTAGCATGGTTTCCAGGAGGATATGCTCCATGATCTTGCCAGGCACAGAAGTGAGACTGACTGGCCTGTGGTTCCCTGGATCCTCCTTTTTTTCCCTTTTTGAAGATGGGAGTTATGTTTCCCTTTTTCTGGTCAGTGGAAACTTCACCAGACCACCGTGACTTCTTGAATATGATGGATAGAGGTTTTGCAACCTCATCTGCTAGTTCTTTCAGGACCCATGTATGTATTTCATCAGGTCGCAGGGACTTGTGCAACTTCCGCTTCCTTAGGTGTTCCCGAACCTGATCCTCTGTAACCATGGGTGGCTCTCTATTCTCCCAGTCCTTGCCCTTGCCTTTGGTGACTCAGGGGTATGGCTTGTGCCCTTGCCAATGAAGACCGAGGCAAAAAAACCATTGAACACTGTGCTGGGTTCAGTCAGGAAAGAGTTAACTCTCCTTACTGTGGTTACTAGGAAGCTGTGTTCCTGGACGCTGAGAGAAGCACTGATAAGGTCTCAGATGGCACTGGGCCTGTACTGGATGCAAGGTCTTTCTCCGTTTCTGATAGTGCAGCCAACCCAAACTGACCAAGGAAGTATTTCATTCCATAGTACGTCATGTTCCGGGTCTGTGGGTGAGGAGGGGGTCTGGCAGCCATTACTCTCTCCCTTACTCCCTTGCTCATCTACTCCCAGTCACTTTCTAACACTCCCTCTGACTCCTGTGTTAGCTGCTTTGCTAACTCCTGTGCTGGCTTGTTCATGAGGGAGTTGGTGACTTTGTTTAGTGTTCCTGGCCGTGCTATCACTGATAGGGTTCGTTCGGAGTCTGCTGCGACAGCTCTTGGGCTCTGGCTCTCGGGCTCTCCGGGTCTGACTGTCACTACTCAGCATCTGGGTGTGCATTGGTCAGTGGATGGTGAGAAATTGTATCATATTGTATTCTATGTTTCTTATGTTCTATTTTCTATTATTTTAATTATTTATTATTAATAGTATTTGTATATATTGATTTAGATTTAATTAGTAAATAGTTCTTATCTCAATTTTATGAGCTTTCCTTATTTCTTTCTCTTCCGATTCTTCCCCTCTTCTGGGGGAGGGGGGGGGAGGGGATTTGTGAGAGCAGCTTCGTGGTATTTTGCTGGCTGGAGTAAATCACGACAAACACCTTGGCCTTCTCCATATCCTGGGAAACCATCTCTCCTGTTTCCTTCCACAGAGGGCCCACATTTTCTGATCTTCCTTTTATCCTCTATGTACCTATAGAAGCCCTTCTTGTTGCCCTTAATGTCCCTGGCCAGGTTTAATTCTATCAGGGCTTTAGCTTTCCTAACCTGATCTCTGACTTCTCGGACAACTTCCCTGTAATCCTCCCAAGCTACCTGTCCCTGCTTCCACCCACTGTAGGCTTTTTTTTTGCACCTTATTTTCTCCAGGAGCTGCTTATTCATCCACAAAGGCCTCCTGGCATGTTTATCCGACTTCCTCTTCATTCAGATGCATCGCTCCTGAGCTTGGAGGTGAAGATCCTTGAATACTCGTCAGCTTTCTTGGGCCCTTCTTCCCTCCAGGGCTTCATCCCATGGAACCTTGCCAATCAGTTCCCTGAAGAGGCCAAAGTCTGCCCTCCTGAAGTCCATGGTAGTGAGATTGCTGCACACCCTCCTCACCTCTCTAAGTATATGAAACTCTATCATTTCATGGTCATTGCAGCCAAGGCTGCCTTTGAGCTTCATATTCCCCACCAGCCCCTCCCTGTGGGTGAGAACAAGGTCCAGCATGGCACCCCTCCTCGTTGGTTCCTCTATCACTTGGAGAAGGAAGCTGTCATTGACGCATTCCAGGAATCTCCTGGCTTGCTTGTGCCCTGCCGTGTTGTCCATCCACAGATATTGGGGGACTTTAGCCACTCCATGAGGACCAGGGTTTGTGGCCGTGAGGCTGCTGCTATCTTCCTGTAGAGGGCCTCATCCACTCGCTTATCCTGGCCAGGTGGCCTGTAGCAAACTCCTACTACAGTATCTTCCCTCCCTGCCCTCCCTTTATTCCTGACCCATAAGCTCTCAGTCAGCTCCTCACCCATCCCCAGGTGGAGTTCCACACACTCCAGCTGGTCTCTGACATGGAGAGCAACAGCCCCCCGTGTCTCCCCTGCCTGTCCTTCCTAAAGGGCCTGTATCCTTCCATTCTGACACTCCAGTCATAGAAGCCATCCCACTACGTTTCCGCGGTGCCAGTGAGGTCATAGCCCCTCACGCGTGCGCACGCCTCTAGCTCCTCTGGTTTGTTTCCCATGCTCCATGCGTTTGTGTAGAGGCATTTAAGATGGGCCCCCGACGAAGTTACCTTGCTGACTAGAGCATCTAGAATTCTCTTGTCTTGTTTGCCAGGTGCTCTCCTGGTGACCTGTGGTTCTTCTCCAGGCTCTGGGCACCTGTTGGTGGCACTGGTGGTTTTGTCCTGTTCCCCCTTCGAACCTAGGGAAAAGCTCTCTCAATGAGCCCCACCAATTCATGGGCCAGAAGCCTTTTTCCCCTTTCAGACAGCTGCACCCCATCTGTCGCCAGCAGGCTTGGTGCCCTGTAAACCTCCCCATGATCAAAAAACCTAAAATCCCGCCATTGGCACCAGCCTCTGGGCCACTTGCTGGCCAGGTGTGCTTTCCTGTTCCTTCCAGTATCCCTCCCTGTCACTAAAGGGATTGAGGAAAACACTACCTGTGCTCCCAATCCTGCAGCCATTTGCCCCAGTGCCCTGAAGTCCTTTTCGATAGCTCTTGGATTTCACTCCACAACCTCAGGGAGACCAGGGAGTTAGAGACATTCGGGTGATGCCTCTAACCCGGGCCCCAGGGAGGCAGCAGACTTACCTGTGCGATGGATCTGGTCGGCATATCGGGCCCTCCGTTCCCCTCAGAAGGGAATCGCCTGCGGCGCTGACCCTCCTCCTTTCCTTACCGGAGGCAGTCGAAATGCGTGGGGCTGATGGAGTCGTACTGGGCAACCGCCCGCCCTGCCGATGCCAGCTGCCGCGCCCCGCCCTTCTGGCGCACTACGCTCCGGGCCGCTCTCGCCCCCCGGGGGCCGCCCCTGTCCGTGAGGGGATGGGCCGCCGTCACTGCTGTCCCCGCCCACGCCGAGTCAGAGCCGACCCGGGCAGCAGCTCCCTCCTCCCGCTCGGGGGCGGCCGGGCTGCGGCCCCCTTGGTTTCCCCGTCTCTGCCCCGCGCTTTTGGGTGTGTTCCTTCGCGGATTTAGCCGCGGTTTTGCCACTTCAGAATGGGTCCTCCGACTCGATCCTCCGCTTCGGAGCCCTTCGACTCGGTGGCTTCGTTGCAATGGCAGGTACACGGGGTTTTAAACTGCCGCCTTCGCTCTCGTCCCCGCCCACGCTGAGTCGGAGCCGCCGCTGCTCAGCAGCTCCCGCTCGGGGGCGGTGGGGCGGGCTCTCACTCTCTGCGCTGTGCTTTTGGGTGCTTGTTCCTTCACGCATTTAGCCACGGTTTTGCCACTTCAGGAAGGGTCATTCGCCTCGGTCCTCTGCTCCGGAGGCCCTTCGCCTCGGTTCACATGTTCACCTGACAGGAGGTGAGTTTCATTAAAGCAAACGATGCTGCGAAAGGGATCACGATAAACAGCTAAATTAGACGCACATGTTGAGAGTGATGTGGTGCAAGTCTATGGGGATACCGTGTGAATACAGAGGTGATAAACACTTTGGGGGAGAGTTCAGAGGTGTTAAATGTATACTTCATACAGCTGCAGATGTCAATTTACAGCTGGTGCAATACTTTCAGTGCATCGTGTGATACGCCTTACTTTTTTTACTCCTTACTTCTTTTACTCCTTACTTCCACTCTTCTAAAGGATATAGAACAGTAAGACAGTATTTATAAAAGAGCTGTAAGAATTACACGTCTTGGAAACCCTGTTTCAGAACTTTGAGGGGAAGGGCTCAGCCAGTTAACCTTTATAAAGTAGTTTAAGAAATACTCCTTATAAGTATTTAAAGAGAAATCTGGAAAATAAAAATAGACACTATAGATGTCTTACAGAATCAGAATACTTATTTCAAATGCATGAAAATGAACAATAACTAAATGTAGAAGGCAGATTAATTTAGGGTCAAGAAAAAGCGCACACTATTAAATACTGGAATAGCTTGTGGATGCCAGTGGACCTTTCATGACTTGAAATCTTAAGCATGTTTGTAAATAGTATACATTACTTTCCTGACCACATCAGTGGATAAGAGAAGAGCTACAAATGTCATCTACATGGACTTCTGTAAGACCGTTGACACGGTCCTACGCAACATCCTTGTATCTAAATGGGAGAGAGGTGGGTTTGATGAATGGAATTCAATGGGTAAGGAATTGGCTAGATGGCCACATCCAGAGAGTTGCACTCAACAGTTCTGTGTCCAAACAGAGATCAGTTACAAGTGGTGTCCTTCAGAGGTCCTTACTAGAACTGGTGCTATTTAATGACATAATCTTTATTACTGACATAGTGGGATTGAGTGTACCCTCAACAGGTTTGCAGATGATACCAAGTTGAATTGTGCAGTTGATTCACTGGATGGAATGGATGCCAATCCAGAGGGTCCTTGTCAGGTTTGAGGAGTGGGTCCATGTGAACCTCATAAAGTTCAACAAGACGAAGGTCCTGCACCTTGCCTGGAGCAATCTCCAAAATCCATACAGGCTGAGGGATAAATGGATTGAGAGCAGCCCTGTAGAGAAGGACTTGGTGATAGTGGTGGATTAAAAATTGGACATGAGGTGTCAATATGTTCTTGCAGCCCAGAAAGCCAACTGTATTCTCGGCTACGTAAGAAGTAGTGACAAGAGGTTAAGGGAGGTGATTCTTCTCCTCTACTCCACACTTTTGATACCCCCACCTGGAGTACTGTGTCCAGCTCTGAGGCCACAAGCACAGGAAAGACATGGACCTGTTAGGAGGGTTATGAAAATTAGCAGAGGCCTGGAGAACCTCTCCTGTGAAGAAAGGATGAGAGTTGGGATTCTTCAGCCTGGAGAAGAGAAGGCCTCAGGGACACCTTATAGCAGCTTTCCAATACTGAAAGGGTGCTTGTAAGAAAGATGAAGAGACACTTTTTACCAGGGCCTGTAGTGACAAAAGGGGCAATGGTTTTAAACTGAAAGAAGACAGTGGAAGACATATGGAAGAAATCCTTTATTATGAGACTGGTGAGAAACTGTTTGCCCAGAGAAGCTGTGGATGCCCCATCATCACAAGTGTTCGAGCTCAGGGGCTTTGAGCAACCTGGCCTAGTGGAAGGTGTCCCTGCCCAAGGCAGGGAATTTGGAAGTAGATAATATTTTAAGATCCCTTCCAGTCTGAACCATTCCATGTTTCTATGATATACTCCTTTCATGTTTTTCCCATTTATATCTAAACAGAGAAAGGAATGTCTTACTATATCTTAATAATAAGACATAATTGAGTTGGCCTCAGAACTCAGGTGTAATTAAAACTAACATCAGTTCTGAGTTTATATGCAAGTGTTGTTTTAGAAGGTTAATGATTAGTAGATCTTAATTTTTGAATGTGACCCTAAGTGATAGTGAAGAAAACCTAAAGATAATTTTCTGGTTTGGCCATTTTTGGTTTTGGGTTTTTTTGGATACCAGTAATAAAGTGCTTGCTAGAAAGAAAAGGTTGAATTTATTGATTTTTGTCTGAGATTTGATTGGTATAGAGGAGGTTTACATAAATAAACATGGTCTGTTTGCATTGTTGGCATGTCTCATTTTTTCACTGACAGTCATAAGTTAAGAAGCTTTCTTCATTAATTTCCATATAGGTCAATGACCTATATAACAGCTCTGTACTGTAAGCACTTTTATACTCTATAAATTGCATTACGTATTAAAAATATTATCTCCACATAGCAAACTATCTGTTAATGAATAGTTGAGTGAGTAAAATACATGTTAAAAAATTAATAAAGATTTCATAAGGCAATTAAGCTCAGCATTATATCTGCATTACTCTCATATTAGCATTACAAAAGAGTATTGTACAGTCAGAAAAGTGATATGAAGACAGATGTGTTATTATTGTGAAACTCAACAGCCTTCATAACTAAGTTCTCTGTTCTGTTTATACCATGCTGAAAAATAATTTGTTTTGAAGCTATAACATTCAGTATGTCAAGAATAAACATTTATAAATGTACCACTGATTTACAAAAGAGGCTAATAAGAACATGAAAACATATTGACCATTTGTACTACAAAACTATTTTACAAGAGTGAAAAAATGAGGTTGTCATACAACAGGCAAATATATTATTCCCTTTCAAGTAAGAACTCAAGTCTCTTCTGATATAATTGTATTTTGCATGAAATTATTGTTACTGCTACTTAGCATTTGTATTGAAGTATTGCCTGAAGAACAACTCATTGCACTATAGGGTGAATAAAATAAAACTCCAAAGTCTATAATATAGTATTTATTTGAAAAGCAATGTGATAGATGAGCAGGGAGGTGGAAGCTCAGTGAGGGCTGCAGTAGAGAAATAGATTGAACCAAAGCCTCAGGTAATTGGCATGTTACATACTAATTGGGTGTCATATTAGTCCAAGCATAGTATTCTGTTGAAATTTAGGAATAAAATATAATCTGATGGAAACCTTGCAAGCTTTATAAATTGGTCCTAAATATATGGCATACATCTTTTCGGAATCTTGCTTAGTGTCCTGGTAATTCACCCGCACAATCCATCAGCAATTTTGGTTTCCTGGGTGTGCGGTTCTGCAAGCAT
Organism: Rhynochetos jubatus; assembly: GCA_027574665.1. Lineage (NCBI taxonomy): Eukaryota > Metazoa > Chordata > Aves > Eurypygiformes > Rhynochetidae > Rhynochetos > Rhynochetos jubatus. Next base: position 18,526,541 of record CM050652.1, read on the forward strand.
GGCTCTGTGTGGTGCCGAGAGCAGTGCTCTGGTGCTGAGCAAGCAAGACCTTGAACCGAATTCAATATAGCTTTGAATATATTGCTTTGGGATTTGTTCTAATGTACCTTCATGGTGTTACAGTGTGCCCGGTTGAAATTTTAGTTAGAGATAGGTTGGCTGAGGGAGGTATCTTGGCTGATGCAGCTGCCAGCCACTTTGATTGCCACAGCTCCCCAGGACTGTAACACCAAGAAATTTTTCCATGTTGTGTAGTCTTGAGCCATGTGGATTGAGCACAGAAGTATGGGTCCTGGGGTTTCTGGGTTACAAAATCTCAGGTGTCCCAGCTATTCCACTATTTGAGATAGGGCTCTGTTTTCTTTCAACAGGAAGAAATGATATTTGGGGGGTGTGTGTGTTTGTTTCTATTCTGAATTGAACCTAAATTTCAAGATACAAAATCTTTTGTAAAATCAAATTACCCCTCTCTGCACAGTCCTAATTAGGTATGAAGGATGAGAAGAAAGATGAAGTGATGGAAAGATTAACGGTGCATGCTTGCTACCTCTGGACTCCTAGAAGCTACATTCTTTTCAAGATGTGAGGTAAAGAATGGGAATCCTAACAATGAAAAAAAAGGCCATAACAAAAAATCATAGTAGTTCCCCTAAAGCAATGTTTTTCAGCCTTTCCAAGTAGTTCTCTGCTTATTCAAAGTTAAATTTTCATGACCACCTCCCTTACAGTTGCTGTAAAAATAAGTACAAAAATATATCAGTGGGAAGTCAATAGAATTTACTTGTGTGACTCTGTTTAGAAAGGTCATCAGAGAATACTTTCTCCTGAGATTAGGGTGTTCAGCAGCAGGCGAGTGAGATTATCTTTATTTCAGATGGTAATTACATTTTCAGCACTTCAGAAGCACACAGTTGCCTCTCATGACACCATGACTCTGGGAAGGTAAAATGAAGTACCTTTTCTCCACTTGTATCTATTAGATTGTGTGCTGTGATCCCCATGTGTTTGGTAATGTTCTCAACCTATGAAATGTTATTAGTCTGGTCAGTTAAGGAGCACCATTCTTTTTCCCACTGTCATTTAAAACTTCTAGGAGGTTTGAAAGGTTTGCCCTTACAAAAGCCATACCCTATTGGGCTATAATTGCATGAATGCTGTATCACTCTGTCTTTAATTAAATTCAGAACCAGTTTCCCTGGAGCAGATAAGACTCACTGGTCTGTAATGCTGAGGATCATCTATGGCTTTTTTTTTTTATTTATTTTTAACCTAAGATAACAACTTCCCAATCTTTGGGAGCAGTGTGTGCTTTATTAAGGATATATTGCATATCTTCATTGCTACCTCTGCTATTTCACACTTCAGTTGCTTCAGAATTCTTGCATCAGCACCATCTGGTCCCAGTGATTTACTGCCCTTGAGTTTTTTGAGTTGCTCAATAACATCTTTCAGGCATCAGCCTTTGTTAAGTCCATGCATTAATTTCCCCCCCAAATTATCTTTGAGTCAGGAAATTTCCTCATTGCCTAGCCTAGTAAATACAGGCATAGAAAGCTACATTTACTTTTTGCCTTGCTTTGATTGCTTTGTTCATTACTCGATAGTTCAAAGGACTAGCAGTTGTTAATACGGCTTATTTGCTGGTTTCTGAAAAAGCTTTAAGTTTCTTCCCACCTCTTAAAGATGTTTTCATGATCTTACTCAAACTTCTTTCTCCTTTTTTGTCTTCCCTAATTATAATTTCATTTTTGCTTTTCTGCACATTTCTTCTGAGTTTAATGGGATGTGGGTAGAACTATGTCTGTGTTGATGTGCGGCTATATTATGTTTCTAAGCTCTCAAAAAAAAATGAAGATTGGCAACATTTTGGAGTTCAGGCCTGTATAGCATGATTAATTAGTATATTATTCTGAATTTCACTTGCAGAAAAAAAACATACTATAGTAGCTGAAGTGTGTTTTTGCACTTGCCTTTCTTGCCAAGTGTCTGGGTAAATTATTCTAAACATTTCCACATGAATTAGGTTTGTGCATATGTGTGTACAAGCAACTCGGGTTGGGGAAAGGGAGTCTACAGCAATGCCTCTGTATGGGCAATGCCTGATCTCTAAAGAACATCTTTGGTCTTTGTTTCTGATCTCTGTAATTCATACAGTGTGCAAGGGAGATGCAAAGTTTTAGAAGAACACATCACCATTTTTTCCATTAAATTTTCCATAAGGAAAAATATCCAATTTAACGATGCAGTCAGCGTTCTGAGACTGCAAAGAAATGTGTCACTGACTTTGTAGAGGCCTTCTGAACACACAGGCACTTCTGGTGTATGTGAAGTTATTGACATAGGAATGTTAAATATGCATATGATGACAAGAGAAGAAGCACAATGTAGTTTACCAAGCTGTGGCTGAAGTATAAGCGGAACAATGGAGTATAAAAGCTTGGCTCTTTTACAACGTTTATAAAAACTTCAAGATCTTTAAAAAGTGAAATTGAGACAATAATATAAATTCATCACAACAGAATGATTACATATTCATGCTTTTCATAACTTCAGTATTTAAGTAGTTAGAAATAAACACCTAAAGTAAAGCTGTTGCTTTATTTAATTCAAATAAAGGTGAAGTCATATGACTTCATGATCCTCTGTACTGGGTTTGGCTGGAGACCAGTTTCCCATAGCAGCAGGTACAGCGCTGTTCTTCCACCTATAGGGAGAATGGTTTTGATAACATGACAGTTTGGCTATTGCTGAGCAGTGCTTACACAGCATCAAAAGAGTGTCTACAACACTCTTCACCTCTCAAGGCCAGTAGACCGGGGATGGGCAAGAGATTGGGAGGGGGCATAGCTGGGACAGCTGATCCAAACTGACCAAAGGGATATGATATTATGCTCAACAACAAAAGCTAAGAGAAAGGAGGAGGGAGAGCATTCATTATTAAGGTTCTTGTGGTTATGTTTTTGTTTTATTTTTTAATTTAACTACCTTTATGTTGACCCACAAGTTTTTCATCATTTTCTCTCCCTGTCCTGCTGTGGGGAGGGGAGTGAGAGGGAAACTTGCTGGACATTTGGTAGCCAGTCCTCATCAAGTCACTACACCTTCATTCAAATGAAAAATCTATCTATCTGTGTTTTTTTGCAAAGCGTATAGTCCTGTCTTTCATTTCAATATGTTTAGCATGCTGCTGCGAGAACACTCATGAACTCATGAGCGTTCCTTAAAAAACCCAAAAATTCTTGGAATCTTGGGATAATGTTTGGTGTGGGGTATCAGATCCCTCAATCATTATGGTTGGTGACAGACTGTTTGGTGACCGGAATTTCTGTTGCAAGGGTTCAATGAAATGCAGCAGCATTTCAGCTGGATCTGATGAGAAGTCCCACAGTGCTGTTCTGCTCCGTTCTTATAATCCAACTGGTCCATGGGGTGTTGTGTGGCCATTCCAGCACATTCATGATCCATTGCTGCAGATTGTCTTAAACTACTTACAGAACATCTTCTATCTTAATTATGTACAAAAGACTGTACCACTTGATCATGTCTGCACCTGATGAATAGTTTTTACTGCCTATTTGAATGTGACTTTTATGCACAGTTTGATCAATTCTGTAGCAAGAACTCCCTACTGGAGTCTCCAGGAGGGCCAAGTTCTGCCCAGGATTTTAATCTACACATTGAAATATTTAAGTAAGACTATGCACTGCAGCAGCTGCACAGGAAAATGTTCATGATGGTGCAGTATAACTACTTGGGGAGCTACTGCATGAATTAGTCAAATATGTAATGTGAAGGTGGCGAGAGGTTCAGTCAGTTACCTTGTCTCAAATCACTCTGTTCTTTCAGACTGATCCACCATATCATGTCAGCCCATCTATGCAAATAACTATCTTTGGGGATGATGAAACACCCAGGGAATTAGTGATTGGAGTGCACTGGGTGTGAGCACTGACACATCCGTGATTCCCAACTATGCTGTAATTACAACTGTAGGATGAACTGTAATTTGATCCTTATAAGTGAAGTTTAACAGCTCCTGTTGCAATGACAGAAAGTAGACAGTACCTTGTTATGAAAATTACTTTTTTTCTGGCCTAAAATCACACTGTAAACCAGTCTATACTTTTGAAAGGCACAGTTACTCTTGAAGTTACAGTGGGCTTCGAAGTTGAGAAAAAATTGCTTCTTTCCTCTTGGGGGTGCAAGATACTTTTTCTAGATCCTTTTCTGTAGGTGATTATACATGCAGCCAGATCATCAAGCATGAGGTAGTTTTTTTATTTTCAGATCAGCGTGATGAATTATCACATAATCATGTGTGCACACTCTGCTTTCACCACTTCATGTAGCACATGATCTTGGGAGGTCGTACACTCCTCTCCTTATTGTATGTGTGTGTGTGTGTATGGGAAGACAGAGGGTTTCTTTATTCCATGGAAACTTTACATATTACTTGGACCATATCTGTGCTGGGCTTCGGTTTCTGTCCATTCTGTAACTTAATTTCTTTTTTCCTAATTCCAATTTACTACTTACACAATAAAACGTATGTGCATATGCATATTTGACTGTAGGGAGAGACTGTGAATATCCCCTTACACTTTAGGACTATACCCAAGCTCAAAGCAAGCAATAAGAAACAATGGAAAGTGCTAGTACACACTGTGACAGTTGACTTTTTTTTTTTTTAATATGGACAAAAGTTATTGGCCCATTAATGTGTTTATTTATTTAATATTATGCAAAGCAAACAGTGCAATTCAAATAGATAATTATTATTGCCTAGTAGGAATTGCTATGTGCAATTCACATTGTATGTAATATCAAGACTACATCAGAAGCCTGCTCCCATGCCCTTGTCTCTGTTAAAATAGACCCATTATTCTACACAGCACTGGCAGTTAATTTAAAAATAGGCGTCACCTATTTGATTTAAAAAATAATGATAGCATGATTTAATCCATTGTTATAAGCACAATGTTCAAAATCAGGCTTTTCTGAATAGGTTTTAAGGATTTAAGTGTTTAGAAAGTTGTTGTAATTCTATGCAGCTATATCACAGGCAATGTCTGGTTGTGTTTTGTACACAGATTAAGAATAAATCTAAGCAATTAGTTGGTACTTACACAGTTATTTTCACAGCTAGTCAACTACATTAATTTTATGTATTGCATATTTTTGTATAATCATATATTGACAGCATTACAAATGCAGACATGGTATAAAACCATATACATACATATATAACTCAGATGGATATAAACATCTGTATTCTTAATGTATATGTGTATCTTAATGTGACAGTCCAAGGTCCAGTAACAGTGTTCAAACATACTGAAAGTAACATTCAAGCAAGAGTTGTGCATTGCTTGAATAGGTTCATAATGTGAGCCAGGTAAATTCTGGAAAGATGTGTGCGTGTGTGTGTGTGTGTGTATATATATATATATATATATATATACACATATATATATATATTTCTGTGGTCTCAGATGAAGGGATTCAGTATTTAATATCAATATAGAACAGACCATTAGAAGGAAGAGTTCTAACCTCTAGTTTTGTACTTTAATCTGAATTCTTGTTCACCGATTTGTGAAGTGGTATTCAAAGAGACTTTGCTTGTTTTCTAAACCTGTTTTTCAGCTCTAATCTTGACCTCATGTTAAAGGTGTGCATATTCACTGAGTGTACCCATTGCAACTTATGTTCACTGGTTCATACAAAGAATGGTCTGTTCACTAGTGTAATAGACTCTATTATATTTGAAATGTTAAAACCTATTCTTTGTCTTCATGCAAGTCATAGTATTAAAGAATCATAGAGAAGTCAGAATAAAGAGTGGCTAATTCAATCTATGTTGCATACAGTGAAAGTTTGGCTTTCCTCTAGAACTTTGATCTATGCATTTAAAATTTAAATTATCAGGTGTTAGCATTTCACTCTTTCTGGTGGAAGACCACTTCAAACACTGCACAGCCTAAGCATTATAGAATCTGCTTCCTATTTGTCCTCGGTTATCTGCATATGATTTTAGAGATTGTTCCAGATATGCACTAAGAATTTTCAACTTTTCAGTAAGGCTGTTGCGTCTTTGCCTGAGTACTTAGCTAGGTTAAATATATTTGGCTCTTAAATCTATTTCAAATTGATTTGCTGTTCTAATACTGAAATTCTCAGAACTACCTACAATGTGCACTAACATCACATAATTGTTTTGCTGTAAAGATTGGCCCTTGCTATATGGTGATATAGAGCATCTAAAATAATTATTACAGTTATTTAGGTAAAAATAAAATTGTAGTCACATTAATGGTCATGGATGAAAATGGTTCCAACTCTTGCTTTTCATAGGAAACAAAATGTTTCACGTTTCTAGAAGAATTAACATTTTCTTAAAACCATGTAGTCTTGACGCGTATCCATAGTAGCTGCTACAGTGCTTTTTCGGCTCTACCAAACTTAATACAAAAGGTGATCTGAATTTGAATAGGGTCCAGGCTTTCTGCCCAAATATTGCAAATGTACCAGAATCAGCATCACTAATTTTTTAATAAAATAGATATTTTATGAAACCTGACAACATTAGTAGAGATTTTTTACCATTGTAGATTAAGCCTTTCATGAGGAATCACTAATGACAGTCAGGTTCAATAGAAAAAAGATTTCATCTAATATTAGTTTCTGGCAAGTCAATTTGCAGGTTATTTTTGCAGATTAAATTAGCTATATTGGGAGGTCACCCTCTTGCCTCTAAATCAAGAAAAACAGACAGATGCGTAATAGCATAATGCTGTAGATGTATTATTAACCAATCTTTCACAATAAGGAAATTAGCTATTCACCAAGAAGGGGTGAATAAAATAAAAAGGTGTTTTATAACATAATAAATATCTCTGGGAGGACACTGGTGAAAGGCCAGCTGAATATCACCAAATGTGCAACCTGTCTGTATCTCAGCATTCAATCTCTGGAAAATGTAAGTTCTTAGCTAACAGTCAGAGAAGCAAGACACCATAATTTAAACCAGTTTAGGACCTATCTATTCTTGGCTACATGATGTAATTGTATTCTTAAAAATGTAGCTTCAGTCTTTTGGTTACTGCCTTCTCTAATCCTAAACTATTAGTCCATCAGTAGATGGTAACTTGTAATGTCCAGTCAAAGTGAGTAATTTGTTCACCAAATTTAAACTAATTCCTAGTGTTTTCTTTATGTTTTAGAAGTCAATTATTTTTTTACTTCTAAGAAAGGTCATGGATACAAGTATGCAGTATATTATAAGATGTGCACAGAAAGAGACAAAATTCTGGGGAAAAAAACCCCCAAACAATCCAGATTAAAAATTAGTTGTATCTTGAATTAAGCAATCTCTTCTCTGTTTCCCAAAAATGTTTGTCATAGCTCAGAAAAATACATGTTTGAATCTCAGATTCCATTTGACTTTTGTCTAAGGACCAAGTATTTTGCAGGGACATCACTCACACTGAAACAACATAATCTGTTAAAAAAAAAAAAAAAAAAAAAGTAAAAATCAAAAAGCTTAGAGCTTTTTGAGGCTAACTGAAGAACCTTTCAACCCCCCTGCAAAGGGCAGTGGGGCTGAAAAAGGCATGCAAAAACCCCAGCAGGGCTGCACTGATTCCTTACCTCACAGCTATCACCTCTGGATAAGTGATGGTACCTGTGAGCTCAGGATCAGCTCACCTCTATGATTACAGTTAAGGTTCAGAGAGTGGCAAAGCCTAGAGCTGCAGGCACGGTGGGGCTGAAAGGTTCTTTCATTGGTGTAAATCTACATAGCTCCAATGTTTCAGCAGAGAAGCTCTCTAAGTCTATTCTATCTTGCTGAGTCAAGTTGCTTTTTTAAGTGATAACTTCCAGTATCAGTGAACATTCAGTACAGCAAATTAATTTAAAAGCAAATTCAAGTGTTTTCATAGACTCGGTATAAAAATTATAAGATTATTTTTACAGATAGCTCTTGGGGAAGGGCTCATGCTAATCAACTCTTCTTTTTTTACTAAGTGACAAATTAAAGTTTGGGGTAATCCATTTTCTCTAAAATTATCATTATTATGATAGCATATTAGGCCTCTAACAAGCTTTCATGCCATATAGAAGTAGATACTTCTGGTCAGATGGACCTATAATATAGTAAGCAGCCTGCAAGGTGGTGAGGTGCTTAAATCTCTTTGAAATCAATGAAAGTTTAGTTGTCTGAACAAGTCTTGGGTGTCCTTATAAAATAGTTGATACAGCATGCCCTCAGACACAGATACTGTAGTATATATTAAGGAGGTACAATTATTTTATCTGGTCTCTGCACAATCTCATAAGTTTTATTCAGCTTTTGGCTAAAATGGAGCAGAGAACTGTTACTTTTTTTCTGTATTCCAAAAGCATCTTCAAACTGACCAAGAGTAAGATATCAGTGTATTAGCTAGTGAGTCAAGCTGTGTTCCAGAGTACTTACAAATTACATAAAGTTGGTGAAAAAGGGTATTATTATCCATGCTCTGCAGTTGTGCCACTAAAACATAAGGAGACTGTCATCTGCCCAAGGTCAGTGATCAGTTTTTTTTTATTTAGCTATTATTTAGATTTACCAGCAATACAAAACACCCATAGAGAAGCATCGAACATTGTTATCCATCTAATGCATTTATCACAGTGAGGTCCTTGTCCATGAGTGGAACTCAAATACACTGTGTTAGTCAAAGTAAAGATGATAATAAATGCTATGGTTTTTCCTCTCAAAAGCATTTGTGTTTCCTCTGAAAGTGCAAATGAATACACACTAGGGAAAACTATTCTATTTTATCCCAGTATCTAGTCAGTGACATTACATCCCCACCTACTTGCTTAAGTCTCATTCCAGATCGCTGCTGGGGCTCCTTTCCTATGTCTTTCAACTGACTTATTCAGAAGACTTTCTCTGATAGTGTGATAGAAGACACCTCTGTGATTGTGTGTGTTCTTCTCTAATGGCTCTGCCTGTGCGGTGGGGTTGACCCTGACTGGAGGCCAAGTACCCACCAGAGCCACTCTGTCAATCCCCTTCTCAGCTTGACAGGGGAGGGAAAACATAATGAAAAGCTTGTGGGTTGAGATAAGGACACAGAGAGATCACTGACCAATTACTGTCATGGGCAAAACAGACTAGACTTGGGAGAGAAAAAAAAAAAAAAAAAAAATCAGTCAAATTAGAGTAAGCTAAAGAGAAATAAAACCAAATCTTAAAACCACCCCTCCCTTCTTCCTAGGCTTAATTTTACTCCTGATCTTCTCTATCTCTTTCCTGTCACTGGCATAGGGTGATGGGGAATGGGGGTTACGGTGAGTTCATCACAGGTTGTCTCTGCTGCTCCTTCCTCCTCATGGGGAAGACTACTCACACTCTGCCTCTGGTCCAGCGTAGGGTCCCTCACACGGGAGACAGTCCTCCATGAACTTCTCCAACATGAATCCTTCCCATAGGCTGCAGTTCTTCACAAACTGCTCCAGCGTGGGTCCCTCCCATGGGGTGCAGTCCTTGAGGAGCAGCCTGCTCCAGCCTGGGTCCCCCATGGGGTCACAAGTCCTGCTAGCAAACCCACCCCAGCCTGGGCTTCTCTCTCCATGGGACCACAAGTCCTGCCAGGAGTCTGCTCTAGCGTGGACTTCCCATGGGGTCACAGCCCCTTTTGGACATCCCTCTGCTCCAGTGTCGGGTCCTCCCTGGGCTGCAGGGAGGTGTCTTCTTCCCTGTGACCCTCCATGGCTGCAGGACACAGCCTGCCTCACCATGGTCTGTACCACAGGATGCCAAGGAATCTCTGCTCCAGTGCCTGGAGCACCTCCTCCCCTTCATTCCCCACTGACCTGGATGTCCACAGAGTTGTTGCTCTCACATATTCTCACTTCTCTCTCTGGCTGCAGTTACCCAGGGTTTCCCTCCCCCTTAAACATGTTCTCACAGACATGCTACCACCTTCACTGATTGTGAAGACCCCTTGTCCAGCAGCGGGTCTGTCTTGGAGCTGACTGACACTGGCTGTATCAGTCATCGGGGAAGCTTCTAGCAGGCTCTCACAGAAGCCACCCCTGTAGCCTCGGTGCTATCAAAACCTTAACACAATACCCCAACATGGTGTGCCATATGACTGCAGTCCCTGACTGGTAGCTAGTGAGTAAAGGATTGCTTTCTTTTTAGAGCAAATGTCTGTAATGGCTGTGTTCTTGTTCCTGATGGAAAAGTTATAAGGGATCTGTGGCCATTAAAATAGCAAATACGGTATCTGTGAGTTTTGCTAGATATTAATTGTAACAAATGAACATACAGGGCTTTGACTTGCCTTTGAAACAAAGAGTAAATGGTTCTTTTAAGACAATCTTAGGCATTGACTGCTGGTCACTACAGGAAAAACTTAAGCACCAGATTGGCGAATGAAACAGAAAAATGAGATGGAAGAAAACAGGAATGGTAATGAAGATATGGAAGATTTTTAAGGAGTGTTTAGTCAATTACATCTGTCATCCTTCTACCTTTGTTGCACTTTTCATATTTCTTTTTAAAAGGCAATTTTCCCTTTACTGCTTCTAGCTAATTTTTGTGTTGTACCTTCTATTGGTTGTGTCTTACATACTTCAGTTCTCATTCCCTTCATTATCTTCTTGTTCATTGAGCTATTCTCCTTATTAATTTAATTATCTGCTTTCACTTTCCTTTCATTCAGTTTTATCTTGAATTTGTCTTTATAGTCTTCCGTCATGTCACTTCCCTGCTGTTTAATTCTTACCCCTTTCCAGCACAGGCAAAGGCATCACTTGCCTTGAGTTCAGTGAGCTTTGAAAGGACCTTTTGCTGTTATTAAGGCTTTATATTATAGCTGAAAGCTATTTCATGACAGTAACTTTCCCTTGGAGTATGCCATCAGCAGTTGGTGCTGATCTCAGAAAGAGAGATCTCAGATCTCCTCTTTCATCTCCGATATGTAGAAGATTTACTGTATCAGCTCTAGAAGGTTTTGGTGGGGTTAGAGTTTGGGGGTTTTGTTGTTGTTGTTGTTGTGTGGGTTTTTTTTTTTTTGTTTTTGTTTTTGGTTTTTTTTTTTGTTAAGGTTTAGAACAGTAATAAGAAGAGTTCAAGCAATCCAAGATCAAAAAGAGCAGCTGGAACCTGGGCTGTAAGATCTTTCACTACCTTGGTGACTTTACCCTTGCATCTCAAAGACAACTATAGGCTTATGGGACAAGAAAGATCCAGAGTATGAATAGTATGGACACTATTGTGTTACTACAATAGTTATCAGTACTGCTTTTGCTAGAAGTGAATCTGTTTAGACCTCTGTGCAGTACTTAAATCTAGCGTGTCTAATCTGCACTCTTCTGTGAAAATGAAAAACGGCCCTTCCAAAAGGGGAATCAGGTGTACATACCATCCACTCATTCCCATCAATGCATCATGAAGATATATGACAGAAAGGAACCATATTCTCAGGGAAGGCTTATATACTTGTTTTCCTTTAAAGTTTTAGCATATTTTAGTGTCTTGGGAGGAACAGCAGAGCAGTTTAGTAGTTCAACTGGGATTAGGATGCAAGTCTTTTTTGTTTCAATCCAGTGCCTATCTACATTGAAGAAAATGGAGAAATGATGTCTCATGTACACTAAATTCAAATTTCTTTACTTGATCTATCTGGAAACACCAACCTGAGACAGTGTCTGGGTAGTCCAATCTCTGTCAAAGAGAGAAATGGTGACTTTACACATATACACACATATATATATGCATAGGTATTGAACCATTTAACTGATCTCAAATAGTAGGGCTCAGAAGGTTTAATTTTATAACTGGTTTGTATTGAATATCTGGATTTTAAGTAGAACCAAATGAGAGGCAGAGTGACGTCAAAAAATACTAGCAACAAAAGTCTACCTGCAAGTAAGCAGATTGGATGCTAATTAAATCTCTTCTTTCCTGCCCTAGTCACAAATTTTAATTTATGCTTGGATGAATATCAAAGGTGTACTGGTTTTGACTGCTACTTTATAACAGCTGGTACGGGGCTATGTTTTGTATTTGTGCTGTAAATGGTGTTGATAATAATGAGATGGTTTTTACTGCAGAGCAGTTGTTACAAGGAGTCAAGGCCTTTTCTGCTCCTCACCCCACCCCACCAATGTGTAGTCTGGGGGTGCACAAGAAGTTGGGAGGGGGCACAGCTGAGCCAGTTGACCCCAATTGACCATATTTCATATCATATGATGTCATGCTCAGCATATAAAGCTGGGAGAAAAAGAAGGAAGGGGGTCAACAAGAAAGAAAGGGGGAACATTCGGAGTGATGGCATTTGTCTTCCCATGTAACCATTATGCGTGATGAAGCCCTGCTTTCCTGGAGATGGCTGAACACCTGCCTACCGATGGGAAGTGGTGAATGAATTCCTTGTTTTGCTTTGCTTTATGTGTGTCTTCTGCTTTAACTCTTAAACTTTATCTCAACCCATGGGTTTTTTTACTGTTACACTTCTGATTCTCTTCCCCATCCTAACAGAGGGGATGGAGCAAACAGCTGTGTGGTTCTTAGTTGCTGGGTGGGGTTAAGCCACAACGAAGGATAATCATCACTTTACTACTTCAATATTTTTTTCAAAGCAGTGCCAAATATGAACTGAGGATGAATAGAATTTAAATTTTGATTTAGTAATAATATATCAATTTTCACAAAGACCTTTCCCACTGGTGGATAAAAATGTGATATACTACTACTTTATTTCTTTCTGCTTGAGTATACTCCCTACTTATTGGCCCTATTGCTGCAAACAGTTCTACATATTCCTGATTTGAAAACATGGCTGCATTCTCACTAATTTAATGAGATAATCCACATGATTAAGTGTATATAGCTGTGTGTGCATGAGAAAACTTCTTATATAGTCAAACATCTAGCTTATCACTTGGACTGTCACCTACATTAGTAAAATACTCATTTGACAACACTGATTTATAGAAATCAGTTTTGCTTTCATAATCTGTTTTATAAGAAAAAACAAATAAATGGGTCAGTGGAAAATGTGTTTTTCTTCCCCTCCCCCAAAGTCAGCTTTATGGCTAAAGAAAATGAATTAGGAAACTTTATCCGTAGACTTTTCGGTTAAACATATTGAATGAATGAATAATCTTTTTCAGTGTTACCTCCCTCCTGATTTCCTTCACAGCTTCATTCTCCATGGAAAGCTATAGAAACGTGTACTGTGAAGTTCAAATGGGACTGGGACAGCCTAAATAGGAGGTTCACTGTATCTCCACCTGATAGTACAGCGGAGAAGAAAAATGAATTGCAGTTCGTATGCCTGATGTGAGTACTTGTTCCACCCTTACTGTAAAGTGGTACCCTTATTTATATTCTTTTAATAATGATACAGATTATTCATGAGTTAATACCATATCCAGAACAGTCATGTTTGTATTCAGTATTAAAACAGACAAAACCTCAAATTTCTCTTAAGTCAGACCTATATTGGTGGCTCCATAAAACCCTAAAACTCAGATAGAGCACAAAATTGCAGAGATGAAATTCTTCATCTGCTGATATATGCAATATGCAACATTTTAAGAGATAAAACTATAGAGCATTTTACTTCCAAAAATTCTAATGTTACTGCAGACAAAATAGAATGTCAATACATGTGCTTCTAACAATAACAGGTTTACTTCTAGTTTAAACCATATCATTCTCATTTTCCTTGCTGAGGTATTTTAGGATTGGATACAATAATGGGAATCAAACCTTACACTTAAGGTTACTTACTGCGAGCATCAGTGTAATCACTGTGAGATCCTCCATGTTCATTCCACAAGTTTACACACTCCCCACAACACCATCATTCGTGAGTTTTTCTGTGCCAAAAACCTGGTACAGATAGTGGTCTGAACACCCACAAATTCAATTATTCACTGAAACAGTGCACAGACAGAGAAGTATTTATATCACAGTTTTACAAAAAGAGGAATTGAGGAAGAAACATGAAGTGTCTTGTCCAGAACCATGGAGCTGTCAGCGTGAGTGCCAGGATGGGTTCACTCATGATTCATATCCTTGTTCTCTGAACACAAGAAGATATCACTCAAGGTCTGTGAAAACCCCTGACTGCAAAAAATGAAAACAGGATGTTTCTGCAATCTCTCATAATATTCAAAAATCTTTGCGTGCTGAGAAACACAGGTGAGCATGGACCAGAATGTAGGTATAAAAGACAAGGTTAAGACATAAAAAGGGACAGATATTCAGATCAAACTCTTAGGTTTTGGCACTGCAGAAGCCTAAGACATAAGCAGGTAAGGCTCCACAGAAAACTTCAGTTCCAGAAAAGAATTCCATCCAAAAGACAGTGAAATCCAAGAAAATTCTTATAAAAGCATTTGGCATTTAGATCTGGGAGTTGGCAGGGGTTTAATGCAGGATTTATCCTGGACTTCGACAAGGACATAGCAAGTGATCTAATGCTGTGTCTTCCTTCTTGAAATTTATCAGTCATAATTCAGCTGTCCATTTCTATTTCTCTCTTCAAACTATACTAGTTTTTTGTTAATTCTCCTCCAGGTCCTTGCTTCCAGTATTCTCTTTAAATCACACAGGTTTTTCAGTTGCACCTATTCTACCTCTCTGTTTCACATTTTAAATCTCTTCAAGTTTTACATCGATCTTATTTGATCTCACCATTTCCATTGTTCACTTAGAACTGCATCAGTTCTTTGAATTGCTTTATTTTCCCTGTCTGTTTCAATTTCTGTGCTTAAATCACATCAGTTTTACATCAGCTTTTCAATCACTCTTATCCCAGACATCTACTTTTACTTCTTACTTTAAATCACATCAACTTTCATATTGATGTAATTTATATAACCATGTCCTGTTACTTATTCTTGGCACATTGACTTAAAAAGGATTTCCAATTTGTATAAATCTCTGTGTATGTGTCGTGTTTGCAGTACCTTTATGTGATATGCGGAATTAAAAATTAAACTGAAAATTATGTTATATATGGTAATATTGTAACTGGAAACATAGTGTTTTTAAAATAGAATGTTTTTCCTTAACAAAGGACCTAAACCAAGTCTTCTGAAATTAATGGGAGCCTTTCCAAGTAACATTTAGGAAAAATGCAAAGGCAGCATTTTAAAAGAAATATACTCCCACACTATTAAACTCAGATACATTTTCATAGGAAAGATCAAATATGAGATAAATTTAGGATAGAGGGCAAACTTTAAAATACACATAAATTACAGACATGCTATTTTAGTAACACCTGTTTCTAAATGACAAGATAAGTAATGTAAGCAAATGTATCTTACCAAACTGATGTGAAAGAAGGAAGGCAAGACTACATTTGGCTTTGACTTAATCAGAGAGGCAGAAAAGATTCAATGAACTCCACTACACTTACTTCCCCAGGAAAGAAATATATCTGCCTTTTTTTTTCTGGTTCTGAAGACAAGGAATGCAGGGCCAGAATTGGTGCCATGCCAGATATCCTACTAATTTTATTGGGTTGGAATTTTCAGCCATTTACTACCTGCTATATTGTTACATTTTGTAAGTTTAATGTGGAGATGTTAGAATCTTATTACTCAGATACACAGGCAGATGGATCGAGATGCATACTACATCCTTTCCACTGGGAGTCTTTTTGCTATTTTCTTGGATTAGGCATCAGGTTGGGTGTCCTCCTAAATACAGATATCTGATGTAGCTACTCCTGGTTCCCTTCATAGTCAATGGAAGGAAAATAGCACGTCATGGGTATGCCTCATCTCATCAGCTGAATGACAGGCTAAAAACAACTCTTCCTCTGTGAACAAAAAATACTTACTCAACAAATCCCGAGGCAAATAGCTCAGTCATACAAGTCTTCATTGTAGATATCTTCAACTAGGCAAGATGAAGCCAGCAATTATGCCTAAAGCGCAATGTAATGCACAGGAGCTGCCATGAGGGATGAGAATTTTCATTGTGCTGTACCTTAGACTGATGTGGCAACTTGGCTGTTTGTGCTGACCACATGTCTTCAGTTACATCATTTTGAGACATTAATCTGTAAGAATGGTTGACTTCCATACACAAGAAGATTCAGATAAATTCTAATGTGTATTAAATTGAAGATGGTTAAATATTAGGAAAACCCCCCCCAAAATCTTGTCTTTCAAATTAATCTGTTGATCATAAGTCAGAACAGACTTCCAAGGATGGGATTGCTCTCAAGCTGCCAAGTTCTGACATACATTATCTCTGGCAGATGTATAGTGGATACTTCCTTTGTCATTATTTCTTTATTTCCCTTTACTTAAATTCCTCTCCCAGATCTGCTCAGAATTCAGTTTCTTGTTATGTTCCTTCCCCTCTTTTTTCCAATATTTGCACTTATAGTTGGTTTTGGTGTTTTGTTTTGGTTTTTTTTTTTTTTTTTTTTGCATTGTAGTTTTATAAAGTTGTTTTACAATTTTTATTCTTTCACTTGTCAAAGGTGTCATATAAATAATTTATATTCCAGGAAATTCATACATCTCAAAGCTGAAAACTGCGACTACCAAACAAAAATATTGTAATGACAGTTATACAGCTCAAGCTGTATACCAACAACAGTATATAAGTCCTTTGTAATACTGTGATGGCATAGCTTTATAAAATATATAGACATTTTGCACAAATATGTATGCAGTGTGACAACTAAGGGATAAAGACTTGTGTGGTTGCTTCTAGGAGGCATCCAAATCATGTCTTTCAAGTTGGAGAACAAAGAACAAGGTAAGCACAAGGGACAGCAAATAGGCAGGACTTCTTGCCAAATCCTCAGGAATGACTGGAAAAACATACAACATAAGCAGCATAAGGAGAAGATGAGAACCCCCTTTGGGGTGGAAGGTTGAGTAGTATAAATACATCTGACATAAGTAAGGAAGATGGAGAAAGATGACAATGCCATTTCATAGTCCTGACTTCTTTGTCAAAGGGCTTTCAAATCTGCTCACCTTGGTTTCAGGGACTAAGCACCACCAAAGGACCATAGCCATTGTTGCTAATAATACAGAATCAGCTCCATGAATATGAGTTTTTGGTTTTAACATCACTCTCATCACAATGTATAATTCCCTAACTGATACAAATCCTAATCTATACACAAATATACTCAGTTGCAATAATCACAAACTTAGTATATAAATTATTATGACTTTGAAATAGGTATGTCCAGAGACCTGTTCAAAAAAGCATGCCAAAACTCAAAGCCAAGATATGTGGATTACAACTTGTGTAGTTATTTGTATGCCAGAAAGTCCTTAGTGTCTTGAATGGTAACATGGTATACTGTGAAATTATCTGGTTGAGATTTGGAGGCTTAGAGTAATTATAACAAGAACAGATGAATTTACAAGTTACTGTTGCCTAGTGCATAAAATGAAATGTGTAAGAAATCAGTTTATATGCCTAATCATGACAATGCTTCCAATCAACAGTATAAGAATTTAATAATAAGTTTTTTTCAGAGAATTTTTCAGTGATATAGGAAGTTCCTTTAGTCCAGTAAGTTTTATTAAAGAGAAAAATACTTTCTCCACAGGCCTGTCTCATTGGGTTGTATAAGCAATGAAGATTTCTTTCCTAATTTAGATGGGAAAGGAGATACAGAAAGAACAAGATTATCAGGGCAGATTCTTTGTTCATCCTTATAATGCAAGTATATCTCCTCCTTCTGTTTGTTCCTTCTCCATCCTTGTAACTCTTCCCTAGGAAGATGAAAAGGTGATCAAAAGGCTTTGAAACTGATTCTTCCTCGTTCAGTCCTGGATTAGAGATGAAGGTCCTGCTGTAAACAATCACTCCTTCTGCCCCTGATTGTGGGAGATAAGGTGGAAAACTTGGTGGGGAACAGAAGTGAATCTGTCACTATCCAGCTGATGTAAAAGTGATTGACATAAGACCTACATATGAAAGTGGAATCTGTGAAGTAGGTAGTGAAGATGGGAAAATGTGAGAGCTGGACAGCCTAACTGATGAAAGGCAAAGGAATGATGGTCTGAGGAAACAGGACTGATTTGGAGGAACAGGTCTAATTCCCAAATATTGGTGTGAATAGATGTAAGATCAAAACATCCTTCAAGACTGTCAGGGGAATAAGGCAGGGACCAAAGGCATCTTTCTGACATATGCAAGGTAAATTGTATTATTACATAAATCACTTCAGGAGTAACAAGGAATTCCAGAAGCAGAAGACAGAAAAAAGAAAACCACACAAAACATCATTTTAAATTAAATGATCACAAATGTTTAATTAATAGAAGAACTAATGAAGCCTGGTTTCCTATAACTTCCTGTTACATGTGTTTGATCATTCTACTGTAGCATCCATAAGGTATTTCCTGCAGTACCTCCCCATAGTCCCAAGCCTGTTTCCCAGTGACAAACAGGCAAAACTGGACAGATAAGCAGAGTCCATCCTTTCTGACAGTTGGGGAGTTACTGTTTTTTTCTTTTCAGCTTGATTCAGCTACAGATTTTCACAAAAATTGTAGGAACTTCAAAAGGGATTCAGTTGTCTTAACTTACCCGTTTAGACGCTCTAACTCTCACAGATATGACATAAGTTGTAAATAAGTGTGTACCCTTATGCAGCAGCTGCTGGAGACCAGATGGGATTAGCTGGTGACATAATACCTGTGATTAGGTACCTTGAAAATTCAGGCACAGAATTATATGTGGGAGGCACCAGGACTGTAAACAACTTACGAGTGATCAACCACTCCTTATTATTGGAATGCTGTAGTGAGAGATGGGTAAAAGAAATTTTGGGGAGTAACAGGACAAAGAGCAAGTATCCAACAAGTGAAACAAACTGCAAATAAGAAATTCATGTATATGTAGACTTGCACACCAGTGAAGAATGAGCAAGGTGTAAAATGTAAAAACAAACATAAAAATGTTACCAAGGAAGTCCTATATGGAAGAGAAGGAAACCACAAAGATTGGCATCATAGGCTCAATAAACTGAGGATTCATCCCACAAATCCCCTGCCTTGTGCAGCTAGATTGAAGTCCCTACTTAGGACTCAGAGGGGTAGTGAATAGATGAACACTACACCAGAAAAAGGTAGTTTGTGTATTTATCATTTTAATGATATATAATTTGAACAATAATTGTGTGCTGGTTTTGGTTGGAATACAGTTAATTCTCTTCACAGTAACTAGTATGAGGCTATGTGTAGGATTTGTGCTGAGAAGAATGTTGATAACACACTGATGTTTTTAATCGTTGCTAAGCAACATTTACATTCAGACAAGGACTTTTTCAGTTTCTTATACTGCACCTGTGTTCCCAGCTTCTTCTTTACAAGAGGTTGGGAGAAGACACAGCCAGGACAGCTGACCCAAACTGACCAAAGGGATATTTCATGGCATAAGATCTTATGCTCAGTATATAAGCTGTTAGGAGTTGACCAGTGGACCTTGCTCTTGGGGCTGTCATGTCTCTCAGGCTCTGGCCTTCTCTCTCTCTGGCCCTGGCTCTTGCTGCTCAGGACTGGCTGGGTGTTGGTCAGCAAGTGGTGAGCGGTTGTATCATTTGGGTTTTCTTCTCTATTATTTTAAGTATATATTATTATTCATAGTAGTAGTATTTTGATTACATTGTACTAGTAGTATTAGTATTATTAAAATTAATATTGTTAGTATCATTATTTTATTTATTTTCTATTATTAAACTGTTCCTATCTCAACCCATGATTTTGTGCAGAATAGATTCCAATTTTGTAACTATAAATATTCCTGTACAATGAATTCATTCCTAATTCCACAAATGTTTCCATAAGTATCACCTGAGACTATTCACTACCTCACATGACTTTAATGCCATAATCTGTCTAAAAGCATCTTTGCTAATTAGACTGAGCTAGATATAGAAACAGTTGTTATTTTTATTGTTGCGGTTATACACTTGTCTTCAGGAATGATGCAATGAACAAACTTTCTTCAGAATTTAAGAAATTAAAATCCTTAACAGTCAAGAGTTGCACAGGCATTTGACATCAGCACCTTAGACAGAGCAAGGGCAGTTTCAAAACTTCTGAATCCTGACTGCAAAAAATAACATCAAAATCTATTATAGTTTTACTGCATTATTAGGGAGATGGAAAAAATGGCATAGTAGATTGATCCTGCTTTTAATTTTTGTGAATAACTTAGAAATGATTCACTCATCAGTTATGATGTTGAGGAAAGCTAAATCTGCACATTTTCCTTTACAATCCAGAGACAGGTTTTAGCTCTTGTTATTTTTAATCACACCTCTACTTTGATTACAGTTTAAAATCTGTCATCCAGAAATCCCTGAAGCTTACAGTGTTTCTTAGTCTGCAGAAAATACTTTTGCCTTTGGCTGCCCTTAGGGTTGAGGCTAGAAGAGCCCAGGGAAGCATGCCAAGGTCTTGGCCGAGTGTAGAACGAACTCTATTGCGTCTGTAGTACTTCTGAACTTCTTCCTAGAACGAGGGCAAATAATCATTAGATCAGTTGAATACTGAAACAAAACCCCCAAAATTGAGGAACAATAGTAAGAAAGAAAGAACTCACATTGAAACTCCTGTATTCTACACCCGAGTGAAAACGTTCAGCTATTTTAATAAATATGTAAGGCCTCTGAGATTGTGATTTATGAATGAACTGTTAATAATTACTTAGCTTGACTTAGCTTGAAAAAAAAAAAAAATCTTCCAAGTGTCCTGGTTGCACTAGCTTCTAGATCTGGTAGTAAATTTGTACCCACCAGGAACATCAGTAACTTTTACATTTATTCATGGAGCAACTTTGGTACCTCATTTTCCACTCCTCATCTTTTCTCTTGGTTACAAAAGAAAAGTCAGAGTCCAAAAGGTGAATGAAACAACATTATTTTCTTCAGATCTATAACATGTGTGTTGATCTATATACATTGTGCATTTGGATCCTTGTTATGTATTATCTATCTATTCAGCAATCCAAAGCATGTTAGCCACTTTGCAGAGCAGCAGCTGAGATTGTGTCCAGTTTGTGTGGTATCTACAGTTCAGCTTTCTGTCTGACACTATTCAGACGAGGGTGTGAAATCCTAATAAGGAATTAAAAAAATCAAGGCTAGGGTCATAGTTCACGTAGTTCACAAAAAACTGTTACTACATGGTAGATATCTACAAAGATTTTTAAAAAAATCAAATTAGAGCACTTTCTCAAATATTTATTTTGGAAAAAAAAATCTACTAAAGTAAGCAATGTCATCTTTATGGTGATATGTATAGGGAATAGTTATATTATTACTAAAGGAAGCCTTAGATTGCTGGGCATCTAAAATTATACACCTATAGTTTGGATCTCCCAAGAAAGTAATGTTTCCCAGGTACTTTGAGTTCCCTTTGGGAGCTCTATCACTGTGCAACCTGAGGACTTATTTAAACTTGGATATTCAGAGATACTGAGGCACCCTGTGTCCCCCTGAGTGAATCTGGTCGCTGATCTTTACATCACTTATTTAAAAAATATTGTTCACATCCCTAAATGTTAGTGATTACTGCTTTTCTCAGCAAGAACAAGTGTTCTGATTCCTTGAGGTGTTGGATTTTATTGGGATTGTCACAGTCACTCTAAAGATGTGGTCTACATGTGAATAGAAAAAGATTATGCTTGGCACAAACACCAGTCAACAAAATATAGCAGCAGGCTAGAGTAGGACAAGAATTAAAATAGACAAAGCAAGATGAGATCATAAAGAGGACCTAGTATTTCATTCTAGAAATGTCGGACACACAAAACTGTTAACTGTTTACCAGTCCTGCAATACTAAATTTGATCCATATCCCTTTGAAGAGGAATAGTATAAAACTCAGGAACTTAGAGTGCGGTGAGCTATGTAGTGGTGCTCTGCTAATGCTCTGCAGAGAAATGAATTTTGTCTATTCGCAGGGAAAAAAAAGGGTGTGATGAGTATATCAGACTAAGAGTGAATTTCCTGCTTATATACACTTCAGATTAAATAGCAAGAGGTAGTTGAGCTTGTGGGCATGAATGTTACTCAGAATATGTAGATTTCTGTGTCTTTTATATGCCTCAGCTGGTTTTGTAGACAAGTAAAAGTCAACATCATAGAGATGAGCATTGACATTTACTACTGGAACATCTAGGCAGAAAGTTAAATAAGTATATCACTCTGATACTAGATAGGAAACTTATTTTCTAAAGTTGAAGACTGAACAGAAAAGATATCTTTTGTTCTAGGAAAAAAGAATATTAGAACAAAATCTGTACATTTATATTTACTATGTAAGGACAATGTTTATTTTAAAGTAGGTAGACTACGATCTATATATTTATATCTCATGGTTTGTTGACCTACATCTAATAAACTCAGTGAATCACTTTATTTGCAGCCTTGAGGAGAATTATTTATAATCCTATATCCCAAACAAGCTTTAAACACTTATGTTTGCATAGAAAATGGAAAAGCATATTCCAGATCTTGACTGAGCTCTGGGCCTGGTAAGATCATGGAGCAAATCCTCCTGGAAATCATGCTAAGGCACATGGAAAACCAGGAGGTGATTGGTGACAGCCAGCATGGCTTCATCAAGGGCAAATTGTGCCTGACAGATTTGGTAGCTTTCTATGACGGGCATACAGCATTGGTGGATAAGGGAAGGGCAACCAATGTCATCAACCTGGACTTCTGCAAAGCATTAGATTTTGTTCTACATGACATTGTTGTCTCTAAATTGGAAAGGCATGGATTTGTTGGATGGACCACTTGGTGGATAAAAACTTGCTTGATGTCTGAGTGTAGAGCAGTGACAAGTGGTGTTCCTCAGCGATCCGTATTGGGACCGTTGCTGTTTAACATCTTTGTCAGTAAAATGGACAGTGAGATTGAACGCACCCTCAGCAAATTTTCCAATGTCACCAAGCTGTGTGGTGCAGTCAACATTCTGGAGGTAGGGGATGCCATCCAGAGACACCTGGACAGGCTTGAGAGGTGGGCCCATATGAATGTCATGAAGTTCAACAAGGCCAAGTACAATGTCCTGCACCTGGGTCAGGGCAATCCCAAGCATAAGTACAGGCTGGGTGGAGAATGGATTGAGAGAAGCCCTGAGGAGAAGGACTTAGGGGTACTGGTGGATGAAAAGCTGGACAAGAGAGAGCAGTATGTGCTGGCAGTCCAGAAAGCCAACCGTATCCTGGGCTGTATCCAGAGAAGCATGGCCAGAAGGTTGAGGGAGGTGATTCTCCCTGTCTACTCTGCTCCCATGAGACCCCACCTGGAGCACTGTGTCCAGCTGTGAAGCCCTCAGCATAAGGATATAGACCTTTAGGGGTGAGTCCAGAGGAGAGCCATGAGGATGATCAGGGTGCTAGAGCATTTTTCCTATGAAGAAAGGCTGAAAGAATTAGGCTTGTTCATCCTGGAGAAGAGAAGGCTCCGGGGAGACCTATAGCAGCCTTCCAGTACCTGATGGGGGCCTACAAGAAATCTGTAGGGGGACTTTTTACAAGGGTCTGTAGTGACAGGACAAGGGGTAATGGGTTTAAATTTAAAGAGGGTAGATTTAGATTAGATATGAGGAAGAAATTCTTCACGGAGAGGTTGGTGAGGCACTGAAAGACGTTGCCCAGAAAAGTTGTGGATGCCCCATCATCCCTGGAAGTGTGCAAGTCCGGGTTGGATCAGACTTTGAGCAACCTGACCTGGTGGAAGGTGTCCCTGCCCATGGCAGGGGTGTTGGAACTAGATGATCTTTAAGGTACCTTTGAACCCAAGCCATTCTGTGATTCTATGTCTGTCTCTGAATAGATAAGTAACTATATTTTCAGTGGGGAGAAGCTAGGTATTTTACTTATGTATAATACATTAGAGTGATGACTTCCTCCATCCCTAGTGATCACAGAGTTGACCATTATGATCTTAGTCTTAGTCGGTCCTCTCAGGGTATCAGATATACCATGCCTATTAATAGCTTGGTAACTTAAATATAGTAGAACACACTGCGTAGAGGTACATGAGTCAACTGCCCTAATGTAGATAATGCTGGCATCTTCCATACTTAGTGCCTATGTTTTATAGCATATTTTCTAGATAAAAATACCTAGAAATCTCTGTGTAAGCCAAAATGTCCGTAACTCAGTGGTTTAGTAATCAAATTCTTCATTTTGGAATTTAACAACAGAAGGATTTACATGGATGTGTATTCAAAATTCTTCTGGATGCAAGTATGTTATTTTACTCCTTGCTTTCCCTGATCAAATCCAGAAAAATAATCAGGATTCTAGGTCTTTTTCTTGGTGTTGTTTTCAGCATGTAATGCTATTGAAGACATTTGCAGTCAAGTAGAATATAAAAATAAGGGTGCAGGAGAGTATGAAGACAGTCATGAATATATCGTTTCAGAAAGTGTTAGTTATTTTAGGATATCAGAGATATTTTTCAATTTAAAAATGCATTTCTGTGATATCACATTGCTTCATATAATGTGTTCATACAATTTTCTCTAATTGTAAATGCACCATGACAAAAGAGTGCTGATTGGATTTTTCATATATTTCTATGTCACTCTGCAATATCCTTAATGATAATACTATGACAAACAGAAATTTGCAAGTTCATTTTTCTCTTTATTTACTCTTCTGATTGTTCTCCTTGCACAAACATAAAAGAACACTGAGTCAGCGGTAGTTAAATTTCCTTCAGTATGCTGGATAGTTAAGCACATTATGCAGTTGGACTAGAAATGCTGGTAATTAGGGTTATTGAATCTGGCTGGAAACAATTACATTAATTTCCGTCGATTTTATCACAGTGCTCAAAAATGTTATCAAACATAAAGATAAATTCATGAAATCCCACTAATATAAGTTTTTATTAAGGCTGTAAAACAAAACTAGACAGTGAGGAAGAGATGTAAAATAACCCATATTTTAAAAGGAATCTCTTTGTTTTTCTCTAAGCTCATGCCAAACAAGGAGACATAGGCATGGATTCAACCTTGGTGTAACTCCACTGAAGTTAGCTGAGATACACCAAACATGGTTTTGCCCCAGAGGGTTTTAGACTCATTTATTTTAAATGAAGACTATACATATTTTAAAATGAGCTTTGCCCTTCAGAATGGCAAAGTAGTGACTGCAAAAAGAAAGACAACCTAAAAGATAAAAGAAAATGTGTGGGATAGGAAGTATTTTAGACCGGAAAGTCAAACAATTTAACCACCTTTCCAGCCTCATTCATCTTACTTTCAATTTGCTTATGCAATGGCTGTGAATTAAACTCAGGTAAAAGGCAAATCATATGCCCCTTGTGCTTCTGAGTGATTTGGATCCTTCATAAACAGACTGCATCATTCACTTGTTGGTTATAGAATCATAAAATCATAGAAATGCTATGGTTGGAAAAGACCTTTAAGACCATCGAGTCCAACAGTCAACCTAGCATGCTTCCTTACTCAGAAAAATAGAAAGAGATTGCGTCTTCAGATATGGTGCCATCTCTCAGGACAGAAGGGTAATCAGAGTCTTTAGCTCACTTTTTTTATGCAGTTATAGTCATATAACTTCTGTCTGAAGAGATATATGGACTTCATGGAGTCCTGCATGTTGAGTCCTTCCTCCAAGTCTTCCTTCCCAGTGCATAGAAAAGTGGGAGGAAACACAAAGGTCATGGAGTGCTACCTGACTGCAGCTGGAGATGGAAGTTAATTTATAAAAGGACACAAGGATCAGTTGCTGTGTTCATATTACTGGATAAACGGCAGATCTAGCAACCAACTTCTAAGTGTTCAGAGTACCCTCTTCCATCCACACTGTTGTTTGTTAGCCAGGTGTATGCTCTAGAGTCCCCCTCTGAGCTTCCAGCTGCTGCTGCAAAAGGCTGCTGGTCTCCTGTAAGTCCTGAACTGTGTCTGTCAGCTTCATGTTAATGTATGAGATACCATAGGACATAAGAATGACTGTAGCTGGCTATGTATGGGTTACTGTATCTCCTCTTACGAAACACAAGGAGGGTACCATTAACATTTGTTATGGTCTGGGTGGGATGGAGAGGAAGGAATAAGATCTGTCCTATTGGAAAGACTGAATCTACTTGCATGTGAGGCTACAGTAGAAACCACGTCTTCTTGAACATGAACCACAGTTAAAGGACTCTCCCTGAGACAAAAGGTAAATAGTTGTGACAGATCGTATTTATGGTGGCGTGCTTCTAGAGCAGCAAGTATGGACACAGGTGACTGGGAGTCTACCAGCTATGCTGAATACATGCAGACACATATCTCTTCATTTCTCTATTGTCAATTTGCTATTAGGAAGAATCATACTGATTTCTCATTTTAAGTACATACAGATAGATTAAAAGCCAGAAAGTCTTACGGAATTACTTCCTTTCCACACAAATAAGTTTCTAAACTCCATTTATCTAATCTGCATCCTGATCACCGATCTCTTTTTCTTTCCTGGGACTTTTCTCTTGAACTGAAGTTTCATTTTGATTTCAGGAGTGGTAAAGACAAAGGAACCTGTAAGCTGCTCCATAAATTCAAACTGTATTATTGTTAGATAGAGGAGCACTATAACGTTTATAATTTATTAAAAACAATGGTGTTATTCCAGAACTGGAAAATGTTAACACCAATCAGATGTTAACACCAACCAGATGTTAACACCAACCTAACATAGTTCATTGGCTCTTCCATTTTGATACTTAGAATTAGACCTTAACAGAAATAATACTAATGTGATGAAGATCTCAGGTATGAACCCATATCTAGATACATGATCAGATATCAGCTGTTACTGTGAATTAGAATTTTACTGGAGCAGAGTTGGTTGGTGACTGTTTTTGTTTGTGTGTTATTGCTGTGAGTTGCTGCTTTTCTTTTTATAGAAAAAACAATATGAAAAGAGGTTTTCCTTTTAATTTTCTTAAACTAAAAATGCCTACAGTTAGTTTCTCTATGTTACACTAAGGGCAGTACAAAATCTTGTAGCTGTTCTTTATAAATAGTACACTCAATTATAGCTATGCACAGTATTCTGACCTTTTTATTGGTGCCCTGTATGTCCTTTTCACTACATCTGGGATATGATAATCAGACTCCTGACACAGACTAAAATTTATTGATCACATTATCCCTGAAATGCTTTTTCTGCACTGGCTCAGCTCCCTGTTCATTGTGCTGATTTAAAAACGTTATTCTATACCAAATAGTGCATGTCATTAGTTGGCATTAGTTTATGAAATCATGCCTGAGTCTAAGAGTTCTTGGGAATCCTGCTTTTTTCCTGTGACTCCCTTTCTGCAACATCCACTGTATATATTTTATTGAAGAGTCTCTAAAGATCTTGGAAATTTCAGGAGTGAGAAATTTGTTTTCTGGTAGTCTAGATCCACCTAGTGAGCATCATTTATACTGATTTCTAACCAGCTTCTAATTTAGATATTTGTTATGGAGGAATCTCTAAAGAGAAAGAAGGAGGATCACACTTCACTTTCTGGCAAAATTGTTCTGGGGAGCTATAATGAGTGTCAAGAACTGGGCTGGGATTCAGAAAGGTGAAATGTGGCTTAGAAACATCTTTGATCCTTTTGCCATTCCTGAGGCCTTTCAACTGATTGCAGATGTTCTGGGTCCCAATGTGTGAGAATCTTATATTGGCTTGGTGGTATGCATTTACATTATGTCCCTACCTTTGCAACTTCTTGGAAATGCTCTTTGGATGCTCTACAAGAAACACCAAACCACACACATTTGCTATAGTCCAATGCAATTTTGGAAAAAAATTTTTCATGTATTCTAGCTAGGGAAAAAATGACAGCTTTACAATTAAATACACTTTTATTCCATAAAGTGAATGTCTAGTTCTTACAGAAAGCTCAACTGTCTTCAGAAATAATATACAAGTGGTCTTTGCTTCAAGTATTGGAAATTACATGAGAATTATTCATTCAGTGGCTTTGGCACAGACAGCCAGGTCCCCTTCTCTTGGGCTGGCAGAGGCAGGAGGTTACTAGTGCAGGCGCACACAGAGCACTCTCCAGGTTCACAAACAACATTTGTGGCTCCCTCAAGTACTGAAAAGGCCCCTCTATCTGACCGACACCCCTGCCCACAACCCCACCCCCTTACCCACCCACAGGTCCTCTCTTCAATGACTGGTACAGCTCAATGCTTGCTGCACACACGCAGCACCCACACACTTGTCTCACAGGCACTCCACAATCATGGGTCCCCCAGATACCAGCATGGACCCTACACCCACCTGATACCATCAGCCAGACCCAAGACCCTCCTGCTTGTCAGCTGGTCCAGCTCAAGGTTTGCCAGCAAATATATGTGCGTGTGCCATGCACACCATGACTTGGGAAGATAAAGATGCTCCGAGCCCCAGCAGCCAGCACATAGCACCCAGGCTGTGTTCTATGGTCTCACTCCAGCGACCAGCGCTGAGCCCCTCACTCATGCTGGTCACCCCAGTACCTGATTTTTGGGAAATGCACAATTCCCACTCCATGGCTGGAGGTTTTAAAGACTTCTATTTACTCCAGTCACTGATGTGGAGACCCCACTCGCTCCCGTAGCTGACACCACAGTCCAGGGGCACCCATGCCCTGCTCTGGCTGCCGTGGCTGGCACCAGATTCCACTCACATAAATAGAGGTCTCACCAGTAGCTGACACTTAGTTCTGGCACTGCACACATATAAATGAGATAGAGACATAGGTGAGAAAGGGTTTAAGAAGGTATAAGAAGGTAGGACAGACTGTCATGATAAGACGCAGGGCTCAGCCAGACAATTGTACTGACTGTCCCTGTTTCACACTTAGCCACTCCCTTTTATACCCGTTCCTGTCTACCCTCACTGTGTTCCTCCCTGCTTCCCCTTGCCCTGCACATTGCCTCATCAGTTGGCAAAGTCCCACCTACCTCCTACAACATCCTGAAGCCTCAGGTTAGTATCCTGCCCAGTTGCAATGTCCTGGATTGCCTGCAGTTTCCTGATAGCCCATCAATTAGTGCTAATGACGAGGTTTGTTTCTGGTTGTCTTTGTTAAAGTTAATTGGTCAGGTTTCATGTCTCTATGTGTTGCCTCCCTCCTTTTCTTTATCCTTCCAAGTGAGTAAAATCAGTTTTCCCACTCTTCGTATATCCTTACTTATTTGTGCAACTGACCACGTTTGTTCTTATCACAACCCCCTCTTATCATGTATGTTCAGGTTTGTCTCTGTGTGTTCTTGTTTATAGCTCCTTTGACCGGATACCCTTAAGGGAGCAGATGCTTTAATTCTGTATACCCTCATGTATTATTTTCAACCAGACTACAGCCACTTCAGAGAAAAATACACATGTAAATCATACAATACAAGAAGACAGAACAGAGCAAACAAAAGGAGTGAATGTTACTGAAGACATCCCTTTATGAAACCAATTTGAATTAGTATTACCTTATGTAAAGCAGAATAATCCTACAGTTAATGATGTAGGAGGGGGAGTACCATAAACAGAGGAGGAAGAGGTTCTAGAAAGGTTTTCAAACAACTCCTTTGATAAATTTCTCAAATGATCTCATTCTTTCTCATACATGCAAATGCTTGAACAGCACTAGAAGCCTTACCTGCATATACAGATGAAAGATGAAAAGCACTTAAATGAGTACACTTTATACAATTGGTTAAACTAACACACAGTTAACTGGCATTCCTCTGTTTCAATGATCTTTTATGGAAAGTAATTATGTCAGAAACAGATTCTGATATACATATTTCCTATAGGCATTTTTCTCTGAAAGTCAAGTTTAGGAAAAAGCCTCACCTTTAAAAAGTATTAATTTAACAGAAAACCTTGAAGTTACTATGTGCACATCTGCTCATCCAAGGATCTACACTCAATATCTTAATACAGAGAATGACAACGTATTTAGGCTTCCAGTGTTGATAAAGCAAAGAGTAACAGGAATTTCTTTTTCTTCTCTAATGTCTAACATATTCTTTCATTTGTCCCTAATGAGTATGTTTACTGAGTCTCTTTACCTCATTTCCTTCTCCTTTCTTCCCTAACTCTTGTTTTCAGTTGTTATATTGGTTGTCATCTTCTTTGCCCACAGCTATAACTTCGGAAGCAGAATTTTCTGGGAGAATTATTTTCTCTTGCTGTGCTTCCAAGGGTCTACTTATGGCCCTCATAGGGATGTCCTCGGTGACTATTTTTTCAAGAAATAAAGAGAACCACAGAGTTGGTACTTGAAAGCTCTTCAGGCGTAGGCCTCTGACTTAACTGCAGGTAGATATCTTCATCAAATTCAAAAGAAGAGAGTGGACTTCTCTGTAGTTAAGCCTCTATAGCTATTACTGCACATGGGCTGCTATTTTCCTTCAAAGCACAATCAGAAAAAGAGAAAGTCCTGCCAACTTTTTATATAATAATGTTTTATGAATCATGCAAGAAATTGGTGATAAATGTAAAATACCCATTTCAGCTCAATGGTTTCAAAGCCGTATCTCACCATGACCACTTGCTATAGGCTAATTGTACGACAAAGCTGCATCACTGCACAAATCAAAGTATATGATTCATGAGACCGGGGGAAAAAAGAACAAAGTGGAAGCATAGCTGAAGTGGAGTTGTAATGAATGATAACTTAGGAAGAAGGCAGAACAGCTTCTAATTGTATAATTTTCCAAGGCAGCCTCTTGCTGGAGTCAGAAAACCAGTCATTGCACCATTGCATTCCCTGCTGTGCCAGAGCTGTGGAAAGTTGGGTTCCCTTTAGCTGCCAGCTCCAAAGAGGGAAGCTGGGACCACAGCTACTGCTAGAGAGTGAGAAGACTCTCCTATCTGAAGCTATCACAGTTCTCTCTCTCTTTTTTTTTTTCCCCTCCCGCTCCCCCCAGCTGTGATAAGGAGACTAGGAGCCTTGCCTCTCCACTGTATCCTTTCTATGGTATAACTGGCCCAGCCCCTCTTCGTTCTTGCAGTAGCAAAATTACACTTCATTCAAAAACTCCTGAAACAGCTTAAGAAGTCCAGAATTTCAGTCCCTTCTCAGTGGGTTGTTAATGCCTTTTACACTAGCTAACAGTTAAGAATTTCTAAGTTCTTGCAAACTGGCACTCTCAAAAATGATTTTAGAGTCATTCAGGCAATGTTTCAAACTGTGAAGTGTAAAGCCAGCTATCAAAGTTTTAAAAATGCTGAAAAAGAAGCTTTCAGGGTTTGGATTTTCATTTTTATTGAGAAATGAAGAGACAATATTTACTTGCTGTTGACTACTGATGTAAAGAACTCTGTTTTTATCAGTTTAAAAAGCAAATTTTTTAAAAAGACTGTACAATCACAATATTATTTTCCTGTCTATAATATTTAGAATAGTTGCTCACTTTTTATAGCTCTTGATTATTTTTAAAAGTGGACAGTAGAACATAATAAATATTGTTTCTGTTATTAAAAAAAGGACGTTTTTCATTGTTTTAAAGAAATAAAAGGGTGCAGAACAAAGCAGTGGTGCACTTTATTGGTAATTCCTGGCATACAAGTTTCTTTAGGTCCTGTGAGACTGCATTAGTCACAGTAACAGCATGTCATATCCGAAATGCTAAGGAAACAAAGTAGGAAAGTCACCAGAAGTGACACATTGCAGTATAGCTTAGCATGAAGCAATACATCAGAATGTGTAATGGCTAGAACCAATTTATCCATTTATTCTGTAATCCTTTAAAAGAGCAATTTATTTAAGTAATGTTTTGGGAATGTTTTAAATCATTTTTAAAGGATCTGCACAACAGCTTCCTGTATTGTATAGCAAGCTGCTACTACTCAAAAGTTTTGGGGCCAATTCCTGGTTCACATGAGAGAAGTGTTACCAGTATCATAAAATAGATGCAAACATATGTTACGAAGTTAATGCTAAGATAGAAACAGATTGGGCTGACAACATCCTGGAGACTGCATTAATGACTCATTTGCATAAAGTCACTTCAGTGGAAAACTTTATATTCGGTTTACTAATTTTCTCAGCCTGAAGAGAGTTAGTTTAAAACACTAGTGAAAAGAAGATACCTCAGAGAACTGGTGATAAAAGAGCTGTACTGTGTATGGTAACGTAACCATTTCCTCTCCTGTAACTCTCTTCTATATCTAGATCTCCATTCTCTGCCCCAGTACTTTTCTAACATCTACTTTCTTTCAATACAGGGAGACAATCATGCCCTTTCAAAAGGTCTCAGCTCTCAGCTTTCCTCCCAGTTTTAGGGACCTTCTAAGTGATACAGTTTTTGCAAGGAAATGTGTGTGTGTGTACAAACATTTCCTTTCAGCATTTCCTGATTTGACAGTTGTGAACTCAAATAGGCAAAAATTTCTTTTTTTTGTAATCACGTTTTCTTTTTTGTTTGACTTTCCTTTAACCCAGATACTCCCATATTTAAAGGCAAAGAAGTTCAAAATGATTTTGTAGCATATATGTACCTCTTTAAACAAGTGATACTGTCTTTTATATTTTCTGGAAAAATCAGTTATTCTGACAAAACATTTTATAGTTCTTATTCAGATAAATGCACATTTAGAGAATCACTTTTAAAGTAATGAGTATATAAAATGGGAATGCTCTGGAACATCCTTATTTCAAAATTGGTCATGAAGATACATAGTTTGATGTGTTATATAGAGATAGGATAATGCAACATAAGCTTGTTACTAGCAGACAATTTTTGCTGACTAAAGCCCTGGAAACATAGAAGTAAATAACTAATTATAATTATCTTCTGTTTTTACATTGCTATCTATTCTCTGCTAATTATGCCTCTGGTCTGTCTCTTTTTACATTTTTAAAGAGAAAACCCCATTAAGGTATCCACACTAAGGTGGCCTATTAAAGTAACATTCTTTTTAAAATATTGTCAAAATTCAGGATATGTTTGTAATTCCTAAGCTGCAGCCAGGGTTGTTACTGAAGGAAAGAATCTCCAGTGAAACACCTTGGGGAAATTTAACATTTTGTTATAAAGAATTTAAATTGAGTCACACAAGAAAATTTCTCTTCAGAGATCCAAAGCAAAATCCAGCAGAGTTCAATACCTGAAACAAAATAGGAAGATTTGCCAGGAAGATATGGCCTGACATGAAACGGTATTGCAAAATATGCACAACACCTTGAAGAAAAATGTAAAAGTGTTATTCATGAGCAAGGACTCAGAAGAGGATGAGGCTCATAAATCAGATGTATGATTAGGAATTAGGGATTAAATTAAAGGGTAATTAATCAGATTGTTAACACTGAAAATTCCAAGAGAAGACAAACATTTCCTATACATATTCACTCTGAAAGATTATTATACAGATTTCTGATTAATTAACACACATTTAAATCTCTGCAATGAAACAGTTCCCATGTGTTTGCTTAAGTACCTTTCCCTAGGCCAAATAAAAAAAAAAAAAAGAAAATTGTAACACAGTTATAAAAAAGGATGCCAAGCTTTTTTAAAGTGATACTTTAGAGCAGCTTGTAGCTGCTTATAGCTTTAGACTTTGAAATCAACTTTTCACTTCAGGCTGCCATGCCAAAAACACATCACGTGGCTACCACCAGGACTCTGCCAGTAGGCAGGATGCTGAATAATTCAAATTTCCAAAGTGGAAGGAGAAAAGTTTCAACCACCCCAGTTTTTTCTATGTGTAGTCCTTGTGACTATCATTCTAAGAAGTCTGGTCACTGTATTTAATAGAACAATTCCAGTAGTTATCCAATGCCTTGTCTCTTCTATATTTTTACTTCTTGAAAAATATTATTTGTATAATCAGACACCACTTAAATTTAAACCTTTTGATACTGATGTAAGTATTAATTCTAATTAAATAACTGTTCAAAACTAAATAGCAGTTTAGCGTGAAGTATGTACAACTTTTTTTCCTGAACATTGGTAGTTAACTGAATTTCTATACATAACAAATATTGAGACTTAAAATACACTGAATTCCATATTTTTGGTGAATGAAAAATGAAATTACACACCCAGATACCTTTTTGGGATCTATATCTCTGCAACACTCTGTTTCTTTGGAAACCTGGAAATAGTTTTTAATCTATTATGAAAAGTAAACAGAACAAAAAAATCAGAAATCCAGCATTTAATCCCAATTCTTATCCCAATATATTCATTATCTAAAATTAAATAATTTGGAATACCTCAGTTGGTTTTTCTTACCATAGTATATCAAGACACAGAACTGTGAACTTCTGTATCTGTTGTTGTTGTTGTTGTTGTTGTTGTTGTTGTTGTTGTTGTTGTTGTTGTTTTGGTGTGGGGTTTTTTTTTTTTTTTCATAGAAATCGAAATAGGAAGCTTTGGGAAAATGGGCAATACAGATAAAATCACATAGGAAAAAATTGCATATTTTACATTCTGTAAGCCAGCAATTAGTTGAACAAGTTTCCAAGGCATACAGTTGTGCTGGTTTAACCATGACGAGAGTAAATTCTCTATTTTTTCAAAATTTGGCAGCCCAATAAAATAAGCCATGGGGTGGAATCCCATTCCTATTGAAATCACTTGGAATGTTCCCTTTTGGTTATTTTTTTTTTGGTCAAAGAGGGGATTTCACTTAAGGATGAAAATAGCAACTGTTCGTGGTATTCCGGTATGTAGGTTGATAAAAACAGTTATTGGACTTTCAGGACTTGAACTTGGGTTTCAGCAGTTACAAGATCTGCCTGAGCCAGCCCATCAACAGCTATATCTGGATTTTTTGCGGTGTGCTCTGACAAGTAGTGCAGACATGCCCATAGTATGATATTTATATTTTCTAAAAGAAAGAAATTACATGGCTCTGTATTTCTCACATTTTATGAAATTCATTGCAGAAATACAAGGAGTTAAATTTTCATTCTAGGCCCTTTCTCTTCCATGTAAACTAACACTTAAAATAGAAAATAATTAGAATATGGTTATTACCCTTTGGTAATTCTTGTAAGATGGCAAGTGAAAAATATGGCAGAAAGTAGAAGCTCATTTTCACAAAGACAGCTAAATCCATAACTGAAATTGTACCATCAAGTTTTGTAGTCATTTTACATTCTTTCACACTGAAAAGCCCTATCAGAGCTTTGGGATGTGACCAACTAATCCACTTAATACTTATTTAATTATCTCAGCAGTCTGTTTTATAATTCTCCATGAACTACTTAGATGTGAACTGATACCTTCTAATCACAGAGCTTAGTATACAACATGCACAAAATTTAATCAGGGGGAAAATTAAGTAAAACAATATAAGAAAAAATTATATTACCTGTATGATAGCAATTTTGTTAATTTACAGTTATTCACAGAATGTATATGAATAAAATTTTACATATAAACCTCATAATTTCATTATAAATTCCAATGGAATAAAGGCTCTTTAATAATAATTGAAATCTCATACATAATTGCAAATGAAGGGTATAGGAAATCATAATGGTAATAATTGAATATATTAATACCTTATATATCAGATAGCACTGTTACTTTTGTTGCAAGTATATATTATCTTCAGGATCTTGGCATATTATAATTAAATTTGTAAGGTCAAGAGCAAGCACTTCAAGAGCACTATATGAGTGATACAGGTGTGGTTACCCTTGTTAATTACAATAGTAAGGAGACCTAATACAGATACTGCAGTGGGGTAAATTGGACAGGTGTCAAGGGTTCGACCACAGCTTCATCAGTAAATGTTGAATTGACGTTAGATTATGCACACCATCTACTGGAGACCCACATGAACATATGATTGAGAACAGCCATATCAAGTAAGAAATATTGTAGGACCTTTTGTAACAGTTACAGTTTCATCAAGACAAAGTGCATATTGCTATTCTGTTTGTAACACATCCATATCAGAAAACTAACATTTTCTTGACCTTAACTGACCAAAAGAAGGGCAATGATCTCTTAAAGAGTAATATTTTTTCCCCCAGCTTCATTCAGACCCATGATGAGCAGGTAGTTTCAGAAATGTGACCACAGTTTTTAAGACTTTAGGTTTATGTTCTGATACTGACTATGGAATTGAAGCTGAAATTTTCAACATCACTTTGGAAAACAAACTGACAACTTTCACTTGTGGACTATTATGAAGAGTTGTTAAAATATGGAAAGGGCTAAACAACTTTTGCATGATTTGAACCTTACTTACATTGCTTTATTTCTGTTCGATAGGAGTGACTTACATTAACCTGGAATACACAGTTTCAGAATCTGTTCTTACATCTCCCTCTCTTTCAGCATTCTTTCAAGAACCACGGAATTATTAGATTCAACTGCCTATTTATGTACATCTCTAAGAAACATGTTAATAAGTGTTTGATTCATGTTCTCAACAGTTTAAAGTCTGTAGAATTTGTATTTATTGATTTTTTTCCCATGTTGAGTTTTTCCATACCTGATAGTATTTATTTTTTAACCAATGGAAAGATTCAGTGTATGTGCAGATAAGCAGAAGCTCAATCTATTTAAACTGGAATTGTACCTGGTTCAGGCTCAAAATGAATTTGTTTTGGTTTCACAATGTATGCTTTTTTTATAGGCTTTGAAATTCTTGGTGGGTAGCCTTTGGGGTTTATATACAAGTATGGTATCATCAAATCCCAGCAATCAGATCCCACTCTGTTTTGGAATATAAATATGAACAGGTGTGCAAGGTTTATCAGTCATTGTTGCCACTAACCAGAAGTTCCTTAGAGAAGAAATAGAACTAGCTGCTTTCTGCAGATTCTTCTTTAAAATGATTCCTAGATGCCTCCTAGCTCTCCTGAAGTCATCATCAAATGAGTGTGCTCAGGTGTACCATAATAGACAGATGGAGATTCATGTGTGCAGCCAAAATTCCAATCATGACCATAAAAGTATTTGTTCTGGAACATACTTTCATCTGTAACTGCCAAAACAAGAGTCCAATATATTTCTCTGCTGCAATAGGTGAAGTCAGAGGTAGCTTTACTTTATATGGGACATTCAAAATCTTTAAAGTAGAACATTCAGACACTGGTCATAGAAAGAAATAAATTCATTACATAATCTCACTTTATGAATGTGCTTTGTTATTGTTTGGTTTTTGGGTTTTTTTGGCGTGTTTGGGTGTGGGGGTTTTTGTTTTGTTTTTTTGTTTGTTTGTTTGTTTGGTTGGTTTAATTTTCCTTTATGTCTGGCATTGTCCTGCTGCAATATCCATTGTCTCTGGGTCATTCTTCGCTATAGGGAATACATTGTCCTTTCTGCCTACATCCAAATTCTACACCATTTCATCCACAGACTGTGTGTTACCACAGTCTTGCAGAACTCTAAATGACACTGA
This sequence comes from Rhynochetos jubatus, assembly GCA_027574665.1. Taxonomy (NCBI): domain Eukaryota; kingdom Metazoa; phylum Chordata; class Aves; order Eurypygiformes; family Rhynochetidae; genus Rhynochetos; species Rhynochetos jubatus. The sequence continues at coordinate 18,563,919 of CM050652.1, forward strand.
ACTTATGCTGCTATTTCATTGGTCCTGCAGTTAAGTCACCAGCTTTGAATGATAATTATCACAACTCTTTATATGAGGTAACATTGACTTCTATAAAAAATTTCCCCATGTTTTATAACTCTTCTGTTCATTATGCTGATCAAAATCTTGACCATAACCATGAACACTATCAAACATCTTACCAAGGCTTCCCTCCTTCCAAACAGTTTAGTATAGCAACATATACTGACTTCTGAATCTTTTAGCCTGGTATAATTTTTGATGTTCTTGAGCTCAACTACATGTTCTTAGAATACCCCTATCTTTGACAGTATTACTGGATAACAAACAGCATATAAGATGATAGTTTTAAATCATTCTGGAATTTCTCAATCTTATCAGATGGGGTTTATATCTTTATAATAGTCTTTAATAACTACTAGTATTCAAGAAATTGCCAATTTTTCTCATCCTTTACTAAACTGAGGTGATGACTAGTATAATAGGCGTTGCAGAGAAAGACACAGCTTTAAATACAGTTAAAAATATTAGAATATGTACCAGATTCCATATTTTTCAGAATTCAAGTGGTTTTATCTCAGATATCATATGGTGAAGAAAGAGTTTATTAAAGTAAGGTATTCAAGGATAAAAACTTGTTCTCTGAGCACAGAGTGACATTATGTTAAGGGAAACAGTTGTATGAATCTATTTATTGCAAGGACTTGATGAAATCTCCATTAAAAAAAATGTGCGACATATATCAGTATGTTGAAAGAAAACCTGGAATCACATCGATTGGAGAATTGGAAACAGACTGTGTGTGGTTGACCCTCTGAGATTTTGCATTATTTCAAGCTTCCTGTGCTCATGTCTCAATGATTATGTGTTTCAGGCTCATGACTAACTATTCTTCTATATCTTTTTTTGCAAAAAAAACTTTCTTCGTAACTGTAACTGATACGGAACTGTTTGTCTACTTTATTAAAAGAAATTTCATCTGTGGGAAGTAATTTTTGTTTGCTAAGTCATTTTTTAAAAAATCATATTGTATTTGAATTATATCTTTTTACCTTTTAAATCAATACCAACTAAATTACACAGGGTGATATAAAATAAATTTCCATTCAGAGGTGTTATTTTAGTAAAATTAAATAGATTTCGTTTCTATTTTATAAGTGGGATATAATGCAAATAAACCAAAGCTATTATTCTCTCGCTCAGAGAAGAGGCAATGACCAAACCATGATGGCAGATGCGATCTCTTTAACAGGCTATCAAGCAACAATAGCTGTTATTAGTCTCATCTGTCTTATCTCTGTGAATGAATGGCAGTGGTTTATAACTAAGTTTCAGTTTCTAGACTATGCAGCAATTCTAGAAATCAAGAAGTATAATCCTGAGTTCAACATTCTGATGTGATTAAGCCTATTATGATCACAGCTGCACTAAAGAGACTGTATCTTGCTTTTATTTTCACTGTGCCCAACACTGGCTGATACTGTTGGCCTAAATTAAGATTAGGGTTTAAGAATGACTGCAATTCAGATGTAAAGAAATGACAAACATATGGAAAGACAAACCTGTCTTAAAGGTAATGCATTTCTTACCAGCTTGTAGTTGTATTGCTTCTTAAGATACATATAACAATGTATCCTCTGATTTTTCTTTGGTTTTTCAATGATGATATTGCAAAATAGTAGGTAAAGAAAGAAATTACAAAGAAGAAACTGATGGCTTGGTTTAATACTAGCAAATTATTATTAGCACTCTGGGAATAAGAAAAAATCTCTTCTATATTTCTGAGTAAAATACATGAATGACGTATTAAGGCTAATAGTCACCTAAAAAGAGAGATGCTGTGTGCTGCCTGAAAACAGTGGGTTGATGGTTAGGTTTGTAATGTAATAGGTAGCCTCACATTTCTCTGAACTTGATTTGGATCAGGCAGCAGAAGGCAGATTAATCAAGGTGTTTGACATATGCAAGTATAAACCAAGCCCCATTGTATGAATTGCTATTTTGTTTAGATATTGGGCAATAGGTGTCCCCATCTGTGTCCTCAAGTAAGGGAGGGAGTACCTCTGTGTCAGAATACTTAGAAAAGCAGCCACTGCTAAGGACTCACAGTTTCTGACTCAAAACATTCAGAATGGAGTCCTTTTCACCTCACATAAGCCCTAAACTGAAATGAGAAATATAGGTATTTATCACAGTCCTCTCACCCAAAGTCATGTGTCTGAGACATGAGAAAAGAATTGCATTCAAACTTTCTTTCTTAATTTTGGAGACCTTGTCCAACTAAAGGAAGAAGGGAATCCAGGACTAATTATGTGACATTGTGAGTTCAGCCTACAATAAATTTTTTCTATCAAAATAAATTAATTTATGGATAGAAAATAAACTGAATGGAAAAATTTATACTCCCTACCTCAGAAAAGTCCATAATCAAAATCTGCAATAAAAGAAGTCTAAAATCAATTTGTAATAGGCATTTCAAACATTGTATAAACAATATAATTGTTGCTTTATTAAAGTGAATACATCTTCATTTTATGATCAAAATTATGATGTAAATCTGAGGAAAAATAAAGAAATAATTTGCCAAACGAGAATAAAACTATCAGTATTGATAAGTAGCAGCAAAAGCATGTCATGTCTGAGCAGCATTTTTAAGACTCCAGCAAAAAATCAAAATCTGTAATACAGCCACAATATATTTGGTTTTAATCACTTGGTAAATAACTGGAAGATTTGTGTGAAATTTATAGCATCACTTGAGCATAACTTTTTTGAAAACTAATCCATTAGATACCTAAGTGGGACACTGTTGTGGTTTAGCCTCAGTCTGGAAGAAAAAACCACATGGCCGCTTGTTTACTCCTCATCCCAGTGGGACGGGGAAGAGAAAATACAAGGAAAGGTTTATGACCTAAGACAAGGACAAGGAGGGATCACTCACCCATCATAGGCACGAGCAAACCAGAATCGACTTGGGGAAGAAAAAATCCATTTATTCAATTACCAATCAAATAAGAGTAGGATGATGAGGGGAAAAAACAAAACGGTTCTTAAACCCCTTCCTTCCATACCCCACTCCTTCCCTGGCTACCTCCACCCCCAACAGTGGCACAGGGGGATAAGGAATCTCCCATTCAGTTCACCAGGTGTTGTCTCTGCCCCTTCATGGGGGAGGACTCCTCGCGCTCATCCCCTGCTCCAGTGTAGGGTCCCTCCCACGGGAGACAGTCCTCCAAAAACCTCCTTGGCATGAGACACTCACATGGGTGGCAGTTTTCTTCTCTAACTGCTCCAGTGAGGTATTACCACAGAGTGATGGGCTTTTTGGGCACATCTCCCTGCTCTGGCTTGGGCCCTCCCTCGGGCTGCAGGGTGCTCTCTGCTCCCCTGTGACCCTCCATGGCTGCAGGGCACAGCCTGCCCTCTCACCACAGGCTGATGGGGAACCCCTGCTCCGGCCACCTCCTCCTGCTTTCTGCAGACCTGGGTGTCTGCTTGGTTGTCTCACATCCCGCACCTCTCCCCATGCTGATTCTCTACACCTTCCTCTCTACTCAATTTCCATTTCTGCTGCAGCTTCGCCTTTTGTGTTCTCTTAAATGTATTCATTCACAGCAATGCTGACTGGCTTGGTGGTGGCCAGAGGTGGGTCTGACCTGGAGCCAGGGGAGCTTCTCTATAAGCCTTCCCAGAGTAGACACCCATGTGATCCTTCCACTGCTACCAAAACTCCCCACTACAGAAAGCCAACACAGACAATTTTGCATAGAGAAGGTATTTCCACAGTGTTTCTTTAGAAATTTCTTAAAAATTATTTTCATTAGAAGCAATTCTTTTCAAAAATTACTTCTATGCTTTAAGATACTGTTACTTTTTTTTTTTTTTTTTTTCCTTTTTTTTTTTTTTTCCTGATCTTAGCATACGGCATCTTACTCTGGCACATGGTGCAATGCGTAATTAACAAGAACTCAGTTTTGTGACTGACTAGCAGGAGGGGGCAAAAGGGAAGGTAGACTGGGTCTTGATTGTGAAATGGTGTTTTGTCCACATTTTGCTATCAAGCCTTTAACTTTGTGTTCAGCTTCAAATTGTTTCTAAAGACATATCTACAGGGATTTTACAGCAACATCTCTGCTTTTCCGTGAGGCTAGAATTTACGGAAGCAGAAAAGGTGTGATTCTTCATAGATGCAAGAATAAACAAGGTGATACATATGCTGAAAGACTCCCTAAAGTGATAATGTACTCGGCATTTGACTATGGGCTACCAGGCCAATACAAGGACAATACAGTGGGAGTAGCTGGACAGTACCAAAACCAGTCAGGTTAGCAGATCACAGGGGAAGAAAATTTTTTTAAATTTGTGCTTATTCCTATGCATCAGCCTCTTCCTAAGAGAGGCTGTACAGACCAAGCTGTGAAAATACAATTGTCAGAAAGGTTCAGCAATTCAAAGCAGCTTGGGGATGTTGTGGTTAAAGAGTCTGTTAAATAGCATTATCTTTACTCTCTAAATAGGAGGCAGAGACCCATATCTGCTCAATGTTATATAATGAATCGGTTACTGAATCAGGAAATGAATACTCATGTCCGGAGGGCAAGTCCAGCACCTGACCTACAAGTTGGGTTTTGTTTTGGTTTTTTTTTTTTAGAACATTTTCTTTCACTGCTTCTGCCTTGTTTAATGCCTCGTGAAAAATTACTACACTTCCTGTGTCAGGTCAGTGAGCAAATCTGGGAATCTGTATGTTGCATTTCTATTGTGGATTTTTGCACACATCTTCCTAATTCTGGTAAAATTAAGCTGAAGAAACAAACAAACAAAAAAATCCAATATATGATACAATTTGCATTTTCACACCAGTCTTCAACTGGATAAGAAGGACCTTCAGTTCCATCAGCTAGACTTCTTGTAGTGAGGGTGATGGAGTAAAGTGAAATCCCTGGTTTGAGCTATTACATGGGTGAAAAGAGAAGGTTTCAGTGACATGTCATGAACGCCATGAATCTTGGTGCATTTTGCAGACTGAATGATAAGAACTAATTGCTCAGCCTCATACTGCTTACTTTTAGTTGCCTTTCATCTATAATGTTTTCTAAATGAAAATTATTGCAACCTTCACTATCCCGATGTACAGGTATTGTACAGGTATTTCCAACTGGCAGACAAATGGGGAAGAGACATGTGCTGCTAGTGGTTTTCTGACATTTCTCCATGTGACCAGACTACCCTTTTATTTTCTGTTGTTGTTGTTGATTGGATTTTGTGGATTTTTTTTTTTTTTATTTATTGTTATTGTTCTAAAAGGGGTTTCTAATTCCAGGAAAAATATTCTTTCAAGAGTTTCCAAACAGTTTTTGCTCTGCTCTTTATTCATATGCTTTTAAAATTTTCCTTCTTAGTGTCCCTTCTCTCTCTCTCCTGATCAGGCTCCGATCACAACTTCAGGGCTGTCTCCACTAGAGTCCTCTCTACTAGATTCCTCTGTTATTTGTCATACTTAAATTTGTCACATTTCTCTTTTTATGAGAAATCTCATTTATCTTTCTTTTCATCCCAGTTTTTTTATTCAGCCAGTCTCAGTTCCCTCTCATGCTATTCCTTGTTACAGTGTCCCTGATCCCTGCCTTATGTCCTCCTTCACTGCTGCTTCTTGCAATCATCTTGCAAGGCTAGACCCAGTCATTTCCTAGCTCTTTCCTCAGTTCCATCATGCTCCCAAGCAAACCACATAACTCCTCAGTACCTGTCTTTAGTATGTGTGTCTCAAGATCTAGTAGCTTTGCTCAGACATAGTCTCCTCCCTTACGTCTTGATAGTCTCAGCCTACATATTTTGCTCCTCAGCTACTCCCCGTCTCTTTCTTACTTGGGTGGCTCCCTCTTCAGCGCTTTTTGGATGCAGCACAGATAAATTTCACTGCAAACCCAGAAAACACAGGTTTGCTTATGTTGGTTTCAGGAAAGAGGTGGAACTCACTCAGACTAGACAAAAGCAGTATTAGAGGGGAAATGGTTTTCCCATGAGAATCCTATTTGAACCAGGGGGAACTGAGATGTAGGGAAAGGCAAGAACAAGTCTACTATGCACATATGTTGTGGTAGAAGGTGAATATACTTATTTTAGGTAGTAACATTACGAATAACCACTCTGGTCAGCTTGAGGTGCTAGGAGAGCCTGAGCAAGCTCACTGAGGGTCCAGAAGAACTGCTAACTTTTTCAAAACTCAGATATTTTCAAGAAAAAAAATAATGAAGGGGGCAGATTCTTGACACAAGTATCATATCTTGACACAAGTATCATATCTGGCAAAATTGAATTTGCTGCTACAGACTTTATAGACATAAAGACAATAAAGAAAAACTTCACTAGCATGCTTTTCAATCTGAGGAAAAAGGTGATCTGTCTCCATAAAAATGGCTAAGGTGGTGTGGGAGCAATTCAGACAGAGTGGATTACCTGTTACAAAGAAATAAAAATTGCCTGAATACGTTGCATAATAAGTGGTGCTGGAATTGTTCCTACAATAATGTTTTATAAAAAATATCAGCATCCCTGAATATTGTCTCCGTCACATTGGAAGATGAAAAGGACTGATTATCTACAAAATGATACATAACACTGTCAACAACAGTATTAGCTAATGGTCACCTTAGAGTGAAATAATTTGTCACCTTCTCAGACATTAATTCTGTGCCTCGTGATAAAGCAAGTTGTTGGAATGAGACCATTACTGATTCCACCATCATGTAATAGTAAGATTTTCAGGAAAGAAATAGCTGTAATTGAGCCATCTGTTCACTCAAATATTTTTTTTAAATGTACTTATTCTGTAGACTCCTGAATCTTATGTTCAACAAGAAAGCACTGTGTTCCTTTTCATTCTGAAATACATAAGAAAATAAACCAGCATGGGTTTTCATTCATGTTTAGTATTAAGAGTTTTCCAGCTAATCATGTGAATTATCTTGTTGATTATACTACCATAGGAGGAAGATAAGATCCAAATAAAAGTTTAAGATTATATTAAAATTAATTTACTTCAGGCTGGTTGTCAGTTTTTCCAGATTTATAATTCAGTAGGTAATATGTTCAAAAATGAAATTAAGTATTCTTGCTTAAGGACATCAATATAAACCAGTAGTAAGTTAAAGATGCCTTGGACAACGACCTCCATGTATTTGTGATTGCAGTTGCCTGAAGAAGGTGTTTTCTGGACCACATTCAAAGAAATGTCGGGGGTTTTTTTACCTTTCAAAAACCAGTGCTTGAGAAGCTCCATGCGAACTGGCTTCAGTGACAGAATAAGACGTGATTTCAACTCAGCTGGCTATATAAAAACAACTTTAAATACTGGGCTTGTGCCATGTCATAATTTATAATGTTCAAGAGTATGGGATGCTTTTAAAGCTCAGACTTTGTCTACTGCAGCTCTAGGAATGGTTGATGGTGTATTCTACTACACAGGGAAATGTCAGTTCATGCTGAAAACAGTTTTCTGTGTAAACTGATTAGAGATATGCTAGAGCTTGTAATAAAGGTCCAAATAATATTGCACAATACATAAGAAGATACAGGAAGATACATCTTCAGACCTGGACTGTTTTTTTAAAATCTATGTCTCAATTTACCATATTCTCTTGATCATAGAAGTGTTATTCAAGACATTGTTACATGAACTTCTTTGTGTATAACATTAGTGAAATAGAAAACGAAAAATTCACCTCTTTTCCAAATGTCAGTAAGAAAAAAAAAAATCAAGCACTTTTACACGTGATGGGTCTTGGACCTTGTTATGTTTTCGTTTAAGCTCTTGAGGACCTGGACAAAAAATGGACAGCATTATGGATGCTGTTTCTGTAGGTAGAGAGGTTTTCAACTGGTGCTCAGTGGGACTTTTGCTTCATGAAGAAGAATCAGGCCACCCAGTCTAAACTACCTCGAGCTTACTCATTACGTGCCTGGTGTCTCAGCCTTCTCACAGATCTTTTTCTTCCTGGTTCTGGGCACATGCCAGCAGACACATAGGAAGAAGAAGGCTCTTCTAGGAACCCTGACAGACTGAAGGGATGGAGGTAACTACTATTGTTTCTTGAACATAGGGGAATTCAGTTTGATCCAAAAGCTTGGCCCATGATGCACGCTTCCTAGGGCAGGTATAAGTAGATTGATTTTCCTAGCCTGATGAGCAGATAGCTTCACTGGGTAGCCTGTGAAGATCGCTATTGTTGCAATGCCCTTGCTGACAGGGAGGACAGTATGCATCTTCCAGAACCATCCCCTTAAAAAAGAAAAACAAACTTAACTGAAGTTCTTGTAAAAAATGCCACTGATTTTGGTTTAATCCTCATCAACACCTACTTGAATTGAAATATAAGTACAATCTGTGTGTATTCATGAGCAGCTGACATTGACTAAATATCCAAACAGATACTTTGTGACCAGTACCTAGTCTTTGCCTTTGATGTTTTTTCCCGTTTCATGTTTTTTACTGTGTCATTCTAGAATTTTCCAGGTAACATATCAGCATAATAATCTGTAAAATATATGACCAAAATATTGCAGTTGGACTAGATGATCATTGTAGGTCCCTTCCAACTGAACTATTTTATTCTATTCAACACTATTCTGTAAGCATATTCCATAGCTTAGTGTTCTGATAGTGCACCAGACTGAAATGCCTTTAGCCATACGTTTGACCCACAAGACTGAGATAAGGCATATATTTTAAAAAAATCCTGTCCCAGCTTCAGACCTCTCAACAGAAAATGAACTGTTTCCATGTTCGTGGGTGGCTACGTTTGTTATACCTATACAGATGCTGTTAGTCTGGAGCAATCAAAATAGAGTCCATTAGCATTAAACTTGTAACCCTTAGCACCTGATGTAAATGTGTAATTGTTCTAGTGTGAGCTTCAAGTTATCATTACTAGGATCATCTCTTAGGTATAATCGTACTCCCAATGCCTGTATGTCGCATAAGTGTAAATCAGTAATTTCACACTCCAGTACCCTGGCAGCACATGCCTGTGAAATACCTAGGAAGCAGGTCATTTGTTACATTTGCAGTGATTTTTCTCCTTCTTGTCAATCATTTAATAGCAGGTAAAGCATTTTTATCTTGTTCTAAATTCATTCTTCAGTAAAAAATTTAATATCAGCATTGTATTTTTGGAAAGTTTTATTCTTACATGTGTTTCTGCTCTTTGGGGAAAAAACTGCTCTACCAGATTTCAATAGCAGCATTTAAACAATTTTATGCAGTATTTCATAAAACAAGACTTTTATGAATTCCTTTATTTCAGAAATAACATTCCTTCCTTGGAATGCCTTTAGATATTTGCATGTGCTTCACTTTTTGCAAATCTGTTGCAAATCTGCCAACTTTCTACCTGCTTTCTTACCTTCTTCAAAGTAATTTCTTTGTCTTCTGTCAGAAGTGACACGCTCTAACAACAGTTAGAGATCCCTTGGTCTACTTAGAGATCATTGTTTCAGGAGGCTGCTAAACCATAAGTGGTATGAGGTCATAATTTCATTTGATATATTGTGTATCACAAGGCACAATATTTTCCTGAATTAATTCTTCTTTGAACTAAGTTTTGGAAAATTATTTCTTCTCAGAAGTCCTTTGTGGATAGAGAATCAACCATAAATATCATAAATGCGTTGAATTCAGTAGGACCCATGAAGGACGGTACAGAGTAAGAGCAAAATCTGTGGGAATAATGTATCAGTGCTGACTCATGGAAGTCTATTAATAGGGGAAATGATTGCAGTAAAACAGGCTCACAGCTAATGATTTAACTATACTTTCATTAGAATTAGTGTCTGATCTTGGGGGTGGAGGGGAATAAATGAATGGTGAACGTATTCTGCTTATGACATTCATCCACAGCCATATTTGTGTTCTGAATATAAGTACAAACAGTTTGTGGTCAAATGAATCCTTCACCGTCTTTTGTAAATCTTAAGCAGATTGAACTTCCTGGGAAGTCTTGAAAGCTGACTTTTTCCCACCAGCATTTTTTCCATGCTCTCTATGCTAAAAGAGGTGATAGAAACCAGTGCATCAGAAAATTTAAAGCAGTACCTGAAGTTTAGGTGTAAGTTTTATTTCTTATGTTTTAATACTTTTGTAATCTTTCTCTATACTTATATTTCAATATATTTTCATCCTTCTTTAATTGTGGAGTGCAGAGATAAACTTCATATTCCGAGAGACAGTCTGAATGCTGCACAGGTCAGGATTACATTAGCCTTTTCCAGCTGTAGTATGTTACTGCTTGTCATCCCCAAGGTTTTGCAGTTTTATATCTCAGGATAGAGTTCCCATTCCATAAATGTTCTTTACACTGTTGTCCCTAGGTACATTATTCTCTTTGTCGATAACAAAATAAATTGTTGTATCCCTGACCTACTGGTGGATGCCAATTGCTTGTCAGCATCTTTTCCTTTTCCTCATTTACTGCTCCTCCAGTTGCTGTGTAAACCACACCTTTTTTTTTTCAGTAATAATGCTGTGTTTTACTGAGGCTGCAATTAAGACCAAAAATACTCCCTCTGGCATTTTATTAGAAAAACACATGCTAATTGACAGTTATTTAAATACAGTTGTATATTAAAATCTGCATGTTAGAAGCTTTTATTCAGTTTAATACATATAATGTTGGTGTTTGCAATTTCTTCTTTGTTAATCAGAATATACATGGAATTAAATGACCTATAGAAGTAAAACAAGATCGTCAGCATCATTCTGATCAGTCCAATGATGGCTTTTCCTGATCAGCTTACAAACAAGTTCAAAAGTATGTCTTTCCTATAAGCCCATGCTGATTGCCATTAATTATATTATCCTCTTTTAATAGGTTATTCATCAAATCCCGTATCTCTTGTTCCATAATTTGTCTGGGATCAATGTCAGGATGACAGGCCTATAATTAGATGTCCCATTTATACTTTTAAAATATTGGCATAACATTAGCTTCATTCCAGCCCTTTGGAAATGCTCCAGTGCTCCAAGACTTATTGAAAATCATCACTGATGATCAAGAGATCTCCTCAGCTGACTCTTTACAGCACTTGGAGGCAAAATTATCTGAACCTGCTGATTTAACAACATCTATCATACTGTTATTTAGCAACCTTGTTATTTCCCATTACAATGGAAAGCCTTTTACAATTTAAATCTCATGCAACTACGATCAATGTCTAGCTTTTTTACAAAACCACAGAAATAGTCATTCATTTGTAAAGCCATAATAGTTCTTCTCTATTTTCTAAGGTTTTTCCTTCTATAATTTTGCTTCTACTCATCTTTTTCTCTTCCTATATCCAATTTCTTATTTATCTGAATTTCTATACATTTAATTTTCCTAGCATATCTTTTAGACACTGGAGACATGCTCACTTTATATACATGTGCTGAAAGTAGTCCTCTAGGCTTTGGGGAATTTAGTTAAAGTTTTGAAAACAGTCCTGTGATTCTGACTTTGTTAGGTAATCCACAATTAACTCCTTCATCTACTGTATGTTTGACAAGGCAGATTAACTCAGTACAAGGAATACACAGGAATCTTGAAATTTGGTTCTTTTTAATACTTCACAACTAATAAGTAAAATAGATCTGTTCTTGCTTTCTGCAAGCTATAATATGTTATCTTTTTTACTAAAGTTACATACAAAATATGAAAGACAGTAGGTTTTTGAAACATACAGACTCCATTTGAACACAGAGAATGAATTCAAGATATTAAAAAATGACAGCGTAGTTGCAGCTTCCTATACGATCTTTTTGACTTAACTGTTTCCACAATATTGTCTGGTTTTGTTCGCTTTTTTCTCTGTTTTCTGCCAGTTGGAGTTCTATCAAAGGAAGTTGAAGATTGTTCTGTAAGAAGACATGTTACTGCATGGGAGGGTTTTTGTTTTGGGTTGTTTTTTTTTTTTTTCCTCCTGTATTCACTAATCAAACTGAATAACCCATCAAAAATAAAAGAAAGAGGTTAGGCCAGAATGGTTTTACAGTTATATAAACTTCTGAGACATCACTCAAGTAGTGGGAAGCTCTGTAGAAGAAAATACAAAGTCATTACTAGTGAAGTCAATGGATGACACAAATATTGCCAGTCATATAGACAACTCTGTTCTACCCAGCAAACAAACTCACTTGCCATTTAAGACAGTTAAATGTAAAACCAAATAAGCAACCAAACAAAAACTGTAGGAAAGCACAAATATCTTTCAAAAGTAAGTAATCAGAAAGCACTTTGAACTTCCCATGACAGGCAATAGCTTGAGACTATTGAGTCTCAATAAGAGACTATTGAGTAGAAAGAGAGATTATATTACCACAGAACATTACATTAGTGAGGTCATTACCTGAATACCGACTGTGTGAAGATCTTTAGAGCAAAGATGACAGATTGGAACAGCTTCAGAAAAGAGATATGAAAGTATTCAAGGTTTGACAGTGTGCCTTAACAGAGACATGCTTTTTGGGTTTAAACAAGAGAAGTTTAAGAGGTGACTTCATCATAAACGAAACATATTGAAAATTTAAATGTAACTGTTTAGTGATTTAATGAGCCATTGGAACAACTTATAAAGGGCCGTGACATGTTCTGCCTTATATGATGTCATTCATTCAAGAGAACATGACTTTTGGAAAGAGATGGTGTAGTTCAAAGTAATGAATGCATTACAACAATAAGGTGAAATTACATACTCTGTGCAAGATACTAGATTAGCTGATCATGCTGATTTCTTCATGCTTTAAAATCTGCGAGTTTAGTGTAGAACTAATACATGAAATATACATATAAAATAGAGTATTGAACTCTCAACAGTCTAGAGCAGTGGCAATAAAAATTTTACTTACCTGGAGATGAGCTTGATACTGAACCACTGCTGTCAATGACAATATTATTGCTGAATTCAGTGAAGCAGTATCAAGCCTTCATTGAAGCCACTCACTTGGGAAAAAAAGAGAGGTTACAACAGCAGAAGTTAGAGTAATGATAAAAAGAGGGGTGCTTGATGGGATAAAGCATAAACTGAGTAAGAGGTGAAATTAGAGGAGATTGTCAGATAGATTGTTTTCCATTTATTAAAACTAGGTGCTGCACTTTGTCTGTGCTCTGACACTGCACATTTGTTTAAGTTTATGCTGTCCATAGTCTTTGCAACTTAATGAGAAATATTGCCTAAGTTGGATATTGGATGTTCATGCTGACAAGATAATGTCACAATCAATACCAAGGAGCTTGGCTTGAAGTGTTCACCTCCAAAGAGCATGTTAACGTCTGGAGGTTTTCCACATTTACAGTGAGCCAAGTTCTTAAATTTCCACAGTGAGAGATTTAACTCTATAAACATGGGGGCTGTTTTTCATAAAGAAGAGTAGAAATATCTTTTTAAATTATGTTTTTCACTCACCACTGGCAGAGAAAAAATAGCTGCTATTCATATTCAGGTACTGCAGTAGCTGGAAACACATAGTTGTAACAGCATTGGCAGCTTTACTGTTTTACTAATAATTAACTATTTGAGTTCTTGTGTAATGGAAGCAGAAGTTTTATGAGTGGAAAATTAATTTAAATCCATTTTCATTCAGATGAAAAAGGAAAATAAGCCTTGGGCTCTGATTCAGTAAAGCCCTCAGTTACATGATTACCTTTGAGCAATCTCCTCTCTGTCCAAGAGAAAAGCCGTATCAAAGGCAAACTGATGAACTGGTCTCAGTGTAGGAAGAATGTGAAAGTAATAATGTGTCCTAAGATTTTAGGACAGGAGGTGAAACAATCTAGAAATGCCAGTATGTAAAGTTCAGAAAAGGTCAGCCTAAATACTCACCCCACTTACTCCTTTTGGATGTGTCCATCAGAGGCTCTGATTTGGCCGTGGTAAAACACATGTGGCTATGTTACTCTTAATCTTCCACAGAACTGATAAAAGCTGTCTTTCTTGTCTTCTTAAATGTTGGACATGTGCTAATATTAAGGTGATCAACAGAATTATTATTGCATTTTTGAAGACTTTAAGGGAAACGTGAGTGGTGGGAAATTACTGAAATTACTGTCTTTTATGTGTATAAATAAAAGCAGCTTGTTTTAAACTTTGCATTAGATGTCTTGTAGGGCAATATTCCGGTCTTAAGGTCTGTCCTGCAGTCAGCTGCAACACACTCACAGTTCTTCAGTGATGGCAGTGTAGAGGTTACTCATCTATGTAGTCCCAGATCTGCTATCCTTAATTTGCCTGAAATGAAGAAATGTCAGGTTTTAATTGATTTTGCAATAGATATTATTTGACTTATGATTAGTTCTAAATTTTGTAGTTGGGATAAACTAATGTTACTTCTCCTTCAAACACCTGAATTCATTGCCAATATTGACACTACCTATATTTTTTTTAAATGCTGTGTTTGAAAGATCAGTCTAGTAACCAAGCTGTGCTTCATTAATAAAATAAAAGCTTCATAATGGGTGACATTTAGCAGTTACTATGGAAAGGAATGCATTCCTCAGTTAAGGAGAACACTTTTTAAACTATAATTTGAAAGCCAAAATTCTTTTCCTGCTCTGAACTAATTCTAGATTTTCTTTTCCTCTTTTTCTCACAAGTACAGAGAACACAGAAGATAAGATTATGTAACCCTGCTCCTGCTCACCTGAGCTCCTTAACTTATTTAACACTTTGGAGAAGCAAATGAGAACTCCTTGAGTTTTTCATATCTGTTTCTCAGGCTGAGGTATCAACAAAACTATGTCTCTCTTCTCCAGTGGCCTTGCTTGGTTTACAGCAAGGCGAGACTGAACCACATCGAGATTAACCTTGAGCAGCAACATAAGGTGCCACTGGCTATGTAACCAGGTACACACTGGGCTATAAAATGAAAAGTTTGCAGCCTATTTGGCTATGTTATTGTTCTTCTTCCACTCCCTAACATATATATGAACACTTAAGAAGTCTAGATTTTTTCTGTTTATGGAGCTTGCTTTTTCCTGAGAATGTGTTCCTTAATTCCTGATCCTCTCCCCGGATGAAAGCCTAATGGTGGGGGAAAGCCACATGATCAGTGATCCCCAGAGCCTAGATAGCAGGGCAGAGCCATCAGAAAAAGAAGAAAACATGAGCAGATAGTGGTTTGAAGGTGAAATGCTGATTTTGGTGTTCTCCAGAGCTCAGGTACTTAAGACTAGAGATCAGTATCTTCCACCTAAATTATATATATATAAATAAATAATTTAAAAAAAAAAATTATCCAGATGATCCAGGTAGCCAAAGGCTCATAATTAGATTCCCAATTAGCTTTAGTGGAAATTACAAGAAACTGCATTATTTGGCTAAAAACGTAACGTAACACTACAAAAAATATCTAGTCTCCTGCTATGTTAACATCTTTGCTGTTTCATATGTCACTACATTCTTAATAAAAAAAAATCTAGAAAGGCTTTTGCAACAAGGTAATAGGGCAGAGAAGCGAAATTGTTTCAAGACTTATCCTGAATCATTAAGGAATTAAGGAAGGCTTTGTAGAACTGATGTAGGGTATAAACCAAAGTACAGTTGTGTACCCAGGTGTATAAAAATCTTCTAACTGTCTTTTTCTTTTATCTTGGTATACCTTGCTCACACTCCTAGTTTTAAACAGCAGTTAGTTAGATTTTTAATCATAGGAATAAATCTCCCTCTTGCTTTGATAAACTGTGTTTTGTGCTGTTTTCAGGATTTTCTGCTTCTTTCTGTCGCTGAGGGCATAGTCCACTTGCTGCGGTTGTCCACCTGAAGTTACGTGAGACATCCAAATGAAAAATAAATGTATAGTATTTATTCAAAGTTGCTTTTCTAGAAAGGTAAAAACTGTATGACTGTTGGTCAGAGAAAAAGTTCCAGTTCCTCAGAGCAATCTTAATAGTGTAATAACTCTATAATAAAGGAGAAATATCTTATTAGATGTACAGACTGTTATTTGTTGGAACTATCGAGATTACCTAGAAGCACAGTGACAGTTAGAACTGCTAAAATGACAGAAGCAACACAGAAAGATGGTCAGAGAAATATTTCTTGATTGAAAAGACATTTTTGGCTTTTGGGACTTTGTCTTCAATAGTAGAAACAATTAGATTTTAATTAATTTGTATAGTTTGTGGAGAGTCCAGTGAGAAAAATAGAAGAAGAAGGCAGATCTTATAATTTATTTGCTTCAGTTACTAGACTTTGCATTAGCTAATACATGTTTTTCCTTTTTTTTCCTTTCCTTGAATTTCTTAGGTTTGCATATCTGCTAGGTGTGTTACTATTGCAACTTAATTGAAAACTATTCATAGTAATTTACAGAGAATGTCTTCCAGGTGGGTAAACACTTGTCTTGTGTAACCCAATCTCCGCTAAGTTTTGAAGTTTTGCCTTGAGGAACTTGTCTGCAGCTCATGACAACCTGGAAGAGGCAGGAGGGGAATTACTTGCTTTCTCTTATTTAAAAACATGTTTGTTTGTTTGTGATACTTTTCTCAGAGGTACCTTCTTACCTCTCATTGTGATGTTCTTGATATTATTTTTTTCTCCATGTTTTAATTGTATTATTAATCCCCTGGTTGATTTATTCGCTGTATGAGTCAAGACCTAACATAATTCATGATTCAATGGCATAGACATTGAAGTATGAAGTACATTCATCTGTTATCACATGCTTGCCAACTAAGAACATTTTAAATTTGTTTACATATAAAGATTTTAAGTTTATCTACATATAAAAAGGGAAGACAATAAGATGGGTCTCAGTGTTCCTGTTCTTTCAAGACTGTTCATTCATTTCTTTTAAATATTCTCCTTACAGAAGGAGTGAAAATAATGACATTTTATAACCTCCAGAACTGTATTTCATACAAAGGAGTATCATTATTTGAGTATGTGGTGACTGTGGCTGAAGGCCAGGTGCCCACCAAAACTGCACTATCACTCCTCTGCTCTATCACTCCTCTCCTCAGCTAGACAGGGGAGAGAAAATATAAGGAAAGGCTCCTGGGTCAAGATAAGGAGAACAGGGAGAGATCACTCACCAATTACTCTTATGAGCAAAAGAAACTCAACTTGGGAAAAATAGTTTATTTCTAATCAAATTGGATTAGGATAAAGAGAATTAAACCAAATATTAAGAAACCTTCCCCCGACCCCTCCCTTCTTCCCAGGCGCAGCTTTGTTCCTGATTTTTCTACCTGCTCCCCCACAGCACAACAGGGGGACAGGGAATGGGGGTTGTGGTCAGTTGTCTCTGCTGCTGCTTCGTCCTCAGGGGGAGGACTCCCCACACTCTTCCTCTGCTGCTGCGTGGGGTGCTTCCTATGGCAGACAGTCCTCCACAAACCTCCTTGGCATGAGTCCTTCCCACAGGGTGCAGTCCTTTTGGAGCAGCCTGCTCCAGCCTGGGTCCCTCCCAGGGTCACAAGTCCTCCCAGCAAACCTGCTGCCACATGGGCTTCTCTCTCCATGGGGCCACAGGTGCTGCCAGGAGTCTGCTCCAGCATGGGCTTCCCATGGGGTCACAGCCTTCTTCAGGCATCCCCCTGCTCCAGCATGGGGTCGTCCCTGGGCTCCAGGTGGGTCTCTGCTCCCCTGTGATCCTCCATGGCTGCAGGGCACAGTCTGCCTCACCACAGGCTGCCGGGGAATCCCTGCTCCAGTATCCCTGCTCCAGTATCCCTGCTCCAGCACGAGGAACACCTCCTACCCCGCCTTCTCCGCTAATCTGGGTATCTGCAGAGTTGTTGCTCTCAAATATTCTCACTCCTCTCTCTGGTTGCAATTGCCCAGGGCTTTTTTTATCCCTCTTAAACATGTTATCCCAGAGGCACTACCACCATTGATGGTCGTCACAACCTTGGCCTCTGGTGGGTCTGTTTTGGAGCCAGCTGGTATTGGCTCTATATCTGATACAGGGAAAGCTTCTAACAGCTTCTGACAGAAGCCACCCCTGTACCCCTCTTCCCCCTACCCTGCTACCAAAACCTCGTCATGCAAACCAAATACAGAGTATCAGAAGTTTCTTTTAAAAGTTTGTGTTGCAGTCTGCTAACCAGTGCTGAAGGTAAAATATATAAGATAAATGAAGGTAGAATTTATAAGATAAATGAAGCAATACCCCTTAATGGTATCAGTGAAAAAGGAAGAAATATATTCACCTGTGCTCCATATCAATGTAATAAATCACTTAGCTTTCATAGTAGAATCTTCCACCATTTTATATGATAACATATAAGAATTGTATCTTGCACAGATTTAAAAGATGGGATTCTTGAATTGCTTGCTTTCATAATGCCTACCTCCCTCAACTGAAGCTCCTACCACTGAAACACATTCTGCTGCTAGGGAGAATTGCTGAGCAAATACTACAATCCTGTAAAATAATGTCTGCTTCAGAAACAATTTTTGACCTTGTTATGTATCACATGACCTTTTATCTGACACTATTGGCCAAGGGAGCTTATTACCTGGACAGTTCATTGACAAAAAGGCATCACATTTAAATTAATATAAAACACACAAACTTTCTCATCCCTTTGAAAACTAACAAGCATTAAAATGTATTGTGAGAAAAGTAGCAATGATCATTCATTGTCCATGTCATCAATAAAAATATTTTCAGGAAGGATTTTTTCCCTGTTTTCTCTGTGATATCTCTAATATCAGATAATTTTTCTTTGAGACAGTTTACTTTTATGAGGCATTTAAAAAAAATATTTCTCTTCTTTCAGAGGAAGAGCAGCTAAATATTGCTTGAATTGCTCAATACCTATACAATTGCTAAAACAAAGAAAGAAATTAATGTCAGACTGGGATGTTTTACATGATATACTGTAAGACAGGGGAGATTAAGAGCTGGTGTAAGGTGTTGATCTCCTGACCGTAATAAAACTGGGGCATATCAACAGCTGAATACCTATCCCAAACAGCCAGAAGTGAAGAAAAAGAAATTAAGAAGTGCAAGAAGTACAAGTAGAAATGTATTTTTGCTCTCTCCCTTTCTTATACTCTCTCCCATTTTATCTCTTTGTCAAGTAAGAACTATAAACAAAAAGAGAAAAAATGTTGCAACTGAGTATAAACCAGTGAAACTTATGTCATAATTATCATGTTTGCTTCCATGTCTACCACCAATTTTCTGTTGGACGCAGCTATATGCAATATCTGCCACAGATTTTTCACTTCATGCTCTTTGTTGTGATTTTGTTTAATTTGACAATGACAGCTTTGACAGTAACTTTTTTCTCTTGTCCTTTGAGTGTGATTCTCTACTCCATTTGATGCTTGCATGAGAAGGACAGCATTGGAGGCTGTATGTGAAATTATCTCCTACCATCTGTTGGAGGCAGACACCTGGCTAATGAGATCTGCACAGGTAGAGTCCAGGAAGGCTTAACTAGGTTTGCAGAAGTGGTCTTATATCTGCATATCCCAGAAAATTGTCTGTAGCATGGATTTATCCTGCCAATGTTACGTAAATACTTGTTTAAAAGCACTTTCAGATGCTCTACCCTGAATTTTAATTCTGCCAGAAAGAGAAGGCAGGCTTCTATGGTGTATTTTTGGAGTAAAAATTTCAGACTATTTGTAAAGTTTCATAGAGTACTGTAATTTTTGCAGCTAAAATTGCAACCTGAAAGTCAGCTTTTATTCTCACTGACTCACAAACAAACATAAATTTTGATGCTTCAGCAAGTAATGGCCTTTTTGCTCTCAAAGCTCCTTCAAAACTGATAGTTCCAGGGTAGATACATGTTTCTGATGGAAACTTGGTGTTCTTGCTTTTCCTTACTCTAAAGTAAATGACTGCTGATTTATTAAAATCATATGGCTGCTCTGGGTGACTGGAAAACTGAACAATAGCCTCTTTGCTGTGAATTCAATAAATTATTCTTTGTATATAAGTCGTTTTACAGCAATCCGATCTTAAGTCATATGATTTTGTTGTTGTTGTTGTATTAAGAGATGGCGCATTTATATACATATAGATTGTGTAGAAATTACCTCAGGCAATTTATTGTTTGCTAGGGGCAACATCAGGAGTATGAATTACTGAAGGAAAGCAGAAATGTATGCAAGAGTTTTGAGTATTTCTTTAGTATTCAGATAAATGTTGGTTGTGTATCTGTGTTCCTGTGAAATCTGACAAAACATCTTTCTTTTTGACAACCTTTTATCTTTAAACAACTACTCCAAAGTGTTCCCAAAGATGCTGAACACTCTATTATTAAAAGAGCATTTATATTAAGTGGTTGATTCTTTTATACCCACTGTGAGGTGTGTAAGACAAGCTTTCATTCTTTATTTGTACCTCAGATGTTTTTATTTACATACTGGTTGTGGCTTTTTTTTTTTTTTTTGACAATGAGTTTTCTATATTTATTTTGCAAGCGAAGTAAAAGCCTACAAGATGTGAAGCATGCTCCTAGCTAATACAATAAAAGCAATTTACATTGATTTGTCATGTCCTGCTTTATGTTTTCCTTTCTTTCTAAAGAAAATGCTGCTGTTGCTACTGCTGATTTTCCTGATGGTTTACATCAAAGCTCTAAACTCGCAGTATGGAAGAACTTGTAGAAGGTCACACAGGCTTCAGTCCAATGATGTCCTGTATTGTCTTTTACTGATAAACTCCTTGTGTGGCATGGCATGGTTTTGGTAGCAGGGTGTGCTGCAGGAGTGGCTTCTGTGAGACGAGGCCAGGGGCTGCCCAATGCTTGACACAGGTGGTTCCAGACAGCTTCAAAATGGACCCACACTGGACATAACTGAGCCCATCAGCCAAGCTGTGGGGCCCCTCTGTGATAGCATATTTAAGAAAGGGTAAAAAATGCTGTGCAGCAGCTATGAGAGAGAGTACTGAGAAAAAAACTGAGAAAAACAGCCCTGCAGAAGGCAAGGTCAGTGAAGAAGGAGAGGAGGAGGCACTCCAGGTGCAGGAACAGACCCTGGAAGACCTCACTGGAGCAGATATCTGGAGCCTATGGACCAGGTTTTCCAGCAGGAGCTGTGGCTCCATGGGGGACCCATGCTGTTCCTGAGGAACTGTACACCATGGAAAGAACCCCTGATGGAGCAGTTTGTGAAGAACTGTACCCATATGAAATATCCATGTTAGAGAAGCTTATGAAGGACTGTATCCTGTGGGTGGGGACCCCACACTGGAGCAGGGGTAGAGTGTGAGGAGGAAGGAGCATCAGAGATGAAGGGTTATGAACTGAGAATAACTCCCATTCCCCACCTGCCTGTGCCGTTCAGGGGAAGGGGGTAGAAGAGTTAGGTATGAGGTTGAGTTTGGGCAGGAGAGCAGGTCAGGAGTGTCTTAGTTTCAGCTGGGACAGAGTTAATTTTCCTCCTAGCAGCTGGTATAGTGCTGCGTGTTGGATTTAGCGTGAGAATAATGTGATAGGACACTGATGTTCTGTTTGTTGCTAAGCAGTGTTTATACTTTAAAGTCAAGGACTTTTCAGCTTCCTGTGCTCTGCCAGGGAAGGTGTGAACAAGATGAGGCACCATAGCCGGGACAGCTGAACCAAACTGGCCAAAGGGATATTCCATACCATATGACATCATGCTCAGTATATAAACTGGGGGGATTTGGCGGGGGGGGGGGGGGGGGGGACAGCGACCAAGGCTCAGGAACTGGCTGGGCATCAGTCAGTGGGTGGTGAGCAATTGTAATGTGCATACCACAACAGGGAGTAGGTGTTTTAATTTTGCCTTTGTTTCTCACTATCCTACTCTAGATTTAATTGACAATAAATTAAATTTATTTCCCCGTCACGTATGTTTTGCCTGTGACAGTAATTTGTGAGAGATCTTCCTGTCCTTGTCTGAACCCATGAGCTTTTTCACCTGTTTTCATCTTCCTGCCTCCTGAGGAGAGGGAGTGAGAAAACGGCTGGGTGGGCACCTGGCAGCCAGCCAAGGTTAACCCACCACACTAATTTATATTCCTTCTGTAGTTATGGAAGGCTGATTTTGATTAAAATATTTTTTTTATAATTTTTGAGTAAGGCTGAAAGGGTGTCTGTTTATGATCTATCTTGCTGTAATAAAGACAGGCTCATGGGAAAAGCTAATGTATTTTAAAAATGACTGCATGAAAATAATTTCTTTATGAGCATAGTCATGTCTTTCCCTATACTCCTTATATGTGGCAGGAGTTTTTGCTATTGGAAAGACTTGCTAATGAAAATTCCATTGAATTTCTTATACTATGCAGCTTCAACATTTTCTTTTGACCTTGCATTATTAAACTGTTAATTTCTGATAGCATCTGAAAACATTCATGTGTGGAAGAATTTCTGTTTCAAGAACCTATAACTTGGAAGACGCTGAATGTGATTACTCCTACTGCCACACAAATTAACTGCAAAAACAAAAGGTTCCTGTCCTCATATAAATTATGAAAGAACTGTTCCTCCTGGCAATGTTCCATGGGATTACCATTCTGCTTATTTCTTGGTTTTCCACATAACTTTGTGTCTGCACAGATTAGTTCTGCAAAATTTTAAGGCAGGTTTTGCAGTCAGACCTGACCAGCATTGGAGAAGAGCTGACAGCAAATGTGAGGCAAAGTGTGCATCAATCACACATACATATTCACTGTTTACTAGACACTGCCAACCTCCACAGGGCTGTGCCATCTTGCACAAGGTTAAATTTGGATATTAGTTTTCAGTCTTCCATCCTAGCATTCAACATAAAATATCCTAACATTCAGTGTAAAAATATAAAAAGAATGAAATGAGTCAGAGATGCCTGAGCTTTGACAAGCATGACCAAATCATCCTAACAAATCTTTTTAGGACTCCCCATTCCTTAGCACTGCCATCAGTGTCATACTGCATACCCATGGATACGTCATGGGTAGACAGGAACTTTTCTGATAGAGAAAAGTTGGGTGCTCCTTCTCTCTCCCTCCACAGTGAGGCATTCCTATATTTTAGGTTCTGTAGCTTGTAAGAAATGACCCTGCAATACAGTTTGAGTATTCAGACAGTTTGAAGCAGCACTTAAATAGCAGTTACATATATTGCAAAAAGCAACATACAGTTTTCAACTTTCCTCAGGTGTTCTTAACAAATCAGATCTTCACATCTATTTTGGACATATGTCACTGAGCTGTAGTATGGATACTGACAGATAGGTCAGTATCAAAAGGTCAAAGGTTAAATAAAAAATACGATCACAATAATTTTGTGAGTCTTCCAAAAGATGGGCTATGCACAGCCTATAGCACAGCTATATTTTATTGCATTAAATTGGATTAAATTCTAGCACTGTTTTCAATTTAGTGAGGTTTCTGTAATTCAGTGCTGTAGTGTGCTGCCCACTGTGCATCACTCCTGCTAGGGCCCATCCTGGTGTGGGTAACAATTAATGCATATGCCAATAGTCTTGTCGCCTGCAACAAATGGTTTGTGTGTTCAGCCCGTTTATATGTGCAAGGAAGCAACGCTAATCACAGAACACTGAGCTCTGGGACCTTGAAGACTGGATGCACTAACTCATTAAGGAAAGTGAATTGCAATGACCGAAAGGATTCACAAAACTAAACTTGTGTGGGTGCAATTACCAATACCAAAAGAAGCATCACATTATTTTTACCTTGTGTTTTCACCTGCTTTGCAACAGCTTGCTTTACTGTTCCTTTGTTATAAAAAATATTAAAATAAAAATCACAATAAAAGAATAAGGTAATTACTCCTTGAGATTTTAGAGATTAAAAATAAATTTGTTAGTTTATTGCATATGCATATGACTAAGTGATGTAAATGAGTGATATCAAGGTTTATTTCATAAAGTATGATTTATTTTTCAGAAATCTTTACCTTTAAAGGAGAAATTAATTTGTGAAAATTAATTTTAAAAGTGAAAGCAGATGCAATAGAGAAAAGAAATAGTTTACTAGGTCTTTTAGTGGACATTTCAAGAAAGTAAAATGTTTTGAAGAACAAAAGATACCTAAAAAATTCCAGCTGCTATTAAAATTTTAACTCTTCTTCAGGCATTACTAAAACTTATGACAGCTGAAACTATCAACCTTTCAGCTCCTAAGGTGTCTAATTTAACAATCAGTCAGTAAAAGTCAATGAAAAGATTGAAGGCAATGGCTTCTGTTGTTCTTGTACTTTACAAAATCAAGCTGTTGGCTAACTCATTAGCTTGTGGCAGTGACAGATTTCAGGGCTGAGTGAATCTTTTGGAGGATTTTGCCCTGGTAGTTTCACCTCTAGTCAGTCACTGTGGTTTCAAGTGAAGTGTCTCAGCGGGAGCAGTGGCACACAGGTAATGGACATTCCCTGCATTTGTAGCTAAACCAAGCTGTTCTTGAAAAAAGCTTTGGTTCCTCTTTTGGGGCATGTTTTAATGGAACACAGTGCATGAGCAAATACTAATGTCTATGGACATAGAACTGATACAAAGCTTTTGAAATATCCCCACTGTAACATGCTGTCTTGTCCTACCAGACAGCTTCATATAAGCAGAGCTGCATTTCACGCCGTTGCAGAGTGCTTTGTGACATTCCTGCTGTGTGGCTTTGTTTTGTCCTCTCCTTTATTAACAGTTGTTCCCACGTCTTATCCTGTGTCTGGAAAAATTATTGCAAGTGTCGATACAGTGTGCATTTCAGAGTAAGTGATCCAGGTCCCTCATCCAGACAGGAAACCAATGCTTCTCACAAAAGGATCAAGCTCTGCAACTCTCCACACTACAAACACCATTGTTTTAAAAGTGGCAAGCTGGAGCTGCTGACAGGTTTATATAATTTAGAAGCAGGGAGGGCTTAATTGTCATCCAGCTAACCCCAAAAGGAGACATAGCTTGAATTCATTAGTAGAGTATAATTTTATACACTACACAGTAGCTGCACAACTTGCCTTAGCTACTCGCTGGCTCTACGAAGTATCTTGCTCAGACCTATCCCCTTACAATAAAAGGCGATGCCAACAGAAAGAGAATGAAAAATGGGTTCAGGTGAAGAGGTCTAATCAGGAACGTACTGTCAGTTCCTTTCAGTTACTTTCCTTCAAAGGAATTTAGGTGTTTCAAGTTAACTCCCTCTCCAGTATTCATTGCCCTTTTCAGAGCATCTGGAAAAGTGAATTGACAGTTATGTCAGGTTACATATTGTATATTTGGAGGACGATTTACAGATGGTGCTATGAACTGCAAAGGAGAGAACATCAGGGGGAATGGAAAGTAAATACATACACAACACATGCGGTCCTATAAACGAGCATTTGTGTATGTACACTTATGGGCCTGTGTGTATATGAGTTCTTTGTTATCTTTGATACTAATTGTTATAGCTGAGGAAATATTTTTTGGCTAATATAAAAGTAGCTTAAATATGGATTTCAGTGTGGAGTAAAAAAACTTAGTGAATTTGGATTATTCTGATGAATACCTTTACATTGGGGAAAGATGAAGAAATATTTTGTGCTTGGAAATGCTGTTATAGTTTTTTCAATGTCTTTCGAAGAACCCTTTCCTCATTTTCTGTTTTGAAATGGAATTAGAACAGAAAATTAAATAGAAGTATTAAAATTTCTGAAAGTGAAAACCAAAAAATAGTATTTTGCTGACAAAATGTTTGTACTTGAGGATTTTTTTTTGTTTGCTGAAAGGGCTAAACGTTATAATTCATTTCAGACCTCTGTGATTAACATCTAGGTGTTTTGGTTTGTACCTCACAGGGGAAATAATATTAACTTTAAGATGTATTAAGCTACAGAAAGCTGAGGCAACCATAAGCTTCAGCTAGCGGAACTATTTAGTATCAGGAGCCTTTTAAAAGTGAAAGTAGAGGCATTTGAATAACTTCTTACAACTATTTGAAATAGCATCTCCTTTCCCAGTAATTCCGATTTTCTAATCCTGTTTGCCCTTGTTTCATTGTCTGCTGCTTGCCCTTTCACTAAATTTGTGTGCTAGCCTAAGAAAACGTTGAAGCTGATTGTGAAAGATGAAGAAAAGGTAATAGTTTAAAAGCAATAAAATGGTATGAGAAAAAAGAAATTGAAATGAAAAAAAAAATGTTTTGCAATGTAGTGGTATTTAGGGAATAATTCCAACAGAATTAATCAGCCACAGTACAACAGAGGCTTGGTTTATTTCAGGCTTTAAAAGAGCCTTTAGGGTCTTGAGTATGCAGTGAATGAGGCCCATCATTCTCTCAGGAAAATCATCAGGAATTTTGACATTGACATTAGTGCCAGTAGGACTGGTCCAAAGAAAATGTACAGGGGAAAGCTATGCTATCCTTTCTAGCACTGTGTTTGAGTCAATAATTCTAATGAAAGACACCATGCAGAAGTCAGAGCATGCATGTAAATCATGGCATTCCTGGATCCTTACCAGAAACATGGCAACTACGAAGAGTAAATGAATAAATGTAATTTATTATATTTATCATATCCAAATGAATGCTGATCTCGGAATAATGTTATCTTATAGAGGCCAACAAGACAAAAGAGGTAATTTCTCAATAGTAAAAATATCCTTGTAGCTCACATATATGGATCAACGTATCACAGAGATTAGTTCATAGTTTTTTGTATCTTTATGAAAAGAACAAACCAGCAAAAATGAAGATTGCATTGGGTAGTAGTCTAACACTGAAGTATGTGAGCATCTCTCAAATTCATACTATTTGGAGACGGTTGATTACAAGGTATTTCTTTGCAGACACGAAGCTTTGCTTTATTACCATGGTTTGGTTTACCATGCTTTTGCCTAAGGAGAGGCTAAGGCAGCAGGCAATGAGCTGGGGTGGCCGAGATTGTGCAGTACACTCCCTTCTGCTCACAGGACAGCATGGAATATCAGTAGCTGCAACTGGTAATGACTTTAACCACCTTGGCAAGATGCTATTCTTTATTGACACTTTCAGAGTGCCTTGCTTCAGCTTTTTAAAGGTACATCACAGAACATGCACCTGGATGGTCAGACACTTAAAGCGGCCCTAGCTAATAGTACACCTTCAGTTTTTTTGAGCCTTTGGAATCATTTAGGAAATCCTGAATATTTCACTTATGGCAGCTTAATGAGTCTACTTCTGGTACACACTCTCATGTTTTCCAGTCATAGACGAGCTTGTGACACTGGGGTTGTGATAGGGCTTTTGAAAGGCTGTTTTTTCCCCTAGCCTGAATGAGAAGATTCCTTCCACTGCTTTGACACTTAGCATTGTTTTCAATAGAATTGTTTTGCATATGATATTAATTAATTAAAATATGTCCACTGAATTTGTTATTTTTAGTGGAACAAATATTTTTAAAATTCTATTTCACATTGTAGGCTTTGGGTAGCCTCTTGAGATGAGCAGTTAGACCTCATTTTCATTTGTATCTCAGGGTCATTTTTCTTAAGGGGAAACATATCAATGTCTCTGCTACGCAGACCTGAGGGGTTATGTCCTTCTTTCCACCAGAGACCTGCAAAACTTTGAACTGCACATCTACAGAAATTGAAATGATCTATAGAGTTCGATTCTAAAGCTGTAAATCACAGTGGCAGAACCTTCTGGTCAATAAGCTCATGTGAACTTGTTTCCATTTCTAACCTGCATGTACTTACATCATGTCTTCCACACAAGTTCTTCTTTATCCTAATTCATGGACTTCCAATATTAACCTGGCACAGACATAACATTAAAATATAAAAGGTCACATGCTGTAGAATTTGCACCACCACAGATGCTGAGCAAAAAATCCTAATCAAATAGCAGTGTGAATCATTTCTAGTGGTATCAAGCAATGGGAAACATTAATGAGAAAAATTACGTAGGACTGCAGCAGTGATATAATGCACCCATCATGACTTCAGTAAGAATTTTGAAATTTTGCAGATGCCAAATAAAGATAAAGGATCCCAATTTTAGGAAGTCATAATTAAAAACCTTGACCTGTGGGTATTTACTTCACGGTAATAATGTAATTAACATTTACAAGTCTAGATCCTAATGACTGAGATCAATGATATAGCTCACAGAAAATAGTTACAATAAAGGTACACTCAATAATTTGCCACTGTTTCTTAAAGAACAAGCTTCTTTTGTCTTTTTG
Source organism: Rhynochetos jubatus (assembly GCA_027574665.1). Classification (NCBI taxonomy): domain Eukaryota; kingdom Metazoa; phylum Chordata; class Aves; order Eurypygiformes; family Rhynochetidae; genus Rhynochetos; species Rhynochetos jubatus. Next base: position 18,592,019 of record CM050652.1, read on the forward strand.
TACATACTATTAAAGATTATAAGGGGTGGAAGACTCATTTACTTCTTACTTCTGACAGAAGGAATAGGGATCTTGAAGATTTTTTTTCCAAATATTCTTTACAACATTTGCAAATGGTCACTATTTTGTATGAACATTTAAAACGTGACATCAGCAGTCTATATGCCATTGAAGATAATTTTTCTGCATTAGAATGGGAAAGTTTCTAACAGATGATTTTGATATCAAGTGCCAAGGGTGATATTTTATTAATTAAATAGGCTTAAAAACACTGTGGCATTTTATATGGTTGGGATTATATTTTATTAAATGCATGAACATTCACTGATTCCTTCTTACTGTACATGACACCGTGTCTGACATTGCATTCTGAACTCAAATAAAGAGTTATATGTCTGCTCTGGCTATGACATAAAATTAATAGCAGGCTTTAAACTAACCTGAAAGGAGATGGGGAGGGGAATTTAAAATCCAAGATTTCCCTTATTAGAAGTGCTTCTTGATTGTTTTCTGATAGAAGACTGCACATTAAATTGATGAGACATCTAAGCTTTTTCTTTCTGCAATTCAAACAATAAATAGCATTTAGAAAAGAATTAATCCCAAGGGTCACACATGGTTCTCCTTGAAATGCCCATGACTTCATACTAAATACATTCAATTTCCTTCTGAATTATTATATTCATAGACCTATAGATGCACATCGCTTAGAACAATTTCTCATTCTTCCTTTTTTTTCCAATCTTCCCTGCCATGAAGGTCAGTAGGTTAAAATCCATCTTGTCTCTTCACCACTTCTGCAAGCTTTTACATGCCTAAAGTGTTGTAGTTAATGAATGCTTCTTCTTCAGATTTAAATGCAGGCAGGCAGTCACACTGCCTCATGAATGAACAGGTAACTGTAAATATGTATCTGCTCTCTCCATGATCTCACACACTGGGCACAACAGGGTTTCTTGTCACAAAACAGCAAGGACCAAATGGTGTTGAAAACGCTGTCATCTAATTTTACCACTTTCATCCACTTAGCAATGTCGTGCCAGTGCTCAGACTCAGCAGTTCAGCATCCTGCAGTCCCTCAGGGAAAAATTCTTATGAAGTTACCAGTGGCTGACTGGTAAATCCTTTGAAACCACCAGGGTCCTATTAATCTAAAATGACTTAAAAAGAAGAATGGTGGAGTTCCAGAACTGGACTTTATTTTTTCCCCCACGGAGGCTGCCATCAAAAAAGGGAAATGATTCTTGTGAAGTATTAAAGAAAAACTTTTTCAAATACCCTTATAAATTTTTGTTTGTAAGTGTTTTCAGATTTTGGTCATTATTCTGTTACAAAAGGCCTGCTGCAGCAATTATAATTTAAAATATCTAGGGGGCTGCCTGTTGGTCTCCTCATGTCAGAGATATTTTTCATTTATCAAGGACATACTGAGGGCTCAATTTACAAGGTGGAAAAAAGCCATTTATAGAATAGTACATTCTTGCTGTTACTAAATAGCATGCCCATTAATATCTCTTGCTGGCTTTCAGCTCTGAGATTGTTTGCCCCGTGATGTATCGCAAAGTATCTTTAAACTGAAATTACCAGGAGAAACCTGAAAAAGATTAAATGAGAAATGCAGAAAACTTTTTACACAAGTTCTTCTTAATCAGGACACTGTTGATGACTTAGCTGCCTAATGAGAAATTGTTTCCTCTGCTTGAAAAAACCAAATGTGTTAAAGAGTAGAAAGAAAGGATCTAGTTTCATTAAATTATTTTGTATGAACCTCAGTTAAAATTGTGACATTGTCTGTTTAACAATGCCACTTGAATTGTGAAAAGTGAGAGAAGTACTGATCTAATTAATCATTGTTTTGTGTCCTGTTAAACCATATGTATCTGTAATGTTAAAGGGATATAATCTCAAATCAGAATTTACCTCTAAAATTTGCATTTTTATCCCCTTTAGAGATTTATTAATGTCTTTACTGAAAGAAAACCTTTTGAAGTCTGACCCTAAATTCCTAAGAAATCTTGTCCTTAGTAAGTCCTCAATAGTGGCATTGCAAATGTTGCAAGTGAACAGAAGCTATAGCTCGTGATACTTTAGTCTCAAATTAATACATATAAAGTTTTTTTTTTTAATTTTCTTTTTTATTTTATTTTCCTTCCAGTTTTTTAGTGAGGTTTTTTGTTTGTTTTGTTGTTGTTATTGTTGTGTGTGTGTGTGTGTTTTTTTTTTTAATGTTGTTTTTGTATCTTTAAGAGGTATTTTCACAATAATGCCTTCATTGAATTTGATACAATTTTTCCACTTTGGTGTTTCGGGACATTGTCCAATGAGGAACTTACGCAGACTTGTATATCTCATTGAAGTTAGGCTCTAAATGGAACAAACCCAAATTGTTGAAACTGATGAAAAGTCTTCAAAAGGCCTATGATGGGTTGAAAAATCCCTTCTTCTATTCTCATTGAAATCAGCAGAATACAGAATTGCTGATTTCAGTCATAGACTAGACAAGGACAACTTTAGTTTAAAGACTTGTAGACACACAGGAAACCAAAAATGAATGTTAGATTGTTAGGATTCTTGTAGGACAGGAATTAGGGGTCTTCACATTGGGTTTAACTCTCATCCTCTGTCCTGCGCTCACTCACCTGTTTAATGTTGTAAATGGTGGCAATCTGTGTAAGACCTCAACACCCAGAGACCTCTGCTAAGTGTGAACACCAATGTTCTAGCAAGGAATTACAGGTTTGATGTGAAAAGCAGCTGCAGGACACATTTTTCCATTTAGCCCAATGGTTAGTAAATTCCAACAGCCATGTCAGGGGATCTGATTTATATATGCTGTATTCTGCGAGAGTTCTCTATTTATCAGACCAAAGCTAGTGCATGCAGATCCTTCACTCATCCCAGGATGCCGGACTTTACGGACCCAGGGGGTGATTAAAGAAAAAATATAGTCTTCTGACTTGATAGCTTTGTGGTTAGGGCAGTCAGTAGCTGAGAAATAATCAAGGTTCTAGGCTTTACTGTCAATTTTCTTTAAAATCCAATTAGTGTTTTCTGTAAGACAAAAATAGAATTAGAACTGAGATTTCCTTCATCTCCTTGTTGAACCCAGCATTGTGTTCAACCCTGCTTGACTCCTTTTGGTTTTTGACTGCTCTGAAACTGTTCAATTCCATGAATTTCTCATGCTTTGTTTGTTAATTTGTGGCTATGCATTCATATCAGTGCAACCTCTGGGGCTTCACACATGATACCATTATTTGTATTTCCATAGAGTGTGGGATTTGCATTGAGAATGAGGACCTGTTGTGCAAGGCTCAATACAGCTACATGCTACAGTGTGATATCCACAGAAATTATAAAATGCATTTGTGTTATTTCTATTTGCTACTTCACAGCATATGCAACTATAATTGGGCTATTTGAAATATGTTAAATGTTGGTGTAGACTGAATTCATTATTAGAAAGCAAACATTTGCACTGGCGAAAAGCCAGATAAGAGACTGATAACAGGGTTTGGCATACAGAGCAGAGTAACAATAATTTGCCTGTCAGTAATTGGAAATATATACCCATGCATGCCATTTACCATACCAAATATGTCATTGATGAATATGTAAAAGGAAGTGCTTAAAGCTCTCTTCTCCAATATTTTTTAAAAATATAACATTCTTTTTTTTGACTAAAGCACTGTATAATTTTCTGAATAGAAATAATTTTTTTTCTTGGATTAAAAAAAATAAATTATTCACATTCCTTCTTAGCATTACTTGCTCTTTTTCCAAATTCAGATTTCTGTCTAGTGGCTTCATTTGATTTGATTTCTGCTCATTCAGTGCACTACAACCAGGTAACCTGTAAAGCAAGACATTAAAATGGCAAGTAATTTATTTTCTATATTATGACCCATGCCTATCTTTCATATAAATATGCACTCACTGATTGATATTATTTTAATAAAATATGTTGTCTTTTTGCTTTTCTTTGAGAAATCAATATCCTGAGATTCAGAGACGAGGAGTGTAACTGAGTCTATGCACAGTCTGATGTAGGCATTATGGACACCATGTGTTTTCATATTTTTTTCTGATATTTGAATGCTTTTCATAAGGATAACTTTGAAGTTTTGGTATTTTCAAACCCAAGAATTGAAGTGAAATAAAATTTAAAATTTACAAACATTATGGAAGCTGAACTTAAAGAACAAAATATTACTTCATCTGAATGTCAGTAATTGTTCTTCAGAGATATAGTCAGCTACAGAATATCAGTCAAATTGAAGATATCCTTCCTAGTCAGGTCACCATGAAAAAACTTGGAAAGATGACAAAAAACTAGAAACGCTGAATCCTCACAGCTGTAAATAGAGCAGTACTATATAACAAAAAAGTCAAATACTATTTTTTTCAAATAATACATCTGTGGTAATTAGACATGGTCAGCCTTAACCTCTATATCTCCATTCTGCATCTGTAAGATGGAAATAATAAATGTTCATCTCACAAGACAGTAATAAAATAAAGACATTTTTTCTTGATTAATGGCCAAGAAAATTCCATAGCAATTTTAAGAATTCTCCCTTTAAATTGGGTTTTGAATATAGAACTGTAAATTTAGTTGAGACAAGGAGGAGCATTGATGTATAAACAACAAAATGCTGCATACCCACTGAGTTACAGAACATTGTCCATTATACACACTGACTGTAGCATCAAATGCTATAGAAAGTAATATGTAATCTTTAAGTTACAAGCTGTTTCATAATTCATAATGCATTTGGGAAAATCATTTTTTCTAAATTGTTTTTCTTTTAACGAACACTTTATGTTTAAAATGCTGGTTTTAAATAATCAAACTCATGAAAGGAAGGAAGAAATAACAGGATAGATAAATAGTTTCTGAAAACCTGTGAAATTTTACCCTTAATTTTCTTTCCTTTTTATGATACATAAAAATAGAAGTCTAGCCTCTGTCTGAGCATCCCTCCAATAAACTGACTTGAATGTCCTTCTGCTGTTCTACCAAGTCTTCTTAAAAAGACAGGTATTTCAGTATCATCCAGCTAAACTCTTGTACATTAATATAACAGCTAAATAATACATGGAATCATTCCAGTGAAAGTAAAACATACACTATTACTTCTGTGGCTGTTGTTGCACTTAAGAGATTCTAATGGGAACAGTTCCTAAAGAGGATGAAGCTACTCAGAAAAATAAGAGGATAAGAAGTGGATTTTTGCAAGCAGTGGGAGAGAAAGAATAGGTATGTCTAGAGTTATATCTACTCACATCTCTCATTCACACATTTCATTTAAATCACATAGAAAAAGCCGCATCTCACTCAAAACAGTTTTCCAGGCTTTTTTTTCTGAATCAGAGCACTCTGGGTTAAAACTATTACAATATTTATGCAAATCTAGGATAAAAACTGTGGGCTGAATTCATGCTAAAGTGGGTCTATGTAAGTCCCTTGCTATATGTTAAGCTCAGCGTTGTGTTAAGCTCAATATCTAAAGATCCTATAGTAAGTAGGAGTAACCTTCTGTGGATATGTCAGAGAAGTATATTTAAACCTTGTTGCTATGATCACTATGGAATATTCATGAAGAGAACTTTGTATTAGGAAGACTATTAATGAGGAAAGACTGCTCAGAGCAACTGTTACGGGCTCACACTCCAAGTAGTCCCTTAGAGAACCCTCTTCTTCTCTACTGAATACAGGGGGAATCTACAGAGATGGGGCTTTAAGGTAAAGTAATGACCAATGAATATTACTTCATCTTTTGTTTTGCAACAGGGCATTGTGCTATGGGTTCTATTATTTGTTCTCAAGCTGCAAGTAGCCCCCTACATATAGCATACCAAAGGTGTGTGCTAAAAAAGAAAATCCAAATGGGTGGCCCTTGTTTCCTCTCAGTCTTCACATCACCCTTTCTCCATGTCCCACATCTGTTCCTGTTAACACGTTCATTCTGTTCTAATTAAGATGGAAGGATAGGAGAAAATTAAGGTCAAAGGCTTGGTCCAGTTCTCAGTTAACCTGTGTTAGTCACTGACTCTCTGGATATAACTGCTTCTCCTCAAAGGCAAATCCATATCTTCTTCAAAAGCTACAGGGTTTTCTTAGTTTGCATAAAGCTGCTATGCTCACCTTGAGCCAACTCCTCAGGGGTTTCTATGTAGAGGTCAAAAGTGGTGGAGAGAAGACTTCTGTGGGTCTCTGAATGCAGGCTTCTGAGAGCTGCAAAAGAGTAAAAGCAAATGAAGAAAGCCATCCAAACTGCTACAGATAAAAAGAGCAGAGTCTGGTCTGAAATTTTGAAAACAGCTATACGGAGGCTGTATAAAAATCATAAGAAATTAGTAATTCCTGACCAAAACACATGCATTGGATAGAGGGCAACAGTGCACACAGCTGCAACAACCTGTTTCTAATTAGGGTTTTATGTCAGATAAAAATATACTGATCTAGGACTGAAGAAATATTTCTTTGCAAGGAGGGGAGGAACAAACAGCGTTGTTCAGTCTCTTCAACATTCCTTTCACATTTTCCATGTTTTCTTCCTTTGCTTATTTCCTCTATCCTGTATGAGAAAATGTGTTGAACAGCTGCCCACAATTCAGAGGTGTAAACACAAATAAAGGCACAGAATGGAAATGTAATAACCTCATGCCCTCCTCTGTTGTAGGATCAAATGTCAGTACAGCATATTCAGACTACCATACCTATGTTTTATTTCTTAGGATGTAATTCAAAGCAGCCTATGATCTTGGGAAGTGCTATGTAAATTTTCAGGCAATACCTGGCACTCTTCCCTTTTCTGTTTTGAAATTAGTATTCTGATCAATATCCCGGAAATCGAAACCCCTTCATGTCAATATTGTAACTATTTACAAGATTCCCTTAGCTGCCTCAACATTTTCTGATCTCTCTTATTTGGTTGAAAGACCTGGGTCTGTTTAACCTGGAGAAGAGAAGACTGAGAACGGATCTTATCAATGCTTATAAATATCTAAAACGTAGATGTCAAGAGGATGCGGCCAGGCCCTTCTCAGTAGTGCCCAGTGACAAGACAAGGAGCAGTGAGCACAAACTGGATAGCAGGAAATTCCATCTCAGCATGAGGACAAATTTCTTTACTTTGAGGGTGCCAGAGCACTGGAACAGGCTGCCCAGAGAGGTTGTGGCGTCTCCTTCTCTGGAGACTTTCAAAACCTGCCTGGATGTGTTCCTGTCCAACTTGCTCTAGGTGAACCTGTTTTGACAGGGAGGATGGACTAGGTGATCTCCAAAGTCTCTTTCAACCCCTGGCATTCTGTGATTCTACCCTAGAGCTCTATAATAATCTGTCTGAACATTGCTTTCCAAATTTAACTTTCCCCAGACCCAAAACTGACATTAATGTAGTTATCAAACTACATATGTGAGATCATCTCTTCAGATACAATGTTCTTCATTGCTTATATTACTATACTCATCCTTACCATGCTTACCTTTCCATATACCAAGGACAGAGATATTCCCGTGAACTTCACAATGTATCTCAAAATTGATTGTAACAATAGTTCACAAATATCTTTAGCTTCATATACTTTCAAATGAAGTGTTTATTAATATTAGATTATCTCCAAATACATTACTGTTTTCCTAGTCAATTTTATCTGTTACAAGTATTCCAAACGTTGCTTCCACTGTGATACCCAGTGTTTTTTTGTATTTCTATGAATTATCGAAGTGTCTTGTCTTGTTTCTAACAATAAAGCTGGAATCTCTTTTAGACAACATAGAACTTATGGTGGTAGGATATAAGTATCCTCATGTAGAAAGGTTATGATTATGTTTCCATGTCTTCATAAGAAGAAAACAGCAATATACTCTTTTTGAATGGGAGTTGAGACTTGAGACTGTTTTAACTAAAATGTTAAGCAATTTAGTTCTATTCAGGAATCACTGCTGTTAACTTTGTGTGCTGAATATTTCTTGACCTTGTGATCCACAATTCATTAAAATCTTTGGGTACCGCAGGATATTCAGCTAGAAATTATTGCTGATATATCCCACTATTACAAACAATTACTTTTAATGTTATTAAATTGGTTTCTCATTATCTAAACAGAAAAACATGGGAACACTGCAGTTCTGCATTATTCACTGTTATATCATCAACAAACATATGGGTTCAGAAACAATTTTCATATGGGCTAAATAAAAACACACCATGTCTTCTAATATATCATTGCATTATACAGGCAGGTGTATGAATCCTTTGGGATGTATGGTCAGCACTTCAGTATGCCTCGTGAACTGCAGGGTGGAAAAGCTTTAATGAGTTTGGAACATCCAAAGCCTTCATCAGGAGGAACAGGTGGGAGATTTGTGTGTGGTGTGGGCACTTCCTCCTCCGTCTGATACACTTGGATTTATTTTTAAATGTTTCATTACCTCGGGCTGCTTCCCTCTGGCTGCTCCCAGCTGAGGGATGAGTGCAATCCCTTTGGTTTCCCCATGCTTAGACATGGGGACCCCCTGAATTTGCTAGACCCTTCCCCTGGATGCAGTGGCAGAGCTTAGGCTTAGGCAGAGGACAACAGAGGCACTTGGCCCCAAGGCAGGTTCTGAACCCAGCTCAGCCCAGCTTCAGCCAAGGTGAGCCCAGGCCATCCCTGAGACCTGTGCTCTCAGCTCTGGGCAGAGCCTAAAGCCTTTTACTAGAAAAGTATGGCAAAAATTCCTATTTACTGGGTTACAGTTCTGCCCACAGATACAAGAGTAAAATTCTGGTTTACATTGTTTTTTTCCTCATCTACCTATTGTTATAGTAAATATGTTCAAAGTTGCATCTTACACTTGTGCAAAAAAACATATTATAAAAATCCTGTCTTGATACGATAGATTGTATCTAAATATATCTTAATGAAGGGTTTCATGGAACAGATGAACACATACTTCTAAGCTGTTCTTCACATGGACTTCATTTAGTAAATTAACTGGTGTTCTGTTAGACACCCTTCTCATTAGTGAAAGACCCACATACCTTGAAATTAATTGCATCTAGGTTTGCTAAAGAGCGTTGTAAACTTTTTTTTCCTAAAAGTAATAAGTACATTGTGTACTCATACATATATATATGGTAAAAGCTTTTTTGTAACCATTTTCTTACACATTACTGAATAACATGAATGTGAAACTGTGATTTATTGCATAGACTTATCTCTGCTTTTATCTGAATGCATAGCATTTATTTTTAATGCTAATGCATCCTCTCTGGAAATATCACTAGTCTGTAATGACATTTTTTTGTTTGTTTTAAGATGGGCATGCTTGCATGAACTCAGAAGAAAAAGTTACTATTTGTTTGCATTTTTGCTGTTGCGTATACAAATGATGAAAGACGATATGTACAAAATGCTTTATAAAACTTTAACATGGTGCATGCATAAATTAAGATGTAAAAAATGTGATTAGTTTCATTGAGACAAAAAATATGTGGTTACAGTAAGGTCAGGTCCAACTGAAAGAATTCACATACAGCAAGAATTAAAGAAGAGCTGTATGTAGCAGGGGGGTTGGAACCAGATGATCTTTAAGGTCCCTTCCAACCCAAACAATTCTATGATTCTGTGATTCTATGTTTATTCTCCACTTTTCTTGCTGACTGGTTTTTGGACAGTAGTGTTTTCTTTTGTTTTGTGGGTTTTTTTTTCCCCATATCAAAATTGCTGTAAACATAAGCTTTTGCAAACAGTAAAGCAATATGATAGTAAGGAGAATTTTTTAAATTTTGATCTTTCACAGTGTTGTGGTTTAACTCCATGGTTTAGTGCACACAGTTGATTGAGAAACACCAAGTACCACTAAACTGGAATTTCACAAAGGTGGAAAATGAATGGTTGAAGTTAAAGGTGAAGGATACCCAAGTAATATGAAAATATTTGAAGTATGGGTGGGTTTTTTTTGTGATTTTTTTACATGAAGTTCATGGCAGCTTACACGGGTTTGGAAGACGAAGCATATTGAATGCAATGGCAACCTGTGATACTTCTGTAGGCAATGCAAAAACTGTTACAAGTTTTCCAAGCATTTATTAATTTCTATAACGTGCCGTATTAGTATAACACAACTTAGACTGGATGGCTGAAGCCTCTGAAAATGGATTAGACTTGACCTTTGGTGGGGATAGGCATTATGCAAATGACAGAAAACTGAATGAGCTGGTGCCTTAGCTTGAATATCTTTCTACACTTGTAAACTTTGTGCTTATCATTGGCCAAGATTCTCAGCATCACAATCAAAAAGACAGGACAGGGTGCAGAAGAGAAATGTACAATGCTTTCCAGGTCTTTCTTTTGGCTTATGATCCAGCTCAGCAAAATTGACTTTCCTGGAGCTCAGACACCTACTCCAAGGTACTTATCTGATCATCTGGGGAGAGGGATATGCATGAAGTTCATCCTAATGTGGCTTAGGTATATAAAGTAGTTAAAATAACTATAGAATAACTAATAGTAAGGGGCTAAGGTGGGATGAGACTTTCACCTAGGGAACACATTTCTTTAAAGGTACTTTATCTCACAAATTGATTTTAGTGTTCTACTGCATACAGAGACAATTGGGATTTTGCCTACAGCTCTACCATAAGAGGATATTTCTACCTTGGATTTAAACATTGCTTACTTCAAAAGTCATGTTAAAAGACTGAGAATTTGGCCTTAGAGTTCCTATATAAATATAAATACGAGTTTGATATGAAAATTACTTGTCTGTTGTTGGAAGTTTCTGAAAAAGCTGATTGTTTGAGTAGGGAAGTGTAAGGAAAGAGATAAGGATAGCTAAAGAAGGATAGGTTTTTTTTCAGTATGTGTATGCTGAAAAACATCCAGATGCACTGTTAATAAAATAGGGACACAGGATGTTGAAACCAAAGGATAAAGGAATATGCAGTTGGAAACAACATTATGTTTTCCCTGGTTCCATTATTAAAAGCCATAATTTTAATTAATGTATTTTAGCAGTTACTGCTGTATATTCTTAACAAATATGTCCAGCAATATAGTCAAGAAATCCTAGCCCATACTTAATGAACATATTCTTTTTCTCATATGTCTCCCAGACTGATGAGAAAAGCAACTGTAGTCAGTATAATTACTCCTGACTCCTGGAAAACCCACTGCAACACATTTCTTGCTTTACAAACCCAGTGAAGTGATGGGTAAATTTGCACATGCTGAGTACTGATATTGAGGAGTATTCTATGAAGTTTCATACCAATTGTCAGGACAGTTATCACCTGGGAACAAAATAGCCAACAAACATCAAAACCAACCAATCAACCAAAAACCCCTTAAAATTATATGCCATTGATTTTTCTTCTTATCAAGTTGCTCAGGTTAATAAGATCATATACACGCTAGCAAGTGCAGACACATAACATGTAGGAGGTACTTTTCTCTTGTCTCTTCTAGCAACTGTAACTGCAAGCTTGCTTCTGTTCCCTGTTCAACAAAACATTTAAGACTGTTTCAGTTTAGAATTCTGTAGCGTTACTGACTTTAAAGAAATAGATGTATAAGCTTCTAGTTAAGCATATGCTTAAATTCTTGGCTAGATTAGAGCAGAATTTTCTGCAATTTACTGCATTAAAACATTGAAAAATGAGATATTAACACATAGCATTTATGAGAAAAGGAAATGGAAGCGCTTTTTTTGTATATTTTTGGTGTGCTTTCTTTTCTAAACCATCTTTCTGTCTGTTCTGTGTTAAATCTCTTATTCAAGTCTTAAAATGTAGCGCAGGATGACTATTATCTTCTGAAGATGAGCATTAAGAAGAAAAATTAGAGTGGGATGAAAGGGTGATAAAATTTCTGTACTGAAAATGAATAAAGACAAACTATAGGCAATAGCAAAAGAACACTAATAACCAGCACTGGGAAATGAAGCATTCTATATTAATAAAGTCCTTTTCTTTTTACTTTGAAATACCATTTTCTCAGCATTAGTAACAATAATAATGGTTCTCTTCACTGCCTGAGAATGCACACAGAACTTTTACAAGGATAATCACATGGTTTTATGAAGATGCCCTGCTGTTCCATTGCTGCAGTATTAAATTCAGTGGACCTTTTTTTAAGACGCATAACCCTAGCAGATGGGACAGAGAAGGCTGGTTAAAAAAAATGTGAAGGATATATGTGCAACTAGAGAAAATACATTCCCTGTGTTATTTACATATTTTGTGCATTCAAAGTAAAATGCAAAGGGAAAATTACATTTAAATACAACTTTCTTGATTTTTGGACATTTTTCTCTGCTTTTTAGTGAATGGACTGTGTTATTCACATTTTGATTCTGGAAGATTTTGCTTTTAAACCAATCACAGAAAAGAATGTTTCAAGCGTCTGCAGCTATGTCAGAATAAGTAGATGTTTTATCACAGCTAGCATTTGCTTTTGGGACAATTGTGGATCACAAAGGATTCTGCATTTTTCACATAAATTTGGATTTCCTAAGTATCAGAAAACAGGCTACATGGACTTGCTGTACAGTATCAGAATTACTGAGAGAAATTGTTTTAGTCTGTCTAGGTAGTTACCTGGCATCTTCCTAACCTGCTAAGAAAAATTTTACACACTGTGGAAAGTAACAGTCATGATAGATGCAGTGGTTTAGTCCCATTAACAAGGTCTCTCAGACTCCCTCTGAAATGTATAAATAACACAGGGAACACTTTTTTTTCTCTCAGACTCTACTTGGTTATACTGCTTGGGTTGTAGGTACTGTGCTGAACAGTTCTGAAGACCTCCAGCTAAGCCTTGGGATCTCAATGCTCACAAGCCCAAGTGAATATGAATAAACACCTCCAAATTTGGCAGTGATAATGAAGTGTTAAGTGGTTAATTATCAATGGAATTAATATTTTTATGTCACAGACTATATAGTCTTTCATTTGAGAATGCTTCTCTTTCAATACTTGGAAGTGGTATGTCACACAATATTCTCCCCTTCTTGACATGATACTCAGGTAACAGCTCTTGCAAGTGTCATGTTCAGAATGAGAGAAAAAAATATTTTCTCTCCAGACTTTTCACTTAATTTCTTATGTTATTCTATATTTACGGTTTCATAAAATAAGATAAACCACCATCTTCAGATGTTCATACAAACTCAGTATCAAACTAGAGATACAGTAGGAAAAATAGATGCCACACCCTCCACTGAGGTAGACATTTTAACGGACTTTTTATAGCAGCTGTGTTTTGTGATTGCATTCCCATTAAACTGAGATTAGTGAATATGTAGCACTGTAACACTTGGTAAAAACAACAGCCTCCCTAGTATAGAAATATTCAAGCACATCACTGGCCTGCATTACAGGTGCCTTTTTCATGATTATGTAGTAGAGTATATACTATTCCTCAGAATCACGAGAGATAATCAGTTCTAACTAAAGTCACAATGCTAGAGAGCCTCAGAAAATGCTGACGAGCATCGGAGACTACGCTTTCTGGCTATGGTCCCTGAACATGGTGACAGCTATTGTGCTGATGCTTCCTGTTCTCAAAAGTCTGTCAACCCCAATTAAAAACTGCATTTTGGTAATCCATGTCCTCTGCAGTAGAATCTTGTTGTGGAGATATTTAACTTACTTTCTACCTGCTACAAATAATCTTTCTCTGTTTATTTTTTGTTCCCTTCCCCATATACAGCTGTGTGTACATACACAAATCTCCTAAACCAAAGATGACTACCTGCTTGCTGTGTCATCTGTATCAATATTTCATTATGCATCTTAATCTTTTAATGTAAAGTTGCTAGGTTGATCACATAAAACTGGTGATCTCCTATTTTCCCTTTCTGGCCTCCTGCCAAAGATTACCTGTTTTTAAAATGCGTTCAGGCAACATATCAGGTTGTACGAGGCTTCCTAAAATGAGACATCTAAATTAGGTGTCTATGTTAGGATGTTCTTTTCCAAGTTTTCTAGTTCTTGGAAATTGTCTCCTCAGCAGAGTGATTTGAAACACGACAAACCTCTGCTGGATGTTGCCTTCGGGAGGAGTCTGTCTCTCCACTGATGCAGGAGACTAGGAAGATACTAGTCTCCCAGGAGAATAGGACAAGAGGAAATGACCTTAAGGTGTGCTCAGGGAGGTTTTGATTGGATATTAGGAAAAATGTCTTCACTGTAAGGTTTCTCAGGCATTGCAACAGGCTGTCCAGGGAGGTGGTTGAGTCACCGTCCCTGGACGCATTTAAGAGACATGTGGATGAGCCACTTAGGGGCATGGTTTAGGATTTGGCAGTGTTAGGTTAACAGGTTATCATTGGACTTGATGACCTTAATGGTCTTTCCCAACCTAAAATATTCTATGATTGGTCAGTCATACCAAGCCTCAGATTAGTTACCCTTTTCAATGTGATCACTATCCTAATTTTGCTGAATTCAGTAGAATTTTGTAATCTGACTACAAGAAAACATTAAGATCTTGTTCAGGAAATATACTGAGTTCCCTACCCTTCAGTGACACTCAGATTTCTAGGTGAGAAGCATAATTTTGTTTTTATTTCAATGAAATTGGTGAAATGTAAGATTCTGAAGACCTTTTCTAAATGGTGACTTGCATACCTTTTTTAATGCAAATGTTTTTTTAATGCAAAATTTTATTTTCAACTTGTTAATGTATTCTAGCTTGACTGCTTAAAGTCCCTCTATGCTGAAATTAGCCAAAAGATTGTGCCACCACTCTTTACAGTGACTACTAAGAATGTTTCTGTGTTCTCTGGCTTCTGATGCAAGTCTACTATGTAGAATTACTTCTAAAATTAATAAATATTGTTACACACAGAATGGCCAAAGGGACAAATACCCACTTTCTCCAGTTTTTCTTTATTATTACTGCATTTGGGGAAGTTCATGGAAGGAAAATACATAGAGAGCTATCAAATACAAAGAAATTCTGTGTTTTCTGTACCTTCAATAGTTGGGAGCTGGGAAAGTAGGTGGTGGAAATAAAATGTATGCATATACACATGAATTTCATTCTCTATTGAAGAATCTACTTGCATCATGAGGTGCTAAGGGGCATCTGAATGAGTATTTGAATGAGCAGTTAGATGTGTCTGAATTCTGCTATGAATTCAACATTAATGTTTATGGTGTAAAATCTTTCTACAGCCTCACAAATTCACAGAGTGTCAAGGGTTGGAAGGGACCTCTAGAGATCATCTAGTCCAACCCCCCTGCCAGAGCAGGATCACCTAGAGCAGATCACACAGGAACAAGTCCAGGCGGCTTTTGAAAGTCTCTGTTTAATAGGTGTAGTTCCTTGCCTTGAAATTCAACACTGTGGTGTAAAACTTTGGATATACTAAGTTATTGTATTTTATGATCATAGCTAAGATATCTAAGTTCTGTTCCAGAAAGAGTGAGAACCCAGACTGAAAATTAAAGGAATATGAAATTCGATTCAGTCTGTTAATGCGGTTTGCATACAATTCTCTGTGTTTTGTGGATAACGTTATTGTGACAGTGGTAAGTCATAAATATGTGCATATTCCACACTTAGGTTATCCTTGATAATAACTTACATATTTTTAGGCACTCCGCAAGGGTCTTTCTTAAGAAGTTAGCAACTGAAGTAGCTAATGGCAAAGAGTTTGAACGTAGATTTGTTGTAACTACTTTCTTTTCCATTTAGTCTCTTGTGAAGTTGTCTTTTTCATTACTCTGCTATAGAAACTGAAAAGTGGAGCCAAGATCATATCAAGAAGGGAAAATAATGGGTCACGTTTCACCCAGAACAGCTCTTCTTTCCATACCAATTTTGTTCACGCATATAAAGTTGGCAGGCACAATCTGGAATTTTATTCCAAACAAACTTTGTAATAACATAATTTGCTTGTTAATGATTACAGCTGAGGTGATAAAGAAATTATCTGGAAAATGTAAAAAGCCACAATTTGTCTTAAAAAGGGATATTCTTCTGGGTGATAAGAGAAACAAAAAGAAGTTCCAACTGACCGAGGAAAGTTTGGCCTGTACAAATCGAAAAAAAGTTTTAAATTTAAATGCACATTAAAAATAAATTAAATTATTAATTCTATGTGTACAATATTCATTCCTAGATATACCATACTTTGAAATGAAATGATTCTGTATTTCTGAGGAAACCTGGATTCAATACAGACTGAAAACAAAACCCAAAACAGTTCTGTCAGCTAAGTAAATTATTTTTGGGCCTTCTAGATTAGAAGTAGAAACAGAGAAAAAAACAACACCCCAAACCTGAATTTGTTTTTATTGATATAATTTTCCCTCCTTTTGTGAATAACCACTGGTGGCTTTATAAGGAGAACCTTGTTAAGCAAGAGTAGCTCTCTATTCATAGTCATCACTAAACTTTACACTACATCCAAGATTTATCTGCTAATGTTCTTGTGTTATGGCAAAAAAAAAAAAAAAAAAAAAAGAGTGAAAAGCTGGAGACATGAATTTTGATATCTGTTGAGTTGCTGGGGTAGACAGCTGTTAAAACTAAATGATGATAGATTTACATAGCTTTATTAGGGTATTGACATCAAAAAAATTATTGAGAAAGAAAATGGGATGCAAATTCCTAAGAGACTTTTTGGATTAAAGAGCTATTATATCTGCATGTATTTCTTAACAGTGAGTTCAGCATGTCGTACTTAATAGTTCTAAATGAGATTCATCTTATGTCTTTATTATACATCAGAGAGGGTTGTCCAGACTGCCTTTAGAGACCAGGACATGATTCATTATCATCCCGGAGTAAATATTTAAGTTAGATCTGAGGAATGTCACCCTAAGAAGCCTTTTGATCTGTACTGGTTAGCAGATGTACATGTCTAAGGTGAATGAGAAGAATCCATTAAATTTATGACTACTATTTGAAGGGTATTGTGGTAAAGACTATTTCATGTATACAAGCCAGATGTGATTACATACCAAGATATCTCAAAGGATCACTTTCTTTGGGAGAAGGTAGGATTTCTTTTTAAGCTTAAAGTTGAAAAACAGTACAAAGCTTTAAGGAATCTATGGTTTTCTATGCTGTCATGTATTATAAATGATGGTCAGAGTATTGGTATCAGACAAACTTGGTCATTAAAAATTGACACAACTAACCATTACATTTGCTATAGAATATTCAATATTGTTAGTTGTGCACTGATTGGGTATTGGTAGAAATATAATGAAAAAATCATGTTTGAATGACAAATTTGTTGGCAATACCTATCGCATTGTCACAGATATGTGTTGGCATTTCATAAAATAAGTAATTAGACAAGCTTCTTGACCTGAACATTTTATTTTATTTTTTTACAGGATCAACCTCAGACAATGAGAACAATCATAAAAACTTGAGAAAACATAACTGATAAGCAAAGTTTAAGATTATGGGTGATGAGATTAAAGAAGGGTATGAACCACCTTGAAAAAGGTGGTTTGGTAAGGGATTGGTTTGGTAAGGGATATTACAGTAAAGAGGGCATTAGAGTTAAGAAGCAATGACAATCTGATTATAGGAGGAATTGTTACCAGCTTTTACCGTTTGCTTATTTTCATAAAAAAAAAGGTCAATTTAGCTAGTGTCCTCTTTACAAATAGCAAAAGTGTTTTGAATTTCCATTGATGAAGTTGAAATGTTTCGGTGTGAATTCATTAGGTGTAACTTTCCCAGTCATAAAGTCCTCTAAGAATGAATTTAAAGAAGAAAATTGATATAAAGGAAGGATAACACCATCTTAAACATGAGAGAAAACAGTTACATATGCCACATAACTAGACCTTGATCTCAGTTTGAATCAAACATTAAGATATGTCTTGTTGCAGGTCAAAATCTAGACTTCAGGAAGTCACCTGCCAAATACCATTGAGAAAAGATCTGTTCAATTATAATTACTGATTATCTTTTTAAAAAGATCAGCATTAAAAGGGAATCTCAAGGGACTCCTCTAGCTCTGCTACTGCCCAGTGTGTTATTTCTCACATGATCTTCATGACAGCTCTTACAGCAAATACCTCACATGAGAAACCTTTATGAAAGGTTCTGGCACTGAGTACCTATGGAGACTAAAGTGCTTAGGGCCTCTGAGAAAAATCTTATCGCTTGGAAATAAACCCTTTGGCACAAGAACTGAGCTCTTTCCCAGGCTAAAAGCACTCTGGGGGTATCGTTCACCCTATTACCTTCCATAGTTAAAAACTCCCTGAAGAAATTATGCAAATTAAATTCTGTGGGGCAGTAATTTTCATTTTTCAGAAAGTAGTAATATAATCCTCTCTGGACCTTTTGGCTTTAGGACTAAAATTTTGAAGTAAGCTTTGTTACCAAGTCAACTCAAATAAGACAGGCTATGTCTGCTTCTACTCACAGGTCAGCATGAATTTAATTTGGCACTGCTGAATATGCTACCTTGTTACCATATTACTTTTTGGATTTGTCATTATATTTCATAAAAAAACCCAAACAAACAAACACAAAAACAATTCAAAACCCAGTAAATAAATAAAAGAAAACATGATAGTCAAACTGATTTATCAATGTAGGTCACTTTGTTTCTCTGCATGATCTGATAACAGTGCACAGATAAAATAATTTAAAATTGTCATAAAATTTACACTACATTTTGGCATCTCCTTTTGCTTTGAACCAAATTGGTAAGTGGTAGTTTCTCATAGCTCTGTGACTTAAGGAAGTATATCTTGAGACACAGATTTTGAAAGCATTTTTGAAACTACTTTTCTCTAATGAGAATAACTATTTCTCGAAAATAATTCCAGAAACCTTCTTCAGGTTGTTTTGAATAAAGAGAGGGTCACAAGTAGAATTCTGAGCTACAGCAGGAATAAAAGAAACACCTGAAAGACAAGGCCACTAATCTCTGCTTTCCTACTGTTTGTTGTTTACTGTATAGACCCCTTGACCCTTTGCATGTTGGAAGGATTCTTGGGACTGTTACCTTTTTCTTCATGTGCTTTCAGCTAAATATAAACAACAGAACATGAAGTAATTTAACTTAGCTGATAAAGGCAGCAATAAAGGATGTGAATATTCTCTGTAATAATGAAAATTTTAAGAGTATTAATTTTCAACTAGCTTTTTATTCATTCTCAAAATTATCTTATTTATTCCTTAATATTCTACTGCTTTTGAAATACCTTGCAATAGAGCTGGATGAACAAATGTGTTAGTGATTACCTGAACATAGAGGATAATATAAATTTCAGTACACAGATACAGAAACAAGGAAATACTTAAATGTAATATTTCATTTAAACAGTTTGAAAATTTTATTTTTTGCATTTTCTAAGTTTTTTCTTTCTTTTATTCTCAACTAAAGCTATTTGGAAAATTTTATATAAAATGTACACAAATTTGATTTTAAAAACATTTTTTCCAACCACTGACAAGGGATTTTTTGTTTTGTTTTGTTTTTAATTCCTGTCATGTTCTCAGGCCCTAATTGTAATTGAGAATAATCTTTATTCTGTCTTGGTTTTTTAAATTTTTTTTTCATTCACTGCTTAATCTATAATTCAGAGACCAAGTTATGTATTTATTATAGCATAATGGAAAACAGAAATAGAGTTGATCCAAATCCCCTCATGTTGTTAGATGAATAAAATAGAGGATACACTCTTTAAATACAACTGAGGAAAAGCACAGTCACTGCTAGAGCACGGTCCTGTCTTCCATCTCTTTCCAAGTCTCTTACTGCCTTTAGTGAAAGGTGGGAAATGAACACTAAGTCCAAATTGAGTTTCAATAAGAAAGCCATTATCCATCTATTTTAAAAAATGAACCAAGTTCAGCTATCCTACTAGCCTCATAATACTAATGCTGATGTTTTATGAGGTGGAAAGTGATGCTGCTGTTGGCAAGATCTACCTAAGACTGAATTATTAGAATTACCAGATAAATGATAGTTGTCTTTCTTTGTAAGATACTGGCTAAAAAAGAAAAGCCTGTTTTAATCTTCAGTCTGATTTCAGTGCAGGATAAGGTATATAATTTTGCTTGATTTAGTTCTTCTTTCACAGACTGTGAAATGTAGATGTGGATGCAATAGAGCCTAAACCTAAACTCTCTCTGAATATGAAATTTTCAGTGAAATCTGTGAAAATGTTATGCCAGGAAAGCTTTTCATGTTGATGAATATGCCTGATTCTGAAGACTGCATCCTTTTTCTTTTTTACACTCGAATATTAAGACCTCTAACATGTACTACAGAGTTATACATGCTAAACAATGGCTTTTTTATGTCTAGTAAATTTGGCATAATGTCTGTTCTAAAAACTTCATGCTTTCATCCTTTTATCCTGAAGCTGTAACACAATCCTTGTCCAAAGCTAATAACATTTGCATGCCTCTTTGCTCCCTTCTCTTTCTGACAAAGAAGCTCTATTCTCTTGGTAGTCAGGTTTCTATCACATACAGTTATCATCATTATTAATAAACACAGCCTCCTAACATCAGGGGTTAAATGACTCTGCTGAAAACCATGTTGAATACATAGTGGAGTTTAGAATTAGCATTAGAAAGCTGTCATTCTGAAATGATACTAGTATATACTCTGTTGAAAAGTTTTCATGGAATACATGAAATGATAGAACCATAGAATGGTTTAGGTTGGAAGGGACCTTAAAGGTCATCTAGTTCCAAACCCCCTGCCATGGGTAGGGACACCCTGCACTAGACCAGGTTGCTCAAAGCCTCATCAGCTTGGCCTTGAAGACAGCCAGGGATGGGGTATCCACAACTTTTCTAAGCAACCCGTTCCATTACTTCACCACTTGTTTTTAATTAATAATTTAAAAAAAATCCCTGATCACACATTTTCCCTGATCTTCATTTTATCACTGATGTACCTCTAGAAGCCCTTCTTGTTGCCCATGATCTCCCTGGATAGGTTTAATTCTGTCAGGACTTCAGCTTTCCTAACCCGATCCCTGGCTTCTTGGACAATTTCTCTGTATTACTCCCAGGCTACCTGTCCTGCTTCCACCTGTTGTAGGCTTCCATTTTGCTTCCCAGTTTTCTAGGAGCTGTTTATTCATCTGCACAGGCCTCCTGGCATTTTTGTCCAACTATCATTTGATAAGGAAAGACGGCATTATTATCTATATATGCTGCAATTGGTCATAGTATAGGTTTTGAATTTGTTTCATAAGCATTGGCTTTTCAAAGGTGAAAGCATAAATAGCCTCTCATATTGTCTGTATAGTACTGATTTAGTTTTAAACGGCACACTGCTGATCTAATGTGGAGAAAGTGAGTAGGAAAAAAATGTGCATACTTATTCAAGGAAAGAAATGTCCAAATTTCTGTCAGAGTATTCATACATGCAATAACCATTATAACCAATACCACTGCTCTACTTCGTATAAGCTGATTAATCAGTCTAAATACATTGCATTCATGTTCTACAGGTTTTATTTTACATTCGTAACAATAATAAAAAAAAAAGAATCCTTTAAATTCATGTGAAATACATTCTTTAGATATGTTATGAAGTGTCCCATTTCTTTGTTTATTACCCTGAATTTTCATTTGATCTTCTAAAGCATCGTAAGATAAGTATCTATTTTAATAACAATAAAATATACATTATAACATTTTATAGTACTCTGCTTGCCACTTCAAGATAATTTCTTTAACATTAATGATATGTTTTCTTCCATGTTTTAGTCTTTCCTTGTGTATCTTGGGATAATGTCTCCAGCATACTGAAAAATATGTTAGCGGACTTCAGTGTACTTATATATATGAGACATGTATAAAGTTTTCACAATTTGTTTATTTAGTGTGAGGAAATAAGTAATCATACACAGGGAATATAGTTCAATTTGTTCACACTGTGTTCCAATTTAATTAAGCTTTAACACCTGAAACAGTAGAATTCTGGGAAATTTATTAACAAATGCACATAGCAAAAAACCCCGGAAACTCTGTAAAACAGAGGATAATAATCAAGAAATTTGCTATACCTCAAAAATCTAGAGATACTTTTCCATCCACTGATTTTTAAACTGTCACAGGGTGTGTGTTACCTAAATGATTTGTATAGAAATACACATGCAACTGAATTATCAGCTCAACTGGGGTTGCACAATATCACAAATTACTGCAAGCATGTATCATTCAAATTTGCCATAGGAAACCTTTTCAACTAATTAAAATGAAAAGAAATCAAAGAACAAACTTAATCAATGCTCAAACAAATTGAGAAGTCAAAATTAAAGTTTATATGATAAAAAAATCTGAAATATATTACTCTGAGTCAATGAAAGCATTTTAAAAACATAGTTTTAAAATATTTAATATGTATTTCAAAGTAGGAGTTTCCCAAGTGAAAATTCAGAATATTTTCAGTCACATATGCTGCAAAACAGTATATCTAATATTGTATCAAATAAAGAATGTGGTTTTTTAAAATGTACTGCTAATCCCCAAAAATATGGATCTTCATCTAGTAGTTTATCTGAAGGGCAATACAGTACTACTAAAGTGTACTGGATTTTGTACAAAAATACAATCTCTACTAGACTAGGGTTTTGGTTTTTTTTTTTGTTTCTAAACAAACACTGCTCAACAAAAATTCTAAATTTTTAGAGTGTTTTCTCCCTTCTTCTTTTCTGAAATTATTCAGGCTTCTTGTTTGTCCCTGGGTATGTTCTGCACTGCTTCATCAATAGACCTTGGTGCTTCATGGAAAATCCTGCCCCGGTCAGGCATAGTGTGGGTGGCTGAAGGGTGGGATTTGAGGAACTTTCTTGCCTTACATCCCTTCCACTAAGTGGCCTGGCCTCAAAGTACAGTCAGGCATTCTGTAAATACATTTATTTCATCCCAATATGACCATGTGGCTGCAGTCACTTCCTGCATACCTCTGGCTTCTGACACACCTCTTCTGTCAAGGCTTTCTTCAGCTTTTTCTGCCCTTGCAAAACTCCTAGGACACCTGTACCAGGGATGACAGAACAGAGATGTGAATATCCTGTGCTTTCATTATGCATGGGCTTTGAAGGAGCTGGAAATTCAGGACACTGAGCTCCCTGTGTCATGTTTGGGAGAAGGACAAGTCACCCCTTCTTATGGAAGCCAGTGTTAGGTGTAGAACAAATGCAGGATATGTGTAGTTTTGAACATATAACTCCTACCTATACTTTCCTGCCTATTTAGAAACATATAGGTATGTATGCACATATTTAATATTCTATCTTTCTTATTGGCCACATTGGTTCACTCTGCCTTTTGCCTGACAACCTCTGTAGCACATTCTGCTTTGTCTCTCTTAAACTACCTTTTATTTGCTAGGCACACTTTATCTCCTTAAATTCTTCCTCCTTAGGCATCTCTCGTCAAATCATCCTTCCTGCTTTCAGATGTAAAGCCTGCATCAGCTTTCCCTTTAAACGTTATGCTGATATTTGTCTCCTGTGAAGTTACATGCGAATTTTGTTGTAGAGTTACTGAGTTAATATATGTAAAACACTTTTGTGCTCTGTTCAGTCTGCTTGAATCCCAAAGGAAAACGGCACACCAGTTTCCAAAGCTGGTGCACGCAGGAAACGTGATATTAATCTCCAACCACCTTGTGTTCTACAACTTAGAAGATGCAGAATATAACTTAATATAAGTTATAAGGCACTGAGTGCAAAGAACCAATCTAACTGGTTGACAGCTTTAGAGATACTATACCTGAGACACATGTGATGTTGTTGGGATCATTGAAGTATTACCAAGTTGCTCCCAATAGATCTTTTAAAAGAAACAGACTTGTTCCTTGTATAGTGATACATTCTTTATACTTCTGTTGATATTTTCTTTAAATACTTGTGTCTGTGCACTCTGTCAATGATTTTGTACTGTGCAAATGGAATGACCTATGAATACCTTACGCTACAATGAAACTCAGTTTGGGGATTTTGAGTTGTGAGGTATGCATAGATCTTGTGCATTGCAGTATTTAAAGCATTTGTAATGCCTATGCAAAATTTAAGTGAGGTGGTTAATTTCTTAGCTGAATCCTCAGCACAAAATTGAATACCTAAGCTCACTATATTGTGTATGAGGAGTGTAAGCCCTTCAGAAAGGGTTTCTCAGTGATCTGTTGAGTGGGAAGCTGGCAAAGCTGAAATAAATGCAAGAAGGATTAGGGTTCAGTTGTTTTTCTGGGTGCAGAATGCAAGAATCAAAGCTATCTCTCACTATGAATGCTTTTCTCCACTCAGGATTCTGGGTTGTGAACGCTATTCTTGTGCATGGTACAAAACACTCATGTTCCTGAGTTGGGGGTTTTTTGGACAGCATGCAGGGGAAGAAGCCTGGTTTAGATGGAAGATATAAACTTCAGAAAAAAGTGCATAATGGCAAAATTCAGCTAGTGAAAATTTAAAATGCTTATCAGAGTTCAGTCATCTGGTTATGTACTAGTAAAAAAGGATCATTACATATTTTATTAATGGAACTGTTTTCCAAGAGGATTTAAGAAAGCATCACTTCAAAATATTTAATAATCCAGTGGTTCAAACACTTCATGAGGCTGTCAGCCAGTCAACTCACATTCCTGCATCATGCTCATGACTTACTTCCTCCCTCATGACACACTTCCTCCCATAGTCTCTTCTGCATATTCTACAACTACGCTGCTTTACATCTGTTCTGAACACTTTAACAGTACAGGTCTCTGTTGATCACTGTTCTTACATTTCCTTGGGAGTATGGAGGCTGACTTCAGAGCTGTTAAGATTTCCTTAAGGTTAAGGTCACTGCTTTGGTCTAGTAGGTAGCTTTGGTCTTACAAAAGAGTTTCACTGGTCAGAAAATTAAGCAGCATACATTTAGATGAAAAGGCAATAATCAGACTCGGCACTCTAGCCCTGATAGCTAAAGTTTGTGTGATTCCTTTTGAAAAATTTTTTAAGAACATGTCACTTCCCATTCAGGGGAAAATAAGAGAAATGGATTGTGTGTTTTCTTATACATATTCCCTTTCTTTGACCTTACTGACACTAATGAAAGGGACAAGCAGGTTTCCAAATTATCTCCTTCATCTTTGGCCTACAGAGAAATCTGTCCAGTAACAGAAGAACCCCATGTGTTTGTTTGCAGATTCCATTGTCATTCCTGTTTGCAATTTGTTAAAACTCATCCAAATATACATTTTACATTCTAGTAAATTTTTAACGTGTGAAACAGAGTATTGGAGGGAAAAGTGTTCTTCATTATGAAATCCTCAAAGGCTTTCCAGTTGCTTTTTGTGTTTTCATAGTAAGATAAAGCTCTTTAAAAAGTGCCGGGGAAGTTAAGCAATTTAAACAAATGCATTTTAATCTGCATAGTGTGTGATTTCCCAGCAGTAGCTTCCCTTTGGAATGTACACAGTTTTAATTTAATATTTGCGTCTGAACAGTGACAAGATCATTTCCCTTCTCCTCTCCTTGCCTTGCCTTGTCTCCTGCTGTTTCTTCTCTCATTGAATCTAATGTTACAGGCTTCAGTGGGATCAGAACTTGTTTCCTACATTTAAGTAGAATATGGAAATACACAAAGCATTTACAGTGCTGGAAGAATATTAACTTGGTGCTTCAAATATACCTGTTTTACATTTCCATGAATGGTTGCTTTATCAGTTCCAAAACTAATATACAATAATTTTAGTCCTGATGAGCAGAACAGATACAAAGTCAGAGATGTCACGCCTGTTGCAAGGATCCCATGGAGGTCATCTTTTTTCTGAGCTTCAGTGTCAGGAAAAGATTCTTAAGGTTACAACATCTTTAGTCCCAGTGTCCAGAAAGAAGACCCAGAGACCCTCCAGAAACATGACCATAGAAGATGTTTATATTCTGGACCTTGAGCTGTGTGCAAACCTCTATGGTTTGCTTGCTCTTGGGATGGGAGGAAAATACATTTTTTTCTGAAGGAAATCTACATTTATTAAAAAGTCTGTTTATAAGAATAATTTTATAAAAATATATGAAAACCACTTTTTTTAACTACTGTCTGGTTCTTCCTTCTGTTCCTACTGCCAACTTTCCAGATAAATACATATTTGAAGATAAGGAAAAATTTGGTCATGAGTGACACCATTGGCCAACTTCAGAAATCAGTTTTATGAGGTCCAACAAGGCCAAGTGCTGGGTCCTGCATTTAGGTCACAACAACCCCAAGCAGTGCTACAGGCTTGGGGAAGAGTGGCTGGAAAGCTGCCAGGCAGAAAAGGACCTGGGGGTGTTGATCAACAGCCACAGCAGTGTGCCCATGTGGCCAAGAAGGTCAACGGCATCCTGGCCTGTATCAGAAACAGTGTGGTCAGCAGGAGTAGGGCAGTGATTGTACCCTGTACTTGGCACTGGTGAGGCTGCACCTTGAGTACTGTGTTCAGTTTTGGGCCCCTCACTATAGGAAAGACACAGGGATGCTGGAGTGTGTCCAGAGAAGGGCAACGATGCTGGTGAAGGGTCTGGAGCAGAATTCCTGTGAGGAGTGGCTGAGGGAATTGGGATTGTTCAGCCCAGAGAAGAAGGGGCTGAGGAGAGACCTGATTGCTCTCTACAGCTACCTGAAAGGAGGCTGTAGGGAAGCGGGTGCTGGTCTGTTCTCCAGTGTAACTGGGAAATGGCCTCAAGTTGTACCAGGGGAGGTTTAGATTAGACATTAGGAAAAACTTGTTTACTGAAAAAGTGGTCAAGCATTGGAACAGGCTGCCCAGGGAAGTGGTGGAGTCACCATCCCTGGAGATGTTCAAGGAATGTGTAGACATGGCACTTGAGGATATGGTCTAGTGGGTTGATGGTTGGACTAGATGATCTTATAGGTCTTTTCCAACCTTAGTGATTCTGTGATTCTGTGATCACCCCAGCCCAAGTGTGTTGCATAACCCTCTTCAGAGAAAACTTGTTTTTCCAGAACTGTTTGACTGACTGGCAATGATTTCTATTCTAAAAATATGCAAGTCTTTTACATAGTCATGAAACAGAGGAAGGATCTTTCCATCCACTTGATTTCAGAGTGTAACAGTCATTTGCTTCAGTTCCATCTTTGTGCAAAGAGATTTTTGTCCTCTTGTTGATCCATGAAGTAAATTTTGCATTTCAGAAAGGAAATAACACAAAGGCCACCCACAAGAAGGAAACATAACCAGTGCAGAAGTCAGGGTTTGTTGTTTTTTTTTTCCTAGCATCTTTAAATCTGGATGATTATTGTGAGAAACTAAGTAAATGTGTGATTAGTGCTGTGAAAACAAAACCCCTTTTCATATGGCAAGAAATTAATGACGGAAAACATTGTTATCAGGAAAGGAACTTTTTACATGCTGAGGAATTAAAAATGCTTTGTATCTTTAACAATAGCTCAAGCTATTCTGTCTATTTCCAAAGAAGAATAAGATGACTCAGATAAAAATGAATTTTCAAGTCACTCAGATGCCACAATAGAGATGATTCAGAAAATAATACTTCCCCAGACAAGACTTCCAGTAAGCAAAATGTTATTAAATATTTTGCTACACGTTACCAAGTGTATTGAGAGTGGTTTTCAGTCCATGTCAGCCATGTGCCGTGTTCTGGAAAAGACAAACTGTCAAAGTACACCTGCATACACATAACAGTAGACCTTTTGAATATAAATATTAGTAAGATATAGGGTAATATTTTAATCAAATTTAGAAATAAGTTTGGAGAAAACTAAAAGCTCTTGACACTAGTGCAACATTCAATTACTTTTGTAAAGAATTGTCTGCCTGTATACAGTCCTGTTGCTCACACTTAAACATACTTTAAAAATGTTTTAATATATGAAATGAATATGTTCTTTAAATTATTGTATGATTCTATTCTTAATGGATAGATACTGCAATAGCATCTGTTTTACACACTTCCCTGGTCTTTCTTTATGCATCCTTGTAATAACTGTGACTTTGAACAAGTAAAAGGCTCTTTTGGCCTGAATTGTAAAAGCAGAATATAAGTGTCTACATGCATTTTGGACTAGATTCTTGAAAGGCAATGCATTCTTTCTTTGTGGCAATATGACCTTCTGTAAGGATTACCAAAACCTATGTCATTTACATTACATTTTAAATATCCAATCTTTCTTAGAGGTCTTTGAAGATAGAAAGTAGAAAATGAAATTTTAGTTTCTTTTGCTTGTTTGTCAAGCAGAAGACAAATGCTCCAGTGTGAAACTCATGTTGTCTCATCTACTTTTTTATTTTTCAGTTTACAGCCCACTATATTTTCTAAATATGTAGGATGGTTTTGTCCCTGTTCTGGTATAAAATGTCTGGTTGAGGAGGCTACATGAAGACACCTTACTTTTATACAACAGTCTCGGCTTCAAGGGAATCCTATGTTCTTCTGATAATAATTTCTCAAACAACTCAGCATGTTTAACATGTTTAAAGTGAAATTACTTAAATCTGTTTTGCTGTCTTTGGAAACACTGAATTTTGTTACTGGAAGGCTGAAAAAATGAACTGTGAATCAATAAAATGAAAAACAATAGATGTAAGTAGCATTACATACTGCAAATCTTAATCTGACAAATGTCAGGACAGCAATTTTGATGATCATGTTTATTCAGAAAAATGGAATGCTACTGTATATGGCCTCATTTTTCTAGAAAACTCACACATGGTTATCTGTAAGTTACCCCTCTGGGTTTATCAAATACCATCTGTGTACAGAGCAAACATTTATCCTATTGAAAGGCATGGTTATGTTTTTATGCCGTTTCATTTTTTATGGCATTAGGACTTGCAAGGAGAACATAACTGGGATGACTGTTTCCACACCAAAGTTGTTCTGCGTGGCCTCTGCTTCTCAACGTCTCTGAATGTACTTCAATTGCAGTGGTCCTTGTATACATGCAGAAATATTTGTATTTTGGAAAACTCTCTATATGGTGACAAATGGAACAGCACCAGCAGGAGAGACCTGAGATATTTGTGCATTAGCAAAGGATATGATTCAGTCTGAATGGATGTATACACTGTAATAGTTAGTGCTGACCGTATGATGTCCACATTGTTGTCATTTATGAGACTATACTTCATGGTTGGATTTAGTATGGTCTTATGGGATGAACGACTGATAACAGTCAGAGTGCATTAAGCATTCTGGATTGCATTTTCCAGTTTAATTTCATCCATAAGAAATCCAGCTGATGCACTCTGCAAATGCTGCACAATGTGAAACGAAATATATTTAAGTGGATTCAACCTGAAGATTCATTTCTGAAGTGCACTTCTAATTTGAACTACGAAAAATTAATAATGCAAAGAGTCTTGATTTCAGAACATTATGACACTCCTAAGGCATAGAACATCAGTTTAAAATCACTGCCTTGAATCACAGTATAAGGAATATTTAAAACCTGAATATCTACACTATAAGGTGAACTATTGTTCATTTTGAGATAGGACCGCCTGGGACATCATAGCTTCTCAAAAAGATGAATAACAAACCAAGTATACAGCAAATAGCAATTTTATCATGCTTTTTTTCTGATTTGCATGGGGAAAGTTACCAGTGCCAAACTAAAATATGTTCCTAGGAAATTCAGGTTTCTGGGATTAATTTTTTTTTAATTTGTTGTTAGTTTGTTTTTGGGTTTTTTTTTAAGATTTTTCCAAATATTACAGCCACACTGAACTTTCAATTCTTAAATTTTAGACCCAATGAAGGTAGAAAACCAGCAGCATTATTAGAATTCTCTTGTGGGCAGCACCATGTTCTGTTCATCAATCTGCTATGCCCATTTTCTTAGCCCTCACTGGGAAATTAAATAATCCTGACTGACAACTGACACATTAATTGCCTTTGAGGGAGCACACCTTTAAAAAGCAGTAATTTAAAGTCTTCTGCTTTGGTGGAAGAACCAATTTGAAGCATCATCAGTCAGGGTTTTGACATGTAACTTTGCACTTGCCATTTTGTTAATAAAGAATCACACTTGAATCCTGAGAGAGTGTTTCCCTAAAGAGAAACTTAGATGTCTTTGTGAAATTAAGATGACTTTGATAGGGACATGTAATGAATGTTTAAATGAGTTATTAACCTTTCATGACTTCAGTGAGTGTTACTGCAAGACAATTCATCATTATATTGTCATAAACTGCAAAAAGGTGAATATCACAGTAAGATTAATTTCTTTAAAAGTTTATTTCTTCCTACTTTCGTGCATAACAAAACCATGTTTTTGTGTATCTAATGTTAATAAGCTGCATGAAAAAAAGATTTTGTTGATAGTGACTTTGAATATATATAAGTACACAAATGGGAAATTTAAAAAATATTCTTCCAGTGATTATCAATATTTAATTCAGTTCAAATGTTCACAGCCTGTTGTTAATTAAGTCAAGAAGAATAGTTATGTCCTGTGCCTTTCCATCAAAGGTACTTTATGCACGTATATCAGTTTATCAGAAACCAAATTTCCTTTTTCTCCACCCTGTGCAAAATATAAATGAATTTTTGTAATTTAAAAATTCTGAAATTCAAAGTGATCATATTCAAATACACAATCGCATTCTGATGGGTAGTACATTTTCAATACTTTAGGATTCTATTTTTTCAGATGGCTTGAGTGCATTTGGAAGTCATGTGGAAGTCATTTTCAGAATATAATCTTTGCTTTTCGAGCGGTTTTTTGTTTGATTTTTTTGGTTGTTGTTGGCTTTCATAAGCCTAGATTTGCTCAAAAGGTATTTTTGATGGATTTACTTTTTACCTTCCTATTTAAAAAATAGTTTGATTACCTTATGGCTTGGAAAATGGAGAAAATTATCATCTAAGTTATCTTCAGGTAGTGCAGTCTTTCATAAAGAAAAAATCTACACTTACCAATAAAATTACAATCAGTGCAGTGTTTCAGTCTTTAGAATGGGACTCAGTAGGAGGCAAATAGTTACTGTTTAATAGTTTGTAAAACATTTATTAAATCAGATGTGTTCTTTTTTATAAAGGAACAATAATTTCTCACAACAGTAAGAATGCCTGTTTCTGGGGCAAGCTATACACATTCTTTCATTCTATTTATGTAGGCGGAAAGTGTCTTAAGTCAATAGTTTCTTTAAAAGACTAAAAAAGAATTACTCAATACTAAGAAATCTTTATATCAAATTACAATAAATAATAAGCTATTAAAAAATTCCTGATTTCTTAATTTTTAAAAGAGTATTTTAAGAGAAGATGATAAATTGCTAACACATTGAGGCTGCTAATGACTGTATTGTTAAAAAATACACTGTAAGGATATAAGAAAACAAATAAAGGAAAAACTAACTGATGTGCAAAACAAAATATTGTGAATGAAGTCTTTAAGGAATATCATGGAGTATATAAGTCTGGAAATGCACAGTAATGGGCAGGTGACACTTGTTCTCCAAGAGCAGCAATTATTATACACAGTATGAAACTGGAATTGAACAAAAGTGTGAGATAATTATCCGCAATAGGAGCTATATGTCCATTTGACACAATTCTGTGACAATTACAAAAAGAAGACTGCCCTTTCCTGTAATGCATTTGCTCCTGTTATTTGTCATTTTTGTCATCATGTCAGCAATTTCAAATTTGAAAGTTAAATCATGGCAAATTGTCACAGTGGTAGTTCATGCAGTGTTAGAACTACGTTTATGTGATTGTTTTAGTAAATGGCTCATTGGAAATATATTTTCTGCTCAGTTGAAAGTTTTGCTGCAGGGAGTAAAGCATATGAATCTGAAATACAAATTCAAGTTATTCATGTGTAAAAATTGACCTTTCTCTGATATATTCTTAACAAAAATATTCACTAAGTTGACTGTGAAAGGGAAGTTTGTGTTTCATTTTTTGGATATCATTGACAATATAAATAATCCAACCTAATTCCATTTAAGAACTTTAAATTTTATTTTAATTTAGATAAAACATAAAATTCACATTAAAAACAAACAAACAAACAAACAAAAACCAAACCCAACCAAAAACGAGCCAGCTCCCATTTTATAGGAATTATTTATTTTAAAATGATCATATAAATTTCTGATGTAAAGTGATCTCATATTTGCTAAGTCTTGTTTATTCTAAAGCAGCACGTAAGAATAAGAAAAAGCAATATTCCTGCCTGACTTTCAGTAGTTTTTTTTTTTTTTTTTTTTTGCAAAGTTATTGTGAATGCATACCAAAGCTACAATAGAAATGTTGAAGATGTTTTAGTTCAGAATCTGATATGTCTGAGATCATCAGCAGAGACATGAAAACTCCAGGGAATTGTGTCATCTCTTCTGTTTACACCTGTGCCACAAAGTAAATAAAAAGCATTGTTACAGTTCTGCCCATTTGTATATTTAAGATATTTTTGATATTACAGTCATCTGGCTCCTCCCAGAACTCAAAGGCTATTGTTATCATATGCAAAAAACCCATCAGTGTTATCAAAAGTAATCCAATTTCCTTTTTTTTTAACTGTTTCAAACTGTAATTAACTTTAATATTAAATGGAGATTCAGCCTTTTAAGAGGTCTTCATACCTGATAATGTGTAAACAAATTAAGCCACTGCAGTAGTACAGAAGAAACAAGAGAGTTACAAAATACAGCTGAACACTATACCAACACACCAATTTTTTGTGGGTTTTGCCTTGCTAATTGGTCAAGTCACTAGTAAAACTGTTACAAAGTCTACAAGGAGTTGTCAGAGCTAAGACTTGCTGACTGCGTACTCAACCCGAGTGTTTTAGGAAAGGAGTTTGTATGTGAGAATGCCTGTTACATGCAAGAAGCCTGGGAAAGGAAGCCTGCGTGTGTGTTTATTTGTGCATAAGAGTGGCAGTTCTGGTGCCAGAACTTTCTTTCAAGCATGTTCTTAATTACACAGGAGGGTACTACTTCCACACAGGGTTTCTTTTTCTCACTGTGTAGGAGAAATGTGCTAGAAGCTTGAATTTAGCTTCTACAGGGAATAGGAATCTACTGGTTCTTAGCACTTGAACACTTGTTCTTGCAGTTTAAATAATATATTTTCAAGATAGGTCTTTTGATGTACTCTCAAATAGACAAGTAATAATATTTCTGGGGCCCCAAGTCCACATGCTGATTGAAAACACCAACTTGCTTAGTTGTTCTTGGTGGAGGGAATAGGCAAACAGAAGAGCCTAGCTTCTTTCTTCCTTGGAGGCCTGGTTCACTAGACAGATGAGAGGAAATTCTCTTTATAGCTGGCTGCCAATTCTCCTCCTGCTGGAGGATGGAGGACTGTTTGTACTGCAGATGAAAGCACATGCTGTTGCACAGATGCATCAAACTCAGAATTTCTTTCTGTAGAAATGCTGTGAGTTTTCACTCCATTGCTCACAAGACTCAGACAAATGAAAGGTAGTGACTCTTGCTAAAGGGAGCAAGTTGGAGTAGGCTTTGAGTGGTTTTAAAGAATCATGTTGGAGTAATTTCTGGACTTAATATTTTTCACACAATAATTTACCGCACAGACAGTGGTTAAGAATTTAAACATCCTATGTCTAGGACATCTCTAGGATATCTCAGCACAGAATGAGCTCAGCTTCTTATGCTGAAGTAGATATGAAGAAAATGGTAGCATAAACAAACTCAGCAGATTTTTATTTGAGAAGAAAGCTACACTAATTCTTTCCTGTTCTATGAGACTTATTTTCATATGCTTTACTTCCTACTCCCACACTCTCCATTTTCCAGTATTTAGTATTTTCATTTGAAATAAAACACAGAGCAGGAGGCAGAAAGTTACTTCATTGCTAATGGTGCAACTTCAGCAAAACTGTACAAGAAAAATTTGGTCCAATGACTCTGAGAAGCTGATATTAAACTGGAGTTTGCCCTGTAGCACATTTTCAAGCTGCTCAGATTTCTACTAAGTTAATCAATCTACATAACAAGACCCTAGTTTTGTGGAATGCCTGAGGCCCTCTGATTCCCTTGGTTTCTATAGGGCAGATCTCAGGTCTGGTCACTTTTTCAGAGGAAATATCTTGATTGTTGGGAAAGTATCCACAACAGCACATATAGAAGTCCTGACATCTTTATCTCTGCTAAGCAAAAAATCACTTCCTGTTGCTTGGAGTAAAATGTTTTCTTAAGTGTTTCTCTATTCTACTGCTCTCTGTTTCCAAGGCACCCCAAGTAATTTTAGCTATGCCCATATTCACCTGGAATTTTGCAACTGCCTCATTTTGTTGAAAATGGTATTTCAAAGTAGATTTTGATAACAATTGTTCTGAAGTTAAGTAGAAACTAGAAACTTATATATAGGTTTGATTCTGTACACAGAAGAAATTCTGAAGACCACAAAAATATGGAACTAAAACCAAAATAGGAACCACCCCTATCCCCATGCTGGCTTGTCCATGTTCAAGTGAAATGTATTTGTCACAGATCTTTACCATTCTGTTTTGTGAGACTGAAGACAAAAATAAAATTAAAAAAATTTCATGAGGTTTTGGATGAGCTGTGTCCTTGATGTATAGGAAGCTTAATTTCTGGTCTGCAATTTAGTGGCTTCAGAGAAATTCTAGCCATACCGCTGAGCAAAATGGAAGTAATGTTTATTAGGAATTCAGATGCTCAGAATAAAGAAAATTCAGGTATAATGTGTTAACACATCTTTCCAGGTTGAAAGTACATAGTCTTAAAGGAGGGAAGAGTGAACTGTTGCAAAATAATACACTCTTTTTGATATGCTATAGAAGTTTGGCAACAGAACTGAAGTAATTCTAACAGCACACATTATCCCTTGATTTTTCCAGTCATTGATGAGCATGTGTCATGTTTGAAGAAGATGGAGGTATAATTAAGGTTATGTGACTCCACTGGCATAGCTTTGTTGCTACCTGTACTGAGACCTGCTCTCAGCTTAATATAAACACTTTTATCTTGCTTCAGTATGAGGTCCCTAATATCCTGATTATTTTCTAACATTTCTTTCAGTTGTATTAATGCAGAAATCACTTTATTTTTCCCCACTTTCTTTTTTCTTATTTCTCCCTTTTTTCTTTTTTTTCTTATTTCTCCCTTTTTTCTTCCTTTCTGCCTGTCTGCCTGCCTGGCCTTGCCCCCTTTCAAATACACAACCATCATTTATCTGGTGGCTTCCTCACTAATAGCTACCATTTCTATTTGTCATGATTTAGGTGCAGCTGGGAACAAAAAACATGGCTGCTTGCTCAATCATCCCCCTCCTGATGGGATGGGGATGAGAAAATATAAGGAAAGGCTCATGGACCAAGACAAGGACAGGGAGGGATCACTCACCCATTATGTCCATGGGAAAACCAGACTTGACTTGGCAAATAAAAATCAATTTATTTACTTACCAATAAAAATCAGAACAGAACAATGGTAGGCAAACCAAAACAGCTTAAAAACCTTGCCCTACCCCACACTTATCATAGAATCATAGAACCATAGAATGGTTTGGGTTGGAAAGGACCTTAAAGATCATCTAGTTCCAACCCCTCTGCCATGGGCAGGGACACCCTCCACTAGACCAGGTTGCCCAAAGCCTCATCCAGCCTGGCCTTGAAGACAGCCAGGGATGGGGCACGCACAACCTCTCTGGGCAACCTGTTCCAGTGCCTCACCACCCTCTTTGTGAAGAACTTCTTCCTGATATCTAATCTAAATCTCACCGCTCAATTTATCCCTGGGCTCAGCTTTCTTTACTGATTTCTCTACCTCCCGCCGTCAAGGACCACAGGGGGATGGGGAATGGGTGTTTCCCAGTCAGTTCACCAACCATTGTTTCTGCTGCTTTTCCTTTGCAGGGCAGGGTGTGTGTGTGGGGGGGAGGAACTCACACTCTGCCCCTGCTCCAGCCTGGAGTCGCTCCCACGGCAGACAGTCCTCCAACCATTTCTCCAACGTGCATCCTTCCCACGGGCTGCAGTTTTCTCCTGTAACTGCTCCGGCTTGGGAAGTCTGTGCGGTCTTTCAGGAGCGGACAGCTCCAGCATGGGCTTCCTGCAGAGCCACGGGCTATTCGGGCACATCCCCCTGCTCTGGCATGGGGCCTTCCCCGGGCTGCAGGGGGATCTCTGCTCCGCTGTGACCCTCCATGGCTGCAGGGCACAGCCTGTCTCACCATGGGCTGAGGGGAACGTCTGTTCCAGGCACTTCCTCCTGCCTTTTGTCACTGACCTGGGTGTCTGCATTGTCAGCTTCAGCTGCTGGTTCTCTCTTTGTGCTTTTCCCTCTTAAACATGTTAATCACTGAGGCACTGACCAGAGCCAGGTCCACCTTGGAGCTGTGGTGCTTCTAGAAGCTTCTCAGAGGAGCTATCCCTGTGGTCCTTCCCCCATTTCCCAAAAACGCTCCACCACACAAACCCAACACACTGTTTTCCTTTCTTTGTGTGACAGCAAGATATGGGCTGGTTACTGCTTTTTTTGGTACATCAGCTGAGGGGAACTAGAGAGCCCAAGGGATTGAGGCAAGACAGAGGTTGTTTTTTCTTATGTTCTCTTTTCCTTTCCATTATGTCTTTAAGACAACTTCAGAGCATGCCTGAAAAGACATAATAGAAAGGTTAATGGACATATTTATAAATTAAGACCATTCCCTTTAATCTTTATGA
Organism: Rhynochetos jubatus; assembly: GCA_027574665.1. NCBI lineage: Eukaryota > Metazoa > Chordata > Aves > Eurypygiformes > Rhynochetidae > Rhynochetos > Rhynochetos jubatus. The sequence continues at coordinate 18,628,637 of CM050652.1, forward strand.
TTTAATTAAAGTCTAATTAAAACAATTTATAAGTAAACCAGAACTGTTAATTTCAGGTTCTTACAGGAAGGTCTAGAGAAATGTGCATCTGACTGGAAATGGATGATTTTCTTTCTCAACTAAGAGTTCTTAAATAAAAATAGCTAACCAGGCTAATTACCCAGGTTCAGTTCTCATCTTGGGGAAGTCTTCATGCCCTATAGTCTTGTAGTTAGGACTTTTTTTTTAATTCATACCAGAATTTTATCAATCCAAAGAGCAGAAAAGACTTATTATTTTTTTTTTTTTTTCCAGAACACTGAAGTGTCATTTCTGACAAACACAAAGCTATGTGAGTTTCTCTGCTAGCAGTTTTATAACTTGAAATGTTTGCATTTTTTATGGTAGCAACCCTTTCAGTGATTTTGTGGGGATGTTTCTGTTGGATGTGTTCTTGCTATGTATATTTACCATGTATTTTATTATTCAGAGTAATTTTTAATTTAATTTAAATTTAGGGTATTTTTCCTGTGAGTTTGAGACCTTTTTATGTTCAAATCTTATTCTTATGAAGAAAATGGATTTAGATTTTCTGTTTTAACCATTAGAAAAATGGAGTAATAGTATCTTTTCCTTTCTCCATTGAAAAAGTGAATTGGATGAGGAATGCATGACTTGTGAAGCTGATGGGACTTTGCTGAGAACTGTATAGCTGGTCGTTCCACAATGTCATTATGCAGGTGGTTATGTAATGTCTATGAACAGAGAAAGATGTAAGCTCTTACGGAAATACGAGATAGGATATTGAAACACCAGGTAGGTGCTTAGGTATTTTAGAAGGGAATGACAGCTGCAAAATGACTTTTAGTGGAATCTCAATTTTGTATTGAAGTCCCTGAAGGGGCAATAACTACGTTATGTGATAAAAGACTCCACTCTACGTGCACACTGGAACTCATAGGCACAAGGGTGGGTGGAGGAACCCCAACAACCTTCTCAGAGAAAAAGTCCCTTCCTGGATCCTCCGCGTGTGTCCCAGGAGAACCTCAGCTCCATGGCCCAGGGTACACCGATCACCATGAGACAGTGGTAACTTCTCTCCAGGTCACCTTTCACACTGAGTATGATGACTGCCTAGGGGTATGAGGCACACTAGGGGATGCAGGGAAGAATATTTTGGTATTGTACAAGACTTTTTATGAGATATTTGGGGGAGGAACCAGAGACAGAGAAGTGGAGGCAAAAGGTCAAGGTGTTGTGGTGAGGAACAAGAAAGGGTAAATATAGAGAATAAATTGAAAGTGGGTAGATTTATATCAGATATCAAGAAGAAATTCTTCATGGAGAGTGTGGTGAGGCACTGGAACAGGTTGCCCAGAGAAACTGTGGGTGCCCTCTCCCTGGCTGTCTTCAAGGCCAGGCTGGATGAAGCTTTGAGCAACCTGGTCTAGTGGAGGGTGTCCTTGCCCATGGCAAGGGGGTTGGAACTAGATGGTCTTTAAGGTCCCTTCCAACCCAAACCACTCCGTGATTCTGTGAAAACAGGGCTGGATGCTTGTAAACCATGGCCAGCTAGAGACACTTGAAGGTCTGGAGTTTGACTGAGAGACCCATTTGAATGTGAGCATGTCTCTGTTCAGGAGGCAGCTGGGAACAGGAGGATCCAAAGTATAGCTACTCAGTAGACTGGGTGACTAAGCACAGTAACAGAAGGGGTTGATTGCATGCATGCATATGTGTGTGTGTAGTGGTGTAAGGCGTGTCTACACCAGCAGCTGGAGGTGGGATTAGATGCCTTGAGGCTTTGAGTGTCAGCAGCTGGGAGGATGAGAACACAGAGGCTAGGTAGTACATAGACTGTGTGTGTAAGTCCAGCTCCTGGGGAAACCCGTCTTATACAGATACAATGTCTATATAGAAGTATATAGATACATTTCTCACTAATGGACCTTCAGCCTGCTCAGCCATTGAGAGGAAAAAGATAAGGCTGCTGATGCTCTTCGTGCTTGCATGAATGCTGTGTTTTCTGCCTGTGCTGATCTGTGTGGCTGGCCAGGAGAATATGTTTATGTACTATATACAAATATTTGTCAGTGTGCATATTGAGAAAGTGTGACAAGCCTTGTTACTGGCAGGACCTGGTCATGGAGCTGAGTCAGTCATACCTCTGTTTGGCACATGGTTCAGCAATCCCTAGCAGCAGTATGACTCTATCCATAGAGCACCATGACTATAAACCCTCCGTTCTGTTTGTAAGCTCTTTTTTTTTTTTTGATATCCACACCTTTAAAACTGGAAGTACAAAGCAAACAGGACCTTTTTTTTTTTTTTTCTCCTTCTTTTTAAGCAAACTTTAGAATGCTTTTTCAGCTGGGTGGCTGTATTTAAAATCAGAAATTGCCAGTTTGTGTTGGCTGAAAGCATTTCCAGTGCAGACTATAAAGACTTCAATGACAGGAGAATGTTACAGACTTTCTCTCATGATTCATTCTGAGCTGTCTGTGGGAATTTCTTTTAACTATCAGATATTTCACAAAATAGTTGTTAAATGTTCATTCAGCCAGGCTTTTATAAAGGATGTACTTTGGCTAAGATGAATATGGCTTCATATCCATTTCTCAATAAAATCACAGAGATCTGAGAGTAGGGGTGAAACCTAAGGGGCTGTCTCAGCCTACTCTGATAGGTTTTAAAGAATCTTGCAACCTCATAATTGTGATTTATTTTTTTTAATAAGCTTAAATTAGTTAGATTAATCTACCTCATAGTCCTATATATCAGTCCTGAGAACCTTCCCCTTCCCCTAGAGCTAGGAGAATCTGAGGACACTGTATTTTCTTGGCTGGAAAAGAGGCACCTTTGGGGGAACTGAACAACACTCTCCTAATCCAGGAGAAAAGTCATCAAGAAGACAGAGCTCAGGTCTTCACAACAGTGGAAGGAAGGAGGACAAGACACAATGGATATTCATTGAAATAGCAGTAGTCATAAACAGCAATAGGAATGCCTACCCAACAGGATATAAGGAGAAATGATTTCATCATGGCATTTGAGCAGGTTGCCCAAATAAAGTTTTTTTTTATAAAGTCTCCATCTTTAAAGGTTTACGTAAACCTATAAAGGTCTGAGCAATTCGGTTTTATCTCACAGCTTGCCCCTGCTTTGAGAAGTTTTAACTAGAGACCTCCTAATGTGCTCTCCAATCTGAGTTATCCTATTGTTCTGTGATTTACACTGAATATCTTCCCGGAATATCTGAAAAAGATTTTTCTCTCTACAGAAGATTGTCTACAGAAGATACAGGTTTTCATTAAAGAAGTATCATAAATGCTAGGGTTTGGGTTTCATTGTTTGTGTTTGGTTTTGTTTTGGTTTTGTAGTTTGTTCAGTTTTACACATTTTTTAGTTACATTGTGAATGCCGTGTTCTGTGAGATCAGATGATACCAAGCTGATGAATGTAGGTGATACCTGGGATAAGTCAGTAACCCCATAAGCATGGACAAGCCTCAAAACTGTAATTCAAAAAGAGGCACAGCTGCCAAGCAGAGGCAGCTTATATTATTTTGGAAACCTTAGCTTCCTTCAGGATAACAGCTTATGCAAGAGTTTTCAAGGTCATTGTCTAAAAAGTCGTACTACAGGGATTTAGGGCTCCTTCTAAACCAGGAATTTCACAACCAAAAGCACAATTGAAGAACTGTCAGGCAGGAAATTGTAGAAAGTGGAGACAGAAAGCCACTCTTATTTTCTGCTCTCACCAGTAGTAGCAACAGAAATTGCTGGATTGAGGTCTGGCTAGAACAGCTAATCATTGTCCCTCCCTTGTATTTTTTTGCTACCTTGACAATTTGCTGCCTGAATTGCTGCCAGGAATTTCTCAACCAAGACAGAATGGGAGAAGCATTTGAGATCCTGATCCCTGACATGTAAATATGTTTTATGTTAGATAATCAAAAGCAGAAGCAATCATGGAAACAAAGACCGCATCCCCAGGCCATTCTTCCATAAGAAGATTATCTTGTAGGCTGTAATCTCTCTGAAGCATACTCTTGATTACTTAATATTACCATTTTCATCTTTCTTCACAAGACCTGTTTAGATGACTTGACTCAGAAGAAGGATAAAAAAATTAGATTCTGAGGGGAATTCAGGCTCTTGCATTTTCCTCTGGAACCCTCTTGGATCAGTGGATAGAGATGTATATCCTATTATAGGAGGGCCAATCCAATTCTCAAGATCTTTAGAGGTGCCTCACACTGCATTTATAGAGGAAGTATACATTTATGTTGGAGAATATAAAATAAACCCCTCTACTATTCTACTCTCAACTACATAGGTATCTAATTGTGCATTCCTCCAGTTAGGTGTGTAATTTAAGTACATGGGTATTTGGTACTGATAGTCTCCCATGGATATTGGGACTGGTACTGTTTAACATGTTTGTCAGAGACATGGAAGTTGAGATCGAGTGCACCTTCAACAAGTTTGCTGACAACACCAAGTTGTTGACATACTGGAGGGAAGGGATGCCATACAGAGGGACCTTGACAGGCTGGAGAGGTGGACCACTGCCAACCTCATGGAGTTCAACAAGGCTAAGTGCAAGGTCCTGCACATGTGTCAGTGCAATCCCAAACACAAGTCCAGGCTGGGCGGAGAATGGATCGAGAGCAGCTCTGAGGAGAAGGCCTTGAGGGTACTGGTGGACGAGAAGCTGAACATGAGCCAGCAGTGTGCGCTGGCAGCCCAGAAAGCCCACCGTATCCTGGGCTGCATCAAAGGCAGCAGGACCAGAAGTTCATGGGAAGTGATTCTGCACCTCTACTCTGCTCTCATTGGACACCACCTGGACTACTGTGTCCAGCTGTGGGGTTCCCAACATAGGAAAGGTATTGACCAGTTGGAGCAAGTCCAGGGGAGGGGCACAAAGATGATCAGAGGGCTGGAGCACTTCTGCTATGGGGACAGGCTGAGAGAATTGGGCTTGTTCAGCCTGGAGAAGAGAAGGCTCTGGGGAGACCTTATAGCAGTCTTCTAGTACCTGAAGCGGGCCTACAAGGAAGATGGAGGGGTGCTTTTTCAAGGGCCTGTAGCGACAGGACAAGGGGCAATGGGTTTAAGTTGAAAGTGGGGAGATTTAGATTAGATATCAGGAAGAAGTTCTTCACAGAGAGGGTGGTGAGGCACTGGAATCTATGATTCTATGATCTTATTTTGTGTTGATGTCTATATACATCTAAAAATAAAATCCCACACCCCAAGCCTTAGACATAAATCTACAGAGCTGTCAAATAATATTTGTCAATATATTCTGGTAGAATAAACCTCCCAGACATATTAAAAATCTCTGAACTGAACAATGATTTATCATAGAATCATAGAATGGTTTGGGTTGGAAGGGACCTTAAAGATCATCTAGTTCCAACCCCCCTGCCATGGGCAGGGACACCCTCCACTAGACCAGGCTGCTCAAAGCCTCATCCAGCCTGGCCATGAAGACAGCCAGGGATGGGGCATCCACAACTTCTCTGGGCAACCTGTTCCAGTGCCTCACCACCCTCCCTGTGAAGAATTTCTTCCTGATATCTAATCTAAATCTCCCTGCTTTCAGTTTAAATCCATTACCCCTTGTTCTGTCACTACAGGCCCTTGTAAAAAGCGTCCCCTCCAGCTTCCTTGTAGGCCCCCTTCAGGTACTGGAAGGCTGCTAAAAGGTCTCCCTGAAGCCTTCTCTTCTCCAGGCTAAATAAGCCCAATTCTCTCAGCCTTTCTTCATAGGAGAGGTGCTCCAGCCCTCTGATCATCTTTGTGGCCTCCTTTGGACTCGTTTCAACTGGTCTATATCTTTTTTATATTGAGGGCTCCACAGCTGGACACAGTACGCCACGTGGGGTCATGCAAGAGCAGAGTAGAGGGGGAGAATCACTTCCCTCGGCCTGATGGCCACACTTCTCCTGATCCAGCCCATTTATGTTTCCCTTGAACCCCACTCTACAAGAAAAGTCATTAGGAGAAAAGTGAAAACCAAGAGACAAGTTCTGACCCCCAAAACTGAGGAAGGTGAATATGTTGTCAACTTAACCTTTCAAAATGTGAGGTATATTATTTAAATTTTGTATTCCATTAATATATTAGTTTCTGTATATATATTTCATACATGTCTGTCAATTTTGACAATTAAGAAAATATAATTTTAATCTACTGTATAATGTTCCATGTATAAAGATATCTGATTTTTACTATAGAATGGTAAGAATATTTGGAACAATTTAAATATTGAACCAACACAGCATTCAGCAGTAAGCAAACTATTTTTTTTAAATTAGTATTTTATATTAAAAATGTGTCATTTATGTTTAACTACAGATCTTTTTTTTCCTGTCCCACTTTTCCTTTTTCAAATTCTAATTCTAGAGTTGGTTTCCTGCAGGAATTAATGAATTGTCAGTTTTCTCCCTGTTTTTAATGTCAGGACTAAAATTAAATTGTGTGATTAGAACTGGCTTCCCATTGAGTTTTATTAGGGTGCATTCTGATTTCTATGTGAAAGCCTGATGTTATCCCATGTTCCATTAGCAGGATGTATATTTTGGTGACATTTTGTTATCCCACAGAACTTTATTAAACTAATTATAAAGATATATAATTTTAGATTTATTTTAAGCAAAGCCTTAAACCTACATCAACTGCCCTCTGAAATTGCTGTGTATTAGCAGGGGTTGAGTGAGGGTATCAGATCTTCTCTGTTGTCATTGCTTCAGGCTGCAGTTATTTCCATGCCTACTGAGCATGGATAGTGAAGTAGTGGATGAACATTCCATCAAAGCATCTACCAGTAGGTGATAAACTGCCTTCCCAGATTGCTACTGATTGCCCCTAGGTTGTCCCACTGCCTTGCCAAACTCTCTTCCAGTACAAACAGTTGGCTGAAATCTTGCTAAGACTCAATACACAGTAGCTCAGAAAAAAAATATATAAATCACAGTTTGTCTGTGCTTTTCCTGGTGGCTAATTCATTGATAGAAAAATCTTACATTTTTCTCATTTAAGTTAGCAACAGCAAAGATAAGCCAAGATATGACTACACATTTATTTTCTTTTGCTGTTACTAGTATTTCAAAATAAAAGATTAAGGTCACGTTATTCTTGAGAACTGTATAACTAGTATTATCATTCTAGTAAGTATGATACTTCTATATCTAGAATAAGGACTTCACCAAGGTAAATCACAAGAAAACAAGTAGAAGCGGTAGTTTAATCTTACTTCCAGGAGATAAGTAGGAGCTCAGGTTTTCAATCTTTGATAAGTTGTTTGCAACCTTAAAGGATCACAGAAAATTTCCTCAACTCAGCGTGAAAAACAGGAATAGCCATAGTATGTGGCTACTGGAAATTCTTATTTTAATATGAAATATTCAGTTTGAACATTAGTCTCTAGAGTGCCTTTCTAAGAATGATGTAATTAAGTCACAAAATAGAAGATTTCAGGAAGCAATGTCAACCTTACAGGAATCTGAGCATGAGACTTTTGGATGCTTTCAGCAATCAAAGGGTGACAATTTTGATGCCTGAGAATACTCTCAGATGTCAATGCAAGGAATACATCTTAGACCTCAGAATGCGAATGTTGTTGCTTCCAGGCATGTTTACAGCAACCGTTAAGCAACGAAAATGACCTGAACAGTTCCCAAAATAAGAGTTACCAATGATATTCTTGCTATATCCATTTTCCACAAGGGCACCCTGAAAGGCATAGCCAGAAGTTTTATACACCTATTGAGAAACCGAAATGCAAACACTTTCCACACTTTAAAAATTATTTTAGGGACATTACAATGTCATACTCACCAGCAAAAGTAAATCCATAACTTTCAGTTTTAGCAATTTGGGAGCTTTAATACATAAACAAAATGTTGGCTACACCGCATACATCAAGTGGTGAAAGAGACATATTTATAGAGTGTAATATGTTACTGTGCCCAGTAACTTCTTTAAATACTAATCAATGCTCCAAGAGATTACTGAAGGGATAATTCATAAAGTATAGCTCTGCTGCAGAAGAAAAGCTAATATATCACAAGCAATGTAAAATGATTATTTCAGCAGACAAACACAACCAAAAAAAAATTAAGAAAAAGAGAAAATATTAGTTTGACAAAGTTAAGTTTCTGAGTTATTTTTTAGAGAGAAGATATAAGGAACTTGTTAGTCGTATAGCTGTACATAAAATAACAAAATAGCATTGAGAACAAGTAATGTGAAGAAGCAAATAATTGATTGTAAGGAGAAACAAATATTCTAATCTTATCCAATTTTCAGCAATATCCTTAAATGAGATTTAAAGACAATATCCTTTAGAGTTTAATACAGAATTTTTACTGGAACATAAAATCACTTGACATACTTAAGCATTTGTGTCACAAATAAGAGCACCTACACAGAAACAGAAGAACAAAAATATCTTACTAAATTCTAGCCAATAAAAAAATCTTCAAACATATTTTGAATTCATGTTAATTTTTAAGCTTATATTTTGAAGTCCATTTACATTAAGTAGCTTTAAAATCTGTGCTACTTCTCAAGGTGCTAACTAGAGCTGATCTCACAGGGAAATTAGGAAAACTAGTGCTATCTAATTGTAAAAAGTAAATGCACAATTGATACGATCTGTAATGGTCAGTTGTCATAAACATGGGTACCTTTCTGTTGAATACCACCTAGTTCTGGAAAAAGCAATCTTTCTATTTATAAGGAATCAAGGAAGGAATCTATTTTTGTTGAGATTTCTTGTATATACAGATATTCAGAATATATAATTAAGAATGATAGAAGCCTTGAGACCTCCCATGTTTTTAGGGAACTGTACAAAAAAATCTTGAAGTTACATTTATGTTCAGTGTAATGGCTTGAGATTATTCATCAAATTATAATTCTTATCCTATTTTTATTAAATTTACAAATTGTCTGTTAAATCATTATTATTGATACATTGAATTGGTTAAAAATGACAAAAGGTGATTTTCCAGTGCCCTGAGCACAGTTCCTCTCTTTCAACTACTGATGTGCATTGACTGTATCGATACACTGACTGCACAAAGCAAAATCATATTAAATTTACTAATAGATCATACTAAGAAGAAGAAATATATTTGTGCACATCATCCTGCTTTGGACAAATTTTTCCTTATCTTGAACTGAATAAACTTTTTTTTTTTTTGCAGTTTTGTGACTATATCAGAACCTTTTGGAATTGTTTCCTATATATTATACTGTATGTACATAATATCCATGAATAAAATAAGGCTGGAAATTAGGAAAAAAAAAAAACACCTGAATGTGTTTGTGAAAGTTCTAGAATAATAATCCAGTAGACAGACACTCAGATCATAATCCAGCTATTGTTAAGATGCTTCCACATTAAGTTGCTCACTACTTTTTTAGGAATGCTGAAATTAGTCTTATACCATCTTGATGCTCTTTAGCCAGTTTCCATATTTCTTCTTTCTCTCCTGTAGAGTTTTTATGTGATACTGCAAAAGAGTATAAAGTATTTTATTCTACATCTGCAGTGCGTCAATGTACATCTATTGCATAAAAAACAGAGCTGATGATATGAGTCATTACACTTCTTGTTTTAGGAGTCATTTCCTGATGGCTTCAAAGCCAATCACAAGTGATAATTTGAACTGCTTGTCATATACTTGATTCTCGTGCAACGTCCTGTCTTTCTCCATTAAAAAGCATGGATTTTGAGGAAAGTATTTTCTTATAATTTAAATTATGAGAAGGAAGTCATGGGTACATACTGCTGGCATACAAATTAGAAATCTAAAAGCATGATCTATTCCTATTTCACAGATTGCTTGCTTTGTTTGAAGGGGTTTGTATTTGTTGTTTGGGTTTGTGTTGGGTTCTTTTGTGTGGTGTGTTTGTATTCTTTCTATCTATCTGTCTGTCTGTCTATCTATCTATTTATTTCTGTTTTCCCAAAGCTTATTTAGAGTTTATATAAATTATGCGCTCTCCAAGAGAAGATGTTAGCTTTCTGCCATCCTCAAAATCTGCACAACAAATGATTGAATTTTATTTTAGCTCTTGTGTATTGAAATTTCTGTTTGATTAGCATTGAAGTGTCTGCTGACACATCTCTCAGGGTCATTGGAAGAAGCTTCCAAGTACATCTTGTAAGTCTTGAAAGGTTTCCAGCCATTCCAGTTTGTAGAAGTTAAATATTCACTGGCTTAAGATCTGCCAGATAGCGCATTTGAAAGTCATCTTCTTTTTTTGAAGTGACTTTTTTTTTTTTCCAATCAGGAATTACATCCTAAGAATCTGTTATATAGATATAGATTTTCAGCTTCAAACTACTCATGTTTCGATTGGTTGTGAAGAGCTGCAGAATCATCTGTAGGTCTGAATGATATGGAAGGGCTGACTGTGGGTCATACATCCGCAATGATGGTAGGATCATGACTGGTGTTAGCCATAGTTTGTTAATTTTCTTACTCAAATTCAGGCCTGTATTCAGTAATACTTAGTCAATTGGCTGAATAAAAGAAAACTGCAGCATTTTAAATGTTTAGTTTGTTCTTCTAGGACACCTCACAGAACTCTAAATATTTCAGAAGTTCTTAAAAAATAAAGCTATCTTTCTTTAGGGAAGTCAAATAGACTGGTAAAGAGAAACAAAATGCTTTAACATCCTCATCGTTATGGTCCTAGGGGAAAGCTGAAAGTATTTGTGGAATTTGAAACTATCCTCCAGAGACTTTTTTTTACATTAGAAAGTAGCATTTTTTTTACTACTGCACTTAACATGTTCTCAAGTCTACTCCCAGTCTATGATTTAACTCTCTTGCTGAATGAAAAGGTTTTAGTGTCTATGTGCTTTATGTTACATTATTTATTTCACTTGCAAAGCATTCTGTGATTTTCTCTATCTAAAAGGGAAAACTTGCCCTATTTCTTATGCTGTATCTCCTTCATTTCTATGCATTCCCCATTTCCTCAGGAGCATTTGCTCTCCCTCCCCCCATTTATCACCAACACTGAATCAGAGATTAAGATCATAGTTGCATTTTGTTATCATATTGTTAAACTGATCATAAGAAGTAAAGAAGTAAGAAGCAAAGACAGACCTGTCCTTTCATAGGTTGAATCACAGTGAAATAAAGTACCTTGTTTTTATTCAGCCTCTTCTCTTTCAACAGCAGTAAATCAGAAAGGGACATCATGGCATTTCATTGTGAATTTCAGAGGATTCAAACCCGTGAAATAAAACAGTGCATCAAAATGTACTATAAAACTCTGTTGCCTGTAATCTTAACAGGTAACTATGACTAAATAGGAACAACATCATATCTGAGGCAAGACAATAGTGGCAAGAGCTTAAAATGCTAAGGAGGAAATAAGAAAGAAGGAGCTTTTATAATAACAATGTGCAATTTCTCTTGGACGTTGGTAAATGTCATTGCGGACCAGCACTGGGCATAACTGTCATGTTTTAGTGGCAGGGGCTTGCATGGTGTCTTGTGTCAGGGAAGGCCATGAGCTGATGGAGCAAATTCATCACTGACATAAAGAAAAATCACTCAAAGATCAGATCACATCCAAAAATATAAAAAATTTAGTTGCATTACTCTTCCATAAAAATGAACTTAGAACATGGTCTGCGTTGATGAAATATCTCAAACAAAACCATAGGTGTAGAATGTTAAAAAATTCAGTAAAGTGGATACAAAAAATTGCAAGGCCCATATGAAACTTACTAAAAGTGCTAAAGGATATCATACATGAACTAGTTGAAATTATTATATTTATCATGTGACTAACAAGTTCAATGTGATATGTGTAAGTGGGTAACAAACATGATGTTCCTTTTTCTGAATGTTTCATGTAATATTAAAAAAAAACCCACCAAATTTCTTTAGCATGAAAATTATTTGAAGACATTGTAATACAGTGCTGTTACAAACTCTGTATTACCTATGAGCAATTCAGGTCTATTTGAGTGCAGTGAGGGATCATTTGCGTCCACAGGTTTGTGAACTGTTGCAAGGTATTTGGATTTCTAAAGATCTTTTCATGACATTTCCCACCTAAATTTCTTTAAGAATCTGAGCTGTTATGCTCTTCATATCCAGTCTAAATCTACCCTCTTTTAGTTTAGGACTGTTACCCCTTGTCCTGTCACAAAAGGCTCTGTTAGGTAGAAACTTTTACCTCATAAAGATATTCAGTAAGCCTGGCAATAATTGACCCCAAATCAGGATTTTGTTTCAAGCTCAGTTCTTTACAATGTATTTTTTAGTATTTATAGTGACTTCATTTTATTTCATGACACATTGTATTACCGTTCCAAACAGTTATGATAACATTTTCCTCCTAATTTAGCACAGACATTTTCATGACTTTTTTTGGGGAAAAAAAAATGAACACAGACATCCAGTTTCTTAAGGAAAACACAATATAGACAAAAGTAAAGCATTAAAACAAACAAACAAACAAACAAAAAAAGAAAACACCCAAACCCAACCTCATGCTTTTAGCTATTCCTATCAGGAATCTATATTTTAGCTTCCTATCAGATCTGTACTTTGTCCTCTTTTTTCCATTTCATATATATTTTACCTTCAGTTCAAACTTAATATTCAAACTTCATGTTTCAGTGTTGGACATTGTGTCTCAACCTAAGCGCTTTCTCATATTTTTTGTTGCTGTTGAAAATCAGCCTTTGGTTTTCCAGTCACACTGCCTTGACAAAATTCTGGCTATAGAAACACAAAATGCATCTCCATCTACTGTTTTTACCAGTTATCAGTGGCATCATCCTTTTCTGAATACTTGATTGCTTTTCTCAACATATTAATACAGTCACTGTGTACTGTCTAATCTAGGTAGTCCATATTGTTCTGGTAGAATATCGAAATATCACTGTATTCAGGCAGCTCATCTGACAGGTGAGCTGGCAGGATCTTTTGAGAAGAAACTCAAACGATTTTCTGCATCAAATATTTGCTACCTAATATCCAAATTCAGAATGCTGTGTTTTATGATTAACCAATGTGTTCCCACTGGGGAGGGGAATGACTGAGTGGCTCTGTGGTGCTTATTTTCTGGCTGTGGAATAACACATGACACTTAGTAATTACTAGAGCAGGTAACTTGAAGTAATTTTAAGTCCTTCCATATCTCAGTCCTAATCTATATACACTGCCTTTAATATTTTTGGACAGTATTTTAATTTCTACCTTTCTTCCAGTAGGGGTAGAAAGGAAACTTTGCTGAACATAAGAACTCAGAAAGAAGCCTAGTTACACTACAGATAACAAACAGTAGGATTACAAGACTATAGGGTTGTTTTATGGTTCTATGAGAGCAGCTTAGAATGCTACCAAGTATTTTTTACTAGACTCTACATGATTATCTAAGGAGATGAAAGGACTGGATGTTATATAAAGTGTATGTTCATCTGGAGAAGAGTTTAAAATTACAAACTGCTGTGGATTCTGGTAATGGTCAGCTGTCTTCTCTTTGAATCATTTAATAGCATCTACTTTTCTGAAATAGAAATATGAAAATGGAAAATATTTGTGAAGTATGATGCAGGAGAGAAATATGACTGAGTAAATACCACGTAAGTGAAAATACATTCTGGGTCTCTTCTGATATTTGGATTCTATTTCAGCTGCAGTGTAGTGTTTTTTCTAGTTGTTGTTGTTACATGTTGCTGCAGAGTATGATGAAAAACTTCTGTGAGAAAACCAATATCATAAAGGAGCAGCATGTAGCAGAGCCTCATCCCTAATTAGTATTATTGGAAAACATCTACATAATGATAGTGTTTTTTCTGTTGAACTCTCAAACTCTGTCATATTTAGCTTTTTAATGTAACAAACATAAATTATAAACACAGTACTGCAAACTGCTAAACCTAGTTTAACATAATATTCATTCTAAACCTGAGTAATAATGTGAATCTGGGAAGAAGTATAACTAACAAAGTTAAAAATGGTAATTCAATTCCTATTTCAGCTATATTTCCATTTAAGTTTAAAAACTTCGGTAATAGCCATAGTAAGAAAGTTTAACTTAGTTCCTCAGATGATTGTAGGAATCTGACTCATTATGATAGTCTGACTCAGTGCTCTGGAAATACTGCAAAGGCTTTCTTTCAGTTGCAAGTGTTTTTGCATGAGGCCCAGCATAACCAGGTTCTGGTCAGGTAAAAACAATCTTCAGTATGCACATACTCAAGCATTTGATTAGCAGGAAGAATATAGGAATTAATGTTCCTTGATGTTACTCAGAAATCATCTATTTCAATGTTATTTCTGATACAGGTGACTCCATTCCATCAACAGAAAATGCGTAAGATTCCTACACTTAAGAGTTTTTTCTCTTGCTTACCTCAAGACAAAGATGCCTTAACTCCAGCTGGGCTACTGAGAGAGCCATTCATCCCTCTATTCTCTCCTGTAACATCATTCTTCCCTCTGTTCTCTCCTATAAAACAAAAAGACCAGCACCACTGCATTCAGATAATTCCCCAGGGGCCATGCTGCCCACTTCGTACAGATAGTCTCCTTCTTAGAGAACTCATTATTTATTTCACTCCTTGAACTGGAGAGATAAGAAATCAGATCTTCCACTTCCCCAAAGGTATCAAATGTTAAGAAAATTTTAATAGCCACCATATCTGAAGTTTTCCAAAACTGAGCAAAAATATAGCAAAATTTGGGAGAATCTGGAAGTTAAAGAAAGAGAAAACAAGAGTCATGTGACAAAATCCACTGGAGGAAGGCCTTGTGTTCTACCTTCACTTCTCAAAGCTCTTTATTCTAGAGGAATACAATAATCAGAAATAATGCTGAGAACCCAGCTGAAACCCAAGATTATGCCTTTTCATCTAAATATAATATCAACTTGCTTTCCTGAGTTCTGCCACGTACTGTATCAGTCTTCAGAGAAATGAATATGGTTTGAAATTTCTCCTCAATCGTTTGTTGTATTTACTTATTTATAAAATCCAACGTGATGACCCATGATGATATATTTTGCTTCCTAAAGAGACTAGTTACAAATGCAAGAGGCAGGGAAAAAAATAAAAAAAATTAAAAAAAAAAAAAAAGGTGCTGGGTTCTTTGAAATGGTCCATGGTAGATCTTATTTGGGAAAGCTGTGTCTGACTCCTAGGACTTCAATTCTAACAACACATGTCCGTTTCTGAAGGAATCGACCTAGCAACAAGCTATGTGACTACTTCAGAAAGTCAACATGACATTGTTAGTCAGCATGACCAAATGCTGTAAAACACATCAAATAAAAGAAATCCTTTTACAACATAACCTTTAAGTGATAAAGATTTTTTTTACGTTTAGTGATATTTAATTAGAAGTATTTGTTTGTTAATGATGCATAATGGTAAAGAAAACAGAATGCTTAAACCTCTATGATAATCATGCATTACTCAAGCAACTAAATAAGAAAAAAAAACCAACACCAAACCCACAAACAGAATAAAGCTACCTCAAAACCCAAAAATCTATATAGCAACATGAGAAGCACTTTAGTATTCCACAGTCTGATTAGAGCAAGTAAGCATAATTTGTTAGTGTGTAGAACATGAAACCATTTGATTTGGTTAGTAAGTTAATTTTCATAGTTGCATTGCATTCAGTGAGAAGATGCTGTCCTACAGAAGTCCACAGAAGACTGAAACATTTTGAAGAAAAAAAAAAAAAAAAGAGAGAGAAGAAAAAACTCAGGTACCTGAACTGAATCCTGAGTCAATTTTCACAGGTGTGTTCATACATAATTTTCCCCTCCATTGGCATTGTTTGGTGAAGTGTTCATCTGTTCTTCTACAGCAGTTCTTACATTCTGATGTGGAGCACTGAAAGCAATTTTGTAAGAGTGACATCTAATGCAGGAAACTAAATTATACTCTATCCTTGCCTTACAGTGTCATATGCTGATAATGTGAATTGCTCCATAATGTTATTTACCCCAGCACTGTTCCTTCCTGAAGAAATTTGCGCATGGTACACATCTTATAACAAATTTGCTTTTTGTCAGGGCAGGTTGTGAATAGCAAATTATCTTGCAGACAGCCATGTGTTTTCTTGCCAGCATTGATTCAGGTGAATCGTGCACACTTCTGCATTTCAGACCTGATTCTATTCCGACTACTTTCATAATGATGAAAGTCTTTGGAGTTTAATGAAATTCCATGTCAACTCAGACTTTCTCAGAGGGAAAAGAGTTAAGCCTTTCTAACAGTTTCCTGGATATCATCTGCTTGATAAGATGTGTGGTCCATTGATAAATGTTCTACATGAGGACTGAGGAGCTGTCAAGACTCATGTCTTGAATGCAGACTTTTTGAATCAGGGTGAATTCTATAGTATTTCTACTGATTAGTCAGAGGATGGATAATTTTAAGTTGCTGTAATATTTTTAAAGTTTCTTGTTTTTATAGAAACAAATGAAAGTATAGGTATAATTGTAACTAATGAAATAAAATTAAGTACCTTCATTATTATTTATATACCCAGTATCAGCAATAAGAAAACAAAGTAGACAAAACAAGTAACAACAAAAAAAGTCATGAAAATTTTTTTCAAATATATTTCCCATTGCCATGGCATGACTGATTTTTTTTCTGTTAGAGACAGAATAAGGATCCAGACTTCATTTATTATTTAAGAACCTTGGAATGAGATTCCAAATTCCTGAGACTGTATTTCTAACCTGTGATAGACATAAAATTATCAACCTGGTATTACACATTGTGTGTTAGTACCAAAGAAAGCAGTTAGTGTTGGGAATTTACTGGACTTTGTACAGCTGATCTAATGCAAACATCCTGGTTTTGCTTTCAAAACAGTCATGCATACCCTAGTTCTGTCAATGATTAAACAAATTGCCAGCTTTGGGACCTTCTTCATGTTTCTTTCATTACCGTATCTACGTTTTTTCCAGGTTGCCCATGTCTCACCACAATCTCTTTATGTTAGGTGAGTTATATGTGTGTCTTCATGTGTTTCAGATCACTGTAAAGTAATCACACCTGCCCTGCTGTCTGCCAGCAGGATGGTGCCTACATTGCTTGGTTAACAGTACATGGAACTGGTGAACTAGTGCATATCTAAATGCTGTGATTATTTTTCTTCTTAGAAGAGGGTCCTTTTCTATCTATTCCTTGTATGACCTCTATCCTTCACTGCCTACCTTATCAACTATTTTGTAAGCTTTTGGAAACAAGGTCATGTAATCATGTATTGCTTACAAAGCACCTGCTAGACTACAGTTTTGATTAAATAATTCATTTAATACTCCTCAGTGAAAACAGTTTCTTCTAAACTGAAATTCAAGGGAACTGTAATTTCTGTTCAAGACATCTTTAGTAAAATTAAAAATCAAGATATGTAACAAGCATTGGCCACAGAAAATAAATTCCTGGATGTTTAGAAGAACCTGTAGCAAGTGAAAATTCTTCTCTTTGGATATTTCAAAAGCTAAATCAAGACAGGAAATACACATGGAGTAAAATGAGACCATTGAAACAATGAAGACACTACTTCACATTTCAGTTATTTAAAGACTAGGTGTTGTGTGGTTGGGTTGCATTTTGAACATTTCTTTGTGCAATCTTATATTTGTCTTGAAAATACATATGGAGGAAATAACTCAGCTTGATTTGATTTGTAAGATCTAGATGAAGTCTGAAGTTCTGTAGGTAATAAATAAATGAATGTTATTAATAAACTAAACTAACTTAAGCAAATTTAATATGTGATCAGTGAGACACAGTAAACACAAAACACCACAAAACCATTTTTAATCACTTCGTTGTAAAACTACATTTTAATTTCTCACTCCATCTGCTGTTGCACCCTCACAAAGTGCGTTGAGATGCATTTTGGTGAACAGTATTACAGAAAATTAAGCTCTATTGTATTACAGCTGTAGGAGCTGCAGATGTGTATCTATGAAAGAACCGAAGCCTTTTGGAAGACATTTTCTAGTGGATCCCATGCAATAAAGTGATGGTTTCATAATATTTAGAGATAGAAATGTTTGGTATGCTCTTTAATACTCTTCCAGGTTGTCAGACCTGCCTAGATTTTTGATTTATCATCAGTCCTTCTTTATCATTGTATGTATGTCTAAATATTAGCTACTCATGTACCCTGTGGTTCTTTAAAATTAAAATGTTGTGAAAGCCAAATTGGCAAATCAAAGCAGTGAATTGTTACTGTAGCTGTATATCTGTATGTGGCTACACTATACCTGCATGTGCGTATACACAGGTTTTAATGAGTGAATGTAATTGTGATAAAAAACTACTTTTGCTAATGCTCAGAGAATAAACTTATCAGATTTCCAAACTAAGGGCTACTTTTCTCTTTCCCCTGTAAGGACAGAAAAGCCATTATTTATAACTTCAGGACGATATCTACAGAGACTGTGTTAAATTCTCCTTTTAACAGGAAAATTTACAGAGGTTGCAGGCCCTGTCTAGACAAGAAAATGTTGATCATTACAAGATAGCACGTTGTAAAGATACTATAACCTGTGTACTTCCACTTTTTGATATGTTTACTAGTGAATCTCTTAGGTTGAAATTTTCTAGTAGGTTACATGTGACATCAGGAGGACCAAAACAGAATCTGTCTATTATGTAGACATCAAGGACCTGTGCTAGAACTCAGCCTGTTGTTCACAGAGCTATTTACTGGTAACTGGTGAGTGCTGAATCATAGAGCCAATCCTTTCCTCTGTTCTTTATATGCACCTCAACATTACCTTAGTTAAGTCGCCAAATATATATATATATAAACTAACATTCATGAATTAATATAATTTTTCCATCTTACTCCTAAGTGGATTTGTAAAGCAAAACTATTTGACTGCAGCTGTATAAAAGATGCTTTGCTGAAAGACATTTTTTCCCCAGGAACTTAAAACATGAACACAGAGAAGACCATTTCTAGCAAAGACTTAACTACACTCTTGACTGCACAAAGGCATTATTCTGATAATTCCAGATTAAATATATTAACAAAAATGTCATGAATATTTGATAGATTAAATGCATACAGACTTTCATAGTTTTCAGAGAGGGAGTGCCATCATGGCTGTAAACTCCTCCCTATCTTCTACAACAAGTCAGTTTTGTTTATTACAGGGCCTTCAGTTTTTTAACTGCAGCATCCAAGTGAGAACTCTGTAGAGCCTTCACATTCTTTGCGAACACCGTGGTTAAGCTTGGGTTTAAATATAAAATGAGCACGCTATTTGCAACACATGCAAAACCAAAATGTTATAGAAGATTGATGTTTGAAATTTCATCAGCACCTGAGAAATATCAAGGTTTAATTAACAAGTCATGCAATGGGGTATAGAATCTTTGAATATTTATGATGACATTATAATTTTTGGAAGAGACCAAGGCAAGCATGACATGAAACTGGGAAACATTTCAAAATGTTTTCAACAGAAACAATTGTTAGTGAATGCAAAAAAAAGGAAGTGAGGCACTGATTTTAATATTTGACACAAATAGAATGACCAATGAACACTTAAAGTAATTTCTTTCTCCAGCAAACTGTGTGTGTGTTTTCTGGTTTTATGCTATCAGATATATAGTGCAAGCAAACTAGTGTTTCTAAGACTTAATTTGTGCAATTAAATATGCAAAATGAGGAAACATATTCAGTAAGACTGTAAGTGTATCCTTAATTTCAACTCCAAGTGTATGTTATTACTGGGTGGATAGCCCAAGTAGCTTGTGTCGATCTTTTTGCATCTTTTGGAAAAACAAAAAAAACTCCCACTGCCAAGTCTTTTTTCTTACATCAAAAAATTTCAGTCCCATCCAACCAGAGCCCATATTTTTCTGAGTTGTGACTTGACCTCTGGCTTAAAAATTATTCTTGTGTCCTATGTGAAGTGGATAGAGCTGATTGCTGGGCCTTCATCGGTTCCTTTGATTTCAAATTTATAATCCTTTTTAACATGAGAAAAAAGAAAATACAACTGTGTGCACCACAGGAAGAACACATTGAATAGGAAGTAAAAAAGGGGGTTCCAAGCTTACTTAATTTTTCAGTCAAATTCCAATATTTCTTTACCTTTTCCCAAGTATATTATGTTCAGGGATGGACCTACTAAATGTTTGAATTAGATTTTATCTTCAAATCTTTTTGAGTAAAAGCATATGTAGAATTATGTTTTGAAGTGCAGAAATGTAATTTTTCAGGTAGCTTATTTATTTTTAATATTTTACTCAACCTGAAGCACTGTTTAAGGGTTTCTAAACTGATCCTTACATTCATAACATTAAAAACTGTTGTGCTAGTCTTCAGTAACAGTCCAGCCAATTTAATTTGCCTTTACCACACATAATTTACAGATGATGCTGTGAAAGAATTACTCTACTTGAAATTACCTGAGAGAAGATTTTATTCAGAGAGGAAGTTTCTGTATTTCAACTGAAAGAGTTACTAAGTGGTTAAAACAAGAAGGAAATGGGAATAATTAGAAGAAGAAAAAAAAGCCCACTTACAATAATAACAACAATATATTTACTTTTGCTTTTTCAGACCAAACTATCTCTAGATTCCCTTTGTTGTATCAAATATTTCTATTAACAGAAAAATATGTTTAGCCATTGTGAAGACACAGAATTCAGCCTGAAAACCTAGTTAAGACATAAAAAATTAATTAGGGATTTCATGTGAGCAGTTCTTGTTTTCTCTTTCACTTTTGACAGCATTAAGTATCCTCAACAGAAAACAAAATTCTGAACACTCATCCTGCTTTCTTCAACAGAAAATGTGGCTAAATGAAGTAAAAAGGTATTAGAAAAGGTAGAGAAGACCATTTTGCTCTTGAATCCTCCTCTCCCATGTATACTTGCTGGTGGAAAGACTGAAATATCACAGTCTTATCTTTCACTCAAGTGATTGAATTTTCTGGCATGGAATTTTTGAAACTATTGAGTTTATATTGCCTTCCTTGCCATAGGTTAACAATACTGTTATAGAAGATGAACCCTTTTAGTTTGGCTAAATCACGTTTTACGTGTAATCCTGTCTCCTGTCAGGCTTTCACTGTCTGTTTGTGATTGGTTTTTTCTTTTGTTTGTTTGTTTGGTTGGTTGGTTGGTTGGTTTTTTTCCAAATAAATCTATACAGCAAGGCTAATTGCTCTTTTGTTTTTTTCATTTGCTTTGGAGAATTTAAGATTTAGCATAACCTTGATCAAATTCCACAATTCCCATATTAATCATGGTAAGCTGACAGTACTGTGTAACATTCTAGGTTGATCAAATTCCTCAAAGTATTAAAAACATAAGTTCCAGTACAAATTAAACAGTATCTTAAACTTTTGGGAGGTACTGAGTGCCTTGAAAAATGTTCTATGAATGAATTTTAGTGATGACAGTCTAAATGTTCTGATATACAAGCATTTAATTTTATTTGCATAGTATGAATTTTGAAGTAATAAATATTAATTATTTAGATAATCCTTCTTAATTCACCAAGGGAGGACACCCACCTGAATCCTGTGGAGAACCCCAAGTCAGAGCAGGTGGCTGCACCCAAAGAAGGCAGTGACTGCTGCTGGGACAGGCTGCTCTAGAAGGACTGCATCACATGGGAAGGGACCCATGCTGGAGCGGTTCATGAAGAGCTCATGGTGAACTCATGCCAGGGAAGTTTGTGGAGGACTGTCTCTCGTGGGCGGGACCCCACACTGGAGCAGGTGTGTAAGAGTTTTATGGTTTTTTAAGTTTTGTAAGATTTGGTTTTATTTCTCATTATCCTACTCTGATTTGATCGGTAACAAATTAAATTGATTTTTTCCATAAGTTATGCATGTTTTGCCTGTGACCATACTGGTGAGTGATCCCTCTCTGTCCTTGTCTCAACCCAAGAGCATTTCCTTGTATTTCCTCCTCCCAATCCACTGGGGGGAGGAGTGAACGAGCAGCTGCGTGGTGTTTGGATGCTGGCTGAACCTAAGTCATGACATGTAGCAAGTAGTTACTACACAAAATCTCATTCAGATAAAGCAGTTAGCTTTTTCCCATAGTGTCTGAAATCATTATCCTGGTTCCAGAGTTTAGTAATGTTTTACAGAATCATTTTTAACAGCTAGTTGCTCCTTGCACTTATACTTAAAAACGCACAGTAGTCTCATAAAAGGCAATTCTCCCAACTGTGGAGGTGTCTAATTTAATGAGAGATTTATCAGTTGAAGGGTTTCAAGCAGCAGTATGAAATGACCTCCCTCAGGAATGAAATTCTGACTTTCCTTTAGCACATAAAGTTTAAGCTACAGATCATTTGCAGCACAAGGGCCTGTTTACATTTTTAAATAGAAACCCTACTTATTCACAAATAGTTCTGAAATGGAAGAGGAGTCAAACAATACTAAATATAGACAGAAAAAAAGAGATAGAAATGTGAGACAAAATTAACAGAGACCGATTATTCCACTGGGGGGAAAAAAAAAAGATAGCTGGTTGAATAACAAATTATTAAGACATATTCTTACATAAAAGTTATTTCTGTCATTTTGTAAATGATAAAAGAAAGACTGGTGCTTGTGATTTGTTTTTCCCCTTTCTTTTGATCCTTCTTTGTGTTGTACATGCAAGGGAATAGTGTGCTGCACCCGAACTGGGCTTAAGAGCTCTTTTTTTCCAAATAATGCTGTAACTGAGAAATTAAGAAAGTCTGATGTCAGCTAATTAGCATGTATGGTATAGAAGAATTGATGAAGAAATGGGGCGAGGTATTTCTTCAGCTCAATCCTACCACCTAGACTGAAATTAGTTCTACCTTTCTCTCCTTTAATCATCTGTCAGTTCTCTAGTGGTGTGGAGACATGTCTGATCACTGATTTTGGAGCACAAAACACTAAATCTTGTAGTTTTATGTAGTTTATCATGCTTGGTAAGCTTTTTTATGGCCTTCATTTTAACTATAAAAATAGTGGCTATGTGTCATTGCATCTGTACAGAGAAGCATGCACACAATTACATGAACCATTTAATGGTCCTGGTCACCTTAGCATCTCAAGTAGAAAGAAATTCTAGGACAGGCTGGTTAAAATTCCTCTAAGTTCTCGTATGAATAATAAGAAAAAATATATATATTTACATGTCTAAGGTCAATGAAGAAGGCCAATATGTTATTGTGATAAGTTGATCTTGGCTGGATGCCAGGTGCTCACCATGCTACTTCATTGTTCCCCTCTTCATCAGGACAGCGTGAGGAGAAAATAAGATGGAAAAAAACCTAATGGGTCAAGGTAAAAGCAGCATAATAAAACAAAAGCAAAGGCCATGCATGGAAGCAAAGAAAAGCAAAAGATTTATTCCATACTTCACATCAGCAAGTGATTTCCACCCACTTCCTGGCAAGTACGGCTTCAGTACATGTAGTGGTTGTTCTGGAAGACAAACTTCATAATAACGAATGCTCCCCCTCCTCCTTTGTCTTATCTTTTATTGCAGAGCAGAAGTCAAATTGTATGGAATATCCCTATGGTCAGTTGGGGTCAGCTGTCCCAGCTGTGTCCCTTCCCAATTTCTTGTGCACCCCCCAACCTGCTCACTGCTGGAGTGGTATGAAAAGCAGAAAAGGCCTTGACTCTGTTTAAGCACTGTTCAGCAGTAACTAAAAATTCTCTCTATTATCAACACTGTTTTCATCACAAATCCAAAACACAGCCCCGTACTAGTTACTATGAAGAAAATTAACTCTGTCCAAGCCAAAACCAAATAACTTCTTATCAATGTAAACATTTGGCCCTAGACAATTTCAAGTGACATCTTCCTACAATATGAATTTTTAAATAATTCACAGAGTGAAACACAACAGTCAGTCTTATCTCCTTTAGGTCTAAAAACCAATGTAGTATCCTGAGATATGCCCTATTATCCAAAGATTTGCATTGTGCTTTGTAAATTATCGTTCAATGAAATTGAATTTATCCTTTATCAAGTATTCAACAGATGCTTCTAATACCCATCAAATTCACTGTGTTCAGACTCATATTATTTTAATGTAAAAACTTATAAAATATTTATGAGATAGTGCAACAGTACTTTTAATTATATTTATGTCTTTCTGCTCCATTTAAAATATTTATTACACCATGAGGAGATATGTAAATTTGGAGAGACTGAGAAAGAAATAAAGGAACTTTGTACAGCTTATATAGATTACACCAACATCAATATCTCACATTATTTTATCTAATTAAAGCATATTGTGGAGAGTTAATTGGAAAAATTCTTGTGTTTTTATCTTAGGAGTTGTAAAACCTTTACAAGATTCAACAAAGAAAGGGATTTGGCATTATTCGAGGAGGAATCCATTTGTTTTGAATTCTTTGTTTCTTGAATGTTTGTCTTATGTAAGCAGAGAAGAAATGTATTTAATCAATGATTTTTTTCATATCTGTTTTCAAAGTGTAAAGAAAATTGATTACTTGAACTCTTATATACAGAAATCCCTTCAAAATCTGTCTAAATTCCAGCATCAGCTTGGATTCCATAGTTTCCATATATCTTCTATCAATGTAAGGCAGCCAAAACTAAGGCATATCTCAACACACCCAATCTGCCAAATTAATAGAGGATTTACATTTAGAAATAGATCTCTTCTTTTTAAATCAAATACTCTATTTATGTCCTATAACCGGGTGATTTAAATACCCAAAGAACAGAAGGTGTGTAACAAAAAAAAGCTGATACATTATAGAATTTTTTAGGTTGGAAAAGACTTTTAAGATCGACAAATCCAACCATTAACCTAACACTGCTAATACCACCACTAAACCAAACCCCTAAGAACCTGTCCTTAGGTCTCTTAAATACCTCCAGGGATGGTGACTTAACCACTTCCCTGAGCAGCCTGATCCAATGCCTGAAGAAATGTTTCCTAATATCCAATCTAAACCTCCCCCAGAGAAACTTGAGGCCACTTCCTTTCATGCTATCACTTGTCACTTCGGACAAGACACTAACACCCACATTTCTACAACCTCCTTTCAGGTAGTTGTAGAAAGTGATAAGGTCTTTTCTCAGCCCCCTCTTCTCCAGGCTGAACAATCCCAATTCCCTCAGCCACTCCTCACAAGACTTGTGCTCCAGACCCTTCACCAGCACCGTTGCCCTTCTCTGGACACACTCCAGCAACTCTATGTCCTTCTTGAAGTGAGTGGTCCAAAACTGAACACAGGATTCAAGGTGTGGCCTCACCAGTGCCCAGTACAGGGGGACGATCAATGCCCTTGTCCTGCTGGCCACACTGTTCCTGATGCAGGCCA
Organism: Rhynochetos jubatus; assembly: GCA_027574665.1. Lineage (NCBI taxonomy): Eukaryota > Metazoa > Chordata > Aves > Eurypygiformes > Rhynochetidae > Rhynochetos > Rhynochetos jubatus. Next base: position 18,653,971 of record CM050652.1, read on the forward strand.
GGATAACATCGGCCTTCTTGGCCACTTGGGCACACTACTGGCTCATATTTACCTGCCTGTTGACCAACAGCACCAAGCCCTTTTCTGCCTGGCATCTTTCCAGCCACTCTTCCCCAAGCCTGTAGTGTTTCATGCGGTTGTTGTGACCCAAGTGGAGAACCCAGCACTTGACCTTGTTGGACCTCATACAGTTGGCCTCAGCCCATTGACCTGTCCTGTCCAGATCCCTCTGCAGAGCCTTTCTACCCTGAAGCAGATCAACACTCCTGCCTAACTTGGTGTTATCTGCAAACTTACTGGGGGCGCACTCAATCCCCTCATCCAGATCACTGATAAAGATATTAAACAGAACTGGTCCCAATACTGAGTTCTGGGAAACACCACTTGTGACCGGTCACCAACTGGATTTAACTTCGTTCACTACAACCCTTTGGCCCTGGCTACCCATCCAGTTTTTTACCCAGCAAAGGTGCTCATATCCAAGCCATAAGCAGCCATTTTCTCTATGAGAATGCTGTGGGAAAGGGTGTTAAATGCTTTACTAAAGTCTGGGCAGACAACATCCACAGCCTTTCCCTCATCCACTAAGCAGGTCATCTTTTCATAGAAGGAGATCGGGTTGGTCAAGGAGGACCTGTCATTCATAAACCCATGCTGATTGGGACTGATTTCCTGGTTGTCCTGTACCCTGCTGCATGATGACACTCAAGATGATCTACTCCATAACCTTTCTCGACACTGAGTTCAGACTTACTAGCCTGTAGTTCCCTGGATCGTCCTTCTGGCTTTTCTTGTAGATGTGCATCACATATTGTCTTATCTCCAGTCAACTGGGACCTCCCCAGATATCCAGGACTGCTGATAAGTGATGGAAAGTGATTTGATGAGCAGTTCCACCAGCTCCCTTAGCACCCTTGGATGGATCCCATCCAGCCCCATAGACCTGTGGGTGTCTAAGTGGTATAGCAGGTCCTTAACCATATTGCCTTGGATTGTGGAGCCTTCATTCTGCTCCCCATCCCTGTCTATCCGCAGGGGAGCTGGGTACCCAGAGATCAACTGGACTTACTGTTAGACTGAGGCAAAGAAGGCATTGAGTACCTCACCTTTTCCTCGTCCTTAGCCACTATTTTTCTTCCCGCATCCAATAAAGGATGAAGATTCTCCTTAGCCTTACTTTTGTTGCTAATTTATTTGGAGAATTTTTTTTTTTCCTTCTGCATCAGAGACCAGATTAACTACTAGCTGGGCTTTGATCCTTCCAATTTCCTCCCTGCAAAACCTCATTAAACTTGTAGTCTTCCTGAGTTGCCTGACCCTTCTTCCAGAATTGTGACTGGTCCCTTGTTCTTCTAGCAGAACAAAAAGAAGATTAAACATATATGAGCTACCCCACTCTATGAAGTTTTGGGTAGCAAGTGAGTGTTACAGCCATGAACAGGGTTACAGAATACTGAAATGATGCCTAAGGGAAGGCTGAGCTAAGAAAGTGAAAGTCAGGGCAGAACATACTGAAGTTGGGAAGCAGGAGGTGACATTAGAAAGAACCAGAATTAGAGATAATCTGGAGCAGCAGGAAATGGAGTTAGAAGTACAACCAAGAAACAGGGCAAAAGTACATAACCTAACTCTGTTATTAAGATATCAGGATGCCTTTTTGCACAGATACTTACTTGATATCAGCCCAAAGATCAAGAGGTTTTACTTGCAGCTACACCATTTTCAAGTCAAGCTTCCATGACCACTGGACACTTTCCATGACTGCTGGGCACTGTACTCTGGTAGTAGATAAAGACTCAATCCACTGTAATTTTTTTTTCCAATGTAGAAAAGCCAGAATGCGAGAACTTTAATACACATCTTTCTATTACACCCCCATCTTAGATGGCAAGATAAAAATGAAGGTTTTAAAAAAATCAATTGCATCCTACATTCAACAACTTGGCTCAAGTGTTTGTTGCTTGATATGATTGCATATGACTAATTCAAACATTTTGCTAAAACACTGAGGCTTTTTCTTCTGAAACCTGTTTGTTTTGAGATCAGCTGTCAAAATGGGAAAGATATGCCAACTGAAGTGATTGTTTAAATTTTTCAATTTTTCCTAGAGACTTGTCATTATCCTTGACTAGCTTCTTTTTTTTCTTTTTTTTTTTTTTTTCTTTTGAGACTGAACAGGTTCAGTTAATTCAAGTAGAATTAATTGGAAATAGGAACATGCTGTCAAGAAAGTGATCTAAAAAAATCCTCTCCCAGAATTCTTGGAATCAAGAAACACTTCAAAGCAAATAGATTCTCCTTACAAATAACACAGAATAGCAGAATGGTTTGGGTTGGAAGGGACCTTAAAGTTCACCTAGTTCCAACCCCCCTGCCATGGGCAGGGACACCCTCCACTAGACCAGGTTGCTCCAAGCCTCATCCAGCCTGGCTTTGAACACTTCCAGGCATGGGGCATCCATAACTTCTTTGGGCAACCTGTTCCAGTGCCTCACCACTCTCTCCGTGAAGAACTTCTTCCTGATATCTAATCTAAATCTCCCTGCTTTCAACTTAAAACCTTTACGCATTGTCCTGTCACTACAGGCCCTTGTAAAAAGCCCCCCCCTCACCAGCTTCCTTGTAGGCCCCCTTCAGGTACTGGAAGGCTGCAATAAGGTCTCCTTAATATCTATAACATCTCTAGTTATTTATATTGGAAGCTTAATGGATGTGGATTGCAAAAAAAACCGGTTTTATTTTCAAATTAAAAAAAAAATATGAAAAATGGGAAAAGAAAGGACAAAGGAATTGGTCTTTATAAGCAAATTTTACAGTAAGCCAGAAAGACCTGAAACTAGACAATAATTATGTGAGTACAGGATATCTCAAAGAAGAATAATCCATGTGAGGTATTAGGAAACATAAAGTGCTAAGTCAACCTCATTCTAATTTGCATATTACTGGCATTTTAAATTATATCAATATATTCAGTCTATATTGACCAGTCTGAGAGGTGACTGACAGTTTGTTTCACTGAATTAAATTGTTTCATCCAAATGCATGTGTCTGTACTCACTAGTAGAAGTAAAAGCATCTCTCCAAGTCTTCAAGCTTCCAAACCCTGGTGTTACCTCTGTATTACATAGCAACACTCCCAGAAGTAGTAGCTCTCAGGACAGCCCTAAGAAATGCCCTTCAGAAATGTTATTCTGAAGGATCTTGACTGGGGAGAGAGATCACTGAGTAAAGAAGATCTTCAAGACATCAGAAATTTTCAAGGAAAAATGAAAAGGACTCTGCAGCACTGCTTGCTTTCACCTGCCTCTGTGTCAGAACTTATTCTGCTGGCACTAGCTCTTACACAAGTGCCATTGTTTGTATTCTGCCCCTGTATCAGGAAACTAAGAGTTCTGAGTATATACTAAATACTAGTAATAACTTCCTTTAATGGGTAGAAACTGGATATCCACCAGAGGCTGCAAAACCATTTCCTCTTTGCCTTTTGATCCACATTGATTTCCCTCCTTCCAGTCAGATAAAACACACTTCAGGATCAGGTAGTGTTTATATGTGTTTATGATGCATCAGAGCTCTTTCCCCCTCTGAAAATCAAAAGCGTAAGATGTGCCTATTCTGCAGTTCTGACAGGTGATGTCAAAAACAGTGCTTTCTCCAAAAAAAAAAACAAAAACAAAAAAAAAAAGGAGAAAGGGAAAGAAGCAGTATTTAGCACAATGTTTAAGTTAGTCATATGCTATTATCTCAAGCAGAATGATCTCGGGCCAGTTTAATGAGGGTATGTTACAATTGACTTTGAAAGGATTATTTTATACTCTTGAGTCTCCTCTGATGTAGCGCTAATAGAGAGCTGTCTGGGTACCTGAGTTTTCACACATCTTTCAGCTCAACCAGAGATTCAAAAGCTAAATCAAACACCTTGGGACATCTGGAAGGACTTGGAATGCATACAGCAGTGAGCTAATTTCTGATCAGGACGTTTTTGTTCCCATCTTTAACAATATTGATAATGCTCCTCATGCAATCTCTGTTGACATTATTCTTCCAACAATTACACAATCATTGCAGTACATGTTATTTATATTAGGTAAATATTACTAATTTTACTGTTTCAGAGTGCAGCAGTATCATAGGAAACGAAGGGATATTCATAGTAATTGTGGTGCCTTGTCACTGCAGTGTCAGAGCTCCTTACAGTTTTGAGTATATTGAACCTCACATCATGTTTTTTGATATGGAGTAGGAAACTGCAATGAGTGAGGAGGGATGATTAAGTTTGTCCAGTCTCTTCTCTGGGGTCTGCATGTGTATTACAGACTAACAAATACTTGGATAAAAAGTGATTCAGCAAGAGGAACAAATATTAGGAGTCAGGATTTCCTGTAGAGTGCTTTCAACACTGGCTCAGGACAACATTCAGTTTTGTTCACTCTCCCTCCGATCCTGTGAATCTACTTAAAGCTGCACCTAGAGTGTCAGTTGGACACTACACTGTGGTCTGATAGATCTGTTCTCCTAAGGAAAAGTGACTGACTGCTGCAACATGGAGTGAGTCCTGTTCCACCAGACACAGTGTGATCACATTTCTCCAGTCCTTGCACTGAGTTTCATGGTGGAAGTTAGGCAGCTCTACAAGACTTCAGCCAAGGTGACAGATGCACTGTTATGCAGTTCTGAAGACCCTCTCCATGGTCTTGTAATTCATCTGTGAGTTGAAATTTCAAACAAAAGCTCTTTTTCTGTCTGAGGAGCATGTGAACCTAGGAGCAAAAGGGTGACGCATAGCTATTTGCAGAAAAATAGTATGTACCTCTGCATATAAGGTGTATGTCTGTGAGTGAATCTGGGAATCCCCAAGGAATATATCCTGAATTTTCATTGGCAGGTCCCAGAAAAAATAAAAGTTCAACATATTCCCCCATGCAGGTTTTGATGACAGGGTTTAGGATATTTTTACTATGACTACCTGTCATTTCCATTTGCATGAGTCCTTCAGTGTTGAGGCCGTTTTTGGAAGGATTTTTCATTTTACATTTAATGCTGATGAGGCATTTCTGCAAGGCAGACATGATACATGTCCCAGATTGTAGTTATATACAGAGGAATCTGAAATATGCATCTTAATCATACCCTAATGGTTGAGTGATGAACTTTAAATACTGTTAGTTGTATTGTTAGATTCCAAGGCTTGTTTTTGCAAAGCATTGAATTTCATTGCTTAATGCATCTGTAATCTCAAATAAAGCATTATGGTATTTCTAAACATTCATTTCAAAGTGTTATATGATTTCCTCAGTTGGGCAGTTCATTCTTTAAAACATATTAATCCCAGCAGTTTGGGAACACAAAATGTCTAGAGCCTCACATTCATTGGCACAACTGTGGCTGGAAGAACAGATTGCTCAGAGCCTCTTAACTTGATCCTGAGATTGCCAGATTTGCCAAACTGGCCCCCGGTATCAACTGTAACCACTGAAACGCTCTCTTGATTTGTCCAATTTGTTACTGGTCCTCAAACAAGCACGCAACTATCAGGGGATTAAAAATGCATTTAAATTCTGGACTAAGTGCACCTAATGTTGGAAAATCAACAGGAAAAAGTTGTTATTGAAATAAATCCCTTGTTGACAAATTTGTAGCTTTAAGAACAATCTACATTTCTCTGGCAGGTACAGTGTAGCTTTATTGTACCAATAAGAAATCAAATGCAACTAAAAAATTTAAGACCTAAATCCACATGGCAAGTGTGTGACTGACTTTTCTTTCTTACTGCTCTAATTAGCTCAAGCCTGAAAATATAGGATAAAACACTTCTTGATATTAGTGAACTTTACTGGAAGACCTGCTTTAGTGGTACATATTACCAGGATTTATACAGAAATACTGTGGTGGAATTTTATATTTTGGTAGTAAAATTTTATGGTTTGGTTATAGAGTGCTCCATATTTTATTATCTATTAATCCCTTCTGTCCTTCCAGCCTGCATAAGAATAGGGGCTACTCCCTCCTGGTGATCAGTTAAGGGATATTAAAAGCAACAATTTCATTCTAATTCCTTAGAAGAGCTAGACCTAAATTCAGGGTTGAAACACAGTGTGAGATAGTTTCTGATGTCCTTATGCCTTCACACTCTTTTGCATAATGCTATTTATGCTTTTATCACTTGAGTCAGCCATAACTATTATGCTTTCTGAAAATCAGCTTTGCTGACTGAAATCACAGTAGAAAAGAGTTCTTGATTTTGATGCTTGCATAAGTAGCATTTGACATTTCTAAGGCATGTTAGTACCTGAACCTGCTGAATGCTCTTTGAATGAACATAAATGGAGGGAGTGTTGCAGAAGCACTGAAAGATCAGCCTTGTTAATGAGCAATGCCTCACTGACTCTGCCTTGATTAATGTCAAAGACTGCTGATCAAAACTCTCTCTCATCTTCTCTTACTGACTAATTTCTAAGTATCAATTAGAAAAGTCTCATGAGGAAGGATTAATAAAGGGGTGAAATTCTTCCTGATAGAGAGGGTCAATCACAGAGCCTCTGATTCACCTAAGCCTTCAAAATGGGACTTGAGTGGGGATTAAATTGAAGAGGTAACTCAGAAGAACCCTCTCACCTAAAATTTGCTATATCTATGTATTTTCTTTGCACTCATTCTATTTCCTCAGTTATTCATGATTTTCCTTCAGAATACATGACAGACAAGTCCTACAAAGGTAATTGTTCCAGTCGCAGCAGAATTTATTACAGGATTTTGGATTTTTCCCATGACATCTCCCTTATTCTCTTTTCCTTTTCCAGCTAGAACAAATATAGGATGAAAAGGCCTTGGTGAAGATCCAATTAAATATTGAGAATACATCAAAACAGAAAGATTTCTTTTTCTTCTCTGGATACATTGTTTTCTTCCAACCTTAAGTTCTTTTCAGGTTCCTTTCTCTGTGCATTCATGACAGATACCTGAGAAACCTTGAGAAGACTTACAGTAGTTCTATTTTCATTGAATCCCTACATTTGTTTTGAAATGCAGGTGGTATTGCTGAGGAGCAAGGAAAAGGATCTTCTCTTTCAACACTAACTCTTCTGGTGAGAAGACAAACAGAAACAAATCATTCTTAGCTCACAAAATATATCTTTAAATGGCCATTCAAATATGCTTCCCTTTTCCTGTGTATTGCTGATTGGCAGGTGATGAGCAGAACCATCAATTCATTTGGGTAACTGAAGGAGAGGCAAAGTAACACCAAGTGACAGTCAGAGGACTGAATCCTGATGCCCTTTGGCTATGTGGCTAAGGTAAGGAAGAAACATTTGCCAGTGGCCTGAGATATTTGGGATGAATGAAAGCCACTCCTCCCTGTTTGTGATTATTACCTTCCTCCTCAAAGAAGAGGGCATAAAAGGTGGAGAAGATGCACAGTCATGTGGAGGACAAACAAGGCAGAAAATATTGTGTAAGAAACATATTCTCGGAAGAAATGACTCACAAAGCAGCCAGTGTGCATCAAAATAGTGGGCTGGGAAAGAAATGCCGTGCTCTCTGCATGTTTGTAAATACCGGGCTCAATAAAGGTAGTTAAGAAGAGTTTTTGGAAAGAGAATATCAAAGCACTTCTACAGAGCTTTGTCAAATCGCTCCACTTATTCCTATTATTTCTTGTCTCTGGTCTTTCTTGCTCTCCTTCATGCACCTTCTGGGCTTTTATCTTTTTCTTGCTGCCCAGAGCTTGAGTTTGATTGTTTCTATGCCTGTTGCACTTCCTTCAGATAATCTGGTCATTTATTCACTTTGGTTTTCTCTTACCTAGCTTTTGGAATACTCAGTTTGCAAACTGCTATTACTGTGTATCTAATGAAATTGTCATGACACCAAATAGACATTGCAGAGTGTCCTGGAAAAGTTGGTTGTTTCAAAGAAGAGAGAAAATGGGTGGGCAGCAGATGCAGGATTAATATGTTCTATTTCAACCACTTCCATTTACCAGTGTACAGTCTTTGCATACGGAACCTGAATGCAAGTTTGTTCAGCCATCACAATGTTGTTAAGAGCAAAAGCTTTTCTCACCAATGTCTTCTGGGGCACTACTTCTTATTTCTTCTTTCCAAAACAACCGGATGCTTTTTATGCCCAGCTCTCCTAGCAGAAATTTCTAACTCATAGTTCAAAACCCCTGAGCCAAATGTGTCCCTAGTGTAACTCCATAGCCTTATATCTGGCCCTCTGTGCTTGAAATCACTTTGTGACACATTCAGACTCCTCTTTGTTCTACACTATCTGGCATTCTTCAGGAACTATTGCACACAGGGATATTTCCTGCTAGTAAGCTCATGCCAACCTTCTGAAGTACTTGGCAGTAGCAGAGGATCATTTGTAGAATTAGTAGCCCACTTTTATGTGTTCACTTACAGCATTATTTTGCTAAGTGGCCCATTCTTCGAGAAAACTAAGCAGAGCACAATTCTACTCTTTGTTACAACAACTCAGCATTACTGAAACATTGCTACTGAGCATAAATGGAACGCTAAGAAATGTTAAGAACTGTGCCATGGAAATTTTAAGACACTTTTTTTTTTTTTTGTCTTCTCAGACATACTGATCTTCTGTTTAATTTATCCATGCAGCACAAAGGAGGCTGATTTATTCCTCTAGAGAAATCTGCCTAATTCCATTTGTGTAGGAACATTCAGAGACAAAATTCAATCTTTTATGCTTTAGAGATCTAACCTGCTTTCATTGTAGGAGTGATTGTGTACATATTCCATAAAATAAGAGAGAACAGATTTCTCTCTTTTTTAATATTGCTTTCAAAATAATCCAGTCACCCATTACCAATTCTTAATAGAAAATTTAAATTTCACTTAACATTTGAGTGCTGTACACATAATGAATGTTGCTATAGATCTGCAACTGATACATAGAAAGGTATTTGTTCTAGAAATACCATAATGAAGTACTAGACTTAGTTTTATAGACAAAAAGACAAATAAAAATGGATTTCTGGAAAGTTAGAAGTTCTAAGGATCTCATCTTACCATCCTAGTGCAGGAAATAATATCGTTGGTAGAATGGAATATTGATATCACAAAAATTGCAAAGCTGGGTCTTCAGCTAAATTGCTCACAACAGAGAAATTCAGTGCAATGCACATGAAATAACAACATTAAGTGTGATGCCTGGTGTTTTCTGAAAATGTCCCCAAATTAATCAAATGACTATAAAATGGTGTCTGCTTGCATACATTTCCTACCATTTGCCTCATGCTAATTTTCTTCTACTGTGAATGAGTCAAGGCAACCATTAGCCACATGATTATGGGAAGAGATTTTCATAAGCAACTAAGCTGGTTTCAGTGGGAGTGGCCTTATTCAGTATACGCACAAAAAATTCTGAGAGTTAGATATTTTTTCAAGAGTAATACACAAATATCATAACTATGCATGTAGATTACTCCATTACTTATTGGTGGGAAGTATTTTATTTCCCATCAGAGTAGAATTTAAGATCCATCTGTATGCATATTTTTTAAAAATATATTTTTATTAATCATCATTTCTTGGCTAATTCTTTCATGCCTGCTCTATTATATTTTATTTTTCACCCATAGAATAACTGGAAAGTTCCCAAATGCAGCTGCATGTTAAAAAGAAGAAGATTGTTACTATTCAAGGATCTTCAATCCTTGTGACAAAGTATATAATAAAAAAAAAAAAAAGAATCAATTCCTCCTTAAGATTATGACTGTTGCTTTCTTGCTATTGGTTGGCTTGTGGAGTGGTTTATAAAATTAATGACAGTATTAGACATTGTATGTAATTAGAGGAAATTCTCAATCCTTGATTAATTATGAATATTAACCTAAAAGAATATTTTAAAGTATTTCCATAGTAATTTTATTTCTAAATTCATGAAGTCTTTCATATTTCACTCTGCAGCCACATGGCAACGCTGAATAACTACTTGTTTTCCAAATCAGGACATCAGCTATTCAGTTTGGCTTTGTAAAATTTGCATTTATTTATTTTACATTTCCTTCAGCCTCCACAGCATTTACAAAACCCTGATCTCCAAGAGTAGAGCTCCAAAACAGGGAAACAAGATTATCATTAATAATTTCCTCCCCTGAAGAAGCTGCTTGGGACACAAACCTAATTAATTCCCACAACATTTCCCATGACAGAGTTTACTTTACAAACCAATCCCTTCCAGACCTTTTTCATCTCTGTCTGTTATGATACTGAACTGTTCTGTAGACCCATTCTGCCTCAGTCAACTATAGGAAAGTGGGTGGGTTTATTATCTCTACTGTCTCCATCTCATTAGTTCTGCACCTTACTAAGTAGTCTGAATGCAGACTTGGGTGTGGATTAATTTAAAATAAAACTTCATTATAAGTGACAAATGCAGTGAAATAACCACCCGGGAATACAAGCGCAAAAGTGGAGGCCTGTCTGTCTGAGCAAAATCAGGAAAGGCACTCTGCCCAAGGCCCATGTGAGAAATACATGGCAAATATGTCTACTTATTTATATCAGTAGGACTTTGATAGGACATTTTTTCCCATGAAAAAAAAAGTTATTTTTCACCTCAGTAGTGTCACAATGTTAAGTTTCATAAAACAACTAAAACACTGACACCAGCCATTTCATGAAATGCCTGACACTTTTAGGCATTTCATATAATGACTCACTGAAACAGTTAAATAGCATAATAGAATGCCTATAATTCCAAGAATGACTTTCAGTCATATTATGAAATGAATGATTTCACAAGATGATTGCAAGGTATTTATAAAATCTTCACTGTAAGCTATGAAACAGGTGCTGTAAGCTGGGAGTTTGCCAGTCAGCTTTCCAGGCCAAAGATAAATTGCTTTAGTGAAGAGGTATCATAGATTTGATGAATTAAGAGAATTAAAATGTCTCTTTCATGATTTAACCTGATGTACCTTTAGTAGAAGAACACATTTCAAACAATAACAACAGCAACAACAAAAGTTATTGCACCCAATAATTTTTAAGAGAAAATAAACACTGTTATGGTCCAGGAATCTGGCTAAATTATTTCTGGGAAAATGCATTTTGGCTGAAATTTACTGTTTTGAAGAAGTAAAAATTTTCATGAAGCTGTATGACTTTGAATGAAATTTTCAGCCAAAAGTTTCCTAGTCACTTTTAAGGTCTATGTGTGTAAATGTGTGATAGGAGAGAAAGCACAAGAACTTCAGGTCCAACTTTTCTAAGAAGGAATTAATGGCATGAGACATATTCATTTTTGCTAAGCATATATAGCAAGTTCTGTCTTCATTCCCATGTGGAAAATCAAATATGTTTAACATTCTAAAGTTACCAGAAAGCAGAATACATATAGTTCTGTACATTTACACCACTTACTCAAAATTTTAAAACCCTATCTCAGTGTCATCGCTGCAGTAAGGCTGGTATTAACACATCTGAGTGGAGATTGATCTGGTCAATGTGTTTGGAAGGGGTGCATTTTATGACATACTATTTTTTAGAGAAAATCTGATTTGGAATGTTTTCAATTGCTTCCTTAAAAATGTTTATACCTTTTAGATACTGTTACTCTGCAAAAGTCATAAAATCAAACCTTTTAATCAGTTTTAATTGATATTCAAAAGCCTCTGATCTGTTCATATTAAAATAAAACACTAAAAAGTTGGTTCTGAATATCTACAACAACACTATTCTCTTGCACTAGAATAGTTGCATTGATTTCAATAGAAGTACACCGGCATAAAAGTGGAGTAACAGACTAGTAAGCATGGCCCCTTGTGTTTAATTATGTGTTAGAAAATCTATTTTGGATCTTCCTTTTTAATAGGACTTCCTATCACAGCATAAAGAGTCAATGAAAGGAAGATCCATACTCTGAATGAGGAGTTCTGTAACTAGCAGCAGGGATAGAAATAAGCTGTTTTTTAAAAGGTATATTGCTGATAACAGTGTGGAAGATGTTCTTCCCGTTCCATGGAAACAAGTGAGAAGGAAACCTACCAGTCTTTTCATGAAAAAAATAAGCTTTAACAAGATAAAAACATATTAGGGATATGCAAGAATTGTAGATGATACATCCAATGGATAATATTTTAATTTACCTCTGGGCAAATTTAATAGTACAGTTTAATGTTTACATTTAAACATTACTTGCATGAGAAAAGGGAACATTTTAAAACTTGAAAGAATTTTGCCTAGGTAGATATATATAATGCATTGGTTTTGTAACCAATGGGAAGAACAGAGGTAGCTATTGAAAAGCTCTTATGATAGTAATTTATATATCTGTGTAAGAATAATATGGCAGAAAGATAACTGAGACCTATAAAGATAAGTGCAAAACCGTATCAGATCACATCCAGATAAGAGAGGAAGCCTGAGTTGTTTGCGATGTTGTCATAACCCAACAGCAATGTAGTCTTATTAAAAGATTGCATGGTTTTTTTTGTAAAGCTCTTACCAAACAATGTTTATTTTTATATGATAATGTTTTCCTTCAGATGTAAAACTTTATGAACAAAAATTACTACTCCATATCTGCTTGTTCTCAGTAAGTTGCTGATACTTCACTGTACCCAATTAGATTTCTTGATAGAACTGTTTTCTTAGTGTGACAGAGTTGTGACTAATATTACTATTCTTGGTAAGGTATTATTAATAGCACAGTACACATATACAGCCTTATTCACTTTTAAAAGCTCACATCTTTGGTTCATAATGTTGCCAGCTCTCTCCACATCTTACTCTTATTGTATTAAAACTCATATTTAAGATAAGCTTACATTTTTGTTAAAAACAAAGGAAAAGAAAAATAATTAAACCAACATACTTCAGATATTAGAATATTAGTGAATTGAATATTAAAACTATATGAGAACATTTCTGTACCTTTTTCTTTATCTACAGGGAGTTTCTACTGGGATATTATCTTCATCAGTTTATTTAACAGATATTAAAGATGATAACCCCACCATTTATGGGGAAAATCAGTACTTTAGAGGATTTGCCCTTCCTCAGATAACTAAATTCCATCATAGACACCTAAATCCACTTTTGGATGAGGCTGCATGCCCAACAACTCATGCATATTAAATTTCTCTTTTGGATTGTTCAACCTTTTCTTTGCTTGAAACACATAAGTCAATCAATCCTTGTCATCAGACTTCCTGGAAATCTTCAGAGTTTTGGTGTGCTCCCTTTTACTTATCTGTCCTGATCATTATTACTGTCTGAAGGACATCTCTTCCTCTCAGGGACCATGTGATAACAGCACTCAGGTCTGGAATCTTACACTGACATTGATGGTCTCAAGAATACACTTGGGACTGAACAGGGTATGCTGTTACACTGATGTAGCTATAGGCCAGATATTTGTATAAGGTATCTCTTGTCATTATAATGCCAATATAGTTAACTTTTTACTACTAATTTAATTGGATGACTGTATTTTCAGCCTTCTAACTAAGCACTACCACAATTCTTCATTTATCAAACCATTACTTTTTTGAGGAGGTGTCACATGTAATGTTTGACATGTTAAGTAATTTCTTAAACTCTTCATTCTCTCATTTCTTTCTCAGTAGGAAATGTGTTTGTGTACTACACCTTTCATTTTCATCATACTATATGTAAAGAAACAAAGCTAGTACAACACATGCTCAAAATAAATGCATGATTGAAACCAGCCATAAAAGTAAGCAGCCATTTTGGGTTGAAAACAAGTTTAAATTTATTTTTTAGGAAGACCAGATTTCCACATATAGCCAATGCTCTAAGACCATAATTATTTCCCATCTTCTCCTGCACAAACGTAGTTTCTTTCTCAGTCTTATCCTACATATATTGTTCATCATGTTGCCTGGCTGCATAATAGTACCTACTTTTAAACTTTCTCCTGTGGGATCTGAAAAAATATCCTCTTTTTACAACCTGGACATATCTGCCACAGTCTTCTGTGCTTAAAAGTTTGGCTTCAGGGTCTTTAAATTGATCCAGGACTCAGAGTAATTTCAGTGTTTTACCTGCTTTAGAGATCTCAGTACACAGATTTTTGATAATTTAAAAAAACAAATGACATGGGTGTTGCTCTAGCCATAGTTTTTTAAATGTTCACAGTAGGGCTGGTGTCTTATCTGCCTGTTTACATTCTTATAAGCCTGCAAAACTCTGAGCCTTAAGACAGAACTGCTCTGCTTAAGCTCATTGTACCTGATGTAGCTTTCATATACCAAGCTAGGTGCTAGATAGTCATTCTTCACTGTCAGGCTGAAATGGTTGACATAAAGGAGTGGTATAGAGTTTTCAATCACAAACTGGGATATGGGCATTAGGACCCAATTTGTTATACTTGATAGCCCTAAGTGCACTTTGCTATTTACTCAGCCTATAAATATGAAACTTCTGTCTTTCTTGATACAGCACAATAGCTGCTTTAGTTAACTTAGAGTCTCCAGAAGACAAAGTGGTTACATTACTTTCATAGGAAATTTTTCTTCATTTTCACTGACTCTGACAACCACTGAGCACCTAGACCCAACGATATGAACTATTTAGGCCTGAAAGATTTAATAGACTACTACTTTTCCTGCTACTTTGGTTTAAGGGAGGACTCTGATCATGATCATTTCACTTTTCACCCCACAAGAAAGTAAACATGCTAAATGAAATATATTTATATATGATAAATGGAGAAGAAACAAACTACATGGAAGAAATCAGTTTTCTGAACCTCTAAATTAAATTTTTAAAATTAATTTAGAAGACCAGACTTTGCTTCTCTTCCTTATTTACTAGGTGTCATGTTTTGAAACAGTTCTATCAGCAGACTCCATCTTTTGAGACGATACAAGAAAAAATCAGAATAATTTTCCATAGCTTTCATCCTATTCCAGAGAGCAGAATTATTTCTCTCCCTTTAGTGTGAAATTTTCTGTTTAGGAGAGGAATACCCTTCCTTGCTTCTGTTCCCAGAGGAATAGGCAAGTCTTTAAAAGGAGTACAGTTTCCGCTGCCTTATTGCTGTCACACTTTGAAGATGTTTTCTACAGAGGACTGCATCTGTGAATGGAGAAAGGGTTATATTTCTTTCAAAATTTGGGTTTACTGCAGATGGAGAGAGGAATTTTAATTTAGAAACAGGGTACTCATTTGGTCTTTTGGCCTGTGCTGAAAGAAGACACAACTTTTACACCTTTTACAGAGTTGTTGCATTGATTTCCTTTTCTGAAAAAGGTATGATCAGTAACTTTTATTCTGGTGTAGATATAATCAAATCCCTCAGCGATTTGTGGGTAGCCTGTCAGTGCTCTATACCTCAAACATCTAAAAAATCATAGTTAAGGTTAATATAAACCACACCTAGTGAACTACCTGCTGCAGGATCTCTATAGAGTTTTGTAATATTGTTGTCTAAAGATTGAAAAAACCCCACAGCACCTAAGAATAATTACCTAAATTTCTACATCAAAATTGCATTTATTCTGAAGAAAGGAGTGTAATACTTCAGAGATTTTCCAAAATGTTGTTCTAGTGTCTAGCCTAGTATTATGTAAAAGTCTGGTGTTGTGTAGGCATATACTGTAATGGCACAGAAGTTACCACTCCGCAGGTAAACAGTAATCCGTCCACTCTGAAATATTATGTCCAGCAGTAGTCCCTTTAACGCTAGATAATTTAAGGTTTAGGTACACTACGGAGTTATAATTAATTATAAAACCTTTCCTGTCTCTGTTGATCTCATTTTGTTCAAGAACCTAACTGAGATGGTAACACTGATGTATACATGTCTTCCTTATACTGTTAAGTGACACAGAAAGCTGTAATTCACATTTCACGTGTGTTAAATGACTGATGGAAGCATCTATTAATCCCTGTTTGCTACAACTTCACAAGGGTGGGTACGTTCTGGATTTGAAGTCTCAGTTAGGTGACATGAATTCAAGTCTGTATGTCCATAAGGTTCACATTTCTTTACTATAATTTGCCTTTGACAGCTGCTAGCTTCTCATATTTACATTATTATTGAATAATTAATAGCAGAAGTTCTTCAGCTGATCTAGTGAGAAGCTATCATTCTGTCCCAGTATCTTTTTTTTTTTCCTTCTGGGTCATCCTAAAATGATGTGACTTACGCAAAGTGGGCAGGAGAGCCCACTTGAATATCACCTTCAATTTGCAAGTAAAAGAGATTATTGGGGATTACTTCCAAAAATCCCCCTCTGACTGTACTGATGGGAGAACAACTGGTTTCATTGTTCTGACAGCAAGTCAAAGCTCAGATCCACCTGTGTTGCTGACAGGCCAAGTCAGGACTAGGTAATTTACTAATAATTTCCTAATCAAATTACTTACTGTCACTCATTAATCACCATTTACAATACTTAGAATATGTGTTCATGAATAGATTTTTCTAATGTTTTCTGGTTAGGAGCTTGTGTTCCTGAGAATCAAATATGTAGATACCTTGTAATATTAATCTTAGATTCTGGTATTGCTAACAATTCAATGAAAAAAGAAATGAAAAATTCACAGATCTCATATTTTAATTTCTTTACATTGTTGTGAAATAATTACACAGCAGAAAATGGCATTCTTTAAAGAAACTGCTCTTTTTGGGGGTCTGAAAGGAGCAAAGGTAATGTATTTTGTTTATTTAGACTCCAGTTGCTTAAATGAGGAGGTTATAAGCTGTATCCCCTTTCTTTTTTCTTTTTTAACCCTTATAACAGTCCAATGCAAATTTGATTACATCTTTCAAATTTGATTACATCTTTGATATAATGAGCATGATACACAGAACGAGTTGATTTAAAATAACATGAAACAAATAGAAGTGACAGTGACACACTGAGAGAAGACATCACAAATGTAGCATTTCTCTAGACAGAATACAAGAAATATTAGAAGAAGAGAATCTACTTTTGTTCCCTCTCAGAGAAAGAATGGAACATGAGTTCATCCCTTAATACCTTGAGAATACACAAAGGTGGGGATTGCTATGAGAACTCTAGAAATAAGCTTGAGCAGCAGTTTGTGCTTATCAGACACCAGAGAATCTGGTCCCTGTACAAAGTTCTCTCTCTTACTCCTCCTCCTACCCTTGTGAATTCTCTGTTACCTGAGAGTAATTTATGATGCATTGTAACCATCAACAAGCACAAATCCAGTAGAAATATGGTTTCATTATTTTTGTACAGAAAATTTCTTGCTGTTCCTCTGGAACCATTTGTTTATAAACCCAAATTTTTACATCTGTGGACTTTAAAATTAAAATCACTACTGAAATTTCAGCCCAGGTTACTGCCAAATTTATTCAGAAGCATAAGCATCTACAAAACAAAATCTATTAGCCCTCCATGGAATGAGCAGTCATCTGATCAGTCCTGGTGGAACATTCTTGCCAGTTGAAATTTTAGATGAATGGAGAATGTTTTCCCCAAAGTACTTTTCTCTCCCCGTTAAACCAAGTACAAGGAGCTAGCCTCTGGTTTAGAGTCACCAGCCCTGCAATCCAGATATGAAGACCAAATTTGATGATGCAACTAGAAGTGTAGTGATCAAGAAAGACGAAAATACAAATTTGGTAACAAGTCAATTTCTCATGCAGCATATGAATGTGCCAAGAAAACCTATATATGTTACAGAAGTTCAGAGGACAAACATAAGGCTGTATGAATCTTGATTTCTAAGCATTCAGCTGTTTATCCTCATATATAAGCAGGCTTCTAATCATTAATTTATCATGAAATCCAAGAGGGAAGGTTTATTCCTGTGCAAAGGTTTATTCCTTGTTCTGTTCTTGTATTTCAGAGTATTTCAAAATAAATAGATGTTCTTCAAAGACTGCAGCCAAGTAATTAATTTTTTTAACAAGCTTATTAGTTTATTGACTTATGTTGAAGTTGGCTTCTCAGTTATTATATTTCATTCATGGAACATTATTTTTTGAAGAATGATAGGATGATTAGTGTCATATTAGAGTGTCATCACTGCAATGTTATAGTTAAGGGTTTGTCAGCATTTACATTTCATATCCCTTTGGTTCAATGGTTTCTTATAACTTAGGTATTAAATGAGGTTTTCACTGCTGGTCTATGAGTCTGTCTCTCAACAATTTATAAAATTATTTCTGTAAGTTTCATTAAGGATAAAAGAACTTGTATTATTTTTGCAATTTTTTATATAACCAAATATATTTTTGATTAAAGCTACACTTCAAACAGTATTTTAAAGGAATAAACAAGTTTTTAAAGAAAAATATCTAATATGCATGATAAGGATTTGGATACTTCATATAATAAGGGGCATAATTTGTCTTTTCCTTTGGATGTATCATGGAAAACATGTAGCTTGAGGTAACTTTAAAATTGCCAACATCATTATGATAAAGACCAATGTATAGTTAATACCACTTCAGAGAAGATGAAAGCCTTCAACACATACACAAGAGTAGGTTACCTTATCTTTGATAGCACATCTAATCTAAAATGGTCTTGGTTCCTGACTAATATATTTACAGTTTCTTGAATTTCTGCAGGCAAGAGAAGAAAATTTTCTATATGCTCCAGTTCCCTCTCATTCTCATGAAAAGCAAAAGCACTGATTTTTCAATGCAACTACTCAGCCATTTATATTTATACATACGTTCACTGGTATTCACATCAAAGGGATAAAGGCCCACTCTCCTGGATTGGCCTGCAATACTGAAGCAGCAGTTCCCACGCAGCTGAGTCAACTATGACATTCATCGCAAATGAGCAACCATCTGTCTGGATATGAAAGTGTTTTACTGTAAAGTAAATGATATACAGAAAATGGCTAGTTCTCAAAACACAGTCTGAACACACTTTACTTAGTCACATTCAGTGTTGATCTATGGAATTGAACACATGTAGCCATACCCTACTACCTGTTGAATTTTTGCTCCTGACAAGTGGAGGCTAGAGCTCTGGTAGATAACAAAGCAATTTTTTTCTAGTAAGAATGCAATGAGGCGACTGCATCCAGAGACTTAAGAAATATACATTATTTAAATGCACAGGTACTGGGTATATGGTATGGAGGATGGAGAGGCACAAACAGGACCATCAGATTTGTTAAGTGTTTTGTCAGAGACTGTTGGTTTTGGTGGTTTGTTTTTCATCCTGTCATCCTCTTAGATGAATCCAAGTCAATCAAAGCTGGAAGATATATAAAAAAGATACCGACAAGTGTTAACACAGCAGGGTATTAAATAAGACAGAGAAATGATAAATGGAGAAGTTAACAGTCAAAAGCTAAGAAGAGAGCATTGGAAGCATGGCCACTGCTATGCCCTTTAGACATAAACCCAAGGCCAGTATAGGTTCGAGCCCATCTCTGCTCTCTGATGGGGAGCTTAAAGAAGACACTGAACAGTTATATACTCATTCTTGACTTTGGGGCTAAGTAATGATTTAAATGGAAACAAAGGTGGCTTCTTAGCAAAAGATGATTTCTTTACTTTTTCTCCAAGGTGGCATGAGTCCTTGTTCAATGTACTTTTAAGGTCTGAATGATCTGTTTCTCCATTTTGTTACTGTCAACAGCTAAATAATTCAGAGAGTGCAATCAGCAGTTAAGGAGATTAGGACCACAGAGGTTTTAATTCTGCTTTAGAGCAGTATTACGTGAGCTTACAACCTAATGGAGACCTTCTTATTATAGTCAATGCCTACAGATTTGATTGTTGAGCATCAGAAAAGCTTAACATGTTTCCCATAGTGTTGGTGGCCCAGGTGAATGTATTCATTGTATTCTCAGAGGTGACAAATAGTTCCTAATCTGTGTTTTATGCTTCAGCTGCAGTGTACTCACCATAGAAAATCCGAGGTAGCATATTTATTTTATTTCATTTCTGTAGTGTTAGCTAACAGACAATACCTCCTGGGCATTCACTAAATTAGTATTGCAAATAAATTCTACAGGCATCTCCAAAGTGAAATTTAATTCTAGGCAGGGGAAAATTTCAGCAAAATAAATTTAAATGCAGAGCTATACTACCTAGAGTTTTTTCTACAGTTGTGGTTATTTGTTTTAAAGAGTTAGATGAATTTCCAGATAATTTTATGACACAATACACTGTAATAATCATTCAAATTTCATTCACTTTTACATTTAATAACCCACTGAATGCATATAGCTGTTCACTTTCTAAGTAATAACTCTTCCCAGGATAGATGTGCATCAATTGTTCTGTGCCTGATCAGGAATCCAGTGATACAAAAGATGGCCAAATGGTTCTGCCCCACAAAATTGTAGAAATTGACTTAATTTTTTCAACTATTCTTCAGGAAGTATGATCTAAATGACAATAAAATTGGTGTATCTCCATTCTCTGCATGAGAAGGCTGTCACATCCTAATGAACAGGAATTTGAAACCCCCTAATCTTTGCCATGTTTGTTATCATCCTTTTGCAGGGCAGCATGATGAGCTGAGGTAGTTGAAGGATAGCTGTGCCTCTAATATAAAAGTTATCTACTATAGAAAATGTCACTGCAACTGTTGAGCTATGGTTTACAGTAAAGGTGTGCCTAGGAACAATCTGTTCATGAGTCTTTATTTACTGTCCCCCCAGCCATTCTTTCTATGGGAGAAACATCTGTCAGCTTTTGACTCTGCTCAGGCTGGGTCCCAGACTGCTTTATCCCCTATCCTGCAGCTTTGTCATAGGTATAATATCAGCAACAGCACTCCTGCAAACTGTTTCTGATGATACAGTCATCTTCCCTATCTAAGAAAAAGCTATTAAAGTTTTAACACCTTTTGGATTTTGTAATTTTTCCTTACACAATGATGTAGTGTCTTTTTGCCCAGCAATGTGTTTTCAAGGTGGGATTAACTTCAGCACCCTAAATTAGTCAGACAAGGTCTTCTGTTCTCCTTCAAAGGTATTTTCTTTTTTACCTTGCCCACAGACATATATTTAGGGGGAATGTGCCCCTAGAACATTTATTTTTTTGGTACAAGTTAGTTTACCTAGGTGAAAAAGATTTGAAACCATTCTTTCAATTATTTTCTCTTGCTTTTTGCTTTATCCAACAACTGCATCCGTAGGCAGGCTTAACCAGCTGAAAATCATAATAGAAGTAACCATGACATTGATAAGTGTGTATAATATGATAGTTCTCCAATTTTTCATGAAAGCCACCAATAGCTTTTGTATTCTGGAAGACTGATATATTCCATGCAGCCCACTGATAATTAAATGAATAAAATATTTTCTTTAAATAAATTTTAAAAAAAAGTAACATGCAAAATATGAATATTTTAAAATATGTACTTTGAGTATCCAGTGCAGCAAGCACCAAAGTTTAGGTGAAAAAAATGCTTTTCAGTCTCTGTTGAAGTAGCAATCAAGTACTTTGCACCCCTCACCAGCTTTTGACAAACAGATCCTGTGATGCTACTTATCTTGAAGCTTGTGTTTGCCAGTGTTGTACATGCCAGTCAGGCTCATTCAGTCACTAGCCATAAAAGATTAATTAATATTTGCGGTCTTGGTCACGCTACAGGTATAAATTTGACATCTGCTTTCAGGAAGAGAAGAAACACTTAACAGGTGCAGCTGTAGATATTGTGCAGGCACTAGACAATACTATTATTTGGAGAAGAGCCATTCTTTGGAAATGCTTGTGACTATTATGGCACTAATTCAGTCTTTTAAGATCCTCTTTATGTGCTATGCTCTATGAATGAAAAGTAGTGCCTGAGAGTTGTAAAATGTGTTTCCTATTTGCATGCTGTTTGATTATTTTTGTTCTGCATTTTAAGCAGATTAATCATCAAGAAATACATCTTACTAGCATTTTTTTTCAGAGCTGTTACACTACATATGAAAAGTAACTTTGAAATTTATTTATTAACATTCTCATTTCAAAAGGAAATAAATAACAATGATCATTTCAACCACTCATTTCCCAGGAGGCTTTGGAAGCAAAA
This sequence comes from Rhynochetos jubatus, assembly GCA_027574665.1. Taxonomy (NCBI): domain Eukaryota; kingdom Metazoa; phylum Chordata; class Aves; order Eurypygiformes; family Rhynochetidae; genus Rhynochetos; species Rhynochetos jubatus. The sequence goes on from CM050652.1 coordinate 18,675,944, forward strand.
CAATAACATATTCATTTATTAATGTGCTAATGCTCTTGGAACATAACACAGCCCTGCAGAATTTTAACTCCAAAATCCCTCATTTTCCAAGGCGTAAGGTTAGAAGGATAAAAAACAAAACCAAAAACTACTAGGTAGGAAATTCATTTAGTATCAGGAAGATCAAAGTTCAAGCCTCTGTTCCATTCATTAAGTAGATATTTAAATTACATTGAAAGAATCCACCAGAACACCCACAAATGTTAACCTATTTTTTCTGGGAGTGTTTGGATGCAAGTCTGCATGTCAAATAAGTTCTCTAGCTTCTGGGACTGTTTGAGAGACTCTTTGTTTTCTGTTGAAAATTTTTTCATTCCTCATGAAACTGGATGGGAAACCTTTCAGGTTTCTCATGAAGCTTCACTTCATTAGAAGTTGTTTCTTTCCCAGATTTACATTGTAGATCCCCTATTTTTCCAATTCAGGATTTGGATTTTACGTAATGATATACTCTTGTCTCTCCTGGCAGAGCACTCCGGGTGCTCTGAAACCATAATTTCCTTAAAGAAGAAAAGATTTCTCTGTTTTGGTTGAAGAAAGGAAGAGTATGCAGTGTGATATGCTTATTGTAATGAAAACTTTCACAGATCATCACAGCTAGGATATTAAGCATTTTTTTTTCATCAGTGTTAAATCAATTATGTGGGCATAACGCTTCAAAAACCTTTAAAATTTCTGTTATGACTTTCCACTCTTTTCTACTTAAAGTATCTCTGCATTTGGTGACAAGTCTATTTCCTCCAATAAGAAAGAATTTCCTTTCCTCGTAAGGAATGTTCTCAAGTGAAAACTGCTACTGCGTATGAATGTGGATTTGGTTGGATGTAGTTACAGGGATTATAAAGCATTTTATATTCATGAAAACAATGCTCAATATTGTAAATTGCCATCATAACTGTGTTTTTGTTGCTGTTGTCTTAGATCTATTTAATGCCTATGTAAAACAATTGTAAGTATTAAATGAAAATTCTTCATGTTTCAAGGTAAACAACAAAGCTGAATACTAAATTTGACTAATGATCTATTCTAACAATTTGATACTTTTCTTTGACAATTAGCCAGTATCAAATGCTAGGATTACATTGTAATCTGTAACCAACTCTGAATGTTTAACAGTGGATTCTAAAGTGGAAAAGTTTATGTACATAATAACATACAATTCTATTTATATTATTATAGAAGTTCATGTTCCGATTAAATTGGTTATTTTTTTAATCCTGCTAAACACTTGGCATTACATCACTGAGTTCCAGAGATTATACTAAAGGTAAAAAAAAAAAACAACCACCATATATAACATTATTCAACTTTTAGTTTTGTTGAAAATCTTCTCATATTGTAGCAGAATGGAAAGACCAAAACCATTTTCTGATGTTGGAATAATAAAATTTATTTTAAATAAAAAAATAGTAAAGAGATATTTTTAGCTAGTATTAAAATGGGAAGTACTACAGATTGTACAGCTCATTCACATAGTGTCCGATTTATTCATAAAAGGATGAACAATGTTGTATAAGATACGCTCACCTACAACAGTGTATAGGTGTGAAATTTTTGTGAAATTTTGGTTGTTTCCAGGAAGGCATCACTTCCCCATCTCTGCTCAAGTGATTGCACCTGACGAGGAGAACAACAGCCAGGACAGAGCTAGCAGCCAGCCTCCCCTCTGCTGTTCATCTAGCTCCTTTGTGACAAAATACTGGGACAAAAAGATTTTTCATCTTTGCCTTGATTTAGAATAACCAAAGGACTGAAACGGATACTACATTATTCCATGATTTGGAAATGATACATTTTGGGAGGTGGGTATTTTTCTTTATGATATACCCTGGTACCAAGAAAAGAAGTATTAATTGCAACTACAACAGGATAGGAAATAATTGTTAGAACAGCTTCCGCATACCTTGCCAAACTCTTTTTTAACAGTGCCCACTACTTCCTTTTGAGGATGTTGTACTGCAGAGGAGCTGTATTACAGCTGAAAGTGACTGTCACATCCCTATCCTGTTCTTTGCATTTCGTAAAGGCAGGTTGCATTAATGAATACCAGGTAGTTGCAAAAGACTCAGCAGCATTTATGTGTTCCCAATTAACTGAACTCTTTCCATTTTCTGTCCCTACAAAGATCAAGTTTCATTCAGAAATCGATCAGGCATACTCAAACAGAATGTTCCTTTTCTTTCTTAGATGGAGGCAATCACTTCACACTTTTTTGTTTTGGTTTGGGGTTTTTTTTGGCTGTAGAGTGCTGACTGTTCTTTCTTTCCATCTGAAAGAAAATATTTTTTGAAACATTAAAAAGCTTCAGCTTTCAGCAAGTTTAATCCTCACGGGGGAAAAAAGGCAACAAGCAATTAATTTTACAAAAATACTGTCTTTTGACCCAGCTAACGCAGATATTTGCTTTTGCATTTTAACTCACTGTTGTTAATATTTTATGTTTTTAATTTCCTTGTTATTACCTTCCAGCTTCATACAGAAGAAATTCCAATAGGAACTGAAAGTAACATAGAGGAAGGTTGTTCTTTCAAGGTGAGGGAGGTTTCTGAGAGGCACGAACACATTTGAATTAAGTAGAAGATTGGCAGGAGGAACAAATAGGAATTTCAGGTAGTCTGAGAACCAGCTTGCCTCACAGAAGGATGCTTGGTTTCCCAATTTTAAGAACGAATGATAGCTGTTATATAGGATTTTTGAATTATTTACGCCAGTTCTATAGCAAGAACTTATTTTTCAATTTTATTCTGATATTCTCTGAAGGAAATAACCTGAACCGTAGGACACAGTTGGTCGAGTTCTTCACTCATCTGTCAGTCAGGAGAAACACCACAACATTCTGTCTTCTCATAGCTGGAATAAAAGTGACAGTGATATCCCTTTTCTTGATCCTCTGTCTGGGAAACAAAACATAGTGCTGCTTGCCTGTAGCTAGTCAGATGAGAGAAACTAGTGATAAACTGCTGGCATGACATGCACATATGCCAGATATTCAAAGAAAAAGGTGTTTTATATACCTCAAATAAATAAGTGTTTAAAAGCCATACCTAAATTACAGTTTTGGAAGTGGTTGTTCTTTTAGTAATTTGATCAAATCACTGAAACTGCTGAGGCTTTTCATCTGTGTTAATTTAGGTAAATCAGTTTTGCTTGTATGACTCATATTTGACACTCCTGCAAGCAGACTTTCTTTCCAAGTTCCATTGATTTCTGCTACAAAGCCATGCTGTCCTTGCATGATTCTTCATGCAGGATGAAGCTTTATTTTGTAATATATTCCTGTGTGAACACACAGAGCTGTAACACCTAAATGGGATTCATACTGGCGTTGTGCCTTTAAGTGGCTCTCAGTCTGGATATAGGTTCTCCATTAGCAACATTACCTGAACCTGAATTTACTTGATTTGGACCCTTCTTAAAAAGCTTTGACCCAGATGGAGAAAGTGTGCTATAAATATTGTTTAATTTTGTTGGGAAAATTTTTTTTCTGATGAAAACTTGGGAAGCTTGCAGAAACAGTGGTTGACTGTAATTACTGAGACTGTAAAAGCACTTAAATTTTGAAGAACAATTTTTGTCACACAACATTTAAAGTCCTTTCTCCCCTTCCTTCCATGGATGTTTTTTAATAGGTACTGCAAAACAGTTTGGAATTAATCATCAGAAGAAGGATAACACTTAAAGTTATATATAAATCTTTCTGGAATAGTTTTTTTTTTTTTTTTTATCTATCCAGTAACTATGAATTATCCTGTAAATTCAGTGTAATTAAATGAAACAGTAATTTTTATATGTTTTATTAATCTAGAGCTATAGACTGAACAAATCCTGTTGTTTGCAGGCAGCCAGCCATAATGATCTCTATCTGTAAACTGTCAGTTATTAGGCTCTGAGGCAACTTTTGGGTGTATGGTTTTGCATTTTATGTTAGCTGAAGACACTGTAACCTTGATCTTAAGGTACATTTCCTACTCGTCTGTTCTGCAGCGTGTTTGTAGTCAGGACAGGCATTAACATTTTGAAGTATATACAAAAAGTTTTCTCTTGGTCTTTGAGCAAATTTTGGATGTCAAGGGAGCACAGCTGAATTTCCACAGCTGAGAATACGGCACAGAAGTGTTGCAAAATACAGCTAGAATATCCATATTTTTGAGCTCTTCCACAGACTTAATTTTTGATTCAATGGAGGACCTTAATGACTATAAATCATGGAAGACCAAGTGCATTCTCTGTCACTTGCAATATTAAAATCATATCAGCATCAACATCTATGGGAAGTATTGCCATCTGTTTTATAGATTTAATGAGCAGAAAGGTCTCTTCTTGGATTTATAATCCATGAAGCTAAACAAAATAGAAGTTTTACAATGTAGAAATTCAGAAACTTAGTAAAAGTTATTTTGCTGAAGTCAGTAGTTTGGATGACCAAAACCTTTCTGACAGAGTTCATCAGAACTTGAAGGAAGCTGTTTTTTGATTGTAGGGCCAAAATAATAGACTGGCCAATACAAGCATGTTTCATACTTTAAGTTCCAAAGTTGTGGGTTTTTTTTAATTCCTCCTACTTTCCCTTGGTTTCCCTTGGCATTGACAGGAAACATGGAGGAACCAATTGACTTTATTATGCATAAGCTATTCCCCTGCCTGAAAAGCAGTTACAGGGATGTAAATGCTCCGTTTGTTAGGCAGATGGATCTGTAAATTGGTTTTAGATGTTGTCGGTTGCTAATTTAATGGGAAGGCGAGAAAAGAAGAAAAATACCATAACATTTAGCATCTCTGAAACATTTCAGCATCTATTATTTCTTCCACTCTTTACCTGGGGAGAAAAAAAAAAAAAAAAAAATTGGGACTGGTGCAGATGGTATCTGTTAAGAAATGTAAATGGGCGCTGCTTCTGCACTCTCTGCCCCCGTCATTCTTTTTAATGCTGACACTTTGAAGGACAGCACGAATCCTAGTTCCTAAGTGCTTGGCAGCCTAGAGAACTCAGATAACAAGGTCTATCCAGACCCATTGGTAACTGGACCTTTTGAACAGGGAGACATACTACAATTACATCTATTTAATTATCTATCCTTAGGAATGTGAATAATCTATATTAATCTGTCTCTCTATATTTATCAAGATTTAAATTAAATTGTCTTGAATGTATATAACATTTTTATCTTTCCAAAATGTATTATGGCTAACATTCTGTCCACAGAAATAAAGGAAAAAATGAGCTCTCCACACTCAATAGTGAAAAAGACGCTCGTCCCTGCCCTGCCCCCCCCAGCCCACCCAACTCCACCCCCAACTATTTCATCTTTTCTTTGTTGATTCAATTTCAAAGTCATTAGGTGAGATATAGCAATGCTTTATTTCAGTGTTCGGTGAAAGTGCATTTAAAATATTATTGAACCTTTAAGCATAAGGATATTTGAACTCAAGTAGAAAGGTTGCTGGATGAAGAGAATGCTGCCTTTTTGAGAATATGTGATTTAATTTAATCACTGACAAACACATCTTGCTAAAAAACCCACAAGAAGCAGCTACCTAAGCTGCACTTCTCCTGATTCAGTCAATTTTTTTAAATACATAGTTCTATTGTCTGTAAGTCTTCTGGAAAAATATGGAAAGTTATAGAAAGCAAAAATCAGTCTTAACTTGTGAAAAAAATTTGGATTTTTAAGATATAACAGGACAGGGAAACTTGTATATTATGATATTGCAGAGAAAGAGAGATAAGATAGCTGCTTTAAACTCCTGATGCTCACTGAGTCAATAAATCCTAACATAACTCAAAAACTGTAAATTATTTTGTCTACTGGAGTTTTTTTTCACAGCTAATAATTTCTCACAACTAATGCTTTGAAGCCTACCTCAAATGAAAAGAAAAACCAAAAAACAAACAAACAAAAAACAACTGACAGTTGTTATAACTCCGTATGACAACATGTCTCAGTCCACCCACTTGTAAGCATTGCTTTTGTCTTTCTTGTCATCTTCACTATTTCCTACACTGATTCTGAGAGGAATAAAATAATCTCTACCATTAGCAAATGGTCTGAGAATGTTGTCTGGTTATGGAAGTAGATTTCCTGTGTCTCTTCTGAAGAGGAGGTATGTGGATTGAGGGTACTACTTCAGGAAAAGCTGAGATATTTTTAATTTCTAAATAAGCTTTTCCATCATTATCTGTACTAAGACTCTGTCTGAGGGAAGCAATGCTTGCGAGTTCCATATAATTTTCTACCCCACATCAGCTGTTTTTGATTTCATATTTGAATGCCTATATGTTTGAATGTGATAACAGGCAAACAATCTAAAGATTGTCTGAGCTGTAGAAACAGATATATTCCTTATGTATTGATATGGAAATGTAGTTTCAAGCCTAAATTTGAAAAGAACATCTCTTGCTTTATGAGAATCTTTGTAATTCCTTTCTGCTATGTGTGTAATTCAGTGCTCACTTAAAGTGACTTTGTTATGCTAATTTGTTAATCTGGGTTATTGCAGTGTAAATATCATCAGCCCCCATTCCTAATTGTCAAATATACTTATGATGTCTTAATTTAATATGTCATATTGCTGCTGCATTATGTCAGGTTTTGATTCAGACATTGAATTTTTAGCTAGAGAACCAGCTACTGAGCCATAGGCCATAGTTGTAATTTTCCATGGGCACAGAAAATATTTGCTGTCATCTAACATAAAATTCTAGTATACTTTAACAGTTGTTAGATTTTCTTGCTCTGTTTGTTGATATAATTGTTGTCTTCTTTGTCCAGATGCTCCACTCCGGAGTTTTGTTCAACTAAGGCAGAAACTTCAGACAACTTTTACTGCTCCAAATCCTTTGACTTTACTTTTCCTCCTCTGATCTGCCTAAAAACTCCTATTCATCATAACCTATCCATATTGCTTTTGCTGCCTTTCTCATGTCCACTTACAGTTTCTCCCATACACATTTATTTCCATAAAAATCTATGTTTCTTAACAATAATAATGGAAACATAACCATTCTCACCTTCAAGTAACTTATTTTTCTGTCACTTCTTTTCTTACTCCTTCCTCTTTTTTATTTACCCTCAAATTTTTATGTGTATTTATACATGTTATACTGAGTTTGATCTTTATTTAGTATTTCTCTCAAATTCAAAAGTGAAAATTATAGTTCTTCAGTGTTTGCCTAGCTGTTGTTAATCTCCATAATCTACAAATTTATAAATTGTACATAATTTTCACAGTGCTTGAATTTGTTACCTTTGACTCACTTCTCTGTCTAGAGTGTCAGGATACACTACAGTCTTTTGACTACTGGGACCTGTCATTTGCCTTTCATATTTCTTCTCATAAACCTGTCTGATTACTTCCCCTGTACATCCCTTCTGACTTCATGTTCACACAAGATATCTTCACACATGTGGATCCTATTGCTTATCCCTCTACTTCTGGGTTATACCCTCTGCTTTCCTCCCCCAGATTCTTTTTTGCTGGAGGTACTTGTTTCATAAAATGGTCTATATTGGAAGGGAACTTAAAAGATCACCTAGTTCTAACACCCCTGCCATGTGCAGGGACACCCTCCACTAGAGTTCTTTCAACAGTGCATTACTTCAAACTTTTGTTTTGGTTAAACTTCAGCTTCTATTTACACTTGAGTAGGTTATAGTTATAATGGATTTTTGGTTTTTAGCAAATATTTGCCTGCAATCTGAAATAATCCTTGGACACATCCCATCATACAAATGACCAATGAATTAAACAAGTCATGATTGGGCATGAACTGAGCTGAGACAATTTCATGCCTTCAATTAGTGGTAGAAGAGTTTAAGTCTAAATCTTACTACTGCCACCTGGAGAGCTAGTATTTCAGAATACAACTTTTCCAATTCTGTTTAATATGGACTTAATCTGACAAGAAACCACTTACATTTGTGGCATTTTAATCTGGCATAGTAACACTTCTTGAAGGATTAGTATTTGATGTCTTCCTGCTGAGAGTCCAAATACGATTCAATAGAATTTAACTGTTGCTTCTTTCTATTTTCTTCCTTGTTCTCTTTCTTGTTTTGCAATAAATATGATCTATGCAAAATAAACAGAGGAAGGATTGTCTTTACATGTTGTGTATGCATGTGGATGTGAATAAATTGGTATATGTAGTCTCAGGAGCATTGATAATATTGCCAGGGAACAACTCAGTGCTCAACTTGATGAATCTTTTATTTTGACAAACTTTTAACTAGTTCTAAATCTGTAAGTAGTCCAGTTGGATTTAGTAGGAGCCTTTCAGACTACATGATTCATTTTTAGAAAAGTCTTGTTTTTTCAGTGTTTTGGATGACTTTCTCTTCTACCTTTTCTACTTTTCAAGGTTTCAATTTTCTTTCTCCTCCATTTCACTTAGTCTTACCAAACATACTTCGTTATGCCAGATAAGCAATTCTTTGTAGGTTGGTGATTTTTCTTGAAAAATATACATTCTGTATGAACAGCAAAGTAGTTTCACCAGTAGAATATGTGTTGTCAGTCTCCTAGACTGCACAAACCATGTGTAAAGTATACTAATATTTTAATTTAAAAAGTAATAAATATATTATATACTAATAACTTTGAAGTGGGGTTCTTTTGTGTTTGTTGGTTTGGTTTGGTTGGATTTGGTTTTCTGTGGCATTTTCTCTACAGAGAAAGAGCTGCGTTATATGAAGTAAAGTCTTAGGCAACGTCTGTGAGAACCTTTTCATTTTAAATGCACGTAACTCACATTTCTTGCTTTTAACTTCTGCCTCTTGTACATTTAGCCAAAATGAAAACATTTAAAAATTAGACTATCCTAGGCTATCAGGAAAGCAAATGTTTTAGTATAGTAGCCCTTAGATACATAAATATTTTTATACATTCCTCTGTTTACTGGCATATAACATCACATAATTAATGCATAGTGCCCTGTTAGATCAGAAATTCAACAATTATTAGTGTAAGCCTTCACATATTCTCTGCTTGTTCTTTAATTACTTGATTTTGTTAGATTTTATTCATGAAATAATTAGCTTACTAACCATCTAATTATTGCCAAGGCACGCATTATACATATCTTCACCAATGTGTAAACATTGTGTTACAGTGAACACTATAACATTTGAGGTGTTTGCTATCCAAACTACTAGAAGTAACTTCTTGAGATTAATAATTTCCTTTAAAAATCTGTATTTAATTTGCCTGGCTCCATAATATTTCCCCATATGTTTTGCTGGCGCATGATTCTTGCTGAAACAGAAATATTATTCTAAATTAAAAGATGGATATAGAAATTTCTGAACAGCCTTTTGAGGACCAAAGGATTCTGATTTTTTCAAATCCAAAAATCTACTTCATAACTGCCCAATATTACATTTGAAATGGATTTAAAACTTTATTTTAAATTATTTATTACATAATTCTGAAAATAAAGCTTGGGCTACTTGACAAAAATCTGTTACAAATGTGATTATGCTTATTGTGCAGCACTGAATAAAAAGCACAGTACTGTGGTCAATCAGTTTTGTATGTCTATTATTTCCTTCTGTTAGTAGCATGAGATGTTTAAGATGAACTCTGCAAATGTTATGATGAACTGTGTAACTGAAGAACTTTTTCCTATATAACAGAAAAAAAAAAAAGAACATCAAAATCTCTTGTATCCCAAGTAGCCACCATAACAGACAGAACCCCAAGTCATGAACTAAATGAACTCGATGGACATTTTATGGACATTTTATAAGGATGGTCCAATGACTAAGAGAAAGGTATCTGTATTATATCAAAGGATGGTGGGGCAGGGGGAGGCGGTTACTGGGAATGTATTGGATAGTGTTGACCTCAGCATGACATAAATATTGTGAAGTAAGGGGTGGAGAATACGCCGGTTTTGGCTGGCACAGAGTTAAATTTTTTCATAGTCGCTAGTATGAGTCTATGTTTTGAATTTGTGCTGAGACGAACATTGACACCATACTGATATTTCTAGTTGTTGCCAAGCAATATTTATATTACGCTATTTATTACACTGACATTTTCTGTTTCTCATACTGCCCCGGCAGTACGAGACACAGCCTAGAAAGCTGACCAAATGGATGTTTCATGCTATCAAACATCCTACTTGGTACATGAGCAGGGAGAGTTAGCTGGGAGGGGCGGTCGCTGCTCAGGGACTTGCTGGGCTTTGTTTGGTCAGTGGTGAGCAGTTGCATCATGGGGATTTTTTACTTTTGTTTTTCCGTTTCCCCTTTTTATTATATATTATTATCATTAATAATAGTAGTATCATTATTTTATTTAATTATTTTTTCAATTATTATACTGCTCTTAACTCATGAATTTTCTTATTTTTTTCCTCGGATTCTCTTCATAGGGGAGAGAGGGAGGTGAGCAAGCTGCTTTGTGGTGCTTCATTGTTGACTGAGGAGGCTTAACCATGATAGTAAAAGTTCCACATCTCTTACAAAAAAAAAAAAATGAAGTATTATGATGAAGACTATATTTTACTCAGCATAAAAGGAAATGCAGTAATCTCTACAAAAAAACCCCAATATAATTTTCTAGCTGGTTTTGGACATCTTTGACATAATGTCAACATCCAAAATGAACATGGTATGGTCTGCACAGTTCTAATTATCTTTTAGATGGCCTTGCCTGGTATTGATTGTGGAGCATAGTTCTCAACACATAATCATGATTCCAGAGGATAACTCCAGATTAAGTCTGTAAAATATTTATCATCTTCACACTTATTACCCTGCTTCTTATAATTAAATGACATGAAGTTAGATTTGCATGTAAATGCACATCAATAGAAAGCATAAACTAGATATTTGTAGAAAGCAACTCTATATTCACTGCTGTGATATGAAGCTGATAAGTAACATAGGACCCTGATGCACTCTTTAGTGCATTCAGTGCAGATCTGGGATTTGGGCAGGCAAAAAGGTGTACTTTTGAGTCTTAATTTTTTTAATTTCATGCTTATAATAAGGAATGTCAAATGAAGGGGGTTCCTTTGCCCATCTAGATCTACTACTTTCAGACAGAACACAATTAGGGGCTTAGTTTTACTGAAGGACTGATGATAGCAAGATAGTTCAAGGACCTCTGCCAGTTTTTTTCCAGTCCCCAATTATAAGCTAGGTATGGTTACTATAGTATAGTAGATAAATATCTAGTCAACATTGTCTCTAAACATTACTTGTCAGGGAGTTAATCAGACTTTAGGCAGAGCTACTCTGTTCTTTTAGCAACACACTACTATTGAAGAAATAATTTAGGCATTTTTTCATTTGTCTGTCTATCATGGGTTTAATAAGGATTCTTGTCACCATCGTAACTTTACTCTTTCCCAAAAAATGAGTCAAAAATATTTCTGAATTAGCAAAAAGCAAGTGGCAAAACAAACAAACAAAACCCCATTCTGGCATATGAAAGGATGTGTCATTTAGCTCTGTAATTTAGCATGGGAGACAGGAAGAAAAAACATTTTTCCTCTCCTGTGATGTAGTATTGCAAAGTTTTTATATATTTACTCTTGTATTGTGTCTTCTGTGGCTAAAATGGTTAGGTTGGTCACAAATTACTCTGTAACTTTTGTAAATGCAATCAAATATTCCAATAGCTCTATTCATCAGGCTGGCCTTGTAATGGCATCCTTTTTCTTTTCAACTTTGATAGAAATCTTTGGTGAAATGAATAAATAAGTTTTGAAAGCGAGTAACTTGGCTTTCTGTTGCTTGCCACAAAAACTCAGGAATGTTTGTGTCAATATCTCAAAAAGATAACGCAATTACGCTGTCAAATAACAAGTCATTAGTTGGTGCCTCAGTAGGGGCCACAGCCAGTATATTTAACATTTAATTTTCACTTGTTTTTAAAGACAACGATGGAACACCAAATCATTTATACAGAAGACTGAGTATCATGCTCATTTTTTGATCTGCTCCCACACAGGAATTTGGGAAATTTCCAGTTCTAACTTAAAAGAAGATAAGAGCATGATTAGAAACCACTGTACACCTTTTTCTTTACCACTTAAATTGTGGCCACCTGGTGCTTGTCAGATTCAGCAGCAGAGCAAGTCCTTCTGGAAAACAATACTCGCAGACTGTTGGAAGACACAATAGCACGAAATGGAATGTCCTTATAAGAAAATGTTCTTGCCTGCTGGAATCACACTTCTTTTCAAATTTTGTAATGAGGTGCCAGTAGGATTAAACCCCTACCTTATATGATCACAGTAGTTTTTATGTTATAGTGCTACAAGGAAAAAATTCTATTCCTCTATCTACAACCAGTGGAGATAAATACATATGATTCTTGTCCCTCTTTAGTGCTTCACCATGAAAACACATTTCACTTTAAATAAAACAGGTTATGCCCTGAAAAGTACTGCTTTCCTGAATTAGCTTTCAGGTAGCAGGTGTGAATTCAGTAACAGGGTTTGTCTCTGCTCACTACAAACACTCAGCAGGTTTTTTATCATATATGTTTCTTATAAACTCAAAGGCAAACAAAAGTGAATGCATGTAAACATTCAAAGAAATCTTCTCAAAGTTTGGTGCTAGATCTTTGCTTTGCTGATTTAAATACTCTCTACAGTGTTAGAGGAGTCTTTATTTGACTTCATTTAGTTCTTCTGTCTAAACAACATTTTGCTGCTTCTAATATGTTTTTCTGTTTATAAATATCCTGAAACTGTTTCACATGTAGAACTATAACGGCCAGCTCAGATAGTGGTGGTTTTGACCTACTGCGTTCAGGATGCAAAGAAGCAAATTAATCTAGTAGAAAACTATGTTTTCCTCTACATTTATTCCTATCCTGAAGATTAAACTGTTGGTTTCTATCATAAACTTGAGACTGTAGCTCATTTCATGGGAAGACAGGGGTTTCACAAATTGGTCCATACGCACTCTGTCGTGCATATACAGGGAATATGACATATTCTGAACACATCATACTTGCTCTTTCTTCTTTGATCACCTGTGCAATGTATGAGTTAAGCTCAGTATCCCTGTAGAGGCTGCTGATGTTTTTCAACTTCATCTGATATATCCTAGATATGTTAGGTCTGGTGTACAGTCATCAGCAGTGTAAATAGTAGGAGAAATGTATAGACATCAGTCAAAGCTCAAATGTCTTCCATTCTACCTGGTCAAGACTTCTTTGTTTGTGAAAGGAAAACATGCCAATGTTAGAAAATTTTAATCATATTATCGCTGTCACGGTACTAATAAACACCCAGTATGGTACCACATCCTGGCATGCCACAGTTTCTTAGAGAGAATATGCATTATCCTCAGTTCTGGAATTTAAAATGTGATTAGGTCAAAGAGTAGGGATGGAGAAAAAACTGAGTCCTCCTCATCTCTTGACGTGCTTGTTTTCCAAGCGTATTTGCAAAATTTCTGGTGTGTTCAAAAAATTAACCCTCTATGTAAACTGAGACCCAGTGAGAGATTTAGAATTTGGCCACTGTGATGGTCTATTTAGTGCCAAACCTTTTATATCTTTTGTAGGAAGTGGAAAAGAAAACACAAATATGTTCTTTCACTTACTAATCACTCCCCCAAAGCTCTGAAGGGTTCAGATAAAAGGTTCTGTTTTGGTTCTAAATTTATTTCTGGACTTGGGGAAGGCACTTGTCACAGCCCTGAACATATTGATCAGAAATGAGCTAAGAAAAGTTGACACCATGGTGAAATTAAAGTTCTTGCCATTTCTTGACAGAAGGTGACATGCAAGCTAATACATTTCTTTCAGTTTACCTGATGAAATTTGTCCAGACAGTGCAAGGATCCAGCTTCCAAGGAAAGTCCAAATTCAAGCTGCTTAAGTGAAAAGAAAGACCTGGAGGTGAGTCATGAGTCATTTATCTACAGAGGGAGTCATTTCAGCATAGAAGTATCTTGAGTTACTTCTCCCTGGTGAAGCCATACTGATTGCTTCTCATGACCTTCTTGTCCTTCATGTGCCTGGAAATAGTTCCCAGGATTATCTGCTCCATCATCTTTGTGTGATGGAGAGATCAAGGTGAGGCTGATCAGCCTGTAGTTCCCTGGGTCATCATTCTTGCTGTTCTTGAAGATTTGAGTTACATTTGCCTTCCTCCAGTCTTTGGCCACTTCATGAAAAGGACCAATGTTTCCAAACATTCACATCTAATTTAATTGGTCAGGTTTTTGAAAGGTGTAGGTGAAATGATACCAAACAATATAACCAAACAGTACTACGAGAGATCTGAAACTCAGATCTATTACTTAAGTGTCAATTACAGCATAATGCCTGATTTGCTTGAGTCAGCAGTAAAGATTATCTGCCTGGCACTAAAATCATATTGCCCTTCTCAATCTAAAGGTACTCAGAGACACTACTTGATGAAAGAGAGTATACCTGGCACTTGATTACAAAGAAGAGGCAGCTGTTGCAACTGTGAATATTCTACGCAAGGTACTAAAAGGTCATTGTGATTTGTTCCATTTTATTAAGGGAAAAAAGCAGAAGCAGAAAAAGACAAATAGTTTGCCCAAGTTTATCTGGCAGTTGCAGATCTGGAAATAAGCTTAAGCCTTATTAATCTTAGAAAAGGTGAAGTAGGGAAGAATGGATTTCTTATGTAATTTTATGTGTTGCACCTTCGTTGAAAACACTGCTGAAATAAATTAAATTAAATTTAAAAATATTTTTAAAATCTTGTATTTGTTAGCAATTAGGCACAACAATTCCTTCCTGTCCACCTGCAAAATTTTTTATATTTGTGATTACTCAGCAATTAGTTATTTTGCGTTCTCCCTGAAGCATTCTTTTCCAAAAATACAAGAACAAGTATTTTTTTTTATTTAGCAAAGAATCTTTTTTTTATTTAGCAAAAAAAATTATTACTGTATTTGAAATATTTTTCCATCTGACAGTTAAGCTTTGAGAAGAATAGGTTGCACATGTGACATTTTTATAAAAATCTTTTCTTCTGTATATAGAGAAATACACCGAAATTTTCTGAAAGAATCTTACCTTTTTATCACTTCTCTTGTATTTAGAAGCTCAATTTATAGTGAGTTATAATTTGACATTATACAGCCATCACTGATTTTAATCAGACCAGCGTCTTTACCCTTACTACTAGAATAATTTGCTGTTCTCACAATAATCCAAAGAAGACAGTGACTCAGGAGCTGAAATAATTTTTGCTGTTGTCCTTTACTAGACGAAAAAAGTATCTGTTTTGGAACTGCTGAAGAGAACACTTAAATGCATTGTCTGAAAATTGATATGTTTGGGGCTTTATATAAATATTTGGGCTTATTTTTCAATCTAACTAAAATTATTTGTTTTCTTGTCTGATCCTCTTTCTACTTCCCCATATTAACTGTCTGTTCTGCTTTCCTTCACATATCTAATCTCCTTTCTCACATACTTTATTTTTTCTACCACAAGGTTAAGCTTTTTTGTGCAGGAGTCAACTCAAAATGTGAAAATATTTCAGCCCCAATATCAAAGATGGCAAAGTTTTTTTTGTTCTTCCAGGCTTCATATTTTTATGACAGTCAAGTCCAGGATCATAAACAGAGGTATGAAGAGTGTAAGATTTGATCATTTGAAGGTTTCTGGAGAGATGCTTTTAATAGCATGCACATAACTTTTGCAGTAGGATGGCCTATGAACCTGAGGTAGTTTCAAGCAATAGTCTTTGTATAGGTACTACACAACACAGAAATAGCAAACCTGAGGTTGTTGGGATGCATAACATTGATAAGTGGATTTATTAAACATTCATTAAATATTTTGCACATTCAATAAAGATTCCTGATTCACTGGGCATGCACTAAAGTATTGCTGTCTGCAGGGATAGTATACATATTTGGGATGATTTCATAGAAGTTCCAAGTGAAAAAAGAGGAGCTAAATATATTGAAGGCATAATTTACTGACTACACAAATCCTGTAAGCCATGGATGCCATCAGTGTCTAGGGTGACTTTTCAGTGTCAGGTTCCTAACAAGCTAGATTTTTCTAGGTCTGAATAAAGTGTACCTTGAAATTAGCTCACACAACTTCATTTGTTTGGGGTTTGAGTTTCTCTGACATATTTATTACTTTTTTTCACATGTATCTCTATATTCTCCAAGCAAGCAGTTTGCCAAGTCCTCCATTCTTCCACAGTGTTTGCCCTTTCTGCTGGTAGTACAGCTGGTGGGCCTGAAGACACTTCTTAGATCACTGAGCTCTCCAGATTTCTCTAATCATGGTGTTTTTTAGTTGGATAGTACAGGAATACTATCCTTGAAGAATCTTTTTATCAGTGCTGCCAAATGAGAGAGCATTACACACTGATTTGCTCTCCAAAATAATTTTTTTGGGTCTGTGAATATGCCTCCAAAAAACTGTAGGCAGGATTAGCAATTAACAAGAAAAGTTGGTCAGAGGTAAAATGATGAAATAAGGCACAAACTAAATATTTGAGACAGATGATGTTCTTACTGGAAGGGCTAATCAAGGATAAAAGATGGACTCTGAGTACCAAGGGACACTTCAGGAAAAATGTATTAAGTTGATAATATTTGTAAATAATTCACTGAATAGGTCTGATCCATTTCAATTTCCTATAGAAATTTGTTGTGCCAATAATTAACAAGCAAATAAAAAAAGAACCCCAAAAATGGGAGACTGTAAACAAACAGCTTTGTCATATAACCTAATTAAAACTCCTCATGTCATTGTGATTACAATGACAATGAAGTTCTTATATTCCTTGAAAGTAGCTGAAGTTCAAGTCCTTGAAGAGCTGACTCTGATAGATCTGATGAGACCTATAATGTACATCAGTGTTATGAGTTAATTGAGAAGTTACTGGGAGACATGCAATAGTAGGCAAAGGTTTTGTTTCTGGATTAATGTACAACTTGTGTACTGTTACTGACAGAAATATGAGCAATTTTTCATGGTGATTAGGCAATGAAACTGTGTAACTAGACATTGAAAGGTGAAACAGAAAGTTCTATCCAGCCCTCATATTTTTTCTTTATAGGGAAAAATGAAATAAACAGACATTTTCCCGTCAACTGTATATTTGGAATTGCTCATTCAATATAGATTTCAAAGGGCTCTGAGGGAAATAAAATTACTCGCGATGATCTCTGTTTCACGTTAAGCCTGACCAAGTCCTAAATGACTCTTCTATAGGACTTACAGGTAACATATCTATCCCTGGTCTCTTCAGTAATATTAACAGTGCTTTCACACCATGGGATAGAAACAATTAAAGTCTTCAGCTTCTCCACATTGGTGTGAGACCTGTGGTAAAGGGTTGTTTTCATTCACTTAAATTTTCTTTTTGAACCATACTGTACAAAGTATTATGAAATATTAAAACTAAATACTAATAAGATGACACCATTCTGCTTTCTCTTCTGTTTAAAGCTCTTGTGTACATTCCTTTAAGCTGAGGAGCTTACAGGAAAAAACAAAAAAGACATTGCTCTTGTTGAAGTCTTGCAATTATTTTCATTGACATAGTTTTTTGCTTAAGTTCTAATTGACATGAAGGAACCGATAAATTTCTGTAGAGGTTAAGAAGCTAACAGGGAATTCTCTGAGGATTCCACCAAAAGAAAATATAAATGTTCATGGGGTGAAAAGTATTACATTGCTGATGTGAATCATGCTTACCATACCATGGGAAGTATTCATCATAAAGGATGGTGACTTTTACATCCCCCAAACTACAAAGACAGCTTTTAAAGATAAGAGATAAAGTATGATTTTGGCCTCTAGGTTTCTGACTTTTTGTTTTGTTTTGTTTTGTTTTGAGTGACTTAGACCTGTGCAAATCTGTCCACAAAACCAGCTTATTGAACCATGCACAGAATTGCAAATGTTCACACAACAAGTCTTACATTAGTAAAAAGCTTTTATTTCCTATTTCTTGATGTTATGAAATCATTCATTTGGTCCATGAGGCGACCCAATTTGTCTGAAGTATAAGTGGGCATAAATCAAGCTAAACCATTGTAATTGCACCCACTTACATCAATGATGATTTTTTCTCACTCAGTCAAGAAGAGGTTAAGAAGGGTTCAGTGTAAATAGCTTAACAACATTGATCCAGATAAGATGAGTAGCAAATCATTTTATTACATAGAATGCTAGGAATACTTGCAAAATTCTAGGTTAATGATTGAAAACTCATAAGAAAGCACACCTTTTCCCTAACAATTAGTTATACAAAAATTATTTGATCTTAGGATCACAAGAACAAAAAATATTGAATACCTTTACAGTTTGTTTTCTCTACATTCAAAAACTTGAATTTGTAAAAATAAGAACTCATGAGTTATATGCCTTATGGATTTATTCTAGGTGTGTTTTATTTTTCAACTCTATGCTCTTTATTTGCTGTGATATACACTTAAAGTGAAACCATGTCTCTGCATGCATTATTCCAGCCTAGGAAAATTTATGTCAGTGTTTCAGAGAATTGTGACCATAGTGGTGGGAAGTCTTTTCTTTAGAACATAAGAGTATCTGTATATAGAAGAAGGTTAATGAACTGTTGGCCTTGTATATGGGATTGTGTTACCTATAGTAAATCAAATTTGACCAAAGAAAACTCAGCATGATTGCAAATATTTTTCCCTAAGTCAAGGAAAGCTGTAAGAGGAATACTATTTAGTATTTTTTTTTCTTTTAAATCTTTTCCCCCCCCCTATGTATGAAAACTTCAAACCAAGAGAGGCTTCTGTTGTGCTTTAGAATAAGAACAAATAGTGCAATGGAAAAAAAATCCATTTTGGTTCCGTACAGGGAGAGAAATCCTCTATGCATATTAACGTAAGAAACATATGTCAGTTCGCTCTACAGTTTTTCCAGATGTACTAATTTCCCAGATGACATTGTTATATGTTTTCTATTAGTTGCTGAAGGAAGCCAGTAGTTGAAAAATATATTTACATTATTTGCATTGAAGAAAGTTTCTTCATAATATTATAAAGAAATTACTTGTTGTTTAAGCAAGTCTTAAGGCAGAAAGCCCTAGACATGATGCTATGTATAAAGATCACAATACTGTTTAGCATGAAATATGCATTCATTATATTAATGCAAAGTGGTAAGGAAAATATAGGAAGTCTATAGGAATAGAGGGGAGGGGAATATTATATAACACATATGCCTACAGAGAAAAAATAATTTTATAGTTTGAATTGAAAGTAAGCTTCCCCCCCTCAGTTAGAGAACATTTCCATTATGGCATACTGCTTACAAGACTAGAAGGGTATACATTTTACTAAGTACCTAGCAATACAATATCCCTGAACCCCAAAACACTGTACTGGCAAAAAGTTGGCACGGGGTTATGGGCACAACACTGATTATCAGTGACATCCAGTCAGAGGTTGCCACCCCTGATGTTAGCCATGTGCCATCTTTTTTTCTGCAAGTGCACTGGCAGAGCAGAAGGGGAAGAGGAACATATGTTAAATCAGCCACAGGCAGCTCAAAGATACACTGAGTGAATGAGTTTGCAATACAGGCATAGCAGTGAGCCTAATTTCTTGCCCAGTGGGAAATGGGGTCCAAGATATGGAGATGCTCATATGAGAGGTAAAGTGCATATCTGTGAGAGACCCATGGGAAGTCTCATGATTCCTCCTGCACAAGGTGCCTGGTCCAAAGAAATACATCTGACCATGCAGTTTCACAGCTGTGGCAGAAGGCAGATGGCGTTCCAAGACACCACAAGAGATATGCTCCTACTATGCATTGCATTCACAGACCTTTCTGTCTATGCTTTTTTTCTCACTATGAATTTTAGGAAACCAAGAGGTGCAACTGAGGAGGTGGAGTGAAGTAAGAAAATGTGGCCATGAGATTTCAAAATGAAATGACTGATTAAAGTTTCCAACTACTCTAGCTTCTAATATGTGTTCAAGAGACAAGCACAGTGTTTTAGTATTCCTTGAGTCTTGAATAAAATTGGATACAATCAGCTTGCATCACACCAGTCGTCAGTGGCATTTCCTATCCATCATGATTGTTCTTACACTATAGACCTATGTACAACAGCCACTTATAGCTCATTAGTCTACTGAGGCTGTTTTCCATGATGCTTGTATAAATGTTGTAGTAGGAAAAGGAGCTGCAAGTGCTGCTTATAACAAAATATATTTAAAAATACTATTTATTTTACTTCAGATCAATCCATTCTTCAGTATCATTTTGAAGAATCTGAAAAAATAGCATATATCAAAGAACAGCTGTCAAGGTCTTTTTAAAAGGTTGTTATTTGTAAGATCCTTTTTCAGTCTAAGTACAATCTTGAAAGCAGTAAGCCTGTGTTGTGTTTATTCTTGCTGTTAGGATCCCATAGTCCAATCAGCCTGTGAGTAGATAGCCCAATAACATCCTTTTCTTATTAACTATTGTGTTGCCTTTGTTTTCCAAAACAATTTTATTTTCCAACAATTCCTGAATTAGAGTAGCCACAAGGAGGCTTTTGCACATTGAATGTGAGATATTCAATTGATTAGCATGACAGTTGTGAATGTACTGTGTCCTGCTCATCTGGACTACACAGTGCTGGCTTTTACTGATATGGTGTTTGTGGAAATACCTACATACTGTCCTATGGTTTTATTACTTCCTGTTATTCCTTTTAGGATTTGGTGGCAAAACAATAGAGTCAGCATTTTAGACTCAGGTAAACCTGGCAAGATTAAGTTGGGAGACAGGCATGTTAACAATCATTGATCTTGGGAAAGAACTGGAATGATTCCGTATATACTCTGTGGCAAGCCATCCCTAGCTGAGTAGAAAATGAGCTCTTGCTGTGGAGAAACAGGATTTTGATTGTAGAAAGAAATCTTAGAGGCAGACAAAACTGAGAGCAGATTTGAGCAGAAATTTGTGGATTTCTTTGCTGGTAATATCTGAGCCCAGGAACATAATAAGCATAGATTCTGCCTTTCACAGGAATTGTGTCTTTGTTCCTAACAAAGCATGTTAGGAAACTCATATTCCATGACAGATAAATTATGGAAGTATTGTATTTTCTCACTTATTTTTTTATCTGTGAAATAAGGCGGGATTTTGGAAAGACAAAAGCAAGCAGCAGACTCCCTGCACTGTTAATATCCTCTGCGCTTTCCTTTGAATAACACCTATAATTCAAGACCTCACTGGAACATATGCCATTCTATCTTGTAACAAAGTCTGTCCTTGCCCAAGAGGACTTCAGTCCAAGTCTTATAATCAAAAGATGATAGTGTAGTCACTGGAATGATGATATTTCATTTCATGCTTCTTTTCCACACTATTTAAAGTTGTGAGACTAAAATGTACAACTGTGCCATCTTCCTGCCTAGAGTAGGATCCACCATGACATTGTTCAAACCATTCTTAAATGTCTTGAATGATGGAGCATCTAGTGACTCCTTGAGCAACCTAATGCTTCAGTGAAAAGTATTAACTAATCTCTCTCCTGAATCTTCTTTGCTGCCATTTAAGGCCATCATTTCTCACCTTCTCTTCCAAAATACCCTGTTGCCTTTTCTCTTCACAGTGGCATTTTTCACAGCTAAGGAGTTCTATCATGGTGTCTCTGAATTATCTCTTCCTTAGACTAAACAACCCCCGGTTTGTTGGCTTGGGTTTTTTTGTTTGTGTGTTTGTTCATTTGACTTGGTTTGGTTTTTGTTTGGATTAGTGGTTTGTTTTACTTTTTTTTTTTTTCATTTTGTTTAATTTTTAAAATTTTGTTCTCTTCCTCTGTGTTAGCTTTCTATGGCAGGGGGTTTTGGTAGCAGGGAAGGGCCACAAGGATGGCTTTTGTGAGAAGCTTCAAGAGAAGCTCCCCAGGCTCCAAGTCAGATCAGCCACTGGCCATGGCCAAGACAGTCAGCGCCTCTGCGAATTAACATATTTAAGAGGTGAAAAGACAAACGAAGTTGTAGCAGCAGAAGCGGAGAGTGGAGAGGGATTTGGAGAGAAGGCAGACACCAACATTCAGTGAAGAAATGAGTGGAGGAGATGGGACAGAGCACAGATTCCCCAGCATCCCGTGGTGCAGACCATGGTGAGGCAGGCTGTACCCTGAAGCCATGGAGGGTCACGGGGGAGCAGAGACTCCCCTGCAGCCCGGGGAGGGCTCCACGTTGGAGCAGAAGGCAGTGCCCGTAGAGCCCATGACTCCATGTTAAACCCATGCTGGTCCCTGAAAGACTGCACCCTGTGGAAAAGAGATATGCTGGAGCATTTAGAGATAAAACTGCAGCCCATGGGGAGGACTCACGTTGGAGAAGATAGTGGAGGACTGTCTCCCGTGGGGGAGACCCCATGGTGGAGCAGGGTCAGAATGTGAGGAGTCCTCCCCTGAGGAGGAAGAAGTGGCAGACATAACGTTTGGTGAACTGACTGGGAAACCTCCCTGTCCTGTGCTACAGGGGGAGAGGAGGTAGCCTGGAAAGAAGGGGATGTGGGATGAAGGTTTCCTTTAAATCTGTCTCATTGTCTTACTCTGATTTTAATTGGTAACTTATTGAATGGATTTTTCTTCCCCAAGTTAAGTCTGTTTTGCCCATGGCCATAATGGGTGACTGATCCTTCCCTGTCATTTCGTCAGGCCAACTTTTCCTCCCATTTTCTCCTCCCCATCCAACCAAAGGGAGGAGTGAGCGAGCAGCCAGATGGTCTTTTGTTCCTGGCTAAGCTTAAACCACGACAACTTCACTTAGCATTAGCAGCACTTTGCACTGAGACTTATCCAGTTGGTCTAGACTGAATACCATACTCTAGTAGATGTTTTGTTATAATTATGTTTATAAAATATATATGTCATGTTCTCTGGCTTCTATATGCTTATTTTTATAACCCACAATGGTGCTTTTTTTTCCCCACAAGATTGTTGATACAGCTTGCGATCCACTACATACTTGTTTTCAGCAAAATTATTTTATAGTCCAATCTTCCTAATCATGTATCTGTTACTCAATTATTGCTGTCTACTTTTTGTAGTTTGTACGTGTTACTGTTAAATATCTTTCTTCTGCTCCAAAGAGAGTATCTTTGTATCAGAATTCTAAGCTTGTTTTCAATTTTTTTCAGTATCAACTAGATTAGCTCAGAAGTAAATGTAATGAACATAATCTCTAGATTGTACTTCTCATCATCCAGACCATTAGCAAGAATTATAAACCCTGTGGGTTCTGGATGAATCCCTGTGGGACTAGGCAATGGAGATATGTAAAGCTTTTGTTTAAAATGCAGTAAGAATGGTTTTGCAGACAATGCTGACTATGTGATACCAACTAGTGCCTACAGGTCTGAAGTAAAGATTGGAAATATATTTTCCAGTAGGATTTTATTGATTGTATATATATTTATTTTTATTTAACAGAATCCCTTAACTGATATTAGCTCAATCTGAGAATTACTTTATCATTCAATCATCAGATCTTCTGTCTGAGAGAGTATGGAAGTATACTTTGGTAAATGCATGGTATAAATATATAAAAATGAAACCCATGAACAATATGTAAAAATGGGGAAAAAAGACCAAAACCCACCACTAGGACATGAACTTCAGTTTCATATAGGGAAAAGTGAAAACTCCATGTAATAAACCTGATGGTTATCCTGTTTCACTTTTCTCTGTTGAATTTCAAACATATTAAAACCGTTTGCATAATTATATTAGTTTGATGATACAAATGATTCCCTGATATATAACAAGGTCTTCTCTGAGTCCTTTTTATGAAAGGCTGTACTGTAGCATCCTTAAAACTGACTTGTACCATGGTCACAGCTAGGAAGATTATCCTTTGTCATAAATCAGAATCTGCTCAGTGGATATATCTAGATCTGAGATTCAGAAAGGGATAATTCACACACTTTGGTTATTAAAATAGCTTGGGTGAAGTGCATGTGGTGAGGAGCAATATACCCAGAATACCAGTAATATTTATATCACTTTTCAGTAAGCCAGGCTGAGAAGGAATCATCTGTGATGATAGCAGAATATGTGGAAGATGGTACATTTACATTGCAGCATTTCAGTCTGGTGTTTTCTAGAGGTGTAGACCCCTTAGAGTAGTTTCAGTATCAAATTCACAGAGTCACTGAATAATTTATTTCAGAAAGGGTCTCTTGAGGTCAGCTAGTCTAAACCTTCTACTCAAGCATGATCATCTAGAGCAGATTGGCCGATGGAAATTCCACAACCTCTTTATACAGCTAGCACTAGTGTTTGACGACCCTAAGAGTAAAAAATTGGTTTACATTGTTCAGGTGGAATTTCACACTTTTTTGTATCCATTGACTCTTGTTCTGTCACTGAGCATTACTGAGAAGACCCTGTTTCATCTTCATTCCCTCCCATCAGGTATTTATACACATTGATCAGATCCTCCTAAGCCTTCTCTCCTTCAGGCTAAAAACAGGTCCCCCTGGATGACAGTACAACTTTCTAGTCTATCAGCCTCTCCTCCCTGTTTTCTATCATCTGTCAACCTGCAGAGGGTGCTCTCTGCCCTGTAATCCAGGCCATTAATAAAGATGTTAAAGGATATTGGTCCAGTCTCGACCCTTGGAGCACACAGTAGTGGCTTGTCTCTAACTGGACTTGGAAGCACTGATCACAATACTCTGGGGATCATCTATTCATCCAGTTTTCAATCTATCTACCTCGATGTCCACTTGTCAAACCCGTAAGTTGCTACTAAACAAAACTTCAGAAATTACACATTAAAAGGACCAATTAACATACCACCAAATGAAGACAAATGCACATAAACAAAGCAGATGGTCAGCTATATGCAATGTTAGTATTGGATGGACTAGTCGAACTGTGAAAATGCAGGAGTTTGCAGCAGAAATCCACTTTTTAAAAATCTGATTCAATAAGTGTTTTCATAAACTACTGACAAATACTGAAGTATACTACCTGTCTGTGTCAGTAGACAGAATGTTTAACTAAAGAATTTTCTTACAAGAGGAGGAGAAGCAAAATAATATTAATAAACCCTCATATTATTCAACAGATCAGTAAAGGAGAGGGAGGAAAAATGCATTTCCCATCTTCCAGTCCTATACTCTATTCCCAAGGTAAAAGTAGTTGTTTTTGAGAATGTGGGTCATGTTTAATGTCCCCTTGGAGCTCAAACAAATTATTACAGTAAAGTTAATAAGTTGTTCTGATACTCTAAAAATAGCATTACCACAACTTATTACACCTCCCAAAATACTTGTGTTATAATTAACCCTATGTCACAGACTTGGAAATTGCAACTCAGGCTCATAAAGCTTTTGACTGAATTCAACTTGAAGATCACCTGCAGGCCTCTAAATATTATTCTTATCTCCTCTCAGTCTTCTCTTCAATTCCCTGACCCTAACGACAAGCTGTTTATCTTCACTTGAAAAATTCTAGAAATAAATTTACTAAAACCTTGATTTATATTGGGACATTTAAGGGGAGATTTAATTGTGAATGTAAGTGGGAGATTTAATTGTGATGTTTCTGATTACAGCATTCTGTTTTAAGTGTTAAACAGGGCTTTCCTTTAAAACATCTTTGTGGGTCCAGACAAAAGCAGTTCAATAAAGCAAAACCAAAGGAACATGAAAGATGTATTTTCTACTTCCCATCAGCAGTTGATGTCCAGCCACTTCCTGGGAAGCAGGGCTTCAGTAAACATAACAGTTGCTCTGGAAGAGTAACATCTGTCCTGGTTTAGCCTTATCAGGCAATTAAGTACCACCAGTCGCTCTACCACCCCCACCCTCTCCCAGTGGAAAAGGGTCAGAGGGGAAAAAAATCAAGGGAAGCTTGTAAAAGTTGAGCTAAGAACTATTTAATTATATAAATGAAACTCATAGTGATACTAATAATACTACTGGTAATAAGTTATTAAAAGAAACAAACAAAAAAAGAAATATGATGAAGGATCTCAACACCTGTGGACTGACAGAACCAGATTCCAAAACAGGAAATAAAACACCAAGTGGAGAGAAAAAAAAAAAAAAAATAGTCTTGAGCCCAAAACCAGAGAGAAAACACCCCAAGCCCAAAACCCCCAGAGCAGGGAGACAGAAAATTCCCAATCCCCTCCACTCAGCCTAACAAAAGAAGTTACTTCTCTGTTAAAAGCCTGCTTTGATCTCACAAAAGATTCTAACCACCCAGCTATTAGCTAGCTCATAAGCCTAAAAACAGATCCCCATCCCCAGGGTCACTTTTGAGCCTTGCAAACTGCACATGCAGCCAGCCTGACCACTGAGCTTGGTGAATCACGGAATGAAACAAGACCCAGTGGGCCAGACAGCTTTGTGTAGGAAAGCAGCTGGTCCCTGCCTGAAACCAGAACAATGTCGTAATAACAAATACCCCCTCCCCACCTTTCTCGTAACTTATTGCTGAGCAGACATCATATGGTATGGAATATCCCTTTGGTCCGTTTGGGTCAGCTGTCCTGGCTGTGTCCCCTCCCAGGACCTTGCCCACCCCCAACCTACTGATGAGGGGGAAATGTTGGAGAGAGAGTCTTGCTGTGGGAGCACTGCTCATCAGTAGCCAAAACACTGGTGTGTTACCAACACCTTTCTAGCTACCATGCAAAGCACAGACCTCTGAGGGCTGGTATGCGGAAAGTTATGAAAACACACATGAAAAGGAATGTACAGCACATGGATAAATCTTTGTCTTTCTGAAGTTTAGAAGTTATTTCTAGTGAAAACATATACTTTTTATTGTGTTAACATGATCTTGAATCAAAACAGGTGCTTATTTCACTAGGCAAGAAATCTACTTTTAATCTTTATTGAAGAATGCAGTGGTTAATCCCTTTTTCATTGCTGAGTGGCAAGCCTCATTTTTATCATGGAATCAAAGGTGACTTGTTTCTTTTATTCTCTTGACAGGAAAATAATTGTTTAGGTTATAAATATCAGTTGGATTCTGACAAGTGAAAGAAATTGCCAGCATTCAGTAACTGACTGAAACAAAAAAAGAATTGACCTTGAAAGATGAAGATACAGAAATAGAAACTTCGATGTATCTTTTTACTGGACTATTAGAAAGGAATTGTTTTCTTCTTGACAGACATCTGTATGCAATCTGTGTGCAATCTGACTAAATAAAGACATGTCTTAGAAACCTGTTTCTGTGTGACAATGTTCAGCATTATTTTGTTAACAGCATTTTATTTAAATTTTATATATAAAATTTTATTAACAATTTTATTTAGAAATTTTAAAAGTATGTTTTGACAGGGTTAGAACTGAACGTATTCTGACATTGCTCAACCTTACAAAGATAATTATGATGACTGTTCCTCATTAGACAGAATAAGTTATGGAAGATTTTATGAATATTTGTTGTAAGGCATAGTATGGTTCTATTCCTATATGGCAGGAGTTCTTAATGGAGAATACAATATATAAAGGATTACAAATCCAGGACTGTCAAAAAAACAGATGGAATATCACTTATCTATGTGATGGACTTTCAAGTTGAAGAAATTATTCTGGTAAAAAGCTGTTGATAAATAAATACAGTGTTAGGAGCAGAGACATTTTTTATTTTTCTAGTCACAGACTTTGTAAAAAGGATGGTCTTTTTTCAGATGCATTAGTTTTCTGAGAGGACTAAGCCAAATCATTGGTCTTACAACTGTCAAACCTTTCAGCAATTACCAATAGACCTGGACTCTTCATTGTTGTCCATCTCAGTGAAAAGGCAAAATAAGATGTTGCCAAAACAAAATAAATACTTAACCAATAGATATTAAAATGTCCCAACTACAACAATGAGCGATTACTCAGTAGCTAAATAAAATACTAAGCCATGGATCCCTTGCGACTTTCACTAATTGTTACATGGTGGAGTAAACGTTATTTTGTGTACCAAGGTCTCAATCAAGGAATGAAGCTATAAATTACCAGTGCTTTCTGATTTCAGTTTAGCATAATCACAAGTAATATGTCATACAATAATGAAATAAGGTGATGTAAATGGATTTACAGTCAATAGATAACAATTAACTTTGCTTTTTAAAATCTGTTATGTGATGTTCTTTGAGTGTTGAGAGTTCTATTCTCCTACTTCTTTTCCAAAACTAAAATACCACTTTTCATTAATTTAACTGTTACTATTGTCAGGTTTCAACCTGTACAAGCTTTGGAGGAATATTGCATAAGTCCATTTACTTCTGACATTGTGGTTCAGTAGTTTGGAAGTGGTTTTAGAGTATAAATTGAAGAAAATATGCTTTGTAAAACTCAGAAATTTTCAGTGAACTCCAAGAAACAACTGTCTGTTAGATTCAGACAGGCTCAGCTTTTTTGTCTAAGACAAAGGTTCCTGGAATATTGCCAACCTTCCGTCTTTTCCTCTTCCTTTCTACATCTCTGTCTCCTACAAAAGCTGTCTAGTCATACTAGTTCCCATGACCACCAACCCCTTCTCTCTCTGCCAAAGCCATCTTGCCAAGGTAATACAGCTACAATGGCCTTTATCTTCATTAGATACATAATTTGTCCAGAGGAATATCCTTCTCTGAGGGCAGCCTTGATGATGACAATATGAGATTGCTGTCCACAAAAATGGTCTGGATTCTTAGTCGGCTAAGTCATGTTAATACTGCTTTATGGATGTAAGACTGGATTTATAAGACTGGATTTTATCCAGACAGTCCAAAGCATGAGTAGGGAGAGCCAATTTGTTTGCAGGAATGTGTACAGACAGATTCCTGCAGACAAAAGAGAGAATGCAGAAGTGAACACACACAGTTATCACTGAGTCCTGTGATAGTGTTCTGTCATCATGGATAGACAAAACCCACCAATACAAGGATAACAAAGCAACCTCAATTACATTTCTATTGAATTCTCCAAGGTAGTGGAAAAAAACAGTCAGAAAAAATTTTTTGTACCCTTTCTTGATTTTAATTACTGAAGAATGGTTTTGCCTTCCTTTAGGCAGTAAAAATATGTTAAATTTGCTTTCTGAGGGTCTGTTGGATTGATTTCAACACAAAGTAAAATATTTTATCAAGTAATTCTGTGAGAAAGCAAATTATCATTTTGGAATATTTACTAAAATTTAATTGTACAAGCAAAATTGAATTCTTTGAATTTGTAGACTATTCTATTTATTTGGAGATGTGTGAAACAATAATATTTAGCATATGGGAATATACTGAAAGCACAGGAAGATTACTAAAGGGGAAAGAAGTAGCAAAGGGATACCAAATAGCAATTGACCCAGGTAATATAGAATCACAGAATCATAGAATGGTTTGGGTTGGAAGAGGCCTTAAAGATCATCTAGTTCCAACTCTCCTGCCTCCAGGAGAGACTCTCCATGGGCAGGGACACCTTGCAGTAGATCAGGTTGCTCAAAGTCTCATCCAGCCTGGCCTTGAACACTTCCAGGGATGGGGTATCCACAACTTCTCTGGGCAACCTGTTCCAGTGCCACAACACCCTCTCCATGAAGAATTTCTTCCTGATATCTAATGTAAATCTCCCCACTTTCAGTTTAAAACCATTACCCCTTGTCCTGTCACTACAGGCCCTTGTAAAAAGTCCCCCCCCAGCTTCCTTGTAGGCCCCCTTTAGGTACTGAATAAGGTCATCCCAAAGCCTTCTCTTCTCCAGGCTGAACAAGTCCAACTCTCTCAGCCTGTCCCCATAGGAGAGGTGCTCCAGTCCTCTGATCATCTTCATGGCCTCCTCTGGACTTGCCCCAACTGGTTGATATCCTTCCTATGTTGGGGATTCCACAGCTGGACGCAATACTACAAGTGGGGTCTCATGAGAGCAGGGTAGAGGGGGAGAATCACCTCCCTCACCCTGCTAGCCACAACTCTGATGCAGCCCAGGACATCAGATCAGGTCCAGTTTTACAAACTAACTAACTAACTAACTAACTAACTAACTAACTAACTAACTAACTAACTAACTCTTAACAGTTTCATCTGTGCAGTTTTTAGTACTGGTGAGACAGAAATAAAGCAAGGAACAAAAACTGTTTCCTCAGGTATAATCCTGATTTATAGGAGATTGTGATAAGGCTCAGTTCTATAAAAAACAAAACATCATCTCCAAATATACCTGTAATTCACATATTCGTAATGAAAAGTAACATGTTCTTTAAAATCTGTTGTGAGAGGAACCCATTTCTTGCAAATTATGTTGCCATAAAACTTGGTGGAGCTACACTGAATTTTTCTTGCTGTGAAACACAGGTTTTATTGTGCTTCTCTTTACAGCAGTTACATACACTAGAATGCAGAGGACTGGTTCTTAAGCTTGTACAAATTGTGCCAGGAAATGTCTGTGTTACCTTGGGACCTCACTAACTAACAGGCTTAGAAGTATGGCACTATATACCTCAGATTACACACATCAATTACACAGACACCAGAGGAAAGACTCCCCTGCAATCCATGGATGACCCCATGATGAAGCAGGTGGATATGCACTGAAGTAATTGTGGACCATGGAGGATCCATGTTGGAGCACAGGAAAAATGCGAGGAAGAAGGAGCAGCAGAGAGGAACGGTTATGGACTGATCGCAACACCACATTCCCCATGTACTGCGTGGTGCTTGATGGAGGAGGTAGAAGAGTCAGGAATAAAGGAGAGAAATTGACCCTAGGAAAAATGGGGATAGGGAGGTGTTTTAATTTTGTCGTTGTTTCTCCCTATATAAATCTATTTTAACTGGCAATAAATTGAAATGTTTCCCCAAATTCAATCTGTTTTGCCCATGACAGTAAGTGGTAAGTGGTCTCCCTGTCTTTATCTCAACCCATGAGCTTTTCCATTTCATTATATCCCCCAAAACTATTGAGGAGAGGGAACAAAAGAGCATCTGGGTGGGCATTTAGCAGCCATCCAAGGTCAACCCACCACACCTACAGAAGATTTTATTTGATCTTGACAGGTTCTTCTTACTTCTTTCCTTCTACTATGAAATGACTTTCATAAAAATTTATGCCTTCCAGTGGTTTCCAGCACTCTGCTGAAAACTTCTGCAGATTCTCAGCAGTATTCACCTCATCAACAGCTGGTCTGAAGGGTGAAACAGTCACTTACTTATGTATCCCAACGCCACTTACGTTGGGCTTTTAAATGCCACTCAGGAAACTGTTTAAAGAAGCTAACTTATAATCGAAATTTTGAAAAAGAGACAAATCAGCATGATAATTTACTGAAATAAGATTCAGGAAAACAATTTTATTTTCAAACCCTGTTTAAGTAATTTTGATGTTTTACAAATAGACTTCAAGTAATAATGGTAGCCAAAGTGTAACATTTTTTTATTTACTCTGGAGATATGATTTTCTAATAGTTTGTTAGCCGGTCCCTAAATCAGCACTACATGATAATTGGGAACTGGTCTTACTTACAGTGAAATCATAATGCCTCAGTGAGTTATAAAAACAGAAAACTTGCTTAAATAAGCTTGATCATTTTAAAACAAAGATGAGTCAAACGATGTACTTACAGTATATGAATTTGCAACCATATCTGCACCTAACAGCAAACACTTGAGGTGGTGCATGGAAAAGAAACACAGAATTAATGCAAAAGCACTGATGTCTAATCCTCTCCTGAACTTTGCTTAAATATGAAGGAACTGCAATGACTTCCTTCATTTGATCAGTGACTAAAAGATCAGTTAATTAACTAATACAAATTAATCCAGAAAGATATGTAATGCAGAAACAGTGGCATTGGGCTTAATGACAGGTCATAACTTCATAGTTATTTATAAAGTTATTAGAACAGACATATTTTCTCAATTGCTTATATTGTTCTGAATCTTCAGAGTTCCAGCCCTACTATAAATTAAATGATTGTAAACATATATGAATATAGATCTCAGATTTATCCTCAGACTGTATCTCAGTGTTCAATCAGACGTGGACTACTTTTTTATTATTTCATTCTGGTGAAAGGCTGTTCTCAAGCCATCTGCTCAATTTAAACAATATTAATAAACAATATACAGGGCGCTGAGCAACCTGGTCTTGTTGAAGATGTCTCTGCTCATTACAGGTGGTTGGACGAGATGACCTTTAAAGGTCCCTTTCAACTCAAGATATTCTATGATTCTATGATACCAATATTTAAACTAGACAAAAGCTAATATATTGTAATGTGAAGAATTCAGGATCATGCAGACACAGAACTTACTCTAGTCAGTGATGATCAAATCATGAGCATGAGCATCTGTCAGTTTACTGATAAATGCGGGCAGTATAATGAATTGGTAGTTGTTGGAAAGCATCTTATGCTGTCTGACATAATCAGATGTGGGTGATACTGGCAAATATGACAATCCAAGACATCTCATTGAATTGAACTCAGGCTACTGTGATAATTTTAAATCAATAAGCAAACAGTTTTAGGCTACAATAAATGGCTTTCCAGTAAGGTGAGTGTGCGATAAAAGTGAATTCTATTTCTGACTTCCAAAATACTGGTTGAACAGATATGGGAATATTCAAAAAAGTAAAAGATAACGTTTTCTTCCTGTGTACACTACTTGATTGACCATAGGCTTGTTCTCTGCTACAATAGTTGCAGTGTAATTAATGCTGATGTTTGAAAAAAGTATTTATTAAAGAATTTAATCAAGTATTTGATTAAAATGATGCATATGTCATTGATTAACCAAAATCATAATGAAAATAAAGTGCATGATTAATGATGAAGCTGAGAGCTTGTTAATTAATTCAGTTCTCTGGATCATTTATATTCTTTCAAGCAGACTAATCTAAAAAGATAGGAAAAGGAAAAAAATAAGTATTCCATCATACTTGACCACACTTGAAGTTTGAACAAAAATAAGTATCAAAGATATAAGAAGATTTGTTTGTCAGGTTTTTTTGTTCACTTTCTCCAGTGCCATATATGGAGATGAATAATGAGAAAACAATGCTGCAAGGAAGCATAATTGAAAGGCTTCAAATTATTGTGTTAATAAAAGTTTTATATATCTTTCCATGTTGATAAAAATACTATAAATAAAAAGATAATTGATTTTGTAATACAAAACACCAAGTGAAAGGACAGGTAAAACACACATTGCTAGATTTTTGAAGGCTTAGTGTAAGCGGTGGATCAAGAAGGCTGCAGAAAGAAATAAATATTGTTGTTCAATTGGTTGAACAGCTTTCAGGTTTATTTCCTCATTTTTAACTGATGCATTTTCATTGTTCTTGGACTTGAAGGAGCCCCATTAATATCCCATGTAACACATGTGCCTGAAAGAAATATATGAGAATTGTTTTTCTGTAACAGAAGGCCTGGTGCACCCATAAAAGTAGGAGTGCAATCAGCAGACATTAATATGTTTTTTTTAACTAGAACACAAGCACATTAAAGTAGCATAAGTGTATAAGCTTCAGTTTTGCACCCCGTGGCCCAGTAAAAAACAGTACTTCTGTTGCTAGAAATGGACCTTATACTAACTGTGCCCTATGCTATTTGTGCAAGGACCCAGGTCTGTTGTGTTAAGCTTGTTATCAATTTGTTATGAAAACCTGCTTTGTAACCCAGAGCTTGGTACCAGGGATGTCTTTTTTTCTCCCTTATCCCACCAGGACGCAAGTGAGCAAGCAGCTATGTGGTGCTTAGTTACCAAGTGTGTTTAAACCACACCATGTTTTCAAGACCTTTGCAGTTACCCCTTGTTTAAACTGTACATCCTTTTTTTTTTTTTTCCAAGTTTTACACCAGCTTGATTTATCAGTCTTCTGAACACACCCAGTTGAGCTCTAATTCCCTGGCTATGTATATTATATATACCTAAATGTTTCTCTGTGCACATATATATATATATATATATATATGTGTGTTTAGATATCTAAGTCTGTTTACAGTCACGACACATCACTGTGAAAACAGAATGATACACATCATCTGGTAATGGTGAGTCAGATCTTAAATTGGCCAAAGAACCCTTGGGGGGTGTTATGTCATATTGCTAAATAAAATCAAGCAGAGACCACTGTTTGACTCTGAGGCCAGCTGGCACAGGCTCACTAAATTCACACTGGACAGTATTTGGCCCAAGGCTTCTTCAGGGCCCATATGGTGTCTCTACAGCAAAACAAATAATTCTAATTCTGTGTGTGTACGCATGAAGGAGGGGTTTCAGTTCAAAGTTAAGTCAAGAAATTGAAGGATGTGTTGCTGTTATTATGAGGATGTTTTCAAAGTAATAACAGGTAGCTTGTGTGGCCAGCCCTGGTGTGTGGCATGAAATCATGTAATGGGTATTTGAAGACACAAAGCCAACTGGGCTAATGTTAGAGGACCTTGTAGGGCAGAGAAAGACAGATGGTGCATTATTCTCCCTACTGTCTATGGCAAATGATCCCAAGCATATGTTAACACCTAAATCATATCCAGGCAATGTCTTGGAAAACACTAATTGGAATGGCTCAAAATATGCCAGGGAGCATGCAAGCAGTTAAGCTGTATGGATGATCATCAGTCCAAGGCTGACTTTGCCTCCTGATGCTGCTTTATTTAACAGTACAGATGTAAGCTATCTGTATCCATCGGCAGTAGATAGACGTTTGGGTGAACTGGTAAGCTTTCTGAGGAATGTATTTATTTCTAATAATACAGTTCAGACTAATGAAATCAAAGATTTAGGAGTTGAGAAGTTAGATAAACTATGTCCAGAAAAAAATAAGCTTATGGGTTGATTTCTTTGGCACTTTTTTGTCTTTTGATTTTGTTTGTTTGTTTTTGTTTTATTTCATATTTTCACTTTTTCTGGAGATGTTGAGTCGTATGTTGCTCATGGTATACCAGGTAGCTTGGTAGCATAAGTGGCAAAGTGAAAAGGAAGATTATTTTGGTATTCAAAGATACTTAGGTGCATCCTGGCACTTCGAATTTCTACCTTTCTTTTTTATTTTTCTTTTCTGTGCTGCATGTATGAGTTATCTAAATCTCATTAAGACATTGGTATATATTATTTATGCTTATTTTGCTTTACAAAAAGTCTAAACATCAATATTTGTGTCAAAGATCATTGAGTGCTTTGCACAGAAGTTCCTAAGTTTATCTAAGCTAACATCAGGAGAAATTACATCAGGTAGGAATTATATAAATGTTTAATAAAAAGTAAAGAGCAAATCACATCAACAGGTCCTGACTTACAGTCCTCAGGCAAGTGCCTAAGGTCAGGTGAATCAGGTGCCTCTGTGCCTGGAACTAATGTTGATGTCATTGAGATCCTATACGTGGACTAAACATTATATTCTACTGGGTCAGATCAGTGGCTTGATTCAGTTACATGGGCTTGAACCAAGTACTTCTCTGGATAAATATGATGAATAAAACATAGGAGTTTCTTTCTAACTAACTGCATCATAGATGAGTAAATTTTTTTTTTTTTCTGATATTATTCAAAAGCCAGCTACAGATTCTAAGCTCACCTTGGCTGTAGCTGGGCTGAGGTGGTTTTAGTGCCTGTCTCAGGGCCAAGTGCCTGTTCCTCCCTTGCCTGAGCTTGAGCTCTGCTAGTGCCTCCATGGGACAGGTCTTGCAAACTCAGGGGGTCACTGCCGAACAAACAAGAGACCTTGGTTGGAGACGAGCCTGGCAAGGCTGAGTGCCTATGCTTACACTCATCTGGGAACATCCAGAAGGCAGCAGCATGGGTCAAGGATACATTAAGCCTGAACAGACGCCCCTCTCCAAGAACATCATACCCTACCCAGTGAATGCCTTGGGATTCTGAGGGCTTCACTTACTTCACTACCCCATACTTCACTACTGGAGAGTGTCCCCATTAACATTAGATGGACACTACAAGGATAAGGAGAGCATCAAAGAAAGGGGTAGATATTAGTAAGTTTTCTGTATAACAATTTAAAGGGTATTAAAGATATTTTTATGTCAATTTATACTTAGAGTGCTAATATTTCTTTAAGTGGACAAATGGTGACTATTTGTTGTATTTGAATTAGATTTTTAAGATGATAATTACACAAAAATAAATTGTTGGGTCCACATGTATGGTGTGTTTCCTTTTACCCACAGTGTGAAATCGTTGGTTAGAAGTTAGCTTAAACTTGAATACAAACAAGTATTACAACAAGTTTAAAATTTCTTCAGAAGATTGTTGGTAACCTGTTCTAGTTATCAATGTGAGGTAAGACTCTAGAGCTGCTGAAGCTTAAAGTAGTTATATCATGTACCTCCAGGGTTATGCAGTTTGTTGTTTACTCCTCCTGAATCCTGATGAATTTTAATCTGAGTGATAGCTTATTGTTAAAACAGGACACCTAAGAAATACAGTCTTTTGATCAGTATTAAATATTTTGTTATTCATTTTTGTTGCATGCTTACTTGCTACTGTTCTGGGTTATGTTAAAGTGAAAAGGGGAACATCCTCACAGTTTTTATGTTTCATTAGCATGTTACACCCTTTTATCAAAAAAAATTGTTTCAGTCTTAACTTTTTCTTGTGCCTATCATCTCTTTGTGATAGTATGCCTATAAATGAATATAACATTTCTGTTAAATATATAAACTGATTTCAATATTGCAGTATTAATGACTATCAGTATTTCATACTTTGTATCTTTTGCACCAAACCATTCATTTCAGTTTTTTATTTATGAGGGTTTTTTTCCCCTGAGGGGAATACTGAGACAATAAGTATTGGATAGGGAAGATGTTTTTTCTTCTCTTGTTACAACTGAGGACACTCCCAAAATGTCTTTCAGTATCCATGACCTTTTTTTTTTCCTATTTTTATCATCTTCCTTTTTATTCACACCCAGTTTCAGTTGCCATCCCATTGCCTATTCAAGTACCTTTACTGATCATTGTAAGATTGAGCATAATCCATAGTTTCAATTAACCTAAATCATGTAATGATATTTTTAAAGTTTATACAGTGATGAATTTAATTCATTTTGGAAAACCATATCTACCAAGTAGCCCACAGTCTATTAAAGTTTGTATTGTTTTGCACCATTTCAACAATTTGGTTAAATATATGTGTATCTAGGCTTATTATATTTTCTAGGCTCACTATATTACTGACAGTTTTACTTTGCCCTGGCATAGACTTAGTATAGATAGGGCACACCATTCACATAATACTGATAGATTTCCAATTAAAGTCAATTTATGCTGCCTTCCAAGAGGATTCAGCACAAAACAGCAATTAATCTTTGTCTATAAAATAGGTTAATAAACCTACTCTGACTTTTAAGTCAACAAATGTATCTGGCCTTGATGGTTTCAGAGCAGAAGTTAATAAGCACATGATTAGTCTGTCTTCCTGAAATGTTTAGTACTTAACTTTGGAAAGGCTGACATCCTGAGTCATCAAGTATATTTGCTTTTAAATGTTTTTGAAGGAACAATAAGAACCCCTTAGGATTTTAGACCATTCCAAACCCTTTGATATCTATTTGCTCAAAAAAAGGGTTAGGACTTGCAAGCAGATTTTTCATTAAGTGCTCTTGGGTCTTGGTAACTCTAATCAAATAGGCTTTGTATCTAAAGGGTGCTTGATGTAATATTTTTTATAATTAAAATACGTTTGGTTCAGAGTACAAACTTTGTTCGTGGTCTTCAGAAGCCAAAAGGCATTAGGATAGTGTTAATGAGACTAATTAGTTAAAGAATTAATTAAGATTTAAAAGGGTATTTCCAGCAACAATAACTGGATATGTCATTCTGCATTGGTTTTGGCTTACAGGTTGTGTTTTGTGTTGGTTTTTGGTTGTTTTTTTTTTTTTTTTCTTTTTTTCTTTTAATTTGCGTATAGGGCGCTCTTTTTCAAAATGTTCTGTCTTCTTAGAAACAAAATATTTTTAAGTAAAGGATCATAAATAGGTGGGGTTGTTGTTTGGTTTTTTTGGTTGTTTTGTTGTTGTTTGTTTGAAAGGAGATTAGGTATACATAGAAAAGGGAGATGGCTCTTTTTTTTTAACATAATATGCTAGAATTTATAACATTATTAGAGAAATCAGACTGCTTTTATCACTTAATTCATTAAGTCACTGGTATTTGGCTTAGAGCAGATTTTAACCCATTGTAAACACCCACTGCTACAATATGTAGTTCATTCCTTAGAAACTCTTACTTTTCTCTACTTTCAGTGTCCTGTGGGTTAAGTCTTTTTGTGCTACATACCTGCTGGATGAAACAAACTGTCAGCAGCCATGGACTTAGATGATTTAAATAGTCTATTCTGTAATTATGGATTCTGGAATATCCACTTCTTTCTCTGACTGTTTAATAAATTAAAATGCACAGTATGAACATAAATTAAGGGTTGCGTGTAAATACAAAAACCTGAAATCACATCCATAATAGACTTCAAGCATGGAGAATGTATCAATATTTTTGTGTTCTATGCGATAACTGGCAAATCCATAACTGCAGAATTAAAAATAAGTACATAAATAGACCAGACAGTCTGAATAGTGCAGTCTCAGAGATACAGTAGGTAGGAAGAGAAAAAAACCGTATCAGTCTTTGCAGATGCTTACTTTTTATGTAGCCTTTCAGAGGAAAAAAATTATACATTTATCACCAGCTGAAAGTATTCCTGCCACTCTTTGCCTTTCTCATAGTTTCACTGTATGTAGTTGGATAGTTTTCAAAAGACTAAAAGCTGATGCACAAAGTTGGTTTTATATAGTTGTTTTCTCATGGAGGTTAGCTTGCTGGATGTAGAAAGTTTCTGAGCAGAAATTATCCAAACATAGTCAGAATAGCCCTGTACCTAAACAAATATGTCTGTCCAGGGAAGGTAAAAAAGTAACCACACAAAACTCCACATCAACACCCCTCCAAAAAAAGCAGCTTGGAAGTTTGAAAATTTACATATTCTGTGTTTCATAGACACTGCTTAATAACAATTACAGACATAACCTCAGTTGCAGATAAAGTGCTTTTTGATGGTTAGTTGTGGAATTGCTTCCTAAGTGGAATTCAGAGCAATGTTGCAAGTTACTTACTCTCCCGTAAACATTTATAAAGAGAGATAATTGCCTTAAAGTTGGACACAACTTCCCAAGGTAACAGGATTTTCTCTAGAGTAGTCAAGGCATATTGACAACATAGCTTAAGAAATCCACCTAAGCACCATAGCTGGAGGTCAGATTGATGGAACCCTTCTATAGCATTTGCATGCAGACTTACTCATTTTACGTACTGAGAGGACACTGTTCTTCTTTTCTTAATATAATGAAGGTAGCATTGGAGCAGGCTGACAAGGGAGGTTGTGCAGTTTCCATCCTTGGATGCTTTCAAGATCCAACTGGTAAAAGCTCCAAGCAAACTGATCTGCCCCAGACCTGATCCAGTTGTGAGCAGGAGTTGAACTGGAGACTTCCTGAAGACCTCCTGAATTATCATAAGATCCTATGATCAGGTCTAGAAATCTATGACTGAGCCAGCCGTCTGGATAATGTTTACAGTAATGGAGTAACTTTTAGCACACGACACACATCATCTTACTGCCTATAATAAGTTCAGAGATGCATTCTTAGTGATTAAGGCCCTTAGAAGAGGGTGTTCAGAATTCCAGGGTCTGTTTTCTGGTCTTTGATGTATTTTATGTTAAAGATATTTAGTAAAATACATCAACAATCTTATTCTAAGAAGCACAGTTTCAGAAGCCTCATGATCTTGAGTGTAAGGAAGGCTGTGTAAAAATTACAGATTTCAAGTATTAAATGGACACTCATTAAATATATACAAATCATGCTACTATAGTAATAGCTGGGAATATAAGTGGAGTACTCTGTTACAATAGCAACATTACACTTTTGTATGAAATCCTCAGTCTCAAAAATTTTTGCATGAAATTCAATCACTTTGAAGTGAATTTTGGATCTACGTTTTTTGAATCTATGTGAAGCTGGGGAAGAAGGAAAATTAACTGCAAAATATTTGGCCAGTGTTGATTCTACAACATCTGCTGTCTTTTAGCTGTAAGTATTCCTTCCACATATTCTCCTACTTCCTTGCCTTCTTATAAACAAATGTGAGGAAGCAAGATGTTACCAGGGAGTGTTATGCTAAAATTCAAAACTTATCCTTCAGGAACGCAGACTGACTCACACACCGTAGGACACATATTCTCCATAATGATTATGCCAGTTTATGAATAGAATAGTAATACCCTGGTTTAATTTATATAATTAGATAATGAGAATATTGCAAACAAACAATGCAACTCAGTAGATGGAACTATGAGTGATCATCATGCAAATCAAACTGTCCTTCACATGTCTCTTGGCTGCCTCTCTGGGGCTTACAATTATGAATGTTTTAAAATAATTCTGCTAGAAAGCTTGTTCTTGTTTAGATCAACTCACTAGAAAAAAAGGTATACGGTGTCTTATATAGTATATATGAAGGTCCTTTGGCAGATGTCAGAATTATCCTGCAAAGCCTTATGCATAATTTGTACATGAGTTTCAGTAAGATTATGCATATCTGTAAGATTGTGCATGTGTACTTTTCAGGATTGGAAAGATAGGGTACTTTAGTGGTGAGAACTGGAAACTTCACTAGCTTTATAAATGAAAGTACAGATCTGAGGAATGAACATAACCACAAAACCATTCAGGATATGAACTGGCACAATGGTTTGCAGGAAGATTTTAGGTGACATTGCCAGCTATAGTATAAGAGGAGCTTCATTTTAGCTATGCAAATCAAAAAAAGTACTCATAATAAAAAGAAATAGGAATTTCAAGAGTTATACTTTAGTCCATTAAGAAACTAAAGGAAAAACTATGATGTGGACAGGATTATGGGCGAGAATTACATGAAAAATGTCATAGAAAGAACAGATATACTTATGAATGACAAATGGAGGTGAGTTATGAATTGAATGCTATAAAATATAAAGAAGACTATGATATCTTCAGATAAGTACTGATGGTTTATAGTGATAATACGTTTAGGTTATTACTGATTTTAGAAGCATAGACATTTATTGGAATAGACATAATATAAATGAAAACATGAAAGATAAATAGATTAACATTGGAATTTTAGAAGGGATGGGACAGCCTGAAGCAATGTGCTGTGGAAACCAGAGAAAGTGACCCATGTAATGGTTACCTGTTTCACAGTGAATGTAGAATACAGGGAAAAAAAAATGCTGAAATGTTAAACTGTATGTTGATCACTGGATTTGATTTTTTTCAAATTTTTTTCCGTCAGGCATGTTTAAGCAGCAGAATGAATGTTTGATTGCAGGGGGGCCATATCTGAAGGGATAATTTACAAATAAATGTAACAATATTTAGGATGGAATCAGTAAACAAGAAATGTTTAGTGTTTTAAAAAGTTTACAGTAGATGACTATGTTGAATAACTTAACATCATATAATTATCAATTTAACATTACTAGATAAATTTTCCTTTAAGAGCTATTAAATGAAAAATAAAATTGGGAATTGCAGGCCTTGAGAAGAATGCTAAAAAAGACAAAAAGGATATTAAAAATGCAGGCAAAGATTAAATAGAAATCTGAGAAGAATGATGAAAAACAGTAAAACAGATAAAGGGGATATTAGAAAGGAAAAAGAAAATTGAAATAGATATGTGCATTAAGAGACGCTAACCACATTTCTAAAAAGATTTTGAACACTGCAAAATAAGAGATCAGTGAAGGATGAAGTTGAAAATTTCAAGATGGAATAAGATACAGAGTAAAAGAGAATAGGAAAAGAGATAAACTATTAAATTGACTTTTCTTCCATGGACTGCACAGTATTTATGAAAGAATAAGAAATCATGTCGCCTGGTATTAGCTGGATGTTCATAATCTTGAAAGCTTTCAAAGAGAGTGAAGAAATAGCACGTTTGGGCAACCTACCACAACTCTTGAGGAGAAAAAAAAAAAAAGCCTCATCTGACACTTAAAAAAAGTGACACAAGACATATATATATATATATATATATATATATATATATATATATATATACATATATATATATGTAAACCCCATATATACACACAAACATATATATAAATATATAATGTAGTTGTAGTTAAAAAGTAGAATTTTCAAGAGGACACCTTGCCTCAGAGAAGATGAAGCTGGACTGACAATTATACAGTACTGTGGTGGAGCAATAGAATTTGGCTCCATCAAATGCTCATGGAAAACATCGATTAGGAACAGTTGTCAGTATAAAGGAGTCTGCATCAAGAACATAAATTGGTATCTCTTAGAAAAAGTAATACGTAAAAGACTATCATATATTTATGACTGATCTTAACATTTAAGATAAAATAGTTGTTTTGCTCTTAATTAAATAAAAACATTAAGGAAAGGGGAAACCAATAAGAAAATAAGAAAAAAGAAGGAATAATATAATATCCTAAGAGTTTATTAGTCATTATGGTCCAGTGCTGAAAAATATTTATTTTAATTTTAAGTTCCTCTTAAAATTCTTCTTGTTATTAGGCAATTTATAACATGTTATTAATTCAGTTTTCTATGTTATGTCTTTCGAGGTCTGGACCATAAGCATCTATACAAAACCCCAGAA
Organism: Rhynochetos jubatus; assembly: GCA_027574665.1. NCBI lineage: Eukaryota > Metazoa > Chordata > Aves > Eurypygiformes > Rhynochetidae > Rhynochetos > Rhynochetos jubatus. The sequence continues at coordinate 18,718,560 of CM050652.1, forward strand.
AGAGGTTTGAACTTCTCAGTTTCAGGGCAAACTTTCTGTAAAATACATAAGGAAAGTCCAGAATTGCACAATACTTTGTCCTTGCCGCATACATTGAGTAAGGAGTCACCAAAACCCATGTGAAACAGAAAGCTGTCTAGACTGGCTAACGGGAAGAAACAAACACTGTAATTACTTGGCAGATGATGTTAATTCATACTTCCCTTTTACCTTCAACAGAATGTCTTAATAACTAGAATATACTCTCTAAAGTGAATTACTTTGGTGCTTTCTGCCGAAGATGATGTGCTAAGGAGAAAGCAAAACAGTTTCATAAATCTATAGTATTCATTTATCTGAAAACAGGCAGTTAGATGCCTGAACCCATGCCTTGGTATTATCTATTAATTTTTGACTAACCCCCCCAGTCCCCACCCAACACAAAACCCCACACACCTATAGTCTTCAAACCCATGTCTAGAAATTTTGTTGCCCAGTTAGCCACAGATACACTAACCTTAAATCTAGAGTTGTATGTAGGTTCTTCTTTCTAAGTCATAAACTTTAAATTACATCTAGCATCAGCAGAAGTGTTTAAAGTGCTATCTCCTGTGAGATTTTATTGCACAAGAGTTAGGACACATTCTTTCTAGAATGTCTGGAAAGGCCTTTTCTAAGAGAAAGAATTGAAAACTTATCCTGAAAGCATTGTCAACATGCTCTCACTGTGTCCTCATCTAACTGCTAGAAGTAGTGGCTAATCTAGCTTTGTGGCCTAATCTGTTAGGATGAAAACAAATTTAACTCTGCTTATATATTTTAAGAAATCTCTGATTACCAGAATCAGCTAAGTTTAGGCACAGCCACTTATTCTCCCAAGAGTAAGTAGTATGAACAGAAAAAAAAAGAATCATGTTCCTAGGAAATTTTAGTATTGAAAATTGAAGCAGATACAAAACTTCAGACTTTCTATGGTGAGGTGGCAAGAAAGAAAACTCATCCAAATATTTTCTGTAAAAGCTAAACTTCGGCAATGATGCGTTCTCTGAACTTAGCTTTTAGCATAAAATCATATTTGGCAATGGGTAGAATCACAACATTTTGTAATAGCTGCAATATTTCATTCAGTTAGAAGCTAGCCTGTTTCTTCAGATAATTACATAGTTTTCACTGAGCATGCCTGACTGCTTAACAAAAAATTTTGTGTTGCCATCCTGTTTGTTTGTGCTTTCATTATGTTCTTTGATTTACATGAATTTCCAATATATATCCTGAAATCTGTCTCTGCAAGCACATTTACTGTGTGAAGCAAAATGTGAAGCATTTTAGTGTTAAATGGAATCACACAGATAAATGACTATCTGACTAAATAACACACTAAAGTGTGTTGCAAAATGTGAAATACCTTTATTTACCTAAATACTAGTCTTTACATTCAAATGTCTTCTTGAAAATCCATGTATTAGGAATACATTTCCAAACCATCACCCATAGTGCCAAATTACACATTAAAACTTGTAAGAAAGGCATAGCTTAAGTTAGTTATGAGGAGGAGGACCCCTGAGGAGAAGGACTTGGGGATAATGGTGGACGAAAAGCTGGACATGAGCCAGCAGTGTGCGCTGGCAGCCCAGAAAGCCAATTTTATCCTGGGCTGTATCCAGAGAAGCGTGGCCAGCAGGTCAAGGGAAGGGATTCTCCCCCTCTACCCTGCTCTTGTAAGACCCCACCTGCAGTACTGTGTCCAGCGCTGGGGCCCCCAACTTAAGGAGGATATCGACCAGTTAGAGCGAGTCCAGAGGAGGTCACAAAGACAATCAGAGGGCTGGAGCACCTCTCCTATGAAGAAAGGCTGAGAGACTTGGGCTTGTTCAGCCTGGAGAAGAGAAGGCTCCAGGGAGACCTTATAGCAGCCTTCCCATACATGAAGCGGGCCTACAAGGAAGCTGGAGGGGGACTTTTTACAAGGGCCTGTAGTGACAGGACAAGGGGTAATGAGTTTAAATTGAAAATGGGGAGATTTAGATTAGAAATCAGGAAGAAGTTCTTCACAGAGAGGGTGGTGAAGCATGAGAACAGGTTGCCCAGGGAAGTTGTGGATGCTCCCTCCTGGATGTGTTCAAGGCCAGGCTGCCCATGGCAGGGGTTTGGAACTAGTGCCTTCCAACCTAAACCATTCTATGATTCTATGCCTCTTTATGCTAGATTCAAGCCATGACAGGAAGAGTGTAGACCACTAAATATAGTTTTATCTTTACTAGTAAAAGGCCTCAGATCTTGAATTTACCTGACTCTGTAGGGTCTGAGGAACCATCTGGACTCACCTTGGCTAGAGCTATAAGCTCAATTTATCTCTTGCTATTACCTCACGTGCCTGAGCTAGGCAATGTTGTATACAGGAATTATCTGGCAAACTAAGGGGTGACTATGTAAAAAATCCCCACAAAAAAGCAAACAAAACACAACAGCTTTTTGAATACATCCTGGGAAAAGCTGATGGACAATTTCCAGACTTTAACTGGGCTATAGTGAGCAGTAAGCAGCCTCTGTAAACAGACACTAACCCAAGCTGCTCAAGACCGAGGAGGAATACATCACACCATGAATAACATTCTCCTCTCTTTGAAGAACGCAGGATGCTGACAAACTTGCTTCTTGAAAAAGACTAGCATCATGGATACTAGAACCCAGAGGGATATTGGAAAGGCAAGTACCAACAGGAGTAGGAAGTTTATGTTCAGCAATTTTAAATGTCTTACATTTCTGTATTAATCAGGTAGTCTGGACTGCTAACATATTAGCTAAACCAATAATAATTTATTAGCTAATTATATTGACTATATTATTTTTTTTTCCACAAGATTTTGAAAGCACTAAGAACATTGACTTAATTTTAAATTTTGGGTATGTACCTAACAACAAAGTTTGACCTGCCTCGTACAAAAAACTTCTTTGGTTTAAAACACACTTGGTGCTCAAAAACCACTAAGGGAATTGTAAAAATATTAGAGTTGAGAAATAGTGTAGAAAATGTTAAGAATTTCTTATCATTGAGATCACACTTTGTCCAAGCCCTGTGTTACATTCCCTTGTAACACACTACAGTTCAGCTTAGGTCTTGCCCATTGATGATCTCCTCAAATTCAGTTCTAAATGTAAACCATTACACTGTACAGATGAGAGACAACTAGAAAAATGTTTGCAAAATTATATATGTGTACTTTTATAATCTATGTTATGTTTGTCAACATATCAGATATGTTCAATTCAAATGTAGTACACAGAATGTGGTTTCTTTGGACTTTTTTCAAAGTTTTAAAGTAGGATTAAAATAATCTGACAATACATGCAGGAAAACCCTTCCAAATAATTGGTGGGAATAGTGTAGGAACAAGTAAGGCAGTTCAGTGCATAAAACATACAATTTGGATAAACATCATAACAAAACGAATAATAATTGAAGTACAGATATTTATGAATAAGTAGAATAATTAGAATACTGTGCTCTTCTGTTGTTACATAAAAAGCTTGTCTCTTAAAGAAACAATCATCATAACAGAGTTCAGAAGGTTACAATTCACTTTTGAATGAGCAAGACATAAATAATTAGAAATTTAATTTTCCAATTTGGAAGAACTTGATGCTTTTATTTCTAGACCCATTTGACACTTTTAGATTTAACACATTTTGTTTTAAATTGTTAGTTTTAATATTAGTTGAGAAAGTTATAATATATTCTTGCTACAAGGCAGATAAATAACCACACTAAATGATGCAAATAATTTGTTTTGGTAATTTTTATGCCAATAGTTATTTTTATGGTTTAAAGCTATTAAAGAAAAATACACCTTTATTCTGTCCAAGTCTCTTCTTTAAGATCAAATTATCTGAAACATGATAACTCTCATTAGATCAATAGTAAATGTGGGTTCATACTAATGGGAAGATTTTGGGCTCTGCTGTAATGCAATAAATTTGCAGTGGAAACATTTTACCTGACCCTATTTGGTCCAGGCTTCCATCTGGAGGATTTTCTTCTGAAGACATTTTATTTATTAAATCTTTGATAATTATTCACTTTTTCAAAGGATAAGGGATTGATTTGCAGCCTGTGGAAATTAGCAGAAACAATAGGAATTCATACGAACATGTGCGTGTCTTCGTATGTCTCTCTTTCTTACTACTCTTAATTCATTTTTCTTTCATAATAAAATTAGTTATGACTGAAAAAATGGATTTCTTTGGCCACAGGTTATTTCTTCACTCAGTATGTCCCTCCTTGGATTCCCCTCTCTAGTCCTACTTGAATGTTTCCTGTAACTGTGGGAGTTAGGCTTGTTTCATAGTCATACTGCAAAGTCAGCAAAACTGAATTGTAATAAATCACATCCTTTTAAGTCCTAATATATTGACTTCATTATTGATATCAATGTATTGTTACACACTGCCCTGATATGTTTTATACCACATGCTTACCTTTTTCATTGTTTTATTTAAGTCTGTAAAACAGCTTGTAAGAAAGAACCCTCAATAGATGTAAATCCAGTTAGATACCAAAGGAGCTAACTCAAATTACATCAGCCTTCATGTGGCTCATTATGTTCCTTTTCATACTTACTTTGCCTTATTTATAGCAGGAGAATAAGCTATGATTTACACTGACTATTAAACTTTAGCCTGAAATGACTAGTTTTATGTTTTTTATTTTAGCATTTATCTTTAACTCCATTCACAACTGTCAAGGCTTTTATATAGTCTGGTAGCAATTCTAAGAGGAATGTTTCAGGTATAGGAAGATGCAGCTGAAGTGTCTTACAAGTTAGAGATTTCTATCTTCCTCCAGGCATCTAACTTTCACAGCACTGGTCTTTAATGTTAACATTCAATTGTTCTCCTTTGACTACTATCTTATAGTAGCCCTACTGCACACCTTGTGTTCCTACAGAGTACCCTGATAGGGGTCATGACTGTACTTTTATTCTTCCTTGTCATTTTCATCACCTAGAACATTTACTTATGTGATTTATCAGGTATGCTTATGGTATTAATGGTGAAAGCATGTATCTTTTTCTGATTTTAATCATGATAGCTTGCTGCTATATTAAATTACCTTTACTTGAGGTTCATCTTTATGTAAAATTTCTTGTGAGTAGTTTAAAGAAAAGTTTTCTACATGAAGATGGTATAAAATTTATTTTAGGTGCATGCAAATATTTCAAGTGAATATTATTATAAATATATTGTAAAATGTAGTCATTTTTACAGTACATACAGACTTTTGGATGACGAGAAAGGGTCACATTCTTGTCTCAATAACTATGCAATATGTTAATTCTAGACATTATATTCTAGTTTTTTAGCTGCAATAAAAAATAATTCTGCAAAACTGAGAAGCATCTGGAACATTTCATTTTCCACCACCAATTTTCTTGCGACTGTGTAGCTCATTGGAGACACTTCTGTTATTGCTCCAAATTAAAGCAATTGTTCTAATTTGCATATGTATGCATTGCACCCAAATAGGTTTTTATTCAGACAGGCATCTTAAAAAGTATAGGAACAACACAAATTTATTTATTATAAACTCTGAACATGTATCTGTTGGAACCCATTGTAACTTCTAAATATAATTTAAAAATGTCTAGACACACTATATGTGGAACATGACCAATATTCCCCTACTTAGCCATCGGTAAAAGAAGATTATATATCTTTTAAAAGGTATTCTAACCCTGCCATTTGTGGATGAAATAGAATTTTATAGGATCTTATTTGGCAGCTGTTCCTCAGGTATAAAATCTACTAGTGCTTTGCAACTTTTGGGTGACGGAAAGGACATCCTATTCACATATATTGCATGTTAAGGTTATTTCAAAAAGGAAACAAAGGTCATGGTTTTGAACTGCTAAACTTCTTTGCATGCATCGTTTGTCATGAGTTAAGAAACCAAACTTCTGCTTAAGCCTGCCCCATCATCATACACAGGGAAGTGACTTGTAAAACTGAAAATAAATTTAAAAAAAATAAAAACAGAAAAAAAATAATTTGAATAAAGACAGTTGGTGTTGTGTCCATCTGTACTTATGATTCTGGTCAATCAAGAATCATAGAATCTTTTAGGTTGGAAAAGTCCTTTAAGATCATCAACTCTAACCATTTACCCAATACTTCCAGGTCCATCACTAAACCATGTCCCTAAGCACCTGTCCACACATCTCATATACCTCTGGGGATGGTGACTCAACTATTTCCTGGGGAGGTCATTCCAATGCCTGACAACATTTTCAGTGAAGAAATTTTTCCTAATATCCAATCTAAACCTTCCCTGATGCAACTTGAGGCTACTTCCTCTTGTCCTATCACTTACTACTTGTGAGAAGAGACCAACACCCACCTCTCTGTAACCTCCTTTCAGGTAGTTGCAGGGAGCGATAAGGTGTCCCCTGAACCTCCCATTCTCCAGGCTAAACAATCCCAGTTTCCTCAGCTGCTCCTCCTAAGACTTGTGCTCCAGACCCTTCCTCAGCTCCATTGCCCTTCTCTGGACACACTCCAGCACCTCAATGTCTTTCTTGTTGCAAGGGTCCCAGAACTGAACACAGTATTTGAGTTGCAGCCTCACCAGTACTGAGTACAGGGGCACAATCACTTTCCTAGTCCTGCTGGGCACAGAGTTACTGATGCAGGCCAGGATGTCATTGGCCTTCTTAGTCCCCTCAACACACTGCTGGATCAGCCATAACCATGGTCAGAATCTTTCTTGGAAAGATCTGTTAAATCATAAACAGAGTATTGATTGTTGAATTGTTCATAATTAGCAATTAAAAAATTATGTAGATGTTGTTAGTCGCTTCTTTTTGTTTAATTTCTTAACTACCATGTTGATCTGATCAAAACTCATCCTACATTTTGTGTACCTGTTTCTTAAGAATATTTCAATTTCCAAAAGCCTTATCTTACAGGTATTTTGACCTGGATTAAAAGCAAAGCTTACACTTTTTAAATAATATATTTTGTCAATCTTCCATTTAAGAAAAGGAAAAAAAGAAAAAAAATTGTTAAAATGCTCTGACTGATATTGAGTGATGACTACTCAAATTGTTGATAGTTTTTCAATTACTGTCTTTAGTAAAAATGATGATATATAGAACTCTTCACTTTGGTGATTCAGTAGCAGAGTCTTTCACACTTAAGCTACATCTTCAGAAGTTCCAAGTATAGTGCTGGTTTATGAATCATGTACTGTGAAAATCGATTATCCCCTCCAAATATTTCAAAGAAAGTATTTGTCCTTTGTATACATATCTGTTGTAAGTCCTCACTGAAACCAGTTGATGTTCAGTCATGTCACAGTTGTCATCGGCAGATACCATTATATAACAATATTTAATGCCTCAGTGGACAGTCCCACAGTACAGTTTAATTTTCTACAGGAATCTAAATTTGTTCCTCGACTGTGTATTTTTCTATCATACTAGATAATCAGTCTGAACAGAAATCCAATTTTAGCTCAATCAGCAATACTTTAAAGAAGGTTGCGTAAAGGGACTTGCACAGCTTTTAGCGTGTCACCCAGAATGTGACTAGCCTGTTCATTTATTCATTGCTGGAAACATATACTGGCGTGAGACTGGAACTTCTATTAATTATCTCTACCTGGAGTACCTTTTTTACTGTTTTGAGAAAAGTTCTTTCCCTCCTATTTTATTTTTTTCCCCAGTATGGAATAATATAGATTATTTTACTGTTTAACCTGGAAATTTCTAGTTCTAACTCTGAGCAAGACAAAAATAGCATTCATAGTGCCATGAAATAGATATGAAATTTATTTTTCTATATTTCTGTAGAAAATAATATAAATTATGGTTCAAAATTATCTATTTTTCTTAAATTTCCTGCTACTGATATAGGATTTTTCTCTACAGTATATCTCTGCATAATTATTTTAGTTGGTTTCAAACTGATGGAAATTATTGGACTTCACCAGCTCATCACACACACCTTCTGATGTATACGGTTATAGCAACTCTGTCCCCATGATATTCAGCTTACATTTTCTTTTAATAGTTATTTATTATCATTAATTCTAATGACTTTGAGTGTTAAATAGCACCTCTTTTTTCCTTTCCTACAAATAGTAAAAGATTTTTCTTATTGCACTGACATAAAACGTGTATTCTGAGGCAGACCTGTGGTTCAGTTAGCTACATACCCTTTCTTTAATAATAATCAGTACCAGAATCTTTAGAAGAAGGTGTAAAAGGGTGATTCTCTTGTGCCATGAGGCAAAGTTATTAGACTTATAGGAAACATATGCCTGAATCTAGCTTGTGTGGGGATTTAGAAGTGAACTGCTATATATCTTCTCAAGTTCTGTTGATCCACCAACCCACCTAATGGCACATGTGAAGGTCATTGAGACAGAGCTGAGGGAAGTCCTTTTACTAACTTTGTCACTAAGACAGAACCGTGCAACATGACAGTGAACATAATTGTCATTGCTGAGAATGCAGGCTGATGCTTTCATGTAATAGATGTTGATTTTGTAGGCTGTAATAAGATGCCCATTTATATCAGGAACTGTAAAATAATTGGTTATGAATAATAATATCATATAGAATGTTATTCTATATGATAATAGGTAATTCTAGTGTCTCTGAATCTTCTGAAATAACAGGAAAGCTCCTAGAATACCTTTCAATACTGGTAACTACAGGCCTTCTCTAGGGCAGGAATATGGCTGCCATTGATGGTCTGCTGAAGTCCACTAGGGATACAGTGGTTGGGGACATATCTGTCACTGATGTTCACAAAGAAGGTGGACATGCTACTTTACCAGAATTCTGCAATGAATACAGGTATGTCACAGGTGGTGATTTCTGACAAATACACAAGACGATGGTAATATGGACTAGCAAGAACACAGCTGTGAGAACAGATTGGCAGGTAGATGATGGAGTATGCCAGATCTCTGGAAGGCAAAACAAGAAGCTTCCTGTGACTTGAAAGGATCAAGACAGGAACTCAAAAATTACATGCCCAGAACTAATAATCTGTTCCTTGCAGAGGGATACGAAGGCTATTTCATATCTAGAAATAGGTAACCCATCTTAGCTGATATCTGGAGTGAGATGTGGTCGATAAAAGCACCTGTGACATATTACCTTTAACTTGCCTAAGGCTGGTGGCTTCTGCTACTTGGACATGCTCTTGAAAAAGCTTGTGCTTTGCTGTGACTAGTTTGCCCTTGTGATAAATTATCCAGCCCCTCACCTTTACAGGGTGACAGCTTGCCTATTGCTTAAGAGCTGTCCAGGGCTATGACAGCATGTAGAAGTAGGGAAATCATTACTGAGGAGAAAAGGAAGCATTGGTCCCTTACGTGGCCTAAGAAGTGATGAGAGATATTGGTGAGAGCAGGGCAGAAAACCTTCCATAGCTTTATCAGGTTTTGATGAATTTATGGTTCCTGTGAGGTGAGTGAAGACTAGGAAGTGCTTGGAAACAATGCAAAGGTATTAAGTCTTCTGGGATAGAGGACATGGGGTATATTGTATGGCGAAGAGTGAGGATCTTTGGTATATCTCTGAGGATGATATGGGGTATGCTAAAGATACTATGTATGGTATGCTTAAGTCAGCATTACACTTCCAAATTCCTTTTTATGTCACCCTTAGTTTTTATATTATCTATATATTTATTGTACTTTTTGTGGGCTACTTCCAGAAAAAGCCAGTGGTCTCTAAGGCCGTGGAATTGTCTCAGTATATTGTACCTGATCACACAGGTCTCTGAAGGAATTGTTTTGCCACCTGATTGCATTCAAATTTATGGCCAGTTTGCTAGGATTTAGCTTAATCTCTTGTGATTGTTGTTTTGTAAGCACATGTTCTGTGAATACTTTCTTCCAGCATGCATTAGACTAAATCTTTTTTTTTTGGTGGGGGGTGTGTGTGTGCAGATGTTAAACTATAACTTAAGCTATGACTCCCTTACAAGAAAACCTGTGCAATTTTATAAGACCTAATTGTGTGAGAAAAGGTTAGGGTGAAAACAGAAATTTGATTTTGTAATCTCTGTGTGGGAGTTCTATACTGACACAGTATCTACTGTATTTGCTGTACCCACTGACTTTGTAATCAAATCTGAAAAGCATTCAGCTCTATTCCGTGTTCTTGATGAACTGGAGCATATGTCTACTTTGCTAATCTTTTGACAGAAATGTAATTTCAGAGATGTCACTCATCGCATTTAACATGCCATGTTTCCTTCATTATCACTCCAAGAACAAATTAGGATCAGTGCTTGAGCAATTAGTATTAATTACTGTGTGCTTGTGCATGTGAATAACTTTTATATTTAACTTCATATGTTGAGTTAAAACAGATTTATATTGCCCATTCCATGAAACTTTTAATTCATTGGATTTCTGTATTGCAATAATTTAGTTCTGTGAGATTTTTCAAGATCTCTGGAGGTATGTGTAAGTTTTCCTTCTTTTATTCTTCTTAGAGACAGGAATGTTATAAACATTTTCAATAAAAAGATCTGTATCTGATTTTTTATACCAAAAATATTTTAGAAAGTAATTCTGGTTACTGAGTTACATCTAATAGTATTATAGTTACAGGAATTATAAATTCCTGAATTATAGGTGACATTTTATAGAAGGAAAAATTTGAAATGTTCATTATGACCTCCTTCTTAACCTCTTTGTGACATTAATCTTGCTACTAATAACCTTCATATAATAGTCTTCTAATGTGAAAAGCTAGTAGGAGTTATTCTAAAAACAAATAAAAATATGCACCCAGTATCAGTCCTGTAGAACTCCTGTCTACAGAATGCTGTGCATGTGGACTTCAGTGGAATTTGAACAGCTAGTGAAGGAAGTACCTCTGCTGCAAATAGCTGGAGGTTAGAACAGACTTAGGTTGTAGTGTCATGTGTAATTCCTCTGTTCTTACTCTTCCACAGGCATCAGTTAATGGATACTGTTGAAAAAACAATGCCAGGCTAGATGGACATTTGATCTAAGCTTATATTTCTATTCTTATTATGTCTTTGTTCTTCATAACTTCCAAGAAAGATTCTGGAAAGAAAGGCAGATAAACTTTCCTGAAATGTACACTGAGGTAAAAATTAAGAATCTGGGCTATGAAAAGATTTACAACAATCTGTCTTTTAAAAAGGAGGTGTTATAAAAAAAAAAAATAGAAAAATATAGGAAGAATGTCCAACTTATTATTTCAGTGGTAGCATTTCGGTTAAGTCTACTTGATGGGCACAAGTACTCTGTGATGCCGGCTTTAGTTATTGATATTGGGTGCATCTTGGTAGTGAAAAATCTCCAGGAAAGACACCTGTTGTTGTGTACCACAGTCTTGATACCTCCAGCCAATCCCAGGAGAAGATTTATTGGAACAAGTCTCATCATAATCCTTTCTCATCATACCATGTTAATCTTTGTATTTTTTACCATTTTCCGTTTAAAATCTGTTAAGAGAATTTTAGTAAATTTACCTTGGATTCATGTCCCACTCATACAGATATCCAAATAAAACTGGGTTCTTTCTTAGGTTACTTGACATCATTTCAAGTGTGATGCCACCCCATTAAATTCCTGTGGCCAGAAACTTTGTATTTCTAATGAGAAAAGCATAAGGAATCTTGGATCACCTTTTGTGAGAAACCCAGGAAAAGAGGATTTAGAAACACCAATGTTCGCTCTGCTATTGCTGACTTTGCTGAGTCTATACCAAGAAGAGGACAAGGGCCATGAAACAGGATTAGTGGGAATGTAGATGAAGAAGTAGCTTCTGTGAGTGTGTGAAAGAAGGATTTAGTATCTCCTGAAATGCTAGACCAAGGCAATGGGATACACTGCAACTCTTTTGTCCATCCTCCCCAGTACTGAAGGAGACAGATGTCAGTCTGCACTTGCCAGTACAGCACTGTTGCCTCAGTTTAGTGTTGCAGTACAGCTTTCAATGTTGTCAGAAGAATAAAGAAGCTATGCCAGTATTTGTGGAAGGAATTCTTTGTCAGGACAGAAGAGGGAATGATGATGGAGAAACAGAAAGGGCAAAGTGGAAGAAAATAGCTGTAACTACGTAACAAGTTCTCCATTTTTGTAGGCAAAGCTCAGGGAAACAACCTAGGGACTAAGGACCCTAACTGCACCCTCCAGATAATGTAAAAATGCTCTGCAACTCACAAACAAGAAATAGACATGGACTCTGACTGTAAAGTATTTAAGCACTATAACCCCATACTGTTTACACTATGGACAGCAAGGGGAAAGGAGTGGATTGTCTCTGCTTAGTGACCTAGCATCTCACTATACCCAATCTTAATCTGCCAACATTTCCATATTTAATACTTCATAGTATGTAGTCTGATATGAACTTCTGACCTATCAGCAAACTAACTAATTAATTCTAACTTTCATTATATATATATATATATATATATATATATATATATATATATATATATATGGCTTATCAGGGGATCTTGGGGCAACATAGCTCTAGCTTGGAGTAGTATGGTTTTTTGTCAGTAAGGGCTACTTAAGGGTTGAAAAGATTAGGGAAACAATTGGCAGGGGTGAATTCTCTGAGTCTTTGTGAGAGAAGGCAAGGTAAATTGCCTAGGACCTTTACAGATCTAATTCTGCATGATTATTAAATTTAAATACATAGTGAGTTTCCAAAGTGTACATGACAGGAAAGGTGAGGTGAGCTGAGATACAAGATTTAATAAATCACATCTGAATGTCTAAAATATGGAGATCAGTTCAGACTTTTGTGGTTTTTAAATCAAGGGATTAAACAAAGGGAAGCTTCAGTTTTCTTCCAAAACATATCTTTTAAAGACTAATAAATTTCTTCAAAATTTCTACAAAATTGAGACCCTTGGATGAAAAGCTTTATAAAGTAAGAAGAGCTACTGTGAATGTTGTCATAACTATTTTCTTTACGGTTTTGCACACAAACTTTGTTTGCCTAACTGCACAGGAGATGTAGAAGTCTTTTCTGTGAATACATGCTGGGCTGACAAACTTAGGAACTTGAGCTCAGTACACCTTTCGAGTTGTGTAAACATGCAAATCTATGTGACCAACTTGTGGTGGTTGTGAATTTTCATTAGGCTTCCCACAGACAACTTTAAGTGCTTTCATCCTGGTTTTGGCAAGGCAGTTCTCTGTTCTTATAGCAGTTGCACAGCTGAAATAATATAACAGACCATTGCAAAAGCAAATGCTCACAATAGATTTTCTCCTACTGTTCAGAAACAAAAGTGGAGGCCAGTGTGAGCAGTAGGAGGTCAGCCTATCTTTACTTGATTTAATTCTGTCTGAGTTGTTTCCTGTAAAACCTAATGAAAACTCAATATTGTCAGCATGGTGTAGCAAACTATTCAACAACTTGAACTCAGACAGAAAGTTTTAAATGACTGATTCTTTATTCTACCTGCTCTGCATAAAATTGCTAGCCAAATGTATTCAAATTAATTAGAAACAAATGTGACTTTTCTGCTTGTAAAAGAGAAATAGGAAGCAACTGCAAATACAGACAGTATGAAAAATGCATCTTGATAACAACTCCCAAAATTACAGCAACATGAGTTTATTCTTTTAATATTCTCTTATTTTTGCATCTTCCATGAATGTCTGTTTTGCCGTTTTAAATCTGTAGCTTGAACTGCCTTTTCTGTCAAGTCATAGATTGAATCTCAGACTTGAAATTATATGAGATTTGTGCTTTACCTCTTTGATAAGGTTTGTTTCACAGTTCTTGAAGTGCAATCACCTCTGGAGACTGATTACTTAACCTAAAGAAGGGTAGTTGCTTGCACTGAATCACTGACTAATTGGGCATGTCCTTCCTTTATTTCTTCTTCAGATGATGGTAATTGCCTCTTTAGTGCACACTAATTCATTGCATTAGTCAATTTATTAATTTGCTTGGTTAAATTCACAAAATAATATTTTTATAGTAAACAAAGGATATTATTTAACTTTTACTTTATACCACCAGGGACCCATGTTTTCCTTGAACCAGTAACATGATATTCTCAAATTTTTACTGACAATTTTGCTAAAAGATCATTTTCTCAGCTGCTATTCTTCTAGACACCTAATTGGTCAGAGGGAAACAAAAATGCCACTTTCTTTTTCCTGCAACTATCAGAGAAAATTACATACATTCTTTTTTTCTTCTTAAAATAGTATTAAATTTATGTTGTATTATTTTCTCTCACTAGAACACACTAAAATAAAAGCAAAAACAAGGTTGCCTGATCATCCCTGGAAGAAGATCAAACTGCAAGGACCTTTGTGAAGAAGAAAATCAGTGGATTTTGTTGCTGAAACTACTCATGGCTATAGTAGATGGACAAAACACTATGTTAGCTTGTATGTGGCTGTCTGAGAGGAAATGAAATGTCGTATACCTACATAATGACTTCAGATGTGATCCTGAAGGATAATCTTTTAGATCAGAAAACAGAACTAAATTAATTTTGATATAGGCCATACCGTTTGATATTTTCTTCCAATACAGGTCCAAATACACAGCTGGTAGTTGGTGGTAGTTCAGGTAATACATTCCCAGCACTGCTTCATAACAAACTTCTTCAGTGAATAAACAATATATTGGCCAATTTTTACAAAGTGACATTAAGAAAGACCTTATTTTTTTTATAGACCTTGTGAGCTACTTTCTTTTTTTTAGTGGGCTATTTGTCAGTGACCTCAACCGTCTTTCATCTTGCCTGTCAGAACTATAAAGAACATCCCTTACTTGGCATTACTGTTTGCCTTGGGCTTGACTGCAGTTTTGCCCTGGACATAGAGCAGCAGACTGCTGTGTATTACAAGATGCAAATTGTCACCGTCTGCTCTCATTTGTTCAGCGGGGAAGTTACTCTATGACAAGCCAGCTAGTTACTTCAGCCTTTGCAAGATTATGTTCCCACAACAACTTGCATACACTGGCCTGAACCCTTGCACAAAGAGCATAAGCTGTGCCCCGAGGCTTCTATTGTTCTCGTCTGGAGAACTGAAACACAACTGATATGAGGTGCAATGCACATGCTCTTTATTCCCTTGTCTGCCTGTTGAAACTCTACCATAATACTCCCTTTCCAGAGGCCTAGGTATAGAGAAAGAACATAGGCCCAGATCCATGCAGGTAGGTTGGTATCTGACATTCCTACTTTTTAGGCATTTCATATACTTAATATTTTCTCATAAGTAGGATTCATAATCCAGTTTCACAATGTAAGAGAGGTATTTATAATACTCAGAACAATTAACGGGGTTAGATTAAGCTAACTCATAGCAGATTATGAAGAGCTTGTTATAAGGAAGACTTTCACTTTCCTGAAACATTCACTTTAGGAAATAATGATTTTCTTTTTTTTTTCAATTTTATATAATGACTTTCATTTAATAGCTTAAATCATAATATAATTAACAATGGGAGATAACTATACCTTCAAAAACAAGAGAAAAAAGTGGTAGCACTCTTCTGGACTGAGGTCCTTTAGTGTCAACTTTAGTCATCTAGCTGTGCAAGTCATCCAAAGTCAGGTTCCTCTTTTTCTTCTAAAACATAGTTAGAAGAATCCAGCAGGCATTGACCTTTTATATGTAATTGATTCAATTGCTTAGTTGTTACAGTGTTTGTCAAGGAGGTGAAAAATCTCTGCATGAAGGGAATTGACCCACATCTCTCGTGCCTCTCAGCAGTGCCTGGTGGCAGGCTGCAGAGGAAACAATGGCTGCCCTTCAGTTCACCATGTATGCTACCATAGCAGAAAGCACATTTCAAGAGTCAGAGCATGAGTGAATAAGCAAAAGGGAGCATGACTCTATGGCCCAGAAATAAGATCACTTTTTGGAAACGGAAAATGTTATATGGTTATAACACTATTTATTCATTTAATCTAATAGTTTTTTGATATAAAATGCAGAAGCAACCCCTGACTTCCATGTTGCAATGGATACACTCTTGGTTGTACCAAAGTTATGCTAAAGCTAAGTTCTATCTGTTCACATAAGTTGTAGTCATACATATAACTGCAGCATAGATTTTTCTTTACATTGACTGTCTCTCCTCAGGCATTGTCTAGAGAGGTTGGATGCATAACTCCACACTCCAGGAATTCCCTAAACAACAATACTTAGGTGCTGCAGTGTTCTGTGATGTGATAGCCAAGTCTTTCAACTCCAACTCTATATGACTAAGCATAATTGATGTAAACACTTCAATAAAGTGGTCTTAGAAAACTGGCATAGCCTATGTGTCCCCTGCTTATCCATTGTAAACTTCAGATAAAAATCAGAGCTATATTTCTGTGGAAAGGTCTGAGGTGCCTGTCTAGAAAAAAAATTAAATCTATGAAGAAGTAACACATCATCTGTGGAAAGCTCCAAGATATTTTAAGTGGAGCTGGTGACATTTTCAGCTCTTAGACTACAGCATAAATTTAACCATTTTTATTTTTCTGTATAAGGCGCAAAAGCTAATTCAACATGTTCCCTTATGCTTAGTCTTTGTGTTGTCACTTCTGTTGCCATATAACCAGATGTTGTCACATCTGTATACAGACAGAACCAGCTGTATACACACTCTGCTGCTTGAGGCACTTCAGACTCTTGTGAAATAAGAGGTAGAATCAAGGATTTCCTCTTCCTAGGAAGATAGTAATCAATTTTAATTGTGAAAAGATGGAATGACTGGTGTAGGGAGTTATTAAATACCAGAAATTCTTTAATGAGACTGGATTCTTGAAGAAGTTTTACAGAGGTCTTGTATAGAAGCAGACAGGAATCTTACCTTTGTCTGAACTTCAACATATTATATAGATAACATCTGCACAGAAACAGAGAACATTAGGTTCAGATATAATTGACTTACCTAAATTTTCACACAGAAGATACTTTAGAAAAAAAGTTAACATTGTGAAATAAAGTACTCAGAAGCTAGAATAAAAAATAAGACTGACTGGACAACTGTAACTTAGCTATACCAATTTATGCTTTATATGTTACCTAATATTCCGCAAATAGATGATCATACACTTCTGTTTTTAAAAAGCTCTTGCTTCAGTCAGTACTTACAATTGGTATCTCCAGTATTCAGAAAACATTCTGTTTCTCAGAGTATATTGTTATCTTAATCAAAATACTTGTTGGTTTGAACAAGTACCTCTGTTTGTTGAGATGCCGTAGCTCAAAAGAAATGGAGTGTACCTGATTCAGATGAAAGTGATTACAGCTTAACAGTCATTATCCTGAAACTTCCTAAATTCACATGTCAGAGCCAGAGGTCTAATTTGTAAATTTTGTGTTGATGATATAAGTACTTCTTAGACCATGATAGACCCTCATCTGATCAGTTTAAAGGTACCCAACTTTCTTGGGTTCTCTGGGAAATTAGCTTCTTGCTGTTGACACAGGTGTCTTGGGTCTTCATAGCACACCTGTATTTATCTAGTGCTTTTTGTGTTTCACAGCTTTTAATCTCATGCTTTGCACAACAGATCAGCTCTAGCTGCACATTCCCCTATTGCAGCATCAGTGCGAAAGCTATAAATGTATCTTGTGGGTGTTTGTAATGTTTAATTGTCCTGCATTTCAGCCATTCATCATATTTCAACTTAGCATAATAATAACTTTGAGGAATCTTTTATCCAAGCACCTATACTTAACATAGGAAGAAATAGTTACTTTCTTACCTGTACAAAAAATGGAAGTCACTACCATATAATAGAAATTTAGTTTTCTTTTGAGTTGGATCCTCTTCTGGATGTTTTTATCTGCTCAAAACTTCATTGATGTTTAATCTGTGTGACTTTCTCATCAGTTTTGATGAGAATGTTTTGAGACAGAGGTGGCCATAGTAACATCATTTATCTGCAGAAAGACACCAGTGCTTTATTGGCAATATTTGATGCTGGTCTTGACAGGTTTTCTTTCAGATTATGTCTGGAACAGAACTTTTTCTTTATGTTGATACTCTGAGCTTATTAGCAATATAATCAAAATTAGAGTTTTATCAGAAAAAGTATGGCCAGCATGACTAAGGAAGAGTAGTCCGCCTGTCCTTGGCACACGTGAGGTTGCACTGTGTTCAGTTTTGGGCCCCTCACTTCAAGAAAGCCATTGTGGTGCTGGAGCATGTCCCGAGAAGGACAATGAAGCTGGTGAAGGGTCTGGAGCACTAGTCTGTGAGGAGTTGCTTAGGGAACTGGGGTTGTTTAGCCTGGAGGAGGCTGAGGGGAGACCTGATCACTCTCTACAACTACCTGAAAGGAGGTTGTAGTGAGGTAGGTGTTGGGTTATTTTCCCAAGTGACAAGTAACAGGACAAGAGGAAATGACCTCAAGTTGCACCAGGGAAGGTTTACACTGGATATTAGGAATATTTTCTTCACCAACAGGGTTGTCAGACATTGGAACAGGCTGCTCAGGGAAGTGGAGGAGTCATCATGCCTGGAAGTATTCAAAAGATATGTAGACATGGTGCTTAAGGACATGATTTTAGTGGTGTACTTGGCAGTGTTAGCTTAACAGGTTGTACTCCATGATCTTTTGGTCTTTTCTTTGATTCTACGATTCTAAAATAGTAATACATTGTGTATATTTTCAGGTCCAATTCAAGCAATATTTTGGTTCTTGGAAAGTGGTTGCTGGAAATAAAAGGTCTCATGTAGCATATCATACATGACTTAACTTTTGATTAGGTATAAGGTCTCTGAAAATTGAGACACTTCTCATATGATGACTTCTGTCCTTAAGTACAGAAATCAGAACTGTTCTCAGCATATGGCATTTGTAAATTAGTACCAGTCAAGCATTTTTACCCCCATCATAATAAAGTGGGATTGTTCTTCAAGATTCAAGTCCTCAGCAACTGGACACTTTTGTTCCCCGGTAGATAATTATTTCATTTCCTGAAAATGACTTGTTGAAAAAGGATGGCAGACAGTGTAGACCATACCTGATTGTACTGGTTATGGTAAAACATGAAAGAAATATTAACATCTTAGCCCATTATTCCTTGGATTTGACATCCAACTTATATTCCAATGACTTGTTCATGGAAAAATTAATTCCAGATTTTTACCGGTCATATTTTAACTTGCCTGTTGAGTGGGAAAGACAGCTGAACTCAGTGTTTTTTTAAGTAAAATTTCACAAGATAAGTAGATTTCTCTATGTGTATTTAAGACAATTTTGTAGTGATCAGTGTCATAGTACAGGAGTTCCATGTACATTTCAAATTTCATTTCAATATTACAAAGTGGTTGCACTTCTCAGTAGATTTAATTAATTTCAAGCTTAAGAAACCTGTATTATCATGTCTTCATGCAGGTGGCTACAGGTATGTTTCTAAGCATCTAGTTAATAAATTGAGTGGAGCTTATCAAATGACCCAGCTGCCACTAAAGTAGTATTCCAAAAGACCATTCATTGGATAAACGGTCACTTAATATAGTCATGATGTCAGAGCACACCAGTGTTGATCAAGATGGGAGCAAGTCTCTCTTTTGTCCTATTGCACCTGCCATGTAGATATCTCATGTACTTTAGGGCCTTTCAACCAGCACGAGATATAGTCAACTAATAAAGCTTTTCAGACTCCTGTGGTTAGCTTGAGTCTATCAACTAGCTCTTGTACAGAAGCCTACAAGTAAGGACTGAAGTTTATATGCCTTAATCTCAAAATGAATCCATTCTTGGAGCTCAACTTGGAACCAGGGTGAAATGTACCCCTCTGGAGTGTCAGGTTGGGACTACGTGGAACACGCATATCTCAAATTATCCTCAGTGTAGACTTTCAAACACCTTAATCAGTCCTGCTGTTTCCCAAGATTATGTCCTTTGCTTTTATAGGTGTTTCACAACTGTGTGACGGTGGTAAGGCACATAGATTTGGTTTGAATTGGCTCTTAAGTTCTCTTGTTCAATGACAGGCTATTATTATGTAATAATAAGGTAATATAATACACCGGTATGGCAGACAAAATGAAATGAAAATTTAATAATTTGTTGAAGGTATACTGATTCCTGTACTTTTGTTTCACAGAATGCATAGTTCAGGTCATTACGACTATGTAAGTATCTTGACTGGTTTTAGGTGAGAGAAGTTATACTCCAGCTGAAAGTATGCTAAGGGTTCATTTTAACAGGAAGGTATTAATATCACAGGATATCTCTCCCAGATACTTGATGTAAAAAGGAGAGTGACACAAGGAATGAACACCCTTTGGATGCAGAGCAAAAACCCAATCTAATTATGCTACTGGGAAAATGAAATAGACACATCAGCATAATTTAAACTACCTTCTATTTATCAGCACTTCCAGCCATCATTTTGCTGGACTTGTCCCATTAATAGAGATAACATTTTTATGTAGCTCAAACTTCTCTTGTTGACTCATGCTTTTTCTTTGAAGCAAAAATGAAATTAAGGGCTTATCAATGTGAAATGGGTCTCTACTTCCAGTACCTTGTGTTCTTTGAGAGATTTCATGTTTGCTGCAGGGAGATCTGAAGAGGTTGAATACTTTATAATCCCAGTTGTATTTTCTGCTCCACC
Organism: Rhynochetos jubatus; assembly: GCA_027574665.1. NCBI lineage: Eukaryota > Metazoa > Chordata > Aves > Eurypygiformes > Rhynochetidae > Rhynochetos > Rhynochetos jubatus. The sequence goes on from CM050652.1 coordinate 18,739,153, forward strand.
TCTAGTACTATAGTTTTAGTACTACACTCTCCTACTAATTTATTGCTGCTTTATCATCATCCTCAAATTTTACAAAATGACAGAAATATATTATGAGTTTTCAGGCTAATCAAAACACCATAGCTGCCTCCTCAGCAGGAAAGTAAATAAACCACCTCATTCCTTGTGTGTTGTTTATCCTTAGAGCTCGCTCTCTGTTATTTTACACACATTTCCATACTTTTGCAGGTTTTATTAATTCAGTCTTGGTCCAGCTACTGGGAATATATCTGGATCTGTGATGCACAGACGTGGCAATGAGGGGAAAATATATAAAAATACATGTTGACATCATATGTCTGCAGAGGAACTGGAAAAAACCCACCCATTTGGGATTGTAAACTTACCAATTTTAATACCTAAACAATAAAGGAAGACAGAGCTTTCTCCCGTTCATAGTGGTTAGCTGACATGGCTGAGAGTAGGAAATTTTATGGTCTCTCTCCACTTAAGTTTCTACAATCTAGAGAGCTCATGTGTCTGATACCTAAATAGTTCTTTTAAAGCTACAATCTGCTTAAAATATTTATTTTGAAGGTTTTCTTCTTTTTGTTACCTCACAGTGTTGGATTTTTCATATTTCATGTATTCTAGAACTTATAATAAAATATCTCAAAGTTTTTTTCCAGTGTAAATAATTCTATAATTTGTTTCATTTGTTTTATTCCTCTCTCCTGTGTATTATATGGGAAGAGATTCTATGATCTTGAATATGTCTTATTGAAATACTTTCTACTAGTCTCTACTTGGATGAATACATGTTTTGGTGAAAGCCATGCATCCAGATTTTTCCCGTTGTAAAAAAAAAACCAAAACACAACACAAAAAACTGAAATCAAGAATTTCCCTTTATAAAAGTTCCCGATTAAATGTGTACACTGTGGGGATTACAGCGTATATGCTAATATTTTCTATGAACTGAAATATTTCAAATTTTCTAATCTTCTGACTTTAGTAGGGTAAGAAACACACTATTGGATTGGTGTAGCCTTTCTGGGATAAACAGTAGAAAGAGGAAAAGAAAACTTACACACTTACGAAAAGATTTTCTTTCAGTAATTGAATACGAATTTTCTGTGTACTTTATTCAGTGAATATTAACTTCTCCTATCATTTCATGAAGCATGGAGCTCTTTAGGAAAATAAAAAACAAATCCTGTGTCGCTCAAATGGACTCCTGAGCAGCCATATACCAAAGATCTCCATATTTACTTCTTGTGGTTCAATCAACCATCTCAGTTATAGAGATACTATCAGGTCTCCTGCTTTCATATGTAAATCATTACATACAAGCATGAATTTACTCCTTCTGTATTATTTTGTTGGCTTACTCTCATTTTTGGCTGACCCAATAAAGATGTAGCAAAAAAATCAGTGGGCACTACACAAGCAAAAGCATCCAATGTGCTACTGTCCTTTAACATGTCAATACACAAGGTATTATATGCCACAGTCCTGAAACGCTGGCTGAGAATACAAAACCCATCCAAAGACAAGTATAGCTCTCTTGTATTTTGCTGAAACAGCAGAATGAATCCATTCAATTTCTGATTCTCTGTTTCTGAGCTAGTCAACTTATTCTCTTTCTTAGTCAACAGAGAGAAATAAGCACTTTGTATGATCCATTTTAGCTGCCTACGTTATAGGTAAGTGTGCTATACCCCACAAACGCCTATTACTTTCTGATGAACTGGAATGGTTAAATTTATAAATAAATACATTTTATATAAAATGCATATTTTATACATATTAATATATGGTTTTTATATAGGACAAATATATATTGTGCAGATTTTATATATGTTTATCTGTACTTATATTTATAAAATATACAATTCCTGGAAGTTGAAGACCTACAAACAAAGATTGAGGCTGTTTGCTTTAGATGAAACAAGACTGGATATGCTGGGGAAAAAAAATCCTGACAGCCACAGCAAAAGTGTATTGCATTCTCTTTTTATCTCTGACAGTAAAAAACCCAAGGATGTTCAGTGAAATTAAAAAGCAATGTAGTTGCAACTTTTGGAAAAGGTCTTCCCTCAGGATAGTCTGAGGAGTATTCAGCATGGATTCAGAGCAATATTGAAAGACTATCTGTCATACATGAGATATGGAGGAGTTAGTTACAAAATGAAAGAAAACTATTAGTATCTTGGAGAATGAAGGATACGGAAGAAGTATGGTTCAAGGAGTGATGGGACAAACATGAAGTGATTTAACTTTCTGTAAGTTAGAATCACAGCATCCTAAAACAGCCCAGGTTGGAAGGGACCTCAGATCATCTGGTCCAACCTTTGGTGGGAAAGCAAGCCCAGATGAGATAATCTAGCACCCTGTCCAATGGCATCTTGAAAACCTCCACTGATGGACACTCTATCACATCTCTGACAAGATGGTTCCAGTGATTGATTGTTCTCACTATAAAATATGTCTTTATTTTAAGATGAAACCTTCCTCATGTGCAATTTGTACTTGTTGCCCCTTGTCTTCTCCATGTGGCTTTTTCTGAAGAGTGCTTCCACCCTCTTTGTAGCTGTCCTTTAAGTTCTAGAATACTGTGAATAGGTTTCCCTGAAACTTTTCTTATCCAGGGAGAAAAGACCTAACTCCTTCAGTCTTTCCTCATAGGGTAGGTTCTTCAACACCTTGATCGTCTTCATGATCCTCCTTTGGACCTCGTCTGCATCTTTTTTGAACTGTGGGGACGAGAACTGGACACAGTACTCCAGGTGAGGCTTGACATGTGCTGAGTAGAGTGGGCTAGTAACATCTCTGTCTGCTAATAATACAGATCACTCATGCAATCTGTATCTTGTCAGTTTAACCATCAGAAGGCTGCTGGCAACAAGCACTGAGCATTTTGCTGAACTCCAGGTAAACAACTTCCACTACTCTCCCCTTGTTGACAGAAGATGTTATTTTGTCATAGAAGTTTGTTAAGTTAGTCAGGTTTGATTTACCTTCGGTAAATCCATGTTGGCTTTTCCCAGTCACCTGCTTCACTTGGTTTATGATCATTTCTAGGAGGACTTGTAGCTACTTGATGCTGTGATCCAGGGTCTCGCTACAGCTGGACAATAGCTGTTCAATAACTCTACATTCTCAGGGACGGTTAGAGGTCTGAGCTTCATATATGACATGATGTGGTACTAACTAAAAAAAGAAATTAGACTGGTTATTAGATTTAAATCTGATATAATTACTTTGTGGATTTTAAAACTTTCCTGTATGATTTTACCCAAATCCCTTCTGTATGAAATTTTCACTGTCAGGAAGAGAATAACCTTCCCATAGCATCCATAAAAGTGACAACATCTTTAATTGTCTATTTGATCTCAATTTTTTAATGATCAAATATAGATTGTCTTGTATCAAACCACTCCATCACATATAGAAGAGATTATAAATGAGAAGCTAGATTTTTTATTATCTGTTTTTCATTAACAAAGGACAAATCCATGAGGCAATTGACTGATTTAGTTTTATTATATGCATATTTATGTACATAAATGTTTATGTTGTTTGCAAAACTGCATATCCTAGATCGTCACTACTCCTTTACATTTCTGAGATAACTCCTAAATTCCCATCTTCCAAGACAGAACATTGTGGCTGTCATTCAGTGAACCAAGAGGTTGTCTGTCAAGCATCCTTGCTTTTGACAGCTCAGTGGAATAATTGCTTACAGTGTCATTGCTGTTCCTGTCGCTGTAATCAGCTTCTACTTTTTTTCTTCTCTCTATTTTGCCATCTTTCAGTGCTACTGAGAAGAACCTCATACTAATGAGACCCTCCTCAATAAAATAACCTTTTCCTTAAAGATATTGGATAGCTTGTAAATATGCTAGCTAAAGACAGTAACTGAATTGTCATGCTTATCACTGGTAACAGGACTAATATTGTTGAAGTATAATGATAGGTGCTCCAGTAAAATCCATTGGATTTATGACATCATCCATTTTTTAATCACTGGTGCCAGTCACAGAGGTATTCTGTGAGAGGAACCATTGTCGGAACAAGAGTATGCCTGGAGTTTTTGAGTTTTTTATCACTTCAGCAAAGTAAATATGCAGCAATTGATTCATGTTTGATCTTTTTCAAAGGTTAGCTTGGACACCTAAATAGTAAGCTATATGCAATCAAAAGACATTTACATTTCTTTTTCTTTTGGGGCCAAACTGAGCATACACTCTAGGAAACATTTGGTATTTGACAATTTAGGTGACTGAAGAAGATCTAAATGATCTATATTTAGATCAAGGTAGGAAGCCAGGTAAACAATCTGAAGGGGAAAAGATAGGGAAAAAAAAAAAAGAAAAAAATCTGAAAAAAGAAAGACATCACTCAAAATTTTGCCTTTACATAGGGGTGGTAGCTAATTGAGCTTGGGTGAGCAAGTTCCACAGATATAATTAATATCTTGGCCTTTGCAGCTGATACTGGAAGTTTTTGTTGCAAATATGTTCATCATTATGCTTGTTAAAAGACAGCAATGATCTTGACCCTCATTCTAGGAGGACTGTAACTTCCCCTGGTAACTTTTGTGTTTCAAGGTTTCAACCTCTTTTCTGAATAAATAGTAACTGCACGATAGTATCTGAATAAACACAATACAATGGTATCTGAATAAACAGATCTGCACAACTCACAGGAAGAGAGTAATGAAATCAGCTCTGGTGAACTTTACACCTGATATACTTACCAGGATATGAGTGTTGATGAGTTCAACTATACAAAAATTGGCAAAAAAACAGAGCACAAGGTAGATTTTTCAGGTTTATGAAAGCAGATAAGGGCTGCAGTTTAAAAGCCTGGAATTCTGATGCTTGTCTGACTTATTCTGGGCCTAAATACTTAAGATGGGCCTTTTCCACCTTTTTTTTTCACTTTTTTTTTTTTTTTCTCGAAGACCTGCAGTCACAGAACAGGTATGTGTTACAAGAGAAGTACATCCTTCCTATCTGTGGCTTAGATGAAGTGGTATGTAGAGGTACTTATCCTTTATTATAGAAAGAGACTAGGGATTAAATTAGTCATCTGTTTAACTCCAAGATAAACGGCATGAATAACATAATGAAATGGCAATAAGTGATAATTTCTCCATCAAGTTTAAGGTGAGATTTCTATCAGTAGTCCTACATTTTTGTACAAACCTCTGTATAAAATACCCTGTCAATATTGACCTAAAACTCCTTTCACTGAAACCAAAGACAGAGCTATGTAATAGAAGATGAGTACTTGCTATTTTCCACCTTAAAAATGCAACAGTTAAGAAAATTAAAATAACTTTTATTTGGATCAGGACATACTGCAGTTATATTCTTCAGTGGATAAGGAAGACTTTAATATCTTGAATATTTTCAAAATGTCCCAGGTAATGGAATATTACTGGGTGTATTCCACAATTTGCAGTGTCAGAATATGTGACTAAAAATGAGGTGATATAATTGCTTTTTTTTCTCTACTTCTTCCCTGCCTGTTTCCACCCACACCTCTTGTGTTCCTCTCTCATATTTTTCAAATAGAACAAAGGATTTTTAAAAAGGGAAAGAAAGTAGAGTGCACAAGATTAACAATGGCAGAAGAATAGGCATGCATGACTGGCTGTTGGCAATGATGTCTCTAAAATGCAGCCCACATTTCTTCAGCCTACTTATTTTAGTGTGATAAATTACATTCCCTTTTCCTTTATGATGCTTTTTTCTTTCAAATGTGCTAACTTGGAAGTATTCAAAACAATTTTAATTACGTTTTGGCAGCTCATCGAACATAAACACTACATCCTCGATTTGTTTCTGGACTCTGCCCATATGACAGGAGAGGTAGCCTAGAAAGATTCTCATTCCCCTAATATTTACAGGATTTAATAGTTATCTTTTGAAAAGCCATTACTGCAGGTCGTTCTCACAGCCTACAACAGAATGAAGACATTCAGCTTGCCTCTTAGCATTTTTAAAGTCAGATATATGACTGAGGATGTGACCTGGGGAGACAGATCTCCAGGAATCTACTAATTCATATTCCAGTATACATTTTTAAATAAAATGTTGAGATTGAGGAGGTCTTACAGTTAAAGGATACACAGTTTCTTCCTTACAGAAACCTAGAGTTTTATTTAGATTTTTCTACCTTATCATGAAAATTCAGGTGCACTGAATGGAGAATTCTTTCAGTATAGATTTATTTCTCTAAAGGAATGACATTTGGTGTCAGATGCAAATTAAATTAAGCCTCAGAAGATCTTCATTTGAACTTATGTCTCCAAATAGCGGAACTATTTTGTATGAAACTAACCAATTCTAGGTCAAAACAGAAAAATAAACACCATAAATTTTGGCTTCATCTACACACTATATCAGAATAATATCAAAAAGCATATTTGGATTCAAACTCCTCATTTGTGGTAGCTAGTGATAAAGATCAAGTTTTACTGAAGGAAAAGTAAAGGTTTTTTCTTATCAGATTTTGAAGACTTGTACATTGGTGGTAATTACAGGAATAGAAAGACTGAATATTTTTTCCAATATGCATTAATAATTATTTGAGGTATCAGAAGCAATAGTCCAATCATTATTGTCATTGCAGAAATTGTGTGAAAATACAGATCACAGAAGATATAACTTCAGATATAAGCTGAGATGTAACCTCATTTAGAAGCTGTAATGTCATTTTTCTACTCCAACACATTTTTGCAATTATGCTTTTTTGGTGCACGTATTATAGTTCAGAATAAGTCTGCCTTTTCTGAGTAAAAATACAATTTCAGATTTCTGAAAAAAGTTGTAACAGTAAAAATTCCCAGTGTTAGTTTATAGTTTCTATGATTTTGGTTTTTAAATATTATTTTTGTCCTGAATACCCATGGTGTTATTATCTTACCTCTAACTTTCTAACTCCTATAATACTGTTACAGTCATAGAGAGAGATACTAACACCAGTAAAAGGGGCTGCCCTAAACCCATGTGAGTGAAGTTAACTCTACCTGTGCCTAGGAGACACAGTCAAGAAGCCTATTTATGAAAGTTCCTAAATATTAGCCTATAGGCAGAACTGCTTTGAAAATCATGAAAGCCAAATTCATCTTAGGTGCTAATGCACAGACATGTACTCAGGTACTGCCTTGGTGGATGTACTACTTAAAAATTAATTGAATGAGGCTTTTTTCCTCCTTTTCCCCTACTCCTCACTGAAATGCTAAAATGGTTGTTACATCTTATGTCACAGGAGTAAGAACTTCCTCCTCCCATTACAAGCAAAGAGGTTCCAGTAATTGTGTTATCTGGGATTCCTTAAGAGTAAAAAGCCTCAAAATATTGTATGCCAATTACAGTGTTTACTAACCAATGGCTGTCTTTCATAAAAGACGATTTTGCTAGCAGACCAAACCCCAAATTCATGTATATAAGTAGATTTTCTTAAGTGTATCTTTTAGTGGATGATAGCTTTTAATGAAACTCAAACCACCAGTGCTAGTTTTGGGAGGACATTTTTCATGTGCTTCATGCATCAGAGCTGGCTGCTAAAGCTATAATTTCTTCTTGTTCACTAGCCTATTGTGACACTGACAAGTGAATGACTCAAGCAACAATACCAGGAAGAAAAAAAAAAAAAAACATTCAAGGCCTAAGGATGACAAACGCCTCTCATTTTTGCTCCCAAGAACCATTCAGAACAGAGGAAGATGCACCCGAGTGCTTCCTGCTCACTACAAATGCAAATAATCAGTGATCGATTAATGAATGGTGCTATTTTCCACAGCTGTGAGACTGTGATTACAAAAGGGATCAAAACATAGAATCAGCTCAGGAAAGACCACCTTACTAACTTGACAGGGTCACAAGAACACCAAGGAAGTAATTTATTATTGCTATTCATTAAAGAAAGGTTATAGTCATTTTTCTAATTACTTTTCTTACTTAGGACTGCTAACTTTTTCACAGATTGCTTGTCACTTGCACTGACCTCTGTATAAAATCAATACATATTTGCATTTTTTTGTGCTCATTGTGGTGAAACATGGCACAGCCTGAAAATAAAACCTGTCTTTCATTGTAACAGCAGGCAAGAACTGAAAATATTGATGGCAAAAGGTTTAGATTTTCTCTTTTATTATTTCATTGTTCCTTTCATATCTTATCACAAAACTTGTATGTTATGACTATGCTTACCATGAAGTTGCTGTAAGATGCTTCAGGAAAACAAAGCCAATGTAATATGCAAGTCATTCCAAGAACTAAGATACTCTGTCCATTGTTTCCTTTCTTAAATTTTTTGATGAATGAGAATCAACAGAGAAGTATTTCAAAATAAACACCTTCATCTCTTTTTATTCACCTTTATGTTGAACTATCAAAAATGATTATTTTAATGAAAATTTGCTGACACCATAAAATTTGGGTCTAAATCTTGATTTGGATTGTAATGCCTCAAACATGAGGTATGTTTACATGAAGGATGACTATTAGGAGAGTAAGTTTATTCACAGAATTAAGATTGGACTCTAGTTTCTTATTTGATTATTAACTTCTGTCCAAACACATTCTCTTCTCATAAGGCACAAACACATATTTACCACTGTTCCCACGTCTATCGTCTAAAATCCTCAAAGACAACTGTCAGATCTGTCAGGAATTTAGGGATCTTATTCTAAAATTAAATACCAGCTGTGGTACCCTTTAATAATAACAGAAATATTAACATTTCAGGTAAAACATCATCCTGAGTTGAGATCAATAAACATCAAGGTGAAAGAATGTTAAATCCTGTATAGTTCAAGGAGATTATTATCTATCTTTTTCAAGAGGATGGTATTTAACCAATGATTTGAAACAATACAGCTGGAGAAATTCTCTTCATTGTGTCTTTGCCTTCCATGTCTGTTTTAAATATGTATTTATAATGAGCATTTAAGATAGGGTAATTAGTCAAACAATTAACAAGATTAAGAAAATGCAAAGGGAGAAAAAATATCACAGTGGTTTTGAAGGGAATAAGGTAATATCTCTTTTTTGAGACCAAGACTGACAAATAATAACAGCTGGTTTATTACAGTATGTTTCTGTATGACTGCATGGATTTAAAATCAGTAACCACTGGACAGGTATTTATACACACTGTAAACAGGGATGTGATCTAGTAGTAGAGTGCTAATTACATCCTGAACTGTGTTAGCAGATACATGGCTGGTAAATTGAGGAAATTGGTTATCTCCTTTCATTCAGCATTTATTGGTGCTATACATCTGGAGTACTGCATCCAGTTTTGATCTTCCAACACGAGAGACATGAAAAAACTGGATCAAGTGGAATGTAGGGCCACTACATTGGTGAGAGCTTGGAGCAGTTTCCCTGTGAAAAGATACTGAGGGAGATGGCCTTATTCACCCTGGAGCCAATTTAGGGGCACCAAACAGCAGCTCCCCAACAGTTAGGCAGTGGAAAAGATGGAGCCAGGCCCTGCACAGTGGCATAAGATGGGAGAATCGAGACACGGGGCATAAATTGAACCAGGAGAGGTTCTCACTGAATGTAAGGATAAACACTGTCCCCATGAGGACACTTAGGGCATGAAACAGGCTGTCCAGAGCGATTGTACAGTCTCTCTCCATCCTTGGGAATGGACAAAGCACTTATCAACCATGTCTGACCACATGGCTGAACATGCTTTGATCAGGAGTTTTGAATGAGGATCTCTTAAGGCCCCTTCCAACCTGATTTATTCTTTTATGATCTGAAATAGCACAGACATTGCAGACATTTAAAGCAGCCCTAAAAATAATGATAAACAGTCTTTTCAAATTAATTATGGAAAAAAAAGTCAGTTTGTTGATTTAAAAAAAAAAAATTCCCTATAACAAAAGATATTTGTCATAAAAATTAAAACTCTGTATTACCAGTTCTGTCCATGAATTAAGTAGATCCTGGAAATGTGTTATGAATTTATGCTGTAACCAACTTCTATAATTAATTATTTGTATTTTATTTGTAGTTTCAAAGGAGTTGTCATTTTATTCTCTTACTGACCAAAGTTTATCATTTTGACGAATCAGTGAATACAGCTATTACCAAGGGATCTGGTTCTGCTCTCAGGTATAGTGATGATGAACATGCAGTAACTCAACTAAATGTAATACTTGAGAGGTATGTTATTTGAGAATCTCGGAAGTTATTAGACTTACTCTAGATAGTGACCATCTCAGATAAGAGCAGAAAGTGATCTTCAGGCTATAGCACTGACTATGACAAAAAAGATTTGTGCTATGTAAACAGAAAGTCAGGAGAAATTTGTCATCTCATTCACTGTAAATCATTATGAAAAGCTGATGAGTGAAGTGCAGATCTTTCTTTAGGTACTTTTTTTCCATGACAAGAACAGCAAATTCAGCTGGTGGCAGTATGTTAAAACTGTCACAGCTCTAATGATTTGTATTCATGGTATAGCCTCAAACTACCAGTAGCTGTAATTCATCATATTTCTAATTTTACAGAGGCACAGATGGCTGTCCACTCTAGTGGTCCCAACATTAGTGAGTTAAACATGGAATAGAATGATTGATTAAAAATTGTAATCAGGCTTTATTACTTGTAATTGTGATTAATAAGAGTTTACTAGTTCTGACAATAGTTACTTCTTTCTTTTTAACAGGATGTGCCTGTTTTGGCTGGGACAGAGTTAATTTTCTCCATAGTATCTAGCATAGAATTACATTTTGGATTTGTGAAGAAGTGTTGATAATAGATAGATGTTTTCATTGTTGTTAAACAGTGCTTACAGAGTCAAGGCTTTTTCTGCTCCTCTCTGACTCACCCCACCAGTGAGTAGGCTGGGGGTGCACAACAAGCTGGGAAGGAACACAGCTGGGAGGGTTGACCCTAAATGACCAAAGGGATATTCCATACTATATGGTGTCATGCTCAGTATACAAAGATGGGAGAAGAAGGAAGGAGGTGACCTTTGGAGTTATGGCATTTGTCTTCCCAAGTAGCTGTTATGTGTGATGGAGCCCTGCTTTCCTGGAGATGGCTGAACACCTGCCCACTGATGGGAAGTGTTGAATGATTTTCTTGTTTTGCTTTGCATATGGGTGTGGCTTTTGGTTTACCTATGAATCTGTCTTTATCTCAACCCATGAGTTTTCTCACTTTTATTCTTCTGATTCTCTCTCTCATCCCACCATGAAGAGAGCGAGCAAGCGGTTGTGTGGTGCTTAGTTGCTGGCTGGGGTTAAACTGCAACACAGAGGAAATAGGAAGTAAGTGAATTAGAGGCTTAAAAAATTCAAGATTTTAGGGTCAAATGAACAATTCATGTTAAGTGTAAAAAAGAGAAAACTGCTGTTAGTACTTTACTTTTAGGATGGTTTAGGAATTCCTATTATCGTTTTGAGAACTGGGTGGCTGTCTTTTCAAGGCTAGCAATTTTTCCCTGTGGGGAAGTGACAGCTAATAATTTACTTGTATATTACCCTTTGTACTCCTTTAAAATTATTTTGCATGCTTACTTTCAGTAGTGCCTAGTTACAGGATTTTTTTTTATTTTATTTTATTTTTTTTTAGGAACATTGTGGATGCCTTTGAAGTTAAAAACAATTTATATTACCTGAGGCAGTGAAAAATTAATGGACTGATATCTATTGCTGTTTTTAGCATTCACCAGAAGCACACGTAATGGGTTCATTTAGTTTTGGATCAGGCCTGTGTTTCTTATTTATGGGGTCCTCATGGTCAAGCAGAAACCAAGCATGCATTGTGACATAATCCATGACTTCTATATGACTCTTTTCTTTCATAAATTGTGTGAAATTTTACATTTAAATTGACATTAAGTCTTCTATTTCTTTATTTGTTAAAATATTGGGTTTACATGGCAAGGTTTTGGTAGCAGGGTAGCAGCAGGGGTGGCTTCTGTAAGAAGACACCAGAAGCTGTCCCATGTCAGACAGACAGTTTCAGCCAGCTCCAAAGCCAGCTCAACAAATCTGAGTCCATCAGCAACATTGATGGTGCCTTTGTGATAACATACTTAAAAAAGAGTAAAAAAACCCCCAAACCTTCACGGCAGCTGTGAGAGAAAGGAGTGAGAAAAAAGTGAGAGAAACAACCATGCAGACACCAAGGTTAAATAAGAAGGAGGAAGAGGTGTTCCAGGCACCGATGCAGAGATTCCCCTGCAGCCCATGGATAAGGAATAAGCCCATAGTGATGCAGATTTTCCTTCTGCAGCTCATGGTGGACCATACTGGAGCAGATACCCACTCTGCAGCCGATGGAAGGTATGCCCTAAAGCAGATGGATATGCCCTGAAGTAAGATGCAGACCACGGAGATCTCACGCAAGAGCAGGCTCCTGGCAGTAACTTCAGTCCATGGAGATGAGCCCATGCAGGAGCAGGTTTTCCGACAGAAACTGTGACCCAGTGGGGAACTCATGCTGGAGCAGTCTGTTCCTATGGAAAGGATGCATGCTGAAACAGTTCTTCAGGATCTGCAGCCTGTGGGAGAGACCCATGATGGAAACATTTGTGAAGGACTGTATCCTGAGGGAGGCAACCTGTGCTGAAGCCATCAAGAGCATGAGGAAGAAGGAGCAGTAATTTTACTTGTTTCCTGACATATTATGGTATGATACAATTTGTTAATGATATGCATTTTTATACCCCCAGTGAAATATTTTCATCCCCCATCTTTCTTTTTGACACAAGAACTTGTCTTTCAAAGACCTGTGGTATACAGGTGGTGAAAACACAAGGAGGAAGCTAAACATAACATTTAGGCAAAGACAGTGTGCAGAGAAGGACTGCTGATTCACAGCATCTCTTGTCCTGCTTTTGGCAGCCAGACCTCATGAAGCCCAAAGCAGAACTTAGAGCTGGTTCACTTGAGTAGAAACTTTACAGCTGTCCTCTGTGGTCTTGTTACCACTGATTCTCCAAAGCTGAACAAGCAAGTATAAATCTTTCTTTGGCTCCAGGTGAGTTTAGATTTTCTCTTACTTTACATGTACTTTATAAGGATAAATCCTTATTATTTTACTCTTCCCACCTCCACCTCCTATTTTAATCTTCATGTCTCCAAGATTTCTGTTTCTCTTTTTTCTTTTTATATCATTATACTGCTGCCCATGTGATGCTCTCATATCTTTTTACCTGTGTGCCTTTGACTAAGCAACTGATTCGTAACAAAAATAGCAAAAGTTTTAAAGGAAGATCTTATTGAATAGAATTTGTTAAAATTGATGGTAGTATTATTTAAAGTTTATGTTAAGAAAAAACAAAGTTTTCTTCTTTATTTTCTGTTTAACAAGATCTGCTGCATATTATCTTAACTCTGGTTTTAATTTGGACACTTCAAGACAATGATTCCATTAAATTCAGATGGATGGATGGTAAGATGTCATGTGAAGAGGAAGGCTGGGTGGTAAGACTTCTGTGACCAGGTGCAACTTTTCCCAAAAGATGATCAGTCTTGTGTAATTACATGTGCTGTATCACATGGTGTTGAAGGCTGCTACCATGAGAGATGGCTAATTGGCTATTTGATTAATAGCTCTCCACCGGACTCCATCTGTAGTGAGATTTAGCCTACTGTTCTCAAAGCTGGCTAAGGAATACCTCACCACAGCCTACGTGCACAACTACAGGAGCTGAGAAATCACTACACAATGAGAAAATATATGACTGAGAAAAAAGTTTCAAGTATATGCAGCCACTGTCAGAGGGTCATAGTTCTTTGCCACTGACCTGAGTGTCTTTTCTCAATGGTACAGCTCCTAGTTTCTTCTTTAAAGAAAGCATTTCCATTTTCTTGCCTTGTCAAGAGAAAGGAAAGAAAATACCCATAACAAGCAAAAACCCTCCCCAAAGCTGTAGTGATAAAAATGATAATACAATGTATGATGTACAGCTAGACTAGCCAAAATGAACATGAGAAAGGAAATAGTGTGGTGCCAGCTGTAACCCCAGCATCTAAGCAATAATCAAATAGCCTGTGGCCCTGGTCTCCTTTTTATGCTACTCAGACAAGTGTGGCTGAGCAGGTACTTGTCCATGCATTGCAGTATCCAGGTTTTGTTAAGTGATTTAACAAGCTGGCATAGGATATTAGTTAAAACTAAAGCCAGGACCAAACATCCTCTTATTACAGCCACTCAACTAATGGCTGAGAACACAGTGAACTTGATCTATAACCAATACTTTCTACATATATGCCTTCTTGTCATGATGTGTAACTTTTTTTTTTTGCAATGCATATGTTAAATTGAAAAAACTGTCAATGAAGTAAGAAGCAATACACTATAAACCACCATTGTCAGAAAAGTAAGCTGCAAGGAATAAAGCGCGTGTGTAAAATTATAAAGATGATAGTTATTTGATTTTTTTGTACCAGATCAGTGCTAACAGGTCTGTGAATGGGGGTAAATATCAAAACAGGTAACACATTATCATATTTGCATTACATATTCTAGAAAGTAAACAGAAGTGTACTAAAAACTGTATCAGCATCAGTTGCTGCACAGAGGAAACATCTGCAGTGCCCAGCAATGTGCACCTGCGAAGCAAGCTTTATATGCTTGAATCCTAGCAACTAGTTCTGTATACTTATTAGCCATCCTTTTGATTTCTACAGCTCTCTAATAAACCCCCCTGTATTTCATATAATTTATTCACAGTTGGCCAATTTTCTGAAGACTTTCAAAGAGACATGAATACTGAGGAAATATTTGGAGAGGCACAGTGGAATGATCTTACAGAACAAGTACTTGTGGATTTTATATCAGTTCTGCAAAAAGACAGTAGAAAAGGCTGATCCATGTGTATTCAGCTTTAAGGGTATGCCTTTATATTAAAATTTCATCTTTTTCTTATTCCTTTTAAGAGTCTACCCCATATATTCATGTCACAGCAATACTTCTGGCTCTCACCTAATAGGGAACAGTTCCTGGTACAGTACACTTTAAACATAGCTAGAGAAGGTATTCTTTCCCAAATATATAAGCTGCTTTGCTGATGTAAATGAAAATTCCATCAGCAGTAACACAGCTAAAAGTAGCTCATCCAACTGGACACACAGTAGTTCTCTATCTGGTGCCTAGTACTTCTCTGTAAATTAGACCGCAGATAAAATCTCACATCTTTGATGGTAATAAATGTCAAAGGGAAAACTGTATTCTTCAGGAGAACCTCATTCTCATGTTTCACCTACTTCTCCCAATGATTTGTGTTCTTTTTTAGTATTTAAAAAGATTGCTGAACTTCAGAAAAAAGCCCATCTTGTAAATCCTTAATCCCTATTCCCACCAGTATAAATTTTATTCTAGTAGTTTAAATTTGTAGTTTTACCCAAGCCGTGATTTCATCTTTTATTGAAATGTATTTACATATAAATGTACATATGTATTTATAAAATATATACATACACTTTCATATATACACAACCTGGATATCCGCTTTGAGCAACCTGACCTAGTGGAAGGCATCCCTGCCCACGGCAGAGGGGTTGGACCTAGGTGATCTTTAAGGTCCCTTCCCACCCAAACCTTTTGGTGATTCTATGATACATACACCACTTCACTGACCACTACAAAATAGCTTGGGAAGTTTTCCACATATGCGTGATTTACATACTTGTGATCTATTTTGTGTTAAAAACACTGCCACATCTCCCCATTTTTCAGTATTACAGCTTAATTCACTGTGGGTATAACTATTGTCAGCATTTGTTTTCCTGCTTATTGTGTATAGACCATGAGTGGATGTAAAAAGGAAAGGAGATACCTCAGCTCTTTTGTCATCTTTTTCAGTTAAGCATCCTAAGGCCTCAATATTCTTTTTTCCTCTTCTGTGAGAGATGAGATACTTTTTCAATACAAAACAAAGAAAAAGAAACAAAATTGTTTTCATCATGGCTTTTAGGCTATATATTAAGTTAAAACCCCCCAATTTTTCTGACAGACTGATTTACTTTCCAGAGCACACTTTGAATTCAGTTAAAAACATATTTTTGTGCCTCATGAATTTTCATGTTGAGAATGTAATAAATGATTTACTGGCAAATGAGGTTTTAGCCTGTAAGTTTTTCTAGCATTAAAGCTGATTTTTTTCTGGGGTTTGTTGTTTTTTTTTTTTGGTTAGGACTACATATTTAGTAAGATCCTTTAAATATGACATACATAGGAAACAAGCCCTTTTCTGAAGTACATATAACAACTGTAGATGTGATCATGTGACTTATACTTAATAGAGACATTGGAATCATAGAATGGTTAGGGTGGAAAGGAATCTTAAAGAACATCTAGTTCCAACCCCCCTGCCATGGGCAGGGGCACCCTGCACTAGACCAGGTTGCACCAAGCCTCATCCAGCCTGGCCTTGAACACTTCCAGGGAGGGGGCATCCACAGCTTCTCTGGGCAACCTGTTCTAGTGCTTCACCACCCACTCTGTGAAGAATTTCTTCCTGATATCTAATCTAAATCTCCCTGCTTTCGATTTAAACCCATTACCCCTTGTTCTGTCACTACAGTGGAATGAAATCCATGAGAAAGCAGAATTTACGCCTTTGTTGCAAATAGAATTAATTTTTCCTATTTTAAGAACAAAGTAAGTTTACCATATATATTTCAGTACTCTAAATTAGTATTATATCAATCAGCAGCAACTGGGAATATACAGCAGCTCATGTACTAGCCATTAAACTTGCCACAGACAGTGAAAAATATTTCAAAATTAAGGATTAAACAAAGGACAAAATAATAAATAATAAAACCCCATATCTTCAGGATAAAGTCAGAAGAGATACAAATGTCAGAAAATGTCAAGGAACACTGACATGCAAAAAGAAAAATAAAGGGGGGGAAGGCAAAATAACAACATGAGTAACAGCATAGCAAAATACTCTGTCACTTCTTTGGCTGAAAGGTGGTGACAGATTTGTGAATTTATTATGATTAACTTTAATATAGTCTGGTATCCACTAAAATCTTGTGTTTCTCAGTGTTGTATACACACAATGGGGCAGAGTGTAGGGCATGCAAATCTCAATGGTTGTCAATGCATGTAAGCCACCAGAAAATAACCACAATATTAGAGATGAAATGAAATAGTGTCTTAAAGGCCTTGCAGAGTAGTGCCTCCAAAGGAATCAGATTTGTCAGGGGTTTTCTTGTACAGCCCTCTGCTGACAGCTGCGCAGTTTATAATCTTTTTGCCCCCAAAAAACCTTCTGCAGTATCATTCAGAATGAATCCACTGCCTAAGTACTTCTCAGTCACAAGAAGTACACGTACCATTGACATGCCAATATAGTAAAATGCCTAAATTACAGAGGACAGTATTGGAAAGATTGAGCTATGTGAATGACCTTTTCTCAAGATCATTGGATTGGGATGTTGTTCTGTTTAAGGGTATTTGGTGCTGCTCGTTAATGCCAATGTCACTGTTCAAAAGGTGAACATACCCGTGTGCATCTGATAAGAAAAAAAATCATGTGCTTCTCAGCATCATGCCAACAAAAGCAAGAACCTTCAGTTGTGTCATTGCAATTTACATTTACTTCAAAACATAAACTAATTGCTCACTGAAATTTCAGATTTGACCAAAAAAGACCTTTTATGACACAAGTGGTTTAGTTAAAACCATGTTATATTTATGTTAAAAGACTTCTGATCTCTTTAAACAAAAAAGAGTCAAAAGTATGTAACCATAATTTAAATTAAATGCAAACTTGTACAATTATATTTTTCTCCATTTATATTCTTGCTTGATTTACCTTTGTCATTTTATTATTTAGACCAAAGGGGTAATGGGAAAAAATAGTGAAATGAAAATTAGTAAAAAGCAAAATACTTTAATAAAATGCCTGAGGGGCTGAAGAGCTGTACAATAGTGATCAAAGTGTAACCACTCATCAATAAATAAAACTGTCCACTGGAAATGTTAACTGGTCTCAGTTCCATGGAGATCTTGTAAAACATGAGAAAAATCCACAAAAATTAATTATATTATTAAAAAAATATTTAATATTAATTATGAGGTTCTTTTCATCACATAATATAACTCTGAGGCCAGAGGAGGCCTAACCTGTAAGCTTGTGCTTTTTGAAACAAGCTAGCCAGAAAAACAAAGAAATAAAGCATATAGTACAATCATTTCAGCTGAGAAGCTGAACATAGATGCTTTGTCTTTGCAGTGCTTTGCAGATTTAAAGCAATACTTTAAGAGTAATACAAATCTATTATATGTGTGGCTTGATATTAGAGATCAGTAATTTGGATGAGAAATGGATGTCTATATATCTATGGACTAACTGACTTGCTTTTCTCCACTTTTCTGTAAGTCTGTGTATCTAAATTGAAGCTACAGATCAGATCTATTTTACAAAATAAACATTTAATTATCTTACCTGTTATCCCTATACTTACCCAATATGACACAAATTGAGATGC
This sequence comes from Rhynochetos jubatus, assembly GCA_027574665.1. NCBI lineage: Eukaryota > Metazoa > Chordata > Aves > Eurypygiformes > Rhynochetidae > Rhynochetos > Rhynochetos jubatus. Next base: position 18,757,631 of record CM050652.1, read on the forward strand.
ATCACGATCTACCTCAATCATAATTATGACCATTGTCACAATACATTGTAAAAATCTTTGCATTTAACTTCTGACAAAGTAATTTTCTTTATGTATTGCTGCTGATGAATTCCTATTTGAAGCTCTGAAGTATCCTCTTTAAAGTACCACTTAAAATCTGACCTGTGCTTTTAAAAATTTTAAAAGAGTTAACGTCTCCATTCTATGAAAGGTGAAAGACACTGATGGATTTTGTCGAAAGCACCGTCTTAGAGTATGCAAAAAGCTATGATAGTAAAACCATCTCTTTTCAAGTGAGGTGATTCTCAGGTTTCTGACCCCTTTGAATAACTGGTCATTATAACACTGCTTTTATGTACTTCAAGCACAGAATTAACTCATTCTTGTATTTAACACTTGGCAATAATTTTTCATCAGTTCTCAAAAACTACTTGGCACTGCAGCTTGAGATTAATTTTTTTAATTTCTTTTATTATGACCTAACTATGAGTTTGAGAGTAATTTCACTTACAGAAAATAGTGTTGGAAATAATACGTATTTTTAGTGCCAAGAAATCTGCCAAGGTATTACAATATAATTGATTCTCCAAATATTTTGTTTTCTTTGAGTAAATGAAAATAAATTTTTATGGGATTCACTACTTTTTTTCCTTCCTGAACTTTCTCAACTTAGTCACAGAATCATAAAAATCATACAATAGTTCGGGTTGGAAAGTACCTTAGAGATCATCTAGTTCCAACTCCCCTGCCAGGGGCAGTGACACCCTCCACTAGACCAGGTTGCTCAAAGCCTCATCCAGCCTGGCCTTGAACACTTCCAGGGATGGGACATCCACAGCTTCTCTGGAAAACCTGTTCCAGTGCCTCGCCACCCTCTTCATGAAGAAGATCTTCCTGATATCTAGTCTAAATCTCCCCCTTTTAAATTTAAACCCATTACCTCTTGTCCTGTTACTACAGGCCCTTGTAAGAAATTATCTGTCCCACCTCCTGCCACTCCCCCCGCCCCCGGCCCTTGTAGACCCCCTTCAGGAACTGGAATGCTGTTATAAGGTCTCCCTGAAGCCTTCTCTTCTCCAGGCTGAACAAGCCCAATTCTCTCAGCCTTTCGTTATAGCAGAAGTGCTCCAGCCCTCTGATCATCCTTGCTCCCTTCTCTGGACTGGCCCCAACCAGTCAAAATCCTTCCTATTTTAGGGGTCCCAGAGCTGGACGCAGTACTCCAGCTGGGGTCTCATGAGAGCAGAGTAGAGGGGGAGAATCACCTCCCTCAACCTGCTGGCCACGCTTCTCTGGGTACAGCCCAGTGTATGGTTGGCTTTCTGGGCTGCCAGCACACACTGCCAGCTCATGTCCAGCCTTTCATGCACCAGTACCCCCAAGTCCTTCTCCTCAGGGCTGCTCTCAATCCATTCTCTGCCCATCTTGTGCTTGGTATTGCCCCTACCCAGGTGCAGGACCTTGTACTAGGCCTTTCTGAACTTCATGGGGTTGTCAGTGGCCCACCTCTCCAGCCTGTCAGGCTCCCTCTGGATGGCATCCCTGCCCTCCAGCCTGTCAACCACACCACAAAACTTGGTGTCATCAGCAAACTTGCTGAGGGTGCACTCACTCCCACTGCCCATGTCCCTGACAAAGATGTTAAACAGTAGCAGTCCCAATACCAATCCCTGAGTCACGCCACGTGTCAGTGGTCTCTGCCCAGACACTAAGTCATTGACCACAACTCTGAGTGTGACCATCAAGTCAGTTTTTTTAGTCAAAGTGAACAATTTTTGAAACACAGGAAAGACGCAATACAAATGCTTCCCAACATTCATGAAATGATCCTCAAAGTAAAGCCTTCCTGAGAAATCAGAAATAAAGTATTAAAAAAAATCCTACATGAAAATGAAGATATTCTTATAGTTCTAAGAAAACTTGGTTGCATTGTATGATAATGTAGCATGACAAGAAATATTTTTTTCTGTCTTTCCCTCTACTTAACTGCCAATCACAATTATAGCCAGTTAATGTGATTTTCAGCATTGCAAGTTGTACTATGCCTGGCTGGTTTGGAGATCGCCTTCTTCATAGCAGACAGTTTGGTCCAGTATTTGGGATTTGTGGCTAAAACACTGTTGATAACACACCAGCATCTTGACTGAACAGTGCTTGGACACCACCAGTGCTTTTTGGTGTGGGTTTTTTTTTTTTTACCCTACTATCTCTTCCCAGATATAGGTTAGGGGTGTGCAAGAGACAGAGAGGCATAACCAGGACAGCTGAAGCAAATTGACCAATGGTATGTAACAATGATCAACCACAAAAACTGTGGTAGAAGCAGCAGCAGGAGGGATTATGTTTTGCAAGATGGCTACTGCTCAGTTATCAGTCCACTTGTGAAAGACTGTGGTTTCCTTTGCATCCCTTGCCCCCTAACCATTCACCTATTAAACTTTATTTATCTCAACCCCAAAGGACTGTGTGGGTGCCTAGCTCCTGGCCAGGGTCAACCCACCAGAAAACTTGAAGTCCTCAGGCTCTGTTCTCACTTGAAATCACACGTCTCAGGACTGTTCTGGGCTCACCTTGGGCCAAGTGCCTGTTGCCTCCTCTGCCTGAGCTTGAGCTCTGTCAGTGCCTTCATGGGAAGGGTCTAGGCAAACCCAGGGGGTCACTACCCAAAAAAATAATACCCTGGAAGAGGCTATGGGACCACACTCACCACAGCTGGGAGCAGCCAGATGCCAGCAGCCTGGAGCAAGAAAACAAAAATAAACTTAAGGAAATTCAAAGATTAAGGAAGAAAATCCACCCACCAGTGGTCAGCTCCTCCCACTGCAGGTCCCAGGGCAGTGAGGGCTTGCTGTGACATGCCTCACTTCTGTTGGAGTAAGACTGGCCACTGTCAGTGGGAGACAGTGTGAGCACAGCAGAGGAGAAGATAGGCAGCAGGAAGGGTAAATAAAAATATTTTAATTTTATTGCTGGTGAGGTTATCTACCTATTAAGACTATTAAGCTGAAAATACTAACAGGAATGCCAAATTAACTTCACATATATAACATAATCTCCTTTGCTGATAAAAAGAGCTAACAACACTGCTGCCATCATTCTGTGAAATTCAGCTTTCAGGAATGGCAGCTGAAACATGTTTCTACTTAAGACATGGCAAAACTGGCTGTCATTGGTAACATTCCTGCAATCAAGGAATTCAAGGTAGCATTTGTGGGAACTGAATCATGGTAAAGCTGTCAACAAATATTTTGCAGGCTACTGGTTACAATTACCTCATACCTTATTTGGAACTAAAGACATTTTGAGACTTCATTTTTCTGGTAGTAGGAAAGAAGAATGTATTTTCAGGTACTGTTGTTATAGTGGTAAGTACTCGAGATTAAAAAGATAAAGTAAAACTCCTGATGAGAGGAAAAAGTGTTTTCTTAAAGATGTCTATGAATTTCTTCAAAAGGTCATAAAAAATTTAACAGAAGTCTGATGCATATCAATTATATTTTCCTTTTAGAAGGTATTTCTTAGACATCCTCTAATAGGTCACTCACTGAAACTGTTGAGATTTAAGCATGTATATGAGGTGACAACTAAAATATTACTGGTTTACATTCTTGATCTATTATTTCAATAATTATATCATCTTGCATTGGACTACATTGGAACAAGCTATTGAGACAATGGATATTAACCTCAGTGTTAAGTAAAGGCCATGCTTTATTGTGCAATCATGGCAATGCCTGTCAACACTACAGTTACTGATTCAGTACTGGCTCATGAGGCCAGGGTAGCTGGAAACATGAAATGCCTTAAGGAAAAAAAAAAATTAATACATTAGATTCACCTCTAAGTTCATTCTTTCTTTTCTGGACATAATAACAAACAGAATATTAGAGGAATTGGTGCTTTCATCCATTCAGTTAAGGGTCTGGCAGTATTTTCTTGAAGTACGGCACCCCTGGCTTTGTAGGTTTATAATTGAGCTGTAGCGATCTGTATTGTGCTAGAGCTTTTACGAGCTATTTTCCATAGGGGAAAAATAATGTATAGATGCAACCAGAACATGAAGAAAACCCTAATGAATGAAAACTCAACTTTGGAGCCCAGTGCAGTAAAACCAGCCAATTCTAAAACATGCCAACATCAGAATAAAAGGAGCTAAGTTGGTTTCTCCCCCTAATATGTTCCATGTGCAGCAGCTACAAGCCAAACTCAGTAACATCAAGGGTGAACTGACTAATTAGTAAGAGGAGCGAACAGAGTGCACTATTCCCTGGTGATTTCTGCATGTAAAAGAATTGATTCACACTGCTTCCTGCGTAATCTCCAAAATACAGCTATTATCAAACTGTGCTGTATAACTATTTCTGTGCAATAATTGAACTTGCATCTATCTTTGAAGGTTAGTCATCTACTATTTCCTTTACCTCAGAGGAGCCACTATTATTTTGAACAGTTCATTTTTCAGTTAGACACAGGAATTTAAATAGTAGTCTCCTTATTTCTAATTACACTGATGGGGTGAAAGAAGATTATGTTTGTGAACCTTTAGTTCGAGGAAACAATTGGTATTCTTCACACGAGAAAGTAATAACTGAATAACTAGCAAAGCACGAAGAATTTCATTTTGACCCTGCACTTTCCATTACAACATACCTTAAAAAGTTAACATATGTAAAGCAATGGAAAAAAAACTACTGAAATGATAGTTACATTAGTTATAGATATTAAGAAGCTATAAATATAAATATTTAGCAAAAATTTGGTTAAAAATTCAGTGTTTTTCTACATTCTGACTTTCCAAAGGGTGTTCCCTTCATCTTCACATTTTAAAATGGCAGGACACTTTTATATAGCCCTGGGAAAATAGTTTCTTCATGCATTTGACACTGATTTTCCATATTTTTAAAAAAACAAAATCCAAAGCACAAAGAACTATTCATAACAAGATTACATTGGTAGCTTGCAAGAAAGAAAGTAAAAAAAAAAGAAAACCACAAACTATTAAAACCCTTTGAAAGATACATTTCTTGTGTAGTTATATGATTTAACCTGGGAGTTCAATCATCTGCTGGCTTTTCTTGTGGATACAGAAGTAAACTGGGGAGAGTCTCCCAGCCAAATAGTTGGTTTTCATGTTTCATGATACCTACAGACATTTCCAGTACTTTCATCTGGGACCACTCATACAGACCTAGGCATTTTAGTTTGCATTTTATTTTCAAGAATGTTTGTTGACAAATAGCAAAGAAATGGTTCAAACTGAGAAGTTTCCAGTTTAACAACTCAACTTGGCTCAAGTAAGGAGTGGAGTAAATTTTGCAGTGTAACATGAAATATTTATATACCAGAAATGCTTCCTGCAGAGTCACAGCAGAAGTTCATGCCTGACATGGTTCTCTGGTGTATTACTAACATAACTTTCACCCCTGTTAATAGAGACCAAAATCTTAGCCAGTCCACCTTCCAGTTTGTTAGAATATACCTCTTCTTTTCTTAACTTACATCGCTTAATTCTGGTATAAAACCAAATAAATCAAGTAAGAGAGAAAGTTAAACAAATGAAGTTTGTGGCAGACCATTCAGTACCTGCACATCTATCTTCTCAGAGAATAGCAAGGGCCAGCTGCTCCCTTCAGGCTGTGGAGACAAAGGGGTTAATATGGCCAGCAGGGCTTTACAAGCCAGGCCTTCATCCCACAGTACACAAGCAAGAAAAGAAGGTCAAACCCTTAGATGGTGGCCAGGTCTGACCAAGAGTTGAGATCATATAGCAACATCACAGTGATGAGACAAACCTGAGGTCAAGCCACGAAGCCAGGCAACAGGTCACAGTTAGGATGGTGCGCATTGGACTTACCAGGCAGTACCAAGGTCTAGCCAGCTCACAGGTTGACCTCCAGGCCTAGGGACCCCATAACTAGGCACAGCAGAGTAAGATACCAGAACGCCCCTAACATAGCTCAGGAAAGGAAGAGATGCCCACAGCTGATCTCAAATAGAGCTCCTGGTTCATAGGTATTGGTGGAGGCTCCAGGTGAGGTTGATCAGGTCATCAAGGCTTACCACTGCACTGAGCACCCTAACACATTTGCTGCCTTTCTAAAAAATTTTCTGTATGTATTAAAGAGTGTAGTATCTGACCACTTCAAGCTGACATTGTTAGAGTTTTGGCCAAGATTTTAAAGCATTTTTTTTCATGGAATACTATTTACATTCTGGTTTTTTGTAATATATTATTGATTTATGGTTTTTCTGTCCTTACCCTGTAGCTTCTTTGTTGTTGTTTTTTTAATTGTTTTTAATGGTGAGTTTTTTATAGTTGTTGTTCAGAATATATATAATTCATAGTTAATTATTTTTTCCCACTTATGTGCACTGTAAATTGAAAAAATCTTAGTCGGTCAAGCATGATGTGTTAGGCTGGTACTATGACACTGGCTAAAAGATTTCAGAGATTAACATCAGTGTTGGAGACATGCATATAGACTATGCCATGACTACAACAGCCTGAGGAATAGTGTAGTTCCAAACTGAGCTATGAATGTAGTAGAACCAAAGAGAAGAAAGGCTAAAGGGAGTACTGTTTTCCTGAGCAATCAAAGCCCCATGGGATACAGAGAATCAGAGAGACAACTGACAGTAACTTTTAGATTTCTTGCAATTGCTGTGAGCCAAACAGCTGCTTCTGCCAAACCAGGGAATACCGTGACTCCCTTCTGCCTTAATATCCTGTATCTCAGATGTAAGGTATACCTGCACACTTCATTACATGTGGAAAAGAGTTTATTCTGGATATATTCTACACCAGAAGACTGAGGTCATTTCCAAACCAGAAGCCATGTTGCCACAGTTAGCATACTCTTTAGGTAATAAGCCATGCCAAGAAGCTGCACATAAAACACAGGTAGGTTCCCTGAGAGTGAGGGTTGTGTTGTTTCTCCCTTCCTGCAGTCTATTGTATGGATTTACATACCGATAAATCCCAGTTCTTCGTATTTGCCTTGCCTACATTTGTGGGTTGTTGGAACAGCAGTTTTCAATGTTTTGAGGATGCTTAGTCATTCTTCTCATATTCACAAGTGATCTAATATCCAGTGTCAAGTACAGAAAGTCCCTTGATTCATAAAATATAAGAAGGAGGCAAAATTTCTTGGTTAATTACTTGCTTCACTAATATAATTGCATATTCATACTTAAGGAGGGGTTAAAAAATCCCTACATACGTAGGGATTTTCTGTCCATTCCTACTACTAAACAGTTTGACTAGCAGAAGCTAGTGACGTTTTGAAGAGGACAGAAAAAAAGTTTCAGTGCAGATGCAGAAAGCCCAACAAAGTCAAAATGCAGTCACAGGTAACAGGGAAGAAACCTGTTGTGGTTTAGCCCCAGTAAGCAACCAGGCAGCACACAGCTGCTTGCTCACATCCCTCTTTCCCCAGTAGGATGGGGGAGAGAATCAGAGGAAAAAGATAAGAGAACCGGTGCATTGTTATAAGAACACAATAATAATTGAAATGTCCCTTTGGTCAGTTTGCTACAGCTGTCTGGGCTCTGTCCCCTCCCAGCTTCTTGTACCAAAGAAGTTGGGAACACAGGTGTAGTATCAGAAACTGAAAAGGTCCTTGACATGATATAAACATTCCTTAGCAAGAACTAAAAGCAGCAGTGTGTTATCAATATTATTCTCAGCCCTAATGCCAAACGTAGCCTCATACTAGCTACTGTGAGGAAAATTAACTCTATCTCAACTAAAACCAGTACAGAAACACATTAAAGGGTAAATCTGTGGTGAAGCACTTGAACAAAACAAGTGTTTATAAAATTTTTTACTGCTTTTGTAATTTAAGATACTTTACATGATTTAATTTTATACAATGATGAACTTTATACAAGTATCAAAATTCATTGTGCAAGAGCAGTGTTGCCTGTGTTGACAATTTTATTGTTATGTTTATGTTATGCTCATTTGGTGGTTTTCTTGAAGCTGTGGATTACAACATTATTACATTTCATGAGACTGTCAGCTTTAATTTAAAAATAAAAAAGTCTTATTGACCTTGTGTTTTAGAGAAAAGAATGAACATATACTTAAAGCTCAAAACCCAGAAAACAAATAAAAAGTATGTAGTAAGTATGTCTTAAAAATTTAATATACCTGCAGGTATTTTAATCCAGTCAAGTTCTTTTATAAGATCGTTTCAATTTCTGAGCAACTGAGATTATAATTTATGCACACTTTCCCAACTCCTCTATTTTGCCACTAGGTATTTGTAACACAGGGACCGAAACAATCTAGTCATTTCTATGTTCTAAATGGAGAAGGTGGGTTAACATATTGCTGTTATTTAATATTTCAAACATAGAAGGAAGAAAACACCTGGTAACATGTTTTTAATGCTTTCTTAATGACCTTATTGTTAAAAATTTTAGGAGAGGTTAAACAGTTAAATTGCAACTTAAGACAACCATAGACACAGAAGTCTAGCACTGCATAATACTCCCCAAATCTTTGCTGCTATCACGAGAGTTTCAGAAGAACCTAAATTTATACACTGTGCAAAATAAGATAACACAGATATAGGCGTATACTAGTTTTAATCCATACCTTAAACATCTCCTAAATCATGAAAGGAAACTAAACACACTGTCATACATCGGGAATGATGTAATCCACTGATTGGACAATCAGTGGTAACACGGCTGTGTCAGTAAAGAAGTGTCCTCTCCTTCAGGCTCCAGAGGTCTGAACTGATAACTTCCTCCTCCCAGGCTTGACTTTTGGAAGAAAGTGTAATGAGTAATGCTGGGATCAAAAGGAGCACGAAGGAAACCTCACTTTAGTTCCCATTCCTAAAATTGTTCTTTTTTTAATATATTGACCGATGAAGTATCCCAATTTCTTGGGACATGCAGGACCACAGACCTTGTTCCTTGCTCCTTAGGTTCTAAGAATCAGACATCCAGAGATTTTGTAAATGCTGGTGTTCTTTGCAGGCCTTAGACAATTCACAATTTTGGGCTTTATTATGGAACAGACTCTGAGATCCTTCTTCATTCTAAAAAGTTTTATTTTTCAGCTGCTAGTATCCTAGAAAGAATGTTTATTTTTTTAAAACCATTGAAAGACTTTTCTGATATTCTATTTCATAATCTATTTCAAAATGTTCATTGGTATATTCTGAAAGTCAGCCATTTTCCCCAGGTACCTAAGTCCTGTTTCCTGATGGGTTTTGGTGTTTTGGTTTTTTTTTTAGTTTTTTTGATTGTTTTTTGTTTGGTTTTTTTTTTGTTTTGTTGTGTTTGTTTTCCTTTCTTTCTTTCTGAAGATAAGCAGTTCACCACTAAAACACCTTTGAGAACTTCTGACTAAATGGGAGGCAACAAGAGTTAGTCACATGATGTACATGGGTGCTTTGAGGACACATGCCTATATATTTCCATGCTTGAAATGTCTTAGAAAATATAGTTTCAATTTATGTGTATAGAAGCAAACAGCTGAGCAGCTGAGGTAGTTTAGAATTAACTCTGAATTGAAGTAGAAAACAGACCACTGTGGGGTATTACCATCTTCAGGTGCTGAAGCAGTTTTGCCAGATGTCGTCTACCAGACTGGCAACTCCTAAATCACGTAGATATTTTTTGAAAATATTACCTACACTCTGTTGATACTAATGACAGCTGAGACTCAAGAGAGCAATTTGGAGGTTATTCTGTGCCTGCTGCCTCTGACTACTTCACTAGGCCTCTCATGGGGCACACTCCATGCTTTGGGAAATACATAAGAATTTGTTGTGTTTGTAATGCTTTGAAGATGAAAACCACTGTAGATTAATAACGTTCAGGTTGAAATTACTCTGATTATACTTCACAAAGTGTTCTTTAGTAGCCTAAAAAGATCATATTACGCAGCTAAAGTATTTATTTCTACCAGAAATACCATAGATCGTGTTGATATTCTGATTTAGATCCCACTGAGTAAAAGGAAGGCTAAGCACTTCCAGTTCTTTTCTATTTAGCCATTACTATTTTCCTTCTGTTTTATATGTTGGTTGTAAAAAATTGAAAGGTAGGATCTGTTCCTTTCTTCAGTGTAAAATTCTTCTTGGCCATCATATAACTTGTAACTTGCAACATCTTGTACTAGCAAAATGAGTTGACTTGGCACAAGTCTGTAGCACTAAAATTTTCAGAATTTTTATGCTGATTTATCTCTTCTATTTGAACGTTCTTTCAGTCACAATTGTCTATTGAAAAATTTTTAACAATCTATGAGCCCACCCTTCAATTGAGCTCTAGACCATCTTTCCAACAAATTCCTTTACAAATTCTGCTCTGTAACCTCTTCTCGCTCTCAACGATTTTGAATTCAAACTAGGAAGGTTCCTTTCCTTTCACCTCTGTCAGAAAAGGATTGTAGGTGGGTAACTACAGTAATTCACTGCAATTAGACAAGAGGCTGGTCCTGTGCTTTCCTTCCCTAAAGCCTAATCATAGTCAATGCACAGTATGTGGAAGGAAACAGACAGAGTGGCAGAAACGGCTTCCTCCTGTTCCAGGGAAGTAGTTATCTACCTCAAGTTAGCTAACGCAAGTTAACTGCAGCCAATCTGTGTATATTTCAAAATTTTGCTGTTTCTTTTGGGCTCTGTCTTGTATCTGATTGTGATCTTTCAGGTTAAGGCAATGGTAATCCATTAACATTTAACATTTTGCTCCATATGCTTTCTCCATCCATGCAGTAAATCAGCAGGTGGTCTTTGAATTGCTGGATGACAGGTAACCTTGTAACTTTGTAGTAAGTCTGTAGTGAAAAAATTTTAAGCTTTTCTTTCCAGGTTAGCAGTCTCTTTCAAAGTTTTATGGATGCATTCAATCTTGCTGTTGTCTCAAAGGCAGAAAGTTCTTCATTGCTTGTATATAAAATCTTTCTTTCTGAGAAAAAAAGATTTTGAAGATATTCTGAAAAAATGAAACTGATTGTTGTATCACGAAAATAATAAGTGGTAAGTTGATTTTAACAGTGGATGTGACTCAAATTCAGTTTATAAACTTTTTTTTCAGATAATATACCAAAGAAGTAAGGTAGGAAGTACTTCAGTGTGTGACTAAATGGGCCTTCAATTCAATCAAAAAAATTTCTAATGATGCCTAAAGTGTACAAATAATTTGTGATGATAACATAATGTACTAAGGTACTTAATGCCTTCTTTGCCTCAGTCCATTTATTTCCCCTGAGCTGGAATACAGGGACAGGGAACAGAATGCAACCCCAGTAGTCCAAAGGGGACTATTAGTGAACTGCTACACCACTTAGACAGAGAGAGACAAATACACTTGCTCACTGCCCACCTGTGGGATGGGAGGGAGAATTAGAAAAGTAAAAGATAGAAAACTCATGGATTTAGACAAAGACAGTTTAATAGGTAAAGCAGAAGCCACACACACAAGCAAAGCAAAACAAGGATTTCATTCACTACAACCCATTGGCAGGCAGGTGTTCAGTCATCCCCAGGAAAGCAGGGCTCCATCACACATAACACTTACTTGGGAAAGCAAATGCAAATGCCATAAATCTAAATCTGCCTCCCCTTCCTTATTCTTCCCTCAACTTTATAAGCTAAGCACGGCGTCATGCTTAGCTTATATATGTATGGTATGGAATATCCCTTGGTTCAGTTGGTGTCTGCTGTCCTGGCTGTGTCCCCTCCAAACTTCTTGTGCAGCCTCAGGCTACTTGGCTGGTGAGTGGTGTGAGAGGCAGAAAAGTCTTTGACTGTATAAGCACCGCTCAACAATAACAAAAACATCCCTGTATTATCAATCCTGTTTTCAGCACAAATCCAAAACATAGCCCCATAGTAGCTAATGTGAAGAAAATGAACTCTGTCATACCCAAAACCAGCACAACTGTGTTTAGTTTTAGGCTCTTCACTACAAGAAGAAAGACACTGAGTTGTTCATGCATGTCCAAGGAAGGGAAAGAAGCTGGTGAACTGGCATTGTTTAGCCTGGAGAAGAGGAGGCTCAGGGGAGACCTGATCACTCACCATAATTACCTGAAAGGATGTTGCAGTGAGATGCATGTTGCTCTCTTCTACCAAGTAACAAGGGATAGGACAAGATGAAATGGTACCACGTTGCTCCAGGAGAGGTTTAGATTGGTTATTAAGAAACATTTCCTCACTGACAAGGTTGTTTAGCATTGGAACAGGATGCCCAGAGAACTTGTTGAGTCATCATCCTTGAAGGTATTTAAAAGCTGTGTACATGTTGTGCTTAGGGACATGGTTTAGTGGTGGACTTGGCAGTGCTAGCTTAATGGTTGGACTTGATGATCTAAAAGGTCTTTTCTAACCTAAATGATTCTATATAAATGAATGCTCTTGTACCATAAGACTGGCTACAAGTTTAGGTCAATATTAGCTTGAAAATGCAATTCTGGCCACCAGGAGAGTTCTCATAGTTGCTGGTTTGTTCTGACAGCTGTTGATGCTGTCAACAACAAAAAATAGTGAATAAACCTGTCATGGATATCTTGTAAAAATAGTTCATTTTATAGTATAGCATGCTGTTGTAGAAATGAATCAAGAAATTTTGGATTGTTAGGCCACCTTGTTATCAGAAAATCACATAATTTTCTGATGAATGAGATATGTTAAATTGTAGTTCTAAATTGCTCTCCTGCAGTATAGTAAGTATGCTTGTAATCTGTGCAAGTACTCTGTATCATCATTTATCTGGACATCTGGTAGAGATAAGGGCAGATGAGATAAGCAGTCAGCCATCACATTTTCAGTTTCTGGTCCATACTCCATGTCATACATAAATGGAAGTATTCTCACTGATCATCAGGCAATTTGCATTCCTGTTCATCTGAATCCTTTTATTACTAACAGTGTCATCAAAGAACTATGATCTGTATGCAGTTTGAATCTATACACCCAAAGATAGTTTCTTCAATTTCCCAAATGCCATAAACAATATAGTGATTCTTTTTCACAAGTGGGATACATTTTGTGAGCAACTTTTCCTTAAGTATTCTTGACATAAATGTTCTTGTTTGTCTTCACAGGTCTGAGGTGGTGTAATTGTCATGAATGCAGGTAACATGGAATCAAACTGTAAGTGCTTGTCTGTTCTCAGTAAAGTCTTTTTACCATGCTGAAGCTCGTTTGTGTCTTATTTACTCAAAGGCAGGTTGAGGTTTTCCTGAAATAATTATCTTGACTGCTAAACATATTAAAACATAGTTGGAAATAACTTCACTAGGATACCAGCATCTAAGAGAATATAATGTTTATTATCTTATAATACAATATATTAAAACAAAAGTACAAAATATCTTGACATTGTGGGCTTCTACAACCACTTCTATGTGTGTTAGCTCTGTAGCTAACCTGGTTAAGATAGAAAGACTGAAGTGTGTCAGACTTCAGAATGGATTTAAATGCAAGTGTTCTTGTGAAAAATACAACTTTTAAAAGCCTTGTAACTGAAATGGGGTAGGTTTATTTATAGGTGGAGGTAGACATATCACTTGTGTGACTGTTGCCCCCCTGCCAAATTTCTATGATTTGTACATGAAAACTGAAAAAGCGAAGGTTAGTCTATTGCAACAAAAGACTAAGAAATGTTTAATTGATCCAAAATACCTATTTTGACTTTTTGAGAAGGAAGGGATAAGACATTTAAACTAAAAGAATCTTGATCACAATCACCACATCTGGAATGGGAAATGTCTGAAGGTTCACACTGATATATGAAGCTGAGTTGCAGGTGGTACAATGGGAGCCTGGGTTATTCTCAATAAAAGGTAGAATTCATTTACTTAATCGGTTGCCAATTTTCCAAATTCTGCTTTTTGATGCATAATGTTCAATATTAAAAAGGCAAACAAAAGCCACTTCTGCAACTCCCCTCAGCAAAACCAAAAGACCTGAATAAATCTAAACTGAAAATCTGTAAATAGCGTGCGTTAGCTTTTTTTTTTCAGTAAAAATGTAATGCTAATTATAGACTTACATGCCATTATGTCTTATAAATCATCTGATAGTTTGCATTAAGATAATAAACTAAAACAAACCTGTTAAATTTATGTCAAATATTCTATACTGGGACCAAGAGCTACAGATGGAAGGTAAAAGTGTTTCTGCAAGTCATTTCTCTTTGTCAGTTCTAAATGTATATTTTAAATTTGTTATGTTTAATAATCTGCCTTTCATGGGTAACCAACGATTTGTGTCCAAAGATATCCTATACTGTCTCACAGATATAGGATGGGTATTTTATTTTTTTAAATGTGAATAGGTGCCTTCAATTTGATAGAATTATTACTGCTGGATTAGTGTTCCTCCCATTTAAATGGTTGCATTTCAACTGCAGGTTTGTAATATGTTACTGTTGTACAGTGAATTGATTTTTATAGAACAGTTTCATTCACTTGAAAAATGTCTAACCTTTTAATGAATGTGAATTACAGTACATTTAGATTCAATTTTCAAATAATCTATTTTAACTGTGCAGTGTTAGTGTGTCACTATTAGTTACAGAATGTTTTAAGAAGCAGTTTTAATTATTTGGAAAAAAATATTTTACAAGCCAGTGAACATACCTTGTGATTAAGAATAATATCCATATTTAAATAATGCTGTAATTGCATTGTATACAATTAAAATTTTACTAAAGTATTTTACTTCTTTGTTCCTTGAAGTCCTAGAGTAGTTCTAGTGTAGAAAAGTGTTGCTACTGTTCCACTACATTTATTTTATATAATTATGTGGTATATATATATATATTGCTTCCATGAAAATTTATATCCATTTTAATACAACTTCCTATTCCCAATGATTAATGGATTAGCCACTGTTAGAAGTGGGATAGTGGATTAGCATTGTGACTATACACTAAAGGATTTGAGGTCAAAATAGGAGCCTGTTTTCCCTATGGTTTTGAGCATAACTTACTATTTTTCACACAATAATTATATGGTGCCAGTCCTTGGAATATTTGTATCTATCTGTGGGGAAATGATTCTTTAGCTTGCATCCAAGAACTTGGAACCTGGCTATGTCTAGGAGGTTTTGGTTCTTAACCCCAGTTGTGCGTCAGGAGCACAGTGACAGCTGCTGAACAAGTTGCAACAGAAGCTAGGGATTTGATGGTTCTCTTTTGCAGCCAAGGAAACAGGTGAAATAAAGTCCTGGACTGTCCTGATGGTTGACTGATAGGAAACAGCTAAATCCATGTCCATGGACAATGAAACACATAGCATTTAAACATTATCCTCTCCAAAGATGAGATTACCTTCTGTTCAGCATATAAAAAGCACAAGGAAATATGAAGTCCATCAGTTTAAAGTCAGTTCTCTACTGAACTTAAAATGAGATTTTTTTCTTCAATCAGATAAGCTCTCAGTAGTTTTACTAGTCAATTTTCCCTGCTGGGATGTTAGTTTTATCATTTCTTTGTCTTTGACAGAACAAAGGCTTTCTGGTTATACTAAAAAAAGCTATAACATACACAAACAATAGACTTACCATTTAACTTTTTATCAGATAACCATAAAACTATGTGGTTTGGTGTGGAAAATTTTACAATTACAAGATGGATCCCAATATGTACATTGAAAGAAGAGCAGCTACCAAATAAGGCATTATGCTGCCTTTAAGGTTCATTTTCATGCTATGTCTTTGGTATTTCTCTGTAAATTGGATTTCCAAAGCTAGCATACTTGATACATTTTTGTTACCCCTGAAGAAATACAGATGAATCCTCAGACTTCTTTCTTCATCCAGCAGGAACTTTGTAAACTCTTGAATTGTTCTGATTATTTTTTGGTGTTTTATTGTTGTTTTCCTCTTGACTGGACATGGGTGAAGAAGTAGAAAACTGTCTATAGCTAAACCTTCATAGCAAGAAGGGTGCAAGTAGATTTCAGAAAGAATTGCCTTCAATATAACATCAAAAATACCTTCACGCCCGCCCCCCCGAGAGCTTGAACTCTTTCTAGTTTAATCTTATTTAGATTGAGTATGAGAAGAAAGTTATTTTTTGGTAATGGAGCTCATGAACTTCAGTCAATGAATTCAGAATAAATGTTTCTGTATTGCTGTCCTTATCTTACAGTGAAATATTTCCTGACAATTAAAATAGCAGTGTCATCCAGACATGCACATCAAAAAGATATAAATCAGAAATGTAATTGAGATAACCACCTGAAAGATAAAAGAACACGTTCGTGTTTTTTAGCTGAGCTTACTATTTTTAAGTCCCACTCTACCTATTTCTCAATGCTAGTTCAACAACAATAATATTAAGAAAATATGATGCTCTTGTAACAAGGTAAAGTACTGTAATCAGACAGATATGGTAGCCCATAGACAATAACCTTTAAAAGTACAAAAAACATAAGTAATTTATGAGTATACGGAGTTTTGACAAAGAGGAAGGAGTGCTATGTTGTAGAAGCTTGTCATTTTCTGTTTCATTTTTCAAAACTTTGACACTGATATTTAATATCCTGGAATGTCAGGAAATCCCACTGGCAACCTTAATTTTATTTATCGTTCATTAAGTTTTTAACAAGGAAGTGTAACCTAGTGAATATGAATTTTTGCTATTACAAGTGAAAGGCTGTTGTGGATTAATCAGATAGCTTGAACTAACAGACTTAAATTTTATTTATAGCAGTAAATTCTAAGCTTCTCATATATGTGGTCTTCCCTTTGCTCAAAAAAAGATTTTCAGTATAACACAAGGTAACTCTTATCTGTAGGACTTAATGAGTATGAAGGAAGATGTAGTTTTCACTGCAGTGGTAGCTGGTAGTTTATTTATGTGTCCCTTACTGCTACAATATCAGTTCTTGTGAATAGTAATACCTTCAGCAAGTGTTACATTGTATTACATACTGTTGTACATTACGGGTTACTGTTAAAGGTTCTGACAGGGAAAGTGCAGTCATTTCAGTTGAAGTAGTCAAAGCTTTTTCTTCTCTTTGCTGTACACATACCGTTTAACTCATTAGTACTTATTCCAAAGAAGCAGTGGCTGAGTGTTTGTGAGCTTTAAGTATCCTGTTTTTAAGGGTTGTCTTCATCTTGTACATATGCACTCTCTCTTGGTTTGCGCGGTGCCTTTGACACTATTAATCTCCTTCCAAGGTTATTGCACTGCCCTGCAGTTCTCCTTTTGTTAAGCACTTCCTCCAAGGGATATATCTATGGGATCCTCACTTCTTTTCCTGTTTATCCCTTGCTCTTTGATAGGACAGTAGTTTGCTGATGCTGGCCTTTGCTGGTGACAAATTAGTGTAGTTGGCACATTGGCTCTTGCCTTGGGTTCTGCTTACAATCTACTTGTTCTAGGACACGTGTAAAAATAGTTTCTTCTCCTTTTGAGGATCTTGGATCTTTTGAGTAATAATGTTGACGCCTCCTTGTGGTTCAGTGCACTCTGCACAGGACACAGTTGTGTTAGATCTGAATTTACAGTATCCTCATTTGCTGATAGTGCATCTGTGTGTAGCCATTTGAAGTGCAATCATTTCCTTCTTTGAACGTTGAGAAAGTAACTCCTCAGGAAAGCCGTCTTTGTGTGTACATTAAGACCTAGCTCTTA
The DNA here is from genome assembly GCA_027574665.1 of Rhynochetos jubatus. Lineage (NCBI taxonomy): Eukaryota > Metazoa > Chordata > Aves > Eurypygiformes > Rhynochetidae > Rhynochetos > Rhynochetos jubatus. The sequence goes on from CM050652.1 coordinate 18,775,247, forward strand.
AGGTCATAGCCTAATTTGCTTTGCACTGTGTGCCTCATGTAGATAAGCTCTGCAGCATAACTGTCATGGTGTAATCCCAGACGGTAACCAAGCACCATCCAGATTCTTGCTCACCCTTCCCCTGCACCTGGTGGGATGGAATCAGACGGACAAAAATAAGAAAGTTAATGGGTTCATAGAAGAAAACTAATGATTGAAATAAAATTAAAAAATAATGATATAGTAATAATGAAATAACAATAATAATAATAAAAATATGCAGAGTATAAAAATGAAAAGAAGGAGAGAAAGAAAACCCAGGTAAAAGAAGTGATGTAACTACTCATCACCCACCACGAACACCCAGCCAGTCCTTGAGCAGTAATTCCCACTCCTTGGCCAACTCTCCCTAGTTCATACATTGAGCATGACGTCATATGATATGGAAGGTCCCTTTGACCAGTTTGGTTCAGCTGTCCCAGCTATTCTCCCTCCCAGCTTCTTGTGCACCTCCTCAATGGCAAGCATGTTTATTGGGTTTGTGTGACAGGTTTTGGTAGCAGGGGGGAGTGGCTACAGGTGTGGCTTCTGTGAAAAGTTGCTAGAAGCCTTCCCTATGTCTGCTAGAGCCAATGCCAGCTGGCTCCAAGATGGAGCCAATGCCACCTGCCAATGGTCAAGGCCAAGCCAATCACAGTCATAACACCTCTGAGATAACGTGCTTAAGAAGGTGAAAAAACAGAAGAGAAGATATTTTACAGACAAACAGCGGGAGAGTAAAATGTGAGAGAAACAGCTCTGCAAACACCAAGGTCAGTGGAGAAGGAAGGGGAGGAGGTGCTCCAGGTGCTGGAGCACCCATCATTCTATTGTGAAAAGCATGGTGAGGCAGGCTGTGCCCACGCAGCCCATGGAGATCCAGGGTGGAGCAGAGACCCACCTGCAGCCTGGGGAGGACCCCACACCAGAGCAGGGGTATGCCCAAAGGAGGTTGGGCTCATAGGAAGCTCATGCTGGAGCAGGCTCCTGGCAGGACCTGTGGCCCCATGGAGAGAGAAGCCCAGGCAGGAACAAGTTTCTGGCAGGGCTTGTGACCCTGTGGGAGACCCATGCTGGAGCATTCTGTTCCTAAAGAACAGCACCCCAAGGAAAGAACCCATGCCAGAGCAGTTCATGAAGAAATGTAGTCCATGGGAAGGACTCACGTTAAAGAAGTTCATGGAGGACTGTCTACTGTAAGAGGTATTCCACACTGGAGCAGAGAAAAAGAGGGAGCTGTCCTCCCTCTGAATGACAGAGACGACTTGTGATGAACTGACCACAACCTCCATTCCCCATCACCCTGTGACACTCAGGGGGAGAGGTTAAAGAAAAGTGGGAGTGAATTTGAGCCTGGGAAGAAGGGCAGGGGGGAAGGTGTTTTAAGGTTTGGTTTTAGTTCTCTTTTTACTTTGATATGACTGATGAGAATTTAAATTAATTTTTTTCCCCAGGCTGACTCTGTTTTGCCCCTGATTATTGTTGAATGTTCTCTCCTTGTCCTTATCTCAAGCTATGAGCCTTTTATCTTATTTTCTCTGCCCTGTTTAGCTGAGGAGGGGGAGTGATGGGGTGACTTGGTGGGCATCTGACCTCCAGTGAAGGTTTTCATCTTCCCATGCTGTGGTGGGTAAAGTCCTTAACTTAGTATCAGCACCACTTAGTAACAGCTAAAACATCAGTGTGTCATAACATTATTCTCATCCTAAATTCAGATCATAGCACTACACCAGCTACTAAGAGGACTAGTAGCCCAATCAGGACTCAGATGAAAGTGTATATGACCTCCTGATATGTCGATCCATTTCTTGAAAGAATTCAGTAGGAAAACCCTACAAACTTAGTGAATAAAACACACTTACTTCAGCTTACTATTGAAAATAAAACAAAGTACACAAGATCTTTATATGCGTGTACTGTCATGTACAGTTCAAGCTAAAGAAAGTTTGTACAAATAACTGTAGACAGCTTCTTAATGAAGTTCATTGCACTTCTATATGTGGTTGAGTAACTAGTACATTGAGGTAAATGTTTTCATTTATAATTTACTAATAGTCTAAAACTCCCCAAACAACATTGTAGCTAAAATGTGCTGAACAGTTATTTCACTGAAAGTTTATGTTTCCATCAAAGAAGACAGGTGTTCCTAAAGGGAAACAGGTGCTTACAAAAACTACTTTTTAATATTTAGAATGAGTATCCTCTCATTCTTAAATAAAAATAACCTTTAGTTCTAGAACTCTGCCAGCAGAATTTTTGTTTGTTACACTTAAAATAATAAATAACCTGGCTGTCATGTTTTTTAAAGAAGTTTGACAGAAAAAGCATTAATAAGATGTTAAATATTTTGAAACATTCTATTAGAGATGTGATGCAAGTTAAGCCTGAGCAATGTAGATGAAAATTGATTTTATTTTCAACGAGTTAAGTATCTGCTGATTTGTTGATTTACAACAGTAAAAGCAGCAAGTAAACAAACAAAAAAACCCCCACAAAGCCCTGAATATTCTTTATATTATTCCAAAGACTTTTAAACAAACACACTATTCTTATTATCTGTTAATGAAAGCTTTATATGGCCTTATTTTCTAATCTGTTTGGTAATTCAGATTTAACTGGGACAACAGGGAACTCCCCCTGCTTTCAGAGTAAAATACCTTTGGAAGATTGGCCTGCCTTAAGATGTCTCTATCTGTGTATCAAAATGAGAAAGAAATTGTCTTGACTAACTTTGGTATTGAAAATCTAAGTATCTATAGCTGAGCTACTCTCTCATAAGCTTCATTTTTAAGTGAATGGAAAAGTACTCTTAGGATATGATTCATCTGGTGTTTCTCTATGTCTGCCTTAGGATGAACAAAATGCAACTGTTCATTTCCACTGTACATAAAAAGAACCTCTGTCTAACACCTGAAATACAGCTGTTTACTCTATCGATGTCCATATCCACACAGAGTAAACCAAAACTTTGTGTTAGCAACCTTTCACTAAAAAGTAGGCTGTGGTTTAAACCTTCATGCCCTGATTCACATATGGTATATTGTGAACGGTACATAGTCACAGTATGGCACATGGATGTATTTTCAAAGTATAGTTATGACCTTTTTAGGAGATACAGCAGGGTTCAAATTGTGTTAGAAAGTATTTACAGCAGCCAGTGAAGAGCTAGATTGCTCCTTCCAGCAATTAAAATAATTAGGTGTTCCCCAACTAGGATGAAATTTGGAATAGCTAAATATCATGTGTCTCATTCCTTCAGTTATTGAGGAATTAAACTCTGAAGACTAGAGGTAACCCAAAAGAGCATTAGTAATAAAGGTGAAAAATGTTTATTTAGGCGAGCTTAATCTACATGTGTATTGTCATTACCAGATCTGCTTTGCACTGCAGCTTTTATTAGAATTACTTCTATGCAGCATTGTAGTGGTTTAACCTTATCTAGCAATTAAGTATCACACAGTGGCTCACTCACACCCCCTCCTCACCCTGCCCCCAGTGCAGGAAGAGAGTTGGAGAAAAAGACAAGGAAAGCTTGTAAATCTGAGATAAGAACTATTTATTAATATAAACAAAAATTATAGTGATAGTAATACTAACAAGACTACTACTACTAAGTAATTAAAATAACAGAAACCAGAACATATGATGCAATAGCTCACCACATGCTGACTGACACACAGCCAGGTCATAGAGCAGTCCTTGTCTGAGAGCCCCAGAATGGGGAGAAAACCCACCAACCCTTCAACCAACTAATAAGAGTCTCCCCCACTGCTAACAACCATGCCAAGAGCTAATGAAGGAGTTAACGACCCAGCTAACAAGGTAGCCCAAAGCCTTCACGATCCTCCACCCCAGGCAACTTCTCGTCTCAGAACTGCGCCTGTGCACACTCAGCCTGGCCACTGAGTATGATGTACCATGGAATGAAACCACTCTCTTGGTGGCTTTGGGCAAGATGATGACACTGTGAAGTAAAGGAGCTTGTTCCTGCCTGAAACCAGAACAAGCATGATAGCAGAGCAGGAATTCAAGTCCCTTTGTTCTACCAGAGTCTATAAAACTTAGTGTGAAAGTGTGAATAAGGCCTCGGCAAAGCAGAAAAAAACCCAACCAACCAACCAAACAAAAAAACAAGCCACCAAACTGTTTCAAGTACTCCACGAATTAAAACTTTCTCATGCTTAACACCTGTTTAGAATTCTCTGTTAATTTCTATCCAGCTGTAAATGTGTTTTCTTGTTATTTTTTATTTTGATATGTAAAAAAAATACCTTTTTGTATTAGAACTTTTGTAGTGATGAACTATCATGGATAGTGAATGGATTTATCTGAGCACTATGTGATGCTTTTGTGGCTATTATGTCTACTGCAATATAAAATTTTTTGAAAGTATCAGAAAATGGAGTTTTATTGAAACAGAAGTTTTGGAGGAAATGTTCTTGTTACATGGATTTATTCATTATGGGGAGAAGAGCAAGAATAAACAGTTCTGAAATAACGAGTTACATTTATGAATTTTTTCAAAATAGAAAGTTCTCTTTGTTCACCAGGTGGTTTTCTGTTTAGAAATCTGAGCTGAAACACATATTTTAGAAATCAAAACAGCATAAAAAGCCGAAACTGGTCAGGTACTATACTTTTTTAAAAATTGCACAGTAATTATTATTACACATTATTTTCAAAATTTTTACTTTCTGCCTCAACTTGGCCTAAAATAAAAAAAAAAATAAAAACCAGTATTTTGCAGTCTGGATGTTTCAACCTTTAGCTCTTATTAGAGTAGCATGCTCCAGTTATTCCGGAAAATCTCTAGAGGGCAATATAAACTTAACAGGTATTCTACATGACCTACAGGATTCTTAAAGATCAAAGGCTTTATATGGGCCCTCCTTTTGATAACATTCTTCCACCTCATTTTGGTTTCTGGAACCCTACTTTTGGGAACATTATTGGAATTTTAGGTACTTTGAATCATGTATTCTCTTGTTGTACTTCCGTGTATCCAAAGGTGAATTCAGATATGCTATATTTCCTCAATATCTAGTGGAAAAAAAGGTATTGTGGTTTGATTTCAGTCAGCAAACAAGTACCACACAACCGCTTGCTCACTTCCCCCGCGCTCCTCCAGTGGAGGAAGAGAATCAGAGGAAAAGACAAACTCATGAGGTGAGGTAAGAACAATTCAATAATTGAAAGTAAATTAAATAAAAACTTGATACCAATAATACTAACAACACTAATAATATGTAATGAAAATAACAGAAAGGAAAGCAAATGACACAACTGCTCACCACCTGCCGACTGACCGAGAGTCAGAACTGGAGAGAGAGATCCCACCCCAGACCTCCCTCACAAATTATTTACTCAGCATGAAGTTTCATGGAATGAAATACTCCCTTGGCAAGTCCAGGTCAGCCGTCCTGACTGTGTTCACTTCCAGCTTTTAGTAACAAAGAAGTTGGGAACATAAACACAACAATAGAAACCAGAAAAGTCCTTGACTTGGTACAAACACTCTGTAGCAACAACTAAAACCACCAGTGTTATCAATACTTTTCTCTGTACAAATCCAAAACACAGCCTCATATTAGCTACTGTGAAGAAAACTAACTCTGTCTCAACAGAAACCAGCACAGTGTTACACAAAGGCTGCAGTTGGTTAGTAATTTATTTTTTGCTATTATTTCCTCCTGACCAAAGTCACTTATTAACTTGAGGTTAATGGCAGCTCTCTACTGTGTTTTGTGATGAAACAGAAAGATACTTCAGTATTGAAAATTTAGCAAGTATGTGATGCCAGAAAGGAGGGTGGTTGATTTTTTGTTTTGTTTAGTTTTTGTAATTTTATTTTGTTGTTGGTTGTTTTTTTCTGGTTTGATTTTTTCTTTCTTTTTTCTTTTTCTTTTTTTTTTTTTTTTTTTTTTTAATAATAATTTCAGCTAGTGTGCCATGTCCTGAGATTTCAAGCGGTTGGGAATAGTATTTCAGAAGCAGCTGGCAGTCTGCCACATAAGGGTGCTGAGGTTAAAGTAGTAGGTTCTAGGTCAATGCATTTTACCTGTGCAACTGGAAAATAGCAACAGATGTGAATGATGATAAAACAAGATGTTCTGGCACTTCATGCGATCAATGATTATACAGAATTAAAAGCTTGACATATTTGATCAGAGAGAAAACACTTACAAATTCATCGGAACAGGGATGGCCAGTAATTGCTGCCACCACAAGCTTCAGCTTCAGAAGGCAAAGCTACAGCTGCTGGCAACAGAATTAACCTTCACTCTAGAGCCTCTCATGATGATTTAGATTTTGTAAGAATAGCATAAATAATTCTGTTTAAAATAAAGCCCATGGAAATCACACTGTGGCAATGCAATTTTGCCAAAATGGAAGTCTACAATGATAGAGAAACAATGGCTTTTCAGAGAGGGAACAGCAGGACAGCTCATATGTGAGTGGTTGTACTGAGTCTGCCAAAAGACATCTAATTCCATCTTTTTCCATCCAGCAAAATTATGTAGCACAAGAGGTTTTGTAAACTGCGGAAGCATTAATTCAGATAGCCTACTACATACTGCAGAGAGAATCTAGCTGTGCACTGGGAAAGGCTCAAAAAAACAGATACGTAAGCTAAACTCACTGATAATAACTTCAGCATGAAAAGGCTTTTTAAGCACCTAATGTTTAGCAGAAATGAGGATTTGTACGATGGAACAAGTTTTAATATTATTTCTCACTGCAGTTTGTATGCCTCCTTCCATATTACAAAACTCAACACTGGGCTTGACAATGGCCCAATCTTTATTAATAGGGAAGTTTGGACTATAGAGAGGGTCCTCTCCTTAATTTATTTATAACAATAATAATAATTTAAAAAACCCTTAAGAAAAAATCCCATGTTTCTTTCTACTAGCATACCAATACATAGATCACAGTTTTAGTACAAAACATAAAATAAAGAGGAGAAAAATACAATATCTCATTTAAATGAAATATTTGTATGTTTCTAAGAAAGTGTTAATAAAATTAATTAGGATGTGACTGCCTAAAATTTCAAGGGACAAAAAAGGAGGACTAGAAAACTGAGAGGTCATTTTTTGCAGAATCATGAATACCAAATTGTCTGACTCTTACTTGTGTCTCTTTAGAAAGAGAAGAAATAAGGATGTTTCCTTTTGGGGTCTTAGTTTAAAATACAACCATAGGGGATTTAAGTCCCAACATTGGACTGGAACATGAAAAGCAAATAGTATTGCTCATCTCAAGATAGAAATATATCTCCATTACTCCTGAAGTTCTAATGTAACATAAAAGTAATTGGATTTTTCATAGTAATGCAAATAAGAAGTCAAAGCAATTAAAGTCTTCACTGGACAAGAATCAAGTATTCACATCTATTCTTCATTTACCAGGAAGCAAAAATGATAATGGCAGTATAGATTTGATTAGTAAAGAGATAAGTATTTGCAGCATCTCCAACAAAAGAAAAATCTGTTTTAAAATATTTTCTAGATTTTAGGTTTTTATTTGCTATTCTTATATTTGTTAAACAAGAGGAAATTATACCTAGCTGATGTTAACCATTTATGCAGGTTGGCACTCATAGTTTCTTAATCTGTGAGAATTTTGTTAAAAATAGATATCCCTATTCCAAGTAACATGGAGGTGACATGGTTGTCAGTCTGTGTCATTATATACTGAAATCTGTCAATAGTATCTCAAATGAAAGACTTTGACTTCTTATTTTTAATATATTTCCCAGTCTAGACTTAATATCCCATATTTTTCCTTCAGACTTATTTCTCTGTGAAGTATCTCTGGAGCCAGAGAAATGAAAATCCACATTTCAAGTTAGCATGCAAGTGCCAGGATGACCTCTATGGAAAAGTTACTTTTTCTTTAAATTAAACTCTGGTTAAGTAGTCAGACATTATAGGTACCTTGCAAGGCTCATAACTTGAAACTCAACATCTCTTGTCATCAAGGCATGTTCAGTGCTGAATTAGACACCTTGCTCTCCAATGAGTGTAGAGTGTTTTAATTTCTCTCATAGATTCTCGAACAGTAAATGAAACTGTTCAAGACAACAGCAAGTGCATGAGAGGACAATGGATCTTGAACACTTAGATTACATTTTGAGTTTTGAAAACTAGTTCTTAGTAGGCTTAATTGTTAAAAAAAAGGCAGGAATTCAGCATTGAGAGTAAGTCATAAATTCTAACTCCTGTATCACACATGCTCTGAAAAAGAATTAACAAATAAGACTTTGAGTAAGGATGAAGGAAATTTCTTCTTTAGGTTATCTCTGTTATCCACATCAATGGATGCCTGGGAAAGGTATATGTGAAAACAGATCCCTGAATGGTTTGTATAGGACTGAGGAGTACCCAACTTGTTGATCTGAATGGAAAATAAACCCATATAAGGCAAACCCACCCAGACCTAGGGGAAGAGACTCCAAGACTTTTACCAAGGGACATTAAGTGAGTTGATTGACATTCTGCAGAATCTATATGTAATGCTTAAGTGATTAAGTGTTTCAGCTATCTTTCAAATGCTGTCCTTTCATGGATCTAAATCTTTAATTACTAGTATCATTTGAGATTGATATTATATGCAATCTAAATGTGACATGAAGGAAAAAAGAAAAGCGCTATAAAAATCCCTTTGCTTAAGCAATGCTTGATCCTTGAAAATAATGTCTTTGTACATGCCACTATTTTTCACTCTAAACAGAGTCTTTATTGATCAAAGTAACTAATGACTTTATGTAGGTTCTAGGAAGGACTTTATACAGGTTTTAAAAGGAACTCAATGGTCATGTACCACCTACATATACAAAATGTGGTGATCGACACAACTGTAAAGTGATTGCTGGCTTGTTCAGAGACAAATCCCTGAGTTTGAAACTTTTATTCTACAAACATTTCATTTTGCCATGTTAGAGTTATTCAAATGAGTAAGGAAACTAGACCTCATGCTGTCTTTTGGCAACTAGGATCTTTTCCTGTAACGAAGACATATTTTCCTGACTTATGAGAAATCTTCTATTCAAGGTGAACTAGATCTTGATTTTTTTTTTTTCCAAAGAGAGATTCTCATATAATTTGGCAAAAGATACATCTTTCTGTTTCAGAACAGTAATGATTATTGTCCAGATTTGTTTAATGCCAGCATTCATTTATTATTTTAATGGGTAGAATAGTCTCCTGTATAGTCTAATTAAACCTATATAAGCCATCATTATAAGTGTATCAAAGAGTAATGAAGATTATTGTACTGCTGGTGAATTGTGTCCTGGGAATTCCCTATATGAAGAACAGTCACAGTATGTGAATATTGAAGAGGAATATTGTAAAATTCTTCATGGCTCCTTTGCATTGGTGCACGATTTTAAAGGCTCATATTGATCGCTATTCTAACAGTGCATCTGAATTAAGCTGTCCCCAGTCACTCTAGAGCTAACTTACAATGTTTCTGCAGCCATGTTCCCCAAACCTAGGGCATATGTTTTAGTCTTTGCAATCAATGAGATCTCCTTGTATCCTTCAATGTGAGAACATGAAAATAGAATGTGAAAGGAAAAAATGTACTGAGATTATAAAAGCATATTGAGAACCTCAATTCTGATTTCATATAAAACCAACCCCAGGCTAGGGACAGGAAACACACTAATGCAAAATGTGGGCTTTGAGCAATAGTTTCTGGGTCAGTGCCAACAACACTCTAAAAACAGCTGTAAAAGCAAAACACTAGTAAAGAAAGAACAACAAAGGAAAACCCCAACAAAAGACACCAAAGCAAACAAACTGAAGTCACAAACACCTAACCTGTCCCCTCTGGCAAAACACCATAAATATGTCTGCACTTGTCATCTACTTGCTGACCTCTTTAGAACAGAAAATACATCCCATTTCTCTCTTAATAGAGACAGTTCAGTAGACAGCCTAGTTAACATAAGCACCTTCTATTTAATTGTGTTTATTTACAAATGGTAAATACGTACATTTTTAGAGATTAAATACTCTTTGAATGTTGTTGGATTTTTAATTTCCAGTGAAAACTATTCACTTTGAGGTCCTTGCCAAGAATTAAATGGGCTAGAAAGTGTGTGTTAATTTTCTGATGGTGGTTAAACCAGCTACTACTCATTTATGACTATTTCAAATTATATCTCTCCTTTTAATAAATGCACAAATCTTCTTTGACTTTTATTCCTGTACTTTTTGACTTTTTATCATTCATTAATTCCATTGGTAGGAGAGAAAAAGCTGATAAGAAAAGACACAATGAAAAAATGCTATTTTTCAAAACCCTATTTTAACCTTAAGGGAAAACGAGCAAAGTAAATCCAATTTTAGGCATCCTATCCAATTCTCCACTCCTACTGTTGAGTTTCTAATTGAAAAGATTTCCCCAAAGTACATGATATTAGAGCAATGATATGGGTTAATTGTAGAATTTATTGGGTGGTGATATGGAAAAATTAACATGCATCACTGTGTAATTCCAATAATTTTCTATGACAATCCTATGAAATCACCACATATTTAATGCAGAATAATGTAAACTTTTTCAATGTCAATTAAGGATGACATTTCACCAGCCCCACTGGGAGTTGCACACCCAGAATCCACTGATAGTCAGTGTGAGTTGGCTTCCAGCCTTCCTACAGCCCCAACAAAACACTGAATTTGGTATTTTGTGGTACACCCTACATCAGGAGAAGACAGGGAGCTCTGTGCAGTAAATTGCTGAGTTCTTAAGTCATCCCTGTACTTGGTTAGGGAGGAACATACACCACAGACACCGATCTTTGAAATGTGATTCAGCATTATTCTAATTCATCTCTTGGCTTTTCTTCAAATTTAGAGCATTTGGAAGGCTAGAGGGTGGGTGTCTTGACACATAACTCTGGGAAAACCCTGCACTATGCCCAATTTATTAGTTTTGTTGCTGTTTTCAGTGACTCTGTTACAGGAAGCAATGAGCATGTGCTTTTCACCCTTCAATCTTCACAATTGGAATGTTACACACTAAATAAATTTTTTTTTTTTCTTAACTATTCTTAAGTGTATTTTGAAGAAAGAAAGAGGTGAAAGGACATAATGGGATAGGACACAATGTTCATTTTGTTTTCTAGTCAAATGTAACAAGAAGATCATCCCTCACTGAACTGAGAGGCAAAATTCAGATTAGATAAATAACTCCTTGGTTTTATTTGGTATCTCTTCCTTGTTTGAGATTTTTTTTTCTTCACCTCTATCTTCTGTTTTCAGAATCACTAAAATTATGGTTGATACAGTTTACACAGCAAAAGATTTTGTGATCACGAGCCTCTTGCTGGAATTATTTCCTAAAGATCTTTAGGAGTAAAGACCTTTTCTTTTAATTTTCAGTTGATAACTTTTTACATTTAATATTTAATAAAAGTCTTAGTGCACTCTAGGAATTTATTATAAGCATAAATTATAACAATTAATACTGGACTCCAATATAGTATTTCATAACCAGTTTTATCACTGGTACCAATTTTATCCTTTATTTACCACACACTTGCCTTGAACTTCCATCTTGTGTGTTGTTATTTCCCCTTTCTACCCTGCTTATTAAAATAGATGTAGTAATAAAATATACATAGTTAGCAAGTTGACTTTTCACTTTTCCCAGTTTATTTTTAATCAGAGAGTGCTACTCTTCTTTAGAGGAAGTTTTCTAGGAGTTTTCCCTAGTTCTTACATCATACCTGTCCTGTGATACAAGAGAAGTGGCAGATGTGAAAGCTGATAAAACAAGAAAGGTCTGAAATGGAGTCAATTCCCACTCCTGGTAGCAAGACACTGCACTCCACCAAAAAGAAACGTGCTGAGATTATGAGTTTGACACGTTTGGTCAAGGTGAAAACATCTGCAAATGAATCTGCTCAGGAAGACCAGGGGATGCTGCCATAAGTTTACATCCAGGAGGGTTTGGTTGCAATTGCTAGCGGCAATATCACCAACCCATCTCAGAGCCCTTATGCTTATTTAGCATAAACAGCATGAGAAAAGGTGAGCTTGGAGATGACCTAGTACTGACAAGAGCTATTGCTTTTGTGCATAGCAAGAGGGGACACTTGCTTTCACTTGCAGCTAAATGTTGTCATTAAAAAAAAAAAAAAATTAAAGAGAAAGTAATACCAGGGTCAGTTGTATGTGTTAACAAGAGGAAAGAACCAAGCCAACACCAGAGCAATGGCAAAATTTGTCCCACTGCTTCCAGAATGAGGATGGTAAACCTAAAAAGAGCAACTATTATTTATATTTGTGGTTTTATATATTCCAGCTAACTGTAACTATATTAAAAAGCTTACTGATTTTCCTGATAAATATTTATTCTGGAGATCTACACAAAAGGTAGAAGTTTTGGCCCAGTGTGAAGGCTAGATCAATTATATTCCTTTGTATGGCCTTTAGACGTACTGTTAAGACTCAGCTGAACTAATTAAGCTAGAACAACCCACTTAGGACAATTAAATGAGTAAATTCAGGCTAAAAATATACTAGAACATACACAATTTTATCTCATGTGTGTATGTATTTCTTTCTTGAATGTACCAGTTTTATCAATTTTCTTCTATTGGTATCATAAATCTGTACTTTGAATCATATATATGTATGTATGTATGTAGTATAAAGTGTTATATGAAATATACAAATTTCATTAATTTTGTTCCCTGAGCTAAACCTATAAGAAAATGTGGAAGTATTTTTCTATAAAAATAAGTAAAAATGGTTAATAAAGTTACTAGTGTCATTAAGCCTGAGATCTCTACTATAAGTCTTTAGAATTAATGCCTTCTTTAATGGTAAACATCTATTTTTCTTCATCTCTTCAATTCTTCCTCAAATGCTTTGAAACTTCCTGTCCTTATCTAGGTTGTCTCAAATTTCAATTATTTGTCTACCCTGGGCCTGCTTGTTTTTCTATTCATATTCATTATTATTTCCTGCATATTGATATTCATATTCCAGATAAGGCCATAAATAGACAAGATCAATATCTCGTCTATTTAAGTATTTGGAAAGGAACAAAAAACAATAGAAATACATAATTTTCATAAAGGTAGAAGTCTGGCTTCCTTGCTGTCAGGTACGGAAAGGGATTTGTATCTGGAGCACAGTGGCAGTCCTGCAGCAATTCCTTTTGGAGTCCAAAGAAGGTTGTACAGTCCCACCAGGAACATTGTAGCTTGCTACCTATTTCATAGCTGGTTTGCCCTGCTGCTCCATGTGGGGAGGGCAGGGAAGCAGGAGCTCAATTAACTAGTAAGACATTTTTTGTCTTTTTTTTTTTTTTTTTTTTTGGTGTGATTTTTCAGCCTTTTTGAAGTCATGGGTGAAGTTCCCTCTCTTCCATCTCTTTGCAGCTGCTAGGTACAATGCAGGACACAGCAAGCAGTTTGAGATGGTTGTGGAGATGCATTTGATGTTTTATTTCTCTGTTTAGTAGAAATGCCAGAGCTAGGCCAACATGAGATAGAGTACCTTGATTATGTTTTACAGGATGCTTTCAAAAAAGAATTGCTGAATAGACCTCAAATACTTTATAGATAATGAAACATAAATGTGAAGAGAGTGGTTCAAACAGCTATTTTACAGATATTATCAATCAGAAAATATTTTACTCTGCCAGAGTCTATGGTCACCCCAAAAGAAATGATTGAATAAATAAAACCTTTTGTCTCTCTTTTGCTTTTGCTTTCTCGTTTTCTCGCTTCCTCTCTTTCTCCTTCTCTCTCTCTCTTCTTCTCTATATCTTTTTTCCTCTTTTTCTTTTTCTCCTTTTCCCCTTTTCCTTTTCCTTACTTGTATTCTTTTTTGTTTATTATTTTTTTTTTTTTTTCCCTCCCAGCAGAGGAACTTTCGGTGCGCTGAACTTTCAATGTGAAATGTTTTTGAGCTGTATTTAAAACTCTAAATATTTTATGAGACAACACATCATGTTATGATAACAAAAATTCCTATGCAAGAAGTACAAAATCCTTATATTTCATACTGATTTTCACAGTAAACCAGAATGTTGTTCATCTACATTCCTTATTTTTTGTTGTACTCTGGATTTAACTAGACACCAAATGGATTCAGAAATACCTTTGAAAATGGTACAAGTAATCTTTGAAGTAATTCAGGAGAATCTAGTGGTGGTGTTCCCTTAGTGAGAGAACAAAATAAAAGTATCACTCAGCACAGATGCTTAAGTTAGAATTCTCAAATTTTACCAGATACCTGGACTACTTCAGTAGGCTTTATGTAATACATGTCTGTCCATACATGTTAAAAAAAAAAAAAAAGAAAATGCCAAGAGAGATAGGGAACCTTAACTGTTCTTTTATTAGATATGGACTACTGTTCATCTTTCTTATGGGTGAAGTGAATTGTGATTCATATGAAGAGAAGATTTACACTAGAACATATTAAATAGAAATATATTTCTCACTTTTTACTATTCAAAGAAGAGTTGGAATAGATTTACTGGATTTTAAATTGGGCATTTGTTCTACTCTTGTCACAAGTATGATTGGTGCTGTAGAAAGGTTCAGAAATGCCTACTTTAATCAAACCAACACAATTTAGAGCATTTCTGATAGTTGCTTCTGTATAACAAGGTAAAAGTTGTTTCATGCATCCCAAGGAAAATGAATGAATCTGTCTCTAAAGCCTTCTTGGTTTTTGAGCGTGAAATATGTGCAAATAATTTGTCACTGTTTCTTAAGCTGGGTACCTGCCAAATATTTTAAGTTACCAATTCAAATATTCAAGATAAAATTATTTATTGTATGCCTTGAGAGGCCTCATATTGCCTCATATCAGCCTGTAATAATTAAAATTACGTATGGTCTGGAGTAGATCAGTATTTTCGAAGTATTTTCACTGTAATGAAAATGAGATGAAAACAGAAACCAAGATTGCCACAATAAGAGATCAGAGTTGAAAAGCTAAAGCCTTTATCTCATCCAAGAAAAAGCAGGAAAAAGACAGAAAGAAAAAATATTACAAGAAGTTAGCTATACTGCAATAAATATAAGGCTTTCAGGTTTTTAACGTATGCGACTATATTAAATATGCTTGTGAACACTGTACCCAGCTGACACATAATGACATCTGTCTATGCTAATAAACTCTCTCAATCTCCACAAAAAGATAATGACATGCAAACTGCTTGTTAAGGATAGTTCCTGGGATGTTTTGGCTCGTGAACCTTGCAAGGGGACTGTTTGGAAAACTGCTAGCTGGCACAAATAGGAAATATTTAAAATTGATGACTGAGGTCCAATACCAAGGAACATGCTCTAGACTGGTTCATTTCTGATAGCATAGTGGCAGGACACTGTTGAGAAGTGTTGAACGATAATGATGGAAAACAAGCTTGTCATCAGGCTTATGTTTGCTGATCGAGAGTCTTCCTCTAGACTGGAAACAGTTTCAAATCCATAAACTGAAGAAGGTTTAAAATGTCAAAGTTGGACAAGGTTCTTCTGAACATGCAGAGAGGGGGCAGCATTGGTGAAATGAGCATGCTTTGGGAAACATATGTATGATCTGTTCTCAGATTGTTCATGACTTGCTCGTAGTCTGAAAATAATGACTATTTTGATGGAGGTGTATTTTTTGCTAAATTAATTAAATAAAAAATCTTTAATTAGTGTCTTGAGTTTAAAGCAACTATGCAGTTAAGTAGCTTTTAACAATGATTGCAGCACAGTTATTTCCAGAAATAAGTGGATACGGGTACTATCTATGTGGTGTGACGTATTTTAAAATTCACGAATGGGTGAAACTCTTATGATACTCCAGGATCTAGGTTATTGTAGCTATATCTTCTTGATGACAGGCTGAGCTACTGAAATAATCAATGTTTCGTGTGTTCTCTGTGTAAGAGTGTGATTTATATTCCCTTTGAAATAAAAGCTGAGAACAGGACAAGAAAAGCTGTCACTTTGCACTCTTTATTGCCCTCTTTGCCCTATCTCACATATCAAAGAACATATTTCATCACAAGATCACGTACTTGTCATAGGTGAGACTGGTAAAGAGTCATAAGGGCTATGTAAGGAAGCTAGAATTACTTTAATGCCTACAGAGAAAAAGGAAGGAATGGAAGTGAAAGAGATAAACCTGTCTGGGACTGCGGCACAGACACACACTATTAGTACTAATGGAAAGTGGATTGTTCCCTCCAAAGAGCTTCGAGAGAACTAGAAAACTCACTTTTGGGCATATCCCATTCCAGAAAAATGAGTATGGAATGATTGAAGGCAGGTTTTAAAACATACTTGCTGAGCTTTTTTAAAGCACAGCAGCAGTTTTAATCACAAAATATTTCCCCTTGGAGCTGATAGGAATCATACAGCAACATCCTCAACTCTGCTTCAAAATACCCCAGTACTCATTTAATTCTCTGAGTATTCTATAAATATCAGTGTTGCCAACATTAGGAAAGTCTATGTTTAAAATGTAGTCCTGAGATAATGGATTTCTTCTTTAGTCTTTGGGAAAAAAATGTAACTAGTGGATATTCTTTGTGAGTGCCTCCAGTTCTTAAACATAGAGGTTATTACAAGGGCAACTTTCTGCTGCAGGTTGGTTTCTAAGGGAGAATATCCAAGGTCCCTTTATCCCTCAGCAGGGGGCTTACATGTTGTAGTGAAACCTTGGCTAGAGTATTGAGATAGATCTTGCTGCCTTTTTTTCTTAAAATAGGCTTTTTAAGAATAGAAAGGGGCTTTTATTCTCTAAAGATATATTTAATTATCATAAGGAAAAAACTAATAAAAACAGCTCAGTTCTTCTGGGTAAAATGTAATGGACTGGAAGAAGTTTGTAAGCAACATCCTGGCTGCTGTGTTATCACAGAATAAACAGTTCCCACTAGTTTTATACTTGGGTAAGCAACTTTCAGTATCCTTCAAGGCTGTTTTGCTAATGTTTAATGATTTCTAGGATGTCTGGCAAACTACAGCTACTTCACTCCCCAAAAAACAGCAGTTTTTGAGAAGTGGTTCTGGTGCTCAGTGACTGGGATTGCAAAATACTTGTGGCATGTTCCACACAATCCCCAGTAGATCCCTACCAAAACCATGGTTTGTTTTCTTCCTGTTACATAACATATCAGACCTGATTGTCCACATCCTACTCTCAGAAGTGTCTTAAAATTCTACATGTGTTACAGCCTTTCCCCCACTGTCTGGCTGGCTTCATCTCTCTGTCCCAAACCATGCTCCAGAAGTTTCTCTCCCTCTTTTCCTTGCCCTCTCCCTGGCTGTCTTAGTCACTTCCAATGGACAAGAGCAACCTGTCCCTGCCTCCAGAGGCTCCCTGACAGGACAAAGCAAACAGGGAGCCCTTATATCCCTGCTGCACAGCCGCAGGCTTCTTAAAGGACCGTTACATGTAGTACATGGTGAACAAACCAAACAGATACATCATTTTTCTTAGGGGTAATTCATGCCAAAGACTGGATGGTATCATCAACTTTAGCTCAGTCAGTGTTCTATTCTGTGTCTGTATAGCTGCTTACTTGCAGATTTAATTATGTGTAGTATGATTTTCAGAATATAAGAAAATATATACAGGGACTGAAAATCTGCTTCATGAGTCTTCAGAGGGCATCCTCGTTAACCATTTGATTGTTTAATGGGGTAAATTGGTAAACCAGTTGATTGTTGTACTATGTAAGTACTGGCTAATTTATAATTAGAGAGTTTTATTTATTGTCTGATCAGGCTTTATTGAACAACATATGAGTTGTTTTAGAGCTGCACAATGACATAAATTCTTTCAGAAATTAGATAACTGACTGAAAAGTACTGACAACATATTATTCTAATAAGTAGTATTTAGGAGTGATTTGTGTCTAAAAGTACTCAGAAAATGGCTACATAAGAATAGTCTTATCAAGACATCAAGCACTTATTTGGTAAAACCAAACACCTGGGATCATAGTCTGACGTGTGGATTGGATTGCGGATACATAAGTGCCTGCATCAGCATCCTGTCACTTTGAACAAGATTTAAAAAAGTGTGCAGTGGAATTATGTGCAGGTTATTTTAAGCCCAGGTTTGTTTTGTTTCCATAAAGCTTTGCCAAAACATAGCAACTCTTATATTAATAATTTCATTGTTATGCGTGATCTTATCTTGATGTTTGTTTAGTGTTAAATGATTTTCAGAGAATCTGACAAACTGCAATTTTTTCACTTCCAAGGCAAGAATAATATTGAAAAAGAAGGCACTGTCTCCGGTTTTCCACTGGCCCATGCAGCATGAAGGATATTCAGGAATTATCAAGGTGCTATTCCTCTGGCTTGGAAGCTAGTCAGTTTCTTAAAAATATTTTCTTCTGATGAACATCAGTTAGATTGTCGTTGGCTGTGAATGGATCAGCAAGGAAGCACCGGAACTTCAGGAGTTTCCATCTGATTTGTAGGAAAGAGCTCCTGAAGCCTCCCTATGCACTGTTACAGTGAGGGGACTGTGAGAACATTCTGTGAAATTCAGAAGAGTAACTGACTAGGTTTACTTTATTTTTGCAAAGAACACCACTGAAGTAAGTACAAAAGGTCATGTGTTTAGGTGTAACATTGGGAAAATATGAGGTAATGCAACACATAGGCTGAATGTCAAACATTTTCAAAAATATTCAGTGTGTCACCTTTTTTAAAAACTTTGCTAATTTGAACACTGTATTCGGGTCTATTATTTTCTGGGTATATTTATTTTCTGGTCAATTGTGTGTAGAAGACATTTTGTATTATGAATATAATTTACTTATGAATATGTACCACCATAATACAGCCCCTGAATCTACAGTCAAAATGGTTGTGAATAAAAGAAAGTAAAATCCAGAAGCAAAAATCTTTTTTCATAGTATTTTTAATATTACTTCTAAGGTATATCAAGTTTTTCTCTTTATTTTTATTAGTATAGTCATTCTGTTATCCTGTATTACCATTGCAGTAGTAGAATATGCTTAGAAAAAATAAGGACTCGGTTTTGCTGGGCAGTGTAAAAGCACTGAAGAAAAAAATAGTCCCCTAGGCAAATAGTTTACAGTCCAGGCAAAAGGTGAAGTTAAGAGAAGTATTCCTCAATATACCTCTATACCCTCGGAAAAATTATGAGATTATTATGATCAACAGTCGTATCAATAGACAATGGCAAGAACAGATTGTCAGCCAACCTGCTGTCAAATGTTCCATGGGAAACATAGGAAACAATTGCAAAGCTGGAACTGAAAGAGATTTAAATGAGGTATTTTTGCACAAGAGTCATCCCAAACCTGAGAAGCAGTACAAATGCTCAAAGATGCTTTTTGAAAAACAAACCAGTGGATAAAGACAGCTGGATTCATGATCCTGTTGGAGACAGAAGTTGTTCTTTTACTAGTGAATAGGAAATGTTTGGTAGGTTAGGAGACTTTGAATGTGAAAAAAATAATGGGGAAAAAAGGAGGGGTAATCAAAACATGGGGGGAAATAAAACTTAAATCCTTAAAGAATCCTTTAAGAGATTCAACAATGCATTTGTATGGGGGCGGGGTGGGGGGGGGTGGGGGGTGGGGGGTAAGATTATTTTCAAATAAACATAAATGAAAATAAATATCTGTAATGCAGAAAAGAAAAATCCATTACCATTAGCTCATTAGATGACACATAATAAAAAATTTATTAAGAAGATCTATTAAGAATTTCTTAAGACAAAACACTTCTTTCAGAGTTTTTTTGATACTGACCTTAATTTTGAAATGTTTTTGCTTTCCAGGAAAGAATACTACTGAAATAAATTACATTATTTTATTAATAACTATAATATATTCTGTTTTTTAAAAAATAAAATAAAAATAAGTACATAGAAAGAATAAGCTTTCCAACAAGAAAAATCCTCAATTATAGAAAGATTTGTTAGAATATATATAAAAAAACCCATTTTCTTTAAGTATGTCTAAAATAATTTGAAGACATATTGAAGAGATATTTTGAATAGACACTAACTACCGCACATAATGTAAACCAAACCCATTTATTTAAAACAATGACAGCATGATCAGACTCTCTGATGCTGAAATAATGGAAGACAAATGGTATAATATATATTTTAATTGTTAAGGTTAAAAACTTGGGAGGTGTCTTTGAATAACTGAGAATATTAGAGACTTAAGAGGCCAAAGCAATCTTTCTACATGTATTGAGAAAGAAGATTCCACCCTCATTTAGTCTAATAACTTGTAAAGATCAAAGGCCTCTCCTTCTTCTGTTTTCCATTCCACCTATTTATCTCATTAAATGTCATTAGATTAATCAACAACTCTTTTAGACTACCAGTTCTTGTGTTCAGAAAAAAAAAAAAAAAAGATAATAAGGACAGGGAGAAAAGCAAATGAGTACTCAAAGACCAAAGTCAGTCAACTCTGTTTAAAAAACAGCAACAAACTTAGCAATAATAAGCTATTCCCAGCACAATAACATGACTGAGGATTGCAGATAGATTAAAAAGAAAAGATATTTAAAAAGAGTCATAGAATTACTCACATTCTGATCCATTTTTGTTATCCAGTAGACTTCTGTCAACAGGGGCCTCTGACAAGGCTGGCAGCCTGAGGTCCAGCAGATAAAATCTTTCTTGCTTCAACTCTTCCATTACACAAAAAAAGCCATTTTGTGTGCTTTTGTGTAAAGGCGTTTTCAGAAGAGAAAGAAAAATTGTTCAAATAATGATAATGAAAATAATGATGATAATAATAGTAGTAGTAGTAGTAATAAAGTAATTGGTCAAGATGCATTTTTTTTAATTAATCATCAGATTAAGCTGACTGCACATATTGGCCCAATTACAAATATAGAATCATCAAATCATTGAATCATTGAATCATCTAGTTCCAACCCCCCTGCAATGGTCAGGGACACCCTCCGCTAGACCAAGTTGCTCAAAGCCTCATCCAGCCTGACCTTGAACACTTCAGGGATGGGGCATCCACAGCTTCTTTGGGCAATCTGTTCCAGTGCTTCACCAAACCCCCTGTGAAGAATTTTTCCCTTCAGGTTCCTTAGGTAATCCCGAACCTCATCCTCTCTAATTAGGGGTAGGTCTCCATTCTCCCCATTCCTGCCCTTGCCTTCTACGACTAGGGTAGTACGGCTTGCACCCTTGCCAGTGAAGACCGAGGCAAAAATGTTATTGAGCACCTCGTCCTTCTCTCTCTCTCTCTTTATAAATATATAATTCAGTCTCCAATGAAACTGACACTTTCCCTTCATACAAGAACGAAAAACAGCATCCATCTATTCAGAAAAATAAGTGTATATTTACATGTCTTCATATCTCACAAGAACGTTTGGTTGCATGCATCATGGAGGTCTTTTGTTTTCCTCTGAAAGAGCCTGTCATGGCAGTGGCTGGCAACACACATACAGGAGTGTCAGATATGTCAAACTTTATATGTCTGCCTGCTGCCATTATGCATAGCAAAATAATGTGCTGGTAACACAATATTTAAACACCCTCAAACACAATTCTTTAGAACTGAAATTCAGATTTATAACCATATTTTTGCCATTTTAAAAAGCCCCTCTTTCCTCTGGGAGAGCTCTGTGAAAGACATTTCCATGTGTGATTCTGGTGAGAATTAGGATGAAATCTGGTTTTCTATGTAGGAGCTTCCTGAACTTAGATTTTCAGGAAAAAATACAATAATATACTCTGAATTCTATTCAGGGTAATTATTGTAAGGAGTCAGACTAATGAAGAAAGAGAGAAAATTGACCTAAGTCTCTTCCTTTTTCACAAAAATTGGAGATTCTGGAATCATGGAAGTGTGGTGTGCTTTAAGAATTCTCTCTGCAATACAACCTGATACATGTAGAACCGTCATGAGGATCATGTCCTTAGTTAACTATATATTTTTCTAAACAGTTATTATAATATTTACTTTTGGTTTAATTATTTAATCTTTCCAACATTTGTAAAATGAAGAAATAAAGAGTCTTCATTTTCTTTTCCATGTCACTTAATGAGAAACAATGGAAATAAGACAATGAAAGTCAGTTCTGTGGAGATTTTCTGACAATCTACAGATGTATTCCTAAGGGTCCTGGAGAAATTAATGACTTTCATGTAGTTCAAGACACAATTGTAAACTCGCTGAAGTGGAACATCTAAATTCTCTTGAATCTGCTTAATAAGGGTATGTTTCTAGTTATTAAAAATATTTCTAAAGCTTTCATCTGCTTTTGTCTAAAAGAGGTAGAAATTACTTTTTCTTGATTGTGACATTTATCTACATAAAAACTACTACATTTCTGTCCCATAGAAGTGATATATATATAAAATCAATAGATTTGTAATCTTATACATTTCATCAGACTGAAAAACAGTACTAAGATTTTTTTCCCTCTCTATTTTTACATGTTTTCCTTCAGTAGATGAACAATCTAAAAGGAGGGTAAGAACATCCACAAACTGTAGTTTTATGCATATTATCCATCATTCCCTCATTCCTTCTGTGTGTTAGTCACAATCTAAGCATTAATCAAAATGATAGAAAACAGTGCAAATGAGATGGCATAATAATGTAGCCTCAAATTAACACATTTGCTTCAACATTCTCTCTCACAGAAAACCTTTCCAACTGTCAGATGATCCATTAGATTGTTAAATGAGTTCTAGGGTACCTCCAAGCTGCATATATTACCAAACCACAGTACCGTAAGCATAGTACAAAGGCATGTACTTGCTGATTCAGGTTGGTAGTTCCTTGGTTGACCACGGTTGGTTAGCAGACCTCTGCAGTGACAATATTTTCATTTAGGACCCTGGGTGACTCTCAGGTTAATCCCTATTGCCATGACACAGGACTGGTAGGGTGAGTGATTGACAGTTCTGGTGATTTCCAAGGAGACAAGTAACAGTTCCTTCATGACTGGGCAGATATTCTCTTTACTTACTTCAGAGCAAAGTACTGTCGATCACAGGGTATGCCCATGAAAATAGACAGTGGCCCTGGAAAAGTCAAGGCAGGAATTAAAGAATCCAGACAGGACATGAAAAAGACAGGTGACAAGTTGGAAAGGCAAGTTGGAAGAGAGGAAAATCTTGTAGTTCACAAGTGGTAAAGTCTGGCCAGCCCTCTCTAACAAGATGATTCAGCCACCAATCTTATCTGTTTGGAAGAAAAAATAGAGCCTCCAGGCTCTTGGAACTGTGATACTGGTTCACAAACTGAAGGATTAGGAATACTACATTGTTTTAAAAGACTGATTTTCTTAAATCATTGCCAAAGAGATTTTTTTCTACTCAAGCACTCAGGAACTATGACTTTGATCCTGCATCCCCAAATTAGATGAACTTGCATATCTTTACTGTAAAATTGCATTAAAGTATCTGTCTAGAAATCTATCTGAATCTTTTTAAGTATCTAATTTGAATATTCTTCCATTTGCATCAGGGATGGGTGTGACTTCATGCTATGATCCTTTTAAAATAATCTGTTCAACATTATTTTGAGGGGCAGAGTTTACATGGTCGTTAAACTCATTATCTGATTTGAATACCAAACCTTTGAAATAGGACACACAAAACCATAGTGTAATACCTAGAAGAGTAAAACTTCAAAGGTAAAAACGAAGAGATACAGATGTAGAAAACTAAATGAGATATATAGCAAAGTTGATACTACACCAAGCAAGCACAAAACTATTACCCAAGGCAATAGAAAGCTGATTGATGATATCATGGTGACAAATGAATTCTCATTTTGAATTCTGCCTGCTAAGTAATTAGTAATGTCATCAATATCATTACTAGCTCTTCATTCAATTTCATCAGCAAGCTGTTCCAGTTGCTCATTTTTCAGCTTTTCTTTTCTGTGCTTCAGTTAGAGGATGGATCTGCACTGGGGACTGTTTCTAGCAACTACCCAGGAAACCAACAAAAAAATGAGTTGTCAGGCACAAGCAGTCTATTGAAAGCTGAATTACATTTTAATAGCAACTGCATCATGTTATTTTAAAGTGGTCACTAACCTAAGATTTAGTGTCTAGGACATCTTTTTTATTTTCTGAGTTATTTTTAGAAATTGATACAATATGATATGGAAATACAATTTATGAGAAATATTCAGTGGTTATAACTGAGGAAGTTACTGTGAAACAAAAGCTTATTAAAAATATCTTCTCATCTTATTTGCTTATGTTTCTGTGGTGGAAAGCAGCATTGCCAAGGAAGGTGAACAAAATATTGCCAATGCATATTTTCCCCAAGATTCCAGAGATATTTTCCATGGAAATAAAACCAACAAAGTTATCTTTCAACAACAACAACAACAAAAAGAAAACCAACCAAAAAAAAAAAAACCAAAACACAACAACAACAAAAAACCAAAACAAAAAAGCCCCACAAAAAACAAACAAAAAAAAACAAAGAAGGAAATTGATCCTAATCAGTACTGAGTGAAATATTTAAAATGCTCATAATTGCATCTTTGCAGCCAACCTAAAATCTAAGTATTATTATAATACTTTAGAAAAGGTCATAGGATTGCCAGTATTTCTCCTTATTTTCTCTGCAACCAGCTCTGTATTTTAACAGAATGTGATTAAGTTATAGACACTTTCGTTTTGGGATTTTTTTTAAGTAACTTAGCCATTGTATTTATTTCATGGCATTAGGACTTTTCAGTTTCTTTTAATTTCACAAGCAGACTTGTCTACCTTTTTATCCATTTTCTGTTCTATTTTAGGAGCTCTGCAAACAAAGCTTTCCAGAGATACCTAATTAAAAAAAATATGTTTCAGTATATGTACTATTTTTTGGTCAATATAACTGGATTTGAGTCTCTTACTTTAAATAAGCATATATATACATAGTTAATTTACAGATTTTGCTGTTCAGAAAGAATTGTAGAAAATGAGAGAGCAAGGATGAGTAAAGGTGAACAGAACAGGTTTCTTTTTTCGTGTTTTACTCTGGCTAGCAAAATACCATGAAGCTGCTCTCACAAATCCTCCTCCCCTCCTCCAACAGAGGGGAAGAATTGGAAGAAAAAAAAGAAATAAGGAAGCTCATAAAATTGAGATAAATCAATATATACAGATTCTATTAATAAGAAATAATTAAAATAGTAAAAAATAATACATATTATACAATATGATACAATTTCTCACTATCACTGACCAATGCACACCCAGAGGCTGAGTAGTGAGAGTCAGACCCAGAGAGCCCGAGAACCACAGCCTAAGAACGATCGCAGCCCAAGAGCCACAGCCCAGGGGCCAGAGCTCGAGAACGGTCGCAGCAGATTCCGAGTGAACCCTATCAGTGACAGCGTGGCCAGAACCTCTAAACAACCCACCAATTCCCACATGAATGAGCCAGCACAGGAGTTAGCAAAGCAGCTAACGCAGGAGTCAGAGGGAGTGTTAGAAAGTGATTGGGAGTAGATGAGCAAGGGAGTAAGGGAGAGAGTAATGGCTGCCAGACCCCCTCCTCACCCACAGACCCGGAACATGATGTACTATGGAATGAAATACTTCCTTGGTCAGTTTGGGTCGGCTGCAGTATCAGAAGTGGAGAAAGACCTTGAATCCAGTACAGGCCCACGCCAGCTGAGACCTTATCGGTGCTTCTCTCAGCGTCCAGGAACACAGCTTCCTAGCAACCACAGTAAAGGGAGTTAACTCTTTCCTGACTGAATCCAGCACACTAATGCTGGAGTCCATGTGAACAAAAAGTCAGATGACTTCAAAAAACTGTAATTTTATTCTAAAATACTCAAAATAGAAAACATCTTTCAGTCAAGGTAGTCTTCCCCATTTGAATGTTTTCTCTGTGTTTTTGCTTTTGTTTGGTTTTTGTTTTGTTTTTGTGCTCCAGCTTTTAATCACATTTTGTATTGCTTAACAGAAAAGAAGGAAGAAAAGATGTTCAATTTTTTCCAAAAATGGTCTATAACTAAGCCCCCACTTCCAAGTTACTTTGTTTCAGATTGTGTAGTTCACCTGATCTTTCAGTATGATAGAAAAACATTCCGGGTTTGAAGACAAATCATTGATTTAATTGTGTGCAAAGCAAGACTACCTAAAATTGTCTTTCTGACATATTCTAAGAGCAATACAGTGGCAAAATGGAGTTGAGATATATGACAGGTTGTCAGTAAATCATAGGTCCATCTGATGTTTTTCACTAAAACCGATTGCAGTGGCTTTATCACCACGGAGGAACAGAAATATGGTGACACTGAGTCAGCTGCCTAAACAGAAACTTCTGTGCTATGCCCACACCCCTGTCCATTTCCCTAGTCTCCAGATGTCTTTGGGAGGGCTGTACCCCCATGCAATCTTGCCCCCTACTTTCCAGATCTCTGTGACTGTGCTGAACACACTGAGGCACCAGATACCTACGTTTAGTCAACCAAATTGAGCCCTCAGTGTTTTCTCACATTGTCAGCTGGTGAGATTAACTAAAAAAGGAGATAAAAAAAAAAAAAAAAAAAGGGAAGAAAAAAATCCATTAGGTCCATGGAAATGTGTTTATCTTCCCTAACTGGTTTAACTGCCCTTTTAATGCCTCTTAATCCATTAGTACCTTGATCTCTTCTGCAGATTTTTAGCATCTGATATGCTTAGGCTGAGGGGAAAAAAAAAAAAGAAAAAAATCTTCTCATTTTTTTTCTCTTGTAGCTATGGGATCACTGAAATCCATTATATTTCCTTTAATATTCCAATTTCATTTTTTCTAAATGCTCTTAATTGCTATCTTCACTAGGAACAGATTCGTTACTTCTTTTAAACACTTTTTGGATAGAAATAGTGCATTGAAACTTACCATTTGGTTTCACTAGTGTATTCCTTGTGCATTGGTGCAGAATACGAGATATTCTGACATACAGGGTTTTGTTCAGTTCTGTGTGGTTTTGTATTTTTTTATAGGATCCATTTTCCTTTTTCTGGACACTTTAAGTTGATATGCACTTTTAAAAAGCAAATAAAACAACCATCTGAATTTGAATTTCACTTAGAGGAAAGTGAAGTGAGATGATTATGCTCATAGTTAATATATTGATTTTGTTTAATTATCATAAGCAAAAAAATGAATTATTGACTGAGAGCTGTATACTATTTTGTGTTTGCTTTGTCTTAAAGAATGGTTTCTATCAATTTACAAGTTCAGTAACCTGAGAAATGAAGTAACAGTAAGTTTTAATTAGGTTATGGAATTAATTACGCCACTATAGTAGCATGTTTTTAAAGCCTCATTGTATGCTGTAACTCACCAGCTTGTTAAGAGAATGATATCAGCATCAATGAATGATTAATGAAACCTAAATTAAAATTACAAATCAGTCTGTTTTACTGTAGTTAGTGAATAACATGAGAAACCGACCTAAACTATTTAAAAAAACTTTAAAAATAATATTCAGTAGCAGCATTAGCCTTCAGTGTTGTTGTGAAAAATTTTGTGTAATACACTGGAACTTAGGGGTCACAGTAGCATCTTCTTGCAAACTGGTAGTGATTTTTGTTGTGTCATTCAGACCATTACATTCTTGTGATAATAGTTCTTCCTTGTGAGGAAGTTTCTTTTCTTGCTTCCATGTTTCTTTATTTGTTATGTGATGATTCATATTTGGAGTTTTGTTTTTAGTTTGGATGACCCTTTTGGCAGTCCTAAATTACAAAATTTTCAAGTACTAAACTCTATTTTCCCTAAGTTTTTGAATATGAGGAATGTACCTTAAAGGGGGTGATTGAATGTAGCTGTAACTGCTTGTCAGTTCTCCATTGCCTTATTTCCTCAGGGAATGCTTTAAGCTACTTCTTCAATTCATGCATACATAGATATGTAACAAGTTATAAATGCTTGTCAAAGTTATTATCTTTTTGTGTTCTAGTACAGAAAATCTTCAGAACCCATGAGATTTTATCTGATTTTTCTCTATTATTCAGTCCATTTTACCATCTACTATTAGATTTTACAGATGCACAAGAGTATTGAGAAGAGCTTTTTCAGAAAAAAAAAATTTTTTTTTTTTTTTTTTACTGTTTAGATATAATAACTTTTTTACATGAGTTATAAGGCCAGAACTTGCCTTAGAGCTCATTTCTACTGCACAAGTCCAGTCCTCATCAGGTTTCTTGTATCAGATGTTTTCTGTCACCTATTGTCTCTGAATTTTCCAATACCAGGGGAATTGATATGACCAGCCTGGACATCAAAGGATAGTACTATGTTCTCCAGACCAGGGAAAACATTAGGAAAAAATTATCTTTTTCCTCTCTTACACTTATCACATAAAAGTTTAAAAATATTTGAATATCTTGCTTTTGCATTTTGTTTTCCTCACACATAGAATGCATTTTTAAATTTTAAATTGTCTTCTATTCTTCCATTTACATAGGTGATGTCATAATCATGTATTATTATGACGTCAGATACTGTACGTGTAATACTAATTATCTATTTAGAGCATAATCTAGAAATGTAACAAGAGCAAAGATCACCTTGTCCTGGCTTTTTATAAGATATGATAAAAAAAAGATTCCATTTAAAAAAAAAAATCACATTCTAAACAGATAAAATAGATACTACATGGCACAAAAAGGAGACAAGCTGTAAAATTACTCATATAGTGGGAACTAAATCTAGATCTGTCCTTCACTGCTGTCTTTCAACTGTAGTTGACAACAGCATGATGAAGCAATGGCAAATGTGTAAGTTATCAATCAGAATAAGTAAGGAAGCAGATGTGTGTCCAAAGATGCATGTACTAACTTTAACATACTTGTAAAAATATTTTGGAGATTCCAGAGGAATTGAAAAGGCTGTCTTTGGCACTGCTTGTAAATCTTACGAGGAGGAAACCACATCTGAATAAGAGACCTAAAAAAAATGTGCTCCAAACCACAGTATGAGTTTGTAATAAAATAAACCAAATATTAAGTGTATTAAGATACATACAAGATTAAGTATTAAGATATTAATACAAAACGAGAATGAAAAAAGTCTTTAATAATTGGCAAACATTAAATGTTTCTTTTCTAGAAATTCATAAAAATTTTAGTCGAGCCACTAGCTTTCATGAAATCAGCAGCTGGCTGGGTTGATATGCAGAATTTCACACCAGGACTTAACTGAGCCTTGGTGATTACTGAAAGGCATGAGAAGACAGAAACAGTCATTATTATGATAGTAAATTTTGCATGTCAATATGAAAGCTAGGTAAAAACAAGACATGTTCAACTATTTTCAAATTTCCTTGTTATATATTTAAGAGAATAAAGGAGATTAACACTGCAGGCCCCACGGTTGTTTCCAATCCCACTGCAAATCACTAG
This sequence comes from Rhynochetos jubatus, assembly GCA_027574665.1. NCBI lineage: Eukaryota > Metazoa > Chordata > Aves > Eurypygiformes > Rhynochetidae > Rhynochetos > Rhynochetos jubatus. The sequence goes on from CM050652.1 coordinate 18,804,633, forward strand.
CTGACAAAGTCAATGGTTTGGAAACTGGGAAAAAGAGACAGTCTAAGAAACACTCAGCTTACTCACACATTTTTGTTTAGATGGATTGACAAGCAACAAAGTGGATTTTATGGCAAATAAGCTTAAATCAGATAAAATCTCTTCCGTGTTTTTAGAACAATTGGTATCTCCTAATTCTAGTCATGTTTGAAGTGTCTGCTTACACTGAGGTTAACTATTACTTCAAAGGTCAAAAGAGAGAGCTTGACAATGTTTTTTCTTCTTGACATAAGTACTAATGGTAGCTTAATTAAAATCCATTGCCATAGTTTGAAAGGGATTAATTTTAAACATCTCCAAAGGGAAATCATGTCATTCTGGAAATTTCCAGTCTGAATTAGTCTCAGTTAACTGAAAAGGCCAGTTTTCCCCTTCTTTCTTCAGGCAGGAAGTGCTTATAAAATATAAGGAAATGTAGAGAAGGATAAATTGGAAAAAACCCCAACAAAAACCAAGCACTAAAAAGTGACAAATTTACGTGGTAAGAAGAATGCGTCAATTTACAAAATGCTGCATTTACAAATAATATGAACAACAATATTCCCATTATTAAAAAGTTATCCTAGAATTTTAAATAGACAACATTTTTTGAACTGCAGACTCTGATTCAGTTCACTTGATTGTTGCGTATACAACATGAATCATAATACATAAAAACATAAGCAATATTTCTTCTGCTTAAGAATATTCCCTATTTTTCTGAAGTGCAGTAAAAATCAGTCTTGGGATTACTTTAACTTGATCTCATTCCTTTTGAAACTAATAATAGTAAAACTCCAATTATCTTCAAGGAAACTACCGTTAAGCGGTAGAACACATTTCTCAGTGTGCTCTCCATCACTGAATCTGGATCAGTGAAGCTTGTCAACCAAGAATGTCATCAGGGAGGAAACCTCCACCTAATATTTTGAGATACATTCCCACCACGCTTTCTAGAAGGTTATTAATCTTTCATTTCATAGTCTTTTCAGGTAGAAGAAAATTAACATAATTAACGTAAATAGTCTCTATTCCCCACCTGTCTTAGAAGGACTAACAATAAACTGTCAACATGTATGATTATACTATGTTTATATGAATGGTTTTAGTGTATATGGGATTGAATTTGAGATAGGAGTTATTACATAATAGAGATTTTGAGTAGGAAGACTGCTGAAACCTCAAATTAGATTAACAGCCTTTCCTTCGAGTCCTTCAGAAGTATTATTTATGCTTTTACTTTAAAATGAGATCTATTATTAAACCTGTGATGTCAGTTATATACATTTCTAATGGTATAAAACAATTATGTAGTGGAAATTAATTGGAAATTTTAGATTTTTGCCCTCAATTTCTGAGCACCTGGGTCTTGCTGAAAGAAGATAATTTTACCTATTTCCTTCCCTGTTTTAGAAACCCCCCTAAATTATGATATCAAGATTTGACTGTGGGTGCCTCAGATCTTTAAATCTTATCTTAGTTAGGACATCAATTCTTTAAAAAAAACCCAAAAACTAACAAACATGCAAAATATGAGAGTTAATTTTTTATAGTTAGTGCTTTTAATCAATTTATGTGCTAAAATCAAAGGGGAAGCCAAGTTAGAAGAAACAAAGTAGTCAAAACCTTGTGTCCTATCTCATACTTGTTTTCTAAATAGCTAATACATCATAAACTGAATGCATGCAGGTGTTTCAGTCTCAAATTTTGTTGAGCTGCTAAAGTTATAATTACCTATTCTATGTAATGCTATGAAGAAGATTATGTTGTGCTTTATCCTTATCTGAAGTAGACAGAAGAGAGTTTTTACAGAAATTCTGGTGCCTGTCACTTGAGGTACATAGACATCATGTTACAGTTAAGACTTGCAAGAAAATTTCATGTTTGTTTACTTGCAAAGGATTATATTGTGGAAGATGTTACACATCATCAATTTTATTTCCTTTTATAGGAATATTCATCAAATTACTATGAATATATTACACAAATTATAATATCACTCAGTGAGGGCTCATGCTGATAGGCACTGTACAAACACATAATAAGTGGCAATAGATAATTTAGAAACTAACCAGGTGTTTATTTACAGGATTAATGTGTTGGTTATGGTTCAGAAAATATCAATACCTAAGGGTCAGATCAATAATTACAAGTATGTAAGTAAAACTATCAAAAGTGCAAAGATCAGGACCCACAAAAGCACTACAGATTTTTTTAAAGTTCACGAGTGCAGAAAAGCAAACCATAGAACCTGCACATTTTTCTTAGTCATTCTGATGACTTTAAAATTCTACATTTTCATCTAAAGGACCATTGATTTTCCATAAAATTCAGGGATACTGGAACCGTCTAGAGCTGTGAATCTCACTTTTCATTCCAGTGCCACTCTGCCTATATTCCAGACATTTACTGGGAAACATCATAACATCTCTACATTAAGTTGACCAAATTGTTTGGGTTATATAGATTTGCAATAGCACATGTTCTTTTTAATCACCTAAGTTCTGAAAAATACACTGAGTTACCCAACTCAACAGTTTAAGTCCTCATATAATAGGATTTTGAATTCTTTATAATTCACCTAACCCTCTTGAATGGTCAGGAGCACAGCACTATTCATTCAGCAGAGAATTTGTGGCTCACTGTAGTGTCTTATACCCAGACATATATGGCAACAGTTTGCTATTCATGGAAAAACATATTCCAGATGTCCTTTAAAGACATGTTTTTTAAAGCTAAGTCTACATTCTCCCCGTTTGTTGTTTGGTTGTTTGGTTGTTTGGTTTATATATATATATATGTATGTATGTATGTATATATACATTAAAGTACAGAAGAATAAATGTGACTTCACTAATGGTTTCATATATGGCAATCAGTAGATTATTTTCATCACCAAATCAGTTAAGGTTATTTCAAACCATTCAAATGAAAACTTTGGAGCCAGGGAAGCACCATTCATCATAAATGAAATTATGTCATTTATGTATAGAGCTGGAGAGGGAAGGCAAAGGCAGAAGATATTTACTAGCAAAGCATAAGACCAGAGATACCGGCAGACATCTTTGGATAATATATACAGATTCTTTTGGTGGGCAAAAGGAAATTCTGTGTGTGAATTTTACTTGTCTGTGAATTCTGGATGCCATATTGAGCAGAAATAGTTGATTGCCATGCTCAAGGAATGGGAGCAATGAATGTGTAGTTATGCTAGCAATTATGGACTAGTCTGCACAGCGAACTGCACTTTCAATATTCTGTGGAAAGCTGAATTCCTTCCTTATATTTCTGCTTCACCCAAAGCATCAGTAGATTGAAATTTTGTGGCATTCCAACAACAAAAATTTGAGTCTCCATTCAAAGTCTTTAGGTGTAACTGCATTTTGCTTGGTAGTTGTTTTAAGAGATTGTATGGAAAAACAATCTGTTTCAGTGACCACTAAAATTTTGTTGACTTCCATACACTCAAGTGGTGAACCAATGTAATAACATTAGGTTGCAGATGGGCAATGTTAGCTTGTGGTGGAGTTCTTTCGAGGTTGTCCTGGTATATTAACCTCCTTTCCTCTAGCTGAAACATAGCAGCAAGGTATTTCTCTTTCTCCTGACCCCATGTGACAGGCATAACTGTCTGACAGATCACAGCAAACACATGCAGTTGTGACTGGCATGTGGGATCACAAAGTAAGACAAATGATCATCTGGTTTTGTACTGTAAAAACATATGGTACAAAAGCGTTGCTGTGAGAAGGTGCAAACCAAATGTCATGTGTCTGAGTCTCGTGGTCATTGTGTGAGATGTGATGGTTCTGTTCATAACATGCCAGAACATTTTCTAATATCCTGGGTTCTCCTCAATCATACAGCAGTCAAATACAAGATTAAAGGCAATGAAAAAGAATTAAAGTGAGACTACAGTGTCATGTATAATTTTAAATTTATACATGTGTAGTATATGTATGCAAACACATGTGGGCAAACACAAGTAGACACATGCATACACACACATACTTCAACTGTGAGAACAACCCTGATTGTAAAACATGGTAAGAGTAGTCTAAAGCTAACATACAATAACAATAATACTAAGTGTAAAAAGTGATACCAAATGTATAAAACGAGTTCCGAGTTCCAAACACATATAAACCAAAACTTAAGAAAGTCTGAATCTTAAAGATGTGGTTTTCTTCTTACAGCTACATTTTATGCTAACTTTTATCTAACTTGTCCTTGAAATGATGTACTGGAATGATTCCAGCTTCTAACAATGCCTTTCATTCAACCATATAATATTAACAAAATTAACATTCCAATACATATATATGAAATAAAATTAGTTTCTAAACTCAAATGTCGTAATTCGTATGCTAGGTTTTAGTCTTTACATAGTTTTTAACATGGAATGAAACCCCTAAACATAGGGATATGCAATGAAAATTCTGATGTTTTGATTTCTTTCTCTGGTATTTCATTTTGCTATTATTTTAAGAGATTGTGGGGTTAATATGGTATTTCTTTTTATAAATTCAACTCCTTTCCTCTTAGTATACATACTGTAAGTTGACTCTAACCAAGCCACTTGTGCTTGTATTAAAGCTGTTTCCTTTTTGGGGAACAAAAAAAAAAAAAGAAAGAAAGAAAGAAAGAAGAGCATAATTTACAATGCTTTCTTTCAAACACAAGGGTGGTAGGAAGGACTATTCATATAGCTTGTGTTTTTAAATGAGTGAATGAGTGAGCTGAGAATAGCAGAGAAAAGGACCAATAAATTAAGTATGCTGAAATCCCTTAAGATCACCCAGGATGAACTTCAACATTAATTCCAAGATGACTAATGATATTTTGAAATAATTCCCTTGGTAGACAGAAGCAAGACTGTGACCAAAAATAAAAAAGGACAGTATGTCCTTCTTTTATGTTCCCAGAATTACAGTTATAGAAAGAAAGAGAAACAAGGGAAAACAGTGATGCTGTAATTGTCATAGTTAGTGGCTCTACATCTGATGGCAAAATGGAGCTTGAGGTAATTCTGGTCTTCAATGTAAATTGTGCAAACTATCATTTAGAGTCCACTCCTTTCAATTTTCCAGAATTCTTCACAGTGTTTGAGGCAATGCAAGCATGACTTATGTAAGCAAAATCTTCTGCTAGATGTGGATCAATTAAACATCAAAGACTACAAAAAGTTACAACCTAGTTTAAAATCAAGGGTAGGGCAGAACAATGAGTATAGCTTTTCCACAAGTTAGTCTTTCCTGAGAGAAACCCCATGAACCATGCTGATGGAACAAAGGAAAGGGCAGTGGATTGCCATTAAGGAAAAAATGTGTTATGAAACACAGTGTGTTCCCCCTTGTTTTGAGATTTCTCTTACTGTGTGCATAGTGGTACCTGTAATGGAAAGGGAGTTCCTGCTGAAGAAGTAGCTAAAGTAAACTACAGCTGAGAAGAAACCCAGAACCTCACCAACCCAGCACACTGTAAACATTTTTCATAGTAATTCCCAGAGGAAGATGTGATCAGACCTAAATATTATTACAATGTGATGGAGACACACTCTCAAGAGGGTAGAATAAGCTTCCTTATGTGCTATAATCCAGATATAGCTGCCTCTCACGTATGGATATTTAAGACATTTAGAGAATGTTGTGCCTACATTTGGTTCCATAGGGACCGAATTGTTGGGTAAAGGTCATTGTAGCTTCAGGACAAGTGTTTGTGCTTGTCCAGGCACAGTCTAGAATAAAGAAAGATGGTGATTTTTAGACTAAGTGTAATTTAGAAGTTGAAATGATTGGGACTTAAAAGGCACCCTTAGCTGCCCAAGAATAGGTTTAAAAGCCTTGAGGTAGGCTTCTATTTTAGAAATGTTATAAGTTATTTTGTTCAAAAACCCAGACTGAAGCTGGCTTTTGCTAGTTATTTCTAAGGAAAGCTGTTACAGTGGACTATTCATTATTTAGGAACACCTACAGATAACAGCCTGCATTATCAGTATGCAATCTATATTACACGATCTGCAGGGGTGGTAGAGAAAAGCACACACCTGAAAATCATGAAGACCTACAGAAAACATCCTTTCAAGGTGTGCTGAGGATTATCTTTAATTGCTTTAGCTAAAGGCTGCTCTAGAGAGGGATTGCTAACACAGCTATCCCAGGCAAAGCTCTAAATGTAGATGCAGCTTTTGCTGATAAAAATATGGGGGTTTGGATGTAGTATATACCAGCTTTTCACACAAAATAAGCTATATGAGAAAAGGACTTTTTTTTTTTGTTCAGAATTGCTGTGTCTATACTAGGACCTTTAGTGGTCTAAGCAGTATCATTAAAATTTCCTAAAATTTCTATAACTGACAATGCTGTGCCAGGCAAAATTTCTAGGGTAGATCCAAGGTATAGTTACCATGGTGACAAAGCAACCTGGAGTTCTCTTGGTTATTGTACACATTTCAGCTCAGCATAGTGCTCTGAGTGTTCCACCACAATTCAGAAACATTAAGAAGGTTTAAACTGGAACCAGGCAAATGCATTTCCTGGGTGATAGCTCACATCTTGAGTAAAAAAGTATTTTTTGTCCATTAACATATATCAGCTTCACATAGGAAAAACCTGCCATGTGGAAATAAAGGTCTGGAGTGTCCTAAACATTTTGTTGTTCAGGAGGAACAGCAAGAGAGATCATGTGTTACATCTAGGATATATGCTAGGCATCAACTGTTAATATTACTATTAAACTAAATGTGCATCTTGATTTGATATCAGTGTAGATACTTGATGTAAACAAAATTAAAGGGATATATCCAGAGTTTTCTATAAATAAATAAACACTGTCATATTGTAAGTGAAACTTTGATTGCTGTGTAGTGTCCCATGTGCATTTCTACAGCAGTTTATCTTACCAGTAATGATTGTATTTTAAATTAAAATTATCCAGAAGAATTATGTAATTATAGATTTAGAACTGTGAAAAATCTCAAAATTTTCCCTGATAAAGTCTCTTTTGCAGATGTGACATATTCCACAGTTATAATACTCTCCTGATTAACTTCATCTAAAGAAGAGGAACATTTTTATCCCTGACCCAGAACATGTATACATGTTTCTGTGTGTGTGTATACATGTTCAAAGAACTAGTATGTTCCTTCCAGTGTTTGGTAGTTTTCTATACAGTTTTGTACATGTACATCCCATGTCCTTAATTACCTTACATGAAAGAAAAAATACCTGAATGATGAATTACCTAAAACAATTACCTAAATGGAATACATTACGGTGTTGGGTATGTGTATTACATACATACCCAGTTGTATGTAATAAAAATGAGTTTGTATAAAATCTGAAGGACCTCAAAATGTGCCGGGGTAGTACAGAAAAATGTTAATGTGTAATGACACAGAATGACATGTGTTTGATAAATAAGACTGACACCAACCAAAAGCAGTGCCAGCTTATGCTACATAATTTCATAAATGATCAAGCAGAATGTTTTAATTGACAGTGTCAAAGACAGCATTCAGGTCAAGCGAAATTAAAATGTTTGAGCAACGAAATCGAGACTGCATTAATAAATCATTATAAAATGTAAATATAGCAGGCTCTGTGCAGTAACATGATTGAGAAGTAGATTTTTATTTTTCAAAGAGTTCATTTCCCACAAAACAGTGATATAATTGGGAAACATTAACTTGCTGTAGAGTCTTGTCCAAAAAAGTTGAATCTTACACAAGTCAATAACTCCAATCCCTATGTTGGATCAAGAACATTTCTTTAGTAATATGGTAATCCATTCTTTCTTAAATACAGTTGAGCATTTCTACAGATGAACAAAGTCTTGAGAGTTTCATTACACAAAAGAATAATGTCACCAAAAATGCAATATGTAGTTTACATATACATGTAATTACATACATATATAAGGGGATCTATCGTGGCTATAATGTAAAAAGGTGAAATCCAAAATTCAGTTGGAAAATAGACTAGTGAAAACCAAAGATGAAACAGTTAACTATGTAGAGCTTAGGAAATTCATAATTGCATGTAAACCCAGGTTGTTTTCTTTCATGGTAAAAGCCTCTGTAGCCGCCTTTTTCGCTCCATCAGGAAGCAAGGTTTCTCTTATACTTGCATGGACTATGTAACCTTCTTCTAGTTATTTTTCCAACAAATATTTAAAAATTCTGGATAGTATTACAGGAAGGTTGAGGTACGGACAGAGGGAAAATAAAGACCTCCATAGGTCTTCTTCAAAGAAAGGCACTAGAACTGCTGAGTAATGGATCAATAAATATAGCATAGACAAATACTGATTCTTAGAAGCAACAGAAATTTTTATAATTAACAGTAGTTGTGTTAGTGTGTATCCAACGTAGTGGGAAAATAACCAGAGATTGATAAAACTATACAGATATAGAATACATTCAAGACATAAATGTCATGAAATAAAGAGAAAATATATTCTGCTAAATTTAGGAATACACAGTATGAGATGAAGTCAAAGCAACTGAAAATATCTTGTGAATCAAACTTAGCATCTTTGCAAATTAGAATCATGGAATCAAAGGATCTGGAATCTCAATGAATATTTAAATGGACATTTATAGAAATTAGTCATTGAAATTCTGGTTTACAATATATAAGAAATCAGTAGTGCTAAATCTTAATTGTGAAATGCCTTATGAAATCTGCATTTTAATTTATAGATCATAAGTATGGGGCATTTTTTGATTTTGAAACATTGAAAACAAAGAGACCAAATTTTTCCTTTACCAGTAATATGTTTATTTGTTATTTTTATTGTTATTTGTCTAGTCTACATGCTTGGCAGCAGCAGCAATGTATAAAAAAAAAAAAAAAAAGTTTCTGGCATTGGTCTGGGAAACTGTTTTCAAGGTCATGCAAAGTGTAAATGCAATCCACTCTCCACATGATTACGCCAATGAGACAATATCCCGTTCTTCACATTGGCAATTGTGAGGCTTCTCAAGCATGAACTATCATATTATTATCAATACAAGTCCATTTGATAAACATTCATTTTTCTAAAATAAATAGTAGACTAGGATTCTCTCAACTTATTTCAGTGAATGTTTCTTAACTGTTAAAAAATACTGAAATATATCTAGGAAAGGTCACAGCCCATACACAACCTATTAACATTTTCATGTTTATTGAGGTTTTATGCATGGTTTAAAACTGAATTACCACTGCATAGAGCTGAAATGCATTTATGCCCTTCAGGAAATTTTGTACATTAAAATTAAATTATATTATGGCATGCAGAGACAGTAATACTAATGCTAAAAGAAAAGAAAACTTGATTGTGAGGTACAATTGGATGTGTCTATGTTTTCCAATTATTCAATTTTGCAATAGTAATTTTTATTTATATTATTAACTGTAACTGCAATCATATTGTTTCTTGGTTTGTTAGTTTTGTCCTTTGTTAAGATTTCAAGAGAATTTTCAGCAACTGACATGCTTACACAGCATTTCTTAGAGTTAATGGGTACTGGACTTCTGAGCTATTGGAAGAATAAAGCTCTTAGTTTGCTAACTGATTAACAAACTAGAACATAGATTACCAAATCAATATGGGTTGATATGGTCAAATCAAGTTATATAACAAGTATTACAATAGGAATATTTTGAAAATTAAAATATGTATATTTTTTTTAAATTTTACGGGTTTATTTAGTGATTATGAAAGAAGCTCTGTAGTATCAATCTCTCATGGCTTTCCATTTAGTTTTTAAGGTGAACTTTGTTTAGATCAGTTTAACCAGGAGAGTTTAGCTCTATGGAATGGGAAAATAATCCAAGTCTCATGGCCAATTCAGACAATTGATATTTCTGAGATCTGTGATGGCCATTTTTCACTTTTTTGACTACCTTATAAAGTCTTTGTTTTGAAGCTGAGAAGTGGAGTATTTGTGATCAGCTGTCACTGTGGGCTGTACTGAAACCAGTTTATCCAAGGAACAGGTGTTTAAAATTAATTATAATCAGAAAAAAGAGAAAAACCTAATAGAACAATTATCTGGGGTCTGTTTACATGTAGTACTCACAGAATTAGTCATTTATCTTAATGGGAATTTTTCTGAGAAAAGACAAGATAGGAGCTGAATACAGAAATGGATTTTTCTTTGTAACTTTCTTGAATTGATATAAATTTTATCTGAAGAAATAGACATAATTATTTTAATTCATCTACTGCTGAGTCTGCAAAAAGTCACAGCTTTTACTTGGATGACTTAAACATAATTTATTTAATTATTTGTCATTTCTGAAATTTCTGAATGTTGCAAAACAGTGCATGTCTTAAAGAGCAAAGTTCAGACACTGAACTGTTACAAATATACCTGTCATGTAATCCAGCTTTAATGGCTATTGGTTGCACTTTTTCAACAGACTGAATCTTGAAAATATTCAGCTAATCTAAAAAAATATTTACCTTTTTACATCTGAAAAGTAATTAAAAGCAAAATTCAAACAAAGCTATTTGTGCATTGTTTTTCTCTTAACTCATTGAAACTCTTTTCTGACATTATATCCCAGCAACACTTTTTTAACAGAATAAATGCAGCTTATGCATTATTGAAGAGAACACACGTTTGTCAGTTTACAGTGCTGTCATTGGGGAATATCAGGATGTGTTTTCTGACCTAAATATCTTATTTTATGATGGCAAAGAGGTTAAATTAAACTCTATGTTCTGTTTTCTCTTCCATCACCTTTCACACCTCTGTACCTCCATTCAGCTAATACTATTATATCTTTAATGCCTCATACCTTGTAGAAAAATAGTTCCAGTAACAAATACCACCCTGTTTACTGGCTACAAGACAGCAAACAATTTGGCCATGTCAACCTATATTGGTTTAGGATCTAGGGACAATAAGATAGCAAATTGAGAGGTTTATCCTTGCAACAGCATGCAAGTGCAATCCCCATCAACCTGATATCTCATTCTTTCATGTAAAATGTCTTTCCATTGTGTCCGTTGGTCCTCAAAGCCATAGCTTACTTGTGACCTAGAAATAATTATCCAGAACAGGAAGAGTGGAGGTAGAATAAATGCCAAATGAAACCTGGAACATACGTAGATAAATACATTTCTCATTATAAATAGTTTACAAGAAAATTATGAGTAAATGGTGTTCAAGATTTTATAGGCTTCATAGCACTGATAATATTTCATTTCCCATTTGCTTGTTTATGTCATCTCTAGGTAGAATCATTCTGTTGTGGAAGCAAGTACAGCAACCTTGAAGAACCTGACACTATAATTTAGCCTATACAAACATTTTAGATGCAGCAGCCAGTAAAATACCTCAAATCAAGTCTGCTGCTGCTGCCATTGCTGTTAAGGAGGGAAAAATATTTATAACATATTATCTCTTCCCCATCTACCTCCACCCCACAGACAACCCACTATTTCATGTTTATTCAATGTGTGACATTACTCATTGGGGTGGAGGAGACTTGTTTAGGTATGATTCTTGAAGTGCTCTACTTCAGGAGTTATGATTCAAAGTTTGATAGTAATTCTTTCTGTCGCAAAGTTCTTCAAGAACATCACCTTGTTCTAGCTTGTATTCCTTGGGATCCAGACTAAAAATCCTGTATAAACGAGGAAATCAGGAATAAGAGAGAGAATTTTTGTAGTGTTCTCTTCTAAATCTCATTTTAAAGGTGGGTTGATACATAGTTGGATTTTCCTTTTTTTTTTTTTCATTGTCTCCATCAGAAAACATTTTACTAACTAAACTAAGAAAAATGTGTCTACCACATATAATGGAGAAAAATGTTTTGTGTTTATTTGTCATGGTCCAGCAATGAGCTCAATAATCCCTTTAAATGTCTATTACCTTTATAATGAGGAGAGGAGAAATACTTAATTAATGTCTATCAAGTTTCTGAAAACATTTTCCTCTCCCTGCTGCTACTGTCAGTATTTTCTTTGAGCCAGGAGCCCTGAACTGCCCAGTGTCATGCCTGTAATTGGTGGATGATGGTTTCACTTAAGTTCATGGAATTATTTACTTCTTAAAAGAAGCCCTTCACTAAAGAGTCATCTTAAAGTCCTGTAGGATACTTAGGAAAAGGGTACAAGTGACCAGGTGACTACTGAGAACTAGTTGGCTGGAATGAGAAGGGACAGCCGAGCCCATCCTCACTTTATCTTTCACACAAGTCATTGAGAAATTGTGACAAAAGCTTCTGAAACATCTGGCCATATCAGCAGAGATAACTGTCCTTTGTTATCCAAGACATCCCTATCTGAACTATTTTTTTTTTTTCAGCCTGCTTAGATTGCAGTCTTCACAGGCTTTCATATTTATTTTGAATAAGTCTAGGTGGAACTTTTTATTACATTTGTTTTGAAGTATAAAATGTTTTCTGTTAGGAGATAATTCAAACGATAAAAGGAAAGCAGCAAAAATTCCCTATTGTTTCAGTATTGAAACATCCCTTTTTGTTATTCTAGGAAAAAAGTTTCATTTATTTATTTGTAAATTACTTTTGAAAATAAATTCTTATTTGTAGTTTGACAAAAGTATTTGAGTGAATTGTGTGTCAGGAACTTTATTTTTTCAGAGGAAATGTAAAAAATATGTTATCAGGATAGGAAAACAAACACAATGGAATTTCTTAAGAAAAGAAAACTCAGATTATTATGGTACATGCATTCTCTAAAGCTGAAACCTTTATTTCAGTGTTTACTGATTGGAAGATTCAAAAAACAGTGCTGATCTTAGGTGGAATTGTTTTGGGTATAGTTACTTAGCTGGGAGATGAGGATGAAATTTATTCCTCAGATATTTAACAGTAGAGAGAACAGTTACTCTGTAGGCTGATCTAGAGGAATTTTTAATCCAGGAACAGGACTATTTCTTTCATGTGATCTAATGTCAGTGTTAAAAATGTAGATTTTTGTGATCATCACATTTATGAGAAAAAAAAAAAATATAATCAACTCAGTTTGGCATATGTGTAATTCTTAATAAGACTGTTGGTGTCGAACATTTAAAATATGTTCAGGTTAGTTACAGGATTTTCAAATTTTTTTGTTTCTTTTTTTTAGAAACAAATTTGAATTTAAAAAATATCACTAGGATACTGAATATCTTTCTTGAACATTTCATGTTCTCAGAATATTCACTATGCTTATTTACCTGCCTGCAAGTACTTACTGTTATGTGAATGTGTATAGGCTGTGTGCATGGCCATTATGAAAACTAAATTATCTGAAAGTACCATAACTTGTAATTAAGTGACTACGGGCTGGCAGCAGAAGGTATTTCCCCACTAAACTAGGGTTAGAAGTTGGTACATTTATTGAATGTCAATATCACTCTTAGGTGTGAGTGAAATGCCTTCTTAGACACAGCCTGACTTCTGTAACTGAACATGATGTGGTAGATAAGTCCAGAAACATTTCACCAAATTTCCTTTTCTTATATAGCACATGTAGTTTGACTGTTCTTGAACAAGACTGTCATTCTTCACACACAGATACAAACCCCTCCCTTGAAAATAAAAGGAAACAGAAAGATTTGTGTAATTTCTATAAGCCTGGGAAAGAGGCTAGTGTCCCACTGTTATTGTCTTTTGGGTTTATTTGTTTATTTGTTTTGTAAATGTATTAAAGGGATTTAGTTCATTCTAAGGTAGTCATTACCTAGGGGATAATGCCCCAAAATATTTTCTAGGTTAAACTGCCTGTGCTGAGAAGAAGGGAATAAATAAAAGAGTGGCATGTGAAATGCCCTAGAATATATTGTGTGGTCTTCTGCTGCTACTTCAGAAGGACTGAGGTTTCCTCTAGGTCATGTATCTTACCTGTCAGTCCTGTGTGGATGTCTTGGACATCTTAGGAAACATCATGTGGTGCTACATGCCTGCTTTTACACAGCTCAGTCCTGCCCTCAAATTCTGTTGACTATAATAGGAGCATAAACAGTACTAAACAACTAGATATCTGCTGGTAGATACCTAAAATTAGAACCCTTAATCAGTGGACTGAATCACATTCTTATATTCATACCCTCTATTGTTAGTCTTTTCTGAGTCTTGTGGGAATATAATGACACAGTCCTAATAAGAAAGGACTGTCAAGGAGGAAGCAGCAGACCTCAAGAGGGCGACAAAGATTCTAAAAGGAAAGCTTTTTAAGACTCCAAAACCTATGGTATTTATATATTAAATACTATTTAGTGCATAACGACTTACACCAGGTGTGTGATATTCTTTTACTATCATCCAGATCAGACCATCCGATGGCCAAGGAGCACAAATATGAGATTAGATTAGTATAGTGGGGATTTCTGTATCCAAACTTGAATATTAAAAATAGAGAAGGGTGAGAAGCTGTAAACTGGTCACTGGAATGGGATGGTGTGAGGAAGAGAAAAATACACAAGTAGCGAGTGAGATGTAACAGAAGCTGCGTGAGACAAATAATACAGGAGCAAACTATAATTATGAAGTATCCAGTTTGCTTGAATCAAATCCTCCCCCCAGCATTAATGCAACCCACAGTGTATAATATGTCCATATAGCAGAGGACTATATAGATCTCCATACATAATAACCCATACAGCATCTTTCTCATTGCATCTGGGTTGCTTACTGAGTTTTCCTTTAATTCAGGGGTAGCTGAATGTGAAATTGGTTCATTCAAGAAATACCACAAAAGATTCAACCTCTACAAGACTCATTTTTCTAGTGAAATGCTGTAGGTTGTTCCTAATCTACTTTGAGTAGTAACAGACAAAACAGTCCTGTCACTGATGAAAAGCTATTCAATATTTTCTAAAAATATATGAAAAATGTTTGCTAGTTCAGAATGGATTGGATCTGAATGCAGAGATCAATAGTAAATAGGAGATCCATCATCCAACACATTAGCAGACCCCTGCCTGACTTTTTCAAGAGGTTTATGATTTTAAAATGACTGTGTTGCATTTACTGTGCATTCAGAATAGATTAAATTAGGCCACAAGCCTGTAACATAAGAATTAGATAAACAATATGCCTTATTCTCATCCATTTAGCAATTATTAGATGACAATTTTTTTTCCTCTGATTAAAGTATCTGCTTGTAAACCGTATCTTCACATAAAACAGAGGTGGTTAGTGTGATGGTAATTTGGCAGTTATTATAAGGGTATGTGTAATGTTTGTTATAATTAAATAAAATTATTTTTAAAGCTAAGAACAACCATGTCAGTAGGATGCACATATTCTGTCTGTTAAGCTTAAAAGGAAGACAGGCTAATGTTTGAGTTTTAAAGAATGACCACACTCCTTACAAAGGCTTAAGCCATTATTTCCTTATGTTAGGATACAAAGAAGTTTACATAAAATGTAGGTGAGCCAGACTGATTTTCATTTACAGCAGCAGATCAAAATTCCATGCAAATTGAGACAGATTTTTTGTACCTCCCTCTAAGAGAAGCCACTTACTTGGGTGACAAGATATCATTGTGAGTATATCACTTAAATGGTACTACTTTGGTTTCTTGTATTTGTTTCTGCTTGATCTTTTGGGTTAGGTTGCTAAGGGGACAAGAGAATCAGGCTTCTGACTAATACCTGGCTTCAATAGTAACAGATGATCAATAAAGGTGCAAGTGTTTTCCTGTACTACCAGATTTAGAGTCCAACAAGATCTTGGGATTCTTCAATGCAGTAAATGACCAATCTCACTACTTAAGGAGAACCAAATTGAGTATAAACTGTGCCAGGAGACTTCACAGCTTGGAGACTTGGTGAGGCTTTGCAATCATTTTTCCCTGTAGGAACTATGAGACAGCTTTTCAGATGGATCTGAAAAAAAAAAAAAAAAAGTGGGTTAACACTGTGTATTAGTTTGATTCCTACATAGCATCCTGCAAAAAATGTTTCAAAGAAACCAAACACCAGCTGTGAACAACTCACTCTTTTCCCTGGCAGCACAGAAATGACTAACAAGCCCTAGATTTGTTATCTACAAATTACTCTAGTAGTTCTGAGAAAAGATTGTTTTCTATGATTTCCATGATTTTGCAACTGAAGGTAGTGTAATAGTTATTGATTTCAAAATTATACTGAAGTGTTACCTATCTATTCAAAAAGATTTTTTAAAATTATTAATTAAAAACAAGTGGCGAAGCACTGGAACATGTTGCCCAAAGAAGCTGTGGATGCCTCATCCCTGGCTGTCTTCAAGGCCAGGCTGGATGAGGTTTTGCGCAACCTGGTCTAGTGGAGGGTGTCCCTGTTCATGGCAGGGGGTTGGAACTAGAAGGTCTTTAAGGTCCCTCCCAACCCAAACCAATCTATGAGTCTATATTTCTATGAAAATAGTAGCATTGACCCTGAACTACATTTGCATAGAAACACTAAATCAAGACTTAACAGTACATTATCAAAGAACACAAAATTTTATTATCTGTTCAACTGTCTGGAGTATTATTTTAAATGAATAGTATTTATCTAATTCTGAAGGAAGTTCTCCACAAATGCACACAGAATATGTGTAGAATACTTCCCACCTTCCATTCATCTCCAAAGTATTTTAGTTTATCAAATTAACCAGAAGAATTTAATGAATTTGATTTGGATTTCAGAATCAGTTTCCTGTCAGAATAATTTACTTAAACCAAAAAGCAAGAAAAAAATGTGGATTCCTTCATTTTCTATTTTTAAAATTGCTATACAAAACTTTAAAATAGAATGAATATAAATATTTATAATACATTATTCAAGCATTCTTTAATATGCAAATACCTACATAAATATCTGATAGGATGGTATAAAGAAGGCAGATGCAGAGTCTTCCCACTGGTATCCAGTGACAGGACAAGGTGCAATAAGTTCAAATAGAAACACAACAAACTGTTTAAATATAAGAAAATACTTTTAAAGTGTGAAAGTAGGCAAATGATGTAACAGGTTGACAAGAGATGTACATTCTCTATCTGCAGAGATATTCAAAACCTGACTGGACACAGCTCTGGGCAACCTACTCTAATTGAACTTGCTTGGAGCAGACGAGTGAGATTAGGCAGTCTCCAGAGGTCTCAGCCAACCTCAGCCATGCTTTGATTCTGTGATGCTTTTGACATGAAAAAATGAGTAGCTGAGAAACTGAGATATATGTCTGTCAGTGTTCAACCAAACTCAATGAAAACTATGATGAAAACTATTAAAAACTGAAGAAAAAAAAAAAAGCAGAGTGTGGAAGGATTATAACTCCTCTTACATAGTTGATATTTGCAAAATTGAATGTATGTATACATATACATATGTATACACATATTTTATGTAGATAACACAAAATACTCAGCTCTTCACACTGTCAGTTGTGAAGATTCTCAAATAGGTTTGGAAGGACCTTTGGTCCAAAACCCTGTGACCTCATCATGTTCAATAAAGTGCCTCACTTAACTCATGGATTTACTTTGTGTAGAGATTGTTTTCAGCTCGCCAAAACCCACCTGGATTGTTGTCCCATGTTGTCCTTATGGCAGATGTTGAGGTAGTTAAAGTCTCCTATAGCTGTGAGGGGCTTCCTCTAGTTGTGTGATGAAGCTTTTGGTTCCCAAGTTCCTCTTTCTCATCAAAGAAATTATATTAGTGTTCACAGTCTTCAATGCTGTGCCAACACATAGGCAGAAGTGTGGAAACACACACATATGCACAATTTCTAGCTACTTATCGCTCTTTAGCTCTATTTTATTAGCAAGAATGAACACACACACCTTTTGCTTTTTTTAATAAAGTCATTTTTTTATTCATCTTAGTCCAAAAATGTGTAACTTTTTGTTCTGTGTGAAAATTAATGTTAAGCTAAAAAGTGATGAAACTTGGTGTTTGCCTTGTTACATTAGGTACATGTGACAAATGTTTGATAGTTTTCAGGTAAATCCTTGAAACCAAAGCAAAACAGAAGAGGTAAGAAAGCAAATGAGGGCATTAATTATATTATATAAATTCTATATTTCTAGGTTGTTGGATTTTGGTACCCTTGGGTTCTTTTAGCTTGAAATGCATACAGACTATTGATGTGCTGCTCTTTTTTTAGCATGACATTTTGTGGGCAACTAATACAACTTGCTATTTAGGCATTTGTGGCTAAATTTACCCCCTGCGGGAAAACCACTGTTTTAAATCAATTACAGCAACATGAATCCAGACAGCTCAGTATGGCAAAATGATGTGGCGGGGGGGGATGAGGGGGGGGGAAGAAACCTTCCTTACTCACTGCATTGGGCTGCAAAATTGAGCCTAAATATTAGTAACTCTCATGCCGACTGTATTCTGATATGCATCAGTCCATAAATCCATTAGATATAAAATTATTTACCATCCATTAGCTACTATAATTTATAATTACTTTTGTGTGAAACACACAAGTATGTTATGATGCACAAATTGTTCTCACAATGGTAAAATTAAAATTGAGCCCACCAGTGCATTCTCCTTGTTTATGATTTTTGGTTTTTGAGCAGTGGTGTACATCTCTCCTGGAGCATATATAATTCTATCCACTGCATGAAATCTAGATACAGCAACTCATAGCAAAAAAGCTATATTAGTATTTTGTAAGTTACAAAGAATTTTAATAAGTTGTTCCTTGTTTTCTTATCCTTTATACTACTTCTCTTCTAGCTGCAGCAAAATCAGTAATAGGAACACAGTTGAAAATTAAAGCTCCTTTTAGGAGGAAAGCTTAACTGAGGATTGGAGAACATGGTTAAAGATAATTGAAGTAGTGCTATAGAAAACATCACAGAAAACCTCTGGAGATAGGAAACAGTCAACCTCCAATTGTGACATAGAGTAAATGTAATTAAACTGATTTTTGCCCTGTAGTTTAATTACTTATCATGAACAATTCTAATAACTATCCCCACAGACTATTGCATTACTTCATAAATCTGGAAACAACAACAAATCTGCCTATAATGACAAAACTAAAACCCCAGAATGAAACTAAAGAAATCACCTGCCCCTGTGAAGAACTGTGGTTTGCAGTATGCCAACATGAAATTATATCAAATCAATATTTTCACAGCTTCTCCTAATACACTGCATGACTCATAGGAAGAATCAGTGTCAGAAGGTCAGAGGAGAGCAAATTAGTGTTAACCTACTGAGACAAAATGTTTAAATTAGCAAGGGGTCAATTCTGCAAGCTGCTGAAGGACTCCTGAGTGATATTGAGTGTTTCAAGATGCTCTAGAAGTTGATGGGATTGCCTACATAAGAACCATTTACATCTCGGAAGGTTTCAAAACTGGTCTTCAATAAAATGTCTAAGAGTAGGTCAATGTGGTGGATTAAAGAAAAAACAGCCAATAACTGTTCTGTTCTGAGATAGATGCTATGATTGAATAATTTTCTTGGTTCAGATAAACACACACACTGATTGATTGATTGATAGAAAAATAATTAAAATAAAACCTATCTCAAGAAAGGATGGATATGTTGGACAGAGACAGTTCCAGCTGGGTCTGAGACAGTTCCACTGCTGGTCAAAGCTGAGCCCATCAGTGATGTTGGTAGCGCCTCTATGATAACATATTTAAGAAATGGTACAAAACACTGTGCAACACCCAATGACAGAGAGGAGTGAGAATATTTGAGGGAAACAGCCCTGCAGACACAAACAACAGTGAAAAAGTTGGGGGAGGAGTACTCCAGGTGCCAGAGCAGTGACTACCCAGCAGCCTATGGAGAAGACTATGATGATGCAGGTCATTCCTCTACAGCCCATGGAGGCCCACTCTGAAGCAGATTAATCCACACTGCTGTCCATGGAGGTGCACTCCTGTGGCATCTACTGCCACAGCAGGTGGAGGTGCACTGGAAGAAGCTGCAGCCTGTAGACAGTCTGTGCTGGAGCAGGCGGCTGGGAACCCACACAGGAAAAGGTTTTCTAGCAGGAACTCTTACCCCATGGGGAACCCATCTTTCCTGAGGGACTGTATGCCATGGCAAGTCCCCATGCTGGAACAGTTCTTGAAGACATGCAGCCCATAGGAAGGACTCACCCTGGAGAAGGTCATGAAGGACAGTATTCTGTGGAAGGGACCCCGTGATGGAGCAGTGGCAGAGTGTGAGGAGGAAAGAACAGCAGACACAAAGGATTATGAACTCAGCTTAACTCTCATTCCCTCCCCACCCTCATGCACCACTCAAGGGAGATGAAGTAGAAGAGTTGGGAGTGAAGCTGAGCTTGGTGAAGAAAGGAGGAGTGGGGAGAAGACGTTTTTAGATTTATTCTTATTTCTCATTATCCTATTCTGTCTAATTGACAATAAATTCAATTAATTTCCCCACATTGATTCTATTTTGCCCATGACGAAATGTTGAGTGATGTCCCTGTTCTTTCTCAACCCACAAGCTTTTTGTTATGTTTTCTCCCCTGGTCCTGTTCTGGAGGGGGAGACATAGGCTTGGTGGGCACCTGGAAGCTAGCCAAGGTCAACCTACCACAAAAGAGTACATAATTTAATTTTTCCACTTGAAATTTATTTATTTGTTTGGTAATTTATATTTCAGGATTCTTGAATGTCAGAATACAGAGGAATGAGAACCATTCCTTACAGCAATAAGAAAAAGTTTTGTGATTTTGTAGGGTTATAGAGAAGTCTCAAGATAAACCAGTCTGTCCATGAACGTCACTGTAATTCTGTTGTCTTGCAGGAGGTTCCTTAATGGAGAGAGATTCCTGAAAACTGAGCTTCTACCAGCATCAATACATATGACAGCCTGTTTAGGAAGCTCAGATTCCCCAGCATAATATAACTGTATTTAATCCTGACACCTGGCCAAAGTCCAGATAAACTGAATTCTTCAGATGACTCTCAGCTGTCAAACTCTCTGAATAGCAGGAGAGGGCCAAAATGTGGTTGGGCTGGTTTTAGTCCAAAAAAAGTTAATTTTCTTCACAGTAGCTGGTATGAAGTTATGTTTTGGATTTGCCCTGAAAATAGTACCGATAAGCTGTTTTTTAGTTGGTGCTAAGGAGTGTTTGTGCCAATTTGTGGTCTTTTTCAGCATCTGATATTGCATCTGTGTTCCCAGCTTTCTCATTACAAGCAGGGGTGGGGGGCAGGGTGGGATGACACAGTTCAGACAGCTGACCCAAACTAACCAGAGTATTTCATTCCATAACATGTCATGCTTGGTACATAAGCCAGGGTGGGCTGGGGAGCCATAGCTTGCTCATTTCTTCATGCGTTAGTTAGATAGTGGGTTGGTGGCTTGGTTGGCTTTCCCGGATGTGCTGTCTCCTGTGGGGCTTGCTTGGACTCTGCTGCAATTTCTCTTGGGCACCCTGACTCTCGCAACTCAGGACCTACCTGTGCATCGGTTGGTGGGTGGTAAGCAATTGTGTTATTTGTTTTATTTTCATTACATATTATTATTGTTGCTAGTATTGTTAGTGTCACTATAATATCCATTATATTAAATTATTGGATTGTTCTTATTTCAATCCACAAGCTTCTGTCTTTTCCTCTGATTCTCTTCCTCCACTGGAGGAAGGGAGGAGGTGAGCAAGCAGCCGTGTGGCACTTTCTCACGTAAGGTTTAACCTTACTAGCTGAGGTTAAACCACAACAATGGTAAATGTTTTTATGCAGGGAGAAAGAAGGGAAATACTTTTAAAGATTATATTAGATTTTTTAATGTTAAGAAGACTTAAACTTTGAACAAAATGAATGTTTACACAATGTTAAAGTAAATATTAAAACTTTTTGTGGAAAGAAACACCAATTAACAAATCATACTGGTTAATACAAGCATCAAGGATAAATGTTAAATACTAGGAAAAAAAGTCTGATGGCAATTTTTATATTAGTTTTTTTCAAAATTAAGACCTTATTACCACTGGCATGGGACCTGGTATCTGAGAACACACAAACATAAAGATTTGCTATGTTGGTGTCTTTTCTGTCAGGTCAGATTAATTTTGTAAGGACATGAAAAGAAGAATTTTCAAACATGTACCATGTTGGCATAACTCTTTCACTGATTTTGGACAGCCAAAGCTATTATTTAGGTGTATCTAGGCTTCCCTGAATGCAGTATGTTCTTGAAATTTGCTGTACAAAACCACCGGTTTTCCTACTGGATTTTTTTTTCCTGTGGCTTTAATGGAACAAATTATATTCTCAGCTACTGATTTTAATTTTATGTATCACTTTCAAATGAGTAAGAGGGTAATGATAGAGTTCAAAAGAGTAGTACTCATATCACTGTTAAGACAGGAAATTACAAACTGTTACTCTTTGAGTGCTAATTCTTTACTTATTAGAAAACACTGTGGATAAAAAAGGTCAGGTAGTGGCAGCCACTCATAAATAGATTCTGACATGTTCTAGCCTTCCTGCTACTACGACAAAAATATTAAAAGGGAGAGAGCAACAACATGTAGCTCCTGATATCTGCTGGTCCCACAAAGAAGTACTTTACAGGAGATCTGAGAGCTATTTAACCAAAAGCGGCTTTAAACTGTCTTCTGGTTTTCTATCTATTCATCTACTATTCTGTCTATCAGACATAAAGAAGTTTTTCTAAAAAGCCTTTAAAAAGCCATTGCAACAGCAGAGAACTATCAGGGCAGTGAAAAGTTTTTTGTTTTTCTAATTACATGTATTGCCAGAACCAGAGGAGACTTGTGGAAGGCTTAGTCCAAAGCTGGAAAAATCTTTGAGGTGGTGAAGAGGCTTCCAAGATGTAATCTTTGTCCCCATAACGTGCTCTCATGCATATGACACAAGTGGGTGTGATGCTGAACAAATCAGAGTCATTCTCATGGAAACATAAATGTCTAAAATGTATTAGTCCAGAGATAAATCTTGTGGTGGAGTGAAGAAACATTTTTATTAGCCCCCTTTTTGTGACCTGGCTTATGGAGACAGAATGGTGTGGAACTGCCTGGTAATGCAGAGCATAGATTCAGTTATTACAGTGTGCATTTAGAGGATATTCCTGATAGCATAGGGATGTCTAACTCCTAATGAGAAGAAAGTTGTAAGAATCTGACTAACATTTAAGTGTATTCACAATAGACACAAAAAAAAGAAATCTTATGTTGTTATAAAATAAATACACAACTTCTGCTTCTTCCATACCACTTTGCTGGAAATCTTTATTTGCTTTATTTTTGGATTCAATCTAATTTTTCATTGTACTACATCCATCTTATTCCTAGGTGATTACAAGTGTGATTTGAGTCCAGGTGGACAGGCTGATGCTGATAACTCTATTGACTGTTCACTACGTTTAAAGCATGGAATCAAAGCAAGAAGGTGTGTGACTCTTCACAGTAATATTTCCTTCAGCCCAGGACCTGTGATCTGATTATGTGTTGTTGTGGTTTAACCCCAGTCAGTAACCAAGCACCATGCAGATGCTCACTCACCCTCCACCCTGCTCCACAATGGGATGGGGGAGAGAATTGGAAGGGCAAAAGTAAGAAAGCTCATTGGCTGAGACAGAAAGGTTTAATGATTAAAATACATAAACAAATAAAAATAATAATAATGAAACAGGGGAAAAGAAAAATAAGTGAGAGAAATAAAACCCAAGAAAAAAAAATGATGCAACCACTCACCACCTGATGACCAATGCCCAGCCAGTCCCTGAGCAGTAATTGATGCCCCCTGGCCAACTCCTCATAGTGTATACACTGAGCATGACATCATGTGGTATGGACTGTCCCTTTGGCCAGTTTGGGTCAGCTGTACCAGCTATGCTCCCTCACAGTTTCTTGTGTACTTCCTTGATGACAGAGCATGGGAAGCTGAAAAATCCTTGACTTTTAGTATAAGCACAGATTAGCAACAACCAAAACATCAGCATGTTATCTCATTATTCTTATGCTAAATCCAAAACACAGCACTATACCAGTACTAGGAGGAAAATTAACTCTAACCCAGCCAAAATCAGGACATTTGTCCAGTCAAAAGAGACTACAGCGACACCTCTTAGTATGTAAATAGAATTTTGGCAGATGTGAGACTTGTCATCATGCCTTATAGTTTGATATTAAGCTATCACTAAAAAAACCTTAATGTTTCCTACTAGACCAGTACTGAGCAACTCAGGAGAAATTCAAATAGTATAAATTGCTCACCGCTTGTAAAATCACTTTCATTCCAACACACATTGTGAGTTCTCTATTAGTTATCTAATCAAGAGCAAGATGGAAAACGGGTTACATGAGCAACCAGTAAATGACAAACCAGGAAATTGAAAGAAAAACACTTACTAAAATCTCCAACAGAATCTGAGGATTTTAGGGTTAAGGGGGTTTATTAATGTTTCTATTCATAGTTTGTCATAAATTAAGAAAGTGAATGCAATGTAAATAGAAATGAAGATGTAAAGTAAATAGTTTTTAAGGATTTTCATCATATGGAAAATCACTTGCATATACACTTATGCATATATATATCTGTCATGGTTTACCCCAGACAGCAACTAAGCACCACACAGCTGCTCACTCACTCCCCTCAAGGCAGGATGGGGAAGAAAATTAAGAGTGAAATTGAGAAGTTTGTGGATTGAAATAGACAGGTTAAAAGAAAAACTGAAAGTTGTGCACATAAGCAAAGCAAAAGAAGGAATTAATTCTTCATGTGCCATCGACAAGCAGGTGTTCAGCCATCTCCAGGAAAGCAGGGATCCATCCTATTTAACGGTTACTTGGGATGATAAAGACCATTACTCCAAAAATCCTGCCCTTCTTCTTCCCCCAGCTTTATATGCTGAATATGAAGTCATATGGTATAGAATATCCCTTTTGTCCATTGGGATCAGCTGTCCTAGCTCTGTCCCCTCCCAGCTTGTGGTGGGGTGGTGTGAGGAGCAGAAAAGGCCTTGGCTCTGTGTAAGCACTGCTTAACAATAATGAAAGCTTCTCCTTATTATCATCAACAGTGTTCCCAGCATAAATCCAAAAGGTAGTCTTATAGCAGCTACTATGAAGAAAAATAACTCTACCACAGCCAAAACCAGCACAAATATTTTAGTATAATTCCATGAAAAATGCCATTCCCTCAAAAGAGCACACGAGCACACTTTCTTTTTCTTAGGTAAGGCTAACCATTTCTGAGCTATGTGTAGGATCTTCAAAGTAATAACTACATTAGAGCACTTGAATTGGGAAACTCACAGTTTTAATTTGGATTTGTTGTTTGAGACAAAGTGAAAATATAATGATAATCTGAATTATATACTTTGAGTGCCATTTTCAAAAGCAAGTGACTTCAGTGACTACTTTTACAGTGTCTTTTTCCTTGGGGGTTTCAGTGAAGATTAAGGTAAGGATCTTATAAAGCTACAGTAGCAGAGTTTCAAGAAAGGTACTATACAGCTATGGTACTTGAAACAAATTTGAAAGACTTTTTAATTATTTTCTGAGACACATATTTTCCAATTGCTCAAACTAAGGAAACAGGCAGGGTCTTTTAGGGTCCTTTCATAAAGCACTCTAGATATTTATGGTACATATCAAGTTCAGTTTGGCCTCTTTGACAGCCAAGGTAATCAAAGAGTCTGGAAAATGTTCTTTATTTGAATGTTTGTTTTAAAATTGATCTTATCACCAACTAAAAAATCAATAATTATATATGTAATTACTTAAAAGTTATCATATATAATTCTGAAACCTGTCATAAGTATTACAGTGCAGATGAAAAAATTAGAAAAAAAAAAGTAGAAAGAAATTTCCTTTTTTACCTAGAGACGTGAAAAGGTATCTTTGTCCTGATGATTAATTTTCTTTTGTATACCTGGTTTTTATTCACACCTTAAATCTTTCAATAGGAAGATAAGCATTAAATATCTGCATTAAATTTTTAAAAGCACTACAACTTAGGATGCTTTTAACATACAAATGCAAGTCTGAATAGTGATAGACAGAATTCTGCATTAGTTAACAACAGGAGCATCAGGATTGGTGGAGAGCATTGGGGAAGCATAAGACACAGTAAGAATGTATTTTGCTGCCTTTATCATTGGATCAAGTATCTTGGGAACAGAAGCTAAAGACAGAAACACAGATTAGGGCTCATCCCCATGCTAATGCATCACTGTCCTCTAATAATTGAGGTACTCTATTTGTTCTTTAGTTAAAACTCATGATAATATGAGGTTATTCGCTTTGTAACTGCCTTCCTCTTTGCCTAGAAAAGAAATTAAGTCCTACAAAATGTCTCAGGACATACCTTAACCTTGTGAAAATCAGAAAAGGAGCTTGAAAATTGCTGTTAAAAGTTGGACCTGTGGCTTGCCTTTTGAATATTTTCTTTATTTTTTATACTGTCCTAGAAATTATATAGTTTGGTATAATATTCCTCCATATAACACATTGAAAATATCTACTGGCATCTCTTTTCCTCTTAACACAAGAGCTTGTCTTGAATGAGGAACTTTGGAAGGTGAGGAAGGAGGTGGAGGCTTAGGGGAGGGAATGCAGGACTGAGATGTTTATTCCCTGTCACACGGGGATCCATCTGCTGTTGGAATAGCAGTAGGGATGTTAAGAGAGATGGAGCAGAGAATGGAGGCAGGTGCAAGGACTATGGTGGAAAGGAGACAGAAAGGTTAGTATTCTTTCAAGGAAAGGAGTGAAACTTGCAGGAAATTATTTCTGAGGAGCCACAGGGAAAGGAGGAGAGCTGGGAAAGAAAACAACAGGGACTGTGATAGAGTCTGAACTTTAGAAGAAATGGAGAGACAGAGAATAAGGTATAAAGGAAAGTGTCACAGAAAGAACTGTATATCTGGTCAGGGAATAGCAGAATCAAAATCTGAAAGGCTGATACTGCCTCTCCATAATGCTCTAACTTACTATTACACAAGATGAAGTCAGGCTTTGAGCCTTTCATATATCTCTCTGCTCATTGCTTACTCTGCAGTTTGAAAAGAAACCTAACTTTTGCACTTGTGCTCTCTGAGATTGTGATGCCTTTAAGATGTTCACTGTGATTGTACAGGAAGCTTTCTTCATTCTCCCAGAGGACTATCCACACCAAATAGTCCACAAAAGTTCAGTGAGATGATAGTGACTGATAAAAACTTACACAGAAGTAGAGAAAATTATATTTGAATGAATCTTTCCAGTTATTTTTAAAAACATATTGTTTTTAGGTGGTAAACAATGCCTACAGGATGTAAATTTTGTAGTCAGGCAGTTGTATGCAGTCCTTTAGAACTGATTTTTTTTACCTTTTTGTTGTTGTTGGTGGGTTTTTTTAATATTTTCCAGTCCTTTAATCTACTTACGCTTAGACAGGAATTCTCACCACTTCCACCTTTTTTCATCTCATAGGCGAGGGATTTTTCCTGCAGCTCAGTTCAGGTATTTTTTTCCTTTTTAACTTTAATTCCTTCACTTCTAATTATACTCTCTTGTATCAAGCTAAATTATTCCTCTCCTTCCTTGGTGTTTACGGCCTTCAGATGTTTGTAGTTGTTTATTATGTCCTCCTCTCTCCCTAACCTAATTACTTCACTAAACTATTTGTATTTATCCTTTTAATCTTTTCTAATAAGTAAGTCCATTCCTCCCTTTAATCATTTCCATGACTCTTCTTTGAAAAACCTTTTTTTTTCTGAGTTTTTCATGACTTGCAAAATGCTTTCCTTATTTCTTCTTGTTAAACACTAATTTAAAATTTATATTTGATGTCTTAACCATGTAAGTAACTGTCCTTCTATATTTCTTTTCATTAATTTTTAATAACTCCCTTTTTCTTGTATAAATTCTGTCTTTATTTGCATTCATCTTTTCACATATTTTTGTTGGCTGAAGTATGGGTACTTGCCTTTTCCTCCAATTTTATTTTATAATTTCTTACCATATAGGAGCTGCTGGATATATATGGAGAAACAGAAACACAGACACCCAATCCAGCTATAAGTGATTTAGGATTCAGTGACAGGAATAATTTCTAGCTTCTGTATCCTCTCTGGGCACCTATTTCCTTTGAGTTCTGAGCTCTCTCCCATTCGCATCACTTGTTTTTGTCTAGTACTGACTTCAACCCTGACATTATTTTTGCAGTCTCACTTTGTACACATACATACTTCATCTCCCAAACGGCACTGAGAGTGTATTTTCTTTTTTGCATTTCAACAATGTGTCAACTAGTTTTACAGCATCTGCTGATGTATGATATTATGCTGTGGAACAGTGTAGACAAAATTAAGGCTGAGTTACAAAGATATTTTTGCAAAAGGCTTAACACTTTTGCTGAAATGTAAATTAACTCGTTCTCTAATTTCACTGATTGACAAAGCTATAACTAGCTGGGGACGCAAGGTATTGTAAAATTTAAAAAAGCCTTTTGAAAAATATAAAACTGTGATTTAATGTCTGTTGTTACTAAATACCAATTAAAAATGCATCTGCATGAGTGTCAAGAGACATGAGCAGGAGTTTAGGGAGCAGAACAGCTCAGCTAACTGATGTTGCTAAACAGACTTCCATTTCTGCTGGCTTCTAAATGGGTGTAGCTGAGTGAGACATGTCTGGAATAAAAGGCCTCACAACATTGCATTATACAGAAATGAAGATAGTGGGAGACATGGTTTTGATCTCAGGAATACATGTCCTTGCAAATAGGAAGCTTCTGGTTCCACTAAAATGTGAATTGTGCTGTTTCTTTCAGCCAGACCACGGCCCTTTCCTTTGAGTCTGTTTTATGAAGGTACTTTTATTGCACACTGATTTTTAACTGAGTAAACACCATCGCGTGTCAATCACCAGTAGTTTCTCTGCAGTTCACTTCCCCTGCCTATTTCATACACACTAGCTGTGGTGGCCTGGTGCGTGCAAATTCGCTGGAGATGATAGGTTAATATTTCTGAATTATTGTTACAATACATATAGACTCAGCCACATTGAAATCTCTCATTTACTGATCGTATGTTTTGGAATTATGAAATAGCAAAGCATTTAAACATATTTTATATTTTCAAAAGAAAATAAATCAATTTAATTTGCTTTAAATTAAGAGAGTTCTATCTCATTTTGAAATAATTATATCAAGAAACAGTTTTGCAGAGCTTAAAATACTCTTTAAATTCATTACTCTGATGTTCAAATGGCAATGCTTTTTTCTACAAAAAAAATTAAAACATACTGAAATATCAACTTTCAGAGCAAAAAACATACAATCTTGTTGCTTGAAACAAAATTATTCCTGATGAAGAGGCTCCTCAGATACTGAAAAGTGTTTTAAATATACCACATGGTAGGTATTTCTAACACATGGAGGCAGTATTCATGGCTGTATGAGTACAAAAATTACCTATCCGGTTCCCTGATTCAAATCCATCAGGTGTAAGTCTAGAAGAATCAGTGAAAATCTTTCAGTTAAGTGGTAACTGTATGTAAAGAATTTCTGAAGAGTTTTCACCAATTCCTTCTAATTTTTGAATAAATACAAATAGATTCTATATATTCTATAGATATATTCTATAGATACAAATAGATTCTGTTCTATCTGAATAGAATCAAATAGATTTGATTTTCTTTTCAATAAAGAAAATAGTTCTCATACGACTGCAGAAAAAACACCAACCAAACAAAAAAAACCCAACCCAAATAAACCAACAAACAACTTCAAAGTTTAAAAAGTTTTAATATTCTAAAAGGGGTGTTGTTTTAGTAATTGAACTTTCTTTTACCAGGTAAACATGGTACTGGAAGACAGTATTTTAGAGAGGTTACAGTCAGTACAAGTAGATGAGCTGTATATTGAAAAGGAAGCAAGGAGAGGAGGAAAGCCATCTGTTATGCAGTGCATTCCTTTAACTGTCTTTTGGTACTTCTCATTGGTCTCCACTTCATGTCCTGTGAGAGTGCATGCTGTATTTGCTCAAGGACACTCCATTACTGCACTCATTTTGCACAGTATGAATTGTGCATAGGAGGTTTTTCTTACTGATGCAGAAAGAATTGGCTTCACATCTTCTCCTTCTCTCACTCTATTTAATTACTAACGGTCAGAGAAAAGCAAGTGACCCTACCTATGCCTGATTGTTCATGTGGTCAGTTAGCATATGGCATTATGCTCATTGATGAACTACAGCACTATGTGTTCTGTTACACGACCACAACTGCGATTTCTCATCAGAGAAATGGCAGTCATCTGATGAAGTTTCAGGATAAACAGCAACAGTCCTTGAGCAGCATCCAAGAGCAGGAGGTGATGTATGAAATCTTGTCGCAGATCCTAATAAGAACAAAAGTTTCACAAAAGCACAACTATACATACGTATTGGGTTTATGTGGCAATTTTTGGGTAGTGGTGGGTATGCAGAGGTGGATTCTGTGAAAAGACACCTGGGGCTGCCCCCATGTCAGACAGTCAGTTCCAGACAGCTCCAAAATGGACCAACAACTAGCCAGACCTGAGCAATCAGTGATGCTGGTGGCACTGCTGTGATAACTTATTTAAGAAAGTGTAAAAAACATTGCACTGGAGCTGTGAGGGAGAGGAGTGAGGAAAATGTGAAACAGTGTAGATGAGTAGATGAGTGGAGGAGTGGAAGGAGGTGCTCCAGGTGCCGGAGCACAGATTGCCATACAGCCTATGAAGGGCCCCACCAACAGTGAAAGCAGCAAGGAGAGACTGAGGAATTAACACCTTCTTAGGACTGTAGTTATAGAAAGAGGTTAAATAGATACATATATGTTTCACAGCATAAAGTGAAGGCAATTTTTAATTTAGCACAACACAAGGTCTCTAGATATTCCTTGGAACTTCTGCTACAGCTCACTGCCACAAAAAGCAATAATCAGGAAGTGTCTTCTCTGCTTCTTTGACAATACAGTTCCGTGGAAATGGACTTTCCAGCACAAAGTGCATTTCAAAAATGTGAGGAAGTGACTGACAACCAATTCCAATCATCTGCTATGACAGACACTGTTGATTATCATTTGTGATGTTCCAGTCTATGGCATTGGAGTCAATCTCTGCTACGCATAACCGGAATGGAATTAAGTGCTTATCATTTACTATTCAAGAACTTTGACACCAAATGAATGAAGCTATGCATGAGATGAGTTCTTGCTATTGAAACTGTAAATTATGTCTCCAGTTATAAGGTGTAGATTCACACAGATCACAAGTATGGTCTAGAGAAAGACAAGCTGACATTACCAGTCACATCCCAATGACTGCAGAGATGGTCCCTTTGATTACATAGCTGTTTGCAAGCCAAAAAAATTGACATGATGAGCTGACTGCTGATGTAAATGCCAAAGTACTTCCACCTCCATCTGCAAAGGTGGTACTGGAATCACTCCCTGACTGTTCTCTTCAGGTCAGACATTATTGTCAGTGATCCAATAAAGGCACAGATCAGTCTGAAGAGATGGTCAGAAGAGAAACTGGTTGCTAGAAAGATTTCTTTTAAGTCTTCAGCATGAGCAGACTATGACAAGAGATTCTTCTTGTGATGAAATAATATTATTCTTCCTTGTTGAGCAGTGTAGACCCACTAACAATCTTTCTGAAGTATATCAGAGCTTTGTTCCCATGAAATCATTGCTAATGAATCATCACCTTTGTGAAGAGAGTGTCTTCACAATTAATGTATTGTTTTTCAAGACTTGTTCTCAAGACTCTTCCCAAGAACTTATGGTTGAACTATATTTTTGTTCAAAATGGCCTAGGATTATTAATTTTCATCACAAATATCTAATGTGATACTTCATGCACTTTGCCATCTATGCACAACTCGTATGTCAGCAGATACCGGCATATTCAGCCATAGAACAGCCTTCATCTCTGAATAGTTGAAGGAATTCAGAAGAAGTAACTTAATTCAAGTTTCTGCCATGCAATCTCTAGGCAAATAATCAACTGTATGGATGATGAGAGACAAAGTTATCCCTCTTTGTCCATTGCTAGTCAGTCCTGCTGTACTTCTCATATGATGATATCAGAAGACAAAACTGAATTGTCTCTATTTTGCTGTGTATATGTTTGTGTGTGTGTTTGGTGTTTTCTATATACATATATATACACACACATACATCAATCTATACATACATATATGTACATTACTATTTTTTTAAGCAGAAAGCATTATATTTCCCAGAAGTCCTGAAGCTGGACCTAAATGCTGTCCTTTAAAAATTATCAGGGGCATTTATCCTGTCTCAAGAAGGTCCAGACTCCTACAGAGTAAATTGCGTCTGTGCTGGTTTCAGGCAAGAATGAGCTCTGCTCCTACACAGAGCTGCCCAGCCCAGAGTGGTTGAGAGATTTGTTTCATTCCATTGGTACAACAGGCTCAGTGGACAGGCTGGGTGTGCACATGCGCAGTTACAGAGGCAGAAAGCTGCCTGGGGTGGACGATCATTAAGGTTTTCGGCTAGTGGTGCGGTTGTTAGCAGAGGAGAAGGTTCTTTTGTTAGTGCTTTGGGATCGGGAGGAGTTTCTCCCTGCTCTCAGGCTCTCTGGCTGGGATTGCTTGATGCTTTGGGACATGTCTGTGTGTTGGTCGGTGCATGATGAGCTACTGTATCATATGTTCTATTTTATACTGTTTTAATTACTTATTATGAGTAGTATTGTTAGTATTAGTATCACTATAGTTTCATTTATATTATTCAATAGTTCTTATCTCAACTTTTATGAGCTTTCCTTGTGGTTTTTTTTTTCCTCTGACCCTTGTCCACTGTGGGAGGGGGAAGGAGGTGATCAAGCCACTGAGTGTTACTTAATTGCCAGATAAGGTTAAACCATGACAGTGTCCTGTCACATCAGTGAACTGAGAGTCACTCCTCTTAGTGAAGTATTGCTCTGGGTGAGACTGCAGATAGGGTGTCTCTGGCACTTACTATTACTGATATTACTTCTATCCTGAGAATTCTTTCAAAGATGACCACATCTTTCCATATAGTTTGAGGTAAATTTGTAGCTCCCCCTCATGAATGAGGAAGAATTGGTGAGACCAAGCTTGGCCCCAGTAAGGACCATATCCTGAAATGTATTGGCTGAGCCTGGCTGGGCTCTGGCAAGTGCAGCCAGGCCCAGGAAGAAATCCTTCTGGTGGCCCAGGAGGTTAGTGGGTACATGACCTGGAAGCCTAGAAGCTAAAAAAAGGGCAGAATTCATGAGCTGCTGGGGACTTTGGTCCTGTTGCACACACTGAATTGAAGCTGTGGGTTGGGTTGCACCTGCTGCAGCAATCTCAATTCTGCATTGACCTTTGACTTGGCCTGCAAAGTAGCCAAGACCCATATAGGTTTGGGTGTGTGGCTGTGTGTGTCTCTGAATGTGTTCCCTCCTTAATTCTGCACTTTTCTTCCCTCTGCTTTGATCAGCTGCTCTCAACAACAATAAATTGAAGATAACTTTTGTTGGACTGTTTAATGCTCTGGGTAACTGGTGCTACTGTCCTTGCAGGAGGACATTCTTCACAATTCATGTGGCATGCAGGAGAAGGCACCCACTTTCATGGTGTTATGTGTTTTTCATGTAACTGTCAGGGAGAGAGTTACATTCATTACTGATGGCTGCTTCAGCTCCATGAAGCCTGCTCTAAAAACCCAACAGTGTACAATGGTATAAACAGCCGGTCCAGAAACAAGACTAGTCTAAGCTCTAAGCTTCCTACTATGATGAAAATCTTGTCTGTGGGTTCTCATACCTGCCCATCTACTGTGGTTCACTGCTCCCGCAGTTGCACTGAAATGGTCATTTGCACAGCCACAATGTAAAGCTTATCCTTGAAAAGCTCCAGTAAAGAACCTGTTTTATAAATGTAAAAAGTTAAGCATTTCATGAATTCCACATGTAGGGATGTAGTGCAATCAATATGACTTTCTGTCATCCTAGCAGAGCCACGGGCTCTGTTCTGAGCTGAAAGCACAGGTCTCAGGGCTGGGTTCACCTTGGCCAGAGCTGGGCTGGGTTGATTTCTGTACCTGCCATGGGGCCAAGTGCCTGTTGCCTTCCCTGTCTGAGCCTGGGATCTGCCAGTGCCTCCATGGGAAGGGCCTGGCAAACCCGGGGGTCTCTGCCAAACAAACAGGAATCCCTGAAGGGCTGAGCCTGGCTCATGCTCACCTGCTGGGAGCAGACTGAAGGTAGCAGCTCAGGGCAAGGAAACATATAAAAGTAAACTTGAATGTAGCCAAGATTGATGAAAAAGAGATTATTGGCCTTGTTACAATTTTCCCAACAAAGACCTCGGGACACTGATGGCTCATTGTAACCTCTTGCCACCACTGCCTGAGGAAGACTGGCACAACAGACCATAGGTCCAGAAGGATATTAGAAGGGAGAGTAAAATACTAGTAAAACTGATAATAAAATTATTAGAGAAGGAAGCAAACAACATAAAGATGCAAACAAAATAAAGTATTCCTTTTCACTGAAGAGAAAGAACTATGCTGAACATCAGCTTGTCTGCTCAGTACAAGCACTAGAAACGGACTTCTGACTATAAATGATGTCTGCAACAGTATTGCAAAAAAACTCCAAAGGAACAAAGAATCTGTGGGATCTCTAGATTATCTCTAGGTTACCAGAGTATCTATTCAAATTAAAGTAGACACTTTTTCTAAGTCCAGCTATAAAAACACCCCAAATATTCTATGCTTCATAGAGCTATTCAGGCTTTGATCTTCTTTATTAGGAGCTGGAGGAAAAGACTAAGATTAAATATATTTATTTTTCATTTAATTCACGGGTATTAGTTTACAGAATTTTCCTCCTTTTATATGCCTGTCAAAGATTTTCTCGTGATGCTAATAATTTATTGAATTAATGAAAGATTTAGAGATGTCACCAAAACTCATGAAATGCAATTAAACTTTGACACTAACTACTTTGATCAAGTGAGGTCAGAGACAATACATGCATCTATGAATACTTTATGAAGCAATTTTTTTGCCTTTATTTCTGAATAAGAGAGAGAAACTCAAAGGACATCATATGACAACAGTTTCAGACAGAATTTTAAAAAATAATATACAAGTGAATCACTTGATGACATGAGTCGAGCAAAAGCCATTCATGTTCAAGTTGTGACAATTGTGCTAGCAATTTTCTTTTGCTATATACTGACAGTGTTTTATTTTGAAAATAATTTGAAATGCACTTTTATTTTTCACTCTGACTTTATTTTGTATTGCAATTGATTTATTGATTCTTACAACCATAAAATAAATATGTATTTAATTTTTAATAAACTAAATATATAAATAATGTTAAGAAATAGAAAATGTTTATTTTAAAATGAAATATGTTAAAGTAAACTAAAGCCTTATTTTGAAGCGTGGAATAGATAAAGAAGAATTAATGTTTCTCTTTTCACACTGTGGGATTCTTTTGAAATTAAGTTAAAAACCAAATAACAAGTGCTCCACATGTAATTAGTAGCAGCCCAAATATAGTAAGTTAAGAAACGACAGAATTAATAGTTTCACAGATTGTTTGGTTGGACGGCCATTTTTGTGCAGCAGAATCAAGGAATGTGTTAAAAATGTTAAGTGACACCAGCACATCATTATCCAACATCAGGTAACTCACTCCCAAACTGCTGTCTCCATCCTTTGAGGCTTGCTCCAGCCTGAGAGCAAAAGTAGGCTGGCCACAATGAGTATGTGTGTATGCTATTTTATTTTTATGTTGTTCTCTTGCCACAATGAAAAACATTTCTGACAGTATTCCATACTGAATACCATTTAACCTCTGTGAGAATACAGCAGCACCTGGGAGGCCCCACTTACAGTACAGTAAATCACTATCCATCATAGTTATCTCAAGCACATACAGTGGGAAATCTCTTGAGGAAACATCTTGTGAAGTCAGCACCATTTGGGTTATTAAAGCAACACCAAAACATAGCCTAGACAAAATGCTTTGTACAGTTTTTCCCAAATACACTGGAAGATAACAGACTTACTTCCAATTTTAGTGAAATTCTCTAGCACTTACTGAGAAACTTCTTTGTGATATGTTTTTCAGTCTATATATTTCACAGCTTTTCATCATCCCTCTGTACTTCCATCGTACATTCATGCAACATAATATTTTTTGGTTTTTTTTTTTTCAGACAAACCTCCTCAGTAACCCCCAGTCTCTCATCTATCATTTCTCAGTTTAACTATTGATATCCTCTGTTCTCAAGAGTTTTTGAAAGAAAAAGCAGTTGGGAATTTGCTGCAATTCAAAACACTAATTTTAGTCTTTCTAAAACAGCTGGTTTTTTTCACAGCTAACTGATCACCAGCTTTTCAAATAGTAATAAGATAACATCATATTTAAAGTCTCATGTGTCACTTCTACCACTTTGTATGGAAAACAGTTTGGTGCATCATTAGAAAATGTTTGTAAATCAGACAACACAATAAAAGGATATGAGAATAGCTGCTGACATTTGGTAGTGCCAAGAGAGAAAACTTTCTGTGCCCCTTGTTATTCTTTGGTCGCACATAGATATTAAAAACAAACAAACAAAACTGCTCAGTCTGTGAAGTTACCGTCTATTTGTGATCAATGGCCAATGGGAGATTTCAGAGATCCTTTTGAAAGTATGAATGTTGGTTAAGTATCTTATAATGGACAACTAAACAAGTGTGCATTAACCAACACAGATTAAATACCATACTTCATGATCATATGTGTCTCATCTTTAATTATCCGTTACTATACATGCCATAAATAGGAGTATACAAAGCCAGGAGATCTGAAGTACAGCCCATAACCTCACCCCAGCAGTTTACTCTCATTCCTACCTGCAAGGTTATCATCATGTTGCAGTCTCTCAAACTCCTGCATAAATCTCCGTGCACATGAAACACTCTACAGTGTAGAGTGTAAAGGAAAATGTTCTTATTCATTATAAGGCACTGTGCACATTTTCTACACGGGGAATTATGTGCCATCTCTTTCAAGGACATCAAAGGAACTAAGTGAAGCATAATAGTTTTTTGTATAAATAGTACATATCAAAGCATTGCTAATGCCAATCACTGAAGTATTTCTAAGGATCATTTCCTTTGACACTGTTATCCAAGGAAGAATGCAATAAGTTGCTTTTCTTAGTAGGAGAAACTTAAAGCATAAAGTTCAAATTTCTGGTCTTTCTCTTGTTATAGAAAAGTAACAAATTCTGAGCACAGAAAAGTGAACACAACTGCATTTTAGTTTCAAGGTAGCATTACTGCATGAAACATATTTTTGGGATAGCCTCAAAACATAAAGTGCACTGGAAATCATTATCAACAGACATTCCATCTTCAGAATGGCCTCTTTATAGACATCCTTATGTCTTCTAATAAAGGAAGGTTGACAGTTTTCATAATGTCATTTAGTCATTTTAAAGTTAATGGTCATAGAAATGCAATAAGCTAAATCCACAATGGGATTTCAATGTTACTAAAGATATCATCCTTCCCAGGGAACACAAGGAACCCAGTAAATCAAGTGTTGATTATTAGGTGTTACAAAATTGGAAACTTTGCGAGCATTCTGCAAAGGCTATTTCAAGACTGCCCAAGCGGAAGGCCAGGTCTTTGGCCCTATCACACCGACAGCTGGATATCTATTTTTTCTCAAAAGTCTTAGTGACTGTTTGGTGAACATTTTCCCTGAACTTATATTCTCAGATTCGGCTCATCTTCCTCATGACAGAAAAATGAGAGAGATTTTGTTGTAGCCAGATGACCAAGCATACACTTGTTGCAGCCAAACAATGAACTAGCTGCTTTATAGGTGTTGACATTGTCAAAGCAAAGTTGTATTCACTGCAGGCAATATCCCAGTGTTAAGGAATCTTCTTAGAAGTGAAGAAAATTCTTTTTTTAAGACTTATGGGATTTTATTACAAACATCAGGAGTTATAAGATGTAAGTGTTCAGACCAGACAATTCCAAAAATTGCAGAAATTGTTGTCAGGGGAGAAAATTCAGTCCAGTGTTCCTTTTGTTTCCTTGTGTACTTTTCCCAGAGTTATTGGTTAATTAGAAGGGAGGCATGAGCCCTTCTCTCAGCCTTGGAGACAGCTGTTTACTGGTGAAACCTTGACCGTTGTCAGCATAATAACTCACAATATAACTGAGATGAGGTCAAGAGACTGTTCAGTTTGTAGGTTCTACATGGGTGTTGTGGTTTAGCCTTGGCTAGCAATTAAGAACCACACAGCCATTCACTCACCTCCCCCCTCCCCTCCAGTGGAGGAGAAGAATAGGGAAAATACAAGAAGACTCGTGGATTGAGATAAAAACTATTCAAAAATTAAATATTAATTAATATTATAGTAATACTGGAAATATTAACAATACTACTAATAATAAGAACTTAAAATAATAGAACATATGATACTATTGTTCACCACCCACTGACTGATGCACAGCCAGGTCCCAAGTAGCGAGAGACAGAGCCAGACAGTCCAAAAGCCAGAGCCCAAGACCTATCGCAGCAGAGTCCAAGTGAGCCCCACGTGTGACAGCATGACTGAGAAAGCCAACTGGCTCACCAACTCACTAATGAATGAGCAAGCTAGCAAGTTAGAAAACAAGCAAGCTAACAAATGGTCTAAATGAACAAGCTAGCTGACAAACGAGCAAGCTAGCAAAGGAGCTACAGAACCTGATAACCTCCCAGCTTATGTACTGAGCATGATGTGCTATGGAATGGAATACTCCTTTGGTTAGTTTGGGTCAGCTGTCTGAACTGTGTCATCCCTCTCCACACCCTGCCCCTGCTTGTAATGAGAAAGCTGGGAACACAGGTGCAATATCAGATACTGAAAAAGACCATGAATTGGTGCAAGCACTCCCCAGTACCAGATAAAGACACCTTATCAGTACTTTCCTCAGGCCAAATCCAAAACATAACCTCATACCAGCTACTGTGAAATAAAAACAGCACATTGGGCTTAGATATGAGTTAACCAGCTGCAGTTCAACAGTCAGATGGCTCAGTACATGAACAGGGATGCACCTTATGGTGCCCTTGAAACTTATGAAATTACTGAAACCTGAGTAAATGTTCAGAGACATGGCTCTAAATTCTGGATGTCTGTATAACAGGGACAAAGTAGATATACATAAAATGAAAATTATATGCCTAGATTCTAGTTCAGTCCTATGGCTTATTCAATAACTTCTATACACTCCACATCCAACAAAGTGTTTTTAACACCAAACACTTCTGGAAGATTTTTATCTTCAAAGTGCCTTTTAAAATTAGAATCTAATGATAGCCTTTATTTTATGGAGCTTCATAATTGATGATGCACCCATACAATGGACAATCAATACTATTATCTGTCTCAATTAACATTTTGAGGGAAGAATGAAGAATAACTTCAGAAATGTCTGCATTACATTAAAACATGCTCTCTGACAGGGAAAGAAGAGGGTAGCTTCACTTCAAGAGTTGCTCAGCTTGGTGACCAACTGTTCTGAGGATGGAGATTTTCCAGTGTTCTTCAACTGAAGAAGAAGCCAGCATGCTCAGAAGTTAAATTGAGCCAGCATGTAGGAAGATGTCAATTTTGCAGTTTGAGACAACAAAGCTAGCAATGAATTTAGAAAAACTTCAAAAAGATTTTATGTTGAGGTCTAAACTGAAATACAAGACTACCTGTATTTTATTGATTCAATATAATTAGGTAATTTTTTTTTTTTCCTGAAAACCTACTAAAGCTGAAAGAAAAACTGCTCACTGTGAGATAGACAGATAGACCACATATCATTCAGAAACACCTACAAACCAATGTAGGTATTTCTGTTGATCCTCCATGGCATTAAGGAAATGTTTCTGAGTTTTATGTTAAGAAATATTTTCCCCTCCTACAGATTTTTGAAGGATGTTACTCTACAGTATGAGAATCACAATGGAAAGAGTGTAAAATACTTTCAGCATATATATACTATTTTTTTTTTTTCTTCTAGGAAGCATGCTAGTTTAAAACATTTAAAATCAACAATATAGATACTTTAAAAATAGAGAATTAAAAAAAAAATTGTTTGCATTCAATATACTTATGAAATATATTTTAAGTTATTTAAAAACCTTTAATTATTCCAAACATTCCCTTTAAATTCAATTTTATTAACAATTAACTAATTAGATTATTACAGCCAAAAAAATGAAATTAGCAAAAAAACCCACAAGCAAACAAACAAAAGCTTTCCCCAGTACTGCTAATATGCCACAGCTTACCTAACCCTAATCACTACTATATGAAAAAAAGTACCTTTGATGATCTAAATTCCTCACTTACCTGCTACAGCAGGGACTACATTGAGCTTCCTAGTGTTTCCCAATAGCCCAAATCATTACCTATACCATTTGTAAAGCTGCTGTCTTGAGATCTAAGTCTGTATGATGATCAAGAGACATAATTTATAGCAGTAAAATAAAAGAGTTACTTTCTTTCATTTCTTTACTACTAGGTCTTCCTATTTGTCAATTCATAATTTTTTAAGGTTGTTTTCTCCTTCATTTACAGAAAAATTTCAGGAATTAATGATCTGAAAGGATAAACCAAATATACATTGCATAGAAAGGCAGGTAAAAATACTCCAAAATACAAGACCAAACCCTTTGGCAAACATTGCCAAGATTGATTCTAATACTTTTGCTCTTCTGGGAAATGGAAAAATGGATTCAATTCATAGCCCACAGTTATTAATATTCATTATGCTTCCTTTCCTATCTGGAAATGCATCAATTAATTAATTAACTATTCATAGACATATTCTTTTCCCCTTCACTTTCCATTCAAATTTTCCCAAATTTGAATTCTTCTTCATGCTACATTAAAAATATTTTGCATCTACATTAAATTGAAATATGAATTTACATGAATAAACAAACAGATAAATAAACAAATATGATTATGCTTATGGTCTGTGTAAGAAGGAAAAAGGAGAGGAAGAGAGAGAACTGTGAGTTAAAATTATATTGCCATGACTAAAATATGCTTAACTGTCATATCTGAATGGTATAAGGCCCAACAAGAGTTATGTAAATACTTTGCCTTCTTGTGCAGTATTAAATAGATGGTTAAACAGATGGAGTTACTGCAATGACGAAGAAAGGCAATAGTGTTATTCTCAATGATGTGTTCCTGTGTATGTCTTCATCTGGAAGTGGTCAATTAAAGGCGTTTAAATTTTGAGTCGTTACAAGATCTGCATGTAGGTTCTGTAAAAGTAATTTCTTGAAAGTTTTGTTCTGTGATTCTAACAGAAATGAAGCTCTGGTTGATACAAGAAAGGACATGATTCTTTGACGTTTTATACCTTATTTATCAGTGTGAAGAAAACAGATGGATAAAAGTTCCAAAAGTTTTAGGGCATTATTTTCTACATACATAAAAGAGAATCAATCCTAAATTATAGTGAGGGACTGTGACTTCCACAGAATGAATTAAATGAAAGTATTTCCAGATGTTATATCTTCTAATCATGCCATTTTCTTCAAAAGGGAATATTAGTATGCCAACTCTGAACATGCATGAAACCAATAAAACCAACCAAACTAAAAGAACCCGTCTTTGGTGCAAAATCTCAGGGACCAAATTATGCATTATATAATACATAAAATATGTATCCCAGAGGATAGGAAGAGAAATACAGATGCTTCTCTCTTAGCTAAAGGCATCCTACAATTTTGCTGAAGTAACTGTATGGAAAATTTCAGAAATTATGTTGTCTGTATTCCACTAAGCTGCTTTTAAGGGATGAGGTTTGTGTTAGAGGATGGACAAATATTTGGTGAAATTCCTTTTTGCTCTAGAATTAATTGATATTTAAAGAAAGTGAGGACAAGGACAAGATTTGAGCAATGTAATTTAGGGTCATCTAAAGACCTATTAATCAATTAAGACATAAAAGGTCACAAAGGATAAAATCAATTCAATGTATTTATTTAATTTTAAATGAGGTGTCAAACATAGCTGTGGGACAGAAGGTAATTTCAGTATAAATTCATTGGTACATATAGATAACAGTGATTTTCTTTTCAATGAAGAAATGTAATTTTTGTTTTTGTTTTTGTTTTTTGTTTTTGTTTTTTCTTTTTTTTTTCAACTTCAGTTGAATCCATAAAAACCCCACTGCTCATCCTATTCTGTTAAGGGTTTCTCTTTTCCTTTCCATGAATATGAAGAAGGGAACCATGTTGGCCCAGGTATTTAAAGGAAACAGATCTACTCAACAGAACCCTTAATTACCATATTTATCTCACCTAAAAGCCTGTGGTCTTAATTATATAGAAAGTTGAACTGGATATTCAGTATACATTTTGTAATCTTAAAAACACTAAACTTTTAAGCTGATTTTAGTAATTATGTCCCCTGCTTAGTAATATATAGAATTATACTTAGGAAGCGGGGAGGTGAGAAAATTGATTCAAGTTTATTCTTAGCATTTTTGGTGAGTGGCAGAGGTAGCACACATACTAGCTTACACAGCTCATTTTGATAGAGCTAGGTAAGTATTTTAACTATAATGACTTTGAAGGGGTGAGGCACTGGAACAAGTTGCCCAGAGAAGCTGTGGATGCCCCTTTCTACACTGCTGAAGGTGGCTTTTTTTTTTTTCCCTTTAACTTCCTGATTTAAAAAAAAAAAAAAAAAAAAAAAAAGATTAGCATTTTCTTTGACCTTTATTTTCTTTCAGTTTTAACTTCCCATGGAAATCAATGACACCATTTAATGAAATGAAGAGCTCCTAGCTGGATGCTTTCTAGGCATTTGCAGAAGATTACATGTTTCTCATTGCATTTCAGTGGGAGGCTTATGAGGCATAAAGTTTTCTTTATTTTTCCCCCTGATTCTCCATCACAGCTCAGTAGATAGCACTGTGTGCAGAATAGGTGAGAAGTTAAGTTCTGAAGTATGTGGTTTATCTGCCGTTGGTGATAATGTAAATGATATTTCTTCTTCCTACAGTAATGTTTATTTATATTTCCCTTGTTTTGGATGGGTTTTGGTTTTGTGGTTCTTTCTTTTGTGTTTTGTTTTGTTTTGTTTTTTTTTTCATTTACTTCCTTATTCCCTCACTGCTCACTTTTTCCAATTATTTGTATGCACTTTGGGTTTTTCAATTACTTCCATATTACCTATTTGGGGAGCACTGTTTTAAATGTGTATTTTAACAGCACAATTTGCTTTGACAGAATGATTTGTAGAGCTGCAGCAAGACATTCACCAGAGATTTGAAATCTTGTGCACAAACTCCCTAATCTAGCAAGCTTTAATTCGAAAGATTACTGCTGTTCCTCCATTAAAGTAGTGATGAAATGCAATTCAGAAATTGTTCTATAGAGCTTCTAAACTGTTAAAAAATTCAGCACTACTGAAATCTTACAGTACTGTGACATTTAAAACATCATTGTATCAGAGTTATCATTTTCTTTTAATTGGGATCAGGTATAGGAGCGTAAGGGGAGTATTTAAATGCACATTGTGATGATGGAAAAAGAATGAGGAAGTGAACAGTGAACTCAGCAGCCTCACTCGATTACTTAATCACTTATTCTTTCCCCGCTCTTTTAGATCTTGTATTCTTTTCACAATGGACATTTTCAGTAAGAGGTAGGAAGACAAATACCATCCCATTTCTACCAGGGTTTTTTTGGTTAAGGCACACCAAGAATTCAGTGCACCGGGCTTGAAAATACCTCTCTGGTTACCACTACTTGCAACCCAGCTTTCTCATTACTTAATTCACCAAAAGAGGTGTACTTAAAGGACCCCTGCCCTCTAATTTTCTATTACAGGATACAACACTGAAAGTGTCATCTTTACTTCAGGGCAATCATCAGGCTTATTATACTTTATATTTGTTACAGGAGTGGGGCAAAAAATGCCAACAAAGTCAAAGATCAGTTTAGGTGATATTTTGCATAAAAATATAAAATTTCTTATTATTCCAGATTGTTTCATTAAATTTCCCAACAATTGTCACTTTACCACTCCATAGCGTCATGTGGAGATTTAAAAAAATGAAATTCAGTAGAAAATCCATATCAACTCCATTATCTAAGCAGCGTTTGGGTATCAATTATATATATATTGATACTCAAAATTCAAATAGTTTTCATCCACTTTATTTGTACAGGTTCTCCAATTTATCAGAGAAACTCTGTAATGCAGTTTATACTTCATATATATTTACATTATGCGGACTTTTTATATCATTTTAGGTATTTGCTGAGAGTTTTTAGATGTATGCTGTAAGTATATACTAAATCTAGGAATCAACTGATGAAGTAGCAACCGTAAATTGCTCATAATTAGGATAGATGCCTCTGTCTACAATGTAGTCAAATAAGTAGGACAAGAAAAAGAACTATTTTTTTTACAGTGAAACTTAAAGAGAGCCTTCTAGAACAGATTTCTTTATAAACACTTGTAATTCTTCATTCTTTGGCATCAAATACATCTATTCTGAAAAATAATTTCCAGGATGTACTTTTCATGAAAAAAGATTGTTTCTACTTCTGTAAGAAAAAGTGTTTCCTTAAATGGTTAAAGCAGCATATTGTTTAGTTGAGAAGTCATAAACTTGAATGCAAGCCTTTTGTATCATTGCTATTTGACTAGCAAAATGCTTAGTACCCCAATATGCTAAGGTCCCTTGATGGTTTAATCAGTTCTAATATAAAAAACAATCAAAATATTCATAGTAATTAACATAATAAAATACTTTAATTGATTTGGCAAATATTTAATAACTTCTTAAA
The DNA here is from genome assembly GCA_027574665.1 of Rhynochetos jubatus. Taxonomy (NCBI): domain Eukaryota; kingdom Metazoa; phylum Chordata; class Aves; order Eurypygiformes; family Rhynochetidae; genus Rhynochetos; species Rhynochetos jubatus. Next base: position 18,849,394 of record CM050652.1, read on the forward strand.
AAACAGAAGATTATTACAGGGACTGTCTAATACAATGATAAGAAGTTGTACATAAAAATACCTTTTGTGATGTCTAAATTTGAATACTTCAGAATAATTTTATTTCAGCATTTAAACATGATTTCTTGAATTTCTTTGAAATAGAATTCCAACTCTGATAAAGCATAAAAAATATAAGTCCAGACTTTTACTTCACTGGCACAAATGTCTTCTGCACTTACTGACTCTGAATTTGAAAATGATTATTGAAAAAAAAAAAAAGTAAAATGTAGAAATAGCATACATATTGCCATTTTCTGTCAGAGTGGGTGCTATCAAGTGTTGAATAATTAGTTTTCCTGTGAAGTAGAGAGGATAAGCTATGATTTTGGATTGTTCTGACAGATATGAAGACGTAGCCTGCATGGAAAGAATTATGCAACCCTTGTTCATTCAGGGCTTGTCTGCCATCTGTCTTAGCGGACTTCTGGTGAAAGCAGTCATTATTTTCCTATTTATGAAACTGTTTGCCTAGATCACGTGTATGTTCTATTACATAAAAATTATCTCTTAAGAGACAGACAGGCTGTAGCTTGGTCCTTCTAAACCTTGAAAGGTTTAACCTGGAATAACAGGAAGGGTCTCTCTGGACAGCAGCACCCCTGGCTGTAGCCTACCTGGGGCAAATACCCAGCTGAACGATTGCAGCTGCTGAGTTTAAGCCAACCAGATAAATCTCAAAGGAGATGAATAACAAAAATAATATTTTTGTGACATTTTTGGTGTAAGTCAGAGGATGATAAAAACCACCCTGGCAACAGAAGATTGGACTGGGTGTACATAACTAAAAAGCCATTGGTAGCTTATCCTGATAAACTACCACAGAAAACAGTAGATAGTTAAAAAGAGCTAATAAATTGTTCAAGAGATAGAAGCCAGAGCCTGAGGGTGTACTTTTATGTACAGGGGCTGTACTGTGGGCTGCAGACTTGACAGCTCAGAAAGGTAGAGTGTCCTGCTCCCCTGAACAGAGTTGTGTTGGGCTAAACTGCACTGGAAGAGCTGGAGTTCTGATTTTCATGTTTTCTTATGCATTAGGGAACAGGAATGCCTATTCCCCTACCACTGCTGGTCCCTGTCCTGCCAAGTCAATATATTTGAGATGACATTTTGCTGCATGATATGATTCTCTTCTGGTAACAACCCAACCCAGGCTCCCAGTGACAATGGCTGTGCACCTCTTCCCACTTTTGGCATAACATCCAGAGGAGAAACAGATAAAAGGCTTGTCTTGTTGTTATGAATAATCTAACTGTTACCAAAACCTTTTTCTAGGAGTTCCAATCAAACTTCCATCCACAGATTTTCAACATCAATGAGCTGAGTTCAAGTATTTTATAGAAACAAAGCAGAAGATGCTTAACCATTACATTAATCAGGTTTTCTTTTTTGTGGAACTATGCAAAAATGCAAGTATGTAGGAGAAAAACACCATTTGTAGTTTTCTAAAATAAATGCATCTGCCAGTAAATAAATTGATAGACACAGGAGTTAAAAAATGGTGTTACTTAAAATAAATATTTTTTTACAAGGAAATAATATTTTTAATTACTAACTAGCATGGCTAGAAAGAGTATACAACTCCTTTGATTAAGAATCTAAAACCTTTGTCAAGTAGCTTATCTCAGAAGAGACACTTAAATGAAGAACACATACATCTTGCATAATTTTTTTTGTTTTTTCTCTAGTAGGAAATTTTAACAGTGACTGGAATTGTTTGCTCCCTGATTTTAAAGACTTTAAATTTTATTTCCTAAAGCAAGCTTAGTATAAAATAACCTCATCTCATGTAAAACCCATAATTCAGTGATTACCTGTTCTATTTGAAAATTTAGAAGTTTTAAAATAGTCATTTGTTGGTCTTTACTGTGACCTCAATTAAAATTGTTCTGACTATAATTAATTTAATTAATAGTACTAATATGCTCGTTTAGGTGAATATTTGCTTGATTAGCCACTTTAATCAAATTATTAAAATACTCAGAAAAGGTTTATTCCATGAAGTTGAAAGCTGAGTCATGAATACAAGAGTTTAGCTAAGTTTAGGAAATATTTTGTGAGCAATTTGAGTCTGTTTCCAGAATAAAACAATGGAACAGATTTGACATCACCTTCCCCTTTTCCCCTCCTCCTATGTATATAGACCCTGAATTAGCTAGATCAGATACAGTATTCTATGTCAGAAGCTGATCTCTTGAAAACTCAAATATCTACCTAAGGTTAGAGACATCTGATTTTCATAGCAACTCATTTTTATCTATTTTTTACCTTAATTTTATTCTTTAAGTACCTGGGGGTTTTTGTCCTGAATATGTCTTTTTGTCCCTCCAGCCTGAGATTGCTGAGATATTTGTTGTCGTATAAATGTCTATGCCTGACTGGAATTCAGAAACTAGCACTTTTGTGTGCAAGTCCCCTCAGGAGCTTGACCTCATAGTATTTTTCAGAGAATTCCAAACACATATTAACAAGATCAGGTACTTCACACAACTCTGTAGTAGCTGCTGCTTTCTTTCCAAACGCTGCTACTACCATGAGCTTATTTTCATAATAGCATGGTAGTTAATGTTATTTCCAGGAGGTGGAAGACTTGATTTTATTCTCACTTCAGTCTGCCAGGATTTGAACCCACGTCTGCTGTTTCCTAGAAGTGTGCTGTAATCATCGAGATGTTAACAAGGATGGGGATGAGTAAATCAGGAAGGAATTAAAAAGCACCGTTTTAAAAAAAGCTGTGCTGCTCTGCTGAAAGCACGCTAGTTCCTTGAACAGAAACAGAGAAAAAATATGAGGATCAGCATCTTTTTTCTGGCCACAGGAGGTATAAGACTCAAAACTCAACCTCTTATTTATATAATTTGCCTTAGGTAGACATTGCATAAAACCTAGAAAGGACACTAAAGAAAGTGCTATACTCTATAATTCCAATTATGGGACAGGGTTTTTAATTTATGGAAAGACCCCCTTCAGTGTAAGAAGCAAATGTATTTCTGTGGAATCCCTGCACAGTCACCTACAAAATATACTGTAACTGAAGAGCCACTTCATTTTGGTTGCTTGTTTGCACCTTTAAAAACATAATGAAATATTTTTTGAGATTATTTTTGGGAACTTAGTTCATAGCTTCTTATACATATTTCAAGAATAGCTCCACGTGACTAAGCAGAGGCAGCCACAGTTTTGAACTAAAATTTGAAGCTGTAATTGCTCTCTCTCTAGACTGCATTGCTGATTTGGAAGGTTTTATGCATAATATTATTCCCCACACTTACATCCCAATTACACTGACAATTGAAAAATCTGACAAGGATTTACCATATATTCTCAAAGGTGTGCTATTTTATAAATTGCCAGTAAGTGATTTGAAATCTCTCAACAGTGTCCGTTCACGATCCAGGGTTCTCCCATTAGTCTCTCTCCTTTATTCATTTCTACTATTTGTTATTTTATTACTGAACCTGAGTGAAATTTGAATCCTTATGTAGTTTTTGGTTAGTATTACTCACATAAGCAAAGTTAGCAATTTGTTTGTTTGAAAACAGATTTCATAATTCAACAGTATGGTGACTACAGTATTAGCTGGAGGTGTTTCCATCTTTTCACAGATGATATAGAGGTGGGACTTTTAGGTGGTAGAATACAATGAAATACATTATTATTATTACACAGAACTGGGAAACTGCTTGAAAATATTGATTCTGTAAACTAAAATGACTAGCAGTTCATGATATTTTATTTTTCCTGTGAAATGACTGAGCTACTTAAAAGGAAATAGATCAATTTTTCTGTCACAACATATTTCAAAAGTTTCAATAATGAAATACTTTAAGAAGAAATAAATAAATGTAGATTTTAAAATACTTTTCATACGATTTTATGGTGGTGAGGTTTTTCGTTTGTTTATTTGTTTGTTTCCTTTTAATCAGGTCTCTGGCATAAGCACAATAGACATTCTTCTCCTATGCCTCTTCACACAGTGGTACAATGAAATAAGGGGGAGCTGTTCTTGCTGCATGCATATCAGTGGGCAACTTGATACATGATATGTTCTAAATGTGACATCATGTTTCAGGAAAAATCATGTTCAATAGCAAACGTGAACATAGGCTCTCCCTTGTGTCTTGTAAATAAGATGAATGCAATATGTTAGATTATGTTACAAGAACTGTGAAAGAGAGATTGTCTCAGTGGTTGGGTTATAATTAATCACTTGCTCCAGATCTTTTAGTAAGATAAAAATGTTGAAAAGTTACTGTATTGTAGAGCAGGCAAATATTATTTAAGCTTCTCAACAATTTTAACAGAAATAGTTAAAAAAGCCCTAGTATTATTTACAGCTGTTTTCTGTAGATAAATAATAATCATAGTAGTGTGGATTTTCTCCACATTTCTTGACTTTCTGGGATGCCATTGCATTCAGCTTTTCATCCACCAGTACCCCCAAGTCCTTCTCCTCAGGGCTGCTCTCAATCCATTCTCCACCCAGCCTGTACCTGTAGTTGGGATTGCCCTGACCCATGTCCAGGACCTTGCACTTGGCCTTGTTGAACTCCATGAGGTTGGCAGTGGCCCACCTCTCCAGCCTGTCAAGGTCCATCTGGATGGCATCCCTTCCTTCCAGCATGTCGACCGCACCACACAGCTTGGTGTCACTGGCAAACTTGCTGAGGGGGCACTTGATCCCAACATCCATGTCACTGACAAAGATGTTAAACTGTGCTGGTGGCAATATCAACCCCTGAGGAAGGCCACTCTTCACTGGCCTCCACCTGGACATCGAGCCATTGACTGCCACACTCTGAGTGTGACCATCCAGCTAATATTGTCACACCATACAATACTAGAAATATCTACCTTCATCTCTGGTGGGTACTTAAAATGAAAAAAAAAAAAAAATACAATTTAAAAATGCATTTTCTTTATATTTTCTCATCTTGATACAAATACATAGTAGGTAAAACATCATCACAGCCTAAAAGCTCTCCTTAAATCAATGCATGGTTCTCTGCAAATAACTTTCTTTTGGTTGCTTTGTACTTTAAAGAATAATTAGTACTCTAAATGTGGTGTTCTTTCAGCTGAACATGAATTTGTGCCTGGCTTCAATTGATATCCTGCATTGCTAAAACACATTGACTGCATACATTTTTTAAAAAGAAAGTCTTAATGTCATTATTATCTGTCAATAAAGCTTTTCAGCTCTGCAAACAAGCAAATCTCTCCTAATGCTAACCATTGCAAGGTAATGAGCATCTTAAAGTGCAACCAGACCCTGTGAGTAACACCACGATATTGAATAAAATGTAAGATACTGGAGACCAAAAGGGAAGAACCCAACTGGCCTAACTTCATTTGCTGTGAATGGATGATGTCGAACATGTGAATACATCATCTCAGATGAGAGATAAGTGTGTAAAACAGAGTACCATGACATTACAATTCCACTTCCATTCTGATTTCCCTTTCAGAGACAAATGACTTAATAACTTCATTAAGTTCCACAATGTACATGTCAGGGAGGAGCAAAAATGGAGCTTTTCCACAAGAGAAGAGAAACCAGAAGCTGAAAGTCACCCCAGCACAGGCAGGAATCTGGAAACTTCATTCCCATTAAAATCAATGAGACTTACATTTCTAACTGTTTATATAGAATCATTATATAAGAAGTTAAAGTGGGACTTATCAGGAAAATCTGTATTTAAATCCTTCAGACTAATGTATCTAAGTACCCAAGGCTGAAACCCTGAAACCTTGCTTACCTGACAGCTAGCCTCTGCCTCCTGGATCAATCAGAATCCAAACCCTCTCCTTTTACTTCTGCCTCCCTCATCTTTCCTGGAGCACCCTAATGACAACAATCACTTTCTTGTAGGTTTGGTATGTAAATAGAGTTCCCTACTTCCTTTATATGCAATAACTTTTTGGCTGTCATAGGATTAACTTTTGTATTGGATGATACCCACAATCTCTTTTTCTCAGTATCAGAGGAGATTGATTGACCAGCTGCTGCTGCTCTGGCAAGAGCCAAGTAATATGTCTAGGTTTCAGTGACCAACTGTGTATTTTCTATGAAGAAGATCATTCATGAAACTACATAACTAGGCCTTGAACTGGGGATTGGGTCTACAAACCTCTATTCATTGAGTGTCCTACACAGTAGACTAGAAAATCATATTCATTTTCAGTGCACAATGGAAGAATTATAAATGGAGATACTGCTTTCTTCTTCCTCTCTAGTTCCCTACACAAAACCTGTTCAAATCTTTTTCTCTGAAGCATTTTCCCAGGATGTGAGTCTTAATTCCTCTTAGGTGGATGAGGAAACTAAACACATATCTCAAAATTCAGTATTGGAGCACTCTAAACACTCATCATACTTAATACAAAAGACTAACTGTTCCTGTGTAGGTTTTTTTTGTTGTTGTTGGGTTTCTGGTTTTGGGAGGTCTTAGGTTACTTTTGTTTGTTTGTTTGTGGGTGGGTGAGATTTTTTTTCCAAATACCAATTTCCAATTCTTTAAATAAAGCCGAGTGGTGAAGGATTTCTGGTAAGGCACCATTTGGACTCCAGAACATTTCCTGCCAAATATGAAACATTTGCTACAAGAGACTTTTTCTGAAGAGTAATGGAAAAATAAGGAAACAAAACCCCAGGTGAAACTAGCTACAGCATCTGTGGCTAACCTTGCTCCCCCAGACATAACCAAGTTGAACTCCCTTGCAGTTTTTTCTGAACTCTAAAAATAATAATAATTTAAAAATCCATTTTAAGCCATGTTTCAATTTATGCAATCCACACTTTTGAAGTATGGCAATATGATATGCAACAGAAAATGGTAGGTTGTAATGGAAAATAGAGTAACCTTAATATCAGAACACCATCAACTCTCCATATAATTCCACACTCAAATTATTGTCATCAATTTAACTGTAAGTTATATGTTAATAAATTATTTCAGACATGTCACCTTAAACTGTCAGAAATCCTTAGGACTATCATTACCTCCAACAGCAAATTATTTTCAATCCTCTTGAGTTCTTTCACAAAGGACTATTACCCATGCAGTATAGTTAACACACAGAGCCATTGGTTCAATAATATATTTGCTAAATTTGTAGTATGTACATCAGGGCCTAAACTCTGCCCATGAGCATTCCTTCAAAGTTCATGTATCTGAAGGCAGAATTTGACCTTTTAGGAAAGTTAAGTCTCTGGTTCTTTTGTTCACATTTTGAATTATTCTGTTTATTCAAATGATAGGGTTTATTGCTTTGAAAATTTTAAATTTTCAGCTACTCAGAGAAATTTAATATACAGCCATTACAGCAACTGAAGAAAGAATTAATTTCTCAAATGGCTTCAGTTATTTTGGATGCATTAGGTATCTCTTCTACTAATACAAGTGTCTCTTAAATACACACAGGGATCACCAGCTACAATTGTAAATTTTTCTCTTTGAAAAAGTGCCTGAAATTATGAACTTAATATCTGCTACATCTTATTACTTTTAGCAATAAATGTTCCCTAATCACTATTTTACAAGATTATTTTTCCCTTCACCTATTAAAATGTCACAACCTCCTAGAGATACAGTGTTAGAAAAACCCACATTTTTTCAGTTAATTTATTTGGTTCTGTAGGGTTTGGGGCAGGGGGAGGTGGCTTGGAATGTACATTCAGCAAGTATACATGAGTGAGATGTATATCCTCATAATCCAGTCCCTGGTTATGTCTTGCAACAGACACTAGTTGTGCTCCCCTTGCAGAGAGATTTCTGCAAACCTGCAAAGGAGTTCTGGGAGATAAATGCTTCAGGGAAAGTACACATCTCATTTATGGACTATGCACCTGTGGTGGGTTGACCCTGGCTGGATGCCAGGTGCTCAGCAAAGCCAATCTCTCCTCAGCTGGGCAGAGGACAGAAAAAAATAACAAAAAGTTTGTGGGTTTAGATAAGGTCAGGGAGAGATCACTCAGCAATTACTGTCATTGACAGGACTCGGGGCAATGGCCATAAACTGGAAAACAGAAGGTTCAACCTGAACGTGAGGAAACCCTTCTTCACTGTGAGGGTGCCAGAGCACTGGCACAGGCTGCCCAGAGAAGTGGTGGAGTCTCCTTCTCTGGAGACTTTCAAAAGCCGCCTGGAGTTGTTCCTGTGTGATCTGCTCTGGGTGATCCTGCTCTGGCAGGGGGGTTGGACTAGATGATTTCTAGAGGTCCCTTGCAACCCCTAACACTCTGTGAATCATGGGAAAAACAGACTCAGTTTAATTTATTATCAATGAAATCAGAGTAGCACAATGACAAATGAAACAAATCTTAAAAACACCTTTCCCCACCTATCTTTTCTTCCTGGGCTTAACTTTGCTCCTCCCCTTCAGTGGCTATGGGGGGCAAGGAATGGGGGTTTCCCAGTCAGTTCATCACACCTTGTCTCTAGCACTCCTTCCTCCTCATGGGGAGGACTCCTTACACTCTATCCCTGCTTCAGCATGGGGTCACTCCCACAGGAGAGATTCTTCCACGAATTTCTCCAACCTGATGTCATTCCCACAGGCTGCAGTTCTTCATTAACTGCTCCAGCGTGGATCCCTCCCACAGGGTACAGGGAGCAGGCTGCTCCAGGCTGGGACCCTATGGGGTCACGAGACCTGTCAGCAAACCTGCTCCAGCCTGGGCTCATCTCTCCACAGGGCCACAGCTCCTGCCAGGAGCCTGCTCCAGCATGGGCTTCCCATGGGGTCACAGCCTCCTTCAGGCATCCCCCTGTTCCAGCGGGTGTGGGGTCCTCCTCAGGCTGCAGGTGGGTCTCTGCTCCTCTGTGACCCTCCATGGCTGCAGGGCACAGCCTGCCTCACCATGGGCTGCACCACGGGTTGCCAGGGAATGTCCTGGTGCCTGGAGCACCTCCTCCCCCTCCTTCTCCACTGATCTGGGTGTGTCACATATTCTCACTCCTCTCTTCTGACTGCAGTCGTGGAGGTTTTTTCCCCCTTCACCTTAAATATGTTATCCAAGAGGCGCTACCACTGTCACTGGTTGTCTCAGTCTTGGCCAGCATCCAGTCTGTGTTGGAGCCATCTGGCATTGGCTCTGTCATACATATGCTCACAGAAGCAACGCCAGTCCCTCTCTGCTACAAAAACCTTGCCATGCAAATGCAATACACCATCCTATTTCTGTACCTGAGAGTGTAATTTACAAAACACTTTGTCTGTGTTAACTTTTATGAACCCTGCTATAGGCTATGCAGTATCATAGAATCATAGAATGGTTTGTGTTGGAAGGGACCTTAAAGATCCGTCCACAAGACCATGTTGTTCAAAGCCCCATCCAACCTGGCCTTGAAGTCTTTCAAGGATGAGGTATCCAGAACTTCTCTGGGCAACCTGTTCCAGTGCCTCACCACCCTCTCCGTGAAGAGATTTTTTCCTGATATCCAATCTAAATCTACCCTCTTTCAACTTAAACCCATTACCCCTTATCCTACCACTACAGGCCCTTGTAAAAAAACCCCTCCAGCTTCCTTGTAGGTCCCCTTCAGGTATTGGAAGGCTGCTGTAAGATCTCCCCGAAGCCTTCTCTTCTCCAGGCTGAACAAGCCCAATTCTCTCAGCCTTTCTTCACAGGAGAGGTGGCTCCAGCCCTTTGATCAGTTTTGTGGCCTCCTCTGGACTTGTTTCAATGGGCCCATGTCCTCCTTATGTGGCCCAAGAGCTGAATGCAGTACTTCAGGTGGAGAATCTAAAACCAGATGGCTTAGGCATAGTGGGAGATCACTAGGAATCATAGTATACAGAAGAAGGAACAACAGCAGCTTAGTTCTATAAGGGTGCAAATCCTGATGCTTAGTGTTTTTCAGGGGTCACATTGTCTGTACTTTATGTAGAGCTTTCTACTCCATCTTATATGCACTACATGGAACTATTACATAACCTGTTTTAAGAAACTAACATTGCAATGGAGCTGCACGATTGCTACCAGGGGCCACTTCCAGCTTGTTTGATATTCAAGGTAATCTGAAAAGCCTGTGTCTTTTGGTTAAGCAGAAGGAATACAAAACCACCTTGTAGTAGTTCTCTGGAAAAAAAATCTAAAGTAAGGGAGTATGGTGAAGTATGTGCATATTGGATGTTACTAGCTGAAATCTCTACAGTTCTGACACAATATAGCGTAATACAAGGATGGGAGAAAAACGTCACCTTCTGTTAAGGTTGCATTACAGCAGTGATATTGATCAGAAAGCAGGTAAAATATGATTTTATTCTCCGTCTAAAATCAGGGATAAATCTGCTACTGAGAGTAATGAGAGGTAATTTAATTGCACAGCCATTAATTCATTTCAAGAATTTCTCTATTCCTTTGAAATCATAAAATCTAACCTATATGCCTAACTGATACTGGTTTTCTTATTAAAACCTCACTGACCCTTTTTAGTCACTTGAAAATATATACGACCATGAATATTTCACAAAAAATGACTTCTTAGTGTTTACACACGTCCTTCCCAAAATCTCCATGGCAGACAGAAGTTTATTTCAGCCTTCAGATATGTTTTTCTCTGCTCCTATTAGCATTTTGTGACTTTAGTCCTGCAATTCTAAACCTACTTTTCCAATTCACTCCCCTTCTGCAAAATTCTCGCTGCCTACAGGCCTATACGGTGCTTCAGTGCTGTGTCCTGCTATGAATGATCTTAGATAATCTATCAGACTTGGGTTGGCCCTATGTGAAATTCCAGTCTCCTTTATCTGCCTGTTTATTCTGCAAGATGATTTGTTTTACTTTTTCACGACATTCAGTAACACTGTGAGCTTCTTAATTTAAACACTAGTAAAGATGACACTGTCAACACAAATGCCAATTAATTTTGCAATAGAAAAATAATTTTAAAGAAGCAGGAAAGCAGCAGACTGAAGATTTATCATTCAGCTCTGTGACATCCCATGGCCATCACCCTAATAAGTTATCAGAGTTGCTGAAATATCAGTTTGGCACATGGTTTCACATGGTTGCCTGCATTCCTATTTAGGGCCTATTACTTAATTCTTCTGTCATTAGGAAATTAAATCAATGATTCTAGCCAGAACTGGAGATAGCCTGATATTTATATTTAAATTGACTATTAATTGTTGCATCAGAGAGCTATTCTGAAGCCTGAAGTATCTGAAATGGATAACGAAAAATGCGGTCATATTTCATACAGAGGAATGGAAGGGAGGAGCAAAAATAAAAATGTAACAGTGAGCAACTTTTCATCATGCAACTGTATTGATTTTCCTGAGGAAAAGCCCAAGAAAATAAAACAAAACAAAAACTTGTATAAGCTTAATTAACTGTAAAGAAAAACCTATAGATTTTTCTCATTCCTGTCTTTGCTGGCAGAACCTCTACTTGGAAAACAGTGTCTGATGTCTAAACTGCTAAACAGCTATTATCTGTATTGGTCTCAGCTGGGGTACCATTAAGTATGAAAGCACATTTGTTTGGTCACCTAACTGTCTGCTTCAGATAGGTAATTAGCCAGAAAATAAAAGAAAAACATTACAAAGAAATGTGATCAGATATCTATTAACACATAACTTTATGGCTAAATAAGAATATTTTTTCAAAACAATTTCAAATAAAATAAAAAAAGAAATTATTAAAAAGTCTTGATGCCATGCCTGGTTATGGTATGAGAGAGACAAAGAAGGAGATACAAGAAATCTATAAAATGCCTCAAAATTGGAATTCTCCTAGTGTTTAAGAACTTGTTAATACTGTCTGGCTGAGAAAGGGACAGAATAAGGATATTTGTGGAATCTCTGTCAAATGAGTTTTCCTACTACTGAAAATGCAGAGAGGAGCTCTCAGTATAGAAAACCAGGCAAGAAATACTATATAAATTATAGGAAGAATGCATTTAGACTTGCCAAGAAGAAATTCACCTATACAAAGTCCTGCTTCCCTGTACTATACGCTGGGGCACTTTCTGGGGTTGTTTTTTCCCCAAAGGAAATTACACACATCACTGCAAAGTGCTGCAAGACCTGTATTTTCATTATTTTGCTCAAATACACTAAATTCACAGCTGCTGCTTCAAAAACCCACAGTCTGAGATACATCACTCTCCATGCACTTGAGCTGTACAGATGACCTGTGCAGGTGCCATTGTCATCTGTATAATTTACAGATATCTGTAGAGCAATATGATTTTATGAAATCCCAAATGAATGCCAAACTTTCTATTGTTTCTAGGGGTGTGGGTGGGGAAGTCATGTGGAAAAAAAAGCTGGAGCTATGACAGCTTTTTTTAAAGACAGTTCTATGAAACTTTTCTTTGCTTTAGGGATCTGTACCAAACCATTACTGAGTATGTCCAAACCTCACAGCTAAATATTATTTAGAGGAAATAATGAAAGCATAAAACAGAGATCCTGTTTTCAATCTAAGAGACTGTAACCAGAACATTATGGATTTCTCTGCAAAATACACAGACGTATTTGAAAAAAGAAAAAGAGGATTAAAAGATTCTTCAATCTGAAGGTAGGACACTTTTCTGAAACACAGCACATCTACATTCTGCTTGTGCTCTATCAAACACTATGCCACAGAAGAGGTACAAGTAAGAGAAAAATTATTACCTCCAGTCTCCAGTGTACCCCAGGTATTCACAGAACATCAGTGGCCAGGGATAAGGGCAAATTCATCAGTGATGCAGCCTGTTAGTGATATGGATGTGAACACAATTACAGGGGAAGTGGGGGTGTACTTCTGGTTTCCATGTCTTATTTGAAGGCTATCCTCTTGAAGCTTTCTTATTAGTGAAACCTCATACAGTGAAAAGAGTCTGTGGTTTCAAGCCAAATTGAGGCATTTCTGTTAGAAAAACTCTGCATTTATTTCTCATTTGTTTCTGTGTTTATTTGCTTTCTGTTTTTATTTAATTCATTTTGCAAGAATAACAAATGTATCTTATAGAAAGAAGATAGGATTTGGAGACCAGGGAGTAAGTCCACAGGACATGAAGTTGTTTCATGTATGTCCTGGGCTGAGTGTTTTACCATGAAGACTTTGACCCTTTTTATACGGGATTTGTTTACCGGTTATTAAAAATAATATTACAATACAAAAAAATCTGAAGTACCCTTCAACCAGATTTATATACATATATATAGGCAGAGTGACCTTCTTCTTTTAAAAAACACAGAGAATTCTATTATTAGTATGAACATCATATGAGTATGAACTTCGATACAAACTTGCTCAGAATGAGATATATGAAATTCCTGCCACTGGTAAAGAGAGGAGGATGTGGTAATCTCTGTGGGGTGTCTTCTTTGTTTAAATTGGCATTGAAGAAAGCTTCCAGCAAAGGAAAAATCTTTGAGCATGGTCTCATCTGGACACTGTTTGGGAGCTAAATGCATACTTTTGTGAATTTCACTGAAAACAACACCAAAAATTTTGAGTGATAGACCTGGTTTATTCAGATGGTACTTGTGTGGCTTCTACAGCATGTCAAATTGATAAGCCACAAAAGAGTGCACACAGAAATTTACCAAGACCTCTCTTTTGTGGTAGTATTTTGTCCTCAGCTTTGGGCTAGCTCCTCTACAGTAATATGAAATTGTCGTCTTGCATTACCTGTGATAAGCTTTTCTTCCTGGTTTTGATTTAATTTTCTCTATTGTCATTGTTTATAAACATCCATGAAATAAATCACATTGGATCGAAGAGTGCTGTGTCCTGACTTTATGCAATTGCCGTGGTATTTGTCATAGTGTATTTATAATAGCATTAAGAGTTTGATTCATACCTTACATGTACAGTTTTAATTAATTATCTTTTAAATTATTCCACAGCTTTTTCACTTCTGCCCAAACAACTTTTACTCTTTACCAGTCAAAGAGATCAGTTTTTCGATATAATATTAGAAGTGTCACTTCGCTCTGGTAATTCAAACATCATCTGTCTTGTCATATTTTCAATATCACAGCTCCCAAAGACATCTGACTATCCTAAAGTCAATGGGAGTTATATATCTAATCTGCTTAGGTGCTTTTGAAAATCTCTTACATGCCTAATGACCTATTTAGGGCTCTTCTATAAAATAAAATTCCTGATTATTCTGTTGAATCTTGCACAATTTTATACTGTAACCCTTTGATGTGCAGACTCTCACTTGTTAAAATCACGTAAAATACTGAGCACAAGAAGATGCCTGTTCTTGTTTGCTTTAACCTGTATGATTAGAAGAAACTAAAAACACTGGGAGAAACAGAGGCTTGAATGAGTCATAGGATAACATACTTGCAAGATCATTTTATGCATTTAAGGAAAGTTTTTTTAAAAGCTTAATAAAAGCACCTTAAAAGTACTATGGACTAATAACACTACTCAGTTATAGAAAAGATTGAACAAAGAAAGAGAGCAGCATGAGTTATCTGACACACTTATCTGGTATCAATTAAAGCTATCATGTAAAAAAAATTTTACTCATAATTCTTTATCAAATTACAAGATCGATGCTTGGCTTTGACTTCATCACAGAGAAAACATTTCATGGAAGGTCTTTAACTGCTTTCAAATATTTGATAAGTTGTTTTGTGCAAATAAGAGTATGTCTCTTTGTCCATAAAGTTCTGGTGGTCCAAACAAAACGCGTTTGATCACATTTGAGTGAATCCTTGCTGAAATTTCTGGGGACATTTTCAACATGCCTGCTGAGGATGTAGGCAAAAAGCTACGAATCTGTTTAAATCAAGAAGATCCTTTTTAATCTAAACGAAATGTGGGAGTGCAAGGCCTGAAATCTTTATCATTTTAATATTGACCAAGTTGCCAATAGTTTTTAACACCTTGCAGAAGCAAAGAATACTGATCTCAGTCAAGATCAGAAGAAGAAAGTTCTATGACAGTCCTTCCAAAACCAGCACAAAGACAAAGCAAGACACTGTTTAGTTGTTCATGTTCTGGAGCTTGAGGATTTACTGGCATGTTAATTTTCTGTCTACTACAGAGTAGTACAGGGTCATTTAAGAAACATATCAAGGCTTGAACAAAGCTGACTAATTCCTGACCATGCATATCCCCTTAATTTTTTCCCTTAAGCATTTTATACATTTTTATAATAAAGATGATTAAGTATCCATTTTCACAATTAATCTAAAAATGAATAGAAATTTGTTGAGAAGCAAGAAGAATTTGATCCAGAAACCCTGTAACTATGACAGTGAGTTATTGTAATGAATTGTGGAGTGTTTGAGTTAGGCCTGATCAGAACAAATAAGTTTTAAAGGCTAAAAGGTTGGTAATTAGCTCTTTGATGATTTTCTACAGTGAAGTCTTGAATGATATTACCAATCTGTGGACTTGATATCCCTTGAAAGAAAACAGGTTCATATGTTACACCAAAAATTCTGTTACAGGCAAAAGCGAACACATCATGTATATGAGCTAAGAGTTTATTTTTAGGCTCACTACAGATTTATCAGTGAAAATAAAGCACAATTACTGTCATTAGTCCAATTTACAGCAACATTATTACTAACGCCAAAAATTTTTGCTCTCTTAAAAGAATGAAAATTGCATATCCTTTCATCATATAACTTAAGAAGGGATTCAGTATTGTTTAACTGTAACAAAATATCAGATATGATGAGCTGAAATAAGCATACTTTTCTGATTTCAAGTAATATTGCTAAATATTTTTGCTCGCTGACAAACATATCTGCTATACAGAGATTGGTGTTCTTTGAAGAATTAGTCAGAAGATAAAAATAATGAAGGAAAAAAAGAAAATACATTCTGAATTTCTGACCATAATGAATTTTTCAATGAGATATTTGTCTAAGAATGAGGACTGAAAATTATACCACAAGAGCAAAGCGTATTGGAGAATCAAACTAAGATGTTTACCTTAGAGATCAGAAAATGATCAGAGGTAGCCACTGGGTTTATTACACATCCTCTACCAGAAAAGATCACAAAAAAAAAAAGAAAAATATTCAACTGTAATTAAAGGTAACTTGATGTCACCTTTGTCATAATCTACCACACAAGTCCCTTTTCTCAGCTGCACCAAAAGCTTAGTATTCTCTGAAATTGTGGTGGTGGAAAAAAAAGGCAACCAAGAAAAGTTACTTCCCTGTCCTCAGAATTCTAACTATGACCATACATCTGCATACAGACACATATATTTGCATACATATACATGCACATATGCATAGACAGATTTAAATTTCCTCAGATGCTAGAGACAGAAAGACTACGTTATATATCTATATATTTTCAAACTGGAAGAGGGTAAGAAAGCTTTTTTTTTTTTTCAATCAAACATTAGCTCATTACCGGCTGGATATGAGCCGGCAGTGTGCGCTGGCAGCCCAGAAAGCCAACTGTATCCTGGGCTGTATCACGAGAAGTGTGGACAACAGACTGAGGGAGTTGGTTTTCCCTCTCTCCTCTGCTCTCATGAGACCCCAGCTGGAGTACTACTTCCAGCTGTGGACTCCTCAACATAAGAAGGATATCAACTGGTTAGAGCGAGTCCAGAGGAGGCCCCGAAGATGATCAGAGGGCTGGAGCCCTTCCCCTATGAAGAAAGGCTGAGAGAATTGGGCTTGTTCAGCCTGGAGAAGAGAAGGGTCCAGGGAGACCTTATAGCAGCCTTCCCATACATGAAGCGGGCCTACAAGGAAGCTGGAGGGGGACTTTTTACAAGGGCTGTAGTGAAAGGATAAGGGGTAACAAGTTTAAATTGAAAGTGGGGATATTTAAATTAGATATCAGGAAAAATCTCTTCATAGAGAAGGTGGTGAAGCACTGGAGAAGGTTCCCAGAGAAGTTGTGGAGGTCCCATCCCTGGAAGCCCCATCCCATCATCACCCAGGCTGGATGAGACTTTGAGCAACCTGGTCTAGTGGAGGGTGTCCATGTCCATGGCTTGGGGGTTGGAACTAAATGGTCTTTAAGGTCCCTTCCAACTCAAACCATTCTATGATTCTATGTAAATATCTATGCAAGGCTCTGTCTCATCACTATTTGACACTTCTTTTATAAAGCATATTGATAGATTTTAATAAATGTATTCAAACGTTACCACATTCTTTGTTAAATCACTTTTCTCTGACTTCTTTTTTGTCTCAGTGGAAAAGGAAAAATACATCAATGGTTGTTTTTCCACCACGGGGACTCATATAAACCCAAACATATTGAAGACAGTTTTTCATCACCTTTCTCACTGTAACATTTAACATTTTTGTTGTTCAGTATAAATCAAAATCTGAAAAAGAAGCTTGTTTTTCTTTAAAACTAATTTTTTCTCTGGAACCTTTGACAAAAATGCCAAGTTGGACAGTGTCCTTGATGTTAGTTTTCTCATCAGATGGAAAACAGATCACCTCTTATAAAATTGTTCTGACAAGTCTATTGCAATGTCAGCTTTTCTTTCTGCAGCTTTATTTTGAGAAAGATGGTTTCCCCTGAATGCATGTTCATTTTAGAGGGCTCTAATTTCAAGAATGCTTAGAAGTTCCTCTCTTTTCAGGCTGCAGGCTCTGACAACTTCTGAGGAGTATTTGCATATACTAGTTAATGGGCATGAATTACAGACAATGAATTACAACTTGCTGTTCTTGCTTCTGCAAGTCATGGTTGATATTTTGTTTAAAAAAAACCAATTGAATTTGCAAGTTTAAGGAGAAATATAAAGTACCATCATATGTAGTATTTTCTTCAGCATTTCCTAATGTTTATCTGAAAACTGAACCACAAATAAGTTTTGCATCAAATGTAGCAATAACATGAAACATTCTAATAAAAAATACATCGTGCATATGTTGTGTATGTATGTCTATTATACAATTAAAGAGAAGAACAGAGACTAATGTAACAAAAAGGTCTTCTGAAAAACATTGAAAATATTATTTAAGGACTGGTTATTAAATAGCAATAATACAACATGTGCATACAAAAAATCTTTAGAGGGAATACTTTATAACAAAGTCACATTCACAAAAGAAGTTAATAAACTTGCTAGAGACATTTCATGAAATTAGTTGTTGTATTCAGAGAAGGAAAATAAAAATATTGTGGTTTTTACCCATCTACACATATAACTCTGGTGATATGTTTATATCATAGCAGATGTCTATAATAAACTTTAAAAACACACAAATCATTTATGACAGGCATGTTAACATCAACTGTGGCCCACTCAATAATGCTAAATTTTCCACAGAACTTTTACACCACAGTTTTATATTGTATTGATAGAATTCAGGCCTTGCTGGTGGATGACTCTGTGTGTATGGTAATGTGGTCATAATGATTTTCATCTAATATTATTAAAATATCACATTTTATAAGGAAATCCTCAAAAAGACATATTCTGGAATAATATTGAATAAGCATTGTGACAGCATAAAAGATTGCCCCAGTTTTAAAAATGCATTATTATTTTATAAGGCAGTCCCACTCTGTCCAACTACTAAGTAGAACAGATGTGGTGGAAGAAGGAGTTTGACAGATTGACACATTTCTGACCCTTTCTTATGTATTTCCTTAAATGAAGCTGTAATTATTATGCATGTTGCAGGTTATGCTGATGAGCTGATAGAGGAGGTTGTCAAATTATACAGCACACAATCACTCAATGACACAGTGGAAGAAAGAGTGGAGCAGGATTTCCAAATCTGTCTACAATGCATAAGCTTCCAGACAAAACGAGCATTCTGGAAAGCCATATGTCACACTTAGGCAAATTAGACATGCATATGTTGTGGACAAGAAAACACCCATAAAAAAATAAGGAGATGAACTGTTTGTAAATTATCAAATGGGATCCAGATCAATCATTCTGTACAAATGAGTGAGAACTAGGAAGATATACAGTCCAATTTCCAAAAGGATACAACCAATTCTCAAGTGGCTACCATTTTATACTCTTTGTGTGGTGAAAAGAGAAAGTCACATAATGTGAAAACCCTATTATTGAATCCAAGGCAGATAGCACCTTAACAAAAAAAAAAGCTGACAAAAGTCAAACAGAAATATGAATGTGGTTTTTAATAATTTAAAAAATTATTATTTCCGAAGGCCCACAAGCCACTTCACAACTAAATAAAGATCAGAAAGCACTGATGCTGGCACATCAGTCATGATAACTACCAACCAAAGAATAACTAGCTAAACCTTTATTCCACCTGGAAACTTATTGGTGTATTATAAAATCAACCAATTTATACAACAGAGCCTTTGGGTGGCAGCACAGTCTACCATTTTTCAGTGATCCACACTCATGTTCTGCCTGTTTTGGGGTGTTTTCAACCCTTGTTGTGATCCATTTGATTTGGAATGTTCTTCACCCGGATGACATAAACAATCATGGTTACTTTCCCCCCCACCCCCCACCCCGTTTTATCCTGTGTTGTCTCTGTCTTCCATAAGGAACTGCACTTCCATTTCAAGGAATACAAAACAAAACCCATACAACCCCCAAACAAACAAACCAACCAACCCAGGCTCTCCAATCTCTTTGTGAGGCATAGATATCGCAATGATTTGTACAAGTGACAATACACTTCTTTGAGCACAACAAAACCGTGTCTGTTATCGGACCAAAGGTGGAGTGAAATCATTACTTCTTCACTGACTTACAAGTTTTTGATACTGTGAAGCTAATTCTCCTGAATTATCATGCATGTGTTCATGGTCATTCTCAAAATAACTCATTCTGGATATCTATTAAAGCCTATAAAAAACCAAAATATTCTCTCACCTTCTTCTAATTTTCTTGTTATCTCATTAGATCAGGCTTTTGATATATTATTGGGGTTGGGGGGAATGGGGTTGGGAAGATGGTTGACAAGGGTGGCTGAAAGAAGATCAGATAAGAATCTGAAATAAATTACTAATTGGAGTTCTACACTTAGTTTTGCTACAGCAAACTAAAGGACGTTGTCCAGTCTGAAGCATATAAAGTTTGAATGGCTTTTTAATACAGAAGACATATAGCTAATAGACCAAAATAAGAAATGTGTTACCTGAAAGATACACTGTATTTAATGCAAGAGTTATTGAAATCTAATAAATATGGGTACATGTAATAAACCTCAGTCAATAATTTGTTCCATGCTTAGAGGGAAAAATAAAGAAACAAAACCAAAAAAAGAAGCAGCCTTATGGTGAACATAAGCAGAAGAGAGTTATGTAGTGCTTAAAGCTAGAGGATGACAGGAATGACACTGCCTAAGTGGAATTTTTGATAAGAATAATGGGTAACGTGTGGCAGAAGATGAGCGAACTAGCAGCCTGGAAGAAATTGAGTATTTCACTTCAATACTTGTTTTCAGCTCAAACTTGAGAGAACACAAGGAATAGTAGTGAGTAACAGTGAATTTTTGGCTATGATAATGAACATGGGGTTGTTTGTTTATTTGTTTTGGTTGGTTGGGGTTTTCTTGCTGCACTTGCTTCATCAGCAGTGCCTGGAATGTTGCCCTGAGAAAAACAGAAAATGTTGTTGATGTTTCATATCCCTGTGGTGGAAAATGCAAAAACTTTTACCGACTTTGTTTACACAGGTCAGGTTTGTACAATGAAGAGGCTGAAAGGTAACACATTTTGTAGAGATGTGCTTCCTCCTCTGATGGGATACAGTTGAATCATCTGTAAACGCCTTTATAAAATTTCCACAAATGTTTCTCCAAATTATTAAGTAACAAGTAATGGGACACATGAAGCAGTACTCATAATTTGATTCTTTCTACATGCACAAAGTTCTAAACACCCCATAATCTCCATACCCATACTCCTTACTCCATAATGAAGGCCAGTGCGGCACAGGAAGGAGGGAAAGTGCAAGTTACTGTTTTGCCTAGAATTCATTTTTGTCTGTTATCTGTCTGGGTTTCTCAGAGATAACGTTTGACTTGCTTTTCTGTCTGGTTTTGCCTTACAACCTCTGCATGCAGAAGACAGTCAGACAGTACACTAAAAAAGCTAATGCTCTGTGCAAAACCACTATCTAGCCACACGTGAATTTTATTTTCTCCAAAGACATTCTTCTAAGTAATTAAAAACAATATTCAGGAATTTACCTTTGTTTTTCAGTATTATGAAACCGCCAGCATCATTCCTAAGTGTACCTTCAGGTCCACTTAACTGTGTCTTTGCACGAATAGCTCCAGGTCTACCGAAAGAAAGACACATTTTTATAATCAAACCTTGTGTTAGTCAAATATTTTTTAAGAACCTTTACTACTTGGAATTTTAAGAATGGGAGCTAACAGCTGCCATAATGACCATCAGCAAGCCATCAAATTACAGCTTTACAATCATCTGCCTAGGTACTTGGAGGAACTTTCTTAATTTCTATTTAATTAAGATAAAAAAGCATTTCTTGTTCTTATTTACTCTAAACGCTGCCTCGTGTCATAGGAAAGACACACATGTGGGTGTAGCTGCCTCTTTTTCACACTCTTAATGAATGTCCTGGCTTCTAATGTAGTGCAACATCTATGTTTAAAACCAAATATATATGGTTTTGTTTGTTTCTTTCTTTCTTTGTTTTAAAGAAGTAATTTCTAAGACCACGGTCTTCCGTTTGCTATCTTAGACATTTTCACCTTTAGAGAGAGCTTGCTCTAAGGAAGGTCCTAGGCAGGTTCCTGCTTTGGCTAGTTTAGGGCATTCTCACAGCAGGCTTCCAAGCTAACTCTTAAAATTATGCAAGGCAAGGGTTCTTTTGTGAATTTTACTATGAACTACTGAGAGCATACTTATTTCGTTGTTTGGATTCCCCAGGTATAAGAAGGCAAAAACTGTGTTAATGTTCTGCTGGTAATCAAGGTGCCTGGACACTTTCAGTCCCAAATACCCAGAGATAGTTGCATGAAACACAGAAGAGACAGGCAGTTTTGAGGTGAGGTTTAAATTATTATTGAGTTTGAGTTCTTTTAATACACTGACTTACATAATTGCTTGTATAATGTTTCAATAGATGAAAATAAAAGGAAAAATTTTAAGACACTGTAATTAGCTTCTGAAAAAGAATTTCAGAACTTCAAATGATAAATACTTCATGACTTGTAGCCTTTAAGGCAAGATGTGTTATAATTTCCAGAAGAAGCTCTAGTTAAATTATCTGTTGTTGTGAACTGAAAATTCCTCAATATCAGGTACAATATATGTATTAAGTTCTATGGAGAAGTTCATATCAGTTCTTTTCAGACATAAACTCTGAGAATATATGAGATTGTGAGAACATGCAAATGTCATGCATATCTTTTGGGGGAATTAATATTTTCAATCCTTCAAAATTTTCAAGTCTTCAGCTAATAAAAATATTATTTGAACTGCATGGATATCTCTAGTACTATATACTAAATTAGATCATGATGTCTCATGATGCTCATGAGCATCTGTTTAGGTATATTTCAGTCCATATGGATTCAGTCCAAAACTCAACAAAAGGTAGATACAGCACTTGAAATGAAAGCACACATTGTCTGCAAAAGCTCAGCAATTTTATGTGCTGGAAATGAATTTTGTCATATGTAGCTCAATACACATAAATAAAACATGCAAAGGCATTATAAATTACTCATTAGCCTACAATAAGAAGAATATGTCCTCCTTATATTCAATAAACCTTGTAGCCTTGAAAAGAGGACAGTTATAACATGTCTACCAGGTGTTCTAAAATCCTAGGGGAATGAACTTCTTTGGTGTGCTACTTACTACCTTTGTGATGTACACTTAGGTGTGAAAAAAGACAGTGAAAGGAGATTCATCTCATTTCAGGTATTTAAAATGTAAAATATCTGTCTCTTGACTGTAAATGTGATCTAATCCACCAGGCAGTCACATTAATCCCACTCCTAACATGAGCACCATTACAAGATATGTCTAGTACTCACTGAAATATTTCTCTTCTTCTAGGTACTCTAAGACTACAGCTCAGGCAAATATCAGGAGTAAGACTATCTACTTTCATTTACTGACCATTCAAGAAAAAATAGTCTGTTGAACAACTCCCCTACTAGATTCTTGTGATGACAGCATGGCTCAGATAAGCACCAATTCTGAAGCAGTATTACTCATCGTCCATTCAAAAAATTAGAATGTATCCCTATGGAAAATAGAAAATGAAAACTCCTAGACTCTTCTATTTTATCTTTAAATATTTATGCTAATGTAAAAAAAATTTGGTTTTCAGTGGTCACTGTGTGTTGTTTCGCTGGTTTTCTTCCATACATAAAACGATCAGAGGTAGTTATGTATAGATAAAAAAACCCTAAAAACTTCTTGAACAATTCGGTCTTTGCCACAACTAAATGAAGAAATCATCTAAATATGCAGGTATGGTATTGATTTTATATGTGTTTTCCTTATTTCTGCTCATGGCAAGAAAAATAACACATTACTTGTTAATTGAAGAAGAAATTGAAGAGTCATTGTACACTTACCTGTACATTTTCTTCCTCAGATTTAAAGATGTATCTCCACATCCATTTCTCCTAAACAAAAAATCTAGTCAATATTGGACTGTGCCATGAGAAGTCTTTATAAAAACATTGTGGGATCTTGAAAGAACTGAAGGAATCAGACTCTGAATGTGCTGAGGGGTACAAATAAATGGTTGATATAAGATTTGCCCTTCAGGAGCTATACCTACACTGGGAATAATAATAACAATCATGATCATAAAAACCGTGTAAAGAGTTGACAAACATGATGTTACTGCTATTAAGAACAAAAATAATAAGTCACAATATAATCTCATTTTACAGCAGTTATTATCACAGTCATAACCTTTTTCTACTTCCTCACTTTTTCTCCTTCACGTAGTATACCCCATTCCACATATACAGTTCAGCTCAGCTTAAAGCTTCAATTTAATCTTCTATCTTGTAAATAATTCTGCATCTGCAAATAGTTGCATCTTCAATTCATTGTGAATGTAAATAATGTCAACATTTTAAAAGCTTGATGCTGGTAATTTTAAAGAAAATTATTTCTTCCCAAAATCCTTTTTCATTTTTTCTCTAAATCCTTTTTAGGTTAGGGTTTAGGCTGAGTGATATGATTTTCATGCGTAATAAGATTTTTAGACACACAAGAAAGAGCAAAGTTGTGTTTACTAAACCAAAGGCCCCTTGTCAACTCAGACAAAAGTCCACCTCTATTTCTTTTCTCGTCAGCAATCCAATACAGTTATTTATTGCATCCTGGCTGATTTCTCTATCGCTATTAAAATATTGGTGAGTGAGCTGATGTGCTTTACAAGCATGTCCTTCTAGTGTCCTTTGACTTATTCCAGGTCTTTGAGCTAAACCACTCAATTTTTCCTATGAAAGAGATGCATAGGAATTTTCTTTAATCACATTGAATAAGCTAAACTTAATGTTATCCACAACCTTGTTTGAACATTTCTGAATTTTGATACTCTTTCTGCTACCTCTTAATATCACAGAATCATCGGACTGCTCCACCTTATGTCTAACCTGTCCCTTTACAGCAACCATCAAGTGTTTCTTTAGAAGATAACAAATACATTACACTGTTTTACAAGAAGCAGTGTACTTCTAAATTCTTGATATTAAGTTTAGCTTGTTCAAAAGAAGTTAACATTGGATACTCACAATTCTATTTGCCTTTTGTGGTGCTCATTAATGATATCAACATTTAAATGATATTACTGCTGTTTTAAGGCAATTGTAGAACATCATTGAGACACCCAGACTTTTGTGTGTTTTTCTGTCTCAGATGTCCATTTTTGATAAAAGTTTTAGATGAAGTTGAATTTGTGTTAATTATTTTTCTCATTTGTTTTTTATTTTTTTAAAATATCTGTGAATTGAGAAGTGAATACAAAATGAATAATTAGTGCATGAATGGATCAAAAGCTTAGCCGCTAGTGTATATGTGATGTTTTGTTACGCAGGTTTTAAGTGTCTTTAGAGTAGCTTCATATAGAACTCTTTCCATGAATCCCTGAGTAATTTCTGATATTTTGTTAGCATTTCTTACTAAAATAGCAAACAGTCCAGCTGAAAAAAGAGGATTAATCAAAGCTACTGTTGTGGCTGCTCTGCTGGAAAAGGTGATCAATGAATTCTGTAGTGATAAGACAAATACTCATAAAATTAAAAATAGCTGACATCCCAATGCTTCCTATGACTCAAAGCTCCAAAGGTCTACAGGAGTTAACAGCTAAATGGTCATTTGGTGCATAAGTAGTAAAGAATGTATTAAATCTTATTCTACAAAAAAATCATGTATCACAATAATCATCTAGGATAAAAGAGGCAGAGCAAAACTCATAGGAAAAATATTACTAATGATACTTTATGCATCACTGAAAGCTGCTCATTATTACAGTTATAAAAGTGATATAAAAATAGAAATAGAATGCAATACATTTTATCTGTGATGATGGATATGTCACTAAATTAATAATAGTGCTAAAACTAGTAATAACTATTTTTGAAAAACATAGCCATACAGCTAAGCATGGGAGCAAAATCATCTATGTGTGCCTTAGTAATACTCCCTTTCATTAACTGTTAACCAACCAGATGATTTAGATGCTCTTATTACTTGATCAACTGATGCTACGCATGTATAGCAAACAATCAATATGTCTATAGGCTTAAAGACAAGCCATGCTGATCTAGAAGTAAAGCAATCTTCCTGCCTAGCTACATCTTACATTGTTTAGATATGTGTTTGTTCAACCTCTTGCTTGACCCTAAGAAATTACTTTGCAAAAACATATTAGGAAGACAAATATTTTTATCTATTAAGTAGTGAAAATCTCAGTATTTTCCATGTAGAATTTTGAACTCTGTCACTATATACAGATGAAATTATTAAAAGCTGCTGAAATCATGTCATTTCTAATCAAAATCTGATTTAATAAAGAAAAATTGGAAATAAAACAGTTTAAATGTTTATTTTAGTATTTTCTCAGTAGTTTTGTTTATTTTGAACCATTACTCCATTTTCGTATCTTCGTAAATTGAATTTTTACTAGGATTAAAAACAAGAGAAGGAAAATATTTTTAGAAATACCTTGTTTTGAATAAAAAATATTTAATTATATCCAAACCAAAATATTTCCAGGTTTTAATTTCACTTGGAAAATGAAAATATTTTTCACTTCTTCTTGAAATTGTCTGACTTTCAAGATGATTAATAAATCTGATGGAAATCAATTACAGCTATAGTTCCATTAATATAATAGATATTTGTGCATGTTTTCTTTTAAGTTTCAATCTAGAATTATAATTTTTAGGTGAGAATACTTTAGTTGTAAAATCAGACATTTCAATGTTTATTCAAGTCGTGTGTCCCCCACCCCAGAATCTCATAAATTATTAGAGGCAGGAGTAATTAAAAGGGGAATTTTAGAAGAGTAGTACTGACAGATGGCAAAAAATAGGTTATTTTCCTTGGTCTTGATGTCACGTGCTGCTGGTAGTTTCTTGGATGCTGCATGAAGTAACTGTGCTATGAAAGATCTCATCCTAATTATCCTCAAGATGAGAAGCAGGGATGAATTGAGCCTCAGTTTCATAAATGTATTTGTTATTCACTTGCATTTAGAAAACTTTATTGCATTTCTACAGACTGGATTGTTTTAGAAATAGATAGATAGAAATTAGATAGATTTAGAAATAGAATAGATCTAAGATTATTACTAACATTATTATCAAATTTTATCACATAATAAAAATTTTCTTTACCCTTGAATTAAAAGACAATACTAGACAACATATTCTTCTTTTCAAATACGTTGTTATGTATTTATAGAAAGTTTGGAATTCCTATTTATATCCAAATCCATGAAATCCACTTAATATTTATCTTGCTAGTCCTGCAAAATGAAATATGTTTTCTACTTGGCTTTTTCATTTGAACATTAATATTGCAGTAACATTTTAGGTAACATAATGATTACATTTCAGTTTGTCAAAATGTTTTTGCCTAATAAACACATTTTATATTTTTTAATGTCAGAAGCCTTCAATGGACTATCCATAAGACTGAACAGCTCATTTATTACATATTTTAAAATTCAGTTTAACTGCATTTTATTTACCCATGGGGCATGGGTGTGAGGGAAGAAGTAATATACTATGGTGTGACAAAATATACTGTTCGTACACTACAGGTAAAGCAGTGTTCTACCATTGGAAAGTTTTGCTGCTGAAAGTAATGACATCTAGAATTTGAAATAATGATTGTAATTCCAATACCTATGAAAATTCAGGGTCAAACTAAGGAGAAATTCATAACTGAAGAGCATAGCTCAAATAATGTATAGGAAGGACTATTCCAGTCATTTCCTCTTGACATGGGATATGCATATGCCACTGACAGGCAGATTCTTCAAACCTACAAATGTGTTGATCTCCCTACTGTTTTATGACAGCAGAGAGGCATAAAGCATTCTTACCCTTTTCCTACCCTGAGGATAGTTTATTACATCCCGGTGTCTTACGTAGATCTTATCTTTTCTTGTTAAACAATTTACCATGATACTGTAACAGTAAGAATATTTGCCTGAGGATCTTTTACAGCTGCAGAGGTTGAAAAGGAACTTTGTCAGAATTATTAGCATCATCTTCTCTTCAAAGTCCGAGTTCTTTTCAAAGAAAACAGTTCTCATCATCAGGGTAAGTGCACTAGAATTATATAAGGAATTATATTTTAAAAACACAAGCTACAAAACATTACTATATACATTGTGAATACTCCATCTGACTCGTGCTCACAGATGAAAAATCTTAAAGTGAATTAATTTACCCTTAGAATCTGAAACACAGTGGTGTCAGTAGCAAATGAATTCACAAATACATTATAACACACTGTTGTCATCCTTAAAGTATATGGTTTTGACACATTAGCAATAATAGCAGTAATAATAATTCTACTTACATGTAAAGTTTCCAACTGATTATTACTTCAAATTATAATTCTAACATATTCACTTACAAGAACTTGAATATGAGGCTATCCTTTTTAGGAGAGAGACATAAATATGCTATGGAACAGGATCTGAAGGGTGACAATTCCAATTTGGAGCAATATGTCTTTTTCAGCCATATTGTTTTTTATATGCAGAAGAAAACACAGGCACATGGGTATGTTATTTTTTTCCTCTTTTTAATTAGAAGCTGCTTCACAGGCAAGTAGAGAATGTTTGTTAAAAAAAACTGAATTTTTGAGTTCTTGCAATAGGGTAATGCTTACACAAGAAATCCAATACTCTGAACAAGGTCCTCAGTCACTGTCTCGAAGGTGAGAGGAATCTCTCTTACAAGGGTCCTTGGTCCTTGCACTGATGTCTTAGCTGGATTGGGTGAGGTTCCCCATGTTGCGGTTTTGCTCGGTTCTCAAGTTCTTGTAACCAGCTCATTTGTGCTCCTATATGAACACTCCAGAGCAGGCATAATCTGTTCCATTGCTAGAGCCTTAAACCACGTACAAAACAGCTAACTATGCCAACTGTATACAAAAGACTCTCCTACTTGACCAGGTCTGCATCTGGAAGAACAGTTTCTGACTCTTTACAAGTGTCTTATCTCTATATGATCTAGTCAATTCTGCAGTAGTAACCTCCTTGGGAGTCCTCAAGTAGGTCCAGCTTCTTCCCCAGGATTTTAATCAACACATTGAAATGCATAATTTAGCCTAGGCACTGCAGGTGCTGCTTGAGGGAGTCTTCAGGGCCATACAAAACTCCCACCTGGAATGCTCCTGCGTTCAATCCAATGCTTTGTTGCAAAAGCAGCTAGCACTTCAGCTTTCTCTCACAGCAGTCCATCATACAGCAGTCCCCAATTTCATCTATGCATATGATTAGATAACAAATTCTTGGATCACGTGGGGAAGTAATGTCCTAAGTGCAGCAGGTGTGCACGTAGTCACAGCCCTGATACAGCACTTTAACAACACAACCACCTGAAATTTCATTCGTAAGTCTCAGTAATTCCATGATTCTTGCCACAAATGCTATTAGAATTTCAAGTGACACTGGAAAAATAGATAATTTACCTCCCTATCCTTACAATAACAAGATCAATGAACTTAAACAGCTTTTACAATCTCATATAGGATCTCCAAAGTAAACTACTTAAAAGTTGCATTAGTATTCACAACTTTATTTGCTGTTTAGCTGAAAATTCTAAATAATTTCTAGTTTGTGAGTCTCTGAGTGCATTTAATGCTCACAGTTTCAACCCATTAACATGCTTTAATTTGAAAGCCACCTTGGTGATTAACTCTCTCCTTCAGACTACCTGAGATATCATCTTCAGTTTCAGCCTTTTCTTTAGCAGTTGCACCTCTGTGGACATCCTGTATATAGGCTAACAATCACCTCAAATTACCTATGATTTAACTTCCATTTTTCCTGATCTGTGTTAATCTGCACAATCTAGTGCATGGTTCTCCACTCACTCCACAGGTCATATGTCCCCATTAACTCAATCAAGGAGAAGGAAGAAGGGAAACCCTATGAACAATATATCTCGCTAATTCTACTGTGAAAATTGCCTTGAAAGCATATTAAAAGGAAGTTATATTATGAGTTGTAATAATTAAAACTCTAATACTTTATTGATACTCTTTTCCTATTATAGGCAAAATGTATTTTCCTGGCAGTAAATAAAATTGAAGTCAATATCTTGAATGGTTAATGGATCTGCAGCAACAGGATGTTTAACTTTTAGATCTATGACATTGATGTTTTAATCTTGAGGTTAGATACAGCATAGAAGAGGCTAATGTTATTTGTACATAGAGGTTGATTTTTAAGCAATTTGTCAATATCATGAAAATATTCTGCCAGAGTCTGTACTTTGAGGAAATAAAGATCGTCTGTGTCTGTGATGTTATTTCATCTGATACAATACTAAATAAATATTTTTAACCTTAAGATAAAATAAAACTTTGTGTGACACCTTGTATTCCTTCTGTTATTTTTGTTACTCCCAACTGGCTTTTTAACAGATTGAAAGTTTTCATTATACAAAAACCCATAAAGCTAATATTACACCACTTAAATAATTGCATCTATTCTCTCTACAATATGTGCACCTCACTCCTACTAGTATTTACATAAACAAGTATCAAGACAATAAGGTACACTTGAATGTACTTATCTGAAGTATGTAAACAGTAATAATAATTTTCTCACTGTGAATGGTGTATTTGGAGGATGCCATCTTATTTTCTTTTTGAAATTTCATTTAAAATATAACTGCATTTATTGGTCTGCTCTCGTGTATGAGGGAAAGCAAGATAGAGACTTGTAAAGAATTCCTTTCCAATTCTTTGGCGTTTGCCTCCGTCTTCTGGAAAATCATGTCAAGAATTGGACACTATTAAGTCAGATAGAGTTCCATTAAAACAGTCATCAATATTAAGTAATTTCAGTTTTGCCTTGAGTATGCATTCATGTTTTAAGTAATTTTTTTCTGAAGATTTTGTTAAAGATGTAGCATTACCCTTGATCATACCTTTCCCTGACTTCAAATTACAGAGGATTTTGGTCATTTTCTGGTTTGATGTGTGACTTTCCCTTGCAGTATTATGAAAGCATGTAGTCTTTCATGGTGGTGTACAACTTCTCCTGATGGGAAGGACAGTACAATCTGACTGAAAACAAACTACAAGTAAAGCGATCTACTTCCATTTCCAAAAATATAAACCTTTTTTTTTTTTTTTTTTTTTTGTGCTTGTTTGTTGGGACTGTTTTTTTCCCTTGTAGAAAACTTTTTTGCTTCCATTTCCATGTTCAACTTACGTATGTCTGGTTTGTTTACTACAAATTGTTTCTAGAAGGAATTGTGCTGTACTGCCTCTGGTACTGCCCCCCATGTCTAGTACAATCCATCTTTCATTTCACCTAGGTTTGCCCTTTGCTGCAATAGCAAGTCTCTTAGGTGGTGAATTCCACTGAAGGAACACTGTTTTGTCACAGGCCACGGATCTTCAACAAAGCTTTCAAAGGCAGGGTAAGAGTAAGCTGCTCTGTGATGATAAACTATAGCTGAGAAGAGCGTTGCTTGAGATTCTGCCTTAAACCTCCCCTTTCTTCTCCCTTTAGACATCCTGCTCACAAAATTTTTTCCCTGACAGAAACACAGAATATAAGTGGTGCTTGACACACTGAGAAAAAGCAGAGCAAGTCCTGTGCCTGTACTTGTTATACTGTGACATATGGGGCTTTCTGCTCCATGGAAGAGTAGGTCATGCTGCCTCTGGACCATAGGAACACCTAGAGCCACTCTGCTTCCAGCATCAGACTGCCAGGCCTCTCCCAATACAGACATGTGAGAGCAGGGTGAGCTGAGAGCAAAGTTTCAGAGTGGTGCTTGAAAATAGTTAAAACATAGAAACTCTTTTCTCAGAGTGTTTGCTAGATACTATTTTATGCTAAATATGGGCTTCACTGTCGCATATTAACTACTGCTTTTTTATTTCTGACAGTGAAACATTGTCATTGTCCTTAATCAAAAGGAGCTAGTGAATGAAGGAAAACAGACACAGTGAGCAGCTGTGCCGTTCATGATGTTCTTCCTGTTCTTGTGTGAAAATACAAACACATTATCTGAATAAAATTAGTGATATTGTTAAGCAAGCTCTGATAGTGGTAGGGAGACACAATGATGCAAGGGAAGCTCACTCAACATGGCATAATAGCCTTTATAGTCAGTTCTGAAGGATCCAACTGCCTGTCGCTTCAGCCAGCAAAAAACATGTGCAACCAAATCCCATTTTACTTATGTATGACTTATATAGGATTATTCTCGTAACATAAGGATTGGTCTAAAAGATGGTTGTAAAATAAAGGGTTTATCATGGATGCACTTCAGAAAAGTTAACATTTTGTTTGAAAAAGTATCTTAACCTAAACTCTTTGAGACAATCCTTATACAGCATAATCAAAAGGGGTGCGGGGTGGAACTCAATTCTGTAATTTTTGTTTAAATAAAAGAAAAACTTCAGGGTTTTTTCCACATAGGTTTAACAGAAACAAAATAGATCTCCAGTGTATGGCCAGTTCTATCACAGGGCACTTCCATGTCTTCCAAGGTAGGTATGATTAAATGTGGAGGTTAATAATAAAAAGCTGACACTGGACTACAATAAATATGTGCATTAAAACTATATGCAGTAATTTACATTTAATTTTTAGCTGTATAATATGAAGTATTCAAAGAACCTGCCTTGTGGATTACCAATATTTCCAGTGTAACAATCTATGCACACACTTTTGAATAACATTACAACTGCAGAAAATCTCTCTCTGCTACTTACGCTTCTCCTGGGTTGCTTACTTTTGTATAAATATAGCAAACAGTTCAAAGGATAAATTGTTTCCTTTCCTACACATTGCTTAAAATAACAAAATGTGCTTTAGACTTGATAAGGTACAGTATTTCCTATGACTCTAAATGTGGAGGTTTGGGTTTGGTTGTTTTTTTTTTTTTTGCTTATAGTAATTTTTAGCTGTTGAGGTATAATGTAACAACATAAGCTAAAAGTAAAAAAGCACAAATGAAGATACTTTAGTAAATTACCATTTTTTGGTCATATTGACATTATTCTATATTTTAGGCATGAAAAATCAAATTAAAATCTTGTGGAAGGTAGTAAAACTGGAGGTTTTTTTATTATTTCAATAGCAACATAGGTATCTACACTAATATGATTGAACTTCATAATGCCTTCAGCTCATCCACATCTATGGAAATTATTGAAAAGTCATCTGAGATGTGAATTTAAAATTCATGGCTCCTTAACACTAAATTTTCATGGAAAATCTATAAAGAATACCGTTTATCTGCTGAATTTTCTTTAATCAAGAAAGCTAATCCAGAATTAATAGCCTAAATAGCAAAATATGAGCACGAATGGCAAGATCAAAACAGTGTTGTAAGCAATAACATCATATTACTTCCACCTCAGTGATAAACACTGGTGATAGTAAACTAAACACTCTATCTGCACACTGGCACTGAAATACAATTTCTCTGCTTTCACCCTTATTTTTTTAATATTGTGTAATAACTTATGAAGTTAGCCAACAACACCAGCAGGCATGCAAATTTTGTGAGGGAATCCAAAGGAAGAGAGCTTGTGAAACAAAGTTTTCCACTTATAGCAAAGGCTTTATCTTCACATATATACCCGCTGATAAGAATGTCTCCTGTTACACCTGCAGAAGCTTCTGGTGCATAGGCAATGAGATTCTGCTCTCCATTATGTAGATCATTTGCACAGGCTGTTTCTCTAACACTGAAGGACATGAAGACACCTTGTATCGGGTAAGCTTCTATCTGGAGTTTTCTAGGAAACACGTGGCAAACCATTAGATGATGGTGACAAGCATTTGTAATTATGGGAATTGTGTAGCACTCAACCAGACTTCCAAGGAGATGTAAATGAGCTGGCTAGTGAAGGAACAACAAAGGAGAAGGTACTGTATGAAGGAACAAAGAAGGAAGAAACTTAGGCTAGTCTTAATGAGAGGCAGGTCTTTCCCACATTTCCATTGTTGAAATCAACAAATTATTTGGTTCTGGGGTCATGGTCCCACCTTGATGTCAGAGAGAAAGCAAAGAGAACTCCAAAGCCTGTCATGCTCATGGTCACCATACTCAGGAGATGAAGGGTAGAGGCTCACATTTGACTAAGTTCTGGGATGATGTGCTACCTCAGGCAGGTGCTGAGACAGCAGCTCAGGTGCTCTGATAGCAGATCCTGCTCCACCTCCACTCACTGGCTACTACCTTGTGCTGTTCACTCATCTGAACATTGACAGTGCTTTTATTTGCCACCTTCATTTTTAGGTTCAAATTATATTTATGTCTGTTCTTACTCTTATTACAGTATAATACCTTCATGAAAAATTTAAGATGCCTGAGTATAAATAATTAAATAATGAAGCATCAGAACTACCTCATTGTTTATGTTCATAAATAATATTTAGTTGCTAGAAAAGATGTTTAGCTTCTTCGAGATCTTAACTGATTTCTCTGCTGTTTTGGGACAATCAAATACCTTCTTCCCAACAGTGGAAGTAAAATGGCTGTGGGACGGGAATAGGAAACTCCATCTTTCATTCCAAAATTGGTTGTGTGCTGATGAGAATGCCAGACTCGCCAATTGCAGTGCCAGCTTCATTCTCTCAATTTATGGAAAAAGGGTGATATAGGAAGAAGGGAGGGTTTTTTTCGAGTTCTTCTCTATGTTTTCTAGTCTTAAACTGTTTCATGTAAGATGAATAAACTATTTTTTAGACCTCTGACTAGAATAAGTAAAATATCCAGTAAGTACATTAAGTGTCCTTGACTTACACAGACTCAGGGTAAATGGAATTTAGCATGGAAGTACTCAGTTGTGAAATCCAGATATTTTTCTAAAAATGGTTAGGCTAAGGAACTTAGTATACAAAGCATTTTCTATGTACAAATGGTGTATATATAATAGTATTGCGGAAGCTGCAGGGAAACCTTTATTATTAATTCAAGAAGACCTTATGGATTTTATTTTGTTGTATTGATTGAATTCTTTCATTTTCAGAAATGCCTCTGTCCTTACAAAATGTATTATCATTATGGCATTGTCTTTCATAGCTATCTTATAATGTATCCCTTTACACTCTTCTCCACTTTTTCTAAAATGTCAGTTTTTCTGCTTATATTTTGTTTTATTTCATCTTCAATCTATTCTTTTATATTTGTATAATATTTTCATTGCTACTAGCAATGTTCTTTTACTTTTTTTTACCACAGTCTTTTTATTATTTAATCACTACAGAAGACAGGGTTTATACCTAAGAGCTGTTTCAATTTTTACTTGCCTATTCAGATAAAGATTCACTGCTTTCACTGAAGTGAGTAGGCATATAAACACAGTATTCCCACTGCTTTGCTGGCTCTAGTATCAGACAGGGTTGAAAGAGAAATACTATGAAACAAATAGGAGCCACCAAAAAAAAAAAAAAAAATCTATTTTGCCTACTACCCCTGAGAATGCAGCTTCAAAGCTATATCAGTACAG
Source organism: Rhynochetos jubatus (assembly GCA_027574665.1). Taxonomy (NCBI): domain Eukaryota; kingdom Metazoa; phylum Chordata; class Aves; order Eurypygiformes; family Rhynochetidae; genus Rhynochetos; species Rhynochetos jubatus. The sequence goes on from CM050652.1 coordinate 18,884,507, forward strand.
TCGCTGTTCTTGGAAGTCACTAGTGAGTGCATGGACCTCTAGAGAGCCAGAATTCCCTCCTTATTCAGATTAAACCAAAAAGTATTTATAAGGTACCCTTTGGATTACATAGCAGAAACATCTGCTTAGTTTCATGAGCAGGAGATTATTGAGGAGATTATTTGATCAATAAATAATCAAATCTGTTTAGCATTAGGTAATATCTCTACTGTCAGAGAGAATTACTGATTCTAGTCAGTTTCAGTGGCTAAAGGGATAGTTTGGCCAGTGGGTTTGTAGATAAATAAGCCCATCACTGAGAAGACTGTAAATCACTTTCTTTAATCAGAACAAGGCTGCTCCACATTGTATGGATACCTAGATAACGAGTCAGCTCCTCATCCATCCCCAGGTGGGGTTCCACACACTCCAGCTGGTCTCTGACATAGATAGCAATACCCCCTCTACATCTCCCCTGCCTGCCCTTGCTAAAGAGCCTGTACCCTTCCATTCTGATACTCCACTCTGATACATCCATCCCACCATGCCTCCACAATGCCAATGAGATCATAGCCCATCATGTGTGTGCATGCCTCTAGCTCTGGTTTGTTTCCCATGCTCTGTGCATTTCTATAGGGGCATTTAAGATGGGCCCCCAACAAAGTTTCCTTGCTGACCAGAGCCTCTAGAATTCTCTTGTCTTGTTTGCCAGGTGCTCTCCTGGTGACCTGTGATTCTTCTCCAGGCTCTGGGAACCTGTTGGTGGCACTGGTGGTTTTGTCCTTTTCCCCCTTCGAGCCTAGTTAAAAGCTCTCTCAATGAGCCCCACCAATTCATAGGCCAGAAGCCTTTTTCCCTTCAGACAACTGCACCCCATCTGTCACCAGCAGGCTTGGTGCCTTGTAAACCTCCCCATGATCAAAAAACCTAAAATCCCACCATTGGCACCAGCCTCTGGGCCACTTGCTGGCCAGGTGTGCTTTCCTGTTCCTTCCAGTATCACTTCCTGTCACTAAAAGGATTGAGGAAAACACTACCTGTGCTCCCAATCCTGCAGCCAATTACTCTGGAACCCTGAAGTCCCTTTTGATGTCTTGGATTTCTCTTCACAACCCCATCACTGCCCACCTGCACAACCAGTGGTGGGTAATAACTACAGGACCATAACAGACCAGGGAGTTTTCTGGTAATGTCTCTAACCCAGGTCCCAGGGAGGCAGCAGACTTACCTGTGCAATGGGTCTGGTCAGCATATCAGGCCCTCTGTTCCCCTTAGGAGGGAATTGCCTACAATGCTGATCCTCCTTCTTTCCTTAAGAGAGGCAGTCATAACACATGGGGCTGATAGAGTCATTCTCAACAGCTGACCGGATGGGCCTTCCTCTACCTCATCAATTGCCTGGCCCTCAAGTTGCACAGCCTCATATCTGTACTGCAGGGGCAGTTGGGAAGGGGAAGGAGGGCAGGAGGAGATTTTCCTACCTCCCTGAGCAGGGACCTGTTTCCATTATCCTCCCTCTCTTAGGTCCCTTCCATCTTACTGATGGGAAGAGGATATGGGATCCATTGCTGGTTGTGGAACTTCCATCTGCTGCCTTTGCCTCATGGAAGGTAGATTGGTGGAGCCAAAACCTCTCTCCTCACACTCCCTGATAATCTTTGGCATTTCCACTTCTTCCTTCAGCTCTGCCACAGGCTGAGCAGATCACAGGGGCTGTCCCTGGTGCACCTCAGGTATCAGTGACAGGCTCAGGCACTCCCTGCAGCCAGAGACCTGGACAGCTGCATACCTGAGTGGGAGCATTGTCTGGGTTGCTGCATTCTTCCTAGTCCAAGTGGCCACCATGGCTGGGCCCTACACCTGGCTGGCAAAATTCCAGGCCCTCACCCTATTTGCCTGGCTCCCACCCCCCGGGGGCTGCTCTTTTATGTGTTGGGTTTGGTGGCTTTCACCCTTGTCCTCACCCACACTGAGGCAGAGCTGCCGCTTGTCAGCAGCTCGTCAGTAGCTCATTCCTGCTCCAAATGGAAGGTTTGGGGGGGGCTGGTTCTACCTCCCTCCCCCTCTCTGCCCCATGCTTTTGAATGCTTGTTCCCTCGCGGATTTAGCCACGGTTTTGCCAATTCAGGAAGGGTCCTCTGACTCGCTCCCCTGCTTCGGAGCCCTTCGTCTCAGTGACTTTTGTAAAACAAAACAAAATAAAAAAACTTTTAACACAGCCAAACTGAAATGTGTGGTGTTACACCAGAGGTAAGCCTAGCCCAGTGCCTTTAACAGTTATTTGCTTAAATTCTGTACTGCATGGCCTGATAGACAAGTCGTCCCAGTAGAAAACATGTTGGACAGCAGCTGCATTCTCTCAGTCATTTGCAAGGGGAGATGAGTGGACTGTGTCCAAAATGTTATTCTGCAGCTGCAACAAGATGGGGTTTGCTATTTAGCAACATGACATTTTGAGTGTTCGTTTTCATCTTTTCCTTTTGGTAGGTTACTCCTCCCATGAGATTACTGAGCTGACTTCCCAGCAATTCCTAAATGCCTGAGTATCTGTATAGCATTTCACTATTTGCTGTGAATGACAGCTGATAGTAATTCTAAACAGTGAAAATGAAAATATGAGAGGAAAACACTACATTGAAATGTCCAGAATGCAACTTTAATTTAAAAGATGATTTGTTATAAGACTATTTTATTTGAAATTATACTTTCTACAATTTCACTCTGAGTGACTCTTTTGGTTTTTATTTCAGATTATGAGTTTATCATCAAGCATTCTTTCTGGGGAGAGTCAATGAACACTGCGGACAGAAACTGCAACACTGTGGAAATCTTATGCTAGTAAGGAAAAAGAAGTTCAGCTTGTATTGACTTTTCAAATATGGTAGGCTGTTTCGACTGAAAGTCATAAAGAACTGTAGTATTATATCTTTAAAGTGGAGATTTCTCAGCTTCTGCTGTTGTAATGTTTGACTTTAAATTAACATCTATCTATAAATACATAAAATATTTATGTAGTGAAAGAACCTCAAATGTCATTATCTCAGATATTATTCTGTGGTTACAGCTACATCACTAGGTAGAATTACTTTTCAGGTAATCCTTAATCTAAAATACAATAATTCATCTAATATAAATCTCAATGCTGTATCATTTTGCTATTCTGTGTGATCTCAGAATCTTCACTGAATACATATGTGAGGTTGACCCATAACTCTTCTTCATTTCTCAGCTCACTGTCTTTTTCTATTGTGTTGTAACTCACTTGTGAAACTCAGGCTTTCATCAGAAGTCTCTTATCAGTAACTCTACAGTCTTCTAGACCTTGATCCTTCTTTTCATTTCTATAGCTCCAAAACAGACACAAATGGCTTTGTAACCTATTTCGTCTCACATTTCTTTCAGGGAATTCAGGATACTATGAATAATGTCTATATTATGGATAGTAATGTAGATGTGGAAGAAAAGAGCTCACCTCTCCCTCTTATTTTTTTCTCAGAACTACACTCCTCAAATGGCATAAAAGCTTCTGTGTAATGTTGTGTGTATAGAATGGATTCTAGGAGTGTTTGCAGGTGCAGATAGAGTACTTACTAGAAAGCAACAGGCCAAACAGAGGAAATGCACCTGTTGAGAAGCAGGTTGCCTGAAAGTTTCCCGAGGACTGATGAGCTCTGGGTTAAGTAGACTTGTTGACTCTTAAGGAACCTATAAACTGAGGACAGATAGAGTCTGCCATATCTTCACAAGTCCACTAGCGTAAATGAACAATAGCAATGGATTGTGTAACTCTGATCACCTCCAGAAGTGTCTGATATATGGAAAAAGATGACAAGTTTATACATGACCTGAAGAAACAAAGTGTCCTCTGAAGGACCTTTTGAACACTAATCTAGAAGCTACTGGTGTGTAAGTACAATCCTCCACTTCCGAATACTGAGTTGGAGTTGGCCTCCCATTTGTTGTTCCAACTGCATAACTATGAATGAATGTGTGACTAAACTCTGTAAGTGAATTAGTAAGTATGCTGTGCAGTTTTCTGTTACAGATTCACAGAGTGTTAGAAGTAGGAAGGGACCTTTAGAGATCATCCAGTCCAATCCCCCTGCCAGAACAGGATCACCTAGAGTAGATCACACAGGAGTGTGATCACATTGTCATTGTTTAATAATCACATTGAAACTGTTTAGAAATACTGAGTGGGTGGGGAGGAGACACATCATAAACAATCTTTTTAAATAAAAGTGGATTAACATTACAGATTTCAGACAAATGTCTGTGATTCTGAAGGGTGTAAAACATTTATCAGGATTTACATCTCTGCAGAAGTGCATGATATGAGCTGCAGCAGTTCAAAATATAACATCAGGGTTTGTGCTGGTTTTGGCTGGGATACAGTTAATTTTATTCATAGTAGCTGGTAAGAGACTGTTTTGGATTTGTGCAAATGACAATCAAAAGGAGTGGCTTCTTTGAGTAGCTTAATTTTGCTCTCTGAAGTTCATTTCTACAATGGACTTGTTAGTGAAGAGTAGTATCTTGCATTCTAGATGTGTGTACTAGGATGGAGTTTACTGACTCTTAATGGAGGTCTACTGGCTCCAAATCCACTGTTTTACATTTCTCAGCAAGAAAAGGAAAAAGTGCTTCCTATTTAGCTGATACAGATTGCAGAAGACAGTCAAATTGGCAATCACACTTCTGAATTCTCCAGGGACAGTTGTTAAAGCTTTACTCATTTAGACTGTTGGAGAGGTAAAACCTAAAGCTACAATTGTAGCTAATTGAAACTCTACATATTCTATATGGAAAATTAAATATTTCAGTAGAAAGAGAATGAAGCTGAGAAAAGCAGAATTTTCCTTGCTCATCTGAACCTGGAAATCTAAGCAGTGTTTGAGAGTCTAATATAAATCAATATTGTCTTCATACCAAACTCACTAGGAGCCTAAAATGTTCTTGAGATTTGTAGGAAATCCTGGGACCACCAGATACTTAGAACTCTGTGATCTAGTGCTGACAAAAGGACATGGTGCAGCATACCATCCTGAAGTAATGTTTCTCTGATTGATAACAGTGAATTAGAGGCTGATTTTCATTGCTGTGTCAAAGGCCAAAGAGATTTTTTGAGTATCCATTATAAAACTGTCAGTGATAATCAGAATCAATAATTGCATTAACATCTCTAGCTCTGTGACATGGCATATAGTTCATAGGGGTTGAAACATGCATACAAAAGTTCATCTAAACTTTCAGAAATCTGTTTGAACCAACTCTAAAGATGAAGCATGACACAGTTGAGGAGCCAAAACCAGCTTGTATAATTACTTTATGTACTTCTATCATAAAAGAGAGGTAATAGATAATATGGTAACAATCACCCTCCAACCCTCAGAATCAGTTAACATCTATTAGGGAAGACATTGTGATAACTGTGCTGGTATAGATCTACACCTGTAGTGGAAAAGTTAAAATATATACTTGTCAATATCTCATGCTAAAATATTGTTCTATCATCCACACTGCAGAGATATATTTGAAATACAAGGTACATGTGACAGGACAAACCGCTTCTTTTTAGAATATCTCCCAGTTGCAATGTTTAACTTAAAAAAAGAACATAATCTAATGAGTAGTGATCTAAACATGAAATATGACTTGTCTGAAATATGCCATTTACCATGTTCCTAGAAGAATTCTGTAATACTGCATTTGATGATCAAAAGCAGCTGCTAGATCCAAAACAGAAAAAAAGGAGTACCTTCAAATAAGAAAATCATAAATATAACTATTTTACTTTCAAGAACAGATTCTGTCATCAAAACAAAGACAGCCTATGAACTCATCACAGAGATATGGTTCAAATAATTCTTAAATTCAATGCTCATTTCTTTTCCAAACTGTATTCACAATTGCAAAACAATTGCATCTTATTATAGGCAATGGGGTGAAAATTAACATCTATATGCATTGGAACAAGGCAGATTTTGAACTCATAGCACTTATCAGGATTAAAGAAGACTAACTATTTGAATTACAAATCAGGAAAAATTTGCTATTATAATCGAGATGTACAAGCAACAAGTACTATAATGGTCTCGATAAGTGAAATTTAAAACCAATGAAAGTGTTTGGTTTATTTGTTTTCCTTTTTTATACTAAGAAATGAGTTGCTATGAATTAATAAGTACATCAGGAAAGCCAACATCTGAAGATCAATACATCAAACAAGATGTATTTCCACGCAGAGTTTAAAGTGCTTTCAAAAGGTACTGTAGCCCTCCCTCTCTGGGTCACTTTTTCTGTATACCTTTCACTTCATGCAAAGAGGTTCCACAAAGTTTCTTTAGACACAAGTTGGAAGTATAAAATAGATATCTGTGGCTAACACACATGATCAATAGTAAAGACAAAGGAGTTACTTCAATAAAGTAGTGGAAGGGTCTTTGCAAGCTTGTCAGCTATCAGTCAGGTCAAAGAGGTCAGTCTTCACTGTTCCTTTGCATGGGCTGATACTCAGTGCTGCTGAGCTCCTGTCTTCTGACTCACTGTTTGTTTGGATTTTATATATTTACATGTCAGTGTTTTTTCCCTTTTATCCTTGAACAGATAACTATCCCTGTATCAGCAGTCTTACCTCTCATCTTGCATAGCTGTGCTGGGTTTAGTCAGGAATGAGTTAACTCTCTTTACCGTGGCTGCTATGAAGCTGTATTCCTGGGTGCTGAGAGAAGTACTGATAAGTTCTTAGCTGGCGCTGGGGAATGCCTGTACTGAATTCAAGGTCTTTCTCTGCTTCTGATACTGCAGCTGCATTCCCAGTTCTCTCTGTCTCACTACAGTCAGAGTAGGGGACACACAGTTCAGACAGCTGACCCAAACTGACTGAGGAAGTATTTCAATCCATAGTATGTCATGCTTGGGGGATAGCCAGGGAGGGGTCTGGGAGCCTTTACTCTCTCTTTTATTTTCTTGCTCGTTGACTTCCATACACTTGCTAACACTCTCCCTGACTTCTGCATTAGCTGCTTTGCTAACTCCTGTGCTGGCTCATTGATGAGGGAGTTGGTGGGTTTGTTTAGTTTTCCCTGTTGTGCTATCACTGATATAGTTAGCTCGGAATCTGCTGCAACTGCTCTCAGGCTCCAACCCTCGGGCTGCCGCTCTTGGGCTGTAATTGCTTTTGGGCTGCTGCTCTCGGGCTCTATGGGTCTGACTCACTTCTCAGCATCTTCTCTGCATTGGTCAGTGGATGGTGAGTAACTGTATCATAATTGTATCATATGTTTTATTTTCTATTATTTTAATTATTTTTATTAATAGTATTTGTATGTATTAATTTAGATTCAATTAGTAAATAGTCCTTATCTCAATTTTATGAGCTTTGTTGTCCTTTTTCCTCCAATTCTTCCCCTCCGCTGGAGGAGGGGAAGGGGAATTTGTGAGAGCAGCTTCCTGGTATTTTGCTAGCCGGAGTTAAACCATGACAATAGTTCTATTCTATTCTATGTACTTTCTCATGGTCCTTTTTCACAACTCGGCAATTTTAATGGAAGTTTGAGTCAAGGTTAGGCAGCTGGGCCATACCAAAATTATATCAAATTATCAAAAAACCTTGATTCACATACAGCTGAATCCCTAGAGGAAGAGTTACAGCTTTCCTTACACGATACAGATAGAGACAGAAGCCTGAACAAGAAAGGAGAATAGTGAGTTCTTTCTTCCTGTAATAAATAATCTTCAAGGTTCTGATGGCCCTGACTTCAGTATTGTCATGGACATGCTTGTAGAAGTAAACTGTGGCCAAATGTAGAACAAGCTGTGTGTTTCACATATGATGAAGTCTGGATTTACTTAATGTTTGGTACATAGATGACTATCTTCTAGTAGAACGTGAGCCAGCCTTCCTGACTTTGATAAATGTTGCATCTAAGGCCTGTTTAAGCACAGAACAGTTTTCTGGTGCAGACCACAACCTGTCTCCAATGACATTTAAAAATAGATGCCTAGGAAGAAGCTTAACTGTAGAAAAGTATGTAATGATATTTTGCTCTAATACTTTCAAATATATTACAGGTCTGGGATGTTCTGTGCCAGCATAGTTTTTATAAGTTTAGTAAGTATTTGTGACTTTGTCTTCCAACAATGTGTTCAACTTCTCTTTGAATTCATATAATTTTTTACTGTCTAAGGCATCCTGTGGTAAGGAGTTGTGCAGTTTGACTGTATTATAAGTAAATAAATGAAAGTAATTCCATTAAATGTTATCACGTTTTCTGTCCTTTTTCTAATATTTTTGTTTCCACTATAACTTTTTTGAGGTGAAGCAATTTGAACTACACTTTGTGTGTGAGATGATGATACAACAGGTTTACATTTATGGTAGTAGGTAAATTATCCTGCTTATGTACCTGAGAGGCCTTTATGAGTCTTTAACTCTTGGCCTGGAACAAGGAGCATTAAAATAAGATACTAGCTAGGACTATGTAGAAAAAGAATTATCATAATCAAACCCACCAGGTAATCATGACTGACCGTGATCATCCAGAACTAATTCACAATGCCTTAAAGTAATCCTGTCCTACCTTTTCATCTTGAACTCTCAGAAAATGCTAATCTCTGGTTACCCAGTACAAGGAATCCTTTGTCTTCGTAGAACCATAGAATCATAAAACGGTTTGGGTTGGAAGGGACCTTAAAGATCATCTAGTTCCAACCCCCTGCCATGGGCAGGGACACCCTCCACTAGACCAGGTTGCTCCAAGCCTCATCCAGACTGGCCTTGAACACTTCCAGGGATGGGGCATCCACAACTTCTCTGGGTAACCTGTTCTAGTGCTTCACCACTCTCTCCGTGAGGATTTCTTCCTGATTTTCATTCTACATCTACCCTCTTTTAGTTTAAAACCTTTACCCCTTGTTGTGTTACTGTCTTAAAACAAGAATGTTATTCCTTTACAGATGCTGTATTTGCCATTCTTAATACCATTCTTAATGACAAAATAGGACCCAAATCTTCTTCAGCTCAAACTGCAGATAAACTGCAGATCAAATTTTAATCTTCGTTTATAAGTTTAAGTCAGAATTTAAAGGTCTCTTTTTCCAAGTAATAAAACTTTTAATAATATTTTTTTATAAAAATAGAAAACTTTGTCTAGAGATCTCTTATGTTATTCTAAAGTCTTCCTTATTGTTTTCATGCTCCCAGACTCCTGGATACACCAATTAGAAATATGAGAAAAATAATTTAAAACTAAAAATTAATTTAATCACATCCCAGTAAGAAGAATGTAGATCTTAATAAAAGAAATTTTAATGAAAGTAAATCCTCTACAGGAATTGAACCCATACCCTTTCATAACACTGTCAGCTACCCTATTCACAAGGCTACATTAAACTCTTAACACAACAGAATCAGATGTTGTATTAGCCAACAGAGGATGCTCTTTGATCCTTATGAATGTAATAAAAAATATATTAAGAGGAGCAAAGTAATTAAAATTTTGCATTATTATGGAATGTAGACGAAGTGCATTCCCTAGGTCATTCCATGTACTATGTGCATGTAATTTAATGATGTTCAGAGAAAATACAGCATATGTCTGGTCCTCAGTGACAAAAACACTTGAAAAGAAAGAAGACGTATTTTCTTGCTTCAGTGCTTTAAATTCTTTTTAGGATAATGATTTCTGGTATATGATATTAGCAGCGAAGATCTTCCCAAAATACTAATAACAGTCCAATATTTGGATTATTAATTGCTCCAATATATACACAGGATATTTAAAACTACATAGGGTTCCAATCTCTGAGAACATTATTGAACTGAGAATAGAGTACCTAAATGACAAAACAAGTCTCTTCCATTGGTAGTACCTTTTTTTGGCATAACCTACAGGTTTTATCCCTGGTGTCATGAGCACTTTTCAAAAAAATTACCTTAATGCTCAATTCAAATTACTTTGAGCGAATGTTTTCTACAATCATCATTAACAGCCTTGATTTCAGAGTTTGAGATAGTGTTAGCACATATAGAGGTGAAGTCACAGGTCCAGAGATGAGTACCTGTACTTACAGATATCCAGTAAATACCCAGGTATAAGACTGAGTGACAGCATCAAAATTTAGTCTTCACTCGGCCAATAGTTTCTTTGATGTGAATAAAATGTATCATTCAAATTTAAGCATTTAACCAAGATTACATGCCTATAGTTAAGTGAGATTAATTCCTCTGTCCCACCCTCCCCTTCCTAAGTGTGTAAATAAACTATTTAGAATATGTTTTGCAGGTTAGATTGAGATCTAGTTACTTATTCATAAATACAAAGTGAATCAATTCATATCAAGAATGACATCAAAGTCAACGATTCACTCCAGATGAACATCTAGCTATTAAATTCCAGCTAACTGTACTTCAGCTTTTACTAAGCAAGCACATACTGAATGAAAAATTCATTGCCCAGCATTAAATAACAAAGCTTGAGTCGAGACTATTATAATCATGTTTGTGTTGGTATTTTCAATTAAAAAAAAATTACCAAGAGATAAACTGTGTTAGTGTGTCACCCATACACCAGAATTAAAATAAAAGCCTTCTCATGTTTAAATTTGTCAGTTGAAAATAAACAGGAAAACTGTAATATTATGGGTGTAAACTGTGATTGATATATATATATATATTGATTTGCTAATCTTTAAAAATAACATTTTTCAAAGATGTCTACTCTTACCAGATTAAGATTTTGTGGCATTTTTAGTTGCTTTTTCATCAACTTGAAAAAAAAGATGATCTTATTGCAAACTATCTTGGGAACCATAATACATTTTAATAGTGGATATTTGTAAATTATTTTTCTACTGTTGTTATCCTGTTCTGGGCTTTTGGCTAATCTTGTAACTATTGTTCACTACAGCAGTTTTTAAAAAATAAATTATCCCTTTGGTCAGACCTTGAAAAGACTTCCTATAGCTGTTCAGAAAGCCAGTGATGAAGCATATGGATATCAAGCTTATCAGTCATGGAGCCTGTAGAGGCAGTTAAGGAAAGTACTCCCTACATCTTCATGACAAAAAAGTAGATGTCTGCCTTGCTAATATATCTCCTCCAGCCAAATTATAAATTATTATTACAATGAGACCATCAAAAGTGAGGATTGAATGAGTAGAGATTTCTGCCTTGAATGTTGTTGAATTTACAAAAAAAACCCCAACATTCGTAGTCTTCCGTTCTATTTATAAATATCTTAGAATTAGTAATGAGATTTCATGGTCTATGCAAATGTATTGTTTGATTCATATCTCTAAGTTGATAAGAATCTAAATAATGTCTAGGGTGTTGATGGTACAGGAGGAAGAAAGACTTTGTATCAGTAGGGTTTTCTTTTTTCAGGGTGATATTGTCTTTCAGGAATGCTAACAGACAAGGTTGTCATTCTCTGTCCTTTTTTGTTCTCAAAACCGCCTTATAACAGCAAACTAGAAGCTGTTTTCAGTTAATTTCATTTCAGTTAATGATGGATAAAGAAAGGAAATGATGGATAAAGAAAGGCCATGCTTTCTTTGTGGGATGTAAAATAAAATCGTATGTCAACATGCAAAGTCCACACAGGTGAGTGGATCAACAGGACTAACATGAATAAAAGACAGGACTGAGCTATTCAGAACATTTCAGATCTCCACGTTAAGGTGGAGACTTCATTATTCCTAAAAAGTATTTGTAAATTTTTTTTCCTTACAAGAGACCATCATGAACTGGGGGAAATCATATGAAAAGTCAGAAAATGTTAACAATCAGAACACAGTGATGTTACAGGAATAACAGCAGACAGACTCAGGACCTAGACAACAGGAGGAAAAACAGTTTACTGGGAGAAATAACCCCCAGAATCCTGGGAATCTAGAATACACTAAGAGATCACATCAGCAAAGATTAGTCAGTAATCTTGATTTAAGAAATTTTATTTTTTTACATCATGAAATCATGATTTACTGATGCTACATATTTTTATTTTTAGTCAGAGGTGGTTAAAACAGGTTTCGGGAAGAGCATGAAGGAAAAGGATATGAGACAACAGATTTATTTTTCATATTTGATAGTTGTTTATCATGCTGTAGATGCATGTATTTTTAAAACATTTAAATTCATAGGTTATTTATCTTGAAGAATAATTTTGGAACCATATCAATTTTGAACTTATAATTAAAAAACAAGTGTTTTCTTCAGCATGTATCTTTTTTCTTTCAGTGTGGACTAAGAGAATAATCACGTCTCTATGTAATGACATCAAAATGTCTTTATTCCACTATGGTTAGATGATACAGTTTAGATAAATAAAAAAAAATAAATAGAGCCATGTAGAAACTATTATAATTAAGAATGAAATTTACCTGACAATGGCAATTGTTATACATTTAATTTGTTATGTTTTCGGATGTATTACACTCATATATTAATATTTTTTGGTGATATCATAATTGTGGTTGCCAACTACTTGATAAGGTTTTCATATTTTTTAAATCATTAATGATTTTAACTAAATAAACGGCTAGAAGTTCTAGCACTGGACAAATGAAAGAGCAAATAAGTGTATTTTGCAACTCGCTCATTACTCTGGGGTGTGAGATCTGTTGTCTGACATATGGGAAGCAAAGGGCATGTCCCCTGCTTCTCTTGTAGCTCATTCCCTACTGCTTCAGTTTTAGTTTTCCACTTCTGGGGAATCACATGTCCTGTTGCCATTTTGTCTTGTTAATATTCCACAATGCCATACTTGCTGTCCCACATAAACCTAAGAACTCAAACTTCAGGGAATTCATTTTTCTGCCCAGTATGTAGGAGTATTATCTCTCATTGACACAGCATGAGCTTCTTGCACACCATTGCTACCATATAAATGTAAAGAGTACACTTTAGATACTGTTACATTTTGTGGTCTGATTTACAGAAAACCAAATAACTGCAATGATAAATCTATCTAATGCAAAACCATGTTTGAAATCACAGTATGTGGTTTGTTATAGAGTAAACTTTACCAGAAAGAGCTTTCTAAATGTCAACCTTTTTTGAAATACAGGGAAGAAAACCTTTGGGAACCACAAATACTGTTGTGGTTTTTAGTTGGTTTGTTTTTGTTTTTGGGTTTGTGGTGTTGGTTTTATTTTTAATATTCAGGAATGTAGTTATAAATAATTTTTTAATTATGACCACTGTCAAACTCGTGGCATGGTTGCAGCTCCCTTGAGAATTGTGTTTTGGACAGTTGATGTTCTCTTTAACTGAGTCAGAGATTTAGTTGAAACTTCTTTCTGTATGGAATACTCGTTACTTCCAAGGTGGGCTGTTTTGGTTTGGTTTAGGATTTTGGTTTTGGTGGTGTTGGTGATTCGATTTTAGTGTAAAGAACAATTTAGAGGTTTTTTTTTAGGATTAAAGAAAATGTTTGATTTGGATAAAACTCACTAATCATCATTCACAGAGCATTTGGTCTCCCAGGCCAGTTTCATCAGGGGCACTCTGCTTTTCATCCAACCCCATCAGAAGTGATGACAAAATCCTCCGGTAGAAGGATATGTCTGTCCCCCTTTATCAGGGCTGAGATTGGGTGTTGCAACAGGGTACACTTTGTTCAATACACAGCCCCTAGATACATGGCAGCATTCACTTCTGAATCTGTTTTTGACCCTGCGACATTTTTCAACTGAGAAAATTCCTCCTTTCAACCTCTCAGAAGTTTGGTTGACATAGTACCCATACAGGTATATGGTGTACATAAAGTAACTAAATGCAGGGTAAAGTAAACTTTCCAGAATATCAGTCCATCTGGTCTCAAGGATGTTGTTGGGAACAATTAATTGAGGAAGTGAATTCAGTGAGGAGCAGGATCCAAGACGAACAGCCTTGAAGAGCTCAGCAGACTTGTAATATGAGGTACCCCAAACAGCTTTTGCCTTTATTTAATCACTTTATTCACAATTAACTTTAATTATTCATCCCACTAGCTCTTACTACAGAATATTTTCTACATTTTATACCTGCACCTTTATGGATCCATATAATTAACTTTTATATATGTCTATAAGAGTGTATATTCATGTATAAATGTATGTATGTGAATTATATCTAGGTGTTATTATTAAATGTTTACTCATATTTATGCACTCCTTTATGTTTGTGTAAATATAATTCTATATTTTTGCAGATATGAGCACTTCTGGTCTGCAGGAAAAAAGGCGGTCAGTCAGAAGCTGCTTGGAGACCAAACTGATATGACAGTTTCAAAAAAATGGAAATATTCCAGTCAGAGACGTATGAAAACGCTTGTGTATGACACGGCCAAAAAATGTCAGTTGCTGTATATGTATTCCTTTTCTGCCATACTTTTTGGTAAAGTGGAAATGGGGGTTGATCACCGTCATACCCTGCAAGCACAGGGTAGTATGAAAAAAATGTAGGGTCTTGATATTGTCAAAAATCATGAGTCCCTGCCAAATGCTAAGCAATGTTTAAACAAACTGGGCAGGTCTATGGGAGCCAAGGAGAGACACCCATGAGTGCTGAGGGAGCTGTCATTGTAAGGCCACTGTCCATTATTTTTTACAGGTCATGGCAAGTGGAGGAGGTTCTTGAGGCTTGGAGAAAAGTAATAATCACTGGTATCTTCAAGAGGGCAAGAAGGAGGATCTGCTAATCCTCTAGTGAGCTATTGAGCCTCACCTCAATCCCCAGTAAGGTGGTGGAGCAAATAATCCTGGAAAACTTTTTTGAGTATATGAAGGAGAAGGTGGCTCTTGGGAGTTGCCAGCATGGATTTATGAAGGGGAAATCATGCCTAATCAGCCCTATAATCACCTTCTATGATGATGTGGCTAGCAGGGTGAATGAGGAGAGAGTGGCAGATGTTGTGTAACTTGACTTTAGCAACGCTAAATGTCATAATATTTAATTGACAAATGGATGAATTACTCACTAGTTAATTGGACAGAGAAATGAATTGAAAGCTGGCTGAGCTGCCAGGATCAAACGACTATCATTAGTGGCACAAGGTTCAGCTGGAGAGCAGTCACTAATGGTGTGCCCCAGGGATCAGGACTGAGACCAGTACTTTTTCACTTCATTAATGATATGGATGACAGGATATAATGCACCCACAGCGGTTTTGCAGAAGATACAAAACTGGGAGTGTTGGTTAGATCAGATAGTTGTGCTGCTGTTCAGAGGGACCTTAACAGGCAGAGCACTTCATGAACTTCATCCAAAGGAAATCTCAGATATATCCCCAGGCACCAGTACCTGCTGAGGGCTGAACAGCTGAAAAGCAGCTTTGCAGAAAAAGACCTGGAGATCCTGGTAGACACCAAGTTCACTGTCCAACCTTGTGGCAAAAGAGGGCAACAGACTGCTGGTCTGCATGAGTGTTGCAAGCAGGCTGAGGGAGGTGATCCGTTCTCTGTGTTTAGGACTTGAGAAATACATCTGGAGTACTGTGCCCAGTCCTGGTCTTGCCAATACTATGAAGATGTGGACATACTGGAGAGAATCCAATAAAGTGCCACAAAGATAATAATCTTTCATTATTATTTTAAAGAGATTGGAGTCCCTGTAGTATGAGGAGAGGCTGAGACAGCTTTATCTGTTTAGCCTGGAGACAAGAAGGCTTAGAAGAGATTTTATCCTCTTACCCTGTGTACATATCTGATGGGTGAAGAATAAAAAACGGAGATAGACTCTTCTCAGTAATATCCAATAAGTGAAGAACCAAGAAATTAAAAGAAGACAATCCATTTCAGTACATAAACCCTTTTTTTTTTTTTACACTAGGAGGGATCCAATATTGGAACAAGTTTTCCAGAGAGGTTATGGAGTCTATGTCCTTGGGAGGGTATTCAAACCCAGCTAGATATAGTCCTCAGAAACCTGATTTTGCTGACCCTGCTTTGAGCAGGTGGTTGGGCAAGGTGTTTTCCAGTGGTTCCTTCCATCCTCAGCAATTCTGTGATTCTACAAGATAGGAATATTTAGTTCTTTTTTATGGCTGGATTTTGTATAATGCTGTAGGAATTATATTGTGTTTGCACTGTATATAGTCAAGTCAAAAAGCAGTTTAATATACTAAGTGATTTGAGAGAAGACAAAGGAAAAGGAGAGAGATTATGTTTTCCACTCCTTTCTTTAATGGGCAATTGCAAAATGAATTAAGTCATAGCAGAAATAATGCAAAGAAGGCTTGTGAACACATGTATTAATACACTGATGCTTTGTTAGTTAATTCTGTAGTCCTGCAAATACCTCTTGAAACACTCCCCCTCGGATGGTTCCTCAGATGCTTTCACAACATACTGAAACATCCCTCCTCTAGAGCAGGAGACCTTAATTTCTATTGAGAAGAGTAGTTTCAAAAAACAGAGCAGGGAAAGCAAAACAGCAATAACTTGTGCAACATCTTTCACTGACTTTTTCTGAATCTCTTCCTGTTCATAGAGGTTAACCCTTCTGACAGTGCTGTTCTGTTTGTTGCAGCAAATATCCCCCAAAGCCCAAACTAATTTTATATTAATATAATCTTTTTTTTTTTTTTCATTTTTGTCACTATATCTTCACTGCCATGTGATGATTCTCCTCAGACATTTTCCCCTCTGCCCAATGGGTTTTGTGAATCAGAAACCTCTCAAAGCTGTGGACTCTTGCATTCTTATGGTTCAGTTTTGTGTGTCATACACCTCTTCCACGCCACTGACTGCAACTGTTTTTCTTGCAAACCATTGCAAAGTCACACATTTTAATTCACATATCCTTTCACCAGTTGTCCCTACTTGTTGGCTGCACACTCTTTTTTAAATTCTCACGTCCATAGCTTTCTCATTTGTTCCAAAGCTCCCATCTGTTTTTTATTGTATTATTCCTCTATGAAAGATAAAACCCTAGCTAAATAGAAAACTATGCAAAGCATCATTAAAACTCAGGATTTCATAGTGAATTTCTTTCCTTCTCTCACCTTGTCACTTACTAATCCTTTCTTTTGTTTTGCCTTTTCTCATATCATTGTATTTATGTGTAATGAAACTCTTCAGGGGCAGGGATTATAGTTAAATTATCTGCTTGCATAAATCTTAGACTACTGGCAGATTAAGCAACAATATCAAGGGTAGAAATAGTATCTTAAGATACGAAAATAAATTTTGAAAAATATTGCTGTCTTTATAGAACATTTGCTCAGAAAGAGAATTGCTGTTGTTTTATCACCAAAATATAATGACAGATCTCCTATGAAATTTAATATATGAAGGTCACAGAATAGAATTTATTTTAGATTTTAAAGTTTTTGAGAAATGTTCTCCATAACTCCTTCAATAAAACACACTTTTCCATACTGAAGACCTTCAATGGATCTTAATTTTAACCATTAATTTTATCAATAGAAGGATTTGTTTTTTCAGAGACTTCAAATAAAGAAGATTTTTTAATACCTTAACATAATGATCTAAACTTCGTTGGGCCCTAAGCTTGGTTATTCATATCCTTAAAAACACTAGTTAAAATATAACTTATTCATAATTGTTCCTAAAAATAACAGTTTATATCTTCCAGACAAAAAATGGGGTGGATCATTTTCCTATCATCTAAAAATCAAAATGACATCAATGTGATTACGAACAATTTCGATATCTGAGAATCTTTAAAATTAACTGTGGCTAAGATGATACAATACATCATCAATAAAGTCACAAATCCATCCTAAAGATGAATTTATTTTTAATAGTGTTTAAGTAAATTGGTAAACTTTTCAAAAAATGTATTGTTTCTAAATAAAATAATGAAATAAGATTTATCAAAAAACCCCATATGGAAATAGCAACAAGATTTCTTTCTAACTGGGTCATGAAAACCACAGGACAGCTTTGCTTAAGACAGAAGCTGTTCTATTTTTCACTGTCCTCATATACAGCATGGTAAACACACTCATTCTAACAATTACTTTAAACATTAAAGAACAGATAAATCTGAAAGATTCTACTCCATTTATCATCTAGACAGGGCTCTTTTTTTGCAAGTTGTGTGCTTACAGGTAGAAGATTCCTAGTGAATCTTTGAAGTAATGAAAAAATCTGCACAACAAACCATAGGAACAAAAAAAGGAAAAAGAAGGACTGTAGAGTAAGATAAGAAACTGCAGGTCTAGAATATGTTTAAATGACAAGATGGTTGAGTGAAGACTTCACTTTAATTATTTCTGATAAGAGGAAAAAGAAAAGAAAAACACAGAGAAAATTTTAACATGAAATAATGACAGTACAGAAGCTATTATTATTTTGTGCATAAACAGAATGAACCAAGTCAGATTACATAGCTCTATTTCATGGCTGGCTTGATTTTAGGTAGGTCATTTTAAGAACTATTAAAATAGGGTAATATGAAAGGGGTTTTCTTAAACATTTCAGACATGCAGAAGTGCTTTTCAACCATTGTATGGATGATCAGCTCACTAACTTTGGCCATTTGCAGTACATCTAGCCTTGGTCCAATCCCTCAGAACATGTATTCATGTACTTGTGTAATTGATATTGCTCACAGGCATATTTTCAGAATCAGGTCCTTTTTTTTTTTTTTTTGTAATTTGAGATTTTAAGAACAAAAGGAAGCTTTACCATCAAATGATCTTCAGCTGAAAACTCAACCCTATTCTTACCTGTCACTGTATTTCATCTACAGTAGTATTTTCTGACATTTCCTTAAGCCCATACTTTTTTCCAATTCCTCTCCCATTCCTGCACCCTTACCGGTGCCTCCTTATTGCTTGCTTGCTTTTGTCAGTAGCAGACCACACTGATTGCCCTGACCATAAAGCCCAAGCCTTGCTATGGCTTATTCACCTGGACTGTCCTCTTTACCACGTGCCTCCTGTAACGCTGGCACGTACGTGATACAGAGTATAGACATATTTGCACCTCTAGTTCCATGAACACAGGAGCGTGCTCTGCCTTCTTTAAGCTTTTCTAACACAAGTCAGCACTCACCTGAAATTTGTGCCTTTTTTCTACAGGGTCTGTTAGCTTTGCCACCTTGATACTCAGGACTGGC
Organism: Rhynochetos jubatus; assembly: GCA_027574665.1. Lineage (NCBI taxonomy): Eukaryota > Metazoa > Chordata > Aves > Eurypygiformes > Rhynochetidae > Rhynochetos > Rhynochetos jubatus. The sequence continues at coordinate 18,903,558 of CM050652.1, forward strand.
TTTGATCTGACAGGTCCATAATGTGGAAAGAAGGTATTTCTCTGCTCCTGAAGGACTACGTATGCTTATTTCTTCTAGGCAGTATCCACATTCTGAATTTCTAACTCATGAGCCATTTATTTTATCCTTAAGCGTCCAGCTCCAATTATGCTTTATGCTTGAACCATTTGATCTTAAATATTATCTTGAACCGTGCTGCTTCAAGGAGTTAGACTGCAAGACAGTACATCCATAATACTCATGTTGGTCTGAGTATGTCCTCTGAAAGTGAGCAGTGAAAGTGCCACTGATTCCAGTCACAATAAATTTAGACTACATGCTTTCAGAAATAACTGTTCAAACTGAGATAATTCTACTAGAAAGATGAAGAAAAAAGTACTTGATATTGCAGCTGTGAAATATTTTAATGTTTGTGGCAAGTTTCTTCATCATTGAATTTCAAATTAGAATCTCATACTCAAAATGAGTGAGGTGTTTAAACATTTTTCTGTGTTATTCAACAAGTATATTCTGCTTTTATAGAACAATAATTTGTTGTATTATCCTATCCTGCCCTTAGTTTTGTAAATCTTTCTGATAAAGTAAAAATTAAGTTTGTTTTTATTTCCTCCTATAATCTTTAATTTTGTGTAATCCATACTAAAACCATAGTAATTGTGCTCCAGGCATTTTAATAAAACATGCTTCATATGTTTCCTAAAGAATCTGTGGTTTAATTTGAATTAATGGCTTCTTTCAGCTACAGATTTTCAAGATTTTTCCAGGATTTTGTTTGCTTAAATTTGATCAAACAGTGGCATCCAGTGGGAAAAGTGGATGTGTATTCCCAAGAGGTGTAGCTATTGATATGTGTATCAGCTATGCTCGTTTTAGAAAGGGAAGAATCCTAATACCCTATGCAAGACTCAAAATACTTCTTTATAGTAAGTATCAGTGTGCAGACTTATTAAGATGGTTCAACCTTTGCAGCTCCAGTAGGAACATGACTTTACTCAGAATTAGATTCCCTTAGTTTTTACTGGACTCTTCATTGCATGATAACAAAATTTTAATCATTATCAGTTTCTGGCAGTTGCTTCTGCTATCTTCCCTGAACAAATGGTACAGTATTGAGTACAACCTACTCATGTGTTGACGAGAAATACAGGTGATTAACATCCTTGAAATCTAATCTATTGTGGATTGAAAGTATATGAATACAGTATGCTTCATTTAAATTATATTCAAGACCAGTTAACTGTGTAGATTATTGAGTTAACAGTTCAAACTAAAATAAAAATAAAAACTTCAAGAATACCACAGCAGAATCAAGATACTGACAGCACAAAACGTCTGTGAAACATTAATGTTTCTGTGCTCAGGTCCTTCAAACTCACTTTATATATGCATACTCCCCTGCCAACACCCATATCCCCCTGACCTTAATTTCCACTTGTTGGAAACTCTCTGCTAGTAAATATTAATCTAATCTGCCTATGGGACTTTACATATATTAACTAAGAAAACAACTAATTTGAAAGAAATTATCCAACTGATCTTCATTGTTAGATACCCAGCATTCTGCCAGTTTCCAGTTGACACTGAATCAGCACCAGTGTTCTGTGCAAGTTGCACACAGTATAATAGATACTACCTTTGCATAAAATAAGTTTATTAATTTAGGATTACATCATAAATAGCCAAATGCTCTTTGAGGTCAAGCTGGTAAACGGTAGTTCATTATGGTACACTGTCCCTCCATTTCCCCAGATGGAGGTTTACAGAACACCAAGAGAAACTATTGCCACCGTAGTTATGGATGTTAAATGCATTTTTCAACACAAAGTAGCCCAATTGACTGCCAAGAGGAGACAGAAATTAATGGCAGGTGTGAATAGGGAGGTATATATTTGTGCATAATTGCAGTCTTTATCAATTGGTGCAGATGTTAGTGGTACCTAATTCTTATTCCTCAGCACAGTTCCACTTGGAAAACAGGAGAGTGGACTAGTTTTTTCTAGGTATTGTACTGAAGCTAAGTAGACAATCCCATCCCTGAATTCATACAAGCACACACACACACACACAAGTTACTGAAAAAAAAGTCAAGTGAGGATTTACTTTTAAATGCAGAAAATGATTATTTTTCCATAAACAACACACATAAGTATGTAATTATTTTAGAACACTGAATCTGTACTCAAACATAAAGTATTATATACAAATTGCAGGAAATATTGTGTATCTCAATCACTATTTACTGTGTCCATTATACCATTCCTCCTTCTTTGTATATGTAGTCTGTAATCTACACTGTATAGATTCTCTAAATATATAGATAGTTGTATACTTATATGTAGACTGACAAGAGATATCTTGGTACACTTTGCAATATTCAATGAATAAAAATACACATATATTATATTTCCTTTTATTTAGCTGTTGTTAAACATCCATTTTTTTCATTGTCACTTTGTGTTATCTTTTTTTTAATACATTATACTCTAGATAACAACTTTTCTAGAAATGCCTGAAGAAGGCTTAACAGAAAGCTGAAGAAGAAATTCAGAGTAAAAGAAAAAATCTGTCTACTAGTTCTTTTCCCTGCCCCAAGACAGAAATATTTAATTTACAGGTATCATAGGAATCCTGTTTATGATGAAGCTTTTTAGAAACTTGTTAATACTCTGACAAGACAAGAAATTCTGCCACTAGAAAAGGGAGGGATTTGCCCACAGTCATCAATAAAAAAAAAAAAAAAGAGAAATAAAACTGAGATCTTTACTTATCAGCTGGTTTATTCACTCTTTGGTTAAAGAGAATATGCATATTACTCTTTCGGATGTGAAAGTTTACATTTTCTTCTGTATCCATTTTTATACCAATTTTTCAATGATTGCAAGGCCCTTCAATCACAAAACCCCAAACCAAAACAAACCCAAAACATAGAAATGGATCAAACCCAAAAGGAACTGATAGTCACCCAGTCATCCAGTATTTCCATTGCTAGCAAAAGGCCAAAAGTTTTGCAGTTTGCAAAAGGCCTCAGTACGGAGTCTTGTCAGACTTGTCTCATCTGCAACAGTTTTGGTTAGCCTGGACAGTTTTTTTGTGGTTTGTTTTTTAATTAATTTAGTTGTAACTGCATTTTTTATTAAAGACTGGGTGGCTGTTTCCACTTTGGTTTAATTTTGTTTATCTTTGTATGGCGCAGCAATAGATTTTCACTTGTGTATGGTACCAGGAGTTTCTCGGTGTTTGCTAACTGATAAATAGATGATAGATGAAGGTGATTTAAAAAAAAAAATCAGTGAAACGTACCTTAATATGTCTAATATCAGCTACAATTACTCCTTATAATGGGAAATATAAAGAAACCAAGCTTTTTTAAGAACTAACAAGTTACTACAATACCCTCTCTGCAATCAATGACAAACACTAAGGAAACATAACATAATCTGAAAATAACAGTGAAATAGGGGGGAAATATCTCACAAGAGAGAAATGATTTTCAGATTCTTTATTAACAAGCTATCGTAGTCTATGTGTGCTGACATAATCTACATAGGATTTTGGAGAAGGACAAAGTAAAAATACTGTGAGTTCACATTAAGTTTAAAAGGACCGTTTGAAATTCAGTCTCCTTATTACAACTTATCTTTCTTGACAGTCTTTTACCATTCAGCTGACAAGTAAAGCTGGTTTTTGTTAACAAATCAAGTTAAAAAGAAAGTGGTTTTGTATAGTAGAAAATGAACAGTTTTGGTATATTTTAATTTTAATACTGAAAATATAGAGCTACACACAGCTTCATTTTTCGGTTACTTTAGGTAACCATCTTTCCTGTGTTTCCGAGGATGAGAAGTAGAAGTCATGCTTCTGTTTAGTAAATGAAAATTAAAAAAAAAAAAAAAAAAAAAAAAAAAAAAAAAAATCATCCTGTCTCTTTCTCTGACCAGTGCAGAACATTATAACTATACATGCTGCTTCTGAGAGAAAGAGCCAGATAGCTGTCTGGTGCTGTGGAGGAATGCTGAAATTGTCATGTCCAACTCTTCATGCTTTCTCACAGGCAACAGTAGTGGCAAGTCCTGCTTTATTTGGGCCAACACTGACCTCCCACCACATTTTCACTATTGTTTCTCTTTGTCTCCCCAGCTGTAGAGGCCTTGAACTTCCTCAACTCCTGTTCTTAGAGGAATATTTTTCTTTACTTCTATGCTGAGAGGGGGGGCATGATAGCTGTTCTGTAACAAAATTCAAATTAAGGTGGGGATGGGGGAGGGAAAGAGAGGGAAGGGAGGAGGGAAACAGGAAGAAAGGGAGAAGGAAGGATATTACTTATGAGCATTTTTATTGGACAATTGTGCTCTTTCCTTCTGTCTCTCCATTTTATTTTTGCAGCAGAAGCATTGAAATCTCTATTTCCTCTTTGAAAGTCTGTTGCAACTTTGTATGTCCACAGTTTCTACATGATTTATTCCTTTTATTCATCAAAACCTAATTGTTTTCCACCAAGTGGTAGTTGACAGAACTGTCAATTTCTTCACATCCTTCTGTTAGCCTGACCCACTGATTCATCATCTGCGTCCTTCAGAAACACTCAGCACCATTTTTGATGGGCTGGGCAGCAGGAAGACCTGTCTCATTGCCAGCATATTTTTCATTCTTCAGATCCACTCTTTCCAGCTCTGTTACTGAACAGGTTTTATAGATGTTTAGCTGACTGGCCACGATCAGCAAAAACAGCTGATAGAGATAAGACATGAATTTACAATGTGTTCTCCTTAGCATACTCAGCATTTTCTCTTCAAAACAGTAGCCAGGGTTAAATTGGGTAGCAAGTGTTATACAACTACTACACTCACAAGGCTTGTCAAGACAACTGCTACATCTTCAATAAGGCAACCTGTTCATTTCTTTTAGAGAGGAGTTTCAAAAAGCTTCAGGAATAGCTCTCATACTCGGTACAGAAGGAGAAACAGTGTTAACCTGTGTTGAGGTTTAGGCCCAGCCGGCAATAATACCGTGTGGCCACTCGCTCACTCCTCCACAGTGGGATGGAGAGGACAAAATATAAAGAAAGGCTCATGGGTCAAGACAAGGACAGGGAGAGATCACTCACTCATTGTGGTCACTGGCAAAACAGACTTGACTTGGGGAAGAAGTCATCAATTCAATTAGCTGCCAATCAAATCAGAGCTGTGCAATGAGACACAAGGCAAAACAGATCTTAAGAACCTGCCCCCCCAACCCTACCTTCTTCCTGGGCTCAGCTTTGCTCCCGGTTTCTCTACCTCCTCTTCACAAGCAGCACAGGGGATGGGGAATGAGGTTTTCAGTCAGTTCATGACAGTCGTCTCTGCCACTTCCTCCTCAGGGGAGAACTCCTCACATTCTGCTCCTGCTACAGGTTGGGGTCCCTCCCACAAGAGGCAGACCTCCATGAAATTCTCTGGCATGAGTCCTTCCCATGGCCTGAAATTTTCTAACTGCTCAGCACTGCTCCCCCTCTTGGTGTCTTCGCGAGGCTGCAGGCGGCTGTGTGCTCCCCCGTGACCCTCCATGGCTGCAGGGCACAGCCTGCCCTCTCACCATGAGCTGAGGGGAACTTCTGCTCCAGGCACCTCCTCCTGCCTTTCTGCACTGACCTGGGTGTCTGCCTGGTTGTCTCTCTCACATTCTTCTCCTCTCTCCACTTTGTTTCCGCCTCCACTGCTGCTGGTTCTCTTTTTGTTTTCCTCTCTTAAATATGTTAATCACAGAGGCACCAGTTGTCTGGGCTGTTTCCAGAGACAGGTCTGACTTGTAGTCAGGAGGAGCTTCTAGCAGTTTCTCATAGGAGCCATACTTGTGGCCCTTCCCCGCTTCCAAAACCCACCACCACACAAACCCAGCACAACCTATGCAGAAAGCAGTAGCTGGGATTACAAAATTTCAGGTTTAACTGAAGAACTGTGAAAGACCTCTCCTCTCCTCTCCTCTCCTCTCCTCTCCTCTCCTCTCCTCTCCTCTCCTCTCCTCTCCTCTCCTCTCCTCTCCTCTCCTCTCATTTAAAGAAGATTATAATCAACTGACATTTAGATATTATCCACTTTGCACTGAGGGTTACAAACAATAATTTAGAGAACAACACTCTAAATGACTGCACTGTGTAAGTTCATGGATATGGCTGACAAATGCAAAACAGCAAGCTTCCAAAGACCTGAACACATTGATGAACTGAGCCAGCAAGCAAGTTTTGACACAATACAATTATGCATGCCTGACGGAGAAGAGTAACGCACATAGATTTATTTGCTGCTTCCTCACAAACATATCTGATTAATTTTTGTTTACCTCTATTCCCCTTAGTTGTGTGTTCTCATAAACTCCAGTTCTCAATCATTTTTACATCTTGTGCTTGTACTGTTCCTTGCATTGTAAGGCAGTCTTTTTTATTATTCAGATGTAACAGAGATCAGAATCTAGTCATATTTACATACTATGTAATATATCTCCTTATCACTTGAGAGCAATAGTATAAAATATGTAAATAGCTTAAAGTTAAAAATAAAAATATGCAAAAGTTGTTTATTTCTTTCTTGGAGCAGATCTAGGAAGACATAAGGACAAAATGACAGTGCTCTTAATAAAATTTACTATAAAAAACATATGGTGTATACCATCTAACAAGCTTCTGTTTTCCTGTAATTATTTGGAAATCTAAGTGTGCACAGCTTACCTAAATGCTCTATAGATATTTAAGTTCGGGCCATGTAGGCATTCAGCCACTCAAAACTTCAGGTGTGCAATTCCCAATGGTAACTTATGCAAAATAAGCCAGTCAGGAGTATCCAGTAAAGAGAATTTTGTCTCAAATTCTCTACTGGAAGTAAGTATTAAATTCAGGATTGCGCCAAGGTACTTTGGAGAACTTAGTGCCTAAAATCTCCTCTGGGAGCTATGGAATTACATCTTAAAATAAAAGATGCATTTTTGCACATGTATATACCTTAAATTTCTTCTCTAATAAAGCTCATCTTCAGGCTTTTTCAGCTAATAACATTGGTCAGTGAACAAGTTGTTTTCAGATAGCTTTGCCATGGATTATCACAGTTATATATAGTCTAGCAGTCTAAATGAATCTTTTGGTATTTTCATAAGCATAATTGGGTGAGATAGAGGTCCCATCCAATTTTAAATCTGAGAACCTGCAGATATTCAGCAGTTGTTACCAGCATTTCTTTAGAAACAGAAAGCTTCATTCAGGAAACATCACAGTTTATTTGATCGGTGTCCCTTAACATTGTTTTGGTTCCCAATTTTCATATGATTTTGTTAAGTGAGAATAAAACTTCAGTAAGAAAGAAATAGAAACAGAAGCAGAGGATGGAAAGCAATTGTTTACCAAGTAGCTGATTGATATTGCAGATTTCAGGAATGCAAATTCCAAAGTTTTTCTGAAAATTTCAGATTTCACTTCTAAACATGTATAGGTCTCAAATTATATCCAGAATTAGTCTCCTTTCTGCCTATTATTTCAAGGCAAAAAAAAAAAAAACCCAACAAAACAAAAGAAAATACAAGTACAGATCTACCACTTTCTGTATACATGTCAAGATTCAACATTGTATTTAAAACATAATAATTACTAGAAAAAAGCCTTAAACACAGAGTTCTTCTAGAAGGAAGGTTCCTGTCAGTCACTGTTCTTTAGGAGAAGCCTTCAGCTGCCCATCATATGAAAACATGTTGTTAATAAATTAATGACACTAAAAATGTGTTGGGGTTTTTTGTTGGTTGGTTGGGTGGGTTGGTTTAGTCTTGTGTGTGTGATTTTTTACCTTTCTCATTTTCAAGGCTAAATCCTGCAGAAAATTATTATTGGACTGAAATATAGTGACTAAACACCATTACAAATTGCAATTATTTTGTTAAAATGAGTCACTTTGGCTTTTGCACGAAAACAATGTTTCTATAGGAATTCAGTGAAAGAGAAAGAAACTATAGGGGTAGGGGGAAAAAAAAAAAGACAAGAAAAAAGAAAAAATATACAAATAATTCACTATAAATTTAGTAAGATTATTCTCAGCATATAAGCAAACTACACAGACACAGAATTAACTTGCAGGAAGTTTTGAAACTACTAATAACCACACACCCCCAAAGGAAGTTCATCTGCATTCTCCAAGTTTACTTATTTTTTATTTTTCTGGACTTGTCTTTGTGAATAAATATAATGTTGATATTTAGCACAACCTAGATACTAAAAACGTGCATTTTCAATTGTCTTTTGTTATTAATTGCTTTTTTAATTATGTTCTAATACTCCAAAAATAAGCAAAATGCATTCTCTAAGTAGGCAGAACATATCATCTTTCTTAGTTAGCTTCACTGCCTGGTTTTTACTTATGCAAATAATAAGCTTCCACAGTTTTTATAATGACCTGTTTATTTTCAATGAACCAGAGACCAAAACCTGAAGTTAATTGTTAATTTTATGCAGTTAAAAAAAAATTAAAATTTTGTACTTTAAATACACACAAGAAATTCAAAGTAAGATAACATTATGCACTTTGTTTTATTATGGTACAGTAATGTGTGGCATTATGAGCATATATGACATAGCAATAAATCTCTCTGTAAATATCAACAGAACCTGTCAATTCTAGACCACAACTTAAGCTGAAAGTTTTCAAGTAAGATCCAATTACCCTTTTTTCGGTTTCTGCTGCTCTGACAGACTTGCTTCATTAGCAAAAAGTGTGTGCTCCATTGCAAAAAATCTCCATACTAATATGCATTTTACTACTCCTGAACGACTAGGGAATAGGAAAATGAGATGGTATGTTGTTGGCTACAGTAATATACATATCTCCTGAGTATTGCTTTGATGAATTTATATTTAGTACACAGGGTCATTGTTGTGAAAAGAAGTCTTTTTTTCTGTCGGTTTATCTTTAACTCTTGCATTATGATGGAAATTCTACAGGCATGCTCTGACTGGTGGGTCCCACTGGTTCCAGTGAAAATTAGGAACTATCATGATTAAACATTTTAAATCTGCTTTTCAACAATTTGTATTATTTTACCTTTGTTCTGAGTGCTTGTGTTTACATGCAATCCTCTTCTAAGAAAATAATTATGTTTATGCAATATTGAAAAATATGAGCAGGGTTAAAATCCACCATACCAACTATAGTGCTCTGGTAACATTCAAATACCTCTGACTATATCCACTTTGGGAATTCACTGATCCATAGAGGAAAATTCAACAACTATTTTGGTTTCCATTTTTCTTCACATGGTAAAATCAACCTAGGCACAGGCAAAAAGCTTTTATTGTTTTGGTTTTTTATTTTTTTTTTAATTTAATTAACAAAAATCTATTACAGTATTTTCAATAGACTAAATTTTTGTCACTACTCTTGTTTTTCCCTGTGCTGATCGGATCCTAAGAAGAATTGTTAGTTCTTTTTAATTTGTACCTGACTGGTGAGTTGCCTGGAGCTCCATATCCCATAACAGGAAAAAAAATACGAAAAATGGTATTACAGAGTTAAAACATTAAATTTAATTCCAAATATCAGTATCTATTGTACAATCTGCCTTATCTGCAGCAGACATCTCATTTGAAATGGATGGTTGAGGAAAGAAGAGCCAGGAATCCTAGTCTGAGAGTCAACACTACCTGAAGTTAATGTGCTTGCGAGTAAGACAACCTCCAATTCATATACAAGTAGGCCTGCATGAAGTTGTCGGTATGTGCATGAGATGCCTGCGCACAAGGTGCCTTCCTTCTTGCCATGGTAATGTTCAAAAGGGGCATCAATACAGTCAATGAAGCTTGGAGACAGAGATTTGGGTCACCTTAAAGTAGCCACCTAGGATTTAAGGTGTCTGAGCATAGGTGTAGTCCCATTTTACATGCTTGAGGTCCTGAGCAGAAAAAAGATCTCCAATAGTTTCTTTGCTGCAAACTCATAACTGCCCATTCTCTGTCAATTCCTAGACGTCAATGGGTTTTCAACTCTGACACTAAATGTCTCTGTGTGAGTAGCTGAATCCTGTTTGAACAAGTTGTTAGGTCCTCTCGTCTAGGCTGAATCACATTGATTCAGTCAAAACTGTATTATCTTCTGTGGAATTACAACAAAAAATGTCAGAGAAGGGTTATAGCTAAAGAAAGATTAAGCTATGAGATATATAACTGTGTTGAGTTTGTGTGGTACTGAGAGAGGGGTCACAGGAAAGCTCCGGTCAGAAGTTACTAGAAGCTCCCCTTGACTACAGGCTAGACAAGCAAGTGATTGCATGGTCTTCTGTTGCTGTCTGGTCCTAAAGAACTAAAACTATGTGCAATATAAAGTCCATAATAGCCCTTCAGTACATCAGCATTATTTTTCAGAGTCCTGGGCATATATATATGCACTTGATAATCTACTTGTGTTTTAAGTGTTTAACTATATTCACCCTATGTTGACAAAAGGGAGAAGTAGTCTTTTAGGATATGAATTACAGTGAGCTGGATGTCTTTCTACTCTTACTAAAGTATAATTTAGAAAAAAATTATGGTGATGTGAAAGCATTCTTAGAATTTTTACTAAAAATATTCTCTAATATTTGACTGAACTGAGACAAGAATGTAAGATACACTATTTGTTTCCCTTAAGTGTTGCATAGGAATAGACATAACTTACTTCATTCTCTTATTTAAACATTTTGCATTTGAGGTGTAAAGCAAACATGATTCTATATTTTATTTTTTTCCCCCTCCAGAATTTTCTCTGCAGAAACTGTGACCACTTACTCTGAATATCATAAAAAAATGAACTGGTGAAATAAAAGAAATGGACATAAGCTCTCAAGTCAAACTCAAAGATCTGTCTCACCATTAACATAATTCCATAAATGAAAATATCTATATATTAGTGTAGAATGACAATTGAGGGAAATATTTCACCATATATTGTAGCTGCTTTGTTTAATATGTTAGGTTATGTGTCACTGAACTTCGGATGACAAAACACTGAATACTGAAATTTAAAGTAATAAATAGCCTTAAAAGCACTCATTATGCATTTATTCGCAGCTACAAGAAAAACAATCAATTCAGAAAATGGTATTCACAGCTGAAATTAAATGGTGAACTGGCAAGGTGTAATTGGGTAAGTGTCACAGTTATTCATGGTCTTGTATCTAAATGAGAGTTTGTCTGCATTTTAACTAGTAGAGAACACTTAACATCTAACTCTTAGAAAATATAGAGCACTTCTGCCCATATGTCATTATGCTTTTATAAATACAAGAAGTGGGAATTATTATTTCTGTATTTCAAACAGATAGACCAGAGACCAAGTATTTATTTTCCTTCCAGACATAAGTTTTCAATTACATTATAGCTGAGGATCACTCTCAGTGAGTGCATCTCATTGAGAGTTCAAATTTTGCAGTTTTGACTTAATTTGTGACTGTAATTAAAATATTTAATGAACAGTTTCACAACAGGAAATTTTACCCAGTTACATTAAATTTCATAAGCACTTTAGTATTTCTTGTGAAATCATACCTGCCTAAACGTTTTTGTATTTTTTAACTGATTTTTAATTCTGATATGTTTGCTGTGGTTTTATGAGTTAATTTAACAGGAAATGTTTGTACAAATAATTCTCAAAAATCTAACAAAAAATATTTTTCTTTCTATTTTACAGATTCAGTGTTGAGTATAAAGTTTTTCACAGATGACAAATTTCAGTAGTCAGAACTGATACTTGGTGTTTGCTTTTATATGAGTCTGCCCTTTTGAACGTACACAGGTCTGTCATTGTGCACGACTGGACTCCAACAGGCTTACCTCTTGAGTTGGGTTTTTGTGGTGGGGACTTCTGGTAGCAGGGTAAGGGCCACAGGGATAGCTCCTGTGTGAAGCTTTGAGAAAAGCTTCCCTGGCTCCAAGTCAGACCTGCCTTTGGTAACCCGGGAAGAAGGGAGGGATGGGGGGAACGTTTTTAAGATCTGGTTTTGTCTCACATTGCTGTACTCTGATTTGACTGGTAGCTGATTAAATTGATTTTTCTCCCAAAGTTGAGTTGGTTTTGTTCGTGACCATAATGGGTGAGTGATCTCTCTCTGTCCTTGTCTTGACCCACAAGCCTTTCCTTATATTTTCTCCTCCACATCACACTGGGAGGGAGAGTAAGAGCAGTCTCGTGGTCTTTGGTTGCCACTGGACCTAAACCACAACACATCTTTCTCTGGTTTTCCTCTAGAAATTATGATGAGTTTCATCTGACGTAATTTGTCTCATGCCTGGAGACAGTTTTCTCATTCATTTTTCACTCTTCTGACCCATAATAAAACAGATGATCAGTGTTTTTATTGGACAACTTCACCTCAGTAAAATGTATTTTTAATTCAATATTTTTGTAGTATGAAGCCTACTCTGTGTTCTAGAAGCAAGTATGATGAAAGAAGCTTTTGCTTTCCTAAATAGGCCTAATGTTACACCATGTTTCATCATGGCGTAGCCTAAGAGAGTTTTAATATTTTTACATTTATTATTGGGAATCCATCATATGAAGGAATTCTTTGCCTATACAGGATAAAAATAATTCATTTTCTACATAAATTATTTAACTTAGTTGGAAGTAATTTCTCCAAAATAATGCTAAAAAAAAAGGTGAATAACTGTTTTAAATCTGATGTGTTTAATTTTCCTTTTTTAATGAGAAACTGATCCCTTGTACTCTCCTTCACTGTGGAATAATTACTCTTTGCTTTTACTAACACTTCCAGAAATAAATGATCTAGTCAGAATTAGAATTAACAAGTATAGCTGATCAAGCCACTATGAACCTGACTTCCTTAGAGTCAGTTTCAGCTGGCGTTGTTCACTCATTCTTAATTAGGCATTATCTCTAGAGCGTTTACTTGCTGAATATTTACTTGCTGAATATTTACTTGCTGATCTGCAATTGTTAGAGGGGTTTCATGGGCTGTGGAGTAAATATTCAACTAGAATAGGGAAATGTAACTGTCACATTCAGTAGAGGCCCTAGTGACATACGTAATGGTAACTTAATAAATTGATGACACTGTACTGAACTGGAATAATACAATTTAGCAATTTCAAAGAGAAAGTAACACAATTTGTTAACTTCATGTTTTGATTTAAAAAATGTAATAAATATTGAAAATTAATGCAAATCATTACTTCTATTGCATTCAGTGACAATGTTTATCTTAAGTATAACATCATTTCAGTATCTCAATTTCATAAATGTCCCTTCAAAAAATTTTCTTCCAAATGATACATTAGTTCCAGATTGATCAATTAATGGAGATTTACTGCTTTGACAGCATAATACACCATTAAAAATTTGTCTGGAAAAAAGAAAAATGAGGAAACCTTTGTTGATGACTTCACGTGGTTTGTATCCTTATACCATGATGTTCATTTATTCATCATAGTATTAAAGACAAGCAGACCACAAGGTTTAAGGATCAGGGCAGTAGTAGAATCACAAAATCATGCCAAACCAGCTGACAAAACTGCTTCAGTGATTTCTAAATCACATGATTATTCCTCTGTATAAATCCAAGGTACTTCCTGAATACTAAGGGATTTTTCTGTCCTTCAGCCTCAAAAAAAAAAAAAAAAGAAAAAAGAAAAAAAAAAAGTAATACAAAAAAGTATTATAAATATTTCAGAGAATGACAAGAAACATATTGAAAAGTAGGAAAATTAACAGTTAGGTGAGTAATAAGTAGATTTCAAATTCTTCAGTCTGAAAAAAAATGATGTAGAAGAGATAACAGAGGGCTTTTATGAGTGGTTTAAAGGTGATGAATATAAACTACTTTTCCCCTGTATGTTCCTATGGAGGAACTGTGGGATATCATAGTAAACTAACAGGCAACACAAAAGGAGACCAGATCGTGTATTTAGCCCTGCTTTGAGCAGGAGGTTAAACCACATTTTCAACTTATATTTTTTCTACGATTCTATGGGATAGTTGCTCAAAAATATAAACTACAGAACACCTTCTCTCAGCATGCTGAGAACACTGAAAGAATACTTTGGCTTAAGAAAATATTGGACAAGCTCAGTGAATAAATTTATTGAATTTTCTAAATTGTTAGAAATCACTTTGCCTCAGGAAGCAGACAATTACTTGGAAAAATATGCTTTTTTGAATGTTGTTTTGTAGCCCAGTTATTGTTTATGCATACTGTTGGGAAAAAAGTTTTCAGGTTATATAGACCGTTGGACTTACCCACTGCTATTAGTTTGTTGTGTTTGTTCTTGTGTTATTTCATGTTATATTATTTGGAACTGGTACTACATTGATTAATGTTATTAAAGGTGATACATTTTCGAGAATGTCTACATACTCTGAGTGGTTACTCTTTATAAGTCTCATTTATCTTGACTAAATACTTTATTTTTCCCTTGCCTTTCTTCTTCTTCTTCTTTTTTTAGTGTCAGCAGATATTATTGTGAGGTATCACAGCAATCTCTGCCTACTTTTTAATTCTCTTTTCCCTATACTACTGAGTACATTTCTTCAGCATTCACTGTTCAGATTCCTTTCATTGAAGTTGCCTAAAATGCAAGGCATCTTATCTGTATTAGTTCCATAGCTTCTCTCCACTGACAATAGAGAGATGCAGATAACTGCCCTGTATTTAACGAAGGAAATGTTTGTTATCGTTTTCTTTTTTTTTTTTTTCTTTTCTGTGCAAAGCTTTCTGGTTGTTTCTGTCAGCTGTTTGTTTAGACTGTGACAAAACTAATGCAGCTCTTCTCCTCAGCTTCCATCTTGATCTCTTAGAGTCCTTTCATCAACATGGCAATTAACTTTACATTGATGGTTAGACGTGTCTCTTCTTTGAATCTTGTTACTAGCCTCCTGTTGCCTGCAATATAATGTCTAATATCTATTTTCCAGAGTTTTTTGATATTCCAAACCACTCATTGGAAACTAAACCATAAATGGAGAAAATGCTGTGTTGCAGTGGCTGCTCTACTGCTTTTTACCTAATGAGAATCTTTCCACTCACCGTGGCTCTTGTGCAGGGGTGGTGTACTTCTGGTTCTTGTCTATACTGCCTGTGCTGGTGTGTGGTCTCTGCTGCAGTGCCATGGTTTTCCTCTGTGCAATGCAAGAGCGGAACAGCTAAGGAAGTTTTCACTGAGGTGGCTCTTAATAAAGCGCTGGCGGGAATAGAGGGCATAGGTCCCCAAGTGCTAGTGCGTTAGTTAAGGACTTAGCATGTACTCAAGTAGCCCCTGAAATCATCAGACTAGTGCATTTAAAAGCATTTAAATAGTTAACAATCTCTTAGATATGCATAAGGATTTGCATCTATTATGGGGAAGAACTCTGAAAATGAGTTAGAAAATTATGTGAAACTGACACATAACGAAGTGGATTGAATACATTTTTACCAGTATATTTTATGGCAAATTAATTAAGTGATAATATAGCAATAGAATACTGTCTGTAGCATATTAAGATTTGGCTTAAAATAATTATCACATTATAGGAACTTCTACTCCCACTGATGATTATGTCAAAACTGCCATTAACTTACCAAGAACAAAAATTTGTCCAGGAGCAGTAAAAGTAAGAGCAGAAGAATATTTTTAAAGTTAAAATGACAGAACTTATTATAGAAATGAATATGTATTTAGGGTAAAAGAAAAGAACTACTAAACTCCTGCATGGTTAGGAGTGTTGCATTTCAGGCTAAACTGAAGGATCAGGTGATGATAATAAGCTTTTCACATCTGCTTCACTAATTAGAACATGACAAACAGCCTGATGCCACACTGGGCTACAAAAAAATTCATGTTGGCTTCACGAGAATATTCAAATGTATCTGAAATCTCTCTTTTTCCATGGTCTTTCAGAATCATCCATTGTTAGCCTGAGAAAAGAATAAAAAGAAATAGGCCAAATGTGACCAAACCAGTACTCATATAGCCTATTTTTCAGGCAATCAGTTTAACCAAAGTGCCTTCTTTTGGGATATTAGCCAGATGGAACAGTGATACTCTGCTTCTGCGTCTTGGAAAGCAAAGATGAATCTCCTCAAATATGTATCATTTTGAACTTTGATTTTTGCACAAGCAGTGTATTTCTAGGTAGAAGTTGTCAAGGGATGTCAAATTAACATTTGTTTTGGGTTTGGATTTTTAATGGTTCTTTGTGTCTGATATGCAACTATGCAAATTGTATGCTAGTTGAGGACTAGGTCATGATCAAATGCATGCATACAAATATGACAAATTTGAAAATAAATTTCCTTATTATTTTATTTTGCAGTACCTCTCTGTAGCTTAAAATTATGTTGGTTTTAAGCATTTCTTACTTATGTAACTAATTGTAGAATTGCCAACCATATCCTGGGCTGTATCAAGAAAAGCATGGCCAGCAGGTTGAGGGAAGGG
Source organism: Rhynochetos jubatus (assembly GCA_027574665.1). Taxonomy (NCBI): domain Eukaryota; kingdom Metazoa; phylum Chordata; class Aves; order Eurypygiformes; family Rhynochetidae; genus Rhynochetos; species Rhynochetos jubatus. The sequence continues at coordinate 18,919,975 of CM050652.1, forward strand.
ATTCTCCCCCTCTACTCTGCTGTTGTGAGACCCCACCCGCAGTACTGCATCCAGTTCTGGAGCCCTCAGAATAAGAAGGATATTAACTGGTTGGAGCGAGTCCTGAGGAGGGTCACCAACATGATCAGCGGGCTGGACCCCTTCCCCTATGAAGAAAGGCTGAGAGAATTGGGTTTGTTCAGCCTGGAGAAGAGAAAGCTCCAGGGCAACCTTATTGCAGCCTTCCAGTACCTAAAGGGGACCTACAAGAAAGGTTGTGGGGGAACAGATGACTTTTTACAAGGGCCTGTAGTGACAGGACAAGGGGTAATGGGTTTAAATTGAACATGGGAAGGTTTAGGTTAGATATCAGGAAGAAGTTCTTCACAAAGAGGGTGGTGAGGCACTGGAACAGGTTGCCCAAAGAAGCTGTGGATGCCCCATCCCTGGAAGTGTTCAAGGCCAGGCTGGATGAGGCTTTGAGCAACCTGGTCTAGTGGAGGGTGTCCCTGCCTATGGCAGGGGGGTTGGAACTGGATGATCTTTAAGGTCCCTTCCAACCCAAACCATTCTATGATTTTTTTCTTCACAGTTTACAGTGCATCATATTATACTATGTTCTGTACCATGTTGGTGGTCCACTGGGAGGCATAGGTTGTGCTCAGTGGGTGCGGTTCTACAGAATAGAGTTGGTAGGAAGGAACTCACAGGTATTGGCCTGTCTGCAGCAGGGTCTGAGACTGGAAAACTCCTAAGTATGGCACGGGTTTTGCTTATTGAATTGCCAAAATGTAGGCCTTAAACTGATAAATAAAGAATATTTGTCTTGTGCTGTAAGAAACAATTCAAGTTGCCAGATTTTAAGGGAACACTTCGGGAAAATGCCTTTCAATAGTACACAGTATAATGTTTTCCACAATTTTTGTAAGAACTGAGGTTTGACTAACAGGTCTGTAGTACCCTGGGTCTTGCCTCATAACATTTTTGCAGATTGGAATAACACTGTCTATCTTCCAGTAACCATGGACCTCCCCAGACTCCCAAGACCTTTCACTGATAATGGAGAATGGTCCTGCCATAATATCCACTAGCTGCTTTAGTACTCTGGGATGAATCCCATCAGGCCTCATGGGCTTGTGAACATTCAGCTGATACAGCTGGTCACTTAAAGTTTCAGCAACCACAAAAGAAAAGTCACTGTTCCCACACTTGTGTTCGTCTGACTCAGAGGAATGGGGCAGCCCAAGGACTATTGGTATTATTAAAGACTGGGGCAAAAAAAGCATTGAATCTTCCTTTTTTTTCTTCATACCTATTAGTCAGGTGATCATTTTCAACAAGTATCATTCCAATGTTTTCTTTAGACCTCCTCGTGATACTAAAATACTTTAAAAAGTATATACTCTTATCTGAACCAACACTGAGCAGTTTCAACTGTAATTGATCTTTGGCTTTTCATGTCTTCTCCTTGCATATATGAACCAGAGCTCTGTAATATTCTTGCAAAGCCTGACCTCACTTCCAGAGATCATCCAATTTCTTTTTCCTCCATGAAGAGTTCCCTGTTCAGCCAAGTTGGTCTTCTCTGCTTGCTTGACTATCAACACAGTGGAATTGCCTGGTCCTGTGCTTTTAAAAGGTGGTTCCTATAAAAATGAAGTGCACTTGTGGACTCCTGACCCCTCAGAAGCAGATTCTCAGGGTGCTCTGGATGGGACAAAAAGAAAAGTGATTTCCAAGCTTTTACTTGGAACATACTACTCTATGATTTAAATAAAGCACATCTTATAAGGGGAATTAAAATGTCTTCTGGCGTTTTACACTATCTTTTTTTTTTTTCTTTTGTAATATTGCTTATATCCTAAGAGTGGAATCTGGTGTGGTTTTCCAATAATGTAGTTCAAAACCAGAAATTGATCACTATGCAAGGAATCAGAGATTTAGACTACGTTTATGATTTTTTTTAGCAGGGATGGTTTTTTTCTTTAAATATAAATAATAATATTTAATAAAGAAAACAAAGACATTTAATGATACACATACATTACATGTACCTTAGTGAAATGTTCATTCATGGGGTTTCTGAGTTTAAGTAGGGGCTAACAAATAAGCTAAATGGTCTGGTATTCATACAGTAGGAATATATTAAATTATTTTGCACCTAGCTTATTCATAGTCAAACTCAAGTATCATTTGTATAAAGTATTATTTCAAGTTTGTATGAGGCTTTGATTTAAATGAGTAGCAAAATATGGAGGAAATGTGTTGCGTGTTGTTTATTAAGATTCAGATCTCTTAATAGTAGATACTGAAAATGGCAGTGCCTAAAGCATGCAACATGACTCAAGTTATTATCAAATTTTAAAATGCAACTTTAAAATTTTTGTTTCAGTTTTTACCACCTTTTTTATCCCAGAGATATGTTTATGACCATATATAGATGTTCAGAAAAAGAATATTTCTATAATTGAATATATAAACACTGCATGTGTTTCAATGAATTTAGTTAGAAAAAAAGTAAATGGTTATGTTCATGTTTTCCTTGGACTTTTCATACTGATAGAAAAACCTGAGTGACACTGCAAATATTAAGGACCAGTTTATTTTTCCTTTTCTTCATTCTCAGTTAATATTCTATGACTTGAATATTTTTGCTCCTGCACATTCTTTGGTGATTTTCCAGATTCATTTTCATGTGTACTTATTCATCTTTCTCACCCTGAAGGTTGCTTCCATATGTTAGCTAGGTTTTTCAGATTAAAGTTAGTCTGCTAGTATTAGCATACAAAAATCAACCTTACAACAATGTAAATCTCTGCATTTTAATATTGATTAAAGGCTATGCGCTTTACCTTGCTAATAAGGGCACTATATTCTTCACTTCTTTACAGAAGAAGTTAGCAACCAGCGTAATAAGACATAAAAATCTACAATAGACAACTTAATCGTGAAACATTCATTTCTAACAGTAAAAAACCAGATACAGGCAGTACTCCGGAGAACAGAAAGATAGAAATATGAACATCTTGTTTGTTGTATGAAATCAGAGCTATTGAGTTTCAAATAAATGCTTCTTTTATCAGCTTTACCAGGCACTGCATATACAAATCTAATTATTTCTTGTATTGAACTATAAAGCAAATGAACATATAAAAATTAAACAACAATGACAGCAAGAATTTGACTGAAACTAGAGAAGACAGAGAATTTAATGGCAAGGCTGAAACCTATTCTTCACTCATCCTGGTTATTAACCAACTCTGCTCATTGTTCTTGGACCTTAACTTTTGCCCTATCCAGAATAAGTAACATCATGTCTGCTACGTAAAATGATAACAACTTTGGTAAAAACAAAAGGTAAATATGACTCCAGGAAGTTGAACATCTCTTATCTACCTTTTATGAAATGAAATAAATGTTATTACAAAATCTGAAATATCTATTATTGTATATAATTGCAGGACCTCCTCTAGCATTTGAATTATTTCTGTGTCTGCTCCTCAGAACTGTTTGTGATAGACAGTATAAAAATAATGACAGAGGAATTTTTATGATCCTATAGACCTGCAGTTAAAAACAAGAAACTTAAAAAAAATGCCTACCACATGTGTCAGATAGTATTCTTGGTTAAAGCACTAATCTTCTACTGTGAATACTACTTTAAATCACCAGTGTTGAGCAGTCTATTTCTTTATCAGAAAGAATATAGTCAATTCAGCAAGATTACTACAAGCATTCACTGCTTGTGATCTCAGCATTGTTCTTGAGGTTTCCTCCATCTTAAGTTCTCTCTGAAGTTTAAGGAATTTGCAATTGTTAAATCCGCTTATGATCATATGAAGTCAGCCATGGTTCTATAAGCTTCTAACATATTTAAAGAGGCTCATAGCTGCTGAATTACCTTTGTAGGGTCATGGAAGGACAAAAAAATGCTTTGTGCATTGATAACATTAGATGCATACTGATATTTTTCATAATTGTATTAAAATGTGCCAAGCCATGTACAGCATTTAATTGACCTTATTTACAATGATAAAGCAGAGTATATAGCTTTTTTATAGTGTCAAATAAGTTTATTAAATAAATTAGGTTTTCTCCTAATGCTGTCTTCTCATTCACTCTGTGTTTCTGTGAGATACTTTTATTGTCCTTAGCAAACACTTTCCATACATTTTTATTCTCATGTTACATCTGTGAAAGATAACTTCATTTCACAACAAAAAGGGAATGGATTATTAACCTGAACAGTGTGTTGTGCAGCTTCTACAACTGTTTCTAAATGATTTGGACTCACTTGATTCCAGCTAAATATTTGGAGGAGAATGAAATGCTAAGAATTCAGTACATTTAGTTAAAAGATAAACCCTTTCGTTTAAAAGGTGCCCTAAGTTCTTACCAGTTTTCATCCTTGTTTGGGGATGTCTTAATTCCTAGTCTTGAGATAGCAATTATCTATGTGTTAGTATTAGAAATAAATACAAATAAGTTTTCACTGAAACAATTTCTTTACTAAAATTATTCAACTGAAAAATCAAGATCCAGTGACATTAAGACATCACTGAACAGAAAGTACTTATAAAGGAGAATATCCTTATAAATATTTTGGTTTTAATCTCTTTAAAAAAGGATGGATTCTTTATCTCGGAATATATACAATGAAACCAATGAATATTCCTACAAAGTTAAATCAAGTAGACAGCAAAATTTACACATGGATTGTTGAAATAAATCACTGTGTTAAACATGTATTTTTTTCCTCACAACAGGATATTGAAATTTTTATTGATACAGAACTCTACTTGCATTTAAAATTGATCATTTATTTACTGTTGGGGTTTTTTTTTAATATGTTTGTTTACATTATACCCATAGTCAGCAGATTATAAACCTGTATTAAGGTGCAAATATCTAGCTGTTTAGAACTTATGATTTAATTTATAGGATTTAAAGTCCCATCAAGACTTTCACCTTTAGTTTCACTGTTTCTTTAACTGGTGATTAAAAGCTATTACCATCTGCTGGGTGTTTGGTGACTGCTACAAAATAGGCTTTCAAGACACTAAATACCAACTGCATTTGGCATTAGTTAGCACTCTTATTGCTGGTTTCTGCAGGGAAGTCATGAGCAGAATGTATATGAAGACTGAGCCATGTGTTGTTGCATTAAAGCTTTCCACTTTGAGGAACTGAACTTGGTATGGCACAATGAATAAACCTCCATTTCTATCAAGTGTCCTTCTCTGACAGACACCAGTAACTTGATTTTCCAGTAATGGTTATTCTTCAGCAAGCAAAAAATCCCTTATTCTATGCATTTTAAAATTCTGCAAAGGTCTTTTCCCTCCCCACTCACTTCACCTCATTTGGGGCAGATTTTAAGTAGTATATGTGTAGCTTTTTAATCACACTAGGATGTTAATTTTCTGAGGCTGCAGTAAATGTAGGGATGCTTTTAAGGAGTCAGCCACTAATTTGTGTCTAAGCTGAATGTCACAGTGGGAGAATTATAATCGCATATTGTGTTAGCATAATGGAAGCATCTATAACTGTGTGGTAGGAGAGGACCAAAACAATTGAGATTAAGTTAATAGCACAATAATTATTAAACCTCCTAGATGCTCAAAGAAACAGAAGAATCGCTCCATATTTTGGGCTGGTTATACAAATAAAGACAATAAACCAAATATAAATACTTATGATCATGCTTATTGTCATGGTTTAACTCCGGCTAGCAAAATACCATGAAGCCGCTCTCACAAATCCCCCTCCCCTCCTCCAAAACAACAGACGAATCAGAGGAAAAAGAAATAAGGAAGCTCATAAAATTGAGATAAGAACTGTTTACTAATTAAATCTAAATCAATGTATACAGATACTACTAATAATAAATAAATAGTAGAAAATAAAACATATCATACACTATGTACAATATGACACAATATGATACAATTTCCCACCATCCACTGACCAATGCACACCCAGATGTTGAGGGATGAAAATCAGACCCCGAGAGCCCGAGAACCACAGCCCGAGAGCAATTGCAGCCCGAGAGCCGCGACCTGAAGGCCAGAGCCCGGGAGCTAATGCAGCAGATTCTGAGCAAACCTTATCACTGATAACACAGCCAAAAACTCTAAACAACCTACCATCTCCCACACCAAGGAGCCAGCACAGGAGCTGGCAAAACAGCTAATGCAGGAGGGTTAGCAAGTGCCCGGGAGTAGACAGGCAAGGGAGTAAGGGAGAGAGAGAGAAGGGAAGAGTAATGGCTCCCGGACCCCCTTCCCCACCCAAGAGAATCAGAACATGACATACTATGGAATGAAATACTTCCTTGGTTAGTCTGGGTCAGCTACAGTATCCGAAGCGAACAAAAGACCTTGAATTCAGTACAGGCCATCCCCAGCACCAGCTGAGGCCTTATCAATGTTTTTCTTAGCAACTTCTTAGTAATCACAGTAAAGGGAGTTAACCCTTTCCTGACTGAAGGCAGCACACTTATGTAGCATTGCTTTTCATTAGGATGGCTAAAGAAAATTATTTACTATTTATTTTTAGGGCTATGCATTGTTGGAGGTAAATGCATTAGGTAATCATAACAGTAACAACTTATGTCCATGTATGTCTAGGACAAGAATATTTCCCGTCATAGCAAAGGGACTGTTTGTGTCTCTGCAATGAGATATTAGATACATTATCACCTAAGCTTTAATTCAGTCTACTAAACTGTAATGATAGTATGTATCTGTGAAAGCCGGTTTTGACCTTCCTTCAGAAACATCGCCCATTTATGTCTCCCAGTCATAAATGTTCATATACTTACCAGGTGTACTTTAATAAATTCTGCACTTTCTGTGTACCATGTCTGGTTCTGATGGCAGAGGTGATCATCTGCTCTGAATTGTGTAGGATATGCTTTGTTTGTGAACATGTGGGCAACACCTGTCTCGTATCTGAGGGATTAGGTCTTTATTTGGTTCCATTAGAGAAGCAACACTGAAGTCCATGCAGCCTTATTTATTTACACCCTTTAAAGGACTGATCTCATATTTTCAATCAAGTACTATAAAAAAGAACCATATTTTGTGTATGTTGATTTGTGTCTTCCACCAAGAATAAAATTCTTAAGAAAACAACCCCAATTCTTTAAGTATCCTTTCTTGTGTAACTTCTTCCAGTTATTGTTTGAAATTTGAAAATGTAAATGGTAATGCTAACAGCAACATTGGACAGAACTGACTCTCACTGCCTTATTTTGCATTCCGTGATTATGGAAGAATCAAATTAAATTTGCAGAAACAGCAGCAGGCCTGGATAACATTTGATCATACTTTATTTATTAGCATTGTGAATATGGCAAGAAGTTACTGTACACATTACTGAACAAAGATAACTTAACTGCAGACAACTATGTATGTCTCAGCAAAGCTGCTATGTAACAGAAATCTGTGACATGCCTCAAACTGAGCTGTGTATGTACATTGCAGATCACTGAGATGCTCCCTGATGATGCAGTGTGTTGCATCGTGTTGCAGCAAATAACTCTCTTGTCTCTTTGCTGCATCACAGAAACTGCTAAAAGAGCAGGAACCTTGCTGCTGCTCTCAAGTACATGCCTGCACAGAAAAACACTAGGCTACAAGCTGAGAGCATTCTTAGAAATGTTAGTGTATAAAATAGGAAAAATATATTATTGTATCAATGAAAGAGAATGTATTTGTATGAGATTTTTGGGTTTTTTTCTCCCCTGTCATTGTGGCTTTGATTTTAGTCTTTTCACAAAACTTCCATTTGTATGAAAAAATGTTAGGTAGCTGAGAAGGGAAAAGTGGAACAGTATTAGTTAAATAAATATCACAAATTTCATTACAAATTCCACATCTACTCAAGAACTAAACACTGAGAAAAAGATGACCAAAGTCATTTTTGAGCAATAAATGAGTTTATTTTTTATAGTGGTGGAAAAAGTATTTTGAGTTCACATTCTGTTTGACACATTGAGAGAACACTTTTATTTGTACATTAGCATTACAGACCTCATTCATATGTTGAAATGTAATGGAAAGAGTCTAGCCTACGAATAGTATATTTTTGGCAGTACTTTATTTGTGGATTTCATTGTGTGCTTTACCAAAATACAGTTTTTGTTCTTTTGTATGATAATACTGATTTAAAAGAATAAAAAAAAACTGTGATTCAATCAATTCTCTGCTTTCTGGTCAGAATTTTCAATTTATTTATTTAATGCTTAATTTTGCTTAAATAAATAACAATAATATTTGCACATGATCTATACTTTAAAAGAGCACAAAGGAATAGAAGATTTGATTCTGGAAGAATTTCAACAAACTTTCCTCTGTGGGTTTGGGTTTGGTTTGGGTGGGGTTTTTTTTGCAGATTTTCAGTTCATTGTATGGCAATGTCATCTTGCTGTAATTAAATCAATTTAAATTACATTTCATTCTGTTTACTATTTCTACTGTAAATACCTGCTAGCACCCTTTGTAATACTACATAGAGTTAAAACATTGGTATTCTTACGGATGCCATAGTGTGTGAGTTCACAGACATGACTTTCTGCTTCGTTATTTTAAATTGCATGCATTGACTATGGAGGGGAAAAAGATCAAAAGAAATTGTTTCCATTCAAGCAACTGAGAATTGTGTGCAACTTCTATTAGCTATGAAGAGTTTAAAGAAAAAAATGCTTCTTCCCTAAATAATCAGAATGAAGGAAGTAACTTAAGTGTATGAAGGAACTGCTCTCTGAACCATGTCCAAATGTTTCTGGGCCCTCATTAAAATTATCCCCTACGGAAAGGTTTCTCAAATCCTTAACAACTTCAGAAGTCAACACTTTCAAAATATTAAAGTAATTATTGTAAGGGCTTATGATGGGTTTCCTCTTTTTATAACTAATAACTAATATTATAGCCCACTGATTTAAAAAGCCCCACAGATTACCAAAGATTGGATATGGCATTGTTTAGTTCAATTTTGTATACTATATAATACAATTTTACTTTTAACAGTTTGATCACAGTCCAACACATATCAGAAAGTGTAATCCAGAGTCTACCATCTCAGTGCTCATCTTCTAGCTAAAGAACAAAAGGATACTGAAAAGGCATACAGGTATAGAGTAGGAAAATACTCAGAGTATATGCAATGCTGAGATTTTGGAAGCAAATATAGACTGTAGAATTGAAAATGTACATCTGAATCTGAAGATCTAGTAAACGTGATTTGCTACGAAGGCACTTTTTCTTTTAATTAGTATGAATTTTGTACAGAGGAAGAATCTGACAAAAACTATATTAAGATAGCGTTATTTTTTGGACTGTCTGTAAATCTTCAGGGTGATCTTTCTTTCTTTCTTTCTTTCTTTCTTTCTTTCTTTCTTTCTTTCTTTCTTTCTTTCTTTCTTTCTTTCTTTCTTTCTTTCTTTCTTTCTTTCTTTCTTTCTTTCTTTCTTTCTTTCTTTCTTTCTTTCTTTCTTTCTTTCTTTCTTTCTTTCTTTCTTTCTTTCTTTCTTTCTTTCTTTCTTTCTTTCTTTCTTTCTTTCTTTCTTTCTTTCTTTCTTTCTTTCTTTCTTCCTTCCTTCCTTCCTTCCTTCCTTCCTTCCTTCCTTCCTTCCTTCCTTCCTTCCTTCCTTCCTTCCTTCCTTCCTTCCTTCCTTCCTTCCTTCCTTCCTTCCTTCCTTCCTTCCTTTCCTTCCTTCCTTCCTTCCTTTCCTTCCTGTCCTTCTTCCTTCCTTCCTTCCTCTTCCTTCCCTCCCTCCCTCTCCTCCCTCCCTCCCTCCTTCTGTCGCCCTTACCATCTTCCTACTCCTTCCCTTCTCCTTCCTTCCTTGCCCATTCCCTTTCCCTTCCTTCCCTTCCTCTTCCCTTCCTTCCTTCCCTTCCCTTCCCTTCCCTTCCCTTCCCTTCCCTTCCCTTCCCTTCCCTTCCCTTCCCTTCCCTTCCCTTCCCTTCCCTTCCCTTCCCTTCCCTTCCCTTCCCTTCCCTTCCCTTCCCTTCCCTTCCCTTCCCTTCCCTTCCCTTTTTCTTGCCAACAATAGCAAATAGTGTAGAAATGACAAAAACTATCAGCTTCAGAGTCAGCCTATCTTCTAGTCTCAATCCATAAAACATTTCTATGAAATCGTTTCCTATTTTATTAGGTTTGATCTTCCAAGGAATTAGGAACTTAATAGGTGCATGTAGTTGTATAAGGCAGAGTTGTCTCAGACAAAACTGAATTTGAGTACATCAATGAAACTGTGAAACCTTTAGTTATAGTAAATGCTTATTTAGTCTCAGTGGTAAATCTTGGAGTCAATATGGGAAATACTGTAAAAGTAATAGGATAAATTAAAGTATAATAAGAGCTGTGATAAACCAGTTCCACAGAAAAAGATTCCAGAGGTGTTGTGTCTGTAAAACTATTCTCCATTTGAACATGGCAAATGCCTTAGCCAACACTAGAATATGTTTCTATTTTAGCCAGGCAAAATGCAGGTAGACCATAGAAGGCTGATTAAGGAAATGTGATGCACACACTGGAAAAAATAATATTCTACCAGGAAGAGCTCCTCATAGGGTCATCAATAGCATCTCTCCCTATTTTCTTGTAATATCTGACATGTCCCTGAACACTCAACATAATATAACTATAAAAAATGAGACTTTAAAAAGCTGTAACATGAACCGCTGTTTTCTTCAAGATAGTATTTTTCTTAGCTGTTTACAGAGAAAAAAAGATAAATGTCCTTCAGGATCACAGTAAAAGAAGTTTCATCTTGACAGCTGAAAAAAAAAGGGCAGGAAAAAATCTCACCTTCAGCACTGGGTACAGTAAGGAGGACTTTGACACTGTTTTGGGTTGATACTATGAAAAGAAGCCGACAATAAAAGTTGTGTCATTTGTAATCTTTTAATGACTTACATCCTTATTGCCTTGGGTGAATAATTAAAGTCTAATTAGGGTAAGTAAGTGCCTTGTTAAAAGAGTGAGATCTATAAACATATTGAAACAAGTGGCTGGAAGTTTTTAAGTGAAACAGATTATTTTATGGCCAAAAATATATTTGTCTTTGACGGCTGGTCCAAGGAGCAGGAATTTGAGTCAAACAGTCACATCTATGCAGAAAAAAAACTGAACAGCAAATGTAGTTCTGAGAGAGTGTTTTTAACCTAAATATTATTGAAAAATGACACCTGTCTTCCTCTAGTATTGAAAATAGTTACCTTCTCTTTGATTCGTGCTGTGTTCAGAGTACATGACTTTTAAATAAATGAGATTACAACAGCAACAAAATAAAATAATAAAAAAAAAAAACGGTGGGCTTGAGCACCATTTTCTCCCATTACTGAATCCAATCTATATGGTTTGACTTTTGGCCAGCTACTTATTACCAAAAGAAATAACAATACTAGTACTGTGACATTGCAATGCTGGAAAACACAAAACAGCAATAAAAAAGTAATGGTAACAAAGTGAGCATGTAGTGCTGTTTTGTTGCAACACTGAAAGTGCATAAATCCATTCTGTTTAGCTGAGTTTGTCAAGTCATGAAATCTGTTCTTGATGATAAATCTGTTTCCACAAGTGGGCAATGACCAGGTACTGAAACATAATGAAAACATCTGATAGAGCTTCTGATCATCACGTGGTAATAATTGCCTTAGTATCAAGACTGGAAAACCGAAAGAAAAAGGAAACCTCTCATGTATTCTGTGGACACATAAACATATCTGCTCAGCTGCATTGTGATTTCTGTACAATAGTAACTCTTTTAGAAGCATGTTGAGGAAATGAAGCGTATCACAAATAGTCAGCATGGATTCAATGAGGGGAAGGCATGCTTGACAAATGTGATGATAGCCTTTTATGATGGCATTACTAAATGGATAGACGAGGGGAAGGCAGTGGATGTGGTCAACCTTGACTTCAGCAAAGCTTTTTACATGGTCTCCCATGGCATCCTCATAGACAAGCATAGGAGGTGGGGACTGGACCATTGGGTGGTGAGTTGGATTGGGAACTGGCTGAAGGAAAGAGCTCAGAGTGTTGTGGTCAATGGGGCAGAGTCTAGTTGGAGGCCTGTAGCTAGTGACATGTGCCAAGGGTCAGTGCTGGGTCCAGCCCTGTTCAATATATTCATCAGTGACCTGGATGAAGGGATAGAACATCCTCTCAGCAAGTTTGTTGACGATACAAAACTGGGAGGAGTGGCTGCCACACCAGAAGGCTGTGCTGCCATCCAGCGTGAACTAGACAGGCTGGAGAGCTGGGTGGAGAGAAATTGAATGCAATTCGATAAGGGCAAGTGTAAAGTGCTGCATCTGGGAAATAACGACCACATGAATCAGTACAGGTTGGGGGCTGTTCACTTGAACTGCAGCTCTGGGAAAAAGGATCTTGGAGTCCTAGTGGACAACAGGACGACCATGAGCCAACAGCGTGCCCTCACGGCCAAGAAGGCCAGTGGCATCCTGGGGTGCATTAAGAAGAGTGTGGCCAGCAGGTCAAGGGAAGTTGTCCTCCCCCTCTATTCTGTGCTGTGAGGCCTCACCTGGAGTACTGTTTCCAGTTCTGGGCTCCTCAGCTCAAGAAGGACAAGGAGCTACGGGAGAGGGTCCAGCACAGGGCCACTAAGATGATGAAGGGCCTGGAGCACCTTCCATATGAGGAAAGGCTGAGACAGCTGGGTCTGTATAGCTGGAAGTAGAGGAGGCTGAGAGGAGACCTTATCAATGCTTATAAATATCTAAAGAGTGGGTGTCAGGAGGATGGGGCCAGGCTCTTCTCAGTGGTGTCCAGTGACAGGACTGGGGGCAATGGCCATAAACTGGAAAACAGAAGGTTCAGCATGAATATGAGGAAATAATTCTCCACTGTGAGGGTGCCAGAGCACTGGGACAGGCTGCCCAGAGAGGTGGTGGAGTCTCTCTCCTTCCCTGGAGACTTTCCAAAGCCGCCTGAACTTGTTCCTGTGTGATCTGCTCTAGGTGATCCTGCTCTGGCAGGGGGTTTGGACTAGATGATCTCTAGAGGTCCCTTCCAACCCCTAACACTCCATGAATCTGTGAAACTGTGTAAAGGGTTCTGGAGTTTCTGTGTATGAACATCAGAGTCAGAATTATTCTGAGTTCTGAAAGTATCTGCTCATTCGGAAGAGGACATATGACTATATTCATGTCAAGGAGTGTAATGAGAAAAGAAAATTGTATAAAATTAATTCATCTTGTGACAAAGATTATAATGGAAGTAAAGATGAGCTCTGTGGAATAAAATAGTCTGATATTTAATTCTCTACTTACATGTCTTAAAATAGATGTGTGCAATCCAGAGCTTCAGTTTTAATGTTTGCATTTCCATTTCATTGAATTTGTACGTGATTCTGTCTTCTGGGAAAGCATGTAACCAAGCAAATGGTTACCATAAACACTCTTCTTCAAGCTAAATCATTTAATAAATACTTCTGAGGCTGTGACCCAAATATGCCTAAAAAAGATGTTTAAATTATTGTCCTTTCAAGCTATGACCATTATCAGTTCAGTGCTATAATTTCAAAAATGGGATCAAGCATCAATCCCACATTTGCACTGACAAAAAGTGTGTGTAATTTTTTTTAATAGATCTACTAAGGTCTACCTTTTTAATGTTATTTAGAAAGACTGATTGTAAAAATAAAGTGATCCAAATAAGACTTGTGTAAAATTAAATATGCTTTTCATGTTATAGCTATGCCATTTTGTACATTAAAAAGTCTTTTTAAATTTTAATGTGGTAAGTTACTATTATCCACTTTCAAGACTGATCTGAAATACATATTACACCTTTTTTGATATTTGAAATATATATTTTTAAGACACAGAAAAATTTGAAATAAAGAAACAAACAAATTTCACAGAAAGCAAAAAAAAAACCCACCACCCACAGAATAACACCTAACACACAAGCCACAAAACAATAGAATACACTAAGAGATACTGTTACTATGTATTATTTTCCCATGAAAAATCTCAGAGGATATGCTGATGGACAGCCAAAGAAGACAAGAAAATAAAAATACCCAACCAAGCTGATTTATAAGTTAATCAGAGCATGTGTCTTTAATTATGAAATATTTGTGTCCAAATATCTGTTTCATATTGTCCACAGGACTCCAGTGGCTGTGACTCTTGAGTTTTAATGGGTTTGCTCTAGTTAACTGTGTCTCTATCACATTTTGAGACACGCTTTCTTTTCACAAAAACATCCTACAAGTCGTGCCAATTACTATCCTGCTAATACCCTAACAGTGGTATAGTAAATCATAGATAGATAGAAGTGTCCATCTCCAAAGAATGTCCTCCAGCTGTTCTTGTAAAACATGTTGGCATTTGATATTGACAGAAAATTTGGGCTTGAGGGAACACCATAGATCTGTCAAACCCCCTAAGGTTGTAGTTACATAACTGATTTTTATAATGACTAGTTCTTACAGTTATTAAAGAAATATTTTAGACATCACATGCAAAACAAAAAAAAAAAATCTCACAGTCTTCAAAGTAATAAAATGTCCAAATAGTTGAACACTTTTTTGTTTTTCCTAATATCTGAGGGACTGATTTTAATATTTGCGGTCTCCATGTGTGTATTACATCTAAGAGTTAGAGGTCCCAAACCACTTGGAAGTGTGGGAAAGTTTAAGAGCAGAAAAATAGTAAGTCTGACTTTATCCTTTGGTCCAAAGAAGTTCTGCAGTTCACACTATATGGAAACCTCACAAGATTATGTTGTTGTCTGTGTCTTAGATAAACCTACAAAAGCCTACAAAAAGTGTTAATGTGCAATATGATGAGGATATAAAACAGAGTAACTTCACTGGGACCTTAAAGTCAGCTTTTGAAGTAGAGAAATGATCTTTAATCACAAAGACTCAGGTTTTAATGTCTGAGTTCATGTTGTAAATTACTGTGTTATCTAAAAATATCTTTCTTTACATTGTACTAGCTGTTGCACTTACCAACTTAATTATTATTATTTTGTATATTGTTGCAAAATTGTACAAGGATTTTAAACAAGTCCTTTCTGAAAGGAGATATAGGAAGATAGGCAAAAGGAATATACTTTTGATAACAACAGTGGTTTATTTTTTTTTTTTTTCTGACATTTTCTTATGCCACCAATACATTTATTTGCTGCAAATTTAATGACTTCTTGATTATTTTTTAAAAACTTCTCTATATCATGCCAGTAACTGCATGCTTCTGCATTTGCATTCTGCTTTACAAAAGTCAAAAAGCTGTAGAACTAACACTGGAAGCATGTACTGCACTGTGTCCTATAGCTGGGTTGGCCATAAATCCCAAGGAGATACAAAAGGAAGTCTGACTACAAGGTAACAGCTGCTACTGTAAGCAGGAAAAGACGATCATCCATCTTGTAGGACATCTCATTTCCACAGCCTCATTCTAAGAACAGTTATCAGGAAGGGACTGACTACAAGCAACCCATGTGAAGAGCAGTAGTCTTCACTTTTCTAAGCACCAGTTAACAACAAAAATAAAATTTCAAATATTTATTTTGCAGATCTGACTGGATGGGTGCTTGTAGGAGGTAGAAAATGCAATGCTAACTGGAATTTAATCCACAGAAACAAAATTGCTCCATATGGAACCCTTTGTGTTTGTTTTAAGGAGAACCGCAAAAAACATTTTAACCCATCCCATCTGCCCACGAAGTAATAATTTGCTCATCAAAACTAAGGAAAAAAATAATAGTCACTGAAGAATGCAAGCAATATTGGTAACTTCAGGTAATATTATTTCTGCCTGGAAAAGA
Organism: Rhynochetos jubatus; assembly: GCA_027574665.1. Lineage (NCBI taxonomy): Eukaryota > Metazoa > Chordata > Aves > Eurypygiformes > Rhynochetidae > Rhynochetos > Rhynochetos jubatus. The sequence goes on from CM050652.1 coordinate 18,935,767, forward strand.
GATTTCTCTCAACATTACTCACCCCCGTTCTATGAAATCTATACACATATACAAAAGCTGCTGCTGGACTTAACAACTGAAGTGCTTCTTGCATGTTTTCATATGTATGCAAGGCCAAGTAAACAAGGCCAAGTAAGGCTCGCTTTGCCTTAGCAAGCATATGTACTTCCAGGAGCACTCTTTACGGTCCTATAAAATGGGATATGCAGTAATGTACTCCAGCAGCCCACTATTCAGGAAGACATTGTGAGAAACCCAGGTATTTGTCCAGCTAAAAGAACTGGAGGAAACTTTAGAGAGCTCTTTGTGTCCTGTAGTCTCAGTAAATAATCTCTTTTTCACTTAGCATAGCATCCCTTTTTTTGCCTGGAAGGGATGTTGTGCTGGGAACAAGGATGCAAAGAGCCTGCCACAAGCATATTAGAAAAGCAGCATAAGGTATATTCAGAACAAAAAATATAGGTTAAAAAAAATCCTAAATGAAATATCCTACTTTTCAGAAGATGCATGCAAATATACTTTAAAATAATACTGAACTCCATGGGAGTAGGAATGAAGTGGAAAAGCTGCCAGCTACCGTCTGTGAAGCTCAAAGCAGAAATGCTGCTGTAGAACCAAACCAGCAGAGCCTCAGGCACTTCAGTAACTCTGTGGAGGCAACACCCCGAGGCTCAAGAAGGCAAGCTTGATGTGTAGCACATATACCTTGTGAGGCAGAGGGTGTTTCTTTCACCCAGATAGAAGTTTTCTCAGGGAGAAGGAATGAAGCCTGAAATAGCGCACAAAGTCATGCTTGGCCGTTTTAAGAGCAATCAAGTCACTGCTAAGAAGCCAGAAGCCCTCTATCAGTCTGGCGGGCAGGGTGGGAGGAAAGGAGTCCTTATGTCGGAGTTAACATCCAACTTCTCTGTAGTGGAGGCTTCCTGCAAGCCTTGTGCTTGTGGTTTTGAAGCCCCAGTCTAACACATGAGATATTCAACTTAATGACTGCAAATGAGGACAAAAGAAGGAGCTTGCTTTATTTGCTGTTCTCTTTTACTCGTCACATGTAAACAGCTTCTGTTCCTATGGATTATGTCATTAAGAACCTTACTGACATGGGACTGAAATTTCACCTCTCTTTTATGACAATGTTTGAATCCCTTGGAGGTGAATGCTCATTCTTTGGAAGTCAGTCAGTCAGGTGGAACATTCTAGGCAGAAACTTTTCTTTGAGAGAGAAAGAGAGAGTTGCTTTAGGGACAAGACTATTTCTCTATTCTAATATATTCCTTTTTTTGGTGCCAGTTACTCTTTTGATTCTTTATCAAAGTCAGAGGACAGCACATCCTTATAACTGGCTGTTATTTAATCCCCTCAAGCAGAGGCTTTTAATATTTAAATTATATTAATATACCACATTATTTTTTTCCTATCATCTTTATTAGCCGATATTTTTTCCAAAATCACGATGGAGATTTTTTTTTTTATAAGGCTACCTTAATATAATATTCTATTTTTAACTGCTTAGAAAAAAACCCTTCACACTGAAAAAAATTCTGTTTATAATTAACTCTATGATCCTAGAAAGGTTTTCTTGTAATGCCATTATTTTTGCAGTGTGTTTTGCTCTTTCTACCATTATATATATATATATATATATATAATAAATTTCAAGAAGTCATACAACATTGTTCACAAGCTGAGGGCCACTGCCAATCACCAGTCACCAACTGGACAAACGTTATTTGCCAGGTTATGTGAAAGGGTTCTGAAGGCGTACAATGCTAATTGGTAATAACTCTGGATTTGTAACATGTTGTGTAAGATATGGTGTGTTAGAAAAATCATTTGGGAATCCCCATCCGCAGCAGGCAATTAATGTTTTTACTAAGAATATTGAGACATGGCTACTGAGGCTGTCAATTCTGTGTATGTTTTTATTTCAAACAGGAAGCCCAAAATGTATGCTGGGAGATGGCTTGCAGTTTCTCTAAGTGTCTGTCTGTCCTTATGTCCACATGGTACAAATGCAACCCCTTGTCCATTGTAAGGCTCTCCATGACTGTTTTCTTCAGACAAATACAAAGCTTTTTCCTAACTTACTGTTACAATGAAATAAAATAAAAATATTTATATTCTTATGAACTGGGTCAAAAAATGTTTTAAGTGCCTGAATCCATACTGGAATGCAAATCCCAAAATTGTGGGGTGGGATTGCGTGTGTTTATAGTTATAATCAGATTGATAATCCAGAATACCTAAAAGCCTCTTTAGCCTCTTTGGGAAAAGTATATTTAATCTGGTTTTCTGATTACCCAGAGTGATTCTTGATGAGTCGTGTTATAAACTATTCTTTGGTCAACCAAATTGTTTGTTGTTGCTTTTTTTTTTTTTATTTTATTTTTATTTACACTCTTGTAATGTACCAGCTTTTCTATTTATTAGCTGTAACTTTGTCTGCTCTGCTAGGTCTGTCTCTGTTTTCTTCAATATGAATGTGAATTCTGCATTTACATTTGTCTTAAAGTCTTTCCTTCCAATTTTAGTTTCACCTGTAACTGTCCATCACAAGTTTTCTCTTCATGCATTCATTTCCTAAATCTTTATTGCCCAGTCCTCTGTCCTGAGAATTATCTCGGTCAGTATTTTACATTTCCCACCTGTCTTCTTCAAGGAAGGCCAGCTTTCTCCTTGAATGTACTTGCACGTCTATTAGCTTGTCTGTCTATTGACCTGTTCCCTGCAAACCCTTTTCTCAGGTTCAGATTCTTCTTGTGTTCCTCCTGTCTAGCTTAGATTGAAACTGACCACCAACATCTTCCTCTGTTATTCCCTAAGCTATACTTTGCTTCTCAATGAGCACTTAGTCATGAACAATTTGAATACCTTTTTCTCAATGTCAGCTCTGAATCCATCTATAACTCCAGTGACACTTCCTTGTCAGCAATATCAATTACAGAAGCATCTTTCAATTGCTCTTCTTTATCTGTCCCAAAGTTGCAAGGCTCAGCCAGTTTAGACAAGAGCTTAAGAAATGCTTGGTATTATAAATTTAAGTGAATAAATACACCTAAAGATTCACTGGCAGACAATCCTCCAGCCACTGCTCTCGTGAAATGTTCTAGAGGGCTTCTTCATTGGGATGATTTCTAAGATTGTTTTTGTTTGGAAAATAGTATACTAATTTGAGAAAGAGTGCTACACATATGTATAAAATTTTCATCTTGTAATGCAAACGTAGTCTGAATATCTATTTATAAATACTGGTTAGACGTGGATACTGTTTAAGATGTAACTGCCTTAGGACTGGCTAATAGTAATCACAGTTGATCCACAAAACCTTTGTGTTCGGACTGGAAACTCAGTCACGGAGGACTTGAAATTATTAGATTCTTTTTCTTTTCAGTTTCAGTTGTGCTAATCATTCTGTTTGTGTTCATATTTCCATGATTTTGTAAAGCATATATGGTGCTATCATTTAGAGAGAAAGTAATCATCATTGCTTCCTTCATGTCTTAATTATGATTGCCTTTTGCTTTTGATTTGAAATAATTTTAACTTAAATATAAGTTTCTGAATAATTTAGTTATTACATGAGACAGCTTACTATGTGGGAATACATGGGAGGAAATATTTGTTTCATGGTTCCATGCCACTCTCTACACTGAGACATTTACATAGAAAGTATTAATAAAAGGATTATATATCTAATTTATCTGTTAATAAATTCTTCAGAACTCAGGAAAACAGACTAAAAATATTTGTCACATTATTATTTGAGGCCACACTTTAAAAGACTGAAAAGTCTTTAGGTTTTAAATTCGATTCCTTTCTCTTATCTACCTTTGCATTGTAGAATTAGGGATCAGATACAGTCCTTGTTTAAGTGTGAAAGCATTAGAAATGATAATTGAATATTTTCAATGAAAAAAGTTGAAAGAGGGAACAGCAAAAAGTGCTCCAAGCCCAAAAGTCCCAGCTTCAATGTCAAGATCTAAAATAAACCAGCACTTTTATTAAATGAAAGTTTATATGTCAATTACAATACTTTGACCTCTTGTGTTGGAAAGAACTAAGAATTGACAATTAAAAAATCAATTTGTACAGTAATGCAAGTATTGATATTTGTTCTAAAAGAACCATGAGACTAGGTAATAAATGACTGTTCCTTTGCCCTCTGCCATATATATTAAAAACATTTTGCTACAGCAATTTTTTCCACCCCAAGAAATGTTTCTTGTAAAGTCATTTTCAATTTTGGGATGAATCAACATGCTGCAAAGATTTAAAAAAAAAAAAAAAAAAAAGTTTGACACTATGACCCAATATCTGGACATTATTTTTGATGTGGGAAAACGGAGTTGGGTATCTTGCTCTATTTATATCACATATTAGGGTTAGTAGACAGTGATGAATCTCATAGTTATAAGATTGTCAGAAGGGCAGTGAGTGGGAATGAAAGAAACCAGGGTAGGTATATATCTATCGATATACACACATGTGCAAGTATTTATACATGAATACATAATGGAAGATGATTCAGAAAACGTAGAGGTAGATCCAACAGTGTAGGTCTATTCAGAGTGCTAATTCAGTTCTAAAGGACAGCTCCGTATTTGCTTAACAATTACACTGATGCAGCTATAGTACATCAGTTCTGGCAACAGCTCAGCTGCAAACAGCTCTATGACATTGTAAAGATCCACCATCAAGTTTAAAGCATCAGAAAAAAGTACTTGCACAGTCAGAGCTGGGTACTGCAGAGCATGCGTAGATCTTGGAGGCTCTTGATTGTTCTGTGCTTTGACAAGCATTTCTATGGTTTTGACCAGAAATATCTTTCAACTGAAACTGATGGACTGTTTCATAGAAATACTGATACATGGAAATCAGTTTTTTCTTATAAGGTGAGATTTTTATTTTTTTTTTTTTTTGGTGGTCTGTGTGGTGGGTGACCCTGGCTGGATCCCAGGTGTCTACCAAAGTCGCTCTGTCACTGCCCTCCTGAGCTGGGCATGGGAGAGAAAAATGTAACAAAATGTTTGTGGGTCGAGATAAGGACAGGGAGAGATCACTGCACAATTGCTGTCACAGGCAAAACAAACTCAAAGAAAATTATTACCAACTAGATCAGAGTAGAAGAGAAATAAAAGCAAATCTTAAAACACCTTCCCCCACCCCTTCCTTCTTCCTGGGTTCAACTTCACCCCAGCTTTTCTCTACCTCCTTCCCATGAGCGGCGCAGGGGGACGGGGAAGCGGTTGTGGTCAGTTTGTCACACATTTCTGCTGCTTCCTCCACCTCAGGAGGAAGACTTCCCACACTCTTCCTCTGCTCCAATGTGGGGTTCCTCTCACAGGAGATTTCTCCATGAACTTCTCCAACATGCATCTTTCCCATGGCCTACAGTTCTCTATGAACTGACTTTTTTTTTTTTTTCCATAGGATGTAGTCCTTCAGGAACAGACTGTTGCAGCGTGATTTCCCCACAGGGTCACAAGTCCTTCCAGCAAAACTGCTCCAGTTTGGGCTCCTCTCCCCATGGGTCCACAGGTCCTGCCAGCAGCATGCTCCAGTGCAGGCTTCCCATAGGGTCACAGCCACCACTGGGCATGCAACTGCTCTGGCATCCATTCCTCCCCAGACTGCAGGGGGTCTCTGCTCCCCCATGACCCTCCATGACTGCAGGTTGTGGCTGGCTTCACCAGGGGCTGCACCACAGGCTTCTGGGGAATCTCTGCTCTGGTACCTGGGGTACCTCCTCCTCTCCTTATGCACTGACCTAGATCTCTGCAGAGTTCTCTCTTACATACCCCTCTCACTCCCTCTCTGTGCTGCAAATTCTGTCCCCAGGTTTTTCCCCCCTCTTCTCAAATATGTTACCCTAGAGGTGCTACCACCATTTGTGATGGGCTCGACCTTGGCCAGCGGTGGATCTGCCTTGGAGTCAACTGGCATTAGCTTTATTAGACAAAGGGGAGGCATCCAGCACCTCAAAGAAACCACCCCTGTAGTCCCCTTGCTACCAAAACCTTGCCAGAAAAACCAAATACATTTTCACAAATTTTAGAAAAACAGAAAGACTGCTATGCTAAAAAGAAATAATTCTGTCAAGTGTCTTGGGTACATTTGGCCCTGAATATTTCACCATCCACTCATCTCCCTGTGTTTACCTTTGGTGAAGAAAACAAACAAACAGCTGCACCAGAAAACTGGCTAAAGGTTATCAGACTCTCCATCATTAAATAAGCTACACAGAGAACAGAGTTTATAATAATTTTATGGCTGATAGTTCATATCACACATGAGGAGAATTAATAATATGGATATGAAGAAAAACAATTTATTAATGTTAATAACTCTTCCAATAAAATTTCCAGGAGGACCTATAGTGATAAATTGAATAATTATGAGTATAATTATGACTAACTAGAACCATAATTTCATGCTAATGCAATAATAATGACACAAAAGTGTAGATCATGAATTTTAACTGCTCAGTTATTCCAAATTTCCACAAGGAGAGACCAGGGAAAAAAAAAGCAAACCTCCAAAAAACTCCTCAGCCTTAAAATCTGATCAAGTTATGCTTTGATGCCAAAGAAAAACTGTTCATTGCTTAAATAGACATCACTGTGATTATTTTTAGTGGACTGCAGAAAAATAATTTTAATTAGAAATCTAGCAGCATCTTGAAAGTAGGAAATGTGTGTAGCAAACTGTGTGGAGTAGGAAATGCCCATGGAACAAACTATGAATCAACTATTAATCCTCTGGTGGCCCCTCAGGAGAAAAAAAGAATACACGAAAGAATTACGGATGTTTTGTTTTAAACAAAGAATTGTCATACTTGAGTTTTACTTTGGTTTTGAGTAGGTGTATATAGAGGATAATCAATAGAGGAAAGCAAAAGGCAACATCAGCCATGATCCCACAGTTGTACAAGGATCTAAAAAACAGCCTAACAGTATCTTCAGCTTAGTGGTACTTGATCTAAGACACTGAATCTACTGGAGAAAAAGAAAAAATTGTGGGTTGGTTTTGGGTTTTTTTTCTCTCTATACAGCCATTTTTAGGTTGCCATTGTCCCTTTGACAAGGATATGGTAACAGGAGGATTTTCTGAAGAATGAGTGGAGGAACAAGCAGTAAAATAAGAAGAGAAATGAGAAAAGATTGTTATATGAAAGTAATGAATTGTACAACGCTTCAAGAGAGAGTTTCTGAATAACAGTGTAGAAAGTATCAGAGAAATAAAGTGGGAGAGAAAACAAGCCACAGGATCACACTAGGATAAATGAAGAAGATGGAAAACAACCCGAGGCATGAACAAGAAGTTGATCCAGTTTCTGCCAGATTTAACTCTCATCTGAATGGCCTAATTTCATTGGAAATCTTGAACAGGATATAGCCACATTGTATGCCACCTCCCTTCCCAGCATTTCCCTTTATGGTTCCCTTGAAACTAGGAACATTTTAAAGCATTGATCTCACACCTCCCTCATCAGTTTTCAGCCGCCAACAATATTAAGCTTTAATCTGTAACACACAGTGTCAGTGTGGTTTCAGCTACAGTGGAGACAGATAACATTTCCTCTTACAATGGCAGATAAGATATAAAATGAACCTGGTAAAAGGTTAATAATTAATGTAATTCCCAGGAATGCTGGACTTTTAAAAAATATTGAGGATGGACTGCTTAAATAAAAAGAATACATTTCCAGTTCAAAGGCTTTTCTGCTAAGATTAATAACTCTAGCAGACAGAAATGAATACAAAGTAGATGGTACAACCCTTACGCAATTTTTTCTTTCTTCCTTCCTTTCTTTTTAATCTAGCTATTGGAACTAAGTCAAAGAAGTAAATTAAATCTTTACAATGAAATCTTTGAGATTTGACATAACCTGATAATGTCTTTGGAAGGGAGAAAAGTTATAAAAACCTTCTCATGAGATGTTTGATGCATTAATATTGAAGATTTTATGCCTTATGGACCCATATGTTTCAACCAAAGTTTTTAATATTATTATCACTATGCTACATTTTATAGTTTCAAACATAAATGTGTTTGTTCATGTCCGTCCTTGTCAGTTGAATCTGTTAAGCTGTCTTGCCATTTGAAAACAATATCCTTAGTCTTCCTTGAGAGTTTCCTAACCCTTCATCTTGCATGTGCTGTTTGGATATTACTATTGGGAAATATGTGTTCTTAATGAGAATATGAAGATGGAAATGAATTTACTGTCACTTTGGTTTTTTTTATTTTGCTCATAGGTAAGTGTCAGCCGTACTGAAGAGATCCAGAGGTTTTCACACATATTCAAAAGCTAATGTGTAGTTTCAAATAATTAGCCATTACGAATGAGAATTAAAAAAAGAAGAGAATCAACATGTTTCTAATATTCAAATGCTAGACAATTACATGTATTTTTAAAAGATTAATTGCTCTTTTATTCTTATTTTTAATTTTAAAATATGGAATGTCTTTAATTTCTGAGGAACTTATAAGAGTTTTCAAATTTCTGTAAAGATTTTAATTTGTAGTACTCATGCTCTGTGGTGGGTTGACCCCAGCCAGCAACCACACAGCCATTTCTTCTCTACTCCTGCAGAGAATAGGAAGTGCAAAAGTGAAAAATGTTGTGGGTTAAGACAAAGATAATTTAATAAGTGAAAGAAAGAGGAAAAAGAAAGAAAGGGAGAGGAGAAAAACAACCCAAACCACCACAAAATACAAATGAAAAAGCAGTAACCCACCACTTCCCACAAGTAGACTGATATCTCTGAGCAACCGGTATCTACCCAAAACCCACCACTTCTGCTTTCCTATTGCTAAGCAAGGAATTTTATGGTATGAAGTATCTTTGATCAGATGTCTTGGCTGTGTCACCTCCCAAAATCTTGTGCACTTCCAGCCTACTTGCTAGTGGAGGCAGAGTGCGGAACAGAGAAAACCTTGATGATGTACAAGCACTGTTCAGCAATACCTAGAACACTGGTTATCAACACCGTTTTGGTCACGAATCCAAAACATAGCACCATATAGATTGCTGTGAAGAAATATAACTCTGTCCTGACCAAACCTAGTACAACCCCCTTTCTCAGAATATCTGAAAAATGCAAGATTGAGCACCAGGTTTGGGGGGGAAAGGGGGGGTGGTGTGGAATCTTAAGGTATCCTTTAATTTCCCTCAGTGTGGGGAAAAAACAAAGAAAGTTTTCTTGCTATATGCTGCTTCATTAATTTTCTTTTCACACTAAATTGAAGGCAGTAAGTTTATCAAATTGTAGGTTTGGGGATTGCTTCCTCAGTACAAGGAAGAAAAGCACACAGCAGACTACTAACAAGATATAAATGTTCATGTTTAAAATCACCTCGTTACCAAAGCAAGGTATAACTTGCACTTTAACAATTAGAAAAAAACATTAATACAATTGTCATGAAGAATTGTTAACCAATAAAAGATTCGTAAACTTTTGGTTTTGTCTAGCATATACAAATGAGAGAAGTGAAAAGTATTTGCCCAAAAGACATCTAATCTTTACTTTCAAGGTTAAACCACCATTTACTTAATGGGTTGTATATAAAACATCTAATACAGACAGTTGGAACACTGACACAAAATTCAACAACTGAAGAAGTGATACTTAATAATTCTGTAAAGACAGTGAGCCAAGTCTTGGTTAGCTAACATTTCCTTTCTCCAAATCTTCCTGTAGCTTATTTACTTCTTGAAGAGCAAGGTTACTGTTGAGCATCAGTACAGGTAATGGGCTGGTGGTTGTAGATAATTTTGAATGCTTGGCCTTTAGCTGCTGTTCCAGAGCATGTGTCACCTGTTAATCCTTTGCTCTCTGCACAGTCCTTATGATACCTCTCCAGCCCAGTGTAGGTGTGTTGGATGTCCAGGATTTCTCTAATGGTAGTACATGCCTGTGGGAGTGTGTTTACTAGCAATAATCATCATGTTGCATAATATATAACATTTCTTGGAAGGAAGGTGATATAGGTTGTTGATACAGAGAAACAGTTCAGGTCTGTATGCTAAGCTTCCTCCCTGTAAGATAGACACATAAGTACACTTCATATTCGAGTTCTGAAAATAGATTTTAAAGCTATAAAAGACATTGTCTTCTGTGTGTATGGATACCAAATTCTCTGTTAAAAATTCTGATTTTTTTTGTAACATTACTTTTTCATTTATAGCCATACATTAAAATATCCATACTTAAGTGTATATTTAAAATATGTCTTAAATGTTTTCATTATCAAACCTGTAGTGTTTGAATAAAGTACTATAAATCATTTTAGTGTGAGAAATTTTATAAACGAATCCACACTAACAAATTTTTTGAAAGAAAAATTAGTGGTTTAACGCTGTCTTCTGTGACCAATTTATTTCTGATTGCTAATCAGATTTTCTAATCATCTAAGCTGTGATTTCAAAAAAGAGTACTTCAAGAATAATACATGCTTATTAAAATTCTGGTCTGTCTTCTAAAGATATTGTAATGTATTAGGAGTCTATTGTGAGCCAAGAGTATTTAATTCTATGTAGGTCTAGTATAGTTCTCAAAAGAGATGCACAAGGGCATGAGTTAAACAGAGACAATCAATCAAAGTTTACAAGGAATATACAAGGGGTTTAACATACTGTTTATAGCAATATATCCAATTACTGCCGGTGGTTGTGGTACATGTATTATGCAGATTTGGTGCCTTAGAGCTATACTTGAATCTTTTTTTTCTTAAGAGACTATGCAAATATAATGGCCATATCCTAATTGCTGTTGTCATGTACTGATATCAGATTTATTGTTTGTGTATTTTGAGGTGTTCATTAACAAATGGAAAAACGCTCAAGCACTCCAGCTTTAACAAGAAAGATTAGGAGTGTAGCAAATGCTCTCATAAGCATGCCTCTTGGCCTTCCATTACATCTCTGGAATAAAGAGGGAACTGACCTACTTACAAGTGCTAGACGCTTGCAAAGCTGGATAGCTAACAAAATTAGGAGTTAAATACACTCAAATCTACAGATTGCTTAACTCTGTTGTTAAACATAAGCACATGGAAACTGCTTCTTTTCAAAGACAGTTGAAAAATGTTCACTTTGCCTGCAAGTTGAATAAAAACATGCATAAGATCAGTTACTGCAGGATACTTTTTGAGGAGTTTTTATATTAGCAATTTCAATTTCTCATTTCACTTTTAATCATTATTAAAATTAGGGCTTCGAGACTTTGATAACACTCCTTTTTGAGAGCTGCAATTATAAATTTTTATAATTTTGGCATAAAGCCTTCAGAATTTTTTAATAGCTGTAAATTTTAGTTTTATAAACATTTAGAACTATTGTACAGAATTGAAGTTGAATGTTACATATATTATTAAGACTAAATAAAATTTTTAAGTGGTTTAAATGCTGAAATTTAATTATATTTTAATATCACATTTGATGGAACATCTATAACTATTTTGTGACACCATTTTCATAAATCTTTATGTTCAAGAGTAATAAGAATCTGCACAATAAGGAAATTAGAGTATTTGACCTCATATCTTAGTAACCTTTGTGGCAGATGCACCTGCCCCAAACACAACCCGACAACGACCTGACAAAAGCCCACTAAACATTCCAATGCAGGTCTTGTCACATCGACACAGTGGTGGTCAAACATTTGAGGGTCAAAAGTAAGGAAGCTGGGATCTTCAAACAATGGGGGGTTACTTGACCGTACATGACCAAAGATAAGTATTGACTAAGGTATAAATGGAGCCCCAAGGGGAGACATTTTGAGTTGATCCTCCTTGGAACAGCAAGTCTGCAGCTGGGGACTCTCCCCTTAGGTTGGGATGTCACCTAAGGAAACTCTTTGAGGTTGAGAGCCTTCCCCTTTGCTAGGTGAGTGATTGTGCATTTGGGGTCATTAGCTATAAAGCTTAAGAATTCTTAAGTCAGGTGTTTAGTATTAATTTCCGACCAACATCCTGAACCTGTAGATTGTTAGTTTGTTGTCTCAAAGCAGTTTTGGTTAGAGTAAAGCTTAGTTTGAATTTTTGACAATTTTGTAAAAAAAAATAAGTCCCATTTCTAAGATGTTAGTCAGCCCTGCTTGGTTTTGTGAGGTTCTGTGACACAATTTGACCTAAAAAGATATAATTTTGTAGTACTAAAGAAACACATGTGAGCAATGAAGCACAACTATTAATATATGGTTAATGTAAACAATTCAAAGAATGCATATATATAGTCAAGCTGTCTACCTGATGTTACCCAGCAATGGTCCTGCTCTGTTATAAACCTGAGATGAACATGAAGGCTCTGTCAACCCACAAGTCTGCCTAGGATCTTTGAATAAACATGAATTCCCATTATAAAGAAATGAGGTATCTGGAGAAAAAACATTAATTGCTTGCGATATGGAGACTTGTGTCTTAGCTAGCTTACTATGATAGCACAAAATATTAAAAAAAAACTAATAGTCTGTGAGGTATCAACTGTGTTTCTTCAAGCACACTGTTACTTCCCTAATTGCATCATGTACAAGTTTCCCTTCTGCTCTTATCTGAGATACATTTGCAGGGAAAAACACTGCAGATTAACAGATCACCACAAAAGCAAAATAGAGTAGATTAGCATGGCACGGAATGGTATACAAGGTAACATAACGTAAAGTAACAGAACTAGAATAGAATAGAATAGAATAGAATAGAATAGAATAGAATAGAATAGAATAGAATAGAATAGAATAGAATAGAATAGAATACTTCAGTTGGAAGGGACATACAAGATCATCTAGTCCAACTGCCTGAGTAATTCAGGGTTGACCATAAGTTAAAGCATGTTATTAAAGGCATTTTACAAATGCCCTTGTATTATTAGTAACCAATAATTAGATAATGGGTTTATAAAGGCGGAATAAAGCAGGAAAACTAGCAGCTTCTCATCTTTCTCTGCTACAACTAAATATGCACTGTTCACCCAACTTCAACATCACTATGTCTGCTCAATGCTAACAGTCAGAGTTACAGAGAAATGTATCTCAATGCTGGGAAAAGACAGAGTAGCAGAGAAACTTTAAGCCTAATTTTGCCATCAGACATCTTGTATAACAGGCTGAGTTTCAAAACAGGGTAAGTATTTGTCATGGTTTAACTCCAGCCAGCAAAATACCACAAAACTGCTCTCACACCTCACCCCACTTCCTCCAGCTAAGGGGGACAATCTAAGGCAAGGAAGCTTGTAAAATTCAGATAAGAACTATTTACAAATTGAACATAAATGAACAATGTATATATATATAAATGAGTATATACAAATACTACTGATAATAAATAATTAAAATAATAGAAAATAAAACATGTGATACAGTAGCTCACCACTCACTGACCAATGCACAGCCAGGTCCCAAGAAGTGAGAGTCATAACCAGAGAGTCCGAGAGCCAGACCCCAAGAGCTGGAGCCTGGGAGCTACCGCAGCAGAGTCCGAGCAAACCCTATGATCGACTGCATGACCAGGAAAGCTAAACAAACCCACCCCGTTGACCCTATTTCACTTACAGATCTTTGGCATATCTTTGGAACACAAAATATAAAAGAATTTTGATATTTTTGTACTATCAACAAAAAGTGAATCATCCATTGTCTGCTGTGATACAGGCATAATAGAAATTAATTGTACATGTAATTAATCAATTATCATTTAATCAATCCTCACATTGTTAGAAAACTTAATAGTGAATATTTATACTCTGTTGAAAAAGGAAAGAAGACAAAAAGTTAATTATCATTAAAAGTACAGGACCTAAATCAGTAAAGGATTATTCTTGTATTCCATGTACTGTTCTTCATTTTATTATGCATGTTCAAAATAAATATGTGAAATGCTCTGGGAAAACCTGAGCCCAGTGCCTGTTAAAACCAGGAATAACGTTTTTCATGATTCGCTGAATTGCTCTGAATATGCAGTTTCCTGAATTGCTTCTAACATCTGTGATTGAAACAAAAGGTAGATGTCATTTTGCATATTTAGCTGGTTACTAAATTGCAGACTTTAGGTTTTCATTTTTTAAACTTTGGTAGATTTCTTTTTCTCAAATGCTTATGGTAAAAAATGAATTAATTTGTGGTGTGAATTCAACAGTAATAGCCAAAGTGTGGTTCTCATAATGTATGAAAAATAATGAATTAAGATTCAGACCTCTGAATCTTAGGAAATTGTTATGATTTAAATCCCTTTTTCCAGACATAACTGTAACTTCATTGGTATAAATGAAATTAGTGTAAAACCCTTACTTCCATAAAATGGCAATGATTCAAGTCCTTTATACTCCTTAAAATAGATTGCTTACAACATATTTAAGTATAAATGACCATCAAATTGTGATCAAGGAGGTAGAAATTGATTTTCAGTTTAATTTATTCATTTCCTTTCTCAAACTGCCAAACAAGTAAAGGCCATTTCTGCAGTGGAATAATTTACACAATTGTGATAAACCCATTTTCCTCTGTCAGAGTCAGATTTTTGCAGTATCCATTAAGTTATCCACTGATAACATTATGCAAATAAAATTGATACATTTGCTTCCTTCATTGCTTTTGAACAATTTTTATTAAGTCATAGTACAGTGTTATCTACCTAATTGAAATGGCAATGGAAAAACAAAATCATGCCAATTAGTCACTTGTCCAAATACTAGAGTTATAGATTTATACTGTTCAAGGAGGCAGTCACATTATTTAATGAATTGCTTTAAGGCAGACACCCCATTTAAGATAGCATTTCATTTTTCTTTTTTTGAGTACCCTTTAAGGCAATTCATTTTAATATTGAGGAATGATGGGTAGAGGCAGCCAGACACTGTTAATATGTGAAGTGTTGTTTAACAAAGCAATTACTTGTATGGGTTGGTTTCTCACTGAAAGGATATGCTTCATAGATGAATTGTGCAGTCACAGCTGCTTTTTTTTTTTTTTTTGAAAAAAAATCTACATCACATTATCTTTCAAGACATGATGGAAATCTGAAAGAATAAGTTAAATCCTATTATGCCTTGTACACTGTTGACAGAACTGTTCATTAAGTTTTAATTTCAAAAACAAATTCCGGCCTTATTTTCACTATTTTAATTAGACATGAATACACATATATTAACTCTTGAATTCCAGGATGAATTTGCAAGGCTATTAAGTTCAAGAATTATCTTTCAACTGAAAAGCTTGCCTACATCAAGGGTAATATAAGCATATCAACAAAATATAATTTGAGGAGCACTTTAAGCATTGTAGTATGATAAGTTTTATTCACAGACACCTTTTGATATTGGCAAAGCTCCCAGAATAGCTAAAATAAGGGGGAGGAAAGTAAATTTTCATCCACTTAGGTTGCAAAAGTAGTGGGTTTTTCTAACAAAATTGCTCAGATGACTCATACTTAACCCTTACAGTTTGTATTTATGTTGTATACACTACATACAACTAATAGCATGTGTGCTGTTTGGCTCCCACATCACCATTACTTTAATTTCTCTTATTGTATTTTCATACCAATAAGAAAGCTGAATTTATTCTCTCCTTGTGTTACTGAAGAACTTGCTTCTTCAGTGGGCATTCTTGCTTTATTATATTAATATAATATACTGGGCCCAAAGAGTGGTGGTGAATTGAGTTAAATCCGGTTTTTGGCCAGTAACAAGTGGTCTTACACAGAGCTCAGTACTGAGGCCTGTTCTGTTGAATATGTTTATCAATGAACTGGGATCAAGTGCACTCTCAGTAAGTTTGCAGATGACACCAAGATGGGTGGAGTGTTGATCTGCCTGAAGGTAGGAAGGTTCTACAGAGGGATCTGGACAGGCTGGATCAATGGGCCAAAATAAACTGAGATTCAACAAGGCCAAGTGCCTCATCCCACACTTGGGTCACAACTACCACATGCAAGACTATAGGCTCTGGGAAGAGTGCCCAGCAGAGAACAACCTGGGGACACTGGTCGACAGCAGCTGAATATGAGTTGGCAATGTGCCCAGGTGGCCAAGAAGGACAATAGCATCCTGGCTTGTAACAGGAACAGTGTGGTCAGCAGGCCTTCGAAAGTGATCGTGCAGCTGCACTTGGCACTGGTGAGGCTGTACCTTGAATCCTGTATTCAGTTTTGGGCCCCTCACTACAAGAAAGACATTGAGGTGCTGGAGCACGTCCAGAAAAGGGCAATGAAGCTGGTGAAGGATCTGGAGCACAAGTCCTGTGAGGAGTGGCTGAGGCAACTGGGATTATTTAACCTGGTGAAGAGCTGGCTGAGGGGAGACCTTAACACTCCCTACAGCTACCTGAAAGGAGGTTGTAGTGAGGAAGATATCGGTCTTTTCTCCCACATAACAAGTCATAGGACAGTAGGAATTTGTCTCAAGTTGCACCAGGGAACGTTTACATTGGGTATTAGGAAACATTTCTTTACAGAAAAGGTTGTCAAGCATTGGAACGGGCTGCCTAGGGAAGTGGTTGAGTCACCATCTCTGGAGGCATTTAAGATATGTGTAGATGAGGCACATAGGGACACGGTTCAGTGGTGCATTTGGCAGTCTTAGGTTAATTGTTGGACTTGATGATCTTAAAGGTCTTTCCCAACCTGAACTATATTGATTCTTTGATTCTATATTATTGTGTTATTAATATGAATGTACAGTTTGTTCCAAACATGGCTAGCAATTTTCTCCTAGAATAAGCTGCTGTAAGAAAATGATGGTTTGTGAAAACTAAAATATCATATAGATATATGCTGAGTTTTAAAATATTTTGGCACATAACAAGTGATAGAACCCAGTGTGTTGTACTCAGACTTAAATCTCTGTGGTTTTCCCACTGAATTTTAAGTGTCTAGTCCTGGAGGATAAGCTTATTCCTCTAAAATGACTGTTTCATATAGTCTGTACAGAAAGACACCTCCAATATCTTTAGGGAGAAACTCTTTCCTAAATCAGATGGTTTTTCTTCTCCATTAAAAGCACAGCAAACTACTAGAACATACTGTGAATCTGTGAATACTTGCTGGTGTTTTTCCTATTGGGATTCTCAGTGCTGTGATTGAGACAGTGAAGATTACATCTCCAGTAAGAGTGCCTAGAACCTATGTTGCCCACGTCTCAGATAAGCACTTTATCCTCTATATTTTTATGCAAATAATGAGTTTCAGCAACATAACTAAAGCTCTAAGTCCTGAACCACGGCATTAAGCTTTTCTGGGGAATTAAGAAATTAGAGTTTGAATTCTCACAGGGCTCTACAAGTACCTGGTACATATCTTTCCAGAAAGACACCTCTTAGCACTCAAAAATAACTCGCAAGTATTTCATGTTGAGAAGCTCAGTAGTGAATGTAGATGACCAGGGTTAAAAAATTCTAGAAAACTAGTAGCATGGATCTTTATTAAAAGACATAAGTGAGTGAGAGGTTTTAGGTGAATTCCCATGCATATATGTTTTTATTAAATAACATGTAATATTTTTTCTCATTTATTTCATCAAGACAAAACCAACATATATCATATTCATAAACTTCACTCATTTAATATACTCTCAAGAGCATATGCATTTAAAAGAAGTGCGTATCTGTGCTTAGTTTCAGCACCAGGGAAGATAATTTAAGAAAATAAAATTGACTGAATATTTTGAGCAAAAATATAAATAAAGAGTCAGGTTCTGAAGGCTCAAAGATGCTCAAACTTGATAACAAATATGAGGAAAAATAAAATGTATCTTAACATTAAGGAATAGTTTAACTTCACCACTGAGTTAAAATTTAAAATATTGTGGCTAACCTACATATTGTAACTCTCAAAACCTTTTCTTTTATCAGCACAAGAAAACACTTCACATATACACAGAGCTAAGCATTTAATATTGGTGTCATGTACACATTAAGAGTCTAATACTCCAAATCTGAAAAGCCTCAGTAAAAATATAGTACAAATTGTTATGTCAAAAAATCCCCTCTGGATTTCATCCTTCCAAGGTCTCTTAGTGTCTTGAAGGTTACAGTGGAATCTACCCCAAGAAAGAGGTTTATGGGGAGTCAACAACATATTGAGGAGGTCTTTGCTGAGACAAATATGTTCATGGTTGGGATCCCCTATCCCTCAATATTGGGATCTGCTTGGGTTTATGTTTCCTCACCATGGGCTGCTACCTTCAGGCTGCTCCCAGCTGAGTGTGAGCATGGCCCTATAACCTCTCTAAGGCTCGGCTCCCCCAGGGGCTCTTGTTGGTTGGGCAGCGACCCCCTGGGTTTGCTGGAACCTTACCACAGCTTTTTAGCAGCAATGGCTGAAATTCCATTTACTGAGATATGCATTTTATTCTTATTTACATATAAGCTATATAATCACCAACAATATGAGCTTTTATGCATTCAATTATTAAATGGATTCTTTTATTTTAATATCCTGTATGTTACATAATAAAAGATCAACAATACTTGGGACAATAAAATACGTACATACACTATTATGCATAACTTCTTTTAGTAGACAAAAAAATCACAAATCGTGACAAATTCTAAAACATTTATAAACCTTAATTATTTTTCATGAAAAGCCAATTAATCATAAAAATAATATTCTGACACCAAACACTTTTTGTTTGAAGTGTTCTAATATTTTTACATTGCCAACAACAATAAATATCTTCTTGGCTTTGTATCAATCACTTTGGCACAACTTTAAAGTTCAGAATTAGAATAAGTTATTATATATTTATTTTAAGTTCACTTACCATGGCAGAGAAGGAATGCTTAATCATAGAGGTTCATTTAATTCCATTTAAAATGAACAGTTGCGGTACTTTGTAGTGATTCATTTTTAATTCCCATGTCATGGTGGCTTAATATAAAATTGTTGATTTAAAAATGTATTTTGATAGCAAAAGTAAGTGAAATCATAGAGAGAAGGCAATAAATTTTCTGTGACTATGTTTTCTATTCATAGGAGGGAGATCCATGCTGTGAGTTTTGAAGTTGGGCTAACAGTGCATGTAAACACAAAATTAAGAAGGAATGAAATGTTTCAGCTATTGTAACTGTAATCCTGTTGTGAGTAAGAGCTGAATGTTAAATCTAGGGGAGGAAAAAAAACACTTACAAAGTATATTGAAGGTGCTGTATCATCTTATTTCTGAAAGTTTTTATATAACTAGCTGTTATGTAGAGGCTACGTTCTTAACTTTATTTAAACATATTAAAGCAAATAAGGGACTAAACAAGAGCAAGATATTTAAATTCTTTTATTGTCACATAGATTATCATTATCCAAATAGATCTGAAGAAGAGATGATTAAGAAGAGTCAATGACTTTTGCTTAAAAATAAAGAGTTGAGTTATCTTTTGTGATTTACAATGGCTGTTAAACACCAGCTTTTCTACTGATCTCTGTAGGTAACTAAAAATCTACAGGGTGACCTAGAAAAAAAAAATTCCCTTACATGGGTAGCGTGACATGAACAATACCTTCTTTGTGCACCCTGTGTTCATTGGTGACAATGAGTCTGACAATAAAAGAGATGTAGGAAGCAGTAGATGAGAAGAGCAAAAAGTTCTCCTTATCAACTGATGGTTTATGGTATACACCTGCTAGTGAATCCTTTCTATTCATATCTGCAAAGAAACCTACACTGCTGTCATCACCTTATCCATTAAATCTGAAAAAAATCTCTAACAAGTAGCTAAGGCAACTAAAAAATCCTGAAAAATAAAATCCTATTAACATCTATGGTGGCCATTTCTTCTCATTGTATGCATTTTGCCAATTGCAGTGTAGTTTATAAATGCTGTTCAAGATTTCTATGAGCTATCTTGAGTACTGGAAGCATGTTAACTGTTGAGCATGGACTGGTTGGCTGGGTAAATTAGCTCACATGGAGGTCTTTGGCTGTGTGGTTAGACTGGTTAGAATGGTTTCCTTACATGAGCTTGTTCATTTTTTCTTGTCTCAAATGTTCTGGCAACACACTGAAATATACAGCATAGAAGTTGCCTTGGCGTAATCTTTCTTTAGCCAAGACCACACTGAAATGTGGGCAGATACTTAGTAAATTTTAGTTTTGTTTTTCATTTACAAAAATAAAAAATAAATAGTTAAGCTTTAAAAGATTTCCTGTTCTATTTAAAAAGAACTATTTTGATACATTAACCACGTATGTGTATGGCAGTGTTACCTTCTTGAGTCTACAGTGATCCTGATATAGCTCATTCAAATCATAATGAAAGTCTCATTGCTTTTCAAAGCTCTACCCCTGAAAGCAGAGGGAAAGTTCATTTCTTTGCATTGCATCACAGTTCTGTCATTGTGAGAAGAACTAGGTATGGGAGGTTTTATGCCTAAACCGTGTTTTTTTCCATACAATCCAACTCAACAGATGGCCTCTGGGTGTCATGAAGTTACTCTCCGTAGCAGTAATGAAGCCAAAACATTGTCCCACAGAGTGGACTTTTCTGAAGCCAAGTGAACATACATTATACATCACAGTCCCTAGATTATATTAATCCATTAGTGTATGTCTTTCTGTTTACATTCCTGGGCATCACATAATCTTCATATTAGTTTTCTTAAAGTGTCTTTCAGAAGGCATTATTACTTTACTACTAAGAAGTAATATGAAGTTATATTAATTACTTCATACCCCCAAATGTTGACTGACACACTGTGAATATTTAGGGCACCTTTTGTGATTGCTCTCTTCAGTCGCAGCATGGTGGGAGCTGCCTGCTGTTGCCAAGACATTTTCATCACTGTGGAGTGAAAGAACTGCAGGGACCATGTTTGGAAGTCATTTCCTCATGCCACCATTGCCTGAAATCCATATGGAACATCTACAGATGCTTGAATCTGACTTCCTCTGTGGTTGCCAAAATGTTGTAAGCCTATCAAAAGGGAAGTGAAAAGATGGTGACTTCCTATCAGAAAGATTGATTATTAAGTCTCATAACACATTGCCTCAGTACTGAAAAGAAGAAAAAGAAAACAAAGTTAAAAACAAAACAAAACAAAATAAAACAAACAAACAAAAAAAACAACCAAACACCCCCAAACTCAGCTTTCAATCATTTCAACAGAAATATATGTTACTGCTATCTGTTTACTAAATATTATATTACCTGTTCTGGGGTTTGGGTTTTTCAACCTTCCTTCTAGTCAGCTGAGGCTCTTCTACACTTGTATTCTTTTTCTAGTTCACTGTTATTTGCATGTATTCTCCTTTGAAATTTAGCCACTGATGGTCTGTTTCTATGATTTTCTAGATTTTTAAACATTTATTTGGGGATTTTTTTGAATTCCAAACCAAATTCTAGTAAGTGGATGACTATATATTAAAGCCTAATGTTGAAGTGGTAAGGAGAGTGCCTCCGTTTTGTCATAAGGTTGCTGTGCTGTTGACTAGGAAGATTTTGAAGATTAACAAGTCTTGAAGTCTATTCTCTTTCAAATGTAGATCATTCTTTCTGCCTGGCAATGTTAATTCTTAATAGACTAATTGTTATGTCATTTTAACATTGTGATTCTCCTTGGCTGTTCATGAGGCCTTGTGGAATATATTACAGGAGGTTCCAATTTCAATGAATAATTAGAGAAAGGATAGCAAAATGGCATCTTGCCCAGGCACTCATGAGGTTCAGTCCAGCTCTGGTTTTAAGTGCTCATTGACAATGCCTGTGATGTCATTGTTGCGTGTCCCAGGGACTGAGCTCTGTTTTCTGTATCACGGATGAGGGCTGACTTGTAGCTTCTGACAGATCAAATCTCTACTACATATCAGCACACGCTTGAATAAGAATTAGTTTGAAATCCTTCTACATTTGGCCTCTCTAGCTTACACCATGTTTGTTTCTTGTACAACTTAATGGCAAAATAGGGAAATTATATGTAGGGAATACCTCCTTTAATTTTTAGTTATTACTCACATTTTGTACCTATAAATGCAGAGATGTGGAATTTGGAGACAATCCAAATGAGCTGAGTCATTATCAGGTGTGTCATTCTTGGTTCTCTACAACAGAGAGATGATTCATATGAGACTATACTGTGGTATGGGACTGGAAAGACAAGTGACCCCAGAATTTTAAAATGTAAAAGGTCACATTAGAGACTTCCTTCTCATAACTGTCTTATAGAACACTTACAGAATACTATATTCTTGTCTTCTATTTTTAAGGATAGGGGATTTCTACCATCATGTGAAATTTACCTACCCCTGATTCATAGTGCTTGATGGAGTAATTTTGAGGAAGGGCTATGGTTATCTTCTGTGATGCCATCCTGTAGACTCTCATCTGCATCTGGCCAGCTGCTTATAATGTTGCTAAGTAAATATGGTTTTACCATTATTAGTAAAAGGACATGCTATTGACTCAGGACTTGTTTGGGCTTGTTTTGTCCTTAGCTTGTGATAGCAATTTCCTAACAGTCAGGTGACTATTATTTAAATTTGTTAGCATTAGTTTAGCTTTGTGAAGTTGTGTGATGTAACATATAATGCTAATTAATAGGTAGTAAATGATAAGTAGTAATAAGATGTATTTATCCTTTGTCAAATAACATATTTATGACCCTAGAATAAAAACATGACACAGAAGACTATAGATAAAGAATGATACTAAAATTTGCAGAAGCATAACATAGTGATTAATTAGTGGTCAGTAAACAAGTGCAGTGCTGTGAGTCAGGTGAATCTGCTGTTAGGGTTAACAGAGAGAAAAGAACTACAAATGCATTGTGGAGTTGGTAACCACTGAAGAAAGAGAAATGGAGCAGATTGTATTAGAAAATATTCAAAACCAACTTAAAGGTTGAAATCTGAGGAGGAAGAAGCGCTCTATATGAACATCATATCCTTCCTAGGAGGATAAGTAAGGATGATTTGTCATACCTCTCACATACACTTTTTGAAAGAAGTCTTTTTGAGGAAGACTATCTAGCACTATCAACATCAGACTAGAACAACACCGGGAGAGTGAGCACAATACCCAAGAAAAGGTGGAGAACAGAAAAATATTGTTACACAATAACAGTTTTAACTGCATTATCAAGGAGAATTTTCTTTACTGATTAGATAATTTGGACTATGAGTGTTAATATTATTGTAACTGGACTAAGAACTGTTTGCTGTATTTTGATTACATTGTTAAAACATTAACTGTACTAACAATATATTCTTGGCTCTGCATACAGGGTGTGCTCCCCTGTGCTCATAACAAGATTTAGAGAGTAACAGTAGCCATCTGCAGCTTGTTGACCATATGGCAAGTGACCTCCTTATAATACTGTTGGGAATCGTCTGACAACAAAACTTTGAGACAGCACAAGGTCCCTACAGGTAGCTGATCTCTTCCAGCTTTTGTGTGCTGATACCTGAGAAGAAACATGAATGATGAGAAGGCTTTTGCAGCTCTCCATATTGTTTTCTTACAAGACTGTACTGAAACTGGGACATGTGCATTGTGAGAAGTCACGTGAAGTATGCAGTTTGCTGATGTGAAGGACAGCATTGATCAGAGAAAAGTAAGTCTGCTATTAGAAGACTATATCAAGTAGAAGAAAAAAAAATATCTGTACTGTCTGTTGGTTGTAGATATGGGTGCGTACAGATGGTCTGCTTCCATTCCAAGTAAACAGCTTGGCGCCTTCTTGAGCAGAGCCCAGGAACACATTCACATCCTTGCAGGTATGATCAGGAGACTAGAGCACTAGAACAAAGCAGTGAAACGGTTTTGTAATACAGGTGCACAGTCTTAGATTCTTCCATAAAATGCTGACAGTTACTTGTAAGTTCAGGCTAATACTATATTAAAACTTATGTCAAGGGGAGCATCTAGTCAAATTTTCTGAAAAACAATATTTTTTTTTTTTTTTGTTCAAAATGACGTATTTTAAAGAAAATGTCACTAGGACAATTTTTTTGGATCCGGGATGGAATTTCCATTAGACTGTAAAAAGCAGCCAACAACAAAACAACACCTTTCCTGATTACTTCAGCTCTATGCTTCCTTTGTTCTTAACAAGCAAGACCTGAAGCTGGGAAATAGAACTTTATTTTCCTGTTAGGGTGAAAAAAATCACTGGATTTCACTTAGCTCTTCTTCTGCCCTCTGTAGATTCATTTAAGGAGCACCTATATTTCACCTCTCAACAGCACATCGTCTGAAGGGCCTGACAACTAATAACTTGTAGGATGCTTGAACATCTGTGAGTCCTTACCTCACAGATGTTCTTTTAGCTACATGAAAGAAATCCCTTGTCACCTCTCTCCATGCAATTCCAATTCTCAACTAATTATGAGTTTGTGTATAGTGATGATCACTCCCATGTGCCACTGAAGGAATTATGAATAAAAATTTTATGCAAATGAAACTCTGTCTGTGCCTCTTCACCAGGAGATGGAAGCAGAGAGTATTTTTTTTCCACTGGGACACACATACTTCTTGGGGTCTCAATGAATATTTTCTGTAGAAGTATACACATATGACTGTATTTTCTGTTCATATAGGAATAGGAGCAGAGACCTTCTTAGACTAAAATAGTGATTTTAAATGTTTCGAGTTTTTCAACTAATTCAGTATTATGGTGTAAGAAGGGATTTTACCCTGTGATTTAAGCATATTGACAAAAGGGTTGGTTTTTTCTGAGTTATTTTCCCAAATTCCTAAGGGTAGGGAGCCTTCTTAATAATTCAGGGTACATTTGGTTTTATTCACATGGAAAAACAGTTCTTGGACTAATATTTACATTACTAGAAGAATTTCTGAGTTCCCAAAAGAGAAAAGATTCCTCTTTCCAACCCCAACTTCATTGTGAGATTTTTATACCCTTACTAAATATTTAATTGTGAAAATTTCAATTAATTCCTCTACTTTCAGTATGCGCAAATAAGAAAAAAATTCACCCAGGATTAATAATCAAGTAGTAAGAGGAAAATGTTAAAATTTTGATTGTTATTTTTCCCAAGAAAACATACAATATCACTGTACAATTTTATAATAGAAATATGTGACCTCTGTGACAATCATAGCATGGTTTAGGTTGGAAAGGACCTTAAAGAACATCTATTTCCAACCCCCCTGACATGGGCAGGGACACCCTCCACTAGACCACGTTGCATAAAGCCTCATCCAGCCTGGCCTTGAACAATTACAGGGATGGGTCATCCAACTTCTCTGGGCAACCTGTTCTAGTGCCTCACCACCCTCTCTGTGAAGAACTTTTTCCTGATATCTAATCTAAATCTACCCACTTTCAATTTAAATCCATTACCCCTTGTTCTGTCACTACAAGTCCTTGTAAAAAGTCCCCCTCCCCACCCAGCTTTCTTTTAGGTCCCCTTCAGGTACTGAAAGGCTGCTAGAAGGTTTCCCTGGAGCCCTTTTTTCTCCAGACTGAACAAGCCCAACTCTCTCAGCCTGTCCCCATAGCAGAGGTGCTCCAGCCCTCTGATCATCTTTGTGGCCTCCTCTGGACTTGCTCCAACTAGTCACTATCCTTCTTATGTTGAGGGTTCCAGAGCTGGATGCAGCACTCTAGCTCGGGTCTGATGAGAGAAGAGTAGAGGGGGAGAATCACCTCGCTTGAAGTGATTTATCAAACTCCTGTCTCGTTTTCTTAAAGTCTGAAGTTTTTCATCTTGGAAATATAATGCCACATCTGGTAGAGACCTTCACAAATAAAATACAGTGTCTGGCCAGTGAAGCAATGAACTTATGCTCAGATGTAATGACAAGCCAGTGAAGGGAAGTTGTATATTCGATTAGAAATGCAAGTAGAAGAATGAATCTTGTATTTAACTCTAGTGTTAATATTTTTATCTACTGTATCTAATGTAGGATGGCATAGAATATAAAGTGTAACCAGTAAGTGTGATAACTATCATTGATTTAGCATGGAATTTTCAAAACTCATTTCTCAAAGAGAAATAAAAATAATGAATACTATACAGTCCACAGCTAAACGTGAGGAGATTTTTAGTTAAGTGACATGTCGAGCCCTTTCACCCATTTCTATCCAAGGTTGAAACTAGAACAAGTTTCTAGTGAATAAAACTCATTCAAATTGCAGAAGGAGGGATGGCAGTAATGTGTGAAGGAATGGTTTTACTAAAAAGAAAAAAAGAAATCGTTACTTCAAAAAGTAACCAAATTTTAGTTATGCTACTCTATTAATACTCAATAATTATCTGAAGGTGAGGAAATAATTGTAAATATATTTCTAGTTTGTTAATTTATTAATTTTTTACATTTGAACTATGCATGCAGAAAGAGCATTAGTCTGAAATATGCTAAGAGGAGTTAAATCAAACACTGTAGTAGTATTAAAGTGTAAGGGTTTGTGGAAGGCAAGCTCACATGCTCCTTCAAGGCTGTCTGGTCAAGGGCCTTTATAGTGCAAAAGATAATATGGAAAGGGGAAAGCCGTATGCAACATCATACAGAGACACAAACCTGAGCAGACATCAATGAGAATCAAGAACAGTCAGAAACTAGCTAATAGGAGCAGGTGTAACAGAGAAATATTTACTTCAGCAAGATTATCTGCTTGAGGACCTTGGATCAGTGCGTGAGCAGGGGACCTCTGGGGTGAGTAAAGGGGCCAGGATGTGGGCAGGGGTGCCAGGTAGACACAGCAGCTCTGCCAGTACTCAGAGGATCCACAAATGTGTGTGTGCTTGTGAACCTGGAGAGTGCCGTATGTGTGCCTGCACTAGTGACCTCCTGCCTCTGCCAACCCAAGAGGAAGAGGGGACATGGCTGTCTGTGCTTACCTTTTATGTGAGCCTTGTATTCAGGTACATTGCCTTGTATGAAGGCAACACCTTGTCTGTGGCAGCCTGTGTGACCGGTGGTGCCACTCTTCTGATTGTGTGTGTCTGTTTGTCTCTGGGATATGTACTGAGCTTCCCTACTGATTGAATCTGCAAACAAGAAAGTGGCAGCTGCATCCCTCAGCCTGAGCTGAGACCCCAGGTCCCTGGGGGTATGGGGTTGGGGTCCAGTGGCTGGCAAGAGGGAGTCCTGGACTGATGCTGCTGGAGGCAGCCTCACTCCTAATATCCCTTAACATAAAGTCATAGTGCTACTATAAATTGATCTTATAATATTATTTTCCGTTTTTAAGAACTCATTCATCTGAATAGAAAAAAAATACCTTAGACATTTGTTAGCAAACTCTTTCATCCTGCTTCTAGAGGGATTTCAGCCACCATAAGGCTTTGATACTCTGTATGAGACCTGCATATATCATTTACTTCACCAATTTATTTGCATGGATTTTTCAATGATCACAAACTTCAAAAGACATTTAGGAAATGATAAAATGGTCCCAGTTCTACTACCCATGCATAAGTGGCACGATGAATCAAGATTAGCTGGAGGATTGTTCTCAGGGTTGCTATTATTATGTCTCTACATTTTGTAGGGAAGATAAGGGTAAGTTATCTTAGATATAACAATTTATTCAATAAATGTGTATCTACCTTTACAATTTAATAATCAATAAAATAAATAAATACATTTCACTTACTAATAATCACTTTAAAATTTACTTGTACAAACTAATTTTTAAGTAAGTCTGATTCAACTTCATTTAATGACTGCCTAAAACTCTCTTTATTCACTATTTACTCCTGCTGCTGTCCAATTCACTGCTTAAATCACGATATTAATTTAGTTCTATTAAAATCTGAAAATATGTTGTTCACAAGTGGTTTACAAGTAGTTTGCTGTATCAGCATATTGTGCAAAAGAGAAATAACACTCCTGAGACACTAAATAATACTTTTTGCAAGTCACCCAGGAAAATACTTTGATCATAAAATTGCTTTCAAATACTTGTACTGATATGCAGAAAAGTTCATTTTCCAGAATCTTTCCTAAAAATTACAACAGGTAGATAAAAATATTTTGCAATAAGGAAACTTCAAACATTATGAATCCTTACAAAATAGCGATATGTTTCCTGATATTTCCTAGAAAATGCAGAAAGCAGAATATTTATTGTGGCAACTTCCCAAAGAGACATACAGCATTTAGGTACTGTAGAAGCTGACACATTCACATAAATTCCACTCATTCATTTAAAAATTGTTATACCCAACAGAGAAAATTGTTTTATATGTACTTGTCTTGCATAACGATTTTAAGATTAACTGCCATATTTTTCACCAGCATTTTTCTATGATGTCGTCACAATGGATAACCATAGGTGTAGGGCTGTTTCTAAAAAAGTTTATCACTGTTGTTATCTGAATATAAAAAAATAAATTAATATAGTCCATATGTGGAAAATTATTCTGCACATATTTTGGAAAGTCATATTTCATTCATTTCTGAAGCTATGCCAAGTTCATTCTTAGAGAAGTGTATATTATTCTTCTTAATCAGATAGAGATACATAATTCTTTAATACTGTCATTCTTTGATTTTGCTGTTTTCTACTGTAAGAGTAAAATACATGAATTTCCCCTACAATATCGATTTTCCAGTGGAGGATCAGTACCAAACAACAAAGGGTGAAACGGACAGCACTCATGGCCACAAAACATGTCCCGTTCAATTGTGAGGAGAGTGAAGGTAAAACTACCTCTAACAACCTTTCTAAAACATCAGATCTAATCCTAGGTGTGAGTTGGATCAAAGTGACTCTTACACTCTGTCCTGTGTTTCTTCCTTGAAAACACCTCTGTGATGGTAAGGAAGTGAAACTGTAACAAAAAACAGGAGAATGGAGGTTTAAGAAAAACCTTTGACAGTAGAAAATTGGTAGATACATAATCTTTCTCATATTTTAAAGCGTCTGTACTCATTATCTGGGGACAAGAATAAGGAAAACTTTAATTTACAGCTCAACATAGTCAGTGATGTCAATAATGTTTTGATCAATACCATCTACTGTTATATCATACTGTGATAATTAGCCTTTCTTCTATGGTCATAGGGAGACTGGATGCTGTTGCAAAACCAGTTTTAATTAGTCTTTTTTCCTTAATACATACTCCATTCAAAATTTGTTATAATACAAAGAAAAGGAATATTATTATGCTAGTGGATGGCCTGATGTTGGAGTGCCCCCTTCCCAGTAGTAAAATGCAGGAGCCTGTATTGTCTGACCATAAATTCACTTTTAATATGTCATATAGAAACTGAAAGATCCTTTTCTGATTATGTACATGTCCAATCTGTATTGATGGATTTTCTTATTCTAATATTTTTCCTAGATTTTTTCTTTGACAGAGTTAGAAATTACTCACATGACATCTGTAAGTTTTTCCTAGATGTTTTCTAATTTAGAGGGGTTTTTTTAATATTAAATTTATGTCAAAAGTTAACATTTGTCTATTAGTCAAATTTAATGTGTTTTACATTTTATGCTCTATCATTTATCATGAGTTATTAAGTCTGAAAGAGGTTAGGATTCTGATATCAGAAGTGTCACATTTTGTCATTTTTTGTACCACCATAGAATTTAAAACTGGTGGATCATTGCATCTTTTGTCCTTGTATTCTAAAGTATACACAATCAACAAAAAGGCAGGTACCATGGAGATATTAAATCTCTAGGATTTACTGTACTGGAAATCCATTTTACTTCACATTCGGTGATTTTCCAGTGTTAGTGAAGCAGAAGTGTTTGGGAATAGACCCTAGAGGAAAGGGCAAACCCCCTGTTCTATCCAGTGAGCAAAGTATTGCCCTTCCACTGTCCCTCTCCATGAGCTCAGGAGTGGCATAACACTAATGAAAGGGATTAATAATTTTAGCTCTTGCAGCAGATCTATCCTGTGCTAGTGCAATTGAAAGGCTGTTTGGCCAGTCTTTTGAGCGACTTTTATAAGCCAGCAAGTGGTTTTTTTCTCTGCTTAGGTTTTTCTCAACAGGAAGTATCTATAGATTGATTATAGTACCTATAGATACTGAGAGCTATATAGTTGGTGATGAGTCTCATGAATAATATAGTGAAATATAAATATTAACATTATGCACCTGTAGTCTGGAAGGATAGTTTTCTCTGTGAGTATGAACTTGGGATTAGAATGATAACTTAGAATTTCAACTGACTTCAGCAACTCAACTGCAGACTGACTATGCTTTTCTTCATTCCAGCTGTATTAAAACTATTATACCACCTTTCCCCTCTATTGCCCTCCTAGCATGAGCCTAAGCATAAAGTAAGAATTTACATTTACTTTGAAAATTGCTGTAATTTTACTTTACTGATTTGACAGCGGCAGGAAAGATAATGTCTTTATTTTCTGATAAAACCTTTGCATATTTAAATTTCCTTGTAGGTCTGGTGTTTCAGCTTCTTTTGTAGACAATATCTGTAAGGGTTGGAAGATCAAAAGTCTGTTCTTCATCTGTAAATACATTTATGAATTTTAATGGGTTTTTTTTACAACTGTTAACCACATAATGTACTGGGTAAGTGGGTAAGACAGAATGTAGATTTTTGCTCTGTCTAAACCCCAGATGCAATATATTGACCAGTGTATATGTTTATGAAAAAAAAAAATCTTTAAGTATCTAATGTTTATTTTCACAGCTGTAACGTTTTCAAAAGCTTGATTTTAAGACAGAATTTTACCCTCAAAAACTATTGTTAAACATTTTCTTAAATAGTTCTAAATAAAATTGCTCTTAAAATTGGTAACTAATGAAAATCCCAAGCAAAATTTCTCTGTAAGTGCCAACCTGCCTTGATAATTTTTGGAAGTTATCATTTCATACTGGATCTGGCTGGGATGGACTTAACCTTCTTCTTAGCAGCCAGTATTGTTCTGTGCTTTGCATTTGTTGTGGTTTAGCCCCAGTAAACAACCAAGTACCACACAGCTGCTCACTCACCTCCCCCCTCCCTCAGTGGGATGGGGGAGAG
Source organism: Rhynochetos jubatus (assembly GCA_027574665.1). Taxonomy (NCBI): domain Eukaryota; kingdom Metazoa; phylum Chordata; class Aves; order Eurypygiformes; family Rhynochetidae; genus Rhynochetos; species Rhynochetos jubatus. The sequence goes on from CM050652.1 coordinate 18,966,658, forward strand.
AATTGGAGGAAAAAGATAAGAGAACCTGTGGGCTGAGATAAGAACAGTTTAATAATTGAAAGCTAGTTAAATAACATTATACTAATAATCCTAATATCAATACTAATAATATGCAGTGAAAATACTACTACTAATAATAATGGCAATAATATATATTTTAAAAAGGAAAAAGGGAAGAAAACAAAAAATTATACAACTGCTCACCACTGGCCGACCAACACTCAGCCAGTTCCCGATCAGTGATTTTCCCTCCAAGCCAACCCCCCAACTTATATAATGAGCATGAAATTTGGTGGCATGAAATTTCCCTTTGATCAGTTTGGATCAGCTGTCCTGGCTGTCTGCCCTCCCAGATTTCTGTAGAGAAGCAGTAGGGAACACAGTTGCAGTATCAGAAACTGAAAAAGTCTTTGACTTGATATAAACATTCCCTAGCAACAAATAAAAGCAGCAGTGTGTTATCAGTGCTCTTCTCATCACAAAACCAAAACATAGCCTCATACTAACTACTGTAAAAAAAATCAACTCTTATCCAAGCTAAAACTGGCAGAGCATTTATACCTAAAAAAAAGTGTTGATAACAAACCAGTGTTTTGGCTATAGCTGGACAATACTTGCACAATGTCAAGTTTTGCTCTCCTCACTCTTTCTTCTTCCTTCCCCTTGCCCAACCCCCCAGTTAAGTAGGCTGTGGGTAGGTAAGAGGTTGGGAGGATCATACGCAGGACAGCTGACCCCTAGTCACCAAAAGGTTGTTCCAAACCATATGATGCTGTGCTCAGAAATTAATGATCAGGAAAATGCTCAGTTTACAGAATGTGGGAAAAGGGACTGGTCACTTGGGAGGAATGTAGGAATGTTGTCAGAGTATGCAGGGATGCAATGAGGAAGTCTAAAGCCCATTTGGAATTAAACCTGGCAAGGGATACCAAGGACAATAAGAAGGTCATCTTCAAGTCCATGAGTAATAAAAGGAAGACTAGGAAGAAAGTGGGCCCACTACTGAATGAGGTAGGTGTCTTGGTGACAGAGAATGCAGAGAAGGTGCAGTTGCTTAATGCCTTCTTTGTTTCAGTCTTTACTGCTATGGCCAACCTTCAGGAATCCCAGTCCCTAGAGGTAAGAGAGAGAGCATGGAGAAAGGAAGACCCTACTTTGGTCAAGGATGATTGGGTTAGAGATCATCTAGGTAGACTTGACACCCATCCCTGATGGGATGCACCCACAAGAACTGAGGGAGCTGGCAGTTTTTATTGTGAAGCTTCTCTCCATCCCCTTTGAAAGATCAAGAAGAACAGGAGAAATGTCTGATGACTGGAGGAAAGCTAATTTCATGCCAGTCTTCAGAAAGGGCAAGAAGGAAGACCTGGGAAACTACAGTCCAGTCAGCCTCACCTCCATCCCTGATGGAACAGCTCATCCTGGATGTCACCTCTAAGCATGTAAAGGAAGAGAAGGCTATTGGGACTAATCAATACAAATTGACTGGGTGAAGGGACAGAATGTACCCTCAGCAAGTTTGCTGATGATACAAAACTGGGACGACTGGCTGATACACCAGTGCCACCATACAGTGAGACCTGGACAGGCTGGAGATTTGGGTGGAGAAGAACTTAATGAAATTTAACAAGCGTAGGGTCCTGCACCTGGGGAGGAGTAACCCCATGCACCACTACAGGCTGAGGGGTGGCCTGCTGGAAAGCAGTTCTGCAGAGAGGTACATGGGAGTCCTGCGGGACAATCTGTTGCTCATGAGCCAACCGAATGCCCTGTGCCCAAGAAGGCTGATGGTATCCTGGGGTATACTAAAAAAAGCATGTCCAGCAGGTCAAGGGCAGTTATCCTCCCCCTCTACTATGCCCTAGTAAGGCCACATCTGGAGTGCTGTGTCCAGTTCTGGGCTCCCTAGTTCAAGAAAGACAAGGAATTACTGGAAAAAGTCCAGAGGAGAGCTACAAAGATGAACAAGGGAGTGGAGCACCTTTCTTGTGAGGAAAGACTGAGAGAGCTGGGTCTGTTTAGCCTGGGGAAGAGAAGACTGAGAGGGGATTTTACCAATGCTTATAAATATCTAAAGGGTGGGTGTCAAGAGGATGGGGCCAGACTCTTTTTAGTGGTTTCCAGTGACAAGACAAGGAGCAATGGGCACAAACTGGAGCACAGGAAGTTCCACCTGTACTTGAGGAAAAACTTCTTTACTCTGAGGGTGCCAGAGCACAGGAACAGGCTGCCCAGAGAGGTTGTGGAGTCTCCTTCTCTGGAGATATTCAAACCTTGCCTGGATGCGTTCCTGGCCAACCTGCTCTAGCTGAACCTGCTTTAGCAGGGGCTTGGACTAGATGATCTGTGAAGGTCTCTTCCAACCCCTAGAATTCTATGATTCTGTGAAAAGAAAGAGGAAAGGGAGCTGTTACTGATTTTGGCATTTGCCTTCTCAAGCAGTCATTATGCATGGCCCTGCAGTACCATAATATTTCTAAAATACTGAAATAAGATTTTTAGAATATGGGGTTTTACCTACTATTTTTGCAAAATATGTGTAAAGATCATTAGGTGCATAGATCCATAGATATATGCACTGGATGACTATTTGTGAGAACTTTCAGTAACAAAACAGAAAGAACAGTTATGATGATACATTACTTTTGCCAACAAAATACACACTACCTATACATTAGGCCTTCCTCCTCCTCTGTCCCTGCAGCTGTTACATTCATGCCTGCAGCTAAAACTTATTAAATTTTTAGGGTCCTTAGACTACAAAGTGTTGTAACTTTTCTATATTTAATGCTTTTAGCATGCCATAACTGCATAATCTAATGTACCCATTGTAATATTTTTCTGTCTTCTTACAAATTTCATCTAATCAATGTTAATTTTAAAAAATAACAAAAAAAAAAACAGTTTGATAAACTGGTTCAACTAAATGTGTTTTGGAGCTACCAGGATTCATGAATTACAATGAACGTCAATGAAATGAGGCAAAAAGCATATAACAGAAACCTTACTAAAGAATTTTCTTGACCTAGGGTTTAAGAATAGTGTTCCATACATAAACGCTTCCTATTATCCTTCATTTGTAGCCAAGAAAGTATTTTAACTCTGGTATTGGTACATGAAGATTACATTATACTATGAAGTTGCTAATACAAAAGGTCACTAGTCATAACTTTCTGGTTTTATAATTATCAAAACTACTCACCCTATCTTAATGTTAAGCCTTTAGTTATGTCTGAACCCATTCCCACACAAGCTATCACTGGGTGCCAGGGAGAAGACGTCAGCACCTCCCTCCCCACTTTCCCACCTCTGGAAGCTGTAGAGACCAATGAGGTCTCCCTTCTGCCTCCTTGTCTCCAAACTAGAGAAACCCTAAATCTTTAGCCTCTCTTCGTAGGATGGTACTTCCAGCCCTTTCATCAGCTTTGTTGCCCTCCTCTGGACACTCTAAAGGACCATAACATCCTTCTTAATCTGTGGGGCCCAGAACTGTAGTCTGATGGACTTCATAGTCTATCCTTGTAAAGGAGAAATAGTTCTGTTTATGTTACAGATAAATAGATATTGTCTTATATAAATTTGAACCCTGTACAGTTTTGGTGCATTACAAAAATACCATCCCCAAACACTTGGTTTTTTTTATTTTTAATTAAATGCAGTGTGGCTCAAAGTGCTTCCTCCTAATGCAAAGATGTCACAGATTATCAAATAATGTAGATGCTATTGAACAAGATGAGGTATGAGTTGCATTTACCAGTAAGAGATCTTTTAATAGGCTCTCCAAATGTCAAGAAAAATCCTGAATAGACAACTAAATATTTTCTGGATTAAGTAAGAGGTTCCAGGGGACCTATTGCAATTTATTGCTAAATCCAATCGAATATTTCCAAAAGACATTGTCATTGAATACTGTTATTCACATAAAAACATGCAGAACTGCACCAAACGCAGAACTGCATCAATAATTTAATGTTTATGGAATATTTAAAATATTTACAATATTCACAATATTCCATATGTTCTATAAACATCCAATGAGGGTCTCTCATTTCCTTTCTCAGAATCCTATGAATGGGATTGTTAATATTAAACATGTATTGTTCTTGTATTACTTGATAGTTTCAATACTCTTTGTTAGCACGTGGAAGTGATATCAAGCTGTGGACATCAGCTCTAGGCATCCACTTTCTTAACAGCAATTTTGAGGAATTCCGTGCTTTCGTATATTCTGCTACCTTGGTCCTGTGGGTGAAACATCTTTATGTGATTCATCTGACTGATATAATGCTGGTAATTAAGCACTGGTCTGCATGCTACCTCTTCCTTCCCCACGCACCTTCCCTTCCCCCCACGTTTCTGTTTTGTTTTGGTTTTGTGGGTTTGGGGTGGTTTCTTGGTTGGTGGTGGTGGTGTTTTGGTGTTTTTAGTTATGTTTGGGGTTTTTTTTATGTTGGGGTGAAGAAGGAAATGTCAAGTTGGTTTTGCCTTTCTTTTTTTCTCTTCATTCACATGAAACATTTTAAAAAATTTAATTTTTCCTTGAGGACAAACTGTTATTTTCCTTTAAGTGAGCTAGAGGCATTGGGCCAACATGTCCTATTCCTCAGAGGAAATAGATCTATTTTACATCTCTTTTCTATTCAGTCACTTCCTCTGATCAAAAGCCTTGCTAAAAGGCCATATCCTCTGGGCTTCTCTGTCTCAAAAACTTGTTGTTTTCTCTGTAGGTGCACTCCACCTTTACAGCTCTCCTAAGACCTGTTTAACACCTACAGCACTGGAGTACAGTATAGTTTGGTGATTCAAATATTCTACTGGGAAGAACAGTTTTAAATCAACTTGAAGGCAGCAAGCTATAAACCAGTATTAACTATTTCTCATGCTACTGGGAATTCTTTTAGAGGAAATGAACTCTCTTTCCAGCAGTTTTAAAATACAGCTTCAGAACTTTTCTCCAAGATGAGTCAAACTGCATTTTAACTTGATTTTTACAGTAAAAAAATAGCTTTTAAAGCTACATCTTTTTCTCCAAACAACACATAAGGGTCCTCCAGATTCACAGAATACCACTGCAGACTAGAATATAGAATGACCTAGACGAAAAATACAGGGTGAAATATCAATGCAAAGAGAAGGGAGAGAAAAGCTGCTAGCAGCACCTGGAGAAAATCTCCCTTTATAATCTTATTTGTACTTTGGGTATTGTAAAAGAAACAAAACAAGCATAAGGTCATCATGACAGTATTATAGTTATCATTTGAATGTATGGTACAGGTATATATAAAATTCTGTGCTGGATTCGATAATGGAAGAACTTGTCTAGTTTTAGTCCTATATCTTTCCAAAACAACAGTGTGGGAATGCACTGTGTCCCACATGGGACACAAGTGAAGAAAATTTAAACTTTGATGACTCCAAGACTTCATTTATAAGAAAAAGTTTTTTCATACGTCTCTTAAAGCTGGAGATGGGGAGAGGGAAGTGCAAGTTACATAAAAAGCAGTGTAAGTCTGTGTTTAGGAAAAATTTGAAGTGATTCATTCATGTGCTCTGTAGCACATAAGGAATTTTACATAAGAGTGAAAGGGGAATACTGAAGCATAGAAAAATAATATTACATGAAATAAACAAGACTTGAATTATTCCTGATCCAACATGGATTAAATATTTATCTTGCTGAAATCAACCGAAATTTTAGCAGTAATGCAAAACTGGCCAGGACTTTATACCTGAATTCCATAAGGGCACCAAGTTGTACCAAAAATAACAGAGTTTTCCCCAGAACTATGCATTGAAATAGTAAAAGAAAAAGGATAAAAAGTAGTCAATAAAAGTCACTCAGACATTCTGTAACTATTCTTCCTTTCTAATCTGGTGCATATGCTACTTTGACATTTCATATTTATAGACATTAAATTACACAAACATATTCACATACAGAGAAGTAATTGATGAACAAAAAATAATAGGGCCCAGAGTGCTGTAACATGTCTAATTTTTTCTATCTGTTTGGACCTGTGTCCAAACAGGGTTCAGTTTACCAGGTTATCGAGTATTTTTAACTGTCAAACATAGATTATCTGCTTTAAAATCTTAGTTATTCTACTACTTTGCTTCTTGGAATAATATTTTTTCAAACCATATGTATCATCTCTTCTAGTTTTTCCCCTACTACAGTGTTGGACGGTATTTAGTCTATTTTGTTTTCTCTTCTATAAATATAGCAACATATCATGTTACTCTAAGGGATGCAAACATTGGCAGGTGAAAGATTACTAAAATAACTAGATCAAATAAACCTGCTTTTTGTTGTTCTTTCTCTAGCTAGTTCATTACTAGACTTTATTTCTCAGAGCAATGCAAAGTATATAAAGTTGTTATTCTCTGGCTGCAGGAGTTACTGTTAGTCAAAAGGCCTAAAACACCATTACTCAGGTGAACGATGATTGTCCAGAAATCCTTAATTTCCCATGTTTTGCCTTTGACAATAAATACAGCTATATATTTTACAAACCTCTACTTTTCAGCTTTTTACTCAAAAGCTTTGAAACTATTGTAATACATGGAGGAGAGACACAACTCTAAGAACCTTAGTCTTTCTGTGTAGATAAATATTCATTATACTTAGATTAAAAAAATAAAACACTTGCTAATTTCTTTAAAACCTGCTTTTCAAGGGAAAATGAAATTGTTAAATGCATTTAACCAGCACAAAGTGATTTACTCAAACATTATTTATTTTAATTTGTCCTTCAATCTCATTTAGTACATGCATTGCCTATGGCTGCAATCAGAACTGAGTAGAATTCCTTGAACCAGATTAAAGATCAAAATCCTTCTTAGTGCCATTTTATAGCATAGCAAATACAAACTCAATGCAATCAACAAGCTTAAAACAAGACTCAGATGTTAGTTAGTAAAGCCAGTGGAGATCAAGAAAAAAATGCAGAAAACAAGGTGACCCAGAGCAGAATATCAAAACATCTTTTGCATCTTTTCAGTTCTTGCTAAAGCCATGAAGTCATTCTTATGTGTATAGAAATATGCCCAAAACATATAGTTGTTCTCTAGAAATTTAAATCTACTTCTAGCTTATAACTCCAGTTGTTGGATTTATTTTTACCACTGTTCATATATAACTTCTGTATGCTTTGCACACATATATCAAAGCATTCTCTACCAACTTATTACAAGCAGAAGAAAAAAACTCATTTCTTCTTTGTGTTTTTGTAACGAAATAGAGGTTCAAGACAATAAGAAACAGCTCAGAATTATAGTGGGTTTAACATTCTCTAATGACCTGAGAGTTCCTTATTCAGCACTTCATGACTACTAAAGTCATATTATTCTGTCAGGACTTCATATGATTAGTTCAAAAGTCATCTTTTTTTAAACAACTTTAGAACTGCCTTGCATAGCTTCTGTAACAGTTTAAAATGTATTGTTTACATGCTGATTTATTATATAAAACATCTCCAAAAACCAAAAAACCAAAACCAATACAAACTTAAAATAAGATTCATCCTTGAAATGAGTATACTTATGGTGCTCTCTACCTTCTGGGAACTAATGGAAAATAGAATTCAACTTTTTTTCACAAGTTCTCAGCCAGATTGTTTTGCACAACTGCTAATAATCCGGTCCAGAATTTATTCTATATTACATTCTTAGGAAAGAGACCACAGAAATCTGGAGAAACAAGTTATTGAGTGTACACCTACAATAGTTTAGTTAAGTTATGCCTCATTAAAGAATGAAAATTTTGGGTTTTTTCCATGCTCACATAACTGAATTTTTACTCCAATTTTTACTTAATAATATTCCACTGTGTTGTACTCACTTTAACAACAGAGCAATGTGACTTACAGAAGTTATAAGCTTCAGGCTACAGTACAATGCAATACTCTGTATGCAAACTCAAGGGATAAAGACATTATAGACCGGATTTTTGAATAATTACTTTATTCATTTGAAATGATGGATAAGGCTGCAACAATAGTACAGTAACTACATATATATATATTTTAAAAGAAACAGAAAAAACCCTGAAACCACACGAAACCGCACCAACACCTAAATCTCACTAACAGAGAGGTTTCACTGTTATGTCTATTCTGGGGTTTAACTCTTTTTTTCTATCAATACCTTTACCAGGAACATTGATGAAATCTCTTTACATGGTCAAAATCCAACTATACATTGTGTACTGCACTCAAATAATATCTTCAGCCCTCTGAAGCCCAGTGTTGTGCTACTAAAAGTCTTGGCTTGGGGAGAAGGATTCCCAATGCTGGTGAATAAGTTGCAATGCATGGTGAGATACAGCTTTCTAACACTGGCATTCACAGCAGTTGATATCTCAAATGTTTCTAACAGGATATGCACTAGAATGGATTTTGGCACTACCACAAGGGTGTAGAAAAATTTTCATGACATAGGATCCAAAGGCTGCAGTTATTTCCTTCCTGTAGAGGCTTAGGTCATACATTTGGATGCATCTTGCTACGTCCCTGGTTTTGCTTCTTGCACAGTCAGGCAAAGAGGACATGCTATTGGAGTTCTCACTCCAGCTTGATCTTCAGGGTTTGAATCCATATCTTCTGTATTCCAAAGAAAGGCTGTTTTCTGGCTGCAGAATATTCCATTTTCTCTGCAGTATTAAAGAGATTGCTGTGTACGTAAAACTGCATAAGAATGTAAAAGTCCTAACGCTAGGAGCTCAGGAGGTGAAAACAGTGTGTTTTGGATGTTTCCTGCTAGGGCAGTCAGGTGAGAGGATAGTCCAGGCTTTTAGAAATACTTTCTTAATATCCAGTGACTGCTTAGCATCAAACACATATGTAATCAGGCAGGAAAAGGACCTAAATCTTCTGCAAATTTTGAAAACAGATGTTTTCAACTTCTTTTTAAAAGCACATATGTATCAGTACCAAGACTTTTCCATTACAACGACAGATTTTCTTGAGTAGTAAATTCGAGATCAACTCAGCTTCCAAGGTACTCATTATTCTTTCATAATTACTCAGAGGTTTGAGTTCTCTCAGGTAATGAGATTTTCTTGTACTCTTCTGTATTTTTATTATTACACAATGCCACAGTGTTTAATGCAGATGCAATGACGGATTTGATAGAATCATATGATTTTATTGAGTTTGCTTTAAAACGCCCCAGAAGTCAGCAAAGGGGAGATCCATTCTATAAATTTGTTAAGTGTCCTGCCGACTTTATTATAATCAGAATGTTCCTGAATTACCTCTTACTTTTTAGGTTTGAACATACCTACAAAGTGATTATGATTTTTGCTTTAGAATGACTGGACACCTCTCCAGTAGAGATATAATAGATCTAGAAACTGTGTAGTTCAAGCACACTAGTTTATTCATGATGAGTGAATTGTCCTTGGAATATAGCCAATGGATGACACTCATTTCCTTCACTCAGGCAAAGGTGACAACTAATGGGTTATTTGGGGCACCTGATATACCTGCTCTGTGAAAGAATGTAAGTGTACATATCACCTCTGTCTTAGTAAGCATTGTACCTAATAAAGTTCAGTATGCTAAACTGACTTTATTAAACAACAGATGCTTCTTGCTTAGATCTGGAACTTTTATTACACAATGAACACACACTTTTGATGTATTTCTCATATGTTTATCCATATATCTATTTATATGACTTGCAATATCTGCTAAACATATCAAATGTGCCTGATACATCATTTTGTTGGGCAATAGTGATACAGAAGTATCTTGAGAAGGAAAGAAATTATGAATCATAAAGCAAAGTAAATATTAACTTTATTTTGTATCATATGATGATGATAAAAAATGAGTACAATTAAAAAAAATAGATCAGCTTTTTAAAATAGTAGAAGATGGAAAAATATATATACACTGTTTTTTCATTGTAAAAAAGGTAATGTGTGAACTGAATTAGTTTGCTTTTCAGCCCAAAGCTAGAATTTAGAATATACACTATCATCAAAATATTAAAAATACATATTTTCTGAAACAATAACAACACTGTTATAAGCACAAATATTTAGAAAAGAGGAATGAAATATTTGCTGCCTAAGTCTCATTAGAAAGAGACTGTCTTGTTCTTAGTTATGACAGCAACCCTCTTTGAGTGTTTATAGGGTTTTCTGGACCATTGGACAGGACAATTAAGCCTAAAAGTTAAGCAGAAATAGACATGGCAAGCAGAGCATCAGAAGAGACAAGTAGGGAGTGGATAGTGTGTTTTAGTGTTTCAGAGGGGATTGTGGAATTACACACACACACAAAAAGACTTCAGCAAGACTTTGATGTCTGAACAGGATCAGTATGGTTGCCTTCTTAGAATGGCTGTCTGTTTAACTTTTACATCAAATGCAAATTATACATCCCCTTATTCTTACAAAATGCAATGACTTTATCTTTGTAATTGCTTAAAGCTAGCAGATTTGCAATCAATCAGGATGATGGTTTTTACCTAAGAGCTTACGAGTGGCATAGTAAAAGCAAATTTAAGGACTTTGCAAGTGTCCAATGAATGCAAAGTTTCAAAGCAAAAGACAAAGTTAGTTGGAAACAAAAGGTTCTATTAGAAATGTGGGATTTTTGCATCCCACTGACTTACTTTTGCTGTCAAGTCATTTGAATAACTTCATAAATCTAGTCCTATTTTTGGCCAGCATTGTAAAAGAGTTTTGATTAAAGGTCCTTACTAAGAATGGTTTGGGCTTAAAATATGATTGCACTTATTAAGATTCTTTTTAATAACTGATCTTCACTAGTGATGTGGAGGAAATTTTCATGTCAATGCCATTACTGAAAAAGGATTTTCAGAATGGAAAAAGAAGTTATTATAACAGAAACTTATCAATCCCACAGGGTACTATAACAGTATGGTGATGGGACCTTGTTGGAACAAGTCATTAATTACTAGGGGAGGATATTAAAACCTGAGTTACTAACATGACAGTATTGTGTGTTCACACATGGTAAAAAGGGGAATATAGAATAGGCAGAAGGTCCTTGTTTCTTAGATTTGAACTCTTAAAACATAGCTTATTGTTTTAGTAAATTGTATAAATCTTGTCAGAGGATGTGAGTTGTCTTTAGAATTAGCTTCATAGCAGTGGGAAGTATTTGTAAAGACTACTGTCATCTAGAGATAACAGCTTACTAGACTTAAGAGTTTGTGGTAGCTGGTAGTGTAGGAGGATCAGTTGTTTCAATGAAATAGGACTACTGATTTGAAGCTCTAGTGAAAACAGCTGGGTGTAGTTTTTGAAGACATGTCATAAAGCAAGCTTTTCTTTTTTCTTAACTCACAAAATTAAAACAGTTTCCTTCAAACAGTGACCAAAATTCCATGCTTTGGACTACTTCTATCAATTACATATAATTACTTGAAATCGCAACAGCAACCCTGATATTGCACTAATATCCTGAAGCTATCATAAGTTATGACACATAGATGATCTAAGAGTGGTTAATTTATTAGCAGAAGGATTAATTTAATTATGGGAAAAAAAAACCTTTCCCCAGAACACATTTTTCTTCCTTTCACCGTTCTTCCAAATTCTAATTTTCTCACATGAAAATGTATTTATGAAAATAGTGTTGTGGTTTTCCGAAAATTATATTATATGGAAGTGTCATTTATATACAATATTTTACAATATTTTGAGTTTTATATATTTTTAGATCATGAGATAAAACACATAAATAATTTATTATATAGATATGAAAAAACTGCAACAGCAGAAGAATGCAATAATCAAGAAAACAGGTTAATAAGATTATCACATTTGTCCTGTTTCTCATTTGAATATATAGATATTTTGAACTCCTTACCCAAGCAAAAATTCCAATAGGTATTTTACCTGAGTAAAGCCTGGAGGAGAAGGACAAGAATTAATAGTGTGGAAATAAGCATTTCTTTATCATGATCCCTGAGCCAATGGAAAATCTCAGATAATTTCAGTGCAGTCTGTATCACCTTCATTGTGGATAATGGGAGAAAGTTCATTTTGGGGTAGATTTTTATAATGATAAGAAAGAAAAAAATCTTACTTTGCAGATGCATCAAAAGGAAAAGCCTGTTCAACCATGCACTTCTGAAACACTGAAAGGTGATTTTGCACTATATTCTGTCCCAGAGTTTATTATGAGTGTAAGGTATACTGAAGGGAAAAAAAACCAAAACCCAAAAAAACCTGTTTGATGTTGTGTGTTACAGCAATAATCAGTAGAACTGATAGTTATACATTTCAATATCCAAGCCTCTATGTGATGAGAAAATTCTAGTTAACACTGAAACATTACATCATAATTTCAGAATAATTTTCTTATACTATATTAAAATAAAAGCCAGAAAAAATAGAATATAACCAAGAGTAGAAAAAAACATTGGTTATTGTACATTTTAGATTAATGGTCTTCTCCTAGTACAGTAAGAAATGTAGAATTCTCACAAAATATTCATTGATACAATAAACTTGTCATTAAGTTTAAGTGTAAGAAAATTATGACATATACCTTTCCAGGGGACATATTTGTAGAACACATTTAATTTTTTAGAAGCTTTTCTATAAATCTTTTAAAATACATTTGCATTAAAAACTTCGTAATTAGTTATACAAAGTAAATTAATTTACTCTTTTTCAGCACTTTTTCGTCTCTAAGCTTAAAAATAAAATACATGTACACACCTAAATTTAAATGGGAAGTTTAGAATCTAAGTAGAAGTTAGGACATTAAATAATCTTGGATTCTCCTGTCTTTGAAAAATCCTAAACAGTATCTTAAAACATTTTTAAAACTTAAATCCTAAAACTGTAAAATACCAAGGGATTAAGCAGTTTTAGTAGTTCATTTAATGGTCATTTTTTTTATTATGAAAAAAGCCTCAAAACTATACATGGCCAATTTAGTATAAAGCTTCATTGAAACACCTGCATTGAGAGAGGTGCTTAGCTTCCTTGAAAAATTAAGGGAATTTAAAATAAATTAGTATTTTATACATATGTGTATTTTATGCAGGGCTACAGGCATGTATATGTAACCATAGGCACACTTGCACATCTGCATTCAGATACACTGAATGACTTTCTAAACCACCAAAGATTTGAGTTCTTCATTGTAGTTCTTGGTTGTGGGAGAAAGTTAGGTCAGAAGAGCAAGCTACCTCTTCTTCATTCATTAAAGGTGCCATATATTTTTCCTAATTGAATGCAATTTCCTTAATCTTTGCATAATTGCTGCATTACTCACCTGTAAAGTTGAAAGAATGGATGCCTTCTCTTAGGGTGTGTTGATTGGCACAATGACAATTTATTTTTGCAGCATGGTCTTCAACTTCTTGTCATGTTATTTACTGAGTCACTGAGGGACGATTTTTCTGCTTCCCAGAATGAGGAACCAGAAGTGGTCTTCATAGTTGTCCTGTGATACAGTTCACAGCTGTGCCACAGGGCTGGTGAGTAAAACTAAATTTATGAAAGCTGATGGTACAAACTGTATCACTAATTACAACCTTGGGAACACTGGTCTTTTCATTTATATAAAAGCAAAGAATGTTTAAAAAATGCAGAATTATAAACACAAAAAGACCAACTGATTTATTATGCCTTATGTGCTTGTGACATTCGTCGTGTGGTAAGAAAGAAATAAAGAATATTTAGGGAAGTTTTATTTGTATCCCCTATTCTCATTACTTCAGCTGATGTCTAGAAAGAAAAAAAGCCAAATCTTAACGATCCAACAGTGCTCTCTGGTGGTGGGAAACAAAGGCATTTTATCCTCTGTAAAAAGCTTACACAAGTCCAGTACACAAGTCCTCGAAGACAGATAAGTGACAGGAATTCTCAGCATGTTCTCTAGTGATAAGAAAAATAGAGTAATAAACAACTTTAAAACCACCAATGCATGAAATATGAAACCCAGCTTAGTAAAGGTAATGTAAATAAAAATATTAAAAAATAATATTTCTTGTCCAGCATGTTTTAGACTCTTAATGTTCACAAGGAACAAATTCCTTCATCAAGCAATGCATATCCAAAAAGTGAGAGAAATGTACTGCACATTAGTATATTTTACCATGAAATAATTTTGAAATTTAAGAAATAGCTTCTCCACATTTTGATTTAATTTTTATTGTCTTTAATTAGGGAGGAGGATAAAAAACCAACAATGTAGCTAAAGGAAATATTTTAGAGAGGTGAAAGAGTAATTATAAGCCAAGGTCAGGAAGGTGATGAGTTCAAAACAGTTTCCTTTGCTGTTTTCACACAAAGATTCTGTCTTGGATTTTTATGATATAGAAATACTATGAATATAAATAGATTAATAACCCACACACCACTGGGATCCACTGCTTTTTTAGGCAGCAAGAAAATGAGTACATTGTACATGCTAGGCTATATTTGATTTAAATTTCTGTTTATGAGTGACAGGAATGTTGTTTGTAAGTCAAAAACTGTTCATTTAAACATAACCTCCCAACTTTCTAATTCTTTCCTTTAAGAAAACAGACTACATGTAGATCCTGTTTCCCTAACCACACTATTATGGTGAAAACAAGATATTTTGCTATGAAGCTATGTCTATAATGATAAGTAGTTTCTACCCATATTAAAATAGAGTCACAGATTTCTACTGTGGGTCATTCTATATTGGACTCCTTTAATTTTCTTCTGGTGTTTTGTGGGAGTTTTTTTCTGGTTTTGTTTTGGGTTTTTTTGTTGGGTTTTGTTTGTTTGTTTGTTTTTAATATCCCTTGAAGCCATGGAAACAACGCATAGTATGTAGCAGAACAGTAAGAAACAAAAGAAAGGACTGAACAGACAATTTTACATGGAATGTAGCCAAAATCTCTGATCACAAAGATATTTACTATCTAGGCAAATTTTTGATAATTAGTTTGGTTAAGTTTAAAGTGAAAAAAAATGCTTCCAGTTCTTTCTGTGATCAGAGTTATTCTGAAGTTATTCTATATGGCTCGAAATAGATGTTTAGCTCCAGTACGAGAAATATTTGTATTGATACTATTAAAGTGTTAAAATGTATGGAGAAAGAGTTGGCCAGATAAAGAGAACAGGCCTAAGAACTGCTTATGATGTCCACAAGAATAATGCATTTTACACGTATCATGGTGAGATTTTCAATTGTATGAAGTCAATCTCCATCTTGGACTAAGTATACCTCAGATGAAATAGCAATATAGATATATGGGAAGGATAAACTTTTATTGTACATCTGATTTTGCATTACAGAAGAATATGTGTGCCAGGCTCTCTAGAGGAATCATAATTTCGACTACCTTTTTTTTTTTTTTTTTTTTTCTGCAGTATTTGCTATCTCAAAAGGATTCAAGGAAGCCTTTTGTTTAGTGAACTTTAGATTGTGCCACAGAACTAAAAAAATCATCTTCAATCCCACTGGAAAATGGATAAAGGCATATGAAGATCTGTGAAAGTAACCGGAATTTAAGAAGAAAAGATCTTAAAATTCAGGGCTTAGAGTCAAAGGAAAGAATGACACAAATTAAGTTTTCTTTTAAAATGTGTTTGAACCTGTAAGTCACACTCCTTTATTGTCTCTTCATACCAAATTTAGAATTTTTCACTGATTTAGGACTACTGACTTTTGCCTTAAGTGAATGAAATCTTAGACAAGAGGAATGAAATTGCACTGTCTTTCTTGAGCTTGTCTTAACAAAGAAAAGAAAACAGGGATTGTTATTAATTTTACATAGACATAAAAAGTATTCCGACTACAGTTTAGTTCTTCATTCTTATTTTGCTGTGAAAGGATAAGATTTCCATAAGATGCATAGGATAAGTTCCGTGTTTAGCCTTCTACTTCAGGAAGAGGTAAAAACAAGGAGTGGACTGACTTGAGTAAACATACATGTCTACTGATGTATGGGCTTATCCAAGGATAGGCTATCTGGTCAGTCCTTTTCTGTCATTCAAAAAAGTGTGCGTTTCATGTTAACCCCATTTTTGCCAGCCCTGATCGGATCACCATATGTGTTGAGTTTCTGTGGTGGGGGGTTTGGGGACCGGGGAAGGGCCACAGGCATGGCTCTTGTGAGAAGCTTCGAGAGAAGCTCCCTTGGCTCCAAGTCAGACACAACTCTGGCTGCAGCAGAGCAGGTCAGCATCTCTGTGTTTAACATATTTAAGGGAGGAGAACACAAAAAGAAGTAGCAGTGGAAGTCGAAACAGAGTGAGGGGAATCAGCACGGACAGAGGAGCAGGATGTGAGCCAAACAGGCAGACACCCAGGTCAGTGCAGAAGGCAGGGAGGAGGTACCTGGAGCAGAGGTTCCCCTGCAGCCCGTGGTGAGAGGGCAGGCTGTGCCCTGCAGCCATGGAGGGTCACGGGGGAGCAGAGATCCCCCCCTGCAGCGCCGGGAGAGTCCCACGCCGAAACAGACGGCTGTGCTCCAGGAGCCCGTGACGCTGGTAAACTCGTGCTGGAGCTGTCCGCTCCTGAAAGACTGACCTCCCGCAGAAAGGAACCACTCCGGAGCAGTTATAGGGGAAAACTGCAGCCCGTAGGAAGAGAAGCTGTGGGTGCCCCATCCCTGGCTGTCTTCAAGGAAAGGCTGGATGAGGCTTTGAGCAACCTGGTCTTGTTGAGGGTGTCCCTGCTTATGACAGGGGGGTTGGATCTGGATGATCTTTAAGGTCCCTTCCAACCCAAACCATTCTATGGTTCTATGACTCATATCAGGGGGGTTTATGAAGGACTGTCTCCCGTGGGAAGGTTCCCACACTGGAGCAGGGGAAGACTGTGAGGAGTTTCTCTCCCATGAAGAGGAAGGAATGTGAGACACAGCATGTGACATACTGACTGGGAAGGCCCCATCCCATGCCTTCCTGTGTCGCTGGGGGGGGGGGAGGGGGGAAGGAGGTGGCCTAGGAATGAGGGAGTGGGGCAAAGGTTTCTTTTAATATCTGTATTGTTTTTTCTCTCATAATCTTACTCTGATTTTGATTGGAAACATATTAAATGGATTTTCCTTCCCCAAGTTGAGTCTGGTTTGCCTGTGATCAGGAGTGAGTGATCCCTCCCTATTCTTGACTGAGGCCACAGATTTTTCCTTTTATTTTCTCCTCCCCATTCCACCTCAGCAGAGGAAGTCTTTCCTTCCTGGCTGGGTCTAAACCATGACAGTATCCTAGGACATGTCAGTTTCTTCAGCGCTTGTGTTTAGCCAACTGACTCCAGACTTATTATTGTACAGATAGTGACTTTAAGGAGGTGAAGTTACTATGTGATGTAGGAAAGCAGAGAGAAGTAATATTTTCTTTTGAAAGCTTTCCTTTCTTCATGTTTCATGGCAAAATACAATGTACTGTCTCTCTGAAAAGATAGAGGGGGGAAGAACTTTCCAAAAACTTTTGTAGGGAGGATGAAATAGTATTGTTGGTTTTACTTACAGGGAATATTACAAAATCAGTGTCAAATAAAGCCAAATCTCTAAGTTAGGTACAGACGTTTCTAGTAAAAACCATGCAAGTACTTCTTTCTCAGAACTAGCAACATACCTGCAACAAGACACTTGCCAGTCACTGGTCATGAGGTTGAGTGAGATTGGTGATACTCACAGTCAAGGACTACAGTCTGTGAAAAATAATTGAGTTAAAAAGGGAAATTTGTTGAATACTTAGGACTAGCTTACCCAGTTTGCTTCTATCACTTAGAGTCAGTAGTGTTTTCAGATCATACACTTCCTAGAACTCAGTTATGTGAGTGAGGGAATAATGTGAAGGGGAAAAATCTTCTTCAGCAAGACATCAGGGAATATTATTGATGACTTGTTTGTTTGTTGTGGGGTTTTTGGGCTTTGTAAATCTTGTGATATGCAGGAAAAGGACCAAAAAGGAAGCAGAAACAGAATAGTGAGAGTTTAGAAAGGGTGTTCTGAAACTAGTATTTGTCATACATGTTATCAATACATAGTTTAAAACCTCAGTGGAAAAGTAAATGTGTGATGGAGACTGTGAATTGGACTATATCTATGTAAAGTAAATACTTCTTATGATACACAATTTATAAAATATTGTAACAGTCTTGAAAATAGTGTATCATTCCTCCTTCATCCCCTGATAAAACAGAATGCTTAATTTACAATGAGTCAGCCCTAAGGCCAAGTACTGAATGTTTCATTTACATTAAAAAGGTTTGTGGAAAAGATCAACACAAGAGATAAAGAAGACAGGAGAGAGGAGGTGGGAAGAACAAAGTGAATGACAGTAGGTGTATTTGGGATAAGGTATGTAAATCACTGAAACTTAATTGCTCTTGAAAAGAAAAAACTGGCAAACAAGGCTATAAATGAATAAAACCAAGACTGTCAGGGTTGAAGAAATGAAAGGGTCTGAACTGAAAGATAACTGAAAGTTATCTTTCCAAGGTAACCAGAAATGTAAGGCAATTGCTAGGCTAGATAGATTGTCAGTTTCCAGTTTGTTTATCATTTTATACCTTCCTCACTTTGGTTCCTACTTCATAATCAATAACTCAATCTTTGATTTGCAAAAAAATATATAATCATCTAATATGTAAACTTTAAGCTAATCTGATGTTTTGGCTCATCACACTTGTCTTAAGTATTAAATCCTGGTAAAGCAGTTCATGAAGTTTATCTTTTAAGAAACCTGTAGCTTACAACAGTTATGTGACCCAGAGTCTGTGACTGGGTGATGATATAGCAAATGAATACCCCCAGCTGGACTTTTATCAGCTGTGAAATTAAGAAAAGACAGAAGATTCTGGTGTTGATACTTTCCAAGACCACAACAAGATTCTAATTAGCTAATTTATTTATGAAGGCTGCTGGTAAATTGAGTTTTTTCTCTGCTGCAAACCAATATTCGTCAATATAAGTATTCCAAAGTGTATCCTTGCATGATTGCATAGCATGCTAGGAAAAAAGAATCCCCAAATTAATCTACAGGTATCATTAATATGACTATTTTACCTAAAGTAAGTGTTTGGACATTAAGGAGGTAGAATAATTTATAGTAATGCACGTGCAATGAACAATAAGATTTTTTTATTACCAATTTATTTATCGTCAATTAATAATAGGGTAGGATGGTAAGAAGAAAAGGCAAAACTAAAAATATACCTATCCCAAACCTTCTTCTGAGTCTCAGCTTCAGTTCTTAATTCCTGATTCTTCAACATGGACAGAAAATGGGGTTTGTGGTCAGTTCATAACAATCTCTGTACCCTTTCCTCCTCACAGTGTTTACCCGTTTCAGTGCGGAGTCCCTCCCATGGGATACAATCATTCACAAAATGCTCCAGCAAGGTTCCCCCATAGGCTACTGTTCCTGTCAGGAAAACTGCTCTAGCTTGGCACTCCTCTCTCTCACAGTTTCTGCCCAGTGTTTTTTTACCCTTAAACACATTATCACAGAGGGGCCACAGCTTGGCTGACAGGTGGATCTGTTTGGAGTTGGCTGGAACCGACTGTGTCTGGCATGCGGCAGCTCCTGGTCTCTTCTCCCAGAGACCAACCCTTCAGACACCTCATTACCAACACCTGGACAGGGACACCCAATACAAAAATCTTAATTAGGCATTAGACATATACATTTTTTAAAGTCATTGATTCACATGTATTTCTGACCGCTGGTTGTTTTGATGGAGATAATCTGCAAACTGACCAGAGGAAGAACTTCATTGAATTTGTTACTCAGGAATAAGGAAGAACTTGTCAGGGACCTGGGGACCAATGGGAGCCTTAGCATCTGCAATCATGAACTTAAAACCTGGAGACATGCAAGGAAGACAAAGAATAGGATTACAATTGTGAAATTCAAGAAAGCAGATCTGAGCTTGTCCAGTGATCTGCTTGGCAGTTTCCCAAGTGATACAGACCTAAAAGAGTACAGAAAGGCTAGATGGTCTTCAGTCTCCTCAAAGCACAGAATAGCCCATTCCAATGTGCAACTTGTTGAGGAGTTGTTTAGCCTGGAGAAGAGGAGGCTGAGGGGAGACCTGAACACTCCCTACAACTACCTATCTGAAAGGAGGTTGCAGAGATGTGGGTGTTGGTCTCCCAAGTGACAAGTAATAGGACAAGAGGAAATGGCCTCAAGTTGAGCCAGGGGAGATTTACATTGGATATTAGGAAAAGCTTTCCACCATAAATGTTGTCAGGAAATGGAACAGGCTGCCCAGGGAAGTGGCAGAATCACCATCCCTGGAGGTGTTTAAGATATGTGTGGATAAAGTGCTTAGGGACATAGTTTAGTGGTAGACTTGGCAGTGTTAGGTTAATGGTTGGACCTGAAGATCTTAGAGGCCTTTTTCAACCTGAAAGATTCTATGATATTCATACAGAATTTCCCATAAGGGTATTTGTGCCCAATGCTTTTTGTCCTGTCACTGTCCATCTTTGTGAGGATATTTATTCATCTTCTCTGTAACTATCTTTTACTTAATGAAAGAGTGTGACTGGAGCATGGTTCCCCCTTAACCCCACCAGTCCTAAATCATCTGTTTGCAAGAGGAAACAGACTCAGTTCCTTCCATGTTTTTCTTCATAAGTCAATTTCCCAAGCTATCTCATTATCCTAATAGTCCTTGGCTAGGCTCTCTCTACTTTATCGATATCTCTCTTAAACTAGGAGGATCAGAACAGTTTACTTTTCCAGGCGTGGAGTACCACATGCTGAGTAGTGAGGAATAATCATACCCCACAGTCTGCTGGTACACTCTGATGGATCCCTGAAGTCTGACAGGGCATGCTGCTGGCTCATGTTGAGCTTACTGCCCTCCCAGGAATCCCAGGGCCCTTTCACCAGAGCTGATTCTTAGCCACCAGTTCCTAGCCTATAGTTGTGGAGTTTATAATTATTCAGTCCCAGCTGCAGGACTTCATACTTATTTTTGTTAAACCTTATGCTAATATGCAATTCTGTCTTCCATGCGCTGAGATCACACTGACTGGTGACTCCTCTCTAGGCTTCTCTACTTTTCTTCCCAATTTGATGTCATTCACAAACTTGGTGAGTGTGTATTTAATCCTGACATAGGTCATAAAGATACTTAATGGTATTGAAGACAGTACTGACCCCAAAGAATTCCACGTCTGATTTCAAGCCACTACCGCCACCCTTTGAGCTCATCAGCTTAGTCAGCTTTCCACCAATTTTGCTATTCATCTGTCCAGTCCATATCTTACCAGCTCATTAGCAAGGAAACTGTGTGAGACCAGATCAAATGCCTTGTTAAAATCAAGGCAATTGATATCCACAGCTCTCCCCTCATCCACTGAGCTAGTTGGTTCACCATAACAGGCAGTTATGTAGAGATCAAATAATATTTATTTTAATCAAGTGTCACTAGCATGAATTTTAATCACTCAATGATCTGCATTATCCTACTTAATGACCTGATTATACTATGTTTAAAAGTTTCTATGACCTTTTTATATCTAATTTTCATATCTAAAAGGAATTAAACACATCTCTCATGAAGTAACTTTTTACAATATGAGATCACTCACTTCATACAATTCATCTAGTTAGTTTAAAAGTCAGTTATCCACCAAGTTTAGATCACAGAATGCTTGTCAATAAAGATACATTGGGGTTTTTTTGATTTAGCACATCCTAAATTCTGAATGAAGAGTTATGGTATGTTATAGTCTGTTGCACAGCTCCATTTTTATCAGTACATTGAAAAGCATCTATCTTTTTATGGGTATGCTTGTGTTTCAGTATTCTTGAAGGCTGGAATATGTTGTTCAAATATTTTAGCTGAGTAATAAACTTTTCAAAGCTTTCACTTCCTCTGAGCTAGCCTTGAATATTTGTTTTTACAAAAAGATTAATTTGCAGCTGCCGATCACTCCAATGTTTGGGGTTTTTTTGCTTTTATATAATTTTTCCTAGTGAAAGATTTTGTTTTGCTTACAGTGAAAATTGTAAAATAGTTTGTAGTGAAAATACAGTGAGAGTGATAGAGTTAGGAGTAGCATGAACTCAGAAGCATCACTAAAATTCCTCAGGGTTCCCCTTGTAGTCCTTAAGCTAACATGTTACTTAAGCATGTATTTAACTTTTACTCAATGCTAAAGTAAATAAAACCCACAGAAATCTTAAAGACTATGGATATTTTATTCTTTCAAAATCCTGTTCTGAATTAGTAGTCATTTTGTAATGACTAGTAGAAGAGTAAGTGAATTGAAGTGTGTATTTTGTCATAAGCATATATTTACTTTTCCAGCTGAGCAGGGCTAAGGAACTTCTCAGAAAATTTTCTCTCACTAATCATCTCTTTTCAAAGGTGTGTTAAGAAATGTGTTAAGTACATAACAATGCTCTCTGCCTTTTGATCTCAACTGAATATGATCTAGAAATGTGTAAGGAAATTTTTACCTACTTCTTTAGGAATTAGCTTTTGAATTATAATTAAAAAATATTGACTACAGAATAATTGGTCTAAGACTTGCAACCTTTCAATAACCAAAAGAAGTCTGAATCCAATGAGGTTAGTACTGTGTAAGACTCAACAGTTTACAGCAGTCTCTGAAAGATAATTGGTTTCCTCTATGCTGAATTCTGAAAAAAAGTTCATTATTTTGATTGATATAAATGAAGCTGGGTGATATAGTCTTATGCTGTAACATTCCACGTCTAATGACAAGGAAAAAGAGAGATTCTTCAACATTACATTATAAAGTTGTCTTATGAGAAGAATTCTCTTTCATTATGGGTTGAGACCGACCCATATCTAATAAAAGAAGTGTTTCTGAGGCACTCCAACAACAAATTTGAGGAGTGTTTGCCAGCATTTATTAGAAATAATTTGAATGGATGCCAGATTTCTTATTTTCTTAAAGAGTGTTATAGACTCTGAGTGAATACCAAAGACAACTGTGAAAAATTGCTAATAAATACCCATCTTTTATATAGTATTAGATGGGTCCACAGCTCCCGCCAGGAGTCTGATCCAGCATGGGCTTCCCATGGGGTCATAGAATCCTTCAGGTATCCAAATTCTATGGCGTGGGGCCCTCCCTGTGATGCAGGTGAGTCACTGCTCCCCCATGACCCTCCATGGTTGCAGTGGCATAGCATGCCTCACCATGATCTGCACCACAGGCTGCACCATGGGCTGCACGGAATCTCTGCACTGGTGCCTGGAGCACCTCCTCCCCTTCCTTCTCCACTGACCTGGGTGTCTGCAGAGTTGTTGCTCTTACATCCCCCTCTGTCTCTGATGCAAAGTCTCTCTTCCCAGGTTTTTCTCCCTCCCTTCTCAAATATGTTGCCCCAGAGGCACAGTTGCTGATTGATTCAGTCTTGGCCAGTGGCAGGTCTGTCTTGGAGCCGGCTGTCATTGGTCCTGTCAGAGCTACCCCTGCTACCAAAACCATGCCAAATAAACCCAGTACACAAAGTAAGAATCATTAATCGTCTATGGCTGTTATAACTTCAAGAACAGTCAAACAGTCTGGAAAAATAAAATAAAATAATGGCCTGGTAGAACAGAAAAAATCAACATCTATTGAGTTCTAGGTGAAAAAATAGATATTAACAGCGCCTATTTGCTGTCTCAAGTAGTAGAGTTCTATGCCATTTTATGTCTCTAAAAAATTACTTAATTTTAATCTAAAAATGGAGTTTCTCTGAGAACTTCCTGTGCTGTGCATACCTTTGCCTTTCCTAAAAAGGTCTCTGTGAACTTTCTATGAGATCTTGAATCCTCACTGGGGACACCTGGCTGACTTCAGACTCCATTATGTTAATTGGTTCCCTTCTAGGACTACATCTGGGGTAGGTTCAGTTAGTCTTCCTGCTACTGGGACATTTGGGACTGCTCTGGGATGGTTTGGCCCCCTTCTGAAATCTGTTTAATGTACTTGGTATTGTATATTTTAATAAACGTAATCTATCATAAGTATATCTGCTGTTACATTATTGGTAAGTTGCTTTACTGGTGATAAATTTGTAGTAACCTGTAGTATTATATATACTTGCTACTATACTTGTTGCTGCTATTATTAATTCCTGCAATACTATTGATTTGTGCTATTATTGACCGCTGTTTTTATTGATTGCTGATAATAATTTGTAATAGCTGTATATATATATTTGCTTTAATAATCGTAGGTATCAAGATGAGCGACCACTGTGCATGACCTAAATAAAATGATTGTACAGATGTGTTGAACACACTACATATGTGTTACATAAAGCCACTGTAAATATTTCAGGTGTGTAGGATACACCCTGCCCATGTAGATTAACTGTATTTCATAGATGTACCAGGCCCAGACTGTATTGAGCTTCCTGTATTACCTGTGCTTGTGCAGTAGGTCTAATTCTGAAACTGTTGGTACACTCCACTCTGCAAATCCTTATGTACTACAAAACCAGTTATCCCTGTATATAAAGCACATGAGATAAGCACACAAGTCCTGCTTATTATGACTAACAGGGTTTGTATGAATTTCTTCCTAGTTCTTTAAAATTTTACTTCTAAGATTATTTCCTTCTATCTGTGGTTACACTGATTGACATTAACATCTAAAATGGCTTTAAATATCATTGTTATGCAGACAACATATAGATTTGTTCCTACTTTAGGCTGGTAATTCCTTGACAAATCCTATTTCTACACTTCAGGAGTGTTTGATGGAGATTCAGCAGCTATATTCCAGCAAGCTGCCTCTCCACATCTCCTAGACTAAGTCATTATCATATCTCCATCTGCTTGTAAAAACTGCATGATGTCTTCTTTAGATTTACCTAAAGCCTAAATAATTGCCATACAACATCAAATTTTCAAGCGTTCTGGTTTGGCACCTGCATAAATTTTTGCTGCTGTTGTTTGTTCGTTTGGGTTTTTGTTTGTTTCTTTCTTTCTTTCTTTGTAACACTGAAACCATAACGGGTGCCTTGGACTATTGTTTCAACAAGTCCATAACAAAAGCTTCAGAATTAACGCTTTAGAACTAAGGTGTTAAAACAAGGGCAGTTAATCCTTTTGATTTCTTTTACAAAGAGTCCCTATGGTGAGTATGTCTAGTAAAGCAAAACTTGCCATTCTTTAAGACCAGATATTTCAAAATGGTTAATGCTCTTTTACTTTTTAATATTAAAGACAGTCTTATATGTCTATTTAATCTCAATTCTCTCCCTCAATTATTTTGTTGTTATTATGGATTTCACTGAATAACATTTTTAATTTAATAATTATAGCATTAAGTTGATATTTTTTTCCTAATTTTCCTGAAACAAGCTAAATAGAATGAGAAATACACATTACAGAGGTCATTGAAGGCATGCATATGAAGTTTTAGAATTAATAATTTGTTATTATGGTAAGTATCTTTTGTTTTATGAGAGTCATTTACTTGGCATTTGAAAGCAATTCACAAATTGAGTTTGAATACTGCTATTGAAAATTCCGCCTATAACCAAGGGGAAAATAAGTGATTGAGAAAGATATAAGATATCCTTCAATTTGAGAGAGAAGCCTTGTGGGTTTTGTAAAGTGGTCAGCTAGTTTAGCCTGAATCCAGAAACATTTTGAGAAGTGATGATTCAGTGAGACATAGAGGTTTAATCAAATATCCAAACTTGTTTCAGGAAGTGTTTTGAGCTAATTCAAATATGTCGTTTACTTCACTGGGATTAGCAGAGATCTGACCAGAATACAATTACCTGAGATCTATGTCAAGTATTTAAAAAAGTGACCAATGCCACAAAAATTGTGTACAATAAATATACTAAATATATATAACATATAAAAAAAAATATAAAATAAAACAAGCATGAAAAATTATCTTTTATTTGCCTATAAGCCATGGAATCAGTGGAAAATTTAAAAAAATAATACAGATATTGACAAAACTAAATCCTGTATCATCTAGGCAGGACTGTAAAGCTTTGATGTCATTTAGACAAAGATTAGTTTTAGAATAAATAAATACTGTGTTACCTTTGTCATGTAATCAATATATTTAAAAACTGAAGAACTGGAAAAGTGCATTTTGAGCAAACAACAAACATTCATTTTTGTTAATTGATAATACACTTTAATACATCCAAAGATTAATTGCAATTTAAGAGCTCCAGTATCTTGAAAACTGAAGGAATAGCTTACTCAAAAGTAAATGAATCAATGAACACTGCTTTCAAAAAGCAACAGGAGCTCTAAAGCAAATGATCACATTGAAAAATGTGGTGAAGCTAAAGATGGCTGAAAATTTAGCAGAAATTATTTGAGATTTTTGTGAGGGTTTACATTTCTATTTTCATTTAGCAAAATATATAGATTTTAAATGAAGTTTTAATAAAATATTAATTTTTATAAAATAGACATATAGAATTATCATACATTTATTAAATTAGTAAAGTATGTTGATTGAATAAAAATATATATATTTACATGTGGAAACATATATATATATAAAACCTCTCAAAAAACGTAAATACTGATTCTTAGTCTTCATAGATCTGTTTCAAAAATCCTCAGGAATGAAAAATGGCTTCATCTGGGTATTATTTTTGCTATCATGTGATCAGATATATTTTTTTAATGTCACTCAATTATTTTATATTCTAAAAAGTGGGATATAATAGGCCTGTCTAGAATACTTAGATTCTAGAAATATCTGTAAGCTACATGCTCTGTCCCTACTTGGTATTCCCAAGATATTTGTGTAACCAAAGTCCACTTCTTAACATTCTTAGCTATAGCTTTGCAGCGAAAGTTATGTTTAACTGGTTAGCTACTATAACCCGCAATTCTTTTTCATACCTATTACCCCCTAGGATCAATAGGCTGATCTGATAGACATTCACACCCAATATATTCTACCAAGGGTTGCACTCTTCACTGAATGCAATAAGGGATGCTTTTGTTTTAAACATGAGCCAAAAGGAGAGACAGTATTTACTGCAGATTTTATAGTTTAGACAGAATCATTAAAGGAAGGATACAAAAAGAGACTCCCAGAGATAGGAAGCTACTCCTCCAAGGTCAGGTAGCAGACAAGTGCTTGTGTGTGTCCCACATACAAAGATATCTTGCCTCCAGATGTTTTGTAATGACAGATTACACCTCTATCCTATGTAAATTATAATACAACTTGTGTATGTTCATTTGAAACTCTGGTTTACATACCTATAAATGAATGAGAATTTTCGACTAAGTAAATACTAATAATGATTTCTGTTTAACTTATTTTTTTCATTGATAACGAGTTTCACTTTTTAATGTTTTATCAAAAATAAACTTTAAAGCTTTACAAACCGTGACAGAAAAGTGACCCATTCTTCTTTACAGCTAGCTTCTAATGCATTTCTGAAGGTTTTTTTTAAGTGTTCATTTTAAAAGGTCTATAAATGTTTATTGGCATATTTATGGTTGCCTATTTCTACTAGACCTATGCATGTAATTGTATTTTTCACTATAAGTGTTTAGAAATCATCACAACTTTTTAAAAATAAAAAAGCATTTTTCTCTGAGCATAACAAATTTGGTGTATTTGATAGTAATAAGTACTTTTTTTGGAAAGTAATCAACCATCAAAAAAATTCTTTTCCAATTTAATTTCAGAATTAGACTTTAGATAGCAAAAGAGTATGAAGTCAATAGCTTTACTTAAGAGATTATTTCAGAGTAATAAAACTTACCTTTTTCTAATTTGCTTATATCTGCTCATCTCATAAATTTACCATCCTCTTAGAATGCCTAAATGGACTCTTCAGTTACTGACCACTAGTTATTTAGGGTAGTCTAAGTAGCATTACTGAACACAGTAGACACAAATGAAACAGAAACATATTGAACCATGGAGAGGGGGAAAGAGCCCCAAGCTCCTGTAATATGCTGTATTAGTCATGAGTCCATGGAAAATTTCCTGTTAGGCAACAAAAATCACTAGAAAAGTACATTGTAGAGTAAAAAAAAAAAAAAAATAAATCTTGAAAAGTATAACTGACCTTTTCCAGTCCTATATTTTTAAAATCTGTACCCAAAAATGGGCCTTAGCATTTGGAATAACCACTGGGTCAAAGCAAATGAGAAGGAAATGTGGGGGGTTTTTTATAGTAGTTTGATGATTAATAATGCCTTGGTTGATTGGTAGTGACTCAGGTGATTGATAATGACTTGGCCTTCATCTTTAAAAATAAGCAACAGCTGGAGGACTTTATCTTACTGCTTTATCTCCAATGATCCTTCTACTCCCAAATCCCGACTCATGCCGATACATTTAACAATAGCATGGGTGATACCCAGTGGAAGGGTATGGGAAAAGATGTCATATTTTACCTGAGATCCATCAAAATCTGCAGTATTAGAGACTTGTTCATCTTTTAAAAAAATAAATAATAAAAAAGAGAAAGATCTTCTGTCCCTGGACATAAACAAAAGCTAAATGTGAAATTTTTAACAACTGTTCTATGACTAGTCAATCCCAGGAAGAGGCAATAACTATATAAACTCCTCTGTGACATTAATGGGAGTAAAAATTCATAAATGAAGCTTCTTCATTTACATTTGCAGCAGTGAACAAGTGAGATGTATAACCTAATTTGATCTACCCCTGTTTTCCTCTGTTCCGCATACAATTTTCTGTCTCTTGCAATTAGTTAATGTATTTTCAGGTTTGTATTATATTTACAGAGTTGCTACAGCTTAGATAATAAAGATAAAATGAAATATAGACCATACATTTTATTGATAATATGGATTATAAGACTAAAAAATGTCAAGAATACTACTATCATTGAGGCATGGTAACCTCCTGTTTTTTGCAATGCAGTCAAAACTTAAATGGCAAAATAGTGCTGAGACAGATATGTCCTCTGAAGAATAACCTAACTATTAAGGATATTAGGGCAGCATGGGTCTACCATATATATGTATATGGTTTAGAAGATTATTTTATTTAAGATTTGTTAAATTGGATTGATTTTATTCAAATTTCTTTTAATTTTCTACACTTATGTAAAATTACACTCTGAAACATTTAAGAATTTCACAACTTACCATGCAAAATATTCATAATAGTATTTACCAAAAGTTTACTAGTGAGTTGTGTGCAACTGCTTCAAAATACATTTAATAAAGATTAGGTGATGATCAGCATGGTTGATGCCAACCCAAAAGGAGTAGCTGCAAAAAACTGAAATTTGAGTTATTAAGGTTCTGAAGGGCACAGAAAACTCCTGTGAAATTATCAGAAAAAAAAAACAAACACCTAAACAATTCTTTCAAGGAAACAACACTGAAGTTGTTTCAGTTATTAAATTTTGATGCAGCAGTGTCTTGTATTTGCTGTTTGTTCACAGCAGCGTCAGCAGCTTTCTTCCAGTTTTTCTTCTTTTTGTAAAACACTAATACAATAAACTGTATTTCCTGCTTCTCTAAGAAGACTTCTGTATAGATATATATTTCTTTTTACTTAGAATAAGTGTCTATTATAAAGCAGGAGGAATAATTATTGCTTATAAAGATAATAAAACATCATACCATGGTTAGATTTTCAGTCCTAGGACTGTACTTAATAACTTTGCAAACCTTCCTGTCAACCGTTCTGCACCTCGAAAATGCTCTTTATGTATGTGAATACTTAAAAATTCCATATGTACACCTCTAACGAAATCTGCTTTGAGCACTGTCTAATGGAACTGCAAACTATATTGCTTAATATAACACTGGAATGGATGGGTGAATTGAACATGAGGTACAAAGAGGCTGAGTGCAAGGTCTTGAACCTTGGTCAGGGCAACCCCTGGTATTGATACAGGCTGGGGGATGAAAGGATTGAGGGAAGCCCTGAAGAGGAGGACTTGAGTGTACTGGCGAATGGGAAGCTGGACATAAGCTGACAATGTGTGCTTGCAGCCCAGAAGGCTGACCGTATTCTGCACTGCATCAAGAGAAGCATGGCCAGCAGGTCAAGCGAGGTAGTTCTCCCCTTCTACTCCACACAGGTGAGATCACACCTGTGTCCAGCTCTGGATCCCTCAGCGCAGGAAAGACATGGATCTGCTGGAGTGAGTCCAGAGGAGGGCCAAAAAAATGATGAAAGGCACAGAACACCTCTCCTTTGAAAAAAAGGCTGACAGAATTGGGATTATTCAGCCTGGAGAAGCAAAGGCTCTGTGGACACCTTACTGTAGCCTTTCAGTATTTAAATAGGGTTTATAAGAATGATGGGGCCAAACTTTGCATCAGGGTCTGTTGTGATAGGACTAGAGATAACAGTTTTAAACTAAAGGAGGGCAGATTTAGACTAGATGTAAGGAATAAAATTTTTACTGTAAGGGTGATGAAACACAGGAACAGGTTGCCCAGAGAGGTGGTAGATGCCCTACTCCTTGAAACATTCATTGGACGGGGCTCTGAGCAACTTGATGTAGTTAAAGATGTTCCTGTTCATTGCAGGAGGATTGGTCTAGATGACCTTTAAAGTTCCCTTCCAGTCCAAACTATTTTATGATTAAACCTGCAAACAGCTTGGGGATAATTGTTTTCCCTTTAGTGTAGAACTTACCTAATGTACACATCTTTGACATGTATTTGTCTCTCAAGCCCTAGTTACTATGTGAGAGATATTTCACTGATATCTTTAAGCACATATAAGGCCTCAAATTTGCACTGAAATCTTAATGGGCAGATGTCCACACATATGAAATACCTCAGTGAAGTCTATCAGCTTTCATTATGTGCATGGTGTTTTTTGAAGGATCAGCGCTTGGGTGTTTCAAATAATTCTAAAAATAATATTTATATATTCTATATACAGCTCAGTGCAAATACTTCCCGTATTTCTTGATGTCTTTGAAAATTAACCATCTTGTTTGGAGATGACACTATTGGCCCTCAGGGTTAATATTTCAAAGTCATTATTAGTTCAGGTGTTTCTACTTGTACTGCTTTCTCAGGATTTGTAGTTGTTGAGCTATCAGTCACTTTATATGATACTAAACACTAGATGTTGAGAAAACATCAGATAGAAACTGCTGTTCAGTTCTGACAGATATTAAAATTTAATACAACCTCTGTATGAAGTGTGCTTAATCAAATGTCAGGGAGATCTTAAACCTATTGATAAAGACCTTAATTCACCCAGGGGGCAAAATCAACAAGGAAAGCAAAAATCTCAAACAAGGTAAAGAGCCTTTAAGAGTTGTATATGTAGTGCCATCTGCTTGGAGCTAATTGTTCTCAACAGGCTACTCAGCTGCTATGTAGTCTCTGTATTACATATTAAAGAAGTAGTGAATACACTGAAATATGTCATGAACATTAGCAAAATCCTGATGCAGTGATAACACAGCCTGCTTGATACACTCCACTAATCTAAAATTTATTTTCTTCTTTATGAGTGAAATACCAATCTTGTGCATGTACAGATACTAATCAATAAACCTGATATTTGTGTATTCTTGATAGGCAGACATACATAAAAGCACATGTGGCAACATTTTTGGTAACTCAAGTATTGTGAGTTGGCTCCATTGATTGAAACACTGGTCAAGATTTCTTACAGAACCATGCACTATGAAAAAGACACGAGACATTGGAAAATGGCAGTTTGCCTTTGTATCTAGAAATTTGCTGTTTTTCTGTTGTGAAGTGAATGGCTATAGGAATACTACCATTCCTATTAGGAGGATATTGCAATGTGTCTGTCCTCAAAGCTGCAGTTTGAGTGCAACTATCAATGTAATGGGGATAGTGGAAGGCAGTGGATGGAAGGATCACAGAAAGCTGAGGAGAAAAGAAGGCAATTTTGGAACTTTCACCTCTATGTTTACAGGGGCTTGTCCCTTCTTTCGAAACAGTTTATCAGTGTAATCTTGGGAATCAAAGAGCATAAAGAAATGTTTCTATTTGTTAATTATTTTTTAAAATAGTAAGATAATATAAATATATAAAACCCCACAAACAAACAAAAAAAATTACAGATGTCTGTGAATCAGAACAGATAATCATAACCTGATAATAGGTCCATATTTGCAGTACTTCTTTGGACTTTTAAAGGTGTCTGGACACCAGGCTTACATCTCTGTTTAAGAACAGAGCTCTGATAGTGATGCAGCTATTTTTCAAACTCCTTCTTTGCATCTGATCAGTGATATAGCTATTATGAGGTTTTTAAGAAATCACATTTGGTAGCTGGAAGATTAAAGAGAAACAAACCTGTTGTATTCAACAACAAAAGTAACCTTGAATTTCCAGCATAATTAACCAAGTGTAAATAAATAAATAAATAAATAAAACCATCAAACTCAAAAAGGTACCAAAAATGAGGTTATGAAGTATTATGCCAGGCTGGAGAGGTGGACCTGTGCAAACCTCATGGAGGTCATCAAGTACAAGAACAAGGTCCTGTACTAGGTCATGGCAATCCCAAATACAAGTACAGACTGAGTGGAGAATAGATTGAGAGCAGCCCAGAGGAGAAGGACTTGGGGGTACTGGTAGACAAATAGCAGAAGATGAGCCAGCAGCGTGTGCTGGCAGCCCAGAAAGCCAGCCGTACCCTGGGCTGTACCCAGAGAATCGTGGCCAGCAGGTCAAGGGAGGTGATTCTCTCCCTCTACTCTGCTCTCGTGAGAACCCACCTGGAGTACCGTGTCCAGATGTGGAGCCCTCAACATAAGGAGATCAACCAGTTGGAGCAAGTCCAGAGGAGGCCATGAAGATGATCAGGGGGATGGAACATCTCTCCTGTGGGGACAGGGTGAGAGAATTGGGCTTGTTCAGCCTGGAGAAGGCTTTGGGGAGACCTTATAGCAGCTTTCCAGTACCTGAAGGGCCCTACAAGAAAGGTCTGGTGGGACTTCTTACAAGGGCCTGTAGTAACAGGACAAGGGGTAATGGTTTTAAATTGAAAGCAGGAAGATTTAGATTAGATTATCAGGAACAAATTCTTCATGGAGAGGATGGTGAGGAACTGGAACAGGTTGCCCAGAGAAGTTGTGGATGCTCCATCCTGGATGTGTTGAAGGCAAGGCTGGATGAGGCTTTGAGCAACCTGACCTGGTGGAAGGTGTCCCTGCATATGGTAGGGGGGTTGGAACTAGATGGTCTTTGAGGTCCCTTCCAAACTTAACTGTTCGATGATTCTATGATAATTAGACCCCATCACTGTGCCTCTTCTCCTTTTCATATATTTTTTTCCCCTCCAGGATTCATTTATTCTAAAAGTAGGCTTAAATAAACACATGCTTCCCAAGAGCAGCAGCAGTCACTGAGGTGTAGAATAAGTCTGACCAAGGTGTAATGGCAACTTTTAAGTTGCTGAAGGCTTCTTTTTTTCATTTTCTGACCTATGCTGCATCATTATATGTAGATTTAAATCTCTACCACTTCCTACAGAACCATTGTGAAAGATTAAAGTCATCTGAACACTGACTCCACAAATTTATGTTTCAGTTATTTACAGATTCACAGCCTAGAAGGAAAATATCTGAAGGAACAAGATTTGTTCTAACAGTGTATCATTTATCAAATTTCAGAAAAACTCAAATGTGAAATTACTTAGCTGCTTACTGTGAAGCAGTGCTATTTCTTTAAATAGGCCAGGTATCAGAGAAATTAAATGTTTGATATGCAATGTCAGTTTTCAAAAAGGTCACAGTTCTGGTATCTGTACTTGATATATTCAAAATCTTGTTATGAGCAAAAATACCCCACCATATATATGAAGCTGGGAATATATTAGCAGTCCAGTTAATTTTTAACAGTCTAATAATACAAATTATGCAATTAATACACATAAAAGCCTCATCAATAAAAGAGTTAAAACTGTTATTCAATCCCTTTATCCCTTCCTGATATCTACTAATTTTCCATGGTATTGTGCTCAAACCTCGAATGTCCCTGGGGGTCCTGAGGTTGACAGGTTCAGGTCCTGACAGGAAGACTGGAGAAATAGAGAACACGTCACCACCATCATGAGGTCATTGTCAGGATAAGTATGAAGTTTGGTGGTGTGTGGGAGGAATGTTTTCTTCTCCGTCCTGGTCTTTGCTTGAATTTATTTTATACATTTCTTTACCCACACTGCTGCCTTCTGGCTGCTCCGAGCTGAGTGTGAGCATGACTCCACTGTCTCCCCAGGCTCAGGGCCCCGAAGGCTCTTGTTTGTTTGGCAGCTAGCCCCTGGGTTTGCTGGACCCTTCCCATGGATACACTGGCAGGGCTGGAGGTTAGGCAGGGGAGGCAACAAGCACTTGTCCCTAAGGCAAGCGCTGCAACCAGCCCAGCCCAGCTCTGGCCAAGGACCTGTGCTATTGGGTCAGTGCAGAGCCTGTGACCCTTTACTAGTAAAGGCAAAAATCATAGTTAGTGGGCTGCATTCTAAGCAACCGATAGAACCAATAGTAAATAAGGCAATCAGCAGGCACAGATTTTCCAGTATTCACTGAAATAGCAGATACAATGCATTTGGATTTAGAAAAGCTTTATGAAAGTCCTATCATGGGGAACGAAGTTGTAACTGGATATGAGAAAAATATTTCCTTGGATTACTAACTAGTTTGAGATAGCAAAAAAGAGATGGCAAAACCAATAAGTTTTCACAGTACATTTAGGCTATCAGTAAGGATCCCAAATACGACACCAGCAAAGCAGTCATGAATCTTTGGGAAATGGATTTAAATACTGAGGCAATAATGTTTTCTTATGGTACAGAAGTATTCAAAGTACAATACAAAAGACTAGTACTATAAAATAACTGGAAAACTTCATCAGGGCCTCATTATATTGATTAATCAGCTTATAAGATGACATACATATATGATAGTGTTTAATGCAAATTTATATGCAAACATAAATGGTGCACAGTATACACAATAATAGAGTTTAAATACCTATAACTTTTCTTTTTTTCTGGAAGAATTGTGCTTTGACATTAAAAAAAAAAATCATTACCTTTTTGTTCATATGCAGTCAGAAAGACAAAGCTTGTTACTTTGATGAAAGACATTTGAAATGGGTAAAAGAGACATAACACTGCATAAATTCATGATAAGTCCACATCTTAAATAGCGTGAATGCCACACAGACAAAGTATTAAAAGACAGTTTTAAGACTGAAAAAAAAAGAGAGCTTTTTCAGGCAGTGCAAAACCAGAAAATATTTCTGAATGATGGATAAAGAAAGCGAAAAATATAAATAGATTTCAAATGTCATGGAGGATGGTGACTAGTAAGTGCAGTACTTTGAATATAACTCTGGCTTTGGAAGTCCTTGAGTCACTAATAGCTTAAAACCACCGGATGTTAATGAAGTCAGCTCCCTTTAACAATGTCCACAGTCTTTTAGTCTGCTTCTAAGCATCTGCTACTGACAGAAAGAGAATACTGAATCACAAGCATTTTTTGATTTAATCTGATCTTTTAGACAGATACAAAATCTTATAATTTTTAAAGATTTTATAGTGCATTTAACATGAAATCTAGGATTAAAATTATATAAAGTTATTCTGTTTCTACAGCTGACAAAATGAAACTACAAATCACCATGCTAGACCCACCGTATAATCTTTTCCTATTTTTCTATTTACCCCAGATGGTTTTTATCCACAGAAATCTATAATCCAGAATGTCACCAATGTCTTTGTAAGTAATTATCTGACAGTGTGATCTTCAATTTTCATACAGTGTATTTTGAATGAAAATATGGAAGACATACAGCAAGCTAACACTTATGAAAAACTTACTATTATAACTTGGAAACTTTAATATGTTCCTAAGTCATAAGAAGAACTATGCCTGTAATAGAACATTCAGCTGTGTTATCTCCTGTAAATCTTTATTCTGAGGGAGAGCAGACTTCTTTAAATAACATAAAGGATGTTCTGATCAATATTATAATGAAATTTAATATTTGATGTTAGATTATTAGCTTATAATGAATTTTTCCCTTAATTATTGATGCATAATCAGTATTTTAATCATGGTTCATCAATGTTATCATATCTGGAATTCAACACAGCAGGCAACTTAATTGCTGGATTGATAACAAACATTCATTTTTATGATTTCCAATTTATATAACCTTCAGTAACTGATTTTATAGGTGAACCATTTTATAACTACAGTAAACACTTAATACTGTGCTTGTTAAAGTGAAACCATATTAGCGCATATTTTTATATTAAACAAGAGGAAATGTAGAGTCATTTTTAATGTAGAAATATCCTTACTCTGAGAAGTTTAAAATACGAGTTGTCACACTGACTGCCACAAGTTTTAAGATTACATCTTTTACCAGAAATAACTTTGTTCTTCATGTGTCTACATTTCAGTGAAAGGAATGTGAACTTATGAAAAAACTACTCTTCCTGCAGAAGAGATAAAATCCAAATATATTGGCTACTGTAGTTTAACAATAACTACAATAATACCTGAATTGTGAGAAAAACATTTATTTTTACTCATCAATAGTATATCAGCCTGACATAAAATAAAAGTCTAAAATATATGTTAATTATATATGAAACAATAATTTAATATAAAGAAATTATGACCACTTGATTCAAAAAAGGCATATCTGACCAGGTATTACTCTTTGAAATAATGATGTAGAGTAAAACAATTTCTGACCTCCGTTTTCACCCTTAAAGAATCATACATACAGAATTAAATTGAATTACAACTCTGACTATAGTCTCAGAAATGTGGAGTTAGAGTTGAAAAATAAATACTTGTGTTCTTCTTATGAATTAAAGAGTGCTACCCCAGGCAATCAAAATTTTAAATTTTTACTTCATGCAAAAATACAAAACATTTTTTTCCCGGATCAAATTAGAGTCAGCTCTATTTATTCCTTACATTTTAAATATAAATCAACTAATACAAATATAATTTAAACAAAAAAGCACAAGTAGTAGGGTTCAGTATAGTCAGATATCAATGAAAATATCCCAGGAGAAAAATATTTAGTAACATGAGCATTTGCCTTGAAATCTGAATTTTACCAATCCGTAAAAGAAAATATATCCCTTTAGAAATGAAGCCCTGAATATCACATATGTGGCACGCTGATACAGCTGTTAGTGCGATTATTTATTTACGTTTTTAGTAGTAAAAGATGGTATGAAACAAGAGATGATTCGCAGAAGAAAAAAAAGAAAGGAATAAAATATTGAACACATAAAATAATAATAAAGAAAATTATATAACCACTTCCTCTGCACACCCCACCCCACCCCCCCCCCCACCCCCCCAAAAAAAAAAAAATCTAAACCCAGGAGGTTGATGGTTTGGTTTGAAGAGAGCTTCCTTGCCATTTTGAAGTCATTGCAGGGACATATTTTATAAATGTGGAGTTTTTTAGAAAATGATGCTTTAATTCAAAAATTAATTAGGAATACTTGAAAATGTTTTATTCTGATCTATTATGAAGCAAAAAAGGTACGTTACAAAATACTCATTTTACAACAAGGAAAATATCTATTTAAGAATAGCTCCTACATCCAAATCCAGTATTAAAGATCAAACATAGGAATTAGCATGTTGCCTAGGAATAACAGGCAATTTGCAGAGTCTGAGAATTATTTTGAAATAGAAAATCACAACCTTATTTCAAACTTTCTTCCTCTTTGGTGGGAGACACCATAGAAAAGACAGAGATAAATAGTGATGTAGATAGACATAGTGATAGTGTGATAAACATGTCATCAGTACTTCAGATGTAGAAAGGGGCATATTATTTGACTGCACAGAGCTGTAGATACCTGCTTTGAGTACAGTATATGATTCATACCTACTCTTTGCAAATTAAGCTCTTATCAACTAGTTTTGAATTCCATGACTTGTTAATCTCAATTCATTCTAGGAGACAAATCTTTACCAAGCACACTATTTATGTTTCCTGTTACCAGTTCTTGGAATTCTGTTTCAGTGACATTAGTATAAACTAATAATCTGATCCTAAGGAAGACAATGAATAATCAGTCCTTAGGTATCCTGGAATTTTCTGTCTATTAAGCTAGTGCCTTCTGTTATTCTCTAGAGAAAGATGAAAGTGAGAGAATGTGACTTTTTCATCAAAAGTGGTTCCTTACTAGAAGAAATGCAGAAATACTCAGATTCCTGATTTTTCTGCTGTGTAGTTGGCTGTTTGCATGATTTATTATGAACTTGTAATTGCACTAACAATGTGGACTTTGCTTTCAAGCTTCACTTTCTCCGGTTGTTAGTTTACATGATTCTTGTTGAGTCATCATTGGATGTACTCGTACCTCAAAGCAGACTAAAATTACCAGCTACCTCTTCTTTGCTATTCTGTTTTCATCTACAAAATGCACATTATTTTTGAGTGAACTGTTTTTAAAAGTATAGGCACATTCAGAAATGCTGTCAATAGTTTAGGAAACAAGCATAAAGTATACTTACTATGAGTGTGTGTGCATGTGTGACGATATATATAGCCAATCAAGGAATAACAGAACCATAATTATGGTCACCATACTTTCCAGTTATTTATTCATACAAATCCATATGCTTATACATCAGGTTCAGTACAAATCTGTCTGAAGAGAGCAAACTAGTCTACTTTTATTCTTTGCAGGAATCAAACTTATCAGTTTTAATCATAGTTGCCAACTTCTAGGTTGTCCTTCACATCTCACTGGTCAGCTAACAGTAATCAACACCCATTACTCACATAGGGCTCAATCCTAATTACTCTTCTCAGCCTACAATATAAACAATCAAAGACACATGATCTGAATGCTGACTCACTTTTTAATCTTTCTCAGTTCTCAGCTTCTCTACAGACTGATCTCCAAATACACTAAATGCAGCCACAGAGGATACACCAGCCTAGCTTTAATACAATTATACTGGGCTCTAGTGCCTTTATTTAGACCACAGAACATACAATTTTCAAAATTATACATGATTTATTAATTGAAATACAGCATTTATTTTCTTGCTTAGATCTAGGAGGATTCAATAGTAAATTAGATGGATGTCAAAGTTATTACAATACCTTTAAAATATAAAAATGATATGTGTACCTTATCCAGAATCTAGCTAAAAGAGACCAGAATAAGACCTGTGTGGGAAGCAGACTTTTTTCATATTTTCCCACTGCTGAGTTGTTTTATTTCCCTCTTAAACTAGTCACCGGAATATTTTCTGTGTGTTTCAAGATTTTGGTTCTGGATGAAAATTTTATCAAGGAAGTGATAATTTTCTCAATGTCTGTATTACTATGATTGATAACTTCATAAACCTTGATAACATTTGAAAGCCTTGTAATATACCTATAAACAGAGACATAGAAATGCTGCCATGCCTGTTTTTCTGAAATAGGTGAAATCTCTTCTTGGGCATTCTGGTCTGAATACACACTGTAATATTACAAAAGGTCATAAATTCTGGCCCTGGCCAGTACTTACCAGGAATAATCTGGAAATCTTGGGTGCTGTAAAAAGGAGCAGTTTTTCACAAACATTAAGGTATTAGTGCTAGGTGATAAAAACTAGATTTTCTGGGTTTTATCAACACCACAGGAAAAAAAGGAAGCAAAGAAAGAATTATGGGTAACTATTTTGAAGTTATAGTTTCTGTTTACTTAAATTCCACAGTTTATGGATGAGAACATTTTGGACTGAAGGTAAAATCTTCAGAGACAGAAAGAAAGGGATATAGGAGAGGAATGAACTGACATAATTTGAAGAAAATGACAAATCAATGTAAAGCATGATGTGACTGAGTTGTAATGTTAACAAAATGGTACTTCATTCTGTTCAGTCCTGTAATCATCCATCAAAGACAAATTAATGCTGACATAAAGCTAAAGTATTCAGCATCAGTCTAATCCTAAAAGGAGAAAGAGAAATTTCTACAAAACTGTGGATTTCCAGACTAACACTGTTAAGAATTTATGAGGAAAGGAAATGTCTGTCATTATTTGTTTATACTTTGTTCAAAAGAATAAGTGTTTGCAACTCTACTTTTTTTTTTTTTTTTTAATAAAGGAGATTAAAGAGAACACACTAGGCTTGTATAAGTAATTTCTTCTCTTCATGAAATCAGCTTTACAAACCAAAACAGTAACAGAAACTTTTTATTGACCTAACTAGGCTTTCTGGGAACCCTTGAATGCATATGGGAACAAAAATAATGAAATTATTAATTAAATGTTATTTAACTGAGAACCTCTCAAATATATTTTCCTTGTATTTTCCTCTCAGGTTGTCAGAAATCTTGATTCTGCCTTGCAGGTATGAGGTGTGAAAGGAAGATACTTTATTTCTCTTCTTGTGATGGTGTACATGTAGAACTACAGGCTCTTAAATGGTTTATGAGCTATACCATTCTTCTTAACAGCCACTATGTCAATTAAGTCAGGCAGAGAAGGTGCAAAGACTTCAGGCCACAGCTGCAAAGACATAATCTTCTAAAAAGGTCAGATGAGGCTATAGAAAAGGAAGCAAAGTCTTGAAGAGAAACTCCAGTAAATGTTTGAAAGCTGTAATCCTTCAAATTTTAATATTGCTAGCCAGATTCCTAAACCATGTAAGTTACCAAAACAAAAACTGTATTTCATAATGGAAAAAAATTTTTCTAGAAAAATATGGAAAATTTCTTTTTTGTTTCTATGATAAGATTTTAAATATGCTTACAATAGCTGAGAAGGGCAGTGATAGAGCAGCTTTGGTGGGCACCTGGACTCCAGCCAGGGTCAGCCCACCACTGTGGATTTTATCAATGTATATAAATATCTGAAGGGAGGGTGCAAAGAAGATGGAGACCGGCTCTTCTCAGTGGTGCCCAGCAACAGGACAAGAGGCAATGGGCACAAATGGAAACATAGAAGGGTCCACCTGAAAATCAGGAACCTGTTTTCACTGTGAGGGTGACCGAGCACTGCTGGCACAGATTTTCCAGGAAGGTTGTGGAATTTCTATCCCTAGAGATATCCAGAAATTATCTGGACATGGTCCTGGACAAGTAGCTTTAGGTGGCCCTGCTCAAGCAGGAGCGTTGGACCAGATGAGCTTCAGAGGTCCCTTCCAACCTTAACCATTTTTGATTCTGTGACGACTGATGAATGAAAGCTGAGATTCTTTTTTTTTAAAGTGACTCATATTTTTGTTTACAGCAGACGAGGTCTAAGGCCCCTTAAAAATCATGAAATGGCATGGAAAGCCGACTAAATAATTGGCTGATAGAACTTCTTTCCACTGAAAAGACTCAGCTGCAGTTCCACTGTTTATGTACCAGGTGAATATTAAAGCCGTCTCTGAGAGTGGTGCCACTGATTCTCAAATGTAAGCTTAGGGCATAATACAGAACCGTATATCTGTAGGAGACGTGATCATTTGAAAAAGTCATGACATGCATTTTAGGAAACTCTGTCTTATTTTAGTTTCAAAAATTCATTTCCAGGGATGTCTAAATGGCTTAGAAATATGGTGTGAACATTTTCCAAGCTGATATCTAATCTTCTGAAAGAAATTAATGAGTCTGGCTACTAACCACTTGAGGACATCTCTCCTTTCTTATCTTGTACTTGTCAACATGCTTGGGACAATTTCCATTTGTTCCTAAAGCCTGTCAAATGTATAATTAGATTTGAATCCCACTGCTTTAGGTGATATTTTGGCAAGCTGTTTTAAGCTGTTAAGGGCTATCCTCCCTCTTTATCTTGAACAAATGAGTGCAATGTCCAAAGATTTTTATGTGCTACAGGTAATATATTTTCTATGTGACAACTATATTGTAGGACATGACTGAAGAAGATGCTTAAGTATTGCTTGAAGAACATTAGATACAGAGATGTATGTCAGTTTTATTACTGATTAAATACATAGATTACACATTTTTTTCTTCCATTCATGTAGGGTAGTAGTAGTTTGGTCTTTCAAAAACAGTCTGATGGCTGCCATTAGTTACAACAGGGGTACTGACAAATGTATGCAGTATTTGCAATTGCACACAATCCTTCCAGTGGGTTTGGTATGATTTTGAAAATCTATGGCTTCTTCTAAATATAGAAACTTTACTGCTACAGTGTATCAGAAATACTTTTCTGTGATCTGGGAATAATGCCTGAACAGGAGCTGTATGATCACTCTAAAAACTGAGACCAGGATATACTCAAGATAGGTGATCCTATGAAACAATTCATATCAAAAGCAGTGAAGATTCTGCTTCCTTCTATTGCTTTCTACCTCCAGGATATATGGGCTGACTTAGCTGGGGAGGCGATATGTGCAGAGGAGTTTGATTGCTTTCTTACAGCTGTAAAAGATGTGGAATTTGTGACATGGTCCCATTCCTTTCTGTTTGTGGTTTCCATTCTCCATTACTGTTCCACTGGAGGAGGATCTAATTTAAGATATTTTCTCCCCATCCTTTGCAAGGTTTTATGACACCCTCAGGTGTGCTGATTCAGCTGTGTGGCCTTGCTCTAAACCAGACAAGAGAGACAAGCCATTTTAAGAGTAAAACACACTTCAGCTTTATATTTATTTCAGTGGATCATTTTAGGAAATGTAGGTTATAGTAAGGTGACACAGAAATGGAATTGAACAGGGATGGTAATCTTTCTTGGGGAATAAACAAGCATGGGAACAGAACAAGCAGAAACCTGATAATTTGCAGCTGCTGCTGCTGGGTTAATATGTAAAGCCAGGGTTTAATCAAGCAGAGAGGCATTTTCCTATAAAATTAATTATTACCTTGTTTTACTGGTCACATATCAGAATATAATTTTATAGTTTTCTACAATATAAAAAGAGAGGTGGGGGATTTTGTTTGTTTTAAAGGACTAGGAGGAAAAATACATATTTTTTTTTCAAGTCTGAATGTTATACTTGTTCTCTGTCTGGCAATAAATGACAATCTACCTGTTCCTCTGAGTAAAAGGAAAATGTAACACTGCTTATATAGCAATTCTCTTTCTGAATTGCTTTCTCAGACAGAATAAATCAACAAATACCGGCCCATCAAAGTCATTGGTACTATGTTAGTTTATATTAGCTGAAAATGTGGTGCACTTCTACAGTGAACTCTTTCTGTCTTACGCTATTCAGGTCTGCCTTTGCTGAGCTGTTTTATCTCCCTTTCTGCCGCACAGTCTCACTAAAGACTTGTTTATACATGGGAAAACTTCTAGTGTTAATAGTTGG
The DNA here is from genome assembly GCA_027574665.1 of Rhynochetos jubatus. Taxonomy (NCBI): domain Eukaryota; kingdom Metazoa; phylum Chordata; class Aves; order Eurypygiformes; family Rhynochetidae; genus Rhynochetos; species Rhynochetos jubatus. The sequence goes on from CM050652.1 coordinate 19,009,813, forward strand.
TGCTTTATTTTCATTGAGACCTTTAGAAATTATTTTCTATGATTTTTTTTACATATTCTTATGACACAGAAAGATTGTCTTCTGACCCCATGCCCCCCCTTTCCTAGTTACTTTTAGTGAGGAAAAAAACCAGGACTGTTTTATATATACTTTCTAGAAGTTTCCATTGCTTGGGAAAAGTGACATATAAGTTCTGGATAACTTAAGAAAATTGTAATTTTCCTAATGAGTATATCCTAAGATTCTATATTTTACATTTCATAACAATATTGTTCAAAACACTAAAACTGGGCTTTTAACTCAAATGGTTCTTTGAACAGGACATAGTGGAAATATTAAGCACAATAAAACATCCAGTGTAAAATAGTTCTGTCAGGCATTTAAGCTTGGAAATCAATTAGCATGAAAAAGAGAGAGAAGTTTACACTATATACTGAGAACAGAAATTTATTCTATGTGAGCTTGCAGAGTTTTTCTTTGAGCTTGTGGACTCATGTGATCCCCCATGATCACGTGATCACTTATTCAAAGTGATAATTTCACTTGATTTCATATGCAGTCACCTGAAAATGAATGTTCTACATGAAGCTGGTGGAGGGTTCAGAGCACAAGTCTGAGCACCTGAGGGAACCAGGGTTGTTTACTCTGGAGAAGTGGATGTTCAAGGGAGATCTTATTGTTCTCTACAGCTGCCTGAAAGGAGGTTGCAGAGAGATGGGTGTCAGTCTCTTCTCCCAGGTGACAAGCAACAGGACAAGAGGAAATAGCCTCAGGTTCTACCAGGGGAGATTTAGATTATGTTGCCGGTCCAGATCTACCTGAGCCACTGCAATCTTACCAGCTCAATCCACCTGCTGATTACATCGATGTTCTTCAGTGGCTTGACTTTTAGGTACGTGATCATCTATGTGACACTCTTCAGAACTAAGTTCTCTAGCTGGGCAGCAATATCTTGTCACAATGGAGCAGCCCAGATGGGTTTGCCTTTGCGCTGCCATTTTTTTTTTTTTTTTTTGCTTTCATTACTATAGCCACCATACCACATGAGTCAAATCTTCTCCTGCTGGACAGGGATGGGAGTGGTTCAATGGGCTTCCCTGGACTGTAAGAGGACACCTTAAATAGATGATATAACCATGTCAATGCAAATTCCATGTCTCATGGCACTGTCAGCTGTTCATTGCTTCATAGTGTACTCTAGACAGTTTTGTTTCGTTCATTATTTTATGTTTTTCAATTCTATAGTTAGAATTGGAATATATTTCTAATTTTATTAAAGATAATTCAATGCAAATAGCCTTGCAACAGATTTCCAACCAAATTTTTTATCATGTAGTACAACAGCATAGACAATAGAATATGTGGTCTTATGGCAAAATATATCTATGTCCTTATTCTACTGGGTCACCTGTGGGCCTTATTTCATACAATGAGACTTCTAATTCAGAAGAGCTGCAAGATACAATAGCGCAACACTGATATTTTCAAAAGTGAGTTGCATCTTTCTGCTATGAGCCAGCACACACTGCAGTTCCTTGCTCTATGAACTACCATTCTGTGGTTTTTAAACCTCAGAAAACAAAGCTGTTATTTTTTCTACAGATGGTGAAAACTGGTGTTCATAAATAGGTACTGTTGGATCAATTAATGTGTACTCAGGACACAAGAAATGAAGGCTTATAATGCAAGGTCAATGTCTCTTGTTCCCTATCGATTTTTCTTTCTATTGATTCATACCATTGATAGTGCTTGCCTTGTAACCTGTTCTCAAGGTAGCCCACAGTGTCAAGATGAAAGTGCCTTTCTCTATCCTTTTAAAAACATATTAGCTAGATTGTGATTTCCTCACAAGAACTACTTTTCCACAGTAAGTTTGCAGCATGTGTAATTGCTTTCAGGGACATAAAGTTTTGATCAGAAATTGGTGATATGTGAGATCATCAACATTTCTTTAACAACATCCTACATTTTTGCACAATACCATTGTATTTTTGTAGATTATCTTCCTCAGACTTCTCTAACTCTGAATCTGCCTTTATGTGCACTTTTATCAATATATCTACTACGTGTATCTATCATCTATGTATATCTATGTATTTGACAGGTTCATAAAAATATAATAGATATTTGTGTTTTATAAGCATTTCTAATCTCTAAAAGTTTTCATAATTTTTCAAATCATTATCTATGATGTAGAGCTAAATAAAGCACTACACATATTAGCAGTACAAAAAGTTTCAAGGCATTCAGATCTGATTTTAATCTGATTTTGCCTTTCTGCTGTTTCTTACAGAAATTTCTTGCTTCAGAAAATGTTTCTGTCTTGGGTTGGTAAGAAAATATTTTTCAGTGTGATTTCACTATTTAGCAGAAAAAAACCCCACAATTTCTTCTCATTCATTAAATCTCAGTCAATATATGCAATTTTACACAGCAGGGAACATTTTATGTCTGTAGTCCTGAGTACTATATATTTGTATGATCATAGTTCACTTTTTCTACCTCCTCTTAATAATCATAGTTTTGGTTTAAGGGAAGTGTATGCGAGTTACGCAAATATCCTGTACAAGTACTAGTAGAGTAGTTGAGGAAAAGACCCAGTACGGCTTGGTCAAAGCTTACAACAGACGTTGTTTTCTGTTAGATCCCTACTCTTCAGTAAAACAAGTTTTGTTTTATCTTATTTGGTTTGTATGTATTTAATTTCTCCTTCTAGAGGAAACACACCTCAATTCAGCAAATCTATTTTTCATGTCATTAGGATAATAGTTTTTATTTTTAAAAATGAAAAAAATCAGAACTGGTAATAAACATATAAAAGTGGTAAGAAAATACTAGGAACAATTTTCACAATTCTTTAGTAAAGCTGAAAATGTATATTGGAAGTAGCATATCCTGTGTGTAACAAAACCAGACTTTCTTATCTATTTTAAAATAATACTCTATAAAAATGGGGTAATGGTCTTGGGTTTTTATTGATAAATTTTGATAGCCATATTTCTGAGATGTCTTTGATGAAAGTTTTACTTAATTTCTGAATAATGCATATGATTTCCTCTTGGGCATTATATCTTTTTCTTTTTCCTTATGTCTGCTCCTATACTATTGATTCAATTACTAGATTTCTGACTGATTTTGGATTAATTTTTATTGTAACATAATAAGAAGAAAAATACTTCACTCCTAGTCACTAAGGAAAAACCTTTTTTTCCCCAAAATTTGATGTTCAGTGAGAAAATTATATGTTTTCAAATATTTTTTCAACTTTCCTGCTCCTTCTCTAATAAACTTTAATACTGTCTTTATTTACATTTGTCCTTTCTGAAATATGCTCTTTTTGCAATGGCTGACTTCTTTCTTAATTTATTGGTATAAAAAAGACTTAAAGACACTTACAGCAGTGGGTCAGCTTGTATGAAAATTATGACCACGTTGCTTGGTTAACCTATGTCAAAGACGGGAAATCCAAGGCTAAACCATCTGTTAGAGTCATGGATGAAAAAGACTTACCCTGCAGGTAGGACGTACTCCAGAATAAGAAACCAGGCAGATTAACTTTGTTTCTTTTTTTTTTAAGTAGCTTCTCTTGATAATTACTAGTGAGGAGTTGGGATTACCAGTAATCTACTACTGTTTCATTCTTGGTGGTAAAATCCTTCTGGGAATGCTTCATCTTTAGGACTCCAGAAATATCTCTAGCTAATGAAGGTTTGTGTCACCTCTGCTACTTCATAAAAATTATTTTGCTCTACAAGGAGAGAGGTTCTGCCGGGGATTCAGAAAGTATCACCAGGAATTCTACACTCAATAACTTGTTCTGAGAAAAAGGAAACACACACATACAGATAAGGCTAAAAATTTGTGGTAATCCAATTAATGCCATAAAAGTGTAACGGTTCAAAGTATTTGATACAGAAAAGCAGTTACAGAAATATTGTAACCTCAAAATTCATAGAATGACTGACTTATCTTGTAAGGAGAAAAAAACCCTGTATATTAAATACTGATCAGTTAAAGATGAACAAATTAGGTTCTGTGAATTAATTCCATTGAGCACTGTGACTGCAATGTCTTGTTTTCTTATAGGTAGCTAAAACTTTTAGGAAGTCTGCATCTGACTGAAATATAACCAGAGAGTAAGGGCAGAGCAGTAAGTATCACTGCCATGGAAGGTAACACATTCATTATTGTTCACAGTTTCAGGAGAAGAACCAGGCTTTTAAATATAAATGAAAGACCTGTTAAATCTAAAAAAAAAAAAAAAAAAAAAAAAAAAAAAGTGAAGTACAAACACAATGACCTTCATATTTCAAAACATAAACATTTCACATTGCAAAAATATAAAGCACTTTGAGAGACTACTGATGTCTTTGATTTATCATTTTACTATGACACACAGATGTGAGAGTTGTCGAGGCAGGTAAACAGCCATAATCTCTTGAGGTGTCAGTAAAACTGACAGAACCTATGAGGAGTTGCATCCTTCTTTTCTTACATCCCAACTTTGATAAAAAATTGAAGAATATTTTCAAAGCTTCTAAACAAATCTCTCAGAACAAAATTTACGAAAGAACCCTAATTCAAAATAGTTTTTATTTTCATGGCCTATTAACTTTGAATTTCTCTGACTAAATATTACTTTGATTTCCAGTATTGTGATTTTATATCTTTAAAAATATTAAAATCAAAATGAGTTCTTAATTCAAATAAATCATGACTTTTGAAATTATTTGAGGGTAATATTACAGTTTTGAAGTTGTATCCCTTCTAGTTTGTGTACATTTCACTTCAGAAGTTTTAAGCAGATATATGGAAGCAGGCATATGGAAGAGGAAAATAAATCCTCAAACCCAACTATCTGACATGAAGGTTACATAAATGGTTTATATCCAAAGAGTTAGTAAGCATGTGGAAGGATTTCAGTCACCAAATGAGTCAATCAACCTCTCAGAGACATCGAAGGCAAATACTTGAAACAGGAACTTCAGTATCAAGGATATCCTAGTACTGGAACAATACAAAATCAACTGACAGAGTATGGGAGCCATGAGGTATATTTTCCGCTAACCCAATTGCCTATTATAGTCTTTTCTAGTGGACATGGGTGCAATTGTGTCACTAGACTTTTTTTTTTCAAGTTAGGTTTCAAGATCAGTCTTTGTTAAATAATATGTAGAAGGCTTACCTCTCAAGCTGTTGGAAATTGCAAGTCTCGAAGAACAAGCTAAGCATAGATCTGGGGATGAAAACCCATTGGGTATTAGTCCTGATTTAGTCTTAGGATTGATTCTCATCTTGTGAAATTTATCATTACCATAGTTTCACTGGCATTTCTGAAAGTATTCTGATTTATGGCTGCAAAAATATGACCTGATGTGTAATGTGAGCCAAAACTTTCACTGTGCAATTATAATTATTGTGCATGTTTCAGAGAGTTGACATTTTAGAAATGGTTAGAAATGCTTTTCCTAATAGCTTTTATATTTTCTTTCTTCCTCTTGTCTTTCTATTAAATGTCACATTTTCTGCCAAAAATATCACATAAAGGGCCAGATATGACTGCCTCTATATAGACAAATATAGCGTCATGGCACACAACCATAGCATGACTGAAGTTTTCAGGATACAGAAGGTTAAGAATATCTACCAGCAACTTGTACTGCTCCACACTGCGTATCTGTAGCATGAAGTGCAACTCTGGTCCAATCCCAGACATATGCCACTGTGGCTGTTCCGGGAGACTGCCAGGTAAGATTTTAAAACTTGACAGTTTGCCTGATCAGTAAACACTATATCCTAACACCATTGCAAAGACAACACTGTCCATTTGTACTGTTTATATTTAGAAGATATTCTTCCTTCATTCTGTCAATTCTGTAGTGGCTTACGGAAAAATAAAATGGCCCAAGGAATAAAAATTTAGAGAGGTACTGTGGGAAAGCGCATGATTACTTTAATTCAGATGTCATTAAAAGCTATTGTGGATACTCACGATTATCATAATTCATAAATAAACAGAATTATCATAAGATTAGTGTTCTAATTATTAATATAAATCGTAACTGTTTTATAGCTTGTATTGCTTGTAACTTGTGTAACTTAAATGTAGCATAAAATAAGAAGGAAAGTTTGCATAGTCCCTTCCGTCTTCATATGAGTGTAGATTTCAGCGCTACATAAAAGTTTGCCTTCTACATGCATTAATTTTATAAAGAAGTATTCCCTCTTTTTCATCACTTTCTGTTTTCAGCAAAACCATTAGGCCTGAAGTCATATCACATAGTTTTAACCATCTCCAAGTTTGGTTTCAAATTAACTGTTTTCTCTCACCCATTGCCTATAAAAGCAGTTAATCCCAACTGAAAATAGGTGTCTAAAATGTATTGTAGATAAATATTCCATTTTCCATTTTGTAGCTCACATATCTCCTTTACATTCCACATTCAGGGATTTTAGGTTGATTTCTTCCTACATCTTCCTGAAAAGTCCCTGAAATAAGATTTTTTAAACTGATAATATTCTTGTTACAGCTACCCATTTTACACCAAATCATTCTGAAAAATTGCTGTGGCTTTTCAAACTTTTTGTTTACTCTACTTTTGGTTTTGTTAATTTGTATTTTAGAACATGAGTGTTTAAATTGTGAGTTAAGAAGTGGAATTCTGACACCATGTATTGTGATAATGAAGCTACTGTGGAGTACAGCAGATAGCTTCTGGAACAGCAGTAATAAAACACACATGGGTGTATTAGAGATGCTACAACCAGCAGCATCTGACACACATGCACAAGATCTCACATTAATTGAAATTTCCTAAGTACAGGGTCATATATTTGAACAAACCTAGTTAGACATTAGAAGAATGTAAATTTTATTTTAGGATTAATTGCATGACAAACATGCCTTTGTGCCTGCCGTGAATCACTTGAACCAGAAAAAATGTAAGATTTCAAAAGGCTGCCTTTAATAAGTAACTACTTTCTATTTACTAATCAGAAAAACCTTTGTTCTGCACCATTAGTAGCTTTAGAAATCGTTCAGTTTAAAGTCTGTGCTTACCTCTGTCAAACATGTAATTCATTTCAACCTTAAAAAAGAAAAAAAAAAAAAAAGCTTTACAAGTTTTATATTGATTGCATACTCATTTTTGAATGTTAGCAATGTCAGGTCCAAAAGTAATGACTGTTCTAAATAGAGTGTAAATGTTATACATTGCTTGCATCAATAGTTGCAGAATAATACAAACATTCCCTTTGTTTATCCAAACTCTCATTCTTGGAAGAATTTTCACGTTGGTCTGTTTTGTATTTTCCATCTGGATGAAGGGAATTGCAAGTAAGAGTCTTTGATTAGAGTCATGTCTGCTTTAATTAATCTTTAATTATTGTGCAAAACAAATGAAAGGATAGCTTCGATCAGCAAATTCATTTGCAACGTTTATCAACTAGCTGATCTTTATCACCCACCCAGATGACAATAAATCAAATGCATGCCCCTTTTCAATTCATGAAGCAAATTATTGAAGTGTCTATAAGAGTCCCTATCCTAACTAAATCTAATTGTGTGTGAATAATCAGTTCAGTTGTGTGATGAATGTGCCGTCACAGAATCTAGTCCATAACCAAATCATATTTTAAACTATACTTGCGTTAAAAAGCACATTCTTAAACTCATGGCTTCGCAAGTTTCTTCTTTCTGATTCACTGATATATATCATATTAATTTCATCATTTTTCCTTGCTTTCTCCTTGACCTTTCACATCAACTCTACTGGTTGCCTTCACTTGACTTTTATAGTTGTAATACATTCCAAACACAGATATGTATCTTATTAAAAATCATCTTAAGATAAACACATGTATTACTGTACTTTACTACAAAGGCTTTATTAGTCCAAACCAGATTTTAATGCTTTGTGTTGCATGACTTTAATTCTTAAAACTATTTCTACTTGACTAAATAACTCCTCCATTTAACATGAAGAAAAATAAATCATAACTCTCTTTGTTGACTGCAGAATATAAAAGGTACCAAAATCTTACATTCTCCTTCAGTACACATTACTTGACCTCTGCGGTTCTTAAATATTTATGAACCTATTCTTTTTCACCTGGACTTATAAGATCCCTTATTTAAGGTTTCATGAAACTTTTGTTTATGGACATAATTTTACTTAGAAGACTTAAATGAGAATTTCAAACCTTTAGGGATTTATTCATCAATAAATACTTAAATAATGATAAACTAACATGACAAATTAGCTATTCTTTTTTCTATTCCAGCCCTAATTTATACCACAGTTTATTTCATTTTTCTTTAAGTATGCATGTATAAAATGAGAAATTTTTCCCTACTCCTCGTCTTACAAACTAGTTAAAGAGAGATCTCTGTTGAATTCAGCTAACATATTAAAGGGGAAACAAAAACTTTGTAATTAGTTACATTTAGTCCATTGATTAACTTCAGTTAAAACCAAAGAATTAACTGTAAGGGTCTTGAAATGACTGAAAAGTAAGAAGCTTTAAAAGGAAAAAATCTTTTATATATTATTTCTATATACAATGGTGGAACAGAGAAAGTGGATTCATATAAGAAACCAGATGTCAGAACTAAGAAAGCTCTATTTCTTACACGCCACCCTTGGAAATGCAAAATCCTAATGTACAATAGAGTCCTGGTTTTGTTTTGATTTGTTTGGTTATTGCTATTATTATTCGTTATCCAATACGAGCCATCTGTTTGGAAGGTGCCCTTAGTATCAATGCAGTTTTATTAACTACTACTTTAATCCACAGTAATTTATGTGTTTGGGTGAAATGTGTAGTTATCTGAAACAGATTCTGTGGCTATCAATGAAAATGACATCACATAACAGAAGGTAGGTCCTATGTAAATGCATAATCCCATCAGTCACCTGGTTACAAGATTCATGTTAATTTAAACCTTTCTATATCTGGCTCAAACATATTTCAGATGACTAGATGTCATCCACAGATACTCTTTTGGGTCATTAATTATAGGTTGCATACACATATGCACAAAAGTAGAGAACGAAAGCATGAAGAAGTCATGCTGTGTCCCTAGGGCAAATATTCTAACAAATGAAAATTTAAAACAAACCAAACTGAATTAAAAGATAATTCTCGATGTCAAATTAAGGAATTGTTTATTCCCTATAGTCTAGAACATTATTTGTTCCCTTCATTATAATCCAGGCCTTGATTTGTGTGTAAATGTGAATAATACTTTAGAACTAAAGACTTACAAATTTTCATTAGTGAAGTATTTAGTGGGACAGTTTGCCAGGCTTTTTTAATATCATATGAAGTGATTTCATTAAATTATTAAGCAAGTGGTTTAATTATGCAAACTTTCACATTTTTTACTGAAAAGCAGATGTTTTATTAGAAAACATATTGCTTCATGAGAGCAATAGCTAAGCATGTTGTCGCAGATTAAAACCTAATGACAGTTTGAAGGCTAAAGGCATTCGGATACCAAAACACTTTAATCATAGATTTATGCAATTTTACAAATTACATGAATTCTCTGTTTCATGGTAGAGATGCCATGGCTCAGAGAGAAATAGGATAAGTCAGTGTGCTGTACATAGTCCTGAACAGGGTATGGAATCCCCTGGGCTCTCTTCTGCTCTCTGGGTTCTCTAAAGGTTGCAGAGATAGTCTTGGTTCCTGGTACAGGGTCATGGTGTCTCTCCCTGCCCTTAGAGTCTTTCAGGTACTCTGAGTACCCCCAGTGTTCTTAATTCACATGAGTTATAGGGTTGAATAGCCAAAACCTTGTTAGTTATTAGCCCATTCAAATTGTACTTTCATTTTCATATTTGCTGTTGCTATTTTTGGCACTCAGAATCTATTCCAGACACATCTAGACACATTTGATCTTGTTAATTATCAAATGTTGTTTGCACCATTATTAATTTATTTTCTTGAGCACTCCAAAATTATTGTTTAGGGTAGCCAGCTGATCATGTTTTATCAACTTCTATGAGAGCAAAAAGTCCATTAAGGTTTTTACAATCTGTACTGACTGTGCCTGACTTGTGCTAATTGCTACAAGCTTTGTTTTTCCTTCCCTATTCGGGAAGGCAGCAGACAGACAGGTAATATACTTCCATCTGCCAAGATTCTGTTCAAAAGTTTTACAAGATACAAATGGATGAGTCACTTCTGATTTTTGTTTTTCAAATTAGTGAAACATATATCTATGTCTGCTCTAACAGAGGGTGAAAATGGAATTAATTTCTGTTCACTTCTCAAATAAAATGAGATCTTCACAAAAGATGGATGGATTTCAAGTGCACTGACAGGGAAAAGCAAAATAATTCTTATGTGGGTCTCTTATAAAAGTGTTTGGAGACAGATATTCTTTGAAATGGTGGACAAACTACTGCTCTGAGAAACCATGAATACCATCTACATGTAGCAGAGACTCGCAACAGCCTGCAAACAACTCCCTTAATCCAAGTATCATCTTCCCTTTAAATCAGAATATTTGGGGGGGCGGGAGAGGTGTCAGATATTATCGATATAATATTGGGCACTGAGAGAAAAAACAGGTAAAGATTTAGATTCTTCCAATACAGAAAGTAATTATTCAGAAAAGAGCTAGATAAACAGCAATCGGGAAGCAGCAATAAGATTTAAGCGAGGATTTTACCTACAGAAAACCAGGTCATGGTTCTCCCTTACAGTCTCTTTCCCCATTTCTCTGTTCAGAGAACGGAGACATCTCCCTTGCTCTTTAACCCTGGTCTGAAAAAAGGGGAAACAGGGTTCAGATGGAGAACTCTGACTGATTTTCTCCGCCAGACGCAGTTTTGATCTGTGCTGTTTCAATTTTTTCTCCTTGGTCAGAGGAAAAGGTAATGCACACCTTAAAGCACAGGTATGAGAACTGAATTCTAAAGAGATGGGAGAAATCATGAATTCCATGACAAAATAACAAAAATGCAAAAAACTACCTTGGTTGTTCGAAACATGATTCTACCTACATCTCTTAGATATAAAAGAAATACAGTTACAGACTTATAGTAAACACTTCAAGGTTTTAAACTACCATGATATGTCCACACGCATTTTGTAAATGGTGGCATTATAGTTTCCAATTAACAATCATTTATCAGTCTCCGTAACTGCAGTTTGTTTGCTAGAGGCACACTGCCCTTCAGTGCTTCTTTCCTCTAGGAATATTGATCTGAAATAGCAGCTGTGAGTCAAACTTTTCACTGGTCTTGTTGCATAGTTTCACAGTAGCTGGATGGAAGCTAGAGGGTTACATGAGAGAGTAAGGGCAGCCTACCCCAACATGAAAATTTATGCTAGCTTCTATTTTGGATATGGTTCCCCTGCAATTCAGTTGGGTCATGGGCAGAGAGGAGCCACAAATTTACATTGCAGAAAGAGTAAATCAGTCTATAAAAGCTTATGTGAACATATTCAGAGGTCAAGATTTTTTAAATGTTTTACACAGTTTTATATAATCACCTATATGACCTACATGACTGAAGGTAAATCATTGTCAGAAGTGTAAGCAGAAAAGTAATTGTTTTCTTTTAGTACAGAAATATGTTGAAATCGTATTAAAGAATACATTTGATACTTCTGCAGTCACATTTTCTGAACAAGAACGCATGGTCTCCATAACTGACCATAAGTACAAAGTAAGCTTTCACATTGGAACTAAGTAGAAATCAGAAAATTCTTCATAATCATTGGAGAGCTACAGACACTGAAAATGACTGTGTGAAATGTTATATAAGGATATCTCTTGACTTGCAAATTACTGTGCCAGTACATTTTTCAGAAACCACGTATTATTGTCTTCAGAGAGATTTAAATATCTGACTGACAACTTTAAGTGTCAAATGTTTTCTAAACCTTACTGTCTTGAGACAGATTGCATTCAAACATTTAAAACTAGATACATACAAAAATGCAAAACTATAAATATTTCTTAAAATGAATAATTTAAAATTCCTCAAAAGGATGTACTACAAAGCTCTACCTAATTTTGAAGTTACTTTTTTCAGTTTTTCTAGTTTTGGTAAGCAACTTTTGTGCAATTTAATTTGAATGTTTTTTGGAGTAACTTGTGTATAAGCACAGGGGTTTTTATTTGCAGTCTGCTTCTGTTTAATTTCCTGTTTAAAATTTCACTTACTATACAAATTCTATTTACTTTTTTTAAAAGATTTTAGTTTCTGCTTTGTAAATTATATTTACATGTCCCATGAGAGCAGAGCATGAAACCACAGACATGATATATTCTGAACAAAAAGGCAAATGTACCAAATGTAATTTTTAAGACCGTTTTTATTGTTTGTGAGACACTCTAATGATTTTCAGGGTCTAACTCATGAAGGGTTGCAGTTGGCAGCTCTCTGAATTGTGGTTTAGAACAAACTAGAAACCAAAGTCTCTGGATTTTTTTTTTTTTTTTTAATGATTAATGGACTCTAGTACTACCTTAATATCAAACAGGTGTGTATGATGTTGTACCTTTTGGGATGGTTTAGGGATGTGAGTTTGCTCAGTTGAGATGCCAGTTATCCTAGGCTCACCTGATGTGTGAATACTTGGATACCCCGAAAGGCAGAGCTGGGTAGATGCAACGGCAGCAAGATCATCCTGTTGTGTCCTGTTAATCAGTGAGCAGGTATATCTAAAAAACACCAGCTCAACAGGCCTTGCAGATATCTGGCAGAAACAGTTTATTAAGACAGGTCTGTGTGGCTCACCATCTCTGATGTCACACAGATGCCTGGCCAATCTCTGAGATACAGGTACCCTGGAAAACACCCTCCCCTGCTGTTTTTGTAGCTGAGCAGGACAGCATATGGGATTGCACCTTCCATAGTCAGTTCAGGTTAGCTGTATCAGCTGTATTCCCTCCCAAATTCTTGACCACTCCCAGACTAATTGTTGAAGGGGCAGGGGAAGCAGAGTGAGAGAAAGAGAAAGCCTTGACACTGTCAACCTACTGTTCAGGAATAACCAAAACACTGGTGTGTTGTCACCACTGGTTTAGTCACAAAGCCAAAGCTATGAAGAAAGGTAATGCAATTCACACGAGACACAGTATAATCACAATATGCTGAAAATATGTTTTTTAATAAACAGCTTTTGCATATTACTATTAGCAATTAAATCAGTGGCAGGTTGGTGAGGGGTTTTTTTGTATGAGGCTGGGTTTCAGTTTGGTTTTTTTTTTGCTGTTTTATTTTATTCTATGAAAGACAAGAAAAAATTGATACATTCTACCACTCACCGTTAAGGATTATTCTATTCAGATGAGTTTGTTGATTCATCATAACAATTCTGTCAGATTACATCAACCAAAATTGCTCTTGAGGCAAGGTACAGTAACCAAGTGATTCTGATGAATAAATTATCTACCCTAGAAATAAATAATCAATATAAAAATCTTCTTGACATGTTCCTCGATAGTAAAGAAAATATTATGTGATGATTATACTCCAGTTCAATAGAAGCAGAAAACTGATCTATAAAATATTTAACAAACCAATCAGAGTGAAACATGCCTAGTCTCACTGGTCTATGTGAAAAACTGAATTACTGCCTCTTCAAATTCATCACAAATACTTCAGTATGCTCTTTTAATCGTAAGGTCATTTATAAAATGACAGGCAAGAGTTATTTCTATTTGGGCAAATATTTGAACTCACTACCTTGTTGTGTTTATATAAAAGAGTGTGTATTGTCCTTGTGTAAGTACTTTTCTCTCTGACCTTTTCAAGCATATAGCAAATAAATCTTTCCTTGGCTTTAAAGTGGCTGTCATAACAACACCACAGGGTTCTAGGCATGTTGACTAACAATTTCAAAACACTCTAATCAATTTGGAAACATTTTTCTTTGAAATTAATAGATGTTGGTATGAAATGAATAACCAGCTTTAAAAGTTTCAGTTCATGAATTTGAATGTCTTTCCCAGTTACATTTTCTTATAGTTGTATAAATAGCGAAATTATATCTGTTTTTGTTAAGGTGGGATTAAAGTGAACAATTTCAGTATGGTAAGAACTCATGTGTTGAGATTGTGCCCTTTTCAGCAAGATTTTTGCTTTCTTTTTTCTCTTAAACTGATTAGGAAATATCTTCTGCTGCAGTTAATTAAAGCAGACTTCCCATCAGAGGAGCCCCTAAGTATACTCTCTCAATATGAAAGTACTTATCTATAAGGGAAAAGATTCCTATGCTTTTACTAGGACTTCCAACTCAACTCAGAATCTCAAATTCAGGCTGCATACTTTCTCTACTCCGACCCAAATGGGGTTTCTGCTCAGGTTTGGGGATCCCTGTGGTGTGTTGTCTCAAACTGGGATAGAGTCAGGTTTGAACTACCTAGGCGAGAAGTGAGAGAGTGTATAGAGGGAAAAAATATGTCATGCTGGCAATTTGCCTAAGGAAATTCTGAATCTGAAAGACAAAATTGGTTTCGTCTATGTATTTGTAGAGCACTCACATCAAAGTCATGCTACAGGACTGTGCCTTCTACTTGTGATTGTAATACATGTAACCCAAAAGGTAAGACTTCCCCCTGTCATACCTTTGATCAGGAAAGTCTGAGGTAATAAATGAGAATAAGATACTGTCTATACAGTTACCATGCCTGGTGGGATTTATTGCTCCAGTCTTCATGTGTATGTGTGTGTGTGTGTGACTGAGCCAGAAATCCTAAAGTAGATATTTAAAATAGATGAGGTGCTCTAAGAAAACCAGCACCATTGAGTCAGATGAATACTGACTGTCAGTAATCTAATTCCAGTTCTTATCTAATTCAGGATTCAAGATGGCTAATCCATGAATGGTGCCATAATTCTAAGAAGTTACAGAATAAAATATGAACAACCAAATGGTTTTGCATTCTTTGGTGCCAGCTTTGCATCCCTTGGAAGACCTGATTGAGGAATTGTGTTTAACAATTGTTAGTCACAGCCAAATCAAAACCACCCCAGTGAGAGCCTGAAAACATAAGTGGAATTGTTTAGTTCCATGTTGCAAGTAGTGACAAAATATTGTACATTAAAAAGGTATAAATTACAAGCAGTTACTTACATCATAACATAAATGCTATGCTATTCTCCAGTCACCAAGCAGAATATGCATATGAAACTTGAATATTGGTCCCCTCTAGTCAGAACATTATAGATTATGAGCTAAAGCTTGCTGTCTTGTGCCAGGGTCCTGTGCGGGCTGGTGGCTCTTCTGGGTCAGGCACTGCAGGCCAAGGGGCTCCTCATGGGATGTCAGGGCATGGCTTTGCAGTCAGGGCCGGTTCCACCAACAAAAGCTATAGGCGGTGGGACAGGCCCTGGCTGGGAGTCCCTGCTCTGCCTGTCCCACCCAGAGCACAGAGCAGGTCAGGGGTCAGCTGCGGGTATTGGGCATCTCCATGGGGCTAGAGATGGGCTGAAGGATTGAGGCCAGGATTGGACCCGTGGCCCTGTTGCAGCATCACTGGGACAGGGACTGACAGCCCGGGGTGGATGAAAAGGGGTCCTGGGCCAAGGGCAGGAGACAACACAGCAGGCTGTAAAGTGTCATTTTCTTTGGTGGCAATTAATAAAAATCTTAGGTCAGATCCCACCCACATCATCAATCCCAAACCTACTTGTTTTATTGTGAGTCTTTCATAATAAAACAAGTAGAATAGCAAAAACTAGGAAACCAGTTAGGCTAAGAAACAAAAATATATCAGATGCAGTTAACTGCTATTGCAACATCTTTGGTTTGTACTGGAAAAGGTGTCAGAGTAGCTCTGGAAAAACAACTTATGTCCGCAGAAAGTTGGGAAGATGAGAGGTTCATTAATTCAGTATCTGAATTTCTTATGCAGTCTTGAAGCTTGTAGCTATGTAACTGAACATAAAACTAAGCATAAGGTTATATAATTTTCATATTCAAGTGAGTTTCTCTAAATTGATTATATTAATGGGAGTGATTTAAATTAGCAAGAAGATATTCAACTTAAATAGCCAAATTACTATTACTACTTTTAATGATCTGCTAAATGGTCAGCGAGCTGCTAAAGAATGAAGATTAGTTCTGTAGATAAGAAGTTTCATCCCACATCATGTGGTTTAGGTTGTTTTGAATGGAAGAAAAATTGTCTAGTATTCTGTAAACCTGTTTTTTCTTCCTTGACGGGATTCTGTAATTCTGGGCAGTTAACTGAAGACTCTTCTGTGGACAATCAGTCTGATTTTCCAGTGCATTGTTCCTTCTGCAGCTAGCTCATTTGCATTTTATTTGGAAAAGAAAAATTATCCTAATCTGCTTTTATGGATGTGATTACAGAAGTAGAAAATCAGAGGTGGTTTTGTTGTCTTTTGTTCATTAATATAGCACTATGATTCTGGATTTACTCCGTAGAATGTAACAGATCTGAAATTCCATTCAAATAGTTTACATACCCCTGAAGTGGAACTAGTCCTGGAAAAAATGGAATAGGCATAACTCTCCAAACCACTTTCATTATACTTTGACCTATGTTTACTATGCTTTATTTTAAAGTGGGAAAAATAAAAGTGTTTCTTTTCATTTACTAGGTTGGGGTTAATTCAAATATATTGGCTTTGATAGGTTTATTCCTTATCCTGTTAAGCGTGGTAGGTAAAAATGAGGTTGTTAGGAATACAGCTGAAGCAGGCTGGGTATTACTTAACAATAAATGACTCAAAGTAGGCAGCTCTTCCTTTCATCTTTCGTAGCACCTGGTAGTGGTCTGACATTAGACCTCATTGCATACTCTTTCCACATCATTAACCGCAACTAGAAATCACAGTTTCACAGTAATTGAAGCAATGCTCTGAAACAGTGTTGCAGACTTTATTTTTTAGAGATTTATTTTTTTGAAATGCTTTTGCTATATTTAATTCCTTCTGTTTTTAAAAGACTTTAATAAATTTGTCTGCAGATTACTGTGGAGGGGAAGAAACACTGGAGCATCAAGTTTTGCCTAAATGGATCATATACATACTGCAAATAAAGTTTACAATATGCGGATTTGAGATGCATGTTACTAGAGCTCAAACTCAATAACCTTAGGGTAGAAAGCTAGGCGGTATGATCAACAAAATTTACAGTCCAGGTGACAAACAAGATTTCTGTACTGTGATAAGGAAGGAACAAAATATCATAGTGTCTGAGTCAACCTAGCAGAAAGAAAAGATCCCTCTCAGATGAAAAGGAGTCTGAGATCTTACATTAGTCATACTCCACATGAACTGGTAGATATTTGAGGAAACATTTTCCTATGTGCTGTAGAAACTTTGTGTCTGCTTTCTAGCTTCCAAACCTTAAAAGTCATTCCTTCCTAAACTTCAGCATAAGGAACATTCTTATTTAAAGAGGTGAAGGAATATGGCAATAAAGAAGTTTCCTATACCACACTTTAACATCTACTCATCTGTAAAGTAAAAGATTGTTCAGTGTAAAAAGCACAGTGAAGATTTTTGTATTATTTTTTGTCATCAATTTTGTTTATAAGCTTTCAGATAAAGGGTTCGCACTTCGGTAGAAATGTTAAACAAGAAGTGATAATCAAATTTCATTGAAACAGTTTAAATGCATTACAGTATCTGGAAAGTGCTACTGAAACAGCTGGAAGAATGCTTTCTTCTGTCTAAAAGACAGCAAATCAATTATATAAATGGAACTCTGACATACACTTCTATTTCCCAATTCTTCATATCTGCAAAGCAAGTTAAAATAGGATCCTTCAAAACTGTATAAAAAAAAACCTGTATCAAAAAACTTTTTGATTTTTTTTGTGTGTATGCAAGGCTAGTTGGTAGATTTCTTTTGTTGTTGTTGTTATTTTTTTGGAGTTTTATGCCCTCCAATCTGAGTACCTGCCAAAACTGAAATGGCTGTACATTAGGAAAAACTGCTGAAAATCTTGAGGCAATACTCTGCTTCTGTGAAATATCCTGTTCTCTCCAAAGGCTGAGGAATTAAATTCTCACAACATTTAAACTTCTGTTGACCGTAAAAAAAATTGGATTGATGAAGGTATCAGGATGCTGAGGGAACTAACAAGCTCTGCAGCCTGTTCTTGTAACTCCTAGGGTTTTGGTTATGTGTTCAAAATCAGCTCTTATTTTGCTCAGCTGTGTAATCTGGGATCAAACTGCTCTGAAAACACATAAGCTGTTAGAACGAGCTGTGCAAGCCTCTTCTGGGATCTCTGTTTCCTTTGCTTAGAAGTTCTATGTAAGTTCAGGCCCTTGACCTTGTTTTGAGTTCTGTTGCAGCTGTGCCTCTACCTAGCATTGTCCTTTGCTGTCCCTGACCCAGCTTCGATGACTTGGCCTCCTGGCCTGATCTCAGACCTGGATTATCACTAAAGACGTGGCTGTCAATCAAAAGGCAGTTGGCTGACCCTGGTCATTTTCAGCAATCTTCTGCTCTTCTTGCATGTGTACTCTGTAACGGTGTCCCTTGGGAGCAGACTTGCTCCCCTTGCCTGCTGTGATTTCCAGTTCCTGCCTTTTCTTTCCATGAAGGGCAGCACAGGCTTGCTGTTCCCTGTCAGTAGAAATCTCATTTGCTGGATCAATGGTTTTGTAGAACACTAAATTTAATTTAAAACTGGGTATGAAATGCTGTTCTCCTTTTCCTTTTTTTTTAATTCTGGGACTGACTCAGAAATTATCTACACTGCCTGCTGAAAGTTCCTATATTTCAAAATGGATGGCAGATTTTCCCAAGTACACCTCCAGTCCTGGATGATCTTTGTTACGTCATGCCTTGACATATTCCACCTTTTCTATTATGTTCATTTTGAAGAAAAATAAATAGTGCTTCATATATGTTATGTTTGCCTATCTTAAGGGAATATATATCTGATCTTCTAGGTGTTTCCCTTTGAGAGAGCATAGGAGAAGCTTGGGAGCCAGGGTTATGTCTAAATTGCTGTTTTTATTCTATTCTATTCTATTCTATTCTGTTCTGTTCTGTTCTATTCTATTCTATTCTATTCTATTCTATTCTATTCTCCCCTCCAAATACCTCAAAATTTCTTTGAAGACAGAGACACAGACCAAGTATCTGGAAAGTGACCTTTCTTTCTAGCTTCAGAATGACCATAGAAAGATTTTTATTGATACTAATTTGCATCTTCCTTCTTTCTGCCCAGAAAGTAATGAATAAACCTGTTCTTCATCTCTTAGTCTGCTTTTAGACATGTAGTTTATTGATTTTTGAAAACACATGTTGAACAGAGTTCTAATCCAGAGAAAATATTGATTAGAGATGGAGACTAGGTTCTCTGTCAGTTATTTTTATAAAAAATGTATGTATAAATAATTGGCAATGATGAAATAAAATCAAATTTGTAGTTCATGGTTGTTTTTTTGGAGATTTTTGTGGATTTTGTAGTTTGGTTTTGGTTTCTTTTTTGTTGTTGTTGTTTGTTTGGTTTGGTTATACTTTTATTGGTACAATATAGATTTTATACTGGAATTAAGGAAAGAAGGACATGGACCTGTTGGAGTGAATCTAGAGGAGGATCACAAAGCTGATCAGAGGGCTAGAGCATCTCTCCTATGAAGACCAGGTGAGATAATTGGGCTTGTTCAGCCTGGAGAAGAGAAGGCTCCAGGGAGACCTTACAGAAGCCTTCCAGTACCTGAAGGGGCTACAAGAAGGCTGGGGGGAGACTTTTTACAAGGGCCTGTAGTTACAGGATAAGGGGTAACAGGTTTAAATTGAAAGTGGGGAGATTTAGATTGGATATCAGGAAGAAGTTCTTCACAGAGAGGGTGGTGAAGCACTGGAACAGTTTGCCCAGAGAAGTTGTGGATACCCCATCCCTGGAAGCCCCATCCCATCCTGGATGAGGCTTTGAGCAACCTGACCTAGTAGAGGGCTTCCCTGCTCATGGCAGGTGGGTTGGAACTAGGTGATCTTTAAGGTCCCTTCCAACCCAAACCATTCTGTGATCCTATGAGTCCACTTGATGTTTCCTCTTTGATGTTTTCCAGCTGAAAATAGGAAGAATTCATTTCTAGCACAGTCAAAAAGCCATGAGAGTTTTCGATCGGTGTGACAGCAAGGATTTCCTTGCCTTACAACACTGATTAGATCATCATTTTGACTGGCACAGCCCAGCTACTGATGTTTATGGTATGCAGCCCTGAGAAGAGGCAGATTCTACCCAACTACAAGTACAGGCTGGGTGGAGAATGGATCGAGAGCAGCCCGGAGGAGAAGGACCTGGGGGTACTGGTGGATGAGAAGTTGAACATGAGCTGGCAGCATGTGCTGGCAGCCCAGAAAGCCAACCGTATCCTGGGCTGTATCCAGAGAAGCGTGGCCAGCAGGTCGAGGGAGGTGATTCTCCCCCTCTACTGTGCTCTCGTGAGAACCCACCTGGAGTACTGTGTCCAGCTGTGTAGCCCTCAACATAGAAAAGATATAGACCAGTTAGAACGAGTCCAGTGGAGGACACGAAGATGATCAGTGGGCTGGAGTAGCTCTCCTATGAAGAAAGGCTGAGACAATTGGGCTTGTTCAGCCTGGAGAAGACAAGGCTTCGGGGAGACCTTATTGCAGCCTTCCAGTACCTGAAAGGGGCCTACAAGGAAGCTGGGAAGGGGGACTTTTTACAAGGGCCTGTAGTGACAGCACAAGGGGTAATGGGTTTAAATTCAAAGGGTGGAGATTTAGATTAGATATCAGGAAGAAATTCTTCACAGAAAGGGTTGGGAGGCACTGGAACAGGTGGCCCAAAGAAGTTCATCCCTGGCTGTCTTCAAGGCCAGGCTGGATGAGGCTTTGAGCAACCTGGTCTAGTGAAGGGTGTCCCTGCCCATGGCAGGGGGATTGGAACTAGATGGTCTTTAAGGTCCCTTCCAACCCGAACCATTCTGTGATTCTATTATTTTTCCATTAATAGTAAAAAATTCTGAAGTGTTGGTTTATAAACAGCCAAATTGTTCTTAGAAAATGCTGTCTTTGCACTAGTATTTTCAAGAAAGCAAATAATTTTATAATCTTTAACTAATTTTATCATTATAATTCTTTAGAAGACCTAAAAACACAAGAATAATACTTAAAGATCATTTATGAAGCATATGTTCCATATAAATATTACAGTTTATTTAGCTTGCGCTATGAGAGTCATCCTCAATTTCTTACGCATAAGAAGGCAATTTGTTCAAAACGTTAGTGTTTTCTATTCTGTTTCCATTCTGTGTCACATGAAGAAAAATTAACTTCTGGGAAATAGAGGTGTGATTTTTTTCCTTTTTTGATTCATATGTGCTCAGCATGGCTGTTTTGCTTGAAGTTTAGAGTTATATAATAATTTAGATGTGAACGGAATCTTTTTAACTGAACACATGAAAAAGAATAAGTAAATAGACAATAGAGAAAGATAAATTCTACAACACAGAGATAAAATAAAAACACTGCTACTAGTTATCATTTGAGATGTTTTCATCAACACTTGTTGATTGAAATGTTTGATTAATCATTTTCTGAATAATAGCAGGGAAATCTGTAATCTATTTTTAAAGATATTTTTTTTCCCTTGCACTAAATGCATAAATATGGCTTATTTATCAGTTGAGAGCAAGGGTTTCCATCCCATGATAGATATGTTGACTACAAAATAAGTTATTTTACTTGAACATATACCATGTTCTTGGTAGGCAAAACAGAACCCCAGATTTATTACATTAGTAAATACAACAAGTAAAAGGCACTCTTTTGGAAATATTTAGAGAGAAGTGTTTTCTTACTGTCTGTCCTTTTAAAAAAAAGTTATTATTATGTTTTATTTTTAATTTTAGATATCTGATGCTGCTAAATTAACTTTCAAAAGAAAGTGAAGTCTGAAAGATTGTTCTCATAACTCATTTTGTCAAGCTGATAAAAAATGTACTTATAAATGGAAAGATACAGCAATAAATTATTACTCTTTTGATTGATGGATTGCAGTATGTTGTTCAGCTGTAGTAGGGTTATAAAATAAGTCTAACTGTAATAATTGTTCTGTTGGATAATTTTACTGTAAATGTCGTATTTAGAAATATATATAGTTTACACTACCAGAAGTGTGATAAACACTTAACATACCAAGAACATATATGTTGTATATGTACAGTTTAAGACCTTCTGAAACATAAACTATGTTTAACTAAGCTTTTTGACATATTAAGGTTCTTGTTTATACTCTAATTTTTTGCTGCAATCAAGGTAAAATGTTAAAATGCCATCAGATGGTTTCACAGGCACTTTTGCATATAACCGTCTTTAAAACAGCAATGTTAAAAACCAGCTCAAATCTTTATTGAAAAGGTTTTTATATATTGCTCCTCACTGACTTAGTGGTAGTATTTTGTTGTTGTTATATGATACAAAATCCGTAACATAGAGAAATTTTAAAAAAATGCTTGAAATCATGACCCATATTTTAATTAGCAAACTCACCAAGTACCTTGGGAGTGCAAAGTTTTGGTACAAAAATGAGGATTTATCCATGTTCATATCTGCCAATAGTGACATGGCAGCCATGATTATCTTGTGTACCATCTAGTCAGCTGGGAGTAGTCTTTAGCATAAAACTGAAGACAAACATAAGATACTACCTCCATGTATTAACCAGCAATATTTGACATACATGTAACACAGATAACTACACACTTTGATGGCACTACTTAGTTGTACGATCATTCCTTTCAAATTTAGTTAAACGGAAATTGAAATCAGAGCTGATAATTTTTTTTACCATTTTAAAATGTCTTTTTTAAAAAATTACACTGACTGAATGCCTTGTAATAATGATTTATAAACATTTTCTGTCTCATAAATTTAAGTGCTATCTTATTCAATTGATTAATATCTTAAAACAAAGCTAATAAAATTATTTTGGTCAATTATCTTTTAAAAAGTTTTATTTCTTGTCCATTTTTTTGCCTCTGGCTTCTTACAGTATTGATTGGCTGTTACTATTTTACGTTTGTCCAATGAAAATGAGTTGTTCTGAGTTTGGTTGATCACATAGATGATATGATTTCTGGTCCTCAGAAAGATAACCCATCTAAGACACTTGATAAACAGACAGTACTAAAATATTTTAGAACACAGGAAAAAGTGGAATGAGTCAATGTCGTGTAAACATAGGCCCAAAAAGAAAAATTGAAAAAGGATATTTTAAAACTTTTTTTATTTTTGGTTACACATCTCTTTTTGTAGAAACACCGACCATTTAAGATTTTGGCTTGTGGTACACTGATAAAATAGTATTCTTGTTCAATGTTTCCTGCACTTATGCATGGTCTTAATTACTAATACCGAGTTATGGATTGTTTATGGAGTCATGGATATGTCTGACACTTCAGTTCCATCTCTCCCTAAACATAAAGAACATAGACTCTGACTCTGCAAAGCATTTTGATAAATTTAAAAATGTAGGCCCTTCTTTCCAGTGGCCTTGACAGAACTTTACAAAACATGATGGCACTACAATGATGCCTGTTCTCCCTATATCAGAGACACCAGGGTTTTAAGCTAAACACAGGTGAGAACTGCAATGGCTGTTCTACAGGCACATGCTCTTTTCTGCATGCATTTCTGATAGATAAGTAAAAAAGAACCTCTACAATCCCGGATACGAAGAAAGGTATGCAGTTTGAAGAAGGTATTATCATAAAGATAATTTCACTTTATATTGTAGCCTCCTATTTCTTTAATGCAGTTTGTATATAGATGGATACAGTTTATAAGCTTCCATAAAGAAGTGAAGTAGTTGAAAGAAAGGACTGTAGAGTTACAATGAGATAGAAAAGACAGGACAGACACCAGAAGTGGCAGAGAGTTGAGAGAAAGGGGAATATCTGATGCGAGGTTTTGTGAAATTCAAAAGGCTGCAAGTTGGTGTGCAGAGAAGGTAAGAGGAAAAGAGGGTAGCTAAATGAATTTAGTGATGATGGATGAGAGAAAAATATTTTGGAGTGAGAGGGCTTGGTTAAAGACAAACTGAGAAACAACCTGATGAGAAATGTAACTTTTTGCTGGTGTAAGTGAAGCTGAAGACATTGATCACATAGTAGCTTATGCTACAAGAGAGTTCCATAATTCACTGGTTTCTGCCTCGACGCTCTGTACGATGCATCTGTCCTTGCCCTCTGCCCTCTTGCAGAGGCAGACGAGTGTGAGCCATATACTCACACTCTGGACCTAAGCTACTTGTTGCTCTGAAGAAATTCCATGATAACGGAGTTTGCACTCAGTTGATGAGTGGTCCCCAGGAACTGCTTGTTGTCTTTCTAACTGTGCTGCTGTAGGTCTCTGCCAAGAAAATCTGATAAGCCTGACATTTTCCTTTTCCATGAAGATGTGTGTGCGTGATGTTTATAATTTGCTGTCTGAGTACTAGAGCATGGAATCTAGGTTTTAGTTTCTGTGAGCAGCTGTGTGAATAAAATGCAGTCACTCAAATGTTCAAGAGCAAATACAAAAGGAGTGGGAGGATGGCTGAAGGAAATATATTTTTAAACTCCCAAGTTTTGTGCTTGGGTTTGTTTTGGTTTTGGTTTTTTTCTCTTTCTTTATTCACTAATCTCTTGTCATTTTTTTACCCTCTAAAATTTGTCGGTTCATTAGTATAACAGGAAGCTAAGTCATGGTTACACAGCATGTGTTTGTTTTTTTCTAGTGCAACAAGAAATAAATTTAATAGAATGGCTACCAGCCTTTTATATAGTTTTCTTTCTCCCCTCACTCCTTCTCCCACCCAGATGACTTTTTTCCTTTTTTTTTTTTTTTTTTTTTTTTTTTTGTTACAGTAATTGCTGTCTGAGCCTCAAAGGCTAAAAATCGTTTTTCATCTCATGCATGAAGAATTTTAGTCTGATTGATGACAGCTATGGAACCTTTCCTTAGTCACTAAGCTGCACTAATTTGCAAGCTAAAACAATATTAGCAAATTGTTAATGATCCATGAAAATGCTGCAGCAGCCTTAAATGTTGTGCTCAGAACTCTCTTACGACTAAAGCAGCTTACCTAAATTCCCACAATGGACACAAAATGAGATGGCATTTACAAAACAACAACAACAAAAGTAATAATTGTAGAAGTGACAGGCTTGGCTAACATAGTACATTAGTGTGAATAATTTGTATTGAGGGCATGTGAACAATTAACATTAAAACCCAGACCTAGTTTGTAGTGGTTTGCATTAAATTTTCATGTTGAGCTAAAGCTGGTGCACGCATTTCCTGTCTGAGCTTAATGGCTGCAATTTTCCTGTATTTCCATCAATGTGAGGCTGGCTTTTAAAGTAAACTGGATTCCTTAAAAAGGAAAATAAAGCCAATTTTGTAAATAACCTGTGGGTATCACTTTGCATATTGAAAGAAATGTTTTCTTCCTGTCCCCCCACCCCCTCTAATATAGCCTAAAATACTGTTTGATGATTTATTTTTGAAGTGTTTTGAGAAATTATGATGACTGAGAAATATTCAAGCTGTTTCATGTTATCAGAGCATGTGGAGGGCTAGTTCCCAGTCAACATGTCAGACGACAAGAAAATAGACATTATTTTCAGCTATGTATTTACCAACAGCAAAAGGAGGCTGGTAAAGCAACATGACCTTGTTTAGCACCTGTGTGGATCACTGTAGATATGGGGAAGAACTGAAACAAAAGCACTGCTCTTACCCTGGACACATATAAGCAAGTTATTAAGAGAGTGTGTGAGTGTATGTGTGTGTCTATAAAGCAAGATATAAAGCAAATTTTTAATATGTTTCCAACGTAAAAATTTAAGCATTATCTCAAAGTAGTGCAATGTCAAGCATTCAGAAACACAGAAAAAAATTATCTAATACAAAAAAAAATTATTATAGAGAAATAAAAACCAGAGATAACCCTGGATACCTCCAAATAATTAAAAATTAAAGCTCAGTAGGAGAACTCTCATAATTGTAAATTCACTATCTGTTAGTCAAAGCCACTTTCTGTTATCTAAACTTATCCTTTCTGCAGTAGTGGAATAACGACTTACAAAACTTTTCAAACATGATGCATTATTTTATGTCAACCATGCTGTATTTCACTGTAGGTAGTAATGATGTTATTATTAATTATTTTCTCTTTCAGGAAATTAAAAAGGTCCTGATTATGTTTTCTGAACAAATATACAGAGTTTTTACTGTCCCAGAAAGAATAGAAATCCAAACTGAAAGAAGATGAAGCTGAGTGAGTAGAGGAAATTAAGACCTGATGAAATGTTAAATGTTCATCTTTTGTACTACAACTGGTTTTAACTGTTGGAACAAATATTTCCATGTATCAATCAACTTTTTTGGTCATCTTCAATTGTAGAGTTTGTAGGTCATAGTGAAAGGTGTTTTAAGAATCCTGAATACAATATATTAGACATATTGTGTGATTGTCAAGTTCTGTAGCAAAATATTTTTATGTTGTGTCAGCATCAAAAAGTATATTAACAGAATATATGAGTTCTCTATTAATAATATTTTATTCTTAGTTTTTGTATAAATCATCAGCTTGTAACCCACCAGTATGGTTGGAAGTAATGATCTAATTGATTTTCATAAAGACATGGAAGACCATCCTATGCTTTGTTGCATTATTTTCCTTTGTGATCTTCTTCTACACCAGTTTCTTTCTATCTGCAGTAATGCTGAGTATAAGATAACACATATATCACCAATATTTTTGGTTTGCTGAAAATACAACCTCAGTTTGCAGATCACAAATTTAACCCACTATAACTGCATTTTCTATTTTTCATTAGAGCGGGAGAAATAACTGTAATTTTCAGTTTAACTTTATTGTTTTTATAGCAAAAATGGGATTTTACTTTTTAAAACCCCTTCATGATTATGTTTATTTATGTTTATTTTTATATTTGTTTATTAAAATCCACCCTTTAAAGATTCAAATAAAAATGAAAGCGTATTAGAATGCTTTGTATTTCACTAGGTGTGAACAAAAATAATCATGATAACAGGTTTATAAAGAATGATCAATCTATCTATTGTTTCTTATTTTATCCATGTCTTTGTCAATGGACTATCTGATTACAAAATATACTGGAAAGTTTTTGAGATATAAATTAAAAGATTAAAGAAACAGTGCTCAAATTTTCTGTAGGAAGAGAAGAAGGAAAAAAGTCAATCTATGTCTCTAAGACATAGATTTCTTTTTTTTTTTTTTTAAGAAAGCTATGAGAGAAATTTTACCACACTGAAGTCAATGAGAATTTTACCCTCAAGGTTAACAAGACTGATGTTTCAGCTATTAGTATTCGTACCTGTGCTGTAAAACTGCTATGTACTTACAGAAAAAGGAGAGAAATGAGGAAGCAACATTCAGTTTGTGGAAGGAGATGCATAAAAGGATGTTGTTAGAAGATATGATGCTGATTCATCAGGGCTGTCAGTGTGGCTTTTTTGTCTTAAGGAAAGGGTGAAATAAAAAAGTCAGTCAGGATTAAAAATAGATTGTTTTATTGGAAAAAAAAAATTGTAAAAGGAGGTTATTTTTTGAAACACTTACTCCAATATACCTTTTCATGTCGTGTGAAGTGTCTGGATTTTTCTATGCAAAATTACCTGTCAAGGTATCTCTGACATGGACCTTGAAAAGTAGCTGTGAATAAGCACTGACAGCTACACAAAGAGCATTAAACAACACATTTTATAAGCCTGGACAAATATCATAAAGGGTCATATCAGCAGGGTTTTTGGGTTTAGGTTTTAGGTTTCTTCTAACATATTATAATTGATTTCATATAATACTATCACCACTGCATTCTGATTTACAGGTTGCTTGTGGTCCCAGTGGTTTATCACAAAATGTGTTCTGAAATATTTTTATTCCCCAAATGCAAATGCTGTTATGTTAACAGAAAAGGATAACAAAATTGTAACAGTAAAATTAGTCAAAAATTCCAAGAACAATGTAACTCAGAGGTTTGGTTTTGCATAAACATAAAACTATTCTCTAAGCAATTTTTCATTTTCTGCTTTTTGTTTTGGTAGGAATTGGAGGAGAAAGGGAAAAGTAAAATTTTAAAATGCAGTTGTTCTCTCTCCTGAAATACTTTGAGAGGATAAGAACAAAATAAGCCAGTATTACTAAGATAGTGATAAGAAACATAAGGCTTACTGTATTTTTAGTATACGCTTTGACCTCTGTATGCCATTTACTCAGGGAATACTTTTCAT
Organism: Rhynochetos jubatus; assembly: GCA_027574665.1. Taxonomy (NCBI): domain Eukaryota; kingdom Metazoa; phylum Chordata; class Aves; order Eurypygiformes; family Rhynochetidae; genus Rhynochetos; species Rhynochetos jubatus. The sequence goes on from CM050652.1 coordinate 19,038,067, forward strand.
AAGTAAACTGAAGATTTTATTCTCAAAGTTTGCAACATAAAACTACTGTAAAACCAGAAATGCTGTGCTGTTCATAAATATCCCTCAGTCAGTTTAACAGTGTATTTGGCAATAAATAACCTTTGCAACCTAATCTCCAGGTCCTTTTTAAAGACCAGTTTCCTTATGGTTGAATAAATGCTTCTTTCTCTCAGCGTTTGAAAACCATTTTAAAAGAAGCTCCTCCAAAAGGTAGCATTTCCCTAAAAATCTTGAACTTTCTATTATATAATATGATGGACTGATTCTTCTGTTTTTCTAGCTGCATAACTCTTTTCTAAGCAAAACATAATATAACCTCTAGTCCTATCTTTAAAACCTTATAATAGTTGTAATACTTCAGAAAGCCTGGCACCCTTTATAAAAGTTTGAGAAAATATTCTTTTTGTTTTCAGGGTCTTAAGGTTTCATCAGATGTTTCTTCTAGCCCCCAGACTGGTTTGAATGTCTGAACAAAGTCCAGGAGAACATTTATAAAGACTCACCCATCAATTACTCCAAATTGCAATTTAAAAGAAATACGGGGAAAAAGTAGATAAAGGTCTATTTTTGATCAGGTATGTATGAAAGTTTCTGTATAACTCCACTAGGGCTGTAATTCCCTGATTTGACAATGTACTATTCGTGATGATATTCTTTCATTGTGACTAGTACCCTGCTTACCAAAGTGCTGCAACACCATCAGTCACTTTGTAAAATATCTGAAGACAAAAAAATTCTAAAACTTTCTTTAAACCGTAACTCTATGAAAGTATGAAGTTGGTGAGTTTGTGTTATAGAGGCTTCTGAAAGCAATTTTAAATTTTTCTATTCACATGGGGATAACTGCTTCTTGAGTTTTACTTCGTATTTTGGATTTAGGAAAATTAAGTAAGGTAAATAAGAACTAAGTGAAAAACTTGGTATGTTGGAACCATGAAAAAATGCAAGTGAGTTCTCTAATCAAGTTTAGCCAAAAGCCAATCACTACAAGATTACTTTTGAATGTGCTGTTCAAATTATCCACAGACCTATCAGTTTTATGAGGCTAAAAAGTTTCTGAGATTCATTTAGAAACAGGTTCTATCATTTAATACCTGGTCACACTGAGGTAAACCACCCTGGCTAAACTACTCCTCCTAGTTCAAATCAGGCCTGAGACTCTTTGCAAAAATGTCACCAAGACTTATCCTAGAATAGAAACCTCCCTCTAGACATGTCTTGAAGTATTGGGTTTACATGGCAAGCTTTTTGTAGCAGGGATGCTTCAGGGGTGGCCTCTGTGAAAGATGCCAGGGGCTGCCCTGTGCTGGACACAGATGGTTCCAGACAGTTCAAACGGACCCACTGCAGGGCACAGATGACCCCATCGGCCAAGTTGGTGTTGTCTCTGTGAAAACGTATTTTAGAAAGGGTAAAACCCTCTATGCAGCAGCTTTGAGATAGATGAGTGAGAAAAATGTGGAACAGCCTTGCAGACTCCAGTCAGTGAAGAAAGAGGAAAGGAGGTGCTTCAGCTGCTGCAGATGAGGTTCCTCTGCAGACAAAGGAGAAGACCATGCTGAATCAGGTTGTTTCCCTGCAGCCCATGGAGGATGATAGCAAAACAGATATCCATTTGGTAGCCTCTGGAGGACCCCACGCTGCAGCAGGTGGAGGTGCTCTGAAGGAAAATGCAGCCTATGGACAGCACAAATAGGAGCAGACTCCTGGAAGGAACTGTGGCCTATGGAAAGGAGCCCACACAGGAGAAGGTTTTCTAGCAGGAACTGTGACCCTGCAGTGGAACTTAAACAGGAGCAGTCCACTCCTGATGGACTGTAGGCTGTGGAGAGGATGCATGCTGGAGGAGTTCTTGAAGAACTTCAGCCTTGGGAATGACCCATGTTGGAGAAGTTTGAGAAGGGCTGTATCCTGTGGGAGGATAATGAAGCAGCGGAAAAGTATGAGGAGGAGGGAGCGGCAAAGATGAACTGTTATTAACTGACTGCAATCCCTATTCCTCATCCCCCCTGTGCTGCTCAAGACAGGAGGAGGTAGAAGAGTCAGAAAGGAAGAAATGAAGTTGAACCTGGGAAGAAGGGGAAGGGGGGTTGATGGAAAGTAGCTCTAGTTTTGTCTTTGTTTCTCACCATCCTACTCTATTTTCAGTTGGCAATAAATTAAATTGATTATCCCCAGGTCAAGCTGTTTGACAGTAGTTGGTAGGCAATCTCCTGTCTTTTTGTCAACCCATGATCTTTTTCATCATATTTTCTCTCCTGTCCTGTTGTGGAGAGAGAGTGGGAGAGCAGTATCTGGCAGCCAGCCAGCCAAGGATAAACCACCACACTAGATCCTTAAAGGATGTTATCTATGAGTAAATGCAGAGCTTAGATGGTTATCTTAAAGTAGATAATTAGCATTTACTTACCTGCAGTTACATGACATGTACCTGTTTTGAGTTGATAATTTTTGTTAGATTAAAATTTTAAGTACCAAGTACCTTTAATTGACTCTAAGTTTATGCTTTTTTGGTGTTTCTGCTGGTGTCATTGATGACATTCTACGTCACTGCTAGCTTTACCTTCTCAAGCAGAGTACATGAAAGACTTGTTAGTGAAAAACATGTTAGCAGTTAACAAATTCTTCCATCTACAGCAATGAGCAATAGCTAAATGAGAGGAGAAGAGTTCAACAGCTGTTGATTCTCATCAGCAGTGCTTGCTAGTGCAAGATTACTGGGTCAAGGAAAACACAGCACCTTTCTTATTTCCAAACTATTGTTATCACTGAAAAGAAAAAGTTCAATTCTATCTATGTTTGTAACTATTTCTGTTTAGCCGATAGGTCTGACAAAATAAATTTTCTACTGTCTAAACCTCTGAACAAATCAACACTACCATTGCCTGAGAAAAAACCAGAAGAACAACTAAATCAGATCCAGACAGGCTGGCTCAGGCTCTTGAGATCCTAAGCTTCTGAGAAACCTGATATGGGTTTTAAGACAAAACTCCCCAGTAGATAACATTTAAGTCATAGTTTTATTGGTAAAAACTAGGAAAGATAGAATAGAAATACATTCCAAGTCTCAAGCACTTATGGCTGCCAGAAGCTGTAATTCCTTTCCTTACACTTTCTTCCAGGAAAAAAAGTTTATGTGAATGAACACAAAAATGGATTGCCTCATTGAAAATTTCAAGATATTAAGAACATTAAAAAAATAATTACACTGGTAATTTTGAACAGCAGCAGGCTAGATACTTACATACATATTGCAAGTATATGGTACTTATATATATATTGCAAAAGTTATAGTCTTCTGTTTAATTCTGCTGGTATTAGCATTAATATGTAGAGCTGAGATTTATTTATTTATTAGCCTAGGACTATATTCTCAAAAAAAAAATCTTTGAAAGACTGAAGATATCCATATAATAATAAATATTAAATACAGATAACCTACTGTTCAAAATCATATTTGCTTGCGGGGAAGAAAAAGGAGGAAAAAAAAAAGGGAAGAGAATTCAAGTCTCTAGATATATTTTGGTTTTAAGGCCCTCTTAAAGTTCTTCACTTTCTTTTTTGAATCAATATTATTTTTTCTGTCAATTATTTTTATGGATAAATAACCTTAAACTTAAAATGCTATTCTATACTATGATTATAAGCATTTTCTGACTTTTCTGACTTTCACTTTCACTCTCCTGATTATTGTTTTTATTTTGAAAAAAAAAAAAATCAAGTTTGGGAATGATCAGAAGTATTTTCTTCATTTTTCTAGATTATTGGATTGATAGAAGATTACCAGTAAGTAACAGGATAAAAAATATTTTTCTCCTTTATTTATATCTTTTTAAATAACGTTTTCTTAAAAAATGGATAGAAAGTCTAATTTTATAACAAGGAGAAAAGGACTTTTTCTGCAAGATGGAAACAATTTCAAAGGCATTTGTGATATAATCAGAAGGTAAATTTCTGTAACTGCTACAGAACTAGCACTTGTTCTCCATGTAGTGAAATGTGGCATTTTATCTTAAATCTATCAAGACTGAAATTCTGTAGCCTCTTTGTTTTCTAATGAAAAAATTGGCTGAGGATCAATGTAAACAAGGTGCAAGTCAGTCTAGGAAGTAGTGGCTATCACTGAGATGAATAAGTAGAAGCTGAAAACATTTTTCTATTGGAACTGTGTTTGCCTTTAGTCAATATAATGTGTAGTTTCTCCCTACTAAAGGGATCTGTAATTAGGTCTGGACATTAGAGAAAGCTGGTATTCTTCAAATCAGGAATTTTGAGAAATACAGGGAGATGAAAACTACCACACAGTTAAGATACATGCTCATGAGCAGTTAATATGAGGAATGTGGAAATGCTCCTCTCAGACCTGCAAACACTACCTTTTATCATATGCTGGAAGAGAAAGGAGAACAAAGAATCATAACCTTTGCCTGAAGTGTTTTCATAACATGCTCTAAGTGGAAGTTGTTGTACCTTATTTGAAGTAAACAGCCATAAACATAATGGAGGTAAATTGATGAGAAATTCATAAAAATTTCCTCCTTAAACTTACCTGAAGTGAATCAGAACTTTTCCTGGAAAAGTTTGTCTTAAGAAGGTTAACATTCAAAGTCAAAATATATTTTCAATTGGTTTATATCTCTATGCTACCTGCAAGTTTGGTTTTGTTAAACTGTGGAGGGAGAACACTACAAATAATTACAGAGAAAGCATTATAAAATGCTTTATACAGACAGACAATCTTAAAATGGGGAAACAAATACAAGGTAATTTCTCACTCCAAATAAGAAAGTAATACCTAGGATTTAAAACTGATCTCAGAGTGACACGTATTTTACAGTGTTAACATAGCACATTTTTCCATGTGCTATTACAGCTCATTCTTTTTACATTTTTAAAAATTGGGAAGAGATGTTTTCAGAGAAAGCGCAATGGCAAAAAATGTGATCTGTTTTAAAAGCATAGCTTATACCATATAGAAAGGGTAATGATTTCTGCGATTGTATGTTGTTCCATCACTCTTCTCTCACCACATAAATCCTCTTGTGACCTTCTGATTTGCTTATAGGTTACAAAAAAAATGTATCAGTCTGCTGAAATCTCACTTAAATTCGAATGGCAAAATAATTGTTGGGAACTGTGCCTTGTGAGGTCACCTCTGTTGGCCATGAGTTGTATTTTCCTTTCGCATGAGTTATCATTCATCTCATTTTGGTGTTGTTTTTGCTCTGTTACCCTCTGTAAGAGGATAACAAGGCCCTTGAAGTGCCAGAGTTGGTGTTGGGTTTTTTTTCTCCACCTGTATTCGACCAAGATTACAATGGCTTGCATGAATTAAATAAATGAATAGACATATCATACAAAAGAAGATGCTAAATACTATTAAATAATATACGGTATCTCATATAAACTGACAAGAATCATACATTAATATACAATTTGGTGGCTGAAATACATAATCTGGTGACTTTGTAAAAAGTGAACTGTGTAAAGCAGCTGGTAGACTAAAACAGCAACACTGGAGCTGATAGAACTTCCCAACAGAGTATATATTCATTTGTTATTTTAATGGAGATACTGTGTAGACTGAATCAGACAGAAAGTAAGAAATATTTCTGTTGTATGAATAGACTTCTAGTTAAAACACATGGGTGACAGGAGAGAATGTGTGAGGTGGATATGACTAAATGGAGAAACTGATTTTTTTCTGACTGTAAATAACTGCTAGAGTCAAGCTGCAACACAAAGAACGGGTAGGCTAGGAAAGAGAGAGGTAAAGGGATCAAGCAAAGGACTGTATAAAGTTTAGATATTTTAATTGCAAAGAGTAAAGATGCACTTGATGGAAATAACCCTTTAATACTGATGTAAAAATGCACTTGATTCTTTCATCCCTCAGAGCCCACGGCTTTCCATTCTAAAGCCTGTTTAGCAGGTATTCTCCATTTCTCTCAGAAAAGTCAGTCATAACTCTTCAGAGTGTTCCAAACAGGGGTCAAGATTCAACCACCCTTTTGCTTTCCAAATGTCATACACTTAGTTTGTTCCTCATTTAGGCTAACTTTGAAGCAATTCAATGAGACAAGAAGAGACACCTCAAAGATGGCATCTCTTCTTACTCTGTGAAAACGGACTACAGGTAGTCTGATGAATCAAACAGTGGACATGCCCTTGCAGCACTGACTTCTTGCAGACTAAATTAATCTGGACATCCCAATTTTGGACTGTGAATGTATATCAAACAAAAGCAATCCTAAATGTCTGGTTTACAGTAGAGAGCCCTTAAATCTTCCAGAACCAATTATGTGTTTACATATGTGGTTACCTGCAAAACTCACTATGTCTTGCCTAATTTTAGTTCCAAGACTCTTAACAAAATTATAAAATATAATCAGTCCCATGAATTCACTACAAAATAATACATCTCCCTTAAGAAGTACTTCTTGGTTTTGGTTTAGTTTGTCATTTATCTATTCTACAATTCTTCTTAAACTCCATTCTCTGCTGTTGAACTGTGTCATCTGCGTGAATCATATAAACCACTTCACTGAATCCTAGATAAAATGAATCTACTGCATTTCTTTCATCTAGAAAGTGAGTTATTTTATCAAAGAACAATACTATGGCTTTATTACTGACCTGGAAGTGTAAGAAATACTAGCTTTATGAAAACAATAGTTAAAATACAAAATTAATCATATGAGTGAAATAAGACAAAATTATGTACTTTTGGAAAGGTGATTTGTAAATTCTTTTTTCAGAAAAGGGTAGAAATAAGGGAGCTAGCAATGCTAAATCAAGCCTTAGATTAAGGTGCTGGAAAATTAAAGACAGGATTCCAATGGGATTTCAAGGTGGGACATGATGACATTATCGCTTTGGTAATGAATAAGAAGTTAGTACTGAAATTTCTGTATACAGACACATCTGAACTTCTAGAAAGATACTGAAAAACTGCTGAGTTAAAATACGAAAATCAGCAAGCTGGAGTATGATGGAAGCAAGCCAAATAAATCTTATTGATATCACAGAATACTTTCCAGGACCGAGGTCTGGCTGGCTGAGAAATCTTCTCACAATAAAGTATGTCAGAAGCCACATATATGGGACTTTTAAATGAGATTCCTCAAAACTTAAAAAGATATGGTTAGTTTTTATTATTGATGAAATAGAAAATCTGATGTCTGAAATGGGTTCTGACTCTTTTCATTGTCCTGACATCTTATTATGTAGCACATAATATATGCAAATTTTCACTATATGCATTTTTAGTGTGAGAGAAAATTGTATTGGATCCTATACCTTTAACAAGGGAATATATGATTCTGTATTTGGGGTTCAGTCAGTTCCCTCTGCCTGAGGCTCCATGTGCTTGTCATATTCCAATCAAGCCTAGTTTGCTCAGATTGAAAAGATAAACTGGACTATACCCTATATATTGTCTACCCCTTGTGTAGAACTTTTCCTCCAGAGCTGGGAGCCTCAGTATTTAATCCTCATCTGCCTAAATATGTTTAGGGAGTCAACGTCTGTATGCTGGAAGATATCCCTAAAAGCTAGAGTAAGACAGGTTTGGGAAAGACATCTGTCAACCAGTTCTTGCTAACCCAGATCCTAAACAAACTTCATGTTAGTGCAAACTAATCAGCAGGCTGTACATAGCTACATGTCTCCTTTTTATGGATGTGCCTCAAGAATCTGGACAAATAAGTATTAACACTGATATGACTCCACACATGAACCTACGCTCCATCATTTTGTGTAAATTGCTTCACACTACCTTTTTAAGTGTTCAAAAATAGCGTGTCTCTGCTAAATGTGTTGTTGAATACTGAATATAATAGAGAATCATAAAAAAATAGGTATCTGCATCATTCAGTTTATAGGCAAGACATTCAGAATAAGACAAAATTCACCTTATGTGCCTCCCAAATAAAATGCCCTTACATGTTTTCACTAAATGCTGTTTCTAGTGTGTCATTAGGTCTTTGGGCATCTGAAATAATTTATAAGCAGTCTTGATGCAGTGAACTAAACAGTATTATCTTGTCAGTCAACAAAAAGGTAGTTATGCCTTTTGGCTACTATTAGGATTGATGTTTGATTTGTACTTCATTTTAATTATTAATAAATTAATACAAGCCTACTAGAGCATATGTAATTAGCATTTTTCTGATTGATTTGTCATTTGAAGTGACCCTGACTATATTGTTAATAATCAGTTTACTTTTAATTGGCTTTTTTTCATTAAAGCATTAAGAGCTTGTGTGGTGGGTTATCCTTGGCTTGCTGCCAGATGCCCACTAAGCTGCTCTGTCACTCCCCTCCTCAACAGGACAGAGAGAGGAAAAAAAATATTAAAAAACTTGTGGGTTGAGATGAAGACAGGAAGGTTGTTTACCAATTACCATCACAGGCAAAACAGACTCAACTTCAGAAACTTTTTAAGTTACTGACCATTAAAAATAGAGTAGGATTGTGAGAAACAATGAAAAACTAAACCCACCTTGCCTCCACCTCTCCCTTCTTCCCAGGCTCAGCTTCACTCTCAACTTCTCTACCTCCTCCCACCATGCAGTGCAGGGGGGTGGGGAATGGCAGTTATGGCCAGTTTGTAACACTTCATCTCTTCCTCTCCCTCCTCACACTTTTCCCCTGCTCCAGCGTGGGATCCCTCCCAAAGGATATAGCCTTTCACAAACTCCTCCAGCATGGGTCATTCCCACCAGCTGCAGTTCTTCAAGAACTATGCCAGCATGGGTCCTTGCCATGGGGTACAGTCCTTCAGTAGTGGACTGCTCCAGCATGGTTCCCCATGAGCTGCAGTTCCCACCAGGAAACCTGCTCCTGTGTGCATTCCTCTTCTCAGGCTGCAGTTCCTGCCAGAAAACTTGCTCCTGCATGGGCCATAGCTTCCTTCAGGGCATCTCCACCTGCTCCAGCATGGGGTCCTCTAAAGGCTGCAATGTAGATATCTGCTTCACTGTGGTCCTCCATGGGCCCTGGCAGTGGCCAAGTTTCTCAGCATGGTCTTCTCCATGGGCTTCAGAGGAAGTTCTGTTCTGGTGCCTGCAGCACCTCATCCTCCTTCTCCTCTGATCTTGGTGACTGCAGGGCTGTTCCTGTCACATGTTCTCGTTCCTCTGACGGTTGATATTTTGAAGTGGTATTTCACCCTTTCTTAAATATGGTTTCACACAACACCATCTGCTTGGGTGATGGGCTCAGCTTTGACCAGCTGTGGATCCATTTTGGAGTTGGCTGGAACTGGCTGTGTCTGTCATGGAGTCAGCCCCTGACCTCTTCTCACACAGGTCACCCTGCAGCCCACCCCACCAAAAACCTTGTCAATTAAACCCAATACAGCTGTACATACCAACCAAGGCATAAGAGTATCTATAACTTCACTACAGTAGCAACAATGTTTCTGGCCATGGTCATCTTTGATTTTTCCAAAATCTGATTAATCAGTCAAATTGAGAGTTTTGACCTCAAAGCTAATTACTAAGTTCTTCTGCCAGTGAATGGTAATCAAAGCACAAGGGGCATTGTGGCAAGGTTATTACATTTAAAGAGAGTTGGTGAATATGAAACAAATATTACATTATTAGGTTTTGATATTAAATAAAGAGCTGGTTGTTATTTAACAAAGGCATATGTATTCTAGTGTGGAATTGTGGCTGTAATGAGATATATATATTCAATGGACACATGACAATGAAGAAATGATACACCACACAGAAGGAAAAATAAAACAGAAAATATTTTAATAAAAATCCACAGCCTTGACATGGCTACAGGTTATTTGTAAAGGATTAAAAAATGATGTAAAAATGTTTTCTGTAGCTGGATTTTTGGTTACTGGGAAATATTTTGAAAACAAAATAAAATATTCCCTGGCCCCAAATGTTCATCATTCATTTTCATATCTTCCTAGAGACATAATCATCTTTATTTGAATGTCAAATTGTGGTTTAGGAACACAAAAAGATACAAGGAACACATTTTAATAAATAGACCTACTCATTTTTTACATTTCACTCATAAAATCCATAATTTGTGCAGTATATTAACAAGTTTACAGAGTACAACCTGCCAGTGAGTGATCATAGCCTCAGTAACTGGGGTTTTTTTTCTGTAGAAGGCTCACTGGGCCACATGCTGCGTGCACTTAACCCAGAGTGAAGTTCTTAGGGAGCTTTAAGTACTTAACCCTTCACTAAGTACTTAATCAGTGCAGAACCACTGCAGTGCCAAGGTGGCACTGCTTTTTTACTACATCTTCCTTCAAAATCAAATGCTGGTCTGTCAGCACTCTCAGTGGACTTCTAATCTATCTTCATTAATTATGTCTCTGCTCAGCCCTTTCAGCATTGTTCTTGACCTCTACTCTCTTTCCTCTTATGATATGGTATGATGGGACCTCAATTTGTCCAGGACCTTTTTTAGAAACAATTATTCAATGGACTCAGTGCTTTAGACTCTTCACCTAGGCTGCAGTATCCCTCCTTGTTTCACCCCTTGAAATTGTTTCTGAAGTTTCTCCAAAGACAACCATTCACAGTTGTTTTCCAGGAAAGAGGTGACCTTCTGTTCCTATCAGAGTGGAGTAGTGCCATAAAGTAACTGTAGACAAACAAATCAAACACTTCTACCATCTATCACAGAGGATGACTGATTCTTCTGGATTTTTTTTTTTCTTGTACCCATTGATATTTGTCCCATTCTCTTACTTCAGAGTTCATCTACATGGTCACATCACTAATACTCCTTTCTCTATCCCTCTGGGGAATATGTACTAGAATATGCATGATCCGTTTCATTTTCTCCACTGAATTCTTATGTTTTTAATCCTAGTTTTTCTTTCAATACTTGCTCTCCTTCAAGTCATCTTCATTCTCCTCAACCAGTATCCATCCCTTGCTATGCAAGATCTAGCTAATTTCCTCTGAGAAAAGACAAAGAGTAATATTATGTGACCTCACCTTTCCTTCTCTTTCCACTTTCTTTATTTCTCTGTCACTTAAGCAGTTTCTCAAAATCTCTTCTTCTCTAATATGTACATGGGCCCTATAGGGACTGTTTTCTAACAGCAAGCAATAAAATATATTTGTAAGGCCACAGCACTGAGGATCTTAACCACATTATGTATGTATGAATACTTTTCACAGTTGATTTGACTTTGGGGTTAGTGTCTCAATAAATCTTTGCTGAACACTGAATCATTTTTCATTTTTTAATAGCAAGTAGGAAAGCAGATTCTTTGAAGTTAAAGGGTCTTACTCATGCATGTTCAGCATCATAACAAAACCAAGAATGGGACAAGTTACTTCATTCACATCATCAGCATTTCACTATCTCATGCTGATATTAGTGTTTACATCAGTGCACAACAAAATGATTGATTAGCAACAAAATATTAATACTTTTCATAAATCACAAAAAAAGGTATGATTTTCACATCTGTTTTATCTATTTAGGATTTTCTAGGCATGTAAATTAGATAGGAAGGAATTAACTTGACTGAACATAGATGTGCCATTTCAAAATGGTCTAGGCTATCATATGACATCTGCCGGCGTATATAAAACAGTCTTCATGGGAGACCTGTGCCCTCCAGAAGCTGTAGCTGCAGCCCTGGTAAGGTATTCAAAAGACCCTAAAAGAACACTAAATATCTACATTTAGACAGCTGAAAGCTGCTTAGCTTTATTTCAGGTTATTTCTACAGTTAAGATCTTTGACAATTTTGTTGCTGTATTGAAAACAAAGTACACTGGCTTAAGTACATGCTTGTGCCTAGATGTGATTACGGTAATATATGTACATTAAGAACAGAAGGGAAAACTTGCAACAAATTGGAGTTAACTACAGGAAAACTGGCCTTATACTTAAAATTTCTTGTCCAAGACAGAACAGGTTGATTGAACTTCTTGAAGTTACAGCATAGAAAGGAGAAAAAATATGTTCTTGATTAAATGTCAGTTCAAGGTGCTCCAAGTCCTTCATCAGCATTGCTCTTTATCTGACAGAATCTCCCTCTGCCTCTATTTCTTTCCCAATAGTGATTTCCTTCTGGCTTGCTGGAATCCAATTCTCATCTAGTCTGTGATTCAACTGTGTTTCTGATGACAGTTTTCATTACCATAATGGACATCCATTTCAGGATTATATGTTAGACATATGCATTTGCCCACAGAACACATGCTGAAGTATGCTGCTACTGACATATGTTTAATTCCAGTAGCTCTAATTCTCTTTCCAGTTCTATGCTGCCAATTTAATTTTTTATAAAATGTAGTCTGATCGTAGGTAATAACATGAGTTTGACTATATTTGTTACCTACTGAGTGCTGAAATTAGCATTATCTTCCCATAATTTATTGCCTAGGCATCTTTCCTGGCCAAGCTTCTTTTGAAACATTAATAAGGATATCAACAATTTGGCTTAAATTATTATGCAATGTAATAATTTTCTTCTCCTTGTGTGTCTCTCCCTTCTCCCCATTCCACTGCCCCAGTTGAAGGTATCAGGACACTCTTCATACCCAGTATATAGCCAAAGTGTTCTGTAAATCCTCCTAAGTCCTTGGTTTCAGGAAGTACTTGGGTTTAATTAGCTTAATCATATTTTGAGTGAGAACTAATGTTTCTGGATTTATAAATTTTACACCTTTTAAGTACTTCTATGATCTCTTGAATGCCAATAAAATGGAAAGGTATGAAATGCCTTATACACATAATGATTATACACATAATAATTTTGAATTTGAAATAAAATGTGGAGAAGAGCAACCACAGTACTTCAGAGCTTTCATCAACTTCTCTTTCTGTGTCCATACTCTAGCAGTACATGCCTACCTCATAGCAGTTATTTCAACACATTCATTTACTTATGTAATATAAAATCCTTCTGACCAAAATAATCTATATTTTAAACCCTAGTATTCTAATATGATTGAGTAAATTATCTTGTTCTTTCTTATGGGATCTGGATTTTTATGTTTCTTTCCCTTCTTGGTATTCTAGGATTGCAGTTTGCCTACTGGCCACTGTTAAGGTTGATGACTCAATTTATATCTTCCATCAAACAGGAACTCATCCAACTGTCTTTATCACTGATTCAGAAAAAAAAAAAAAATTACTTTATCACTGAAGTGTTTTTATTCAGATCTCCAAAATCCAAGCCATTGCTCTGCCAATGTATGTTAAACTGTACCTTTAATTCTTCTACTGCTTATTTTCATATGTGAGGAGTTGTTTTGCACTATGAGGTCCTGGTTCATTATAATTCTTGTAAGCAAGGCACTTAGATTCTATAATGTATTTTTTTAAATTACATTTAAGTTTGTTAAAAGTGTAAATAATATTGTTTTATATATTATAGCTATAGTTATCAGGTATCTTTAACATTATAAGGAAATAGGATGATAGAGTCTTATGCCCCTTCAGATGCTGGGAAGCCCAATTCATGAGGTGTTGAATGGACCTTTGACATTTTTGTCATTGTCTTGTACATTGTGCAGGTCTCATCCATGGAAAAGTTACCCCATCTTGGTCTTTTGAGCTCTTACAAGTATTTTTTAAAGAAGACATTGTTTGCTGTGAAACAGAAAAGATGTTCATGTGAGAATTTATTGCTGCACTTGTAGATAAAGTCAAAGTCGCGCGTAGTGTGGTTGCAGTAACGACTAGGAGCTGCCTACAGACTCCTCTGTTACTGTGGGTGGGCTAAGTTTGTCCTGCAGCCAAGGGCACAGCACAGCGTAGGGCTGATGACACAGCTAGATGTGTAGCACAATACAGGAATACACCTACTCAGGGTTATCTGGATCATTAGTTCCTCATCCAGGGTCATTACAAGAATCTAGCATGTATTTGAATCTGTTATTTACTTCATTTACTGTACATACTCAAATGACAGTCATTATAAGTAACATCAAACAATGTTAAGTCCACACTATATATCTTTTGCTGCCATACTTGAATGTTTCCTAATGTATATATTCTTATCATACACTACTGTAGGTGTTTCTTGAAGGACTGCAGGCATCATGCTTATTGCCTTGATAGCCAAGTACCTATCACTTGTATTCCTAAGAACATCACTTCAGCTGCATACATACAATAGCTGAGCTTCCTCCATTCTCAGCCTTATAACTATTTGTGAATCACAGAACAGCAACATACAATATCACTAGTCCATCACAATGACAAAAGAATGTTAAATGCTTTTATTGCTCATCCTCATGCTGCAGGGAATCTTAATGTTATTAAAATTATACTCTATTTCAGTATGTATTCTACTGCCAGTATTGGCCATACCATTTACACACTGCTTCCCTGCTTTTCAAAGTCCCAATTCACACAATCACAAATCTCAAACAGAACCAGATTTATCTTCTAAGAGCTTTTCATAAAATACAGTAATGTTTAGTAATCAGTAGTATAGTGTATTGGAATGTTCCAGCCAGTTCCTAAAGATTAGACCTATTACATTTGTCAAGAATCTGGCTATGAACAGATACTCACATAGTATCTCAGCTGTATCTGGGACTATTTCACAAGTGATACTTCCCATTTATAATACTTATTTGCAATGTCCATCTGCATTTTTTGTAATTAACAATATTTAAGAGAATAGTTATCAAATTTCTAGCCCATCCAAGTGTACTAACAAGTCAGAAGAGCCTTGGTCGGATGTTAACAAAGGTGAAGAAAGATAGGGACAAATGATGGAAACAGATTGGCAAGACATTCTCCTTCCACCTTAAATGCGCAACTAGACAACAGCACTAATTCTCTGTCCTTTCTCACTATCTCTGTGATGTTTTTACTTGCATTCCTCAGCTAATTAAGAGGTTTTGGCCTTCATAAAGATTCTGATAATCTCAACATCTGGCTATTTTTACCTGCTGTGCTTTACTGTTGCGGTGCAAGAAGCTGTGAAAGTCATCTTACATGTAATTTTTACCTCTCGTGGTACACTATAGGTGACAGAGTTCAAAGTAGTGAAAAGGAGATTTTGATACATATGGAATTCTGGCCCTAAATCTCTATAGTCCTCTCTGGCCCTAACTAAGCTGAAAATACGTAAAAGGAAAATAATCTGTTCTAGTGGTCAGGTTGTCCATCTTCTTATATTACAGATTACATATTATGAAGCCAAAATAGTCATAGTGGTAGTTTAAATTGTTTTTCTAGGCATACTATAGCTGTTATCAGTACTTTATATTTCTATATAAATTAAGGCTTTTGATACATACGACGTGTACTGAATGTACGACGGTTGTGAACATAACACATCAACATGTACCACTGCTACTATATGTATAGTGATTTTTTTTTTAAACACTAGGTTTCTGTTATTGACCTGTGTGATCAACTGTATTTTTAGATACAAATAATGAATATGTCATGTGAATATGTTCTATGTATGCATCAATAAAACATAGGATCTTCATTTTAAGCTAAGGTTGGTTTAGGAAAATTGATGTGTAACCACAGAAAATAATTATTTTTCTTTAACTCAGGATAATATACAGTATCAGAG
This sequence comes from Rhynochetos jubatus, assembly GCA_027574665.1. NCBI lineage: Eukaryota > Metazoa > Chordata > Aves > Eurypygiformes > Rhynochetidae > Rhynochetos > Rhynochetos jubatus. Next base: position 19,053,638 of record CM050652.1, read on the forward strand.
GATCTCTGAGCTCTGCTTTTTGTTCACCTCTGTTCATACTGAAGCAGTTATGACAGTAAACTTACTTTCCTATTTAACTTCTAAAAAAGGAGAAATTTTGGTTCCTTGAAGCAATCAAAACCTATTTGTCTCTGAGCAATGTGGATGTATATGAGAACTTACAGTGTCATTTTATTTGGTCTGTTATGGAGAGTTAACAGCCTTTAAAGACACAAGTTTCTTTGAATCATTTTTTGATGTTTCATTCAGCTAGAGATGAGCATTTATGATTGAAACTTTCTAATCAATTTAAAAATTCTATAATCATACATAAAAGCTATTCCAATTTTAGGAACAAAACCAAGGGATTCCTTTTATATTATTACTAAATAGCAAGTATTTAGTCTTTATTTTTCCCTGCTCTATTAAGATTTTCTATTAAGCTGGAATTTAAAGGTGACTTAGGAAAAAAAAAAAAAGAAAAAGAAGAGAAAAAGAAAAATAATGCATTCTTTCCCTCAATAAAAACTAAACACATTGTAATTTCTGCGGCTATGTTATTGGTTACGACTAATTAGTTGAAACTTGGCCAAAAAAAGATCAATAGATGTTTTCTGGTTCTGAAATTTTCAGCCATTCTTGCAGAAATATCTATTTAAGGGAAAATCAGTACTATTTGCTATTACTTCATTATTGGTTCTGTGTTATTCTATAATTTAGCATATTTCATTCACCCAGCCATACAGAGGAAATAATACCCTGTGACAAGGATTTCCAGTGTCTCAACATCAGCAGTAAACAGTCCAAACAAACTGCTTATCATGAAGTCTGTAGTAGAAGAATAGCAGATCTGCTAAAAGAAAATTGGGATTGGCTGGCAAATAATTTTCCACCCAAGAAAAGAGCTCTACATCAGCTTGTTTTCTCTTACAAATCAGTCATTTTAGTTCTTATTCAGTGAAAATTATTCATTTATGAAGATTTATTCGAAGACATATTCACTACTTAAACCCCAGGTAATATATCAGCTTTGGCTGAGTTGCAGCCCTTTTTTTTTTTAACTGAATGGGTGGTATTTCCTGCTGGATCATGAACAGAGTTTTAGGAAAACTTACAAGCAAGTCTGTTCTAAAGGTGTCTTGCTACCTAGGTTTAGGTACAATTCACATATCTCCATTAAAATAGTGGCCTGTGAATCATGCTAAAATTATGATAATGAGCTAGGGACAATAGGACAAGGGTCAGCGAGTTGTTGATTCCACCTGAAGCCACACATGAAGCCTTGCAGTATTGAAAACTTACCCTGAAGGCTGCCTCCGGTTTGCCTTGAGCAAAACACTATAGGCATACCGCTAGAGTGTTTAAACAAATGAAAGCTGAATTACTGTGTTCTGAGAGTCATTTGTCATCTTATAATCATTGATCAATACAGAACTTATGATGGCGAATAATAAGCCTCCATGGTCCAAAACACAAATGAGTTTGAAATCTGTAACACATTTTTTTCTCTTCATCACACTAGGATGTCTCTGAAAAACGGCACACTTTCAAGAATCCCTGCTAGGACTGAAAAATACAGTAGACAACCTTTGAAGATTTAATAAACTGAAAGCAAAGGTATAAAGCGTGCATATATGAGAACTTCCAGCACTGAAAGGTGTTGTAACAGAGAATTTATACTCTGATAATATGCAGAAAGAATAGGATAGGTACTAAACACTCTCTACTAATCCAGTTACTTTTCAGTCTTCATTTCTTTAGTCATATCAGAAATATATGATTCCATCTGTGAATGAATAGAGCAAAAATGGAGATTGGTTTTTGAAATATTTATAATTTAACTTTGTAGCCAAAGTCCTTTCTAATGAAATCTTATAGTTATTACCATTTATCAAAGAAATTGAAGCAGAAACACTTTCCTTCCATAGGCAGGAGATTATATTAATTTCCATATTAGAGGCAGCATTAAACAAAAAGAATAGGTACTAGTTTCGGATCACCAATGTTCTTTCCATCTCAGTGTGGTTTACTAACAACAGCCTCCTTCCAAGGCAGGTTTCCTTTCCCATACTTCCATCTCTTTTCAATTCCCACTCCTTCTTTTCTTCAGAACAAGTTTTTCATTTGATTCTTTTGCACTGCTTCTTGTTTTTTACTGAGAACGTATATAGTTCTCCTTAGCCTTCCTTCTGTATTTTGATTCTTCAATTTATAGGTTCCTTGACTCAGCTTTGGTGACAGTTTTCATGACAAGAGTAGTGCAGTCTTACCATAACTTCATATCTTTTATTTAACATAGAGACTTGGCAGTTCTTCTGATTACTGGAAATGTGATCTTCACTAATTAATTATTGCTGTCTCTCTGAGTTCATTCATCATGACTACTTATCTATTACATGTCTACCTTTAAATTTTGGAAATTTAACACAAAAACACCAAAACAAAAAAAAGCAAAACAAAGGCTACTTTGTACCAGATTTCTCCACAGGTTTTAATCTAGGTGATGGCTTCAACTTTAACTGCAAAGTGAATTTTGAGTTATCATAGTAGATTGCATTAAAAAAGTTAGTTTTCTCACCTGACTGAAATTTGACCTTTTCCTTTCTTATCCTTTGTCTTTGCTATGACAAAGTAAATGTCAGCTCAGAATGTAATTCCCCAAAAAACAACAGATGCAAAGCATCTAAAAAGAGTTCAGTTCATACAAGCTAACAACACTATGTCCTATCAAAAGGAATTCTGCCTCAAAATCCGTCTAAAATGGACAACAGTAATACACTCAGGTTTTATTTCACAAACTTTTACCTTTTTAGTTTTGAGATGGACTATGAGTTATCCATTTGATTATCTGAGACCCACAGCCTGCACATCAGTTACCGATGAACTTTTAATATATGGTTTAAGAAATGGATGCCCAAGAATTCTGGTGAAACATACCAAAACCAAATCTCAATTACTTTAGTTATACCCTTTATTTTAGCAGTCATGCATGGATAGATGCACTTCTAACACTCTGATAAGAAGTGTGTTAGAGAAGAAAACAGAAATGCACTAACTATTTCATCTAAAGCCGTTCTTTCTTGATGTTAAAGAAATAATTTGATTGTAAGAACAAATAATTTCTATTATTTGATGGTATTTTTTAATGAAAAAATCAATTCTGCATTTGGAAAAAAATCTCCTCCTATTTACATCTCCTTTTTTATCGAAATATAAAATATCTGCATTGGCTGGTTGGCTTACATGCAGCTCATTCTAAAATGTGAAGAGAATGCATTAAGACTAAACATATACTGTTTTGAACATAGTATACATTTGGTAATTTAGTTCAGCAACAGAATTCTAAGTACATCAGGCATACAAGTTGACACTTAAGAGTACCGTAGTAATATATTCTTAGTTTTTCAGATATTTATTCTTTTTCTAACCAGAAATTTTGTCACAGTTGACTTAGAATTCTCTGCAGTTTATTTCTAGAATTATTTCAGATAAACTGGAGCTACTGCTTGACAAATACAGCAACTGCTAAAGAAGCATTAATCACACTCCCATAGGAGTGATCTGACTATCCATACGGTGTACAGACTATCCATATTACCTGTGTAAGGAATTTTAATGCTTGTGACAGCAAGATTAAAAATTGATACAGTACAACTAACCACAATTTCTTGTTTAGTAATGAGTAACAAGACAATGTCTCGCCATGATGATGCTTGAGTGATTTGGTATACTATTTGAAGAAAGTGGCATTTAGAAAGATATTAATACGTATTTTAAACCCTAAATAAATAAATAGATAAATAAAACAATATTGAAAAAGTGAAATTAATGCACTGGATTGATCAGTAGGCATTCAGGTGGCACATGTTGGAAATAGAAATACACTGCTGGACTTTATCTCTTTAGCAACACACACATGCTATGTATTTCTTAATAACACTGTGTGATCTAAGGAAGACTGATGAATGAAATAAATTGCTCAAAAAAGTAAGAAGTAAGTTTGAAAGACTAGAAAACAATTCCATTTTATACAACAATGGACTTCATCTGGAGTTTTCAAATATTGGAAAGTAATACTAATGTATCTCACTGCCAATTTACCTTGCCCATGTTAATAATTTGGAGAAAGATGCAGTCAGAACTACCATGTGTGAGATTATACACACGTTCTTTTTTAAAAAACCAACATCCTAACTAGAAAAGGGGATTAGTGAACATAAAAATGTGGGCTTCAGTGGGTGACTGGAGAAGGAGATCTTTTCTTGTTGCTCATGTCATATGATTCGATGCTGACATCCCGTTACTGATGTTATCTAGTTTCTTTGACCTAAAATTCTTTATCTTTATATGTATAAAATACTACTAATCAGCTTATTATTTTCATATAATAATAAATGACTCCTTGGGAAGTCTTTTACGATAATCAAGTGTAGAAAAGATTGTGTACAGTAAATGAAATTCTTATATTAAAGACTTTCTCTAGGGTGACATGCTTTAGAAGCCTGTCTGTGCTGTTAAACTGGGAATTCAGTATTTATCTTTGATAAATTAGAAGTAATTTGAGCCAAGAGAAATGTAAATTTGTCTCTGCTAGGTAAAAAGAGGAAAAAAGCAGCCTTTAGAGTCTCCTAATCAATGAAAAGTCACAGATGCAAAAATAGAGATTAGAGAAAGACATTAAGTAAAATGAAAAAGAAAGTATCTAAAAGTGAAATGCACAGAAGGGAAAAAAAATAATTTAACCTAAACATTAAAGACCAACTTTTCAAACCATAGTGTCAGTATACGCAAGGTAAAATGTGTAATTTTCAGAATAAAATTATTCCTTCATCTGCTTTTTTGCATAACTACATAACTAATGATACATGCAACAGTAGCATATACAAAGGAAAAAATTATTTGTGCCTAGGAATGACAATTTATATCACATTATCTATATACACACTAAAACTGTGTTTGACAAAAAGTAGTGTCTCCCCATTGGTAGCTGCCAGTGAATGGTTTGGGAGGCTGATTAGATACAGACAAAAGGATGTAAAGGATCTGTCTGGACATGAATATGGTCAGATGCCTTTTTCTGAATCTGATCTTTATTTTTAAATGGGTGTTATGGGTTACTTGCAAAGCTAGAACTTGTTCTACTTTATCCTACTGTACATCAGTATGCAAATTGAATAACAACTGTGTTACAATTAGTAAATCTGATTTTCAGTTTATAAATACACATATTAAGCTAGCAATTGTTTCCAGAATCTTTAAGAAATGCAATGTTAATCAAATGTTCTGTCTCAGGAAATCTACCAGGCTACTATACAGAGAAAAGAGAGAAAGGCTCTGTTATATGTGCATGGTGATTACTGGTTCCTGGGCAATGAGTTCAGGGTGAAGCAATATGTATTTCTGAATTTTCTTCATCAAACTTCTGTAAAGCCTTAACAGATGTGTTCGTAATTAGTTAAAATTAGCGATTGGGTGAAATAATACTAATGGAGGATGTAATCTGTAGTATCTAGAAGTTCCTTTTAGTACAGTTATATTATTCAAGTCTACATAGATGCTTTAGTCTACAGCAGCAGTATGAAAACTAAGAAAATGTGTACCTTCAACGTGTGCTAACACTCCTTTTGTATACTTGTAAATAGTGTTGATATAAACTAAATTATGCTTCATATAATAATAGAAGTGATAAACAGCTTGTGGGGTGAGGAGAAGGAATAGCTGTACATTAACGTTGTTAAGAGTGCTACTATTAATCCAAAAAAAGTGTCAGCTCTTCCATTTTTTTGAAAACTGCTGGCTGGAAGTAAGTGGGTAAAGAAATGTTTTAAAATCTTTTACATACTATATCAATGTTTCTGTTTCCAGGGAAACCACTTTATACCTGCTAACAACAGTTCCACCATTAGGAGACCAGCTGTCAGGGAGGTTGAATATTAAGAATGGGATCAGGGGTGAACTGAGGGAGAAATAAGAAATTAACTATCACTGAAAATGTATATGATCTTGGAAATATAATACTGTGAATATTTATGGAAAGAGGTGATTTTGGACTACTTTTATCCTAGCTTTCATCTTCAGGAGACTCTTTTTGTATGCTGGCTATCTTTGAAGTATGACACACTGTGTACTGTTGTAGAAAAATAAATAATGTAAGTATTAGGACAAAATATGGCTCCCTTGGCTGAAGCGAACACTGAAGGGTTCCCTTAGGCTGTTATGAAAACTGGCACAAACAGTATATTCAGGAGAACTGAATGAATTTAAGAAGGGTTTTCTTTGGAGGCAATAGCTCATGTCCATTTTTACTTGGGACTGTTATTCTTCATGCATCAATAATGAATGAACAGAAAAAGAAATAATAAAGGTGACTGAAATTCTTGCCAGCTCCTGGTGGTTTTTCATGTCTTCATAATTCTTCCATACTGACAACTGTACCAAATCACTGAGATCAATCTTACAAGATGACCTTCCACAAAGTGGTACATTGGAGATGTTATTATGCAGCCAATCATTTAATATTTGTCATTTATAAGTCATTCGTGGAAGTGATGTGTTTCTAGAAACAAAGTTTTTGAAGAAAACCAGCCACAGTTCTCTTCAGGTGAAACATATAGAAAGGGATATACACAAAGAGTAGAGCATAGGTGATACAAGGTAGGATGAGGTGGGAGATGTAGGAGATAGATAAAAATAGTGATAGAGAAACTATTTCCCTATCTCTTTCTGTTAAAAGTAGAGGACAGCTCATCTTCTTCATACACTAGTTGTTGTAAGAGGAGCCTCCCTTCCTCTTTGGATTTTCTTGTTAGTTTATTTCTGAGGGGTTTTTATTGTTTCATTTTTCTTTTTGTTTGTTTGCTTTTTTGTTTTGTTTTTGTTTGCCTTTTTTTTTTTGTTTGTTTGTTTGTGGGTGGCTTTTTTTTAATAAGGAGATGGCTACAACTGGGATGATTCCAGTGTTTAAAAATATGGATGCTTTTCACTATGACTTCTATGTGGATGACTGAACTAGCCACAGTTTGACTGTGCATAGTCAAAGTAGCTTGGCTTCATCCTTCTGTGAAAGGGATACATTCATATTCACAGTAAGTTTGGGAATAGTTAGGCACATACAGATATTATCCTGACTAATATCACTTAACTAAATGCAAGTTGAGAAATATACATTAATTTAAGCTGTCTATGGGTCTTCTGTTCTGCATTTACCCATTCTTAAAATTTAAAGAATTCTTTACACATTAAACATTTAGCATACAGCCATAATTTCTATGTATTTTTATTATTTTGTTTGTCTTGAATCAACTCTTTCAATGGACTCTCAGTTCTTCTGAACAACTCTGACTGCATTTTAACCACACAGTGGGGCAACTTTATGTCAGGTCTCAAGAGAGAAAGAGAGAAGAGAAAGCTAATGGGAGACATTGCTCTCTACAACTACCTGAAAGGAGCTTGCAGAGAGGTAGGTGTTGGTCTCTTTTCTAAAGTTACAAGTGATAGGATGAGAGAAATGGCCTCAAGTTTCACCGGGGAAAGTTCAGACTGGATATTAGGAAAAACGTCTTCATCGAAAGGGTAGTCAGGCCTTGGAACATGCTGCCCAGGGATGTGGTAGAGTCACCGTTCCTGGAGGTAATTATGAGAGAAGTTGATGTAGTGCTTAGGGACATGGTTTAGAGTACACTAGGCAGTGCTTGGTTGACAGTTGGACTTGATGATCTTAAAGGTATTTCCAAACCAAAATAATTCTATGATTCTATGAAAAGCAATCAGAAAGTTAGGGTTCTTCCAGGCAACTTGCTGGTCCAGTCTCCATTCTGCCATTCTCCAGAGAGAGTGAAAAGGCTGATCTTAATCCTGAGCTCACTCGAAGGAATCTAATCTGTTTTTACAAGAATTTAATGGAGAATTCCATGACAAACACTGGTGGGGTCCTGACTCTAGCCAGGTGAAGGAGAGGGACAATAGGGTTTACTGCACCATGTGGATTTGATGGCCTGACACATCAGAACCACACGAGTATAAGGACATGGACATGGGTGCACAGTGTACCCTAGTGTCATTAAGCTATAAAAGAACAGAATCCATTTGTATTTCTTTTGTGACTGGGAAATCCCAATCAACAACACTGGATGCTGAAATAAACCTAACTGGGAATGAGTGGCAAAAGTACCCTGTTGCAACTGACTCAGAGGCTTCATGCATGTCATAGACTGTCTCAGGAGGGGAAATTTTAAAGACCCCGAAGGGTACCAGTGGGCTTTTGGTATTGTTGGCTTGGAGACAGAGGAAATTAAAGGTCTACCTTGTCTGGTCTCTCAGAAGACCCAAGTGATATGCCACAACTGACATCATTGCTAATTAATACATTCTTTTCCATTCCTTTGTTGGCAGAGTGTAGGCTACAGTTTGCTTTCACTTGGAGGGGCGTCCAGTACACCTGGAACCAACTGCCCCACACGTGGAAGCACAACCCTACCATCTGCCTAGGACTGATCCAGACCTCACTGAAACAGGGTGCAGGTCCAGAACACCTGCAACAAATTGACGATGTCATCATTTGGGGCAACACAGCAGATGAATTTTTTGAGAAGGGGAAAAAGATCACCTAAATCCTTCTGAAAACCAGTTTTGCCATAAATCAAAGTAAGGTCAAGAGACATGCACAGGAGATCCTGTTCTTAGGAATAAAATGGCAAGATGGACATCACCAGTTTCCAATGGATGTGATAAGCAAAATAACAACTATGCCCCCACCAACAAGCAAGAAGGAAACACAAGTTTTCTTAGGCATTGTGGGTTTCTGGACAATGCATATTCCAAATTACAGTCAGATTGTAAGCACCCTCTATCATGTGCTGGGAAGAAAAATTATTTCAGTTGGGGCCCTGAGCAACGACAAGCCTTTGAGCAAACTAAACAAGGGATCATTCATGCAGTAGCCCTTGGACCAGTCTGGACAGGGCACAATGTGAAGAATGTGCCTTACACCTCAGCCGGGAAGAATGACCCTACCTGGAGTCTCTGGCAGAAAGAACCAGGAGACACTCGAGGTTGACCTCTAGGATTTTGGAGCAGGGGATACAGAGGATCTGATGCCTGCTATACTCCAACTGAGAAAAAGATAGTGGCAACATATGAAGGATTTTGAGCTGCTTCAGAAGTGGTTGGTATTGGGACCTCAAATGCCAGTGCTGGGCTGGATGTTCAAAGACAGAGTCTCTTCTACACGTCATGCTACTGATGCTACCTGGAGTAAATGGGTCTCACTAGTCACACAAAGAGCTTATATAGGGAACCCCACTCACCCAAGGATCTTGGAAGAGATTGTGGACTGGCCAGAAGGGAAAGATTTCAGAATGTCACCAGAGGAGGAGATGACACATGTTGAGGGCTCCACTGTACAATAAATTGCCAGAAAATGAGAAGCAGTATGCTCTGTTTACTGATGGGTCCTGTATTGTAGGAAAGCATTGGAGATGGAAAGCTGTTGTGTGGAGTCCCACTTGACAAGTTGCAGAGACTGCTGAAGGCCAAGGTGAATCAAGACAGTTTGCAGAGGTGAAAGCCATTCATGTGTCTTTGGACATTGCTGAACGAGAAAAAGGGCCAGCACTTTACCTCTATACTGACTCGTGGATGGTGGAAAATGCCCCGTGGGGGGTCTACAGCAAAGGAAGCAGAGCAACTGGCAGCACAGATTCCCTCATTCAGATCATTGAGAAAGATTTTAAACAGAACTGTCCCCAGTACTGAGCCCTGAAGAACACCACATGTGACCAGTCACCAGCTAGATTTAACTCCATTCACCACAATTCTTTGGGCCCAGCCATTCAGCCAGTCTCCTTGCATTAGGCAAAAAAAGGAAATGTATTTTTAACCTGACTTGCCTGGGGAATAACTGATCAGGGTAGCTGAAAAAGTATTTTTACTGGTACATCTGGGATAACTATCACCATAAGCACAGAAATGGTTTAAAGCTTATCCCAGAGACCATGTGTATATCACCTGTTTATGTGTCTTATTCATCATATTGCCTCAAGTGAAAAAAATTATAGAGATACAGCTTTGCTCATTAAGATAAACACATTTTGCCTTCACTGTTTTCTCTAAGTCTTAGGTGCTCTGTAAATGTATTATGTAAAAATTTTAATACTGTTGACTGAAAGGTCAGTTTAACAACCGTTGTCTGTACTGGTGTGATAACATTCACTACAAATCTCATACACCAATAGCTGCTGCTCAGATCAGTGAAGTGTGATTTTCAGAGGAACACTGAACTTTGCTCTTAAGGGAGAGAAGGAACCATGTGGCGTTATCTTGTAACCTCAGTGTTAAAAAATAAGAGTAAATAAGACGCTTCAAAGATAGCTCTGCATACCCTTGTAATATTATTTTTAAAATCATAGCAATACTAGGTTTAAAACTAACAAAGGCATAGAGATACAGCATATGACACAAAAAGTGCCTTTATGAATCACGTACCCTGAATTTTCTCTCAGCACTGTTTCTCAAGAATGTGCACAACTGGGACAAAACCACCAGTCTTCTGTGAATACTGTATGCCACATCAAATATGAAGAGCTTAATTGAGGGTAACCGGTTCTTCATGCTTTGATTAAATCATTTTTTGGAATGTCTTAGTATTTTAAAATTGATGGCATGTCAAAAAGGTTATTTTTTGTAACTGAGCTTATTCAGCCTGGTTTGACCATTTTCTAGCATGCCTGGAGCCATGTTTCCAGCGCCAGTGTATTTGTAGCATGTGATTATGTTGATTGAGTCACTTTTGAGCACATGAAGAAAATAATTGATAATTCACCAGCTGCTTTTTGAGAACAAATTTGGTTTTATAAGAGGAGAGAAAGAGAGTGATCACACTTCAAAGTCCTGGAGATTTTGAAGTGTGTTCTGGTGCAGCCACAGTGGTTTTCTTGCACAGTCTATTGATTTTATAATTTTCTGTTTTATTATATTTCTGAAAGCAAACTCCAATTATCTCCTTTGTTTCAATAAATAATGGAGATTATTTGAGCTTTCTATGTTGAGTGGTTCCAGAATAAGTTAACTTCATGGTCACAACAATTATTTTTGGTAGTGTTACTTCAAAATATCTATTCTGACAGAAATGCAGATCCATTACATTCTTTAGTGGCCTTTATGGGTAAAGCAGAGTCTTTACTCTTAGGAAAAGGAGTTCTAAATATTATCCTGGTTATCAGAAGAAAATTTCACCAGTCCTTAGTGTCCAGAGAAGTAATGTTCAGTACAGGAAATTTTAGTCTCGTTTAAGTCAGTGATTTGCTTCCTTTTGACATGAACAAGAAGACACTTCACTGCAAGCTGTTATATACAGTGAATTATTATTTTTTTAAAAAACATATTTTGAACATTTGCATTCTTTGTCCGAGATTCCTCCTGTAGTTAATTGCAAATGTTTCATGACAGTTTTGGGGGTTTTTTCAAAGTTTTTCCTTATTAGAAAATATCTTTCCTTTGCAACATAGGTTTAGTAAAATATCTCTGCAAGTTCTTACGAGGAGTTTCTTCTCCTTTGCCAACCCCTGTGCACCATGATTATATCAAAGTATTACCTAGAAATAAGAAATGTTTCTTTCTTTTTAAGAGGTTTTAGGGTTTGTTTGTGGGTTTTTTTCCTCTCCTGTCTCTGCATAGAAATATTTCCATTGGTTAATTTTGTCTAATAGAGTTACTAATTATTAGGAATCCTGCATACGTAAGTCCGAACGTGCGACTATAACCCACATCCTCCCTTTGAAGACAAAACTATACTTTTTCAAGAGTTGTTTTGTCCATAAATTTTGTTTCTCCTTATGGTTCAAAAGCATATTTATAAAATTATCACTTTCCATAACTGAAAAGTTGATAAGCTGCAAAATAAAGACCACAGAATCTGGGGAAAAAAAAAAACAACAACACCAAAACTACTGAAAAAGCAAAAAAGAATTAAAAAAAAAAAAAAAAAAAAGAAGAAGAAGAAAGAAAACCAAAAAAGAAGTTATGTCCTGTGTGTTTTGTATGGAGATTTTTGAATATTTTATTTCTGTCATTGACATCCATAAAATTTGCTCATGGACTACTAACATTCTGTATCACTACCAACTCACAGCAATGCAAGCCACCAAAGACTGCCAGATTAAAGCAATTATCTAATTGCCACAGTCACTTAAAAGTGAAATTAAATGGATTCTGGTCATTAATAATAAACTGTAATAAGACAAACTATCTCTTAAAGATTCATGGAACTCTTATGAAAATAAATTCCTCCCACCCCACCCCCCCACCCCACCCCACCCCCAACTGGTGATCACATAAAAGAAATTGCATCTGGTGAATTCAGAATAAATATTGATCAAATGTCTGAAAAATTATAACACTTACAGTTAATTAACTTGGCAATATTTGAGCAATAATAATAATATACATAAAAAAGACACTCAGAGATAAAATACACTTGATGTAAATATCTTCAATGCTCCATAACCCCTTTTACAGTCATTTCAATTTCAGGCACAATCTCTGCTGAGTTTCCAGTAAGAAAGGATTCCTGCGGTAGAACCTGTCCTATTTTCCACAGTGAACATTTTTGTGAAAAAATTGATTTGGCTTTCCTGTGGTATCTTTGACTTATTTGAAAGCCTCTTTTATACCCAAATTGTCATCTGAGTTTACAGATTCCCTTGAAAACTTCTTATGCCTCACCTATTTGAAACAATGATTTAATATTTATTTAGATTATTTTTGCTATTTTTTCCTCAAGTCTTTGGGATGTATTACTATGTTTTTTACCTTTAATCTACTAGACTTTACAAAAATTTCTATTCCTTCATTTGAAAACATCATTAGCTTTTCCAAGGACGGCTTCTCTCTAATAGCCTCTCATGGTTTCCATGATGTCTTACTTTTCTTACTTTGAAGCAACAGTGCTTAATATGTAATAAGCAATATATATTATCCTTTTATTTATACTATAGTGTTTTTCAATAAACTCAATATATGTAAGGATTTGAACTCCTTTGCTATTGCTTTATCTAATTTTTAACAAGTTCTCACACTTTCAGGTGGTAGAACAGGTGGTACAACTGTGGTGGATTTCTTTGTTGCTCTAACAGGAACCCTATATCTAATTTCATTATTGTTGCTCTTACAAGGTGTCTCTTAGGCCATGGTTCCTGTTGCATATGTAAATAATTCCCTTTATGGTCAGTGATAGCTGTTTGACTAGTCCTGGATAGAAAATTCTCTGTTCTGAAGAAGAGAACTTTTTCCACAAAAATTCTTAAGTCTCTATGTAATCTGAAAGGTTGACTGGTATAGATGTTCTTGTGGGTCAGAAACATGGTAGACTAATTTTGGTGTTACTATTCTTAGTAAAAAAAATATAGACTTTACTTCGAAAATAAATTAAAAAGAAATAAAGAAAAACTGTGTGTTGCTTTAGTTTTCACAGCTACAGCTTCTATTCCCCCAGTAGGAACCCCTGAAAGAGTATGAAGAACAATCTAGGAAAAACTCACTTGAGATTGGTATGAGAACTGGGGGTTTTATTGCATCAGAGAACCATTTTCATTTAATGTATTCTCCTTTAATGTCACCAGTATTAAAGCCTAACTCTAATCGTCTCTTCATGTTCAGCAACAGATTTTCTTATTAAATATATTTTTTTCCAGCTTGAAGTGTCACACAGAGAGCTGCCTGGTGCTGAAGAGATCTTTACATTTTTCTAGACAGGTGGCTAGGGAAGAGGTGAAATGATTCCATAATCAAGCAAATAATGAATTTCCTTGAAAAGTACAATCTCTATGGCTCTTAACACTTCTCTGAACTTCAGTTCTTTAGTATCCTTGACTGGCATTCTTGTTATGTACTGTCCAAAATTCCTGCAACAGTGTGGTTTCCAAAACAAATTAAGCAAACTGCTACCAATACATTGTATGAACCTTTCTTTTCAAATACGTACAGCTTCTTTTCACTGTGTTTGAAACCCAAAGCTGTGGAACATCTAATCTAATTTATTTTGAACACTGAAGAGAAAGATAAAATTTTGGGACATATTTATCCTATTACATTAAAATTAGCCTGCGCTGTATTACCCTTATTAATACAAGAGATACTATAAAATTTTCTAACCTAATGCTCAAGTCAGTAAACATGAGTTCAGTCTTCATTTTACAATATTCAGGTTGGTCTTCCACTACTGTCAACAGTGGAATCCCTTAGTTATTCATGCAGGATAGGAGGAATAGGCTGAGGAATTCCAACTTGTTTTTTATACTTATAAAAGAGATCTATCTGGTTTTTGAGGCTCCAAAACCAAATTGAAAACAGCTTTGTTTTGAATATCTTTGGTATTTTTTTCTTTAAGTGTTCCTCATCAATTCAGAATTCCTTCATCAGGGAAGTGATTCTCTCCCTGTACTCAGCACTGCTGAGGCTGCATCTCAAATCCTCTGTTCAGTTTTGGGCCCCTTACTGCAAGAAAGACATTGAGGTGCTGGAACATGTACAGAGAAGGGCAACCAAACTGGGTAAGGAGCTGGAGCACAAGTCCTGTGAGAAGCAGCTAAGGGAACTGAGGTTGTTTAGCCTGGAGAAGAGGAGGCTCAGGGGAGACATTATCACTCTTTGCATCTGCCTGAAAGGAGGTTGCACAGAGGTTGGTGTTGGTTTCTTCTGCCAAGCAACAAGTCTCTTTCCCCAAGTGACAATAAGACAAGAGGAAATGGCCTCAAGTTGCACCATGGGAGACTTAGATTGGTTATTAGGAAAAATTTCTTCACCAAAAGGATTATCAAGCATTGGCATGGTCTGTCCAGGCAGGTGGTTGAGTCACCGTCCCTGGAGGTATTTGAGATGTGTGGATGAGGTGCTTAGGGAAATGGTTTAGTGGTTGTATTGCCAGTGTTAGGTTGACAGTTGGACTTGATCTTAAAGATATTTTCCAATCTAAAAGATTCTATGATTCTAATTAATTAAAGGTAATTTTTGTTCTGAACATCAAGAATAAGATTATTGTCCACTCATTAGACATCAGGAAGTCTGAAACACTAAAAAGCATATTGCTACCTGCCATAATCATCCAGAACACCTCTGAAATGATCAAAGTCTTTCTTTGAAATGATAATGCAATGTAGTAAGACTGTGACACAACAGAATTAAACAGTTAGTACAATTTAAAGTTTCACAGCTGAGCTGCTCAGGGTTCAGCCTGCAAGTATCTTTGATGTAGTTCTCGAGAGGTATAACATCAATACCTTTGCAGGCATATCAGAATTTAATGAAATTATTTCCTGTCATTCTATTTTATCTTTTTTCATTTACTGCTTTCTTGCTTGCTGTGTATCTGCTCTGATATCTCATTAGGATGTTACTAATAATGGGATTAAATATTTTTCATTCTGATCTTCATAATTTATGAGAAAGAGAAAAAAAAAAGATAATTTATTTTAGCTATTTTCCTAACAATTACTTGTAAGTGGAATGATGTGTTCAGAAGAAAAAAAAAATCAAAGCGTCTTTGTCTCAGAGTTTTGAATACATCATTATATTTGTTCAAAACTAGTAAAAATAGTTCTGTTTGTGGTGTTATTGAATATAAGAACTCTAAAAAAAAAAAAAATTAATAATTGAATAGTTAGCCTTTAGTGCTAATCACTTAACACCGCTCTTCTTTTGCCTCGGTCTTTAATGATATTGACAGACCTGGGTCTGACCAGTCCCCTGAGACAGCAGAACACAAGTGTCTGAACAGTAACTTTCCTTTTGCTGAAATTGTAAGGGAACAGCTGTACCAGCTGAATATTCAGAAGTCCATAGGGCTTGATGGGATTAATCCCAGATTACTGAAGGAGCTGATGGATGTGAGGGCAGGACCCTTCTTGATCATCAACCAAAGATCTTGGGGGTCTGGGGAGATCCCTGGTGACTGAAAGTTCACTAATGTTTTTCCTGTTGGCAAAGAGTATGAGACAAGACCTGGGGAACTACAGTCTTGTTAGTCTAACCTCAGTTCTTGTAAAAGAAGATGAGGAGATGATTCTGCTGGGTGCTATTGAAAGGCATTTAAAGAATAATGCAATCATCAGGCACAGTCAACACAGCAAAGTCTTTATTTTAATTAATTTTATATCCTTCTATGATAAGGTCACCTGCCTCATGGGTGAAGGAAAGATGGTAGGTATGGTTTTTCTGGGTTTTAATAAGGGTTTTGGTATTTTCCCTCAGAGCATCCTTCTGGACAAGTTGTCCTACTGTGGAATAAGCAGGTTAATGGTGCACAGGCTGAAGAACTGGTTGAATGGCAGGTCTCAAAGGGTTGTAGTAAATGGGGGTACACCTGGCTGGTGTTCAGTCACCAGCAGTGTTCCTCAAGGTTCAGTTCTAGGGCCAGTTCTGTTCAATATTTTCATCAGTGATCTGGATGCTGGTGTTGAATACACCATTAGCAAGTTTGCTGATACCAAACTGGGAGGTGCTGTTGACTCTCTTGAGGGACAAGATGCCTTGCAGAGGGATCTAGATAGATTGAAGCACTGGACAATGATTAATGGGATAAAATGTAACAAGTCCAAATGCCAGATTTTGCACTTAGGATGGAGTAATGCTGGCACAAGTAAAAAGTGGGTGGAGAGCAACATTGGAGAAAGGGTTCTGAGGGTGATGGACGGCACAAGGTTCAGTATGAGTCAGCAGGCACTGGTAGGCAAGAGGGCAAATTGCATCCTGGGGTCCATCAAATAGTATAACCAGCCAGTCAAAACTAGTGATTATCCCACTGTGTTCAGCATTGTTGCAGCTTCCCCTTGAGTAGTGTGTGCAATTCTGGGCTCCAGAATTTAAGAAAGAATCTGAGGTTTCTTGAAGGCCTCCAGAGAAGGGGAACAAAGGTGTTGAAAAGGCTGGAAGGAATGTCCTGTGAGGAGCAGCTAAAGACTTAGGGTTTTTTCAGACTGGAGATAAAGAGGATAATGGGCAACCTCATTGCTCTCTACAGCCTCCTAAGGAGAAGCAGACAGGGATGTGCTGATGTCTTTCCTTGTATCCAGTTATAGGACATGTGGGAATGATTCAAATTTTCACCATGGGAGGTTCAGATGGGATATTAGGAAGCATTTCTTTACCAAGAGGGTGCTAAAACACCCTAAACACCCTAAAACCCTGGAACAGGCTTGTTAGAAAGGAGATTGATACGCCGTGCCTGACAGCGTTTTAGAGGTACTTGGACAATGCCCTTAATCATAGAATCATTGAATGGTTTGGGTTAGAAGGGACCTTAAAGATCATCTACTTCCCATCCCCCTGCTGTGGGCAGGGACACCTTCAATTAGGTCAGGTTGCTCAAAGCCCCATCCAGCCTGGTCTTGAACACTTCCAGGGAGGAGGCATCCACAGCTTCCCTGGGTAATCTGATCCAGTGCCTCACAACCTTGCCCATGAAGAATTTCTTCCTTATATCCAATCTAAATCTACCCTCTTTCAGTTTAAAGCCATTACCCCTTGTCCTGTCACTATAGGCCCTTGTAAAATGTCCCTCTCCAGCTTTCTTGAAGGCCCCTTCAGGTACTGGAAGGCTGCTATAAGGTCTCCCCGGAGCCTTCTGTTCTCCATGCTGAAGAAGCCCAATTATAATACTCTTTATCTTTTGATGAGCCCTGATTTTGTCAGACAGTTGGACTAGATGATTGTTGTAGGCCGCTTCCAACAGAACTCCTCTCCTCTCCTCTCCTCTCCTCTCCTCTCCTCTCCTCTCCTCTCCTCTCCTCTCCTCTCCTCTTCTCTCCTCTTCTCTTCTCTCCTCTCCTCTCCTCTTCTCTTCTCTTCTCTTCTCTTCTCTTCTCTTCTCTTCTCTTCTCTTCTCTTCTCTTCTCTTCTCTTCTCTTCTCTTCTCTTCTCTTCTCTTCTCTTCTCTTCTCTTCTCTTCTCTTCTCTTCTCTTCTCTTCTCTTCTCTCTTCTCTTCTCTTCTCTTCTCTTCTCTTCTCTTCTCTTCTCTTCTCTTCTCTTCTCTTCTCTTCTCTTCTCTTCTCTTCTCTTCTCTTCTCTTCTCTTCTCTTCTCTTCTCTTCTCTTCTCTTGTGTGAAGGTGAAGATTTTCCAATATGTTGAAAGTTAGGAACATAGGTATATTTTACAAAGGTAAGGAAGTTAGATGTTTTCTTGTAGTCTCTATTATTCATTCTATTTCCACTACATCTGGCACAAGTTAATAAGAGAAAAGGAAAGAGAACAAGAAAAGATGAGATAACAGAAAAGATGATGCAACTTTAAAGGAGTCTAATTGATACAATATAGTAATAATGTGAATAAGAATGTTGAGTCCTTATGTGGTTTTTCTGCCATCCAAAACACATTAATAGTATGAATTCACTAGTTTGGTTTCTATAATAAGGATATTTTTTAAATTATACAGCATCAGAGTCTTTGTTCCTGACCATTCTCATTAATTTCAGTGGGATATGATTTGCTTTGGTTGTATAAAAATATAATTAATTTGGTAGTGAAACAGAACAGATAGGTGGTAATGTAGATAAAACTTAAATTTAACTTGTTTGACCATAGGGGATAGATGACACAGACTCACCATCTGCATAAACTTTCCCCCAGGCTAAGTACAGTCAAGGTCCTGGAACTCTTCACTGATTAAAACTGGGGCATAGGTACATGGATCATATGCTCTTTTACCCTGCCCTTCACTGCCTGGGAGAAGTCAGTCAATGACAGTTCTGTCATTAGCAGCTTCAAACACTGACAGCTGTAGTGACTCTTGCCTTCTCTGGATCCAAGAGAGCAGCACCCCCAGAAGATTAGGACATTCATATGAGAATAGACATTACATTTCTTCCTAGTATTAACTCAATTTTTATTCAATAACAGTTAAGGGTAGATTTTGGGTTTTATCCAACAGGAAGAGACTAGAGTTCAGGATTTCCATATTTTAGAAAATTTTGGTATCACTGAGCTGCAAACCTAAGTGTACTCTTGTTTTCTCTGCTTTCAAACCTTGCATTCTCTATGTACATCTTCAATAGCAGAAACTGCATATGTTCCAGTACTTTACTTCTTTCTCTATAGAAGTTTGAACCCCTGCATGTTGCGCATCCTTGGTCTTTCTTTCATGCAGAGTAAATGGATTGTAACTTGCTTTCAGCTTCCATTCTGAATATGGAAGATACAGGCAACAAAAGTTAATGCAGTGATGTAGCTTGTACACATTTATTAGGGACCTAAGTAAGTTTTTCACCTGTTTCATAAACAGAAAATATCATCAAGAGTTTGAAAAACAGTCTTTCATGAAGTTTGCAAAGCCAGCAGATTTTTTCATCCTCAAATATTCTCTTGCAGAAATGTGATAGCCATTTGTTGTGGTTTAATCCCAGCCAGCAATGAAATACGACACAGCTGCTTGCTCACGTCCCCCCTCCTGTAGTGGAGGAGGAGAATCAGAGAAAAAGACCAGAAACCTCATGGATTGATATGAGAATAATTTAATAATTGAATATAAAGTAATAAAATAGTGATACTAATACTACTAACAATACTAAGAATACTAATATTACTACTGATAATATGTAATGAAAATAATAGAAAATTTTAAAAATTATATTATTCTCCACCCATTGACTGAAGCCCAGCCAGGTCCCAAGTAGTCAGAGCTGGAGAGCCTGAGCTCAAGAGCCAGGCCAAGCCTGAGAGAGATCGCACGAGAGCCAGAGTGAGCCCCAGCAAGCAATAAAGCTACCAAGAGAGAGCAAGAATGAACAAGAATGCCAACAAAAAAATGACCCCCAGAAACCTCCAACTTACATACTAAGCATGATGTTTTATGGAATTAAATTCTCCTTTGGTCAGTTTGGGTCAGCTGTCCTGGCTGTGTTCTGTCACAGATTCTTTTAGCAAAGAAGTGGGAACACAAACACAGCATAAGAAACTGAGGAAATCCTTGCCTTGGTACAAACACTCCTTAACAATTAAAACCACCAGTGTTATCAATATTCTTCTCAGCACAGATCCAAAACACAGCCTCATACTAGCCACTGTGAAGGAAATTAACTGTGTACCAACTAAAATCAGTACGCCATTCAGAACAGTGCGTATTTTTTTGTTCTCCATGTTAAAGCACAATATTCCATAACCCTCTGCTGTCTTGTGTAGTTTCTAAGCTCTGAAAATCTAAAATATGCCAAGCCGGGACATGCTTTTGCGCTTGCTTTGCTACATACAAGCACAACACAGCAGAGGATCTGGCCCATTTATGCTTACATTTGCCATTCATTAGGCACAATTGTTCTGGATTATTGAGTATAATGTTTTTCTGCCTATCTAGTTATATGTTTCCCCTAGCCACATGTCATACCATTATTAATATTATTCCCCAAAGCAATTCCTGTAGCAAATAATACATCTGGGAATGCTGCTTTGCAGAAAATGAATCAGTATTTCTGGTGATGAAATGACTGAGAATCTTCTGCCAGATTTACTGAATATTGATGAAGCAGTGAGATATCATTCCATGCATGGACAGCAAAAATATGTCCTGTGATAAAAATGTATTTGCAGCTGTGAACTTCTTCCCATTTTCCCAAATTAATTTAATTCAATTCACGAAGCCACTGTAAGTTGGCTATTTTTAATTACTTAGTCCCTGATACCTAGTCTAGCTGAGCGTTTTACTAGTCATAGCAGCTGGGAGGCCAATGTATTGTGCAGTGTCTATCAGAGCACCCACATGGCTCCTGTGAATTGTGCTAGTCAGTAATGGAGCACAATGAAATGTTTTACCAGACAGAGACGACAGGAATGAAGAGTGATTTGGCAGTATGTCCTCCTCAATGGGAAAAACTTCTCCATGAAACTGTAACTTCTGGTGGACTGAGAACACTTGTTTTAGAAAAAGGCATCCAGAGTCTGGGAATTTTTTAGAAACTACAGAAGTTATTACCTCAGAAGGCATACAGTCCTACAGGTTAATTACGTATACTGCCAAAATTGCATGTCTTGTTTCATCATCTGAATGAGCTTCCTTTACCCTATAGACAGTGTCTATTATGTCATCTAAGGGTAAATTAAACAGTCCTCTACTATCAGAGATCTTTTTTGCTGTATGTCTAGACTGTGATCAAGCTTTAGCCTGTCCTTTGATAAATGAAATATTCAACCTTTTTAGTTTCTCTGTATGAAGTAAATTTTACACTGCTTTAGATCATAACAGTTATGTGTGAATAACCAATAATTCTGATTCTGACACACAAGGTAATTAATATGAATGGGTATTGTAGGCATCAGGGTATAAATATGGTCTTTAGTTTTAATCACAATCTTTCATTCTCGTACATTTTTTGCTGACACCAAAGAAGTATGATTAAATCTGTCTGTGAATTGGGTTTGCATGGCATGGTTTTTAGGCAGGGGGCTACAGGGGTAGCTCCTGTGAGAAGATGCCAGAAGCTTCCCCTGTGTTCACTAGAGCCAATGCCAAATGCCTCCAAGATGGACCTGTCGCTGGCCAAGGCCGAGACCATCAGCGATGGTCGTAGCACCTCTGTGATAACATATTTAAGAAGGGGAAAAAGATTGTCTCACAGCAGCAGCCAGAGAAGAGTGAAGTATGTGAGAGAAACAACTCTGCAAACACCAAGGTCAGTGGAGAAGGAGGGGGAGGAGGTGCTCCAGGTGCCAGAGCAGACATTCCCCAGCAGCCTGTGGTGCAGACCATGATGAGGCTGGCTGTGCCTTGCTGCTGTGGAGGGTCATGGTGGAGCAGAGATCCATCTGCAGGTCAGAGAGGAACTGATGCCAGAGCAGGTGGATGCACCAGAAGAAGACTATAGCCTTGTGGAGAGACCACGCTGGAGCAAGTTCCTGGCAGAAGCTATGGACCTGTGGAGAGAGGATCCCAAACTGGAGCAGGTTTGCAGGCAGGACTTGTTACTCTGTGAGGGACCCATGCTGGAGCAGCCCATTCCTGAAGGACTGCACCCTGTGAAAAGGATACACTGGACTAGTTCATGAAGAACTGCACCCCTTGGAAGGACACATGTTGGAGAAGCTCATGGACAACTCTCTCCTGTGGGAGGGATCCCATGATGGAGCAGGGAAAAGCTTGTGAGGAGGAAGTTGTAGCAGAGAAAATGTGTGATGACATGACTGCAACCCCCATTCCCCATTTCCTTGTCCCACTGAGCGGGGAGAAGGTAGAGAATTTGGGAGTGAAGTTGAGCTTGGGCAGAAGGTGTTTTAAGATTTTGTTTCATTTCTCATGATCCTACCCTGATTTGATTGGTAATAAATTAAATTATTTCCCCAAGTTGAGTCTGTTTTGTCCATGACAGTGCTTGGTGAGTGATGTCCCTGTCTCCTTAACCCATGAACCTCTTGTTTTATTTTCTCTCCCCTGTCCAGTTGAAGATAGGGAGGGATAGACTGGCCTGGTGGACACCTGGCATCTAGCCAAGGTCAACCCTGGTGTATGGATGTTCATGAACCTCTCTTACCTCTATTAGCTAACGTACACAGTGTGCATACTGATATGCATACTCTCAGAAAATTTTAAAAGCATATGTGGAAAAAGTTGTAAGTTTCTGAAAGGAGTGCCAATACATATTCTTCTTTGAAAAGCATCTGAAAGGAATAAGATCGATGTACATCTAGACAACAACACTTACATTTCAACCTCTACCACTATTAAATAATTGTCTACAGGGGAGGAAACTTTTCCTGAATCCTATTGTACCCTTAAGATAACATAAAGTGATGTTTTTGTTGCTTAGGTGAAATAATGTTATTTGATGTTTAAACAGGTATGGAAATAAACCACCAACCTTTCAAAATTCAGACCATCTGTCAATGATATGAATTAAATAATTGAATGGTTATCTGTTTGTTATATGTAGAAAGAATTTAGTAATATAACTTCAAATAATTATAAAATTATTTAAGCTTGTCACACTTTGAATATTTTTTTTTCTCTATCTTATTTCTGTCACATTATTATTGTGTATAATACTTAAAAATCAAGAACACTGAAGACAAAGTGTGAGGAGTGGTTGGTACCCCAGAAGGTTGTGGGTTGTGTTCAGGTCCCATTCAGAGTGACCTCTACAAGCTGAGGAAATGAATAAACAGAAAAATCATTAGTATCTACAAAAAAAAAATGCAAGATGCTGCACCTGTGGAGGAATAACTATGTTTACCTGTACAGGTTGGGGACTGACTAGCTGGAAAACAGCCTCCTGAGCTGCATTAGGCAAAGCATTGACAGCAGGTGGTCCTTCCCCTCTTCTCATCACTGGTGAGACACATCTGGAAGTTGTGTCCAGTCCTGGACTCCCCAGTATAAGAGAGACATACATATACCAGAGCAAGGAAATAACAGACCATTAAAGGAGTGGAGTACATGTCATACCTGGCAAAGCTGAGAGGGCTGAGTCTCTTCAGCATGAAGAGGTGGCTCAGGCTGTTTTTACTGATGTGTATAAATACCTGATGGGAGAAATAAAGTAGACAGAGCCAGACTCATCACTGTGGTGACCAGGGAGAACAGAGGACGCAAAGGGCAGGAAATTCCATATAAACATAAAGAAAAAAAAAGCACCAAACCAACAATGTCATTGTTATGAACCGCTGGAACAAGTTGTCCAGAGAGATTGTACAACATCCATCATTGGAGATATTCAAAACATGACTGGACACAGTTCTGAGCAACCTGCTCTAGTGGATCCTGCTTTGAGCGAGGAGTTGGACTATAGGACAAAGGCGCTTTCCAAATTCAGTCATTCTGCAGTTCTGTTATGTATTGTTCTCATTATGTTTAATATACTTGATTGTATTTATTTTCTAGGTTTATAGAGACACACAAAAAGTATCAGTATTCCTGTACTTTCATGTCAAAGAACAATTAATCTACAGAAATGATTTCTAGTAAAATATGACATATATAAAAATACAGGACTTCCTCTGTTTGCTTTGGATGATCATTTCCAGTGTTGCCTCTTACACACCTTAAAGCAAACCAAGATGTAGCAGAAATAACAAGGCTGCTTCTTTTTTTTTTTTTTTCTTTCTCTATTTTTTTCCCCTCCTGTTCTTCTTGCATTGGGCACATAAATTCTAGAGCCAGCTATGCTAAACCAAGTAAATCTAGGTGAGTGCTAGAATGAAAGGATAGCAGTGAAGCTCTTGTAGTTGTGTATGGGAAGGGACAAGTCTTCATTTCCATCCTAAAATTCTATTAAAACAATAAATTAGCAGTGTATCACCACCAGACATGGCACTGATTTAAAGATGAGGTGTTGAATGACTAAAGCCTGACCACTGGCAATGTGATCAGTGCCAGAATTCTGTCCAGAAAACAGGTGTGACAGGCAGGTGAATGAACATGATCTTTAGCTCAAAAAACCATCAGAGCTGATAGCCTTGAGAAAAAGCTTTACTTCAGCCACAAACTATTCACAAATTAAGTTTAGTGCTCCTTAATAAAAACTTCTCTATTATTTAACTTTTTTGTTGTTGCCATCGTCAGCTTTGGTGGGAAGCAGCACATATACTGTAGTATGAAAAATAAGAAAAGTTGAGGAACAGGTGTTTTTCAGATGGTCTGTGAATAGAGTTCTAACAAAAACTAGTGGGAAATAACAAATGTTAGTTAAGGAAGAGGACTATTTTAGTGTATCCTGTATCTTATTCATGTCTCTTCAGAGTTTATGAAGAGTCTGTTCCCTTCAGCAACAAGGAATCATTCAGCTGTTTCTCACACCTCAAACACACCACCAAGAATCCAACTCAACCGAAAGTCTTTCTAGGCATTTGGAAACCATTTTTACATTGTCTAACTGGTAATTAGTTATTTAGTAAGCCCTGTGGTCTTGTGGCATGTCTAGTTAAATGTCTGATATGGAGAGAAGACAGAAGTTAGTAAGATTGTAGACATAATGAAGTCATTTCCTGTATCTTTTATTCAGCTACCCATGTAGGTTCATATCAGTTTCGGGAACTCTTCATTATCTTGTCTCTGCAATTATAACTTCTGTTCTTTCAGTAGAAGTGTTCTTTCTTTACAAGACAGTATTCACTTGCCCTTTCTCTTTGGTGTGGTTGAGTTCTGGTCAGTGGAACCATGAGCTGGAATTCAATGGAGAGTAACCCAAGTTCTTGTCTGTGCCACTTTTTCTATATTCACATGAAACGTGTTGATTGCAAATTACTTCCTTTCAGTCTCCCATATTTCTTCATTTTAATAGGCCCTGTTTGGGTTGCTTGTCTACTTTGTCATTCTGTGCTGAAAGAAAAACTAAAGCAAAATCAACAACTGTGAACTGTCAAATACAAGAAAAGGTTTTTTAACTACCATAAGGAAAGTATATTCTGTTATTCCTCAAAGCTTTCACAGAGATGTTTTCCTATGAACTGCACTTTTAAAAACAACTGCTTTGTTGTTTATTAGAGCAAGTAACTCTGATCGAATCCAGTAATGCAAAATAGTTAATCTCTACTTTTACCATTTTATACTGCTTCACATCGTAGTTTATTATTTTTATTTTTAATGAGTAAAAGTTTTTCCCTTTTTTTTTTTAATCCTAGGATATGAATCTTGGTTTTTAATCATAGGAGTATCTACCAATTCTGACACTGCCCTTTACTTAAATAAAAATCAATCAAGGTATTAATCTAGTTTAAAAACATGAAGAAAAATTTGGCAAGGTTTTTTTAATTATTTTTGACCACAAAACTGCTGTGTTCTTGTTCGTTGATCTGCTGTCATGTCTTCCAAGCTTCTTTGATTGAAAAAAGAAAGTACTTCTTATGGGCAGAAATGAAAATGTATTTATTAGAGCTCTGTCTAAAAACATTTGAGAAGATAGTGGAACCCTCTGGAAATATATTAAGTGGAAATCATGCAATTTAGAAGAAAGACTAAGGACAGAAAAAAGATATGGCACACACGATATTTAATAAAAGTCTGATACTCTGAGACTCACTTGTCCTGCCTATCTTTTGCTAGACACTGTTATTACACTTGACATAAAACCAGTTGGATCCACTTTTAAATCAGCTCAAAAATTACAGCAGTTTTCAGCCCATCGTAAGCTTAGTGTAAGCATACTTTAAAGTGGGAGGTGTAACAGCCTAGTCATCCACTTTTAATCCACTACTGGAAGTAGTATAGAGCCCAAAGGAAGGTCCTCAAGAAGGAACTCAGACAACAGATGAAGGACAGAAACAATCAGTTAACATAAAAAAAATATTCTTCACTAAATAAATACTCAATATTAGATCTCTTAGTCCTCAAGGGACATCTGCAAAACAGCTTCAACTGATAAGCCTGAGAATTGTAATTCATAGCTCCACTTTTTTCTAAAAATCATGGATTCAATAAAACACTGTTTTTATGACCATGACAATGACCCATTGCAATTCCACATGTTGTCTTCTGACAATTCCTCAGTATTCCGTAAGTGTAACTGCTTGTCTATTTTTTCCTATAGGCTTTAACAATGTCACCTCTGCAATGTTAACTCTCCTTAAAAAAAAAAAAAAAAAAAAAAAAATGCCATCTGTGCATTTATTTATAAGCAAAATGCCTAAAACCCACAGTAAAAAAATTTAAAATTGGCAGTCTTCGTAGTCTAGAGGATGTGTCAACTCACCATGAAGTAGAAAATGGTGGCTGGCCATCTGCATTTCTCTTTAGTCTACATCAACTGTATAGATTAGACCTCCAGTGAAGTTTAGACTCTCAAACACATGTAAATATCAATATATAAACCTTTACATATACCATTCCTAATCTCAAAAGTAATCCCATGCTAGAAAGTTGTTTCTTTTACCCAGATAAAGCTAACTTGTACCGTTGTAGATGCTCTTGTGTATCATAGGCATCTTTATGGAGCTGAGATGACCAAGAGACTTTGTTAGTCTTCAGCAGCAAGTGAAGGCCAGAGAGAATAAGGTGAATATTGAAGTCCTATATTTAGGAAAATGAGTAATGCTGAATATGTTCACTTAATATGAAACTTACATTTTATCTCATAAATGAAAAATTGAAGTGCAAACGAAACCTGGTGTACTTGCTGCTTAACACAGGGAATAACCTTCGTCTCAGTTTATCTCAGTCACTCCTGTTTAAGATCTTCTTCAGAACAGAGATGTCTCTGCATTGATGGTTCAAGTACTATCCTGTGGAGTGGAATCCTTGAATGATACACTGAGACAGGAAGCATATTGATGAGTTGTGACATTTGACTGAAGGTTAAAGGATAAAGCTACTAATTTATCTTGGTATGAAGCACAGGGAGAGATTATTGGAATATTAATGAAATGCCTTTAATAGCATTAGCACATTCTGTGGAATGCTGGAGAAGGTGTACGGCAAAAAGTTCTATCTTCCTTTCAAACTCTCTAAACACAAATTCTCATGAGTCCACAAATTCGAATTCACAATGTGCCCTCTGAAAAGTTTACATATTATTATGCAAAATGTACAGCAGATATTACTGATTTATGCATATTAAGAAATAACACTCTCAGTTTTTCAGTCTTAAATTATATTAAGAGATATAATATGAAAAGAAGAAAACTGTTCCAGGAAATTCTAAACCTACATTATGTGGGACCAAAACTAACCTTGACTTTATGGGCAAAAACTTCACAGCCTTTTCATTTTCCAAGAACTGAAGCTCTTTTTTCTTTTTTTTTTTTTTTCTGTCTTTATTTTTGCTTTAGTTGTTAGTTGATACTTCTTAACCTTGATCAGTTTGAAAAAGATCTTTACAGTTATGTGTATTTGTTCAGTGGATTCCTTTATATATCCTTTTGTTTTTTAATGCAGTCAGCATTTCTGTCAGCCCTTACCAAGAAGAAAAGAGCAAAGAAATATAAAGGCTTATAATTAGTAACATATAAAAGAAATTATAATGAGCGTACATAAGGTGAAAATGCAAATCTTTCCTGTGTCTTTGTAGATGAAGGTGTTGGGAATCAGTGGTTAATCCATGGAGATTTCATTAATGAGCAAACAGGACTATAACAATTCAGCAGATATTTAATAAATACCTAAAATATGTGTATACATCTGTTGCTTTCTCTTTTGTGAGTTGTAATTAAAACAGCAATCATATCTGTCTCAGACAGAATTGTTTTGAAGGCAACATATGCACTGACAAAGATAGAAGAGAATGAATCGCTAGGTTTAGAAGATCTGCTCTCTAGGTAGATCTCATGCAGGGAGGGCTAACTTTGCTGCAGTTTGGAGAGTTTTATTCTTCCTTACCTCAGTCACTTCTGCTCCATTATGGTAAGCAACCTGCTGTCACCAATTTGCAAGCTTTTTTCCTTTTATTTTTTCTGGGGGAAAAAAAAAAAATACCACACCAGTTTAGAAACATCCAAACAGAATGTTTCAGCCAGAGTCAAACAGCTACAGAAAAGTAAAATATGGTAGTATCACAGAATGATAAACAGATACACATTTAATACCTAAAGAATAGGAAATAGAAAAGTTCCGTCATGAACGTGCTTCAAGACTATTGATCCAGTGCTTATACTTGCAGTGATTATTAATCACTTAATAATTATTTCTTACCACATTGCAGTCCTTTAAACAGCATCTATATCCCTTTTATATAATTTATGTTCCCTCTGAATTAAGAGTTCTGATTGAGAACTCACCTGTAACAAGAACTGCCAATGTAGAAATTGGTATTTTGAACTACATGAAGAATACATCCTCAGCTACTGCCTCTGCAGTTGCCCCTCAGTTTGATTTAGAACACAAAACTTGAAATTATTATCCAAAAAATGTATTTCAAAAATATCAGCTGAAAATTAAATTTAAAACAGAAGATCCATTACACTGGGAATCTTTCTTTTATCTGTCTGCCAAGATATTATTCTGAAAAGTGCTTCTATATGCACAACTCTAACCAAGAACTCAAACAATTATTTCTGTCAAGAATGTTCCAATTTAAAGTTAGTAATTTAGTGGCAACAAACTTTAGCAAGAAAAAGATCCTTAAGGAAATACTTTGCATATATTTGAGAAAAAGCATTTCTTCCTTTTGTTATCTAGTCGGTCGTTGTGCATGGTTAGCCTTCTGGTGCAGGTAGATGTAGGTTTGCTCTGCCACTGAGCAGAAACTTCCTTCAGCAATGGTTCTGTCACAAAATGATGCATCTTCATCTGGCCTCATTGCATCTTCTACTTCAAGCCTTTTCCTTATAAAAATATCACTGCATCATAATATTTACCTCAGGGTAAATACCTTTAGAACACGTACTGGTGAAAGATCCCCTCTTTATCTTTTTCTCAGGTTTGATGGGGGGTTATTATTTTATTTTCACTCTTGGAACATTTACGTATCCAAGCTAGAATTTACAAAGTTCAGCTGGTTTTCAGTGATCTATTCCAAGAAACTGGTAGTCATAATTTAGCATTTATATAGAAACATATATCTCGAAATCTGATGACTATGAAATGGCTGAAGGGATTTTTATGCCGCAGAAATAGTTGCTTTAGGAAGGAAGCCAAACATGAACAGAAATAAGTTTTAAGAAAATTTAGTTTCAACTCAAAAGAAGTTAAATAAGATCTATTTTAACAACGTTAAATTTAGATTTTGTTACTATTTGTGCTGGGTTTAGTTGGGACAGAGTTAATTCTCTGCACAATAGCTAGTATGAGCCTGTGTTTTGTGTTTGTGGTGAGAAGAGTATAGATAACACTGCTGTTTTTAATTGTTGGTAAGGAGTATTTGTACCTAGAGGACTTTTATGGTTTCTGGTGCTGAGCCTCTGTTTCCAGCTTCTTCTCTAGAGGAATCTGTGAGGGGACATGGTTAGACAGCTAACCCAAGCTGATCCAAGGCTATTGCATTCCATAAAACGCCATGCTTGGTATATAAAATTAGAGGTTGGCCTGGGGGTGGGACAGGCTTGCTCTCTCTGACTCTTGCTCTGGGGCTCTCTCCAGCTCTGGCTCTCACTGATTGGTGACTGGGTGGGCGTTGGTTTGTGCATGGTGAGCAGTTGTATCATTTGTTTTCTTTTCTATTATTTTATTTCATTTAATGTTTCAGCCCATGGTTTCCTTGTCTTTTCCCCTGATTCTCCTTCTCTACTGTTGGAGGGGGGGAGATGAGCGAGCGGCTGTGTGCTACTTATTTGTCATCTGGGACTAAACCACAACACTATTGAAAGCTGTCACTTTACAAAAAATTGTAAATTTCTCTCCCAGGAAGGAACTAACTTCCTCATTTAACCTCTATTTTTAATGAGAACCCATTTCCCATAAATAGCATCAATTATGTCTCCAAAACTTTCTTCCACTTTGATTCTGAAAGCGGCAGCAGGTTTTATCTGCATACATTATCTATGTATATTATTTAGACATATTTCACACTAAAATGTTTCAGTTCCAATAAATCTGAAATGTAGGTTAAAATACAGCTCTGATGTGAATGACAACTGATCTGATTGGCAGCTAAATAGAGTAATAATAGAACAAAATGACAGAGAGCTTACTATAACAAATTTACACAAGGGGACCAAAATAAATATAATGCAGCATAAAAAGAGACAGAGAACAAAGGATTAAGATGGAGAAGGAAATAATAAGTAACATAGTTTTTCTCAATTTCTCCCTTCTCAACACTGTACTGTGTCCAGTTCTGGGCTCCCAGAGCAGAGAGACAGAGACATAGTGGAGAGACCCCAACAAAGGGTGACTAAGATGACAAAGGGACTGAAGCATCTCTCCTGTGAGGAAAGGCTGAGAGAGATGGGACTGGTCAGCCTGGAGAAGAGAAGGCTCAGGCGGACCTCATCAATGCATATAAATAACTGAAGATAGACTGCAGAGCCAGGCTCTTCTCAGCAGTGCCCAGTGACAGGCCCAGAGGCAATGGGCACAAGCTGAAACACAGGAGGGTCCATCTCAATGTCCAGAAATAATGTTATTATATTGAGGATGACTGATCACTGGCATAGATTGCCCAGGGAGGTTGTGGTGTTTCCCATCTTGGAGAAGATGCATTCACTTCCAACCCCAATAATTCTGTGAATCTGTTGTTCTGTGAGTACTGTGTTACCAGCTCATTTGGGACATAATTCTGAACTTTGACTCTGTCTAAGTATCACATCTCCAACATCTTTTTGTTCTGGTTTGAATTAGTCTTCCTTCAGTAATATTTTAAATAAAGCAAACTAATATAGGGTATATGTCTCTCCTGGTTTGTTGCTTGGGCTGGTCACTGGTTCACGTCTTATTTGTTTGTTGGTTTTGGCTTTGGTGTTGGGGTTGGTTTTAGGGTTTCGGCTTTTTTTTTAACTCTTCCTTTGGATGGCTCACAGGTCAATTTTTGTTCATTTCTATTTTCTCTGATGTAAAACATAATTATATAGCTTTTCTGGATTTCTCTTTTGTCTCACTTGTTGCTTTGTATTTTTTTCTAATTGTCTAATCAGAATTATCCTCCTTCTTTCCTTTCTGATTTTAGCATCCATTTGTTAGTTAATAACCTCATTTCATAAAGTCATACACTTGTTTTTCCAATGCAAAAGTTTTGAGGTCATTCTGTCCTCTAATATGTATGAATGTATCTGTTTCTTTCATTACTTTCTGACTTAATGGAATGTTGATTTGAGTCTTTTTTTGTTTATGGTTTTGTTGTTTTTGAGGGTTTTTTCCCAGCTGTATTCAACAGGGAGTTGAAAATATAGACTAAGATCCTGTATTACGTCAGTTGTGAGAAAAGGCCATTTAAGATACGAGAGTTCATATTTTGTCTGATGTCAGTTTGAGATTAGGATGTCTAAATGCAGATGCTTATATATGGAAGTCTTCATATATTTTAGATGTATAAGTTATGGACATAGTCCATGGAAACACATTCCATGCATTAAATTATACATAAACAACAATTCACTTATTCCCAAAATAGATTGTTAAAGGTACCTCAGTTGCTGACCTTTCTTGAACTGAATCTTACGTCTGAGAATCCAGTTATAAGTGTTGAAGACAAAGAAATTTTGTTTGTTGCTCAAAATCAACCACAAGACAAAATCCTTTCAGAGATGAGATTTTATTAATTCTGTGCTTGTGAAACAAATATTTTCTTTTTTTCTTTTCTTTTTTTTTTTTTTACTTATTTTTAATAAGTGGGTCTTTTAAACTCCATGTTTCTTGTGTGCTGAGAGTAACTTCCTGACACAAGTGATCAAAATGCTCTACTGGAGTTGGCAACTTGGAAACAATGAAGAACTGGTCTGAGTTGTGAAGTCTGGGTGCAGCCTTGGCTGCAGTGACCATAAGATGGTGGAGTTCAGGGGAGAAAGTAGCAAACAAAAGAATCCTAAGCTTGGGCTTGAACATAGTATACTTTGGCCTGGTCAGGACTCTGCTTGCAAGAATCCCATGAAAGACAATCCTGGAAAGCTGGTTGATTTTCAAGGATCACGTCCTCCAAACTATAGTATGGTCCATCTTCAAGGGCAGGAAATCTCTTATAAGCAAAGGTGGCAGGACATCTGCATGGATAAACAAGGAATTCCTGAGAAAAACTTCAATATGAAAAGTAACTTATAAGAGTAAGTGGAGTAAGGACAAGTGCTCAAGGAGGAATATAGGGGCTCTAGCCAAACATGCAGAGCTGGAATCAGGAGGACTAAAGCCCACTTGGAATTGAATCTGTGTGTTGCTTTTAGCTGAGGAAGAGTTAATTTTTTCATACTAGCTAGTATGAGGCTATTTTGTGGATTTTATTTGAGAAAGATATTGATAACACACTGATGTTTTAGTATGAGGCTATGTTTTGAATTTGTGCTGAGAAGAATGTTAACAACATAATGATGTGTTTAATTTTTGCCAAGCAATGTTTATATTAAACTAAAGACTTTTTCAGTTCTTCATATAGCTCCTGTCCCTTACAAGAAGCTGGAAGCAGATGCAGATTGTATGAAATTTGTCATAGATTACAAATGCTCTAAATGAGAGTCAACCCTTACATATCATCTGTTATCCAGACTGTATTAATTTCATGTAGCACCTTCAAGAGACATTAAAAAAAAAAAGACAGAATACACTCAGACTTAGTAATGTTGACATCTTCCATTCCATGTACCCATTACCTGATTTTTTTTTCTATATACATCTTCGTTTTACCCTCAGAGTTTTGTTAGTTTTAATATTAATTTCCTTGTGAACTTTTTCATGTTACCTCCTACAGGCCTTTTAATAGTTTCTATTATATGAAGATTTTTTTTTTAATTACTATATTAAATGATTCGAAGTCCTAGCCCTATTAAGGAAACTAATTCCATCCAAGAAGATGAGCCTGTTTTGTTTTGGAAAAGTGCCAAACTCTTTCTGTGAGAGGCTGTTATATCAGACTTCTCAGCAAGAAAGAAGCAAGAAAATCATTGTGTGGCTAAATCTGAGATGAAAATTATCTATTTTGAAAAACAAGTATCTGATAAATACAACAAGAATTTATGACTAAATTTACAGGCAGCACAGATGGTATTTGATGACACTATCTCAAGAGTAAAAGTATTATTTCTTTACATTAAAACATCAACTTTATATGTTTGGGATTATTTGGCAGAATATAACACTCCTCTATGTATACAGTCAGTTCATCTGCAAACTCATTTAGATCTTGATGGCAATCTGGAAGATATTTTAATCCTGTACTGTATTTTCAATTAATTGCATTTGCTTTTCTTAACAAAGCAGGTTAAAGAGCATGAAAGCTGTGTCTAAATACTGAAGGGCAGGAGTTTCTGATCCCAAGCTAAAACATTGAAGTAAATCCACCTTTAATCCTGAATCTGAAATCTTCAGTGTCCATTTTTCATAGATCTTTTTGTTAGACAAACTGATGTTCTTGTTTGAAGAGCAATCTAAACATACCAAAGAATCTTACATGGAAAGTACAGAAATTGATATTGTTATTTCATTAAGAAACCTTACTTTTCTAACTCAAAGTGTGGTTTCAAATATGAAATAGTATATTCTAGCATGTTACATTTCAGCAGTTCATATATGTACTGAAGATCAGATGTAATGTTCAACTTCTTTCCTTGCATCTCCCTTCCTTTTACAACAGAAATGCCACAAACTTAATTAATGTCCAGGTGATATATATCTTCATGCTGAAAGTGAAAATATAAATGGACTGCATTTTTGTTGCTTACAGTTATGGCTAAAACTAAGAATGAATTTTCTCTCTTACAGTTTAAAATGTCTTATTTTCTTATACTGTGTGACTCATAACTTTTGTTTTTATCATGTTATTTAGAAATAGCTAAATAAAATAAAATATTAACATAATAATATATTATTGAGGACACAAGTCAAAACCGATTGACTGTTACTCAATAATACAGGCTATTCAATTTATTAGCCTTTATGAGTTACACATGAATCTTTAGAACAAACAAAAATAAAACAAAGAAAAAGCTTATGAATGTATTTGGAACTCCAGAAAATGTGATGGATTTATACTATAAGGACAGTGTTTCCTTTAGTCCTAGTCTCCTGTTAAAAGTATCAATCATAAAATGTGAATAATATGACCATGAATGAAAAATAGTCAATCTTATGATATTACAATTTTCATAATATCCTTTTATTAAAACTAGTGGAGCAGTCCTTCACAACCATAACTCTTCTACACAGGGATGACATCTCCTAAACTTGTACATGTATTTCCATATTCCCATGGATTAATCCCATTTTATATGAACTATGCATTTCAAATTCTACAGAATATCTTAATGGCTCAAGTGGTATCTCTAAATTATTTTGAGTGCCTTTTTGCATAAGAAATACATTGCACATAAGAGAAACTGTTATCAGCTAGTAGAGGAAGATGAGGGAAGCTTTTTCTTCATATTTCTTAATCTTCTTCATTTTTTTGTGTCAGTAACCTCCATGAGTTTCATCTTTATATTCTTGCTACATTCCCATTAATGTCTATCAAGTGGCATATATTACCTGACATCACTGGTGAGGAGTCAATTTCTACAAATTTTCTTTTGCATATTAGCAATGTCCTCTTGTACACTCTTTAACATTTTAGTTTACAGTCATTGTTACAACATAAGAAATGACATTTAGAGATGATTTTTGGGTTCAGATCACATCTACCTGGACTTCAGCGTTCTATACTTTCTACTTTTGAATCAAATGTTCGGAACTGTTGTCAAAATGATAGAGAATAAAATGGAAGACATCGTTATGAAACTGCAGAAATCCGTCAGGCACCTTTAATTTAAACTTCATAGCTCTTGTTCTCTTCAAAAACATGACTGGAAGTATGGAATATTTTTCACATGAGAAGAAAATTAAATTAACTGGAAATCTCAGGCCTGGAAAAGAGAAGGGAAACTGCTTGCAGTCTATAAAACACAGATTGCATGGAGAAGTCAGAAAAGGGCTTTTCATTCTTAAAACAAACAAAACAAAACAAAACCATTCAGAACCAAAAATCATGATGCATCAAATTCAACTCAGGAAAGTAAAACTAGAAAACAGGAATAAAATGAGCAAGCAAAGTTAAAACAAAATATATAGTTAAGGTTTGGGATTCCTTGTTGATGAAGATCAGTGTTTCGATGTATCAATGTACCAATAATTGTGACCACGGAAGAACCATACCTACTAAATACAAAGGTATTGCCTTTAGCTCAGTTTAGTTTTGCTATTTTGATAGCAAATAAGTTGGAGCAGTGAGAATCCTTTGAAGAAGTATATGTTAAGTAGTCATGAAGAGCACTAGTTGAGATTTTGATCAGACCAGGATCCACTCTTTCTTTGTACCTAGAGAGCTTGACATCATTGTACCACATGTGACATTAAGATGAAGAATTCTAAATTGTGTGCAACTGGTGATACTTCTATTAAGGAACTACTGAGATTTGACATTCCTGTTTTGAAAAACTAGAAATTTCTGAAAGAGATTATGACAGGTAAGAAGTCCAAGACTACTGTCCACAAACTGGATTTGAAACTGCTTTGCCAATGCTGGGCTCTATAGCGCTGTAGTCACTGCACACTTCACTTATATTTTAGAGCTATTTGTGTCTTTGATCTTACAAGAGTTACACAGTGATAGCATTGTTGAATTTGACTGCTTTATACCAGTTATTATACCTCAGTCCAGGCTTGCATATGGTGAAGTAGCAGAAACAGTAAATGATAAAAATAGATACTGCATGCAGACACACATCCATTGGAGGACCTAATCTCATTTCCCTGTTTTTCTCTAAGGTTCACGTGCCTGGGGTATGAAAAAAATTGAAATATTATTAACTGTCTAAAAATGAAGTTGTATCAAAACCTGATATATTTTTTTACCTCTGTTTACTAAGCTGAAACATACAAAGACACACAGAGAGAGATAAAAATTCCCTACGAAGAAACCTTTGCTTTTAACTTCAAATTTTTCTGTAGTTTGCTTTTTCATGAGACAGATATCTGTATTTATTTCCTTAGACAGAATAAGGACTTTGAAGGAAAACTGAAAAAAAAATGGTTTTTATGTTTTAAAAATTTCAAAATTAAAACCATTAAAACTATAATGACATTTTTCTATCTTGAATATTTAGAAGTGATTTAAAGGATATAATTAATTGGTTGTCTTGGGACAGAAAGTAATTAGGAGAGTAATAAGAGCAGAAAGAAATTTTGTTTTAAACATCTGTGTGTAATATTTGGTCTGATACTTGTAGGTTTTATGTGCATTTCTAACACTGAGTGCTCAAAAAATAGAATAATATTGTGTGCTTTTTTTCTACTTTGGCCCAGATACTGTTGTATACCATGAGCCTTTTCACTTCACCTCTTGGGCAAAGCATCATAACATAATAAAACTAATCAAACCAAATAAATGCACCTGGAAGTAACATGTTCAATGAACAGTTACAGCTACATTAAGAAAGTAGGTGTTTATCCTCAATTTAAAAGCTAAATCAAGCTGAAATATCTTCACAACAAAGATGTTCCAAGGAGATCACATATAAACAATAACATGTCTCACTCCTACAGTTCACAAAACAGCAATGGGAAAAAACCCCTGCATCAGTCACATTTCCCTGCAGTGATCAGAAGATCAATATATGCACTTAACAAAAAATGAAAAATAATAAAAGCATCTTCCTTTAATTTAAGTTACAGGTAGTGTGCAGAGCACACCTAACAATTATGTTTTAATTGCTCTGAAACAGTTACACGAAGCATAACTATTAAGCATGCAGAGTTAAAAAAATTAAGCCTCACTGAGATAGTGTAGTGATTTATTTTCCTCTGGCTTAACATTCTTTACCAATTAGATGATGCTCTGTGTACATTAATATTTTGTTTATACACAGTAAGAAAATTCAGTATAATCAGTGTTTATGTTTTGAAATTAACAATTTGTTTGCATGAAGAGAAGTTAGTGTATATACATTTTTGGTAGGCATTTTCTTCATCTTTTTATTTTCTTGTTGATTTTCTTTCAATGCAGTGCATCTCTAATTTCATCTCAGCTATTTGATATTACCGACAATATAAACTTAACCATCATCAGCTTAAAAGCAATAAATTTCTATCTCTCACTTGGCAGTTTTTCCACCTTCAGAGAATTTTTTAATGAGTCTGGTTAAAAAACTTATTTGTTGTTCAAAGTGGTATGTAAAATTAAAGGTCTTTTTAACCACAACTATTATTTCTAGAATAACAGTTCTTTACATAGTTGAACTACCCTTCCAATAAGATACGTTATGGTGGGGAAAGGTAGAGAACGTGAAACGTTTATATTAAATCTCCTTTATACCAGTTTCCCTGTTGCCATATTGTTTACACTACAATCTGTATTTCTATGGTGAGGAAATCTTTGGTGTTTGGAACAAAATTTATGCTAAATTTTCCCTAAGCTTCACCTGATAGAATATTCTGGTTTATAAAAATCATCAAAAAGCTAACAACTTCAATTGTAAATACAGATGTATCTCATTCTCCCAATTTCCTGGGTTTTATTTTTTTAAAGAAAGGATTAGGGTGATTTATTTAATGTAAAT
The DNA here is from genome assembly GCA_027574665.1 of Rhynochetos jubatus. Lineage (NCBI taxonomy): Eukaryota > Metazoa > Chordata > Aves > Eurypygiformes > Rhynochetidae > Rhynochetos > Rhynochetos jubatus. The sequence continues at coordinate 19,091,684 of CM050652.1, forward strand.
TGTTTGTGGACTTAATCTAATATTGAAATTGTTTGAGAGATCTCAGATTCAATCTCTTCAACCTTGACTTAACTTAGGTATATAAATTAGAGAGAAACTGCTTATTTTCTTTATCCGTAACACAAAAGTGAAGGCTAACAGAAAAAGATTCGATGTTAAATGTGTATTTAGTTAAAATGAACAACAATGGTCCCTAAAAGCCTGACAACAGTGTGTTGACTGTGTAAGTTTATTACAAAGGTCCAGTCGTGGAAGGTAATACACGTTAAGGGACAAAACCTAGCCAACTAGCTAACAAGCATGCAAAACTGTGAGTGACAGATCAGTGATTGGTAGCAATCTAGTTTGAAGAAACAGTGAAACAACTGTTTAGAGCTGAAACTATTAAACATCTTGCAAAAGTAGCCTATGCATTTCATGGAAGAGGTCTTTGTGTGTCTTAGTCTATGGAGAACACAGAATAACTGCCAGGCATTCTACATACAGAGAGATAATATGACAGATATCCTTATTTTCTGGTTATTTTTATCTTTCAAACACCTTGGACATATTTTTGTCAAAAATATTTTTTAAAAATAAATTACCAACGTCCAAGATATATGTCACATATTGATTTTGACTTCTCAGAAATATAAACTAAAATCTTTTTTCTTGGAGGGGGGTGGTGGTCATATTTTGTGCACAGTTGGTATGCCATTAACAATCAACACAGTTTGTACCATTCAGGTGCTGGTAATAGCAGCTGATTCTGATATATTTTGTTGATAGATGCCTTTCACTATTCTGATATAATTTCTTTTTATTTCCTTGAGTTATTCTTGTTAAGCAGTTAAGTTAACCTGATATCAGTCATGCCTATAAATGCAAGCTGAAGTGAGTACTAACTTTGAGGTTTTAATAGTTCCTAGCACGAAGCAGCAAGGGGATCTTCAGAGATTTCTTTCACCCTACATTATTCTGTGATTCTGAACAGTAAATGGCAGCTAAATTTGTATTTAAACATACATAACAGATCTACAGCTAAAGGTAGCTATAAGGTCACAGAAGAAAGTAAACTGGAAATCCTAGGCTAGAGTACACTGTCTAATGCTGAAGACTTGCCATAGGCAGGGAGCTCACATCCTGATGGGTGGCCTGCAGGCCTCTCCAAGGCTGTGTGTTACAGGGGTGGGAATTGCAGGGAAGTGAGAAGAAAGTGAGCTGTAGAAGAGGCAGCAGACCTATGGCCATATCAAAGACTAAGTTTTCAGGTGAGGCAGGCATCATCAATAAGGTTTACCTACTTGAGTAGAAAATGAAAACCTTATATTTGGATTTTGGATCCTATAGTGCAATATTTGAATGGAAATTTCAGCCAAATAATAGACTGATTTCATTTGTGATTTGGGTTATGAAAAAGGAAAGTATTGAAGTAAATAGTCAAATATTTCAGAGTCCTGGGACCTTAGTGTCCCAGCTGAGGAAACAGAAATGTGAATGATAATAGTTGGGAATAATATTAGGGATGATTATAGGTTTTTTTCTTTAGACATTGTAGTGAAAACTGTTGATTACTGTTTATGATTGATTACTGCTTCTATACTTATCCACCTCTGTGAATGGTTACATAAACATCCGGACAATATCATATTGTGTGCCAACTGGAGTGGCTTGATTCTCAGTCTCATCCTGAACACCTGGCCAGTGTTCCAGGTGGGATTGGTAATGGGAGCATAACAGTCTGCACGTTCACAAGATTTGTGCCAAAAAGACTTAGGTGTTTGTTACTTGCTATAAAAACATGAGACCCTCAGGTTAACTTCTGAAACCCCACCTATGGGTGGATGTACCCCAGAGGACCTTACCAATTACAACAGTTCTTCAAGGGCCAGTGGCCAAGGGGCTTCCCAGCTGATATGTGAACCCAGATGATGGTGTTGAGGTGGCAATTGGTGATGTACCCTTTTCTTAATCACTGTTTAGCTTTACAGTAATGAACTGGTGCATTGCTATCCTGTTTATCTTTCCTTTCTAATTGATGCATTGTTATTCTGTTTTGTTCTTCTTTTTGGTTGTTACTATGATATATAGTAATTCATATTAATCTTTATGTATTAAGCGGGAATCTGTTTTTACTTGGAATCGCACCATTCAGCAAGACAGACATTTCTTTCAAAATTTTGTATTTAAATGCTTAGGACAGTTAGTTGCTGCAAGGAAGTACATAGATTTTACATACATGATGAAAAAAGCAAGGACTATTTACCCAATATCCGTTTCACAGGCCAGAAATACTAACTGTGACAGTCTATGAAATCGAAGAAAAATACTTACATAAGTGAAAGCTTTTCTGACTGAACAGCAAATTGTATTTGTTGCTTCTGGGTGAATGAGGAAAAAGAGGTATTTAATCCCTGTTTGGGAGAACAGTCTGACCTCATGCATGCCATGAGAATTCTCTACAGTCCTTCATTCTGTTTCTTCTTAGTGAGTGCATTAAAAAGGTGGTCCTTTATACCTTTTTGCACAAAGCACTTTCTAAATTCAAGCTGTTGCTAATGCGATTACTGGCAGTACAAGCACACAAGGGCTGGTTTCTTATCCCCACATTTGAATCCTTTATACGCCCTCCTCTGTTTCATTTACATGCTGCTATATAACTATGTAATTCTTTGCTTCTTTTATCAAGTGTATGAGCACCCTATAGCAAAATCATATGCGACATATACAAATCTTTAGCAGATGAGATCTGAAGTCAGAAACACGAATTATGAACTGGAAACAGAAAATATATATTTTTTCCTCAAATAAAAAGTACTACACCAACAAAAACCCGTGCTTTTTTAAACAGGTAAAGTGTGTGCAGAATCTTTTTTCTTCACATTAACAAGCAAAGAGGAACTGCAAAGGATATGTTCCTAGTCACTTGAAGGACAAATTGGTTGGCTATTGGTTGATTTCTGGTTCTGATATATCTTTGTGAAGCCATGGAATGTTTGAGGGAGATTGTGTTTTGGTTTTTGGCTTTTTTTTTTTCATTGCATATTATATGAAAATATAATTATTATATTTTTTGCTCTCTATTTACTCAGACACATATCTATGAATTAATTTTGTTCAGTTTTCACTTCTTGGTATGTAGTCAAAATTTTTTTAACTGTACTTTTATTTGATCAGTTTGATTAATCACAGAAAAACTATTCAATGTTTTTAAGTGCATAGAAAGTTAAGAGTATTACATACTGATACAATTGCAATTTGCAAGAGATGCCATCTGCAAGCACTGTTTTTCAAACAGCGTAACAAGCTGTTAGCCTTTTGCTCTACACAACAGAAGCGTAACCTCAAAAATAGTAATAACCAGATCTCTCACTAATGAAAAATGTTCTGGTTTGTGACAGAGAAATTCTGTATCCAGACTGAAGATGATAAAGTGAGTCAAGCACATGGTTACCTTGCAGACATAAACTAATTGGGGGGAGGGGGGAAATAAATAAAAACTATATCATTTCTTTCGAACCAACTAAGCAGACACACACTGCTTTCTTGCTGTACACTTTGAAAAGTATGGATTTGTTTTTCTGCCTTTTTTTAATGTTTGCAGATTAATCTGAAGTATCTGAAAGGCAGTCTAACCATAACCTGTTTAGGACTTCAGGACGCAGCTAAGTCATCCTGGATTTTGTTGTCATATCTAAATACTACAGGAGGTATGGCAGGTAAGCAATATTACTATCATCTAAAATGTTTTCGAGGCCTTGAATGTTTTCAGTGACTTTTTTTTCAAGAGAGAAATCCCACAAGATGAAAATTGCTCTTCTACCAAGCAGCTTGGGATGTACTGTGCAGGAGAGAAATGTCAGAGGCTCATCTCATACATAACTCCCATCTTAAGGTTCAGGAAATAAAACATAAGAATAAAAGATAACAATAGCTCAAGTGAGACGCAAGTCAGCATTCAACACTTAATAACATATCAATATTGAATTCAGACATTAACCAGTTGATTTTTAAATACTTTAGGATTAAGTTTTGTTGGCACAAATCAGTGTAGCAATGGATTTAATGAAGAAAGTATTGATTTACAATTGATTGATCCATTACCAAAAGTAACTTCTAAATTTTGTTTTGAGAGTCTGACTTTGGGACACATAAATTTGCATGTCCCCAAATATGGTCTGTAGGCCAGTGGTGGCCTCTTGATTGTGATAATTAATATACAGATTTTTCCTAATTCTTTCAATCACAAATTTAAAATGGGATGCTTCCACTAAAAATAAAAAGATAATTAAAAAAAAAAAAAACCAAAACTGTGAAAATCAATTCCATATTATAATAACTTAAATACCTTAAAGATATTACCATTTATCATCATAAACTCACCACCATAGCAAGAATGTGGAAAATATATCATGCATCTTAACTTGTGGAAGTAATGGCATTTGTACATGTGCCTGTTTACAGAGAACATCTAGTTCACCTAAATGTTTGTAAGCATTACTCATGGGATGTATTCTCCATGATATGTTTGCTATGTTTATTCTATAACTTGATAGAGAAATCTTATTTTGGTTTTACATTATTAATTCTGTCATGAAAAAAATCTCACACATTTTTATGCTGACTTCCTTAATTTTTGCTCCTAAATGGACTTCAAATAATCAATCATTTAAAATAAATATATTTCTTAATATTACAACTGACACAGTATACTTGAGGTCTTACTCTGTTGTTATGCTTATTCATTTTATAAACAATATTTAAAAAAAAATCCTGATCTCTCTTTATACATGATGCATACCTATTATTTCCAAGAGCCTTAATACAAATGATACTAATACCAGAAAAATGAGTGTTCTTTAATTCTGAAAAATGTTTTAATGCATGGAAAATAATGACCTGTGTTTCAACAAGACATAACCTAATCAGCATATTATGTTTAAAAAAATTGATTTATTAATGTGTCAATTTTTTAAAAAGTTGTATTTTTTTATCTAATACTTCAAATAATTTGAATAAAAACTTTTTTAAACCTAACAGCTATTTTATAAGTGTTTAAGTACATAACTATGCAATATTTGTTTGGTAGAATTCCCAAAAAAATTAAAATAACTATTTCCCTATGACATCAGTAAGAATTTTTATGAGATGTTGCATTATTTGAGATTCACAAAGGGTTACTTCTTACATTCACATAGAGAAATATTTTAAAAGGTATCTTGCAGTATTCCTATGGGAAATGTGTTTTTTATTTGAAATTTATTTACTAAAAGAACAAAAAGTTTCAAATCAGTCTATCAAGACCAGTAGAAGGTAGGCTTTTCAAGTTAATTTAGGCCTATGCTCTTCTAAAACTCTAATCCTGATTGTCAGGAAACGTTTCTGTAAGAATAGATCTTTCAAAAATCTATATTTTACTTATAAAATCCATTGTTATTTCCATGGGTTCACATATAACTTAATTGTTTTTAATATTTAAATGACAAATTCTCATATAAATACAATTTTATCTCTACATATTTATTACCAGTGAGGATTCAGTTTTTAATCATCTGTGCTGCGAAGCTTTTGCAAGCATCTTTTCAGTGATTAATCTCCAAGAATAGGTTGATGCTGGATATAAAAGCAAAGTATTGTGTAACAGAGTCATTTGGTTAGACATAGCAAGAAGCATGTTGCGTAGGATTTTAATCACATATATTAAGTGATAGGAAATGAGACTGTCATGGCTTAAACTTGAGTGCAACAACCTGAAAAATGTCTGTGTAACTCTAAGTAGAAAGTAGTAATATTCACAAAGAACTGTATCAATGTGAAGGCTGGAGTACTTCCATGCTGGCAAAGGAATAATTTGTATTGCAATTCTTATTTATTATAATAAATGCTTGGAAGGGGGAATGTCAATAGTTAATATCTACTGTGTATTGCCATAAAAAGATTGGCTTTGAGATCTCATAAGTGATTTGTGTTGGATCTCAATCGCATAAAATTGCAGACATTATTCAGAAACAAATTGAATCACTATAAAACAGCGTTGCAAGGACAAGCATAGCTACATGACAGACCTAGAGGCTACTCCAAAGCTGCCAACATAATTGTCTGAGGAATTTGCCAAGGAGGCAGATGCTGCTGACAGAAAATAATGTTTCACTCCCTGGCATTTGGTTATAGCAATGGTCAAACCTAAGACAAACATAAGTGAAACGGTTCTTCATTTCTACACAACTTTTTCATGCTTACTAAAGGTGAGCACAGTTGTGTTTTCCTAGTTCTGTCTTAGACAAATTCCCACACAAATTTTTCAGCCCTCAGAAGCTGATTTGTACACCAAAAAAGAAAAACAACTTCTCAAACTCTGCTATGAATCTAATGTCACCTGTACTGCAGCACACAAGATACTTTTAAGGAATGACAGCTTGAGAGACAGAACAGTTTTAGCAGAATCACAGTGATCTTTTAAACTTTCAAGTCAGCAGGACAGAGACGATAATTTCATGTTTGTGTTTTTGATATTGTATTCCTTGCAGAATTCCAGAATGACCTCTCTTATACTGTATTGTGTAAACTCTACTGTAGTCAAGATGATAACTTAAGGGAAAAAGTTCTGTTTGTTCTGACACATAATGCTAAAATGACACATCAGACCATGGGAAAGCTGAGTTGGAAGCATGAATATAAGCCATAGGCCTGCCACCCAAAATCCCATTTCAGAATGGACCACATAGCCAGTACACAGCGCCTAAAAGTAAGTTGTTAATCATCCAGCACACAACTGACCTGAACCTTCTGACTTTGAAAATAGGTAGGGCAAAGGCTCAGTGTATGAACTGAGAGACTGCTCAGTGTTGAATGCACAGACAACATGTTCAATAGTGAGAGAAAATTGAGTACAGCTGAGAGCAAAAGACCCACCACAGGTGTAGGGCATTGATTAGACAAAAAAAAACCCAAACAAAACCAAAAAACAGAAAGTGTACCATTGGAAAGGTACAGGATGTTGCCGTTAAGTTGGTCTTCTACTGAAAAGGAAAAAAACAACAGTGAATTTAAGATGGATACAAAAGCAGAAGTCCTGTGTAAACAAAAGTTGTTTATTTATATTTTCATTTGAACTATGAGTTTGGTGAGGCATCCAGAGGAAAGGGCAAGGGCAGTAAAATGTCAAATAAAATGCAATGTCTGTTGTTCACATAGGGCAAATAACCCCAGCTATCCAAAGACTGTGATGAGTACAAAGATCTTGGAGTCATTGCAGATTGTTTTCTGAAAACATTAGCTAAGTGACCATCAGCACTCAAAAAGTCAAACTGGACATCATTACGAAAGAAGAACCAAACAGAAAGTACCATTATGCCACTGTGGAAACCTTGGCTTTTTTCACTATCTTTAGCACAGTATGCAGGTCTCATCCTCCCATCTCAAAAATCATGTTATAGAACTCAAAAAGAATGAAAGGAAATCAAAGACAATTATAAAAGATACACAAGGTTGCTGTATGAGGAGAGATTAAGAGTATCAGTCTTCTTCCTAGGCAAGAGAAAACTTAATAACAATAAGATGTAAATTTCTAAAATCACAGATGGCATTAAAAATATTAAATACACATATTTATTACGTAAACAACTGAGAAAAATGGACAAAGGATTTGGCAGCAGCTTTAGTTGATGTATTATTACAAAAGCTAGAAAATTCTGTGGAACTCACTGATAATGTATGGAGATTCAAAAATGTTCTAAAAATCATGGAGGAACAATCTTTTCAGATGCTGAGGGGTTATAATTCTCTTCTAGCTGTCTGTTTTTTTCTAAGTACATGCCAGAGTCTCAGTTTAGATAGAAGGCTAGACAGGCCTTTGACCTTTTCAGATAGTGTTAACTTCCTGTTCTTTATGCCCTGCTTCTCACACTAGACAATATAAAAGCATCCCAGGACTAGTAGGGTAATATATAGGATATTTTGCACTGCTTTTTCATTATGGTTTTCTAAGACATTGTTAATAGACTGATATGTTGGAAATCACAACTATTGCATTACTGGGTTAAATAAGAGAACAGCATGCCCTGCAAAGCTGCTTGTAGAATGAACTATGACACATGCATATTCTAAAATAAATCTTGAACCAATGTTGCTAGGTAAATTTACCTATGGAGACATTATACTGAGGCCTTACCTCCTTCTCTCTTCTTTTTCATTCAGTAGTATGTGCTCTTGCCTTGCCTCGCCTCACCTTTCTTTTCTCTGACCACAGCTTTGCCAAATTGAAGCAAATCTTCAGTCTTACTGTCTCAGCATGGGGTTATAGCTTCACATATAGTCCTGTCTGCCATCTCAGTGCCATAGGATGTTCAGAATTTAATAAGGCTTCAATTCTTTTGACCATCATGGCCCAGGAAGTGATTCCTAAGGGAAAGTCTTGAGGTGAGCCAAGCGTTACCTTGGGAGTCATTTGTCCTAAGCAGGTTGCTCTGTAAATCCATAAGGGCTCTGCACAGTTATTTGACTCTGGATCTGAGCATTAAAATGGGAAGACAGCTGGCAATAGCTCAAGGCAGCTGTTCTTTTCCCTCTCTCCCTGCTGCCAGGACAGGCGGTCTCTCAAAATGATCTTGTTTGTTAATAAACATACAATAAAATTGCATCCGCTTGGTTACTTTTGGCAAAAATCTAATACTTCTGTCAGTCTTCATCAAACCCCTGCCATTCATAATGTTGCAATAACTAGGGACTGAATTGGCAAGTGCCTCGTTCACTACTTTTGCAAAACAGATCAGGTATATTGGACCAAAGCCTGCTAATGATTCAGTCTATCATCTGAGTATCTGTACTCTTCAAGGCACCGCAGAGAGCTTGGGTTTAGCTAACCCTTTTCTGCTTACTCTTTTGCAGTGTCACCTAGGTGTTAGATTTCCAAACCACTTTGTACAAGCCAACTTGGAATTAGGAAAGTAGACCTCTTACTGGACAATAAGCATTCTTCAGTCTCCCAGATTTTGTCTGTTAAGAATATAATAAGAAATCTCTACTCAGCCTTCACAAACATTTGGTCGAATCTTCTCTAGAAATAAAATGAGATGAAACAGAATCCTGTTATTTTTTTAAATAAAAAATATTGGAACACGCACTTTATTTCTTCAGCTTCCAAATGACTGCTTAATTGTTTAGCACAGTTCTTCTAATAACGTCTCTCTGATGGCTCCTTTTTATATGTCTTTGGAAGCTAAATCTAATTAGAATATCTGTAGAACTGTTTGGCATATGTCTCATAAAAATCTTTAGCCCCGGCTCTCCTCCATACTTAATACTTCCTAATTAACTCTGAAAAGAAAATGAAAAGGAATTGACACACATGTCAGTTTTTCACCCAGACAAACACAGTAGATCTCCACAGAGTACCGTTGAAAACCACACTCACAGAGAACAAATCAATTAGTTTATAAAAATACATTTTTTTACATGACTTACAGGTCCTCAGGTTCTGAAATATTTCTTTCTCCTAATAAATATCCCAGGTAGGTCAATTTAGGTGACACCCTCCATACTGTCCAATAAAGATAAATGTTGTACTCCTAAATCCTTGTATTTATATATTTGTAACAGATTACAATCAGCTTCATCAGAATACATTTATCATGGGCTGCAGGAATGAAAAAGAAGCTAAAATGAGATACTGACTACCGAAGTATCTATTAATGTCTATTCTTTACAAAAACTGAATTTTTTTAAGCTTATACTTTTAAGCTACTACAGAATTCGACTCTTGCTCATGATCAGGAAATTAAGAACATAGTCTCTGAAGTTCCAGTGTCATTGTTAAAAACTGTTTTTCCTCTTGTAGACTGCAAGCTTTTAGGGGCAGTGAATGTATTTCATATGTACATAATGGCTTGCAGCTTTGGTTAACAATTGGAATGGTCTTGGAGAGCTAGCCTTGGTCAACAGCCTGACTCCCACCCAGGCACTCACTCACTTCCTTCCATTCAGCAGAAAGGCACAGAAAATAAGACAAAAAAAATAGATTTGACTGGTGAAAAACAAAAAGACAAATACTAAAACGAGAATTTCCCTCCTCTCTTTCCCAGGCTCAAGTTCACTCCATTCCTACTGTCCTCCACCCCAGACAGTGCAGGAGGGATGGGAAGAATGTGATCAGTACACAGCAGTTCGTCTCCGTAGCTCCTTCCTCCTCACACATCTTCCCTGTTCCACCATGGGTTTGGGATGGCCTGCTGTGAATATTGACACTAGGACCATGAAGGACCTTCTCTTCCTCTCCCTTTGCTGTTACTACTGTTGTTTCTCATTGTTTTTGTTCCCTCTGGCTGTGTGGTGTTTTCTGCCCTTTCTTAAATGTGTTTTCCCAGAGGTGCCACCAGCGTGGCTAGGAAGTTCAACTCTGTCCTAGGGTGGGTGCATTGGAGCCAGATGGAACCAGCTGGAACTGACTGTGTCTGATACAGGGCAATGTCTGCTGCTTCTCACAGAGGCCACCTCTGCTGCCCTCCACTGCCAATAGCTTGCCACAGAGCCTGAATACAGAGGTTTAAGTGACTTTAGTCCCTGGGCATCCGTCTCATTCTTGCTTGCTGTACATAGAGCTCAGTTGTCCATGTTGCATCACGCACCATTTCTTTCTCTACATTTTCCTTTCAATTTTAAAAAAGAACTTGAATTACCAGATACATTTCGTATTGGGATTAAAGGAAAACTACCTTGAGAGGAAAATATCAGATGCAGAATTTTTAATAGTAATGATCATACTGGTTTATATAAATTTGCATACATTTTCACCCAACTTTAAATATAATCAGTGGGCATTCTTTGGGCTATAATATTGCAGGATTGTGTTTTCTAGCAATATTTCAATTTTAGAATACCTAGGGAAGATCAGATTCCACCTTATAAACATCCTGTAGATATTAATCTCTTCAGTTTTTCTATTCTATTATGCTACAGAGGACTCTGTAAAACATGTATTCCTGAAAAAGGAGGGGAGGTAGGAGAGCAGGAGGGTAGGAAGAGTACAAGTGGGCAGGAAGGAAGGAGGAAGGGAAGACAAAGAAAGGGAGTAAGTGCAAGAAGGAAGGAAGAAAAAAATCATAGAAACACTGAGAAAATTTCATTTCTCGGGACCACAAATTTATAGTATAAAGAACTTTACATATATAATGGAAACAAATGTATGTCAGTGTTTCTTGAAATTTCAAGTAAATAAAAACACTAGAGATCAATCTGCAGTCCGGTATGGATTCTGAGACATTTCCCACCTTTCTATGAATTTTGTACCTTTTCTTGTAGACACCTATACCTGAATATTTTAAACAAAACTTTTTTTTTTTTTCTTATAACAAACTCTGTGAAAGTAGAATTCCATACTATTTCTCATGCGACTCCAGATACTCAAAGATAACTGCCCCTATGATCTTTTTGGAAGATGTTTAGTTTTTCATGTTTACTTAAAATTATTTTAAAATAGTAATTTCTGTGCATTGTTTGGTATGAAATTCTATTAGCTAAAACAGTCACTATGTCATGTTTGGAACTGTTTGTGGCCAGGATGCTTTGAAGTCTGCTTGGTACAGCACTCTTCCCTGAAATTCTTTAAACTATTGCATTAAAACAAATGAAACAAAACCCCTCGTTCTGTAAGATAATCCTTTTTCTTATTAAAAATGAATGATGTTTTTTCCTGTCTTTTTAAATCATTTCAAAATTCAGTTCGCTGTGACTACCATATGTGCCCTCCTACTGCTACCCAAAACAGTGTTTCCAACAACAGAAAGCCATGCCTGTATAACTGATTATGTAGAGATGAGGTGAAACTAACTGTACATAAGCAGTGAAATGCAAGAAGCAGATAAAAGAGTATTGTTGAAGTCGTGTACACGATTTTACACTAGTTGATAGTTCACAGTTTGGCTTTTTATAATTGTATGGCTTCTTTGATACACTTCTGCTTCTCTCTCCATCTCAGCCTTGTGATTATCATGTTAGCTACCAGTAGCAATCATCATTTGTATAAAAATTGTGTTCCTGTTAATCAAATTTATCAATAATTTGTTAATATCAATACTATGAGATCATCTTTAGGTCAATTTCTATCAGCAGTTAAACTAGTTGAAAATCAGAGCAAATAATCTGAAAATTAAATAACAAAATCAACTGCCAGTATAAGAGGATGAGACTAGAATATAATATTTTTCTGAACCCCTCTGTTTTTATTTGCTTTTTTTTTTTTTCATTTATTCATCCTGAACATGAGGAAATACTTCTTCAGTGTGAGGGTGCCAGAGCACTGGGACAGGCTGCCCAGAGAGGTGGGGGAGTCTCCTTCCCTGGAGACTTTCAAAAGCTGCCTGGACTTGTTCCTGTGTGATCTGCACTAGGTGATCTTGCTATGGCAGCGGGGTTGGACTTCATGGTCTCTAGAGGTCCCTTCCAGCCCCTAATACTGTGAATCTGTAAATCTTTTGGTTCTGATTATTTATAATATCAAATAAATAATAAAACCAATATTAAACCTGCAACTTGGTAACAAACTTAAACATCTGAAAACACAGGTCAGTCTTGAAAAAGGCTCAAATTGATGCAAATGGCTGTTATATCCAGAGAAATGGGAGGGATATAGTGTCTGTCTACAGAAGCATCAATCATACTTACAGCAATTCAATGTTTTGCTAATCATCCTGAAATTGTTGAATGGCTCCTACTTTTGCTATTATCCTGGGGTAATACTCACGTGGGAAGGAGATGGTGTTGGTGAGAGTAGGTAGAATGAGCAGGAACAAGTTGATACCCAGGTCTTTGAATGATGAAGCTGTCCTTCCATGTTATTGTTTGTGCTTCCTGTGGACCTGTTGCAAGTACTCCTTTGGGGTATCTGCAGTAGTTCATTAACAAAAGGGATCTTGTAAGAAAATGAATTTATTTTTTTTTAAACCCACATTATTAAAATACTCCTCCTATACATGTCCTCTGACACTCCTATAAAGAGAAAAGATAAGGTCTTCCATATATCTTTCTGTGTCAAGAAACTGTAGAGGATTGCACAGGGCTTTTAGGGGGAAGCAGTCACTACGCCAGTGTCTCATCACACCTCAAGGGGAAATTTTAGCCTTACAAGGAGAGTACAGTGTGTTCCTTGCTTCTAATAGTTTAAGCTGCAAAAAAGAGGAATCAGCACAACTAGCCTGTGTCTGATAAAACACAAGAAGATAGACTGATAACTTTTCTGTCACATAATCATAGTTTGGTACCACATGTTTAAGAAATCAAAGAACTGCTTTCTTATCCTACCAAAAAGATGGCATTATAAACCATTTCTAACAATACTTAGTACTCACTCACTTGTTTCTAAAGGTGAAGAAGAACCCTTTGCTGCTTGTACAAATTTCTGGAGGAGAACTGTACATTAATCATATTTCAAACAGCTTGGATTTATTTTATTATGAGGGTCTGAGAACTCACTGGTGTTAGATAAAGGACTCCAAATCCTCATTTGCCCTGTCTATTCTATAATCAGGAAAAAACCTCCAAAAATTACCATAATGAAATTTCAAGATAATGCATCCTGCTCACATCCATGAACACATGCACTGTAGGTTTTAAGTGGTAACCTTCTTTTGTTTTGATCTGTCTGATAAATGTATTTCTGTGTTTCAGAAAGAAGGTTTCCTGAGGTATCACTAATAAATTCATCAGTCACTATAGTACACCAATAAGCCTAATGGCTGTGCTGATGTATGGCAAAAATCTGTCATCAACATAATGTCTTCCCAAAATATACTGACACTATTCATCAAGAATTTTTGTTGAAGTTATACAGTGTGCTTGACCTTTTTGAAAGAAAGAAAAAAGAATAATTTTGGACGTATGTGGGAGTAAAGATAAAATAATATAGTCTGAAAAAAAATATAAATGAACAATATGGTAAATGATAATAACAGTCACCTTGTGTTTATATGGAGCTTTTTTCTTCTTGCTCAGCTAGAAATCACAGTCCTTCCAAACTTTACACAGTTTCTATATGTAAGATGCTTCATCTTTGCCCAGATAAATCACACAGCATCAAACCAAGTCCTTGTCTTAAATGAAATTATAAATAACATAAATATAGTTATGAATTAATAAATAAATAACACATTCCACTTTTTAGCTTTATTAGCATTGGGTTAACTGGATAATTTAGCCCTGATGTTACAGTTGGGTCTGCAACATTCCTACCTTTGCACTTTCTGATTCTTTATTTGTCACCCTTGTTCTTGCCTTTATACCCCTTGCACTGTCACAGTTTTACTTTTTTCTTCTATTTGTAGTCCAACCCCACCAATTCCTTTATCTTAGTATCAAAGTCCCTCTCTTTCTGGTGAGTTCTTTCAGCTTGCATAGTGAAAACTTCTGGGAATACACACAATTCATTCAAAATGGCAATAGCTAGAATAAAGATATTTTCCTCTCTAGTTCTATCAACTCCTTAGGAAAAAGGAAGGTAGTTGTACAGCTTCTATCATCACTCTGCATGGACAAAATGGTTTAAAATCTTTTGTATATTTTCTTACTTAGAAGGTAAGCAAGAAGATACTGAAAAGAAAAGCCAAGAAAATCCAAAGGCAAGTAACAAAACCAAAGGAAGTAAATAAAAAGCAAGGAAGTAAAATTAGTGTTGGGAGAAAAATATTAACATTAGGAATGTGTAAAATCAGTAATGTTATATAAAACCTGCCATTTTCTATGGATGCTTATTTTTGTTTTATTAAAGCAAACAATAGTTATGCAATGGTTATTAAATCTAACCCAAGCCACAATATCTATTAAAACCTATTGGCAGCTCTTACAATCATACAATAAAAATATATACTAACAAAGTAAATTCTTCATGGCATCTATTCCAGATAGAGGAATGTTACAGTCAGTGATTGGACCTATCTATGTTGATGGTCTTTAGGCTTTGGGTATCATGAGGTGTAAGTAGAACATATTAACCTAGTAAATCCCACAGTGAACATCTCTTAGCTGGATTCCTGTGATGTGACATTTTCAGATCTCAAAACTTAACTTCTGCCGAGGAGTCCTGCCTTCCATAACATCCTTATAGGCTGAAAATACCATTTTCTGGAAAAAATATATGGGTATCAAAAATTCTATTGTATTTTAATTTTAAATGTTGTTTTGTTTTGTGGGGTTTTTTTTAGTTAATTTCTATACATTCAATTCAAATCCAGTTTAAGGTAAGATAAATTTCAGCAATCTTGAGGTAGGCTCCACTTTATATGTTCTGTTAATTCAGTAAAGCTAATTAACTTGGTTCTTCTTTTACATTTTACATTCAGTTTGTTTGAATTTAATGGTTATGTTTGGTAAGAATACACATAAAGAGATAAATGGGTCACTGTATTCATGACTGCTCATTATTTTAATATCCATGTTGAACAGATCCTATTACAATTAAAATACTTTTATGCCATCTTAGTAGTTATTGACTGAAACATGCAATATGTTCTTTGATTCTCTCTGTTAAGTAATTGAGGATGACAAGCACTTTTGTAATCATGTTTTTAATCAATCAGTTCTTCTTCCAGTGTTTATCAATACTTTTTCTTTGTTGTGAAAGTTTCTGCAAGTTATTTATACATTCCTTTCTCTCTTTCCTTCTACTTCCATAATTATTCTTAGTATTTGTTCTCTTTCCTCTTTTACTACATGCAAACTTACCATCACAGATTTTATTTATTTTCTGTTATTTTTGTCTACCTCATCAGATTCAGAATTGCTTTTCTTTATGATCTGACCTTGGAGTAGCATATCTCTTTCATATCAGTCACAAAACTCTGTTGTAATGGTTCCCAATACAGAGTCTAGTAAAACAATCCATTACATCAGGTCACAATTTTCCCAGCACTAATATTCTCAGAAAGGATCAAATAAACAACTAGCAATATTTTGCAGCAAATCTTAAAGTCCATTGAAGAACATGAGAGTTCATAAAACAAAATGAAACAAAAATATTGTCATTCTACCTAATATTTAGATAATAATTTAAATTTATTTTATCAGGATTATTAAATAATTTACTTTTCTTTATTAGATTCACAGAAAAAAAAACAACCTTTCAAAGAAAGGAAAACATAACATGTCCCAATTTTATGCCAGCTGTAACCAAAACCTAGCCTAGAGCATACTGGCCTCTTTGCAGGTATAAATTGCATTGCTAATAGCAACACCTGCCATTCTTCACTTAGATGTGAATGCAAATGAAAAAATATTCCCAATTTGCATTTGTAACTATCTAAGTCCATTCAAAATTTCTCGGTACAAGCTTATTTTCTCAAGTTGTTTTCCACTGCCATACTTTTCAGCGAAAACCTTTTGCATTCTCCTCAATACCCTTTCCCAAAAAAAACCCTCAAGACTAGACCCAGGTTTTGCTTTACTTTAAGTACAGACTAAAGTCTTAGAAATAAATTCCCATTAACATTTTTTTAAGTCTTTTATGTTTTTCTTCAAAAAGTAATGCTATCTGGAATTTATGGCAGAGTGTATGGATTTCTGTGTTAATACAAAGCCGGTTGTTACCTATTTATATTTATGCTTGTCTTCCCATACTGACTGTATGAAGACAAATTGAGTTTTATGATCGCTTGAGCTGGCACGATTTGAAATTCATGATGATCATAACACATCCTTAGGTCCTCTTCATCAAGTCCATGATCAAGGAGAAGTTTCTGATCATACCTGAGATGAAGAAATGTATCTGTAATAGACACATCTTCTCAGGAGGATACATTCTAAAGGCCAGACTGCTGCAGACAAAGAAAGCATGTTTGGGTTGTGCTTATTGTGCCATTTCTTATCTTCTCTGTACAAAGACAAGATATTTTCTTGTTTGTTTTTAACTATATCTATAAAGTAGCAGATATATCGATATAGCTAATTTAATGAATTTTAGGTGTCAGAAAGAAAAATTAGAAGTTATAAATATTTTCAAGTGTTGAGGAAAAGGTGGTTTAAATTATTGCTCTCTGGAGCTAGAAAAAATATTGTTTCCTTCATTTCCATTAGTAATAGGATATAACTATAACATAGTTTGGATATAACTTATCTAAAACTCATGAGGCAATCAGAGCTCACAGGAAAATAAACTTAATACATCTTCTGTATTTTACACTGAAGATTAGAAAAGAACTCAAAATGTTTAAACACATTGGAAATGTATGTATGATTTTGAAGTAAAGCAAAGATGGTCCATAAAGATCCCATTAATCTAAATGTTAGCAATATTTGCTTAATCCAAGATGGGCAGATTGTTGACAGAGTTCAGCAGCTGGGGAGAAGGAATTCAGTCAGCTCTATCTTCACCAGTAGATACCTCAGAATTAAAAATAATAAATTAGATTTTAACCACTGGGTCACATGGCTATTCTATGCAGTAAACACAAACTATAAGAAGAATCTCCCTGATTGTATCTTCTGACAAAATTTTCTTTGCAAATGTGTGTATGACATGCCCATGCATATGAAAAGATTTTGCCATGGATTTGACAGATTAGACAGGCAAACTAACCATAAAATATGCAAAAATATAATCATCCCAAGATTCTTTGTAGAAAAAGAAAACTTTGCAGGAGTTTTATATAATTCTAAAAATTAATTGTGACTGTAGAGAATATGTTCTTCACAGTAAGGGTTGTTTAAAAGCAATGCACTGAAATAGTCTATAAGAAACACATGAAAATACTGCTTAAAATCACTTAGGTGGCTGTACATCAAGTCAAGCACACCAAAATCAAGCTTGATAGGGTTGAACCTGACAGGTACAATAATAGTAGTAGTATTCTCAGAAGCAGAGTAAACTATCACCTTCAAAATGAAACATTTCACACTCACACCTCAGCTGGGAGCAAACAGAAAGTGGTCATCAGAGGTGAGGAAGCATTAAAAGATACCTCAAAGCAGACCACTTCTAATCTGGAAGACAACCCCACCATGAACATACGTCCCCAAAACAGACTTCAGAATGTCATGACTTGTCGAAAGCCTTCCCAACTCCATTCTTGTTGAAAAGATGGTTTTGTATAACAGTTTTAATAGTATTATTGATTCTTTCCTGTATTAATGAGATGTTTTGGACTACTAGACTCTTCGAACATTGATTACACCAATAATAAAGTCAACTCTGTGTGTGACATGATCCCTTCACCCTTACAACCTTTTGGGTGTGATGATGGATTACATGTAGTTTTTGAGGGCAATGTATACGATATGCATATATATATAAAATATATATACATATATAGAGACATATGTGTATATATATATATTAAGAAACCTCTTAAAATATTGAAATTGGTCACAGGTCTCTGGTTGATCCTGAAAGAAGGAAACTCATTAAACAAAATTAGGGAGTGGCAAGCTTCCGCATGTGGATAGGGAAGTAGTTTATCCAAAGAAGATGAAATTCTGCTCTTACTCCTACTTGTAAAGTCCCTTTAAAACAGGGGATTGCATCAGTGAACCTGAGAGTAATACTTGGTCTCCATAGCTATGCAATTAATAATAGCAACGTTTTAGATAAAGTGCATTTTAGTTCTCATGAAAGATGTGAACTGCCTTAAGGACTTCACAGCTGTCTCTTGCTGCAGATTGGATAGGTCAGGAGCAACACCAGGGAAAGCTGCCAAAATTGATTGCATCATTGTGCCTGAATACTAGCGTGGTGGGACTGCTTCTAAAGGTGAGGGTGTGGCTCAGTCTTTAAATTGGGGTTGGTTGAATTATTTATTGCAGTTATTGAATTATTTATTTCTGTTTTCAAATAGGCTTTGATTTTTATAAATGTAATTGGCAAACATCATTTTACCCAAACAAAATCTAACTTTTGGTTGCCTCACTAAAGATTCAGTCTTGCAAGGCACTGAGACTGGCCATGGCATTTTTTCTCTTTGAATAATTGACTGAAGGTTTCAGAAGAGTGGTGAATTGTAAATAACAAATAAAACAGAGCAACTGGTTTGATTTGCTAACAGATTTCCACACATTACTACAGATAATCCTTGAGGACTGGTCTCTCCTTGGTATTTATGATCACAGAAATAACATACTAATTCCTTTCTGTCAATATAAAATAATAGAAAGGGTAAAAAATAAAGGTTGAACTAAATAGCTATTAGAAATCTGAAAAAACATTCATGCATACTTGGCTTTATCAGTCCCACATAAATTTTAGGTCAAAAAAAGAGGAAGAAGAGGAAAAAGGAAAAATAAATTGCATCTTAGTCTTTTCTACCTTGGAATTCAACACCTAGGCAGAATACTGCATAAGCCTGCAGTTTCACAGCAGGACAAGCTGAAACAATTCCTCTCTAATTTACTTCCCCTTTTCCTGAACACATTTTTCTTCACCTACCTTGAATTGTCTCTGGGACTTATAAGATCCTGTGGTGAGCTGATTTGTCACACAAAATTGGTAAAATATATATGTGTATATATTTATATCTCCAAATCTATATCTATATCTGAAGTTGTTGGTGATTTTATATGTTAAAACCACTTAGGGAAAGGCATGATAAAGGCTGGAGATGGCATAAAGCAGAGGGTAGGGGTAAAGAGGGAGATATCATATTAACCAGAAATTACTGTTTGATCTAAATGGATATGAAGCCTAAGTTACACACTGTCATGTTCTGATCATGTCCCTGTTCTCTCACAACAGTGAACAGCTACCTCTCATATGTCGGCACAAAGGTTTAAACACTAATCTGGGAAATGGAAGACCTACTACAGTAATAAATTCAAATCTCTCATGTTTATAAATTACTTCTTTTTAAAATATGATTTTTTACCCTTTAGAACTTCAAACTTAAAGAAAATGAGTGATAAATACCTGGCATTGCAGAGTGCAGGGTGTAACTATAATAATCATGGAGAGTCTGTGTGGAAGTTCTAATACATGCCTACCATATGAGAAAGACCTTGCTGCAAGGACAATCAATGCCGTCCTCATTATCATTAAGTTATACCCTCCTTTTTATGGCAACTATCATAAATCACTGTTGAGGATTATTTTATGTTCAGAAAACTCTAAGCCGGTAAGTAGATGTAAAACATAACATATCAAGTATATAATTTTTTACCCCTGAAACTTAGAAGCTTAATATATATGCATCATGTATATGTAATGGTAAATGGTTTCATCTTAGTCAATGATTGGACCTATTTCCAAGGCAACAGGACGCTTCATTTGCCTATTATCCAAGAAAAGGACATGCCTACATCATTCAAAAAGAGATGGCTACAGGCTTAGAACTGTAATGTGTAAAAAGATTGACTTGAAAAATGCAAGTACTATGAAATTAATTACCTTGAGCATAATACTACAAAAATACAGGGGAATTATTTCTGTGTGTATATAACCAAGTAAATATGATCTTTGATATTTCTAGTAAAAGGCCACAAGGCCTGCACTGACCTGGCAGAACAAAGGTCTCAGAGCTTGTCTGGGCTCACTTTGGCTATAGGCAGGCTGAGCTTCTTGCCATTATTAATGATGCTTTTCTGTATTAATTAAATAATTTGGGCTAATTGGCTGTTAAAACATTATTTACATTAGCAATAAATTCTTAGCTCCAGATGGGTTCACTTTTTTGTAATGAAAAATTTTGAGAGAGTTTTGTTGAAATGGGTGGCTTTTCTTGCCATGGAATTAAAAGATGCCTAGTTGTCAGGTCTCCTTAATGTGTTACATTATAACTGAGGTTATACAAAACATAAATTACTTTTGAAAATCTCAGGTCAAAAAGATGCTTGAGCAAACCTGAAGGATGGCATAAAGAAATGCAAAACACACTGTAGACAACAGAACGAGTTACATGACAGACAAATTTCCTTCACTAAATATTTTTAGATATCTTCAATTCTGTGACAGAGGGACACTACAGGATTCAGGTTTACTTAGGATATCTGGTCACTGTAAGTGTAGGTCTTTACAAGACCCTGATAAAATAACAGTTTTTTTCCCTTAATAAATCTCTGCATCATTCCTCTGAAAAGGATGACAATAGTTGAGGTTGAGATATACCACAACAGTTTTTGTAACTCAGACTATTAGATATCCCAGGAAGGGCTCAGGAGTCTAGTCTGTGTCATTACAAGTAGATTTTATAGCTGCTTTATTGGCTCTGAATCAAACCCACACATATGGATGAAAAGGAGTTTGAAGCTAAGTTTGACAATCCAGATAGGTAATAGACCAAACAATCTAAAATTAATTTTTACAACCAGCTATTTCAGTAAATAAAAGCAAGTGCTTTGCAAAATGCATTTTAAAATACGTTCAGATTTTTACAAGTTTTGGAAAACTTCTTTTAAAGAAAATGGAAATGGGAAGTGTCATGAACTCCACGAAAAGTTGACAGAACCAGCCTTTCATCCCAGAAAAAAAGCATTGCAATTTGGTCTGAAGGACTAACTGAACTGAGATGCCAATCAGACAAGTTAGTACAAGACAAAACGAGTCCCAGATTCTAAATTAATAGCCTAAGTAAGCATGTCCATTTACACAGATCATGCACATATTTTTTTTTCCTTTTTTTGACCTGAGTTTTGAGGGTTTTCTTTGGTGTCCTGAGGGACAATGAACCTCATTCTACAGTCACCTGTAAACCCATGTGACTTTCCTGATCTATGCCGAGAGCCTCTGCCCTTCTTGGAGATGTTCTGTAAGCAGAGTGGCCAGGGAGAGAACTGCATCCTGCAGCACCTTTCTCTATGGAACAAACTTGGTTTTAATGTAGGAGTCTTGCCAGGAATTAGCAGAGCTCAGACCCGTATTAACTCCTCGGAGGTCTTTTATTTGACTACTACACAGACACAGGAAGCTCCAGTCAGTAGCAGCAGGACCTTCCAATAAGAAACAAGAGAGATCCTTTTCCTTAGTCCTTCTTCACTGCTGCAAAGATATGCACCACCGTAGCCCAGTATCAGTGTTTCAACAAACTACAGGATCTGCCTTTTATAGTAAAGTTTTTCATTTGTAAAATGTATTTTATATTAAAAAACAATTATGACGACATACTGGTGAGGCAGAATTTCCTTTAACTGGGCGAGTATGACAAGCTGAGTACGTGATAATCTGTCAACACCCCCATGTGGGTAGTTAGGATCTGGCGGCCAGAAGATTACGTGCTGTACGGAAAGACAGGGACCCTCCCCTGATAGCCAGTAGCGTGTAGTTTGCAATGTAAACAGACAGAAGTGACGTGACAAACCTAAGCCATATAACGCGGTGTTACAC
The DNA here is from genome assembly GCA_027574665.1 of Rhynochetos jubatus. Classification (NCBI taxonomy): domain Eukaryota; kingdom Metazoa; phylum Chordata; class Aves; order Eurypygiformes; family Rhynochetidae; genus Rhynochetos; species Rhynochetos jubatus. Next base: position 19,113,948 of record CM050652.1, read on the forward strand.
ATCAATAAACGCCATTTGCCGTCCACCACATTGGTGTCTGTGAGCAGATGGCCTGAGCGGCCCGGGGGGGGTCGCCGTGCCGTTCCTGAACCAGGTCGCCACGCCTTGCGAAGGCAACACCCCCAATCCCAACAAAAATAACCCACCACCCCACAACCAAGAACAAAAAAAAAATCACACAAAAACCTCACCAAACTCTAATAGTATGAATACAATATTTAATATTTTTTTAATAGATACTTTACTTAGCTTGTAATAACTTAATTGTCTAATGAATCAGTGTGGTCTTGAAATATTTTGGAACCCGTATTCACTGAGATGTTAGAATTCCATACTGGAAGTAGCAGGTTGGATGTGCAGTATTAAACCAATGTATTTTCATGGGATCAGCTTTCTTATGCAGCTTGTGACTAGGGTTTGAAGGAAGATTTTATTATTATTCTTTATGTAGTCATGACAGAGTAGACATTTGTTTTCAGTAATATAACAAGTAAGTTTTTTTTACCAACAACAAAAATTGGGACTTACTAAAAATAGGGAATTATGTTTATATATGAGCTATCTAGACAATTCTGAAATTCCAAAGTTTTTTGTTAGGAAAACCCCACTGTCATTATAAACAGTAAAGTGAGACAAAGGTTTAGCTTCTACCTCCTTACACAAATAGCTGCATAAAATTTAATAGAGGTAATTGTCTGTATAAGTGATGCAATTATTCGGAAGTCCACAGTCTGGCACTTCATATCGCCTGTGTTTTAGATCCATAATGAAATTTCAGTTCCATAGATAAAGCAGCTTCGTCCATGTTATCATCAGCCAACCTCACAGAAAAAATTGTAATCTGGAATAGTGCCGGAAAAAATTAATCTACTTTCAATTTCTTTCCCTTCGTTTAGTCCCTCCCTGATCTTGTTATGCCTTCATCTGTAAGGAAGCCAGAGCAGAAATAATTAATCATGTTCAGTAAGAATTAATGGTTGAAGGTAGTGCGATGATTTGATATTACGCAGCTGATTAGAATGGGAAAAAAGGTGCAAGGAAGCAAAGTTCTTCCTTATTAGGAAAGCTATCTATCATTATCTCATAGCTTTTTATTGAAGATGTCATTAATACTTTACTGTCTCTTCTAAATAAATTTGAAAAAACCCTTGACATTAAAAATGTTCCAGATCTGGAAAAACACATTTCTGTCACCTCCCATTCCATTTGAAAACAGGTTAATATGAACAAAAGTGGTGTGTGACAGAAGGAAGGAAACTTCCAGTTCTTTCACCTCAGCACAGGAAATAGTTTTCTGACACATGTGAAAAGTTCTCCTACTCTTACATTATCTGGATTATCTGTTTAGATCTTTGAATTTATTTCTGAAATTATATTTACATTGAAAAGTGAAGTATGGTGAAGACTTTCCTAGGAAAGCAGTGGTCTAAGCTCGAAAAACTATAGTGCAGGTCAAAGCAGCACCACAGAAAGACAACACCGTATGATTGAACAGGTGCAACTGTGTTGGTAGAGCTACACTCAAGTAAATATATACTGATTTGGTATTAGTTTGCTCAGAGCAAGTATATCAAACTTCAATCCATTCAGATGCCAGTTCAGAGATTAACCTCCTTTCCTTGTCTCTCTGTTCAAAGTACAGGTATGAAGGAGCCCTGAGAAGTCCCATGTTTTTGTATGGCTTAACAAAACTCTTCCTGTTCTTGGCTCTCATTCAGTAATTAGTGAACATATATAAGAATTCTCCCACATTGGGCTGTAAACTAATTTAGTCCAGTAAAGAGATGACTATATGAGATTACTGTATTCCAAAGGGCATTCAGAAGACATCTCCCACCTCTAGGAAAATATTTGGTTTAGTCTTTCAGAATTCTTGCAAAATATTATTCTTTGTAATCAATGCTATGGGAATATAAATTCCCAAATTATAGTGTCCAATTCTTACAATTATGTAAGTCTCTACTATTATCTTTAATAAAATGTATTGATATTTCATTAAATGCTTTGACAAACTTGCTGACCTATGTATTTTTGCAATTTTTACTTGTTACATTTTTACTTTGTTTCTAGGAACATTTACAAGAATACAGGGTCTTTGTTCGTTTGGATCTGATTTGCTCCTCCTACTTACCTTGAAAGTCATAATCCTGTATTTGAGACACCACAATAAATGATTAGGGACTTTATTATGATTCTTCAATAGAGGATTCTAACATCAGATGGAGAATAAGACAGACAAATTCCCAAGGAACAAAGAGTTTGTTTTCTGTGAATGTCTGTAGGGAGGGAAAGGGCAAAGGATTCATATATATTTTATGAAAACAGGACTGATTCTAATTAGAATGTGTTTCCTTGCCCTAAGTTTTCTGTGAAAAGCCATGCAGCTCCTTAAGTTTTAGAGATTGATTTTGGCCAAGGACAGATTCTTCTTACTCTAATACTGTTGCCTTCATTTTAGTGAGGCTACTTAAGAGTATGAATCTATTAATCACACGTAAAAGTAGTAAAATCTAAGATTAGACAAATCAGCAGTGTGAAAGCACTATGTTTCACATATTTAAACAAGTTTTTGTATGCATTCTATTGACAAAAGATCATTATTTTCAAATGTTGGGAAAAAATGCACAGTTGGAAAATATTCAGAACAGTTCCTTTAGTCTCCAATGATTCTAAAGTCTATTTTCCGTAGTAAGTAACCATGCTGTAGTCTATTTATAGTCATACATTTTTTGAAACAAAAGTTCTGTACCTATAAGTAGTCAGTAATAGTGTTGATACTAGTATTTAAATGTTCCTAAATCTGTAACTATTGCTCTGAGCAATGTGAAATGCCACATGTCCATGTTAATTTGGAACCTGGCATTGACAATTTATATGTTAACCTTGACAGTTCAATGGTTGTGATACTGGGGGTGAAGGTCCTGGAAGATCTCAGAACATCTGCAGTGACTGATAATTCATTCTGACATGTTCAGTAAAACAAAGTTTGGTGACAAATCCTTCTTTTCCTGCTCCACAGCTAGTGCACAAGCTCAATAACTTTATTAGGGTGGAGTTTGAGTAACAGTAAATGTGTTGGTACATTAAGATCTCAATGAAAGGAGGGTTGGAAAGTTTTGTTATTTCTCTTCTAATATAAGGACTGGTTGTCTCAGTAATAAGTTAAACAAAAAGCAGGCATTTGGTATTTGTAAGTCCATAAATGAAATAATATCTCATATCACATGCATAATACAAAGTTAACAGAAGTTTTACATAAAGTTGTACGAGAATGTAAGAAATTCTCAACACGGAGAAGGAAAACATACATAATTGGTCTGTATGCTGACATATCAGTGTCAGCATAATGCCCAGGGTTCTACTACAGTCAGTGAAGATTCAGTCAATGAAGTTTCAGGAATGACTCATCTTACCCTTAAGCAGACATTCAAAAAAGGTCAGATAAATAGTGTGATGAAAAATGCCTGTTATTTTCCAGTTACAAATAAAGGAACTACAAAACAGCTACTTCATATGCAGATATCAGAATTTTACATATCTAAAGTTAAGTATCACAAATCCATTAAAAAAAAAAGTAACAGGCAGTACAAATTATAATCGTGGTCAAAAATGGGACCTTTGTATCTGAAACATTTTGGCCATTGCAGGTTGCCACAGTTTATACAAACCCCATTCTACCTTAACTGCCTAAATGATGATAAAGGGTAACTATTGTTCACAGTGTACCTGAATCAGGATAAAGATAATCACGGTTTCTGAGTATTTCAAATGTGACTTTTCAAGGTATAAAGCAGTATGGATTTTTTTTGCCCAGTGACAACTAGGACATTATAAACATTGTCTCATTTACAGCTATTTAAAGTCTATGTTTTATGCTGTCCACAGGCCAAAAAAAAGCCCCCCACTCCAAAAGAGAAACTCAAAGTTCATTTGTGTGTTTATTTTATATGAAAGCTGAAAGTCTAATGTAGTAATTGAGCTCCATAACAAGTGGTAAAGCCAATCAATGTGTAATAGCCTGCAACAGCCTGGGATCTGGCCCCATGTTTGGAGTTTAACTCTGCATTTTAAATTAAGTTAAAGTATTAATTTAAATGATGAAGAGGAGAATATTTGCAGACCTAAGCAATCATTATGAACCACAACATATCTTGAAAGATTGGCAATGCCACCAGCCATCCCTTGTGCAAAGTATTTTATTAATTGTAATTATTATTATTCAGTCAGGCACTTTCAGGTTGCTCTATCATGAGTATATTCTTTGACCTAGGACATGACTGCTAAATCTGCAAGTCAGTATTAGGGAAGATGTGCACTTACAGCATGGTTGAGATGTATGAGTGCAGCTGCCTGTGCGTGACTCTGAAAGCGTAATCAGTTTCAGTAGATCTCTTGCATTCAATTACGGGCCAGTATGTGCTATTTCTATTGACCTCCTTATTGAAGAAAGCTATTAAAGTAGGTATGTTTGTGCAGTTCATAGTACTGTACCACGGGCGGTTAGAGTGAAGTTTGGGGGAAACTGTAACAGAAATGGGCAAATAGTTTGGATAATACAAGACCTAAATGAGATAAATGTATACAGGTAATTGTAATCACATTGTAGTGAAGGAAAACACTATATATGCTGTAATTGCTTAAATCAGTTGAATGCTATACTTAACTCCCCAACTTTGAGAAGCAGGCCAGTTTCCTACAAGTAATGGAAAATATTTGCTACAGTGAGCTGTGGTTTTATTTCAGTCAATCTTGCTGGACCTCCTGCTGAGTCTGAAGATCTGCTGTCAACAGAAAGGGATGGATTCATAAAACGTACACTCACACTGGTAGTGAAGCAGATATAAGTACAGAGAACTGCATGTTCTGTTTCCAAAGTTATGTGGAGAGCAGACCACCACTGTGCAAGTTAGGATGGTGTTGGCAGGTAGAAGTTTCTGTTCAGCAATCTGTTGGTTAATGGAAGCATCCACAACAAGAAGAAAGGGACTGTATAGCATTACTGAAAATATCTACATGGAACTGAGGCCAGCGGTTGCAGAATGGAAACGTTATGAAGAAAGAGAAAATAACTCATGACAAATTAGAAATGGATAAGAATGTAGAGTTACAACTATACAGTAACAGTGCAGAATTTTAAAAGGAGTAACAGTAGACTGACTAGAATAAAATTTGCTTATGACTGCATTTGACACATGAAAAAATGAGTTAAGAAAGGAATATGGGAGTAAACCTGAGCTAATGGACTAGGCACACCAAGTTCTTTGGAAGGGATTCAAAGAATGATATAGCACAAAAAGAAGCAGCAATGAGGATAGTGATAAAAAGGCAACACAACACCGTTCTCAGATCGGCTACAATGTAAAGCACATTTTCAAATATGAAGGGCAATTGGATTCTTGCTTGGCATATGGTTTGCACAGTGTAACTTTGATTCCAGCTTCTTAATAGGATGTCAGGCATCTTCAGACATAGCATTATCTTTACAGCTATTACTATTATTATTACTTTATTTTAAACATTTATAAACATAGTAAATAAGCCTCCCCCAGGCACTTTGAAGCCATAGGCATTATAAATCTTGCAAGGTTTTGCCTTTTGGGTAGACATACTATGTTTGCATATCTTAAACAGAAAATTCAGCAACATCTGATATCAATAAAATCATTGAAAATAACAGAGTATTTAATAGAAATGTAAGGGGATGAACTACGGCTTCCTAATATGCCTTCAAAACCTGTGAAGATTTAGTCCACCACTCTCATATCATTGAATTAAGGGAGAAAATAATGTCATCCACAGTTCACAATTTTTCATATTCATTCCATAGAAGAGTGCTTCTAGGACATAGTGTCTAATTGCTTTGTTTCCCAATGATTTTATATTATTATCATAAGACTTCTTTTCCAAAATGCCAGCATATGTTCCTGTTGTAAATGTGGTTCTAAATATTATATAAATATTTAGTGTATGAAGACTATGAAAGCTACTCACATTCCCTGACAGAGTATGAAGGCCACAGTAGATTTTTTTTCCTTGCCAACAAAAATGGTGCATTCAATATGTTGAAGTTACTTCTGCATGTTATTCAGATAGTGTGCAATTCCAAATTTAAAGTATATACTTTTTACATAAACTGCAGTGTCACAAATTTAATAGATTGCTGTGGAAATTAACTGTGTGAGAAAAGTCGTTATTATTTCAAAACTGATAGAAGTAATTCTGTTGTTGCATGCCAAGATTAGCATTTTAGATCCATTATGTGACTATAAAGCTAAGGAAGTAATCTTTTTCTTCTACATCCCCACCCCGAGTTACTACAGATGTATGCAAATCAGTTTGAATATTCTAATAAATATACGCACGGATATTTTATTCACCAAAGCAGAGAAGCTGACTATAATGATGCACATGTAAAGAAGGGAGGCTTGTCCATACACCAGAAGTTTGAAAAACAAGGAATTGCAGCTTTTTACAAACAAGAAACCCTTGAAAAGACAGTGATGATATCTATTTACCTAAGAGTTTTTTACACTACCATGAATGTTAAATAGATACAGTCAGGAAATTATATGTAATAAGGAAACAAAACACTTTCAGATTTTCCAAATGTGGGCATTACTATCTAGGTGTTTCATTGTCATTCAAATCAATGTGTGTTTTGTACCAAAATTTCTGAGAACCTCAGTTTTATTAGCTGAATATGAATTCCTACCTGAATGAGGGGATACTGGTTGCATGAGCAGAGACTTCTGTGTTTCACAGGATGTTCATCTCAAAGGTGGAAATGCGATGTATAGATTTCATTCTCTGATAATCTGCTGGAAGCTACTGGCCTTGTTTTGCAGCCAGGAATCTCTAGCAGCCCTTTTGTCAGAAAGTACAATGAAAGATAAGATTCCTGAAGAAGGTTGATACGGTATTGAAATTTGAAACAGGTTTCATACTTTTCAACTGGCTATAAATACTAGATGGAGTAACCTGCTAAACCAGGAACTGAATCATCTGCAGATTCGTGGGAGTGGACTTGTAAGCATAGGAAGTACCACATTCCTTATGGAAAGCACATGAGCTTTGAAGAATGATTGGGGTGCCTCTAGACAGTTGTGCAGGTACTCTGGACATCACCACACTTGAAATTTTAATTCTGGTAAGTGTCCTACTTTGCAAGCTAAGAACTAGAATAACCAAGCCCTAAATCTGCCTTTCAATTGCAGAATATCTGTTGGTTAGACCTGCATGTTGCCAACTCTGCTCCTGCTTGTATGAGTCTGCAGGCTAAACTAGAAATTATTATTATTTAAGAAATTCAGCTAACTGTTGGTAATGTTTTATTTGGAATAGTAGGTTCTATACAATGTTGGTTACCCTGATCAAACCCAAATTTTTGTTTATTTATTGAGTTTATCTACTTTTTGTCTGGAAAAGCATTAAGGGGAATTGAAAGGGCCTGACAGAAACGTTCTAAGAGTAAAGGAACCCTGGGTAAAAAAGGGGACACGATAACAAAAGGTTTAGAGGTGATTTTGAAGGATATATTAAAACAAAGGCCTCGAGTACAATAACATCATCCTTATAATTCTCTCTCAAGTTCAACCTAACTTTGGAAGCTCCCAAAATTCCTGAAAGAGCTACAGTTTCCCTGGAAGCTGAATTTCCACTGCTGGTACATGCAGGTTAAATATCTGAAGATATTCAGGAGTAAAATACAGAAGCAGAGTTATACAAACTTATAGCTACTTATGGAAATACAAACCCCAAAGTCACATGAAGTTTCTTTGCCTGACAATAGGAAAGTGCACAATCATTTCAGTTCAACTTCTGCCGCAGACATGACACTCAAAATTATTTCACATTTGACATCATCTGACAATTTTCATTGGCAATTTGACACTTACCTTTAAAAGCGACCACTCCAGCTCATGGTTCAGGTTTATCAGAAGGAAAATCTCTTCACAGCTGTGACTGAGCTTGTCTGAGTTCTGACTCTTCCAGGGACATCAGAGAAATTACACTTCAAGGTTATGAATATAGGCACCTATATTAAAAGATCTGTAAAGAGAATTAGAGTATATATAAGATATTAATTAAAAAGTTATTACGTCAAATAATATAAACAACATGCACCTTGAAAATATCTCAGTTCTATTTTGCTGGTTAATAAAATTGTTCATACATCATTATTTTGATTTGCCTCTAGTTTGTGATGTTAGATAAATTGACTTCTTTATTCAGGTGCACAGTTCTGTGACATATTAAACCTGGTTTTGACATTTCTTGAAAGAATAATGAAAATTCATGGATGGGAAATATCCTATCTTTCATGCTTATTTAGGGTGATGCAGCATGCGCAAATTGTTGTTCTACTACATTCACCTTTCACTTCATGTGTTACAAATATTACAGGAGACAGATATTTTCACACATTAATTAACAATTAAAAACCTTATAAATAAAGTCAATTTATAAAGACATGTCTTATTAAAATGCAAACTATTATTCCAGATGACTTTTAAATAAGAAATGAACAGAAATGCTGAAGACTGACTACTAACCATGCAAGAACATCTTCAAAAACAATTTGTTGAATATTAATGAACAGAAAATGTCATTTCTGGTCCAATTACTGAAAGTAATTAGGTTTTTTTAATTATGGAGGAAGTGGAATTTTAATAAGGTCAATATTACAATTACATTTTGGAAAAAAATCCTAATTGTATTGTTATCATCTTATATAAAAAACTAAATCAACTCAATAACATTTGTTGAAATTAATGTAAATAAAGAAAGAAGTACTGTGTTAATTCAGTAGGAAGTGACATTTTAAGATAAGATTTGTTTTTAAAGATGGAAAATAAAAGATTTTACTTGTGTAAGTATTGGTTACAGTTATGAAAAACCTGATGCCATTACATTAAAAACATATTTTTATAGGAGTGGTTAGAAATAGTAATATTAAAATTTTTCTTTTGAATTATTTACTATGTAACTATTAAGTTTACGGAAATCAAAATAATTACTTCCTAACTTCAAGACAGTTACTGCTTTCTATTAATATGTTTACAGCTTTATAAAAGTGGTCAGTCCTTTGCTATAAAAACATAATTCATTCAAGACTGTATTATATCTGGAGATTTTAAAACTCAAGGGTTGATGTCTTTGTGCACCTTGTTATTTACTGTTTATACCTGAGAAAATCTCTCCTTACTGATTTCTTTGATGTAACTTTAAAACTTGGTTGAAGTTCTAGTAATTTTCACCTTTAACACAGAGTGTGAATTTTATTGAACAGATTTAAACTTTAATTTTAAATTAAGCTAGCCTAGACACAGCTAGAATTGCCATTACAAGCTAAATTTTTCTGTGTACATCTGCTCTCATAAGCTAGCAAACCAGGAGACACAAATACATACAAATAGAAATGTAGTTCCAGAATGATTTTTGTTGTAAGCAACTGACCATTCTCTGAAGGGAATGAATACGCAGTCAATTCCTCAGTAAAGAAATACCCTGGGATTTGCAAATTTTACTTGAAATTTTTCATTGTTATGGAAAATATTCAGGTGATGAAATCTGTGTAATTTAATATGTAGTATTGTTAAAAAAAAAAAAGAAAAGTTTCAGAAATTTTATTTAGAAGAATCTTTGATGTCTCTGTTTTTAAAGGCAGAAAATAAAAATTATGTAATCCACAAGTAGAAATCTTTAAAATCTGTGTTTCTTCTCTATGCAGAATACAGTTGCATCTTGTTAGGAGGTAATTGCTGGAAGATATCCAAAAGTATGTTCTAGTTATAGAAGATGAACTACTGACATACTGGCATTTTGGTCAATCAGATCTTTCTGAAAAAGTATAGAATAAGAGGGAAATATTTTGGGGAGATACATTAACAAATAACATTTTTTCAAATCATTAAACCTTCATAGACAAAATTGTTTTTAAAAAAATGTTGGTATCATAGAACCATTTTACTGGACAAAAGCCCATTTTCTCCAATGTAAATCTACAGTGATGGGGGATTTTTTCCTTTTTACATATACAAAATTTCTGTCACATTAGCCTGTAGTCTTCTTTGTACTGAACTAATTTAAAAGTCCTTCATTCTTTCTCAAACATCATGTGTTTTAGACTTGTAAATCATTATTCTTTCATTTATTTTTGGCTTATGCTAACTGCTCAATTTCAAAATATATTTTTCATGTAAAATTGTCCAGAAAAATGGCCCAGCTGGGATCTTTATGTTGATAAATAAGATGATTTTTTTTTTTTTTTTTTTTAAACCGAGGTGCTTGTCCTCTGGATATTTTGTGGCAGCAATTAATAATTTGCATCTTATTTATTTCAGACATTTCTTACATTTTCAGTATGATGATAGTCTTCAGTCATGATGTCTTCTGATGTTTTTACAACCTTTCCGTGTTTGGAAACGTATTTGGAAAGTATTATGTCCTTCGTTCCACACTTCTAATTTACATGCTGAGTTTACTTGGCCACAAACTGATTCCTATAGAAATCTGTCTGAAACATCCTATAACTCCTGCTTAAATTTTGAATAGAAATTTCTCACTTAATTTCATGTCTTCTCTTGTATAAGACTGTATTTTATTTATGTGCTTATCAAAATGTCAAATAAGAAAGTATCATAAGGCTTATTCTCTGGCAAAATAAATTATAACCACCCCTTATCCTTCTTTCAGACAAAAAAGACATTTAGGTTTTTTTATGATTGTAGAAAAGCAAAAATATCTTACTGAAATCAATTTCTACTAGGTCACAAAGTAATAGATCAACATTTCCCTTTAATAAATAAAGGAAATAGATTAAGAAACAAGTCTGAGTAGCACATAATCCCAGGATTATGTTCAACATTTGTCTTGTAACAATAGCATTTTAATTAAAGATATGTAAACAGTAAATTAACCAAAATAATTTTCTAGTCTGTGTGTGTGCACGCATCTGATATCCGCACGCAGTTTATCCAATCTGATCACTTCCTCATTAAAATGAGGACGAGCTTTGATGTCCTCTAACCATAAAAGTTAACAAAGTAGCATCAGCAGCATGCAACCACAACTTGAAATTTATGCTTTAGTAGTTCACCTGGGTCTAAGAGACATTTGGTAAGAGAAATGGTAACACAAATTTCTAGCTTTGTAACTGAAGTCCATCTATATTTGCAAGCTTTAAAACTTTGTATCACATTTTTCATTTTTCAGCTGTTAGAGGAAATTCTGCAGATAAACTGTCCAACAGAGCTGATGATAGTGCTTACCTGTTGAAGTTCAACTTTTTAAACAGATATTTGTATGCCTTTATGGTGTACAGTCATTTATATATGACAATAAGACAGCAAATAGATTTTGAAAAAAATCTACTGCTCTGCTGGTCATTTATTGGTCATCAAAGGAGTAAAGTCTTGGGAGGTGGGTAAAACCAGTTTGGAGAGAGGCTTTAAGCATGTCAATAAATACAGAAAAGCAGATTCAAAGGGAAGAGAATGAAAACATCAGAATCAGCATCATACCTCCAGCAGAGGATTTGCAATGCTGAAGACTTCCCTGAATATATCCCCATCCATAGAGTCTGAAGGTACCACTTCCACCTCCCACCTTTAGTCATCAGAAGGGCAGTGGAAGGATGAGCACAACATGAGAGAAGGAGATGGCTAGTAGACAGTTTGTTCATTTATCATTTTAACTTCAGATTATTTGAAGTGTCAGTGTCATTGTATGTGTACTACTATTAATTCTTTGCTGGTAAGACTTTATTAGATTAACAATAAATTTGTGCCTTCGCATACATGAGGTGTTCATTTGTACCCTATAAGGGCTCTGAGAGTCCTGGTCAGTAACAAGCTGAACCAGATTCAGAAGTGTAATGAGGGCTCACCACAGACTAGGCTGCCACATCCAAAGAAGAGTAATGAAGCTGAGGGCTCTAGAGGACAAAACCTATGAGCAGCAGCTGAAGGAGCTGGGGTTATTTAGTCTGAAGAAAAAGAGGCTGAGGCGACACATAGCACTCTAAAACTACCTGAAATGAGGTTGTATAGAGGTGGGTGTTGGCCTCTTCTCCCAAATAATAAGCAATAGGATGAGAGGAAATGGCCTGAAGTTGCCCTAGGGGAGATTTAGATGGTTGGACTCAATGATAGTAAGGGTCTCTCCCAGCCTAAGTATTTCTATGATTCTACAAGAGAAAAAAAGCAGTCACATGTGTGGCTGATCTAAGACTAGCACAGCGATGCTTTGGTGAAAAAAACTATTGTATTATATTCTCTGGTAGACCAGGGTACTAGACAAGAAAAATTAAAGACTGTTCTGGAAAGAAAATATAAACCCTGGCAATCTTGTCTCAAACAGACATGAGGTTTTTGTACTGTTGGCAAATGTCAAACTTTCTTTGTTACAATGAACCAAATAATTCATAAGTGCCAAAAGCACTGAAGTTTATGCCTGAACCTTCCTAGAGGACTTTTGTGATGTGGGTTTACTTTATCTTGGGGAAATTGTTATTTTTCCTTAAGCTATGCAGTATAAACTAATTAATAGTAATTAATACTATTAAATTCTCGTGATAGCGCTCCATTATTTCTTAGGGTCAAGATATGTAAAGCACAGATAATAATTGTGTTAATGACATTGTTTCAGGCTGCACTTGTAATTAAACTTAAAACAGTGTCTGAAAATGCTCACAATGATTAAAATAATATTTGACTTAGAGTTTCAGTTTATGAAGATTTTCAAATGAAGCCTTATTTCCTTGAGATTTAATTATAATGTGTATGCATATTCATATCTTTCTGTCTAAACAGATTCATACAGAAAAATCCACTGAGATATACAGTATTATCTTCTTTATCAGGGCACCTTTTTCCATCATAAGCAGCAGCTGTTAGTAGTACAAATGCAAAACAGAAATAATATTGCATGGTTATAAGCTTATCTCTCTCCTTCACTCACAAAACTAATGCATACAATAATAGCAGACATCACACGAATTTATTTTAAATTTTTACATTTAGATTTACATTTTTAAGCACGACACTGGGGGAAAAGAGGGAAGTAAGAGCTAGTATATGACCTTGAGAAAGAGTTTTGAATCAGTGAACTAATACAATATCTTTTAATAAAATCTTTAATGTGTTAAATTAATTGATACATTCTCATGGTTTATATCCTGGAAGGGATATAAACTCCTGGGGTATAAGGTGTCCTTACAGGGCCTGGGATTTGATAAGTACCCAGGAAAGACAAAAATAGACTATATTGTGAATCCAGAAACAATACTCATTAATTTTCAAAAATATCTAAAATTTCATTCATCTCTGAATTTAGATACCTGACTAAAGTGTAATAGTCATATTACACATATTACCTCAGGGCGACAGGTACTGTCAGGAGTCTTCTCCAGCCTCGGCTTCCCATGGGGTCACAGTCTCCTTCAGGCATCCCCCTGTTCTGGTATGGAGTTCTCCCTGGCCTGCAGGTGGGTCTCTGCTCCTATGCTCTGAGCACCTCTTTGCCTTGGTGTCCACAGAGTCGTTTCTCTCACATATTCTCACTCCTCTTTCCAGCTGAATCCCTTTGTATGTAACTTTCTTGTGTCTTGGACTGTTACTGAAAAGAACAGCTAATTCAAACACCCCAGAATTTTCTTGTGAAATTAGCAAAATGTTCAGCAAATGGACAGAGTGGAAAGTCCAAGCTAATTTAGGCACCCAACCCATTTCCCAGGTCCACCTTCTCTGGCATTGTTTTTAATCTTTACATGACACATATAGTATGTAGTATTTATGAATCTGATATACAAAATTCACAAATAAGAGGCTGTAACAACAACACAAAAAAAAAAAAAACTTAAAACAAACCAACAAAAAAAAAAAAAAACCAAAACAAATGAACTGAACAAATGAGAATATACTTTCCTTGTTTCTTTCCTTCTTTTCATCTTTTCCTGGAAAGGTGTGAGAGCAATATTAAAAAAATAACAATAGAAATTATAAAGTCTTCCTTCTGCTTTTCTTCAGGTACAAAACCAGCCAGTAGTTAAGGATAATCTTTGTAATGAAGATTGGTTTTTCATGTTGTCTCATTATTGCAAATATATGCTTTTAAATAAGCATATTTTTTCTCAGAGCTTCATATAGCAGGGAAGCTGACTCTGAGTAACACCATAAGACATTCATTCTACCTCTTAAATAATAAAAATGACTAAAAGAAGAATATTAGGACACCATTAACTGTTGAAGAAGCCTAGTTTATGCAAGGCTCTTAATTTAGATCACAAAATTAAGCAAGATGAATAATCCAAAATGCTATCTAAAAATCTTTCACAAAGTGTTAAATATTTTATTCTCTTTAAAAAATTTTTCTTTTCTTTTCTTATTTGTCTATAGGAAGATTTCTCAAATGCAAATACTACACTTTTAAGTTGCTTAATTGCTCTACTAATAAAGATGCAAATCTAGAACAAAAGAAACCTAAGCAACTAAAAGGTTCTTTACTGAAAAAAACAAGGAAAGACTGACCATTGTGCAGTCAAAAAATAAAATATAGATAAATAAGGCAGAACAATTAAGCGGTGAAAATGCAAATTTCAGAATACTGGGTTTATATCTTTGTTGTTTTTTCTATCACTGTGGTTTTGTTCTCTTTTCATTTACATTAATTTTTGGGCCTCAGAACATGAAACTTTTAATTTTTACATTTTACTATTTTGTCTATTCTCTTTACATAAGATGGATGTATATCCCAAGTCTTCTAAAAGGAATAGCTGTTGAAGCAGAGTTTCCATGAGTATGCTAACAGATAATTTTGTATGTACCAAATAAATCTTACAGGCAGAGCATGCATTAGCATCTACTCCACTCCCTCTCCAGTACATTAAAAGCCTAAGCAGCATGACTAGTGTTTTCAGCTGACATTTAAAAAGCATCATACAGAGTCAGATAAACTCTGATCTGCTATTAAAAGAAAGTTTAAAACCTGTGTTATTCTTTTTGTAAAGGATTAGCAATTATTTTGAAAATAATGCTGAGTTGGTTTTTTTTCAGTAAATGTGTAAGACATTATATTTTTATAAATATTGCTCATTATTTGTACTAATCTGGCACCTAAAAGACATCTCCATAAAGCTGGATCCTGTTATGATGCAGAAACACAGAATAAAAAGACCATGCCTGGTCCTGGCCTATGCCCTAAATAACTCGATATACACTCCTTCCTGGGGATTCAATATCCTTAAAGCATAACTGATAAGGAGTTCCTTGCTTACAAATTTTACAAAGCAGACAGTATAGTTCTGGTTTTTCACACTGAACTACTTCAGTAAAGACAATGCTGAAATGATGAAAATCAAAGGAATAATTCATCATAACAGTCACTACACTATTACTGATAAAATTTCATTTTGCCTAACAATATTTGTTGTTTGATAAATTTCATTGGGGCAAGCTGGTCAAAATACCAACCAATTATCACTTCTAACTTATCTTCAGTAAAGAACGAAAAGGTAATTGTTTTGAATGCTGACAGTTTCGCAGATACAGTTAAGGTTAATGTAAAACCATAGACAGAAGATGAATTTCATAATGAAGCATGTCATAAAAGAGAAACCAGTATAGAATGTAGTGTATAATAGATGGCAACATTAACCTAGTGAAGGGACATCCAAAGACTTGCTGAGTGCCTAGGAGTAGCATGCATTTTAACTAACTCATTCAATGCATGACCTTGTGTTACTTCAGTGATTAATTCTGAATTAACATTAACCTGTAAGTAACTGTCATTGGATTGGACGCCAGTCAGAACGATTTCAGTAACAGATATCTAAGCTGCACTAACTTCTTATGAAGGGTTTACCATCTGGACACAGACAGTGATAAGCTGCTTTTAAAAACATTTAATATAAAACCAATTTACTTATTAACTGAATTACCCACAAATTTGACTAACAGAAGGATTTTGTTCAAACGGCAAGTCAATGGAAAAAGATTTCCAGAGATATAACCATTTTTCTCACGGTAAATTTTAAGCTGTCAAAGCCTTCCAAAATGCAACTGCGATAGTGACTCCAGTGATCTCAATAATAAACTGCTGATGCCAGTTTTCATGAAGGTTAGACAAACACTTATGACTAATCATTCAGGTGAGAAAAAGTTTTAAATCTTTAGTTCACTCACACGGGAGAGGGTACTGGAAATTGCTTTTTTGGTCAACTTGCCATATGCAGACATATTTTCATATCCAATCAAACTCAGTTTCAAAATTCTGTCGGTTGCCTATTCATATTCTCCAATATCTTATCCTTCCAAACTTTCCTTTGGTGGGAAATTCATATTTTTTCATGACCAAAATATGCCTCTTTGTTCTTCTTCCAGTGCTGTTCTTCATCCTAAATAATAAAATTCCCTTTTTTCATATACCAGCTGCAAGTCATAGTAGTGTCTTTCCAAAGCCTGTCCTTCTCCAATTTTTGTTATATGAAAGAAGCCCTTATTCTCTTGCTAATTCTTATGATGACCTTCTCTGTGGATGTTGTGGATTTAAATAGTTTTTATCACAGTCACCAAAAATAGACAATATGTGGTAATCAGCTTCAGCGTAAGATGTAAATATGAGTGTTTATATGAAGGTGAACTGGCTATCTAGATCCCATCATAGTCAGTGAAGATATAGTTAATGCAATCACTGGATCTAAACAATCAACTCAATCTTCAGTAAACTATTGAAGTAAAAATTATTTACCTAAATATTAACAAGTGCCATTTATGATGTGCTAGAGCATTAGGCACTACTTTCAGCTGCTTTGGAGAGAATTAGGTCTTTCAGGAGCCCTTATTCATATTCTCCAGTCTTCAGTGGAAGTCTCAAATCCTCTAGAGCATCTCAAATATCAGTAGATACAACAGAGATTACTCTTTGGATTCTACTATATATATTAGCTAGACACATGAGCTTAAATAATTAACTATGGGAGAAAATTCTACATGTCAGCACCTTAGTCTGTGAACTGAATCTTTCTAGCATTTTGGGCAGCGTCTGGGAAATGCTTCACCTAACATATATTGAGCTTGAGATTTTAAGACCTTATCATATCAGTGATTGATATGATAAATATCACAAATATGAAATATATGACAAATGAAAGCATAATTTTGTCTCATTCTTTGTCCTTAATAAGAAAACAAATTTCTTACCAATATATGTAGTCTGTCTTTACTAAATATGTGACCTTATATTTCATACTGTAGCACTTTTTTCCTTTATTTTTCCTTTCTTCTTTCCTTTTTTTTTTTTTTGGAGGGGGGTTTGTTGGGGTTGTGTGTGTGTCCCTTCCATGCCCTGGCACAGCATTAAACACAATGACGTCTTTCCTGGTAAGTGATTCTTTTTCCTATAATTCAAGTAGAACAATATAGTAAACATTTGCTGCAAAGATTCCTTTGGTTATTTTCTCACTTGAGAATTCTTTGCCCATAGTAAGCTCAGGTGCAGTGGAAGCTTTAGGAGAGGAAAAAAGAAAAGTGGAACTCCTCCTTGACGTAAGTAAATTTTACCACTAGTGATGAGACTGTTAGAGGTAATAGGATTAGTTTTTTAGGAAAATTCCACATCTAGAAGTTCTTTTTCTGGTTTTTTTGGAGGCGGTTGTGTTGTTTCCACTGAGACCAGAGTGGGCAAACATCATTGGTATCCACGTCTATTTCCCATGTGCTCATGTGATTATTCTGGTATATCAGAAAGACATCTGAATATATATTGAAGGGAAAGTAGGGAAGCCACACTGATAAGCACCTTTTTTTAATACATGTATTGAAACAAGAATGACTTAGATCATGTCTTAGATCATCCCTGGCTGTCTTCAATGCCAGGCTTGACGTGGCTTAGAGCAACCTGGTCTAGTGGAAGGTGTCTCTGCCCATGGCAGGGGCGTTGGATCTGGATGATCTTTAAGGTCCCTTCCAACCCCAACCATTCTAATAATTCCATGATTCCATGATTCCATGATTCTATGATTCCATGTACTATGTTGACAGAGGCCTCTATATATACTCAAAAGAAAAATGTCTGCATTACTTCTCCTTCAGCATTCAAGGAACTACAATTGTCCTCAGTATTGTAGTTTGGAATGAAATGGAATCCAAGATACATTTCAAGGGTGAGCACATTTTGGATTTGAATCACGTAAGTTAATGGACTGAAGGAGGCTTAAATCTCAATACTGAAATAATTTTCATTTTTCCTTGTGGTCATTTATTCTCGTAACAATCTTTGTAGCAGCAATGTCCCAAACTCACTTTTCTGCTCATATTCAAAAGATAATTTAGCTAATGAATCATAACAGATTTACATGAAATTCATACTATATATGTTCCATGAACAAATCTGTTTTCTCTCTCTTCTATTATGTATGAAAAATAATAGATGAGTTAACCATCCCAAATCTTCCCCTCACCCCTCCCCCCAGTTTTTTCTAGAATGAATTTTATGTAAATAAAGCAATATATACTGCTATGGTATGTTGCTATATTATCAATATTCATCTTGTTCTTCCTCCCTAAATACAGAAGACACCTGAATTTGTTGAAGAACTGTACAAATAGACCAAAGAAAGTGTGATATTAAAAGAACATATAAGCTTTTTCACATTCTTTTTGTGTTCAATTAAAAAATGCTTATATTTTACCGATATTTTATTTATGGCTGTGTTATGCATTTCCTTTTCCTTGTTACCAGAGTGAACTGCCTTGTTCTGCAACTTAAAAATTGATATGGACATCTCAATAATACAAATGTATTAATATTTTATTACTGGCCTAAATTACACCTTTTATTCATATATAGAAGGGAGAGATAATTCACTCATTTATCACTAATAAAACCATTAATAAATTTCATATCTAGCAATAGCCATATAATTATATTTTTAAAGCTATTAAAAATTATAAATTTAGATATAATGTGCTGATAGCAATGAAGATAATGAACTGGCATTTTCTCAGATTGTGTGCATGTACTGCTTTAGCTCATAGTCTGTAAGGAGTTACTAAAGAAAGAAAGAAAAACATAACTAAGCATATTGATTTTGTTTATGAATTATTCATTGTTTATATTTTTTCATTAACACTGAGATAGATGATAAATGTCTTTCAGAACTCACAAATAAAAACATTTCAGGGTAAATTTAAAAAAAAATTCCTCATCTAGTTATTAACTTACATGGATTTAGAGGGAATTTCGAAAGGAACATGTGAGTTTATACTACTTTAATAACTTAGAAATCATGAGTAAGAGCTCTACCTGCTCAAAGACATCAAAAAAAATTATGTAAATACAAATGGATTCCTAGAAGCCAGGAGAGAGGACTAAACCATAAGATAATGATTTAAAAATTAAGAAAAAGGGTTTGCTCAAATTATCTCCACAATCTGTATACCTTCTAGACCCCTGAAATGGACACGACCGTAGGATTAGTATTCATAGTTTGAAACTTTATCCTAGCGTTATCTTTGCTATCTTTTAACGGAAAATTGTTTATTTCTTTTTTTTTAAACAAAGCCAAAGAGACATTTACTGCCTGACACCATTTAGTATAAAAACCCTAATAGTCAAACACATACACATTCAAAGTTTCATTCAACATTTACCTTATCCTTATGTTTATAATAAACATCTGATTTGTTAGTCCATAGAAACCTCAGGGTAACATGTCACCAGGAAGTTCTGAAGAAAGGCATAATTAAGGACAAAAAAATGTTCTTTTATGTTTCTTAATGGTTAATCTATGTAGCAGAAGATGTCTGTTGAGGATCTTAGACACATAATTCTCTACCCTCATGGTATATAGGTTTTAAGTGGTTAGCTTTGATTTGAGAATTTCAACTCAAGAAGGGGAATTGCACCCCAGGATTTACAAACCAAGTGACCAACCTGTTGTCACACAAATAGGTGAGAAAAAAAAAGTAAAAAAAGGTAGTTAAAACCATTTAGGTGGCGTCTTGTTTAGTGATCATGTCTTGAAGAAAACTATGAGGCAAAAAACATTTCTTTTTTTTTCATATGATTTCTTATGCTTGAGTTCCATAATCCTTGGTGATTAAGAATATGTTGTACCAGCTTTTCTAACAAGCCAACATTTGTACCAATTAGTTCTACAAGAATAGAATTCTATTTATGGGTGCACTCAAACATGACAGGTATAATGCTTTGATTTTCTGTGACTGAAATGTAGCATAAACACTCTTAAAATCACATCAGGGCAACATTCTGTGAATTAGTTGTGAACTTCCATTTTAGCTGTGTTAGATTTTGCTAGAGGTTGCAAAGAAAAATTCTTCTCTTGAATGAGAGGAGACTTGCCAATACATGTTAAAGTATAAGATATTTAACTGATAGTATTTATTCAAAAGTGGATGTGTTGTATTTTTACATTAATCACTCCAGGAGTGAACAAACACATGGAAATTGCATGATCATGTTACGCTAGCAAACTTCTCCACCTCTTTCGCATATAATTTCTCTAAAAGTCGATGCTACACAGTTGATTAAATATAATTTATTTACTCAATTGAACATAAAAAAACCTTTTTTTAAATAATCTGATAATATAATTGATAACATATATCTATTTATTCCTTTACACTTAAAGAATTAAACTATAGGATTATACAATTTTTATACCAAATAAAGGATATTAGTTATCTTAACCCAACCTTTAGGCGTACGGACTTCTAGAACAGAATCCAGAACTCAGACCCTAAGTCACTGGTTCAGAATCTCTTTTTTTCCATCCAAAAGCTTTGCAACTTTTTCTCAACACTGGCAAGTCTTCCAGAAAGAGTCCCTCAACACACATTCTTATTCCAGCCAGTCATCTGGTGGTTAAGATGAAGAAAACTGTTGCAGAGGGATTGTCACATTTTGGCTTATAGTGCTCCAGTCATCTAGCAACACAGTACATTATTATATAGACTTTTGCTGATATCAGTGATCTCTACTTTTTAGGGGTATGGTCATCTTAAGTATTATGCATGGTCTCTAAATGCTGCTGGCATGAGGTCTCTTAGATGACTGATCACAAGAAAGACTTAATTTCAAGAGCAAAGACTAAATGAGTCAAGCATTTTCATTCACAATTTTTTGGACTTAGGTGTCTTAACTCCACAAGAAATTATATTATTGATACCAAGATTCTTTCAAATCTACCCTCTAATGTCTTTTTACTTATGGTTAATTACACAGTTTTCAGCTTGTAGCTACTGCAAAAGAATCAACAATGTAATTATGAATACACTTTCCAAATAAGCAACTTACTTTAATTTCAGAAGCTCTGGTTAAGGAGTAAGGTATGATCTAAAATATCTATGCATTTATCTATCATCTTCTTATGTTTGATCATCATCTCACTGGTTCGCTAGAAGGAAAAGAGTTATAGAGACCTTCAGTTAGGTAAGAAATATATAGGAAGGAATCATTTGTGTTTTCTTTTTCTAATTCATAGTTTAATATGGCTAGATCTTGGTTTTAAAAAAAACATGATATTGAAAAATAAGTAGGGAGATGCAGAGGAAAAAAACGCCTAACTTTCTTATAAAGGAAAATAATAAAATCTAAAATTATTGAGAAAAAAAGCTTTATTTTTAATTATTATATGATACATACCATTAATATAACAGTTATAAGTAATTAGCTTTACTCTATACCCTGTTAAGACATGACAGTATGAACATTGGTGAAGTTGTGCTGATGGAAACAGATTGCATATTATTACACAGATGGACAATAAATATAATGCAGGGAAGCAAGTATTGTTTTTTCTCTAATTTAAACTTCAACTTGCAAAACATTGAGAGTTATGTTTATTTTTTTGTTTACTTTGTTTTGTTTTGGTTTTGGGGAGTTAAAGAATTAGGTAAGTGAAAAACACAAATAGAATAGCTAGGTAGAAAAAAGTGGAGATTCATGCAAAATAATACAAAAAATAGTATATCTGGAATATGAGTTTTGATATTTTTAATCCAACAAAGTGTCATTTAACACCTTAAGTAATCAAAATTATAAGCTATTTGATGATAGTAAAACAGTGGTAATAATATAAAACTGAAAATGATACTTAACAAAATATGTTTAGCAGAAAATAATTCAATGCACTATTCTACTACCAACAAACAAACCTCAGGGGCGTAACTATTTCCCTTCAGCCAGGGAATATTCAATAGTTATAAGTCCCACTGTCTCTTTGAACATAACTGGCAAAAATATAAATTGGGGGCGGTGGGATAGGGGGTGTGATGGGGTGGATGCGGGGCACACAAAAGGAAACTAACAAAAACTCTATGTGAATTTAATTAAGAGAGTTAGAATTGCTCGCTTATCCACCAAAAAACCCAATATGGTTGAAAATTTATTTCACTGAATCCTAAAGAATTTGACTTTCTAATTGAAGGTATAAATAATGTGGAAAAATACTTATTCTTTGTATAAGCTATTTTGCCTATAGTTTTTACAGAATTCCTTAGTAGTGTTATCACTCTACTTTCTGTAAGCAGCAAACCTGCTAGTCCAGCCTTCTGATGTCATTTTCAGCCTCATGGGGGGGGAAATAAATAAATAAATAAATAAATAAATTAGAGACTTTATCCTGTCTAGAGCCCTGAGAAACTTCAGAGGTAGCCACATACTGAGATCTTTTCCAGTTAAAACTATCTGCAGGAAGCAAACATAATAATATCTGAATACAGTACCTCAATAAAGTACCAAGAAACAAGAAATGCATAGATTTTAAGAAAGGATGGGAACATCCCTGGAGCAAAGTATTTACTATTAAATCCTTAAATGTTTACTGGGCAGTTGAAGTCTGCTGTGAGCTCTTAATTTCAGGTTTCAGGCTTTATTATTGTAATTAATTATTATCACTATTATTATTACTGTTATCAATTATTGGCATGTCTGTCAATCCCTACAAGGTAAAAATCTGTCACAGATCCTGAACTCATAAGTTTCCACTTCTTGCTAAATAGTTCCTAGGCAATTTTACAAAAGCAATAGTCAAATTGTCAAAACTGGTGTCCAAAATTAGAGACTTACGTAAACAGGACTTTCCCTTTTGTATTAGGTTTGCATGACAAGATTTTGGTAGTGGGGGAGCTATAGTGTGGCTTCTGTGGGAAGCTGCTCCTGTGTCCAATAGAGCCAATGCCAGCCAGCTCCAAGATGACCTGCTGCTGGCCAAGGCCAAGACCATCAGACATGGTGGTAGGAACTCTGTGATAACATATTTAAGAAAGGGAAAAAACTGCTTTGCACTAGCAGCCAGAGGAGTGAGAGTATGTGAGAGAAACAAGTCCGCAGACAGCAAAGTCAGTGGAGAAGGAGGAAGGGGAGGAGGTGCTCCAGGTGCCGGAGCAGAGATTCCCCAGGAGCCCATGGTGCGGACCATGGTGAGGCTGGCTGTGCCCCAGCAGCCTTGGAGAGTCATGGTGGAGCAGAGGCCCACCTGCAGCCTGTGGAGGACTCCACACCAAAGCAGGAGGATGCTCAAATTATTCTGTAACCCTGTGGCAAGCCCACACTGAAGCAGACTGCTGGGAGGACCTGTGGCCCTGTGGGGAGAGGAGCCCAGGCTGGAGCAGGTTTGCTGGCAGGACTTGTGACTCCAGGGGGGACCCAGGCTGGAGCAGGCTGCTCCTGTAGGACTGTACCCTGTGGGAAGGACTCAAGCTGGAGCAGGGGAAGAAAGAGAGAAGGGAAGAGCAGCAGAGACAACATGTGATTAACTGAGTATAACCCCCATTCCCCTTCACTGCTCGTGAAGAAGAGACAAAGGAATTGAGAGTGAAGTTGAGCCCAGGAAGAAGGAAAGAATTGGAGGAAGATGTTTTAAGATTCTGTTTTATTTTTCTTTATCCTACTCTGATTTTATTGTTAATAAATTAATTTCTCCAAGTCTGGTCTGTTTTGCCCATGACCATAATTGGTGAGTGTTCTCTCCCTGTCCTTATCTCAATCCATAAGACTTTCATTATATTTTTTCTCCCTTGTCCAACTGAGGGGAGGATGGGGGGTTGGTATAGCAGCTCAGTGGACACCTGGCATCCAGCCAGAGTGAACGTACCGTATCTTTATAGTTTGTGGAGAGAATGAAAAATTTCTGAAAGTTATAGAAAAATCCTATACAATAAAAGCAGCCAATATGAGGGTTGTCACACAGCTGTCTGGGAGCAGGTGATTGCATGAGAATGAAAATTTGATGTCTTGGTATATGGGGGGAAACACTGTAGTATGAATTCAATGGATACCAAATCCAGAAGACAGAGGTTGTGGCATGACTAGAGGCTAATGAGTTGAGGTCCCAAAAAAAGAACAAAGGAGATATCATGACACTGTAGTAATTTTCAATATTTCATTGTTTTATAAAGGAATTGTTCAACATAAAATGTATAACATTCGTAATTTCATATCACTGCTAAATATTCGAGCTGAAAGAAGCTTTCTTTGCCGTGTTGATCTGAATGGAGAGCACACTT
Organism: Rhynochetos jubatus; assembly: GCA_027574665.1. NCBI lineage: Eukaryota > Metazoa > Chordata > Aves > Eurypygiformes > Rhynochetidae > Rhynochetos > Rhynochetos jubatus. Next base: position 19,138,475 of record CM050652.1, read on the forward strand.
ATTTATGAAACTGCATTGTCTATGAGCATATTTTTGGGATAGGGTAGCAAGAGCTATTAGACAAAGGCAGACAGGCATAGAACCAAAGATTTAATTACAGGTACAGCTACATGAACTGTGGTGTCATAATTAGTGTGATTTGGTTGTTTGCAAATAGATATCTAGCATCAGTTGAGATGTGGTAGATCATCAGAGATATCTCATGTTGTTCACAGAATTTCACAACCTCTAGGAGTTCTGTACGCTCCTGGAATGGCAGATAGGTAGGACAACCAAGGATCTCATGTGCTACTAGTTACTGTATTTATATAACTGATTTAAACCCAATGTGTTAGCCCTATTTAGGTGAAATCAATATTTTGATAACTTACTTTGTTAGATTTTAAACAATGGCTGTCAGATAGGACTCCAGAAGACTTAGAAGGATGTCCCTGTCTGTGTGAGTCAGAAAAGATTTTATCAGGAAGCAAGTGGGGAACATATAGGTGTATCAGAATTCTAAGCTAGATAGCATAAGATCTAATAAGGGACAGCCTAATTACTTTAGGTGTCTATGGCAGGAATTAAGAAGTTTTTATTTCTGATTTAGATAGTATTTATGCCAATGCCTTCCATATAGAATAATTTGCCTTTCTGGAGCTGCTAAGTTTGTGCTAAGAAAAGTAGCCTATGGGGTTTTCATTATTTTTGTTGCTGACCCATAGGATTGTTTCAAATTCTGTCATAAAAATTGTGCATCTGTACTGGAAAAATAAAAGAAGGAAGATTAATGCCATATCTAAAATACCCAACCAAGCAAACTAAAACCTATCAAGTAATGTTTGAATTATTAGATACAATCCACTGAGAAACACCTGAAAAACTGTCCTAAACAGAGATAAAATTATTTATCTTTCAGATTTATATAAGTTTTTTAAAGCCACTAAGTAATTGTACTTCATCTTTCAGTCAAATTACATATAGAAATTCAAAATTACATTTTACGTATTAAGTTTATGTAGCTGTGTTTAATACTTGTCTTCTGGTCTTTAGGGACATGTTTTCTTAAGTAATACACAAGCTGAAAATATATCTGTCTGGTAACCAGCATTACAGGAATTAATTCTCACTTTACATTATAAGAATTGTAAGAAGCAAATTCTCTGCTGGCCTGGCTCCATTTGAAATCAATGAAGTAACGTCAGGAGAGGATCTGGCAGTGCTTCCAAGTGTATTTTGTGATTACCAACAACCATTAGGTATTTTGCTTTAAATATAGTCTGGTTTGTGTCCTCTTTTTCCATACCAACATAATATATTACAAATAATAGTGTTTTTTTCCTGGCTAATTTATGCAGTCTTGCAGGCCATCTCTAGTACATTAGACTTACAGTTATATTTATTTTTCCACCAGTAATTACATCCTGCCTGATTTCTGTTACTACCTTTGCATTTATAATGCTCAAATTTTTAAAGTAAATAAAGAACATTTATTCAGTTACACTGCAGATGATTTTTGTTTGTTGGAGAAAACAATGATGTGTAGCAATCTATGTCTCAAAAGCTTTTCAGAACAGTTGTCCACTGACTGCATTCCAGCACACGTGTGTGTATGTGTTTGTGTTGGTTGTTTTTCCCTAACTGTACAATGCATTATGAGATTTAAGGTGTCATCTCATTAGAGGTTAATAGTATTCAGTGTTGGCTCCAAACACCATTTAGAGATTATGATCTGAGCTGTATACTATATAAATAGCTAATTGTTTAATCTGGCTTTACTCATCTATAGGAAGGAAATGGACAAGAAATCTGATCTTTATTTCAGTAATAATTTCATTAGAATTTCCTAAACTAATCATCATCATCTCACACCAGACATTTACTTCTGTTAGATACTTACATGTTGCAGCAAGCATATAAATAACAATATTTGTTATTTTCTAATAATGTTTCAGTTCATGTGATATAAAAGCAAATATATCTAATATGGCTTGCAAATAATCACCTAAGTTTCCTGCAGTTGTCTATAAATAATGACACTTATCTGCAGCCCATTCCAGGAGTCATATCTTATCTCTATAATCATTATATATCCTCATCCTAAATTTAAGGCAATTAAGCCAGTTAAGCCAGCAGATACAGCAGTTTGTGTAGTAGTTCCTGGGCTCTGCTCCATAATCTTCTAGGTTTCCTGGGAACTTCGTCCTAGATCACTGAAAGCCTGTGGGAGGTCCGCAAAAAAACTTCAGGATGCCTGCTGCTTACAGGGAAAGATCACCATGGGAGGCTGTGACTGCCAAGCTCTGGCAGCTTCTAACAAGCTCTGTGGGTTGTCCTTGACGAAAGGGGCCAATCTTTGTCCCAGCTGACTCCTGGTGAGGGATGGTCAGGCACATTTGCAACAGGTGCAAAGGAGAGAGCCATATAAGGGCTGGTCTTGAGTATGTTTTATGGAGGCAGGTAACAGATGTAGCAGCCTTCTGTGCAGAAAGTGACCAGGAGCTCTGCTGAGGGTAGTGTATGCACAGTCAGTGATGGTGATGAGGGTCTGTAACATGGGAGGCTTTGAATCAGACCAAGTTCCTGGGGTAAAATAAAAGCTGTGTATCACTAGGGCTGTAGGGCATTTCTGTGGTCTTTTACGGGGGCAAGGAGCAATACTTCTTGTCTGCAGGAGGTGGATATACTGGTGGACTACCAGTGTTGCCAAATAAAGGAGTTGGAGGAGATCAGCAGAACGTCTCATCTCTGGTGCTACTGAGGTTGACTGGATCTTCTCTAAGATGCTGCAGCTTCGAGAGCTTCAGTTCAGAATCTTGAGAGGAAGGAAAAAGGTAAATAGCAGGATCACAGCCCTGGACTTTGAGGGAAGAGACATGTTCAGAGACATGCCTAGAGACCTGCTTGCAAGAGTTCAATAGGTGATGGTCCCTAAGAGAAGAATGGTCTAGGAGTGCTTGTTGAGTAGTCTTGTTTGGGTTTTGAGGTAGGAGGGTGGAGGTGGGGGTGTTTATGGGCTCTGTGTGTGTGTTTAGATTACCTTCTTGAAGAGCAAGAATGGTTCATTATGATGACTAGTCTATCAAGCAAAGGTGTCAGGAGACCTACATGGATAAAAAACCACATCCTCATTAAATTCAAATATAAGATAAAAAACCAAGATGTGGAAGCAAGTAGAATATAGAGGCATTGTCTGAGAATGTGGGATTAATGTTTAGAAGGCTAGACCCCACCTGATATTAAATCTGTAAAGGTTTGTGAATGGCAGTGGGATGGGCTTCTATAGGTACATCAGCAGTAACAGAAACTTTGGAAAATGTGGGCACCCTTCTGAATGAGGCAGAGGAGCTGGTGACAGAGGAGTGTCATGGTTTAGCCCAGAGAGCAACTAAGCACCACACAGCCACTCGCTCAACTCCCCCTTCCCTCAGTGGGATGGGGGAGAGTATTGAAGGAATTGAAGTCACTGAATATTTTGGCCTATTCCTTCACATTTGTCTTTACTGGTAAGATGTTCCCTCTGAAGTCCCAGACCCTTGAGACCCAGGAGGACATCTGGAGCAAAGACAGCCTTGGAGAGGGGTTGGACTAGATAATCGTCAGAGATCCTTCCAACCTCAACCATTATAAGAGTTTGATGTCAAATTATAAAACAGTAGACTCCACAAGAGATACAATTTCATTATCACAAATATTATAATTCTTCACATAATTATATTCAGGTAAAAGGAAAAAGAACAATTTTGCAAAATTGTTCTTAAGAAGGACTCCAAAGATATTGAAATACAAAATGGGAATTATCACAGAGTCATAGGATGGTTTAGGCTGGAAGGAACCACAAAGATGTCTAGTTCCAAACCCCCTGCCATGGGCAGGGTCATCTTCTACTAGGTCAGGTTGCTCAAAATCTAATCCAGCCTGGACTTGAACACTTCCAGGGGTGTCCATCCACACCCACAGCTTCTCTGGGCAACCTGTTCCAGTGCCTCACCAGCCTCTCTGTGAAGAACTTCCTGATATCTAATCTAAATCTACCCTCTTTCAGTTTAAATACATTACCCCTTGTCCTGTTACTACAGGCCCTTGTAAAAAGTCCCCTTCTACTTATACACTCTTGTAACAATCGAATGCTTTCACATTTTATGTTGGAGTTTCACATTACATACCTTTGCTAGCAATTTACCTAATTTTATCACTTCATGACACCTTAAAAGATACTTAAATGTACACTAGTGTACAGTGATGTACAATTAAAATGCATCTCATTTTTGAACATCAGTGTTTATCTTTCCAAAAGAAGTTCTATTTAAATGAATTAGTCTTGCAATTTTCTTGCAAACACAACAGAGGTCTCTGTTTATCATGGGAAATATTTACCTTTTTTTAAATAGGAAACATGAAAATATAGTATCTTTAAGACATAAAAACTTACATTAGAGACTTTTCCATAAACCTGTTACAAACATTTCAACAATTTAATGTCAACACTTTTTCTTGATGAGACTACTTATTATTTTTAAATAAATAAGAGCATTTGTATAAGTCAATGCCTACTAACGATTTGGCAGTGCATTATGTTGTATTTTGGCAATGACTGTAACTAGATTTACCAAAAATCAAAATACTTATCACAAAGATGCAATGATCCTTGAGCAAAATTAAAGCAAAAAAAAAATCTTCCAGTATTCTGGGAAAGAGAAAGTAGTTTGTGAAATGTGCAGTCTAAATTTATTACCTTTACAGGTAAAGTATATCTTTTATAAAATATTTTTAATGGGGACAAGAACTAAGGGGAAAACTACTGTTGTCTTCCACTTAAATTTCTTAAGACAATGACATTTAAGAACAGTCAGAAGATTTATTTACAGATATTATTTATTAAGCTTTGGTTTCTACCTGGATTTTGGCTTTTTAAATTTCCTGATTCTATTAATTTACCTTATTTTTTTCTTTTCAAGGGAATTAAAAAGCTCCCATAATGAAATGTATATTACAAAACAAGTGGAGAAAACGTTCACCATAGAAAAAAATAATTAAACCAAGCACATTTCAGCAGGTTTTATTCTCATGTAGAATCTGCATGTACATCTAAATTTTCTATTTCGTCACTAGCATTTCAGCCATAACCTTAAGGGAAGAAATATTGAGACTGTGACCTTCTGGGATATGAGAAAGCTTAGCAACATTGATAGGCATGCACTGACATGTAGATTCATGTAATTTAATTTTAAAATTAATTCTATTTAGTTAGGTATTTATAAAAATTAAAATTGAAAATTAAAAATTAATTTAATGATGATTAATGTCACTTTTTAAAGAAGTCTAGAAACATACAGCATTGGATATTAAATCTTCATGTTATCTGCAGCCCCAATTCAGTTGTAAAAACAGGCTTTAGGTCTGGCACAAATCTGAGATTAAACCTTGATACGTCTGCCTTGTAGCCAGAGAGAGCCTGAATTCCTTTATTTGGCAAGCATTGATGTTGCTGCCCTTGCACATTCTGAGTGGCATTAATCTCTCACTGAGGGATTGCACGATGTGAGGTCATGCTCTCATCATCTTCCACACCGATTTTATTTAACTCATTATAAGCAATCATCCACCTGGTATTATCAACTATACATAAGACATCCCCAGGTACTACAGTTTGCATTTTTGATCTCTGAAGTGTGTGTGCAAAGGGTAAAACCCATTTCATTAAATAGATCCCTATTGTCTACTCTTCGAAAGAGGTTTAAGAATATAAATTATTCCTTCTGAAGTCATTTACACACAATGTTGCTTCCATACTTACCTCTGCAAACAGTGGGGAAGAGGAAGAATTAAAAACAAAGCCAGTAAAAATCCAGACTATGCCAATTTGGGACATCAGATTTCACCACTTTTAAAGGGGATGTACCATTAAAATGAAAAATTTACAGTAGAAAACCAGTCTTCCTTTAGTCTGACAGAATAATCAACAATTGTTTTAAGTGCTGTGGCCACCCTCAGTGATTCACATGCACAACTTGTTTCAAATGTCTGACTTACACAGTGCAGAACTGAAGGCAGAATTACCCCCAAAGGATGCCACTTTAGAAGCCTCTCTCTTTTGGTTGTGGCAAAGTGATTCATAGTTTAAATTAAGAACTTCTAGAACCCTGCAGGGTGAAGCTAGTTCATTGGCTTCTCTGATTCTCAGAAGTAATTTTTCTTTCTCTGCCTGTGCTGTAAAATCCATGGTAGACATAAGCTTTCACAGAGGAACATGAGAACAAAACCTAGCTTGGGACAGCTTTTAGAATAATTTCTAAGGTGGGGACAAATGTTGCTAGAGTCACTTTTGTAAACTATGCAGAAATATTCAGGATATTTTGCATATTTTTCTGCCTGGTCTCTTCCCTTACTGGCAACACAGTGCACACAAAGATTGACGTGTTACATAGCTACTCCAACAGTATCATTGGAGAGCAATGGAAAATATGTTTCAGTGATGTTCTTTATTATACTCTTCAAAATAAAGGAAGTGTGGCAATTAGAGCTGTTAAACTGTATGGGAATTGTATAATGTTATTTACAAAATTTGGACTGAGGCAACATCAAAATTATACTCAGAGTTAAGAAAAAAGTTTCACAAGACTGGAAAAACCTTCCTCCTTCCACCCTCCCTTCCTCCCCAACTTTGTTTTTGTCACTTCGCTGTTACTTTGCCTATCTTCCTTTCTCATCTTCATTTTGCACAGATGATCATCATATGGCCTTACTGAAATGGGGCGAAGTTATGTGAGACTTTTTTTTGATTACTTTTGGTAAGCAAATCACTACACAAATACATTTCCAACCTCAAGTATTCAAAAACCTTGTACCAAATGTCAGAAAATGATAACTGGAAAAAAGAGAAATCTAATTAATTTTAAAACAAATATGCATTGTATTTGACGTGATTTTGAATTTTTAGTATGGATTTGAAGCCTGCTTTTCAAATTTTCTGCATAAATTTCTTCCTCTGAGAGGAAATTTTTATTTTAAGAAAGTTAAATGGATGTAAAGATGGCATCATGCAACTGAAGGAACTGAGACTAACACAACACAACCAGTTCATAGTGAACTTGTATGTCATTGTCTTTTCTATTCTACCTACTCCTCCTTCACTATCTCCAGATTCAGTATTTTTGTCTATAGCATCCATCCCATACCATAATTTTCTGCTACCTTTGGTTTCTTTTCGGCTTATTTCTGTGTTCTAACATGATATAATAAAAGCTTTTAATGTATCTTTGCTTTCAATCACCCAGCCCTCCTTTTCTTTCTGTTGTCTTATGACCTTTCTCTTTAATTCCACAAAAGGTCTCTCTCTCTGTTTCCCTTATACCTAGCTGGGAACAAGCCAGCATACTGACTTGGCATTAAGTTTCTGCATTTCTGTGCATGAACTTCAGTTTTTCTTTCTTTCTGAAAAAAATTCTGCTTGTAGAAGCACTGGCTGACAGTTCATCTGAGTGCTTTTCAATGGGAATAATTGTTGATAAGTGCAATGGTCATTCCTCACATTGTCAATTTTGCAGTCATATGAAACAACTTTCAACAAATAAATTGCATTATGTTTTAGGTTGCTTATTACTGAACTACAGTTATTCACCACTTTCCACTTATTATGGAATGACGTCAAAATTATCCTCTATGTTTTTTCTGAAAAGTAAGAAGTGTTTATGTTTATTACTTAAGTTTGCAGGGAAAACAGAAGAAATATTAATTCTCTGGCTATCTTTCTATTGCTTTTTTTCTTGGAAATTTGAAGGACATTAAGCCTGTTATATTAGATGCTTCCTTCCTTTCAAGTTAAAAATCATGATTTGTACTAAATTGTTGGTCTTCTAAACAGTGTGTAAAAAGCAGAAAATGATAGAAGACATAGTGGTTAACATTTGGTAGAGTTAGGTTAATACTTGGTCTTGATGACTTTAAGCGTCTTTTCCAACCTAAATGATTCTACGATTCCATATTGGCTATTGGTCGTGCATTTAGACCTAAATCTTTTTAACTTGTAAAAACTGTTTTTTAAATACCAGTGTTATTTCTACACTGTTGTTGCTATTGTTACACCCTTGCACTACACTAATTTGCTAAGGTAGCAGCCTCCATCCCTTTTGCAGTTTGAGTCACAGATACTTATTGGGAAATTAGCAAAACTGTTTTCATATAGGAATTATTCTTTTATAATACTTCTGTAGCTTCATTCCCTGTATCTCTGTGATAAATCACCTTAAATCCTATCCTTTGTCTCTTTTAATACCTGTATGCAGTTTAAGATAATATAGGACACAATGGAGTGAAATCTGACATGGGATCTCCCTCCACACAGTGATATTTTGAAACATTGCCACTATTTGGTATGCTAAATTGTATTATTTCTAATTGAGTTGTTCAGAAGAAACAGAGTAGAGATTTAAAACAAAAGCTGTAGATTTTTTTTTTTCCCACATTGTGATTTCCAATACATTGCTACTTAAAAATTTTTATCATGAAACATTTTTTTACAGACCTAGCTGGGAGTTTACAGTATAGACCTATACCACAGTAACTGTCCATGTCTGTGCTTCATCACCTCATAGCAGAGGTACCTTATTCCACTTTCCTCAGTGTCAAGCTTACTTTCTTGTTATGGTGTTTACTGAAAGCAGATTATTAGAAATAGGGTATATCTATTTACAAACATAAATTATTGGTCTAAAGTTAATGCAAAATGGCAACTTGCAGGGACATATGGGAAGATCCCATTTCTAAAGGATGATGCTCATTAGAAGTATTTAAATGTCTCTTTGTATTTATAGATTGGCAAAGAACATATGTTAATTTCCCTAATTCCTTCCATCTGAGGATATTAAAGCTCTTTACAAACTTGAATAAAGCCTCACTGCCCTATGTGAGGTAAGTAAATAAAATTATCCTCATTTTACTGATAGAGAAATTGAGACTTTGGAAGACTGATTTGAACTAATGTAGTGGTGGTGAAATTAGAGTTTATATCAGACTTTTCTAACTTACTGAAGTTATATCTGTTTTTTGTTGAATATTTAATGCTGAAGTTTGAAGCAGGACTGCAGGAATAGATGATATTGAAATGACTCCTAAGTGTCTAAAATGTCCAGAAATTAACTATAGCAAAATCCATTGAGATTTGCAAGAACAGTATTAGTTCTTAACAATCACCAGATAATAATATGTTATCAAGAAAAGATAGGAAAGCTGCCCAGTGCAGTTTTCAAAATTGACTACAATGAGTGCCTTCAGTTTGAATGAAGCTACTTAAGGCATCTTGAAGAGCCTGTTTTTCAGAAAGATGTTGATCCCTTCAGTGTCCTTAAGGGTATGAGACATTCAAACAGTGAAGCACACTTAGTTCCTTTTTTTTTTTTTTTTTTTTTAAATCTTTAAGGTCTTTGGACTTTGGACCAAGCAGTGCCTGTTTCATATAATGTTTACACAGTGCCTACCTCAGTGGAATAGCGATAGTGAAATACGTAACACGTCATAAAAATTGCCATTAATCAGTATATCTGATTCTTTAAAATCATATTAGAGTCTTCTAAAATATTTAGTATTTTATCTTAAATATTAAGCAAAATAAAGTTAAAATTATTATAAACAAGCAATACGAAATATAATTAGAATATTGTATTTTATAATTGTCAGTATAAATACACAGTAACATCTGCAATTCCCAGCTCTAATTGTAATATTTAATCAGAAGCTCCTGGCAAAAGAAGGTGTAACACTTTATTTTGGAGGGCATTTTTTAAATTGGCCTATATAATTGTCTCCTTTTCTGCTAACTATGTTATTTAAAATTCATATGATTTTTATACCAGGTTCAGCTTCATCAGAGCATGAGCATTTTACAACTCATACATGAAATATTAACCTGCAAGCAATGCCACATTAGCACAGTCCTTTGTACTGTGTGAAGAATAAATTATTAATATTAAAATAAAGAAAGAAGAAATAACCAGCATGCGACACAGCAAACTACCATTTTATTATGCCATTGACTTTTTAGGCACAAACTTGTTCCTGCATGATATTCATTCTGTTTCAAATAGTTTAGCTTATGTTTAAAATATAAACCCTTCTTTATACCTAATTAGAGGGAAGAAATCTTTACCTTTTTATTTCTCCTCCCTCTTCGTTTAGAGTTAGAACTGCAGTCTTCTGTTCACAAAGATAACCTTTCCTTCATCTTTTCTACAGCACACTCTTTCTTGACATCTTCTCCTACAAAGTGTAAGATAAGAACCTAGAGCATACAGTTCAGGAGTAATAAAGACACCTTAATAGGCAATGGACTTAGTCATGTAAGGCATTCTGCCTAGGCTAGGTTAATCAGAGCGTTTGAACGTGACTACTACCAACCCAGTTGCACAGGGTGGCTGGGAAATATACTGTTATTGTAATTATTTTCTGTTTTGTTTACATAATCACAAGATTTAGAGAAATAAAGTTTGGAAAGGGCAGAAGGGAAACAAGGAACAGAAAATTATATGAACGCTGCTAAATAACTATCATTGCATTTCGTAGCTTTTCCAAATGTAGTCTCTAGACCATGCAGGTGTCTGTTTATATCTGGTAGGATGTTTTTCAGACTTGATCTCCCATTGGATAGCTATTCTGGGAAAGACGAAGCTGAATGAGAAGTAGGAAAACATGCTATTACAGATAGAGGACCAAAATGTTTATTTCCTTCTGAATAGCAAATATAAGATAAGAACCATGCCATGGACAAGTTTGCTGTTTTGCAAATATGGGATTCTCTTTTCTTGTTTACAGTTTTTGTTGTCAAAAGATTACAACTTAGGTGTAATTTGAACTCCTAGAGAAAATTTGAATTTTTATTCATTTTTCTAGAATCCATAGGCAACCATGTGCCTCCTTCTAAAGTTACACTTTTCATCACCTTCTATATAGTTCTTCAGTAAATGCAGTATTCTCAGCATTTAATGCAATTCTAAATTGTAAATCTCAGACATTTATAATCATAATGATAGATAACACAAGATTATAGAGTTTAAATCCTGAGCTATTTCTAGGATGTTTTTTTGGTTTGTTTTCATAATAAATGATCATCTTTCCAGGTCAAAATTCAAGCTATATAGAGTACTGCATGCAATAGATCTACAATAGTACCATAGTCCTGAGTAAATATTGATAGTACAATGTAATATGTGTCACGATAAGAGAAAGCAGGATTATTTATAACTACTGTAGGGTGGAAAGCTTCATATCTTTGATCTGTTTGAGAAATTATACACTGAAGAAAGGATAATCTCCAGCAACATTTGGCCAAGTTCAATTTTAGCCTTGCTGTGTTGATACATTGTAATATGGACAGTATTTTTTTTGAACTCTGGTAGTCTTTTCAAACACAGTGCCACCAAGACCACATTGAATTCCAGGAAGGTGTTGAGGATTGCAAACATTATTCTTTGCAAAATGATGGGTGCTGTTGTAGGTCTGCATAGTCATATTCAAAGTGGAAAATACCAACATATGTTCTGAGATCTGTGTCATACTTAGTAGCATTCTTTGGTGTCAATCACCCTTAAAATAAGAAAAAAATAATAATTTTTCTTCACAAATGAATTATTGCAAATAATTTCTTAGTTAATGAAAATGGATGGTTGCAATTGCAGCAGTTCCATAAGGTTATACATTACTTTAACCTCACTGGGAACACTAATTTTCTTCATTACTATCTTAGAACTAAATTTTAAGCCTTTGGAATATAACATCTCTCCCTTAAAATGGTGCTATAATTTCTACCACACATAACTGATACTAGGTTGACTTTCAATCTTGTGATCAAATCTTTTTCTCAAATAGACTTTTTCCATTGACACTGTTACTTGTAAAAGCAGAATTCAAAAGTCTGTGGTATAATAGTGTTTGGTGGTTTTGAAATGATTTGTTGTCTGCACGAGCACAGCAGCAAATCAATTTTTGTTTGGGATATGAATATCACCGTGCACAATATATAATCCAGCAGGTGTTCAATAAGAATCAGAATTCATATTTACTTGCTAACAGTTTACCACAGGAATTTCATTTCTCAGAACCTCTCTGGATTTAATCAAGGTTTAGTACACAGTAAACCTCTAAAACATTTTAGGTAAATAGATTTATGTCAGTACAGAGCCTGTTGGGCCAGTTTCCAGCACTAACTTGAAAGAATGAGGTTGACCTCCTAAGACAGTAAAGATATTTAGAATATGCATTAGTACATACACACTGTGTTTAGGATTGCTTGCATGCACAGAATAAGATTCTTTCTCAGGCATATTATATAGCTGCTACTCAAACTCTGTGATATCAATACCTCTAATTTTTCTAATACTGGTTGCATCAGTATTGTTTTGCATAGCATAGCACAGTTTTAAAGACTCTTTTGCATAGCATAACAAAATTGGGTATAGTTTGTATTTGTGCCTGCCAATAATATTTTAGGGGTTTGCAGCCTTTTAATATTTCCTTTTTTGTTGTTGTTGTTAGGGGGGTTTTTTGTTGTTTTCCCTTTCCTTTTTTTTTTTTTTTTTTTTTTTTGGCTGTACTATGAGGTTGGGGTTTTTGTTTCTCTTTTGTTTCTTTTTCTCTTAATAGGATATTTTTAAAGTGAGATCTGTAACAGTTACCTGAACAGTTCTTGCTTTATTCTGTTTTAGGAACATTGCTTCCATTTACAGCATTCTCCTGGAGAAACTGGATGAGCAAGGCTTGGATGGGCACACTCGTCACTGGGTAAAAAACTGGCAGGATGGCCAGGCGCAAAGAGTTGTGGTGAATGGAGCAGGTACTGGTCTCTTTTACCAAGTAACAAGTGATAGGATGAAAGGAAATGGACACAAGTCGTACCAGAGGAGGCTGAAATTGGATATTAGGAAGAATTTCTTCAATGAAGGGATTGTATATCTTGCAGATATAGCAGAGAACCAACTGAAAAGGTTGAAGGTGAAAAGCACAGTCTCAAAACTTGTACACACATAGAAACAAAAAAGCTAAATTCCAGAAATCACCTTTTATGCAAGAAAAAAACTTCCAAAATAACCTTTCTAGTCTCCACAATTTATGATACTCTATTTTTCTTTATCGTTGCTTCTGTTTTGAGCATTGTTTATAACTATTTGTAGGACAACAAATAAATAAGTCATTCTGGGATTTTTTTATTGTTCCTACAAATGTTTTTGACACTATGTGAGACACTTGGCATTCTAAGATATATGGCAGTGTTTGCAAGTGGAGGGAGCAAGGGAGAGAATACATTTGAATAGAAAACCAACAGCTGAACTGTGTCCTAAAAATAAAAGAAGGACAGATGGAGGCTCCTAGGAAGATATCCTTATAAAACCTCATAGATTCTTTAGATATTTTGTTTTGGTTTGGTTGTTTTTTTGTTTTTTTGTTTTTTTATTAAATATCTCTCTGCTTTCTAAGTTCCAGTGACTTCATATTCCACCTTTATGCTACCAGTGTAGTAAGCACAGTCAACAGAAATGTTTGTGTGCATGTCTGCTTGTGCTGCACAGCAAATTTTTAGTGACCAACAGTAAAATTCAGATGCTGCAGACTTGTAATGCAGATCACCTGAGGAGTTTTCGCAATTACAATCTACATCTGAAGATGTGAAAATACATAGTTAAATTACTTTACAGAATTAAAAATAAAGGCAAAGGAATTCCTGGAATGAACAAAGTAAGAAGTTATCAGGTAAAAATATATGAGAATTAATTATTTTCACAGTAATTAAAAATCATCTAAACAGTTAAAACCATAAATAATAAAAAATTAGTCCCCAAAATGAAAACCTCAGCAGAGATCCAGTCTCACAAGAAAAATAATGTAGAACAGAAATGGCAACAAAATTAAAAATACCAGAATGTTTAAAAGAAACATACGGTTTATACAATGAAGTTCATTAAGTATATAATTATGTAAGCATTCTTATTACTTTATATATGTTTACAGCTCTATAAAAATAAATTTTATAATTGAAAGCCCAAATGACCCTTGCTCAAGAAGTGTCATTGCCTAAGTAATAAAATGAAAGGAAACAAACAAGTAGCAAATTAAAGAAATTTAATTTGCTCCAAACTTCTGGATTGAAACTAAATGGCAGTTTAGTGGTGGTGTGCCCAGGTGGCCAAGAAGGTCAATGGCATCTGGCTTGCATCAGGAAAAGTATCGTCATCAGGAAAAGGGAAGTGATTGTCCCTCTGTACTCAGCAGTGGTGAGGTTGTGCATCAAATACAATGTTCAGTTTTGTACCCCTCACTACAAGAAAGTCATTGAGGGACTGGAGCATGTCCAGAGAAGGGAAATGCAGTTGGTGAAGGGTCTGGAGCACAAGTCCTGTGAGGAGGAACTGAGAGAACTGGGGTTGTGTAGCCTGGAGAAGAGGAAGCTGAGGGGAAACCTTAACACTCTCTACAACTACCTATCTGAAAGGAGGTTGCAGAGATGTGGGTGTTGGTCTCTTCTCCCAAGTAACAAGTCATAGAATCGTAGAATCACAGAATGGTTTGTGTTGGAAAGGACCTTAAAGATCATCTAGTTCCAACCCCCCTGACATGGGCAGGGACACCCTCCACTAGATCAGGTTGCTCAAAGTCTCATCCAGCCTGGCCTTGAAGACAGCCAGGGATGGGGCATCCACAGCTTCTCTGGGCAACCTGTTCCAGTGCCTCACCACCCTCTCCAGGAAGAATTTCTTCCTGATATCTAATCTAGATCTCCCTGCTTCCAGCTTAAACCCATTACCCCTCATCCTGTCACTACAGGCCCTTGTAAAAAGCACGCCCCCCCCCCCCCCCCCCCAAGCTTCCTTGTAGGCCCCCTTCAGGTACTGGAAGGCTGCAATAAGGTCTCCCTAAAGCCTTCAGTTCTCCAGGCTGAACAAGCCCAAATCTCTCAGCCTTTCTTCATAGGAGAGGTGCTCCAGCACTCTGATCACCTTCGTGGCCTCCTCTGGACTCAGTCCAACCAGTTGATATCCTACTTATGTTGGGGGCCCCAGAGTTGGATGCAATACTCCAGGTGAGGTCTTACAAGAGAAGACTAGAGGGTGAGAATCACCTCCCTCGACCTCCTGGCCACACTTATAGAACACAAGAAAGTCATAGAACAAGAAGAAATAGTGTCAGTTACACCAGGGAAGGTTTAGATTGGATAATAGGAAAAATTTCTTCACCAAAAGGGTTGTCAAGCATTGAAACAGGCTGCCCAGGGAAGTGGTTGAATCACATCCCTAGTGATATTTAAAAGACGTGTAGATGTTGTGCTTAGGGACATGGTTTTGTGGGGGACTAGGTTAATGATTGAACTTCATGATCTTATAGGTCTTTTACAACCTAAACAATTCTATGATTCTAAAACTGGTGCAAACTTTTGAAGAAGAAGTGAAAAAAAGGATAGTAGACCTAAAGGAAAACTTAAATTAGTCCACCACTTCTCTGCAAAAAGAAGCAAAGATTCAGTTCCAAAGCATGCAGAAGTTAATGGTAATCTATATGGTCAGAGCCAATAACTAGCAATAGCAAAAATACGTTTATTTCAAGCTAACCATCAAAAACCCAACACCCTGCCCCCCACAAAACCAACAACAAATAAAATCAAGGGGAAAGAATATTGATCCTTTTTCTTCAAATGTGGCCAAAACATGAAGGGCATTTACCTTTATTATAATCCAGTACTGAAAAACAGGAACTTTGCATAGTACCACCACGTAACATTTTAACATTCTTGTTAGTGAATAGCTAATTGTAGGAAGAAAGGGATAAGGAATACACTCTTATTATTAGATTTAGTGCCACAATAGCATACCTCTGGTCCAATTAGCAACTTCCTTCTTTTTAGTCTTACACTCCTCTACCTTAAGAAAAGAGAAAGACTAAAATAACATGTTCTGGGGTTGACACTTAATTTTCACTGCTAACTAAATTTCTTACTGCCAAGTTATAAACCCTTAAAATATAAGGTTTATAATATAAGCGCTGCTACAACCTTGAATATAACTGAACGAATGACACAGCTATAATTATGCTTTGTGAGAAACATAATAATGTATTCTGAACTAATAATTTGGTCATTTATTTTCTATAATTGCATTTTTACTTTCTTTTTAAATGATCTTTTGTAATTTTATAAACACCATGGTCTTCTCGCTAAAAATTAGATCGGCTTTTCCTTTGTTAGAACTGAATTGCTTAGCTATATAGATCCTTCTTTCTCTTTATTATTTCTGCCATTGTTTGAGACTATATGGTACAGAAGTAAGTCTGAGGACCAGACTTTCAAAAATAGATTGCAACTTCTTTAAGATGAAGCTCTAAATGTCCCCCATGCTTGACTTAAACATTTAATATTTTCCTCAGGGAAAAAAAAAAAGAATCAAAGTTCCAAACCAGTTTGGAAAAAAATACAGAAAGGCCCAAACTAGGTTGGTTTTCTTTTTTTCATTTAACTTCAGTCAACAAAAACTAAGACTGTAGGAAAGCTAATTGACAGTTCCTTCAATAGATCATTTCACCATACAAAAACACTTAATGTGATTTCAGTGTGATTCATCAGTTTAGAAGACACCTACTTCTCTCTGCTGGAACTTGGAAAATGAGAAGCTGTGTAAGTATATACCTAATATTGGGACAATTGCAGGCTTTAAGATTCTTCTCCTACTGAAGAGAACAATTAGCCAGAATTTTAAACTTAGCTTCTCAGATGCAATAATGGGTTTCAGGTTGTACTAACAGAAGTAATTAGATCATCTAGTCAAGCCATCAAACATTTCTCAGTTAATTCTTTTAATGACTATGACAACCTGTGTTTGTCATTAATAATAAATCAATAATTTGAGGGGGCGGGGGGGAAGCCTTGAACAATCCTTCTATTTTTATATAATAGAATTGGTTCTAAACCTAACAAGACAGCAAATACAGTATTTTTTCTTAACTCAGAAATAAAATAAATTATTAAAAAAACCACACACCAAAAAAAAAACCAAAAAAAACCAAACAGTCATTTATTAGAGCCGATCTATTTATATACAGTATTCACCATTTTCTTTTTCCCAGAATGTGTCAACACTAAATCAGGTCCAAGTAGCTATGCTGCAGTTGGTCTCCAAAAAATGCTTTGCTCAGGCTATACAGATTCTTTTTACTTTGACAACAGCTTTGACTTTAGGTATTCCCCACTTCATATACCCCAACTGTATGTTCCTCCCTGTGAAACACACCTTACTTTGTGCCAACATTACTGTTTGCAAACTATATATAGTATCTGATTAACAAACCAATTCAGGATAAGTAGACATATAAATAATAGTCCTGCAAAATGGAAATATTTTGTTATTATTCTGTGAAAAAAACAGAAGTTTATTACAGGCTTAGAGTTCTTAAAATAGTGGTAGAACAAAATACATGTCTAGGTCTCTTTAATTTTCTTACTATATGAAGTTTATAGAAACTTCTTAGAAATATCGCTTAAAGTTTCCTCCATTTATGCCAGTGCTGTTGTAGGTATTCCCAACAATTACGCTAAAAGACATTGTGTATTACGGAACAGATACAGAGATTTGTCTGAAAAGGCTTAAATTATAGTTTTCACTTTCCATCATCCTTTTAAAGAAATGTGTTCCCTCTTCAGTCAAGGTAATTTTTTTAAACTATCAGAACACTGAGAATGTCAGCCTCTTTTAAATACATTCCCAAATCCATCAGGAATACAGACTGAAGATTTTTAAGCTTTTAAAGATGTAATTAAATGAACTAAAAGGAATATCTAGTGATTAATGAAGCTGAAATTTGTTTTCATACATTTTCTCTTTCATTGTTATCTAATCGAGTAAGTATAGTGTGGTCTCAGATTTTATCCTCTGACCTTAAGAATCTTTCATTCTAAAACATGAGCAATCTACGTAAAAGAAAAAAAACACCCAACACCCAAACAAGCAAAAAGATCAACACACCCCGAAGTGCCCAAAGCCCCCAAAACCCAAGCAAGCTGACTGAAAGAGAGGAAAATGTCCTCAAATTTCTGATAAGAGAGAGTAAAGAATATGAAGTCGGACTCTTCTCACTCACCTCCAGTGACAGGACAAGAGTTAATGGTTATAAATTCAAGAAAATTCAACCCAAGACTAAGAAAAAAGATGTTACTGTGATAGTGGTCAAACACTGGAACAGATTTCCCTGAGAGGTTGTGATGTGTCCATCCTTGGAGATAATGCAAAACCCAACGGAGCATGGTCCTGGATTGAGTAGGAGGCAGCACTAGCTGATCTCTAGGGCTTCCTGGGAACCTGAGAAAAAGGAATTCACACATTCATAGTACTGCTATCAGTCACCTAGGTACCAGTGCCACCAGAATTCAAACCTATTATTCTAAATCTACTATTCTTAAACCTTTGTACTCTGCTGTGGGACAGACTGAATCCATACTCTCCAACTCAGACAATTCATGAAAAAGTAACAAAATCTGAATCAATTTATTCAGTACATGGTAGGAGTATTGTCACATTTAAAAAAAAAAAAAAACCACACATAAAAAACAGGCATGAAGAGAAGGAAAAACTGCTGATCACCTCTCGGAAAGGCAGTGGTACAGTTTCTCCTTAAAGCTCTTGCAAATCTAAGTCTTACTAGAGATCTTGGAATGGTGAATGCAAGGAAGGAGGAAAAATTCTTGAGGCTACCAGACTGCCCAGGAGTAGGTGTCACATAATCATCAATAAGAATAAAACACATGAGAAGGGTTAAGACAAAAAAACCATTTTGCATCCAGCATGCTATCTCCAAGAGTGGTTATCAGTAAACTGATGGTATGAGACCAAAAAAAAAAAAAGTACAGTGATGCTTTGTCAAAACATTTGTCTAATATCCACAAATCATCACTGTAAAGATTCATGGAACAAAGGTAATGTATTTGTATTAAATACCTCTTTTCTTTCTTGTGTTGCTTATTTTATTCAAATCCTTTTTATCAAAAGTTACAGTTTTGAGGAAGTCTATAGAGTGGTATTCATAGAAACATTTCTGGAAATCACAGAAGTAGTAACTTTTTAACAGTCCATACATCTGACTCATAGATCGCTTAGGAAAGTACCCATAGTCCTAAAATCAAGGAAATCACAAGGTTTAAGTTCCTGAATTGCAGGACTGTATGAACTGAACGAAATACTGAAATGTTTAGTAAGGACTGACTTTGGACAGCTCTACAGATGAAGCATGTAATTGTTAAAAATGCTGTTTGTTCGCTTAGGCTGATTTTGCATCCTTAAAATAGTGAGTTTCAAGCATTCTTAAAAAATCTGAATCATTCACACCTTTTTTTTTTTTTTTTAATTACTCTCATGTTGCTCTTTACCCTTGTTGGTATGAGAAAGGAGTTTCCCCTACTGTCAATTTTGCCAAAAACAGAATAAAGCAAAATTACCTAAATTAAAAATCTTCATGTGAGACAAAAATCCCCAAATTATGTTCTCAGGAGAGGCAGAGGGACACACCCCTGAGGCACCAAGCGGTCATCATGTATTGAACATCAAAATAATGACAAACTATGATTATGAAATATAATACGATGCTAACAAGTACTGCCTAATCTATTTTGAATAGTATTTGAATATAAGAAAATGCTTTGAAAAATAACATCATTGAATGTTGGGATGGAAGCAAATCCTGCTCCCACCCAGGGGAGGAGGGAAGGGCCCTAAGGCTTGTCTTTTGGGCCCTGAGATGGGGAAGAAAGAAGTTCTTATGTTCTCCCTGAATTATTTCTGACAGTATGCTAGAAGTGTTTATTGTAGAATCACATAGCTACACATTACAATAATGGAATTGCATGGGTTTAGAAATATGGTCAGTAGGTAAATGTCATGATTAATATATAATACTACTAATAATATTGCCCTTTGTGGCAGTCAACACAGAAAAAAGCACCTTTGAGTCATTGTAAATGTATCTCTTTGGATTACATTTATTAAAAAGCTGACCAAAGAAAAGATAGCACTGAATAAATCAAATGCTAAATAACGTTGATTATTCAAAACACTATAACTCACCTCAGGAGTTCTGTAGCCTGATTATGTAAATAATTCGCCTTTTTTTTTTTTTTTTTTTTTTTCTCTTCTTTATTTTAGCTGCATTCAGCCCTTACAGGGATTCCAATGAAGTGTTTCACAGTTTTGTAATTTTTGTATTTATCCACATAACTTGTGTATTTGTGATTTTTTCTGGAAAGTATCATCTGTCACATCACAGCTGAACCAAAACACGCACAAAGACCTTACTTAAATATTCCAACTGAATAATTTCCAGTTCACTACAGAATTACTAACAAATGATTCTCACTATTAAATGCTTTATAGATATATTTTTTTTTAGCATACTACAAGCACATTGAAATATACTGAAAATTTTAAAATATTAGAGATGGACAAGGTTTTCCTTAAATAACATTTGCAATGCAGAGGAAAAGAATGAAATATGCTCAGGTGAAAAAAGGCTACAGAAGAAAAAGTTTGGAGCAAATGATAAATGTGAATGGCCACAGTACGCAGTGGATTCTTCTCATCTGCCAGTGTCTGTTGGGAATATATTACTGAAATTGCTGCTTTTAACAATGACTCGTGTAGGACAGAGTAAGAGAGAAACAAGGCTGCATTGTGCTGGGAGGAAACAGATAAATGCACTGGTTGAGGCACAATACTTAGAACTGTGATTGTTGTAGTAAGACTTCTGCATATTAAGGTTCACTTTCTTTTTAAAGCACTGTAAATCCCTCAGTTTCCTGATTGGGTGTCCTGTTCTCACATGGGATGGAATTAATTTTCTTCCTAGTAGCTTGTATAGTGTTGTGTTTTGGATTTGGGATGGAAATCATGATAACACACTGATGTTTCTGTTGTTGCTAAGAAGTGCTTATGCTAAGTCAAGGACTTTTCAGATTCTCATATTTTCCTGACAGCAAGGAGTACACAGCTGGGACAGCTGACCCCAACTGAACAAATGGATCTTCCACACCATGTGATGTCATGCTCAGTGCATAAACTAGGGTAAAAGCTGGCTAGAAGGCATGGTTTAGGATTGGCTGGGCATTGGTCAGAGGGTGGTGAGCAATTGTATTGTGTATCACTTGTTTTCTATATACTATTATTATTATTATTACAATGACTGTTATTATTACTGTTATTTTCCCATTCTTTATTGTCCTATTAAATTGTCTTTATATCACCCCACAAGTTTTACCTTTTTTTCAATTCTCTCCCCCATCCCATTTAGGGGGAAGTGAGCAAAGAGCTGTGTAGTGTTTAGCTGCCTGTTGGGTTGACCACCACACTGAGCTAGGTAAGGTTTTCTTCATTTTTCCTCTCTCATTTTATTACATGTATAAATGGCTCCAGTGCAGCTGCATCTCAGTCTACTTAACATTTACTCTGTAAATATTCCACTGTTCTCAATTAAAAAAAAAAAAATAAAAAAATAAAAAACAACAACAACCAAAAAAAACCCAATAACCTACAAGTCTTCTTTTACTTTTTTTTTACTGAAAACAAAGCAATTAAAATTAAAAAATCTGAGTTCCTCTAAATAAATATAACTGGGAAATACCAGCCCAACAAAGCCAACATATTTTCTAACAAAATTATAGTATTTTTTCCATCAATTTCATCAAGATTTGAAGAAAAATAAAGAAGACATTCTGCTATAAGATAGAGAATGCAGAATTTCAAGAATTATTCCTTATTAAAAAAAAATTAAAAATTGAGTTACCAATGCAATTGATAATAGTTATAGTAATATTTATAATTTAATAAAGTAAATCCTTCTACACCCTTTAGTGCTACACAAATGTGCTGCACTAGAAAAATTACAAAAAGGGCGAACTAAGGGATTATTTTCTTAATTTAAAATAAATTAAGATTTTTCTTTCTTCATGTTCACCATTTTCCTTCTGTGCTTTTATTGTTATATGTCAAAAATGTGCAGTGTAGGAAAGTAAATTAAACCTTTTAATAACAGTAATTTGAAAGAATTATATATCTACTCTAGATTATACTACAGATACAACTAAATGTATCTGTAGGTTTAATCTAACTTTTAGATTTAATAATTCTATTTATTTTTAATAAAAGAAGTAATAAAGTAACTGCAAGATTCTAACAAGGATTAAAAATGTAAATATGTATGTTAATAAAAAGCCAAAATATTTCATGTTATAGTATTTCTACTATGGTAGATTTTAATACATAATATTATGATATTGGATGCAAGTAATTTTATTACCTGAATATTAAGGGCTGATACTGTACTGAATGTAAATCTGAGCTAGTTCATCTTGGCTATATATTATTTTAGAATTAGGTTTGTTTAAGGTTAGAAGTTGAATGGTAACGCCACTGTAAGGAATTATTATTTACTCCGTTTTTTTTTTTAATTTTTTCTTGATCACAGACCATTATTGCATGTTGGTTTAATTATCATATGCAATATGGATATTTTTATGAATCTATATAAAAAAATGTATTGTCAGTTTGGAGTGATCTAATGTTTGAAACACTTAATGATGACTGCTGAAAAGGTCTGCATACCCAACAGATTATTAAAATTTAAAACTTAGTTTTCCATTAACATTTTCTATTTTGGCATCTTAAAAAGAGTGGAAGTTGATTTCAGCAGAACATCCTGTGGGGAAATTAGTTCATTTTGCTAAAGTATCTTAATAATTACAGTGACATCAAGGTTAATTGCTTAATCTGTATTGCCATAGTGCGGTCCTCTAGAAATCCCAACACAATCTGTTCTATAATTAGTGCCAGAATATCCATATATAGAGCAAGCTGTAACCTAAATAAATAAATAAAAGAACCGATATGATTAATAAATAAGATTTACCAAAGTTTTTATGCAGTTGTGTGTGTATGTATATATTTATATGAAGAGAGGAGTTAGATTTCAGAAAACAACTCTTACAAACAGGATATATTAAACCCTTGAAGAGATATAAACAGCTGAGGTAGAAAATAACTTCAAGCAAGATGCTTTTTCTCCCTATTCTTTTTCCAGCTCCAGAATATGATTGCTTGCCAACACCATCAGATTTGCATCAGGCCCCATTTTCATAATGTAGTACACCACAATAGTCAAAATATGCTCAGTTTCTAAATAAGATGAATAGAGTTTCTCTGCAAAACATAGCAACTGAGTTATAGAAAACATTCTTCGTCTATTTGAGTACATTCATACATTTTGTTTTTATTTTCAGGACAATTACTATTCAGGTCCTTCATGTTTCTTCATAATGTCAACAACTTGATTAACTCAGTTGAAAATGCAAAACTTACAGAAACTTCTAAGTTCTCCATGAAAAACCTAGTGGTGTTGAAGTATTTGCTATTAAACTTAGTATTTAAGACCAAATTTGACTTTTGATTACCATAATAAATATCATTAGTTGGCATATAGTAGTTACATATGACACATATTGTACAATATTCTACAATATCTGTAAAATAAAAATGTTTTATTGTACAATATACACCACCATCATACTATTTTCAGTATCTAAAGTTCTTAATGATGTTGAACCTGAACTAGCATAGTTGAAGTTATAGTTTAGATTTCTGTTCTCAATATTCTTTACGTGCACAAAGTGGGCCTTATTTGATAGAAATAATGATGTTCCACCAAGTCAATAAAAATGCACTAATTCATAGCAACACCTTGCCCTTAGCTTCCTTCTCAGGAATGCTGAACAAGTTCACCACGATCAACCACATATGTTAGAGACTCCCTCAGAAGCGCTATCAGAATTATCTGGGAAAGAAAAACATCGCATCAAATCTCTCACCTCTTTAACAATATACTAATAATAATTAAAAGGAAAAGGAATGTGTTTAAAATTTCTAAAAAAATCTTTTTCACTATATCATCATTTTTTGTGTGTGTTACATTTGCACACTTTGTTAAATGCTGTGGTCTCATGAAGATTTATTTTCTGTTCACATTCTGAGGTTATATCCCCAGTGTGGTGCCCCTGACAACTCAGGATGACATGATTGTTCCCCTCCTTCTCTCTGTTCCTTTTTGGAATGTGTGGGCTCATTTGCACATTACTGCTTCATATGAGTCATCAGTTCTTGCTGAATGCTTATTACACCCGAGGCAGTAGCTGTGAGTTACTCTGCATTAGCTAACACGGTTTTCAAATAACCGGTATCTGGAGACAGAAACGAGGAACTGGATCTGTAAGTCTACTGTGTAATTGAACATATTTTCATAAGGGTTATGAAGAGAAGTTTTAAGGCATTCACTAAGTATGCATCAACATATGGAAGTAGTTCTGCTTTTAATGACCTTTAAAAAAAAAAAAAGTTCTAAAGATTATGTCTATCCCATTTTTACAGAAAATGGGATAAGTAAATCACAGCCAGCACTGATCTCAAATCTGCACCTCTGAAAACATGGCAATGGAACAAACCTTATTCTGTCATCCTTTATTTTATGTTTTGTGCAGCAGAACTGAAACATAGAGCCTTGAAAATACACACTTCTTACAAATCTGAAGATATACGTCCTGTTATCAATGTTAAGCCTATCACTCAAATGTTGGTCTCACTGTGATAAATCCTCATGATGGTTTGATTGCTTCAGATACTACAACTTTTACTTTGAGGGAGTCCAGGAGGCAAATTAACCCTAATTTTACAAAGGAGATAAACCTGTCCTTACTGCTCTCAAATGTATATTCTCAAAAATGTGATCATTAAATAAGCAAATATCTCCAGTGACACATATTTTAAATTATGCCATATTTAAATTTCCAAATATCATTTGCATCTATCTGACTTACCAGCCTCTACCTACCTGTGTATCTCTTTGAGTAATTTTGAAGGCATATACCTTTATATCATAGAGATGTCAGATAGAGACAGCTAGAAATGTTTTATGTTAGTACTTTTCAAATTGGCAACTTTAAAATTAACCATTTTTTAAAGCACTAAGACTAACATGTACTCAAAAATGAAATTATCAAACCTTTAATTTTCTTACATTTTACTTAGTTATTGCCTCTTACTCAGTGTTGAATCATCTCCAGGGCAACAGGAATCAACTCTCCCACATCTTGCAGTGGTTTCCATTTAAATGGTTTCTCAGCTAAACACCACTTTAATTTTGAATGTTCATACTACACGGTGGGAATTTATGCAATTTACAGAGCATTTATCATAGCAGTTGAGAGTGTGTTGTTGAGAAATTTCATATGAATCTCTTTTACCTCAATAAAAATTCTCTTCTTTCAATTCCCTTTAAAAAGGCAGTTGCTAACCTGCTAAGTTTATTTTGGCAGTCAAACTGCAATTACCTGCAGTATTATCAAAGAAGAAAGACCAAACTTGGCACAGCAATGAGTCTATACTTGCATATAATAGCAGCTTTCTTTTTATTTTCCACACAAGTCAAAACAGTAGCAACTTTCAAAAGACTAGGAGTCTTAGTAATGCCCTCAGATGTTTAAAAAGCATATTTTAATGGGCATGTAGCTGAATAATATTATTTTCCTCTCCTTGTCACCATAGATACTGCTTAGAAAAAAATTTATAGCTCTTAAGATACCATCCCAGTTGAAATCAAGTAGCCACTAACAGGAAAACTGCATCTTAGCTTTGTTGATTATGTACTGCAATTTATTAACCTCTATTCTTTATTTTTAATGTACATAGAGCCATTTGGTTTGGGTTCACGTGCAAACATCTTTGGTGTTCTTTCAAAAATATGTAAGGCAAAAACTGATGTGAGATCTGGTTAAATGAGAATTAAACAGTTTATTTTAAAACATTACTAAAAAGCTGACTTTTAGTGCCGCATTTCTAACTTTCGTTAAGAAGTACCTATCATAGGCAGGCAAGTTCTTTCGCACTGTGCAGTCTTGTGTGATTTCAGATTAAGAAACTGAGAAGAGAAAATATGTTTACTAATTTATTTTTAAAAAATCTCAAATATTAGATGATAAATGATTGATTAGTCTATGTTTATACATAATACAAATCCACATTCATATTTAACTAGTACTAAACAAATAATTTCTTCCAGGAGTTTAATGTAGAACATTAAAGAATGTGTTTACAATGTACCTCCTGTCATTTTGACTGTGGAGGATATCTGCTCTTCTGCCTTAAAAGGTCACATAGTTTTGGCTTCCCTCACTTAATCAATATGGACTACATGTCTGCATCTGAATAAACAGCCACTGCTGCCTCTTCATTTTCCAAATGAAGTTCTCTGTTATTCCTTAGATCCTCTTGCACCTGGGTCAAGATTTTTTCACACATTCATAGTCAGTGCATTGGGTGACCAGACTGACTGTAACAACAAGAACACTGATGCAATGTTAATGCAGTTGCATATGACTGATGGGACAACCTCAGCAAAAATTGATCTTCCCATCACCACTTTGAGTCCACTAATGTCATGTTGTTTTTTCAGATACTTAAGCCTGTTTGATAGACTTGTTCTCAGGTATTCCATTCTGATCTCAGAGGGAGTAAAGGTGGGGTGATAAGCAAGGTCACTCACTATTGAACTGAAATTCATTAAATGATGAATGGCCTTTCAAGATAAGGATTATCATATAATTATTTTGGCATATTTATGAAGGCAAATATGTTGAGGCACTGATTCAATTTTTAAGGTATTTATTTTTCTATGAAACTACTGTCAAGAAAGAACTTGATACACGTACAAACTTGCTGTTATACAATTTATCCTTATTTGCAAAAGGAAGCATGCTTATTCGAGGTGTAAAACAAGTTGAGAATTCAAACAAATAAACTCAAGTATTTGTATTTCATCACAGTTTTCTGCAAGGTAAGTTATGAAACACAAAATAGAATATGTCCTCTGACACCTTATTCACATGAAAACAAGTAATTAGTAGTTAGAGAAAATATAGGGAAAAAACCTGTTAACAATTTATCATCTTTCAAATATTTATGCTTTCTGAAACCTTTTGGAATTATGGTAGGTTGACCCTGTCTGGATGCCAGGTGCCCACCAAAACCGCTCTATCACTTCCCTCCTCAGCTGGACAAGCAGAGAAAATATAACGAAAAACCTGTGGGTCTAGATAAGGACATGGAGAGATCGTTCCCCGGTTATTGTCACAGGCAAAACAGACTTGACTTGGGAAATTTTAATTTATTTATTACCAATAAAGTCAGAGAAAAAGAGAAATTAAAGCAAAATCTTAATACGCCTTCCCCAACCTTTCCTTATTGCTGGGCTCAACTTCACTCCCAAATTCTATAACTCCTTTCCCAGAGAAGCACAGGGGGACAGGGAATTGGGGTTGTGGTCAGTTCACTACACACTCTCTCTGCAGTTCTTTCCTCCTCAGGAGGAGGACTCACACTCTTCCCCTGCTCCAGCATGGGGTCCCTCCTACCAGAGACAGTTTTCCATGAACATCTTCAGTGTGGGTCATTCCCACAGTCTGACCGATCTTCATAAACTGTTCCAGCATGGGACTTTTTCACGGAGTGCAGTCCTTCAGGAGAAGTCTGCTCCAGCTTGGACCCCCCGTGGGGTCACAAGTCCCGCCAGCAAACCTGCTCCAGCGCAGTCTTCCCACAGAGTCACAGACCCCGAGCATCCTCCTGCTCCGGCATCAAGTCTTCCACAGGCTGCAGGTGGGTCTCTGCTCCACCATGACCCTACATGGCTGCAGGGCACAGCCGACCTCACCATGGTCTGCACCATGGTCTGCCAGGGAATCTCTGCTTCAGTGCCTGGAACACCTCCTCCTCTTCTTTCTTCTCCACTAACCTGGGTATCTGCAGAGTTGTTTCTCTCACATATTCTCACTCCTCTCGCTGGTTGCAATTGTCCAGGAGATTTTTATCTACCTTCTTAAACATGTTATCCCAGAGGCACTACCACTGTCATTGTCAAGGTCAAGGCTTGACCTTGGGATAGTAGCAGGTCTGTCTTGTAGCTGCTAGCTTTTGCTCTATTTGACATTAAGGAAGCTTCCAGCAGCTTCTCACAGAAGCCAACCCTGTAACCTTCCCACTACCAAAACTTTGTCACACAAAGCCTATATTATTCCTTTCAGAATTATCTGAGTTTTTTTCTTCAATTTATAAAGTGGATTGAAAACTTATTAGTCTAAACCAAATGCAATCATTTGTTCTAAAACATGTAATAAAATAGAATCTTTAGAATACTAATTTCTTAAGAGTTTAATGAAAATAAGCAGAAAGGTAAAGAAGCACAAAATTTTTAAAAATTAGAAAATAATATCTTCAAGTTAAATAGGTACTTACAATTACTAAAAAAAAAGGCTGCAGGAGGATCTCAATCATATCACTACACTATGGAAATGAAGAGAATCAATCTGATAATAAACTATTTGAAAAATCTAAGAGGAAAACAGACTTCATAATTTTTTTTTACAGATATATGTCTGTTTTAAACCTTAAACAAAACATGGCCTTGCTTCATCTAATTTTAACCTGCAGCCACTTAAAACTTATATACTGTTATTTGAAACCGGAGGAAATACTGTTGTAAAACAATTAATTACCTCCACATACTCAGGGGTTTTTTCCCAGTTTGAGTGTTATCTTCATAATTTTAAAAAGCCATTATCTCTCAGATTTGCTGGATAAGATCTGGTTTTTAGATCAAATAAAAAGAAGTTTTGAGTTGTTTTGGAACTTACTGAAAGCTGTGTAGAAACATGAGTTATCTGAAAGTAAATGCAAGAACTGCAGTAGACCCTGTATTTTTCTGACATTCATAACGTTGCAGCAGAATAAATCACTAAGAACATTTTGAGCTCTTAAGTGTATATATGCTATGTACATAAGTATTGCTATATGCAATAATATTTATAATCCAAACTTTTCTAGGATTTTGATAGTTTGGAGGGTGTGGGCTGTGGGTTTTTTTGGAGTGTAGTGTGGCTTTTTGATTTTGGGGGTTTTTTTTGGTTTATTTTGGTTTTAAGAATAAAAGGTCATAAAAGAAAATTGGTTTACTTTGTTTTGCTTTGACCTTCATGTCATTTCCCTGTAATACAGAAAACTAGTATAAAAGGGGGCAGCCTTTGAGAATTCCATTCTATACATTTATAAAGACTATACCAAATATTTTATAAAATCAAAAGCTTAAAAAAATAACACCTTCTTGTTCACATTCTTCATTTACAAGGACATCTACCATACTGACAGGTTTAACTGACAAGAATATGTCACCTACACTACAGTGTAAAAGAAAATATTGATTTTTAAATATAAACACACAGTACTCTGGTGTCATTAACAAGTTACACATGTCACTCCCTTTTGTTCCTGTAATGCTAGTAAGTGTAGAGACTGCTGTTTAACCTACACATAAGTTGTTGTAACCTTTCTTTACTGAGGACCAGCATTACTAAAACTGTCTGAGGTGTTATAACAAGATATTCACTGGACTAATGTGAATATATTTTTGAACTGAATTTCCTGAGCCTTTTATGCATCACTAGTTTCCTCCAAGTCAATTGAAACCAGACTCTTGGTCATAAAGAACTTTCTATTTTCTACTTCAAATCCCTCAGCCTACTTAACATTTCTTTCCCATCTCACTAGCAGGTAGCTCCACTAGAACTATGCTTTTCAGCCATTTCTCAATTAATTTGAATGATACTACAGAGATTTCTCAACTCTTAATTTCATATATGACCTTATCAGTAATATTGTCACTAACTTTTGCATATTCTTTTCTGTCTCACAATCTCTCAGCAACGGTATTTCAACATCATGAAAAGCATAAAATAGAAATTGTCATGTCAGATCCCAGTTGATACCTGCAGGAAGCCTGTAGTGAAAAACTGCAAAGGATCTTTAGTATGAGGCAAACATTAAAACTTAATTATACCCTATGATGTTCACACTTTAAAATATGATATATTGATTTAACACTTCTCTTTTTATTATATTCTCAAGTCTTTCCTTGTATTTCATTTGGGTCAATCATTCTGTCTTTTGGTTCTATTTCATATAAATTTTTTGAGGAAATGGTCTATAAGCTGAAAAAACACTCAATTAACATCACAAAGTCCTAACACCTCCTTCAGTGTCACTACACATATAAATTTTATATTTGAAATGTTCATCTGCTTTTATTGTTAAACTTAGGTATTTTTAAAATCACATTTTGAGGAAGAAAAAACATCAAAAACATTTACATAGAAATTAATCATCTGGGAAATATCTTAACAGTTTTATGTGATTTTTTATACTTCATTTAAGTTTATATTTTAACACTAATTAGATTTTAAAATACCAACAGCATCTCACTGACAATTTTAGGTGTACCTAAATATTCTACCCCTAGTACACATTACAGGTATATAGGCAATTTATGATGCAGGTATGAACCCAGTGAGATTTCAAAGGATTTTAGCAAACTCCTCTAAATAAATTCCTTCTTCAAATGCTTAGAGTTTCAGATTCATAAACACATATAGACTTTCAGAAGTCTAAACTTCTCTGTGCTTTTGTTTTCTGTCTGTAAACAAAAAATAAATTTATAATACTTTTTTAATAAAGTGATGCTTTAAATATGTTTAAATTGTGAGGAGGATAGATTTTTTTTGAGTAAGCCTTAAAAATTATACAGTAGATAAGGAGATCCATAAATCTTTCAGCGAAGTTCTGTTATGGCGATACAATTGGTGATACAATCCTATCTTGCCTAATTAATGACTAAAGACTACTGTTTGCTGCTGAAATACTTTTTATAAAATTCTTAAGTATAGATAAATAACTAACATTGAACAATAAAAATGGTCTTGAAAAGAAATCAGTAGTAATACTGAATAACTAGCTACAAAGCATTCAGAAGCTGTCTATGCTCTTCCACAAAACTTTTCTACTGTATCTCCCTAGGTTTCGACAGCATAGATATCTCCTATCACCTACTTTGTCTGGTTTTCTCTGCATTAAAACCAAACAAATGAACAAACCCACAAAAAAAAACCCCAACAAACAGCCTCCCTCCAACAAATAAACAACAGCCCCTTCCCTCACCCACCTCCCCACCCCCAAGAAGATATGTTTAAATTTTTCAGATTTAAAGCATTTCTTCACAGTGATTCAGACCTAAACTGCATAACTCAGATCTTGCTCTTGACCTCTAGGCACATATATGACCATGCCCTAGCTCTGTATGAGCATCACACCAGGTTGTATGAGCTTTCAGTGTTCACCAACCTCCTTCTGGGGTGCTTAACCTATAGAGCAGTAAAGGTGTATCTCTGGGTGTAGCTGTCATACTGCTTAGTGAAATAGTTTAAATACCACAGCTAGCCATCTCATTTCACTCTGAGGGAATTTATTCCTGTCCATAGAGAAATTAGCTTCAAGCTCAAGCATATAAATTTACTGAATATATTTAGGCATTGCACCCACCTAAGTCACAGTTCAGTCCTTTGTAGATAGTCAATGCTCAATGTTTAAAATAGATTGATGATTAATATTGGTCAAGTCAACCCCGTATTTAAACCCTGTTCTGCTGCTAAATACACCAAGAAAACAAATGGTGCATAATGTCCTTGTGCCCAATGAAGGACATAAACTATCCCTTCTAGGAAAAAACCCTAATACTTGGCAAGATTCCTTTCAGGAAAAACAAGTGCTTGAATTCTATGTTGTGTGTAAGTTTTCAAAGGTGGATCTCTGAGGAAATAAACTATTAACTGAACAGTGTCTTTCTGAATGATTTTTTTTAGATCCAAGTGGAAAAAGGTCATCCCAGAAACGAAGTCTGCAAATCTCAGAGCTATCTCATTTTACAGAAGAAATACTATTTCAATTCTCTTAACAATGAGGATATTGTTCTTACCAATGACATTTTCAACTAATTCAAATCTTCTTATTTTCTTGAAGCTGGTTTGAAATCAGACTTTTTCTGCATCACCAAACTTATCATTAGGGTCTATTATAACTGGAGAGGTTTCCATTTATTTCATCACAGAAGCATTTCATTTATTTTGCGTCTTACAGAAAGGAACAGAACTGCTGCTGACATCACACTAGGGTTGCTGCTTGTTACTGTAACATTAGTTTTTGAAATAACAATTCTAAGTAAAGATTTTTCTAAGTTTTTGCACCAAAAAAAAAAAACCACCAACCAACCCTCTGGGGGAAAAGGAAATATTACTTTTGTTTTGCTCCAGGATGATCATCAAACAATTGCTGCCGATGCAACTGTAGTTAATTACTGCAAGGAAATATTTTTTTCTATTGTAATATTCATGCTCTTTGCACTTGGGTCTTACTTTCAAGAAGTTGTCAATAATTGTAATAAGAAAGTAGGTATTAATGAACTCTGAACTACATCTTTTTCTAGCTTCCATGAGAAAGAAGAGGCAAAGTGAAAGAGCAACTGAAAATTTCTAACAGAAATATTTTATTCTGTTCAATGTTAAACTATGCCATGCTACACCATGCTACGCTACACTACACTATGGCATGCTATGCTATTCTGTTAGTCCATTCTTTTTTACTATGTTGGAGATACTGGTTTTGGGTCAGGAATCCTTATGCTACATGTCATGATGCCAGTTGAAAGCTTGGCTGACTGTTAGTGACTGGATGTAATGTTGGCTTTAATGTTTGTTCTTCAGCCGGCTTAATCTCAGTACTGCTCTGAAACTATGAAAATCCATAAAGAAGCTGAAACTCATACCCTCACACTGTGTACAGTGCTGAAAGGAGGAATATAAATAAGAAGTCATATTGATATCTATTGTCTGTACACACTATTTATTATCTATGAACTGAAGGCAGTGTCAACATTTGGGGGTGCTACAAGATGACTGTGTGATGAAATTTCTGACTTAATTTGTGAGTAATGTTTTAGTACTCTCTTCAAACAGAATACAAATTAGTTAAGTCATAAATTTTTGTTGCTCGCAGCATAGATATTTCATCAAATGACTATCCTTTATTCATGAATCTGAAACATGTATGGTTGTGAAAGTTTTTGAAACACAATTATTTTTCTGTATTAAAAGATCATAGCAAGCAACTCACAGAATCACCCTCTAATATATAAAAGTAAATACTCTGAAAGTATTTTCTGGATTTCACTTCTCAGTATTAGGCTGAATAGTGTTCAGTGATTGATAGACTTCCTCTTTCATAATGAGTTATCGAGCACTTTTACAACAACACTGAAGCAAAGAACTAAAATACTTTGGAAGAATTAGATCTCCATGGAAACCTGTGAGGGGTATTTTTTTCCACCTTTTATGCACCAGTAGAAGTAACATGGAACAGACTATTACGGCAACTGAGAAACTATAGGCAAATTAAACTTTATTTAGAAAATAAGAAAGAAAGGAAACACACTTTTCTTCATCAAACAGACTCTCTTAACAATCATTTTTAAATATGGCCACTCAGTGTTAGGATATCGTCACAGTCTAAGCACTCAAAAATCAGACGACTTTTTGTTCAGAGACCACCTAATTTTTAACTGGAATACATAAAATATTTTTAAAGCACTCATCTGAATCTAAATATTTCTTTTAAATTCCGTAAATTGATTTACTTACCAAGAATACATATTTATACTTGTCAGGTATAATATATACTTATACTTATCAGATATACTTATCAAGAAATCGGCTGGAAAATTACTGAATACGGTATCTTAAATGCTTGAAGCAGATTTCAGAATCATATATGTTCCAAAAGTAGCAGCCTAATTGCATGAAAAATTAAAGAGGAGGATCATTCATGTAAACATTTTTCTTTCACTAATTAAGTCCATTGAAATAATAACCTTGAAACTGGCAAGATGGCAGAGTAAACATAAAATAGGAAAAGAAGTCAATTTTTTGTATCTTAAAAAAGGTTTTGAAACAATATGGTCTGAAATGATTCATCCCAAAATCTTGCTCTGAAACTTGCATAAAAGAGCATGAAACAAAGTCTGTCTGAGCTGGTCTATAGAGATTTATTGTCACCTGAATAGTAAGGATTTCAGCAGGGGATTACAGTTGTCTCTGCTGCCTATACAGATTTTGTGATGAGAGCCAGCAGAACATTTCATTTCACATAACTATTGACAACGGTGGTTACAAATATACTTAATAAAATTTCATACTTAATTGTGATATTCAAATCACACATGATTATGAAATTGAGAGTAACAAATGGAATGGGTTTACTGCATCTGCAAGGGCATTGGTAGTACAAATTCAACTGGTCATGCTTTACAGAAAGAGATTTTTGATGCTGACGTCCCCTGCCAGGAGGGCACAAACTTTATATTAGGAGAAGATGACAGGACTGAATAAATGGAACATCAAGGGACTAGGAATACACAGCAAATAGGCACAGCTAGGAGGTCATTTCAAAAGAGAACCAGCTGGATGCAGCTGGCATGAGGGCACAGTGACAAATCTATCATCTGTCCACCAGCAGAGAAAAGACACAGGAGACTGGCCTGACTTCAAAGCATACCTGTACTAGTAAAGAGTATGAAAAGGGATAGCTGAACTGGAAACTGCTATACCATCTTCAGTGTATTTCTCTGCTCTTCCACTCCATCCCCTGTTCCCATACCCATCCTTTACTCCTTCCTCCTTTCTTACTCCTCTTTCTCCCTCCCAGTTTTAGATACAGAATCATAGAATCATTTCGTTTGGAAAAGACCTTTAAGTTCATCAAATCCGACCATTAACCTGACACAGGCAAGACGACCTGTTTCAGGATAAGCAACATACAGTTATAACACATTAAGTTGGATAAATACCAGCTAATATCAACTTTTAAAATCAGCTGTGACTACTTTGTTTCCAAATGATTGATGAGAATTTTAGTGATATCTTTCTTTCCTGAAGTTTCAAGGATAGTCCAATATTAACTTAGTGGGGATTATACTGATGGTAAGGGGAGAAAGAAAAAATAAAATGAAGAGAATATTATTGTAAGTTTATTAGGACCTATGTATAAGGAAAATTCTGGATTTATTTATTTATTTCTCAGATATTATTCTGGTTTTTTTCTTCGTATGAGTGAATAGTAAGAAGGCCGGTCTTCTTGCCCTAGCTTAACTTTCATAAAGATAGCAATGTGCATGTGTACATATATTTGGAGGAATTGTAATTGTTACATACACTATTATTTGTATTTATCCCCTGCTCTACATCTTCCTTAGACCTTCCTTAGAATTTACATTATGAAATTCTAGCTTATTCCATGATTGTCATTAGCTGCTGACCTGTCCTAGGTTAATGAATTCTCAGTGAACACCATTAACACTCTGCTAATGTCTCTGACATTGCTTACTATATTTTGCTGGCCATAGTTAAACCACGACAGTCCCCGTGATAAGAACTGTTTCATAGGTAGTGATAAAAAGTATGCGATTCTATGGAGGACACTTTTATACAATCCATTTGTTATTTGATAATATACAATCCGTCTCCTTTCATGCAAAACTAGATCTCCGCTGTTTTTCTGAATAGTCAAAAGGATAGTTTCTGGATGGAAAATCTCTCTCTATTACAAGTAGTTTTACTGCATATTTATCTTGAAATTTTTATTTAATATGCACCTGGATACAAACCTGACTGGTTAGCACCCCATGAAGCCTATATTCTTTTTGTTTTCAGAAACAGGTATAAACTCTGATGCCCAAAAACATTAGCAAAATGTTTTGTTAAAAAACACCAAAGGGATTTAGGAGTACACACCTCTGTACTTTTAAAAGCCCTAACTAATAAAATGTAAGACAGCAAGTAATTCCATTGAAATTACATGACTAGCTGCTTTTTGGATTATGCTCTGATCTAGAAAGAATGTTTGTATGGTCAGAGAAAGTTTCCTCTTCCCTTGTCCTACTAACCAGAATGTCTCATTACTGATAATTACTGCCCAAGGAGGAGATAATAGCAATGCAAACAGTTGTCCAACAAAGTAAAAAAGAAAAAGAAAAAACAAAACAAAGCAAACAAACAAAAAAGTCAGGTTTTATATCATTGAAACATTTTTGATAATGGTAGAATTTGACTGTACCAATGAGAACACAGATGTATATTCAGTCATTTAAAATTGTCTTGAAAATTTTCTTCCTTAAAGAAAATCAAATTTTGTTTTCCTTAAAATCTCATATAATGTTTGCCATACGTAGCTCTTCATCAGATGTGTGCTAGGGTGGTTGTGAGCATCTTAGGTGATATACTTTATTATTAATGACGTTGCTACTCACTTATGGGAATTGTCTGTATTCATGCTACCAGGCATCTATTAGCATGACAGGACTGGCAGACAGCAAGTTAAGCAGGTCATATAATCAACATCTGCAAATATAACTCATTTATCATGATCATGTCAAATTTGTCAGAAACACAACCTTTCTGGAAGCAAGAAGGAACCACAAGAAAGATTAACAGATTTAGAATGCTGTCTTAACAAGTAAGCATGTGCAACAATGAACTTATTTAATATTTGCAATACTTTGTTGTCTCTGCTTGTACAGAGTAATTGAATAATCTGTTTGCTATTTACTATAGCTGCATGAAATCCTATGGTGCAACCATTTTCAATATGAATAAATGTTCTCAATAAATGCTGAATGAAAAAATGCGCTGGTGTGGAACCAATGAATTTAAAAGCTCATTTAGGACCTGATCCTTTGAAACACAGAATGAGCCCAGTAAGTGGCTATTCTCTCAATTTGTATTTCTTTGAGAATTAAGAGGCTCTGTTTATCACCCAAGATACTCAGTATCATGCAGGATCAGATATTAATAAACAATGATTATAGCAATAAGAATATCTGATATTAAAATGCCATTAAGAATAACTTCCTTTCTAAATTGTTTTTCTGGAAAACTCAGTTTGAAATAATGAGAAAAATAACTTTATATTGTTTCAAAGTAAACTCTTATCTGTCAAAATTATACTGTTCATTTTCAGTGTCAGTAGTTAGATATGCAAGATGCTACTGTGATTTGTTGCTTCTTCACTGATCGGTTTATTGTCTTAATTTTAATTAATGATGGATATGAAATAATACAACATAATACAAAGACAGGATGCATCAATCATGCATATTTTATTTCACTAGTATAACCAATTTTCTAATTTGCAAATTTAGATTTGCATGCAGAGGATCAAATTAAAGAATAGTTGTGAAGGGAAACTTCATTTTTGAAAGCTCATCTCATCAATAAATTAAGACTAGGAAACAGATGCACAGTCATGGTATTATTGAAAACTACATGTATTGAAAACTAATGCACATTACTTACTTTTATAAGGTCTCTGGGATTTTATATATGGCATTGTAGATTTAATTAGTAAATCTTTATAGAGAAAGTAGCATGGTAATTAATGGAATGTGGCGTCCACCAACAGCTCATTGAAATGCATTTCTATACTTTCTAATCAGTTTTATATTACTGGGTTTTATTCAATGGATAACTCACTGGATGGATATACGCAAGAAGAATGCGTTTCACAGGAAATGGAAGTACCGAATAAATAAGTGGATGATCTTACAATTGTTCCATTTCAGTTAGAAATTAAATAAATAACAGAATTTACTTTTAATAACATTATCAAGTACTAGGCATTGTGAGGTCATAAAGAAAAACATTTTTGAAAATTCTAAAGTTAGCTGTGCAAGCTTTCCAGGCTAAAAAAGGCCTAGAGGGAGCCTAAATATTAAAAGAAATTTCAGCTGCATATGTAATATACTGAAAGACAATTAGATTCTACAAATATCTCAGGTACCTATGGCAGCTTCACAAGCAAAAATGATATCTTCAAAATCTGGTATATTATGGTCAGCTGAGAATTTTTATGAAAAAAATATTTCATAAAATTAAAATTATTTTTGACTGATCATTTCAGATAAAAATATTTAAATATGTATCTTGTGTTTATCTTCTCATCTCAACTTCAGATATTTGTATAGATTTTTCTTTTGTTAATTAGGTTCTATTTCCATTGATGTTAGGTTTCTATTCTCTGCTGCCATATTGTTACTTTTAACAAAATATTTTTAATTTCTTTCTCATTTCTTATCTGTGTATTCCTGGAGTGTGTTGCCTTACATGCTCTTTCATTGGAGAAGTATGAACTGTTCCCAATTGGTTCTGTGTAGTCACTTGAAGTCTGTTTTTTCTTATGAGTCAGTGCTTGTTTGGTTGTTTTCTTATTCATGTGAAGCTATTTTTGCTGCACTCCACAGACGGTGTCTTTGGTGA
Organism: Rhynochetos jubatus; assembly: GCA_027574665.1. Classification (NCBI taxonomy): domain Eukaryota; kingdom Metazoa; phylum Chordata; class Aves; order Eurypygiformes; family Rhynochetidae; genus Rhynochetos; species Rhynochetos jubatus. The sequence goes on from CM050652.1 coordinate 19,176,750, forward strand.
AAGACAAGCAAGGACTAGCAGCTTTTGAAGAGGAGTCTTCCAGCCAACAAGAAATCAGGTGCTCTTTTTCAAGATGAGTTCCCTCTGATGGCTTTTTAGTTGACAGTTTTACTCTTGTTCCAGGCAGCAGCTATCCACTGATTTAGTATCACAAATCTTGCTTGCATCTTTTCCTGTCCTCCTGCTTCAGGAAGCAGCAGCAGTCTGAAATATAAACAGAGAATTGTTCCACCTTACCCTTACCTTACCAGAGACCCAAGGAGGGAGCTGTCAGTGGGTATGGGAAACTGGCAGGTGAGCTGCCTGAGTGACACCCTTTTTTGGAGGTCTATAGAGACAGAAAAACTAGTGAGGAAAAAGGGATCCTGTGAAAATCCTGCCACATGAATCCCTGCGAGTGAAAGCAGAACCAGCAGACCTTGCATAAGGCCTTTACAGGTCCTGAAGAGTGCTTGCAGCAAAATGCATAAGGCAAGATGCAGAAGAGAGGAGGTAGTGCTGGTGCAGGAAGCATGATGGTCTCCACTCAGTCAAGCATGATAGGAGATTATTTCTCATAAACCAACATGGTGACTATTGATGAAAAAAATCCCACCTCAGCTTTGTATCCAAAATTTGTAGATTTAGAGGTGATGGCAGCACCCCTACTCCTGAGACTTACTTCCATATTAAGGATAGTAAAGTACTGAATTAAATTTCTTTTGCTCATTCACATCAAAACTCTTTATACAAGACTTTCTTACATCCATATCATGCAGTGTCACCTCCTGGGAACACACACAATACCCAATTCCTTCACCGTAACTCTTGGTCTTACACATCACCTAGTACTATACTGTTATAGGGATCTTTTTAATTTATTTTTCTCACCTGTAAGGAAGCATCATGCCTTTTATCTTTCTTAGCAACCCAATTTTCCACAAAAGTTATTGGATGACTGTCTCTGCTCCACACCAAAAAGGTGAAAGCATTTAATCTCCCGATACTAATCATGGGGAGTTTAAACACTATTGTAAGTTTGTTCTGATGTTTCTAAATGTTATTTTAACTTTAACATTTTCATTCTTGAAGAATGAGTAAATGTATGTATTAACTTTTCCAGCTTGGGATAGAATCATAATTCTGAAATGGCAAACATTCATTGTGAAACTATCATGTTTTTCAGGATTTTCTTTTTTTTTTTTTAACAAGATCTGTGTCATACAATGATCACACAGATTTTTAGAAATTATCTTTCAGTTTTAAGTAAATTGAAAAATAATCATTGGTGCTTACTTGCTCAAAAATTGGATTTTCCACGTAAGAATAATGCTGAAAAATATAAATAGATGTTTTATGATCCGTTTCTGTGAAATTTAACAAATTGTTTCTCTGTCAAAAAGACAGTTACCTTGAAGATGAATGTACGAATTTTTTTTGTTAATTTTAATTTTCTTTTATTCATTGGCCAAACTACCTAACAGGAGTAAGAGTGAAGGGTTTGAGTATAACACAATTTTCACTCTATTTCAAAATATTTGAAAATATTCCATTACACTCTAAGTAGTATTTTTAATAATATTTTCAATATTTTAAATCTGCTTTATATGCAAGTTTGTGTTCAAATTTTGTTTAAATAGTTTGAAACTATGAGACATTTCCAATTTGCTAGCTGTATTTATTCTTACTGAGAATAGGCTAACATCTCTCATATTTTCTGTCAGTCAAAATGGTTTTTTTCCATCTACAGCTAACGTTCTTTCTAACTTTGTACATTTTAGAACAAGTTAACAAATATTCTTCAAGAATACTTAGAAAAATAAGAGAAAGGAGAAATCTTTCACAGATTCTGGGAACTACTCAAAAATAGAATGAGATTTAAAAAAATATTTTACCTTTTTATTTGTTTGTTTCTTCAATATCTTTCCTTTTTCTTCTAATACCAAATAAAAAACCCAAACCAAATCATAAAAGCCAAGGTGGTTCTGGTTTCTAATGGTAGTTTCCATTAAATGTCTTTCTTTCAAATTATTTGATCTTTTGATGATTTTGTCTTCACTGTTAACTTCTGCTTTTCCTGAGAGAAAGGAATATTTGGAAGAAAGAAGGGAAATAAAGGAAAATCATAAAGAAGTATATAAAACTTTGGCTGGTCAGTGTAACACACCAGTCTCAGGCTGATGCTCTGAGGTTCAGTGCTATGCATAGGGGTGCCTGAGGTGAGAAAACACCAAGAGGAGAAAATGAGAAAGGCTGCAACAGTCATGAAAAATACATAATAATATCCTTGTTTTTCCTCTGAGATACATTTCCCAATGATTGTAAATCTGTCTTAGCTAACACACACTCATTGAAAAGAAAGACAGAGTAAACAAGAAGTAAAAAGAATATCACTACAGATAACAAATTAAGTTTTTTGGTGAAAAAACTGGCCCAGTATTAAAAGCAAATATACTAACACTAATTTCCTGGGCCATTTCATCTATATTTCTTAGTAAGGGGGTTGTTGGGTTTTTTTTTTTTCAATAAACAGCATTTTTACATAGAGAAACAATGGTAGTTTACAAAAGTTTTTATTGTTGCTGAAATAAGTTACAATTAAATTGAAGTATATTTTAAAAAAGTTTACAAAAAATAGATAGGATGAAAGGTAGCTAAGTAGGGTTGTTTGTTTGTTTATTTGTTTAAATTAGGTTAAAATCAATGTGTAATTCTGATCTAAAACTCATGTCTTGTTGGAACATGATGTTGTCACATGTAAGCAGGTTATACCAAAATCCATTCCCACCATAACACATGATAATTGGTAGTAGCAATAATGACAGTAATAAGTATGGATGATATGACTTTTTAGGTAGCTTTTGGATTACTATAAAAGTTTAAAAAGACTGAGAGATGCAATGTCATTAAACTCTGGAGGTCTCTGCAATAGTTTAATAATTTAGAAAAGGGAAATGAAATGGTCATGGCCATAACAGTGAGGATGGAAAAATGGCTAGGTAGATGGCAAGCTGAGACTGTTGCCTGATTAGTCCATTTTACCACCACCTTGTGTGCCACCATGGTTGTCTGGCTTGACCACCTGGCCTGTCTAGTTGCCATGAGCTCTTCAGAGTAGGGGCTACCAATTCCGGTTACCAATTTTTTTACAGTGCAGAGAAGCTTAGATCATTGATTGCTAAACACATCCATAGGATGAAACACACCAAAAGTCCAGTGGGGAATTTAAGCATTATCCCTGTTCCAAATGAATTAAAATAGTTCATATAATAACTTCTAAATAAAGATCTCCACCTGTGCTTTTTAATCCCATATATATTGTTACAGTTAACTGAAGATGTACATTCTAAACTTTCTCAAGAAGTTAAAGGATTAAGGGATCTTCTTAACAGCAGTACACAATAATTCATCAGTTTTTTACTTTCAATACCTTCAGCTCTTTGTAACACAGCTGGCTAAAGGGAGAATTCTAACGTTCATCGGCTTTTACTTTTTAAGCCTATTGTTTTTGTCAGCCTACCTGACATCACTATGTAATCTGCAGCTATAAGCAAGATGCCAAAGCTGGTTTGACAGTTTCAAAAAATGTGCTGTGCACAAAAGAAATTGGTTTCCTAACAGTAAGATCCATGTGAGTTCTTTCTAAAGAGCTTCATCCCTCAGTCAAGTTTTCTTCAATGCAGTGAACTGCCTGTGGGCAGAAAAAAATAAAATTAAACAGTGAAAAACTAAGATTGAATAGATTAGATGGAACAGGGAGATTAAATGTTTATACTCACGTCATTCAATACCTAATTCTGAACTACAGAGTATTGAATTTACAAAAGTGCTTCTAAATACCAGATATCTTAGAATTTTCATTAAGGATAACAGAAATGGTCAATAATAAAACAAATGAGAAGATAAAAACGAGAGTACGAATACTTACTTCCCTGATATAACCTACCATTTCAGATCTGCTGCTCCTTTGCCTGACCCTTTTAACTATTTAGTTAGACATGTCATGCATGGACATATGCCCATCATATAAACACATGTAATGTGTCTCTTTTACTATTACATTATTCATGTTTTATGTAAGATACATGTTAGATTAGTTTCTTTATATTTTTAATATTTTGTTATCTCTTAAATGAAGGAAGTCTTAGATATTATTTTTATTATTGTATGGATTTTGGTCAACAAATAGGTTGTGAGAAATTCTGTGAATACCCACCAGTAATAAATTTTTAAATGCCTTTTTATAACAAGCTTGTTTGGAAAAAATAAAGGCATGAGGAACACAAAGGATTCTACTTTCCCTCCTTTCTCTTTCTATTTAGAAAAAGTCATGTTTTTCTTAAAATAAGAAATAGTCACTAAACATAACAGTCCAGAGCAGTAATTCCTGATGTTTCACATTTGTAAATCTGTAACATCAATGTTAGCTTTCAAATCAAATATTTATATGTAAAACTATGTGAGTGTTTGGTATAGCACTTATTTGATGATGAGATTATATGCGGATATCCCACTCTCAAGTCCAGTTTGACTGCAGAATCAAGTAATTAAAAAAAAAAAAAAAAAAAAAAAACAAACAAAGCCAAACAAGATCACAGTTTCTACTATAGCCTGGGTTACATTTACAAAAGATATCCCATCCTAAAACACTACAGTGTCAAACTCCGCATGTAGGTCAGGTAGGGCTGCCCAGCTGCTCTAGACCCATGAGATAATTACCTGGCACAGAACAAACATACAGTCAGCTTGAATGTGTGACCACACAAGCAGACACCAGCAAATGCCTGGTATAGGTAGAAGGAGAAACTGGCAGATTCATTTGAGGGCTTACAGTTAGGCAGCATGCTATGGACCTCAGCTACTTTTTGCTTAAGTCACTATGGGAGAATAAGCACAAGCTGCTATTAGACACAGTATAAATAAATGAAATATATTTTTAGCGAAGTTGTTGCCAACAAGAACATTAATATAATCTACCTTATCTTTATTAATGGAATTCAGCTACTGGTATAGATACATTTTTCGAGAACTAGTATTGGCTGAGATTTTGTAAAGAGAAGGTTTTTTTCACCATCTCTGTTAATGAAGTAGAAGCATGGAGCAAAAGGAAAACCTAATTAAATTCTTAAAATACTGCACACCCGTGAAAATTATTTACCATGTGATTGGGAAATAGTTCTTCAAGGCTCTGAAAAATCCTATAGCTTGGCAAGTTGTCATGCAGAATGAACATGGTAGTGAAACTTCTTCATGATTTCCAACATTGCAATGTCAGAGGGACAACAGTTAGAAACACTTGGGACAAAGAGGAAGCTCACCCAGGTGAGGACTGTTGGTAATTTGAGCAATAGAATCCTGCTAAGAAAAATGGGAAACTTCTTTCTCCCCTTTCACCCTTTTCCTGTGAATTTGTTTTCACAGAGTGGCATTTAGGACCCTTTGGACATTTTCTCTAGGCAATAACTTATCAGCATCAGAGAAAGCACTCCAAATCTCCCCTAGATCAGATACCCATATGGTGACAACAGCAGATTTGTTCTGAATTGATGAGGCACAGGCATGCTCAACAAGTACCTCTGCAACACTGATCACAGAAATTTCTTCCACCTGTTTTGCCTTGTTATATGCTTTTTCCCATCCAGTTTCTATCCTTTGTGTCATGGTTTTTATCACAAGCAGCCGCTCTACCACTCTGCCCCTCTCCGCCTCCCCTCCAGTGAGGAAGGGTCGGAGGAACAAACCGAGGAAGAGCCCGTAGGAGTTAAGAACTATCTAATTATATAAATGAAACTTAGGGAGTTACTAACAATGTTAGTCCTAATGAGTAATTTAAGGAACAGAGGAAAAAGGTAGAACAAATGATACAGGATCTCACCCCAAGAAGGGAAAAAAAAAAAAGAAAACCAACCTGAAGGGACCTAAACCCTCCATGAAACCACCTGGGGGCCAGGAGACTAAGAGAGAAAAAAAACCTTTCAAACCCTGACTCCTAGACCAATCTGCCCAGCAAGACACTGGCTCTGCCCAGAGCACCAACCACTCGCCATGAGATCCCCACAACAAACAAACCCCCAGCCCCCTCGGCTGGAAGCCCCCTCAGACCCTTCCCTTTCCCAGGGTCATACCCAACCATGAGCCTTTTCCACCCATATCCCCACCCCCTCCCCGCCGGTCCTGCAGTGCCGTGGGCCCCGGGCTGGCACCACCTATGCAGCTTGATGTGTTATGGGGTGAAGCAAAACATATACTAGCTGGTGCAAAGCTAAGACACTTTGCTATCTTCATCCCCTACCAAACAAACTCCTGTGTTTCCTCTTTTTCCATTGGTTCTGTTTTTTTCTGGCTTTTAAAAATTTCTTTGGCATTTGTGATATAATTTTGTAAATTCTGCCTTAGTCAGCAATTCTGTTGAGCTATTACCTGCTCTTCCTTTCTGTCACTCATAACACTTCTCATTTCTGATATTCTCATATTCTTATCTTGGTTTTCTCTGCCTAGGAGATATTTCTATTTTGCTACTGCTTTTAATATCTTTTAACAACTTGTGCCTTGTTAGTGTAGCTACAGGTCAGGGTTGACTATTTGGACACATATTCTAACAACCTATTTAGTCTTCTACTGAAGAGTAAAGAATGAACAAGCACCCAATACTAAGAAAACTGCCTTTGTTGCCACACTTGTCAAAGAGTGGACTGCACTTCCCTTGGATAGATTAGAAGATAAAGATTATTAGAGGCAGGATTTAGCAGTTTTCTTGAGCTGACAGCAGTGCAGAGCCTTCAATACAGTGAAAGAAGGCTGTATTTATACTAATCAGGGAATTACTAACTACATTTAACTGATATAAGCAACTCGGCTCCTTCAGCTTGGGGAGCGATAGAAATACTAACAGCCAGGAATTACAGATAATAACCTCTTTTTGCTCCAGGGGAATTGAAATTGCTACTGATTTAGGAAATCGTATGAAGTAAAATTAAAATGGAAAAAAATAAGGAATATTATTTTAGGTATGCTAAGGTAGATAACGCTTTTTTTTGTAATCACTTGTATCCAGGCGAGGACAACATATATCAAGAGAGGGTAGATGTGGTGCATAAGACTGAGCACGAATATGAGGAAGTATGCTGGTGTACATTAAACCCCCATATATATTGTTTACATACATCTCTTTCATCTATGATTAGACTTGTTTCCTGGCATGCTTGGACAGCATTTCTGTTGTTTGAATAAATTGCATGCCATGGAGATGATGCCCGCCAATTCAGAAGAGGTTTGTTACAGGATTTTCATGTTTCAGCCTTATAAATCTAAAGAATAAATGTTAAAAGTACATCCTATTAAAATTTAAAAATAAAAAGGGGAGATGTAGAAGATTTAGATGATGGACTGCTGTCATTGTTTAACCCCAGCTGGCAACTAAGCACCACACAGCTGCTAGCTCACTCACCCGACCGGTGACATAAGAGAGGGAATTGGAAGAGTGAAAATGAGAAAACCCTTTGGTTGAGACAAAGACCGTTTAATAGGTAAATCAAAAGCCACAGATGTAAGCAAAGAAAAACAAGGAATTCATTCACCACTTTCCATTCGCAGACAGGTGTTCACCCACCTCCAGGAAAGCAGGGCTCCATCACACATAACGGTTACTTGGGAAGACAAACACCATAACTCCAAACACTCCCCCCTTTGTCCTTCCTTCCCCAGCTTTCATTGCTGAGCATGATTTCATATGGTATGGAATATCCCTTTGTTCAGCTGGGGCCAGCTGTCCCAGCTGTGTCCCCTCCCAACTTCTTGTTCACTGGTGGGGTGGTGTGAGGAGCAGAAAAGGTCTTGAATCTGTGTAAACACTGCTCAGCAGTAATGAAAATATCCTTGAATTATCAACACAGTGTTTGTCACAAATCCAAAGCATAGCCCCATACGAGGTGCATGAATAAAATTAACTCTATCCCAGCCAAAACGAGCACAACCACACAAAATTAAAAAATTCTGACATTTGCTTTTAGACTCCTCATTAAGATCAAACCTCAAAAAAGTACTCATCTATTTTTTGCAGTTTACTTCCAAGTTCTTATATACTGTACAATCCAATAACACTTTGTCTCAGGTGTAATGAGAGAAGATGTCATTTACAATGACTGCTAACATCCTGTCACTTCATTTCAGTGCTGTCAGAGTCAATTACATGTAGCAAAGAGGTTGGGTGCAACTGTCACCAGATGCAACTGAAGTAAACCATATGAGTATCTGATGCTACACCTCAAAGTCCTGAAGACAGTTTGCAGATTCCAAGACCTTAATGCTTAATGGAAAAATATTATTGTAAATAGTAATAAAATGAAAGTATGACAGTAATGGAGACCACATAGGAACTGTATGATCCTGAAAGTTTATTCGGTTGATGCCAATCTGCTGTCTAATTTCACAGACACTAGAGTGCATAACATATTAAGAGATACTTTATAACAGTTTGGTTAACATTTATCATTAAAAAATTCTAGAGAAATGGCCAGACTGGTGCTAGATTAAATGCAATGAAATGCATAGGTAAATGAATAATGCCAAGAATGTAACAGATCCATTATTTATTAATGTCTCTTACTAAATAAAATTCTGTAATTAAAATGTTCCAGGGACAGCTAGAAGCAGAGGAAAAGTAGCAGCAAAGCATACCCATTACCTATTTTAACTTTAAGTTAAAATATATATTGTAGTGTTTGTAGTAACTAAATTTTAACTTTGATCCTTAAAGAATATAACCTGAATTTCACTTTTAACATCCACTCCTAAGAAATGCTTGGGAAGCATTGGATGATGAAAAGGTGGTGGTACACTGAAGGCAAAGAGCTCATATCTGAGGACACACATATGACCTTCTCTCTGAATGTGTGTAAGGTGTACCTCCTGGACAGATACTTTCCTGCTATGGGAGTTGCAACTCTGCACCTTTTACAAAATCATGACACAACCTTTTTTTTTTTCCTTTTCTTACAAATACTTAAATAGTATTTTATAAAATTATGAAATTCCTTTAGTTTAGAAGCTACCCTTCTGTTCCCATTTTTATCACTTAATGGTTAGTCAAATACTCATATGTGGTACAGTTAAAATGTCTTTCTCTGCCTGAGGGACACATACACACATCAAGGGCATTCTCACTCCTTTTTTTGAAAACATTGCATTTTTTGAGCAATAATCAAAGACTGTTGGACCACAGACAGAAAGAAAGCAAGGGAGAGAATATGTATGTGTGTGACTTTCTGGCTTACTGATTAGAGCTGTCACTCAGAAGAAGAGAAGACATTTGTGGTTTAGTTTCTGCTTCAGTAGCTCTGTAGGTTTCACACTATTACTTTATTCCAAAGCAATGATACACAGGATTTAAACCTTACATTGGCTTTCTGAACAGAATACATTCAAGCAGAAGAACGATTTGAAAGCAAGTTTTTTTAAATCATAATTTTGAGTTCTACCTTTTTAGTTCCTGAATTAAATAGGAAAAGATGGTGGTGACATGGAACGTATTTTGATTATATCTTTCAGAAAACATAGGGCAGACATAGCACATTCAGACAACACAGAAGGATGTTAAGTCTGCAGTTCCTGAGGAACCTGGGAATGAGTTACATATTGGTTCATTAAGCTCTGTGAATGTTGAATTGAAACACTATTTGATGTGCCCAGAAGATATATCAATAACACCACAGTGAAAAAAAAAAAGGAAATTCTCCAGGTATCAGTACCATTGAATTGGGCGTTGAAGATGGCAGTTTTGGACAACAATGACGAGATAGAATAAACAGAAATGTACATTCCTCTATTCTTTTGGAGTCTTAGCCTTTGATGTCTTTCTTTAAAAATAAAAAACAAAATAAACCCAAAACCTTTCAGCTCTAATGTGATATCCATTAAAACAATTCAGTGTCATGCCTGTTTATTTATTATTATACAGCCAAAATCAGTGGGAGTTACTCATGATCAGTGGTAAATCTATCTTGTGAAAGTTGATAAGTAAATAAAACCCATCAGTGTGTTCAGCTAGCATGATATCTGTGGTGAAGTCAATAGGAGAACACAATTAACAGGATGGATTGATATGAGTCATTTGGTTAAACGTGGAAGGCAAAATATGTCAATAAAAAATGATCTTGAAAATTCATTTTAGGAAGGATATTTTTCCCAGCCATTATCAGAGAAATTCCTTATGCCAGTAAGCTTGAAATCAGTGAAGCAAACTAAACAGGAAATGTAGAATGAGAGGCTAAGAACAGAATGATAGGAAGGTGAAGTTATTTGCCTACAAATAAGAGATCACTAGAAATAGAGTAGAACTCTGCTCCAGCCTTGTGTTTGTTAAATCTGTAAATTAAGAGCTTGTTTGAGAACACAGCTGACAGATAAGGAGAAGATAATGGGAGACACAGAGATGTGGACCCAGGTAAGCTTCAGAAGCCTCTAATGAGCTCCGTTAGCTGCCCTTGATCCAAGGGTGCCAGCAGCCTTTGGTCTAGCTGACACCTAATTAGGGAGGATCAAGAACCCTCTTATCTGGTACTAGGGTGAGGCCAATATAAACACTAGGCCAAGGGCATAGTTCTCAAAGCATAGCTAGCAGAAAACTGTTAGATTCATACAGCAGTGGTCTCATCTCAATTCATAATCAACAGAAACATTTTCTGGTGTGGTGGTGGCACACCACAGGACACATGCCCCAGCAGGTGCTGGAGCAGCTATTACTGCCAGACTAGAGGTTTCAACCCAGAGAGAGCTGCAGATGGTGGATGCAGTGTTAAGAGTCCTGCAGGGATGTCTGGGGTCTTTCTCTGAGACTGGAGTTATGGTCCCCTTTGCAGGGGAAGGAGTTATGAAACAAGCTGTAACAGTCTGCAGAGAAGCAGAGAGGATGAGAGAGAAAGATATGAACAGGATCTTAGAGACCCTACAATTTCAGAGCCTCAGCTGCAGTAGAGACACAGGCAGAATCTGTCCCTAGCAGAATGGCAAGTTGAAACTCAGAGGAAGGCAAAGACTGGAAGATGATGACTTCTGGCACCAAGGAGAGAAGGGGAGGTGCTATCCAATAGTTTTATCCAATGGCACTGGTCACCTTTCTTTAGACAACTAAACTGAGCCCAAACTGTCTATCTTGCAAGGCCTCTCCTGAAGTGTCAGAGAAAAGGGATTTCACTGTCATGTCTTCAAGACACATTCAGAGTACAATCAGAAGCTTGTGCAGCACCTTGGGCCTTTCTGTGACTGCTAATTTTAAATGGTTTTCATACTCGTTAATGGAGACCTTTCATTGCACTTCAGCTGTACAGTACTTTATCAAGATCTTACAACATTTCTAGAACTTGTGAGCTAATTAGTCTTTCAAGCACACTTTCTGAAGGATAGCTGTGTAGGAGATGATAAGGAAATATTAATTACTCCATTTATATCACTGTGCTATATTTTATTAAAACATTTGTAAAAATTTCATGCTCTTATTTGGAGTTTATAGTGATGACTGAATTAAGAAGTCTCTCTGGATGTAGCCAAACTGTTTTAAAAGAAGCTCAGTTGATTCTAGTCTCCTTTCTTAATTAGAAAGAGAAGAACTGTTTTGATCACATCTGATTCACCTGCCAAACTACCTGGGCAGCAACTTTACATTATATGGTAGACAAATTTCAGTGAAGACATTTGTGATCCAGGTAATTTCCTTCTATGAATAGCTCTTAGTGTCCAATATGACATTTACCTTACTATTCTACAAGAGAATGCATTCTATTTTTATTCAAACGGTTACATCTGGATAGACTACTCCTTTTGACAAGATTTTTTTTCTGATTATTCAACAAAATTTAAGCAGAGAAATTGTTGAAAGAACAGCTAAATGTTGCATGGGCTCCAATCAGAATCTCTTGGTGTATTGCCTTCTCTCTTTGAAAGTACAGTTTGAACAAAAATGAGCATACCAAAACTTGAGCCTTCTATTCTCAGTTGTACTTCAAACCATCCTGTAATTCTCACCATTAAATCTTTTGTTTTATGCAAACCCTTTAATTTAGTTTTTACTTGGTCTCAAAATTCTATTAATTAACAACAACATTATATGTTGCTTACAATAGGAAATATAGCAGAACATATTATAGAGTTTGAGCAAACATTATTTCCTAGTTGTGTTTTACAGCAGCAGAGTGAGTCTGCATACCAGAGATGTAGCTTGTCATTTTGTTCATAGGAGAAGTTATTTCTCTATTTGTTTTGTATAGTCATCCTACACTTTCATAGTAAATTTAAATGCTATGATTTAAAATAAAAGATCCCTGACTTCACTGTAAGAGCAGAAAAGGAGAGGTACCACCCACTTATGTACCCATCATTTGTCTGAAGATCTGCATGTATATCTATAATGGGGGACTGAACAGTTTTTCACAGTACTATCTCCTAAAATTAAACAGAGCTTAAATCAGTCAGGTCATGAGTCTCCAATTTATCTTTTTTCCTTCATCTTTTCCTGGTTTCTTCATTATTAGTTCAGGGCATTACACCGGGAGTCAGCCCTATGGCAGCCATGGAAATCCATTTTGCCTTCTGCAAAATGTTCCTTACAGAACACATATTTTAGAGGATTTGCACTGGTGAAACAGTACAGGAATTTGGCTTTTCTACAAAATAGGTATTAAGTTCTAAAAGCTTATTATTTCTTTTGAACCCTGAATTCTTTTGGGCAGAAAGAGATTATTGCTGTGAAGATAACAGAATCCAGAGGTATGCAAAAATGCAAAAAGGTTTTCCTTTTCCCTCCCACCTTTTCAAGTAAAGTTGAAAGACAGCATTGTCTAAGTCTTTTGGCTTCTTAAACTGATGAAACGGTGATATATTTGCCTGTGCATTTCTGACAAAGATTGTTTTTCTGCTTACTGTAACTGGGAGAGCTGCATCTGTGCAAAATTCTCTTTCTGATGCTGTTGATAAAGATACATCTGATACTTTCTTGATAATGGTGCTTTATTATAGTAAAAGCATGAAAAGATACTGAAACTCTAGGCATATAATCCGTATTTTTTTTTTTTTTTACTGGTGCTTTATCTTGTGAAATAGTGTACAATGATTTCCATGTGAGAAGATAAGAAAAACCTGCCTTAGCTAACAAAGACAGAACTACTGATGCAGGAAAAGACTAAACTACCAATTTTATCATGTCACCAGAAGCTTGAAGGAAAATCAAGAGAAAGAAGAAATGGATCTAAAGCATCCATGAGTATCCCAAGACAGTGCGAAAAGAATTTAGGGAAAGTGAAAGAGAAATAATTTGTCTGTTTTCTTCTTTTTTTTTTTTAATTTTTTTTTATTTCTAGAAATATCAACAGTATGTTTACCAATAGAATAAAAATAAAAGTCAATAAGGAAAGTATTTTAGGAATAAAAGCTGGAAGAAAGACTAGATGTTGCTGTGTCAGAACAAATGGTTTTCAAATATTGACTCACTACATTCTTTTCTGTTCGTTCTAGCTAAACCTACACTTACGCTGTCATGTATAAGCTTCATTGTTTCATTCTACAAATCAAAACAAATTGGTGAATAGATCTTTCACAAAAGGCTGAGTTTTGCAAGTAAAAAATTCTAGTTATTACTTCAACTTTATGTTTTTACCCGTGTCTGGGTTCATACAATTTGAGATGTAAAAAAAAAGATGTTTTCATTAACTTAAGCATAGATTTGTATTTATTTGACAAATAATTAAACTTTATGCAAGCTCAGCGAAGTGACAACCCATAAGGTCTGACCTATGTTTCTTCATAACTGAGATGATAGTTTTAATGGTATTGCAGAAAGAGAGGAAAGTTGAAAATAAAACACAAAAAGTGTTAGAAGATTCCAGCAGAAGGAAAGGAAATGTAGAGAATTATTAAAAATACTGATGAACTGCCTCTGTTAATGAATATAAAGAAGAAATGTATGTAATAATACAGAAATATTAAGATAAAAATACAAGTATATTTATGACACACTAAAAATTACACTGACTAAACTAACCAAAATAACATTGAAATCGATTTTATTCATTTTCCATCCAAAACAGACAATGTTGTAAGGTTATCACTATTTTGCTTTTAAACAAAATCCCCTACAAAAGCAATCATTTCAAAAAGAAATGCAATCTATTTTTGTCTGAAAATAAATCAAATAATTCAATCTTGCCCTTTATACTCCTTAACGCTTTTCCATATGAAGATATCTGAATATAAATATAATATGTATATACAGAGGAAAAATAACTAAATCCCCTAAGTACAAGAAGTCAGTAAAAAAAATTGATAAACACTCATTGATCCAGAAATTTTCTCTGTTCAAAGGAAGGTCTCTGTAAGGAGCCATCCCAAATCAATGTAAAATTCCATGTTCAAATCAGTAGCTTTGCTATAGTAATTTATCAAATAATAAAAATACTTGACTAATCACAGCTAAGTGATTTCCTTATCAGGTTTTTTTAGCTACATTTATTTGTCTAAACTAAATCATCATCAATGCATTACAATTCACTCTTGCTGTTTAAAGATTCACAAACTGGACATAATTATTCTGAAGATTGAAATTGATGCAGTTCTCCAGCTGAACAATTTTGAATCTAAATTTTAATATATTTTTTCCCTTAAGGAGTACATTAAACATTGGGTATGAGGTAATTGTGAAGGGTTCTGTATTGCATTAAAATGTTTAAGTACTTACTGATGTATTCACTATGATCTGGAAACTCTAGAAAACTCTGAAGTGAAAGTCTAATTAAAAAAATAAAATCATGTCCATGATCTGTCTCAATCTTAAATAAAAGCTGAAAGTGCCAAAAATATCGGTAACAACCATGACTGTGGGAGAGGAGGGAGAATATTTTTCTTCTTAAATTCGTCACTTGAAAAAGATGAAAAATAAGTTCAAGCTTTTTCTGCTGATCAGACTTGGGGTTTTGTATGTGTCAGGACCACTCATTTACAGTCATTGTCCCAAGATCACTAAATAATAATTTAAATTCTATATAAAATGGCAACTGAGGCTATCACATGTCAGCCTGGGGTCTGACACATTGTGGTGAAATGCTTTCAACGTTGGGCAGCTGCACAGCAGGGAGATATTCCAGCTGAAAGAATTGGGTGTATTATTTCATTTTCATTGTCTTACTTTCCTTAAATAATTGAAAGCAAAATATTTCACAGATTTCATAATGATAGCTTTTAGTAATGTTGTTTCAATAAGGATAAAAAACCAAAAAATGTTGCATTAAAAGAAAATGTTGGGGCTTGTGGGTTTTCTTTTCTCTCCTTCCATGCTCTCTTCTAATTTTTCCTTCCACAACTGAACTGGAAAATTAATTCTCCTCATGTCCTTGATTCTGCATTTTAAATCTTCACTCCAGCCACTTTGTTTTGCCTCTGTGACATATTCTGTGAAGCATTAAGTTGAGACCTGTATTTTAAGTGTAAACACAACTGGTGGAAAACACAGGCAAACCAGGCTTTCAATGTGGACACTGAACATATGGCTTGAGGAACCTTACTAGATTGCTGCTAAGGGCAGTATAAAGATAATTCCATCTGTGGAAGTTTCTTAAGAAAATGCTTTTCTTAAGAAAAGAATTGTAAGTGCCCCATACTAAGAAAAACTGAAAATACATACTGTTGTGACCACTCTTATGTGATATAAAACTGGCAAAATTTAGGAAATACAAATGTTAACCAGGATGGGTCTACTACTAGAATTGGAATGAGTTTTTCCAAAAACTAAATAGAGCCATGTAACTGGAAGTAATATCTTCAGAACGACATGTCTTCAACACATCCAAGAGAAAAATATCTACAAGGAAGCAACAAATTTATTAAATATTAATTGCCATGATAAGTCATTCTGCATGAATGTGCAACATTTGTACTGGCTGAGATGGAGTTAACTTTCTTTTTAGCAGCCCATATGTGAGCTGTGGTTTAGATTTGTTACTAAAACAGTGTTGATAACACACTAGTGTTTTGGTTATTGCTGCACAGTGCTTGCACATCAGCAAGGCTTTTGCTGTTCTTTAGCCAGCCCCCACTGAGTACTCTGGGAGTGGGCAAGAACTTTGGAAGGCACATAGCCTGAAGAGCTGTTCCAAAGTGACTGAAAGTATAGTCCATACCACAAGACATCATGCTCCACGATAAAAACTGAGAGTTTGGTCTTTCAATAATAGCTGCTGATCAGAGACTGGCAAGGTATCAATTTGGTTGGAAGAGCTAGTGAGCAATTAACTGTGTTAAGATTGGAGTATTTTTCCTTTCTTTTTTCTTTTATTATATAAACCAACTTTCACTTCACATGCCAGTTTTCAAGGTTTCCTGATTCTCTCCCTATTCTGCTGCAGGGGAAGTGAACAAGTGGACGTGTGAGAGCTGGTCCGGGTCAACCCACCACAGCTCACAACACAGATGTAATATAAAGAGATAAAGGTGAGAAAACAATAGACCATTTTTATGACAAGCATTGGATACAACAATAATTAAGCAATATAGCGTACATACTGCAACACTGACATCTGCAAATTTTTTAGAGAGACAAAAGTCAAACTAAGAGATAAATCAGGTAGAGTTTTAATTTCAAAAATATTGGGAGATGTACTGATTTTGTCTGGGATAGAGTTAAATTTCTTCACAGTAGCTAGTAGGGGGCTATGTTTTGGATTTGTGCTGAAAACAGTGTTGATACAGGGATGTTTCAGTTACTGCTGAGCAGTGCTTACACAGAGTCAAGGCCTTTTCTGCCTCCCACCCCACCTGTGAGTAGGCTGGGGGTGCACAAGAAGTCGAGAGGGGACATAGTCAGGACAGATGACCCAAATTGACCAAAGGGATATTCCATACCATATGATATTGTGCTCAGCACAAAAAACTGGGGGAAGAAGAAGAAACAGGGGGAGTATTTGGAGTTATGGTGTTTGTCTTCCCAAGTAACTGTTATGTGTGATGGAGCCCTGCTTTCCTGGAGACGACTGAACACCTGTCTGTCAATGCAAAGTGGTGAATTAATTCCTTATTTTGCTTTGCGTGCACACATGACTTTGGCTTTACCTGTTAATCTCAATCCATGAGTTCTCTCACTCTTACCCTTCCAATTCTCTCCCCTGTTCCACTGTGGGGAGAGTGGAGTGAGTAGTTGTGTGGTGCTTAGCTGCCCACTGGGTTTATATCATGACAGGAGATTTGACTGAATTTCCTATATTTCTCCTTATAGCATGGGCTCAAACTTAAAAATACAAATTCACAACTCAGTCCAGTTTGATATGCTTTTAGTCTAGCATTCCCATCACTTCTATTTGGTTTGGGGTTTGGGTTTTTTTTATTTAAATTTTTGTTTCAATTGAAACTGTTATTTAAAGACGTGTCATTAATAAGACTATCACTTAAACGTATTTGTTGTAGTCCTCTTCTTGAAGGTGGAAGTAAAGTTTACCAATATATTTAGAAATTGAGTTTAAAGTAGAAAAAAAGGCCTCTATTGGTGGGGAATTTGTTTGTTATATGAGGTAATTTTCAGTTGGTACCATATATATGGCAAACCATGATTTTGTAAACATACTGACATTGTGTATTTCCCACTGCTTCATACACATAGAAATATCTGTAAAATTTAGCATCTAAAAATGAGAGTCATCTCTTCAGAAGACCAACAAGATTCTCCTTTTCAACTAGAGAATTTAGGATAAAAAACTTTGATGCCATGTTATATTAAGCATCTATCTGTTCATTTTTCCCAAAACAGGAAAATGCTCTAGGTGTATGAAAAAAAGATCTTTCAAAAAGCCTAACCATAGCAGAAAATCTGATGAGTGGGATTCCTTCCACTTAGCTTCTGACTATATAGTGTAGAGTCTGAGCTGAGGTAGTCATAAGGATTTTTTCTAGAGATAATGGCGAAGCATAGGTTCATGCAGGATTTGATTTGTCTCGTCCTAATGTAGATGTACAAAATAGGTCAGTTGAATGATGTGTCTTTCACCACACTTAACTTGAGGACAATAGATAACATTCATACATCAGCATCTACTCTCCAGCAACTTGATAAAGTTGTCTGAATATAGGTCCTTACAACCATCTAGGAAGCTGTAAGGTGCTCTACAGGGCTTCTAGTTGTCAATCCACAAAATTATGTGGGTTTTATTTCCACCAAGCAAAAAAGAGAAAAAGTAATCTAGTGAGTGCTTGTGAAGTAGGTCCTTTAACCTTATAAAAACAAGCTATTTTTTGTGAGAATATTTCTTATTCTTACTTTTTGTTTTTCTACTTTTTATTCTGATGTCTGATCATTAAGTAAAGACTAGAGTCCCTATCTTCTACATCCTGTGTGAATGTCAATCATTTTACAAGACTTCTAAATTTCTAGCTTTAGGAACAATAACCTTGTCCTACAAAGTGGAGCAGTGTTAATAATACAGCTTCAGCTTTCCCATTTGTGAATGTCAGGCACCTACACGTCGGTGTCTGAGAGCTCAGTAGTGGAGATTACAGGTTTAGGATCAGAATCTCTATTAATAAGGATAATCAAGCTGAACCTAAGGTATTCTCAGCATGTATACTGATCAACGGGATGGTGAAAAAAATGTTTCACTGAGTTACACATTAATTTTTTCACAGCCAGAATTATTCAGGGAACTCAGACTAAATCCAAAAGTAGAGTGATCAATACTTGCATGAACCACTTTGGGAAATTACTTTCACATCTTGGTGTTGCATCTCTTAAAGAGTTAAACACAATTCTCAAACACTGAATTAGAAATTTTTCAGACAAGTTAATAAAATTATAATAGAGGGGTTTCAGGGGTTTGATTGGTTCTTTGGTTTGGGGTTTCTTTGTTAGGGGTTTTTTGTTGATGGTTTGTTTGGGTTTTTTAATAAGGAAATCTTTATGGTTATATCCAAATAATTAAGCAATTACCCTTCCCTAGAGTTCAGTACCTGTACTATTACCACACATAAGACCTATTTTGAAGGAAAGATGGTTGCACAGCTCTGCAGTTCTAAACTTCTCATGATCTCAGAGGTGCATTTGCTGCAGTGACTAGTGTTAATAAGGGAGGAAGACAACAGGAGTACTACAGCCCACTCAGGTCTCCAACAACTGTCATGCATCTCTAAATCTGCAACTGTTTGTAAACTATTGACAGCTATTTTGTTGACCTCTTTTACACTCAGTTCGTTTTGTACATTTTTGCTTCATGAGAGACTCCATCATACTGAGTAGGTATGCTGTAGATGCATAATTCAGATGTGTTGATTTTCATTACCTTAGTCTACAATTTTTCATTTCTCCAAGGATTTTTTAAATGTTTTAGTTTTTCCCCTATTTACAGCATCTCCTGTAACATTATTGTAATAGTATTTGGCATCCTGTACAAAATAATGCTTTGTACTATCAAAGCAATTTGCAAACATTAATTGATTAATCAGAAGCATTATCTGTAAATGTAATTAATGTGTGGCATACAAATAGTTTCTTCCAGGTCATCAATAATAAACAAACTGAATACAATGGGAGTGAATACTGACTCCTACAGTGCCATAGTGAATACTTTGCAGTAAATCTCCAGATAGGGTGACTTTTTTATTCCATTTTTATAGATGCTTAGTCATGTTTAGGTCTGTCAGACTATTAAAGTAGTGATGGGTTTTTCCCCCTATCTTGTGTTTTTTTGTAAATTCCTTAGATTAACAGGGTTAAGACTTCTCCAGTGATATACCATCTGATCTACGTATATGAGTTTATTTGGTGTCCTTTTCCCTTCCTTCATTAAAGTCACTCTTTATTTAAATAAGAAGCAAGAATAGTTTCTTCAAAATAATCAGATCTGAACTTCTCGTTTTAAAAGACCGGGAAGAGTGCATTGTGTTCCATTATTTAATCATTTATATCTTAACCATACATAAACTGTACTTCCTTGAACACTGAATTCAGAACAATTGCCTCTTTTCAAATGAATGTTCAAGTTTTAGTATTTTGCCAAGTTACTCTTACCTTTGTGAGATTACTCATATCTTTGTTAACATCCATTTACGAATGTTTTTTGTCATTTTCTTCTTTTGTTTCTTAGCTTCCTTAATTTTCTTGAAAGAATTATTCCCTTTCCCCTACACATTTTTTGTTTTTCTCATGTTGGTCTTTTATTTCTTTGCTATCTGCTTAGCTGCTCTACCAAGGCATCATTCACTAAAAGTCTGATGCAACTTTGCCTGGAGTTGAAACAACTATTGTCTAAATTATGCTTATTTTTCCCCTAATATCATGTAAATTCTAGTTTCCTCCAAAAAAGTAGTAGTAATTCACAGAATCTTAATCCAAACAAAATTTATTATTTTAAAAATAAAACTTTCCCTAATAATTTTGTGAATTTGAAAAATAGAATGGAACAGACTATTCTATGTAAATACAATTGAATAAACTAAATGAAAATGCAGAGGAGAACTGAAGTATAAAGTTATTGTTTACTTATCCTATGGACATGGCAAAACATTCTCAAAACAATAAACAAACTTCCTAACCTGATACAAATTCTGTTTCATTTTTTACTCTCATTTTATATAGTGGTATAAAATTACTTGCATTCCTAACTGGTTGCTTACATTTAATCTTTACTATAAGGCTTTGGCTCACCCTGTAGCCAACAAATGTGTTTCCTTTATTCTCCTTAAACATACATATGTATGGGCTATGTTTTGGATTTGTGCTGAAAAGAGTGTTGATAATTCAGGGAAGTTTTAGTTACTGCTAAGCAGTGTTTACACAGAGTGATGCAAACTCTATTATATATATGAAACTCTGCGTGGAAGCATTACTGAAGGTTACAGCAGATCACTTTTTCTAAATAATTGGTGCTCCTCATTTTCCCATTGAAGGCTGGAAGTGAAATTTTAGTATATTTTTCTGCAACAGGAAATCCTGCCCAGAAGCAACTAAAATGGACTATTTATTCATTTCTCAAAGGCCAACAAACACTTATCAGACAGTATTGACTGTGAGGCATTACTGAGCTTGGTTGGATTAAGAGTGGAAAATTAGAGATGAAAAGCTCTGCATCTTAGATGAATTGACTCTAGCCTTTTTTGTAATATTTTGTTACAAAATAATGATGTCTGTGTTGTTTTCTGAATATGTGCTTTTCTCCTGGGCTAAGATTGGTTCTGATTCTTAACATATATATATATATATATATATATATATATATGCAGAGAAAGGGAAAAAAAAAAAAAAAGAAAATCATAGGAAGAAGCCTGAAAGCTTGCATACATGCTTCTCTGTACACAGACTTTGTTTCTGACCTTTCCTCCTGAAAATCATTACATATACAGAACATACCCAGAAATTCAGGCAACAAAAGGGGGAGTATTTGAGGATATTTTATGGCCCACATAAAATTTGGAACTTAGAATGAACATTATAAAGATCAACAAATTCTCTATAGTTATAAATGTCTGCTTCCACGTGTAGTGGAACTAAATTATGCGACTGACAAAACATCAGCATATTGCAGGGTATTTTTAGAAATGTACTAGAAAAATAGGTACACATGATTAAATGAATCCTATCATCTTTATTATCACTATTATTTATCAATAGATCTATCCCATTAATGATAAATAATGTCATGGGGGGTGTTGTTCTTTAGATGATAAATGCTGTGTAACCAAGTTCTCCAATATATACCACTAAAGTAAGTGATACTTCACGTATTTTGTTTGAGAAGAGCTGTTAAAATGGAATTATAATTGAACACTTATTCCTTCAATAATTCATTCTTCTACCTAAAAAAATATATATATTTGGTTTTGAATGTATTTTTGTTGTGATACAATGATGGGAAACAGAATCTAGTGAAAGTGTAGTATTAGAACATTTTTTAATTTTATTTTTGATTGTGAAGTTCAAAGCTGAAACATTCTTAAAACTTGATGTACTTGTATTTTATAGTGAGATATATTATATGTAATACTGTCATAATACTTCATAGGAAAATCAAGGGGTTTTACAAATTATTTAGTGAAGCATACCGATTCCATCTTGATTCAAAAGATTTAAGGTGCACCACTGACATGTAATTAGGATTCAAGGTGAAATCTTCGCATCTATAAAGAACTTTGTTTCTATCTGCAGATACATGTATACACAAAACTAAATCATGGATTGAAATTATTCTTAATTATACATAATCTATTAAAGTTAATGGTTGAATCATAATCATTATTATAATAATTAATTACAACATATGCCTAATCATCCAGACAGTTAGAAGTAGTTATTGTCATCACGTGTTACATTTTGAACGTTGCAATACAGCTTTGTTCTAATTATACAAAGACATTGGCCATGTAATGCCCATACGTAAAAATGTAAAAATGAAAAAATATGTCAAAGCTTTACGATAATCTAAGTATTACAATATTGCAGTAGCCTCTTTAAATTAGTATACCTAATACAGCATGAGAGTAGACAGACATCTCAAAAAGTCTTTATATTTGTATATAAGCATATCTTCATATGCTTCTTGCATTTTTTCTTTCTTCAGAAAGGACTTTGGGGATTTTGTTTTAATTTCACAGAGATACCAAAAAAACTGTCAAAAATGGCTTTGAATTTTATTTATTTTACCGATGGATAATTTACATATATATGCATTATATTTCGTTAACTAAAATACATTTAATTAATGTATGTTTATGCTGAATTTGAGAAAATAATTAGAAGTATTATGTTTTATTGATGGAAGATTCCTAGAAATTTGACATCAATGAATTGTTAAACATAGACTTTGCTCTTGCGAGCAATGTATGACCTTGATTTTTCATATTTGTGTAATTATAGTTAATTAAAATACCTCCAGAAGAGAATACTATTTAATGATATTGCAGGATGTACCTGTCCAAAATGTCATAAGCCTCCTCAATTGTAGATTTTAAATAAGAAGCTGTTCTGTACTGACCTTGAGTCTTAAAAGGAATAAAGGAAGCAAAAGTTAATGTTGTACTTCAAAAAGTTATAGCTATATTTCTGCCCATTTTAAAGGTAAGAAATTGCTCTCCAGAGTCAAACTGTATCCCATTCCCAAAGTGGCCTGTAACAAATGCCTGGGAAAAAGCAAAAAATTAAATGAGAAACGCTTCACTGTAATTTTTAAATTCATTATCTCCAAGTTCTTTTAAAATTGGGAAAACTAAATGCAAAACGTCAGAAAGAAAATTTACTTTTTCATTTCAGTCATCAGTTTGTATCTCTAAGCTCTATCTCTCCTTTGTGTCTTTCCAGTTGTTGAATCTTAAACTACTGGGTTTCTTTAGACAGAAGTTGACCCAGATCCTTCTAAATGATGAGTCCCTATGTCCTGAAAAAAGCAGGTGATGGGACAGCATATAACAATGAAATTCATAGTAAATAATTGCCAAGAGCCCACAATTAAATGAAGAGTTACAGTAGTTCACAGTGATATATTCTAAAATATCTGTAACCACTGCACCAAAGAATCATTGTGGACTGTTAAATACTAACATCTGCTCAGTGTAAATAAAGATTACAAATATAGAAGTAGAAATTCTAAAATGAAAACAAAATAATTCCATGCTGGAAATTTTTTCAGATTACTATTGAATAGATTTTAATAAAATGATGGTGCAGCACCACTGCTGAGAGGAGTTTATCAAGACTGAACACAATCCTCAAAGTAGGAGATAACACTAGAAGAAAAGTAGAAATTCTTGGTGTGATGGGATGACTGTGGTATTCTGTTTACAAAGACAAATAAGTGGTTAATCAGTATTACTAAGTATATAATGTAGGTTCAAAAGGAGATTTTTGGACATCCTTATCTACCCTTATCCATGAGAAAAGGGAACAGGAAGACAAATCATGGAAAGACATCATTATACAAAATGTTTTGAAGGACACGCCTCTGACCAGTAAGGTTAAAGATATTACAATATGCAGGAAATGTGAATTGTCTGTCTCTTGACATGTCTCCCTACAGACGTGTCTTGACAGACATAAGACAACAAACTAACTTTATGATTTTTTCACATGCTGTTCAAAAATGTCCCAGCACAGGGGTTTGGACAGAACATTGCTCATTTTCTATTTCTGAATATGAAGTCATTTTTCTGTTAAGATGTGGCAATTGTTATGTTGCTGAAGACAAAATCCTTTCCAAATCAAGGCAGAAAGATACCCTTAGCTGTGATGGTCATCCCTGAAGAAATACAAACTAAGAAAGTTGAGGTAATTTGATTGCAAAATTTAGATATATATACAGCATTATAAATAAAAAGAAAAATGAACATCAGTTCAAATAAATAAACCCCCATTTTGCTGAAAAAAAGGGAGAAGGATATAATAAGGTATAAATTTTTATGAAGCAAAACAGCAATAGTGCTTTTGCTGTTTTTCAAATAAAATCAAATAAAAATAAAATTAAAAATGCACAAACTAAGGACAAATAACTGCAGTATTGGGATTACCAAGACACATTTGATGAGCACTTTGATGAGCACAATGTCAGCAGAGTTGTGAAACTTTATGGCTAATTCTGTAGAAATTGTTCTGACAGCAGTTAGCAGAGAGGTTGATTTCATTGTGATACCAGTGGTGTCAGCTCAGAGTTTTCAAGTCTGAGCTTTGGTTCTCTGAAGATGAATAATCATGGAAGTCGTCATTGCTCTTAGGTATGGTACAGACAAGTTGAAAAATCTTGAGCTGATTTAGATCCTACTAACTTTAAATGGATCATCTGATCTGCATAGCAAATCTGTTTAGTGTTGACCCAAAGTATTGTTTCTTCTTTATAGAAAACTAACATATTTTATGTTTATATTGTTGGCAAGTATATTATGGATACTCAGGGGGTGTGATGAAATAAGTGATATGCTCAGAATTTAACTAAGTGTAATAACTCCAATTAGACAACTCAAACCAGAATTTCACAGAGTTCAGACTGTGATAGCAGGAGTGATGTATGAACAAAGGTGAGATCACACCACAACACTGAGACCACACATCTGTCTGTTGGCATGACCCATTGAGTGAGTAATCATGGAGGAAAGCAATTCAGAAAAGCTCTAGAAGAGATTGGAGCACGTGCTGCCTTTCTATTCAATTTTGATTCACTTCAATGTGATGTCACAGTTTTGTTGCTCCATCTTGTTCCATCAAATTTGAACTTCTCTCCTGCAAAGGAACTGAAGTTTCTACATCTGCATGTAGTACATCTGAACTGAAATCAAAGGCGCAGTTTACAACTGTGTACATTTCCCCAAGATGGGCTGCAGATAGTGAAGTTTGTGTGTTGCTCCTGGCTGCTATGACTCCACCAGCACCTACTCAGACCCTCATACACAGAGAAAGAAGAGTGAAGAAGAAGCATTTACAGATGTCAGTTAACTGCCTTGGCTTTCTCTATAGCCAAAAGGGAGAATGTTGTTCCACCACCAATGTAATTCAGAACCACTAAAGCTCAGTTCCTAGTTTGCCTTGCCTTGGAGTAACATATGTCTTTGTACTGAATGAAAGTAGAGGAACAGATTAGTTTAGCCTAAAGTTAGTGATAGACATATTAACAATTTTTCATTGAAATAGCAAAAACTGTGAAGGTGACATTTCTGCAATGTTCCTTTTTCGCACTTAAGTTGTCTTGTTTGTGTGGAACAGGCTCACCAAAAGATCAGACTATTTTCTTTCTATGTCTAAATCTTTTTTTGAAATTGCTGATGTATTTATGCAAAACAACGATTCAGAATGCATCAGAGTTCTAATCTCTTTTGGTAGAACTAAAATCGTTAGTATATGTTATAGTTTACATAAAGATGCATTTTAAGCATATAGGACCTATATGACAATGGTAATAATATGTTGCTTTAAATAAACAAACAAAATTAGACTTAGACTTGTATTTCATCAATGACCTGAGAGGCCATAGCTTTGAATTCCTAGAGGTTACACTGTTTAGCAAAATGCTAAGCTTATGATGGAATGTCAGTTCATTACAAGTAAATTCAGTGATCTACCATGGCTAGTTATAGAGCAGCCTAGTAAAGGTTGAACTCCCAGGTTTCATCCTCTGATGACAGATTTTTCTGCAGTCTGTCTTCCAACCAGCTGTCACACAGCCAGTAGTGTATTACGCCAGCTCTTAGGCTGTGATAACTTCTGTGCATGGCCACAGATGGGTGATGGATGGTTCCTGGCACAAACTCCAGATGATTATGTATTAAAAAAGATAATGATAATTACTTAAGCATTTGGGAGTTCTTCTTTCTCCTCCACTTGCCAGAGGATTGAATGCAGTTTGTGATCACTGTAACTGTGATGTGCCAGGTAGAGAATTCTCTCTTCCATATTTTACAGGGGTAAAATATGTTTCTCAGGGTTTTTCTTCGTCAACTAAGATTTAAAATATTATTCCATAGTATTCAATATCTCAAAACCTACATTTTCCCTCTTATGTCTGGAATGGTTTTATTTACTGGAGAGATTACTTGGTGTGGGTTAAAACTTTGATGAGTGTCTTCTCAGCCATCCATATTGCATCATAGCATCATTTTCCTGAAGAAAGCGGAGTCATTGACTGAAGTATAATGAAGGCTGAGCTGCATACCCTCATGGATGTCAACACACCTGAAGTCTTTCAGTAGTAGTGATTAACTACTAAATTCTCTGTTCTGAAAAGTAATTGTGGGATGGTTTTACCCAAACAAAACCTCACTGCTTTTGTAAATGTCCAGTGGCTATTTCATTTATGACAGTTAGAAATATATTCCTGTTCAAGTTACATTTCTGTTTGGCAAAAATTCACAATCTCTAACAGCTTGTAAGACATTCATTTTAACAAGGATGTAGAAGGTTTCAGATTCTAAAATCATCTGTTTCTTAGGTGAAATTTCATCTTATTGAGAACAGTAAGGGTAGGATTTGTCTAACTTTGTTATGTGAAATTTAGACATCAAATCCATCTTGGTCATTGGTCTTGTCTCCCTAGGTAGTAATATAGGGAAAATTCAGCAAGGTAATTCTTAGGTCTGTTTCAGTGCGAGATAAATCATCCCATATGTTAATTGATTGTACAGTTAGACTGTATTCCCTATTTCTAAATATAGTGAAATAGGGAATACAGTGAATATAGTGAAATAGTGAATATCCATGAAAGCAAAACCTTTGAAAAAGGATATGCCCCCTGAAAGTTTTATTAGTGAAAGATAGAGTCAGGATTTTGACCTTGATATTTACCTACCAAGCTCTTCGTTTTAGTGTTTGGGAAGTGAAAATGAGGGTTGATCTCAAAAATATCTTGTCTGGATTTTGTTTAGCAATTTGTTATCTGTTCTTTTAAAGACAGAGTGACCCAAATGCTGTAGATCTTTTTGGTTTTCTTCTTTAATGAATACTAGCTCTAGAGACTCACAACAAGTATTATACTGATGTTTTGACACAGAAATCTAGGTTCCTTTGAGTATATAAAAAGAATGGATTAAAACCAAAAGCTTCTTTAGATAACTAAACTAGATTACTGTCTCCTAGACCTGTCCAACATCAGACAGTTCAATGAGAATATTGAATTAACTAGAATTCAGACATCATATTTTGGTTTTCCTTTTATTTCCATATAAAAAAGTGGGAATTTTGCCACTAACAATTTGGGAGCAGCATCTAACTATATACTATAGGCCGTTTTTTGTGTGGTGGTGGGTTGATATTTATTTTTTTAACTTTCTGTTCAAGATTCATTTAAATGAAAAGATATAGTGAGATTTAATTTTACGTCTTCCACACCTCTCACTCATCATTCTCTAATATACTGCATTCAGTCACTCATTAAAAAAAAAAAAAAAGACAAAAAAAATCTCAGCAATGTTGCTTAGATGGTGCTACACGGCTAATAAATCTGACACTCTTGTTTTCAGGTGAATGTATGTACTGGATATAGTTTTCCTCCCTGAACTCTCTATCAGCAAAGACTTTTTGTGACACAAGGGATTTAAAAATAAATGAACACATAAATTTAGCTCTTAAACGTAGCTAGTTAAACATTGTAACTGTAGGTAAGGTACTTAAACATTACTTTAGCTAGTAGTCTATATGTTTTCCACACTGTTTTTCACTGAAGGGTATGCTGTGGTATTCATTTTATACTGAAAGATATTAATAAAATAGAGAAAATTCAAATGTATCAAGAGGTTAATCTTTTGACTACAAATCTATGTTTTGATTGATGGTAGCTGTTGGAAAAATGTGTAAAAATTTATTTTTGACTTCCTGCAAGACAGCAAGTTATTTTTCAATATGTCATATACATAAATAGAAGAAGTGACAGTGACTTTAAACTCGCATGTTCCTTTGTAGTACAGTCCTTTATTGTAGTTGTAAGTGGTCTTGAAGAAACAAAAAAGGTATTTTGACATCATAGATTTTGACTGTGGTGCTCCCAAATAATGAATCCAACACTATTTGAGTCAAGCTGTTAACCCAGTAAGCACAGAATACTTTTGAGATCATGCAAAAAGGCAGGTTGCCCATCATTTACCCTTAGCTAGACCGCATATTGCACATTTTGAAATATATATGAATGTCACTTGTAGTTTTTGCTATCCATTTTGATGAAAAAAGTCTTTCCACTGAATTATTATGGAGGACAGTAACAAAATGTTGGCCATTGGTTTT
This sequence comes from Rhynochetos jubatus, assembly GCA_027574665.1. NCBI lineage: Eukaryota > Metazoa > Chordata > Aves > Eurypygiformes > Rhynochetidae > Rhynochetos > Rhynochetos jubatus. The sequence continues at coordinate 19,205,434 of CM050652.1, forward strand.
TAGAGGTGTGCTTGAGGACACAAGGACAAAGTTAGGCCCTGAATATGTTTGTCTGTTGTCATATTTCTACAGCGTCTTCAAGCTTCATTTTGTTTTCAGTCTTATTTACCTTGTTCTTTTAGGAAGTTTGAAATAGTCAAGCACCTAACTGAAATCCAACTTAATCTTTCAGACAGGAATCAGTTCACATATTTTCCTTATCCTTTGTATATTCCTTGGTGAGTGCACCATCATCATTATGATCAGGTTTCATGTTTGACATATGTTATGACATGCTAATGTACAGTGTAAACATGTTGCACATTAACCTTAATAGCACTGGGCCTAGTATGCTAACTGGTGACATTAGGCAGACGAAGTGCCAACATAACATCATTGAAAAGACAACAGGATAACATTTTATTTTAATAGCATTTTAATTGATGCTTAATTATGTAATGGAGTTGTGCACAGTGCCCAGTGGAAGTGTAATGCTCCCTCTCAACGAAAGCTATTCAAATTCCCTATCACAGAGTATGTGTTAAGCTGCATTTTCAGCCTCCTGCTACTGCAATTGATAGAAAAGTGTTATTGTTGAGGAGAATCACAGGTATAAATAGCACTAAGTAAATATTATCCCCTTTGACTGAAGATTCAAAAACTAAAGTCAAATTTGTTCCAAATCATGCCAGATTTCAGCATGCAGACATTGATTCTAGATAATTGTTTTTCATGAATATGTGGTAGTCAGATTATACAATGTGACACTTTCAAGGGTGTCATAAAATGATTGGGACTTTGTGTCTACTAGATATTAGTGCATTCTACATCTTTCTCCGCAACCGAGAGGGGAAAAAAAAAAAAACCAACAAAAAAAAACACAGGAAAAAAGCATGAGCAGCTGTGAAGGTAAAAATCTTGTGACTGTAAAGTTTCCCTACTCTGTATAACTATAAGGGGAACACCAAATCCCTCTTACACTGCTATATGTACTCTATGACTTCTATCAATGTTGGTCAAATTTTCTGCTATGCAGAAAATAAGGCATGACCATAATAATAATTAGAGTAGTCTAATATATCCTAAACTATCACAAAATATATCTATATAATAAACAACACTCATTTGATGATAGTAAGTACTGAAGTCTGCTAGAAAAGTCTGGTGTCACCTGTCAGGCGACTCTAATGTGCCTCAGGATTCATAGATTTCATGTCCAGAAGAGACCTTAAACTCCTCTGTTCTGATTTGTTGTAGACCACGTTGCCAGTAAATTCCCCACGTTGTTCTCCTACCGAGTTCTCAACGTTGTGTTCATAAATCTTCCAAACTGGCAATTATTTTTCCATTTAAAAAAATGAATGATAGATCATTCAGTCTCCTAGACTGATTGCCCCGTAACTCTTAGAAGTTTGTGTTTTCCTTTTATCTAAATTTGTTTGCTATTAGAATCTAGTCACAGATTCTTGCTGTGGCTTCCCCTGCTATATCACAATGGGGTGCTTCATCAAGTAGATCTAAACCCATTAGCATGCATTATACAGAATTCACATCATGACTTTTGCCAGAATATCATGCAGAAATAGTTTAATCTATGTTGTTAAATACTTCCTCTGAAATTTTGTCTTAAACAATTTCCAGCTGATGGCATAATGATATAAAAACATTATGTAAAAAATGCATCATGGTAGGGAGAATAGTCTGATATGTGTTGAACTCTGTGTGATCTTTGCTGTATCTGTTACATAAGTCAAATACTACTACTAACCATTTATTTTTAAAGTAAAAAAATTGATGAAATATTGCCAGAAGTCCTAAGCATGGTTTTCACGTCGAGGTCAGGAGGTGGTGACAGGTAGAGCATAGGCAGTTGTATTGATATCTGTTTCTGCTTTTAAAAAGACGCAGTCAAGCAGACAAACACAGCATGCTATACAGGATCTGTACTCTTTTCTAGTACATTATCATTCTTTCTACAATGGAATCTCAACACATTAAGTTAGTTTCTAAATAAAAGCTTGTTACTGCATTAAATTCATGAAAAACAAATCGATATAATACTACTTATAATGACTGTGCTTTTTTGTAAATCAACAAATCTTCTATTAATTAACCAGTGATTAAAGTCAGCTTGTGAAAATTAATCACAGCCTGGAAAAGTCATTTGTCCTTGTGTGCTTCATTAGGATAGTGTTTGCCCTTCAGGCAAGAAAGCAGCAAGTAAATGCCAAAGAATGAGCTGATTAAACTAGAGCTGCAGTGAGCTGTTTGCAAGAGACTCAAGCTCCTACAATCAAGCCCATTTCTAACTTATAAGCTTTCTGCAGTTTGCCCGTTGAATAGGGGATAAAGTAGCAAATGAAAATTCCTTGTAGATCCCCTAAACCTTTCAAGGTAATCCACAGAATAAACACTTTGTACTGCTCAAGACATAATCAACGGGTATGCCCAGAAATTTTGTGAAACTTGAAAACTGTAAAGCTCTCTAAATATGTGCAGCCCGTTTATCAAAGTAAATTTTTAGATAAAACTGAATGTTTCTTTTCATTTCAATCTCACTACATAACAGCATAACACTGATTAATGTACAAAACATTAATTGCTGATTCATGCCTACTATACTTTAGCCCTGAAGATCAATATTATGTAATATGTTTGTATTTGGGAAGGAATATGGTTGTTGTTATATTCAGTAGAGATTAAGAGAGCTAAGGCCCCCAGATAATGAATTACTGCTTCTGGGGAGCTCACAAGAAAAAGAGTTAAAAAGAAGTGCAAAGAATGAATATAAATAGCAAAAAAATCTACACCATGTGAAATATAAATAGTCTTCACTGGAGTAAATTCTATTTCTTTACCTGCTAAGGAACAGAAAAATGTACTTAACAATGAATTATGAACATACCTCAATATGGTTTGAGCATCCTGAATAAGAATTAAGAAAATTAAGTTCCCCTTCCAGAAAAAGTCCTCTTCCTACTCCCCAACCCTGCCTTTTTTTTTTTTTAATATGAAATAAACTCAGGTTTATTGTCAGAACTGACATTAATGAATCTTGGTTTGGCCAATACAGAGTTGTAGTCTATGTATCCTACAGCCTCTATGACTATTCCTACAGATACCTAGGGATTACCTCGGGTATATCTATCTCTTACAGTGGTCATTGTAATAACATCAGATTCCTTTTCTTTCCTATGCCCTTCACAGTGCACCATGTCATTCCCGGGTCCTCTGCAGCTCCTTTACCCTAACAGGTGTTTCCTTTCCTCCCCATGGTCCCCACATTCTTCTGCCTACTGCCATACTTTGTTTCTAGTCTGTCTTTGTTCTGTGGTTCACACGAGTCTTGGGCTGACCAGTTGTATTGGTTTTGCATGACAAGGATTTGGTAGCAGGATGCTACGAGGGTTGCTTCTGTTACAAGCTGCTAGATGCTTTCCCTGTGTCTGATAAAGCCAATGCCAGACAGTTCCAAGACGGACCTGACACTGGTCAAGGCTAAGCCCATCAGCTACAGTTCTACCACCTCTGTGATAACATATTTAAGAAGGGGAAAAAAATGCTGTGAAATAGCAATTGGAAGAGTGGAGTGAGAATATGCAAGAGAAATAGCCATGCAGACACCAAGGTCAGTGAAGCAGTTTGAGGAGCAGGTGCTCCAGGTGCAGGAGCAGAGATTCCCCTGCAGCCTGTGGAGGGCCCTATGCTGGAGCAGACGGATGCCCGAAGGAGACTGTGAGAGAGACTGTGCTGGAGCAGGCTCCTAGCAGTACCCATGGCCCTGTGGAGAGATGATCTCAGGTTGGAGAAGGCTTGCTGGCAGGACTTGTGACCCTAGAGGGTACCCATGCTGGAGTAGTTTGTGAAGAACCAAAGCCCATGGGAAAGGGTGGATCCATCTCAGAGAAGTTTATGAAGAACTGTCTCCTGTGGGTGGGACCCCAAGCTGGAGCAGAGGAAGAGTGTGAGGAGGAAGGATCAGCAGAGACTACATGTAATGAACTGACCACAGCCCCCATTCCCTGTCCCCCTGCACTGCTTGGAGGGGAAGAAGGTAGAGAAATCATGAGTGAAGTTGGGTCTGAGAAGGAAGGAGATGTTGGAAAAAGGTGTTTTAGGATTACATTTTATTTCTCATTATCCAACTCTGATTTTGACTCATAATAAATTGAAATAAATTCACCAATTTGACCTGTTTTGCCCATGACGATAATTGGCGAGTGTTCTCCCTCTCTTTATATTGACCCACAAATAAATATTTTGTTATATTTACCCCTCTGACGTCCAGCTGAGGAGGGGGAGTGATAGAGTGGCTTTTGCAAGCACCTGGCCTCCAGCCAAGGTCAATCCACCACACGTGCTGATGCTGGTATAGATTTACTGGTGATGATTGACACAAATTGAACAAAACAAGACCTGAGCTCTTCAATTTTCACTCAAAAGGAAAACTAGCAACATGTGTCTCCTAATTATATTGTTGATTCTCACCAAACCTGTAGAAAATTAATATTTTGGGATCTCTGTCCTGCTTTCAAATTAGTTTTTAATTGCTTGGAAGATTAAATAGTTATTACTGACAACAGTAACAGATATTTCTGTATAAGCTCCATTTCCAAAGGAAGTAAGCTAAAAGTGGGAAAAGGGAATATGCTTCCTAACTTCACTGTTATTAGAACTGGGGTGAACGGTGGAGACTCCAGGAAAACAGGCAGGTTTTGACAGCTCCTGTGTGCAAGAGAAGAGTTAGGATATGTATAACTCACTAAGCAGCTACACTCTATGTTGTCTAATAAATGCAGTCTGAATAGGATCTTGATATGGCTCCTTTTACCTGCTGAAAATGACTTATAACTATCCAAATATTTTCATCAGGATCAGAGTAAGTACTAATTCTTATATTAAAGCAAATCTAAGTTAAAAAGTCCCCAAATCTTCATATTAATCATAGTTTGAGAAGTATTCCTAGAAATTAGGAAGTAAGACAAGCTGATTTGGAAAAGTATAGAAACCCAAAGACTGATCAACAGGTTGAATGTCTTCCAAAGAGTGTTAACATGGTGAGATTAATGAACAAGTCAGTCTTGTAATCCCTGAAAGCAAATGCTCAGAGTCTATGTGTAATTTGTTCTTGAATCATTCTGTCTTCTTTGCTAATCACTTGATCAGCTCTTTCCTGTGCACTTTAAATTCCAAACAAGCAGACCTGAGTATGCATATGACCCAACTAATGCAAGGTACTGAGTAGCGTTAGATACCACAAATTAGAAACAATAAACTCTACTGAGTGTGGTATGATTTGAAGGTGAGAGCAAGAGTACTAGATGATTTGGGATTAAACATCTACCTATATCATTGTGGTCCTTAGGCAACCATTTTTCTGCAGTCCATGCTTTTGTATGATAGGTATAAGAACAATATGGGGAAATGTGATTACTTTCTTTTTTTTGCATTTCCTAATGCTTTCAATAAATCTCCTGTATGTTACCCTTCATTACAGAAATTTTAAGATTGAAGCCTTCAGTTGATTCCTTAATCCCAAATATTATTTTAATCCCAAAAGGAAGGCTAGGAATTTGCACAACTTTGAAGCAATTCAATTTCAAATAATTATAGCATTTCAAAAGTAGCAATAAAGATAATGCAATTTGATGGGTTTCATATAAATCACATGCACAGAAGGTAACTGTGCATGGTCCATTATTAAAAGATAAATTGAAAGACATGGAAGGGGAAAAAAAAAGAACTACAACCTAACTTGAAGTTTTTCCATTCTAGTGCTGACACAGTAGACCTTCATCTAAATATTTTAAACATTCATCAAAATCAATGGAAATTGAGGACATTATTTACTTCTTAGTATAAAATTGTATTCCTTACTCCCATTTTGTGAAACTAATAACTATAAATTCTCTATTTAATCCCTTAAGGAAAATAAAAAGCTCATTCTAGTTGGATAATTAAAATTTTAATGAATGTGATCCTTTCACAAAGTGACTTCTGCACTTTTCTAGTGTACCTGCTCAGAGAAAGCAAGAGAAAGAAGGGGGATGAATAATTTCTTGTTATGACTTCGTGTTACTAATTATGGTTTCTCATGCACACTTATATAATCTAGATGTCTTTAATGTTTATTTCATTTATGACTTCTGAATTCCTATTTGAATTGATTAGATTTAATAAAATCTCACTCCAAGGTTTCGAGGCTGAGATAATGCTACCAGGGCTGCCAAATCCCACTGAAACTCAAAGGAGTTGCCCAAGGTTTAGGAGTTATCTGCACAGATGCTTTGAGTGATTAGGGTTGGGACAATATCTGAGACTTAAATTGCTGGGAGAAATTGTTAGTCGTTAAAATAAGAAATTAATTCAGAAACAGTTCAAAACACAAACAAGCACGGTGTTATCATGAGAAGCACAGGGACATGTCCCTGTCCTTCCCTTGCATGAAGGTAAAAGCATGAAGGAGGATGGGAAACAGGACTAATAAAAGTTGAGATCTCTCTTCTGTTCTTCCCTCTTTGCTCTCTTAATGTGTCTTTTCTGACTGATGGATTCAATCTCTGGTGGGTTAGAGGGGTCCAGCACTGTCCTTGTAGCTGACTTTTCCATCTGTCACCTTTTGCAAGCACACTGTTATTCTAATAAGTTTCTGTGCCTATGGGGCTGTTCTGGCTTCAATAAAGCAGTGCTTATTTAATAATAGAACATGGATTGTAGATAATATAATAATGGAGACGTTTCAAAGATACACAGACATATTTATGGGACCAATAGGTTACCTGTAAAGAGAAATGGATTCAAGTGGATAAAAGGCAATTGGGGTAGCTAGGAACCCTCTAGATAATGATGGAGTGAATGAAACAATGATTTAAAACCTTGGGGAAGCAGAATACCACTTGACAGAGCAAAAGAACTTCTAAATTCCATAGGCTTTAATTTTTGTTTCCTCTGTTCATGACCTCGAGTGTTTTGCTTTTGGGGTTTTTTTTCTTGTTGATGAAGTATAAAGATTTTATTTTATATTGAGGGGAAAAAAACAAACAAACAAACAAAAAACACACAAACAACAGAAAAACCCAGAAAGCTGTTTTCCACTACACATGCTGTTTTTCACTACCAGGAAAAAAGCAATCAAAAAATAACTCGAAGTCATCCATTTCCTAATGCATCAAACCACTGATGGTAATAAAGATCCTGCAAGGAATATGACATATGACACACCATGCTATTCACAATTTGGTTTTAACCTGTAAACTGAAAACACTGAAATGATAATGATTTTCTAAATGTTGTATCAAATAAACAGCCTCATTCTAAGAGAAAAAACCACAGAGAATGACAAAGCAATAGGTTCAGGGGATAGGGTAGACTTTCAGATTGCAAATGAACAACTCTTACCTCTGAAGAAAACACGAAAATAAATAAGCATAGCTAAGGGACACAGCCTGAAAATAAAAGGACCTAAAGCAAGAGAGCGTTTTGGACCCCATAGAAATATCATACATTTATACTGCTGTACCATGATTCCAGCCATCTTTAAGAGTCTCCTAACCAACAGGTTTTTTTTTAATGAAGATACACTGTCTGCAATATTAACAAAATATGAGCAAACACAAATAGTAGGAGAAAGAATTACCTTCAAAATACTCCATTTTTACAGACATCAACCACAAAGTTTTAGTTGGAAACCTCTGACTACCAAAACAGGAGGTAGAAAGAAACCAAAATAACAGTGTACCAGGAAAAAAAATTGAATTAAATTTCAAAAATTAATATTCTTTAGCCAGTAATTATTGTTAAAAGTAACAATAAACATGGCAGAGAGTAATAGAGTATTAAATGACCTTGAGAAGGTAGAGGTATCCACCTATCTTCCTTTTCTTATTTTCACCATCTTCAGATCTGTAACTGTAGAATATCTTCAGCCCCTTCTTTCCCTTCAGGCCAGAAGGAGAAAATCATGTGTGAGAAAGCATCAGAGCCAGCACAACCTGGAATACAAATCTGCATCAAGTGAAAGTGATGAGTTCCAGTAGAGGTAGATACCTGTGAGGACAGAGAGGACCTATCTGTGAACCTGACTCACTCTTCTCAGCTTGGGTCTGGGATATCTCCTTTCCATGGTTTGTGGTGAAGCTGAACAGTTTGTAGTTCCCTGGATTCTTCTTTTTAGCCATTCTGAAGGTAGCAGTAGCATTTGCTTTCTTTCAGTCTTCATTAACCTCCTTACAGTCACCGTGACCTTTCAAAGACAAATGAGAATGGTCTTGCAACAACATTGGCTAACTCCCTCAGCACTCTGGGGTACATCTCATCAGGTTGCTATGGTTTTGTGTATGTCAAGTTAATTTAAATATTCCCTCCACTTAGGGAAGTCTTCTTTGCTCCAGACTTCTGCACAGGTCTCAGGGGCCTGTGATTCCTGAAGGCAAATCCTATCTGTAAAGACAGAGACGAAGGCAGTATCGAGTACTCTGGCATTCACCTCTTGATTGTTCTTTTTTGTATTTGAGTTTAACCAGGATCTTCTTATTCATCCGTGCTAGCCTCCTGCCACCTCTGCTTGATTTCCTTGTCCACTGGATGGACCAGTCTTGAGCTCAGATCCTTGAAATCCAACAAACTCTCCTGGACCCCTCTTCTCCCCTGGACTGTCTTCCATGTGATTCCTGCAATCTGACTCCTAAACAAGCCACATTCTGCTCTTTTCAAGTCCGGGATTGTGGTCCTTCTCTTTGCTTTGCTCCACATACTCAGGATCCTGAATTACACCATCTCATGACCATTACAGCCAAGGGCGATACTGATCTTCACTTCCCTGACCAGTTCTTCCTTGTCTGCAAGTGTAAGGTCCAACAGCACAGGATCCTTCATTTGCTCCTCCATCACCTCTATCAGGAAGTTGTCATCAAATTTCTTCACTGCAATGCCAATGAGGAACAGGCTTCCTAGAGAGGTCTTTGTCGAGCATCGGACAATTACATTTGTATTTTTGTGTTATATGCTTGAACATTCACAGGTGGTGATATATAATCCTAGGCTTTATATACTCTGTCACAGCAGTTACTATGCCAAAATACTGAAGTAGAAGTCTGAGACATATTTATTTCCATGTTACATAATTCTACCTTTGATATTCAAATTTCAGTAAAGAAATATACTTCTGATAAATTCTACATTCCTAGTGTTAGAGGCATCAACTCTGTTTTTAAAAACCTTGGATTCTTCTGAAATATGTCTCTAGCTCAGGGTTCTGCTAGAACTCTACAATACTTTGTCCTACTTCTTTCATTAAAGGATTTTATTGTCTTGGCTACTTACAGTGCTTCACCCAGTGTGAAAATGTTTTAGAAACAGTATTTTCACAAAGGAAAAATGTATATCATCAACATTTAGCTGTATCTTTTATGCTCAGTAAGCCTGTCTCCCAGGAATGTGTATGTTTGTATGGGTTCTTTGATGCAGGGGTGTATACTGCACACAAATCCACGAGGATTTGTCACCACTGCAGTAGTTCTGTGACATGTTTAATTTTTTTCATGCTTGTTCCACCATTGATTTTATCATAGAATCATAGAATAGTTTGTTTTGGAAGAGACCTGTAAAGGTCATCTAGTCCAACCCCCCTGCACTTAGCAGGGGCATCTTCAACTACTTCCAGTTGCTGAGAGACTCTTCCAACCTGACCTTGAATGTTTCCAGGGTACCTACTACCTCTCTGCCTAACCTGTTCCAGTGTTTCACGACCCTCATTGTAAAAAATTTCTTTCTTATACCTTGCCTAATTCTACTGTCTTTTACCTTAAAACTGTTACCCCTTGTCCTAATACAACAGGCCCTGCTAAAAAGTTTGTCCCATCTTTCCCCCTTCAGGTACTGGAAGGTTGCCCTAAGGTCTCCCCAGAGCCTTCTCTTCTCCAAGATGAACAAGCCCAACTCTCTCAGCCTGTCCCCATAGGAGAGGTGATCCATCTCCCCGATATTTTTGTGTCCCTCCTCTGGCCTTGCTACAACAGGTCCATGTCTTTCTTATGTTGGAGACCCCAGAGCTGGATGCAGTACTCCAGGTGGGGTCTCACAAGAGCAGACTAGAGGGCCACTCCCTCAACCTGCTGGCCATGTTTCTCTGGATACAACCCAGGATATGGCTGGCTTTCCGGGTTACAAGTGCACATTGCTGGCTCATGTCCAGTTTTTCATCCACCATAGGACACTGAGCACTGAGACCACACCTAGACAGTAAAAATCCCACAGATAGGAAAGGTGGAGGGAGGAGAGATTCTAAGGCTCAACACAATAAAAGGAAAGGATTTAGGAGGAAAACAGCAAGTAAAACATACATGCTAGGGAGAAATTCAAAGAAAAAAAGCACATACACAGGGACTACACATAGCAGGAAATAATATATTCCAATTTTTTTTTTTTTTTGTAGAAATAGATGTGGAGCTCTTTGTTAAAAATAAATATTATAGGGTTGAACCCCAGAAAGGCAATGAAAAATTTAAGATTGTCATATATTCTGAATTGGTCCTGTTTATACAAATCTAAATGGAATCCATACCTTCATCTCTTAATTTTTAAATATAATTTTTGCTTACATGCTTGAGATTTTGTGGAGTTGTTTCCTCCATGTACAACTTGGGGGGAGAGGAGGATTGGCAAATTTTAAAAGGCAAAATTTTTCAGTCTTCTATAAAATGTATATAGAATGAAGAAGAGAACTGCCCTGGAAGGAAAAGCCTCTTTATGTAGTAGGCCCATGCTAGTTAGTTCATACTAATTACATTGGATCCTCATACTATTTTCTGCTTCTCCTTCTTCAAACCCATATCCTCTCTGTCAGTCTCTTCAGCTTTGCTCTTTAAATTGCAAAAGAGGACAGGCAATTTTATTTCTTGTTCTCCTTACCACCTGTGTGTCAATCATCAATATAGAAGAGATAGTTTTCCAATTCTTTCCTTGTTCCTGACACTCAAGCTATCCTACCTACAGTCAAAAGAAATTGAATACAGACCAGTCCAGTTTTTGCAGGATCATGATAATGATACATGTGAGCTCAGTTGGTTTGTAAGAGGAGGATGCATGCACACTGACAAAGCTGTTTGGGTCTGGAGCATCCCAAGTACAGATGGATTCTGAATAATTCATGTTTCAAACTCAACATGAGTCATTCGAAATTTTCATGGGCTGAAATCTTGACTAAGATTTGTTTGAGTTTTACAGCAAGAGCAGAACATGGTTATTCCATTTAGCACAATTATATCCTTTAGCACAATTTCACAAAATCTGTTATCATAGATCTAAAGAGGTCATGAATTCTCAGGCCACTGCTTCTAGTTAATATTTACTTCTTTTCTAGAACATTCTTTTTTCCAAATCTACCTTATTATTACACTGGGTACCTCATTTTCTGTCATATAATTGAAGAGTGAAAACTAATATGCTGCTGCGAGTGAAAGTGTAAATGCATTCATTTTACTGAAATGTGAATTTCAAGAAATTAGCCTTTATATTTGGAAAGAGGTATCAATGAAACAATTATGTACCTTTTCCATCTATGTCTTGTTACTTCTTGGCTTCAAAGTTGTTCAGTACTCCATGTTATTAGCAGATTCTCAAATCCAGACAGCTTCTATGATAATTTACTGGAACTGTAAACTAATCCTAAGGATGTGTCTACAGTATTTTTATACTAGTTCTGATAAGGGGTTTGCTTTTTAGGCAAATTCTCTATTCATCAAATTTACCACACCTCCTTTTGCACCACAATCTCAGACCACACAACTGAAGCAGAAGATGTACTCCAGAAAAGCACTCCACCTTTACATCTAGTGAGCACTGAGCTAACAAATTCTCAAAATATCTATCCTGTAATGATATTACTCTTTTTTCTGTATTAAAAAGGTGAAGAACATAGGACACACCTAGGCAAAGCAGGAAAAGCTTGATTCAAAGCTACCAAGTAATTAGTGTTAAAAAGGAGTAAAAATCACTGGTTTTCTGACCTCAGAGTTATTCTCATACTCTTTTTTTCCCCATACTTACATAGGCAACATAAAATATATTCAAGTTTGTTTATGAAAGCAAGCAAGCGAATCTCATTTGCAGTGGGATGTGCACAATTAGTTTCTTCATATATATTGCTATAATGCTGGGGAATTATTTCCATCCTTAATAAGTTAAATTACAATTATATTTATTTTAAAACATTTTCTTAAGTATAAAATGGACCCCATAAAATGGAACACTGCTTGAGAAAATAAATATGTACATATTAGAACTCAGGAGATATTCCCAAGTAGTAGTGCATGGCCTGATAAAAGGTGTCAAAGGTCAGTGAAGACTTGTGACTTTAAAGAATTACTACAAAGTGAGCCAACAAGAGAGCTTTTCAACATCTCAGAGTCTGGATATTTTTATCTTCATAGAATGTAACTGTCACTTATTGATAGGCTCTGAGAGAATGACATGGTAAAACATTAGCAATTCTATGGAAAATATTTGTACTACTTTGCTGTTACTTTTAATTTTCACATTTGGTCATCAAGAACTGCATGACTAGTGATTCTTTTCTTAGGTATTTGCATACAAAGAGCTGGGGAGAAAAGCAAACAATATCATCCTGGTCAACCTCCAAAGCACATTTTCCCAAGGAATCAAAAAATATCCAGGCGTTTGCTTTTACAGTAGCAAAAAGTACCACAAATTATAAAATCTCCTATTGATAGAAAAATTCACTAATTCTCCTTGGAAAACAAGCATTATATGTGTCCCTGGTTTACTTTTCTTTCTTAGTCCTCTGATTTTGGTATGTGATATGAACCATATTGTGAGCAAATACAGGAAGGAGAACTCCTGACAGTGCAGACACTGCTAAGGCACCTTAAGCAAATAAACCAAAGGTGTTTATCAAATATGGCTAGTCAGCACACTTTATAATGGAAAAAAATAAGTGATTGAATAACCCAGAAGTAGTTCATCTCATTCTAAATTAGGTGCCTGAGATGTAAATTGTTTCATGGACCTGTCTATTTCTAGGTATCTTTTTTCCTCCGCTAACAATGGAGGATGAATCACTTAACTCAGTCTTTCCCTTATCTATTAAGGATCCTAAGTGACCTGCTTATCAGCCATTCTACCAATAGAAAATTTCCCCCATATTCTGGTCTTAAAAAATACTCTAAACTTCTTCTGTAAATTATTAAATGCTACCAGGCAAGTCATTAAACAGCAGATAAATATTCAGTTTATTTGTCCTCAAGGAGTGAGTGCTTTTTTCTTCCTTAATAAAGACAAGTTCCCCAGAAACCACAGTTTGTTAGCTGTCACAGGAGGTCCTCGTCTTTGATATCATTTTTAATTCATAAGTTTATATTTATCACTTACCTTGCCTCTCAGTAAGCATTACCTTTCTAAAGTTGATACTGCTATTATTAGTAGTAACATAGAAACTTCTAAGTTTGAAAGGACCTTTAAAATCATCATTAAGCTGTTTTAATTACTTAGTAATGGAGACATAAGCACAGGAATCCCATGTCACATATAAAGAAAATTGATAGTCCTACAAACACAAAAAAAAAAAAAAAAGAAAAAAAGAAAATAATTGACGCAAAGTCAACTTTAGCATCATGCAAGGAAAACAAACTGTTCTGATACTTGCAAACTCCCATTTTGGAATTTACTTTAGTATAGTCATCAAGGCATAATAGGAGGAACAGGTACAGAGATGCCAGTGTCATCAGAGAATAGACAGAATGCCTTTGATTTAGCAATAGTTCAATAACTGAAACCAAACCCATATTTTTTTTAATAACTGCATCCCCAGAAGCCTCTCTGAAAAGACATTAGAAACAGGTATCTATATTCTTATATAACAGTATATTTCATATCTCAAGTTTAACCAAAATCCCATTTTTATGTATTGTGCATGAACCAAAAAAAACCCCACGAGGATAACAAAAACAAAGACAGAAAACATATCACACCAAAGTATTCCTCATGGTGCAGTTTCCACTAAAGAAATTATAGAAGTGCTTTCTTTCCTGATAATGAGCCTGCTACAAATATATAACTAATATGTATGATGACAGTTTTTTAGCAAAGAAACAAAGAAAACTTTGAAAATTAATGTATTGCCCTGCTTACAAATTCAAATTTGAACATATTGTTGGCAGATTTCCTACTGAAAGTTTCTTTTTTCTTTTTTTCTCCAAAGTTTTGGGGTTTAACTTAAAGATCTATAAGAAGACAAAATAATAAAGCCCAGGAAAATGTGTTGTTATGATAGGTCACCTGTGGTCATCTTCTTCTAGTTTCTCTAATTTATTGTGTTCACCTACTGCCCTTAGATCTCTTTTAGATCTCTTTAGATTTACATAACTGTACATAACATTTATTTTTCCTAAATTATGTATAAAAATATCAGTCACCACATGTTCCATTTAGACTAATTAAAAAAAACCCTAAAATTCATATCTAAAAAAGATCATTGCAACCTGAGAAAGTTGTCCAGACACGGCAGTTAAGTCACATGCTGGACATACAACTCTTCATTGATCGTGAACAGACAGCAGCCTTACTAGCTTAGTATTGTAAATACAAGTAACTTAAACATAAGACACTTTCAGCCAACATTCACTGACCTGAAGAATTCTCTTTCACTTCCACTTACCATGTAGGTAAATGAGCAGGAAAGCCTACCACAAGTTGTGAAATACCGTACCCTATAAAGAAAAACCCAAGTGCAAGGTCCTGTCCAAGTACAAGTTCCTGCCCCTGGGTCATGGCAATCCCAAATAGAAGTACAGGCTGAGTGGAGAACGGATCAAGAACAGCCCAGAGGAGAAGGACCTGGGGGTACTGGTGGACAAATAGTGGAACATGAGCTGGCAATGTGTGCTGGCAGCCCAGAAAGCCAGTCATATCCTGGCCTGTATCAGGAGAAGCATGGCCAGCAGGTCGAGGCAGGGGTTTCTCCCCGTCTGCTCTTGTAAGACCCCATCTGGAGTACTATGTCCAGCTGTGGAACTCTCAGCTTAAGAAGGATATCGACTAGTTGGAACCAGTCCAGAGAAGGCCACAAGGATGATCAGAGGGCTAGAGAACCTCTCCTATGAAGAAAGGCTGAGAGAATTGGTGTTGCTCAAACTGGAGAAGAGAAAGCTCCTGGTAGACCTTACTGCAGCCTTCCAGTACCTGAAGGGGGCCTACAAGGAAGCTGGAGGGGGAATTTTTACAAGGGCCTGTAGTGACAGGACAAGGGGTAATGGGTTTAAATTGAAAGCAGGAAGATTTAGATTAGATATCAGCAAGAAACTCTTCACAGAGAGGGTGGGGAGGTGCTGGAACAAGTTGCCCAGAGAAACTGTGGATGCCCCAACCCTGGCTGTCTTCAAGGCCAGGCTGGATGAGGCTTTGAGCAACCTGGTCTAGTGGAGGGTGTCCCTGCCCATGGCAGGGGGTTTGGAACTAGATGTTCTTTAAGGTCGCTTCCAACCCTAACCATTCTATGATTCTATGAACTGAAGAGACTTAGGTGATGAAAACAGGAAAGAAAAAAAAATTAGCCAGAATGTGTGTAGCTTTGAAATCTACATAAATTCATAAAAGTTACCTTATTAGTCACAAAATATTGTAAAAGGCCAGTGAGATTGACTCATACAGGACATTGCATGGATGCCCAATATAGCAGAAACCCATTAATTTTCTAGGATTTCTGTGAAGGTGTATTGTAATGGCCGTGGTGCTATCTACTCTTATTATATCTTTTCTGTATTTGCAGTATTTTGCAGTCAGCTCTACTGAGAACTGTTGATTGACCCAACAAAATAGACAGCTATGTTTATCCTGTTTACCTATAGTCTAACTAGGTAGTTTATGAATTCTATCTATCTTCCCTGCTACATTCTCTCTGTCTTGCTGCTCTCAAACACCTGTTTCCATCTCCTATTGGCAGGACCAGCATATATGATTCCCAGCACAAGCTATAGGTTTAGGATGCTACGCATGAAAATTCAGAATTTTTTTTTTTTTTTTTTTTTTTTTTTGGGCTTTTCTTCTACAGTGTATTTAACATTGAAAGAAATAAGTTGGCAAAGTTAATCAGTTTAACAGGCTTCCACTATCTAGATAAAAAGCTCACGTTCCTTAATATTCTAGCACATCATCTTGCTTTTATTAGTGATGGAGAATTTATGGTTTTGCTGTTTTCTCAATAGCACGGTCAGCACATTAAAACAGTTGAAATTCAAGACTGAATAGTCTGTCCTACAGAACTTGTGCACACATCATCATATACAAGAAAACTTGTTCATATGCAACTACTTTTTGTCTTTTTCTTTCCTTTTATTTTTGTTTGGTTGGTTAGTTGAGTTTTGTTTTGTTTCTGTCCTTAAGCACTTGATTATAAAGGACCAATTTCTTATTTACCATTTTGGGATTTGTCTAAGCAGATGTTTGGCCTTTCTTAGGAGGCATCCATGTGGACAGAAATATTTCCATTTAAAAGTTGTGACATTTTTATCCTTAAAAAATAATATACTACAGTTGTTAAAGTTAACTACAATACTTATTCAGTGTCCAAAGAAGGTTTTGGAAATATGTTCAACCAAGAAGCATCTAAATTATTGTTGCAATATTTCTGTTGTAATATTTTCATACTCATGTCACCCATGTAGAAGAACACATTATGTACTTGGATATTCTCTGAATTTGGCTAATAGATAAAAAATCAATGTTCTTTGCTGTATAAACATATATACGTACATACGTAGTCATGATTTGGAATTTGTACTTCATTTCTCAAGACACTATAAGACACCTAGCATCATGAGTTCATAAACAGGAAAATTATCTTGCACATGTTCATAAAGCCCTCATTTCTGTTTGTTCACCATCGAGATGATGTTAATGCTTTGCACTTCTTCAGTAGATTTCGCCTTTGGATCTCAACAAACTTTATGAACATTAATGAAAGTTCTCACTACTGTAACTCAGTGCTGAAAATCATCTTCCATCAGTTCTGCACATCTGTTAAATATGATACCTTTCCCTCTGGCAAAGCAGAAACAGTTTAAAGATAGTTTAAGTGTACAAAAAAAAAATATATGTAGTTTCAAATAGATTTTTCTTTCATGGTACCATCTGTACCTGCTCAGAGAAAGTACATCCCTATAGTTTGTGGTTTTCCAAATCCGATTTTTTGTAATAGTGTATCTAGTCGTTGTGGTTTAACTCCGGCTAGCAAAATACCACAAAGCCACTCTCACAAATCCCCCTCCCCTCCTCCAGTGGAGGGGAAGAATTGGAGGGAAAAGAAATAAGGAAGCTTGTAAAATTGAGATAAGAACTATTTACTAATTAAATCTAAATCAATATACACAGATACTAATAATAATAAATACTTAAAATAGTAGAAAATAAAACATATAATACAATATATACAATATGATACAATTTCCCACCATCCACTGATCAATGCACACCCAGATGTTGAGGGATGAAAATCAGACCCCGAGAGCCCGAGAACCACAGCCCGAGAGCGATTGCAGCCCGAGAGCCGCGGCCTGAAGGCCGGAGCCCGGGAGCCTACGCAGCAGATTCCGAGCAAACCTTATCACTGATAACACGGCCAGAAAACTCAAAACAATACACCAGCTCCCACACGAAGGAGCCAGCACAGGAGCTGGCAAAGCAGCTAACGCAGGAGGGTGAGCAAGTGCCTGGAGAGACGAGCAAGGGAGTAAGGGAGAGAGAGAGAAGGGAAGAGTAATGGCTACCAGACCCTCTTCCCCACTCAAAGAGACCGGAACATGACGTACTATGGGATGAAATACTTCCTTGGTTAGTCTGGGTCAGCTACAGTATCCAAAGCAGACAAAAGACCTTGAGTTCAGTACAGGCCATCCCCAGCACCAGCTGAGGCCTTATCAATGTTTTCACTTACTGTCCAGCAACAGAGTTCCCTGGCAACCAGAGTAAAGGGAGTTAACCCTTTCCTGACTGAACCCAGCACAATAGTATGTTAAATCTTGTTTTAATTTTATTTAGAGCTAGGATAATACCAGTGAACAATTTCAGAATATTTAGATGGTGTTTTCCTCAAGAAACTGATGTGCTTAATTCAGAGCTTTAAAGCAGTAATTTCTTCTTGGTTTGGGTTCATACAGACCTCAGATTCCTCCTGATTTCAGTGGTGTGATTCAATCCCCCTATGAGAGAGAAAACAAAGATACACACACACATACGCAGAGAAAACCATATGAAAAAAATTATTACAGAACCTTTTACAGTCACCCATTTTCACTAGTGGTCTCACCAGGGATGAATTGTATAAAGAATTAATAGTTCTGGATATGATGAGATTTAGACCCATGTCTTCCATGTTTCAATAAAATGACATAACCAGAATTTTCTATAAAATTATCATTAGGGTTTTGTCTTTGTCTATTTTACTAAGACCCATCTTCTCTACTTATACATCCATTTGAGCAGTGACAAGAGATTTCCCACATGCAAGGTGCTCTGATGGCTAAATGTATTACACTGATTATTAGAGGAAATAAACATCACTCTAGACATGCCTGCAGGAAATAAGTCATTACTTCTATTATACTTGTCTCAGAAAATATTTTGGTTCATGTTTAGAAAGTACAGGCCAAAATTTTTATTCACTGAAAATTATACAAATACGTTGAGCTCAGTGGGGTGGCACAATCTTGCTGTGAGCAGAATTAGGTCTTCTGACTACTGTGTCTCATAAAGGATAAAATATACTCTTCATAACACAATGCTATTGTACTTGGTTGAAAATGCCTAAGTTGTAGGAATTAAGATCAGAATCTTTAAAACACCAAAGGTATCAAACTTTCAGTGTAAAATTAATGGATGTAAGATAACCAATTCCTACATAGGTTTTCATGAAATATTTTTTGTATGCATTTGCTGGTTCATTATTTGCTTGTATATTTAATTATCTTATGCAGAATAAAAGAGATGTGGGCACACCTATCTGACTTCTGACTTCTATTAATATGTTTTTCAGGATGATAGTATTCAAAAATGTAGTTAACAGTCTATCAGTAAATACAGCTATTATTTTGATGACTCCTGGTTAACAATGAAATGTTGCAATGTTGAAAAGTCAGTTCTGGACACAATGCTGATAATAATGGAAGGCTGATACGAGGTGTTTGAAGGGTATTTTGTTAATATCATCCAAGCACCCAAATTGGTATGTAAAGCAATGTGCAACCCAAAATACTCAATATTATCCAACATGTAAAAATTAGTATCAGCAGCTTTGAGCTACATTGGCTTCAGACTGTTAATTTACAAAGATTCATCAAGCAAATTAGATACTTGTTTTAATAATTAATAAATTCTGACTTAAGCTCTCTGTAATACATTTGATTTCCTTAAATGCCCTTGTATAAATTTTAACTTAGAAACTATTACATCTTATTATATATCCCGCAAAAATTATTTCCTCCTTTTCCCTCTGCCTTTATGTTTATTATTGATTTTATGTTACATCTA
This sequence comes from Rhynochetos jubatus, assembly GCA_027574665.1. Lineage (NCBI taxonomy): Eukaryota > Metazoa > Chordata > Aves > Eurypygiformes > Rhynochetidae > Rhynochetos > Rhynochetos jubatus. The sequence goes on from CM050652.1 coordinate 19,224,949, forward strand.
AACCAAACATTTTTCATTCAACCTCTAAAACACACAGAGTTGGGACATTAGCATTGGTTTTCCATTTGGAAACAATGAAGGCTTTATTTATTAGTTATATTTAGGAAATTTTGAACTAGATGTCTAGTTACTGGATTCCAACGTGAGCTCATTCAACATTATTCCATAAGAATTATGTAGAGCTAGCTTCACAGAATCAGAGAATCAGAGAATGTTTGAAGGTGGAAGGGGTGATCATCTAGTCCAAACCCCTTGTGCAAGAATGTTCACTTAGAACAATCTGCCTAGAACCATGTTGAGATAGTTTTTGAATATCTGCAAGGATGAAGACTCCACAAAATCCCTAGGCAACCGGTGCCAGTGCTCAGTAACCCTCACAGTAAAAAGTGTTTCCTGATTTTCAAGCAGAACCTCCAGTGTTTCAGTTTGTACCCATTGCCTCTGATCCTGTCACTAGGCACAACTGAAAAGATCCTGATTTCATCCTCTTCACACACTCCGTCAGGTATTCATGTACTGCGTCCATCGCTGCAGCCCTCAACACAAGAAAGATATCGACTAGTTGGAACGAGTCCAGAGGAGTCCACAAAGATGATCAGAGGGCTAGAGAACCTCTCCTATGAAGAAAGGCTGAGAGAATTGGTGTTGCTCAAACTGGAGAAGAGAAAGCTCCTGGTAGACCTTACTGCAGCCTTCCAGTACCTGAAGGGGGCCTACAAGGAAGCTGGAGGGGGACTTTTTACAAGGGCCTGTAGTGACAGGATAAGGGGAGATTAAATTGAAAGCAGGGAGATTTAGATTAGATATCAGCAAGAAACTCTTCACAGAGAGGGTGGGGAGGTGCTGGAACAAGTTGCCCAGAGAAACTGTGGATGCCCCAACCCTGGCTGTCTTCAAGGCCAGGCTGGATGAGGCTTTGAGCAACCTGGTCTAGTGGAGGGTGTCCCTGCCCATGGCAGCGGGGTGGAAACTAGATGATCTTTAAGGTCCCTTCCAACCCAAACCATTCTGTGATTCTATGATTCTATACTTTGATGAGATCCCTCCTGAACCTTCTCTTCTCTAGGCTGAGTAGTCCTAGCTCTTTCAACATCTCCCCATAGTAAAGATACTCCACTCACTTAACATGCCCTTGGATGGACCCTTTCCAGTATGTCCTTCTGTCTCTCTTGTAATGGGGAGCCCAGAACTGGACACAGCACTCCAGGCATGGCCTAATCAGAGTGGAGTAGAGGAAAAGGGTCACTTTCCTTGACCTGCTGGCAATACTTTGCTTAATGCAGCTTAGGATACTGTTCATCTTCCTTCCCACAGACACTTTCCTGGCTCATTTGCAACTTGGTGTCCACCAGAACGGGTCCTTCTCTGCAAAGCTACTTTCCAGAAGTTTCAACCTGTTTGTTCATGGTGCTATTCCTCCCCAGGTACACGACTTTGCACTTTTCATTGTTGGTACCTGTTATTAGGTACCTGTTATTCCATTTCTCAAGCCTGTTGAGGTCCCTCTGGATGGCAACATGACTGTGGCTTATCAGCCACTCCTCCCAGCTTTGCATCACCAGCAAAATCTGCCCTGTTGTTCAGATCACTGCTGAAGATGTTGAAGGGGACTTGCATTGATATTGACTACTGGGGTACTCCACTGACTTCCAACTAGACTCCACACCACTTGTCGTCACCTCTTGGGTCTGACTATTCAGCGAGTTTTCAGTCCACCTCACTCTGTTCAAGTTATATGTTGAAGAATCAAACTGTGCTGTTTTGTGTGATTGTTTAAGAATGAGAGATCTGCCACTGCTTCTGCACCTGCAGAGGTCCATTATGCATAAGCACATGACAATTTTCAAAAAGGAATATTATGATCAGATATTAGCGGGGAAAAAAAGAAACCAACCAAAAAAACACCACATCATGAATATAGTCAAACTTTGAAACAGGTTGCCCAGAAAAATTGTAGAATCTCCACCTTTTTGTGTATTTGAAACTCAGCTGGACAAAGCTCATAGTGACCTCATCTAAATTGGTTCTGCTCTGAGTAGCCAGTTTAAAATATGACCCCCAGAAGTCACTCCAAGGCTATATTATTCCAAGATTCTATGTTTAACTAGCAACTATTTCATCACTCAAGGACTTTTCAGTTCCTAAATTTAAACATAGTCCTTTCATTCATTTTCAGTTTTATACACAAAAATTTTTCATAAGATGGACCAGTTTTAAAGAGTGTGTATGTTTTAGAATAGCTAAATAATTGCAGTGCGAAAATTATTACAGCATTTTTGGTACTTTCCCTAATTACCACTTCTGGACTATATTCATAAAAAATGACTCTCATATATTATTAATGTAACTCCTCTAATTGCATTCATACATAAGTAATTATAAATTTTAACTTTTATTCATTAAATTGAAAAGGTTGAGAGAATTGCTGACATTAAAAGAAGTTTCACAAGGCTATTTTAGCAGCAACTTAGCCTAAAAAATTTGTATAAAAATCTACAAAAAATTACCAGTATTTAATTGTTATGTTTATTTCTTGAGGTACCTTCAGTATAAAATACACATGAAACTTTCTTGTTATATTAAGAAATCTTTTACAAAACTCCTTACTGCACTGCTAGAATAGTTGATATGTTTTCTTCTTATGGGCTGACAATTTTTATATTTTGGTAATATTAATTCCTACCAATTAATTAGATGCAATTTTAGAAATCTTAGCCACAAAATAAGAGTATGAAATTGAAAAAAAAAAAAAATCATGGTTAAGGACAAAAATTAGGAAAGCATAGGACCATTTTAGTTCTCTAGGTTCTTCCATACAGACAAGAAAAATAATCTCAGCTAAAGCTGTGACTCTGAAAAGTATTTAATACAGAGTTAGTTTCCTTGAGCTGGGTTCAAAAGTGCAAACAAAGAAGGCAGTCCTTAGTGCAGTAGACTTCTTTGTTAATGTCAGAGGAGATAGTGATTAGCCTTTCCATCAAGGGTCCTTTCCTCTTATTTGACCATATTTTTTGCCGTTGCCACAGACTCAGCTGCATGGTGTATAAACCAGCATCCTTTGCTGTCCCTTCACCTCTGTAACAGCTGTCAAGAATGCATCACTTTCGAATGGTTCGGCCCTTTCCCTCTGTCCTTTAGCTGGAGCATGCCATGGGACTTCTGTTTCGGCTTCAAGGAGCAGTGTCGTGGTTTTTATCACAACCAGCTGCTCTACCACTCCACCCCCCTACACACCCCCTCCTGGTGAGGAAGGATCGGAGGAACAAACCAAGGAAAAGCCCGTAGGAGTTGCAATAAGAACTATTTAATTATATAAATGAAATTTAGGGAGTTACTAACAATGCTAGTGCTAATGAGTAATTTAAGGAAGAGAGGAAAAAGGTAGAACAAATGATACAGGATTTCACCCTGAGAAAGTAAAAGGAAAAGAAAACCAACCTGAAGGGACCAAACCCCCCACGAAACCACCTGGGGGGCAAGAGAGTAAGAGAGAAAAAAACTTTCAAACCCCGACTCCTAGACCGATCTGCCCGGCAAGACGCTGGCTCTGCCCGGGGCACCAACCATTCCCACAAGGTCCCCACAACAAACAAACCCCCAGTCCCCTTGGCTGGAAGCCCCCTCAGACCCTTCCCCTTTCCAGGGTCATACCCAACCATGAGCCTTTTCCACCCACATCCCCACACCCTCCCCGCCGGTCCTGTAGTGCCGTGGGCTCCGGGCTGGCACCACCTATGCAGCTTGATGTGTTATGGGGTGAAGCAAAATATAAACTAACTGGTGCAAACATATAGACTAACTGGTGCAAAGCTAAGACAAGCAGGTTTTTAGGACTTTTTAGAAAGAGGGGATGTGGGAACTGTATTACAGAATAGAGACTTGGGATACAAGTTTAGTGAAAAGAAGGGAAATAAAAGAACAAGGGCCCCTCTCAGAATTCATCTTCCCCATTTCTTTTTGCTCCCTTTATCCCATTGTTCTGTTCCAGCTCTCCTCCTGGAAATCTTGAAAGCCTGACTTCAGCTTCCTAAAACATAGGATGGCCCACTGCCCAAGCCCTTTTCTATGACAGCAGTATGTTGACTAATATGTTCAGTGCATGCTCTGCTCTAATGCTTTCACTTCATAGCCTGTGGAACTTGCTTAGACAGTTATATCAAACCAATGTTTACTCCCTCCAAATATTCTGATTAGCACTTCTAGCATTCATAGATGTAATTCAACAAAGTATCTCCATGTCAGTATACACTTTAAGTAAACACACATGTTTAAATTTAAAGAATACTAAACACATAACAATTATTCTAAATTGGTACTTTGAGCAAATACCTGTTAACCTCCTTTGCTGAACATCAGCCTAAGACTGTAGTTTTGTCAGGGGAAAACTCCCCTGAACTTCAGAAGGGTTTCACTGTGTGGTAAATGAAGTTAGTATTTGATTTTGATGAAAGACTGCAAAGATGTCAGAGAAATAAATGAAATGTCTGACTCTGAAAAAGTCAGAGAAATAAATATATAATGGATGAACTTCTGATATCATTGATGTCAAAGACAAAATTACTATAGAATGCAATATAGTAAGGGTTCCATGTCACATCTTTAGATTCACTGACCTGGACTGACCATCAGGCATCTGGCTCCTCTCTTCTTGCTTGTGTTGTATAGTACCTTATAAATAGACCCTGTGAAGTCAATAGCAGCATTTGAAGAACGTCATGAGTCAGCATGAATAAAGGTAATATAAATGTAGCTATTTTTACTAATGAACATGTGTTTGACTGCCAGATACAGACCTAGGGAAATTAAAGCAAATAGAGGGTATTTTTGCAAGTGGAAAAATTCCTTTTTTTAAAACTTATTTTATGTTGAAAGTAACTAAAAATAAAGACAAATTACTTACACACACACACACACACATTTCAAAACTGGAAATAGTAAGCTTCTATGTTTTGCTCCATTTAATGAAAAACTATAATTATCATCCCTATAGAAATGGTTGCAGACTTGCACGTCTGAGAACCCATCCTCTATTTGTAACATAAGCTCTAACAACATTTATTTCAAATACCACAATACATTTTGATGGACATGGTTTCATATCCATCATCAGATATGGATTTTCAGTTCCAAGAAATAAAGAATATTCTGATTGTTATTAAATAAACAACCAATGCTATTATATACACAGGCCCTCTCCTATAAGATACTATATATAAAATACATAAACATACTAATATTTTGAGAATGTTAGGTATGCTTAGAAAATATATATATATATAATAACTCATAAATTAAAAGGTTCCATGAGAAGTGTCCATGTTGAAAACTCTATGTTTGGAGATACTTCAGCTGTATGTAGGTTCCATGGTCTCCATCAACATTTTGTGCAACGTTTTACACATTTCACTGTAACAGAACATTTAAGCTATATCCACAATATAGTTGCTTACTTAAAATGTGAACGTAAGAACATTATGTAAAGCATCAGATCAGTACCTGGCAGTGTGCCCCAGGGGTCAATACCAGCTCAAATCTTTTTCAACATCTTCATGAATAATCTGAATGATAGGGCAGAGTACCCTCAGTGAGGGTGCTAGTGACATAGAACCAGGAGGAGTGGTGAATATGGCAGAGCATCGTGCTGCCATCCAGTAGGACCTTGAAAGGCTGGAGAAATAAGGTGAGAGAAACCTCAATGAGGACATTCAAATAGAAGAAATTTAGAAGAAGTCCCGCACACACCTGGGAAGGAACAATGTCATGAACCAGTACATGCTGGGGGCCACCGAGCTGGAATGCAGCGTTGCAGAGAAGGACCTGCTCCTAGTGGACACCAAGTTGAACATGAGCTAGCAGAGTCATTGCGGTAGAGAAGGCAAATGATATCCTGGGCTGCACTAAGAAGAGTTGCCAGCAGCGTTCAAAAAACATCTGGACATGGTCCCGGGCAGCCTAATACAGGTGGCCTTGCTTGAATAGGGAAGTTGTACCAGATGACCTCCAGAGGCCTCTTTCAACAACTGTTCTGTGATTCTATGATTCTGTGATTCCATTTCTGGGAATATAAAAAATTAATATGTATATGTATTTCACATTACATATTACATTATAAACTATATACTACATAGTCTATACTACATTACATTATACACTCTAAAATATACATTAGGTATATTATTGTAAATATGTACTACTAAAATGATTACATATTATTAATAGATATTTAAATTATATGTATATTTCAAAATCTATATTAAAATTCAAAGGTTCTTTGTTGGAAAAGCCAGTGCCAATTCTATAGACCCTGGCAGAGGCTGTAGCATAAAAAAATTAAATAGTGTTTCCTTTGTATCTTCCCTACTGTTTTCTGCCTCAACCTTTACTCAGCTTTATAGCCTGGCACTTTTGCCTCTCATCTTCTTGGCCCCTGGTGATGTTGCACGTTCCACAGCCTGAATATGATTTAAATACTGTAAGAGTTAAATACAACACAATTGATATTATTGTCAGGAACTGATAGATATTCACTCCCTTGGTAGGAAATGAGCAAAGAAATGCTCCACATCTATTTCAGATGTTAGAAATGAAAGCAGTACCAGCCTGAAAGAGGTCTCAGAGTACATAATGACCAAGATGCTAGGTTTTTTTGCTTGTTTGTTGGTTTTCCATAAAGCGACTTTGTATCCACATCTTTTTTGCACTTCCAGAAAAGTTCTGCATTCTGCGACCACAAGTGTGCTTTGAAATGGTAAAATACTGAGGTTAGAAAAATATCACTCTGCCTGTCCTTCAAGTGATACGGTCCACAGATCTGTTACAATGAATACTTCAGCTTTCTTGCAGACTTTGGGCAAAACTAGACCTGCCAATCACCTGTCACAAAATACATCCTAAAGCACAGAATAATTCATATCCACTTTCCTAAATTACAGAGATTGTATTAGTATATGCTGAGGAAAAGGCATAGTAACTGCTTCTACTCTAGAGCATGGTAAATTCCACATAAATGTGTTCATAAATCTAAATATTTCAAGAACATTTTCTACCTTTATGTTAACTATTTATATGGAGAGTATGCTGTATCTGTAGTTATTCTTACTTAAAGAGAAAGAAATGTTTATGTAATCCCACCGGTATTATTTTGTATTTTATGATAAAATCCACAGACACATTACCATGCAATTTTTATGACAATGATGTCATATCGTTATGTAGAGTCTTAATCTTTAAATACAGGCATCTAAATTACATAGGTAACATAAAACTCTCTTCTACTTTTTCATGAGCGCTAATGTATGTGGAAGAATTCTTTTAAAGGACAATAAACAGAATAGGTTAAGATCAAAAGATCAATATACACATACTGCTGAATTAATAGATATTTGCTAGCTCTCAAAAGAGGGCACATAATTACTCTCCTTTACAGAATGACTTGAAAGTTCAACTGAAGGAGAAACTGAATGTGCTTATGTAATCAATGCTATAACACTTGTTAAGGACTACTTGTCTAAATTAGAAGTATGGTATCAGATCTCACTTTAAAAGGCTCCCAAGCCTCAATTTAAATAAATAGACAAATGTTTCATTTATACTAGTGCAGAAAGTGCATAAGATGTCATTCTCTGTCACTAAGACCATCTGGCCCAGAATGACTCATGTTCATGCAGCCAAATTCTCTTACCTCACTAAGATGTGTGTGCATAGCACATTCCACCTACCTTACAGGGATGATCTTTGATCTGCACTAATTTCCAAATTCTCCTGTGGAATTTTTGGTACATAGCTAGTTGGCCAAGATCGAAATCATAACAAGGACCAAGCTAAGAATTAAACAATGATGTGAAGGATCCACACCAGCACTTCATCCTGTTTAGTTTATGGTTAAAGGTATAAATGCACACGTACAAATCTATTAGGGCACATGTCATAAATAACAATGCAAATACATTCTGTGGAGATTTCATGAGGTGCAGAATGACCGCCCAAGGACATGCTCTTTAAGCTCAGAGGCTTGGAAATGACATACTCCCAAATTAAATATATTCCCAAATTAAATATCTTTGTAAGGATTATGTATGATTTTCTTACTTTTCCAGGCTGAAAATACTATAACACAGAGACATGACTTTGTGCTTGGACACTTCTGTGTAATGATCTTATTCTGGAGAAACTCATGTTCATTTCTTTACTCATTTAACAAGGTTCTGCTTCAGCCAGTGGGATATGTTCTTCACGTTGAATTACCTTTTGGGTTCATCAAAGGCAGGAATTGCCCCATACACTCATATAAGAATAGTATAACCCTTCTACGAAGCTTGGTTATATAAAGCTGTAGCGTTAATAAAGCTTGAAAACCATCACTTTTAGTATTAGAAAGACAGACAGGAACAGTCTTATTTTCTACTCCAATATTTCATATTGTCCAGCTGCTCTGGTACAGTCAGATCCTGCCCTGAAGGATAAACAAATCCTTTATAGACAGTGTCTTAATGAAATCATGAGGTAAGATGTTACACCTTCCCAGTCTGGTTCTAGACTCATGTCTCTTGCTCCCGTGCTGGACCTAACTGGGAAGGCTATGCAGAGGTGGTATCATCTGGAAGTCACTCTAATAATTTGAACTTCAGAGCAGCAAACTGAGGCTTATTTAAGAAGTGCACATTCAATATGTCAGAAAGGGAATAGAAAATCCTAACAGATAAATTCTGTAAAACTGAAGAATATGGTCCAAAAGGAAAGGTGTTTTGATAAAGAAGGTAGCTACAAAGGGCTTCTTAATGTAACCATTATTCTGAATTCTTTTAGTCCAAAATTCTATAATTCTCAAGTATGAATTCTGTACATTCAAGGCCAATTTATAATATCATCCCATAATCAGAAAGATTCCAGAAATTCTGAACCAGTTTTTACTCATGTACATGGATAGTTAGTTGGTATCACAACACAGCTACAGGATTGAGGGTCTTTAGAGGCTGTTTATCTGAGCCTGTTTTGATGAACAGTGATCCCTAGGAAGGCTGCTTTTGTTTGTAGACTATTTTCTGACCCTACAAATAGAGATTTCCTTTTCTGCTACTCTTTGGAGACACAACCATGGATTGCTACAGAACAGCCACTCTCCAATTTCTCCTCTGAACAATTTTGCCACAGCTACTAACCACGGTAGTTAGAAGGTCAAATTAATATGGCATTTGTGTTTCCTATTTAGCAGTTACACACATGCAAAATTCAGGAAAGAATTTTATTTTTTTTTCTTTTTCAAAAAATGCATGAATTATTTTACCAGAAAGTGCAAAGTATTCCAAAACTGCTTTAAAATAACATGGGACAGATCTGGAAGACATTAGTAGGGATATACTCCAACGTGCCTCATCTTCTGGAGTTGGTTTACAACTAGATTACTATATTCACTGCACTCACTAGTTTATATGTCTTTCCGGATCCCTCACTTTAAGTATAGCCAAGAAAACATCACACCTGTGCATGACTGTCTCCTCAAATCTATAGGAAGACATGATCTGTCATAACTCTTAATGTACTGTTACAACTTGCTTTCTACAGCCTGTGTCAGCTTACAATGGCTGATACGGTCTTCTCTACCTCTCTTTACTTATGAACTTTCCACACACCTGGATTCCTTAGACTACTTAATCACTCTTGACAAATACACCTATTTACAGAACTAGATGAAGTGACATCTCCTAATCACCACAAACACCGTGTTTGTGTCTGGATGCTGTAGGAAGGTTATGTAAGCTTCAGAGTCATTCCTCCTTCCTTATTTCTGTAGCTGCATTTGATCTAAAAGTACACATTTCTGAACAACAATTTCAGAATACTACTAAGGACATTTATAAAAAACCCCACCTACAATCATACTTTCTTTTGTCTACATGAACTCAAAATGTTCTCTGAAGTTTTACCTTCTTACAAGTTAGGACTTAGAACTATTCAATTTTAGGTCTTTGCAGAATTATTTTTTGTTCTTATCAGAAAGCCAACCACCTTTTTTAAAAAAAAAAAATAACATTTGATGGTATTATGAGGGCACTGATAGAGCCTTAACAATAGCATTGTGACTGTGAACTGTAATTATTGATAATTGCTACTGTTATGTGTAAAGTTGTCTGTTCATATGACACAGCAAAATCTACAGAAATAGCTCTAATATGCACGGAATCATTGAATAACTTTTCCTTTTCTTTGGATCAGTAATAAAAGGAGTTTCTTTTTTACAAAAAGTAAAATTTAACATTAAGTAAGAGTACTTTCTTGCAATATACTGGAGTTCATGTTCAACAGTGTTTTTAAAAGGAAGCTTTTACATCAAGATTGTCTTTAAAAAGTGCAAGAAAACATGTATCCATTAAAGTTATATAGATATTTCATCTTTTTTCCACAGTTTTTCATAGAATCACAGAATCACTAAGGTTGGATAAGACCTGTAACATAATCTAGTCCTACCATCAACCCACTACGATACCCACTAGACCATGTCTTCAAGTGCCATGTCTACATGGCACCTTCAGGGATGTTGACTCCACCACTTCCCTGGGCAGCCTGTTGCAGTGTCTGACCACTCTTTCAATAAAGAAGATTTTCCTAATATCTAATCTAAACCTCCCCTGATGCATCTTGAGGCCATTTCCTCTTGTCCTATCACAAGTTACCCGTCAGAACAGAACAGCATCCATCTCCCTACAACCTCCTTTCAGGTAGCTGTAGAGAGTGATCAGGTCTCCCCTCAGCCTCCTTTTCTTCAGGCTAAACAACCCCAGCTACCTCAGCCGCTCCTTGTAAGACTTCTCCAGACCTTTTACCAACTTTGTCGCTCTTTTCTGGACACCCTCCTTCTTGTAGTGAGGGGCCCAAAAGTGAACACCATACTCTAGGTGCAGCTGTTTCCTGACAGCTCAGCTCAGGTGTCACAGCTACTTCTTCAGCCAGGCAAGGTCGGCCAGGTCTGAAGTTAGTAGAAGTGAAATAAGCAGCTCCAGCCCAGTTCTGAGAAAAACATTGATCTGATGAGAAGCCTGTTCCACTATCCCTCCTTTTAAGGAAGATCAGATAACTGAAGCTAATATAAAAAGCTGGCTAACATCCTCTCTCAGGAATATTATTATCTGTAGAAGAGGAAAGGATAGTGAAAGAAGGACTCTTAAAAGCTCTTCCCTTCCCCCTCCCATTTTTCTTTCTCTTTTCCGTGTCTTTCTTTCCCTTGATCCTCATCCTTTTGCTCCTTTAACGCCAGAGGAGTACTTCGCATTTCTCCCTCCTCTGTTGCCACCTAGAGGAGAGCAGACAGAAGAGCTGATGACAGAATATACATGAGGATAAACCAGGACAGGGTCCAAAAAGCCTGGAACTGACAGGAGTTGGGTGGGCAAACTCATGTAGGCATGTGGGAGGACATGCCCTGGTAGACACACAGATGGGAAACAGCCCCCGTAGCAGAGGCTTGGCCTGTACAAATTCTTCTAAAGGTCCATTAGGAACAGTCAAGAAGAGCTCACATATTTATTCCTCACCCATTCATTAATAATGGTATTGTTCCTGAGAAAGGTCTAATCTATACGTTTACAAAACTAAGGGGTTTACATGCATATGTATTGCAGTTTTAATCTAAGATATAGACTTACATGCTGATATATCTGAGGAGTTCAAAGAAGCTTGTACTACGAGGCTTCTGCTGCTAGCAGCCTGTATTACAGGTTAATACTGCTACGGAAAGGGGATAGACTAATATATAATGAAAAATGCTCAAAATAATCTGCAAGCAACTCAGGAATCCTATCAGAAATAAACAATCCCATCCAATTTTTATGGCAACTGGAAAAGGAATCTTTTCAATTAAACATTTTTCTACCACGGGACAAGAAAATTTAAAATACCTTAAAAATTTGAAGTATCCACCAAAGAAAGCATTCAGCTTCTGTCCAGATTTCAAAGGCAGAAAAATCAATGAATGCAGATACCATCAAGAGTTGGTAGGATGTTTTTACAATACAGAAGGTGTTAGAAACAAAAAAATAAAGGAATGTTGAACAACGGAGGAAATGTTGTATTCTACCCAAGAGTTACCAGAAATATATTAATAATGGGTGAAACCAAATTATGTGCTTATACATAAATTCAGAAAGCTAGTGTGTTACAATCACTGATTTGAATATTGAAAAATAGACTTCTGGTTTATTTCAGATCTCAACAATTTTGAGTCTTATAATGGTAGTAAAAGTCTCAAGGTGTCTATTACTGTTGCTGCTGTTGTTGTTTTAATTATCATGATTTACTGAAATCAGATTTTAATCTGTAAGCTTTCAACTTCAAATATTCTGTCTAACCCAATTATTAAAGAAGAAAAAAAGGTTGTCTATTTTCGAAGTTCAAGTTATATGTATCACCTAATCTTTCATTAAAAACAAAAGCAAAAATTACACATAAAAACAAAAGTAAAAATCAGACATAAGCCAACGTAAATTTAACATCCTGCTTTAAAGTTTGGCTATGCCTTTCAGATTAAAAGAGAACATTAATTATTATAGAAACAACATTTTCTGTTGCTTCATTTGAATCAGAAAATTGATAATTTGCCATGTAAAGACATAAAAAAAGACACAAAAAATAATCCATAAGACAAAAGCAAGGTGGTTATTCAGAAATGTGTCCTTTCTGCCTTCTCTTTTCTTGAAGAAATCATAAGGCCCTGATCCAAAACTTAGTGAAGTAAATAGGAAACTTTCACTGCCTTTGGAACTGGCCTCAAATGCAGAATTTGGATTCCTAAACAAGGTTTTCTAAGGTTCTGTGTATGGAATTAAGAACCTATTTTAAAAGACCTTTACAAAGTAATCTATATTTAATAAGACTGTGTTCTCTTTTTTAGGGGCTTAAACACTTTAAATTCAAATTCTGACAGGAGTGGTAATGGGTTGAATGCCATCAGATTTGCAGTTTATGGTAGAGGAATGAGTTTTAGTTCTTTTTTTAAACAAATTGATATTTAACCTTTACAGCTATTCAAGGCCTCCTATTGCTGACAGTTGCACTTGTTCCACGTTGCCTGAATTTTAAGCAAGTCAGTAATACTTCAGGTTTTATCGCAGCTATTTACTAGAGTGCAAACATTGACCTCCACATGACAGCGGCAGAAAGATGCCTTTTTGAGCCATTGATACTAGATTGCATGCACTAAGCTCAACTCCTTAGAAGTACTTTTGCAGTGCAATATCTAACATTTTTCTATGCTTTTTCTTCAGTGGAATTATCAGACTCAGATCAGAAGCTCAGACTCCTTATGAGACTTGGATGTTTAATGACAAGATCTGTGAGTGACTTATCGGCTATGTATATTAGCAAGGCCAAATAAGAAAAAAAAGGTTCCATTTATGCAATTACCAAGTTGACTGGTGCCTACACTTATAGCAGTGTTGACCTTGTTCCAATACCTCAGATAACAGTAAGCAAACTACAGTATTCACGACTGATGTAATGCAGACATGCCACCTTGGTCCCTCATTTGTGCAGAACTGGCTTCACGCTTGTTAGACCTTTGCTAGCTTAAGTTATTTCTGGAATAATTACATAAAATTCAAATAGAGTAAATCATGCTTTAGGTTGGAATCTTCTAAATTTATGAAAGGAATTGTATGTAGGTATGTCTGACAATGTGAAGGAACTGTATTCTATGGTCTAAGATCTAGTTTCCTTGAGAATACCTCTGCCCTGTGATATGAAGGCTCATATCACTTAGCTCGTCCAGATTAAGGCATGACTATTTTTTTGAGATATCTTAAATGGCCCTGAAAATGCCTCAGAATTAAGACCTGATGGTGTGATAGAGGAATAAGAAATCTGTTTCTGTTTGAACTTTGTACTTGCACAGTAGCTCTGTTGTGTGCTTTGCCTTAATAATCCATGTGAAACTTAACTTCTGACTGGCCTGTATCAGTTAAACAGTAGTAAATGTATATCATTTGTGATAGACTGTTTTGTAACAACATTTGATGACCTGATGCTACAAGTATTTTCTCTGAAATTAATACCCAATTTATGTACCTCAAAGATAAAAAACAGTTGCAGCTTCTGAGAAGGGTTTTAAGAGGATAAACAACCAACTCTTCTGCCAAGAGACATGTCTCCAAATAATTATTCGTGTCTGCTACATGCTAACCAAAGGATTATCCATGCATAATAGGAAATACATGGCGGAAAAGTATATTTCCAGCTATACGTAAGCCTTAGGAGTATTTTATTTATTTTATTATTTATTTGTAGTAACTTTGCAAGATAAATAGAAAGGCAGATACCCTAAATGATTACCCCTTTTCAAGAGCTTAAGAACTTGCCTCAGACTTGTTTATTAGTGATCTCTAGCCAAATAAGAGCTGGTTAATGATTAAGTTCATTAAGAAGGGCAAGGATCTAACTAAATATAACCCACTTTTAATCCATCACTACTGGTTCAGAACTACTCTTCTTTTGAACAGTTTAATAGTTAGAACACTTGCCCAGAAAATAGATGTATTCAATATCCTTTTCAGCTTCATATCCTACTACACAAGGACATGCTTACTGTGGTCAATTATGGAACAAGACAGAGTGAAAAAAGAAAAGGGAAAATGGAAAGCTACTCTTGGGTTGGGTTACTGTGCAGACAGAAATGCAGGATTTATGAAGACAAGAGAAGATCAAATAAACGGAAGTCTAAGATCTGGTGGTTATGGTTTTGAAACCCCTCAGGCTGAACCTTGGTTTTAATTCTTCTCTCACTTAGAAAGTGAGTGCTTTCGTAACCAGGTGTATTGGTTTTGCATGGCAACATTTTAAGAGCGAGAAGATTACCAGGGTGACTTCTCTGTGAAGCTGCTAGAAGCCTCCCTTATGTCCGGCAGTACCAGTGCCACCTGTCTCCAAGACGGACCTGCCACTGGTCAAGGCCCAGCCCATCACTGGTGGTGGCACCTCTGTGACAATATGTTTATGTCGTGGTTTAACTCCGGCTAGCAAAATACCACGAAGCCGCTCTCACAAATCCCCCTCCCCTCCTCCAGTGGAGGGGAAGAATCGGAGGAAAAAAGAAATAAGGAAGCTCGTAAAATTGAGATAAGAACTATTTACTAATTAAATCTAAATCAATATATACAGGTACTACTACAAATAAATACTTAAAATAGTAGAAAATGAAACATATAGTACAATATATACAATATGATACAATATGATACAATTTCCCACCATCCACTGACCAATGCACACCCAGATGTTGAGGAATGAAAATCAGACCCCGAGAGCCCGAGACCCACAGCCTGAGAGCGATCGCAGCCCAAGAGCCGCGGCCTGAAGGCCGGAGCCCGGGAGCCTACGCAGCAGATTCCGAGCAAACCTTATCACTGATAACACGGCCAGAAAAGTCAAAACAATCCACCAGCTCCCACACGAAGGAGCCAGCACAGGAGTTGGCAAAGCAGCTAACGCAGGAGGGTTAGCAAGTGCCCGGAGAGACGAGCAAGGGAGTAAGGGAGAGAGAGAGAAGGGAAGAGTAATGGCTACCGGACCCTCTTCCCCACCCAAAGAGACCGGAACATGATGTACTATGGGATGAAATACTTCCTTGGTTAGTCTGGGTCAGCTACAGTATCCCAAGCGGACAAAAGACCTTGAGTTCAGTACAAGCCATCCCCAGCACCAGCTGAGGCCTTATCAATGTTTTCACTTACTGTCCAGCAACAGAGTTCCCTGGCAACCAGAGTAAAGGGAGTTAGCCCTTTCCTGACTGAACCCAGCACAGTTTAAAAAGGTAAAAATGGGAAGGGAAGGGAAGGGAAGGGAAGGGAAGGGAAGGGAAGGGAAGGGAAGGGAAGGGATGGGATTGCAGGCAGAGGGAGAAAGCAAGATATGAGAGAAACAACTCTGCAGACACCCAGGTCAGTGAGGAAGAAGGAGTGGGAGGAAGTGCTCCAGGTGCCAGAGCAGAAGTTCCCCAGCAGCCCATGGGGAGGCTGGGTGTGCCCCTGCAGCCATGAAGGGTCATGGTGGAGCAGAGATTCACCTGCAGCCCCGGGGAGGACCCCACGCTGGAACAGGGGGATGCCCAAAGGAGGCTGTGACCCCATGGGAAGCCCATGCTAGAGCAGGCTCCTGGCAGCACCTGTGGACCCATGGAGAGAGGAGCCCCGGCTGGAGCAGGTTTGCTGACAGGACTTGTGACCTCATGGGGGACCCAGGCTGGAGAAGGCTGTTCCTGAAGGACTGCACCCAGTGGGAGGGACCCACACCTGTGGGAAAGACCTATGTTGGAGAAGTTTGTTGAGGACTGTCTGCCATGGTAGGGACCACACGCTCGGGAAGGGGAAGAGAGAGGAGGAAGAAGTGGCAGAGACAATGTGTGATGAACTGACTGCAACCCCATTCTCCATTCTCCTGTGCAGCTCGGGATGAGGAGGTAGAGAAATTGGAAGTGAAGTTAAAGCCGGTAAGAAGGGAGGATTGGGGGGAAGGTGTTTTATGATTTTGGTTTAGCTCTCTTTTACTCTGATTTGATTGGTCATATATTAATTTATTTTTTTCCCCAAGTTGAGTCTGTTTTGCCCATGACAATATTTGATGAAAGAACTCTCCCTGTCCCCTGTCCTTATCTCTAGCTATGAGCCTTTTACCATCTTTTCTCTCTCCTTTCCACATGAGGAGGCGGTGGACGGAGTGGCTTTGATGGGGACCTGGCATCCAGCCAGGGTCAGTCCACCACACCAGGCTAGCATATAAAAAGTATGTATGACACTTGTATTACATTATTACGTGTTACTAATGTAAGTAGACTTTTGCAACTTTTGAGGTAACTAGAATTAGACCTAAGTAGCTCTGTGAAGTTTTAGTACAAGATGGAAATACTTTTGACAGCTTGCAAGTGAGCCTGACTGTAGAGCAATAGATAAACCATATAGTAAAGATACCTTTTTTGCAAACAGCAGTGGAAAATGGCTGGCCCATAAATAAAGCAGCATCTCTACACTGGAGGTGGCCACCACTTTTTAAGGAAGGTGGAGTAATTTCTAAAATGCATGCACTTTGGTGTTATGTTGGTTTCTTTCAATTCTATGTTCAAAGGGAAGCAGCATTTTGAATGCCAATGCAGATTGATGTCATCACTAACAGGATAAGCATGTGTAGTGGCACTCAGTGAATGATTGACATTGGGTATACAGCGAGTTCTTATTCTGTCAGAATTTGGCATGTTTCTAGGTGTCAAAGTTAATCCACTGCCAGCTATTTGACAGGATTGTACTTAGTGCCTGATGCCAGTCTCCAAAATGTTCATGATTAAGGCTGCATACAAATGCTGCTTATTCAATTGAATAAATAAGAGTTCCACTCACACAGGAAAAGGTGGACTCTCCATACAAACATATTATTTCCACACAACGTAGTAAATCATGGCATGGGATACCAAGGTGTTCGTGCTGAGTGTGTGAATTGCCAATTGCTTTTGTAGAGCTGGCAGTGGTGAGAAATATTCTACCTATGTGAGGTGTAATGTCAGCAGGAGAGCTCTGGGAACATAATAAGCAGTAGGAACTGAGCTAGCTGTACAAAAGTAAAAGCATGTTGAGTTCTCAACATTTTGGCCAGCACAGAAGGTTAGAAGGTTAGAACCCTAGAAGTTCTCTTTGGGATTTTTAATCGGTTAACCTCTGAAAGTTGTTCTTCTAAGTAACTCTTTAGCTCACAAAATGTAAGAAGTCTAAATAGATGTGCACAGGAGAAAGGTAGATGTGACATCCTGCCTTTCCTTCCCAGGGTTCAGGCTTTCTGGATGAATGCATTGCCCTCTACAAACATCTCTTTCATACTTCCATAGTATGCCTACAGCTGGCATGACTGAAACAAGTCAGTGTAAGCCCAGCAGAGTGCTTACCCTTGCTAACACTCTCCCTGACTTCTGCATTAGCTGCTTTGCTAACTCCTGTGCTGGCTCACTCGTGAGGTAGTTGTTGGGCTTGTTTAGTTTTCCCAGCTGTGCTATCACTGATAGGGTTTGCTCAGAATCTGCTGCTACAGCTCTTCGTCTCCAGCCCTCGGGCTGTGATTGCTCTCGGGCTGCAGCTCTCAGGCTCTCCGGCTCTGATTCTCACTTCTCATCATCTGGCTGTGCATTGGTCAGTGGGTGATGAGCAACTGTATCATAATTGTATCACATTGTATCATATGTTTTATTTTCTATTATTTTAATTATTTAGTAGTAGTAGTATTTGTATATATTCATTTAGATTTAATTAGTAAATAGTTCTTATCTCAGTTTTATGAGCTTCCTTGTCTTTTTCCTCTGATTCTCCCCCTCCACTGGAGGAGAAGAGGGAGAATTTGTGAGAGCGGCTTCATGGTATTTTGCTAGCCGGAGTTAAACCAAGACACTACTAAGCAGGATTAGAAAAGAGGCAGGGAAATAAGGTCCACTCTCAGCACTAATGCATCCTCATGACTGGACAGAAGAAACCATGAAACATCCAGCATCAAAGTCAGGTTGCTAAGGGCCTTGTTCAGTCAATTTTTGGCTTGCTCCAATACTGGAGATTCTTCAATCTCTCAAAAATTTTGTGCAGTGTTTGGTGACCTTACTGCAAATTCTTTTTTCCTCATGTCTAATACAAATTTCCTTTCCAACAACTGGTGTCTGTTGCCTTTTACCTTTCTGTTATTTATCTCTAGGAAGAGTCTGGATTCATATTCTCTATAATTTTCTGTTAGGTAGTTGTAGACAGCAATAAAAACAATAAAGCTTTGCCTTCTCCATACTGAAAAACTTTTCAAGGTTCCTTTTATATGTGCTCAGTGATCCTTTGCTAGACTTGCTCCAATACATCGGTTCCCCTTTTGTATTATGGAGCCTAAAATTATGTACCTTCTCCAGATGCAGTCTCATAAGTGACAAATAGAAATACATAATTTCAGGGAAATCCTTCAAATTCTTGGCTAAACTCTTAGTAATGCAGACACATATGTGGTTAACTTTCATCACTCCAAGGATGTGCCACCAGTTCGATTTCATGTAACATTTTTTAAAAAATAAGTTGTGTGTTTCACAGAGAAGATAAGTAAAAACATAAAATTTAAATCCTGTAATATTTCTCCTTGTCTTCCCTCTCCAGAAAAGGTTTGCAAAATAAAAGTTTGTAAATATTTAGAAATTTCAAATGTAATATAGAAAAAGTGAAATAGAAAACATCTGAATATTTTTGTTTCAAAAATGACAAATGTTTTAAAAAAGGCTTCTTTGCTCCTTTTCAGATTTATTCAAATACAAGAAAAAAATCTTTTATGCAAAAAAAAAAAAAAAAAATTCCAACCTTCAGATTGAATGCTTTCTTTGAGGTATCTCTTCTGAGTGTTAGACAAAACATGTAACATTAAAATATTTGGATAATGATTAACTTACTTTGTCCTGTAAAGAGCATCATGGGTTTTGATCAAGCTATGTCTCTAACAGCCAACGACCATTTTTTAATCCATTGTTGTAAATTAATCTTTCAATTTAAATTCACTAGAGGGAAAAGTGAATTAATATAATCAGAACCTTTGAATATGTTTTTTTGTTTATCTTTAGTATTATAGTAATAGTTGTGCAAAATTCTAACTGGCCATTTAATGCTGACATGGGAGGAAAACTGTGTTGGCTTTGTTCTGCTAGGGAGGTTTGATTTTGTTCGTCTGAAAATTTGAAAAAGTGCTGATGAGATCTGCAGGCCAAGCTATTTGCATGACTAATAAGTTTAAATTTGATGTCCTAACATTGACAGACACTCCTTTTCAGATATCTATCAGGTATATAAAGGTAAATGTCGAGCAGTACTTATTAAGAAAATATGTTACTCCTGGAAATTAATATGAATTTGAGAAGAAAAACAAAATAAGTATAGCAGACATGTCAGCAATGAAAAATCACTGTTTCTAGAGACACATGTGAGAAAAGGCTCACATTTTGCATTTTATGACTATGTTCTCTAGGAGAGACATTGAAATTTCTTCCAGTTGCTCTCAGAATTTATTGACAGTCACATTTCATATATAAAATGGAACTTCATATAGTTTATAAATAATTAATACATGAATAAAACATCTATAATAAACATTCATTCAGTTCACATTTTTTATACAGTCTGACAAGAAAATAGGTGCTCATACTATGCCTTATAATAATGCAACGTTGACATTATTAGAAAACTTATGCTACTTCTGTTTGTAATATCTTTCTAACTTACAATAATAAATAGAACACAAACCAAAACGCTGCCTAATTATACATATTACAGATTAATTTAAATGTTTCAAGATTAGTACTCTTCTGTATGAGACATTGCACAAATCCAAGCAGGCATCCATTCTCCACCCAATGTTGATATTTTTTCCCACCGATTTTAATATCTATTTAATGTTCCTGGGAAGTCACATCATGAATCCAACATTTATTAAATCCAGTACTGATTCAAGAAGCATTATATGTGTATATAGCTTTGCATAAAACTTTGAAAGAGAGATGTACAAACTGAGGTTGGACAAAAGTGCAAGCTGGTTGTTGACATATCTGGGAGAGGGTTACTTTAAAGCAGATACTGGAATCTTCCAACTTTTTTATTATGTTCAGTACAATTCAGATTCTAGTGGTAGAACTATATTTAGATTATCTAAATTAGATAGGTTATGAATCCCATACAATTAGTTGTATCAAAAATCCCACTTCAGAGATGTTAAAAGGTACTGCAGCAGGTGACAACTTTAAACAAATCTTAATAAGATTTAGAGTATAAAGACCTGGGAAAGGAAATGAGAAAACTCACTTCTGAGCTGATAGCACTTGATCACTCTAACTGCAGAAGAATAAAACTAATAAAAAAAGTTATGACACCTTGTTAAGAAAGGTGAAAAAATCCCTGAAACTTAGTCAATTTCCAGCTGATTTTTCAGGAGCTTAGAGTTAAGCAACAGTGGATGTTTGTCATTATTTTAATTATGGTGTTTAAATGAGCTTATTCTTGTAACTGGATGTGTACACCACCACTGGACCATGCCTCAGAGAAAGACTGGATGAGTCCTGGTGTTTAAACTAATCTAATCCAAATCATTTTACTTTAAGTGAAATGGAGAGAATTCTTTAAAGGTATTTTGAGAACACAAATTACTGCTTTAACATTATGACAATTAGAAAGGAAAAATATGAACATCATTGAAAAATAACAACAGGTTCAAAAGATGGTCAATGAACAAGCTTTATACCTGGCATATTGCCTGCCTCTCAGAAAGTCTTTGGAAACAAGATGGCATTTATTCCTCACTGGGTATCGTCTCCCCACAGATTGAAATGCCCTTGTTCCCTTAACCCCTCCACCTTCATCTCACAAAGAAAACTAGAATATGAGCAGGACCACAAAAGGTGATTGAGGGTTTTGAATCTTTCAGTCAGGTAAGGTTTTGATAAACTGAAGGGAAAAGGGGGAGTTTGTAATCCAGTTTGCCCTTAGTTTATATCAGTTCAGAGACAAGGTGGCTAGAAACAAAATATCAAAGCAATTATATGTTCTTTTGAAAGAGAAATTGAGCTGGATAAAATTACCATCATTATCTTCACTGACTCAACTTATTGTTGTTTCATTATTTTTTTCTGTTTATCATAAAAATTCAAATGTGCCATGCCATTATCATTAACTGAACATTACTGAAGTTAGATGATAGAAATTTTTTATTTTCTTTAATCTCACTTTATTTCATCAGTTAATAAAGGTACTTCTCTCTCAGTATATGTATATATCTTTCAGCATGTATAAATTATTTTTAATCAAAGGCCTTTTTAAAAAAGGAGAAAGAATCAAAAAAAACAATTTTAAAACAGATTTACCTCATCAGTCTCTGAATTCAAAGCACCAATATATGTAAACACACAATACACACATGCATACTTGCTTAATATTCAGAGTTCAGTTCTGTGTTATTGTAAAAACTCTTAGGCTGCCCTTACAAAAACAGGCATCATCACAATGATGCAAACAAAAATCAGACCACTATACTTCAAAATACACAAGACATTGTATTTCAAAATACATATTAAAGATTCACTTTATTCTTCAAAATGTGTTATTCCTTCTTTCTTTGCTGCGTATTATGTCACAAATTACTTTTGTGCTGAAGAGACAAGTA
The DNA here is from genome assembly GCA_027574665.1 of Rhynochetos jubatus. Classification (NCBI taxonomy): domain Eukaryota; kingdom Metazoa; phylum Chordata; class Aves; order Eurypygiformes; family Rhynochetidae; genus Rhynochetos; species Rhynochetos jubatus. Next base: position 19,247,131 of record CM050652.1, read on the forward strand.
TAGAGAGGGATGTGAGGAAGGAGGAATTCTACATAGTGTTATAAATGCAAGGTTTTAAGGTTTTCTCTACATAATGGTAGGGACAATCACACTCGTACACAAAGAAAAGAAAACAAAAAAAATCCACAAAAAAAAACCCACAACCAACAAAAAATCCCTGAACCAAACAAATAATCTCAGTAGTTACCCTTAGTGATATTCTTTTCCTATATTTATGTAGCAATCACTTTGCTGAAGTGCAAGTTTATAATTAAATCCTGTGAAATTGTATTTGCGGCACATTAGCTGACATTTTGAATTTGGGAAGCATATAATTCAATTATTTGCATTTGTGTAAATAACGTATCCACATATCAATGGTTTCCCAGTGGTGAACATGTTATGTTCTTGCCAGTTTTGAGCTTACATATGCCTTTGTTACTGTGATCTGGCAGTAATGAGAAGTAGTTATTTATAAAGGTAATTAGAAATGACCAAGAGAGCTATCCAGTTGCAATATTTCAATGAGTATATTATTCAACATGAGTAGTTGATCTAACAGGAACGTAAGACTGTAAGAAACATTTGCAGACACTGTTATCTTTTCTTGCCCAACAAATCTAATTTGAAAGCTGTTTTATCAGCTTTACGGGTCTAATAATTAGGAGACACTTAGTCCTAGAAATGTGGACTATTACTAAGGAGGGACTCACCTGATCAGATATGCTGTATGTATGTCACTATCCTAACCTTCCATTATGGTTGAAAGAGACAGTCACACTTAAATCATAATTCATGTCATGGATAAAAGTAGACATCCAAAATTTGCTAGGTGAACTAAATACTCAAGTGCTTATAATTTCCCACTGACTACAAGTTGAATCCAGATGCCTAAACTCAGACACAGATGTTGGTATGGCAAACATCTCAAATAGTTTAGCAGGATGCATACTTCTCGTTATTTTAGCAAGACAAACTCCTCTTAGTAATACTGAACATTCTTGGCCTGTCTCTATCCCTTGGAAATCCTGCTGTAAATTAATTGGTTTTAACTCTGATAGGCCACATTCCCCAGTGGGGAAATATATTTGGTTCTACTGATTTCAGTAGTTTGCCACATTTGTTAACAAATAATTCTAGCCTATGGTTAAAAGAAGCCACATCACTATTCCCTGTGCCAGCATTCTGGGTGAATAACCATGTTGTGCAGTCCTGAAGATGGGCACTCTAAGACCTATGTGAGATCATTTAAGTGAACCTAAAGTAGAAGTGACTCTTCACAGATAAGAAGAATAATTAATTATCTCTCTGGCAATTCATGGAAAATGTATTCTCAGGAATCAAGTTCAATTAATTAAGTGCAAAAACTTATATCTTAAAGCACTTTGAGTTATTTTTTTGCAATCTAGTTAAGCATTTTAAGTTTTTATGTAACTATTCCAAATACTCATTAATATACAGTCCAAAACATTTGATACCTTCTTTAGCGATGATGCGGGAAAATACTGTATTGATAAAACTTTTGGACTTGTTTAGATGCTTTAATGAAAAATACTAAAAAGGGGAAAATACAGCCCAATCATTTTCAGTAAAAGGGCATTAGCCAATGCATAGCCTTCAAGCTGGATAACAGGGGACCTGAGAATCAGCAAGTGTCGGTTGAGTAACCTTGGATATATTTCATTTTCATTTCAAGTGCAACAGTGGTTGCCCTAAAATACTCTGGCAACCTCATTGTATATTAAAGTTTCGAACATAACTTTTATCCTAACTCAGTTTCCTAATCAAACAAACAAACAAACAATCTTTAATTTGGACTTCTTGTCTAATTTTTTTCTTGGTTTGTTGGATCTGACAATTTTTACTGGCTATATAGGACAAATATTCAATCTCAGAGATATTTTCTTCCCCATCTATACACACTAGGTGAAGATTATGTGTGTAGTACTCAAGTCATAAAGTACTGTCTGAAGTGGTAAACAAGTGGTATCAAAAAATACAGATATTTCTCTCTGTCTTTGAACTAAACTGAAAATAATCTCTGCATGAACAATAACCCAAGTTGTGCTAACTGGATACCAGGGGGCCATGATTTCTGTCTTGGAAGGGCAACTCCTTTCAAAATGGAAATTCTGTATTCTTGGCCTGAAATAGCTTCCAGGTACAATGGCATGGCTTCTGCTGAAGTCAAAACTGAGGGAAACACACGATGTAAGTGAATATGGTATTCATAACCGTCTCTGCCTAACTGAATGATTGAAAATTAATTTTAAATGTCATAGCATTTAATTAATTATTGTATGAGAAGTTGATGTACTGATAGGGTGTAATGCTGGATTTGTATTGAAATACAGCAGCAAGCCAAAGGAGGTGATACATTAGTCAGGACTGGTGAGGCACAGCTGGAGTATTGTGTCCGGTGCTGGGCTTCCTGGCATGACAGAAAAGAGTAATAGGGAATTCAGAATTTTAGATGAAACATTAAACTTATATTCAATGAAAAACTAATTAGATAACTAAATTTAAACACAACTGTAACAAATTGTTTAGACACTGTCATAAAACACACAATTTTAATTATTTATATAAATAAAGACTGGGAGATCTAGAGCAAATCAGTAATTTCATATACAAAATTGAAGGGTTTTTAAACTTAAATATATTTAAGTATCATATAATTTTAAATTATCAAAACCTTGTTATACATATTGCCAAACAGTTATTTTGTTAGTGTAGAGCAGGCTGTCATTTGCACGATGTAAACAGAAACCTGCACTGGCATTTCACCAAACTGAACTGAAACATGTTGTGTGATAAATGGTATAACTTTCTATAAATGTCATCTAATTTTCTCTTCTGATGCCCTTCTCTAAACATGCCACGAGAACACATTTGGTTTTACTTTCTAATTTTTGTTTTTAGGAGACTATATTTATCAGCTTAGTAAATCTCATGATTAAGGGAAAATGGTACTTTCTAATCTAACTACTGGGATGTTTGTACTTTTTAGTGAACTAAATTAGAACTGGAGAGGAAAAAAATATCAAGAGATTCAAAGGACAGCAGTAAATTAGGGTAATCATCAACTTTCCAAGGATGGAAGAGTATAAGATCTTTTATAAAAAAGAACAGGGAAAACTAATCAAAACATGGAAATATTTTCCAGCATGGCTTAAAGATTAAACTCTGTATAATACAATCAGTGCATTTTGCACACTGTACACCAACTACTGCCTTTGAGAAATATGTATCACATAAGCAGAAAAGAGTGACTTTGAAGACGGTCATATTATTTCTGTAGGTGGCCACAACTTTGAAAGCAAAATGAACAATTTTACGTTAGTAGATTATTCTATGACAAGATAGATGAGTTACTTCATATTCTTTTCTTCCAAATTTTTCCTTAGCACTCAACAAAAGATTTTACATTTCCAGAAAGTACTATGCAATTAAATAGGATTTAAATTAATTAATGAATTATCCATAGGCCCCATCCTTGTCTTGCTTAGTTATACTGCAGGGATAACTCCTACAAAACCCTCACTGTTCTCTGAAGGCAAGAAAAACGTATAATGTTCCTCAAAAAAAACCCCAAATTAAAAACATTTTATTTGCACATATGATCAGTGCATTGGGCTTTTATCCGGTGAGTCCTTAAGATGAATCCTTTTTTATTCTAAATGACATGGCATGTGTGAGTGTCATACAGGCAAAGAAGAGATATGTAGTAAATTCAGTGGGTATATTTACCAATTGACTTATGAATACATAATAAGCATTGAAAATACTACTGTTTTCCATGTCCCTAACAGTACACATTATTATGTACAAAGAGCAAAAATAAGAGAAATCAATTCTTGGTGTGACACCCCTTCCCCCCCACCTCAGATCACTAACGCATATCAATTTAGTGTATTTGTTTGTCAAACAAACATATTAAACTCATTTAGGGTTTTTTTCTAAGATTTTGCAGAATTGCATTACACTACTTAAGTCACTTGACAGCTCATAAAGTAGAACCCAAGTATGAACAAGGTTGAAAAATCTTTCTGTTTGAAGACAAAAAATGGGTATCAGGAAAAGGCAATCCAAACCTCTTCAATGTGTGTCTGTAAGATTCAAGAATCCCAGTACCTGGTATGGACGAACATTAGACTGACCCATTTGAGAACATGTGTATTATCGAGAGATCTGAAGCAGGTTTGGAGTAGGTTGAGTTTTTAACAATGAAGCAAGATGAAGCTAAAATTAAGAATTCAGTTCAAGGCCTAACATCAAAATATCATAAATGAATCCATAGCATCATGAGTCCACAGACTATCACCATGGAACTGAAGGTATACATGACATAGATCAGTTTTTTCACGTATTGACAGGTATCATTACAAAATTTAAATAGAAAGACTAGGAAGTTTTGAAGACATCTTTTCTCTTTCTGGAGACCAAGTCCCACATACAACAGCAAGCAAAGTGAAACATCAGAGGTACTAAAGATGCACAGTGCATTCAGAGGATCTCCAGACAATGTATTAATTATTAAATCCTCTGTTTATTCTCCAGAGTGAGTAGAAAAAAGTGATTTATTCTTTCTCCCAAGAAATAGTTGTGAATCATTTCTGATTTATTTATCTTTCAGAAGACATAGTGTAGACCCTCAAAGTAAATATCCCAGCAAAAGCAATAGAAAACTCAATAATTATGTTTATACCTCTGAAATATTCTGACCTACCACTGGTTTCAATACGTGACTTTGACCGTGGAAGGCTAGCATATGTAATTCTGACATCAGTAAAGTCAATGAAAATACTCTCACTAGTGCCAGTCGGTAAAGATTTCCCATTTAAACCACTCACATTCATTCAAATTACTCTGTAACTAAAACTTAACATCTGCTTATCATATGCATATATTTTTTATTTTTTAAAGCAGTTAATGTTTCTTGATTTATATACAGCCAAAAACTTGGGAGATTTAAATATCTAAGTAATATTGTCATTCCTTACCATTATAAAATATTAATGTTTTGAGATAGGCACTTAGAAAAAAAAAAATCTCTGTTGAACTATTTAGGGCTTCTCCTTCAATGGATGTTAATATCTTACAGAAACGTTTCTGAATTCAAGTGTTTTCCATACTCAAATACAGTTACAAGTCTTGTTATGCTCTAAAGTATGGAAATTATAATTTCCTTTCAGAGGCTCATTTGATTTCCAGTGGTGCAGTGTTACTGATTAAAGACTGTCCCATTGGAATATAGACTAGAATTAGGCTCTTTATAAAGAGACAATGAAGTATAGAGAAATGAGTTGAACAAATTATTAGTGGTAGCAATAGCACTACTACTAGTAGTAGCAGTCATAATTGTTATAGTAGTAGTGATACCTTCATTCATGATTAAAAAATTAAAAACTATGGAATAATAAACCAAATACAACCGGTTTCAATGGAAATCATGTTACATTTATAGCATAGAAGGTTGAAACAATTCACTTAATAACACATGTTGCCTTCAGTCTTCTGCTCTGGCAATAAACACAGCTTTGAGGATTTTTCTCTCTCTGGAGCATTATTTTATTTCTACTGTCCTCACAGTCTTTATGAGAATAGTATAATTCTTAATCTATAACTCATAAGTAATAATATTCTGTAGAAGAACATTTGCTAACAATTGTTTACACACTAGCATGTTTTTAATGGAAACACAATTTAAAATTTAACCTCTCTGGGTAACTACAATTTTTGGTCTCACAAACAATACTAATATGCTATATACTATCAAAAAGAAGTATGATATCGCTAGGTAACTGCTAACATTATAATATGAAGAGGATGGAGAAAAAAAAAGTATCTTTGGAGTGGGGAAACATTATATCTTCATGTATCGTTTTCCATCTAATTTGGCCTTCACACACAGCCAAACATTTTATGTCAAAGTTGCATGCACTGTACAGCAGTATATAATGAAAGATCAAAGAATAGACCAATTGATGCATTTTAATCTGATTTTATGCAGGAAATGTTGTGGAACAGCACCATCTGCAGGTGTGCTATCATAAATTTAATGTTTTTGATTTAGTTAGATTTCATTAATGTCATCTGTTCCTTTTGGTATAGATTTGGTCTTTACTTTTGGTAAAAAATCCAGTGGCCAGTGAGGTATGGATTGTTTTGCAGACAAAATGCTAGTCATAATGGACAATTAAAAATAATGAAGAAATACTGTACCAAATTATTTTTTTTTTAACAAACATTTTGTTTGGAAGATCTCTCATCTGAGAGCTGTTTTGTTTTTAAGAACGGAACAAACCTACCTGTTTGGTTACATGTTTTGTGTAATCATGCCTTACATGCAGTTATACAATCTCTACCTTTTCTCTGTGTGTTGCAAATACTTATTTACAGATTTGTAAAATATTAGACGTGGTTCTGAGAAAGATCAGAAAACAAAAAGTCAGTATGATGCTGTATAACATGCAAAGGAATTGCATCAACCTGCTTTATAACGTATCAATGAAAAGTATCATTGCTGATTGAAAGAAAATAATCTTGTGCTACTCCCACTAGAAAGCTGTATATCCTTAAAGAGCACATATTTGCCTCACTTTCTTCCACCTCGGCACCCTTCAATCCATTGTAGGTGTTTGGAGTAGAAATACTGTGTACTTTGAAAAATGGTCAAATGATTATGTGGAAAATTTTGTAGAGGAAGGGATTGGATAGTATGCCACCCGTTTGTGTTCAGATTTATATTTATTTACATTTTTAAAGAACTCTGATCGTTAATTTGGACAAAGAGAATATATTTAGCAGCAATAAAAAATGAAAATGACTCGTATTCAAAGGATGTTAGTAGTTATTTCTTTAATTGTTATAATGCAGAGCTTTCCATGACAACTTTAGTCCTCCAGTTCTTCACGTTAATGCTTTCGTATACCAAACACAGAGCAGAGATAAATATTATAGCATAGCAAAATATCAGTGTTTTACTGCCATTTTCTCACTTTTGCCACACATACATAAGGGCTTCTAGAAGCTGACACTCCAAGTTAGCAATCTACATTTAGATATCCCTTATTCAAAGATCTCAAGACTTCTCTGCAACTATTTCATACATTTTTGTCAGAGAATATTTTTCTGACTACTCTTTATGGAATATGAATTTAAAAAAAAAAAAAAAAAAAAAAGACAAACCAAAAAAGACTTACTTAGTTACTCTAGTTTATGTATCTTGGTGTTTGGAAACACACAACTGTTTTCCAAACTCCTTGTCTAAGACTTCCAGGAAGAAAGAAACATTGCCATGAACAGGTGTGGACAGGAAACATGCAGCTGGGCATTTTTCAGGGAAGTTGATTTTTGCTGGAAAATATTGACCCATTAAAATGGAAACACAGCTATAAATACAGGGGGTGAGAGACAGTTCAACAGGGGAAGCTCATTACTGATGTCATCTCTAATACATATCGCTGTAGTTCCGAATCATAAAACATCTCTTTCTTCCTCTATCAGCATTCTATTTCTCCAGGTGTCTCCTCACCATTTCTTCCTCTTAATCACTTTGTTGGCAGGATTTCCTATCATCTACTATTCTACCCACCATACTGCCTGTTTATTATTAAAAAGAAAATCACACCAAAACTCCAAAATGGTTCATTTCAAAAACTGGGGCAGGCAGGCAGATAGACACAAAGGGAAGGAGAATAATACTTTGATAGTTTGGGCATTCTGTAATTATTCAAAGAGAAATGGTTCCAGAGAGTGGGGGAAAGAGGAAATGCAGGTTCTTTCAGTTCAATAAACTAAAGTCTCTTCCATTATTAATTCAGCCCAGAAATGTGAAAGTTTTGTCTCTATGTCGCGTGTGGACAGACAGTTGATCATGTCTTAAGTATGCATGCGAAATGTGCAACACTTGAAAACAGGAATATATTGATGGGAAGGAAAAAACCCTCTTCCATCCCAGCTCCACTAGGAAATTTTTTTATTATTATTTTATTATTTTATATTTCTTAAAACTGCTGAAACATGGCCAATATGATCAGGTTAGTGTCAGAGTTTCAAGGTTTAAATAACCATGAAACTTGAAACTAGTTTTCATTTTTGAGCTTTTACATTGTAGTAGGTCCTCTTTTTTTTTTTCAAATTTTTTAGCTTTTCTCTTATATGAAGCAATGTGTCTGAAGATATAAATCTGAAGTTGTTGTTGTGTGGCATTTTCAAAGGCCCCTGTTAGAAACTTGAAAATGTTTCCCAGGTGTTTTATATGAAGCAATTTGAATAAGACAATTTATTTCAGAAGTATTCTTATGCATCATACACTTTCTTTCATATTTTCAAAAGTAGAATAATCAAATCCTTGTGATCTTGAGTTGATTTTATTAGGGAAAAAAGCGAGGGGCTAAAAATGTCCCAGGCTTCTAGACAGAAAACAAAAAAGAAAGACAAAAAATGTTTCAGGTAATGGCAATCAGTGCTTAAGGAATTGTCTTCATTCACTGGTTTTGTCAATTTCAAATTGAAACAATATTAGCAAATTTTGATACTTTTCAGTTTCTAATTTCACTACTTCATTCCATTTTTATAATTTTAACTTTAAAACCATGCTCTACAGACTTCCTTTTATCATTTATCCTTTATGTGGTCAGTTACAACTTCTTTTTAATAGCTACCCAAGTTTCAAAGCAGGAAAAACACTGACATTACAATGCATCACGTGTAATATCAGAACACTTATTTTATGCAAGATCCCTTGCACATGTGGCACAGAATTGTTAGACTCCATGATAGTCTGGATGTATTAGATTTTTCTATGCCTTTTGAAGTCAAAGGCAGAGTACAGGTAGCCAAGTGGGTCTGGCATGTCTGTGCTGCACCAGATTAGTTTAATATCTAGTGTCACATGAGTATTTCTTTTCATAAATTTGAAATGGAAATGTGGGACCTGAAACCACATATTTTTCCAGTGCACAGAATGCAGCCACAAGTACTTAGGTTCATAGACTGTCTGTTGGTGGAGGAAGGAAGATAATGTGTTTATATCCCTCTGTGCTGGGTTCAGTCAGGAAAGGGTTAACTCCCTTTACTCTGGTTGCCAGGGAACTCTGTTGCTGGACAGTAAGTGAAAACATTGATAAGGCCTCAGCTGGTGCTGGGGATGGCCTGTACTAAACTCAAGGTCTTTTGTCCGCTTCAGATACTGTAGCTGACCCAGACTAACCAAGGAAGTATTTCATTCCATGGTACTTCATATTCCGGTCTCTTTGGGTGGGGAAGAGGGTCCTGTAGCCATTACTCTTCCCTTCTCTCTCTCTCCTTTACTCCCTTGCTCGTCTCTCCAGGCACTTGCTAACCCTCCTGTGTTAGCTGCTTTGCCAACTCCTGTGCTGGCTCCTTCGTGTGGGAGCTGGTGGATTGTTTTGAGTTTTCTGTCCGTGTTATAGGTGATAAGGTTTGCTCGGAATCCGCTGCGTAGGCTTACAGGCTCCGGCCTTCAGGCCGCAGCTCTCGGACTGCGATCGCTCTCGGGCTGTGGGTCTCGGGCTCTCGGGGTCTGATTTTCATCCCTCAACATCTGGGTGTGCATTGGTCAGCGGATGGTGGGAAATTGTATCATATTGTATATATTGTACTATATGTTTCATTTTCTACTATTTTAAGTATTTATTATTAGTAGTATCTGTATATATTGATTTAGATTTAATTAGTAAATAGTTCCTATCTTAATTTTACGAGCTTCCTTAGTTTTTTTTTCCCTCCAATTCTTCCCCTCCACTGGAGGAGGGGAGGGGGATTTGTGAGAGTGGCTTCGTGGTATTTTGCTAGCCGAAGTTAAACCACGACACCCTCCCCACTATTTGCGAGTGTCCAGGATAAATCCTTATGTTTGAGTGTTCTGCCACGCTTTAGGCCTAGCTCCTGAGTCACTGAACACACAGTGTGAAATCCCATAGAAAGCAGAAGATAGAAGAACAAAAGCACAGAATTTAAGTCAAGAAGGTTAATGGCTGTCAATACACAGTTAAAACATCATTCTTAGTAGGGAGGGAGGATTTGATTTGTATGTTTGTTTTTAATTAATATATTACAACGGACGGACTGGGGAGAATGGGATGGTAGAAATAAGAAGGTAATGCTGCCAACAAAGAAATTAAAACCAGGAAATGGAGAATACATTGAGAAAAGCAGAAGGATGACGGGGGAAAAAAAGGGACATCTTACGTTTCAGAACTACAGCAGGGTATCAGAGATTGTATCAGTAATGAGCTTACAGCACCTTGCTGAAGCAACTGAAATTTTGCAGGGCAAAATATAAAACAGAAATGGTTCTTGCAGACACATTTATCACGTCATGAATCCCCAACAAAAACAACTTTATGAGGTCTTCTCCTCCACTGACGTCTAATGATATTATTTGTATCAATCTTCATACAGCATTACACAAGAGTCTTCACAGATTTGCACAGACACTGTTTGACTGCTTTGACACCTAACATCATTCTGTTTTAGATGACAGTGCTTTGATAATTTTATGTCAATAATTAAATCAAAACAATTTTGCTCTAAGCCTGACAAGACAAAATGTCAACAGCTTTGTTAAAATTATTGGAATAAGGGCTAGAAAGGAATAGTTAGTTGTTTGAAGGTTAAAACTGAATGACTCAAAATACCAGGTTGTCGGGCAGGGAATCTGCCCCAGCCTGGCCGCGTTAAAGATGAGGATGACCATCAACTGGAGTAAGTGGTTACCAGGGGATTTCCAAGGGACTCTGAAACAAAAGAACAGTCTTGAAAAGCAGTGTGAAAGGAGCGTGCAGGTTTGTAAGGGGAGGAGAGACCCAGGGGGAAGGGGGTGGGCGAGGCGGGTGGGTGCCGCCCGTTCTGCGCAGGCCGGGCAGCGCTGCATCCCCCCGGGCGCCTCGGAGCGCTGCCCCCTTGGGGGCAGGGACGGGGCGGGCGCCGTGCCGGGGACCCGCACCGGGGTGACCCGGCACCGCCGGGGCTGCCGCACGGCGGGGGCGGGGGGAGCCCTGGAACCGGTGCGCCCGCGTCTGCCCAGGGGCTGCGAGCGGCGCCGCCTCGCCGGGGAAGGGATGGGGAGAGCGCAGCCGTGGGGCCGGGGAGACCAAGGGTACTTGTGTGTGATTAGAGATTTCGGGGATTAGTTATAGAGGATATGTTTTAAAAAAAAAAAAAAAAAAACCAAAACAAAACAAAAAAACCCCACACCAAAACGTTTATTACCATTTTGTAAGTGTTCAGTATTGTAGTTTATCTGATGAGAGAGTTCCTGACTCTATAGTTCACTGATTGGCAGTTACATAGACGTCATTAAATCGATAAACCACTTTGATCCTGACTTGGTTTAAACTATGTGAAATAGACAGTGTGACACCATTCGGATTGAAAATCCTTCAGAAACAAACCCCAGAGCAAACGAACCATTCAATACTCAACTCTAAGTTTCATCTCTATGGCAGTCTCATTGGGAAAGATATTAAACCTGGAAAATCATTACACACCTTAGAAAAGTCAAGTCAATTATAGTACTATTGCTGTCAGTGTGTTGCTTGTGATGGAAGCTCAGTCTTTAATTCTAAGTCACATGTTGCTTCCTTTTTTATTACAACTAATCCTGCATGCAACCTACACCGCCTGTGCACCTGGATGTGCTATGAAGAGGAATGTACTTCCCGGGATACTGACAGAATGATACTCGTGCGTGAACATCAAGGACAAGATTCTAAACTGTCTGGGTTTAATGAGTCCTCTTGAGACTTGGACATTGCAGTTCTGGTCTCTCTGACACTCATCATTTACATAAAGAATCAGTTTTAAAATCCAGGGATCTGCCAGACACTGAAAAATATGCAATATCTAGAACTCCTTTCTTTGGGAAAATACACTTGAGAGAACACCTCTCAACAACATATTTACTTAGAGGGAAAAATTACAGCTTTCACAAATAAATAAACTCTGGATAAAATATGGATAGAACCACTTTGACATTGGCACTAAGCCATTTTAATTTTCTATAGAGATCTTTATTCATTTGCAGCATTAAATTTATAATTTAACATTATTTTCAATAACTTGTGAGTACTCTTAAATATTTTTATTACCTTTTGGCTGGGAAGCTAATGTTGTAATATATCTGGCTATAAGCAAAACTGGAGCAGATGATAATCCTACATTTTCATACGGTTCCAAATCCATTTCCAGAGCTTTCAAATAATCAAATTTGGAAACAGGCCAATGCAGAAAACTCTAAAAACCAGATTATGTACATGGGGAAAGCAAATATAATTAAGTGAATTTTCATAAATTTATTGATAATACTTGATTTTTATAATTGTAATAATTTATACAACAGTATTTGAAGTTGGAGATTTTATCTACACCGACATTTTGGAAATTTGTTGTGTGTGAGAAAAATTCTTGCCATGCCTGGTTCAGACAGCAGAAGCACTATGATCCACTGGAAATGCAGTGGATAAACAACCCAGATTAATTTTGTAATCCAGAATGTAATTCAGTCCTTTAACTGCATCTAGTTACTTGGGAATTATTCTTTGGACATCAGATAATTTTCCATCAGGCCTGCAAAATCTGCCTTGAAGCTTTCAGTGCTCCCTGAATTTTGTTGCAAATAAACCTGGATTTCTGAGGGTGCTTTGACATTGTGCTACATCTTCTAGGGTGTATCTCAGGTAATTTCCTATAGGATAACTGAAGAAGCTGTTTCAAAATTCTTTATTTTCTATTTAAATATGTGTGCATGTGTGCATATATATATGTATGCGTTTTCTTTTTATAAAATAGTGGTTTGATTCCTGCTACAAGGTGAAATTCCATAAACAAATAACAAACTGAAAAATTACAATAGTGACTATTAACTATATCTGCTATTATTTATCATAAATAAATGACTACTGGATTCAATTACAGTTAATTATTTTTCCTTATTTAGTTATTTAACCATGATATTTTTATTGAGTGTTTAATGCTACTTCTGCGATCACATTTTTTCTGCTGCTTTCTTATAATCCACTGTGAGGGGGGGGTTTATCTCCCTTTTTTAGACAGAACTAATCTTTAGCCTTACAATACTAAAGGCGATGTGAGCTTTGACCCTGACTTGAGCAAATGGATGAGTGATGCCCTGAATGCTCTAACAGAAAGCAGATCCTGTTTGGGTCTTTCTGGATTTGATTCTGTACCATGCTCAGCTGATTTGTGGTTTATAATTAATTTTAGGAATATTAAAATTTCTGACTACAAAGACAAAAATCAAACAAGTTCATTTAATGAAAAAGTTACTTGGTTCTCAGGGCTCTGCTTTCAGCCACTGATTGTGTAAATGTATTTATAAGAAACATATCTCTAAATATATGTATTTGTATATATATGTGTGTGTGTGTATATACCTATATGCACGTGGATGTGTATGTATATGTGAGAGTATATTTGTAAACATAGATACCTTTTCTCTAATGTAAAAAAGGAGTGAACGTAGTTGGCTAATAGAGTATCTATTCATTTGCTCTGCAATTACCAGTCTGCAGTTTTATAAAACAGGTAAACAAAACTTCCTTCCTGCCTGCCTGCCTGCCTGCCTGCCTGATTTTGTTTTGTTTTCTTTTGTTTTCATTGTCCTGTAACGGTTAATGTGAACCAGGAAAGTATCCTTCAGCAAATCCATTTCTTCTGCCTACTTTCCTCTGGAAGGGAATGCTCTACTCTCTTTCAGAGGTGCCTCCCTACTTTGTTTCATTAATAGATTTTTCTTCAAGACAGCTCTTCAAACCTCTCTCCAATGGTTTTTGCAATTAGCTCTCTGCCTTTTATTTCTGTCAGAGCAGCATTGTAGTTTCATAAAAGCATTTCATTTTCTCCTTATATCTCCTTTTTTTGTCTTGCTCATGCCTTCTCTTTTTTCCTCAAGTTCTTTTTCAATACATCAAATATACAAAGGAAATATTTAGTAATACATTTCTGTAGATCAATTTAAATGTTTTTAATAATCTTGTTTTTACCCAGGAAAATCCTGATTTCCTTTACGCATAAGATATGAGTAGGAGTTATGTAGCTGGAAAGAAACAGATAGCAGCTAATCAGAGAGCTGTAAATGAACACTATAAATTGGGAAAACTGTTACTTCACCTGGGCTGATAGCATCCTACAGATTATTCTGTAGTAGTTAATGCAAGTAGGACCACACTGAGAAGTTCTAAGCAAGTACCGGTACTCTTCTGCAGTCTCCTCAGAAGCGAGTGACAAACTTTGGGCTGATATTCTTGCAATGGTGGGGAAGAAAGAGGCAACTATGCTTTTCAAAAGTTATTTTCATGTAACCATAGTAACAGCATTTGGCTACATCTTTAGCACTGGAAATTGTACATGGTGGGTACTGAGAGATGGAAGTGAAAGAGCCTCATTGCTGGCAAACCTGTAATCATGCCATCAGAGTACTGGAGGGACTGAAGAGTGACAAAGTGGTGGCTGCTTATAACGCAGCAAATTTTAGTCACTGATGCATTTCTGTTCAGATTTACAAGAAACGTGAGAGACCACAGCAAGGGGAGACTGTCAAGAACAAGAAAATCCTATGTTTCCTTATTTTCTTTCCTGCACTAATACAGCCTACTCCAATTCATGCAATTTGCATACAGGTTATTTTATGAAAGCTTATATATACAGTGGTGCATAACTCACACAAAAGTGTGTTAGATTCTATTTGCTATCAAACTAGCTGACAATCAAATTTTCAGAGGGACTTCCTAAAAATGTACAGGCAGAGGGAGTGAATGTGTTAGCATATCACACCCACTGGGAGTACATTTTTTTTTACATGCTTTGCCTAGAGGGTTATATGTATATTACAAAGAAAGGCTTATCTATTTCTCTCAATTATTTTGAAATGTTTGTATTATACAGAAGTATTTTTTACACAAAAAGAGCTATCAGCAGTTGTGACAATGTGTTCTTAAGTGTATGTTGAAAGAAATGCATAATAGAATAAAATGTGAAGTGCTGCTACAGTTAAAAATACCTTATTACTCAGTTTAAGGCAACACAAAAACCTATTGATGTCTACATATATCTTTTATTAAGGAGCCAACTCTTTGACAGCATACTTCTTCATAGGGAAATCTTCCCACATTTGGGTTTAATTAGAAAGGCCTATTGATTTACTTACAGTTGAGCCTAGTAGTCTGATTTCAGCTAGGTTGGGGGTTTTTTTCGAGGGGGGGGGCGGGGGTGGTGTTGGGGGTTTTTTTTGTTTTTTGGGGTTTTTTTTGTCAAAGCCAAGGACAACTGCAACCAATTATTCAACATGCACTATATAGCCAGATATAGTAAATATATATTTGGGGCTTAAGATTTCCTATAAGTGGGGCAAAATACAAGAATCATATATTCCGCATTTGAGACAATACAGTGAAATTTTGCTTAAAAGTATAGGCAGAGAACCAATGTTGATTCGGTCAGATTTATCAGCCCTTCATGCAGGCAGATCTGTAGGGTCAGTCATACAGAACATCAAGGAATCACACTGTATGAGTTGCCTTGCTTGGACTTCACTGTTTAATCATATTAATGCAAACAGCAATTTTTATTTGCTCAATGCCTACAAAGATGCAACTGAATTTTCACTCTTCAGATGATGTGGAACATAAAGTGCAAGTATTGAGCATCTCCAAGGGTACCCAACTTGTCATCTTTGAGGCTGAGGTGCAACTGAAGATGGGTCCTGGGGAACCACATCACGGCACTTTTTTTATTTACTGTTCCTTGTAAGAACATTTGTACAGTTCTTTAAAAGATGTAAAGAGTCATAAATGAAATTTCCATCTCTATTTCAATTACTTTAGGACAAGTATTTAACAGCATAGTTTGACTTCTGGATATGGGTTGTTGCTTTTCAGAGTGTAGTGACCAGAGAATAGTAAGATATGACTAAAATTACCCTTCTAGAAGACTATGTCTAGAATTTGCAGGTTACACCATCTACTGGAAAGTCTAAGATCCTAGTTTCATGCTTGAAGCCAAGAAGTATAAGGCAGTACATACCTAGTAAATCTTTTATCAGTACCACCTAAGCTATGTCCTGGTAGAAAGCTGTACTCTTGCTTTGGATTAAGTTTTGCAGCCATCACCTATGCTATTATTTACATGGATTCTACTCCAGTGTTATCAGGAATATTTTCCAAAGATTTCTAAGGCTTTACATAATTCTTAGTAAGGACAAACACAATATCTGTCCACACCTTGCCCTGCAATTATATCTGTCATTGAAATAAGAATCTTTTTTTCTCTACTGCAGAAAAGAAAACTTGACAATAGCTTGTGACAGAGTGAGTTTCACTGAATCAGCCAAGTTGAGAGTCCAGAATTCTTACACTGTTTTGCTTAATGATACATCATCTACAGGCTTTAGTTTCCTCTTGTGATTAGTTTTACTGAAGCAGTATTTATACTCTGGCATACAGACTGCCTTAGAGGATTCTTGCCATCTGTTGGCTTATTCACGTGTGGAACTCTGCCCTGAATTGTATTTCAAAATGTTATAATACCCAAACGTGTATATTCTAAGCATATCACAGATGTTTGGTACATATATGAAAAAAAATATTTAATTCATATATATACTCACACATTTCATTTATATATCACAGAATCCCAGAATCATCCAACGGTTTGGGTTAGAAGGGACCATAAAGATCACCTTGTTCCAACCCCCCGTGTCATGGGCAGGGACACCTTCCATTAGATGAGATTGCTCAAAGCCTCATCCAGCCTGGCCTTGAACACTTCCAGGGATGGGGCATCCACAGCTTCTCTGGGCAACCTGTGCCAGTGCCTCACCACTCTCACAGTGAAGAATTTTTTCCTTATATCTCCACACTTTCAATTGAAACCTGTTAGCCCTTGTCCTGTCACAACAGGCCCTTATAAAAATTCCCTCTCCAGCTTTCTTGTAGGCCCCTTTTAGATGCTGGAAGGCTGCTAAAAGGTCTCCCACATATATAAATGTTTATGTATACGTATTCAGACTTCAAATTATTTATCTGTTAAAAATTACTTAATATCAGGAGTAGTTGCCACTTAGTGGTAGAGATCAGCCTAAGGTTGTCAATACAGCTTCATAGTCGTAGAATCATAAAATCATTTATGTTTGAAAAGACCTTTAAGATCATCAAGTCCAACCCTAAACCTAACACTGTCTAAAGTTCTCAAGTCTATTTAATAGAATCAGAAATCGTTTAGATTGGAAAAGACCTTTAAGATCATAAAGACCAACCATAAACCTAACACTGCCAAGTCCACCACTAAACCATGTCCCTAAATGCCATATCTCTCTTCTAAATACCTCCAAGGATGTTGACTCAGCCACTTTCTTGGGCATCCCGTTCCAATGCCTGACAACCCTTTCAGTGAAGAAATTTTTCCTAATATCCAATCTAAATGTCCCATGGTGCAGCTTGAGACTATTTCCTCGGGTCCTATTAATATATCTCTTAATGATATAAGGAACTTTCATTGTATTCCTATGGATACTTTTGTTACCTTACCCAAAGAAATATCAGGCTTCATTTTAATTTATGAATTATTTCTTTAATTTTATTTATGTGAAAACATAAGAAAATAGGCTCATACCTGTTAGTAGTATCATCTACCACATGGGTATATGTGTGCATTTAATATCTGATCCTTACGTCAGTTTTTTTGAATGGTTTCTCAAAGAAAAGCTACCAAGCTCATAAGGTAGTTATAAATGGATGCTTCATAACAAACTCCAAACATGAGAACTACATAACAATTCCTCTGTGTTGTAACAAGAAATATATATAGCTTATTCACATATATTTTGTGTTCCACTTTTCTATCCAATAACTCAAAACAGCAATACCTAAGCCAGATTCCCTTCCCTATAAACCAGTAACTCATTTCATTGTTACTTAAACACATGTATGTTTTAATATATACTTATATCCACAAATATATAATATTCATTTTTATATTAATTTCATACATATATTATATATGTATATTACATACATTATATGTATATATTATATATATGTATATATATATAACATAATATATGTAACTTCTGCTTCAAGGAAATGCTGTTGTATTTCGTGAAGGACAACCAAAGATGGCAATGTTAGGAAACCAATGAATTTTTAAGTATGATTAACTTCTTGTGCACTCTCTTAAGAGCACACCAAGCTTTATTATTATAGACTGAAAAATAAATAAAATTATGACATTTTACTTCTGTACGGAAGTGTTAGAAATATATTTTGAATCCTCCTGATGTAAAATAAAAAACTAATAATGTTTTCAAGCAAATGTAACATTTCTTTGCGGGTTTGAATAGTTTTAAGTCTAATAAATCTATCGAGAGTCTCTGGTCCCAAATACCTTTTGATGTGGACTTCCATTTGTGCTATAGCAGTCTACAAATATGATTTATCTAAGGATATATTATATACATAAAAATTTGTATGGTTAATGTATTCCTTAAGAACTTTGGACTACTCTTTTGCAACAAACTTTTGGTTCATTAGAAGTAATATTCTATGGCAGTAGTTTACACAACATATGGTGGGAATGAATAATATTTGCAGCCATTTGACATAGTAAAGAAATAAAGAGGTAAAAGGAGAGGTGAGAAATTGCTGTGTTATCCAATAAAAAGAAATCATGTTAAATGAGCTTCTGGCTTTATGATGTGCTCAACTGTGGATTCTCAGAAAACCCTTTGAGGTAGAACTAAGTGATCTGCAGGAGTTTCCACTCCTCTAGACTGCAGAATGTGTGCAAGCATGTGGAAGAGCTTGTTCCTGACATAATTTCTTGACACTGTAACATTTTTGGATAAGGCTAATGATTATTACACACACCCCCACACCCCCACACACACACCCAGTATTTTGTTCAAAGAACCCTTCCTGTCTCTGGACTTTAGTCTAGAATTAAGTACAAGTTCTTCATTTCCTCATTTCAACTTTGCAACAGAGTTGTTCACTGGATGAGACTTGCCTTCTTCCATGCAGAGTCACAACAGAGGATACAAGCTGTGCATCTCTACCCTCCAACAAATAAAATCCACACCATAATTTTTAGCTAATTTTTTAAAATTATATTTCTTATTTATATAAATATCTAAATTTAAAATAGGATTAATTTATGTAACTTTGTACTGAAAAAGAAGTCTCTCCCAGAAGTATGTAGACCTGACAGTATAAACAAAAAACACTTTCACAGAGAAATTACATATTTTTGCTGTCCAGGCTCAAACATTCAGTCCATTTTAAAACAGAAGCCTTAAATTCCGATGCAGATCTTCAATATTATTTAGATAATTAAATTATATTGATTTTATATAGTTAGGGACCTATGAATAGGTATCCAACCAGCTTCAGCATCATAATAACTAATTTTTTGACATTCGGGACCCTTTTAGGTCATTATGCAAAACTAGTCATTCAGGTGTTTTGAGCTCTATGGCATAGATTTACAGACATTTGTGTTTTGTGTCTAAACCTAAACGCTGAAATGTTAAAGAATATGTATCAATCACTCTCTACTGCTTTGACGGACCCAGCTTACGTGTGGAAGACAGAGCTGTCGGTACCAGACTCAAATTCATAAGACATTCTCACAGAATTTCATTCCATTGAGTAAATTCACTAATTTCAGTCCTTCTAAATCCAGTATGTGTGCACTGAATTTGTTCTTCAGTGTAGACCTGTCTCCTCTATTAATGTTAGACATCTAGGTTTCAGTTACATTATTGGCTTGAACCTTCTGCACTGATCCCCCACACTGCATGCCTGCTAACATAGTCCTTTCACTAGGTATTTCCTTAGGCAAATCCCACAGCAAGTCAGAAGTTAAACTGAAGGATCCAGGTCCTGCCTCCTCTCTCTAGCCTAGTCCCATGACAACACTTCATCAAATATTTCATTTCAGTTATCTATTATTCTATTATCCTTCCTCAGACAATGCCCCTTCACATGTGATGTACACTCTCGACATCACAATTTGAAAGACTAAATATGGTAATTGTCTCATTATCTTACTATAAAGATATATAGATTCTTAAAGAACTTTAGCAAATGGTTATAAAGCATAAAAGCATATATATCGCGTCATGGAAAGACAGGATCACCATGAGGCCCAGGAAAGACCGGAACAGTTGTTGTGTACCTGATATGACGCATGTAATTAGGTAGGAAAGTGGAGAAAAAGGAGAAGCTCCTGATCACAAGAGCATTCCTGTATACTTACCAGCAAAAATAAGGCTGATTTTGTCATTGAGGTCAAGTACTATGCTAGCAGGACTGTGCAAAATTAAACAGAACTCTGAGGAGGTTTATGCAAAAATAAGCTTTTGGAATATATTTATAATAGAATTTGAATTTGCCCCATGCTGACTGTTTCTATTAGTTCCACTAAATATATAGAAGCTTTTTCTCAAAAGGAAAGGAAAAAGACGTATCATCTCCTCATGTCCCTTAAACCTTGTTGCACACAAAAGCCAAATAGATTGTTCTAGTCAACTCTGCTGTGAGAGAACTTTGTTTTGCTCAATTTCAAGTAGGTTGCCAGAAAAAAATCCTTCCATTATTCCTGTTCATCCTGCTACAGAAACTTCCTTGGGAGAGGTCAAGTTTGTGCAAAACCTTCAGCATTCATTATGAAATAAGAAGACTGAAGATGATTTTGAAGTTTGCCAGCTTCAATACTCAAATGTGAGTTCTATCTATTAGGCTGTCTGTCTTCCTTTAGTAAATAATAGATGTTTTACAATAGTACTGAGTAGTCATTTGAGTACTTCTGACATTTCTGGTACAGATTTGAAGAAAAGCAAGCTATCCACTGTTAGCAGAAAAAAACAGAAAGTTCATATAGTTGTTACACTTTTAACAAGTAATTTGGCTTTAGTTTTCAACAGACACAGGAATTGAGACAGCATACACATGATACTAGAACTTTCTATTTCTAGACTCATACATGCTAAGAAAAAACTATCACTCCTCATGAAACAGGGAATATGCTCCACTGCTTTACATGTCTTGTGAAATATTTGAACATTTAAAAGTCTCAAAATTCTGGTTCCATGAAGAACAGAAGTGCACTGATGAGTAAAATCTCTCTTTGCTGGGTAAAAAACTGGCTGAATGGCCAGGCCCAAATTGTTGTGGTGATTAGAGTCACAAGTGGTGTTTCCCAGGGCTCAGTACTGGGGCCAGTTTTTTTTAATATTATTATCAACGACCTGGACAAGGGGATCAAGTGCACCCTCAGTAAGTTTACAGGTGACACCAAGCTGGGAGGGAGTGTTGATTTGCCTGAGGGTAGGAAGGCTCTTCTTCAGATGGATCTGGACAAGCTGGATCAGTGGACTGAGGTCAATTGTATGAGGTTCAACAAGGCCAAGTGCAGGTCCCACACTTGGGTCACAACAACCCCATGGAACGCTACAGGCTTGGGGAAGAATGGCTGGAAAGCTGCCTGTCGGAAAAGAACCTGGGAGTGCTGGATGACAGCCACCTGAACATGAGCTGGCAGTGTGGCCAAGTGGCCAAGAAGGCCAATGGCATCCTGTCTTGTGTCAGAAATAGTGGGGCCAGCAGGACTAGGGCAGTGAGTGTACATTTGTATGCACCTCAAATACCGTGTTCAGTTTTGACCCCTCATTACAAGAAAGACATTGAGGTGCTGAAACGTGTCCAGAGAAGGGCAACAAAGCTTGTGAAGGGTCTAGAGAACAATTCCTATGAGGAGTTGCTGAGGCAACTTGGGTTGTTTAGCCTGAAGAAGACGAGGCTCAGGGGAAACCTTATCACTCTCTACAACTACTTGAAAGGAGGTTGTAGTGAAGTGGGTGTTGGTGTCTTGTCCCAAGAGACAAGTCATAGGACAAGAGGAAATGGCCTCAAGTTCTGCCAGGGGAGGTTTAGATTGGATATTAGGAAAAATTTCTTCACTGAAAGGGTTGTCAGGCATTGGATCACACTGCCCAGGGAAGTGGTTGAGTCACCATCCCTGGAGGTATTTAAGAGACATGTAGACAAAGTATTTAGGGACATGTTTTAGTGGTGGACTTGGCAGTGTTACGTTAATGGTTGGACCTGAAGATCTTAAAGGCCTTTTCCAACCTAAAAGTTTCTATGATTCCATGGAAATGGTTTGGTGTGGGGAAAAAATAATCCAAGCTAATGCGTTTTCAGTTTGGTTTTTGGAGTTTTGGGGGGGTTGGGAAGGAAGGGTGAGAATCTATTGCTTTATGTCTGTTAGAATTTATGATAAGAACTGTATTTCTAGGGAGAACTTTTTCAAATCAACCCTCTGCTATAGAAATAAGCCCTAAAATTGAAACAGTCTCTAGCTCTAACAGGAAAAAAACTCAAAGAGTATTATTTAAAATACATATTTGAAACAGAAATCAACTTATGTTTACAATAATTGAAGGGGGAGTGGAGCAAAATTAAACCTTTATTCTGTGTCAAACAAATGCTTATACAGATACAGTTGATCTGAAAGTACAACACCTATTGTGAGTTATAGAGGACTTTTAGGGATTTAATTATACACATGCAATTAAAAAGTTAAAAGAACTGCATAGTGGTCACGAATTGCCCCTTGCAAATAGCTACTAATCAGTCTATGAACAAATGTAATACTTCTAACTAATGTCTTGCATAGCCAAGAAGAAAGGAAGGATTAATGACATCATTACTTTCAAGTGTGTGTAATTTGATATAGGTGATATCTGAGCATTGAAGGTGTTTCAGTGTAAAGAATAGCTATGCAACTCACCCTACTGGTATCTTTTTGTTCACTGTTCTCCTTTTTTCACAATACCCTCTAATGATTTGATCCATTTAAATAGCTTTAAATCTTTTCTGTAACCAAATTGAATAAAAGGTAGTATGGCAGCATGTATTGTACTTTATATGCCAAACGATACTTGTTAAAATAATTTTTAGACTTTTGTATATTCTTGAGCATCAGCTACATTCTCTTATTCAATAAAATTTTTCATATTTTTCTTTATAAATGAAGTGGGGAGAGGAAGGCAGCATAATTCAAGGTCTACTCCATTATCTTCTGAATTTTATGATAGCCTGCAGGTTCCATTCAGTTCTTATTTGAAGTATCAAGATCTGTGTTGCAGTGCTGATAAATGTCTCTAAGAGAGTCATATCGGGACAGAGAAGTGGTGGTGTTAACCCAGTGTCCTGTGTCTCACAAGGGGAGTTAGCAGATGCATATAGAATATCGTAAGAAGTAGGTAAGGATAAAGCAATTATTTCCCCAGCATGCTATCCCAGCCTCTGAATATTAATAGCTTTGAGAGTACCATATTAGCCCCAGTCAGCAACTAAGCACCACCATCTGCTTCACCACCCCCTCCCCACAGTGGGATGAGGGATAGAGTCAGAGGAAAAAGATAAGACATCTCATGGGTTGAGATAAGAAGAGTTTAATAATTAAAAATAAATTAAATTTAAAAAATATATTAATATTACTATTCATAATAATCATAATTCTATGTAATGGAAACAAAGTTAATACTACTAATAGTTATAATAAGATGGAATGAAAAGGAAAACAACAACAACAAAAGATTGATACAACTGCTCAACACCCACTGACCAATGTGCAGCCAGTCTCTGAGAAGCAATGCCCCCTGGCCAACTTCCCCCAGCTTAAATACTGAGCATGACATCCTATGGCATGAAATATCCCTTTGGTCAGTTTGGGTCAGCTGTCGTGGCTCTGACTCCTGGGAACATAGCTGCAATACGAAAAACTGGAAATAATCCCTAATTTAATGTAAACATTGCTTGGCAAAACCAAAAACATCGGTGTTATCAACATTCTTCTCAGCGCAAATCCAAAACATAGCCTCATACTAGCTACCATGAAGCAATTAAGTCTATGCCAGCCCAAACCAGCATATTATATTAGGAAAGGTTATTTTATTTGATGTCTGTCCCCACAAATAATGCAACACCAGAATACATCCCTAGGCCCTAGCTCTTAGAATAGCTCACTCCCAGGCTATCATTTTGATGGAAATAACTAGTTTTCTTTCAGGCAAATCCAAGTTGATGTTTTGGAGATGTGCCTTTATAGACAAAACTGCAACATTTTTTCCTTCCTCTAGTATACGATGGAACTGTCCTAGGGTGTGATATGCCCTCACACAACCCTATTTTGTTTTCATGTCACATCATCAGCCCACACTCCCAACATTGTTATGTTTTTTCTGGTAGCTGAATCCAGGGGGTTGGAGGAGGGTAGGAAAAAAAAGTCTAAAAATTAAGTTATCTTGAAACCTGTGGAGTGTTAACTGCATCCTTGAGGAGGTTTGAGCCCAAGGACATTCACTATGGTTGCAACAATCCATTCAAGTGATGTCTAGTCCTGAACCATGTTAATGTAAGTTACTCTGCATTACTTGGTTCTGAGTGCCACAGCTCATTTCCTGCAGAGATCTCCTTTACCAGTATAGATGTAGCTTCCATGTTTAGTAGTCCCTGAAGATATTCTTCCACAAATTAGCCTAATGCATCTGCAAAATGCCAGCTGAAGACATAAAAAGAAAGGAAAAAAAAAAAAAAAAAAAAAAAAAAAGGCGAATTTTATTGAAACTATGTGATAGGTTATGTTAAAATATAAGGCAAAAAGTGAGGAGAAAAATTTTGAGTAGAGAACCAGACAGAAGTCCATACAAGAGATGCATTACCTTCTGTCTAACATGAGAAACTTTCATTGTACTCTGCAAGTTTTCTAGTTATCAAGTTTTTACTAGCTTGCTGGCTTTTCTGATTCAGCTTTGTTTGTTTACTGTTATGCTTTTTTTCCTTTTCTTCTCATTTCTCTTTGGGTTGAAGAGGTAGAATTCAGTAACACAAGCTAACCTCCAGCCATCACCTCTGAATGTCAAGTTGTGGAATACTACATCGTTAGAGTGAACAATTCAAATTCTTTCTTCTATTTAAAAACAATCCCAGAGATGTTTTTAACTGTAATTATTTTTAATTTTCACTGTAATTTAGTATAGATCAACTTTGTGTATATGTGAGATGATTCTTTAACCCAAAAGGAGGATATTATATGAACAGGCTTTATTACAACAGGATACAGCAAGATATTCTCCTGATATATATATATATGTTTTTAATCTTCAGCTCTGCTTTAATAGGTAATGGGCTCATACTACCATAGAATTATAGAACACTTCATGTTGGAAGGGATCTCCAGAGATCACCAATCCAGATTCCTGCTCCAAGCTATGAGACTAGAACTGTTTGCTCATGCCTTTCTCTAGTCAGGCTTTGAAAGCAATTTTGCTGGAGAACTTGTTCTAATGATTGATTATCCTAACACTGAAGAGGATTTTCTCTTCTGTTATGCCATTAGACTGTCACTGACTCCCACTAGTGTGTTTTCCTGGAAACTGAGGTGCAAGTTGTTTTAATTCGTGTGTGTCACAACAGAAACAAATACACGTTGCATAAAGTGTTAAATGGAAATTTGATTTTTTGTTTTAAATCTTTTATGTCTTTCAACAGGTTGTTTCTTAAAAGGCAGGTAGACATAAAGGAAGAAATGGATTGTAAAGATCATCATGTCTTCACTATATACGTATACATATGCATAGGAAAACACATATGCAATAGGGAAGAACTTGCATTACAGGCAGAAAGACTTTTACAGAGGTTTGAAAAGTATGCTAGAATTCACCTTCTGGGGTATGTTCATGCATATTGTTTTGGTCAATTGTTTTGGCAGCTTACTAAATAAACCTTACAATAAGGCTTTTAATGTATTTAATTAGCTAGAGGCCACCTTCTCATTCTGCATAGGATTTTATTTAACTACTTCATTAGTAGTTCTGCTTAAATGCCTGTTTACTTGGGTTGTCATTATGAAAAGAAATAATAATGTCTAAGTAGAAAGAAAAAAACCTATAAATGACTCACCCAAAGGCTTTTTCCTCTCTCATTACCACAGTCAACCTTTTCTCTGGTGAAGGATAGCTGTGTTCTGTTAAGGTGTGCAAATTACAATATATTTTATGCAAACGGCTTTGCCATTCATAGGCAAACACCAACAAACGATCTCACATTGGCATATTCTTGGTATGAAGAGAATATATGCAAAAAGTATAATCCTGAAAAAGCAGATTTTGATTCAGTTCTCTGCCCAGAAACTTCCTCTAAGACACAAAATGTGTGGGGTAGTTGAGTTGTAATGATGAGAAATATAACTTGAACATGATAAACATGAGTATCATTTTGCTTACATTAACACTTCTGAATCAAAACAAGTGTTTTTCAGAAAAAATATACAAAACATTAAAATTATCACTATTTACATAGGATGTAAAATTAGTATTAGGCAAGTAGGGCATTGTCATCTTCACAAACTCCTAATATGTCATAAAAAATCATCAAGTGTAAGATCAAAACCATAAAAAGTATAGGCAGATGGAGATATTTAAGCATGCTTTAAATAACTAATGAATACTCAAATTTTTATTATGAAACCCACAAAATCTCTGCTGTCTTAAAGCAGAAGATAATATTGAAATACTCTCTCAGGGGAATTCAAGGTAAGGCATTATAATGGTTTAACCCCACCTGGCAACTAAGCACCACACAGACACTTGCACACAGTGGAATGGGGGAGAGAATAGGAATGTTAAAAGTGAGAAATATTATGGGTAGAGACAAAGACAGTTTAATAGATAAAGTTAAATCTGCATGTGCAAGCAAATCCAGACAAGGAATTCATTCACTACAACCCATCAGCAGACAGGAGTTGAGCCATCTTCAGGAAAGCACAGCTCCATCACGCATAACGATTACTTGGGAAGACAAACGTCATCACGCTGAACATCCCCCCAGTTTTATTGTTCAGCATGACACCATATGGTATAGAATACCATACTTTGGCCAGTTTGTGTCAGCTGTCCCAGGTGTGCCCCCTCCCAGCTTCTCGTGATTCCCTCAGACTACTCACTGGTGGGGCAGAGTGAGAAGCTGAAAATTCCTTAAGTTAGGATTAACTTCTCAGCAACAGCTAAAACATCAGTGTGTTATCAATATTATTCTCATCCTATATCGACAACACAGTACTATCCCAGCTACTAGAAAGAAAATTAACTCTATCACATCCAAAACCAGGTGAGGTATTCATGAGAACAGAACCAGACCATTAAGTGACACAAAATTCAAGAGTAATTTACTAAGCAGGATGGAGGGTGGATATTTGTCTCCTAAGATTTCAGTTCTGTCGACTCAGGGGAATAGGACTCCCACTCCAACTGCTCAAGATGCCCAAGTCCTGATGGCAGCCTATTTACTCCTCAACCTCAATCTTCTACACAGTGGTGGATGCCTCTAGATGCATTCTTGCTTTGCCATGCTCAAGAGGATGTAATTTTTAGTTATGTATTGCTTCAGAGTTTAGATGGTGGTTATAATCCACTAATGACTTTATTAAACAGATCTCTTCAAGTTTCTCCATATCTAAAAGCCTTAAGTAATCATAATTTTGTTCATCTTCTCCTTCTGGCATCTTGCCCTAAATATATTACAGGGTTGAAAAGTTGTTAACAGTTCATCTGAGCTTCTTTAGGTTTATTTTCCCACATACTAAAACCTTTAGGGAGGGCAGACGCACTTCAGAACTTTCAGGCAGGGATGGCCCTCCAAGACAACTATCTGAACTTCCGTTGTCACCACAGAATATACCATAAACTTCTGATGAGCAGGAACTGGGGAGACACAATCAAAATAACTCTTTTTTTTTTTTTTAAACTGGCTTCCTCCCATAACAAATAGTTCCACAAAATACTTACCATATGTTGTTAGGTTTTACACGTATTCAAACTCCCAACTAAATACAAACTAAAACAACTCAAAATGTTAAAAAACTGTACATAAATTTCACATTTTAACAAATCCTAAAATATTTAATGCGATTTAAAATACAGTTTATGATTTCTAACCACTTGTCAAATTCAAAACAAGAAATCAAACAAGAAGAATATTCTCATGTTAAATGTTTTAAAATAACCCAGAGCTGTCAAATTAATAACATCTCTATTTCAGACACAAATATTTTATGTACAAAAAACTTAAATTTTTGCCAGTGACTTTGATTAAAATGAGTTGCATTTTACAGTGATGTCACTGAGCTGCCTAACTGTTGATGAGAAATTTTACAGCTTCTTATCTCTGGGTTGTGTCACTAACAGATCCAGAAATGTTGCACATTAGAAATAGCCTGTTTGATTGTATTAACTAGTTTCTGATAAATCCCTTCAAAAACATTTTTGAAATTTCACAGAATCCAAAAAAGACTATGGAAATGAAACAAGTTTTAACTATGAAGGACAAAAAGAACATTAAGCAAGAGACGTAACAAACTCTGAAACACTTATATTTTAATTACTTTCATCAAGAATCAAGAATTTATGGCCAGATAAATTTCTGGTGTCTGTAATGATCTGGAACAAAAGGCAGTATTCCATAGAAAATTCACTTTGTGTCAGGAGTTACAGACAAGAATAGTTGTACCAATTTAAGTACCACAGTGGCATAACATGAATTTTGTCCTGTTTAACATGACCTTCTGTATCACCTTCTCCCAATATGCACATCCAAATGTAATCTTACTTTATTGGTACAGTTTTCAAGTTCTAATACACAAGTACATATTTCAGACTTTGAGATTAATAGTAAAACTGTATCCATCAAGAAACATTTTTAAACATTTTAAACATTTTTAAAACACTGACTTTTTTTTTTTTTTTTTTAATGAACATATAACATGGTTTATCTGGGCAGGAATGTAGGTCATCTTTGGTGATAAGAGTTGCAAAGATTTAGGAAAACTTAATTAGTAACACTATTAATCATTTTACACACACTTTGGATAAAGATTCATTGTATGTGGTCATATTTCCATCTAAGAGAAAATAAAATGAAAATCAAACTTTCAGGGGCCTGGTTCATCCTTTTTAAAACATGAATCATTTACTTCAGAACTAAATGTCTGAGGTTTCTGATAGTCATTCCTATTAGCCACTGTAAGATTTCTCAACCTATATCAGCTAAACTTGAACTTACAAAGACTTTATTTGTATTACACAAATTCATTTCTCACATAGTGTTTAAGGTTTCTGAGACTGAATAAGTAGCTCAAAGATGAGTAAACCACTAGACCTAGACCTATGCCTAGACCTAGATCACTGCGGAGCTCTAGGAAGAGACCAGAATGGGCATTTCTCAGTATACTTGACTTATGAAACTCTTAAGCTATATAGGGCAGAAGTTTTACTTGAACCACTCGGAAGGGTTTCTTGTTATGAGTTTTTTGTTTTACTTTTTATTTATAATCATAGAATGTTTTGGGTTGGAAGGGACCTTAAAGATGAGCTAGTTCCAACTTCCCTGCCATGGGCAGTTCTAATCTTTGACTCCTTGCAAACTTTATCAGTCATGATTATTCTGAGTCGAGTTCATCGTTAAAATGTTAACCAGGAAAAAAAAGAAAGTCTTCTTTCCAATTCCCTGTTTGATGAATTCATTAAGACATATCAGTTTGGTAGTTTTTAGTTAATTTATACTATGTCATGTTGATTTTGTATTGTTCTAACTTCCTAATGAAAAATGATTCCCCAGTTCTAACAATGTAATTTCTCGTACATTTATCTTCAAAATTTGCAATGCAATTTCCCAAACCAATTTTAGCTTGAATTTCCCTATTTTTGCATGCAGAAAATGTACATGAATGATTACTCAGACCTAAGCTATCATTATCTTTTTCTTCTGTGATTAATTTGAAAAAAATCAAATAGCAAATTCCCTCCTCATGTTGAATACAATGAGTTCTGAGTTAATAAATTGCCATTTAAGATTGTGATCATGACAAGCAACTGGCAGAAGGACCTTTCAGTTTTTAACAACCATTTAGTCATCAGATACCACAGCTTTGCTTTTTCCCGTACATACAGAGGAAGTCCTAAATAATCTGTGTAACTGCAGCTCTAAGCCGGTATAAAATTTCTTTCTCTAAAGAATTACTACTGTTCTATCTTCTGCTTTGTCTGTTAGAACATTCAGCCCTAAAGACTCATAATTTGTTACTTGAAAACAGATGATGCCATTTTTATAGAAGTAAGTTCCTCCTCTTCTTCCTTGCATATGATGTTAACATTCCTGCCACACCAATCATCCCACCAGATATCAGTGCTTCTAAACGAATAATCCCAACTCCTCTTGTTTATCACCAGACTGCTGGTTTTAGCTAGAAGCAGTTTGGAGTATAGGGGGTTCTCTGCCCTGGGCTGATGGACACAGCAACTGCTGTGTTGTTCCACCCAGCTGCTCACTCTCTCCTCTCTCAGCAGGACAAGGGGATAAACTAACATGACAAAACTCATGGGTCAAACTAAAACAGGAAAGTTGCTTACTAATTGCAACTTCATAGACAACTTTTTATAGGTATTTCCTATTTGTCCTGGATTATTAATTGCATTTTTTGAACTGTTAAATTTCCTGTAAACACCATTGTCAGAATTTACAGTGACATTAATTTATAGTGACATGGAATTACCCTTTTTTCTCAGTTACTCAGAGTCCATTTATCTTTGCCGGTCTCCAGTTAGATCGAACACAACATTGTAGTTTTGATTTTGCATTTGTAAATTTTTTTCAGTTACTTGCTTTGATTGTTTGCTGTCAGTACATAGTTTCTTTCTTCATGGAATCAGAGCTAGCAGCATTTACTGAAGCCTGGGCAACCCAGACTCCTTTTCATCTCAGATGGTCTATGGTGTCTATATGTATTCCTTCTGCCTGAAAAAAAATCTTTCCTATGAGAAAAAACATGTATATTCTTCTTAAAATAAAAAGTATATTATAGCTTCAAGCAAGAAAAAAAATTGACCAATTCTAATTAAAATTGGAAGAGGTCTTGGTGATAACCTGGTTCAAATCCCTGCTCAAAATAATGCCTGTTTTGAACTCAGATGTGACTCTAGTTAGACCAGGTTCCTGAAGGCTTTGTGCAGGTAAGTTCTGAACATCTTCAAGAATGGAGATTTCACAACCTCTCTAGCCAAGCCTAAACCACTAGACAAGTTTTTCTCTATATCTAATGAAGATTTCCCTTCTGTAGTTTGTGTGAGTTGCCTCTTGCACTTTTGATTTTCACCTCCAGGAAGAGTCTATCTTCTTTGCAAAAACCCAGCAGACGGCTGAAGACAGCAATTAAGGCTGTCCCATAGACCTCTCTTCTTAAACCTGAACAGATCCAGTTCTCATTTTCTCTCAGCACATCAGACTCCAGACTCCTTCTCACCCTGAGGACCCTCTGCTGGCCTTCCTTCTGTTTTATGTCAATTTCCTTATACAAGAGATCTCAAAACTCTTTGAATAACAGATCCTTTATCAGCTACAATTATTGTTCCATTGCTAATCATCACAATACTGCATATACAGTTGTACCGAAGAAGAAAACTTCTCATATTCCCAGGTACTCCCCTGGTTTTTCCATGGATTTTTTTTTCACCAAAGGTCTGAGGAATATTCTTTTGTTTATTTGTTTGTGTCATGGTTTAACTCCAGCTAGCAAAATACCATGAAGCCGCTCTCACAAATCCCCCCTTCCCTCCTCCAGTGGAGGGGAAGAATTAGAGGAAAAAGAAATAAGGAAGCTCATAAAATTGAGGTAAGAACTATTTACTAATTAAATCTAAATCAATATATACAGATACTAATAATAATAAATACTTAAAATAGTAGAAAATAAAACATATAATACAATATATACAATATGATACAATTTCCCACCATCCACTGACCAATGCACACCCAGATGTTGAGTGATGAAAATCAGACCCAGAGAGCCCGAGAACCACAGCCTGAGAGAGATCGCAGCCCGAGAGCTGCAGCCCGAGGGCCAGAGCCCGGGAGCTAATGCAGCAGATTCCGAATGAACCCTATCAGTGATAGCGCGGCCAGGAACTCCAAACCCACCAGCTCCCACACGAATGAGCCAGTACAGGAATTAGCAAAGCAGCTAACACAGGAGGGTTAGCAATTTCCCCGGAGAGAGACGAGCAAGCGAGTAAGGGAGAGAGTAATGGGAAGAGTAATGGCTACCGGCTCCCCTTCCCCACCCAAGAGAGCCAGAACATGACGTACTATGGGATGAAATACTTCCTTGGTCAGTCTGGGTCAGCTACAGTATCCAAAGAGAACAAAAGACCTTGAATTCAGTACAGGCCATCCCCAGCACCAGCTGAGGCCTTATCACTGTTTTTCTTAGCAATTTCTTAGTAACCACAGTAAAGGGAGTTAACCCTTTCCTGACTGAACCCAGCACAGGTTGTTTGAAACGAAAGCTGTGAGTAATGGAGCATAAAGTGGTGGCCACAGAAAAAACAACACTCTAGTTTCATCAGCTGCCACAAGACAATCTATTTCAAACTTTGTGGGGGTCAATCAATATCCCCAAACTAAGGTGGTTACAAACACAATTGTGCTTCAATTGCTTTGTTTAAAAATGTTAGGAACATTAAATATTGTAAAAGTATGAAGAACAAAATCAATAGATAAATCTCTGATTTGTTAGCAAGTCCAGCCTCAGCCAGTGTTGTAAATGGCTGAGTCTTAATATTACATGGGAGGTAAAACTTGTAAACTACTTACAAGGCTAATTTAATGGTTCCTACCTATTTTGGCCCCATTCACAAATTCAGCTTTAATTTGTTACTAACTGTTCCATGATCATGGTCACAATAGAGTAATTTTTTTGTTTGGTTGGTTGTTTTTTTTTCCTGTTATGCCCCTCTACTCTGCTCTGGTGAGACCCAGCCTGGAGTAATGCATCCGGAGCAGTTGCTGTCCCCCAGCCAAATGCCCCTATTTTATATACTAACCATGATGTCTTATGGTACGGAATGTTCCTTTGGCCAGCTTGGGTCAGCCATCCCAACTATGGTCCCTCCCAGTTTCTTGTGCACTTCCTTGCTGGCAGAGCATGGGAAGCTGCAAAGTCCTTGACTTAGTATAAGCACTGCTTAGCAACAACTAAACATCAGTGTGTTACCACATTGCTCTTGTGCTAAATCCAAAACACAGCACTATACCACATGCTAAGAGGAAAAATAACTGTATCACAGCTGAAAACAGAACATACAGTAAATCAGGAAAATTATTTCTCTGATTTATATAGTGAGGATAGCAAATGTCTGTAATTTAGATATAAAAGAGGGAGTCATCTTGCCTAGATTTAGGTGTCTGCAATGCTGTCACTTCTCACTTCCAGAGCCCAGATGGATGCTCTCAAGACCCCATTGTCTAGTCTCCATAGACTATTATGGCACGTGCTGATACTCAGAAATTTGTGTTACATGCACTTTCAAAGAAATGTCTGTGTTTCAACTTCTTTTCATAGCTATTAAAGCACACAAGACCTACCAAATCAAAGTTCTTGTGCAGAACTGAGAAGCCTGAACTGATGTTCCGGAAAATCTTGCACCCTTATGTCTAAGAGTATGAAGAAGTTATGAAATTACAAGACTGAAGCAACAGATTCTAATAAATAGTACTAGTTACTTGATCAAGGATGGAAACAATGTAATTTGTAAACAGATTATGTCACACATATAGCTCAGTATCTGAATTTTAATTAAAATGCAAGTATTCATTAAATGCAGGTGTTTTGAGCACATAGTATTTCAAAAATAATACTTTGCTTCAAATACTTTGAATAAAAAGGTCAACATATCAAGTGAGTTACTGGCTGTAATGTTTTCTCCCTCAGAAAATTAAGGTTCTCTGCACATATTGTCCTACAGTTGGTTGAGGTGGTTATTACTCTAACCTCAACCAACAAAGGTAAACTCATTTCTTAGAATGACTGTCTTGGCAAAGACTTATTATATGAAATGTCCATAACTCAGTTCATATCACCTAAAATGGGTTAGCAGTGATCTTGTAACCAGCAGAGATAAGAGGATGATAACCTAAGTAAGTAGGAAAGGAATGGTCATGAGCAAATTAAGGCAAAATGGTAGCAATAATGTAGCTCTTCTGTCTATGGAAAAGGACATGTGAAAATGGAATAACACAAATGTACATGTTCAGCTGTTAATACAATTTACTTAGGATAAGTTGCATGAAAAGGGATACTGAGATACAAGCTTGTTCTCTACCACGTTAATCTTCAAGTTTGAGTTATACGGAATTATAAAGTTTTCTGAGGATAGCCTGAGATGGCTTTCTTGCAGTTTTGTACCAAGGCTGTGACATAATCCATCTTTCTACAGCAGAAGATCTGATGTACAAAATTCCTCTCATGTTGCATTGATAATAGATGTGTTATTGTTTGAAGCAAGAGCTCGGGTCAGAGTAATCGTGCTTCAATTGCATAACAGCAAAACATGTTAACTTTACGGTTATTGTTATATGCAAACTGCTTTTAACAATAAACTGAATTATACAATACTGATGGGGACAGAAGGGGAAAGTAATTTCCTCTTAAACTCCTGTTCATTTCCTGTGCACATAAGAACACAAAATTAAACCCTGATAGTGTGTACTGTAGAAGTAAAGGAGGACATCTGCAGATTTGAGACTGATTGATCACATTAGAATCAGATCAGCTATTCACAGGGTAAGTTAGGTATGCTTCTTTCAGTTTTTAGTACATCAGTAATTTTAGAGTCAGTATGCTCAATGAAAGTGGCAAAGATAAAAGTTGCAACAACAGAAGTTTGTCTGTTTTATAATTTTACACAATTGTTACTAAATTTAACTTTCAGTTGTTCATTTTTGAGCTCTGGATCATGAGGTTTTAAATTAAAATTATAAGGAGTGTAATTAAGCACTGGTAGAAGCAAATAAAAGAAAAAACATGACGGTTTTCCGTACTAAAGACACACTTGGGAATATTGTAGAGACAGCTGGACAATTTATCTGTCCCTTTGACGTGCTGATGATAAAAGCAATAATATACAATATAAAGCAAATTACTTGTTTATACAATTCTGAGTGTGCCAAAACCATCACCAGAATCACAATTAGCTTGCTAGCACCTTCCCTCACACCCAGTGTTATTGTATTTGTCTTTGAGTGATCACTGAACAAACAAATGCACCCTTTTGCATCTGTTCCTAATTTAACAGTTCTCATCTGAAAATCCTAGCTCGACAGGGAAACTATGGCTAGATCCAACAGTTATATTTAAGAGAGTAGAGTGAAAAAACCCCCCAACTTCCTGAGAACAAGGTATATACATGGAGATGAGCCTCATTAGTTTTTGTTAATATTAAAATCTTGTAATCCAGGCTTTAACTTATTTTTCTCTTAAAATGCAAGTAAAAAAATATTTCAAACAGAATAAGATTCACTTTTTCTGTTCAATTTATAAGGTAAAATTACTCATGGAGTTTAGCAAAAAATGTATTCACACTACAAGATTTAGAGTGACAATATATATTGTCTCTTAACACAATGTTTTCAGGTGCTAAATATAAAATAAAATAGAAATAAATTTATTTAAACTCTCCTTATGGAAATCAGGAACAACTAGAATGCTTGGAAGCTGACAAAAAGGTTGAATTAAAGAAAAAGAAGAAAAATGTTTAAAGATTTGTATGCTTATTACTATTCTCTATTAGAAATCAAAAATACAAGTAAGAAGAGGAGCTAGAATAGATGCAGTATAACCTGGGGACTGTACATATTTTTACAGCACACAGAGGAGCATGAACTCTACTCAGGGGGCGACTAGAAATTTGACATAGATAAGCCTGTATTGTGGCTGTGTTTTATTTTGCCTACTTTAGTACATCAAAGCTAAGAGATAAGCTGCTCTAAGAGGGAATCTATTGTGTCTTAATATAAAGATGAACCTTAATTAGTTATCTAGCCTACCTCTTGAGACTAAGCATTCAACTCCTGAATGATAAAGGTTACGTGAGAAAATGTCAACCCTATGTCTGCTCCTTTAAGGAATAACAAAATAGGCACAACAGAGATTAATACTGATAAAGAAGGGATTGTTCTTTTTGCCAGCCCGTATGTGCAAAGGAAGTCTGATCTAGTTTTCACTCATGCAAAATATTAGCAGTGGGTTTACCCTACACCCTTAGAAAATGCCAATATTTTGTCTGAAAGAGGCACTGGGTTTTTTTTGAAACGTTGATGCGAAATGCAAAAGTCATATTGGATATTCACTGTCAGGGTACTTTTTAGAACACTCATAATTACAGCTATCCAAAGAAGTATTGAAAATTCTCTTTTAAGGGACTGTTGTAAGTAGAAATAATTTGCCAAAGAGGTAATTGTAAGAAAGTTAGAAAATATTACACATCATGTCTTTTGTGGTAATATCCAGTGCATTCCATAATGCACCCCACTGTCATATTATTTTCAACATAGCACAGTGATCTTTTTACAGAATATTTGGACATATTAACTATAATGGTTGAAACTCCTTTGTCCTAGGGATCACTAATATGAAATACGAAGGTAGAGGTGAATGAAAGCATTTATTCTGAAAACTCGACAAAGTCTAAATTTTTATATACAGACCAAAATTTCCATAAATTTTCATTTTTAAATGGTAAATTGGTGGATTTACAACTAAAATTTCTGTGAAAAAAATTTTTTCCTGAAATGTGTTCCATTGTAAACAATATAACAACATATTTTTTTATAATTCTAACCCAAGTGTCATTCAAGACCAGCTTCAGTTTGAGGTAAAGGATTACAGAAGGAAAGGGTCTTTGAAATATCAAATATGCAGAGATTATATTTGCTGATAGAAATCAAAGACAAAATTTATTAATTTTGAGGACAAAATTTTAAATAGATTTGTTTTTATGTCACCCCTTTCCCCCAAGACACTGTGACACAGTAAAACCTTTTTTGTAAATCCCTTGCATCTCCACAGTTTCCACTGAAGACGGGTGAGGTCAATAGGAAGAAAGATCTGATTCACGTCAAGCTTTTTGCTACTCACAACTCACAACTGAGGTCAAAGAGAAAAAAATTAATTGTGATCATGTGTACATAATAATTACCATAATGTAATAAATTAAAGCTTTCCCTAATGTCTCAAAACAAACACTTAAAGCAAACTGTTCACTTGGTACTAACCTTTCCACTATATTAAGTATCTGTCTCCTGAGACATGAATTTTGTGCATATCCTTCACTTTCTTACACAGATTTTATACTAGAGAAGCCAGTAAAATGGCACTGATTTTATATAACTGAGAGTTATAAATTTAGCCTATTTACTTCTTTGGAGGAACTTTGAGAGTGTAATATGAAATTTTTAATTGTTAATTTGGGTTTAAAAATATAACTTTAAAAGACACATGAAGTCTCTGATCGTTGTAAAGAATGAATCATTTAAAAGGAGTCAGTGGCAAGTTTGGAGAAAATGTTTAAAATTACATTTTCTGAGTTGGGGGTGTCTGTGGAGAAAATGTCTCCAGACCTTTGTAGGGCATGTTATTTGAATTGGATTCCACAGAGGTAACAATTTGGTCTTACAATTCCAGCAGAATTTAGAATAAACAATAAGGTTTATTGGTGAATTTTAAAGATAAAGTCAAAAGGTTATTAAATCCAGTTGAGTCTATGTCATTTAACAGGTAAGCAGTGAAAAGTACAGGGTGTTTTTTTCATCTTTTCAAAACCAGACGGAAATCTGATGCAATGCAGATGAGAAGGTATGATAAATGTCAAAATCAGATTTTGGAATGTGGAAGAAAAACTTGAAGTACAAAACCAGCTGGACACACACCGGCCTGTGGAAATTTATTGATTATTTTCTACCTGCTACTATAGTGTATGCAGAATTAAGGAATGTTGTATAGATCTAAAGAATATGAAGGGTAATTATTTTAGCTCTAGAACGTAAGTAATTGGGGATTCTGTGATTTACAGGCAACTAGATTACAGGCTATTGAGCGGAAAATCCATAACTGCATCAAAAGGAATAGTCAAGGTATACATCATACAGCTCTAAAATTGTCCAATGACAAGATGTCTAGTATAATTTTCTTATATTTATAAATATATTTTTCTTAATTTATAAAAGACTTTTATACAAATGTAAGAGACAAATATCACATGAACTGAACACATCATACGTATAACAGTGTTAAAAGACATTTTGAGATTATAGAAGAGGTAATTAACCACTCAAAAAGTATACATAATAGAGTGAACACTATACAGAAGAAACTTGCTAAATATGTACACAGAGATGTGGTAGAACACGCTCTTTGGATTTGGACAATTGGAATCTGCTGTGTACTGCTTGGTCATCACTGTAGTTTGTTTACCTCTACATGGACAAAGCTATCTGCTCCAAGGGAATGATCATTCAGCTCCAGACCAAATGCCAAAGAATAGTTTTATGCCTGCAATACTTGGCTATTTCTGGAGTCAACTGGCTACAGCCATAGAGACATGATGTCTGTGATGCTCAGATACCATTACTTTTTTCTTTTTTGTTATGTTCAGAGTGCCTAAAATAATGAGGAATCTGTCACAGACCACCCTTGTTGTGTATTATACTATGATATATCTGTTGTCTCAGATTGTTGAGGTTGCTTGAGAGTCTTCCAGTATTCAACAGCTGCTTGGATGATCTTGAAGAACTGATAAGGTGAAATAGTCAAACTAGTATGGTTTCATCCATATTGACCATAGGGAAAGATTTCTGTGGGAATTATTCCCAGAATTACAAAAGTTTTGTCTCAGGAAGAAAAACCTGAGAAAACTAACGAAGTACGTGAATGACCAGGGAACTGGGGCCCAGGACTAAGCTGGGTTCTGGTGACATAAGGACATGAGAGGAGCTACGGTATTTGACAGTGTGCCATTACACCACTGCAATGACTAACAGACACTCCAGTGCTCTTACAAAGTAACTCCTAAATAAAACCTGTAGCGATTTCTGTTTCGAAAGTGTTCAAGAGTGAATGTAGCTGGTTCATGGAGGAGATAATTTTATTAGAAACCTTTTTTTTTTCTTTTTTTTTTCTGGCAGCCAATTCTTGCTAAAGAAAGAATAGCTTCACCTTGTAGACTTCTTGGGGTGGAGACTTCATAGACGGAGGCTTCATACAGACTTCTTACCAGTATCTCAGAGCCTAAGTCATATGTTCAATGCCCTGTGACTTAGATGAAGACGACTTTTCCTGATCTCAGGAAAAAATTTAGAGTGTTCTATTATGCTAATTGCCTTTTCAATTTTGTAAATATTTTCATGAATAAGATTATAAATTAAGGCTTTAAGTTTAATGTAGGCCAAAAAGAAAACTAAAAGGAAAACAATTAAATTAAATAATGCCAAGCAAGAGGCTTCAGAGAACAAAACCAAACCAAAACAAAAGCAAACAAAATAAATACCCTCTTAACTCGAACAGCTCAAAGTGACCATAGAACAAAACCAGACTGGCTTACTTTGTAAGGAATAGAAAATAGGCTACAGTAGGTCCAGTCTGCCTCAGAGCAAGGTGACATACTAACACATCCAATTTTTGTATCTGTAATAATGCAGCTTTATACCAGCAATAAATGCTAAAATAAGAGCTCTGCTTGGAGGGGTGTTCCTTTGACACTGAATTTCTCTGGCACTCTGTGATAAGGCTCCCACATGCAGGTGCAATGAGACTCACTTTTTCACACTTCTGTATCTGAAACTTGTCCAAGATTTAGCTTACTAAGCTAGGCACCTATTAGTTTCCTTAAGACTTAAAACATTTAAGAATTTTAAAATTAAGACTCTTAATAATTAAGATTTAATTTTCATGCTGCTCAACCAATAGCCAAGAATGTCACTGTATCTTAGAAAGCATACAAATCTCAGAAATTGTCAATGGTACTCATATTCATACTAATAGTGTGACAATTACCTCTATGTTAACACCTAATAATGGTTATTTAGTGCAATACAGTTAAGGAAACAGTACTGTTACGCTTGATCAGTTCTGGACCAGCGGCTTTGGTGTTTTGTTTTCCCCCCTTTCTTTAGCAATGTTCATATGTCTTTGGGGTTGAGCTCAGTATTTCTGAAGGAGCTAAGCATTTTGATATCATCTGCTCTTAGCATCTAGACTGGTACCAAGTCAAAGCGTCCAAATTTTCACTACACTGTAGCACATTAGAAACAGAATTCTACTGAGTAATCTAAAAACTGTGTCTAATTAGAGACACAAAATTACGGAGGACAAAACCAAACAAATAACATTAGGTTTTCACAGAATATCTTATTCTTCTTCTATGTTTTTGGAATGTAAAACTTTTTAAGATCGTTGAAGGATTCCACTTTTCAGGTTTTTGCCATTCAGCACATACAGATCCAATGAGGCACATAGCCTTTTAGTCATATCTTTCTGAAGATATTTTAGCTAGTACTTAGTAGTTTCT
Organism: Rhynochetos jubatus; assembly: GCA_027574665.1. Lineage (NCBI taxonomy): Eukaryota > Metazoa > Chordata > Aves > Eurypygiformes > Rhynochetidae > Rhynochetos > Rhynochetos jubatus. Next base: position 19,287,614 of record CM050652.1, read on the forward strand.
TTATAATGAAATCAATACATTCTACTATTTGGGTCCATGTGGTCTGACAAACTGCCAGTTGCCTCATTAACACTTAATACAACAAAAATACAAGTAAAATTCCTCTGGAACATCTTCTAAACTAGGATAGGATATGAACTCTAAGGAAAAGACAATTCAGTAATCTAAAGCATTTTATTCTGAAAGTATTTCTTAGCAGTGATTCATTTTATATAAAATGTTCCAGATGGAAAAGAAATCACTGGACAAATTTAAGCATCTTTAGACATAAAAGCCCATATGAAGTTACGTGGGCAGTAGATAAGTGATATATATACACAGGCATTCTTGTCACTTCTGATACCAACATGACAAGAAATTAATTTGCTTTTGCTGTGGCTGTTGTTAAAAGTCTTTAAGTCTATTCAAGACCTGGACCTGCACGAAGCTCAAGGTTCAACCCCACGAGGTTCAAGAAGGCCAAGTGCAAGGTCTTGCACATGGGTCAGAGCAAGCCCCAGTATCAGTTGATATGGGGGGAATGAAGGGACTGGGAGCAGAGAAGGACTTGGGGGTAATGGTAGATGAGAAGGTGGACAGGACCTGGAAATATGCGCTGGCAGCCCAGAAAGCCAGCCGTATGCTGGGCTGCATCAAAAGAAGCTTGGGCAGCAGTTCAAAGGAGGGGATTCTCCCCCTCTACTCTGCTTTGGTGAGACCCCACCTGGAGTGCTGCACCCAGCTCTGGAGTCCTCAGCACAGGAAAGACACGAATCTTTTGGAGAGGGTCCAGAGGAGGGACACAAAAGCCATCAGAAGGAGGGCACATCTCTGCTATGAGGAAAGGCTGAGAGAGCTGGGTTTGTTCAGCCTGAAGAAGAGAAGGCTTCAGGGGGACTTTATTGCAGCTTTCCAGTACTTAAAGGGGGCTTAATAAGAAATATGGGGACACACTTTTTAGCAGGGCCTGTAGCAATAGTATGTGGGATAATGGTTTTACACCAAAAAAGGGTAGACTAAGATCAGATATAAGGAATAAATTTTTTTACAGTGAGGGTGTTGACACACTGGATAGGTTCCAAAGAGGTGGTAGATGGCCCATCCATGGAAACATTCAAGGTCAGATTGGAGGGAGAAAGAAACTTGATCTAGTTAATGATATCCCTGCTCATTGCAGGGGGATTGGACTAGATGACCTTTAAAGGACCCTTACAGTTCAAACTATTCTATGGTTCTATGATTTAGTGAGGATATCTTCATTTCATATATGAGCCATTTAGAGGGACAGTGCTTTAAGACCACTCTGATTTCATTTTATTGCAAGGAACTACATTAACTTAATCCATTTTGGGATGGAAAATAATTTTAGAAAACAATAAAATGTACTTTTTAAAATTTGAATAACAATTACTGGCCAATTCAGTATATGAATTAATATATCCATAATTTTAGTTAGTTTTAGAATTTTTCTTGATCTACAAAGGAGATCCTTAAAAGAGAAACAAAGTGCCATCAAGTTATGCTTCATTATCACTTCATTCTAGAATTTCACATTCTATTATCCCAGCCATCCAAAGACTGAAGGTGGTTTGTTTGTGGGGCTTTTTTTCAGATTTGTAAAGGTTTATTCTTTACCTAGTGAAGAATTCACTAATTTACAAAGTCATTACTAAGTTTTAATGCTTCAGAAACAAATTATCAATTGTCTGGATATATTTTTTTCATTATCTTTCCCTTATATGGTTTATAATTTATTTGGTATAGTACATGAAACTTTCACAGAATTCCTTATGTGCAAATCTTTCTTTTTATTACAGTATTGCACTTTGTGACCTCCATTTTCATATTTATTTAATAGAAAAATAGAATATGAACAGCATGTTTGCTTTCTCATGTTTTTCTCATTTCTCATGTTTTTCAATATTTTCCACAACAATTTAACTGCAGATAGACTAAATCAACAGACACTTTAAAAATGCAGAAAGTCAATGGTCAAATCCTATAAAATAGGCCTGTAATTTATACATGTTATATGTATGGTCTCTGAAGTGAAAACCAGCTTCAGTTAGCTTTCCAGTACAGCCAAAACCATTCCTTACCTTTAACATAATAAGGGACACTTAACCACCAAACTCCCTGCACAATGCCTAAGGTTTGACAGGAATCTCTAAGGCCATGAGCAGTCCAGGAGCTAAGAGGGGAAGAAATGCACCAACACACATCATTGAAGTAATTTTCTTTATGCTGTATTGTATTAGCATTTTAAATTTGTTTAAATGTTCACGCTAGATTTTCACTGATGACTACTATATTTACTGCCTGAACCTATTCAAGTAATTACCTATTTAGCTGACTAAAAGCAAAATTTCTTAGGCCTTTTCTGCTTTCCTTTTTTTCTATGTGAAATTTCAAAGCCTTATTACCTTAACTTTGAAAATCTATTTTGGCTAACTTCTCAATTCTATTCTTTTTTCCCACAGGTTTTCAGGTATCTCACTCCTGCACATAGTCATGTTCACGGCCCCAGAAATTCAATCGGGTAAACTAATAAGCACTGATGTTGCCCTGTAAAATCACTTTCTTTTTTCTTTTTCTTTTTTCCCTCACCTAACTCTAGCAGATGTAATATATTCATCAATGCCTTTGGGGAATGCAATATTGATCTTTTGAGGTTTTCTTTTTCATGTGATCCTGTACAGAGTATGAATTCAAAATTCAGTTTCTTGTCATAACATTTGCATTTGCTCTTCCAAGATGCACATGATTACATTATAGGCCATCCCGGTAAGCAAATCACTATTACTACTTTCTAAAATATTTATTACCACTGAAGGGTCACTACCTTCCTTGTGTCCATTGGTAATGATAACACTGACAACACTTTGTAATTGCCCTTTCAAATAACATTCATAAAATGTAGGTGATTCTAAAGTATGATTCATTGTTTCAGGATAATCATCTCAAATATGAACATACAAATATAGCAAAGAAGAAATATTGTGAGACAACAACTCCAATACCTTGGTCTTCGGAGGAGTTCACAAATGCTTGAAAGAACTAAGTGGTTGGTTTGTTGCCCTTATATAAAATACTGTTATGACTTCTATGACTCAACTTCTCCAACATTATCATTCATATAAATGACTGAGGAAAAGCTGGCTTCAGACATTTTTTCAGTATCGTGTTTCTATTTTTCAGGTTCCACTCCTGAATTTTGATTCCTATCAGCTGAACCTTTTTTCCACATGGAGGAAAGACTTTCTGAGCATTTAGAGAAATCTAAGTGGCAGGAACTCTATAAATCACCAATCACTGATAGGATTGTTGGAGGTCTGCAGATCCTGATACCCCTATAGTTGTTACTAAAAACCTGCTTCTGTCATATTTTCAGAGCCACAGAAAATTATATTTAGTGTGATGAGGCAGCAGTGCAGTTGCAAAGATTGAGGTGATAGATGTTCCTTATTGATAAAGATTAAGATAAAAATTAGAAGGAAAACTTTGTTTAGGAAGCTGGAAATGATTTATTATTACACGTAATCTGAGTACACAATGTCTGCTTATTTGTAATTTTTGGAATGAAATAGAAACATCACAGATGCCCAAAATAACTAAGAATGCTTAACATTTTTCAAGAGAAAAAGGATTAACAAGAACTGCTCATTTCTATTTTTAGTATACTGTGCTGGATAACCTGTTTAAAAGCTCATTGAGGAGACTGAAAATTGAAGACCCTTTGGTAGAGCTAGAACTGTGTCTTTAGAGGCTGTATGTATTTTGTTCTCCTTGAATGGACAGTATTCCTAGTTATTTCAGCACTAAAACATTCTTACCCAAATATCATAAAGAACAAAGCTGGAGAAAAGTTCTTTATTGCTCCAAGTCCCTGCAAAACCCAGACCGCACCCCAACTGTCGATAGTCCATTTTTCTATGACAGCAATTTTGAAGAGTTAAAGTTCCATTATGAGAAAGACATGGCATGTTATACTTCAGGATATCATCAGGTGAGTGGGTGCAAGTTTTCCACAGAAGACTGGCTTACTGGATGAATCAGAAACATATAAATCTCCTAGTCAAGTGTTTTATACATTAATCCTATTCATAAGCTTTTTTAAACCACAAAAAAACCAACTTCTGCTTATCACTTCTGAATTTCTGCATAACACAGGACACACAACACAGAACTGCAACATTCACATGAGAAATTCACTTAGCAATGACAGGATTTTCTAGCCTGTCCACACTGACATCTGGATCTGTTTTTCTATGGGACCAGTCTATAGTTTGCCAGGTTAGAAAAAAGCAAGTTTTGAGGAATGACTAAGGTAGTAAACATTTAACTCCAATAAATCTTTCTTACTTAGTAACGGGACCTCCAAGATCATAATGATTCATAAAGCACTTCTGAGTGTTCGGTTTAATTTTCTTAATCAGAGCTTATTATTTTTATTAAACCGAGAAGAACAACTTTGGAATTGTTTCCATTGACATGAATGTAATAAAAAGGTGGTAGTTAGGAGTGGAAAGGTAAATTGATCAGCTCAAGCTTACTCTGCATTAAAATAAAACTATTGCCTGCAGCAATATTTTTAATGTTTTGAACACTCAAAAATGTTTTCATTACAGAACAAGAGCTCCTCATCCAAAAAGCTATTACAGCTCCAGTCTCTCTGTCAGAATGATCTCCCTTTTAAAGAGCTTATATTTGCCTGTTTCAAAGATGGAGTAATTTCTGGTCTTACGTGGGAACAGATATTTCTATTCCCACAGAAATCAGACTATCCCTTGGTTTCTCTAACACATCAGATTTCTTCAGTGCTTTAGAACACCAGCATCATGACCAAACAAAAGACCTCTTTTAGGCAACAAAAAGCTGATATATATTAACAAATTTCTTCACTGTGTCTGAGCTCCAATACTTTATCTACAGTCTCCTACTTTTTCTTATTTAATGAAGGTTTGTAGATGCTTTGGTTTCTTCTTAATTTGTAGTTTCATGCTTTCTTCCTCTTCACCTGACACAGGTGAGAGAGGAGTGAGACAACTGTCCTGGACGAGGAATGGTTTTATGTTTTCTGTCCCAATTAATTGGGAAACCTACATGATATGAAGCCAAACATCCTTGACTGTTCTTTTAACACACTGTATTTCTTAGACTCTCACACTTCAAGGACAGAGGACAGTTGGATCTGTTATGGTACCGAAATGTCAATACACCATGTGACAATGCAGAGATAAGCTTCCTTAGCTCATTTTCCCTTTGAAGAGGGAAGGGGTGATTACTTTCTTCACATGCACACTGTCCATAATGTCACCAAATAAATTTATGAGTGTGTCAATGACTTAATTATTGTTTGTCTTTCAATATTTTTATATTATCAGGAAATAACTTAAGCTTTACAACTGGTGATTATTGAGCTCACATATTTTCTTTTTCTGAAAATAAATAGTTTTTAATTTTGTTTCTTTAAAAAAAAAAACTTGACCTCTTAAAATAGACAGTACTATAGTACATTTATTACCTAATTAAAAAACAAGACAGTAATTCCATAAATATTTTCTTTATTCCAGAGGCCTTCTGTATGTTTTCTATAATGAGATTTGATAATGAGTCTCATTCCCAGTGGCTGTTATTATTGCTCACTGGTGCAAAATTAGACCCTTTTCTCACCCTCCTTCCTCTTCTCTACTTCTCAGCTCTTTCCATTCCAAATACAAGTATTCATCCTGCAATGAGCCATGAGCAGCTGGATACCTAGAATTAGATGGAAAACACATTACAATTGTATGAGTTGTCAAAGAGAAAGAAAAGCCAGCACCTATGCAGCTCATTGCTAGGTCGTGGTTATTATAAATCTCAACTGTTGGCTGCTGGTTTCCTATCATCAACATGATCCTTCTTTCTCCTTCTACCCTCTGATAGCTGTTTCATGCAATGTGATAGATAAGTCTTTTTCATTTCTCCATTAATTTAAATTATGTAGGAAACACTGAAAAGAAAATAATTTCTACCCTCTTCATGGGTCTTACATATACATCTTATATATTTGCTGCTGCCTTTGTGTTTTTTTCCCACAGCTGAGTGTTTTTCTTTAACAATTGACAAAAAACATTAAATGTACAGTATACAGAGCTTGTGAAGTATAGAATTTGCCTTTCATTATAAAGCCACAGTATCAGTAAAATATACTTCTCTTTTGCTACTGAAGATTCATAATGAAAAGCGGTACAAAAAAAGAAGTTTTTGTAAAAATTGGAAGGAAAATGGAACAGTGACAGAATTTGGGATTTTTGATCCTGGAAGAATAAAATCTAGAAGTAAATTGGTAGATAGCACAGCATATATAACAGGGTAGGAGAGAAACATATGACAAAATGCATATATTAATAATACCTGGGTAGCTGGCTGACAAAGGGTACAAGGAAATCCAGATAGGATTTTCCGTAGTAATCAAAATAAGTTCAGTTTCACTGAGAAGCTTTATAATTAAGAGAGGCAAGGCGAGATGGAGTGGGGCAGGGCAGAGAGGAGAAGGGAGGAGAGGAGAGAACTTAGGAATTGACAGGTGAACTCCTAGGCTAATGTTTCGGCCTCATCTCAACAGCAAGCTGTCTAAAAAAAATACATAAATCTCTGTTTAGGTTTTATTGTCCAAAATTTTAATACGTCTTTTCAATGTATTATTAATTCTTTGTCTTAAACCTTTCTATATAGTAGCAAGTGTTAAGCTTTACATTTGTGGAGATTAATTAAAATAGAGTCAAATGTAAAGAAATAATTTTCTATGGATTTTATTTAATAACATTGTTATTAGACATGAACTTGAAAAGTAAAACATGAAACATGAAGATTTTCTAGCTGTTTGTGTTGCAGATATCACCCACACCAGGAAGCTGTGAAGAGAAGATTTTCAGTGTCAAAGGACAATCAGGATATAAACTGAATGTCCATAGTAAATATTTTCATTGGTTTTTTTCTACATGTGGTAAATAATTATTCCAACATCTTTCACTCGATTTGGAGAAAACTCTGAGTTTGTTGTTAACTTGCTGATGATATTTATGTTTCTTTAATTTTTTTTTTTTTTAAGTTATGACACTGAAATATACCACATTATGCAAGCTAACTTAAATTTGAATAGTTTGCATTTCTTGTGTTAGGTGACCGTTTCTTGACACGACAGACAGAAACAGTTGTGTTATCATGAATTTGAATATATATGAACATCTAATATTGGAAAAGAAATTTAAGCAGAAGAGAGGTACAGAAAAGACAAACAAAAATGGCTTCAATAGTGAAAACGCTTATAATGGAAAAATGGAAATTCAAAACCAGAAATTAAAATACAAATTCAAGAGAAAAAAGGTAAAAGAATATTCAGTTTTCACACTAATTCTGAGATTTAAAAAATATATATAGGAAGTTGCTTTTGGTCACTGTGATACCAAGAATTGTTATTTCTGAAGTTACAGACACAATCAGAAGAAGCAACAAAACTTTACTTCAGTCACATCTTTCTTTTTTTTTTTTTTTCCGAAATAAGACAAGACTTAAATTACTTCAGACAGCTTGGACACAGACAAATAAATCACGCACTGTATGATCTGCAGAACACTTACATTCAGGATGTTTTTTACATAGATTTTTGTTGATCAAGACCTGGTAACTAACGTTAATCTTTGGATGCTACCTGATAATGAGAAGACAAGTTTTAAATTAAAAACACAATGTTACTACTGACCTAAAAAGGAAACAAATCACTGACAGTTGTATTAGGCAACGGAATAGTTTCTGTTTTCAAGAGAATAAACTTAGAAATATCTGCCAGGGTGGCTGAAGCAGATGAAAATACTTGTTCCATCTGATTCTACAAGTATGACCTTTTAATGGAAAGGCTGTGAGAAAGACATAGACGAAATACACCTTTCCTTGACACATTACCCTCCATACTGACACTTGTTGTCAATTATACTGTCAAGATACCTGATAAGGTAGTGGGGGTAGTTAGACGGTGAAGAATGGGGACGGATAGCAATGGACACAGAGCAAAGCAACATTCAAGTTTCCTTTACCTACTTCTTAAATGTTCAAGCTTCGTTTCACTTAAGGAACAAGTAAAGACAGATAAATTATATTGCAAGGAATATTTTTTAGTTGTTTAAGATTATAATTTCTGATGAAGTTTCTCAAAGGTTTGGGCTTTCAGTTTGTTCATTTGTTGGTTTATCCTTGTCTTTTTCTCCAGATGTCAGAAATCTTCTGTACGCTAGACAGAACACCATTAGGCTGGCTACTATGCTCCTGAAGAGGTGCCAAACAGGTAGCTGTTAACAGATTTAGGTCTTGAATGGGCCTAAAGTAGGAGAGTTATCTGTCTCAGGCAAGCTTGATCTCTCTTGTGTACCCAGTATTCGTGATACAATTAATGGGAAGACATTTGGAAACAGAGTATGACAGAAGGAAATGAACGGAAGAGAAGAGGTAAGAGACATTACATTATCTTTAAGCAGTGCTTGACTGTGTAAGCATTGTGTTTTCTTCATTGCAATGCAAAAATGATTCCATTGCTTAGACATCTGTGGTGAAATTCATTGTATAGCAAAAGAGGAGAACCCCAACAAACAGAGCATTGTATCAGTTAAGGATAGGCTTTCAGGCACTGCTTTCCTGAGCAAGTCTTAATGGTTCTCCGTCCTTTAAAGGTCATAGTTAAACAGGTTGTGCTAAACTATTGACTAGCACAGACCCAGTAGCCTCAGCTAGAAGAAAAAAAATATTATGTAGTATCTTGCCTCATGCACCAGTTGCTGCTTCACAGATTTAATACAGTTTGAGCATTTACTTTAGTTTGACAAACTAGGAAGAGAGTTTTATTTTGCAGTTAGGTTTATCATCCAAGCTTGCATGACAAATGCCAGAAAATCCTTTATCCTTACAGTAGCCTACAGTACTACCTCACTCCTTTCAGAAAAAAACACGATTTTTCTCTAAAAATGTAGCTGCTATTTTGATCTGCCTGTTTGAGGCTTCTGGAGGAAAAGCACACAGAACTTACAAGCCTAGAACAGACCTCAGTCGTTAGCAAAGCATCACAAAATAGCACACTCATTGATACGCTGATCACATTCCTTTAAAATTATTGCTGTGCTTGCCCAGTTCCCTTAGAACTGTAGAGATTTATGAATACACATTGAAAAGAAACAATGGACTTCGTTTCACAGTTTTATTTCCTCCAGATTCTGACACACATCCTTCTGTGTTTCCATGTACAAACTTCGGCCTGAGAAAGCTTTTATTTTTCGCTTCTTTTTTTAATCCAAGACAAGTAAATTTAAGTTGTTTTCAGCCGAATACTTGTCAGTGTACTGAATTTCTCTGATGCACTTTTATGAGATAGTTCTTTTAAATTCCAATTATATTTTAGGAAAAATGGGTTAATTTCCTAATCCTCATAATGCCCCACGCTTGGACAAGATGACATTTTGGTTCTCTTAAGATTTGTATTAATTTTTGCAAAGTATCTAGGGAAGGCATGTTTCCTGTGCATGATAATTTTTAATCTATCTTGCTATTACACTAAGAAGATTTACTAATTGTAATGCTCCCTAGGCAGATCCCCTATTGCTGTTCTCACCTTCACAATAGATCTAGAAAGGGACAGATAGAATCATAGGATCATATAATGGTTTGGGTTGTAAGGGACCTTAAAGATCATCTAGTTCCTATTTTCAAATGTATCACAATAACTTAGGGATCTATAACTCCATTTTCAGTCGCTACACAGGATCCTAAAAATTTAGGGGATTTAGGGAACCAAAGGGATATTTCATTCCATAAAACGCCATGCTTAGTATATAAATTGGGGGTAGGCCAGAGGGGCATGTTGGTTAGTTGGTTGTTTTCCTCATTTGTGTGGTTGCTCATGGGGCTCACTCAGACTCTGCTGTGGTCACTCTCAGGCTCTGACTCTCGTTACTCAGGACCTGGCTGGGTATCAGTTGGCAGGTGGCAAGTAATTATATGATTTTTTTTTCCATTATTTGAATTACATATTATTAGTAGTATTGTTAATATTATTAGTTTCACTACTTCAAAAATTTATATTAAATTATGAAATTCTTCTTATTTTAACCCACAAGTTTCCTTGTATTTTCCTTCAAATTTCCACTGGAGATGAGGGGAGGTGAGTAAGCAGCTGTGTGGTACTTTGTTGCTGGCTGAGATTAAACCACGACACCTAGGTATTTTTACAATGGGATTTTGAATCCTGTATTTAAACATATTTATTCTTATGAGCAATTCTGAAATCTGAATAAAAGTTCTTCCACTGACTTCAATAAAATCAGTATTTACTTTAAAAAAAAAAATCTTGATTTTTTATATAGGACTTTCTGATAAGTTCTGAGGTTGCTTTCTTTTTTTCAATAAAGTTGAAGAAATCAACATCTTATTAAATTAGAAGATATTCAACATTAAAAGAATCACAAATAATCTTTGAGAGCTTTGGTTTTACTCTTAATCTGATCCATTACTTAAATACGCACACATGCATGAGTTCGCACACACAATTTACAATTAGGATTTAATTCTGCTCATGGTGGCTGCACAGCAATATGCTATACATTATTTTGCATTGCGTTTAATACATAGAATATTGGCTTATGTTTACAATTAAAGACTTTGTTATATTTGAAAACATATACCATGCTCTGGAAATAAAGGGGCAAGACATGTTTAGAAAGTGAAAAATTAAAGTTATGACATCAACCTCCCTGAGCCTTGAGAATTACACAAACACCACATGCTGATGCTGGCTGTGTGCTGTTGTATGCTTTTATTCCACTGTGGCACCGGGGAATGTGAGAGGAACCATGAAGAGGAATAAAACCATGCTAATTCTATTAAGCACACTGATTTTAAGAAACAGAATTCCAAGCACACTTCGTAGAGCAAAAGGAAATCAGCCATTGCATCATACTTCAGGGGTGTGAGGTGTGATGGACAACCATGTCAACCAGGATGTACACTTACATCATTTCTAATGCTTAGCACCTTGTGGGATGGCTGACAGAAATGTGATTACTTACATCTCTATAAATATATAGTATAGGGCATGAATCTGCACAGGGTGGCGGTTGGTGCTGAGGACCTTTTATGCCCACAGTATAAATTGACTAACCAAGACTGCTCTGTGGTGCAAACAATTTCAGTAAGTGGGAACACTCACTTCAAAGGTGCAGCTGTGTTCTGTACAAAAATGCTAACCATTTTTGTTTTTCCTGTGCTGAAGAGATAGTCACTGACTCTCTCCCCTGTACACTTCATTGGTGAGTCATAATTTAACCCAGAATTATACAAATATTAACACCATGTAAAATAGTAAGTGTATCTCCAAATAACAGAGTCCTTCATTTTAAATCAACACTTCTTATTTTTGGAGCAGTTTATTTTGTAGGTCAGTTCAGGCAGGTAGTCAAGTACTAACCAGAGTGTAGACCTTGACCAGAACCTGTAAAGTTCTTCCAACAGTTTGGAATTTAGGCAACCCCAGAATGGCTAAATGAAAACAATTATCTACTTGGTTTCTTAAAAAAAAAAAAAAAAAAAAAATCAAACCAAAATTCAAAATGTTAAGAGAATGATACAGTGTTTCTCTAGTATTCTTTTTCTCATTCATCCAGTGTGTATGGGTGTAAGCATGTACCATGTGAACCTAAACATATACATCTAGGAGCCTTCATCTCAGTGTTATCCCGGGTTTAATTTTCAACACAAGGGATAAAAGTTAGGAGTTCCATTTTCTGCCAGTGTTTTACTCGTTTGTTGGCAGCAGGTTCTCAACAGATGAAGCTAGCTGGAAAAATCTCTTATTTAAATATTTTCCTCAATTTGCCATTATAAAGGGATATCTCTTGCAGTTTAGACAGCATAAATGTTCTTTCCAGGATTTAGGCAAGACTCAGATGAATTTGGGATTTTTCTGTTGTTCCTAACAGACTAGAAGTAGCTAGGATTTGATAATTACAGATTCTCTGCTACTAGTAAACCTTCTGAAGTGCACTACACTAGGTACTATGGTAATGCAGCTATGAGAAATTTAGTAAGTATAAAAGAAACTTTTAATATTAAAAATAATCTCAAATTTTCTCATTGTATTATTTCTATTTTCTCTTAAATGTTTGTGAAAAAAGCTTCAAAAGAAGCACAGAATCACAACAAATTGAAATAACATTATATCTAAAAATTCTTCTCTATGCTATTCAATAATAAAACTGACAACTTCAGAAATGAGAAATCTGTTTGATGAAGAAACTGAGGATAATCTCATGACTATTGAGCCATATAGACACTTACTTCTTGTGAGATTAAGATTCTTCACATAAACTTCACATGTTTTCCTTTTGTCTTGGGTTGTAATAAGACTTACTTTTCAGTATTTGTTTTTATTCCCAATAAAATTAATGTAATTATTTTGGGGGAAGGAAGTTTTCATTGCACTGGTTTTGTGAAAGCAATATATACTCTTGTTTCAGTATCTTGGTATATTTTTCTTGATTTATAATTCATACAAGTTATCTGCAGAAAGGTAAATGGATTTCTGTTTACCTACTAGATATTGTCATATAGGAAGATTGAACTTTCCATAACTAGATTGGTAGTGAATGGCAGTGACACTTTTTTGTTGTTAGTTTAATATATTAGCACTTCATTACAAGAGGAATGAAAAAAAGCCTAAGAAGCCAATTCTTTCACTGATCTGAAGCCAAACGAGCAAATATATTTTAAAGTTTAGTGCCAGCAATAGCATAGAGATTGACTCAAACTTTAATTAGTACTGACTTGAAAAGAAACATTGTTATAGCTCTGTGCATTTAAACAAATACGGTGCAGGTCTATGCTACAGAAAGTGCAAATGTTAGTTCTTTTTTTTTTCTATCTTATTTTCCTTGATATAAAAATGGCATACGTAAATTCCAGCAGAAAATGGTAATCACAAAGCCTCTGCTGGTTATTGTGGTTATTTACTAGTCTTATTATGTGTCCTTCCTTCAGGATCAGATAGAGAGGTTCCTATGGGCAGTTTGGTTTATCCAGGCTCCAGAAATGTCACACAAGACACAATAATTATTAGCGGGAATCACTTAGCCTCGATGCCAGTGCTTTCAAGCTTTGTGTCTATTGTTTATTTACACCTGAACAGAATCACAGAACCATAGAATAGTTTGTGTTAGAAAGGACATTTAAAGGTTATCTGGTCCCATCCCCCTGCAATGATCAGGGACATCTTCAACTAGATCAGGTTGTTCAGATATCCCTCCAACCTCCCCTTGAATGTTTCCAGGGGTGGGGCATCTACCACCACTCTGGAAAACCTGTTCCAGATTTTCAACACCCTCATTGTAAAAAAATTTATTCCTTATATCTAGTCAAACTCTACCTTCTTTTAGTTTAAAATCATTATCCCTTGTACTGTTGTAACAGACCTTACTAAAAAGTGGGTCCCCATATTTCTTATTAAGCCCCCTTTAAGTACTGGAAAGCTGCAATAAAGTCCCCCTGAAACCTTCTCTTCTTCAGGCTGAACAAACCCAGCTCTCTCAGCCTTTCCTCATAGCAGAGATGTGCCCTCCTTCTGATGGCTTTTGTGTCCCTCCTCTGGACCCTCTTCAAAAGATTCGTGTCTTTCCTGAGCTGAGGACTCCAGAGCTGGGTGCAGCACTCCAGGTGGGGTCTCACCAAAGCAGAGTAGAGGGGGAGACTCCCCTCCTTTGAACTGCTGCCCAAGCTTCTTTTGATGCAGCCCAGCATACGGCTGGCTTTCTGGGCTGCCAGCGCATATTTCCAGGTCCTGTCCACCTTCTCATCCACCATTACCCCCAAGTCCTTCTCTGCTCCCAGTCCCTTCATTCCCCCCATATCAACTGATACTGGGGGTTGCTGTGACCCATGTGCAAGACCTTGCACTTGGCCTTCTTGAACCTCATGGGGTTGAACCTTGAGCTTCGTGCAGGTCCAGGTCTTGAATAGAGTTCAGGACTTTTAACAACAGCCACAGCAAATGCAAAGTTTCTTGGCATTTTGGTATTAGAAGGAACAAGAATGCCTGTATAATTATCACTTATCTAGTGGCTACACTCAATGTAATTATTAATCATTATGTGTAGAAATTTTATGCGATGACTCTGTTTAAAAATTCATAATTAAAATAAGCATTCACTAGGAAAAATGAATAATCATGATAATTTATGTGAAGTCTACAGGACTTTTGTAAAGCACTAAAAATGGTCCATAGTCACTGCATTCCTAAAGCTAATGAAATAACGTGTGAAGTGTTATCATTTGTCTACTTATCATTGTCAAATATTATATAATTGTTTGCAAAGACAGAAAGGAAGGTGATAGTGGCATGCTTTGGCAGGTAATATTAAAGTGCAGAATTACAATCCATTATGTTCCATTAACAGTGAACAACCTGAATCATAATAGTGTTAAGTGCCAATTATTGTAAGCAGTCTGCTTATTAACTGACATGTGCTAGTAAGCATTATATCTTTTAAAAAAAAAAAACAGACATGAATTTGGATTGACATACTGATTCTTTCTGAAGGCAGAATATGTACTATGAAAAACTGCTACTGCCTTAAACAGATTTATTTCCTAGTGATGATTATTCAAACTCAAAGTAAATTGCTGCAGTAATTACACACTAATATTTTGCCTTGGGGGTAAAAATGTGCAAATATGGAGACAAATATACCCTCCAAAATGTGCTGAGTTCCCATGGATAGGTCCATTCCTCCAGATCGCTGCACTGAGTAGAATTACTAGAATTTTTTTCATCTTTCAATCATGAGCTCAGGTTCTCAACTTTGGTGAAGCAGTTTTTATCTCACAAAACTTACCAGCCATTTAAGGTCGGAAGGTCAAATTACCCTTACAGCTTTATCTATACACTGTAGTTCTCTTTTGACATAGAAACCTTCTTTGTTCTGGGCCATTCTATTTGCCTCTCAAATGTTTGGGTTTTTTTTATTCTACTACTTGAAATGTTTGAAGAAACTTTTTCAAGGTTTTCCCTGCCTGAAGTATGCCATTAAATGAGAGATTGTCCACCAAAAAAATCCAAGCAACCAATCAACCTAGCAAAGTGAACACGTAAATGTTAACGATACCACGTTACCTCCCTCCTACTACTTTTTCAATAGGTGTTGTGCTGGTTTCAGAATCTTGGAAGTGATCGTGAACTGGCCAGAAGGCAAATATTTCAGAATGTCACCAGAGGAGGAGATGACACATGCTGAGGGCCCCAACGTACAATAAATTGGCAGAAAATGAGAAGCAGTGTGCTCTGTTTACTGATGAGTCCTGTTGTATTGTAGGGAAACATTGAAGGTGGAAAGCTGCTCTGTGGAGTCCCATACAACAAGTTGCAGAGACTCCTGAAGAACAAGAGGAATCGAGTCAGTTTGCAGAGGTAAAGGCCATCCATGGACATTGCTGAACGAAGAAATGGCCAGTACTTTATCTCTACACTGATTCAAGGATGGTGGCAAATGTCCTGTGGGGGTGGCTACAGCAATGGAGGCAGAGCAACTGGCAGCGCAGAGGCTAACGCATCTGGACTGCTGCATTATGGCAAGATACTGCTTCCCAGCTAGACAACTGGGTCGCAAAAGTGTGTCATGTAGATGCCCATGCACCCAAAAGCCTAGCTACTGAAGAATATCAACACAATCAGCAGGTGGATAAAGTTGCTAAGATTGTAGTGGCTCAGGTAGATCTGGACTGGCAACATAAAGGTGAATTGTTGATAGTTCACTGGGTCCATGACACCTCAGGCCATCAAGGGAGAGATGCCACATGCAGGTGGGCTCATGACCAAGGGGTGGACTTGACCATGGACGCTATTGCACAGGTGAGTGGTAAGCAATTGTATCATAAGTTCTATTTTCTATTATTTTCATTACTTAGTAGTAGTAGTAGTAGTATTAATATTACTATCACTATAATTTTCATTTATATTCAAATATTAAATAGTTCTTATCTCAAATTGTCTTTTCTCCGACTCTCCTCCTCCACCGGGGAACGGGGGGAGTTAAGCAATTGGTTGAGCAGTACTTAATCGTTAGATTAAGTTAAACCACGACAGCCTACAGAGGAAATAAAGGAATTCCCTGGAGATAATCTACCAGAGATAAAGTTGACCTGCTTACATGTAAAAGTATAAGCTCTTGATTTTTCTATAAAAGTCTATTAGATTAAAATAGAAACTGATTTCTCAGGAAAAATTTTGCAGAATTTTCATCTGAGTTCTTAAAATTAATGTTCTTCATCCTAATGGTTAATAATGATATTATTAATATAGAAGTCAATACATGTAGTTTGGAAAATAAGCCTATACCAGAATTTACCCAAATGTATCTAATTAAGAATAGAAATTACATGCTTGTTTGTATCGAAAAGAAGCTCAGTTAGTAGCAGAGCCAACAGATAGTCTGTTTACATTACAGTGATTATGGTTAACAAGATATGGTTAATTTTCTGCTCCTTCTTTCCTTTTAACAAACAATAGCATACATACACTTCAGGAGAAATTTTGAAGGTCTCAGATACTCATCAAACTGCCCAGGTGCATTTGCCATTTTGTATTCACTGTGTTTTAGGCTTCTGTGTTGGGGGGGTTTGGTAGCAGGGAAAGGGTCACAGGGATGGCTCTTGTGACAAGCTTCAAGAGAAGCCTAAACCACGACACACTGGCTTTTGTTCTTCTGTCGATACAATACACAGAAAAAAAATTAGATTTGATTTAAGGAGCTTGACATTCTGTATAGTCAGCAAAAAGATGGAAAAAATATATATAGCACTTCAGAAATTATGGTTATTACAAAAAATGCTGTAAATATAGGGCACCACCATTCACTTTGACACAAAAAATGTCTTTTAATGGAAAGGTGCCGATGAAAAGTCCCAGAGCGAGCTCCCTCAGGTGTCTCTTGATGTTTCATGGAGTCAGGGGCACGATTTGCCATGTAACAACTATCTAGCTAGCAAGACAAATTTAGTTCTGCATAAGAACATTGTGACCTCCCTCAAGTGCATTCCTTACCTGTCTTTAGCTGCAAAGAATTTAGTAACCACAGCTTTGATCTATTTATAACAGTTTGTTTAGCCAGTGGTCACGGTAAATGTATTGGGTTTGCATAGTGGGGTTTTGGTAGCTGGGGGATACAGTGTTGGCTTCTGTGAAAAGCTGCTAGAAGCCTCCCCTGTGTCTGACAGAGCCAATGCCAGCCAGCTCCAAGACAGACCAGCTGCTGGCCAAGGCTGAACCTATCAGTGATGGTGGTAGTGCCTCTGATAACATATTTAGGAAGGAGGGAACGAAACTGCACAATGGCAATTGCAGGCAAAAAGAGAAGGGAAGATAAATGAAAGAAATAACTCTGCAGACACCAACGTCAATGGATAAGGAAGGAGAAGAGGTGCTCCAGGTGCCAGAGCAGAGATTCTCCTGTAGCCTGTGGTGAAGACCATGGATGTTAATGGTGGAGCAGAGAACACCTGCAGCCTGCGGAGGACCCCACGACAGAGTGGGAAGATGTGCCTGAGGAAGGCTGTGACCCTGTGGGAAGCCTGCATTGGAGCAGGCTCCTGGCAGGACCTATGGAGAGAAAGGAGCCTACACTGGAGCAGGTTTGCTGGCAGGACCTGCGACCCTGTGTAAGGAACCCGTGCTGGAGCAGTTCATAAAGAACTGCAGCCTGTGGGAAGCACCCACATTAGAGAAGTTCATGGAGAACTGTCTCCCATGAGAAGGACCCAATTCTGTAATAGAGAAAGAGCATGAGGAGTCCTCCTCCTGAGGAGGAAGAAGCAGACAAAACGTGATGAACTGACCACAATGCCCATTCCCTTTACCCCTATGCCACTGAGGGGGTTGAAATAGGGCATCTGGGAGTAAAGTTAAGCACAGGAGGAAGGGAGGGTGAGGGGAAGGTATTTTTAAAATTTGGTTTCATTTCTCATTATCCTACTCTGATTTAATTGATAATAAGTTAAATTAATATTTTCCCCGAGACAAGTCTGGTTTAGCCATGACAGTAATTGTTGAGTGATCTCTACCTGTCATTATCTAAACCCACAAGCTTTTTTGTTGTATTTTTCTCTCCCCTGTCCAGTTGAGGAAGGGGAGTGATAGAGAGGCTTTGCTGGAACCCTGGCATCCAGCCAGGGTCAAGTTGTGACTTAAGTTCTTAAGTCACAAAAATGTAATTAGTCCTTTTCCACTACACAGCATAAAAATTCAGCCGTTGATGCTATTACTTTGTAGTAAACCCAAGTTCATTTTATTCCATAGTCATCATGGAAGCAGCTGTGAAAAACACAAAAGACTAAGACTTCAAGCACATACCCTGCAGCAATAAAACTTAGTCCCTGAGGTTATTAGAAACTCTTTAAGTAGACGTAAAACAAAGGTGAAAATTCATCAGCTGAGATTAGCTTTCGCTTGTTAACTAACAGCTATTATGCACTGCACTTTGAGATTCATTCTCCATTGTGTTACTGTACATAAAATTAAGACTCATTGAGTGATTGATGGATAACAAGGCTAAACTCAAGTAGAGCATTTTCCCTGGAGAAGTTTGAAAGTGTTTAATGCTTTATTTTCACATCAAGAAATTTTAAAATGGGGAAGAGTGTTTGTAAAGAAAGAAAACAAGGGGAATCAAAATATGAATTCACAAAATATTCTACCCTTAATGGAAAAATATTACAATTTCACAAATGTTCTAAGCAATCAGCTTAGTTTAAAAATTATGGTGAGAAAAATTACTCCAATTTCTTTGAGTAAGTGCTTTTTGCTGATCATGCTGAAATTGTTAGTGGTGCAATATTCCTAATATGCTTTCAAATCTCTCTCCTTTGGTTTGAGAAGAATACTTTCCTTCTCCATGTCACTCTTGCCTCTATGGATAATAGTTGAACTACAATATACTACTAATAATGACCTGTTGAAGACTGTGATCTTTAACCTAGAAACAGAAAAACATGCCAGAAGATGTTTTGTACAATCTGCTTAAAAGTAATGTTATAAATTTGAGCAGAAATAGGTTTAATTCCCTTTTATTCTGATGCTGATTTATATTCACATTTTTATATCCCATAGAAATCCAGCAGGTGTTGTATTAGAAATGATGCTGAAACCTTAAGTAATTATTCATTATTGTTAATTATTATTAACTCTTTATGACATATATATTTCTTACTTGTTAATCAACATCAGTTGTTGTAATCTCTAACCTGAAAAAGTATTTTAAACACTTCCTAATAAAATGTGTGTCTGTTCAAGGAGTTAATTGTTTTAATCATGTTGTGGTTTAGTCCCAGCCGGCCATGAAAGAACACATGGCCACTTGCTCACGCCTGCATTTTCCCCCTACTTGGTGGGATGGGAAATAGAATCAGAACAAAAAGGTAAAACTCATGGGTTGGACAAGGACAGTTCAACAGAACAATACAAAGAGAGAAGAAATAACAACAACAAAAATAACACTAAAGAAAGAACATACAAAACAAGTGATGCATAACACACTTGGTCACCAGCCAGGAACCCATGACCAGCCCACTCCCTACCTAAGGTTCCCACACTCTGTCAGCTCCTCCAGTTACATCCTGAGCATGACATCATGTGGTATTGAATATCCTCTTGGCCAGTTTCTTTTGAGAATCAACTCTATCCCATCCAAACCCAGGACAAGTGTCGTGGTTTAACTCCGGCTCCAAAATACCACGAAGCCGCTCTCACAAATCCCCCTCCCCTCCTCCAGTGGAGGGGAAGAATCGGAGGAAAAAGAAGCAATAAGGAAGCTCGTAAAACTGAGATAAGAACTATTTACTAATTAAATCTAAATCAATACATACAGATACTACTAATAATAAATACTTAAAATAGTAGAAAATGAAACATAGAGTACAATATATACAATATGATACAATTTCCCACCATCCACTGACCAATGCACACCCAGATGTTGAGGGATGAAAATCAGACCCCGAGAGCCCAAGAACCACAGCCCGAGAGCGATCGCAGCCCGAGAGCCGTGGCCTGAAGGCCAGAGCCCGGGAGCCTATGCAGCACATTCCGAGCAAACCTTATCACTGATAACACGGCCAGAAAACTCAAAACAATCCACCAGCTCCCACACGAATGAGCCAGCACAGGAGTTAGCAAAGCAGCTAACGCAGGAGGGTTAGCAAGTGCCTGGAGAGACGAGCAAGGGAGCAAGGGAGAGAGAGAGAAGGGAAGAGTAATGGCTACCGGACCCTCTTCCCCACCCAAAGAGACCAGAACATGACATACTATGGGATGAAATACTTCCTTGGTTAGTCTGGGTCAGCTACAGTATCCGAAGCGGACAAAAGACCTTGAGTTCAGTACAGGCCATCCCCAGCACCAGCTGAGGCCTTATCAATGTTTTCACTTAGTGTCCAGCAACATGGTTTCTTGGCAACCAGAGTAAATGGAGTTAGCCCTTTCCTGACTGAACCCAGCACAACAAGTCAACACAGTATCTAAGCATGCCATTAATGAATTTAATCTAAAGAACACATCACCGCATCATTTGCTCAGACCAAAGAAAGCGTTCTTTCGGATATATCAGAAATGGATGGAGGTCTGCAAGACAAAGGGTCGAATCCTCTAGCTTAATCTTTGCAGGTGTAGGTCATTTCCAAAAATAAATGTATAGGAATCCGGGAGAAGAAATTGAAACTAAGCCATAAAATTAACTCAGAACATACTAAGAAAAGGTATGGACTTTTTTGAAAGAAATCATTCATGTCTTCCTAATTTCAACATTTTCTACCCGAACAGCAAAGCATAAAATCTTGCTTCCTACTCGTGTCAGTAATGACAAGTAGTTCTTGGAGGGGGGGTGGGAAAGTAGATGCAAGAGTAGAATTTTTGAAGCCCTACATTCATAGATACTTTGAACATGTTTTACTTTAAATTTATGTTATACAAATTGAACTCTTCATTTTTTTCTTAGGCAAAAATGCAACTTATTTTAAACAGAATTAGGCACATGAAAACATACCTATTACGAGTCTCAAGAAACTGGGACATTGTAAAGACCAAAGCAGATGAAAAATCCAACATAATTTAAATACAGAGGAATGAAAAGATCAGGAGTCAACAAGAAGTAGAGACAGAAACAGGTACAAATAGAATCTGATGATTAATAAGGTACTTGATGCATAAATACTCATTACTTCTGGTAAGTGCATTTTAAGTTCTTCAGGTTGGAATAATGGTTCCTCTGATGTTAGTCAGCATATTTCCATTAATTTTCTGCTGGCCTCATGTTCGTCATTGTTTGAATATGACTTTTCTGCTGTGGGTTTAATCCTGTGGTGAATTAGAATTATACCATCTTGATTCAAAGTGCTAAGTACAGTGATTTCATTTGAAGGCAGTGGTAGAAACTATTTTTTTGTGAATCTAGAGTTTTCTGTTCATAACCTGCAGGTTAACCATATGCTATGAATTTAAAAAAAAAAAAAAAAAAAAATTGATCTTTTGTGGACTGTAATCCTTCTGCATAGCTATTCTGAAAAGAACAGTTGCATTATTTACTTTGTGTTATCTGAAAGACAAGAACATCTGCTGAAGAAAAGAGCCCAGATGAAAATTTGCACATAACTAACAAGACAATTTCAAAGAATTCACGGGTGAAATAGTAACAGGAAGTGATCTAAACAACCATAGCAAATGATAGCAAAATTGTCATTCACCAATGCTGCATGAGTCATAGATCTGTGTCCTACTCTGTGCGGGTGGTCCTAATGTGATAGCTCCTGTTCTGGTTCTCATTTATCTGCTATCGCTTTTCAAATTCTTTGGTACTTACCAGTTTCAGTGGTGGAGAGAATCTTTTAGGGAGCATCCACTTCTCTTTTTAAGAAAAGCATAGAAAATAATTCCCATTTGAAAGCATAAGAGAGGACAGAGACTTTTTGGAACATGGAAGGAAGTGGGTAAAGCAGAGGATTTTAGCTTCGACTGAACAACCTCTGTACAGTTTGGTTCCAGTCCTCCACAGAAATCAAATTAGCTAATCAGGCAGTTGGGAAATAGGGAATTAGAGTGGTAGACTGTTGACACTTCTTTCCTCATAACCACCATAGTATAATAATTATATAATTTTGGTATTTTTACATTCATTTTTGTGTTT
The DNA here is from genome assembly GCA_027574665.1 of Rhynochetos jubatus. Classification (NCBI taxonomy): domain Eukaryota; kingdom Metazoa; phylum Chordata; class Aves; order Eurypygiformes; family Rhynochetidae; genus Rhynochetos; species Rhynochetos jubatus. Next base: position 19,309,831 of record CM050652.1, read on the forward strand.
TCAGGCATTCAAATTATTATATTGTCAATAATTACCAGTAGGATGTTCTCTTGAAAACATATTTTGTAGCCAACAATTTCTTACACTCCCTCAACCTGTCAGTATCACAAACACGTAACACGGTACGTGAATCCTGATTCTTTAAAAGTGTCATTCTCCTGTGCAAATTAAAATCTTGATCACACAAGCCCAACACTTAATAGCACTTGCAACTATACATTACTATGAACACTGCGACTGTCTTATTGACTATTTGTATGACATATAAATAAACAAATGATAATAGAAAATGTCATTGAAACATGGGTAAAAAACAAAGAAGAAAGAAACAAATAAAAACCAAAGCAACATGGAGTATTTGATTAGCACTTCTGCTTGATTTCTTCTTTTTGAAAGCAGAAACAAAGTGGTATATAATTACACTTAGTGTATTTCTGAGTATTACTTCTATGCTGAGTATTTTTACTCTGAATGGCAACTTTTAAATTATATTTTATTTTATTTGTAGAAGTATCTTATAACATATAGGCATTACCCTGGAATATCAAAGAAGCATCCAAGTAAATTCTTATACCTGAAAGAGCAGAACGTCAAAGGAATGTCTCTCCAGGTAGAGAACGTACAGACTATAAAAACAACTTTTCATTAATGGGCTAATAGTTGATTTGTCACCCAGATGGAGGAAAGAGAGAAAATCCTTGGCATCACATAATATCAGTAACAAATTGTTTGGGATAAAGAGAAATCACAACAGGATGTTGTGATTTGTATATGAAGATTTTTTAGTTTTTGGGGGGTGGGGTGGTGTTGTTTGTGTGGGGGGTTTTTTGTTTGTTTTTTAACTGAGGGAAGTCTTTGATCTCTTGAACAATCTAAAATAATAGTTGAATCATTTAGAATCTCTTTTGTGAAATCCAGATATTTTGTACATCATTTCATATATCAATAAACAGAGCCTGTTTGAATATCTGCAAAGGACAGAGGGGAGGTACCTGAAATATCTCAGCTGTTGAAACAGAAAGACTGATTTTTGTGAAGTGAAAAGAGTTTGTGTCCAGAAATCATCTCAGAGTGGCTAAAAAAGGTAATGTACTGCATAAGAGAGAAAGGAGAAAAGCACATGTAGAAACTAAATTAACAAATTAAGCTTAGAAGACCAAAAACACTCAGGAAGAGGGAGGAAAACTTGTGAAGTCCTCAGCTTGAAATAAAAACCTCTAAAAAATAGAATTTATGGACTTTGGAAAATGTGTGGAAGTGGAGATGGATAGATAATTGATCCTTTGTTTTAAAAGTGGTCACTCAAGAGTCCTATGCCTTGTTTAAAATGTGCACACTTTTAAAAATCATAATATTATGAATAAGCAATAAGGGAATTTTAAAAGTATTCATAAAAAAGCTTCCTTTTAGCATCTGCCTTGAAATTTTTGTGTGGTCTGCCACATTTCCCAGTATTTCACTACAGTCTGTTTAGAGAAGAGGTAAACAGTCTTTGGCTTCTCATGGATTATACAAGAAAGAGACTGCAACTAAGAGATTTGGACAGATAATGCTCTAGGAATAATTTATTTTCCATGCTGGCTTTTTTTTATTATTTGCAAATTATTCACAACAGAGTTCAATGTTTACCAATGAGTTGCTTATATGAAGTGAATCAAGAAATTGTTTGTGTGAACAGTTTCATATAGTCCAAGCCACAAATTGATTATAACACTTTGCTTTGAGTTTTAACTATTCACAGTCACTGATGTTTTTGATGGTGACTTACATCACAATATTATTTCCTTTTCCAAACTGAATGTCTCACAAACCAGTAGTGAATTTTGAAGGCGGTGCAAAGCACTTTCTTTACTAAGCTGAGGTGCCCTAGCAATCATCATCTAAGAACATTAATAAGCAAGGCAATTTTTCTTTTTAGGCTTGATGGTTCTGATAAGGCACAACACGTGTAGCTAAGGCTCAGAAAATACACTAATTCTCCCTAGATATTTGTTTGGTTTTAAAAATTCACATAAACATAAGTGTTCACAAACATTCTCCTTTGCTGCAGTCAGTCCTGCAGACAGAATGGCAACAGGCATCTTGAGGTATGGGACAAGCCAAGAGACCCGAGATGACAGATGACTCTGAGTAGTTGAGGTGACAGGGTACATTAGTGTTTTTCAGTTGTGACTATGAGTCAGCAGAAAACCTTAAACTACCATATGGACATTTAAAAACTATCATCACAGTAACTGTAGGTAAGCCTGAAGGCTCACAACGTAAGGAGTCCAGATGAGTGCCTGAGGCATGAAGAATTTAAGATAAGAAAACTCTTTAAAGTCAATAAATAAATAAATAAATAACATTTGTGGACAATTTAACAGGAGTTAAAGGAGTCCTGAAGTCTCTCATTTTCTAACATGAAGAACATATATGATACATTAAGTTTTTTATATAATATTTATGAAAATATTATGTTGAAAAATACAGCTGGAGCCTTAGATTTTTCTTTTGAACCCTAGCTGACAGGACAATTAATTCAAAAACTCTGCACACAACCTTAGAATGATGCCAAAAAGCCATCAATGGAACTACTGCTCTTTCATTATATTTCTTATTATTTAAATTTATGTATGGTAGTAAATGGAAGAGCACAAATTACTAGTCCATCCCTAGACAATACCATCTGCTGCCTTCCTGTGGTTCTTTCTGTGTCTAACACTTCTGTGAACATCAGCAATAAAGCACACAACATGGCCAGTAGCTAGTCTCTCCTTGGACAGCTGAGGTAGGGAAGGGATATTTTTATATAGTTAGAGGAGATATCTCTACAGGGAAAGGATGATGGATTTTATTTCTGATCCTATCTTCAACTAACAGTTTCATTTGGGACACATCTATTCCTTAGGTTCTTTATTGGTAAAAAATAGGATGCTACAATATTTTGGAAAAAAAGTGGGACGTGAGAGAGACAACAAGGCAGACACCAAAAGTCAGTGCAGAAAGGCAGGAGGGGGTGGCCGGAAGAGAGGTTCCCCTCAGCCCATGGTGAGAGGGCAGGCTGTGCCCTGCAGCCATGGAGGGTCAGGGGGGAGCAGACACCCCCCTGCAGCTCGGGACGGCCCCACACCGGAGCAGGGCAGCCCATGCTGGAGCTGTCTGCTCCCGAAGGACAGCACACCGTGGAAGGGACACATGCCGAGCAGTTAGAGGAGAAAACTGTAGCCTGTGGGAAGGACTCGCATTGGAGAAGTTTGTGGAGGACTGTCTCCTGTGGGAGGGATCCCACGCTGGAGCAGGGGCAGTGTGTGAGGAGTTCTTCCCCTTGAGGAGGAAGAAGCAACAGAGACGTATGAAGAACGGACCACAACCCCTATTCCCTGTCTCTGTGTACTGCTGTGGGGCAAGAGGTAGAAAAATCAGATGTAAATTTGAGCCTGGGAAGACAAAAGGAGTGGGGAAAAGGTTTTTAAGATCAGTTTTTATTTGTCTCTCATTGCTCTGTTCTGATTTGATTGGGAACTAATTGAATTCATTTCTATTCCCCAAGCTGAGTCTGTTTTCCTCGTGACCTCAATTAGTCAGTGATCCCTCCCTGACCTTGTCTTAACCCACAAGCCTTTCCTTACATTTTATCCTCCCCGTCCCACTGGGTGGAGGAGTGAGTTGCTACATGGTCTTATGTTGGTGTCTGGGCCTAAACCACTACAATAAAAATATTTATATCTCAGTGCATGAACAATTCATGTCAATAACATGTCTTCCATGCTGAAATATCTAGTGGAACTTTGCAAAATTACCACTTAAAAAAACCCCCCAAAAAAACTACATGAAAACAAACGAACAAATAAACAAACAAAAAAATGCAAACATACAAAATGCATTTAGGTAAAAATTCCAAATAACAATATATAAGCAAAGTAAAATTACCCAAATAAAAATGCAAACATGTTTTCTAATCTTTAAGAAAAGGACCAGATTCATTGCTACACCACCGCAAGTGTTTACTAAAGGCTAATTTAGAAAGTTTCAAATGTTTCAGTGTGTTGATGCTGTTATGAGTAATTTATGTGCCTTCGTATTCTATAAGGAAAAACTTTTATCGTTACTAAGTTTTTAAAAAAATTACAGTTACTAAGTGTATTATTTTAATGTTTATCTTACCAACAGTGTAGGTAGCTATATATGATCCAATGCCAACATTCCCTTTGGCCATTCACAAGGAGTTGATACTTCTATAGCACAATGACCCTATCCTATTTTTAGCATACATTTGGATAAGAGAAATTGCATCATGTAAGTGCTTGTTTTACTGATTGTCCATAAATGAGTCTGTTTAGGTCATGTAGATGTCTGCTCTGTAAATGTCTGGGGTTCGGTGAGATGAACCACAGCATTACTGATGGCACAATGCAATACTCAGTGCCTAAGTACTTTTTCTGACCTAGATATTAGCCCCTAGTTAGCTGACACTGTCAGCACTCCTCAGCAGTTTGAAACAGAATTCTGTTGTCTGAAGAACCTCTCTGCTTTTTTCTCAATACATTTCCATTAATTTGGCAGTTCTGGACTTTTCTGGTTTAGGTAAAATAAGTGTTTATTTAAACAGGAAACGACTGAAAGGTGAAAAGGAGTAATTTCTATCTTCTTCTTGTAACTGCTGAATCATTTGTCTCTGTCTTTTCACCATTCCTTTCCTGAAATTAAAAGGGGACGACTAAGCAACACTGGGCAGGTAAAGACAGTTATTATTTGTAGCTTCTACTCTTTATTGGAATGCAGTGGTTTAGTAGTCTGGAAAACGGGACACAAAAAAGTATTATTAAAAGTGTAGAAAACTAGGACAATAATAAAGAATGCTGGATTTTTGCCAGCTTTGGTTCTTGAACATTTTAGGAAGGTATGGATAATTGCTGGGACTTTGAAGCTGGTTTGTTTATTTCCAAAGCTTTTCCCTAAGGTGCGTGTGATAAATATGAGCAATTCGTTTACTCCACATGACCAGAGCAACTCTGAGTTTTAGTTTTGTTTTATAAGCTGACCCATCCACTCATCTGTGTGACACATCTGATGAGAGCGTGGTTATTGTAATGACTCAGAAGGAAGAGTACCAACACAGAAGCAATGTACTTAGTACAGCTGGTTGTTATCCCATCCTTTGATCTTTTACAGTATGTCCAATAAGATGGACCAAAAAAACATGATAGAGTTCATTATTGACTTGTGAAATAATTACTTTTTTTTCATGGATATTAATTCTGGATTGTTATTGGAAACTGAAATACATAAAAATGGAGAACAATGCCGAACAATTCATGACACAGAGATGCCGTGTGTAACATATAGTTTGGCTGTCTCCTCATACACTCTTCTTAAGGAATACCACTGATTGATAGACTGAATTTCCCATGATCTGTTACAGTAGCCACCCTTGCCAAGTGAGTATCCTAAACCGTTGGCCTGGGTTTTGTTTTTTATGGAGGGCATGGCTATAACATACAACACATTCTGTGTTGAAGTCAAAACCAAGATTCCAGCTATAGAGAATTTACACATGATTATGCAGAACACATTTTTCCTTTGGAGTTAAAGAAATACAGAAATCTTTTTCTCTTTAAAAGCTGGAGTGCAGTTTGAATGTCTGTGAGGAAGGTAGACCTTAGTTAAATGCACATTACTGGGCCTGGAGTGCACAGTGGGTCACATGATCCAATATCCTTTTCTGTCATTGAAGTCTATGAAACTATGAATTAATAATATGCCTGTAATATCATAGGCAAAAAACAGAATACATGAACATTAAGTCATTAATATAATGCTATCAAAATTCTAAAAGGAGGGAAGGTTACTCACACTCTAGCTGACTATTACTTAAAATGTCACCTTAATTGCACATCAAATGCATTAACTAAAAAATCAACAAGTATGATATCTGTGGAGCAAAATACAAGTGAAATCTTACCATTAGTGGAGTTTTCTTCTCCTCAAGACACTTCCAGGTCAGACTTCTTTTAAAATACAGTCTGAAGGGATTTCTAATCAGTAAGTAAGTAGTCAGAGAATTCACCCAGATATTCTTCATGCAAAGCAGGAACAGTGATTTTATAACTTCTGTGTTTGGAAATGCTAACTTGGTGAAAGACACTTCAGCCTATACTTTCCCAGCTCTTCCTACTTTGATGAGAGGTTCTTGTGGGAATGGATCAAACAGTAATTTCATCACAGATCTTGCAATAAATTTAATATTCTAGTTCTCTCTAGATTTGCAAAAATGTTTGACTTTCAGAAAAAAAAAATCTGAGGAATATCACCAAGTTATCTTTTTGGTACAAGACAGTAAAATAGCTATAAATGTCATATAGAAAATCAAGAAATCCTATTCCAAATGTCTTAGAAACAGTGAGAGAAAGATGAAGGAGCAGAACTGGGAAAAGTAATGAGGACAGTTGCAGTAAATTAAGTTCCTCGTATATGATAATAATTGCATGTTGAAAGGACGGAAGAGTTGAAAAGAGAGAAAAGAACTGTAAACTAGGATGAGGTAGAAAGCAAAAACAGGGAGCAAAGATGCCTCACTGATGATGCTATAGAGCGTAACATTTACTGCACAGCTATGTCATGTTACAGTTTAGTTATATTTTGTAATGATGGACAACAATAAGGTGGTACTCTGTGCCTGAGACTAGGATATTATTTCAAGTGCATATTTATTTTCCAGCCATAATTCACAACGAACATGATTTATGGTTACTACACTGATCTTATAATAAACATTGGTGATTTATAGCCAAACAATGCATCACCTAAGAATCAGACTCATTAAGATTTCATAGACTTTAACTGTCATTCATGTTTCACATTCTTTTTCTTTCCCTGGTCCCCCCATAGAATTTTTTTTCAGGGGGATAAAAGGATGGAAGTTTGCTGTGGAAATGTATGTGCAAAAAAAAAAAAAAAAAAAAAAAAATACATGGCACAAGAGAAAGAGGCCATCTGTTCATTTTCAGCAGGGACACAGTGCAAGCATTTTGATTTAGTTCCACCACTGGACTTCAAATCAAAGAACAGAATATTCTCTTGATGCATGCAGTCATTTCTTGTAAACACGTTTCTAAGTGTTCCAATTATTACTGTCTGGTTTTCCTTGGTGGGGTGTCCTAGGCACCAGGGTATAAGTTGCTCTTCTTCCCATCTGAATTCTGAATTCAGTCTTCACATATGTTGAGGGGTTTCTTTTTCCCTGAGGCAGAGAATTCAGATTCTTTTTGAGTCAGATTATATTAATCATCGAACACCAAAATGCCTCTTGTTTTACACTCATTACCCCAACATGGGGGACATTATTAATTGCTTCACAGTTGTTTACCGTTCTCTCAGAGTCAGTATGAATTCTAGTCAGAAAGATTAGAAATGCTGATTTCTGATCAGAATTAGAAATTCTGGATTCAGTATGAAACAGGATATTTCACTGATAAATAAGTACATGAGAAAAATAAATGTGAATGAGTATGTGAATACAGTATTATAAGACATAAGTGTGTGACTTACCTTTTAAAGCAAATTTACAGCAATGGAGAATACAGTGTTATGACTAAGAAAATGCAAACAAACAAGAAAAGAAAACCCAAAATGAGATGCTGAAAACCTGTAAAATTGTCAAAGGATTATGGGGAAGTGGTTTAGCCAAACCACTCATGAACATTTTTTCATTTTTACGTTTAAAGAGTCACCAGCTGTACATGGAAAAAGCTAGCCAAAATTAATGAGTTTAACAAAATGTATTTATAAGTAACATTTTCATAACATTTTATTTGCAGGTGATTGTTTGGAAGACAGTTTTAATAATCTTGTTATAAACTCTCTATCAATCCTAAATATTGTCTGCTGACAGACTCCTGTCATATGAGCAACAGGAATTTTCTACAGTTGCAGGAAGCTTTCATCTTTTTTATAAATTGTAATTTACCTGTTGCCCCAGTGCAAGTTTCACACAACAATCATGAATTACACAACATGGACTAGGAGATTTTCTCATCCAAGCTTTCTTCTAAGCTAGCCAGTATTTTTTTGTTTGTTTGTTTTCTTTTGGACTCCACACTATTTCCCTTGTTCCTACTGCTCAACATTTATGTTGCTTATATAAGAGGAAATTTAGGAATAACAAAAGGCTTGAAATCTATATCAAGGGAAGGGAGTTGCTGAGCCTGGATGGGACAATCGGCCTTAATATATATTGCTGTCGTGGGATAAGGGAACTGCTGATCTGAGATGTACTTTAGCATGCAGCTAGGCACCATAGTAGGGTAAAGGCAACCACTGAGGTAAAATAAGCCTTGGTGTGGCATTTGTTAATACAAATGATTTGGTATTGCTATAGGCTAACTGGAAAGTTGATTAAACAACTTTTAGATCAAGTAATATTTATGGACTACAACAACTGAACCAAAGCACTGTTGAGCTAACAAAATAAGCAGAACACACGAAGAACAGTGGCATAAGTATGGGGATATGTCAGCTGCAAAAAGTAGGAAGGAACAGTCATTTCTGATTCATTTTGAGGAGCTGACTCCCCAGAGAATAATTTTCAGGATGCAGACATGATGACCAAGGACACAGCAATCAGTTATCTCCAGACAGAGAAACAAATTCAGCAAAAGTAACAATCAGTCTGCAAAACTGGTGAAGTAAAGAACGGAGTAACACAATCAGTCTTTTGAGGATATAAAAGCCAACTTGAAAGTCCACTAAATTTTTGATGTAAGGTGGCCCATCATTGCAGGTATCAGTGACTGAGAGTCAACTGCTATGGAGGCAAGCACCTTCTCTAAGTCACTTTGACTCTCCAGCAGGATGCTGCTGTTTGCCCTGTACCACAAATATGAACTCTAAACACTAGGACAGGAGTCTTGTTAACTTAAACGAGTTGGGGGAACCCAGGGATTGGGGTCTGAGGGTGCCATACCCATAACACTATTCTGCTAGTATTTTAATGGTAACATGATGTTGAGTTTGCAGTAGTTATACATTACCATTGACAGCATCTAATTCATTATTTTATTACTGCTATGATTATATTTTCTACTGCCAATCTCAAAATTATCTTATTTCCGTGATTGTCAGTGATTATTTTCTGTTTTGTCCCATAGTTAAATACTGTGGAACTGTAGTTATTATTGGTATGCTTAAGTGCTAGAATTTACATAAGCTTCCAATCAACAAAAGCTATCATACGTACCTACTCACATCATTAATCTCTTTCCTTGCTGGATAAAACTCCTGCATGCTGCTGAAGACTATTCTGCTAACAGCTTGCCCATTAAATTCCACTTCCTCCCCTCATGGTTCTTCATTCAGCCTGGCTCCCTTGTTGCCTTCTGACCTTCACTTGTGTCCTTCCATTAGTACTCAAATGCTTTCTAATAAAAACCCTCATTTCTGAGCTCTACATCTAACCGCGCTCCTTCTTTTCCACACTTTGATTTTGCAGAGATCACCTCAGGGTTGCAACAATGCTATGGTTTCTTACCAGACTGTATCCATGCACGTGTTTAGCCTTTCCAGATATCTCTGATTTCCCTTCACTTCCCATCACAGATTCCTGAGCCACTTTCCTGTCATTCTGTACTAGAATCCTGTTGACATTTTTTTCCAATAAATCCCAGTTTACACCATGTTACGTGTTTTTCTTGAAACTGAACCTCTTATGCCCCTCCTAATCTCTGTCTATTCATCTAGCTCCAAAAGTATCTTTTATCTTGATTAAACTCAAATAGAATATATTGCACACTCATCTCCTCTACCCACCTTCTCTTGCTGCCTGGGCACAAGTATAGCGTTGTTGACTGGTTGATGAACAAGGCTTTTGTTGTTGCTTATAATTCTTAGACATGGAGCTACCATGGTGCATGAATATCTGCTGAGACTTGGCCAGATCATGCTCAGTGCAGATGGAGTGTTTAGGGAATGGAGCTGTGAAATTCTGCTTTTCAGTTAAATATGTATGAATTGCAATTTTTTAAAAGATGTATAATTTGGCTAAACTCTGTGTTTTTTCACAAACATGGCAAGAATCCATGTTTCCTGACAAATTTCATCTCCACAATTCAAAGCATGAGGCACAAAGAGCTTTTAAGAGCTTTCTAGATTTTTTTAACTTGGATAAAAAAAAAAAAAAAGGATATTCATTTTCATCCTCATTTGGATAAATGTCTACCTTATTTGGGATTTTTTTTTATTTTTATTTAAGCTAAGCATACGTAAGTGTTCAGATGGTTAACAGTTTATCTAATTTTGGTTAATTAATAAGAGGTAAAAAAATAGTGTTATTCTTGAAAACATTAGGAAACCTTATATTAAGTAATGCTATCATCCTTACTTGCTGTAATTAGTACAGTATTGCATTACCTTAACTCTCGTTAAAACAATTACATAGTTTAATAAAATCCCATTTAAATAAGTTGCACAACATCTTTCTTGTCCTTTGTAACATTTTACTTAGTAGTATACAGGTCTTAGTTTGATCTGAATTTCCAAAGGACGTGGCCATATTTCCATACAGTATAATTTGGCCATAAGGACTGTGGAGACAGGATTTTTAATCAGTATCAGTTTCTCTGCAGAGAACTGTTCTATTCTTTGTTTATTTGTCTGCACATTACAAACACAATGATTTCCTTTCCCAGCAAGCAGTAGTATCATGTTTTATCAAGATGACAACTGTGTTTGAGAGACAGAAATTACTCTAAAAATTAGTATCAGTGCCCTGACAGCTAATGTTCATTAAGAGATCCCAAGACATTTTTGTAAGGATGAGGGTATTAATCCCACTTTTGTGGTGAAAATCTAGTCTGGGTGAGTTGATTCTATGTGAAACATCCCTATACTTCCCTCTGGAGAGGTTATCAATCATAGCCCTTCTTAACAGCCTGTCTTTTTTATTATTTCTTGGGGAGGGGGGGTGTTGTTTTTTGCGGTTTTTTTCACAGAACTTTTGTTGTAAGGGATAACTACTATGCTACAACCCACAATCACATGTATTGAAGTAGTGAATGACCACCTCACACAACAAAAATCAATACTGAAAGAATAAAAAGTGAAAAGCAAATAATATCATTAAAATGGAAGTTGCTTGCATGAAAACTAATGAAATAAAGGGCCTTATGGATACAGAAGTCTTCTGTGGGATATACCTATAGAAAGACAAGAAGATTTATTAGACCAAGACCAATAGGTCATTTGTGGGTTGACATTTTAAGGTAGCTTCTTGGTACTCCACAGTCAGTTTCCGAAAGTCATTTGCAGACATGATGGAACTGATGCTGGCTAATGCTAAGAGCAACTATTAACGGCTCCCTTCCAGGAATGAAGTTTGGGTATGAATATTTTTCATTTTAAAAAAAAAACCACTTTGTGAGAACAAACCAAGACAAACTTTGATGAACATAGTAGTATTACCAAAAATGGGCTGTGCACTTTCTTGCTAGCATTAATATTTGTCCATTATTTTGTTTTCAAAGTCTAAATTATCAAGTCAGTTCTAAAATTTACATATGAGACTGGAGGGAAGGGGAATCATCAGGAACTACTTATGCCTACACATATGTATTTGCATGAGTGCATGAGTCAAGGAAAATGTGTTAAGGCAGATGAAAAAATACTTTTCACATGGAAATAACCATTCATACAGATTTATGTATGAGAAATGAGCACAGTTTCATTTACACCTGACCCAATTTGGAAGTCTTATACTCTGAAAAAGTTTCAAATAAATTCAACTGAAGTTGCATGCATTGGACAGAATTGAGTTTGTTTCATAACTTATAATGTTTTTAAAGCTAAACTGTTTTAAAGGTGTTTGTATTTTAAAATAATTTACATGCCTTTTGGGGGATGATGATTGTTGTGGTCATTATCTGAACTACTGGCTGATAATTCCTTGTGTCTACTGCTGTGTGCACAGTCCCTAATAGAAATCAGTATTTCATCTGTTCAAAGCTATCAAGAATGTAAACTTTAATATTGTTTCTAAGCAATTAGCTGAGAAACCCTTAGTAGATAACACCTATAAAATATAATAATGATGCAGAGATGTAGAGCCCTGAATAATTTGTAAGATTTATTGCTAAACAGAACCCCAGCTGGTTTAATGTGATGGAAGGACACTGAAATTTTAGCAACTCCCAGCGAAGCCTCTGAGCTGTAAATGTAAACAGACCCAGGAGCTGAAAACAGTTAGCAGCAGAATAGATGTAATTGCAATTCAAGAACATACTTCAGCAGAGTGGAAGTTTAAGCTGAAAGCATCTTAAGTTTGGTGAAGGGGAAGGAGTAGAGGAGAATAATTTTCCTCAGAATTTCGATACTTTACTTATCTCCTGCATTTTCCCATGTATGCTATCTTGCTCTTTGAGTTAGCACACTGAAGGCTCCCACCTGATGTGCACACTTGCTCTGTGGAGAATTTCCATTAACTTTCTGACATATAGTTAATATTTTTAGTGATTATGAGCTGTCTGAACACTTGCCAGAAAATTACAAAAGTGAAGAAATGGTTTCCTGTGTTACCACACAGAAGTTGTTCTTGTCAGTTCTTCCCTCTTTGACACTTGCTCATTGATGAGCTGGAGAGTTTTTTAGGTCTTCATTTTGCTACCTACTGTATTTTCTAGAGAAACTGTACTATTAACAGAGAAGTTACAGTCACTGACAAACAATCTTCTAGTTACAGACAAAAATTATGTCATAGAATCATAGAATCACATAATGGTTTGGGTTGGAAGGGACCTTAAAGACTAATTCCAACTCCCCTGCCATGGGCAGGGACACCCTCCACTAGACCCTGTTGCTCAGAGCCTCATCCAGCCTGGCCTTGAAGACAGTCAGGGATGGGGCATCCACAGCTTCTCTGGGCAACCTGTTCCAATGCTTAACCAACCTCTTATACCACCCCCATGATATGTGGAATATCATGTCATTGGAGGAGGAGAATCGGAGGAAAAGACAAACTCATGGGTTGAGATACAAACAATTTAATAATTGAAAGTAAATTTACAATTGAAAGTGAAATTGAAAGTAAAAACAATACCAATAATACTAACAATGCTAATAATACATAATGAAAATAATGGAAAGGAAAATAAATTATAGATGTGCTCACCACCCGCTGACTGAAAGACAGAGCAGGAGGGAGAGAGAGAGTCCACCCCTCCCCCAATCCATATACTGAGCATGACATTTTATGGAGTGAAATACTCCCTTGGGAAGTCCAGGCCAGCCATCCTGACCATGTCCCCTCCCAGCTTCCCAGCTAAAAGAAGCTGGGAACACAGGCGCAGTACCAGAAACCAAAAAAAGCCCTTGACTCAGTATGAACACTCCAGAGCAACAACTAAAAACACCAGCACTATCAGTATTCTTCTCCACTCAAATACAAAACACAGTCTCAGACCAGCCACTGTGAAGAAAACCAACTCAGTCCCAACCAAAACCAGCACAGTGAGCTACAGGGAAATCTGCTATGGCACCTGGAGCATCTCTTCACTGTCTGTAGGGTTGTTTCACATTTTTCACTCTTCACTCCCTGCATTGCTGTACAGCAATTTTCACCCATGTTTCATAAATATGTTATCACTGAGACACCACCAGCTTGCCTGACAGGCTCAGCTATGTCTTGTGGTGGTTCATTGGTGCCATGTGGAACTGTCTATATGTCTTGCATGGAGTAGTCCTGGTTTCTCCTCACGGTCCCCTGCTACCAAAACTTGGACACATAAACCCAATACTATAGCAAGGATGATGTGCTCATGAATTTCAGAAAATAATATAGTGACCACAACTATTACAAAGAAAGCACAACATAAAGGGCACCAGAGACTACCCTTTGCTTTAGATAAATGCTTGTATCAGTTGACTGTCAAGCAGTTATGTAAATAGCCCTCCCTAAAACAGTCAATAGAAAGTATTATCTTCCCAAGTCAGACAGACCTGCACGGGAAAGAGAATATGTGGCTTTCATAAAAAACCAAAAAAAACCACAGAAAATGAAGTTTGAAAAAAGCAATGGGCTTGAGCTGGCTTTAACTCACTCCTTTCTAGAGACTGAGGACACCCAGCACCATGATGGTGAGCTTACAGAAACCAGTAACAAGAATCATGTCTTTATTGTGAGCCTACTGTATATTACCATTACCATGTATATTGCCATTATATATTACTGTCAAATAGTCACAAATAAGTAAATTTTATATAAAGCATTATAGCCTCCTTGTGTGGAATATCTAAAAGATCCTGGCCAGACAGTACTGCATTGCAGAATTTACAATAATTTATAAATATAAAAGTTAAAGTCAAGCTGGAAAAAAATTTCCCAAAAAGCTATCTCTAACAGTGACAACTAAAAAAAGAACAACCCCAAATATTGTATTTGGAGCAATTGGAAGGTGGAAAAAGGGATGAAAATAGATTAATTATAACTCTATAACTACTCTGGCTTTTCCATTGTAATAAAAAGCATCATATAAATTTTTGAAGATTGAATTTTAACTGTTTAGAGGGGGGGACGAATTCCATTTATGTCCAGATACAATCTGATCAGCCTACAGAGTGTTATTAGTAGGGCAATCCATGTCTTCAACTCGTTGGACTGCATTATTCACATATCTACATATGACACATCTATATTTTCAAGAAACAGTAAGAAAATATTTACTAATTTCATATCTTGTACTTTATTTCTTATAGCTATCAGTGGTAGATTTTTCTGTAAATCAGACTTGCAGGCTGGATTGGCAATCCCTTACTTGAAAAAGCAAGATGGTGTTGCTTGAAACCTTTATTTTGAAAAAACATCTTATTCATCATTTATTGTTTAGCTTTGTTAAACTGTGTCATACCGGATTAAATGCAAGTACCAAAAAATTACTTGTGAAATCTCCACTCTGCCAAATAACCAATATACGATGTCAGTCACTATCAAAACAACCTGTGAATTTTGGACACATCTATCCTAATCATAGAACAATTTGGTCTGGAGTCTTATGAGAATGAACCTCTCCTTCATCAAGGTACAATATCAAATCCATAGATACTTTATGGGCTGTAAACAGCTGATGGATTAACTCCCTTGAACTTGAAAAATCCTACAGAATGGCTCCCCTGCTTCTCATGGAGCTTCCACAGATACCCACTTTGCTTTTTAGTAATTCAAGGGAAAGTCTCTCTCATTGTGCCACTGTGACAAGATACAGTGTGTTGAGGGGAAGTCTAATTAGATTTGACATTTTAATTGAAGAATGATAAATGCCCTTCACCAAATTTTGTAGCAACTGTTCACAGGTGGCTGCTTACATAATAGATTTTACCCATGGCAGCCTCAAGGTATGCTTTAGAAACTCTTTTTGGCTACAGCTAAGAGAATGCAAAATACCTTTACTTTATTTTGCCAGAACTCACCCTGTTGTGAAAAGTATATATTCCTTGGCATGATCTTCCTTACTAATCAGACAGCTGTTTGTAATGCAAAAGGTATTTATTGATATGTCTGCAAAAGTTTACAAACTTCGTATTTTGAAAATACACCTAGAATAATATTAAGAATTAACAGAAATATGATAGAAGAAATAATGAAAAAAAGGAAAAAACCAGTTTATTTTCAACTGAAAGCAAATGTCCACTGCATATTCCTACTACTACTGCACTGTAAATATCTGTGTCTGTTTTGTCAAAAAAAAAAAAAAGAGGCAGAGCATATCTTTTCCTGCTTGCATTACGTTCTCAACTTGATATCCCTTTATGAAATTCATCACAGTAGAAATAAATATATTCTATTTGTTAAACATTAGAAGCACAACTGCATTGTAAAAGAAATCTACACTTGACAAAATATTTTCCAGTTATGTTAAATGGTTAAATAGCCCAATAACTGACCTAAAAATATTTTATTGAGACTGACAATAGTAATTATCCTGTTTATCAATCAAGGGAGGTATGAGACACATATTTGGAGGATAACAAGGACTTTGTATGAGCAATCATGTGCATACCACAATAGCTTTCAGCAATGTAGAATATTTGGGCACAGCACAAAGTAACAGAAAAAACATTTGAGGTAAATAATTTTGCTAGGACTGACATCCCGCTTAAATTATGTATAAATTATGGCAATGATAAAACTAGCTGACAAAGCCAGAAACAAACAAAATGCTCCTCAAGTGAAATTATCATATCTTAAACAGCTATATCAAATGTGACTTAAAATTATAGCAAAAAGGTTTAGTCATCGCATTTTGTATATCAATTCTTTTTTCATCCTTAGCAATGGAAACACAGTAGCAGAAGCCATGATAAAAACAACCTATAAATTTCTAGGGTCGATATTTCTTCCTTAACAGCCCAGAATAGAAATGTAGTAAAAATTAAGTCCTTATATTTAGAGTCACAAAAGTACTGAAGAATCAAAAAGTACAACACAAAGGACCTGTGAACATCAAAGCCCAGGAGTATAAGGGATGAAAACCTATTCTTTAGTCAGTGCCAAGTCTGGTGGTGACTGGCCTTCACCAGTAAAGATTCTTCTGGGTCACATTGTATGTAGTCTTAAGCTTTAAGTCCTGTCAGAGATTGCTGCGTGCATTACTCTAGCCACTATGTGGAAATCCAACATACATGTCTGTGTCTGCATTTCTTTGCAGAAATAGCCAATAATAAATAGCCAGTCTATGTCTAAATTACATCAAAACCACAGCCAATAGCAGCATATCTGCCGTAACTATTCTCTCAAGAAAAAAAACACTGTGGTAGAAACTGTTGCTGTTTCACCATGCATCAGCCTACTCTTGTGATATTCCCAAGAACAGAGAGACCACAGTTCTATGGTTCCTTCATCTGTGAGAAATCAGAATTTTTCACCTTACTTTGTCTTGCAATATTCTTTCATAAAGGAATACATTCAAGAGATACAGAAGTCTGTAGAGCTCCTATGTATCTGAGAATAATAAATATGAAAAGCCTGCATACAGCACAGGGTGACAAACATCCTTCTCACTTTGATTTATTTCAATTAATTCCACAAATAGGGTGGAACCCAATCAATCTAATTTAAACACTTAATTCAGGCATCTCTGTGTCTAACTATCCATGACTAACTCCTCAGGCTTTTGGAGAGGGATTCAAGTAAATTAAGGTTTTGGATATTTCAGGTGTTGTTTTTTTTTTTTTTTTTTAATCAAAGCATAAGCTCCAGTGAAACTCCACGCAAGAATACATCTTTTACCAGAACAGGCCCTTCTAACCAGAGATGGGCAACAGGAGAGGTGGGTAAGATAGATGGGTAACAGGAGAGGTACCTTAACAAGATGAGAACGCAGCTAACAGAGCCCTCAAAGCTGAGGAGGAAGAGCTAGAGGAAGAAGTGCTTTCAAGCAAAGGATCTAGTCTGACTGGCCCTGATCCACTCAGGGGCACCTGGTGGAAATTACAAGTGATAGCAGTGGTAAAACCCTGCCGGGGGGGGGGGAGGGGGGACGGGGGGGGGGAGGGGGGACGGGGCGGGGGCGGAGGGGGGGCGGGGCGGGGCGGGGCGGGGGCGGAGGGCAGAGGCACCCTTCTGCCACCCATCTGCCACCCTGACTTGTCACCTGGAGAAGTTTGCTGCTTGCTGGGGCCCCAAATCAGGATGTTGCAGAGAAACTGCCAATGCTTCCATGATTATTAACCCCTGCTGTTTTTCCATGTGGGCACCAATGGTACTACTGGGGGCAATGGAAGTGACTACATCAAAAGCGACTACAGAGGTGTTGTGTGGTCAGTGACATGGGGGCCCAAAGCAGTGTTGACTTCAGCCCTGCTGGTGAGGGGACAAGGCATGAGGAGGATGGGGCTGGTACTGCATGTCAACTACTGGTTGCAGAGCAGGTGTCAGCGACAGGGTTTTGGTTCCTATGGTCAGGGGATCCCATCTGAGGAGAAATATGTGTCTGGGAGAGGTGGGATCCACCTCATTTAGTGGGGCAAAGGTATCTTTGCCAATAGGTTTTCTGGACATCATCTAACAGAAGATCTTTGTGCTAGGAGGGAGTGTCCAGCAGCCCTGCTGTGCAATGATGGATAGAGCAGACAAGCAAATGACCTGAGATGATGTGAACAAAAGGGGCAAACAAGACTTAAGTTTGGTCATATCAAACATTTGCAAGTAAGCAAGAAAGTGCCTTGAAGAAGTGCAAGAAAGAAAGATGTGTTGGGATAGCTCAGATGACTACAGCACTGTGATGGAGAGATACAGGCTCTTTAAGGACAGGCCTAGAAGATGAGGAGTGGAACTGCCTATTGGGAACAGCTTCTGGAATGCATGGAGCTGTACCTGGGGATGGATGATGAGACAACTGAGGCCGTACAGGTAAGGGTCACCAGTATGGGTGACATTGTAGTGGGTTTCTGCTACATGCTGCCTAACCAGGAAAAACAAGTGGATAAATCCTTATACAGACTAGTAGTATCCTTACAATTGCAGTCCCTATTTTATGGGGGATTTTAATCACCCTGATATTTGCTACTATGATCACGAGCTTGTGGAGTTCAGGTTGCCGACAGGATGGGCAGGAAAAAAGCAAAATCACAGCCCTGGACTTCAGGAGAACAGATTTTGGCTTCCTCAAGGATCTGCTTGGAAGAATCAAATGGGAGAAGGTCTTGGAGGGAAGAAAGACCCAAGGAAGCTGGTTGATATTCAAGGATCACTTTCTCCAAACTTAAGAGCAGTCCAACCCAATGAGCAAAAATTCTGAGAGGACTGCATGGATGAACAAACAGCTCCTCACAAAATTCAGAACTGAAAATGCAATATACAGAAGTTGGAAGCAAAGATAGGTACTTGGGAGGAATATAGAGACATTGAGCATGCAGAGATGTGGTTAGGAAAGTCAAAGCTTATCTGGATTTGAATCTGGTAAGGGATGTCAAAAGCACCAAGAAATGCTTCCATCAGTACATAAGTTGCAAAAGGAAGATTAGGGGAAAATGTGGGCCCACTGCTGAATTGGGCAAGGGCCCTGGTGACCCAGGACATGGCAAAGGCTGGGGTACTGAATAACTTCTTCATCTCAGTCTTTACTAGTGAGATGGACATTCAGGAATCCTAGAATCATAGAATACTTTGGGTTGGAAGGGACCTTTAACCATAGGGACCTATAAGATCATCTAGTCAAACCTGTAAGGACACCTTTCACTTGCTCAAAGACCCATCCAAGCTGACCTGGAACACTTCCAATGTTGGTGCATCCAAAACTTCTCTGGGAAACCAGTTTCAGTCTCTCACCACCCTCATCATAAGAATTTAAATATACTCTCTTTCAGTTTAAAACCATTGCCCCTTGTTCTGTCACTACAAGCCTTGGTAAAAAAAAATCTCTTACCATCTTTCTTGTAAGAAAATAAGCACCCTTTATATATTGCAAGGACACAATAAGGTCTCCCTGGAGCCCTCCCTTCTCCAGGCTGAACAATACAACTCTTTCAGCCTTTCTTCATAGGAGAGGTTTTTCAGACTTTTATGATTTTTGTGGCCCCTCCTCTGGACCCACTCTAACAGGTCCCTGTCTCTCTTGTGCTGGAGGCCCCAGAGCTGGACACAGTACTCCAGGTGGGGGCTCACAAGAGTGGAGTAGCAGGGCAGAATCACCTCCCTCGACCTGCTGGCCACACTTCTCTTGGTACAGCCCATGATACAGCTGGCTTTCTGGACTGCAAGCATGCATTACTGGCTTATGTCCAATTTTTCATCCAACAGTATACCCAAATCATTTTCCACAGGGCTGTTCTCAATCCATTCTTTCTTTTGTATTGATATTGGGGATTGCCCAAGTTCAGGAGCAAGGCCTTGCATTTGGCCTTGTTGAACTTCATGACATTTGCACAGGCTTGCTCCTCAAGTCTCTCAAGGTCTTTGTGGATGGCATCCCTTCCTTCAAGAGAATAAACTGCACCACCCTGGTGTCATCGGATAACTTCCTGAGTATGCGTTCAATCCCACTATCTTTGTCAAAATTTTTTTTTTTTTTTTTTTTTTTTGTAATCCAAGTACTTGGAGACAAGGGGAAATTCTGGAGCAAGGAACAGCTACCTTTAAGGGAAGAGGATCAGACTGAGCAGTATTTAAGCAAACTGGCTATACATAAATCCATGGGCCTTGGTGGGATGCGTTCACAAGTACCTGAGGAGCTGGAAGGCTCTAGGTGACTCTGCTTGAACAGGAGGATTGGACCAAATTACTTTCAAAGTTCCCTTCCAATCTCAGCCCTCCCATGATGCTGGGAGTATCAAGTATATCAAGTATCAAGTATATCAACTATATCAAGTAGATAAGAGTTGGAAAGAGAGAGAATGGCTCTTGAAAAACATTGATGCCTACCTTCCATTCACAGCTACTGTTTCCATTCTACAGAATTAAAAGGGTTGGAAAAACATCCTAGATATACTTAGAGGAGCAGATATCCAAATAAAAACAGAAAACAAAGGAAAATTCTCCAGAATCAGCATATCTGAAGAACAAAAAAACCTGGAGAGCAGAAATACATCCTTTTAACATTGCGGTATGCATTCTAAGACAAAGATGTAATGTTTAGACAATACGAATAAAACCTGATTCTCCCATTGATGTCTGCAATTTCACATCAGACACAGGGGTTCCACACCTAGGGATGAAGAAAAATTTGCTACAGAGGTGATTTCTTTTTCCTTTAAATAATTTTCAAGGAAGATGTGGAGAGATTAATTTGACTTTGGGCTAGATATTACCTTCCTTCATTACAGATTTGCAATTTTTTCACTTCATAGTTTCCCAAGGCTGATACACACAATTTTCAAGTGCAGTATGGTCTGAGATTTTATTTTGCATGTCTCCAAGACTGTTGGGTTTTTCATCTCTCAATACATTATCTTCAGAACAATACCAGGTGAAATAATGATAATAACAGGAATAATAGTAGTAATAATAATAATAACAATGACAACAATATTAATAATGACAGCAATAATGTGTGGAAAACACATCTGAAGCAAACCAATGTAAAGAATGAAGTGATGTATTCTTTATATTTTGTTCATTATAAAGAAAACACGTAAACATAAAATACTCTATGTTTTCCAAGTCTCCCACAAGCACCTATTATCAACTTTGTTCATTTTCACATTACCCCATGATACTTGTTATTATCTAATCCTAGGTCTATTTCCTTAAAAGAATTTTAAAAACCTCTGTTTTCTTCAGTAATTTCTAAGCATCATGTTTATAATGATCCTTAGGCTTCTGTGTCAGACTGAAGCCCCGTGGTGATAGAAGATAAACAGAAACAAAGTAGAAGCTTGCACTTGGCACCTCCCATATAAGACAATGAATAATTTTAAATTAAAAATGTGTAGTAGAATAGAAATAAATCTTCCAAGTACCCAACACTGCAGCTAAACACAGAAATATGTTTTCTAAAATTTCTGTTTGTTTAAAATGTATATGCCCAGAAAATTTCTGTTTTGCTGGTTAACACATACCTTCTCTAATGATTTTTAGCCAAGTTTTCAATATAAAAACTTTCATTATCTGTCGACGCTTCATAATGAATTGCCTTGATTATTTTCAGAGCACTTCCGCTATAGCTGTTCTGTTTGGTTCTACTTCGAGTCTGAAAAAGCTTTCTTCATTTTGTAGCAGTTTTCCCAGCACAATCTCTCACTACTATGTGTTCCATATAGTCCCATGTCAGAAGCAAAAACATTGAAGCAATTATCTAAGTTTCAATTAATCTAATTTATTTTTGTGATTTATTTATGTTTTGTTATTTTTTTGAGTCTTTAAAATATTTATCATCAAGGTTTTTAAGTGTTTCAATTAATTTTCTATAAGTCACAGATTCATTGTCTATTTGATAGTAAGAGAATAGAAATCTTATCTTTATCATCAAAGGAGGAAAACAGTAATTGTAAATTTCATATACGTATCATAGGGAAAATACTCAGAATTCATATTCAGTCATTAAAATACAAAAATATTTCCAGTTGAATAATACATTCTTAACTTATTATCTAAGTAAAATTCATAAGAAAATTGTCTAATTACTTGAGATATAAATAAAAAATTAACTCAAACTGCATAATATTCATGAAAGAAGAAAAAAAAATTATGTAAGCATTTTATCTTGCTCTTCAAAAGCCTCGTGAAGAGGAATATGTACACGAATATAAATTATTTATTGGGGTTTGTCATATCATTTCTTTAATCCATTGGTGTCCACTTGATGTTAAAGAGTAGCTCCATATATTAGGTAAAAATTGTCATGTGTTTAGTCTAAAAATAGAGTACTTTAATATTTTGACTAATAGCTACTATGACAAGGTGTTTGAAATGGTGATCCATGAATAATAGAATGCCACTATAAAAAATATTGTTTATCATTCATATCACTGACTTCAAATAGTATTGAGCCTGCTTTTCTACACACATCGAAGGTTTCAGCTAAGCTATCTGGTAGAAGAAATTATGATCAATCATCACCTATTTTTCTTTATATAATATTCTTGATTTTTTTCTGTTAAAAAAGTTCCTGTTCGTTTTCAGTCAAATATCATAACAGTGAATTTGCAAAACGGATACAGAGCAGGCAGTAAATCTACTTTATTTTCTGTTATGAAAATAATACCTGCAATATTATACTGCAGGGTGGTGATATTTCTGATTTCTACAGCATATTTATGAACAATTAGAATGCAACACATACTTGAAAATTACATAGTTATTAGGATAGTTAAACTTTAGATATGAACTCTAGCCACATTCTTCTCTCCTTTGTGAATTATTTTCTGACAAAACTGCTTTACACAGTAAATGCATAGTTACTTGAAGCTTCTTTAGCAATAATTAAATAAACCTAATTGAATCCTACACTGAAACGTAGGATATTTTCTCTATCATCACCCTTTTCCTGCATGGGACCTTCCAAAACTTGTAAATCCCACCAGAATCCAACAAAATATGAGATAATTCCTTGAAGGTCTTCTGCATCTGCTCTGGCTCTGGTTTCTAAGGCCCTCAAGCCTGAAGAGCAGGCCAATATACTTTAGGAGATATAACCATAGTTGTCTGTGCTGATTTTGTTGGAGATATGGAATTGTCTTCATAGTTGCAAGTATGAGGCTGTGTTTTTGATCTGAGCTGAGAAGAATGTCAGTGACTGTGATGTTTTAGTTGTTGCTAAGCAATGTTTACATTAAACCAAGGACTTTTTCAGTTTCTGACACTGCACCTGTGTTTCCAGCTTCTTCTCTACAAGAAGCTGGGAGGAGACACAGCCAGGACAGCTGACTTAATCTGACCAAGGGATATTTCATGTCATAAAACATCATGCTCAGTATATAAGCTGGCAGGAGTTGGCTGGAGTGGATATAGCTTATCAGGGACTGGCTGAGCATCAGTGGATGGGTAGTGAATGGTTGTATCTTTTTTTTTTCATTGCTGTTTTGATTACATACTATCAGTAGTAGTAGTATGATTATTTTGTTTCATTTATTTTCAATTATTAAACTGTCCTTATCTCAATCCATAAATATTCTTACCTTTTTTCCCTCCAATTCTCTCCCCCATCCCACTGGCGGAGGGAGGAGGTGAGCAAGTAGCTGTGTTGTTCTTAGTTGTTGATCTGGGTTAAACCATGACATTGCCATAAACAAAGTTCTAGCAAGAAATAATCTGTTCATGTGATTCTACGTGGTGGGTTTCTGTGGTGGGGCATTTTGGTAGCAGGGGAAGGGTCACAGGGATGGCTCCTGTGAGAAGCTGCTAGAAGCTTCCAATTCAACCCACTTCTGCTCACAGGCAATCCAACTGGTGACTCTGCTATAAACATATTTAAGAGGGGAAAACCAAAAAGACAGCCACCAGCAAAGCAGAATCAATGTGGAGAGAAGAGTGGGACGTGAGAGAGACTACAAGGCAGACACCAAAAGTCAGTACGGAAAGGCGGGGAGGAGGTGGGCTGGAGCAGAAGTTCCCCTGCAGCTCGTGGTGAGAGGGCAGGCTGTGCCCTGCAGCCATGGATGGTCATGGGGGAACAGAGACCCCCCTGCACCCCAGGGACAACCCCATGCTGGAGCAGGCAGCTGTTCCTGAAGAGCCCATGACTCTGTGGTAAGCCTGTGCTGGAGCAGTTTGCCCCTGAAAGGAATGCACACAATGGAGGGACTCATGCAGGAGCAGTTAGTGAAGAAAACTGCAGATAGGGAACTACTGGAGAGGGTCCAGGGGAGGGCTATGAAGATTGAGGGAGTGGAGCACCTTTCTTATGAGGAAAGGCTGAGACAGCTGGGTCTGTTTAGCCTGGGGAAGAGAAGACTGAGAGGGGTTCTTACCAATGCTTATAAATATCTAAAGGGTGGGTGTCAAGAGGGTGGGGCTAGCCTCTTTTTAGTGGTGCCCAGCAACAAGACAAGGAGCAATGGGCACAAACTGGAAAGCAGGAAATTCCATCTCAACATGAGGAAAAACTCTGAGGGTGCCAGAGCACAGGAACAGGCTGCCCAGAGAGATTGTGGAGTCTCCTTCTCTGGAGATATTCAAACCCGGTGTGGATGTGTTCCTGGCCAACCTGCTCTAGCTGAACCTGCTTTAGCAGGGGCTTGGACTAGATGATCTCTGAAGGTCCCTTCCACCCCCTAGAATTCTGTGATTCTGTATAGGACTGACAAGATGCAACCTAAAGCAGACACCTATTCTCTCAACCTCAGCTGTAGGTCTATGGTGACTAGACTAGTTTTTATTTTAGATGAATAATAAATGAGATATGAATCAGAATATGTGCTGCTAAATAGTATATATGAACTTGCAGCAAGAAACATTTAACAATATTTTTTAAACTGGTGAGGCTTCAGCAATTAGCTTGATGGGATAGAAACCCTACAACTGTTTGCTGAAATAATACTTCAACGAGTTTCATAATTATGATTTCTTTTCAAGAACAGTCTTGACCTCTGTGGAACACAATTTACCAGAATAATGTTTAGATTTTGGTAATTAATGCTTTCAGACACAAATATAATTTCATATAAATATGGAGTAAAATTGAATTTTCTGCTCTACAGCATCATTACATCCTTGTTGTGGTAAATTCAGTGCTTTGAATCTATTAACTTTTCATTGTGTGGTGTTATCATCCACTGCTAAAGATTAGCTACTGACACATTTATCAAAGGATGATAAATGAGCTGTCCTTTCAGATGTCTGATTATCTGACCTTTATTCAGTTAAAAGCACAAGGGGCTGACAGTGTTAAGTGCTTGCTAGTTTAGAATGAAATTGAACTGAGGAAATTAATGTTTGGTATTGTCTTCAATAATACAAATTTACTCCATCAATTTATGCTTAAATTAAAGAATCAAGATTTATTTTAAAATTCTGTAGAAACACCCTATTTCCATACAGGTTTATTTTAACAAACTCATTATCTTATGAAGAAGCCTTAATTCTAAAAGTTCCCTTTGCAAGAGAACAGCTTCATCATTATCCACTGGATTGCAGAGAGTCAGCCAAAAAGCACATAGGGTTGCAGAATACTTTCAAGTATCTAACAAAAACGTGTTAACTTTTGTCTATTTCCATGACATCCAGGCAGCTTCTGTCATCTGGCTGACCAAAATTCTAGAAATCCTCATCTGAGGATCTATGGGCCAGTCTGACCCTGAGGGCTGCATCTGCAGGGGTGACTTAGTGTCAGGGTTCTATTGGTATATTGACTGGCTCCTGAACAACAACTTTGCTTAGTAGAGGGAAAAGATTTAAAATAATTAAGCGTTATCCACATAGAAACAGACTTCAGTCAATGTTCTTCATGGCCATTGAGAATATTTTGTGCTTCTAAGTAGTCTACTCATTTGAAATTATTAAAGAATTTAATATTCACTAATTAAGACATAGTATTATGATATGGTAGGTTCCTGGATAATTCCAGTTGCCACTGGGTAAAATAAAGTCTTTGCCCCTTAATACACAGTAACAATGCAGATGGGAACTGAAGTAGAATTTTACATGCAGTTAAAATTATTGGGGGAATTTAAGCAGTTCAGACATAATTGCCTGGGATGGAGTTTTGCCAGAATGAAGAATTTTGCTCTCACTGAAATGTCCTTTGGATCTCTAAAGATCACATTTACTCATGTATTTGGTTTTACATGTTATTGGACAGATGGTATTGCCAATACAGCAATATCTATGTAATCAGTTTAATATCTGGTCAGCAGGGAATGTTGTGCTTATGAAATGCTGTGGTGGATTTATGATGGCTGGCTGCCAGGTACCCACCAAGCCACTCTCTCACTCCCTCTCCTCAGAGGGAAGGGTGGAGAAAATAAGATTAAAAACTCATGGATCAAGATAAAGGCAATTTAA
Source organism: Rhynochetos jubatus (assembly GCA_027574665.1). Classification (NCBI taxonomy): domain Eukaryota; kingdom Metazoa; phylum Chordata; class Aves; order Eurypygiformes; family Rhynochetidae; genus Rhynochetos; species Rhynochetos jubatus. Next base: position 19,336,232 of record CM050652.1, read on the forward strand.
TAAAGAAAACCAAAGTCTGTGTGCATAAGCAGAGGAAAGCAAAAAGATTTATTCTCTATTTCCCATCAGCAGGCAAAGTCCAGCCCCTTCCTGGAAAGAAGGACCTCTGTACTCCTAGTGGTTGCTTCAGAAGACAAATGTCTTAATAGTGAATGCCCTCTCCCCACTTTCTCTTAGACATTATTGCTGAACATGACATCATATGGTAAGGAATATGCCTTTTGTCAGTTTGGGCCAACTGTCTTGCCTATATCCCATCGCAACCTCTTGCCCACACCCAGCTCACTGGCCTTTGTGGGAGGAGGGCTGTTGGAGAGACAGCTGTGATGCTGTGTGAACAATGCTCAGCGTTATCCAGAACACTGGTGCGTTATCAATGTTGTATCCACACATACAAAGCACAGCATTATGAAGGCTGCTATGGGGAAAATTAACTCCATCCCACCCAGACCCAATACAAATGCCCAGGACTGACTAAATGAAAAATATAGGTGTTATTTTTAAATATAATTTGTATAATACTGTCACTCTTCGAGTCCTATCATTTCTGTACTAGTGTTAGTACTCATTTACACACTTCAACTCCCTGCCTAACAGGTTTGGTTAGATAAAAGAGTTCTGTACAGTGCTTTAATCAAGTTTAATTTAAAATGCTATTGTGGAAACTCACAGAAACTATTCTTGCTAATCCCAGAGCTTAGTATTTGTATTCAGATATTGGTTTTATTTGAGACCAAGGAGAAACAATCACTTTTAATTAGTAAAGATAACAAATTAGCCCCAACTTTACTCCTTTGCATTTGCATGGGACCTTTCAATACGACTTAGCTCATTAGACTGTTGATGGCTGCTGATGTAAGTGGTCTACTGGAGGTAATTAATGGAGTTTTGTTCAATAAAATGTGACCTCAAATTTTGTCATTTAAGAGCTCAGACTCCTCTGGAGAGACAGAAGACAAGACTGTAAACAAGACTGTGCACATACAAACAATGCCCAGCAGTAGCAATGTGGTGCAGAAAGATAGTAAGCCTATCTGATGGCCTGAAATATGATCAATTCTGGCTCAGGCAGGTAGGCAGATAAGGTATTTACATTTTAAAAGGTAGAAGCTAAGAAAATCACCCCAAGATAAACTTTGCCTTATATTTTTCCTCTTTTAAAAGCATAGTCTTGTTAAGTAGCTAAGATTCAATCCTGCTTTTTTTTTTTTTTTAAGGCTTTTTTTAAATATTAGAGAAAATACAGAAAATAAAAATCTGCAATCATAAAGGCGGCTACAGAAATCAGTAACACTCATGAAAAAATTAGAAGAAAGGGTCTGCAGACATATATATTTGTGGTGGAAGGTCTAAACCATTAAGCATGGTAAATCTCATATGGGAACTACTTTAACAGGTAGATATTGAACAACAGACAAAATAAATACCGTTCAGGATTTTTTTTTTTTTTTAATCAGTATAGTGACTGATATAACAGAGAGCAACATTAAAGTACCTCTTCCCAGTGCTAATTCTAGAATTAGTCAATATTATTTCAATTTCTAATACTGCCATAAGAGAGCTATTAAGCCTATTATATAACAATTAATTTAATAAAGCAGAAGCTAAACAAGCCAGTATATTTTATTTTGGGAATGTGATGAGAAAGCAGTACCAAGTCTTGCACTAGTTGTAACACTGTCCTTTATGAGAACAGCGGGATACCAAATATCAGTGAGCGGAGTAGAAAGGAATACCTTCTGTCTTGTACAGTTGCTACATGAATATAGTATTTTAGCATGTTTAAAGAGTTTTGTCGAGTTTAATGTCTAAGGTCTGCTAAAGCTCACCAAGCTCGCAAGGCTAAGTCGTATCAGTATGTGGTTAACATCACAATTGATGATGTTATACAACCAACTGAAATCAATAAAATAGAAGTTTAGAGTGGGTTTGATAGATGTTAAGATTCAACTACAATTTATAGCATTAGCCTTACCCCACAACTATGAAGCTCAAGGTTGTTTCAGAAGCTTTAATAAGGATTATTATTGCACTTCAGCTCTGCAATGAGATGAGAAACAGAGGTTCCCCTTAGTAGCCACAGCCACTATTCCAAACGAATGTCACAAATAAACTAATACTGCCATTCAGAATCTTGGAGTAATGAGTAATTTAATAAAGGATTCAAGATGGGTAGGAGTTACACATTCTCATGCAGGTGAGATGCTGTACAAAGGCATAATGATTTCAATTTGCTTTAAAAAAGAGAAAGATGATGACATTCACATTGGAAAATGCAGATCAATACACTTGGGATAAGTTTACCTGAAACACATACATTTTGTAGAAGGGCATAAATCCTGAAAGGCAGAATGCTGAGAATTATTTCAGTACAATAATATGTTGCACACAACACTTGTGAAGGAATAGGGAAATATAAAAGAGCAGGAATACATTGATCTGCACATACCGCAGGGCAAAGACTAACAGTCCATTTCTCTGAGGATAAGATACACCTGTCCTTGAACAACTTTACTCCATTTAAGAATCTCATTATTGGAATTAGATAGGTAAATGAGAAAAATAGTTTTCAAATAGCTGGTCAGTATCATCATACATACTATTTGAAATATTACAATTGATTTTATATGAGATATACCAGCTATACTCTACATCCTGTCTATATTTGGAATTCAATATTTGGTTCAGGGATCAATGAAGCAGAAGTCCCCTAATCAATGCAAGAAAATGTTACTTGAATTTGTACTGGTTAAATCCACCTGTGTCTGAAATCAGAACATCCTAGCCACTAAAACAAATATTTGAACTTGTCTGTACTTGAGGTTAGCAACAGTAAAACTACATGATTGTTGCTAACTGACCACTTCATTCTAGTGAGGTCTTGCAACATGACACATGATGAAACCAAAATATGTTCTGAGTCTTTTGGAGGGCCAAATCATAGTTGCACAGATTCTTTGCACTTACGACTAGAAAGAATTTTTTTATCTGACTTCTTACTTGCCTAAGGCCACCTATTCTTGTCAGTATATAGCTGTACTGAACCTGGTATCTCAGGGCTTAACATTAACAAAACAATGCAATTGTCTGAAGGAGGTAATATAATTTAAAAAATCATCCTTTTTTTAAGTAATCCAGACATGGTAAATCACTATAGAGCCATGGAGAATTCTGGAAGCTTGTTCCAATATTCAATTATGTTTTCATTAAGATGGTGTCCCAAATTTTGTATTTGGAGTTTTGTGGTGTAAGATTCAAGCCAACTGACTGACAGACATGTTCTGCCTTCTAAAAAGTTTGAAAGATTTGCTGTGATGACAAAAAAATAACTTACAGAGGAGTTTTAAGTAATTCTATTAACTACGTGCACAAAGACTACAAAATAAATTCAACATAATGCAATACTTTTTTAAGAAATGCGTGTGTATACAGTATAATATTATCCAACTAACAGACAAAGGAATCCTACCATGGAAAATGTGCTTAATTTGGAAAAATGTGCTTAATATGGAAAAAGTCCTTAATTTTTAAAAGACATTTTATGAGGTAGCTGGGATAGTGGGAAAACTTGGTCAATTTTCACCTACAAATAGGAATTCTAACATGAAGGAGATTCTGCTATGAAAGGGAAAACATCTCAGAGCAGAATTTTAGTTTATTCTCAAGAGAATTTTAGTTCATCTCCAGCACAAATCTGCAACAGTACAAATGTGTGAGGAACATTTTCTCAGGTATATGAGGCCTCCCTCACTTTACTCTAAGCCTGTTATCCTGTGGTTTCTGGACTTATCCCAATTTTCTGTGCTGTGGCTAGACTACTTGACGAGTGTCAGTGTTTCAGAAACATTTCCACTTTTATTTCCAACATATTAGTTGGCTTTGGCAACTCCTCCTGATCTTTGGTCTAATTTACATTCTCTTGCATTTGTAAAAGTTGTTCTATGGCTTCTTAAGGGTTCATAAAAGTATATAATTTTTATTACCCTCCTCTTTATGTTTTTTTCTTTAGTTAGGACTAGTTCTGTCACTCTACAATTTCTCACACAGTGGGGCATGCAGCTACAACATTGTAGCCCAGTAAAAATGACTTTTTGCCATTTTTTGTATAAAGAGCTGTACACCTGAGCTGAGAGGCAGGTTTCAGGGCTGGCCTGGGCTCACCTTGGCCAGGTTTGGGCTGAGCTGGGCTCAGCACCTGCCTCGTGGCCAGGTGCCTGTTGCCTCCCCTGCGTGAGCCTGAGCTCTGTCAGTGTCATCAGCATTGTTAAAATCAGTTTCTTGTTCAGCAGTAACCCTCACAAATATAATAAATAAAGAATATGGGTATGTGTTTTGGCTTCTCCAGGGTGATACTGTACACCTGTTTGGTGCATATGCTGTTAATAGGTAACTGAACTCAATAGACAAATGGATTATTTTAGCCTGAATAGAAAGCTTCACCAAAACTATGACAGTGCTTTGGCACTCCCATCCATTCACTCAGACTTAATTGGTATATCCCTGAACTCGACTCTGTTGTATCATACAAACATATTGTAATTGGCTTGTGAAACATAATTCAAGATTGGTATCTCTGACTTAAGATCTTTGATCTATTTTCCCTTTTCTGTAATGAAGATCAGTAAAAGCTGACTAAATACGCATGAGAGAGAGAACCTGCTTCCTACAAAATCATTATGTTTGGTAAATAGCTGTATATGGATGTTTCTATTTCATAGTTACTACTAAGATGCTCTAGAAATACAGATCAAATTAGATTTTGATAATTGCAATGGTTTGAAAGCTGTTCCTTAAAAAAATCCACAATACAAAACAAAACAAAAGAAAAACCAGCTGGCCTTTCAAATATTGCTCATCAGTCTTTTTGTTCGTTTTATTTCAATAGATTATGATTGCTTGTCCAGAGCTGAATTATTCTCCCACTTGCTTATACTGTGGTTACTATGACCATGAAATTAAAAAACGAAACAAAACAAAAAACCCCCCAAAATAATGGATAATAATATCTGTGCTCCTATTAAAACAAATCTACATTGTTTAAGAGCAGATGGCTATATTAACACTTAGCGAGAAAAATTGTCTTTTTGAATTCATTTTGAATGCTGTCAGTAATCCTGAAGTGTAACATTCACAGCCATGGCTGCTTTTGCAACACATTAAGCTTTTATGAAAGTAAAAGTTAATTACATATGATGACTAAACTCCAGGGATCATAATTAGCTGAACTGAATGGCTGCACATCAGTAATTAAATGTCATTCCACTTCATTGCACTGAGCCCTAAACCCAACCCTTAAAATGTCATAGGTATTGGAATCTGTTGTATCCATAGGGCCATTTCTTCAGAAAGCCTAAATGCAGAACACTATACAAAATATATTAAGTGGAAACCATAATTATGTTAGTTACAGCATTTATGCATTAAGCAGATTAACCTTTTTTAGAGGTTGTCTGTGGAAAAGAAATTGTACCTTCGACAGGTGTTTTTGTGTGTGTGTGTGTGTGTGTGTGTTTACTATTATTATTTATTTATTTTCCTGCCTGAGAAGGTGTGTCACTTTTCTGCACATCGTTTAGATTGTAGAATATACAAAAATAAATGACTGCATCAATCTCTGGATAGGATTTGTTTTGACTGATGGAGTATCAGCGTGAAGATTTCATACAAAGAAAGACCATTTATCTTGAGTAGAACAAAGCACTGTGCCTCACCACAAAGAGATGTTCTTGATCCGCATTGCTATGCAGAACTTGTAAACTTTACAGGGTATGGAAGGTAAAACTGTTTCTCTGCAATTTTGCTACACTAGCTGTCCATGTTAGCTGTTTGAAAAGCTCGTTTCCATGCGCTGTTCCCAAAAAGTGTGGATAATCAAAAAATTATAATTTTATGTACAATTGGATCTTCTTGTGAGAAGTTAAAAATATTTAACATTCATTTTCCAGTTCTCTACTTTAGAGATTATGAAGAGTATTTTAAAGTACATAAGGAAGGCAACTGTAAATTAATGTGGATGTTCAAAATGCCCCTTTTAAATATCTCTGTTGACTACCAAGGGAAACATTTCACTTTCTTTATTAGACCTGGGTTCGTGACCTAAACTGATAGCATAAACACTTTTCTTACTCCTTGAACTCAGAATGCAGGTTGCAAAATAATTTTTATCTGTTTTTAGCCAAAAGACATTTAAGTAATTTTTACTAAGTCCTTAAAAAATATAAGTCACTAAAATCTTAAAATGCCATTCTGTATGTTCAGTGCATAAAAGATAAACTGTAATTGCTTTTATGTAGTACAATTTGCTTTTGCTCGGCTGGATTAAGCATCCTACTACCATATGTCACCATTTCTTCTCTTCCATTCACCACCTGAGACAATACTGGCCATTGCCAGTATCACAGGAATCCAGGCCCAACACAAACAGATGGTCAAATTGTAGGAAAGCCAAATTTGGAGGACTTGTCTAAAGAGGATTTTTTTTCTTTAATTCATAGAAGTACTGTGACATTCAAAGGTCTTATAAAATTCCATAGGAATCTTAAACAAATGAAAATCTTGACACGTCTTATGCAAACTCAAAATATGTGTCCTTAAATTCTCTGTGTTTCTGTATAAACTGTAAATCTTATTATACTCTGTAAATATAAGATAGGAATGAGATACTTGCAAAATTATTATTGCTTAACAGGTCACCATTTGTCAGTTGTAATACCTGTCTGTAATTTCTCGCTGTGCAGTATATGTAAATGAAGAAACACCACTAAATATCAAATAACAAAAGGCTTACTGCTAAGCAATCACATTATTTTCTGCTGTCATAGGATGAAAATGCACATATAACAGGTGATTTATTGAATAATCTGTGAAGACACAGTAATAAATATGATGATTTCTTTTATATTTCTGCCAAATTGCAATATATCATAATAAATAATCATAGCAATGTAGATAGATAATTATGTACTTTTTATATATGGAAAATAAAATTTTAACATGATAATAGCTTTGGCCAGGGTCCATTTGTCTGGTTTGCTTTGTGCCATTGTCAAAGACAATGAAGTCCGCATAAAAAGCTGATGACAATATTCCTGCCATAAGGGTGTGACATAGATTGAGTCATATGCCAATCGCAACGAGTCTCAGAGGTGGGGTACCAGTACCCGTACCAGAAACAGAGGTACATTTCCCTTGGTGATGACAAAGTGATAGCTTAGTATCAGTACAGGATATCAGACTGATCAGTTTTGCATACACATTTCTGAATAAAAGAGACACCTCTGCATTTAGTTTTGGTTTTTGTTGTCTTGTAAGCGATCTAAAGATTACTACACCTATGCTACTATGCTATCAATCACATGTATTTGCAATAGGCAGTGCTAAAATCCTAAACATGTTTAAATTATGCCCTAAAATGGATCCTATCCAGCTCCCAAAGTTGCATTTATTAGTAGTTACTCGTTTGCAATTTACATTTATACTTCTATGGTCTCAGAAAACATCCCATACTTTTTCTTAGAAAGTATCTGCTTGTACTTTTGCTATAGTCTCCTGGTTTTCTTCAAATATGTTGAAGTGGCTCCATAATTACAGTGACACAACTAGTGTTTCATCAGTACAACCTAGGCACAATTGTGTCCTTTTTCACTTGGAAAAATTAGGAATCATTTAACAGAAATAGATGACAAGGAAAGACTATAAGACATGACAGAAGGGAGACCTGCTTTACTAACTGCTTACTAGTATTATTATTTATTCCTGATGTTAATATCACCAGTATCAAAAGCATTCTACAAGAAATGACAAGGTGGTTGTAAACTCTTAATATTTGTGTGAAGGATGAGAAACTTAAAACACCCTGTTGGCAGATCTAAATCCTTCTCCTGAGTCTTTTGGTCCTGGATAAGTGTATAATTTGGAAAAAACAGAGTTTCTGAATGCATGAATCCTAGATGAACTCCTCTACCTTATCTAAAATCTAAAAGAATTTCACTTAAATTGAAACAGGATAGATTTAGATTAGATATAAGGAAGAAATTCTTCATGGAGGGGGTGCTGAGGCACTGGAACAGATTGCCCAAAGAAGTTGTGGGTGTCCCATCCCTGGCTGTCTTCAAGGCCAGGCTGGATGAGGCTTTGAGCAACCTGGTCTAGTGGAGGGTGTCCCTGCCCATGGCAGGGGGGTTGGAACAGATGATCTTTAAGGCCCCTTCCAAACCAAACCATTCTGATTCTCTTATTCTATGATCAGTGCATAAAACAGTCTTTGCTGAGCTGATCTACAGGAAATCAACTTTCATTTTAACATTTCTGCAATATTTACTGTGCAAAGTAAAGATTAACCCACTCCAATTCTAACGTAGTCACTTCAAAATATATCAGTGATGCAATTCAAAACCTAACACATTTTCCTGGTTTTATGTCAAATTTGGTTCTTCCAAGATCTCTCCCCACCCCCTCCTTCCCCCTGCTCTCTGTCTCTGTCTTTGAGAGTTTTAAACAGTACTCAGTAGAGTTTTAACTACTAAAAGGAGTTTTGCAGATGCTTAAAATGGGTAGGATGTGTCCTGAGATGCTGAAGTGCTGAAATACTTGCTACAGTGGTAATAGGTGAGGAATGAGCTCATTAGTTCAAAGCACTGTGACTAGAATTAGCTGTCTTATCCAGGAGATTTTCACACACACTACCCACATTTTTGACCTTGTTTTCCTTCCTTACACCAGAAGATCAGGGTTTCAAAGTCTCTCCTCAAATAAAGTCCAGAATCCTGAGTTACATATGCCCCCAGTCAAATGGTCTAATCCTGTAATGGTCTAATCCTGTACAGGTCTAATCCTGTAATCTTGATACTGTAAGGTTTTTATCCTGACACTTGGAAAGATTTGTCATATACTGAGAATGGGAAAAAGGTAGCAGAATGAAACAAAGAATAAAAGAGAAAATCAGAACCATATATTTATATGTGGAAGAAGAATGCTTAACTTTCTTTCCCCTAACATACAGACCCCATACTACTTTTAAAAATAAAATAGCTCAATTGTCTTTGAGCAGTGCTGAAGACTGAAGGCATTTCTTCCTGAACAAAGAGAAACAAGTGCTATACAAAAGTAAATAATTAAAGTTAAATAGGATGGACGGCATGTAGAGCTGGTAATAAGATAGAGCATTACACCTCTAGGCCACTCCTTCACATCTGTACCAGATCAATAGTGACAGAAAGTGTTACCCTCTGACAGCTATTCAATGGCCTGTGTGAAATGATTTACTGGGTTTAGTCCCATTTCTAATGGACAAGAATCCACATTGCAAATGACATTAATTGGCATCCTTGTGTGGTAATACAAGTGAGAGGCCAATGCCTAAATGTTCTCACAAGACTCAAAAAAAGACATCTCTCCTCTGGAGATGGTCAGTCACAGTCAGGGTTAAGGTCTGTTGGCAGAATCTGATAGCCAGAGCACTGTGTTTTGAGAGACAAGTTATAATTACACCCCAGTTACACAGGAAATTGAAGTTTTCAGCATTACCATTCCAGATACATTTCCATGTATGTATTTATTTCCATAGGTTGTTAACACACCATGAAAAAAAAATTGTATGCAAATGCTTCAGTAGATGCAGAAAGATTCTTATTTACAGAATGCCTCCTGGTCTAACAAGGACACTGAGAGGCTCTCAGAATGGTGTTGAGAAAAGTAAATCACGCCAGTAATTGTTTTGCAGAATTCAACAGTCTATACATCTATCTTTTCAATAGTCTTTCCTAGATAGATTTCCTTTTTTAATCAAAACCAGAAAATAAAGCCATTAGAAATAGTAACTTTATTCTTTTGGGCTTACACTGCTAGTTCGATTCTTGCAGAATGGTCACTCAGGCTTAACTTTCCACTTTTCTTTCCCCATGTTTTGTTTGCATGCCCTTAGCAAGTCATGCAAGAGAAAAATTCCTTCCTTCAGACAGTAGACTAATGGTATTGGCATAAAGTTTAGCTAGCAATCTGAATTTTTTATTGTCAAAATAATAAAAACTTTGTACTTTTCTAAATATCTCTGTGTTTTCAGACATTACAATTCTCTCCAGGTCTTTGTGTCTATTGCCAATATACAGTACTATTTGGACTTTATTTTGTTGTTAACTGGTCAACCTGTATCCTGATATTGTAGTCTAGCAGTTCTTAGAGCTAAATCAGGCACGTTTGACAGATGCCACATCTGATTAGACTGTAATACAGCTAAACAGATTCCTCTGTGATGGCCCATTAGAAGCATGGTTGTGAAGAAATTACTGATCCATAAAGAACTCTCTGTAGCAAGCCACACTGGTCTTTTTATATCACTTGTCTTCTTCAATTGAGAAATATTGTCTGGTTCATTGTAATGAATGGATATTCAGCTTAAAAGTAGCACTAAAGCGTATAAAATAAAACTTTATTAAACCATTTTATCTTTTATATTGCACTGACTGATCCTCTTAAAGGAAGCATTAAGAACAGCTTCCAAAATAAAAAATGAAAGCCTCTTTAAAACACCTTTAGAGTTACTGTTCTAACATTATAACAGAATCCAAACAACAGAAAACATGAAGGAACATGTACCTTAAGAAGAAAATGATGTTCAGTTAAATTTTATGTCAGAAAAATAAATGAGATAAAACTAAAATCCAACAAAAAAAAGGAAGATAAATTTTCTACAAGAAAACATAAGATGAGAATAAACATGCCTTTTTGAAAGATGCTTCTTCAACAAAACCTATTAAAATTTTACTTCACATTGTTACCAAAACTCTCTAAGAATGAACTTCAAATAATTCCCTGTAAAGTTTAGAGGTGAATGTGTATTTATTTTGAAAGAAGAAAGTTCACTTTCAAGCACAATATCTGTCACTCTAGGTTGAAAGAGGTACTTGTGTTTTCCTACTATCCACTACCTTTAACAGTTTGAAACTGTTTGCTTTTTTGTGAGACAGGAATTGTAGAAATGAACCCTCACAGTCCTGACCTATTTTAGGTCTCCAACAACTTTTATAAGTGTTGTAAACATCAAGGTATCTGACCAAAAGGCAGCAATATTGCTTTTGGAGTAACTATGGAAACCATTAGAAAAAAAAAACAGGACTAATTTTCTTGATTTTCCCCGTGCTTTTTTAAGAGTTCAAAAAAAATACTTTCTGCTTGGACTGGTTTTGGGTTTTTTCTGTTTGTTTTTTAAAAATTGCTTTAATTATACAAAAAGAACAAATATTTGTCCAATTTAGAGGTGTTTTAATGGATTTGTCTCCAGTCTTAGGTTTGGCTGTGCTGAAACATCAGTTATTCAGAAAGAACTTTCTTCATTTTAATACTTAAAAGTTTCTTAGTATATAAAATAGCACCTACTGTATCACATAGCAGCAGACGTTGGTAAATACTTAGAGAATGTATGCATTTCTAAACTATTCAATATCAGATTCTTTAACTAAATTTAACTGAGTATTAATTTGCTGTCTAAGGAGGAAGTGAAACAGATTTTAATATGCAGAGATGTATCTGCATACATGTTAGGCTAGAAACATTGTACAGAGGTTCTGATCAAGACCTAGACTTCATATGTTGGCTTTGTATTTCTTATGACAGTCACTTGACGTGAAGGAAAAACATACCTTTCTACACAGGATTGCTCAGAATATTGAATAGTGTGTGGTTTGGCACTGTGAGATTCAGTGGAGCACATAACATGGAATCTGCTGATGGCAATATGATCATGATGCAGGAAGAGAAGGTTGGAGAAAAAAGAAAGTATCAAAAAGATAAATTTCTAATACATTTTTAAAAATGTTCCAAATGGCAGATATTCAGCAACTACTGTGATAGACTTTCTAGAAGGTGAGGAATTGTTAAGAACAAAAGAACATACAGTCTAACATGCTATTTAGAAAAGGGGTGGTATATCTTAAGCTGTATTCTCAGCCAGCCACTTTGAAGGTAGGCTGCTTTCTAACTGAAAAATTTGAATTTCTCCTGCTGTCTCAAATACTTTCTGTCTGAATTTAAAAGAACATGGCTACTTACTGCTCTCTACTGGCAATATAAATACAGCCATTTAAAGATTAGAATCCTGCATGCAGCAACCTCTGTAGCCCTAAGGAGTCAGTCACATATTAAAGTGAAGGCAAGAAAAAGATCAAACTGATATCAGCAAAAAAATGTAAATGTCATTCTAATTTTTACAGTGGGAAGATAGGCTAGTAAAGACAAAGGCTACTGTATCACATTTTTAAAAATCTAATTATTTTAATATTTTGTGAGCTCAGACATCTATGCTAGGACTTTCTCCAGTTTCCATTTTCAAGGTGTTGACATAATATCTAATGAACTGTAAGGGAATAAATTACTCAGAAAGCAGAAGGCTGTAGCCCGTTGCTTTTCTGTATGAGTTTCTAAACTCACAGAAGCAAATTATTAATTCATATTGAGTGCTGAGTGTATGATATTCGATATTATGAACTCCTGATTGATATTGAATATTATCCCATATTAGGAATCATCCCAAACTCTCATTTAAACTCAGATTAACTATTAGAAAATGTAGTAGAGGAATACAGATTCTGGAGGATGTGTCATTATTAGTTATCTTTACCTCATGGTCCAAAAATATAAAAGAAATATTGTACATGTGCTTAAAAACATACATAAAGACAAACACAGTAGATACATATATTATATATAGAAAAACTATTCAATGAATATTAGTTAGTCAGCTGAATTTGGAGCTGCTTTAGACTCCTTTGTGTTTTCATGATAGCGGTCTCAAAGACCAGTACCATATAATACCAAGGAATGTTGTATGTTATGCCTAAACCAAATAACGCCACAAATGCACTTTATTGCCAAATACATTTTCAATAAGTTGTCTCAACTGAAAGTTACAGGCTTGAGCATGATGGTAAAATATAGACAAAATCTGGTTTGGTGTACAGAGAAATCATCCCATTTTACTTACTCTGCTTTTCACTTACCTAGAATGACTAGCTTGTACAGAATGACAGACAAATACTAACACTAAATTTTTATAAAGATCATTTAGAATCAAATCCTACTTTAAATTATTATCAGAACCATGCAGATAACACACATAGGCCTCCTTGACTAGCAGGCATCAGAAGTTTGTTGAAGTATATCTTCAGCAGTAGGACTTCTCAAAAGCATTTCTGAAGGCTGTTCATCCATGAGAAGGATCCTGGAGTGATACCACACTGATCGCTACTCAGGAGTTACAGGTTTGGAAGCACTAGGAGGTCTTTCTCCCAGGTACCCACGTCTGTACTTCCTTTCAGACTACAGTGCTTCTCCAGCTTCTGGTGATCCTTCAAGAAAGCCTAGAAGACAGGGTTCATGCCAGAAAAGCCTCAAAATTCAATCTCCTAAAGTTCTTCTGAAATATTTTGAGCATGTCAGGAGACATTTTGACCTTATCAAGATGAAAAATCAAAATCAGTATCCTCTAAAGAAATTCAGCACTGGGGGTAGTAAATTGGAACCTTTCATAACAATTTTATGTTCATCTTTTTTTAGCCATGTCTCAGTAAATTTTCATTATGTTTGGTTCTTGTGAAACCATTTATAAAGCACATATATAAAAATATAATTAGGATTGTAAATAAGAGTTTACATATCTTTCTTTCCTATCCTTAATATTCTTTACATAATAAAAATGATTAAAAGTATTATGAGAGAGAGAATCAAAGCTTAAAACTTAATTACTAATAAAATAGCTTGGGGTGGGGGCAGGGGGGTGGTCTTCAGGATTGCTGAAAAGTTGATATTTTAGCAATCATTTCTTCCTGTAATCTTAGTTGTTACAATTGTGAGAGGAAACATACAGTATTAAATCATTGCTAGTTAATGTTCTAAAATACTTAAATAACTATTCCTAGAATATAATGCAGTTTTACAGAAATAATTTTGCAGTACATATGGAGATTTTTTTTCGGTTGCATTCCTTTTTTACTTAAAAAAATTATTTAAACTTGATTTTTTGTGTGTGTGAATGTAGTGCTAGCATGCATTTTAAGGTCATTTTTGTGTGCTAAAACATTTATAAAAATGCTTTTGAATTATGAAGTAACATGCAATCTCATCTTAGAAATAAAATTACTGCATTTTAAAAACGTGCTTTTGCTACACTTTTTCAGACTATCAGTTATCACTATGGTTCAAGTAATTCTCCATGAAAGTTAATTTCTTTCATATTTTTAATGTTTAGAAGAAGATAGCAGGTGCTTTAAACCGGGAACTTCCTGTTGATTTTTTGCATATTTAAACATATTTAAAACATTATAAAGTCTACAGCTTTAAATTAGGGTGAAGAAGCAAGTTGTGACCTGTCAATTCTTGTTATATCAGTTACTTATCATTAGTTGGAAAGTACTTTGGAATTTTTTAAAATGGGAATTCTTCTCAGGAGAAGAAAGCATTCTGTTCATAAATTCTGGTATCTTGGACAACTAACAAGATTCTTTCAAAACACCTGTGCTTAATTGTCTGTGCTAATTTATTGAGAAACTCCACATAGTGGTATTGAAAATACGCCAGCTTTTTGAGCATGGACCGCTCTCGTGCTGAATTATTATTTCCACTATAGTGATATTAAAATGTCATGGTGAAGGAACCAAGCCCCACTAGGTTGGGTGTTATAGAAATGAGGATCAAATTTGTTGCATGTTGATTCTAGTGTAAACAGAGGAATATAATTTTAAAATTTTGTCTTTCTATTGCTTATAATATAAAAGGATCAGATATTAATATGCATTTTCCTCTTTACTATCAATGTTAAGCTTTACAAGTAAAATGGACCCAATCCTCAGTTCTCTCTTACTGGCCACTTCAAGCTTCACACCCTGGAACTAGAAAAAAACCTATGCGGTATTTGGAGAAACCTCCTCAAATTTTTTTTTTTTTTTTTTTTTTTTTTTTTGGTGATTGCAGAAAACTCAAACTGTGATACTATTCAGCACTCTAAATAATTTCTGCATGGTTCATATCTTGTAAATAGACCCCTCATATCTTCTGCATGTCTACCAGGGCACAAAGAAGCCATTTAAATGATCATGAATGAGTTCATCTTTATTCCTCCTGCTGTAGCAGAAGTATTTTAACTTATGTCCTTGGAATTTAATGAGTTTACTTGTTTCTAGGAAACAATTGTAAAGAATTAACCAGTATCACATTAACATTTCAGTTTTATATTTCCAAATTTTTACTTGTGGTACTTATATAAAGTAGTTCTTGCTCTATTACAAAAGTTAACCTTTTCAGCCTCTGTCTTCTGTTACACTCTTAGTCCAGATATAATTGTTTTAGTATCTTAAAATTTATGCTTTCAGTCTGGTGGTAATGGTAGGGGTCGCAGGGGCAGGTTATGGTGTGTTGTCACCACTTGGAATCCTTCACCAAATGGAACATGACGCTGATATCGATGTTTCTTATTCCTCCTTCAAAGATCCACTCCAGGTAGTTTTCCTGTGTTTACTAACACTGTTTGCTAACGCTTAAACCTTTATTCTTTTTCTTTGGCATGAAGCTCCATGTTAAAGTTACTATATACAGCACTTTTTACATATGTTAGATATTATTTCTTTATTATCTTTGATATCCCTAGAACAAATTTTGTTCTGTTTTGATTCTTTATTACTTATTGCTGTGGCATTTCCAGTACCAACTCTGTGCCCCATTTCTTATCATTCCATGTCTGCCCTCCCCTACCCTACTCCATACACTGTGCCTCCCATTCTCAGGCTGCTGTTACCATATTGACCTTGTGTACCTCAACACAGTGGTGTTTAGATTTGTGAATATCTCATTCTACACAGAATAACTCCCTGTTACTATTCTCCATGTAAAGCTGTGGTCATACCACACAAAGATAAACACAGGGGAAAAAAATTACTGTTTGACATCTCGCCAGTTAGAGAAATTGCTGTCACGGTTAAACCAAGAAAAGCAAAGATAGAGGTAGGTGAAGAAAAGCCCAGAGAGCAAGCCTGACAATCTTCAGTCCTGGAAAACTCAGTACAAAGCTTGTGCCCTGTTACTAGCAGTGCTAATACATATTCCAGGTCTACACAGTTACACTTTGAAGATTTCAGGAAACATCTTGGTCCTCATCTCATGTTCATGCTGCGGCCTTGTAAGCCTCAAAAATTGCCGTTGCTAGTACCAATATTGCATTTGGAAGGCCTCAGACTTGTTGTTTCTGAACTTTTCTTGATAAGCTGGCAGCTTTGTTTTGAGCTGAGATAAAATGCAAGCAACAGAAAACATCTACCAGAATGCTAAAAATTTTAGGAGAAATGAGGGATTTCCAAAGGTAGAATGTCATTCCAATTACATATAAACGGTATGATGTTCCAAAGTAATTTAAATTTATTCTTGACAATCCTTATTTATGCTGCTGTATTTAGTCTGCTCTGCTATCAATACAACAACAGAGTGGAGTTCTAGGACTTATGCTGTCCATCAGTAATTTTGATCTGAGGAACAGTGAGAACTGATTGAAGTGCAAATTAGCAAAGCAATGAATATGAAAGAAAGAATGTTCCACCACAAAGGAAATTCAAAGCTGACAATATAAAATTTGTTTGTGGTCTCACTATCCAAACTGGTCACAAGTAGGCCTGTGAATGAAGTCTTACAAAGCTGAATATTGTTGAAAGATTCATTTTAGGTGAGGTAAAATACATCACTTTCTATAGGCAAATGTAAATAAAATCAAATTCTGCTAAGAATTACATGCTCAAAAAAATCAATTAATTTATAAAGCAGTGGCATAATCTGTTTTACTGTAATAGCTCACATGCCTCACCTGAGGCCAGAGGCTCATTGATAATGCTTACACAAAGCAAGACTAAGTGTGTTCATGCAAAGCAAAGTACAAGACCGATTGATTTGATTGATTAAGATTTTTACAGAACAGACAGTTATGGATGAGTTGTAGGTACAGTAATGGAATATTTAGAGGGCACAGGCTCTGTGAGAAAGGGCATACTTCTTTAGCAGCTCCTAGTGATAACTTTTTAAAGACTGACGTATTTTTTTACCAAAAAATAGGTGTGGATATCTATGGTGAAGTACACACAACAGGTTGAGAAAACAGAACTGTACTTCATTCACTCTTGAATTCTATGCAGAATTGTAAATCATTTCTGTTTATTTTCCAGAACTGTATAAATTTAGGCCATGAGTCTGTCCTGTTATATAGATGTCAGTCAAAAGTTTCAGATCAGCATCAGATCCCAGGCCATGGAAGTCACCAGATTTTGACAACCTGTGAAGATGGCAGCCAAAGCTCATGATGTAACCCAAAAACATTCCAAGCATTCTATACACATCACAATAATGTTCAATTCTGCTATAGGTACTCTTAAAGACATTGTTTTTACATGGGAATCTTTACTCGAGTCTTAGATTTAATTAAAGGGGTAAGTGCTAGCAGCACAAGACTCTGCAGAACTGGACTTGTGTGTTGAGATATACATAGAAAATAAGAATTAAAAATTCATAGAAATTTCATTCCTACAGTGAACATTTTTATAAAAGCCACTGCAATTATGAAAGTCCTTACAGAACTGTAAAGATGGATGAAAGGCATACTTTCAGAAATGTCCAGTTATGTTTTTAATCAAATCTTTTACTTCATCCACTTGTAGGTACCATCCTCTAAAACACCGAATAAGGGTCATAAGTTGATAATACAGATTAAGTCTTGAACCCCAGAAATGCCCAACTTTGTAGAAACCTAGCTTCACTGGGCAGAATCCACAGAGCTGGATGCATGCTGGCTGGGTAGCTATAAGCACTCAGAAATATTCAGTGACACAGCAAGGTCCTTATCCTTTTAAGAACTGTGTTGTCATCTATATGGCAAATCTGAAGAGTTAGTAGAGTCCCTAAAGCATTCTGAGAAGAAGTCAAGGATAGTAAGAAGCTCTTCTATAGAAATTGGGTCATTACACAACACGAAATAAAGGAACTAGGAGACAAGAAAACATTCTAACAGTAAGGCCTAGTGCTTTGGCTGCTTTTTTGGAGTATAGATTAATCTCTCCATGCAGATTCCCCTAGAGTGCAGTCTCCCAGTTGAGAATTACCTGTCTATAAGGCTATTTTGCAAAAGGTGAAGATGCTGAAATGATCCTCTTTTTTAAGCAGCAATTGTAACCCTGATTAATTTCAGAAGAGAACTGAGAGGATGAGATCCCCAGTGGCTGTAGTTTCTTTGCACATCACTCTGGCTGCTCATAGACTCAGCACATTCAAATCTCCTTGGCAGTAGTATGTGGCTTTAGGTGATCTGAGAAGGAATGTATGAGTCTCCTGTTCTTAAACTGTACCTCGAGTTTGTAGTCTAGCAGGTTATGTTGGGTTTTACTGAAGAATTTTAGGTGTACACTGGTAGAATACAAATGTAGAATTTTTATATCAAAGTTTCATTTTGTTCTAGGCATCATCCGTTCAAGTAATAGAGGAATATCGCATGATCCATATGCCCAATAAATAAAAATAACTGAATCTTCCAGTGTTGAACACTCATAACAAACTGCCTGTGGATGAGGCACAGAATAAGAATCATATGTGGAAATTATTCAGCAAATAAATTCAAATAAGGGATGCATTTGAGAACATAATAATCTGCTCACTGACAACTGGCAAACAGAAACAGAGGCAAAAATTGTCAGATAAATGACACATTATGAATTATTCACTCAGTTTTGCAACACATTGATTATACTCTGTAATCAAATACTGTGCAACTCATTTAACCAGCAGGACTGAGGTCTGGAAAAGAAATACGGTATCACAACTTGCTATTAAGAGAAACATGGTATCACAACTCACTATTAAGAGGGGCATGAGGATAGTTTGTAAAACAGCTGGCTCCACAGATTTAACCCTTCTGAACATTTGTTTCCTCAATCTGGCTCATTTGTCATGTAAGTCACAGCAATAATCATCATAAAGACCACTTTTCATATTTTAGCTAGACTGTTTTTTATCTTTGTTTTGCACATTAGCATTTATTTGATTTTAACCGGACACGACTTAACATATTAAAGGAACTCTTCAGCAAGGGATCTCTGTTCTCAGTGAGCATGAGTTCCACAGTTTTCTGCAGACAGACCTATTTGATGCTAACATTGACACCTCACAGGATAACTGTACATTAGGCATAAATTTTATTCTTCCAATACTAATTGAATGTCAATATCATCATTCAGTCTACAGGAAGATAAGTAAGCACAGCATAGGAGTATAGAGAAACTATACATAGTAAAGGAAAAGCAAGGAACAGACATAGAGCAGAGGAGACATAGAACAAAGCGTCATAAATGTATCCAGAAAATATGACAGATGGGAGACACATCCCCTTGTAAAATGACTTGAGTATCACTTCTGTCCCTGAATGACAATCAGAGTCACTCCAGGGCTAAAGGAGGAATACGAATGGACCACCAGACTGCTATGAGCTGCACAGTGTGACAAATAGCATGATAAAGTAGGCAGTGAGAGAAGGTTGTGCTGCTCTTCAAATGTAGATCAAAATTTAAAAGAACTGGAAAGAGGTTTTCTGCAAATATAGCATCAGTTCACTTCCCAGAGCACAAATGAGATCATCCTCGATTTAAGTTGTCCCCTAGTGTGTAATATTAGGATAAATATTAACTTAAGAAGCGAGTGAGGCTTACCCACTTTCTCTGACTTATACTAAAACAAAACCCATTATTATTCTTCACCACTCAGAGACAATACACGAGATGCAGTACACGTCTCTTCTTACACAGACTTCTGGTTTCATACTAAATACCCTCAAGTCATCACTCATAAACCCCTTGGTGCCATTCCGCGTGGAATCACAGGTATTGTCACGCTGGGAGAAACTGGATTTTTAAAAAAATGAAACACCTGTCTTTCCCTAAATGTACTGCAATGTTTCTAGCTATCCCAGTATTACCATACGTCCTGAGTCTTGAAAGTGCAAGAAAATATAAAAAAAAACATCGGCTGTTAAATTAACAGTTGACATAAGTTTGCGCAGTGGGGAGTGACACCAGTTTATGTGTAGCATTGTCCTCATGCAACAGTTTTAGTTGTCATAATTTTAACAGAAGCTGAAATCTAACGAGTGGCTGAGTGTTCCCAGTTCCCACTGCAGTCAGAAGGAGATGGAGGGACATGACCAGAACATTCAGTACAGAAGGGGTCTTCAATCAGCAAAGAGCAAATATAATAAAAAGTACGACTTACGTTCACTGAGCTTTGTGGCAATATATCCTGAAATTAGATAAAATCTTTGGCTGAATAGAGATCTTCCTGCAGAGGGACTTCAGGGGCCTTCAGAAGATATCCATTCTAGTAAGATTAAATAATTCGCTCCCATGACAACATAGGTAAACTGTGTTTATATCCATCTCAACCATGTTTCACAACGTGCACTACATAAGAAAGTTATGTGTTCTCTTCTATTTTGCAACGTCCAATGAACTTTCAGGCTAAAGGGAGATACCAAGTAAATTCAAGTTCTCAGGGGCTGAAGAAAACCTGAAGCCTAAATTGACCATATTACTATTTCTTTGAGCTCTTGCATCCCAAGAGTAACACAAACTGGATCCCATTCTAAAATCAGATAGTGAGTTTGCAATTAATCTAGGGGATGGGTGCTGCCCGTGGGCGCCGCGCCGGGGACCCACACCCGGGTGACCCAGCACCGCTGGGGCTGCCGCAGTGCGAGGGCGGCAGGGGAAGCCCTCGGGCTGGGGCGCCCACGTCTGCACAGGAACTGTGAGGGGCACCGCCTTGTCGGGGAGGGGATGGGGAGAGTGGGGTGACTGTGTGCATTACAAGTGTCTGGGGTTATTTAGAAAAGGACGTTTAAGAATTTGCAGATCCTCAATGTTGTGTTTTATCTGTTGTATTGATAATGCTGATGCTGCACATGTAGTTCACTGGTTGCTGGTTAATCACATATTGTTGGTAAATCAATAAACCATTTCAGTCCCGTTTTCTTTTAAACCAAGTGAACGGAGCAGTTTTGCCTGAGACACTATCTAAATACTTTTAGACAGATGTCAAACATTCGCTATTTGCTATAACATTTGAGATCTTAAGGAGAGGATGAAGGCATCTGTCATATACTATACTTCGAGTTGATAAGGACAATGATTGAAGAGAGTGTCAGAAATGCAAATTGTCCGAGGAAAGCAAGCATTCCCAATGATAACAAAACTGTGTAGAGAGAACACCATGGTTAAGTGGATGTTAACCTATGGATTTACATATCTTAGTGCACTTCAATTTTTTTAACATACTAAATTCAAATTTTTAGTTTACAAATAATTATAAATTTCAGTAATAAAAAAATGTAGTATTTTTAATCAATGCTAAAAATTTATTTGATAGACATCTTAATTATTAAGCTATTTTCAGTGCAATCATTATCTTCCTCTTAGAGTATCTACTACTGTCAGAGATCAGAGTCCAGAGCTCAAATATCAAAGATGTTACAATTTTGATAATAATTATCTTATCAGATGAAATAATTAAAGTAAATCTTCCACTGGGTGTAGCTGTTGGATATTTGTTACCTAATAATTTGTTTTTAAATTAAAAATAAATTTAGAAGTCCAGATTATTTAATTGAGAACATGTTGTTTTACTAGATTCAGTTACATAATAGCAACTATTTTATATGGGAATAAAAGAATAAAAGTAAGAATTACCATGGAACTATCAGCATTCTAATGTTTCATTAATTATCATGCTAACACTGAAAAGAGGTCCAACACTGTTTAAATTAAAGAAAAATGTGTAGGTAATCAATTCTTCAGTACAGGTAATATCCACAATAAGCTAAATTTCATTCTCCTAAATCAGAATTTTTTCCATTACAATTTTTATTTTATTTAAATATTGACGTTTTACTTCACTTACAAAATTAATACAAATTAAGTCATTATTCCATTTTGCTGTTTTATACCATTTAATTTAGAAGAGAGTACTATTAGAGTTATCTTTAGAAATCCAGTTCCCAGTTCAGTGGCAACAATGACGTCATGTAAATAGTAACGGATCTTAGAAGTCTGGTTTTGTTAAGTCATTCTTAAGTTATTCAACCAAACACTTGAATATTTGTGTTTCTTTTAGCTTACTTGGTAAAGTTCAAAGCAATGCAGATGAGTAGTTCCTAATAGCATTTTTAAACTTTAAACAGGTGTGATATTTTTTTCTTTTTAAGTGACAACAGAAAACAAATATTTACTACTTTAGACCCCTGAAGATACACAAATCCTGCAGACTAATAGCCCGATGACTTAAATGGACAGTCCTAATGCTTCCTCACGTTTGATGATAATTAAAATGTTGGACAAAACCAGGAACAACAGTAAATATGTAGGTAACTTGGGCATTTGCATTGCAAAATTCTGGTTTGTTAGCTTAAACTCTTTCAGTCTGTAACAAAAATTGCTTATATTAGTAAAATAAATGTATTTATATTCAATCTTAATTTTAAAACATTAGCAAAAAGCTACATTTAAGCTATTAAAAATCCTTTCAAAACTTAGAATTCAGTTTATTCACTAGGTATTAGTGGATCAACTAAATCCATAATCCCCAAAACTTTTGTGTTACACCAAGGACTCCTTTCCTTGAAATATTTATGCTTAGCAGTGATTGGTTTAGAAACTAAGGAGCTTTCATATAACGGATTCATTTAAAAAAATAAATCAGCCTTTGCCTAAATTTAAATATTAAAACTTGCTTTTCAATGTGTTTTCAAAAAAATAAACTGTTTCTCAACATCAATCAAATTACATCAATGCTGGTATTAAAGTGGGCTGAGGTGGGGAAGAAAAATGTGCTCAGGAACAAACCGTGTTCAAAACACATCAGCCAGCAGAAGACCAAAAAATACAAAGCTTCATTTTGAACTTTCCAGGAAGAGTCCTTCAGAGAAAATGGATATAAGAGTCTATTTTAACAATATTAAGTTTGAATAATATAATGTCCTTTAGGTCAGGGAATGCTCATTAACTCTATATCCTAGTTTGGCAAGTTACGGTACTGGTGGGGGTAAACGCTTGATTTTTAAGTGGTGTAAATGAAAGCTGGGGGTGTCTCAGATGTTTTTATCTCAACACACATAATTTCTCTAAAATCTATTCTAACCATGTTTCTGAACATAGCATTGATAACTTGAGAGACTGATGCATCAGGCCCACAGTGCACCTTACCACACTCCGCTTATGGTAAGCACACTAATACACCTACATTTGTCAGTGGCTGTAGGCGTAATAGACGCTCTGATACTTGATACCCTAAAATAGTAAAAAGCTACACTATATAGCGTAGGGCAATCCAGTAAATGTTCCCTGCTTAATGTTTACTTCAGAGAAAATTTATGCTGGTTCTTAAGTATATTTAAGCCTGATATTCCAAACGTCAGAAATATACATGCTTGATGGAAAATCTGGAAACTGACTACTAAAAATGAGATTGTTTTCATTGTGAGAACACAAAACTGCAAAGTGTACCTAAGAAAAGTGACTAATATTTAGAGCATAAATGCAAAAAGTAATATAAATATTTTCTTCTGTTTTGTTACTCCTTATTTTATTCATTGTCCATGTTAGTGATTTTCTTTGCAATGTGCTTAAAAATTGCAAAAATCATCATAGGAACAAAAAACCATCCATCAACAGTGAAATTGTGATGACTGGTTTTCTACGAATTCTTTGATGTTTACTCTGTGTTGTGCTTGCTTTGCAGCCTTTCGTTCAAGCTTGCAAGAAAGCAATACTCTATCTGGCTGGTTGTTTTCACAAACCTTTTATACACTTCATTTCCTTCAGACATGTTTGCTGAATTTGGTAGAGATTTTCTAACAGAACTACAGATTTTTAGTGATAGAGTATGCTTAACTCAACAGACATTTAGGATGAGGAAATAAAAAATACTGTATTCCAGATTTATCCATCCATCCACTTCTTGCTAATTGAAGCCAACTTATAAATAAATAAAGAAATAATTTTTCCCCCTGGAATTCTTTTAAGGTTCAGGTATTTTGCTTAATTTGTACAGCTATCAATTAATTGTTTGCCAGAGGAAAAATATTCCCAAGTTGAAATATGTCATGTTTACATTTTTCAAATACGATATTTTAATTCTAAATTACTTTAAATTCCTATCTAGTTTTCTGGGATTAAATAACCCAGGTTTAAAAATGTTCAAAGTACAAATGGAATAATGTTTTTTCCATTTTAAAAGAATAAACATATTTTGCATTTTTCCTCATCTAGAAACCCATACATTTCATCATATATAGCATGTTCCAACTAAGAAAAATTGTAACTCTTACAATATTTCCAGTAAGAGGTACCTGTTCAATGAAAGGAGTAAATTTAGTACACAACTGGCAAGGAAAATACGACGTGCCTGTATACAAACCTCTAAGTATCTAGAACATTATATTCTTTACTTAACACTGATAACAATGAAATTGAATGCCTTTTTATAAACATTCCAAACAGTCAAATTTTGTTCTTCCTCAAACATTAAGTTTTTATTTAATTCCTTTCCATTGCATGGTACAGTCTGTGTCTATTGCGTGACATGTACAGCAAACACTTCTCAAAGATATTTCGTGTCTGTCAGTAGACTACAGCTACAAACTTTACCGAATGCATGTCTCCAAGTCTGGAGAATCACTGCTTTTAGACAGGCAGCTTGTTTTTCTTTGCAGTTATGATACTTGATACAGCCATTTATGCATGAGATGAAGCAAGATGAAGCCTTAATAAATTTGTGGCTGTTCTATGTAGGCAAATCTTCAAAGTCTTGGAAGGAAGGGATTAGCTGGTTTCAAATTAAAAAGTCAGAACTGTGTATGTTCTTCTGATACATTTGAACTTCCTGACTCAGGAAAAATAGGCTGCAAAATTACTAGAGAACAGGTTTTCTGCTAAGATTTGTGCTGGTAGCTTTTCATTTGACTGGAAATATTATAAGGTTATCCTTACCACCTGTAGTTCTGTATTTTCTACACCTAGTCAAAACTGAAACTAATTTCATACAATATTAAAGTGAAAACATCATTTTTAATAAAATATATATATTTAAAAATGAAAGTGTTTTGGCAAACTTGGCTGTTTTAAATTTTAAAGATGTTCAGAAGGATTTTTTGTAAAATTTAATAATCTGGTTTATTTATGTGATAATTTAATTGATATTTTCAAGCATCAGGAGCACTGTTTCTGATTGAATGCTTGTTTTATTTTGGAAATTAAAAAGAAAAGATTTGGTGTTGATTTTATTGGTATTTGTTTCTAACAAAATAATCAACAACTGTAATGTGACAATGTGCAGTTCTAATTAGAGACACAAATTAATACCACTAATATGTCTAAATATCAATCCATCTAAAACTGAAACACACAATAATAATTAAAAAAGAAATTGTATATTCATTTAGACTTTGCAGATTGGCATAATCCAACACTATTGGCAACTTCTGCTTGATAAGCGAAGACTAGAGCAGCAAAATTTGTATGTGTGACGTGAGATACTTTAGGAGAGCTATGTGAACACTTGGCACAATAAATCCTGCCTAGTATCTGGCTCTTGGTAGTGGTGTTAGTCCTTCACTTTCTCAAACATTAAATTCATGCAAACCAAATTTTATTTAAGTTAGAAATGCAAATCATCAGAGCAGAAGAACATGTAAGCCATTCTGTTGCAACTGGAGAACACTTTTAGAGCAGTGATGAGAGTGAGTTTCAGGTATGATCACTACCTTAAGAGTAGCAAGTTTATGGAAAACATTTTTGTCTCTAAAAACATATCAAAGCATGATAATGGGGTTTTTTTGTTTGCTTTTCTTTGACTATGTTTATTTGTATTTTATTAGGTTTTATGATACTGTTCACATTATAAGGACTTGTATGCATGCTACCGATGATTCAAAAACAAGCATAGATTTACAGAGAAAGGACAGAAAGGGAACCTGTCTTGGTTTGTGTGGGGCAGTACGTGTTTTGTGCCATGTGAGAAGGAATAGTATATAATGTGTGCAGCCTTCTACCCTTCCCCATCATGTCTAAATCCTTTCTTGACAGCAGTAGCTAGACAGCAGTACATACACACACATTGAGTCACAAACTTTAAGTGAACTTTAAATGTACATAAACTTCTGCTTATTGAAATGAAAATGCAGAATAAAATCTGCGCTAGTAAGGATTAACAATTGAAGTATCCTGATGTTTTGTTATATGATCCTATTTCCTGTGTTGCATAACTTCTTAAACTTGAAGCATCTGAGCTACGATTTTCTGTTCTGGGTGTCTATTTCAGGTTGTTTTCTTTTCTTACTTTTTTTGAGGGGAGAAGACTTTGCTGCTTTTGATGTCATGGTTAAGGAAAATATTGCTTGCATTTGTTAAAAAATTCTGGTTTGCACTTATAAACTGAGCAACAAAGTATGAGAGGAAAGTGTGACGCATTCAGAATTTCTCTTTGCTCTAGTGTGTGCATTGTAATATCTTCTTGATTGTTTTCTGATTAATGACCATTAAAATAAGACAAAATAATTTTTCTTACTCTTTTAAAGATATGTTCTGTATGGATCACAACACAGACTATGGTTTACAGGATATATTATGAAAACATCAATTGATTTTTCTATAAGACGTGTGGTGAAGCATTTTATTAAAGTTTTATTTTAAATCACGTATGTTTTGGAAGCAAATCTTCCATTAGCCTCAGTAATCATACTTTGATATGCATCATAAAGTTTTGGAGCACACAGACTGGATTCCTTTCGAATGAATTTAAACTGGAAGATGCCCTCCAGGAGTGCACCTACTGTGCTCCAACCAGGAACTAGTACTGCACGTGTAGAACATGACTAGAGTTGATTGGAAGTAAATACTGCTGAAATGTATTTAGGTTGTCAGAAGTTCCACACCAACTTTTTCATTCTTCAGACCCATTTCTATTGCAGAACACTACTAATGTAGACATAATCAGGAGCTTTGGTAAACCTTGATCTATTCACACACATTTTTTTATTATTAATATCTTGAAGATTCTTGTCACCTTTCCAAATTACTCTTTGTCCCTGTTTCCCTGTTTTGTATAACAACACTCATACAGCCTTTTTATATCTGCATCTTCCCCATACTGCTTCAGAATTCTTAAAAGCTTTTTTCAGATGTGTAGGGCAAGACCTCACAACAGCCTCCAGCCAATCCACTGTACCTGTTACATGAAGTGAAACAATACAAAGCAAGGGAACTCCAAGTGTTCTTTCCTGTTAACCCTCCTGAATATTTTCTTTTCCTGGGGGCATATAACTGCTAATTTATTCTGAGGAAAGCTGTCACAGTCCTGTTAAATCCAAACAACAAATTAGTGCCATTTTCTGGATTTCTTATTGATGCCTTGCTTTTCGTCCATTTAGCCTGGAGATTTCTAAAGGAATGGCTAATGCCCTTTATAGCTCACATTGCAGTTGCCACGGGATACTATTTACCAGGCAATCATAAAAAAAGAAAAAACACTAATGACCTCTCCCCTGATAAGCATATTGTAATAGCTGCAAGGGAAAAAAATTAACTGAACAAACCCATATTTGCAGGAAGTTTCTTTCCATTTTGTGTGCTAATGTGACATGTAGAAGCTGTTATTTATAAAGTAAACAGTATTTTTACTGAAGCTATCCTATGATCATTATCTGTAGTTGATTTAGACTGTAGACTTAATTTTTCTCTTCACTGCAGTAAGAGTTTAGGGTATCAGTATGTAATTTTATTATTTGCAAGTACTTCAGGTGCTGAAATTATCATCTTTTCCAGCAGCCCATTGCTGAGAATCCAATTGCTTTTTCCATCTTTGAATTGTGAGCAGGTAAGTATGTAACATTTTTTCTGCTGTAAATCGGTAGATGTTGCTGTTTGACACTTTTTATATGCGTAGTGTTTTGAGAGGGAAGGAGATAATCCCTCCATTTCATGCTTGTACTTTTTTTCAGTACCTTCACACTGAATAAATATCCTGCACTGTGATAATTCCTGCCTGCTGCCAACAGCCTGTATCTGATTCTTTAAAGGGCCATTAACTTCACTCTAAATATTAATTGCAGAAAACATACTGTACTCATAAAGATCAACCCTAAGGACAGAAAACCATTTTTTTTTTCAAATCTAGTGATATTAATTGCATTTCATATTCCAAAATTGAAAACAAAGATAATATGAAATGAGAAAGATTTTGTCACTTAGGGACTATTCTCCCCCTCACAGATTTCCCTAATTTCTGACTATAAAAATTGATTTTATCAAGGTGGACTGATGTGAGAAGTTTCTGGAATGCTGAATAAAAAATCACCTTGGAAAAAGAACTTACTTCTGCAAGTGGTAAGCTGAAAAGAAATATGGTCATCCCTAGAAAAGACATTGCTGAACAGTAGTAGCCATTCTTATCTATGTCCTCATCCATTTAAGATGAAGAGTGTTTCCTGCCATTGATATTTAATATGGTGCTGTACTTTTTGAATAGACTGCGTTTTGCTGTCACATTTTTCTTCCTGACAGAATTGCAGTCAGAGAGAAGGGAAATCTGGATGCACCCTGTTTGTTTTTACCAGGAGAACATATTTTAGGGCTCTCAGGTACAAAAGGAACTTTTGGAATCATCGAATGGTTTGGGTTGGAAGGGACCTTAAAGCACATCTAGTTCTAGCCCCCCTGCCATGGGCAGGGACACCCTCCACTAGACCAGGTTGCTCAAAGCCTCATCCAGCCTGGCCTTGAAGACAGCCAGGGATGGGGCATCCACAGCTTCTCTGGGCAGCCTGTTCCAGTGCTTCACCACCCTTTCCATGAAGAATTTCTTCCTGATATGCAATCTAAATCTCCCTGTTTTCAATTTAAAACCATTACCCCTTGTGCTGTCACTACAGGCCCTTCTAAAAAGTCCCTCTCTATATTTTTATTTGTTTTGGTTTGCAATGCATTCCAATGTTTGTTTATATATACACATGCACAGACACAACTAGAAGTGGTTGTTGGTTTTTTTAAATAAAAAAGAGCCATAATATCTATCCAAGTCAGCCAGTTTCTCTTCATGCTCTACCAAGACATATAATAATTGTTGAGAAAATTTGTTCTATCTCCTTTCACTTTTAAACACTAATTTAGTTAAGACAGGTTGTACTAATTATCGCTGCACAAGCTGCTCAAGTTATACTAGGTAACAAGGCTGCAATTTATCCCTGACTAACTATATTGATTACTCCCTTGCCAGCTATAATCAGATAAATAAACCAATAAACAACACTTGTTCTTATCATCTCTGCAGGTCAACAATACTCAGCTTCATTTACTGTTTTCTGGCAAACATCCCCGCAGAACTTACCCTTTTCATATCTAGCTGGCATATGAGCTTTCTTCTCATACCTGATACATCATTTCCCTAATAGCAGAAAAGTAAAGCAAAGTGAATCCCTAATGATGATAAGCCTGCTTTGAGAGTCACGTTCCACTGCTTTAGTCTTGCTTTAAATCAATGTTTGCATTGTTTTGGGTTTTAACATCCTAATTTGCTGGTAATCACAGCTGTTCTCTTAGCCTATGCATGGATACACTTATTTGCTCTTCTCTAAGCTGCAAGCAATACTGTATTTTTTGGAGACTACTTGAATTCTGAATTATTTCAACATCCTTGGATTTGACTTTGCTGGCTTTGATTTCGGTTTCTCTTGGAAAGCAGGAGCTTTGAACTATGGCTCTGTCTTGGTGACAGAGCACTGACACAGCTGACAAGCACTTTATACATGAACATGTTACCAGGCCAACCTTTTCAAAAGGTAGATCTAAGATCAGTATCAAGCATGGAAATTTGTTTTAATATTTAGTCCTTTTCTGAATGTGAGCTGGCTTGAAAGAGATTTACATTAGCTATGCACTATGACTCAACCAGAGTAGCACCTTTTTCTTGGATCTTTGTCACTTGAGGCAGACAATTATTCATTGAGTGAGAAAGCCTAACTCTGTAGCTGAGCTACAGAAAACATACCTTAAATTTCCTACTTTGAATAAAGTGTATGAGAGGTGAAAACCTGAATCTTATATCTGTGTGGATCCTTACATCAAAATGTATTCTCTTCCCCTTAGATATCTAATTAGGTAGTGCACACTAGGAATAGTAAGACATTACCCAACAGTAATTTTTAAATGTCTTAAACACCCCATAGGTCTTTCTTCCACAATATCAAAGGCAATTTTTATATATATATATATATAAATTAAGAGATGCTGAGATCTCTATTTCTTTTTCAGATAGAATAAGTATCAAGATTTAGATATTTTTTCTCAGAAAAGACAGGTGCTACTTTCCACTTTCCACCCACCCCTAACTATGTATCTCTCAAATGAACTGAACTTCCCCCACAGGGAACATAGCCATTGGAAAAACATTTGCCTTTAATACATGTGTTTACAAAAACGCTTTTGTGGTGAAGTGGGACATAACGGTCAGTTCTGTCAATGTAACCCAAACAGTAGAACTAGTGATGTTACCCACTGGGAGGACTAATTTTTTAAATGTGATTATGTCTCTCAACTTTTGCATATTCCTACCATAAGTTTTATGAGAGCTGTCATATCTATTATCCCTATAGGCCATAACAGTAAAATTAGAATATGGCAGCCTTTTGTTGTACCACTTTGCAAAAATTCTTCTGAAGTTGCAAGTGGCAGTATCTCACATTGAAGTTCAGTGTAAAATTTTCAGGATCATTTCCCTTTACAAGAAATGTGAGATTTCCCAGGCCCAAAATTCATTTAGTTCTCACTCCATCACTTTCTCTAATACAGAAATTATCTACCTGGTCTGAACTACTGTTTCTGCTGTAATTGCTAAATCATTGACATGTGCCACTGCAGGATGGTAGCATGACCCCTGTACTCATTAGTGGGTCTCCTTTTGCAGCTGATTTAAGTAGCAGTTTCATTGCAAATCTGAAAATGTTACAGAAGGTGGCATTTGTGTTATAAAAACCTTTGTAACCCTCTGACAGCTCCTTCAACCTGGAGCTCTGAATAAGGTTTAGTATTTTCAGATGAATGAATGTACCTTTCCAGGAGTATAGTGTGTGCTTATAGAGATTTTTAATTAAGATCTGCCCTAGGTCTCCCAGATCTGCCCTAGGTCTCCCAGAACACAGTGGCAAAATGCTATTAACTTATGGGTCAGGATTGGGCCACTACTGCATAAAGAGAGGAAAAACTATGTTGCTTTGCTCATGTGCACAGCAGCCAAATTCTGTTCACAAATGTAATACTCCTGTAAGACAAATGCATCTTCTCTCTCTTCATAATGTTAACCTCTAGACCAATAATATAAATTTCTTTCCCTCTTTACATTCACCCAAAAAATTGTTGCAGCTTCCCTTAAATTGGTTGGGTCTTCTTCCTTTGGCATAAAACAGTCTTTTGAATTCCACCTGGTAGTTTCTCAAGCTCCTAAATCACTGTGATTCATGTTGTAGGATTATCTGCCTTGCTTTTATCTTGGAATCATTGGTACTGCTGGAGCATTGTAAAGCATAACTAAAATATAGGCTACAGCTCAAATG
Organism: Rhynochetos jubatus; assembly: GCA_027574665.1. NCBI lineage: Eukaryota > Metazoa > Chordata > Aves > Eurypygiformes > Rhynochetidae > Rhynochetos > Rhynochetos jubatus. Next base: position 19,367,892 of record CM050652.1, read on the forward strand.
GAATTTATGGGATCAATATAAAATATATTGGATTAATTTCCTGGCATTATGCATGCAGCAAAAATTGGTAGGTCATAAATTGTCCTCTTCAGCTCTAAAATTCATGAAAATAGTAAGAATCATAGAATCATAGGTTGGAAAAGACCTTTAAGTTTATCACGTTAACCTATTAGCAGTGTTACCTAACACTGCTAATATCACCACTAACCCATGTCCCTAAGCACCTCCTCTCAAATACCTCCAGGGATGGTGACTCAATCACCTGCCTGGGCAGCCCATGCCAATGCTTGATAACCATTTTTGTGAAGAAATTTTTCCTGATAACCAATCTAAGCCTCCCATGGTGCAACTTGAGGCCATTTCCTCTTGCCCTATCACTTGTCACTTGGGAGAAGGGACCAACACCCACCTGTCTGCAATCTCCTTTCAGGTAGTTGTAGAGGAGCGATAAGGTATTCCCTGAGCCTCCTCTTCTCCAGGCTAACCAACCCCAGTTCCCTCAGCTGCTCCTTGTAAGACTTGTTCTCCAGACCCTTCACCAGCTTTGTTGCCCTTCTCTGGACACACTCCAGCACCTCTATGTCTTTCTTGCAGTGAGGGGCCCAAAACTGAACACAGGATTCGAGGTCCAGCTTCAGCAATGCCCAGTACAGGGGACAATCCCTTCCCCAGTCCTGCTGGCCACACTGTTCCTGATGCAGGCCAGGATGCTGTTGGCCTTCTTGGCCACCTGGGGACACTGCAGGCTCATATCCAACCGGCTGTCGACCAACACCCCAGGGGCTTTTCCGCCAGGCAGCTTTCCAACCACTCATCCCCAAGCCTGTAGCATTGCATGGGGTTGCTGTGACCCAAGTTACATAGAATAGTTATATAGAATTTCATCCAATCATTGCCACTCCTTAACTTTGTGCATTAAAGCTAAAATGACTCTATCAATATGCACATAGACTATAGACCAGATTTTCAAAAGGAATTATCTTTTGTTTCAGCAATTAAAAAGGCTCTGGGTTTTCATAAAACCCAAGCACTCAGCTTGCCAAGTACCTCACACAATCTGGTCGCTGATTTTTGTCAACTGTTTTAAAAGTACAGCTCTATTAAAACTAATTGCAGTTTTTATGGTTGTACAAACGTGTTTTCTGTCCTGTGTTTCTGAGAGGAACAGAACTAAATGGAGTTACTCACCATGACATTTACCTGCTACCTTAAGAGATCTACATCCACACTAGATTCTTTCAAGTCAATAGACAGGAATAGGCTGGTAAAGGCATGATCGCCTGAACTGTTCTGGACATCACCAATAGCTTGTGGCAGAGGAATGTCTGGTTTTGTAAAGATACCTAGATAACTGACTTTAATGTGGATTTATATTTATGATCAGATGAATCCTTGCCTATTTGCCCCTACTTAGGGAATGTAGTTATTCAAAGAGAGAGTAAACTGGTGAAACAAAGAACATACTTACCTAGACTATCTTATTTGTAATAATATTATAAGAAAAGACTTTATTTTCTGACAAAATTGTGGTGAGTTAATCGTCAGTGTTGCTAACTCCAGGGAGTCCTGCAGTGTTCACAATGCCCGAGACTTGAGAGACTAGAGTGTTTCTGCTTCTGCCCCTGATTTTTTTTTCCACCACTGAGCAAGTAAGTCTTCCCATGCTTATGATTTTTGTATATAATATAGTGAATAACATGTTTCACTGATGTGCTGTCAGGAGGAACATGTTTGTCTTTTGGGAGACTTAGTTATGACAGAGATGGAGACAAATCAGTACTTAAACATATTTTGCTTGCTTTTGGTGATCATAGTATCTTTAGAAATCACATCTCCTAGAATGATTGTTACACAGGAAACATTTTAAGCATCTAATTCTCTAAAATATTTGTTTCACCTTTTCATTAAGTTCATTGCTTTCTATTTATAATTTACCCGTATGTCAGAACTTAAAACAACAATTTTCCCTTCTTTTCTCTTTGTAGCTAATCAGCTACCAGTTGTGATGGTTTTTGCTGTCTTCCAGACTTTCACATAACTGATTTTAAACTTGCACCCCAGTAGGCTCACTCTACCAATACTCTTCCTGATACTAAGACTACCTATATTTTTTTCTAAAACAATAATCTATATCACTAAACAGATTGGACAGTCAGGAGATTGTGTCAGGGCCCTGAATGGACCAAGAGACTTTGTATGATCTTTCTCCTCTCCCTGGGTGCTTGGCTGCCTGTGTTCAAGATGAGCTCTGATTTTGCTTGTCTGTGTACCTGGGATCAGACTGATGTGACAGCAGGTAAGATGTGAGAAGAAGCTGTGGAGTCTTTGTCCCCTTTGCCTGGGAGCTGCATTTAAGCTCAGGCCCATGCCCTAGGTTCCTGAGTGTGTTGTTTTGCAGATGTGCCTCTGCCAAGCATTGCATCTTGCTGTTGTCCCTGACCTGGCCTTGCTGACTTGGTTTCCTGGCCTGTTCTCAGATCTCCATGGACATGGCTGGCAATCACAGGACAGTGGGCAGGTCACTGCCACTAAAACCTCTGCTCCTGTTGCATACTTACTGTGTGATGGTGTCCCTTGTTCATGGGGTGTCGTCGTTTAACTGCGGCCAGCAAAAATACCTCAAACTATTTTCATACTTTTCCCCCCTCCTTCCTCCAGCAGAGGGGGGGAATCAGATGAAAAAGACAAGGAAACTCATAAAATTGAGGCAAGAACTATTTGCTAATTGAATATAAATGAATAAAATATATATGTGAATATGAATAATACATATATATAGAAATTAATATATACAAATACTACTAATAATAAATAATTAATAGAAAATAAAATATGTGATACAAATGCTAACCACCTGCTGAGTGATGCACAGCCAGGTCCCGAGTAGTGAGTCAGAGCCAATAGAGGCCAAGAACCAGACCCCGAGAACTGGAGCCCAAGAATTATCACAGCAGTGTTTGAGTGAACCCGATCAGCGACAGCACAACTGGGAAAACCAACAGACCCACCATCTCACTCACAACCAAATGAGTAAACAAAGGAATTATTAGCAAAAGAATTAACAAAGGAGTTAAGGAGGTAACAGAGGAGTTAGCAAAGGAGTCCAAAGGGTGTAATAGCTACCAAGCCTACTCCCCACTTATGTACTGAGCATGAGTGCTATGGAATGAAATACTCCTTGGTCAGTTTGGGTCAGCTGCCTGAACTGTGTGTCCCCCCACACTACTTGCAGTGAGAAAGTTGGGAACACAGCTGCAGTATCAGAAGCTGAAGAAGACTTTGACTTGGTGCAAGAACTCACCAGCACCAGCTGAAAATACATTTTATCAGTAATTTTCCCAGGATAAATCCAGAAACAGAGCTTCATACCAGCCACTGTGAAGAAAGTTAACTCTTTCACCAGTAAAACCAGCACAGGGGGTTGTCAGCTTTGCCAGCCTTGTCAGTTCTGTGTCCTTTTCCTTTGCAATGCAGCCTGCCCTTCCTGGTCCCTCTCATAATGTGCTCTGTGACACCACATTAGGAAGTGTAACGGCTAAGGTAAGACTCTACACATAATACTGTAAAGTGTACCTATTAGCAGAGTCCATCACTGTTTCTGAAATGTGGAAGGTGGTTGCAGATAAGCACTGATATTTTTTAAAGGAAATTCACCAGCCTAATCCTTGAGTACACCGTATGGGTGCACAATGTGCTACTCTTTTAAAAAGAAATTACTTCTGTTATTTTTCTCTGAAGTTAGGTTTTCTCTGGGCAAAAATATGTGCATTTATTTTTCAGTATATTTTTGGACAGTAAATCTTTTCTCCTTTCTCAGTTAAATGTTTACTCATTCATCTGTACACTGAACTTGGGGAGAGGGGAGGGAAAACCTTGAATCATAATAGAAATGACAAATTGTGGATGCTAATGTGAAACACTGCTAGACCTGAAGCCAGAAAGTAACTATGTGAGATGATGCAGAAAAACATCTTTTGACACCTGACAACCGAAACCAGTTGTGCCTTAAGGCATTGGTGGTGGTAAGTACATGGAAAAGTGCCTTGTTACTTTCCCACAGTGCCCTAATAAGGTTTCAAATAAAAACAGTTAGCATCAAACACAAAACTATCTGGTCCAAAACTACTGTTTATCTGCTAAATGAATTAAAACTTTAACATTTGGAACACTTGTTCTTAAATTAATATATCATATTGCACTGCAAGAAAGCAGTACACATTTAGTAGTTCATTATGTAGAGGTTATTTATAAGTTGCAAAAAACCTTTCTAGAGGCAGCAGTTTCAAGAACAAAAAACAATATTTAGGCTTCTGGATCACAAGCAGATAAACCTCGCAATGACATACAGGCAGCTGATGGATTTTTAGGAACTGTGATGAAAGCAGCTGATGCAGGCTTAGACCTTCCTTTATATTTCATATGTAAATTTCAGAGCTCTGATAGTCAACTCCCCTTTTTTGTATGTAATTTTGCAATAGGCTGTAAGCTATTGTGAGTTTTTTAGGGAACAAGTATTCTTTTCCCAGATTCTCAATTTGTTATCCCTCTTCTACTTGTGTATGATTAGAAAGATTTATGATTTCTGTGTAAAAATGAAGTTCCTTATTAAGTGTTAAGTGTTCACCATCAAAATTCTCTATTACAGACAGTTAGAAATGTGTGGGAAAAGGAAGTCCTACCCATGCTGATACAATTAAAGCTGTGGAATCTTTCTGATGTTGTTTGGCAGCATTAAGTGATCAAGGGGAAAAAGAAATGCTACCAGTTTAACCTGCATCTCCACTAGAGGGCTTTGCTAATACAGCTATCGCCTAACAGTTTTGTACCGTAAATTAATGGAAGTGCTAGTTAATCCTCTTCCCCTCCCTTCCCTCTGCTCAGAAAGGCCTAGTCTGGGAGGACTTTCTGTTGTGCAGCTGAGCAAAAAGGACAGTGACAGTGTGAGTGTAGACTGTGCTCTAGCATTTGGCATTGGTCAGGAAGGGTGAGAGGCTGATGACTTCTGCTCCTAAAACCACTTAGGAATTTTACACTAAGTGGGCACTGGAAACAAATTGGAAATCATTTAGAAAGAAAATGCTTCTCATCACCTTCCTTCACAGGAGAACTCTCACTTGCCATGAAATTACTCTCACTTGCCATGAATCTGGCTCTCACTGGATCCATGAATTTTGAATCTCTTGCTCAGCAGTACTTTACTGAGAGATAAATACTTTTCCATACCGTCTTCAGGCCTGATAATAGCTCATAGCTTCACTGTTGAGACAATTTCTTGAGGAATGGAAGTTGTGAGTTCAGATGGTATAGCTAAGATGGAAGGGTACCAAAGACTATAGGCTGAAGGAATTCATAAATGAGAGTATAGAAGTTGGGAAAAGGCAACCACCATGAGCTGTGAAACTGGATAGGTGAAATGAATGAAATACTATACCTCAGAGAAAGCAGAGAAAATTTTGGTTTCTTTATATGTAAACAGGTATGTTAGATCCAGAATCTCTTTTCTAAAAGATTATAGTGATTTTATACTGCCATAATCTGCTGTTTCTGTATTTCAGGTGGAAATCTGTACTATTCTTTGCTTGCCTGTTGTATTTCACTTAATCTTATGGAATGAGTGTCTCTTCACAGACTTTAAAATCCTGTAAAAGTTTCACGACAGAAAGGTAAGACTTCAGAGTGCGAATACACACTAGATTCCACTGAATTTACAGCTAACAGAAAATTATGGTGTACTCTGAAGCCATACATGATCAGAATCCTCTCATGTATTTTGGGAGTGGATATAGGGAAAAGGTCAGAACCGGTGTGCTGTGGCAAGGAAATTATCCTAGGTGTGCATAAAGTAATTTCTTTCCACAGGGAGATGAATTTGTGGATTAAATACTGTTAAGACCCAGTTCTGATAATTATTCGTGCAGTATTCATGTATTCATGAAGGGATTAAATAAACCTATCCTGGATAAATCAAAATATTTGGACATTTTCCTAAACAACACATTTAGACATATACAAAATATATGTGTGTCATTTAACCTGAATGTATTCACACAGAACTGCTCCAAGTAATCTACCTTACCATGACCGAGACCTAGACCTGAGAAGCAATAAGCATGTGATTTCTTTCATGCATGAATTTCTTCAATCTATTCTGTAGAATAGTTCACGTGATTAAAAATAACCTTTTTTTTTGTCTTTCCTCTTTGTGACTATGAATCTGTTATTAATAAATGAGGGTGAAGTACGGGTGCACAAGGAAATGAGTGTATAGTGCATTGTCCAAGGTTAACCAATACTCAATTAGAATTTTGAATAATTTTTTCACATTTGTGGGGTTTTTTTAATTTTTTTTTTCTAATCCAAGGGAATGAATCCTTGGTAGACTTGAAGTTTTTCAGTGTAAAAAAAAAATCCTGCATGAATTCTAACAAAGTTTTCTGTGGCAAAATAACGCACTCTGAATGATGGTAGCTAACCATGTTAAGACACTGATTATTGCAAATGTGAAATGAAACCTGTTGCTTGAGCACACTTTAGCACACAGTTATCTTCATTGCCCTTTAAAACACTTTGTATTTGCAATAAGAGGGTGCACAAGGTCAATGGCTGCACCTAGACAAATGGGAAAAAGTTCTCTGGTACTTGACTGTAAAGTAAACAAAACTTACACATGAAAACTTCAGAACAACTTAGAAATGTCCACAAAGCTTTGAATCCGGCTTTTTCTCAACCTAAACCAGATAATTCTGCTTGAACTGATGATGTTTTAGAGTTTTATCTTACAGGATATAATAACAAAACGATGCAGCTATATATAAAGCATACATTAGAAAATGCTGGCTCATTTTCCATTTCCATCTTTAAACATTTCAGGGTGTTATCCAAGTTTTCTGGACATCTCTTAAATTCTTGACCTAAACTATGAGTATATATTAACCTTTAAAGTTTATTGGTTTTAATTAGTTTTACTAGCAGCAATGACAGTGAAGAGATGCAACATGTACTAAAGTACATACTATCTTAGGTTCTTCTAATAATTTTCCATGACCAGTAACTTTTTGAAAAACTTTATATTATTGTCAATAGGCCCATCATTCTTCCTGTGAAAGCAGTGAATTTTTAAAGTATTTTTATTTTATGTGAAATAGAGCAAAGTATGGCAATATTTTATTGCTTTTACAATGACACCACATCTGCAGCAAAGTAAAAAAAATAGTACTAAAAAGGGAGACAAAGAAATGTATCTATAGGGGAAAAAAAAGACAACAAAAGATGTAGCAACAAAAGGAATTAAAAAATGAAAAGTTAAGAATAGAGAGAAGTATAAGGAGGAGAACACTAGCCAATACAAAAGAATGTATAGATAGAGAATTACAGAGTCAAATGAAGCCAGACTACAAATAGTGACATATGACACAGAGAAGAGAAAAAGAAAAAAAAAAAAAAAACCCCACAAACAAAAAATCCAACCAACCAACCAAACCAAACCAAACCAAAACCCACAAAAATAAATGTAGTCAGAAATACAGGAAAGAAGGAAACCGTGAAATTAAAGTGTTGGTGGATGGCAAACTTATGGAAGATGGATATGTGTGCATAGGAGAAAGCCTGGGAAAAAACCCAAATTCAATGCAGCCCCCAAAAAATTTAGGAACTCAGGTACTTAAATCACTTACTTGGCAAGAAAGCAAGAATGAAAGGGGAATTGTTTATTCATCTCATCAATAATTGGAAACAACATAGAAGTATACATGGGTAAGCCACTGAGTGACTCCTGAAATTTTAATTTTATGCCATTCATTTATTTTGACAGGTGGAAAAGCAGTGCGTATTTATTACTTTGCTACAGGTGTTGTTTTCTGAGCTGCAGGAGAAATAAACTAGAAATGCGTGCTGATTCTGCAAGCGATGAGACAAAGAATATCAATGGAATGTCTTCTGCCTGTGGTAAAACCTAGAGGTGTTTAATTTGAGATGCTGTTCTACTTTTTCCCTTGACTTTGCAACCTGGGATGCAGATTTGCAATGCTGTACAGTATGGCCCACATCACTCTTAATGAGGATTAACATCATTTCAGGAAACCTTAAGTCCATTAGTAACAAAAATCTGCAAGGTCAGCTGGTAGATGTCTATTTGACTATATGATGACTGCCTCCACTTGATTAATGCAGTCAACTTAAGACTATTGAGATGTAAAATGAAGCAGTTTGTATACAGTCTGCTTTACCCAGAGGCTATCATTTTCAAAGTCATTTCTGGCACCTAATACAACATAGAAATTGAAAAAGTTGAAGCCAACAATTTTTCATTTTGAAATGTCTTTTTTAAACTTGGAAGATGCATATTTAATGGTTCACCTGAAGCTAGAATCTTCTATTTTATGTTGCAACAGTAACTAATTTATAGTGACATTCTGGATTTAGGATAGAAGGGAGTACCTCTAGTTGGAATGAAAACTTTTAAACTTGGCGTAGCTTTGTCATAAATTGCATTCTTATGTCTAATTATGGCTCAAAATTTCAGCATATTTAAGTTGATGGTAAGATATTAATGGCTGTAATAAATGTCATATCCACCTTTAGTACTTGCGAGTAAGTGCTCTTTTGATTGAATTTTACCTGTATTTTACAGTATTAAACTATGTAGATCTCAATAAAATTATCTTTACATTTATGTGTAAAAGTAAAATTCGTTATTTACTTTTTCCTTTAAAAATCAGAGATAGGAAATAGAGATTATTAAACAATTTGGGATATACACAAAGATCAGAAGCCCCTACAGTAGTGTCTTTAGGACAGGAGGAGATCAAAGTGTAAAAATAGGGAACTTTTACCATTTAATTTGTGATTGCATCAGTATCTCCAGCCTTGATACAAACAATCCATATTACTGGTTTCAGAAATGAAAGCAATGTTTAACTTCTAATTCATATGTTCATACTTCCATAAAAAGACCCATAAACTACATTTCTTTATGGATAACCCCCTTGCTTTCACCCAACATCGCATACAGATTAAAGAAATAATAGGCTTCTGTGGTTTTGTGATGTTCTAGGCACATGTCAGTGTCTTGCAGTCACTGCAGACAGCTTTTCCATCTCACTGGTGATGAATGACAAAGTGAATTTTCAAAGGTGTTAGTCATCAAGTGTCACCAAATTCAATTTAAGTACTTCTAAGAATCTAATCATAATTACACAATGGTTCTTTCAAGTGTATTGGCTTCAAGCAATGTTTTCTGACTTCTAATTAGAAAATTAATTCAGTCCGGTTGCAGAACAATGATGAGCAATGTATTATTCTATTTGGACACTACAGCCTAACCCATTCTTCTTTCCTAAGAGGCTGTTTTTTGGGTTTGGGTGGGTTTTTTTCATTAATCTATTTTCCTATTACATGGACTTCCCACTGCTGGCAGAGACACTAGCTGCTAATTATGACAAAGTACTTTTCAATCTTAGCAAATGCAATCATTAAACACAGGAGGTGCAGGATAAAATATTACCCCTGTAAAATAAAAATATATTGAACATTATCGGCTATGTTTCAAAACCAATTAAACAATGCCAACCTACTAGAAGTTAAGATGGCTATAGGAAAAACACATAAGAGCCTTTCTTTCTATGAACTCTCTCTACAAATTTGTCAGAATGATACAGAATAATAATAGGATATAAAACTGTGTGACAAAAAGAGAGGTGGTACATGCAGATAAATGCTCATGTGGGCCAGATGGTGAGATTCACTGCAGGCCAGAAAGTCACTGGAGCTTATGTTTTAGAGAAGAACTTTCCCAGCATCCTTTCATTTTGTCTCAGCCTGTCCAGGTGGAAACTAAATATTTCATCGCAAGTTAGGAGATCTAAAGACATACCCATTAGCCTAACACACTTGCTGTGTCTACATCTTCATCAAATGGTGAATGTTGAAGAGCAAATAATGACTAGCAAGGGGCTAACAATGAGCTCAGTTCACTTTAATTCTCTGAGACAGTTGTAATGATGTTACATGCATCCCACTGTATAAGAAAGTGAATCTGCAATGCAGATAAAGTGTCATTTAAGGAATCAGCCCACATGGCCATTTGCCAGTGCTGACACATGCTGATATGGGCATAGCTTGAAATGTACCAGTACCTTTTCTATCCCTTGACCTTTCTCAAGTAAAAATCAGGGAGGGTTGGGTTTTTTAATTTTTACCTGGTTATGTCTTAAAGTGTCACATGACTCTGAAACTTCTTTTAAATTCAGAATTTCCTTGTGTTTGTTGTTTGTGACTGTGCGTAAGAAAAAAGGTCCTTAAAATCTAAGCTTGGAAATGGCTGATTAAAAGTTACTATGGAAGTCTGTGAGCCTTTAAGGTCTCAGATTTGACAGCATATAAATCATCCGTATGTAAGAAACGGATGTGGCATGGCATTAAGGGTCAAAGTGATCCAATAAGGGATTCCTGGTGTTAGGCTTTTACTAGAGAAATACATGCAATGAAAGAAATTTGAGATGGAACACTGAAAGCCTGTGCATCTGAAATATTTTTAGAACTCTTAACTTAAAATCCCTTCCTTCCTTTCTTTCCTGTGTCTGCATTTAATCTGTGCCTTATTTTAAATTAAGTTTTATTTAATCTCTAGAATGATGTCGTTTTCATCTGTACAGTGTGCAGGAATACACTTTTTTCTTCATACTCGTGCTTTTAACTAAGCTTGTTTTCTCTGTCTGGTATTTTTGTCCTTTTATTGAAAGCAATTGTTGCATTCATTTTTGGTCACTCCTGGAGTTTGTTTCTTTTTTCCACTACAATTCATATTTTACTTTTTCTTTCTGCAAAAGCCTGTCTGGGAGAGGGAGATGAAAAAACAAAGAAAAAAAAAATGTAAGACTAAATAAAAGGTATTCTTCCAAAGAGAACTCTTGGGCTATGTCTTTCTATAGACTTTGTGGTCCTCATCCGCAGTATGACAAGGTAATGAAGATGAGTTTTCACTGCAGAAATTGTTATCTTGAACGGAGTAATTCCAGAACCTGTATTAGTCACATGCTTTGGGAATTCTTAAATAATTGTGAACACCCATACTTAGTTCCTCGTCCATACTATCCTCAGTCAGGAGAATCAGTAGGCTACCAATCTTTGCATACAATTGCACAAGCATTCCTTTATCAGGTGTTTAAAAAGTCAGGAAACAATAATGAGGAAGCAATTAAGGAAAAAATATTGGGATTAAGTAAATTAAGTATAACAGAAAAGACATAGACGGTGTGAGTAATGGTGATTGTATAAATATGGTCAAACTAGCTACAGATCACTTGAGAAGGAAAGGATGAAAATGAAAACCTCTTGCAAAACACATTTTATATGCATGGACTGTATGTCAGTAGCAGCATGTCTATAGCTTTATTACGAAAACTTGATTATTCAAAAATGTTAGCTAGAGAGGAGATTGTTTCTTGGAATTGTTTGCTATAATCTGCATCCTAACAAAGAATGTAAATGTCACTATAGTTTTTTCCGTTATATGGGGTTGTATGATTTTTTGACCTCTCCAAGTTCACATTCTTCCTCATTATAAAATAAGTATGTAATAACTAACATTACACATGGACAGTTTCCAGTAGAATTCAGTGGAAAATATTACCTATCTGTAGTAATTCACAAGAACTTCTGATAGAAATTATTCAAGAATGTATCTATATAGAAGAAAAAAAAGCAATTAGAAAACGCAGGAAAAAACCCATTGAAAACATTGGTAAATACATAGATTAGGAAATCATAATGGCAAAATTGATATGCTCAGATATGAAAGAAAACTGTGACACAAGAAAATAATGCTTTGTACATTAAGATATTTTTTAAGATTAAGTAGATGGACTTTTGAGGAGGAAGGGTTTGAAACTGAGTTCAATTTTTGCAGTTGCATAGTACAGTACTACTTCAGTGGAGAAGACCAGCTTATTATTGGGGAGAGTCAGAAGGCAATTGTAGTCTGCTCTTTTGCAGCCAGGGAATTCTTTGTCAAATTTAGGGATTAAAGATCCATTATGACACTCTAGCACTTAACTAGAAAAAAGCCATGTAGTGAAAATATATTGTAGCAGTATTTTTGTCTCTGTATTTTGCTTTCAGCAGCATACACTTATCTAGCTACTCTCTTGCACAGAGTCCTTTCTATTTTACTCATTAAAAGTGGAAATAACAGTGAGGTTTAATTTGGATGGAAGAGTACCATGTGGACAATAGTTAGGCAACTTGGATATTCCTAGTTCAAGATTATTGTTCTTAAAATTAACGAGAAAAATATTCTTGTTGACACTAAACATTTTTGTCATACCATCGAAGCTTGTACAATTTTAGGGAGGGGGCAGCCACAACTTCTCTGGGCAACCTGTTCCACCCTCACCATAAAGAATTTCTTCCTGATATCTAATCTAAATCTCCATGCTTTCAATTTAAAACCACTGTCCCTTGTCCTGTCACTACCTGCCTTTGTAAAAAGTCCCCCTCCAGCTTCCTTGTAGACCCCATTCAGGTAGTGGAAAGCTGCAATAAGGTCTCTACAGAGCCTTCTCTTCTCCAGGAAAATTATTATATTCAAGGTTAACATATGACTACACAGAAGCAGTGTAATTTCTAAGGAATTTGCAGAAGATTAGTGCTGAATTTTCTGGAAGAATATTACAATTTGGTGCCAGCACAGTACAATAACCACACATTTTATTGAGGTTCACTGAAGAAAATCCCTGAAAGTGTCCATTCACTCTAGATGTTAAAATTTATGAATGTCTAAGCTGAGCAGAAATCACAGTGTAATACACATTACAGTCAATGGAGTTCCAGACAATACAGTCAGGTCTACCTTAGAGAGGGATTTTGCTCACCTGCAAAATGATTCCATTTTGTGCAGGTGAGCATTCAGTGTCATAGAGGAAGCTGCCTCATTCCAGCTGCCTTCCCAGAACGGTTTTCAGCTCTTGTAGAATCTCTGAGATATCTGCCAGTCCTACAGACACCATAGGATGACACTAGAGTGTGTGATGTCTTTGACTTAACCAAGATAATCTAGTTCTTACCCCAGACAACTAATATAAGTTCACTTCCTGATATCAAGCAAAAATAAGTGTTATAGAAAAAGCATGAATGTTCCTACTTTTAGAATTTACTCATAGAAAATAAATGTCAAACTTTTCTGCAACTCTAAGCATTCCATGTGTATTAAAAATATTCACAAAACATCTTCCACGTATCCAAAGAATTTTCTTTTATGATATTTTTCTGAAATCCTCTCCAGTTTTTTCTATTGTCCTATGAAATTCTCATTGACCCCTAAATATGCCAAATCTACAGTGGGTTCATCAATGCCACTTGATAATAACTGAGTTATATTCCAAAACGTGTTTTTTTCTAAGAACCTTTGAACCTCTGTCTAGAGCAAACAAACAAACAAACAAACAAATAAATAAATAAACAACCAATCAACCAACCAACCAGGCAAACAAAATCCTTGATTTTTTTTAAAAATTCCTAGTAAAGGAATGTCTGGATAACTTGACAATGGTGAATGAAAGCCAGGCTGAGGCTTGAATGTTAATGCATGCCACTTGCATTGAAAGCTATACGGAGACAAAGATTTATGATAGATGGTAAGCTTTTAATTGGATCTGTTCAGGAAATATAAACACCAAGCATCTGTGGTCAAGTCACTAGTTATGTAATTGTCAGTGAACTGGACACCTAAAATAAAACCAGAAGTTTCTTCAAAACCAATACAGGCAGTTTCAGCTTTGAAAATTACTTTTCTTTTATCAGAATAGATAAATAGATCTAGAAACTATGCTTTTTGACATTGAGTTGTATCATTATAACATAAGTCTCACTTACATATATTGAGTAAAACTCATGGATTAAGATAAAGACAGTTAAATAGGTAAAGCAAAAGCTGCGCACACAAGGAAAGCAAAACAAGGATTTCATTCACCACTTTCCAACAGCAGGCAGGTGTTCAGCCATCCACAGCAAAGCAGGGCTCCATCACAGGTAATGCTTGCTTGGGAAGACAAACACCATCACTCGGAACATCGCCTCTTCTTCCTCAAGTTTTATATGAGGAGCACATTGCGACATTTTATGGGATATCCCTTTGGTCAGTTGGGTGCAGCTATACTGGCTGTGTCTCCACCCAACTTCTAGTGTACCCCAGCCTGCTCGCTGGTGTGGTGCTGTGAGAAGCAGTAAAGGCCTTGGCACTGTGTAAGCACTGCTCAGCAATAACTAAAACATCCCTGTGTTACCAACAATGTTTCCACTGTTTTCCGAAACATAGCCCCATGCTAACTACCATAAAGAAAATCAGCTCTATCTCCAGCCAAACCCAGCACACATAAAAATCTTGTATTGGTAAAACTGAAGTCATGTAATACTTTGGATTAGTATTTTCTGCAGTAAATTGGACGTAAAACATATTTAAGGTATACCGTTCTATTTTAAATGCAGATTCTTTTTAAAGCTATCTCTAATACCTGATCTAGATGGCAGATCAGATGTTATCATTGTAAATTTCCTAGGGACTGTTAAAAATAATTCACCTTCTTATGAAAACTACATATTCAATATGTCTTTTCATGAGACAGACACAATTTTAATGTTGAGTTTACACTGGAGCTCAATTTCAAGCAAGTATATAAAATTGCTGACTGCATAACATGATTTAGTTGAATCTTTCCTTTGAACACAAAATATGCAAATAGCAGAACATAGAATCTTATAAATTTGCCTGAAATGTAAGACTCATTTGTTCATCTTCTAAAAATGTTCCTGCTCCCTAATATCAATGTTTTTTAAACTGGAATATTAAGATACAAAATCTTTTTATTAAAATACGAATAGTTTCACTGTTAGGCAACAGCAGGAGCCAGGGTGTCCTGCAAGGTGGACAAGCCAGGCACCACAGATGACCTCAGTCCTGGCTGTGCCCTCACTGATGGGTGCCATACCACAAATCCCCACTAGATCAGTGGAGCTGAGCTGGTGAAGACAGGGTTCAGCAGTGGAGGAGGGGAAGGACTGGGGAACAAGAGAGGAGAAGAAGGCAGAGAGGGGGAAAATAACAAACTAAACAGTAGAATTAGAAGTTTAGTCATAAATTAAGACTAGTGTCAAGGAATAGAGATTATTACGAGGATGGCGCTAGCGGGATGAGCAGGGTGGTGATTACATTGAAGAATACCATCCAAAAAATCTGTAAATCCATAAAACACTGACATGTAACAAGGAAATGGAAATTTTAAAAACAGATAAAAGCAAAAATTTGTCTGTTGTCATTAATGAAGTGTTGAAAACTACAGATTTCCCTGATATGCAGGTATGCATGGGATATGAGAAGTAATATCCTCAAGTGTGAAGCTGTTCTAAATAAGGCTTTCTCTTCTTTTGGAAACTGTATTTTGCTATTATTTCCTCTGGGAAATGATAGAGCAGAATTCAACCATCAATTGAGAGACATGGCTTTCATTTCACATTTGAATTGTAGAGACTATGCAAATGATCACTAATTGCTCTCTGGAGAGCAGTGTGCCCCCTTTTTGATCTATGTATTTATCCTGCTCATTCTTCTGAGAGTACAAAAACATTGGAAGAATTGCACAGCATGCAGTTTGAACAAAGGTTTGAAAGGGAAGATGCTTAGGAATGTAAAATGTGTTGCAAATTTAAATTTCTTAGCTTTTTATATATGGATATATATAATACAACTTGAGGAAAGGTTATGTGATGTTTTTAACTGCAGAACACAACAATTGCTTTTCATTAAACATTTGGTGGTTTTTTTTTATTTACACTGAAAAGATGTTTATAATCCATTATTGCTCAATCGGTATAGTTGGCTGAATATGAGACATACATTCTGAATCTTAACTCTGTTACTAACATTTTCAAAAATAGATTATGCTTCAATTTTTCTCCAAACCATTCCAAAGATTGAAAGCCACAGGCAAGAAACAATAATTTACACAAAATGGTGTAAACATTAGAACTCTATTTGGTAACCTTAGAGCATAAAATGTTTAACATTTCACAGTCTCCCCCAGTGCTGTTCACATGTTAAAACTACCTCTGTGACCCCTGGCTCACTTAGGAAATAGATGTGGCAGGAAACTTTAATTCTGTGAATCTAAGTAAAATTGCCAGACTTTCAGTTCTTAAATGTACAGGTAAGACTGTATTCAGAGTGGTATTATCTATTCTTTCTATGTCTGGCCATTTTAAAAGTACATTCACATGCTTTTCTTTTCTCCTACAGCAATATCAAAAATCTCTTGTGCAATAGCCTACTTTCCAAAGCATAGGTAGTCTTGCAATGGTGATCTGTAAAACAATTGAAAAGAGATTATCTTGCCCCTGTAGATGTAAAGATATCAACCAAATTAATGATTTATACTTTAATAGCTTCTTGTCTTTCTCTCAGATATTAAGAAATTCACTTACAACCCAGACAGTCTTTAAAATGTATGCAGCTTCACAGTTGTTAGTGTAAATTAGTTCTGAAAATACCATTACCCTAAAGGAAAATGACAATGACCTAGCACATGATCATGTAATTAAATTAAGCCCCTCAGCTTCACTATCACACTAAAAATACATACATCTATAGTAAGAAAGGCTCTGGGATTGAGCAAGTCTGGAAATTAGAATAAAAATTATTCTCTCTTAAAGACCATAGGAAAAATGCAAGTGTACAAGAAGAAAATTTAACTCTAACCCAGTATTAAACTTATTAAATATGTAAACGTAACATTGTCACTTAATGTTAGTGTAACCTTGAACAGATCCTCAACTGGTGTAAAATTGGCCTAATCTCATCAAGGACTACAGAAATATACTAATTCACGTGTGCCTAGAATCTGTCCTTAAGGCTTTGGTCTTTTGTACTCATCTTCTCATGGAGTTTTAAATAACACTTTATTAATAATAACAAGGAATACATTTCACAACAATTTCAGTCATCTACAGCTTTGAAAGGTCATGTCTGAAACCTATTCTGTAAACAGACAGAGACATAGCTGCAATTATCATTTTCTAATTGGGCCATTCTTTAGGAAATTTCAGGAAAACAAACATTTTTCTTTCCTTATCCTTCATATGTTCTCAAGAATGAGAGGAAAACTGGAAAGATATCTTACAAACATTTTACCTGCTCGTTTTCAATTTTACTGTGACAACTTACTTCAGTTATGTTTCAATTCAAGACCCAAATTCTGAATTGAATTCTTGAATTGAATTAGCTGGAAGCATCAAGGCATTTGTTATTGCATGTTCATTCCCATCCCTTGCCCTTTAAATGTAAGAATTGAGGGGTAGAAGTGGAGTTGCTTCACTTCATGTCTGTGTGTTTTTCCAAATTTAAGATAGTTTGCATTGTCTGTTTTTTTCAAAATTTACTTCTGGTCAATCTACAGCAGAAGACAAATGTACTTGCTCTGGTCCAACCAATAATCTAGATCTTCAGTGAGTCAACTGGTTGACATAACATATTGAAATAGAAATAGCACTTGGTACTAAGTCAAAAGCTTATCTCAAATTCCGAATTTCTTCCTGTATGCATTAAATTCATTAAAACTATTGGCTAAATAGAAAGTTGCTCATATGAAAACTGATAAATTCATTAATAATAATCCAGTGCAGTCTGAAATTATTTTGGCTATACTCTTCTGAATTTTTCAGTCACAATCAAGATACTGATAGATGAGAAAGGATGCTTATGTAGGACTTCTTCTTCACTCAAACCTAAGAAGCATAGGTATTTTGAAATATTTATCTCCCACTAATTTCATGAAGCCTAAAATTAATGTTCTCAAATTCCACCATCAGGAACCAATGAAATTTCACAGATGATTGTGAAGTTGTTCATGTCTAAGTGCTGTTCCAAGGAGTTAATATGTTGTATACCTTTAGATACAGATATTTCAAATTTCATTTTCATCTTAGACCTTATTCCTTGCTTTTTTTACACGTGTTCTTATAGGACTTTCTTCCCTCCATAGGCTTGCATCAAAGCACATGATTGAGTCTTATACTAGAACCTGTAAATTTCCACACACAAAAGTATCAAATTGTGACATAGTAATAAACTGCATCAAAACCCCAAACACAATGGAAACCTCTTAACCCTACCGAGTCCGATAATACTGCTAAGAGACTGAACAATACAGGTTAACTGTAAGCAAGAAAAGAGGAAAATGAGAGCAGCTACACTGTGCTGGGAAGAAGTGTGGAAGTTGCTGAAGACGCATTCACCTTGCAAGGATAAGTGAAACCCATTCTCTTACTCAGTAATCTTTTTTTTGTTGCATTGCAATGAATGAGCCAGGGTTAACATTCCTTGCAGCTGGTGGTGCAAATCCAGAAATGTAATTTCATGTCAGCCCGTGTCACTGCTTGCCAATGCAGCTGCCCTCCTCTTTCAGCACACCTAACACAATAATCACATGCAGTCTGCTTATACATTGGCTTTCCATGAGCTTTCCTATACTGTGAAGAGGCTGGCAGACATTGTCAAAAAAAGAATTTCAGGTAGAGCAGGCACGGTTATGTATATGTAATTGCTAAATGTCGTATTGGCTTGGACCAGAATATCATTTAAAACAAAACAAGAACACAGAAAGAAAACAAAAGCTTACATCTACAGAAAGTACTGTTTGTTCTTATTAACATGTCAAATTATTCATGTAGGTAAGTTTCCTTGAAGGAAAAAAAAAGGCTATCTGGGATATTAAGCATTACAGCACTCACGCACATTTGGTTCCATATAATTTCTGCAGAGGTCAGATGTGGACACTCTGATCATGATTTTTGACACTACTAATAAGTCCTTTCTGAATTCTCTGCTTCTTATTTTAGAAGTTATTTTTGGAGGTTCTGGAAAGTTTTGTGTATTCTACCATTCATTTTGTGTGTTTAAAATTTCAAATAGCTAACTTGAGCAACTGGTAATTTTACAGATTTAACATAACCATATTACTGGTTTACACCCTTTATGAAAACTAGTTCTTTTATCCTGCAGGGACAATAACAGAAACATTACACTGAAAAATCCTTGGTGTCAAACATTTTTAAACTTTTGAGACAATTTACATATTTATAGGCAGTTTCATATTTCACGCCCATATTTACTGACTCTACATTTATGGACAGTTATTAACTGCCACACTGCAAGGCACTGAAACAGCCAATTGATAACACAGATGAATGACTCTCTGATCGCAAGTACCATGCGTTTTGTTTTGCATATTCTCAAGGATACTTGTGAGAGAAGATAAGGAATCTTAAAACTGTTTTAATGTCAAGAAGGAGGAAGAGGGTAAGAAATATCTATTTTATTTTATAAAGCCACAATATTATCCATTCTTGCAGAGAAGACTATTTATTGTGTCCCCATTTATTTCTTAATGTAACTTTTATAATTTTCATTTAGATACTGTTGATGAACACATCTGACAGAAATATTCCATACATTATCTGACAATCATGTATTAATTGTCTACACTAAGTTGGATATGCTTAAGCTCCCTCCCTTTTCAAATTTTTCAGAGGAAGAAAGTAGTATGGACATTCATAATCTATTCAAGAATGTGATGGACCACATACTGCTTTTGTCTCCTACGGTGATGGCAGATCTTCATAGTCATGCTGAAAGTAGCTATCCTCCCACAACTAAGCAGTCTCTGGATGTTGGCTGTATTACTGAATATATTCAGACTTTATGGTAATGGTCCTCAAGTCTAGTTACTCCCCACTTAGCTCTGTAAAAAGGCTATGTGGTGCATAGCTGGTTGCTGAAGAAGCCAACTCCTTAGACTCTTGGCAATTCAGAGGAGTCTCAGTGCAGGTTTAAAAGGAGTTTTAATTAACAGGCTTCAGAAAATTAATTTAAACTCATAAAAACATATCACTGAATTAATAATACAATGATCTTTTCTCCTTTTATGAATTTCTGATAATAAAGATCTCAAAGATGACTATTGACATTAATCATTACTTTTTCAGACCAATTTAAGATAAACCCTTTGTTCTCTGAACAACTTGCATTGACTTTTGCCTCCTGTTTTATTCCAGAAGATTTTAATAGGCTAGGAAATGTGGCAATTTTCTACTGTAACTTTTATTACCAGAATTTGCATATCCTTTTATACTGAACTGTGAAATCAGCATTACAATTTCAAGTAAGCTACAGTTTCCAGACGTGAAAAATTATTACGAGGCCTAGATAAGATCAGGCACCAGACCACCTTTCTTGGATCTTCCTGTATTACTTTGAACACAGCCCTGTCCTGAAAATAGGTTCTTGGAGAGTAATGCTTTTTATATAAAATGATTCCAAAAATACAGCCTTCTACTGCTTGGCTGTGTCAGTGTTCTGCATTCATCTGTCTGTGTGAGCTGAGCTTCACTACGGGCAGTACCTGCAAGCAGGAAAGCAGCAGCCATGTCCCTCAGCCTGGGTAGAGACCCCAGGGTGGGCTCCAGCAGCTGGGCAGGACAGAGGCCCAGAACTGCTGGAGGAGGAAGCTGTTTTTGGCCTCCTTATTTCAAATCACTAGTTAAATCATGGATAAATCTTAGTCTAAGAGGAAATCCTGTGACTTTTTTTCTTGTGGAAAAATGGTT
The DNA here is from genome assembly GCA_027574665.1 of Rhynochetos jubatus. Classification (NCBI taxonomy): domain Eukaryota; kingdom Metazoa; phylum Chordata; class Aves; order Eurypygiformes; family Rhynochetidae; genus Rhynochetos; species Rhynochetos jubatus. The sequence continues at coordinate 19,388,541 of CM050652.1, forward strand.
TTAACGGCACACTCAAAAGAAGAAAGAATGCTAACAATACATAGCAATTGTCTGTTGACATATATAGCTTTAAAATATCTTATCCTGTTTTCAGCCTAATACACTTGTGTCTCCTTAACAGCAATAGCTTCCCTTGGTATTAAGGGGGTTTGAATAATTAGGTTCAGCTGAATGTAATTAGCCTCCAGCTGGCAGTGCTTATCTCAGTTGCATTGAATAGAGATGAATTCTGTAGGGGAAAAAAAAAAAACAACCAAACAAAAAACCCCACAAAAAACCCAAAACAACAACAAAAAAAAAGCAAAAAAAACCCCCCGACCTCAAACCACTTTCAAGTTGTTTATTGTCAGTGTTTTCTGCTCAGTTCCTCTTGACTTGCCCACTTGGTACAATAAGAGGCTTTTTAATAGCATTCAGGACCAGTTGAATATGTTGAGTCTGCTTGGCTTTGACATCAAACCTTAGTAAATGTCTGCATATTCACTTGTCTAGGTTTCTTTCTAGCATTTTTTTTTCTTCTCTCAATGATGTAGAACTCAGTAATACCCCTAAGACCTCTTATTACTGATTGTCTCATAGGTGAAGGTTTCAAGGTGAAATATAACTAGTTTTTATTGGATAAGAGTAGAGTATCAGTAGACACAGATCTGCGATTACAGAAATGTTTCATTATAAAGCACTGTCTGTGGAGTCCTACTGCATCTTTCACAGGTTCACAAAGTTCGTATGAGCATGATTCCATTTAATTTACTTTAAGAACTGTGATGTAATGGTAACTAATCCTTTCATTAAAGGAATATTGTATTAATTCTTGACATACCCGCAGGCACACTGCTGCATTTTTAATAGTTTTTTTCTCAGTCATATTTATCTCTTGTTTTATCCACCAAGCTATTGGTATAACTGTTCTGCTATTGACTTTCAGAAGCTCTGCTTTATTTTGCATTTTGTGCTTTCCATGTCTAATTCTACCTTTCAGGTTTAATCCTTATCTACTGAGGGGAAATTCCCAAGTATTAAGTTATTTTAATTCTGTAAGTCTCTGTCTACAAAATCCTTCCTTTATCTCCCTTTTGAATGACTTGAATGTATTATTAGAACACCAAAGCAAATAAAATAAATTCTGGAACTGAATTCTGCCCAGACTTTCCTCATTCTCTTTGTAGTCCTACTTTTTATTCTTTCAACTCTCCTGGCCTATATGTTCTGTTTGTTGTTATCCCTCATGTCTCAGTTGCTGTTTGGAAACGGTTGTGATACAGATTAGGAGAATATTTGCTAAATTAGCTTCAAAGCCTGTATAAAAGAAATGTTGCATTTTCACTGGTCATGGAATTTTCTTTCCGATGTAAAGTACTGTGTAAAAAGCTGAAAGCTACTTTTAATAACAGCGATTTTAAATAGAGTAGACTTTTTTCCTTGATAATCATTGCTGCAGAACCCAAAAGATAAAGCTTAAATTCAAAATAAACAAAGCTGTATTCTTCTTCATCAGTCATTGATGCTAATTACACCCACACATTGGGGAAAAAAACTAATAATCTTGTAATGGTCAAGCTGGATATCCTTGTTAACAAGAATTTTACCCGTTACATATATGTGTAACAAATATATATATTTGCTTACATATATCTAGTGGTGTGCTCTTCAAAGAGCCTGAAACGTACAATATTTTCTTCTGTCCTTTAATGTCCTATCTCTCGTTCTTCTTTTCTAGCCTATGGAAAGAGTCGATCTAGTTTATAGGATATAGGATTTTGCATATGAGTGAATGGATCAGTCCAGGGTTGTGTGCACTTATCTGAAAGCAATTGAAAGCTTTATTTCTAGTTATATTTCTTGTAAATATACTTTAACATAGTATGAATCCAGATCAGTACTTTGCCATCAAGTTTATAGCTATATGAAGCAAGAAGGATCTACTCTGGCATTTTCTCCCTTCCACTTTAGAACAAAAGATCTTTAATAGCTATCCTATTATAAATGGTTACATAATGGGTTCTGAGAAGTTTACAGTGTTTATGTATATTTGGGGTCTGTTTGCCTTTTTTAGAAATCGTTGAGAAAGTATTGGCTCTCTAATACTTCATGTCCACATTCCTTTTTATGAAAGAAACAAAGCAAAGGTCAAAGCATTTACAGTTTTGAGTTATATAATTGAAAATAGTATCCAATACTTGAACATTGCAAACAAAACAACAACTTGGTACCACATTGTAGAACACATTAAAATATATGTGAAATCAAATAGTCAAGTTGTCTCACTCCCTTCATGCTATGACAGAACAGATTGTGGCACTCTGAGTCCCTGCATTGAAAAAGTGTAAAAAGAACTATAATGCAAACAATCATTACACTACTGGCATGTAACCAAAGCCCAATATGTTTAGAAATAATCCCTCCCCTTATCCTGAAGCCTGTCCTCCCATCTTTCTCTTGGTCACTATGGACAAACCCAGCAACCTATCTGATAGTCCAGTCAATAACCAAGGCACCATCTTCAACTTGGATCTTTCTTTACTGAAACTTTCTCTAAACATAGCCGCTCTTTTTCTGTAACCTCAGTCAACACACAGTTTTGGCATGTAAACTTGCACAGAGAAGCATCCAGGCTCTCAAGCAGTTTATATTCAGAATCATGACACATTGTTTACCCTAACCCTGAAGAACACATTGTTTCCTTAATGCAACTGTCCAGAATACTACATCAAATATCATTCAAGCATCCCAATGATCATTTTCTGTCTTAATTATCAGTAGTGCCATTGTTAGTCTGGTACTCTGTTGACTGCCTGCATCCATCTCCTGACATGTTCCGTGAATTCTCACTTTGTTATATCTTGAAATATTATGTATTCAACAAGTCCCAAATCCATGATTACAACTCTTCAGTGTTACAGCAAGAAAAATAATTAAAAATATTCCTCAATAATTACAGCACAGTTACTTGGCTATAAACCAAGTGTGGACTACACAGATTACAAAGCTAAAGCAAATAAAGTTCTTTGCTACCAGACACTATTAAAAATCAAAGCTACTGATGTCTCCAGCTGGCACATATTTTAAATTATACTTTAACAATATCTAATTGCAAATGAACTTGTTTATTTTTTACAGTCAAAATCTTGTTTATGGGCAAAAAGAAAGCACACCATATGGATAGATAGAAATATCTGTATAAATATGTAAAGCAAAGAACACATATAAAAAACTGTATGCATACATAGATGTGTAAGCCCAAGGAATGATTGTTAGTATAATTGAAATCTTAACGTTATAAATATTAGTCCACATCTAAACGTTTCAGAAAAAGAAAGAATAATGCACATTAAATTGTTATATGCACACATCTTAATTTCTTCTCTTCCTTGTGAAAAATAAGAGTTTGTTCATTCTAGTTACATAAATAACTTACAGACCATCTTCATGTGTGATGAAATGTAATTTTTTAACAGGTTTTATACTTGTTGAAGTTAGTAGTTCTCTTCTGTAGTGTTAACAAGCAAAATTGTCTCTTCCTTTTCATGATATTGCTACAATCTTCAGCCTATTTTTGCTTTCTCTAAAATGTTCTAGTGTGTACAGTTTATACACACTCCTACACAGCAAGTGGACACTGCAAAAACTGCTCCTACCTTTGAGATTTTTAAAGATTAAACCTCAAAATCCCAGTTCTTCCTGAAATGTCTATTGTAGGCGTATTGTGGGGGCAAAATTATTTTGTAGGGCCACATGGTTGGCACATTCTGCCAAGTGATATAAAAATGGATTGCTGCTAATTTCCTGCATGGTTTGCCGCTGCCAACTATTTATGGGCCAGCACAGTAACAGAGTACTTTCAGCAGTCTTAGCTGGCTATAGGGTTTCTAGTTGAAGATTTCTGAGACACGGAATTAAGGCAAAGAAGTAGAGACTTTCTGACCCTCTTTCACTTTTCTAAGGTCGCATTCCAATATATTCCCTTCATGGGCAAAATAAAATTGACTAACAAAAAAGATGAAAAGCAGAATTTAGGATTCTTATTTATACTGTATGAAAACTGCATTCAGGCACAGTTCCGTCTAAAGGAAGGGGTTGGGTATCGCCTTCCACCTCCCAGGCAGTGTGCACAGTCACTAATCTACATTAAGTCAGCCACTAATCATTTGCTTATAGAAACTAAATCTGTTACACTCTTATTTTTACAAAGTAGTGTATTTCTACCTGGAACAATAGATTCTATTGTCAGTCAAACAGAGATTTTTATTTCATTTTCCCAAAGGCAGATGAGTGGAACCTACAGATCTAGTACAAACCTAAAATAATTGCAAAATTTCAAAGGTCTTCCATGTAGCTTTTTTTTTTATTTTCTAGCCAGCCCAATCCAAATTATATTAAAGATGGGATTATTCAAGCTTATCGTTTCCCTCTAAACCTTAAACACTTTATAGCTGATTTTTTTCCTGTGTATCTTTAGATGATGCCTTCTTATTTACTTTCCCTGTAATGAGGATTATGATAAATGTTTGGTTTTAGTTGCTTTAATATTATTTTCAGTTTGCACTGGGATTGACAGTATGGGCTTTCCTAAAATGCTCTACTTTGCCTGTGCTTTCTGGTGCTAGTCTCCAGAGGAATCCTGTATAATCAATTCTAGGCAGTCTTTTAGACAAAGGAAATCATACTGAGTAAATAGAATGCATAATTGTGCTCAGTGGATAAGAATTCAAGTTCAGTCATTTCTTTCTTCTTAAATTACTAATATTCCCTAGGAATCATCTCATTGTGAAGGAGATCCTGTTTCTCTCTTTCTTATCATTTGTCTTCATTCATTACAGCTGTTATAATTACACAGCAAAATGGGTTTGAGTTTGCATTTTTAGAATATTTTATCTATTGTGCAGAAAACATCAGGGGTTATAATAACCCAAAGATGATTAGACTTGAAGGTGTGAAGATGTCAAATGACTATTATCTACAATACATGTACAGAGGCAGTTAATTACCTCTCTAGGATTAAAAAAAAAATGTGGTTGTGGGAGGGGGTAGAAAGGAAGTAATTCTAGAGAGATACTTGCTTATTGTTTTTGTCTTGCTTATCTGAGTGTTCTGACTGCCAGATGGATTCATAAACACTGAGGTTTTCATGGCACTTGCTGCATGTAATGATCAGCAAGTCTAGGCAGTTTACAGCTGTATAAAGTTAAATGGATTTATAACATTGAACAGCCATTTGAAGAATAAATGTATGTTTAGTGATATTTTTTTCTTTTTTAGGCTTATAGAAAATTACAATTACTGTTATTGCTGAAATAGAAAACTACAACCAATTAGAAAAAAATAAAAGCAATCAGGGAAAAAAAAATCAAAAATAACATCTTTGATTAAAAAGCAAAATTAATTAATAAGCAATTATCCTGGGGATAGATAGCTATTGATAATAATCTTGTTATGCATATTGAAAAAGTATTCTTGTCAAAATATGATTGAATTAAACTACTCATTAATAGTATTCATTAAAATTAGCTGATAGCTAAAAATTAGTTTCTGGATACTGTCAAAGCAAAGAAGATGGTCATAGATCTGTTATATAGGAAGTGTTAGTGTTGCTGTTGTGGTAATGGAAGACTTCCAGTTGTGGTATTCTAAAACAAGTGAAAGTAATAGTTACCTTTTGTGGACAAAAGTATTTTCAGTGAGACAACAAAGATTATGTCTTGACAAAGATTTATAGGACATGCTCTACTTTTTAATAGCAAATTCCCGCCAACAAGAGGGACATTTTACATCTGAGTTGTCTGAATGTCCAATACAATAACATAATTCATAATGGCCACTTTTTCCTTCCTAGTTGATCCACAGTATGTGAAAAGATGAGATACGCATTTTACTGTAAAACCACACACAAATTTCTGAAGTTATAATTTGATGTAAATGTTTGATCTCCACTTGTTGTTTTCTTTCAGTCTTTCAACATCACCAGTATTTCTTTTTGTAGCTAACTGTTTACCTTCGATCAAGCAATTAGCTAAGGACAAGGAACTCATACAAAGCACTTCAAGCATGGCTAGAAGAATGTTGGCATCTCTTCCACTCCCCTTTAGTCATGAAAATATGGAAGAAAACTGGGCTTTGCAACATATGCTTACTTACCTGTGGGAGCTTTTCAAATTGTGATCAAAATTATGATTTATGTATGGTGACAACATTCCTGAATATCACTGTTAACTTTTGTGAGTTTTATGGCTCTCCTGGAAGGCTGTTGTTATGCTTCCTCATATACAGCACTCCACTTAAAATGTCAGCAGCCATGCAAACGATAGCAAGTTATGTATAACTGACCTTCAGCTGATGGATAGACAGGAGATAGCAGCAGTAGTTGTCTAAGTCTTACAACTATACAGTGTGTTGTGAACATGACTGATACACTGGACATTAATTTTAGTTGCAGAGCTTACTTATGACAATTTTTATAAGGAGGTCCTGGCTATGTAAAGAGATATCTCACTGTCAGTGTTCTCTGACCATTTAATCTGTAGGCAGCAGAGCCTCTAAAATAGTACTTGGTAGTTTGCAATGACAGATAAGACAAATTACTTTGATTAAAAAAAAAAGGCAAATACTTGATGTATTTAAGACTAATACTGAAACCAAAATCACTGAAGAAAACAAAAAGATATTTCTCTTGCCCAACTCTAGATATTAGTGTCTAAGATTGTCATAGTTATTTTCATGTAGGCAAGAAAGAGACATGAGCTTTCCCTGCCGGAAATGCAACTTGCACCCATGGTTCAGATGGCCAAGTAGTGTATGTTCAAAGTTAAGTCTGGCTTCCCAAATATCATTCCTTTCATACATATCTCCAAGCTTATTGTTAGATCCATTAGGCATTATTAGCATGCAAAAAAAAAAAAAAAAAAAAAAAAGAAAAAAGACAAGGGATGGGAAGAATATCACTACAGGAATGTACAATTAGATTTAGGAGCCATAGGAGTCATTGGAAGGCATTATTTTCTCAATTGGGGAAAAAAAAGTGTGATGCAGAAGTGAGATTTCAGTAGCATTTTGAGAATAATCAGGGCTAAAGAATCAAATAGCTTTCCCTAAAGCATCTGAGGTGTCAGCAATTGGTGACCTCAGCAGGCAGATCCCTCCAATAGCCCCCAAGGGAGGAAACAGGACAGGCCTGAGGATGGCCACCAGGGTCACCTGAGAGTTCAGACCACTTGGCCAGTCCACAGTGATGAGGCAGATCTGAGACCTCCTGGGGATGGGCCAAGACTAGGTTGGGATGTTGTCTGGGCCTGGCTCAGCAGCACCCATGACCAAGCACTCAGCTGCAGGACAGCAGGATCGGGTAGCTCAGGTGGGCCACTGGCCATTTGGGTTGTGCAGAATGGGGAGGGAGCAAGCTTACTGAGTTATCAAAGGAAGATCAGTTCTGTCCAGTAGGTGTTTTATGGGATTGCAAGACAGGAATGAAAAATATCAAAAAGAATCAGAAAAAATGCAAGTTTCAAATGCAGGAAAATTTTATTCAGGCCTCTTACAGTCTATTTTCAGGCTTCTGGTAGTCAGTAAATCTTCCTTTTCAACAGAAGTTACACCAGTGCAGTGTCAGAAAAATTTAAAAAAATTCTCTATTAATTGAGAAAAAAGTGGTGGAAATGTTGAGTTTGGGTGTTTGGGTTTTTTTGTTTGTTTGTTTGGGGTTTTTTAACCCACAGCTGGTCTTCCGTGAAAATGTAGTTTTAATCAGAGTGAAGCTGTGGATCACATAGACTCCAGATTATAGGGTCTACCGTGCTGATGGTTGGCTCATTTAACTTCTACTCTCTATAATGATGAATCTTTAGTAACTTCATGCATACACAGTCCTAATTTTATGCTTCCTTATTATTCAAGCCTTTAAGCTGGAAGGGCCAAAATATTTTAATATTTTTCTCTTGCACCTTCTCTTGTAATACTTTACAACTTTTCCTGTACCTTGGGCTCTAAGGTCTTCTTTGACTTTGTTTAGTGGAAATAGTTTCAGACAATGAAAATCTCATTTCTATCCCTTATCCCACTTCTTTTTGATGTACTGGTATATTTTAACACTTCCTTTTGCTGCAGGGCACAGCACTTTGGAGGTGAAGTTTCTGAATAGTTCGCAATGAAGTCCTTGATATGGAACACTGTGTGCAGTCCTTCCATTCTTTTCTATGTCCTTAAAGAGTTTCATATAGTATTCATATTAACTTTTTTCTTTGATGACCCTCTTTAATTCCACCTATCCTACTTTATCACAGCAGCCTCTCTCCAGCTTGCTGTACCAAAGCTATCCCTGCAGCGATCCTTACCAGAGCCATGAAAGCATTCTAATCTCTACTGACACATTGCTGGGTTTTGAAAACAATCTTTCTGCTGAGTGTGTGAACAGACAGATGTAGACAAGTACATGTCAAGATTTCTTCCATTAACGTGGCATTCTAGTTTCATGGAGATGTAAAAACATTTAATGTCTTAATTTGCAAATAAATCATGGATACACTTTTGTAGTTTTTCATTCCTACACAATAACTAATGTTAGCTATTTATTCTGAGCCAACTGTGCTCAGCTCTGGACAAGACCTGAAAACATGTCTACATCTGCTGTTCCAGTTTATATTCAGAGATGGATCTGTACCTGAATGGTGCTTGCACGTTGTAGTTGCACAGCCCTCCTGAAGATGGCCATTGAATGTTATCAGTAGCACTATGCGCAGTCAGAAAAATGAAATAAAATACAGACGTCTAAATCAATAAATTAATATTTCTTGCTCTCCAGACAATTAGGCCACTGTTTGACACTGGGCTGTTGCAGATGGTCTCTATCTGTTGCCTATAAACCATTCTTCTCCCTTCATTTTTTGTAAAAAGAAAAGCCAAAGACTCAAGTCTCGTACACTTCTACCTCAGTATTAGTGAAAAATGTTTTGCTGACTTTTCTAGCCTTTCTGTAGGTGAGTGTTTAATATTGGCCAACCTCTGCGATTGTTATATTTCTCTTGAGTTGTACTGACACCAGTATCTCTCTTTATTCACCTAACAAATTGAGTCAATTCTTTCGCTGAAGATGATTTATGCCTGCCTGACTCAAAAATTCTTGTTAATAACTGGACAAGCTTAAAATAAAATGAGGTCTTGTTCACAAATTCAGAAATATGGTTGCAAAAGAAAAATTTAATACTCAGCTCCAGGAAAGAAGTTCAGTGTTAAACAATCTTTAGCTGTTTCTGTCTCTCGTCTCTCTGAAGGCTACCATTCCTTCCCCCTCTCTTCTCCCTTACTCTGAAGGTTTTCATAACACATCCTCTCTCTTTCATTGTGTGGCAGAGGTTCTCCTCCTCCTCCTTCTGCTTTTATTCTTACTTTCCTCCCAGGTTATTGTTCTTAAAGAATTTCAGACTTAGAAACCGTGTAAAAGTGTCTTTGTGATAATTTTGAATCCTTTCATCTTTTCTGATCTTTGTAGCTGAGTATCCTCTTCTTTTTTACCCTCTTCTTGCTCACACCCAGTAACTGAATTTCTCTATCCTCCTTCCGGGTTTCTCTGAATATATATTTCTATTCTTTTCCTTTATTATTACGTTCATTTGAAGTTGGTGGCAGTTGTGCAGTTTAAAGCATTTCAATGATTCTATGATTATTTGACAACATGTTACAATATGTACGCAGTGAACAGAGAACTCACCAGATTTAGAACTAGCAGCTTCATATTTGATATATATGTGTGACTATCTGACTACATATTGAACATATTTAGGAACTTTTCCTTCTCATCACCTTTTTTTGTTTGGTTTATTCTTTTACTTGCGGGCATGAAGTCATGGCTATTAGCTCGGCCTCTTCCCTTATGTTGTGATGAGGATACATAATAAACATGACTGGTTTTGCCAGACAGGTTATTCCAGGGTCCCAACTTGGTGTCAAGAAGATGAATAGTGCTTGCTGTGACATCACCTCTAAACAGGATAAGCCAGTCACTTATAAGGGAGTGCCTGAACGCCAGAGTTCCATGAAGGATGCTGAGGCAGGTTTAAGTGCACAAAGATTTATTGTTGAGGTCTCTAGCTTATAGCATATATAGACTTCAACAGTTCAAGTTCCTTTTGGGAGAAAGTATGGAAAAAAGGAAAACTGCCTTGTGGTCATCTGGAAAGAACAGTGATGGGGCTCTCTCCAGTGCAACCAGTCATGATGGTTTGTCATCATGCTTTCTACTAATCTGTGTGCTTTTCATCAGTACTGTCCTCTCCCTCCCTCCCACTCTTGGTTGTTCTTGTTTCTAATGTTATTGGTGCCAACTGGAATATAAAAACAGGGGCAAATGTTGTACGTTGGTTGTTAAGTATCTCTGCATGTAGATGTTTGAACAGTATTTGTCAAGTATTTACCTTGCTGGCACTGTGTTGTACCCTATCTTTGGTTTTCTCTATTATAAACTAAGAGCTATGGAGCAAGAGCTAAAGAGAGGTGGGGAAGATGTATAATTCTTCTACCAGCAGCAGTAGCCCCACATGAGAAACCACCAAACCAGCATTACTGGGGGTTTGCAGCTGCTAGGCTATGAGGATAACAACACGATCACAACAGCAGGAGAACAAGGGAAAACACTACTAGGCTGTGGAACACGCTGACTCAGCACCTTCAGGGAAAAGTACAGAGCTGCAAACAACACGCCCTTAGGTGGCTGGTTTTGTTTCTAGCACGAGATGTCATGGGGCTGAATTGCTTCAGCATGAGAAAAAAGGAGGAAGGAATTGTTAAACAACAGGGACTTGGAGTACAAGCCCTGTAGAAAAAGTCTACTTTGCCTGGTCTAATTCAATTAGCTTTATGTGTATGTTATGGCACAGGCAACTCCATAAGCAGCTGATGTGAGCAGTCTGTTGATATTAAAATACTTTAATCAATCTATCTAAAGTATTTCAAGTTTCCTATTTATGTGCATAAGCTCCGAATCATCAGTAATTTTGGAACCTTTTACTTAAAAACAGAGTAAAGAGGAATAATACATATCTATGTTTGCAATGGAACTCCTTTGGTTGCTCAAAGATTTCTTAAAGAATAAAGTTTAAATATTCATGTAAAATATGTTTTACTCTGCCAAAAATTTAAAGGCTATTTCTAGCAGCTCTACCCTTTTTTTTTGCCCTGCAAAGGCTGGTTTTCCCCACAAGCCAAAAAAAAAAAAAAAAATTAAGTTGAAGAGACACATGAACAGAAACAGAACATAACAAGAGAGCTACTTTTCTGCCAAGAAATTCATAGCAAAAATATTTTAAAATGTTTGCTAGATAAGGATGATACAAATACTCTGAATCGTAAGAGTGTTAGGCATCATGAGAGATTTGATTAGCACTTTTTGATGAAAAAAGACATGCTGATAGGTGACAATATGTGTAAAAAATGATAAACAGCATTCTAAAGCAATTTTCCTGAAGAAAATATCCTAGCTGAATGATGTGTATACAGAATGAGAGATTGTAATTTCCAACGTCTTAGGAAAATGAGGAACTCCCATCTGATGTCTTAATGTAAATGCATCCAATAAACCCCTGACTTTTACATGGCTAAGCAGATTTCAAATGCATTTGAAATTTGAAACACACTTTGATTAATTCTTTGGATATGGAGTCTAACCAAGGTTCTTTCAAAAAGGGAAAAATAAACAAGCAACAACAACTACTAAGTTCTTCAATATCCAGGTTTAATTTTATCTTTTAAGAGGGTGATCTAAGTCGGAGTCTTGTAGGCTTGGTTCCAGCACTATTCTCCATTTCACACTTAGAAAAATAAGAGTTCCAAAGAAAGGAGACTAGTTACATAGCTGTGGACCCAATACTCATGGTATTAAACTTTTGCAGTTGTTATGAACTGAAAAGAAGTTGATAATATCTGTCACCTGTGATGAATGACCGTTTTGTTTGTTCAGTACAGGACAGTGGCTAATTACCACTAACTTTAGGTGGCCAGGTTTCAAAAACTTGGCCACAATGAAAATGGCATTTCATTGTGCTATTCCTCTTAAACTGTAACGTTTTATTTATAAGAGGGCAAGCATATTTGTAAACACTTTTCAGCCTCCTTCACTTGAACCTGTATATTATTTATTTTATTTGTGTAATTTGATGGCAATATATTATTATTGTTTATTTATCAAGATTTAGTGGCAAGCTGAAAAGTTTAACAGTTAAAAAAAAATTGAAATCAAATTCCTTTAAGTAGCAATCAAGCAATAGTTAAATACATTTAGCAAATTACAAATAACCTTTTTTAGTGGTAAATACTGAAAAGTTAAACAAATTGAATATGGTATATTCATGTAATCAGTGGCTTGAAAAAAATAAATCTGTATATATTAAATCTCTCCAAATACTGGTAATTTTAAAAAATATACTGCATGTTTTCCTTTCACAATAATATGCTGATATCTCACATTCTCTTCTCATAAATACGGATTTACCAGTGCCTACCACAACTGTTGTGGACAGGATTGGTTGGCCAGAAGATTGTGATTAAAAACAGATCCAGCTGAGTGCTGACTGTGCAACCAGTCTGCAGTACAGAAGTGCTCACACCTCACTGTGCATCTTTGTTTTTTATTTCTTTTCTGCCCATAAGGACATACAATTGCTTTACTGGGTTGACCTGTTGTTTTGCCTCACACAGTGACAGAATGCTCAGGAAAGGCTTGCCACTTTCTGTAGTCCATTCCTTCAGGATTTTTCTAGAATCCTCAACAGAACACATGAGAACATGAGAACATCTAATACCTTTAGAGTGTATATAAGGAACTGTTACCCATGAATTTGCCTAACCTTTTTTTGAACCAGGGAATTCTATCTGCCTTCACAACCACTAGTTGCATCAGGTCATAGAAATTCATGAACTTTTATATAACAAGGTATTTTATCTTTTTCTTACCTCCTAATAGTTTCAACAAGTGCCCTGGAAGTTTTAGTTGTGACATTTAGTTAATACATTATTAATTTTTCTTACTCTCCATCTTCATGATATTATAAACCTGACCACCTTCTCTCTTTGCCAAGTATCTATCTGAAACCAAATCAGTCCAGTCTTAAACTGATTATCAGATCTTAATGCACCTTGGAACAGCAGCTGAAATCATTCAGCTCTGGCAACTTCATACATCTAGATTTTCGGTGGGCACATCTAATATATCCACAGTCTCAATTATTGTATTTTAGTCTTTTAGAACTTATTTTTCCAACATAAGGTATTCCAGTAAGTTTACTATTTCTGAACAGAAAAAAAAACACTTATACAAATTATGTGTCTTAACAAAAGTTCACATAAAGCAGCTGAATAGAATCTAATGTTATTCTCATTTAAGCAAGTAAAAGGAGTACATATCTTGAAGTTAATAGAATTATTTTATAACAGTATACGAGACACCAGGTTCATTGCATATTAAAAAAAAATTCATCGAGGTCCATTTCTTTTTGAAGATAAAATAAATGTGCAAACAAATGCATATACCTCATGCATACTTTCTTTCAAAAACCTAAAATACTCTGATAATAACAAAAATAATTTCTTCTGAAGAAAAAGAAAATTCTTCTGAAAATCATTTTCAGTTAATTAGTTTTTTTATGGTGTTGTGTAAAGTACAGCAATGTATCCTGGAATTTTCATTTATAAGGGTTTTTTTACATTCTATTATTTCAAAACATGGTGTGTTATTCATGTAACAATTTATGCAAAAATAGGAATGAAGAATAATGATCATCTCTAGCATCAAAATGTCAAAGAATGGCTGGACAACTCAGAGAATTTTATTATTTACAAGAATTTTAGTTTGATTTACATGTATTTAATGTAAATCTAACATTTTTTCCTCTTTAAAGGAACCCAAATACAATACTTTATTTATAAATATGAGCAAATTGAAGCAACATAAATGAAATAGTGTACTTGTTAAGAAATTGGACAAGAGAATTCACCAATAACAAAAATAAAATAAGCAAAGAGTCTCTGTTTGGTTAGTTTAAAACAGAATTCTGACACCTGAGTTAACTCGGGTTTACATTGTAGTGTTTGACATAGTTTAACTGAACTTGTAAATATTTATTATAAGTCTATTGGACTTAAACAAATGTACACTACAAGTACAATCCACCGTGCTCAGCCTTGTTGGACATGTAAGAGAGTAAGCGATAACTGCATATGACATTTGATGCAGAGGAAGAGTGTCCTATGAAAAGCAATAGAGGGAAATCAGAACCCATTCACACCCATAACCTTAGGCAGGGCCACTTTTGGTCCTGTTGATGTATCGGTGCATGATGTTGAAAGAAAAAAATTGTGATTATGAGGTGCCTCAGGTAATAAACTTAATATTAAAAACCAAAATGAAATTATGAAATTACATAATAAATAATTGAAATCTTTTCCTGCACTGCCATGCTATGGTAAAATATGGCATAAGAAACATTCTGTCTAGTAACATTACTTTAAAGGTATTTTCAGGTAAACCCACTTGTCTGAGATAGTTGAGAGTAACCGGAAGGAAAGCTGATAGAATTTTGAATTGTTGTTTTGTATGGTTTGAAGAGTTTTGTTGTTCTTTGGATTTCCTGAATGTTAATGGTGTAACATGTCTCTGTACCCACAGATAGAATGGGATCATTTTGAAAATAAGAATGCATTATTTACTATAATGTAAACATCTGTGGAATAAATCAAAAAGAAAATATTTAAACAATAGAAGCTATGTAACAATGTTCATTTTTCCCTGTTGTGCATTTATTCTGAGGATATCCACACTAGAAAAAAAACATCTTTAGCTATTCACAACTCTGAATTTCAGCACAGTGGCTGAGTAATCATAAGTATTTAAGGCAATTCATTACAATTTAAAAAAAAACCAAAACACAAAACAAAACAAACAAACAAACGAAAAAAAAAAAACCAAAGAAACAAAAAAATCCCACCAAAACCTAACACTCAGGAGATGAAACACTGTTTTTTGTCTCTGTGTGTGTATGTGTATGCACTTTCTCCATGTGTGTAGGTGAAATTCTAATGACTTGTATTTTTATGCATGGATAACTTGGTAAAATCCTCTCTCATTCTATGCCAGGTACTTATCAACCAAATTTTATTAGTTTTTTATATGTGTAGGCTTTCGCTAGCTATTGTACAGTGCTTTGATTAACTGGAAGAATCCACAGTACTCACGATTCAACTGAAATAGATTAAGGTTTGATCCCCAAGAGGAGTCAGAATAAGGAACGCTTACCTCATGTTACTTTTGAAGTCTTACTGAACTTTCCTTTTCTCTCTGCTTTTTAAAAAAGTTCTGAAACCAGAACAAACCCCTGAGAGTTATGGAATTTACAAATTATACAAAAATAAATTTAAAAATATTACTATATAAGCAGACAATCATTTCATGAACTGGACAAAACAATGCATATTCAATACAAGAATACTGAAATGTATACATCAAGGGATGAGGCGGAAATGGCATTAATTTCTGTAGGATTGTAATCTTACTGGTATCCTGGAAATATTGTAAGGAAAGATCTAATGGTTTGATAACTGCAGTGTGGCTTCAAGAGCAAGCTTCCTCTATCATGTTCTTTTCTAGGAGTTCATGCAGTCTTTCAAATTAAAAAAAAAAAAGCATTATCGAAAGGATGATTTATCCTTTTAACTGAGGTGAGTATGGAAATTTATGTTAAGTTCAGATTTGCAATTTAGGAAAGATCAAAAAACTTAGAACTTTCAGACATAATGTATGGGAACAATGTAAATCAAAATGCTTGTCCTTGAGAAATATGTACAGAAAGCAATGTAAAGATGTAGTTTAGACTGCTTGATTTTTGGAGTATCTTTATATATAAATTTTGCATATAAATTTTAGTAGAACTGTGATCATTCTAAAGTTGTAAGTTTTTCTACCTTAAATGTAAAGTCACATCCTCACTACGTATGCTTTATTTATATTATTTTCCATTTGTATGGAAATATTATATTTTATTGTTGTTTCATTCATAGAAATATTTGTGGCTATATAGTTTTGAAGGCATTACTTTTTAAGAAGTATAAATCTTAACAAACAGAGCCACTTGTAAAAATTCTCTGAGATCTGAAGACCCAGTAAAAATAGATCCTTACTTGAATGCCTATTCAGCTGTGTGTTTGTAAGAGGTACACAGTAAATCAAGAGCAGATGCTAAAATTGTGTGCCTATGCACATAAGGTTGTTTCTCTATAACACATCTTTGTTTCATGCAGTCAGCAAATGGAAAAGGAAACTGTATAATGCTTGCTTTATTTTGTTGTTAGTTTTAAGAAAATAAAATAAGATTCCTATATATCACTGGAAAGTCTCTGAAGAGTAATATACATGGAGCAGCAGCTGTTAAGCTACCTATAATATGCCTTTCTTGTGAATTGCTCTCGTCTGATTGAAGAAATTAGTTTGGCAGAACAAAGTCTATTGCTTCATGAATATATAATGACAAATTAAATACTGTTACCTTGTTGCCAAAAAAGCTATGGACAGACTTTCACTGATCACCTTCGGAAGGTTTATCCATAAAAGTTTCTGCCCATTTTAATTAATAAATGACACATTGCATCAAGTTTAGAATCTTGAAATATGAAATCACTACATTACATGGATACATATAATAAGTGACTTGTTTTGAAGTGAAAATGAGCATGGATTAAGATAACGTTCCTCACTATAGCTTCATTTTTATTTCTAAGTGAATTCCAAACTAGGGGGACTAGAGAGCCTTAGAACAGTACCAGAGGAAAACAAGAAATGGCTTCTAGTCATGCCGAAGACAGATGAGATGTAAAATGGAAAGTGGGATTTTTTTTGTCAGAACTATTTAACAGCTCTTAATTCTTGTCATGATCTGTTTTTTGAAAGTGTCATGATCTCACAGAGTTTTCCTCTGTTTTCTCTATATTCTTATTTGGAACGGTGTGTGTGTTGCTACATGTGCTTACCTGTAAGCACTATTGTTCTGAGTACAATACTGTAGCCCACAGCCAACTGTTTAAGGATTTATAAATTACGAAGTGAAAGTTTTCAACTACACTCAGAAATGAAGCCTTGCACAGGTTCTGCCATTCTGCGGCCTCTAAGTGCTAAACTCCAAGTATTTTCCAAAGTTGCTAAATTTTGTATCCATGGAAGTTTTTCATTGGTTTCTAGTACTAAAATAGCAACATGGTCGGAATTACAAAATGAAGTAATTGATGTTATACTTAGATTATGTGAATGAAGATCCAAATCTTACTGATGACCAATGTTCAGAATGGTGCTTTGCCTTAGAATATGTTTTCCTAAGGCTAAAAATTACCAAAGAAAATGGAAATATTTTTTTCTTTAAAGATAGTAACACAGTGAAAGAGCACAACAAAAAAGCTGTGTCAAAGTTGTCATCACAGCTCTTTGAACCTGAGTCAAACAACTTAGTAGAGTGAAAGAAAAGCATAGTTTTAATTTGTTAATACAATAAACTCCACAGTAAATTAATTTAGAGTCTCCCTCAGGTTTACACCCAGAAGTACAAGAACATGTTTGTTTACTCTTTTAAATTAAAAACTATTGATTTCCTCTAGGAACTCATCCTTGTTGACTGTGAATTAGTCCATTTATTTTACATTCTGATCAACATATGTGCTAATAAAATATGCTGTATTTTTCTTTTGGAAAAGAGCTATATTTAATTTGGGTTACGAACATTAGCTTCAACTTAAATATAGATAATACAGAACAGCTTTTCCACATTTTGAAACATAAGAAGCATAGTGAAGGCTGGAACTGTCTAAGAATCATTTAAACTGGGACTCAGGGCATGCTTGGTTAATTATTTTTCAGCAGGAGTGCTTGCTACGCTACCTTCCCTGATCATCCATTCCTAAATCCGTGATATGCCCTCAGTACTGTCACTTCCTCTGTATATATAGACTGAGCTTTTCTTCAGTTTAAAACTAAACCAGATAAAACACAAGCAAATACTGCCCTCCCCTCAATTTTTAATCCAGGCAAATTGTCCTGTCTGGGTCATCATGTGGCCCCAGAAGAATGAACTCACACTTTGTTGGGGATGTTCAGGAGTGAAAAGGAACTGCCTAAAGCAGGATCTCAGCTGACACTCTGCCTTAAAATGCCTTGGTGACTTGATTGATCAGGTATATTAAAGAATTAAGTTTCAGACATGCAATACACGGGCAATAGTTGTTTTTATTAAGATACACAGGAGAGGCATAGATGTTCCATTTTTGCATAATTGTATGGGGGTAAAAACATTATATGTCATTTTCAACCCGGAAAAAATCAAAGCTGTTTTTCTCTGTTCTGGGAGAATAATCATAAAGACACAGTCAAATCTGACAACAACCATTAACTCTTCCTCCTGTGCAGACAGAAGTGTGAAATTAATGAGGATGAAAAGGAGATGAAGCTTGTAAGAAACAAATGTGAGAAGTGGTGGGATGTTCTCCTCTGATATTAGATAGATAGGGGCATTGTACAGTAAAGATCCACAGCAGATGGAACATCTCTTGCACAGGAAACCTTCCTACCTGGAGTGGCAGCAGGGTACAGGTGGAATCTGCAGATCATTTCCCTGTCAAAATTTAGCAAGGCTTGAATAATCATGTGTTATACAAAATCAGATTTTTCTGAATTTTTGTAACTTAGCCAAATGCTCATGCTTTTGTTCTCCCACATGTTTCTAATGAAAAATGTTCCAGGAGTCACCAAACCAATTAACAAAACAAAGGCATTAAAAAAATAGTTAATAGAGCTAACTATGTTGTAGAATCTAATTTACTTTCGTCAAATGGCAAAACATTTTTTCTAAAACTGACTTACATTATGAAAATTTAGATTGAGCAATTAGAAATAATAAACTTAAAAACATTGTGTTAAAACACAGCCTTTAGGAAAATTTCAGTATGGGTGCTATTATCATGAATAATGCAGGCTCGCCTGAGATTTGTCTTTTGACTTTTCTTCCTACTGTCATATTGCACTCTATATATTATCTTATTATACTTGCTTTACTTAATTTACTTGCAAAATACATCAATTAATTTTATCTCTGGTGACCAAAATCTACACTCTTGCTGATTATGTCTATTTTGCAAGTGAACAAATTATTCACTGATGAGTCAGCTAGCCAAATTAAATTCATCATGAGACATGAATCTCCTTTCTCTACCACCCCACAAGTGAAAGATAAGTGACTTATTCATTACACAGTGCAAGTCCTCACAGTATATTTTTGGCTCTGTATGCTTCTCAGAATATTCCCACTGATCTTGTGGGTATATTTTTGTAAGCCTGGGATATCACACTTTTTTGAGGAAAATTATTTTCTTGAGAAAATATTATCTATCTGGAAGCTGGTGTTCTAGTGTACCACAGGAGGAACTTTCACTAAAATGGATATTTTGAGCTATGATTTTTATATTATCTAATTTGCAAATAAGTTAGCATTTAGATAGAGAAAACATGGATCTATTTTCTACACTTACATGAATATTTCTTGTGTCCAAGCTATTATTCATATCAGAATTTATTTCCAGTGGAGTCCTGAAGAGATATTATGAAAAAGCATCGAGCAGAAATCATATTCTGATGGATTGGTGAATGTGTCAGCTCCTTGGCTCAGAACAAATTAAGACAAAGCCCATAGGAACGGTGGAAGGTGTGAAACTGGAGTGCATCCTACTTTCTGAAGAATTTTCCCCCATGTTCCTCAGATGCTATTAACTTACGGTTTACAGGCACAGATTCATTTAGATCCTCAAGGAGGAACCCAGCACTGGTTTTTTCGGCTTTGGTTGTTTTTTTTTTTCAGTGATGTGCTGCAATTACTGAAGTAGAATTATTCCTCAACTCATAACACATGACTTCATTAAATAATTGGCTAAACTAGGCAACTGAATTAAAAAAAAAAAAACCACCCTAGTCCCCATTTTTAATGGGAATTTATTAAGAAGGACATGGACCTGTTGGAGTGAGTCCAGAGGAGGCCACAAAGATGTTCAGAGGGCTGGAGCACCTCTGCTATGAAGAAAGGCTGAGAGAGCTGGGCTTGTTCAGCCTGGAGAAGAGAAGGCTCTGGGAGACCTTATAGCACCTTCCAGTACCTGAAGGGACCTACAAAAAAGCCTGGGGACGGAGGACACATTTACAAGGGCCTGTAGCGATAGGACAAGGGGAAATGGGTTTAAACTGAAAGAGTGTAGATCTCAATTAGATATAAGGAAGAAATTCTTCATGGAGAGGGTGGTGAGGCACTGGAACAGGTTGCCCAGAGAAGTTGTGGGTGTTTCCTCCCTGGAAGTGTTCAAGGCCAGGCTGGATGAGGCTTTGAGCAACCTGGTCTAGTGGAAGGTGGTTTTGCACATGGCAGGGGGGTTGGAACTAGATGGTCTTTAAGGTCCCTTCCAACCCAAACATTTCTATGATTCTATGAATACTGTGAGCAAGCAGGAGCATTTTCACATATTTAAGTTAAAAATGTCCAACCTCGTCTCTCAGAATGTATTTACATTCTCCTAAATAGTTTTGTATTTTCAATCATCAAATCATTTTTAAGGCATGTTCTTTGAAAAAATCTGTTCCCAAAATGCAAGCAAAGTAGCATTGCAGAGGGGCTTAAGTTTTAAAACTCTTCTTATACATTCTGTCTGACTAGCACCGAGCTATGGGCTAGCTCTGTTAGAATGTCATTAATGTTGCGTCTTTGGGCAACCCCGTAGAGTGTTTCAGCAGAAAAGCCTTCAAACGAAAGGAAACTTAAAATCTAAGAAGACTTTTATTTTACTATTCTGTATAAAGTAAATTAAAAATAGCGTAAAAGTAACATTTGAAGGGCCAACTTCCTACATACTTATGAGGTTTGTATGCTCTGTAATACAATCAGCTCATCGAATTCATGAGCTTATAAATATTGTCATTCTATGTGTTTCTTCCTGATCAGTACCTCCCCGATTTTACTAATTAACGGTACAAACCGCTTATATTTTATTCTCTGTGACACTGTCCAGTAAATTCTAACTGGAAATATTTGCAGGGTTCCGTTCAGCAATTTATGTAGCAGTCAGCAATTTATGTAGGCAGTTCAGGATTGTTTACTGTTACTTTAAAAGGCATTTCCAATGAATCGAAACTGAGACGCATGCTATAGTTCTCAGCAGATGCATTTTCTGATAACACACAGTGATGAGGTTTATAAAATCTCATATTTTTAAAAGCAGCAACTGCAGCGCATTCATTTCTTACTGACATCCCGCAATGCCATAGCAGATAAAGATCTTTCATAGTTTTAATA
Source organism: Rhynochetos jubatus (assembly GCA_027574665.1). Lineage (NCBI taxonomy): Eukaryota > Metazoa > Chordata > Aves > Eurypygiformes > Rhynochetidae > Rhynochetos > Rhynochetos jubatus. The sequence goes on from CM050652.1 coordinate 19,409,882, forward strand.
CCATTAGTGTATGATTCTTCAGATTACTATTTTTAAGATAAATATTTTCCAGTATTTACTGCCCTTCTTTCTATGTCATTCTAGACACTAGAAGGTGAAACAAAAATAAAATTTGATCAGATTTCATGCCTGTATTTTCCACAAGTGAAAGTTCCTTACTTGCAGAAAGCTAATCTCAAAGTCTCTAGTAGTTAAAAGCACAAGAAAATCCATTCCAAAAATAACAATATCCTCCCAATTCTTTCTATGTCTAAATGATTTGTATTTAAAAATTAACTTTTCAGTAAAATTCTTAAAGAAAAGAGAAGAAGAAAGAGAGGATTGCTAATGACAGTAATATTAAATTCCATGTTTTGAGACCCTTTCCTCATTTTGAAGTAGACCTTTCCTTCTTGAGATTCAATCATTTTGAGGTCTAAAGCACTAGAAATGTCATAAAACATAACAGAATTAACTTTAAACTAATTTTACTGAGTCTAATGTCAGAGTCTACATCTATTTTAATGTATCCTGGAATACTTCTGAGAACTTTGTATGGTTGCACCAGTTGCTCCCCGATTTTTTGAGGGGTTTGTTTACATGCAAAACTGAGTTATAGGTGAAAGAAAACAGCACATGTCTGGACCCAAGAATTTAGTGTTAGCCTAGTAAAAAATGTTTAAATCCAACTGAAATACAACAAACAGTGCAATTACAAAGATAGTAACCATCACAGTACACATCAGTCCTGGAAAAATGATATAATATTAATACCCTTACAATTGTTATCAAAAAATCTTTCTTTTTGCTAGTGCTGTGTTCAACCTCCCAGTGTTCCTACAGTTTATAAGGAGAATGGAGGCATCCTTGCTCCAGCCAAGGGGAGCTGGGCTGGTACAGTGAGTCATCGACATCCTGTGTCCCTTCCTGGAAGAAATACAGTGCTGTCGGTGGGAATTCCCTTATCCTAAGTATTGGGGTCTACTTGGGTTTATTTTTGTTTCCTCACCATGGGCTACTGCCTTCTGGCTGCTGCCAGCTGAGTGTGAGCACATCCCCACAGCCTCCCCAGGCTCAACCCCACCAGGGGTTCTTGTTTGCTGGGCAGAACCCTGGTGGGTTTGCCGGACCCTTCCCTTGGAGGTACTGGCAGAGCTCAGGCTCAGGCAGGGCAGGCAACAGGCACTTGGCCCTGGGGCAGGCGCTGAAACCAGCTCAGCCCAGCTCCAGGCAAGGTGAGCCCAGGCCAGCCCTGAGACCTGTGCTCGGCAGAGCCCTGTACTAAGAATGGCAGGAATTGTTACTAGGCTGCAGATGGACTTCAGAAAAAGTGAACAAATAAATCTACCTATTTCTGGCCATTTCTAATGTGCATTGCCTATGGACCCAGCACAAAAAACCTGAAAATAGATTCTCTTAAGCTTTTCTTTTATATAACCAGTTACTGCAGTAAAATGATTTTCTGTTGAATTTTCTTTTTCTGACAGAAAAAAACAGCTTTTTTAATCAAGTGTAAATTGTAATAAAAACTGTGTTCTTTCCTTAAAAATTATTGATATGACAGAAAAAAAAAACCAGAACTTGGAGCTGAAATCTAATGAGAACAGAAGTTGACTTCAGAAGAGTTATTTTAAGGTGAAAAAACAGGGGATTGGGGAAAACACAAAAAATGAGGGGTTTTTATAAAGAAAAAGAGAATTTACTAGGCTTTTTCACAAAACTCACCAGCATGGTCTAACAGTTAATTTTACCACTACATCTACTATATTGAAGCTATTTAAAAACAAACAAACAAACAAACAAACTAAACAAGTTTCATTATTTTTGCACTGCCTTCCTACTAAAATCAATGTCTGCTTTTTGCAAGAATGATTTGGAAGAGCATGATTTCCATGTGGCTACTTAATTTATTTTCTGGTTTGTATTTTAAAAATCCACTTCCAGCATTAATTCTCTAACACTGGTTTTTTAGTAAATACTTGTGAAACAACTGTCCTTAAGGATTCAGATGTAATTGTTGAGAAGTCTTTAGCAGGTAACATCTTCAGTTTATATTTTTTACAGCAAATCATCAGTATAAAGCTACATTTTCTAACTCTTGAAATCATTAGAATGGAAAAGTTTTATCTTAATCTCTAAAAGTACAAATAGGGACTGACCTAGGATTCTTGGGAGTCCATCAAATAAAAATAAGTTATTGAATGCATTAAACAGAAATTGTTTGATGGTTATTATTCTCACTTAGGATAAGACTTTTCTTCAATCTTTACCTTGATTGGACAGGTATTAAAGACAGTCACGCCTATCTCAAGTACTCTCTCCCTTTGTCAATCAAAACCAACAATTCCATTCTAGAGTTTAAGTACCTTACCATGAAATGTTTTGTCATGAAAATCCTGACCATCTCTATTTCCAAGTTACCTTCATCCAGTACTGATTATATTAATAAATAAAATAATTTTAACAAACAGGTTAATTTCAAAAGCAGGCTCCTGATCTACCAAAATCTATCAGCAGAAGAAAACTTCTTGCACTATCACAGGGCTTCTACCATCTCTTATAGGTGAGTGAAACATGCTGAGGAAGATCTCAGAATGGGATTTATGGAATATTTTGCTGAAGCAAATCTCACTATTGTAATCTCATTTAAACTGCAGAATTTAATTGCCACAGGATTAAAGTCAATAGTATAAGTTAAATCAAAAAGTAATGAGAGATATCTGTGGCTCAAAAGTCCTTTCTGACCTTACAAACACAAAGATATAAATAGATATTTTAACTCAGGAGATGCCAGTAATGAAAACTGTTGGAAGCTCAGAGGGAGTATACTGGGGAGAAGATGACTCCATATAGAACCCACGTTTATATTAATTTTCTAAGTGTCTACCACTTGCCACAGTCAGCATAGAATGTTTTATTGGATTAATAATGATCCTTATTTCCTATAACCATTCCTAAAAGTTACATTTAATTCCTCAAAGAATGTATTATGTCCCAAGTAGCAAAAGATGTGATGTATATTCAATAAGACTAGTAGCAACGACAGAAGTAGCCTGTGCTTGTTCCTATGTGTTCATATCATTGAGACTATTGTTTCAGGGAGAATGTTGAAAGTATGAAACCCTTATCTCAACAGCTTTAAAAAGGTCATGAAATAAACAAAAAAGTGAACTTATTCATACAAAACTATATTCATTGATGACTCCAGGAGAAGAAGCCTTAAGAAAAATAATTCTATTAAAACTGTCATTCTGAAGGGGGAAAAAAAAGGTATCCACGCTAATTGTGCTGGTTTGGGGCAGGAAAGAGTTAATTTTCTCCACAGTGCAGATGGCTGGACCAGAGTGGCCAGTGTTTTGTTTAAGGCTTTGGGCTAACTGGATAGCTGGGTTGTTAGCTCCTTTGTTGGGTCTTGGCTGGTTGTTAGCAGTGGGGCAGGTTCCTTTGATAGTGGGTTGAGGGATCAGCTGGCTTTTGTCTCAGTCAGCTTATTGCCCTGGAGCTCTGGCTCTGGGGCATCTCTGGCTACTCTCGCTACTCCAGGACCTGGTTGTGTGTTGGTCGGTGGGTAGTGAGCAATTGCATCATGTGTTCTATTTTCTCTTCTTTTAATTACTTACTAGTAGTAGTATTGTTAATATTAATATTGGTATCACTATAATTTTCCTTTATATTCAATTATTAAATAGTTCTTATCTCAACTTTATGAGCTTCCTTGTCCTTTTCTCCGACCCTCTTCATCCACTGGGAAGGGGGGAAGGTGAGCAAGCAGCTGTGTGGTACTTTTCTGTGAGCCCAGGTTAAACCACGACACTCATATAATATCATTAAAGAAAGAACTGCCAGTTTTGTAAGACTGAGCTGGTTTTAAACTGCTCTGATTTCTGCTTCTTCCTTGCCTATAGGGTTATAGGAAGTAGAATTCTGAGAAAATAAGAGAAGATGACTTTTAAGAGAAATTTGAGGTAAAATGAAAGGGAAAAGGTGAGGACCTGAAAAAGTTATTTCTGGCATAGTTAGGATTTTTCAAACTGGTCCTGACTGAGTTCTACAAAAAAATTCATTCTGAGAAACTGATCAATATTATGGAGTAGCCAACAAAGTAAGAAGATTGAAAGCTAGTTCACCCAATTTATTTGCAGGAGTGATTAGAAGCCCTAACTTGAAATACAATAAACATAGATAATTTAGCATGCTGTGCAGTGTTTTTTAGGTTCATACTAAATCCAAAACACACAAACCCCAAAGCTTTAAAAACAATTTAAAACCAATTTTTAATGGCGAGTTCAACATGAATGTTCAAGCAAAAAAGAGTCAAGCTCCGAGTTCCTTGCTTTCTAAGACATTTCCCAGCTCCTATATTTTCAAAAATTTCTCTGTAACAGTAAGTTAACAAAAAGGTAACCCCAAAAAACAGATTGCATGTATTAACCATGGAGTTCTGAAGTCTGAAGACAGTTGGTGGTAACTCTGGAACCCTAATGGAAAAACAAGGTGGCTGATGAGCTCAAAAGACAGGCAGCAACACAGCTGAAAATGTTCTCTAAAAAGTAACATTATCCCCATTCTGGCTACAGGAAAAATGGTATTTTCAGTAGCATCGCTGACTAGGCAAGAGAGAAGTGTATTTGGCTGCAAGCTATGTTTAAAGTAAAAGAGAAATTATATGGACATCATCGTGATTGATTCTTATAGCATGCTGGATCAGCTAAAGGCTCATACTTGTGACATTTCTGATTTGTATACAAGGAAAATGGATTTCTGTCCCCCTATATTAGCTTTACCATCAATACAAAATATTGCACATGAACAGGCAGTACAGTTCTACCCAGCAAGCCAGCAAGCACTGTTAAAAATTATTCTATAAGAAATGTTAAACCACTTTTCTTGACATAGTCTTTGATGTACTCTAATGTGCAACTACTATTTCTGCAGGTGTGAACTACATAAATCAAAGTGAGATCTGGTAATACTGCATTTTCATAGCAGATCAGCAAAAGTAGTTTTGCAGCAGGTGCTGGTGCAGTTATGACAGAGTGAGGACAGTTGTAATGTTTAATGGCCTCTAAATTCCCATGCTGAATGTGTTTGCATATTGGCCTCAGCAATACTTTAGACAGGTTGCTGATTCGGACCTTTTTTTACTTGCTATTTGTGTGTCCATACCTAATCCACTCTAGTAAGCTTCCCTAACTTCATTTTAAAAAGTACTGTTACCATTTTCTGTATCTCCCAATCAGCTAAAACATCTAAATTATGATTGAATATGTTAAAATATCACATTTTTAAAGAAAATTTTATGAAAATTTTAAAGTTAATTTTCAGAAAGTAGTTCAAGACAGTATAAGTGATCTATCTTGATCAGACTATATTAAGATGTGATTTATTTGCTCTGAAGAAAAATATTTTTGTTCCAGTAATATTGGATATTTATATTGATTTTACAAATTAATCTGTTAGATTGGAATAACTACATTTCAGTTGGTAAGGATGATGCTAGAACAGCCACTATGAACACGTTCATATCACATGCATTTCTTTTTGCATGAATGTCCGTGCAGATTTTTCTCATGAGGTTTAAACTGCATTAAACTCATCTCCTCTCAAGACCAAGAGACTTCTAGTAAATTTCTGAATAATAAAAATGTGAGAATCACAGCTTCAATGTTTTATTGGGATTTTTTTCTGTTTTGTCTTATTATGAAAACATTTTACAACTTTCTTTTCCAAGTTTTATAATAAAATATTTAAGTGCAGGAAAATAAAGTTATGAGAAAATATGTGAATTATAAAGATTAGCAAAAGTATATAATGGAACTTCACGCCTGTGCCCTGTGAAGGTACTGGGATTTTGGAAGAATTAATTGGAATTACTAATCTGTGGCCTAATATTGTTCCTTGTAAAGTACTAATGGACGGTTTTCTGTTCCACTGCAGGTGCATCTTGATCTTTCAGAAATTTGTCACCTCACTTAGGGAAGAAAGGAAGAATATGCGTTAATAATTGCAACCCTTCTAGTTTTTTGAGCATGAAATATTGTGAAAATAATTACAGACAGTATGAGATTTCACTGCTATTGTCTTCAAAGTCTGCTTCTATCTAAAACATGAATGGTGGGTTCTAGTCTAAATTTGACTCCTCTGGTCCTACAAATCTCTGATTTAACACACATTTCTTCCACCTATTATATGAGCCAACACCTGTTAGTGTGAGTCACATTCATCATTATTAATCATATTATAATACTGTTCATAACTCTTTAAAACTTAGATGCAGGTAATGATCAATGTTTTGTTCAAACATGCAATGTTGAGTGTTTTAAAATCTATGTAGAATGAGGTAATTTTTTTTGAGAACAGTGAAAAAAACAAACACCAAAAAATAACCATTGTGATAAGACAAATGCAGTGTAACAGTAATTAAGTTTTAATGATAATCATGGTACATTACAGAAACATATATATTATGTCGCAATGTTGGAAGTTTAGAGCTCATATTTTTTGTGCAACACTGAATTGTACTGACGGTTTCAGTATCTGGATATATTGCAGAAATGTAATTTCTTGCTTATTCTAGTTCGATGGTAGAAGATGCAGAGATATTGGTTCAGCAATATACTCCGAGCTTTCTCACTCTCCTCAAACAGTCATGACCTGGAATCATCCTGGAGGTGACATTTACTGTCTTGAAAGAGAAGACACAATTTTTACTACACTCAAGTTACTTTACTACCTACAAAGGGCCATAATGTTAAAGTGACCTTTTTTCCCCTCTGGTTCTTGTAGATAGTGAAAGGGATTAATGCCATTTTGGGCTGCTTTGTGTGTCTCTATGTATGTGCTGAGGCAGGGGCAATAAAAAGGCAAGACAGAAATACCTGAGTAGATCAGTTGTCCCTTCAGGCCAAGCAGGGGTTCTGATTGTTATTCCAAATATTATTTTTCTTTTTATCCAGTCAAGATAAAATATTAAGTGGCTACCGATTTAGCTGGAGCTAAACTGAAGTTGTAGCACCAGCCAGATGAGAGGTTTGCTCCCCAAAAAAACCCAAACCAAAACAAAAAAAAATCATCCGAGCATGAGTTGACTGAGGTATTTTCCTGAAAAAATATTTCAAAAACTAAAATGTTATGTCTGAGTTTCAAATAACAAGTAATTTCACTGTAATGCTGTAAACCAGACTGTGAAGAAACAAGTAATGCAAAATTACATATTATTTCTCTTGTTCGTCAAAGTAACTGGACAATAAATTACTAGTGTATTCAATACTTTTTGGAAATAAAAATTCCCATGTGGCTACAAACTACACGTAATGCTCTCAAATCTGGTGCATCTAAGTAACTCCTGCAAATATATCATAAATCATTTGAGGTTGAACCTTGGTGCAACGATGGTAAAATGGGATTGTTAAAACATCTGCAACTATGTGGGAACTGATAAGTGGAATTTATACTTGAGAATGTAATGAGAGTTGACACCTATTTGTGACATGACTGTATCATAGATTGCCTGCAGCATGATAGCATCACCATTTCTAGCAGGGAAAGATGTATTTGCTGAAGGTGAATATGTCATTTAAACAGTCAATTCCTTTCAAATAGTCTAAGTTAGATGCCTTGTACAGTTCTTGCCTTTTCAGAATAAATATACACAACTTGAAATTCTGGATAAAGAAATAATGCCTCTGTGATTATTAAGTAAAGCCAGGCTATACATTTGCAACACACATGGCTATCTGTAGAGGAATTTGATTTGCAGTGGCAAAGATTCATAATTAAATATTGCTGCAAGCCTGTGTATAATAATTCAACATCCTGGATATTCGTTTAGTTTATGTATCTTACAAATAAAAATCATGGACCTCTTTCAAAAACATGTTTTCATTTAGACAGGATCTAACACAACTGTATCCTCTTATACAATAAAAATATATAGAGAAGTGACGAACTTATAGGTAGTATATGTTCACAGCTGATACCAAACAGGAAATTTGAGCATAGATTGAAAGTAATACACATAGATGTAAATTCAAATTTTATTTTTCTTTATATGAGAAATTATATTTAAGAATGCATAAAACTGGCTCTTCCATTCTGTCACGTTTTTTTAAAATGTGGTGTTCACCAGCTGCCGTAACTCCAGCTTCCACCCTTGCTGCTCTGCCCTCAAATCAGCAGTTTGTTAGCACAACTTCTCACACTCATAGAATGCAACTAATCGAAACTTCTATTACCTCATCTGTTTTTGTCTTTTTCTGAACCTTTCCTCTTTTCACTCTTACCTTTTTTCCCTATTCCCTCTCCTTACCAACATATCATTCTTCATCATGCTGTCCTTTCTTGTTCTTCCCTTTTTTGCACCTTTACCTTTCCATCGTGTTCATGGCATTGTCTGTCATGGCCACCCAGATAGCTGTTGCTCGCTAAGGGACAGGGAGCCAGGCGCTAAGTGTAATAACATGGCTGGCAGGGCTGGGACCTTGCTGGTCAGGACATGTCCCTCTGTCTGTCCATTGCAGCACTCCAGCCATGCCAGCTATTCCAATGTGTCTCTGTGAAACCAGTGAGATTATAGCCCTGTCTCTGTGTACAGGCTTCTAATTCGTATTTGTTCCCCATCCTGCATGTGTTGCATAGGGGTGTTTGAGCTTGATGTCCAGTCACGCTACTTTCAGAAGGCAAATACGACAGCTGTGTCCATCGTACTGTTCTTCTACACACTTTCGTGCTGCCTTCCTAGCCTGAATTTCAGGCTCCAGGCACCATCCCCCACAGAACCTAGTCTGATACCATTCTCACTTTGGATAGCAAGTGCATCGCAAAGATGTTCTTTCCCCACTTCATCAAGTGTATCCTATCCCTTCCCACTACTCCCAAATCCTTATAAAGTGTTTAGTAGTCCTGAAAAACAAAGTGCTGTCGACAGTGTCAGACACATATGGACCCTCAAGAGGCATGCGCTCTTCTTACATGAGCCTTTCCCCCGTAGCAACAGACTACTGGAAAGTATATTTATGCTCTGATGCTCTTGCCCAAACCTCAGGGCTCTGTAGTCACTCTTGATGCACTCAGAGCACTATCTTTGGTGTCCATGTGAATAAAGAACAAAGGCTCATAGTCTGAGGTCAAGATGGGCTTCTGCAGTCCCTCCACACCTTCTAGGATCTGAGACCCAGTAAGCAACAAACTTCTTGTCAGACAAGAAGATGGGTGTCTCCACATGCTGCAGAAGGGAGTCCCAGCCCTTACTACCCAGTGCCTCCTCTCAATGCCAATGTGTATATCTGTTTCTCTGATGCAGAACAATAGACAAAGAAGGAGCCTCCCTTCTATTGCCAGAAGTCACAGGTTTCTAGACTCCCATGTCTTGTGAGTCTCCAGCCACTAACTACTCAGTATAGACATTGGACCGAATCCCTTCTTCTACTGAGGCTTTTTCAGTGCAGAGTTGTTCACTACTGTATGAAGCAGTAAGATAGGAAGGCTGTAGGGGCTGAAGAGGTCTTGCAAAACAAGCCCCTATTTAGCTGTTTTTTTGGTAGAAATAACATTTAACATTGTGGAAGAAAGAACTTAGCTACATATCTTGAGTAAAATTTCAAGAGTGAAAATCCAGAATGGGTTGAGATTTTAGGAAATACTGTTTTCTTAACTTTTTCGATTGCTTCCCCACTCTTTGTGGACTTTTCAACACCTGTCTCTCGCTCCCCCTATCTTTTTTTCTGCGAAGATTAATCTGTGGAAAATAGAGCCTTAGGAGTTCTATCTTTTATCTCCTCTATCTTTTGTATGTCTCTCTCACTCATACAGTGGTTAGACTACCTTGCTTAGAAATATGAACTCTTGAAAGTTTGGGTTGTTTTATTTTCCAAAGAGTAGCTCTTCCTGTCCATGTGATAAATGCTTGCAACTTCATACCCCCAACAGACATACCCTTGAAATTCAAAAGTTACATGTTATTTAGGTTCTGCACTGAATTACAATATAGTCAAGCATTTTTCGTTTACATGTTTGAGAAGCATAATTTGTAATTACTTCAGTTCTATTCTTAGCGCTTATTTCCCTACTGTTGGCATTGCTACTTCTCCTGTCAGCAGGAAAAGCAGGGGGGAAACCATTTGCTAATGGCTAAAGCCAATATGAACAGAATTTATTTGCCCTTTTTCTGTGTTGCCCTAAATGTCAGAAAGTCATTCATATCAGTAAAAGTAAATTCAATCAGATAAAATTATAGAATACAGAAAAGGAATAATAGATAAATGAGCAAACTGATTTTTGAATAAAGCCTGTTGCGTGCAGGATTCTCTTTGTGTATATTTTCTGAATTAGCTCCATTAAAATATCACTTGAAAGTATTTAAGTTTTTTTTCCTACATGTGAGAAATAAGACAAATGTTACATTAATAATAACAATACAAAAAGTTTAAAAAACCCTTGCAGTACATCTTCATTTTTAAATATGCTTCATATAGATTTAACCAATGAATAGGATGTAAACCACAGAAGTGATAATATTAGCACCTACATGGTGTAAAAAAAGATGTTCGGTGCGTTTGTACAGTAGAAATTGTTTCAATGACGGGGAAAGGTGGAACAAGATGGAAATGATAGAGAAGGTTTCAGAACTGCAATAAGAACATTATTATCTATTCTCTCATGTTCATTTTTATTTAATTAGCTGACCAAAAGTCCACAGAGGTGATACTTACTATTAAAAATCATGACAATAGGCCTAATGTAAAAATAACACAACACACCTATCAAAATACAAGTGTTATTACTTTCAAAGATCCTACAGGGCCAATAGGGAATTTTTACCTCTGTTGATGTAATCACCTGGGGTTTACACAGATCACAGGAAAAGAAGGTCTGCCTTAACTAGTTCTCATGTCATGATTTATAGAAGGAGGGTGAAGAAAAAGCATTATACCCACAAAGACTTCCCAAAGAACAGCACATTTTCCCCCATGCTACCACAGTATGATTAGCACTTCATTGCTGTGTAGCCCGCACTTCTCAGCATGAGGCTGCCTATGCCCTGTTTTAGATTCTGGTATGGAGTTGTGAGCAAATATAGGATTTACTCATTGACAGCCCTTGCAAACTGTCAAATTTAATAACACAGACTATGGCAGCCAGATTGTTATACTGAGTTCCATGTGAAGAAAAAATAATAAGCAGTGCTATACAACGTTATCCACAAGGGAATGATTTCCAGATGGAAACTGAAGTAACAGCTTTCATTTATGTTCTTGTTCTTGTAGGTGACCCAGGTAGTGATGCCTACACTTATGCTTGTCTGACACTTTTCCATAACAAAACTGTTTTCAGTTGCTTATAGTTTTGCCAAGCTTCAAGCATATGAGCTGCCTTGGGCTACTTCATTATTTATTTATTATTTTGTAAGCTCTGACAAAAAATGGCATTTTCTTGTACCTTGCACAGAGCCACTTGAAAACTGATCCGTGTGTACAGTAATGGAAGCTGTTCTCACACTAGTCAAGACTTCCATGTGGTTTGCACAGGTTGGGTGAACTTCTAATAGGAAATAACAGTGATGAGAGGTCTGCTCTGAGTGTATAAAGTGTTATAAAGTACAATTACTTTGAGAATCCTGGTCTCTAGAAAAGTACTTGCCAAGTGTTTGCCAAGAAATAAGAATTGGAAATGGAAAAAAATTCTGCACGGGACATAGTATCTGGGTGATAAAAATTTTGAATAATGATAGTGAAATATATTTAATAAGTAGCTGTTCTCTGTCGTGTCATCCATCTGCAGGAACAGAGATTTTGGAAGTATGGGAATGAAAGTCTGAAGGTATGACCTCAGGTCTTGGACTGAGAAGTGAGGGAATGTTCATTTGCAATCACACAGGTATGCTCCATCACATGACACGGAACATGCATTTGCTGGTTGATTATAGTAGAGGGCTGCAGCGTCCCTAAATCTCTCTCCTCACTACACGCAAGCAGAACACAACCCAGAGGGTTTGGGGTGAGGTTCTTGGGTTTCTGTTTTCATCTTTTTTTTTTTTTTTTTTTTTAGTTTTCAATTTCCTGATTTTTTTGAATGCTTGGCTTTGGCAACTCAAATGTTATGGGTTTTTTTAATTTGCTTGTGGGTGTGTTGTGGTTTCTTTTAATTTATGTTCTGTTGGAAATCTATTAGCTGCTTTATAAGAGAAATACCTGTCCCTGTTGAAGAATGTAAAACCTGAAAGGTTTGACAAATCATAGCTAAAAAACCCAATCAGTGACATGACCAGGGCAATGATACACATGCTTCTTATGAATTACATAAGTGTACGATTATTCTAAAACCCATCAATACTACCTTGAAAAATTGTTTTACTGTACCTTAGTGCTTTGTGATAGTAGTTATGTTCAAAACAAAGATTACACATGCTCTACAGAGAGCTGCAATGGAAAAGTATCATGGAAAGATCTTTGAGTTTGGTATTTCTCTTCCATTGGAACTGAAAAGCTTTGATTTTACAGAAACAGACTTGCTTTCCCTTCAAGAAATTTCATTTTAGAGAATTACAATTTAAATTCCTGAACTGCAAGAATGTTGTTATTGCATTTGACATATACATCTCTTAGAAGTACTTTTTTTTTCCTCCTGTGTTATGTAGAAATGTGTTAAATAACAATGCCTATAATTTAGTGGGAATCCTTATTTTATTCTTGTTATAGACACTTTTAATTAGAATTTATTGCCAAAAACAAGTAGTAAAACCTAACAAAGTTTTAAACTCGTGGCTTGTATTTTCCTAAAGACAACAATCACTGTGGTATTTTCTAGAATCAGGGACAAATACTGATGATCAAGCTTTTTAAAACAGACAATGAATGTTACAGACCTAATTCCCATCCTTTTACCTGAAGCACAGGTTTATGCCAGTTAAGGATTTTTCCTTTCATATCCAAGTTTATAAGCCTCTGAGAGGAAATGTCTCTGATACTAAAGGATAGTCTCCAGATGTTACTGCCTTTGGGTCAGAATAAAATTAGATTGTGTGCCAAGCTCTCCATTCCCACCCATTATTTCTTCTAATTGAGAAATTTCACTTCCTTTCCTCTTGCTTGAGGCAAGAAAGAAACACACACACACAAAGCAAACAAAAAAAAACCCCAATCCCCCAAAAAAACACAATACAGAAATTTCTTGACTGTTTATTCTTTGTATGTTTTTGTCGCTCCTCACTTTGTCTCTTAACTCATGTTTTAGCAGAGATTCTGCAAGCTCATCTCTGATTAATTTTTGCAGCAAAGGCTTCCCAAATGCCCACACTCTATTTTAAGGAAATCCTTGCAGCACAGAGAATTTCAGGAAACTGTTTTGCTCCTTTGTTCGAGATCTAAAATACTTTTTATCTTAGAAGTTTTATAGGGACTTTTGTTTAAATACCAAAGTAAATTAAAAAAAAAAAAAATTAAAAATCTGGTCTTCTCTTGAAAAAGCTAACTTTTGAACACTTCTCAAACTATTTGTTATATGTTAATTAATAATTTTTGTTAATTTTTCTGCCAGATACCAGGCCATGCAAGAAAGCTTATTCTATTCAAAATAATAAGAAAAATAACACACAGAATTGCTTGTCTCTATTCAGAATATTGTGCTTTAAATAATAAATTTATATCACTTACAGAAGATGTGCAGAAGTCATATCCCTACATTTTTATTTACTTTATAACATTTGTTTTAAAGGGGCAGCCACAAACTTAAATCAGACTAAACCATTTTCTTTTTCTTATTTCTGTCAGAGCACACAGGTTCTTCTTTTTTCCATTTTGCTACACTTGTGGAGATGGAATGGATGAAGCTGTCTTTAGGGCAGGAATAGATCATGTGTTCTAAGCTGTTATTTTCAGGTTTTATTGCCTCATTTCCAACTCATCTCATACTTTCTGCATAAAATCCTGCCCAAAGCTTATCTCCGTACAAAATTTTAAAGCAGAGGGGTGCAGTAAAGAAAGAGAGAGGGAATATAATAAAGACAAATCAGTCTGACTTTTTTCCAGTTTAATAAAGAAATGTAGCCTGCTAGTGAAGCAGGTAATTTCTTATTATCTGTAGGTAATTAATTCTGACAACTATTTTACTACTTGTACAGTCTTTCTGCTGTGAAAATACATCTTCATCAAATGTAGTGGGCAGCAGTGCACAATTCCAAACAAAACTTGGGTTTGAAGATAGATAACTATTGCAGCTCCATATCTAAAGATATCATTTTCTTTCGGAGCCTGCATGCATTTTTATTCTCCTGCCCAGCTTAGAAAAATGGAATGTTGATGGGACTGTATCATCCACACTACCTTTCTGCATCTGTCTATTGTAAAAGGCATGAAATGGAACGCTCCGCTCTATCATTGATTTGTTGCCAGCGTAATCTGCTTTATTCAAGTCACAGTCCAACTGTTTCTCCACCACCACATTATTTCACAATTTCTCTTCCCCAAAGCTGACCATGCATTATGAACAAGTCAGATGTGTTCATTCGGCTTTGATTTTTATACCTCTTTTAAATCAATACCTCGGTGATTGATCTTCCAAAATTTGAGAGTCAGTGGACTGTATAACTGAAATGGCAAAGAGGGTAGGTGGAGGATTTTCAGTCTTGACTGAAATGAACACCAGGTGCTATATTGTGATTTTAACGATTCACAGGAAAAAAAAAAAAAAATCCACAACCCAAACGTGCTATCGCTTGTTACTGTACCTGCTCTCTTTATTTAAATAATAGATTCAGTCATTCTGACTTCTCAGTCAGATTAGGGACTAGCAGGCAACAGAGCATATAAACACTTATTTAAACTGTCTTTTTATGGTAAGTTCATTTCAGTGAGAAATGCAGCAATCCTTTTCTTAAACTATTTTCCTGAATTGATTACTTGTGTATTTTAGCCACTGGTACCTAAAAATATAGGTGACGGAACGAAGCAATGATCTACCGGTCCAATATTCTGACTAGAAACAATTAGCACCAGATGTTGCAGAGGGAGATTAAATTCTTCCAGTTGAGCAGTAGTACAATATGGGGGAAGTGGGGAATTCTTAACCTGGAAAATTAATAGTTATCATCTTGAGAATTAGTGTTCTGTAGATTTCCTGAGAAGCTACATAAATTCAAACATCATTTCATTCCTGTAGGTTGTGTTATATAGCTTATTTGAAGTTGGTGGCAAAATTTTTGCCACTGTATCTATTTCAGAATGAATTATTTATATGTCTAATTGTTTTGTTATTGCAATTACCATGAGAGAGCTAGAAGCACCTAGCTGGAATCCCATGTCTCTTCTTAATGTTATCTGTACCCACTATATCTTTTCTTACTCTTTTGTAAAAAGGAAA
The DNA here is from genome assembly GCA_027574665.1 of Rhynochetos jubatus. Classification (NCBI taxonomy): domain Eukaryota; kingdom Metazoa; phylum Chordata; class Aves; order Eurypygiformes; family Rhynochetidae; genus Rhynochetos; species Rhynochetos jubatus. The sequence continues at coordinate 19,425,215 of CM050652.1, forward strand.
TATTTCTTCTAGACTATTTAAAATAATCACAAATAAGTCTCCTGTCAAGAAGAAAAATTCTGCGTGCCTAATGTTCTGATCATAATAACAGTGTACTTGAAAGCACATAGGTATATTCTGTTTCTAATACACGCCCTTGAGCTGAATTTATAAAGTTGAATTAAATAACTGAGGTAAGATATATGAGGACTCCTTATGTTGATATTATTTGACAGTATCTCATTATTGGGTTTGCTTAGTATATTGCTGATTTTATTATTGGGTTTTTTTAGCACAATGTCTATTCCAAAGCTTTAGGATGGGATACAATTTATGTATTGTTAGACTCAGAAGTTTAGATATTTTTGCTTAGCTTTTCATCTAAATTGCTTTAATAACCAGTTGAGAGAATTGATGTTTAGAGGTTGATTCCTTTGTTCAAAGGTAAAATGAACTAATTGTCTATAAAGGGTGCCTGTCTTAAACTACACCACCTTATAGACAGGATGAAATTTAAGTATGTGAATTATTTGACTGATTTCAGTTACAGCATGGATAGTTGAAGCGAAATAGAAACCTAATGGCTGCTGAACTATTAAGGGACTGGATGTTTATTTTATGGAAAACAAAACATACCTCAAAACATTTATGTTAATTTAAAAGGCAAATTAAGATAATCTCAAAATAACAGTGAGATATGGAATAACACAACCTTGTATTATGTGTAATAGAGTATTTCTTTTACTATATTCTCTAAACAGAATGAAAAGCAAAAATCAACAGCCATAGTAAAATGTCAACATAGATTACTTTAGTTGTTCGACATGTGGGACAAACTTATTCTATTTCAGATTCAAGATTTCAGTGTATTTATGTCTCACAGTTCACACAAAAGGCCTTAGCTGCAAAAGATTTGACAAGATCTGGAGTCTTCCCTTCATTGAGAAAGTAGTGGCTAGGAAAGTGGGAAGGATGGCCGGACATAAATGGAACAGAAGAATACAGAAAAGTTAATTAAATCCCTCATTTAGGTCTCCTAATATTTACATTCCTAATACTTCTTGGAACAAATGGGCATGTTGACTTTCACAGATGCTGACTATAAATGTGGCAAAAAGGTATACCACAACTGAAAAACATCACTGAAAGAAAGGCTGTTGGTTGTTTGGAGAGTGGAGAGTAGCAGAACAAGCATTCTACAAATCCGTCAACAAGTTGGATTAACAATGTCTTACTGGATTAACTAATGTCTAATAAAAAGCAGACAAAAAAGATAAAATAAATTTTGACTGTAAGTCACCATGACCTTTTCTATCATTTCTGTTATTTTTGTTTCCATAGCTGAAATACGAAGGGAATATGGCTATGACAAACACTGACAGTTTTTCATCAATGCCAGTAATGCAAATCAGCAGGGACCTGTACATCCCTCCTGGGAAATCTTACAAGGAGAAAAGGTGTAATAAAACATACATTCAAGAAACAAGACAAATGCTAAAAGTTCTAGTACAGGCTACAATTGAATGCCACACTGAGAAGAGTATAACTTTCCTTTTATACAGGGGTGTAAAAGCTTCAATCATGTAAGTAGGTGTCAAATCATGTGATTACTTGTATTCGTTGTAGGTGGAGTCCTGAAGTATTTTTTAAAGGCGTAAAACTATTTGGCCTGGGTCAATGGGTATGAATGAACAGACTTCCTATGTACTTTCCCAAAAATATAACAACACTGTACACGCTGCTGAGAATTCCTCCTTTGCCTCTTACCGTATTTCTTTTATACTTGCTCTGTTCAGAGTATATAGTGGACTTGGAGACACTATGGAGAAGCTTCAATGGCATCACTTGCCTTCTGACACCCACATAATGGATGTTTCAAATTATATCTGCCCTGATAGGAGGTCATCCTGCTCTGATGGTCTCCTCTTGAAATGGGCTCTGGACAGACTCATATGATGGAAATCAGATTGCTGCCTGCACTGTATCTACAAACTGAGGTGCAACTTTTTACTCAACAGCAGCAATTATTTTTCTGTAGTGGAAAATTGTTTTCTTGATAAAATTCTGAGAGCTGAAATTCACATCTAATTATGAGACACTGAGAAAGTCCACAACATCCAGTAGTTTTGTTCACAAGTACTTTCTATATACTGTGACTACAATAAACTGTTCTATCTATCTGATCTGAAATATGCTGTTACATTTAACTGTTGGTTTTCCTTATGTATATTTAGTAACTAGAGGGCTTACACAATATTTTAAATAACATTCCATAATGTTTAAATCATAACCAGTTAGTTTTTGCAAAAAAATTACAATGGTGGCAGATGAAAATATCAATTTAAACAATTTTATATGACACCTGAGAGTTAAGAACTGTAAAAGAAAAAAAAAAATTCATTCCAGTATCAAAGGTTCTTTACTGTTTTGCATTTGACAGAAATACTCTTGTGAGATTGTGTTCATATAGATTATGATAGAAAAATTAATAAGGACATTTTAAATGCACAAGGAACATTTTTTGAAGGAACATAAGTAACAGCAAGAACTGAACACTTACTTACTTACTTGCTCATTATTTGTGTGTTCAGAAATATTCATCTGAAACACTTGTAATAACCACTTTCTTCCCCTGAAATTTTATTTTCTATTCAGTAAACTATTCTATTAAATAATGCTTTTTTTTTAAAAGCATTTTCTTTGAAAATTAATATTCTTGTGGATTTATATGCTGTGATTTATAAACCTTGGAAGAAAAGAAAACCAGACGTTCTCCTCAGCTGAAGACCTTGTTAACAGGTATCCCACAGTTTCTATTTAGTCCATTTAATGGCTGTACTGCAAGAATAATTTGTTGATTACCAGGTGCTGGCAAAACTTGCTATATCTGATAATGTGATGGATATTGCATTCTAAAGGCTTGATTCATCATTGTGTTTTTTGTGTGCCATCTGGATGTCTTTCCTCTGCAAAACCTGCTGATAGAGAGCAACGTTTTAAAAGTTCTCAAACTTGCTATATTTATCCAGTCTTATCCCAGTGAAATAGTCTGTGACACAGAGCTTCTTTATAATTCGAGAGCCATCTACGCACCTGTTTTTACATCTATATAACTTCAGTTAGTCATTTTACAGTAAAATTTGGCAGTGCAAGCTTTTCAATAGAATTTTTAAACGTTTTAATACACTGGATTGACCTACGCAAAAAGATGGGAAGTTGCACACAATCTCCCTAGCCCAATTCCTTCACTGCACAGCTTTTTAATACGCAGGACTCCTAGCAGCCTGTTCCGTATGTTTCACACCACAGAGATTTCTGTATATGACAAAACAGAGAATAGTTGGAATATATGAATAAATAGCTTTTAGAAATGATCACCATTTAATTCAGAGCATAAGTAGGTTCTGAATCTTTGTTTTTACTGCTGAAAAAAATGCATTAGATCACTGCATCAGCTGGCAGACACAAAGAAGATGATTGTGCTGCAAAGAAATAAAATCTGCTCTTTGCCTAAGCTGGAAATATAATAGTCTTCTTATCAGTTACCTGAAGCAGCGATTCAGCATGTGGGTTTCTTCCTAAAATGGATAATTGCTTTACAGGTAGAACATTTTCAATAACAGATACTGTTCACCCAATATAATTTAGAAGTACTGAGACTGCCTGTACCAGAACCTCCTGACATTTTAGACTCACTGCATTTCCTGCGTAGTCCAGGTAAGTCATGACTGTGAGCTGGGTGGTTTACAAGGATTAATGCAACCGCACACATAGCTTTCTGGAGGTTAGATGTGAGACAGATGGTAATTCCCATTCAAGAAAATAATCCTTCAATAGGTTCAAGCAGCTAAGTGAGAAGTGGAGGTTCAGGGGCAAAGCAAAGGTTTTTGAAAGGACCAGGGTGTTTTGAAAGCCTTTTCAGAAATGCAGAACTGTCTTATTAGCATAAGACTTGTTGAAAGCCAGGCACATCAGAGGTCTTATAAGGGTGGTACCACTATTCCTAACAGCATTTAGATATATACCACCCATAAGTTTCATAAGAAACTACCTTCAGAACTACCTCTAGCTTTGTGGAAAGGTTATGTAAGGAAGATGAGACGCTTAGATCTGCCTGCACCAGGCTCTGCTGATTTTGGCTGGGATAGAGTTAATTTTCTTCATAAACAGCTCATGTGGTGTTATATATTGGATCTGTGACCACAGTTCTGTCTATCATTGTATTTAGCCTGTTTGCCATTTAAGGAGCTGGTGATGGTCAGCACCATACTGTGATGCTAAACTCTCCCAATGTACTGAACAGAACTTAGATGTCTTTTGCAGTGCTGTATGCTTGTAGCCTTTCCTCAGTTTAACTTCCAGTCCACTCCCAAAAACACTTCAGATGGGTTTGAAAATTTTATTTTCATGTTTTGTTTTTCTTTGAACAAAAGACATAAAAAGATTAGCACTGACTCCTTATTTTAAAGGCTTTATCTCTCTGCATAAAATAATTAATGGGATTTGCTCTATTGGTAATAGCTAAAAGGATGAAATGAGGGAAGGGAGGAACCAAAACAAAAACGCACACAACCATGGTCTGAAATCTACAGTCATAGAATCAAACATAAATACACATATATATATACACACACACGTATAACAGCACATTCTGTGTTGAACCAGGATAAAACTATTCTACTTTTCAGTGCTAGTCAATACTGCTGTTATCAAAAGGAGTTGGAAATTCTCAGCAGTTGTGAAAGACCACTGGTAATAAATAAGTCTCCACTGAGATTTTGGAACAGATTTTCAGGGATATATACAGGTGTCTAAAGAAACAGACCAATGACTAGTGATTTAAGCAAAAATTCCTAATCAAGATAGACTTATTCCCATATAAATAAATTGAAATACAATTAGGACTGTTACTATGCTCTTCATTTTTCTTTATCTGTGTAAACAATTCACACTGAATGCTGTTTGACATTTCCCTCATTTTTCTTAAAGAAATAATTTCTTTTTCCACAAATAATTATCTTTAAACAGCCTATGTAAAACTATTTTCTTAGGAAAGATTTCCAGACAAGGGCTTTTCTATAAGGATTTCTGCAGTTTGGGGATCACAAGTTAGATTTGTTATGACAACAGCCATCATCAGATGAATCACCGTAAGGGAAAGAGACATCAAAATGTTAGATTAAGATGTCCATCTCAGACTGAAGGAAAAAAAAGGGTTTGGTGGCACGAGAATATAGAAGATATACGTGAACTTAAACCTGCTGTCTATAAAATAATAAAAAGACACTGTCTTTTCTTATTATATCTAAACTGAGTGAGGTAAGAATATTTTTTACTATTTCTGTCTCCTGTCTGGCATCTTAATCAAAATCATAACATCCTGGGCTACTAACATAAGTTGGTTTTCTTCCTGGAGTTTAATTTTGTGGTAAAGGAATTGAAAAGGGAATAGAATAAGGCAATAAATTCTGCATATCAGTAAGGTGCAGAAGGAAGTGCAAGATATATTACCTCCCTGTCTATAAATGAAGCTTGCTGTGCTGTTCTGAAATCCCCAGAACTACATGACAGGAGAGCTGTTTGAAGCCAGGTTTCTTGTGATACAATGAAAGGCACCACTGCAACTAGTTCATTAAACCGGCTCAGGAGAAGTGTGTTCAAAAAAGCACTCAAGAAAAGATTCAAGGTTCTTTAAAATTAAAACCAAAAAAGCTCAAAAGACAAGAAACATGTCTGTAATCTATTTATTTCCTTCCGTTCTTCTAAACTTTTCCCATTTATCTGGCTGACCTGTTGGCCTTGAATCAGCAAGCGTGGTTCAGTTGAGACAGATTTTCTTTTTCTGATTTCCCTTGTTGTGATTCTTCCAAGCAACTGGTCTTGCAGCTACAAATACATCACTAAAAGAAATGCATTATCTCGTGCTAACACTTCCTATACAGTCCTACTAAATGTTTCCTGCCAAATATAAGCCTCTTGCGTCTAAAATGACCCCAGCCAATTCCATAACCAAAGAGATAGTTACTTTGCCTGCCTTCCAGTCCATGGTTATGGGATTTTATTTTGCCTCTTTTCCCCTCTTTTTTGAAGTTTAATATTATTGAAATAATGTTTTCACTGTTTAAATGGATTACTGCAAATACTTCTCTCTTGGCTATGTAGGAGCTGACGTTTAGAAACTCTCAAGAGCAGGTGGTCTGAATTGCTTACAGTTGTCTGGAACATAAATGCTATGACTGTCAAGATAAATAGTCTGAGTATGATGCTTAACTATTATTTTTCTGTACCTTGTTAGCCATTTATACCATTCATACTACTTAATCCTATTTGTCTTTCCTGCTCAGTGCTTTAGTGCAAGTAATTTCATGTGGGGACCCTAGCTGGCTCTTGAGTTTCTTTGAAAACAAAGGTCAACATTACTACTTCTGATTTTGATATCCAATTTCTATCATAATCCTCTTCTGGTGCAGGAATCCGCATTACTCTGCTACTTAGAAGTAACAGGTGAACCGGATTTGTGTATACAGTGTCCTGCTCATCACAGCAGATCCCTTTTATGCCAGGCTTAAGGTGAGGGTGAGCAAATAGAAGCCAAGGATCATAATAAATCCCCTCTTCTACCACAGTAATATTTTAACAAATGTAGCATCACCTTCAGTATGAACTTGTGAAGTGAAAGTCCAGATGAGATAAACAGAATTTCCCTGAGAATGCAATTTGAAACAATGCTTAGGATCGCAACAGAGTACCAACGAACATATTTAGACCACGGGCAGACACATTACAAAGGCTGCCAGAAATAGCCTGCAGATACCAACCTCACTAAGGCTACAGGTAACAACAAAAATTAAACTCTGGTCGAGGTATCTGTAGAGCCATGTATGCTTATCTTCAAGAAAGGAAGGCTGTTGTGTTTTTTGTCTTCAGGGAATCTTCAGGGAAAAGACTGGAAAATACTGTGTTAACTCTTTCTGGTTTTCAAATGTCATAAATTATTCCTAAGCATGGCTTTACTAATAAAAGTAAGGAATTGTAAGTTTTTCACCTATTGTCAGTATGTGTATGAAACCCCTTGAGGATCTGTCATCCAATTACCATTTAGGTAAGGTGAAACAATAGAGTATCTTTCAGATAATTGCTGCAGCATTTGCTTATGTTTGTGACATCTTTGGCACCTACAGCTTCCAGAATAAACTCCCTGTTGTGGAAGTACTAAATTCTAATCTAGTAGATGCCTAAGTCCTTTGTGGTTTGTATCTAGGTTTCTTTGGATGTCAGTCACTGCTGTGTACTTTATTGGCAGCGCTGAGTGCCATAGCTCAGGCTTTGTAATGCTCAGCATTGCAAGCGTGAAGGATCTCTCTTGGATTCCTGCCACTAAAGCTTATCATGAGCACAGGAAACCTGCTGAGTCCCACACCACGGGTGGAATACACAATTGGCCTCAACTCATGTTCTTTCACAGCTATCTCATATAATGTTAATGTGGCTTTTACCTTGCTTTGTGAATTGAAACTTCGATTATCCTCTATCACTGCAGATGGAGTCATGGAGTAAGAGAGAGACTACAGTGCTGTATGTGCGCCAGCTGGCAGGGCTTGATCTTCAAAGAACACACAACAGAGCTGAAAGCCACCTCCATAACCACCGCCCTTCCCAAAACATGGCCTATCAAGGCCTCTTTCTGGCCTCTCATCATGTTCACACTGAGTTTCAAACCAGTGTCCCTCATAACTTTGTGTCAGAGTTGGCATTTCATTACTGACTCATAGGAAGGGAGGAGGAAATGGCTCATGGTCTGAACTTCTTCAGAAATACTACCCATCTTTAGCCTTTGCTTTTCTCAGGCTTTGGAGGCCCATGAGTGAATTATTTTTGCTATGTTAATCTAACAAGTAAAAAATGCAGGAGTCTAACTCTTGACAAATATAATGTTGCATTTCTTTTTTCCTTAAAATCATTATGATGAAAGTTTAGGTTGAAAGAATAATTTTATTTGAAAAAAAAAATAAAACCACCCACAGTTTATCCTTTGTGTACAGGTATGATGACAATGAAATCTTTAATTGCTTGACTGACTGCTTTTGTGGTGGTTTTTTTTTTTTTTTTTTTTACCATTAGATCGTTTCCTCAATTAATACATAGGATAAATGCTGCTTTCTTCATGGGTCACAACTGCTAAATGTCCTTTTTTATTCTCTTAGTTAAATTCTTGCCTTACTTGGAGCCTAACCTCTAAACCCTACACCGAATAAAAATTATACATTTCCTTATGCACCTTACTAGGATAGCCATTATCATATTGAAGAGATAATGGAGTATTCTTCACGTGCCTCATGAAGGCATGCAAACTTGGTATCACCATTTGCAGATAGAAAATTAAATGGAGACTAAGTCCCAAACTGTCAAAAGTCTGTATTGAGCTTCCATTCCCAGACGTTTCCATCCTTTATCCCTAGATCTGTATGATTCTTCAGGGTATTCATGGTTGTATAACTCATATTACAACTCCCTACACAGGAATGAGGTTTTAGCAGTTGCCATGTAGGAATCTTTATAAGTAAGGACGAGGGCACTGCCATTACTGTTAGTGAAAAGTTTTGATATAAGTTTCATATATATTTATAGATATACACAAAACTTTGATCCATTTTTCTAGCATTACTAACAAACTGATAGAGAATTGCATTTTTTTCAATGTGTTCGGTTGATTGAACTTGTAGACCATCTCTTTATGTGATTTCTTCAATTACTATTAGATTTGTGAAATTATCTTTCCAATTTAATGATAAATATTTTAAAAAAATCAACAGAAGGCTTTCCAATTCTTTCAGAAATAAAATTTAAAGGTTTAGTGGTAACACGGAAATTAAAAAATGAAAAGTCAAAGTATATTATTTTGACTTTCCCATTCTCTTAAAAAAGGAAAAAGATATTTTTTTTTCCTGAGAAAAGCTAACATATAACTTTAATTCTTTAATGTATAATTTTTTCTTAATAATTTGTTTGGGGGAGAAACTGTGGGAGCAATGCAAGTTACAAAGATAAACATTTAAAATAGAAAATCAAAACTTTCTATAGAATGATAGTTCCAGTTTTAGACCAACAGAATTCAAAGCATGTTATTCAGTTTTCTTAAGAAACCAATAAAAGCCCTGTGAAGACAAAAGTTAATGCATGCAATGAACATCATTCATCAAAAAATATTAAATGAAGAAGAAAGAAAGAAAGAAAGAAATGTCATCATATAATACTCTTCTAACTTAATGCATCTTTCACATTTTCTGAAGCCTTTTTCTGAAATTTTTCTGAAAGTTTGAACAAATCTGTTTTCACAGAATCACAAAATCATTGATGTTGGCAGGGACCTCTAGAGACAATCTAGTCCAATCCCCTTCCTCCAAGCAGGGTTATCTAGAATGGGTTACCCAAAGCCATGTCCAGTTGGGCCTCAAATATCTCCAAGTATGGAAACACCACAACCTCTCTGCGTAACCTATCCAGTGCTTGACCACACTCACAGTAAATAAGTTTTTTTCTTGTTTTCAGATTGATTTGAATGTCTTCTAGTTTGTGATCACTGACTTTTCCTGCCAACTTGTACTCTCATTGGAGAAGGCTGTCAGGCTGGTTAAGTATGATTTCCCCTTTGTAAATGCATGTTGATTACTCCCAATCCCCTTCTCGCTTTTCATGTGTCTGAAAATGGTCTCCAGGTTTAGTTGCTCCACCACCTTTCCAGGGATTGATTTGAGGCTGTCTGGCGTGTAGAAACTTGGATCTTCTTTTTTGTTTTTACTGAAGTTAGGAGTGACATTTGTATTAACCTTTATGTCAAGTTTAACATGTTACTTCTGCCATCAAGAGGATTGAACATGCGAATGTTCAAATCAAAAATACACATCTAAACCATGTGACCCAAAAGGTAATAGGCAGAAGCCCATTAACCAGCATGGACAAATCTTAAAAGGGAGGGGGGGAGGGGGAGTGGAAACGCATCTTACCCCCCTCAATTAGGATTTTTTTTCCACCTTGTAGAAAAATTAGGAGATTCAGCAATCCTGAGCATATTCAGTTCCTTTAAAGTAACACATGCAGTGGAATATAAGGCTAGAAGCTATGTTCTTTCCAATCATATATTTTTCTGTTTAAACGAATTTATGACACAATTCATCTAGGAAGTTCCCTTTTGAATTAGTATGTCATACACCCATCCTTTCCTCTAACTTAAAGGCTGGTCCACAACCTCTGTTAAGGAATTCTGTTACAAACACCAGCCAAAATTTACTCAGGCTAATCCATCTTGATTACATTTGAACTTTTCCTGAACTGGGATAGTCTTCTAGCTTTTCTTTCTTCCCAATATGCACCTGCTTTGATATAGTCATACAGTCATGTCTGCCTTATCCTTTTTTTTTAATTCAAATTCTTCTGAATCCCATAACTCTACCTTTCCAGTCACGTATACGTAATAAATAATCTTCCCGTTTGAGTCTTTCCTCTTGCAAATGGGTACCCATAAGTGAGCACACTGTTCCAGATGAGGTTTTGCTAACTTCAGTTGTGGTAACACACAGATCTTCCTATATCAGCTAGAAATACCATTGGTGATTTGAGATTCTGTTTTTCACAGCTTAACACTCTGGAGCCTCATCTTTAGCTTGTTACCAACCGCTGTATTAAGATCTTCTCCAAAGTCCTTTGCAGTCAGTAATCTCAGATCACAAGTTTTGGAGACTCGTAAGTATCCAATATTGCTGACCACGTGGTACTTTAATCACCTGATTTCTATAGCCCTCAGCATGACCACAGTTTTCCTGAATGTTATACCCGATCTTGAATAAAGCCTGAACCTTCTTGTTACCAATTTCAACACTTATTTTTATTTTCTTAGAAACCTTAATGATTTTTTATTATCATTTGTTCTAGAGTCTTTCATGTGGCTGAGGTCAGATTAAGAAGCCTGTAGGGACTGAAGCCTGGGACAGACTGAAATCTTTTTATCTTCTTTCCCTTGTGCTGCATAAGATTATGTCCTGCATAAGAATATTTCTTTCTCTACAGGTGAGTTACCCTTCCACTTCATTTTTTTTTTTTTGTATTGGGTTTGTGTGGCAAGGTTTTGACAGCGAGAAGGCTACAAGAGTGGCTCCTGTGGGAAGATGCCACAAGCTTTGCTCATGCCCAACAGAGCCAGTGTCATCTGGCTCCAAGACGGAACCTGCGCTGGGCAAAGTTGAGCCCATCAGCAACAGTGGGTTCTGTTACCATAATTAAAAAGGGGAAAAAACTGCTTTGCAACAGCAACTGGGAGAGAGGATTGAGAATATGTAAGAGAGACAACTCTGCAAATTCACCTGCAGCCCAGGGAGGGCCCCACGCTGGAGCAGGTGGATGTGTCTGAAGGAGGCTGTGACCCCACGGGAAGCCCACACTGGAGCAGGTTCCTGGCAGCACCTGTGGACCTGTGAAGAGAGGAGCTCAGGCTGGAGCAGGTTTGCTGGCAGGACTTGTGACCCCGTGGGGGACACAGACTGGAGCTGGCTGCTCCTGAAGGATTGCACCCCATGGGAGGAACCGATGCTGGAGCAGTTTGTGAAGAACTGCAGCTCGTGGAAAGGACTCACATCGGAGAAGTTCGTGGACGACAGTCTCCTGTAGGAGGGACCCCACGTTGGAGCAGGGGAAAAGCGTGAGGAAGGAGGAGACAAAGACAGTAAGGGATGAACTGACCTCAGCCCCCCTTCCCCATCCCCCTGTGCCGCTGTAGGTGAGGAGGCAGAGAAACAGGGAGCAAAACTGAGCCCGGTAAGAATGGAGTGGTGGGTGAAAGGGGATTTTAAGATTTGGTTTTATTTTTCATTATCATACTCCTGATTGAGTTTCACAACATTTTCAGGTCTCTTATTGCTCAGTTCTCTGCCTCTCTTTACTTAGTATACGTTGACATCCAGCTGTATTATGCAGCTGTTAGATAAATGCAGTAAACACTGGAGGTCCATGCAGATGTGACCTATCTTTATTTCATCCAAAATTTTGTTTTCCCTGAAAATACGGATCTCTGTATATTTTCCAATTGTTATTGTAGTGATGATTCTCCATCAGTTTATTTTCTCTGATATCACAGAAACACCTGCGCATTTCTTGCTTAACAATTGCATGAATTATTGGCACACATAGTGTTGAGAAAATATACATTTTCTGTGTCTGGCTTAGAGTAAATGTAGAAGCAAGCACTTGATGTTGCATTAGTCATAAAATACAGTTTTATAAGCATATTTTCTTTAAAAGATGAACTCAGACCATTGGGATCTATTTCAAGTATTACAAAATTACTTAATACATAGGTAATGGATTATCAAATTCAAAGCAGAATCTGACCTTAATTTAACCTATCCTAAAAGGGGAGTTTATTACAGGAGTGTGAGTAAATGTTCTTTTCAGTACATGAGGTCATGAACCAGAATGTATTATAAGTTAGTGGGGTATATTAATATTTATGTTAGCATCGCTCAAATCTCTGTGAATGAATTGTGTTAAAGCAGATGTCCACCTTTATTTCTGTATCATGACACTCACTTTTGAAAACCTTACACAATCTGGTTTGTTGCTGTTTTATTCTAGTGAGGTTGAATGAGAGAAGCATGGTCAAGAAGACAGTGATCATGAATGTAGAACCCAGGTATGGATGTCGTAGCAATGACATAGCCACATAAAGAATATGGCCCTTTGTCCAACAGCTGTGGTTGATTTTTCATACAATTTTACAGTAAACTTACTGGCCAAAGGTTCTTGTTACCCTTTAATCACTTTAGCTCCTTACAGGGACTTTTCATGCAGGACTTGGACCAAGTTTGTCCTACAAACCATCTATACTGTGTGTAAACACATTAAGCTTTCTTCCATGTATGTCCATAGAGAAAAGATGAATGAAAACTTATGTGTGCATATGTAATCTGGGCCCTCAGGAAGATAGATATCACTGACTTTTTCCAAGTTGGTTTCAAATGTGTGAAAACATATAGCTAATATATCAGCATGTCAGAGAATATTTGGAGTTTCTCACTAGTGCATTGTGGTAGCTCCTCCTGAATACACTCTTACACAGCAACGCTGTATTCATACTTCAGCCGAAGATTAAAATTGATCTAATAATTGCATAGCTGAATGACTTCTTAGTAGGTACAGCAATTTTTACTTTCCATCTTGGCCAGTAAAGTGGTCCTCTCGCAAGAAGATAATCTGTTAATTGCTTGCAAATAGCACAATTTACTTCTTGTTATCACATGCCAAAAAATAGGCTCAAAATATAAACTTTTGTGAGCATACACAGAGTAAATGCTTCATAGCAAGCATCTCCTGTCATGTCTATCACACTTAATATATGTCTATATATTCTTCTCTCTTCTTAATTCAGGATCCATCTGCTTATATGAAGTGATTAAGATTTTTATTTATGCCTTTGTCTCATGCTGAAAGGGTTGTAAATGAAAATACCATGATCTCTTACAACAGAGGATAATGACACTTAATGACAGCTAATGACACCTATAGTCCTTGTATAATATTGTTTATATCGGTTGATGAAATATAAAGTTTACTGTGCTTAAGCAGGATTAAAGTCACAATAATAGTTTTAAAATTATTTTAAATTGAATGACATTTAGTAATCGTAAATGAGCACCTAGAGAGTGTGTCTGTGTATCTGTAGCATCAGTTCTGCAAAACACTACACACAGTAACTTCATGGGCTACTCAGTCTCAGAGGTGGATGGAACTGTTCCCAATAGGTATGTAAAAGTTTGCAGCACTGGAACTTAAGTGTGTAATCTTGATTTCTCTTTTAGCTTGTTCATCACACTGAGGAGACTTTTACTGCTTGCAAAATTCCATTCAAGTTACTAAGTTATGCCACATCAGAAACTTTTATGTCTTTTAAACAGAAATAGATGACCCTGAACATGGAGGATCCAGCTCTCTACCACTTGTATCATGTAGGCTACTAAGATAAAGCTCGTAGCCTTGACTTTTCGCATGAAATGACTAAATGAAATTGAAAAAATATACCCATGCATCTCAAACAGCCCTTTGTAATTAAGGAAATTACCATTTACATTTGAATTTGAATAACAATTTTAGAAAAAGTTAAATAACTGTGTATTCATAAATCTCACTGAAATTATTTATGTTTTCAGAAGAGCAATGTTTATAACCCATATAAAAATTAAAAATTAAAAGCAGATGCATGTGAAGGGGTTTTTTTGTTTATCTTTGAGAAAAGGAATTAAGAAAACTAATGGCCATCATCAATAACAATGAAAGTAAATGCAAGTGTTGCATATGAAAGGAACTTAAACCAAAATCAAAGCCAACGCAAGCAAAGATTCTCAAGGTGGTGGGCTTTTTTTGTTGTTTGGGTGTTTGACAGTGTGGGTGGGGTGGTGTTTTGGCATTCATGGTTTGTTGGTTTTTTGTTTTGGGGTTTTTTGGGGGTTTTTTGTGGTTTGTTTGTTTTGTTTTTTTTTAACCTGGTAGCATCCTTTTAATTACTCTTTTGTCTGTCTTTGCTGGAAACACTTGCATACATATTAAGACCAGTTAGAAAAATCCCAGATGTGTATTTCCACTTGATTTCTCAAGCAAGTACCCTGCCAGAAAAAAACCAGATGTGAATTTCTGCTTGATCTCCCAGGCATATACCTAGCAAGAAACCAAATTTACAAAAAATGCAATGGTTCAATAGTGAACAGATGTTTAAGGTGTGAAAAAAGAAATCACTCTTCTATAAGCTTAGAAAAAGCATATGAGGCTACATTTCTTTGCATATTTATGGAACAGCAGCTACTATGGGATGCTGTCTCCATAGTGGCCCTGTTAATATTAATCCAAAACCTGCAAAGATTCTGAGGAAATCTAAGTAACAGATCTCAATGAAGCAAAGAATCTCTCAAGTCCATATGAGGATTTTATTAAAGATGTTTCACTCAAACAGATAGAAATTATTTCATTAAGGAATAATTAATAAAACTGAACTGAGAAAGGATGGACCTTAAGCACAAGCAAATATCAGGGGAAAATAAATAGTTTTTCTTTTTTACATCTCTCATTTCAAAGGGTGCCCTCCTTAATAAAAATTTAACATGCATTTGAAACTACTTTTAGAAAATAGCACTTTCTGGAGTAATAGTGACCTCTATACATCAAAGGCAAAAGAAGCTCTGTATTAATTTGGTTTCTGGGGAGATGGTACATTTCTTCTTACAGGCATATCATGTGCAGGGGAAGCTGACAGGTGCAGAGTGAAGCAGAGCCTTAAAGGATCATCCTGACTATATCGGCAGCTGTCAGGTAATTTCATGGGCCTGTATCATCTCCAGGAGATGTATGCAGTGGGGTGACATACTGTGCATCGAGCTCCCTCTGCAGCATCCTTTTGCTTCCGAGCCCACACTGAGGCTCGGCTGATTTCTCAGCTCACCTGGGAACCCAGACTCCAAAGGAGTGACCTGCAGTCCACATTGCCCTGGGCTCCGTGCAGCACGGTTTCAGAGAAGCTGACCCCTCTCCGAAAGAAGCAGCTGTTCCTGTCTTAGTGAGTAGCAAAAAGGAGCAGCAGCAATGAAAGAAGTTGGGCAACACTGGGTTTAGTTTTGTCTTGGTTTTTTTTTTCTCAAGTATCAATTGCTCAAAGCACTAATGAGAATAGTGTCTGCTGTTAATCAAAATGGTCTAGGGAAGAATATCCTCAGTGTGTTTCCATTCATTTACCTCAAAACAAGAGAATAATCTAGCCCCAGAAGTCATCTCTGACCGTTCAGAAGCTAGGGCAGTTTTAGAAGCTGATTAGATAATAATGATAATTACAGAAAAATACCCATATGGCCATTATTATATCAATTTTGCTGCTAGTAATTATGGTAACTCCTGCAACAAACCTACCTTGTGTAGTCATACAACCTAATTAAAATGTAATTTCAACATCTGCAAATGTTTTTGCCCATGGCTAAATTCAAATGGAGTTTCTGAGTGTACTACAAGGAGTCCTAAAGCTCAGAGAACTCACTGTTTTAATACTTGGGTTGTGCTTCAGGCCCTTCCACCAGCCCTGCATGCCTTTCAGCAAGTAACCACCACCATGCCTGCATATCCATCTGGAAGAAAAACATGCACTATTCCATGTTTGTAAGAGGAGAAGTGACTGAAGCTTAACTAATCTTGGTCAATAACAGACAATAATTTCAAGCATCACTGCTTCAAATTTAGGGGCTTAAAATATTAAGGGGGCTGGTTCTCAGTAACTCACAGCTAAGCTTTATTTATTCCATGTACCAGGAGACACAGTTTCAAGGAGTATTTATTCACTGGCTATGGATTAGCTGGAACTCAGCATTGATTCTGGAAGACCTGTACCACAGACCAAATCAGGCACTGAGTAGTAGGCTAACCTAAACTGTGGTCATGGCCAAAAACCGGACAGAAGTATCAGGACTTTGAGATTTCTAATGCCAATCAATCATTTTCAGGATTCAGAGTGCACATACAACCAACTCAGCAGCAGCAGGAATGAAAGACTTATACCCTTCAGGCCAAAATTAGAGTTAATATAGTCAAGTCAATGAAGCCAGGACCCCAAATGAACAGCCAAGCTCCACTGTAAATGTGTATACCTGGTGAAGTTAATACTCCTGTTTTCACTGTTATTTTCACATAGGCTAACAAGATTAAAGGTCAGTTATATTATCCCACAACAGGATGAATAAGAAACAGAGACAGAAATGGAGGAAAACTTTAATTATTGATTCCTAAAACTGACAGGCAGAAAAATCCTGCTACAGAAACAGCTAATGGATGTATTTTCAAATTCTTGGAGGTCTTCCAATGAGCGGTGCTACTTCAGTGCAAAATGCAAAACAATGATCTGATCATTACCTGACACTTCTGAAAGCTACTCAACATGAAAACCAGCTTTTTGTTGGGTTATAAACACCACACAGAAACTAAATGTTTTCCTGGGGGAAAATGGGGTAGGAAAAAAAAAAAAAAGTGTTCTTCTCCACTCATAATATTCCTGCATGGCGAGAGTCCAGGAAGGAAACATACACATTGAACGATAAATATCTCCTCCTAAATGAAGCCAACAGCTAGATCAAATCCCAAAATCTACCCAATCCTTACTGCCACTGAAATGGGTGACAACTTTGTTCCCAAATGGATTTGAGAAAATGTGATAAATTCTGTATGGGTTTAGGTCTGATCTAGAGACATGAAGCCACCATTTTTGTAACTTGGTTACACTCTTTTGAGTTCCCTGTTCTGACTGAATATTTTGCCTTAATTTTCCTTCTGCTATTGAGTGAATGAACATTCATGAAGAATGTTTAGGTGTATTTCATGTTATATTTGGGTTTTGCTGATAACATCAGTATTCTCATGTGATTTATACTTCAGGTACTTTCTCTTCCTGAACAGAAGAATGGGAAAATTTTTGGCTCACAAACTAAAGCTGAGTTTTGATTGTCACCATTTCTTCTTCAAAAGACAAGGTTGAAAGAAAATCAGATCATACAAAGCATGATTCCAAAATGAAAATCAGCATTATTAATACAATGAAATTATCAACAGCAAAACAAATATGTGATTATCAATTTATTTAAAACTGTTCATAAACTAAAATCTTAGGTCATTTCAGCCTAAGTCGCTGCTTTTCCTTAAATTTTTGTTTCTCAGCTGTGTTTGAATTTATATTGCAGTTTTCAGTACGTGTCGGCATGCACACATACGCAAACCTGTTTCCTCTGTAAAACAAGCAGAAACTACTTTCACTAAGTTAAAGCTATGATCTTCTTTCACAGTGATGCATAAATTCACAGCCCTATCTCAGTGATTCTAGATCCAGCATCTACAGTCCTAGTGGGTTAAACAATGGCCATGAGGAGAAAAATGGAAGTGATAGTTTGGCACGGATCCACTATCAAGTATTCATGTGACTCAAACAGAATTACTGTTATGTTTTAAACTTCATTCCAGAAGAACAAATTTTCTAACAGTGCAGCTGCTTCCTCACTCTGACAGGTCAACTGCCTGAAGTACTAATATGGACAGTGCAAGAAGAGTTGAGGTTGTGCAAGTAGCTTCTGAGAACCATAAACAGTGGTTTGTACTGTGTCTCTGCCTATATTTTAGAGGGAGTGCAGGTTAGGGAACATGGAAAAAAATAGCATCCCACTAAACCCTCTTCTCAGCTTTCCAGGCTTTGAGGTTTCCCCATCCCCACCGTACCCTTCTGGTGTGACCATCTGCAAGTACCTCTGCACACCTCATTCCCACTTTCATAACCAGGAAACACAGCATATTTGTGCTGTAAATCCCTTAGAAAATTATAATCTCACAGCCATTAGCCTGAAAGGAAGCTGAACCACATATGAACCTATTAAATATGCCATCTAATGAGTATGATGCCGCCTTAGACAAAATGAGTGGATTCAAGCAAGATAAGGAAAGTATAACGTTTTTCTCAAATGTTTTTTCATCAAATTACAGTGGAAAAAAAATTAAAACTGTTAAAGGTCATATCTGATTACTGTAAGTGCACTGCTGAATCTTATTGACCTTAGGAAAGCCACAGTGTTGGGAATGTACTCTCCCAGCATTAAAAATGTAGTTTTTAGAAAAGTGTGGAAAAAATTTGCTTTATTGCAAACTCCAAGTTCATATCTCTTCACTTTTAATTTCTTTAATAGGAGAAGTCAAATGCTGAACTTGACAGGCTGTACAGCAGTTTCAGGTCACCAGGATGAAATATCATGTTGGTTACATCATATCCTGGAATGTTGCTTCTGTTCTAGCTAATTATTTTATGTTTATACATGTCTTTGGTAATTTTTGTCTTCTATTGTTTCATTTCATCTGGTATTTTTTTAAAAAAACAAATGGAGGAAAAGGGAGGAAGACAAAGAGGAAAGGTTTCAGATTTCCATGTTAAGTTTCCTAATATTAAGGATTACACCAAAACAGATAGATAACATAGTAATTTCTATCTAAACCAATGTACTTTTTGAAGGGAATTGCATAGTAAAATAGTTTGCCTCCAGAGTTCTTTATACATTAGTATTTGTTGTGTTTAAAAAAGTTTTAACAAGTCTTTTGAATAAAGTCAGCATTTGACAACATACGAGTTGTATGAATGCAGTTGTGTCTACATACTATTTTCTCTCTCTTACACATGATCCTTGTGTCTTCCTTTATATGTTCTTCTACAAAGACACAGTTTAATTAGAAGTACCTCAGTCACAATTCTTTTTAAGCAGACCTCAAAATGGTAGTACATCTGAATTGTGTTATTTTTGATTAATTAACAAACCCATTTATAAGTAATTTTCCCTAGAGCTTTCCATTATAACTATGTGGTTTGGTTTTACTTTTTTTTTTTTAACAGATTTAATATTTGGTTGACATTCACACATTTTGATTTTGTCAACAGCATCACTTATCTTTGCAAGTTTGAGCAAAAATGATGTTGATATTTCTATCTGCATGCAATAGATTTGTGACCTTTTTCTGTTACACTTTGCCCATTAATTTTATCATTCCAGAAACAATTTCTAACATTGCAAACCTCCAAGCCACTTCAAAACATCTTTTGAAAAAATCAGCTTGTTAAAAAAAAAAAAATCTATCATCTTCTTTACAAGATAGAGTTTCTTATAAGTAGAAAAGCAAGATGGCAAACAACATTTTGTACTACAGTTAGATATTTAGCCATATTGTATGTGATCTGACAGTTTTCAGTAATGAATGAATATTTCCTGAGGTATCATACAGTGACTTTTATATATGTGTACATATATAAAAATACATATATAAAACAATTAGGCCTCAAGTCCAGCATAAATAAATAATATGGAATTTACAGTGAGAAAATGTCTCTGTAACTGTGACCTGCCAAACAAGGACCAAAAAGGGTAACAGAACAGACCTAACTTTTGAGTAAGTAGACGGTATCTCAAGGAAATCTATAGCAGAGATAGATGACTCCAGATCTCCAGAAACTTATCCAAATTTTATATTAAACTTATCTTAATTTTATATTAAATGATCCTCATAGACTTTTTCAAGTGAGACAAATGAGTTTCTATCTAGAACCCAAGTTGGTGAAAAGTTTTCTGCATGCCTTGGGTGAACCAAAACTAGGATGGTCCAATGCTAGATGGGGGATATTCAGGGCAGGCTGAACATTTTGCAGCATAGTTTCCACACAGTTGGAAGCACAGAGAGTTGTCACCCTTTCCTGCCACAAAGAATATGCAGAATTTCCTACAGTGAGAATGGACAGGGGAGTGGCACTGGGTGACTTTCCAGTTCTCTTGCTCCCAATTCACATCTACCTCAGAAGGCCTACACAGATAGCATTTATGATATTCCCATCGTAAGAACATCCTTCACCTCTCTTTCTGTAAATTTGCTTCTCAGTGTTCCTGCTTTGGTTTCATTTTCCTCCAGTTGTCTAATACTGCATTTGGAACTGTGCTGACAAACCCATTCATAAGCAATTTCTTGTTGAATCTGTGGGGTTTCTACATAGGATGAGCACTTGGACAGCATGTCCTCATTAACTGTATAAGGTCCATAACTTCCCTAATAACTTGGGTGAAACTGAGGTCCTACTGGAATACAAAAGTATGTCTCGTTTCAAGGACATAAAGATGTTCCTTATGCTTTCTCTCAGAGAATACTTGGTAGTAAATATTCCACTTAGTTAGACTTAAAATAGAATAAGGACAGAAAGTTATGACCTAGTAATGATTGTACTGTTTTCCTTGAAAATATGTAAATAAAACCATATTTTCTCAAACTGTGCTTCCAAAATAAACTGTATCTTTTGCTGGTTTTTGCTTGAGCATGGTAGATAAGGTCTGTATCAGGGATGTCCCATCCAAGCCCAAGAAATATCTGTAAGTGCCACAGTTCAGAGGATGTAATTCAGAGTATCTCCATACAGTGTTTTTCTTTTTCCTTATCTTGTGTTGATAAAAATGTCTTTAGAGTGGACAGTCATGGACAAACCCGAGATAGGAAACAGAACATCTTTTTCACTATCATCTGCACCTATTAACCTTGAAAAACACTAGAAAATATTTTTCTAAACTGAATTTCTTACTGCATTTAGAGCTGCTTTGTTCATCCCATCACTAAGAAAGGGCACACAAAACAGAGAAGATATTAATGGAGCAGTTGGCAAAGAACACAACTGAAATATATTTCTATATGAATATTACTTGTAGTCTTCATATATACATAATGGACAAATCTGGAAAGAAATAAATGTTTATTTCAAGACAAAGGAGTATTTTTTTCTGGTGTTTGTTACTTGTGTCCTAAAGCAGTAAGTGCATTTAAAAAAATCTGATTGCTTGCAAGTGCTCTTTTAATAAGCCAGGGGTAAGGAGAAACATATGAGTGGGCAAAAAGAAAAAAAAAAATCTGTTCGTGAAAATACATTAAATTTAATAACATAAGAAAGTTAAATAGAAGAAAAGAAATATTACATCAGTGATACTACGTGCAAAAATCTTGACTTTTCCTTGTTATTTGACATTAACATTTACAACAGTAAAAAGGCAATCATCAAATGGTTTGGGTTAGAAGGGGCCTTAAAGATCATTCAGTTCCAACCCCCCTGCCATGGGCAGGGACACCCTCCACTAGACCAGGTTGCTCAAAGCCTCATCCAGCCTGGCCTTGAAGACAGCCAGGGATGGGGCACCCACAACTTCTTTGGGCAACTTGTTCCAGTGCCTCACCATGAAGAATTTCTTCCTGATATCTAAACTAAATCTCCCTGCTTTCAGTTTAAACCCATTACCCCTTGTCCTGTCACTACAGGCCCTTGTAAAAAGCCTTACCCCCACTTCCTTGTAGGCCCCTTCAGGTACTGGAAGGCTGCAATAAAGTCACCCCAGAGCCTTCTCTTCTCCAGGCTGAACACCCCAGAGCCTTCTCTTCTCCAGGCTGAACAAGTCCAATTTTCTCAGCCTTTCTTCATAGCAGAGGTGCTCCAGCCCTCTGAGCATCTTTGTGGCCTCCTCTGGACTCACTCCAACCAGTCAATATCCTTCTTATGCTGAGGGCTCCACAGCTGGACACAGTACTCCAGGCAGTCTCTCACTAGAGCAGAGTAGAGGGGGAGAATCACCTCCCCCCACCCACTGGCCACACTTCTCTGGATACAGCCCAAGATACAGTTGGCTTTAATGAGCTGCCAGCACACACTGCCAGCTCAAGGTCAGCTTTTTCATTCACCAGTACCCCCAAATCTTTCTCCCCAGGACTGCTCTCAATCCATTTTCTGCTCAGTCTGTATTTGTACTTGGGATTGCCCCAACCCAGGTGCAGATCCTTGCCCTGAGCCTTGTTAACAGGTGCAGATCCTTGCCCTGAGCCTTGTTAACAGGTGCAGGTCCTTGCACTCAGCCTTGTTAACTGCAACACCTCTCTGACTGGCCTGCTAGATTTTTATGCTTGCTCTGCATATAGACGTGCATTTCCTAAAGTATCTGTAACATCCAGGAAAATGAAGAATTTTGTTGGGAATCTCATCTGTTGACAAAGAGGGAAGTACATGTATGGAAAAACAGCACTGTCCTTCACATCTGTTGTACACAATTCATTTTTGAATGGCTTTCAGAAACAGTTTTGTCATCTTAAAACTAGTATCGTGTACCTCACTCAGGAACACTTTCCTGTGTATACAATGTTCTGTGTGTGTACGGGAGATGACAGTCTGATCCCAAAGCTTTGCATCCCTGGAAGATCTGTTGTCAGTGACTGGTAATGATAACTCATCTGCATCTCTTTTCAGGATTGCTTTTGTAACAGCACTGTGAGGCTGTTTTTAAAGGCTTTCCAGTCTGAAGATGAAGACACCTATCTTTGGCAACCCCTGCTTCCTGCTGGCGCACTAACCTAGAAAGCTTCTCAGGAAGACCTTTCACAGCTTTGGCTTTAACTACAGGTGTTGATTTTAGGAAGTCTGGATCTCTTCCCTAGGAAAAGTACCTAAAATAAACGTATATATGTGTACTTTAAGAATCTACATTAGAAATAAAGGGCAAGGCTTCTGCCAATACCAAGAATACATTTTTTACCTCCCAGCATGTTGCTTATCAGCAGACCTCTTCCCTGCTACTTGTTTTGGCTCCCTAATCAGAGTTAGAGGGAACATATCTTCCAATAATTGTGTGTAAGAGATTTATTTTTGTCCTAACTCATTAGCTAATAGAGGGGATGCTAGTCCTAGTAACTCTCATAGGCGGTATGGCCCAGTTAATACTGGGAATTAAATACTACACCTATAAATGCCAGATTCACGGGGAATGTACTTAAAACAGTAAATCTTAATCCTTAACAATAATTATTATTTAAAAAACACAACACATATTAAGCTTTACAGTTTACAGCAGGACTTTCCCCAAGAGTATCAATACTCAACTGATGTATTTCTTTTATGACACCTATAGAATCTGTCTACTCACTATCAAAATATACCATTGGTTTAGCACAGTATTTCTGTTCTTCTTTGCTAACAGAATTTAAATCCCCAGGAGATACAAACCAGAGTTCAGGGTCTTCTTTTCCACTTCAGTTATTAATGGGCGGTTGTCCAAATTAACACTAATTTACTATAAGCTCACTTAATACATCTTATTTTTGGCATTAATATTAGTTTGTGACAATAAAGTAAGGCATAATATAGTACATTCATTTAATTTTGTATTAAAGTAATATAAAACTTTGGAAAAGCAATCACAAAGCTGCTTCAAACGTATCTGTACATGAATACAGAAGTTATTTTAAAATGCTAGCAACTCTGATTTGTTTTATGCACATCTTATATGAAACATACTTAAATTTATTTCAGAGGGAAGGAAGGAAGGATATATCCAACAGTATGAGACCTGTTAGAGCAGTGCATGTTGCAATGATGTAAAAAAAAAATAAACAACCAACCAAAAAAATAAACCCCAAAACCCCCAAACAGCGTGAAATGAGAAAAATATGAGTGTAAATGAAGGACACAAACAGCAATAAAAAACATCCCCAGTTTTCTATACTTAATGTGAAGACCTGCAGGAAAACTGCCTGGGTAGCCAATGTTCTTAAAGGGAAAGCTATGGTATCTGGACAAATCCCGGTCATCGAGTGAGTGATCACACGTGACAATTTTTTTTTTTTTTAATTTTTAGTTTTGTTTGTTTGTGGGTTTTTGGTGTTGTTTGTTTGGGGTTTTTTTGGAGGGGGTGGGGGACAACAATGAGTGGTGTTGTGTGAGTTTTTAAAAATAAATTCAGAGGCCTTTGATGATAGCAATTGAGTCAGGGCATTGGGCATCTCAGCTCTGCCTGGGTTATATTTAAGGAGGTGCCAATGTCTTTCAGTTCTGTCTTCTTCAAATTAACACTGGAACACACGATACTGTACACTGATCGCTAGCAAATAACTTATTTGCATGTTGTAAAATGTTTAATTCCTGTAAACAGGGAGAAGAAACTGTAATGTCTCAGGTACTACTCAATAACAATCCTAAACAATTAGTGATTAACAACTACAAGATTTGCATATGTGGATCTCATACAGATTTCAATAACCATTCGCAGCTCCAGCTGTGACCTGAAAAATAACTTTATGATGAGAACTGAAATAAATTGGAACTGTAGTAATTAGGCATGTGCTTATAAATAGTAACAGCAAAGTTAGCGTACGTTTCTTACTCTGCATTATACACTGCATATTGAAATTACTTAAGGAAAATGTTTCCTGGGATAAACTGTGGGTTTATTTATCATTTAAAAGCAATAGCAAACACTCAATAAGGAATGGCAATATTATGTCTAAGTCCAGAATTACCCTTTGTTAATTTTTGAGAATCAAAAACTGCTGGTGGTGCTTACTTCCACCTCCTGTTCTCCTTTGGAACACACCCTTATCTGATAACCAGTAAGTGAAACTGCTGAACGTCTAGTGCTGTGTTGATTTACATTAGTCACAGGTCTGACAGCAGCTCTAGCATGGAGTAACTGCATTTGCAAGGAGACAAATTCTACTGCCCTCTTATCTCTGTTCACCCACAGTGGCAAGCCCAGTCTGATCTTGCATACTTTTAAACTACAAAATTTTTCATTTCCCATCTTCTGTAGCATCCACAATGAAACATAACTGACTCGCCTGATTTCCTTTCTTATTTGAATTCAAAAGCAAGAAAGAGCAGTAACTTCTGTACGATCACAGAGTCTCACAGCAGACTGACACACAACTCCAGCAGGGAAGTGGTGAGGAGATGGCTTCATCAGAAGAGCAAGACCTGATCAGGTCATCAGCTATCATTGCTGGGGAATTTTTAAAGAAGAACTTCCAGTGGAAATGAGCATTAATCACAGATGTCTTTCCCAGACCTTGTCAGAAGTTTTGTATGATTTTATGCAATCCATGGCTGTATTTTAAGGGTTTCTTTTCACAGTGATTTTTCAAATGTTTTCAATTGATCTAAAAATAAAAGGAATTGCAACATAACAACTGGATACTGCCAAGACTGAGAAAGATAATGGAGATTCAAGAGAATGCATCTTGACTGTCAGGTAAAACGAAGTTATGACTCAAGTTTATACTTGAAATGTAAGTGCAAATTTGATCCAAAGTGTCACATTGGAAATCTGTGATTTATAATGAAATCTGGATGTTTCATTGAAGTTTTGTATGCAGATTTTTTTCTATGAGTTCGCTTCTGCCATAATATTACTGAATCGTTCTCTGGAGAAAAAAAAAATACATAATCAAAATCAATGAAGTTTTAAGACAGATTTTCTTTTATTCTCTTTTGTCTAAAACCTATTTAAACTCATTAATATCACCTAGTCACAGAATTATTTTGTGTGGAAGGGATCTGTCAAGATCATCTAGCCCAAACCCCCAGCTCAAGAAAGGTCAGCTATAACAAGTGGTGCAGGACTGTGTTCAGTTGGGGTTTTAATATCTACAGAGAAATATTTCCAAGCACTTGTATCTAACTGTATACATACAATTATGGTATATATTATGTATACATACAGTGACAAAAACCCCTACATATTTAAGTATGTAAAAAATATTCTCCCTTCTATTCTTACTTATGTGCAGAGAATTTGAAATTCCTCTGACTTAACAAGATGCATTCAGAATGCAGAAATGCATTAACTCCTGTCTAAATTTCTCATACATACCTGTTTTTGAGAGAAGTCATATAAGTTGACTGCCAAAAGTCCTCCAATCCACAAAAATTGATCTCTTAATACTGACACGCCCTTATACTAGAAACAAAGAAATATGAAGCTGCATTTATAGAGTTTTATAAGAATCAGGGGTTTTCAACTTTTGTGTCTGGATAATTCACTGATGTCCAGCACTTGAACCTTCTTTACAAATTGCAGTCCAACCTGTAGTATTGCAGAGAGATGGGGCATCACAGCCATTTGTAGAAATTTTGTGAATATATCTGTATTATACTGGGACAGAGAGCACAGAGATTGCTGACCTAACCACACTGGGGCTGGCACATGCATGCAGTGCAGTGCTAAGAAGTGCTGTCTCAGCTTCCTAAAGAGTCAGAGCCATGTAAACAAGCCATTTCCTGATGTGCCACGCGTTGCCTGTCACCTGGCTTGCACTGAGCACAGTTATCGCAGGAATTTCTGCACCATGCTACATTGCACACTGAAGCAAAACATCCTCCTACACCCCCGCAGTGTGTGAGCTCTGTGATACATGCTGGGTTATCATCCCTTACAGAGTCCCCACTCCCTCATGGTCACTTTTGAAGCCATCTCATTTCTGCAACTGTAAAAAACCCTGTGGAGATGGCGCAGGAAAAAAGTCTTCCCAGAGCCACTCAGTTGATTGCACTGTTGATTTGTAGGACCAATTGCATGCTTAGTATTACACCATTCTTTCTTCCTCTTTGTCTTACACTGCTTGTCTTCCATTATGTTTAATGGTGCAAAAAGACTCAACCTAAATTACTGTAACCGGTTTGAGAGTCACATTGCTCTGAACACAGGGTCTTATTAGAATGAAATAAACTTCTGGTTCTTTTTGTTCACAATCAGTGGGATTAATCTGAGAAAACATAGGCATCTATAATGTAGATTTATGCTTCTGAAATAAATAACTATCTAGCTTTCCTTTATAGTGGATAGGGAGAAACAGGCACTTCTGAGGAGACATCTATCTTATCCTAAAACAGACATTGAAAATAAGTCAGATGAACCGCATCCTGAGTCCCCCTTTCTCTCCCCTGACTAAAAGCTCAAAGCAAACATCCCCATTGCAGACACCTAGTCAGAAGAGACTAATCACACCTTTTCTGTCTGCATCCTATGTCTTTTTTTGCCAGTCTTCCTTCTTCAAAGGAGCACTTTCCCTTACTGTAGCAGTATGACCCAGTAAAGAAACAGACACAACAAGCACAATAAAAAACAATTTATAGCAAATCTCAGTGATTAAACCTTTGAAAAATGTTCTAAGCAGATATTTGCAATTCCTGCTTTAGTGCCATGTTCATCACAATGGATTTGCTTCTGATTATACTCCCTAAGTGTTACACAGATGTCAGTTATGGAACTGAGATCAGCATCAGGACCACAAATTCCACTTCCATTTTGGCTGTCACAGTAACTATAGCTGTGTTAAATTCCTGAAAAAGAAATCTCTTTATTGATGTCCTTAGCTTACAGGCAGCACAGTTTATGTTATTATTCAAAGTCAGAGAACTGTTCTTTTGTATTTTAATAAAAAGAAGTAGGTTAATGTTTTTTACTTTTATTCTAGAATAAATAATGAACCTCACTACTCCAACAGATTTTCAAGAGTTCTTAAGAAAATTGGACACAGAAGTATCCCTCAATATATGGACTAAGTTTGGAAAAATCAATAACAAACAAATCAGAAACTTTTGGCAGAGGCATGATGTGCTGGTTTTGGTTGGGGTAGAGTTAATTTTCTTCATAGCAGCTGGTATGGGGCTGTGTTTTGGATTTGTGCTGAGAACAGTGTTGGTAACACAGGGATGTTTTCGTCACTGCTGAGCAGTGTTTACACAGAGTCAAGTCCTCTTCTGCCTCTCACCCAGCGACTAGACTGGGGATGCACAAGAAGCTGGGAGGGGACAGAGCTGGGACAGCTGACCCTAACCAACTATAGGGATATTCCCTACCATATGACATCATGCTCAGCACATAAAGCTGGGGGAAGAAGAAAGGGGGGGACGTTCAGAGTTATGGCATTTTCTTCCCAAGTAAGCATGACGTGCTGGAGCCCTGCTTTCCTGGAGATGGCTGAACACCTGCCTGCTGACGGGATGTAGTAAATGAATTCCTTGCTTTCTTTGCATACTACAGATTTTAAACAGTCTTTATCTCAACCCATGAGTTTCGTCACTTTTACTCTTGCTATTCTCTCCCCCATTCTGCTGGGAAAGACTGAGTGAGCAGCTGTGTGGTGCTTAGTTGCTGGCTGAAGTTAAACCAGAACACGTGGAAAAATACTATTCTCTTTTTCTCATAATAATTGTATTAAATTAATTTTTAATAGGTATTTCAATTTATTCAATGTTTATCTATGTTTCACTTCCTAAACACTTGACTTAAATCTATCTATTGCCTGCAATACGAGTACTTGCATTTCAATACACACTGTATATTTGTAGTGAACTGACTTTTCCTCTACAGGCAGTGTTGTGGTATCTTTAAAGCAAAGTCTATAAACCATGAAGTATCTGTGTGATGTTCCAAAAGACTGAAAAAACAGACCCATCGGAAGCAATGATCCCTCTAAGGAGTTAATGCATTTATATGTTATGACTTTTATAAGGACAAAAGTAACAAAACAAGATACAAAGGAGGTTATTTCAAAAATGCAACAGCTGTGGTTGTGTGTGTGTAAGATATACTCCAAAAAAACCAGCCACGAGAAATCATTGTAGCTAGAACTTTCAAAGATACAGAAAGAAAGAAAACAAGATATAGATTCTTCTGACATTTTCAAAGCCTGGTCACCTCATGTTTGGAATGATAAACATTCAGATGTATGATTTGTGTTGTAATGTTTTTGAACTAAAGCTTTTGAATCTGAGTGCCAAAGATACTGCATTGACCTATGTCATGTCTAATACTGATTAAAGGTTGTACAAATAGACTCTGAATCTAACAGCAAGATATCTATTGACATTTTCTAATACGGACGGCAGTCCTGCCAGCTCTGCTGTTATGTCTCACAAACTAAAGAAAGGTCAGTGCCAGTGGGTGTTTCACCTTCATAAGCAGCCGTATGAGTGATTCAGCAGCTGACACTTCAGTATGACTCAGCCCTGAACCAGACCCCAGCACGCTCCTAAATTGAACTCGTCTATGTGAAACACCATTTGCAGATGTAAAACTGGACTCATCATACACAGCTGAGAGTCACGTGACACTTCTTCTAAGTCTTTTAGGGGAGTGGTGTGAATAGAGAAACCGTAGACCAGCATGTGCATGCTCTGTTTTAGGGGAATACCCAGGACAGCTAAATGTATTCCTTTAGAGCTGCCACAGCACCTCTTTTTACCTATATGCTAATCCTAAAGGAGTCGATATGCTTACTGGCTTGTTAGGCGTCATTTTGACGAGAGCAGGAGAACACAGCATATAAACAATCCCCGTCCACAGACATGAGAAGATAGACTTTGGGATCATTCCACAGAAGACTCTTATTATCACCTTTACTCATATGCCATGAGGCATACGAAATACTAAATTAGAGCTTCATCATAAATCCCTTGTTGGCATTACTGATAATTGTTCACACGTGTGTTTGTAGGGTTAAAACTGATCGGATTTGGTCTCAGTCTCAACATGATCCTATATTTCTGGGCAACAAAAAATGGTATTTTGAACTTAGGAGACAGTGAAAAATTTGTAATCAAACTCTAACATGATAGATTGACCTAGCCATGCTTATACCAAAAAAAAAAATTTACACATAAATTAAACTAATTATTTACAAATAAAAGCTGCAGAACCTGTTCAGTTATTCAAGTTCACTGTTGACTGTTGCTAAAGTTTTTTCAAGGCCTATGTTTCAGGGAATTATTGGAACTTTCCAGTAACTTCTAGTTTGTAAAGTGTAAGTATTGATACTTAATTCGTCCTATCCATTGTAATCAATTCAAGTATGTATATTTGTATTTTGCCTAGTGGAAACCTGGCCTTCATTGAGGCCTTTAGGTTCATATGGAACACAGCAATATCTTCAGTATAAACAGAATTCTAAACCAAATGCTGACATTGTAATACATTCATAACTTCCTGGGAATTGGTAAAATCTCTTTCTTTTTCACTTCTCCCTTATTAAGTCCCATTTCTTGCACTTCTGCTAAAAACTTCTTCCCAGCCCAGCAGAGCACCTCTCCTTCTCTCTGTATCCTCAAACACCTATGGGATTAAAGGATGCCATACAGTTTAAGATGCTGTTCAGAATGATGGAACATGTGCTTTTCCCTGTTTGCACTCCTATACCCCTAGACTACTCAAAAAACTGTGAATAAACCGAAGCCATTAAAAAAAAAAAAAAGAAAAGGTGGCATAATCATTTCTTTTATGCATTTAGCCTTTGTGTGTTCACATCTAAACCTTCTTTTTTCCTTTTGTGCGAAGAGTAAATCTGTATTTGACCTCAGACCTTTCTGAAAATTGAGCTGACCTGGAATCATAGGTAGGTAAAGCACAGTAATAATAAAAGTTGAAAATCAATACACTGTTTTACAGGGTCATGCTGCAGTCATTTCGGTTTCAATGATGAAATGATATTTGGATTTTGTAAGATTTCTTTCCATTGCCAATTAACTTCATAGCATCCTTGTGTCCGAGCTGAAAATGTTCTTGACAGTGACTTTGTTTCATCCCAGCTTTTAAAATTTATGTCAACCTAACAGTTACCAAATAACATTCTAATACAGAAATATTCTACATAACAAACTAATTGTTCAGTATAAACAACGGGAAATCTGTTCCAGTTATGCTACATTAAGTTAGAGTAATAAAAAGATAATATCATATGTTATGTAATACATACTGTTTATTATTTAAGCCTTTTGCTGATTCCTGCATGTCAAATGAATATCTTGGAATAGCTTGCTGAAGAGAAAATGTGAAAAATAAAACATATTCTCAGACAAAACCACAGTAATTTGAAAACGCCCCCTGAAATAGGGAGTGCTATCCTCACTGTGTGCCACGCGTGAGTAAACAAGGCAAGGTGAGGAGGGTATTAATGTAGTCTCACTCTTAAATATCTATCAAGCAGGACCCTATCAAAAACCTTCAAAACCACACTGCAATTTTCTAGCAGGATACAAACTTAGGATTCACAGTCAGTCAATCTGCATAGTTGTTAGACTTTACAACCACTTCCAGCCTCTTTATTTTCACTGCTACAGATAGAAATGCTGAAGTGCCTTGTGGACCATAAAGACTTTTCTTGCTGCAATGTCCCACAAGATTTGAAAAACTTTTTGCTGTTGTACATAATGCATTTCTCCCCTTGTTTTTGTCACCTTTTTAATATGTGAAGTTCATAGTGCGTTGAATTTTCCCAATTATTCAGTATAGGACAAAATTTATGCCTACAGAATTTATGAGTACAAGTCTAGATTGAGTACTTGTTTCAGTGTTCTGTCAATAGTGATTTTTTTTTTTGTAAAACCTGCACTGTATTCTTTCATTTTCAATATCAAGGTTATGTTAGTGATTAAGTATATTGATCCTATATTCCTAGCAAATGAAAGCAGAGCTTTTTATTCTGTCTTATTGTTTCTTCAGGATTTTAAACAAATACGTGACATAAAAACTAGTCTGCAAACAACATTCTATAGCTTTATATTTTAGACTCTATGTTTGTTCATACTTCCTTTTTTAATTGATGTCCAACATTTTTGGGGGTTTTTTTGGTTCTTTTTCCTCCCCGAGGACAGAAACTAAGGATTCCATTCAAGCCACATTGTATCACACCATTGGTAAGATCAGTACTATGAATAAAATGGATTCTATTAAATCAGGTATAAAATCTAGTTATTATAATGATTAATTAATAAACTCATTCACCCAGAAAAGTGACTTAATAAAAATGAATGGCTGTGACAATCTAGGATTTCCCTTCAAGTGCACATGGGCAAGTAAGTCAGAGAAAAATATCCACGAAGACAAATTAAAGCTTGCCTTTTCACTATTTTATTTTCTGCAACTCACTTGTGCAACAGCAAGATAAGAATGAAAAGACTTTACCCTGGTTTCAGCATCCAGATAACCATTGCTCACTGGTATTTTGTATAAAATTTTAACGTTGACGTGAGTCTTGCCTTCATTAATCATCCCATTCATTAAGCAGAAACAGGCAATTCTAAACCAATATTTTTTGTCCTTTTTCCAACCACCTTTAATTAACTATGGTTAGAACTGGTGGCAGAAATTGTACCTGATGATGAAAAGGAATACTTCACATGTTCTCTGTTACAGAAAATAATTTTCCAGATTACTAGCACTTGAAAACATGCCCCCTTTTTAAGCTTTATTTTGCAGGAAAAGGTGCTATCTTCAAATTTATTTTATCTAAAATAATATGAACTTTCGATCTTCATTTGTTTAAACTACCAAAAAACCAAACCCCACTCCCACATTCTACTGTCATTTTTATTCCAATCCCATGCTTCATCTCAGTAGGCAGTGAGGATTTAAATAAGTCAGATGAAACCTCAGCAGTGGAAAGAAATGAATGAGAGGCAAGTAAAAAGTATTTTAAAAGAACTCTGTAGCACAGTAGTGAAATGGCTTTGGTAAGAGGTTTAAGGGTCTTTTTTAATAGGGAACAGTCAAAACTGCTTCAGTTTCTCCTTGGGACTCTGTGTAATTTTGAGGCTTTACCACAGGCTGAATAAGCTTAGTAATTCTTAGTACTCAATGTGCCTAGTTTTGAAAGGACCTGGTTCTTTTGTATGTTAGGATCGATAGTTCTTCAGTGTCTCCAAACACTGAACTTCAATAAAATTGATCTGACTTGCTCCACCATTGGACAGCCCTCAATATCTTTCTACTAATATTATGAGTGTTACTCTAAAATCTGACAGGGAAATCAGTTTCACAAAAGCCATCCAAAAGCAGTGTGGGTTTTGAATTCCTTTTCAACCTTTCTGAGTCTTCTCTTTCATGACTTCTAACGGCCACATTTCCTGATCCAGCAAATTTTGGCTATGGCTTCATAAACTGCCTACATGCAGTACATATTTAGTGATATCTACACTCAGAAATAAGGAAACTGTTAGTATATCAGATTCCCTTGCATTATTTTTTTTTTTTTTAATGTTACCTCTGTCATAAGCTGAAATTTCAGTCTAGTGTTACATAGATTTCCATATCATACAATAGAAATAAGTAAATCCATTATTTTGTCATTTAAATTGTCAAGCAAAAATTGAGTCTATTGACTATGGTTTGAAAACTTATTTTAATATGTCCTCTGTTTATTTGCTTCCCACAAATTGGTTTATTGAATCAAAATCTTGTAAGTCATTTGATAAGTATCACAGTATATAACGATTTCTATTGTTCTGTAACTTATTGTCAATATGAAATTCAAATGTCAAGTCTATAAACTTGGAGATGCAGTCAGTTACAAAAGCCAGTATTCCCCATCTTCTAATCTGAATGGCAAAAACTAAATGCAGATTAGTTCTTCGTGTAGACTTGCAAGGAAGCTATGAATTTGCTGTGTACAGACACTGTCCCCACTTGTCCACAATGCTGGAATATAAAATGGAGTTTATCCTTACACTGAGTTTATGAAACCAACACCTGATCATTTATACCTTATATTCACCCTCATAACTGCTTATGTTAATAGTAAAAGTGCATCTGACATTTTTTAAATTAAGTGAACTCATTTTGTCACTCTTATTGAGATTCTATAAAAAATGAATTACCTTTTTTTTGTGTGGTGTTTTTAATCTCAGGCCATCACAGGATATTAATATTTCTGTCATCACTTCAGAACAAACAGTTGAGAGCACCAGTAAAAAAGGTGCTTCATAGGTGTCACTAAAGGCAAAATACGGAGGCTATGAAGTCGCACAGGTGACACCACACACATAATCTGAGCTGTACTGTCAATGGCATATGAACAGGAAGCTTCTTAGTTTCACTTTCTAACCACACCAAAATTGATGGAATAGGCAATTAGTGGAGTAAATTATCATTTTACTGTTAAAGAGACTATTTTTGAAGTGGATGTTACCAAGCAAACATGGAAGCAACTCTGACATCATGCACAAACTTAATTCCTCAAAACAAACCTGTAGTCTGACACCTGATCTTGAGATAATTTACCTGATTTCTCTCCACCCCTTGCGAAGAATTTCTGTAAATATGGTTATGGAAGGAAAAGAAAACCCTCTTAGATTCTGGACTTATCACTGCAACTTACAAAGAGGAAATACAACTGTTCTAACACAAAATATTGTCAAAGTATTTATCCACAGACTGCCTCTTCCAAAAGCATGCATTCGAAATGACATTGATTCATCTGCAAATAATAGGAACAATTTTTCACCTCTTAACACTAGTTCCAAGACAATTCAGGGAATTTTCAAGAGCAGAGAAGACCCTGGTAGATATGTAGCTGTTCAAAATACACAAATAAAATGGTACAGGAAATCAGCTTCAATATTAAATGTAGCATTGGTGTAGACTGTCCATGTCAGTAAGTCACAAAGGATTAGATCTATTACTCTAACTACATAGCAGTGTCTCATACTGCCCCGCCACATGAAAAAAATCAGTAATCTGTGGCAAATGTAGCTACAGAGTAGGTCATCCATGAAAATAAGAGATTTCTGTGTGAAAGTTTAACCCATCATATACAATCTATTTAAGAGAAATCAGGACAAGATGACATGTATAATGAATTATTCTTTATATTTTCTAGCAGATAAAAAGGTCATAGAAATCTGTTCTGTCTGAGGAAAAATGTTGATTCATTTTTACAGCAAGTGGCAGTCCATTTTTACATGACTATAAAATACTGAAATAATCAAGTCACAGTTTCCCTTTATGTACTGTCATAAATGCACATCAATTTTCACTTAACATGTGAAGAAGAAATTGCTATGTTTACAGCAAAATAACAGTTTGAGGGACAGACACAGTTGCATAGGAAAAGGCTGTAGGTTTTGATGGTATTTTTACATTCCTGGTTTGGACAGTAATTTTTCTTTTCCTTCATGGACTGCAAAGGGGGGAAGCACCCTTCCTATTTAATTTTCAACTTAGAAATAATTAGAATTTCTTTAGGTTGTGGGAAAACCCAAAAATTTCATGTAGCCTTAAAGGTCCATGTATCATAATGCAGTTGTCACACTTACAATGAGGAAAATGTTACACGTTACATTTACTTAAATCACCAAAAACTGATTGTTCTAAAATAAAAATCATAGTATTTTGCTTGTTTGTTTTCCAATAAAAATAACATTTATATACCTTTAAAATAAAGCATCATAATCTTTCCCAATTCTTACACCTTTTTCATTTGGTTGAAACTATTCAATAAATTTTACTCACTTGTTTTCCCCTGAGTTTGCTATTGGTGAAAAAACATTGCATTCCCCAATAGTCTTCACACTGAGTGCTATTAAGACAAACTTATTAAGCAGAACAAGTTAATCACAGAACATGCAAAGCATATTTTGTAACTCTGGATGAAAGATGCTCAGTGTTCAGGCTGTCAACTTGAACAATGGAAAGTGAGATTTTGTGCAATGTGACAGCTCCATTCTGCAGTGTCTCAGGGATTGCTTCTCCTGTGAGAAGCTTCAAGAGAAGCTCCCCTGGCTCCAAGTCAGACCCAAGTCTGGTCATGGTCAAGCCAGTCAGTGTCTCTGCAAATTAACATATTTACAAGGGGAAAACATAGAAAGAGAAGCGGCAGTGGAAAACAGAGTGGAAAGAATCAGCATGGAGAAAGGAGTGGGATGTGAGACACAACCAGGCAGACACCAAAAGTCAGTGCATAAAGCAGGAAAGAGATGGCCAGAGTAGACGTTCCCCTGCAGACTATGGTGAGGCAGGCTGTGCCCTGGAGCCATGGAGGGTCACGGCGGAGCAGAGACCCCCCTGCAGCCCAGGGAGGGCCCCACGCCGGAGCAGGCAGCTGTGCCCGAAGAAGTCCATGACTCTCTGGCAAGCCCACGCTGGAGCTGTCCACGCCTGAAGGACCACACGCCCATGAAAGGGGCACACACCAGAGCAGTAGGAGAAAACTGCATGGTATGGGAAGGACTTACGTGGAAGAAGTTCGTGGAGGACTGTCTCCCGTGGGAGGGACCCTACACTGGAGCAGGGGAGGAGTGTGAGGAGTTCTCCCCCTCCTGAGGAGGAATGAACATTAGAGACATCTTACGAACTGGATGGGAAACCCCCACCTCCGTGTGCTCTCATTGTCTCTCATCATCTTATTCTGATTTTGATTGGTAACTTATTAAATGGATTTTTCTTCCCCAAGTCAAATCTGTTTTGCCCGTGACCGTAATGGGTGAGTGATCCCTCCCTGTCCTTGTCTCAGGCCCTGAACTTTTCCTTGTATTTTGTCCTGCCTATATCACTGGGAGGGGGAATAAACAAGCAGCTGCGTGGTCTTTTGTTCCAGTTGGACCTAAACCATGACAATCATTTAATTAGTTGATTTCATATTCACTCCTGTGGGGAGACATTGTTTTCAAACTTCAAAGATAGTTGATGTTTTGAATCTGCTAAATTTTCTTTGAAACTTCTAAATTGTATAAATTATATCAGTGACCCAAAGATTGCTGGCATCCTGGATCCATTTCCACCTTCCTCCCTGGGAGTAAAATTCACTCCCTAACCTTAAGAAAAATTATTATTATGTATAGCAAAAATTGGAACTCTGGGATTATTACTAGAATAATAATTGTGCTTCCCTTCAGTTATTCTTTGATACAGGCTGTAGTCTTGCTGTGTCATCTCCAAAGTAATTTTTCATTATAGAAATGACCTTAAAATCCCAACAAAATTTTTTAAAGAAACCATTGCTACTCACTTTTCATCTAGACCATTTTTTACCTCATATGCCTGCAGTCACTTTGTTACTGAAATTATCTTAGCAGCATAACACAGGTTGTCCTCTTTAGTTTCTTTCTTCCTTCTTCCCAGAAAATGATCTATTAATTCTTTACATACACTGTAATGTGTTATTTGAGGCTTGGAACGCATACAGTTTATGAAGCTGTCATATGTAGTTTAACTTCATTTTGTTGTATTTAAATAATTTCTGAAATCAGAATCCAAACAACATTAAAATGTATATTTGATCTTACTTTCATAAGATCAAATATTCTTGGGTTCAGCTTGTACTGTTCGAAGATATTTGAACTTGATAAAATAAGGACACATTCTTTCAAAGCTGAAAGGGAAAAAAAAGCACAGGTACTTCAAGAAAAAAAAAAAAGCACAGGTACTTCAAGATATTTAATAACCAGTAGGAAAGAACAAGCCCTGTTAATATAATGCTGTGAAATGGATTCTGGTACAAATAAAAAATGCTAAGTACAGACAAGCAATTTAATTGGGAATAAAGAAAAACAATGTCTAGTTATCTGAGTTTTTGGTTTTTGGGGGGGTTTGTTTTTGTTTTGTTGTTGTTGTTGTTGTTGTTTTTTAAGGCTATTTTTAAAATCTGTATTTACCAAAAAGAAAATGACAAAGTGAGACAGAGTGAATTTTCCAAACAAGAGACCTTGCTTGCATTATTTTGGACATCTGAATACACAAAGAGAGTCTGTATCTCTTAGGAGAAACAATTTGCTTAAATTTGTTGTTGTTGTAGTGGAAATAACGCATCATGTTTCAGTCACGTTAATTGTATTGTCCCACATTCAGCAATTTTGTGTTCATACACTTAACTCTAAACACATAAATAGTCCCACTAAAAGCCCAGTGAATGACTGATGTTCTTGAAGTCAAACTTCTGAGCTATGCAGTTATTTTGTTTCACTAGGAATTCACAACAGGAATTTCTAGTAAATTCATTTCTGTAAGTAGTTCCATTTTTATAATGGAGAAACACATGAAGTATATTTCTTGTTCCACAAAAATCTATCTCGTATAGTATCATGAAAAAATGCTACTTACATAAAATTAAATAACTGCATATTCATTTAAAAGATACCAAGTAGCAGAATGGAATTAACAAAAAAAGATATAACATCCATAGTTCCAGATCACAAAAGTACTGCAGCACAAGTGTCATTGATATAAATGCTTAACTGCTTAATTTGATCTAATATGTGATCGATCTAAAGGCTACAGCACACAATTAAGTTAAACACATACTTGCGCATTCTCTAATGCTATAATTATCTGCATATGTACTTTATGAAAAAAGAATTGTTTTGATTGAAATTTGAATAACTTTAACACAACCCTCCTCCCCGAAAAGTTTTATTATATACATCACTTGAGTAGAGTGTTTCCTGCTTGATGTACATGAAGACAATCTTCCCAATCCCTCAGACATAAATTTAGCCCCTGAGCATGGGGTAACCTCTCTTGAGTCCATAAGTTTGTTGAATTCAAGTAGTTCCTGCATATAAACTTACGAGATCTATTTCCTAAAGATGATAATAATGGCAGGAGTGGGGAGAGGAAGGGAGTTGAAGAACATAAGCTGGTAGCAATAGCATAGCTGTTCTTTGGAGATACAGTGCAATTCAGTAGCATCCCATAATACGGGTGGGCCAGGGACTGGGATGGAAGGGAAAAGCCATCTGCAGTCTGTTCCACTGAATTTCTTATGTAAAGACTCAAACCCCACAGACCTTTCCACTGAATACCGTTTTACTGAATTGTTTGGAAGAAAATTGCACTTGAAGGCACTTCACCGAGGACTTTCCTTTAGACAATATGCATCAAAGCCATTATGGTATTGTGAGGCTCAGCTGCAGTCAACAGACCTAAGTACTTTTGAGTCTTATCAATTTATGGTTAACGTTAATGAATTTGAGTCATTTCCCTGGTGATGGTACTACGGGAGACTGTGAGAGAGCTGAAAGGAACCGTATTTTAGAAAAGTGACTAAATAAAAAACTTAAGGAACTGGGGGAGGTCCATCTGACAAAGGGAATCTGTTCCAGACATAAAACACCATGCAGAGAAGTAGACATGAAGTACTTGCCATGAAGCAGGTTAGGGAGGAGGATGACTAGTCATGCAGCTTATCGGTAGTGATGTGGGAAGCACGCAATGAAACTGGATGACATGGGGCAGAGGCAGGCAGTTAGGGGAGTGGCTGGTATTTGTTGGATGTTTAAAATGAGGACCAAATGACAAAAAGAAGGGGAAAGTTAATAACTTTCCTAAGTAGAAGTTCAAGCATAGTTGCTGTTTCCTTGCAATGTATTGTGCTTTTCCAGCCCACTTTTTTCTTTCACCTAAGATAAACCAATGTGACACACAGAGTACAAAAACAAACAGACAAACAAAAAATGCTTGAAGACTGTTGCTTTTTGTCATTTTAACATTCTCTTCCTCTAAGGTAAAGATATCAGAAAGGTTTTACTTTACTGGTTACTTTACTGTTACTGGAAAATAAGAACAAATACTTATTCAGAACAAAACTTTCTCTGGATATCAGAGGCATAAATTGAATGGAGTTTTTCTCATGTAATAGATATTGTTAATCATTTAAAAATATTCATCTTCAAAACACATTGTACAAAACTACTATGACATGCTATAAACAACTTAATGTCAAGAGATACTTGAATGTAAGCGTTGAACAAAAGTTTATTCTTCATTGCGTACCTCTCCTCTCTTGTTAAGAATTGCTGGCTACATTTTTATCAATGACAGCCAGCACCCATTGCTGTGAATCAAGACACACTGACACAGCTGAAACACAGACAGTTAAAGATGAGGTGAAATTAGATTATTTTGGTGTACCACAGACCAACTAAGGCTAGCAGGATGAATCTTTATTTTAGCTTCTCAATATTCACTGATCAATTAAGTGCTCTTTCTCAGGTCACTGATTGAAAATTGATATTATTGCCAGATCTACTTCCCTATTTCCCTAATGTTACCTTTGCTGCATTGTTACAAAGCTAGTGTGTATGTACACCTATAAATATATATGAACACCTATATATATATTCCTGATGATGAACTAATTTTAAAAAAATCTAAATTTTGTAAGGTTTTGTGATGTAATGTAAAAGTCTACTCAGTTCAATAAATGGCTTCCACGTTCTTCATTGGTCTTCAGGTCAGACATCAAGATTTACCTTCACAATTTCAAAACATCCAATTTTTCTACATGATGGAAAGATACCTGGGCTATGGGGACAGCCCCATCCCTGGCTGTCTTCAAGGCGAGGCTGGAGGAAGCTTTGAGCAACGTGGTCTAGTGGAGGGTGTCCCTGCCCATGGCAGGGGGGTTGGAACTAGATGATCTTTAAGGTCCCTTCCAACCTTCACCATCCTTTGATTCTATGATTCTATACTAGCCATGACTTTTTTTTTTTTTTTAATTTCCTTAGATCACTTGTATTCTGCGGAGTGGAGAAGCACCCAATTTAATCATTCCCATCATTTGTAGAGAGTTAAAAGGAAAAAAGGAATTAATTTTTCTGTTTTGGTCCATATTCGTTCACAAAGATTTTAGTGATTCTGGTGCATCACTGGATTTTTCCCAAACAGCAGTAAATGACTTTTTTTTACTAGCACGTACTTGTTATAAGACATAGCTCTATCTGTTAAATTTTGTCAAGATTTACTGTTATAGTGATTTATGACATAACATAACTCAGAACATGACATGGTGATAGATGTGGAAGCTATGGTGTAACAAGACATCCATTCAGCTCATTTATCAGAGAATTTATAGGTGGTTTCTTTTGTTTGCAAAGCAAATAACAGAATAATAAATGGTGAACAGCAAAATTATTCCGCCTTCCTTGAACCTTGCTCAATAAAATGTCATTGTGCATTCCATAGGCAGTTTCCCACTCCTTTTCAAACTAACACTGTATCAGGCAACATGAGATTATTTAATGTACCATGGCTGCACACTGAACATATATAGGCAAGTATATGACCCTTGCATGATAGAGAAATTGCTAATTATGTCACTTTACCCCATAATTTGGCAAGCACAGTGAAATGGTGGAAGCACAGTTTTATGATGGAAAGCTCATGGATTACCACTGTTAGATGGCAGGCTGTGTGGATTTCTTAAAATGTTTTATTTATCATCTGTGTGATAAATACTTTACTGGGGCAGGAACACCTGATTATCAACTGACTCATTCTGGCAACTCACTGAAATGCCTTTTGCTCACCAGGGTACAAATCTTAACATTTTGAATTTTTTTTTACAAAAGAAAGTATTATCTGACTGCCATGTCTCTCTCTAATTAGTGTTTGTGTTTGTAATAGGCTTGGCCAGCAGCAACTGTTTTAATTTTTTTTCTTACAATAATAACCAAGCTTTGCACCATTTCTCTTTCAATTCAGTAAGGGTCATGAGACCAGTTATTACAATTTTTTCTTCATTTTTAGAAAGTTGTCAAATTTCAGAGGAAAAATCCATCATAAAGAGTCTTTTTTGATCAAAATCTACTTGAGTTGTTACTTCTTCGAGCCTTTTACTATTAAAATGTAGTGTGAAAAAGCTGAAAGTAATAGAGTATAGCCAGTAAAATATCTACAAGATACAGAAACATTTTCACTGAAGACCTATAAAATGTTTCCACACAGAGTATAATAGCTAGCTTTCTTACATCTCAATCAACATTTAGCTATTAATAAGGTCTCACTGCCAAGAGTTAAATAGAAGATGTAAGCTAACCAGGAAAAACTATGCAGGAAAAAAAATTCCTGTTAAACTAGACATTGAATAACAATGTCAAAAGATGAGTTAGAATAGTTTCACGCCTAATGGGCTTGAGTAAGAATACAATGAAATACCAATATGAATTCCATTTAGACTAAATCTTACAAAAATGAGAAAGTGAATGGCATTAAAAATATTAAATTGCATAGGAGCCAGCCTGAATTTTTAGTCAGGAAGAGATATATAACAGATTTCAATTTTAATATCATATACACAAGTCCCTGTATAATCAACCGGACTCATTATGATTATACTTCAGAGTTATTGTGTTGCTTAGATCAAATTAATTGATTAACTCCACCATGAAGATGAGATATAAATTGCTAAATGAGTGGGGCACTGCCTGTTCCCTAACCCTCCTGCAACTGGGAAGGGTTTTAAAGATGATTTCTACAGAATGTAATCAAATTCAGCTTTGTTAAGGCAGGACAAAGCAAGCCTAGGCAGTGATTAATTGGGAACAATTCTATTAATTAGATTCTATGGCGTCTGTTGTGAGGTCATTTATGGCTGGATTTTTATTGGTTCTAGGATACACCACCTCCTGCACAGTTTTGAATGCTCAGCACTTCCAAAAATAATATTAATGATTGTAATTGCAAAGTTGCTGGCTCATTTTCTCATTTTTTCAATGCCAAGAGTACACATGCTTTTTTGAAAGCTGTCTAGTGCTTTTGTTATTTTTCACTACTTCTTATCACGTAAGGAACTAAAAAGAAACCAGTGAAGTGATCAGAATATTTCCCACTTTTCCATATAGTACATGGTTAATTTATAGACACTCATTGCTCACCATGTCATATACAGCTAAATTAAAAAAAAAAATAATCATGTTGAAAAAAACCATCATGTATTGTTAAACATAAAACATAGAAACAAACTCTTGTTCAAGTAGTCCCTAAGTCACAGCTGCTCAGAAAGTGATTATATAAGTCTGCATGTCCTATTAGATATTTTTCTGCATAACTGTTTTTATGTGATTACAGCATATCCAAAAAAAACCAAAAAACAACAACAACAAAAAAAACCCCACAGTTGTACACACCCAATTCATATGGTTTTGCTCACCCCCCCAATTTTAGAGCTGAGGTATATTGTACAAATTTTTTCCATATTGTATCTTAGAAATTTACATAGGGCATAGGATGGGATAAAGCAGGTTTCTCACTTTTCCCAGAAAAGGACTAGTTGGGCAGCTCCTGTTTCTCTGTCACATCCCAGACAGCAATTAGTCCTCAAAAAGGAGTCAACTTTAACAATCTTTTCCTCCTCCAGAACTCAAAAGTGTTAATGTACTTTCCACCTCTGCCTCCAGAATGTTACCTCTTAAAAGTGTAATTGTTCCTGATTAAAAAAATCCACAATACTTCAGATATCTGAGTACTCAGTGCCCTTTCACACCTGAATTTCTGACATTATGTTACACCTGCTGTATTCCAAAACTCTGATTTGTGTCTGGCCAGAGATTTCTTGACACATTGCTTCCGAAGGCATTTTTTTAGTGCATTAAATTGTTTAGCACTTACATTGTACTATTTAGTGGGTATCTACACATAATAAGTTTCTGTTCAGTGTCTTGTTTGCACTTAAATTGCTCTTGTATAGGAAATAAATGGCATGTTTTACTCTCACATCAAGGATAGCACTGGTCAACAACAGAAATTTAGGAAGAAGTAGAATGTGGGGTATTTTGGATAAAATAGAATAGAACAGGAACCATGAAATCCACATATATATATTCTCTACCTCAAAATGCCCCCATATCAATTTTCCTTTCATCCACATGGGGTCTTTAGAAATATTGCCAATCCTTACTTGGTTACTTAACTTTGTGATAAAAAGCTTGGTAGCTAAAATCCAGTGGTATATCTCACATGGGGAATTTTTTGCTAGACTGAATCCTTATGACTCCCTGATAAGACTAAAGAGTGCATGTTACAAAGGTGTCTGTAACCTGCTTGACCTAATCCTTGTAGAGAGCTATTGAGAGCAGGAGCTTAATCATCACTAGAAGTCATTCTGTGAATCATCCTTACTCTCTCCGTTTACTCTCATAAGGCTCTAAGCTAAAGCTAGCCTTGGTGCAATGCTGCTTCAGAAACAGATTTTTATATTAAAATATTACTATGGAATCTGAAAAAAAAAATCTGGTTATTCTGTATGAAGCTAAAGAGTCTGAGGGAGGCACAAAAACAAATTAATAGTCAAATTTTCTCCTATGTCCTCCTCTTCACCACTCCCCAGAAAAAAAAAATTCTGACATTATGTCTAAGGTCAGTGGTTTAGCCAATGAACCCCAATTAGGCCTAGGGATGATCATCTGGGGCAGACTTTGAAAAGGTCCAGGCAGTGATGCCATCTATGATGCAGTCTGGTGAAGCTGTGTTCACTATGGACATCAGGACATGCCTAATGCCTGTCCCACCCTGATATAAATGTTGAGTGGCATAACAGAGAATTGATTTACAGTTACCCTTACAGATTCTTTTGTCTCATGTTATTGTTTGTGCGTGGGGATGAGAAAAAAACCCCACACATTATCCCATTATCCCTAGTTTGGTTTCTATGCTCTTGTTTACAAGACACTGACTTATGCAGTCTGCAGAGAAACACTGACGGGACTTAGGCAACAAATCAGAACCAATAAATAGAGAATAATGAGCAAAGTTGTCTTTGAAGCAAAATTTTTAGAAGTTATAATTGGTAGGGAAAGTTTAAAAAGTCTTCATTTT
This sequence comes from Rhynochetos jubatus, assembly GCA_027574665.1. Classification (NCBI taxonomy): domain Eukaryota; kingdom Metazoa; phylum Chordata; class Aves; order Eurypygiformes; family Rhynochetidae; genus Rhynochetos; species Rhynochetos jubatus. Next base: position 19,469,938 of record CM050652.1, read on the forward strand.
CTTGCTAAACAACTTGCAACAGATTATTCATTATTATATCAGCCCCTAACTACAGTTGGAACCTATGTCTGCTGGAAAATTATATTGGGAGACTTATACCACATTAAAATATCCTTTCGTTCCTATAGGCATTCATCTTCTTTGCTTTACTAAAAGAAATTCACAGCAAATTACTCTCATTTAAATTCCCAAAAGGCTACCTTGCAGATAGTGTATCTGCTCAAAATCATCACAAAACTACTTTGAGCCAGGATGACTTTTATTGTGTCAGGCAAGCTGTAGTGATTAGCAATCCTGTGCTATCCTGACAGTCAGGGACTTGGTATTAGTTACTCATTTTTTCATCATATTCTGCCTAAATTACAGCAGTCCAACAGAACTAATCATGGAGCTGGCAAACTCTAGAAAACCTCACCTACAAGCTCTCTCCTCAACAGAGACTAGCACAAGCACAACAAATCCATTCTCTATTTTTCACATTCAAAAAGGAGGTTGAGTTCAGTTAAAAATCTCTATTCTTATTCATATGAGTAATTTCATTCTCACTCATGAGTGGTATATGTTCATACTTTCAAAAAAACAACTCATCTGACATCTCAGGATTCAGCTTTTCACCGATAAACTTGCAATTCCATTACAAAGGAACTTTTGGTTGGAAATATACAATTAATTCTTCGCGAGACAGATTACTTCAGTGTGAAATGCAAATAGAGATGAGTTGATTACATCCTTATTTATTTGAAACAGAATAATGTAATTCTATAGGCGATCTTTAAAAATTAAACAACTTTGAGGAATGCAAAATCACTGATGAGATAGATAATCTGTAAGCATCTACTCAGCTTGCATACTTCAGCTTGCAACAATTTAATCTCATTCACATGTTGCTGAACCTGAACCACTAGCCTTATGGGGTAGACATTATTAGCTCTGTTGTAATCATGCAAAAATATATGTGGCGTGCTTCTGAATTTGAGTGGTAAACTGACCCTGTACTTGGTGTGTTTTCTCCCATGCAGGTCCAATTTTACACTTACTGGGAAATACAAAAAACTGTCTTATCCACTTCCTTCCTTCTCTTAACTAGCTCTCTTTAACGTGGCTGCAGTGTATGCATTTTTTAAAGGCCTAAATAAAACCGTGGATTAATAAGATACCTCACACAAAGCTCCAGAGATGCTCTGGACACTATGAAACAGAAAGTGAAGAGGTAACATTTATTAGCTGCATCACTTAATGAACTGCCAGATTGTTCTCATACTTTTGACAGCAAAGTTAGCATTCAAAAAAAAAAAAAAAAGAAGGATCCTGTAACAAAACCTGAGAATGTAACTGCCTGGTAAGCCTAACTTCTGAAGTGGTGCAACCTTATGGTTGGTAACCATTCATATGGTTACAAAGTCTTGTCACTGCTGGGATTTTTGTCAAGATGAGCTAGTTGAGAAATGAGCTTTAAAAAAACCCCAAAACACATGGAATGCGTTCAACAGTTATCAAAAAAAAAAAAAAAACCCCAACCAATCAACGCTTATTCTGAATCATGAAGGATCATTACTTTCACTAATTAAGGGAAGTTTTTTCCAGGACAGAATTCTAGACTGTTGTTTTTACTAATTAGAATTTTGTTAAGAGATTCCTAGGCTCTAATTTACTGCAGATACTGTATTCAGCTTGAGCATAAACAATCATTTTTACTTGGATTCTAATTACCCTTTTCCTCATGCAAATTGTTTGAGTGATGTTTCTCTACTTTTGAGAGTTATCTATGCCAGATCTATTGTTTCTACTGGGATTAACACCTCTTAATGAAAATTGTTTCTGATCTACTCCTCATTCACACACTCCAGGATATAAACACATATCATGCCTGTTTCCCTGAGTCCAGGACCAATGGTCACTCTTAGCAGCTTCCTTACTCTTCTTTTAAAGCAGTTTAACAGAAATATTTATTGTCTATTTGCATAAGGTTATAGTGTAGACTTTTAGTGAAATCATTAGAGAATCTGTGAGCTACAGCTCCAAGATTTATGAAGTTCATCTTGTTAATTCTATAATGGTTTTCAGCCCATGGCAATGCATAGACCTTACAGGGAAGAGGAGGTGGTTTTACCTGTAGGCCTTAGAAGGTCACCTAGTTCACCTCCTGTCTCAGGGCTGGAGACACTTTAACTAGAACATTGCTCAAAGAAGTTTTTCTTATAATGTCTTAGAGAATAATAGAGACCACCGCTGCGCAGGCAATCTATTCCAGCACTTCATTATCTTTAATAGCATTAGAAGTTTTACCCACTGTCTAACATAAATCTGTCGTACTGCAATTTAAGGTCAGTGCTACTTGCCATGTCTTCCACAAGGATGGAAAAAAGAGTATGTCTTCCCTCTCTGTGGTAGTGTTTATGTGTTTGTCAAGAAGTTCAATTTTCCATTCCCTCCCTCTTCAGACTAAATATTCTTATTCTTTCATATTTGCTGGATTTTTAATCATTCATGTTATTTTTCTTGCAGACTGTCATAATTTATTCTACATCTTTAATTAAGTAGAGCACATAGAGCAGGAAACAGTGTTTGAATTGAAACCTTGCCAGTAACTAATGAAGAAGAAATACTTCTTGTCTTGCAGGTGCTTCTACTTTTTTTTGTTATTGTTGTTAATCACAACAAAATTACTGTTGTGTTGAGCTTGTAATCAAATTTGACCCTGAAATGATTTTATACACCACTTCTGCTTCTGTTTTTTAAAGATATGGGTGAATCCAAAGAGGCTGAAAGTGTGGTATTCCAAAGCTCTCAATGTGACTGAGTCAGTCTAAATGCTACTGAATACATCAAATCACTTTTAAACTCCAGGTGAGGCTCAGATATTTTCAGGTATTCCAATGCCTAAAGATATCGTAGATGACTGGTCATATTTTCTAAAGTCACTAAGAAGACAGTGCTGATGCAGATCCTTGAATTTCCCTGTGGATCTGTACACAGCTGGCTAATTCTCACTGGTATCTGCATGAAATAAGCATGTAAGTATTTTTTACCAAAAATTACCTGCATCTTTTGGCATCAGAGTATCATCAAAAAGCTATCTAGGTCTATAATCTGTAAAAGTTTCAATTCCATCAGCTCTTGATTCTGAAAATATCCATACCTCTACTTACATTTGCTCCAGTAAGTAATCCTAGTAAAGAAAATAAAGACAAAGTATTAAATACAGCTTTTGGAGGGACCCAGTTTCAGGCCACACTCCAGCATGCAACTCCTCCAGGAGCTGCAGTAAAGGGAATGTCATTCCCTTACTTCATCTTCTAAAATGTGTGCAAACAGGAAATACAATTGACACAAATACAGAGGTCAGCATAAAATGCACTCCATTGTTTTTCAGCCCCTCAGAATCAAGAGAGACATCATTTTAATCACAAACACTGAAATTAAATAGTTCAGCTAGCACAACAGGAAATGAGTTAATGACTTAACTGACAAATCACCAAAATCCAGTTGATAATCCACACACTAGCAATCCATGCTCAGTGTACATTACATAAGCCTGAGAAGCACAGAACCAAAAGAGGCTTTGATTTTACATGTGGTATTTGTAATTAAATTTTTGTATGTAACATATAACTTAAGCCCGAGAATGTAAATCAGAACCCTGTCTGTCCTGGTTTCGGCTGGGATAGAGTTAATTGTCCTGCCAGTAGCTGGTATAGTGCTGTGTTTTGAATTTAGCATGAGAATAATGTGATAACACACAGATGTTTTGGTTGTTAAGCAGCAAGACTTCCAGCTTCCCATGCTCTGCCAGTAGGGACATGCACAAGAAAATGGGAGGGAGCATAGCTGGGACTGCTGACCCAAACTGGCCAAAGTTACATTCCACACCATGTGACGTCACGGTGAGTATATAAACTAGAGGCAGTTGGCCAGGAGGCAGTGATTGGAACTGGGGCATCGGTCAGCGCATGGTGAGAAATTGTATTGTGCATTACTTGTTTTGTATATTCTTTTATGATGGCAATGATTAATAATATCATCATCATTATCATTATCATCATCATCTTTTTCTTTGCTGTCCTATTAAACTGTCTTTATGTCAAGCTACAAATTATACCTTTTTTTTCCAAATTCTCCTCTTCATCCCACCAAAGGTGGGGAGAGGAGTGAACGAGCAGCTGTGTGGTGCTTAGCTGCCGGCTGGGTTAAACCACGACACTGACCAAGTCAGATAACTTTTCTAGGTCCTTAGACTTTCCTATGAATGCTATAAAACTTGTGAAACTGTCCACAGAGGAATAGAGTAGGTGATTCCTAGAAAAATATTTAGAATTTCTTTCTGATTTTATTTAAAATACATATAAAATGAAGAAAAAACCACACACACAAGTGCTGGAAAGTTTAAATAACTATTTGGAAAGGACTTCATAATCTCAGATTTTAAGTTTTATATGAGTCCTAAATATCATGTTATAACATTAGAATATGTTTCACTTAAACCCAGAAATAGCCATGGCTGGATGGGAAGGGAACCCTAAGCAATAGAAACTGAAACCACCAATAGTTTCTTAAGGGTAGCTACCACAATTTAAAATTATCATATTTATCATCTTTAATTGTCTGCTGTTATGTTACAGGTTGGAGAAAATTAAATTCATCCACACTACCTACTTTAATCAAAAATGTATTGAATAACTTTCCTATCGTAGCATTTCTCACAGCACAGAACCGTCATGGCTTTCTAAAGTCCTAAACGGAAGTTGGTGTATATAGTGGTGGATGGGAAGGAATTCTGAGCTGTGTTATTGACTGCCATAAACTACATGTATGCTATTAAAAAGCAGAGGAAGGTTTAAAAGCCCAGTCAACTGCTTAAGGTCACTGGAAATTGAGGAAAAGAAGGAGACATGCTAAGTGAAATAAGAAAATGGACTAGAAGCTACCTGCTTCCAAGATAATCTTTCTGAGATCCCAGTATGATCAGGAGTGCCCCTAAAGACTTAGCATTTCTTTTGACTAGAGAAAATACAATTTTAGAAAATGGATCAAGCTATTCAACCCAAAGATTTTTACAAGTTTTACCACTGTGATAATTTCATGGCTCCTCTGAGACTGTTGTTCTAACTTGCTGTACTTGCTGTACTTTATAACCTCTGGTAGTTATAGAGAATTTGAGAAACACAAAGCTCTCCTTTGAAACAAAAGGATAAAATACACTCTTCTCCTCTTTTTCTCTATTATTCCCCTTCCTGCTTTCCCCAAACTATATTACTCAAAAAGTCTCTCACAGACAAATCAATTTATCTGACACTGTGATCCTCTCTAGTGCATTTCTTCAGATCATCCAAATAATGGAAAAGATGTCTCATCCCTATCACTATCTCACCAAAACTCTCTACTAGAAGAATATAGATGGTGTGAGATTAAACTAGGCTGTAGAGAGACGGCTTCTTCCGCTCCTATCCAGTTCATAAAATCCTATGACAAATTGACTACTGATGGCCTCCACATTAACTCTTTGAACTCTCACCATTCTAGGAAGGTGGAAATCATATATCCACATCCTTACCAACAGAATACAATATAGAGCATATACCCACATTCACATAAATCTTTCACAAGGTTGCACCTTTCCGTCAAAGTAATACCCTGCCTTCTGCATCACAGTCCCTGAGCTACCATCTACAAGCCTTTAGTGAAATGTACAGAAAGCTGAGAGATTGAAACTCCTATTTTCTCTTGAGAGTCTCTGCTGAGCTTAAGCAGCTCCTGTACTGGTACTTTGTACTTTCCGTCAAAAGAAGAAATTATAGTTTTGTTTCTTTCTGCTGCTGACTTTTTTTTTTTTCCCCAAAAGAGGATTGAACCAGGGAAATCTATTAATGTTATGGAAAGCAGAACTTGCAAATAAGTCTATGATGACAAAATTATCCCGCAGGAAGAGAATACAGCTAAGTGGAGTTTGTGCCTTTATTTCTTTGTTCCTGTTCAGTTTAAAGAGAAATGAGAAGCTAAAACACTGCCATAATATTTAAATATATTATAAAAGTCATTCCTACTAATGCTATAAAGTATTTGAAGATGCTGTCTAAATATTTACCAAACTATAGATGCCAATTTTGATTGCCAGAATTGTAAACTTAGCTGACAGGATTAGGTTACAGCTGTAAAAGGTAAACAAAATACCCATGTTTTCCTGACTCATTGTCTGTTATGGAAATTACAAACACAATATCTTTTTTGAAAATGTCGTAGTTTATATGCATTTATTTGAAAAGATCTTGTCAGGTTTCTTGTAGCAGTTTTGTTACTTTGGGTGTCTTTCTTCCCAGTACCTAGGTTGCTTCTCTAGCTTATTATGAAATTAGCTTTTTAAACACTTCCATCTGTTCATTTGAGATGTCCCAGTTCCTCTCACCCATTAGATCAAATTTCTGACACTTAACTTTGTAGCTGTGATTTTTTTAAAGGAAGTAACAGGCTACAACCAAGTGTTTTTCTTCAAAGTGAAAATCTAAAATTTAAAGGGACACAGCACTAATTTAGAATTTACTGTAAAAGTTTATATCAAAGTTCAAAGATCTACTACTGCAGAATCTATCTATCTATATAAAAAGATTTGTTTACATGTATTTTGAATTTGGTAATAATGCAACCTTTTTATTGCCTACCAAATACCACTACTATTCTTAAAAGAATGCATTTTCAAAGATACCTAATTTGAACATGAATGGGAAAACACCATATGAAAACTGTGTTAAAAGGAGGTGAAACTCCTTTTTGGTTAATGTTTTCCCAACGGTAAGGCTGTGGGAAGGCTGGCCTCCTATAATTAACAGTATTTTCTGAAAGCTTTGGATGTATCACTTCCCTAATATCATCTAATTCTAAACATTTATTCACACAAGACAAAATCCAGCACTATGATGCTCAAAGGACATGACAGAAACTGAGCGCATTAGTGCATAGTTTGTAACTGAATTGGCAACAATCAGGTTGAATGAAATTCAGTCACATCTCAGGATCTGCAGTGCAGCTAATACAGGCTAAAAAAGAGGGGTTTAATAACACCGTGTAATCTATCAGATTTCAGTTGCTTTATTGTCCATCTTTCTAAACCTCTGGAGTGATATCATAGTAAAAATATTTTGCAAGGCATACAGAGCTCTATTCATCAAGCTGGGACAGAAAGATGGACAGACAAAGTCAGGATTCTCCTGACCTCTTTTCAGGCAATTGATGGTATAACCTCAGCTGCTGCAAAGAGAAAACACCAGACTTATCAACCCAAAATCCAGCTTTTCATCTCAGGTGACAGCTTGCTGCTGACAGAAAAAAGTCTTGATCATGGAAAGACGGAAGTGAGAAAGCACAAACTGACAGAGTAATGCAACACCAGAGACATTAAAATACATCCAAAGAGAAATAATTTGTTTGAATTAGAAGACACAAATTTTGAAAGTGTGTGATTGAAAGGTCTGAATTAATTAACACCTTTTATTAATTTTATCTCTTCCTTTTTTCTTTATACAGATGAACTTGGATATCATGCTTGAGTTGGTGTAAGAGGCTTAAGGTTTGTGGACCAAATCAGTTCCTATTTTTAATCTAGTTAAACCTGTGCATTCAGGGAGTGGCAGGCTGGCGACAGTGAGCTATCCAGAAAAAAGCTCTATCCTTGCTGTCTATGTGTCAGGTTTTGCCAACTCCCAGGTGCTATGGCTGCACTGATTTATTCAATCCAGTCAAATATGTAGGACATTGAAGTGGTTCTTCGGACAAAAATTCTGAAACAAGGGAAGCCTAGGGAAAGCCCCCTGGGAGACAGAGACATTGGTTTGATTGAAAATCCCTACAAGTCAAACCCCCCAAAAATGTAAGGTTGGAAGATCCTTGTCTTCTCTGTCTCAGTCATTTACATATGCACTAATGCAAGTTACCAGTGTCAGTGTTATTTCTGCTGAATAAGCAGCATTTTTAATGCATTTCACATATGGAACAGGACTTCTGTGTCCAGGAAGAGTGACTAATCAGATGAAAGGGCATAGCTTCTGCCCAGAGGATTTAATAATACCATAGCCACCCTTGGCCTGATTTGCTTCCTGGAGTGCGGTGAGATGACCTTAAGCATTATCTCTAGACACCCTCAGTCTTAGCAACCCTAAGAGCTCTTGCTTAATAGCAACACATGCCACGCATGAAGATGGAAAGTAAGGAACAAAATATACAAGAAGAGTGTTAGCCTATATGTTGATATTCTAGTAATCCTAACACAAAATTTAAACATGGTGTCCACTGATAGACCCTTCTAGATCTCCCTGCTACCTGTGCAAATGAATGACAGGCATAGCCCAGCAGCTGTTCTAGCTAGTTGGATGAAATTGCTGCAATCCTCTCTCCTCATCAAGTACACCCATCACTGACAGCATCACTGGTGTTTGTTCCTAAAGCATGTGAATACAGAGGAAAATAGACATTTTAGTATTGTTCATCATTTCATTTTGTAGGTCTTCTGAAGTAACTAGACCTTACAGAGGACCTATACGCAACACTGATTTCTCACTGAAGTTGTGTGTCACCTTCCTTTTTCTGAGACCCTCTTTCTGACTCTGCTGGTTCAATTGTAACCCATGTATTCTGTCTTTAACTGTCTTTGAAACTCTTTCAAAATATGATGGCTTTGGTATCACTGAGCTATACTCTAAAGCCCTGAGCACGTTAAACTTTCCTTTAGTAAAAAGAACATGTCATGTATTAGCTTTGATTTTGCCTAATACATTTCCTGCTTGCAGTTGGGAGGACCAGTATGAAATCCACAACATCAAGAGGCAACACAGGAACGGATGAAATCACACTTCTCTGATGAAGTAAAATCCATTTTGTGCATATTTGTCAGGAGGAAAAGAAGATTTTATGTCACTGAAAGAAGATTACTGGATCATTAATATAAATCAGGAAAGAGAATCGCTAATGAAATCAGTGGAAGTTGAAGGGCTGTTGTCACCTGATAACCTGACGTATTCTTTGCACCACAGTGCAGCCACCTTCGCTGTGTAAGGATGACATGAATAAAAGTTCTGCAGTATGCTCATAATCCATCTTGTTTAAGTCTATCAGTTATTAAAATCAAAGATGGGGTTGACAATTTACAGGATTTTGATGATGAGAAGGAATAACGACAGCTAAAAAAATATCTGGGGAAAAAAAAAAAAAGAGAAACCAACACAACAAGCTATTCCATTTAAAAGTGTGCAGCTTCTTTTTGAAGCTGCTACAAGACTGTAAGAAAGGATTATAAACTGAAGTTACAGCCCATTGGATTTAGCTGTCATCGGGAATGATCCCTGTAGCCAAGCATACTATCGTGCTCATCATCACTCAGTTGTCTCTGGATTACACATTATATTTTTCATGCCTTTAACCATTCTCCCCAAACTGCTGGAAAATGAACCTGCAAGGATCATACAGAATACTGTAATGACTGGTACACTGGGTTGCTCTGTGGGTATTAAGTGTGACAGACAGATAGAATTTGTTCTAATGCACTCCTATGAAGGGACCATTCATTATGTAACAGTGATCTGGAAGGTTTTGCTACTTTCCTTGCCCATAGGAGACAAAATCCACATTATAATTCAGGGGCAAGATTCTGCATATTAGTAGAGTTTGTTCAAGAGATGCTAAAGTTTCAATATAACATTAGTGCAGTATTCCAACAGCCCCCCCGCCCCTCCCTTGCAACATTCCAGGAACAGGTATATTTAAAGGATAAAATGTAAATACCAACTGTACACATTTTTTCCCAGAATAACGGATTTCATTTTCAGGCAAACAAAAATATGATAGTCTACATGTCTTTGAAATGTCAGGAACATTTTCCTTTCAATGTTTTTATAGATGCCATTGCCAGACTGCTTTAAATTCTGGATAGTTCTTTACTCAGACAGTAGCTGTCGTGCTAATGAAAACGAATTCTAAATGCGTCCTTGAAATTCTTTAAATCAAATTATTTTTCTATGTTGACAACTAACAAAGCTAGAGAGTACAATAGAATTTGATGAAACAACTGTAATCATTATGTCAGAAAGAAGTTTGGTTTGACTGGTGCTGAGCTACTGAAGTGATGGATGCATGAGAAGCACGTAGATAATTGATAACCAGTGTTGTGGGATGCTGCTCTTCAAACAGAGCAGAAAACTCCATTTAGCATCTATTCAGTCACAAAAAGTTGTACAGCCTCTGAGATGTCAAAAATATGCTAATATACACATTGTAGTGTGTATTTGCATCAGGGTCCTGCAAGCAGAGAGGGTCCCATACGGTTACCTGCTTCCTACTGCTAAAGCAATACCTCAGTGCTCTCAGCAGCATGTCAGTGAATGAAAGAAGGAATAGCACCTTCTCTTTGTGGGATCAAGTATTGTCATCTGTCCCTTCAGCAATGGTAGATGTGTTTCATTTTGATTGCCTGTTTTCAGGTTGTTGTGGAATAAGTGGATTTAGGCAAGCAATTGTATGCATAGTGATGGAAACGGGAGGCTTATAGATAGCAGTTCCATGTTGTGAATTCTAGTGTGTCCAAGATGCTGAATATAAGGGCCTAGGCACTTCAGCTAAGCGGCATTCGCTCCACCTCTCCCACCGCTGGGAATCCAGCCACGACTCTAATATATGAACTACGACTTTTTTCTTAGAATTTTCAGTAAGAAGATTTAGCATTCTCCATTATCTTGACAGCAATACAATCCTTTGCATTTCTGCAAATAAATACAAGATGTAACTTTTTGGTTGTTCAAGAACACACCAAAATAAAATATATAAAATACATAAAATAGTAAAAGAAGTAAAATAGCCTCATTTTTATTTGATATTTAAGTGTCATTAAACTAAAGCACACCAGCACTTAAAGTGTATTTATGTAAACGTTTTTTGAATCAAAGCCCAATATCTGATTAAAAAAAAAAATCGTTTTAAACACTTGAGATTCTTCTAACTTGGTGTGGTGGATTTTGGATAACATCCGAAATAGTTAAACGTGATGAAAGTTCTACAATGTAGATGCTTAGTTAAGTACGTTATAAACACATTGAACATGGTTTTATCTTCCCATTTCTCTTTTTGAGCTCTCCTGCTTCAGATTTCTAGTCTGAGCTTAAAAAGAAACAAAGAAAAAGGTTTTGTGGGAAGACTGTGCTGTCTGATCAATTACCTTTTCACTATCTTAAATGGTGTAGTGTTACAATATATAGCATTGCAATCAAACTTGTCTTGCAAAAAATGCCATCTGTTTATGTTTTAAGTGATGGTTACTGTGATTCCGAAAAAACTATCTTTTATTTCCATAACATAAAGCTTTGTGGTTTAACATGTAACAAGGTGAAACATCAGGAGCTTTCAATATGTTTTTGAAATGGAAATAGGATTTTTTCTTCAGGATGTGATTAGCTGTTTGCATGCTGAAGAGCCTGATTATTTTGGAGAAAAATTTTAAAAATCACTTTTAGAAAGCTTCATAATATACTCTGAGACAGTCTGTTGAATAACAAAATCTCAGTAAATATCTATTAACTGAATAATTTCCAATTTCGGCCTACCTGAAGAAAAGTTAATACTCTTTAAAACGTCATAATGAAGAAGTTTTGTAGGGTTTTTTAACAAGATTATGAATCTTGATTCTGTTATCAGGCTGATATCCTAACAAATATGAAGGTCCTTTTAAAATTTATAACTCATGGCAAATAATCTAATGTAAACCATAAATCCTTTCAGTGAATAAATACTGTTATTCCCATATGATACTGTATAGAATTCTAAGTAGCACGTATGAGCTTATAGGATTGAAAACACTTACGCAAAGTCATATTTTAATTGATGTGTCAAAACTCAAGGCTTCAGGACAGACTGATTTTGTTTCTTAATGTCACTGTAAAATGTTCATTTCTAAGTCAGAAGCATCCGTGAAGAAGAAATATGTTTTCAGGTTGGGGTGGGTGTTTCTGACACTTTGCCAAGGCTGACAGTGGACACTGATGTCACCTGAGTGACATCAGCGCCACAAAGAGTTATGGGAATCTGGGATGACTAAACTCCTATGTGCTGTCTTCATCTTAGTAAATAAAGCAGAGCCAAGTCACGTGCTCAGGCCCTGTACATGACTGTGATGCTCAGTTATCACACTACCTGGCTTAACTCGGGCTCAGATGCAATGTTCCCAAACAAAGTCTGAGCACGATGGCAGAATTCAGAGAGGCCAGAAGCCAATTCCTGGGGGCAGTTCAGAAATGGCCACCCTCTCTGGGGGTAGGCAGGTTTGGTGATTGTGACTGAAAAGTTGGCCTCAACACCAGAGGTCAGAGAACCTCAACATTCTGATCAATTTTGTTGATATGCGATACAGAGCTTTGAGATGTGAAGACATAGTAATCCGTAACTTTTATTAAAGAAATTTTAACTGGGATTTTTATGAAAAATTTCAGGTGTCCCTGCTCACTGCAGAGGGGTTGGACTAGATGACCTTTAAAGGTTCCTTCCAACCCAAACCATTCTATGATTCCATATTCTGGAAACCTCTAGACAAATTGCATACACCATTCATCTTCAGAGTATAAAACTGAATTTAAGGTTATAAAAACTATGTGATTTAGAAAACAATCACTTTCTTGTCAAGGTTATTTAAATGAATGAGTAACTTTGCATGTAGAATTATGGAATAATATTGATAATATTTAAGTTCAGAAATCTTCCCCTGGTTAAAAATCTAGCAAATTTTAACCTTATTTTCAAGAATACAACGTTGGGTCTCTTTTCCCCCCATTTGTTATACTGCCAGTATATTTTTCTTTCTTCTTTTTTCTATCCATCACAGTGAATCAAAGTATTTCCTTTCTAGTATAAATTGATTTTTTAAAGTATTAGGGAAATTGAATGCCATTCTTACAAATCTATTAAAAAAAACCCCAAACCCCAACTTTCTTCTCTTACTGTTTAGACATTTATTATACTGTATGGAACAACGTAGGTTAGAATATAATTAATTAAGCAATTGTTTACTTTTCTTCCCTTCCAGCAAACTGCTCATTGTTCCATACTCTGCTTTGATGTTTTAAAGGTGTCATTTAATATTTACCATCTGAAAGCTCTAGAATTTTTGTTAATTTCAGTACCACAGAAAAACAGCAAATTCTCATCTGAAATCTCTGATGTCTGCAGCATTAATCTGAATATAGAACAACTTTCCAGATCCGCTCTGTGCTTTGATGTTTCTTTTAGTGCTTGCACAGTAATAGCCTACACACCAGCTTTTGAAGCAACATTCATCTACAGGTATTTCCAAAATATGATGACATCCATGACCTTGCAGTCCGGTGACTTGATACTTATTTGCTGACTGAAGGCATTGCCAATTAACCTCTAAGATCCCAAAGCCTCAGGAGAAAATTGGGTGTGATTTCTTTGTATATTTTCATGGAGGTAAACAAGATAGCATACCTTGTGAGTCAGTCCCACCATGAACTGCTTTCAAAGTAACTAGTACTGAAAATACTATGCCCTGAGCTGATTGTTCAATCCAATATCCATACAATTGCTCTCAAGTGCAATGATTTTTTGGTGACTCTCATGATGTCTGACGTTTTTTCCTGGAAGCCAAAGATCAGTATAAGTGTATACAGATATTACCTTCCTCAGAAAGGAAGGTAATTTCCATCGTTTCAGAGGAAAGACAGAAGACCTGTTTCTAGTCCAACATTTTAAACATTTGAAGGCCATTTGATGCAGAGTTAATGTTACAGAATGTTCTCGTCGAAGTCAGTGTGTTTTGAGCATTAAGCATAGGATCCCCAACCAAAATTAATGAACTACTTGGGTTTTTAAGCCTGATACTTTATAGATGATGTAACTTAGAAAGATTTCCTGGGTAAATGTTACTGATGAACCAAAAGGCTGTAAATAAGAGTACTTTTGTTTCAGAAATATGGTGTGAATGAAAAGTTCATCTGCCACCCAATATATTCTGAGCATTTCTCAGCACCATCATACTCTAGATACTATCACAATCCAATCAGAAGCAAAAGACGATAGTTAAAGTAAAGCTATTTTTGTAAGCCTATTGCAGATAATGTTAACTTTGAAGACTAAATAGTAGAGACCTGAGTGAAGCTACAAAAGTACTAGAAACTATGGGAACAGAACTGGTTGTTTGAGCTAATATAGGCACTCCGATTCTGGTATTCGTGTTAACCATGACTTAACTGAAACAATACAGGGAGCAGAGTGAATGAGACTGAAGAGCTCTGGGCTCCTGCTTGGCTAACTTGACATTTCATCTGTAGACTGTCTGGTAAACTTGCAGAAAGAAGAGAACTGCCGTATATTTGTCATGTATTTGTTATGTGTTATATATATTTGTTGTGGGACTAAAAATACAATAAGTATTTCTAAAAATGTGAAAACCTGCTTTAATCACACACTGTGCTTTAATTACATAGAAAATACATTGAAAGAGAAAGAATGGTCATGCCTATCTCATTTTGTTTGCACTAATGTAAATTCTTTACAAATTCCTTTTTCTCTTTCTAATGTCTCTTCATTTTCTGTAGTTTCATTATTTTGCATTTGTGTAATAAAATAAAAATCAGTCTGTCTTCCACATGTTTTTCATCATGACTACTGATTTCATTTATCTTCATGGATGCTTATTTCCTAGTATACAGACTTCACTCCTTACTCTGTATTAAAATGTCATTAACTATTCAGATATCAGGTTGTGAGGAAATTTACACTATGTAAATTCCTGTGCTTATTCTTATCATTGCGGTATCTGAGCATCCTCATGAAAATTAAGCAATGCATCTATGTGATATATAATCTATGCTCTCATTCTCTTCCCAAGAAGAAGAATTGTGTATGTAGCAGAGTGTTTTTTTCTGATCGAGAACTCATTACTGGAAGTTTATATTCGAGAATTTTTTGGCAGCCCACTACTTGCTCATTCCTCTAGGCCCACCATCAGATGCATGCCCTCAAGAAAAATGACCACTGAGAATCCCCCTATCTTCTCAGACTATTCTCTTTGTCTTTCATACTCTGTTACAGCAATGCATCAAAATGTTATCTTAATGTACAAACAGCAGACACTGATTAATGCATTTTCGGCAAACCAAAATTAACCTTTGGTTTCTAGCAAATGCATTAGAATATTTTGCTAATTTTTTGTTAGAATGAAACAAAATAAGACTTTGCTTACACATGTAAAGGCTTATATATGCTCACTTCACAGGACATTTCCAAATTCAACTTTTCTTGTCACTCAAAAAGAAAAAAATCTGTTCATAGAAAACAGGTATTTTGACAATACTCCGTTATAAGAATAAAACATAATCAGAATAAAAAAGTAAGTAGAAATTCAATTCTATCGTACCTCTGCCTAGAACTGCAACATTTTTCTGTAACTGCAGAGCTGAGAAAGTAAATCAGTTTATCTTGATTTCTTTTCATTGTAATCTACATTTTATTGTACTTCATACCTATTCCATGAAAAAAGAGTTACAGCAGAAAACAGACACAGCACTTTGGACAGGATTTTCTGGGCTCTGCTTTCAAATTTTCTGTGGACTTTAACTGAGATTCTTGAGAGGCTCCTAGAAACCCTCTGAGGAACCTGAAGGTATCGCTGCTCCCAGGTAAGGATAACTACAGGAGCCTTGATCTGTCAAGCTTCGTAGCAAGCTCTAGCAGTTCATAACAAGCTGCCAGCTGTCCTTGATCACAGAGTGCTTGAAGCGTTTATCTCGGCTGACCCTTGATTAGGGAGGGTCAGGCACCTTTAGCATTGCTAACAGAGGGAGTGAGTAGTTTGTACCTCAATTTGGAGAAAAAAAAAGAAATAAAAAAAGGCGGGCGGGGGTGGGGGGGGTTGGCAGGTTGCATCCACAGCTGTGGCAGTGATGTACCACCGCGCACAGTCTGCAATAGTTGTTAGAACATCTGTCTCTGCAATTTTGAGGCCTTTGGCCCATATGGTGGTTCAGAAAGAGGGAGCAGCTCTGCAAGACTGAAGTTGTAGGGTAACGCTGTCAAATGAAGCATCTATGCTCGTTAAGTCTGAACCACACAAAAGCATAAGAAGTAGCAGACAGTGACAGCAGTGGGAGACTTCCAGCTGCAAGGTATGGAGTCCCCTATCTGCTGACCTGACATCTAGGGAGGTTTGCCACTTGCCAGAGAGCATCAGACTGGAAGGGAGAAAATTATCAACAATCAAGTAAGGCAGTGGTGGACAGAGGTTATGTGAACAGAAAGGTTCTCAAAATTGACAAAACATGGCTGAGGTAGGGTTACCCAAGCATATACATGTAAACCTCGTGTCAAGACAACATTCTTTTTGATCAGTAAATATTGTACTGTTCTTAATCAACTGAACACAATTATTTCAAACACTTGCTGTGTGTATCCTTTTCACTTCAACGCTGCTTTCTCATGATAAGGTGTCACTACTGACTGCATTTTTCTTCAGCTTACCTTACACCTGAGTACATGTCAGCAGTTTATTGTAATTTCTGAGTGATGATTAAAACTTAAAAAGTCAGCTGTAAAAACTCTTTTTTTCAGACAGAAATCTGTAATCATTTGTATTATGCAGCACTCAGAAATCACCTAGCAGTCTGGCCTGCTGTCTTTCTTGGTACACACAAAAATGCACCTATTTTCCCCGGGATTTGTAAAAAAACTAGGACTAAATGCTATGACGTTCAGTCTTAGAAAAAACAGCGTACAGTGTTGATCTTTTAATGTTATTTATTTATTTTATTTATTTATTATGATGGCTTGCTTTTTATTGGATAGAGTAGTTGAACGCCATCGTAGTTGTAGTTTCTAGTGATGACAATAATGACAGAGACGACGATGATGATAATGGTAATAATAAAATTAACAATAATAAAAAAAACTATGCCAAAAGTTCCATTTTGTTCCTTTGTGGAAACCTAGGGAATACGTTCATAGAAACAGCACAGCCATAGTAAAAAAAAAAATGTAACACAAAATCTTTACTCATCTAGTAAAAACCCATCAGATTTGAATCTTTTGCTATTGGGAAACAGAAACCATCATTTCATATCAAGCCAGGGAAATAAAATGTCATCTTACAAAAGCTGTATTTATTCAATATAAACAGGACAACAGCTATTCAGCTTTTCTTTAGCCAAGTTTCAAAAGAGACTTTTGTCCCAGAAAAATGTTTAAAGGAGTTTCCTTAGAGAAACTGGGAGAAATTCCAAAAGCATAGCTAGCCATCCTCTATCAGTATCTTCAAATTACTTCTTCTCAGTTAATTTAAATGGTAATTGCTATGGGGCTACTGTTGACCACTGCTGATTAAAATATTTCACATAAAAACCCATTTCAACTTTTCACTTACTGGGAAAGAGCTTTGGAATTGTTCAGGATTTCTGTCTGGATCTAAACTGCCAAAGAAGTCCTGTCCCCATTTAGGAAACTAAATAAAGTTCTGAAGCATAATTCCTTTTCTTCTTAATTATACTCTGTAGTGAAAGATTAATACTTGAAGTTTGACTGGTTTCTTTTACTAGTGTACAATATGTCAAAGTGAGGGATCTGTCATAGTATTAAACCAAAGAAAATAAGGGCCAGCATTGCCTTTAAGTGAAGGGAAGAAGAAAATGTCAGTCAAAGGAGCATGTTCTAATTGAGTGAATCCAATGACAGAAGTGTCTGAAGCCTAGATGAAGTTAGCTTGAAAACCCATCTCTCTCTTCTTTGATATGTCCTTAATAATCATACGTGCTTTATTTGAGCATCATCCTCTGTTTCCTTCCTTTGTTTCAGTAAGCAGACAGCAGAACCCCTCAGTCAATCCCTTTTACAGCTATAGTAATTTTTTACGAAGACACATTTTCAGTGTAGAAATCTGGCTTTTAACTAAAAGCAAAGTTTTAAAAATTCTTCCGAGTTATATGACAGCATACAGGGAAAAAATGTCGATGTGTCTTCAGGTGATTTGAGCTTTTGCTGATTAAAACATTATTTAATGTTGGATCTTTATGTTTCCACTCATGTTACAAATAAGAAAATTTCAAGGATGGAACTTTTTGGAAAAGTCCATTGGTATTATGAACAGTAAATGTTCACCACACATCAGCATGACAATGTGTTTCACTGCAAATTCAGTGAATGCTGTCTTTAAGGATGGATTTTCAGATATGGTAACAAAGCCAATGCCATCCAGCAGGGCCTCAGGTTTCCTGGGAACTGCCTTAACAGAGGCCATAGTTTCATATAGTTAGACCCCAGTAAATTACTGGAAAAGTGTTGATGTATTGTGCCATTTGTATACTGTGAGCTGCTGAAAACATTATAGGAGGAAAGAACATTTCAGGGCATGTCATGGAATTAAAAAAGAAATTGTCTCTTTGCGTTTAGAACAATGACTTAATAAGAATCTAAAAGACATCTGGTAGGCATCTGAAGACCGGCCAGGAAAATAAAAGGATCATAGACTGTCCAGAAGCTTTTAATGAGACCTGAGCTAAAGAATTTGGCCAAGCTAGGTAATTACCCTCCCAAGAGATTACTGAGGCCAGAATCTCAGCTAAATTTGGTGAAGGCTATCTATCTCACCTTTACACCCTCTAAGCCTGTTGTGTACTCAGACTGAAAAAAAAGTTTACATTCATGCATGGATTTAAACTAATATATCTGGGATAAATATTGAATTCAAACATTTTGTATTTGCATAAAATATTTAAATTATAGAATATATTTAGAATATAACTCTAACATAAGAAGCAGGTCTACAGGATATAAGAAGGTTCTATTCTCTTCATACAACCATAAGTAAATTTTCCCATAAAATTATTACTACTTTATGTAGTGGGAGGAAGTGACAATTAAGGGAAATGCCTATATCTATACTTAAGTGTAAGCGCATGGTAAGCTCTGTGCTTGTCATTTCATTTTTATATTAACCATACAAACGTCTAAAAATTCATGCAGTAAGTGTGAATCCAAGGCTTATCACTGAATTTATTTGGTTTTACCCCACCTAATTCAGATGCATATATGTGTGAACTGATCTCAGTTGAACTAGTGTAATTCAGGGTCACATAGCTGATTATAGTCATAGATGGAAAGAAACTCCAGATAACATTTTGTGGCTTGGGAGGGGTGCAGTTTATGGATTTCAAGAAAAGGCAACCTGCTCATGATTTCTACTGTAGATAAACATAAAATAACTATTGTAGATTTAGAATAACTTTGTCAGTGTATTTCTACTCTCCCTTATTCAAACTACTTAGGCCAAACTTGTTAAAAAGCTACTGATGGCTTTAACGACCCCAGTTTTGGAAGGTCCCATTCAAGACTGGGTTTAATTGTTACTTTGTAAAGAGGACTGTAGTTTTTGCAAATAAGGCCACTCAGGTGCTTCCAGATGGGCCCCAGCACGTAGCACAATCAAAATCACTAGTCACATTTTCAAAATCTTGGTTAGAGGTGCCTAGAACTCATTAGGAGCATGTTTATTATTCAGAAGCTGACACCTCATTGCAATAGGCAATGTGAGTCTGAACACGGTTTTTCAGCAGTGCAGATGATTCTCAGAACAGCAGCAGCAGCAGCAAAGCACTCTGCCCTTGGTGGCTGCATCTTACAAAGTCATGGCAGATGAAAACTAGCAAAATGAATTCATGTCTGACGGGTTGTTTTTGCCACAACAGCTGTGCTTTGGAGGTGGGCAAGCCAAGGAAGTTAAGTTTGGCTCACGCAGAGTGTTTGGCTCTGAATCAGCTCTGTGCCCATACATGTGAATGAGCCAAGTCAGTAGGAATATTTTGGCATTACCTTCTGGCTGCCACAGTGACCTTATATATCACTTCACGCATTCTCCCTTTTGTATGTGTATAATCAGTTCCAATGGATCGACTAATATTTTGGCATGGGCTTGCCTTGGCTCTGGCTTCAAATTTTCTGGCCTGTTTAAATAAGTTGTATGCAGCATGCCTGTGAAATTCATTAACAAGTATTTAAGAATAACTAATATACATTTTTATGTTCTAGAAAATGGGGAAAGAGATAAAAATGAGGCTGGAATATTTAAAATATAATAAGCAATTAAACTGACATTATAATATCAACTATTTTCTGTACATCAAAGGTCAATGTAATACCTAAAATTGTTATACTAGCTGACCTTACATGCTATGCGTGTCAAATGTATAGGGCTGTGTATGTCCATCCATATACATACATATATTTATAGATAAGGGGCATATATGACTCTTTATCAAATGATTATGTAAGAATGCTGAAAAAAACCCCAACATTGTCAATAAGTTCTCATCAAGGAAACAGTGAAGTGTAATAGCTTTTGTTGCCAAGACTGGAAGAGGATGCTTCAATGTGATATCTTTCCATAGAATGCTCTTCACTCAGAAATTGGAGGCTACAGTTTTAGGGTATGTTCAATTACATAAATTATATATTTTCACAGAGTAGTGTTATCAATAACATCACCTAGTGTTAATTTAGTCTGGTAAATAATTGCTGTGCAATTAAACATACATACAAATTGATAAGACTAAGAGTAGAAAATGGAAGATCTTTGCGACTTCCAAGTTTTACCACTCTGCTATTACAGTTACTGGTATGCATGTAATGTTTCACGTCTCATAAGTTGGTAAATACTACTAATTATTTTTAAATTAAACTCCATGGAACTGCTGTCATAAGAAATTGTCTTGTTATTAACTTCTTTGGACACAAGATTTGAATTGGCACAACAAAGGAAAGAGATCGTTACAAAGTGTAGTTGCTATAGCCATATGGTGACAGTATAACTATGGCATGAAAACCACTTATTTTCTTCTTTGCATTGCAGTAGAAGTTATTAAACACAATTAAGAAATGCACTTCACTGTTAAACACAATTAATATATTTTTAAAGTCTTTATTCCAAATAATGCCATCTAAATAATTAAAAGTAATCCTTCAGAAAGCTGTGTATTCATTGCATTTGATATTTCACCTGAAGGTCTTATTCAGAGAATAATAAGAAAAAATGAAAATTTCTGGTGGATTGACCCTGGCTGAAAGGCAGGTGCCCACCAAAGCTGCTCTATCAATCCCCATCTCAGCTTGACAGGGGAGGGAAAACATAATGGAAAGCTTGTAGGTTGAGATAAGGACAGGGAGGGATTACTCACCAATTAGTCACAGGCAAAACAGACTAGACTTGTGGAAAAATTAATTTAATTAATAACCAATCAAATCAGAGTAAAAAAGAACTCAAACCAAATCTTAAAACACCTTCCCCTCACTCCTTTCTTCTTCCTGGGCTCAAAATCACTCCTGCTTTTCGCTACCTCCTCCCTGCAAGCAGAGCAGGGGGATGGGGAATGAAGGTTATGGTCAGTTCATCACATTATCTCTGATGCTCAAACTCTACCCTGCTCCAGCATGGGGTCCCTCCCTGCAGAGACAGTTATCCACAAAATACTCCAATAAGAGTCCTTCCCACAGTCTGCAGTTCTTCACAAACTGCTCCAGCGTGTGTCCTTCCCATGGGGTGCCGTCCTTCAGGAACAGACTGCTCCAGCATGGGTCCACCCCAGGGTCACAAGTCCTGCCAGCAAGCCTGCTCCAGCCTGGGCTTCTCTCCCCAGGGGCTCCTGCCAGGAGCCTGCTCCAGCATGGGCTGCTCATGGGGTCACAGCCTACTCCAGTGTGGGGTCCTCCACAGGCTGCAGGTGAGTCTCTGCTCCCCCGTGACCCCCCATGGCTGCAGGGGCACAGCCAGCCTCTACCATGGTCTGCACCACAGGCTACTGGGGAATCTCTGCTCCAGCACCTGGAGCACCTCCTCCCCCTCCTTCTTCACTGATGTCGGTGTCTGCAGAGCTCTTGCTCTCAGATCTTGCCCTCTCTGCTGCAAAATTCTCTCTTTTCCTCCCTTTCTTAAACATGTTATCACAGAGGCGCTGTGACTACTGCTGATGGGCTTGGCTTTGGCCAGCGACAGGCCCATCATGGAGCCGGCTGGCATTGGTTCTGTTGGACACAGGGGAGGCTTCTAGCAGCTTTTCACAGAATCCACCCCTGTAGCCCCCTCCCACTATCAAATCCTTGTCACGCAAACCCGACAGAAATCTAAATATGAAAACCATTACACCATTACTCAAAAAAATTTATTCCTCTATTAAAATATATAAAATGTGTTTCAAGTTGATAGAAAAAATAATTCTCTCTACACAAAGGAAATAATCAGAAAGAAGTTCCTTTTTGTTACTGCCTTAGTATGCCTTAACTTAGGCTTGGAGGAAACACCTCTTTGAGTTCAAATTCTGCGTCCATTTAGTGTCTCTTCACTCTGCTGAATCGTGATGAGGATACACACAGCAGGGGTTAGATTGAGGTCACCAGTTTATTTCATTTAGGATAATTCACCATCAAATAGTGGTAACCTTTACTGTGACCTTGAGATGGACTGAAACCAGTGAGCTGATGGCTAAGGAGAAAAATAAAACTAAGAGCATGTCCTTTCTCAGTCTCTTGAGTGTAAAAAAATGATAACAATTTAAACAAAAGTAAAATATCTGGCTTTTTGAATAACATAATTCTGAGAATGAGCTTTCATTGTTTCAACTAGTGCAGCTTATTGGCCACTTTGACTCAAATTCATCTTGCCAAGGGTACAGTTCAAGCAAAGAGAAGGACATCTCTGTAGTGGGATTCAGACCTTAGATACGTAAGCCAGTTGTGGAAACTTAGATAAGGTGATTCAAAGTTCAAATATATTTTGTACGTATTACTAACAAAGAGCTCAAAGAAACTATTTACAGTACTGTTTTTCTCTTTGAGACTTGTGACTTTCATTTGAGCTAATGAGTGTCTCATAAATTGAGAGAAATTAATAATCATAGAATCAACAAACCATAGGATAGCAGGTTGGAAAGGACTACAAGGATCATCTGGTCCAACCCTTCTTGGAAAAAGCAAGGCAAGAAGGCCCAGCAGCCTGTACAGCCAAATCTTAAAGGTGTGCAATGTTGGGGAATCCACCACTTCCCTTGGGAGATTATTCCAATGGCTGATTGATCTTACTGTGATAAAATTTCCTCTGGTGTCCAATGAGAATTTCCCCAGGAGTAACTTGTATGCATTACCCCTCATCTATTCCATGCAACTTCTTGTAGCCACCCTTTAATCCTGGAACATGGGGATAAAGTCTCGCCTAAGCCTTCTCTTCTCAAGGCTGAATAAACCCATTTCTCTCAGCCTTTCCTCATACAGGAGGCTTCCCAGTCCTTTGATCATCTTTGTGGCCCTTCTCTGGACCCTCTCCAGGCTGTCCACATCTTTTTGTATAACAAGGCCAAAAACTGAACACAGTATTCCAGGTGTGGCCTGACAAGCACTAAGTAGAGTGGGATGATGACTTCTTTATCTCTGCTGGTGATGTCCTTGTTGATTCAACCCAGAAACCTGTTGGCTTTCTTTGCCACAGCAGCACACTGTTCACTCACATTGAGCTTGTTCTCCACCAGAACCCACAGGTCCCATTCCACACAGCTTCACAGCCGGATATATCCCAGCCTGTGCTGCACTCCTAAATTATGTTTTCCCATGTGCAAGACCTTACATTTGTCCTTGCTGAACTTCATAAGGTTCTTGTTAGACCACTCTTCCAGCCTACCCAGGTCTTCCTGCAGGGTGGCTCTCCTTTCCAAAGCATCCACTTCCCCACTCAGTTTGGTATCATCAACAAACTCCATCAGGTTACACTTGATCCCATCATCCAGATCACTTCTGAAGCTACTAAACAGTGTTGGACCCAATATCGATCTCTGGGGGCCCCCACTTGTGACAGGCTGCCAGTTTGAAAAGGAGTTATTTACCACCATCCTCCAGATGTGGCCTGTCAGCCTATAATTTCCTGGATCTTCCTTTAAGCCTTTCTTATAGATGGGGATGACAGGAGCCTTCTTCCAGTCTTCTGGGACATCCCCCACTGTCCATGACTTCTCAAAGATTATGAAGAGGGGCCACACAATGATGCGAGCCAGCTCACTTAACACTCTTGAGTGGATGTCAGGGCCCATTGATTTGTAGGGGTCAAGCTTCTATAATGATTTGCATACCAACTCTTCCTTCATGGACAGTGCGTCTGTGTTTACATCAACCTGGATTTTTGTTCCCAAGGCCTGGGGGTCAACAGTGCTGGTAACGACTGAAGTGAAGAAGGTGTTGAGAACTCTGCCTTATCAGCACTGTTGGTGACTAATTCACCTCTGCTGTTTAACAGTGGGTCAATATTTTCCTTCTGTTTCTGCTTATTGTTTACATACCTGAAGAACCATTTCTTATAGTTTTTGACACCACTGGCCAATTTCAATTCAAGCTGTGCTTTTGTTTTTCTAACTGCATCTATTCATATTTTTAACTGAATCCATTCTGTTCACTGAGTATGTTTTCATTTTACACATTGAATATAGTATGTTGTACAAGTGCATAAGTATTTTTTATATATAAGAAGAGAAAGAAACAGCTTTTTGTTTTGAAAAATTTCACGCACTGATCTTACAATTTCACACACAAGATAGATTCCACTTAGGAACAATGGAAGCGTAAAGTTGGGGGGTTTTTGTGAAAATTTTGTTCCTAAGTGCTAAGGACTGGTGGACCTTGGGATCTGGGCAGGGGTTTCCATCACGGATGGCCACAGTCCCAGCCTGGTAGATGTAGCTGCTGTGGTTTCCTCTGTATCTATGAAAGGACAGGAAGTAGGGTGCTGCTTAATGAGGATATATTGGATAGTGTAGGACCTGAGCATGAAAAAATAATATGGCATAAGGGGGGGAGATTATACTAGAGCTAGCAGCCTGTATGGTGCTGTGGTTCTGAGTTGTGAGTAAAAGTGTTGGTAACACACCCGTGTGTTTGGTGTGGTATCTGTTTCTCATTGTGACCCTTCAGTGGGTAGGCTGGCGGTGGGCAAGAGGTTGGAAGGGGACAAACTGGGGACAGCTGACCCAAACTGACTGAAGGGATACTCTATATCCTATGATGTTGTGCTCAACAATAAAACCTCAGGGAAAAGAGGGGGAAGGGGGGACATTTTTGTTTGTTTTCCAAAGTGACCATTACACTTGCTGAAGCCCTGCTTTCTTGAAAGTGGCTAAACAAACATCTGCCTGCTGACAGGAAGTAGTGAATAAAGGCCGTATGCACACACAGCTTTGTTTCACTTATTACATTGTCTTTATCTTGATCCATGAGTTTTTCTCACTATTGCTGTCCTGCATCCCACTGGCGGAGGAATGAATGAATGACTGTGCAGGGCTTAGCTGTAGGCCATTTTTTTTCCAGCACCCTTCTGCCTTGACTATGCTGGTCTTGTAGGCCCATTTTTTAGTCTGCAGGCTGACATTAGCCTCAGCAAACATTATAAGGTGAAAATTTCTCATCTCTTTTAAGCTAATCACGTAAGCTTTTCTCTGTAGTCAATGGAGATAAGCACATTGAAAGACTGATTTATCCCCTCATTAAAGAGGTACATAACATAGGTAGAAAGAAATGTACTCCGGAGGTGCCTCTTTTTCACTGACCACAGAGACAACATAGAGATGCAAATTAGAGTATGCTTCTAACATGTAAGCTGGAGGACATGAACCCAAAAGTGAGTGCACAGTAAGGCTCAATTCCCCCAAGAGATTTAGGCCCTAATTGTCCTGATATCAATTGAGATGAGGATTCAGGCTGAAGCCAACTTTTTCTGTTTCCAAGGTTAATAAACAGTTCTTTCACCCAAGACTCACATCTGCTGTCAACACACAGACCTACTGTAAGGGTACATTCAGGTGCCTTCATAAGAGCAAACATTTACAAAGTATTACTTCTTTTTTTCATTTCTATGTAGTACCTGGGATTTTAACCTTGTGAAACTGTAGATCTGAGTTAAATTAAATGAATCTTTCTGCTTTTCTATAAAGTTTATCTTTCAAACTATATTCCCCTCCACCACAAAAAAAAAAACAAAAACAAAAACAAAACAAAAAAAAAAAAGAAAGGACTTGTGTAATTTTAATGTAATATGCTAATCCTTTCATACACAATATTGAAAGCTACTCAATCAATTATACTGTGGCAAACCCTGAAAAGCAACATAACTAATATAGAGAAAAAGTTTAATGGATCGAGCAGCAGACAATTAAGCTATACAGATTAATTACTCAAGCTGGAATAAAGTGCTGTTGGAAATTCAGTAAGAATAAATGAGTACTCAAATTGGTCAGTAAAGTGAACATCAAGAAATACTTTCATCCTAAAAAATTAAGGATGGAGAGTGAATGCAAAATCTTGGTTTCTCTGAACTCACCAGGAAATCTTATTCTTCTATACATTAACGAGAATTTTATCATCACACCAAAATCAGATGTGATTTATTTAGTGTTATAAATTTTACATTGCTAAATTGATGTTACCACATGCAATTTGGTGATGATTAGAAATTAATGGCTGAAATTTTGGCTGGAATAAAGTTAATTTTCTTCATAGTGGTTAATATGAGGCTGTGTTTTGGATTTGTGCTGAAAACAGTGTTGATAACCCAGGGATGTTTTCATTTTTGTTAAGCAGTGCTAACACAGTGTCAAGAGTTTTTCTGCTCCTCACCCCACCACTGGGTAGGTTGGGGATGCACAAGAAGTTGGGAGGGGACACAGCTGGGACAGCTGACCCCAGTGGACCAAAGGGATATTCCATACCATATGGCATCATGCTCAGCATATAAATCTGGGAGAACAGAAAATAAGGGGGGGACACTCGGACTGACAGCATTTGTATTCTCAAGTAACCATTGTGAATGATTGAGCCCTGCCTTCCTGGATGTAGCTGAACACCTGCCTGCTGATGGGAAGTGGTGAAGAATTCCTTGTTTTACTCTGCTTGCATCTGTGGCTTTTGCTTTACCTAGTATACTGTCTTTATACCAACCCACAAGAGTTTCCTCACTTTCACTCTTATTCTCTCCCCCATTCTGCTGGGCAAGAGTGAGCAAGCAGCTGTGTGGTGCTTAGCTGCCAACTGGGCTTAAACCAAAAAAGAGATAGGTTTTAGAAGGAAAACAAAAATGAGCAAAGGATGTGTGAAAACATACTGCAAGCCTTCTAGATGCCTTTGTGATGTTTTAGACAAATGAAATTTGCCCTAGTACACTCAAACAACTAGAGGATGTATGAAATTTCAAAACACGAGGTAAGGACAAATGCTTAAATATTTTTGAGACCAAAGAGGAAAATTATTGGAAAATTATTGACCAATCAGTTCTATTTTTTTGCCTCATTAATCAAACTGTTTCTAAGATAAGGACCTCATGAAAACATGTAGATAAAAAATGGACAGCATCAATTTTCTGGGAATTACTATCTCATATAAATCTAATTGCTCTTTAAGATGAGCAACAGTGAAGAAGAATAAAGAGGATGTATAATAAGCCTTGACCTAGGAAGATTTCCTTTGTTCTGATGATAAAGTTTTCATTATATTTTCTAAAGGTAAACATGGATATGTTTACATACTGTGACAATAAGAAACAATATACTGCATTTCTCATACTCAACCGCTAAGCTTAGCATGAAGCAGGGGAGATCTAACAGATACTGAGGAAAGCTTTCTAATGGTAAAAGGAATTGAACACTGAAGCAGGTTTGTGGCAGCTGTGAAACCTCTGCTATTGTTTTTAGTATTTTTGTTTCCTTATTTTGGAAAAAGGATCCTACTGGGAAATAATCCTAGAAGCTAGATCTATATTAGTAAACTAAACAATGACACCGATGGATAAGACCACAAACTTATGATCTTGTAAGCTGTACTTTTTTGTCAGATACACAGAAACAGAATATCATAATTTTATTCATCTGTATGAGCAGATCTATTTTGGAGAATATTATGGTTCTGTGAAAATGCCAGATAAAAGAAGTTTGTTACACAAGCACCTCTATTAACTTTATTAGGAATGTTTGTCTATCCATCTAATCCTAGGAATCAGGAATTAATAAATCATGTAAAGGAAAATTAAGATGTCAGAAAAACTCTGAAGAATTTTTAAGGCCAGAAAGCTCACAATTAACATTCTGAATCTGTGAAACCCTTCCACTGGAGATGTTAGTACAACTAGTATACACTTCAGGCCAATGCACATTAAGTACTGCAGTTTCAGTTTTTACATACCTTCATGGTTTTCCTTCAGTAATATTTTCTATATTTAAATGGTTTTCCATGTTCCTGATTAAATGTGATGTATGAGTGACCATAATTTTTGAAGTGAAGAAGTAACAAACAATTTCAGTGTCGGCTTAAAATGGTTCGTCAGTGACTCGTCAGTCAAACATCAGATCAATAAGTTACTCTATAAGCCTGCTACAGATCTGAACATTTATATTATTGCATAATAATAAATTACTAAACATGTCAGAAAATTTGAAGCTGACGAAAGCAGTATTATCTTAAAATATCTATAAATGATCCATCATGACTTACTCTTTCTTCTTTCCTTAGCAAATGTAGACTTGTAGTATTTTAAAAAGCAGACAAATACTACCTCAGAGAAGAAGCGCAATAGGTAATAGGAAAGTACTTAAGATACATTGAAGAATAATAATTGAAAGTAATGATTCTTCTACATCAACACAAAATTATTTCCATAGTGGACCAAAATATGTATTAATGTAGTGCTATAGTTTTTTTACCCAATGCAAAAATGTATTTGATACTTACAGCATATTTTTAAAATAATGTGATTCACACTGGGCTCTTGAATGCAGTTTAGCACAGCTGATTGCTGGAACTTTTATGTAGTTTTCCCTTATGTCAATGAAAAAAATGCCATTGGGATGAGTGAAGATAATAGCTTTACTGAAAGGTGGTTAGGTTTATGATTGACTTCCATAATTTTTTAGTTTCAAGAAGTGATACCAGTATTAGATGTTACAGTCATTCCTTATCTCATATTTCATAGAAATCATATGAAGGGCATATAAAGTTCCTTTCAAATTAAAAGGTTTTCATTTTAGAAGGCTGACCTAAAGTGTCCATCATCATGCTTTACAATGAGAATGTTCATGTTCTTCCTTGCCATAATTTCACTACAATAAATTAAGTTAAATCTAGAGACAAATTTAGTCACTGTAGTAAAGCCTTTGCATCTACTTGATTCCTGGTGTGCATATTTTTCCTGTAAGCTTTCTTATTTTTATGCAAAAAAATGTGATTAATGTAAATTGCATGCACGTTAAGCCCTGACAAATGAAATTTTGCCTATGAATAGTCTTTGATTTAATAGATGAGATTTCTCATTTCCATCTGGATTTGTTTTGTACCTCTATTGAATAAATAAAAGTTATATCTGCACATCGTCTGTATATGAGCTAAGTAATTCAACTCCTGTTATGAAACATGGTGTATGTTTTCTGAAGTCTTAAACATGAATTACCTGTCTTGCAATTTTCCTAATTAGTTCAACCAATTTTCTTTTTGTCTCCAGGTAATATGAGCCAATGATCTGAATCTGATGTTGTTAACAAAAGAGAGTGCTGAACAAATGTTTTAGGTCAGAGTCTGTTTAGAGCACTACAAACAGTGCCTCATTTGTTCCCTAATTTATATATTTGGATTTCATTATTAATTTATCAGAAAGAAAAAAGAAAACAAAAAAGAAGTCTTAGACCTTCATAATGCTTCACATCTGTTTCAGAGTATCCATTGATCCAGCTGTCAACTTTCAAGGGATTGTTAATTTTAAGTGTAAGATTTCAGTGTCAAAAGACAAAGGTGTTTCCACAGCATGGTCCACAATTCTGCCTATCTACCTGTTTGCACTAAAATCAGAATTTTATCCAGTTAGGATAAGATTAATTCACACCCTTAACTTTAGCAGTGAAAAAAGAAAAAAGCACTGAGGTACGTTCTATAATCAATTTATTTAAACAGACGCTTCAAAATTTACCTCCATTTTGATACTCAGGCTGCACCTTCAGTGATGTTTCAATTAATGAAATTTTAGACAAATTTTGCCAATGGACCCCATCCATTGGAGTCATCCTTCCAGTGGAGGGCAAAAGACTGGGAGGGGACACAGTCAGGACAGCTGACCCAAATTGACCAAAGAGATTTTCCATGCTTAGCAAGAAAATGGGGTAGATTAAGGGAGGGATGTTCCAAAGCAGCCATTGCTCAGAGACTGGCTTGGCATTGCTCTGCTTGTGGGAGGTGGTGAGTGATTACTTGGGTTCTTAGGGTATTTTTACCAATATTAAATTGTCTTTAATTTGACCCATGAGGTTTTGTCACCTTTCTTTTCTGATTCTCTCTGTCTACCCTCTGGGGGAGTGAGTGAGCAACTGGTCTGGGGTCAACCCACCACATAGGGAAAAGACAACTTTAAAATTATATGAAAATATAAGTTTCATTTAAATTATGGAAATTAAATCCACTTCCATTTATCAATCTTATATTTAAATAATTCATAGAAGTTTAGCTGACTGGTGGAACTTTTATGTATATCTGTGTATTCTGAGAATGCAACATGCATTGGCTTCATATCTATTGGCCAACTTCAGTAAAATTATATAGAAAAGTCTCAGTTTCTGTGTAATGCATGAATCTAGCAGACAAGCCCTGTAAGCGCTCTAAGTTTGGTTTAAAAGTACAGAATAAGGTAATGACATTAAATGTTTGAGAAACTCATTAGATAAAAAATGATGTTTTCGTCTTTCTTGGTGAAGCACTGTTAGACACAGGATAACAGAAAAAGGAAGATAACATTAAACAGGAAAATATTGCCACCATCATTTATCTCCACATTCAGAAGAAACACTGAAAGGGACTGTTTCCAAAGTTCTGCACTCTAAGAGGCCTCAACTCAACACTAGCAGCTTCCAAGAGTTCATCTAGGTTAGGAAATATGTTTAGGGTTCAGGTGGGTTAGCTTGCTTGTTGCCTTGCTCTTGTCTCTATTGATTTTATTCTTCTTGACTGACTCGGAATATTTTTTTTTTTAATTCTTTTAAAAATTCAACAGGTCCCTTCAGTCTTATTCTGAGGGCTGTACTGTATTTTGGTATGTTTGCTACCAGCCTCATTTTCTATACATTTAAGGTTTTGTAGTCACTGTCCATTTTCTTCTCTGAAAGCCTTTGAACACTGACAATTTCAAGACAATTTGTCAAAAATATTTTTCTATTAAATAAACACTGTATCATCTGAAACATAAAGCTGTAGTTTAGGCATATTTTATCATTTGGACACTGAGTTATATTAGCCTGGCCTATACCATCTTTTCAGAAAACAAAACTACCTAAGGAGACTTCATCTAGGGTATTTATTTCCTATCTGACAATGCCTAATGTCCTCTAATGTCCTGAACCAACGTTATTACTTAAAACAAATAGAAACAAATACCAACATCACGCATTTCTTTTCCCTTTTTAAGGAAAAAAGGGAGATGCATATCAGGAGAGGATAAGCTATTATTCATAACATTGAGCTAAACAAAGACTAAAGCAGTGAATCCGAGAAATCTAGGTCAAATGCTAAATAAAATAAATCATACATTAACACCAAAACAGTAACACCTTACACACTGGAAACAAGATGTTTAAAAATAAGAAATAAGATGATAAAAGATGTTGACCTGGTTAGAAACACTTCAGAACTGTGCAAACATCAGTCAAACTATGGCTTAGGATTAGAAATTGTTACCAAAGCAGTCACTGTACCAATTAAAATCTTCCTTCTTAAAATACTACTGATTGAAATAATTGATTATAGTTGCTAATCCTTCTTACATCCTTTCATCACCTGTAGGAGTGTACTGATAGTGTAATAGCAGCTTTAACAGAACATTATTCATAAGCAGAAGTTTGTCAGACAAAGTTTAGTAGACAGTTGCAAATCTCCCAAGATTTCCAAATGGGTAGCAGTCTCCAATTAATACTTTTAGGGTTTTCTCTGTGTTTCCCAGGAAGTCTTTATGCAGTTCTTATTCATGTGTGCATACATATAAGCAGATAGTCAGAGTCTGAAGAAAAGGATAAAAAAGAAAGAATAGATATAAAATAAGAAAAAGCAAGGTATTCTGTAAAACACAGGGTATGGAGGATGAGTACAAGAAACTCTTCTTTGGTCTTGTGGACAGTCCTAGGTGAAAATCAGACCTGAATTCTAAGAATCAGAAAGCTCCCCAGTCCAGCTGGCTTCAGAGACAAGGCCAAGCCTTCCATTAACTTTTGGTATATGTTTTGCCTTCTTTTCCACAAGAACTTTCGGATTCTGGAGTTCCTCGCTTTCCTAAGATGGCTCCCTCTTGATTCTTACTGTTACTTTGTCTCCTGGTCAGTTCCATGTGTTCCAAGCAACTCAAGTTCATATCCCATCATTGTACCATGCAAGGCGATCCAGTCGGGTCTAGTTAATAAACATCTCCATTTTCCTTTAAATATCTTACAAGAACTTCTTTACACACTGCAAAGGCCATCAATTCTCCTTCTCTCAGCATTTCTGAGAAAGTTATTGTTTTAATCCTACTAAGGATCCGTTCTTCCAGTAGCAATAGTGAAAATATCTTTGCTGAAATACTGCAAAATTAGCTGATTGGTAGATTTTCTGTCAGGAATTTGTCACTTGATCGTCATCTATCAGCAACATTAAAAGGAAATGTGAACAGGTTAAGTTCTATATCATCATTCTTGCAATCAAAGATAATTTTAAGCAATCTTTGCTCTCTGGAGCTTGAATATGGTCAAGCAGTTTATTTTACAAACCTTTATTTTGGTAGAAAAATGATACTGTAAGGCCTACCATCATGACCTATGTTTACAGAATATTTCTCAGCATATGTTGCTACATACGCAAATTCTTTCACAGAGAAGAGGAGGCTCATTAGAATACATAAAGGCATGTTTTGGATTTTGGTTGAGGGGCATGATACGCTTAGTTATTAGCCTGCTACAGTCACAATTTAGGGATCATGAATTACATACAGCAAGTATTAAATTGACAGCACCTAAAAGATACTTCAGAGCAACAGTAGTCACATGAGTCTTGAAAGGCTAGAGCAAATCAAAGGGAAGATAGTATTAGGCTCACACATAAAATCAGTAGAGTCTCAGAATCTGAGAATTTTAAAAGAGAGAATTTTCTTCAACATAGAATTTCTAGATGTTCCTTCAGTATGGGAAATTTGATATATGTATTAAATACAATGTAGAAGAACCACAACAGTCTTTAATCTTTGCAATCTATGAAGCAGACATATTTTACCTTTGAATATCTGTTTAAGGAATAAAATCAATGATAGATAAATTGAATAAACAAGGGATTTCTGGGACAGACTGAAGGCCTAAGCTGGATTTTCAAGTCAACATGAACAGAAGTATAAGCTGATACTAGAATTTCCATGATACAAAAAAACAAGAATTGCCTTATGATCAATGCAAAATGAAAGCAATTTTGTAATTTTACTTGCTTTTGCAGTGAAATGTGTCTTATTAAATTATTCGTAAGCACAACTAAAAATTATGAACTCTTCCTCAGTTCTTCATCCATGAAAAATGGGTCCCACCTGTTACCAGATTGAGTTAAGAAGCCTATATGCAGCTCAAATTCCCTAAATTTTGGGAACTCTTCTGAAGCTCTTGCGATGACTCCAGGAAATTTCTAATTTTCCAGGAAGATTTCTAATATGTTGTGTTCTGCTGAGTCATTACATTCTAAGACTCACTGTATGCTACTCAAGTGTGATCATGACAGGGTGTTCAGGGAGGTGGTTGAGCCAACATCAAAAGATGTGTTATGGCTCAAGTGCAGGACCCAGCACTCAGCCTTATCGTGGCATCAGCTATTTTACTACAACCAAAGAGTGGGAAATGAATTGTCTCATTATACCAAAAGGTATCAAACCCAAGGCATGGTAGGAATGGCACCATAATTTAAAAATAAATAAGCTTTGGGGTCAGCTTGTAGCTGTCTGATTGTGTGTTAGGTGTCTAAGTCCTGTTAGCTTTCCCTGTTTCTTATAATCTCTTCCAGCTCTTATTAATGTGACTTAGATCAAAACTAAGTTCTATGAGATCTCCCATTAAGATGTGGGCAGCTACAATTGCCTTATGAGTCCGTTATATATGTGCTATTAAAGCTGAACATCACTCAGCTAAGTAAGGATCTAGATAATTGGACCTTCAAACTGGAAACTGTTTGGAAAATGAGCATAGTGGGACAGTGCCTATTTGGGCTTTTCAACCGGCAAAAGAGAAAACTAGCCAGGACTGTGATGACCTAGCAGATCCGACGGCTGTATCCCTTCCCTCATGCTCTAATTCCTTTCTTTTCTAGACCATGTACAGAGAAAAATGAGGAGGTAAATTCTGAAACATTTACATCACTGTTTCTCCCTCTCAGCTTTTTCCATGGGAAAAAAGTACCAATAGGATTAGAAGGATATTTATAAAGTTAAACAAGCAAACAAAAATCAGTTTTCCTTATTAAAAGGATGCTTAATTACCCCAAAGTGAAACATCTATAACATTTAATCTGATAATAGAAATAAGGGACAAAAAAACCTTAATTAATCACAGTAATTGAACACAAAATTGAAAGCCATATCCATTAACTAGGAAAGAAAAATGACAACAGAGTAAAGTGCTATATGCATTATTAATTGTTTTAGAAGAATCTGTTAGAACAACTGGATTAAAAAGTATTTTGAAATTGTCTTCATAAGTTCCTATTTTCAGTAATCATAAATCAATTATAAAATATCATTGTTATCAAAAACACTTGGTATACTTAATCTCAGCTGTAAACATTACTTTACTTTGTTCAGATCCTACTCCCAAGATTCCACTTAACTGTTTCTAGGATTACCTTTTTTGGTATACATTCTTAAAAAAAAAAAAAGAAAGAAAAGAAATTTAGCAGCTTCAGATAATTGTTTTCCACTTATACTCTGAAACAGAGAACAGATTGTGCAGAACATTTTATTCTTGCTATGATTCTCACAAAAATGTCTTCAGGGTGCTTATTTGATATTTTAAAAAATGTAACTATCAAGAACTAACCTTTTAAAACTGAGTATGGAACATGTACTATGATATTTGAACATATGCATATGATTGGAAAAGTTCTATGCTAAACAATAGCTAACAGTTTTAGTAGTATTTGCGTATTGAACTAGTCATGAAATACCAACCTATCAGGGAGAACTAGGGACATTTGTGCTAACGTAGATGGGTAAAATGGCAAAGAACAGAAATTTTTTGCTCAAAGCTAGACAACAGGTACCACAGCACCAGGAGTAGAATCTAGTTGCAGGTTTTTTGAATTTCTCTCTCTGTTCCTTACATCAGACTGTTTCATTTTTAGCTCTGCCCTTTTGTTGTATCATTACATATTTTTGTGCGAAGCTTCCGTGAAGGTCACCAAGACTTCCAATTTAGATATGCTTTGAAGAACGGAAAAAGAAACAACCAATTTTTAAACAGAATTCTTAAAAGAAACAACCAAATTCTCAAGACTGTAGAACTTCTAATGCATAACTTCATTATAAAACATTCCACCAGCTGGTATGTTCTTCCAAGCTGAAATGAAGATACACAAAACTGTTGGCAAATCTTACTCAGTCTCCAAATAAAACGAACTTTTTCTTTTAGTTGTGATCACTTCATCACTTCTTTTTCACATAAAGATATTAGGATATTCAAAATAAAATGCCTTATCCTGTAAGAGCAATTCTCAACGTGGTTGTTCATGTTAGATATTTGTCTGCTTGTAACCTGGACGTTCTAGGCCAGGAGATACAGATTCAAGAGATTTGCCTTCCACGATAGTTAAGTAATATACCCATTTGTGATCACGTGAAACTCATTTACTCTTCCCCAAACTACATGGATGGGATAGATTTGATGAGTACATGCAGAGATGAAAACTTCATCAGCAACTGTTAATTCATCCTGTTTGCAGTGTCCTTGAATGACATTCTCATTAACATGCTGATAGTGTAAAAACCTATCATGAAGAAGAGTAAAATGTAGAATGAGAACAGTAGTTTCACCAACAGTGAACCTCACCCAAGAGAGAATAGGTTGTTTAATCTCTGTGTGTAGCAATGACTAAGATTTTCAATAGCAGACAACACTTCACAAAGGCAGGGATGCAACACGAAAAAATCCAACATACCTGTTGCCTGAAAGCACCTGACAAGAAAGTCTTTGGAAAAGACCAGCAACACATCTGTCCGTACCTTTTACTTTCATTGGCTATGATTTCAATCCACACGTCTGACTATGCAGTAGAATTTTTGGATTCTTGTTCCAAAGATCATTGCCTCTGGTTTTTCATTCATATTTCAAGGAAGAATTTTCTGAAAGGACACACTACCACACAGGCATATACAAAGATTAATTGCCTGTACAGGTATTTATGAATGAATGCATGGGTAACTGCAAGGACAGTAGTGATACACCTGAGGATATTCTTAGAATTGCTGACATTAAATCACAGCAGAGTAGCAGATTTTAAAATAGTAGTTTCAGTTAGCAAATAAGCACTATGTTGGAGCAAAGGAATTTTGATAACATATCAGTGCTGTCACTCTAACTATTAGGTATTAATAACACGTAGTAACTGATGTATAATTTCTAACATGTATGTATCTATAGATGGATGGCTATGTTTCTGAAATGGATCATTATTTTTTTGTACACTGAACTATCCAATGTCACTCCAAAAAGGCTGTTTCTCTGATTAAGTTAGGTTGTGCTAACACAATATTAGTTGTTATCAGGAAACCACATCTTGTAGGCTGTCAAAGAAAATCAAGGGCTTGAAATAGAGACCCCGACAGTAGGAGTAAAGATCAGGGCAGAGGGCTTGAAAATATATGCACATGATACTGGTCACACCAGGGCCACAAAAATGTGTCATAAATGTTCAGTTACTACTCACTAAAGGCACGCAGCCTTGTGAACTGGGAAAAAATGGGTTTGAGGAAAACAAAGAAGCAAAGAAAAAATATGCAACATACATAGAACACCCCATATATAGTAAAACTCGAATACAGCATGGAAGTGGGAATCAGTGAATAAAGATGAAGTAAGCAGCCTGTTAGCAAACAGACAAAAAGAGATTTGAGCAAGCTGAAGAGCAAGAGGGAAGAAACCCTCCATCAACCTCAGATGTTTCCTGACAAATTATTCAGGATGCTGAAAATAAACCATACTTGCATATCTTCCTCCTGAGGAAGACTAGTGCCTTTGATCTTAGCACCCTGGGCAGATTGCAGGGGTGAGCCTAGCACCAAGGAGATTTATCTTTTTTAATTCTGTCATTATAAGCTGCTATAGTAATTCATTGTGACTGAGTTAATAAAACCTCCTTCACTAGACTGATAGTACTTTAATTAATCTAACAATAAATCCTTAGTTTTGTATAAAAGGTGTGTTTCTTAACCCACATAAATTGCATGCAATCTTTGGTCTGGTACCCTGATCTTGCGCTCGTTTGTAATTTAGATGCAGCACAGTAATGCCAAAATAGCAGAATGACTGCAAGTCCCCACAATTTTATTCATGTTTTAGCAATTTTTCTGAGTATTCTTGCTTTAATTCATTTAAATCAATCCCTTGGAAAATCATATTCAATTGCAAAACTGAATTATCCTACAGTTGTCTCATTAACCATAAATGCAATTTCCATGCCTACCACATTTTCATTTCCCAATATTTAAGGCATTTTTGAAAGCTTGTTGTGGCATTCTCTCATACACATTTTAATGCAGGTATCTGTAACATCCTTGACATATACTGCCAGGCTGGGAAGCTTAGCTGTGGCTTGTAATCATTTCATCAGTATAAATAAAGCATTGGTCTTAAGAATGTACTTTAACATTGTGAATTTCAGAAACATAATCAGGGAGTAGCTCAGCAGATAACCAGTCTCATTTAATGCTATCAAACATTTAGATAAAGATTTCATTTTAAAATCATGTATTACAAAATATCTAATATACTATTTTAATAGTATAACATAAAACAAAACTGTGAAGTTTAGCCCAAATTATAACTGTCTGATATACATCCTACATATATACATATTATTTTGCATTCCCAAATCACCCTACAGGTGAATGCTGAAGCATGCTAGTAGTTTGACAGATTTGTTGTAAATTAAGAATCACTGACATTTGTATGCCAATGAATATTGCAAATATCATGAAAATCTGGTAAATCAGCATAGCTCCATGGAAATTGCTTTGCATTGCTGATGTATGTGTGGTGTCAGTGAATATCTCCAGTTCCAAAAGTGCTGGGCACATTTTGGGTGTAGGAAAAATAGTCCATTTATTAAAATAACTGATTAAGACATTGCCCTTACAGCTTAACCAAAAGCCAGAATAAGCACATGGATAAATAAATAAAAAGACACTATGAAACGGAAGTAAAATGAAACCAAAACAGTTTTCTTCTCACTGAAATTAATAAAAAACAATATTAAAAATATCTCTTCTTCTATAAACACCTTCCTATTAACTCAGAGTTATATACTATATTTGGGGATTTTTAAAAGAAAAGGAAGAGGTACATTCACAGAACCATTTCCCATCTACCTTGTATCTAATAACCCTGGCTTCTCCCAGGTATGTGAAAACCTGGCTTGGGAATCTGTCATGGTTTAATCCCGGCCGACAACTAAGCACCACACAGCTGCTCACTCAGTCTCCCCCAGCAGAAATGGGGAGAGAATAGGAAGAGTAAAAGTGAGAAAACTCGTGGGTTGAGATCATGACAGTTTAATAGGCAAAGCAAAAGACACACACACAGGCAAAGCAAAACAAGGAATTCATTCACTACATCCCATCAGCAAGCAGGGATTCAGTGATCTCCAGGAAAGCAGGGCTCCATCATGCACAATGCTTGCTTGGGGAGACAAATAGCATCACTCAAAGAATCTCCCCTTCGTCCTTCTCCCAGTTTTTTATGGCTGAACATGATGTCATATGGTATGGAATATCCCTTTGCTCAGTGCAGTCAGCTGTCCCAGCTCTGTCTCCACCCAACTTTTTGTGCACCTCCAGCCTACTCACACATGGGGTGCTGTGAGAAGCAGACTTTATGTAAGCACTGTTCAGCAATAATGAAAACCTCCCTGTATTACTGACACTGTTTTCAGCACAAATCCAAAGCATAACCCCGTACTAGCTACTATGAAGAAAATTAACTCTAACCAGACAAAAGCAGCATATTCTCCACCCCTTATTCCATACTACTTAATTCATGCTCAGGTACCACACTATACAATACAACCTCAATACAACCTCATTAACCACCAATCTCTTTCCCTGTTATTTGGTTTGAGACTCAATGAATATCAAAAGTGGGCATAGAAGAGTGAGCTTTTATGTCATCATCTCATCTGGGCAGCAGATCTGACAAGTATAACCTTAGATTTAGCATAAGCCAGGTTAGCTCTAGACTTTTCACCATATCCCTATCTCCATACCTATGTGGCAGGACAGGATTTGAGTACTGAGTACCCAGTGCCAAAGAAGGGCTGAGACAGCTGTTTGTTCAAATCAAGAATGTATTATAATTTACAGGAAAATGTGCACATACTGAATGCACAAACACATATTCCTTTGAGAGGAATATAAAGGAAGACATTACAAGCACAATGTTTTCTACAGGGTTCTTTTTAGAGTTAACTGGTAGAGTGTGTATGAAAGAGGGCAGCAATGAGAAATTCACAGATTTCAGGACACAGAATTTGCACAATTCAATAGAAAATCAGAGCTATAATTTACAGTTCTAGCTCCAAACTCCTTTTTTTTTTTTTTTTGCCTTTGTCAACCAATTAACACACAAAAAAATTGCTCTGGTTCATATTTTTTGTTATTTGAAATGACCTTTTATCTATACAGTACTTTATGTCAGTGTGGAGTAGCTCAGCCTTCTTCCTATTTCATTATCTAAACATGGCAGATTGAATCCCTAGTACGCAAATTACAGATTGAAACATTAAACAAATAATCCGATTTCATTATTCAGACTTGACACAAATGAGATGAATGTCATGGATTAAATTAACAAGTAAATCACTTAAAAGGGATAATAGGTGTTTTCATCCACCCCTAAAGTGTTTGAAATTAAAACAAACACCAGGATTTACATCTGATTTTCTGTCTGTTCTTGGATAGTCAGATCTGAAGAAACTAACATGTGGAGCTCTGCTTTTTAATGGTAGAGAACAGACAGAGACTCATCAAATTTCCAGTTTTACAGAGGTAAAACACCAGCTGCAGTTCCTGATTTAAAGTTATACACTGGGATCTTTTGTAGCTTACTGAACAACTTCAAGTAGGAAATAATTCTCTATTCCCCCAGGATCAGCCATCAGAATCATGTTAGTTCACAGATTGCTTCTTGAAATAAACAGAAACGCAGCCATACAGCACTTATGCCACAACCTGTTGGGACTGTTCACCGTGGGAGGTTTAGATTGGATATTAGGAAAAATTTCTTCAGCAAAAGGGTTTTCAGGCATTGGAACGGGCTGCCAGGGAAGTGGCTGAGTCACCATCCCTGGAGGTATTTAAAATAAGATGGAGATGTGGTGCTTAGGGACATGGTTTAGTGGTGGACTTAGCAGTGCTAGGTTAAGGGTTGGACTTGACGACCTTAATGGTCTTTTCTAACCTAAATGATTCTATGACTGTGCTGGAGGGATAGGAACTGGAATCACACACTTGCTCTCCCTGAAGAAAATAACACAGAAAAGAGCAGGCATTATAAAAGGCTTCATAACATTTCACAGATCCTCAGTGTAAGAGACACCCATACATTTTGTATCTACTACTGGATAGACAGCCAGGCTCTGTTTGCACACCTGACAAACACATCACCAGCTTTTTAGTGAATTGTGCAGAATGAAGTTAGTTATCTCACTCTATTTTAATATTTTCAATATTTCTTTTTTGTTCCGAGTTGAAAATCTGGTCTGCTTTTATGATTGTCTTTGAACACGTATAGGTCTTCCTATATTAATTGGACTTTAATTCCACAACACCATAATTTAAAATCAAGTGTCCGCTACATTCAGGCTAGTGTTAAGCCTTGAGTATCTACTTAAAAACGAAACAGCAAATTAAGGCAGTATTCCAGTCAAGAAATACAAGATGGCTTTTGAAGGTGTGATTTATAATTCCTTTCTGCAGTATCATTCTTTCCATCACATCTTCTATTTTAGCTTTTAAATAGGTTGTCCTACGTTAACAATAACTATTCCCTTCTAAAGGAAGGATACTGTTAGATGAAACAAAATAATTAAAATTCAAAAGTTCTTGTCCCTGTTTTATTTCGTACTGTGTTACAGAAATTCTTATACACAAGCCTTCCTCAGCTCGACTCAAGTACCGCTTGCAGTGCCTCCCCCATAGTCAAAGTACTCCACTGCCATCTTAAGGCAGCGGGATGCGCTGGCTGTGCAGTAGGTGCTGGTGCTGTAAGTGCCCACTACTTAACCAGACCAATTAACCTCCCTGTGCAACCCACCAAATGCCACTTTGGTCCTTATGTCACTGTGGAATCTGTGCACAAATTACTATGCCGAACAGCACGTTTAGTACTTTCAGTGTTACTGGGCTGCCTGGATAATCCTCAAAATGACAAATCACTGTCTGCGTGATTAATTTTCTTTCTGTCAAGTCTGGAAAGATGAGAGATTTTGGGGACATCGTACAACATGTCAAGGAAATGCCAGCTGTCTCCACAACATCTCCGCGCTAACAACGGAGCGAGATTGAGGATTCATACAGAGGGCTGTTTTTCATAACTTTAACCAATCTGAATTCCTCAGCAGATAAAGTAATAGGATCTGTCAGTCAGCATGAAAATACTGAGAGCAGCAACAGATATTTAAATAATCAATATTGTAACACTTGAAGGTGGTTGCAATAAACCAAAGGAACTTAAATTTTCACACAATACTCCTTTTTCTCATTTCTCATGATGGCTGCAGTAAAGACATAATCGTAGAGACAAACTCTTAAAGGAATCATAATACATTTTTCTCTTACAGAGGAAAGTACTTCTTGGCAGGTGTTATGATATGATATATATGTGCCAAATATTCAAAACAATGAAGAAGTCTCAAAGCATCGAGCAGCACCATTCGATTTGATGTGCCAACATTAATAACAGAGACTTGTAAGATTACAAGGACACTCCTACAACATTTTTAGGAGCTTATATGCATCACGGTGCAGTCTGAGCACTGGTTGTTTAAGATTACTTTCTAGACCTGGGAAGGGTCTTCCTGGTCATGAAATAATAACATCAGTATCTCTTATGCATCTCCTTATAAACTTACCAAGGTGCTATTCGCCAGAAACCTCACCAGAAATCGATGAGCACTATCAACAAATACACCTAAAAAGAACATTACTATGTTAAAAAAAAAAAACTGGTGTGTGCCTCAGAAAGCAGTCTATAGCATTGCTCTCTTCACTATTTTCCAAATATCCCATCTTTATTTTGTCTTTTACTCTGCCTTCTTTAGCATCTCTATTTTTCTTCTTTTATCACTTTTACTTCTTTTTCTTTCTGTCTATTGTGTGTGTTTCTTCCCGCCTACATTATCAAC
Source organism: Rhynochetos jubatus (assembly GCA_027574665.1). Taxonomy (NCBI): domain Eukaryota; kingdom Metazoa; phylum Chordata; class Aves; order Eurypygiformes; family Rhynochetidae; genus Rhynochetos; species Rhynochetos jubatus. The sequence goes on from CM050652.1 coordinate 19,512,622, forward strand.
CATGTGTAAAGTTCCTTCATTCTTTCCCACTTAATTCCCAATATGCTCTATTATATTAGGTCCTTCATTGCACAACAAACCATGTGTGTAATGAAGGCAGGAATACATAAAGAAGAGTCAACCCTGTCATGAATTTATAAATAATTCAGATTAACAGGATCCAAATACATGTCTCCCTATATTTTCTTTTTTGACTTTGTCCCTATTTCTTCTCTACATACAATCTTCTCTGATCTAGTTTTCTTTTTATTTTCTTGATCATCATTTTTACCCAAAAGTTCTTTCTAAAGATAAAAAAAAAGACAATCTGCTAAATTATTTGCATTGGAATAGCATGCAGCCAGAGAACCATGCAAAGCAAACATATTGTCTATGTGTAGCAGACAAGCGGAGTATGAACCCCTTCTTTCTACCTTTTTACCTACAGAGAAAGCAAGAAGTCAGTCTTCTTAAGCTTAGCAAAGGCAGGAACACAAAGAGAAGCAACTAAAATCAGGAAAAAAATTAGCTCGAAAACATGGAGTCAAGGTTGAAACCATTTGCTGTTGTAGTACCAGACCAAAACTGTAGTACCAGACCAAAACTCAAGATACAGGCATGCCTTAAGCTCATTTTTTTTCCTGCTGAAGTCTCCACAGCTACACACCAGAACCAACTTTTCTGAGCTGATAAGATCTGACAAGATCACAGTTGTGGAATAGCTTCAGGTTACCTTTTTTTTTTTTTTTTTTTTGCTGTTGTTGATGTTGCTGTACTTGCAAAGACAGAGAATAAGATAACAGAAATAGGAAACAAATCCAGAACTTCTACCTAAAGTGCCAGACCTGTAGAACTGGTTTAACTGGCAGAATTGAATTTAATTTACTATAATATTTAGAAGATAAATATAAATATGTGATATTCTAACTGTATGAAGCTGTATATTTGGTATCTGTACGGTAGATTTTCTGACGGAATATAGTGGTATTATCATGAGAGAAGGAAAAGGAGTGGTTTACACTATGAGAGAACCTGATTGTCTGTCCCTTGCTAAGAAATCTTTTCCCAAACGCCCTCATGAATCATTCCATGATGCATATAAAAAGCTCACAGCTTGTAATTAACTGGCAACTTTTCCTCTAAAGAGAATGTACTGCATACATACATATATATATATATATATATATATATATATATATATATATATACACACACGTATTCGTTACCATCTTTCCATATGATCTTCTATCTGGAAATGAAAATTTGGGTTAATTTTGTCTAAGTTTAGGTATCTATCTAAGTGATGCTTAGTTATCTAAGTCAAGTTTCTCTAGCTCACATACTTTCTGTACCTCATTTTTTTATGTAGTCAATGCAATCAGAGTAACGTCTTCTGGCTTTTAGTTTTCAGAGGGAGGTATGGGGGAAAAAGTTTTTAAGATCTGTTTTGTTTCTCATCATCTTGCTCTGATTTTGACTGGTACCTTATTAAATGGATTTTTCTTCCCCAAGTCGAGTCTGGTTTGCCTGTGACCATAATGAGTGAATGATCCCTCCCCATCTTCGTCTCAGATCCTGAACTTTTCCTTGTATTTTCTCCTCTCCATCTCACCAGGGGGAGAATTGGGCGAGTGGCCACGTGGTATTTTGTTGCCAGCCAGGCCTAAACCACAACATTACATTATGGGGTTTAATTTGACCCTTGCAGATCACTCTAGGAGATTTAGAGAAAGGTTAGGTCTTTTTTTTTGTTCCATATCTATGCTCTGTGATCAGAGCTTAGAAACAATGCAGTAATATGGCAACCAAAAATAATGTTGGTGACGCTTGCTTTTCACCGGAGGCAGGTTTCAGCCATCTAGGAAATCCAACTGTTTAATGATATGAAACATGACTTTTGGAGAAGCAACTTTTGGGAATACTTTATTTGTGGGAATATATCCAAACTAATAATAATGTTCCCAGGAGTTTTAAAAAAGTGCTAAAGAAGAAATAAACAAACCCACAATAATCTCTAATCCTTTTCTTGTCTACAGTGCCAAGTTACTCACACAGCCCAAAGTGGATGCCTTTGGAATTTTATCAGCCTGATTTTTTTTCCCTGGGATGGTGAAAAATGCCAAGTTGCACTGGTATTTCATAATGTAAGCTGCACATTTTTCATAATATACGGTGACATGCATTTGTGACTGGGCATGGCTTGCCAAGGAGGGAGCATTAACTGAAAAGTGGCTTCCTCACACAGTGCCAAAAATGGCATTCATAAAGGTAACTCTTATAATGAGTCAAAACAGACCCAGAATGCCTCTGCCTTTCACTGAGCTGTATCAAGACCAAGACACACTCTGCCTGAAGTCTCTATAAAGAAGATCCTTTTGTGTTCTACTTTTTTGACAGAAAAATATGCATATTACAATGGAAAAGGCACGTGTGTATGCCTGTGCAGATGTGCACATATGTATATGATTGACTTCTTAAGGTCTTGCCTTCAAATTTATTGGACAACGCTCTAGCAAGCCTTAAAATTTAGCAATTCTATGCAATTAAATCTTCCAGGGCCAGGCCTTTTGTTTATAAATTCTCCTAAAGATAGAAGTTACTTTACAGCAGTCTTTGTAACAACTTACCTCTTATCTGAAACTATTCTGATTTTTATCCATTGTCCTTGATATTTAGTGTTTCCTTGACTTCTGTACTCAAGAATGGAAATGTGTATTTCAAGCAAAAAGGACAGCATCTATTTTTCACAAAGTAGCTTATGTTTCGATCATAAAAAAATGAGCACTCTTTCAATGCTTGGAAGAGTTAAATAAATGTGTAATACTGGAATAGGTTTCTGTCTGAAGGTCAGCATCAGCATATAATAGGCCCCTTGCTGATACATCAGCCACTCCGCTTCCTCAGTTCTACTTACTTAGAGCCTGATGTGTGCCTTCTCATCCTTTAGATTGCTCATACACAAAACAACAGGGATATGCTCAAGGAAAGAATGTTGTTATCCCATGGAGGTCTTGAGCTATTGAATGCAAGGAGCAGTCCCTTGGACGTGACTGCAGGTAGTAAACGAAGAACAGTCCTGAGGCTGCACATTGCTGCTCCTCAAAACTATCATGGATCCCTCACCATCCTATGTGCAGATTTTTGCCAAGAATTGTCCATTAATTTGTTAATTTAAATTTTCCTGTTCTACAAGACTGTGTTATTCAGAAATAAAATTGCTTGTGTGAGTCTAGATCTACTAACCTTCTGTTTGTGCTCTGTTAACTCTTGTCCAGATTCTTTGTTGTTTTGCAACTAAAAATTCTTGAGAAGCTAACAGACCCACACACACACTAGCTTAATGGTTCAGGAAAAAATATCAAATTCTTTACTGGCAAGTAATCCTTAGGTGAACTGGTGCTGAAATTACTCTAGACTTCTGCTTATATTTACCATCAGTTTCACATCCTCCTAACAGATTTTATTATGATCTCATTGATTCAAAATAATTTCAAGTTAGGATTAAGCATCACTAACACAGTTAAGCCTGTTGAAAATTTCTACATGAACCTAAATTTGCTGAAATTCACGGTTGTTTACGGCAAAGAACATTACTATTACATTTCATATAAAGCACAGTCTGTAAGGGAAGACTATGTGAAAACAAGATATATAATATCCTGCACCATTAAAGGTTAATGAGTCATTAATTTCAACTGAGCCACAACTGCATCTTAAAGACAGTGCGATACTTAATCAACATAAAATATCCAGACTGCTACACAACCATGTCATTACTACACACCCCTGTAGCTCCTGACAGTATCTACTGACAGTTTCAATAGGCAGAATTCCAACTATTTAAAGAAAAATTGCTGTCATAAAAGGAGCTATATGGACCATACGTTACCGCATGACCTGGATTAAATAGATAAGAAACACAGAGGAAAATAACCTAATTTCAGTTTAGTTACTTTTCTTCTCCATTTCAGAGACTGTCCAGCTGTATACATGCTCACCCTCTCTCATCCAGATGTTTCTTCCGTAAATTTTAATTACTTCTCTACACTGAATATTCAAATGGAAGTGGAGAATAGATTTTTATCTATGTGCAGTAGGTTAAAAAGACTAAAAGTATTGACATAGAAAGTTAAATATGGAATGAAACTTCTGATTGAAAAGACAGACTCAAATTCAAGCCATAAGGACAAAGAGAAAGATATGAAGTTTAAGAATGCATAAAATAGCAAAGCATATGAACAATTACCACCTGAAGTACATCAGAAGTTCTGCATAGTAATTCTTAGTTAATTTATACCACCTGCTTCCACTCTAGTAACAGATGAAATAAGCTAGAAGTTTAATGAGTTATTTACAGCATTCATAGCAAAATAACAATCACAGCTTTCTTAGGGAGAGATTTACATCCAAGACCTTCTGGAAAAAAGTGAGCAAGAGGCAACTGTGTCAAGCTGGGATCAAAATGTGGTATGAGGAGAATAACAGTTCCAATTTAATCCATATTATAAAATATATAAAATACTAGTGATACCTATGTTTGTGGCCAGACAAAATAAGACTTCTACATTCTTGGTAACTATAAATTGCATAAATTATTTTAGAGTCTCTAAATCAGCTGCTGCTGTTCATGGAGAAGTTATTTGAGGCTCAGTGGATGGCACCATGAAACATCAGCTAGGCTTTCAACAGGTGTCAAAAAGGGTAACCAAGATTTTAGTTACTAAAATAGTTTAGTAACTATTAATAAACAAGTAGAGAGCAAAATACAGAATGCGAATATGCTCCTGCTTAAAACCATGGTGAACTGACTTATTGACTGTTACGTACAGTTCAGGTTCCCTTTTTTCCACTTCTCAGGAAAGACAGAGAGAAAAGCAGGAAGTTGTCCAAAATTAAACTTTAAAAATGGTTTCATGGGATTATATGGAACCCAAAGGTTCATGAGTTCTAAAAAGAAAGGTGATAAATTCATAGAAAACATGTTTTTCAAAGATTATTAAAGGCAAAAATGTGCTAATAATCCCTGACTCAGACTGAAAGAATTTGGGACGGTATATCTGGGGAAGTAACACTCTAGGGTTTCCTTATTTCCCTAAACTCATTATGCTGACCATTGCCAGAGACAGCCAACTGACCAGGACAGTGATTATAGGTACGTATGGCCTTTCCTGTGCTCTAAAGTAAGGAGAGTAGGAAAGAAAAACTAAAGAACGTAGACCCAGGAAGTGGTCTTTTTCTCATCTATATGCAGAAATACCTGTAGCCAAGTTTGCCTGGGTATCAATATTAGGAATCCAGATGTAGCAAAGCCACTGAAGTATGGATATGAAAAATACGAAGCAAGATCAGGTTTTAAAAACATGAGTACAAGTTCAGTTAAACAATTAAGCGGTTGAATTACAGGAGGTGGCCCATCCATGGGAGGAAATATCTGAGTATGCATGAGCGCAAACATTTCTTTAATCTGAACGCGTTTAAAATGCTCTGATGAACTGTTACCAGTAGAAAAAATGGGTAATTGTCACATTTTGCTTCATGCAAATCTATGGGAATTTGTTACTACCTTGGAATGAGGGTGAAATATAGAAACTGTTGGGACTTATGTCGCAATCATCTGGCTGTGGAAATTTAAAGCCAACTGCTTTCACTCTAGTTTTAAGATGTCACACTATCATCTCAGTGATGGTGGAAATTTAATAATATTGATAGTACATTTCCTCCTAGATAACTTGTATGTATTGGAAAAGTAGCATATATCTAATCAAAAATGAAGTGGGGAAGTGAAGCAGACATTTATCTATTCAGAGTTCATTTATTGTCTGAATGAAATTCAGGTATGTGGCCTCATTTGTGAAAGATAACAGAAAAAACCTTGGAAAATATAAAAAAAAATATTTTTTACTTGCTTAAGAAGGCTGATTACATATGCAAGACACCGTGTTTTAGTTTGCTTTAAAACAAAGCTAAAATGGTATTTTACTTTAACCACATAACTAACAGTTCTATTACAGAAAAAAAAAACATAGAAAGAGGTTGGTATATTTTTACCACATTTGCCTGCAATGAACACAGTGACATATGGACTGGGATGTTTTTCTCCTGAACCACAGCCAATTTAATTAGAAAAAATAAGGGGAAAATATTGGCAAACTAAAAGAAAAGTTAAAAAAGAAAAAAACTATACAGTTGCAGGAGCTCAAAGCAGAGCTTTGACTCCATTCTTACAAGCTACCCATTTGGGAAGCTGACAGAGCAGTCATATCTTATGCAGTTAGCCCATGCTGTCTCCCATTGAAATGGAGCGGCAGGGGGGCAAGCAATTCCCACTGAAATCAACAGTAGTTGACTTCAAACTCATGTTTTCCTACAGTCTGTGTATCAAGACTTGCTTTGCAGATAAGGTGTAGGGAATACTGATAATCACTGTAACTTCACTCTTCATGCAACTCCTACAAGACTCGCTGAAACACGATTCTTGATTAATGCAGGACTGAATAATTTTTCTGAAATATTCACAGTTAAATAAAAAAAAAATAAGTAAGGAGAGGAGATTGTATGCATCCAGACTTCAAGCGGGATGTAAAATCTTTGCTAAGGTACTTCTCGTGTGACCTTAGGGCTTGCAGTAATTGCCCACATGCCTGCGATTACCCTCTAGTAAAGTGTAGAAGCTTCTCTCCCCAGGTACCTCAGATTACCTCATACTTACCATGCATCAGCTGATATAACATAAATTCACAATATGTCTTACCCTGTTTATAAATCTGTACTCCGACATGTCACTTCAGCTCTTCCAACACCCTGCTGAGCTGCCAATTAACTCCGCAGGATTCTACATTTCTACCAGCAGACATGTGGGGAGTTGCAAAGGCCTGTGGCTACCAAGACAATGGGAGTGCCAGCATGCACCTACTGAGCTTCCAGCAAGGCTTTGGGGCAGTGTATTTCTTTCCAAATAAGTTTCAGCTCCGTAAGTGGTCTGAGAGCATGCTTACACTACCAAATTAAGCACTGCACGTAAGTCACAGACAAACCTTTTGGAGATTGACTGGTGCTAGTGTCCCTTTATTTCTTGCAGCTAAAGGCACACATTCAGGAAATGTATTAGGGATTGCTATTAAGTCCTACTCCATCTGGTATGAAGTAATCACACAGATCTTCTACCAATCAACAGGATAATCAATACTCTGTGATAAGGCTTGTTAACTTGTTGATACATCTTCATCTTGCATATCTTTTACGCAAATGACAAGGACATTTCACTCTCCACACCATACAGTCCTTGCAGAACCCTTAGTCTGCAAAGCACTTGCTTGACCTGCACCACTGATCCATGGCTAATACTGTGAGCAGACTTTGATCCCACAGCACTGCGTCCGCAGGGCACTGGATCATGCTACACAGCAGCAGAGCTATTGCTAGGGCCCACCCTCCAGGTGGGAGTCAGAGAAAGGCAGAAAGGAATGAGGCAGTGTATCTTAGAACAGTGTGGAAGAGAACTGAAGTTTAGCTTTAGGGAGTTTTGACCTTGTTTGAGATGGGAAATATTCAGGGCCAGTGGGCTGGTTTGAGAAGAGTGAATATGCAACACAAGGTGGAGGGTGATACAGCACTGTACTTCTAAGTTCAGATCTTAATAGACTAGTCAGACACTGAAATGTTGTGCTCTGTCCTATAAACTGAGATTAAGAGTGCAGGAATTGCTTAATTGAATAAGACAAGGTCGTATAGTTTAATTTTCTTTAATAACTTGTGAGAGGTAAGGGGACTTTCATCCTTCTGTGACAGAAGTATGGGACAACTGGATGTTACAATTTCTGCATGTTTTTAACCCCACGATAACAACTGACCATACCTGGAAATAAATCTTCAAAGCAAAAAATCCGATTGAGTTTTATGTTTGTTTGGGTTTTTTTTGTACCTAGCTGACTTTGGATGACTGCAACTTCTTCCTCTCCTCTCCATTTTCTTCTGATCAGCTAATGCGGCTCCCTATTCCACTCACTGAGTTTTATAAATAACACTCTTCAAGGTACTGAATGGTAGTCTGAATGCTGTGAATTCTCTCAAGACTTTATATCTGCAGGCTATGTATTTCAATTACTACCTATCTTTGTGGATATTTCCAAATCCAATAAGTGCATTTAGATTCTTAATTGTATTTCAACTCCAACATTTTTATTTATTTCAATAGTAAATTTATAATGAAAAGATCCTTAGGATATTCATGTGACAGAACAGTCCCTTCTGGATTGCTGTAGAAGGAGGTAATGCTTACTGCTAATAAGAATAACAGAGTATCACTCAGTTGACACAATTCAGAAAGGAATCAAAGGTACATGCAATAAAAGAAACGAGTGAGTAACTCTCCGGTGGAATTCCTGGAGTCACCACAATGGAGCATGACTTCTAGTGAAGTATATGCTCTACAGATTGACTACTTAATAGTGATAACTCTTCAAGCAAGAAAATAGCTCATTCTCACGCATTCCAGGTGAGTGCTTTACATTAACTTCAAAGTTATGCTCATTTTTGCCTCTTTTCATGGGAGTGATATATAAATTATTTTGCACACTGAAACAGCTTTTTTGGAGATTAGTCTATATCCTGATGGTTAAGACACAGAAAACGGAAGAGTGGCTGTGAAGGGCACTGGATGCAGTTTTGCCATGCTGTGTAAGAATTCTAACTTGTAGGCTGTTCTACAGAAGGAAGGATGCTGCTTTCATTTTTTCCCATCTGTGTTTTTACTAAAAGCAGTTGCCATTGCGTTGTTTCATAAAGACCAAGCCATCTGGTAGGTACGATCAGATGCATGGGGTCCCTCAAGGGAATTAGATGAAAGAATGCATAGGTTGTGAATCTTGATAGGACTTGTACACAATACAGCTCTGAAGCTTCTCAGATTTGATGAGAGGAGACAAGTTTTAGCACTACTCAGATTTAGAAACTGAGGCAAATAGGGAATGTTAATAATGAAAATTTTGCTGATTACCTGAACTCTAGATACTCCTGAATGTTCAGACCCTGGCATCCTTAGAAAATGCAATAGATAAGGAAGGCATGTGAGCGGTTAACTTTGAACAAGAATACAACAATAAAAAATGCGAGATGAGATACAGGTTCAAATACGAACATTATAAAATAAATAAGCATGTTAGGCACTGATATTAGTGGTACTATTCAGAGCTATAAAGGTGATTTCTAATAACACTGCAATGCACATGTGGTAAAACTCAATTCATAAAATGCAGCTTGTGCTATTCATTTAAATAAAGCCAGGTTTTCTTGTTATTCAGTCTTCTGAAAAGCAATTTCTTTGACTTGGATGAAAACAGAATACAGGAAGTAGTAATTTTTTTAAACATATTATCCTTGTGTTTATCCAAGGCATTTCACATGTTTTGCAAAACCAAGCGCTATTTTCTTTTCTTCTTTTTTTTTTTTTCCCCCTTGTGGATTTATATATAGGAAATCTGTTGAAATTAGATTTATGAGTCTGAATGAAGTTAAAGTTTAATTTAAATTAGGCTTTTTAACTACTAATTAACCCTTGAAGAACCTAAGTGCCTATTCATTTGTGTTTATTTCCATGATCCTGGCTCTGGACATTCAAACTGATGTCCAACAAAGAAAGACTCATTGTGATATCCACGACATCAGTGGGTGAAGTGAGCACTTCAAACCAGAAATTTAAATTAAGAGCACAGATATAAATTTGTCCCAAAACAAGATTTTAGGACCTGGGGGGGAACTCACTTTAGATTTATTCATTTGGGACTAATTAGTTTGGGACTAATTAATTACTCCCATATCTAACAATTTCCTGACTTGGCACACCTGATGCACTTCCAATCTTGGTGCAGGCAAAAGAGAACACACCATATGTGTGGAGCAAGAATGTATTATTTAATTGAAGTTTTAATCTTCTAACAGTCCAAAACAATACAGAAAAGATACCATGGCACTACTGAAGCTATTGGGGGGGAAGAAGAAAAAAAGTTTCCAACATTTGCCCCTTTTATTTGGTGTTATGTTCATCCTTCCAGTGTCCTTGTGAATAATAAGGCCAAAAGTCCATTTTTCCTCAGAAAGAGTGGGAAAGGTTTGCAATGCCTGGTGTCTAAAGCCTTCACTGGAAGGAATACGATGTGGGGATTTCTTCCTTCTGTTTGCTGGGAGGAACAGATGATGCTTTCTTACTGCCCAGTCTTGGATCTACTACAGTTTAATAATGTGTTTCCTCTCCACAGGTTACTGCCTTCTGGCTGCTCCCAGCTGAGTATGAACATGACCCTACAGCCTCCCCAGGCTCAGCTTCCCCAGAGGCACTTGTGTGCTGGGCAGAGACCCTTCCCACGGAGGCACTGGCAGAGCTCAGGCTCAGGCAGGGGAGGCACTTGGCCCCGGGGCAGGCACTGAAACCAGCCCAGCCCAGCTCCTGCCAAGGTGAGCCCAGGCCAGCCCTGAGACCTGTGCTCTCAGCTCAGGGCAGAGCATGTTGCTCTTTACCAGGAAAAGCAGAAGTCATATTTTGATATGTGGTAGACACAATACTCATCTCCCAGTATTTCTCTATTTTCTAGGTGCCTAGTCATCTGGGGTCCTCCTTGGCTGCCCAACAGGTCCCCTAACACATGAAATAAGATTCCAGATAAATAGAACATGCATTCAGGACATGGACCATCCTAGTCTTTGGGAGCTCCTGAGAATGAGTTGATTAGAAACCACTTCTTCCACGTCCCAGAAACGTACCCCATCTATGCCTAAGTACATTCTCAAATAGGACCTTTGTGCAGACAGGAAAGCAGGAGTCAGACACAGGAAAAGGGAGCCTGACAGTTCTGCTGCAATGCCTAGGCAATTCAGGCAGAAGATATAAAGACCTGGGATTTTGCTGAGATCTCTCTCTCTCTCCTTTCCTTCTATTTACTCCAACTTAACATCTGTTCTAAAAAACCATGCACATTCTGGGAACTATGTTTGGAACCTCAGGCCTCTACATATCAAGGTTCAGGCTCCTTTTCTCCTTTGGGTCCCATGGCCCCCACTGCACAGGGGCCCCAGCAGGATGCACAGTCAGTATCTACCCATACCAATGGTGCAATGACACAAAACCAACATGTGGCCGTCACGTTCTGAACTAGCCTACTAGGTACCTATTTTCACATGTCCAAGGAGATTGACTCCTAGACACACGCACCCTTTGAAGTACTTCAGACTCAACTATATCTGTCCAGTGGCTTTGTAGGAAACTTGAGTTGGGTCCCAAGTTCAGCATTTGTGATCTCCCACCTCTCTTACTAAGACTGCTCACTTTCTACTGAAATTAACTGAAAAATAAGGCACAAAAAATGTATTAAAATTTATTCTTGCCACCAAATGAGATACCTTTGGATTTGAAAATATCTGATTTCTTGAGATTTTGCCTTAAAGAAAATGCATCTTAGAAAAGCCTGGTTCCAAATGTTGTCCAACACGTGGAAGTGAAGAGACTTTACAATAACATGGTTAATGTTTTATACTGTATTTTACCAATGTGCTACAAATAATGTCTATTTAGATTATATCTGAAATTACCAGAGATCATGTTCAAATTACACACAATAGTGTAACAAAGTGCCACGTAAGCATATATATAAAAAATGCAAATCCTTTTAAATAACAACAGTGAAGAAATGTATCTAACATACAAACTATCATGCATTAACATGTGTACTCTGACCTGAACTTTGTTTAGAAACTAAATGTGCAATTCCTTTAATCACTTCTTAATACTAATTTCTAACTCATTAATTGTCCAAGAGAACTTGGTTCTGAATTCTTTTTCTGTTATTGCTCCTTATTCTTTCCTATAATAAGTGTAAGGAATTAATTTTGTTAGCCAAAAACATTAATAAGTTTGAAGTGATGATCACTAAAATTCCTCAGGGCAACTGAGATGGTATTTTTTTGTATGATCACTTTGGACTTAAGCCCTTGTTAGGTATTTTAAATCTGTTGCCTCCTAAAGCTCTTTGGAGATAACATGTTTTTAGAATTCTTAGAATGAAGTTAGCCATGTAATTTGCTGGACACACACAAGGCTGACACTTTTAAATATATTTCAAAAGTTACTATTCACTCAACTTTCACTTATTATAAATTGTAATTACTTATAATATTATAAATTATTAATTGGAATTAATAACTTTATGTTCAATTAATTTTAAGTTAATTAAGTTTTGTGTGTGTGTGTAGATGTTTCATGCCTATGTTACACCAGCAGAAGTGTCCTTCATTTACATAAAACACAAACAATAAATATCTTACAGACACTTTGTGTTACTCAGTTTCCAAAATTAAATCTGTGAAAATCCATAGAATAGAATCTGAGAATAGAATCTGAGAACAGAATCTCAGGATTCAATATCTACGGCTGCTAGTGCCATCCTGTTTCTCTCTTCTTCTACACCATATTTTCATTCTCCTCAGAATGACCATTTATAATGACAATCTATTAATTTACAGGAAGTGTTGCACCACACAGGTGCAGAAAGCTAAACAAAAGCTAAAACTAATTGAGGCAGCAGTTACTTGCCTGCTAGACAGGAGTTATCACAGCTAGAATAAGCTAGTCAGCTTGGGTCAAATCAAGCCCAGGCACGTTGTGAGAGCCTGCATTGTGAGGCAGGTGACAAGGTTGTGGCCTAATGGCAAAGTGAACTGCAGTAGACTGTAGAAGTAATCGCATGATTTGCAATTCATATCTAAATTCTTCCTGTAGCAGCAAACAAGCAAGGAGAAGCTTTGTTTAAACTGTTAAATATATTCCAAATTTGCCTAAGAATGATTAATGGTAGAATTTAAAACAACATTCCTAGATGAGCAATTAAAACCCAATTTATTAACAAATCTATTCACACGGAGACCTTTAGCACAGTTATAGAAGTAAAAAATATTTAATCTGAATTTTCAAAAATCATACATATTTTTTGCCTAGATTCAATGACACATACAAACACATGAAAGGTGGTGGAGTCTCCTTCCCTGCAGACTTTCCAAAGCCACCTGGACTTGTTCCTGTGCGATCTGCTCTGGGTGATCCTGCTCTGGAGGGGGGTTGGACTAGATGGTCTCTAGAGGTCCCTTCCAGCCTCTACCACTCTGTGAATCTGTGTCTGAATATGTGAATAGCTTTGATCATATGCAGAATCCCATTGAGTTGACTTTGTCATTTCTAGAATACTCTTAAGCGATCTTTTGAGATTTCACCCAAAGTTGCAAATTACTAAGCCTAAACTTCTGAACAAATTCTTTCTTATTCCAAAAAATAATACGACATAAATTATCTGTAAGCATTATGATGCATGATAGCGAGAGTGCCACCACATTCAAACCTATTTACAAGTATCTTTCATTCCAGAAAAGGTTAATATATGCTTCTCTCTCTCTCTGACTAGTTCAGTATTTCCTTGAAATACAAATAGTTCTTTGACAGAAAAATATGAAAGAATAATAATTACAATATTATTAGATGACTGAACTTGAAATACATAAGAAAAAAATTACAGTATTAGAACTATGCTCAGCAGAGATTAAAAGGTAAAGCATGTTTCACAGCAAGAAAAATTCTGCAGTGTATCTGAAAGGTTACAAATGTGATTAACTGTGGCAGGTCTCATGTGCTCCACTCATAAATCTCACACCTGGTAATCCATTAAAGATGGCAGGTGTAAACATGATGAAAAAGTGCAATTTCATAATGCCATACAAGATTAAGACAAGAAAATTAAACTGGGATTTGGAAACATGTGAAAAGGTATTATTATTATTACCATTAGTAGTAGTATTATTATTGTTGTTGGTTTTGTTATTATTATTACACTTAATGCTGCAGCTAGTTTTTAGCTTCAAAGTAACAGGCATTTATAAATATGTAGGGTAGAGACCTCCAAAATATTTTCAATGGCATCTTGCAGGTTACTGGTATCCATATGTACCCAACATATGTGCTCTGGAAAAAGATCACTTACTAGATATTATGGCATATGTCACCTTGGCAAGGAGGGCGCTGTATACTAAACTCCTTAAACACAGTCTCTTTTGTTTGTGCACTACATATGATTTAGGTAGAATATTATAAAATAAAGAAAAAAAAAAAGACTTTATCAAGTGTGCACTTAAAACTCTTTGCAATTTTAACAGAATTCTACTTCATTTTGACCTGGGTATGAATTTGCTGACTCTAAGACTGTTTCCAGAGTCCCTATAAACACAGTGATTCTTCACTGTCTAAGAGGTGAAGGTGCTATATTGATAACAAACAACACGCACACACTCCACACACCCCATCAGACAGTGGTTTTAAGGAACGGTGCTACAGCATCTGGCATATTTGAATTAACAGAATAGATTATTGTTATGAAAGTTAAGTGCTAGTGAGATGAACTTCAATTGCACAATACCAAAACCTGATCTTTTCTGAAACAATGTTTTACTTAATTGTTTAAAAAGACTTTCTCTTTCAGATTTACACCACTTCTTTGCTCTGTACTTTCTTCTTTTCTCTCATGCAATATTCTTCTCCTTCCTTTACTTCTTCAACCTCCTTATTTCCCTAGAGTTTTACCTTTAAGCCACTCTTTCTCCACACTGAATTGTCTTGTCTCTCTGGTCATTAACCATTTCTCTCTCCAAGTAGCAAATGCTCAGTACCACTAAGGTATTAATATCTTGAGCATTGCTCAAATATTTGAGAATAGTGTTATTATCATGTCTATTTCTACTTGGAAGAAAAATTAATAGTATATTTCAGGATAAGAAAGTAAGAGTCCCTTATTCCTAAAGAAACATTTCACTAGACCACGTGGACTCCCACAGCTTTGAGCTGTTCCACTTCAAGTCATGGTTTACTTTAGCTGCCAAACCTAGAAGGTAGCTCACTTTCAGGTGGCCAACGGGTGGGCTTATAAGGTCAGTGTTGGCACTCTGCCAAACATGTTTGAGTTCATGGTGTCTATAAAAACATAATAAAAACCATTCATAGATTACAAAAAGTTATCCTTTGCAGCCATTCAGCTAGTCAATGATAATTAGAAAATAAGAGCTGCGGCAGGAAGGGTGGTGTGGGGTGTGGTGGTGTATGGGGACTGCGCATTTTCAGGTATATCCAAGCTATTACCAAACAGCTTGTGAAAAGTACATCTAACTTTCCATTTGTGATTCTCCCTTTCTTGTAGACTGCTCTTGTCTGTAGTGTGGTGGGAGTAATGTAATTGAGTTAACTGTCAGTAACCTTAACAAATACATTGATCAATCCTGTTTTCTCAAATCGTGACCTACTGTCATCTAGTCTCCTATTATCAGGGCTGTTTGAAGTGTCTAAGGACAATACAGCCTAAACCAGAAGCCGAGATTATGATTAAGCCATAGAACCAACACTAATAGACAGATCTCTGCTATGCTGTGTAAACGAAGTCTCATTTTCAGTTTCTGCCATTGATGTTTAAAAGACAAACACTTTAAGAGGGTAAAAGCTAAGACCAATTATTATTAATGGAATAAGTTGTGACTTACAAACACAATGATTATGCATTTAAATGCTCAAGATGAATGCAGCAAAGGTTAAGACATAACTTGGAGTTGTCTAATTCAAAAGCAATCCTTGAAAAACAACGGTGCTGTTATTTGTCTGCTTAAATTGCTTGGAAAATAAATAAATGACCCCAAACTATTTTCTCTTTTCAAATCTTTTATAAATTAATGTCTTCAAAACCATAAAAATAAAGACCATATATTTTTAACACCACCTTACAGAGAAAAGCTTTAGAAAAGTCAGTCATTAAAAAATGTTTATCAACAGTTCCCTTAGCACAGCCATCACTCACTACAGTGAACAAGTAAGATAATCCTAAATGACTGATAATGGAAAAGATACAATCTGATCAACAGTGGATGACATATTACTTAAATTCTACAATTACAAGGTACTAAAAAAAACATTGTTTAGTTCTAAAGACAGGAATTTACATGAACCCTTTAAAAATAAAATTCTGAATTTCCACCACCCTGCACTGAGATCTGATTTCATTAAAAACATTATATAACAAATTATAGTAATTTAGAAAATAGCGTATGTGTCTAGACTATTGTGGACATAGAAAATTTCCATCAAGGTGAAATATTCTTCATCCTTATTGTCACTTTCAGTGAAGGATTACTGGTTACAAATGCATACACATTATTTTTCCATCAAAAAAGACTCCTTTTCATTCCAAATATTATTTACAACATACTATGTCTTGCTTTCTTTTTTCTCCCTCTTTATATTCTAAAATAAAGGTAAACTAAAATAAATAATTCATAAAATTACTCAAATTATTTCTAGAAGGAGATCTTCAGTGCATTGCAAAGTATATTATTCCCCTAAATGTTTTCATTAGCTTCATTAAATTATTTTTCTACCTTAAAGCCTGTTTTATACTACTTATGAAAATGCAGTCCTGGAATAATTTTTCCATTTATGTTTTACTCTTTCACTTACATGAGAAATGTTTTTTCTCATTAATCTCTACATTAATTATTTTTCTCTTTTCATTTTGTTTTGGTAACTAGCTACAAAATAGTTCAAAAATTACTTTTTTTTTTTCTTCCACTGTGTTGGTTATTATATTACTCATGGAACAACACATTTTGATATGAAATAAGAAAAGGCAAGACAGCTGATGGGAAGCAGTACTGGTTACATTAATATTCAAAGGAGTTACCTACTGAAGAAAAGCAGTCACCTTAGACACTTTAGTGTCATGGTTTAACCCCAGTCAGCATCTAAGTACTGCACACCTCACTCACCACTCCTCTCCCCCAGTGGGATGGGGAAGAGAATCAGAGGAAACGGTAAGAAAAGTCGTTGGTTGAGAAAAGACCAATTTAATGAGAGTAAATAAATGAAATACTAATAATACTAACGATACTACTAGTACCACTAATAATATATAATGAAAATAATAATACTACTATCAATAATAATATTACATAATGAGAAGAATAGGAAAGAAGCAAATGGTACAACTGCTCAGCACCTGCAGACTGATGCCCAGACTGATGCCCAGCCAGCCCCTGAGCAACAAGAGTCAGAGCCAGAGAGAAAATGAGCCAGAGCCCAAGAGACCTGAGAGACCCGACAGCAAGACCCCCTGGTCAGCTCCCCCCAGCATATATACTGAGCTGTTAGTTACATAGCTGAAACTGGGAGGAAAGAAACTGAAGCCATCTACTGACAGAAAGAAATAGGGAGTATTTTAATTTATAACCAATGTCAATTAATCCAGGGAGAAAAAGTTCAGTGCCTTTATTTTTTCTCTCTGTATGATCTTTCCAAAACAGGAGTAGTTCAACAACTTGCTTTAGATGGCAGACCAGCATCTAATGTGAGCAATTTTATATTAATTTTCAGTGTATCTTTAACATAGATGCATTAACTTCAGTGGCAGCAAGATCTTTAGATGTGTATATTGGTACGAACAGTGAAAACAAAGCAGAGGATTTGTTGTTAGAAAACAGAGCTAAAGTTAAGGTGCTGCTGTACAATTCTCTGGATAATCTGTGAAATAGTCCCTGTTACCCTGTTTCTTTGAGTACTGAACATACAGCTAGCATTTTAAGAAGGTACGAGCTCTAGTCAGCTCATTTGACACCATTTAAATGAAAGAAAGGTTTCTAGGTTCAGTCAGATATCTACATTACCTTACATGTGTTTTATGCATCTAAATCCTAACTATAACCCAAGAACCTTGCCTCTCTTGTACACTCACTGTTGGATATGTTATGTATGATGTTTAACAGGCTTGCATATGTTGGTAGGTGAACAGTTGCAACCTCACAGTCCCAGGCATCCGGCACCTCCCTGGGGATGGACAGAGGTTGGGCTGGGATGTGGGTCTGTGGATAGGCTCAGCTTGGAAGGTCCCATGGCTGGTCAGAGCTATGGGAAACTGGAGACCACCCCTGCTACAGTGGCACCTATGGCCCTGGGTGTCTGAAATGGGGTCCTGGGAGATGGGCAAGGAGGGGCAGAGCTGTGAGGCCTATTCATGACCTCAGGACCCTGACACTTATAAACAACCCCATAATGCTGGGAATAGTCTGCTCTGGGCTGTAATGTGTACAGTGGGTTCAGGATTAAACCCTCAGAGACCATCCTGCAGGAGACCACACAATTTATGCAGTAATATTTATGTCACAAAGGTTAGAAAATTTAAAATGTAACGTGGTTTTTCACAATAAGACAAAAATACTGGCCTTTTTGAATTTTCACCGGCAAGTTCCTTAATGGATAAAGGAAAACTGTCCCCCATGGCTCACTGTGAAAGTGGAGGAAGGCCAGGAAGAGCACCTAACCTGAACATCTGTAGTAGGAGATGAATTCCACTCTAAGAGGTCTTTCATATACACAAGGAAACAAAACTGAACAAAACATCCAATATTATTCATTTTGATAAGAAATCCCAAATCTGAATCCCAGTTTCACAAAGGAAAAGCCCTGCAAATTCTTAGATGGAGAATTTCAGACTCATGTTTCTCCAGCTTTCCTTTACCTACAGGAGGCCCCTGAAGGCCAGCTGCCACGAATCCCATTTGCAAGCACCTATGCCCCCTATACGAGGCTGCACATACATGCCTGTTTCTGGCTTACTCATACAGGATGGAAAGAAGGAACTTCTGTTCAGTACTCCTAATGGAGTCATGTTTCTTGCTTACTCCTTTGAACAACCTCTGTGCAAAGATGTAGTGTTTATCAAATGTGATAATTTATCTATCTAAGAGTAATAAATCATTTAGGTTACAATTCTGTCAGCTTTTATAAGCTCAGTTGGGTTTTATCTGATACCTGGAATGACAAAATTGAAATCAGATGTATAATCCACTGTTGCAGAAGTGCTTTGTAAAAAATGCCCCAGCATGGTGTAAAGAGGTGAGTAGTGTCTGCTTGTACCTGAAACATAAGGGCAAGCTTTACAGTTTCTAAATATGTGTGGTGTTATTGATAGAATTGTGAATGCGTTAGCAGATTTCTCCTTGCTTCTTTTCTATTTGATTAATTATTTTATACATTTCCAACATGAAAAGTGTTGTTATTTCAAACATGAATGGTGCATCTCTATAACCGTAGTTTCCATCATATTTTGCCTTTTCATTTAACATTTTCATTAACAAATAAGGTACACAGCTTTTACCAAACCCTACTTTGGGTGCCATATAAACCATACAACTCATGGCTGACATTTCCTAGAAGGGGACTTGTACTTAAACATTTGAATTCCAGCTGAGTCAATGTCGTGGTTTAACTCTGGTTAGCAAAATACCATGAAGCTGCTCTCACAGATTCTCCCTCCCCTCCTCCAGTGGTGGGGAAGAATTGAAGGAAAAGGAAATAAGGAAGCTCATAAAATTGAGATAAGAACTATTTACTAATTGAATCTAAATTAATACATACAAATACTATTGATAATAAGTAATTAAAATAATAGAAAATAAAACATACGACACAACATGACACAGTTGCTCACCATCCACTGACTAATGCACAACCGGTGCTGAGTAGTGAGAGTCAGAGCCAGAGAGCCCGAGAGCTGCAACCTGAGAGCAACTGCAGCCTGAAAGCCACAGCCCAAGGGCCAGAGCCCAAGAACTGGTGCAGCAGATTCCAAGCAAACCCTATCAGTGACAGCACAATAGCACAGTCAGGTAGCCAGAGACCTCATCAAGTGGGGGGAAAAAAAAAAAAAAAAAAATATATATATATATATATATATATATATATATATATATATAAAATGCAGTTTGGAAACTTTAACAGAAATTCAAGTTCCCATGATGAAAACTGTTGGAAATTAAAAAGTGCAGCAGACAAAACTTCCAGCTAACTCATTAAGGTGCATTGGAGATCCATGTCGCAATAACATTTCAATAAATATCCATTGGTTTTTTACTGTCAAATTCACCAACATTTCTACAGCATGCATCGCTATAAAGACACATCAAGAGGCATTGTCTCTTAAGAGCTAGAAATTTGGGATTCTCTTCTTTTGCTCATTAGTTCTGTATTATGTTTTAAAAAGCAACAGGACAAAACACTTCTGCTTTTGAGATGTGTTCTTCCTGAAGAGATGCTCATTTGCTTTGTGTTGCATCCATGCTTGCATAATTCAATGAGACCTTCAGCCTACATGCAAAAAAAAGTCTTTTCACCTCAGTAAACTCAGTAAATCTAAAAGCCAATACCTAGAAATGTCTTCTATATCTTAGAACAACTTCACAGTCTTTTTCACTGACATGGTTGTTTATGCCCTTCAGAGCTCTGACACACTCAGTAGCAGCATTCCACAGACCTAGTGGTTTCTGTCTTGTTAACACAGTTACAGATATTATCCCTAACAGTGAAACGTCCTACCTTCTTCCAGTCTCTGGCTACGCAGTAGGGCAACCATGAGGACCAGAGTAACAGCTCACCTTCGCCAGCTTCTATATAAAGGTGTGAAAATATGTCCACAAAACACAGCCATGCACTGTTTTGTGTAAGTCTTTAGCTACATTGTTACTGGAAGATTTCTTGGACTGATTCTTCCCCATCTGTATTTACCCCTTCAAAAGACGTGTTTGGGAGAAAGGCTGTAGATTCAGTGTTCAGAAAGGCTTGAGAAATTTAATTATTCCTGGTCCCTACAGATACAATTCAAAGTGATAGTAACTTCTTTCAGTATTCAGTGTGTGTCCTCAGAAAGTAAGTACAATATAGACATGAGACAATGAATGTAAGGATTAGGCTCCATGTGTTTCCTTTCTTTATTTCTTGTAATTTTTCCATCCCATCACCTCTTCTCCCACAAAGGTCATATTATTTATCATTACAGGGTTTTTTCTCTGAAAACGACTGAACACTGGAGGTTTTATTGGGTTTTAATATAGGTTTACGCATTTATATGCTGCCAGTTTTTTAGTTAGAAGAAAATAAGAATACTAAATAACCAATATGTAATTTCCTAGTAACCAGCCTTATGCTATCTCTTTGCTTTTCCTCTGTTTCTAAACCATAAATTATATTTAGAAGCTTCTAAGTGTAAGTTCACATTTGTATTCATTTCAGTTTGCTTTTCTTTGCTGTTTTATCATTTTCTTTGGGGTTTTGGGTTGTTTGTTGGTTTCTTTCCCATTTACATTTCTGTAAAGTTGTTAAGCCATTATAATATTTTCCTTCTGATCATTACAAATTATGAGTCCCTCTTACACAGACATGGAATAGAGAGCTTCACATTCTAATTTTCCTCCGGCAAACAATTTTCCCTCATGAATTGTTTATTTTCTTCTTGACATAATCTCAGTGACATGTGTTCTTTGCGGAAACCTATTTGTGGAGTTATTATTATTTTACAAGATTTTCTACATCCAAATGGTGTCATTGCTACAATTGGCAAAATTCCCCTCTGCTAAAAAGAGGTATTTTTTAGTGACAGTGCAGGGGTTTTTTGGTGATACATCCTGTATCTGTATTGTACATGTTTTCAGTGCAGTATTCTACAAACCATAATGGAGTAGGATTAGATCACACCTCGGGCATTTCGCACATGATGTCATCACTGCAGAAGAGCAGAGAGAATAACCTGTTTGGGAGGTGTCTGGCTGTAGTTTTCTTGCTTATAAATTGTTATACAATGTTGAACTGTTACTATTGTTTATGAAAGAATACTGAAAATCCTGTCACATCAAACTTATCCATTAAACCCTGTGAAAAAAATAATTTATCCAGAACCTTTTCCTGAGCCAAAAAATAAATTAGGTTGTCTACCACTCTTCCTTAGTACACAAACAGTTCTTTCAAACTTAGGATAAAGTAGGAATTGAGATGCAAACAGAAGAACAAGCGTAAACATGAACAGCTGAGAAAGACAAAAAATGGATATAGTCCAAAGCAAGAAACATGAGTTTAAGTTATCAGCTGTCCTTTAACAGCATAATTCTGTCCTCTAATAATGTAGAAATTTATGGAAGACTAAGGGCAGGATCAGAAGGTGATTTTATTCTGAAATTAAGATACCTATGATTCTGCTCAGTAGTCAAAACGTAGGTTCCTAGAGCCACCTGTGATGATTAACACTATCTCACTTGTGTCCAGCTGCTGTAGAAGAGTATGAGTCTGTCACAGGTCTTGTTCCATGTTTGCAGACCTATGCAGACTTTTCAAGAAGTTTCAGGTGGCCAAATCAATTGAGCTTATAATGGGACTGGTCTGCATTACATAGACCCTTACAAAGAAAATGTACATAAATTCTTAATCCTGAGTCAAACTCCTCTGTAAGTCCATGTCACTGTTGATACAGGCTTAACTTTTATTTGAGCAAAAGTGGCATCTGGATGTCTCCATCTAGGTTCAGGACTCCATTGGACTTTACATACACATACGATCACAGAAACAAGATTCCTGATAAGGAGATCTTTTAGTCAGAGAGGACTTAATTCAATTTCTTAAACACAGACACTTAATAACATTTGTAAAACCACAGGGTACTTAAAATATCCATGAAGGGGTAGCAGACCCAAAAAACTTGCTGGGGATACATGGACTCCTGCACTGGCCATTGCAAACAAACTGGTAAAGACACAGGGAATCTCAAATGTCAGTCAATACTCGTATGTAGGAAAGTGAAATTTAAGCACTATCTCATGCTTAGTGCACACAACACAAAAGAACAGTGAGATAATTACAATAAAAATCAGAAGAAAACAGGCACAGAATGACAGATGTCGAGTGCTTAGGTGTACTAAGACACAGGTCAGTTTTTAAGGGAGATGTGAGAAGGCTGTCACAGAGAATTTCTCAAGAACATGGGAAGTAGAATCAAAACCTAAGGTTTCCTACAGTTCATGCAGTTCCCTTGCAGCTTTTATGCCAAAACTGCATAGAGTCTTTAAAGTATATGGTTTCTTGGAACAGGCAAGCTATGCTCCATACATCCCAAATTTTGCTTTAGTTGGGAACTTGTCACTTCAGTTGGAGAAAGACTAGAATCCCACAATTCAAGAAGTCTGTTGGAACATCAACAAACTGTGTGGAAAGAGCTCCTCTGTATGCGGTCTGAAGAATCCTCTAGAGCTAACTAATTATTCCTTGCAGAAAAATGACTCAGTATGAGTTTTCTACATTTTGATTGTATCCACAGTCTGGATACAGAAACACAGAGCTGGAACAAGCTCAGAACTGATAGCTGTGGTCTGATCATGTCTAATTGGCATGGATAGTACAACACTTTATTAACAAGGTCAATGGATGCAATTAAGTTTGTGTCTTTTATGCAACCAGCAGGTAACTAGAACGCTTACCCAGAAAGTCAGATTGTCAAGGTGCTTGAACTCCCAAAACAACAAAGCTATAGCCAGACCCTGTAGAACGAGAGCTGGGGGTGAAATGAACTCATTGTTAAGATGATGCACCTCTTCAGAATCTAAATTAGCTGGAAAATATGAGCTGGAATACAGGTGTACCTCTTCCTAATGCCCTAATCACTAAACCTCATTCCTGAGATATTTGCTCATTGAATCATTTTGAAGCTGTCCCTTGTGGTAAAAAAAAAAAAAAAATAATAGATCTACGCTCTACTGGCTTATTGATTATTGCAAAGAAAAATAGTACCCAATGCTAAGGAAATTCTTAGTATGTTCTCTAGGAAATTAAAGCTGAAATCTTCAGTGGAAAAAATGGCGTTTCCCTGATGCTGAGAAACCCAGCCTACTCTCTCCACATGCTTTGCCTTCTCTCCCCACTTCCTTTCCTTTTTCTATCCTCTCATCCTGAGGAAGAATGACAACTAAACTCCAATACATGGCCTCTGTCAACAGTCTAGATATCTTAAAATTGGCCATCAGACCAGTGTGCATAACCAAAACAGCCTCAAGGCATCCAAGCGTGGCAGAGAGGCCATCTGCCAATGCTGCCTTCTATGCAGCATCTCTGTGACTGTCTTTGCAAGCTAAGCTACTGTTGACATATCAGCACCAGAACAATAGTAATCATTCCTGTCCAAAGGGGCCTGATGATAACTTCATTTGGTGGGTTGCACAGGACGGCATCTAGAAAACTTTTCATCAAGGTAGCTCTCTATGGGTTTAGAGCTCCTCTGCTGTACTCCCCTCGTTTGTCTTCCCACCCAACGTCCCACATCCAAACATGAACTAAAGTTGTGGCTGCTCCTCAGGGCATGCACTTTTTTTCACTCCCTGGAGTGAATGAGAAGTACACAGAAGCACACTTCCAAAACCAAAAAAAGTGCAAAGTTGGATTCTCAAATTCTCAGCTGGTGTGAGGTCAAAGTCACACAAACAACTTCTGAATGTGGAACGCTCAACAGAGCTCCTACAAGTTACTATCCATACAAAGTCTTTCACATTGAAATCCTTCTAAACTCCACTGCACATGCACATCACAACTGTGAATGTGCAAGCAGGGTACAAATGCTTGTAATGTTCATGTTCCCAGCGTACTTGGGGAATTTTAATGAATACATGTATAATTCATTTAAAAGGAAATAAGTGGCATGTGGCATACCAGGAACTGTGACCTGTTCCACTGATGTTAATGATACCAGCCTCAGCCAACTGCCATGATGAACCTCCTTGAACCTTACAATAGCTCATATATTTTCCCCTTGCTATAAATGTTTTATTTTACCTGATACAGTAATGAAATTGTCAAGATAATGAACAGAGTAATCATTTCACAGAAATGGCTAACTTTAATTAAAAATCACAGTGTTGACTGCTAAAATATGGGGGTAACAGACCATTGATCAGATTACAGAGCACTGATAATTGAGAAGCGGCTATAGACACAAAGACCTGTGAACTCCACCTTACCGAAGGACATAATGTTTCCTGTCAGTAAGCAGTAGTCTCAACACATCATTAGCCCATATATATGTAATTCTTTACTCAGCTGTTAAATCTGCAAGGACAAATATTACCTGTTAAACCATCTTCAATGTAACAGTTGGAATTAATGAGGCAACTGCTAAGGTGAGAGATGTCAGTGTTCTAAGAATGTGGTTTCCAGGAGTGCTGAATACAAAAGAATACTCATCCTGCCCGGTATTACATTTGGTACTGAGGAATAGAAAATCTCACATTTTACAGCATGTCATTCCATGGCTACCTAGGCAAGTAACACTCACTGCAGAGGTAAACTTAAGGTGGCTTTTCTGAAGAATGTCTCAAACCCACACTGTTCTGAATGTAATGATCAGTTTCATGATTTGCTATTTTCTGTTTTCACAATTTTTGTCATAGCCACAAGCTTATAAACTCATAACATATCAAAACGACAGAGCTGGGTATTACTTTTGACAAGTTCAGGGGTTTAAAATTAGAATAAACATTGATTCTCATTCTCTAGTTCTGTTTTGGCAGGTAGAAAGAGTATAGGAAAAGAGAAATAATCAAATTTGGCTTACAAATCAAAATGATGAAGGTGATGCTGAAATATCTGACAGTGTCCAGAACAGTATTCAGGTGTGGATATATCTCTGGTCATTGCAGACATGGTGTGAAATGCCAAAGTTTTATGAGTCTCAGCACTGATACTGTCTTCTCAAACTCTTTTCTTTTGTTTAGTACTGGCAAAGAAATCACACCCTTTCCTTCCAAGTATCGTTGTTACCTTTTGGCTAGAATATTACACTAGTCTGTTTGCAATACTACCTTTGAAAGCCATACAGCTTTTGCAGCAAGACACACTCAGTGTATGTGAGCTCTCTTCTTTGTACCAGCTGCCAGTTTACTGTCAGATAAAAACCAGCATTTGAAATTTCCATGTAAAACCACATTGCATTATGTTTTTAGCAAAATATATCTTAAGGATGGATCTCTGAATCAGTATGAAATGCCTTTTGGAACCCATCTCAAGCCCTATGGCAATCCATATCTCTGACTACTATGATTCCATGGATAATTTGGGTAGCTCTTAATAAAGATTTGAGACCTATGAAAGACACCTCATCTGATAGCATGTACAGAAGTACCTGTCATAAGTTTCAAATAAAGCATATCGTATTCATTAATCAAACCTTTGACTCTCAGCAGTTGCACTGAACTGAAAAGCAGGATGACTGCAGCCCACTTGTTCTAGAAATTTATTGATGGAATTTGTTTGTCTTTTTTATGTTGAAGAATGTTGATTATTTAAAATCCAGACTTATCACAAAGGAAATTCAATCTCCAGAAGCTGAAGGTAGAACTACTACAGGATGCTGCCAGTCAGGTGTATTTTGATACTGGCTGGTTTCACTCAGTTTTGAACCATAATTTTTCCCAGGTTTACAACTTAAAGGCAGCAACCCGCTCTGACATTTCTACATTTAGAGGCACTAGGGCTTTCACTTTTCCATGGAGTTTGAGATTTGGGAATAAAAAGAAGGAAGTTATTTCAAAGTAGTATGAGACCAAGTTTTAAAATACTGTGTATTTGTGCAAAGCAGTAATTACATTTTTTGCACACTAATACTACAAAACACTACTGCATATCTCTCTGCCCTAGAATAATCAATGCGGATTACATAGGACCATTCAAAACACTGAAAGTGTATGGTCAGACCTGGCAACAAGTGTATTTACACAACATTTCTCTAGATCAGTCTCTACTGACTAGTTTCCTAAGAAAGAGCCTTCCTTGCATTTAAATCTATCTTTCCATCAGACTTGCAATTCTTTTGAAAAATCATACCAGGAGCTCAGGATACATCACACTATTTATTCAACATAATCACAGATAACAGGCAAATATGGAAACCATGTAGTACTGAATGAGTTGTTCTATCAGGACCCATCAAAGCCCTTCAGAGAAATGCCCAGTAGCCCCTTTTGCACTGCTTTTGCTGTACAGAAGCAGAGGGAAACAGTGTCAATACTAAAAATCAACAGTTTTGATGAGTGAAAGATAATGGTTGGCTTCATTTAAAGCTGCATCCCATAATCTCACAATGTGAAGAAAAAAAAAAACCAAACCGAAAAGCTAGAGATTGGCATGACTAAAGATACATAAATCTGACTTTACATATTCAACAAGCTAAAGAGATGTTCAGCTACCATCCTTCTGTTAATATGGCCATGGAGAAGAACTTTTGGGATATGAACATAGCCTTTTGGGATATGAACAGCTGCAGTGGGACCAATTGACTTAGCTGCCATCTCATTGTAACAACATTCAGTCATTATCAGTCAAGATGTGCCTGGACAAATAATTTAAGGATAAAATATTCCATATCTATTACTTATTAGAAATCTTCTGGTTGTTTTACTTAATGAAAAAAATGAAAGTATTTTCAGTTAAACAAATAAATATTTAAACAAATTTCAAAGCAGGTAAATACATAAATACTGAATCAAGACCTGTGTAATTTCAGAAGTACTATCTTTGATAGAAAATCAACATTTGTCTACCTTTGGGCTTTAATAAACTGGACTATGAGAAATGAATTTCAACTAATGTCATGCTTAGCTTATACAATACATAAATACCTTAGAAGCACAATGTGAGGCCAAGAAAACTAGAAAGCTAGTGCCTTAGAATGTCTTTAATAATACACTTTGTGCTGCTTTGCAGTCTGCTCTAGGGTATTCAGTGTTTATAAGGAATACCTTAAGAAGTTTCCATTACTGTATGTATAAATAGCAATAATAACAGTTAGTACATATATCACTATTTATATCTTAAAAAAACAGAGATATTGACAGGTTTGGTTTTTTTCAAAAATACCTATATCTCTCTTTGAAATGAAGCATGATACTAATATTATGCATGATAGCATGATATTTGTTCTTTTTAGGAATCCCATCACTACTTATGTTACTAATTCAGCTTTAAAAATTCAGACCCTATAGTAACTCATAAAATCAAACCAATTCAAGTGATAAAACTGAAATCTGTTTCAAGGGGAAAACTGGACAGGACCAAAGACAAAACACTATATTACGCCTACAGGGAGGGACTTTCAGAAATGTCTATCACATAGTGACATGCAGATGTACACACTTTCTCCCCTAAGCAGCATAACCAAGTAAGCTTCCTTTCCCTAAGCCTGTTAACATCGTCATCAACCTGTGTTAATACAAAGAAATTTTGCTGAGTCTCATTCTGTATATGGGAATGCTAGTGTATCTCTTCTGAGATACACAGCTTAAAGGTGAGAACTTATTCTGAGAAGAAATAAATCTTTATTTTTCTAATGTTTGTTCATGGTTAATATTAGAAAGGTGACTTGAGAGTATGTCTTTATTATGGCCCACTAAATATGTATATTCCCATATACAACAATGAGACACAAAGTAAGTTAATAACAAGCTGGTTTTTATATAACAAATGTTCATGACACAAAATTTCTCCATAATTTCACAAAATAAAATGCACTGTTAATGTCTGGCAAACAGCTTCGTCACTCTCACAGGAAATTCTCAGATTACAACTATATCCATTATATTTTTTCTTCTAATATTACTGTTCTCCTTATTTAGTATAGTGCAACTGCATCTGTTTTTGAATATGGGGAAGCCCAACTATGTCAGCATTTACGAAAAAGAGTGCAAGAACAAGCTATGTCTTGAACTGATCTATCAGCCCTCACATACTGCGAAGAAAGGAAATGACACATAAAGTACAAGTTACTATTAGTAATCTATATCTTACAGGGCCATTCTAATTAAATCAGTGGGATTGATTGTTCATGCTGTAGTCTTGGTTTTGATAACACAGATGCTTTTCCATGCTTTTTCACACTCTTCATGTCACATTTTTAAGTAACACTAGCCTGCCAATAAAAATGACATTATTTTCAGTTCTCATAGATCTTCATTTACCAAACAATCAGACTGTATAATCTTCCTTGACTTCTGTTCTGTTTCCATCTCACAGTAACCCATTGTCAGCTGTTCAACACTGTTACTTTTCAAGCGTTATGCAGTCTAACAGGCTGTCAAAATCATGCTGTCACTGTACTGGGAGAGGGATTGCAAGCAAGCATGTGAAGGGGCTGGTTTTAAATTATTCCCATCAAGTATTTTTCACAAAAGCGAATCACATGTTTGCAGTCTACCCCAGCTGAGGTTCCAGTGGTCTTACCATGTTAGCAGAGCCACTGTGTCTGTTGCTAGCAATGCGGCATTTCATGCACACAACCTGGAGCTGGACGGAAGATGAAGGTGGCTGGTTTGGTTTAGAAGGCACATACTCATTCAGAAAACAAGGTTTCATTTCTAATTCCACTGCCAGGATCTGATTCCAAACTCAGTGCCATGGTTTAGGCCCAGCCAGCAACTAAACACCATGTGGCCGATTGCTCACTGCGCCCCTGGTGGGATGGGGAGGATGAAATATAAGGAAAAGCTGGAGGGCAGAGACAAGGACAAGGGAGGGATCACTCACCGGTCATGAGCAAAACAGACTCAACTTGAGGAAGAAAGATCAATTTAATTTGTTACCAATCCAATCAGAGTAGGATAATGAGAAGCAAACCCAAATCTTGGAAACACCACCTCTCCCTTCTTACGCAGGCTCAGATCTGCAGTCCCTACAATGGAGTTTTCAAGCAGGGTGTCTTCCAGACAACTTCACTGGGGAATTAAGCAGTACTGTTGCCAAAACCTCTCTTTTATTCAGAATATGACATGCAGAACCCCTTTGCTTTTGCCTATGAAATATATTTACAAGATGAATAGTTTGGTAATTCAAACGTTAAAGCTGCATACGAGCTTTTCCTATTTGTCTTTAAAAGTCATGGTCCCTAGAATGAAATTAAAGAAAACCAATATCTTGAGAAAATTTTGGCATTTCAGATTCTAGCTTGATTTGCCTGTGCATGGATTTAGCACTCACTTGGCAAGGCTTGCAGAGAGCAACTGTATTTTATTAGACTAACTGATATCAATGAAAGACATAGATGAGCTTTTAGGCACACATGCCCTTCTTCACACCTATAGTCTATTCTGATGAGAGTTTGTCCTTTACCTTTCAGAAAATGAAACTTCAGTCAGCAGACCAAGGAATCCTGTGAAAGGCTATAGAACATCATTTACTCTCTTAACACCCTTAGAGCACTCAAATATATCACAGTTAAAAACTAATAGTAATAATTCAATAAAAAAATCCTTCAGGTCAAACCCTTAGTATGTGGGAGTTAAAGCTTAAGTTTCCATAGGTACACTTGGATTTCAGGTTAAGGGCATTTTATGAAAGCTTTAAAAAATACACTTCAAGACTGAGTTGATGGGAAAAAATATTCTTTAATACCACCATATCCAGGAATAGGATCACCCACCCAATCCAGGAATAGGATCTGGGTAAGCTATCTATTTTAGTTTCTTATTTGACCTTTTCTTGAACTGGCAGGATTCAGCAAAAATGCAACATGGGTATGCAAAACAGTTGGGATTCATGACGTCATGTAATATCCCTGAAATATATTGTTTTCACATAAACTAAAGGCTTATTCTCTGTCAAACATAAAAATTAGCAAGGTATTTTGTGGCTTAAATCTGACATAAAATTTGAGTTTACACTGTTAAAATCCACATTTAGTAAAATTTAAATATATTTTTTATCAAGCTCTACTTAATGATATTTACTACTAAAAAGAATCATTATTTTCCTAAATAAGTTTAGAGTTCCCCATCTATGCATGATACAAATTGGAAAGAAGATACTCAAATTCTAAGCAACCAAAAGAATAGCTATTTTGCTCATATTTCAAACTAGCTTAACATATTACATGCTGTAAAAAAGGCAGTATCTTTTGACATTTATAAAATATCCATATTATACTGTAATACACACGCTTGTTACTGCCTATTAAAAATATCTATTCAAAATATATTATTCACTATAAATAAACCTCTTGGAACAAAACGAGATTGCTTTTTCAATATGTGCAACACACTGCTACCGTTAATGTCTGCAATCTATTTAGTTCCTTTGTGTCAGCTGAAACCTTTGGTCACTTTACACTACTGGGAAATGTCGGACGGTGCTCATTTTATTGACTGCTCAACAGAGTTCAGTCCATCATATTTTACCTGACACAATTTTCCACTGATACCAGAAAAAAAAAAAAAGGAGCATGCTCAGGAAAGTAACTCAGTATTTCTAGTTTTGTTTTGCTTCAGACATTTATAAAAATGGGAACATAGGAAAAGGTAGTTTTTGAAAGTTTAATGCTATTGCACAAATGCAATTATTTTATCAGTGACACTAAACGATAACATCTAAAACATTCCCCAGGGCCATTCAATTCACTTAGCTGACTGTTCTGTCAGCAAATTCAGGAAAACCTTTCTGTGATTTTCAAAATGCATTAAAGACATCCCATCTGAAAAGAACACAAACTTTCAACCAGAGATTAACCTCATCAAAAAAAAAAAAAAAGAAAAAAAAAAAACCACCAACCCAACAACAAAACCCAAATGAAAACACACAAACAGATCAAACGCAAGACCATACTTTTGAACTAGTCTCTTCTTATCTCGGCCTCAGAAGGTGTCAGCTGATCACCTACATTTTTGCTTCTCAGATCCAGTCACTGAAGGAGACCAAATTTACTCATTCAGGCCTGGATCCTCTGATGGAAGAGTCTGATTTCTTGCGTCTCTAGAACTGTTTTTCACATTTAATCATTTTGAAATTATTTATCACAAGAGATAAAACTACTTAA
This sequence comes from Rhynochetos jubatus, assembly GCA_027574665.1. Taxonomy (NCBI): domain Eukaryota; kingdom Metazoa; phylum Chordata; class Aves; order Eurypygiformes; family Rhynochetidae; genus Rhynochetos; species Rhynochetos jubatus. The sequence goes on from CM050652.1 coordinate 19,544,325, forward strand.
CATTATTAAGTATTATTTTTATAAGGAGGGAATAATTGAATCTGTTACAAGTTCATGTGCTTTGGGTCAGATACATTGCCACAGACAGCAATTAAAAGATTAACATTTTCTCCAGCTAATGATCTGATCTACCATATATGAAGCTATTTTTTATCTACAGTCTAAATTAATTTCATTAAAGCTATTCTAGTGTAGAAAGGCTAAAAGATTAAAAAGGAGATGAGTTCCCTTTGTGTATTAGTGTCACTAACACTGGTGGTCTTCATGCATTTCTAGATCCTGTTTGTTCTGTAATATGGAATTATTATAAACAAGTTTTTCAAGGATTTGTGCTTTGTGATGGGTGTATTATAGATTTGTTAATTGGATCTATCAAAACCAAGCTATTTGGAAACGGGGGGGAGGGGGCGTACCATCTGAAATTAAACTATCATGCCTGTTGTTTTTTCATTAGTAACAGTAATACAGCATGAGATCCAATTTGAGATGCCTCAGGAGATATGATTGATAAATGTCAGGTATTAATACTGCTTTATGAGATACGTAAATTCAGACGTATCAGGAATGTTAACATTTATGTCATTCTGGGGTCCAAGAAATGTTCATGGCTTTGACAAGTAGTCCAGGTCACTATGAAAAGCTGAAATGGGCACTCGGGCCCACACTGTCATGCACGTTTCCTAGCAGTCTAAATATTGTGCAATCTTACTTTATTTTCTGGTTTATGCGTAAACCATATGAGACCTTTTGTGCAAGAAGCACCTAAGTGATATTTGCAACCCCACATTACCTGACAAAATATTTGTTCCCTAAATTTACATATATATCTACACATATATAGCTGCATGTAAGTAAACATTAGTAACTTTTCCTTTGGATGAAAAAACAGTGATATGCCACGAGATGTATCAATGTTAGTGTGTGTTTACCTAGTACATGCAGACAACTGACACTAAAATATAGCATGAACATTGACAGGAATAGTCACCTAATACGATCATTGACAGGAATATATGAAACAGCCTCCACTTAAATAACCATTCCAAAAAACCTGCAGATGAATTATGAGAGACTGTAAAAAAGGATGCAGTCAAAAGAATGAATCACTTACATTTTTCATTTTCCGTGTTAACAGTGAATTCTCAGTTTTGTCAGCACTACATTAGAAAGATTTAGACATCTATCACTATTAACTGGGTTTTTCAATGTCACCATTTCAGATTACTCTTTCAGCGCTCTGAGTCCTCTATGAAGCTAACAGCTACCAACTATATTTGACCCAAAATACCTGTCCGTACAGTGACTGTGGAAGACACCCACCTGATTGAAGCAAATGATTTCCCATATAGCAATTCACATTTAAATTGTGTGAGGTTCAACAAGGCCAAGTACTGAGTCCTACACTTGGGGCACAGCAACCCCATGCAACGCTACAGGCTTGAGGATGAGTGGTTGGAAAGCAGCCCAGTGGAAAATGAGCTGGGGGTTTTGGTTGACATCTGGCTGAATATGAGCCAGCAGTGTGCCCAGGTGGCCAAGAAGGCCAATGGCATCCTGGCCTGCATCAGGAACAGTGTGGCCAGCAGGACCAGAGCAGTGAGTGTCCCCCTGTACTGGGCACTGGTGAGGTCACACCTTGAATCCTGTGTTCAGTTTTGGGCCTCTCACTACAAGAAAGACACTGAGGTGCTGACGCATCTCCAGAGAAGGACAACAGAGCTGGGGAAGGATCTGGAGCACAAGACCTGTGAGGAGCGGCTGAGGGAACTTGGATTGTTTAGCCTGGAGAAGAGCAGGCTCAGGGGAGACCTGATCACTCTCTACAACTACCTGAAAGGAGGTAGCAGAGAGGTGGGTGTTGGTCTCTTCTCACAAGTGACAAATGATAGGACAAGAAGAAATGGTCCAAGTTGTGCCAGGGGAGGTTTAGATTGAATGTAAGGAAACATTTCTTCAGCAAAAGGGTTGTCAGGCATTGGATCAGGCTGTCCAGGGAAGTGGTTGAGTGACCATCCCTCAAGTCATTTAAAAGAAGATGTAGATGTGGTACTTAGGGACATGGTTTAGTGGTGGACTTGGCAGTGCTAGGTTAAGGGTTGGACTTGACGACCTTAATGGTCTTTTTCAACCAAAATGATTTTATGATTCCACGATTTTCAAGAGTGATTTAAGGATATTAAGAAGGTTACTTATCTTAGAGATTTTAATTCCCCTAAACTCCATCTGTAGTCAGCATGTGAGAGTGATTTCTTCAGACAATAAAAATGGCTAAGTTGGCTCTTGATTTGATCACATCTAGAGAGGCCCATTTCCACTGATGACTCTGGGAGCATAGAGCAACACAGAAACAACAGTAGAGTCAGATTTTTTGAGCCTTTTCCACAAAGAAACAATCCTTGATATAATGATAAGGAAATATTTTTCTGATCTTTTTGATTTTTTTTCATGTCTATTTTTGAATTAAAAAAAAAAAAACAACCAAACCCTGAATCACTTGCAGGGAGTGTATGTGGGATATATGGTGGGAAAAATCTTTCTTTTGGGGGATCAAAGAAAAATCTAAGTATTAACATAACTTCTCATTCTTAAATTAATGATATTATATGTTAGAGAGAACAACATACTAACATTGTGTAGTCTTCCATACTTTTGTTAGTGGGTAAATTACTGAGGTGTATATAAGAGTTTGGGGGGAGTTTTGCCTTTATTCTATGAGAAACCACCAAAAGTTTACTAAATATCAGCTGAAAAGAATTTGTGTGGGGGATTTTGAATCATAAAGAATTTTAGTCACCAAGATTTTAAAAGGTAAAGAAGGTTCCACCGAAGTCCACAATCACATGATTTTTATGATATGTCAGTGAAAAACTGATAGTTAGTAGCTAGTTTAATCTGGATAAATAACGAGAAAGGCAGTAGTAGCTTCCTACCCAAAAGATGGAGGTAGTAAAATTAGATTTACTAATTTGGCCAGAGTGTTCTCAAAAATCTATTCTGTCCATCCCTGTTTCACTGTTCATGTTCTTATTTTGATAGCTGTATATGTATTATACGTATATGTGTATACAAACACACACAAATGCAAATTTATATTCCAAATAGATAGTATTCTTACATATATTTACTAAAAGAGATACATTGAATTGTTAAGATGCTCATTGTAAGATGCTCATTGTCCCTTGTTAAGATGCTCAAAACTGTTGGGGATTTACAGTTCCCATCTTGCTTCCAACCATGCTTATTTACCCTAGATATTACTGATCTATTGTTGTGGTTTAGGCCCAGTCAGTGACTAAGCACCACGCGGCTACATGTTCACTCTTACCAGTGGGATGGGGAGGAGAAAATACAACAGAAAGCTCATGGGTTGAGACAATGTCAGGGAGGGATCACTCAGCAGTTACGATCACAGGGAAAACAGACTTAACTTGGGGAAAAAATCAACTTAATTTGTTACCAATCAAATCAGAGTAGGACAATAAGAAATAAACCAAAACCTTAAGACACCTTCCCCCCACCTCCCCTGTCTTTAAGGCTCAGCTTCACCCCTGATTTCTCTACCTCCTCCCCACCAGCAGCACAGGGGGACAGGGCATGGGGGTTGTGGTCTGCCCATAACACATTGTCTCTGACGCTCTTTCCTCCTCTAGGAGGAAGAACTCCTCACACTCTGCCCCTGCTACAGTGTAGGGCCCTCCCCAGGCTGCAGGGGGTCTCTGCTCCCCCGTGACCCTCCATGGCTGCAGGGCACAGCCTGTCCTCTCACTACGGGGCTGCAGGGCAACCTCTGCTCCAGCCACCTCCTCCTGCCTTTCTGCACTGATTTTTGGTATCTGCCTGGTTGTGTCTCACATCCCACTCCTCTCTCCTCTGCACATTCCACAGCAGGGCTTTTTCCCCCCTCTTAAATATGTTACCACAGAGGCGCTATCACCATAGGTGACTGGCTCAGCCGTGGCCAGAGGCAACTCCAACCGGAGTCAGGAAAGCTTCCAGCAGCTTCTGACAGGAGCCACCTCTGTAGCCCACCACTAAAATTCTGCCACACAAACCCAATACATGTATCTATGCTGATCAATAAATATCAGAACAAAAATTATGGTATACATCAAAATGGCACCACAACATAATTGCAATAATTCATAATTTGCTTCGGCTGTTATTAATCAAGGAGACTGGGGTCTATAGGAAGTACTAACAAACTGAATTAAACACAAGACTTTGTGCTAAAGCACTTCTATTTCAACATTTTGATGTGGTTTCCATGGAATACCTAAGGATTAAACATATCAGTCTTGTTCTTACCGAAGCCGTTACGTACAGAAAGCAGAAGCGTACTCTGGTTGCACGCAATGTCAATTTAGAAGTCATTTGCTTCCAGCAGAATCACTCATTATATGAAGGTAGAAGCAGAGCTATTAGTATCTCCGTGTTAGATCAAACCCTCTCTACAGAGAGAGAAAAAAAAGTCTTAGATGAAATACGTAGCAAGTCTCCACACCTTTATGCGGTTTTCATCTGTAGATAGGGTAAAAACACTCCAGTGAAATGCACTTAAGTCTGTAAAACATAATAGGAAAGGAAAATGTGGAGGAACTTCTGTCACTATTGTTTTGCTTGTATATTTATTTTTCCACAATGTAATGTTTTAGGAAAAGCCTGTATTGCCAGTGCTGGCATAAAGAAACATCTATTTTATTTAATTTCTCTTTATAATTCTATGTGGCATTTCTAGTTACCTTGACAGTGTAACTTCTATGATTAAATTCAAAAATTACTTAAAGTACAACAACAACATTATGAAGGTTGTTTTCAAACTGCGTTATGACATTTCCAAGGTTATACTAATGACAACATCTGAGTTGCAGGAATCACAAAGTAAGTAAAATCCTAAATACTGATCAGAGCTCTGAAGACAACAGTGTGATACGGAATATGAAGATTAATAAATGTCAAACTCCCAGGAACAGAAAGATGTTCAAGTCATTAAATTAGTCTCATTAAATATGAGAAGTGCAAAAACAAAGAAGTCTGTCTATAACTTTGAGACCAGAATGAGTAAAGGAGGAGAAGCTTAAAAGATTAATGCAGCTTGTAACCAAACCTCTTGCATACCTAACAATGACTTCAGTACAGAAGATCAAAAGATGAATGACTGACAGAAAATAATATTAAAGAAATTTATGCTAAAAACGTTAAAATTTTGTAACACAGACCGATTGTAATCCCAGATGGAACGGATTCAACTAAAGCCAAACACATTTATTTGAGAAAAAATACATCATATAAACAGTAACATTTTTCTTGTTCTATATGTATTACCAAATTCAGTCAAAATTTTCTGAATATTCTAAATGAAAAGTTAAGTTTTATGTCAATATTGTAAAGATGGTTCCCAGGAAGGAGTTAATATTCCAGTTTTGTCCACGGCACTGAGGTTATTCACTCAGAATATGGGATACCTGAATTCAATTCCTTTCTTGACTGTGCTAGTTTCAAATCCTCCCTTCAAGTATAACGATCTCTGAAGGCATAAAGACTAAGAGGTCCAGGATAAATATCCAAAAAATTAAACTTATATCAGCAGGCCATGCAGGGCTTTGCATTCTTTGCATATAATCAGTTTGTCCTCTTGGTATCAGGAATAGAACATTAACTGCAAGAGAAACTGTAGCAATGGTTGTCTGTCCCCCTGTATAATGCCTTTTGGGGCCCATTAGGGGTTACTTAAGGTTGAGCTGATGATCAAGGAAATGATAATGCATAAAAATAAATGCAAAAAGATTTCCAGTGAAAATGCTAATTCTTGAGCTATTATGTAAAACAGCTTGGGGCTTCCTTTCTATTAACAGACTGGCAAAATCACACTTTATTTCCTTTCCTTTCATAAAGACTCAGCAACATTTTTTTTCCTTCCAGGTCAAAAGGAACGTTTTGAATCAAACATTAATTCCAGATATTCAGTTTGGTGAGACACAGGCTTTCCCCAAAAAAACAAGTTTTGGCTGACATAATTTTTTTTAAGTTCATGATAATTTTGAACTAAAAACACCCAATTCATTATTCACAGTGTTCCATTATGGTCAGTTGATTTGCACTCATTTTATGTTAATGCAGCTTGAATGACTTATTTTAAGCCACTCCCGATGTATAATCTTCAAAGGAAGAGGAAAAAAGCCCATAATTTTAAACATGAACACAGATCCCTATGTAGCTTTAAAACATTGGCTGTTTTATAGCGCCATCCATTGTATATTCCTGCATCATTAGCAGGAAAGGTCAAGCAATATTTATTTATACTAGACAGGAACCTCATGAAACTATCACCATGAAACTATCCCTGAGACTACAAAACTGATACATGTGCAATACTGGTTAATTCATTGTTTGATGAAAGCACAAACACTGCTTTAGTGTACCAGCTCAACTCCTGTGCTCACACACAGCTACTTTATTAAGCAAAGTTAATTTCATCAAACAAGAAAGTTCTTCTTTATGCAGACTGCATTATGAAATTCAAGAAAAAATAAATGGGTTCTAGAGATCAAAAGTGCAGCAGTTATGCCCTTAGAATTAATGTGTTATATATATTTAATAGTAGTATGCTTTCTATGCAGAGAAAACATCTAATTTTCAGCCCTTTTTTATCTGAGGTGAACTCAGAGCACAAACCCAACTGTCATTAGATATTTGATTTGTTCTGAGGTGAAAACTCTTCAGACAATTTCCCTTATTTGCAAAGAAAAAAAAATTGTAATAATAGCATTGAAATAAACAAAAAACAATACAGGCAGGGATTAAAATTATTTTCTCCTTTCACATGCAAATTATTGAAAAATAAAATTTCCCATTTCATAAAGAGCTAAATAATCTTCAGCATTCTAGACATTTTTGTCTTAGTTTAGCATGGCCATTTTATCACTATACATATGCAGAAATTTCCTACACTACTAGAATTAACTACTTTTATGGACAAGTTGGTTATTCATAACCTTTATTGTAAATCAGAAATTATTTTACAAAGTAGTTTCATGAGATAACTGGGAGAAAAATTATTCCATGTTTTATTTGATGATGAAATTTACAATTTTAGCAAAAGCCCTGAAAGTCTTTCAGTCCTTAGTAATTTTGTGGGGTTGTTTTTTTTTTTCTTACTTGATCTATTTACTGTTAGACTTCTTGTTTATCTTTCCTCATTTGACACACTCCCCCACATCCTCTCCATCATTACTCCTTTTGTTGGAAATTTGCGGAAGCAGATTTGGCAAACACCATGTGTAAATATGGAAGAAGGCATCTCCCTATCGAATATAATTTTGCTTTATACCTGGACTTAGATTCCCACCTGAGGCATATCTATGCAAGTTTCATAGCAGCAGTATGATATCCTTCCCTAAATGAAGTTATGAGGAAAACACATATGGAGGATATTTCTAAATTAAATATGCTGATCACATGTAGGCTGCAGGTGGTACAATGCTGGCAGCTCTCCAGTTAAGCACCATCGTACACGATTAGCTGTTCTCTTCATCAAGTTTATGGAAAATCATATGCTACTCCAAGGTGAGATTGTTTAAACCTAGAGAGAATAATTTTTCTCATTGGTCTCTACTAGCAAGTCAATAAAATTACTGTCATATTCTAAAACTGCTTTAGCATTTTCTGATATTTGACTTGCTGTAGGAATCTAAAAATCAGAGAGAAAAGAAGTGTGCAAAAAGGAAAATACCCCAGTTGAGTCCCTTTTTTTTTTTTTTTTTTTGCACAATGAATAAGCTGACAAAAAGTATGCGAGGTCAAATAAAGCCAAATGAAGGTTTATTTTCACTTTCTATATGAGCTCGTCCTTGTTTCTAGGTTATAATTTTCAGAATAAAAAATTTAGTCCAACAAGGAGGACTGCAATCCTGCACCTGGGGAGCAACAGCCCCAAGAACCAGTATGTACTGTGGGCTGACCAGCTGGAAAGGAGTTTTACAGAAAAGGGCCTGAAGGTCCTGGTGGTCACCTGGTTGAATACGAGCCAGCACAGTGGCCTTGCACAAAGAAGGCTAACAGTATCCTGAGCTGCATGAGGAGTGTTGCCAGCAGGAAAAGCAAGGTCATCCCGCCCCTTTAGTCAGTGCTGGTGAGGCCACACCTGGAGTATTATGTCCAGTTCTGCACTCCCCAGTACAGGAGAGGTATGGAGCTACTGGAAAGAGACCAGTAAAGGGCCAGGAAGATGATAAAGGGACTGGATCATCTCTCCTACAATGAAAGGCTGAGAGAGCTAAGACTGTTCAACCTGAAGAAGAGAAAGCTCAGGGGAAATCCTACCAATGTTCATGAATACCTGAAAAGAGGATGGAAAGAAGCTAGAGCCAGGCTGTTTTCAGTGGTGCCTGGTAACAGGAACAAGGGCAATGGACACAAACTGAAACACAGGAGGTTCCCTCTGAACATCAGGAAACACCCTTTTCCTCTCAAGGTGACCGAGCACCGGCAGAATTTGCCCAGGAAGATTGAGTAGTCTCCGTCCATGGAGATATTTAGAAGCTGTCTGGGCATGACTCTGGGCAACCTGCTCTTAGATGACCCTGCCTGAGCGGGAAGAATGGACCAGATGACCTCCAGATGTTCTTTCCAACCTCATCCATTGTGTGATTCTATGAAAACATCACCCCTGAAAAAGATAATTCCCATTTGAAAATGAAAACCCAAAACTTTTCTTTTTTGACAATACTTTCCCAGAACTGACCTCAATTTGCAAATATATGGAGTCTCTGCAAAGCTGCATTTTTCAGTAGATAAAATACCTACTAAAAATATAATAGCCATCTAGCTCTAGGAGTACACTTGTAATATAAGGAATATACTTGCCCATATAAAATACTTTAATGTCTGTGTCTCTGGTGGAGAGCTCAAATGTGCTTGATAATTGCTATCCACTAGAATGGCCCGTATTTCTTCTATTTCATGTGCAAGCACTTGGAGTACCCTTGTGTAACAGACTGGCAGAAGGAGGTGTCTTTATAAGATCCTCAAAGAAGTTCACATCTGAATGCTGAATAAATGCATAACACACAAAACTATGTCTCAGCAGTCTGAACATCTTCATATGTGCCTGCTTTCAGAAGGGGTTTAACTCCCCTGACTCTTATACATGGGGACATCCCTTGATTGTACCCCTGATGAGGCTGACTCACTGGTTGCTTGCTTTGGGAACCTCCAAGGACAGGGCAAACTGCTTCACCAGGAGCCTAGCCCACCACTCCAGAAGACCCCTGTACTCCAAAAACAAGGCTGTGCCTAACAGACTTTTCTGAGAACTCACTGCAGAGGTCCATGACCCAGGAGAAAATATTTTTCTGTCCTTAATGTATATCATTAATGAATCCAGCTAAATGATCCTCCCCTCAAGCAGGCAAAAGCCATTTTATATTGTGTTACAAAATTGAAATACTAATTATAACAGAACGGGCAAAGTATCTCTCACTGTGACAGGCTAGCTTACCCTGCTTGTCCTACTGACAATAAATCCTTACAGTCAAAAAACATTTCCAGCTCCCAGGAAGACAGCCATGGACATATTTACAGTGAGATGTCATTAGCTCTGAGAAAATGCCTTGCTGCACATTGAAAATACTGACGCAGAACCAAAAGACAAGAAAACAAGCAGACTTCACTTGACTTCAATAGCCATTACAAATACACTGTTTCAAAACCACTGCTATTAATACAGCAGGGGCAGATGAAAAGTTCTGCCAAAGCAAAAGAAATAGATTATCAAATGTTGAATAATTTGTTGATGTATAAGTTACTGATGGCCTGCAGTTCTGGTAAATAATGCAACTTTTTTTTTTTTTTTAAGAAAAAGAAACCCCACCCCAAAACCAACTTCTTTTCATGCTAGAGGTCAAAAATAAAAATGCTCTTTCTTCAAAACCGCAGTCCTCTCTTGAATTTTTCACTCCCTAGGTGCATAATTAAGAAACAACATGCTCTGCATTGTTCAAAAAGCATATTTCTTTTTAAGTTCCAGGAAAATCAGACTTTAGACATAAAACCCCAATTAAGCTATATGGTGATAGCACAGAGCCAGGCAAAATAAGTTGGTTGTGTCCTTTCTCTTGCTGTCACTACAAACAAACGTGTGTGTCTGGAAAGGAAAAAGTACCAGCTCAGACTTCAGCAGCTGACAAGTGGGCAGTGCCACCAAGGTAGAGCGTTAAATGCAAGACCTTGCTACTTTACGTTTTGTAATAAATACTTTAGACTTATGAAGATTGATGAAATGTAAGATGTTTTCACTTTCTTTTCTTATTGTATATAAATTATTTGGGATGTAAAAACTTTAGAAAACATACACGTACATCCAACAGAACTACAGCTGACACTCATTTTAAGCTCAATGCCTGATTTTCAGTTAATACATTCCTCTTCCCTCTTTCACTGTTCTCAGAAACACACTGCTGCTCAGTTTTCAAAATGCAAGTTAAAAAAAATAAAGGCAGTTTAAAGCAGATGTTGCCAGTTCTATATATGTATATGTAACGTACATATATATACACATTTCTTTTAAACTTGCCATTGTTATTGATAAATTCAAAACTCAAATCAGGGATTTGAACAAGCCAGGTCTTAAAACTATGAACTAATGCCGTGTCACTCTACAGAAGGAGAGAGAACAAAAGGTGAAGATCACAATTTTGCTTGCAGAGCTGTTTCCATATATCTTAAAAGCCTAAAAGGATTTCAGAGGATTATCTTTGTCTGGATTGCTGTCACTCCTATTAATCAGTCTTTATTGATTGCTTGGTCTTTTGGTCTCCTCAAGTTCAACAAAAAGTCTATAATATACTGCCCTTGAACACATAAATAAATCTATTTGAATCACACATGGACTGGAACTATATGAAGATATTATTTTTATGCTTCTCACAGCTATGAGCTGTGGAGGAGTTCACAAGCATTTTTAACAGATTACCTCAATATATGCATCAAATCTCAGCCGTTCATTATGTATCGACAGGTAGAAGAATTCTGAAGTATTCTACACCAGTTATATTTAAGAAGAACCCATGCTTAAGTGATTAAAACGCAGATCAAACAAACTAAGACATAAAGTGGGTGTTTCAGAAAATGCACTGTTTTACGTAACTGCTCTGTGTACTGATGTAGAGTTTCTCTGCGGTATTGATCTTACTATCAAAAGTCACTTCAAACAGAGAAAAAAAAAAGAGAACAATGTGCAAAATAAGGGCAAAGTTAGAATATGGACTTCAGCTTGCTCCCTTCATGTTTCAATTATAGTTGCTTTTCTGTATATACACACTGCTTTATATTTTAGTGTCGAATGTTCTCATAAATTCTTGTAGAAATTTGTTTCATGCAAAAATAAATGTATTTTGGAGGGCTTCTACGGTTGCATGAAAACAGTGGTATTTTGGATAGGTTAGTCAATTAGAAAATGTTATGTAACTTCAGTGACCAACTACAAAGTTCAAACAGAGGTGTTTGATAATTAAATACTTGGATTTGCAAATTATGCTCAGTTCTGCATAGTTAATAAAATAATTTTGTGAGTAATTTTGATCAGGAAACTAATTAGTGTGTTCTTACCTGCTTGTAAAAATCCTACATCTTCATCGGAAGAATAAGTTCCTCAAAAAATTTAGATACGCAGTGTTATATTATGACCCTGAAAAGGTCATACAAAGCATGTTGTGCTAGTAAGAGTTTTCCTATCTCAAAAGAGAAAAATAGGCATATATCTTTGTAATTTATACATATGACTCCCTCTTTTTCCTACTGTAGGAGGTGATGATTCACCCTCTGAAGGTGCATACTTCTCTACAGGAGTGTCCAGGTTGATTTCTAAGTTTATGTTTAGGTAAGGGTTAAAAATTCAAGATTGGATGTTTTTAATTGATGGTAGATTAGCAATGATACAACTGAAAAAAAACTCCCAAGGTTAAGAAGCCAATGACAAAGTTCAAGTGCACAAAGTTATGATGAAACAAGTAACGATCCATATGCTCCTAGTGGTAGATGGCATTTTAATGTTATTGCTTAATGATACATTTGATTTCATTTTATGTTGTTTCCCATAAAAGGGGGGAAATGGCACTAGAAAAATGGCTGTTTTCAATTTTTATATACTTCATGTATGCAAGTCCTGAAACCAAAACAGTACTATACAAAAAGGAATTGTCTTTTAAAGTAATAAAATACATGCGCCACAGGAGACTTATTGATCTTTAACAATACTTTAAGGGAATCTAGTGGCTCATAACATTTTTAAATAACAAGTTTGCATAAGAATTACAGCTTAAAATAAAAGTATGGATGACTAAGAACTTCCCCATATACATTCTTATTAAAATGTTAAGTTTAGATCTTATAAGATGGGTAGGATTTATTTTCAGAATAGGCACAGGGAGAGCTTCCAGATATAATATTGACTTACATTACTTACAATTAAAAAATTAACAGGACAGTGGTGATTATTGCACTTCCATGCTCTTTTGAAACCCTCCTAAAACTTTATTTGGAATGTGCAAATCACTGCAACATTTTTTTTTTTTTTTTTAATTGAGGATCTGTCCCAGATGCTTCAGATGAGTCATTTTAACTATAGGCCATAGAATTTTGTGATTTTGAGTAAATTTTTCATCTAGTTCTAAGATTTCTAGGGCATGAACCTGAAATTTTTTATCACTGAAGTAATTAAACATTTGTTTTGTGTAGCAATACCAACTTTCCAGAACAATTCCTGAAAAACCACAAGATCAAATTTAAATAAATAAAGGTGATGGGAAAGGAAGAGAGGAAGTGATAAGACACATTTGCCTGTACATGCCACCTAATCTTAGCCATGTCCAGAGCGTGCCTTAATTAGGAACACATTTTTCCAGCACCCTGTAGGAAATGGAGGGACAGAAGATTAGCTCATCTTAGAACTGAATTGCAGATTAAAGGTGTTAGACTGTGAAGAAAGCTGAGGGTGATTAGGGTCCTAATTTAGGATCCTTTGTTTACATCAAATGGGATGAATCTGAGTCTAACCATTTACCTAATTGAAAAAAGAAAGGAACTGCTAGCACCAGATGGAAACACTGAATCAGCATTGTGTGGACATAGGAGTTGAGCACGATGGATTGGCCTTGCTGAAAGTCTGCACATAACTTGTTTTATAGAGAGGAATCCACACCAACTCTAATTCTAAGAAAGGATTTACTTTTCCGTGTGTTTCATGGGGATGACAGTGGCTTGTGTCCACCCCTCCTTCCTCATCTTAATCCAAACTGATGTATCCTTAGCAAGGAAACCTGGGGTAAAGAGTAGAATTCCACCTAGGCCTAAATTTACTCTTCTGTCAGGAATTATTGATAAACACCATCATATGTAACCTTCAAGTGAGAATGATGTGTGAAAATCCCCTCTCCTCCCCTGATTATCACAAATGAAATACAAAGTGAAGCACCTGGCTAGCACTATTTCTAGTACCACTTTTCTAACAAGGTTCATTCCACTCCCCAGCTTTTTTCATAAAGGGCAAAACTGGAATAATTCATCAATTGCTTTCCTGTCAAACTGCCCTCTGGTAGTTAGGTGGCTTTGGGACGAAAGTGTCAGTCACGCAGTTGATGTGGAAAGCCTAGGAAAGTCACAGGCTGAAGGCACAGAAGACAAATCATGGGAAGCATAAGAAAGAACAAATGGTTTACAAATATATTATGTAATATTTTACAGGAAGGAAAACAAAAAAATTATTAATGGCATAAAATTTTAAGACTGCATCACAGAATACCCCACGTTTTGTTTGCATTTTGTCTTTTCATTGCTTTTGATGTACATCACAGCAAGCTATGTCAACCAAAACTTCAAAACTATCAGCAACATGTTATAAACAAATAGTCCAGCACAAGCAAAAACCTGTACTATGAATGCTGACACCACCTTGCTAATACCACAGCTGGAAAATTACCTAAGAAATTGTAGGTGTGATGATTCTTTTCAGCCTTTTCCAGTTTACTTTTTATTCTGGTTTCAGCTATTTCTGCCCATTCATGTGACTACCTTTGTGTGACCCCATTTGCTGAAATAAATATCATGCATTTATTACAGACTGTTTACTGTCACAGCAAATGACCTTTATTTGGAGGGAGAAAAATTATAAATTGTGAAGAAAAGCAAAACTATTGTTTTTCTCTGCAATACTGTGAGTGGATACTGGAATACATACAAACCCAAACATACGTGTGTACATGTACACTAGTGCTTTCCCATAGGGAACATCGTAAAGAAATAGATTTATTTCCCTAAATAAAGGGATCATAATGAATATGCTCTGAAAATAAAATTATGGTTTCACAGAAGTTTTTAAATTCAAGTTATGGGTGACATACGGAGTCAGTCAAGGACAGATGGCCACAGAACCCAAAACCATTGTGCCTGCCTTGCCAGACTAGTTTTAAATTCACAGAGTGACTCAGTGAACTTGAAATGTCATGCTTAATTCGAGCAAGAAAACTATGCAAGGCTTTAAAATTTATCACTGACATCTTAAAGTAATCCAGGAACTAATTAGGAAGCTTGCAGACGACTCAGAACCCAAGTGCTATCTTTTCCTATTGACTTTTTCATACAGAGAGCGAGGGTTCAGACCTAAGAAGGTATAATACCACATCCTTTTGTTCTTGTCATGGTCAACTATAGGGAAAAGACAGTTACATGGGAAAGAACTAATATTTTATAATTTTTAATAATATTATGTTAGAATATGAAGGAAGACTTGGTTTTGGCTAGACTTCTTAGATTTATTGTTCTTAAAGTAAATAGAAACAGGGAGCAAAGGTAGCAGTGAAAAATAAAGGGATTTTTACAAAAATTTTAACAAAATTAGAGTGAAACACAAATGATCCCAAGCAAATCTGGGTCATAACAAAACCATCTCTACAGTCAATTCAATTTTGAAGTCATTAATAGTTAATTAGCTGAAAACTCGGTCAGATTGTTCTTTGTATGTGACTGAATGTTATAATCCTTACATTTGTTATTCTAAGGGGGTTTTATTTCAAAAGAGTGAGGTATAAGTTTAAAATCCTGTGAAGTGACCTAACCTGCCAATTCTCTTTGTCAGAAGTCATGAGTTTTCCCCATATTGTTGGAGAGCAATATAGTAGAGAAGTCCAATAGCAGGAAAGTCCAAAACCCACTATTAACATCACTTGCACCTGTCTACCCACCTGTCACCTATTATTGGTTTTTTTGATTGCATGCAAGGTTGTCAAAATCCTTACGTTTCAAAATGCTTAAATCCTACCCAAGCTGTGTTGTTTAGGCTGCTGATCAGCGAACTGCTTTTCAGAAGTGCCATGCGTCCAGCAGTTCCCTGTACTGATGGAAACTCATGACCAAGCCTTATATAAATCCTTGAGTATAAATGCAGAAGTCTAATTTTAAACCCTATTTTTAGAAAAAATCTACACTTCTTTTTATAACCAAATAAGTTTCTTCTTTTTTGATATCGATGTTGTTAGCACGTTTGACAGCTACCGTTTTCCTCTAGGGCTCTAATCACTATATTGAGCAGGGCTGTGCCTCAGTAAAATCACACAGCTGTACCGAACCGAGCTGAAGTAGGAAAGCAAGGGAGACAACTGAAACAGAACTATTTGGAGAAAGCCATTAAAGTGTTTTCAAGTGAGCATCAAATGGAACCATTAACATTCTAGATTATGTATTTTCAAACGATTTTTGTCCTAAAAGGTCCTTTTCGGTGTTTTTGTGAGAATACTACTATGATATTTTCAGGTATTCATTTTCAGGCTTTCAAGTTATTAAACTACAGATAGTCCATCCTCCTCAAAAAAAATTACATGCAACACAAACAGCAAATCCACTTACTGCACCTGTGTCTAAGTGACTAGGGGAAAAAAGTCTTTGAGACAGCCACATCACTTTAAAATTTCAAGCTGAAATTGATGTTCCATACACAAGGAAACCAGAAGAAAGAAAAATTACTGAAGAAAACTGCAGGCACTGATATTATTGGCCACAGAAGAAAACGTTGGGTTTTTTTTCTTCCCCTCTCCTTTTTTCCTCTTGGCTGAATCACAATAGTGCTGTAGCCTGAAATAACCATCAGGGTGGCTTAAGGAAAGTGGAAAAAAGGTTTAAAACCCTGTTCGTTCATTCTGTTCACTCTCTAGATTCCACTCTTAAAAACACATAGTGTGCAGTCTTTCTCCTCCCACACCTTTCCCTGACAGGGGAGATTGATTTTTTCCCTTTATAATACTAGGATAAGTGCAAGGAATTTAATAAGATATTTCATCACTTTGTGTAAGATTAACAATTTTGACAATTTGTTAATTACAGATAATGAGAATGGCTTTTATTTTCTTTGTGAGATGACGTTTTTGGTTAAAGACATTTTCACCTCATCAAACTAAAATTTCAGGCACCTGGCCCGGTTCACAAAGCAAGAAGCAGAGGAGCTGCAGCATGGCTAGCACCTGAAACGTCTAGTTGAGTACAAAACTCGTCTGTAAAATCAGATATTGCCCTTGCTAAATATAGCTTAATGGACAGACTACTATCACACGTAAGATACGCCTTTTCTCTTTACAACAAGGTGGATGTGAAAAATGACTCAGAATTTAATGAGAGCAGGACTGTGTCCAGTATCACACGTTTCTTCTATAGTACATTTTTGGCAATACTAAAGAACATGTCAGACCATCCTGTGTCTTGGTCCAGTAATGCTATTTTGTCAAAATACTGAAAGCACAGAGATTTAGTTGCTGTTGATCAGTAATATATTACAAGCACGCTGGCTCCAAGCCATGCTCAAAGCCATGAACTGGAAAACATCCATTTATTTCAGAAGCCACAGATTGCTGCTGTGTTTCCCCACTGCTTTTGCAACCTTGAAGTCCTCAGTAAGAACCCACAAGAGACAAATATGTCCAGATACGGCAGATATTTATCTCTAGTATACAATGGTGAGGTAGATGCCAAGGTCCTGTCATTTATGACCCCAGAGTTCAAGGACAAGCAAGTGATCCTAAGAAATCTGAGAATGGAAACTATACCTGATAAATCCCTATGGCAAACTGAGCATGGAACTGCGAGTCCTGTAGCCTGATACTCGTATGTTGGTACTAATACAATAACCACTTTCAGTGGATGGATGGACTGATACGTACTGCCACAGCAGAAACCTGTGACACCTCTGGTGTCAATATCTTGATCCTGTTAAGTAACATCACAACTTATGTTGATTTCTGTGGAGTGAGAATGTAACTGCAGGATCTACATTTCATCTGGTACTAGTAAAACCAGTTATTGGTAAAGCTAGATACTGGGAGGTTTGACACTAGGGATGGTATTGGATGTATTGGCAGTAAGCTAAATCAGTTCATAAAATTTAACGTGCCGTTTCAAGAGTGCTTTTGCAGCAAATCTCATTCCCCCACTCAGCACACTTTTTGCTAGCAGGTGTTTCATGCAAGTCCCTTCACACTCCCCGAGAAATAGCTGAACGATCCCTGTGATCCTTTATCAGAGGGATAGTAGTGGACATGGATACAGATTTTCTAGACCTATGCTTCAGTCCTAAGAATAAGATTCCTCATTCAAAAGATGGCTTGAATGATGATAATATCAAATGTGGATTCTATATTGCCTAAATAAGATGACAATTGGCTGTTCTGTATTCCTAAAATTTGTGATTTTTTTTACTATCTTGGCACGATGCTGTCCTCAGGTCTAATGGCAAGGAAGTGATGGGTATGGAAAATTACCTAAAGGAAGAGGGTGTATGTCAGCCCACTCTGTTTATTTGGTTTGAAGGCAACAGGTAAAGCTTAATAAAGTAGAACTGACTATTTTGACAGAGATTCAGATACCTGTACATGGACGTATACAAGTGTGTTGGGTTTCTGTGGTGGGAGTTTTTGGTAGCAAGTGAAGGGCCACTGGGATGGCTCCTGTCAGAAGCTTTGGGAAAATATCCCCCAGCTCCAAGTCAGACCTTGCCTCTGCCACGGCTGAGCCAGTCAGCACCTCTGCAAATTTACGTATTTATGAGGGGAGAACACAAAACCAGAAGCAGCAGTGGAAGCGTAAACAAATGGAGAGGCGAGTGGAGAGAATCAGGGTGGAGACAGGAGTGGGATGTGAGACAACAGGGCAGTCAGCAAAAGTCAGTGCAGAAAGCCGGGAGGAGGTGGGCCGGAGCAGAAGTTCCCCTGCAGCCCGTGGTGAGAGCACAGGCTGTGCCCTGCAGCCATGGAGGGTCAGGGGGGAGCAGAGACCCCCCTGCAGCTGGGGAGGGCCCCACGCCGGAGCAGGGGGTTTGCGCCCGAGGAGCCCGTGACTCTGGGAAGCCCGTGCCGGAGCTGTCCGCCCCTGGAGGAGCGCACTCCCGCGGAAGGGACCCACGCTGGAGCAGCGAGAGGAGAAAACTGCAGCCCGTGGGAAGGGCTCATGCCAGGGAGGCTCGTGAAGGACTGTGTCCTGTGGCAGGGACGGCACACCGGAACAGGGAGGGAGTGTGAGGAGTTCGCCCCTCCTGGGGCGGAAGGAGCGGCAGAGACAACGTGTGGAGAAACCCCGATCCCCTGCCCCGCTCCGCTGCTGTGGGGGGAGGACGTAGGTCAGGAACAGGCGGGAGGGGGGTGAGAAGGTTTCTTTTAAGATGTGTTTTGTTTTGTCTCTCATTATCCTACTCTGATTTGACTGGTAGCTAATGAAATCGATTTTTCTTCCCCAAGTCGAGCCTGCTTTGCTCAACCATAACGGGTGACCCCTCCCTGTTCTTGACTCAGGCCATGAACTTTCCATGTATTTTCTCCTCCCCATCCCACCGGGAGGAGTCAGTGGCCTTCCGTTCCTGGCTGGGACTCACCCAGGACAGCACACGAAGTAGTCAGTATTTCATAACTGACTTTAAAAGTACACCAGTCCATTCAAAGGGAAACAACAGGGGTTGGTACAACTTTTTTTTCCCCACTTTGTGTGAATATAAACAAATTCAGAAATACCGATCATCATGGTGCTGCAGAATATAAAGCGCACAGAGAAAGGATAATTCTTTCCTTTTGGATGCTCAGAGTACTTGGGCTGCTGAAATGCAGAGTTTAAGAAGAATGAGTGCCAGAAGGATTCGTTGCAAATTCTTCAGGTCTTGTAAAAGCCTGTTTACTTCACACTGTTAATGCTCTTGTCCATTTCCTTTGCAGTATCCTTTCAGTCTCACATAAGAATATAGTGGTTAGATACCTTTTCTGTATGAAAGTTACGAGTTTTGTTTGATTTTCTCCATCTGTTACATTGGTAAATGTATTCTTATTATACTCAATGACACTTAATAAGCTAGTAGCCATTAGGAGAGTATTTTCCTGTATTTTAGTGGTAGGTCCTTCATAAACAGCCTTGCCCCTCACTTTCCTTGGACTTTTGATCTTCCTTTGAAACTCCTCAAAGACATGACACAACTGACTGCAAAAATACTCAGGAAAAAAAAAAAAAGGACAATTTTAAGCATCACTGCTTTAAAAATAAACTTTTTTGTTTAATAATTAACCCTGGTTCAGCACATCTAGTTCTTTTCCACCCCACAACCACATAGAGTTGTACCATCACAGACAAAAAGGCAGCAATGAGAACTAGAAATTCAGGTTCAGAAAGCAATATCTGCATAAGCTGGCACTGCTGCCAAAAGCAGTATCATGGCCTAAGGCTAGTTATCTGTATCTCTCAGGCACAGTGTACTTGAGAGTCATTCAAATGGAAGCACCAACAGGATGGCTGCAGCTGGAGGGAAAGATACCCAGATTGTCATCAAGATCTCAGCAGGCAATGAAAAATGACAGCAAAAAAAAAAGACAAAAGGCAAAAAGACATTTGCTTACTGAGTTGCAAGTATGATTTTTCATTGTCAAATATGAAAAAGAAGTTTCAGATTAGTCTGCTTGAGGAGACAGAAGGGACTCTAGAGCCAAAACCACGAGGCAGCTATCAAGCCTACCTAGGGTCATAGGGGGAAGTCCAGAGATAATCTACTTGAAGAGCTGAGGGTCGCCACTGCTCTAGGTGTGTGGACTGCATACACGCTAGGCAGAGGCTCAAGGAGTTTGTCTACATTTTCTATCCAGCCCCTACAGAAATGTGGCACTGTGAAAGATGCAAAACAACTTCCTGTGAAATGATAAGATTCGTGGAACACACCTACATTCTCATACCCTCCACCAGATCTGCCAAATGAAAGAGGTGGGTAAGTGTTCTGGTTTAAGTCAGGAAAGGGTTAACTTTCTTCACAGTAGCTGGTATGCAGCTCTGTTTCTGGATTTACCCAGAGAAAAGTACTGATAAAGTGTCCTTTTAGCTGGTGCTGGGGAATGCCTGCACCGAATTCAAGGTCTTTCTCAGCTTCTGATATTGCAGCTGCGTTCCCAGCTTTCTCACTGCAAGCTGGGGAGGGGGGGCACACAGTTCAGGCAGCTGACCCAAACTGACCACGGAAGTATTTCATTCCATAGCACATCATGCTCGGGCCACAGGTGAGCAGGGGGTCTGGGGACGATAACCCTCTAACTTGCTTTTTGCTCCTTCGCTAACTCCTTTGCTGGCTGATTTGTTTGTGAATTGATGGGTCAGTTGATTTTCCTGGTTGTGCTGTCGCTGATAGGGTTTGTTCAGACTCTGCTGTGATCGCTCTCAGGCTCTCTGGTTCTGATTCTCGCTAGTCAGAAGCTGGCTGTTCATCGGTGAGTGAGTGGTGAGCAACTGTATCGTAATTGTATCAGATGTTTTATTTTCTATTATTTTAATTACTTATTATTGGTAGTATTTTTATATATTCCTTTATATATCTATTATTCATTTATATTCATTTAGTAAATAGTTCTTGTCTCAATTTTACAAGCTTCCTTGTCTTTTTCCTCCGATTCTTCCCCTCTGCTGGAGGAGGCAGGGGGAGGTGTGAGAGCATCTTCATGGTATTTTGCTGGCCAGAGTTAAACCAAAACACTAGGAAAGGTGGAAGATCTTGGGGTGGAGCACAGAGCAAGGGGATGGTGGCTTTTTTTTTTCCCTCATTTCCCTCAGAGGTTTCTTATGGTCGAACCTGAATGTCTGCACAGAGCAAGATATCCTCCAAAACTTTATGGTCCAGGGCAGACTATCATGACCTGGAGGCTCTTTGCCAACTGTCAGAGATCCCAAACTCCACTATTTTAGTAGAGGTATAGCCCAGAGTCAGTAGAACAAGTCAGTAATGCACAAGTGCATAACTATTGATTGTAGGAGAAGGACGTTTAATATTTGTGTCCATGCATACATGTGTAACAAAATTCTAGGAAAAAATTGCTGCCTAAGATGAAACACCTTTCTTTCTTACTCATACTTTTGTCTTACAAATACAGACCTTAGGCAAAGAATGAGCCCTTACAGCCAGTTCCTACATAACAGAACTTCCAGATCCTCCAGAAGAGTTATTCAAGGACAGAGGAGTTTTTACTTTCTAGGAGAAATCAGGAAATGTAAAACATAGCCAAGTTTAGGTTTCTACAACCCTGAAAGTAGAAAGATTAGTAGTGTCAGAGAAGCTCATCAAAGAAGGATGTTTTTACAACCCACTTAAGAAATGACAACTCCAAATTTGGCTTTCAAGTCAGTATTAATAACTGTCAGGGACTAAAGCAGCTGATATGGAAGAACACTTTTCCTTTATATCACAGTCCTTCAGATTGTGAATTATAAGGTTCATAATTTAGGAATATCAAAAAGTCCAGATTTTACAGTGTGATATGGACAATCTTGAGCTGCAAAACCTTTGGGTCATTAATGGTATACATGCACAAATAGATAAAGATTGGGATTTAGATTAATTTGGTAGTCAGTAAAACTGGTTACATAACTTCACAAGTTTAAAATGAAATCATCACAATCAAGCCATAAATTAGTTTCTCCATAACTGACACAGAACTAATGAGAGTGTGATGTGATTTTATTGATCTTCATATAGGATGGTTAGAGTTCAGCTATGACTGACTATCAAAATAAAAATTAGTGTGGTACCCTTTATCTCACAGTATATTACCATTCATTTTCTGCTGATTATACAGTTAGTAAGAGGATGTACATTTGAACAACATGCATTTAAGAAAATCGAAGCATAATGACATTTAATATATTTAGTCTTTAATCACACATAAAACAGAATGATGCCTAAACCTCCAGATTTTCTTTATACTTAACACAATAAATATTCTGAACCAACTCATTACACTACAGTGTTTTATGGAAGCTTTTGAAGGAAAAAAATTATCCCTTCCATCTCCCTCACAAGTGTCAGCTCAGACAAGACCCCAGAGAATTATTTTTGCAATGCAGGCCAAATGGCATAGAGTCTGTTTGGGTCCCAAATCAATTAAGACCAACACAACATCACATACAAACATACAAAGCCAGTGTCAACATTTGCATAGCTCTTTTAGTCCTTTTGAACACTTTTTGCCTTTACAAAAGAAGGCATGCTCCACAGTTTAGGAAGCTTTTTTTAACATGATACCACTAAAACACAGTACATCAGAGAATTCATACACTCTGAAGACTTCCCAAAGCTATAGAAATTCATGGGTTTGATAGATTGACTTAAAAGATCACTTCAGATAATTAAGCCTGCCAAGCTTAGGCAGTCTGTATTTTATTTTTGTTTACAAATTGTGCATATACACCCAGTACAAGTAATAAAACATTGTCTTGGTAGATTTGATGTGTTTTCATATAATTTGGAAAATGCTTGTATGCATTGACAAGACAGGGTGGAGTGTGACCACGTGCTTCCTTATTTCCCGTAACACTGCTCAAGCAATAACCACCAATGGATGCGTCTGGTCATGATGGCTGCATCTGGCTCCAAGTGGACTCAGGGAGACAGATGCCACCACAATAGCCAAGGGCTAGTTTGAGCAATGCACCTACCTAACCACAGTGCTGGTCAATGTCCCACTCAAGACAAATTTGGAAACAAACTACCATCTGTAGTCATTATGCAAATATGATCATCATATCATAAGTCAACCATCTTACCCCATAAATAGTGACACCCAAGAGCACTTTAAGCTATCCTGCATGGCAGTGAGCTGCATGCCTCTTAAGTTTATGCCTGCTGCAGAGATCCTTTACACCTCGATACTGAGATTCCTTGCCGCAACAGATCCTCAGTAGCGACTAATTGCTTGCTAGACCTTGTAAGCTTCACTAATAATATGGATCTAAGCTGTTGACCAAGTTTGGGACTATGCTTGGATCCAGCAGCATCTAGACTCCTCTGAGTGGGCATTTAGAAAGCAAGGGGGCCCTCTCTGAACCTTGAGACTCAACAGGAGGGTCTCCTTGACACATCGACTTACCCTGTCCACTAGGCAGTAAATAATCAAGTGTACCTTGCCACTGAATCTTGTTAAACCACTGCTACATTTACTATCAAACTTTGTTATATCACTGTTTTATATCAGTAAGCATATTGCTGCTTCTTTTTTACAAGTGAAATACATCAGTTCATTAGCAAAAATTGGTGTAATCAGCAGGATGGTAAGTAGTATCACTGATTATTTATGGAGACATGGAGTGAACCTGAGTCCCAATTTCTCAGAAGAGTGGGTTTGTGACAAACGACATAATTGGGAAGCCATGGAAGAGCACCTAGAGGTAACTAGGGGCTGTACAAAGGATGGAAAAGGGAAGTTGTCAAGTACCTGTTTAGAAGCTACATATCAAGAAAGGCAGAACAGAAACAGAAAGGAGCAGGACATAGAGAAAGCAATAGAAGCTAGAAAGGCAATGAGTTCACTTGCTACTGTCTTTCAAAACTAAACAACTGCAGAAACAGGAAGAGGAAAAGGAAAAAGAACAAAAATTAGGAGAATTGGTCGAGATTATATTTATGAAGTCTCCCCACCCTCCCGACATTGTAGAGATCAGGAAACTAATAGTATCCCGTGAGGATGGAGACATCTAGAGTGATCCGATGATAGCAAGCCAGTGGAGACGATCCTTTGCTCCCCACAAATCCTCCTGACTATGAAGCCAGACCCATTGTTAAAACAGAAAGAACTGTGGGACCTCAGCATGGTCAACCGTGACATACTACCTGAACCACCCCCTGGGGTCTGTTGCAATTGACAAATTTGCAAGATATGGCAGAAAACCAGGTGAAACTGAGACTCAATACCTGTGATGAGTATGCCTAAATGCCAGCAACTGAATAATGTTGAGTGAGGATGAAGCAAATGGCTATTGGGGTCTGGCAGTTTTCTTAAACTCAGGACCCAACCTGACAAACACACCCCAGTCTATCACCGGCCAGGTAGCTTATTGGGCTAATATCATGGAGCAAGGTGAACACCCCATAATCCCCATTAAATCTCTAAATGAGCTCTCCACAGCCATCACAAAAGCAGCTTGCATACACGCCATGCACAAAGGAGAGCCCCATGATGTCCCACTATTTGCTACAGCAGATTTTGCAATATTTAAAACCATTAATTAGAGGAGCCCCTGCAATTTTTAAAACCTATCTAGTTGAAAAATGGGATGAGATTAAAGGAGCTATGAATATAATAAAAAACAGGGCAGTAATGCCCTTAAACAACTCCCTAAATGGGTGGAATTAATGCCCACCGTTGTTAATTACAGTTGTGAAGTGGGCTGGGATGATGCACAAGCTGAAAAACAAAACCTAAAGCCCCGGGGAGGAGATCATAAGGTGACACGTGTAAAACCGGGTTCAGAAACGAAATGGAAGGGAAATAAATCTAAAAACCTCCAACCAGAGTCTTGAGAATGGAGAACTGAGCTATGGAAGAAAGCATTAGCCCTAGGCATTCCCAGATCCTGAATGCAAGGTCAGCCTACTAGCATTATTGTGATAATGGTGAAGGGGGGTGGGGGGGTGTGCCATGTAGTTTGACTCTGCTGGTGCCAGTTCCTTAAAGGGAGATAATCCTTTCCACTCCCTCAAGGACGAATTGCAGGACATGTAGTCAAAAAAACAGTCGTGCTCAGAAGGCAATTGTGTCTCCCTGTTGAGGAAAGTGAAGGCTTACCAGTGATGATGGCCCATATATTCTGATTCCAGTTGGTCATCAAGGACAATTGTTGAAGTTTTAAATAGACCCTGGAGCACAAATTTCACTACTAACAGAACAAGATACCAAGAAGTTGGGTGTGCGATCCAAACGGCAAAGAGTTAAGCTAACCAGTGTGAATGGAGTGCATGTCGTGTGTCAAACTGTCAAGATCAATTTACGGCTCCTGGATAAGAAGCACATGTTGACTACTTGTTTTGCAATTAAAGATCATAATGAAAATATTTTAGGTTTCAGTGTTTTGAAAGGACAAAGCCGGCACCTGGCAAATGGCAGTGTGGGGTTCTTCGGCTCAAACATTGATCCCAACCCCGGTAGAAATCGGGTGGCAACAGTGCATGTCTTTCGTGCAGCCCCTGCACAACCTGATCCAAAAATTACCAAAGTACTGCAATATCCAATTTCTGCTGTGGCACGAAATGAAATTTCTGAAGTCATAGATGATTCTGAGAAACAACAAATTATCTCCAGGACCCACGTCCTGTATAACTCACCTGTCTGGTCAATTCAGAAACCAGATGCGGAATTTGACAACTGGCACGGGATTGCTGACAAAGCCCCGCTGCCAGCTACTGTCCCCAACACTGCAAACTTAACAGCTACTTTGCAAGTAGCTGCACACCCATGGATGGTGGCACTAGATGCAGAAGATACAGGTTCTTTATGGTTTCCTTGAAGGAGGAGGATAAAGAGAAGTTTGCTGTCACTTGGGATGGAACACAATATACGTTTAACAGACTCCCACGGGGATAGGAACGTTCACACACAATTGGTCATGTCTCACTTGCTGAACCTTTACAGACTCCCTCAAGGTGTGAAACTGTACCAATATATAGATGATATTCTGATTGGAGGCACTTCCCCTGAGAAGGTGGGGGAAGTGGCAGCAGCAGTATGGCAAGCACTAGATAAAGCAGAAACTGAAATTTCACATGGAAAGTATCAGGGACCAAGTAAAGGAAGTAAAATTTTTAGGTATTTGGTGGATAGCAGGCTGTGCAGTGATTCCTCCAGATACCTTCAGAAAAAATTAAAAAGCTGCAAATTCCACAATCAAAGAAGGAGTTATAACAACTAATAGGAACTTCAGGATGTTGGTGGAAGCACATTCCTGGATTTTCTATCATTTCCCATCCATTATACTCACTCTTACAGAAAGGAAAGCCCTTGGGGTGTGAGTTAGAACACAAAGAGGCAGTCAAAACTCTAACTGAAGAATTAGAAATATATCAGTCAGTGGGACCAGTACACCCCTGTGACCCTGTTATAGCGAAATGGGGTTTCCCTGGTAATGCTGCTTACAGTAACCTGTTCCAAACTGGTCCCAGTGGGCCCAAAGACCTTTATTGTTTAGCTCAACTGTATTTAAAGAAACAGAACAATAACACTCTGAATGGGAAAAGGGACTTTTATCTTTAGTTCGAGCAGTTAAACAACTTGGGAAAATACTTCAGGGACAACCTGTGCAAACCAGAGGACCGTTTCATTTGCCAGAAGCAATCCAAAGGGGACTGCTCTCCCAAGAAGGCATGATGTGGTTTAACGTCGGCTAGCAATTAACTGCCACATAGCTGTTCGTTCACCTCCCCCTCTCCTCCAGTGGAGGGGGAGAATCGGAGGAAAAGACAAGAAAGTTTGTGGACTGAGATAAGAATTATTTAATAACTGAATATAGATTAATATTATAGTGATACTAATAATATTAACAATACTACTAATAGCATGTAATGAAAATAATAGAAAATAAAACACATGATACACTTGTTCACCACCTGCTGACCGATACACAGCCAGGTCCCAAGTAGTGAGAGCCAGAGCCCAAAAGCGATCACAGCAGAGTCCAAGCAAGCCCCACAAGCAACAGCACAACCAAGAACGCCAACCAACCCACAAACTAACAAACTAATGCACAACTGAACTAACTAAACGAACAAGCAAAGAAGCATATGAGCAAGCTAACAAGCAATGAGCAATGGGAATATGGCCCTTGGCCCACCCCCGTCCTATATACTGAGAATGACATACAGCGTGCTATGGAATTAAATACTCCTTTGGTCAGCTTGGGTCAGCTGTGTGAACTGTGTTCTCCTCCCCACTGCTTGTAGAAAGTTGGGAACACAGGTGCAGCATCAGAAGCTGAAACTGTCCTTGAATTTGGTGCAAGCACTGCCCAGCACCAGATAAACCACCTTATCAGTGCTCTTCTCAGGGCAAATCCAAAAGAGAGCCTCATACTAGCTACTGTGAAGAAAATTAACTGTGTCCTGACTCAAACCAGCACAAGGAGTTGCACAAAAACCCACTATCAGAATGGTATGCCTATCTAACAGGACTTACAGAAAATATGCAATTAACTGAAGGACACAATAAGTTTTCCAAATTGCACATGTCCATAAACAGACCCTTTAGCATTAAAACAACCTTTTAAATCTTCACTAATTCTGAATGCATCACCCCTCACAGAGGATATACCAACAGAAAACATTTGGTTTAGGGATGCTTCAGCAAAAAGAGTAAACAGTAAATGGCAATATAAGGCCATTGCATCAAATATTGCCACCAGCAAACAAATAGTGTAAGAAGGGGAAGGAAGTGCACAAGTAGGAGAAATAAGAACAGCTGTTTTGGCAGCACAGAATGGAGCAAAAACCATCTACATAGACTCATGCTGTGCAGGCTGGTGTCACACAGTGGCTCTGCCAATGGGAAACCTTGAATTGGGAAGTAAATAGATCCCCAGTTTGGAGAAACAAAGATTGGCAATTATTACTAGACATAGCCAGGAAAAAACCTTTCAAGACAGGATGGATAAAAGCTCATGCTTAAGATGATCAACCAGTCACAAAGTGGAATCAAAAGGTAGAGGAGTTAACTGAATTTAGAAAAATCACCTTAAATCATGAGTGGCATTTGTTGGGGAGAATGGTTACATCAAAACCTAGGTCACACAGGCAAGGAATCTCTGCTCTTTGCGGCAGAGTAAGGCCTGGCCCAGAAACCAGAAAACTGGAAAACTGTACTTACAGCCGTATGGATTGCAATTACAAGCAGATCATCCTGCTTAAGCACCACCTCTACATATCAGTGAAGGGAAAACTTTATGGTCTACACAGCAAATTGTTTAGATCAGGTCATTCCAATCCTCTGTGGGATATCAATACATCTCACAGGAGTGAAAGCGGTCTCTGGCTTGTGTTGGAAAGCCAATGGACAAAATACAGCGTGAGGGCTATCGTTTTGGTTCTCAAATCAACCTACTTCTGATGTTACCCAAAGTGATAATGGCTCACACTTCTTGTGTAAGGAAGTGCAAGGCTGGGCAAAACAAGAAGGAATGAAGTGGGTATTTCACACCCCATTCTGTCCTCAGTCAAATGGGATGGTGGAAAGAGCTAATGGCTTATTGAAAAGGAATCTCAAATCCCACATGCCTCAATGGGACATGTGACTTGCCAAAGTACTCCATCAATTAAACAATCAATACAGGCCTGCTGGAAGCCCTGGAAGCCGGGCATCCTTTGTAAAAACTGAGCTTAGCGCTCCATCTACTGGGAAAAGAGAATATCCAACAACATTACAGCCAGGACAGCCTGTGATGGTCAATTTACCATCCACAGGTTCTGTGCCTATGGCCTTAACTAAACCTCGTGGCCCACGTGCCTGGGAAGCTGCTGATAGCAGTGGTGCAAAAAAGAATTACGCACGATGGATTTTTTCCTTCCTGTTAATGGGATAATCTGTTTGGACCCTCCCCAATGAAACAAGTCTATTTCCTTTTACAGCACTCCACAGGATGGCAGACAGAAATGCTGTCTTCATGTTGCTAGTGCAACCCTGAAATGCTGCTCCTCCTAACTTGCGGTCAAAGAACCCTAGAGTGGCCGTGGTCCCCAGCCCGTATCACATGTACCAGAGTTACGGAACTAAATTTGAATACAGTCTTGGCCCTCTTAACCACAGGGATGTATGGGATGGAGGTATATTTAGGAAATTAAGGGAGCAGGGATCCTAAGGGTTTTGACTGACTATCCTGACTCTGGGGAGTGACAGGCCAGGAAATAAAGGTAGGATGCTGGATGATCAATGTATCCACCTATGAGAAGACATCTTAAATTGCTGTGTACAACATCACATCAAATCAAACACCAAGGGATACAAAATTTTGTGCTGCTGTAAGATTAGACTGTTGGTACAATTTTACCTTATTACAACCTGTTTGCCTCTGGGATCACCATAATGTGAGATGACCCGCCTCATCATTTAAATTTAAAATAGGCAGTACTAGGATTCGTACAACAGCATCCACTCCAACTACGGATAAGAAAATTCTATCCCCACACATTTCTGAAATTGGACCGTATATTGCCTCAGTGGGAAAGAATTAATAAAAGGCACCACCAATTGATTGTTGGTATAGCCCAAGATAATGTTTCTCTAGCTCTTAGTTGTATCCAAGCTCAACTGTGGATACAATCTATGGTAGCAGCAATTATAAGAGAAGGTGAAGAGGGCAAATTAACTTACTGAAATTCAAAAGGTAATTTGGGATAATGAAAATAAATTTGGAAAGGAATTCCAATCCCAGTGGTACTTAGTCAATTTTACTTATGACCCCATCAACAATAAGGCCACAGCATTTGTCTGAACAATACACAATGCTTCAGTATACACCATTTGACTCTGGCAAATTTCATGTCTTTCTAAAGCCACTTAATGTTTAAGAACAATCATGCACTGACAATTTCATCCCACAACATGTAAAGGCATTGTAGGCAAAAAGGTTATATATGGAGGATTACATTCTGTACATCTGAAATTGTGTCCTCTTCTAAGGAGGAATTCTTTCAAGCAGCCCATGGAAGTTCTTTTAAGAGCAGTGATTATGGTAAATTCATAACACTCAAGACACAGTTTTGAACCCAATTCTTCTTTATGGACCTCAGGTTTATTTCCAACCTTCTGTCAACATTGTTCAGCCCAAATCTCCTCTACAAGGAATTATTCCTAGCCTCTTTATAATAATGAGCCACATGCAAAAGCAAGTTTGCAAAATAAAAATTGATTAATTTGGTCTCGTATCAGATTAACTGCCCTATCTTCCCTGACTGATTACAGAGGGAGCCTATAGCAACAGAAAAGTTACTGTTCCCCAGCCAGATGAGTCTTACAAACTATTCTATGTCAACTGTCATAGGAGAACAATCACTTACAAGGTTATGACCATATGAAGTTCAAAGCCTTGAATTATCTACTAAATAATTAAATGCCAGCTGCAAATTCCAGATATGGAAGCAGTGACTGTACATCTACCTTACATCCATTCAGCATTCCCTGAAGAAAAATACATGTGCCCGCACTGCATACATAAGAGATCCAGTGCCTTTGGCCTGTGTCGAATTTAGTGTGTGTGAACTAACTGTACCATGTGTGAGCAGTAAAACTGACACTGCTGGGAATTCACATGGGCACAGGAAAGCAATATAGTGACTCCCAGAAGCTCCACATAAGCTGTCTGATGCCCTGATACCTGGATAAAAAGAAAAATATACTCTCATTCCACCTGCATAAGCTAAAATAATAATAAAAAAAAAAAAACAAAAAACAACACCAAACCCAAAAAAACCCAGCAGAGGATCGTACCTGCAAAATCCAGCTGCGTGGTAATCTTGGTTTGTGATAATGATAATCCTAAAACTGACCATGATGTTGTTTACCATGAAAATATTACCAGAAAGTCTGTCAGAAAAAGGATTCCTAAAATGTTTAAAAAATGCCTCCCCAGTCACCAAGGAGGAAACTTGGCAAAAATGCCAAGACTATTCCATAGACTGTATTTACTTTGGTAATAAGTGTCAGACAATAGCAGTTGAATATACTTCCAGTGTTAATATAAACTGCAGCACAGTGGACACGAGTGTAACAGGTTCTATAGCTAAAATGCTCTCTAGGTCACGACGGCTGCTGCCTCCTCAGTTATCAACTACCCAGTAGAAAAAAAATGTGACAATGACTAGGGAATTCTCATAGCTTCTTCGTTCATTTTCACCACGTCAAAAATTAATTAATCAGATCTTTTATTTTCAATATTTTCCACTAAACAACATCAATATTCCTATATTAATATGTTACACTATTTGTGCTGGTTCAAAAGACACTCAAACTATTTACTTCTGGAACAGGTCATATTAATGTTAATCTCTGCACTTGATTGTAGTGTCATTTCTGGTGGGAATTTTATGAGAATCCACACTTCATTGTGATACATTTTATTTAAAATTTTCATCATGACTGTATATAACCACTACTTTTCTATTATTACTATTGATGATATTATTATATTTCAGTAAAAGAAAATGTAACATATCTGTTCCCTGTTAGTTACATGGTAGAAATAAAACTTAACTATTTTTCACAAATGCAAGAACTAAACTCATTCATTTATACTGCTTTTTCAATAAGTAGCCGTTAAAAGGCTCTTGGTGTTACTAATGCCGGATTCTACTGCTATTTCAAGTGTGGCCTTGGGCGCATCACTTCACCTCTTCAAGCCTTTCAATCTCCACCAAGAAAAAGGAGCTAATAATACTTATCTACCTCAGAGGTGGTATTAGGCTTAATTCGTTACTGTTTATAAAGACCTGATAAATATCTAGTTTCCAGGATACACTATCCATTATCACTAATGGATTAGCTCCTATTTGATACACTATATGAGCTCAAGTTCTCTGTAATATTTCCATTGAACTCGAGCTAAACAACTGTGCCTCTCAACTGCAAAATGTCAGGAAAGACTCCTTTTAATTTTTAGCCTGGAGGAAAGATATGAACTTTGAATGGATATCTCTCAAGCAAATGTTGTTCCTAACAAATAATTCATGATTTTTTTCCTACATGCTGATCCTCACAAACAAATAGCTCTTACATCCTCACTTTTAGGAAGTTCAGCATGATTCAAACTACGAACCATGTCAAATAGAGTAGATGAAATATATATTGTTTCTACAGATACAGACTGCCTTCTTGATATGAAGAGATAAATGTAAAAAACAAATTCATTGAGGTGAAACTGTAGCACACAAATTAATCTCCTGTTTCCCAAAAATACAAAAATATAATATTAGCAATTAGCTTAGCTATTGCCAGAGACACTACCCTGCCTCATTTAGTTGGGCTTTCATGTACTTTCTAGTCGCAGTGCTATATCATGACACCAAAAGGAAGGAGTGTCACTCAACCACCCCATAAGGCACTAGAGAAACATGGTGCTTACCCATATGCACAGGACTTAACACGGAAATGTGGGGGTGTGGTTCCAAGCACTAGGATTGGGGATCCTAATGGAGCTGGAAGCTAACAGATTTCTTTTAAAAGAAATAAAGCATGCCCTAGAAGCTGAAGTGAAACAAATTTGACCCTTTAAGAATACTGTGATGACAGTCAGGAACCAATGGTTAGAGGAAACTGAGAATTTAACAGAGGACAGTGAGGCCTGAGCAACTCACAAACGTGCAGACAACTGATCTGTATTATATGGCCTCTGAGCAGAGCTCCTCGCTAATGCGTCCTTTAGTGCCAGCGCAGCACAGCAGCTCTAGGGAAGCTCTGAGCTCAGCCAGAGGTCAGCAAAATTAAGTAAGAGCTTTCCTTGTTGAGGAGCAAAACTGCCCAGCTGTTACGGAGCTCAAGACTTCACAGCACCTATGATCCATTAACTTCTGTTTGCCTCAGAAGCAGACAATAAGACAAAAGTTTCCACCTTGTCACAAGTGGATACAGTAATTTGGGAGTCAGCCTTTTCCAACTGTGCTTGCAGACTCTCAGAGGGCACAGTGGCTGATACTGAGTTCCTGCAAACATTACAAATGGAAATGTCTATGTCAGAATTAAAATATAAAGGTTTAATCACTGGGTTTAGGCAGAAGTTCTCTTCTTCCTTCACAAAGCATATAGCTGGGTAAGCAAGAGATAAAGTGAATAGTTTTGCAAGGACATAACAATTCATTGAAGCTCAGTTTTACTACTTTGAATACCTTCCTGCCCAGATCTTTAGAGGAGGGAGGCAAATGTATTTTAAAGGAAAGTAAGTAGGCCATAATGCCTCCAGATGTGCATTTACTACAAAAATGTAACTATAAGCATTTAGAAAGCCTTGTCCAAACACCATCAGGCACACAGCAAAGCCCTCTCAGTGCCTAGATATAGATATTTATTGAGAGTAGACCCAGGCTTTACTCAAGACTATGCCAAATAATTAACTACCTTACGATCCTGCAAGAATGGATCCAGGAATGGCCAGAACACCTTAGCATTCCTGTGCCCACTGTGTTTGTTAAATGCCAGGCACACTCAGGCAGATTGACAGCAAGAAAATGATGGGGCTAGAAAATCAGCAGAATCTAGACACATACTGTGCATGTGGTCTCTCCTCTTGGTACTGTCTCACTGTGATATAGTCATATACCTGAACTGTTATTCAGTTCATACTTGTTCAATGTTCTTGTTGTTGTTGGCTTTTAACTGAACAAGCTCTATTCTTCTATGATTTTTCTCCGTTCACTGTAAGACAATGTATGTCTTCCTTTTCTTGATCTAGTACTAGAAATCATGGCAGGATTATCTGCACTTGAGTAATTCAGTCTGGCACCTCACAGTAGTCTGGGTAGTAGGGGTTAATTGCAATGTGGGTTTCAGCTGACTGAAACACCATATGGGCTCTAATCCAGTCCTAGACGTGTCAGGTAGCACTTGAGTCACAATGACCTCTTGCAAACAAGGCAGCAACTAGGAGTAATTGCTAAAAAAGAATGAAGGCCAACTCTGAAGACCTACTCAAAAGACAGCTATAGTGAATTTTATTTCATTGTATTTTTTTTTTTTTTGTACATGGTTCACTGAGACTAATCTGGCTATTATGAAGGATGGGTATCTCAGAGAAGGGAGAAAGTCACGCAGTGTCCTCTGTTCAGCTCTTTTTTCCTAAGCTCTGTTACACTCAAAATCTTGTTATGAGAGAAAGGAAACATATATATACGGGGTCAAGTGGAAAGCCTATGGCTTTTCACTAGGAACAGCTAAATTGGTGCCATCATCACTGGGAAGTGGTGTCTCTGAAATGTGTAGATGTGGAACTACTTTTCTCAGAGTTCAGATTATAAGATTCAGTGTTGTAGTCCATACTCATTTCAAAGAGGAATTAGATAACTTTGTCATAACCCTGGAAAGAAATTATCAAGAAGCAACTGGTTTCTTGTTCTCCTCTTCATCCAGTACAAGCCTGATTTTGTCCCTCAGCTGAACTGGTCAGTGTGTAAAGAGAGGAAAACATGTCCATACATGTACCAAATTCTCCAGTCTGTAAATCTTGGGTTGGTTTAGTTACTGATACCTTGTCCAGGCAACCTAAACAAAGATGTGAATCATGTTGGGTTTGTGTGCTGTTATGTCTGCGTGGTCAAATGAGCTATTTGCCCAGACTGTGTCTAAGGTACTTCTCTCCCAGATTTATTCATGTAAGACAAAATCTGGATGTGGTCCTGGGGATATAAGTCATTCCAGACACTCTTTACATTAAGCAGTATGGATAAAATCACACCATGCTAAGCTTACAGTGTTCTCTGCAGTTCTTCAATATCCTCCTTCTGACGGACCATTATGCCACGTAACAAGGTACGCAACAAATAGTGTACACTACGGCAGTGAGCTGCAACATAGACTTTCTACTATTACAAGTACTTGAAGATAACAATTACACCAAAAAATAATTAATTATATCATAGGACCCAGCACATTCAAATTATGCTGTGTGGATGCAGCCAGCCAGCTCCAGAGGGAGCTAGCCCTCACGAGTGAGGGACAAATTCATTTGCACCATATGGCATGGCATGGGACCAGGAGCTGTTCTTTAAAGTGGATGATGTCAGCACTAGAGACATATCTTTTTTAAGTCCTGACTGGTTTTAATATTTTCCAACAGAGACACAACCTGATTTATACCAAATACAAACTTCAGAGTCCAAAGCAATCTCCTGAAGAAGCTGCAGTGCCAGGACAGACGAGGCCCCTGGCCATGCTTAGCACCAAGGCAGTCTTGCCAACTCTGGACTCCAGAGATTGGTTGGGATCACTTATCATCCAAACTTCATGCAGGCATATATATTACCTACAGCAGCTACCTCCTGCTGTGAGATTTAATTTTCATCATTAAGCAGTCTAACCTGCAGATGGGCTAACCACCGAAAACACTATAATAGTGCCACTCAGAAGAGTGACAAAGTTGCTTTTAGGCTATTCCATAGTCTTTGCATGCTGTTTGGTTTTGCTCTGCCGTACCTGCTCTCAAAGTCAAGCACAGAGTACAACGGTGGAGAATTGAATCTAGCCTGGTTTATTTCTATCTGAAAGATGCAGGCAGCTTTAGGAAAACGTACATTTGAATTTTTCAGCAAGGAAGACTGAATTCATCAAAGCACTGTGTTTCCCATCTGGTAACTAGACTCCTGTGAAGATAACCAAAAAATCCCCCTTACATACCTCTTTGAAAGAATACATTTCCTAACACCAAGAATGCAATGTTTTTGCACTGACTTAACATTTCACATCAAGCACTTTTTAAAATATTTTTTCCAGATTAGGTGCTCTGATTTCCATTCCCATCACATTCTCCATTTCATGAAAAATATTTCCACATTGTTCCAACTAATAACTGATTAAACCAGCAGCAGAAACAGGTTTTTTTTTTTATTATTTTCCTTTCTGACATCAAATGACTATGGAAGTACTCTACCTTCCTTTGAAATGACATTATTCAGGAGTATGTGCTTCTGCTTCCAATTTAAATACTCAGGACTTCTACCATTTTATTTTTGTTTTCAAATGGCTTCTGTATTACAGTTTGTTTTGGGGGCATTTTTCATATCAGCAGGGTAAGATTAGCATTGACATTTGTCATGAGCTATTGAAGAGACAGCAGGAATGCAGTGTTAATGTTGATAGCAGTTTTCGATTTCCATCATACCAGCCTCAGAGCTCCTGCTGACATTATAACACTAACTCAAATATTAACATAAAATATTGAAAATACCATATGGATGCTGTTTGTGAATACTTGCTGAGAATGCTAAAGAGATGCTTCACTCACAATAAATATTTATAACATCATATGAAATGGCACAGACATTAACTGTAAAAAACGAACTTTCATCAGAGAATTGAAGTTGTGGCAAAGGCCTCCATTTAGGTAGACTACATTAAAATGCAGCAATAGTTTTCACTTAAATGGCCTGATTCTCCACTGCTGTGAACTTTGTAGAGTAATTCATGCCACGCCAGTAAGGCTACCGTATTACAACGGGAAGATTTACAAAGACATAAACCGTCACATGACACAGGGCGAAGGACAACCAAACAGAAAATTTTTGCAAGGATGGTTTTGTGATAAAGTTTTTAGAAGAAGACTTGCACTGGATACCACTTATTTTGTTTCTGAAAATGGACAAGTCTCTTAGGCTTAAATCCTAGTCTCACTGAAGTTGAAATAAAACATCCCTTTATATCTGATGGAGAGAAATGGGACTGTAAGATCACAACTTATTTTACAAATGTAGACACTGTAGAGGTAAATAAGCAGGTTGCAATATGTACATTTTTTAACTATAAAAGAGGCAGTTTGATGAGGATCTATTTTCACTTTAGTGAAGAGTATGTTGTCATCTGCTTGAACTTACAGATTTCCTTTTTTCAATGGGAAAAACAAACAAACCCCCAACAATTACCTCCTCATGATATTCTTGTAAGTATAAAATTCAAGATTAGCATGGCACTGAAGCATTACACAGGTAGTAGAGACCACAGCTGTACCTGTCAGTTGACACTTTCCAACTTCATGGACAGAGATTTGCGAGTATGGTGACGCAAGCCTCCACTGCAAAGGTTACAGGATTACCCCACCCAAGCTTCGACACCTCATTGCTACCTATCATAATGAAGATTGATGGCAACATGACTTTTACATCTGGGAAACTGAGACAAAGTGAAATACAAAAGGTCTGGCTGATGCAAGGAGTCCAGACTCTAAACACACCTGAATTACGGAAAGACTTGATCTACAATGCCCGATCTCTTTTCCAAGCTTGAAAGCCAGGTCCCTGAACTAAGGTTTTTATCTATTTATGTATCTATTTTTAAAAATACTCGTTCAGAAGTAGGAGTTAGGCGGCAACTCCACTCTTCCTTCCATTCTGTGAATGGTAATGCTACACTTAGGTTGACATTTCACGCAGTAAGGCTTGAGAATATTGTGCTGTAAACCTGCTACGCTCTCTTTTTCACAGGGCAGAAAATACACCCACTGGTGCCAGTACTCATTCTGCTTCTTGGGATGACGTTCTGCACCTTCAGCCATGGAAATGGTGACCAGCTAGCCTACTTACTCTACTGCCGGTACAATTTAGTTATTCTGACTGCTCACTGAAATGTTGCTTATGAACATTATGAACTGTCGTCTTGCAGCTGGTAACATTTCACGCATCTATATATGTTCTTTGGATCCCTTCAATGCATCTATCTCCTTGAATACCCTTATATAAATATGTATGTATAAAAAAACATAGTTGACTTACGGATAAAATTTTGCTGTCATCAATACAGCTTATTGAGTGCTATGCTGGTGTGAGTCCAGATGCTGCCTGCTTCTGCATGAGCCTGGGGACATTGATAGTCTCACATGGACCTACACAGCAGGCTCTTGTCTCCTTTGACACCTGCTAGGCAGAGGTTGCTCTAGAGAACTGCTTCTGCAGAAATCTATGTTCCTACTCGAGTAGAGTTAAATATGTGGGAACAGTAACTTCTTGAGGAAGTGGAGGAAAGCAGCCACAAGCAGTCACACACCAAACAGGAATGCAGGCTAACAGACACAAGCACTTGTCTTTCACTGTAAGAATTTCCTGATAGCCCTCTCCCACGCAGAAAGATCCTGTCATTACATTAGCAGAAATTTTGCTGGAAAGGACCTATACACATCATTAAAATACAGCATAACTTATTTTTTTATTCAAGGTTTAGATTACCCTAAAAGCAGAAAATATCTCAAAAGCATTTTGTTTATCTAAGTTTAAGCTAAAAGAGCTGTGTTGCCCATTAGTGAATACACAGAGATGTAGATCTATCAAATGAGAAAGAGACGTAAGACCCATTAACGATAACGCGAGTTCTGTGCATAAAAGTGTGGAGTAAAACACTTCTGCTTGTTACTGGAAGTCATTTTTTCTGCATTAAGTGCAAAGCCTCTAAAACAATAGGCATGCCTAAGACTAGTTTTCTCAATACAAAATAGTCAAACCAATATAATTATGATTTTATTTTAAAAAGTGTGTTTGAGCTGGCAGCCAGTTAGCTGTGGCTCAGTGAAAAACCCTGGCAAATGAGGTTTATAATGGAAACACTGACAGATTCCCTGCCCTCACAGCACTATCGTTATCTATTGCATTGCACATTAAACACACATATCACCTGATAAACACATAACATGTTAAATCTGATAAAACTTTTACTGAATCAAACAGACAAGGAGTTGAACATGATAAACAAGCGCCTGTATCTGATCCATCAGCTTCAGAAACAGATAAGTAAACAACCGAACATGATACAGTACATCACTGTCATGTGATTAAGGTCACCCCTTAGGGGCTACCATCCTCTCAGTAAAAACTGTGCTTGAAAAATCTGGCCAGGAGGTTTTACTTATCTCTTTTTAATTGGGTTCACATGCAGTTAACTAAACATTGTGAATTGACCAATGTAAATACAAACACTCCTTCATTACCAGTACTCAGAAGAGTGTGTAGTTACTTACCTACTTCAGCCTCTTCACCTCTGTGAATCTGTTCACTTACTTTATGCAGAATAACTTACTCTTTTTGGCACATAAGGATATGTTAAATATTTTTTCAAGGATGACCCAGAAGGTGAAAACTAGTTAGACTGGGAATCTATTTGGCCAAGAGACAGATCTTTACAAAATGAAGTGAAAAGTATTTAATTAAGTTTGTGACAGTGTGAACCACAGAAAAGACTTTTCCTGCTGGAAGAAGCTATTTTAGCAGGTCAGTTTTGCAGGAGTGTGAAAAGCTGCAGTGAGAAAAGAACAGAGCTAACAGCAGGCTACTGAAGAGAATGTGTTGTTAAGCATGGTCTAGAAAGGTGAGTGGATTAGCTTCTGCAAGAGAGAACAGTATGTTGATTACGTGTCATGTGAAGCTGAACTGTTGGATGCAGGAGTTAATATTTTATGGGAATCTTCTAAACCCATTCAGTATGTATCTGGGCTACGTGTATTCCTCTGTTCTCCATTTCTTCTAAATGAATTTCTCAAGTACACTTGAGTGAGCCACTGCTTTTAGCTGGTAGCAGGATCAAATGAGAATAGCTAGCTGCTGCGCATATCAGTTCTGCACGCTGGATTGTACTTGAAGTACCTATATTCTAGACATGCAATGTTTTTTCTACACATCACAGTCATGGTCTTCTCCACTCATCGGTGTTGAGAGCTAATAAACTGTCATTTTGGCACATGCCAGTCAGACCCCAGGACATACAAAATCTTGCCTTTGACTCTGGTCAGTGACTGGCCCCCAAGGCCAGGTGCAAAAATCCCCAGGATGGACCACTACAGATGGAATTAATCCAAGAGAAGGGCTGGCTAACATTTTTTAATGCTAGCTAATACCCTGATATATACTTTCCTACATCTGTTTTTATTATTAACTAAACTAACAGCAGTCCTATACCTATCGAGGCCTGCTAAAGTACCACTGCAATTCACTCAGCAAAGAGAGAAAGTAAGAAAAAAAATCCTTTTTTAATGGTCCTTTTTGTGTATGAAAATATGCCACTGAATTTCCCTGAGTCCACAGGAAGAAGTGTTGCCTGACTTTTAGACATTGATCAGTAACTTCTCTTTCATTTACACTTCTCTACTGTAGTTTTCTTCAGAATTTTTCATTTGGTTATCCAGTCCCTGTTACCTCTAATGTCTAATGTATTTTCCCATGAAGTTTCATGGTATTAAAAAATGTCGAAGACAGACCATTTTCACATACATACTAAGTTGCTTCATTTTCTAAAATGAAGCCAGTAACGAAAATAAAAAGGCTACTATCTACTCAAAAACTACTCTGGAATTTTTCTTTTATTTTGCATCATTTTATGAATAGAAAAAAATCCGCCGTGGTATCTTGAAGAACGTCAATCCTCCTCCATATATAATCTAATTTGATGGATAACCTGTCAAACAGGTATTTATCCAGAGAGCTTGGCAATATCTGACAGGTTCAGAGTCCACCATTCAAACTTTTCTTGTGCAATCTTACAATAGTTTATATTGCTCTTCTTATTTAACCATAAAGCTTTGTTGGTGTGAAAGACCATCAATAAAACAGGTCTGTCAGTGGCATTATATAACCTAAGAAGACAAATCTGGACAATGATATTCACTCTACTGCAACTTATTTTGGGGGATATTTTCATTGCAAACATATGTGCATGCACACACTTTTCTTACATATATTTAAAATAAAATTCTGTATGGAAAGGTTCCTGAATATTCTGAATCTGAACTCTCTAGATGTGTATTTCCCTTCTCAACTCCTATGATTTCCAGATTTTACCAAATTCTATTTTTTAAGAAGCAGCTTTTAAGCTTTATGTGCTGGGGTTTTTTTTTTTGGGGGGGGGGGGGGGGGGGGGGTGGGAAGAAAAAAGAAAAAGAAGAAAAAAAAAGACGACAACACTTTCAACTTTCATCACAAGG
The DNA here is from genome assembly GCA_027574665.1 of Rhynochetos jubatus. Classification (NCBI taxonomy): domain Eukaryota; kingdom Metazoa; phylum Chordata; class Aves; order Eurypygiformes; family Rhynochetidae; genus Rhynochetos; species Rhynochetos jubatus. The sequence goes on from CM050652.1 coordinate 19,585,281, forward strand.
AGGTTTCCTGAGATCATTCTGCCTAGAGCAGTTGTGGATGAGGATTGTTTTAGTAGACTAGGAATGACCCACATGAGAAACAGGATGCAGCAGAACAGCAGTGGGCCCAGGAGCAGGATGAGGAGCCACCTTCATGTTAAAGATGTGTATGTAGCTCCTGGGAGAAGTGAAGCTGTGGAAAGACCAGGAGCTTTCTGGCAGTTAAGTATCTGAGCACTTCTTGTCTGCCCAGCATATTCTGCTGCAGTCTTCATCATGATGGTTCTGAACAAGAGCTGTCACCTCACTGTCCAGAGGGAAAGGGGACCATCACTAGTTCATAAGGAAAAAAAAGGCAGCTGCCCATCACTTGTTAACTGAGCTCCAAAGAAACTGTGTCTATTGAGAAGACGGGATTGTGTGAGAGAAGCATGTCTCAGGGATAAATGAGGAGGCCAAACTGACAGCAAATCCCAACCTAAACAAAAGTCACGTGCTAGTTAGCAGGCCAGGCAGTAGTTTTTACTAGTCTGCTGTCAGTTGTGCTAGAGAAAAAACAGTGAAACACAAAGAATTGGGAAAATATAAAAAGCAAATGGATGTAAAGAGTGGAATAACAGGAAACATAATCACTGCATAATCAGGAAACAGAATTATTTGTTGTGGATCTTATGTTTTTCAAATCCTAGGAGAAATTGAAAAAAAAAAATATGAGGAAACATTAAAAAAGGAAAAAATATGTCCCTTAATATACTTAAGGCAAGATTTTGACATTCTGAGTTTAAGAAGACAAATTTTCTGTAGAGAATCATAGAATGATTTGGGTTGGAAGGGAACTTTAAAGGTCGTCTAAGTCTAACCCACCTGCCATGAGCAGGGACATCCCCAACTAGATCAGGTTGCTCAGGGTGCAGTGTACACATGCTGTATTTTAGCACATGAAAATTTGTCCTGAATTCTGCCACAGGGAACTATCTGAAAATGCTAAATCCCTGGCTTGTGCTGCTTATATACAGATCTTGGACGCATGATGCCTTTATGTTCACAAGTGATTTGTATATGTATACATAGATAAATAAAAATCCACGTACATGTGCACACGCATATGAATAGATAAATCAGTGACATCATACTGAGTGCTAGAAATCACTGCATATTGGAAGAATGAAGTTATTCCTATGTGAGAGTCCTTCATCTCCACTATACATCTGTCACCTAAATTAAGCAGTCTAACACAAGGCACAGTCAATTTAGTTTTACTGAGAAAAGCTGATTGAAGTAGGAATCGAAAAGAGCAGTATTCAAGGAAATACACTCAGACAAACAGACACGCACATGGAAAATTACTCTTATGCCAAACTGGGGTACCTGGCTGGCCACTACACAGGATCCTCTGAGACTGGGGCTCCTGAAGCTGACAGTGCTCGGCAGCTTTGGGTTAGCACAAGCAATCAGAAAAATCCCCTGGTCACCTCTGCCCTCGGTCCTTCAGTGGCTCCATTGCTGCTGGCTCTCTGTTGGGAGGTTCAGAATGGCCACAGCTCCTGGGGGGCAGCTGCATTCGCACTCCACTCAGGCTCACTGTCACATTTTTGGGTTGGGAGCTGCATCTCTTCAAACCCCTCTTCCTCTGCTCTTTGGTGACTCAGCCCATCCTTGGCCATGTTCCACTCACCCTTCCTCAGTAACAAATGGGGAGCTACAGAATTTACCCCTGCCTGTATAGCAACAAAACAACAACCACTATGTATACATCCTATAGAGTCTAGTCATTCTCTATACATCAATGTCATTCCTACAGGATGGCTTCTTGAAAGACATGAACAGCACCTGTAACTGATGTAAAAGTAGTATACTATAGAGCTTTTTCACACCTTGATGTTGGGTCAGGCTGTTAACAATTAATAATTCATGAAATTATGGCAAGATATTTTTTTTTCTATACATAGTCAGACGGTTAAAAACCTTACAGTGCTTTGATGCAACATAACTGTGTCTAATTAATTGGTGGAAGCTAACAGTGAGTCAACCTTAACACACGCATCTCCCTGAGTGTGAATGAAGAAACAGTGGAAAAAGAACAGGCTTTTTTTTCTGGAGAAACAGGCCCTGATTGATGTTAGGTGATTATTAAATGCAGTAGATAACTAGGTAAGTACTAAAAATAAATGTTGCAAATATTAACTTATTTAAAACAGAGAGAAGCCCAGCCACAAACATTACAAATCATCATTGGAAGTAGTTTGTAAAATGTCCCTTTAAAAAGCTATTTTTCTAGGAAAACAGATGGAAAATGCTTGATTTAGAGCTAGCATTTCCTTTTACAACATCACTTAGGCTGGAATTCAAGCTACCATTATTCCCTTTACTAAGCAAAAGCAACAGAGGCTGATTGATGCCAGAATATTAGGATGTTTGAAAAATATGCAGAAAGGAGATGGAGCTATGTGCCAAGGTATAAAAATGATAACGGTAACAACAGGAAAGGAAACCAAAACATCAAATCCTGTAAAGCATGAAGCTGTAGCATTTGAGCGACAGGTGTTCTAAGCTCTGCAGATGTGCAAAGAATAAGGAAGTACAGCAGAAAAACAACATGAAAAAGACAGGACCTGGGGGTGTTGATGGACAGTCAGCTGAATATGACCCAGTAGTGTTCCCAGGTGGCCAACTAGGGCCAATGGCATCCTGGCCCGCAGGAACAGTGTGGCCAGCAGGACTAGGGCAGTGATCGTCCCCCTGTACTGGGCACTGGTGAGGTCGCACCTCAAATACTGTGCTGAGTTGTGGGTCCCTCACTACAAGAAGGACACTGAGGTGATGGAGCATGTCTGGAGAAGGGCAGCGAAGCTGGGGAAGGGTCTGGAGCACAAGTCCTGTGAGGAGCAGCTGAGGGAACTGGGGTCATTTAGCCTGGAGAAGAGGAGGCTCAGGGGAGACCTTATGGCTCTCTACAACTACTTGAAAGGAGGTTGCCGAGAGATGGGTGTAGGTCTCTGCTTCCAAGTGACAAGTGATAGGGTGAGAGGAAATGGCCTCAAGTTGTTCCAGGGAAGGTTCAGATTGGATATTGGGAAAAATTTCTTCACTGAAAGCATTGGAACAGGCTGCACAGGGACACGGTGGAGTCACCACCCAGAGGTATTTAAGAGATGCATAGATGTGGCACTCAGGGACATGGTTTAGTGGTGGACTTGACAGTGTTAGCTTTACGGTTGGACTTGATGAATTTAAGGGTCTTTCCAACCTAAACGATTCTATGATTCTAAGATTGTATGAGATTCTGTGATTGTATGAGATCTCAGGAAAGAGCTTTTTTCTGTAAGGACTCCCTTCCAGATTGAGGATAGTCTCCATATTCCAGGCAGCAGAAATGATACAGTTGCTGAAGAAAGGCATGATATTCCTTCCACAAAATATTTATTCATCTATAGAAGCACTGATGTTCCTAGAAGATTTAGAAAAGTAAAGCTTTAAAGTGCCTGCTGGAACTGGAAGCCCTAGAGTATGCTGTCCTGTGGAAAGTCCTCTCTTAGGTTCCTGTTTCAGTGAATGAATGCTCTTGATCATCACCTACTTTTGTGACATGGAGAAGTTCCTTGCACCAACCATGTAAGGTTTTAATTGCAATTATAGTATTTACAGTGTTCCAATATCATATAGTTTTTGTTTTATTTTGGTTGGTTGGAGGGAGTTTTGCCACTTGCAAAACTTGCTTAAGTAGAGATCTTTGTGAATTACAAGCAGTTTTGGAGCTCAGACACAAAAAGAGTATTTGCTGGTTTGATTATATTTTTTTTGAAAAAGAATTCTAATAAAGCTACCTTTTTGTGTTATACAGTTAAAAGGCCATAGGATGTAATGCTGGTCAAGGGTAAAATGTGAGGTAGTTGTCCAGGTTTTATTTCCTAACATTTTTTCATAGATATTTAACACTCTTGCTCATTAGAAGTTGTTTATGTTTTAAACCAACCACATTTCCACAAGGCTAATTCAAGCAGTAAAATCAGCCTCTACTTTTATGGTAAATCAATGCTTGCAATAGTAAATAAAAACAAATCACCTGCCATAGTAATGCCCGCTCTTCCAGCAATCCATTCGACCCCTCCATTGTGAATCTTTATAATTAAACCCTTTCTTATTTTTAAAATATTTACATTCACAATCAATTAATTTTACTTTTACAGACTTCATTTTTAACTTTTATATTATGAGTAAGGAGGTGTACAAGGTCAGCAGCAAGAAAAACTCAGGCTCAAAGTACACTAAATAGTATAAAACTGCTGTAATAAACTTACTTCATAGTACTAAGATGTATTTATTATTGGTATACTCACAGGTGATACTATACACCAGACTCTGAAAATTTTTGTTACAAACATTATTTTTCAAGGTGTTATTGCTCAGCTTTAATACTGTGTTCTGGTATAAAATTTGGCATTAAAATGATAGACTAATTCCATCTTAGAAACAAATCCATGTAAAAATCCTAGACCAATCCATCTTCAAAAAAAATAACGTGTGTTGCTGTGTTTGGTTTGAGAAGGTTTTGGTTTTGTTTGCAAGGTAAAATGGTGCAATCAGAAAAATGTTCATGGTGATCAATATTGGTCTTCTTTAAAGCATTAAAAGAAGATTAACATGAACAAACAAAACATCATTTAGGTCTCTACTGGAGACAAGGAACCGTAAATGTGGCAGGGTGTTTGTAATCTGTACGTTAATTTCTCAGCCTCTTCAGTTTCACTGAAGGTTGCTTTGTCACAGGAGGAGCTCACCTTAATCAAGCAGGACCTGCCTTTCATAAACCCATGCTGACTGGGCCTGATCACCTGGTTGTCTTGTACGTGCCACGTGATGGCAGTGTTTTGTCACACAAGGCATGTAATGGTACGGAAGGTGGAACACCCCAAAATTTAAACAAAGCCAAGCATCCTTCTTTACCACTGGTCTCAGCTGTGAAACCACAGGCACCCACAACAGTTGCATCCTTGTCGGTGAAACACAAAACCTAGTGCTTCAAGATTGCTTTCTATTAGTAAGGAAAACATCAAAAACAAACCTTAGGCTAGGTTTCTTGGTGAATTTTTGTAATTACAATTAAGGGTTCAAGAATCATGTTGATGAGTAGGATATAAATAGATTGATATGTCACTTTAATGAAGACTCCTAATGTTATTTTACTGTGAAATAATTCTGGATTTCCCTGCCTCTGAATGATGAATTCAAAAGAAGAAAAAAACATTTGATGGGAGTAAATGAGAGATGAGATAATTTTAAACACTCAGTGAACTGAGACAGCTACATTGTTTTTAAAGTCTAATTTTAAGCTGTATTATTTACTGTAGAGCCATTACAATCTGTCATGGCATTGCACTGCCGTACAGACACACTGAATCCATACACTAAGTTCCTTGTGATTTTTTTTAGATGATTGCTTGCGTAGAAGAGCTGCTTTTCAAGCAACAATAATTTACATGAGCATTCTTCCCTATGTTTAGAGAACATTACTGAGTCTGAATTACAGGCACTCAAAAATAAAGGTAATACTAATACAGAGATATTAGGAAAGATGAGATACTACGGTAGTAATTCAATTAGTTGTGCAGAGTCTGCACTGTATTTCACACCAAAGTCATGGAGATCCAATTAATTTATAAATTTTTCTTTGCTTATCTATTTATTGTTCATACTGCAGCAAGTCTAATGGTGATCCAAAACTGAATGTGCGATGTAGAAAGCTTACCAAGGGCTGGAACTCCATAGCTTACCCACTGTCTGCCCTTGAGCAGCCTTACACTTGCCCTTACCTACCCACAGATGTTTCCAGGACAAGCAGCTGTGGGTGCTGGTGACAGAAACCCAGCTGCAGTACCACTGCCACTCATGAGAAACAAAAAACTGTCACCTGTATCTGCGTCTGATACGGACATTAAAATACATAGCGAAGATGAAGGGAGAGGAAGGAAAGAGACACATCTTTGCATGTGAGATGTGCGTGCATACGAGTGAAAAGAATACAAAAGGTCGGAAATACAAAAGCGCTGAAGGTCTGTATCCTCAGAAATGTCTGTGCATTGCTCAGATAAGCACTGCAACGCAGACTCTGTACACAGCTTGACATTCAGGGGGGATTTTCCATCAGGTTTCCATCTTCCTCTACAGTGCAGATGGTAGAGGGAAAACTTTTCATTAGCTGATAGAGGATCTGAGTGGGAAGCTGCTTAAATTATCCAGAAATGACATGGACTCTGAGAGAAAAAGGGGAGCTTAGATTTGAGAGTGAGACTTCCCTCCCTGCATTCAAAGCCATCAGCTAAAAGAGCCTCTGGCAATATATCCTTAGGCTGAGTCAGTCACCCATATCAGTCATCCAAATTCCAAAGCTGCCTCTCCTGTTTGCCCTTTATTTCCCCAAGCAGTGTCTGCAGCAATTCCTGCTGCTGGCAGCAGCCCTGCTGAGGCAGGGTCTAGCAGACAACAGTTGTTACACGTGTTTTCAGCTCACCTCTGAGGTGGAGATCTCTAATGAGATGCCGGGATTGCGATATTAAAGTTAATAGAAGGCACTGTATTTTTGGTTGGTTGGTTGGTTGGTTTGGGGCGTGGGGGGGAGGGGTGTGTGTGTGTGAAGGCTCTCTGTATTTTGAAGAGATTTGAACTTCCATTGCCTGCTTTCCAGGAGAGTGTACCATCATCACCAGATTACAGAACATTTTGGAAATTAGTCACTTGCCATTCTTTTTGCTAAACTGACCCACTCTGAAGACACAGGTTCAAAACCTAAGAAACTGATGAGGGAAAAGTAAGTTGAAAGGGATTCTCTGTTTTCACAATGAAGTATCTTTTTTCTGAGGTAGGTCTATTGGACCCTGGTACTTAGTAAAGGTTTTGTCAAATTATTTTTATATAAAATGATCCATGGAGAACACAGTAAGGGACAAAACAGGGGTGACTGGTTTCAGTCAGATCAAGAAGTTAGGTAGCACCTAAAAGTAAACACCTGGAAGCATTCCATAGAACGAAGGCATATCAGAGTTGGCTGAACTGGGAACTGAACAACATCTACTTGTTCTGATAAGCCCTTTGGATGGAATTATTTACTTAACTACCAACAAAAATAGTTTCTCCTAATCTGGTCTGTTATAAAGGAGAAGAGATTCACCCTTCCAGAAGAAAAACTAATTTATCCTAAGCTAAATGTCTAAAATAGATCAGGTGAACTGTCTTCTGCATTTGCAGTTGGGAACCTGTCCCTCCCCAGTGATTAAAAAAGGTGCCTAAATTGCTAACTTGACCAACGCCTAACATGATGCCTAAAATTCACACAGATCAATTTAGATGATGTAAAAGTCACATTAAAGTTCCAATATATAACATTGTAATCATAGCATATTTTCTCTCCTTTTATTTTCTTTTTTTTTTTTTTGTTTTGATTTGAAAAGAACAGGAACTCCAACTTTTGATATATCAGATTAAGTGGCACTTCACAGTTCTGTTTCGGAGAAAAAAAAAACCTGTATTTGTTCAAAGGCATCACTTGCAGATGCCTACTGTTTCCATACTAAAGAAAAGAAGAAAGGGAAATAATTTACATCCACAGCCTAAGCTGACCCATTATCTGCCTTTTCTTTAGCACAACGAATTTGCACATGAGTACGTTTTTAGATAGGGCTAGAAAATGAGCTACCAAAACACAGAACTTGCCAGACATGTTCTTAATGTTTGACATTTCCTTTAAAGCTTCACTGCCTGCATTGCAATGTTAATGAAAGCTGTTCCAGCATTTGGTAAAATCATATCGACAAAGGTTAAGTGAACTTTTTTAAATGCCAATATTCCAGAACCTGAAGACTAATTGATGTTCAAAATCTCTCTTATTTGCAGAAAGATTTCAAATTTCTTATTGGAAATTCTGGCAAAGTACATATGCTAGACCCACTACACAATCACGTTAAACTTCGGTATGTTACTTGTATCAGGGTAATAAAGGTATGCTTTTTATTGAGAAGTATGTGTATTGGAGAGTTTTTCAAAGCATCAAAGCCAGATTGGTCCAATGGTTTGCCTACACCTGTTAGCAATATTGTCGATTACTATGTGCATAAAAGGAAACATCAAACATCACATTTATTACCTTTATCATCTGTCCCCAGCTTTCCCCTTGTAGTATCATTGTCTTAGAAACTCTCTAAGGCCACTGAAACCTCATTCCAGGTTGCATCTATGTTCAGTATGTGTAAATAAATGGGACCTAACAAAAACGATATTAAGTATCGGTAACTGCCACCCGCTCACTCTAGAGATGCAGCAGAGACAGTGGCCAGCCAAGTCAGATTTCTCAATACAGAACAGTACCTAGTTCTGGGGTATTTGATGACAGCTGCTTGACACAGGAATAGAATTTTTCCAGTGGTACTTTGGAAGTTTGAGGGATTGTCCCCTTTCCTTCAGAGTCTACCATAGAGTCCACTAGCCCAAAAAATTGAATGCTTTGTGCTGTTGGGGGCTCCTGTGGCTGCCTGGGTTTTGTAGGAAGGTAGACCTAACCTTGTCAAAATCCATGTGCTTATGGAACAGAATTTCAAAGTAGCTTTGTTTCTTTTTGAACCTAATATTCTGTGTTAGCTCCCTGCATTCACACTGTTTTCTACAAAAGATTTGATTCCTGTTGAGTAGCTTAAAGAGCTATACAACACAAAAACAAATTTGATTTTTCTTTAATGCTTATTTCAGTCTTCTGTGCAGTTGACTACAGAGGACTTTATATCTATCCTCACTGGTTCCATGCAGCTCTGGTTTTGTTTCCAGTAGCAAAACCTGGTCCTTCATGACATTCTCCATGATCCTGGTCTTCTAGTGTGACTACTCACTTGTGGGATAATAACAGAGGGGATTGTCACGGGGGATTGTAAATATGCCCAAGCGACTTGCAGCTGGGATGTAGAAAAAAAATATATCATTCTAATTGTTGTTTATCCTTGTGTGTTTGACAAGTAGAACATCTGTGTTTGGATTATATAGGCCTGTGACAGACATAAGAGACACCCTCTCGAACATGATTGAGATTACTGGGAAAGATCAAAGCTCAGTGGTTAAATACGCCTGAGCGAATCCCTGATAAACAGGCAAAACCAGCAGGTTCGGTGATCCTCTAGCATGGACTGAGCCCCACAGAGCCTGCATCCCTGCTTGTGTGCCACTGCTTTGCTGCTTCAGGGTTCCCCTGGTTGGAAAGGTAACAAAATTAAATTTACTCATTACATTCCATCCATGGTTTTGTGTTTGTTGGTGCATCCTGCCTGTGCTGACTGACCTATCACTCAATTCCTTTTCAGAATTTGGCCTAACAGACAGCTCATGCTAAGGCCTGATACATGCTGGGAGAAGCACCATTAGGTCAAAGTGAGAGCTACATCCACACAGGACACAATGGACTGGAAGACTTCAGGGCTGTTCTGCAGGCATTATCACCTGCAGCTTATTGCCTCCATCATCACCTAGATTTGTGCATGTTAACTGCTTGGTGGTTTCCTCAGAACCCACTAAGTTATGGAAATGGTGTAGAGCAAACTTTCAGGGCTTGGAAAGTATAAATACATTAGGTTACCAGAAAGATTTTGATGCAGATCCAACAGCAACAGGCCTGTTTTCTGGTGTGATACACAGCTTGACAGAGGAGTAAGGCTAGGGAATTGGCTAGGGAAGTATTTTGCTCACAGGCACATAAGTTAGAGAATTTGAGTTACTGCAAAACTTGTGAGTTATTCAAGAATATGGAGTGAATTTGTGAACTAATGAAGTAATTAATTACACAGTTCATGTGTTAGATAAGTCTGTAAAAAAGGGATTGAACCCTTGTATGATTTATTTCTTTACCTAATGAGCTAATGAAATAAAGTTTAACTTACAGAGCATGTTGTCCTATAAATTTGAGAGATCCAAATGGACCATGACATCCAGTCATTTAGTTCACATCAGCACACTGTTCATGACTGAGATTCCTTTACAGAGTTCATGCTGGAAACTACAATAAAACATAATGGGAGTGGGCTATAGCTTAATACAGCATCAGGACAAAGCATATGCTTGCAGCTGGTACCAGGGAAACTTTATCACAGGCCTCCTGTGATATGTGGCCTTTCCACATCTCCTATACTGGGAGCCCAGAACTGGACACAGTGTTACAGGTATGACCTCAGCAACAATGTGTAGAGTGAAAGGATCACCTCTCTCAACCTGCTGGCAACACTCCTCCTCATGCAGACCAGGATACCATTTGCCACCTTTGCAGCAAGGGCACATTGCTAGCCCATGTACAGCTCGGTGTCCCCCAGGATCCCCGAGGCCTTTTCTGCCAAGCTGCCTTCCCCTAGGATTTATGCAAAGCTGCTCAGTCTGCCTCAGTATATACTGGTACCTGAAGTTGTTTCTTCCCCAGGTGTAGGAATTCATACTTCTTGTTGAACCTCACAAGGTTCTTGTCAGCACATATCTCCATCCTGTTGAAGTCCCTGTGGATGGCAGCATGAACCTCTGGTCTACCAGCCACTCTTTACAGTTTTGTGTCATCAGTAAACTTGCTGAGGCTACACTCTGCCCTGTCATCCAGAGAATGAATAAAGATGTTGAGCAGCGCTGGATCCAGTATTTACACCTGCAGTACAGTGATAGTTACTGGCCTTCAGCTAGACTTTGTGCTATTGACCAACACACTCTGGGCTCAGCTGTTCAGTCAGTTTTCAATACACCTTTCCCAACACAGATATATTTTTGGTAGTTCTATTTGGTAGATTTGCAGCATCTGCATGGTGGTTTTGAGTATCACAGTGACACTTAAAATCTCTGCATGGTTTAGCTTTGACAAGCCAAAGGAGAGTTCTGAAGACATCTAACTCCCACTGACCTTTTAGAAAGACTTGGAACTAGACTCACAAAGGATTTCAATGTGACAACACTGAATGATTTTTTTTTTTTCTTTGAGTATCTGACAATGCATTGTTAGTTTCATTTCCCTCTATTCTACCTTAAATGATTCTTGACCTTTGCTTTTCTGACAAATAGCCAGAGTATCCATATCCTTGATATGGATGGATAACCTTTTTCCCTGCTTGGCCCTCATATACTTCCTCTCTTATGTTCACTTTTTTCCAAGCAAGACCATGAAGGACTCTCAGCATATCAGCCATAATATCAGCCAAAATACCTGAGAAAGTAGATGTGCTGGTTTTGGATGGGATAGAGTTAATTTTCTTCATAGTAGCTGGTATGGGGCTGTGTTTTGTATTTGTGCTGAAACAGTGTTGGTAACACAGGGATGTTTTCGCTACTGCTGAGCAGTGCTTACACAGAGTCAAGACCCTTTCTGCTCCTCACACCACCCCACCAGCGAGTAGGGTGGGGTTGCACAAGCAACTGGGAGGGGACTCAGCTGGGACAGCTGACCCCAACTGACAAAAGGGATATTCCATACCATATGGCATGCTTAGACATAAAAAAATGGGAGAAGAAGGAGAAAGGAGGGATGTTTGGAGTGATGTCATTTGTCTTCCCAAGTAACCATTGTGCATGATGAAGCCCTGCTTTCCTGGAGATGGCTGAACACCTGCCCGTTGATGGGAGGTAGTGAGTTAATTCCTTGCTTTGCTTTGCTTGCATGCACAGCTTTTGCTTTACCTATTAAACTGTCTTTAACTCAACCCAAAATTTTCTCTTTTACCTTTCCGATTCTCTCCCCCATCCCACTGAGAGAAAGCGAGCGAGCAGCTGTGTGGTGTTTAGTTGCCAGCTGAGGTTAAACCATGACTGTGTGCAACATCCTCAGTCACTTATGTATTTTCTCCAGTGCTATCATTTTAAACGTACCCAGTTTAAATAGCAAGGCGGGAAAAATAAAACCTCTTGAAACAGAGAAAATACATCCAAAGTGAGCAGGAAAGGCATAATACAGCAAGAGGTACTCCAGGTGGAGTATGACTGCCTGAGAATTGATAGCTTTCCCTTTTATTGGAGCAACGAATCTGGCTGAGCTTGAGCCCTGCAGCAGCACCCCGAGGAAGCAGAGAGCAATAGCAGCCAGAAACTCCCTGCCACAGGGAACAACGGCTTCCGTCTGCTGACCCCACCTGCTGCTTAGGGAGGTTTGCAGCCTGTCGGGGACTCAGGTGTGGGACTTTGTGGAGAGACTGCCAAGGTTTGTCCAGTCCTGCCCACCGGACGGTTGTGCTGCCTTTCAGAGGGACCTCACCAGCCTGGAGAAATGGGCAGAGAAGAACCCAATGAAGACCTACAAATGGAAGTGACAAGTACTGCCCTTGGGGAAGAATACCGCCATGCACTAGCACAGACTGGGGGTTGACCAGAAGCTTCTTTGCTGAAACGGACCTGGCAGTCCTGGTAGACAAGTTCAAGGTGAATCAGCAGTGCAAAATAAGACCAGGAGGTCAAGGGAGGTGACCCTTCTCTGCTCACCACTGGTGAGACAATGGAGTGCTCTTTCTAGTGCAGGTCTCCCCAGGTACAAGAACAGTATGGACATACTCTTCCAGCAAAGGGCAATGAAGATGATAAAGGGATTGTAGCATTCCATATGCAATGAGAGGCTGAGAGAGGTGGGACTATTCAACCTGGCAAAGAGAAAGTGCAGGGAAAATCTTTTCAGTATGTATGAGTACCTGAATGGGGGAATAAGAAGAGAGATCCAGAATCTTCTCAGTGTTAATCAGCGAAAAGTCAAGAGACATCAAGGACAAATTGAAATACAGAAAATTTCACTTAGACATCATGAAAGAAAACTTCTTTACAGTGTGGCTGAGCACACAGTATGGGAATAGTTTCACAGAGTGGCTGTGGAGCCTCCACCCTTAGAGCTATTCAAAACCCAAATGGTCCCAGTCCTCAGCCACCTGCCCGAGCTGACCTTGCTTTGGGCAAGGGGGCTGAACCAGGTGATCTTCAGAGGCTCCTTCTAACTCCAATGCTTCTGTGAGTCTATAATTCTATTTCAAGATGTTTGCTTTTATGAGTTTACCTGAAATGACCTTTTGTGGAGCTCATTATCCTAATAAACCATTAACCTTTAGAAGATTTCAGCTAAATTATGGTAAAGGTATTTTAGTTATCTTTATAACCTCATAGTGAATTGTGAAGTGTTAAGTATTACAACAGTGAGACTCTCACCTGAAATACCTTGCGAAGGACAGCCTTTATTGCTGACAGCAGATATATCTTTGACTTCATCAGACAGATCTGGTATACAACACAATGTTGTTATAAACTGATAAAATCCCATGAAGAAAGAGCTCTTTCAGGGTAAATTTTCATGAAGCTAACAACCAAACCAAACCTTCCAAAAAGGTTTATCTGAAAAATGTAAATAGAATTTTTTTAGCATTCCTAGGTCTGGTTTGTGACTGAAACCAGAAATTCCCAATCTTAATTTGCTTAAGCAGCATCAGCACTGATAGATCAGAACCTAACTCCATGCCAGATTGCTTATATACATAAGACAACATGTTGGGCAGTTCAGGTAGTGGTTGCATAACATTCAAATATTACTTGCATAACCAAAGTGATGGAAGCCCTTGTATATAAGCTATACAGACTGCTGATACTTAAGGACTGAGAACAGAGGAAAGTGGAGAGAGTATTTTCTTTCATAAGCCATCACAATCCAATCAATGCAGAAAAGAGTTTAAAATAGCTTTAAAGTAAAAGAAGAGAAGGGAGGACACTTTGGTCATATCTGAATCATTCAGTGTGTTCCCCAGATGGATAAGCTAAAGCTATTATTATGTCATTCATTTCACAACATAGTAGTAAATCAGTCGATGTATAATCTGTTGGTCAGTACACCAGTATGTCCTTCAATCTTCTCACTGTTTGGGAACTGGTTTGGTTTTTTTCAATTAAATTGTACTCAAGTTTGTGTGACCTATTAGACATTCCAGCATCAAAGAGAATAGATCTCAAAAAGAACTTCAAGAGTCTATCATTCTTTCCCAGGACAGAATCACCTCCACCTTTTCAGCCTTGAAAGTTGTCTGCCCAGTCTGTTCTCAAAAACTTCCTAATTCCACAGTCTCCCTAGACAGTCCTTTTCCATGATTTATGGTTGAAAATCTTTTCCTAATACATAATCTAAATTTCCTTTGCTCTAATTTAAGACCATTACTTCTTGTTCTATCCAAGGCTGACACAGAGAACAGATTATTCCTTTCTTCTTTGTAACTACCTTTTGCATATCAAAGAGTGCTATTTTATATCCCTTCCAGTCATTTTTTTTCTTCAAATCCTATCCTTTCTTCAGAGGTCGTGTTTTCAAGAACTCTGCTCATTCTTCTTGTTCTTTTCTGCAATTTCTCTTACAAGAAACATTTTATAGTAATACGGTGTTAAGATGATGAATTTTAAAAGTTGAAATCCTTTTAATTTGGAAACCTGACATTGTGTGAAAGCCTAGTTTCACATTATTCTAGTTTCATAAGACAATTTCAGGGGCATAGTGTGTAATAAATTTCAAAATAATAGCTTTAAGCTTTATGAAGTTAAGTCACTCCTGGATTTAGCTGCAATGTTTTAAGGTGTTGCTGATCCAACAGTCAATACCTCAGCCACTCAAGTTGTCAATCCATACCTCAGCTGTAGAGTTTGCGTTCATAAATCAACCTGTGAACAGCAACTGTTGAAATATGAGTGCAGATTCACTTCTGTCAGCTTTTTCTATGATGGCAGTAACCTTTAGCAAAGGGGCAGAATGAGCAGCTAGAGGCTGCAATGCCTTGCGTACCACTGCTGTTTTCTTCAGTATGTGCCTCAGAGGCCTTTAAATAACCCTAACTAAAACGATCTTGATGTACTCCAAAAGACTACCCTTGCCGAACATAGGTGTCACCTCCCTGAAGGCTGATCGCAGAGCAGTTGTGGTCATCAACTCTGATTATCTGTCAGTTGCTGCCCCAGACAATTCCTTACACAGGATGGTTACTAAGAGTAATGGAAATATGGCTGTTCAGATCATATTTCAGCACCTTTCTTCTGTAATGAGAGAACGTCATCATCCAATGCAACCATCATGAAAAACTGGACTGCAGACATATTGGGGGATGCTTGCTGCCCCAAAACAATGAGAAAACTTCAGACTCCCAGGCAAAGGGAAATCAGATGTGCAAGAACAGAAGGAGGGTGATTCTCCCCCTCTACTCTGCTCTTGTGAGAACCCACCTGGAGTACTGTGTCCAGCTGTGGAGCCCTCAACATAAGAAGGATACAGAGAAGGGCCATGAAGATGATCAGAGGGTGGTGAGGCACTGGAACAGGTTGCCCAGAGAAGCTGTGGGTGCCCCATCCCTGGAAGTGTTCAAGGCCAGGCTGGATGAGGCTTTGAGCAACCTGGTCTAGTGGAGGGTGTCCCTGCCCATGGCAGGGGGGTTGGAACTAGGTGATCTTTAAGGTCCCTTCCAACCCCAACCATTCTATGATTCTGTGAAAAGTGTCAGATTGATGCACAGGGGGAAAAGGTGTGAGAAAAAAAATATTTTTAAAACAAAAATGATGACTGCCGTAATATGAAACAGCATTAATGATGTGATAGTGTTCTTGATAATATTTCTTTCTAATATCACTACACAAACCGTTCTACAAAAACAATCAGGTCTCGAAGAAAGGTCAAATGTTTCCATCCATCACCTCTCTTCTTCCCTGTTCTCCTCTCATTACCTTGTGCTCAAATGTTTTCTGGTCACCTAATCCTCTGTACAGCTATCAGCACTATACCCCTTTAGTTGAACAACGGAGGTTAGTTGGACCAGTCCAACAAGTTGAACTTGTACAGCACTCACCTTCCCTGATGGTGCTTGCTTTCATTCTTTGCTCTAATTTCACTTAAAAACTTTTATGCTCCATAAAAGGGGTTGAGCTCATAGCTTAACACTTTTCCCTTAGGTATCTCCAAGTGTGCCAGATAGCTAAGCTCCCATTATACTCAAAGGAGATTGACTCAAGAAAGGCAGTGAAGAGGTTTTCAGTTTTTTAGACTGAATTCACGTGGATCCTCAACCAATTAATTCAGTCCTCATCAAGGATTCACAAGAAGTTCTAGTTATTTCAGACTAAGGGGTAGAATACATGACTCATAGGCACGGAAGAACAATCCTCATCTCTTATTTCAGTACAATTTTCAGTAGCCTGTTTATGCTTAACTTTTCTTAGCTTTTTCCTATGGATACCCATTTGCATGCCTTTCAGCATATTTTGGTTTTTACTTTTAGATTTTTTCTAGTTCTTGCCCGTTATTTTAAAAGGCAAGTAAGGGCCTGGGTCCAGATAACATATTCTGAAACTAAGCTGCTGTTAAATGGAATACAGCCCTGAATTGAGCCAAGCAATGCTTAGGTAAATTTTCTTCCCCTAAAATAAGAGTTTGCCAGAATAAGTTGTTTGGCAGTTACCTCAACTTTGTTTAAAATATTTCTCTTTCATTACAAGCCAATAATGCATTTGGATTTATACCCTTATTGTTTAGTACTGTATCAGAGTTCTATTTATTTGCATGAATACTGCAATTTCCATATTCTTCACTCTGAAACTTTTGCCTACCCTGTTCACCTTCATGCTTAATTAGTATCTCATTACACAAACCACTTTTTTTATTGCTTTCAGACTAGATCACAAGGCTGCACTTAGTCTTATCTTCTGAAGGGTTTGCAACAGTGACCTGCTTGAATCATCTTTGATCTGGATTTAAGAAGCCAATTCAATCACTAAAAAGGAAATTAAAAGATCATGTTGTTTAAAGAAATAAATGAACATTCATGCAAGAGTCTAATTCTTAGAGCGGTCACTTGGATCATTTCTCAGACAAACTTCCTTTGACATTAAGGGGAGTTTGTCCAGCAAAAGGAGAGGAAATCTTATTGTCTGTCTTCAAGTGAAAGAACTGACTTACTCCAATATGATACTGTCTCTTGAAATGTTCTCATCAGATATTGCTGCAAAGAATTGAGAGGTACTTGTATGTACAAGAACAGCACAGAAAACAAAAGCTTCAGGACGTTATTCGATCTTGTTTTCTATCCATCAGCAGATTTAATATAGTAGCTCTTTCAAGTGATATAATGAAAGGGTATAAGTAAATCCACTTCAGTCCTTGTTTTGTTACAGTATCTGCTTCCTGAATAAAGTCTGTGTATAAAGACCTGACAGGAGAGAGGAAAGATGGAGATGAAGCTAGACTTTTTTCAGTGCTAAGCAGTGAAAGGAAATGGAAGGTGGGCACAAGCTGAAATATGTAAAATTAAACAAAAGAAATGTGGGGGAGGGGGGTTACTGTGAGAGTGGTCAAACACTGGAAACGGCTGGCCAGAGAAGTTGTGGAAATCTTCACCCTTGGAGATAATCAGGACCCGGCTGGACATGGTCCTGGGCAACATGCTGCAGGTGACCCTGCTACGAGCTGGGGGGTTGGACTAGAGGATCTCTACACGTGCCTTCCAACTTCACCCTTTCTGTGATTTGGTGATTCTGTGGCTATATGGCATTCCTGGAGGTATTTAAGAGACGAAGTGCTGCAGGACATGGTTTAGTGGTGGTATTAGCAATGTCAGGCTAATGGTTGGACTGGATGATCTTAAAGGTCTTTTCCAACCTGAAAGACTCTATGATACTGTTCAGGTATGTAACTCATTTTTGGCACTTCAAATGATGGGACCCTGGGTGAAATGCAGCATTACACATGATACAGGGTTTCACTGAGGGATTTAATCTTCTCTTACACTGAGGGATCATATCTGCAGACCTCAGAATGTGTTTATCAGAAAAGAACCATCATGCCAGGTCCTACTATTGCTGTTCTCCCACACTTGTCACTAATTAACCTGTGGTTGTAGATTTCTGAACACAAGCAGATCTTTCATGACCTAAACGTTATTTTGAGTGGAGAGATAATATGGATTGTGTATTTGGTTCACTCGGAGCAGGGGATTCAGCACCTGGTTTGATACTTCATTTGCAAACAATGAATTTTAATAATGTCCACTGTATCTAGGAAGAAGTAGCAGGACTTCTCAATATTAGATTCTGCTCTTTGAAGGCCTCTAAGGACATATGGGCTTTCAAGCACTGCATGAGAAAAACTGATGTCAGACTCAAGCAATTGAACAAGAAGTAAAACGAAAATGGCAATAAAGGTCAATGTTATTTCCATTTTGACAGCTTCAAGCACAACATCTAAAATGAAAGACAAATTTAAGAGAGGGAACTATTAACAAAAGAGGTATATAAAATAATTACAGTAAAGTATGTGATCATATAGGTTCACCAGTATGAACCACTGGCATTAAACTGCCAGTGTAACTCAGTATGATCACAGATTTATGAACATTCTACACAACCGGTATGTGCAGTCCATGATTTTGTGGTTGATAAAGTTCATTCTGTTATTGCATTCTCTACATCTTACTTGTCATATGGAGAAATATTATAAAACACATTGATTTTTCCCTTCTAAGTGCTCTTTTGTCTCTCACAAAAATGCTTTCGACAGAAAACTTCATGCAAACTAGTATTATACTGAGAGAAAAGATAATGCATTTTTCTATTGATTCTGCTCATAGGCTTTCATAAGCGTAACTGTTGCTCATTGCCAGAACTGTTGATCTGACACAATCACACATGTTACAACCAAAAAAATGAAACTTTTAAGCCATTAAACTTGTATCATCCACTAGGGAACTATTTCTTCTATTACCGAAATTAAGTGAAAAAACACTGTTTTCTCTTACTGTCTAAAATTGATTTGAAAATGGTGAGTAATCAAGCAAAATGATCTGGGATTGCACAACTAAATTCTAAAATATCTCAACAGAAAAGAGGTAATTTCAGCAATAAGCACTTTCCAGGGAGTTTGGAACCCATAATATGCTTTTAGACCAAAACAATGTAAGTATAGACTGAAGAATGCAGTGCTTCTGAAGTCACTGTGAAGACTATTTCATCAGGAAAGACAATAGGAATTTTGTTTTACAGAAGATGTGAGTGCGATGGTTTTGGCTGGGATGGAGTTAATTTTCTTCATAGTAGCTAGCATGGAGCTGTTGTTTTGGATTTATGAGAAGACTGTTGATAATACTGATGATTTAGTTGTTGCCAAGCAATGTTTACATTAAGCCAAGGACTTTTTCAATTTCTGACACTGCCCCTGTGTTCCCAGCTTCTTATGTACAAGAAGCTGGGAGGAGACACAGCCACAACAGCTGACCCCAACCGACCAGAGGGACATTTCATGCCGTAAGATGTCACAGTCAGTATATAAGCTGAGGGGAGTTGGCCAGGAGGGATCACTGCTCTGGGACAGGCTATCGATCACCAGGTGGTGAGCAAGTTTTGCCTTGTGCATCACTTGATTTTCTATATTCCTTTATCAGTAACATTATTATTGTTACTATTATTATTATTTCTTATTCCTTTACTGTCCTATAAAATCATTTTTATCTCAACCCATGGTTTTTTAATTTTTTTTTTAATTCTCTCCCCCATCCCACCTGGCTGGGGCAAGGAATAGAGGTGGGGGGAGAGGGTATGGGACAAGTGAGCAGCTGTGTGGTGCTTAGGTGCTGGCCAGAGCTAAACCATGATGCTGAGATGAATAATCAAATTCCTCTGTCCTTGTTCTATGATCCACCAGCTTCAAGTGAGTGAAGCAGACATAAATCTGGCTTCCCATGATAAATCTTACATAAAGAATGTGAGTTTGATGAATGTTTCCATTTCACCTCAGTTTTCAAAACTTGAAGATATTGCCTATTTACAGTGTCTCTAATGCTAATCAAATAGCAAAGAATAAATGTTTGTCATGAGTGTACTAGATAATACATATTTGTTGGTCTTAAAAGTGGATTCAGGAATTTTGGCTTCATTTATGTGGATAAAAAGTCACTGTATTTATTGTGCATCTGTCACAGCACAGATTCATTCTGTCCTCTCTCTGTTGCTGATGAAGACTCACCTTTCTCTGATGGAATTCTGCTGATCTTTTCTTCTCCACATAATCTTTTTTCTGGGATTTAATCTGAACGCCAGAATTTTCAGAATATTCAGACCTGTTAAACCAGTGGGAAACATGCTATTTTCAATAGTGAAGAATCTTGCCAGTCTGATAAGGTTGTACTTCATATTTAATTTCTCCTAAATCCTAGTGCAGAACCTACTTCTACAGCAAGAAGATATGAAGCTAAGCCCTAGGCTGAATTATGACGCCCGCCTGTAAAAGAGCTGAATTCTCTTCTTTTTTGACCACACTCCAGATGTGATCATGTCTCTAAGTCAATAAAAGCAGAAGAATCTTCAAAATAGGACTCAAACACTGCAAATAGTGTAGCTATTACAGGTGCCTGAAATCACATGCAGTACTTTTAGAACTTGATATGACAGAGTTAAAAGCACTGCTGTATGCATTTCCAGGCAGAATTTATAATTTATTTTCTCTGACAAAAAGAGAAAAGGAAGGTGGACTAAAGAGCACCTGTATTAGTTCAATAATGATTTTATTTTTTAAAATACATAATTGTTATAATTAAGGTATGGTTTACAACTAAAAGGCAGGATATGCAATCCTTTTGTTTTTTCAAAGTAGTGTTTTAGACACCAAAGCAGCACACTCAAGAAAACTGACTTCAATTACTTCAATTCTGCAACCTCATGTGAAAGGAAACGCACTTCTGCAAGATTAATTTTCTACCACCAGGAGATCTAGATCACAACCTACTAGGCACAGTACTCTGCAAACGTATCTGGTTTGACACGATCACCACTGCAGGTATTCCAAAGTGGCACAACTCCAAGACTGTTTGATTACACCTAGAGCCATGGAAATCCCTAGGTTCTACCATGCACTAGTGGGCAGGGGTAACTCCATGGAGGACAATAGAGCTTTTTTCCCATCAGAGCTCTACCAAGAGTCACCTAAATAAAGACTTTCCAAATTATTTCCTTCTCAGTAAGTGTGTATGGGAGCAGTGCACATGTCAGCAACGCAGCACCACAGCATACTGACAAATGAAGTGTAAACCAGGACCAGAATACTCTGCCCCTGCATGGTGTACCTTGTTCAGAGGGGGGGCACCCGTCAGCTCAAAAGCTTTAGAGCTCAAAAGTTCCAGGCACCTGTTTGCCTAACTGCACCCAGTAAATCTGACTCAAGCTTTCAGTTTTCTACAGGACGTATGGAAAACCACAGTCAAGTGAAAATGGTTTGGATTTAGGAATCTTCCCAGGGCCACCCTCATCCTATTTATATCCCGCAGCCAGGGTTTCTCACGTGGCACCTACAGCCTGTCTCTATCAGCCAAGGAAGTGAATGGTTTTCATCTTTTCTTACTAGAGCACGGGGCAGTATAAACTAGCAAGCTTTAAGTGTAAAACATTTAGTTATATACACCTCAGACGAAATGCTCCATTAAACTATCCATGAGTAGGGGAACTGGACATGATGCATTTTTTCTTCTCGTGTATTTCTGGAGTATTTGTCACACTTGCACATGACTAGAACATTGTTCAGGAATACAGTAATAACGGAGGCCTGGATTGCCTTTTTATTACTATACTATTAATTCACCCATGGTATCCTACATTAATAATAATAATATTAATCAAAATAAATAATATTCCTATATCGGAATTTTTAGATTTCAGAGGAGCCTTATTTTTGACCTTGGAAATACTAACCTGTGTTTCAGGGAATCATCTATATTATTAAGTATTATTCCCATCATGACACACTGACTACCTGAGGGATGAAAGACTCTGATGTGATACTCAGTTCAGGGATAACAATGTGCTTAAACCCTCAGCTGACATTTCACAATCATTCCCTTATACAACATATACTTTTGTGGGACCCTTTTCCTTTGAAAGAATTAAATAGTCATTTTTCTTGAATAATCTTGCTTTCTTTAACAGAAATCCTTGACATAACTTCGACATCCCATGGAATTAAAATCTAGGAACATCTTGCTTCTGAACTGAAAACGGACTGACCTAGATAACTAGCCTTCCTTCAACGCCTCATGAGTATGTTGATACAAAAAAGAACTAACTTTTACCCATGTCATTATCAATACTGCACAAAAAAGACTTTGTCCAAAATGTGAGTTACCTAACCCTTAGATATTTACCTGCTGTGCCAACACATTGTGTGTGTGTACAACTGCTAAATTAGGGTGTTTATTTTCAGAAAAATAAAGTGGTAGGCCCTGAAAAATTAATGCAACCCTCTGACTATTAGCATTTTGCTGAGCATATCACTATAGTGGGAACTTGATTTCAAAATGAAGTCAAAACCTATTTATTTTTACCCAACACTTCTGCTCCAGAATTGTTTGCTGTTGTTCTGGATATGACATTGTGATAAAAACCAGATTATTTACATGAGCAAACAACAGTGTTCATTAACATGTTTGCACTGCCTAGCCCTATTTATTTCTTTAATGAAATTTTCCCAGCACAATATTCAAGTTAACATTTAAAAATTAGCTGCCTTGCCTCTGCAGGTTTTCTCTACATGTCCTGGATTAAAGGGTGTATCTATATTAACTTTTTTTATAGCTTCGTATTATGGATTGACCTAACACACAGCCATAACTCTGTCAGGACAATTATGATGCATTAAACCAAGCATGTCCTTGCTGGAGTCTCCACGTGTGGCTCTAGAAAGCATACAATTTAATATGTCAACAATTTGCCTAATTAATTTTCTATAAGCCATTAGTTTTCATTTGTGCCATTGAATTTCAAGAAGTTTCCAAGAACAACAAGCCATAGAAAAGATTCCAGCATAAAGTTATCATCATTTAACCTGAGGACTGCAAGAGAAGGAATCTTCTGTCATTTTGCCATATCATATTATTTTTCTGCATCAGAATGGCAGAACCTGGTTTTAATTCAGTCCTCAATGGTTGGTAGGAAGATTCTTATTAACGTTAGGTGGTGTTGGACAAGGCTACACATCTTAGTTTAAATAAGGAGATATAAAATTAAAATGTACTTATAAGAATTAATAATAAAATTAGTTTGCATGTGCAAATAAGGAAGAGGTAGAATCAAGAAAACACAAATAAGAATATTCCTATACACACATTATATATATATAACATATAAATAGCATTTCTTTCACCTGTCTAGTAAATTTTATTTCTTATACAGAAGAAGTTGCAATATTTGTAGAAACTTTGTTAAAATATTTAATTAGTCTTCACAAGATTCACATTAAAAGGACTTACTGGACTTTCAAATGGTACCTATCGTCTAGTGTGTTCTTAAGAGAATTTTTAAGAGGTAAGCCTGTGAAGATTGCTAAGATGAAGACCCCAGACCTTGCACTTAATTGCAAGTGTTTTTCTCTTCTCCACTGAATTTGTCAATTCAGAAGATGTGCAGAGAAATTCTGGAGATATGAAATTAACAAGAAGGACAGATGTTGCTTTTTACCATTAGTAAGTGATGTAAGGAATGGAATGAGAAACACCTTGCAGATTTCTTTTCTTGAGATTGAGAAGGTCAGACAAAAAATACAGCCCAAACCAGCACACTGGTTGTAATAACCTCTAATGCTATTTCCAGGATACAAATATTATACTGGGAGGTGTTCTACACTAGTTAGTTCCTGTCTTTAAATTCCTATTTTAAATTCCACGTGTTATAGGGAGGATTAGTCTGATGGAATTTATTGAGGTAAATCAGCTACAGCCTTTTTCTGAGAATCAAAATAAAAGGTACGTCCGCAGCATGGCTCATCTCACTGAGTGTCTAAAATAGGTTGAATGGACTCTGTCCTGCTGTTCCCCTTGCTACAAGGGATGCCTAAGTGACAAGTTGAAATGGAGACACCTGCACTATAGGTGCCTGTGGGCAGGTGAGAATACTACTACAATTTCTTTCTTATCAGAATGTGAAGAAGCTTCATTTTATAAACTCAGACATACTAATACAATGCTTAATTGAAACTGCTTTGTTTTCACTTTAAGTTCTCACTTAAATATACACCCATACAGAAATTGAATGTGTGTTCTTGTGTGCTATCATTATTTATGAGGAGTTTTCCCCAGAAATCATTAGGAAAAGATAATTTTTAGTCCCAAGGTCTGCTATTCTCTAGAAAATCTCCACTGGGCATCAAGAACTGTTCTGGAAGATGGAGAAAGGCAAGCCCTAAGATCCAACCATTAATTCTTTTTCTGGATTTGCAAGTAGTAGTGTTACCTAATTGCAGTATACGGTCACGAGATGAGGAATTACTGTATATTGAGCCTACAGGAATTAATACAGGATTCTAGGGGTTTTTTCCCTTGCTTTGTGAGTCTACACAAATAATTTGTAGACTCAACATGGTCACTTGACTAACTGCAATACAATTCATCTGTTAAGCAACAGCACAGAAAAGAAATCAGATACAAAGGACATTCACAGCCTGAACACTACCTTTTGGAATGATAAATCATTTAGTTGCCTCCATCCTGAAAGATGAACTGGGAAGAGTTCTATTCCCGCTGAACTTTCTGAATTTGTAGCTCTTTTTTTTTTCTCTGCATATTACCAACATCTCATTTAAAAATAAAACCAAGAGCTTGAGCCTACAATTGATTTTCACATGGTTGAAAATTATATGGATTAATATTAATTTCTTACATAGAGCAAATCTTCTAATCTTATCTTCTAATCCTACAACAGAAGTGATGTAGTTCTCATATCAAGAAATGGAAGCATGTCCTGTGTGCAAATGAAAACAAATTTGTTACTGTATTAAAGGATAACCAAAGGCAGTAAAAAGATTCATGCCCTGCAATTAATGTATAAAATGGTATTCTTCATATTTAATGACTAATGATTAAACCAGAAATTTAAAATACTACTAAAATATTTCCCTAGTAAAATATGATTTATGAATAGTATTAATGTTCAAAAAAGCTTTTTTAAAGAAAGGTTCTACAAATTCCTTCAGTTGAATAACTTTTTCACACTGTAAAATATTATTTCTTTGGAGAGGCTACTTACACTAAAATCCTCTGTGAGATGCACTGTTTTCAGATTCTGGATTGTTTTCCTTACTTTTGACTGTGCCCATAAAGTCACTTAGTTGACATTATGTTGAAAATGGATACTAAATCAGTATCAAGTAGTCTAGAAGTCAGCAATTCCATACATACAAAGGGGATAATGAAACATGTATGGCAAGGTAAGATTTACCAGGATTTAACCTCTATAATGGCTACTTTTCTTCTTTTTCCCCAGCACAAATAATGGTTTTACCACTGCAAATAATCCTATTAATCCCAACAGAAGTTGCATTCATGTATCTGAAAGCAGAACACTGACGTTTATGTGACATGGCCAGTAGAAATACATCCTGTATCACTCAGTTCTCTGACTGACATTCTTTATGGAAATAATCTGGAAATGACTGCAGATCATCGCAGTATAAAACTCTCTAGACTCCATGATTAAATAATTAATTTAGGTAATTTAGTTCAAGACTAGAAGAAAATAAGATAAGGCAGGCACAAAGAGTTCCTTAAACTTTCACTGAAATTATGTTGACCATCTACAACCACAAAAACCTTCCCCTGCAAATGCTACTGGGTAGAGATAAAGGGGCATTGCAGATCAAAAATGCATATTCGTGGATGGAAGGTATCTGTCCACTTTTATCTTGAGATACACAAGCAATTATATAGCAAGCAATTATTTTGGAGGCTGTAGTCATTGACATTATTCTCATAGTTTTATTTCAAATATTAGAGAAAATTGTATATACTGAAAAAATATAATTTTGTTAATTTGTGGTTATATTTCAGTTTCAAGATAGAAAGAGCGGGCAATATATGTACGTAACGTATCTATGCTTGCCTCTACAAAAACTATTGCAGCATCTCTGAAAACTGCTGTACATAAATAAAATGATAATTTTTCTTTTAAAAAAGTCTGACATTTGTCTACCTGCATTTTAACTAATGTTTTCAAACTACAAAACAATAAAATCCATTGCTAAACATTCTCATGAAGAGATTTCTGTAGGAGTAGTCATCTGATGTACTGTTTATATCTGATCTCATTTCAAACAGTCCTAGAACAAGAATATGAGAAAATACATATATTGTATAAAGAGCTAGGAAGAAAGAGGGAAAAATTCTTATCTGAATTAATCTTATACACATAAAACTGAAATATTAATTGATTTCTTTGAAGTTTGTAATGTAGCTGAGATTAGAACGAGATTAGAACTTTATCCAGAAGGGAAAGAAGGAATGTAAACTATAAAAGAAATACTCTTTTTAAGGTAAGGTAATTTTCAAAAGTGACTTCAAAAGCCCCATATCTCTCTGTATCATATGCATTAAAGGTTGCACTTACACTGTGAAAAATAAGAAGTAAACATTAAAAAGATAACACTTAGAACTAAAAATTCACTGGAATTTTTAACATGCAGTATTCCCAAGGCATCCTGGTTTTATCCAAGCCCTAGGCTCAAACATCTATCAAAACCCATTTGGTCAGTGCTGGACAACTGGCTCTAGGTGACTCTGCTTGAGCAGGGAGGCTGGACCAGGTGATTTCCAGAGCTCCTTTCAAACCATTCTGTGTGTCTCTGTGTAGCAAGTCATTAAGGAAATACTCCTGTTTTCAGTTGCATTAATACACATCCTGCTGACATTAGCAGGAATTGTATATCTGTACGTCTAAATGTAGAATTTGCTTTTTTGTTTTAATAAGACCTATGTGGCAAACAAAGAAAAAGTTAATAGCATACAGGCCTGGGGAGATGCAAACCGGTTCCCAGAAAAACCCACAAAAGAAACACACAGATATTGATCTAATATACAAATCAGATGCTAATAGACAAAATTTCACATGGAATCATTATCATCTAGACCAGTTATTTCCAATTTTTACATTCTTCTGAGCTCCAAAGTTTTAAATACTACCTGAGAGACAACAGCAATTGTCTCAGAAGGAGCAAGTATTTATGCTATAACAATGCAGTACTAGAGACATGTTCAGTATAGGTTTGCAAGCCTCTAGGTTTGTTTGATACTTCAAACTAAATGCTACCCATCTGAAAACAGTGTTTCATTAAAAAGAAATCTTTCCATGGAAAGATCAGTTTGGGTGTAAGTCGTATTTTCCCACCCACGGGCCACCCAGAATTTTGATAATAGGAAGACAGCATTATGCATCTTAATGAATTGTGTCTTAGAGTAAGAAGCTTAAAAAGGAAAGTGGAGAAATGGAAAATGGTAAAAAAATTCCACAAAGTACTGTGACTGAATAGGCTTAATTCTGTACTGAAGCAAAACACTTCTATTTTCCAAATTCTTTTAGAACCTGTTGTACAAAAATAAGAAAGAAAATTTGAAGAAGAAAAGCAAATGTCAGAATGCCAGATGGAATTTAAAGAAGTGAAATTAAAAACAAACTCAACCAAAATAACATCCCAAAACACCTTTGCAACTTCTAGGGTGGGCATGGATAGAAAGAAGACTTCTGTCTTTGATTTCTCAACGACAGTCTCTTGTTGCTGTTAAGGATATTGCTATAGAAAGAAAGACTAAGATGTTTTCCCATACTTTTCATCTATTGGAGCAATCTTTAATACTTTTTTAAAAACATACTTTTTATGGATATGAGTGTTTTTCTTGAATCAATTACCCTAGATTTATTACCTGTGGGTGTCTCAGCTGATATTAACCTCAGTTTATTAGAGATAATCAGATTCGTATCTTCAATAAGATGGACTATAGTGCCTATGGATTATCCTGACCTTCACAAAATACATCTAACCATCTTCTTGATTTGTATCCATCTAGCAAGGAAATCAGTGTGTTTCTGACTTTAACATAGAGGTGTATAATTGGTGACGTAATTAACTTTTACAAAACTACAGTCCCTCATTTGTGCTCTGTAAGAGGGGGTAGACTCCTAGAATTTACATTATCAGAAAATAATACTCTGTGTTGATGTAATTAATCTCCATTCCTTTTTTAATGAAAAACAGTCTGTGCTGTCAATGAATTCACTATCTTTATTTGTGAAGATATTAAAATGAAAGTTTACATCTGCCTCCTCTTCTTGGTTTTATTAAATGAAGGTTTTCTCCATTTATCTTATGCATTTACCACAATCAAAGTTTAGAACTAATAGAAAATGAATATAAGTTCAAAAAAATAAGTTTGGTGAATTATTATAATTTTGACCTTTTCAAATGATGCACCAATTTTATCTCATCTTTAATATGCAAAAGCAGAATAACAATTTTATATTAATTTTTGGTTTGTACTGGATGTGCATTATACAGTACCACACTGATGAACAGAAAGAACTTCAGAACAAAAGTTACAGTGAGTAAATTCATATTCTGACTTTTTAAATTTTTGTAACAAAACATTGCACCAAAGTCTGATAAGTAGAGCTCAAATACTTCATTCAAGTACATTGGGAGACCCCACTCAAAAAGCTTCTTTCCTATGTTTTCAACCTTTCCTTTCAAATTATCGGGTAGAAATTTAACTTGTGTTTAAAATTCAGAATGTAATTAATACTAATATCAGTGTGTATATGTTTATATTGGGATACTATGCAGAAAATTGCTGATTTTCTGAATCTTCAGCACCTCTGTTATCCAAGTTTCTCACTTTTGGTGCCTTGTATCAGATAATGTAATCCAAATACTTAGTTCTAGATCAGTTTAGTTCATTTTCCAGAATGAAACTTTGCAATTTGGTTATGTGTGTACCAATAAACCATTAAGGGAATTATGACTGAGCTAAACAGATGACATTTTATTCTCCGTTGCTCAATGTATAAGGTACACAGGGACTTAAACTTGCCTGGAAAATAGTCATAAATACATATTTCTAATAAGACAGTAGACTTGATATAACTGCACAGTCGCTGTATTTGAGACAGGAAGAAAAATATGTATTTTGTGGCCTGGGGAACGGAATAAAAAAAGCTTTTTCATGTGGTATTGTTCCCACAGAAAGTAATTTGAAGAATTCTCACTCTGAGTTAACAGTCAACAGAACAAACTTTTAAAAACTGACAAACTTTTCCTTTATTCAGACATAACTATCAGTATCCTTTACTTGGGCCCCCAAGCTTACAGGCTAACAGATCTAAGTCTACTTGAGTAAAATATAAAATTTAGCTTCATATAATATTACTCCAGGGGAAATCCTGGGGATTTCTCTTTTTTTTAGAAAAATAATTTAAAAAACCCCAACATTCTCTTATAGACCATAAAACAGAGGAATAACCTTTACTGATTAACTGAAGATTGTCCGAGTAAGAGTTGCAGAACAGGGTTACCTCTACTTATACACTTCATCACATCAACACCTATCAACGGGGATAATGGACCACATTCTGTGGTTGTACGGCACCAAGCATCAAGTCTGCTGTTTGCACAGCATCAATCATATATTGCACTGTAATATATTTTAGAAATAATCACAGTTCTTTCCTCTGTCATTGTATACTGAAGCATTCATAGGAAAACATAGAGATGAGAAAGGACAGCGGGCTGTAGGTACCCAAAAAAAATGTACACTAGGCATATACAGCTGCCAGGCCACTACGTAGAAACACTTTTGTATTTCTGATTCTGCTCTGAAATCCCCAAGAAATTCTGTGACTACTTTCTTTGGGACCAAAATGCTGTCCTCTACCTCATTTGGAAAGCGTTCCAAACAGCCCATTCAGTGTTTTACTGCAATCTACAGAGTAATGTTATTGCGTATATAATACAGAACACGCATGTTATTTCATCTTTTTTTTCCTCTCTTCCAGGAACTTAAAAAAAGAAGCAAGCCATATTTCAGATTTTCAATTAAAAACACTGAGGCAAAATCAGATCTGATTTGTAGCATTTTTTTCTCCCTCCTTCTGTTTGAAATGATCAAATAACAGATTCAGAAGAGTACAGAAATAAAGTAAAAAATGCCCAAACAACATTTAAATGCAGGACCATCTGTTTCCTTGAGCCACTTAAGCAACTCCACCGAGGGCCTATCCTTCCATCTCTGGATCACTAGGAGTTTTACCATCAGTTTCAATGAATGCAAGATCAGAGTCTGAATCCCAGCAATAAAAACAGACATACATTTTCTTCAATAACTGTATAATGAGGACAATTACACCATTCCACTGAGTACAGCTCATTACAGATCTGACAAAAATATACACATTTCTTAAGACCATAATATTACTAACTAGTATGAAGTGTTTGCTAACAAAATTTAGTTAATGACAGTGATTTATTGCATATCATACATTGAAACATGTGCTTCATTTAGCAGTCCTGCTCAAATTATCACCACTCTGCTCTGTAAGTGACATCACTTGTTTCTGTAAATACTTACATACTAGTAACTATTTCTGTTGCAAATGGGAAGGAAAAAAGCTTGCCTTACATATATGGTCTTCATATTATGCCTAGATATGAATTCAGGAACTTTGCTGTAAGTATCTGGAATTGTATATTTATTTTTGAGTCTTTGCCAGTAAAAGGGTTTGATCCTGCTCTCACTGCAGGATTAAACCCTTAGCACGCTATGCACCACAGGCACTGAACTTTTCATGTTCATTATATTAAACCGCTGAGAAGAAATATGCAAGATACATTAATAAAGGTTCATGGTGAGTTAAATAAGGGCTTTGAAGATTATTTCTGCCCGTTGTATCTGGATTTGCAGGGTCAGATCATTAGACACAATGAAAAAAAATGCTTCTAACTGAAGAGTGTTCCCTGTCTTCAAATTCAGTGCTAATCTAATTTGATTTATTTTTAACACTTTTTAGCAATATCCACAAGGCTGAAATTAAGGTTATTTTACAGCAGAATCACTTTTAGCTACAGTTTCTCAGAATCTGCATAAATACAGAAAAATAAAATTAATAAATTTAAGAACCAACTAAACACACCAGAACTGTTTGTTAAAAAGTAAACAGTAGCAAATGCCTCTCAGGACAATTCCGTAGTAAGACTTGTTTGTTTGTTTTTCTTAATAAAGAAAAACTTGGGACAGAGGTGGAAGCTGGAGAAATTAATTAAAACTTTACTTTCTATGTACTATTTTTTTATTATTTCTATGATTTAACAGCTTTGTTTCAATTTAAATAGAAGAAACAACATTAGATATAAAGGTACATTCCAGGAAATAAAGGGGGAAAAAAACCCAAGAACTAATAGAAAAAGGATATGAATAAGGCTCTCACTGTTATGGGTAAAAATGAGCTTCTGTCTCAGCCATAATTTGTACTGGCTTCATACAGAACAATTCAGCTAAGTTAGATGAAATCCATAGGACACTTGGTCTTAGCAGTGAATGCCTATTTAAAAAAAAGTACTTTATGGAATGTTAATAGGAAGCGTATAAATAGATCATTATTTGTTGCGTAAGAGCAGAATTCTCTCTACTGACTTTGACACTCCCACAAGTCTGGTAGTGACTGGGGAACTGGGAGAGAATAAAAGTATTTCCCATTGCACAGTACCTTATGGAATTTCAAATACTGAACATCTGTCCTGTGCAAATTAGAATCCTTTAAGGTGACTCAGGAGAACTCGACAGGTTTTAACATGCATTTCCCTATCTGCTGGTAGATATATCTGATTCTTTCAATGTAATTTAAAATAATATGAAATACTGTACAATTGCAGCAACACTTACAGTAAAACTCAATTTTTTCTTACTCATTTCCTCCTTATTCACCTCTGAATTGCTGACTCTCCAGATTGTAAAATGTGTATATCCCCTGTTAATGTTTATTTACATTCACTACTACTAGAACAACCTTCATTCAGTTGACAGCTCAGGAGAGTAGTTCATTTTTGCCTCTATACTTTTGGGGCCATAGAACTGTCAGGGATAGTATAAAATAGAAGATCGTGTGGGATGTGAAGAGCTGTAATGCTCCTGGGTTTGTGATTAGCAGTGTGTAATTTACCAGGTTACTTTTTAGGTGATCCACAACACCTATCTGCTAGTAGAACTACTTTGAACCACCCCTGGGAAACACTGGGTGTTTGATATTTTTATTGTGTCTTACCTGGAAAAAAAATCTCAATTCTTAACATTTCTTTAAAAAGCAAACGCTACAGTTCAAGAATTTACAGGGCTGTTTCTACTGTCTCTTCCCCCTCACAGACCTCCAGAGGAAAGAAGTCTCTGGGCTAAAACCAGAATGTTGGCAGAGAAAGGGAGGAATGCATTGAATAAAAAGCAGAGTGACAGTTAGGTATGAACTGGTAATGAAAGCACAAACCAAAGCTGCCAGATAGCCTATCATGTTAGCTTCCAAGGAAGCAGAAAATCTGCAGTGCTTTGGCCTCACCATCCGGTGAGCTTCTGAGAACATAACAGCGTTGGCACCTCAGCGACCTGGCTGCAGGTTACTGGGGACCTGAGTCGCTAAAAAGATACTTTGTGCTTTCTCAAATATCGGGGTGTTCTGTCCCTGTAAACCTAGGATGCTGAGAAACCAGGAATCAGAGCCAGAGTGTTCTGCTCTCCCAGGTCCCAGTCTTTGTGTCAGACTGGAGTCAGCTTGCTGTGTTGGGACTCTATCCAAGCTCTTCTTGGCTCTTGGAATTTCACTGGAAGTCTTGAGACAGTTTCAGTTCTCCATGTCCCAGTGCTGCTGAAAAAAGGAGCTCAACCTGCCCAGGACATTGATGTGTTCTAGTTACCAGCTTGGCTTTTGAGCTCAAGTTGAAAAATCGTACTTCCAACCCACTACCTCATCGTTTTGACTACTCATGTCTAACCCGCCAGTTCTTCTATATTCGAATTTTGTACACCCATGTGCCTACATTAGTTGTGCCAGAGGTTGGGGGTACCTCCAAAGAGGGTGGTGTCAGAACGCTGCCAGGAACACTGTGACTATCTCGTTAGAATCATGGTCATGACAGTCACTATACTGTGTGATGAAGGAGGACAAGCAGAGCAGAGCAGGCTTTCCAAGAGGCTTTAGACTGTCACACCTACAAAGAAACTCACTGAAAAGAAACCAGGAGATCAAGAAAAAGAACTAGAGTAAAAGCGAGTTTCAGGGAAGGTTAGGAAAATACAAATGCTGAAGAATTCAATCAGAGCTTTTTCTTTATATTTTAAGTAAAGAAGTCTTGTCAATCCAGTTATTTATGGGTTCAGGAGAGAAGTTCTGAACTCTCTTGATCAATATATAATTTCGTTTGTTTGTTTCCCAGTGTAATTCATTCAGAGTGGATGTGATTAATTTGGAAGTGCAGCTGACACTAGGATTAAGCATTTAGCTCTAAGTGGTGACTTGAGTCATCATTATACAGTCCAACCTTCCAGGCACCTTAAGGGTGCAGGAATACTGTAGTGAAAATTGTCCCTCATCCTTCTCCTGAATACAAATGGAGCAGCCCTGCAAAAATGGGGGGTTTTACCAGCTGGAAGAAGTTGCTCAAATCTAGTAACTGACAGTCTTATGCTTTTCAAGCCCAAAACTGCTTTTGAAATATTTGCAACAATTACCCCCAAAAAAACTGCTTGCTAGACACTGGGAAGACTCAGGGTAACTGATCATGTTGGCTTTTTCTAATAGCACCTTGCATATGCATCTCTACATAAAATCTGAGTAGATCAGGACAAAGTAATAGTCTTCAATATAAACATCCATTATAAATGCTCCATTCTGGAGTATGTTTTGGCACTGAATGAAGTTATTTACAGAAAAGCAAAACATACAGAACATTATGAAGATACAAACAGAAATTTCTATTAAATGTTTTCTTAACCAGTTTTCATTTACTAGTGTGCATACCATATAGTTCAGCTAATTAAAACCAGATGCACTAAATGTTCAGCTATCTGCACTCTGTAAATTGGCACCAACCATGCATGAGTACTTTAATACTTAATAAAATACCTTTATAATACCATATATTCATTGCTGCTACCTCACTTTGATAAAATTCTGCCTCACTAATTACTGTTTTACTCCTTCTAGAGTCCATAGGCCTTGTTCTATTGTGTGGAAAATTTTGTACACTTTTCTTCAAATGATATTTTGCAGTACACTGATTTCAAATGGTTAGACTACTGAGAGACTTGTCTACTGTTTAAGGAACTTTACAGTTTAAACTAACTGCAATAACAAAAAGACCTACTGTTTGTGTAAAGGACTAAAGCCCAAAACACATTCTGTAGTCACTTTCAGTGCCCTGCATGTCAGGCAAGTTACCGGGTTAGTTTTCAGTATCTCTGTAGGTGGAGCTACAATTATTTCTCTCAGAAAATTAAGATAGTTAAATCAAATCAGCTCATAATACGGCTTTATATGAATTATTTAGACCAAGTCAATCCAAAAGATCCAATGAGAGCAGCATATATACTTAATTAATTACTTTGGTGCTTCAATTTTATGAGCTTTATCATTTTATCTTCATTTTCATAGGGTTAAACTTTTAAATTACTTTAATCACTACCCTGATGTAACCTACCACCTACATTATTGCAGTTTAGCATTTCTATCAAAATGAATGTGGAAAATCCTATCTTATCTGGCAATGCTGGATTCACATCTTCTCAGCACACCTGTCATGTTCAGCATCTGCATAATGGTTAACATAAAAACGACTCCTAAAGTTCACTAACAAACAAAAAACAGGGCTGAATAGGTCTTTGGTGTATTAGGAAAAAACCCAGTCTACTTATTTTACTGCTTAAAAATTAATTTAGGAGCCTTGACGTATTCTAAAAATTTGAACACAGTTCCCTTGATCTGCCTAAGGTGGAAGTGATAATATTGCTTATCTTCTAAAACCTTTTGTCTGCACAATTCAATTGCTTGACGGTAGGAGCTTATATGCATAAACCTATAAACTGCTTCTGACACTGACCCATGTTCTTGGCCGAGGCCCCTGGGCACAAGTGCAAAGGATCCTTTACAGTGTTAGATATGCAATAATCATAAAATAAAATATTATTGGATTCTTTTTTAGCAAATGTTAATGTAGGAGTCTCTTAATACTAACTTAACAACCTTTCCAGAGTGACCTTGGGTACATGATTTCTTATACTTAAGTACATTTCTAGAAATGAAGTATTTCAGCAAGGAAGTGAGGACTGGGCATGCCTCTCAGTCTGACTTATCAGTACATTGGTAACATAATTAAAAACTAAATAAAGTCTTTGTACCTAAGAATATAAACCTCTATTAAATAGAAATGTTCACAAAGTTGTAACAGCAAATAGTGGCATATACTTAATTTTGCACTACTTGTGATTTATATCTACTATATACTAATCACATGCTTAAACTGATGTGCTTTAACATACTGAGCTTGTATCTGCCAGTATATTTAAATGCTCATTATTTACTTTTCAGCTAGCATTCTTTCAAAAAAAAAAAAAGTCTGTAATTTAAAGCACTACACTCTTTTATTTCTAAATAATTAATCTGATTGAGCTGCTACAATACATTGCAGCTGTACAGGTTCTACATATGCATGGTAAATTCAAGTGCTGAAAGGTACTGTGAACCCTACACTGAATGTCTTAGGTCTGCAAAACAGTAATCAGTAATCTCAAAAGAATGCATTGGCTCACTTCCTTAAGTTAGCTCTAGGATATTCAATTTATTGTCCAAATTTTTCAACTTCTGCAAATAAAACTAACCTGATTCTTTCGCTTTTTATACACACAAAGGTTTTCTCTGTTATCTATAACATCACCATTTTAAAAAGTACTTCCTACTGTATATATTTCCTGTTGTATTAAAGGATTTGTCTGACACTAAAGGTTGTCAAGAATCAGTCCTACAAAATTTATATCAATAATAGAGTCAAATCTAACGGAAGGGACACAGAAGCAATCATGCTGCAGCACCGTAAAGGTTTACCCAGATTAGTACCCTGTCTTTGGTAGTGGCCATTATCTGATGATTTAAATGTCTTTAAATGTTATTGCAACTGTAAAAATAGCTGTCTAAATCCCTGTGCCTTACAATGCAATCACATACAGTGCACTGAGACAGAGCTGATGCTTTAATTTGTCAGAGGTTTAAACCCCAAAAGACTGTGTAGCTGTATTTTCATGAGTGTCAGCATCCCTAGACTGAAACGTTTTTTATAAACCATACTTTTATACTTTTTTTTAATAAAATCATAAACAAACACAAACACCTTTTTACATTTTACTCTCTCCCTTTGTATTTAGTAGGGGATTTCTCTGTGGCTCAGTTCTCTA
Organism: Rhynochetos jubatus; assembly: GCA_027574665.1. Lineage (NCBI taxonomy): Eukaryota > Metazoa > Chordata > Aves > Eurypygiformes > Rhynochetidae > Rhynochetos > Rhynochetos jubatus. The sequence continues at coordinate 19,621,526 of CM050652.1, forward strand.
ACTGCTCTCCAGGCTTGGAAAAGCTCACTTTAAACAACTGCAGAGCTATTTTATTAGCTCTTGCCATTTTTCTTCTTACACCATCCTTTGAAAAGGATGCTGCTTGGAAAATACAGCCAGTGACATTACCTGTGCATGTCTTCTTGTTACCTCTCACTTGCCCACCTATCTAGGTGCTGCATTTGGGTTATATTTGGTTTACAAGTTCTTGAGAGTACAGATTGTTTTATTTTTCCTCCTGAGTTTGCATGGAATCTAGTACACAAGTTTCAATTTCAATAACTAAGCCTCCTAGCTGCTTTAATAATATGTAGAATAAACCCAGCCTTTCACTGAAAATCTCTTGATTTGATCATATTTTAAAATATTCACCCTTATAAGGAGGTTTGTACAGTTGCACTAATGTAATTCCCCAAGCTGTGCTTTTAAAATATGTATCCACTCTGCTTTTATGTTATTTCTAGATTTATGGCACTCCCGTAAATGTTCTGCCAATAAATTGCCAGTCCTGAATTATTCATTGAAATAATGCATAATACCATAGGAATCCATTTCAAAATAATTAACACTAGTAAGCCCTTTAAATTTAACAATAGATGAAAAGCCATCTGCCTGCTGCTTTAGATCCCTTAAGTAACCAAGTCTAAGTCAAGGTATTTCAGAAGCTTAACAGCGCACAATGATTAGAGCCAAAGCTAACAATAATTATGTATTTGTTTAAAACATTTCCAAGGGGGTTGAATGCTAATATAATACACCTTCTTTGGACAAACAAGCTAAACTGGCAACCCACAAGAGTTTCAATCGTGTTAGTCATAAGCATTTCAGCTGCAGAATCACCACTGGCTACAGTGAGAGCGCTGTATCTCACTGGCATGTAAAGGCAGATCCCTTAAATATTAACTAACTAATAAGGATGTCAGAAAAAGCAAGATTTTAAAAGCTTGATTTTTAAAGATAATCTTCTTTCCAAGCATCATCCAGCTATCCTTCCTCCATTAATACAGCCCCAGAGAGGCATCCTAAGCCCTCTACTCCATCCAGTCAATGGTGAGCGCGAGGATTCCCATAGGCAGGTGAGAGTACCCATCACAAAGCAAAGGGCACAGAGACAGCCAATAAAAACACTCAGCACAAAAAAAAAAAAATCTGAACTTCTACTCCTTCCTAGTGCATAAGTATTTCTGACATCTTCAGAAACCTCATAATTTCATATTTTAGGTATTTTTCAAGATAATGCCTGTGTCAGTAGATACTGAGATGGAGCTGCTCTTCATCTTTCTGTGACCTACCATAGAATGTCAAAGAAATCAAAAACATCCTAGATCAATGTCCCCTTTGGACTAGAGAAATTCAAAATCACAGTTCCCGCTTTTCAAGAAGAGGTGACATCGTCACCAAAGCAGCCTGGCTGGGAGAAACTCCCACCTCTTCCAGTGAAGCTGTGTCTGCATCCAAATTAGAACAGGAATAGGGCAGGTTTAAAGCTGAATTTTTAATCAAGTAGTGGGAACAGGAGCCCAAATGGAAAAACACTCCACTTGCAATCCCCAATTGCTGTTTCCTTTATACATTTTCTCCAGGTATTTGAAAAAGAAAATTGACAGAAGTATTCAAGCTGTTTAGTCAGGCTGGACACATCTTTTTTTTTTTTTTTCCCTTTTAATCCTAATCTTTGGACCATGTTTTGTTGACTTCTCAGAACAGCTTCTTTTTAGTCAATGTTTTCCTGGAAACTGTTTGCATAGGAACATGCATGAGAGTGCTGTTCCAATACTCCAGTACACATGCTGCCCAAATTTGATCTGGCCTGTTTTGCCAGCAAGCAATTTAACTTTACTGTATGAGGCCTGATCAATAGGAGAATTTCCAAGTATTTCAGTCGGCTTTGGACAAATCCTGTGCTGTCTAACAGTTTTAACGTGCAAATACAACAAAGAAACTTTTACAGTCGTCTTCAGGAGTTGAACACTGCCCAACATAAAGTAACATGAATAGCTAAATATTATAGAACAAAAGTTCTGCCTAATTTGACATCCATGTCATAAATCAGTATTTCAGCTCTCAGTTTTCTGTGAGTGTTTTTGAGTACATACACCATCAGATTGAACCTCCTTTTACAGTTCATTCAAGCAACATTCAAACATTATTTTTAATTACCATTTTCTGTTACTGCATTTTTCTTCCTTTGTGGCCTTGAATAGGCATAAAGCTTCTCATTTTAGTATTTACACAACTCTCAGTCCTCAAAATAAAGAGCTGATAGAATTAATTCAATTTTATTATTCATTTCATTAAGAAATGCCCCTTTGTCTACTGATGGTCCACCTTGACTAGTATTCTGATTTTGCAAGTGACAGTAGGACTGGGCATTCAGGGACAGCGCATGGGCCTGACCTCTTTCTGTGCTCCATTCCCCATGTTCATCATGTGAGGGATTTTAGAAATCACATCCTTGATTTTAGATTCTTCCAACTATACATTTATGGATACACTGCCTATAAATTCATCATTTTTAAAGCATCTAATGCCATCCGCTTTCACATCACGTTCCATAAATTCAGCAGCCACTACATAATGTACTTACTTTCTTCTGTTTTAAACTGGTATTTCTGGTTCTCACACAGGTTATGAGCATGGTTGGTGTTAGATTGCTTGCACTGAAGTGTGCATGTTTCTGCGAGTCTGCAGAAGCATGGAAAACTCCATCACAGGCAATATATCCTTTCCTTGTGAGAGTTTTTATCTCTAAATTTAAAGGCCTCTGAATGAGAAAAAGTATCAATGTTTCTGTTCTGTGAGGAGTTCTAAATATTTTTAGGTTTTCAATGTCAATTAGAAACTGAATTGATGCAGAACTTTCGAGTATTGACTAGTTCTAATTTCTGAATTAAGTACTTCAGATGCTTGTCAAGCTTAAATTTTTACTTCCAAATTTGTTATTGTTCTACAGGGCCCATTGAGAAGCAGAAACTGCAGCAAAACAGCTGCAAGTTTCCTACAATACAAAATTCATGTAACTAAATCACAGTATAACCCCAAACTGAAACTGGTTTTAGAACTCATTCCCTCAGTCTTCAGTAACTCACGGCAGTCCTTTGCTTACAAATAAGCAGACATTTGAATAGGTGTGAATTCTTCTATCAGCATCAGCAGCCATAAATAAATAGTGAAAGCGGTTTATCACCACCATTTGACACAGCTGACAGTCCGTGCTCAGTTCAGGTTCTTCACAGAGACAGCTATGCCTCATTAATGCAGAAAATTACATCCATGCAGGTCAGGGTTAAGGTAATTGGTGAGGTATGAGAAAGGAAGTATACGCTACAATTGTCAGCCCCAAGATGAAGTGTGAATAAATATATAACATATCACTTTCAATACATCATCCACAACAGATAATATGTGAAGAGCACAAACACTCTGCAGAATACACAGTGCTGTTGCGAAAGCAATGCTGCTGTAAAAATAGTAGTGTTTCCTAGTGTGAAATGCTGCTGACATAATTAATTCTAAGAATATTTAGGGAAAGATTTTCTAAATACAAATTCACATTTAAAAGCTGTCTATAGAGAACCTATAAAAACTAAGTAATTGGGTTTTAATGATATTATTAGAGGTGCATCCACTGCTGTTAGTGGAAAATATTAGAACAGTTGAGCTTTTCGTAGAAGTTAAGAATGTGTGACCAACGTGATTTATGAAGCATGGACCATGTAATCTATTTAAAGTTTGATGCTGCTATGTATTACTAAATCAATTGTTCTCATAAATAAATTATGACCTGAAAAAGCAGAAATGTCATTCACTAATAAGTGAATATCTAACAAGAGGATAGAGGGAAACCAATCATAAGTTTGTGACTTTTAAAATAGCCATCTCAGTGATGTTCAATAACAATGCAGCAGACAGTGATTAGGTGTTGCTAAGTGTAGGTCATGAGAAGCTGGGAGATCATTATCACATGTGTGAATTCAAGTAGGTATCAAATGCCTGGGTACAGGAAAATACTTGGGGCAATATACAATTTTTGTGATGTGTATTTATTTATGAGTGCAATATCCTGCTCTTTGGGATGAGACCATACTCCCAAAATATATATTACCTGTAACCTTTTAAGTACTCCTGGACATGAAGTGTTGACACCACACAGTCAAGAGAAAAGACATGATGAGAGATATCATGATACCAGAGCTGCAAGTCCTTATTAACAATGAAAGTTACATCTCATGATACGATGAACCATCTAAGAAACATCAAACCAAGCTATAATCAATTCCTTTCACCACTGCTGAGACATAAGTGTCATCTGCCTGACATTCTGTTAGATGCTTCAGTCATGAAGTAAGCTAAATGCTGTGGTTTTTGGGAAATCCAAGTACAGCAGTGAGGCTGATAACAATATATTCAGCTAAGATTTTTAAGTTTTCAGCTCCACTGATAAGACATCTGAGAAAATATTGTCTGTTACAGAGAATTTCTCCACTTATACACAGCAAACCTCAAAATGCATAGCCATAGTTGAAATCCTGATGAAAAAAATATCAGTGAGACATGCGTGAGCTTTTTTCAGATACTAATATGAACCAAAATTGCCAGTTCATCTATAATAAGTCATTATTTGAATTACTATATTTTTTTAATTGAGTTTCATCCTGGTTTGCTCCACAAAGACTGCAGGTGAGGAACAGAGCATATCAAAAAGAATATTGGAGGAAAAAGCTTTGATTTATAATTCCTGACCCTCTTGGATATCAATTACATGTGTATGCATAAATGCAGGCTCACTATTGTTGTTAGAAGTGATCATTGCTCTGTGTGGGAAGAGGATAAACTTACCTTCCCTGAGATACCCAATCATAAACACAATGAGTCTTCTTTTTGAAATTTTCATTTCACAAATATTTTATGGTTCAAAGGGTTAAAAAGTATTAATAGGATTACATTATTTTTTTGTCAAACGACAAAACCATTTTACTTTTTTTTTAATATTTCAAAGTGTCAGACCTTTGAAAAGAAACTGATTGTGTGAAAATAATGTCTAATTTGATGGCCAAATATCTAAACTCTGTCAGAACTTCAGTGCAGCCAGGCTATTTCCATAGTATTTGTGCAGCATGAGTCTTGAGTTATTACCAAATTTATAACCTGCAAAGCTAAGAAACACATTTGAAAGAAGCTGAGCAGGAACTAAAGGTGAGGTAGAGACTTTGAAATCTATAAGGTGAAGGTATTCCACTCTGCTCTTTCTGTTAAGCTCCGAGACTTGGCTCCCAGTAGGGGCCAATGAAGTAGTCTCAGCATCTTATCTGCTGTTACAGACCCATCCCTAGCCTCTGACTGTTTTCTTAACTCATTGTCACATCAGTGGTTATTTTTCCACCTCCTTACCTAATTCTCTAAAGATGGCAAACTGTGCTTGCACGTAGGATGAGATTTACAATTTATGATACATGACAAAACTTGGTGAATAAAACTATGGCAAGATAGTCATAATGCTATCCATAAAACATTGGTTTTAGCACCACACTATTCAAGCTGCCCATTATTACTGAAACCAAATAACAAAATATTTCTTTAAATTATGGTTTATCTAAAATTTATGACACACAGCTATGTCACGTAAGCTATCTCACAGGCTTTAGTCTGTTCTATAAACATAATAGTAAAATTGGTAGATTTATGTGGAACGGATAAAGACCTATAGGAATTTTACTTAAAGGAAACTGATTTAAAACTTCAGCCTTTCTGTTTGCTAAACAATATACAAATTTGATTTCAGTGTATTGTCACTTGTACAGGTACTGACAGAAGAACACTTCATTTACATCCCCCTAATGAACAAAAAGTGCTTCTGACTTAAAGAAAAAAAAAACCTGCAGGGTGGTTTTTTTCCCCTTCCCTGTCAAGAACTCTTTCTTTCCACATTATTGTCATCAGGTTTCTAGGGAAAGGCAGGGAAGCAGGGCATGAGGCAATTCACAGCTAAGAGAAGCAATCATTAAGCCAGAAACATACTTGCTCCTAGAGCAAATTCCTTTAAAAAACGTTGGATGTAGACTGAAGGGAAGGCCTGTAAAGTAGCTGCGAGTGAGGACTGTGGTGCCTAAAAGCAGAAATAGAAATGGTAAGAAAACATCATCCCCTTAGCAACAAATGCTTAACTCTAAGAACATAACAAATACAAATTTTTAAGCAAAAAAAACATCCCGTGAGTGCATGGAAAGACTCAAGAGAAAAATTATATATAGCTTGTTCTGGCCCAAGATAAGCACACTTTTGTTTGTCTCCTAGTTATTCTTTCAAGTGGTCCAGTTTCTCTCGGGCTACTCTCAAGCCCAGTTTCACACTCCAGATGGGGGACAGAAGTGCTGACCCGAACCCTGCTGGACCCCAAGTATTTTTTCTAGACTTACTAAACTTGATTACACGGTTTAAGTCTGGAAAAAGCTCAGTGCAGTGCCATGAGAGTCCACTGTGACACCCAGGGTAGGAGGAAGCCATCCACCACAGGGCACACTATGTGGTTCCAGCGCCACTTGCCAAAGGCTACAGAGATACAGCTGACACAGCTGTGTACATAAATTGGGTCTGCAGCAAGTGATGATGCAGAAATAGCTGCAGACTCAACTGACTGACTGACTAAAAGTAACATAAATAAAATCATAACTGAAAATACAGTTGCTTGTTTTCACAGAAATATTAAGAGTTTAACCTAAAAAACCCTGAAAACCTAACTTGAGTTGGGTACTGTTTCCTTCCCCTAGTCTACCCCATTTCTGCTTCAGATGCACCTCCGTGTGCAAATTACTCATGAAACACCTCCTGAACTACCACAATTCGTAACCTGGCATATTAAGGGAAGCCAACACTGGAGACTGTCCTCTCTGACAACCTGTGGGAAAGAAATTTTTCCTTTGGTTGCTGAGCAGCAGGGAAGAAAAATGTTGCAGGGTACTAACAACCATTACTAAATGCTTACTGAAAAGAACAGTCATTGACCAACAGACCTGAAGGACGTGAACCTTGAGTGTACACATGGTAAAATGAAATTCTCACCAAGGTTCTCTAGAGCCAGCAGGATTTGTAATGCAATATGCCACAGGACTGCTTCTGAGGTAAAATTTCTTGTTCCACAGCCACTACTCAGGACTATCCCTGGGAAAGCCAGATTCTCCCAGTATAGGATCATTTCTCCTGTAAATGACACATGCAAAGTGAAAGCCTATCCTTTCTTACACCATGAGGTGTTGTAGCTCTCCACAAGGACCAGAGTTGTCCTCTCCCTTCCTCCTCTTTCTCTTTCAGCTATTGCCCCAGAATGACAGGAAAGCAGATAAACTGTGGTTAAATGTCATAATTCACTAAGGCTACACATAACTACCGAGATATATATATTTTATTTGGGGCTGATCACTGAGCAGCAAAACTTCAGTAAATAATCAGAAAAACTTAGGATATTATTTGTGGAACTTCACTACAATCAAAAAATTACACTTTTTAACCTTCAAGATTGTGTCCTCCCATCCTTCAGGCCAGCATTTATTAAAAAGAAAAAAAGATACAGAGAAGCAGAGACACAGTCTCCACGTATGTTTTTCTTTTCTAAGTCCTATGAAAAACCAGCAAACAGATATCCTTTTATCTCAAGAAAAATGGTTACATCGAATGAGACCTTTTCAAATGTGTTATCCTATTCCATAGCGACACAGTGTTAATTTTTTATAATCCGCTACTGTCACAGAAATGATGCCCTAATCACTACTAAATATTTTAATTGTGCTGTTTACATTTTGCAAACATCATTCTCAATTACTTTTCTCATTCACTTTGGTCCTGTGACTTTTTGCCTTTTCTTCAGCTTCACTTTTGTTTTGTAGGTGCCATGCTGCTATAAAATGTTGGAGTTTTTAATGAGTATATTCTTCCTGTGTCCTATCCTTACAGTATGTCTGCTTTTATATTCTTTTCTGATGTTGGTTTGAGGCACTGCTGTCCTGCTATATCCTAGCCACTGCCAAAATTCTTACTTAGTTTGGAATACATCATGTCTGGTGAACCCCAGTGCAGTTCTATGTATGATTAAAAACAAGCGTTACGAAGCAAAATGGTGAATTACGTCTTGCACTTAAAAATAAAATCTAATGTTTAAAACTAGAGATTCTGGAAGAACATTCCTGTAAGGTGGATTGTTTGCAGCCATTTCAAATAGATCAGAAAAGTCAGACTGGACATTCTAAACTGGAAATTTGTACCAGGAATGGATTTCTGCCAACATGGCTTAAGGCAACACAGGAACAGTTGCATTTCCCCTGACATGACAGAGTCATGGCCTTATGGCTTGAAGACTCTTTCCTGCTCCATATCACAGATGATTTAGCTTTCTCTAAACTAAGAAAAGTGTGTCCAGTTTTTCTGTAATGCTCACTATGCCAGGGAGACAAGAGCTAATACTGTTTAGCAGACAAAGGCTCCTGTTCTCAGGTTTTTTAGACCCCCAGTTCACACCAGTGAGAGCTAAATAGCTTCCTTAGCTGAGAACAGACACAAGTGGAAACAGATTAAATGGATCTTTCCAAATTCACTAAAGCAACCCTTTCAGCTGAATTACATAAGTCTGAAAAATACAGATATCAAGTCCAGTGCTTCCAATTGTAAGCCAATCTCGGTTTAATGGAGTTTATGAAAGAATCCTATAGGCATGTTACTTCACAGTAATCAACATACAAAGGTGATTGCACCTATCACGTCCTCTAAACACCAGGTAGTTGCTGGAAACAATTATGTGGACCACTGGCCTGTTAACGTGGTAGGTTTTATGTTCTATATTTTAGTTTCAGCTGTACTTCGTTTTCTCCATGAATTAACGATGAAGTAAGAAAGAGATGTGTGGCTAATAGTTTGCAGTGTTGCAGTTTCAAGGCATTGGTAAAGACAGGAGATAATTTTCTAGTGATTTAAGTACTTCGGTCATTCAAACTTCTGATTCACAAGAGTGTGCCTGTCACCCTGTGCAAATCACAGAACTTTCTAACCTGCGCTAAGCTTCTGCAAAGTGGAAATAATGACAGAATGTGATGTGGACAGATATGTAGATATAACTGGGACTAAGGAATCTCAGCCATTTGTTACTACTTAACTGGAAAGTTACCTCTTTACAACTAATGTCTTACAACGCATTGCAAATAGGCTGCAGCACACTTATGGGAGCTTACTTACACAAGACAAAGTTATCAAAGTGCAGAGTAGGCTTTAATTTCCTTAACACTAAATAAATGATCTTTTAACAGTAAGTAGTAAATAACTGATGCTGTGTCCTAATTTCACTCCTGTTTTTAAGAAGTCCTGTAAGCTCCCTTCATTCTCTTAGAACTGCGTCTGAATGTGGTACTTAAACCAGCTCTTTTTTTGCAGTGTTTTATGGCTCTCTAGCTGCAGGCTGGAGAGCATCTCAGCCACAGCACCATCACTCTGTCATCCTAGTGACTGAGCAGCTACTTGTTTTGGATATCTCAAAGGTGTAATACTCTACTATAATTTTTAAATAATGGTTTAAACATACTCCGGGAGAGCAGCCCTACTCCACCCTCTTACATAAACACCTCCAAAATTAAAGAAAAATTGCTACGGTTTATGAGGCCAAACCTCCAAAGAAACTAAATCACTTCTTTAAAGCTATTTAGAAAATAAATAACATCAACATACTGAACAAAAAGAGGGGGAAAAGACAAAGAAATATTTATATTTGCAGAATGCCTATTTGTCCCATCCTGACATTGTTCTGAAATGAAACAGAAACTGGGATACATGCAGCTTTTAAATGCATTCCTTACAAAATTATTTTTACCTACCTCTTATAAAATGAGAAATAGGTCAGCAGATTTCAGTCTTATTGGAAAGAGTTTCTCATTTTCACTCTTCTCACGTACGGATGTTGACAAAAGGTATCAGAGAAAACCACAGAGAACTCAAACTGCTGAAGATATAAGGGTATATCCAAGACATGGAAGGTTGCACAGCAAATTTTATCTTGTTTAGAGGACATCTGGCCCACACCAGAAGAAAATTCTGTGTTCCAGAGATGAACGGCTATGAAAGAATTTGAGCACCTTTATTTATTACTGCATGTTCAAGTTGGAAGAAAAGGAGTTATTCATCAAACTGAAGGACTATCACAATATGACTAAGGCTTTAGTCACAGCAATGCTGAAAAGCTGAGGTGGAATGGATGAGATGATGAGCAAATGTTAAGCCTAAGCATGTCGCCAAACACTGGAAGTTAGGGCAGAAGCCAGACAGATGTTATAGAACTCCTTAAATTCACTTCAATGTCTATGGGAACTGCCCAGCAGCATCTAGTAGGATTAAGTCCTAGGACACAACACCACTTTCCGTCTAGTGTGTTATGTGCATAGTCTTGTTATGTCTTCACCAGCCTTTTCCACAGACTTTGCACTGATGTTCGACTTGACAAAGTGCTTAATCACTTAGTCACTCTCACAAAAACAGAACTAAAGCACCGCTTCTCACTTGTTAAAGTTATCTGCAATAATCTGCATAACAATCTAAAATTAACTATTATATATATAAACAGATAAAGAAAGAAAGAAGAAAAAAGTGACTTAAGAAGGACAGCATGAGTTTGGCAAGGCTGCAAATGATATATTTGTTCCTAAAGAGCAGACAATTTATTGCAAGCTGTGGAGTGTTCAAGTGCATTAAAAAGCCATTTCAAGGCATACAGAGCTAAGGACTTTCCACCAAAAATGTTCTTCATAGAATTTTGATTGAGATAGGAGCTTAAGCATGGAAGCATCTAAACTCTTGATATCAACATAATAAATACTGTACTACGGGTGAGTTTCGACTAACGATTCCCATGTACATCAGACACTCCCTGTGTTACCACCGTCTGAAACTATGTTCTCGCCCCACAGTTTCCTTTTGACATTATCTGTGAAAAACGTGATTTTTCTGTTGTAGCCCATGGTTTGCCAATCACTGATTTGGACTTCAGTGATTATCGACATACCTGGCTATGAGTGAGCTGTACCTTTTTTCTGTGCATTTGAAACTGTCATAGTGAAATTAAAAATGTCCTTTGAACTAGAAAAATGCATCTAATTAATTAGCTGAGAGAAAGGTAAATTTCAATCTTAATATTACCAAACTGTCAGCATTTGGATAGTAAAATAATTGCACAGATATTTCATCCTCTTTCCAAGACAGCACATTTAGAAATTAAGATGACACTTGCATATTTTATGGTAGGCATAAAACTGAGCGATAGTATGTCATTCGCTCACAGACAGCATGGCTGCTCTAGGTGAGGTGAGCAGCTCTGAGCTAGGTGTATGACCTCCTGATGGGTACCACTTCCAGACGCAAAGTTCCAGTCAACAGATGTCTGCAGAATTAACACTACCTACCCTAGCCTTGCTTGGTATATATTTGTCCTTCCAGTGCTGATCAAGTTTTATTAGTTTAAGGTTCTGTTGCTCACCTCAGGTGAAACAACTCACTTAGAACTATTCTGATGTCAGTAGACTTCAGTTGGAAGCAGTCTGGAGCAAAATGCAGAGCAAGCTTATAAAAGTCTGTGGAAATCTGTAACACCAAATCTTTGCTTACTGCCTACACTACATCACTTTCATAGCTGAAGGAATTTACCACAGAAATATAAATTCCTAAGTAGTGTTATCCTATCCTCACTTGTATTTTTCTTTGAAAGAAGATACTTCAGGCATCCTAGCAGTGAGTACACTGTGGGCGAAAAATATAAAAGCTTTTTTTTTTTCCTGCCCCCATCTTTGAAAGTCTTTGTTCTTAGCATTTTCAGACCATTTTTTTTAATTTTATAGCAGCAGACAAGACACATTGTTACCCGTCACCTGCAACAGGTAACAAAGTAAATCAGAGATGGAAATGGTTTGTAACAATTACCCAAGCATCGGTTAGGGAGTAAGCCATGAGCAGGCAGTAGCAAATCTGAAGAGGACACTATGCTTTGGAAGAAATGCAAAACTGACCTTTATAATAATCCCCTAATTCTTAGGTATAAAATAAAATAAGCCAAGTGCAGTGAAAGTACCCTGTCATTGACAACAACTACCAGCTGCTCCTGGATATCACGTTCTTTTTACTTGTTCATTTGACAGATACTTATGCTGGTTTGCACAATATCATACAGAGTCAATTCAACTGTCCAAAAAGGAAAAAGCTGATTAGACTAAATTCTCTTCAGGAAATATATGAGAGATTGACATCCCTACATCCATTAAATTTGACAGAAATTAACAGTGTGTGGAAACCATATCCCTATATATTGTTTAATATTCTAATCTAACCTGAATCTAATGCTGTGCCTGTCTTGGTTATCATCAAGCAGCAATCTGGACTGCAGAACTGTGAGGACAGAATCATGGTTTGGTTCTACTTAGTGCCACTTCTGATTCATTGAAAGGTTTAAGAATGGGAGTAGTCCACTGTGCATATGTGCCCAGTGCTCTGCACTTTATATAATCGACACAGAAAAAAAAATTAGTCAGTAAAAAATCCCATGGTTAGGTTGCAAAAGTGTTTTCTCTTTTAAGTAGTTCTAAAAGCTATCAGAGAACCACAGGAAATATGCCAAACGCTGAGTCACGCTGTGATGAGTTCAAGCAGAGAGCTACCTTTGCGTACCATCAGCTTCACTGCCTCCTGCAGAACCCCACATACTTAGGCCACCCTCCTCAGAAAAGAGATGCTTCCTGCTACAGCAGGGTAATCCAGTCACAGCAACCATTTTTGAGATTACTGGAAAGAGTGTAACATTTGAGTGTTTCACCTTTAGCCAATCTGCTAGCTTGATAGCACACAGTCACGCCTGAAGTTAGGTAAAGATTTCTCCTCCCCTTTGCCCCATTAAGCAGTCAGAGCATTCAGGCTCCAGGCTCTGCCACTGCCCCAGCTTCTGAGCTGTGGCTGGCAGTGCAGAATGGTTCAGTGGAAGCTTTCACAGGGAGACCACAGAGCTGAAGCCAGCCTGGCCTGGGGGCACTAAAGGTTCTCCCGTGTTGTTATAGCTGCCTGCTCTTTAAGTACTGCAACAGAAGACACTAAAATGAATACTAAACTCCTCCTGGGGATTCTTGCTTCCTTTAATTCTTCCAACACATTGGAGGATGAGAGGGACAGGAGGCAGGCCTGGGGACATACTTTGTTCGATATGTTAACTTTCCCATCTCGTACCTCAATTTCCCTAGAGTCATCCCACCATGAAGAAATCCCCTGCCTTCCTGCAGGTTTCCCTTTCCTGTACGCTTGAAATTAACACACAGCAAAGGCACACTGCAAGGTATCTGCAAGCTTTTTCTGAATTGTGAATCATTCTGGGCTGCTCCTGGCTAAGCAGTGTTACAGAAATTGATATTGTATTGCAGTAAAGTAGTTAGAATATGCAACAATGAAAACGTTAAGAGCTTTCCATAGAAAAGGAGAAGTTTTTTGCACTGTATTCATGGCAAGATAAAAGTTTCAGCTGGCACGTAATGATTCTTTGTACAGCCTTTATTCTTGCTACTCCTTCAGTACAGCAGTTTAGTCTATGTTGCAAAAGCTTGGTTTAGACTGTACAGGAAACAAGGTAGATTGTCAACAAATCCATTTTAACTCTATTGTGATGCTATGGTGCAGCTCACTGCACTAATGCTTACAGCATTGAAACGGCGACCTGAAACACCGTTTAACCTGTCCTGGTAATTGATGCATGTAAATTCTTGAACAAAAGGAAAACATGTTTGAGAAAGGCCCTTCCCACACACCCAGCTGCTATGAGCTTTTTCCTCCCTCTCTTCCCTTCATTGACTCAAGGCCTGTTGTACATTAAAATACATTCTGTGTTACTATACTTGTCTGTAAGACTGGACTGTAAGTCTCTGAGTGCTGAGGGTGACCTCTGCATCTACGCAACCCTAATGGGAAGATTCAGAAAAGCCGCTTTTCTAAAACTCAGCTTTTTGGTATCTTTTCCAACTACTGCTGGTTTGTTATCCTAAACTGCCCCCTTGTGTTTTCTGACTAGAAGCAAACATTTTATTCCAATGTGCGAAGCAAAGGGACTCATGGTAAGTAAATATTTATGAAAAGATGTATTAGCACCTTTTGAAAACAGTATTAAATCTTAGTCTGTGAACAGATACAGTTAGTCTATGTGTTATTTCTTAGAACTGGAAGCTACAGACGCTGCCATATTAGCAAGAAGCAATGTTTTGCAGTGGCAGTTTATTTTGAAGCTTAGTAATGCAGAACTCATGAAGATGTTCTACTGTCCCTGGAAGTAGGGGGCTAAATTCGTCAACAATATGATAGGATGAGGGTCATCATCAGTTTGGACTAAAGAAATAAATCTTCATCAAAAGATACAAGCTTCTCTTTCTGCAGATCAGTATCAGAGAATTCAGAAGACGATGGGTTCAACATATACCACATCTGAACTAATCTCAAAGTCAAGCTTTTAGCAAACTTTCTACATGCCAAGATCTACTCTAACAGAAAGTAAAACCAGAACTATCACAGCAGAGCCTCTATCAATAAGAAAACACATTAATTAAAATTTATAAATTAATTCAGGAAAAAAAAAAAACCAACATAATAACTTCACTGAATCCTCATTATTTTTGGGACACAGACAAAACAACTCCACACCCTTCACATTCATGGGTGAGTTGTGATTGAGAATTACTAACATACTGTTTGAAAACCAGCTCCCTTATTTCTTGGTACCAAAAATTAACATCAAGCAAGAGAGATGTTTGCTGATGTGCACCTAAAGTGACAGAAAGCTAGAAGTGGCAGCCAATGGATTTCTTATTCAGACAAGGGAGAATTTCCAACTTTTCTTGTGGAATTTTATAAATGAACCCTGAAAAGCCCGGTATAGGAAACACCTTCCATATCATGTCCCCTAAGAGACCAAATAGGTCAAACTGGGTCTTTTTTTTTTAATGTGTGCATGGATTCTCATCTGGAATACTTCAAGTATGACAATATAGGTAATAACAACATTTATTAGTAATAGCTTTTCGGTTTAATTCCACACCAAACTCAAAGCATCTCCTACATCCCAGATACTTCAAAAAATTGTCTTCCTGTGGAAATGTGATTTCATTAATGCCTAAGTACTACAACATAATATGAAGAGTTAAACTTAATGATGAGAGAGCACCACAGGTTTGGGCACAACGAAAAAAGAATGCTATACACCCTCACCACTTTCCTTTCAGTTATATTCTATGTGGAATAATATACAATCTTCCTATTACGTTCATACGGAAAGACCTCTCATGCCCCTAGTAGGAAGAGTATATATCCCACAATTTTCATACCACGATGTAACTCATTTTACCAACATATCTCCAAAAATGTCTTTACCAGGGAAAAATATAAGAAGAGGCTTAGACAGAAATATTCCAGTACAATATACAATCAAAATGTTACTGAAAAGATCTTAAAAAAGAATAAAAGGTTCATCCTTCACATCACCATTTGAGGTCTCATTACCCAACTACAGTAAATGCAGGTGGAAGCTTTCATAAGAGGGATTTATGCAAGATGAGGGCATTCTAACTTGACATAATACAGGCAGGTCATAGGTTTTGATCTGTGACACTCACCTTCTGTTGAGCACTACAGGGAAGGAGATCGTAACAGTCATCTTCTGTAACAGAAACATAACCATCACAGAAAATCAATATGAGGATTAAGTTTCACCTATTAAAAAAAGGTACAAAAGACGAGTGGCTGAAGTAACTGAGCTACTTTGCAGAAAACAAAAATAATTTGACCACTTCATGGTCATTGCAGCCAAGGCTGCCCTTGAGCTTCACATTCCCCACCAGCCCCTGCCTGTTGGTGAGAACAAGGTCCAGCATGGCACCCCTCCTCTTCAGCTCCTCTATCACTTGGAGAAGGAAGCTGTCATCGATGCATTCCAGGAATCTCCTGGCTTGCTTGTGCCCTGCCGTATTGTCCCTCCAACAGATACTGGGGTGGTTGAAGTCCCCATGAGAACCAGGGTTTGTGACCGTGAGGCTACTGCTGTTTATCTGCCTCATCCACTCGCTCATCCTAGCCAGGTGGCCTGTAGCAAAATCCTACTACCTTATCCCCTCTCCCTGCCCTCCCTTTAATCCTGACCCATAAGCTCTCAGTCAGCTCCTCATCCATCCCCAGGTGGAGTTCCACACACTCCAGCTGGTCTCTGACATAGAGAGCAACCCTCTCCCCTTTCACATCTCCCCACCTGTCCTTCCTAGAGAGCCTGTATCCTTCCATTCTGACACTCCAGTCATAGAAGCCATCCCACCACACCTCCACGATGAGGTCGTAGCCCCTCATGCGTGCACCCACACGCCTCTAACTCCTCTGGTTTGTTTCCCATGATCCCTGTGTTCACGCAGAGCCATTTAAGATGGGCCCCCGATGAAGCTGGCCCCAGGGTGGCAGCAGACTTACCTGTCCAATGGGTCTGGTCGGCATATTGGGCCCTCTGTTCCCTCAGAAGGGAATCGTCTTCGACGCTGACCCTCCTTCTTTCCTTAAGAGAGGCAGTCGTAACACGTGGGGCTGATAGAGTCGTCCTGGGCAACTGACCAGACGGGCCTTCCTCTACCTTCACAATTGCCTGGCCCTCGAGTTCCAGAGCCCCATATCTGTTCTGCAGGGGCAGCTGGGAAGGGGAAGGAGGGCAGAAGAGGATTTTCCTACCTCCCCGAGCAGGGACCTGTTTCCATTCCCCTCCGTCTCTTAGGTCCTTTCTGTCTGCCTGGTGGCAAGAGGATATGGGATCCACTGCTGCTTGTGGGACTTCCACCTGCTGCCTCTGCCTCAGGGAAGGTAGACTGGTGGAGCCAAAACCTCCCTCCTTCTCACACCCCACAATAACCCTCAGCGTTTCCACTTCCTCCTTCACCTGAGCCACAGGCTGGGCAGATCATGCACCCAGTCACCCCTCACACAGCGGCTGTCTCAGCTGCCCTCCAGTACGAGTGACAAGCTCAAGGCACTCCCTGCAGCCGGAGACCTGGACAGCTGCATGCCTACGCAGGAACACCGTCTGGGTCACCACGTTCTTCCTGGCGATAGCTTTTGTCCGAGTGGCCACCGTGCCGGACCCGCCTTGCATGGCCGCCCGGCCCGCGCGAACGGCCGCGCCCCGCCCCATTTGCCCGCGCTGTTCCCGCGCTCCCCGGGGGCCGCCCCTGTCCGTGAGGGGATGGGCCGCCGTCACTGCTGTCCCCGCCCACGCCGAGTCAGAGCCGGGGGCGGCCGGGCTGCGGCCCCCTTGGTTTCCCCGTCTCTGCCCCGCGCTTTTGGGTGTGTTCCTTCGCGGATTTAGCCGCGGTTTTGCCACTTCAGAATGGGTCCTCCGACTCGATCCTCCGCTTCGGAGCCCTTCGCCTCGGTGGCTTCGTGCAGGAAGGCCAAGCCCTTTGGAGTAGCAGCTGGCAGTCAGCGACACCTCAGGTATCTGAGATGGCACCAGCTGCTTGTGTTCAAGCAACCGAGTCCCTCAGCACCGTTTACCATCAGCTGAGAGGAACCGCCACGTTTGGGACACAGATGGCTACATTGCAATGAGCCTTCCTCTCCACGGACCACAGCAAGAGCTACGTCTGTGTAGACATCTATGCTTCTGGTTACCTTAATCTGACCACAAATGTTCTGACACTTGGAAAAAAAATCTTAGAATTTGTTTCAGTACCTTTCCATGATGTTTTTTAATTGACACTTCTTTTCAGAATACTTTGTTTTCAGTGAAACTCCAGTTTCTAACACCTTAAAGTCACTCTGCTGTACAGTATGAAAGCTACAAGGGGATGGGGCTGTAAGATTATAAAAGTATAACATGGATTTCTTAACTACTTACACAACAAACACAGATATCTCTCTGTTTTCCTCCATGTGACTTTAAACAAGTGTGACTATTTGGTACAGCTGATGTCTACAATGCCTTTTTACAGATAGGAACTGCATCCTATGAGTAGCTACTCATAGCCTTATCATCATAAAGTTAATTATAAATTTCATAACTGGAAAAATGTTTTGAAGAAAAAGAGATTTTGTATTAAACCATTAATCCCTGAAAGCATTCAGTAGTTTGCAATTTGTGTGCCCTTACACTGGTGCCAGCGAAGCTACTCACGTGAGTAAGTGTTCATCAAGGTCAATGAGGAATCAAGCCTCACAGTTGGTCAGGCCAAGGAGTGAGTACACAAACATTGTGTTTGGAAACAAGATTTTAAGGCAAGTCAAGAAATTACGGTAAATATAGTCAGGTCTTAAGCTAACACTGGCATATGTCTTGTGCAACAGAGGTACATCAAAGCTTGAGCTACAAAAATGTATTAAGAAAAAAGTAGTATCTTACCAGTGCAACAGCACATCAGACAGCGTAGTTCTGGAAGAGTAACAGCCATTCTAAAATAATTCTTACCCTAATTCTAACCAAACAGGAATGCCTATAGGATTAAATTCAGCAGAATTCGTATTACAGTAAAGATTCATTTGGGCCAGTCTGTAAAAAATAGCTACCTTGCTGGGAAAAAAAAAAAAAATCCCTGAACTTTTTAGATGAGAACAGAAATCTAAAGGCTGTATTTGAATTACATTTGCCCACATTTTGATTGGTCACCCATACTTTCTAAATTAATGACAGAATATTTGCTTTGTATCATGTCCCAAATTTTGCATTTGGACTCCCCCTCAAGGAAGCTGTGCCACACAGGAGAATGGAAAGCAAGAAAAGTTATAAACGCACTGTTAGCCACCAGCAGGAGAAGACTGACAGCTCTATAGTTCACCAGGTTAAAGGAAAAAAAAAGAAAATAGATCATTTGATATGGTCACCAGTAATGAAACGGAAGGACTGAGCACGATGCAAGGAGTGAGTGCGGCTAGGTCAGGTGCACTTCAAACACAAGGAAGCATGACTGAAGTACAACAACCTGAGGGATCCCCTGTGCCAGAAAGGGTTTTGGTGTGATTTTACCAGACCAGTCTCAGGGTATTTCAGTGTCTCCATGCATTTCTGCAGGATGTAGATTGTGGCAAGAAGGAGGTGGTTTCTGTGAAACTACTTTTCCTTAATCCCAGAGAAGCTGAATATTGAGTTCCCTGCAAGTTGCTGTCTTTTCCAGGTTGTTGCTGCAATTTCTGACCTTGCAATAAATACAGTGTCAATGAGTTAAACAGAGAGTGTAACCTGAGGGAAAGAAGAGATTTTCAGCCTCCTCTAGGGAAGGCAGATAGATGGCTGTCTGACACAGGCAGGTCACAGAGTGATTGTAGTGCAGCAGGGAAGGTTTCACAGAAGGAATAAAGCATCTTTCAGTGCTGGGTATGAGAACTGAAGTGTCCAGGCTTGAGGTGGGCATGGGTTAAATTCAGAACATAGGAGAAAATTTCAGTGATGGTTCAAGGATACCGCAGGTAACTGGTGAGTAAGGGCCAGGTGGAACAGCGGTGGAATTATTCTGGAGTTGATTGCTAGCTGGGGGACTAGAAGGGGCAGCTGGAGAGCAGAGAGCTGGATATACCAGAAACTAACCTCTGCCGCTCATCCTGTAGTGTTAAGACAGCTTTTAATTCTGTATGAGAAGATCACAGCAGAGTACAATGTGTTGCTATCCTTTCTCTTAAAAATTGTTACCACCCAAGCTTTTCATATTGCCCTCCTCCTCCTGCTTCCCCATTTCAGTCGCAGTCATCCACATAACAAGCACAAGCTTTGAGATATGACAGGACAGGAATGGGTGTGTAAGCACAGTCTGCTAACTGAAGATCTAATGGTTATTTTTAGGAGCCAGCTATTTGTGCTGCACTGTGCACACAGTACTGGATGTTTCATTTCTATAACAGATCAATTCAATATGCCTTTTGCCGGTCTGATTCATCTGGGCCTTCCAGAGACTGCATTTGTAAAACTCACTATAGCACAGAGAACATTAAATAAATATTGAAGTGGATTATCACTAGCCAAGTTGTTCCAACAGATTTTTTGAGATCTAGCTATATTTAAGGGGAATAATCTACTCCTTATACCAGTCAGGAGTGAAAAATGACAGCATTATGCAGTCACAGTCCGAGAAAAAATGCTGAATTTTATCTCTAAAATCTAGACTTGATTAGATATTCCTTGGCATGTAATCTGACAGGAAAATATTTTCGTGTTACTATAGGGGGAAATGCAAAAATTATGTTCATAAGGAACTTGCAATCCAGTTAATCAAGAGTATTTTTTCTTTCTGTCAAAGATGAACAAAGAGGACAGAAGTACTAGCTGTGCTGACACACAACTCGACTGAGATACTGGAATATTATATAACAATTCTTCTAACTAGAATTAAGAAAGAATGGCAGTAACAAACTTTGAGAGGAGAAAGATATATTGTTAAAGCAAAACTTAGGCCTCAATTTGAACATGGAAATCCTTGGTTATAGACCAACAAACAGGAAAGAGATTTCAACACAATGATCACGTTCCGAGAGTCACACTAACAGACCACTTTGATATTTTTTGTTTGTCCAAACTGCAACCCAGAAAACATTAGCTTACAGTCACAGGCATGATCTGCGTTTTAAACAGGATGAGAAATGTGTGTTCAGGTAATACAGGCCAAGCTTATGAACTGTTGCAATATGACTGACTTCACTGAAGCTTCCATCCCCTTCAGTCTGCATTCCTCTCCTCTGACTATTGAAAAAGGCCCACTCTATACAATTAAGAGTGGATCTGCTCTTTCAAATGTTCATTTTCAGAACTCTATAACTGACTTGCTCTCTGAAAATTCACTGCATTTAATGAGCTGAAAATTAACTCAGTATGAAAAAATAAAGAATTTTGCCCAGCTAAAAACATTCACAGAACACCTCTGATGTAGCACTTTATGTCTCATCTTCCATCCCCATCCTGCTATTCTTATTTACCTAAGGAGCCACTGTGTAAAGGAAAAAACATTTATGAAATATATTACCAAACCAGAACTCACCTCCCCTTTAATTCTGTCACTGTTGTGGTAGTTGGGGTCACTGCTGGAAATTGTATTTAATCTGTGCTCCAGTCTAAAGGGTCTGTCATCATGACTGCATTCCTGTTCCTTTATGGTCTGCTAAAACACAAAACAATCTTAATCCCCGTGTTAGTCCTGTTAAGAGCAAAGCATCAGAACAGCTGACAAACCATCTCCCTGCAGGCTGGCACTTAGTAAACTGAATGGTACACTTAGAGAGCTTTAAAGGAGAATATGGAAGAAACTTTACATAATCGCACTCACTTCCTTAAAAATCACCATTTGTACATGTTTTCACAACAACAAAGCCTGTGGCAGCCCACCTCTTCAGGCAGCATGGAAGATGCCAGAGGGGAAAGAAGAGAGTGACTAGGTAGTCAAGTAGAAGATGGGTCAGGCATGATAGTTTTGGGGCCAGGAGCCTCAGCACGGTTGCTTATAGCTTAGCCGCATAGGGAAGGATCAGATGGCCTGCCAAAGGAGGAGACAATCAGACCTTGCGCTGATGTGATGGGGAGGATCTTCCTGCTGCAGAGGGAAGGGACTGTGGGAAGGAGTGAGGAGACAAGCAATGGGCGTGCTCCCCCGAGTATAGGCATTGCCCAAAGCTGCGCTGTGGTGGCACAGAGCTGCAATTCTGCTCTGCCACAGGGTGGTTCCTTCCCTTCCCAATCTGCAGGAGCAACCTGCCAGGAGAGGCCCTCTCCCAAGGAGGTAATGTCTGTGCAGGAACGTGTATGCCAGGCACTGATATGGAGTGCTCCTTTGTCTTGTTAAATAGTCCTT
Organism: Rhynochetos jubatus; assembly: GCA_027574665.1. Taxonomy (NCBI): domain Eukaryota; kingdom Metazoa; phylum Chordata; class Aves; order Eurypygiformes; family Rhynochetidae; genus Rhynochetos; species Rhynochetos jubatus. Next base: position 19,643,365 of record CM050652.1, read on the forward strand.
TCTCAATCTCCCCATCTTGTTCTGGAAAATTATAGTTCTTTTCTCTGATTATACCTTTCTTGTCTCTTTCACTGTGCTCAAAGCTGTCTTGATGGCAGTAGCTCAAGTGCGTGTGTCACTCATTTCTGCAGGCAAAATAACCTCTCTTCCTTGTCAGCTGCTTTTCCTGCCTGCGCTGTGCAAGGTTTCCATCGCTGTATTATTTAATTCCAGCTATTTTCCAGCTAAATTTTTATCTATGCTTATAAGAATGTAAATGCTTATTACACACTGATCACAGAATTTGGTAACGACCCTTAGGCTATTACAGCGACAGAAGTACCGGAGTGGTAGTGAGAATATATTAGAGATGTTTGACTGGTAAACATGCAGTTTCATTACTGTCAATTTCCTACATTTGGCAAATGTGCAACATTTATTTCACCCTTCCATAATCATAAAATGAGTATTAATGAATCAGAATAGTTTGCAGTACTTAATTGGCATTTAAGAGTGTTCCCTGTCTCTTTTACTTTGCACACTGCACAGTTACTTTGTATTTTTATGTTGATTTCTAAGGGTCTGTACTGTAACTTTGTACTTCAGTGAATTCAAGAAAGCACTAAAAAGGGGGATATTCACAGACATTTCTTGCTCCTGCACAAGTAAACTTCAGCCTTGTGCCAGCTATTGAGAAATTCTGTCTTCCATCTTCTTTTCATAATCCATTGCACTTGAAAACAGTAAACAATTCTAAATTATTACAGTCATGGAGAGAGAATTCAAGATATTAGTAGAGAAGTGATCCCTTTGGTAGGAAGTCCTTAACATCAAGAATGAGGTGAGCAGTATGGACATACAAGTTATATTCAGAGATTTGTCTGGATGGCCTAAATTCCTTGAAAGGCTCAGGTGTTACATTCCCTGTTTTTCAGGGCTTTTCTAGTGTTGATGTGTTCAATTCTTGACAAAGAACTAAACTCTAGGTGCTATCAGGCAACTGGCAGTTGAAAGGGGACTTTGCTGGTTCAAGTTATAATAAAGCAAGCTACCAAAAGGACAGATCATTTGAGACAAGCCAAGAAGGAATCAGAATATTCTACTTACTAACGAACTCAGGGCATAAAGATCATCATTGAATTTGTCAGGAATGCTATGGCCTCAGTGGTCTGGTAGTGTCTGTGGAGCAGCTGTGCTAATTGACTTGTTGATGTGTGGTCCCAGATTCCCCAGCCCCCCCTGCACCTGAGACTATGTGCAGTGCTAAGAATCTCACTCAGAGCACTTTACCCTGCAAGGAGAATGGACTTTATCAGCAAGGCATAGGGTGAGGATTAAACGCAAAAGCACAGTACTCTAAGAGGCAGCTATTGAAACAGAGTGTGCTTTTTGGTAGCACAGTAATGATAGAGCCAAGAAATTAAGATTCAAATCTAGACTGAGCTTATTCAAAGGCAATCCTTGTTGAACCAAAATGGAAATCTATTAACAGAGCAACTTCTTCCCTGGCTAACTATTTCAGAGTGTCCTGATGTCTTATGAAAAGTGCTTCGTAACCAGAAGGCAAGAGCAGGGATTTACCACTCCTGACGGAAAAAGCCAACAGACTGAACGCTGAAAAGGCAGAGCAGCCTTTCCAGCCATAATTGTGATGCTGGCTTCACATGGTTTCGAGCATTTCCTTCAAATTCTCTGCATTTCATTTTCACTGTTCCTCAAGGGATAATATTTACTAAACATTATGTTCTGTTTCTCTCCATTTCAAGCACTACTTTATTTACAGGTTGAGAATACTTCAGATTATTAAACAGACAGAAAGCAGAGGAGTCTGTCCTTTGCTCTTTGTAAAGTGTTTGTAAGTGCAGTATTTAACAGTGGAGATGTTATTTAGACAGTGGGGATTACTTCAGTTGCAAAGAATTGCACTCGGTTTATTGCCAAAGTTTGTGTTGATCTTTGAAACGAAAGACATCAACACATGTTGAATGATATGAAACATGGCATTTTTACAGATTTTAGAATGTTGCAAAAAAGACATTAGAATTCAAAGTAAACAAATACTTCAGCATAAACCAAATGAAGAAATATAAAATATTATTTCACAGTTCAGAGAGCTGTATTCAATAACTGCTTCCAAAAAAATTGGCTTAGATGAAAATATAGAAACAAGAGGAGTGGAAAAGAGAAAGATATCAATAAACAAAGGCACAAATAGATAGCGACAGGTGTGAATTTTTATGGTGGTGAGCAGACTGAAAGGAGCCAATGAAGAGAAACACAGTATGAGAGTAAGTAGATAATACTGTGCTGCACTCCCTGAAATCCAAAAGCCTTTAAACATTTTATTGCAGATTCTATCCTCAGCCATAGCCTTATCCAAAATTTGGTGTATACCAAATTACAGTAAATAACTTCAGGGACCTATTAATGAGACCATGTTTCTGAAGCTTTTAAATCACAAACCCTTTCTTAATGCCAGGAATTCCTTTCATATTCTAATTCTGTGTTTCACAGTTAGGAGTACTGGATGTAGGAAAAAGACTCATTGCTCTTAGGTTTTTAGAATAGATTATTTCAGATGGAAGGGACCTGACAAAAGTTAAAGCATGTTGTTAAGGGCATTGTCCAAATGCCTCTTAAACACTGAGGCTTGGGGCATCGACCACCTCTCCAGGAAGCCTGTTCCAATGTTTTAACACCCTCTTGCTAAGGAAATGGTTCCTAATGTCCAGTCTAAACCTCCCCTGGTGCAGCTTTGAACCATTCCCACATGTCCTGTCACTGGATAACAGGGAGAAAAAATCAGCACCTCCCTCTCCACTTGCCCTCCACAGGAAGCCGCCGAGAACAATGAGGTCTCCTCTCAGCCTCCTTTTCTAGTAAATCCCATACTTCACATTTTGATTCTACAATGCAAATGTCCAAGACTAATTAAAGTTTGTAGTTGGTTTTATAGTTGCAGTAGCAGCTTAGTACCTGCAAAATTAGATTTGGACTTTTACGTAAGGCCACCAACATTTAAAACCTAAACTCACCAGCCTTAATTTGGGACCACGTGCCATGAGGTCACTAATTCAAATCAAAATCACCAGATTGCCACAGTAGGATCCTTCTTGATAAAACTGTTTCAAAGTATGACCACACCAATGCAGCAGCACATTTGTGTTGTTGATGATCTAGATGTCCCTGAAATACTATGACTGAATCTTTGACAGGAAATGAAAGCCAGTTTATGCAGCCTAGTATGAAATTCTAGGGTCCTAGAAACCTGGTTTCAACTGTTGCCTTTAGCAATGCCGCATATACCACAATATTCAGGTAGGTAAAGGTAGAACATACTTGCTGTCATCATTCTAATTCAAATGTTATAGCAGTCACATTCCGTAAATGAAAACATCTGAGTGTGAAAACCTGTCTAAAATGTTCTTAATGGAGCTCACTTATGCTTGCCTGGGAACAAGAATATCCTGCAATTACTGCTTGGATAAACTGAAGTTTACAGTTAAAGCTAAACCCTCTAAGACTTAGCTTTCGTAAACTCATGCAAAAATGCCTGATTTTTACATGTCTGTGCCTCTTCACGGAATCCAGAGCCCAGAGCCCAGTGTCCATATTAAAATCTCTGCTCAAGGTACTGAGAAGGGTAGGAATGGCTATTTGAACTGGCTATTTATACAGCTACCTGTAAGGCTATTTGAAGTAGCTACTGCAACGAGCAGGATCCACTTAGAGCCAGCCAGGAGGAAACAATGAGCACACAGATGTGTACGAAACGCTGTTACCTTTCATGCTTTAGATGCTAGGTCAGGGCTTCACAAAAGAATCTTTTTCCCTCGTGCACTCCACCCACAGTGCTTTTCTGGAAGGGATGTCCCACATTCTTTTTTTTCAAAAGAATGCCACAAAGGTAATTCTTTTAATTTTACAGACATCCAGAGAGAGAATTGCTACGTGTCGTTACACAACAGCTTGATTGTTTGAAAGTTCATCCATGCTCCGGTGTGTTAAGTTCAGTTTCCTTTTCAACCTAAGGGGATTCAAACTAGTGTGCTATTCCCCAAAGAATTTCAGGAAGAACTGAAAGCTGTAATAATCTTGTGAGTAACGTGCAGAATGTGGTTCAAAATTTTACAGGGCAAAGCTTACGAAATCTTATAGCAGAAGTACCACTGTGTAAAACTGAACTGAATATATTTAGTTTCGACATCACAACAGGATCAACAAAGACCAAAAGATGTGCTGCCATTGTGCTCTACTTCAGAGAAGAAAGCTGTGTAAAAATGGAGGTGTCCTAAAATCCAACCAGAAGACATAGCTAAGAGAATTAAACCCTTCCCAGCAGCATGGAAATTTTTGAAGGATATCACCGTGCAAACACAGCAGCAGTGCATATCACCTACTAAACAGGATTTGAAGAAGGAAAAAATAAAGTCAGCATATCTATTCAGCAAAGATAGTATTAGAAACCAGAAAGTATTTTTCAAAATGTGGTTGTACACAAATAAAGAAAATGAAAAGCCTCATAAATTTTGACAGTTTAGATATAAAAAGTACAACTATGCAGGCCAAGAAAGAGTTTGAGGAGAAAGCAGCAAGAAGAATGAAAACTAAAAATAGTGCTTTCATCTAAAACCAAAGCAGCATAAAGCCCTCCAGAGAGTCTTGTAGAACAGCAAGAAGGGTTGTTTCCTGGCTCAGGAAGGGCCAGCGGCTCCCTGGGGCCAGGCATCTGGAGCAAGGGGGGGATCTATCAGGGCAGGACCCTCACCCCCACCCAGTGAGCAGAGCAGGTTTGGGCAAGTGAAGGGGCCAAGAGTATGATTAGCAGCCTGGGTCAGCTCACTGAGAACAAGGCCATTGAGAGGAGCTTTTTAGAACTAGCGAACAACTAGATAAATATAGTCTCCTGGGGAAGAGCCAAGGTTTTCTGTAAGAGGAAGTCAATCCTTACAAACACATCCAGTTACATATACCCAGTTGATTTAAGCTGCTTAAGTTTTCAGTAGTTTCTTAACAGTCCTTCACCAAAGGATGATGTTTTAAGTGACTCCCTGAAAACATTATCTCAGTGCTTGGTAGCAGCCAAAAAATCAAACCAAATATTACAATTTGGAAAGAGATGAAGAACACTTCAGGAACACAAAAGAGAAAAATGTCATCAGCATGGATTCATGAATGGGAAGTGATGCTTGACCAACTATATAAACTTCTATGATGAAATGATTGGCTTGGTAGATAATGTCTACCTTGACTTCAGTAAGGCTTTTTACACTGTCACCCATAACGTCGTCATAGAGAAGCTGTTGAAGAATGAGTTGTATGAGCAGACAAGTAGATTGAAAATTGTCTGAATGAGCCACTGATCACCAGACCCAGAGTGGAGTCAGCAGTGGCACAAAGTCTAGTTGGAGGCAAGTATCAAGCAGTGCACCTCAAGGGGTCAATACTGGGCCCAGTCCAGTTTAACATCTTCACTAATGATCTGGATGATGGGGCAGGGTGTACCCTCTACAAGTTTAATGATGGCACCAAACTGAGAGGAGTGGCTGATACACCAGAGGATCTTGCTGTCATTCAGAGGGACCTAAACAGCCTGGCAAAGTGGGCTGACAGGAACCTCATGAAGTTCAACAAGGAGAAGTGTGAAGTCCTTCACCTGGGGAGAAACAACCCTATGCACCAATATATGTCGAGGGCCAGCAAACTGGAAAGCATCTTGGCAGAGAAGGACCCAGGCTTCCTGCTGGACACCTGCTTGAAAATGAGCCAGCAATGTGTCCTTGCTGCAAAGAAAGGCTGCATGAGGAGTGTTCAGAGGTGATCCTGCCCCTTTATTCGGTGCTCCTGAGGCCACACCTGGAGTACTGTGTCCAGTTCTGGGCTTCCCAGTATGAGAGAGACATGGACATATTGGAGAGAGTCCAACAAAGGGCCACAAAGGTGAAAGGACTGGAGTGTGCTTTCTCTGTTTAGTCTAGTGAAGAGAAAGCTCAGAGGGGATCTTATCAATGTATATAAATACCTGGAGGGGGAGTGCAAAGAAGGCAGAGCCAGGCCCATCTCAGTGGTGCCCAGTGACAGGACCAGAGGCAATGGGCACAGACTGAAACACAGGAGGTTCTGCTTGAACATCAGGAAACACTTTTTCACTGTGAGGGTGACTGAGCACCGGTACAGGTTGCCCAGGGAGGTTGTGGAGTCTCCATCCTTGGAGATATTCAGAAGCTGTCTGGGTATGGGCCTGGGCAACCAGCTCTAAGCAATTCTGCTGGCGCTGGAGGACTCACCAGATGACGTCCAGAGGTCCCCACCAACATCAACCATTCTGTGATTCTATAATTCTATGCACAAATACAAAATATCATTAGGCTGTTTCACAAATCTGTGGTATGGTTCACACACTGACTTTGGTGTGCATTCTGATCCCCTCCTCTCAGAGAGATACACAGACATACCCAACACGTTCATGAAGTGAAAGTTAGTAAGTCAATAGACGGAAAATCACTTTTTATAGTAAGATTTCATGCAGAGGCGGGGTATGTTTGCAAGGACTAAAGAAATGCATACAGTTTAATTATGCTGGCTGTAAATGCAATGCATAGGGTGTAGAGACAGGAGCAGAACAATCAGGATTGTCAGCTTGAGGAGATGCTCTTTTTTACCAAGTTCTTCATCTAGTAGACTGAACACTTACCATCACTGCATTTTTTGTGTCTGAAGGGGCTGAGATCTTCTACAACAGTAACCACTTCTAAAAAGTGAAAAGCTGTCTCCTCCTTCAGCTATGATCTTCCTTCTGCCACACCATCCTCATTATCATATATGGTGTCTAAGTATTAAACTTGTTTTCAAGTCCCTATATCCATCTCCCCTCAAATACATTCATTCTTAAGAGAAAATATACTTTGTTATCATCCCTTTCAGCTGTGAGGTTACATGCCCCATGGAGATCCTTCAGTTTCAACATGCTCCCTCCTTCTAAACAGTCACATTTTCATTGCTGTCACCTGCTTACTCGCATAAATCAGGGTTGATCAAATCAATCAAGGTTGGAGGATGCTAAACCCATGTACTGACAACATTAACAGTCATAGTATTAAACAGTTGGCAACAGAGCTCTGAAACAATGGATAGGGAAGTAAAGAACAGAAGGATGTTATTTTAGAAGGATTCTCAAAGGTATGCTCGGCTCCCACATGAGCAGACAATTCCATATGAAAAATGGGTTAGGCTGAGACCCTTCAACCTGCCTAAGAGTTTGCTTACACAGATGTAATAAAATCAGGAGTGCCATAGATAAGGTGGATAGGGATCAACAATTCATTGCCTCTCCCAGCAAAAGAATTATGGGCCATCATATGAAGCTAGCAGGAATCAAATTCAGAACAAACAGAAGTAAATGGTTGTTCTCCGAATGGGTATCAGAGCAGTGGGACTGCGTGCCAAAATCTATGCTAAGTGCAAGAAATGTACATAGATTCAAGGAGAGGATGGACAAGAACTTGAAAGAAAGATCAGCTGAAAAGATAGTAAACAGACAAATCACATCAGGCTCATGAATTACTCTGACCTAAACATAGCTGAACTCTTGAAAGCATTTCAGGGAAATAGCATATGTGCCTGTCCAGTTATTTTTTCCTTAGGCATCCTGTCCTGCAAGGAATTGATTCCTTTGTTTTACAGGTAGTCTGAAAACAATGCCGCTACAGGGGAAAGCTGAGCAAAAATTAGGTCTTTCTTCTCCAAGTCTCCAAGTCTCCAAGAAAAGTGTTGCCTGGTGAGTAACTGGAACTCCTGGTTTATTTCTATGTGAAAATCTTTTTTAAAGTCTGTTTGAACCTTAAAACCACCCATAGTCCACCATTCATGCCAATGAAAAGGCCGCCTGGAAAGAAGAGGGAAAGACAAAAAAAGCAATTAACACTTAAGTAAACAAAATGCTACTGCTTTACAAAATATGGTTTTGTTACCACAGTCACTAGTACTTTAATATACATAATGGTTAGGGCCAGAGTTATCTGACTGTAGATGCCAGCAGACATGAAGAACCATTAGAAACTGACCATTATTTCACTAACAATGTTTTGATGTATCATGTGTCAGTGGACCACAGACTTCACATCAGAGACACCACAGCCTCACCAGACATAGAAGTTAAATAGTTCAGACTTATAAAACCTGATGCATGGAACAAAATTAAGCATAAGACAAAATTAAAAAAAAAAAAAAAAAAAAAAAAAAGCAGCCTATAAACACCAGATTACATTGTTATGTATGTATACTTATCTCCTCTGAGACATCTTGTAACTAGTGACAGCTACTTTAGTGGGAAGGGGAACCATTCATTTATGTGTGCTTGCTTTACAAGTTCACACAGAGATACTGCTAGCTAGAACTACTTTACAGGAAATTGTGCAACTTGCACCATCACTTAGTCATTTAAATTTAGGCAATGTTGTTGTGCAGTATATGTCCTCTTAGACCGAGTCTTTACAAACTGCTGTGCTTGGTAGGATTCTCCTGATTGAATCAGAGTGACACCTGGCACGCAGCAGATTTTTTTACACCACTTACTGACAGCAAAATGTACCAGATAATCCCTTTAACCCCATCTGAAACAGTCTGCAGTTCTACACAGACGTACAAACCTGTTTCTGCATGTACACCACCGAAAGCATCACAGATTAACTACTGGTGAACAAACATACTATACTGAGGTCTGCTACTATTTTGATTACCCATACTAGGCACATTTTCCAAAAGATACCTGAAGTTACATCAGCATTTTAGTAACACAGTGTAATGACCTCACTACCATGTAGAGGAAATAGCATAAAGGAGGGACCACTGAAGTCAGTTGTTACCATGAAGTAGTAACTGTGTGTCTACTTCCAAGACAGTGGACATACAAACCCAGCAGTCTCAATTACGCTCCTAATTCCTTACCAGCTTCTAGTATTCTCCACAGATGAAACACATGGAATTAGGCATCTCAACATTCACATTTCCTCTGTCATCAACACTGAGACACAGCCATTCATTCCACCATAAAATGTGGGGAACAGCTTGCTGTACCCCTAACTTGCAGACAGTTAGCAGTGTGCTCTGAGGAGAGACGAGCCACGTCCTGCAGGGAGAAACCTCTAGTGCCACACCTCTGAGCAAAAAGCCGGAGGGGGGACAGGTGGAAGGGCAGCAAACTGGCCATTGAAACGAATAGGAGTTCTCTAGTTATCTGGCCTTCCAAGCTGTGCAGGAGTAACAGCATTACCGAAGGTACCTGGGGATAGAAACTACCGCTGAGTTTTAACTACATGGTCACTTCATGCCCTGAAGGAAGATTTTTCTCTTCTACTGGGTTTCATTCCAGAAACAGAAAAACAGGTGGCCATCTTTTGCTGACATCCCTATATTTCTGACAACAGCAAATTTATTCCTCACTAAATTTAACTGTTTTTCCACTGAACTTCAAAGTGCAACTATATTCCTCCATTATTTATTACTAGTCTGTTAACGTATTAAGGCCATCGAATTTCAAAATGCCACGAAGCGGTCCAAACAATAAAATCCAGGGTAATATTTCTAGAATTATTAAAATTGAACTTTAAAACCTAAGAAGTGTTGTCAGGAACAATATACGGCTGATGAGAATTTTCCTGACTAAAGGTAAATTGCGCAAGTTTATTAGTTGCCGTGTAAAAATTTAATGGAGTAACTATCCATAGGTCAAGTGTTGTAAGAACAAAGTATGACATGGATGAGGAATAATGAATACTTACCAAATGTAAAACATAAAGCTATATTTTAGCTTGTATTTATGCATGCATTTAGCTTTCATTGAGTTCAATAACCTCTTCAAAAAATTCCAGTGATGGTAAATTCCAGTATGAAACCCCCAATTACTGATTTGCAAAATGTTATTATAATATCATTCCTAAAGAAAATTTCATGTATAACCAACGTAGAGGTAAATTCGGAAATAACATAAAAACAATATAAATGTTATCTGTTCCAACATGAACAGCGCATCCCCACTCTCTGGGCAAATTTACATACTTCCCATATGGAGGGTGACAGACAACATTTTAATGATGAATAATCAAGTTAATCAAGTTAAATCTAAAGGTCATTTCTTACATTTATTCATTATGAAAGGGAAAATATCACATTAACCAAACTGAGAAACAGTGAAAAGGTTACATTTTTCGAATCGTGATAAAAATATCTCAGATCCTATAAAACTTTTTACCTTTCAGGTACCAGCATGGTTACATGTGCATACCCAGGTCAGGCTCCCTTTATGTGCCCCCCTAACTCTCTTCTTCACTTGTGTTTGAAGAAGTCTACACTTCAGCAATATTTGGATAGAGAAAAAAAATCCTACTGGATGCTGGATCAGATATTATTAAAGATGATTCCCCCCAGGGAATCTTTTAAAGTTTAAATTTTAATTCTGAGAATTGCCTTTGTGCATCACAGAAAGTGACAAAGAAAGACCAGTTCACCAAATCAAACCAGGAGAGGCCTCCTAAACTGTACATCTGGTGGAGGACAGCGGAGTGTGTGGCCTTCTCAGGCTGCTCAGGGAAGTGGTGGAGGTGTTCAAGGAACATGTAGACGTGGCGCTTGAGGACACAGTCTAGTGGGTATGGTAGTGTTGGGTTGATGGTTGGACTAGATGATCTTACAGGTCTTTTCCAACCTTAGCGATTCTGCGATTCTCTCACAAAAGCTTCTGCCACAAGGTCCCCTGAAGTGCATAACTGGCTGTTCGCAAAGCTGTTCAGGGCATCCATCACACTATACCACAGGGAGAGATGTAGCAGTGAAAACAACTGCCCACATCAGCAGGCTTGTGAAATCTCAGTCTTACTGTAAGGATGCTGTGAGAGCTGGTGGTTCCCTGGGGTTGGGGCGACAAGGTCACTGGGGGCTCCTCGGGAGAGCTGGGCAAACAGGGCCTGGCAGCCAGGGGCCATCCCATAGCCAGCCCAGAGCAGGGCAGCCAGGGGCGCAGAGTCAGCCCCAGCCCTGCACATCAAACACCTCCCTGGGCATGGGCCAAGACCATGCCAGGATGTTGGCCTGCCTGTGGGCCCATCTTAGCAGGACCGATGGCCACATGGCTGCAGGGTGTCAGGAGCTGTAGCTCAGGTGGGCCCAGGTGAGAGCCTCAGTTGAAACTAGCTCCCCTGGGCCAGGGATTGGCCCTGACCATGGCAACATCGCAGCACCTAGGGGCCTCTCCCCACTTCACCCATGGTGCTCTCTTGGCCCTGGGCCCGGGGGACTAAACGCCCAGGACTGAGCATGCTCTCAGGCCCCTTACACTTATTACTGGCTAAACTTGCCAGCTTTTAACATCGAAGAGCACATCTTTAAGAAAACATATTTCAGTATGTTTTCTGTATTTTTCATAGGCACACCTGCAAAGCAGGAGCTGGTTTAGGTGAGTGCTAACAATTTTCAGTACCACCAGCCTTTCTGAGTCAAGGAAACAGTCGTTGCAGTAAAACTGCTAAGAAATGAAACATTGGTCTAGGTTTCTTGAGGTAATAAAGTGCCAGCCTGGCTCTCAGAGCACTTTCTCTTGGACTGACTGTTCCCTCTCATCTGGTCCAATCCTTCCCTCACTGTCTGTTTCATTGTGCTCCCTTGGGGCTCAACATTATTTTCTTCCCTGACAATGTCTATCTTCCCTGAAAATCCTCGCCGTTACAATTCAGGGTGAAATAAAGCCAAGTGTACTTGAAAACAAAGATAACAAATATCACAAATAAATAACATCCAAAGAAGTGATGCATTAATATTGCTGCCAGAATTGCCAGACGACAGGTTTCTGAGCCTGTTTCATGGTAGCACCATGACACAATAACCATTGTTCCTGCTTTAGCTTGGAATGCACTCGGGATCAGAGACCTGCACAAGTAAACAAAACAGTGCCAGAGCCTGGGCACGGTCCTACGATTATCTTAAATGTTAACACGGCCTCTGCATCGCTTATGCCAACTAGCGCTCTCCCAGGCGTTCCTGGCACCAGACCATTTCCAACAGGCAGTTTAGCTTTAGCCGCCCATCTGGAGAACACTGCCATGGAATAATTGTAGCCCTTCTCTTCAGCTTCAGTGCCACAAGTCAGGCAGTGGAGATACTCTGTGGTACTCTGACTTATGAAAGGATCTCATACATAAGATCGCCATTCAAGCTCTCCGAATGCACACTTACCTTAAACTCTAAGCATGAGCAGCTCAAAGGTGCTGCAAAATTTCTTTATGACATAGGTATTTAGCAACACAAGTGTCCACACCTGCCCAGGTTCAGAGCATGAAATTCGCCCAGTGGTCCATGTTTCACATTCTCCTGCCATGGTGCTCCTGTCTCACACACTGCCATAGCAGGGCTTTGTAGGTAATACTTGTTCAACCTTTAATAGCTATACCCTCACTTCTCTTTCTTTTCTCATTCTTTTGCTGTTATACTCTCCCACCTGTGACATGACTCAGAACAATCCTGAGTTCTTCAGACATTCCATTTCTGCTTATTCTTGTAAATCTCCTATTGAGTAATTGTCTCACTCTTTCCAAATATGTACACAAAGCTGTTCTTACCAGAAATCTAAGCAGACCTCAGGCAGACTCCTCACTCCATCTTAAGTCTCTTACTGAACTGCTGCAAACACCTCTTCCCACTTCGCCGCTGTATTTTGTACTATGAAACATTTTTCTGTTTGTTCATTAAACTCTAACTGCCAAATTCCCAAATGCCATGTTAAAAAATATCACTACATTTCCACCACGAAGGCATTGTTCTGAGCAGCTACGGGCTCGCTTTTCTCCCAGTGAGATCAACTCAACACTTTCCATGGAATTCAGTCGTAAAAAGACTGACCTCAGTGAAAAATAATCTAGAATAATATGAAAGTGTAATATAGCAGAATAATCCCTTGTCATTGCTGTTGACATCTTCATTATCTACACTGATCTGCTGCATATCTTTTTAGGCTTTATTTCATTTCTTCCAGCATTCCTGACAAATGAACACATCATCTGACAAATCAGAGCATGGGAAATAAACACACTTGATATGTACAACTATTTCAAAGCAGAAGAAAAAGATGAGATACACACTCAAGTACTCTTCAGACAGTGTATTTCTCCCAGCTTATTTGTTTTGACATTAACTGTACAAATAACGTCTTCTAAGCCTGAGCAAGCAAACCTCTATTAACAGCATAACAGATAATGTTAGGAAGTCTAAGGAACATCTGAGATGATCTAGCTTGTTGTCTGTTCTGCTGTATTATTTTTTAAAATGTTTGGCAAAGAAACTTACTATATAGATCCAAAAATGTGTCACTAAATATGTTGATCAACTTGTTCGCATCAGTGGTTTCAATCATTTTTCATCTGTGGGTGGCATTTGAAGGTTTCAGTTTGAGGAATGTTAAACTCTAGTATGGTACCCCTCTCCATCAAAACTTACATACTAGTAGCTAGAAAAGTCAGTCACATCCTTCAGTGAAACAACCTGTAACAGAATCATGCTGGGGTCTTTTCTAGAGCAAGTGATGAGCAAAGGCAAACAACCACATATTTAAAACCCATGACAGGCAAGAGAACAAGACAAAAGGCACATTTTTGCTACAGTTTGAAGCATGCAATACTGACAATTTTTCTGAAGGGGATTGAATTTTTCATGGAATAGGGAGATTTAGAATACACGACAATTTCTCTTGATAACAAATATTGATAAGCTTCTGTGTTCTGAGATCAAGCAAGTCTCTCTACTAATAATAAACGGAATATAGGAAAAAGAAATTTTCAAGAAATACATTGACAAGTGCAAATTGGATGTCTGTTGTGGTCCATCCTGAAAACTCTTCCTTATGCTGCTAACTGCAATTCTCTACTCAAGAATTTTCCACGAGAGGGCCCTATGTTCTTCAAAGAACATCCAACATAAATGTTGGCACTACAGCTTTACTACAGTTACACGTGTAAATATTGACTAGAAATAAGTAAATAGAAACAAGAAATAAAATGCCTACTGTGGACACTGTGTTGTATTGCAAATGGAAGTCCTGGGATTGGAAAAATGGTTGTTTAAAAATATATTGCAGAGTGGTATCTCAATCTTTTAATCAATAAATGCATCTCAAAGTGGAATCCTCCCAGGCTGATGACTTTATAAAATGACCATGAGCCACGATTGTGATACACTGGAATGTAATGTATTAACTGATGAATTACAGGAAGCTGCTTAAAAGAAACGCTGTAGGAGGAGTCACATTCCAGGCTAACATTAACCAACTTTTTTTTTCAGGAAATAATCTCTAATTTCACAAAAGAGAAACTTTCACAGCCTATGAATAGTGTTTTCTATTTCTTTTCACAATCTTACAGCTACTCTGTCTCAAGGTCATGGAAAATTAAATTTAGACTCTGACAATCCCATCACTTTATAAAACTAGTCAGCTATGACAGCACTAAGCATCAGCCCCAAAAAAGCCTCAGCTGCTCAGCGGCTATTGTGTGATATTCGGTACCTGCAGTAGATGAAGTGCAGCAAACAGGGATCTGTCTTTCCGTGTGTGCTTAGGGTATAAACAAACAAACCAAAGGGTTATATTTTTTCACAAAGTCCGCTTCCTTTTTCATTCATTTTCATGTACTTACCAATGTTCCAAACCTCACAGCATTATTTTTGTTACCAGAAAGCTATAATGATTGTCAGTTAAAGCAGCTAATCTGGACCATTGCAGTTTTGTGAGTTAAGGTCAACTACTGCTTTACATGGTCAAAATATTTATTAACCCCAAACAAATACTAAGTTAAAAATATAAAATTTACCTTGAACATATGTAAAATTGGGAGAAGAAATTGCATCAGGCAGTTATTGTAATATTAAGACAAGATAAAATGTGGAAAACACGTTTGGTACTGCTACTTGATTTAGAGGAGACCTACTGAAAGTGTATATTCTTTTTACATAGCTGGGGATAAATCGTCTATGTGTTGCAGGAGACCCGAAGCACTGACGTCTAATGCACATTAATATGACAAAGTTTTAGCACACTGAGCTACAATATACACTGCAGAATCAAATGTATCTGGTGGATGACTTATCAGATGTCTTGAATATTAGCGGCTGGTTTGAATCTGTGGTTAACTCCATCTGCTGTAGGTATTAGTGACTCCATTTCTGACTGGCAGATTTCAGAAATTCATTTATTTACTCACTGCCACGTTGTAAATAACGGAAAGAACATAGGAAAGACACTTGGGTATCATTGCTGACAGCTCCACAACAGCACCTGGTCAACGTGAAGTAATGAGGGGTTGATTATGCCATGTAAAGCTCATCTCCACACGTATGAAGGAGCGGTTGGAGGAACACCAACACCACCCTTCACCTTCTACTTCCAGACCTATTACAGGAGACATCAGCCCACCAAAGGCCCATTTCTACAAACTTGGAAGAGCACAGGGGCATGAGAGCAGGGGGGAGCCCAAATACCCTACTTAGAGAAACCTGCTCTGCCTCCCTCCAGGGCTGTCCCAGGAGAGTTTCAGCCCCATGGGTCATGAGGTGTCACCATGATCCAGTGGAAGGTGCTTTCCCATGTTATGGGATAGCAGGGAAGAGCATTTTGAGATTGTACAAGAGTTATTATGGGATGTTTGAGGGACGAACCAAAGGTAGAGAAAGAGAGGGATCTAAATGGTTTGGGTATGAACAAGCACAGGAATATAGAGGGATAAAGGGATAAACCAGACTAGTCACACATAAGTAGGTTCTCATCAGTAAGCCCATCTGGCCATGCCCTGCACTTGGTCAGCAGTCTGTGCTGTCTTCTCATTAAACTCCATTTCTAGGAGTTTTCCTGAGTGAAGGGGCTCTTCTGATGGTGCTTGAGTGTATGAAGACCTGAGTGTCAGCAGCTGGAGCCGGGTATGTACACCAGAGTGTGATCACTAGCAAATATCAAGCTGGGCTGTCCAGAGTAGGGAAATTACCTGGGAGCCAGGAGGGTGAATGTGTCACTCAGAAAGAGGCAAGAGTTCAGTACTGGCAGGAGCAGGGTTCGTCCAGGCCAACTGCTTGGGACACAGGGGCTTGGGGTGTCAACTAGGAGACCCATTTGTACATGTGCGTTTGTGAGTGGGACAACTGGACAGAGCAGGATCCAGGAACCAGGTAGTCACTGTGCATATTGTACCTATACATTGTACATATATATACTTATATTTCCTGCTGATCAGCCACAGAGGGGACGAGGATGAGGCTTTTAGTGTTGTTTGATGTTTGTCTGAGTGCTCAGTGTTTTCAGTCTGGGTTGGCCTGTGTGGACAGTCGTATGCACGTGTGTAAGTGCTCTAAGTACTGTGTGCACACGTGTGCCATTGGGAATACATGCTCAGCCTCACTACTGGTTGGACCTGGGGAAATGGAGCTGCAGCAGCCTTGCCTCTTCCAGACTGCAGGATTCATCAGCCCCTACCAGTCCTAAAACCAAAACGATTGGAAATACAAATCTGTGATGTCATCTAATCTTTTAAATTGGATAACACCACAGAATAAATCAGAGAATGTACACCTGTAGACTATTCTAATATCAGGATTTCAGAAAAAATCTAACAGACATGGAAAAGATAAGACACAAATAGTGAAACTGGCTGTCTGATGGAAAGGCTTAAACAGGAGAAAAGCTAAAATCCAAGAGGATTTTCACCAACAAAAGTTACAAATCTACTGCATTCAGACATGGGTGCAAATTAACTAGAAGGAACTTCATAAAGGTATGAAAGTAAGGTTGGCTTTGTTGATATCCTTCCTTATTTTGAGAAAAAAGGGATTTTCAGTTAAACTAAAACCATATCTAAAAGCAGTAAATGAAAATGCTTTGTTACAGTGTGCATAATTCAGCAGTGGTACTCACTGTCAAAAATCAATAGTCGCAGAAGGCAGATGGCTAGAGATGCATATTGGCTCAGTAAAATGCTAGAAAGTTTCAATTTGATATGAAAACTGAAAATATTCATGCTTGTGAATATTAAGTAGGATAAAATAGTAGGATTTCAAGTCTTCGTTCCTCAGGGCATAAAACAATGACTAATTAAATATTATACGAAGAGAATGTCCTTCTAAATGTAAGATTTTATAGTAGTTTATAGTATTTCTTGTATCTTGTAATCTCTGACAGAACAGAGACAGTAGACAGAACACCATGAGTGATGTAGGAAGCATACTCAATATGACATTTTTAGGATCTATTTTAGCTTACCTATTGTTTTTATTTAAATTACTTTAGGTCTAGACAGCTGTCACAGCTCTGTCGCCTATAAAACAACCAGGTCGCCCAGCTTTTGAAAAGTTTATGGTGGTTCTGATTTTGATTGCCAGTTTTGTTAATTCTGACGTTTCAAGCGGTGGGACACTTCAGTTAACTAATATGGCATGTTTTACCATTATAGAGAACATTGCAAAGACAGATAATTGTAACTAATTATGTAACGTCTTTGCATATATTTCTCATCAGCAGAATAAACCCCCTAAAAATGAACATGAGTTCTTTAAAATGTATGATGGATCATATATCAAAGGCAGATCCTTTGTAATGTTGTTTGCCTCTCAAAGAGAACACTAATCTTAACATAAAAGGCCGTATCTTGTCTCCACTGAGAGGATTTGTTTTTCCTTAGCTGGAAGTCTTTGTTCTGAATGCTTTATGGTGAAAAGCACAGTAATGAATATGGCATTTCAGCACTGTTAGTACACAGTATATCACCTATTGTCTTCAAGTTGCTACAAGTCCAGGAATCAAAGCATTTAAAATGGCATCTGCATATTTTTAATGAGCTGTGTTCTATTTTAATTAGCGATACATTTATTACAATGATGTGAATGTACACTGGTGCTTCTTTTTTTTTTATTTAATAAGTCTTCAGACATGGAAGCCACATCTCTCAATGAAGTTTTCCTCAATATTTTAGACAGTTAAAAAAAGCTCTTAGCTTGCTAAAATACTATGGTGTTCATTTTAAAAACTTTGATATTAGTTTAAGATATTATACAGAGTGGGGAAGTCCTATGAAATATGAAAGGGAAGGATTAGCATTTCAGCTCCAGGCTGTGATTACCCGTTTGCTATTTTCTGACAGAGATCGACTATTGACCTGTATGTTTTAAGCTTCGGTTATAAATGCACTTATTGACAAATGGTTTCTAACGACAGTGCTGCCTATTCTTCCAAACGCCAATTATGGTTGGCAAAAATAAAAGGAGCCTGAATTTCTTTCCCAGCCTTGGAGACTGGGAGGTGTCCCCACTAGGGTCAAGAAATCAGACCAAAATCCCAAGGTTTGCCGCCTACTCTTTGTAGCTTTTTCTTCAACACACCAGTTCTGTGCGCGCAGATTTAGTGTCTGTGAAAGCTGCTGTAATTATATCTCTGGAGACGGGAGTCCTTTTATGTAGCCACAAAGAAAACAAAGTGCAAGCAGCAGTCAAACGCATTTTCCCTCTGGCACACTTCAACCCTGACCTGAGGATACACAACTTTAGAGGTGATAAAATGCCATTCCCTGTTCTCCTCTGAAGTGATGCTGCTCAACTGCAGTTTATAGGAAGGATGCAAATCAGGTCACCTTAGCAAAAGACACATCCCTACAAGCTTACAAAATAGCCAGAAACAGCAAGTGGCTCTGAAAAAGGAAATCCTGTGTCCAGACAAGAATTGCAGAGTACATGAAACAGTCATAACTTCTCTTTACTCAGATATATGATCTGAATACTCTATGTTCTCACTTTCTATGAGTTGTTTATACAGCTCATATTGGACTTTTCTACCATTAAAACCTTTAGAAAGATTTCACACAGCATACATAAAGAACTTAGTCTGATTTTTCCTTAGCACTTACCTGGCACCATCAGGAAAATAACCGAGACCCTCAAAATCCCTAGTGTGTTCAGGTACAGAAGCATTTCTGCAAATAGAGAGCTGTGGTTATCATCATACTATAGCCAGAGAATTAGGCCCAGAAAAGGATCTAGGCAACAGAAATGGGTCCCCATTACCCCAGGCACCATTCCAAGCTAATGTGTTTACATAGTTTATTTATTAGGATGCCTGTTTGAATATCTTTAAATGCCACTGACACGTCTTGCTCTCTTTCTGCACGTGCATGAGGGTCTGTAGAAAATCCTGTCGCTGTGAGTCCTCATCCTTTCATCTTTTCTGCTAAAAAATAGCAAGGAGAACTATTAACCCTCTAGAACCATGGGAATTCATTGTGGACGGAGACTGAACAAGATACTTCCTCAGAATGTCAATGAGATGAGATTAATGTGAGATGTATGTAAAGGCAGCTTAGTGGACTCCTTCCTCTTGTAGGTAATTTTAGACAGAGCATTGGTCAAATAAATTATTGTTCTGGTGTGAATATAATAGGGGACAAAAAACAATTTAACTCTTTCTGTCCTTACATAATCCCACATCTTACCCTGCCCTCTCATCATATTGGCAGCATTTGTGTTTCCAAAGCAGCATTGTAGATACTTTCTGGCCCCTGACGCCAAATCTCAAACAAAAAGGAACAGCACAATTCACCTGTAGTATGTTAATTGTGTTACCTCGAGAGCAGGGTGGCAAGGCAAATGGTCCAAACAGGTCCTCCCTCAGCATCTGTAGCTGGATAAAATGTGATCCTATGCAAGAAAATCCCCTGTTGAATGGCACAATCAGGAGAAAGTTGTTTCCCTTCCTTTACAAAAAGAACGTACCCATTCCTATCTGTAGTGTCGTAAGAAATCACTGTATTCAGCAATATCCCTTTTTGAAGCTACAAACAGAAATATTTTTAACTCAAACCCAGTAGCTGTTTTGTAAAATCAGAATGCTATAGTGAACAAAGAGTCATTTCTCTGAAAAATTATTTGTTTTCATTTCCAGAGCGATTCATTCTACCCAGCATCACCTCTCAAACATGAGAACTCTCTTATATTGTGCAGCTGAGCAGGAGTTTCTATTTGGGGTTTGTCAGTTGTCGAAATGATATTGTAAGCACTGAAAAAAAATTATGCGTCTTTATTTTTCTTCTGCTGTTATTGAGGGTCTTACGTGATTTTCCAAAGTTGTCAAAATGTAGGAAGTTATACAGAATAATTGAGGGTATTTTCATGTTTAAGAATATACAGTTGTTTACCCTCAAATATTTTAATATACAGTTATATTACATTCAATTAATATTTTGTTTATACGGCTACAACTCTAACGAAAGATAGCTAAGCAGTGGATTTCAGAGGTACGTAGTGCTTCCATCACTGGATTTCCTGAGGATATTATTTGGATTTGATGTCTATGTAAAGACAGAAAAAGATCAACCAAAATTCCTGGCCTCTGAGACAGCTGTTTTCATGTTACTTTTCTCCCTTGACAGTTTTCTGTAGAAGGCAAGGTTTGAGTAAATGTCAAAATACGCTTCTTATAGAGGCCAGTGGTAATAATCTACTTTGTTCCTAAGGCACAGTGGACGTTGTATTTAAGGCATAATGCACTTGGAGCACTAGGATTTGTTCAGACTTAAGCTCACACTTCAGTTTTTACCTCGATAGATGTGGTGATGCAGTAGAGACTGGATGAGCAATTGGAACTAATCTATCATGGCTCTAATCTGCAATAAGAAAAATAAATCTACAGCTTTGGGGAAAAGAACTGGTATTGTATTAGCTTGCAAAATGAGGATATTGAACTGGACAGGATCTTTCAGGTCAGCAACTGCTGTTCCTTATCATGTTACAGAAGCCTCTGCAGAAATATAGCAAATTTCATCTCAAAATCAATTGTTTCTAAGCCTTTCTACTTCTTTTTATAGCAGTAATTAAAACATTCTAATACTTCTACCATATATTATTGTTCATTATTATGTGTCATTTGTTTTCATATAAACATTGCTCATACAATCACCGAATGGTTTGCGTTGGAAGGGACTTTAAAGCCCATCTAGTTCCAACCCCCCTGCCATGGGCAGGGACACCCTCCACTAGACCAGGTTGCTCAAAGCCTCATCCCGCCTGGCCTTGAACACTTCCAGGGATGGGGCATCCACAGCTTCTCTGGGCAACCTGTTCCAGTGCCTCACCACCCTCTCCATGAAGAATTTCTTCCTGATATCTAATCTAAATCTCCCCACTTTCAGTTTAAACCCGTTACCCCTTGGCCTGGTCTTCTCTCTTCATATTACCCAGATGTATATCTCTTAAAATTCTTAGGGGAAAAAAGTGATTATTTCAGCCTTCACTGAAGATTGAGCAGACCAAGCCCTCTCAGTGTGTTCTAGCAAGAGAGATGCTCACCACCACATCAGCCAAGCGAGATTGCTTCCATCCTTTCATTAATCTTTTTTCAATTTGGCTGATCAGATTTGAGCACAGCAGTTTGGTAAGGTGTCTGTGTGTCCTATATATTAATTGTTCCCTACAGAGAGTAGAAATAATTGGAAAATATTCCTTGGAATATTTTAAATACTCCAAAGACTGCATTTTGGTTTTTTGATAAATGCATCAAAATGCTGCACCTGTTTTCATATACTGATTGTCCGATGCACTACCGTATTCAAAAGATGACTTACACAAATAACAGTTGTTAGTATAACTGGCATAATATCCTAATCCCATTTGCTATCATAAGGCAATCCAATGTGCCAACTCCCTCTTCAGACACTTTTTTTCCAACCTTTCAGTCTGTCTGTCCTCTCCACCTTTGCTACTCATTCCCTCAAGTAACACAGTTTCTATCACTTCGCTGTGTCCAGATAGATGAGAATTACCATACTTCCTTATCTAATCAGTTCTCTTGCCCCATAAAACTATCCAGTTAGTTAATAAAGGTAGCTCACATTTCTCATTTGACTCTAATTAGTCCTTTTCTCAGTGTTTGTTGAAGTTTCTGTAATACTTCCATCTGACACTGTCATTCCTTACAGTTCAGAAAAGTATGCTAATGGTAGCAATGCACAGGATAGGGCCCTGACATGGTGCAAAACCTGTCAAAAGCTGACTTCTTTGGGGTCTGGGTGTTTTGGGTTTTTTTTCCTTTTTATCCTTTTAGCAACAATTTTGTAACTTATCTTGCACATGAGGAGCTACTGGACTGAATCTCAGAGTGTGCGAACAGGGAAGATAGCAGGAAATGAAGAGTCTTTAGGTTTAGAGTGGCAGGAAGAGATTAGCTGCCTGAAAACATGGCTAGATGAGCAACCGCAGGACAGTCTGTGGATATGTCAGCAGCCAAGAGGATGTGATGAGTATATAAAACAGAATAACAACATGGAAGGGGGTAGGAGAGAGACTGGTGAAATAGAAAACTGAGAAACTGGAAACAGAACACAAAATTTCATTTTTTGATGAATAAATACAGGGAACAAGGAAGAAAAAAAAGGTTTAAAATGAAACAGACAATGTAAAATGACAAGGGAAGTTATGGGGAAAGGTAGGATGAAACAGAGCGAGGCTGTGCTGGTTTTAGTTGGGACAGTTGGTTTTCTTCACAGTAGCTGGTATGAGGCTGTGTTTTGGATTTGTGCTGAGAAGGGCACTGATAACACTGGTGGTTATAGCTGTTGCTAAGGAGTGTCTTTACCAAGTCAAGGACTATTTCAGTTTCTGGTGCTGCGCCTGTGTTCCCAACTTCTTCGTGGCAAGAAGCTGGGAGGGGACATGTTCAGGATGGCTGGCCTGGCCTTGCCAAGGGAGTATTTCACTCCATGAAATGTCATGCTCAGTATACGGGTTGGGGGTTGGGTTGGGGGTGGGGTCTCTCTCTCTCTCCAGCTCTGGCTCTCAGTCAGTCGACGGGTGGTGAGCAGTTGTATCATTTGTTTTCCTTTCCATTATTTTCATTACATAATATTAGTATTGTTAGTATTATTGGAATCATTATTTAATTTCATTTACTTTCAATTATTAACCTGGTTTTATCTCAACCCACAAGTTTCCTTGTCTTATTCTCCGATTTTCCCCCGCCACTGGAGGAGGGGGCGAGGGGAGCGAGTGGCTGTGTGGTACTTGGTGGCTGGGATTAAACCACGACAGAAGTACATAGGAAAGAATAAAGACCCCAGAACTACGGAGTTTGCTCATTGAACTGTAGTGCTTAAACACGATCAATGAGCACAGGTTGGATAACCCACCACTGTCAGTAACACTCCTTGCTCTATCCATGTGTGTTAAAAAAATGAACAGGGTGTCCCAGTGATTCTGGTAAACTAGAGTTGTTGGCCATCCAAGGTGTTTCTCAAGTGGCTGCAAGTCAAGCAAGGGACTTGCTCAACACTCCTAAATGATAATGAATTCAGCAGCAACTGAAGACACTTGGCAAATCACCAGCTTAGGTTTTATAGCCTGTAGTACTGGCCACTTTTACAGCAGTTTCTTAATCAGCAACAGAAACTATAGACTCCTGAAAATGACCACAATATTAACCACTTGCTTGGTTTGAAGAGACTGCAATTTCTGGCAGCTAAAACTGTAACGGTATGTGTTGCACCATGAAACGGTGGGAAAGAGGACCTCATATTGCCCTTCAATGCCGAAATGTTCACTTGCTCATGTAGCGACCTGGCCCTCCTACGGAACAGCAAGGAGACCAAGGAGACCAGAGTAAATTTAATCAAACACACGCTACCATTGCTATTTGATATTTTGTTTGTCTTCACTTTGACACAGCCACATGCTCTAATTCAGGGGGAATTTAAAATGACCCGCAAAGACTGGCACTGACTTTTCTAGGAATTGAAGGGTACAGCATTTTACAAGTATATGTTCCGAAAGAGCAAATTCATTAGAATTAGAGGGTGGAGAGAGGAGTGGGGAGATAGGGGATTAAAATAAAACTAATTCAGTGTTAAGTTTGTTTCTCTAAAATTGACAAGCTGCTGTGAAATGCAGATATTTCAAGAGAAAGAAACACTCGGCAGTTGCATATAGCTTAGACATTTTCCAATATAACCGTAAGTGCAATATGACAATAATTTCTAGACAGCAATATATATATGTATATAGCCTGAACAATAACTTATCAATAAACACATTTATTTACCAAGAACAAGAAAAATCCGGTGTTTATATAACTGAGATAACAGCATTACTGGAAACATGCTTCCTAGTTTCAAGTTATTCTAGGTGAAGTCTTAATACTGTCTAAAAGCAATCTTAGAATATGGGTCCCTTCTTTAAGACAAAGGGGGAAAAATAAATCATCCATGTTTAATACAGCCAGTGTTTCAGTTAAATTCCAATTTTGCTTTGAGATAGGACAATTCATTGCACAGCAAGTCAGAGGAAACCTTTTGACTACTGCAAATTATTTTGATTATTATTACTGATATATTTCTGTGAAAATATTTCAACTTGCTGCGGTTCATACATCATGAAATGTTGCTGGCTGTGGGGTAGAGGCCACATTCAAAGCTGACTGCAATCAAAAGGAATTTGTGTGTGTATGTATGTCAATATCAGGGTTACTACTGACATCAGAAACTGTGTTTTAGACTCCAAATTGATGGGGGTTTTTTAATTACTCCAAGTTATTAAAATTACTTTTCCATTTCCTGTATACGCCCAGCTCAAGCTCTGAGGATACAAATGACTCAGTGTATCCCGGTCAGCACTCTGAAGCCAGGCCAGGTTTGGGAGCAAGGGTACCTTCAGTGGAACGCTTGTAGCGAGGTTACCCAGCGCTGGCTACCACCACACGTACTGAAGCAACTCATGGCTGATGAGGCAATATTTCACCCTTTGGAAAATTAGCATCTGCTGGTTTTCCACTGGTGAGCTTATTCTTTGATGTAGGAAATAATGAATACATCCTGGTTCACCAGACATCAGGTCCCTGAGTGTGCCCAACTTCACCCGGGACCCGCTCCCCCAGCACCCATGGATAAGGTCCCCAGCCCTGTCCAAGCTGACTGCCAGGGAGCAGCGCCGGCAGGGCTGTGCTGCAGCGGGGAGTGAGCCCAGTGCAGCAGGTGCCGAGTGATTCATCCCAGAAAGGTGCGAGCATCTCAGGATTGGTCGGTCAGCTAATCTAGCGGGATTTTTTGTTATCTCTCTCCATATTTAAATCTAGACATAAAGATGGAAACATCACTTGTAGGCAGACACAAATCACTACACAAATAATACAGTTTCCGTTTACCCAGGAAAAACTATTGAACTCTACAGTAACAGAAACATAAGGAAAACCCAGGCAAATATAAATCCATGGAAACTTGGACATCTAAAGTGCATTTTCTTAACTTACTAGGTTTGAGTGCCTTAAGATGAACTTCCTACTTTATTCAAGTTTGATATTTGTTATCACTGCTCTCATACTCTCTTACAGTTTAACAAAGCAGATGATGGATTGTACAATACAATAAAAAACTGCAGTGGTGATGACAGTTTTGTCACTTTTACAATGGACTTAATTAGACAACACTTAAAAAATTCTTTTCTAATGTAAACTTTTGCATTAACAGAACAATTTATATAAGTGTCAAAATATAAATATTTGATGAGGGTTGTAAAACAAGAGGGATGTTATCCCTCTAAAATGTTAACATTTCTGGTAATAAAGCCACTTATTTTATTAAATAAAACTTTTTTCTACATCTAAGTTTGTTGCCAGGCCCATGTAATAGAGGTCAAGAAAAGTACTGTTAAATATATGACTATGCTTTGCTACTTTATTACTGTCTTTAATCATTCATTCATTAACTTGTCCAGAATGTCCATTTTTATAAATAAGAGTATAAAATGGGAACTGTGACAGTATCCAGCTTCATAAAATACCGCTGATAACAATGCTGTGTATTCTCCACGTAGTCTTTTCTCCACATCCTGCAGATCCACCTATGTACAATCCTGACGTGTTAGTGGGGGACTTCTACTAGAGCATCTGCACTTCACACCAGCAAGTTCACAGCCTCAACAGTTAGCTGGCCTTTTTTCCTGGAGAATTACAGTTACAATAGGCTTCTGAGCCTCAGTTTGTAAGGCAGCAAACACACGCTGCCATCCACTTCTACACACGGTGTATGGTCTACATTAATTTAATGGATGGTAACTGTTCTAAATTTGTGTTGGCACACACGGAAGTCACAACCCTTGAAAACGGCTTCTGTCGTCATTATCCACAAGAATCACATCTTCAGAGAAGTACATTCTGCAAAAATCTTTGCAGCTTCAGTATTTTCCTTAAATGTTGTGGTAGCACAGATAAGTTTCTGTAATAATTTCTAAGTTTTAGCTAATATAATTCCAGTGAATAATGAACTATTTAAATTAAATTGCATCATTTGGATGTTTTCTGTACTAGTGGCTCATTTTTATGTATACATCCATGACTCTAGTTTAACCTGCAACTTAGCCTTGTACTTTCAAGTATCTCCCACATCCTGTCTTATTTTGTTATGGTCTTAAATTTTACTTTCGCATCTATCCTTACATATACCCCCCATCCCCAAGCTGCATTCAGTTTTACTGAAGAAAACAAAATTTAGTATCTTCTGTGTTCCTCTTAGTTATATTTATCTTTTTCAAGAAATTGACATCTTGCTTCAGAATATTACAGAGGGCCTTACTGGAAGTCTTCACACTTGAATTTTATCTTTAAGTTGTTGTTTTCCCCTTTATTTTTTTATGAGACATTTTAATTTATAAGACATGTTTCAAGGAACCAAATTCCAACTGTGGTCTGAGCAAGGACACCTCTGCTGAAATCCTGGAGTTGCGCCCATTATGCCAGGGTCAACATGTGGCATTTTATGATGTGCTTCATGGCTTCTGATGACAGCACATTTCGTTCTGTGACCTGGAGAGGAATAAACAGTGTTGTACTGTGGCAGAGTGGGAAAGAAGGAATACTCAAATATATGCATTATTTCAGTAGAGGTCAAAGTTTTATTTATCCTACCTCAGAAACGACACAAATAACCAACCTTATTTCCAAGAGTCAGCTCAGACCCAAGTCAGAGGACACATTAGGTGGACACCTAGAAGGTCAGTTCCAGGAAGACATAATTACTACAAACCAATGGTAAGAGCATTTTTCAGAATGAGTTTTCTTCAGGAATACTGATCGTTGAGCCCCCTCTCTGTTCACCCTGCACAAAGAGGATCTGTTGTGTGGAGGCTGTCTCAGCAAGTCTCAGTTTTCAGAAGGGATCCTTTCCTGGACCTTCACGCAGCACCCACACAGCACCGATAATTGTTGTACGGTACAACTAGAACTACCACGTCACTCCCTTATTTTTGTTGCTGTGAGCACTGGGAACTGTCAGACTTTTCACTACTCGCTTTTAACAATATGTTCCTTTCAGAGCCCACAAAACTACCGTTCTCTCTCATGCCTTTCAATCCTGCTCATTTAACATACGTGGGTGCTAAAACACTTTGGGCTGACTCACGTTGGTGTTTGCTCCTAGAAAGACAGCTGAAAGAAGTATCAGGATACTGCAGTGTTCCCTCTGTTGTTTCTCACTGTTTCTGAAAGGACTGTCTGAAAGGACAACACTATGAAGAGGATATATTAATGGAACAAATAATTGTTGTAGGCAGTATTCTTTTTTCAGCCTTCTAATGGATAACACAGAATTTCTTGATAGGAAGAAACCAAAATTAAACAAAACTTCAAAAAGCAAAGGAAAGAGATGACTTGCTTCCCAGCTTGCTATGCATTTTGGTACCAAACCTTACTGGAAGACACTGGAGAAATGGCAGCTCCATGACAGTGCTATGCACAAGAAAGGGAGAGGCACAATGCAGAATATTTAACTGTTCTGCCAGCCCAGATGCCAACAGTGTAAAAATCAAACCATAATGTAGAAGACTGGAAAAAGGAGGAATAGGAGAATAAAGCTATAATTGATGTGATATGTGCTTTTCTCACGCTCCCTCTGAAAGGCAAGGAAATACAGCAAAATCTTTATCAGGTTATAGCGCAGCGTGAAAGCCATTCCTTAGCAGAAGGAAACGATTCAACTCAGAATTGTAAAGGACATAGCCAAGCTGACTGGGCTTGGCATTTGGGAATGGTATAAATGGCTGTTAAAATATGGTTCTCATTCAGATTGCTGTGACAGGGCAGAGGGAGAGAATGTTACAAGGTCAGGTCATGCCAATTTTCATGGTAGACTTAAGTCCAGCAAGCCAATCAATCATCCAATACATTTAAGATTTTAACTAAACTAAGCTTGAAATAGAGGTTCACAGTTATATCAAAGATAAACACGTGAACAAGTGTGGAAATGGATTTGGAAACAAACAAACGAAAAAGAAAGGATTACCCATTTTGGCTCCAAAGCATCATCAGTTTATTATAGGAGTAGTGTTTGGGAAAGTTAGCTTTAAATACGTTTTCACCACATAAATATCAAACAACCAACACTTGCTAAAGGAGTATTTAGTTTATTTTATATTTCTCCTATGCTGTGCATTATATTGGATACACACTTCATTGGATTAAGAGTATGAAAAGACACAGAAGTCTGGAAAGGTGAAATAATCAAAAAGAGAGAAAAAAATTATGAATCATGAGGGTTAATAATATTATACACCATCTTGGTATTTTAGTTTGTTTTTAATTTATGTTTATGTGTTGCACTGAATGTTATGTAACATTACTGTCTCTGAATATCGCATTCACAAGCTTTACTTATGCTCTTTGTAGTCAGTCATTTTACTGTATGAAAAATATGAAAAAAGATCTTAAGGTGTTTTGTTTGGCCTAGATTTTACCTGTTTTGTAATGGTTTTAATGTTGGCAAAGGCTCTTTTCACAAAAAATTACCTTTCCACTCATAGCATTTCATTATTTTGCGCCCAAAAAAAAGAGACAGACAAAGGGATTTCTCAAACTGCCAGGAATATTGCACAACTGCATAGCTGCATGAAAATACACCATCAGTAGCTATGTATTGCCAGACAGGGTTTGCTTCTCTGACATATTTCCTAAAGTAAGTCAACAGGTAACACAATTTCCTCAAAGTAGAGCTCACCTTTTCTGGAAAAGAAAATTGAAGATTTACTATTATGAGAGGAGATAATTAACCATATTATTGTGCATAATATTTTCGTATTTGCTTCTCTTATCAAAATGCATTATAAGCAAACAAATACCCATATTTTCTAGTATTCATTCCTAACTCCCTGGCATTACTCAGATATCTGCATCTATATAGTAACCTAAGCTGGAAAAGTTAAAATTCTCAGGTTATTATTGTATAAATAATAAAGAATCACAGAATGGTTTGGGTTGGAAGGGACCTTAAAGATCATCCAGTTCCAACCCCCCTGCCATGGGCAGGGACACCCTCCACTAGACCAGGTTGCTCAAAGCCTCATCCAGCCTGGCCTTGAACACTTCTGGGGATGGGGCACCCACAGCTTCTCTGGGCAACCTGTTCCAGTGCCTCGCCACCCTGTCTGTGAAGTTCTTCCTGATATCTAGTCTAAAATATTTTAGATTAAAAATATTTTAATATTTTAGATAAAAATATATTCAATTAGGTATCAGGAAATTTATTTTTATTAAACGTAATATCTAAAATAATATTTAAAAGTTCATTGGTTGAGACAAATGTAGTTTAATAAGAGAAGCAAAGGCCGTACATGGAAATAAAGAAAAAAGAGGATATTTATTCACTGCTTTCCATCAGCAAAGAAAAGTCCAACTACTTTCTAGTACATGGAGCCTCAGCATGCATAATGGTTGCTTTGAAAAACAAACACTATAAGCACAAACATCTCTCCTCTTCCCCTCCTTTCCTTCACCTTTGATTGCTGAGTGTCATGGTTTAATCCCAGCCAGTGGAGAACTGGAGAAAAAGACAAGGAAACGTGGGTTGAGATAGAACAGTTTAAGAATTGAAAGTAAATTAAATAAAATAACACTACTAATAATACTAATATTACTGCTGCTGATATGTAATGAAAATAATGGATAGTAAAACAAATCATACAATTGCTCACCACCTGCAGACTAATGCCCAGCCTGCTCCCAAGTAGCGAGAGCCAGAGCCAGAGAGCCTGAGAAAGAGAACACACCAGAGCCAGAGTAAACGCCAGCAAGTGAGAGCCACTGAGCAAGAGAGAGAGAGACCACCAGCCCACACCCAATTTATATACTGAGTATGATGTTTTATGGAATGAAATATCCCTTTGGTCAGTTTGGGTCAGCTGTCCTGGCTGTGTTCCCTCCCAGATCCTTGTAGTGAAGAAGCTGGGAATGTGGGTGCAGGACCAGAAACCAAAAAAGTGCTTGACTTGGTGTAAACACTCCTTAGCAACGACTGAAAAAACCAATGTTAGCAGTGCTGAGCACAAATCCAAAACACAGCCTCACACTAGCTACTGTGAAGAAAAGTAACTGTCCCAGTCAAACACTGAGCATGATGTCGTATGTTATGGAATAACCTTTTGGGTCAGTTTAGGTCAGCTGTCTTGGCTGTGTGCACTCCCAACCTCCCGTGCACCCCCATCCTGCTGGCCTCCACAGGGTGAGGGTTGGAAAGACTGTCTTGGTGCTGTGTGAGCACTGCTCAGCCAAAATACTGGTGCTGTATCAACACTTTACTAGCTACAAATGCAAAGCACAGCACTGTATGGGCTGCTGTGAGGAAAGTTAACTCTGTCCCAGCCAGATCCAGTGCAGGGGTTTTTTCCCCTACTTTTAAGTCTTTCAATAAAGCAAAGAGGATTACAAGCATTTTGAGTTCCCCCTGCACAAGAGACAAGTCTAAAGAGCCAACATGAAAAAGCAGATTTATTGAAGGTTCAAACTTTGTAGTTCCTTTATTTCATTCCCACAGTATTTAATACAGGAACCGAAGGACTATAGGATCAGTCACTGATGATAAGATAAAGCTACACATACCACCAGCAAACACACCAGAAGAACACCTTTTAGAGGCATCACACTTAACTTTCTGTGTTTACCATGTTAGCTACTTAGCCTAGGCTCCCGTTATTATCAGCTCCAGAAAGCAAACATTTTCAGTCACAGTTCCTCAGGATCTATTTTAGGGATTTTTTTTTTTTAAAAACAAGGTGAGAAAAGTCCTATTTTCTCCTAACCTGTGGTGGCTGCCTCATACTAAGATGTCTACCCATGATCAGATAAAAACCATCCCCATTATACAAGACACGTGACTGATTCGAGCATCATTAGTGTTTGGAAGGAATTGCACCGGAAGGCTTTCCACTGGATTCGGCTCTGTTGGTAGCAGTTAGGTCTCTCCTTAGAAAGACAAAGGAATGAAGAAAGTCATGTAGATCCACAGAGGAGCTAACCCCTCCAAGTCCCAATTGCTCTCCTGATAAAGAGAGCTTGCTGGCTTTCGGATATGTTTCTGTGCAGGCTGTAGCAAATGTGCACTGGGGTATTTTTGGAAGAGGGAATTCCTGTCAAGCATAAGGATTCTTCTTCATCTGTTAGTAATACTAGCTACATGCCAGAATATTGCTGTTGACTGTGAGTCATTATTTTTTCATTGCTTTGTAGCTAGATCATCATAAATGAGGAATATTCTCAAAGAGCTGTTCCTTTCCAAGACAAATGTTATTGTTTTGGGGTTTTACCTGATTACTGGCAGTTATAATAGCAGAGCTTCTGCTGCAGAATGCGTAATTAGGTCTTTTGCAGAGGTTTTTATTGTATGTTGTTCTTTATCAAATGACAGCAGCTACAGAGATTAATAAAGCTGTCAGCCATGGATAAATTCATAAGTGATTATTTCAATTTTTATTCTCAAGTGATACTTATTAGCATATTGTCTTTTTTTATTGAGGGAACTGAGGTGGAGAGATGGAGTAGTTATCTCTTTAACATGAGGTAGCTTCAGGTTTTGTTGAATAGTGTCCTCCCTAGAGAAAGGTCCAGTAGCAGTAGAATTTTAACTAACTGGTAGACAAAGTGTTATTATTGTGGACGATGTATTTAGCTGGCAATAAGGAGCATCATAAAGTGCTCAGAAAAAAGGACAGAGAATTCAGTAGCAATTTGCAAGAATACTTAGGCTAAATATTTGACAAAAATTGCATCCTTGCCTCCTTGAAGTATATAATTAGAAAAAGTGGAAGAATTAATTTAATTAATTATTAACATACTCTTTATTACAATAGGTTTTTTATCAACATAGTAAATATTATATCATTTCCTCTTTCTTAATGGAAGCATGAAAATTCTAAGTCTTTCACTGAAAATGCTCAGCAAACCCATACGCTTCTTTAACTGCATGGTAAGAGCGAGTGACAGAACAGCACTGGAATTATTACTGTTGATTCCGGTGGATCCCATGAGTCACCTTATCTCTCTGCCTCCACCCTTCTAGTTAATAATCTTACCATGTTATTGGGTACTTCTTAATTTAGACATGGATGCTAGAAATAGAATCAGGAGGGATGGATATGAATTTACCAGCATGAACCCAGTCGTAGGACGTAGACCTTAAGATTAAAGGTCGTTTTCACAGATTGGATTCATATTTTTATTGTGAAATATAATTGGCAATTATTGGAAAAAGTGAATTTAATCCCTTTAAAACACCACTTGAAGCACAGCTGCAAAGTATAACTCTTGGTAATTTTTAAATCAAAAACATAGGGGTTTTAAAGCACATACAATTGTCTTTCATCTACTTAGACAGAAAACAGCAAATCGTATCTTACAACATACTGCAAAGCAAATGTTTACAAACTACAGAAGACACTGATTCATCTACTTTATCTACACACACTACATGCATTACTATTATCTGAGATGTAATAAACACTTGCCTTGCATGTTAATTTTTCTAGCTGGGAAAAATCACCAAGAATTGCAAAAGGCCATTATTTTTTCCTTGAAAATAAAAAGTACAAATATTTGTTTTAAGTCATTCATAACTTAAACCCTTCTATTTGGAAGAAATGTCTTATAAAAGTATTAATTGAAATGGTAAACTTTATACAGGCTGCCTTTTCTCTACTGCTTGGTCTTTCAGGAATATGAGGGTAGTCTGTGGGTCTCCCACTTAAGGACAGTCAAGATCAAAAGTGTCTTGATCCTAAACCCACTCTGGAGTGCATGTCTGTCCCACTTTTTATGAACACCCATATTCATGTGGGCACGTCTGGACAGCAAGAGAGGCAGACTCTGACTGGCAAAGGAACAAACAGGTAAAGGACTCTGGTTTGCCCGGCTTGCAACGTACCTCACACCACCTCCTGCTTTCTTTCCTGTGACAGAATTCTTTAGTCATAAGGATATCGCCCAGTAATAAAAATTAAATTTGGAAACCATTTACATCCAGAATCTTTCCCTCAGCTCATTGATCAGGTTATTCAAGCCATCCATATTCACTTTCCAATAACATGAACTGATCAAGTCTGACTGATGAAAATATTAATAGAAAACTCATTTTAATTGCATTCACATTTCTTGGAGCTAAGTAAGTTTTGCACATATTAAACTAGAACACAAAAAATGTGACACACCCACAGACATTTTTCAAGCAAAAAAAGAGAATTTACATTCAGCAAATGAACTGTTCTTTCTCCACAGTGAACTGGGGTGGAATTACACTATTTCTGTGCAAGGTCATGGAAATGGTGTGCAGAACCTCATCATCTATAGAAAATCCAAAATATTTACCCAAATATCCTTGACTATACTACTTAATATATGGCCATTTGAATAAGACCTGGATTTTTATACAGTCCACTGGTTTTACTGGTGATGCCAATACTGCAACAAGCCAGAAGTGTTTACACCCTCCATGCTTATGTACACTTGCCACCCTCGTCTAACATAATTTATACAGAAAAAATAAAGTTAATGCTGTGTTTCCTCAGTCTTTCCTTCTTTAATAGTGGAGGTGTCTAATTACATTGAAGAAGATATGTTTAAAAAGATTTCTATACTTTTCTGTAAAAACCCCGATGATTTAACCAGCCTGATAATGAAGAATTAGTTTCCATTACAACAAACATGCAAACTACAGATTAAATTCCAGGTACTGGGACTGCAGTGTAAGCTTCATCCTACAGCCATAAAAGGGGAGATCAAGAAGTTCTCTGGGCAATCACTTCCACATTAACTTTTAAGACTGTCTTGTAGCACAGGAAGTTGCACTGGTGGAGGTGCATTTAAGAAAGCCATAGTCAATTAATAGAGAATTTAATAGGAAATCAAATAGTCAACATGTACAGAAAATAGCCTGCTAAACAAACAGCATTTTTAATGAAACTGTACTACATTTTAACATTTAGATGAAAAGTAAGGATGTTTTTTAAATGTAAATTATTTAAACATTTGAAAGACAACATACTTGAAACATTCTGATGGGTTGATTAAAAAGTTGGCACACTTCACTGATTAAAAATTTAATAGTAGATGAAAAAAAGTAGCTGTAAAGAGCAGTGTAGCATGACAAGTGATGAAATGGAACTAATCTTGCAGTGTTCTATGTACTCACCAATGGCAAAAAAAGCCTTGGATGAATGAACAGGAAAAAATACCACTTAGAGCTTTCTGAAAAACTGAGTCCAGACCTAATATTAAAAATTCTAGAAATACGTTGATAAGCTATGAAAAATACTATTTGAACAGCCACATATGAATGATCAGAAGACTGCAAAACATGCCAGCTATGGAGCAAGACAGTCTAAGGCCTAAATATATTTAACTTGACAGAGACAGTTAAGTCATGACTTCATCAAAGTATAAATATTCACTTAGGGAATAGGAAAATCATGATAGAGGGCTCTTTAGCCTAGCCCATAAAGAATTAACAAAATCCAATGGCTAAAATAATGTCAGGGTAGCAATAACATGTAATTTTTTATCACTGAGTGTAATTAATCACAGGAATTGACATCACTGACCGTGGTGAATTTTCATCCATTGTACATCAAAGAAATTTACAGGAGAAAATTCTCTGGTCTGTACCATGCAGGGATTGGAATTAAAATAATCATGATTGTCCCTAAGCCAACACAACAGCCCACTGTATGGATCTCCATTAACAAAAGGGATTGAGAATACAGGTGACATATTCATGGTATCTGTGTGAAGCAAAACAGACAAAATAACCTACCCTTAAAGATATACCAACACTTGGAGTAAGCAAGTCAGCATTTCTAACAGGGAATTTCTTAAAGCTTTGTAAACTTGTATAAGCAAGGTGACTGCATTGAAGAATATATTAAAGTAAAAATAATTTTTTGAGTAATTTAAAAAAGTCTCACCCTCCAATCAGGAGCAAATAACTACTTGAAGCAGCTTTGTAGTAAGTGCTTTTTTTGTAATTCAGTGTTCTCCCATATAATTTTGTTTCTTCTTCCCCTCTTTTTTCTACACAGGTGCAAAGCATAAATTTTTTTTTGTCTGAGGCCTTTCTTTCCTTCTTGTATCCTGGTTTTAACAGTCAGAAGATAAACCTTTAAAAATAGGTCTTATATTGGAGACTATGCAAACATGCCTGCCATACCATGAGCAGGGATGTCACCCTATTGTCATTCTTTCAAGTAGACACTGTAAACATTTTAATGTTTGGTTTCATACCTATGAGACTCATTGGCTTTTCTTTAGAAATGAGAAATGTAATTTATATGACTTTGAATACTATACCCATAATGTCAGGTATAATTAGTTTTAGCTCGTAGCTGACCTGACCTATAAATTCTTGTGGGAAACCACTGACAAGGTAGAGCACAAATCTCTTTTTTTTTTTTTCTTAAGAACTAGAAAAGAATCTATACAGCTAGAAATAACATTTTTAAGGTCTCTGAAATGAATAATTGCTAAAGCTCTGTTGCTGTGTTTTTACAGTCTTCTCTGAAAAATGACAATACAAGGTATTTTTAGCATAAATCACGGTACGAGTATGAATTGTGTCAAAAGTATAAACAGAATTCTCTTGTTCTCTCTGAAAGCAGAAGATATTTTTTCAAAGAGCTGATCAGCATCTGCGTGCCATGTATTTGGAATCACGTGTTGTGGAATTAGGAGCCTTGTGCCATTGTCTCCCATTTTCCAGAAAAAAATTTCCTGGCTTTGGGCCATCTGTTGAATCATTTACTCCATAAAATGAAGTTATCGTGCTCACCAGAAGCAACAAGGACTGTCTTTCCTATGTATATATTGTAGGGTGGAGACTTCAGAAATCAACTGAAATACATAAAAGAACTCCAAGTTATTAGGAAAGCATATTAACCATTAGTTTCATAATAAAAAAAAACCCTCACTGTAAGAAAATATTTTCAGGCACTGACCTTAACCATGATATGGTAGAATCCTAAAATCTGAACACAGTACTCTAACTTGAATTTGATGCAATCCTAATCTGACTTGGACTCATCAAGCCATGCTGAGTATCCTAATTAAGAGTTAGGATTAAACAACACCTAATTATTTTTCAATTATAGATTTTAAACCCAGAAGGAAATATGATAATCTATTCTCACCTTCTCTACAGCAGATAATTCATGCACTAATTTCTGCACCAAGCTAGTAATTTCTGTGTAAGACATCATGTATCTCCTTAAATGCCATCCAGCGTTGATTTAAAGGTTGGAAGTGATGGAGAATACACCACATCCCTAAGTAATTTCTAACACTGGTTAATCATCCTCATTATTAAAAGGTGCCTACTTAGGAATCTGAATTTGACTGGCACAAGTTTCCAAACATTGGCTCTCCTAATAGAGTATGCTCTGAAGACAAATAGTATTTTACAACTGATAATTAGTAGTAGCAGTGGATAATTAAAATAGACCTTTCATTTCCATGTTCAAACAAGGGGTTTAAGTGTTCATCAGCCATATTATTTTTCTATTTTTTTTTTAGATAACAACAGCACCAAGATTTTTCCATATAATTTTATTGGAAAAAAATATATTTGAATTTTACAAGGCCTGTAGTGACAGGACAAAGGGTTTAAATTGAAAGCAGGAAGATGTAGATTGGATATCAGGAAAAAATTATTCACAGAGAGAGTGGTGAGGCACTGGGACAGGTTGCCCAGAGAAGCTGTGGATGCCCCATCCCTGGAAGTGTTCAAGGCCAGGCTGGATGAGGCTTTGAGCAACCTGGTCTAGTGGAGGGTGTCCCTGCCCATGGCAGGGGGGTTGGAACTAGATGAATGTTAAGGTCCCTTCCAACCCAAACCATTCTGTGATTCTATGATACATTTCTTGGGTTTAGTCAACAAGCATGCACCCCTCTATGTGAGTTGGTAAAAGAGATATTAGGATAAAGCCTATGAAGACAATTATAAAGAGGTATAGACCTCCTACTTTCCAGTTTCATATCAGAGACCAAGTACATTACAGCAAGCTTCTACTAAATATCCCCTACATGTTCACAAGTGAAAGAGGAAATTTTCTCATTGCCATGAGTTACGCTGCAGTACTTAACCAGTGTTCATTATAAATTAATGCAACACACAATGGTATGCCCACGTTACTTGAAAACTGTCTTAATCCAAATATATTGCTGGATCAAGTGTTGCTGCATGCTCTTTACTGCTTACAAGAAAGAAGTCTTCAGGTTTAACAGCCCAGCATCCTAGTGCATACGTTCAGGCAGCTCACGCTCAAGTACACTAGTGGGAACACTTATGTACTCTACCGCAAACCTTTGCTTGGGAGACCTTTGATGAGAAATGCGGTTTGTAGGCTTGATTAATTAGCATTTGCCAATAATTTTTCTTATTACAATAAGCTAATGAAAAGACCTCAATTACCAATAGATGTGCAGAGAACTCACCGAAATTCTTCTACTGCTACAACTACAAATAAGGTTGGACTGTCTCAGTAACGAGCATTTTACAGTTCTGGGCTGCCTGGACTTTTGCTATTAATTTATCTAGGAGGTCAATAGAGTCACTCATAGAAGAGATTTGAACTGGTGTACCTTTGTGTTTAACTTGTTTTAATTTATTTTCAGATCCTGTTTTCTTAAGGATATTAACTTGGGAGAATAGATGATTTATAATGAGAAGAATCAATCATATTCTAGTTTATACCTTGTTTTAACTCAGTTGTATTTAGGAGATTCGATTATGTCCTTGTGTCTCTGCTATACTGATCTCTGGTTATGCTTTATAACATCCTGTGAGATAAGCTGAAGCTTTGAAATGAACAAAGGAACCATACTTCTCCAGAGAGTTCATAAACCTGTGGAACTCACTGCCATGAGATGCTGGGCATGACAAATGTATAAATGCTTACAAAGACAGTTACACAAATCATGGATGAAAAGTGTGTTAAGGACTGGTACACAAAAGGTGCAGCAACAGCTTTCACCTCAGGAAATACCTGCATTACAGCTTCCCCAAAGTGAGGGCGTTTATCAAGGGAAGTACCACTCTAGATGAAGCCTTTCCTTATCATCTTTTGCTAGAGATGACTCCTACCAAAGACACAATTCTGGGCTGAAGGACCATTTAGTCTGTTTAGACACAGTGATTCTTCTTGCTGTTCCTAAACCAGCTGCCTGTGTGACCTAGCGCTACAGCCCTATTTGAATGACTACAGCTCAAAGGTGTAGTATCTTTCAGAGATACTGAAGTAGCTACTGTATCCAAGAAACCCTCCTCAACAATCAGCAGAATGAGACATGTGTCCAAGATGCCCTATGCTTACCTTTGCTTATGCTTTATACCTCCAACTAAATAAGCACCACATATGGCAGAAATGTAAAAGCACAAAATCAAGATATTTTCAGACACAGACAATAAAGCTGTGGTGGTGCTGTCTCCTAGTTCATTGCAAAGCTACTGTGCTAAGAAGTGCTACAGAGATGGGTAAGCTGTGCTCTTCACGTAACACAGTTTGGAAACTGTTGTAAGTAGAAACAGATTTGGACTTGCAGAAAGGTCCTGTGATTTCAGTGAGTCTCTGTGTGACCGCAAGCACCCTCCCAGAGGATGCCAAGGAGAGGCACTGAAGAAGCTTTTCTTTCACAGTCAGACACCTGAGACTCAGCAGCAGTGTCTGTCCCTGCACGCCAGCACAGACAGGCACGTCCCTTCGTGCAAGAGAGGAGGAAGGAGCTGCAGTTGCCAACTGGTTGGCCTTTGCCAGAAATATCAGCTAAAACATTAAAACACCACACTTCTTAGTGGCAAATCAGTCTTCCAGTCCAGAATTACCAGTTTTCAACTCATGGTAGCATAATGGATGAACTAAATTTCTGCAATTCCCAGTTTCAGTGACCTTTTTTTCCTAAATCTTCCTGCTATGATTATTAGAAATTAGAATTATCTAGCACTGATCCCTGTTCAAAATACCCAAATGACTTCACATTGCACAGCTTTTTTGTATTAGTCAATTTTCATGCTAATTCTAGTTCATGTCAGCTCACTTAATTAATATTTTCCACCTCCACACTTTATTTGGTAATTTTAACACATGCCTCTCACAGCCTGTCTTTTCTCAGGGCAATTTAGATTATAGGGACTTGACAGAAAAGAAAAAAAAAAAAGAATTTATTAATAAATTCAGTAAGACTTGTAAGAGAGAAAACTTACTTAGTATCGAGATAAAAGCAAACAGTCTATTTTGGGTCAATCACTGTCAGTTAAACAGCTATGAAAATTATTATTTCTCACAGGTCTGACAGAAACCTGGGTATAAACGTTTTAATACCTAAATGCTTAGTATGAAATCAAAGCCATGCAGCAACCCTCCTTTTAATGATCTTACATATTTCATCCCCCTGATTTTCACTGAGACCCGAGATACTTGTTCAGAATACTTACTTAAATATTACATAGAAATTCTACCTAAAGCAGCATTAATAAAAGACATTTAAAGCTATTAACGTTATAAACAGTTGCAATGATCTTTGTAGTCAGGGAACTCGGTCTACCCAGAACACAGTTAATTATCTTTACCTCATTAAAACGCTATTTGTGGAAAAGCTCACCTAATTTAAACCAGGGATGCTTCAGATATGGAAATGCTGCATTACTTAGCTGCATCTTCAGCTGGAATATGGATTTGAGTATGAAGTTTCTTATCAGCCCCAAAGGGACAACATTATCTACACATTATTTATATTTGTAAATGTACCTCGAAAATAATTATTATTTAGTAGAGAACAAACCTGGTTGATTTCTTGAGTTCTGGCTGAGTGATTCCCTGACAGTTCACTTCAGAATAAACTACCTTTAGTGAGGTACTGGCCTTTACCAGTGGCCATATCCCTTTACCGCTATCTCTAAAACACAATCCTCCCGGTAGCCAAAGGAACAGGAACATAATTTAATTTTCTCTGTTCTAATCTTGAGGCTCTTTCTCATACTGCAAAATGGTAAATAAATGTCAACTCAAGAAGCAGCAGCAATTTATATTCTTGTACACCAGAAAGTCAGTTCCAAGCTCTTAGATTTATTTTGTTTTTACGACTGTTAGATCATACTGCCTTTTTGGCATTTTTAGGGTTGAAAAATAGTTCCCAAGGGTTAAGGCTTTTTTGTATCATATTAACAGAGTGCAGCATTCACTCCTCGAATTTGTTCTCTTTTAAGATTCCATATTTATTCTGAGCATTAAATATAGAAGTAAATTTCAGTTCTGAACCATAAATTATTGACAACAAAGCAGTATTTAAGCCTTGTTCAAAGCAATTTTTTTTTCTTGTGACACTAAAATCACTAACATTGAAGCCAACTTAATTCCGAACGTTTAAAATAGATCAATATTTGCCTTTTAAAACAGAAGAACAACTTCAAATGAGTTTCCAGAACTCCTACTTGTACAAGAATATAGCACATATTTGTTTCCACAGAGATAACAGCTCTTCTGCATCCAACATGTAAAAGCATGTCTCTTGTGTAGACCACCGTGAAGAGGATCTTGCCAGCCTCCCTGCTCGTACTCTGCATGAAGCACAGCAATTACCCTTTGCTGTAAATAAGTACAGAAAGCTTCACTTTCATGGAACATGAGTTTGTATACCGCTACCATCAACTGCAATTAGAAACCAGTTTAGGCTGGGTTCTTGGAAATGTGACTTTCATTTGTAAGACATTAATAAATCATAATAAATGCTCCTGGATATAGTCCTTCTTTGTAAATCAAACTATTAGAAAGAAACCCAAACAAACCCCAGTTCTGTATGTCTCCACTGACGTCTATCTCACTGGGAACCCTTATCTCAGCAGACCTACCACCTTCTCTTTTGAAGTGGTGAGCTCCAGAGGGTGATCTTTGAACCAGAGGTGACCACAGGGCCAGGTGGTGCGGTTTGTAGTTCTCTCATCCACTGTCTTAAATTTGGTTTCAGATAAAATTGTGAGAAGAATGCATGTGTGGGTGCGTGGAGGTTTTTAACCAACTTTGGACTTGTCTCAGAGTATTTGGACATCTCTATTGAGGACATCTAGAAGGTACTAAGAAATGCCTTTACAGTGTCACTGATGTTTTTCAAACTCATTCACAAAAGTCAGTTTTCAAGGAAAACTAAGTTTTTCAACTGACTGAAAGCTTCAGTTTCTCCTCCAACAGTCAGCTGATAAAGATGGGATTCCACCTTTACAATCAGTAAGACAGGTATCTGCAATAACAGGAGATCAAAGCACTGTACTGTTGGGGTCCTGAGGCCACCAACAGCCCTGACTGTCCCTGCCCAGCTCTGCCTGTGGCTACTCACACCCTGCCCATGGCCCAGAACCCCATTCCAGCCCTCTAGGGCCATGAGTACCATGAGATGCTGCAGCAGGGCCGGTTTCCAGCTCCACACAGCACTGACCTGCCCTGCCCAGCCGATGGGCCCTGCCAAACTGAATCTACCCACAGGCCCATGTCCCAGGCCCATCCCTGATACCTGTGGCTAGGGCTGCTGCAGTACCCCCCAGTACCCCACCCCTGCTCCTGACTGGGGGTGGGACCGGCCCTGGTTGGTGAAGCCCCTGACCAACTATGGGACACCCCTGTAGTTCCCGGTCCCTGTCCCCAGAGAATCTCCAGCCCTCGGGGCACCCTGACAGTACAACCAGATCACTAGAATAAAAGAAGTGTTTCAGGTCCTTTTTTATTCTTTCCTCCCCTCCTCTTTCCAAATATCCATGTTTTCCAGAATGCAACAACTTGTAACTTCTTGGCAACCCTGACCATCAAAAGAGCATCACTCCCATCTCTGCTTTCAGCGCTGGCTCCCAGCTGAATGATTTGAAGCTCAGTGTTTCAGCCCTGATATTGAAAGGCCAGCATGTGACTGGCCTTGGCAACCTAAAGGGTGGTCAGTCCCCCCAGTCACCACCTCCCATGACAACTGCATTCCTGTGAGGAACTGGAAATGTCAGACATCAAAGTAAGACCCATGAGCATGGCAGGCAGCTTTCTCAGCAGCTGGCTTGTGACTAAGAAATTCACTGTGACAGACATCAGAGTGACCACAAACAAAACATAAAGCTCAGATGTCTGACCTAGCTTTCCCAACATCACAATAAAAGGAGAAACATTCACTGACAAGAGGATGAAGCGCAACATTTGGACAGATCCTTGGTGGCTGTAAATTTATTTTGTTTAGATAGAGCCAAAGGAGGTGAGGATCCTTAACCTATGGGTCCTCACATATATATTACTGCGGCTAGAGAAAGTTTTGCTGGAAGATCTGTCTGGTAGAAAATGATGATTTGATGAAATGGAAAGTTT
Organism: Rhynochetos jubatus; assembly: GCA_027574665.1. NCBI lineage: Eukaryota > Metazoa > Chordata > Aves > Eurypygiformes > Rhynochetidae > Rhynochetos > Rhynochetos jubatus. The sequence goes on from CM050652.1 coordinate 19,686,025, forward strand.
TTTAACAGAGTATATTAATTCAATTTTTTAAAGGTATGAGAAATAACAGAAGTAGCATGTTCTACCAGTCAGTATACTTTATTTTGACCTTATGAAACATTTTTAGTTCAATAAAGGCAAAACATGTCAACTTTTATGTTAGTTTGGTGTACTGTAATGGTAAAACCATGTCAACTAGTGCATTATGTCAAGCCAAAGTAATATAATGCAAAAGAATATGACACTTTTTGTCATAACATAATATTTCTTGGCATGTTTTGACATATTCTGTTATTGACATCATATTCATAAAATAAAATGAGTTTGAAGTAATATTTTTATTATTCAGATAATATATAATAGATAACATATAATAATTTTTTAATTAATCAGATGGCCAAATACTTCAGTGGTAAGTATAACACAGTAAGACAGAAGAAACAAATGACATTCACTGTCTCCTTGTTTGTGTCATAAATAGGCTTAGCTATTTAGAATGACTGCCAAAGTCCAACCCTTCAAAGATGTTCAGGTGCTAAAAAATATGTATAAAAGCAAACAAACCAGGGATACATTCTATTCACACACAAATTTAACAGTTTTTTCTCTGTAGTTTAAAGGCATATGCCCAATTTTCTCCCTTTACAACATGCGAATCATGAAAAATAGCCTTATCACTCTAAGTGATTTTAGATATTCATCATTGAATCTGTACTCATTATGCACATTAAGCAGGAATTGTCTCTGGGGTAAAGGCCTGGGTTTTGCAGGGGTTGTAGTAACATCTGTGCAGTCATCCCGATACTCCCTTTACAGTGTGATACAGGCCTACACGGTAGAATTTTGTTGAGTGCTTGGCATTTCAAACAAGGTAATGGTAGGTAAGTGATGTATATAACAGCTTTGTCTGATCCACTGTCATTTACAGCAGCAACATTATTCTTAATGCTCACCATGAATTAGGGAACGCCAGAGAGAGTGACGTTCTTAGGTTCTGGTTAATGAAAAGGCTCTGTTGAACCGAATACCTCAAAGCACATGATAAGGTAGATTTGCAACAGAACTCGATGTAAGAAGTTCAGAGAAGACATCAAAGGAAGGAGCTTATGTAGGATGGAGGAAGCAATTTTCCTCTTCTCTGAGGTTCTTTATCATCAGTTTCACTTGCAGGCAAAACTGATGGAGTTAGGCTCTGCATAGTGTAATAATGAAAGGTGTTACATATAAACCCATGTTTTACAAGCCCCAGTATCCTTAGAGAAAGAAGAGAACATTCACAGCTTTAGTATTATGTATTTATGTAGATTTAAGCAATATCTCAGGGTTTATACGTTTAAGAAACAGAGCTTTTCATAAACTCTGGGTGAGGAAGAGATTCCAGGCCTCTATTCACACAGAGAAATGTCTTGTTGGACCACAGTATTAGACTCAAAGAAACCTCCTGTCTCAGTGAGTGAGTAATGTGCTATCATAACATCCAATTATTTTCCTCAGTATAATCCTTAATAGCAAACATACAGTAAACCACCTGAAGCAGTTGCACAGCAAGAAAAGAATGGGAATTTTAAGACCGTAATTTGAAAATTGAATAGGGTCCTGTTATCTGTTTTACTATTAGTATCTTGACATTCGTAAGAAAATTAAGGTCTTGATAGCATCTTTTTAAGAAGTATTAAAAAGCCTTAAAGACAACACTTTGGAACTCTTCCAAGAGATGAGCCATTATCCAGTAATTTGATGAAAACCTGAAGTGTTACTTGAAGCTGCTAAAAGTTAGAAACAAGCAGTTTTCACATGTTTTTCTAATGATAAAAACAGTCAAAAGTTTAGTGATACATGAAAATGTTCTCTTCTTGTAAAAATTACTTCCACAGGAAGAACAGACAGAGCATAAACTAATCATGTGAAAAAACGTGTTCACCTACCTGTTCTCATCCTGAAACCCCATGACTAATCAAAGAAATACTCTTCCCTCCCGTAGACAGAGGAAAACTTTCTCATTTACTTTACTGGAAGCATGTCAAAAACATAAGTGATATCTCCAAGAGCTCTTCAGTGATAAAGTCTGTTCCTTCCCTATGGCTGCAGCACACATGATAAGAATAATCTCTACCTTAAGCTATACACTTGAGGTTTTTGGGCTGTTTGAGGCTTTTGGGTGAGGATTGAGAGGGTAAGGAAGAGACAAGAAGCAGCTGCTCTGTAACCTAAAAGCATACTTTCCCCTCTCCCAGAGCCCCGAAGATCAGAGAGCCATGTTTGGGGCTTCAGGCTACATGGGACTTGTCCAGGCTCCATAGCTTCTCTTTGCTAAGAGCTACTTTTTGAAGTACCTGGAAAAGATTGAGTGTAACTTGTTTATTACAAAACCACAGCTCCGTATGAAATCAATATTTATAAAATCTTAAAACAAAGGTAAGAAGGGTTATGTTCTCATGTGGACAGGGGACTGGCTTCAATAATTGTAACTTTTCTGGAGGGGTGCAAGGATTAGTGTTAGGATATAGATTTCCTGCTATGCCATTTCTGACAGTGGGTGTGCTGGTTTTAGATGGGATAGAGCTAATTATCTTCACAGTAGCTGGTATGATGCTGTGTTTTGATTGTGCTGAGAAGAATATTGGTAACATAGTAATATTTTTAGTTGTTGCTAAGCAATGTTTATATCAACTCAAGGACTTTCTCAGTTTCTGACACTGCCCTTGTGTTCCCAGATTCTTCTGTACAAGAAGCTGAGAGAGGACACATCCAGGACAGCTGACCCCAACTGACCAAAGGGACATTTCATGCCATCAAACATCACGCTCGGTATATAAGTGGGTGGAGTGGGCCAGGGGTGTTGGTGTCACTCTCACTGGGGTGCTCTTGCTCTCCCTCACTGTCTTGGGCTCTCAGGCCCTGGCTTTCACTGCTCAAGGCCTGGCTGGTCATCCATCGGTCTATGGATTGTGAGCAGCTGTATAATTTGTTTTCTTTTTCATGATTTTAATTTCATATTATTATTAGAAATATCAGTATTATTAGAATTGTTAGTATTATTTGTATTGTTAGCATTATTACTATCATTATTTTGTTTTTTTTTCAATTAAACTGTTCCTATCTCAACCCATGAGTGAGCTTGTTTCTTCCTTCAATTCTCCTCCCCATCCCGCTGGGGAAGGGGAGAGGAGAGCAAGCAACTGTGTAGTATCTAGTTGCTGGCTGGGATTAAACCATGACAGTGGGGGGTTTTTTGTAGTTTTGTTTAGCTAACAAGGCTGGCAAAAGCAGGAAGACAATGTGGACTTAAGTACAAGGAAGGACCAGATATCTCACAGTTTCACTCACAGCCTATTGCTAACTTCCTTGCACATCTGTAGGTTTAACTATTTAACTGATAAAGAAACTTCGCAGAATTTCCTAGCCAGGATGCAGTCCTTTGGACTACGGGTTTACTCCACAGTTAGTCTCTCGACTGGGTTTCCTATCAACATTAAGTTCTTACATAGCAACAAGCAATATCCACCTATCAACAGTGACCATGACTAGGATCACTCAGCATTTTGAAAAAACCCCCACCAACAGACAAACAAAAATTCACCACATTGTTACTACTGTTCTTAAAGAAATATACAGTGTTGTGTTTTAACCCCAGCCAGCAACTAAACACCAGACAGCTGCTCGCTCGCGTCCCCCACAGCAGGATAGGGGAGAGAATTGGAAGGGTGAGAGTGAGAAAACTCATGGGTTGAGATAAAAACAGTTTAATAACTGAAATACAATATTATAGTTATAATTGTAATAAAAACTAAAATAACAGAAAGAAATAAAACCCAAGAAAGACAAGTGATGCAAATTAAAACAACTGCTCACCACCAACCAACCGATGCTCAGTCAGTCCTTGAGCAGTGCCACCCGACCCCCACCAAACTTTCCACTAGTTCTATAGCTGAGCACAATGCCATATGGTATGGAATATCCCTTTGGTCAGTTGGGGTCAGCTGTCCTGGCTGTGACCCCTCCCAACTTCTTGTGCACCCCCAGCCTACTCACTGCTGGGATGGGGTGAGAGGCAGAAAAGGCCTTGACTCTGTGTAAGCACTGCTCGGCAGTAACGAAAACATCCCTGTGTTACCAACACTGTTCTCAGCACAAATCCATAACAGCCCCATACCAGTTACTGTGAAGAAAATTAACTCTAGCCCAGCCAAAACCAGCATAAAGATAAACATACAAATAAACATCCAGGAAAAAAATAACAAAGGGAGCACTTCTTACAATCAAATCCTCAGTTTGACTCTGATAGAAGTCTAATCATCTTCAGCAGCCAGATGTACATTGGAAATACTAGGTGTTTGAATACTTCCAGGAATAAACCATGACTGTTTCACAGCTAGGGTAGTTAAGAAGGCTGCCCAGAGAGTTTGTTGCAACTCCATCCTTGGAGGTATCAAAAACCCCACTGGACAGAGCCCTGGGCAACCTGCTTCAGGCTGTCCTGCCAGAGCAGGAGGGTTTGACATGAGGTCCTCCAGAGGTCCTTGCCAACATCAGTCATTCTGTGATCTAGTGATCTCAGGTAATGCCTGTTGTTATGGCCGGGAGTGGTGGGGCTCCCCAGAGCAGCAGGTTAAGGCCTGGAAGATGGAGCCTATCCCACACTGGCAGGGCAGTCAGGGGCAGCCCAAGCCCCAGCTCCAAGCATTGGACACCTCAGTGGGGAGGGGAACTGGCTGAGACCAGGCCTCACTTATTTACCTGGACTGGGAGTCAGCCCTGGACATAGCCACTTTGTGGTGTCTAGGAGGCTGTCCAGGGTCACAGTGGGGAAGGGGCTGCCCTCAGCTCTGAACTGGCCAGGAGTCCCAGCAGCCAAGACCCCTCCATCTGTGAGGTAAGGGAGGTTGTCTAGTGCACCCTGGGTTGGTATTACAAAAATAATAAAGCTACACTTTGATTTTCCCAGTAGCTAAGTGCCACTGACTCTGGCATTGTGCTTCTGAATACCCATCTCTGCAGTGTCTGAGAAACTGCAGATCTCCGCCAAGAACGGTAATGGGAATTCACAAGCAATACAACTGTGCTGTGGAAATGAGGAAAAGAGATGGGCTGAAAGAGGGCGAGAGACAGTTCAAGGGTATTATTATATTCAACTCGGCAGGTCAGGCTGAGCCAGAGGAGTCCCTTAAGTAAAGAAACAAAACCTAAAGTGTTTCCTTTCAGTGATAAAGGGCATTTGAATGAATTGATTGGGGACACTGAGTGGGGCTGCCTACATACACTTTGGGAAAGGGTAACTGCGGTGAAAAGAATTCAAATCACTGTGCTTCACGCTCAAAGGTCATATAAGTCAATGTCACAACTTGGAACGGGACTGCAGTTTCTGACCAGAGAAATAACTTCAACATGGAGCTTGCTAAGCTTCAAAGAATGCCTACATAAAATCAAATGTCAAATTGATATGTATAATGTCAAATGGTAGCAGTGGGCTAGACTTACCCATTCCAGGCCTACATTTTTAAGTTTTTACTTTGGAGAGAGCTGGCTCCAAAAATAAACAGCAGCAACTATCTATCAGCTTTCTATAGACTTGGAAGAGGTTGCATAGCAACGACTTCCAGAGCTATCTTCCAAGTTCTTGGAAATTTATTACTGTCAGAGTGACTGGTGGGATTAATTACCTGTTTTGCTACCTTTTGTCTCTCTTATACTTTGGAATTCATAGCTGGAAGTAATGGGATTTTTCCAAAAATATTTTCCATTTAAAAAAATTAGATTCTTATCACACTAAATACAAAGTAAAAACACAAATTAGATGCAGATGCTACAGCCATCACCCTCCATTGGTAATGATAACAGTCATCTGGAACATGCAAGGCTTAACTCAAGTCCCTGCCATGTATGACTGAAGTATACATACTGCCTCAGTATGACAATTCCAAAACAGAGGTAATCAATTCAATGGACTGCTGAATACAGAAAATTAGGGATATAATTTCCCACAAACAATGCCTACACTACTAATTATTGATTACACTGTTATGCTATTGTACTTCTGAGTAATATGGAACAGATGTCGCTCACAAAGATTTTCAGCTGAGAAAGCAACCTATAAAAACTGGGAAACAGATTCTATGAATAACTTCAATTTCAACAAGTTTACAGTTTTTGTAGAAAAAATACAAGTTAATTCACTGAAAATTCTTGTCTGATTAGTGAAGGTTCATTTCCAGACTATAACTGATACTAAACTTATGCAAACAGTGTTTAAACATGCGTAGCATGGAAAATAAAGTTTCTTCCTTAATTTCTTCACTGGAATACCACACCAGTGAGTTTACCTTTCTATTGCATTGTTTATTCTGTTACAACAACCATCAAGGGATAATCAACACTGGAGTGTTGAGACTCACTCAGTATGTGTTGTCTGTTCACATATTGTTCATGTGCAGGAATCAGTTGAAATATCTTGTTTATTGGCTACATGAGTAACAGAGAAGATACTGATCAAAGAACATTCTTAGGTATCCTTAGCAAGGCTCAACTTTATATTTCTCAGGCACTAACCTTTGGAAGGGTTTTGCTGTACAATGCAGAGATTCCTGTGTCAGGCTAGGACTAACACTGTACATTTCTATTCTGAAATGAACTATTATTCATGCCATACAAAATCCTGTGCATTGTGGACAGCAATCAATGCACAGAGGATCTGGCCTTTGGTGCTACACTTACTTGGTTTATTCTCCTTATGTGAATTTTTAAAACACCACAGACACAGCAATAAATTTTGAATCTTCAGTATCTTTGTATCCAATTATTTTTTAAAAAAAGATTGAATCTACATAATATGATAATCCATTCATTTTTAAAGACAGATTCAAATATGAAGAGAAACAAAATAAAAATGAAGGTTTAAATCACGCTTATTAGAACACAGGACTTCAGCTGATTTTTTTGTTAGAACCATAATTTGTTGTTATTGTTTAAAAAAGAGAGCTTTATATGCAGAAGTTTGGGACTTTCCCATGATAGCACAACATTCTTTATGTAAAGAATCCAGAGATAACGTTAGCTTCCTGCTACTGTATTTTATAAGTTTTCTGCTGTGGGTTGCTAAGGCATGAAAGACAAACCAATATCTGTAATTCACTTGGAATAATTCTCCTACTTTCCTAAGATCAACAACATCATCTATCCATGTCCTGGCTGGTCAGCCACTTGATACTTTGCCTAGACAAAAGTATATAATTTGTCTGAATTTTCTTGCTTTCGCCATTTTTCCAGCCAAGCTGTAACACATAGGTTTGCCTTAACAAGCTTTTCAATGTCATTTCTTAGCCAAGTGTTATCTTACTGCTGACTCCATTCACTACATCCTCTAGGATATTAGTCTCATCATAAAAAGTTCCTCCTGAAGTTACTTCAGACTTCCTTTTTAGATTGTTTTCAGCTAAATACAACTGTGCTCTGAATACGGCTGTACATTATATCTTTAAGTGCACAGGTGATGTATCAAAACCACAAACAATAGATATTTTCTAACATAATTTTCAAGAAGAGAAAAAGTCTAAGTAATTAAAATAAAATCCCTACATGTATCTGGAAGGAGCAGTCCATGTAAAGTGGGCAAAGATGTAATAAAGTTATATTTAGTTGCAAAGATAACATAATGAACTGCTTAGCCCCAAATCTGTTTGAAATTGTGCTAAAAGAATGCTGGCAACTTAAAAAAATGAAGTTAGATCCACCAATTCTAAAACAGTTTGCATACAACACATTTTGTTACCCCTTACGTCTGTATGGCTATTTCTTTTGGGTTTGCAGATCTGCAAGATTTTACAACTTAAATAAATTGCATTTCCTCTTCATTACAGCACTGGAGAACCAAGATGGGCAATGTCAAATTTAAATGCAATGACATATGTTTCTATATTTCAGAATACACCAAATCTTTCTGAGGCCTCTCAGTGCTCAGAGTTTGGTGATTTTCCTCAGACTAGGCTTTCAGAATGAGGTTGGTTCTATCACCTGCACATTTTGATAAAAAGCCTTACAAACACTCCATGCTGCCACAACAAGCCAGAACACTGTCATTAAAAAAACAAAGAAAACAAACCCTAACAGTAAAAATGATCTTGTGCAATAAAAGTGGTTAGTGGACAAACTTTGAAAGGGTTCATAAACTTTCAGTCTTACAAATCTTGTAACTTTTAAGTATGGGAAAAACACTCTTTGCAGGATGAGTCTAAAATTCTCTTCAAACAAGAACTTTGAGCATTCACACTGCATTGTTCTTTTGTATTCGGTGTGACCTATGAAATGCTGAGAATGCAGGAAAATATGTTAACCAAAAGACACTGTGGGATGTGAATAATGGTGTCTTACTTCATCCTGGCATGTTGTTAAAGACAAGTGCCATTGGTGCAATTATGTATGAAATGATACTTCACACACAGGAGTGTCTTATTGCACTTTCGGTTTTGTGTTGTAAAGTGTGAATTTTTTTAAAAAACATTTCTATGTTAAGAAATAGGTTCACAAATTACAAGCAGTTCTTTTTATGATTATGAGAACACTCAATTTCTACAGGTTTTTAATGACAATTAAGCATGTCTGATTAAAATAATGCATAGATAGTCATGACTTCTAAACCTCTTTAAAGAGTATTGCAAATTTGCTTTCCATTTCAATGGTCGTTTTTTTCCCTTCTAAAAGTGTTGCTTTTTAACATTTTAATAGATGTTTTTAAAAATAATTTCTGGTTGTTTGATTTATAATCAGTTTAAGGCATTATTGTAATAGTGAATTACCTTTGTCTAAGCAGTGGTATTGAAACAGATCATGTCTCCATTTTTCTGTAAGTAAGCATATGGCATTTAGGCTCAGTCTTGAGGTGGTCACCTAGCCTAAGCCACTAAAGCCAACCTTCCTTACTGACCTCAACATCTTTATCCACACCAAATTGACCCACATTACGCTTTCTATTTCTTGAGCTTGACTCTGAGTTCTGTTCCAAGTTTCCTTGCAGAGCTTTCCAGGTAGAATCTACAAAACATTTGTCTGTATGTCCCTCCAGATTTGCTTCTGCTTATAGGCAGCAGAAAGAAAAAGTGAGGCACAAAGGGATGTAACTCCAAACAGACATATCTGTGCTAACCAATTTCTTGTGCTTGAAGGAATGTGTCCCTGTATCTAATCTCCAGCCACTTTGGAGCAGGAAGGTTAGGGAGCCACCCATGAGAAGCCAGGCTTATACACATGAGTTCAGCAAAGCCTGCAGGCTCTGAGAAAACTGCCACTGGAGATCACAGTCATCGGTTTAAAAGTTACACTTGAAGGCAAGCCTTATACAAAACATGGCCTGTCTTAACATCCCGTGGGGGTGCTTGCATGCTCACCCTTGGCAGCTGCCCTACGCAACGTTTGTCAAGGCACTATGGTGAATCAAATACAGCAAACTACCTCGGAGGGCATCGGCCCCACACTGGTCATGTTGAAGAGGAAGATGACAATCAGATGGATGAGCAGTTACCGGAGGGGGGCGCGGGAAAAGTGTGAGTGAGGCGGGGGGGGCCCTGGAGCTTTGAGGGGCACCGCCTCACCAGGGAGGGGATGGGAAGAGCAGTGTGTGTGATTGTGTGCAAGCTGGGAGGAGTTATAGCTGTAGAAGGGTGTTCAGAAATCTGTGTGTTTCTAGTACTGCAGTTTATCCAGGCTTGTTTTGTTGATCCTTATAGTTCAGAATCTCACATCATTTATGTCATTAATAAATCAAATGGCTCTAATCCTCATCTGATATGACTATGTGAACTGAGCAGTTTTTCCCTGCCATGCAATATATATACAGTGTGCATCCATATATAACCACACTGAACACGCCTGACTTGTGTCAGACTGGCCTGTCAGCCATGTGATCCACATCAGCTAAGCAGAGGCTTTCCACGCCAACTTGGCTGAGACGGCTAAGCACTGTGTCTCAGCCTGGGAGGATTAAAGGACAAGGAAATAAAACATGCTGGGGGGATAGCTGGGAGGAAAGGGGCATTTGAAGTGAATGAGAGGATTGAAGGAAAGTAGCATATATGTGCCTAGAAAGGATTACAGGGTGGAGGAAAAATAAATGAGATGAATGAAAGGTTGTAACAGGAAGGGAAAACAGTGCTATTATATAAAAAAAATAATTTTTTAAAGGGAAAAAGGAGTGCTAATAAGCTGTCATTGTTAATGGCTCACCTTCTACTTGAACTAGGCAATCACAGAGTAGGTGTGGGTCTGAGGAAACCAATATATTCAGTGTTTACTAAAACTACACAGATTCAACCTAAATGTCCTGTTTCTAGGGAGACCTGCACATCCATTTCTTTTCTGATCTATGAAGAATTCCAGAGAAGAGGATTAGTCCTCATCGTCAGAGAAATCCAAAGCCTATTGGACCAGAGTACCACTATGATATTTGGTGAAATATATTGGCATTGGTTTCCTTGATCAGCATCACCAAAAATGTGTGAAAACACATGGATGCTTGATGAGTTTCACTGGTGATGAACACTGCTAATGTGACCGCAGGTTTCTTATTTGTGTCACCCCACAGACAAAGTGCAGTGATGTAATTATAAATAGTTAATTCTTGGCAGTTTCAACTGTGTAAAATTATACTAAGACAGAACTTGTATTCCAAATTTATGCTGATTGAGATCTTGCTTGACTTCATGAGGATGTGTGTCTTGCTAGATTAAGCCGAGTTTTGTACATAAAAGGATTTCCTTTGGGATATGTAATTAGGTTGAATATGACCTGAATTACAATAAAAACTGAAACAGAATTAATTTATTCAGTTCTATTTCTAGTGTTTTCAGGATTCCATCCTGATTTGTGAGGTCTACACTGAAATACTCTAGGGTCTGGGACTTGTGAGTACAGCTTCACTAACTTAGAGGTAGAATTATGTGTCTGAATTCATATAATCCACATCTTGCTAGAAAAAGTTCTTTCAGAAACGATGTCTTTATAAACCTTGGGAGGAATCATGAGGACCATTCAACTCCTTCATGACAAAAGCTACTTAGAATATCTCTCTTCATCTGGAAATTTATGCACAAGCTTGAGTCAAAATGACAAGAGGCACCCCTGGGATATTCTTTGGAATAGATTTTAACAGCACAGTTACACCAAACTTTGCATTTAGAACAACATAATATCAGAATGATTACTAAACAAAGCATTTTTCATGCACGCAACATAGCAAAACCCTTTTACATTGTATCATGAAAACTATATTTATCGATCTGAAAACTTTGGTAAATGTTACAGGCTTGCATAAATTACATTTTCTTGTATTCTTCCTATTACAGAGGGAAGATAAAGAAGAACTGGTCTGAATAAAAGTGATAGAGTATAAATGAAGCAAAGTTACACTTAGACTACAGCTATTTTGATTACTCAGAAATAAGATGTGAAAAATTTCACTTAATGCACAGAGATATGACAAGCCTCTGATGCTTCTCCCTCCTGAGCAGACAGGGTGAATTTGTATTAGTCAGGGGATTTTACCATTCACCTGATTTAAAATTCATAGGTCTGGAAAACCAAGTATCTACAGGTCTTCTGAGGAAAATTTCTGGACCTTTCATCTGCCTCCTCACTCTTCCATTCTTGTGCAGCTTAAATGAGAAGAGGGATGCTCTTATGTAGATTTCATTTAATTATATTGCAGTCTTCTGACTGTCCTGGGTCATATTCAATTTGTCCAAGGAGATGATGGACATTACCAAAAGGGTTAGATACAATAATAGCCATTATTTATTTGGATTGTGAAGCTGCATTTAGTGCCTCAATTCTGCACTGGTGATTTTTTTTCTGAAGTGGACTTGGGGGTACTGGTGGACGAAAAGCTGAACGTGAGCCACCAGTGTGCGCTGGCAGCCCAGAAAGCCAATCGTGTCCTGGACTGTATCCAGAGAAGTGTGGCCAGCAGGGCGAGGGAGGGATTGTCCCCCTCTACTCTGCTCTTGTGAGACCCCACCTGCAGTACTGCATCCAGCTGTGGAGCCCTCAGCATAAGAAGGATATTGACCAGTTGGAACCAGCCCAGAGGAGGCCACAAAGACGCCGAGAGGGCTGGAGCACCTCTGCTATGGGGACAGGTTGAGAGAGCTGGGTTTGTTCAGCCTGGAGAAGAGAAGGCTTTGGGAGACCTTATAGCACCTTCCAGTACCTGAAGGGGCCGACAAGGAAGCTGGGGGGTGACTTTTTACAAGGGCCTGTAGTGACAGGACAAGGGGTAATGGGTTTAAATTGAAAGAAAGAAGATTTAGATTGGGTATCACAAAGGAATTCTTCTGGAACAGGTTGTCCAGAGAAGCTGTGGGTGCCCCATCCCTGGAAGTGTTCAAGGCCAGGCTGGATGAGGCTTTGAGCAACCTGGTCTAGTGGAGGGTGTCCCTGCCCATGGCAGGGGGGTTGAAACTAGATGATCTCTCAGGTCCCTTCCAACCCAAGCCATTCTGTGATTCTATGATACATGCAACACATGAGCTCTCCCCGAATACTTACTATAGTTTTCAGTCATACAAATGTATATTTGTTACCAAAAGAATATAAAGATGTGTAATTAGAATGTGTTTTATATAACAATTCACTTATGTATTTGGCACAGCTAATAAAAATTCATTTTGTGGTAGTTACCATTTGCATAAGATTCTAGGAATAAAACTGATGCTTTCATGATATTTTCTGTGGTATTATCTCAGGCAAATATGCACAGTAAGGAAGTAGCCCTTGTTTTCTTTTGCAATCTTCAGTTTCTTCAATGAGATTATTTCTAACCCAAAATTTATGGCAAGAAAAATAAACCTGTTACAATTATTCAGGTACTTTCCTTGGCAGTTTGATCCAGTGTTCAAAGCAATTAAAGCATGAATCTTGCTAATTACAGTGTGCAGTGTATTTAAGAAGGAGGATAGACTTACAGATGCACAAGCATTTTAATTCCAGTTAATCAATTTGTCCACAGTCTTATTCACTGTTAACTCACCACATATGATACAACATTTTTAATAGTTAGATTCTGAATCCTGGTAGTTGTCCAAGTAAATGAACTCCTCTGTCAACATCTCTTAATGAAGACTGTGACTAGACTTTACATAAACTTATCAAGGGTGTATTAAATACTCATCACCTAGTGTGCTGGCGCAGATCATGTGCTTGTTTAATAAATTATTAGATTAGCTCTTTATTTTAGGATTCATTTTTTTGGAGCACTTGAATACAGACTTCACTGTAACTAAGCCATTTGTAACTTTAGTTTATAATGTAAAACCAGGCAGCAATGTTCCATTGTGAGAGTCCTAAATTATACAACTGTCCATTCCATAACATTTTCACATTTGTATATTTTGTATGCAACCTCAAAAGCATACAATACTGTGAATCGAAAGTGCAACAAAATATTTTGGGACATGATTGAAGGATCCCATGCTTAAGAAGCAGGACTAGATTAGTGACAAGACCCTGTTAAGTAGACTGAATGTTTGACAAAAAGAGATCTTTTCCAGGAGTTTACTGACACAGCGATCATGAAGTACACATTGAAAGTTATCTTCAAATAAACTGTGACAGGACAGAGCCTGGGGCTATTCAGTCATATTTGACCAAGTTCTTACCTCCAAGTACATGCCTTCCGGCGACTGATTCTCCCTCTCCTCGAAACCAGAACACTTGTGGCAAAAACCATCCTAGTGGCAGGAGCCTCCATCCAAACCTAAATCTGGAAATCTGCCTCCCTATTCCTTTTCCCTCCCCCAGCATTTTAGAGTGGACAAACTGCTGGTTTCTTGTTGTCATGGTTTACTCCAGCTAGCAAAATACCACAAAGCTGCTCTCACAAATCCCCCCTCCCCTCCTCCAGCAGAGGGGAAGAATTGGAGGAAAAAGAAATAAGGAAGCTCTTAAAATTGAGATAAGAACTATTTACTAATTAAATCTAAATCAATATATACAAATACTACTAATAATAAATAATTAAAATAATAGAAAATAAAACATATGATACGATACGATACAATTTCCCACCATCCACTGACCAATGCACACCCAGATGTTGAGTGATGAAAATCAGACCCAGAGAGCCCGAGAACCACAGCCCGAGAGCCACGGCCTGAAGGCCGGAGCCTGGGAGCCTACGCAGCAGATCCCGAGCAAACCCCATCAGTGATAGCGCGGCCAGGAACTCCAAACAACCCACCAACCCCCACACGAACGAGCCAGCACAGCAGTTAGCAAAGCAGCTAATGCAGAAGGGTTACAAGTGTTATATAGAGACATTACATTGTCTTCTCTGCAACTGTCCCTTGGGATGGCCCTGCTGTCTCCCCCTACTCCTGTGTCAGATGGCCTGATTTACGTTTCCATTTCTTTTTCTTTACTGGGGCAACTACCACTGGTGCTGGTTGACACCGACAGTACCACACAGGGATTTGCATGGCTACATTGCACCCTGCAGTGTGTAGAGCTGTTGTGGAAGGCGGGGCCACACTGGGAGGTGGAGCTGCACTGTCTCTCAAGAAGGGTTGACATCGCCACGGAGGTGGAATTGGTGAGGGGAGTGGACTACTTTTGAGTGGTGATGTAGCCATGGGGGATGGCGTCGGCACACAGGACCTGCCTCTGCCCAAATCACCAGCAAGCAGATGGGGCAGTGTTCCAAAATATTTATTTAACTTTACACAAGAACAAAAGAACACTGAGAAACAAGCTGATCCCCAGTGATGGGTCACCCCAAGACCATGAAAATTTTCCCATATGCTCATACACTTGTGCCATTGACCATAGAGAAGAGGGGTAAAATTGGAATAATTTCCACGCATCCACCCAACTGAATAATTCCTTCACATCCAATCCACTAAATAATTTCTCCTCTACAGGCTGTGTCCCAGACGAGAAAAGGGAAAAGGTGTAATCAGTGAAAGGCCCCATGAGATGACACGTGAAACATGCAAACGCTGCCAGTACTGCATACAGATACATGATTATTCCCCAAACCAGTAGTATACAGACCAGCTAAATAAGACTCTTCAATCAGGTCAAAGCAGACATGATCAATATCATAAGGAGCACCCAAGGCAGTAAATTCCACCGTTCTATCAACAACATAAAAAGCCAAGAACTTAATGTGCTGACCAACCACCACAACACCTCTATACTCAATACTTCTCACATGATCCTGTTTTAACATACAGTAATCAGACCTGTTCTTATCTCAACCCTTCGAGCCCAACATTGTGCGCCAAAAAGGACTGTCGTGGTTTAACTCCGGCTACCAACATACTACGCAGCCGCTCTCACAAATCCCCCTCCCCTCCTCCAGTGGAGGAGAAGAACCAGAGGAGAAAGAAATAAGAAGGCTCATAAAATTGAGATAAGAACTACTTACAAATTAAGTCTAAAGCAATATATACAAATACCACTGATAATAAATAATTAAAATTATAGAAAATAAAACATAGGACACATAGGATACAATACGATATGATACAATTTCTCATCACCCATTGACCAATGCACACCCAGGTACTGGGTAGTGAGTCAGACCATGAGCACCTGAGAACCACAGACCATGAGCGATCACCGTCCGAGAGTCACAGCCGGAGGGCCAGAGCTCGAAAACTGTCACAGCAGACTCCAAACAAGCCCTATCAGAGACAGCACTACCAGAAAAACTAAACAGTCCAACCAACTCCCTCACGAATGAGCGAGCAGAAGAGTTAGCAAAGCAGTTGACGCACGACGCAGGGGGAGTGTTAACAACTGCAAGGAAGTAGACGGGCAAGAGAGCAAGGGAGAGAGTAATGGCTCCCAGACTTCCTTCTCATCTAAGCCCCTGTGCATGACGTACTATGGAATGAAATACATCCGTGGTCAGTTTGGGTCAGCTGTCTGAACTGTAACATACGCTACCTATAGCGAGACACAAAGAACTGGGACAGCAGCTGCAGTATCAGAAGCGGAGAAAGACCTTCAATTCAGTAGAGGCATTCCCCAGCACCAGCTAAGACTGTATCACTACTTATTATAGCATCGACGAACACAGCTTCATAACAGGCACGGGAAAGGGAGTTAATCCTTTCATGACTGCATCCAGAACAATTCCCACCTTTCCTAGCTAGAACCCAAAACGGACAGGGACCGAAACCGGGGTCAGCAGTTATTAGGGGTAGAGTTAGGGTTAGGGTCCGGAGAACCAGAAAGCGCACAGGTGCAGGGATAACTGGGATTGCAAAGGCCTCCCAAGAGGAGCACAGCACCGCACCGACATTGCTCCCTCCCCTCCTTTCATAGCCAGAACCCAGCTGTGCCAGGGCCAGAAACCTCTGCCAGTAACTATTACTGTTATGATTAGGGTCCGGAGAACCAGAAAGTGCACAGGTCCAGCCATAGAAAACCCACCTTGGTACCCCTTCACTGATGTTGTTTCAATGTCAGTATTGCACAGGGGAGCCAGTACAGGACACAGCACTCCCAATGTGGTCTCACCGGTCCTGAATATATGCTTTATCATTCTTTATAGACTCTGAGTACTTGCGTCACTGCGATACTGAATCCCTGTTGGGGTGGGATGATCTGGATATGCACTGTTTCCCCACAGAAAGTTGCAAGGGACAAAGCTCAAGAAAAAGAACAGTGGTATGGCAACTTTATGTATCATGCAGTTCTGCTAAAACTTGGTTCCTGGATTTGGGGTTCGTATGAAAAAAGGTAGAGGGGATGCAAGGGCTAAAAAAAAAGAGCGAGGATTTCTTTGAGAAGAATGCAAGAGACTACATGCAGAGGCATTACTGAGAGGACACTAAGCGTCATAAAGTCCTGTTGGTGATAAGAATTGGTGTGTGAAGCTCAACAGAGGCAGATGAAGCGCTGGGAGATACATCCAATGAAGATATCCCAGAACATCTGTCAGTACTAAAGGTTCAGGAGCAGATTTTTAAACATACAATCTTCCTGTAACAGAGTACTCAAATTTGTTTCTAATTTTTAAGAATCTTCCAAATTCCTCTGTGCAGAACATATTGCATTTCAAGGAAAATTTAATTAGCTGAATGGAAAGTTGTTGGTCTGCCTAGCTGAGTGAAAGCAAGGAGAAAGGAGGATTTAGTGCAAGTATAACATGGCAAGTGTGGGAAGCTATGTTGTTTATTCTCTTTATTTAGTGCTCGTCTGAATGATATCACTGTCTGTGCCTGATAATGCACAAAGCACCATGCCCCAAATTGTAACTCCTGAAGATACTATCTTATATCAACCCAAGTTCTCCAAAAAACTTTGCAACTGTATTCCCTTACCGCGTGCTACTAATGACCATTAAGTAGGTGGCCTTGTTAAGGTCAAAACCTGTCCTCAACTGCTGTCAAACTCTGTTTCTGCCTGGAGCCTGTGTCGTGGTTTATTCCCAGTAAGCAACCAAGTACCACACAGCCTCTCGCTCACCTCCTCCTTTCCCCCAGTGGGATAGGGGAGACAATCAGAGGAAAAAGATAAAAGAATTTGTGGGTTGAGATAAGAATAGTGTAATAACTGAAAGTGAAATATAATAATGATACTATGTAATGAGAAACATAATGATAATAATATGGAAGAAAAACATAGAGGAAAAAAGTAAGGAAAGCAAAACAATAGAACTGCTCACCACTGGCCAACTGATGCTCAGTCAGTCCCTAGGCAGCAATTCCCATTCCGGCCAACACCCCCCCACTTATATATTGAGCATGACATTTGATGGGATGAAATGTCCCTTTGGTCAGTTTGGGTCAGCTGTCCTGGCTGTGTTTCCTCCCAGCTTCTTGCAGAGAAGAAGCTCGGAACACAGGTGCAGTATCAGAAACTAAAGAAGCCCTTGGCAACAACTAAAACCAATAGTGTGTTTTCAAGATTCTTCTCAGAATAAATACAAAACACAGCCTCATAATAGCTACTGTGAGGAAAACTAACTCTATCCCAACTAAAACCAGCACAGCCTGTCAACATAGCAATGTGAATGTCCACAGACAACAGAGAAGTTCTCTCTCCACCAAATTCAGCTTGTGCTCACTGTGGCATCTACCCATCTTTTGCCTCAGCAAGAGGGAGATGCCTTCATCGGTACACTTCTTTACTAATTAAAAGTCAAGATTAATGCCAAGTAATAAAATTATTTACCAGGAAAAGCTGCAGGGAACACTCCACTTTTTATGTTCTGTTTGTATTTAGTGCCAGAAAGGATGGGGCCTGGTAACAGAGAACAGAAATCAATGAGCACCTGAGGCACCACTCTAAATTGGATGCAAATTGATAGAATAAGAATTAAGAGGATGCAGTCATACAAATATTTAAACAGAACAACCTGCCTTAATCTATAAGGAACTCTATTCCCAGGTGTTGTAGTTCTTACCTCTGGATACCAACTCAATATACTTTGTTAACTCTGAGCCGGGGGGGGGGGGGGGGGGGGGCATGGAAAAGTAAAAATCTGTCCTTTTGTTACAGACAGAGGGTATTGACTAAAGCTGACTGAAAGAAAAATAGGTTTATTACACCACACCCAGAGGAGAGACTATTTTCCATAATTTTTTTTTTAACCAACCACTGTTTAAAATTATTCTTGAGATGGTTTGTTTACTTCTCTTCTCCATCCAAAAAAACCCATAGAGGGTTACTTATCAAAAAACAGTTTTCACTAAATAATCGATAACAATCACAATTAAATTTAACCTGCAATTTGAAGTAACTCAAATTATGCCCCAAAGCTCTGTAGCATGTTCACTGCTGCTCCATCAAGTCTCATTTCTAATCAAACCTTGAAGTTTAGCATTCCCCTTGGACAGCATTTTCCTTTCTATCTTTTAATGCTATGAACGCTTGCAACACTAGAGAAGTAAATAATTTGTTCATTAATCAGTTTACTCTGAATATCAACTATGTTTGTTTATTTCTCTTGTAACTTGACAAAGCAGGATTTTCATTGTCTTTGTTAAAATGCATTTACCTTGCAAATATTCAAAATCAGTTTTGTTATTCCATTTTCTGATCTCATTCTTACATGATGGCACTTCTTGTTGAATAACATGAATGCAATTTCCATAATGAAAATATAAAGACAAATTAAGTTTAATTTGTTAAACATATGCAATATGGCAGCATCCTGCTGACACCACTGCACAGATGTGGAAGCAATTTAATTATCAAGACATTCTCTCTGTAAAGTATTGAGGGCTGCTAAGAAGAAAGACATAACACTTGAAGTTAGTTCTTTCCTTTCTATTTCATTTTCATAAATATCACTTGCATTTAAAGATAATGAGCATGGGACACAAACCAAACAAGCTTACTCAACACTTTGCTAGTATGACTCTGTTCAATCATGGTGTTAATTTCATGTAATTAAAGTTTTAATGTTCTTCAGATACACCATTTTTTTAAAAATACTCTATTCACTAGTTACAATCTCATCAAAAATTCATTTCCAAATCAAGTTATGATCTCAATGGAAACATTCCTTTTCATTAAAGAACACGTGAAGTTCAGGAACGATGCCTCTGTCAAAGTGAAAACACATTTGTACTTTAATAAAGCTGGACATCAAAGGTGAGATCCTAAAGATAAAATCATAAGTCACACTACTTCTGGCTTGTGACTTACATAAAAGTTCTGAAAAGTAGGAGGGAATGGGTGCAAAGAGTATGCCTACAGATTATTTTCCTTCAGAGACGTGTTTAATCTAACATTCATGAGTATAAAATATATAATGAAGATATATAAGAAAATTATCTATTTTTATAGTACAGCAAGTTTATTTTTAGGAAAAAGACAACACTTTTAGTTACATTATCAGATGCAAGACCAGCTTCCTCCAGACCATTGACTGATATATGAATCTTCACGAGTCCCGTTTAAAATGGTTTTGTGGTATTCTTGATGCCTTCAAAGGCCTGGAGCCAGTGACACAACCTCCAGCTCATGAAAAGGCAGTGGTACGGCCCTAGGTACTGGTTCACTGCAACCTCCTGCCCAACTCCCATTGCTAAGACCATGAAACTTCAGAGGGAGTTAAAGCAGGCTCCTTACTGTTTGCTAAATTAGATTAATTGGAACAACATGAACGATAGATTAGGAACAGAAGTTCACTTTTTATGCATTGCAACTCAGGTTTTATTTGGTTGTATGGTCGCTACAATTAGTGAAGATGCTGCGTTCTTTACCCAATTCTGATGCAATATATCAAATGTAAATGCAAGCAGAAAAGTATCTGAGAAAGGCATTCCTGAGGAAGAGACTTGTAACAATTCAGCTCTACAGATCCGTGTACATTAGCTGAAGTGTTGTAGGGGCAGACCTTCAGCTGGCATTTCACCTCCATTAACTTTCAACAGCACTGTAACAAATTCCGTGAGCTCACGATGTGCCCCATGATGTTTAATATCTGATGACCAGAGAAAAGTGGATTAAAGCAAGATTAAAGGCATATAGGCTCCTGACTCCCTGTATGGATCAGTGTGAGTTTAAGCTTAAATTTCTTTGTGGGTTTCATCCTTCATTTATTGCAAGTATCATATTCAAAGACAGTGAAAGATTGTTGAGATTGGGAGTCAATATGATCATCTGGTTATACTGTAACACAACCTATTAAATAGTTTTCTACTTGATTTTCAAAAAAGAATTCTGTGTTTAAAACTGAAAATATTTTTTGTGTTTTAGTTTTGTATAATATACATAAAATATTTAACATTTTTATATTGTACTTGAGATTTACTATTTTCCACTTAAGGTTATTATGTATAAAACTACAACTATCAACTGCATAAACTTTCAGAATGTATCTATAACCATGTCTGATGACACAGTAGATCCTTGTATTGAGAGTTTGGATATCAGATTTGAATTTAAAACTTTCACATATAGGAGGCATTAACATACAGATTCACAAAAAACAGTAGACACAGTGGAGGAAAGTAGTTAAAAAATACCAGTCTGTTTAAATAAAGTTTAAGTAAGGCCTGCCATTTCAAAGCACTTTTCCCTCCAGAACCCCAAAAGCAGTGTTTGACACTGGTAAATATATCCTGATCACAGACTGAAATAATGTGTAGTTTCATCTTAAGATTTTTTTCACTAGGATATTTCAGATTTAAAAAAGAAACAACCAACCAACAAAAACCCCCACATAAAATCTATTTGATGTCAAACACAGTTTCTAGCATGCTCATATTCCAGATGTAATGAATTTGTAATAACATTGTAACAAAACCATCTCAACCTCCCGAATCTCTTTTGATGAACCCAAGTACACACTGGAAACTGTACCCTTGCATGTTTCCTACTCTTCAAATTGCGTATAAATGAAACAAGACTTTCCTAAAATGGACTGAAATCTAGAGTAAGAGATTTGTTAACCAAACCAAGTTATCAAGCCAGATATTCAAGTGCACCTTTCTCATACAGTTGTCATGAAGTCTGTTTGTCTGTGATAAAAAAAAAAAAAAAAAAATCTCCATTTTCCAGGTCATGACCTGGAAACAGGTGTCTGAAAAATGTTATTTGTTTGAAAATTAACTACTTGAAACAGAATTGAGATCCTTTTCTGTATTTCCTTCACTGACAGTAATTCAGATTTCTACACACACTGTATAGGATTGTCACACAACGGGTGTATCCTGGATTTTTCAAAGTACAGTAAGTGACTTTACCTTTTCCTAGCCCCTCCACCCTCTCCTCTGCACCAACAAGTTTAGCAGTCATTTAATCCTGCTCCACTGGGGAACAGCCACCAACACAGAGTTGGATTGTGCTAAAATACACACCGAGCTCCTCACACTTAAGAGCAAAGTCAGTGATATGAACAATGAAAAAAACCCTATTCCTGCATTAAATGAGAAAGCTGCTGTGCAGCTTCAAATCTCGTTACTACCAACTGATAGCAAAATGAAGGCCAAGCAGCTTAGTGACCCACTTACATGAAATAAGATCATTTAAATCTATACTTCTTCAAGTGCCTTCATTCTGTTTGCACAACATTACTTCCCATGTGTCCCAGTAACAAGAAAGCAGATTAGAACTTCTGTGACCTTTGTCATTGTAGGGATTATTCCTAATGACTTATATACTTAGATTTCAAAATCATCAACGTGTTTCTGCTTTCCCATGCAAATTTAATAATAGGCTGTAATCCCTGTTTCAAATTACACAAAGTCTAGTGGGGGGGGCTGAAGCCAAGGTCGAAGCATAAGGACCAATGTACAGGGAAGTACTGGAATATCAGCCACGTTTGGAAAGAGTGAAGAAAATGGTGGTGACTGAAAAGAGCAATAGATTGGTTCCAGTTTCTCCTTCTAGATTGTTTCCTCACTACATTAGTCTTCATCATAACCATTTCAGCTGAAGAAATACAAGCCAAAATGAAACTTAAAAATACTCTTTATCAACATTTGATGGAGGAATTGCGCAGAAAGTGTTTGTGATCACACAATTATAATACAGCTTCATTCCACGAAGGGAAAGAAGCAAACTGACCGAGACATAAAATACAAGGACATTTGACCCAATTTAACCATTGTTAAATTTTACTCTAAATTCATGTGACTGGAGAAAGGTAGAGGGGCAAAAAATGTAGAGTTGCAAAGACAACTGGTTTTTTTTAATTGCATCTGGAATAAAAATGATTTGAATAATCTGCCTATAACAAGATAAATCATTCCATTTTGACAAGATTCCTCACTACGTGACATTGCTGGATGCCATGCTAATACTTTAAGGCACAAAGGCTTAAACTCAGCATCTTTCTAGGAAGCATATAATAGGCTTGAGGAAAATCAGGGTTAGATGGTATCAGCAACTCGAGGGATTACCTACAGTGCCACTATGAAAAAACATTTGTGGCTGCTTATATTTAAGAAAAGGGTCATTTTTCTGAATGCGACTATGGGAAAAAAAATTAATTAGCAAGTCAAAAACGTGTATTAATGATTTATGAATTTATTCACTATGCTGATGAAACTAAAGTAACAGTTTTCAAATACATTCTACATAGATGAGCTGTACGCAACTTTTGTTTGAAATGGATGCAAATTGTCCTCCACTTGAATCCTCACTTTTAAAATACATCTGCAGCAGAATTGCACACAAATCTGAACTGTTCAGAGATTCATATCTCCTATTATTAACAA
The DNA here is from genome assembly GCA_027574665.1 of Rhynochetos jubatus. Taxonomy (NCBI): domain Eukaryota; kingdom Metazoa; phylum Chordata; class Aves; order Eurypygiformes; family Rhynochetidae; genus Rhynochetos; species Rhynochetos jubatus. The sequence goes on from CM050652.1 coordinate 19,709,172, forward strand.
AGTGCTTTATAGTATTATTCATACATTTCTATTGGGGTCAGAAAAGTCACTTATTAGGATACAGTTTATATCAGAATGTGACCATTTAGTTGAAAACAATTAAGAAAAACTGTGTTTTATTGCAGAGTGTCAATAATGAAATGGAAAATTTATTGGTCTTTTTTCTTTTCCAGTCTTATTTTGGCTCAAGTGCTAGGAATTTTTGAAAATATGGTCTTTCCATTTAGATGACCTACATTTCCATAACTATGCTTATTAAAAACGTTGAGAATGTTCTTGGCCTGTTTTCTCCAAAGAAAAAAAGGAAGCCTTATATTTCAACGTATATCCAAAAATGTCTTTGGGATACTGACAGTTTTGACATGTATCAAAAGTAGATTCATATGCCTTTATGCTGGAAAGTCCATTAAATGCGAATCTGCAATTCAAAACAGGACACCAGCTTCTCTGCAGGCTTCAGCACTGGCTTTCTGTAGGGTATACACAGCATCATAACTGAAACCTCGTCTCAGCAAGCTCACTTTTCTGAAATGGAGGCATTCAAAGCTAATTGCACCTCACAAATTAAACATATTCCATGATTTGATAAAATATGTCACCCTCCTTCTGAAATTCTGCAACGATACAGCTTACAAAATGTTTGCTAACAAGTTCTTGTAAGAATTTACTGTGCTTACACAATTCTACATTTACCAGCTGGAAGCTCAAGAACGCCAGATAGCAACCTTTTCAGACTACATCTAGTAACTACTAATTAGAAAAGGAAGAAAAGTAGAATATTTACACTTTGCTTTGGGAGAATTTGGACCTGCATATAGCCCCAGTGCATGTTTGTCCCTGTTGAAACGTCCTCGTAGCCCTAGTGATGGGACTCAGCCAGGAAAACCCAGAGGGACCAACACGCCCTCTCCTGTGTCACTTCCATTCAACCTTCCTGGGTTACAAACAACTAGTGAAATTGTGCATCTTTTATGCACAGCCTATGAAAGTAAATACAGTGATATGATTTGTGTTATCTAGATAGTGAAATCAGGGTCTTTCTGCGGATAATCAATGTGTGCTACCAGCCTCAATTAAGTACAATTTCATCTCAGCAGTGCAGCCTCCAGGGAGATTAAAGTTCTGCAGGAACACTGGGATAATTTATGGGGCACCCAAAAAATATCTGCATGTTTGTTCTATTTTTTGCACTCACCTGAGAGGAGGGTGTACTCATGTTTAAGAAATTAAGTGCAGGTACAAATATTTGCAGAATCTGTGTCCACATGCTTCACAAATATTGCCATTTCATATGGTAAAATCACAGTATTTTCCAATTCAATAATTTGTGATTTTATCACAATAAAATCATAATAATATTCAGAATAACCAAGTTTACAAAGTAACCTTAATAAATTTATGATGTTAATAATTTTAGGAAGAGTGTTAAAAATCTTTTAGAGCATAAAAAACATCTTACAAAATGTCAAATGTTGGTGGCTCTCTCACTGTTCTGTAACTAAAATATGGCTAATTCAGAATGTGGTTCAAAACCTGTCTTCTGGACTAAGAATAAGAATGCCAGGTTTAAACCCGATGAGTATTCAAATGAGATTTAATAATGGAAACGCTGTCAGATCTTTAACGATAGCAGAGCTTCCAGGCACAGCAATAATATTAGCAACAGTTGTTTGCAGATGTTCTTGTCATTTTAATCATCCAGTTAACAGAATTAGCAATGATCCACAGTTGCCTTTAGTATTCTGTTCGCAAACTATTACATTGTGAAAAGATGAGGGGAGTCATGACAGTTTAATAGAAAAACATTAGGGCTTTTTAGAATTTATCACTTACGGTATTTAAAGGCAGAGTGCTGGTAAAACTATTAAAACTTTTATTTCAGGAACGTTTCCCTTATATTTTTTTACTGCAAATTTTATCTAAAACCAAGTAAAACTCCTTGCCTTCTGTAAGTGTTACTGCTAGATTTTCTTACGCAGTGATGCCCTACATAGCACATAATACCAGGTTATCCATTATATGCATTGCAGTCATTGCCTTCAGTGTTATCAATTATTTATCAAGCGTATCTTAAAAGGCTTATTGTCATGTAACTGAGAAAAACTAGCCTCCTCAGAGTTAAAGAACAGAGACAAATATATTCTTGTAAATCCAGATTTTATTTCTTTGTAGTTGTGCCTATTCTGCAATTTTATCTATACATTTTCTAGCTAGTTTTGCTCTAGATAGGATCAGATACTAAAGGGTTCAGTTGCAACAGCTATGAAAGGCACACATAAGGTGCCAGCTGAGTATAGAAAGCCCCAATTATCATGGTTAAATTGCTGCCTGTCCCCAGGCAATCTAGTTTTAAAACAGAATTGGCATGTTTACACGTGGTGCAGTCAAGCCACTAGACTGCAACACAAACACATTAAAGTCGTGCTGTAAGTGAACAGAGAGATCATATAGCCTGAAAATTATGGCCATGCTTTCATGCTTCCAAGACATCTTCTTAAATACTTATTACCATTAAAACAGTGCCTGCAGTCCAGCCAAGAATCAGATTCCCCGTTGTGTGAAGCATAGCGTAAACACAGAATAGGACTGCATGCTCCTTGAGGCCAGATTTAACAAAATTTCTGAGCTTGCACAAGATACTAAGCTCATTTTTGTCACATGGCAGTAACAAGGCACTCCAGAAGGAAATCACAGAAGTGACTGGGCAAAAGGTAACATCAGATGATCTTCACTGTAGATTAACATAAGGTAGTAATACACCTAGTGAAAAATAATCTAAACTGTGCCTACCCAATGCTGACCTCAGAAGTAGCAGTTGCAATTCAGGAAAGAGATGTTGGGTTAATCAACAGTTCACTGAAATCATCAGTTCTGTAGGTAAGGGCAACCAAAAAATCCAAAATATTGGGAAGAATACTGAGAACAAGACAAATGTGTCATTTTAGTGCCATGTAAAACTGAGAAGTGCCCATGTCCCGAATAGCGTCTGTTGCTCTGGTCTCTGCGTGACATGGAGGACATAGGTCAGCCGAAATGCTAAAAGCAATAAAGCAGCTGCTTTACAAGGACAGACTAAGAAGTCTGGGACCCTTCAATTTGGAGAGCAGAGGGATAAGACTTAAGTTCAAGTTTTACAAAACTCAAGGTGACAGTGGCTAAGACAAAAACCCAAATTCACTACTTTCCTCAGTACAAGACTGGGAGTGCTCGATAAAAATAGCAGGAATTCAATTTCAGACACATGAAAGAATATTTCTTTACACAGAATGTAAGAATGTAAGTCATATTTCTTTCCAGAATGTAGCAAATTTCTGGAACGTGCTGCCACAGGAGGTTTTGAAAGTAGAAGCATCAGCAGGTTTGGAAAGGAATTAAAAGAATTCATAGGCAGCAAATCCATAAACAAATACTGGTAAGGGATGTATCCTCTTCCATCTCTAACGTGACAGCTATGGGTGCCAAAATGCCTACATGGAGAACAGACCACAGAAAGTGGTGAGGTTGGTGCTCTTCCTAAACAGCTTGTCTAGTTGCTATTACTTTTTCCCTGCATTTCTGGAAGCACTGCAATCAAGATGAGCTAACACACAGATTATACAGAGCTAGCTTCGATTCCCAGCCCTCAAAATCTATCTAATACATAGTTCCCAAACCAAGGACTATCAGATATTAAGCTAGTAACAGCAAATTGAAGACTTGATTGATTGGATGGTTACTTTTAGTGTTCTTAGACAAAGCTGAAGCTGCAACTTCTTGATACCTACTAAACTAAGCCATTTCTTAGGCTCCCAGGCTTCAGTACCACATCCTGTTAGAGCACAGTTCTTCCATTTTCCACAGTACCCTTCCACTTCTATTCTTAGGACATCAGCCCCCATGCCTTTAAGCATCAGGACTGAGGTCCCAGTAGGCTGCGCACACATCCTTTGAATCACAAAATCACAGAATGGTTTGGGTTGGAAGGAACCTTAAAGATCATCTGGTTCCAACCCTCCTGCCATGGGCAGGGACACCCTTCACTTTGTCTTCCATCCAGTCCAAAGACCAACACTAATCAGCTCTTTTTCCTCCAAAAGTCCCCAGTTTTTTTCCTTAGAAAGAGTATAGCAACAGAATTCAGACAATAGCTCCAGGCTTTTCCAGGTGAAACAATCCCATTCCTAATAGCTTCCCTGCTTGGCTAATGCAGGACCTCCATCCTGAATGACAACAGTCCCTTAATTTATGGTTCCATTATCTTTGGATTATACCCTTATACAGCAGCTATTCTGGGGGAAGAAATTTAACAGCAGCTAGTGGAGGCAATTAAGCTCTTCATTCCAACTAGTCTCAATTAACTTAATGCTGGTGCTTCAAATGGAATGCTTCAACAAACATCCATAACCCAAACACTATTGGGAACTCAGGGGAAGCTGTTGCTACACCGAAACACAAGGTGATACAGGTTCTCTGCTGTGTCTTGTGGAGTAGGCTAGCTGGGGATTCATCTTGTACAGAAAAAAACACAGGCAGGTCAACAGAAATTTTCAGCAGAAGTTGTAACTGGCTGATTAAGCAACATCTTGTTTATATGAGAACTAATGCATCTTAATTCCACCTGACCAGAGACTTCGCAGTAACATTATGCAGGGACATACTGTTCCTGTACAATGCAGTGGTTTGTAACTTCTCACCCAATGGGGTAATAATGCTTACCTCAGGCACTGCCTGTCATTAGGCTCTCCCAGAATTATCCGTGTACGTTGTCAGTTGTGGAAATAAAGACTTTCATAGGTGTTTGGTTTCAAATTTGCAAGGCTGATGCATTTAAATTCTGACTATGCATCTTCAATTTACCACTGGATTGCAAATGAAGCCCTCCATGGTTTAAATCTTTCACAGGGCGCAGTTGCAGCCGTGTATATAAAATCTCTGACTTTGCTGGGATTTCTCATGTGCTTAAATCCTTTTCTGAAGTGAAGCTTTAGCCTATTAGAAAAGTCAACTATCTAAAGCTCTGAACTTTTGAAAAGAAACTCTGTAATCTCTTTATGCTATTGTACACTTGATCTGATAGAGGGTTTACAAAGGAAAGTGTGGATCCTACATTACACTGGAACAAAATCTGTTATTTTTGCTATCCTCTCCAAAAATTACAGCAAAAGGAGGGATTTTTTACAAGACTTCCATGCCCTACCAGGAGAGCTATCGGCCAATGTGCTAAAATTAGCCTGAACACAGGCAGAAGTTGAATTATATGAACTCTGCTGATATATACTTACTTGGCCAACTATCAGAAGTACGTTATGTACTCACACAAAATATTTCTCTTTTTTTCCCTTTGATATAGCAACTCAGGTAGTCTCCTGTTACTTTATTATTTTTAATATATATTCTGAAAGCCACCGAGCCCATCTGTTGAAACTAAACAGGAAAGGCATGTATTGAAAGTATTCATTAGCTTATGAATACATTAGTTAGCTAGTATTTCCTGGGCCTATATAAAAAGAGAAGCCATGCCTTTGACAGTGCATCTGTAGCACAAAGATAACAGGAACAGGCTCTTCATCAGCCAGTGTTCCTAGTATCCAGGAAAGCAAGACATACTGAAAGAATGACCTCTTCATTACACTAATTTCAGCCACCACCTTGCACAAATATAGACTTACTCTTACCTCCTGCAAGGAAGCTAGTACGCTATATTCCTTTCCTTCAACTTCTGCATTTTGGGTAAACAAGTAAAGAGTCCTTGAAGACATTTTCTACCTCTAAGTAGTACACTTTCATACTTCAGAGTGGCATAAAATGTGATTGCTGCTTTTGTTTCTCTCTTTCGGACAGTGTGCTTCAATCCTGAGTACAGGTGAGCACAGGCGAGTGTTGCAGAGTGCAGGGAAGCCAAACTTTCACTGCCACTGGATTCCTTCATGATCTCTTCAACCATTCTTCAATAGTCTTAAATAAAGGCAGAGGGAACAACCATTTTTTCTTATACAGAGACTTTTTAATCAGTTCTCTTGCATACGGCATACCATATATTGCCTGAGCTAGTTCTTTATCCTCAGCATCCTACAGCAACAAATCATATGAAGAGAAAATAAAATCTTTCCAAAAAGATCAAAAAGTATTTATGTTTATGGTCCAATTATACTGAATTACCTTAATTATTTTTACTTTAGTAAGTTTAAATACGTTTATAAAAGATACACATTTTTTGGCAAACATAACATTATTCAACCTGGAGAGTTACCACTATTGCCTGCAAAATCCAACTATTTTTACTTATAGCCAAATCACTGACATTTAATTATTAGAGAAACATTTTGTTTCACCAGACAGACTTTATGTAGAATGAGATCTCCCAGGACTTTGGTTTATGTCTCACAGAAATATAAAATGTGCTTTGTGCTTTGATTCAAATACAATCCATGGCTTACAAATCATACCACTGTTTAACAATGAGTAATGTGATGGAAACGAAAAAATAATGTTCTCTAACCAGTATCAGTGAATTGGCAGATGAGGAAGCAGTGATACATTAATCCTCCTTAATCTTACAGAAAACTACAGCTTGATAGAGAAGGATTACAGGACAGAAACACATTATCTGACATTTACTTCTGGTTTATCATAAAATATTTGCCCCTCTTACACAGTGAAAGTTGAAACAACCTGGAGCTAAACAAGAAATGAATGAGAAGTTCCTCTACTCTACCAGTGTTCAACACAGACATCAGAAGCAGAACATCACTTAAATGGTTTAATTTAAACTTATTAGGGCATTGATATGTGTTGCTGCTTTGAGAATTGCATTCCCTATCAACAGAGGTACCAAATGCACACAAAACTTTCACGGAACTTACGGAGACTCACAAGTGTAAAAGAGTAAGTCAATCAAATATTTTTGTTACCAACAGTAAAACTACAAGCATTACTTTTGGGGAAAAATATCCAACACATTACTATTTCAGATCCAGACTCCAGAGCCACCTTGTGTTGTATCTCCCACTCTTCATTTGTAAAGATAATTAATAAAACTCTATTTCAAATTTTCTATGCCGTTGAACCACTTGTAGTTTAGAACTGTTCTCTATTGCCTCCTTGGTTAATTTAGCAGCTAGCAGTTTTTTATAACAGCTATACTAAAAGATTCTGTTACTTTTGTTATTCTGCTTGCTGTCATGAATAGATAACGTTGCATATAAAACAAACCATTGTTAGGGGTAATTCCTCAACTTAGAATGGATGATTCCCATTCTTAGATTTAACTATTACTTCCAATAACCTTATGGGGAAAGAGGGAGAAAGAAATAACTTACGCATGAGAACAAGTTTAATTTTGAATTGGCAAAAAAGTCTAAACTGCAGCTTGCTCTCTACGCATGTGTCATGAGCATAACACTGTCCTCCCACCCCGCTTCTTCGCAGACTCAACTTTATGCCTCCATTCCTGACTCTTCAACCTTTTTCCCTCCTGAGACATGCAGGAGCATGGGAAATGGGGAGGTTGTGGTCAGCCCGTAACAGCTCTTCTTTGCCACTTCTTCCCTCTGATGCTCTTCCCCCTCCTCCAGCATGGGTCCTTCCACAAGCTGCAGTTCTTCAGGATAAACCTGCTGTACCATGATCTCTCCACGGGCTGCAGGGGAGTCCCTGCTCCAGAGCCTGAAGCACTTCCTTCCCTTCCTTCTCAGACCTCAACATCCCCATGACTGTTTTACATTTTCTTACTCCTCTCTCAGAGCTGCTGCACAGCTGTTTTCACCATTTCTTAATCATTTCATCACAGAGGCACCACCAGCATGGCTGATGGGCTCACCTTTGGCCAGTGGCAGGTCTGTTTTGGAACCAGCTGTGCCCAGCACGGGGCAGCACCGTCCTCCCCTCACAGAGACCACCCTGCACCCCCAGCTGTCAGCACCTCCGCACCAACACCCAGTACACTTCCCCATGTAAATTTACCAACGAGGGGTCCTGGGTTCCATCATGTTACTCTCACAGTAAAAGCCAAGAATGCTACTAAATACCAATGTGATTCTAGATTGTTTGATAGCTAAGTGGTAATGTTTCACCTTTCTTAAAATGAGGGCAATTACAAATTTCATGGATACAAACTAAAATTGAAGATCACAGCTAAAATTCAGTGCCTATAAGAATTCATATTTACAACAATATTTTAATGAATAGTATTAATCCAAAAATTTTCACCTTTTGGATGAAACACCGATGAACACAATTTAAAAGCAATTTTATAGAAAAAAATAATTCTTAAGGAAGTATTTAATCCACCTTCACACCCTGTGATTCTCCTGAGGTTCCATTATGGATGTGGCAGCTAGCTCGTGAACATTCACGGTGGCTTTCAGAAGAAGCGCCACAAATGACTGACACGTGCTACCACAGATGCACATATTTACAAAATACCTTCTTCCCCGAACAGAGCAGAATGCAGCCCTCTGGTTCTAAAACACTGAACTTTGACCTGAATGGTTTTCAGGGGGCTCAGTTAGGAGAGAAAGAGGTATCAGAGACTGCCCAATTCACATGTACTATCAATTAGGTTGAAGAAAAAGGAATAAGAAATCAGAATATAAAATCAGCCCCATGGGGTTAGGTTAGACATCTTCCTAAAAATGACACTTAGAAAAAAACAGTAGTATTCAAGGTCAAAAAGCATTTGTTTTTACTGATGCAAGCAGGTTTATCTTTCCTTACTACATTTTTCTGCTTTGGGTGTATTATTGGTATAATATTTTCACATTTGTTGAACACTGACCAGATGCTGGTATCTTCATTCACCATGAGACACAGACCTATGTTCTAAGAGTCCCAATAGCACTGGGATTCGTGGACAAGAGCATGACTTGAGATAATTGTAGGTACCAAAATTCCACCAGCAAATGCCCCTGACCTCTTTTTTTTGTTCTCTTCTTACTTTGCCATTTCAGAGAAAAATCCGTAAGCACTCTCTTCCTTCAAGTTACACTCAAAGTAGCATGCTGCCTCCAAAAGGGAGAGATGGGAGAGTTAAAGTGCTCCCATATAGAGGAGCTTATTCAAAACAGAATTTTAAAAGGCCTTTTTCTCAGAACAGTATATTTAAGTAACCATTATTCGTATCATACTGTATGCAAAATGTATGTATCGAATTGCCTTGTGGTATGAACTTATGTGAAAAACATAGGATGTGCATCATAAAAGAAATACAGGCAGATGAGGAGAGTCTTTTAAAATACTTTTTTAAATGTAATGCTGATATGTAGTGGACTTCAGCAAGCAGCAGGTGTTTTCTTATCTTTCCAGGATAATCAGTAAATTGCTTGCATTGTGTACCTGTCAGCTTTGCCATGACTCTTTCAGAGTCTGTTGCTATTTCATACACTCTGGGAGTCTTCAGTGTAGTTCAGTCTCCTGACAGCTATTACAGCCTCTTCTCATCACCTCTGCTTTAGCAGTTTCCAAAAACATGGAAGTTAGACCCTTCATTTAAATACAATTCCCTTCGGGAGATTTAATATTCGGTTCTTAGGAAGATTAGAAATTTTACTGACAAAGTCTAGTGCATCATTTTGGTTTGGGGGTTGTTTGGGCTTTTTTATACATTGCAAAGCTATTATAACATCTTAATTAAAGGTGTTTGTTTCTTCTAGCAAAAGAAACAACATGATGCTAGGAGCACAGCAGTGCTAAGTGCTCATACGTGTTGGGATGCTGAGAGTAAGGAAGGAATTACACTTCCTTGCAGGGGAGAGGAGGCTTCCATGTAGATTCACATCTTTGCCTCACAACAGGTCCAGGTCTGAAGTGCCCAGATTCAGTGCTTCCTGACCAAGGAAGCAATTTGACCTAACACGAATCCTAACACAGGGTGGGACTACAGGTCACTTACAGCCTAGGCTAGTCTATGATTCAGTTTCTTGCTCTCCAGAAATATCATCCCTTCCACTCCTGAAATCTTACCCCTGACCAGCTTTGTCCTACAGGTCTTTGACACTTCCCAGCCTAAGCCACCTTTCTTCATCACCTTCCAGCCTAATGTGTCTCCCCTCCTAACGTTAGCTCCTTCACTTTCAGCAGATCAGTCTACTCACCCTATCTCAAAACCTTCCTATTCCTCTTCCTTCCATGCCAGATTCTTTTGTTCAATTTTCAGTTAATTCTTTAAAACTTTAATGTTGCAGTCTTCTAATTCTAAAGGAGACGTAGCATAGAAATAAGTGTATTATGCGTGTCTGTGCAGGGAGGAATCGTGGCTCTGGCTGAAGAAAAGAGAAGGTATCAATCAGCCTCCCTATGAGAAACGACTGTCATTCAGATTTCACAGAAGTCCTAGTGATTATTTGCTACACAATAATGCCACTATTTACATCGAAATAAAACCAGACTTGGCAAAGCTTTGGGAAGGAGGTGACTGAATGCGTTACTATAAATCAAGGATCAGCTGACTCACAGATAGATGATGGGAGCTTGGACTACTGCAAAGCCACTTTCTTCTGTAGAGTATTCCTTTGGCTTTAACAGGGTTATAAAAGAAAAAAGAAAAAGAAAAAACAAACCAACAACAAAACAAAAGAAAAACCACCTAGCTTAATCAGAAATTAAGAAAATATATGTAAATGGTTCAATCACATATGAGTTTCTTTTTTTGGAACACAACCTGATTATACAAAATCTGTGTTTCTTTTTAAAAGTCCTAAAAAGCTTACAAAGGAAAAAGTAATAGAGTTTGAATTGTTAGTATTCAGCAAATATATCCTTCTGAATTTTGAACTCTGAAATGAGACATTATGCAATAGATTTTCTCCACGTACTCCAAAATGAAACATAACTATTAAAAAGACACATTGTGAGGTTAATTACAATGACATAACTTGCCTTTTCATTGAAAAAAGAACTGTAACTTTTTTACCTCTTTTTCTCTCTTTTTAACAGAAAAAATCAAATCATCCACTTAACGTATTGTTTATGTTTTTATATGGTATCTTTTCTCTAAGAATTATTATTAAAAACTTCTTTAATGAACAAGTTCTTTTATTAGACCTGTATAGAGGATGAAATTATTCATAATCATATTTTTTTAAATAAAATTAAGTACATTAAAGCAAACTTCAGGAAAGGAGAAATACGTTCACAAAGGAATGTGTTAACACAGAACTTTCCAGCAACTTTCTGTTGCTTCCAACAACCATATCACAAGCATAAATCTTCTAATCAATATCTAAATAAGTTTGCCACAATAAAATGCAGCACATAGATGGCAAGGTTAGACTAAACATCCACCTAAACATTCTTAATGCTTAATTCCTCCCTTTAACAGCTTATGTATAATAATAAAATGTACATCGTTCACATATGTGATTTACAGGATCTGCAGGAGCAAGTGGTTACATGCATATTACTTGGGTAACTGAAGGGCTATATCAGTTATTGTGAATTAGTTGCTACCTGTTTTGGCCATAAGGTATGCCATTACATTAAATAATGACAAAACCTAACACTGAAAATAGTTTTGAGGTATGTGAGATTATAAATACATGATAATTATTGTTTTAAATTTTATTGACTACAGACGGGTAATGGCCATATTCAGCAAAGCCACATATTAATGCAGAAGACTTCCATTTAGAATCAGAAAATCTGTATCTGCTAGTATCTCTCACCCAGCAACAGAAAACATGGTGTAAAGTGATAACATTTTCTTTTGAAAAGTGAGTCTCCACTCTGATGATCAGGCAACTGCTCAATTGGAAGAAAAGCAGTATTTTCTCTTCCCTCTTCAGTCCATTTTCAGTCATCTTAGGTTTCGCTATGAACCAGCCTATTTCTTCCTTTCACCCTACCAGCCCTAGTTCAGTTTTTACTTTTTAGTTTTGAGCACCGTTCTGACTCCACCTCCACTGCCTGCAAGGTCTGAAATGAAATCCACCACAACAGGCAAGGCCTGAGGTGAAACCCAGAACAAGTACTCTCCATCAATTTTGCTGCAGAAACCAGAGCAATTCAGTTACCAGGGCATTAGCCTCCTCTACTACGGACTCTGTAAAGTCATGGCAAGGTGACAGCACAAATGTATTTTTCTGACTGTCCAGTCAGCCTGGTCAGGTGGATGCCCAGACTGAAGGAATTGTTACAGCATATCATTCTTCCAGCCCTTATGCTGGCTTTTCTTTTATGGGAAAGCAGGATGTAAGTGCAGTGAGAGTGTAGGGCTGTGTATCTGCACCCGGAGAGGTCCTCATGAGGGGCATTCACCTGGGACAGACAGTTCTTTCTAGATTTCAGCAGATCCTCAGGTACAAACTGGGCTTTATTTCTGACTGACATTGAAGTCTATGTCTTATTTCCAGAAGCAGTAACACCCCCTAGATCATCAGTGTGAAAGGATACTTTAAGCATCCAGATGGAAAGAAAAAAAAATTCTATGCATACATAGCAAGAGTGATGCTATTTGTAATCCAATTAAGATTGAATAATAGACATTATCTTTTTAAACATCAACCTTTGCAAACACATATATGACTTCTGCAAGTGATTTTCATGCAAATTTTTCTAATAAGATGAATTAGTAAATTAATATGGATAAACCAAATTAACTTTAAAAGCATCTTCGTACATTTTTGTATGCATTCCTAAGAGAAAAATGCACTGGAGTGTTAATGTTAGTGTATAATGTTTGTTGATAATTTCTTAGAACACTGTTTGCCACTGGTAAATTATTTCTATTACTACTTAGGTAAGTAATCATAGAGGTACTTTTTTAGATGAACTTTTCATTTAAATGGCTTACAGTCTTTAAAAAAGCAAGAATATGTTACTTGCATTTCATATTTTTCAAGGGGAAGATCCTCTCCAAAGCAGGTGTCCGTCCTAAAATCATGAATCTTGTAAGTAACTGTCTCCACATCCAACCATCAGTATTTTCCGCCAGTAAATAACTGGAATAATTAAATTATGCGGAGGCCCCAAATCATGGAAATATACTTCTTTGTGCTTAATTTTGATTTGTGATTCTAACAGTTCCACTGGGTTTCTCACGGAGGTGCTTTACAGCTTTGTGTGCCCTCAACACGGCAAAGATTTTCCTGGCAGATCAAACGTCACCAGATTTTCAAACCTCACTCTTCATTTTTTGACAAAAATTCCTTATTTCAATAAATTCAGTATGCAGCAGGATGCAATTACTTTGTTCATATTAAGTTTCTCACTTTGTTTCATTTATGTAAACAAAACATTTGCATGACTATTTGAATAAAGTTCTAAACAGAATTTCTTACACTGAAATGTTTTCCCAATCTCTTGTAAAACATCTGAGTATCTAACATAAGGTACTGGAAAGCTCACCTTTCCTTTTTAAAAATATAGGACAAAGACTCATCTGCTTTCAGGGAAATGATGAAATGTTTTTGACATGACAAGAAGAGATATGAATAGAAAGTAATTATCATTCACATCTTTAAAACTATTAAAATATTATTTTAAATATGGTTTGAAATACCAGGTAATTATTTTTCTAAGGCACCTTTTCTTTTGCTGAAACGAAAGCCAGTTGAAACTACAATGGTGCTGTAATTTATAACCGCAGCTGGATCATTAGGCAAAAAGATTACCTTGATGAATTCTTACAGGCAATGAAGTAGTCCCCAATTACTCCTAGAACCTGTTTTATTCCACCTAAATGAGCAGATTTTTTTAAAAAACTCTACCACTACTTTTTTTTTTCCTGAACATTAAGCATCTGGTTATGGAAGCTGTTGAGACATCAATGCCTTCGAAAAGGTGCAACTGGTCATCTAGAACACATACGGGTGAGAGGTATCTATTACATATGCTTGTGGAGATTAAAATCTTTGTCTACTAGAGTCCAGATTTGGCATGTTAATTATACAATTGAAGCATGGACACAAACAGCATTTCTTAAACAGGCTACTTTTTAAAAGCTATAAAGTGTTTGAAAAACCAAATGCACAACCGATGTATTTGTTTTTCTTTTCCACGGAGGATTATTTTAGAACTAATCTGGTCTACTAAGAAGTTCTATTAAGGTGTTATACCACATGCAGTGGATGTTACCCTAATAATCCATTTTTATTCTGTTGGACACTAATTTTTAAATAAAAAATATCTCCTGAAAAAAAAAAAGGAGCATAATTCATCAGTAAAATTGTTTTTCATTTCATCCAAGGTTCAAACCCTCCATTATAAACTGACTTTTGTTATATCACGTGGTACCATTAGAGGATTCTCTTGGAACAGAATTGTTGAATTAGGTGCAGTCCCTTTATAGTCTTGGGATGGCTTGCTAACTTTGTGCAGCCATGAAATTATAAAGCCGCATAAGACATGAATAATAGGTATGTGAGATTTCTGCACAAATACTTTTAGCTGAAGAAAAATGTACTTCTCTATGTGACTTCACTCAATGCAAATAAATAGTACATCACTAGGATGTATATGTAGTCCTTGTGATTTATTCCTGTACTTGACTAGCTTTTTTTATTCTCTAATATCTATTAAAATAACTGAGACTTAGTTCATTCCCCTAAGAACTCTGTGCAAAGGGACGTACAGACCAGAAATGCAAAAGCCTTGGCAAGAGAAGCTGGTATATATCTTAATCCTCCAGCGCCCACACAGGGAACTGTAAATAGCCAAGAATGTGCATGCAATCAAAAACCAATTGGGCCGGCCAGGAGGTAGCCTTGAGATAAAGCAAGACTTGTAGCATCTCATTACCTATCTCGCAAGAAAATAATAGTGCTTTTTTGCCATTTACACCTTAATGTCTTTTTACAACCATCTGAGACTCTGTTGAGGTCTTGGATCCAGCTGCCATTACCAAGGAAGAATAGTTCGGCTGACCCTCTGCTGACAAAGAACAAAAGATGCTCTGTAGGCAGAGAAAACACGAAGGCAAAGGACCATCACAGGGATGCCCTGGACTCCTCACAGCTTTCAGAGTTCAGAGTTGTTGGAGGTAGTCCCTGTAGTTGTTCTCCAGCAAACCAAACCACTTATTTTTTGAAGTAATGAGAGGAAAAACATTTTCTCAAGAGGAAATTTTCAGGGATAGTTCCCACTTTGCCATGTTCTTGCAACACTTCCTAACAATAGGAAAGATCTGTCCCCACATTTCTGAAATACTTCAAATCTGAAAGAAGATAATCGCTAAAGTTGTTGTCACATTGGTTTTCCATTATCTTAAGGGAAATTTTAGTGGTGCATGATGCATTTCAAGCTACACAATTATAGCAACTCCACTTTCCTAAATCCATTTTCTCCTCTGAAGTGCTGCTTTGCTCCTCTAAGGTGGATGAGTGCATTTAGCGATTTTAGGTATATTCATTATGATTTGAAATCACAGAAATTGCACAACTATATTCAATTTTAAACCCAAAAAAAATGGACCAATTATTTCATGAGGCTATATGTTTAGCTGCTTAGAAGAGTCTACTGTGGAATCTAATTCACTGAAATGCTGAAAGAGTGGGAATAAATGACACAGCACAGACAGAATTAATATTGCAAAACAGATGTTCAACAAGTCTCTTCTAGCATTGTTTTTTGCCATAACAATCAAGAATTCACAACCGGTATGCAGATTTTTCTGTAACAGAATCCCACTTGTGCATAAAATAACACTATAATGTACTTTTTATGCATCAACATTGTTATATATTGAAGGATAGATGAATCATGTCATTGCTGCTCATTGCTTGGCATCATTTTTTTGGTTATACTCCAAGTCACATGTCAGATAATATATCAAGAAAATTCTCATTCTAATATTCCTGCAAAAGCTGCATTAAGTTTTAGTCCAAACAAAATCCACAGGATTTACCTGGACTAGTTCCAACAGCATTTTTGGATTTGTCTGATTTTAAGCTAGGGCAAGAACTAGACAAGTTAGCCTTTAATTTGCTCCAGATAATCATAGTCAATTCATCTGTAAGTACTGGCAATCCCATAGGAGGTAGCTGTCATTCTTAAGACCTCAGAGAAAGGGATAAATGGAATATGAAAGGAGTGCGTAACACAACGTGGAACACTCTGGCTTATGTCAAAAGAAAAAGGAATCGAACTTCTCATTCCCCAAAAATCTGCTTTAACCAGAAAAACCTGTAATGTGAAGTAAGGAACACCCACACACCGTAGCAGTACCACAGTAAGCCTTAATGGCATATAGAGACGCTCCAGAGCAAATAAAAGGGAGAAAATTCACAGACCAACAACCAGACCAGTACATTGATTCCCACTACTGAACAAAGGCAGGCTAAAATGTGTTTCTATGAAGACCTCTAAAGCAACGGTTCTTTAATAAGTAATAATATCCTTCTGAATACTAGTAACACAGGAGTCAGTCTCAAGATGGTTTAGGAATGATCCAACAGTGCCATCTATCAGACTGCATTAGAATTGTATTTTTCCATATGGCAACACTAATGTGTCATTTTCTAATGTTAAAGAATTACAAGATTTGAACAGAAATTGTGCAAAAGACTAACACTGATCATTCATGCATTAAACTAATGTATGCAGCTAATCACAAAGTTATCAGAATGGAGGTAAAAGTCAGGATTAGCTTCTCTTTTAAAAAATGTTACATCTATTTATTAGAGAGCATTAGTTAAATTCTTTTTAGCAAAAGGTTATGTTCAGGTTCTCTTCTCATGTGATTGTCAAGTGATTTTCTGGAGTTAAAAGTTTGAAATTCTCTCTGAAACTTACCATCTAGCAGTCTTACAAATACAGTCTGTATCATGCAAAATGATGAAATAAAGGATAGCTCCATCAACACAATTATTTTTTGAATTTAGTGCCTGAAAAAATGTCATTAGCAAAAAATGTGTTTTCTCTTCTCCTGAAAAGTCGGCAGACAGGATAAATAAATACGTTATCCTACCATAAAACTCCCCAAACTCACACAGAATGCAATTAGAACCTCAGAAGTACCAGACAGTTATGTCGTACTTTACTTTTAATTTAACAAGTTTTAGTTTCCTCTTCCTTCAATGAATAAAATTACATTGTGTAAACTTAACTTTAAATAACGGAAATGTGCAGGTGAGTCAGAGGACAGGCAATAGTCCCAACACAGAAGGCTCAGGTAGGGAGAGGGAGATGTCACCTGTACAATTAAACAAAATTGTTCCGTCTTAAAATACGTCAGGGAATGGTGCAATGATACTTTTTTTCAGCAGTCAGGTGGAACTGCTTTCTCTGAACTCAGTGCTGGAACTGACACATTGTCACTGTGCAGTAGTAAACACAACAGAGAGTAAAAATCACCTGTTTCATAAGTACGTAAGTTCTGTGGTGCTCAAAGGAAAAGTGGGTAGATACCACTTCTATTGAATATGTCTATACAACTCACAACTGGTTGGAGCTGCATAGTACTGTACGAGGATGGTCCTGTGCCCAGACCAGTAAGCGGTACATATCTACCACAAACAAATATGCAGATATAAGACCTTCTATGATGAAGTGGGGCCAAAAATTAGATGTTTCTGGTCTTGAACTTATGTGACGAGTTTTATTCCAGCCCATAGCTATCAGTGAGCAAATCAGATTAATTACGACTTGTCAAGTTCTATGAAATTGATTATATAAATTATTCAGTAATATTTTTCTTACTTCTGCTGAATTTATAGGGATAGCAGAACAACTAGTAAATTATTGAGATAGATGAATCTCTCCTTCCAGTCCATTGGCAATAAAATGTTCTAGACTGTATTCAGAGTATTATATTCATTAGCAAAATATCCAAAGTTATTTGGAAACTAAGCTAACACACATGATTCATCAAAAATTTCAGATGTTTAGATGACAGTATTATAAAGCAGAGTCCTGCAACTCAAAATGTCAAGATTATCAGAACAGAAATCTTTCTTTACCACGAGTTGGAAAACTAATTGACATTGGATGTTAAATAATGAATTGTGTATTCTGTTCTTTGCTGGACAATCTCGGTAGGAAGATCAGTCTTGAATAGTCTACTGGCTGGCCTTGACTTAGACACCTAATTTTTAGACATCTAATATTGGGTGAGACAAATTTCATCAGACACTTTGGAATCAGAGCTGCACAAACTTATAATTAAATCAATAGTCTTCATTATGAATAATCCAACAGTGTCTTAAAAATCCACATAAAGTGAGATTTTCAAAAACCTTCAGTATTGGCCTAACTCTGACCCCAGTAAAGTCAATGGGAGTTTTATCACTGATTTATGGGAGCACTAAAGAAGCAGAAAGGGGGTCATTTGAAAGCATCGACGTGGCAAACTTGGCAACATCAGCTCAGGACCTAATATTTTAAAAAGTCTTACCCTAAACTTAAATAAGCCCTTAGATATTTCCATGTATTTACAGAGTTTGAAAGTGAGTTGCACAGGTAAAACTACTTTGGATCGATATGTCTACTTCAAAGTGTTTGAGAGAGATATAAGCTAAATAAAAAGCAGTTGGTTGCTTTTTCCCCAATAACAATGCCGATTCAAGAAACTGTTTGCTAGAACATCTTAAAATCCCCCTCAACATATTTTGCTATTTTAGCTGATACTAGAGATTAAATTTTGCAGAATAAATTCAGGCAATACACATGTTTTTTAATGTTAGTGTACGACCACTGCGAGCCTGTATTCAGAGCAGAAAGGACTATACCAATTGCCTCTGGTGCAGATTACTCCCACCATGGCAAGACTAATGTCTATGAGATGAAGGACAATGGGGTCACAGAGGTATTGTTAGATCCAACAAATACATTTGGCTGAGAAACATTCTCTGCTACAGCTGGAAATGTTCATGAATGCTAACATATATTTTTGCCATTTCTACCACACTCATATGACATGTTCTATCACAACGAGCATGAATTCTGCCATCTTTGAGGACACCACAACATAGGCACTCAAACTCTACCCATACAATTCCTCTATTTAAATTTAGCATAATGGACATGTATCTAGCTACAATATATAACCATAAATAACCCTAAATGGACCTTCTGTGCTAGTCTGTCTTCAGCAAAAAACAGTTCAGCAGCAGCAATTGATAAAAACAGAGTACTCTTAAATTATCTAAATGAAAAATTCCTCTGCAAATGCAAATATACAACTACAGTTCCAGCACAGTGTAGCAGTCCCCTGTTTATAACCAAACACATTGACATTCAATAAACTGTGCTGCATAAAATTTCATCTCCCTGTGGGGAAAATTTAAACTTATTTCATTATTCCTTTGGAATATTTTAAACGAGAAAAAAATGAAGATAAACTGCATCTGACCCTAGGCATTATAAATGCCATTAAGGCTCTCGCTCTGTTAGGCCCATCTGTTGCTTTTCAGGCCAGCTATTCATTAACCTTATTAGCATCAGCCCCTATAGCCTTGAGTTGACATTTCCCTGGCTAATACGGAAAGCCCATTTCCTAGCACACTTGAAGAGGCTGATGAAAGAATTTGTATGACTTGTCTAATAGATACAGTAGGATAGAGAAACAACTGATTTGTTTTTCCAGATCCAACACAAAATTCCTTCCTGTGGGCTTCTAGGGGACTGCAGTGTTCTTATATATTAATATGTAGCTTTGCACAGCTACTGTCCTAATCACATCAGCAGAAAACCAGTCTTCTTGGCATCAGTAATAATGTCTATCTGCTGCAGCAATATAAATCCAACTGGTATACTATCAGATTTTGTACTAGATTTACTGATGAGCTGAAAAAACAACAGCAAATGTATTCATTCAACTGATATATCCAGCAGCTTAAAGTGATGGGAATACATAAACTGTTTATCACGTTTAACCCATTGATATGAAGTCACAGTAAGGTGAACTGTTTGGTATTTAATCCCAGCGCTTCCTCATGCTGGGCATTCATGCAATTTTTTATTCCCACAGAGAATTTTGTGAGCAATTTCATTTGCAGAATGAGTTTAGAGGAAGTGGGGTTTTTTCTCTCCATTGTAGATTAGGTCTTGCAAGCATAAACAATATTCCATATATTTCTAAAACTGCCTACACTAAAACAAACGTTTTAGAAAGCAAATAATATGAATTCCTTCCACGTCATCAATTTGGTAGCAACAGCTGACATTATTTCACACACTAAAAAGAAATTATGATATCTTTTTTTTGTCAAAAAGTTGTTTTCAATTTTTTCTGAAAAGCCTGAGTGAAAGTAAATGAATCAATGGGTTAAACTAGACAGGGAGAGTTCAGCAGCCTTTCTCAGCATCCATTTGCCACTTCTGAATCTCCTGTATCTGTGGCAATACAAGGTAATTTCCAGATAATTTTTTCCCCATAAGTGGAATGTCAGGATAATTTATAGAGGTGCCCTATTCTTCCTGACTGGTTTATTTAGTTAGGAGTAAGCCTTTTACCATTTTAAGGCTAAAATTAAGACTGTCCTTCCTAAAAACACCCAATGCAGCAATGTAATTAATTCAAAATAAGATCTGACCTACAGAACAACTACAATTACTGTAGGTAGAATGTACTGGAAAACATACAGCTCCCCAAACCTCTTTTACTTCAAGGAGGTATTCATCAAGTACTCTAGTTCCGTTAGTCATTGTGTGTCTTTTCTTGTGAAGTTATCTGTCTCTACCATACCTCTCCTAAGCCTGTGTAAGACAAAGCCTCTCCTTTCACATTTGACTCTTTTTCAACCAACAACAGCCCAGCATTAATTGATATGGGGAAAAAAAAGTCATAAATGGTAAAGATCTTATCCAGAAATTAGTGAAATCAACAGAAAGACTCGATGAAACTTTGTGTGGAGTATATGGAGTCTATTGAGTGTCTTGCATAACGGCATGTGTCACTGATCCTGTTACCTATGTACACTTCCTCCTATTGTCATCACTCGGATAATCTCTCTCAACTCAGTGTCTTGACTCATACACACCTGAGGACTGAGCCTGCACCTTTATTCCCTCAAAGAAATGCTGGTATTTGTAAGTGTTAAGTAACAGAAATGTCACGTCACAGGAGCTATTTAAAAATGGTGCTTTAACACAAATACGAAAAGCAGTTTCTACTGGAATTTCTACCAATGATGGATAAATCTTAAAGATGCAGTTCAAGTATGATACGCACCTCAAAGTTTGGATGCCTAGGTGAAAGTTATTGACTAAAATATCTGAATTATTTGCATCTTCTCAGTTTAGCCGAGAAGTTTGAGCAACAAATCTTTTTTTTGGGGCCTGGTTTATAGATACAACTGAGGAGACTCAAAGGTGATCATAAGGTCTGGGGGAAAAAAAAAAAAAAAAAAAAAAGCAAAGCTACTAAATTTCTTCAGACCTCAGAAACATATTTACTCCAGATTTGTTTCAGGAAATAGGTTAAGAAATCAATTGACTCTTATGTCTTCACTTTTAGTTGCTAATATGATTTTAGTTGCTAATATTGAAAAACTACAGCATCTTGAAAAGCTTGCTTAGCATTTCAGTGAGACAGAGGGAGATGAATAGTTTCTGTCTGCTCCTCTGCAATGTGCTGAGCTGCAAGCTGAAGCTCTGTAATAGAAAAACTTTCCCAGTTCTGGTGCAACAGATGTTTTCTCAAGTGCTTCGACTCCCAGAGAAGCAAGGCTGGAGATAACTATATAAGCTCCCTCATCCTAACAGAACAGCATATTACCCAGCAGTCACAAAGCAGCCTTTATGTGAGATTTCATATAAAAATATAAGGTACCAAAAAAAGAAATTTCACATCTAAAAACCTACTGCCTTTTTTTCCAATATAATTATTTCCTTTGTTCCTGCATATGCAGCTCTTCCAGCTTATGCAGCTGTGACAGTACATTTATCAATTTCCTGCTTGGAGTCTGTGCTTTCCCTGAACTTGCATAATGCCACCTCACAATTCAGTTCCTAATTCAAAACAAGATTTCTTATACACAGCCACATACATACAGAAGAAAGAGGTCTGTGGCTTATCCTTTATAACAAAGCTGAAATTTAAAGTGTGAGAAAAACAAACATTTTTACTCCCGATTTTAGATGAAATCTTGTTCTTCTGCAGGACTTTGTTCTCCACCAGAGTGAGGCCAAGCACAAAATACCAATATCGAAATAGGAAGTCCAACCCTTAACCTAGCACTGCCAAGTCCACCACTAAACCACGTCCTTAAGCACCACATCTACACATCTTTTAAATACCTCCAGGGATGGTGACTCCAACACTTTCCTGGCAGCCTGTTCCAATGCCTGACAACCCTTTCGGTGAAGAAATTTTTCCTAGTATCCAGTCTAAACCTCCCCTGGCGCAACTTGAGGCCATTTCCTCTTGTCCCATCACTTGGGAGCAGAGATCAACACCCACCTTTCTGCAAACTCCTTTCAGGTAGTTGTAGAGAGCCATAAGGTCTCCCCTGAGCCTGCTCTTCTCCAGGCTAAACAACCCCAGTTCCCTCAGCCACCCCTCACAGGACTTGTACTCCAGACCCTTCACCAGCGCCACTGTCCTTCTCTGGACACGCTCCAGCACCTCAGTGACTTTCCTGTAGTGAGGGGCCCAAAACTGAACACAACATTCGAGATGTGGTCTCGCCAGTGCCCAGTACAGGGGGACACTCACTGCCTAGTTCTGCTGGCCACAATGTTTCTGATGCAGGCCAGGATGCCATTGGCCTTCTTGGTCACCTGGGCACGCTGTTGCCTCATATTCAATGGGTGTCAACCAACGCCATCAGGTCCTTTTCCCTCAGGTAGTTTTCTGGCCACTAGCGTTGGCCTGTAGCGTTGCAGGAGCTGTTGTGGCCCAAGTGCAGGACCCAGCACTTGGTCTTGTTGAACCTCACACAACTGGCCTCGAATCATTGATCCAACCTGCCCAGATCCATCTGTAGAGCCTTCCTACCCTTAGGCAGATCAACACTCCTGACCAACTTGGTGTTGTCTGCAAACTTACTGAGCATGCACTCAATTCTCTCATCCAGGTCATTAATACAGATATTAAACAGAGCTGGCCCCAATACTGGTCCCTGGAGAACACCAGTTGTGACCAGCCACCAACTGGATTTAAATCCATTCAGCACAACTCCGTGGGCCCAGCCATCCAGCCAGTTTTTTAACCAGTAAAGAATACACCAATACACCTGTCCAAGCCATGAGCAGCAAATTTCTCCAGGAGAATGCTGTGGGAGACTGCATCAAAGACTTTACTGAAGTCTAGGTAGACAACATCCACAGCCTTTCCCTCATCCACTGAGCAGGTCACCTTTTCATAGACAGAGATAAGGTTAGTCAAGCAGGACCTGCCTTTCATAAATCCACACTGACTGCACCTGATCACCTGGTTGTCCTGTACATTCCCCAAGATGGCACTCAAGATGATCTGCTCCATAGCCTTCTCTGGCACCAAGGGAAGACTGACAGGCTTGTAGTTCCCTGGATGCTCCTTATGATCCATCTTGTAGATGGGCATCATATTGTCTAACCTCCAGTCAGCTGGGACCTCCTCAGTTAGCCAGGTCTGCTGACAGATGATGGAAAGTAGTTTGTTGAATAGTTCCGCCAGCTTCTTCAGTACCCTTCAGTACTGAAAGGTACCCATTTGGACCCATGTACTTATGTGTGTGTAAGTGGAGCAGCAGGTCACTAACCATTTCCCCTTGGATTACAGGGACTTCATTATGCTTCCTGTACCCACCCTGGGGACCTGGGGACCTGGAAAATAACTGGTTTTACTATAAAAGACTGAGACAAAGTAGACATTAAGTAACTCACTGTTTTCCTCATTCTTAGTCACTATGTTTCACCCTGCATCCAACCAAGGATGGAGATTCTCCTTTTGCTGCTAATGTATTTAGAGAAGCAATTTTTATTGTCTTTTATGGCAGAGGCTAGATTAAGTTCTAGTTGGGTTTTGGCTCTTACAATTTTCTTCTTGCAAAAAATCACGACAACCTTGTAGTTCTCCTGATTTGCCTGCCTCTCCTGACAAAGGTCATAAACACTTCCCTTTTTCCACCCAAAGCGCTTCAGCCAGGCTGGACTTTTTGCCTGCTGGCTTGTCTTTTGGCACTTGGGGACGGCCTGCTCCGTGTCCTCCTCTGTGCCTTAAGGTTTCCTTCTTGAAGAAGGACCAGCCTCGCTGGCCTCCTCTGCCCTTCAGGACTGCCTCCCAAGGGACGCTAACTGGCCAAAGCCAGCCCTCTGAAAGTCCAAAACAGCAGTTCTGCTGACCCCCTTCCTAACTTCTCCAAGAATCACAAACTCTATCATTTCACGATCACTATGCCCAAGATGGCCTCAAAGTGTCACATCACCCACCAGTCCTCTATTTGCAAACAACCTTTCACACACTCCAGGAACCTCCTAGACTGTTTCCTCTCTGCTGTATTGTATTTCCAGCAGACATCTGTTAGGTTAATGTCCCTCCTGAGAACAAGGGCTAGGGACTGTGAGATTCTCCCAGCTGCTTACAGGATATTTCATCTGCTTCTTCATCCTGGTTGGGTGGTCTATAAAGAAGAATATTGCATGGAGTGTTTTTTCCTAGACAATTAGAGGGATAACTAATCTGCTAATTTCTACTAGCAAATGAAAAACACCCACAGAAATCATGGTTCAGTTTCAAAACAACTGTTCACAGAATTTTGACTCTACTGGAAAGTATATCTTTTCTTTGGGGTATCAGAACTTCATCTCATACCCAGCAGAATTTAATACATATTTCTTAAATAATCTATTTGAATGAATATTACTCAAATACCAAAGGCCAGTTCATCTAGAAAAAAGAGGAGGGCATGTCTCTCAATCTTACAGGAACTGAAGAGATGGACTGTCAAGGTTTTAAATGTGCAGGGAGCAGGTGAGTTTGTACTGCTGATAGCAAAAAAGCAACCTAATAACCACCGTAAAGTCCTTCTTGTGAGCTAAGTTATGTAAATTGAAAAATGCCCTTACTGTCAGCAGGTGTATTATTTCGAAGAAGACAGACAACTGTGTTAATCTCCCTCCTGCTTAATCCCTGTCTCTCCACAAATCATCATGTCGACAGTTTAAACAGATTTAGATGTGACTGAAATCAAGAAAAGGAGATAGTCTCAGGATGCTGGGGCTGATGCAGGCCTCCAAGAGGTAATTTTGTTTGTGGTAGAGAGAGAGCGCAGGAGAGAGAGTAAATCTAACAAATCTAACAAAGCAGCCCTCTGGCCCAGCTCTGAGGATCAAATCCAATTCTACCAAGATACACATTAAGCTCTGTCTATCACAGCTTTGCCCTTGAAAAGACAAATAATGATGAGATTCACCTCGTTGCACTTGTCTCTGGAGAGAGGAGACAGAAGACATTTAAGGAACCTGTTATTTTGAATAACTTTTATTATTTAATTCTTATTATCTTAGCATGGCGGTAAAAAAAAGGTAACTCTGTTAGTTTAACCACTTGCTGTCCCTTAAGAAAGAAGCAACGATCATTGGAGTAATAGAAGCAGTCAATAATCGAGAAAGTGGTGGTCAGTGGAACAGTGGCTCATGCATTATGCATCTTGACCAAATTATTTGTTGCAAACTGCAGCTTTTGTACTTCTTTTAGGTGAAAAGGGCCAATTTCTACTTCCTTCTCTACTGAAAATCATTGTGGAAAATGTTCTCAAAAGACTGCTGTGAACTGAAAAAAAAATAAAACACAGTACAACTTTGAATATTTAATTTAATCATTTTCTGATAGTATAAAATTCACTTATATTCCTTCTGTGCCCAAACTCTGTCAAAATCAGTCCTTTAGCACTATTTTTCAGTACTTAATAGTCAAGTTTTAGATTAAAGAAGTCCTTTTTTAATAAGGATTACTAGCATGCCACTCTTGAAGATTTTTAAGCAGAAATTCTATCATTTAATCACTTTAGCTTTAACTCTTATCTGATCAAATTAGCATTTGCAAGACTACACCTAAAATAACAAAAATAGTCTTTGGAATAATCTTCAATGCAAAGAAAATTCTAATTACCTAGGTGGTCTGCCTGATCACAGCTTGCAATTCCGTGTCTTAGAAGAAAACCAGAAAATTAATTAGTTAATGTTAGTGATACTCTTTGAAGATGAATAGCTATATGAAAGTGCTGAGAATTATTACAGTTATTAGATAGCACAATTAACCACAACTCACAATTAAAGAATTGAAGTAATTGAACTAACAGGAACGCCACTGTCTGCAATTCCTTGGGCCAGCTCCCCAGGGTCTAGCTGGTGGGTTGAGGGGAAAGCAAAAGAAAATCTGGGCAGACCATCAGCAAGGCCCTTTGTGAATAACCAAAAGGGTACAAGCTTCTGCATCCAGAAGTGGCCAAGAGCTGTTCTTCAGCTGGGGGCTGCAAGAGCAAAATCCTCTCTGTCCCCTTTTGCCAACAAGCACCACTTCCCTTACTGTCCCTTGCTGTGGGGTCTGCCCTACCTGAAGAAAAGCACAGAAAGGGATGAGGTGGGGACACCTCACGATATGGGAAATAGAGCTTGTGTTTGTATTCTCTTTGCAACATTTCTAGTCTCTTCTGAAACCTTCCCACTCAACTTCAGCCAAAATTATTTCTGAGAAAGACTTCTGGTTTTGACAAATTAGCTTTTTAATGTCAAAACCAGACTTTGTCAAAACGGCTCTGACCTACTCTAGATACAGTAGTTCATTCCCTGGACCTTGAAGGTGCCTCTTTTGGCAGGCACTGACTCTTCCCAGTCAATTACTATGCTGTATTTTAGCACTTTCATCTGTTTGTAGCTATCCATTCCCTGTGTCCTTTAGAATATGTTTTCATGTTATTTAAACATGGTACTACGTGGCAATTGCCACCTAGAGATTTATTTTATGATGTGATTTAAATTGAGTTTACAACATCTGCTGCAGATTTCATCCTTGACCAAGTTCCTTTACTTCATGAAATACATTTTTTTAATTTCTTATATGCTTTTAGAATCACAGGAGTGAAAGAGCTAAGGTAGTATGAGATGTAATATTCAAATTACATATAACAATATTAGCATATAATTCAGTGAGAATGAATTGACAAATTTAGATTCCCCTTCTACATTGTGAGCCACCTTTCCTGGAACTATTCATAATTCAGACACATTAGAACAGTCTTTAACTGTGGTATTTTATGGACTGTTGAATATTCATAATTTAAACTATACATTTTCTTAAGATTGCTCAGAGGAGCTACATAGTGAAATTTCTATTCACTGATTGCTTCATTGTTCATGAAGAATTGCTTGTGTTTGCAAAATCAGAAATGAGCTTTTACTAGTACTTTCTCACCACTATTAAAATTTGCTTCATGAAAACACATTGTTCAGTGAACTACTTTGCCTGGATACCTGCAACAATACTCTAACACAGGTGAAAAGCAATTCCTGACGGCAGGTTTAAACTTTGTCATGGCCACCTTGAATTTCTACTGATTTTTTGTGTGAATAATCATTAGAGGTTTATAGTTTTTGAACAGGATTGCTTTCAAAAAGCGTGAAAGTTATGAACGATTGTGCGTAAGTGTTCAGTGGGACAATATTTCAGTCATTGGACACACAAAGAGCACTGAAATTCAGCAATAAGCAAAGTTGCAGAGTACTTAACATTTAAAAAGTCACCCTGGCAAGGAGACAGGGGTTTGCAAAGACCTAGAAATTTTAGTGATAATTAAACACAGTAAGAGGAATTGTCTCAA
This sequence comes from Rhynochetos jubatus, assembly GCA_027574665.1. Lineage (NCBI taxonomy): Eukaryota > Metazoa > Chordata > Aves > Eurypygiformes > Rhynochetidae > Rhynochetos > Rhynochetos jubatus. Next base: position 19,736,825 of record CM050652.1, read on the forward strand.
AGTTAATTATATAACTGGAAACACAGAAGAAAGCTGCTACAGCCCTATTGCTCTGAGCTATTACTCTAAAGGAATTGTCTCTGCAGAGATACCCAGTGCTCTGTACTGCACTGGGGAATGATTAAGGGCGGTGGCCACCTTATATTCCCTGTGACAAATGCAATTTAGTCTCTTTAGAGACTAAAGAAGAGAGAAGTGGATGTCTGCAGCAGCTGAGCCATCATGAGCATTACAGCACAAAACAGCTACACTTTATAATGGTAGTGCTAGACAAGAATGGTCTTTTAGGGCTATTGGCCATCTTATTTGCCCAGATGTTACATTTATAACTGGATGCCAGGTATGAAAATATTAATAATGCAACTTTCCAAATGCAAATAATAAAGGAGCTGCCTGTAGCTCAGGGCTGAGATGCAAAAGCACAGCACTATCATGAAATCTCATCAGTCACTGGTCATGCTGCCTGTTCAGCCATGAAAACTGGTCTTCATGAGAGTGAGCACAAGGGCTGTGACAAGGGGAAGGTGGATATGCAGTATGATCTTGTGGCACAGTCAGGCCCATTCTGCGTAGCAGTAAGATTTTGAACTCTTCTGCTAAACGTTATGCTAGGCTAACAAAGTACTTCATTCACTGAAGAAGGAGGATCAGAAGGAAATGGTCTAAAAGAACATCTTGCTTAAATATAGATAATATTCAAGTATCACCCAGGTGGGATCACAACCAAAGAATGCATATGGCTCCATCTTCATTTCATGCCTTTGTATTATTAGGTATTCCAGTGCAATTCTAGCCTAACAGGTAAGAACAAATAAGGACAGTAGGGTAGATACTGTGGTTAAGCCTTGCAGTTAAATTCCTTACTACTGCCCTTGCTTGGCATTGACTTCTTTGGGGCATTTGTATTTTATGTACTAAGTGGAGCTATGTGATAGCTGAAATACAACCTGTAAAGCCTTGGGCTTGGATGCTTTATATCTTATGAAAATGTTAATTGCTTAGTAGCTATCTTCTTTCATTTTTTAATTAAACATTTTCTTAGGGAAATTTTTATTCTTGCAGTGTGCCATATATTGAATCTTTAATAAATAACCTCTTTGGACTAGAAGAAATACAGTCTTTCTGCCTTTCCCTTTTCTCATACTTCTAAATTTTATTTCTCTGTTCTGCTATCTAGGTAGTACTGATGAACAAAAGAATCATCTTAAAGCTTTTCTCTTCAGTCAAATTTTCGGCTGAACTTTATTATGATGTTTCTATTGTTCATTCTTGTTCTGGTTATGCAAATATCTTTATACAGGCAAATTTTAATGAAACCAAGCCTGTTTCCAGTATCTCTGTGAAGTCTTCACGCTTTTATTCATTACATCATAGTGTCTGAGAGAAAAAGAAGAGAATGCTAGCTAGAAATCCACATACAGAGTGCAATCAGCATGCCAAAATTGACTGTGGAGGCTTTTCTGGTTTTGACAGGCGACAAAACTATTTGTAGAGTGCAGAATCCTCTCCACTCCCACCAAAGTCCAGGTGCTTCACTTAAACAATTCTTCAGAGAAATCAAAAATCAAGCTTCACAGAAGTCACTGCAGCTTTCAAGCAGCATGCACAAATATAACCAAACCATACACATACGCTCCAGAAAGAGACTTGGTGTAGCATGTTCCTTTGGCATCTGCAAATCTACTTCTCCCAAAGTTATGCACACAAACTATCATTCTGAGGAGTCAACTTATGCTACAGATGGTGAAAATTATGCCAGCATGTTCCTATGCAATAACATTCCCCAGAAGACATAGGACCTGAGTGGAAGACAGAGAATATGACTTGCATTGAAAACAACGCTCAAGATTGGAATTACCAAGTTTCCTTTGCCTGATCATTCCAGCAGCTCTCAAGCACTGCACTGAAAAATTTGTTCACTACCATGTCACAGAAATGGGAAAGGAGGGTGAGATCCAAAGCTTATCCCATTAACCCAGGTTTTCTACACTAACCACAGTATGTAGCAACAACAGCCCAGTTCAGTTTCATATAGTTAATAAGATTAAGGAGAAAATGCTCTTTCCTCTTGTGCATGACAGCAAAGATCCAACTTAGTATCTTCATGACCACATTGTCAGTCTTAGTAAAGTGATAGAATTGCATCTGATTAGTGTTCTTGGTGTAATGTTCTTAAACTACTGTAAGTCCTTTGACTTAATACATTTTGCTTACAAAATCAGAGCAACACAAAACCAAAATGAAACCTATCAAAGAATTAAAATTGGCTGATAGGTGGGAGCTGCTCATTTATGAACCTAAGAGGAGCATCTACCTTGCATGTTCAGAAATAGCCTTGGAAAGAACCCACTATCACAGTTCCGTAAGGAACTTTGGGACACTGGTAACTGAGATAACTAAAGGTGCAATCCCCTCAGACAGAGAAGGTAAAATAAATATCATTCTTTGCATCAAGAGTGGACAGCAGTTGGTTTCTGAACCTATACTGTACGATACATCTGTGATTGCACAGAAGTACTTCTAGAGGACGCAACAGTGTGTGAAAGGCAAACAATAAGGACAGATCACTAACACTAAGGTTGGATCACTTGTTAAAATGAGCACCAGTGTAAACACTCAGCATGGTTTCAAGTATTTTTTAATGCATTTATTATGGCCAAATGCAGCCATACTTACAGAAGAGAAATCCTGTCCCCTATTGCTTATCTGAAGACATAGGCATTAAGAGACCTAATCAGCTAAGCACAACCTCCAAATGAAACAACGTGGTCAAAACCAGTGACACAGACCCTGTTCGAATAAACAGGATGTTGACTGGTAATAGATATCTGTATTTCTGTACTTAGCAGTGATGCAAACACCTACTGGGATATTGTGCTGTCCAGCTCCAAGGCCTGCCATACTAGAAGGGTGTTCATAGTGTAGAAAATGTTTATAGAAGTTCTATTGATCTGAAAATACTTCTCACAATACATGTCCATCAGTAACTAGTTCATTCAGACTGCCTTAATAAAGGTAAGGTTAGGGGGTTGCATGCCTAGAGGTTCTGTACCTATGTGACAAACAGGCACTTCATAATAGAAGATTCATCAGTCCAGCAGGTAATTCTGTAATGAGATCAAATGATCTAGATGAAGCAAGCCAAATTCAGATCGACTATAAAGCACTGAAGTTAAAGACTAATGAAACATTAAAATAATTTGCTACTGATTATGGCAGACTTATCTCTGGAAACACTTTCAACAAGATTGGTTATTTTTCTAAATGGAACACTAGTTCATATGGGAATTAATTCAAAAGTCTCTGATGGACTGTGTTATGCAGGAGGTCACAGTAAATGATCACAATGGTTCCTTCTGGCTTTTATAATCTATGAATCTCTGAAGCTGGTTCAATAAAATGAGTACAGCTGACTAGCTGCAGGCACACCAGATAATGGACTAAGCTTTCTCCTCTTCCCACCACTTTTATGTAAGCTCACATTCAAAACTTCCAACAGTCTACTGAAATAGATTAATATTCTTCTTGATACAGGTGGCTGGTGCATAACTGAAAAATCTATGATGACTGTTTTATGTTTAGCCATCTTGAGCCAGAATTAAAAGAAAATTTAAGTACCTGGAAGAGGAAGTCTTCAGGGCTAGGATACAGCTCACCAATGACAGGCAGTCGCTTCCAAACCCAAGAAATTCACATAAGCCTTCTCTGTAACCAGGTGAACAGTGTAGGCATGCCAGTGAGGCCACTGCAAATCCCACGCTAGGTGTCCAGGAGAGTTGGGACGATTTGCTGCCTGATGGTGTGTTCTGACTATACTGACTATAGTGTACCACATATTGCACAGATTAAATAACCAACTTGGAGAACAGCTAGGTGGGCGAAATCTGAGAGTATGTGATTAAGAGTAACATTTTTATTTATGACCTTAATTCCTGCCTGCAATTGCAACCAAAAATACGGGTATATATACGAGCCAGAAAATTAAAGATCACTGTGATAGAAACACTTAGGAGACTGATAAACCAGGCCACTTTCAAACTTCAACACTTGACTAGACTGCCACTCTTTAACAATACACATTCCCAGTAGTTACTTCTTGCTCACTATCAATCATTATCAGTACATATCCAAAACATTCAGTCCTTAACAACCACATCCTAAATTAGCTGTGACTACACAGTGCCACTGAGCGGTCGCAGTACAGCTAGCTGGCTGACAGCTATGGGCCCTGATAGCCTTAGCCATCTAGCTTGGGATGACCAAGTCTAATTGCTCTTCAATAGCCAAATATCTCTAGGGATTTTAATATACACAAGGCCTAAGATACTGCAAAAAAAGTATTAAATTGAAAGCACTTGACCCAGAATTTTTGTAAGAAAAATAACTGTTACTCATGGTAAATTTGAGTTTTAATTCTGCTACAGTCAAAATATCCCTATGAGCAAAAATGAGACACCCCTCATATGTGGAGCCAGGAATTTATTTTTAGGCTAGACAAAGTCTTAACAAGATTGATGTGGTGACAGAGGTCCCTTCCTCCTCAGCTGTAGTGAGGTAGGTATAATTTTACCATTCCTAGTAACGGGCTGCAGGCTCTGCCCTGAGCTGAGAGCACAGGTCTCAGGGCTGGCCTGGGCTCACCTTGCCTGGAGCTGGGCTGAGCTGGTTTCAGTGCCTGCCCCAGAGCCAAGTGCCTGTTGCCTCCCCTGCCTGAGCCTGAGCTCTGCCAGTGCCTCCAAGGGAAGGGTCTGGCAAACCCACCAGGGCTCTGCCCAGCAAACAAGAACCCCTTTGGGGTGAGGGTGTGGGGGGAGCTGAGCCTGGGGAAGCTGTGGGGTTCCACTCACCCCTCAGCTGGCAGCAGCCAGAAGGCAGCAGCCCATGGCAAGGGAACCCAAGCAGACCCCAGTACCACAGATGAGGGGACCCCCACCAGCAGCAGTGCACTATTCCCAGGAAGGGACTCAGGATGCCCATGACGCACTGAAGTGGCTCACCACCACTTGGCTGGGGGAAGGCTGACTCCATCGGCTTATCAGCTGGATGGACACTGGGAAAGTAAGCACAGCACCAGCAAAAACAATTTTAAGGATATTACTAACATGAAGGTATTTCTGTATTAATTTGGACTGTTAGTGCTAGTACTATTGTAACTGGCTTAATGACAACTTTTGCTGTATTTTGTTTAGATTGTTAAGATTTTAATAAAGTTAAAGGTTAATTCTTAGATCTACATGTGGTGTGCATCTCATTTTTGCTCACAATAAGATTTTTAGTTTAACACTTCTGTCAAAGCTCAAATTTCTTCAACTACAGATTCATGCAGAAAGGTATGATTCTTCAATGACAGATTGTAATGGGGCAGATGAAAAAAGAAACTGAAAAATCACCCTGTTTACTGGTTACCATAAGAGAACTGTCCTGCAAAACAGCCATCAGTTAAAGAAAATATATGTTTTTGTTCAATGCCTGAGTAAGCATCAGGTTATAGCATCCAGACAGCTCCAGCCAGTTTTTACTTCTCACGCTTGTCTCTTGATTTGTGAAGTGTCTCTAGATCACTTCACTTACAATTTAAATTCATCTAAAGTACTGGTCCATGGTCTATTAAAATCATTAGGGGACTTTCTACTGACTTCAGTTACCTCTGATTTACCCTTTAGGTCTTAAGTCTATTTATAAAGGACACCAAAACCAAGAGGTCATTAAACACATGCTCCAGCTTCCTGCAGTTACTACATGGTATTGCCTTATGTCAAACCAGATCAGCAAAAGCTTTCCAAATAGATGGTTTGTATGTATCAGGACAGGTGCTACCACCAATCCATTCCTGTCCATTTAAAGATCTGGCTGTAGGGATGGAATTCCTTCTAGATACGGTTTGGTTGTCAGCAACCACAACAGCCCTTGCTGAACAGAAAGATGTCTCATTTCTGCAATACATGTGAGTGTCAGGGAAGATAAACCTGGGAGAGCAATGAAAGTTGTGGTGTACTGAACACTTTAAATTCAAAACCATAAAACTCAAGACTATCCAGTACATCGTGATGTGTCCCTGCAGCAATCAAATGAGACATGAAGAATGACAAATGGGTCTTTGAAGGTTGTGGAAGGACAACAGTATATGAGTAGAGATGTGTGCTGCAACTTTTCTGCTGAGTTAGAAGACAGTTGTTCACTGGCATGAGGGAGGAAGGAAAGGAGCAGCCAGGTGAACTAGAGGAAAGGGAGGAAGACACTCAGTATTTACCATATCAGCATCACAATGACAACAGATGCTGACGAAGATGAAAAAATAAAAATGAAAGCATCTGGTCACCACAAGAAAGCAAGCATAAGACAAGATAAGGAGTGGGGTAGGTACATCCCCCCCAAAATGGTAATCTTGAGGTTCAGTTTTGAGTACAAATAACCTGAGAAATCATAGAAACACTTCAGCAGCCATTTGCAGAAACATCACTGGGCACTAATTGAAAATGCAAATGACATACTGATTGACTAAATTCTTTCAGTTCTGGTCACTTTTTACAAACTTAAGACAAAAAAGGAGAAGAATCAACCTTTCATGTTCACTTTTCTAATGATCTTGGATCACCCATGAGAAAAAGAGCTGAAAACTGTGTAAAGTTTATTGCTTTACCCATGCTGTAAGAAGCTGCTTTTAAACTGGATGAGCGAATGGGTGGGTGGGTGGATGAACTGAGCGAAGGATGGAAAGAAGAAGAAAGGTAATGTGTTTGTGCATAAGTATATAAGTATATGCACACACAGAGCTCTTGTCTATAAAAGTCTGTGTATATATGTATCAAAAAGTGTATTTGCTACAGACAAAGCTTAGTTCACGCAGACCCCCAGGGAACGTATTCAGAAAGAAAAATAGGGGGGAAAAAAGTGCTCCAGTGAGAAAGCTTTTGAGTACCCTGAAGTTAGCTCACGAACACCCATTTCAAACAGATTTAAACACTGCGGCATGCAGGAACAGTAGACAATTGTGGAAAACAGAACAGTTTGCAGTAGTAAGAAAATCTGATGCCGTGCAGTAGCTAAGGTAACATTTTTGAATTTAAGGATCAAAACAAAGGACTTAAAACCCAGAAATAAAATAGATGCAGTACAGCATACATGGCTTATTAAGTCAGTCACAATGTTTCTGTTTTATGCTGTTATTTTAACCACAGACCTCTGATTTTTAAACAAAGCTCCTGCTCTCATGCAGGGTTAGTCTAGATTTTAAATTCTGATAGAAACAGTTTCATATGTTAGAGAAAACTCAATAGATGGAAAATAGATTGGGTTTTTTTCAGTGATTATTTTATTCCACAGATCACGGAGTTGCTAAAGGCAGTGGGATGCTCCCCTGTGGTGCTTTTTGCTTGGTATTTGTCAAGTGAGTTGCAGAATTGTTCATCCGGTACTAATAAACAATCTCATTAATGCTGTCTGAGCCCTGCTGCCTGCTCCAGCAAATCTGTCCAAACCTTCATAGACTAGTCACCTTTACTGCAACACACTCTCTCCCTTGTGTGCAGGGAGAACTCCTCCTCCCTGCTGCATTCTTTATCTCCCCGACTATCTCTTTGTGGTCCCAGTCATTAAATTAACACAAAAAGGATGATGTAGAGAAACTAACATACTGATTTTACAAGTGTATATTGCTTTCACAAATTAAAATACACTAAGCAATACAAATATGATGATCCAGGGGACTGATAATTTTTCAACCCTCTATTATTCATGGACCCTTTTTACTCACTGGAAACAGTCCATTAAAACTAGAGACAAAGCTGATTTGCAAGCAAGGTTTCAAATCCAATTTGAGATCTGAGGTACCCTTAGTCTTCTAGGAAAATCGTATTAGTTTGCCCTGCTAGAGCTTAGAGTCCCTCCAAAGGCAAATAAAGTCTCAGGACTCATTCCTATTGCCTGATTAGACACTCCTCAACCTGACAAAGCCTTGCCCATGTGGACAACATTGTGTGGTGGGGCCTCCAGGAGTTTCCACTCCACATAGAAGGAAGATGAAATAAATGTTTTCTGGAAAAGGTCCCTTAACTACAGAAGCATCTAAGGATTTTTGTACCTCTATTTAGAGAGGGAGGTAGACAGCCAGTTCTGTTTGTCTAAGAGAAACCTTTTTGAGAGTTTACAAACTTTAGCTTTGCTTTTTCTTATTCAGTTATTGTTTTCATTCTATGTAGAGTCTTCATAGAGTATTTGTGCAATAGGCTTACAGTTCAAAAATATATTTATCAGAGTTATGAGGAACCATTAATGACAAAATGACAAGCCAGACTATCTTCAAAAGTGAAGGTCTGCAGACATAAGGGTATCAAAAAAGTGTTCAGAGCACCAATACAATGCAAACATAAGATCAGAAAGATCTGAAGTCTCCAGAGTGAAAATAACCCAATAAAAGCAACATGAAAATAACAAGAGGTCATTACAGAGAATGTTTCTATACAGGCAGAATTCTCAGCTCCTGTTTTGAGAGCTGACCTACACACAAAACATCCAGGTGACAGATTTCTTTGGGATCAGGGGAAGGCATTCATGTGTGTACATGTCACATCATCCCTCTGCTCAGCCCATTCGGGAACTTAAATTTCAAGATCCTTCTCTTACAAAATTGTGATGACAAAGTCACTCCTTTCTGACTGAGCTAGAGTGAATTCACAAAAGGTGGTATTTTCCTATTCCTTTAGAAAGAACTAACTGCTTAATGAGGAGCTGGGTAGCACAGTTTTCCCTTCAAACCTTGCTCACAGCATCCAGGGCATCTGGATTTTTGCAGTCTTGCCTGGAGTTATTCATGCACATGGAGAAATCTCATTTATTTTATTCTTTGTAAAATATGCTTAGCAATTTACTAATGCCAAAAGGGAGAAAGAAAGATGATTCCTTACCATGAGATTCAGATGCTGTTTCAGAACTGAAAAGCAGAGATTTAAAACTGGGCTCTGAGTTCCATTAATGTAATTTCATAAACTTTCCCCCTGCATTCCCATCTGAAACTCTGCATCCTGCCCGGCACAGCAAACCAAACAGCTGTCACATGAGAGCGACACTTAGTCACTGCCATGCTTAGAGCCACCATTCAAGGTGGGTGAAATAGGAAACTCCTCATATTGTGCTGTCCTTGCTTTCTAACATTAATTTTTTACTAAAAATATATAAAACATTAAAAGCTTTTCAATTTAGTTATGTTTTACAGGAGTAACCACAAGTGTTAATGTTTTCAGTAATTACTTCTTAATGAACATATGTCTCCTTGACACAGTAGAGAAAAATTTTAGTGAAATCTGAAATAGTTCTTCAGTGCCTCAAATTCATCATGAGTTGAATTCACATGCATAGAAAGTCCATGAAGCACACGATGAACCCTTGGAAAGCAATCCAATATATCCCCAGTCTTAACTGAATTAGATACTTCTGGAATAATTCAGTGATCAGCTGACCACATATTTTGCTACACACATACATCCCCAAATCATGGAACACAACGAACATGGTACCCTCAGCTACAAGGGGTACCATCTACAAGGCAAACAACATGTATGTCTTTAAAAAGTTTACTCTCAAGCTGTTTGTTTCAATTGTCTCTATATGCAAAAGAGAACATAGCAGATTAATAAAACAAGTTTACTTCTAATTTTATGTAATTAGTAGCCATCAAGATGGAACAATCCCAACGCATGATTGTGCTGAATAACCTAGATAGTCAGCTAGACCATGTCCATAAAGCCTAATCCAAAACACTCTACCAAGAGGAGACAGAAGTTAAGAAACAGACTTATTAAAAAAAAAAAATTAATTCCTCACATGGTTTTCTTGTTATTGCCATAGTTCATTTTCTCTCTCACCATTCCTGCTCATTTTATCAAATCAAACTGTGCTTTGTTTGATCTTTTCTCCTATTTCCATGTTTTGTCCTTTCTAGTTTTTCTCATACTTTTTATAGTATCATCTCTATTATTTTTTTCCTTTGCAATTCCAGTCTAAAGGATTTTCTGCGTTCTTCATCTCTTTTCTACACAGTGATTCATTCGCCTTCTGCAATCTCCTGTCTAAATTTTCCACCCAATCTTGTATTCTGAGCATGCACTTCAAGTATTTATTTTTCACTTTATTTTCCACTTTCTTTTTTCTCTGAATTACACTCACCCATGCCCACGTTACATTGTTCTGCTTCCTAATTTTTAATTCCAATAGACATCAGCCATGTACCACAAATTCTCTGTTGTCAACCATTTCCTAGCTAACAAAAAAAAAACAAAAAACAAACAAACAACCACCACATATTCTCAGATAAGGCTGTCAAACATTTGGTATGATTAATATTAATGTTTTCAGCATGACTGAGCAACTGAGGGAAGGATCTCAAACTTATCAAATATCAGCAATTTAGAAAAAGATCATATTCTTTACTTATACATATGTGCAACTGCTTGCATTTCATTCAGTTCTGGATTTGCACATACATGACCTTGATGACTGAAAGATGCAGGTCTACACGGCATATCAGACTGGTTTTGCTATGACTGTCACATTTCAGTGAGGCAGGCCAAACAGCTCAGGTCTGGAAGCAGTAAAACGACTCCTGGGCAGTGCTGCATCTGATTAAATGAGCCCCATCTCCCTTGCATGACTGAGCTACAGAATAACACAGCTACGCTTCACTCCTTCTGGGTCCCAGGATCCCCTCGGCTCAGTCTCACACTGCCAGAGGTTTACCTAAGCCAAGTGTCTCTCTACTCACCATGCAGTTGGGCTCATAAAATGACAAAGGACAACCATTTTTTGTGCTCTTCTTCGGCAGCATGGCTGATGGGCTTTTGTAACCTGAAAAGAATCAAATTAGAACCCATATCAATTGCATTGCTATAAATTTGCAATATTTTATTAATGTTTAGTTTGGTGTTAAGTATATTTATTTATTGTTTCTTACTATTGTTCTGTAAAATTAATTTCCAGAGACCCCGAGAAGTATGTGAACCCTAAAATAGGATGTCTGCATGAAGCGGAACATATCAGAACTGTAATGAATTCCATCTGAAAAAACATCCCTGAGAGGCCAAGGCTTAAAAAATGTTTTAAAGAATCTGAAGAAAATTCACTATGTTATCCCAATAAATATCTAAAAAGCTTTAGGTGCCTATGAAAGTTTATCCACAGACAAGCAGTAAATCACACTAATGGAAGCAGGAATCATTGGTAGCCAAAATAACTGTTTTGACAAGGGTGAAGTCACCCCTGAGCTGCATATGCAGGACTGCAGCAAACTGCTGAAAGGCACAGGGACATCTTTTCTTCAAAACCAAGTATGCAGCATTGAGTACTGTCATGTGCAGTACCCTACTGCAGCTTATGTTAAGCACCACCTTATCATAAAAGGGAAGTGTAAGTTTCATATTTTGGTCTCCACATTTATGTTCAGTCAGCCTGATTATCTGTCCTCAAGGTTTAGCTGTAAAATTCTGATGCAGAAAAACTGATCCCTTTCTGGATAATATTTAAACTTCTGCACTCCAGCATCAAGACTCATCAACCCCATCCAAGGGAGGTAGTATTATTTGCCACACCTTTTTATGTCAGAAAGCTAATCTAGCACATCAAACACAGGACTACATCTCGGGCGTGTGCTCCACCACAGTGCTGACTATCACGTAGCGCCTATCCAAGCATAGTATATATGCTATGTCAACACAGCATCACCCCACAGGACAGGGGAATACCTCTAATTCAGTACTGACTCACATAACAGCTGTCTCCTTATTCACATAAAAGAAGCACAAGCACAGAAACATTCCTCTGTGTGCCAGACAACATTCAGCCCTGATACAAGTATATCCAATGTGAATCCAACATGTCCCTAACTGCAGCACTTGGCAGCCTCTACTGTAGTTTTGTGGTGGGTTGACTATGGCTGGCTGCCAGATGCCTACCCAGCTGCTCTCTCACCCCCCTCATTCTCTGGACAGCAGGAAAATTAAGATGAAAAAGCTTGTGGGTCGATGTAAAACTGGGAGACCCCTTATAAATTCACAGTGTTAGGGGCTGGAAGGGACCTCTAGAGACCATCTAGTCCAACCCCCCTGCCAGAGCAGGATCACCTAGAGCAGATCACACAGGAACAAGTCCAGGCAGCTTTGGAAAGTCTCCAGGGAAGGAGACTCCACCACCCCTCCGGGCAGCCTGTCCCAGTGCTCTGTCACCCTCACAGGGAAGGAGTATTTCCTCACATTCAGGTTGAACCTTCTGTTTCCCAGTTTATGGCCATTGCCCCCAGTCCTGTCACTGGACACCACTGGGAAGAGCCTGGCCCCATCCTCCTGACACCCACCCTTACCAATTACTGTCATGGGAAAACAAACTTACCTTGGAGAAAAATAATTTAACTTATTGCCAATGAAAACAGATTCGGAAAATGAAAAACAAATACAAATTAAAACAACACCTTACCCCTGACCCGGAATGCTTTTTCCTGAGCTCATCTTCCCTCCGTTACCCGCAGCACCCCTATCCACCCTGAGCCCTTGAGCGGTGCAGGGGGATGCAGAATGAGGGCTGTGGTCAGGCCCTAACAGCTCCTCTCTGCTGCTCCTTCCTCTCCACACATTTTCCTGGATCCACCGTGGGTCTTTCCGTGGGCTGCAGTGTTTCAGGATACACCTGCTCCAGCCTGTTCTCCCGACGCTGCCGAGGAATCTGTGCTGCGGCACGTGGAGCACCTCCTCCTCGTCTCTGACCTGGGTGTCACAGGCCTGTTTCTCACACTTTTCCCCTCACTCCTCACTCTTGGGAGGCTTTTTGCCCGCCCGCAACTACTTCGCCCCAAAGCTGCCGCCATCTTGGCCGAGGGCCTCAGCCGCGCGCTGAGGTGGGGCTGAGCCGGCCGGAGCCGGCTGTGCCCGTCCCGGAGCAGCCCCGGCCGCTCCTCACAGAGGCCGCCCGGCGCCTGCCTGTTACCAGCACCTGCCACGGACACCCAGCGAAAGTGTTGTCATCACACAAGCCCAGTGGTGGAGGAATGTGCTACTTGCCAACGTCTGGATTTGAAAACAAAGCCACGGACAGGCTAAATGAGTTATGCCAGGTCTTCGGAGTGTGACAGAGCAACCTCCGCAGGTGAGTATCGCTTGTTGCCAGGAATTTCTGTCGGGCCTCTCGGCTGTGATTTACACCAGCTACAGCTGCGGGCTGTTCGTTCAGGGTCATGCACAAACACAGCGGAGCAGCATTTGCTTGACATTTATTCAAGCATCTTTAGGTGTTTTTGTCATTTTGTCCATGACCAGAGAGATATACTGATTACTTGAAATGTTGCATTTTTTACATTTTCATTCTTTGGTTTGTTTAGCTTGCTACAAGGTCAGTAGGATGTTCTAGCTCAGTGCTGTTTCTTAGATCAAAAATACGCCGTGGCATATTCTGACAAATGTACAACCGAAATTCTTTCAGCTTTCATTACTGCAATATCAAAACGCCACTCAGTAGTGATGGCAGTTACACCGTTTTATATTTGAATACAGGTTATATAGCTTTGTATGCTCTGAACGCTGTTTCAGGGACTGTATTACATGGATCCTGAAGGAACCTGATCTGAGGTATCATCTGTAGTGGGTCCATGCATATCAGTGCATTCTTCAACAGCTCTGACCTCAGCAGCTGTTTCACTTCAGGTGCTCCCATGAAGAATTAACATAAGTCAAAGACAAAGAAAAAGAAGAATAAAATAAATACAAATATAAAATGAAAAAAAAGAAATGGAGAGAAGAGGAAAAATACAGAAGACCTGCTGGCTGTGCTGGAAACTCACACAGAAGGGGGAGGGCAACTGAAATGCCCACTTACCCAACCAGAAAAAAAATCCTCAAGAATAACAAAAAACAACTTTATATATAAAAATAAAAGCATCATTATTTATTTTTTTGTCTGATGTGCATTGGTGTATCAGGTCAAAAGGTGAGTGAGGTGCACAACAGATCATCGAAGCTGCCCCTGGTCTTCAATGAAAAAAGGCAAGACAACAATGGCTTTAGACCCCTGCAAGCATCCTTGACTAATGGCAGCCACAGGGACATGGAGAAGACAATAGAAAGCAACTTAATTCCTAATATGCACTATTTTGTACCAGCCTATCCTCTGGACTGTAGGAGCAGCCAGTGACGGGAAAGTACTGTACTCTCTCAGTACAGTTTCTTTGTACTCCACCAGATCACCTCTGCCACAGCAAACTCTTAGGTATCTTAGTATATCATGGAGTACTTTTTCCCTTTGAACTGCTCTGAGAAAAGATCAAAAGCTAATCTAGACTATTCGAAAATGTGTATTTGCTTGCCCTCTGAAACTAGCACCAGACACATGAAATCATTTAGCACAGAGAGGTATTTGCACAGTACTAGAATGGTTCAGAAATGCATTGTGGTTAAAGTAAATCAGAAACTCCTTGTGACAGAACATATTCAAGAATGATGTGCTACAGACTCTTCAGGGGACTGCGCTGATGATAAAAATCTTGAATGTAGGAACGATAACTTTCCGAAGGTACGCAGCTGCCATTTAGATTATTTTAGTTTTGTCTCATCTAAAATATACAAAATCATCCAAAAAACAAATAGAATCCTTGAGTAAGTTTTCCACTGCTGAAGTTTTTTGACTAAATCTGAGTATTGGATAAGACACCATTCACTGCAAGAGCATTGCAAAAGGTCTTCTCTGAATATAGCAACCTTCAAATGTCTCTGTAATACTTAGACTGCCCTTAATTTAGTAGCTGGACTGAACTAATTATCACAAACATCAAAGGGTTTCCAGAAATACAGTCATTAAATATTTTTCCTTTTCCTAGCATTCAAAAGCAACTCCTGGCTTTATTAGCATAATTTTTCTCTTTAATTGGGTGCTAACGATGGTGCTTTTTCAAGGATTTTTGCAGCTAGTACCTTGGGGTAAGTAAACATATAAATAGGTCTGGTAAGCTTTGGGGCTGAAATCTCAGGTTAACAGCATCATTATAAAGAGGATATACAATTACAACACTATTTCCTTAAATTATCTTTGGTGCTTTACATTTCAAAATGAGTCATAACATGACCAAAGTCATTAATATATGCCCAATCATAAAAAAAAATGGTGATTTTCTTACAGCTTCAGTCAACCTCTAAACCACCATTTACTGAATTTTAGTGATGCATTATTTAACAGTATGCTTTTTTGCTAAGAAGTGAACTCAAAATGGGGAAGACTCTTGTCACAGCAGGAAAACCCCTCTCAAATAACTGGAGTGTGAAGAAACAGAAACCCAGAGCAACATTCTTAATATACATTTTGGTTTTCCAGATATTTAAAGACCATTTGCTCACTGTAGTCACCACCGATGTTTATTGGTACCTTGAGTCCTTCTATAATTTACATTACATGCTATTTTGTGCCCAGAGGTTTCAGGGAGGTGATCAAGCTTCTGTCTTTCATGACTTTTAAATGGGTTCCAGCTAAGACTCCTTTATCTTTTCATTCTGGTCATTGTGCTGGGTTTAGTGAGGAAAGAGTTAACTCTTTACCGTGGTTGCTATGGCTGGAAAAAGTACTGATAAGGTCTTAGCTGGCGCTGGGGAATGCCTGCTCCAAATTCAAGGTCTCTCTCCCAGCTTCTGATACTGCAGCTGCGTGCCCCGCTCTCTCTGTCTCGCTACAGGCAGGGTAGGGGACACACAGTTCAGACAGCTGATCCAAACTGACTGAGGAAGTATTTCATTCCATAGTACCTCATGCTCGAGGCTTGGACAAGGAGTGGGTCTGTGAGCCATTATTACTCTCTCTTACCCTCTCCCTCTTTGACTTCCATACACTTGCTAAAACACTCTCGACTCCCGCATTAGCTGCTTTGCTAACTCCTGTGCTGGCTCGTTCGTGGGGGAGTTGGTGGGTGTGTTTAGTTTTCCTGGTCGTGATAGGGTTCACTCAGAATCTGCTGCGATAGCTGTTGAAATTTCCCTTTACAGGAGATTTTTAAATGCAAAATAACTGCCACTCCCATGAACTGGAAATTCACCATTCTGCAGGAATACTGACATAGGAACAGGGGAAGAAATAAAATTAAAACTTAATATTGAATAAGTTTATCTTCAAATTTTGTATCTGTTTATAGCATTTTATAGTCTGCTTAAAATATTTAACATTTTCTTTACTAAATGAAAAATTGAGTATGATCCTTCTTTTACTTCTCATCAAAAACTTCAGCGAAAGGACTAAGTTCATCCAAAGCATCTAAGAGAGATGACTGTTATCTTTCAACACATCATCAGTTGTTCAGAGGCAGTGGAGTACAGTGCGTACATGGACAGAAACAAGAGCACCCTTCGTCAGAAAAGAATAGACTGAGACTTCTGCTGCACTGTGGCCTCTTGGCATTTCCAAGGCCACTGCAGCATATTTCCTGTGCTATTCAGTCACAGGAATGGTATGCTAACTTAAACCCTGTCCCATGCAACCTTCTTTTTTAACTCCATAAGCCATATAATTTTAGATTCTGAACATAAGTCTTGCAGATCATTTGCCTAACATTCCTGTGGAACCACCAACATTATTACCTCCCAGTGCTGAAAGTCTTCCCATTCTAAAGATCTTCTACAGACAAAAAAAAAAAAATCACAAATTCTAATGATTTTACTAAACAAATCCATGTTGTGCCTTTTTTATTAAAAGTGTGTTTGTTGTTTGTTGTTTTTTTTTAATAAATGTTTTTTGGTGTTGAAACATAGCAACATGTCATTGTGACTGAAAAAACCTGCTTCAAACCAATTTCCCTCTATCTTCAAATAAGGTGCGACTGTAACAATTTCATATGCCAAACTGAGCCCTGGACCTTATCCTTTGCAACCTAAAAGTTTGCTCACTAGTGTCTCTGTGCTTTCAGCTATATGAATGCTTCACCTTCTTTAACAATGCCCTCTGGTTAGCTGGCTTTCTGCACTAGGCATTCCGCTCCAGACAGATGTGGGGAATATTAATCATGCCAGTGTTTTACCTCCTACTGCTCTGACCTTCACTGGGGAAAGTGAAGGTCTCAGAAATGGAATATCTGAAAGAGCAGATTAATTTGGGATGAGTCCTCTTGATTTTGGGCCAGATCCCAAGCCAGAATCAATCTAAAGACTCTGCTGAGGCCAACAGAATTATGTTATTGAAACCAGTTGAATATCTTTTGCCACTGCAGACTCTGCACCACTCAGGAGAAATTTTTTTTTCAGTTGATTCTAGGCTGCCTGAAATACTGAAAACACTAAAGTAAGAATATCCGTATTATAGGTAAACAGTACAGTTTAGATTCTTTGGGAGCCAAACTAAAACTATCATGATTGGCACTTTGCTAATTTCTCTATAAATAATGATTAGTGTCATTCTTGCAGGCTATTTCTCAGGTTGCTCTGCAGGCTAACTTCTGATAATTGCTAGATTTTTTTTTTGAGGACCTTACTAGTACAGTATTGTATGAAAATGCCTAGTCTTGAGTTTTTATTTTCAAGGAATGTTCTAGCCTTTAGAGCTACAGCAAAAAGCACAAAAATATGTCTCTAATGCTTAAATGGCATAAGAAGTCTACAAAGTAACTTAAAAAAAAATTCCACACACCCCCCCACCCCCCAAAACCTCTGAATATTGTGAACAAACAGGTAATATTCTGGAACAATGTTCATATTTCAGTTTTTGAGACTGGCAATGCAGCTGTTAGTCCCATTTCACAAATGCAGAAACTGAAGTAGGATTTTGGATGACTTGGGGTGAGTTGCTTTTGAAAATGAGCCAAGTGTTAAGAGTTCAGAGGCAGCAGGGAGCACTAAGGTTCCCCAAAGCCCCAGGTAAAGCTCAGACTGTTTTCATCTACCTATTAGCCTGTATCATCATGTAACAAGCTGATGCCTCAGAGAAAACTAATCAATCCTTGTCCTTTCAGGTTGATCATAGTTACAGGCTCTGTTTTGGAAAGCCAGAGCCCCTAGCTACAAGGCTGCGTGCAGTTCTTCAGGCTATGCAACCTGGTGCAACATCATAGCAACAGTTGATTAGCCAAGTTTGTATGAAAGCCATATAATTTATTCCAGTGCAAGTAAATAATCCTCACCGATTATTTAACTAAGCATGATCCTGGCAGTTGGCAAGAACCATTTCTGCCAAGGGAAAAAAACCAAACCTTTTAATTGGAAAGTGTATCAATGGCCTTTGTTTTTAAAAGAAGAATAAATGTTCATGAGACCTACAATGACAATAATTCATAATTCCCTCCAAAAACAGCCACAGCCGGGGCAGGAGCTGAACAAACTGCCCCACTAATGAGCCCGAGCCCTGTTTCGAAGGAAGAGCAGTGCCAATGACTTGAGGTCGACAAAACTCTGACGTATGGGACGGGAGAGGGGCTGCCTGACCGACCGACTGTAGTCACTTCTCCAGATAGAGGAGCATCTTCCTTGAAGGGTGTCCAGTTATGTCAGAAGCCCATGGCCCAGGGGCAGCTCCCATGCTGCTTGGGAGTAAAAGGAATGCCAGCTTTTACCCTCCCTGTTTGATGAGGTCCCGTCACCAGATCCTGACTCAACCATGGTCCTTGAAATGGAGCTGCTCCGCCACTTCCATATGATGAACACACCAATGATCCCAACATTTACACTGTCCAGGGTCTGCAAATTGTTAGAACCAAGCAACCAAACTTGACCCTCCTTACCAGGCGATTATCACTTACCACTCTCTTTACTTCGTTTTACTTTGTGAAGACAAAGCTTTGAGAGGAAAAAAAAAGAGATTATTAAATGTTGGGGTTTTTCCTCCTCCTCCTTGGCTAGTGACCCCACTGCTTAACAGTGGGAACCAAGGTCCCATAGGGAATAAGTGCCAAGAGAGAATTTGGAGCAGCAGTACATTATGAACGTCCAACTGCATCCAACTCTGTCTCACTTGTAAAACAAAGTGATATTACAGTTTGGATTTAGATGAACAACTGCTTTCCATGCTGTTCTTATACAAACCTCAGTTTGCAATACAATGGGTTTTTAACACAGTAATTAATTTTAGAAAAGGCTTTTGTTTTTTCTCAAATTATAATGCTTTCTATAACAGTTTTCTTGTGATAACCTGCAAATCCAGACAGTCAGTTAGGAAGGTCATGCCCTCTGAAGTGGTCTCTCTTTTAATGTGTTTTTATTTTTAAATAAATATATAATATTTATTATATAATATTATGAATTATATTGTTATTATTATATAATATATAAATTATGCCTCTTAGTGTATGCCATAAATAAAAATATAATATTGATCATGCATGCGTTTACTGAAGGGAAATATTCTCCCTTTAATTATTCTGCAAATAATACACCATTACATGTAGAAATACAAACTAGTAGTGTACACAAAGTTATCAGAAATGGTAAAAGAAGAGAAGAAACTCTGCTCATGTACACACACTATAGTGTTTCTTCAGGCAGTTTGGACTATAAAAAAGCCCCTGCTGTGACATTTTAATAATAAAAGCAATTAACACAAATAATTGTTGACTGCTTACATTCTCAAGACCTGTTCTCTCTCTTATTAAAAGCAATTGAAAGACTCCCCATTACATCACAAGACTTAGACGAGACCTTTAATTTTCCTGTCACCTTTCTACACTGTTAGTTGTGATGTTGTTTTGCTGGCTTTACAGATAAAATGAGAAATTATATGGGTAAGTTTTCTTAGTGTTTAGATTACCTTTTTTTATGAACTTTATACACAGTTGTGAGGATCCGGTCTAACTTTCTTATTAGTAGTTCTTAATAGACCTTTCTTAGATAAGCATGAGATACTAAGGGAGAATTATTGTAGAGTATTCTAAATTCACTTCACAATCAACTCTGTCAGTGCAAGACACTATAATTCAGTAATATTGAATTCTGGTAAGCTTTTTTTCTTTTTTTTTCCCCGAAATACTAGCTGAAATGTGCAAAGTACAATTTTTCTTATAGATGCATAATCAAAAATATATTGCAGGTGATGAATAGAGGTGAGATAGATTTATTAAAGCACTTTGTGTAATATGTCATAAAACCTTAATATTTCCAAAATTAATTTCAATTGGAATAGTAATAAACACAATCATACAAAGTGGAAACTATCTGAATAGCCATAAATACACATCAATGATAAATATCAAAGTTTTGATTTGTGGGCAAAAATATTGAAGATCCAGTTTTAAAAATTTCCATGTGTCATGATTTAACCCCAGCCAGCAACTAAGCACCACACAGCCACTCACTCTCCCAGCAGTGGGATGGGGAGGGGAATTGGAAGAATAAAAGTAAGAAAATTCATGGGTTGAGATAAAAACAGTTTAATAATAATAATGAATTGTAATGAAAAGGAAAAAAAACCCCAGAGATAAATATGCCCCAAGAAAAACAAGTGATGCAAATGAAAACAATTGCTCACCACCAACTGACCGATGCCCAGCCAGTCCATGAGCAGTGCCCCCCCCCCCCCCCCGCCAACCTTCCCCCTGGTTCTATTGATGAGCACAATGCCATATGGTATGGAATATCCCTTTGGTCAGTTGAGGTCAGTTGTCCCAGTTGTGTCCCCTCCCAACTTCTTGTGCACCCCCTGCCCATTCACTGGTGGGGTGTGAGGAGCAGAAAAGGTCTTGACTCTGTGTAAGCACTGCTCAGCAGTAACAAAAACATCCCTGTGTTACCAACACTGTTTCAGCACAAATCCAAAACACAGCCCCCTGCTACCTGCTGCAAAGAAAACTAACTCAACCCCAGTGTCATGGTTTAACTCTGGCCAGCAAAATACCACCAAGTCGCTCTCACACCTCCCCCCTTTCCTCCAGTGGAGGGGAAGAATCAAAGGAAAAAGACAAAGAAAAATTGAGATAAGAACTATTTACTAATATAAATTAATACATACAAATACTACTAGTAATAAGTAATTAAAATAATAGAAAATAAAACATATTATACAGCTGCTCACCACCCGCTGAATGATGCACAGCCAGGTTGAGTGAAGTGAGAGTCAGAGCCAGAGAACCAGAGAGCTGCAGCCCGACAGTGATCGCAGCAGAGTCTGGGCGAACCCTATCAGCAATAGCACGACTGGGAAAGCCAACTGACCCACCAACTCACTCACAAACAAGCCAGCACAGGAGTTAGAAAAGCAGCTAACAAAGGAGTTAGCGAAGGAGTTACGGAGCCAGCAAAAAAGTAAGAAGAGTGTAACAGCCACTGAACCTACGCCCCGCTTAAGTACCGAGCATGACATGCTATGGAATTAAATACTCCTTGGTCAGTTTGGGTCAGCTGTCTGAACTGTGTGTCCCCCCACACTGCTTGTAGTGAGAAATTGGGGAACGCAGCTGCAGTATCAGAAGCTGAGAAAGACCTTGAATTTGGTGCAAGCACTGCCCAGCACCAGCTAAAAAGACACGAGTACTTTTTTCAGGATATATCCAGAAACCTAGCTTCATACCAGCCACTGTGAAGAAAGTTAATTCTTTCCTCAGTAAAACCAGAACACCCAGCCTAAACCAGCATGCTTATCAGCTCTGGAAAGTAAGAGGAAAACATAATGCCAATAGAAGGAAGTTTGAGAAGTAAGACAAAGGTATTTAGAGAAATTAGAAATGTGATGTCAGAAAGGGGTACAGCTTAAGAAAATACAGGCTCATACCTCTGAGTAAGACTAAGGTAGATCAAAACTTGAAAGGAGAAACCAGGAAAGCAGTTACATCAGAGGGGTCAGGCTGATGGCAATTTCCTGTAGCTACGTGATAGCATTAGCTCCCACCAGGCTGGCTACACCGCTATTTTCTGGACAAAGCCGAGGCTACAGCTGCCCAGAGGAGCTCTTGTCCATTTGCACGAAGGATGAGCATAGGGTCAGAGGAAGGCCGCAGCTAAAACAGTTCTCTGCAGCTACCTTAGCTTTTGTCCCCTTTTCTGAAGGACGTGGAAGAGCAAACTATTTCTTCACTCTGAGACCCACCAATCTTCGTTCTTTTAACTAAGCCTGCTGAGAAAGAAGTCACAATGGTCTCTCTATACTTTGTGCTTTAAAGAAAGGCAGTAACACCTCATTATGATTGTCAGAAACCTTCAGTAACTCAGAAAAAATAAAATCCAGTGCAAGAAAAGAGAAAGTTGTTCATCTTATTTTGTTGGCTTTCTCCCAGATAATTTCCTTTGTATGCGTCACTCTGGGATTTTGTCATTTCCATATCCCAAACTCAAGCCTTGGCACGTAGCAATGACCTGCACAGTAATGAGTATGTGCAGCCTGTTCATTGAATGAATGCAAATAAATTACAAGATGATTTTTTTTTTTTCACCAAGGCTAGCAAATGAGGTTTTGTCGTTGTCCAGGTTTTGAAAACGTATCTTGAGCTGGAGGAAACAACTAGACAACCAGAAGTCCAGGGCCAACACGTGGCTGTGACACATGTTCTGCCTGGCCTCCTCCAAACAGCTTCTCAGAGCCTCCTGCTGCCCGTTTGTGAAACCATTTACAGGAAGGCTGAACTAGCCCCTAGGACTGTACTGCCATCCACACAGAATTAAACCATCTAGTCTTAAAATTGGCATAATGCCTTTAAACTTTTTAAGCGCTCCATGAGATAGACGAGCACCTCCTCCCAGGGCGTACACCACGGTGGTTGTGCTGAATCACCACTTCACACAGTGCAGAGCCGTTTGAGTGGTACAGCCGTCTGCAGTATAAAAATCCCTCAATTTCTTGTCTGCAAAGGCTATTATATACCTCGTGGTGCTTCTGTCTAGTCTTCTGCCATATCCCCAAGGTGGGAGGAAGGGCTACCCTCCACCAGTGCAGTGACTTGCCGGGTGTTTCTTCCCTTACGTCCTCTGAGAAGCACGGCTGGACAGGTGGACATGGAAGTCTGCAAAAAAATGTCTCTCCATATGGATCAATCTTAACCCTTCCTGACAGAGAAAGGCCACTCGTAAAAGGAAGCAACAGTACATCCGAAGTCCTAATTTGCTGAGAGGATACATGTTTTTAAAAAGATTGTCAGAGGGTTTTACCCGCTGTGGTAGGGGCAGGGTGAGGTAACATTTACCTCCAGTAGACAACGCGCAGTATACGGTTCAGGCTTTTGTGTGCATTAAATGCACAGAAGCCATTAAGAGGTATTCATAGTACTGAACAGCCTCTACACTTTTAAACAGTTGGTTTCAAAACTGGCTGCTTGAATTAGAGCGCGTATCACTGGAAACCGGTTAGAGCGAAGGAGCGTGGTTTTGCATTACTTGAGCTGCCAACCTGGAGGGTGCTGGGGGCCAGCTGGAAGCGGTCGCTTGCAGTGCAGCCCCAGTCATGAGCACAACACACCGAGCTTCAGACCTGCTCCCCAAATTGGAAACAGCAGCAACTAAACGGAATAATTCACGGAGGCACTCTCAATCCAAGATTGCCATCTTGTGGACTGCAGTTGCAGAAGACAATTTTTTTAATCCAGGCCTGCCAACCTGTGATCAGTGATGAAGAAAAATTTTTATCTCATTTATTGCACTCCAAAAAAAAATTGATTGTTTTTTTAAAGACTCTTTAATGAATCTTTAAGAGCAAAGTAAGGATGTTAAGTACTCCTGAAACAATCAGAGAAATTGCGGTTTACAAAAAAATTAATAATATCTAATAATAAATATTTTACAGCTGCAATGTTTTACAATTACAGGGAACAGTTTTATGTGCAAGGATTTTCAATATAATTTAATGGTTTATAAATTCAGACATAAAAATTTAATTAAATCTTTTAGAGAGAGAGTAGCTTGGTAAAGAAATCTTCTCTCCCAACTGGAGAAGATAGAGGAAAACTGCTCTCCTATCAACTTACACAGATAAGTGTGGCTTGTTTGAAGAGGTCAGTGGGCATGAAGTATTTTACTTATTCGATATTTTGATCTAAAATATTTTAATATATTTTTATCTTAGTTAAAAATATTTTTAAAGTTTGTCTTTTTTTTTTAATCAGTGTTGAAGGAAAAATGAGTGTAATAACAGAAAATTTTAGGCACCATTGTCTGAATTAGACAGTGTATATCCAATATACATATGTGATGCAGCATTGTGTGTATGATTTACTTAGTCTTACAATTGCCACCCTTTTTCAAACTGCCTGCTTTGTAAGCAGACTGTCCTCCTGGAGTCTGATTGCTGGGCTTGGAAATCTCAGGCAATCAGATGCTCCCAACAGCAGGGCACATCTGGAGAATGCAGGTTCATTATGGGGAACGATGAGCCCTGCTCCCTGCTCTGTCGTCTGCTATCAAGGAGACTATTTCATCTGAAGATAAAAGCTAAGAGCATTGGTTTATGTTGTCCGAGGCCCTGCAGTATGTGTGGCTCCTTCTTTGTACTGTTAATATGTAGCTTACAATGAGACTTCAAAATGTCAAATTCATTTGAGAACCCAATGAGCAACTGCTGAAAGGGCCCCCTGATCAATATTAACAATATATTGGAGATAGGTGATATACAGGGTATCAAACTGGGACACTAGTGAAAGCACACTATTTTTCTTTAAGCATTTTGCATTTCATTTCAGAGATACAAATGACAAACAAATCTAATCACACAGTAGCAAGCCAGTAATAATCAATTACTATCATCAGCCTGATTTGCATTTCATTTACATGTTCATTTTCTTAAATGGAAAATTTCCTTTAATATTTTATACTATATTGCAGTCATTTTAAACTATTGGTTAAATATATAAGCTTGTAAATATAAGAAAGTTCTGGTGTAATTTTCTATAATATTTTATAGAATAATTACTCATTCTCAGTTAACTTTCTCTCTGCTCTATTTATTCTGCTATTTATTTGGTGTTGTAGTACACACAGGAGATTCTAAGTTAACAGACACAACTCCTATCACAGAAGTTGAAAAAATGTCAATGTACTCAACCATTTGTGTCCACAATAATCAGACTCAACAGTGAACGTTCATTTGACATTCCAAGTTGAAATTATTCATACCTGATTTTCAGAAGCTCTGAACTTTCTGTCTAAATTAGATGAATAGAAATGTTGCTTCTCCTTTGAAAAAAGAATCGTGAATGTCTTGAATGGGGCACATAAGATCGTTGTATTTGAAGAATTCCAGCATAATGCCTCGATGAACATCCACGCATGTCTACAAGGCTCAGATCTTTTATAATATGAACATGGCACTCTAGAGCAAAGAACAGGGTGGAATATTTCAGTCCTTTAAAAGAAGACAGACAAACAAACAGGTCAGCTCCCTTCCACTAGGCAGTAAGGTGTGGATTTCATAGAATCACAGAATGGTTTGGGTTGGAAGGGCCCTTAAAGATCATCTAGTTGCAACCCCCCTGCCTTGGGCAGGGACACCCTCCACTAGACCAGGTTGCTCAAAGCCTCATCCAGCCTGGCCTTGAACACTTCCAGGGATGGGGCATCCACAGCTCCTCTGGGCAACCTGTTCCAGTGCCTCAGCACCCTCACTAACAAAAAGGCATAACATTCCCATGCTAACATAATCGTATCTCAGAAGAATAAAAATCACAGACATTCTCTCAGGTGTTACTGAGACTGTAACCTTAGAAGAACAGATAGGCCACAAGGAGAGATAAGAGAAAACCAACACCCATCTCTTTTTGATGCTTGCTTTTGTAGTAAGCTTGTCAGTTTTATTTATCTTTTGTTCTAATTCTGTAACTTTGCAAGTTTTCACTATTATAAAAATTTCATGTGAAGTATGTGAGTGAAAACATGTATTTTAAGCAACAACAATAACAAACATATGTCTCCTCGTGATATAGTTTTACATGTTTACATTAGCACCTTTCTGTTAATTGTAATTTTGAAGAAAACATCAGATGTGATGCCAAACATTATAAAAACAAAAATATAATTGTACCTGTGGAGAATAACCAAATATTGGTAGCTAAAGAGTGCAGCTACTTTTTAATGTCCCTGGATACATCAGCTGACAAAATCCAAATTTTGAAACTGACTTCTAACAGTAAAGACACCAACACTTAATCTGCGCCAGTGCTAATTATTATTGTATCAAAATGTTCCTTCCACCATGAACTGTTAAGTGAGGCCTATTTTAAAGAGCTATTTAATGCCACACTCCTGCATGTGGACCACTGTTTCCACTGAAAAGAACATAAATAAATACAATGAGCTCCTGAGATACAGCTACTGACTCGTAGCGTGTATTTTGTGTTATGGCCCAGAGACACGCAGGGACATAGAAAATTCCACATTAAATTAAAATCATGGCCCTTTGTCGTGGTTTAACCCCAGCTGGCAACCCCAGCCGGGACAGATGACCCAAACTGACCGAAGGGCCATTCCATACCACATGACAACATGCTCCGTATATAAAACTGGAGTCGGCCAGAGGATGGGAATCGCTACTTGGGGACAGGCTATTGATCACCAGGTGGTGAGCAACTGTTGCATTGTCCATCGCTTGGTTTTGTGTATTCCATTAGTAGTATTACTATTTCCTCTTCCTTTGCTCTCCTATTAAACTGTTTTTGTCTCAACTCACGAGATTTCTATCTGATTCTCTCCTCCATCCCACCTAGGAGAGGGGCAAGCGAGCGCCTGTTTGGCGCTTAGCTGGGGCTAAACCACAACGTATGTATCTTGGTCATCAACAGCACACACCTCTGGTATTTTACCTTTCAGACGAGGGCCATGCTTTTCCCAGGCTGAAATCAATAAGGTTAATGCTAAAGCCATGCACATCAACAGTTACAGCTTTCTAAGGCTAAACTGGTTTTTTTTAACAACTGATTTTAGCACAGATTAGAACCTTGTGCTCACAGGGAGTCATTTTCATCTACCAAAGCAACAGGGATTTCTTGGGTATTTATGTATGCACATTTTAATCATCTGCTTGTCCATATGTTTGCTGCAGCAATGTGCTGAAATCCACTTAAAACTTTCCTTTGATTAAAAAAAGTCACAGCCATTTCTCAGAAATCTACTTTTCTGGAAAGACGAACTTGTTCTGCTCCACTCCGTTTAATGGGGCCTCAGTATTTACAAGGATGTTGAACCATCATTGTGCAGGAGCCAAAGGAGCAAAATCTCTTTGCAAACCGGATTTAAGTTTCAGTGGGTTTTGAACAGGTTTGAAAAGATGTTTCTAGATTTAAAGAACCAAAGGCTCTGATGTATCCACACATGTCTATGAGGGAATGTATTTTTAGTCTCTCCCTCTCTTGTGTTGAAAATTGACTAGATTTTTCTGTACCTACATTCTCTACCTGTGCAAGTAGATAATCTTGGTGGAAATACAGTGATAATTTTAGGCAATGCCACAAAATGAGCCTTGCTATTCTCATCCACAGGTCTACAACATTATGGGAAATCTCCATAACCCAAAGATGAAAATATATTCTGTTCGCAATGGATAGATCCCCCCATCACACCCTGTGCTCAAACAGCACCAACTCTGCAGCAACGGTCAGGCAGTGAATCAGTTGTACAGGGACCACCACAGCAGTGCCCCACGTGTCTCCAGAAAAAAGGTAGCAACATGGCATAATGCAATATGATTAAACTCTGCTGGTTTTGCCCTAAATAACCCACATTCTATCCTCAGTGCTTCGTATTAGGTTTTTTTTCATGAAAGGAAATTAATTTCAAAGTCCCAAGTAAACCATCTTTGAAAGGTGGAGAGTGGCTTTGCACCCAAAGCACCCACAGTTCTGCCTTAAAATCACATAAATATTTTAAACAGACATATTTGGAGATCGCTGGGAAGAGCTGACCACTTGTCAGGAATAAGAAGAAATCCCTCCAGGTCTTGTTTTGGACAGGAGGCTGCGTTAACCACCTGTCTGTACATATGTCTGTAGGGACATTAGGAACTAGCTCAGTATGACCTCTGTGTTCTTTCAGATTTATTGTAACAGCCAATATGTTATGTTAAAACAAAACTGTCCCTGTGGCATCATCCGTCAAAGAGAGTATCTGCAGCATAAAGAGCAGGCCTTCATGGGGGAAAACACACAATTCTTTTCAAAGTTGTCAATATTCTTGAGTTTTTATTCAAATAACAGTAGGAATTTTCTCTGGGTCAAAGTTGGTTGCAATCAGAATGTGCATGTTCATTAAAAGGATTAAAATAGGATTTGGATGTGACGTTAAACCAAGTGGGATGTAGGAAGAAAACCAAAAATTACCACGTTGCTCTTATTTCTGGTATCAAACAGGAGCCTCCTGGTTTTAAGGTCTAGACATTAAGATGTAAGAGACATCCTATGAAGAAAGAGATTTTGGTGACATCTAAACTAGATCTGTAGAACATTTTGGTTCTCCTTCGGCTGGAAGTCTCCAAAATGTTTTTAGGGCACATTTTTTATCAGATTGATAATCTAACAGTATCAGGTTAGGATAAAAAGTTTTACACCTCAACCACGCAGAGCCTTCCTGCTCAGAGCACCCTTATGAGAGTTCAGATGATAGCAAACCCATAATAATGAATTAATTTTCTATTAAAATTATAATAAAGTGCACTACACACATCATTGCATAGCAAAGATGTTCTTAAATTTTCAACTATTATTTTCAGTATTGTTAACTCTAATACTGATAATGATATTTTAAATGTCAGTACTGTTAAGTATTTCACAATTAAAAGACTAAGAAATGTGATGAGACTCATAAATACTTATATCCATGTCATAAATATGGATAGAGCCAGACACATGCAAAAATTATTCAAATTAAAATGCATTTGTGTTTAATAGGTCACAGAAAATGTCTTGAGCATGAGTAAATGCAGATTCAACAGACTGATTTAGTTTTTCTGCTTTAATTTCTTAAATACAAACAAAAAAACCAGCAAAAACAAGAATATTACTTATTTGTGTAACTCTTTGCCGATTACTGAAATGCTGGTGACAATTTAATCTCAAAATAGTTTGTCTTTTTTTTCTTTTTTACAACAAAAATATTTGTGAACTCATATAGACTGAAATTTCAGCCAGAAAATTTCAGATACTTTGAACCATTTTTAATGTGTGCCATTTCAGTTTTCCACTTGGAAACACTTTATTTCAGAAGCTGCCTATGTTCATTTTTAAACCCCTCCAAGTGGGAAGATGTAAAAATGGTGCTCATCAGATGTAAAAGTTTTAATCACAGTGACATTTGCAGGAAAAGGGGGTTGAAATATTATTATACAAAAAGAAAAAAACGTCCTGAAATAGTTTCATTAATTTCTCTGTTAAGACAGCAGATTGCAAAAATTCCACTAAATCCGTCAGCCATCTAAACCTGAGCTGTGAAATTATTACTGTTTGGGAGCTTTTCCCCTAATGTCAAACCTAAACCACCTTGACTGCAATTAAAGTCCATTACTTCTTTTCTTACCCAGAAGTTGCTGCAGAAAAAGGTTCCCTTTTTTAGCTACTTTGTAGATGCTGAAGGCTCACTATTCCCTTCTCAGAACGAGCCACCACCAGCAGCATGTACTACTAGACATTTCTCTTTCTGTCAGAAAGGAAATCTCTCCTGTCATTTGTAAACAGAGCCGCCTTCACACTGCATGAAACCTCCCAAATGATGAAGATTGCCGGGCTTATGCTGCTTTGTCTTTTCCTGTTGCTGCTCGTAGAATTCAGAGCAGGAAAGGGACAGGAAAGAAATGACTAAATGAGTAACATCATGAGAAGAAAATAGTCTTTGGACCCATGTGGATCCAAATGTCTCTCACCCAGCTGTTATTAAAAATGTATGCTAAGCTGATATGCCTGTTTTCTGTAAATCTTATTTACATGAGCCTGAATCCTGCAGCCAACTTGTCACATAATCACACTGCAAGAGTCGGACCATGGCCATCATCCAGACCTCCCACTGCAAGGGTACGACCATGGCCATCATCCAGACCAGCAGAATCAAAGACCTGCAAGAACTGTTGGATGTATGCAAAACTCTTCTCAGAGCATAAACCAATTAAACTATTCTTTGCTGGCTCTTCTCTGTAGCTTAATGTCTTAATACACGCTTCCTTACTGCAACGTGCAAGGAGGATGGAGAACAGACGCAACGCTTTGGCCTCGTTTAGAGGTCTTGGGACATGGCTAGAGATTGCCTGAACCATTTGTTAGCTTCGACACACTTCAGATGCCTGTGCAACATGCAGAGCACTCTGAATGAATGAACAGTCCCTGTGTGAACTGGACTACGTGGTACACGTTTACCTATACATGTATACAGGCATACAGAAGCTGAATTGTACATGTGGACTCATCAGTACATTTCCTGCAATTAATTAGATGCTGCTTATTCCTAGACCTCAATGAACTATTTTAAATCTTTGCTTCAGACTCCTATCAACAGCAGAGCCTCAAATAATAGCAAAAACAATGATATTGCATAGATTCATTGGGTATATACTCTCAAGATACCGGAAATCGTTGCTTGTTCTGTGCCCTTTGAAGTAATTTGAAGTAATCATTTTTACATTACCTATTTCCGTAGCCTTGTGACTCCAACTGATTATCCAAATACAAAAGAGAAGCTGTACTCCTTTGGATCTGATAAAAGTCACCGCTCAGCCTTTGAGGTTTGTTGTCACTTTAAAGCCTTCATTAACAACAGAACGACTGTCTTAAAATACCTGCTTTAGCATCACATTCCTCCAAATTGTGCTATGTTGGTCATATGTAGTCCAGACTGATGGATATGCAGCCCATCAGCCCAGCAAATACTGATTTAATGGAAAGTCACTCGATAATTTCAGTAAATTTTAGAAGAAACTCTATGTAATGTGTTTTGATATGTTGGACAGGTAGTGATGAATCAGCATGCAGAAACAGCAGCTTAATGATCAGAAATCAGGAGAAGTAAGAACTTAGTTCTAGAGAGTCTGACTGTGGGCTGTGAGGAATAACATCACTCTGCAAATGTTTTAAACAAAAGACATTTGGAAAACGTAAACCCCAAAATGTTATTAGCTGGCATCCCCAAACCATGCTACTTCTGCAACAGGAGCGATCCAGCAGGGATGAAAATATACCATAGCGTTTTCACAACTGGCTGTACATTTACGGTGTAGTAGCTTACAGTGTTAGACTCTAATACTTTCATAGATACCCGGATGGGACCTCTGTTGCAGGGAAAATGACGGGAAGAAAAGCATCATTTTTAAATGAATAAATTTAGTTATTTCAGAAGAAGATTCAAATCTTGAATCTGAGATAAAAAAAAGTCTTTTAGTTATTTACTCCAAGACTCTAGAAAATGTAAGAGAAATGAAAACATCTACATCACATTTTTGATTTTAAACCCAAGCTTTTCACCTGAAGTCCCTTAAAATCTATAGAGTTAATTGCTTAGCTGAGGCCACCTGCACTCTGAAAACCCTCGGAAGGTCTGTAAGGACACCTGTCCATTCTCAGCATGCTTTAGGCTCTCCAGTATACACTATATCACAGAAAATATGGACTGAAAAACAGAAAGAGCCTTTGCCAGCTGAGTAGAGGATGTGTCTGAGTCAGCGTTGCTGCCACAGCAAGTGTCACACAGATAAGCTTAAATCATCACGCTTAATTATTTTGTCTATGGTGAGAAAGGTCTTTCTCATCGCTGCTGAAGTTATCCCACCTTAAACAAGCAACTAAATATTTATTAGGCAGGGAATCTGAATCCAGACATATCTGATGTTTGTTCCCTGGTCTATAAACTGTTTCTGCAAAGGCTCAAAATCTGCCAGAGTTGAGCAGCTCCACCAGAAAACCAAAGCAAAACTATCTGCTTGCACCGCAGCCATGAAGACGGGGGGAAGATACTTGCATTAGATGCAGCACAGTTGAGCTGGCACACTCAAGCAGGGCAGAGTTGATCTCACACACCCATCCTGGATGGTTACTGGCAGCCTTCCAGGGTCACGAGAGTTGCTGCCTTGAAGGCTGTGGTGGGTTGACCCCGGCTGGAGGGCACAGCTGTAGTTTTTCAGTCATAATGTATGAATCTTAGCCTAAACCTTAACCCTGGGCAAAATTCAGCCCATGAAGATACTTATATCTTACCACTGAAGGTGGTAAACTGAATTATGCTTGTGAAGGTAAATAAGCAGTTTATAATTTTATTGTGTTTTCACAATAAGCTGGTCTTAAAGAGAAAAGTCTTCCACAAGAAAAATTACGCCTACCATAGTTCTCCTATGCCTGCGTAATATATTTGGACTAATTGAGCAGCAAATCCATCAGGATGAAGTATTTGAATCCTTTAAATACCATTGTGCTACTTTAGTGCTATCATTCTGTGAATACTCAGTGCTTCCACTTTTCCAAAATAAGGGACTTTTATTGCTCTTTTTACTACCTTAACATACAGGCCAGGAATCACACTTAACCATCTTTTTGCCTGCAGGCCTAGCAGCATAAATGAACTTACACGGAAAGTTAGAACATTCATATTTCAATCAGCAGGTAAAGAAATGGAAACACAGTTTCTAAGTGAAGCAACAGGGAATAGTAAAACCCCGTAACTTTAAATACAGTGCAGATGAATTTAAACTCTTTAACTACATGCAGGAAGTATTTGTTTGGGTAGTCCCCAAATGCATTCCCAGGAAGCACAGTAGAACTTGCATTTATTTCAATCCTGTCACGGCATACCTGCATAGAGAGTACACTGGGAACAGCTAATACCAGCAGCCAACACAGCAGTAAATGGATTAGGATCAATTGGTGCCTGGTTTATAAAAAACGTTTCACATTGTGCCTTGCCTCTGCAGCACAGGGTTAGAGATTAGGTAGAGTCAAGATCTGTGGGTAGATAAGAGCCTGACAAATAATTATACTGACGAGAAACGTGTCGATAAAATTATTAAGCTATTTTTTGTGACAATTTTAATTTTTCATTGCAGCCTATTCATATTAACAAGGCTTTTTTGGAGGGCTTCCTATTTACAGGATGGATGGTTGGGGTAACAGGAGCCCAGGTTCCGTGGCCACATCTGCAAGGTGACACAGAGGATTCACAGGTAAGTACCTCTGCCAAGAGCACAGTGGGGCCTTGAATCTGTGCCTCCCATATCCCATGGGACTGCTCTGACTGCAGGACTACTGACTCTTCTGAGGTTAGAGGACTTCTGCCTTAAAAATAAATTTAAAAAATTATCATAACAAGATGTTTGATGCTGGTGCAAGATGAAAACGAATTGAAAACCTCAAATATTTTGTACTGGGTCTGGCTGTAATGGAATTAACTTTCTTCACAGCAGCCCGTATTGTGCCGTGTTTTGATCTGTGGTTAACCCTGGTTTAGCTGGGGCCATCAACCAGGGCTGATAACGCACCAGTGTTATGGCTATGGCTGAGCGGTGTTTGCACGGCGTCAAGGCCTCCTCTGGTTGTCACCTCGCCCCTTCAAGGGAGTATGAGCCTATGTTCTGGATTTGTGCTGAGAATAATACTGCTAGCACACTACTGCTTTCAGCTGTTGCTAAGGGATGTTTACTGTCAAGGCAAGGTATTGTTCAGTTGCTGACACTGCCCCTGCATTCCCAGCTGCTTCTCTGCAGGAGGCTGGGAGGGGACACAGCTGACCCAAACTGACAACAAGCGTATTCCATTCCATAAAATGGCATGCTCAGTGTGTTAGTTGGGGGTTGGGCCGGGGGCCAGTCTCTCTCTCTCTCTCTCTCTCTCTCTCTCTCTCTCTCTCTCTCTCTCTCTCTCCCCCATAGGTTGTTGCACAGTTCTATATGTGGCCAGGTGATCCCAATTAAGAGGCTTTTCTCCTGATTTTTTTTCTTACCATCCTTTGAGACAGAGTGTTTCCCCGCCATCCTTTAAACTAAATAGTTTTCCACCCCAGCAGGAGTGTTTCTGTTTGGTTTCTGTGTTTGTTTTTACCAAAACTAGCTTCCTGGCGGCAGCAGCAGCACTGAGCCATGCATTGCTTTGCCTTGCTCTAGAACTGGTTTCCCTCCTGCTGCATTCAAATGCATCAGTAAGTGGTCATCTCAAAGCCACAGAGCCTCTGGCTTTCTTCTGTAACAGATCCCATGAAGATCAGAAAAAGTGGTAATTTGATGACGGGCACTTGAGAGAACCAACATCTACTGCAAAGATTTCACAAGTGCCCACTCTTGCTGCAAACCAGCTGAGCAGGCCCAGCTTCAGCTTTGTTCCTTGACATTCCAAGGCTGTTTGGTCTCCAGATGATGATTGTACACATACGGCCACCACTGAGACAACTGAACAGCTAATACGAACTTCAGACTGTCCCCAAAACTAATTTTTAGAAAGACAGGTAATAAAACAGACTTGTGTAGTTCATGAAGTACACCTAACCCTGGGACTGATTGAATACATCACTGTCAACTCCAGTGACCTTGGCCACAGAAGACAGTGTCACACTAACCAAGATTAATGAAAATATTGACTGTTAAATACAAGACAAGAACAGAGTTTTCAAAGCCAAAACTTTTTACTGCTGAGGTGTTCAAATGCTAAGGGTTTATTTTTGTGCAGGAAGCTTACACGAAGCATGGGAGATGTGACAGACACTTTGAGCAATGGCGGTAGTAAGACGGCAGCGTGAGCAGGGTCTCTGGCACAGAAGGCTCTGAAGAAGTGTCATGCGACTGTCCCCTGCTTCTGCGGTCTTCGACCTTATTTATTTTTATTCTGACTTTAAATGGAGAACTCTGCCCTCACTGCCTATGCAGCCCCCTTTTCCTTGCCTGGAAATTAGGACTTGATTAAATAACAACTGGTTTACCGTTGTTTGTCAAATTCAGTTTAATTTGCCTTTTTTTTTTTTTTTTAAACATTTTTTGGTTGACAGTCTTGATAAATCAAATACTTCAGGAACTTCTTTATCTGCTAACAGTTCTCTCTTACTGCTTATTCCAGTGAGAAGTGTTTTTCACTCCATTCCAGATCTTCTGGAAAGCAGAAAAAAATCCATACAATATTGGTTTACACATTTTAATTTACTTAAAATATCATTATCTTTAATAAACCAGCTTTTACACCTCTTAATGATATGCCTTGTATAAACACCACCACAACCACACTGGGAAGAATGCAAAGTATTCTGAAGTAAATAATACACAGAATGTGAGAGTAAATAAACAGAAAGGAGAGCAAAAAACCCAACACATTTGCTTTTCTCACCTTGGGAACCAGTAATTCTGATTACTTACTCTGGCTTTATTTTAACATATGAACTGGAGGAGGGGAAGGATTCAGAGTGGAATTAGACTTATGAAAATTAGCTAAAAAGCCAAAAAGTCCTATCTACCTGTCACGGGGCAGCTTAACAATTAGGAAGCAGCAACACAGTGTTGAAGAGACTCAAGGGCAATCACCTGCTATTGCAAACAATCGAGTTGCCATAGTTCCCGTCACAAAATTATTAAGCTAGATTTTTGTTGCTTTGCCCAGTTAAATTTTAATGCCCAGTTGCCTCTACCCTACTGCTTCAGTGACCACACATCAAACCCATTGTACAGAGCTCGCTTTCTCTGCACAGGTGTTAACGCGCTGCCTGAATCACAGAGGGGAAACACAGCTGCACAGAGCACCTCGAGAGGGGTTGTCCAAACCCCACGACATCTACCCCCTCCTGTGTAACATGATTTTCTCCGGTGTTATGCTCCCTAACACGTACTGCATTGGTTTGCTGTTATAATACTCATTTTCAGTGAAACAGCTGAGGAAGAATAGAGTTTGATGGCAGGATTAACAATCAGAATTATTGTAAAAGGAAATGCGGTAAGTAAAGTTAGCCTTTATTTTTTCTTTTTAAGTGAATTTTGTTTTGCAACGTAGAACGATATTATCAGTCTTAATTATTTTCATTGTAACATGGCACATGCTCCCCTTTGGCTTGTTGACGAACACTGCTTGTGTTCTACCTGTACCTAATCTACCCAAGCATGAGCATCAACCTCCTACAACCCTAAGGAATAATTAGTCACAGAAGATACTCTCAAGTTCTTTTTATCAAGGGCTAGGGATGTGAAAAATGAACTGTCATGATCTGCAAACAGCAAATAAATCAGTCAAAACTATTGTGATCATCATCTTTGCATCACCTATTAGCAACTGGTTTCCCATTAGAATGACAGGCAAGTAATTTCCTGTATCATCTTTTTCTATTTTATGCTTTAAAAATGTGAAAATTCCCATCCTCAGGGTCAGGAATGGAGGAGTGAAGGACATGACTGATGAGGAAGATGCGTGAGCTCTCCCAGCCCATCTTCTTGGGCTAAACCAAACTCGTGGTTTGGGGCTGTTGCCAGGGAATTTGAGCAGAGAATTCCGTTAGAGCTCCCTTGGGTTCACAGTGGACAACGGCTCCTTAAGACAGACCAAAAGTGTGACAGGACAAGGGCTAACGGGGTTAAACTGAAAGTGGAGAGATTTAGATTAGATATCAGGAAGGAATTCTTCATGGAGAGGGTGGGGAGGCACTGGAACAGGTTGCCCAGAGAAGCTGTGGATGCCCCATCCCTGGAAGTGTTCAAGGCCAGGCTGGATGAGGCTTGGAGCAACCTGGTCTAGTGGAGGGTGTCCCTGCCCATGGCAGGGGGGTTGGAACTAGATGGCCTTTAAGGTCCCTTCCAACCCAAACCGTTCTGTGATTCTATGGATGTGCTAAAACGCACATTAATCGGGGAAATGGGAACTGTAGTATTAATGCTTAGGTTTGTTGTACCAATAGGAGCAACCAAAGCCTGGAGATGGAAGTTGTATTACCGCAGACCTCTGTACTTCCAGATACTAGCCCGGGCAGCCGAGACTTGCCTGTTCTGCTGGCAAAACAGTGCCGACAGCGGAGACATCACACAGATGAACACAAAGCCAGCTGAACTCAGAGGAACTGTGAAAACCACCTACAGAGGCAGCAAAGCAGTAGTTTGACCAGAGGACTGTTTTCTAGGATATGTGATACCCCTGGGATTCATTTGAAAGTTTTAAAGAATAATTACATTTTAAGAAATCCCCACAAAGTTAATTTGTCCTTATTCTGTCCCGTCTCCACGTAGCAGACAGAACGGGGTGACTGCAGTCACTACAGCCCTGGACCTGCAGCACTGTGGAGCCAGTCGAAAAGAATCTGGAACACCCTGGAAGTACGGCTGCCAAGACCTTGCGTTTTCCTCCCCGATGAGCCGAGACTCGACAGCAGTTTCTGTGCAGAGAATGAAAACAAGCTGAATGAAGTAAGTTACAACCCCTTCCCATCAAATACCAGTTTCCAAACCAGCGTAACCAGTTACTCGCCCACCACTAGCCCTTAGACAGAGCCAGGACTGCAGTTGTATGTACTTGCTCCAACAGTTAAAAGTACGCGTTCCCTGAACAGCCCGCTTGCAGCGAGACCAGAGAAAGCTACTTCTGATGGACTGCAAATACTAGAAGCGGAAAAGACTATTTTTAACTATTCAGAACCAACCAATTTAGCACTTGCAATAGCAGCGTTTTGCAAATACGAGTTTAGTGAATGCTGATGGTCTGTGTGTAACGCTCCCTCTAGTGTAAAAAACACAGAACCACAATCACACCCACTCCAGTTCGGTAACAGACTGGGGGTTTGAAGTGTCATTCTCTAGCCACATTTTTCTCCCTAAATATTTATAACGTGATTTCTCACATTTTGATACAAGAAAAGACATTTTTTAACACAGCTCGAGCTTCTGACCCCAGATTCATACTTTATTAGCAGGAAATGATCGTACTAGAATGGAGCAGTCAATATGCAGCTCTACATCCGTCTTTGCTGCCCTAACGCTCCCCCAGGAACCAGTAAGATGCAATGTGGCTTTCCTTCTGGTTTTTTTGCCTTCCACTACAATACTGATTTTACGGAATCATGGAACACCAGGTTGGAAGGGACCTCAAGGATCATCTGGTCCAACCTTTCTTGGAAAACGGATTTCCACACCCCGATGGTGTGAGAGTCACCGATGGCGTCACAGCGTAACTTGGTCTGAAATGTAGCGAAGCGCACTGATAGCACACATCCATCCGGCTGCGGTACCTGGGCAGGTCCCAGAATTTGGAACTACAGCAGTTGTAGAGCTCGGACTTCCTTTCCCAAATAGGTATGAAACCCCTGAAAAACACACAACTCGCACCGAGGTCTCACAGAGGAACTACTGGAAACTCGGACCCCATCTGAAGAGCCACGGGGCGATACCAACTCTGGCATGAGAGCATGGCAACGGCCACTGCTGCAGCCTCCTGCCGGACAGCACCCGGGGAGCGTTCCCGGAAGCTGCCCCATCACACACACGGGAATCCCACACAGCCCTCCACACCGCTTCCAGCGAAAGCGGGCGGTTCGTTGAGACGCTGAACAGGCCTCTTGTCATCAGCCAAGTTTTCCAGCTCAGAATTCTCTCGGAGCGCCTGCAGACACCTGTTAGACCAAAGCAGCACATTTACCTTCCCCAGAACCCACGGAGCCGTCTCGGAAGATAAAAGCCGGAAAATGACACGTGGAAGTCTGAGCAAAATTCCGACCAACGCTTTCACCAAAGATGCGACTGCGCAGCGTGCTGGAGAATAAGGACGTGAATGCTCTGCTTTTCTCCTCAAAAAAGCCGCTCTAAAAAGTCACCTTTCCCCCCTCCTATGTTGAGGGGGAACAGCAGCAGTTGGGAACTTGGGAATCTAATAATTTTGCAACTGTGTGTAGACTTTTTTTTACTAGCACTTCATACTTTACAGATACCAAAATTCTTATCGTGCAAGTACCGAATTATCATTTTCCTGCTCCCACCACAACTTCAATTTCAGCTTTCCAGGTCCAAGAAAACCCCTTTTCTCTGCTCGCCAGAATGAGGCTGTGAATCATCACCCAGCTTCGCACACACCAAATCTGAGCGTATTTGGTGGAACAAGTCCGAAATACAATCCGTTTTTTCTGAGCTGGCAGCCCCCTCGGGTCACGGGTGCTTCTCCCGCCTCAATCCCGCACCAACTAAGCTCCGTCCCCTTCGCGGTTGCACGGCACGTGCTCCAGTCGCCACACACGAGCCCTGTTCAAGGCAACCAGCCCAACTTCCAGGTTTCTACCCCACGTAGCCCCGGCCTCTCTCTCGGCAACGGCATCGCAGGCCGCTTCCCGCCGCCGCGCGCCCCGCCGCCGCGCCCGCTCTCCCACAGCACGATCCGCCTGTCCGTCTGCGACGCGCACCCGGCTCGCCTGTGCGGCATCGGAGCCCGCTCCAGGCAACCGGTCCCAGCTAGCGCGGCGTAACGGGAACACCTACCGTGCCGAGGGCTCCGCGGGGACGACGCTGCGTGTAACGGCTCAGTTGCGGAGCAAGAGAACGGGCGCTACGGCAGCGTCTCGGGGGCTGAACTCAGGACAAAATTGAACAGTTGAGAAAGAAATTTTATTTCAAGCTTCTAAGGGGGTATTACAAACAATAGAGAATAGAAACATTAAAAACTATTTAAAAAGTAATTGTCCCTTTAAAATAAAGACTCAAGCAGGTTTAACAATGAAGTATGCTATTCAATGAAGTTTAAAAAAAAAAAGGATTTAAAAAGTATTGGTTTTGCTGTTTTTGCTAATCCTTTATAAAAAAGCTGGGCATAAATACTTCGTGCATTCATATGCATTATTTGGTGTTTCATAGTATATAACTTGGTACAGTATGTAAGAGATCACTGCAAAAGAGTTCCAACACAGTGCATTTATAAATAATGGAGTCGTTATAAATCACGTTGCAAACATACCTTGCCATTTTCATCGTTACAAATTCAGTATCGCAGTGAAGGTAGGAATAAAGTAGCTACAACAATCAATATCTCGACTTTATTTTTTTTTCTTTTTAATATAAAAATGCAGTTCTGGAAACCCACCCTCCTCCTTCCCCCTGCCCAAACATAATGCTTTACTTCTTAAAAATAAAAATAAAGTACTAATTCTATATACATCACATGTACCATACAAAAATGTATCCAAAGTTTCTATTGCTACCAAAGTGTTCTAAATTAAAAGTTACAGAAGTCCCCTCCTTGGAAACAAAAGATTACAAGTTACAAAAAAATCAAATTACACACAAACCATCAAGTTATTTTATACAATTTCCAATACATTTTTCTCCCAAAGCAAGTTGTCTTCTCATGTGCCTGTATAAAAATGCATATCAATATATCTGTCAATTTTATTTTTCATTATAAAGCAAATTAATACATTTTCTACAATAAATAAAACACAGGGAGGCACACACATCAACAAAATTAAACCGACGGGAGATAAATGGGATATGGTTTTGAAAGAAACAATGTGCTTGCAGGCGTTAAGACAGGTTTGTTTAAAACAAAAACAATCTTAAGTTATTTTGGGCAACGATGGAGTGTTTTTGGTGATTTGCAAGTGATGTACATAGTATAGCTTTTTTTTCTTGCTCTCTTTCTCACAAAGTACCCTCCAAAATAATGCAACGTCCTTTCTTAAAATACATCTTTGTAACTGTAAATTTACATCAATCTTAAATACGCGGTACTTTGTGCAAAGAGCTACGATTTACACAAACATTCAGAAGTCTTTTTCAGAAGCTACAGACCAAGGAAGAAGTGACACAAGCAGCACCATATTGTATATGATTCAGGCAAACGGATATTTGATGCCATTTCGATATCAGGCTTTAAGATCCACTAAACACCTGAAGCTGGTGCTTAGGTAACTTAACCTTGACAAGAAAGGGAAAACCAAGAAAGCGAAAAGCATGGAAACTAAAACCAACTCCCTCCCCAGCAAAATTATCAAAGGAATTAAGGAGCTACTTCTAAAATCAGAATAAGTTAAGTGTTGAATATACATTTATGTACAATTATGAACACTATGAACAAGACATTTTAACAGGTTTAGTGGAAAAATCCTCCAAACTACAACACAATAAAACCATTAATCAGTATGGCAATGGTGATTTAGCAGAACTGCTCGACTATTTCAAGTTTGCAGAACTCAGCCACTGAATCAACAATTAAGGGGTTTATCTTCAATACATTCTTTTAGACCAAGAGGTTCATTAGTAGAGTTCAAGTCTGCGTGGTAGTTTTCATGCCGTGGTAGAATCGCTGTTAGTCAATATCGCTGAAGTCACTGACTGGCTCTCCATGGACTCGGCTCAGGTGATTCATAGCTCGATCAAAAGCAATTCTCACTGCTTTTCGGATGCTCGAGTTGCGGCCTTCCATCATCTTTAACTTGTCTATGGTCTCGTCTATCCCAAGGGGAACCATTTTGGATTTGGGAAGCCACTGCCTGCAAGAAAGGGCAGAATAAGTACGTTAAATACAGAATAAAATCAAGACGTTTGTCCAGAAACGTCAGGGCCGCTACACTGTGTCTCGTACAGCAGATCACACCTATCACCTTCAACAAAGTGACAAAATCCCTTTTAACAGAGAGCTTACCTGCCTTAAATATTTTAAGCACCTGGAATATTAAGAAGGTTAATACTGCTCCACCGAGCAAAGAACACGTTCCAATTCAACGACACTTATTTCAGGACTGAAGTACCAACTCAAAAACCAGCACGCGATACTGATGCGGTTGTTTGCGAACGGGCAGCAGCAACTAACAACGAACGCGCCGCGAGTCCCTTGGCAGCTTTGCTTCTCTCCCTTCTTTCATTCCTGTTATTACAAGGAATTCGCAGGTGATGGATTTCTGCCTCACATTTAAAACACCTCAATCTGGTCTTTATGGAGAAAGTCACACTGCCAAGGACGGTCTGCCCAGTGTGCTTTTACCCTGCATGCGGTCTGAACTCCCACCAGCACCAAAGTACTCCTCGTTTTAAGCTCTATGAGTATCGTTAACTGCCGGGCACAGAGTGACGATGGAAAACGCTCTGCTTCCCTCTCTCGCTAAAGGAAAAGCATCCTACGTATGAAGGACCAGAAGGAAAGAGTTCTTCCGGGAGAGGGTGGTGAGGCGCTGGAACAGGCTGCCCAGAGAAGCTGTGGATGCCCCATCCCTGGAAGTGTCCAAGGCCAGGCTGGATGAGGCTCTGAGCAACCTGGTCTAGTGGAGGGTGTCCCTGCCCATGGCAGGGGGTTGGAACTAGATGATCTTTAAGGTCCCTTCCAACCCAAACCACTCTGACTTAATTAAAGTACAAAGTAAATTTACTTCATTCCCATAATTGTTTATTGTCATCCTGCTTTCTTAAATTATAAGTATTAAACTAAAAAAAAAAACCCCACCCAACCAACGGCAAATCAGACAGTGAAGTCTGATACAAAACATTTTGTTCACAGCTAATTAACGGACTGGAATTGTCTCTCGAAACGTTCGTTATGAACGCGGTCTGAACGGAGCGCACCCACTGAAACAGAAAGAACGTCGCGAGTCCGTGCAAAGACAGAGAGCAGTGAAGAACAGTGAGGTCAGTGCCCAGAACGATAAGCATCCGCCTAACCACCATCAGTGTTAACACAGGTCAGAGGGAGGTGCCAAGAAGGCATTTCTTAGCGGGAAGCTTGCCAAGCCCTCCGACGCGAGCGGCGAAGAAGAAACAAACAGGACTATTTGGAGAGGTAATTCATAGGTGGAGAAGCCGGTGTTACAGGCTGAAGGGGCCATATGCCCGGCAAGTGAATGAAAACCATCGGCACGGGTTCAGGAGTTAGAGGGAAACGTGCGTTAGGGTGATGAGTGCCACATAACACAAAAAAGAACCGTCAGCAGAACGCCTTTGGTGGGT
Source organism: Rhynochetos jubatus (assembly GCA_027574665.1). Lineage (NCBI taxonomy): Eukaryota > Metazoa > Chordata > Aves > Eurypygiformes > Rhynochetidae > Rhynochetos > Rhynochetos jubatus. The sequence continues at coordinate 19,779,557 of CM050652.1, forward strand.
TGGGTGGTGAGGAGGAGGGGAAAGGGGCTGGAAAAATACGTCGCCTTTCCTGTCCATCTGTGCCCGAGCAGCCATTAGTGACAGCTCTGCGTAACATCTGCAGGACTTCGGACAACCTGCACGCGGCGATGTATCGGAGAGACTTCAGCTGCAGAGGCGTCCCGAGAACAAGCAGCAATCACAGCAATTAGTAAGCAAGTGGCACGGGCGAGCATGCACTACACCGGGGGCACCGACGGCAGAAACGAGAACACAGCGCTGAGCACGCTGGCATTTGGGTGTCATCCATGAGCAAAGCAGGAGAATGGAGGTTCTCAGGGGATGCTGTGCACCTGACCGCAGAAGATGATGAAGTACCACCAATTAATTAAGAATTGAGGAACAGAGAGAGCAAGCCAGAGAACCATGATCATGCCAAAGGATCTACACGGAGAGAAAAGCAAACACCGGTTCTGAATTTCAGGCAGCAAGTTAATTAGGTGACAGGGTACTGGCACAGAGAGGGTCAAACGATGACAGTGTGTCCAGACATCACATATAATCCGCTCAAGAGGAAAATGGTATCTGGGAGTGTAAGCAAAATCAGGAGTAAAACTGAGGTACAGAAAGATTTAAAGCCAGCCTGAGCTGTGTGGAAACTCAGAGAGGAGAGGGATTAAGAAGCCCACAGGAAAGAAATACAGTTTGATGAAAGGAAGGAAGAGGCAGATGAAAAGCTTCCACGCCTGGAAAAAACCCCAAACCCTAAGAACACAACAAACCCAGAAGAGCTAGCAGAAGGAGAGAACACTTTATTGTGTCAATTACCCCTTCAGGCTCCACACAGCACACTGCTCATGCCGAAAGGAATGGGAAGAAGGAAGGTTTCATGAAAAAAAAACTTAGGAAGGGATAAAAACTTCAAATGAGTGTTAATAAAGCATTTAACCCGAGAGGCTAAAAATTTAAAGACAATGCACCTGAGCAGACTGGTGTCATTCAGAGCAATGATGAAGGCTGACACAGATAAAGAATAAAGACTATTAATTTTAAAAAATTCCCTTTAGCTGAAGAAGCAATTTTATCAGGTCAGTGCATGAAACCAGCCTGTAAATCAAACCAAGAGACTATGTAACCACGTACTTTCTCCCAAACAGCCCACACAAAGGTATCTTTCAGTGATGATACGCCTCGGTCCAGGAACAGTCTCAAACACAAAATCTTAATCCCACAGTTGATACTTCCATAGGAAAGATATCCATGGAAAACAACGGTTCAATTTTCTTCTAGACTAAAGGGATCGGTTTTTAAACTTTTAAGTCATTGCATCAAACAATACATTTTTCAATAACGTACCAACTTCTTTTATTGTCAAAAAATAGTACTAAGAATAGTTTCTCATCTGATTTGGTCTGCATTTGTTCTCCAATTTTCAGTACATCCAGAGGTGGCACTGGTATAGTAACACCGTTGTGATGGCCAGCAACACGAGGCATCTTAGGGTCAATAATCTGTAAATGAGAAGGAAGGACAGTTGATAATTTTGTATCATTTATTTTAAGTAGGTATTACAAATTAAGTTCACGGGAAAAGAATCATAAACTCAGCCGCCACTGCATATAAACTGGTTTTTTTGTGTTACGCATCTGCAGAACAGTGGTATGAAAAAACTGGAAAAGTCTCTCTAGAGCATTTTTCACCCGTACCAGTTCTTGAAGTCACACCTGAATTTCACTTCGTATAACCCTGCAGACCAACAAGCAGGTTTCCGACTGAGAGGGTTTCATCAGGATTTCTAAATGCAACTAGGCATAACTGGCCTCAAATTCTGGGGGGTTTGAATTTGAGGTCCCTTAAAGACATAACCAATTTTGACATATAAATACTTGTTTCTGCAAGATACAAGCCCCACACTCAAAATTTGGAGGAGAAACCCCACCTAATTCTCTTTTATTCAAGATAATGGGTATTTATGAATTACCTTAAGTAGACACAATATTTTCAGAGCAAAACCCGTATCACCAGTGTACTGACGGGAAACTCTGTACTCACCAGAGCTGGGTAAGAAGGATAGCCGCTGCATTTGGCCCATACTACTTTTAGAGGCTCAAGAACAGCTGTTGCAGCATCAGTTGAAATCCACATACTGCTATGCCCAACTTCTGAGAACAAATAACAATTAAACATGAAATTAAAATGTTAAAGAATGAAACCACCAAGAAATCTTCTCCAGTTCTTGGAGAAAAAAGAAAACATAAAGTCATGGTCTTCCAAATAACCAGTTTCTTTTGAAACTACGACACCAATCCTGTCAAAGAGGCGATGGCCCTTAGATACAACACAGAAGGATTAGCACCTGCTAGCTGACAGTGCTTCTCTGGTATGCCTTTCTATTCTTATGCGTAAATTCTAATCTGCATTCTCATTTCTGTGCATTTATTTTATCAGCCCTCTTGTCTCTTCCCGCAGCCAAGCTCAAGACCACCAAGAGGGTTCAGTTCAAGGAAGCAGCTGCAATAGTGGTTTTTTCCTTCTCCGCTGGCAGTGTAACAGAAAACTGAGTGTACCTTACTGCTTCCTTCTACAAGGGCCCCCCGTTCCTCTGCTGCTCCCCACTGGAGTGAAGCACGAGGCAGGTTTAAGCCTTTCAGTCAGCCAGAACCGCAACAGGCCCCCCAGACACAGAGGGAGACAGTCAAGAGACCGGGCAGAAGACAGTTCTTCTCTCAAGACAGAAGTGGGGGTGGAAAAAGCAGGGAGAAGGGAATGAAGGCTCGCAAGCTGTAAAAATGAGGAGGCACACCCCGTGTGGGGAAACGTGATACCAAAACTGCGTTCAGAGGTTGTAGTTGGTTTTTTTTCTAGCGGTAAGGCAATACTTGATAAAAGTAGCTCTCGACTTGCCAAAATACAACTTATTCCTCAATTCTTCCCAATCTGCTCCCATTTAAAATGGGCAACGCTCATTTACAATGGCATGTGGCATGCAGATACACGTTCCTCCTCCACATCACAAGTAGTACTGGAATAAAGTGGTTTCAAACCTTTTAAGAGTAGAAATAGCAAGGAAACAAGTATTTAAAGTGCTCACCCACAGGGAGAGATCACTCAGTCTCCACAATATATTCTAGGTCAATATTCAGCCATAGGCTATTCCATTAGAATTTATTCTTAATCCACAGTGGTACGAACATTTCAAGAAAACTGGGAAGTCGAAAGAGTCACAACTATGTAACGCTGCTTATCAAAATGCAATCGTTCATACCAACTTGCCACCGCAGCATCACAAAGATGTCTCGTGTTTTTGAAGCAAGAAGTTGTTACAGGTTCTGTTAAGGTGTGGGGATCATAGGAGAAACAAACAAATGCAGTTACTCCAGCATCTTAAGACCTCAAGTAAGTCTCTCAAAATCAACAGGAATCTTTGCCATCAATCCCGGCAGGTCTTGGAGAGGCGATCTTTAATTAGTGGATTCCATTATACAAAACCATGAAACTAATTTAAGTTTTATTTACACTATTCCTCAGTGAACTAAATACTCCTGGAAAAAGTTACTAAATCTATTTATTGGTTTATTTCTGTCTTTCTCTCTGTATATTTTTAGAGAGGTCACTTGAGGACATTCTTCACCTTCTCATTAACAGGCACAGTAATACTCCTTGGTTTTAAACACATTATACACACAGGTGTAATAAACACAGGCATTCTTACACTTCTAAGAATATAGCTGAGTACATTAAACACTGGGTATTACGGACCAACATGTTAAATCCAGATGAACCATTTTGGTAGGATCTAAAAAACTATCGGAGCAAGTGCTGACACAGCAGAAAAAGCAACTTAGGCAACGCCTTTATTTTTCTGCTCTTGTAATACTCGTATGTCAACTCTGCACCTGTCAGTAAGACTCACTCAAGAAGGTTTATGTATCCTTCACACAGAGACTACTTTGAAAAATACCTACAGAACTGTATCTGGTACGCAAAACCAGAGCGGCTAACAAGAAAGAAGAGAAACCTACGTTGTTTCATAGCAACTCTGCAGCTGAGAATAAAGAAAACGGTCTATTAATGCCAAGCAGCAGGTCAGGCACCATCTGACAGGATGCACGCAGCCAGATTCCCTCAAGAGTGTTCCTGGGTGAAAGCACAGTAGGGGAAACCCACAGAATCTCCCCCAGCCAGAATCTGTTCCGGGGGTGCTAGGGGGTTACTACACTAGCATACATGGGTAGCGGTTTTCTTCCGCACATAAAAAGCCCTTTATTTCCTCCAGCTATGAGAGACAGCGACTTTATGTCAGCAGGCAGGCAAGCACACTGCCAGAGTTTCTAACTAACAGTACTCCCACCAGCTGAAACCAACAGTACCAGAACGCCACGAGCCAGACTTACGGTCCTATATATAGTTTAGGGTGAAGACAGGGATGTCTCATCAGTACCCCTCTCACAATAAAGTCGGCATCCTTAACTTTTTGTGGGAAGCGGAACACAACACCCGTGAGGCGCCAGCGTCACAACGCCTCACAACTTCGAGGCATTTCTGTCCTCAGAATCAGAGCTAAGAACGACCCACCCAGTACCTGCACAGCCTCCAGCCAGGAACGCCAGCTCTTCACGGCGCAATGTTATTTTCAACCAGAAACCTCAGCGACAGGCAAGTCTCTTTTACTGAAGGATGACCGGATTAACGGTGCACAGCGCGGGGGGTTCTTCTGTGGATTCGGGGTTTTTTTAATTACATAGAGGAAACTTTGATTTTAACACCTAAATCTGCAGACAGAACCACTGACACTGAGCATATTTAAGCTCCAGAACTACCGCCACCCCAGAGCACTATTAGCAGTGCAGATGGATCATTCTTCAGCACAAGTCTCAAGCTGAGACTTTCCTTTTAGTGTGCAGTTCTTGGCTGGACAAAGCGTTATCTCACCTGTCAGTGTTGCCTGTTGAAATTAAAACCACACAGAGGGGAAATCTAGGAGTTAAATGCAGCAAAATGTTCCCCTACAGCCTTCCTCCCACCACTCCTGCTCACCACTCCGATGTGACTGAAGGGAAAGGCAGCAACTAGGCGCTGCTGGAAAAAATACCGTCACTGAGACTTAGTGAGGAAAGAAAAAATCTCACAGGAAGGTGGAGCAACTGACTGCACAAAGAATTGAAAACTGGGACAAAAGCCTGAGACAGCCTGGGAACAGGAGAGCTGGAGAAGAACCCTGCACCAGGGAACAACCAAAAGCCAGGCAAAAGGATCGGGCAAGGTTCAGGAGGGACAGGCAGAAGAACGCACTGCCACTTCAGTGCAGCAACATCCTGAGCGTACACGGGAATCCAAGACCTACAAACCTCAGCACACCTCTGTACACAGCAGCTATGGATGAAAACCACTCGCAGCACGCGCCTGCTCATCTCCCAGTGCCCTTGCACACCAAGGACAACAAATTGCAGACAGATAATTCTATCTGAAAACCAAGAAAACCCTATATATATTCAAGATGAATTATAAAAAAAAAATTCAGATATACGTTTTCCCCCCACAACAGTCTTAACGTGCCCAGCACACCGAGTGGACGTGGCTCTAAAGCATACCTGCCCCAAGTCACGAACGCGGAACGTGGCAGCGGTGTTACCGGAAACAGCATGCCCTAACTCCACCGCTTGCCTCTGCGGCTTCCACAGCGCTCTTGTAGCAATGTTTGCGTTTGAAATCACACATTTCAGCCTGCGTGCGTGACAATGATTACACCCGCCAGTCAGTGCAAAACTGCATCCCACGGTAACCGCAGCACTACACCAAGCCATACCTTGGGTTCCCATACAGCACCTTCTAAACACACACGATAGTCCTCGCTGTAAGCACGGTGTTTGTTTCTAAAGCGTATATGCTCTGTCAGACAGAGCTGTTTTGAGACACTGCACCAAGAATGAACCAGCCTTTATTTTAGTTTCTTTGTAAAATCTGGGATTTTACTAATAAAACCAAATCATGGTAAAGTTCCAGTTATGCCCAGAACGTAAGGAGGAGTTTTCACTTCACGTCTACTCATTTCCTCCTCTTGATCTGCTGAGGTAACAGGGTGCAGAAGGCAGCCAAGAGCTCAAATTAGACAGAATATGGAGTAACCTATAAAATAATGCTGTGAAATGTCATTTGCTCCTCCTTCTAGGCAGCTGTAGAATGTATGAGAACTGACACAGAAGAGAGATCAAGAAGAGTTCTGACAAAACAGGTACAGGAATTTTAAGTGGAAAGTGTTAAGACAATCCAGGGCAGAGTAAAAAGAGCAAACGAAAAGGTTAAGTCCTGCGTAAGAGGCTAACGTACAGATAATAAAGATACTAAGCCTGAGAGTAATGAGGCAGTAACTGAAAACAGATTAGCTGCAAGAAAGAAAAACACAACTCATGGGGAGGAAAAGAACAGACCAAGACAAAGAGTCAGATAAAAGCACTAGACATGAAGGAGTCCAGGATAAGGGGGAGAAAAGCTGCAAGGTCAGAAACTAGAGACAGGCCTGCTAGACACTGCAAGGCTGATGCCCAACTTCAGCATGGGAGCACTGCACTACACGCAGTTCTACTTACGGAACAGACGATCTGCTTAAATCTTGTAAGGCAATTAAAATATTGAAACAGGTGGAAAACATATCAACACAACATAGCTATTTCCCTAAAATTTGGTAACTTACTATCCTCTACATTCCTAGAAATTTCCACTTCTTTCCAATTTCAAATTTTTCCTAAATCAATGCAGACCACATCTTACCCATCTGTCAACACGTTTATGTAGAGCAGCATAGGAGGAGCAAACCCTGAACCAAAAAACCTAACGAAGAATACTATTGACAGATCCACAAGTGGTACTCCAGCTCAAGTTCTGCTCGACCACTTCAAATACCACTAATCAAACCCACAAAATCTGATAATAATATTAAGAGAAAATAATAGTAAGAATACAACTATTTATATTTACCAGCTGCAATTCTTGCTGCTTTGGCATAATTTCCATTTTCAATGCAGGATATCAATTCACTTCGGTCTTCCAGTGTGTGTCTTCGTATAAGTGCAGGTTTACCTTTACCACACTTTGGCAGGCTGAAACTACAGAATTATTAATATTAAAATCATTACTTGATAATTAACAGTGTTCACTATAAATCAAGACTTTGAAAAAGAATTGAAAATTAATCAGTACGCAGTAAGATCAGAGCAGCAAGCTCTAACAAATTTTATGTAACAAACACAAACAACATAAAAGCCAAAAATTCAGCTTACTGTCGTGCACAGAACTGCCTGGTTATCAGCAGAAGGCAAACAGTATGCAACTGCACCTCAGCTGCTGTACGGCTTATGCAAGCACAAATGAGAGAACCCGCTTTGTCTCCAGTGTTACCGCGTCTACTGGCCAAATGAAAACATGTTCCCTCTGCTCCAACAGTTCCACCACACAGGAAACAGTTATTTTCCATCTTTCACTACAAATTCAACTCTTTAGATTATGGAATGCCTACAGACCACATGGATATTTGTTCTCTGCACACTTGAGTTTTCCTTAACAGATTACAGAATCTGAACAGCAATTACTCTAGCTCAAATCGTCAATCTATCACATTTGCAAGAGATGCAATATTAAATTGTTTCTGAAAGCCTGTCTGACATGAGTGCATTAACACCTTTCTCTCAAACGCTTTTAGTATCAACCTTGAACACATGAATAAAGCTTTGGTTTTTTTTTAATAATCAGATTTACCCTATAACTCCCGTATGCCCCACCCTCACGGTCCAGGGCTGCAGAGAGCTACCTTGTACCCAGAGATCAGTGTGCTTTTGGAAGCTGCTTCTCTCCCCTCTCACGAAAATAAAACCAGCCATTTACAGTGTTCAGAATTAGGAAGGTAATTAAAAGAAGGTACTACATGCACACGTGTATCTACAGAGCAAGAGAAGCACAGTAAAGTATAAAAGTGTAGCTGCAACAACCTGAATTCAACAAAAGAATACCAGCAATCCTGAAAGGTGTCTCAGATTCGACATACAATGGAGAAAACAGAAATGTACTCTTTCTCTAAAATTTATGCAGTTCTCTGATGTGAGCCACAAGCATTCAGTCTCAAACTTGTATTTCAGAGTCACAGTTTTACCTTGAGTTACACAAAAGACTGTTACTAGATGAAATACTAGATTCTGATGCACAGCGGCGACGAGGTTCAACTTTTCTTCCTGGAGTATCATCTAATGCTCTCTCTTTACTTCCATCTCCAAAACCATTTGACAGACCTACAACGTAACACAAAAATAAACTGCATCAAACTAGGAATCACACCATTTTCATTAAAAGCTTTTTGTATTCACACACTGTATCATTATTGTTCTGTACTTCAAGCAATTTGATGTGTTGAAAAAGAACATGAACATTGATACATCATTTCAAAACACAGTATTATAAATAGGAGGATCCTGTAGTCCAGACTTTAAAAATAAGATGGAAATTTAGGTAACAAAAAAAAAAAGGGTGAAGATTATAATATGGGAAACGCCAACTGGATTCTCAGATCAGTCTTTGTAAGGTTTCCAACTATTAAGACCGGCTGCAGAAGACGGGCAGAACAAAAAATAAGAAAAACCTCCAAATGTTCCAAACCAGGCAGATTTACCAAGTCAAAACAAGACTTATTTGAATAAAATGCTACAACCATAAGTCAAGAAATACTGGAAATCCCTTTCAAACACTGGAAGTAGAGCGGCAGGGATTTCCCCCGATGCTATCTAGCTGCTGCTGAAAGTCTTTCCTTTTTAGTAAATTCAGTAAAGTCCATTTTCCGTGATCAACACTAATATGCACATTACTATTTTTTTACTATTCTTCTCCTGGCACAAGTTTATATACATTCAAGGCTACTACATTTTAATTTCATAGTTGTAATGAAAACATAAAAAAGGCTTTTATATTATAACCTACTGATCTGATGGGCTGCCACCAATCCTGCTCTGGATTTCCTAATTCACAAACAGTAGAGTTCTTACTAAGACATTTCCATATTGGATTAAAAAGACAAATGAAGAGGTTTAAGATAGCATTCTGACGACTCTCTGGGGGTGGGAGGGAGGGTGGCAGCAGAAATTAAGACTACACAAATGAACTGGCTAAAGACAACGGTACGAGCCTGTGATCAGCTACTGCAAGCTGTAGACTGCCAAGAGAAGACAATTTTAAAAATAATTCAATTCTGAGCATGTTATTTCCTGCCAATGAAACTTTCACTTAAGGCATATAACCAGCATGCTTCTCACAATGCAAGAAAGCTACCCATCCCAGCAATCCTACTGTCAGTCTTAAAAGCTTGTTCATTCAGACACAGTCAAAGCAGCTTATGTAACTTCCCACGCCCCTCCACAGAGCCGTGTACGATTACGCCATAAGATGCTGATGACTGAACTCCCTTTACTACGTTCTAATTCCCCCAGCCTGTTTGCTACAAAGACCTCCGCCAAGGCGGCTGACAACTAAGTACCTTGAGCTCAGCAAGTTATTTTGTAGGATCCTCGTAGGTCAAGGCATTTCCATACAGTGATTTAGGGGATTTCCCCCTCCACCCCCAGGAGATCTTCCATTTGGGTATCAACATAGTTTTAGGTGGGGTTTTTTTTTTTTAAGAGAAAAAAGGAGAATTTATTCAATGGTCTGAAAGATTTACAGATAAGCATTCTCTCCCTCTGATATCTACTGGACATTGTAGAACACCTACTTAAGAGTGTTCTGGTTTGTAACTCCTGTATTTGCCTTTTGTTTCCTTCACCAGAAAAAGAAAACTATAAAGAGAGTATTGGTTTGGGTGTTCAAGCACCAAACTACACGTTATTGATTAATCTGGTTCTCATTCTCAGCAAGTCAATACAAATAGCTGAGGATTAAGTAGGCGTTCAGTCCTAGACTACGCTGAAAGTCCTGTCAAAACAGTACGCTTCGTGAGAAGGCTTCAATTCCCCTACAAACTATCGCTTCACACTGCAGAACGGCTTTTCATGTTATCATTTCAGATGCTGAGATAAAAAGGGGATCTCCTAGGTCTCTGCAAGGAACCACTTTTTATTCTTAGATATCCCGTCAGAACTATTTTTCAAGTGAGGTGTAGAAACTGTTTTGTTTTCATCCTGCCACAAGCCAGAGACACATTAATCAAGTTATCATTCAGGTATCAAACATGAATCGGCTATCAGCACAAACAAGTTAGATCACGGTTACCTTTTCAAGACAGACCAAGTAAATACTGCTACCAGAACCAGCACACAGTTCAGGTTCCCAATGGACTGAGAAAGCGGAAGGAAACACACAAACTCTTCAAAGAATGAACAGATAACAGTTTAACCATACGTATGCCAAACATGACTTGGCTACGTCTCTCTACGGTTCTGTATGTATATCCAGAACAAAAAACCAACAGGGAATAGCTTCAGCTTTTGACTGCTTCCATCAGTTTGATTGTGCTGTCACCGAAGTGGATGTTTTGGTACTCTCAGTCCCGTGCGATGGTTTCTTCTGATCATCACCACGTCAACACCAAGGAATACGTAGTCGTGTAACGAACCCGTTTTCAGCAATGCGCCGGGTAAAGCAACCACGTGATTGCCCGATTGCTGATGTCGAGAAAGAAGGGAAGCGAGAGAAACCTGCAACTCTAGCAGTGGAGACAGCTCTCACCAGTGGAAGCCCAGTCTTGTACTAGTTTAAGCGTAACCTGCCTTTTGAGTTTAATGACTCATGTTAGTCACTAAGATGGGTTTTTAAAATTACAGTAAGAAAAGTTTTTTCAATCTGTAGAATGGTCACTCAAAGTGGAAGAAAAGCTTCTCACAGACACATTTCTCTTTTGCTTGTGGAAGTATGAAAAAGAAAGATGACACAGGCTATCAGCAGGAGCTACCTTCCTCAGTATCAAGCCCTGAATGACATGAGCTTATGCAGTTCGTGAGACCCAGTTTATGCAGTCCACACTTTTCAGACATTCCATGGAACAGGAAAGGAAGACCTCAACCCTTACTTAAAACCAAACACACATTTAGTCACAGATGCAGCAGTTCCCAAGTGACCTTGTTACTTGACAGAAAAATCCAGGTAAAACATAAAGTGCTTAATGGTACCGCTGATGTGCAAAAAAACCCCAGATATACTACATCTACATGCTGTAACTTGGAATCTGGGGTTTAGATCATTATAAAACTCCTTCCCCCATGAACCAAGAAACACCCAATCTCCTGTAGCTACTAAAAGTGAGATTAAAGATGACCCCCTTTAAGGAATTTGCATTTTACTGGGTCAAAAGATATTACTGAAAAGGTCAAATTAAGAAAATCTAAGGAAGAAGTAACTCGTCCTGCTTCTGCAGTTTAGCAGCCTGGCTCAGCCTGCAAAAAACCTGTATGAGCCATTTACATTTTCCAAAAGCTCCCAATTTTCTTAGATCAACTGAACCATCACCTCAGTCATGGAGAGAAACTTTACTAGGTCAGGTACTGAACTTCTTACACATACTCCCTTTACCACCACCCATGACAAAGAATACCCTGCAGAAAAAGATTCCAAATATCAAACTGAAAACCCCCTTTCATTAGTGGATGACTCCTTTTTATCTTCCCCTCTGTTCTTAAGTGTCTTCAAAAAGCAGTCCACTCTCAGAGGCAGGACTCACCTTCTTTTCATCACGAAAAAAATAATAAAAAAAAATCACAAATAGTGAAGCTTGCCATCAATCTTAAATGCAGGGTTACTGCCCTTTCCATTCTTCTGCTCGAGACTTCAATTTGCATAGCAAGTTTACTGCCATACCCATCGTGGCATACAACATAACCAGTTTAATAATAAAGAAATGCTAACAGACAGCTGTAAACTAATAAGAAGAAAAAGTAAGCCAAAGATTATAAGCTTGAAACAATTTTCAGGGCACTGAGAAACCTGTGGAAAAGTATTTATCAGAGAAAGTTTCAATTTCTCCTCAACAATAGCAGTTTGTTCTTAAACTGCAATTAAAGCTTTCACTGACTACCTACATCAAGCAAATTGGAATCCTGTCGCCTACACCAGTGGAAGCAGGAAAAGGTAACTCTGGAAAGACAGCAGAAGTTCAGGGGGAAAAAAATTACAGAGGAACAAAACTCAGCATAGTCCCAAGGAGCAACATGCTCCGTGAACGTACAAAATGCTGCCACAGAATACAGAATTGCGCATTTCAGGCTGTAATTGCACCTTGCAGTTCTGCTGAAACAAAAATAAAGCAGCAGAACTCGTATGAAATTATGCTAAAGCAATTAAAACTTTATTATGCATAGCTTGATGCAAAACCAAGCACATCCAAACATAAGATGAAGAGCTGTATTAAAACCACAGCTGAAGAGCTAAGAAATAATGAAAAACATTAAGTGAATTTCAACCACTAAAAAAAGTGGAAGCATTCAAAAAATGACAGCACACAGCGCACCAGCTCTTATATAACATTATTTAGGTTCATTTTACCAAGCAAGGACTTCTCAAGTCCTGACTTGTGCACTTACCCACCAGCAGTGACGTTAGTCTTCATTAAAATAGATCTATTAAAGAAAAATGTGGTTTTTACTGAAACTACATAAAGGCACAAAAATAGGTAAACCATTCTTTTTTTGTATGCTTGACTTCTCCAAGGAAGATTAGACCGTTTTTTGGGGGAAGGAAAGAGGATGGAGATGGTACATTCTTAACTAACCTGCTCTCACAGAGCACGTTCTGGGAATAAGAACACTGGGATTGGTAAAAATCTGCGACCAATTTGTGTCACATATACTACAACATGTACAACTTTATAACTTACGGAAATGGGGCAATCTATTGAATGAAGAGCATAGTTTCATATATGCAAAGACTTCCTCCAACAGTGTTCAATTTTTGTTTTTGTTTTAAGGATGGCTGGTGTCTCCAACATGATCCAAAATAATTACTTCAAATGTAATTGTCTTTGAGTTCCAAAATGATCATTTAATTGAATTCCATTCCATGTTGAGGATAACAGAAAATAATTAGGATCCAAAGAGATAAATACCCAGCATATTAGTTAATATGAGAACCTGGAAGACAGTGAAAAAGCCATTAAGTCTCTCTGAAAGGAAACAGAGCTTTCAAATAAATAAGCCATCCTTACAGCAGTGTCCAGAGACAGTGAGAATGACAAGTGTTCCACGTATTCTAACACTAACGCTCAGCTAAGGTTTCAAAAGGGGCAAAACTATATTAAAAGTTGCTTTGACTTAGCCCTCTTTCTTGAAAAAGAAAATATATGCAAGTCATTAAAGCAGAGGATACAAACTCCAGGTGCATGATATGCATCAAGAGCAGGGTTGTGAAATGTACCTAAATATCCCTCCAGTGAGAGTAAGAAGGGGGATGACTCTAACTGAAGAGGATTTATATATACAGATATGCACAGACAGGATTAAGGAATACGTTAAGGTAGTAAATAATCAGAAGCGATTGTGTTCTTAAATACGCAAGCCTTGAAAACGGGCCTGTTGCAGCAACAGGAAGGCATCCACTGGTTTTTTAAAAAAGCGAACCTTAGAGTAACACTGTAAATGCCTATTTCCAACAGTAAATTCTGGAGTGCAGTGAGACTATTAGACATAATCCTTCTTTTCAGAACACACAGATGAATATCTGAGCACGTCAGAGTTCAGTTCTTAAAACAGTCACCAGTACGCAGACAAAACAGGAGCCAGTTACCCAAAGATAAAATTTATTGTGAAGCGTCCCCTTGGAAATAAAGCTTTTAAAACTTGCTTAAAATTTGGTCATGGCCAAAGAGAGCAAAGAAAGTTCACTGTGAGCCCATAACGTAGCACATCCACACTAAACATCGGCAGCTTTCAAGATCCTAAACAGAAGAATTTCAACCTTGTTGCTGTAACACATAACGCATCCAGTTTGGTGGCTCACCGCATAGTCAAAGTTGGATATGTTTCAAAAGAATGCCTAAGAATTCATCCTTACTACTCATTTTCTTCAAAATCTAGGAATAAGAAGTGTCTCTGGCTAATGAGATGAGTCCGCTAGACCAGCTGAATCTGCACTGCACAGCAAAAAGGAAAACTAATCAACGTTTAAGAACTACAGCTTCCACAAGAGAAGGATTGTTGTGGCTCTGTGCGCTAAAACAACAGGATCCCTGTATTGCAGGGCGATTGTTCACGAAGTTTTAAAACATACAAGTGGGAGGCAACACTAGTGGAGGAGCTGGAAAACATTCCAGAAAAATCTGAAAGGGAAAAAAAAGAGCACACAAGCAGAAATGTTTAGCAAAAAACCCCCATTTTACAGCTTCTTCTACCAAGTATCAGCTGTCCCAGTATCGAAAAGACTGGTGACAGTAGTAGTACAGTAGAAAATGCCATTGGAAAGAGCAAGCACAAAACCTGAAGTATTTAGAACTTCACAAATTGAATTCTTCAGTCAGATTTATGAAAGTAAAACCCACCCAGATAACTGTAAAATACAAGATTTAAGTGCCTGAATCACACGTAGATCAATGGTATGTCATTCTGGAACCAAGAAATATAGTAACTATAGAAAGCCAGTAATATTTAAGACTGTTTACTTTTCATTACCTTGGCAAGGCTACTCATGAGGATTTAAGATAAGAATCTTATTTACCAACATTTTTTCCTGAATTATGTAGTAACACAAACAGTGCAGTTCCTTTAGGAAAAAACCCCACTTTCTTACACACTTTCCACCTGAAGATTTCTATTTTCTCACCTACCAAATTCTGATATCAAGGAAGTAAAATTTACAGAGTTGTTAAAAACTTAAACCAATATATATATTATTTTTTTCTCAACTTATATAATGAAAAAGCAATATAATTATCTATCAATAAAGTGCATCAAAACCCTAGTGCCTAGCAGTCTTTCAGAGCAGCCCAGCAGGCCCTACAAAGGCAGGCTATTCCGTTTCCTAAAGGGAACTAACTTCTTTTTCTGTAATTACTATCTAAAGGATCTGATACAGAGCTTTTACCAACGCATTTTTTTTTCCTCTTTGAAAAAAAAATGTTTCCCTGCAATTGTGAGAACACAATTGCTGCACACAGTATCCAAAGAAAAAGAAACAGACAGGCAGGTGAACTTCAGAGCGCTCTTATGTTAGCGTATCCAGCAATCCTACGCTAATGAAAAGGAAAAAAATAATTTACCATTTGTCTTTTATAGCTATTTAGAAAAATCAATTTGTGCCTCATTCTAGGACAGGGAACAGAAATGGAAACTGCACTTGCCATCTGAGAGCAAGATGAAGGCAGAAATGTTTACCAGAGATCTGCCACTCCGAGATGACATACAGGACCACAAAGTAAACTGCAAGTTCTTGAATTAGCCAGTCACTTCATTAAGTTACGCAGCTGCATTTCTGGATGGATTTTCCCAAGCCTTTTGTACCTTGAGAGTTATTTCACAGAGGAAGATGAAAACTTCAAGCGATTCAGTATGAAAGATCCAGTGCGTACTAAAGGTATGGAACAGCCTCCTTCTATGATAGCTTGCACTGTACGTGGGGAAGCGCGTGACCCAAATCCTTTTGGAGACTGTAACATCGCACTAAAAATTCCTTCCAGCATAGCAAAAATTAACACTGCTTGCAATCCTAAGACTGTCTTCCCAGCTTTAGTGATAAGAGCTGCAAAGACAAAACTAGGTATTTCAGTGTTCATGCAGCCAACTTGGCAGTGCCTGAAGCATCTTCCAGAGGATAATGAAGTGTTACTGAACAACCACCAAGCTTACATCTTTTCAGGCACGACTGAACACAGAGTTAAAACAAGGCTGACTTGTATATTCGTATTTTTATACCTAATCCAATGAATCTAAAGTATGGGAGGTTTTTTGCCTCAGACCTAAAATACTTTTATCTTAAAAAAAATAGTATTTTACAGAACTCCTGAGTACTTAGCCATGCCCATCAGCAACAGTTCTCACCATCTGCTTTCGTCTCCATTTCCATGGCATGTTGTTAGAAAGTAATTTCTGAGAGACATCTGTATTATTACAGCTTTTCTGGGAGTGGAAAAGGGGAAAGTAGAGGAAGAAAAAAGAAAAAAAGGGAGGACAAGAAAAAGGAAAATGAAAGTGGAGGGAGTGGGACCATGCTGGGATAGCGTGGCCTGGCAAAGTCCAGGTGAGAGCCTGACCAATGAACACTGTTTTCATACCAACAGAATAAAAACAACTTCCTTTCAGGTATTTTACTTATTCTGGGGTAATGCATGTTTCTTTGCATGGGATACCTTTTTACGTGTACACTTCCTCTACGCACACCAAAGAAACTACATCTGGATAAACGCAGAAGAGAGCTATCAGTTAAAAATGTCCCAAAACAGTGGAGTGCACATACGATGCAGAAACAGTACATACCGACACCATCGCTCTTTAAGGAGAACCTCCCTCTACGCATGTAACTACACCATCTATTCTCATCTGGGGGCAAAAAAGGGGGAAAGAAAAGAACCAAACCAACCCACACAAACCTTTTCTGTGAGACATTCCTCCTGCAGTCAAACACACTGTGGAGACTCCACTCACAGCGGAATGAGCCCTAAGGCACCTGTATTTTTGACTTCCAGGTTCACTGCCGGACATTAGTGTTGGAGTCTCTGGATTACTTTTTATAATCATCCATCTCTTAAATCAGACTTGTAGGCAAGTATGGGGAGGCTGGACTAGAGAACCTTTTAAAGGTCCCTTTCAACCCAAACTATCCTATGATGTTCCAAAAAAGGTCAAATATAATGGTGATTTGATGCACTCTGGTACCTTATGTACCGGGTAAAGGGACTTCACGATATCTAAGCCTGTGACTCTGAAGGTAGGTCATCCATACTCAGCCTCAAAACCATGGCAAGCGCATTCCTCATTTATAAGGATAGTGTGGATCTCCAAATTCACTATATTTTTTTTTAATACCTTCAGTAAATTCCACAGTTCTCTGCTTACCATCTGCACCACACAGAAAAGTTAAATGCAACAGATTAAGCACATAGGGGACTGTAATATTTCACTTTTTAGAAATCCAAACCTGGGCCAAGAAATGTTATTTACTTCCATTCAGAGAATGATAATTGAATGCTACAAATAAGAAGCTTAACTTCTAATCAAACTGTCCTGTGCTCCAGAGAGCCAAGGAATTATTAGAAATCAAGTATTCAAGAAGCAAAAAAAGAACCTGTGTTTCATTTTACCCCAGATATAATCTCTGTCCTTATCAGACCAAATAAAATGAAGTGAAAGTGGTCATCACTACAAAACTAGATTATATCAAATGCAAGTGGTGTTCATATACAGGTTACGTGCAGATGGTTCTTAAGTGCCATCAAACATTTTGAGGCAATCAGGCAGACAGACAGGCCAACGTTTACTAATAGATTTAGTAAGGTACAATTACGTTTGTTGTATACTGACAACTGCATATAAAGTATATATTAAGAAAATATAAATGCCCCCACCCCTGTGTTTTTTACTGTGTTAAATAAGCTAATTCAGTGATCCATGTTATGAATATTTGCTTACATCCATCCAGTGCTCTGAGAAAAATCTGTGTAGCTGGAATCAAGAAGAACTAAATCAACTATATGGTTCGCTGAAATTTTCTATTACTGCTATTTAGTCAAGAAATAATAGAAAACCAACATACTGCACTATAATAATCACTATTTGCAATCCTAATTCCATGATGAATTAAAGTGATTGCTTTAGTACAGCATATTCTGAATACTTGGTGTCTAACTAAAGTAGAGGGTACCAACACAGCAACTGTGAACTAATATCCTAAATTTATGAAAGCTTAGAAGTTACTGACAAAACCAAGAACAGCATGAAAATTTAATCAGAACCTAATCTAGCATTTTACAACACTCGAAAGGTAACTTAAACCAGTCAATTTTACCTTACCTATACACAAAGGAGAGCGGCAATTTTTAAAACCATCAGTAAAAACCTACCTTTCATCCCTTAATGAGCTTTATTTTTTCAGATGTAATAATTGCACCAATTAATTTCCTGATGAAAAGGATTAATCTTTGTAATAAAAGAACAAGGTAAGTATACAATGGATATCTTGAAAACATCATTGAACCTCTAACAGTTAAGATTTGACACGCCTAAATCTCAAGAATCGTAATTCAATCTCTGACGTGACCAAAATTTCCTAAGTAAAAACAGCCTATCTTTCTGAAATTGCTGGATACCATAATGAAGCAAAACCAAGATACATCAACTATGTATAAACACAACTCTCTACTATGTAGTTGTTAGTTTCCACATAGCAACTAAGGAGAGAGATGTGCTATATATGTAAGTGACAATGACCCGGTAGAACACTATGAAATTACAATTCAGGGTTACATTACACTACTGCTTCACAGTTTTTTAAACATAGGTTCACATGTAAAGGGAGGTTAGAGTATTAAAATGTGAACTGCTTTCACTACTCTTTAAATGTTAAGTCATGTTGTGCAATAGTTCTGAAAAAAGCTAGCATTAAAATAATTAGTTTGTATATTAAAAACAACAACATATGGGACACCATATGGCAGTTGTGTGCCAAAGGATCCTGTATGTGTCTGTTTTGAAACAAACTTTCCAATACTGAAGGGGCCTACAAGGAAGCTGGGCGGGGACATTTTACAAGGGCCTGTAGTGACAGGACAAGGGGTAATGGGTTTAAATTGAAAGCAGGAAGATTTAGATTGGATGTCAGGAAGAAATTCTTCATGGAGAGGGTGGTGAGGCACTGGCACAGGTTGCCCAGAGAAGCTGTGGATGCCCCATCACTGGAAGTGTTCAAGGCCAGGCTGGATGATGCTTTAAGCAACTTGATCTAGTGGAGGGTGTCCCTGCCCATGGCAGGGGGGTTGGAACTGGATGATTTTTAAGGTCCCTTCCAACCCAAACCATTCTGTGATTCTATGATCTGAAGTTTGTGCTGCTTTCCTGCTGAATTGCAGCTCAAAATATATGTCAATTGGAAATTGCTTAAATTACCTGGAGACATAAGTTTCAAAATAACATGATGAATAAAATCTCCAATGTGAAAGCAAACTTGGTTGCAAACAGAAAAACAATTGCAGGAGCAATATTCAGTAAGCTGACACATCTGTATGAACCATATATATGCTTAAAAAAACACATAATATTAAAGAATAACTGGAACACCAACTTCAGGTGAATTTGATTTGGCTGAAACACTTCAGTTCACATACAGAGTCTCTTCTTGCACAAACAAATAAATAATTTAAATATAAATGCCCCCTAAATATTACTTCTGCATAAAATTAATTCTGTGCATATCTTCATTACTTTCAGGAAGAGGCTACAGAATTTAAACATTTTTTTTAAAATATCTTTTCACCTTTTGGATCTTATTCCTGTTACTTGCCTACATATTAATAAAAAAATCTCAGAAATTTTGAAACAGGAAAAGTACTAAAATTAGAAGAAAATATCCAGAATTGTTTGGGTTGTTTGTGGGTTTTCCTGGTGTTTTAAAGAGATTCAGACTGCCCCATATACATCTAACTCCACGGAGAGAAAAGGAACAAAGTGACACATTTAAAATGTATTTGGAAATCTGAATGTGGTGGGTTTTTTGGTCAAGGATTAAGTCAGTTTTCCTATATAATAAAAACATAAATAAAAATATATTCATAAAAACATATTCCCATTTAAAACAAAACAAACCAACCAAACCAAAAACAACCAAAGGGGGGGGGGAAGCCCAACCACCCAACCAACTAACTCTCCTCCCACTTCAAACCAGAAAAACCACGGCTTTTGGAGCACATCTTCACAATAAATGTTCGAATTAAATTCCTGTTCCTTTCATTCAAAGACACAAAACCCCACATGCTGTTTTCATACCCACATATGATTTACCAACACAACAATGAAACACAGTATAAATATATAAGGTAATATAAAAGCCATAGCAATGGCCATGGATGGCATTAAAGAAATATACTTAGGTAAATTCCTGATGCTCCTGTTCTTCCTCAAAGAGGGTTTTATTCAAACTTCTCCAACACACACGACTATGATTTTCTAAGAAAAGGTGTAATTAATGGCTTCAGCCGTACTGAACCAATGTATCCAGGTAACTGGGTTTTTTAACATTCTTTAAAAGTGCAATTCTACGCTGATTCTTCAACTGTTTATTTAAAGTGCACAGACTGAAGAAACACAGGAAATGTCATTATTCTTTGGGATTTCAACACTTCCATAAAATATGCTGGTATACAAAGAAACTCACACACAGTCATCAGTTTTGTAACGTGAAAATATGCTTAGAGTAACAGTACAGCCAAACGAAGTCATACATGGAACATGTATTTGCCAAGCTCCTCCTTATGAAAGTTCCAGTTTTGGCACCATATATGAAGTTTCCATGTAATTTAACACGGGATTTCTAAAAAAGCAGCTGATTCACTTTTCCTACTGGTTGCAACAAAAGGAAATAGAAAACAGCTTAAAAAAAAAGTCACCCACCCATACATGTAAACTTGGAAGAATCCAGTGCTAAGGTGAAAACTGAAAAAGTGAAACTTCGTTCTCCAAATCTACTTGTATAGGGCCAACACAAAAATTAATCAGTAATTTTCTGAACTGTAACTACTCAACTATGAGGAAAAACTGTCCAAGTATCAAAACCTGAAGATTAACAATTACATGTATGTCAAAAAATTAACAGGTATGTTAACTTTCGAGACGCATTAATTCAAGTAAGCTTTGTAACATTTACCTGTATCCAAGCGCTTTACTGGGGACTCATCATCAACCTCAGAATCTCCACATGCACTCCTTGATCTTTTCCTTGGGTGCAGAAGTGTCTCCAACCTTGGAAGGACTACAGACAAAAAGGTTTTGGTCCCTAGCTGTGGAGAAGTTGGCTGGGTTTCAGTGTTCTTTGCAGACTTTTGGGGGCTTATACTTTTCGATTTGCAGAAGAGAATGGATGTACGTCTGTTTACATCAGTTGATGACTCAGCTACAGCAGAAACAGTCGACTCATTGAGATTACTGTCAAGTAAGTGTTCTGGAGTGTGTCCATTTATTTCTTTCTGAATGGAAGTGCTATATAATTCATTATCAAATTTTACTCTTTTGTAAAGCTTACTCTGCTCTGGATTGAGTTCTACTGGTTTGAGGGTTGGTGGTTCTGAATTAGTCTCCAAGTTTGAAGGAAGAGGTAATGCATCTGATGGTTCAAGTTTAGGGGGAGATTTATCTCCTGAAAAAATTATAAATAGAGTGTGATTTTTGAAAACCTGTAGTTATAAAGTCTATTATAAAACTCACTATAAATGTGCAGCCCACCAAATAAATTGTTGTTTGGAAACAAAGCATAACATTTTAAAAACACACCTTGTCTAGCAACAATCTGTCCTAGTTAGTAGTTCCTACTTTTATACTGGGAATGTAACAGGGATAGAAAAGTAGGTGTTTATAGTTGGTGTTAACAATTTACACCTGGATAAATACTTTTTACTTCTCAGTTATGTTAGTTTCATTAACTAAAAACTAAGAAATCTATTTTTTAAAATAGAAAGTCGGGGTGGTGGATGATTATCTGTTAAATGCAATTTACACTGCCATTCAAGTAAAAATTTCAGTAATACATATTTTTATCTATGTCACCTTATCAATATTCAATTATCTGCCTAAGAAAAATTTTATCAGATAAGCATTAAAGAAAACCCCACACTCACAGTTTTTGTAACCTGATCTACTGCAGTGAGCTAAAATGTGTTATAAAGTTTACAGAAAGGCCAGATTTGCTAAACTGGTTTACAGTTGTGCCTAGAAGTTTTATCTACCAAAAAGAAATAAAAGGGAGGGGGGAGAAAAACAACAAACACCACCCCCAAAGTCTCGCAGCTTGATTAGCCACTAGTTGGCAAATACATGCTTGACAGTGCAGGCTTGATAGGAAAATCAGAAAACCCACCATCTACCATTTTTAATTCCTTCTTACCCAGCCACTTTCTTTCTTTAAACCTGATCATCTCCCAGTCTATTCCAGTAATTCTATGCTGGGATAAGACAACAAAGACAGAACTGTAAGCATATAAAAATAGTTTCAGTTTCACATCCCAAGTGATGGGAAAGAAACATTCCACTGTGGCAGCATTCTCAAATACAAGCAAAATTATTTCCTAACTCATAACTATAGACTCAAAAACACGTTAAAACTTTCTTTCTAGTTTCCAGAGGAATCTTTCAAAATATTAAATTAATAAGAAAGAAAATGCTTGTTCTAGAGTAACTGTATGAGACCAACGTAATATTTCTGCTATCACATGGAATTTTACTGTGTAGTTAATTTTTCTATGACACCTGATAAAAAAGGTGTAAAAACCACAGGAGTTTAAAGCCCTGTATACGTAGTGGATTAAATATTATCTCTCCATTGTTTTGGTTTTGTCTCAGTTATTGGTTACTTGGGAATCAATAACTTCGAAGTGCAGAAAAATCCCTGTCCCATTGTTTAAGGTTTAGTCAAAGCAGCAGCATAGCTCATATTAAAAATAAATGGTTAAAATGCGGTGCGACTATGCTCGCGCCCTCTGAAGGTATACAAGTATGCAAACTGGTAAACAGTGTTTCAGGAAGACACTCAGAATGAAATTTACAGTTAGATAAGCCCATTTGAACTACCACCCACTAAAAAAACCTGTAGTTTAGAATATCCAAAATGACTGTTCCTTGTGAACAAATTCTGATTTTCTTACAATTAATTAGAAAATATTCACAAAAATATTTAAGCAGAGGAAAACACTCAAGAACTATTTAGATACTAAACCCTAAGTTTTACAGGGTTATTCTGGTACCGTATTTTTCACATGATCAGAAACTGAAAACAGAATGGCAAGGGGTTATTCACAGCTCTTCTGAAGTCAGGTCCTGTAGGGATCCTGGGCACAGGGTCTACTTTCCTCACCTTTCTTTTTGGCAATTTGTTCTCTTCGCTCCTCTAAGTACCTTCCATTTCAGAATGGAAGTTGGAACTAATGACTATTATTTTTCACTAGATCAGAACTGTAACAACAATGCCAATCAACTCTGAATCATGCTCTTCATTTATGCTTTTTTTGAAAAGCATATGGTAAATATAAGAAAACAGCTACTGCTCACTTCTGGTCTAGTTTTTGCACAACAACTGCAGTAAAAGGCTGTGTCATAAAAATGTTAAGCTACAAGTCAAAAGTTAAACGTATTCATTATTTGCCAGAAACTACATTTCTGCAGAACTACAGTCAGCAGAGGATCTCTTGAAGATTAAGAACCCCAAATTTAAAAAAAAATAATCTTTTTAAGAATACTTAATGACCTGAGAACAAGCATGCTAATTCAGGTACACTTTTACTACCACTGTCATCCAAATCTCAAGCAAGCTGTATGTTTGAAAAGCATTCTTGTAGGCACCCTACAATTAAACATCAAGTTGCTGTTTGAATGGCAGTTAAGGACAGCCCTTTTATTGACTGCACCTTTCAAAAATTTTGATAGCATCAAGCTGCACCAGAGACAGACTGTTTTATTTATTACCGTGCTTCCACTTTCCCTTGAGCTCTTTCCTCCTCCCATTCAATGCACTTATTCAAAATGAAATATGTTTCTAACTCTCCTGAAGAAAAGTAGGTTAGCTTCTTAGAGAAGAACAGATCATGAAATGAACTCAAGTTTTTCTTTTTTTCAGACTAGATTTTCTTTGCATCATTTAAAAATGAGCACTGAAGAACTCTGAAAAGCTAAAGAAGCAACTACAATATTCAACTAAAATAGCAAGTTAGGTCTTTCTGGTATATTGTTCTCACTGAAATCAACAGGAATTAACCAAGAGTAGATGCAGTTCTGAGATCAATGTTTTGAGGAGGAAGAGAAGCACAAGGGGAAGGGCTAGTTATGTATGTCTGACTTACTTGTCATGAATTTTGTTAAGTTCTATCAATAGTTAGCTTTATTAAAAAAACACAAACGAACAAAGAAACACCAAAAAACCAAACCCACCACACCACAAACAAAACCAACCTAAAACAAACAAACACACCCCCCAAAACCACAAACACACCCAAAAAAACACCCAACAAAATAAACCCCAGACTAACCCAAGCCTACCCTCCACCCTCCCCAGACTCTGGAGCAGAGAGTAAAAAAAGCTACAAAAAATCCCCAGTAAAAGGTCCAGAGTTTCCAGCACCACTGACCCAGGGTCACATGATCCCTAATACATATTTTGGCATTTAAGTAGATGTCTGAAAGTACAAAGATGTTTCCCACTCGGGCATTTCCAATTCCTTTTCATACGACATTATTTGTACTTTCATTTCTTAACACCTACATTTTTAAAAACCTTGCTACTGTGAAAAATAAAGGAGGGAGTTTCGTTTAAAAAGATCATTTTCATATTCTTAATACATTTGTTGTGTTTAAGTGGCTATTTGTCCATTTTAAAACTAAATATTCATTTATTACGCCCTTAAATTAACATGATTAAAGCACCTGACTGAAGAGAATCAAATCAGTACTGATTTAAACATTAAACTCTTACCTTCTTCTTCTCCATCTTGTTCTAATGCTGCACTTTCTTCTTCAAAACTTCCAATACCTGATTCTATTTGAGGAGCCTGGTTGTGTTGCTGACTTAGTTTGTTGCGAATAACGCTGATTTCTTTCTTTAACAGCTTTGCTCTTTTGCTCCTTGACCCACTGGATTTCATTGCACAGGTGAGATCAAGCTTTTCTAGCAACTCTCTCAGCTGTTCTTCCAAGGACATATGCGCTCTGTTTGCAGGATTCAGTAACCTATCCACTGAAGTCAAAATACGTAAGGTTGAAAATATGTTAAGTGTTTCCAGAATAATACTATCAACAGGAGGAAAATAAATATAATTCACTTGCTACAATTAAAAAATGTCATCAAAAAGCTACTTAGATTACAGTCTTACTAGCTTCGCCATTACCAGTGAAGAAATGTTGAAACTAATCTCTACTATGTAGTTACTATTCTATTGAATCACCATTTTGCTCAACAAAGCTAAGTAGTAGAGCAAAGAACTAAAAGGTCAGAAGGAAGACATAATTAATCCTTCCCACCCTAAGAGATGATTTCCTTCTTGTGAAAGAAAAGGGCAAGATTATGATTAGAAATGTTTTAATTATTCTCCTTTACTGCCAAAACCTCAGAAAACGGCTATGTATGTCAAAAGAAGTAATTTTCATTCTAATTTAGTACTACAAATGTGCCTGCTTGATTTTTTTTTAATTCAGTAGGTTATTTAAGAATGTGTGCCCTGGTAGTCATTTTCCATGACTTACGCAAGAAGCACATACAATCCTGTGAAACAAAGCGCTCCAGTTCAAAACCTTTCTCATGTATCTTGTTATGTTAGGCTCAGGCAAAATCAAAATGTGGATAACACTGTTTTCTAATTACAGACCTAGAAGAATAGAAACACTGGAATCTTTCAAGCTATGTTTTTAATGGGGTAACAATCTTAAACATCTGTACATACTGTGTGTATGTAATGAAAAATGCAACTTTTAAAAATAATCCAAAAACATCTTACCATCTTCCCAAGAGAAAGGCTGTGGTGTCTCAAGTTTAGGCCGTTCAGGTAAGTGCATTCCAGTTTCATTATTATAACCGATTCCTTCAGCATCTCGCCTAGCTTGCCTGAGAACTACACCTCCTTGATCTCTTAACCGCACTGCAGCTCTATAGAATATCGTATCTTTTGCATTGTATTTCATACAGTTATCTATGATAAGATTGAAGTCTTCTTCAAACTCACTGAGGTTTTTATAGCCTTGAGCGTCTAACCGTTTTCTCATGGTAGAGAAATCCATAGGATGTTTAATATGATCCAAATAGTCTGGAACCTTTGAACAAATATTTAAAACACAAACGGGTAAAATTATCTTACTACGGACAAAGTAAGATTAGCTATTAACTGAACCACATTTTCTAACAAATTTTATAACACCTCAAATCACGAACTTCAAAATGTAGCTCAGAATTGCACACGCTTGCACACCAAACCAAGTTTACATACTATAAGATTCTGCATCTTAAGTAACAAGGTGGAGCTCTACTAACAGATGTGGAAACCACGTATTTACAGAATTCTGTGTTATGTACATATTATAGGCATATTTATGTATATGCATACTTGTATGTTTTTATACATCAGTACACATGTACAATATATCTGTGTCCGTAGCATACGGAGATGTGTGTATATATACACAATTTACAGACATGCATACGGGTCTACATGTTATTTCTACACATTTGTGTTGTACATGTACACATACACACACACAGTTTATCTAGTTTCCATCTGAAAAGGAATTTCACTTGCAAGTAAGAACACTGTATCCACATTTCAATTTAAGACACCCTTCCAGTTTGCTTTATTAAATAATGTTATCGCAAAAGATCAGTATGTACTCATGTTATTCCCTACAAGTATTTCCTAGAAATTACTTTGGTGTACGAGTCATAACTCCGTGTAAATCACCAGAATACAGATTAAAAGGTAACACTGCTCCCAGCTCTGCATGCCATGATTTGTTTCTTGTACTTAAGTGCCACCAAGTCATATCTAAACACAAGGAAATACAGCTGAAAACATACCTCTTTAAGGTTCACTGGCTGAGCAAATATACGAGCAGAATCCTTTTCCTGCAGCTGATCCAGAACTGACCGCAGAAGTACAGTGAATGGAGTGAGCTGAAGTTCCATAGCAACCTGCTCAATCTTGACCTGAAGAAGTAATAATTACCTCATTGAGCATTTTTCATTAAGATACTGTTTTAAAGGTGTTTTACAACAAGAGTGAAGTATTTTAGGTATGAAACACAAAATCTACATACTTTAGATATTGAGTTCATTGTTACTTTCAGTATCATCAGTTAGCATTTGTCTGACATTCATTTTCAGCTGATGACTTTCTAAGAAAAAAAAAATCACTCATCCCTTCACTGCAAGCTCAACTGAACTCCAGCTTCTCGGAATGCACATTGTATTTTATCTATTAATTTTGTTCAATTTTTAAACTGCGTTTCTTTTCAAAGAAAAGACGTTACACAAGAACACCTTCGTAATTTGCCAGCAGTGTGAAAATAAGAAACAGAATGTAAAGGTAGTATGTCTAAAATGAAATTTCTGTTGTAGTACCATGTTCAAAGTGTAAAAAATAAAATCTGATGAATATTTACAGGCTATGCAAGACCAAAGAGTAATTTTAAAGACAATGTTCTACACAAATGCCAAGAAAGCAATAATAAAAAAACCCAGAATCAACATCATCTTCAAATACTTGATCATCCTTCAGAATTTTCATTATTTTTGACAATATTACAGTTCCTCTGTAGTTTTATTTTCAGGCCATTTAAAGACGTAGCAACTCTGAAACAGTCTTGTTATGGCAAAAAAATTCTTAATGACACATTAACTCCAGGTGTGTATACACACAAACAACAGACACATACAAACACATAAAGTACACAGGTATAAATAACTACATGTTTATAGGAAGTGACAGATGAACGTACAGGAATGATGCTTGAAACTCTAAGAAAGTGCTCAAGAATAACAAACTATAGTAGCTTGCGATGAATATTCCAGCTTGAAAAAAACAAAAATGGAATGGTGCTTTTATAAATAAGGACAGTTGAAGACTCATAAGTGCAAACATTTTGCTTTCACAGTTTTCATATAAAATGTTATCTTTCTCCACTATAGCTTCCTCACATCTCTTCTCCCAGCAATGTTAACTCTTCAAGGTCATAGGACTTGAATGCAGGGTTTTTTTTCCCTTCTGTTTTTTGGTGACAGGAGAATAAAAGCCCTACTCAATATGTATTGGGAAAGCCTGAAGAGATTGTATTTTCTACAGTTCTTTAGAAACCAACTGCCTTGTAACACAATGGCTTGTTAAGTAATTTCTCTGCATCAACGCTTGCAGCATGGGCAACAAAGGGGAGGAATTGGGAGCCACCGTGCTGCTAGAAAGCTACAACCTACTTGCCATTATTGAAACTTGGTGGGACGAATCCCATGTGCGCGGCTATAGAAGGCTACAGCTATCAAAAGGGACAGGCAAGGAAGGAGGGGTGGAGGCACTACCCTCTGCATCAAGAAATAGTGTGTGAAGAGCTGTCTCTGAAGAACAGCCATGAGCAGGTTGAATGCTTATGGATAAGAATTAAGAGGCTGAGGCAACAAAGGGAACCTTGTGGTTGGTGTCTACCACAGGCCGCCCAATGAAGGGGAGCCTATTGACAAAGCATTCTTATTCCAGTTATAGGAGGCATCATGCTCTCAGGCTCTTGTCCTGCTGCAGGACTTCAACCACATCTGCTGGAAAAGTAGCAGAGTGAGCTATAGGCAATCCAGGAGACTCATGAGGTGCACTGAGGATAACTTCTTAAGCCAGGTAACAGACAGCCCTAGCAGAGGGGATACATTACTGGATCTGCTGGTCACCAACACAAGTGAGCTAGTCGGAGACTTCAGGACTTGGGGCAGCCTGAGCTGCAGTGATCACGGTCTGGTGGTGTTCACAGTCCTGACGGTGTATGGGTCAGGCAAGAAGTTAAGTCAGGTCCCTGAATTGTAGGAAACCAAACTTCCAGCTCTTCAACACGTTATTCAACAGGACCCCCAGGAAACTGCTCTCAGGAACAAGGGAACAGAAGCTGGCAGATGTTTAAGGATGCTTTCCATAGAGCACAAGAGCTCTTGATCCCCAGCTGGAAGAAATCAGGAAAGGAAAGCCAAGACATCAGCATGGATGAGTTGAGATCTGCTGGTCAAACTGAAGGGCAACAAGGAAATGCACACGCAGTGGAAACAGGGACAGGTATCCTGGGAAGAGTATAGGGACATTACCTTGTTGTGTAGGGACGAGGTCAGGTCAGCCAAGGTGCAGCTGGAGCTGAACTTGGCAAGGGACACAAAGAATAGTAAGAGCAGCTTCTACAGATATGTTAGCCAGAAAAGGAAGATCAAAGAAAGCATAACTCCCAGCGAGCAAGACTGACAAACTAGTACCAACAGACAAGGAAGAGGCTGAGGTACTCAACTTCTTTCCCTAAGTCTTCACTTGGAATCTCTCTTCCCACAGCTCTCTAGTGGATGGACGGCAAGGCAGGGACTGGGGAGCAAAGTCCCTTCCACTATAAGAGAAGACCATGTTTGAGACTACCTGAGGAACCTGAATATACGTAAGTCTAAGGGACCTGACGAGATGCATCCCAGAGTCCTGAGAGAACTCAGGACTGATGTAGTTGTCAAGCCCTTCTCCGTGACACTTGAAAAGTCATAGCAACCAGGTGAAATCTTTCAGGTCCCTTCCAACCCAAAAGGTTCAAGGATTCTATGATAATTTTTAAATTTCAACAGTTTGCATGTGTACCATATGCACGTTTTTTGATCCCACGTGAGGATTATAAGATAAACACTGCAGTCTTTCTATTGCAAAAACTGTTAAAATACTTAAACTTTCCTTCAGAACAGTTTCACCAAATTAAACAGTTCTCCATTTACCTGTTCTCTTTTTAATTTTTCACGCTTACGTATAAGTTCAATCAATAAACGTGCTCTTTCAAGATCATGACGCAGCCTTTGCCAGTACTTCAATTTTTCTTTTAAGGCTTGCATTTCTTCATCATCTTCTCTCTAAGAAAAAAACCAGGAGGTTTTTAGGAAATGAAAAATGCTAACCTCTTTTTATAAGCTAAGTTTTATGCAATTACAGAACACATTCACAGGAGAAGAGGAACTACTGTCTTACAGTTATGGCACTTGGTCATAAGCTTGCTAATGCAAAAAAAGAAAACCTCTGGTCAGGGTTCCTGCTAAGGTTTCTCAGCTGTCTAGCTGAAAACAAAACCTATGGTGAAAGTTATATACAGCACAAAAAGCAATATAGCAAGCAACCTCGCAGTGTAACAAGCTGCAAGATAAGATTCTGTATTTGCACATCAAAATCCAAACCAGGTGAAGATCAGCAGCTTCTTCAGAAACTCAAACCTGGTAGAAACAAATTCTTGTTGTGCTCAACACAGTCCACCTCCCCCGCACTCAGCAGAATTAGGATACACTTGTAACGGAACAAAATCATGATGGCTTCAGAGGTCAGGAAATAAGAAGTATTTTATTAGTACAGTAACTTCAAATGGTGCTGCAAATGGGTAATGCAGTAACACAACCTTTCAGTGAATGGATGAAAGAATTCAATTCACACATTTTTAGGAACAAGTAGTGTTTAAAAATTTGCAGTATTTAGTTTGATTTGAACAGAGCCTTTCTTGTTTGTTTTCACTATTTTTCATAAGAAAAAGGAGGCGGAATACTACTTGATGGTATTGAAATGGTATTGGTCATTCGCTAGAAACAATGCCATAAAAATGCAAAAGTCCTGATATTAGTACTAGGTACACACACAAAAAGTCTGCTTCGGAGAATTATTACATTTTAAATGAATATTCAAGAATCTCAGAAAGAGATCCAAAGCTTTGTGTATGCTTGCCTGTAACTAGCATAATGCAATTATACACTTGCTACATATGTGTCATGGGCTTTTTTAAACAATAACAGTGAATTCCCTAAGTTATAAAAAACAGAAGAATAAAGAAAACTGGCTGAGCAGATAAACAATAACCAACATTAGAAATTGTTACACTCAAAGCAGTAACTCCTAAAGATAAGGATAATTTAGAAATATCATAGGTCCTCTAAAGGAAGCTTGTGCAATTTTTCAGAAAGAAGGTTCAAAAATTAGAATTGCAAAAGCTGGCAGTGTAAAAAAATACCTAACAGATTAGTGAGTGCTATGATTCCATGACCTGCACTGTATTTTATTGCTTTATACACGTTGTAAAAGTAAAGACAAGTACTTGTGGAATCTATGAAGTTAGTTTTATTCCAATCTCTGACTTTACTGAAGTTTAAAATCCTTAACTACCAACCATCTTTGTATAACAATACAGCAATCTGGAAACAACAGTTTGTTCCTCTTTAAAAAAAAAAAAAAAGAAAAGAAAAAACCACAACCACACAAAAAGAAAAGACAAAAACTGTAGCTAGAAACTTCCTAGTTCCCTTTCCTAATGACTATTAGTACTGACAGTTATAATTTCTTTTAGAGTTGTCTTGACTTAGACAAATAATAATTCAACTGTTGAGGGTCAGAATAATTCAAAATAAATTTTGACAGAACAAATAATACATTTTCAATTCCTTAAAATTCCCAGAGACTCACTGAATTAGAAAGTCTACACTGCCACTAATTGCTGTTCTCCTACACCCCGAGTACAGATCCCATGTGAGGAAAAGCAACCTGTTAAATGATGTAGCTATACAGTATTTTTCACAGTTTTACTGCTTTTTCAGGACCAAAATTAAGTTGTGGCTACTGCTAAAAGTAGGAGGCTTGTCCTACCCTTGCTTGCAGTCATTCAGAGACCAGTTTTTTGCCCTATGTAATTGCACAGATCATGAAACTGGGGAACTGATCCTGCTGCAAGCTAAGTCAACAAAACCATACTCGAATTTTAGGGTGGGTCACAAAGCTTAAATACAGCAAGGAAAAAAAAAAAAGTTATTTTTAGACCAGCTCTTGGGATAGTTCATTAGAGCCTTAAGCATTTGGCTAAATCTGAAGGTGCAGTTGTACTTAAAAAAAAAATTATTTTAGTTGCATCAGCTGTTTGACCAATTTCATTCCATAACATAAGTAATCAGGTAGGTGTAAATCTGCAGATGTGACCCAAAGTATCAGAAGCACCTTGTTTTCTTTCTTTTTGTGCACACGTACACTCCCTTTTGAACGTCACTTCAGCTTGGGGATAAATAGCAAGCCTCCAATTTTTTTATGCTTCTATGCAAAGTAATGTTGTCAGACATGGTTATAATAGCAAAGATAAATTCCCTTCACCCTAACTAAGCTTTTTATTACCTGACATACCACACATAATTAGACTAAAAGATCAAGGCAAGCTGAAAGAGCAAGATGTACAGGTTTCTGATATCTAACTTGTAAAATCTTGGATTAAAAAAAAAAGTTCCTTTCAAAATTTTTAGTTTTCAAAAGTTTTCTGACAAGGAAAGTTTCTATTAACTTCTGGTAAAGAGCTGTTCTTCCAAATCTTTCTTTCTATAACAAAACCAGAAAGTTTCTCCTGGCTGATGACAGAGGAAAAATTTAGAAAGAAACTCTGTGGTATTTTCTGAGGAACACAGTTCCTGCTGAACACCAAAATTATCTAGAAAAGCTAAAACTGACACATATATTCATACTAAGGGAAGGAGGAAACACTTCTAAATCTACACAGAGAACATGCATCAACTGAGAACTGGTCTCCAGCTCCAACTCCCACCATGATCATGTTAGCAGTCTCTACATACTAGCAGGAACAGCGTCAGGTACCAACAGATCACTCCTTACGTTGGATGTGAATACACGGGGACAGCCTCACTCCCTGCAGGGACTGTAACTTAATATGAGCCAAACAAAAATAGAATTACAGTGATGAAATTGGATCAATACAATTAGTTACATTAAGATCCCCTGCTGGCACTCATATGCCAATCACTCCAACTGTTCAGTGGTTGCAACTCTGTTCTTACTGAGATCTTCAGTGCAGGTACAACCTTAGTCACCAGCACCTTCTACTTTGCTTCTCCAAACAGGGGTTTTAAACAAACCTCACTACAGCAGCAACAGGATAGAAGACTTAAATTTCATGCTGTATTTTTATTCAAGCATTCTTTAGGTACACAGAAATCCTAAAATACTGGGGATGTAAATTTATGAGAATATTCCCAATAACTTTGAATTTCTAGGTGGAGAGTGAAGTGACAGCATAAACCATCCTTTCAGAGGGTTCCTCATTCCGGCAGATGGTGAGGTAGTATATAAGCCAGTATCTTCTTGCCTGGTTTAGACCTGGTAGTTGATCTATCATCACATTGAAAAGCACATTATAACTGAGCTCTGAAACATGTTCACTAGGAAGTGATTCTAAATCCTGAAAGCTTTCCCCACTGCCAAATTTGTTGTAGTGAACAAACGTTAGAAAGAGATCAAAGCCACCTTCCACTGGGCATCTTGAAACCATTTTCAGAGTTTTAGTTCCTCATCTTAACATTTCTGTTTAAATAATAACGAAAACATGAATCTCCTCTGAATCTGTATTACGTAAGTGTTTCTGTTCCTTTGACTGACTGAAAGCCTATTTAGGTTTCTTGACGTTCTGACCTCTCACATATAAAAGTAAAAAGAATTATTCCATCTAGACCAGAATTAACAAAACAATCTATCTCAAAAATTTTGAGGCATTCTCACAAGAGTTATGCCAGAGCTCTTTATTACAAGTCTTCATTATGGTTCAGGTTATACTTGGGAGTAACAAAGATGACTAATGCATCAAATGCTCTGCCGTTGTGACTACTTTCACAGGTACTATAAAAACCTATTGAAGATGCTATGGAGGAGACACAATGTTATACGCAGGACACTTGCTACTCACCAAAAAGCAATACCTACACAGTTTTCATCAACAGAATCATTTAATACTCAGCTTTGTTTGAAACTTGCTTTTTCTCTCCAAACGACAAAGTTAATTTCAATTTTGAGGTTTTCAGAATAAAGTTTCAAAGTACCTCAATTTTTGATAAATCAATATAAACAGATTCTAATTAATTTAGAAAATATATTGAATCTCACTGAAGAATAGTACATAGTTAAGAAATTAGAAAAGAAATAGTGCTGGTACAGAAGTGCAAACAGGCAAAGGGATTTTAAACAGCTGCTATCTAAGGCTTACTTTATTATAATCAAACATCAACTGTAAGAATAATTTTATTTTGGCATTTACTATTTAAATATTTAGAAACAGTCTCATCATGCCATCTCAAAAAGAAAAGTACTTCCCAACTACGAGCCGCCAAGTTTCATTTTTTCAGACACTAGCTATAGTCCAGGCCTTTACTGCCACATAAGCCCCTGAATTTTGTGCCTGATTTTTCTTTTATTTTTAAGGATTTAAGCTAATATTAGGAAAGACTACTATTGGAATAGATTAATTTCAGCTATTATAACTGCCAGGCACCACTTAGCGGAACAGAAATTTCTCTTAAAAAATTAAAAGAATAATCAAATATTAAAAGTAGAATACAAAATATTTTAGAGACATTGCAACCCAAGAAAAATAGTATTAAAATGGAGTAATACAGAACCAATGAAAGAAAGATAAACAAGTGGCCAATTAATACTCAAAGTTAATTCCACCTTAACGGAATTTAAGCATCGCAGCTATGAGGAAAGGCTGGGAGAGCTGGGACTGTTCAGCCTGGAGAAGAAAAGGCTCAGGGGAGGAAATCTCACCAATACATATAAATACCTAAGGGAAGGGTGCAAAGACAACTGAGTCAGGCTTCCTTTCAGTGGTGGCCAGTGACAGGACAAGAGGCAGTAGCACAAACTGAAACACTTTTTCACTGTGAGGGTGACTGAGCACTGGCACAGGTTGCCCAGGGAGGCTGCGGAGTCTCCATCCTTGGAGATAATCAAAAGCTGTCTGCACATGGTCCTGGGCAACCTGCCCTAAGTGGCCCTGCCTGAACAGCGGGGTTGGACCAGATGACTTCCAGAGATCCCTGCCAATCTCAATTGATCTGGGAATTATTAGTTTTCCCACTAAAAGCTTAGGAAAGAAGCACACACACAAATGACAGATCAAATAATTAGGAAGCAGCGCTGACCACGATATTTTTACGACTACATCAATTAATAACTTCATCAGCAAACAGCAACGCAATTCAAACAAAAATAATAGTTAAGCTTTAAAAGGGAAAAAAAACCCACCCCGAATTTAATACGACTAAAATGATCATAAAAAGTTCTAGGGGCTATTTTACAGGAACAATTCCACTGGAAGTCAAACACCTGGAGAATGGAAAGAACACAGCCAACTACATTTTCAGTTCAATTAAAACAAGGTAACTGGGATGTAGTAAGAATTTCCACATAATGATGCTTTGCAGCATTTCAAGGTCTACACACCTGGATCTGTATACAGAATTTACATAAGAAGTTTCATTTTCAAACCCACACAGTGACTTCAAACCAAAACAGTAAAAGACCTGCCCAAACCTGTGTCACTGAAGAGCTGATCGTATTACAGAATGGGAAGCAGCAAGTGCCGCTTTCTGAATCTGGAGTCACTGCTTTTCTGTTTCTCAGCAATTCTGACTGGCAAACGAGCACAACTTTATTTAACCAACCTAGACCCCTTTAGCTAGGACTTTTATTTGGACAAAATACAAGCATGAAATTAAGCTTGTCTACAATCTCACTTAACTATGTCAAAAGTGAAACTAAAAGTTCTTTACTTTTACAGGTCTTTGAATTTCATCAACAACTTGCTCTTTGTTCTGTTATTACCAAACCAGGTGGGCAATAAGAATTTGAAAACTGTGAACTAGCATGTCTAACCTTTACTCTAGAAATCACTGTTTTTCCCTAAGTGTCAAAGATTACATTTGCTTTGCAACTTTGGACGTATTTAAAATTCATTTTTCATCTTACTAACTCATAGCACATTAAGGAATGAGTTCCAAAAACCCCACAATGTTAGCCAATTAACAATGGTATTAGGGTAGTTTTGGTGACAGTTTTTTTGTGCAACATTTTAAACAAAACATAAGAAAAACACATAGAATCTTTCCCCCGTATCTTACACACTTAATAGAATTAGCTAATGCCCGATTTCCTATATAGGTCATATTACTTAAGAATAAGGTAAAGAATTTACTCAGTACTGAATAAGATAAAGTTTCTAGTCCATGCGATGTTTCCTAGTTATTTTTTTATTCTATAAAATAGAGATTTTGTGATTTCTTCTTAGAAGTAAAAAGTGTGTCACATACCTGTTGTGTGTTTCTTTGTGACTGTAAACTGGACTGCAGCCTTCTCAACAGAGGAACACCATTCCTAGACAGTCTTTTAAGCAACCAGTAACTGTGCACTCGTTCAACAAACTGCTTCTTCCGCTGAATGGCCACCTGATTCATAATCTTATTTAATCTAAAATATGGAAAAACTGATATTGTATTTTTCACAGAAAAGCATATAAAATATTTGTCTACGGAAGTTAAACATCAGATAGATATGAATGTGTAATGTAACAACAGCAGTGATCACCGTATTACTGATTTCTTTCAGTGACATCCCTTTCAGTACAATTATTTCTGAGCAGTAGATTACAATTAAATACATCTGCTTAACACTGTAGTTTAAGTGCTAATCTACAAAATACATTAAGATACTTTTTAAAGCTAAAGGATGTAATTTTTTTCATGACCATCATCTCAAGAGCAATCCCAGATTAGGGCTAAGAATACAGCTTTATATGCATTTCAGAATAATTTTCCTATTGAAAATAAAATCAGTAATAAAGCCCTACATCCCTACAAAGGTCTTCAAATCACTTGTTGCCATCTTCACACAGAATCAGTTGTTTATTTTTAAGACAATCTATCCTCAAACATTTACATAAAAACATGCAACAAAAACCTTGTATTATTCATCTAGCAATAATATTTTTTTGGTAAATAAAGCAAAAAATGTAAAACAGAAGAACACTTATGATTGTACCTCACACATACGATGAAAATATCCACATAGAAAAGATGCAAGAGAGGATGATACAGTTAAGCAAAATATGTTGATTAAATTAACAGTATTTTCCCCAAAGTTGATTTTTAGCAGATGCAAATACTGTTTACATATACTCTGTTTACAGATACTCCGGAAAAGTGCTACATGAACATCACACACAGCAATCTTGACTCCTGTTTTAAACAATGGCACATTAAAATGTCCAAGTCTCACACATTACACTAACATCTCAAAACTGACACTAAAATATTTCTTCAACTCTCTGTGCCTACAGTATCTTGAAATCATGGGAAAGAGACAAAAAAAGTTAATGGTTGTAGAATAAGAAGGTTTTGCCTTTGTATGATATTGCAGGGGTTTGTCACTGGTGGCAGCCCTC
The DNA here is from genome assembly GCA_027574665.1 of Rhynochetos jubatus. Classification (NCBI taxonomy): domain Eukaryota; kingdom Metazoa; phylum Chordata; class Aves; order Eurypygiformes; family Rhynochetidae; genus Rhynochetos; species Rhynochetos jubatus. Next base: position 19,816,672 of record CM050652.1, read on the forward strand.
ACAAAAAGAACACAAGATGCCCCAAGACACCAATCGATTTGAATTGTTTGGGGGATTGTTCATTCATTTGGGGGCAGGGCTGAGTTGGGAGAGGGAGAAAAGGATTTCCCTGAGCTGAACATAAAACAGTTACAGAAAGGATAATATCAGTGAAAAGAAATCTGTTAATTCTTCACTCAGTATATTACTCCCATAGCAAAACTCTACAATGGATAATAGTAGGTTCAACAGAGATTCTCCAATAAAATTTAATACCACAATAGGAAAAATTAAATTCAAGAAGCATCTGATTTGTAGAGCACTACCATGAGGTATTTAAATAAAAATCAGAAATGTATACACATAATAAAAGTGAAAAAGCAGAAAAGTAGTCAAATACCTAAACAACATGTGAAAACTGTAGGTAAATGTTGGGTAAAAAATGATTTTTAATAGTAGCTGGGAAACGTCAATGGTATTTTTCAGACAGACATACAAGTGAGTCTATCCTAAGTTCACCAAAGGTCATCCACCCCTGGCTGTTTTCTCCAGGCTGCACGGAATGTAAGGTACAACAGGTCTACTCAGTGCTATGCTAACTGCAGCTACAGAACTTTCTGTTACCAAAGGGTAAAGGCAGAACGAACACAGGTTTTCTTCAAAATACAGTGCCATTGTGTTCTTCGGTTCTTCAATGACATTGTGTTTCAATTAATAACTAAGCCAGGCAGGCATTCTTAAAAGATTTTTGCTTAAGGCTTACAAAGTTTGCAGATGGACTTACGACTGTCTTGCAAGTCTTTCACTGAAGGGCAGAGGCAGGCTCCACAAAGACTTACTCAATGCAGAACAGACCTTGATGTGACCATATTAAATTTCAAACACAAAATAATTACAATTATAGAATGCGATCAAAATCAAATAATTATTTTCACACCTCTCTTGGAAATGGCAAAACCTACCAAACTGAGTCAAAAAAAAGCACAGCCAAATATATACCTATTTGGAAAGACCAGAGAATCATAATTTAACATGAAGAAAGGTGCCCTGGCTTCATGCCCATCAGATGTGGCAAGACTAAGCAAGCATCTTCAATTACAGCTTTATGTACGTTTGCCCATTCACATAACAAACCACTCTATTCATAGATAATTATAATAGTAAAGTGCTAGGAAAGATGTTCACGGAAGATTTTTCTCCAACTTTAAAAACAAATAAACAGAAGGCAGTTTGTAGTGCAGAAGCTACTGAACAAGTGGTTGGAACCTACTCCTTTCTGCCTTCCCTCCAAATAACACCAAATACTGGCTGTTGGTATTTCACTTAAACTTCAGTAGTGGCAATACAGCACCACTCACCTCTTTGTTTCTCGAAATACACAGCTGAGAGCCTCTTCAGAGGGCAGGTATTTACAGACACTCTACACTGTCATTCTGTTGATGTAACGAGGATGTTACATCTGCTGTTAGACCCTAAGAAACCCCTAACCCTAGCACATGTCTTTGATCATCGTTTTGCTTAGTTATTCCCATGAAGACTTTTACTGTCTAAAACACTTTAAATTTTGACAGACAATACAACTGTTTTGGGAAAATAAGGCATGATTCCTGCGCTGCTGTAGAACCCCAGAAGCAGCACAGATTGGGTATCGATTTTGTAACTCCCACCCTTGATAGCACTACCGTACTGGGTAAGGGGTTCTCACACACAGATACATTCAGCCGCAGTGAAGCTGAACACAAGCATGAAATAAGGCACGCAGGTATGCACCAGCCTTGGAACGAGCTCCTTTCTGCTATGTGAGCTTGAACCACATTTGTAAATGTTGAAAATAAATTTTCAAACTAGCATTCTGAAATTTTGTGAGGTCTTAAAGGAGTTTGCTGCACATTCCGCTTACATTTTTTCAACTGAGAGATGTAATTTAAATACTGAAGAGTAAAAAAAAGGTATATGTCTGAGGCAGGTAAAGGAGAACTGTTTGGAGACTTTATAGTTTTGTAATCCAGGATCTGACTTGCACAAGACAGAATTAAGTGCTACACTACACTGACCAATCCCCCACACAATGGCAGGCTTAGAGAACTTGAGTCACTTCCCAGAACTACACAAAACACCTCAGCAAAGGTGGTTTGGTTTTTTCTGTCTGTCCACCCCAGAACTTTCTCCATGTATAAAAACATTGGGAAAGAACAGCTTTCTGTAGTGTTTTACCTACTAATGGCGAGTCAAACATAGTAAATACTGTAAGGTTAAAAAAAATAAATCACATATTTAGAATGCACATTAAACACAAGTGTACCAACTGAGAAACAAGAGACCAATCTCACTGCAACGAACAATCTCATTTAATATTTTTTTGTATCTCAGTGAAGATTGCCACGTAAGTGTAATACTACTACTGCAGACAGCTCACAAAGAGAATGTAGGAACATAAATCTGGAAGATAGTATTGGATTTACTGTCTCCCCTATCACAACTAACTTCGGACACGACGGGGAACAAAACCCACAGCTATAGCGACTACAGAAAGCAAGCAAGGAGACAAGATGTATTCCTACTGTCCGGGTTTCAAACAGACAATTTCTTAAGAAAAAATTCCCTGGGAGCATCCTGAAACAGACCATGTTAAGAACTGAAAACTTTCCTCTCAAAACATTTAAACAATTAAGAGAAAAGCTAAACCCAGAACAGTTCTTACACTGTAAGTTGCTGCAGCCTGAACTACTGTTTGGAGGTGTAAGGACAGCTTTGTATGGCTCATATGCTGTTTTTTCCTCAGCTTATCAGTTATTTAAATAAAGTACATTGAAAGAATTTGAAAATTCTTTAAAAGATGGCTGTGCTCCCATGAAACGCAGCAGCTGCTGTTATATATCTGGTCCCACAAAAGCATCGTTAGGTTTCAAGCTGATGACCACTGCAGCATTTTTATGCTTTGACACCACCAGTCACACTCCCTCTTGGGTTTTTCCTTTTGGTTTTTTTTTTTTTTGGGGGGGGGGGGGGGGGGGGGCCCTACATTCCAAGACTACACAGATGTCAAAACATTTTTTACAACTGTTTTATTTGTGCCACAGGCAACTGAGAAAACCAGTACTACTTCCCTTCCCCACCCCCACTTGTATCCGTCTGTAAAAGACTGACATGCACTAGAAACATGATATGGAGGTATTGTACAATTCCCTTCTTGTCTTCAAGGAGCAAAGGGTCCCTTTTCAACTGAACCTTGCAAATAGTACCTGGAGTTCCCAGCCTGAAACCATAGTTTAGGCTGAAGTGTAAAATATGTAATTAAAAATATGCTGCATTTACAGAAGTAACAGAAGGATGAGGAAACTGGTTTGTTTTGAAAGGCGAAGACAGACTCAATTTAATTTAAAATGAAAGTGAACATACAACAACTTTGGTGACAAACTGCAATTTGTATGTGTTCTACACTAACCCTCTCCTCACACAGAGATATTGATGGCATCTACGATACTCTTAATGCACTGCTCAAAGCATTCGGAGAAAGCTTAGTGTTACAGAGTCATTTTTTAGATAAACGCATAAAATAATTTTCATCAACCTAAGACATGTGCTCTTGTCATATCAGCAATCTCATGGCTTCCTTCTTCCTACTCATGACTGCCTTCCTCTCCCAGTTTCAGTTACATGTCGCTGTGGCAACTACAGCAACTGGTTACAAGAAAAAGTGAAATGAGTATTTTTGGTAACTAAAAAATGCCAATGAGAGTTAAATAGGCACTCTTCTGTTAATCATCGTTAACCACTCCACAACCATACATGCTTTGTAACTCCACAGGTATCATTTTAGTATTATATATGAAGACTTCTGTAGCATCTCTCTGCTCTCAAGTTTTCAAAATACAAACTGGAGAGAAAATTTCCTTAAGCAAGTATGTGATCTTGCAAGAATTACTAGAGTAACTCAGGCAGAAGGAACTTAATATGTAAATCTGTAAGATTAAGTAAGAACACTAACGCAAATCAAATTTGAAATATGAACCAAACCTGGTATTTTAATTACTATACTTGTTCTAAAACTCCAGTTTCTTCAACTTTTTATTTTGTATCTTCCTTCAAATATAGCTGTATTAGAGGTGCATGCAAAACACTAGCAAAACTCAATTATACTCTGTAAAATTTTATTTAGTATCACTAACATACCAGTTTCTCTTGACCTATGGTAATACCCAGAAACAACCAAATGGTGTTACACTTCACTGGGCAAATAGCTCTCATTTCCAACACAAAGATTGCAACTATGTTTCTAAAACCTGTCAGAGCAAAATATAAAAATAATCTAAACTGAACAAACTGTAACAGTAAAATGAGTTTCAAGCACATTTGAATTTTCAAGCCTTGCTCATCAAAGTTCCACAAAACACACCAAGACTTATCAGAAGCAGGGAAGACTTAAAAATTACCTACAAACAATTAATAGTCATTCCACTGACACTAACTGCAAGAGAAGTAGCAAACAAAACAATTAAAAAGCTATAGAAGTGTCTATTTTGAGAATTGGAATTAATTCTGGAGTCTTGCCAACTATCCAAAAAAACGTCAGCTTTCTAAGACGAGAAAGCTTGCTTGGACAGATGAAACCCTACCCTTTCCACACAGAACCTCTGCCAGCAGCTGCCTATCAAACAGTGTTTGTAAAACTTGCTTTTCAATATACTTAAAAAAAAAACCAAACAGCAGAGAGAGACAGTTTTGTTGCTGTGTCTGTATATTATCCCCACCCTCAATAAAATCTCAACTTACTATATTTCTTAATTTAAAATAAGCAAAGTCTTTTGATCAGCTTTAAAGACAACACAGATGAGTAACTAAAAACTGGAGCTCGCCTGCATACTATTATTTCCTTTTGATAAGAATAAGATGAGCTTTCTTTTGGAACTAGCAGAAGTCAACTATGCATCCAACAGAGTACATACACATCAACCCCTGAAAATGCTGACAATTACTTCACTTAAACTTTTGTGCAACACCAGTCCACAGAATCCCCGTGCAACAAATACACACTTTCCTAATAATAACTACTTTTCAGCTTTTGAATTTAAGATTTGAAGAAATGGAATGTCCTGAGTCACTTCCCTTACCAGTCTAAGGCAGTGTTTAGTCACCTTCACAATTACTCTTCATCTGTATGGTTTAAAATTCTAGCTATTGAAATTGCCTTTCTCTGCTAGTTTGAGAATCCAACAGTGTATATATTTTACTTCCTGATAAGTATTCTGAAGCCTGAAAGCCTCTCCAGGTTCCTATTCTTATTCGACATTTAATGGTATTTAAATAGTATCTGATTTTGACTGAAGATGTAGGAAGCACTTTTTCTTATTTCACATGACTGAAGCCAGGCATCTATTTTTCCACTTGAGCAAACAGCTTGTCAATTTTTTCTTGGATAGGAAAGTAAAACACTGAACTTAAGAATTAAGAATATGCTATGTTACTTCAGTCAATTCTCAGTTGTTACAGCTTATTTTGTTCATATTCTAACAATTAAGTTTGTGATCTTCCAAACCTTTGGGGAAGGAAAAAAAACACCCAAAATAATTTAAAAAAAACCACCACACTGCCACACTGGAAACCCTCCTTAGTCACCTCAGAAAAATCACATGCATAGATCTACTTCTGCCACTTCCTATAGATAACACTGCGTCACGACTTTTCCTTAAAGTTACTCAGTATTTTTCTGCGCCCTTTTTTTTTTTGTAGTAGTCATAACCATGCACACATGATTTTGAAATCTAACCTAAAAAGGCTAAATTCACATCAGCAGAAGATTTATTAATCAAAAATCACCTTTTCATCTATATTACAAGAAATCTCAGCATTTGTTTAATAATTGTTGTGCATTCTGTAACTTGACTATTGAATATAGAACTGTCAAGAGACAGTTCTTCAGACACGTTCCAAAATCATAGTTTTGTATGGCATTTTCAAGATGCAACACCCTTTAACTGCCACCAAAAAAATCTAATGAAAGTACACCTAACTGGTGAAACTCAGAAGTACTGAAAAATAAAACCATGGAAAATTTGATCCTCATAACTGCACAATCACATACATAATCACTGAGGACCAAAAACCTTAGAGGATGCACAGAATATTGATGATGCACCTTACAGAAATACTGAACATACTAATTTCTGGTTTAAGCTTCTTTGCCATGCAAAATAAACAGTAGGGAAAAAAAATTGTATGTATAGTATATTCATGTATTCACTTTGTAAAAAGGGCACATTTAAATTCGAGACAGCATTTCCATCCTCTGCATTTTTAGCAAGGGGATCACCCCTCAATCAACAAGTGGCTTTTAATACCAGATATACAATATATATCTTCCCCATCATTTTTACTTAAAATCAAAATCCTCTTTTACAACCTGTTAAGTCACACTTTCTCCAACACGTTAATTCTTCTTTAATAAGCCAACCAGAGCCAAGACAAATTGGCTTGAAGATAAACCTCTAAAATGACTTTTTTTTTTCTTTTAAATACCACAGAGGCAAAGCGAGCAAACACTGCAGTAGCTCTTTGCCTGATTTAGGCAATTTTTTTTTTTTTTTTTTTTTTTTTTTTAAGTAAGAGTCAGGATGAGACCAGCAGTAGTTTCCACATGGATCAGAAAGGTTTTGAGGTTACTCAGTCTTAAAAGAAACTCAGTGGACAATGACCACTAGCATCCCCTTCCCTTTACCCAGGTGATTCCATCATCTAGTTATTAGGTACAGCCATTAGGCACACCTGCATCATGCTCTCCTGTAACTAAAGTACCTCCACATGATTTTGTGAAGTATACCTACATGTATATTCCAGGATAAACAGCTAACAGACATTAGTCTGGATTTATCCAGCTTTTAGTTTTTTGCAACAAGGGCTCTAGTGGTATTTTTCAACGGCTTTTTTTTCTGCTGAACTTTAAGCAGCATTTCTTATTTTTCCCCCACTTAAAAACTTTCTGAAGTTATTAAAAAAAAAAACCACTCAGTACCCTAAACAAATCCCCAAAAGAAACCCACAAGCCATATACATGATTAAGAAGCATCATCTGTGAATGCAGACCAACAGTATCAAAGGCCCTTGGTAAATGTTCCTTTCCATTTATATTGTGTTGCATCACTTTCTATTCATATATTTTTCAGTCCATACCTCATTTTAGAGATAATCAAGATTACTGCATCAAGAGAGCAAGACTACATTTAATTATTTGCTAAAAAAATTCAGGACAGTTCAACTGGATAAGTTATAAAACAAAAGGAAATAGTGGTTCTGTCTTGAGACATACAGTAATGGAAATCCAGTTTTACTACCAGGAGCAATACGCTTTCTAATAGAAGCAAAGGTGAACACAGAAAGATCAGTTATTGTGCAGCACATAAATGTTGATTTCCAAAGACAGCTGAAAATACTTTAAGAGCCTCAGCAATTTTTGCTCTCAGTTATCCGCCCGCTACTTACCTACTTCCATAAGGACCTTTTATTCTCATTCAATAACAATGCAATACAACTGATGTATACAACACGGAAAACAAGTATAACACCTTGTTTCTACTTATTACGAAAGTGGGGCTTGTATTGCTTATTTTTTGCTCTCTGTGCAAAGTATTGCATTTCAAAGGCTTTCTTAATCTCAGACACTACAAATATACCATGTAGAAACCAAAACCAAAGATGAGAGCAAATAGTGATATGCTTTAAAATACATCCTTCACCTTAACAGAGCAATGAATGACTTGCATGAATGGTATTTTAATAAAGCAGATTACACTGTATCTCAGTGTGTATATTTTTAAAATACTAAAGACTGAATGTGCTATATTTAATTCCTCCCCCCAGTATACAGTCACAATATCCTAGTTTCACAACATTTTTAAAGACCATGAATATTGACACCTGCTTTGCTTTTCATAATGCAATCATGTTTTAATGCCTCAAGACTGTATCAAAACAATGTTATTTGTACTAAAGAATCAAACACTCAAAAGTCAGAAAAACCAGATAGTTTCCACAGCTAACACTGCAACTCTTCTCCTTTGCATATCCATCCTACTCACTGGATATGGCAGCTGTTACGAAGGACAAGGATGAGCAGCAACACAGAAGAAAAACATCCACAAAGACATGCAGCACAGCCAGTACAAGGTAACTAACATAGACAAGAAGCTAGATTAGATTACAACGTCAAGCCTAAAAGTTAGGATTTCTGAACTTGGAGCTCTGAACCTGCAATCTAAATAAAATACTGTATTTTAGATACATCATATATATTTTTAGTATTTTATTATGAAAAAAAATTAATTTATCTACTTGGCAAAATTCAGCCACCACTCATCATCAGTGGGGTATGAACACTGCAGTAACAAATTTGCCAGTCTTGAGATAAACTAGGTGGTGGAAGCGGGAAGCCACTTTTCTGATGATGATTTGCCAACAGCAGCAGGTACTGCCTGTCCCTCCCATACAGATGTACAGTTTGACAGAATGCTGTACCCCACTCACCACTGCCCCTCAGTATCACAGCTCCTCTAGCAGTTCCCAGAAACATGACTTTCTGCTCATTTCTGCCTTATTTAAAAAAAAATTTAAACAAACCACAACCCAAAAAAAGACCCATCTGATGAATGCGAGCAATACAAGGTAAGCAACAATCCTCAATAGTTTTATACTTGAAGAAAAATTGAATGAATGGAATTTCCTAGTAAAGAGACAACACACATCCCTAGCCAGAAGGCCGGATGCAAATCATATATGCACAAGAGGTGCTCCATTGGTCCCATATATTATCCCAAGTGCTAAACAAGTTATTAAGTAGTCAGCACTGACAGCAGTGAAAAGTGAAGTCACCTTAAGACTCTGACATGACCTACTGCACTTCTCAAGCGGATACTTAGGTATAGACTTTCTAAAATACCTAGGCAACAGGACAGACAGATGTCCAGCATTAAAAAAAATAGGCAGCAAAAGACAGACAGGGGAAGGAAGCATTCATCTCCTGTCATCAATGGTTAAAAACTTCTGATACTACACTCTTAAACCAGCAGTTCACAGATGACAGCCTGAGAGGCCATATAATTAGATTACAAGTGACCTACAGAATGACACTATGTAATTTAACAGCAAAAATCTTAGAGTATGACATCTGTGTATGAAATTCTGATAACTGAAAAGTGTACAGCTCTCAAACATTCAAGTCAGTAGAGTAGAAACCTGACCTACAGATAAGCTGATACAGAAATTCATGACCTTCAGAAAGTTGTGTAGAAATTATGAAGTATGTTACTCTACAGCAGTCTTTTTAACATAACCTGAACATTAAAACAGGTGTTTCAGGAAACAATTATTACAAATGGTGCTAATAAGATGCAGTCTTTCGTACACACTCACTATCCAGGTAAGGAAACAGCATATGATCTTCCACCTTAAACTAAACATAAACGGCAAGAGGCTTTTCTTCAAGCTTCAGCCGGCATGCTCCTTACCATAATCTTCGTATTTCTATACTTCTCCAGCTACCAACTCTAAAGAACCAGCAATATGCCAAGGAGACATACAGTCTAGTTATTAATGCTTAAGAAAGTACACAAAACCAAACGTGTCCACATGTGCCTCAATTTCCAGAGACGTTGAAAACATGTTCATTTCAAATTCTTTATGAAAAAAGCACTGGTGTTTTAAACACTGAGCATATATGTTTCTTCTATGATAATTTAAATAGCTTAATTGCTCCTCCTCGAGCTCTCTGGAAAGGCAAATCATGTTTCAGCTCTAAGGGAAGGAAAGTGTATTAAAAACCAGATTAGAGAAAAGGGATCACTTAAATGAAGACTGCTGCAAAACGATCCACCTCATTCAAGTTTATGGATATGTATTTAACTCCCACACATGCAAGAGTTTTTCTAAAGGGAAAAAAATAGCCAAAGAAAATGAAACAACTGAGATTTGGGCCTGCAGCATAATCACTTTTCCTTTTAATATGCCCATTTCTGTTTTGCTTTTAATTCAGGTATTAGTTTTCCAAGATTAAGCACATTCACATTACAAAGAGTACTTAACCAAGAGTCTCCTTCAGCTGAAGACAAGCAACTTACAACTAAGCCCAACTCTGAAAGTTTTAACCTGTGCCCATTTTTTTTTTTTTTTTACACTTCTGACACAGAATATAGGACCTATACTTGGTCCAGTAACATGAAAACAGGCATTAATAGACTAAAGCTGAATCTCTCAGCTTTGAAAAGAAATTTCAAATTTTCAGTCTTTAAAAGGAATTTAGTTGTTAAAAAAAGAAGGAAGTTTTTTATATTTCTGTTCCTGACATCTAATGACACTGTTAAAAAAGAAAATCTGATTATAATATCCTTTCAGGGTCTGGCTTTTATGGAAAGTTACCAATGGAAAATTTACCAGAGGTACGATTGAGAATACGCATTATAATCCTTAATTCTCACTTAATTCATGTTCGTTCTTACTTTGTCTTAAAAAACCGAAACACACGACACCAATCAGTATTGTCCTAATGAAGACAAAGCCAAATTCTTTTATATGAACTCTCCCCTCCCATGGACAACAGTACCTGTTTAAATAACAGTACTGAGTTGCTTACTGTCAACTTAAGCTTTTCTGCAGTTCATCACTTAACAAAACTACCGTTTTACCAAGCAACTAGTAAGAGAGAACAAGGAAACCAATCTGTAGTTTGTAAACACCACACAGGAGCCAAAAGCTGTTTGTCAAAGTCAGTCAGTAAGTAGCTACTTGCATTAACAAAACTTATTACAGGAAATGACTCCAGTCTCAAAACATGTATTTAGTTAGGTTAATTTACTGGCCTTAATTGTTCACTACCTGAGACTTGGGAGTCAGCTTTCAAAAAATGCATGGTTTATTTGTATTATTTTAAAGCCCACGCTATGTGAACATTTCGAGTCCAGTCACAGAGGGAGAACCTACACAGGCAAGTGGTGCCTGTTTTGAGAAACTTTCTAAATTACTGTTCCTGAATCAGTAAGAACTTAATTCAATTGGTAAACAAACATACTGATATTGTGAATGCCAGAAACAAAATAAATACTCCATAAAGGAAAACTTGGGTTTAGTCCCAACCATACAATCTTGCATTTCTCACACCAGTATACTGCCAAATGTTCAGCAAAGCCCAAACTGTACCTTTTTACCCCAGAGCTTTCTGTCATTGCTCAAATCCCAGAAACAAATTATTTCCACTGTTGAAATGCATTATAACCCAATTTAAAAGAACAGTAGCATCTCTTTTCAGATCTCTGTCAGTTAAATTAAGATGCGACTAAATTCATGCTGAGTTTTTAATTCCTGAAATACACATTAAAAATCTTGCTTTTTCTCCAATTCTATTTCTGAAAACATCACTTGAAACTTCCCTTTCTGATGCGTCACTTCCCTAGCCTCACCAGACCTAGTCATCTGCCAGCCACCCAGATCGCCACTGTTTAAATATAAAAATATGGCATGTTAAATGTAAAGAGCAATTTCAGTTCTCGTGTTTATGCTTTGTATTTTGCACTCGCATAAAAAAAGCTCCTGCAAGACCTGCAGAAGACAGGCTAGTATAAAAATCAATTTAAACAGCGCTTCTTACAAAGTATAAACTCCTAAGCAAAGGCAAGATTAGGATTAAAACTCTTTGTCACGTGCATTAATTCATTTTTGTTCAAACTGACATTTTACTAAAGTTACAGGACAGGTATTTGACAGCATCACTGAATGGGAGGGCACGTTCACTTCAGGCTCCACGGCTTAGGATACATTAACCAACTAACTCACCATCACTTACTCGCTAACTTTTCTAGGAAGTCTGCGAGGTACCAAATTCATCCAAGCCTTGATAAACATTACTGTATTTGCAAAAGGAAACGTGCAAATTTAGGAAAATCCTCCTGAAAAGTTACACTGTCCCACAAGGAAAAAAATATTTACTGGAGGATTTCTCTGTACTACTTACACAGATCTTACAGTCCAAGTTTATACTTAATTTAGGTGAGATGAACAAGATTCAATGCTTCTATATGCAAACATAATTTTCAGTTTGGGGTTCTTAAACTTAGGAAAAGAAGTTCAGATTCCCAAATCATGAATACAGTTAACCTTGAGCTTGGCTGGCTTTGTTAATACGAAAGGCAGCTACATACACTATTCTGAATTCAGTGGTTGATTCTCAAAGCACACCGAATGACAACAACTGAGCACACAACATGATCTGGTCTGACAAAAAACAAAAAAGGAGAAAACAAAAAAGGTTTCTGAGGACAAGACAGACCACTTGACTGCCTACTAATTTCTCTGGGGAAGTACGGCGGTTTTGATGCAATTTCACAGAAGTACCACATACATAATTTACATTAATCCTCTGAGTATGGCCTTTAAGGAAAGCGTGTAAGAAATGCACAAAAACTTCAGGTCAGCATCTAAAAGCATTGGTTTAATATTAAACAGGTAATTAAGCAAAGGTTTCTCTCACTTGGATGGTTTGCTTACCTCTGGGGGGGGATATAAGGAGCAGATACTGTTGGCATAACTGTACAGGGTTCAACCACTGTTTTCTTGGCCTTTTTTGTCTTTTTTCTGACTTTTGATGTAGACCTAGCAGTTCTGACTGATCCCTCCTTTCTACAGACACCGTTTTTGATTTCAGCTTCTCCATAAATATTTAGAGGTCTCCGTGTGCAACCTGGTGGAGTATGTACATCGCAATAGGCAGTCTTTTTTACAGAGAATGTTGTCCCACTGCCAGTTAGTTCTTTCACAGGTTCCATTTTCATATATAGACCGGCCTTTTGAGCACATGTCACATGGAATGCAGTATAGCAGTTTGCTTTGTGGCACTGGATGCAGGCACCAACACCTTTCTGTTTACAGAGGTAGCATGTTAACTTCCATCTGGCTGGGGGAATGTTCCTGACACCATCAATTGGCTCAATAAAAACTGTATTGGCAAATCCAACTTCTGGAATCCACAAAGCACACACTACGTGTCCCCAACGATCATCATCAGTCTTTTTAAAGGCACCTCCCTTATTTGGGCACAGCACACAGTCTACAGGCCGAGAACGGGACTGCAGACAGTGTCTGCAGAGCCACTGGCCCTCAGGTATATATGGCACCCCGTAGCATTCCTGATGTACTGCTAAGTTACACATATCACAAAACAGGATTACATTGCTGTTCTGACATTCACCATCCATGCATATACAACACACCGCATCTTCATCAATTAAAGACTGATGATCACCCTGTTTTTGGTTCTCACAATACGACTCCTTTTCAAACCTATCCATAAGGAATTCAAACATATTTTGGGAAACCACTGACACTCCATCACTTTTCCGCTTCTCATTTATTATTTCTAACCACGCGTAATCTTCTTCATCCATGTCATACTCGACTTCGTTATCGAGTTCTTCTGCTGACTTCTCGACAAATTTGTAATAAACCGGAGGTCTCCGAGGAGCCGAAGGGGGACTGTATTCAACAATCCGTACTTTTGGTTCTGGAAGAGGAGTTGTTGTAGCAGGTATACCATGTGAGCTCGGAAGAGCTTCATTTTTCTTTTTCACTTTGTTATTTTTATGCCGCTTGCTTCTGAGACAAACTGGTGGTCTTTCGCTATTTTCTTTATTGCTGTTGCACTCACTCATTTCCTGGGCTGTAAGATCATCTTCTAATATAATCTCTAAAGGATCAAAGATACTGATCCTATGCAGGCGACCTTCAATTTCTATTTCAACCATTCTCTGAGCTTGAGCGTACGTCAAGGTTTCTCGTGTGGGCGAGTGCTTAATACTGCATGGGGAAGAAGAATGCCTTGCTGCCGATACTCGATGGCATCTTCCTTTTCTCCTCATTTGGTAATGTTTACCTAAAATTAGAGAAACAGTTAATATTATGTTCATATTCAAATATTAGTTTTATTATAGCAAGAGAAAACCCTCCAGTTCTGTAGCCCCCAACCTAGCTACTCTATTTAAAAAAAAACAGCCTGTCACCCTTACTTAATGGGGCTGTCCACTCTCTTTTGTACACATTGAACCCAATGATAAACAGATCTCCTAAATAACAGCTTCACTCAGTAAACACAGCTATACAAAATCCTCAACACAAAGATCCTACAGAAAAGCTATCTGTAAGGCCTTTGCATGAGGAAAAAAAAAATTTCAGAAGTGCCACAGAAAACAATTTACACCTGTTACATTGTAAAAAAACCTTTAATACAGTTTTTCCTAATACCTTAACAGTATCTTCAGTGTGAGACTTTTTTTTCCCCAACACCTACAGGTTAGTTTCTTCAGATCTCCCCCCTAAAAGAACTAACATAATAGTAAAATATAAACAAGGTTTCCCCACATTGTTTTCCAGTGTAATTCAAAACAATCCTATAACAACTCAATTATTACACCTATACTTAAAGGCAGAAAAACATGTATACTTCCAACTTTGACAAGCATGCAGTTTGGCAGCCCTTTACTAATTTACTTTTCTGGATTCTTAGTGAGTCTATTCTTTTTTACAAAATGACAAGAACAAAATTGAACTTGCAGTGCCCAACATGACACATTACAGACAGCAACTAGGAAATATTCCACCTGTAAAGCAGTTTTGACTTAGAGCAAAACCATGCTCTCACGCGTCTAAGTGTAAGCGCACGCACACCCTTCTCCCTCAACAGATTCTTCAAGAGTTGTTCTCAGTGCAGCTGAGGTGGATAAAAATCCCCCTGTCTTCAAATCCAATCCCAAACTCTTGAACATAATTTCCAAGTTTACCACTTACTGGAAAAAGACTGTTCCACATACTGTGCAAAGAGACAGCTTCCTCACCCCCCCACCATAAAGCACCATGACTAGTACAGCATTCACTTTGATCACAAAATTTTTAATTAAAACTTTCCATATTTATGCCGTTTTACCTTTTAATGTGTTGGGTTCTTTTTCTCTGACAGTTGCAAATATTATAAAATCAACTGACAATGTCATGTTTAAAAACTCTATCCCACTCCTCCCTAATAAATCATTAATAAATAGCAAAATTTCACCTCAGCTACAGAAAACACCCTCTTGATCTTTAATCACTGGTTTAAAGTATTATTAGAGCCTCATGGTTTCAACTGTGACCCATGAGAAATTCTGCACTTCAAGTCAGTGTTGTGTATCACTTAAAATAATGCAACTAGTGTTAGCCTGTATTAGCAAAATAGCAGAGAAAAATAGAGATGGAAACACAATTATCATTAAAGACTAGTATATCTACTTCAGGAAAAAACAGCAAGGACTAGAACAATTACATAAACTACTCCACACAGCCTGCTTTTTGCTTAGTCTGCGATGCCAATCTCTAAAGGTGAACCTTCAAAGTACTGAAGGAACTCCTTTTACAGGAAGACTAAATAATTTAAGTAGCTAGTGTTAAAACTGGTTCTTGAGAAGGTCTGATCCATCTGCTCTCACAAACTGACCTTGTTTTCCCAGAGAAATTAAAAAGACAAATCTAAGCTGGTTTTATCATTCATGCGAGAACTGTTGCTCATAGATCTGACTTTTACACAAATAATCCTTAACTCTTATTACTTGTTTTCATAGCACAAGCACAAAACCAGACAACAGTCAGTGTTTAAGCATGACAGACCTCTGCTACAGACAGAGCTGCTGGATATAAATAACAGATGAATAAAAAAAGTCTCCACCTCCTCAAAGAAGTTTGGAAAAAATATTTAATAATTTGATTCTGTAAACCAACATAGGATTAAATCACACTGATTTCTTAACAGCAAAGAAAGTTTAAAGTGCTGAAACTGCTATAGGAGGTCCAATAACTAGAAACAAAGACATACTGACAATTTAACTGAAATTAAAAGTTAGTTCCCAGTTTCACAACAGCTTTTATAATTCAGAGGCCAAGGACAACACAGTGACCCTGATTTCTGATCATTATTGTGAACAAATGATGAGTTCTTCAGCTAGAATGAACAGATGTGTCAATGTACAGCAACCTACTACAGATTAGAATGGTTTCATTTGAAAGTAATTTTTTATATCTATCTTTAATTTAGCCATCAATCAAGAAAAACATAATTTACATTACGTTTAACTCATATAACTGCACTTTAATTCTGTCTAGATGTGAAAATCTTTTTTGTTTTTGTTTGTTTAGTTTTTTCCAAACGGCCCTTCCTGCATCTTGGCTGGTATCTGTTCATAGTGGCTTACGAGGATAGCGACTGTTTTAAACAAAATACTGGGGGAGGAATGAGAAATCAATTTCAGAAATAACAATTAATAAAAAAAAAATCTGCAACTTATCCAGACGTCACTATCTAATTGAACCCAGCATTACAAAAAAACACATTAATGATAGGTTTCCAAGCTCTCCACCTCCCTCTGTTCCCGAGCTTCTTACGCATGGCTGGAAGCAGGCAGTAAGAACAGGTAGAAAATATTTAAAACCACAAGTGTTCTTGCTTTAAGATTTAGGACTACTGTTGTAAAAGTCAAATAAGCTCGATGAACCAGAATGATTAAAAAACCCGATTGAGGCAGCATCTAGGCATCTTCCCTGTAATACTCAACTATAAAGTTAAATTAGGAAGCAAATTACAGTCACAGTTAAATGCAGAATGGATACCCTACAAATACAATGCGATGAACACAGAATTGCAACTGGAAGTACTCTGGCCAAATTTCATAGAAACCTGGTGTGAATAACTTAAAGGTCCCAGAAACCAAAGCAATGTTTTGTTTCTCCAAAACTCTTCTGTTTGCAAATGCCCTATAAGTATTCCAGAGGAAGCCCAGATTTCTGCATAGCAGATTCATGACTGGCAATTGGTTTGCTTCTCCCAGTTAATTATCAGACCTTTTCCCTTCCTGCCCCTAGTACCCTGTAGATCCACAGGAATGAGGGGCATGGACCCAAGTTTGAAAAAGAGTAAATGAAGACAGTTTCCACTCAAACAGAGATACCACACTAACAGCAAAGTGAAATTACTAAAACGTAGTTCTGCTGGCACGTTTCTGCCTCTTACAACCCAAAGACGGCAGGGGATAAAACAGTGAAGTTATCCACAGCTTTCCCCTCTTGGCATTACATCAGCTGCTTGGGAGGAAAGTCACCAGCAGACGCGTTCCCCAGCCACAACCAAAGTGCATGAAGTCAGCACGGTATGAGGGAAAATGGTACTTTTTAGCAAAGCGTAGGACAGCTAAAACCAACAGGAAATATATGGTAAAGTGCACATTTTGACTGCAAATTCCTTTCACAATCTCCGTCCTAATCACCTCCCTCCTCTTCAAATAAATTGCCTGTGCTCCCCGGCTCAATGGCAAAGGGAATTCCATTCTCAATGGACACTTTCATGCAGACCATTAAGAAGAGAAAGACGCAGGAATGCTCTTCAGCCCCAGACAATGCGGGAGGGTGAGCAAACAGCGCTTACCGCGCACACCGCCCACAGCTTCAGCCGCGGAGCAGCCGCCGTCCCCTCAGGGGAATGCCAAGGGCCGGCCGGGGGCCGGGCTAACCGACGCGGGAGCCGCTCTTCCCAAGGGCCGGCGGAAGGCAACCGGCAGCGCCTGCCCTCCCCCGCGGCCCCCAGGTGCACGCAACGATCGCGGTCACCCGCGCGGCTCCCGCCGGCCCGCGCACCGGGCCTGCCCGCGGCCTGTCCACGCCCACGGCCTGCCCACGGCCGCGGGCCCGCCCCCGCCGGTGCTGCGCGAACACTTCCTGCCCACGCCCAGGGAGCCTCCAGCGTGCACACACCCCTCCGCGCCGATGGTTCCTGCCTGGCCCCGGCATTTCCACCACCCCCCCCTCTCCCGGCCCCCGGGAGGATGGTTCATGCCCAGGCCCATCATCTCCAGCCCTTCCCAACAGTCACCTCCCTCCCCTCCGCGAAAATACTCGGCCCACAAATATGGCGGCTGACAAAACAGCTCGAGCGGCGCCCTCCCCCAGACCCCCGCGCTCGGCTCCCCCCCGCGCAGCCTCCCCAGCCGCCCGCCTCGCCCCCGGCCGCCTCTGCCCCCCGCGCCCTCCCCGCTGCCGTGCCCAGCCCTTCCTCCCCCCTCCTCCGCCCCGCCGCGGCGGGACCCGCCGGCTCCCGGCCCCGCAGCCCCCCCCCCGCCCGCCCGGCTTCACTCACGCTGTGGGAGCCGCCGAAGCGCGGCTGACAGACCTCCCGCTCCGCCTCTGCGGCCGACGCTGCGGCCGGTTTAATGGCGGAGGTCCCGCCGGCGCTGCCGCCTGGCCCCGCGTCCGGCAGCCGCGGGCGGGCGAGCGGGCGCTGAGAGGGCGGCGCTGCCCGCGGCGGGGACCCGGCGCTGGGTGCGGGGCTGCTGCTGCAGCCGGGCGCGGCGCATTCGTGAGGCGCGGCGCGGGTCGCCGTCCGGCTGCGGGCTCGGCGCTCGGCTCCCGGGGCCCGAGAAGCTCCCCTCCCCCCTCGGCACAAACAATGCGGCTTCACCACGGCGCAGCGCCGACGGGGGGGGGGGGAGGGAGGGAGGAGAGGGACGGGAGGGCGCCAGGCACCGCCCAGCTCCGCCGCCGCGGGGCGGGGCTGCGCGGCGCCGCTCCTCCCGCCCCCGCATGGCGGAGGGCCGCGCGGGCCGGCAGGGAGGCGGCGGGTTGGGTCGGGCCGGGCCGGGTCGGGCCGCGGGGGGACAGGGCGGGAGCGCGGAGGCCGGAGCGGCGAGTTCCCGGCCGGGCCCGGCGGTTGCCCCCTGCGAGAACATTGCGACGCCCCAGCGCGGGGTGACCCAGCCGCGGGAGGAGGGGGAGCGGGGAGGGGAGGCGGCTTGTTACAAAACCGAGGCTCGAAAGTACCAGCGACGGGTGTTTGTTATGTCTCTGGGGGACGGCCGAGCCCGACATTCGTACGCAGAAAAGGCGCTCGGAAGTTCGCCCCGGCGCGGCCTGCGGGCCAAGCCGCCGCTCGTAAACTGGCTGGGGAGAACCGGGCGTTTTGACAAGGCCGGAGCAAGTTGTTTCTGGCACTCCCTGCGAAGCACACCCTTTGTTATGTGTTATTTTTAGACAGCCATATCCGAGGTCTTCAGGATTCCACCTTTCGGCGAGGCAGCTGCACCCACATACTTCGCAAACAACTTTGAGCCAGCCCAGCCCAAGGAACCGCTCGCCTTTGCCCATCCTACAGACCAAGTCCTGACTGTAGTAAGAAGCAAGCGGTCGAGCGGCAGTATGCTCCTCTGCCCATCTGTAACAACCAGTCCCTAAGCTAAGCGTGCTTCAGAACGGCTTACCCATTCATTTTTACGTTTTCTCTAGCGCTACTGCGTTGGCTTGCCTCGAACAGCAGTTAGTCCCAACGTAAATTTATGACTAGGAAATCAGAAATAGATGCACCTGTCATTACTTACTTGTAGAAAGTGAATTAAGGTCCAGAGAGCTTAAATAACTTGGCTAAGGAAATCCTGTAGAACAGGCAAAGTAATTTCCAACTCTTTTTTTCCCCATCAGGGACCATCCAGCACGCTGATCTCTGAACAGAAGTTAGAACGGCTAACATTTGTGCCGTGCACTCGGTGTAGAGAGATCTTTAAGACCAGACAGGCCAAGTAACTTCAATTTAAAAAAACTGTATGAACTATAGAGGCCATCTGGTCATTTGTGTACTTGCCTCCGAGGAATTACTCTGCGGTTACATCACTTAGGCGATCCTACTCAGTCTCAGAAGTCTAATGACATGCTGATTTAAGTTAATGTTGTGGCACTGAAAGTCAGCTTGTGATAGTCACTAAAGAGGGAGCAGCACACTAAATCATTAGTGCGCAAAGTGTAACAGTGACTAGAAATCATAAATATCGTCAAGAAGCTAGTAAGTGTAATAAAATCACATTTATGATAGAAAACGTAATTTTCTCTCTTAAGTGATAATCCACATGTGTATCTGCCCTGCAGCTATACAAATGCTTTATAGCCGGAGACAAATTTTCCACAGAGAATTTGATGGTGTCCATACTCTCACACGTCTGATGCACAAATAAGTCTGGCCCTTTTCCAATTTCTTTTTTTTGCCAGGTGGACTACAGCATCCCGTAACTGCCCATCCGTTCAATACCAGTGTTCCTCACTGGTATTTCTTTCATTTAAACATCTTTTTGTAGTTTAAACTCATGCCTCAGTCCCTCTAGTAGCTCTACTTACATGACATTTTCTTAAGACTCATCTTCCAGCTCTGCCTGCACTGAGCATAGGGTGTATTTGGCAAAACCACTCCATCCATAAGGTGTAACGTCTTAAACTTCATGCTGATAAAAACAGAAAGTGGTAGTTCCAAAATGATTAAAAATACAGTGGCAGCATCACAGATTCCCACAACCTACTGACTGCAGAGGACTCATAGCACAGCCTGAACCAATCAAAACACTGTGTCATATTGCCAGGACCTGACCTCCCAAAAGACTTGAAATTAAAAAGCTTCTGATCCACTTCAACCTAATTCAGAAAGGCCTCCCTGCTCCTCAGATTCTCCACAGAATTTCAAAGAACTGTTGAGCTCCATTTCCTGATCCCCATATTGAAGGTGCGATCTCCACCTCAAATTACTAACATGCAGACAGGGTTCACCGGTGTTCTAGATCCTCTCAATTACTCTCACGAAGAGGGTATGAGGATGTGCTGGTTTTAGTCAGGACACAGCCAGTTGTCTTCACAGAGCTGGTATGAGGCTGTTTTGGATTTGCCCTGAGAAGAGTACCGATAACCAGATAACACTGGTGGTTTTTAGCTGGTGCTAAGGAGTGCTTGCACCAATTCAAGGTCTCTCCCAGCTTCTGATACTCGCCATGTTCCCAACTTTCTTGCAACAAACAGTGTGTGGGGGCACACAGCTCAGACGGCTGACCCAAACCGACCGAAGGAGTATTTCATTCCACAGCACATCATGCTCAGCACATAAGCCGGGAGTGGGCCGGGGGGCCATAGCTCATGTGCTCATTCATTAGTTAGTTAGATGGTGGGTCGGTTGGCTTTCTCAGTTGTGCTCTTGGTTGTGGGGCTCACTCAGACTCTCCTATGATCTCTCTTGGGCTCTGGCTCTGACTCTCGTTACTCAGGACCTGGCTGTGTATCAGTCAGTAGGTGCCAAGCAATTGTATCATTTATTTTATTTTCCATTATTTTAGTTACATATTATTAGTAGTATTGCTAATATTATTAGTATCACTACTTTATTCGATTATTACATAGTTCTTACCTCGATCCATGAACTTCCTTGTCTTTTCCCCTGATTCTCCTCCTCCACTGGATGAGGGGGAGAGAGGTGAGCGAGAGGCTGCATCGTACTTTACTGCTAGCTGAGGTCAAACCACGACAGAAGAGTTTTCGCTATGGACTGCCCAGGCTCTGGCACAGAACACGTCATTCCTTGATACAGCACTTCAGGGCAATGGCAGAAAGATCAGGTCAGGCTAAACACATAGGTCAGTATTAGGAACCTCACACTTCCGGATCGCTTCTCATTGACCTTATCTGCTTTGGCATCATCCTCTCTTTCCTTGCAGAATCAAACTTTATGAGACACATTTCTACATCGCTGAAGCATGTCACCTACACAGTATCATCTTTGTTTTACAGATTAACAGATCAACTCAGACTTGCTGCAGCACTTAAATACCAGTAGTGGTGCTGATCTTCCCTAAATAGAACTCTGTGTCCCTCTTCCGGTCTGAGCAGCTGGCTGGTGAAGGGACAAGCAAGAGGCAGAGCCCGCTCCACACATTCTTTAGAACCTCAAGAATCTTTCCATTTCAAGATGGGAAGAAGACCCCCACACACATGCAATGGCAGTCCAAAACATATCATGATGATGAATCTGCCTAACCTTGCTATCATGTGATACCTCTATATGATGTCTCAAGCCAATCTATCCCTATAAAGTTTTCAAGTCTGGCTTCCCTGCTATATGGTTTACACCTTCAGACTCACCTATGCATGATTAATATTCCCCCTCCCCCAGAATACAGTCTCATAAGATAAAACATTACTATGGCCCTCGCATCATGCAAGGGGATGCTTTTTGATTTCACTTACCTCATCAGTCGTGGTGTTCAGCATCGGCAAAGTACTCGCGGACATGACTCTGCACGGTCAGTTGTTCTCAGAAGAAAGGTTGTTCCCAAACCTCAGGGAAGCAACATGCACTGTATAAAAGATGCTGCAACCCTATCAAGACAGGCTACAGCAGTGTGCTGGCAAACAAAACCACAACTGTTTATCTTTGGTCTGTGAGGTGGTGTAGTGTCCCTCCACCTCTTCCGGCTGATCTTTGCGAACCACTATGAAGACAATTCCACATATCACTGATGCATCTCTTAGTTATCACTGATGCTTTGGCAGAAAGGCTGACTTCTTTCTGGCTGAGTGGGATATATGGTCCAAAGTCCTAGATGACAATTCCAGAATGGAGATCAACCTTTTGGCTTCAAATATGAGAGAAAAGTGTGGGGCCTTTTTACCCCTACGTGTTTACTGAATATCTTTCTTGTTCTCTGGTTAGGAAGAATTGTCTGAATTTTCCTTTCATTCCTCTGATCCATATTTTAGCCATATTATGACAAAAGGGTGAGTAAAGACGTAATAATATTGGTGTTCATCCATGCTACGGAATCAAAGTTTTTTGCTTCTTATAGCCACACCAACTGTTACTTCCTGCATGTACCATTTTTTACATCCTTAGAATCAAAGTGGTGCTCTTCAAAATTGCTACGAAGAGCCTTTAGATCTCCAGAACAGTTCCAAACTAATGGCCTTCACCGTTAAAAGAGACTGGAGGTTGTGTTCAGGCCTTTTATGGTACTGATAAAGACAGAGCCCTTTTATCATCAGAACTCAAGGGGCATCAGTGCGCTTGCTAATACCTCTGTGAGTTGCATCTGCTAAGCAGTCCTATGGAATGTTATCTAAAGATAATACTTAAAGACCATTTGACAGAGTGGTCTTTAAGCTGTAGACCTGCTACGCAAAGGCCCTTACCCCATTTCCATTTAAGTATTTGGGGGAACTACTGCTTGGAGTCATCTACTGCAAGAAGAGGTATGTAGACTGTCACTTGCAGACAGAAAGATGCATTAAGTAATTCGTTGAGATACACAATCAACAGCAAAACCTGCTTCGTGCCTTACTTTACCCTTCCACTAACTAGCTTGAATCCTTTAACACCATGTACCTTTGGGATTTTGCAGTTATAAGGTGCTCTATACAATATGTCCTCATAACTGTTGCATGATGGAAAGTGGGGCTTGAGCTCACCCCTACAGACACTGCAAAGATTAGAAAAAAAATTTATATATATTTTATATGTGTATATATATATGTGTGTGTGTGTGTATATATATTTGGTATTAGGATATACATGAAACCATATATAAACCACACTTCAGCCAAAAGAAAACCCCCAAATACTGGAGACTACTTTATCAAGCACAAACCTTTGGAGCAGAGTTATTTGCACTTTTATGCATAATGATATTGTTGTTTACAAAAGAGCACACAGAGCCATAAACAAGGGAATAGTATTCCCCTTCTCTCCCGTCATTGCCTCTTTGGCATTAATTATTCAATTCCCAGTGTTTATAGTTTGGCACCTTTATTATGCTCTGCATAGTAACTCCAACTGCAAAGGTCTTTATGGGGAAGCTATTCCTGCCAAATGGTAACTGCCATCCGAATAGCCCTTCGTAAACAAGTCACCGGTTTGCTGTTTAGCTCCCAGAACTGCCTCCCTGCACGATCAGATGAAAATGACTGCCAGTGCAAGGGAAGCGTCAGGAAAGTAAATCCAGGGTTTGGGAGTGCCCTCTCAGCATCCTTAGTTATTAGCCATCAAAAGAAGCTGCATGTTTAGAACAGGAGTGTCTGTCAATTCCCACAGCGTAACTAACTGAGCCTAGTTTTGCGGGTAAAGACAAAATGTCAGTGGTAATGGGTAGGAATCAAAAAGCGAAACAGTAATTGCTACGTGAAAAGTTCTAAAAATACTATATTTGCGTACCAAAGAGTTGCAAAACACTGCGGCTACAATTTATGTTGGATTTTTACTTCCTTTTTTTGCAAGACATGCCAAGGAAACCTCCATAGCAGATAAAGGTGGAATTTACAGAGAGTTAATGTAACCAAAAAAGCATCTATTTGAACTGAAGATTTTTGACAAAGGCAGCCACAGCACAAGGAAAACAAAGTGCCCTCCATACAAATCCCTGATACACAATATGTTTGTCAAATAAACCATCGTTTTCAGTACTTTTATTTCTAATTTCTCCCCGTGGTTGTTCTCCTTAGGTTTGGATTTCAGAAGATACTTTGTTTAGCACAAACTCAGGTAACTCCTTAAGCCAGCATAACCCATGTAAACAATATTACTGCAAATACATTATTACTTTATCTCATAACCCTTTCCTACTCCCTGATCCTCTCCTCTACACTGGAAACAGCCTTCATCCAAGTAGAAAAAGAAGTTACTCACTGCCTTCATAAAGTTTAATAATGTATTAGTTTATTTATTAAACCCCTTGGAATGATTTCTCTATTCTCAATTCCTTGCTGTCAGTATCAAAACTTGCAATTGTAATAAGTGATAAAGTATAAACTCTGAGTGAAGTTCTTTTCCTAGTTAAGCCACTCACATGTGTATCTCCAATAAACCATCTCCAATGTTTACAATGAGTTAATACTTCAGCCTTAGTATAATTAAGTTAAAATTCAATCAGCAATGAGGCACAAATCCAGTCTTAATTACTTTACTACCTCTTCCTCATTCATTCTAGAGGACAAACCTGGTCTGCAGATGATTAAGACAGTATGCAATGCAGGAAGCTTTGCTGTTGAATCCCTAGTCATTTACTGCAGAAGAAATCCCAAAATAGATTGGCTCATTCAGAATTAAAACCTTGTCTCCTCGTTTACATGGGGAAGGACTACAAAGCAAGGTGAGATCAAAATCTGGGAAGAAATAAAGTGAAAAAATAAGTCAGAAGCAAGACTCAATACATGACATCCACAAAACACCCCAAACAAACAAGCGAATCGGACACAGCTCATAACTTCCTCTGTTCAGAAAAACCCAACTTGTACGTGTAGTTTAACAAATAGTAATGAACCCTATACAGGTTTTCTTTGCTTTGTCTACCACGTCAGCCAGTACCTGATGTTGGCTAATAAAGAGATTTTCCAAACTCCCGGATATGTAAATCAGTTCTAATACATAATATGACTTCATAATGCAGCCAGAATCAAAATAGGCTCAAAAAAATCCCTGCTGGAACAGGAACTTCGATTTGAGCACTCCTGAAAGATATTCCAGCACCATCCTCACTCCATATAAAGGGTAAGTATGAATAAATCTAGCGAACACCCTATCGTCTGCTCAACTCCAAGTCAAAAATCACTGACGTACACCTCTGATGTGCTATAAATCCAGGATGATAGAGAGATGAGGCGGCTGTGTTAGTAACAAATGCAGTAATTAATATAAAAGCAGAAAGACATCATGGTTTTGGCCGAGCGAATGCTGCTTAAGGTTGTGAGCAACTACTGTGTAATTGCTCATTCTTTATTTTCTGAGCACCCAACTTGACAGCTTGGATCTGATAAGCAGAGCCAAGTGCCCGCTGAAGTTAATGGGGTATGTATGCTAAATATATAAGTACTCTCCTCTGTTAAGTGTTCTTATTCATTGTACCCTTGTGGTACCAAATTGGACATCCAAATTTAGTACTTCTGACCTCTATTTTAAGGTTTTGATCATTAAGTTGGCACTGTCTAGATGGGGTCCTGGAAGAGGCAAGAGTCTATACAAGGAGAAAAAGAGATCATTTTATTAAATATATTACCTCAGTGCGTGCAAAAGGCAGCAATTCTTTGTGCTTGACTTACGAACTATTATTTCTTGATACAGTCTTCATGATTTCATATGGAAAATACATCACTGATGCAGAAGTTGCTAGAGGTAAAACCAAAGGTTTGAGTGATTCAGTAAGGAAAATAATCTTATCAGAGCAGGTTTGGAAATACATATGTTAACTGCTCAATTCTGCTAAAACAAGGTAACAGCAGCAAAATGCTTAATACTCCCGACACTGGTATTATCAATTTGCCATTATAACACTTAATGTTTCTAAAGGTATACAAATTCAGAAAGACAGAAATACATCTATTTATTATTGCAGTATCAATGTTATGTTTACTACCAAGAAAGAAATGGATGGGAGGAAGGAAAAAATCAGAATAAGGTAAACAGGTCAGTGACTGGTAAGAGTCTGGGACCACGGAACACAAAGCTCTGTCTGCAGCAACTGAACATCTACAATCTTCTAGTAACACGTAACATAGTATCAACAGAGAAATAAGTATATTTAAGGCACATTTTAAATTCTGTTACTGTATGAAGGGTGTGGTGGTGCATTTCTTCCCCTCCCAGTTCCTGGACTGCTCTATGGCCTTAGAGATTCCCGCCAAACCTCAGCCATTGTGCAGCGAGTTTGGTGGTTAAGCGTCCCTTGATCATATCAAACATTTGCATTGCTAAGGTGGGGAACCAGCGGTACCAACGCACTAGAGTTCCGTTGCCTGGTTACAGTGGGGGATGAGAATGGAACACTTAATCATCCCCTGACAACCCTGAACTTCAATGTAACCCGGGCAGATCGGTACCAGCATTACTAAAATTCTGGGAATTCCAGTGACCACCTACCTGGATCATGGCCAGGATGGAAATTTATTTATGCTTAAAGCCAACCCTCTCATGAACCTATAAACTGCCGTTCCAAGAAAACCCCACTGAGCTCTTTGGGACTGCAGTGGGTTGTGCCCAGCATCTTCCCCTGAACACCCAGGTTTGTGAAATCAGAGAACTGTTGATGCAACTTGGGCTGGAAACCTCCCTGTGGCTTAACTCTTAGCCCGTTGAGAGATGCACTGGCATCCTCTGTGAATATTTTCATTAACCCAAGGGGAAATTTTAACAGGGACCTTTATGTCTGTATCAGTCTGTGTGAGTGTTTGCCTACAACTTTATGTCAATAACTTTGTTAAGTCTTTGATTAAGTTACTGTGCAGATTTATTGACAGTTGTTTTGCTGGGGAATTATATAATCTAATTGTGTGATATATCCAAACAGTGTTAATGAACTTTGAACTGCTGCTGTTCCAAATTGCTGCTATCCCAAAATTTTGCACACAGCACAAAACCCAACACACTATGATTGATCCCTTTCCCTAATTCCTTAGGCATAAACCGTTGACCAGGTCTGTGACCAGGAGTAGATTCAGCCACCCCTAGACTTCTCTTCTGAGGAGTTTAGAAAACAAGGGAGTCCATTCTGAACCTCGTGACCCAACAGGAGGAGACTCCCTTACCCTTTCCTTGACTTATCCTTTCCCCTAACTCATTAGGCATAAACCGCTGCCCAGGTCTGGGACTAGGAGTGGATTCAGCTGGCTGTAGACTTCTCTTTGGGAAGTTTAAAAAGCAAAGGGGTCCACTCTGAACGTCATGACCCAACAGGAGGAACTCCCTTGTCCCTTTTGCCTTACTCTAGATCAGTTTTAGGCTTTTGTTATAGTCTCCCCGGGAGCCTTCCGAGTTCAATGTGCACCCCAGTGTTGACAAAGACAGATAGCTGGTTACTTATGGTTACTGCAGTAACACTTCCTCCTTCTCTGAACCTGTAACACCTATACTCCAGAGAACCCAAACAATTTCTTTCAGAACATGCTCTCTTAGCTTTTTGATATTCTACAAAACATAACGTGAAACCAGATACTTGCAGTTTGCTCCACGGACTGGAGAAATTTCATTTTTATATTCATTTAATATCAGATCACTTTTTATTCACACCAGGTTCAGTTACACATGCAAATAAAGATGTTTATTCACAATATCTGAAACAGATAAGTTTATAAAGGCATAAATGGGGGAAATTTTTTTTAAATTACTCTTCTGAAGTGAAGCATGAAAAGTTTTGGGTTTATCCTGTCAAGATATCTTGCGTAGACCTTCACCATATTCATCTTGCCAAATGACTGTGTTCTTTCACAGAGTTATACCTCAGATTGCATGCTTTATGGAGAATCTCCACATTTAGACCACCACTACAGCAATGCTGCTGCATTCACCACAAGCTGGCAGCCAGGAGCCTTCTCTAGGAATTGCAGTTACTTTTTCTTTCCTTTGAAGTCATGTCACCGGGTCACCATCATCTCCTTGGTTTCTTCTTCATATTACTTGGTGGTTTGTGATAAGACTTGCTGGCCCCAGCTTTGCTCAGATGTTTTTTAAGACCTACTTTCCTAAGTTTCCAGTGTACATTTGTAAAACAGAAGTTTCAGCAATTTCACTCAATCTGTGATATACATGTATCAGTTATATACTGAACCAGTGACTGGTTATCAAGCCACTTAAAAGATAATTTAGAGAAATGACCAACTTTCACTAAACCTTAAGGAAATTGTCGGAATAGGATGTATGAAAAAATGAAGATGTAGAGAGAGATGCATACAGAAAGAGCAACGTGCAGCGGGAAAGCACAACGTGAAATTCCAGTCTTTTTTTCTTTACTGTACTTTTGAGTACAAATTGGGAAACTCTTCAAAGTCACAGCTGTTTCCAAAAAAAGAAAAAACAAACAAAAAATCCCATAAAAAAGCAGCTGAAAGAGACAGGTACTCTAATATTACCACGTTTTCTGTAGCGTGTTGAGTATAATTATGTAATTCCAAGTGAAATTCAACATACCTGTTATAATTTTATAATTCTTTAAGAGACGCTTTATGAGATGATGTATTTCTATCTATTTAGTATTTTATGTTAAATCATCACCATAATTACTTGTTAACAACTGGTGATAGAGGCTTCTTAGCTAAGCTTTCACACCTCTGTTGCCGAGACTAGTTAGCAGATCCAGCCAAGACAAAACTTCATTTTTAAGTAGTTGCATTCATAGAAATGCACTTTTGTAACGGTCGAAACTGGGCAAGTCAAAGTAACTTCACATCAAATCACTTTATCTTGTTACTTGGCCTCAGTTGTCCATAGCAGCAGTTCAATTGCATCAGAAGCACACTGAGTTACAAACTTATAGTATGTAACTACGAAGGGCTGCCAGCAGCAGTGTAACAGCTACTTTGCTGTGACAGAGTTGCATAGGAATGAAAAATAAAAATAAAAAAGACATGAGATTTCCAAAGGAGACATTAACTGTAACAGCTTATTTACTTTGTTGATTGGCACCATCCATTTCCAAGACCGTACCAGCACTATAGAAGTACAAACTCCGAAGACTACAAAGAGCTCCACTATTTCAAATCAAAAAACAATCAACTGGTTTCTTTATATACTGCCATATGTCCACCAAAATATTTCTTGACTAAATCTGTTCAATTAGAAAAAAAAAGAAAATCAGTTGATTAACTGATGAAAACAACTTGGACCAAAAAAATCAAGTACTTGCTTAAGCACTATTTCTCTCTCTAAACACTGTCCGAATCTAAAGCATAGCATTACTTCCAAATCAGTGTTGTTAATGCTTTTGTCCTGCTTCTACTCCCAAAGGTAAGATGCAAGTTGTTATGACCAGTGACACGACTAAGAAGCAGAAATCTAAGACTGCCACTGGGAATTTGACAACAAATGTCAGTCTCACCAGATCGTATCTTTACTCAGCCCTCTTAGAAATGACATATGTTAAAAAACTCACAACAAACCACCCTGCTTCATCCCCATCCCACCTGAAAAGCCTGGATCCCTCTTGGACAGCCTCGACTAATCTTTCTCAATCACAGCAGACAACCACCGACTCACAACCGAACACCAGAACTGGGGGAGCTTTGTCCAGAAAGATGCCAGGATCCCAAGCGTATAGCAGGCAAGCACTTCGCTGAACGGATGCAACCCGTGTCCCTCAGCCCCGGACAGCCTTCCTGTGATGGCTGCACAGGGGGGCCAACTGAAGCGTCATGTGAAGCACCTCTCCTGAGACAGACAGCAAAACGGAGCCCAGAGCCAAGTCGAATGTGCACTAAGCCACAAATACGCGTCAAAGTGCTTTTTTAAAAATGCAAATACACGTAACAGAGATTAGATTCCTTAAAACGTGAGGGCTGTGTTGGGGCCAGGCCGTGCCCGCGCCCCAGCGGAGCGATGCCCACCGAAGGCCTCTTCTCGGGGTTTCGGCCAGGGGTGGCTGCCCGCCTCTCCTGAAGCCGGGGCCTCGCCGGCAGCCCGCTACGAGCCCGCTGCACGCCAGGCACCGGCTCCCCGCGCTGCCCGGCCCGCCAGCCCCCGCTACGGGAACGGCGACAGCCACTGGGACCGCGGCCGGCCCAGGGGGAGCTCGAGGCGCCTGCCCGCAGCCTCCGGGGAAGACGTACCGGCTGGGCAGAGCCCGCGGCAGTTCCTCCGGGCCTGCGGCACCGCCTGAGCCCCCAAGGCCGGCACCACCCCAGACCCGTCGCCCTCGGAGCCGCCACCTCCCCAGAAACGAAGCGGGCGGAGCCAAACAGCCACCGCCGCCGCGCCTTTGCAGCGTCTCACCCCGGCCCCGCCGCGGGGGCGGCGCAGCAGGACACCCGGCTACCCTCAGTCGCCGCCGCCCCGAACCGGCTCCGGGCGCGGAGCCGCCCCTTTGGGCGTCACGGCCCCGGGGGCAGCCATTTTGCGGCCCGCGGCCCGGATGACATGTTACGCGTCGTGCGTGGCTCCGCCTCCCCGCGCCTGCGCCCCGCGCCCCGTGGTGGCCGAGCCGGGGCAGCCTGCTCAGCGCCGCGGCGGCGGCGGCGGCCGGAGACAAAGCGACCGGCTAATGAATGGGACGGTCCCGCCCGGCTCTTCCTTTTAACTCTTTCGGGTCCGGCCGGGCGGCGGCCATCTCTGGCTTCTCCTGCGGCGGCCGTCCGGGGAGGTGAGTGGCACCGTTCCGGCACCGGGAGGGGGCCGGGCAGGGCGGTCCGCTTCTCTCTTCCCTGGTCCCCGTGGCCCCCTCACCCCACCCCCTCCCCCGCCGGGGTTTGCCTCAGCGGCGCCGGTGCCTGCGCGGCCGCGGCCCCGCGTCCCGGGCCCGGCGGCGCGTCCCGTCCCGCCTGGGAGCGCCCGCAGGACAGCGCCGCCAGGCCGGGGAGGGGGCGTGTGGCGGCGGGGCGGCGCAGGAAGCCGGGACTAGGCCCGCGGTGCTGGCTCCATTGTCTGCGAGGCCCCGGGAGGGGCCCTGGCCGGCCCGGTGGGCGGGGGTCGCCGGTCCCCAGGGGCTCGGTGCCGTCCCGGACCGCCCGGGCAGGCTGTGCCCGGGCAGGGGTGCCCGCCGAGCCGCTGGCCGCGCCCCGAGCCCGCCTGGCATTGTGCGCGGCGTGGGCCGGGCCGGCGGGACCCGCCGAGGCTCCGCGCCCGCTCCCACCTGGCGGGGCCGGGAGGCCGCGAAGGGAGCGGGGACCATGTGGCCGCTGCCGTCCCGCGCTGGGATGGCCCGGCCAGCCCCGGGGGCGGACAACCCCCCGTCGCGGGCGGTCGCGGCTCCGCGCGGGGCTTACGGTGAGGGCCGGGGCTGCGCGGAGACCGGCGGCCGAGCGGGCTCCTCGGGGACGGGCTGGTAGGGCGCTTTGGCAGAAAAGCGCAGGAAATCCTAAAAAACCGTAGTAAATACTAAAAGATCGTTTTCCCCCCCGAGAACGCGGGACACGAGGGGGGCCGGCGCCCGCCAGTGGCTCCGGTCGCGGCGTAAACACGGCATCTCGTCCTGTGTGGGATGAAGTTCCCAGCCCCTCTTGGGCAGAGTCTCTGGAGAGAGGCGCATATGGAAAAAAACTGCGGAATTGAACTTTCACATACTGCTTCTCTCGGTTTCTTCTTGGGACGCCGTAATTTTGCTTAAAAACGTCTTCTGTAACTTCTAGATCGGCACTGAGACGGCCGCTGATGGTAGGGACTGCCTGTGTTACAATGCTTGCTGGATTTCAGAGGGTGTCCATACGCTTAAAGTTCTCTGCTGCACGTGCATTCTTCTGAAAGTGTGAAAACGTTTATTAATGCAACAAAAGGTAAAAAGCCTCTTTTGCATTAATGGTGCTTGTAATTATCGTTGCTAAGTTCAGTGGTGTTTGCCTTTCAGCGCAGACAAAAGTTCTCTTCCCCCAGTCCTTTCTCCCTGGTGCTTATGTGTTAGAAGCAGTCGCGTCTTGTTCTGGGGGGAGGGTATCTCTGGGAGTTTTCAATAATTTAGCATGAGCAGTCGGGCTGATCCTATAACACCAGGCAGAGCAAGTCTTTCAAGACCCTGTAACATAAACATACTTCACAGCCTTTCCTTACGTGTTGTTTGTGTGGACCACTGTGTATGTGCGCACGTGTTCCGCTTGTCTAGAGAGCGAAAGCAGTTCTTTAGAAGAGAAGGTTATCATCCTCAGTAATGCAACGTTTCACTTAGAGCGCAGGCGTGCACGCTTGGGAGGATGTTCCTGAAGTACATCCTGGGGTAGTGAGGTCTGGAAGACTTTTATCAACTGTCCCCTGCTGCTGCTAGAAAGCCTGTATTTGTACAAGTACTAGGCAGGGGTATCCTAGTTGTTATTTACTGTGGATGTTGGTTTTGTGGAGAAAAAAAATTTGCATGTCTTAATTGTGTATTGAAAGCGGTGGAAATTCTTTTGTGGACTCTTAGAAATTTGAGTCTGCTAGGTGTAAGATCAACAGGTGGGGTGCTGAATATACAGCTGATGTCCATCTACATTGGTACTTAGTGTTGTTAGTGTTTTCCGACTTTAACAGATGTTGAATTTATTCCCTAGAAGTTCTTCAGAGCAGACAAAGATAAGAATTGATTGAGAAGTGAAATATCCAAACTAAGCACCTCAGAGAAAAGTTTCCTAAACTTCTGTACTTTTGAATAACTGTCCCTCTTTTACTGTTACTCTGTATAAAGCAAAATTGTGACAAGTACAGCATCCTCAGTGATAACGTGAAAGGCAAAATATATAATAGCTAGGCAGGTGACGAGCTTAGAGTAACATTTACTGTCTTTGTGCTACCTTGTCTGCTACGGCCTCTCTCTTTGGTGTTTCCACCTATTGTGGCTCATTCTAAACCTAGACTGCAAACGTCCTGAGCTGGAATTGTGTTTGCAGAACAGCTAGTGTCATGGGGTCACGGGTATTTAGTGCAGAGCGGGTCTACTTCAGTACACATAATACATCACTAAGGCTTTAACAGGTCCTTTGGAAATAAAGGAGGGGAACTGAATTTCACATGTTTATTTAGAATTGTCTGTGTAAAGTAAAATATTCTCCTCTCAAAGATTCTTAAGAGCTAGGTATTGCAGAAGTCCTGGAAAACTCTTTAAGTCATAGGGAATAGTTCCTGGTTTATGTGGCCTTTGAGCATGTTGCATCTTTTTTTTTTTTTTCTCCCCTTTTTCTTGGCATATGCTCTGTTTAATTTTTAGAACCCTAGATACCATAACTTAGAGACTTTTTTGTGGCTCTGAGAAAGTTTGAATTAAGGAATACAGATGATGTATCTCCCAACACCTTGCTGCCTTTTACCACCATTCACAGTGAAGACTGAGAGGATTTTCTAAATCCTGTCTTTTGAGGCTCGCTTTTAACTTGTAGGAGTTCTCATCTTCAAAACGAGCATGTTGAGCTATGCAGTTGGCACGGTAATGTACAGTTAAAGTAATCAGCTTTATGCAGATGGGTGTGATACATGTATATTGGTTTGGGTTTAGATAGAACATTGATAGTTTAGTCAGGGATTTTGCACAGTGTAGACCACAGTGTTTAACTCATCATCATGACTGACATTTTTTACTGAAGTAGGGGAAAATCTAGGTGTTTTAGTAGTATCATCATAAGTTGATGTAATTTACATAATGTTATCTGTTCTAGTGTACACCTTCGAAACAGGCTTCACAAAAAGATGTCCTCTTGCATGTGGCAGATGTGCATTGTTTTCTGTACAACTTTGGCTGCTTATTTTGCATTTGCCACTGGCATCATCAGTATCTGCCAATTCACAGCTATGGCATCGTTTCATTTTGACCCATTAATGAAAATGTTGAGTAGTTTCTGTGACCTAAAGATAGATTTCACTTGAAAGCTAGAGTTTAAAGTTCACACAACACAAAGTAAGAACTAAAGCTTTTTTTGTCTTTATTTCTTCCCCCACCCCCCGGAGGAACTTTTAGTCTAAATTAGTGTGGTACATAGTTTAACCATGGTAGTATTGCTTTGGTGGTACCTTGTTTGTTTGGGTTTTTTTTTTATGATTACACAGCATAATATGATGGTCTGTTAAAGCAACAACAGAGAAATAGCTTGAATTTTCAGGTCTTTATTTTCATTCAAGTGTGGTAATTCGGAACAAATTGTGAGGGCTTTTTTTTCTTGTAATATGGATCAAAGTGTTGGAAAGTGAAATATCAGTCTTTCCTATAACCTGTGTAAGACTAGTTTTCAGTGGATGTTGACATAAGAAATATTAGGATAGTCCCATAATCTTTATTTAAACTTGCAACCTGTGTGCTCTGATTAGCCATTACTGCACACTTGCCTCCCTTCCATCTCTGACCGTTTTCCCTTCCGCCTTTGCTTTGTAATGACATGTAGGGTTGGATGACCCCTCTTTGAAGGTTTAGGAGGTTACTAGTTCACTGTTACAGCTGTCTGAAAGCTTGTTGGATTTTTTTTTTTGAGTCATGGCTGCTAGTTTACATTCACTAGTGTCATACAGATATATTTCTCGCTTGGTGTGTGAGAGTAATTTTTTCACGGAGTGCTCAGATTTTCTGTACATAAAAAACCAATCCTATTTTCAGCCAGAATTTTCAATCTGTTGTCTACTGAAATGCAGAACTGGCTTTTGTATAACAGCTGTGATATATTTTGACAATACTCTTCTTCTATTCTTTACAAAATGTATGGGAAAAGGTACTTATTACTATTAATGTATTTGTCTCATAAGACAATGATAAAGAATTTGTACCAATTTTGCCCCAAATAGGTGAATTTAATTAGCATTTCAGTATTTATGCTGCTTACCTGTTGCTGTAATGCTGTATGCTATTTTCTGAATCATTGTTTCCCTCTAAAGAAAATAATCTCAGATCCAGCTAAAGTGACTTTTTCTTTGTTCTTTCTCTCGCTACAATAAACAATCAAGAAAACCCAAACATTAATTTGAATTTAATGAAACATTTGCTCCAGCGTTAAACTATTTTATAGTCACACTTGACAAATGAAAGTATAGGAAAATGGGAATGGAAGGGTTGTGGGGGTTTGGTGTTTTTTTTTAAATATTGGGGAAGATAAAGGTGCGTTATTTGTACTCTGTCTTGCCTGTAGTCTGATGGCTCTGGCACTTGCAAGGAATGTGGGAGAGCCAGGTTCACTTCCCTGTTTTGCCCGAGGAACTGAATCCACGTCTCAGGATCCCAAGTTCCTTACCTGCTCCTGCTGAGCACCCTGCCTTGGGTGGGTCTGTGTCTCCTTGCCTGACACCTTCCTCTTTATATACGTTATTTTAACGTTCGCTGTAGTAGAGACAGCTGAAGTGTCTAATCTTAACAGTCAAACTAGCCAGCTGCACAGCTCTGTAGATGCTTGCACTTGCTTAGTAGGCACTGTGGAAGAATTTTAAAGTGAAAATGTGAGTATCGGAAGTTGCATATAATTCATTCCATAATGAAAAGTACTCCAGCAATCAGGACTTTCCATGTCAGAGGTGTTCTTCGAAAGGAAGTGTGTGTATATATGTGTGTGTGTACATATCAATCACCATCTCACAGTCTGAATAAGAGCGGTAAACACTGCTGTGGGGAGAACACTTTGCTGTTTTAACCCTTGTTGATGCTTCACCCACATGAAGTTTAGAAAAGGGACAAAGCACCATCCTGACCACTGAGCATTGCAGAGTCCAGCATTTGCTACATTCAGATTTGGAGTTTATTTTCTGGGTTTTCTAAGATGGCAAAAAGATTTATTGTTTATTAGTTTTGTTTGTTTGTTGGTTTTAGTGTACTAGAGTGGTGAAACAGTTGGGGCCTCTGTACAATGACATTCCTGTCAGTGGGTCTGAAGTTGCAAAACTCCAAAAATATGCCCTGTGATAGACTGTTGTGGTCTGTGTTGTTGCTAAGTCAAAATATATGACTTAATATGCTCCACTTGCAATCATTCCTTCTCATGCATGGGGAATGATAATCTTGTGTTGATCTTATACTATTGCATGTTGATTAATACGCATGCTAGGTGCAGTGTGTAAGCAGTATGTTTAGCCCATGAAGAGAAGGTGTAACAAGCTGCCAGATGAATCTTGTAAAGCATTGAAAGATGTCAGCAGACTCCTTTGAAGTCTTGCATGTAGCGTAGACTTGGTTTCATTCATCGTGAGATGTAGTCATCCCTAAGTATAAAATAAAATGGAGCAGCACCAGGACAAGTAAAACAAATTGCCTTTTAAATCTTTTTAGTAATCATCCGGGGGTAGGGTGAGGGGGTGGTATTTTGACTTTTTCCTCTGGACCCCTAGTGCATGTAAGTGCAACTCCTGGAGTTGTTACCTGAAGAGAAACTTGAAACACGTTGACTTGCCACTGTGCCAGTTAACATGGCTAAAAAAATTTATTAAAAGGAATTACTTTCTTCTTTTCCTTAGATACAACCATCATCATTAAATTTGAGCAACAAGCATTTAACCTGAAATGAAGCCGCCTGCGTGCAGTGGAACAGATGTGTAAGTTTTGTGTGCGTGTGTTCGGGTTTTGTTATTGTTATTTTTGTTTTGCTTTGTTTTTCTCAGTAAACTGGTGGGCGTCTTGTTTGGTTTGGGTCGCGTATCATTGTTGTTATTAATTTAGAGTAAGCCAGTGGATAAAGGTAATGAATATTTATATGCCTGAGACTTAAAAATTAGGTTTGGAAGCCTAGATATCTTTACAGTCTTACAGTAATAGTGACTAGTTTATGATTTGTGAGGCACCTCTTACTCTGTGGTAACAGCTGACATATATACATCCTTACCCTGCAGTCTATTTCTTAAAAAAGGGGAAGTAATTTCCATGCTACGTTCATCCTATATTCAAATTACACTCATTCAGATTTTCATGTCCTCATTGATAAAGTAAATTTTAATAATTTCTTCTGGGGTTTTTGTCTGAAACATTTTTTTTCTTTATTGATTCAGTTTGAACTATTGAGTATAGATTTTTCGAAAGCCTGAGATTCCTGACTAAGATGCAATAGGAAAAAAATGTTTATATGCAGATCAGCATCTATATGTAGATCAACAATGAAAGTTACTCTTGTATAGTGTTTCAGAGCTTTCTGGTTTTTTTTGGTTTTGGTTGTTTTTTTTTTTTCCCTTCCCTGATGCTCTAAATAAAATAGTTCAACTTTTAAGCTGCCTATATTATTGGTTAACATGCATGTTAGCAACAGATGGACAAAACATTTAAGATGGGCAAAATGTTGAGTTAGGAAATCTTTGTGGAGTCATAGAACAGTTTGGGCTGGAAGGTACCTTTAAAGGTCATCCAGTCTAACCTCCCTGCAATGAGCAGGGACATCTTAAAGTAGATCAGCTTGCTCAGAACCCCATCCAACCTGACCTTGGAAGTTTCCAAGGGTGAGGCATCTACCACCTCTCTGGGCAACCTGTGCCGGTGTTTCACCACCCCCGTCATAAAAATGTCTTCCTTGGATCTAGCCTAACTCTACCCTCTTTTAGTTCAGAACCATTAGCCCTTTTCTTGTCACTACAGGCCTTGGTAAAAAGTCTCTGTCTTTCTTATAAGCCACCTTTAAGTACTGAAAGGCCACAATAAGATCTCCCCAGAGCCTTCTCTTCTCCATGCTGAACAATCCCAACTCTCTCAGCCCTTCCTCAGAAGACTCTGGCCTCCACAGGAAAAGAAGAATCTGAATCACATTTTTATTTATTGAAGGAAAGTTTTCCTAGGTGACACATACAGAAGCTGTGGGGGATTTTGTTACATACTAAATCTACTTGTGGATCATTCTTCATCAGGAGTCTAAGCAAAAATGAACTACTCGTGCTTTCCAAGTCTGTAACATAGCCAAAGAGCAGCAAAGAGTAGTTGTTTGCAGCAGCCTTTCGAGTCAGTTCTAGACCCCTGTAAAGAAATTCAGTAAAATGTTGCTTTTCCCAGGATATCCAGAAGTTCACTCTCATATACTTAATGCTAAATATTAATATACTCATCTAGGGGCACTTTATTCTTTGCACCATTTCATTACATGATGTCAAGCACTGTAGCATTTTATAGTTCTACCTATAGTGTATTTCTAATGTGGCTCTCAAGGTTAAAAGCCTTCAATGAAAATACCCACTTTAGTACTACCTGTCTAGGGAAAATGAGTATCTGGTTTTAGGATCTTCAAAAACTATTTCTTGAATTATAATCTCAGATGAAATATCTGTTAACTTCAAGTTCAGTTGTTCTGGTAGATAATAAAATCTGTAAGTGGCTAGTGTTAAAGAAATTAAAGGCCACTATGAGCTCCAACAGAAAAGCATATACATTTTATCACCTGTGTTTTGTCATGCTCATGCGCTTCATTGAAATTCAGGTTGTAAGCACACTGGAGTAGAGAGCTTAGATAATTTTGGTCAGCCTAAGAAAGCATTTATAGAACATGTTTGAAGTTCCTTGTGATGATTTTTCTTTAACTATTTTAAGGTTTTATAGAACACAGTCATTTTTACATGTTTATTTTGGGAAATATGAAATATGAATAATATAGCAAATAGATAATATTTTAAGTGATTTAATACCACCTCCTGCTGGGGTATTTTTTTCCTAAGTGGCATGGTAGTTGAAGACTGTCTTTGTTTTCCGTCTGTGTTTCAGTGTATCAGTATGCAAGGTGTGATGTATTCACCAGTACAGATTTCACCATGCAGTGTATTATGAACAAGTTATTGCATACTAGCTGCTGGAATTGAATGCTGTGGCCCAGAGAGCTAGCATTTTGCAAATGTTCCTTCTGTGCATGATGCTCTCTTCATTTGTGATCAAGGCGGAGGTCTTTTGGTAGTACGGGTACTTACACAGAGCTGAAGAGTCTCCTCAGAACAAAGATAGGAATATTTTCCTGTCCAGGTGTTAACATCTCACTTAAAATTTTAATTTTAGGTAGGTCAGAAATGTTATGGGTCTACTGTAGCATCCACTGTCAGAATTAGTTGTCTAGTGCATATGCTGTGCATTAGCTTGTAGATCTCGTAGCAGTTTAGATCTTTGAAGAAAATCTATTTCCTGATTAAAGAGATCTAGTAGTGCTAGACGTGCCATGAGGAGGTGGGAGAGGAAAGAGCAGTGTGGAAACTGCTGCCTGTTCATAACTCCCACCCAACTACTGGCTTCCAGCTCTTGAGAGCTTTTCTTCATTAAGATTTGGG
This sequence comes from Rhynochetos jubatus, assembly GCA_027574665.1. Lineage (NCBI taxonomy): Eukaryota > Metazoa > Chordata > Aves > Eurypygiformes > Rhynochetidae > Rhynochetos > Rhynochetos jubatus. The sequence goes on from CM050652.1 coordinate 19,856,114, forward strand.
ACCGCAAATCCTTGCTAAAATGTGGCACAGATAATGACAGTTGTATCATATTTTCTATTTTTACTCTGTGGGTCTCTTCCTTTCTTCTGCATTAAAGGTTGAGGCATGATATGCTAATAACTGTGGAGTGTATCTACAGCCAAGGAAGAAAAAAAAAGCCAAGACAACAGGATAATACAACATGAGAGGTTTTCACTTTGTGACTTGCATTAGTAGCCACTAAAATAGCCAGCTTTCAGGGAGCCAGACAGTGTGCAGACGATGCTGTTGGCAGCATCTTTGCATTTGACACAGGGCAACAGGAGGAATTGAGGTTCTGATCTTCTTTTCCTTTCCCAGTGATTTTGAGTTTTCTTCTGTGGCTTACTGTGCAGTGGGGAGATCATAATCTGTTTGACAGGAAATAGTGATGCTCATAAAGAACAGGGAGCTTCCTGATCCTTCTCCTTTCTCTAAATGTTTTTATTTATTTCCCTTTTCTATACCTCACAAAACATGAGGTTTATGAAAATAATTATTATGACTTCTGTATAATATCAGAAACTAAGTGAATGGGAACACCATGGGAACATCTTTACCTGCTCTTGTACTAAAAGGTCTTGGATTCTGCTCTGAACAAAACATCCATGTAACTTTATTCTATAAAACTTATTTAAATTACAGGTTGCATTGCATGAATTAAAGCTCACAAACTGCACTGCTTAGCATATGTACTACAAAAAGCTTTATTCTCACTTAAAATTCTTATTGTATTTTTCATCAACTCTTCAAGCAGAACTATATTTGCTCAGATTAAAGCCTGTGTGTACAGCGGTAGGGTGGTTCTCCTATAAACCACTTCTGGGAGAAGACTGAGCTATTTGTTCGCCAGGGACAGGAGTGTCCTTTTGGCTTTCCTGCTAATGCTCAGTGTGGTGCTAGTGGAAACAGTGTTGGCTTTCCTGGCTTGGTTGTCCCTCTCAGATGGGTCTCTGCTGCAGAGCCTCACCTTGCCTTGAAGAAGGCAAAGAGAATATGTCCCCATAAGAACTTAAGTGGGGAAAGACCCCTTGTGATGTGGGCTAGGGACAAGGTGGTTGACAAGTGAATAGGGAGATTTGTATACTCATTTGTCTCACCTTCCCTGTTTTATGAATAGGAATGTTTGTTTGGAGAGGGACAAAGCTGAGGTCATTGCTTTTTACACTGGCGTATCAAGTGAAAATGTCATATGCTACTGATGAACGTACAGTTTACTTAGAAAATACCAAATGACAAGAAAATACTTGCAAGTTCACCCTTATCATGCACATGATTGATTATGTCTGCATGTGATACAGAAGCTTGGCTTTAAAGTTACCTGGTTGGTTTTGTTCCAGTTGTTGTGCTCAATGGCAAGATGAAACTGACTGTTTCTGAACTCATTACCTTGGATGGTATTGTGAATATTATTTTCTGTTATATTTAGCGTAGTAAAGAGATGATCTTTTCCTTGCTTTAAGTAAAATCTAACTCCATCTCTTCAAATTATTACATGAGGAAGAATATACCTGGTACAGAGAAGAAACAGATTTCTTTGAAGAGTGACTTGCAATTGAGTGTATCTTCTGACTTGAAATAAAGTTTTGTGACAAAAGAATGATTAAGCTTAGCGGTAAAAAAATCCCTACAAAGTATTTGAACTACTGTTTATCCTCTTGAAAATATTTTTCTGTCTTTTCAGGGACTGTGAAATTTCTTTCTAACCTGCCTTCATGTGCGCAAGCATTCCAGGGTACAAGCACACAATAAAAGCATAGTACTGAGCCATGTTACACAATAGATGAATACGATGTATGTAAATCATGGAAAACCTCTCCATAGCACAAGTGAAATGGTCTGAGTTCATGTAAATAACTGGCATCAGTATGAACACAGAACTGGATTAATGGGTAGCTGTAAAGGGTTTTTAAAACAGACATTTACAGACTTGGTCTGGTTAGTGTCAAAATCAATACTAATATATGATAGTCTTAGCAGTTCAATAGATATTGTGCAATTTTTTTTAAATTTTAGAAAAACTGTAGGTCAAAGAGGTTAATACATTACATTCTGTAAAGGACCCTGTTTACATTTTGTGGTTTTCTCTTTATAATTACATGGATGTTTTGAGCAAGAGTTCCAAGAACTTTTGCTGTACACAAGATGTGGCGTGCCTCTCCTAACTGATTTTTCATTCTTCATCATCCTCCCTATTCAGCTTTGTAACCCTCAGCTTTCTCCTTTACAGGTGTCTCATTTTTAACGGTTAGAAATCATCCTTAACGTATGTAAGGTTTCACTCATACTGAATTTAAAGAGAGACGTAAAAACCAACCAACCAAACTCCCACCAAAAGCCCCACAAAACCAAAGGTGCCTGTTTTCTAGTATATTGCAAGCTAGGAAGGTGGCCTGGTCAGGAGAAGAATCTCCTGTCCTAACCCTATCCCATTTATTTTGTCAGCTGTGGACTGCACAGGAGGAGGAATAGAAGAGTGTAATGCCCTAGGGAGAGGAGTTGATCACTTGGGGAAAAGAAGTGTCAGAGGAGTTTTGCTTTGTGTCTTCTGATGCTTTCCTGAAGGCAGGTTGCTGTTCTTTAGCAACAAAACATAAATGTTTGCCTTTCATTCTTTCAGAACTTACCTGTTGTTACTCTATTTTTGGTTGTGTGTTGTTTCCTGTTCCATGATAATACTGATGTGTCTTCCCTACTCTGTTCTTATCTTTGTCTTCTTCATTCTACCCTCACGTTGTGTTCCTGCATCCTTTGTTCATCTCCCCTCAGCCCCAAACTGTACAGCGTGAGGTACTAAAAGCAGCTTTGCTATCCTGCAGTGAAAATGCCATAAGCCAAAAAATACATGCCTCAGCTGTTCGTCTATTTTTTTCTTAAGAAAACCACCTTATCTCTTGTGACACTAAGAATAGTCCCATCTTAGCATATAGTATTTGTTTGTTAAAAAATGAAAATGGTAACAATATCAAAATAAGAGTCTAATCACTTGTAGCTTTCACTTGGAGCAATGTTCAACTGATGTATAAGATTTAGGAAAATCCTTCTGAAATTAAATTATTGCTGAAAACATCAGCATTTTAACCAGTGACAGACAGCTCTGACGTTTGTTGGGTGTGAACAATAGCATAGAAACAGATCCTGCAAGTATTGCTTCTGTAGTACCATGCCAGACAGTGAGAAAGAACACCTCTAAACTTAAGAGACGGTTTGGATCCTAGACAAATGTTGATGTAATTTACTTACTGTGGCAGATTTTTATAAGCAAGCTGGAACAAAATGATTAGCATGTGTATCAACCTGCTTCCCCTCCCCGCCCCCCCCCTTTCCTAGAGCGTGCTGGCATGGAACCTTAGCAAAGGGCGTGTGAAGGAAGATAGCCCCGTTTGAGGTCTGATGGTATTTTTATTGCACTAAGAAAAAAAAAAAATAGCAGCAATTAAAGGCTTATCAGGTGCTTGTAGGTGTGAGTAGTGCTACTATTTGTGATGATAACATAATATTATGTATGGTGATATATGCAACACAGTGATTTTTTTTTTTTAATATAAAACTTGGGAGTGACATTGTTTTGGCTGAGGTGATACTGGGTTTAACTTTGCGGTTTTGTTTTATTCTAAAGATAAATGCTGTTTCAAATCATGTGGAATGACAATTCCTGTGCTGTGGGCTCCGTAGTGGTTTAACTGTGCTGCTTAAACCTAGGTGGTGGAGGGTGATGCTTCAAATAGATACATGCTTAATAAATTGTCAAATAAATCATGAAGTCTGATTTCTCCAGAAATAAATTTGAGTTTTAACTCCCTGTCCTGTATCAGACACCTGCTTTATTCTTAAACACGCTGTGCCGTTAGTCTGTATCACTGAGGTCTGATGAAACCTTGGGGTACTGAACATGTTTAGCAAACCTGCTTGGGTGCTAAACAGGAATGCCACAGCTAAACAACAGCCAGATGTGAATAATATGCATGCTAACACAAACACCTTTGTTGATATCAGACTTTAAATATTATGCATTTTGTATGTATTATTTTTGAAAAGCAAGTTTTGTTTCACTCTTTTTAAAAAGTTTTATGGTTGAAGATAAACTGGTGTATGAACTGAATTAAGAACCACATCCTCTTTTAAAAAAATCATTAGTTTTGTGTGGTGGGTTGACCTTGGCTGGATGCCAGGTGCCCCCCATCAAAGCTGCTCTATCACTCCCCTCCTCAGCTGGGCGGGGGGGGGGGGGGGGGAGAAAATACGATGAAAGGCTTGAGGCTCGAGATAAGGGCAGGGAGAGATCACTCCCCAGTTACCATCACTGGCAACATCACTGACAACAGACTCTGCTTGGGGAAAAAAAAAAAGAATTTAATTTATTACCAATCAAATCAGAGTAAAGGAGAACTAAAATAAAATCTTAAAACACCTTACCCCCATCCCTCCTTTCTTCCTGTGCTCAATATCTTTCATGCTTTTATCTACCTCCTCTCTTTCCCTGCTCCCGCCCCAGCAGCACAGGAAAATGGGGAATGGGGGTTGTGGTCAGTTCATCACACTCTTTCCCTACTCCAGCATGGGGTTCATCCCACAGGTGATAGTTCTCCACAGACTTCTCCAACATGAGTTCTTCCCATGGGCTGCAGTTCTTCACGAACTGCTCCAGTGTGGGTCCCTCCTAATGGGGTGCAGTCCTTCAGGAGCAGCCTGCTCCAGCCTGGGTCTCCACGGGGTCACAAGTCCTGCCAGGAGCCTGCTCCAGCGTGGGCTTCCCACAGCGTCACAGCCTCCTTTGGGCACCCATCTGCTCTGGTGTGGGGTCCTTCATGGATCTCTGCTCCATTATTAACCTCCATGGCTGCAGGGGCACAGCTGGCCTCACCATGGGCTGCACCACAGGCTGCAGAGGAATCTCTGCTCCCTGTCTGGAGCACCTCCTCCCCTTCCTTCCCCACCGACCTGGGTGTCTGCAGAGTTGCTGCCCTCACATAATGCACTCTCCGCTGCAAACTCTCCCCTCTCAAGTTTTTTCCCTTAAGTCTGTTATCCCAGAGGCACTATTATTGATGGGCTCGGCCTTGGCTAGTGGTGGTTCCAAGCCCCCCATGTAGCCCCCCTGCTACCAAAACCTTGTCACGCAAACCCAGTAAATTTTGAAAATGAAGTCTTACTTGCTTTGCATCTGCAATTTCAAAGTATTTTTGTAAATTATGGCAATCTAGAAATCATCCTGCTTTAATCGTACTGTAGTTTTGATGTTGTCCTGAATTGTTTTCACTCCTGTTACACATGAGGGTAAGAGCCGGTGTAGCTTTGTGCAAGAGGAGCTGGTGTGCACGCTTTCTTACATTCACCATGAGGCAGATGATTTAGGGTTTGAGATGGAGATATTTGTACGAAGCTAGGGCTTTTAGTTCTTAAATCTTTCCAGAGATCTCAAGTACTACTGAAAATGATCAGTAAACAGAGCACCATAGGGGTGTTTTTTGATGTTTACAGCAGCAGGAGGGGTAAACAGATGTGCCAAATAAACTGGCTTTTAAAAGAGTAAGAAGCTAAGTGTGAGTTTGAAGAGTTAGTGCAACCTTAGATGTTTCCTGTGTGCTGGTTAGATTTTAAGTTGACACTGTCCCTTTAACAATAATCTAAGACTAAACTGTCATTTCTGGGCTGTGCTGTTGATTGTTATCTTGCTGCATTGTTAATTTAGTGGTGGTGGGGAAAATAGAAGACACAGGAGTCCAGAGACCACTAACCCAAAAAAAACCCCCTTGGCACTAGCAGGTCTAATTTACTGCTTAATATAAAATAGTCTGCGTTCACAGTAAAATTATTTGATGTTTTGAGGGACAGGAGGCAAGGGGGGAATATTTACATTAATCTTTCTAACTTCTCAGTCTCTACTTTAGCTCAATTTCTGCATTTGTAATTAGGGTTGAGTACCCTGAGTCTGATGATCGTTATGCCTACAACACTCGGCTTTCCACTCCTCATTTTTGACTCTGCCTGGGATGACTGCTTTAGGCTCCAGCTTACACCAAGCATTGACTTTTTAAGCAACGTGAAGAGGCATGAATGATCTTTATACCTGGATAAACTGGAGGTCTCTGTGTCATGTCAGGACAAGTAGCATGAGCTCACATACCTTTCTTGGAGGGCTCTCATTTTTCCTGCCTTGTCTCCCAAGCCTCTGAGCATGCACCTTTGTCCCATCGCTTTCCAAAGCACGTCTTCATTTCTCTCCTTATGAGTTAATCTGAATATGTTACTTTCTCATAGTCTTTTTTTCATGGCATCTCTTCAGAGATGAGGCTGTTGAGGCCATCAGCTGCCCTGCCATGATGCTGCCCCACTTCTTCCTGCAGCTGAAGCCCAGCAGTCACAGTATCCTCAGAAGCTGCCTGGGTCCTGCCTCTCAGCCTGTTGTATCTCCTGTGTGTGGCATCCTGTTTGGTTGGCCACACATCCGTGAAAAGCTCCAGCCTTGGAGGAGATAATCCACCCCTTTTTTCTTGTGGTGTCTTTTCTCTTTCTTTCCTTCCCACCATCAGTCCTAGTCTGAGAGCTGAAATGGTCTTTTCTTGTTTACACAAACATATAAAGCTGTTCATGAGTGTTCCCTGTGTGTAAACTAGGATTTTTCTAAGTGTTTGTTTCATTCCAAAATAGAACTTTCAAAATAATTATGAAGGACGCTTTTTTTTAATTCCACAACTGTTTCAGGAGTACTTAGGGAGCCTTAGTGAAAGTAAGACCTTGATGGATAAACCATAGTAAGATGATCTTGTAAAACAGTGGCACAATAGATGGAACAAAAACAAAAGTTGAAAGCTAAAATGTTACAGCTCTCCTGATTGGGAGGGGGCCATGGAGGGAGAAATGTAGACTTCTGCAAGACCAGTAGTTTGTGACAGAACAAGAGCTAAACCTAGATACTATTTCTCAGCCAATATTTGGAAGTCTTGTATTTTTATTACTTCATACATCACTTAAATGTAAGCGGGGTAAATTGCATAGTAAATAATTGAAATTTTAAATATAAATACTTTCAGTTTCTAACATCAGTTTTTTTCTCTCCAGTAAAAGTAGAGCACTTATAAAAGTAATAGCCTAGGTCTTCTACCCCCATCTTCTCTGTGCGTGATCTTTTTGGGGTTTTTTATTGACTTGGATATGATTTTCAGTATGATGTTTCCCCTTCCATGAACAATACACTTTTCCAATTTTCTTTAAACTTTTTTTCTGCTAAGTACAAAGTTTATAGGAAACTTCAGCTCTTTTATAGAAGACTAATAAAAATGTATAATATGACTTGTCCTAATTGTTATATTCTGTTCCAGTATACGGTTAGGGTGAAGACTATTCCTGTCAACAAGGAGCAATGTACAGTATTGGTGATGCTGTTTTCCACACTTTACCCTTGTGTCCAGATGGAGCGTTTGGGGTCATGAACATGAGAGGTTATTTTTGCAAGTTGGAGAGGATACCTCTGTAAAACCACAAGTTACCTGTTAATGTAAGGTTAATGCCAGCTTTCAGGTGGCTGGAAAAGTAATGGAATAGTAAGGTGGCTTTACCTTCCTCTTCTTTTTTTCTCTGCCAGCAGTCCTTTCCAAATCATACCTCCCGTGGGGTCCAAAACACATTGTGCCTGTTATTAAGCCTAACTCTCAGTACCTTGTTCCTAATTACACTGTTGTATCCAGTAGCTGATGCTCGTAAGTCTGGGCAAACTCCTGTGAGCTTCAGTGAGACTTGAGCGTAGGATCCACCTCGTTTCAGGGTGTGACTAACACACTAATTTTGCAGTCTTTTCTAATACCACATTCTAATTACTCAGTATCTTGCAAACTTCTTCATTTCTTTGTGGGTGAGCTACTACTGATATTTTTATCATAGGAAATTTATATTTAAAAATGTCACAGTTGTTAGTTTTCTTTATTCAAGAGGTTTGTAACTTTGAAAAGCGTTAAAGTTGACCTAGACTATGTAGTTATAAAAATATTTCTTCATGTTTGTTACAGGTTTTTGAATGTGTGTTTTGTTTTCAGGTTTTTTTGTTTGTTTTTGTGTGTGTTTTGGGTGCTTTTAGCAAATATTCCTTAATTAGCATAGTACCTGCCATTGAAGTGGAAGCTAATAATAATTTCATAAAATATTGCCTCCTTATTGCTTTTACTGCTTGCTTTTAGGGATTTTCTTTTTACTTTATGTTCTTAGTGGTGTCTGTATATTTCAAAAAAATAAGATTAGCGCTGTTTATTTTAAAACTGACATCCATTTGTGCAAATTATTTTAATGTTCTCAAAATCTGTCATCACTTCTGATTTTTTTTTGGTCAGACTAGTAAATAGTTTTGCTTTCACTCTGTCGTCACATTTTGTATCTCCCTTGAAACAACTACCTTTGCATTTTGCAGGAGTGTGTGTTTGTATATACACTACATGCACTTGTATAATTTACTTTTTTGTTTTAAACTACTTACCCTAGACCATTGTTTGCACTAAGATTCTGTAATATAATCAAATCCATTGTTATTGCCCCACTACTCTACTACCTAAAATCTAAAATTGTTCAAAGCGTGCAGGCCACCCTGCTTTACAAACAACGAAACTGCTCATGGTTCAGTGTTCTTGTGTGCTTTCCATACTCCTCTGTATGTTAATATATGTCTCTGCAATGCCAAGACACCAGTGTTTCTCTGCTTTTCCCCCTCTTCCTTCAGCAGTGATTTCTTCTGGCCATGGCAATCTGCTGTGGTACTCTTTGGATCAGTGACATTCTCTTGACATTTCTTGTCAACCACCGTGTGCTTTCAGTAATCCCATTTTGAATGGAAAATCCTATAAAATGTTTCTGCGGGCTTCTTGACGCAGCAAACCACTGTCTACAGCCGCTCAGGAGCTAATAGTCTAGAGTTGCACATTTGAGTAGATAATTGTTCTTTAGGTCCATTTATTTTCTTTGAAGATTTTTGTTGCAAGGTGACTCTTAATTCTCTGTTTCGCTGCTTGTCTGTATCTAGTTGAGGAGATTTCAAAGGCATAAATAATTTTAATTTTGAGCTCACTGCCTGTAGCCTTTTGTACCTTTGAAAACATTTTCCTTCTCCTTGAATATCCTGTTAGTTTAGCAGTAATCCTTAACTTCGTGTAGCTTGTGTCCAAGGGTAAATAAACTATGTAAAGGTGGTCATAACCAAATTCATACTTTGTTCTAGGTTACTGTAGAATTTTAAAATAGGATAATGTGTTTCATTTATTTTTATAACAGACTGTTGCTTCCACAGAGTTGTCATGGGAGGGGGGAGATGAAAAACATATCTATATTTCTGACCTTGAGCATTTTGTGGACTGTATTCTAGAGGGAACTTGGGTTGAACCAGGAAGGGTGTTTGAAGGGGGCAAACTTGACTCAACTTTACACTATGATGTACTAATACTAAAAGTAATAGGGATCACGCTTTTATGTTTGAAAGGAAATGGAAAAAAATACAAGCAGGTCTTCAGAGGGGCATCCCACTTTGAGGATTTCCCAGGAAGTGTTCTAGAAGCCCTAACCAATGTCCTCTAAGAATCTCAGCAATTCTGCATTCCTAGAAGGCAGCAGCAATGCCCAGAAAAATATGCACCGTGTAACCTGACCTGTAACAGCCATAAAGTGAACAAGATGTAATTAATGTTTTATTGCCCTAAACTCGGTTGTAAATATACTAAAATATAGTGTAACTGGCCACTGTTTATAAGCAGTTTGTAACACTGATAATAGCATAACCCTCCTAACGGCATGAAAGCATTTTCTATCACAGCTAAGCCTAAGTGTATAAATAATGTGTAGCTGCAAAGAGAGACCTATGTTTAATTGCACAGACAAAAACCTGTGAATCGGCAATTCAAGTAGTAAAATCTGCAAGCAAAACCAGAGGATGTAGAATAAGGATGAAGGATTTCTGGTGGATCCAGAACAGTATCTGGTCCTAAAGAAAATAAATAACGTCAGGAGCAGATGAGGTTGTTTCCCCACACCTTTTTTTGGGGGAGGAGATTATGAACATTAAAAACACACAGCGACAGCAAGGAGAAATAGGGAAGAAATAAGTCTACCACCGCAGTTCCTGCTTCAGAGGCCAAACTCACCTATTCACCTCAACTTCAGCAGTGAAGACCATCAAGGACCATAGCCACAAGTATTTAACAACATGGCATCAGCTCAGTGGTATTGTGTACTCAAACCTAATTTAGGATAAGATTATTAGGTCCTAACTGCTTGAATATGTGTTGATAGTGGCTGATAATGGTTAAGAAATTAGCCATTGGCAGTGTGTATTAATGAATGTCAATCTAGTTAAGTGTTGTTATGAAGTTTGCAACTGGCCTTATTTATCAGGTTTCCAAATCTTCCCATCACAGCTACCTTTGTGCTTAGCTGTGTTAAGTGGTAACTGCTTATCAGAACAGGGACAAATAAAGCATCTCCATGGATTTTTCTGTTCAAAGCCTAGAATTGTTTTATGCATAGTTAAGAAATTACCGCTGTTGCAGGCTAGAGATGCGATTACCTGTTTTGAGGCAAAGAAATTGTGCACAACTTCATCAGAACCCGATGCCAATGGATGCATGCATGTATTTAGTGCGAATCTAGCTAGGAATCCCTAATGAACTTACTGTAACTTGGCACTTACATGCATAATTTATGTGGTGTAAGCTCTGCATGGAGTCACTTGCTTGTGAGCCTTTCTATTCTGCGATCCTAAGTCACAACAGTTAATTATACATTCTTGCTTTTCCTGTTTGCTGTACAAGCTCCAGATTCACAGATTAGATCAAAATAAAGGTGAAAAAGTCCTGTTAAATTGATTTCTATTTAAAATATTGACTATTGTCCCAGTTCATGTAGAATCATAGGATGGTTAGGGTTGGACAGAACCTTAAAAGTCATATAGTTCCAACCCCCCTGCCTTGGGGTTCCATATCATTCAATTTTGTACTGAGGGATGTAAATTTAGTCTCTGCTGCCAGAGTTGTTCCTAGATGTGAGTTCACAAAACTGGCAAGTAGTGTAGTGTAGGTTTTTCTTTTTCAAGTGTCTCCCTTTGTTAGAACTGATGTTCTTCATGCTCAACCCTTGTATCTTTTGTTGTCTGAAAATGTGTGGTTTTTTTTTTTTTCTTCTCTGAGAAAGCAGAGCACAAATATTAAAAATTTCAGAGAAAGAAAACCGGACCTACTGCCTTCATCTTTGCAAGTTCCGACTGCTCCATCTCCCTTGTCTTAAAATAGCTGCAAAATTTAGAATTCTGATAGAAATGTAGTAAAAAGAAAAAAATGGCTGACATGCAGATGGCTTGTTCAGGATTTTGGAGGATTGGTGGAGCAGTCTGGGTTTTGAGCTTCTTGTTACTTCTGATTTGTATGCAGCTACACTTCAAACACTCTTTTTACTGGAATTGTTGGTGGAGGAAGTCTTTACCCGTGAGGGAATAACCCGTGGGTACTTGAGGAACTTGAGCTGACAGTGCTGCACTAGGCAACGTTGCCTGAGCAACTGTGTGTATCTTTGCTTCTGAGGGATGTCACACTTCTGGGATATCTCAGTGTATGGATACCGAGTGTTATGGCATGAGTATCACCGTGTGAGACGGGTCAGAGGGACACAGAGAGTTCAGTATGACTGAACGCTGGACATCCTTACAGAAGTTTGGAAATCCAAAAAGACAAAAAACCCCCCACAGAACATTTAGTGCATGTTTTCAGTTCACCTTTGCTAGAGTCTGATTTTTCATTTATTTATTTATTTCTAGGTGGTGCAAAAGAATAGCAGTTGCCCAGTCAAGAAATGCAGAATGGCTTCCTTCAACAAGAAAATAGAACATTCATTTTTTAGGATCATGTCTACAACATGAAGCATTTTAACAGTAGCTGTCTTTGAGAACATTCATCTAAAACCTGAAATGTCCTGATCCTGGAGAAAAAATGAGATTCCATTAATTATAACTTTTGAACGCATTTTAATGACTTCATATTTGCTTATGCACAACACGGATACGGAATTCACAAACCAGAGATTATTTTAACACATATGCACATTTGTGTTTGTGCATTCAGTATACAAGATACGTCATTTTAATCAATTTTTAAATCATCTTTTAAATTATCTCTATTTATTAATAAATGAAGACTTGGCAAGAAGAATTTGTCATCCATGGACAAGAGTAAAGCAGGTTGCTTTACCAGAATGGATGGTAGCTTTGTATTGAGTAAAATCAATAACTTAAAAGTAGAGCAAGAGGAAGACAGCATTAACTGTACTCTAGAAAGAATGGATATTAAGGCAGAACAAGATGATTTCAAACATGTGGACAGCAGTGATGAACAAGAAGACAAAGAAAAGAACTTCATTACCAGTAACCCTGGCAAATACTTATCTACAGAAAATGAAGATGATTATGGATCTCTTTTTTCTCAGTATAGTAGTACGCTGTATGATGTAGCAATGGAAGCTGTGACACAAAGCCTCCTTTCTAGCAGAAACATAAGCTCCAGAAAAAAGTCTCCTGCTTGGAACCATTTTTTTATTTCTCCTAGAGATAGTACTAAAGCAATATGTATGTACTGTATGAAAGAATTCAGCAGGGGTAAAAATGAAAAGGACCTGAGTACGAGTTGTCTTATGAGACATGTGAGGAGAGCCCATCCCACTGTACTAATTCAAGAAAATGGAAGTATGCCAGGTATATCCTCGTTTTCTTCACCTACTTTGTTACTGCCACCTCAGTCCGCAGATGTCGGAGATCTGAGTTCTATGTTATCCCCTATAAAACTGGTCAAGAAAATGGCTTCTAAAATACCATCTCCAGATCGAATAATTGAGGAATCTGTTCCGATTGTTTCCTCCGAAGAAATATCAGATCTCTCACTTTCTGAGAAGTGCAGCAAAGAAGAAGTCATGGTTGGGTCGTCTCCACAGCTACCCAACAACCAGTATGATGACACTGTGGAGAATGTAGCAGAAAAAACTGTTGTAATTCCAAAGAGCACATCAGGTTCCAGAAGGAGATCTGCTGTCTGGAAACACTTTTATTTGTCACCTCTAGATAATTCTAAAGCTGTTTGCATCCACTGCATGAATGAATTCAGTAGAGGAAAAAATGGAAAAGACCTGGGAACGAGTTGTTTAATACGACACATGTGGAGAGCCCATCGTTCCATCGTCCTGCAAGAGAACGGGGGTGGTACCAGCATACCACCTCTCTACACTGCACCTCCAACTCTGTTGCCTTCTTTACTACCCTCAGACAGTGATCTGAATTCTATGTCATCCTCTCCTGGAAAACTGATGAAAGAATCAACATCTGTCTCTTCGTCTCCGGACAGAATCTCTGAGGAGATCCATACTAATCTCTCTTCTGGAGATGCTCTAGTGGAAGACTCAATGCTGTCATCTGATGATATAGGTGAAGTCTCCTTTGTTTCCTCTCCTGAGAAACAGTGTGAGGGATTAGGTCCACTAATCTTTGAACCTACTGCTGTATTCCAGCAAAATAAAAGGATTATGAAAAGGCTTAAATCAGAAGTTTGGCATCACTTTTCACTGTCACCTGCAGACAGTCTAAAAGCAGTATGTAGATACTGCAGTTGTATGATAAGTCGTGGTAAAAAAGGAGATGTGGGCACAAGCTGCTTGATGAGACATTTATATAGACGCCATCCTGATGTAATTAGAAACCAAAAGAGCTTTCTTGATGTGAGTTTGGCAAATTCTCCTTACGCCACTTTGGCTTCTGCAGAATGTTCATCCTCAAAGTTGACTGACTTGCCTACAATGGTCACACGTGATAATCAAATTATATTTCCTGCTAATAGTAAGAAGACCTCAAAACTGTGGAATCACTTTTCTGTTTGTTCTGCAGATTCAACAAAAGTAATATGTATGCACTGTGGACGTACAATAAGTAGGGGTAAAAAGCAAACAAATCTAGGCACGAGTTGCCTTCTAAGACATTTGCAGCGGTTCCATAACAATGTATTGAAAACTGATGTGTCAGAGACAGTATTGTCCTCATCTACGGATAATCACATGCCACTGAGCACAGAATTACTAGGATCTTCAAATTTTGATGAAACCAATGACAAGTTTTGTGACTCTCACCCAGTTGCCAAAAAAATCACAAGTCTTGTAGCTGAAATGATTGCACTTGACCTTCAGCCATATTCTTTTGTAGACAACGTTGGCTTTAACAGGCTGCTTGAATACTTGCAACCTCAGTATTCTTTACCTTCTCCATCTTACTTTTCTAGGACAGCAATTCCAGATATGTACGATAACGTAAAACAAATAATTATTTCACATCTTAAAGAAGCTGAAAGCGGAGTGATCCATTTTACCTCTGGAATATGGATGAGCAACCAAACACGAGAATATCTAACCCTGACAGCTCATTGGGTAACATTTGACTCTTCATTTCGACCACAGTGTGAGGATTACCATTGTTCAGCACTATTAAACGTGTCGCAGATTGATTGTGACTACAATGGAATCAGTATTCAAAAGCAGTTAGAGTACTGGTGGGAAACATGGATTACTTCCATTGGCCTTCAGATCGGGATCACTGTTACTGATAATCAGAGCATAGAAAAAACTTTAAACGAAGGCGATCATTCAAGTGTACAATGTTTTAGTCACACTGTTAATGTCATTGTAAACGAGGCTATTAAAAGCCAGAGGATGGTTCAGAATTTGCTTAGCATCGCAAGAAAGATCTGTGAACGCGTCCATCGGTCAGCCAAAGCAAAAGAGAAGTTAGCTGAGTTACAAAAAGAGTATGAGTTGCCTCAGCATCAGCTAATACAAGATGTTCCGTCGAAGTGGAACACGTCATTTCATATGCTTGAACGTCTTATCGAACAGAAACGAGCAATTGATGAGATGTCAATAGAGTGCAGCTTCCGGGAGCTAATCAGCTGTGATCAGTGGGAAGTCATGCAGTCGGTGTGTCATGCTCTCAAGCCTTTTGAAGCTGCGAGCAGGGAGATGAGTACACACATGTCTACTCTAAGCCAAGTGATTCCAATGATTCATATACTTAATAGGAAAATAGAAATGCTGTTTGAGGAAACAATGGGCATAGATACTATGCTGAAATCTTTGAAAGAAGCTATGGTGAGTAGGTTGTCCTCCACACTTCATGATCCAAGGTACATTTTTGCTACACTTCTGGATCCACGGTATAAAACATCCTTATTTACAGAAGAGGAGGCTGAACAATATAAACAAGACTTAATCAGGGAGCTGGAAATAATGAGTTCTACCTCAGATGATGATAAACCTGTTTCCAATGGATGTGATATAGGTTCACCATCTACAAATTCGTATGGGGAAGATAATCTTTGGTCGCTCATGGGTGACATGAAGAAAACGAAAGACCTGAAAGAGAGAGCAAAGTTACCAGAGGAAATGGTGCTTTCTTACTTGGAGGAAGAAGTGCTTGAGCATAACTGTGATCCTTTAACTTACTGGAACTTTAAGAAGTCATCTTGGCCAGTACTGTCAAAATTGGCTGTCAGGTTCTTGGGGTGTCCACCAAGCATTGTTCCGTCAGAGAGATTGTTCAATACATCCAATGAAAGCAACAACTTTAGTCAGTCAAGGTTAATGATTGAACACTTTGAAAAACTCATCTTTTTGAAAGTGAATCTTCCTTTAATATACTTCCAGTATTGAAACTAATGAACAAACTGCTAGACTAAATCTATTGTTGCTCACTGGATATTAACTGTCTATAACTCGGATTGTTAAATTGCTCCAGTAGGGGCCATGTATGACATCTAATCGGTGACTGTAATTCCAAATTTTAGTTTCAGTTTTTTCAGCTTTCAATATGTCTACATGTGCCTTATTCATAGTACTTCAGGCCAGATACTGTATATATGTTTTTTAAAAGTTCACACTAGGTAGCCTGTCTTGTCAAATTATACAAAACTATGTAGGTTTTAATCCATAATTGTAAATGAACTTTAAAAAGCTCAGTCATTTGTTTTAATAGAATGGCAAAAAAAAAAAAAAAGATGTAAACAGTTCTATTCTGTAGTTTTTTATTCAATTATTATGTAAAAACCATAAACCAGGTACTGTATTTTAGTTGAACATTGCTTTAATTGCAAGAAAACAGCTTTTGTAGTTGTCAAAAAGAAAGCTGTAAATGAAAGATGGGGTTCAAGACTTTTTATCATGTGGTGTTTTTAACTGCAAGCCCTGAAGTACTTAAAGGATTAAGAAGAGTTACTGGGGAAGATGTGTTTACAGGAGACTATTGATTTAGTATCTGAAAATAAATCTTAAATTGGAGATGATACGGAATGTCAGTTACACAACAATCAGTAGTAAAACTTCCCATTCTGGGTTCTCCTGTTCAGGTTTTACACTTTAACTGAACTACAGAAATATTCTGGGTATTTATAAAAACTCTTTGGAAGTCTTATCCAAGTTTGTGAGTTAATGCTTGTTATTTAATGACATGTACAAAAAAAGGCAAGAAATTTACCATGAAGACTGATGTCATTCTAAAGCCTTTTCTAATCTTTAGTGCATCAAAACTCTAAGGTTCCCTCTTGTAAAAATTGAGCCCTTATTCCTAACGTAATTTCAGTTGTGTAGAACAGCCTGTCTTAAAGCTCCTAGTACAGAAATGACTGATCTTCTGATTTTCAGTAATAGCCTTATGAATATGGTGCACTGCTTAGAATGTTATGTAGTAGGGTTGATTCTTAACTGTTGGTGTCCATCAGGCAAATGGGATATAGAACCCTCAGAACTTCAAATAAGATGGAAAAAATAGCCAGCATTTTGATTTGAAAGGAACGTTCTCCATGGTTTTTTAACTCGAGAGATTAATCTTCTCATTTCAGATTTCACTGAATACCTTTTGGGAAACAAGTCATCATTTGCCTATGACCTTTTAGAAAAGTTGTAGCTTTGTTAAAATACTGTACCTATGCCTAATCTAATTTTGCATTTACTATGTTTTAGTGTATTTATAAATGGTGAACTCAGTTTCTGAAATTAAACATTTTATTTGCAATTTTCTAGTGGTAGTCAACACTGCCTTTTATTTTCAGATGGATTTAAGACAAACGTTGAATAAAAATTAATTGGTACAATTATAATCATAAATACACCACAGAAGACGTTATGTGAAGAGGTTGGTTTCCATTTAACTCTTTGGACTTAAACCTGGATTCTGGTTCTTTTCATTTCACTCAAGCTGTTCAACCTCAGGAAAATTTGTTGAATCCTTTCCCAGGTGGGGAGGAATTGATTTCCACATGACATTTCTCTAAACATTTTATGGTTTCAGGTATTTCAGTTGTTATTTCATCCGTTATGTTCACACCTGTACTGTTTAAGTAAATTATTATACAGTGTACTCGGGAAAAACGAATACCGCATTTTGTCTCCAGTAATTTAAAAGACAACTTTTAATTCTATCAACAGTCAGCATTTCTTTGTTCTTCTAGTGTTAAATGGGAACAGCACATGTGTTTTTCTGCTGTAATAAAACAATTTGTTCTAGTTTATGTATAGTTCAAACTAGGTGAGTTTGAAGCAGCTTATTGGGAAACATGTTTAAATGGTTACTGGTTAATTATTATCTCCATTTTTCCCCCTACTTTGTATAACTGTGAGTATAACCTTGACCTTTGTAAAGGAGATGTTTAATCTCTTCAAACCTGAAGAGAGGGAGGTAGAGGATGAAGAAACTTTTTTTTTTTTTTTCAAAAGTGGTAACATTTTCACTTAAGGCTTGGATGTAGATACGGCCTTTGGCTTAAAACATCATACCAGCTGGCAGTGAACAAGCTTTCCTGAAAATCCCAGTTCTCTGGAAACCAGCGGCTCGGCTCCTCTGAAGGCAGCCTTTACTGTAGCTCCTGTGTAACTCTCACGTGAAAGTTGGAGCGATGGCATTTTGTAGCCCCCAATTTGCATCTTATTCATATGGATACTTGCTTGTATAGTCATGCTTTTTCTTAAAACTTCTGAGAGCACGAGAATGAGTCACTCTTTTTAAAAGTAAAATTTTATCAGTTATAGTCTACTTCATTTGTACCTGCCATTTCCTTTTGTTTTTTGAAGGGTTTAGTTCTTGAGACTGCACTGTTTCAGTATGAGCTTGGCTAAGCATTAATAATTCCATTACAATTTTTTTAAAGATAATATGCAGGCCCAAAAAGTTGTAAATCAAAACACATAATTCTTAAGAACTTAAATAAAATAGGAGAGACTGAAAGCACAAAACTGCTGGTTTGGGGATGTAAGCCTCGATCCTTCTGTAGGAGTTACGGGAGCATCTCCATCTTCAGTTCAGGCACTGCCACCTGTGAGAAAAGAGTGACTTCAAAAGAAGGGCTGAAAGCTTTCACTGAAGTATTGAGGTAAGTTACTGAGTGGGTGGGTTGTGTGTTGGGCTTACTTTATCATTTTTAATACAAATTCTTAGTGATTGCTAAGACTTTCATCTTTTTCCAACCCTTCTTGTAGAGAAAACTCTTATTTTTACATTACCCTGTCTCAGAGTGTAATAAAGCGCAAGCTCTGTGAACAGTGGGAGTTTTCATCAAGGCGAGTTTGTGCTGGAACCATCCCTGCAGCAGCAGCCAGTTCCCTCATGCATAATGATACGGTGAACAGTGGTATTTGTTATTTAAACAGTTAATTTCAGTACATCAGCAGCTTCAGAAATAAATGAAGTAAGCAGACTTCTTTCTTTTCCTCAGCATAAAAAGTCGTGTAGATGGTACTAGATCGTAAGCACCTTGCAGCTTTTGCCTCTTTTCAGAGTAGGCAGGTGTGACAACCACTTACACGCTGCGTCAAGAAGTATTTTGTAGTACTAAACGTAGGAGGGGGAGGAAGTGGAGATCTGCAGCTTTTTCAAAGAACTCCAGTCTCGAAGGGTATATAATGGAAAGTATCTATGGAGATCTGTATTACGCTCCAGAAACCTGTGATAATGCTCCCTTCACGCTGCCCCTTTCCATCTGGCCTCTTTCCCTACCTACCAAGAGAAAGTGAAGTAAACCTGCTTGACTGTGGAATCTGGCCAGTGAGCATTCACTAGGAATACTCACAGCTTCTCCTGGCTCCCCAAGAGCAGCTTCTGGATTTACAAAGAACCGAAGTCTCAATCTAGAACAGTTTAAATTCTGCCATAAGGATGTGATTGATTAAATGTAGTTAGAGATGACAAGCTCACAGCAGATATTTATGGTTGCTGAGAGATCCATCCTGTGAAGTAGCATTGTGTTTTGCCGTTGTACAGAGCTGACCATGACAAACTTGCATTTACGTATCTCCAGACACAGGAAAAACAAACCTATACTTGGCAAATAACAGTTTCTAATTACAGATTATTTAGATTTTATGAAGTAAGCATTTTAGTCTTTCCACAGATAATTCGTCCTTCACTTTATTCGTAGCAACAAGAAAGAATGATTCTTTACCTTCTTGGTTTCCTTGCATAAGTGACCCAAAACTGCTTTGTTTCGTAAAAATGAATATGCCAGAGTAAGCACAGTGATGGTTGGGTATGAACTTGTGTTCCACGGGATGGATCAACGCCTAAGCACTTCCTGTCTTTTTTTCCTCCGGTATGAACCAATTCCTTCTTCCGATTCCTTGATTTAAATTGGCAGTTTTGAAGGAAAAGGGGGACTCCATTTCAGACAGCATTTTCACCTTGCACTTGACACCAATCAAGCTGTGGTACGGAACCATTTCATTTAAGACATAGCCGAGGCTAATTATGTAAGCAGCTAACCGAGAAGGCTGTGGCTGAACAGTCTCGCTTACATGGGCGGTAAACTCGGCCTGTGGTTTTGGTCTTCTCTTGCAAATAGAAAGTGAAGTCAGTTGTACAGGAAAGTAGTACTCTGAATACTACGGTACAAGGCAGGCTCGGGGGAGGAGGCAAAGGGATGTTTAAGGATGAGCGCAGGTAACAACGCGAGGAAGGCAGCACTAGGCTCCTGTCCACCTTCCGCTACGCGTGAAAAAGGGCTCTCGCGTGCAGGGAAACGTGTGCATGGAAACAGGTACAGCCAACGAGTGCTTGAATCTTGTATCATCTCTCGAGCTCCTAAGTGTTACTGGAAAGAACTAGAAGTATTCAGGAAAGTAGGAATCATCCTAGAGCAGTCCTGGTAGGAGAGGCAGCACAATCTCAGTCTTGTTTGCCCGAATGTGTACCTGGTCTCAGGAGGGGATAGGTGCAGTGGCTAGGGAGTGAGGAAAAGGGGTGGGATCGGTGTTTCGGTCAGAATGTGTTAGAATCACAGAATCACAGGCTGGTTTGGGTTGGGAGGGACCTTAAAGATGATCCAGTTCCAACCCCCCTGCCATGGGCAGGGACACCCTGCACTAGGCGGTTACATTGCACCCAGGTTGTGTTCTGGTGGCTGGAGTGAAGCATGGCAAAGGGAAGAACCCAGGACACCTGGCTTTTCTCGCTGTTAGCAGATCGGTGTGTTGGATCCAGCACAACCGTTATCCAGATCCACTCGCCTCACATTCGCTCGAGAGAGAACCCAGAGCAAGTACCTGGGGTAGGCATAAGGTGAAACAGTCTGATAGGTTTTTCCCAGCTCTGAACACTATTACTTAAAGACTTTGTGAACTGAAAGTTCTTTGATCTTTGGTTCTTCTAGTTCTTGGTGGGAGAGTGATCTGTTTAACCCTGTTTTGAAGCTGTTTTGACTTTCTGCATCCAAACATGTTCTCTGTCAGTGAGTTCCGCAACTTTTTCCATGCAACTACTTTACGTAGTTTTACAACACAGGCTGTCCCTAATCTCACGCTGGAACACAATGACTATTCACCATCTCTGCGTGAAATGACTTGGTGACATCTTTGTTGCCAAATCACTTGTTCACCTTGCCCTTCCCAGGAGCAGATGTTGCTTGTACGAAACCAAGTCACACTTCAGAAGGCGGCGTGCATGCTGCTGTGCAGCGCTTGACCGTCGGGGAGTTCAGGACATCCTAAGATAAATTTCATCCTATAGCAGCGTTGTATTAAATGACTTGTGTTTACATCTCCACTCTCTTTAAACATGAATGTAACAATTCCCAGGCAGAGCCTACTATCTTCTGTTGTGTTCAGGTTCATTCAACCCTAGATTCTCAGAATACACTCACCCTGCTTCTGCTTTTATTAAGAAATTTTATGCTCTAAGCTCAGGTTGTCTGCAATCAGTCATAAGGAATTTTTTCTTATAAGAACTTGAACAGGGATGAGCAATTTATTGAAGTCCCTTCAAAAATTCCACCAAGTTTTCAGCGTGTCGCTCACTTGCCCCACTCGCGCAGTAATAAGGCCTCACCCTACGTCCCCCAAACGCAGAAGAATTTGTAATATCCGACTTGAAGTTTGTAGATGGGGTGTGAGACTTCTTAATGCCGCCTTACACCCACCCTCTCGTCCACGCAAGTACGCTCAGTGTTAATCCCTGTTAAAGGAGAACACATGCTCTGTTTCTTGTGGAGCTGAAGACAGACAACACAGGACTTGGAGATGAGAAGATTCCTTTAGTTTCTTTAGTTTTAGGCTTTAGTTTCTAGTCCAAGGACTGTGTATTGAAAGAAGCCTTTGGGGGAAAAAATGCAGAAATTGTTTTCCCTGTTTGAGATGCCCCTTCCTATCCTGGGTGTGGGTTACCATAACACTCACCCCATGTCGAGGGCTTACTCAGGCTGTCCTAAGTCCTACAACCATTGCTGGTGCTACGGTGCTGCACGCTCTGCATGGGTCGTGATCTAGCCTTTCTGCTACAAACCCAACCACGCTACAGGTCTTAAAACAAAGCTCTCGTCAAGAACCACATGTGCAGGGCAAGATGCAACAGGACCTAAATAAACTTCCAACGCAGTTCAGATCTGCAATCTGTGCTCTTTCCTGTCTCCTTATATCTATTTTACCTTTCACTAAACAGGCCAGTTTGAGCTGAGAGCTGCTACTGCCACGAGCAGTGAGGCTGTGAGCAGTAGTACATGCTACTACTGCAGCTGAACATCACCGCAGGTCCAACAGGTAGCACCCACACAGCAGAATCGAGGGCCGTGGAAGGACCTAATACAGCATCCAGCAACAGAGTTCCCTGGCAACCAGAGTAAAGGGAGTTAACCCTTTCCTGACTGAAACCAGCACAGTGTGTCAGACATTGAGCAAGATTAAACTCTTCAGAAGCCTAATGTCCACGTATTCTGTGCCACTGGAGAGGCCTGTTAAAGCACAATAGCCCAAGGTCTTCTCTGAAGTTAACAGAAGCAAGATTCTGCAGAGGGATTCTGAGAACCAGGGATTTGCAAAGCTGGAGTAACTCCCAACGTCAGCGGTGCAGACGTTTGTCTACGCTTGGGCAGGACAAAGTTTAGGTTCTTGAGTTGGATTACAGTGGGGGGGAGTTACACAGAGTCAATGATTAAGCTTAACGTGAGGGCCTACATCCTTACTCAAGTCTTCCTTTTTATTGTTCCAAATTCTCAGCTATTTGCACACGTACTTCCTTCTGTCTCATGTGAATCGTTTGATGTTCAGACTGGCTTTGGAGGAAGCTGAATTTTCTTCCAAAGACAAGTCAAACAGATAATACTTGAGTGATTTCAATTTCAAGAGCAGCCAGAGACTGGACCAACAAGTTCTGCAGGGTGCCTTGACAGATCTGCTCGGCTGGAAGAAGCCTGTGCAACAGCAGCTGCCACCCACGGGGGAGCAGGCTCCACCCCACCTGCTCAGGCCCTCTGCTACATAATCTAGATGATAAAAAGAAAACGTGGTCCTAAAATTGAAATGCACATGGGTAAATATAGTTCCTGAATGAAGCACACTTTAACAAAATAAACAAACAAACCGCCAAGCAAAAACCACACCACTAAAAAAACCCTCCAACAAACCACTTTATTCAATACAACTTTTTTACTCAAGTTTTCAGGAATAGTTTTCTGCCCATGATTATTTCAGCACTTTTTTACATTCATGGAGTTTTTGTCATATTACAACTGGCCCTAATGAAAATTCTAACTTATTTTTGTTGCTCAGTTTACCTCTTCATTTGTTCCATTCAGCAACCCAGGCAGCCATCCTTAACAAAATCATCTCCTAAGGAAGAGATTACAGAGCATGCTATTTTATCTGAGTTTACAGAATGCAACACATGGCACGTTAGATTACGCCTTTCCAAAGGGATTACTTCACAAAAAAGGGAAAACAGCACCTATCACCTGCTTAAAGCGTATTCAAGTGAGTACTTCATAGGTACATTTTTGCACTGCAAATGAAGAGTATCACTGCAGCAGCAGAGGGACACACTTTAAAAATTCTTTTTCCTGTGAAATCCAAGTCGCTCTTTATTCGTGAACTGTTGGAATAAAGGTAACCATCCCTTAATACATCTGTTGTGAGACAGTGCTTGTCAAGAGGTTCAACTGCTTTTTAAGCAAATCTTTAATAAGTTTGGTAGCCTACAGGGCACAATTAGGTATTGTGATGAAGCGACAATGAATATGGCTTTCCTATGTTGATAACATCATGAAGTTTCACACAGGCAATCTGACAACTGAGGGGGTTCCAATCCTTCAGATACTTCAAGTAACACATCTTTGCACACACAGATTACATATCAAATTATTGCCGTAGCACAAACCTGTTCCATTATGTATCTTATATAGGACAATTAGGACATACCTGTGCTACGTTATGAAACAGACAGCTACCCAAACCGAGTAGACAGGTTTTACTTAATACCACTGAACTGGTAGGCAGCCTCTCTCAAACGTATCTAACAATACGACTCGGTATTGGAGTATATACTGACTAGGAATGCATTGCAATATGTATGTAAGAAACAGGACGGAGCTAAATACCCATCGGTACAAAGATTTTTCCGTGCCTTTCCACAGAAGCTGAATCTCAGCGCTGGAATGACAGTTTGCTGCTGTCTTAGATCATTCAGTCATCAGCAAAATTACATCAAAAGACTTACTTAAAATTCAGTCAAGATGATAGAGGAAGTTTTTCCAGCAGTACTAATTTGGGTTTCAAGTTTAAAGTAAAAGGAGGTAGCGCAGTGAGGTTCAACCCAATCTTGCTGATGCCGGGTATATTTGCCAGTGGCCTGTGGGTTGTCTTGTAATGGGATATTTGAAGAGGGTTTGTTTCCATCAGTAGGTGTGTGTAAGAGAACATCAACTGGTCCCCTGGTTTAACATCTTCTCGCTTGTCATACCTGTAAAGAATAAAGGCGGCTTGTTGACACTGCTCTCGTTACATATCACACATCACCATTACCGCAAGGGCACGTAGCATCCAACACGAAACACTGAAGGAACTGTAACATTCTCAGTTGTACCTCTTGGTTAAATTAACTGGTACTGGAGGAAGATGGGGTGGGTTTTTTGTTTGCTTGGTCAGGGGTTTTTTTTTCTTTTTTAATTAAAAACAAAAGTTAGGAGGTATTTTAGCAGAAACTTTCCTCTTCTGGTAGTCATACATTAAAGTAGCAGCCTCAGAGAATAACCCTGAGTTCCTTGAACACTGCAGGAAAGAAGGAACAGCCTGGCAATTACAGTATTAACTCAGCACTTGTTATTTCTGGCTTCAGTTCCCTCATGTACTGCATGTTTGGGCAGGTGACTTTGGGGCAGCTTTTATAAACCTGTTTAGGTACCTAAAAATATATGAATTATATAAAAAAAGTAACTAGTGAGTTCCAAAACTATTCAACGTGTACACTTACAGTTATTTCTTTAAAGAAGTTACATTCAGTCTCGCCGTAGAGGGAATTTACAGGATGAGAAAACGAGTGACTTAAGCTTTTGGTGGGGATGTGAAAGACCTAGGTTCAGCCACTCTCCGTCTGATCTAAGCCCAGATCTCTCCGAGCTGTATGAGCCTCTCTAATTTTCTAGAAATCGAGGTAGATCTCCCTCACTGTCTCATGAAGACACTGTTCTACTTCGCAATAGGTAGTTTTATTCATTCACCGAAGAGTCGAGTGCATTTATAGCCCAAGGGTTAGGATGCTTTTATGAAACACAGCAGCCTGAGTCCTTAATCCAACAACTTCAAAGAGGAAGAAGAAGGTAAGTCCACTCTGTAACACTCCGCAGACCACTTTTAAGTGTGCTTCCAAAAGACTTGGATTCAAACCTTTGCTTGCTCTGTATCCCAGAAAAACGTTCCACACTAATGCTGCTGACAGTCCAGAAGACAGAGGTTAAGATGGAGGTCACTTACCGACGGTCTTGGGCATCGAGCTATAAAGAGCATCCATGCTCTGTAACCCAAGAGAAGAGCAGTGCCCAGGCCTTCACCCCTTCTGTTGCCCCCTTCTGTGAACTGTTTTCTACCAACTCCTGGAGCTCCCATTCTAAGGCACCTGATTCCTCCCACGCCTTTCACAAGCAACCTACTCAAGGCTGTGGCTTTTCCTACAGGCATGGACAATGGTAGGGAAGTGGTGCAATCCCAACCCTATGCATTAAATACACCTAGGAGTAAATCCAGGCTGCATCTTTTGCCGTGTGTGTGTTTGCAGGCCTGGCCTCTCATCTGCCTGAATTCTCCGTGAAAAACTGGAAACAATTTATATTTTTACAACACTCCCTGACATTTCAGATATTTAAAGCAAGTGCTCTACAGCAAAGTGAAGGATTTTTGTGGATCGTTAACTAAAGCTTTGGCAACCCAGAAGGCCCCAGGCTGATAGAATCCCGAGATGTCGATAAATACACTACATAATGCAGAATTAGACTTTGCACACTGAACAAGTGCTCTCTGCTAAAAAAAAAAAATCTTGCACGCTAATTCCACCTGCTGTTTCCAAAAAACATCCACTTAGGATGGTACATGGGTCCAAACTGGCAGAAGGAACGGCGTAATTCATAACAACTTCACCAACTACTCATTTTGCATTTTCTTCATCAGCAAATAAAGGGCCTTTCATCTGGCTGCAAGCATTTCTGAACTTTATTATGTTTAAATACTTAAAGCTTACACAGCATATTTATTCCTGGTTCAAAGACAGCGTGCTAATTGAAGACAAGATTGTAACACCTGTTCTGTGTAAGAATCTTCATCAAGCTTCTTTCAATCACCCTTTGAAGAAAAATAATGGATCACTTGCATTTTTCTAGAGGCAAATAGATCTAATCTGAGCATGCCACTGAAAGCTGTTAACTTTAAGACACTTTTATTTATGGATTGTAGTTATCCTGATGCATCAACAGCCTTCAGAGCCACTCCATCCATAAATCTGTTTTCACCTGATGTACACAGTCTATGAAGACGGTAAATTAGTTTTCACCCATCTGAAAGGCTGTCACTTCCTCGGATAAAGAGAAAATGGACAGCTGGTGCCACTAAACTTCGCACTATTATGCTGTCAGACAAAGCGGCAGTCCTGTGTACGATGCTCCGTTGTGGATGTTGCCTAATTCTTTTAATGCGAAGCTTTATGATGAATCAGCCCTCCCCTGAGGCTTTTTTATGATGAGTAAAGATAAAAGTGAGAGAGACAAACTGCTCTGTAGCTGCAACATTATGAAACATCCATCAGTGACAGAGATATTATTTGTTCACTTTCCAATCACACTACAGCCTTGCAAACACAAAACAAAACAGTCCAAACCCCACCACCTCAAAAAGCTGATTGAAATGAAGCACTGTATTTTAAGAGTAGAGTTGTATTCAGATTAGTGTGTGTGTGGTGGTGCATTTCTTCCCCTCCCAGTTCCTGGACTGCTCTATGGCCTTAGAGATTCCCGCCAAACCTCAGCCATTGTGCAGCGAGTTTGGTGGTTAAGCGCCCCTTGATCACATCAAACATTTGCATTGCTAAGGTGGGGAACCAGCGGTACCAACGCACTAGAGTTCCGTTGCCTGGTTACAGTGGGGGATGAGAATGGAACACTTAATCATCCCCGACAGCCCTGAACCTTGACGTAACCCTGGTACCAGCATTACTAAAATTCTGGGAATTCCAGCGACCACCTATCCGGGTTGTGGCCAGGAAAGTCAATCATCTTGTGACTCTATAAACAGTGGTTCCAAGGGAGGGCTTTTAAGCTGTCCTGGAATGCAGTGGGCTGCGCCCAGCATCTCCCCCTCTGAACAGGACCCCTCTCGGAGTTCACAAACTCCAAAGTTTGTGAAATCAGCGGACCTCACAGCTTAGGCAAAAACCTCCTTGAGGCTCAACTCTTCACCCGCTGAGAGATCCCCAGGGGTCAGATGTGAATATTTTCACTGAACTCAAGAGGAAATTTTAGCCTTTGCATATATCTAGTTCTATCTTCGTACCTGCATCTGTCTGTGTGTACATGCAATTGTATATCGACAACTTTACTAAGTCTTTCATTGAATTGATTCATTCTGTTAAGGTTTGCTAGGAAATTATATAACCTAATTGTGTGACACATCTTCATAGTGTTAGTGAACTTTAAATTGCTACTATCCCAGAGTTACACAAAACAGAGAATCACCACGCTGTGATCCCCACACCTAGCACCTTAAACCGTTGATCAAGTCTGGAATACTGGTGGATTCAGCTGTCCCTCAACTTCACTTTGAGGAGTTAGAAAGCAAGGGGGTCCACTCTGAACCTCGTGACTCAACAGGAGGAACTTCCTTACCCTCTTCCCCCAATCCATAATATATCTATCTATCTCACCAAACCACTTCAGATTCAATTTCCCCGACGCTGTGTTAATCCATTTTAACCCAATGTTAATTTGATTTCACCTTTGTATACCTTTCCATGTCGAATAACTAACAGAGTGGACCTTGCCATCGAATTCTGTTAAGTTAGCAACCTGGTCTAGTGGAAGGTGTCCCTGCCCATGGCAGGGGAGTTGGAATTAGATGGTCTTTAAGGTCCCTTCCAACCCAAACTATCCTATGGTTCTATGATAAGTTGTGCTTTTCACAAACTCATATTAAAATAGCTTTTCCCTCCTAATATCTGTGACATTGATCTTTTAAGCAGCCTAAACCACTCTCCTTTGCAGCAGTGTGTACCTAAGTATATTCAAAAACTCAAAGACCGGAACACTTTAGCCACCATGCATGTTCTATCACTTGTACTCTAACAGTTTCATGTCTCTTCCTGACTGTTCATGGCTTAAGACTTTCTCTAGATTGAACACGGAAAAACCAATTTGAAATAAACCTTGAATTGGTAACTATGAGGGCAATTCAGTTTTAAACTGTCCATACCGTCACAATATTATGACAGCACAGAAATAAAATAAAAATCAAGCTTGCTGTTCCTTATAATTATCCCAGAAGCATACCTTTCCCTTCTTCCTCATTACTCCCAAAATACTTTTATCTCTAAACATACCAATAATTAAATCATGTTTGTTCATCTGACCCTGAAGACTGTAACTGGGTAAAAAGAACTCCATGCTCAGAGTACTTTTTAAACCAAGATCTGCTTGTACTGCTTTTGTTCTGTGTAAGTATGAAGCGAGGCTTTGTGTCACTTGCTGCTGAATCATTTTCATTAAGCTGGCATTTTAAATTAGAAACCTACACTTCAGCTGAAGAGGTAGGCCTAAGAATCAGAGAGGTGCCCATTTTCTGGTCTGCATCCCGAAAAGCAAACAATGCCCTCCCACAGATGTCTCCTACTATTCGTTTCAATATTCTGCTCCTTAGAACTGTTTGTACATCACTGCTGGTCCTGCTAACAAAGCACTCAACTGCTTTCTCGTGGCCAACGAGCGTGACTGATAGTCCACAACAGCAGCTTCAATGCCATCCAGGTGAAGGACATTCCACATAAAACCCAGCCGTTGAATATTAATACGCAGATAAGCCTCACATCGCCACGCTTCATTCAAAAGCTAACAAAATGAGAAGATACCCCCACGGTTATACACACTGCTCTGCCCAGAGCAGGAAAGTGTTCATCTACAGCCGTGTTTTACAGGATCTAGCGAGATAGCAAATGTAGCTGAATTAAAGATGTTGGTGTTTCAGTAAACTAACCATTGTTTGCACCGTTTCTGATGCCTTTTAAAGATTCTATGCTATTTAGGCAAACCAGAACCAACTGAAACAATTAAAAAAACGTTGCAGTGCTCTTATTTCTGAAATGGCAGCGCTCCACACATCAAAATTCTCTGCAGAGTCACATTGTTCTGGACCTGGCTTAATAAATACACTATACCAGAAACCATAACTGTGTTGCCTGCCCCTGTGCATACACAAAAAAAGGAAACAAGCAGGCTCCTGTCTTCAGATCAGGATACTGCGTTCATAACGTACCTCCAATCTGAATTGATTTCTAGAAACCGAGAAACTCCCGTCTGTGCTGCAGCCACATCAATATGAACAGAGACATCTACATAAACAAAGAAAACACAATTTCAAAATTCTCCTAAGAACACTCTGATTAATGAATTGACAAAATGGTAACAGGAAAGAGGCATGTAAATAGTGTGAAGGAGTAATGTCCAGTACAATGGAGTAGCAGAACAAAACCCCGCAATTGAAATCACGCGAACGTGCCTTTACGTACCTGCTGTCGAAGGTACCAACTCATGCAACTTCTGAATTGCCACTCCTCCCGGATAATTGAAATGTGAAACATATAAAGATGTTCCTGAGTAAGCAGCATTAACTAGAAGATGCGTTATAACAAAGAATGATCCAAGTTTGTACAGCCAGGATTTCCGGTAGTTATTCAGACTGTTGAGAGGGACAAAATGAGGAAGAACAAACTGTTATTTTTCTTTCATACTGGTCACTGACTATCGTGACAGAACTTTTACAAAAACTCCACTGCCAGATAATAAAGATTAATGCAAACTTTATCACAATCATGTGGATGGAATGCATTTATTATCCATTTCTAAAAGACTAGCTTCCACTAGCATTTAAGCTAGAATATTCTCATTAATAAAGTTAGTAAAAGCTCATTGATAAAGCTAAGAATTTCTGTGTTTAAAAACTTCAGCTATGAACGTATTCACTTTCAAAGAATTCAGAGTTCAACTTCCATTTGTCTACCCAATATACCCAAGTTTAATTACTTAATACAAACTCCATGTTTCATAATCCCCACCTGTATGTTAAACCGTCTCCGAAGGTAAGTGATGCTAACAACATGGTAGTACACTGCAATGTGTCTTTTTCTCTGATGGACAAAATAAACCGAATTGTAACAGGGTAACAGTAACATCAGGGCTCTATTCTTGGCTCTGCCTCAGACTTTCCAATCATTTAACTTTTGTCTCTATTTCCCTCATTAGTTGAACGGGTACAATGATACAGACCTCCTTCCTAAAGCATATGAGGATCTCAAGATGATGCAAATTCCAAGATGGAAAGAAGTGCATGAAAATAATACTAATAGTTTTGCTTTTCTTTTGCATTTTCAGAAAGGAAAAAAAAAAAAGCAAAAATTCAAACTTACATTCGTGAGCACGTTTTAGCAGCCACAATGTTGAAGATGGGGAAAGTATATATGATAAAACGCAGCTCTTTGTGTGGGAGAAACGAATACAAGAAAATAAAGCCCAGTGCTGGCAAAAGTAGTATCCGAGTTCTCTTTTCTGCCATCCCTAAAGGTACAAATACAATGCTGCATCCCAAAGCACGAGGCAGGGCTGAATAGAAATACCACAAGAAGGGGGAGGTCTTCAAGGTGAAAAGGAGAGTTAAGGATGCTTTCACTGCTGACGAGTAAAATAACTTTACAGTGATGCACGTAAACTTTTCAAATATGCAGTATACCTTATGTGTATCACATTCCTCCAGGCATTTGGTTTTCTGCTTTACCCTTTGAGAAACAAAAGCAGTTGCCTAACTGCATTTACATCACCGAACAGAGGCACATCAACTGGTGCTAATGACGGACAACACGAAAAACCAGGGGGAAGGAACCTGGCTTTACATTGGTAGAACACAAAGAAGCAAGGAGGAAAAGTCAGCAGAGGAAAGTTAAGATTAATGGCAAAATCTAAGAAACACACACTGTCTCATAAGCTTCAAATAATAAAACACTA
This sequence comes from Rhynochetos jubatus, assembly GCA_027574665.1. Classification (NCBI taxonomy): domain Eukaryota; kingdom Metazoa; phylum Chordata; class Aves; order Eurypygiformes; family Rhynochetidae; genus Rhynochetos; species Rhynochetos jubatus. The sequence goes on from CM050652.1 coordinate 19,887,178, forward strand.
GATGAAAAGTAGTATTTAACACCATAACTGAGTCTCAGGAATAGGTTACATCAAGTCTTTGCTTTGGCTGGTAGTGTTCAATAGATCTTTTTCCCTGGAAGTTTCAAAGGATACTCCCCAGTTGGAACTTTTGTTCAAAATTGTGTTATACCAGAGCACTTTCCCCTCAGGCCACACAAGTTGCCTCCAAAACAGAGAATCCACAGCAACTGTTAGCCCTAAAAGAATTAGAGAAATACAAATCTGCGTGAATTAAAAGCTAGGGAAAAGAAAACTAGCACATCCAAACAGCACATTTACTGATGAGATCAACATAAACTAGAACATGCATTGTAAGCCTCACTCAAAGCCACAGAAAAGGTTGAATCTGTCTGTCTTGCAGTGGAAATGCAGAGAGAGGCACTTCTTAATAGAAGCACAATAGATAGGAATCGGAGATTCATCCCACTCCAACACCAGGTGTGAAAAGCAGTGTTGTAATTACAGTTTGTTTTAAAAGAATATTAGAGCATTACATTTAATGAATGGTAAAACACCCAGGTTAACCTCAAATGGTAGCAAATTGATTTTTATTGTAAAGCTGGTAAGTTAAGAAAAACAATCTCTAGTATTTATTAGGTGGGCAGGATGAAGGAAGATAAGGGATGAAAGGCAAAAAGACAGAAGAGCAGCAAATCCATTAGCCCCATCTCCTCCACTCAGCTCTGTGAAAACTGCTCTGGTATTTAAGAAATTTGCCCAGAGAGAGAATGGCAGTACCAGTAATCAATTCCCACTGGACCGCCAAATTCTTATGCTTCCAAATGCACATCTTTTATTGTTTCTACTGTCCATGCTGCAGAAGGGACAGCACACGACCAGTGGTCATCATCAGGCACCTGACAGCAGCGCTTTTAATTAGGTAGGCTGGCAGAGATGCTTGTGAGTATTTACATGCATATGCCTGAGCCTTCCATGGATGCGTAGAGACAAGGAGACTTCAACCTCTCTAGCACGGATAATCACATAAGCTATTAAAATTGATGTAATAAAGAAACAGCTGAACTGTGACTCTCCTCACAATCCTCTTGCTCAGTATCCTGGTCTGCCACAGTTATATTTTATCCTGTGATTCAGCTTATCATCATAACAACAGATACTACAGCTGATAATGCACGTGTGGCTACAGCCAGGTACTAAATATACTAAAAGTCAACTTGCACATCTAAGCCTTTTTAAGACCAGGCCATTATACTGTAAGCATCTAAAGGCAGGGGGGTCGCAGTATCTTACTACTGCTCCGTGCACACCTATTCCTTTCACACGGAAATTTTCAAACAAATAAATTCCTTTGTCGTATTACTAGCAAATGGAATTGGACAAAAAAAAAAAAAAAAAAAAAAGGGAAAAAAGGCCCTGTGAGCCAGGTCACCAGAGAAGTCAGTAAAATCTCCAGACTTCTGCTGAGTTTACTGTGTGGCATTTGTTTTCTCCAAGCAAACACTTACCCAACCAAAACATTCCAGCAGGAACAGCATGGGAAAGCACCTTGAAAATGGAGATTCTTTTAGTTAATAACGTCACCAGGAGCATGAGGCCTAAGAATATGCAGAGCTCTGATCTGAAGACTATAATCGCCAAAGCTGAGAACCAAATGAATGGCCTTTGCTTTTGCTGTATCCAAAACGTCAATGCCAGGAGCACTGCAAAAATAAATAAAGCACACCGTCTGTCACACTGAACTGTTTGTTTTCTAAAGGGCAACACCTTCCTCAATGCGAGTGTCTTGTTCCTCTAACTTCTCACCAATCCTCTCTTGGCCTTCTACCATTTCCAGAAACGCTTCCTCTGTTAGAGAAATGCAATTTAGAATAACACACAATTTTCTACTGTTGATGCTCAAGTAATTAAGAAAAGTGTAACTACAGAAGGAACACATGGGAACCCTTCCTAGACAGTATATTTAATAGCTTTTGGGAAAAAAATTCCCAAACCAAACCTTAAGGGAGTACTAAAAGCCTTTCAAACTAAGATTCATAATTATTATTGCTCAGTATCAGCTGAAGAGTTAGTTTATTCTCTTGGCTGAGCATATCCTGTGTTCATGACAACAGCACTCCATTTCAAATATGAAAAACAGACTTCAGACTACCCCTTGGGGAGAAGGAACCATAAAATCCATTTGCATGGTTAGCTGGAGACACCGCATCTCTACAGATGAAGTTGCCTCTACTTTGTGGCAGGTTAAATCACACGATAACATGGACTACCTAGTCAAGTGATCATTATCCTAAGGAAAATGTGTGAAATATTACTAGTAGAAACCCATGAAACAACTTGTATTTTTTAATACCTGCAGAAATGATGAGGAATTTATTACTACACAGTGTTTATTTGACAATTCAACAGCTTTTTGTTTTGGTTCTTACACCAACCTCATGATTTTATTGGTTGAATAACTTGCACTGAAGCATTAAGTGACTCAGCTAGTATCTGTCACATGTGGTTAAGCTTTCCTCTCATCATCTCTGGGGAAAAACTGTCTGTGTAGAGTAAGGTTCTGACTTTGATTTTCCCTCCCCCTTTACTTCAAGTGTACAAACGGTTACGTTTTTAGATAACTCCAGAAAAGGAAGGTGGAGAGGTTGCGATGGGAGTTGCTCTGGTTTATGCATCAGATTTGTGTACTCAAACGTCTAGTTGATCAAAACCATCTGACAAACTCCACATACACTCAGATTCAATAAAACTTGATTCAACAGTCACTATAAGCATATATGGGCAAAAAAAATTTAAAAGGAATCACAGCTGCTTAAGTTTTCTAGTGCATATATTAATTTAGTCTGTCCACACATTTTCTGTGCTTTCACTATTGATATATTTCAGGAGAATTTTTGAATTTTAAAATTATTCCTACGCGAATACTTACCAAAGGGAAGTGCGAACACGTTAGGGAGGGTTCGTGTACAGTAAAACATCAAATGAAACTGAGTCACAGTGATGAGACAGAAGACTGTTGATGTAGTTGCTCCAAACTGCTTTCTAACTTCTTTCTGCAACTTCCATAACGTGTAAATCACACTGAGCCCCAAGCTTCCTCGGACTATTGGAAGAATAAAAATGGGAAGTCAGAGCAGTATCACAGATTCACAGGGTGTTAGGGGTTGGAAGGGACCTCTAGAGATCATCTAGTCCAACCCCCCTGCCAGAGCAGGATCACCTAGAGCAGATCACACAGGAACAAGTCCAGGCAGCTTTGGAAAGTCTCCAGGGAAGGAGACTCCCCCACCTCTCTGGGCAGCCTGTCCCAGTGCTCTGTCACCCTCACAGTGAAGAAGGGTTTCCTCACGTTCAGATTGAACCTTCTGTTTCCCAGTTTATGGCCATTGCCCCCAGTCCTGTCACTGGACACCACTGAGAAGAGCCTGGCCCCATCCTCCCGACACCCACCCTTTAGATATTGATAAGATCCCCCCTCAGCCTCCTCTTCTCCCAGCTGAACAGATCCAGCTCTCTCAGCCTTTCCTCATGTGGAAGGTGCTCCAGGCCCTTCACCATCTCAGTGGCCCTGTGCTGGACCCTCTCCAGTAGCTCCTTGTCCTTCTTGAGCTGAGGAGCCCAGAACTGGACTCAGTACTCCAGGTGAGGCCTCACCAGCGCAGAGCAGAGGGGGAGGATAACTTCCCTTGACCTGCTGGCCACACCCTTCTTAATGCACCCCAGGATGCCATTGGCCTTTTTGGCCGCGAGGGCACGCTGTTGGCTCATGGTCATCCTGTTGTCCACTAGGACTCCAAGGTCCTTTTCCCCAGAGCTGTGGTTCAAGTGAACAGCCTCCAACCTGTACTGATTCCTGTGGTTGTTCTTCCCCAGATGCAGTATCAGACGGATCGCTGATGAACAATCATGTTACATAACATAATGGAAAGAAGTTATGAAGAACAATACTGAATTATCACAATGTAACCCACTTCAAAGAAAAAAAAATGTTCCCCATTCATTTATCTATTTTAACCCACCTTTAACTTGCCTGGTATTTTACACGAAGGTCAATGCTTCTATGCCCAAGTCAAATAGTATTTTCTGAAGCATACACGGAAGTACACAAGAGAGTGTATTCTCTGAAGACACTTGGGTTTTTTATGCTGTCTGACATTTGTTAGCACAGACTTTTTCTGTGCCGTTAGTTACTCCAAAGAGGGGGTGGAACTGCCATGCTGGCTCAGTACCTACGGTTTGCAAATTCCCTCACTAAGGAAAGGAATACCACATTTTAACCACTCATGCGAACACTGAATGTTACAACAATATCACCGATTGGTCCAGGAGTAAAAAGCATTCTGATGATTTAAAGTTCTCATACCTATCAGCTGGGAGTAAAACTTGGACATTCTTAGCACAGAAAGTACATATATAGCTGGGCTGGAAAGAGCAGCAATGAAGATTGGTCCAAGGAACGTTCTTGGGACAACTCCAGGAAATTCATGATGGTCATACTGCAAAAAGGAAAATTTAAGATAGGCAAATCAGAAACAAAGGACAACTGGGATAAATCATATTCACAATGCATTTATCCTACTCCTGCAGCAGGGAACTGCAATCCCAAACAGTGTCCAAGAAAGAACACCTGCTTTCCAACTTACCTTATCCAAGTCCAGTTGGTGATACACCACATCATGGATAGCTTGTAGGTTAAAACTTTCCTCCACTTTTGTAAAAGGACAGACAGTTAAATGAACAAAGGCCACAACAATAATCAGCAGCAGCAGCGGGAACGGCCGCCCACTCGCGCTCCTCTTCTGAGCCATACTGCGTTTGAAATTCACATATATTCTGTTATTATTAAAAAGAAAATGGAAAGACATTAACAACATGGTATGAAGTGTATAAACAGAGAGAGATTGGTAACAGAAGGAAATCATACTACAGTACTGTAAAAGTTTAAACAAATACTAGTAAATTAAACAATCCATCCAATTTTTAATACATTCAACAAAATGCATAGATAGCCAAAACCACATTCAGGCAGCTTTTCAGGATTTATGCCACCATCTGTAAATGTAAAGGTTTTAGTTTTCACCTAAAAAAAAAAATCAGACAACATAGACCCTACTTAAGAAAGTATTTCCCTTTGCATCCCAAACTGCCACCACTGCCAGGAGTGCCAGCTCACTTGCGTCTGCCTCTGGTGGGAGAGACAGCTCTGTAACTTACTCTCACTTTAATCTCACACTGGATTTACACGTGACCTTTACAATACACACTCTTGTTTGCCTAGGACTCTGAATCTAGTGGGAGAGGAACCATGAGGATGAGGAATTGCTGGGAATGGGGTACTTTGATCTTTCGGCTAGGCACGGACTTGGCAACTGCAGGATGAATCCCCTTGGGCACCCGCACCACGTGTCATTATGGCGTGGGATGGCCGGAACCCCACCCTTCACATTCCTGCCCAGTAAGGAAGGCCACCTCTTCCTAGTGCTCAGGTTCACAACACTCTGCTAAGCCATTCTTACTGTAGTGCTTGTGATGTATTTTATCATGAGGATAAAATCACGTGTCCAGGGGATGCCAGTGCAAATGAAGCGTAGGTATTGTCATGGGTAAACCGCTCATCTTTTCTCATTTCAAATTAAAATCCAGTTAAAAATAAAAAGCTGTTTTCCATGGCCATTTCCAGCAAAACCATGGCAATCTATTTCATTTCCTTTTAACTCAAGCTTCCCACTTTTTCTAAGTTTACAATTTAATAAAAGACAAGAGATTTTTGTTACTGTTATTCTTGTTCTGTTCTCACAGAAGCAACACTTTAAAAAACAGCACCTTTAAGGTACAACTGGCGTTTTGCTTAGAGATGTTTCCTCCTGTGTTTTGGTCTAAATATGTCCATCAAACAGACGTAAGACAGTTGGCAAATTTGCTAGGATCCCTTAGCCACTGCCTCCTAGGGTTACCTTTTCCTGAACTGATGTTTGTCCTGCTCATTAGCAACAATTTATAGAGTGAGCCAACATTCTGTATTTTCTACAGCTAACACCAATAAATCCTGAATTTGCACAACTTCTGTAAATTGCATGTATTTGCACGTTGTTTTACATTTCTCACTGACTGCATCTCTTTTTCTCATGATTGCTGCTGTTACGGACTGTAACCGAAACTCTTAACCCTGGTGTTCTGTGGCAGGTCCTTTCGATTCCTGGCTTGTTTTGCAATGTTAAGAGCCTAAATAAACACAACATCCCAGGAAGCACAAAGAAGTCTTTCTTAACCTGTTCCTAGTATTACTTCTTTACAGGGATGGATGAAAATGGGTTACGCTACGACAGAAGCCTTTTTCCACAGCAGTGGTTGAAGTGGTGTGGGACTGCCATTTGGCAGGAATTAACCACCTGCACAGGGCAATTTATCTTAGACAAATTCTTGCCTCTAGAAGCTCTCTTGCTGAATTCTTTCAATCAACACAGAGGCATCTCATGTTTCTGGCCAAACATACAGGAGAAAAATGGTCACTGAAGGCTCAATCCACCACCGCATACAGCAATACAGGCATTTGCGTAGCTTGTGTCATGTGAAGTAGCAACGTAGGTATTCCCCGCTCCCAAATCACAGCTTAACATTTCAAATATGTTAGGACCCAATAAATCCTTGTAAAATGACCGAAGTGCTAAGAAGCTCTATTTTTTCATTCTTAACTATTTCAGTTGTGTAATAAAGACGTTACCTTCACCTATAAACACTGCATTCATTACGCTCTGACCACTCTACAATACAGCCTTCCCCCGTTATCTCTGGCTGATCACTGCACGAATAATCAGTCCCCAACGTCATAAATCATCAGAATGACAGCGAAGCTACACATCCCAAACACAGTTGATCACAAAGCTTTTTTTTAATCTTGTTTACTCCAATCCTTTGGCATGCCTGGACAAAGTAAGCTTGCCGGCATACTCATACATTTTAAAGATAATTATACGCATTACATGTACTGAGATTCCCTGAAGGGAAACATGCTGGAAGATAAAAAACCAAAGCATGAAGACAACACCTAAGTTCTGAGATAAAGCCTAATAAATTTAATGGTCTTGTCAAGACTCAGGATAACTTGCTCCATCAAAAGCTGATGCTGACAAACCTCAAAATTCAAGTAGAATTATCAAGACAGGTAGACAATGAATTTGATGTTTAAAAAAAATTGCTTTATGAAGGCAAAATACTTGCAATTGCAGCTTTTATTTTTAAATGCCAAACCCACAAAAATAGAATTTCACTTAATAAAAACATTTTAATAACGAAGGTTAAAAGGAATACTGTAAGTGAATACAACTAGTTTTAGCTATTAAACATTTTAACACCTTTAGAAGAAGCCTCCTCAGACCTGTATGACATAGCCACACTGACTCCACCCAAGACATCTATATCAAGACTGAATCATAGATGGGTGAAGATTTCCAACACAAATTCATCCTGTGGTGGTGCATTCTGCCACCCCCCAGCTCCTGGACTGCTCTGCAGCCTTAGCAATTCCCATCAAGCCTTGGCCTTTGTGCAGCAGTTCAGCCGTTGAGCGTACCAAGCACTCCCACGTTGCTAAGGTGGGGAATGGCACTCACCCTACCAGGAATTCGGTTGCCTGGCCACGGTGGGGGATGAGAAGGGAATAACTAATCATCTCCTGACAGCCCTGGAACATATCATAGCTTGGGTAGATCGGTACCAGCATTACTGAAATTCTAAGAATTCCAATAATTACTGACCCGGATTGTGGCCAGGATGGAAAGTTACTGATGCCTAAAGTCAATCATCTCGTGACCCTATAAAATAGTGGTTCCAAGGGAGACCCTCTGAGCTCTCCTGGACCGCAGCAGGCTGCGCCCAGCATCTCCCTCTGAGTGGGACGCTTGGAGTTCACAAACTCTCAAGTCTGTGAAAGCGGAGGACCGCTGATGAAGACCAACGACAGGACCTGGGCTGATACCCCTCTCCTTGAGGCTCAACCCTTCACCTGTTGAGAGATGCAAAGGTGTTTGACATGGATATTTTCACTGAACTGAAGAGGAAATTTCAACAGGTACACCACCTTTATATATATACACACATAGATCTGTATCTGTGCACTGTGTGCGTACATGCTTTTTAATCAAGCTATTGTGTTGATTCATATTTATCTCTTACTTTTTCTGTGGAAGTATCATTAGTTCCAATAATGAACTTTTTACTCTTCCCATGAAAAATCTACCGTATTTTGTTCACTTACGTTTTTCAGTTACTCCTCCGCATGTCAGTTTGGCAGCCAAACTGCATGTTGAATCTGTCTACAGACTGCATTTCACTCCCTCACACGCCCTGTGCAGGGGCATCTAAGCAGAACCACCAAGAGCATCCCACCCTAAGGTCCTCACTCTTTGGCTCAATCTAGCTTTGGTGTTGTATTATCTTCAATTCTTATGGGATTTTTTTCCTATGTTTGAATAGCTCTTCCAAATTTGTCCCAAAGCTAACTTCCAAATGCGGTCAGATTTAAACCTCGCAGTTGCTGGGATTGCTTTTTCTTCTCTTCTAAAAAGGCAACATGAAGTTGCTATTTTTACATACATTTCCTCACGAATTTGGGGACTGGCTAAGACCAAAAAAGATGGATGAGAAAGTCTTTGAGGCAGGGAATGAAGTCTGGGACAGCACCAGACATGAGGCTATGTAGAAAATGTCACTCTTGGGACCGGGGAAGAAACACACAGAATCACAGAATGGTTTGGGTTGGAAGGGACCTTAAGACCATCCAGTTCCAACCCCCCTGCCGTGGGCAGGGACACCCTCCACTAGACCAGGTTGCTCCAAGCCTCATCCAGCCTGGCCTTGGAGACAGCCAGGGATGGGGCATCCACAGCTCCTCTGGGCAACGCTCCCGACTAAACCAAAAACCCAACCCCAAACCACCCTCCCTCGCCCGCCGCAGCTGGCCGTTACCGAGCTGAACGCCCCGAGCCCCGAACCGAGGGAAGGTCCAGCCGGGGTCGCCGTGAGACGGGCGGGCTCGGGGCAGGACTGGAGTCGCTTCCCTGGCAACCGCTGGGGTGTCCCCGGAGCACACTGCAACATCACCCGCCGCTTCCCAAGCGCCGGCCCGGAGGCCGCGCGGGACCCCGGGAGCAGCGGTAGGCCCACCGGCCCGCGGGCAGGCCGGGCACGCACCCCCCCCCCCCCCCCCCAAGGCGGCTGTCGCGCTCGGCCCGGCCCTGCCCTACCCCTTCTCGCCCCGCCGCAGCTACCGCGCCCGGGAGGCGGAGAGCCGCGGGGGGCGGCAGCCTGGGGACGCCCCTCTGGCCCGAGCTGAGGAGAGCGAACGAGCCGCCGGCGGCCTCCCCGCGGCCCCGCACGCACGGACACGTTCACATGACCGCTCCCACCCCGCCCCGCGGGCACAGGCACGGCCGCAGCGCGCCCGGCCCGGCCCGGCCCGGCCCGGCCCGGCCCGGCCCGCACTCACCCCTCGGACGTCCACGTGGCCGCCCCGCAGAGGGCGCCGGCAGGAGGGGGCTGGCGGCGGGAGAGGAGACAGCCCCCTGCCCACGTGATCACCGCACCGGCCAGCCATGTTAGGTGCGGGCACAGCACGCCCCCGGCAGCAAAAAGGGCTCTGAGGCAGCCGCCAAATACAAATGGCGGATAGACCTGAAGCCTCTACGGGGTTCGTGCCTGCCCGTTCTCATGATGGCGGCAGCGTGGGAGGCCGATGGGCGTTGCTTCCTCAGACACCACGCCCTCCCGCCCGGCTCTCAGTGCACGCGGGGGGCTCCGATTGGTCCGGAGCGTGGCAGGCGGTGATTGGACCACGTCCCTCCGCTCCCCCGTCTCCGCCAACGAGCGACTGCGGCGGGGACGCGCGTGCGGCTGACGCGGAAATCTGAATGGGGCTCGCCGGCCGGTTGCTACGGGGGGCGGGGCGAACGCGCTGCGCGAGGCCGGTGCCGCCGTGGCTGAGGCGGGCTCGGTGGGGCGGCGCTTCGTCTTCCCGGGGCTCCCCGCGCCCTCGCCATGGGGCCGGGCCCCGCGCCTCGGCCGGGCCGGGCGCCGCTGGCCGTGGCGTTGTGCGCTGCCCTGTTGATGCTGCCGCCCGCCCTGGGCGGGGGCGAGCGGCGGCGCCTGGCGTGCTCCACCTGCCGGGGCATCGTGGACAGGTTCAACCAGGTGGGCGGCGGGGGTTGAGGGGCCGCGGGGAGACCGGCGATGGCGGGCGACCTCGCGGTGGGGCAGGGGGTGGCAGGCGGGGACACCCCGGTGAGGAACCGGCCGCGGGGGCCCGGCGGGCAGCCTGAGGCGCGGTGGCAGCGGGCGCAGGCCGCTCCGCGCCCGCCGCTCCGAGGGGCGGCCGCAGGTCTGCAGCATGCCCGGTTCCGTGAGGAGCGCTGGTGGACAGCACCGTCATCTAAAATTGCGTGCCTGTTGCCACTCGCAGCGGTCCTCCGTTGCGGCACAGTAAGCTCGGCGTAGGCAGCGAGGGGCTGCTCGGGGTTGTGACAGGTGCCTCACGCTCTCTGTACCTATATTCACCGCGGTGGGCCGGGTGGATCAACGGCGGTGACTTTTCGCAAGGTATGATGTGATAGGCGTTGGCTGTGACTCGGAGGTTGTGCTGGTCACGATGAATTGTCGTCGTGTGTTTAAGTACAACTTAGGGTCGGGCTAGGTACTGTCAGAACTGAATGAAGCCGAGGTCCTGTTCAATTGATTAATAAAGTTGCTGAGAACTTTAGGAAGTGTCATATAGGTATGTTTTTTGATGTAAACGAAGACTGGAAGAGGGCTTTGGTTATGCATTGTGAAAACTGAGTCATGCCGTAACCTACACTTTCTCAATTCTTACGTTGTCACTGTTGCAACTAGAAATTAGATCAGCGACGTCAGAGCTTTACTGAAGTTTCTGCATGGCGCTTTACACATTTTTCATATAACCATTTACTACGGGCCACACGCTTTGGTTAGAAACAAACCCTACGTAACTTACATTCTTTTGGTACTTTCTGTTTGTAGGGATTAGCTGATACAGCTAAAAAGAATTTTGGTGGTGGAAACACTGCTTGGGAAGAGAAGACACTGTCAAAGTACGAGTCCAGGTAAGCGCGCTCAGTACTTCTCAGTTCGGCTACGTTTCCTGTCGGTGTGTAACTTCGCCGTACTGATGTTTGTCTGAAACTTGAATGTTGCAGCTAAAGTTCCACATGTCTAAGCCATAAATTCTGATTGATTAAAATGTAACATCACATTGTAAAGGCATTAATAAGGGGTTTCAGTCTTTACTGTATTCTTTATTTGTCTTGTTTCGGAAAACAACAAAAGTTAATAGTTATTGGTTATAATAGTGTTTTTCTATATACCCATTGAAGTCCTAAAGATAATGATCTTTATATAATGTTCAATAGTTAATTGAAAGTCATAAAAGGTGTGGAGTACTGCAATACTTGTTTTGGAATTAAAGCAGCATGTCATCACTATTTCCGTGCCACACAGAAAACCAGAAGAGGTGCAGATTGCCCTTGTATATATGTTTGGTTACTCAGCAAAGTGATCTGGTATCTTTCTTCCAAATTTCACATTCCCTTTTTAATCTTAGTTGGAGCGTTGAGATACGAGAGTGAGATTTCCAAACCTCAGTTACTGTGAGCTTTTTGGCCTTGTATCAAATATTAACGATACATGAAATTTATTATTGAACTTAAGAGAAAAGTATTGCACTCAAAACTTGCCGTGAAGCTAAAAATCTGTTAAACCTACAGTGTACAGAAGTAATGGATGCAGGCAAGCCAAAGTGGTTCTTGTAGTCATCCTTCTGGGTTTTTTTGGTTGATGTTCATTTGTTCTTTATTTGGATATTTGCCTTGCTTTGGAATTGATGCAGAACACACCATAAACTGATTAAGTACTCTAGGCTGAAGTCTAGCTTCTCTGTCGTGTCTTGAGTGGTGTCAAATGCTTAATGTAGACTTAGGATTTTCCTTTTCTGCTTGTAGTGAAATTCGTCTTGTAGAGATCACAGAGAATCTGTGTGACAGTAGTAACTTTGAATGTAACAACATGGTAGAAGAGCATGAAGAACATATAGAGAAATGGTGGTTTAAACTGTGAGTATCAATTTATTTGTTGGTGATGACCTTTGTGGATAAGCTACCTAAGAGGTTGAAGTACTGATTTGAATTCTTGTGCCTGAACAATAGCTGCATGGGTAATTCTTCATTATCCTTCAAGAGTTGCTGCTGGGTACAGGCTGACTTCTGATAGCGTGTGCTGCTGTACTCTGTTCCTTTGATTTTCAATTCTGGAAGTGTTGCACCAAAATACCCACTCTGACTTCTCACATACTGTCTACTCAGTTATCAGTGGGGTGTTGAGGCAAGCTAACATTGGAAAACTTCAAGGTTTATTACCTTTTTGGTTTTCCTTTGACATAAAACTGCCAGGCACTCTCTGGTTCTTGTGGGGTTTTGTTTATTTTTTTTTCTGAAACCCTTTGTTCTCCTGGCAATCAGAAAATAGTTGATACTAATAAATCTAGAAGTTGGATGTCTTGAGGATGGTAGTGTAGCACCTGACTCTATCTGCCTTCTGAGCTAGCCTGTTTGCTGTTATAACTAAGCTTTTCATATACCGCTATAAAATATAATCAGTGCAAGGATGGCATTGTAGCATTTAAATCTCTTAAGATACTTTTTAGTACAACTCATAGTTCCTTTAAGTATTGTTTTACTACTTTAGATTCTTAGTTCTCCCAGTTAGCAAGAATTCAATTATAATGTTTCATAACTGGGTAAGGATTTTTGATAACCCACTTTGATCTTAATGATGGCTTCATTGCTTTATCCGTTTACCTAACTACAGGATTGTGTATATGCATTAACATGCGAATTGAAGGGAACAGGGTAGCATAGCATAGAATGGACTATTTCAGTTGGAAGGGACCTGCAGTGATCATGTGGCCCAACTGCCTGACCAATTCAGAGTTGTCCAAAAGTTAAAATTCCTTGTTAAGAGCATTGTCCAAATGCCTCTTAAATACTGAGAGGCTCAGGGCATCGACCACCTCTCTAGGAAGCCTGTTCCAATGTTTGACCACCCTCTCGGTAAAGAAATGCTTCCTAATGTCCAGTCTAAATCTCCCCTGGCATAGCTTTGAACCATTCCCACGTGTCCTGTCACTGGATACCAGGGAGAAGGGATAAGCACCTCCCTCCCCGCTTCCCCTCTGCAGGAAGCTGTAGAGGGCAAAGAGGTCTTGGCCTCCGCTTCTCCAAACTAGACAAACCCAAGTCCTTAGTTGCTCCTCATAGGCCATTCCTTCCAGAAAGGTGAGCTATGCAACCCAGAGTCTTAAACTTGTTTTAAATTTGCAGAACTGAAAGAAACAAACTAGAGAATTTGATAAAGTAGACTTCCTAAAATAAACAAAACTATTCATAAAATACATTGGTTTTTGAAAAGTCTCTGTATTTACAAGACCTTCTGAGTGCAGTTGGTTAACTTTGCCTTCTGTCCTTTAACCTGTGATATCCAAATGTTGTTCAGTTTCTGTGGTAGTTTCCAAAGACTTTTTCTTTGTCCATAAATATCTTAGATACTTTTTAAGTAGTTGTTACATTACATGTTGTACTCAGCAAATTTACTTGTCAGGGCCGGAGTCTTGGAGTCAATATGGTCCGATGTCATAGCTTAGAAAGAGAAACTGTACGTGCCTCAGGAGTTGCTGAAGAATTCTGTCAGGCTACAGAATAAGCCTTGCCTTTAGTGAAGTTTTTGAGACTTCAGCATCAGTGTGACACTGAGATCTGTGAATGATCACTCAGAACCAGTAGTCCTCATGCTTGCTTGCAAAATTATGTCTAGCAATTTCATTAATTGGGGATCTATGCTAGTGCTGGAGTAGAATATAACTAACTATTTTAGTGGTTATTTTTTTTTTAAATATAACTTGGTTCATGCTAAAAAAAGGATAGGGACCCTGTTAAAATACCTCCTTAAGTTGGCAATAATTTGAGCCAATGTGAGTATCTGTCTTGGGTTAACTTCCGCATAGTTGAGATAAAGGCACAGCAGTTACTTTTAAGAGGAAGACATAAATAAGACCATCTAACCTACATATAAACCTACCCTAAAAATAAAATGTTAAAAAAAGGGGTGGGTGGGTGTATATATCAACATCAATTTATTTTATTGGTTGCTCTTATTTCACATTTTTTATAAATATAAAGTATAAAATTTCAGTAGAGTCTGCTAATAGTATTGCAGTTTAAAAGGTAAATTTGTCTCAAGTTGGATGACTTCTTCTAGGAATTGGTTCCTGAAATAAGACCGTCTTCAGAGCAGAAAAAATAACTTTCTACTCTGTCATGTGCAATAGATTTCTCAGCTGCGTTGGGTTCAGTTCTGCGAGCTGGCTTTTAAAGAATCCTTGTTCTTTTAAATTCTTTGTTCTTTTTCTTGATAAATGTCTTTCATATACAGAAAGAAGAAGTATCCTGACTTGTTTAAGTGGTTTTGCATAGAAACAATAGAAGTTTGCTGTCCTGCTGGAACTTACGGACCAGATTGCCTTGGTAATTTTTCTTTTGAGAAACACAGTAGCACATATGTTCTTTTTACCTGTTTGTTTCGGTCTTTCATAACAAATACATGAAGTGTGATGTTTTGTAGTGTAGTATGTACCTGCCTGTTGCCTTTTAGTTCGGTAGCTACCTTGTGAGCATCCTGCCTGAAGACAAGTCTTCTGGGAATCCGTACAAAGCTGTGAAGGCTACTTGCATGGGTGGAATCCTTCTGGTGTGATGCTTGCATCCACACCTGACTCAAGCTTAAAGGCTCTCCATGGCCTCAAGTCTGTCGTTTAGGTGGCCTTTCAGAAGCTATGTCTCTGACCAGTTTCAGGAGAAAAACAATAAAAGTAGGTGGGATACAATTGGATGAAAATAAGGTCTTTGATGCAAAAGAGATCAAAGAGGTCATTTGGCCCTGAAAGTTTGTATAATTTATAAATCTCTAAAACCCTGTACCTTGTTAGAGATCAGCTTTGGCCTCTTATATTGTTAAAAATCAAGTGCCGCTTTCCAGTATTAATCTAAATGG
This sequence comes from Rhynochetos jubatus, assembly GCA_027574665.1. NCBI lineage: Eukaryota > Metazoa > Chordata > Aves > Eurypygiformes > Rhynochetidae > Rhynochetos > Rhynochetos jubatus. The sequence continues at coordinate 19,902,265 of CM050652.1, forward strand.
TTGGTAGTAGCTTTTTCTAATTGCAGTGTGAACATTCTCAGAAATTCAGAATGAAGATACCAACTTCAGCCAGGAAAATAGATAAAATTCTAAATCATGGTCTTTACTCAAAATTAGATTTATATCTGAACTTTCCTGGAGGCTGTTTTGATGTAATATCAGATATTTCACTGATCATTTCCTGTTGCAAGCATTTTGGTGTCTAAATGGAAAAAAAGATTTTTCAAATCTATATCGTGGTTTAGTGTGACTTTTTTGGGTGTTGGTGGTGACTGAGGATAAGAAGTTATTTTCTTTCACAAGACAAGTGTTTTAAGTATTTTTGATCCTTTTAGCTTGTCGTGGGGGATCGGAAAGACCTTGCCATGGAAACGGCCGCTGTGATGGTGATGGTACACGAGGTGGAGATGGCTCATGTAGCTGTAACAAGGAGTATACAGGAGATTTTTGTTTGGACTGTTCTAATGGTTACTTCAGTACCTCGAGAAATGAGACACATTCTGTTTGTACAGGTAATGAAATCTTTGACACATGCTTAGATCTTTGTCTTCTTCAGCTTTTGCAAACAAAACTAGAAACAATTTAAAACCAAAAAATAGGTAGTGTGGTCTCTTAGCTCTAACCCTAAATGACGTGTCAGTTTGGAATTCGGAAGTTTTGCTAAGTCATCCTTCCAGACTTCCCTTGATTTTTTTTTTTTCTTGAAACACAATCCTATTGGTTGGGTTTGTATCTGGCTATGTAGTAGTTCTTCTGTATGAGTTATTTTATCTTATAGTGTATAACATGCATATATAACACACAATATGTAACATAGGTATACAACTGCATTTCTAGTATGTTTCTTTGTGAAGTTCTTCAAACTAGTGTCAGTTTGCACCTTGCTGTCCTAGCTAGTTGCAGATGAGGTAGTCTGAGGATTTGTTAGGCAGGAGCACTGAGTCTAGTGTTTGAACTGCTGTCCCAGCCTTGACTGGCTGAGCAAAATTTACCTTCTTGATCTCCTCTTCCCAAATAATTTTGAAATCGGTCCTGCCACTTCTAGTCACTAGAATTTCACTGCAGTTTTAAGTGGTGCGGGTGACTTCAACTGCTGTGTTTGGCTTCCTGAGTTGGTTCTTTCTTTGCTTGTTTGTTTTGGGTTTTTTAGGTTAGAGCTGCATTTTTGTAAATGGTATCTCCATAAAGTCAAGATTTTAATCTTGTTTATGCGAGGGTCAAGCTACTGCAATATGATAGCCTCCAGTGAATACTAAATAAGGTTTTCTTTGAGAATCTGTGTGCCCAAGCTTGTCTTACAATCTGAGCACTGTTGAGAGATTTCATTTTTTCTTTATCTCAGCCTGCCATACAGCCTGTAAAACTTGTACTGGTTCAAGTAACAAGGACTGCCAAGACTGTAAAGAAGGCTGGATTAAAAATGAAGAAGCAGCTTGTGTGGGTGAGTAATGCTTGGTAGACTTCAAACAGGTTTTGTAGCAATTTTGGCTAGCGAGATTGGATGACATCACATCAAGTTTTATTGTATTTTATGGAAGTGTTGAGTCAGTTTATAGTCTATCCCTAACTTGTTTCATGTTGCCGGAAAGTGGTATTTCCTCCTCACTGATCGCCTGGTGATGATAATTATCTTTATCAAACTGTTCACAGTGTATTTCTCTTGTTTAGTGGAATACAGATAGCAGCAAGTGGGTTATTCTTTTGAGACCTGTTTTCTGTGTTTATTTGAATGCTAAGCAGTGCCCTGCTCTTGATTTAAATTATTTTGTCAACTACTGGAAGATTCCTGTCAGCTTATCTACATATTTTGTAGTAATTGCACAGTTTTTTTCACACTACTGTATATTTATAAATGCTCAACTGTAATAGAGTTGAAAGATTTCACTGAAAGCCTGACATGCTAACTTTTCCTCTTATTGGAGAAAAATACCAGGAGACATTAAGCTCAGTGCTTCCATTACCTATTTCTAGCTTAATATGTCTCTTTGTTTATGAGGAGATACGTATGAAACACGTAAGGAAAAACCCAAACACTAAAAATACTCCCAATGCAGGAATGCACCATTTGGAGTAACACATTCTGTTTCACTGGTTGAATGTGACCAGTTAAAGACTCATTAACATAATGTCTGGAAACAGTATCTTAGAAATTATGTCAACACTTCTGCTTTTCAGAAGTGCTAATGAGAACTAGGATTTGAATTACAGCTCCTGTGATACCTGCTTAGGCAACTGTTGAATGCCTCGAGCATTTATAAGATGCTTCACTATTGTCTTCTGTACAGCTGTTTTTTCCCAAATAATCATTGCAACTGATCAGGTATAAATTGAGTAATCAGTAGGAATGATGCCTGCAACAACAGGACGAGATAGACAGCAAGGGGACTGAAATAGCCTTTCTCTGTCTGAATTAGTTAGTTGAGTATGTTGTGCCCTTTCCTTGAATTCACAAGATTAAAAGGTTTTGACTTCCCAAGTAGAACTGGTTTTCAACTTGACTGGTCCTCACCATCACTTTCTCCAATTTGCTTTGTGTAGAAAGCCAAGCGGTGTGTGCGTGTGCAGTTGTGAAACTTTTTCAATACTTTAAAAAGTTCCATAGCTTGGTAATACAGGAGTAGAGAAATCAACAGTATTCCAGAAAAGTAGTCTCTCTGCTTATTTGTTATGCTATCTGCATAAAAAGCATATACACATGCAAAACACTGACTTGAAAATGGCAAGGATGGCAGGTATTCTGGAAGTTTTATTTCATTTGAACTCTTGAATTTCTGATATGACTGGTATTGTCATCACAAAACATCTTCTGAGGATCAGTTTTGGTTGGTTAATGTAAGTTTTAAGCGGAACAAAACAGTACATGTTACCATGTTTTATGTCTAATATGTTGCATATCTGATCCTGAACTCGTAACAATTATTCTCAATGCAGTCGGTTTAGGTTTATAGCTTCTGTGAGCCAGTTCTTACAAGATCTCAAAGTATATAATTCAAGTATTAATATTCCTATTTAACCATGACAACTGTTTTGGGTAACTTGTCACTTTTGCCTTTCAGATTTAGATGAGTGTGCTACTTCTCCTTGCAAAGATCACCAGTATTGTTTGAACACAGATGGGTCTTTCTCATGCAAAGGTTTCTCTTTAATCTGCTGTTGTACTTCATTGTCTAGAATCCTATTCTCATGTTAGAGGTAATGCTAGAAAGGGTGTGATACCAGGCATTTAAAACAACGTGGTCTGGTCCTGACTGGGCATGGGGAGCATGAAACTAGACTTATTGTGTGAGGAAAGCAAGAGATTTCTCGTTATTTCTATTCTGCTCTTGTGAGATCCTGCCTGGAGTACTATGATCAACTCTGGGGCCCCCAGCATAAGAAGGACATGGATGTATTGGAGTGAGTCCAGAGGAGGCCACAAAGATACTCAGAGGGCTGGAGCACCTCTCGTATGGGGACAGGTTGAGAGAGCTGGGCTTGTTCAGCCTGGAGAAAAGAAGACTCCAGGGAGACCCTGTAGCACCTTCCAGTACCTGAACGGGCCTACAAGAAAGCTGCAGGGGGACTTCTTACAACAGCAGGTAGTGATAGGACAAGGGGGTAATGGCTTTAAACTGTAAGAAGGTAGATTTAGACTAGATATAAGAAAGAATTTCTTCCTTATACATCAAGAGAAGTTGTGGATGCCCCCTCCCTGGAAATGCTCAAGGCCAAGTTGGATGGGTCTTTGATTCACCTGGTCTAGTGGAAGGTGTCCCTACCCATCGCAAGGGGCTGGAATCAGATGATCTTTAAGGTCTTTTCCATCCCAAGCCATTCTATGCTTTCTTGTGTAGGTAAGCTGACTGACTTTAAGGGTGGTACTTTAAACCTCAGATAGATGAGTTTTAACGCTTGAAATACTTTGTCTCTAGCATGTGACGCCAGCTGCGTAGGTTGCACAGGGGAAGGTTCTGACAAGTGTAAGGCCTGCGCATCTGGATACATGAAGGAAGAAGAAAAGTGTACAGGTTGGTGGTTTTAGCAGTACATGGTAGAACAGCAGTTAGCTCACGCTTGGTTAGCCGTGCTGAGGAGCTGTTCAGTACGTTCACGTTTGCCTCAGTTTTCAATGAGGCTGTCAGAATGATCCCACTTGTCGTGGCAGCAAAGACTTCCTTTATAACTTCCCATATATCATTGAGTTAATAAGTGTGACAGGACTTAAAGGTGAAAAACTCCTGCTGAAGGAACAAAGTGTTTTATAGCAGGTTCAGGAAACAAATACATGGTCTCATGTCAGTTATCTACCACTTCTAATGAAGTGTGCATCTGTATTTGTTTTGTAACAAAAATCTAGGAATGCAGTGTGAATTCTTTTGTCTTGTCTTTCTGTTAATTCATTAACATCCAAGATCAAATTATATTAATTCATAGTGAATTACAACATCTGAATTTAGAGTTTCTCTGTGGAGAAGAGCAGAAGGTACACACAATATTAAGTAGCTGTTAACTGTGATGATGTAGTATTTACAGGCTCCCTTCCCTTTAGTTATGCTTTGGCATCAGTAGAAAATGACTATGGGATATCTTCAGTAGGTTAAGATGAGTGTTGTTGCTTGATTTCATTTCCCTATATAGGGGCCTCTAAAACATAAAAACCCAGTACTCTGGAAAGATTTGAAACACAGTCTAAATAATGAAGAACCGTAACATATTATTTTAACTGAAGTTAAATCTGTTGCAGCAGCGTTCTGCTCCTCAGTGTTTTTTATATTTGAATATAATTTTTTTTATGACTGAGCACAAGTAAGTTTTATAACAAAATATCAACAGTGAACTCTTCTCTTTCCCAATCTCTAGATATAGATGAATGTAACCTTCCTGAAAAGGTCTGCGAAGAGAATCAAGACTGTGTGAATACTTCAGGTAGTTACAAATGCGTATGTTCAGAAGGGTTTGAAGATAAGGATGGAACATGTGTTCAGACTGTAAAAACAGGCAAGTGGCTTTTCAGTGACATTTCTTTTTTTTCTTTAAATATGCTGTATCAACAACTTGGAATTGTATTTCTGTCTGAGGGTCTAGTTGCTTTTGTAAACTGTTCTGTATAACTTCTCCTCTTCCTACATCTGTGCTCTGTGTCAAGTAGTTTGTGGTGTGGGCCACGTTTTGCCATGAATGCTTTCTTACTTAAAGACAGTGCCTTTTCTAAATGTTCTGTTCTGTCACTGATGGTTTTTCTTGCTTAACTCAAGGTTGTGTTTGTAAGTCACTTAAGTGCCTAGCTTCCTTACATAAGGGAACTAGCAAGTTACTGCTCCCATAGAAAGTAGGGAGGAGGAAGACCTTTTTTTTTCTTTCTCATTAATTATAATGACATAAGGATTTCTCTGATAGCGTACAAGTTACTTCAACTCACTGAAATAACACAAAATTAAGCAGAATTCTTTTTGTTGGGTGAGCAAGCTTAATCTGGTTATTTTATGATCACAAAAGTGCCAGAGCTGGTGTGAAGGTGAATATGGAGAAGACATCTGTCTTTCAGTAGTAGGGAACTGTTAGCTTGACTTAAGCTATACCTTCAGTCAAGAAATTCAAGTGTCATTTGCTCTAGTTGGTATGACACATTATGGACAGAATTATGTTCATTAGTGTTTCCGTACTCCATCTAGGCTTTTATTTTTTTTTTTACAATTCCAAAGTGAAAGGATTATTTTGCAATACAGGTTGCAGGAGAATGGATGAGATGTTCAATTTCATACCATTTTTTATTTTTCTACTTCTTAGCTGGTTTGGGTTTTTTGTTCTGACCCCCCTCACCTCTGACTGCTTTTTCATCTTGTACTAATAAGTTGTGAAGATCTATGTCGTATTGCTACTTAAAGCCTTTCGGTTCAGACCTTACTCTCTCAGTACTCACTGTTATTGGTCCTTTGAAATCAGTTATGTACTTTTCCTGTGCAGATACTCAGGATGTCACTTAATGTGTTTTTTAATGTGGCCTGACATTTTATGAGAACAAAAGCAAGATGAAAAGCTGACAAATTGGCTTAGCTTTTTTCTTAGATTAATGTTTTTACCGATGTAGTAAAATTGCTCGGCTTCTTTAAAGGCTATTTTAACATCTGAACTGAGCAGTTTGCACTATAGAAAATAATTCCAAGTAATACTTGCTTCTTATTTCCAAATATCAGAATTTATTATGACAGATCATGTGGAAAGGAGAAAGTTCACTGCAAATAGCTCAAAACAAAAGCTTAGAATGGAAATAGCTGTGCTGCTTTTTTCTTCCTCTAACAATATCATACCAGTTTATTTAAAACATGGTGTGTGTGTGTGTTTGCATCTCTGGTCTTGATGAATATGTTGACTTGGGTTTCTCTTAAAATTTTTTACATTAGGCATTTTTTGGCAGTGTGTATGTGTATTCTAATTATGATACTTAATTTCGCAGGAGAGGAAGTAGAGAGTGAAACAACTGACCCCTCACCTACTGGACACGAAGACTTATGATCTGCATTCAGAACCAAAAGACATTCCTTTCTAAAGTTTTAAATTATTGGACTAAGCCTTTGCTAGCTGACATACTGTGGAAATGGTATTCAATATGCAGGTTGCCATTAAGATTTTTTTTAAATGGTGATAAACTGCTCTTTAAGCTGCATTTGTTTGTTCTTAAATGCCACTTTTTATATGATTCTCCAAGAACAACACTAGATGTGTTAGTATAAAATTTGAATTAACATAACACTGTACCCAGCAACTGTGAAGAATTTGCAGGTTTCTCATTCCAGTGCCTGCTGAAAGCTATCATCATTTGGAATGACTCAGTTGCACTTCAGTCTAAATTTTTCTGGAGCTATAAAGTTGGTGTTTCTTGACATGAGAAATATTTCTATAACTGAAATACAGCTTTTAGAAATTGTCAAAGGGAATCTCTCTGGGGGGGAAGCACTGTTCCCTTAATCAAAATAGAATGCTTAAGACTGCATTCAATAAAAGTTTATTTTGTTGGAATGTGCCTTAAATTTTTAAGATGTTGATACCTTGCTGTGTTATGTCTATTTTTCATTTACACGGGGGGGGGGGGGGGGGGGGAAGGAAAAAGAATAAAAAAAGCCCCCACAAAGCCCAGAACCTTGTAAGCACTGTATTTCAGTTTAGCACTGAATTTCAGCACTCAGTTGTGGTGGTATGGGTAGAGGGGGGTTGCGGGGAAAACCCACACACATTTTCAGCTAAAGGAAGAATTGTGTTGAACTTGTGTACCTACTCTTGGAAAGTTATTAAAGTGTTTCTACCAGACACTTGTATTAGGTAAGTAAACTAGTTTATACATTGGTGAAAAGTGAGTTTGGCTAACACCTGCCGTCAGTGTCGCACAGTTAGGAGTACTCTAGAATTGATGAATACATGACTTTCACTACAGTCTACTGCTGTAACAGCTTCCTGTCTTTTTCGGAGCAAGCGTACTACAGTCAATTTATCTTGTCTCTTAGCCATTTCAGAGGGAAAGCTCATGACCATAGCATAGAGACAGCTTCCTACATGCTGTCCCCAAGCTTAAAAGAAAACATAAGAGCTAAAATTGGTATATTCTGCAGGACCATCACAGCTGTAAATAGGCTAAGGACTGTCCAGATACTGTATTTAAAGCTCTGATGGAAGGGAGTAAAGTTTGGAATACGTTGTGGTGGTGGATACAAGGAGCATAAGGAGGGACTGCAGAATTCAGCTAAAAAGAGCATAGCTTGGGCATGGCTATGAAGAAGTTATAGGCAGTACCCTGAGGTAAATAGGGAGGGGGAGGGGGAAGGTATGACTAGGATTGACCTGTTGAGCAGTCAAGGCCAAACACCTTTCTGTATGCTTCTGAAGACTTCTTTGTTCAGAGTAAGTCACAGTTCAGTTTGTGAACAGTGCATGTAGAATTTGTTTGTGCAATAGATATTGTGAATATTGTATAAAAAAGGATTCTGCTGCATTTGTATGTAAAAAGCTGTTTAAGCTGATCTTGTGTACCATAGTTTAAATACCCAGCGGTATTAAAGTATCTCTAACAGTTTTCTTTGTTATTTTCCTTCAGTTGTTTTATATAGATGATATTTAATTTGCTAGTCTGAAAACTCTAGTGCTTTCTCAGCTGTAATTGCCAGAGATGGGCCTATATGCCACATACCTTTCAAATTTTACAGTAGCTGTTGTATTAAATAAGTGCTAAATTGAAAGGAGGAAAAAGTAGGCAGTTTGGGGAGCACGGGGAATACAATTCAAGGATCTTTAGGGTTTTTTAGTACAGGTGTAGCCAGTTAAGGTAATATTAGGCTGTAAGGGTTTTTCTTACAGGAGTGTAGCTTGTCTTTGTTGCTCAGTCATTGACACAACTCCCAGGTGTTCCAGACAATGGTCCGAGGGGTCTTTGGTAATAGTAAATGAAATGTCAGGTCTGGTTAGAAACTACCATCAGCTTATGCTCAACAGAATTGTCTTTGCAGTACAAACTCTTCTATTAATGTTTCGAGTTTGAAATAATGCTTTCTCAGATGAAGAACAACTTGGTATTCCAAGTCCTCTTCAAGTTATTTGGGACTCTGAGGGGATACCTGATGAGGTTCTTACCTACACTGTGGAAGCATTTGCTTTTCATTTCCTCCCCCAGAAAAGCTCTGGACAAAAAGCCCTAACTGAATTGGTCCTAGTTAAGCGCTGTCATGCAGTAATGAAAAGCAAAAGCTTCAAGATTTTTCTTTTTTCCCCTCTGGTGACAGATAGGAGAAACTTCCTAGCCTGACCTGCAGAAGTAATGAGAGTGGTCTGATAAAACCAAACTGTTGTTCAGTTCTAGAGAATGTTTTCAGCTTCCCATTACCACAGTAGAACCATCAGAGTATTGTTCCCTAGAGAACATATGGATGTGGTATCTGGGTGTCAAGAGTCACTAATATCTTCTTCTTTAATCCTCCCTTGCCCTCCAATTATTAACACCCATTGTTCTGCATAAAATTGTAGATAAACCTGCTAACTCAGGGGTCCAGAAAGGTGAATTCAAATATTTAGAGCTTGCGCTGAAGGAGTATCGACCAAGTTATGTATCTGATAAATATTTAACACTATGCTGCTGCCTCATGCCCACTCAGTGCTGAGTTTTTAGAAAGCTATTCCTCTTGTTTCATTCTGCATGCTCATTTTACTACTTCAGACTGTAATTACTGTTCTGTTTTAGAGGTTGGAGCTGAAACTAATTTTGACTGAATTATTTTTTTTTTTTTCTCTCTCTCTGCCTTGACTAGGGTGGGGATCAGACTCTTAGTTGTCTTGGAATTTGCCCTTCATAATCAGAATGAAGGAGGTGGGGGAACAGGATTTAAACTAATTAGCAGAAACTGGCAATGAAGGTCAAGTGCTTTGTGTTAACCAAACCAGTCCAGGCTATGAATGCTTCCTAGTGTATGTGTTAGCAGCATAGTGCTTTATAAAGTGAGCTGTTCACGTTACATTTTTCATTACACTGTAAGGAGATCCGGGTATGTTGTAAAAGACTTTGTACTTAGAGTTGCCTGGAATTACAGGTTTCATCAGAGATATCCAACAAACAAGATCTGTGCCTCAGTGAAGTGTGGGTTAGGTACTTTATGTCATAAATGCCGAGGTGCACCTTGAACCTGGGGATTCACACCTGTTATTTTGTAACTTCATACTGTGTGGTATCAAACTAAAAATGACATCCCTTTTGCTAGTTTGTCTTGCTACTTCCTTGGGGTTTCTTGACCTAAGAGTAAGTGCTTCTTTTTTGCAGTAGGAAATACACTGTTTGGTACCATCTAGGCACTTCAAAGGACAAGGTTGTCTGGTATGTTATAGCTGGAGTCCACAGAAGGTCCAGCAACATGTAAACCTCTGCAGACCTGCATGTTTCAATTACAGCTCTAAACAAGGCCAGGAAATCAGTCTCAAGTTTGCAGCATGTGTAGCACAATCCTCCTGCGGTGCCTGAACTTAAGAATCAAAGTATGTGCTGAAATGTTTTCATCTGAGCATTAGGACGTAATATTGAATTTATGCTTTGGTGTCAAGTCCTAGCATATCTATCACGGACACTGGGGTCTCTGCAAAGTGTAATACCATCCATTCTTAAAGAGGGTAAAAAAGTTCATTTGGCAGGACAGCGTGATGATTTAGGTAATTCAGGAAGTCAGATATCACCCAAAAGGGTTCAAATCACTAACTTCTTTTTCAGGAGAGATGCTGAAGATCATGGGTTATAGACAAGACCAGGACATAGGTCACTGTAAAATATATGTGATATATTGTACAAACACAACACTGTTTTTCCTTTTATGGTTGACGAGGACTGATCGTATATTGTCCATGTATGTATGTATGTACTCTTCAGTCAGGCAGTTGTCGTTGTTAGCCTTTGAACGGATATTTGCAAGTTGAAAAAGCACCAAGAGTTGTGAAAATCTCATTTTGAAAGTTAAGCTTTCGATGTATGCATATGTTAAGACAATTTTCTGTGACAAACAGAGTGCACCCTGCCCTTCAAGTTGCTTTCAGACCATGCCTATACAGCACAAGGTTAGGCATACGAATAATTCAAGCTTGTCTTAACAAGTGACTGAACGAAAAGAATGCATGGGGGGGGGGGGAGAGAGAAAAAGCTTAAAAAACCCCCAAGCAGTCATGGACTATATATAGCAATTACACAGAATTATGACGGTTCTTAATGGTCCTAGCTGACCTCCTGATACCCCTCCCTTTCCTTCTCTCTATCAGTCTGCAGTGGGTTATTTTCTGAGATTGTGTTTTATCTGTTCTGAAAGGAAACTTCTGAAGTTATTCAAAGCAACTGTCTCTGCTTTTTTCTTCCTTGGATCAAAATGGAATTTTCCTCATCTTTTTTCAGCTTCTTCACACCATGGCTGACTCTCTGTTTTCAGTTCCAATGTTAATCCAAATGCGATCTGTGGATAGAGCTCAAATAAGTATGCAAGGATCTTGTTTTTTCTCAGATTTCTCTTAGAATTGTATTTTAATGGATGCTAATGTAGTAGTAGTCTTTCTCTTGAACTAGTGCGTTAGACTTTCTCTCTTACTTGAAAGTACCTTTGTATTTCTGTTGCATTAGACCTCTCTGTAACCTTCTTGTCTTGATTTTAACTTTTTTTAAAGAGCTTCAAGTTAATACTTCCTCTTACAGAACTGGAATGTTAAAAATTTCTAGTCCACTGATTCTTCTTTCTGGCACACAGGGCTACATGTAAAGTAGTTGAGACAACAGACGTACTTATTACCCTGTCTTTGTTGAACGTTTGAGAGGCAAAGGGGAGAGTTGCTGTTAGTCCTATTGAATCTAGACCTCTTAAAGCAAGATTCTGGAAAGTAGAGGTATCTACTGGGTGTTAAGAGACCTAGACCGGGATTTATTTCTCCTGCTTTCTGAGAGTGCTCTAACCACTAGTTTAACCAACAGCCAGATGGGCAAGGCTACATCTGGCCACACATCAAAAGAAAGGAGTAAGCTCATACAAGTTTGTTCTTTGGGAGGTAGGGGTGTGTTGGTTTTGGTTTGGTGAGTGTTTTTGGGGTATTTTTTGGTTGTGGTGGTTTTTTTTTTAATTTCTTTTTTTTTTTTTCCCCTGAAAATGATTATCTGTTGTCAGTAGACGCAACTTGCTGAATCTGGTTCATACACCTACGTTCTGTAGAAGGAATAAAATGTCACACTCATTGATGGCCTGAGTGGGAGAGGTTTGAGGGGTGCTTTGTCTAGGAGTACATACCTAGTTTGCTTAACTTTGGCTAACTGGAATATAGATGTCAAAGTCTGGCTGAGTTGTTTGATAGCTGCCATTAGACCAGATAACACCTGTTGACACCCTGCTCTCATCTAGGTGGTGCTGGGCTCCTAGAATGTAGTCTAGAAGTCCAGACTGCAGAGAGTATGAAAGCATTAACTGTTCTGCTCCACTTCTGGCACAGCGCTATGTCCCGTACCTAGAGCTAAGCTGTCCCCGTCCTGGCCTGACATTAGCGTGCTTTGCTAGTATGGTGGTGTGACCGTGAGCTCCAGGTCCTGATTACACCAACTCTGGTTGTCCATTGAAGTTGGACTCTATGGAAGCTAGTGACCTGTCTCCTAAATGTGCCTGAGACACAGTTAATTCTTCCACACTTACTTACACATGCTGCAGCCAGAACTCGTTCTGCCACTTGGCCAAAATTGATCTTTGCCACTGCCAAGCCAAATGAATTTCTGAGATAACAAAATCACGGGATGGTTGAGGGTAGAATGTGCCTTCAGAGGTTGCCTAGGCCAACAAGCCTGCGCAAAGTGTAGTCAGCTAGTGCAGGACCTTGCTGTTCAGGACCATGTTTACTTGGATTGTGAATATCCCCAGGAATGGGGACTCAACAACCTTGCCTTCTTTGTGTCCTTAGGAACCTTTTCTGATCAGTATGACTTTTCAAAGGTGATCAAGAATGGTCAGCAGCTCCTAGTTCATTTGTGCTGGCTTCCTGCCACCTTTGCTTAGTTCCCATGTACCAGGATTAGAGAAGGCGATCACTGAAAATCAACCAACTGTCCTGGACCTTTCTTCTGTCTAGGACTGTCTTCCTTAGCTTCCCTTCCAAGCGGATGCCTGAACAGGCCAAGGTCTGTTCTGCTGACATCAAGGGCTGTGATCCTGCTATTGCTTTGATGTCAAAATGGTGTTTGGTTACACTGGTTGGTCAGCTGCTGAGGGAAAAATATTTTCTCTCTCCTCAATGATGCTTATGTATTAAGCAAATATGTAGGATCCATGTCTACCACTGCATCCACTAGTGCAGAAACTGCTTGAGTAGTAGCTGGAAAGTTGTGCAGCTGAGAGGAACATTCTCCTCTTGCTAAATTCTTCTGTATTCACAGGACACAGTAAGTCCAAGGGCGGGGGAGGAAAAAAGTTGGGTTTCATCCTAGCTGTGAGATGAGTGCTCAAGTTAAGCTTCTTAATGTTGGGACAATCACCATTAAATACATCTTGGGGCTGTTATGTCAGTATTTCTAAGCATATTTGAGAAATCACTGTGGATACTTTGATGATGGTGTTTCATGTTTTGCAAATCTGTAATGTCCATGTAGTATAACCTGTCATTTTGGTAGTTTATATATACAGTAATTTTATAAACCCAGTACTTTCTGTGCTCTTCTTGACAGACATCATACCTGGACTAAGCATATTTATTTTCCTTGAGGAAAAAAGAAAAGGCACATTAAATTATATGGGTTCTGATCCACATTATTTTTTTTCAGTGTCTTCTAGGAGTCTGGTCTGGATTCTGTTATTCTTGCCCATTCAGTGTACCTGTAAGAAGTTTTTTTCAAATGAAAAAAAAAAAAGATTTCTCTCTTTTAACCAAGAAATACTAAAGTTTGGGTTTTTAATATATGAAAGAGGAGGAGAAAGGAGGAACACACACTTTAAAACAACCAAAAAATAAAATGGCATACATATTGGCTTTTCTCGTTTTGGGTTTGTTTGGGTTTTTTTCTACATGAAAAAGGCTCCCCAAAAAAGGGATGTGTGAATAAATTATTCAGTATTCTAATAGGAGAGACCTTGTGGGTCACCTTCTTCTTCCCCTGCCAGTGTGGAATTACTCCTTCTGTGCCATTTGGAAATGCTCTATCTAATTGCAGATTGCTGAGGGAAGTCTTTTCCATCATTCCCTATTATTTTGTCTATCAGAACGTACTGTCAGGTGCTCATTTGATATTAATTCTTTTTAATGACTGGCACAGTAAAGCAGAACTGTCCTGTTTGCAGCTGTGATCGTGGTCTCCTTTGTCTGAGGTAATGCGGACACAGAAGATGCTCCTATGTAAGATCTTTGCCTTTCAGAAGGTGCAAGAGGAACAGATTCGAGGAACTGAGACTCATCTTTGACATTTAACATAAATAATATGCGGAGTTTAGTTTGCTTTCAAATGTTTTGGTTCCTGGAGTAGGCTTCTCTTAGTTTTTACGTTTACTTATCTACACATCTAAATACTTATGTTTATAAAGAAATACTTTATAGCTAGGTACATGTAGACCTATATGCCATAGTATAGATAAGCACCTTTAATTTGAAGTACTTCAGAACTTTGCATCTTTTTTTTCATTATTCATTTTAATATATGCAGTGATTAAAATAAATTCTTCCTACCTGATGTCAACTTTGCAACAAGAAATTTGATTGCAGTGTGAACTGTAGAGGGAGGATAAACTCTTCCCAAGAGCTCGCAAGGGAGAAAGATGAGTCATTAAGACACAAGCTGTTCCGTCTTTTAGGACATAATTCTGTTATCAATTCATTGCACACTGTTCATGTTCAAAACAAACAGAGTGTCCCCGGAATAAGTTTTATTTTATGTTAAAGCCCTTAACACAGATGGCGTTTGACAGGCTATTTGACAAGACAGGCATCCTAATGGGACGACAGCTCTGGAATTCCTGTTGTTTGGGAAAGAGGGCTCTGTGGCAGGCGTGGTGCGATGTTGCTTCAGGCATTCCCTTTGTAGATGATAAATGTTACTGCACAGCTGTTTGCCCCATGCAGAGATGCACAGCTGTGCTGTGCTGGGGAAAGAGAGTATCTGCGGTGCCGTTTCAGTGATTGTGCTGCAGATTTTCACCAATTCCGTGTGAAGCCAGCAGAGGGTACTCTTCAGCTTCCAAAAAGTTGTTACATTGGCTGCTTCAGGAGGCCAGTCTCACACACAGTGTGGAGGAGAGGGGTGAGAAATGTGTTTTCTTTAATTATACGGGCCTGATTGCATTGAAGTAAAACATCTCTGAATAAATCCTCTAAACTGCATTCTTTCTGAAAGCACAAATAACTGAGATCTTCTTAGTCATATAAAATAACATCATCTTAGAAACAGGAAAATACAGGTTGGAAGGGACTTGAGGATGTCTTTCATCCAACCATCTGCTGAAGCAGGGTCAGCAATGAGGTTTGAGTAGCTGACTTACCCACCCTTGAAAACCTCTAAGGACTAAGACCACACAACCTCCTTTGGCAACAGTCCTCAGAGTCAAAATGGTTTTCCTGTATATTCAGGCTGAACCTGTTGCGTTCCAACTTACATCTCTTGTCTCCTGTCCTCCTGCCACGCACTGCTGTACATCCTTGATCTTCTGGCTCTGCTTCTGCCAGTCCCGCCTGGGAGGCTGTTGTCCCCCTCTGTTGCCAGGGCACTGCTGGCTCATGCCCGTCTTGCTGCCCACCGGGACCCCCAGCGCTTTTCCACTAAGCTCCTATCCAGCTCCCAGCCTGTATCATCACAAGGAGCTCTTCCTTCCCAAGTGCAGGGATCTGGGATTGTCCTTGTTGAGTTTCATAAGGCTCCTGTTAGTCCATTCCTCCATCCTGAATAGATCCCAATTTTCTGTGAATTCTAATACTTATGCTTCCTTTTCATACAAATCAACTGTTCCACTGCCCTTAATAGAATGAATTGCAGGTACAAAGCCTAAAAGTTGGTAGGCTTGTGGATTACAGGTTTATACATAAAGTTACTTCAAACAAAATTACAGAATTAGGTTATGGATTTCTAACTTATTCAGCAAATAAGAGAGTTTTATCTTTTTTTTCAAAAAATAATACTTCAAGAAGAAAAACAGTCTTTCTTACATAGCTTACATATCTCGTGTGATGTGATAGAGTACAAGGCACAAGTTCACTATACTTGACAGAATGATGTAAATCTCATTATAAGTAGGACCTTTATTTTCAAAGGCTCATAATCTTTCTCTAAAAACCATATATATTTATGTCATGACTCATCTGTACAAATACAGTTTGTTTAAAGCACAAGTGTTGCTCCCCTACTGTTTTTCAGTCCTTCCCTCTCTCAGTTCATCCTATTGCCTACAGCTGTATGTTTTCTGCAGATTAGAAGCAAAGCAATGAGGTAGCTAGAAACACCTGGAACCTCTTCAGGATTCTTCCTGGCACATATGGAGCTTCCAGGATCGTCAGAGCACTAATGGAACCACTTCTGTGCTCAATTTGCAACCTAGCACCACCTGAACCAGAGGAGTTTTAATGAAAGATGATGACTTACTAGGCGCAGTACGTCAGTGTCACACACTACAGCCAATTAAACTCTGCCTCTTTCTTCCCAAAACATTATGGAAACATATTGAGGCAGTAAAAATGTATGGTTTTGTGCAGGTCATAGTCTAGTATACTTCCCCTTTCATATTTTATGGTTTGATAGAAAAAGTAAGCAACTAGCAAGGAGGTAATTAAGTACTGGTATATGTATAGACCACACAGTTAGCATTCTTCTTTCCTGAAGAAAGGGGAGGTCAATCTCCTCTTCCTTAGAGCAATTTTATTTTCCCAACCATCATCTCTTTAAATATGCAATATTGTTTTTTTAATACCCTGAAGGCAATTCAGACAGTATGATAGAAATGCCAAATATAATAATTAGAAATGTCATTTCAGTTTGACGTGAGGAATACACATTGCTTCGAATGTAAAGTCCTTGTGTTTGTGTTTTGTATGTATACGCATGGGTTTTATTTCACCTGGTTTGGGCACTCTTCAGAAGAAAGTAAATCCTTGCAAATGTATGCATGTACATCCTTATGCAGCAAAGTGTGTAAAGCTTAAGTAGGAAGTGCTCAAAGCCAAACATACACATAGTCATCTTCCCATGAAGTTAGTGGGATTTAAGCAGGGGTTTAACCAATTTGCTGAATTGAGTAGATCAGCATGATCTCTCTTCACACAGTAACATATACGCTTCATTTTAAGGTTATGAATCCCTGCCTCACAAAGAGGAGAAACGGTTGGCTGCATCATCCCTTTCAGAGGTTGTATTTCCTAGCTCCCACTGAGCTCCTTCCAGTGCACTTATCTTCTTGTTTGGGAAGAAGAAAGTAGTCTGGCACACTACACTTGAAAAGATGCTGACCCCTGGTCTACATCTCACACTTCCACAGGAAACATCCATGGTTGTTGAATTTAGCTATATCAGAGCATGTGTTCCAAATCCTGTGAACTTATGTGTCTGTTAACAGCAATTTAAAAACCTGCCAGTTTTTGTAGCATTCTATAAACAAGAATATGTAGTACTTCTGAAGACTATCTGCTATTACTCTGAAAATAGTATGATATTTACCAGGGAAGTCATCACCAGTGGTAGTACATGCTCCCTATTGGCTTGCATTCTTTATTGTAATAATATTTGGGCTTCCCACAAGGTGAAGTAAGAACACAGTGTTTACGTGAGTTAGAGGCACAGCACTGGAAAGAAGCAACTCTGTGAGTTAATGTCCTTTGAACAGCAGTCGAATAAACTTCCACGGGAAATCTGTTTATTTCTGGACTTAAAAACGGTTCCAGGAAATACTCGTGCTGTGACAAAGTTTCACTATTCCCTGGGGTAGAGAGGGATTTTGCCATGGGATCATGGCCTTCGGAGTTTGCCAGTGAAAAAATGGATGTGCTACACTTTTATTCTGAGTCTTTGTGTTTACAGATATAAAGAGGAAAAAAATCCTGTAATTCTGCAAATTAAGCTTGGCAGTTGTATTTAAGATCCCAGGAAAGCCTTAAAAACCTTACAATTCCTCGTAGCAGGTTAAAGGAGGAGCTGATGGGGACTGGTAAAAATAAGCAGTTGTGGGAAACAGTCACTGCTGAGCTTTGTCAGTCGCTTCTGCTAATGCTGTTGTCCTCTGTAAATAAGCAGTAAACAAGATGTTTACCAAAGCGTCCAAACTGTAGGTGAGCTTCACCTCAGCAGTTATTTTTTTTAAACCAATCGGACTATACAAAAAAATAGGTGTGATGACATGTAGAGCAAAACACAGAATCTTCTGAA
This sequence comes from Rhynochetos jubatus, assembly GCA_027574665.1. NCBI lineage: Eukaryota > Metazoa > Chordata > Aves > Eurypygiformes > Rhynochetidae > Rhynochetos > Rhynochetos jubatus. The sequence goes on from CM050652.1 coordinate 19,920,113, forward strand.
AACCAGAATAATCCTGAATATACAGTGAAGATGATGCCAGTGAAATGGAACGAGCAGGCCCTTGCCACAGAATTCATTTCAGTGGCACGGTGACATTTTGCTTTGGTTCTTCCACAGGAAGAAGAGCTGTGGAACACATCTCCAAAGCTTTTTGACTTACACCCGTTAGCAAGGACAGACGACTGATGAATTAAGATGTGTGTTAACAGTCAGCCAGTTGCCTCCTGCAAGATAACAACCAAGATTGCTCTGGATTTTTCCAGGAACACCTATGAGGTACCTTTCTGAAAGCGCATGAGGTTCAGATAGCACGACTATAAACAAATCCATGGGAAAGGTCAGTCTGGTGGAGGGCAGGCAGGGTTGAGATTCTGTAATTCTAGGCCTAGCCTTGCTGCAAATTACCTGTGTGATTTTTGGATTGTTTGCTTCACTGAGCTTCATATTTTGGGCAGGGCTGTACTCAATAGGCTGGCTTGGGGTGAAGTAGGAAGGAATCTCTCTTAACACAGAGGATGAAATTACTCCAGTGCCTCCTGTTGAATTCCTGAGGCCAGACTCAGGAATGGAAAGCTTTCACCTTAATGAGGAAACTTAGTGGCTTTGTGGCCACCCATAGTCACTGTTATTCAGAGCATCCTCATGGTTTTCAGGCTTGTTCTGGAGAACCTGACAGGCCCTTGGCAGTCTGGGCTTTGGATGAACACAGTGGCATCTGGTGCAAACTGACCACCTCTAGTGAACACGGGGATCAAAGAGATTTTGTGCTTCCTAGTGCTTCTGTGAAATTTATATCACCGCAGAAGTGAGCGAAGCACTCAAATACCCCAATGAGACATGTCCAAAATGATGATATAACTACAGGCTTTGGACTGTGGAGCCTATCTCCTACCAGTTCAAACAAAACTGAGAATTAATGTAGATTTTGTAAGGACAGGCAGCTGCATTTTTGGCAAGAATTCAAGGAAAATACAGCAGGGAGAAAAAATTGCTGTTGATTATACAAGGTTTGGTCGTATGGTCGTAACTGGGATTTACACAGCCTCTTGTTCAGGGAATCAGCACTTTGCTGCAATCCCACAGCAACAATAAAATAGACGTACAGAGAAAATGACAAAATGCAGCATGATGAATACATACTGTCCCCAATCCTTGTCTTTTCCAAATGGAGAGTTCTGAATGTTTCTTTTTTTTTCCCTGAAAAGTACCTGTTCTAATAAAAACAAAGCTTGTTAGGGGATGGCATTAACAGCAGGACAAAAGGTTCTTTCTTCTTAGCAAAACCAACTTCTTCTTTTGAGGACATGTGTCAAGAAATACTAACCTTCATGAAACTTCTTTAACCTCTCATTCTTTCATAGTGAGTGATGTATCACCTGGTGACAAATGATGAATGATTTTGTAGAATACTTGTTTGTGCTAGCAGGAGACACAACGTATTTTCCAGGATAAAAGCTCTTAGATAGTGATTTCTGTTTAAAGTAGAAACTGATTTTTTAGAATCTCTGCTGTAGTGGAAAACACTGAAAGTGGACAGAAAGAATTTTTATTATTTTCCAGCTGCAAAAGCAGTTTATGCTGTTTTACTTGGATGGCCTTCTTCAGTTTCAGTTATGTACAAACGTTTAGCTAATTAGTAAAGTTGTGCATGCAGGCAGGAGAGAAGTTGAAGAATGCTTTCCGCCACCAAACAGATTTTGGAGATGACTGCTGATACTGATTAAGTGATGCTGGGGATCATTTTTCTGGCTAACTCCTTGGCTTTCTTTGCCCCTCCCTTCCACACCTGCTGCATTCCTCCCCACTCCCTCCTTGCTTTTATCTGCAGCCTCTCTCCTTCCTCAAATCACAGCTGTCTAAAGGCCTTTGCTCCCTGCTTACATTTTTTCCGCTCTCAGTCTCAGCTTACTTTGCTTCTGTTGGCATCTAAAGAGATGTATCGGCTGCTTTTCCTCACCAGTAAAATCCTGGATGATCCCCAGGGATTCAACACCGCAGAAGGGATGGGACCAGTCAGCACGTAACTAGCTCAAATTGTGCAGCCAACCCTGTCATTTTGGGGTGTCACTGTAACTGAGGTGTGACCATTGCTGTGATCAGGGGGAGATTTTTCTGCAGCTTTTAACTGGACCGCAACAGAGACCTTAGTGTGCTGAAAACAAATGAGAAAACCCAGAAACCTTTCTGCCAATCTTTTAAAGAGGTCTGTTGCAAGGAAAATACCCTAGTCATTTGGGACTCCTCTGTATTGGAGCAAATGAGCTTTCAGAAAGGAGTAAAAGCTCCGAAAAGGAAGAAGGGAAATAGATTTTGTCTAAACACTCGGTTCAGAGTATTAGATAATAGAGCAACAGAGAAACCTTTATGTAGTCTGGTCCTCTCACAAAGAAAAATCTCAGACTCCAAAGAAATTCAGGAATGGGGGTTAAAAAAAAGAGTATCAACTATTGAATAGTAAGTGGTTTTGCTTGCCCACATGTAAGAAAAATCAAAGTATCTTCGTATGCCAAACTCTCACATAGGAGGTTCTTGCAAATAAGGACTGAATTATGACTGATGGCAGGAATTTGGAGGACACTGGTAACTGCATCTCTGGGCCCGCAGGTGCCGGAGGCCTCTGAAAACCACTCTCCTCCCAAAGCGCTGGGCTGGGGTGGCTGGAGATCTCTTGGCACAGTGCCAGTCCACATTAGGTGCTTCACAGAGATATTATGAATTGTTTGTTGTGATTGTAGACTTTCTCTACAAGGTTTAAGCAGTACTGAGCAGGGCTGACAGCGTGTTTATACACCTTAACCAAAGCCTGGCAGTCTGCTGAGTAAAATTGCAAATAAAAATGTTTATGAAATCATTGTCCAAATAAAATATAGATAATATTTTTGAACACAAAGGCTATTACCCATTAGTGAATAAAATGCTGCTATCTTGATGATGATTTCTTGTTTTGGATGTGTCAGTGGCTTAATGCAAAGTCAGACTATTATATCCCTGATGAAGCTGAGAAAACAAAGTAAGCAGCAGTCAGCAAAGAAAATCAGTCCCGTTTTAGAAATTTATAGTCTTTTGTCTTGCAGGGAGGCTTAATTTGGCTTGAATTAGCAGAAATGTCATTGTAATGGGTATGCAGTGATGGAAATCCAGTCTGGCTGTGAAGTACTGCACCACTTTGAATGCAGGTTATCACAGACTAAGGGTATGAATGAAGCTTGGATGAAAAAGCACTAAGGCTTCAGCATCAGCATATATTTTTTCAAGGCAGATCTGCATTGCAGTTTCACCATGGAAAAGAACAGAAAAATGTGTCCTTTTTTTATTGGAAATAGTTCTTCTGGCAGACTGAACACCCCTCAGTCCACAGACGGACATATTTTATAAACTCTGTTTTATCACATTGGTAAGAATTTATGTCTGCAGAAGTGTTATGGGACAGAGCAATGATAATTAATCCCAAATCCCATTGGTTGTATAATAGTTTTAGTGTTATGCTATGTTACTAATAAGTAGCATGCCATTGCTCTAGGGTGAAGTTTCTCGTTCAAGGAGTAGATTTTCAGTGTAAGATTCTATTGTTATGCTGGTTGAGTATGTCTACCAATTCAGTAAATTATGTTTCTCAACCTTATTTTCCATTATTATTAATGAAATAATTTGCTATTCAATTATCGTTGGTAATAATTGTCTTTGAAAGCCTGCTTTCTGTACCAATTTTATAGTTCCTCCAAAAATGATAAAAAATGTAATTATAGGGGACAGTTTATGGTAAGTCAACAAATGCCTTGGGTACCAATCATGACCAGACCTGTATGTTGCAATGAAATTATTTGGTATTTGTGATAACACCTGCTCAGTAACTTCCAAGTCTTTCAAAAGAAATAATGAATTTTCTATCTGTCCAGCTTTGTGTATATGAAATCTGTGATGTCCAGCAGTGGGAGCTTTTAGGGCTAACGAGGAATTCTCTTCTCCTCTATCAAGACTCTCCAAAAAACCTTTTCAAATGTTCATGTCATACATAGTTTACAATACCAAGGGTGCACTGTGTGATAAGCTGTCCCTGTACAGCCTTACTGTCAGGGCTGTTTAAAAGAGTCAAGAGATGCTAGGCACAATGTGCTCAGGGACTCCTCAGTATAGATGTCTTGACTCTGGATCAACACTCATGTCCAGCACTGACCCACCTGCGTGCTGGCTGTGGGCTCCCTTCAGAACAGAAGCACGGGGACCCCAAGCCAGCTTTGTCTGTGAGCAGCAGCAGTTTGAGTAATCTTTATCTGGGTGTCGAAAAACTTCATTCAACACCAAAACCTTCTGATTCAGAAGCTCTAGGCAGTTCCCATGGTCTAGGTTACACTTAGCTCCAGGCTATGTGGGTGTTGGTTTACCCATCAGGGCAGCCAGGTATTTCCATGGCATAGAAGCCACCAAAATTGATTTAATACAGCACAGCAACAGCAGAAATTTGTTCCATAATTAAATAACTACTCTTAGGAGCAGGTCTCAGCCTGCTAAATTTGAAGTAACCTATGTGCTGTTATGAGCTCCTTTGGGAGTCACTTTGGCCTCTTGCTGGGATGAAGTTGATGGAAATAGAAAAGTACATCCCTGTTGCACATATGCTCCTCACTGAGGAAAGGCTGCCCACTCCTTAACTCCTGGCAAGCTGAACCTTTCCTCATGAGGCCCTTGATGCTAAATGTATCATCAGTCAAACCCCATAAATGGCCCCTACCCACTGCCCGCATGAGCGACTTCAATCAGAATTAGACCCCTGTATTGCAGCGCTGTTTTATAGGGTAGCGTTAGGAATAATGAAAACTCCCTGTGAAATGCTGGAGACTCATTGCTTATACCCAAACAGAACAGGAAATTACTTTCTTCTTAGGATATACTCCTTTCCTGGACATACAGCTTAGCAAAGTGAGGTGCCCTCTCAGTGAGACAAGAACTTGGTGAAATGCAGGAGAACAACAGATCGTTAGTTCTCTTTTAGACTTCAGAGTAATTAAACTATACTGGAAAAATGCTATCTGTTGTCATGTCACCCGGTACTTGCCAAGTGTTCATTTAAAAAAAAAGAAACAGTAAAACATCCAGAAGACAATTAGATTCTTGCAGAATATAGAGATTCATCAAACATAACCCACAAAAGTAACTGAAACCTCCTGTTTCCACTTCCTTCAAAAAAAAGAGAGTACCACAACGTATAAAGGGCAGAGCAGTGAATGCAGCAAGTTGTGAAAATGAATCGTGGCAAACACAGCCGCACAGAATTTGTTTAGCAGGGAAATGGCATATCCCCTTCTTTTTTGCTTTAACTACAAACATTTTTATTCACTATCTTTTGTATAGCTTCAGCCTGCTAGACAACAAACCTCACCTACCAGAAACCTGGCCTCAGATTATCTGTGCTGTAGAATTTTAGTTTTAGAGTTCTTTCCAGGCTTTATTTTGAGTTATGTTTAGTTTGGAACCTAATGATGAAAACAGTCACGGGTTCTCACTGAGGAGCACAAAATACATTTTATTCTCACTCCAGCTGAGGAGGTAATGAAAGCTACCATTACAAAACCTTCCATTTCTTGTGGTCTCCTGCTTAGGTGCAAACAATACTGGTGTTAAATGGTGCTTTACCCTGTGAGTACCCTGTCAGTTCATGTTGACTTCATCTGTATACTCACTGAGTAACTTGTACTGCTGGCCAAGCTGATGATGCATTCGTTCTGTGTGGTCTCCTCTGTTGCTGACCGACGATGAGGTGTTTTGAAACTTTACTCTCCTGACATCCTTTAAAACACTATAAAGAACATTTTTGGATATTGAGTAGATAGATGTCATTATTACTGCTGCCTTTACCAAGACAATTCAAACACTTGTTTTCAGAAATGCCAGATTCTGTTGTTTCTCATCGTATACAGCCTTTGCCTTATATACAATAGGTGTCTTTACTAGTATGTTCCTAAAACTGCAACCGGTTGTTGCACGAATATTTAAAGTCACTGTGTCTCCAAATATCAAGACCTCATTACTTAGACCCTTTATCTTTTGTTATTTTAATTAACTGAATGGTATGAAATAAGTAAAAGAAAAACAGAAAAATCTTTGTCATTGTAACTGGCCAGATCCTCAGCTGGCAAAATTCAGCAGTTACATCAGTTTATGGGGTGAGGCATTCAGATGGTGGAGAAATTGCTTCTGAGAAGGCTGTGTGCTATATGCATTATGTATATAATGGTTTGCTGTACAATAGCTGCTAATTGATCATTAGAAAAGCACTGTTAGCAATTCAGATAACATTAAGTATATTATAATTTTGCACTTCTTGAGCTTCCTTTCAAATGCAATTACCACATCCTTTGATTGACATTAATGTTGTCAACACTCACTCTGCAAAATACATAGTTAAATAAGCATTAAAGTTATAAAATATGGTTTTAATATCTGCTTGAAAAACACGGTTCTCCAGTCTGCTTCGTTACCGTAGCACTGACATGAAGTAGAGAAGCAGGAACTTGTTGTACTAGGTGGTGGAATGAATTTGTGATTTGATTCCCCAGAGCTGGTTTCCCTTCAGTCCTCCTGTAACAGGAAGGTGACTCGAGTTGGTAGCCAGTGCAGCTAGGTAGAGCGTGTTTGTTTGGTGTCTCTTCGCAGTTCTGTTCAGGTTTCCCTTGGGGGACAAAGCAGTTCAGGACCAACAGTGAAATGACATATGCTTGAACTAGGAGCACATGGCATCTGTAAAAGCTCCATCCTTAATGGCTTGGCAGTGGATCATTTGGGAATTTGGGATGAAAGCAACAGATGTTATGCATTCAAGCACCTGGATAAAGAAATGAAACCCTGAAAGCTACATATATTATTTTGACAAAGCGAAACGGCGAAACTTGCATTTGTCTGTGATGTCCCATCCTATTCAGATAAGGTGCTGTTTGTTTTTAAATGGAAATATGGCTTGGCATAACATGACAAAAACATAAAGGCCCTTGTGGCCATGTTACATCTGGGTCAGATGTATTTGATGTTCTTACTTTGATCTCCTGTGTAATCAGTGTGTTTTCAGCTTAGATCTTGAATCCACATCTCTTGTAAACAAGAACAATTCCCAGACCTTTTGATCTGCAAAATGACTCATTCTTCCACCGCTGTACTGCAGGACAGCAGAGAGAAGTGATTCCTGTTCCTAGGGGTTTCTTTGGCATGCTCCTCTGAGACATATAAAAACGTCTCTCCTAAAAAAAGTAAAGGGGCTAAACAAGGTCTCCACTGGATCTATTGGAGCTTTTTCTATGATGTTCTTCCCATGGCTTTCCTTGGGACTTCAAAAACTTGGATAAAGTTCCCTATGGTGATCAGATTAAGTGACTGCATTGCCTGAGACTTGTTTGATAAGGAAACTGGGACTATAAAGTGAAAAAGGAAATAATGGATGGTATAGAGGCTGATCGATTGTGAAGGAAGCAAAGAAAGTATGGACAAGGACCAGGAAGATGCAAGATAAGGTTGGCCAGAGGGAGAACACAAACGGCACAGCCAGCAAGGACTTGGTGACAGGTGTAGCTTTGAGACAGGCTTGGCACGGACATGAGGACAAGGGACTGACAAGGGCATTGTGACTGGCTGGGGAATTCGAAGGAGGAATTAGAAATCTGAACTCCCAGGATCAAGAACTGTGGATAGGGAGAAGTGATGGGAGATGGGTGAAAGGGGACCCAGTATGTGTGAAGTGGTACAGGGCCTGGCTTGAGGTGGGAAACAGGAGCAAACCTTGGGGGCAGGGATGTAGAAAAGACAAGACTGAGGTCAGCCCAAAGGGAGTGGAAGCCCTAGCAAAAATGGGTGAGAAGTGGCAATCACTAAAAATGTACTCTTCACCTCTCCTGACCTTCACCATTCATCCACACCTACCACTTTTTGTGGTACAAACTGTCAAACTGTCCTGTTTCTTTCAGAACTGGTGAAAATCCTTCACTCTCTTCTATGAATTTAAGGGGTTAGGTTCTGTATTAAAAAAATGCACATTACTCTTACTAAAAATGTGAGGGTTCATTTCAGTTCAAAAAGATATTTTTTCTTGGAAGGCTTATAACCATTTTGAAAAAAACATTTTCTCCCACCTGTCTCTATCCCATTCAACCTGCGAATACTAAGTAAGATATGAATCTCGCTAAAAATAGGATGAGATCATGTAAGTCTGAATTACAATAAACCTTCTTGGTGCATTTTGACTTTTCAAAAATATCCTTACTAGTATTCTTTTAAAACACATTTTTCTCTTACTAGATAGAAACATACCTAATATACTGAGACATTACGCATGATTTCTATTTCTGTCTGCCTCCTCTATTGTGCTTCTTTTGCGCAATATACTCAGAATAGTGGGTTGTAGCTGTGAACTATTTTCGGCATGCAATGCTATAGATGTGAGCAATAGATCATGTGTTAGAGGCAGGGGAGGATTCTGCAGAAGATATCTGATTAGGTGCTATGAAAAGAATATCACTCACAAATAACGTGAAATGCAGCAGCCTCCCAGGACAGGAAGGCATGAAACCCGTTTGTATCTAAGCAAACAGTAACAGAAAGCAATGGTGCATTTTTCTAATTGATGGGTGCCCTCTGCCTTCTAAACTGCTTATTTTGACACAAGGTCACTACACAGGCACAAATCTTATTTTTTTTACTTCGGTTTCCCAGTTAAATTTCTTTCTGTTTCTTGTCTTTTCTTGGCTGGAGGGAAAGCACACGTTTGTGTGTCATCTCATTTCTTCAATTTCATGTGTTTTTTACCTGAAAAGCACTTGCTGAGAGCCGTGCCGGAAAGCTGGCTGTGGTGTGTCATCCCTGAGTTTTCGGCAGCTGGCTATCCAGGACCTGCAGTGTCCAACGGGGTCACAGTAATCCGGGCTGATGAGTTTCCCTGGCATTGCTTTCACATCATGCACAAACACATGCTTAAAATACGCCGCGTGGGTCACGTCAAGGCACCCCTGTTGCCCTTTCCCGGGCTACAGGTGCCGCTGGCTCGTTGTGTCAGTTTTAGCTTTTGGCTAGAAAACTGCTGGGGTTTACTAAGAGGCACTGGGAGTTTCCCTGGTGTTTTCCGTTGGAGAAGCCTACATCCTGTTATTGGGGTGCTTTTCCTCTTCCCTCACAAAGTGAAAGAGGTCTAGGAATGTGATGTTTATCTGTTCCAAACCCTTTCTGGCTCCTGTCTGTCTAGAGAGCAAGTGCCTAAATAAAAAGGAAAAGCTATCTGGTAGGGTGTTGATTGAAAGACCAACAATGAGCATGTGTATAAATGCATGAAACACTGTGATTGATCCTAAAAAGCCCTCTCTTCAGGCCTAGAACATTTATATTCTTAACTGAAACTTTCTTGCGTTTGCCTATCTTTACCTATTTCTATACAACATACATGTGAACGTGTATGTGTTGACGTCACTGCATTACATACGCCAAGGCTGACCTGCCCCTTGGCCTCTGTAAAATGCTGGTGAGGGACACTGTGCCTAGAGGGTGCATTTAGGGTCTTTTGAGCACAGGCTTTCTGTTGCTAATACGCCTTTGTTTAATGTTTCCTTGCCAGGCCTGGCCTGTGTCTCTGATAAGGTCGTGCCTGGAGCTTTCCCTTTCACCCAGTTGGATGGCTAAGGGCGTAGGATGGTGTTTCTGGCAGCCACTCTGCGAGTGAGAGGCTGGACAGGGAGGGACGCTACTGACCCCACCATGGGAAGGAAGGGTGACCCTGAGACCCCCGCTGCCCACCCCGGACTTCATATGCTTGAGATTTACAAGGGCTCGAGCTATGGGTTTGGTATGAGACTGCTGGATTCACAGAGAAACCTGGTAAGAAAATCAAACCTCTTCAGGAAAAGTTTGCTCCATACATGTCCCTGACTCCTGTTTCCATAACACCAAGCTAGAAGTGTGTTCACACTTGGTCACACAAGAAACCCAATCAGTGATACTTCTCTAAATGATAAAGAAATTACTATTTGGGTTTCTGTGGAAAGGAGAAAGCTTAAAATATGTGTTCATTATCTAGAGATATTTGGGATGTAGCAATCCTTCATACAGTCATGACATTTATTCAGGAAGAGTCAGTGGATAAAGTAAACCTGGACAATAAGCATATTAATAGAGCTGAGACACCTGGTTCGTGTCCACTGTTGTTTCTATGTCCTCTAAGTTTATTACAGAGACCTGTGACAGCTTACAAGGATAAACCTGTGTTGATGAAATGCTTTTGCTTCTCCTGGGGCAAAGAGAAGGCCTCTGAGCTCAGAGGTATGGTGGTAACAATATTATTACCTTTTCCATTTATTTTCAGGGTAAATACTGGTATCTTCCCTTCCTGAGGCATTCCCTATTACAGCTGAGTACTGTGCCAAGTCTCTGGCATATGGTCCAAAAATGTCAGAAGCCCTCTCACCTTCCTGATTCCTCCTGGCTTGCTTTACTGCACTTCCATGGTACATCATTCCCTCAAAGCTCCCCAAAGCTCCCAAATGCCTTGAAAACTTCTGAGGGTAGTCCTGTTTGAAGGCCAGTGGAGGTCATTAGGAAGATTTCACTGACTTCAGTTAATTTGGACAAAGCTTCCATCCTGCTCTAAAAGTTGTAATCTTTGTCCTGTATTTTTCAAGCATCTGTGAGATGGAGAAGCATGCTGATTAGCTTGGAATAAGCTCCCAGCTGTGTGAACCATCACATATACTGCAGTAGAGTACCTTTAATTTATACAAGTGCCTGAGCATGGGGCAGTTGACTCTCAAAGTCTCAGCTGAACAGCAAAACCAAGAGCTAGGCTCCTAGAGCACCCTCCATGCTCTCAGAGCCTACTGGAGATGTGTTGGCTTATAAAAATCAACCTCATGACTTCATCTGAGCTCTGGATGTTTGGTCCATGTGATGGATGAGGTGTCTGACCTTTCAAAGGCTTTCAAAGGCTCTGGCATAATTATGGGAGCACACGATGTACAGTGGTACTGGGTTGGAGATTCCCAGCTGGGAGCTGGCTGAGCCGGTATGTAGGAGCCTCTCTGCTGGAAAAAGGAATCCATAAGCGGGGGTACTAATTCTCTTTGGTTTGTGCATCTCTACTCTGAGATGTATTCAGAGAAACAAAGGCACTGGAGAAATCTGGAAGATTATTTAGTAACTTCTCAGAAATCAGACTATATAAGAAAAGCAGCTGGAAATCCCTTTTCTTAAAAAAGAAAAAAAAAAAGGCAGGCAATGGCAGGTCAAAAGTGCAAAGTCATTGTAGAAGGCAGCAAGTCCAGGAAAGGGAAAATGAGGACAGCCTGGAAACAGCGCTTTTAAAAGCAATAGGAGAGGGAATCCCCTGAGCTCCAATTTGTAAGGAAATGTCAGGGGGCAGGAAGCAAGCTCTATGGTTCAACCACAGTGAGAAATAGGGCTTTTGTGGCTTTCTGTGGTCACTCAGGGTCTCTGTGAGATGACTTGATGTTTTCAGGACTGTTGGTGACTGAGGTGAATCACTCAGGAGCAGAGTGAAAACTCCACGGTCATCTGGACCACACACTGTCCTGTTGAATCCCCATGGAAATCTGCTATTCCTTCTATGTTCAGAGAGTCCAGGTATTGTCATTTTCTCACCAGACCCCATCCTACTCATATCCACACTAAGCACCATACACCATTTCCCGTTTTTCACTTATTTATCTTTATGAGTTTTTATTGGGGTGGGTTCTCTGCTGCTTGGCTACAGGTTTGTATTGGACTGTGAATAACTGTTTCAGTTGGTTTCTTGCTTGTTTGGCCTAACTGATCTCACTAATTTAAAAAGAAGAAATCCAAATGAATACAAGAAAGAACCAAAGAGACTGAAGAGCAGGTTATTTTAATGTCCTCATTTCCACTTGCTATTTGACTTTGTTCTGCCGTGAAGGGACAGCCGATAGTGTTTGTATCTGCACACACACACGTACACACGCACAGTTACAATGAACTCTTTCATAGCCAGGCTTTACCAGTAAATGGAGAGTAATATTGAGTGTCTGCTGCTCTCCTGTTCAGACAATTAGCTTGGATTTGAGTGTACATGCTTTTGAATGCTGTCCGTAAGGTGCTTCGTGACCTTGGGTGTCACACAACAACCCTCTCCTGTCCAATGCTTAAGTACCAAGTTGCTAGAGCATCTCTGTGTGAAGTGGATTTCAGACTCTCTGGAAAAGATGCTTATTATTCAAAAATTCCTTATAAGTATGCTCCAGTAAATGTTCCCTTTAGTTCAGACAGGGGTATGAAAGGCTTCACTTAACAGTATTACTGAGGTCGTGTAGCAGTGAAAAATGTAGGAGCCCACGGATATGTTTACAGCAGGTTTTTCAGCAGGTTAAAAGTAAAAAGTATAAAAAAGTACTAGTGCACATAAATACCCCTTTATATACATGTTATAGTGCAATAATTCAAGAAAGATCAAATTCAACACAAATTTTGTTCTTTATATGTAAATACCAATTTATGAGCAACGTCATAGCCAAATCGTGTCAGTGTGGAAAGACAGAGGCTCTCTTGCTTACCATGTCTCTCCAAATTACCTGCAATGAGTTGTGCAGACATGCATAAACAAAGCCCAAAATGATAATTTTCTAGGTGCATTGCAAAGCCCAATTTTTATAACTGCCAGTCACAAAGGGCTAGGCTGGGGAGTGAGAAATGAACCAGATATAGAGTTAGTTAAGGACATAAATGTCAGGCACACTCTCATACTAGTAAAATGTGTGTATGAAATAGAATTATTTGAATTTGCATATTTGGCACTGTTTATTTTTTTAGTTCCCTAAAGCATCACATTGAGGATAGAAGGATCATATCAGCCAAATCTCATAAAATTGGCTCCTGCCTTGCACTGGCGTGCTGTAAAACATGTATTTTAAGTCCTAGCAGCAGTCTCCCTTCTGGTCTGTAAGTACAATGCCAGCTGCCTCCGGTCAAGCTGATCTTGCACACTTGCACAGTGGTCACTGAGTAGGAGGAAGGCCATACTGCTGAGCAGCAGCTGGGATAAGCGTGTACCCAGCCTGGAGCCAAGATAATGTAGCTGTGACTTTTTAAATGTGTAGTGGCTGCTCTGACTAAAGCTATCTGGGACTTGGACATGCACCTCTTATTCATGTTGAAGGCACATGCGGGGGGTTTGTATTTAATGCCTGTGCATCTAATGGCTGTGATCTCGTACTCTGCCTGGCCATTTGGGAACATGAGATCACTGGTACTTGAAACCATGTGTGTAATGCATGCCAAGTGATAAGAAAATGTGGAGGAAAAATATATTCATTACATGAACAAAGTAGGAACAAAGTTCATCTTACAGAAGTTGCTCAAAAAGTTAGTTATTTAAATCTAATATGTCAAAGTTCAGGTTTATTTCATCCTGGATTAGGCTCATATGCAACTGGATTCAGTTATCTAAATGTAGGTCCTGTGTCATTTCAGCATAGGTCCTGTGCAAATTTAAATGATTATGAGACATTCCACGTGCCATTCTAGAAAATGTCAAATCTTTTGTAAATTCAGTGTCATATGCTAGTCCTATGAGGACACCTCAAATGGCTTAGAGTACCTAAGTAGTCTAAAGTAGCACAAGACGCTACAAATATTCCTTGAATACTTTAAACACTTTTGACACCAAAGCCTAGTTGTCTTAATCCAGTGCTAAATCCCACTCCTAAAATTCAGTGACATCAATTCCAATCAACAAACCTCAAAATTAAGCTTTGCAAATGACCATCAACATGGTTGTACTAGTAATTAGATCATCAGTATTGCACTGTTTTACTAATGATGAAGACTTTGGACAGGAGTAATAGGCTTAACCTAAGATGGAAGACAGCAGATCTAATTACTATTCTTTGACAATATGGAGGAGTTAAATTTTTGCTTCCTTGAATGGCTCAGGGACAAAAGAGCCTCACGACTCTTCAGATTTGGAAAGTATTATTGCTTCAGGAATAACGATGAACGTAACAACACTCAGTATTCTCACACATAATAAGCTGTCACCAGTTACTGAATCAAGTATGGAAGCTGTAGATGTTACTGTGGTCCTTTCTGGAACCTGTTTTATTTACGTAATGCAACATTCCATCCAGGTGTGCTCTAAGGTCTCCTTGAGCCTCAAGTTTGTTCTGAAAGACAGCAATTTGTGATTGTTAGCAAAATGAAGTTTAAGAATTCCCCCTGCAAATGGGACCTTCTGCTGTTATCTCATGGATAATGGCCTCTCCCATGAAGGAGCAAAGCTTTGCCTGCATGTGGAGTCCTCTCCTACACAGCCATCACAGCCATGTCCGTAAGGCACACTAGTGCAGATGCAGCGTATGCTGAAAGGGAATTTAGTTTTTGAGGGAAAGTTTGCGCTTTTGCTCAGATCAGTGAAGCCCTTCTGTGTCTCCTGTCCATTGGCATGGCACTTGACTACACCTAAAGCTTAGTACGGTCTGGGAACTTTGGGATTTCACTGCGCACTTGTTTCTCCAGGTCACTGATGATGATGTTAAATTAAACTAGTTCCAGCGTCTGTACCTGGGTGTACTCCAGTATTTATTCCATCCTATAAGTGACACTTAAGCCCTATTTTTTGCTTCCTGTCTTTTAACCAGCTCTCAAACAATTAAATAGTGCTTCCTCCAGAACAGTGGCAACTTAAATATGCCACAGAACTGCTCAGACACAGGTCTCTGGGACACAGACATAGAATTGGTTTCCATCAGACACTACAAAAGAGAAAAGCACCTCAGGACCTTCTGTTCCCCAAACGTGTGCAGGAACACGCTGTTGGAGTTCGTATCATGACTTCGTGATGACTATAGCGATTTCCAGCTTGAGCTAAATATGATCTAACCAATTAAATTTGTCAATAAATGTGGTGCTGCTCCTCACCTCCGTACCATCACCGAATATCAGAGTATCTGTTTTGTATGCTGGGTGGATCTGTGCAATGGATAAGCTTCATGGTGTCAATTAAGCCAGAACTTCTGCTTCTACAGCATCATTTGACAACTGATAAGCCTTTGACATGAGAAGAGTCTTCTGCTTTTATCACTCATCCTTTTATTGTTTTGAGGTTTTCTGGATAGTGTTAGGTAACTATGATTTTGGTACAGTGGCTGGTTTCTGGGGATGGGCCTGGTTTGTATACAAGAGCAGTCACCCAGGCTTCAGTGGAGCAGAACTATCATCTGGGAGCAGCCACACTTTAACAACGCTTGTTATCAGCTAATGCAACCATACACACAGCTGAAAGCAGTTCACACGAGTTTTTAGACTTACTTGGGAATGCTTCGTAGTTTGATTTTGGCATTTTAATTTAGACCATTCAGTCTGCAGTAACTGATGACATTGGTTATAGGGAATTAAACCTTTAACTAAAAAAACTAATTTTCTAACTATGGAGTATAGGGTATGTGTTTCTGTTTTGCTTTGTGTGTTTTGTAGGAGACAATCTGTCTCTTCCTCTCAAATCTTCCTGATTTATTGTCACAGAAAAATACACCTCTAATTTTGTAAAATAGAGAATTTATTTTTTTTTTTACCTTGACAGAACTTCAGGATGGATGGAGCAATTTACTGAATTGTCTTGAAAAATATTTCACCTTGGGACATAAAGCAGAAAGAAAATATTTAGCCTATTGAAAAAATTTAGGGGTTTAACCCCTATATAACTGTGTACCTATATAGACATAGCAATCAAAAAGCAGTATTTCCTAAGAAATCACAAGTGCGTTATATGGTTTTTAGCAATGTGTCTAAGGTAGCTGCATGGCCCCATTACCCAAGTATCTGCAAGCTTCACAATATTTAATGTTTTCTCTCATAACATCCCTGGTAAGGAGAGAATGCCTCTGTCCTCCTTTAGCAGACAGACAACTGGGAGGGAGTTCAAAGCATTGCCTTGCAAAGACCGCTGCACTGAACTCGAACATCTGAACTTGTTCCAGCACAACAACTGCTGTGGCTCAGACCTGTGGGCTGCGCTCCTTAGCCCTCCATGCTGCAGGCAAAGGAAACATCCAGGATGGAATACATCTGTATGACACCACAAGCAGTCATACAGAAAGGTATAGCTATGTAGCTGTATTGCTCTGCTAATGCAGGCATCAGTCAGGGCTAGTGCGAAGCCACGTCAGCTGGCCCAGACAAACTCCATGGAGATTGCTGCTAAAGTATTGTCAGTACTCCCTTCACACAGGGAAAGTGACAGGGGGTGGTTTTAAGGCATGTGAATGGGGGGAGGGCAATAGGTTAGCAAATGGCTTGGCATGTAAGCAGGTGCTGGGAGAAGGCAGACCTATTGCTGGTGGTGGCGATGGCCCAGGACAAATAGGAAATGGGAGCCAAGAAGGAGCTGTGCTGTGAGCTGTGCCAACATGAGGAACAGCGTAATAGGGAATTGGTGTCATCTTGCCTTGTTCCTTTAAGTGAAAAATGAAAATAACGATCTTTGCAGGCACGTAATCCTTCTCTCACTCAGTGCATGTATAATTTTACATGAGCTGCATACCTCTCAGGCTGGCCCTACAATGCTTATAATACATATAATGCATATAATAATATACTTCTGCTCTCCCCCTTCAGTGTTGGGTAATTCGAAAAGGGAAGGACCTGGCCATAAGGCTGCTACCCCAGCTCTGGTGGTTCCCGGACATTCAGGACCTCACCACCAAGGCTGTTGCCACAGCTTCTGTTTGTCTCTGTGCCCTGCTGCCTAGACGGCCACTCTGATTTCCCAAGCATGCGAGAAGCTTCGTTCCTGTGCCAAGGACATGCAGGTGCCCGGCACTGCGGCAGGGCAACATGGGTGGGCAAGCATCACCAGAGCGATTTTCAGTGTGTAAAGCTGGATACTCTGTAGGGCTGCGTGAACTCAAAGGAGTTTTCAGTTCCAGATGGAAACATTTGCCTTGGACCTGTCCACATTTTAGCATACATGAAAATCCTTCAAAACAAATGCTCATCTTGAAAAGATTTCAAGAGATTTCAGCAATTACGATAGTCAGTGTTTAAGATGAATTGTTTTCCTACCACACCATGCTCATGGTGCTGGTCATATCCCATTTTATGGTCTCTGTTAAGAAACTGGAGGGAATGAAGGCTGTACTATGGACTCATTGAGTTTCCTATTGGTTCTTCAGGTTTGTTTCTCTTCACTGGGACAGGAGGAGTAGTATTTAGTTTTAAATTTTAATTCTTAATTCTTTTAAGTCAGATTTCAAGACTATAGAAATCTGGGTCAATTTTTACAGCTCCAGGCTAGAAGAGAACAGAATGTTTGAGGAACAAATGCAAGCAAATTAGTCAATCGAATGGTTAAGGTCCTTCTCTAGTAGGCATATAATCCACAGAAGGTGATGTCAAATATTTTAAATAAATGGTCTGCCCTTATTTCAGGGACTAGTGCAGGGTGTGCTGGCATTTCTCTTTATACAGGGTAACATTGCTTGCTAGAATGGGATATTTCAATGAAGAATTTTGGCAGTCTTGAGTTATAGTCAGCTGTCATTTATTATCTATGATCAGAGCAGCATGACAAATTTTTGTTGGCACTCTAGACACTTTCAGAGGACATTAGAAAGATATTTAAGTTGGTTGAGAGATGCAGTCCCAAAGGAGGGCGGGATTTTGAAATCTAGGGAGTAAGGGAAGTGGTGTGTGTGACAACTAGAAGCCTCCTATCTCCAAACAGCTAGTGATTTATTATATAAAATTTAAACCGGTTTCCTCCTGGTTGGTGGGTACCGAAGCCTCTCTTGTGGTGGTCACTGAAGTCCAATCCAGCAACATGATAATGGGTCATCCTGCCAATTATTCAAACCCCTGCTAAATAACAAGTGCAAAGCTGAAATGTTACAAAGCATTAGGACTTGGCACTGGGCCTCATTTATACAAAGAGTAACTGGGATTTTTGGGTTAGAAATGTTATAAAACCAAGATTTTCCCTTCCCACCACACTTGAAACTAGTTACAATTCCTCTTTTAAAATATGTCAGAACAATCATCTGGAACTGATGAGTTTATTGGTATTCATTGTCTCAGGTAGCATCCTATGACTGTTTCTTTGTACTTTATTTCTTAAATAGTCAATTATCAAAAGTAATTACACTTCACAATTTGAAAATAATTTAATACAAAGAAGCACTACATTTACTTTAGAAATGTTACCTCAGTTTTCAAAGCTCACTAGGAAATTGAATTTCAGCATCCACTTTTTTCTCCTCTCTATAAAAATGTGTCTAAGTACAGAAGACATACTGGGAACTAAAGCAAGTAGTGGTACAGTAGGTAGCAGTGAGCAATGGGTAACTGAAGCAGGAAGTTAGACAACAAGGAATTCAGTATTTCATTTCTGATCCTTGGATTTTAGCCTGCTACCGCTGAGGCAAGACTAAGCTTTGCAGTGGTACACGCTCAAGAGAGACCTAAGCCAGCTCTGGGTGAAAGCTGTGTCTGCAAAGCATAATGCCACACTAGACACACATGTTGGCTTGGTCATAGAAACAGTACATTGCTGTGAACACTGCTCTGAGGCCAAATTAATGCTGCTTTTAGCTTGTGTTCAGGGCTGTACAACACTCACTTCACTACTTGTGCTCTCGTGGCTACGTGGGTCAGCTATATGGTGGCTCTGTGCTGAGTGCCCTGATACTCTGCCAGCACATCCTGGGTGCTCTGCTGGCCTCAGATCCTGCTGTTGCAGGTCTGCACAGCTCCGTTTACCTCCTGCTTATGTGCCAAAGAACAGACAAGAAAGAGAGATTTGCTGGGCGTTGTTTTGTTGCCAATGCTTTTTGAAGGTTTTATAGACAATTCGGCCTCAGCTTATGATGAACTGTGGGGAAGGACATCTCCATGACTCACTGGCCGTCTGTTGATACCTGACCTTCCTATATGGTTGTGCAGTGGTCACTCATTAGCGCATTAGCTGTTCTCCCCTGCTTTACAATTTGGCTAGTCAGAGATTTTTAAAAATAGATCATCTTCACAACCACGATGCATCAGAGGAGAGTAACTGTCTTCTTTCTTTCTTTCAACTTTGAATGAATCATGGAGTGGACACTTAGAAAGCTGTATTTCCAAATATCAGGCAGCTATTTAAAACCTGTGATCAGCTGTCATTGTGTCCTGATGAAGGTTGGATGGCTCTGAAATGTTGACAAATGCACTATTTGAAAATAAAAGCAAGTTATAACACACCAGACTGCAAGCATCTGTACTGTGAAGGCTGGATGCAAAGCTTATAAAAGAATGCGGAGTGGGATTGCACGCTGACAGTTCTCAGGCATTTTTATTAAAATGTTTCATTTAGGATGATTTAAGACCTCCACGAGCAATGCCAACAAAATAAATAAATAAATACAGACAGCCTGCGAGGATGCAGCTATAGCGGGAGAATGACGAACACCCACATACCACGTTCTGATGGAGTTCCAGCTTGCCCACCGCCTTGGTGTGACAGGCCCCATGGGTTTCTGAAGTGGTATCAAAGCCATGAGCTGACTCCTGATGGTGCACAGATGTGACAGCCCTAAACACTTACCAGTGTGTACCTGTGTGCACGCACGCAAATGTGCACATTCCCATGCCTCTGGGATTCTGTTTGTGAGGACAACACATTAATAGGAGAATAAACAGCATGGGAAACCACCTGAAGGGCTGGGGTGGCAGGGAAGGGAAAAAGCAGAATACACAGCTGTTGCCTGGTGCCTTCTTCCCTGTCTCCTGCCCCAGAAGCCCCCTTTGGTACATTCCTCTGTACCAGTGAGGTCAAGGTCAGCATTATCACACTGAAGAGAGCTGCAGACCCCCTCCTCGTCCTTCTGTCTGTTACAGCATAGCTCAGATGCCTGAATCACAGTTCCACTGATGATCCAAAGATTGTACTAGCCCTCTTTGACGCTGACTGTTGGAAGATCCCATGGACCATTCAGCTGCTCTCTGGTCACACTGATCACACTTCTGTACGGCTGCTTGAATGTCTTCATCTCAGCTCAGCAGCATCCCTTCATCCTGGTATGTTGTCATAGAAATGTCTAAGGGAAGGCATAGGAATAGGATAATTGTCCAGTGATAAATTCCAGAATATTCTTCCAGGCAGCCAAGAGCTTCCCAAGGTGGTCATAGTGTCTTTGTATTTAAATTTTTATGAATTTGTCTTCCATAAATTTCTCTAAATGAATTTTGATCCTATGACAACATTTAACATCTGCTCCAACTTGAGGCAAAAAACCCCTCAACATCTATAGCTTAACTCTGAACTGTGTATAAAGAATAAATTCTTGTGTTTGTTTTAAACTGCTTTTGCTAATGTTGTGCTCTTCAGGTGTGGATCTCCAGATCAGTCTCACTAGCTGAGAGCATGACCAGCATTCTTCATTTTTAAGGGAGTAACTTTGTACCAGTCTCTATTAATAAATGTTTTGAAAGGCAATGGGGATGTGTTATCCAGCATCTAACAGTAGTGTTATGGCATTTTTGAAGGATCCTGAGCCAAGACTGTGGGTGCTCTGTGCTAGTTGCTGTACATAGCTATAAATAGATATTAAGACCTTTGGTACTGAGGGTGAGCCTTAGCTTTGGGCAGAGTTCTTTTCAAGGGCAGGCAAAACCAGGATGTTTTAAAGCTAAGACGACTTCATATTTCTGTATGGGTGTCTCCTTGTATTTACATCTAATAGTAAGACTGAAACCTTAGGAAAAGCAGATGAATGCGCAGGTAACAAGAAGTATTATTAGCCACATTTTACAGGGGGGAGAAGGAAAGTACAGAAGAGTGCATGGACTGTCTGGGGTCACCCAGGAGCTGTTTGTGCTTCTGCTGACCTGTGTCTCAATGAGCTAAATGTTTGTTGGAGCATATTCAGCCTGGGAAGATCCCGCAGAGGTGTGTTGGGAGAACAAGCATTCATGGAGGGGAATGAGCACTCACAGCTTTCATACTGTCAGTCATGGCTCATCGCTCGAGGGAGAGCAGTCTTACAGATGAGTTAAAAACTCCACCCATTTACAGTTTACTTGGGAAAAATCCAAACCAAATTGTTGATGTTCTTTGTTATAATCAAATTGATGTTATAGTATATCTGTGTGACATGTTATTCTAGATTTTTAACCTCTCTACTTTGGCCCCTTCTTGTGTGTTCCTTCTGCTCCAAAACCTGAAACCAGATGGAAACTTGCTGGTTCAGGGACCACATCTTCCATTTAGAGTGTAGCACAGTGGCGCCTCTGAGAGACATGTTACAAAGTATAACTGTAATAGTAGTTGACACTCCAGAAACTCAGCAGGAGTCAACCAGATTTACTTTTCCAGACATTTTCCTCCTCTCCCAGTTATAGCTTTTGAAGTGTTTGAGTTAATGCCTGACATAATGCAAAAATAATCTTCTCACTTGATAAGAGAAACTATTTCTGGATTTGTGAGAAAGTTGTGCAGTAATTTGTGAGAAATAGTAGTAAAGATCTCATCATACTTCTGCTCTTTGGCACTGTGAACATAGAAGCTGTTTGTTTTCTTTATAGTAATCAGGGCTACACGACTGTAATAATTTCAGTCAATATAGCTATAAGAGGAAAAGACAACATTTGTCAGACTCAGTCCCAGTGTGAAAATAGAGAGACTTTCAGTCAACTTGTAAGTTGATTTATATAATTTGTGACTCACTCCCTTTTGTAAAAACTTATCAATCTGTACCAGTGCCTAAAATTAATATATATCCAATCAAATCCATTTCTTCAAGCAGCATATGGGAATTACATGGATCTTAACTAAATCAGTTCAAAAACTTTTAAATTGGTGTAATCTCTGCAAATAGCTAACCCTTCGTCACAGAGTTAATCTAGATGACTTTCATGGGAACTTTGCTTCATCTTTTATCTTTCTGCCAAGCCAGTAGAAATTAGTGGTTGCATTGTGAGGTGACTCAACAAATGAGACAGCATTAATCAGTGGGAACAAACCTTCAGCTGCACAAATGTAAACATGTTTCCTGAAATAGAGCAAGCTTCACTAACCTGTCTCCCACATCAACAGGTTACAGCACCCAGCCCTCTCATAGAAGTGACAGTGTTCCTGGTGACTTCATACATTGCTTTGTTCAAGAACCTGCCTAACAGAAGGCAAAGAGAAGATGGCATTAACACCTATCCAGGAGCAAACCTGCAGGTATCTGGGTCCCTGATTCATGCATGGAAACTCAGTATTAGTTGGTGATTATCCATGTTAGCAAGTGTGCTGTAGCAGTGCAGCTGAGTTAACTAACTTGGGCACTTCGTGGCATTGCACAAATATTCTGTTGTGCTAGAGAGTGTTGACAGGTCTCTGATTTCAAAATACCTGATCCTAGTGTAAGTTACAGCAGGATTTTTTAATGGGTACCTACTGAAGACAAGTTTCTATGGTAATGAGAAAAAACAGAGATCTACCCTGGCATGTTACCTCCCTTTTGACATGTTTAAGATCCTAACTCCCAAAACATCACCTGTCAAAGGCCAGGCAGTTGAAGGAAGACAGGCAGCAAAGACAGGGCTAATGCACTCACGGGAAGGTACGTATCAGTGGAGGACTTTCCACAGCTAATCAGTGGCCTTTTATGACCACTTTCTCCTGAAGATGACTCACATGCTCCACACTAAAAAAGGTGCGTATATGTTAGGCGACAAAGACAATGGAAAGGCCAAAACCTATTCTTGGTGGCAGTTCTTCTGTTGACTTCAGTGCTGTTCTGTGAGAATACCCTGACTCCTGGGATAAAAGTGGCTACTATTTATATTTGAACTTGTGTTTGAGGTCATTGTTGTATACACAGGAAGTGCAGAGAATAATAGCAAGGCTAGCAATAGAAATAATTTCATTATTATATCATATAAAGGGCCTTGGATGCTGGTGAGATTTTGATTTCCCCTGTCGTAAACAGAATCACTGAGGTTCAGAGTATTTTTATTAAGTACTTAAGAGATGAACTCAGGCTTCTGTGTTTGGAGGTAATACTATATCCAGCTGTGCATTTCCACCTCCCTTCTTGTACAAAGGTGGAGCAGCAGGGTGCAGGCTGCAATGGTTACCCCTTTGCCTGGCTACAGGGGCAGCAATCTTTGGGAGAAGGAAAAACATAGAGAACTTCATCTGATAAGCAGTTTAGCTAACCAGGGAGACCTTGTTGCAGCCTTTCAATACTGTAAGGGGCTTATAAGGAAGATGGGGACAAAAGCCTTAGGACAAGCGGTAATGGTTTTAACCTAAGAGAGGGTAGATTTAGACTAGACATAGGGAAGAATTTTTTACAGTGAGGTTGATGAAGCACTGGAACAGGTTGCCCAGAGAGGTGGTAGATGTGCTATCCCTGGAAACATCTAAGGTCATGTTGGACGGAGCTCTGAGCAAGTTGATCTAGTTGAAGATGTCCTTGTTCATTGCAGGGGCGTTGGAACTAGATGACCTTTAAAGGTCCCTTACCAACCCAAACTATTCTATGATTCTAGGAACTCAGGCTCTTTGAGTCCTAAATTTAGATATTTTATTTAGATATTTCTTTATTCTTTTAAGAAGAGTAAGTCAATAAAATGGAATGACCTGTGATATGTGAGAGTACAGACTAAATAGTCTAGCCTTTTCTGTAGAACAGAAGAAATTATAAACTCTGTATATACAGTACACATTGCTGTTATCATTCAAGCAAATGGTTTAGATTTGTTCTGGGCACTGCTTCTGATTCTCCAAAATACATGTGTCTTTGGTAGCGAAGTGGTGTGGTAGGGTTTGGATTGCATGCAGCTGGAGGGTAGATCTATTTTGTGATAGTCAAGTACAGCTGGGATGCAGAATTTTCATGTATGAATCAGCTAGATAGAAATAAAGAAACCATCACAATAAAATACGGATTTTTTTTCCTAAGGATCTGCTGGAACTAATGTAAGTTTTTCAAAATACTAAAATCTCAAGTGTGTGTGACTATTTTTTTTTTTTTAATTTGCAAGAGGTTATTTGACAGACATGAATATTACCAATTACCAAATATATAAGTGAGAAGAGCTAGAGGGAGACAATCTAGACAAAGAGACATACAGAAACACTTTGGACTCATGGAAGCTAATAATTAACATATGAGATCCCCAAGTTACTTCTGCAAAGCCAAGAAACTGCCCAGTGGAAATGCCTTAGAGGAATCCTGTCACTAGTGCTGTCTCCTGAAGCCTGCTCAAGCTATATCCTACAAACAGCAGCACTTTTCATGTCCACATGGGTCTTCTTGGGAATGGTCCTTCCACCTCACTGGGGGAGGAGATAGATACCTTGTGTGTATTGTGCAGCAGACTGGGCTGGTGTGAACACAGCATAACCAGGCACAGCCCCACAGGAGCAAGGCAGTGAAATGCCAACCTGCCCAGCAGCTTCTGCTCTCTTGCATGAACCAGGCTAACTCTTGCAGGCCAGCCCTGGACAGATAAACCCAGCAAGAACTGAACCAACTGTACATGCATCTGCCAGAGCATCTCTGCAATATGCCTGGCAACCTGACCTAGAGGTGCATAAGAGGACACTCTGCAGGCAGGGCTCAAGTTCATGGCTTCGTAGCTATGGTTCCCCATCATCCACCCTGTGGCGTGGATCCAGCCCGCTGCAGGGCTGGGTCAGCGGGCTCGGTGTGAGTGTCTGCGCATCCTGGCCACTGGTCATCCAGCATGCAGAGGGCTGAGCGTGAACTCTGTCTCACCTTGCTTGGTACTGGCACTGTGTGCTTAGATCAAATCCATCTGAAGTTAACTTGCATAATGCCAGGTTTCCTGACTTAAAATTAAAAGGACAAAAGCGTGTTGAGTTTCATTTCACAAAGCCATTGGTGAAACTCTCCACCAGGCCTTTGCTCAGGATGGCTTGCGACTGCTTGTTGACTAATATGTAACTGAAGGAGATTTAAACACTCACTTAAAGGGGGTACATTCCTTAGTTGCTCCTAAAATGGAAGCTACAGTGTGGCTTCATGCACATTATTAGTTATATCACATCCTAAATATGGCATACGTTGAGAAGTGGTGAATGAAGTCAAACAAACTACAGGAAAAAAAATCCTTCACATAATTAGACACAGACTGCAAAAAATTCCATCACACAAATAAAACATAAATGTTAAGTGAAACAATATTGTTAGGTTTAATGATTTATAGCCTATTATTATATACATATCCTGTAACATCAAAACTCCTGCATGTATTTAAATACAAAAGAAGAAACAACTTTCAAAATATTGGTTATTAAATAACCTAGACACAGTGCTTCTCTCGTGGTATATAATTTAGATTCCTTTTTGATAGTTTTTCTCTCTGGATTTCATCCCTATGTATTTTTGTTTTTATAGATATTTATAGGTATTTCAGCTCCATCCTTGCAAAAATACAGACCTCAGTGGAAATAAAGGCACCTAGGAGTGCTTTAGAAGGGTTGTTTTATTTTGTTTAACAAAATGTAGGTAATATACTTTAGGCCATTTTAATATTTTTGAATCTTTACTTGATTTAGTATTTTTCATTCTTTCCAACATTTAAGTGAACCTTCACTTTATTTATCCTTATTATTCAAACATTGCCTTGACGAAACAAAATTTTTGCTGTGTACAAGCTGCTGGGGGCAAAATCACAGCTATTCTGAAATCAAAGTTTACCTAAAATTTAAATGAAAATTTTTGTTTTTGAGACTCTTAACAGACAATCTTGTCTTGCAAGGAACTGAAATAATTTAAATTGTGATGGTTAATGCCAGCTTCTATGCTGCTTCAAAAGCAGTTTAATGCTTTTCTGATATTAATGTCTACTACTAAAAATATAAAGTCTGTCATCTCTTCCAATGTGAAGGCAAAATAAAGCAGACCAGACCCATTTATCCTTTCTTACACCGCTGTTTTGAACTTTGGAGTGCTGTGCTGAAGAAAAAAGGTACAGTTTTCTTTTAAACATGAAGCTTAATGTGATCTTTGATCTTTGCACTTCAGAAAGTTTTTGCCTAGAACAGTCTTCCACAGATGAGTTATAAATCCCTTAAAACAGAAATTTATAATGGAAAAACTGTCACTACATTAATTATGGTAGCATAATTGTGATGCTGCTTCTATAGTTTAGTCACTGCTTAAAAATACAAACATGGAAAAGAAGAGGTTCTGGCATGAAGTTTATCCTCACAGCACTCAATGTCAAATGGTCAATTAGTCAACTATGTTTTTTAAAAAGTGGCGGCTATAGTGCATTCCTTTGGATTATTTTTTTCTTTGGAGATCTTTCATTTGTTGGTGTATAAAAGACGACTTTTCTGCCAGCAGATAGGAGTTGGAAAAGAGTGAAGATTACATATATAAAAAGCTTCATTGCATGATAAAAAATATCTTGGATGTTTACTTGGAAAAGTCATTAACTGGTTTACTTTCCCCTCGTCCCCTGCAATCTTTGTCAGCAGTTTGGATTCAAAGACTCTAAATGTAAAATTTCCTATCGATCTCCAGTAGGTCTTGGCTTCCTTCTGATTGCTTCTGGACTTACGCTGACTCTTAAGGCTTTAAATTAATTTGAAAGAGAGGAGTCACTTAAACATAATTTAAATGAACTAATGTGGTAAACTTTGTATGCATTTAATAGATTGTGTGTTTGTGTTTGGTTTAGAGATGATACTGAGAGCATATGTTGTAGTATATTAGTATGTATCTATTTGGCACAGGGAAAAAGCAGAAATCATGGAACAGTACAAATTTCACGATGACAATCTTCCAGGGAATATCCAAAGAAAATTCTAAAGCAAAAATTGTCTGGTGATACAGCATGCTGTGCTGAAAGGTTTTCTGGACTTCAAAAGACGTACAAAAAGCACAGCAAAAAACCCCAAACTTATGAAATGGAAATAGATACCTTTTGTGCTACAGAGTACTATCGCAAAGCTGACACTGCAATCCAAAGATTTTGGCCTTGGTTGCAGTATTTGCGATCCACTGAATTTCAACTGTTCGCAGCGTATGGATTTAACCCTTTGCTTGGTTCAATATGTGACAGAAGGATCTTTTAATATGACCGAAGAGAAACAGAAGCAGAGCAACTAGCTGTAGCAGTCACACTGGGGTGTCTGTTGAGATGCTGGGTTTAACACAGGAAAAAAACTTCATTCTTTTTGGTTTGGTTTCAGTTCTCCCAGAATCCACTCTGTGAAGTCTTAGTGCCATTCCTTGAACTGGAGTTCTCTTTCTGCATAATTGTGTCATAATCGTCTTTTCTATTTCCACATTTCTCCCAACAGACTTCCAAACATTAAACCTTCAGTGGAAGGATGTAATTGCAGGCATCTTCGGAGGGAGCAGCCCTTCTCAGTACTAATCCTGGGTGATGTTATGGGATCTGGCAGTACTGCCAAACATGTTCATCTTATTCCAAGCAGTGCTGGGCACAGAAAAACTGTTCAGTGCACGTTGAAATGAAAGTGTTTTCTTCATTATCATGTCATTTATGCTACATTTTGACTGGTCTTCATTTTCTCTTCCTTATGTCATAACACACAAACCAGCCAAAAATAACAGTGTGAAAAAATGCTCTTTCTATTGGCCCTGGTCACAAACCAGCATAGGCAACATGAGGTGCTTTGCTATCATTGCACGCAAAGCAGCAAAATACTAGTGTCTTCTGCAGAATTCTGTCGTTCTCCTCTGGGTACAGGAGGTCTGAGCGATATCTATCAACCTAGGATTCTGCCTTGGTATTGCCTCTGACAATGTGCAATGTACTGACAGCACAACCAAATGATCAGTGAGTTAACATCCATATTTAAATATTACTGAATTTTGAGGTCAGAACTAGACCTTGCTCAGGTACTGGGCTATTTTCCTCACTAAAGAAAAAAAGGGACCCGCAGCTCAGAGCAATTAGTGCACAATAATACTCCACTGAAGACAGGACTTCAAATATATTAAACATTGAGCTGAAGACCATAGAGGAGTCAAATGAAAACAATGAGCTTCTTTGCCTTTGCTAGGATTTTAGCTTTAGTTAACTAATTCAAAATAAAACCACACCTTTTTCTTTTATTTTCTTCTTCTTTTTTTTTTTTCCCTTAGTGAAGGCAAGACCTTGCATCTGACATACCAAAGCAAAAGAACATTTAATTCAGGATCCAGATTTTGCAATTTGGGTCCATCTGTGATAAGAACAGAGTGTGAACTCATGGAAATGCTTGTGTGAATTTTTAATAAATTGTCACTAGCCCATTATGATACAAGCTAGAAAACGGCACAAAGATGCAGCAAGGAACTACCATACAGAAAAGAGGTGCTTCCCCAGCCCATCCCAGTCCAGTGCTCTCCAGCGAGGTGCAGGGAGTAACAACTCCCAGCAGCAGCATTTGACTCCAGCTCACAGAGCTGCTGCAGTGCTAATAATGGGGCATGGTCAGAAGAACTAAGTTCCTTAAGGACAAGACACAGAACAACAAATACTGGGAGAAGCATTTGTATTTAATCTGCTAACCTGATTAAGACTAGTTCCCCTATTTTCAGCAAAAGGATTGCATGCTAACAAATGCAAATGTTTGTAGTGGGTTAAATATACTAAAAAAGCCATAAAGTCCAAAACAAAAACCCACATTGAATTTCTTTTTGGTCCTCAAATGGTTTGCACTGATTTGACTGGTTTTCCAAGGAAATGAAATAAGTTCATTTTAGGTCAAAGTGGTTTTTATTTCATTATTTGATCATTTTTTGGCAACCAAACCGTACAAACAGATATTCACATAGCTCTAGTTTGTAGTTCTGCTGATGGCTGTTTTCCAAGCTGATTTTGGGAAACAGTTAGGCTCCCACCAGTCCATTTATAAGGAAGGGAAGTATATTTGGGATTTCGTAATTCTTTCTTGCTTTACTCTTGTATTTTGTTTTCAGGATTGCAAGGAAAGAAAAAAAATCAATCTCTTTAAGATGAAGCACACAAATTTGAATGTAATATACAAGCTGAAGAATGAAAATTTGGTTTTTTGGGTAGACTTTGAACACTCCTTTGGTAAATTTTGCGGACACACAGTAATAATCTGAATTATGTTAAGATATGCAAATAGTTTTCTATGGAAACTAGAAAAAGCTGCAAACTTTAAACTCCCAGATGGAGTTCTTATTAAGGAAACCTTGTACTTTTGAAAATCCTATTTCTCCATCTGCTTGTAATGTCTTTCAAGTGTCTTTCTGTGTAATTGTAACGATGGTTTCTTCGGGTCATATTCTTAAATGTATGTTACGTAATTGCACTCCTTCCCAAAAATGCAAATATTCACCTTATCAGTCAGCAAGGACTAAATTCAATTTCTTTGCTGATCCAAGCTGGGGAAAGTGGTACAGTTGTGACATCTCAGCAAAAGCTCCACGATGGGAGTGTATGGCTTGAAACACTTTTCCTCCGCAAACCCTTTGCAGAGAGAAATTTTGTGCTGGGACCCCTCTCCCGTCCTTGTGGTCTGACTCATTCTGACTCACTGAGTTTAAGAAAGCAGTGATCTTTACTCCTTTCTGGGAAAACGCAATGAAAGAGCAATCCTCCTCCTGATAAATGTGAATAAGCAAGCTGCAAGCATCTGGGAAAAAGCAGTTAGAGAAGTGTTGTCATCCAGTATTACTCTTGTTTCTTGTCATCCAGTATTCAACTGCAATGTAATTTTGGCTGTTATCTTATTTTTCTTTCCTGACCGAGGGAATGAAGTTCATAGGTTGTGAATCCCAAGCTCAGTACACAGTTCGGGTAAATAAAAGAACACATTTGGTTAAATTTCTTTTTAAAACCATTGCTTGGAGATGATTGTCGAGTCATTTCAGTTTAAGAATGCAAGCAGTTTCATTGACTTCAGTACCTTGTTCAAGTGCATTAGCTTAAACCCTGGCTGATTTACTTGGAGAAATATTAGGGTTTCTCAACGGACATTCTTGCCTCTCACCTTCCTTGCTTGCGTGTTCATCAGAAGATAATACAGAAGCTAGAGGTTCACCCCGTTGATATAAAAAATCCAAATCAGTATTTACTGGAAACTGCCTAAGCTAGGTGACAGTTTTCCGTTGGGAACATCGCAGAGCTGTGGTAATAAAATAACGGCCCCTGCCCTGAGAGCAGCGATGGAAGAAGCCTGCCGCTAAGGAGCCCTCCGCTTTTCCAGCTTTCATTGGGTGCACCCAGGTGGGGCCGGCTGTTGGCTGGGAATCCCCTGCTTGAAACTGCAGGTTGAAATAATGTATTTTTCCGGGTATAAAAGCAGTATTTCACACAACTGTTGTAAAGCCTGCAATCTCTGTAGTAGCCAGATGGTGTCAGTCTTGTACTGAGGCGTTATAATTACTCTCGCCTGTTGCTCCACAGAATATAGTAATAAATTCTGCTGCTCACATTTTTTTTTACCTGTACTTGTCTAGTGGAAAAAAAAGAAAAAAAAAAAAGGAGTGACTTGCCAAAATCTGCTATGAGCAGGTCACACAGATTGTCCTTGAATTGCAGTGAACTTTTGCAGACCAGAGTGCAAAATCTGCATTTCTTTAAAACTATGAGCTTTTTCTCTGAAAAATTGCCTGATCTATCTGTCTTGATTTTATTGCCACGATGACTGACTCTTTCGGAAATGCTTGCTGTTATAGAGAGACACAGAAAAAAAAAGAGTGCCTGTAAGACTTTAAATGGACTAAACTCACCCAGAATTGGAAAAAAAATAACAGTGAATGACAGACCAGTTTAAGGCAGCCACCATTACCACTAAAAAAAAATAATCTCATAATATGCAGAGCTGCAACACATTGCTAAATTGGTAATTATTATATAATCCATTAGTTAATGCAAACATTATGGGCATTTGGATGAGCTGTAAAACCAAGTTCTTGGCCACTCTTAACCTTCAGAATTCTTTCGACACTTTGGCCAAGAGCTGGGGTGTTAACACGATGGCCCTGTCCAAATTCCGTTTGGGTAAGTATATTTTGCTTAACTGACATTTGCATGTAATTTAGTTAGATCACTATTACTTCTTGCTTGTCTCATACTGTAGAACGGAGCTGCTGTATGGAGCTGCTGCTGTCTTGCCAAAGCTTTTAATAATCCAAGGACCGGCAAAGGGATTTCTGTTAGTTTGTGGTCAGTGTTTTGGGAGTTTGGAGTGAAAGTGCTCTATCTATAAATAAATGTCCATAACCAAAGCTCTGTTTCACATACAGATACCCTGGAAGCCTTGGTATTTGATAGTGATCTTGAACCCCTAAGACTGCTGGCAATATTAAGGGAATTGGTTAGCATCCCCACCAAACCCTGAATGAATAAACCAAGAAAAATGGTAAGTGGACTCAAGAAATGTATGCCGTGTGTCATTTTCTGGGTTGAATTTAAACTATTTGTTTCAAAAACTAGCTATTTAGCAATTTATCCAAAGTCTGTACACTGCTTCAAACCTGAGCAGCTTCTTTCTCTAGAAGCAGACTTGACAGGGTTACTTGGCTGTTCTTCTGTAGGGACTCAGTGGGGGTTTGTTTTGTGACTGCGTTGTTTTTCAGACAGGAGGGTGTCTTTGGGAAATTTTCCCTGTCTCCTCTGGAAGGTTACTGCCTCACTGGATTGTCTGGAATAGGAATGTTTTGTCATCTATATTTCATGTACATCATCCTAAGTATTGTGACGAGGACTGTTTTAGGGAAAGGCAATTACCACGGTAGCCAGGGCTAATCAGGACACCGTTACACGGAACAGTTGTTGGGGCAGTCTGGGCTGCACTGCGGTGCTAAGGCGGAGGAGGAGCTGCCCACGGCAGCTGGCAGAGGGTGTGCCTCGGTCAGCACAGTTACTGCTGAGTCCTGCAGTCCCTCCTGCCTTCTCAGACACGTGCATACCAATAAAATGATCACGGCTGCAGGCAGGGTTGGCGCGCTCTCCTGCGACTGCATGCAGTGTCTGTTAGCTCAGCCTGTGTCACATGTTGTGCTGAGACACCCAGCACTCTCCCAGACAGTACCTGGGCTTGTTTCTGGTGACAGTGTGACCCTGGGACCGCTCTCCCTCTGTGGCAGCAAGGATGGGACCGCTTTGCTTTGGAGGGACAGGGTGGCAAGCTGAGTGCACATGACCACTCCAGGGCTGGTTATGTCCATGTTTTAGGAGCAGAAACAGAGCTGGAGATGAAACCAAGGTGTGAATACCAAATCCTTGTGGTTGTGTCTTGTGGGTCAGGGTTGTACTTGTGTCTGTTCATGGTAAGTCCTGAGAAACCAAGACAAGTGGAACAGAGGAAAACATAGCAGATTTTTTCCTGGCTCACAGATTACATGCCCTGTTCTGCCTAACACAGCTAGAGACTAGAAAGAGACTACAGCAGCCTGGCTGGTTTGTGCAGGAAAGCTGAGGATCTGTTAGCTCTGCAAAACAGTCAGGGACTTTGGGACTTCTGTAGGACTAAGCAGGCCATGGAGATGGAGAATCCTCTGAGTACTGTGCTCTCACAGCTTGCATTCACCAAGGCAGAGGACCCCTCCGAAACCCTTCAGCTGCTTTCCTCCTCCTGCTGTAGTGAATCTCTTTGATAGTCTGGATTTAACTTGCTTATTTTATGCCTCTGGAAAAATGTTGACATGACATGCCTCTCCTTGCAGCCTGACATCAGTGGGGACTTCCAGTCACAGACAATTCATAGACAGCAGCACAACGTGCGGCATGGGAGCCAGAGATGAAGCCATTGGTTTCCAGTTCTCCCTCTTGTATCTTTCCACTGTGAAACAGGTTGCTCTCTCCCAGTAGCAATGACCACCATTTCCCCCACCTTCTATCTCTAAAAACTTACCAGTACTGACATTCTGTTATTTAGTCTTCTGTCTCACTGAAAATATCATAAAACGAGCAGTGAAAGCTGGTACTGTGTTTTACAAAGAGAAAAAGTGATACTTTAAGAATTTTATGATGCAAAGCATCACTTCCAGTGGGTAGCTCTCAGTTCATCATGCTTGTTGCTATGCAGAATCTGGGGAAATGTTGGCTCCCACACAAATGAGTTTGCAATGTATTTTATGTGTTATGAAGTCAAAAGCACAACTTGTTTCCAAGTGGAAATATATACAAAGAAAACCTATTATGCAGAATGGAAACTAGATGATTCCGATTTTCCCTTTTGCTCTGTTGAAGTTTGATTTCTTCTCCCAGGAGTGCTACTCTAAGAGTTATAATCTAGTAATACCCGTTTTGTGGTTTTGGTGGCTATATAAGAGTCCTAAGAAACCTTTATCTTTCTGGATTACTTTTTTCATTGAATTCATAACCCAAAAAAAGGGTCTTCCCAACATGTCTGTACTCTTGAAACCATGGGGACTTTAAACAAAGAGGTATATTCTGTTTCTGCCTGACTGTGATGCAACTCCACAGGAACTCCCTTCATTTCTGCGGAGTTTATCTGGATTTACATGTGAATCAGACCAGAGTTTGGACTCTAAAAGGGCAGCTGATTTAGACACTCTCTTAGTATTACTGGCATTAATGATCTCACTGTATTTAGAGATCCAGCCGCTCTCTTCCAACTTAATTTCCTGTTAGTGTTTTTTTATTTTATATCCCCTGGTGGTAATACGGTTTGAGATGATGGGCTACCTTACCTAGCAATGCAGGATGTAGAGTGATGGAAAACACTGAAACAGTGGGAGAGGGTTGGCTAGTGCTGACCGTAAAGTGCCATCCACACCCTGTGTGCGCCTGAATCAGTGAAGACATAAGACATTTTCCAAACATGCAGTACAAATTAGAAAAAGGCCTTTTATGCCCTTGTTATTGCCAATGCTGTAGAGAAAGGAAATTGGCAGATTGAAACCAAGGGCCTTTCCCAGAACAGGCTCTTCCTTATCACAGGACATGCCACACTTAGCCCTTGCTATATCTCGGCTCACTTTCGGCTTTCACAGTCAGAAAGAAGCTTATCTGTGATTTTTTGGTGTTTACTCAAGCTCTCAGCTTGATAGTGATGCACGACTAATATTTGGGTGGTGCCACGTTCCAGGAGATTTGTAAAGTAAATGAGAGAGACCTTTAGTTTTGGAGCTTTGCTTTCCACAACCACTGCTATAAAATTTGCAGGAAGAAACTTCAGCCCCATTTGGAGTCCTCTGTGCTCTGCTGGCAATGCAGAGGGTCCCAGAAGCTGACATCAGCAGCTAACTGTGGGTTTTTTTTCTGGCTGCACCTTGCCATTTGGCTACATCCTTTTGTGGACAGAGGAAGATTTGCTTGTTGTGCTGTTTTTAATCAGGACAGAGTTAATTTTCTTCACATTCTTCATATTCTGGGGCAGTTTCTATAGGGAACATGGTGGGGAACACTGGCCATTCAGCAGGGGTTACGCAGCCCTGAGATGTGTCCAGATCACACAGAGGATAGACCGAGTACAGAACAATCCACTGAAAAAGCAAATTGCAAGAAGTTTACCCTTCTTTGCTACTGCATGGCTCCTTTGAGTACTTGTTGGAAACAGCCAAGGAAGGAGTGTCATATCTTCTGTTACTTCATTTTGAAGTACTTCCAAGAAAATGCAACATGATTTTTCTATCTAATGACCTTAAATGTCTATGTTTTAGTTTATTTTTTAGTTTTTAAAGTAACAAATCTAGCTGGAATTGATGGCTTCTTTGGAAATATGGATCCCTGATGTCTTGTTTTTATAAATTCTTTTCTCTCAGTGTAATTTTGAGAGCATTGGAATTGCCAGGTGAACTTCCAGGATGACTGGACCTTTACAAAGACATAATGAAGGTGATTCTATTCTGAAACAAGGCATGAATTTATTCTGAATTTCTGAGACACAAGGTATTGTACATGAATTTTGCATGGTGCTTACACAAAAAGCAAAAAAGAAGAGCATCCTTGCTTTTATTAAGTATTTTCTTGAGGCAGTGGTGCAAGGTATTTTAAATATTTTCTCAGTTGTTCCTTGGTATGTCCTCTAATGGATGGTTTTTCCCACCTTCTGGGCATGGGTGAGCAATGAAAACATGAACCCTTAGGCTAACTATTTTATTTTTCATGAGATCTGTAAAGGATAGAAGAAATAGTATACTCTCCACCAAATGATCGCACTGCCACTTACTACTTAGTCTTGTTGGTGAAGTCAGCACAGGAAAATTTGGTAGAAGAGGCCTCCTTTCGTGTTCACAAGATGGGACATGTATGCAAAGTAAATTCTCTTCACACAGTAATCCTGGAGTTGTTTGCTTGTTGACCAAGAAATCTCCCTTCACAATGTTTCCAGGGACACACTAGGCATGAATTCTTTAACACAATGTCTCTACAGAACGTAACCTCTGGCATGTTCTCTGGGTGCTTTGGAGCATATCAGCTGGTGTATCCAGTGATCCAACCTCCAGGGACCTGCACCATACAGGGTTTTTCCCAGGCAGAGCAGATTACCGTATTTGCACGGTCATACTGTAACCTCAGAACGCTCAGTCTTGCAGTGCGTATCTCAGAAAGTTGTTCTCGCTAGCCTGAGCCCATATGCACGGCATGGTTCTTCAAAAACTCTGTTGCAAAAACGCATGGCTATTTCATTTTTATTGTATCACCTTCCTGACAAGCATATCAATATCACTTATCGTTTGGGTGAAAGGGGAAGACTGACATACAGAGAGGCCCACGGATTTCTGTCCGTCAGTACACAAACCCAGAATTCAGGCTCTGTCACTCCAGACCATGAGGTGATAATCATGGATACTTGATTGTAGTGTGCCATGTCCTCTCTCCAGTACACAGTCATGATGCATAGCATCACATCCAAAGATCAGCTGTGGGGGAGGGCCTTGTTAGTATATAATTTTGCAAATTTCCAGGAGAAGACAAATCACAATGGACTTGCTCAGGACAAATTGCTGGGCTACAGAGCTGTGGGAACCTGGCCAGAATACAGAGAGCAGTGCCAAACCAGTTCTGGCCAAAACCAGATGTACTGCCACTACAGAACTCCTGACGGGGCCGAGGGGGAATAAAAAAAATTATGTGAGATTTTGCATC
Source organism: Rhynochetos jubatus (assembly GCA_027574665.1). Classification (NCBI taxonomy): domain Eukaryota; kingdom Metazoa; phylum Chordata; class Aves; order Eurypygiformes; family Rhynochetidae; genus Rhynochetos; species Rhynochetos jubatus. The sequence goes on from CM050652.1 coordinate 19,956,146, forward strand.
ATGAAATTAGCAGCGCATTGATTTATCATTCACGGAGTTACTGCTTTGCCTTTCACTCGCATGGCTGGAAGAGTGGATCACATGCCTCCTGGAGAAGCAGCATAAAATTGAATGGAACAATGCAAAGTATGTGGCAGGGCAGGAGAATACGCGTATTTGAAAGGAGTGAATAGTAAGTCTATATTGTTGAGGAGAGATGTTTCCTCTGGTAACTACTTTGGCCCATGGGAATGCTGAGTTCCCAATGATCCCTGTGAACACACCACCTCTCTGTCTCTCTAAAGAAGACCCACAAATTCATTAGGCCAGATAAATGAAAGGATCTAAAGTATCTAACAATTAAGTACTTGGCCTCCTCACTGAATACCTTAACTCACTGCTCGGCATTTAAGTGCTGTGGAGAGACTTCCAAACCCACTAATATGCTGAGTTCAGCACCATTCAGCACTAAGCACCAGGGTGTGCTGCAGACAGGAGCATGTCTAAATCTGGATCCTTATTCTCCTTTCTAGAAACACACACAAAATTGCTCTGGAGATGCACACTTTTCTTTCTACACATTCGTGGAAGAGGAGGCACAGCAATGATTTTTGCAACACTCCATGAATTACTGCTTAAGTCCAGGGAGTTGAAGACTTCAGTTGCACAGCGGCAATAGTTCATGTTGGTTTGAACTTCCACTTCTCTAGTAGAAGGCTTTTCTGTGGCTTACCGCCTGAGGCACTGGCACAGGTTGCCCAGAGAAGCTGTGGATGCCCCATCCCTGGAAGTGTTCAAGGCCAGGCTGGATGAGGCTTTGAGCAACCTGGTCTAGTGGAAGGTGTCTCTGCCCATGGCAGGGGTATGGGAAGTAGATGATCTTTAAGGTCCCTTTGAACCCAAACTATTCTATAATTCTATGATTCTATGACTCTGAGACAACTGCGGCCTGCTGATAACTATAAGGGACATCATTTAGCAATTATCCACCCAGAAAACAACTGCAAAAAATCCAGTCACAAGCCACATGGCAAGAAGAGTTTTATATCAGTGATAGGGTCCATACTACCCTCACTTCAGCGTATTTTAGCAGGACTTGGGAGTGGATGTCTCTGATCAGTGCTTTCACAGGAAGCAGCTCTACTGTTTGTATGAATATTTGGTTAATCCATCTTGTTTTTCACATTCATTGGTGAAGGTTAATAACAGTATGCTGCAGCAGAGTGCATAGAAAATCTGACAACTGAAGTTTCTTACCCAAGAAAATGTTAGCTTTTTAAAAAACATCATCTCTTCAGGGCTCTGACATAAATATTTCTGTCCTTTTCAAATTAAGGGTGATATTGTTACCTAGTAAGATTGCAAAGCTCTGCAAATGAAAAATGAGATTGAATAGAGTCTCTAGGAAAACTCAATCTTCTGCCTTTCTGTGTCATGATTAGACAAGAAGGCTGGCAGACAGGTGTATTTTCAGCATAGTCTCTGTAATTCTCATATTAACAACCATGGGATCATTAAAATTAGAATGCTGAGAGAAATCAGTGTGCTAGTCTTTGCATTGGCCATGGAGCTGCTGCTTTCAAACCAAATACTCTGTGCTAACAGGCCATATGATATACCAGAGGGCAGCCATAAGTAAAGGTTTACAGAACAGTCAGTCAACAGTGCTGCTCTTAAAGCACCTGTGAGCAAGCGTAAGAAGCCTGAGTTCAGGTAAGAGCAAACAGCTGAATAAGGAAGAAGAAAATAAAAGGGAAAGAACACAGAAATAAGGAGGTAGAAAGCTTATTTGGTGTAAATTTAGTCTAAGTTTCAGTGCCAGCGCTGGGACTATAATGGAGGTTGACAAGCCTTCTAAATTATGAACCAGAGTGTTTAGGACGCCTTTTATAATTCTTTCCATCAGTACTAAAGAGATACTAAAGTGATATTTCTCTGAAATGGAAGTTGGGTTGACTGGTAAATTTGAATACTTTTAAAAGGAATATTATTTAGCTGGAAACTTGTTAAAAGTACTTCTGCTTTTTAGTTGTGTGTTATCAATCACAACTGAAAAAGTCCATGTTTTGATAAATAGGAACCAAAATTTATTTTAAATTATGTAAACACAAATTTTTGTAATTTGAAATAGCCATGTGTTCTTGCAACAGAGTTTTTGAAGAACCACAAAAAAGAAAAAACACAAACCCAACATTTTGTCATTTGAGTTAATGTAACAAAAATTGATTTTTGAATTTTTGGTGGAAGATCAGAAAGAGTAAAACTTGAGTTTTATGCATACATTTCCAAGAGTTTTTTCTAACATTCATAAATATCAGTGGAAACTTAACTCTTTTGCAGGAAATTGTGTTACACTGTATTAATGTAATTGAAAATATGCCAAAGGCTGTTGGAGTGGAGTTTAGGATTTTGTAGCAATTCTGTCGATCTCAGTAACTAAAGATAGGATAAGATAAAGGATGGAACCATATCAGAGGCTGTTTTCAATAATAAATAATTGTTGTCAGCTTGGTTCAAAGACCCTATGGAAAAGCATGAGCAATACTTTCCAAGTGATTACTGAGTGTGCAGTTTCAGTAGGTAGGGAGGGTTCTGATTCAGATCGAAACTTCATGATGCAGAATCAGCTTTGCCATAAATTCAATTACACCAAGATCCAAGAAGGTTTAGTGATAAATCAAATATCAGAATGAAAACCCATCTTTGAGAAAGCCCCTAGGGTCTGGTTGACATCTTACTGTGCTGCTAATAAAGAGTGACTTCAGAAAATGTACTAATATAAAAGGTAAACTGAATGAACTGATGTAAAATCAGTGTAATGGCAAGAGAACTGGGTAGTTTTTTACATGGAGGTTTAAATAATTCATTTTCTTCTTCCATTTTTGACATCTCAGCCCAGCTCAGGCAAAAATGTGGGCTGAGAAGACAGCTACACTAGGTAGGCAGCCAATTAAAACAAACTTTCATAAAAGAGCAGAATGATTTTTCAGGACAGGCATCGTTATTTTTTGAGCACCAATATAACTTCCTAAATGTCTCACAGATGCAATCTGAAAGAAATTGCATCCCCCTCCCAGTAAAAATATCTTAGCCACCTCAAAGAAGAGACCATCTGGAGGCTTACTCACTTTGGGGGATGCTGAGTTAATTGAGTGAAAGTCCAAATAACTCTTTAGGAAAGACATGCTAAAGAATAGCAGAAGATTTTTAAGTGATTTAAAATCATGTATCTCTAAGGGAACTTTTTTCAGTATTGCTATTATTTAATCAGTTGTATTATCACTATACTTGGGAAGGCTAGTCATAGATCAGAGCTCATTTTGAAGGACTGCAAAAAGGAATTTGTGAAGTACTGATTTATATTTACACTAATAAGTCAGTCAAAATCCAATAATATTTCAATAATAAAAATTGCTGATACACGGTCAGCAACTTTGCAGATGATACAAAACTGGGAGGAATGGTTAATAGACCAGTTGGTTGTTCTGCCACCCAGCAAGTCCTCACCAGGCTAGAGAAATGGGCCAACAGGAACCTAATGAAGCTTAAGAAAAGGGAAATGCCAAGTCCTGCACCTGAAAGGAAGAACCCCAAGTACCAGCACAGACTAGGGCTGACTGAAAAGCTGCTTGGCAGAGAAAGATGGGTATCCTTATAGATACCAAGCTGATCATGAGCCATGTTTGTGTCCTTGGAGAACAGCAGGACCTGGGCTGAATTAGAAAGAGTGGTGCCAGCAGATCAAGGGATGATTGCCAGCTTTTCAAGTGATGAGGCAGTAGCAAAAGGAACGTACTCTTGTTCAAAGAGAGGACTCTGTGTGCCTAGAGAGTAGTCTGAGCTGTGAGGGAAAGGTGCAGCACAGGCATCTACTGAAGATACATGAGAATAATTTGGTTTTACCAAGCCTCTGGTTCCTAGCTTTCCTGGTTGCTTTTCTTCTGGGTTTGCTGGCCGCTGTTGGGAACTGCTCTCTTTCCAAACCTATCTACATGTTCAGAGCTGCCATGTGTCTGATGTTCTGAGAGTTTTTATACTTCAAAGTGGTGATATTGTGTTGAGGGGATGCTGAGATCTTTCAGTTGAGAAGTCTGGTACGATTTAGACAATTTACAGATCATTCCTCAGGCTGATGTCTCTATCCTGGAATCTCATTAACCCTGAGCATTGTAGATCCCTTGTGTTTGCAATCTCTGTCCAAGAACTGACAGTTCTGACTGCCGGGTAGTGCAGGTTCTATAGCTTGAAATTTTCTTCTGCTTGGCTCCTTCTGTTGCACCTTGGCTTTTTTATGTAGTATGAAAGGAGCAAGTTTTGCCATGTCACTTATATGTTGCTCTTTTCTAGGCTAAGACTTCTCTTTGCTCTTTGATTTTTTTTTTTTAAATTTTTTTTTTTTTTTTTTGCATAGCAATCCTTCTTTCATTGATTTTACCCTGGATAAGTTGAATAGATCATGTCCTAGTATCTGGAGATTTTTACCTCTCAGACCTTAGCCTTATTCTTCAAGCCCTTCATTCCCCCATTGATATAGTAGAATTACTGATGTAGATCTATTTACTCTTTGACTCCAGTGGAGCTAGGATTGATAACAATTGGGCAGATTGAGCTCTTTCCAATTCATATGAAGTTCACACCAAAATAAATAGAATTTAGGAACCTGAATGTATTTGAGGAACTGTGTCAATGCTTCTGTGTGATATCTGTAACTCGCTTAGGAAAACAGACTTAAAACTATGTTGTGGTACCAAATGGTGTTTAAAAAAAAAGGAAGTAATTTTCATCCTGCAGATTGTAATAACTTAGCAGTTAGCATAAGAATGGGAATTAAGAGGGGAAAGTTCAGTTCTCTTTGCTGCCTGAGAATGCTGAAACTGAGGACAGGCATCATCTCCTAATGTTTGCTGTGAGTGGAACTTTGCTCTTTCCCACATTAAGGTTGCTGCAAAGGAAAATTTATTTTCCCTGGTGAGAGAAGACTGGCACTTTAAAATGGATAGAGCAGTTAGAGCTTCCAAGTGGAGTAAGAGAATTCAGAGTTGCAGCAGTAACTGAGATCCCTCTATTAGTGCATGATTTTCTACAGCAGTCTGAACGAAAAACAAATTCTGCTCCAGTCTTTCAGGTTTTGCAGCCTTCCGGTCTGTCCAGGACTGAAAAAATTGCTTCTTAACTCATTTGGCCCATTCAGAAGGGGAAACTGCTCAACTCCAGATACATATGGCTCCTAGTACCTTTCGCTTCTCACTTTCTTATTCTTCAGATAGCTCATTTGTCTCTTTTTCTCTCTTGCATACTTTCAAGCAAGAACTGTGATGTCTCTTGTGTCCTGTACACTGCTTAGCACATAGAATGGTGAGAAACAAGCAGAATTAACGATACAATTCAGAGAAAATCAGAACACAGGTACAGCCTCCACTCCCCTAGCCTGGCTTCCTCCATGAACTGGAGAGCACTGCTCTGTCCATGTGTTCTCCTGAATGGATGCAGCCCTGGTCCATTTTCCAGACTGAAGGACAATTTGGAGCACAATAACACTCTTTCCAAAGATAATCTGGATGCACAGGTGGGAGCTTATATAGCAAGGTCTTATTCTGACCGGAAGACCAGTAACAAGGAAGCACTATTCTTCCACCTAAAGTAGGTGGAAGTAGGAGATGGAAAGGGACAGAGAGGGATGTCAAAAGAACTGGGACATCAAAGGAGAAGAGGAAAACAGAGGATGAAGTTGACCAAGGGGAAAGAAAGAAAGAAGAAAGAAATGTATGCTGGAGCCAGAACACAGGGATGAGAGAATCTTGATGCAAAAGAATTTATGGAAAAAATGAGGCAATCACAGGAAAAGTGGGGGTGTAAAATGAGCAATGAAATCATGAAGAGAGGAAGAAGAATAAAGGTATAATGTAGCAAGACCTCTGCACGAAGTGATAGACTTCTAGATATCAGAATTAAGGTAGATAAACCTCCTCTTAATAGGCGAAAATAACTTCTTTCTTTTTTTTAATTTTAGGGGTTATAGCAGAAATACAAGTATTTTGTAAAAATTACAAAATATCATGACTTTACAAATGTTGGGCTATACTACATATTGCTTTGTAAAAAATGCCAAAATAGATCAAATTACATCAAGCTGTTATGTAGAAATTAGAAAAAGAGACAAACCCCTGATACTTTATGACACAGGCAGGGAAGAACAGTCTTATGTATGCTATGACTTACAAATCTGTGGAAGCTATTGTGACCGGTGTCCAGCCCTCACTTTATACATTACTCAGTGTAAAGGATGATGTCACAGAAGGATTAGGTCTAATCCTGGATGAGAAAGCCTTGTGATGACTCAACAAGGAGCAAAAAAGAGAGAGCTAAATCAGCTTAAAGTCAAGCTTTATGGGTTTGGATGGAATCAGCGTTTTGCATGTGTGGCCATGCTTTGCACATTACAACACTCTCGGTTCCCGATGATACTCTGTCTATGACTTTCCTATTCTTGTTCCCATTTTGGCATGCTGCTGGCCCAGTCTCTGGCTGGAACTAACACAAAACAGGAGGCCATGCTCCAGAATCGATGCAAGGAAAATTTTAATTAACATCAGAGATCTTTGCGCCATATAAGTCTCACAATGCATTGATCAGTGTAAATAGCCAATAGCTAGATCAGGGCAGCTCTTCAGCTGTCATATAGTAAAAAATGCAGCTGCTAGATAAAACAGCTTTAAGTTTCATTGGTAGGCTTTGAATCTTCTGTCTAGTAAAGCACAGACATATTTTTAAGGGACCAAATTTGCTCAGCCGCTAAATGGTTGGCATGGATTACCTGCTGGTTACCTCGACTCCAGAGCTCTGCTCAGCCCAGCAGAATGGTGGGAAGAGGACAAATCTTTCTGGAGAGGATAGAAGCTATCGATGTGTAAAAGCTGTTGATAAGCTGTGGAACAACTTTGCAACAAGCCCTTTAGTCAGACCATCACTTACATGGGAATCAGCTAGGCAGTAAGTTGCTCAGGGCACTACTCTGTCAGCATTACCTGAATCAGAAGTGAAAGGTGAGTGACTTGAGTGTTATCTGAGGTGGTCACTGCAAAGTGGGACTATTCTCATGACTAGTGCTGAGGAAATATTTCTTGTATTTAAATGAAAGAAAACCATTCACAGAGATTTATAGAACATTTAATTTAACTTGTATTGGAAAAGCAGCAGAATCCTGTTTGGGGACATAACAAATGGAAAATTACTTTGCAGCCCATCATGGCTCTGATAGATATTTCCTTTTTTTTTTTTTTTGGAAAGTATTACAGAAATGAGTGATAATTGTTGCAGAGATGTTTTAGTTTCTGTTTCAGAGAGGTAACATTTAAACATTTTCCTTAGGTTTTAAGAAGATTAAAAGAAGTGGGGACTCCCGTGATATATCCCAGTGTAATTTCTCTGCTCACACTGTTGTTCTTATTCTCAAAAACAATTACCGCATTGAAAGGCGACGTTTAGGCAAAACAGATTTTTAAAAGACTTACAGCTTTATTTCAGAAGTTTGCTAGACAGTGTGGGGGCTGCTGTAAAAGCTCTATTTTGCAACTGCCAATTTAAAACTTTAAATAGGAGAACCAAATCTGCCCCAGATGTAAGTCCCCTAACATGGATGTAAAAGTTGGCATGAATTTGATTAATTATTTTCAGTGCTAGTTACTCAAATTTTTAATTACTATTGCAAAGCTTGGCGGTATAAATAAGAGTACAGGAAGGAGATTCTAGCACCTGGAATAAAATGAGGAAAATAACAATTTTTCCCACTTAGGAAGTACACAATTACACAACAGTTAAAATGTTGTGTAAACTGAAAGAAATGTAGATACGGAAATCAATGGCGATGGTTTGTTTATCTGACAGCTCTTTGTCACGCTTTGCATAACAGCTTTAACAACTCAGTCACTTCCCAGTGGACAGTTGTCAATCCAACTGTCAAAACCACATCCCAACTGGAATAGTTTTGCATAGAGAGGCTACAGATTTCAGCTTGAGGATGTGAGGGAATCCCGGCACCCTGGGCACATGGAGGGGAATCCAAGCTGTCCTTGTGTGATCCCCTGACAGGGTAAGAGATGGAGTCAGCTCAGTGACTGGTGATCATTCCCTCACTATGGAAAAGTGTTCTGGTAAGGTGGTCTCCTTTCTCTCTTTGTCTGGTTGTAGAGTTTTTTCATAGAATCACAGAATGGTTTAGTTTGGAGGGGACCTTAAAGATCATCTAGTTCCAACCCCTCTGCTATGGGCAAGGACACCCTCCACTCGACCAGGTTGCTCAAAGCCTCATCCAGCCTGGCCTTGAACACTTCCAGTGATGGGGCATCCACAGCTTCTCTGGGGAACCTGTTCCAGTGCCTCACCACCCTCTCTGGGAAGAACTTCTTCCTTAAATCTAATCTAAATCTACCCTATTTAAGTTTAAAGACAATACCCTCTGTTCTGCCACTACATGTCGTCCCCCCCCCAGCTTCCCTGTAGGCCCCTTCAGGTACTGGAAGGCTGCAATAAGGTCTCCCCAGAGCCTTCTCTTCTCCAGGCTGAACAAGCCCAATTCTCTCAGCCTGTCCCCATAGGAGAGGTGCTCCAGCCCTCTGAACATCTCCATGGACTCCTCTTGAGTCACTCCAACCGGTCAATATTCTTATGTTGGGGGCCCCAGAGCTGAACACAGTACTTCAGGTGGTGTCTCACGAGAGCAGAGTGGAGGGGGAGAATCACCTCCCTCGACCTGCTGGCCACAATTCTCCTGATACAGCCCAGAATATGGTTGGCTTTCTGGGCTGCCAGTGCACACTGCTGGCTCATTTCCAGCTTTTCATCCACCCGTACCCCCAAGTCCTTCTCCTCAGGGCTGCTCTCGATCCATTCTCCACCCAGCCTGTACTTGTGCTTGGTATTGCTCCAACCCAGGTGCAGGACCTCGCACTTGGCCTTGTTGATCTTCATGAAGTTGGCAGTGGCCCACTTCTCTAGCCTGTCCAGGTCCCTCTGGATGGCATCCCTTCCCTCCAGTGTGTCACCCGCACACACGGTCATCGGCAAACTTGCTGAGGGTGCACTCAATCCCACTGCCCATGTCAGCGATGAAGATGTTGAACAGCACCAGTCCCAATACCAACCCCCGAGGAACGCCACTCATCACTGGTCTCTACTTGGACATCAAACTGTTGACTGCAACTCCTGAGTGTGACCATCCAGCCAATCATTTATCCACTGAGTGGCCCACTTGTCAAATCCACACCTCTCCAATTTAGAGACAGGATGTCATGTTTACAGATAAGGTTTGTGTGGGACAGTGTCAAATGATTTGCATAAGTCCAGGCAGATGATGTCATTCCCTTATCCACCAATGCTGTAATGCCATTGTAGAAAACCACCAAATTTGTCAGGCACAATTTGCCTTTAGTGAAGCCATGTTGCCTGTCACTAATCACCTAATTTTCTGTGTGCCTTAACATCGTTTCCAGGAGGATCTGCTCTGCACTGAGGTGAGACTGACTGCCCTGTAGTTCCCTGTGTCTTCTTTTTTAAAAAGGGGGTTATGTTCCCCCTTTTCCAGGCTGTGGGACTTCAGCAGACAGCCATGAATATGATGGATAGTTCCCATAGGACCTGCAGATGCCTCTTCTTAGGTCCCATGGGCTTGTGCACCTTCAGGTTCCTTAGATGGTCTTAAACCTGGTCTTCTCCTACAGTGGACAGTTTTTCATTCTCCCAGTCCCTGCCTTTGCCTTCTGTGACTTGGGTGGTGTGGCTTGAGCGCTTGCCAGTGAAGCTTGTGGCAAAAAAGTCATTGAGCACCTCCGCCTTCTCCACTGATGACTAGGTCTTCCATTTCCTTCCAGAGAGGACCTACATTTCCCCTAGTCTACTTTTTGTCACTGACATGCCTATAGAAGCTTTTCCTGTTGCCCTTGATGTCCCTGGCGAGATTTCATTCTATCAGGGCTTTAGCTTTCCTAACCTGATCCCTGGCTGCTCGGCCAATGTCTTTGTATTCCTCCCAGGCTACCTGTCCCTGCTTCCACCCACTGTAGGTTTCCTTTTTATTTTCGTTATTCATTCCTTGAGCTCCTTGTTCCTCCATGCAGGCCTCCCAGTGTTTTTGCCTGGCTTCAGTATCATGAGTCTCTGCTGTGGGTGGAGACAACATGAATGTCCATCAGGAATTGGTAAATTGCTGCAGCAGCACCTCATAATCCTTCCTATAAAGCCTTCTTCGATTATTGAACTGCTGTCTCCTGTCCAAATACGGAGGATGAAAAGAGAAAAACATTTCAACATCTCATTTCTGAGAATGATCTGGAAGCGATTTTGGATCACTGATAGTAAGATAATTATTCAAAAAATCCAGACAAGGGCAGATCCACAGAAGGGCTTGGGAATAATCCAATATATAGTTGAGGATGTTCTGGAGAAACTTGGGAGTAGCTGACTGTAATTATGATCCCCAAATCCCTTGCTCAGCTGCAGCTAACCCAATATAGATACCTAAACTCACCAGGGGCCTCTTTTTGTTTGATGTTAAACATTATGAGAAGTCAGTTCAGTGTAGCCCATCTCAGATTGCTCCAGTATGAGAAGCTCAGCAGCTGGTTCAACACTTGATCAGGTTTCAGAAATAGGATTTTTCACTTAAGTCTCTCTTTAACTTGTAAAATATTCTCAGAACATTCCTAGCAAACATGGAGAAAAACGTGCTGCTTAAAAAACAAAGTTATGCATCTTTTTTTTAAGGAACAAGAATGGAATTTAAAAATTTCTTCATAATAAAGTAAGATAACATTTCTAATACTTGCAAAATCTGTGAAATTTGGTCTCTAACCCTCCCTTGGCTAAAGTGAGAAATTTCAGTTAAGTCTTTCATTTTGCAATTGAGCATCAGAACTCTTCAGATGCAGTTTGTTCTGTGGTTCTCATTGCATCTTCTTGAGCTGAATCTGGAATATGTCACAGGAAAATAAAAAGGCTAACAAAATCAAAAAGAGCACACAATAGGGGGCTTAAAACTGAAACTTTGGGGCTATAACATAAAAATCACAGGAAGGAGAAAGATTTTGTGATTCTGGTAACCATTTTCAGTAATGTTTGTTCACTTTATCCAGTGACTACTTAATATCAAAACAGGAGAAATGGATTTGAATTCCCACTGGCTGAAGAGGAAAATGAAACGATGCTTATACTTCTTGGGTAAATACCTTAAAACCCAGGCTTGGGCATTCCAAGGTTTTGTTCCATTAGCAATAAAGTGCCTTCATAGCTATTAGCACATTATAATGTGCTGTATCTTACATAACCAAGTTGGTTTTGAGTGACTTTACGAATTATGACGAGAAACAATTTGGGGACAAAAGTTTTTACCCTGGGATTGACTGAGTCAAAGCAATTAAAACGCATATCTCTATCTTTTTTTTTCCATTAGTCTCTACAGTAATGCACTATCCTTGCTCATGGCACAAGATTGGGATCACGGTTCAACTGGTACTAGATTAAGCTGTTTCAGAAACACATCACTGGAAAGACCAAAGGGTCAGGATTAATTTCCATGCACACTGTTCCAGGAGGTCTCCTTCCACTTCCAAAATCTCTCTGTTCACCTGCCATTTCATACAGTCTGTCTCTTATTTCACTTTTACCTCAACATGCATTGCTAGATCTCTCAGGTCAAAACACCTAGATGCTCTGAGCTCTTCTTTCTGATGATACCCTGCATCCTGCTCATCCCCATGGTGCCCCCAGCTTTGCCTGATACATGCAGCTTCTTGCTCTCCTAGTGGTAGTGTCCTTGGGGTCCTGGACAGAGGGAACTGCCTACCTCTGCTGTTTGCAGTTCACCTGGAGGTTAGGGCTGTAGAATAGACCACAAAAGGAAAAGCCTGGCCCTTTTGGCAACTTTGGAAAAGATGAAGTAGTCAATGCAAAGTGGTAAATGTTATCTTGTACGCATGCATTTTACATGGTATGTTCATGCCCTCTGGACTGCACTTTCCACTGAGGGCTAGAGAATATGACCTTTAGGAAAACTGATCATGCTTATAAATTAGATAAAATCACCCTTGACATAGAAGGTGTTTGGAGGAGTTTTCAGGCCTGAAGGACTGTGGGATTTGAGACCTGGGACAGAAGAGACAGAGGACAGTAGAGTGTGAGGGGGAGGTTAGGGTTACCAGCCTGGGAAATATTCTTATCTGGCTCCCAAATATTTTTATCTGGGCCTTGATGTTAGAACAGAAGCACACACAGAGAGAACTGCCTCCCAGTTCCCATGCAAAGAACAGCCCTTCCCTTATTCTCTGTTCACAGCAATTACAATAGTCCTAAATAACCCAGAGAATACCCTGAAAGTCATGAATTACATGAATTCTGAGTGATCTGGGGAATTATTGTGCCATATGAAAATTCCCTACGTGACTCTCGATTTGAGAGACTGAAATTTAGTGTTTCTGAACTTGTTTCACACAGCAAGTGTGCCTAATAAATCCAAGTTTAAAACCACACACTCTTCCACACAATGACATGCATCACTTTCATCTTAGTTCTTTCCTTAAATATCCCTGCTCTGTAGGCAATTGGTCTTAATTGGTTCTGTCAGGTCACAGATCCTTCAGTAGATGGCCAGATAATCCTACTCTCCACGTGTTATGAGCGCTGAATTTGCGTAAGTTCATGTCAGCACACATTAGTGCTCCGGTTTAGCTTTAGTCTGCTTTTCTTTTTTGGATAGGGCAACACTGAGCTCACTTGAAATCCTGTCCATAATGCACGGTTATTTACAAACCACTTGATACAGAAGTCACAGCACATATTTGTGTTGGCTGATAATCCTTTGTCAATGATGGATGAAGATCAGGTGTCGTTTCTGATTCTTTTGGATGTGTCAGCTGCCTCCAGTACTGTTGACCATGAACTGACCTGCACTCTGGCAGTCTGGAAGCAAGGACAAATGGCATGAGTTGTGGAGCTCAGAGTTATGTGCAGCTTTGAGCCCTGAAGCATGTTGGCAGTGGGTTGAGGCAGAGATCTCTTCTATGTTAAAATAACCCGGTTGATTCTTAATTTCACAACATTTTTGTTGATATATTTACCTATTAACATTTTGATAATGCAGTTTTAGCACTTATCTAGGTCTCCGCTTGCTTGTGTCATACATTTTAAAAAATGTTGTAAGCTTATACAAAATATTTTCTACAAATTTTCTACAAATATTTTCTACAAAATATATCCCCCCACATTTTTTTTTGCCTTTAACTCATACCTTCTCCAAATGCCTCAAAAAATAGATGAAAAAAAGCTGTACTCCATATAGCTTGCTCAGAAATGCCACCCTCCTCCCTCATCACCCCTCAACACGCATCCCAACAAGCTGGTCTCTGTTAGACCTGGGGATATGGGACAGGTTATCTAAGGTGGGGGCAAATCTGCTAGATAGCTCCTCCTATCCTTGTTGGTTTCATTGCCAGTATCTCTGCTGTTCTCAGCTGTGAGTTGTTGCAGCATGATTTCCTCCATTCAGTCAGAATTTGGGTTATACACAGCTCCAGGGGTCTCTTTCATACTGTATATTCCAATTCAAATGAGGGGGGCTGGGAGAAGGGAAGCCTATACTTTTCCGCCTCTATTCTGTGTGGGGCAGCAGAGGTATAACCTGAAGTGGTCTGGCAGCTGCAGACCCAGAACGGACTGTCTGAAGTCCACCTGGAAACAGTTGCCAACTCAAACATGGGTTCGAGCACTGCCAGTGTGTACAGCTCTTCTCAGGAAGCCTGTGTGAGCCGTCAGACAGAGCCACTGGATGACCCTAGCATCTAGGGACACCTAGAGAACTTTGCATGCCAAGGTGAGAAAGGCATGGGTGGCACCGATGGAACAGTCTGAAGGGAGGCACCTTGATTCAATTCCTATGGCAAAGCTTGTTACGCCATGTCAGCTCAACCATGGGAGGAGTCCATGTTTAAACTTCCAGCGAGGTGCAAATATAGATACGTAGATACAAGCTTCTCTACCTTGTATTTACTGGCCTCCCAGATACAATTAATCAGAGAGGTAGGGAACTAAGTAGAGAGACAATTCAGTGATTAATAGCAAATGCTGATCACTGCAGCAGAGGCATCTTGGGTAAGCACTATGAGGATAGGAAGTTTTGCCTTTTACAAAGGGGTGCAGTAGAGGGATTTTCCTTTTCTTTCAAAGACCCAGTTACATGTCAGCATAGCTCTACGGTTAGACATGGCCTATGAATTGCTATATTAGTAAGACAGTTAAATACATGTCCTCTACCAAAGGAAATAAGCCATTCCCTCCTGACTTGCATACATTGTATTAATTTCTCTAGCTCTTTGCTGAAGAGGGAAAAAAGAACAAATAATAAGGTGGTTGATTACACAATCCTGACATTTGTCCACTTGCCGTTGCTTTTTTTGGCCTCTCTTTAGCCATGAGCGTCGGGAAGCAGACAGATTACCCTGAGGGACCCAAACTAGTGCCGTGCCACAGCCAACAGCTTCAGCCACTTGGAAAAAGTGCTATGTTGTGTCTTCCAAAAACTGTTCCCAGGGCTTCATAATATTTGATGATTAGACCAGGGTTGTTTACTGTAGGGTGGCAGCTACACTCAGTACAAACTTGTTGCTTTATTATGCACTGGCTTGATCTGTTTGTGCAACACTTTACACGTGGTGATAAAGTCAGTAAAACATTGGCTGTGGCGTAATGCTATTTACTAAACTACAAATATCTCTGTTTTGTTCTTTCCAGAGTACTAAGGATAGATGAATTTCAACTGCCTTGTAGTTCTAAAAGAAAGAAAATTAATATGTGTAATCAAATGGTCTATTATCTGGCCCCAAATCTGTCCCGTAATTTTATAATACTCCACCCCAGCCTTTGTTCATCACCATCCCCAGCCGCCTTCTCCATCTGCTGTTAGTGAGCACCTCTAAGTTTTTTCTCTAAAAGACATCTACCCAAGACGCTAGAGGCAGGTGCAGGAGACAGGCACAGCTGCTCATGGTTGTTTTAACATCAATGCCTTGGTTTCCAGTTGTAAAGTATTTCCAGAGTTTGTTTTCCTTAGCTAAATGAAAACAACAAAAGGAGCAAATCTGTTTGTGTTCCCATAAACTAGCACCCAAGTGATTTTAAGCTTAACTTTTACTTAGGGTTTTCATCTTAAGCTTCAGTTGACTGGGTTCCTTTAGTTTAGTTTTGGTTTTCATTATTCTGTAATCCTCTGTGGCTTGAGACAACAGGGGTTGAGTTTCATTTACGTAGACAAGTTAAACAAGGAACATTACCACAGCAACTGAGATCCTGACTTATAAGACAAAACATAGCTCCCCCTTCTATTCAGACAGGATTTACAGGTATTTTGCTAATCGTACATCCACAGTTCCTTTGATTTCCAAAAGAAATGCTGCCTATATTATTAATAGTGCTGTCACTTTGACTGGTGCAAATTCACCCAGCTGTTTTATGTCAGTTGAAAGGCTGGCTTTTCAATTTCAAACTTTCTTGTTCTCATCTTCCTTTGCCCTGAGCCAAAGCACTACCCTAGAAGTGGTTACATTAAATTTAATAGGTGCTGAAAACCCCTAGATATGGCGGGGTCAGTCCTTTGATTTTCTCCTCTGGGTAACAGCCAGGTAGTACTCTTTCCCTGAGAAAGGATTTTGTCAATGAGTATAAGGATGGTGTTTTGGGACCAGTTTTTGTCATCAATCTCCTGAGTTTTTTATGTCTGAAGCATGGTATTCCATGTTCCTACATGGCCAGAAAAGAAAAAAAAACTAAATATAAGCCTAGGATGGCACGCTGAATTCTTGCTCAGCTTCAGATTTTCTGTCATGCAGGTCAGTCCATGCAGTCTCTATTTTAGCTCCTGAAGAGTGGTAATACTCCCCACCTTTGTAGACTGTTTTCGGACTATGAAATGTTCAAATGCCTTTCCCTAGTGTAACTGTGACAAGGGTAGGAGTGGTATCAGTACTTGTGCTGGGAGCTTGTGTGGATATCCCTATCACTGCAGGAAAATTAGCCCACACTGTGTCTTGATTAAGCTGTGTGCAAATCCAGGAGGTGTTGGACAGTTTGGGTGGTGTTTTTTGTATAAGCAGTTGTTGCCATATCCTCCAGGGAATAGGTGGTGAGCAGGCTGGTGTATCATTAATAGTAATATGTCCTGAAGCTTGAAACTCCCTGAGGAACTTCAAAAATCCTCTCATCTCAGAAGTGCCAAAACAAGTTCTCAGATAAAGACTACATTCTGGCCACACTTACATGCACAGAGCCTGTTTCTAGCCCCAGAAACAACGAAAGTCACTCTGCCTTTTTCACTGAAATTAATAATTCTAGCTGTTCATTGGAATGAATCTCTCAACTCCAAAACTTTCCTCTGGTTTGAGGCACTTCTCATTAAAAAAAGTGACAAGAAAGAATACAACAGGAAACTCCGCTGTAAAGGCTGAAAAAACTCAATGATGTCCCTGTTGCAAGTGAATTGCACGTATTGCATTTGCAACATAAGAAGAACTCTGCTCATAGCAAAGACATGTTAGGAGACTGCACCAGCTGAAAGCATGCAGGTTTGTTAGGAGCAGGCAAGAGGGGATTGGGGGTGAAGGGTCCCTGCCCTTGAACACACAGAATATTACTGTTTCTACGTCTATGGGAAAAAGAGACATTGTGCCATCCATGATTGCCCTTACCGTCATAAGAGCACCTGGTCCAGCTTGATTAATGATAGGCGCTATGTTATGTGTATCCTATATAAATATAGGTGTGCACCTCATCAAGTCCAGGCTTATGTGTAGGACAGTGAGCATAGGCTTAGCAAATGTGAAGTGAGAGCCAAGCCGCTACAGACCTGTAGTGTACACAGGTCAGGGTACTGTGTCAGCCTGGCCGTGATCGTACTGCCCATCTGCCTTGGTGCTGATGCCATGTAATGATGGAGAGCTGATTCCTGGAACAAGAGTCCCCGGTCTCCTATTGGGCGAACAAAAATTGCTTTTCTGGTCTTGTGTGAAAGTCCATATCTGAGTCCTGAGCCCTGTTAATTTACTATCCTCAGTCCACCTCAAATAGGCCAGTAGCTGATTAAACACACACTGAGGACTAATCAATAATGAGCCGTAACTTGGACCTAGTTGGTGCTGTTTCTGATTGCTTAAAGTAATGCCCTTAATAAAACATTATTCTCTTACCCTTTCAGTGTAAAATCCTAGGTTTCAAATGGTTGCTTATTAAAAACATTATGAAATAGCAACAAGAAGTTGCTTTTGTTTATCCACTTCAAACACTACAATAGCAGCTTGCTCATGCTCTTCTTAACTGGCTTAAGTTTTTGTTTAGAGGTTTTTACACGTGACCCAGAAGTCATGCTTTGATCTTCCTGTCAATAACAAAAGGCACGATTTCCCAAAGATACAGTTTACATCTATTTTGTAATAGATGGTTGGTGTCCCAATGTCACAAGATACAATTGCTGAATTCTCTAGGGATGAGTCCTGGCTTTAGCTGATATAAGAGGACCAACACCTGGCATGCCTGTGCCATCAGTCTGCTTTGAAACTACCCCACAGATGTGTATTTTATTTTCTTGCAGTGCAGTCAAACTTACTTGCTCACTAGCTCTGAACACCCTCTGCTTTCAGCTGTCTAAATGGTTTTTAAAAAATGCAAGTCACTGCCCCCCTGCTGCACTGTAGCTCTAAGTGCTCCCTCATCAACAAGTATTTCAGTTACTCCTTCACAGTCCTTTGTAAATACCAATTGAAACAAATTAAACCTTCACTAGCTTTAAGCTATCTGCTCTAAAGTATGCCAAGGTGTCCCAGAGTCTCCTGGATGATGTCTGCTGTAGAGAGCTGAAATGTCAATGTATTTGAAGATGGAAGCGGAAATTCACCCTTCCTTGCCAGGATTAATTTTAGTTTGCGTTGACAGACTTTATACCCTTGCTAATCCTTTCCTTCTGGTGTTCTTGCAGTTTAGGATGGGCCAAACAATTCTCCATTAAAAATAAAAATTATAAAGCCTCTGTCAATGCCTTTCCGTACTTCTCACTTCTCCCCTCTCCTGCTCAGCCCATGCCGTAAATGTAAACGGATTCCACAGATGAATTTAGCTGTGTGAGTCAGTGTACAAGGAACAGCTGTACCAAGCATTCCTGTACCCTCCATTTCTAGTCTCTGGATCACCTAGATCAGAATCCTGGCTGGACCATACCTGAACTCCTTGTTGGCTTGTGCATCCACCAAAATAAAAACAGCTATGGGTAGGGACAGGATGGAGAGAGGGAAAGAAAGAAGTCGATTCTGGTTCCTGCTTTGACTACTTCCAGTGTGTTTCTTCCCATGACTCTCACTTGTAAAATGATTCCAGAAGAGTTCTCAGGAAACTTTGAGAAGGTGTTTACCCCCTTGTCTCTCTCAGCTGATAGGTAACCTAGCTGTAGCAAGAAGGACACGGAACAGTTTAGCAGAGAGATCTCTAAGCTGCGCTTACTTGTACTACAGGCACACCCTGCCATCCATGCGGGATATGCTCCTGAAAGGTGTAATGGTCAGCGAGTCATGAATGGTGCACAGGTCAAATACACAGGGGCAGGGTATGCTGTGGGGAGGATAGAGAAGCAGAAGCAAGATCCTTAGGATGATCAATCTGTTGGAAGAGAAGCTGGCTTCTCAGCAGCGGAGTTTCAGGCAGCTGAGGGTGCTGATTAAAATGATGATTTGCATTTCAAAACACGGTTCAAGATACGATCTACGTACTGGCCTGAGATTTTGATTGGTACCTCACTTTCCAAGGTGAGACCGAATCTTGTGGTACCTTGCTGTCTCTTGCAGTCCTCCTTGGAGTGAGCCACCATTCTGGAAATGCTTATCAATTCACAAAAGATTGAATGCTTGACACAAATCTTTTAGTGCATGTGTTCTTGGTGTCTATGAGTTGTTATATTTTCATCCTACTAGTCATCATTTATCTTTACATCAAGGCCAATTAAATCAATCAAAGTTGAAGGACAGAAAAGTGGGATAATGGCAACAGTTAGCAAAGCAGAGTGGTTAGGAAACACTAAATTCTTTACGGCAAAACTCCAAAATGGTGGCTAAGGTAGCGACAGTTTTTGGTACACAAAAACATAGTAACTGTGTTTTACAGTATAACAGGGTGTTACCGTGCTATTACAGAACTTGGGCAACTGTTTGGTCCCCAGACCAAAACACTTCTGGGCATCCACAGAAACGGCTTCTGGGCATAGGTCCAAGGAAACTTTGTGTTCTGATTTGAATGTCATAATTGATTTTAGGTTTTTCTGGGGTTGTCTGGTACTTGTGAGTAAGCCTTACAAAACTTAATCATTGGCAATCAGTCAAAATGGGGTTGGGATCTCAGGCCTTCCTCAGCAGGGGTAAATCTTACACCTACCCTTTTCTAGTTAGTAAATTAACAATCATCTCCTTTGGTACCGCTTAAGTTTTCTCTCTTATGTTTTTATGATAGCATCTAGTTCATTTCATAATTATCAATGTTGGCTAAATCAGGCTCATAAATTACTAGGAACTTAAAGATACACTTATGTTCAAAACAAAGCTAGGAAATTCTATTTTCTTAAATTAGTTTAAATAATCAGAAAGCACAGGGGTATCCTACCTATTAAAAAAAAAAAGAAAATATACAATATTCTCATTGGAGTTCTGGTCAAAAAATAAAGATAAATTTGAGTTGTTTATTTTTACAGAGATGATCATGTTATATCAAAATTCTTACAAAGTTAAATGGAATAAAAGTGGCCAGGGTGTCATGTATTTGTATTGAAAAAATAGTTTTACACTGAAATCACACAAAAATCCTTCAAAGCACTGGGAAAAATTTGGTAAGGTGAAAAGTGCATCCTTCAATTAAAGCATTTCTGAAGAATGACAGTGTGCCCTAGCTATCTACAATGTTAAAATATCAAAATATATTGCATATTTGTAACAGCAAATGTACTATAACATAATCTCTTTCCCAAGAATGTAATCAGTATTTTTGCAATTACAAAACCTCATGTTTTCATTCGTATTTTGTGTAGTCTATCAGAATTTACATACTTTTCTTTTTAATTTGTGTGTCAGTCACCCGTTTTGCTGATGAGAGTTCTATTTATCCTCAAATTAATCCAACAGGTGTCTGCATATGAAGATGGGAGACATTTTAATTCTGATGAGCTTAGCGTACGTCTGTCTTTGAATAATTTTCCCAACAAATAGATGCTGGGAAATGAACCTCCATCAAATGTAGGAAAATAACCTGTGTGCCCTCTGTGGTGTGGACAACACATTTAGCTCCTTGTATCTGAAAAAAGTCCCCATGATAAACAATTATTTGCTTGTTTATAAGTCACTGCTTGAAGTATATTACTGGATACAGAGGCAAAAAGGAGAGAAGAATATGAAAGAGTAGCTGTTAATACCTTTGGGTATTATATACTGTGTTTCAAACAGTTTAACTATCTTGATGCTGGGGTTTTTTGGTGGGTTATTTTTGCTTGTTGACCTTGTAAATATTAGATGCAAATACTTACTCTTTGTAGTGGATTTTGGTTGTATCATATTGTCTGTCACACGCTTTTACAGCCCTGCACTTCATTCAAGGTAAAAAGTCTATGAGCCTTTTAAAAAGTTATTTAATAAGTGTCAGGCAGAGCTTTCATGGTTACATTGAAATGTTTTCTTCCAGTCAGATGATATTCCTTCTGCTTAGTATGTTCTGCTATTTACCTATGATCATTCAACCCTAAAAGGAAAGAGGTCAAAAGTAATATCAAAATTACCTTCATTTATGACTTGAGTACTAAGGGAATCAGATTACAAATGTGTGTGAGTCCACTCTCCTGCTGAATGAACTGTTGTCCTGAGTACTGGTTATTTCTGGTGGGTAGAAAATGAACCTTAAAAGAGTGATTTTGAAAGCATCTTTTCCCTTTAGGATCTGTAACAAAGTCAATGCACTCCCACTCAAAGATACATCAAAGTTGTCGACAGGTCTGCAGGATCAGTATTGATTCCTGCAAGAAGTTCTAGTTCTACTCAAGTCAAGAGAAAAATCCCAGTGATCTCAGTGAGGCCAAGATTTCATTGTCTATCTTTACTCATTCTTAACGAAAGCAAATTTCAGACAGTTTCATTACAATAACTTGATGTTATATTTATGGAAGGGTTCTCTTACCACACATAATACATAACAGGAACAGAAAGACAATAGGAAAAGAAGTAATGTGAAAGTGAACAGGGATAGGAACGGAGATTGCAAATATTAAGAGTTTGTTGGGTTTTTTAAAAAAGGTTTTATTATTGGTCCTTTTATTAGTCTTTCCCACCCTTAGAGATATTAATGATCCCCAGCTTCAGGACTCAAAGAACCCATTCTCTATCCTTGCATTCTTTTCCACAATTAAGTTCAAATATCCATGGGACGTATAAAAAGGATTAAGATTTATCTATGTAACAATTTATAAGGCCTTCAGTCACCAGCAGTGGTTTTTTATTTTGCACTCAGATATTCACAAAACATGTGAATGCCTTGCAAATGTTAATGAATATAGGCTATAACCTCCTGAAGAATTAGAGGAGAAAAATTATCTCTCTTTTACAGCTGCAGAATGTAGACAGAAAGATTTTTTTGATGTGCCTGAGGTCTCTCCCTGGGTTTTTCAAACTCTGTTTAAACCACAAGAATTTCTTAGCCCCTGATTATCTTTGCTTTGGGGATTGTAGTTTATATAAATTCTGTTCTCTTAAACACTTTTCTCTAGGCCAGATCCATGCAAAAGTGATTCTTAACCTCAGCAAATATCTGGAAAACCACTTGTCTAGAAGAAAGCTAGAGTTTTTATTGCACATTCACTGACTGCTGTAGCTTGCAAGGCAACAGAAAGAGAGCAGAAAATAGACCCGGAAGGATCTTAAAACTTTGAAAATATGATAAGTATGTAGACATTCAAATTTAATAGATATTCTCATTCTAATTTTGCCAGGGATAGAGGTACTAGTAGCTCTTCCAACTGAACTTATGTTGTTTGCGCTATTAAAGTTATTAACATTTCACCACTTTTTTTCTGAAGCTCTCTCCTGCATAATTAACCCTCAGTTTTATATGGGCTATTTTTATATATGGCTTTCATTTTATGAAGGCTGGATTGCACTGTCATGATGCCTTTCTTTTTGCATTGAATCTACACACTTCATAAATCCACCTTCATTTAAACCCTTAGAGAAAAATGCAACTGGCTGGTTTGTCTACAGTCTGTTTCGTAAGGACAGAAATGGCCAGGTTTGCTGTGCTACAGAATGGAGTTAAGAGCTGGCAGATTACTTTATGCAGTACTCCATGTCGCTGTTGTAAGACTTCTTCCAGTTCCCAGCTGTCTTGCTAAGGGTTATCCATGTGTGTTATACTTACACGTAACTAAAGTAACTGTTCTATTTGTTTTCCAATGACTTATATCAAGTTAAGTTTTTTTAAACTGGGATATAACCATTCTTTAGCATCTAAGTTGCATAAACCTAGTACAATGCAGTTATACGCAGTGTACAGATGTTTATGCAAAGGTAGTTTATTCTACATAAACAAAACACATTTATGAGAAAAATTCTATGAGAAAACCTGCATCCTGATAGAACCATCACACCTTAACCCTGACTACACTGAGAGCCGACACAGTCATAAAGCATTCTCCAGGCTTTGCAAGGTGAGGGATGGAGTAAAACAAAGCAAGAGCAATGAAGTTATTGGGAAATTTCTTGATTCAGGAAGGACATTGATACACAGTGCTGTGGACCCCTTTCCACCACTCTTGGCTTGGAGGACCACACAAAGCAGAACCTTCGGGTGGAGCCTAAGGGAAGAAGGCTGAGAGAAAATAACATGGAGCAGAAGGCTCCCTCCCAGAAACTTGCTGCTGTAAGGAGTATTGGGTTTGATTTTCTTTTTACTTCTACCTATTTCACATCATGGAACTATCCCTGATTTACTGGATTGATTTCTGACTCTCTTAGGAATAAGAAAAGTTAGGTCCGAATTCATTATATCTTGGTATGAAGCAGTCTGTCAGCAATAAGGCTGAAGGACAGAGTTTAGGACATCTAGAATTTATCCTGTGTTTGTTCCTAGTTTATTCAATATAATGGATCTTGGACATCCAGAAAGTGAAAAATCCCAGAATACACCAGTGTTAGCTGGTGCTGTGCAATATCTGAGCAACCTGATTTGGCTCCAAAATAGGCCCTGATTTGGGCAGGGATTCAGACCAAAAGGCTTCCAGAGGTCCCTTCTGAACTGAATTGTTCGGTGAGTCTGTGTTCCTATTACATGCTCCTATAAAGTTGTAATGTCCATGACTTTCCACATGCCCGTGTTTTCCAGTGCTTTGAATTCCAGCACTAAGTGCAGCACCAGTTTCCAAGTGAGGCTATGCCCTTGTCATGCTCTACCCCTGAGTTAATGCCATGCCTCACTTTGCCACCAAAACCTTGAGGTTTCATACAAAGCGTAAGTTAATGAACCAAACCACACCTGTAGTTTCTCAGTCTGGAGGCCATTGGTCTGCACATTGTGTTCTTAGGGGCTTCCAGTTCTGGGAGAAGATTTCAAGGCTGCCTGTCCTTCATGAAGGCAAGTAAAGTCCTGGACAGGTTCTTAGTTCAGGCAGGTTTTCATATAAAAAGCATGACACTAAAAGCAGACCCAAGACAGCTGAGGCAGCAGCACATCTGTGTTTTCATGGTGCTGAGTCAGCCAATGCCCACTGTCCCAAGAGATGAGTGTACATCGCAAAGAAGTGGAAGTTTCGTGTGCATGCTGTTCATTGACATTTGCAAGATTTGCAACTGCAGTGGCAGTCACTGCATGAAAATGAAGCAATTTGGTTTAATAATGCAGGTGTCAAAACTGTAAAACATTCAGGACAATTATATTGGGAAACTGTCATCATCAATTTTATTTATTTTTCTTATTGTGTCGTTGTTTGAACAGTGTATTTCCCACCATTGAGAAAGACGATAAGCAGCGTAATTGATTTGAAGCTAAATCACTCATAAATCCATCTTTCAATAAGGTGATATGTCATTAATTCAGGCACTGGAACAAGTACCATCATCAAATATTACAGCACACTTCATCCAATTCCTCTACGAAACAGTTTTCTTAATATTGTGTTTGTAAAGGAAATTAGTATCAATCAATAAAACATAGACATGCACCATTCTAGTTATGTACTTTGCCAGTATCATAAAACCAGTATGTTTCGTGCCTTAGCAAGTATGTATAGAAGCATAGCAGAAATATTCTGTCTTCCTTACATTTGGACAATATAGTCTATTTCTGTCATATATGACTCAGAGGACTCATTGACCTATGGGAGATGAGGAAAGCTGGGTAGAATAGGCTGAGAGGTGGAGAGGGAAGCCAGGGGAAGCAGGTAACACCATCCCACCGAGAGCTGGACCTGGAAGCAACCATTTCTTGAGTTTCCTACCAGGCAGTGAGGTTTCACATCACCACAGCATCGCTTGGGAATTGAAATTATTTTGCTCTGATGTTAATGAAGATGTGCAGAACTATAATTCCAACTAGCATTTCTTTAAGCGCATACACATTCCTGTCAGGTTCTTGATTTTGGTGGAGAGTAGAATTAGGGGGTAAATAATTGACAATGTAGGAGAAGAGAGAAAACGCTACAGAATCCTTTATGCAAAATATAGTGTCCTTTTCTAGAAACAATTTTACTGTCATATTTTTATGACTTAAATCAATGTTTTAGATCTTGATAAGTACTAATGATTCTATTATTAAAGCTGAAGAAATCTATTTTTCTTTAAATTATAGAGAGCCCAGAGGTTTCTTGTGTTGTGCTTCATTATAAATGATTTATTCATTACTTTATTAATTTAATTATTATTTATTATTATTTTTTTCCCTCTACTCCACTGTTGTGAGACCCCACCTGGAGTGCTGCAATCAGCTCTGAAGCCCTTGACATAAGAAGGATACTGACTCGTTGGAGTGAGTCCAGAGGAGGCCACAAATATGCTTGGAGTGCTGGAGCACCTCTCCTATGGGGACAGGATGAGAGAGTTGGGCTTGTTCAGCCTGGAGAAGAGAAGACTCCGGGGAGACCTTACAGAACCTTTGAATACTTGAAGGGGGCCTACAGGGAGGCTGGGGGGGACATTTTACATACACCTGTAGCGACAGTACAAGGGGTAATGGGTTTAAACTGAAAGTAAGGAGATTTAGGTTAGATATCAGGAAGAAATTCTTCACAGAGAGGGTGGTGAGGCACTGGAACAGGTTGCCCAGAGAAGCTGTGGATGCCCCATCCCTGGCTGTCTTCAAGGCCAGGTTGGATGAGGCTTTGAGCAGCCTGGTCTAGTGGAAGGTGTCCCTGCCCATGGCAGGGGAATTGGAAGTAGATGGTCTTTAAGGTTCCTGCCAACCCAAACCATTCTGTGATTCTATGATTCTATAAAAACTGTGCAAACATATCTATTTATCTATTTACCTATTGGTTGGTCTATTCATTGCTCTACGTAATTTCCCCCTTATTGTTTTAGAAATTGTGGGAACTGTCCTAAACCAAATAAACCCTTTAACTGTGTAATCTTTTGCATGCTTTTTGTAAGATTTATGGTATTTGTCCTAGGTGAAAATGAACATTTTCTGTAATCACTGGGAGAATTAATCTATAATCTACCAGTAAACCACTTTGTAGGCACAGATTTGATCTGGCCTACAATTATCCATGTTTTAACTGTTCATACTGGAAGTAAATAAACCCCATTGCAGAGTTTTGGGTCACTTGCAATAGCTGAGATAATACCTCGGGGCCATGTGTGGGATGACATGGGCCAGAGACCATTCCCTGCATGGCTGACACCACACAGTTTAGGGGCCGGTGAGGGATCCTAGCTGTATGCCATGAGTTGTGCTTGTCTATTTGCTCTCAGCCTGACTACACAGAGCTCCCAGTGCGTGCCTGGGCAATGCACTGACTCACAGCCTTGCTGCTGAAGCAGAAGGTCAGATTGGAAGCTGCAGGGGTTAAACAGTAAGGTTTGCTCAGTCACGCCTGAGAGTGAGTCAGGCAGATGTCAGCAATAAAGAAGAGCAAATGGGCTTGATCACAGTCAACTTCAGATGCTTCTGAATCAGCTGGGCGCACTCTTGTGCCAGCTTAGGGATCAATATGCTTATGATGGACAGGGGTTGGGGTTATACGAGCACGAGATCCTCTCCCAGGCATAGGGACAACTGTCAGTAGCTAGAAAGACATCTAGGAAGAATCCTTAGGTCATGAAAGAGCTGGTAGCTCCTAATAATCCTTCTTTGGGTAGAATTTCCAAGACAATGGCTCTCTGGCATCTCCTTTTAGTTCCCAGAAGCCACTTACCACTCCTCTGCCTCAACCCAGGGTTAACAGCAATCTTGTATTTTCTCTCCATCCTGCCAAAACAGCTGTTAAGGGGCCCTTTTTGTTACCACATGTAAATCTATAAAGAGTCCATAAGAACCAATGTAGGTTTTTTATGTAAATACAGAGTCTGCACATCGCAAAAGAGAGAAGTAGAAGAAAAGAAGAAAGGAAGGAAAGCGAGCAAGACCTTGAGTCCACTCACTGCAAAACTTAAGAACAATAATAACTACCTTCTCATATGAGAAAGTGAAGTGCTCCCTCACCCACACCTTCTTGCAGTCTTTCTTCCTCTTTTCCTGATGCTGTCAGAGACTTCTGTCTTTAGTCAGTCATCTTGATTTAAGTTTCTTTAAATTGTAACTGGATAATCTTCCAGATTCTGGGAGATCCCTTTGCCAAGTGAGCTCCTGAGGACATAGCCCCTACTTTTTGAAAGTGAGAGCTGCTAAATTAACAAGGGAATGACTACAGATATCATTGTTCATAGCAGAAATACTGTTTTACCAGCAACTGTTTTTAAGGAACCGTATTACAAAACGTGTGTAGTTATAGATTCATATTCCTCTATTTTATTTTCTGTCAAAAAAGACTCCAGGTTTAAGAATATTGTGATCTCTGCGTGCCACATTTGGACCTTAGCCTGCTCACCAGCTACCCTCCTCCTTGTTGATCCCAAACATATAGGCACCATTTGAAACAATTTCCCCAGATGAGTGTCATTTTCCGCTCTCTCACTGTGTTCGTGGCTCTTAGTCACATGCAAAAGCCCCACATGTACCTGCCTAAAAGGACAGGTCAAGGCCTGTTTTATTGACAAGCAGAGATGGCCTCGGTCACTCAGCTTCTGCTGGCAGCTCTCATTTGTCTGTAGTGTGCCAGTCAGCTGGACAACCCTCAGAAGTCCCTTAGATTATGAGCAAGTAGGCAGGGTTGAGAAGATGGGGCCTACCTGTTGTGGGGAGGAAACAGCTTGGAAGGACCTGTCTTTGGAGATCTGCCTTTGGATAGTAGCGGTGCTTGCATCTAAAGTGTGTTTGGTTCTGTAACCCACTCTCCAAATTAAATCACGGCAGGGGGAAGAATCATGAGATACGCTGTGAGTAGCAGGAGAAGCAGTGTTACCCCAGAGTGGTCGTGGCCAAATTGGACCACTCACTTCAGTGAGGTGGCCCAAACAGGACAGTGAGGTTTGCACCTGCTAACCTTCATCCCCCTCACCGCACACCCTAGTTATGGGTTGAAAACTGGTTTTGAGCTTTTATTTTCCTCTGGTGGGGTAACATGGTCACTGGGTAATGTCTGTGGTATCATGACCTGATATCTCAGGGTAAGTTTTGACCTCTGGGTTGACAAATCATGACTGTTTTTTGCACTCTGTTTTATTACAGTAAAGTTACATCAGCTCACCTATACTGGCTTCTTGCACTGTGCTAGAAAAAGTTCAGCTGGAACGATTTCTCCGGCCTAGGTTTGAACCTGATTTTAAATACAAATATCTCTCCTTTTCAGCATAGTTGGGAAAGATAGGGTCATCTTTATACCTGATATCTCAAGCAAAGCAGTGGGTAAATATCAAAGATACTAAGGCAAGGCAAACATATCCCTTTTATGTTTGTGGGCAGCACTAATGACACAGGGTGAAATTTATTCTCTTATCAAAGGTCAACACAAACATAGGCACTACTTCAAAGGTGCATTGATCCTATAACTGGCTCCTGGCACTGAGCTGGATTTCACCAAAGTCCAAAACTTACAAGAACAGATAGATTTTATATATTAATGTAAAAAATAATAGAGTGTGTTTGGGTACAAACACATAAAGCAATCTGCAGCAGCTATCTTGATTTTGCTGGGACAGTGTATTGGTTTTTATCTTGTGTTCACGTATTTTGGACAAATCTTCCTTGTCAGCCGTTCTCCCCTCTCTCCCACTTAATCAGTCAAAACATCCATGCTCTTCGCAACTACACAATATTTACTCACGCTTTGTGTGTACCAGGAATAAGCTGACAGTCCAGGAACTGAGTGTTTAGTAGTGCGGAAACTACTTGGGTTGAAGGGGAAAGCAAGAGTGAAGGTACAATCAAAGGCATTTTTTTAGGACTTAGTGAGTAATAATGACAACTGTCTAATGTTTCCTACCACATTCAGCCAATGTCGCAAGATACCAAAAAGGTCTTGCAGATGGTAATGTGAAAGGCAAGGAGAGGTCAGAAAAGTCAGTGCAAGACCGAGTTAAAAACTGGTGTCTTTTTGTTAGTGCTCACATGCATAAATGCGTCACTGCAAAGGAGGCATGGGATTTTTATACTGGTAGTGTGCTCAGGCTGGGCGTGAACATACACACTGTAAATACTGTGGGAGAAGATATGGCATCTACAGTTGGTGTTTTTTTCTTTCTTCTTTTGTATTTTCTTTCTGTGGTTGTATTTGAGCAGGGTGTGCCAATATTTGCAGTCTGAGGAATAGCATCAGAACGTCTACTATTCCCGTCTACTAGCAAAACTAATGGAAACACCAGCTGATTCACTGTACCTGCATGTGCATTAGTCACCGGTCCTTGCGTGCTCTAATTATAGACTGTCTTGATGTTACAATTGCAGGGCATGAAGCAAAGACCTTACAAAAGTTGTTTTGGTATCTCTTTTTTTCTTGCTAGGCTAACGGAGAATTTTCTTTAAATATAGATCTGTGCTTGAAGCTGTCCTGTTCTTGGAATGTGACTGTGGCAGTTGTGACGATTACAGCAGTATCTTCTGAGGACGATTAGGAGGTGGTTTGCCCAGGATAGGTAAACCTACCTGGTAGTGTGTTATTCCTTTAGCCCTGAGAAAATCAGGGTTTTTTTTTGATTCATAGGAGTTAGACATAAAGAACCATTACATAACTGAACTGTATTTCTTTTAACCTGACTTGCTCTAAATATATAACCAAGGGCAGCTAAATCCCATGTGCTATGGCTCACTGTGCAAGTTATAATTTATTAAACTGTTCTATTTATGAGATTAAGTCAAAACTCTCTTGTTCAGTCATGTGCATGATTGCTTTGGTGGCTCCAATAGGTCAAACTCTGACAGTGTCAAGCATAATTATCTCCTGAATATATTCACACCCCTTGCTAAAGCCAATGTTTGTTTGGTTTTGACTTATTTAAGAGTGTATCCATTAGTTTACAACTTTTTGTGAGGCTTTCTAAGCTTCAACTGAATCACTAAAATCTGCAAGAAACAGATTCCTTGAGGATGTTATTATGACATAAAACACATTGAAGGAAAATTCTGTATTTGCATAAAAAATTCAAGACATAATGTTTATTTTTGCATACTGATGCAGCTATCTGTATGTGTTGAGGCCCATGGTGGTAAACACACAGTATGCACATTAACTTATTTTTCTGAGTTAGTGGTTTTATACATATATGATAAATTTATAATCCCCCACTTTATAATTCTTATGGAGTTTATAAAATGTGGCAGCTACTGATGTTCTTCAGCAGTGGACTGCAGTGACTGGTTTGGATACAGTGAGTACTGTATCCAGGTGGAAGATTTGCATAGTACAAGCGTGCAATACCAGTAGTATAACTGAAGAATTAATGCCACAATGAGTGAGACAGCTGGAAACACTGTTAATAAGCACAAGGCCAGGGCACACAGCTGAACACAGCTGAGTTGTGGTAACTGAACAATTTGTCACCTATCCATTGAGTCAACATAACTGACCTTGTGTCTGCCCCAGCTTTGGAGAACAACATATTAATGCAAAGCTCTTTGACTGACTTGTCTGCCAATTGAATAAATACTCTTTCTCTCCCATATTTCATTAATTCATTCTCTGCTATTGCAGTAAGCATGTATTAATGACTAACTAACACTTTTGTGCTGAAACAGTTTCTTGCTACCTGTGTAGTAGCTCGATTCTGGCATCTTGTGATCTTTGTTCCTTTCACTGAAAGAAATCACGGCTACTTTGAGGGAAGGAATCTTTTGAGCTCCTGCTCCAGCTGATACTGCACAAAGTATTATTTGTGAACAAAAATAGTAACGCCCCCCCTATTTATTTTCAGCCCAACTTGTTACATCAGTTTTGCTCAGTTTTCCTCTCATTGATAATTCTTTCATAAAAAGGTGATTTTCAAAATAAATGTATTTCTCAAAACAAAATGTCTGATAGCTAAAGACAAGAAACTATGTTCATATACATTTTATTAAAAAATGTTTTAAAAGCACACACACACAAACCCCCGAACACCCAAACAACCCCAAATATATAAAAAAATGCATAGAAATTTTCAGTAGAATAACAATCTAACACTGCATGAGACACTGAAATGTCACCAGTATATGAAGAAAAGTCAGTTACAAAAGTCAGTTATAAACCTATTCATTTGAGAATGCTCCCAAACCACACACTAACGTCTGACTTCTACATAACTATTGACATTCACTGAGAAAACAAAAAAGAAATGAATAAGAACGCTTTCCCTAGCAGTATAGTGACATCTGTGTAACACAGGTAGATGCCTATGAAATATCACCAGAATTAGGTTGTGCGGGGACTGGGCCAAGGCCAGGATGGGGGCAGTGAGTAGGGAAGGATCAAGTCCCTCTGGGAGTAAAATTGGCAGGGTGGACTGGGCAGGGAAGATGGAGAGCAGCCCCCTGAGTGGGTGGCGCATGGTTTCTGGGTGAGCTGGTGGGAGCAGGGAGGAGCTGGTTTCACTGAACCATGAAAACCTTCCTCCAGTGAATCCCCATGTAAACACATGAGCTATGTTTGGCAAATGGTCAGAAGTCCGAGTGGTCATAGCTAGATCTATTTGGAAAATAGAAATCCATTTAGCTTAATAAAATCATTTGGAAAATATTTGCCTTCTGAGTTGGGGTAAAAAGTAAAATGAATAATCCTCCCTCCCTCCTCCTGCTCCCAACGTTACAAGTAGTTTTTTATTTACTTCAGCAGAAGAGTTTTCTCAAAAAAAAAAAGATGTTTACAGAGAGTTTTGGCTTGCTAGTTGTCTGCTTGCCCAGAAAGTACTGCTCAGTTTCCTCTTCCTTTCTATAAGTGAAATTATTAGTCTTCAGCTGGGGTTACTAGCAGCTAAATGCGAAGTCTTTCTGTCGTTCTGCTCCTCTGTGCTGATGCTCATTCAGGGAGTTTTGTCAGCTTTGTGGCTTTTCCTAAAGGCTGAAATACAGGAGCCTATAACATGGGTAGTTGTAGCTCTCTTCAAAACAAAATAGGAAGCTGAAAATAGCCACTGGAAAATTCAATTTTATGGAACAGACAGTTTCTGTTCTAATGAAAATAATCTTGATGAAAATTTGCTGGCTATCTCACCCCTCAAGTCTTCTCCAAATATGCTGGATACTCCATTTAGATATTTACCTCTGATATCATATGCCACAGCAGGATGGAAGCTGACTCCCTGCAAAGTTTAGTTTTTACATTAAATTATGCATTTTAACGCTAGAATGCCCCTTGACTCACTGGGTTAGTGATGATTCAAGAACAGCAAATTATCGTAAAGGTAATGTAGTAGTAATGTTTTGTGACATTTGTCAGTTCATCTTTGGTTACATCAGGAAGGGACAAGATGCCTGTGTTCTTCTGAGCAATTATTTTTGAATTGCATCTGATGCTTTACTCATTAAGCTCTGAGCTTCCTGAGATGACAGATCAAGAAGTTTTTATGTTTTGTTTGGAATTTAACTGTTAGATATTCAAATGATATATAGACACCCACTCACATATGTATGTGTGTGTTTGTCTGTCTGTACTTCCATATAAAAGAACCGAAAATCTTTCCATAGAGATTCCAGTCAAGGAAATTCTTATCAAATATTTGACCTTCTTCCATTTTTCAAAACATCCTTTCCTCAAATGCTGGGGTTAGAGTTTCAGAATACTTTTCTTTTAAACCTTACTTTCACACATTCACACTTACATTTTCATTCACAATAACATGTATTATTATAACACTATTCAGAGATGCATCAGACATTTTCCTGAAAAAATACAGGAACCTCACCTCAAAAACAGTTTTAGACTTCAGGTATGAGATGACCAACTGTCCATCAACATTCTCCATTTAATGTCAATACTGGAGATGATCTCCAAGGTATGTGAAATAGCTCACCTCTAGTAGAGGGCTGGCCAAATAGACTGTCTTACCCCTTCATATCATACACAAAGCTACTCCAAAAGACATTACTTAAATTAGCATAATGAATTTTCCCCTAAAAATGTCAAATAATGTGTCTTTTGTTTTCCTCTTCTCTTTGTATCCTCTCTCCCTGCCCCCCACCTCTCTCTCTCTCTCATTTTTTACTGAACTTGCCAACTCAGTTTTAATAGGGAGAGTTGTAGTCTGTTCTATTGACTTTTTTTTAGAGATAATGTTCTTAAGGACAGAAGTCCGTAACAGGCATTACAGAAGTCAGGGGAGGAAATGGGCTGAAATGGAGATGGGAAAAGAGTCAAGAAAATAATTATGAACTAAGAAAGGCCACTGTATGAAAGGATGGTAGAGGTTCACTCCCCTTTGGGAGAAGGGAGAGTCAGAAGAGAAAAACATGAATATGAACGGGCCCATAGGAACCCATAAAGTAATTTGTGGTTAAAAGAGGCTGCATCTCACAGCTGAAGTATCCAAAGGCTAAAATTAGTAATAGAGCAGAGGCATGACTGTGAGGATAGTGCCAGTGCCAGTGCCGAACGACAGCAAGACGAGCAACTGAGTCTCAGAAGTGCTGGAGTAGTGTTTTGCTTGAATTTTTCTGTTTTGTCCTGGAATGACAGAGCTTTTCTTGCTTTGAGGAAAAGAATCATTGCAATCCAAATCAACCATGGGAGAGAGGTGGGAAACCAAGAGACAGACAACTTGACAGTGAAATGATGATGGTCTTATTCCTTTAAAACTTTCACTGTATTATTGTTTTTTTCCTCATAGTGGGCTAGCTTCCTTAGTTCTGTACTTTTGAGGAAGCAGTAGTGTTATTTTAGCCTTTAATTCAGTGTCAATTTGTGTATACAGTACAAATCTGTGAAATGACAGATCAATGTTGTTAATGTCTTGTCTTCTCCATTAGAAACTATTTTTGTCAGGAAGGTGATGGCACAATTGAAGAACGTATTCATCAAATCACAGGCACATATGCTTTAGATAAAGGGGAGAAGATTATTATTTTTTTCTTACAAAAACCAGCACATCTGGTTACACAGTGTGACTGGGCAAATGCACATGTCATCCTATGTTTTTGAAGATAGCAATAAAGATTTATGATCTAATTCTTAAATCTATGTCAGACAGCTATAAATTTAGGAATAATTTGCTTTGAAAACTAACTGGAAAATTAGTGTCATTCCTAACAAGAAAGAGCATGTTTATTACAGAAACGTGCTGTTATAAAATGCCCTAAGAACTAAATATCCTGGAAAGAATGTTAATTCTTATGAAGATAAGTAATTGAAAGAATGCTAATTCTTTGTTTACTGGGAATGACTGTGCGCCACAACTACGTACCAAATGTCTTGAAGAGTCTAATAGTATTTTTACAGGAATGTTTTATCTTTTATTTTTTCAGTTGTGTTAATACGCTTTGGTAAGTAAAGACACATAAGGAAAAAGAACATTATGTTGTGAAACATGGCCCCACAATTTTATAAAGGACTGTTAGGAATAAACCACTGGAACATGCCTGGCAGTGCTGGAGTCATTGCAATCAGATGTTAGGCAGGCGAAGAACTCAGCAAGAAGAAAAGGATGTCAATAATTTGGTGGTCAATAAGGATTTCCAGAATTACAAATAGAAATATTTCAGCCTATGGTAATGGCTTTTAAATACCAATAAAAATGAAACATTACTGAGGGATATAAACCAGTTGCACACTAATGACGTAGGAAAAACATTCTCTGCATTTCAGATAATTCTGTAAGTTCAGAACAAGTAACTGGATGAATGAAAAATAAAACAAAACAGCTGCTGAGTAACCTCATCTATCTTTTTCTGTCTTGCATTAAAGAAGAGAGCAAAACACAAGAGCTGTTAGGCAGATAACTATGAAAAAAGGAAAGAGTTGCAGTTGGAAAACAGGGAAAGACTGTGGGGTTTGATGACATTTCCAGGTATACACCCCCTAGATGATAGTTTTGGCATTTGTTTTTATACACAGCAATGGTCCCTTTCATGGCATTAGACATAATATTTCTTTATTTTCCAATAATAGCACTGTTCTGATAAAAAATGTAGTTTGACATAAAACCAAATAGTTCAAGCATGATTGTGGAAAATATGGAAAGATGATTTCAGTAAATATAGGATTTCTTTTCAGGGACTGTCTGGTTTTGTTTGAATGATAGATTTACATGTTTCCAAAGTTAATTTTATTTTCCCAATCACCACTCCAGTAATGTATACTATTAAACATAATGATAGGTATTTTATTTTATCTGAAGTTTTCATTTTGGGGGTAATTTCCTTGAAATGTGACACTCATTTTTACAGAAATACAGGAAAAAACCCAGAATTCTGTTGTATACAATACTGGTGTATTTTATGAATCTGGTATAAACTTCTGGACATTTAAATGTGATACAGTTCTTCCCAATAAATCCATGAACATTTTTATAAACTCTGGTTAGTCCCTAATTGTAATTATACTCTTGGCCATTAAGGGAACATAAAATCTTCATGAAAGTTTTGTCTTCTGTGTCATGAAAGTAATTTTTCATGTTCATTTTCCTGACAAACCAGGAAAGGGACGTGTACCATTTTACTCATCCAGCACAAAATTATGGCATTAGCTACACCACTCAGCTGGGGGCTCTTTGGTTCGACAGTGTGTCCTGAGGAGCTCCTGGGGATTTTGAACCCACACGGTCCCTAGGCTGTGACAAACTTATTGTAAAAGGTTTGCAAAAGGTTTGCAAAAGATTGCAGCGCATTCCACCTGCTAAACTGGCCACAGCTTAGGTAGTACAGACCTGGGGCAGTGAGGTCCTCACGTGAGATGTTAGCCCTGCTCTTCTTACTATTGGGGTAGCGACTGGGAACTGTGTGAGGGAACCGTGCTGAAAATAACCCCAGTGTTGGCTTCGGTGTTAACCTCTGAACATGGGACCGGTACTGTCTAACATCTTCGTCAGTGACAGGGATGTTGGGATCAAATGCACCCTCAGCAAGTTTCCTGATGACACCAAACTGTGTGGTGCGGTTGACACACTGGAGGGAAGGGATGCCATCCAGAGGGACCTGCACAGGCTGGAGAGTTGGGCCTCTGCCAACTTCATGAAGATCAACAAGGCCAAGTGCAAGGTCCTGCACCTGGGTGGGGGAAATCTCAAATACAAGTACAGGCTGGGCGGAGAATGGATCGAGAGCAGCCCTGAGGAGAAGGACTTGGGGGTATTGGTGGATGAAAAGCTGGAAATGAGCTGGCAGTGTGCGCTGGCAGCACAGAAAGCCAACCGTATCCTGGGCTGTATCAGGAGAATTGTGGCCAGCAGGTCGAGGAAGGTGATTCTCCTCCTCTACTCTGCTCTTGTGAGACCCCATCTGGAGTGCTGCGTCCAGCTGTGGAGCCCTCAACATAAGAAGGATATAGACCGGTTGGAGCAGGTCCAGAGGAGGCCACGAAGATGTTCAGAGGGCTGGAGCACCTCTCCTATGGGGACAGGTTGAGAGAATTGGGCTTGTTCAGCCTGGGGAAGAGAGGAAGGTCTAGTGGAGGGTGACCCTGCTCATGGCAGGGGGCTTGGAACTAGATCTTTTTGATCTTTAAGGTCCCTTCCAACCCAAACCATTCTATGTTTTTATGATTCTATGCTGTTTGTATGGTTGTGTGTGAGGGTGGAGCTGTGAGATAACAGGAGGGAAAAATGGATATGTAATGGATAATTTAGAATATTACTCTCCAACCAGGCCATGACTCCCCATCCTCAGGGACCCACCAGAACCAGTGGGAGGGAGCTCTTGATATACAGCCAGGTTGGAGCAGAAGTAGTTGATGCAACAGAGAAAAACACTCACTTTGGCAAAATAGCCCCATCTCTGAGACTAGTAGGTAAAGTCAAAAGGCTGTCCCTCTTGGCTGAAGGCAAGCAAACACCTTATGTGCAGAGGTCCAAGCATTTTCAAGAGCAGATGGCACCTTTCTGTATGAAACGTTTAACGATGTGTGCTAATGAAGCTGGCGTTTAAGCTGTTTTGGGACATAGGGGCCCTTTGCAGGCTCAAGGTACGCTCTGTGCTCTTTTATCTGCTGGAGCTCAGTGAATGAAAAGAAATAAAAGAACTGTTACTTTGCTAGAAGGGAAATTCACTACAGCCAGGGTGCCAAATGCCTATGTGTATCTTAATCAACTCCAAATGTATCTGCAGGAGGAAAATTGTTGAATCAAATGAACTGCATAATTCAACATACCCACCCACCGTCCTTAAGATTTCCTTCCTCCTACAGTCCTTTACTATTGGAATGCATTATTTTATCCCAAAGTGCTCAACAATCACAGCTGCTGCTGATCTCTTTCAGAGCAAGAGGTCCTTGTGAAGTCCTTGCCAGGTTATCTTCCTGCATGTCCGCTTGTAGACCTTCATCAGTGAAAGGGACAGTCTTTTCCAGTGCTGTATATTAAGACAACTCGTACAGAACCATGTAAGAAAGTGTGACCCACGTGAGAACAGACCAGAGCTCTCCTGTATAGCAACATCTACAGGAGCCACAAAAGTGACCTTCCTTTTCCTGAAGAATCCTTCCAGCCTTCTGGAATAAACATGCCAGGGAAATCTTCAGTCACCAGCTACTGTCATCATGCCCTCAGCCATCCTCCTTTGCACTGTCCCAGTGTGCAGGGAAAGGATGAAGACTCCTGAAAAGCACCATTTTATGTCATGAAGGTATGTCTCCATTATATGTGCAAGAAGACTGAAGTAAGATGAGTTGGATGATCTTAATTTTGCCCTTTTTCAACTGACATTGTTCTGATTTTGTAACCAGAGTAACAGTTATATTTTAATGTTATTAGATACATAAGCTATGTTTCTACACAGGTTGAAAGTAATTCTGTTGCAAGCATATATGGCAAGGTTATTATCAAATGTTGCCAGTTATCGAGCCCTGAGGATCCACAGTTAGCCTGAACTCATGGTAACTCTGCAGCTGGCAGGAGGAAGAGTGTAGGGAGGGAAGGTATAGTAGGGCCTTGTACCGCCTTTGTGACATGTTTGGAGAAGCCTGTTTTGAGTCTCTGCTTATACGGAGATGGTGGATAAACACTTTGTTCATGTGGTTCCTTCAGAGCTGAGGATGAGCCCCTGGAGCTATGTAACACATCTGAGGGAGAAAGTCTGCAAGGTGGGGAAGGTGGTTTAAGTCTCTTGGAAGGGAGGTTTTCTGCTCAGAGCTCCTGCTGCAGCAGGTGGTGTTGGTTATTTAGTTGTGGTGTCCGAGCGTTTGTGTTCAGATATTCTGGCATGCTGCCATGGCTGTGCTGACAGATGGGAATGACACCACACCTGTACCTGGGATGTAGACAAATGGAATTTCATAGGAGACACCAGAGATATTTATCTCCCAGAGCTTTCTTCTTGTGTGATTTCAAAGGCCTGCTGTAAGCAATGAAAGCATGGGAACATTACGATGAAGGTCAAAATAAGATATTTTTTTTTGTCTGATGAGAAATACTTGCCAAAGCATAGTTCCATCACTAAAAATATATAGATATGTATATGCTTTTAATTACAGAAGTCTTTTTAACTATTCAGTAATGTTTTTATAATATTGTATTTATCATTTTTTTACAGCATCTTTTACCGTTTTCTGTGAACACTATACTGAAGAACCAGACTTTTCCCGTGACATGGAGTATGATGACACTGAAAGGCCCCTCTACTCATGAATAAGAACAGTCACAACTTGGTAGATTGGAAAGATGAAACAGATGGATGAATTTCTGGTTTAGATTTAAAATTACTATCTGTTTCTCAAAAGTTTTTTTGGCTGCACATGGATCTGAGCATGGTTTCACATGCTAGAAAACACATGGGGAATTTTATGTTTGCATCAACTCCCAGCAGGATTTTGCATATGCACAGATAATCAAATTATTCACGTTTGTTGGACTAGAGGTAGAAATGCAACCCTCCATGGAGTGAATGCTGGGAGTTTAGAATATATCTCAAGCTTTCTGCACGTTTTTGTTCAGTGTTGCAATGCTCTGGGGAAGGCATGGATTCACCTCGGCACACTTTCTTGGAACCTGAAGCTGGAGAATAGCATTTAAACCAGAAAATTCTTTGGACTGTTTGTTTATTTTTGTGACCATTTCCTTTTAAACCAAGAAGTGTACAGCCAAGATATCCACAGTAAATAATTTGTAAAATACATATTAGAGTCATCTTTCAAGAGACGTAAGCAATAGATTTCTGTTCAATCACACAAAATACAGAGGGGACCACCAGGCTAATAGGAAAATGGAGAAACACATTGAAAAATTATCAAAATACTTCTCAAAAGAGCTACTATGCCTATTTAATATGGGGTTGGGCTATCAAGTTTGTTATCTCCACCAGATAACTAATAACTGCTCAGGAGGCAACTAAACAAATATAAGTTTTCCCCCTGGAGTCTCAGGGTCTCTTTCCACTTACTCATTGCTACATAGCAATGTACCTACTCCATTCCATCAGCTGGGTTTAAAAATATTTTGAACAACTTGCCAGATTAAAATGGTGTAAGTAGGCAATTTACACTGAGGTAAACCCCTTCTGTTAGATGATTTATGAGGAAATTATGAGAAGTTTTTCCTGAGTTTGTTTCAGATAATTAAAAAAAAGTGAAAGAAAAAAAACAAAAACCAAAACCACAGAAAAAGACTAATGCTGATACTAGATTTTAAACATGTGTCATAAAAATGATGCCAAATAAATTTATTAAACAAAATGCAGGATATTAATATAATTTCTGAATCAGTGCTATTTTTTCAATATAAATTTATAAAGTATAATATAAATATATGAATATAAATTTATCAAGTTCTTCATGGAGAGGATGGTGAGGCACTGGAACAGGTTCCCCAGAGAAGCTATGGATGTCCCATTCCTGGCAGTGTCCAAGGCCAGGCTGGATGAGGCTTGGAGCAACCTGGTCTAGTGGAGGGTGTCCCTGCCCATGGCAGCAGGGTTGGAACTAGATGATCTTTAAGGTCCCTTCCAACCCAAACCATTCTATGATTCTATGATTCCATGATTCCATAATTTACAGCCAAAGTATTACCTTCTCCCTCAAGACTTCATCTTCAGCAAAACTTTGCATGTGTTTTTTTTAAGTGTTGTATATTGTGTGATTGCTGTTACAATTTAGGTTTTTTTACATTGATACAGTGAGACATAGCATTAACAGAAAAAAAAAACCAAACCCAAACAACCCACCTCTATTTACTAATTAAATCAAACTGAATCCCATGAGGAATAATTTTTAATTAATGAAAATATAATACGATTTACTAGCCACATAAGTGCAGTGGGCAGGGCTGACATCACTTTCCCTGTGCGTTTTTAAGTAGATGATCTGTAGATGTGAGACTCTCAAGGGCCAGGGCTTGCAGTGCAGAGACCATCCTTTCTCATTGGACTGGGGGGTCTCAGACCTTTCAAAGACTTTATGCTGTCTTGAAATTTCACTGCACTTCAGCTTAGAGCAAGCCCTGGTAGATGTTGCGTTGAACAGAGGCTGACCGACTGCAGGAGATAGGATGATAATTCTAAAATGACCATTTGTGGCAGCGGTAGCAAATCCCTGTGTGATTGAGACAAGACCAACCCAGTGAAAGAGGTAAAGAGCCACCACTTCATTATGTGGGAAAGTGGGGCTGGGCTTTCTGGGGTAATGGAAAACTTTGGTTCCCACAGAGAAGACCCAAGATAAGCAAAAGCGCAGAGACAGCTGGCCTAGGGCCACTGTGGATGCCTGCTGTACTCTGGATGCACCAGTTCCCAGGGGTTCATTTGAGGTGTGCTACACCACACTCCCCATTGCCCTAGAAGGGCTTGCTGGAGCAGTGACCAACGTGATAGGTAAAACTTGACCACTCTGGTCTTTTCTTCATGAAAGTAAGTACTGGTCTAGGGAAGAAAAATGTAGACTTACTCAGATGATGTTAGTAATGCAGGAGCTGGGAAGTTCCACTGGTTGTGAAAAATGCTTGGCTCAGGTTTCATTTCTACAATCATCATGCCTGCACAGCATTCAACACAACAGGATACAAGACTAGCTGGGGTCACTGGGTGATACCACAGTATACAATTTAATCACAAACCTATTGCAA
The DNA here is from genome assembly GCA_027574665.1 of Rhynochetos jubatus. Classification (NCBI taxonomy): domain Eukaryota; kingdom Metazoa; phylum Chordata; class Aves; order Eurypygiformes; family Rhynochetidae; genus Rhynochetos; species Rhynochetos jubatus. The sequence continues at coordinate 19,996,927 of CM050652.1, forward strand.
AATTGATTTTGAAAAGGCTGTTTTCAGAAGCACCACTGGCAACAAGAAAACAATATAGCAGCCTGAAACTCACTGGCAGGAGGAAGGAGCAGATGTTTAGCTCTCTGCAAATTACTAAAGCCTTTCTCATTAATGGGCAGGGGTGAGTTTAGCAGAGTGAAGGAGAGCAGAAGCATGAGTAACTGCATGAAGTTAAGTAAGGGCAAATGTTAACTGCCTGGATAACCTCTGTGACAACACAATCTACAAGTCTGTGAAGAATTTTCCCAAAGGAAACGGTGAAAGCCTCTCTGATCGACATACATGGACTAGATTGGACAAAATACTGTATAATAGACAAAAATCATGCTTTTATGCAGAGGAATAGAATACTCTAATGGTTTTCTCTAGATGTGATTTACAGTACAGAAACAATATCCTGAAATAGAAAGATTTTTTTCCCCTCACTATTTACTTTTTATTATTTTCCGATTTTCTTTTCCTTTGGACAATCAACTAAAAATCAGAGTATGCAAATTAAATATATAAGCCAAATATTTCATTGAAGCTATACTGGCTGGTTATTGCACCTTCTCATAAACTCCTGAAAGAAGCATAAACTATCTCCTACCTCTCTTATGCTGCATTCTGAATAATAGTGTAGAGAGTACCTGAATTACAATTTGTATTTTCAAGTTGGTGATAGAGCAGAGTTAAGACCTTGATGAGTTTACAGATAAGTTTCATATTATATTCAGTCATATGAGAGTCATAATTAGAGTATTTATATGAGAATACTTTTGTTCCCTCAAAGTTCAGGTTATTCCACATGAAAATGCTGTGTACAAGTAGGTACTCCTTGCCAGTAAAATATTTTGCAACGTTATTCAGTGGTTCAGTATGTTTTTGTAGAAGGTGACCTCTATAATGTGAAATTGTAGGTTTAATATTTTGCTTCTTTTTAGACAGATGACTAAGGTCTCAGATGGGATATTTTCAGGAGCCAGTGCAGGAGAGAGGTTAATTAAAATGAAGAATATTTTGCCAGTTGTAAAAGTCTGTAATTATGTAGAACCTTTTTCTATTTTTAAGCTACTCTCAGACATACTGATTTTTGTTTATAGTCTGAAGATGACCTGACAATTCCCGAACTTTCAGATGTTCTGGTGCTCACAGGCTGGCATTATTCTTCATTAAAAGTTGGAGAATCTGATTTAAACATATTTTCTACAGTGATATTATAGAAATAGATAACTACAGATTCCAAAAGATTCTTCTTTCTGGTAGGGTTGTTCACTGTAGTCCAAGTCACATCTGCATCTGGTTTCACCTCTAGTAAAGACAAAAGATATACTTGTCTCCTTACCGACCTTACCTTATTATGGGAGAAAGCAAAAAAGTATTTTTTTTTTTACTTACTCTATGCACCATTTTAAATATGACTCTACCCCTTCTTTAATTCCACTTTGATGCACAGATCTGTCAGCTATTCAGGCATATGCTTGGGGGAAATAGTGAGTCCAATTTCAATAATGGCAAGGGCTCTATAAAAACCACCAGGGCAATTGTATTAAGCTCAAGCTGCTACTTTCTCATAGTAATGGTCTGGAAGTAAAATAAAACCAAACAAACCTACACACAGCCATTTTTTATGATACACTCTACTGTAGTTGTCTACTTCTACACATCAGGTCAGCTATTAATTTGACGATTTAAAAAAAATATATATCCTATAGAAGGAGAGAGTACAAACATAACATCACATTCTTCATAATGTAATTTATTACAAAGTAAATTTCTACCTGCAACAGAAAGACCTGTCTGATATTAAGGATTATATATCTACTTCACAATGCCCTCGTTCACTAAACAGTCGTGTGATACTCATCCACCATGGAAAATCTTTGAGCATTTTTAAAGTTTTTTTTTCAAAGATCAGGATGTTTCCAGACTCACGTTATACCTAACGAGCAACATACTTCAAAAATCTAGAAGCTCCATTGTACCTTTGCTGGTGAAGTAGTTTGAGTTCAGTTGAATAATAAGTTCTATTTTCTTTGCACTACATATCTCTTACAAACTGGTGGGTTGCTATTCTATAGAAAACAGATAATGTCCTTGTTCATATTTGTATTGGTTGAGTAATATTACCATATTGATATATTTTTGTTTTTTAAAAATTAGTTTTTATTAGTTGCTATTGACACATATCATTACATTACCAGTCTTATTCCTATGACATTGCATGATATAAATCCAGGGATATAAAATTGTCTTTACAGGAAATTTAAGCAGCTTAAACCCTAGTGAAACTGAACTACAAATATAAAATTATATTAAGTTTATGATTTCAAAAATACTACTTGCTGAGAATCAAACATGTGCCTTTATATTAGGAAGTTCAGCATCCACTGAAGGAAAGTTTAGCCTGTCTTGTGAAGGCTGCAGTAAGACACGCTGTCTTGGGCAAACCCAAATTGTGCAGGCAGGAAAAAAGCCATATTTACTTCATTAACATTATAAAGACATTTCACTTCTTTGAGATAAAATTATGGGTTTACAGGAGGAAAGGCCTCCTCACTGTAGTTGGGAGCTGACAGCTTGATAACATAAGGCTTGACACTGTTTTAATGAGATATTTCTGATATGCGGCCACTGTCTCTGTCTGACCAGTTTTATCCACTCACCAGAGTTTCACTGGTGCACTGCTGGCTGTGGGTGGGTGGTCTCTCCCTCAGCAGTTCCAGCTCTTAGCCTTTCCTTGTATGTGGTGTGCTCCACCAACCTCTGGGCCAGGCTGTTCAGCCAGTTTTCTGTCCACCTCATTGTCTGCTAATCAAGCCCATACTTCACCTGCTTCTCTTTGACCATCCTATGTGAGACAGTGTTGAAAGCCTTACTGCAGTCTAGGTAGGCAACCTCCACTGCTGTAGCCTAGGTAGATAGTATCCACTGCTGAGGGGACCCTTGTCTACCAAGCCAGTCAGTTCATTGTAGAAGGTTATCCGGTTGATTAAGCATGACTTTCCCTTTGTGAATCCATGCTGACTACTCCTGATGACCTTCTTGTCATTCATGTGCCTGGCATTGTTTCCAGGATTAGCTGCTCCACAACCTTCCCGAAGATCAAGGGGAGGCTGACTGGCTTGTAGCTCTCTGGGAGGTGCAGCAGGAGAAATTATTTTCAATTAAGTTAGGTAGTCAGGAAGACACAATGACTATCATGATAATGGAACTAAGGGTTCAGAAGTAATTGGTGAGACAAGATTCAAATTTTCAGAATGGAGAGGTGTAATACAGATAAAAAAGGCAAAAGAACCGCTACTGGAAAAATCAGTCAATGTAAAGGATGGCAAGCTGAGGAAAAGTCTGGAGGACTAATGAAATCACTGTGTTCAGAAGGAAGGGGTAACCGCAGAAAGAGGAAGTAATTCTTCACTGAAGCTACTGGACATAAGTAAGATGCAACTTTATGTGTCCTTCAAATATGTCCTGGTGCTGCTGCTGCTAAAGCAAGTGTGTGTTTTCACTGCTGACTGTGGTGTGCAGCAAGCGTGGTCTGCAGTTGCAGGAAATTCTGTGAAAAAATGGGCAGATTAGGAAATGAAAAAAATGTTAGAAGTTCAAATAAAACAAAACCTAAATTGCTGGTTCTGTGAATGTAGGCCTGTGAAATGTATGAGTATGTTTTTAAATTCTGTCAGGAAATTACATTCTGATGTCCTCTGGAGGGGTTGGTTTAGCTGCAGTTTAGTATACTGATGCTTCATTAGGTTACAGTCAAGCCATTTGATTGACAGAAGTGATATGCTGTCTGGATGAGCTTAAGTATTGTAATGCTGAGGTCACTACAAATCACATGACAACTGATACAGGAGTGCAACGCGATTGTACATCAAAAAGGTTATATTTGGGTTGCTTAACTGGCTTAGCTGAAGTAGGGATGAATATGTGCTTTATGCTAATGACAGTTTTTACAAGACTAAATCAGATGTTAAGCTATGATATGTAATACGATTTTTTAGTAAAAATATAACATGGTTAATTGTAAAAGAATTTGAAATAAATCATTACACTTTATACAATAAAAATGCTGGTTTTCTGATTCTATCAGACACAAAAGCTGCATGCAGTTATAGTACATGAAAACTTGCTTTGTGCAACGTGGTGCATAAAAGATTTCAGAGAAAGCTGACCTCAATGCACCCTTAGGCATGGTTACAAACAATAGTTAAATGAGCATTTCTAGCAAAAATCACATGCAGCAGATTGAGGAAAAAAAATGCCATGCAATAGCATCTAATTCTCCAAGCACAAAACTGGGCAAGAGCATTTGTTTTGTAGTCCTTTTCTTTGCACAAATCAGGTGAACTTCTAGCTTTACACTCAGTCTGTTTTGAAATCAAATATGGATTCAACACAGCAACGTACACAAAAACCTCAGAAAAGAAGTTAACTACAACCAGATGTTGAGCTAGATGCCACACATGGAGAAACCCACTTTAAACAACCACCTTACTGTAGTTACTTGAGCAGCTCAGTTTATGGCAAAGAGAAAGGAGCTTTTCTTAGTTGCTATAAACTGGTGCACACACTTCAGCACGTGAAACCAACACCCCTTTAAAAGGCACAGTGATTGGTTGTAGGATTGAGTTTTATAATTTTGTATCCCTGGTGACCAACTCTGGATGATACAAAAGCAAAAGCCTGGACAATCTACTGGCTTCACATGACAAGAATTGTGGTTTTGTTTTTCTTTAATTTGAATCTGAAAGATTATACCTTCGTTGTGTACATTCCAAATCAAAGTCTGATAGTGCTCTCATTTGGAGAGATGCTGTCAGCTTCAAAGCCACGCTTGAGCCTGAATATTTATCTGCTATTACTACATGCACGTAAATTAGCTGAAAGAGATTTCAAGAGGAAAATATTTTCCCATTGTTTTTATTTTTTATGTATGTATATATGTATTTAGTTATTTATTTATTTTACCAGGTACCTGAGTTTCTGAATCTGAATCTAATCCTGTTTCTGCCTAGCTTTTGGCTGGATGTGCTGTGGACGATCCATCAGCTATTGCCTTCAGAGAGGAAAGGTGGAAAGACTTAAAAATCAGGTCACCACTGACTACTGCAATATCCAGTAGAATATTGAACTTACGTCCCTAAATGACAGATACTGGTGCTTGAACAGCCATAAATTCTTAGGTTAATGACCAAGTCTCCTTCATCCAATAAAGTTACATCAAATATTACATTATTACCTGCTGCAGAATTTAGGATCCTTAGAAAATGATTGTCTCTTTTTTTCAGAAGTAGTAAAGATGTTTTTTTTTTCCTCTGTCCATGTGAAATTTCAAGAAGTATTCATCACATAAGAGTTGCTCATAATAACTTTTTCTTTTTCCTACATGCTATGGATAGGTATTTGATGAGACATACGTATCCCTCGTTCCTGAGATTTAGGTGTTGTGTTCAACAGCACAGTGTAACAGTAATCTATAACCCCAGGGGAGCTGCCACCTGGAACTTTGCTGTGGGGTTCTTGGATTGGATCTACACTTCTGCAACAGCTTTTTCATGAGGTGTGCCACTTTAAAGGAGAGATTTAGAGCAAGAGCCAGAATGGTAGATACAAGCTTAAAGGAAATTTGGGACAGAGAGAAAAACATGTACAAATAATCGAGAAAAGTGGCAGTTAAGAATGGAGATAACGTAACATAGCTCCAGCTTTTTTTGTTGACCTTAGAACACTCTTTCTTTTACAGTATTTGTAGAAGAAAGGAGAGAAGAATGAAAAAAGACCTGTTGGACTATAAAATGTAATTCTTTCTAATTTGTTCATAGTAGAGTATTTGCATGTAAGGTCCACACACAGACATGGTGATCTCTACAAACTTTTGAGATTTTTAATAATTTATGCAGTGTCTGAAGAAAATTCACAAATCTATAACCTTAAAATGTAAAGTTGTGTGAAGTTTCAGACATGCAGAAACTGTTTACAGATTGTACTTCTCACTTTGAATTAATTTATTATGTATTTTGCTTGAATAATACTTGACATTCCCGATTTTGAGGATTGCTGGCAGCATTGCCCTAAGAATGACATGAAAAAGCTGCCCCTGTTCTTGCAGATTTCAGTGTCACATACTTGCCCACGTGTGCAATTGTCATAGTAATTTTTAATCTATAATCTAGATACTTCTGTGTGGCTGCTTAAGAAACCCTGTTTAACCCATCACTTTTAAAGGACATATCAAATCAGAAAAATTGCTTACGTATCAAATGGTGACAGTCAGAACAAAAGTAGTTTGCTTAGTAGGGCAAAACTCTCTCTTATATTACTTTCTGTTTTCCAAAATCAGCACTCATCACTTACCATCTGTGCTTGCTTTCTGTGTGTATCTTCGTGATTTGATTGACGTTCTTCCCAATGGCAGAACTTTCAGTGCATGTTAAGTTACACAAGAGAACCAATTTAAGCATCTCTTGTGTATAAATTAGCTAGAGAGTCTTAGAGATATACGGCTTTTCTGATGGCATAATTGAGCCCAAAGCTCTATCGTTGATCTTTCACAACTTGGCTGTCAAAAAAAAAAAAAAAAAAAGGAAAGGTGAGGGAGGGAAATCTCTTCATCAGAATCATAACTTTCTCAGCTTCTCACAGAACTGCATTTCTTTTGCAGAGAAATTAGGAGAAGTTAAAATGTAAAATAAAGCTCATGGTGTATTTCTAACGGAGATGTGCCACTGGAGTAAATGATGGGAAACTCTAGTTGAAAGGGATAGTGTGTTACCCACACATATAAAATTTTATTAGTAATTTTTTTCCCGGTATTTTTGTTGTAGAAACTTACATTTATGACAAAATTGATTATTTCTTCAAGCTTTTAACTAAACAGTTATAAGGACACTTCTAAATATGTTCTTAGGCAAAAGAACCATGCAATTCCTCAGTTTTGAACAAGATTTGAAATACAACCACAGTAACTCTTGACTGTATTACAAGAAGATGAGACTGGCAATGTAGCTGAAACAAAATAAATTGCTGATCACACGCCTTCCCCCACATCCTGTCACATAATTCAATATTTCTGAATGCTTCACTGTGTCCGTTGTAAGTGGTTTGCCCTCCATATGTTTCCATAATTTAAAACTGATACAGTTGTCAAGATTTCTGACAATACTGTGTTTTTTATATTCCTTCCAATGCACTGAATCAGAGGATAATCCAATAACAGATCTGCCATAAAACTGGTATGACCTAAGTTTCTTCTGAATGTGTAGTGCATACAAATATATATATTTATGTTGTCCACAGTGCAGAGTCTTTACTCAAATGACAGGCTGGATAACAAGACCCTTTCCTAGTAAGTTAAAAAATAAGTGATGAGACACTGGTGCTGCCACACTCTAAGTGTGGCTCATCCCGCGTTGTCTAATGGGGACCTGCATTTTCTGTGGGTTTCAGCTGTATGACCACTGCACTCTGCTTACAAACTGATCTCACATTAACATGAAAAAGTACACACACAGAGAAACATGCACACACAAATGAGGGCATTGAAACCTTTCAAATAAAAATATGTTGGCACTGCAAAACACAGCAGAAAATGAGAGGATAACAGATTTCAGGCAAAGGTATGATACACTGGTACTGTTTGTTAACACCATGCGTATCAGAATAACATTTACCAGCAAACGTCTAGCAATTGATCCCCCTCTCCCCACACACCTACCCTCTAGATCTGAATTTTCCTAGCACTCTATGAGAAAATGGTAGGATTCCAAAAGTGGCTGACTAAGGGGTTACGCATAATATATAGGACATATCTTGAGGCAATAACCTTTACAGATCACTGTAGAATTTATATTTAATGAATTATGGTGTCATTGACCTTATGCATGTCATATTTTAAGTAAATCTAGCATCCTATTTTATCTTCTTTCAGTGCATCCTCTTCTTTCTATTACAGAAAAAAAAGAAGAAAATCTAAAAGAGCTATATAGTCTGTCTCTGGCTGGGATAGATGGACAAAAGCATCTCTGAACGCTGGCTGGGTGCACCTACTCTTTTTAGACACTGGAATATGGGAATCAATGCAGGAGATGTCACCTGTGTAGCAGATGAACTCTTCTGCATGGGATAGTTTGCAGTAGGATGGAAAGGAAGGGACTACCTGCTCTCAGCAGCTTTGTGCATGTATGTCCACATTCCCTCTGAATAATTCTACCTAAATTGCCTCTTTTGGTGAATTTAATTTATTGATGCTGTGCTTAATTACCTGTGTAAAAGCAATTATGTATTTTAACCTCTTTGCTAAGATAGTTCCTAATTTTTGAAAGTGTTATTAGTTGTTTTTTGTTTGTGACTACAAAATCTCTGCACTGTGTATTTTGAACTAAATCCCTTAATTAATTTTAGTTAATAGCAAATTTTGCCAACCGGTGTTTAAATAATTCTGACACCAGAGAATGAATAATTTTTATGTTCAAATTGATCACCCTGGCAGCCAGCCCCTTCAAACATGTTTTTCAAAATATGTAATAATATCACTTGGTTTTTTTACACAGAGTCCTGTGTTCACCAAACATTGTATAGCAGTGAAGGATGACTTCCATCTACAGATCTAAATGACTCAGACTGGGTTTTCATTTAGGTCCCTTCTCACTTCTACAGCCTGGAACAAGACAGATCTGACTTCACTTTAAGAAATCAAATGGCTTAAGTTGCATGTTACTGGAAAGATATGTATGGTGTTTGTGGGCAGCATGACGGAGATGGCTTATACAGTATCAAGGCTGAGACTAGGCTTGGTGAGAGGAGGGAATTTCAGAAAGTGATGCACTTCCAGAGGACAGCAAAAAAACCTGTCTCAGCTACGTGCTGTGTCAGCAGCCGGACCTTGCAATCCCTGTTGACTCACACTGCTTTTAGGAGGTACAAGTTTTATTAGCTAAGGGGTGGTTGTCCTCTCCACAGGCAGTATGCCCCACATTTGGTGTTGTCTTGACAGCAGTCTGTCTGTTCTGCCTTGTCGTTTCCTCTCCCAGCCAGAGCCTGTGGCTCTCAAAGTGACAGAGTACTAGTCTCTCAAGATGCTGATAAACCTGGAACTAGCCCTGCACTTATCCTGGGGAGAATATACATGAAATCTGTAAATCTGTTGGCTTTACTAGCTACAGGCAGGGAAGATGCTATCTCACAGAATGATCTTTTGACAGAAGTTACTACTGTGAACAATAGTAAGTTCAATCTCTCTGTCATACATTCCTTAAATGTGCTCTTGTCTCTGCATGTCTCTGGATTTGCCTCCCTCTATCAATCTGAGGCCAACCGTTACTCCCCTTGAAAAATCCTGTGCTCTCTATTGACATTCATAACTTCAAGCGTGGCCAGATTTATAGTGTGTCCTTGTACAGTTTCGAAAGAGAAAGAATTGTTCAGAAACCTTCATTTCCATCATTCTTTAAAGAGTTCTGCTAGCTGCATTCACTCCCAGTTCACTGTTGGTCTTATTTGGAAGTGGGAAGAATGAAGAGAGGCTGTAGCAGATCCAGCCAGATATGGAGTGGGATGGGAGAATGTGCTGCACTCAAATGAAGTATGTTATGTGAGTTTCCAAGAGGTCTGGGAAGAGTCCATCACTGCCTTTCCTGGAAGAACTAGCTTTTGAATAGTACTTTGCACGAGAGAGCCTGCAAAAACTTTCACAAACGGGCGTTCTCAACTTGGACCATTTGATGTGCATGATGCTGCTAGCCAATCTTTTTATCATAACTGAATCTCCAGGTCAGTTGTGAAAAAGCAATTGAGTATCCAGAAGGATCCTGCTCATGGGATAAGGCCCATCTCCTCAGTGAACCTAAATAGGTTGAACAACCTCCCTTAAAAACTTGATGTGCTCTTGTTTGCATGTAAGCAGTACATGTGACAATCTGATGAAGTCAGAATCAAGCCCATGTAATCTGGATATTTGGGCCCAGGTATATCTCACCTACAGCTAGATACAGGTTGGGACATCAAAGTTACATGCAGAAGCACCCAGGCTAGAAAAAAATCCGCTGGGAATGGGTATTCCTGCTTCTTCCCAGCATCTTTAACTGTACGTTACCAAAGGACTTCCTCAGTGTAATGTGATAAAAAGATGGAGCAGTGCCTCAAGACTCGGTAGATGTGGGAGTCTGCTTTTGCCACTGATGTTGCCAGATGCATTTCCTCGGGAGGTCACTTCACCTTGCTGTGCTCCACTGCTTCCAGGTGCAACAAGGCTGAATTTCCTGAGAAGATGATTATGAAACGAATGGAAGTAGAAGTCCTGTGTTAGAGCACATTTGTATTTCCCACTCACTGGCAATAGAATTACGCTTATTATGCAAATTCATTGTAAAAAGGGGGATATTTCCCTTACAGGTATGAAAAGTAATATCTACATGACTCTTTCACTAAGTGGTTCTGTGTCCTCTTTCCTTGTAAACAGAGGAAGACTAATATTATGTGTTTACCTGATAAAAAACAACACGCTCTTCCCAGCAACTAGGAAGGACCTGCTTCTACAGCAGCAGCATTATTGTGAATGACCTCATTCATTTACAATCGTGATCCTATTCTGACAACAAATCCCATCTGTGTGTGTTTGTTTTCTAAAGAAAAGCATTAGCCCAGTGTGAGGTGTTTGGACTGAAGTAGCTCACCGATATCCACTGGTATACAGGGCTGAAATTGTAGTATTTGATGACTGTTTTTCGTTAGCTGGAGAGTCAGTTCATTACCTTCCAGATCCCATTTGTTTACAACTAGTTGCTACTGGAAACTGTTTTGATTCTGTATTGGAAACCACAATCTCATAGACAACTGTTAAGTTAGCTGCCCAGGGAGACCTGGACTTTCTGTTTCTTCCCTGTAATCCCCTATTCACTCTGTTTCAGGCTGGGGGGTGGGACTGTTCACTACTTTACTACTTCAAACCCTCCTTATATTTTTCTCTCACCATGAAAAGAAGCTTAAGAAGTACTAATTGTTGCTGGAATCGAGGGATTTTTTTCTCATATCAGGAGCTACTTTACAGGGGACATGGTGGATTACTTCAGCCTGGTTCGCTGTTGTGTGGGAGCGAGGCTTTCATCCATATATTTCTTCTGCCTCTGGACAGCCTTCAACCTTGTTACTTATAGAGCATATAGGAATGCATAGAATCACTTGTGTATGTTACTACGTATAATCTATTTCTCTTGGAGGTACTAAAGCTGTTATAAATTGCTGTAAACCTGGTGGTCTAAAGCCATGAAAGAGGATGAGCTTACTCTTAATACCCAACATTGAAGTGGGAGAAAAGCAGCCCAGAATGCCTGGAGAGGTACAGAGGCTCTTGCCAAGCCCGTGAATGCTCTGCCTGCATCTGCTTTTGAAAAAAAGGAATTAACTGGATGGGCCAGACCTCTGTTGCGTGTCAGTTATGTAACAGTTTATAAATTTTCTGTTTAAAAATTAGCTGTGAAGTTTTACTGTTGAAGTGAATATAATGTTGGCATTCATGTTTGAAAGCGAACAGGCAAACATACCCAGGGTGGAGGAGTCCCCCAGCCCACTGCAGATGGCTTCTGGGAAAAGCCAGAAGAAAATAAAAAGAGGATAAAAATGAGGAAGAAAATCACATTTGACTAGGGAAGTGTTTCTGTTGTAGGCAGAGGACTTACTAAGAGTCTTAATTCTACTCTAAACAACATCTGAAACCTTGGAGAGGTAGGTGGGAGGTGTGTCCAGCAGTTCAGGGTCTGAGCAATGACCTATGGACAAGAGCATCAACAGACCAGCTGCAGGGTGGCCACTGTACCAGTGTGTATCACTGAATTTGGATCACTTCAGCTGAAATCACCCATGCAAGCCAGTATAATTATCTGTACCATGGGAGATCCTGCCAACCTGGGCAATGAGCTAAGTGTGAGTGCAAAGTCAAAGGGAAGATACCAGTTAGCTACATTGGCTGTGGGGTGCAGACTGGGAAATCAGGGCAGAAAATGGCAATCCTGCATGCTGTCATTTAGTTCTTTCCCTGAGCTGCTATGTTATTGTGTTTTCCTTTTGTTCCCAATAGACCATGTTGGTTTAAACCACATTGGTCTCACTGTTTAAACACTGGGAAATGTCAATTGCTAAATTACTGGTATAAGACAGTTGTTCAAGTTTCTAACTAGGAGTTCACAAAAGCACTATTTAAATGTTTGTAGGAACCCTTCAAATTGAATGCACCACCATGGCACAAAGTTTGCACCAGCTTTTCCATTGAGAATGACTCAGTCTCTTTCATTTTTTTAATTCAGAAGATTTTGGCACTGCAGGCCTGAAGCTCACTCACTTTGAATGGTGCTTTTCCCCCTGACTTTCCAGACAAGTTTTGGATGACAAAAATAATTTTTAAAAATAAAAGAAAAAAAGATGGGGGGAAAAAAAGGAGGTTACCTAGGAGGTGGAAGTACCAGAAGTCATGTTGTGGACTGAATACTGATTTCCTGATAAAAAGTTCCTTTTGATGTTCCTAAGCAACATCATCACCTCAGTTATCAAAGGAATTGCTCTGCAGCCACTTTACGGACGGCACAAGCACCACATGCGTTCCCCTTGGTCATGTCAATAAAGCCTGCCATATCGGCTCTGACCTCTCATCTGAACAGCAGTGGAACTCATTCTACAAAATAATGATTCTACGGCCTGTTGTGGGAAGCAGGGCTGTCAGCTGCTTCTTCCACTAACTTCTCTTCTCCCAGTTCAGGGAGAGGTGCAACAGATTCCCCTGTGCTAGTAAACATTGCTGCAAGGAGGATATGAATGCAGCCAAAAAATGGTTTTCGGACAACATTCTGGAGAAAAAAACCCCTTTTCCTAGAACTTTTTGCAACAGAAATCAATTAGGAAGAAAATTGTTATCTTTGCCTTGTAATTTTTTCTGTTGCAGGTAATTCTAATGTGAGTGGGTGCATATATCATTACTCTTCATCCATCTTGTGATCTGTATCAGTAATTTAATTTCCAAACCGAATTGTACATTGTATTTGAGCTTGCTATTGTTCCAGCTGGTGTTGAAACACAAGTCTTCTAGCTAAAGGTTTCCAAGGTTAAAAATGCCCATTCATGGCCCAAAACAGATGTAAGATGTAGCTCACACAAATCCCAGTTTGAAACTTGAGGAGGCCAGAGGTATTATATTTTGCCATTGTAAGTGAAATAAATGTATTTTCTCTCACATTCTATCTTTGATCTTCAAAGTATACGTATCCATAAGAAGAACCTGCAGGGTATACTGATAAAAAATGTACAGCTGAATTACTCTCTCATGGAAAACTATGTTGGAGGAAAGAGACTTGTGTATTCAGATAGATTCCCAATATTTTCACACAGAGTGGAGTTTCTATATTCTCATGGGAAATGAGTTTGCACACTCCCTGCCCTGGAACAAACCTTGTGATCCAACTCACACGGAGCAGATCTCCATCTGGAGGGAGCTGAGACCTGGCATTCCGTGCTGAGTTTCTCAGCACACTAGTTCAGTTGTAATCCCATTAATAAGGATACCAAAGTTAGAGAAAGAAACAGCAGGAAGTGAACTCAGTCTACCTGTGTGAATGTTTGTTTTCTTATTTCTGGTTTTTAACAGCCTATATTTCTTTTTTTAAGCTGTTAATTGCTGGTCCTCCATTTCTTTCTGACAGTTTGTTGCTTTGTCCTACTTGCTTGGATTTGACATAATTTTCCTATTCCTTTTTCAACATTTATCTGTCTAATCTCCTTCAAGTCTCACTTCTCAGCGGAGTCCTCCTTTCCCACTGAGACACAGTATAAGCAAAGTATCTTGAACTTTAAAAAGTCTCCCTTGCCTAAATACTTGTTTACTTCTGAATCCTCCCTCTCCTTCCACGTGTGCCATTGGTTACCGCTGAGGACCGCTGACGCCAATGCCACACTGAGTCATCTAGCAGAGGACGAGAGAAGTGAAGGTCTGCTCAGGTTATGTGCGGTCACTACTGCCATTCCTGCCCTGAAAGTCCCCTGCTCATGCTGCTGCATGTTCCCTTTCAGTCGTGCCATTCAATTGCACCGGTCAGTGTGTAGATATTGTCCCAGGTGGGACACGGGTTGGCTGAGATGCTATACAACAATCAGTAATGGTGAGGAAAAGCAGAGATGGGATGGAGCCCAACGTATCCGTACCTGCAAGGCGCATCCACATGGCCGCACCTGGAGGCTGTGAACCTCTTCCACTCATTAGAGGGGAAAGCTGCACACTCTTTTCCAAGGTGATATACAACATAGAGATGGAGTACATGTGTCTGCCATTCCTGTTCTTTAAACTTTCTGCTTCAGTCAAGTCCTTTGAGAGAAATCATTACACTCTTGTCATTTTTGGATTGTAGCTCTTGTAGAACAAGACCACCTTCTTGTGTTTGTGTAGGGTATAATGTGGTGGGATCCTCTAGCCCTGGCTAAGATACTATAGACTCTGGTACAGTGCTCCTCCTACTAATGTCTTCAAAAGACTACCAGTTGTGGGGGCTAGGTAGGAAGCTGCTAAAGCTCATGCTTCAAGGCATCTGGGAGACATTTTGATGTGGGAGAAGAAGAATGTGTACTGACTCGATAAGCTTTTCTAAGCAGGTTTTTCTGCCTCTTGATTCAGTGACTGGAAGAATGCCCACTCCGGAAAGTAAGGATAAAACTGAAGCTTTTCCAAATGTTTTTTGGGAGCTGGCACACAATTTAGATAGAGCTTTTAACTTAATTAAATCAACCATTTAACCCTCTTCCTTAATTATGTGCTTTGGAGAATTTAGAAGAAAGAATACTCTAAGTAGAATGCTAAAATGAACATCAGACAAATACCACCCCAAACAGGAAATCATGTGAACACCCTGGTGACACCTACTCTCTCCCACTTCAGAACAACATACTGAGACGATGCACTGTCTGCCGTGAAAACACCGAGGACATTTTGTTCAGCTGCCTGGGATTCGAGCACAATGATACTTTCTAAAGCAGAAGTATTCATCTGGGACATCTTTGCACATAAGGGCAGGCATTCATTTAGGCCACTGTAGTTACAGTTGCAAAACAGTTTCCACTATAACCTCCTGCTTTCTCGTGCTCATAGCTTTCCAAAGCAAGAGAAATTTGGACTGATTTTTGCTATGATGAATCCTTTCTGGACCAGTTTTTCTTAGGAAAGACATCAAAATTAGACAACTCTGTTTCACAAAGCTAAAATACGGGGGGGTTGGGGTTTTATTTTGGTTTGGCCATTTTTTTGGTGGGTTTTTTTTTTTTTTTTTTATGATGAAACAGTGTAAATATAGTTCTTGCTTCTCTTGTCAATACATTATTAAATCTATGCAATTAAAATCACAGGATGTCAGAAAACAATAATTTCAATAATTACATTGGACGTCCTTCTCTTTCTATTCTGGTTACGAGTACCATTTTGCTATTTATCTGGAGACCTTTTTCCTTTCATTGTCTCTAGAATGCTATATTTATTATACTTAGAAGTAATTCCTTTATCATTGAAGACCAATCTCAAAAGAAATTATTTGCACATGTCTGTGGCTCCACCATCCTGGTTTGGCTACCATATTTTATTGCTTACTGTTCTTGTATGATGTTACCAAATGTGATTGCAGTGTATTGAACTTGACTGGTGGCCAGACACCCACCCGGCCACTCTCTTACTCCCACTTAACCCACTCTGCAACAAGGCAAGAGGAGAAAATAAAGAAAGCTTGTATGTCTATGTAAGGACAGGAAGATTAGTTGCTAATTACCATCATGGGAAATACAAACTCAACTGGGGGAAAATCAATATGATTTATTCCCAATTAATAGAGATTTGTATAGTCATAAACAAAGACAAAATAAAACAACATCATCCTCCCACCCTCCACATTTTCCCAGGCTCAGCTTCGCTCCTTCATTTTTGCCTCCTCTTAGAGAAGAAGACAAATCTCTTCTTGTCTCATCTCTACTTGTGTCTTGTCAGCTGTAGACAATCCAAGAGAAAGAAAGATCTTAATTCATTATTAGCTATCTATCTATCATAATGCTCTCTAGTGTCACTTGGGTTTCCATCAGCCATGTTTACCACATCAGAGATATTGTTTGCATAGTCTTTTCTTTTGGCAAATATTTTCCTTCTCACAGATCTAGTGTTTTTTTCAAGTTTAGAAAGTGAAGAGCATGTCAACTTTCAGCTACAGATGACAGAAAATCAGATGATGAGTTTTAACTACAAAAAAGGCTAACACTGAAGATAAGCACCTTCTTGTATATTCTAATGCTTAAGACAGTCATTAAGTACAGTCATAGTATTTTCTAATCTTGAATAATTTTCAAACAAATGAATTTTTATTTTTTTAATTGCTCATTAAAAATTTGTATATATTTATCCTTAATTATTTTATTATATTTGAATTTTCTCATTCATTAAACTTTCCTAAGTACAAGGGGTATTTTATTCCTTTACTAGATGTCTCAAGCTGTGAAAATGTTTTCCCATTTCAGACAAAATCTTTGTTATTAACTAAAGAACTGGTTTTAATTTCAGTGTCCTCAGCATCTGCTTTTTCTGAAAATATGCTTTAAAACCTTTCAGGTATATAAAAATTTTTAGAAACCATGGTAGTTGGGTAAATAAATTGAACTGTGATTGAGAATTTTCTCAGCTCTAGTTAATTACTATGGCAATAAACATAATGTAAAAATTCTAGTAATTATTCCTGTGAATAAACAGAAATACCTGTTCTTATAATCAAAGGAAATCAAGCTATTCCACATTTATTTATTTTTTACTACTGGACTGTTCCACTTCCTAGAATTTGAGCCTCATTATTGTATTCTAGGCTTGTCTTTTTTTAAGGGTCTCCATTCATGTTCAGGTTTCATACAAACTGTTCAGGAATGCTGTATTGATGTAACAGCTGTTCTTTCCACAGATATAATAAAGACACATAAGATGAATAATTAAAAAAATAAAATAAAAACCCCCCAAACAACCAAAAATCCCAAACAGTTATTTGGGAGAATATTTATTTCTGAGTTGTACCCACTATGCATACCATGCTGAATTTCACCATCTTATTTGATCAAAGTTAAGGTGACATCCACGATGGAAGTGAAAGTTGTAATGTGTAGCATATTTTTTGTGCCCTAACTCCCTATCTTGATAAGAAACAGATTATTAAGAATGTCACTTTTTAAGAGAGTTTTTTTTTCCAGGCTTTTTCTGTGACCACTGACCAAGCTGCATAATTACTCATGTCTAATCTGAAGGACATTCTACACTTTAAGCTTTGCATTGGTTAAAACAGCCTGACAAGACAAAGTAGCAAGGAGCCCTGTGTCCTATGACCAACACTCCATACTTGCAGTGAGTAGTTTTTGAAAGGTTTTAAGTTCCTTTTTGTCTCTGGTGCCAAAGCAGTGAGCTACCTGGCAGCATCACTCTTGTCTGAGAAGAGAAAGGACATAAGCTGTGGAGCAAACCTGAGGTGCACAAGATGGAACAACATTGTCCATGAAATTATGTCATAGTGACAGAAAAATGTAAGTTGTCAAGGACTTCTGAAGGTCATCTGGTCTAACCTTGAAAGACAGAAGAAAGGCTAATGTCAAAACTAGACCACATTGCGCAAGGCATTGTCCCACCAGTTCCTTCAACATTCTTGTTGTATGCCATGTTCTGACCCCATAATTGTCGTGGTAAACCTCTACTGTGTTCTTTTCAGTTTGTCTCTTCTAGTAATAAGATGCTTTTAAGATGGTATTAACTAAAATGCCATACATGGCATACATTATCCCTCCTATTCCAAAAGCATATACACTGCCCTTAGCTTTTCAGTATTTCTTCATGCACTGCTCTCTTAGATGTAAGCAATTCTGACTGACGGTAATCATTATGTAAAATTACCTTTCACATTTTATATGAGAAAATGTGTGTTTACTTTGTGCACTGCATTTTGTGCCCTTTAGGTGTTGTATAATTTGACATCCACACAGATAGATACAAATGTTAGATTTTCACAGGAAAGCTCTTGGTGGGAAGGTAGGTCAGGAAGACAGAATATATTCCCCAGTATGTGGGAAACAGCCGTTTACAACGTGATGATGCAGCAGTGGCTGCTGTTCTTGTACGTGGATTAGTATTCACAGCGCCTGTGTACAAGGTACTTGGGTATTTTGGTATTCCTGCTTTCATGAACCCTCAATAAATACTCTCTGCTGTTATTCTGTATAACCAATGACTTCATTCCTTTAGCATAGGGAGGATAACACCATTTCTCATCTCTAAGTCCTCTGGGGGCTGAGGGAACGTTCATAGAGACTGATTCAGGTTTTTGCACTCAGCTCTATTCTCTCTCTGCTACACATCCCCAAATCAGCTTTTAAACAAATCTTTCTTGTATAGCAATAGATGAGAAATATCCAGGAAGACATACTAAAGATCCCACATGTTAAGTCGAAGCCACACCATGGCAGTAGCAATGCATTTGCACTGTGTTGTAGTCAGGCTGGTGCTTCGTGAACGCGCCTCGCTCAAACTTCAGCTGCCTGTTACACGGCAGAGTTTTAATCCACCGGGTTGTCAGAGGGTGGCAATATAAGAACACAAAATAAACACAGTTAGCGGGAGCTTCTCCAGGCTGGGAGCAGCCGGCTTTCCTGACACAGCCACGGCCTTCCCTTTGTTTACTACCCTCACTCTGGGGTTTCTGTGAACACCGTGCAAAGCCAGACAGGGTGGTCCTGAAGATGCAGAGACAAACACACTCCTCTTATTTACAGTTCAGCCACTCTCATCGCAGCCTGAATTTCTTCCTGATCTGCCAGAGGCAGCAGAGCGGGCAGCCTCCTGATGTGCTGCCGCAGCCGCTCCTCTGCCAGGCCTTTCTGCATCCCGCAGAGCCTGCCTTGTCTGCACTGGCGGCCTCTTGATGGGTCTGCCCTGAGCTGCAGGACTTGCAAGGTAGATGTTGACTACAGCAAAACATGACAGAAACTGTCCAAGCATGCTGGTGATTCCTCTTGATGTCACCTTCTCTTCCTCCGCTCGTGTCTAAAATCCTCTGTTTCCCCTTTAATGCACTCCGCAGCTATGGGTGGCCACGGTGCGCCCAGCCTCCAGGCAGTGACCTTCATCCCAGACCCCACGGTGACAGTGCTTAGGCACCTCATTACTTCTTTTCCGTAGAACATTCCCATGGTGAGCTGTGTGACCGCTCAGGTGACAAGCGCTTTGCCTTGTATTAATTTGACTGGAAGGATTAAAGTACATCTGACTTTACCCTGAGAAGGAACACCTAGGAAAATAAGCACTTTTTGTTACCCGTATATTCCGGTATACAAGGTACTAACAGTGAACAGGTAGGACAGCCAAAAATGCCATTTTCCCTAGTAAATAATTGTTAGGTTTGCCTTTGAAAGTAAAAATTATCTTTTCTTGTCCTGACTCCTGTGGGCAGGGGTTTGTACCAGGGATGATGCAGGGGTACTGAGGTGGGGGAGGGAGCATATGCAGGGAGCACTTCCAGGGCTGGAACAGGTTTTCCGTCTGATCCCTGTGGTCTGGTGCAGAGTGGAGGGAGGATGTTCTTTTGCAGACTGAAGCAAGAGAAATATTCACTTGTAGTTTTGAAGTACCTGTAATTTTGTAAAAATGTTTGTTTCACACATGGGAGCATTATGACTGTTAGCCTTCTCCCACTAGGACTGGGATTAAGGCTGCAGTTCAGTGCCTGCTGAGATGAGTCATTATTCATTTTAATATCTCTTTTGGTGGCTAAGAATAAATTTTGTTGTCAAAGTGTTACAGTATCTTCTTTGGAACAAGTGCTGTCCTCTCTACACTTAGAGAAGAGCTGAGTTTGAAAGAGGAATGGATCTAGCCCCATTTTGAGCATAGTCCCTTATCTTTTGAGTTTGAGTTGTATATCTTGGACAAACAAGATCAAAACATAAAGGAAATTTGTCCCAAAATCCTTCAATAAATTCATATATTAAAATGTATTCCTTCCCCAATCATTTTACTGTCGTCATTCCATGTGGCACATCTAATTTACAAGGTGATATCTCTTGGAACAGTGACTCATCTTTTCCTTATAAAGCACCATGCACGCAAAACTGTATTAATAAAGGAATAATAATGGGATCTGCTTGTCTCTTGGAGACTGTGGCAAAGATAACTAATTCTGTTGCAGATTCTAGTGAGGATGTAGTATAGTTTTTAATTCTGCTGCAGACTCTAGTGAGGATGTAGTATAGTTTGTGTCTATCTTAGATAATGGGGACTGATAATGCAAGGAGTGTAAACCATAGAGGTCCATGGATGAAGGCTCAAAGCAATTGAACCTTAAAATAAAAATCAAGGGTCAAGGCCCCAAAGAAAATGCACCATCAATGTAATTTACATTATCTCCAGCTGAGAATCTCAATACCACTTCCAAGCAACCATGATCCAAACCACAGTAGATCTCATGAGATAATGCAATAGTGCTCTTCCAGTGAAAAAGGAGAGCACAGAGAAAGTTACTTGCCAAAGAATTTAATTTCACTTCTGAATATGGAAATAAATTTATTTCTTTGCTGAAGAACGATCATTCCACGTGAATAATTAAGCCTGGATAAAATGTGGGAAGCTTGCAAACCTTATTTCCTGATCCTTCTGCTGATTATCTGAGGCTGGAATTTATAAATTTATTGATGAGGGTGTGGGAAAGACACAGAGTTTGATGCTTCTCAGCACTAAACCAGAATGCGAATACTGAACTCTAACTGCTTAAACCACAGCCTCTGCCCACTTTAGCGTATACATTACTAAAGTGTGGTATTGGCATAGTATGTCAGTACTTAATGTTTGAAACAATAAATGCAGAGTGCTTTTAAATAATCAATATGAACAGATTCCAGACAAACTAGTTCACACATTTTAATTCTCAAACAATATAATCCCTGGCAGATGCCCATAATTAGGGATATAGATGTAAAACCACAGTAAAAGAATATGCATGGTCATATTCACTCTCAGATCTACCATATTAACACAAATATGTGCTTTAGTTTAGGGTGAGCTTGACAAACTCATTTCTTCAGTTGGTATCGTTATTTATAGCTTAAGCAAAATAGAAAATGACAGGAGAGTGGACAAGCTGTTTATATGAGCTAAAGAAATAATTATCAGATTATTCATGGCACTGTAAAGAGTAGGAATGATAAGCAGCCCAGCTATTGTAATGTGATTAGCTAATGTTAGTTAAGTATTGTGAAGACAGAAAGAACTCCACAAAGGTTAAGCGCTATTATTATCACTGTTAATTCAGTGTGATGGAGGGCACAGTGAAACCTCTTACCATGTGCTGTGTAAAGCTTGCAGAAACTGAAATTTAGAACAGAGAGATTTACAGATGGGATAAAGAGCATTACCAGCTGGTGAGCTCTTTCCGCTTGTTCCTTGCTGAGGTCTGAGTAGCTGGTCATTTCAATAGACACCTTGTAGGTAGCAGTGGCAGTGATATAGAATATATCACAGTAGGAGGGACTGAAGTGGGTCGAGCTGTGTGCCAGACTGCCTCCCTTCACCTGCCCTGAGGGTCTTCTCGTCCTGTACAAGGAGCAACAACCCTGAGAGCTGCAGGTTGCCACTCACAACACACTGTGGGCCTGGCAGGCCTTTGAACATAATCTATATGGGCATAACCATCCTGGAAAGACTAACTTTCTTTAGCTGCATCCTTGTATTTCTGGGCATCTCACTATTTATGCCATGGATTATTGCCTTAGGCAAAATTTCTTGTATATGTACTGTGTAAAACCAAAGGTGTTTCCCTAGGATGGTTTGTTCCATCAATGTATTGTCATATGGAACTAGCTGAAAATAAGCATTTTTAAATCTAAAGGAAATTCTGGTGGTTTAAAAGCATTACTCTTCCAGCCTGGAAACCAAATGAGCCACATCCTCTTGCTATACTAAATACTAATTCTATTTCTAATTCTAATACTACTAATGAATCACTTCACAATATTGATTTTTTTTTTGTTGAGTTTGAAACATTTTATTTAAATCAATATATTTATTTGAAATATATGACTATTGGCAAAATGCATATTTTTATAAAAATATTTTCTGTCAAGTATTTCATCTAGCTCTTCCATGATAAGTGCCTCTTTTACAAGCAGCATCAGACAAACGTTCAGTCTTCCAGAAAAAATTAGTAAGAAATCAAGGCTGGTGAACGAAGACACAGTTAGGAGTCAGAGGTGATCCTAAAACATGGGTTCAAATTCAGGTGACAGTGCTGCGTGACCAGGGCTTCAGTTTCTTTTCAACAGGTAAATTGTTATATTTTGAAGTTTTTGGGAAGTGTTTTCAAAGAACGTGAAGATGCCTGCTCCAGCTGGAGTGGGATGCTACCTTCACATTTCAGATTTATTGCCAATATCTGTGCTAGACTAGGCACCAATAGTGTTTTACAGAGTCACTAACCAGATAAATTCCCCATCATTTTATGAATTTGGCATACTGGGAAGGACAAGCAAAGAAATGAAGTCACAGAATGAGGAGAAAACAATAAAAAGAGGAGTACTGGAAATTTGATTTACCACGTGAAGTTTGGAGCTCTTTCCAGCTGCTGGTGAGTCTTCAGACCTTTGGTTCATTGAGAGCTGACATTCAGAATAACAGTATTATAATGGTTCTTAAAAGAGCTCTGAGAGAATATCCAAAGTGATTCAGAGGATGATTCACTCATATTGATAGGAAAATATCAGCAGTAGCTAAACATGACAGATAGAGCGTGTACAGAGACAGCCAAGCCAAGTCTAAATTGGAGTTTTCAGCATGCATTTGTGATTTAGTCATCTGGATAACAGGCTATGGGCTGTGAGAAACCAATATTAACTGATGAGCTTTGCATTATCTCCAGTGTGAGTATTCCCAAAGGTACAAAATTTTTGTCCCCTTAAAATTCACTGTTGTCAATTTTGGGGTGTGATTCAGACTAATAATTTAAAAGATGAACTCTGTCATTATTTTCCAGCTAATTTGTATTATGAGAACTGAATTTAATTTAACTCCAGCTTCCTCTGTCTTACAGAATTTGGCCCCCATGCTTCTGCTGATTCATCATCTGTGATGACAAAATTGAATTGCAAGAGCACCACAGGTCAAAGCATCTGTAGCACCGGTGCATGTTCTCATTATTTGCACTTCTGTTGGTGAAAGAGCATGTAGGTCTTTTGATGCAATACATTATGGGATGTGGAAGTATAATATCATAAGAAAAACAATTCACACCACGGGCACAGTGGGTGCAGTTTTCAGCTTGTCCAAGTAGCACAGATGAGGAATTTAGAAAATGAAACAAAGGGAAAATTGTGGATAATGGACAATCTCCTTCCCTCTCTGTCATTCTGACCATTCCCTTTTCACTGCCACACCTGGGAGTCTGGATACCTCCAGTCTCTGGTGGTACCTGTGCCCATGTGTGTGCCACAAGCTTGGATTTCAAAGGGTCACCCCAGTAAAACAACATCCTTCTTGGTGGTGAACCGTGCCATCAGTCATGCCACAGGCCTGCAGGAACGAGAAGCTATGATGAAAACTATGGATGAGGAATTGCCTGTCAAGGAAAGAGAAAGTGTGCTGCAACAAAGGACTTGAAGGCTTTTGTGAAGCTATTCATTTACCACCTGAACATTATTAAATGATTTTGCTCATCTGAGGAATCTTGCATGTATTTGTGGGTCTAAGACAAACCACAAAGGTTGCAAAACCTTCATGTATGAAAGGCAACTTTCCTAAGTACTGACAAAAAGATGACAAGAACACTGCCAGTGATCCACAAGGTATATTCCTCTTGCAGAACCTATGACTTTGGACAGTGGTTGAAACGGTGGTGGTGGAAGGGAGGAAGCAGGAGACCAGCAGATTCCTAGGCTACAGTGGGACAGTGGGAGGTGGCACTGTTGCCCACCAATTTTGGCAAGTTTGCACGGGTTTGTAAACAGAGCTTACTGTGATGTTGGAGGATGGTGGTGTGAATTCCAGTAAAGTATCAAGAACATGTTATTCCAGAAGCTGGACATAGGGACCTCGGTATGTTGGGATGTCAAAGTTCAGTTGCTTGCATATTTGGATAGTCATGACTGTTTTGACAGTTGTACTGGAAGCCATTCATTTCTTAACTGGAAATTACATGGAAGTATTCAAGAGTACCACAAATGCTGAGAGTCTGTACAAACAAAACAATGACGTGGAACAAAACAGGGCAACATGGGATATTAAAAGACCATCTTCAACCTATTAATAACATAGACTGGCCACTCATTGACTGTACGTTACCCTTTCTTTTGAGCCACATCCATCTGTCCCAGTGTGCAAATAGATCTTTGGACCATGTCTTTCACTGAAAGCTTTGCAAGGCCACACTCGCAGGGGGCAAGAGAGACAATCAGTGAAAGCACAGATTTCTGATTTGTCTTGAAATTTTGTATTAAAATATTAAATGGTTATTGAAAATGAAAATGAGGCAAAGTCTGCCTGTGAGAGAAACGCGCTAGTGAACATCTCCCATACCATTGCCGTGGCAGGTTAAGCATGCTTCCCCATTACAGCATAGAAGTCAGCTTGGAGAGGGACTAAGGACTAACAAAAGATCTGTGGCGGGAAAGACTACATGCCTAGCAGTAAAATGTTTAATTCTGGTGTTCTTAGGCTCTACAGCCAGCATGTCTCACAGCTATAACAATAAACAGAATAGGGTGGCCCCATCCAAACCGTCTACTTGGAAAGGTCCCTCTCATGGCAGGAGAACCTGTTTGGCAGAGGTCCCACCAAGGGACCATTCTGGCAGAGTAGCTGGATGCAGAGGAGCAAGTTCCAGTGCTTGGGAATATTCTCTAACACTGTTTACTCCACTGGAGAGATACAACCCAAGAGCACAAAAAGCTCTGCAGGTTTCCACTGCTATTTCCTCGGTATGTGACGGAGTGAGGGTAGCTATGAGTTTGGATTCAAACACTTGTCCTGCCTACCTTTGTTGTTTTGTAAATCTGGGCCAAGTTCCTCTTCCTATAGATTTTTTTCCTGAATCCTTTTCTCTCCCACTTTTTTTCTCTCTTTTTGTGGTACTGTAACCTCAATAAAATAACCCTTCTGGTACAAAGTAAAGCTTCTTTGTTCTTTGGTTTGGGGATTTTCCATTTTTGTGTGCGTGTACATCCCCAGAGATAATCAGGTTTTCCATTGGGTATTCAACCACTGTTCATCCACTTGTTAATGACATTTTTGTTTGTTCTGTAACTTTTTCCAAAAGAGTGAGGAGAGGTGATGGAAAATTAGTCTTCTGATGGCTAGCTATGCATTGATGTTTAGCAACACAGCAATTTCATAACAAGAACCAGGATTATTTAAATGAACTCAATAGCAAATTCCCCAAAACATCAGGTTACACTCCCATGTCCTAATCCTGGCCTAGAGAGCAGCTCTTCATTCTCTCTTCCCCCAAATGATCTTTCATTGATTAATTTGTCAACTAACATTTTGATATGCTTAAGGCTGTCGGAATCTTCTATGATTTTAGCAATTTTGGCTTAAATAGATTCAGGTGGCATTTCATCTGGAAAATATTGAGCCAGTAACACAAAGAACTCCAGGAGAATTGCTTTTAACAAGTAAAAGAGAGTTTCTAGGAGCACCAAAAATTTGTCTTCTTTGATACAAACCAAGAAAATTGGTTTCCCAGAAATGAGGAACTTAATGCTGATACATGACTTTGATGGATAATCAGATTAATAAGCATTTTCATTTAGTACAGATATGGTGCTATGTAATTTGAATAATAGTCTTAATGAACAGGCACATGTAGTTTTGCAAAAAAAAAAAAAAAAAAAGAAAAATCCCAAGTGTCCCATTAAGCTAACATAAATATAAATTACATCATTAAATCCTGGGTCTTCATCTTCTGTGAAAAAAATACGAGTGGTTCAGGTTATAAATACAAGCAAAAATATGGAATTTGGATTCTTGGATGGAATTAAAATGAATGTGAAGACAGATTTTATCTCATCTCCCTTTCTCTGCTGTTAACATTCAAACATCTATCATTAGTCACATGACACATGATGTCCCCTTAAAAGGTCCAGTTTGTATACTTAGATTTTCTTTATGGCCTTGTGACTACAATAAACCATGAAAGCATGAGAGAAGCTATTCCTTTAGTTCCAAATTCAGACTACAACCTGAAAAAGTCAGGTAAAGAAATCAGTATTTTGCCCCACCAATGCGGAGTGAATTCCACAGTGCTCTTCATCTCTCTTTGCGTTTCCTTTAGCTTGAGTGCTTTTGCAGCAAGATACAACTCTGACCCTCTGTAAGGTTGTGCGAGCTACAGCCACTGCTGTGCAGTATTACAAGTGCAGTGAGCTAGCAGTGTGGGGTCACAGAGTCCACAGAAAAGGCATATATGGAACTTCTTGTATTGCTTGCATACTTTATATGTCAGATTAACCCATGTCAGATTAACCCATAATTTTGAATTAATTTTCTTTAAACACAGTAGTTTGTTAAAGGCCTTGTTGAGTGTTTTGGTGTTTGTTTTTATGGTTGAGGTTTTTTTTTGTGTTTTGTTTGTTTTATTCTTTTTTCCTCCTTGAATACCTTATTTTTGAAATCACTGGTTTACATTCAGTTTAAAAAATGCAGTGGAAAACAAAAGTCACAGTCTCTTTTCCACATAGAATATTAACAGGATTTTTCACTCTATGGAAGGAAAATAGTCTGACGGATCATTTCCAGGAAGAAGGTGGATAATCTTTTTACTTCCAGCCTAATTTGCATTTCTTCTGTGAAAAGCTAAATATGGTATATGGTAAATAAGAAAGGGTAGTAGGTTCAGATGTGGTTTTTCATATCTCCAGGCAGAAGGGTCAATAATTAATGCAAAATATTTTTAAATGATGCTAAGCATCCTGCAACAGTAGGTCTAGTACCTCATATTTTTTTACTTATTTATAAAAAAACCACCCCTCTTAAAATACCTCAGATGATAGCCAGATCCTTAGCATGCAGTTTGTGGTTCTATGCTCACGTAAGCTATCAAAGGCCCTAGTTCAATCATAAAGCTGATGGAATTCACAAGGCACATTGTAATGTATGTTTTCAGCCTAGACATTTTAGAGACAGGTGAAATAATTATATATTAAACAAGAACTTTACAGGATTAAAGATTAAATTGATAGAAGACAGATCACTGAAGAGCCATAGCAATAAGATAATGGACTGTAATGCTCGACATCGACGATTTCTCATCATTAAGAAATTTTATATGGTCTTGTGCATTTCTGCATTTCTTAATTCCAAATATCTCCCAAAAATCCATATTTGAAACTTCTTTTGAGCAATAATAACAACACTAAAACTAAGGTTGAGGCAACAGAGGAAAAAATACTGCAAAAGTGAAGGTTGTTAGGAAGCTTCACAGACCCATGTTGTCTTCTGATAATTTTCTCCAGCACTCCAGAGAAGTAAAACAGCAGCAAAAATGCAGTGAGAAATAACAGTAAGATGACCTTTTTGTACTTGCAGATCTGTTCTGCAATAGATCCTTTCCAGCTTTTACTTTATGCCATAAAATGGAAAATAAGAAAAATAAATACAATGAAACCGTATGTGTAAAACTACAGCATCTAGGCACTGTCCTTCATGGGTTTACAGCTCCCCTGGTGAGCCTGAGGAGTTTGCCTCCTACAGGCCTCTCCTGCACTCAGGCCTTCAGAAAGAAATATTCCTTCCCTCTTCCTGGTGCACGATGGCCTGCAGCTGAGACTCCCTGCAGTCCTATCGAACAGGGACCCATGAGTAGGAGGATGTGCAAGGTGCTCATGCTCTGTGGATATAAATATTTTGGTTTTAAGAATCAGTGTTGCTTTGTGAGGACTGAAATACCCCAGAAAACACATCTTATACTTGTTATAAAGCTTTTAATGAAAATACAAGAAGTCTTGAAAAGCTTAGCAAGGCTCTAGTGACACCAATCAAAACAATTTTACTGGAATTCAAGTAGCAAAACATCTGTGCTTTGCTTTGAAACTGTAGCAGGACCACAGATAAATTGCCATCTACAACATATGTGAATCCATGTTACATATGACTCCACTTCTTGTTTTTTTCACATATATTCCTTATTGATCTGATGGCAACTTAAGAAAGGAGTTTTCATAGTCTGTATATCAGTTAACTCTGTAAATACAATGTAAGTTGCACTGAGGTGCTAAGATGAACTCACGTCGTGAGTATCAGCATGGTCAGGATAGAATACTCTTGTGTGCCCATTCCCCATGTGAATAGCCTGACTCTCAATGAATTCTGCTGTGAGAAGCAATCACTGTGCCCAGAAACATGATCAAGACTTGTAAGAACTTTAAAAGCTGTTGAAAAAAATTCTGGTTTTATAATCAGTTGTGTCTTAAACTGTGGGTGGCAGCAGTGTCCAGGCAGAGGGAATTTTTGGAAGCCTCCCCCAGGGCCCTGACCTCCACTGAATGTTTCTGGAGGAGGCAACATTAATTGCTGCCCCAAGACTGGAAGGCCAAGCTCACAATAGGCAAACACATTAGTTTGTAAATGAAGGATTAAGTCAGGAAACCTTGCTAATAACCTAATTCAGTAGCTCCATAATCACCGCAGTATGATGGTGAGTAATTTGCAGTGTTTGTAAGCGTGAGTTCAGTGGCCCTCTAATTGACTCAGTTTCCTATTCTGGATCGCTGTGCTGGTACTTGGAATCGTTCTGTAAGATGATCTTTAAATAATGCTCCATGTGTCACGGCACATGTGGCATTCCTGATTTCCACTTCTAGCTTTCCTCATTTGGATGATTTATGGGCTTGTATAAATCAGTCTTGAACATAAGTGGGTGCCTGTTCTTTTGCTGATTCATACTGCCTCCGTCGTAAGCAAAGTTATACCCGCGGACAGTCCCCATTATTCACAGGCTTTGCCTGCCTTGAATCTGAATTTGCAGGAAACAGCATAGTTTTGTAGAGATTTCCAGCACTAATGATTCTTTTCTATTTTGTCTGCCTGAAAAGTGACCTGAATATTTTCTGAATAAGCAGGTGTACAAAGCACAAGTTCTGTGGCAGAATCAACATTCCCACTGTCCTCCTGGTAAATAATTGCATGACAACTGGGGAAAGGTGAAATGTGCTGGAAGTCAAGATGTCCCTGATTTGCCCACTCTAACACTATATATGCAAAAAAGACTTGAGGGTCATCTTTAAAAATTCAAGTTCCGTTTAACTGTGCTTTCACATGCTGGTTTCTAATAATGATTAAAACACATTGACAATGACATTTTTGCAAGGACACTGTGAAAGGGCAAGGCAGTATCTGAAACAAGTATTTCCTTGTGAACACCAAACTCCTGCACTTGTAATGAACACAGCATGCAATGAATGATCCACAGAGCACGCTATGCTTTCCAGATATAAAATGTAAATGGACTTTCAAAAAAGAGTTTGAAGTTTTCAAACCCAGTGAGGGGGTTTCCCTCATTAGCTTTGGAAATCTCAACCAACGTGTTTTGATCAGGTAGTCTGATCCAGTCATACTTCATAATGTTTCTCCCCAGACTTATAGTGGAGCTGGCTGTGACACAGGAGGATGAGATGGTTTAGTCATGGTTTTTCAGTGAATCAACACTTCTTCTTTATTGAAAATTTGACCTTTTACTTCTAAGACTTGCTGAAATCAGCAGACCTCACAATCTTCTCAGAGCAGTACAAGAATGAATAATAGTGTAAAATCAGCTTAATGAACTTGAGTAACAGGGTTAGTTTGCAAAAGCACTGTTACCTAAAAATGAGAAACCTAAAGTCAACTGCAAACTCGATTGTGAAAGTTTCTTTCCTCCTCTGTGGAAAGTAATTAAAGTGGTCAGAACAGGGGAAAGGAACAAACCAAACTGGACTTACTACTCCTCCTGAGTGGAGGGCTGGGATTTTTCAGAAGTGCACTATGAGTCATAGTCTTCTCACGCAGAGTTCAGTGTAAAATGCCCATTGACAACAGTGGGAACAGTGTGAAATTTTACACTACAATTTATTGATATGATCTCCCTGCAAAGAACAGAACAAAGACCCAGCTCCCACGCCAGACTGTTCACAGCCTAGACACAGTGAATGGAAAGTGAGAGTTGCAAAGGAGAATGATAAGAGGCAGTGCAAAGACTGTAGTAATAAAATGCTATAGTATCCCTCTTGTGGCATATTGACACCTTGTGAGGCTTGCAGATGTTTTGATTTTAGTTTCATTTGACTTGTTTTCCCTGATTAATGGATGGATGCAGTTGTGCATCATCATTTTGAGAAGAACTGTAGTTTCTACACAGTGAAATAATTTCAAGTAATATTTGATCAATGTGAAATTCAGCACTGGACAGACAGCAGGTCTCAAATTCCACATCCGTTCTCTAAGGTCATACTATGGAAGAGTGACTTTTGAACCCTACAGTCCATAATTTGTCCAGAAGTCCTAGCTAAAAACTTGCAAAACAAATGTTTTGCATGTAATATCTGTTACGAGAGAAATAATGTAAAGGAAAGTTCATAAAAGTGTTAAAGTTATCAAAGAATTCAAAAATGTTTTAGATCCCTTCCTATTTATATTGAAACCTAGATTTTAAAGGAGGCATTAGGAAGTGTCTGTCAGGAGCAATTTGTGAAATTATGCGGTAAATGTCCTGCTGGGAGTCAGTCAGTGAGCATAAGACATCTCTTGAAAGGAGATGCTATAATTCCGGACAACCTATCCTATCCTATCCTATCCTATCCTATCCTATCCTATCCTATCCTATCCTATCCTATCCTATCCTATCCTATCCTATCCTATCCTATCCTATCCTATCAATGCCAGGTCATATGCCACTTTAAGGCAGGCCTTGGACTGCTCTTTGAACATGTAGACTTGTTTGTGAACATCTGGTATAGCTTATTTACAAGTGATTTAGTTCAGCTCTTCAGCTGTGCTCTTTAAGGGTCAAATGTTTAATTGTGTATTGAGAGCTAGCTCCATTCATTTTCATGAATGTGAGGTGACTTGCATTAACTGAGAATGGGGCCTGACTACAGTGCTCCAAACGAACTCAACTCCTTGGGATGGTAGGTGATAGTAAAAGTCTTGTAAGAAAATGCTTAGCAGCAACACTATTGTCTAATCCACTGATGGCAGCAGATTTAGTTTTGTCATGGAGAGACAACTTCAGCCTTGACAATGGAGACCCTACAGTGAACAGATTTCAATGGTTTACAATACTACTTTTTTCCTAGATTCCTCTGACTACAGCTGTTTCCACCTATATCCAGAAAATTCTGATAAATAACAAGTTAGACTGGCATTGTCCATTGGTTATGAAGACACATGAATTAGTCTTTATCAACCCAACTCGAAACTTGAAAAGCTATGCAGTTTTTCTGGCTTTCTTTGAGAGCCTTGTAATGACCTGGTGATAATAGGGTCAGAGAAGAAATGCTGTTTATTTGATAGTTTGTCAGTGGCATGGTTTACACACTAACCAGGCATCGAGATGCGAGATAGCTGGAAGAACAATTTTGAAAAATGTGTCTGCCTTCAGTAGTATTTTTCATTTAGTTCTGACACAGCAAATGAAGAAAATAATTTCTCACTATATTTCTCTCTCCCTCTGTCTTTTTTTCCTCATCACGTTTACTCGTTACGGGTAATTCTTGTGGTAACTTAAGCAAACCTGCAGTTTTCTATTTTCATGTGCCTAAATAAAAAGTGTAACATGTAAAAATGCATATTTATTATGCGGTGCCTTTGGTCTGTGAAGGGTTACATGTCTGGGAGTGGAGTGCTTATAGTGCTTGCCAACATCTCATCATTCCCAATTAGTCAGAAAAATTGGCATAACTGTGGCTTAATTAAATTTATGAACCAAAGAAACTTCCTCATGCCTTTGCCTATGTTCTTTGTGGGAGCAAAGTGCCCTTTTAAGAATAGCACATAAAACATATTTGTAAAAAGTCTTTTTTTATTTTCTGTTTCTATTTATTGTATTTCTATTCACCTTCAAGTTAGTCCCTAACCATAAACACTGAGAGATGTGGAAGAAGCTATGCCCAGCAGTCTGCACTCTTACCTAGAATCACCCGATACTGGTCATGGGGACCTGCCCACTTGATGGAGCAGATGATGCCTGACTCACTGTGCCCGAGGAAGACAACAAAAATATTTAGATCTCTTCCAATATGTTGGGGGGAGGTGGGGAAGAATGCCTTTCTGACCACAGAATTGGCAATCAGTTCACTTTGTACATGTGAGTAAAGAACTGCTATATTTACAAGCAACTCATTTGTACCCTGAGGTACTGTTTGTATCCCGGTAATTTTCCATTCCCATTTGCCCCTTTTTAGTTAATTTTAGTGATTCAGTCCATTTACTTCTGTGGGCAGAGAATTTGAAGCCTTCATGTAGTCTCTAAGGACTTGATATCCTCAAGCACTCAGGTAGAAGTAGTTGCACCACAGCTGGGACTTGGGTGACCTAAGCACAGCCATTTAAAAAGGCGATCTTGTCACAAACTCAGGTTATTGTCACTGGTGAAAGTCAAACCAAGATAAATTCAGGTGATGCTAAAAGGAAACTCACTCCCTTCTAAGATTTTAGGAGAGGTATAACAACTTCACTCCTTGAGATGCCAGTCCCTCTCTTCTGATTGTATTGCAATTACTTATTCAGACCAGATGCTTGATTTTCTGATGGCTAATGTTTACTGAATGAGTTCCATCCTCTTTCTTATCTCCCTGGTGTTAGTGGAGTCAATGTGCCTAATCAGTGTGACTGATGATCCATCCTGACTGAACAGTGAGTTAGCATATTTATCCACTTCTCCCTCATGCTACATTATTAAACGTCTAAATGCCAGTCTATGGAAAATGGGGCCAAATATTCAGAAAGGACTGCCGCTGATCCAGAGATAAGCCCAATCTCTGAATGGAGATAATTCTGCTCCTTGACCACACTAGTGTAAACCTGGAATAATTCCATTAACAGTAAAGTAACTAGAAAGGACTTTGGAACAATGTACTTTGCTGGTATTGTTTACATTGCCAGGAGTGACCATATTTTGCTGTTCTTTTTTTGTTTGTTTGTCTTGCAATAAAAATAATTTTACCTCATAACTCTGTGTTTTCCGATTTAGCTAAGGGAATGAGAAAACTATGTTTATTTGAATGGATTTTAAGAAAAATAATTATGTCAAAAAAGTCATCATTAGGAATACAAACCAAGAAATATGTTATATTCTCATTGATTTAAAATATATTTTCACTAAGAAAGTGGGAGTATTTACTTCTATCAAGTAATTTATAGTTAATTGCACATGCTAAAATGCTACTTATATTAATGAAATGTGAAGTTCTGAATTTTTGTCATTATGTGATATTCATTTCTTGTGTGTATTGTTTTTGATGGGGCTCACTGTATTCTCAGGAAAATGTGTGCTAAGCTTTTTCCCTTCCAGAAAAAAAGATAATTGGAAGTACCTTCAAGGTAAGTAAATTCTTCCACCCTCATCTGAGCAGACTTAAATTATGTTGCTGATGGTATTTACAAAATATCTGTGGCAAGTACAGTGTGTCTGTGCTAAAGTCAATGAAGCATACAATGAACAGGACATAGTCACATGAGGCTTGAATTCATTCCAGTTTGTACTCTGGAAATTTTTTTTTTAACTCAGATGATTGCAGTGACCGACATGTGATTGAGAGCGAGGATCACTCGGGTCAGGCCTGCAGAAGCTAGTGGCAGAACGCCTGAAAGCAGCTCAGACCAGGAATGTTTGTATGTGGTAGTTCAGAGAGGGTCACATGCAGATAGATGCAATTGTTGAGAGAGTGCCAATGCAGCTGGGGCTGTTTCATGCCGACACACTAACAAGGTGTTCTGTTGAATGGTAAATGCTCCTGAGGTAATGCCTGAAATCCGCATACGCCTTGCTGCTGGGGGGGGGGGGGGGGGGGGGGGGGGTAGCTGTTCCCTTCTCTTGGTTGTTTCCAGAGGTATCTTCCCAGGTCTCTCCCATGCATCCCCCAGGGCAGAGTTCAGTTTCACAGACACTGACCAGTCAGCCTGCAGAGAATTTCCTTATACTACTTAAATACTTTACATATGTGCATACATTATACTAATGTCTATAACTATTTCAATAAGCAAGATATTTTAAAATAAAGTCACAAGTATGTAACAATGATGGAAAGAGAGGTCCTTAGGAGCTCTGCTGTTAGTGTGTGTACATGCAATAGACCATAGCTAAATCCAAGCTGAGTTCCATGTGTATATGAAATGCATGTTACCCTTGCTCTGCCTAGGTTTGTGCACCACTGCGAACCCACTGCTCTCTCGTTCTCTGTATTGCACTGACCACCATAGCCTTAACTCAGCTTTCCAGGGGAGAGTGCTGAAGCATTCATCAGAGAGAAGCCACTGGTCGTGTCCCCAGACACACAGCAAGCGCAGAAACAGTAATACAGTATTCTGGGAACAGCTCTGGTGTCTGGATGCCCCCAGCTGAATTGGCAATAGAGACATCTTAAACCACTTCTGTCTTTGTGACTCATCTTATCCAAACTATTCTGGGTGTTTCCTGAAAATAGCAGTTGAAAGACATTGAAATAATTTCTCTAGCAACAGTCGTTTTGTTCTTTTCAGAGGCAAACTCTGCTGTCCCATCAAAGGTCAAGGGTGAAAAATCCTCACCCACATACATGATAGAAAAAGCACTCAAGTCTTGCATTTAATACAATTATTTAATAGCTCCCTCACAATAGTCAGACCTTGGATTTAGGAAGATTGTTAGCATTTAAAATTAAGTTGCAGTGTCCTTGTCATTAAGTTGTCCTTCTGAAGGATGCCACACTGTAAGTATGGAACATATAAATAAACACAGTTTACACTGGAATATTTAGGGAAGTTAAACTAAAGCACAGATGTACTGGCGCCTTGACCTTTCTGACATATACCTGTGAAAAAGAAACAGTCATAGGCAAAAACCATTATGATATGAAGGTAATGACAGATCTTTCAGCCAGGCAATGGTGTTAACTACAGTAATGCTGCATGCCAGATGGCAAGCAGGCAGATTCCCTGTGAGATGGGCTGCCTGCTCCTGCTGAGGCATCTGAGAGGACAGAGCCATGACACCAATAAGAAGCAGTACGAACAGATGAACACTGGCTCCTACTACTCATAAGGGTCTAAATTTATAGAAAACTAGAATCATTAGGAAAGTAATTACTGAGGCTGGCAGCCTGCCTTTGTATGAGGCTGAGACAGATGTGTCTCACACAGTACACTCTACTTAAGTAAGTTATTGCTTATAATGAACCCTACTTACTGTGTTGTTCCTCCTCCTTCACCCAACTCATTCAGGTAACTCTTGTGCTGGGATGATCTTGTGACTAAGAACGACGTACTCTCATTTAGTGCATAGTTCATCTTTGGAAGTCTGGCAGCTGTTTTTTCTCTAACATTTTGCTGCACCTTTTGTCTCCCAACCTTCTCTTTCAACATGTACAAAGGCAGGGGGATGAACTGCATGAGGTGGGCTAAGATTCCATGGAAATACCAAGGACTTGGATGCCTCACCTTAAAGCCTAAGACGGGAAAGGAGTATTTGATTTTAGTAGAATTCACTGTCATAATTTCCTGTTGTTATCTAGTTAACGAGAGCATTCTTGATGAAGAAACAAGAACAACTCTAATTTTTAATTAAATCCTGAAGCATGTAAGGCTTGAAACAAGCTAAAGAAAGAAAGATTAAAAAAAAGTACAATACACGCTATCTGTTCAGCATTGTGGCATAGCACTTCTATGACGCTATTGCTGGACTCTGCATTTGGCAGGAGTGAAGAAGTTAATTGACAATACACTACTGTAACTATGTTTGTATTCATTCACAGGGTTATGTCCACTCTAGTGGCTAATTTACTAGAACATCTGTTTTTTACGAAAAGTTTGGTGTAACTAGTCAATCATAGTTATTGAGTCAAACTTTTGCACCACTTCGTGGACACAAAAAGGTAAAATGCTGCAGAAATGGGACAACATGAGGAAATACTGAGCGTTTGAATGTTAGTAACAAAAGTCTTTTTGCCACTGATTTGAAAAACTATTTTTCTAGACTTTCGTAAGCAGGAAGTACTAATTGATAGGAGTTGTTGTTGTGGCAGTATTTTATTCCATACTGTGGGTAGTCAATAACTACAATCTTCTGGCTTAAGTTAGTGTATTATTGTAAGACATCCATTGGTAGCATTTGGCACGTGAAACTTAAAAATATTTTAATTTTAAAATATATGAGTTTCATATATTCACTCTCATTTGCTGGTTATATTTACCTGTATATTTATCATACTTTTGCAAAGAAGCTGGAGAACTCAACATGAAAATGAGGTATTCACAGAATAGTACACATATTTGGTTTATACAAATAAGTGCTGCGTTTACACATGCATTTCGATAGCAAGACTTTGTTTAAAAGAGGTGTGGAAAGTAAGTTTATTCCTGAAGTTTCTTTGTTACTAATTCTGGAATATATGTTGGTACTGCCCATTTAACACATCACACTGTTGTCTTCAATTAAACTACAACACTACCATTATGGATAACAATATATAGTGCTTCAGAGGGTATTATTTTAATTTTAACTTGTATGTTTAGATTTCTTTATGACAGTCCATGAATCTGAAAAATCATTTAATAGAATGTTGGGAAAAAATTGCTATCTGTTCATGGCAAACAAGTACATACATCTGATTTAGCCAGTCACCTGACAACTTTTGCCAGGCGGTTTGCAGACACTACTGGAGTTGTCTTGGCAGGTGTGAATCAGATTGTTATGTTGCAACAAAAGGGGCTCGGAATAGAATTTTAGGTTGAATCCTGGCAAATTGAAATTAAGAAGATGTTACAATTATTTTCATATTTATTATTATATGTTTGGGATTTCATGCGAGCCTTTAAACACTGATTACTTGGCCCTGTCATGGAACAAAGAGCCAACAACTAGGCCAAGACACAGCCAAGAAAACTCCTACCAAGAAGAGCAGTCTTTTAATGGCATACCTTACATGAAGGGTTTTCAAAGTGCTTTCTAAAAATTCATTGTGAGCCACTCACCACTTCACGTGATTAGGTTAGACTGGGATCATTTCTTCAATACTGAAATACAACTGACACTGTGATAGCATCAGGGAAATACATGAGGCCTAAATCCTGTTTCAGTGATGACAATGGGAATTTGCAATTGTGTTCTCCTGGAAATGGCTCAGATACAGGGACTGCCTGTAACCTTCCTAAGGGGCTCAGCTCTCAGAGTCTGCTCTCAGCTGTAAGAAAAAGGATAAGGGTTACTGAGTTGGCACTTTTCCAGAAATGAAGATAATTTTCATTTCTTTTGGGGAAAATTAAAATCAAAAGTGCCTAGACATTGACCACAACTGGTCACAGCATCCACTTTATATTCCCTTCAAGAATTAGCACTTCTGTGTCTCCTACAAACACAAAGCCTATAAAGCTGGTGCTGGAAACCACTACCAGTGAGTCCCTCCTTGGGCAGTACCCAGAAAGCACTGATCTAATCTAAACCTTCCCTTCGAGAAGTGATAAAATCATGACAGAAGTTGCCATATTTACAATTTTACAAATTTACAATAAGTACAGTCTTGCTACCCTTAGTCATCCTGAACAAGGATAACCAAGATATACAGAAAAACTGCTGTAGTTTTCTGAAGGTCAAGGGAGATTTCCTATTTTGCTAAAAATCATTGCTTTTGATATGCAAGATGCTCAACAGCAAAATTCTGGTCAAAATGCCTAAATGCTGGTTCTGATACATATTATCCCAAAGACAAAACAGGACTGGGTCAAAATTTTCCTCAAGGAACAGAGTTGTCTCATTTGGTTGATTTCAATTAACAACTTCCTTGAAACATTGTTGACCTTTCTGGCATAGTACACTTTCAAGTAAAACGCAGGATGCCGGTCTAATCCACTCAGCTCCAGAATAGTTTAACCAATATCCGTAGGGCACACATCCTGTGACTTGATTTAATCTTATGATCAGGGCAATGTCACTTGATGTGTTAGGTGCTGAAGACTTAGGAGGCCCTTGACCTTTTTCACAACTATAAGATTTTCTTGTTCTCAGAACAAAAGGAATGATGATTTTTTTTTGGCATCTTTTTCATTTAATGAGCACAAAGCAGATGAGAACTAACAATAATTACACTCACATAAAATACATTTAAACCAAGTATTTAAAGAACTATCTTTTCAAATTAACTTGATGATGTTCCAGAAACAGTTATTGATCACTGCTGCATTTCGTTTAAGTAACCTTTGTTCCACAGTGAGCATTTCCACAACTGACATAGAGAATTGTTGTACTTGTCACAATTTCTGCTATTTAAAGTGGCTAACTCATCTCCAGGAGTAATATTTTCTCTGATATTACTTCAAATTGTAATATTTATAGAGAAGTAATACTAGCTTTTTATTTAGTCAGTCAATGTAACTGGTGAACTCGTGAATTTCTAAACCTATCTTTTGAGATATATCCCATAACATAAATATAATGTGACCTTTGTAACGATTAAGTAGACAGCTATCACCATCTGTGTGTTTCTGAAAACATTGTATTAAGCATAAATGTGCATATTTTGCTGCAGAGCTACCTCCATATAAATGAAATATTTCAGCTATTTTTCAGAAATTGAGCCTAAATCCGGGAACTCTGTGCCGTTGGGTTACCTCAGTGTAACACTTGCTCTATTGTCTGGAAATTTTAGAACTATTGGGAAAAACAAACAAACAGACAAGATTAAAAACATCTTATTCCTGTGTGTCTTACTCTGAAATTCAAAGTAGATGCATGAATAAGCACTGTAATATGGACCATCTCCAAAGTCAGTGAGTGTTTGTCTCAGGAAAGGCAGACCTTCTGGGTTCTGGAATGTCTGGGACACAAAGACCTCTCCCTTCTGAGTGTCAGAAATATAGATGGAGGATTAGAGCCCTTTTTTCCCTCAAACCCGTGTAAAGACCAGGAGCGTATATGTATGTGTGCATCTCTAGCCCGTTTCAGTCATAACAGTTGCCCTGAATGGTGTATTTTTAACCTGAGAAATTAGGTTTATGGGGTTACATCATTAATGACTCCATGAACAACTTTCAACCGATTTCAAAAGTTGGGTCATGTCTCAAAGACCTTAATTGCTATTACAGGTTTCAGTAATGTATGACCCACAGTAAAGGCAGGGACAGAACAAAGTCAAAGAAACCCATCCTAAAAGGTTGAGTTTCACAATTCTGGTACGACAAAGCAAAAGGTAAAATCTGAATTATCTGTTCTACTTTATCATAGAGGTTTTTAACTACAAAGCTGACATCTTCAAATTACTGTCAAACCTTTGACTTTGTTAAAATAATGTGAAATACATTTTAAGGGTCAAGATTTTGGGGGTTTTCTCAAATTTATTTACAGACAATATTTCATTGCTGATAAAAACATATAGTGATCAGATTTTGCTAATTAATCTTGACTATAAATCTAACCATTCATGGAAAAAGGTTCCTATAAAGGACTGTACAGCTGCCTTTTCATTTTAATGGTAATCAGGTACATAAAAAACCTGAGACTGCTTCCAGGCTTCGTTATAACACTCGGTCTGCTCATAATAGACCTTGTAATGATTTACTCATTCACTCATTCATTCATTCATCCATTCATACACTGAGACGACAGTAGTCATGTGGTTTGGACCACACTTGTTCTAGCAGCAGCATATAATCTAACTGATTAAAGAAAGTTATTCAGCTTTCTTAGGCATCTTTTGGAAAGTCTTTCAATTTCTATATTCAGATCTATATCTGCAATCTGGACTCCTATTGATGTTAGCAGGCATTCAGCATTCTGAAAGAAATATTATAGATTGTGTTTTATTTTATATATCCACAAAGACCCAATCTTATTTCTCCCAAAGGCCAATTTCAAATTTTGCATGGTTTGACCTAAGAAATAATGTTTTCTGTATACATAAGGTTTTCTTATACTTGAGAGGCCTAGGTATAGTGTTATCCTGCATTGATATATTTACCTTTGTCTTCTAATACAAGTATCATACTTCAGATTTGATGTTATTTTTGGCTATGTCTAGCTATGTCTGGTCAGTGCCGTGTAGAGACTTGACACAAGAGTGAGTCTCAAAAGAGCTGCGTTGGCATAATTTTATGGCCAGCACAGCATTCATACTGGTACAGTTATGTGGCTTCCAATTTGAGACCTAGCTTTTGTGACACTTTCTGGGGTATGTTCTTATGTCCCAGCATAGTGCAATGTAAATATAACCCTTTCACTTCTGATATATCTGTACTTAGGCTCAGCACAAACACATTACCTAAACAATCTTAATAATAATAATAAAATAATTTAGAAGTCCCATTCAGAAATCAGATGTTAAGATACAATCACATGACACATTTAACTCACTCATGCAATCCTTTGACAAATGTGAATGATGGTCTGTATTGCATTAAGCAATCACCATCATTTCATAAGGTCTTTGCTCCACTCTTTTTCTGACAAATAGACACCCGGGGAATTTGAGGGAACAGAGAGTGTTCATTGTAATCAAAATCTTCAGAAAATTCTGCCGTTAGATTTCAAGACTCCGTTGAATGGAGATTTTCTAAGTACACAATACAGGTTAGATAGGGTTGGTAGTTTGATGGACAGGAAAAAATATAGTATTGCAAATGTGATCATACCCTACTTAGGACTCTGCTCAGAGGTGTGGTCTTTCAGTAAGGGGCTTAAATAATTTTTAAAGGTAAGCAGAAATTTTTACATTTTTATATTTTTGTTTTGTTTTGAAATAGCTAAACTATAATAGCCAAAAAAAAAAAAAAACCCAAAAAAACCAACCAACCAAAAAACCCCACAAGTCCGAGGAGAAAATTTTTCCTAGTAATTTTGGAAAAAAATGTAACAAATAAATAAAACCACAAAATCTTAGGGTATAAACTTTTGGGCAACCTTATTACCTAAAATAACAACATGATGAAATTGTGACTATGTGATCACATACAGGTAGAATTCTTGTTTTCTAAAAATGCTACCATAAGTGTTTTAAATATGTTATTAAAACATACGCAAGATATAGGTAGGGTTGTGAAGAAATCTTCCCAGTTTGTTACATTTTGTGGTATGTTTTGTGTAATAACCCTTTTTTCTCCCTCATTAATAATGTTGCTGGAACAAGTTGTTTTGTATGGCGGTTTCTTAGTGGTTTCCTCAAATGTTAGGAACATCACCCTTCTGACTCTCCCCACTGAGTGTCTGCTTACTGGTATTGCAGGATTGCAACAAAACTGAGTTGCAACAACTGGAATTTGACCTTTAACACACAGCTGCTAATTTTCTTTGAGAGACATGCTTTTAATACTTTTTTTTTTAATTATTATTTTTTAGTTTGCTCTGGGTGACTCCTTTTTTTTTGCTGGTGGAAACTGCATTTGACCTTTAGAGTAGGAACTCACAAACCTGTGCTGGCCAGAGGCCAGAGCTCGTGGTCTAGCACGGAGGGCAGCTGCCAGGCTGCCGGTTGAAAGGAAATGACATGAACACGCTGCCACCTGTTTCTGAAGAGTTACTCTGGCTGCTGGGTTGCTCGATCACCTTGTGTCAGGGCCAAATCATGCTGGGTGCTGAGCTCACTGGCTTTCCAGCACCCTGGGTGCCTTGGGCAGAGCTTACCCCAGGCTAGCCAAACAATTGACACTGGCTGTAGGAAGTATGATGCAATCTGTTAAGAAAATTACCTTGGAAATATCAGGAACTGGTTTTTACTCCTTTTATATGTAGACGTCAGCGATGACAAAGGAAAATAGGTCAGTGATGCCAATGAGAGTGTCAAGTAGTTGTCCTAAATCACAGACTGATTTCAACAAGCTGTGTAGAGTGTTTGCTCATACAAGAACAGTTTTTAAGACTGGGATTTATTGCAGATGTTCAAAACAATTATGTATCATGAGTGCATTGAAATGAAACTCTCATGACATGAAACAGCGCATCTCCTGTGATAGCTTTATCAGAAAACCAGCTGATGAAGAAAAGAAAGAATGGGCTCTGATTGGTGGTTTTAATATTAAAACTGTCCTGCTAACATAAAGCAGAAAACATGTTCTTTGAGTGGCTTTGAGAAAGTTGGTATCCTGGAGTTATGCTTACTCTGTGCTGTACAGTGGCTTTCCTAATTCATAACTTGGACCACTTGCTGCATCAACCAATTCCAAAGTGGAAAATCTGAAGGTCTGGAGACAAATGTGCCCTTGGTCACATCTACATTGGAACCATGAGGAATTCCCCAAAGTGCTGCACTAACGCTACAGCAACGTGCGGTGCTGGTGGGATGCAGCTGGTGGGGCAGAAGAGCTACAGTGCCAGCTGCACTTTGCACCTCTTCTAACCCTGTGTGAAGTTCAGCTATCCAGATTCTTCTTATGCCTGTAGCTGGTCTTTTTTGCAATATACACTTGCGGACATTTTTGATGCTACTGTTTGGCCAGAGCCTGTAGCCCTACAAAAGCAGGCAACCTTCCCAAAAGTCACAGAAATAAGGCCACTTGACTTGAAGGGTTCCCCTCAAATTAAACATTTCTTGCTAAAGCAGAATGAAATAACATTGCCTGCACATTGCTGGCTTCCCCCCCTCCACAACATACACACTTACATACTTTTGGACTCAGCAGTGATGCTAAAAAAAAATGCATTATCTGTGCAGCTCTAGAATTTAGGCCGAGACCCACAAAGGATTCAGGGTACATCCATGCGTGCACTGCAGACAGACACAAGCAACCTCTGTCCACACTCTAAGCTTACAAAAAGCCCACGTGACTATAGTTTAGTGAGTCACTGAACCTCAGCTAACATGCTCTCCTGAGACGAGCAAACATGTATTCTGTCTGCAGGGCAAAACATTTAAAAATGTATTTACTGCTGTCTCATTTCTTGGTATCCAAACAAGTGTTTATCCGTACCATTTTGTGTAGCATCTAGAGGCCCCTGGCTCCTGCTGTGTTAAGTAGAAAACAAAAATGTGAGAAAGACATGGTCCCTACCCTTCACAGTGTGTGATCTAGCAAAAGGTAGAGACAGCCAGCAGGTAGAAGGGACAAAATAAGCTGTTGTATTACACCAAGGTCACCTTTAGTTTGAGCAAAATGGTGCCATCATCTTCCTGCTTTTTCTTTAGGATAATGCAAAAGAAGACTTTTCAGGGTTTAAATCATGTATAAAACATTGATGTGGCTATGTAAAGCATTAAAAACAACACTCCCTTTTTGGCCTTGGCAATTAAAACTTATTCATACTCATTTTACCATAGCCTTAGTGGAACTGGAAAGTAAAATTTAATGTGTATGTGCACTTCCAAGACAAGAGAGCAGATTGTAGAAACTGCATCATCAAAGCTTTTCTGAAACACAGCTAGCCTTTCCCCTTTATGCATTTAGTCTCTTGTTACACATATGTTATGTTACATATTAACTGGAGTTGTGGGTGATTATGGAAAGCTGCTATCCTCTGGGTCAAAAGAGTAGCTGTTTGTGGGAGATGATGCCTGAAGTGACTCACGGAGGGCATTAGTACCCAGTGAGAGTAATTTTTTTCCAAACTGATGGTTATCCTTATGCTTACAAGCTAAATTCTTGCTGTAAATGAAGTGAACAGTATTTTTGAATGTATAATGCTCAACAACTAGAAAGAGCTGGGTAATCCTAACTGGCCAGTGATCAATACTTGCTTGAAATGGGCCCCTCAGTGAGATCCTCAAAAAGCCCCAGAGAATCAAATCACCACTTAATTTCAAAAAACTCCACCTAATTTAACATACATTTTATACCATCTTTTAAAATAAAGGCAGCAGTAAATGGTCATATGCTCTGAAGTTGCTTGGATATTGCAGGGATAAGCTCCTGAATACTTATCACCAACACTTACTTTTCCAGTGCCCTCTAATTCTGAGCGGACATCTGCTTTACTGCTTTCGTTTTAGAGCTTGTGGCAGCATGGCACAACTGCTTGCCTTCCAGGCAGCTTGATACTAGTTGTTTTGGGATGTTGTCACTGGGGGAAACATTCCTGAGTAAGGACTTCAGGATTAAGTCCCAGGGAAATCCTTGCACGGAAGTAAATCTGAGATAGTCTTCAATTCTGTACCTAAGTCTATCTACAGATCTTGTTATTTCTCCCTTGTTACCAAGTATTAGATTGCTTTTAGCTGTTTTAGTATTAAGCTGCACAGATCTTCGGGAGTGGGCAATAGAGCAGGTTGGAAATAAAAGTTTTATTTTGCTTATGTCTTGTAGAGGTGGCCAGTGAAGGAGCTTTATTCTTCTTCTTTTTTCTATAATTTCATTATTTTGAAGTGGAAAGTTCACAATTAGAGTCATCATGCACTGGAACAAGTTGTCTGGACAAGCTGTAAAATCTCCATCTTTGTAATTTTTTTAAAATAATCCACTGGACATAGATCCGAACAACCTGTTTAAACCTTTTAAATTAGCTTCTCTTTGAGCAAGGCCAGGACCAGATGACCTCCAGAGGTCTCTTCCAGAAAAAACAGTATTCAGTGATCCTGTGGTGTTATCATTTGG
This sequence comes from Rhynochetos jubatus, assembly GCA_027574665.1. Classification (NCBI taxonomy): domain Eukaryota; kingdom Metazoa; phylum Chordata; class Aves; order Eurypygiformes; family Rhynochetidae; genus Rhynochetos; species Rhynochetos jubatus. Next base: position 20,041,676 of record CM050652.1, read on the forward strand.
CCCATGAACTTTTTTCTAACCTTCAGGCATGTTTACACATTGCTGTGGACAGGGAGCACAGATCTAAAACTAAAGCTGACCTTTGCCAGTAAACCTACATGGCACAGAGCATCACCTCACAGACATACTGTCTCCAGTCCCAAAGCCATAGAGTCATTTCTTATGATCCAATCCAGTCACTCAAGGCATCCTGAGAGCTTACTGTACAGCTTATTATTTAAGGCATAATTCTCTAGAACAACTCTAGGCCTCCAAGAACCTTAGGGAGAAACTGTTGCAGCAAATACAACCAAGGTTACTTTTTGTTCTGCACCTATTGTCCAGTGGTACAAATGCCACCCTTTTTGTTCAGTTTTCCCTCTGTTCAGGCAGTTTGCATTATGAGATTTGACTTCAGCATCACTCAGTCTGCTCTCAGACTACGGGAAATCTCCAATTTCCAAGTTGAAACTCTCAGAATAACCGAGGAGCTTGAGGATACTTACCTGGTAGCAGTACTAACAAAGGACGCTTGCTAACAGCGGCTACTGGAAGTGCGGTTTTTGGTTTTAACTTACTGTGAATGGCCCTGCATTTAATCAAGATGTTTTATGCTAATAGTATTTAGTATCATAGTCAGAGTAATATAGGATGTTATAAAGCTACTGGCCAAAGCATGAAGTGGCATTTGGTGAGATAAAAACTTTGTCCTGACAGTTCTTCCCAATCTTTAAAGAAGAACACGCCCTCCCACAATTTCCATTCAATTCTCATATAGGCGCGTCCCAGGTGAGGATACTGGACAGGCCCCTTGAGAGCTGATCTTCGAGTCAATCATATTCAGTCATGCTCTGCTTAAGCCACCAGGAACCCAAGGCCCTCAGCACTTCACTTCTTGATAACTCATAGTGCTGGGCCCTGTGTTACATCACATATTACATTACCTCGCTGTCAGGAAGCACTTAAATTCCTGCTGATTTCAAGGAGTATATATTCATACCCAGTAAACAGAGACATGCAAAGGATTTGAATAAGCTGTTTAATTTTCCCACGATCGAGAAAAGATCTCGTAACACAGATCTATAAAGAATCCTATCATCTCACCACATGTATTTATGACTGGTATATGAAGACTGTTTGACATATAACTTACAAAGACCTTTTGTTTACTGGATTTTTATAGGAATCAAACAACGTCAGCTGGATGCCTCATGTTGGTTTTAGCTAGTATCACAGAGGCTATGGCTCTAGAAGTTGACTAGTACAAGAAACAGAAGTCATCCCACTTGTCTTTTGTCATCCAGAAGTTAGGCATCTCACCTGTGTTACTCACTAAGGCCTCCTTGATAGTCTGTGCAAAGGCGGCATCTGAAGTAGGCAGAATAAATATTTATCTGCAAGTACCTGATTCTCTCTATTGACTACAGAGAAAGAGTCCACTGTCTGAGACCAATATCTGATGTTTATTTCAGTGGATAATCACTTAAGTTTGCATGTACATTATCTGTATGTGCCCAGATGAAAAAATGTACAAAATAAACTAAAGAAGATTTGGATATGTAAAGGGATATATTTTTCCGTTTATTAAAATATTGAACTCTTTCCATTAATCTGAGTTGAATGGCTATACTTTTGTCAATACACAGTGGAAAACAGCACTGCAGTTTCTAGAGTTATTGCTATTTTGGGATACAGCAAGTGCTGAGTGTCCTCAATAACTCTCAAGCCTTTTAAAGTAGTTATTTAAGACATAAGGTTCAGGAGGTTTCTATGGAGATGGGTCTTTTTGTGTAGGTGTATCAAAATAAGCATTTGCATCAAAGGAGGGTTCTGGAAAACAGTTGTTACAAAGTCTGTGTTTTTCAATCCATAGCTTGTCATATAGTATAATATAATATCCCTGATCTAAATATTGAAGCCAAAAGGATTAACAGGATTTCACCACCTATGCAAATCAGATCATGCAGATTAAATCCAATCCTATGAAATCCTGCCTTACAACAGAAATACCTTCACTCTAGTTACATCCTAGATGACATTCCATGGCATGACCAGTGCTGGCTTCTCTCTACACTGATGTTAAGTCCTTCCTTCCCACTTTCTCCAGCTTCCCTTAGCAGGTACCTTACGGCGCTCATGCTTGCTCTGAACCACCCCCTTTGTGGGAGAGGCACTCATGTCCTGTCCAAACTCTGTGACAATTTTGGTAAATTCCCTAAATCCTGCCTAACCTGGAAAACTTCCCAGTGTCACTGTGGCTTTGTAACCAAGCCAAACTTCTGGTGGTATCCCACACCTTTGCACCTACATGGCAGGATGAGAGCATGGGCACCCCTTGGCATCCTTCACAGCCTGCAGGGTCTCCGACCTGCGGCATCCATCCATGTCCCATCTTGCTGATAAGTTGTCACAGAGGGGAGCACAACTGCCAAGGGGAACTGCCTGATAGGGGTGCAGTGCCTGCTGGGCTCTGCTGTGGCCAAGTGCCCTCCAGCACCAAGGCACGGGTGGGATGGAGCTCTGAGAGACAACCTTTTCTCCCGTTAGCAGCAAGTTCAGGTGTTTTTTTCTCCATCTCAGTCTCAGAGATCCTCTGAGCTTTTTCTGACTGCATCTTTGGCTTTATTGCCTTGCTTCTCAAAGATCCTCCTCTCCTTTTCTCACATTGGAGCTCACATCTTTACAAAAGTGTAACTCAGAAATTGCCTTTGCTTCTGAGTGCCTGCAAAAGTCTTTGGGATGGTGTGACATGGATGAGAGCACACCTGGAATTGAGGCATATACTGGTTAAGGTTTCTGAGTCCAAGAAGAAACTTAAATATTTGAACAGCTATCTTAACGAAGGGCAAGGGGTAACCCCCTCTGTTTTTCAGAAAAGAAAATGTTTTCAGGCTGCAGTGTTTTTCTAAACCCTATTAACCATACTTCCTACTGAAGTTAGATAGCCTGCAGATTAAAGTTCAAGAAAGTGTATTTGCTGAACCCATGAATATATGAACATACCCTAGGGTATTGATTTGCTGTCATCAGCTACTGAAAACCAGAAAAGAATTTTACTTTAAAAAACCAGGAGTTTAATACCTTGCTATATGTTTAGACCTCCTCCCCAAGTTACAAATTAACCTCTTTAGGTTAACAAGTGTTTATCAGCTAGAAGAAAGTTCACTTTGCTGATTCTCCGAATATTCTAATAAAATTGACATCTGATCCACAACAATTTCAGCTTAAGAGATCAGGGATCAGAGAGGTTCAGCTTTGACTGTTCACTGACAATAGGCTAAGATTTACCCTTGACACACATATTTCAACTGTTCACATAGAAAAGAAATGGGTACATTATAGTAGAAATTCAAAACAGGGCAACGTACCTAGATATAATGCACACGTAAGAACTTGTGGTGGTGAAAAAAGTGGAAAATCTATGTGTCAAAACTAGTATATTAAGAACTTAAAGCAAAGATCTAAATATTTCACAAATTCACAGATGTCATAGTAAACATACTCCAAAGGGAACTGGTTAATGAAATGTTCAATAAGAACATCTTGTACATTTTACTGGAACAACATTATATTGTCTGGAAGAACAATTTGAAGAAATGATTAATACTATCACTAGCTTCTGTGAAGAATAATTGTAGGAGTCTAATTTTATTAACCTAAAATGGCATACACTGTATCTAGACGGTATGAAAGATAATATAAAAAGATAGAATGTTGTATATATGCAGAAAAAAGAGGAACATTAATTACCAGTCAAAATATATATTATAATGGATAAGAATACTTTTGATAGCAAGGGTTTTGTGGATTTTACAGTAATCACTAAATGAAGTTACACAGCAATGTATGGAATACCTGTTTCTTTCATATTCTAAATAAAAGCTGCAGAGATTATTGCAATAACTATAACATGTTTTCCAGTGTGAAATAAATAAGCCTTAAGAGTCCCATTATTTCATCTCTCTATGTGGGGATTTATGCACATCCTTCTCAGCACCATTAACAGAGATAAGACTTATGTATGCAAATCCTAAGATAGCACATGGAGAATAGACCGGTAAATTTTGCAGAATAACTGTTAGCCTGAAATTATAGAGAAAACACAAAAAGGAACTCTCCTGTAAGAAATTAAGTATTCTGGGCTTGATCTTTATGCACAAAGCACAGCAGATGGAAAAAAGTATAAATTGCAAGATTAAGACGTAAAATAGTACAATAGAGAATGTTTCTCCCTGTACTCCTGTCATGGGCAGGCAGTGCCAGAGCGCATTGCGGACGTTAACTGAAAGCATGCTAATCTAAAGGTGTACCGAGAGTGGGAACAAAGGGCTATATTTGGATGATGTGCCATAGGTACCCAATTTAGAACCTGGAATTGCTCTGGGATTTAAGATCAGAAGGCAATGAGTGAACCAAGCTCTTCTTGTTCAGGGCTGGCGCACCCTAGTTTCCTGCAGAAGCAATGGTGAGGTAGCCCAGTTCCTCCGTATATATTGCAGGATATAGTTTCAGTCTATGGAAACCTATGTTACAGAAAAATTTTAGAGAAATAAAGATAAATGTGCTAAGCACCTCTGTCTCTGCAGAGCCCCTGCTCTTCCCCAGAGCAGCTCAATGAATCTCAGGGCTCCCAATATCATCCTGGGTTTGGGGCACATGTTGCCCCACTTGTGCAGTCTGTACAGCTACTGGGCTTTGCCATTCCCGGTTTATGGTAACCAGTTAGCAGAGCCCTTCTGTATCTTTTTTTAAATTCCCACCCGCCCCCCGCCCCGCCCCGCGCTCTGGGGTTGAGCGATGGCTGAGATCCTTTACCTTGTTTTTACTTTTAGGTTAGCTTTACATTCAAGATCTCACCTTGCCTGTGACTCAAACTGTGCATGTCATATCTTTTGTGTATACTTTAGATATTTTCCAAGGGAAGATGTGACACTATTTATTCACCTGTAACTGTACACAAAACTGGGTGGATATTGCATGTATCTTTCTGGATGACAAGATAGTTGCTGATGCCAGAAAGCATCTCTGCCACCTTCTCCTTTATTAATTATGGGTTTATGTAATTAATGTAAATAATGTCAATTTTGTACATCATGTAATTACAATACATTGTTAATCATACCATCTGGAGATCTGTTGAGTATGAAAAACATATGGTGACCTTGTTTTCCTGATCAACGAAATAATTTTAAACAATATATAATGTTTAGACAACCTGTGATTTAAAGAGAGTGGAAATGTTGTTGGGGTCTAGTTAGTTTCATTGAACTTCCTGTTCTGTTGTGCAAATGAAAACTGAGAAAACACAACAGTCCTACAAGTTTTCTATCATTATACTGGTAAAAGAATCAACCTTATAACATAATGTAGGGTCCATTGACAGGTACTACAACTCAGTTGTACGGGGAATGGTACAAAAAAGTAACAAAAAAAGGTCCTTTTTCCTGAAAACCTAAAAAATTTTCTGATACACAACACAGCTAAGTGAAGCCATTAACAGTTTCAGCAACTCTTTGTCCCTCTAGTATAAAACATTAATTAATATTTATTTTGAAAGAAATAATTTTATTTGGCAAGTGACAATAGCCTTTCCAATTTCCTTTAGCAAGAATAATTTCTAAGTTCAGATAATATCTGCTTCCCTACTGCTTGTGCTAATGGAAAATGCTCCTTCTGTCGTTTTGAGCTATGAAATTTAATTGCCCAGAGTGGCTGATACTTATTTTCAACAGCTGCTGAACAAACTCTTTAAAATGCTATAATTGCATATACAAGAATCCTTAATTTAATGTACGCCTTGTGGCATTAAAAACGTAAGTGTATGCAAGGGAGATGAAAAGCTCACAGGCCTTCTGATGAATCTTCATTTGGGGAGGAGCACATCTTGCGCTTTATTCTGCTCCCACATTTATTATAGGCAGATGTAAAGTACTGCATTTACAGGGACTTTTCCTCAGTTGCACAGGTAGCAGTGAAAGACAGTTTCAACTCTTCTTTTCATGGGTGGCGTTTTCAAAGAACCTGAACACCTGAGTGCCACACCTTATCTTTGGTAGTCACTGTGCAGTGCTTATCTGTGTGAGAAGCACAGTATATTTTCTCCCTAGAAATATTTTCATCTCATAATTTGTAGTTCAATGTTCAAATAAAATTTTTTCTCTGAAAGGGAGAAATCTTTGGGTACAGTCTAATATCTTCAATCACAGACTTATTTGACAACCCGTCATATATTGTGCAGATGATCTATTTGAATAGGTTTTTGAATACAGAGAACAAATACTATGGCGAAATCTTTAGAAGAAAGGATTCAGAAGTTATCTATTGTGGTAGATAATGCATAGATTTTTGGGCAGTGGCCAGGGATTGCAGCACTTCATGCTCCTAGGAGAGCTCCCAAAGTTGATGGCTCCCATCAGTCTGGTTCAGGTTCACTAAAAGCTGAAGAAAAATCCAGCAAGGCCCAGCATGAAATAGTTGTGAGCAGAAAATAGTACAGTACAGTAGCAAATAGAGGTTTTAACCATTTGACTATTAGGCAAATAAATCAAAATGTTTATACTACAGTTAGCAGTCTAGGATATTGAGCAGTCTGTACTAAGTATCGGGAGCTGACAACTGAGACATGCCTTGTTGTACTCCATGGACCAAAGTCTTGAGATGTTCTGCCCTGGAGGGATAGACATATAAAAGAAAAGTAGGTATCTGATATCAAAGAATACTGTCTAGATTACTGCACCAAGATACAGCTGCTGAGGTGTTGAAGCTCTCTGAATTAAAAAAAAAAAAAGGCATTTGGCCAACTCTGTAGGGGCATGACTTTTCCATTATACAGGTCACAGAGTAATAGTTTAGCTACCTAGGCATGTCCTCTTTCCAGTGATAGAATCACTGACTTTGCCTAACCTAGGTCATATAAATGCTGCCAGGGGATCCATTAAATGCACAGTGTAATCCCCAATGTTCCTGTAGAAGAACGGGCTTTTTTTCTTAGCTGTATGTGTGCTGTCGATGAACTCCAGCATTGAGGGACTTCCAGGATAACAGCTCTAAAATTAACTCAGTGGTTCAACAGTGAGCCAAGTAAAGATTTCTTGCTTAGTAGAAGTTCTGAAAATAGAAGGAGGTATCTTAAACAGGCTGTATTTGCTGATCAGCAACCACAGGTTTCCTGTTCCTTTCCGTTTTAAAGAATCTTGATAGAAAAGAAATAATTCTGATGAACTGAAGGGGAAAAAAAGAAAGCAAACAAACTCAGTGATAAGAATTTACTTGGAAGAAGTTTTTTCCCTCCACCCTTAATAAAAAGCCCTAGATATTTGCATATTTCACTCTCTGACTCTTGGGAGTCAACATTGTCTGTTTTTAGGATGTGCTGGAATGATAAGAACAAGAGAAGTGGAGCACAGGGTGGCATAGGAGATTTATATGTCATTGTCACTTCTGAGCTGCTCTCTGGGGACTGACCTTGCAGAGCAAGCAGCATTTTCCCTGAAACAGTATGGAAACATTACCAGATTAATATGGAAATGTAGGTTAGAAATGTTCTCTGTCATTGGGAATGTACAGGAATTACTTAGCTGTTACCAAGGGATTGTGAATGACTTTCAGGGCAATTGAACACTGCATTTCCTAGTGTATCACAATTACAGAAACAACTATATTGTGAATGTGAGAGCTTTTAAAATGTTATTAATTACTTCATCAGAGGTTTGTGAGGATCATGTCTTTCCTCCCCCTTGTCCAGTAACCATCATTATATTTCTTTTATCCTTTCAACTCATGTGTTTGGATATTTATTGTACTTATTTTCCAAGCTCGAGGTTATAAAATGCATTCTGGAGTAAGGAGGGAAATGAGTGGAGGTAGGTAAATATAAAATTAGACAGTTGGTCTTTATTACACAATGTTACAGTTAAAGAAATCTTACTGAGCCGGAAATCAGACATTTCAATTCCCAGATCTCCCATTGCCGCCTACGGATATATTTGTGTCTTTCACAACCACTTCTGCTTAATTGAGGTCTCTTATCCCACATGCAGGAAGAGATTATTATACACCCATGTTATAAGTGAGATAACCGAGAATTTGCAAAAAAGCACGCTGTCAAAACCAGGAAGAGACCCATCAGTGCTGGTTTGCTTTGCAGTGGAATGAGGAGCGTGCACATATTCAGCTGGCTCAGCTCCACTTGAAAGTGGGGAAGTCGTCTCCTCCAAACACTGTAACTGAGGTTCTGGACTTGAATAAATTTGTTAGATTTGAAAGAATTGTCCTAGAGTAAAATATCTAGGTTATCTGAAGGAATACAGAAAGCATTTGTGCCAACATCTGATATGTCTGTTCCTCTAAGCAATTAGGATCTCGAGTGCTTCTACTCACACTGGGAACAAACACATTTCCACTATAATTTGACATCTTCAAAGAGCATCTTGTATTCTGTAGGCATCCCTAGGAAGCTCTTTTCCCTAATTAGAAAAGGAAACAGCATTTCAGGGCTACCAAACAAGCTTAGCTTATACCCACTTGTGGTAGAGAAGGTATTGAGGAATTGCAGAATGCCTTTTATAGTTTAAACTTGGACCAATTTTCATGCCATTCTTTCATGCATTTTTACAGATTTTGAATGGGTTTCTAACACTTTTTTTTTTCTTTAATTCTCCCTATTCTTTATTAACTGCTGGTTAATTTTTATTGTCCAAAAATGAAAGTCAACGTACATTTCAGATGGATATTGTGGCAAATGAATAATGAAGGCTGGGTAAGAACAGTTGAAGCAAAATACTACATATGATATAAACCTTCAAAGATTTTGTCAGCTTGAAACTCAACTATGGTTCCAGGTTGCATTTAAGTAAATCAGCTCTAGCAACAGAAGAGGCTGAGCCAACCTTCACTTGTTGTAGGATATCTTTCAGAAAAAGGGAATCTGCTATGTTCTGTCCTGGAGACTAAAGCTCCATTTGTGTCTGCTGATAGAGGTAAATCACTCTAAAGTACCAATATATTAGTAGATCCTACAGTGTCACAAAAGCCAACCCCCTTTGTTTTATTCATTGCCCACATGATAGCCGAGGGAGTGTGCAGGGAAGGACAGAAGATGCAACACAAGGTGCGTGTGGTTATCGTGAGGCTGCAGGCAGCAGTGCCCAGGCTTCCAGGATAGCTCAGCCACCGCGAGCATTAAGTTGCCCATAGCCTCTGCTACACAAACGATTAGCCTGTGAGGTGGCAGTAACCGCCTTGCTGGAGTTCTAGAGTCTTGCCTGCTGCACCAGGTGCCTTGCAGCCATCAGATATCAGTAGCTCTCGGTTGTCACTCCTGGCCTAGTTTGCATTCCAAACACTGGGCAAAAAGAGAGGTTACAGACCACATAGCCCTTCAGCTCCTGACACACATCCAGTTCTGCAGTAAAACTAAGCATGAAAGATAAGCTGGAGTTATTTAAAATGTAGGGTGTGAGCTCAAGGTCTCCTCCAGGGGCTCATTCCAGGCTTCAAGTTCTGGGCAGACGGTTTTGTTGTATAACTATGTCATCATCAGCTGAGTTTTGGTATTTTGTTTTCCAGAACTACTAGTGCAATAATAATGAGTCCCGTAGTAATCTTTGCAAAATCCCTTCTCATTGCCTACTATATTGAAGTAGAATGAAAACAAATTGGCAGCAGGCATCTAGAAAATTAGATATTAACTTTCAAAAGTGCATGCTAGTTTGCCCTGTAATAACTGGGAAGCAAGAACATTATGTTTCAGCACTGAACCTTTTTTGTGGAATCAAAATATTCTCTCACTATAGCCTGGTTCACATCTGCTGTGGGCTTTAATGTTGTTAACAATACTTGTGATTGCAGTAATAGAAATGTAGTCAGGGAAGAGAAAGGGAAAAGCCCTCTTATTTGTATTCAGAACTCTAACTCTAACAATGCAGTTAATCCTACTGCAATTATTGAGAAAGGAACAAATCTGAGAAAAGAAAATTAATGTGAAAAAACCACTCCTCTGCATTTAATTAATGTTAAGGATGTGAAATAAACCCACATAAGCAAAGAAGTGCATGACTGTGACAGAAAATTTGGATCAAAATGAGGATCTTTATCAAGATTGTTATTATAGAAATAATGTAGTTGACCACAGAGAAAGCCAAAGGGAAAAAAAATGCTCCCTTTGACTATAAGGAGATTAGAGTAAATCAGATAGCTGAGGCTGTTATTAAAGTGACGATGGTTTACAGGCTAGAGGTAGCAGCATTGCTGGAAGAGAAGTTGCATAATATCAACATAACTACCCTGTCCTGTGTCTGTGAGTTCACACATTTCAGCAGGCAGTATTGATAGGACAGATGTGCTCCAGCCTCTGCTTTCTCCTTCCCAATAAACCTGGCAGAAGAGCGCAAATCATTTCCCTGCAATAAAAGAGAAGGTATGCCCACTCTACCTGGCTTCAGCAAAGGGGCACCTGTCCATTTTATTCCATGTTTTCCATTTACCATGTTTCTCTGAGCATTTTGATAACCTCCTCATTTCCTATCTCTCACTGCTGCCTGACATGAAGCTTTATTGGCCATTTTCTACTTTTGGCATCTGTGCCTTGAGCTCCTGTCTGTTAGCTTCTCGTGAACTTCAACATGAACCTTCTTTCCTGGATTTGCTCCTTCCTGTAACTATTTGTCACATGCAAATCTCTCCATCCTACTTTCTAAGGTCTCTTACTACTCTCTTTTTTTTTTTTCCCTGACTACTAGTGTCACCAGCCTGCCTGAATAGGTTTCATCTCCCCTAAGTTGTTTACATGTTAGATGTCTTCACCTGAACTGCTCACGTGGGCTCCCTTCAGCAGCTATTCACAGGAGCAGACACTCATACTGTGACTCATCTTGCTTGTTTTAGACCTCTTAATTCAGATGAGATGCATTCTGGAAATGCCCATATAGCTTGCTAAAAATAATAGGCAGTTATACAAATAGATCAGGAGAAGTCATTGACACTGTAGCTGTGTAAAATGAGGTGAGATAAATGCCTCTGCTATGTTTCTTCAAAAGGTAGGATAGGGAAAACATATAGCAAGAATTTATTCCAGACCTCTTATAACTAAATCTTAAGTCAGTTTCTGAGAATGATTGAAGAACCCAAATAAACTTTAGACAGTACCTGATTTTTATTACAAACATAAGCATACTATTTGCAGACTACTAAATAATGCTTAGAATGATTCAGAATCATTTGTTTTCCTTATGTGTTGGTTCGTTTTCTGCTGCCTATAAAATACATGTTTTTAATGACTGATTAAATGTGTTTTATCAAATAAAAGACAAATATAAGCAAAAATAACACAAAAGAATTTGTAGATGTAGGAACTTAATCCATATATATTATGAAACTATCTCCAGTCCTGCGCAATAGGATGTTGAAATTATGAACTGTCTAGAAACTACCTTAAGGTTTCCTTTTTCATATATATCAATATTTTGCATCACATCTTTTTGATTGTTAAATTACATTCTTTTTTAATAACACAATTTTAGTTTTTAAGTTAGTTTCCTCAATTAGACATGTCAAACCATTGTGTTATGTCATTGCTCACCACACATCAGGACATACAATAATGGATTTTACATGACATAATACTGTTTTACAGTTTCTCAAATCACATGGAGTAGAACACTGTTCAGTTCACAGTTACATTGGTCATCTGGTTGTTGGCTGATTCTGCAAACCCTAAGCTGCACAGTTAATGCACTGTAAATGCGCCTTCCTGCCTCTTGCAATGAACCTTTGCCCTGCCACTGTGGGTTCTTCAGCCATGTTCACTAGTGAGGCTGGTGGCGAGAACTTTCTCTTTTACCCCAGTTCACCTCATGGAAAAGGTTGTTGCAGTCTGTCTGGATCATCTATCTGGTTCAACTCCCTTTTGTTTCTCTCAGTGGCTTATGCTTTGCTGGTGCACCTTATCAGTGCCTTGCCTTGAGGTCTCCACAGAGTTCATCTCTTTCTTATGTGACCATTCTTTTCTTCTGCTTGGTCATTCTTATCCCTGTTGCTGCACTAGTGATTCTGTGTCCATTTTTCTCTTCATTATTTTTCTCCTAAGAAAAATGTTTCACCTGGGTTTCCTCTCATGTGTGGTATGCAGCTCCCTCCTCCTGCAAATTGCTTCTCAATACAAACTTGCCAATATGGCTACAAAATTAAACAAATTAAAATTTGCTTTATAGAAGTGCAGGTAAGGATATGTCATAAATTCACAGCATGGAACCAAACAAAATGATCAGATTACGAAATATATCTCGTGTATATTTTTGCCTTTGTTCCTGTTCTGAGCATGTTTATTTTTCTATAACAATAAGTATTCACATAATGTGAATTCCCATAAAGCCTAACACAACTTGTGTATTACTGAAATACTGAAGATTAGTGGAGATATAGAGGTACAACCTACAAGAATTAATGGGGATTATAGTACAATTTTAGGTACAGTACCACATGCACAAACCAGATGTTTTTGAAAAGTTTCATCTCTATATCTTCGGTGCTTCTATGAACTCTGTTATCATTGCATCTCCCAATTATAACTCATAATTTATAGTATATTTGTATTCCTAATACCAATGCAATGCAAATATGTGCTATTGTTCCCATTTAACAGATGGAGAACTAGAGTACAGAAACCCCAGGATCTAATAGAGAGCACTGACATACAAAGCAGAACACAACTGAGGTGTCTAGATTATTAAAAACACACTCAAAGCTACACTGATAAACTTTACTCACTATAAACACCATTGTAACTGACTGCATATTGCAATTCTGTCAAAAAATCTCAAAGTTAATTTCTAGATTTATATCTCAGGATTTAATGAAGAGTATCTGATTAAATACAACAATTACCCAAGAGCAACTATGCAACAGTAGACACAGAATACTCAAATTTCATACCCTTGTAAGTGTGTAAAAACTCACAGTAACAGTAATGAACAAACATATAAAAAAATCTCATCACACCCATGTAGTATTTATAGTTAAAGAATAAAATTTAACATTTAACTGTGAAAACTGGTTAAAAGGAATAGCTAGCTAAAAGGATAAAATTCTTATATTTTTGCACAACTTTATATTTTGAAATTCGGAGAATATGCACTATTTGTCAAAAACATTTGTAAAAAGACAGTGCTCTTCAATTTTTCTTCACTAAACTAGTGATTGTATTACAGAGGACAGGAAATTACTAGAATAAAAAATATCATCCCTCAGGCATGGATTAAAGCTTTTCCCAAAAAAAGAAATAAAAAGGGGAGCAGAAAAGCATTTCATTGTGGAAGCGAATTCTGCTAAAGGCAGGGTTCATTGGTGAATAGGACTGGGGTAACCAAAGAATCTAGTACAAGCCTAGAGATGACGGGTTTTATTGTATTAGTGGTCATTATAGTAAAGGTTAAGGAGATACCTAGGCTGCAGTTTTTCTTTATAGATAAAAAACCCCGAGGACTCTATCAGTGTGAACTGATAATAGAAGAGACTAATACCTAGCAATTTGATGCAAAAATAATGGAAAGTGACAAATGGGCAATCAGCTGTTAATAAGGGCTCTTCCTTGCTCAGCAGATCAGCAAGTCTGACATGCTTATCAGGAATATTGCTAAAGTTCATAATAACAAGCAATTAGTAGACAAAGTGCAAAGATTGGGCAAGAATGAGAATAACCTTTGTAGAAGAAAGCCATACTTTGCCACATTATGGCAATTCTCGGAAGGAGCCAAGGGCTTTTTGGATAATGTTGATTCAAACTTATGAACTTGAATGTTCAAAAAGAGATACACAACATTAATGAAACCGAATTGTCATGAGGTAAAAGAGTAAACTCTCTCCAAGACTACTTGGTGAACGATAGGAAACAAAGGGTAGGGTGAATAATTTTTCACATCAAGGAACCATCAACACTCCAGGGATCTAGATTCATAAATGCTGTGGAAAGGTGGTTGAGCTGAGAGATTATTTTTGTGTAATGATACAGAATTAATCAGGATAGTAAAAGCATAAGATGGATGTGAGGAGTGACAGAACAGTCTCATGATATTGAGCAATAAAAGACAGATAAAACCAATGTCAATAAATAGAAAATCATGCACTGGGAAAAAAATAACTTTCACTGTTCATACACAGTGATGGACTCTAAATTAGCTATTAGTACTCTTGAAAGCAACCTTAAAGTTCCTGAAAAAGTCAGTGAAATGTTCAGTTGCTGTGTCTTCTGCAAGAAAAAAAGTAGGAATTATTGGGAAAAGAATGAGGAATTAAAAAAATTCAGATGAATGTGTAAATCCATTATACATTTATGTCTGAGCAATAAGTGTTGTTTTGGGTAATCCATTTCTAAAAGGTTGAAATGGAACTAGAGAGCACAGAGAAGGGTGATGAGAATGAACTGTGCTATAGAACAATTTCTGTACAAGCAGGGATTAAATAGATAGGACTGGAGAAGATGATTGAGGGGAAATGATGAAGCCTGTAAAAAAATCCTCAAAAATGTTGAAAAATGAGTAAAAAAGAATTGTTCAGTGTTATAGCATAAGAATTAAGAAGGCAACCAATGCATGTATTAGGTACCAGACATGAAACAAATTAAAGGAAGAACATTTTCACACAATAAAGCAAAAAACACATGGAAGAGAGTTCATCTTCATTTATTACATTGTGGCTACAAGTTCTGCATCAGGAAGTTCCAAGGATGTTGAACTGGCATGATATATAAGGAAAGGGATCATTTGAGTTGATCTATTACCTATATTATCTCCTTAACAATTTATTGGGTAACATTTATTCTAGGAAACTATACAGAGCAAGAACTGAGACCGAAGTCCAGAGAATTTAGTTGTTCTGGCAGAAGTTGTGTTGTGCCATTTGTCTACAAGGCCAAAAACCATGCCCTGGCTTCTTTAGAGGCATAACCTCAGTGGCCATGGTAAGAGGGGTGAGCAAAGCAGGTCTTTGGCCCCAGAAGGACAATAATTTGTTTCTAACATTGGCCTCCCTTTCTTTGCATTGCACAATTTTTTAAACATCTTGAGGCTGGTTAAATCCTTTACCCCTTTTAAATCCATTACCTCTTTTCAACTGCATTGTGCATAAGTGCTTTGTTCAAAGGATGAGATTATTTTTCCTTCTGCGGGTTTTTGTTTTAGCCTTAAAAGATGTGCCTAGTACATTCTCTGTCTGTTTATTTTTCTGGAATATTGTTAGACATCTCAATCATGTATGTACAAAGTATGCATTTTGGTGTAAAAGAAATGAGATTTGTTCAGATACAGGTGACAATTTGCTTGGTTCAAATCCGAACTACAATAATTTGAACTCATGTCAGCCCAGAAAGAGAGCTCACTGCAGATCACATGGGTTTCGTTCCATTCACACCCAAGCACTGGGGTAGCTCTAGAAATAGAAAGAAAGCAAATGTTTGTTCCCATGTTATTGTTACAATAAACCAAAAGCTTCCAATCTTTGGAGGAATTTTGGAAAGCTTTAGCATTTCTTGTTTTACATGCTCGCTACGGACGGAAAAGTGTTTTTCTGAAGCAGCTTTTTGTATTCTTATGACAGTAATTTATACTTGTTGGACCAACCCTCGTAATTTCTCACAGGCCACTGTGTACGTCTACTATCACACCTCTAATCAACCTCCACAGTAAATTTTGCCATTTAACAGTGCTCCACAGGCCCTCTCGCACACCACCATGGTTTCAGAACACAGCTTGAGAACCAATGACATATTGGGTAACTTAATTTTGATTTTCCTGCTGATGCCTTTAATTCAAGCTAGTCCCTGGAGCACTGTCCTGAATTAACCACCATTCAAGAGTCTCAGCATTGAAGCTGATCACAGAACTCTGTTTATCGTATGCAGCGCTGGCAATCACTTAGAGGGAGTCTAAACAGCAGATCACTTCTTACAGCTTGTTTTAGGTGCCAAGGCAGTGTGGGCTGAGAAGCTGTGTGCCTGCAGATATGCAACATACCTGGGCTCAAGTGCCCCTCTCTGGACAACACTTGCTGGAGGTTATTGTCTCTCCAGTCTTCCTTGTCGTCGCCCAAATGTCACTTACCTATACTTGCTATTTCCCCAGTAAGTATTATTTTTTATCACAAGCCTATTTCTCTGCTATGGTGTTGATTATGACATTATCCTGAGGCATGAAAAAAATGCAAACAGTTCTTTTGCTTCCATATATGTGTTACTGACTAAAACATCTGCAGGGCCTGACAAACATACATATTTTTAAATACAGATTAGTCATATCTCTAACTGAAATCAGGCAATTTCACAGATGCTCAATAGTTCTAAAAAAGCAGGATAAGAAGTAAAGCTTTCACCTTTAACTATATGCTTATTTGAAGTGCATTTATTTTCTGAAAAACAAGGGCATTGTAAAGATGCTGTTGATGCAAGTGATTTTGTCAGGAACTGTTTGTATGCTTTCAGAGAACAATGGTAGAGATATAGCAATGATAAGGAATGAAAGAAGCATCAGAAGTGAGAATATAATCACAAATATTTAGATGATTGTGTAACAATGTGCAACTGAATTCATTCTTAGAGCAATCCCCTGAGTACATACTGAACTGAACAAGAACACTCCCTTTAAGAAATTACTAAGAGTTTTTAACTATAACATAAATAACAGTGTGGCACCAAGTGTTTAGATATGCCTTTAATGGAGAGAAGATAAGCTGAGATAAGAAAGGAATTGGAAGAATTTTGTTGAAGGACAAGAAGTATTACTTTCAGACCCTAATGTTATACATGCAATTAGGGCTACATTGTTAGAATAACATGAAGTTTTTGGGTAAGTCTACATGGTGGTATTGCTGTTACATAAATTATAGACATTGCTCCAGGTAAAACTACAAATTTGTCCTTGACACATAACACAATTCTGATCCATTGATCTAATGAACACTGCTAATGAAGCAAATTAATTTGTAGCTAAATGTAGCATCCGCTTCCATACTCTCAAAGATTTATCTTTTGGGCAGTAAACCTGGTGTGATTCTTACACGCATGAGTGTGGCTCTGATGCACTTGTGGGCATTTTTCTGAGACTTGCTCCAGCCCTGAGGGTATGGAGCTCAGTCCAGGCTGTGTGACTACTTGGAGCTGGATGGAAGTGGTATGTTCTGCACGTGTACATTGGTCAGATAAAAAATAAGTTAAGAAGAACCTTTTTTTTTTTTTTAAGCTCTATGACATTCTTTTGAGTTGGGGGATTTACTGTGAATAGTCCATATCTGTTATCTTGCTTGGCCATCTTAGGCTTATAAATCACACGTGACCAATTCTGATTAGCCATTGTGTTAGGTGTTTTCAGAACAAAGTCACTTAACTGTTCCTTATCCACAAATGAACGGAAACAGGATCATTTCCAGTGATCACAAGGTAGTCTCAGAATAGCTGTAAACATGACTGAAGGAAATCCTTCTTCTTAAAAAAAATCAAATATACATCCACCCAAAGACAGTGGCTAACTGTCAGCACCACTGAATGGGTCTAGCATAGACAGGACAGACACTTGTATGGCCATAGCAAATTGAACTTTAAAACTGGTAGTCTGGGAGGATGGCACATGTGGTAGTGTTTGCTATTTACTATGGAACCTGCCTGAGAATCTGCGTAAGTGCTCAGGTGGCTAGTCTCAGCTATGTCCCTTGTGACAACTTATCACTTTCCTACACAGGTCATTTAAATTTCTTTAGTCAACAAGACTACAGACTCCTCAGTGACAGTATATCATAAGTGTTACAAACTCCAGTTGGAAATTTTTGACAAGTACTCACTAACTCCCCTCTGCCTATCTTACGGAAAACCAGGGAAAGTATATCCGTGACATGTTCCCTAAGAGAACCCTTAAGGGCATGTCTGCACCAAACTCTCTTTGAAACCAGAAACAGTGTGAGAACAGTAAGAGGAAAATGGCAATTATTTAGTCAATGATTATTGACTAAAAAACTCTGGCATAGAAGGAAAAGTTGAAGCACCTACTGGTGCTTAGCCTGGGAAAACTGGTGGGAGAGAGTCATCTTCAAATACATAAAAACCTTGCTGTAGAAAATCAAGGTATAAACTGGAAAATAAATATTGCCAAGTCTATCCTGTCTAGGATGATAAATAATAGGCTTAAGATGAAGCAATGTTTAGGATATTAGAAACAGTTAAATGGTGTAGTCATTTGCCTAGGGAAGTTATGGGATATCCATCACTGGACACTTTTAAGCACAAACTAGAAAAATATATGTCAGGAATTGTTTGGACAGAGCTGATCTTGCCTTTTGGCAAAGAGATGAGCTGCATGACCTCTGAAAGTCCTTTCATGTCTCATTTTCCATGATTTTATGACCATGGAAGTCTTCCCAGACTGACGTTTGGGACTGATGTCTTCTCCCCCTCTACTCTGCTCTCATGAAACCCCACCTGGAGTACTGCGTACAGCTCCAGAGCCCTGCACATAAGAAGGATATCAACCAGTTGGAATGAGTCCAGAGGAGGGCCACAGAGATGCTCAGAGGGCTGGAGTACCTCTCCTGTCAAAACAGGCTGAGAGAATAGGGCTTGTTCAGCCTGGAGAAGAGAAGGCTTTGGGGAGACCTTATAGCAACTTTCCAATACCTAAAGGGGCCTGCAAGAAAGCTGGAGGAAGACTTCTTACAAGGGCCTGTAGTGACAAAACAAGGGGTAACAGGTTTAAATTGAAAGAGGGGAGATTTAGATTGACTATCAGGAAGGATATCTTCATGGAGAGAGTGGTGAGGCACAGGAACAGGTTGCCCAGAGAAGCTGTGGATGCCCCATCCCTGGAAGTGTTTAAGGCCAGGCTGGATGAGGCTTTGAGCAGCCTGATCTAGTGGAAGGTGTCCCTGCTCATGGCAGGGGTGTTGGAACTAGATGGTCTTTGAGGTCCCTTCCAATCCAAACCATTCTGTGCTTCTATGTGTTTGGGTGCAAGATCTTGTTAACATGATCATGCTGCATTTCAAGGGTGAAATGTTCCCTTCACAGACTTAATGAACCCACTTAGTGGTAGCTTGAGGCTCCCTGTACCAGACTCCAATATGGTTTGCAGATCTACTATTTCACATCAAATAACCGCATTAGACATGCAAAAGATACACTCTGCAAAGCAGGTTATGTACAGCATCTACTGGTAACACCATTGTGTTCAGGGGTCAGCTGGGGAGACAGCTCTGTTAAGCACTGTCAAACACCATCTGTGAGGGAGTGACACGAAGTGACACTTCTCCATCCCAGGCATCACACATTCTTTCCATGGTCCGGTGCATGTGACCGCTTGGTCCTGTCTGCGACAGCCAGCATTGCAGGTGGTGCAAGCAGCTGCAATAGGCTGTCCCCAGACTCTCTTTTTAGCTCCTTCTGTTAAGGCTTGTGCTTTAGGGGTTATACACCTATGTGTTGAGTGCTAGTGACACATGACACTCTGCTTGCAGACCACAATCGGCTGTTCTCTCTTACAGGGGTCGGCTTTCCAACCTTGCCACTTTTCCTTTGATAAGCAGCTAGTGTTGCTTGTGCTATTTCTGGACTACAGGGAATTCCTAGGGAATACTGCAAATACTGTGGCGATATGGCCCAGTGTCAGCTGAATTGTGTGAGAGAGGATGCCACGTGCTGCTTTGCTGGGGAGAGAAAATTGGGTCATATTAAATCTAGTAGATATGTCAGGCATTCTTTATTCGGCATAACTGCACAAAAACGGTGATCTTTGACACAGAAGAGACAGTCAAAACACAGACTACATACATAGCAAAGCCATGGGTCCAGGAGTTGCCTCAGGTCCTGAAACCATAGTGTTGGGGAATAGGAAGTGCTGTGGGGCTCCTACTAACTCGACTTCCTGCTACAAAAGCACTCTTTGCCTTCATACTGCACACCAGCTTTGGCTAGCAACAGTGATCTGTGAGACGCAGGGGCTGGCTCATGTGTCGCACTGGTTCTCGAACTACGTACTTGCGAGCACTTCAGCCGCAGTTCCTATGCCCAGGGCAGGCGGAGCAGCCAGCAGGGAACTGTCCTTGCCCAAGGACAGTTAGATCATTCAACCCCCCCAAGCTGTTATAAGGAAGAAGTCAGCAAAGCCTTCTGCTGCAGCAAAGATCACAGGTTTTCTTGAGATCTAGAAGCAGAGTGAGCGACAATGGTTCTGGCAAGATTTAGGAGCAGCATACTTGATTTACGTTATTATGGTAACTCGTCTGACTAGTCCCAAGAGGAATTGTGAGCAAGAAAGAAACTCAGCATGGGGATTTCAAAGCACTACATGATGCAGTACCTGTGTTGTCCCAGGAAACTATTCCTTCAGGGAGAGGTAGTGGGAGTAATGCTAGTATTCATATGATAGACAAGGGACCTTGGATCATGGGATATCTTGAGTCTCTTAGAAAAATTAGAAGATGCAAGTATGAGTCTCTTAAATATTTCAACAGAAACTGAATAGTGTGATAGTGAAATGACATTCAGCTAGTACCATGAATTTCAAAAGACAAATCTTTTGTCTTCTGTCTGTATTTCATTTAAAACTATTGAATTGTTATTTATACAGGCACTAGATACTTTTTCTGTTAAAGGGACTAAAAGTGACATATGATCTTCTTCCTACTGGTATTGAATTAAACTGGGTGCGGGATTTTAAGATCACATGTTCTCATTCTGGTACCGAAGTTATTTTTGTTTTCAAAATGGCTCCTTAAATAATATTACCAAAAGCCAACTCAGGTTTTCATGGCATAGCATATGCTACTTCTTTCCCTAATTAACAGTTTCCAAAGTTTCTTACAAATCCTAATACACATGCATGCATGCACACAAACAGGAGTCTGCACATGCATCTGTGTGAAACAGTTGAAAGAAATAAAAAGAAAAATGCAAAATGACATAAAATCTGAAAATTGAAAATAGGTTAAAAAAAAAAAGGTTGAGAGATGCTCTTAAAATGTGATTTTGCTCTAAAGTGTACAGACAGAAATGTTTACTTCGTAAGAGTACTATGGTTAAAAGCACATTTTTCATTAAAATCCTGAAGTGTTAATTTGTCACTGTATAACTTTAACCTTGAAATACTCTTTGCAGATAAATAAAAGTATTACCATAATGCAAATATCTCTCAGCTCACAGTTCTAAGGATGGAAGGATAGACAGGTTGCATTCTCCACAGAACAGTGGAATGGGCACATCGCTGTTTCCCTGGTTCTTTCCTTGTTTATTGTGGTCTAAACCAGAAGCTGTAACATTTTTTCACCCTGTTTCTCTGGGATGACAAACATTTTCATAGTTATGTGAGTGGGCACTAACTGTTGCTTCACAGTCCCAGGGTCAGCAACTCCTTTCACAAGTGCAAGGAGATGGACTTCAAACTGCTGCTACTCCTTGGCCAGGGCACAGTCAGACACTTGTAATAGCCTTGTCAAAGCTGGCAGATTAATTAAATGAGATTTAAACTCATTTTTAGTTTCTGCCTTCAGTTACTACACCACTTTGCTCCAAAATATGTTACTACACTCCTGGTTGCTGTTTTTCTGGGCTGCTCAGCTGACCTATCTTAATGATGAGTAAGTAGATGGAGTGACAGTAATCTCTTGCTGGTATCAACCAGATAGCAAGTCTGCATATCAGTGCACTTCAGTAAACAGTTGCAGTGATCTCTAGAGGGACTTTGTATATTGGATTATGGCTTTTGCTGAGTAGTATGTTGGTCACACTGAAATGTCCTCCCTCCCTAAGTAATTTTTTTTCTAATTTGAGGTTTTAATAAGGCATTTATACTCTTCTAATTCACAAATAATTATCTTCATAAAATAGCTTCTATATAATACCATTTGCAAACCTGTTAATCTTTTGATCTCTAATGAACATGAGCATGGTTTCTTTATCCTTAGTCTTTTAAAGCTCATCTACTGCATCAGCGGATCACGTCATGTTCACTTCCCTTTTATTTCCCTCTATGAGCTTTATTGTAAGATACACACTGTTTTGCCTATAGACAAACAGGTTGGCTAGCCTTGTATCTATGCAGCTGCACTGCTGACAAGTACAGTCAATAAACACAGAGGCACTTTTTCTCTGTCTTGTATTTAGACAATATCTTGGTCACAACAGACAACACCTACACAGAAGGTCAACAAACTCTGAGTCCATGTGATCAGGTTTTGGGTTTGTCTTTGGTCAAACTTTGATTTAGGCGAAAACAAAAGCTCAGGCTAAATCCCCACCTGGTATAAATTGACGTAGCTCTATTGTAGCTCTATTGAAGTCCGTTTACACCAGCTGAGAATGTAGTATTGTGTTTGTTGACTGGAAGCTAGCTCAAATATCTTATCCAGTCTAAGTGTGGTTAAAATGATGGTATCTATTCTGAACCAAACAGCTGAAGGTGTCACTTTCTGCTACAGAAGGTTTTGTCTAAATAGATTACGAGGCAACGTCTCTCCCCGAGGTCCCAGTTCAGACCTAGGGGTGTTGCCTCATGGCTGAAACTTGTTCAGCAGTGTATTAGCAACTGGTCTAAACCTTGGTATGATTGCAATACTATTTGGTAAGCTCTGTTTCTGTTGTTTGAAAGGAAGTTGGACAAACCTGGGGTAACGTTTTCATTTGATTAGCCTGCTACTAAGTTGGAGTATACTCTGAAAACCATTTTCTGTAGCATAATAACGAGCACACATTAAAAAGGAGACCAAAACTTGCCTGATTTAAAGGTTGAGCCTATAGTTATAGGCTCTGAATATTGGAAAATATTGCAATA
This sequence comes from Rhynochetos jubatus, assembly GCA_027574665.1. NCBI lineage: Eukaryota > Metazoa > Chordata > Aves > Eurypygiformes > Rhynochetidae > Rhynochetos > Rhynochetos jubatus. Next base: position 20,064,451 of record CM050652.1, read on the forward strand.
TTAGACATTTTTATATGGAAATAAAAGATAAAGGCAAGAATGAGTCTGAAACAGGTTTAAAAATAAAAATCAATTTTTATTTCTTTTAATTATATTTTCAGTTTTATCAGATAAGGTTTAATATAATTGCCGTAAGTTACACACACCAACTGTACCAGACTTGGAAATGAGCTTGAATGTAGTAGCAATTGGAGGAGTCCTTGAATACCTCCTGTGGCATTAACCTCCATTGTTACTTACTAGTGTTATTAGACCTATTTAGTTTGTGATTGGAATCAGCATTTTCCCTGAACATCATAATTTTTTTTACACATAGCCAGAAGTGAGTTACATACAAGAAAGTTTTTCTGCTGCTTTAGAGCCACATGTCATTGCCCTAACTCTCTGGACACAGGATTCTTCCAATGTGAATCTTTCTTTTGTTGCCATACCTGAGTGGAGAGCAAGGTAAGAGGAGAATTGACAGCATGGTTAAGGGGTGGCCATCCTAATTTCATAGAGGGCAGCCAGAGGTTCTAGACTCTATATGAAAACTTGCAATGGGTGTCCACACCACAAAGGCTAGAATATCTCTGAATAGTTTTCGTTGGTTATTGTTACATTTAGATAATCATTCTACAATCTGTTCTGGACAACAAAGAAAAAAAGGTCTTGCCACATATATTACCAGTACCTGCTATATCACAAATCACTTTGAATAGAAGTTCTCATTAATTTAAAACAATTTTCATCAGCAGAAGAACTGGCATTAGATATTGTTTCTTGTTCTGTTATTTTGCTAAAGGCTTCTTGCATATCCTTGATAAAGTGGATGCAACTTTTAAGAGTTTCAATGGATACCTGTGTGATCTTGATACAGTGAAAATCAGGTTCATGAAAATTTGTCTGCTGGAATCTATGAATTACTTGGGAAATGGATACTTGCTTTGCTATGCATTTACTGATGCTCTTTCTTTACTATTAAGGGGGAAAAAAATATTAAAGTTGGAAAGAAGAGTCAAAACATTTCATTTTTAAAGATTACTTGTGTTAGATCAGATTAAGGGCTTGTTTGTCTCTGGCATAGTGAAAAATAAGAGACCAGAATAAAAACTTTTATACTAAAATTGTAGGTAAACAAACATTTCTGATACCCCAGGTTGCACAAACCCCATAATATTACTAGTTGTTTTGTGAGGGCACTACTTTTAGCATAGGACAGCAAATTGCAGTTGACTAACTGTTTTCTGATTTGTTTTCATAATGCAGAATTTTTCCAAGCAACTCTACTCCATCGGGCATCCCTGCTTTGGATTATTCGCCCATTAGGTAACTCATGGACTCCTGCCAGCCCACTGGCTTGCCTATAACCAGTCGTGTTTGCTAACCCTGGGCCTTTAGTTGTTTACAACCCCTTTTACTTTGTATTGTTTGGAAATTCAGCATGAGCTGACCTCCTATTCTAAATCAGCTAAGTAAACAGGAACAAATTTGACACTTACCTTAAGAAAAATCCTAAAAAATAAACTGAAAGCCAACTACTAGATACTATATTGTTATGTAATATGCAACAATCTTATACATATATATATGAATGTTAAAATTTGAACTTTCTATTAAGTATTACTTTATAGTGCATATAGTCCCATTAGGACAATGCTGGGGCACAGATCGTTCAGCATAAACAGTGGTATAAAAGCTCAGTCATATTGCTAGCTGCCAAAAGTTATAGAACCAGGATTAAATAATTTTTTAGAGCAAAATGTAGAGAAACCTGGGCTGACAGAGAGATGCCTGAAAAAGGATCTGCTAGGGTTACCTCAACTCTATACTGAGCCAGAACTAGAAAATCACCCTTACAGAATGCTCTTTAGCAATATTATGTTGTTTCTTCAATACATGCTACATGTTTACAAGCTATCCTGCATTACACTGCAGAGAATCAGCAACTATCTTATATTAAATTTCATATCAACATCATAAACTACAGACCTTCCCCAGATAATTTGCAGTCCATAATAATAAATGAAGTAGAAAACACTTCATTCTCCCATCTTAGTAACACATAATTTCTTTGAGAAATTTTTGGACTCTAAGGTGTCTGTTCATCCAAATAGTCCTTTACTATTCTGTCTTTCCTTTCGTCTGCAAATCACTGTCCTTGCCTTTCCTCATACCCTGCATTGGCCACAACATTCATCTTGCCTCTCTCTGCCATGGTTCCTGCTGCCTACATTGCTCATTCCTAATTGTTCTTAATATCAGTGCCCTCATTTCTTGCCTTGCTTCCGCCTGGCAACAGACCCCCACCTTTACCACTGTTGATCTAATTACTTCTATATTGGCATGTAGCGGAAATATTCATGTCTTTACAGGATCGATTAGCAGAACACCTCAGAGGGCAGTGTTACTGCTTAAGGGGAGAACAATTAGTAGCTTATATAAATGGACAACTTCTGAAGTGATTAAAGTGATCTGTAAAACTGTCACACTAAGTGAATGTTCTAAAAGACCTTTGTTCCTCAAAAAATAAAAAAACAAACAAACCCCCCCCCCCCCCCCCCCCAAAGACCCCACCCCCCCCCAAATCTACCAAAAGAAAGTACTGTAGTTAGCAGAACTGATATTGAAATCCAAGAACCAGGCAGATTTCCTATGCTTTGTGACTATGCATTGTTTAATTCTTCCCTTTTTGGTTTGATACTTATTTATAATATCGAAGGAGTAAAGTGTCCTTTTCATGATGACTTGAAGTGGGACGATTCACAAGAAATCCTCAAGTGAAACAACAATTCATCGGTGGATTTGTCCTCTGAAGTCAGGATTAGCCCAGTGCTGGGCAAATGGCAAGGCTGCTGGTTTGTGTGGTAAAAAGCCAAGCTGCAGTCCCAAACTTTTCAAGCAATCAAAGAAGCTAAAGCAATTTTTGTAAGAACAAGGACCTTACTATGCTCCAGCCATGTTTGGTCATGGTCATGTTTTAGTGGTTTTCTGGGAATTTCAATTCAATAAATCACAGTTTTTGGTAAAGTACAAAATTATTAACAGGTATTTAAATGGTGTTTTGGTCTAAATTGGATGCAAGCAGATAAAAAGTGTGGTGAAATTTGGTGGCTAAGCTAAATACCTAGGCTTCTCATTTGGGCACTGGTCCTGCTGACTGTAGGAGACATCCATGGATGAAACAGCAGCAATCCAGTGCATCAGAGAGGATGTGCGTATAAGAGACTATAGCAGCAAAATATGTCAGTCTCTGTGACAGGAATCACATTGAGGAGATGAATCATTTGCATTGAGAAAATAGGTCACTGCAGTGTATTTTGATCAAAAATCTCATAGTTTGTAGAACAAAGTCTGCACACAGTTTCCAGTGAGTTCAGTCAAAAAGGAAGACCTTCTTCCCCCATTAACCTAGAAAATGCACTTTGGTATTCACAGCAAGGAGCTGTCTCTAGGAAGAAAATTCATTTTTCAGAGGCAAAATACCTGTTTATTTCTTGTGTACCAATTCACCACATATAATTTTAAGCTTGCTTCCAGAGCTCAAGAGACATAATTTTTTTAGTGTCTTGTGCCTGCCTAAAAGATGAATTGTATTTTTTGGATCTGGTGATCTGTGGTAGGAAAGCAATCATCTATATGACGTGTGAAGAAATATTCAGATCAGTGGGTGTATAATTAAACAGCATCAATAATACTTGTCCTCTCTTTTATCTTCTTAAGATTAGGTGGCTTTTCCTTCTTCTGACTGCAAAAATATTTTGAATGCACACGTGTATAGCCAAGAAGAAATTTAAGCCAGAATCTCATAGCTGAATTGTTCAGCTATGCTCTACCCCTAGTGAAAATAGTGAAAGTTGTGTGCGAAGTCTTGGCCAGGTCTTGCAAAACATTTACCACACAGCTAAACCATGGGACATTCACCCACCAGGTTATATTTTCTGCAGTTTCTACTAGCTTGGACGAAGCTGGAATGAGAGAGCAGGAGGTATGAGATACCAATAAATGTCAGTTAATGTTATCCAGTGAGCCAGCTACTTCCAGACTGTGCCAGTGCTCATTCAAACACGGTCAGATGATCTATACTATTGACAGGTACTTGTGGTAGGAACAGCAAGATCTTTTGAGGAAGAGACAGCTGGAGTAGGCGATGCTTGTATGCAGATGGCTGGGTAAGCATTTAGGCTGGGGAACACTGAGCCATATTTTCAAATCCCTTTGTAGGAGCTGTGCTTTCATCTGACAATTTCAGAGAAAACAAACTCTCAGCAATGTGATGAGGAGCATTCCCCAGAAGAACAATAAATTCCTACTACTCTTGGTAAATCATACCAAGGATCAAAGTCATGGAAAAAGTTTTATTCCATAAAATTGGTTAAGAACCCTTTTTCCATGGACATAAAGGTCCAGATTCTGGATCCAAGTTCCCTGTTAAATGTTGATCAAGAGAATGCTTCCAAATGATTTTTAGAGGTCCTTTGTCATTCCACACTTTATATGCTGCTCCCAGAACCACTCTCTGGGCAGCACAGCCAGGTGCCACTCATTTATTCTCGAGGACTTGAAGCAGAGGCCAGTGTGAATATGTCATAGGAGCATCACAATCACTTGAAACTATTAACGAGCATTTGCCTGGCTCCATAGGTCCCTTAATATGGGTGCAGTTACCCACAGGCTAATTGAAGTCACCTCAGGGCTGTGAAGTGCTGGCCTAAGTTCTCTTCTATACACCAAGGTAAACATATGCTGGACTGAGATCCTTGCCCACAACACAGAGGGGTTTCATTGCATTGTTATCTTGTCTTGTTTGTCCCTACCTGTGCCTGCTGCATCTGGTTGTAAATCAAGATGTTAACCTTTATGGGATAAAAAATTTATTTCTATTTTGTGGTCATAAGAAACCTGGTGTGGAAACTCTGTTCCGTATATGGCTTTGCATAATAATATGACATATGCTCTTAAATATTTGGATTAATTTGATTCCTCTTCTGGGAGCCAGGTCAAGCCTGTGTCATTACAGTTTCCATTTTCACAGATTCTTAAAATAGTGCTTTATTTTCTTCACTGCTTGAATTCAGTTTATAAAAATGTAAAGGATTTGCTGACTTGGTTTGAAGTAAGATGGACAGATGGAGAAAAGAAAGCAAAATTAATGGATTCTAGTTTACCTTTCTATTCTAATGCTTGATGTTGTTCCCCAAGTGTTTTATGTGACATTATTAAGAAAAAAGTTATATGACAGTTTAAAGTGAAATATGCAACAATTTTTCATTTAAATATTGAAAAACAGAGAAAGGCTTGCTATAAAAAGGAAACTGCAGTCCCAAGTCTGATACATTTTTAAGTTCAAAACCCAACTATTTCCCCACACAAATTTTTGATGCAGTAGTGTTGTCACCTACCACAGTATATAACCAGAGCCTGAGAAGCTCTCTGTAGCTGGCTGTTTATATTCTTCAGGGTATGTCTGCAATGGAGTTCAAAGGGATGTCCTCAGTTCATGTAGTCATACTTAAGTTGATTTTAAACAAACTAGGTGAAACTTAGAGAGTAGTATAAATTACCTGGGTACATGACAAATTTAGATACCCTGTTCTGAGCTACTGTTGGGAAGCTACTGTCAGCATCTGATCATAATGCAGAGGTAGAGAAATTTTCCTTGCAAAGGACTGAATTGGCTTTCCAAACAAGTTTTATGCACCATAAAATAGTATATATCTTAAAATCATGAGGCCACAGATTATATGAAGTGAAGTCACAGGCTTTATTTAGTTCCCACCTGGAAAGTCCCCTCTGGAAAGTTTCCTTCTTAAAAAATCCCTTCTTGCTAAAAGCTAGACTCAAGGTTTGTATAAATGTTATAGACCAGTGTCAACAGCTCATCAAAAGACAAAGGCTAAAAGGAAAAAAACCCACATAGAATTGATATATACCAATAATATCCCTGATTTCAACTTTGTTAACGAGGTCAAGAACTGAATCCAGGTATGCTGAACCTTACACTTGCCATATGTGTATGCAGGAAGGGAATGTAATGATAACCAGGCATCATTTATCAAGAATGTTTTGTGAATGGAATTTGAGATAAGTACTCCAAAGTATAATTCTTGTGCACTGAAAAGAAACACAAGTTATCCAGCTACGGAACAGACACAGCACAACTGAAGAAAGTTTGTAATTAAAGATCAGGAGCCAAAGTTGTATCTCAGCCTCCTAAAGATTCATTGGGTTATCTTGACAAGTTGCAGTTGTAAAACTCTGATGGTGCAAATGCACGACTGTCCATGAACACGCACAGAGGGCATTTCTGAAATGCATCACAGTGTCTGTGGAATGCGACTGTTACCCAGTCAGTCTCCACATGCTTTCCCAGAGCAGATATGTATCTGCACCTGTTTGCCTTCCCTGTTCGTTCCCACCACTGCTTCAAAGGGTCTTGGCCCTTGCAAGTGACTGCCTGTTTGCTGTACAGCCTGTGTACTCATGCAACTTCCAGAGGGTTCTGTGGCACAGAGCTACCGGCTGCTGTCTCGCACGTGGCTGGATGGCTTGGGATGCAAAAGCAGGTTGTGTCCTCACGGAGACATGGACACTGCCATGTGGGGATGGGTTTCACCATGATAAGGAGCTTAATTACCACGCTAACTCGTCACTCTTATCAGCAGACTTTGTGATATTATTGTCTTATCTCTTTATTTGCTCACTCCTTTCACAGGTGAGCTCCCTTAGTGTGTATTTTGACTTGGTTCTCACAAACAGGAGTTATCCAGGATGAGAACATGCAACCTATGCAACGCAAATCCTGGGATGCTCCTTGCTTGACATGTAGCCTGACACTTCAGGAGGGAAAGAGCAAGTAAATATGTTAGAAGTGACAGAATCCCCAGGAAATGAAAATAAACTGTTGTTAGTTAGGCCACATGATAAGAGATAAAGTTGATCAAATTAAGTGATATGACATATTGACTGGTTTCTGGCAAAGTAGTACAATGTCACCCAAAAATCAACATACAGCTTCCAGGCAGGAATCTGAGCATCTCCTTGTAAGTATAGGGATAATCTTCAGTATAGGCATGGCCTTTACTTCCTAAGCTTAATAATGTGGCTTTCATAAGGAATGCCTTTTTAGGAGAACTAACAGGTTTTTGTTAAAACATGTCAATGTTGATGAAATTTGTTTATGAAAAAAAATTCAGAAAAAAATATTTTAAAGTCTATATCCCTTTTAAGTCTTTCATTTAGAGATTGATTGCTACTTCAAACTTAAAAGTTATGAAATTTTACCTACCAAAGAGTGAAGTTAAACAAAATACTTTTGGCTTATGCTTAGGTCAAATGACCAGTAGTGAAACATTTTCAAAATTTCATTTTGTGAAATAATAGTTCTAAATTACGGTTTTCCAGCCCTCATTTTAACTTTTTTAGCTGCCAATATTTCTTTTTAAGGAAATACATTTCTATGGTGAACATTACTATTGATTAATAGTATTAACTTTTCTTCATTTTGGGTCCAAGGTGTAGATGTATGTGGCTGAAGCAACAGAATTTGTTTCTTTACCTAGATTCTGAGTACTAAAGGATCTTTCTGCTACTCTTGCATTGCCTGAAAGTTCTCTTGCTTCAACTTTTCATCAACATGCCTTACTTTAATGCTTTATGTCATCTGCTGCTGCCTTAGTAGGACAAAGCAGGCAGGGAAAAGGGGAGAACCAGCCAATCACTTCTTTTGTTCGTGATCTGTCCCAAGCCAACAACAATCCAACTTCCTCTTTGCTCCTTCCCCCTATTGCCTCCCCAGCAAACTCCTGGCCTCTGCTCCGATAAGGTGCTATGAGGAGGGACTGACAAAGGTGAACAACAAGTTACCGGGAGGAGGAAGAGGAGGAGGAGGAAGGCACCTCAAAAAAGTATAAAGCATTCCCAAGATTGAATTTATGATGGTGGGCAGAGTTAGCCTATGTCTTCTAGGGTCTCCTAGCCACCTCCTGCCAGCCATATCTCCACCTCCACTCCCAACAGCATTGTAGCCATACTTCCACTCAAAACTCCCTGAATTTTCTTTGAGGCTTTGTGGAAAGGTCATGGACTCCTGCCCTGAGCTGAGGTGATGAGAAAAATGGTTTTTACAAGTGTTTAACATGTAGGTGACTGAGTGGTGTGAGAATGGAAATTTTGCAAGATGTGTATTGCTGAAATTGAAAGCAACTGTTCATAAAGACCTGTTCTGTCTACAAAAAAAATGTATACCATGAAAGAATACAGGAGCAGTCATAATGCTCTATCATAGCCTATTTAAAGTTGCTAGCATACATATACATATGCACGGCATGTGTATGTATGCATAGAAGTGCATATCATCAGAAGCTACTTCTCAGTTGTGCCTATCAAAATGGTGTCTGTGGTGGAAGCGAACCATCTGCTTCACAGCACTTCTATTTTTAAGCTCTGCAGAACGGCAGTTTAACACATGCAATGTCACTTCAGTCCTTCTTCCCCCAGATGAACTCCAATATGTCACTGGGTTGTCCCATCAGCTCTACATTGTCTCGGTAAACAGAAACCCTATCTCCCTGCAGTCTGAGTCAGCAGCTGTACTGGAGCAGGACCTATCTTTAAAACTTACAGAATGTGTAACTTGATGTTGAAAAAACCACAGGAGGGTATTTGCCACCTGACTCTGGAATGGACAGTGGCCCTTTAATAGGAGTTTCTACAAGTCTGTCTTCACATTCACAGGTGAAACTTCAGTAGCAATTGCTTGACTTTTCCAAGGCTGGAGGAAACCCCTCCACTTTAAACTCTTTTTCTGGGAGCTCCTGACTCTGAACTTCTTACCTGCCTGCATGCTATTTTGGGACAGATATGCCATGTGCTTATCAGTTTTGCATATCAGATACGTAATTTGCAGATCATATTTACTTTCAATTTTGGATGTAGACCTAAATCTCCTTCAGGTACCAAGGAAATAAATACATAAATTCAAATCTGATTGAAAAGCTCTGTGATGTAAAATAAAAAAACTAACAGGAGCATGAGCAGACCTACAGAAGCATTATGAAACAACATGTTAACCTACAGCTACTTGCATTCTGCATACCATTAGAACTTCTGCACACATTTTAGTGCCCTCCTGCCAGCTCGGCTCATGTGAATTCCCTTCTAGCATTATCATTAAATGTACTCAAGAAATAGCTCACAGATAATGATTCTTGTTGACACCATGGGAGGGCAAAAATGGTTGTGCTGGAAACTGCGACAAGTATTTTCCAGTTGTGGGATGCATAATGAGTTTACCTGGGTGGACAGGTTCCTTTCTCCTGTTGCATTTTGATGGAAAAGATGAGTTTCATGCTAGCTTTCACCACAAATCCTGGTGGAATGGAAATAGAGTTAATGAGATCACACAAATTTCTCATGGCTGATGATATGGCTTTATTGACATTACTCTATCTCTATTCATAAGAAGGTGGCATAGGTTTATCAGTATTCTTTCTCTTTCACTGCTTGAAGGGTTAAGGCCACTTATACCAACAAGTGACTTCTCCGGAAAGGAAACAACACAATACTTTGTCGCAAGTTACATTGTGTGGGAGACTAGGCAAAATGGAATTAGCAATGTTCTCCACATCAACAGCGCACAGCATGATCTTGTTAAAGAATTATACTGCCTCATAATCCTCAAACAAATAACATTATGCTATAATGGATTGTTTTTTACTTCCTAAGCAGAAGATGGTAGGTTTGTTTTTCCTATTAAACTTAATTTTCATTTCAGGCACAAGATAAATGATACATTGATGTATTTACTTATCCTTTTCTTGAAGTTTACAGCTGGGAAGAGGAAACTTATTTTGTGAATCTCTTGGTGTAAACAAAGCTTACGCTCCTGATTCATAATTTATCATTTTTTTTCTTTTCTGCTACTTTGAATCTGAATTTGATGGAAGAAACTGTTGGTTAATCAAATGCACTTGCTGTTTGTGATAGCAAACAAGAATGAATTGTTAAATAGACCATTTATTTAATCTTGCTTTCACAAATGGGAAAAAAAATATTCCTAAGTCAAAATAATCATGACTAAAAACTCCCTGCTTCTTGCTTTTGGTCTGCTGCAGCTCGCTGTCAACAAGATTGACTGGGAAAGGGCATCCTGATTGAAGCTTAGTCCCTTATCCTGCAGATCCTCTCCTTAACTTATAATTGATAATAACAATGTGAGCATAGTATCAGGTCAATTCAAATTTTTTATTTTTTTTTTCTTATTCTGTGTTTCAATCTCTAAATTAAATATTCCTAAATAAACATTAGAGATATAGCTTTCAAAAAAAATTGAAATAAAGCATTCTATCTTTAAAAGAAAAGGAACATTTTTTAATAAAAAATTATTGGACAGATGTTAACACGTATTTCTAAATAATGTTGGTCTACTTGAGAATATATTATTTAGATGTAAAATTAAAAGTCTGAAAAACATTATGCCAAGTACTTCAAAATCTTTAGACACTTTTGGCCCTTGGCTATTAGCCACTAATAACTACTTTTCTGCATTGGATTGAGAAGGAAGCAATCTCCCTGCAAATTAAAAAGCCTTAAAGGCAAATACAAATATATTCTATATAGCTCATTCTATTCCTGAATTTCCTGGGCTTATTCCATCTTGTTGCCACACTCCTGTTTCTTTTTTGCCATTACACTGTTTCCTGCCAAATTGAAAAGAAATTAATAATTGTATAGTAGCAAGGATCTTGTCATGCTCATTTTTCTTTTTGTGGTCATGTTTTCTTCATGGTAGCTCAGTAAAATATGACCTCCCCAAACACTGCCATCAACAGCTAGTTTGAAACAAAGCTTAGCCTCTAAAAACACTAAACGTAACCAAAAATCTCAGTACGTCCACAAAATTTGAAAGATGGTTATATCTTCCCTGACGGATCCCACTTTGACTTTAGTGAATTACAATATGTGTACCAAGGGCATGTCACACAGTTTCATGTTGCTTTTATCTTCCCACCCAGTGTCAAGGTAGTATAGTCCATTACAATAGACTATACTATTATTCTTTCCTGAGAAGTGATGAAGAAAGTGGCCCACTGTGACCAGGAAGGACCATTGTACTTCAAATAAACCAAGGCGTTGGTGAATTTAGCTCTTCCTCTTAGACTCTTCTGCTGAAGACTATAAACTTCACAGGGAATTTTAGAATTATGGTGTTTCCCAGAAGGATGCCACCTTCACGCTCGCTTCTAAGTGGCTTCTAGATGTCAGCAATGCTTAGAACAGCATGAAGGTTGGTGAAATCAAAGTCAGCATAGAATTGCATTACTGTCCTAGTGTTTCTTCCTACTGATCCAAGTGACCATTTCCTACTGTTCTCTGCAAGGTTAGACCCAATGAAAGACCTGATTGCATGAACCTTGGACACGTAAGCAACTAGTATTTTAGTAGTCAGGCCTAGATGTCCCAGACCCAGTTAAAGGCACTGAGGTTCTGGACTGAATGCAGAAGTCAAGGTAGGCATCTCAGAATGAAGTTCAGCCTAAGATGCAATTTGCTTACAACTAGCAAATAAAAAAAGCTGATCCCTCCTCAGAAACTTAGCTCCTCATTTGGAGATGCAGAAAGTCACGACTGTCTCTTCCTATTACATCTTTTCTAGAGTGTAGGCACAAGGACAGCTGGTCTTTCAAAGAACAGGGGAGGAACCGTTCTTAGAAAGAGATATAGCTCATGGACACAGTGCTCTTTTTCAAGTGGTAGTTTCAGGGTGGGAGCACTCATTCTGGACTGGGAGATATCAACCGAGTCTACACCACAAAGCAAAGCAGGGCATGGGACTGTTATCTGTCTCTGAGACCAACTTGCACAGACTGATCCTGTCCATGCAACACACCACTTGGCTCTGCATCTCTCTTTGGCCAGCAGTGGTCTCCTAAAGCCCTATATGGAATCTTTTCTTTTGAAGTTTAATTTTTTTCCCATTGGAAGAACCTGAATAAATGGGGGACTGGTGATGCAACCCATTAGAGAGCAGTGCCTTTATAGCATGAGACCGAGGATGTGGCCAAATGTGGTCTTGTCTAAAATGCGTAGAAGCTATGCTAACAGGCAAGCAGTGAGGATGACTAGCAGTGCCATTCTTGAGTTTGTGTTGTGTGAGTATGAGCCCAGATTGGTATTCTAAGACTTCCTACATTTCCTTTCTTCCAGGACAGTCTCAGCCATGAACAAAAGCTGAGGGATGATAGTCTCCACCTCTTAGTTGGGAGTGCGGAACTTAGTGAGAGTTAAGAGTGCAAGGCTGGCTGGATCTAAGCATTTACCCTGGAGGAAGGGTGCCTGTCTCTGCCCCTCCAGTGGGCTCAGGTACCTTACAGTGAACTGCCCTGGGTAGAATGCAGAACTGCCTGCCTGAGGACAGAATTGGGCTTATATCTGTTAACGCATCTCGTATCACTTGGCAGACTTTTTGAAAAAAGGAGTAGGGAGCCTGCCTGTGTGTGCATGTGTATGAGCATGTGTGTATGTTGGAGGGGCTTTCAACAAGGTGCTGCTTATGTATGCATTTTCTGAGGAGCTTAATTATGTCAATATGGGTATGTTTGAAGCCCATTTACTGGGTTGACACTCCCCTACCCCTCCGTAAAAATTTAGCCAAAATAATGACTAGTAGTTACATTCTAGCAATGCTTCAGGGAGCGTTAGTGACTGAGCTGGGACAGTCTGTACATGCACAGAGAAGAGCCCTTGGCACCCCAGAACTTTAAAAGTCAAAAGTCTTCTAGGGTGAGAAGGTGAATGATTTTTTTATTATTATTTTACCCTCAGTTTTATCTCTGATCTTATCCATGTCTCCTTTTAGATGTATTTCTGACTTGCCCTGATATCTGCATGTTGGTGACTTAACAGGGTAGCCTTAGGTCTAAAAGCCATCCAAAAGGAAAATTATTTTCCCCACTGATCAGGTATAGAATGTGGAACTAGTTTTTTCAGTTCCCTGCTTTAATTAATGCCTACTGCACCTTTTCTGGGAGTGGTGTGGTTTAGGATAATTAGAAGACTGACCTTTGTATATGGACCCCTCTGACTCCTTTCCACTGCAGATTAATTCTGTTATGTCAATATTTATGTTATAATCTTGGGAATCTCTGTATTTATGTTTGGGAACTTATCCAGAGTTTGATTGTCTGAGAGAAAATAGCCTGTTTTATGTATGTAAAAGCTTTTTTAGGTCAGGCAGAAAAGAAGTAGGTCAAATTTTATATCCTCAAATTTTGATCTGAGGGACGGGAAAACAAAAATGAAAAGGCATCATGTGACTTAATGCTTATGCTTTGAGACTTTTTTTCTACTAGGGTTACTTTGAGGACACACACAAATCTGTATACGCAGATACCAGGGCAGTGACTAATAAACAACTCAGTTACGTGAAATGGGGCACATCAAGTTAATTAACAGATGTATGAGCCAGGTACTAATTTATTCTCACTTCCCTTTGTTTGTCTTGGAACTGCAGTGCAGGAGGGGACAGTAAAAGGCAGAAAAATAAGTTTGTCATATATGCAGCTGATATTGTGTGGAGTTGTTATCTGCACACGGAAATATACTCTGTTCATCTCATCATTAATATATCTTATCAGTCCTTGGTCAAGCAGTATATCTGCTCTCATTTTTATAAATGTTCAATTACAGTTTTAATTCAATTAACTTAAAGCTTTAATGACAAATTGTGCAGATGAAACCTTTCAGATCCTTTTCCCGTTATGTGTTACAGCTTCTGAAATAGGATTGTGCAGTGACATGATGTAAGCTTTTTAACAGCAGCAACAGAGGCAATAACGTCCTGGACCTTTAAGTGCCAGGTGTCTGTAAAATAGCTCTTCTCTGGGGAGTTGAAAGGAATGCAAAGGGAAGTGTTAACTGGTTTGGCTGGCAGCCTAACCTGCAGTGGCTTTGCCTGTACTGTGGGAAAACTTACTGCAGTGTCACAGCCCTGTTACTATCAATTAGTGTCAATATGCACAAAGAACACCAATATAAGCCCAATGTTCTGGAAATATAACAAGCAAAATGGTGTTTTGAAGCAAAACTGAACTTCCACTTTGTATGTGAAAGAGGATCCAGGAAAGGGAAAACAAAAGCAGATTAGTCATGCATCTAAATTTAGGATTTATTCCATATATGCTACTGTTTCAGATAGGTCATGGAAACTAATGAAGTCAGTGTTATGAGATGAAAGGAATCCCATTGTGTCCTGATATGAACTCATGGAAGCCTGATAGGAGGATTTGGCAAGGAACGTGTAGGACATTTTTTTATCATCCGATGGCTCCTATCATGCTGTCAGCTGAGTAAATAAAATTGGCCCACTTCTCAGGACTCCCCTCCAGTATGTTCTACTATCAGAGACCTGCCTTGATTTTCTGACTCCACTTGAAGGCTGCACATGATTCTCCCCGGAGGAAAAAGAGGATCTCTTGACCAGGAGAGGTGTTGCCCTGCAGGCATCATATAGACCTTCTCAAAGACGTGAAGGATAGCACATGGCACGCAAGACGCCGGTCTGCAGTGCAGGCATCCTACTCATTGCTGGTCACAAAGATTACAAATATGGACTGTTAACCATTGGTCATTCATTTATCTTTGTAATGTCTCTTCTGCATTTCTCTGTGCTGTGCAGTTCTGCAGTGGTGCAGTAAAAGAAGTAAGCATAACAACCTAAAGAAATGGAACTTGCAACTTTCTAATTTACATTTGACACAGCTAACTGGTTCCCATGAGTAACAGGGACAACACTGACATGTCCTTACTGTCAGTGTGTACTCGCTGAGACCAGAACAGAGCTTGCAAATTGGAGCACAGTCGGTTAATATTGTTATTAGTCACTGAGATCAGTTTTCTAGCATCTAAGTTCATCAACCTGACTGTAATGTTATTTTAATGTTTTTTCAAAACCTTTGCCCTAAGGACATATTTCTTAGGTGTTCAGTGTGTGCAAATCAGAATCAATCTATTATTAATAATAATTTTGTAGTCCTGCTTGGAAAATAATAGTGTTGATAGTGAATTTTATCATTGTTTTCCTCTTCATTGTTCTAGATTATACACAGTTCAGTGAACACCTGCTGTGCTCTCACCCTCTTAGAAAGGGGTAATGGGTGCAACTCCTGGCTAGTGGTAAAAATAATGCAGTATTGTGCACAATTACCTGAGTCAGCTCTAAACAATCCATCTTGGATACTGGGAGAAACCCAAGTTAATGAAGAGTTCTGACTCGGTTAAAATTATGGCTCATAAAACTGCTGGCACCTGAGTGAATTCATTTAGAGCCATCATCACCATGGCTCTAACACACTGCATTGCACCATCTAGACAAACTTTGAGGCCCAGAGACTTCAGTCATTGCTGGGCAGCAAAGCTAAAGGTTTTGAGAAAAGGGTGTTTGAGGTTAGCTCTTTGGCTAAGTGTCCAAAACCAGTGTGATAGTCCCTGATGAATAGTTCGGCTGCATGATGTGCTGACAGTGCAAACTGGTGAGGACCCTTTCCAAGGGTGATGAAGCTATTGTGTTTGGTACATCTACCCTGGAAAGCAATAAAAGAAACCCTGGATGACTCAGCCAGAATTACTTCAGTTGCAATACGATTCCCTTTGCAACCCTCACTCTCTTCAGTTTACTTGCATCTTTGGCAGAAAATGCACCTTTGAACAATGATTATGCAAGAGCAAGACTGAAAGAGCAGTTCAGAAAAGTCACCCACTAGTAAGACCTAAATATCTTTTATAGAAGTATTGCCCTAATCTGAATATAGCCATAGTAATTACCTATAAACAAACAGCTGTTTTTCATTCAGAAATTCTGCTACATAAAGAAAATAAATATAATAAAGTGAGAAAGCATTTTCACTCAAGGGTAAACCACACCATCTTTAGTAAAAATAATGTATTTGAAGGAACAAAAAGAAGAGGCACTGACCTACTCAAACTCATGTCTTTGTTTCCACTACCTGGTAAAATACCTTCATCCTTTCATGGTATTTTTCAAGTAGTGTTTGATCTTCAATCCCCAGCTTTTAGCATCTGAGATGTAGACCAGAATTCTTGCTTGTCTGTCTGCTTACATAGCCTTCAACATATTTCTTTTCTAAAAAGAGGACCTGAGCTTCTTCTAGCTTCTCTAGATTTTATTAATTCTCCTTCTGCTATGCCATTAGGTTTCACAAAAAAGCAATACAAAACTGCCACCTCAAATTGTGAAATGGTATCCTATGTACTCAAAGGTTTGTGCATGTGCACGACTGGCTTATTCTGTGGATTAAACTTTATTCATACTTGTAGCCAGAGAGTTTATTTTGTTTAAAATAAGATTCCCTGAATCTTGTAAGCCAGTACAAATTTGAACCCTAATGTGTATCTGGTTTTGACATGGCTTTTTGTTTTTAAGAAACAGACAGCATTCCAGCACCATTATTTCCCTTACCATGGAGGTGGGGAAAAAACAGTAACTCTCTTTCTCAGAGATAATAGATGAAATAAATTTTCCTTGCTAAGGCAAGTTTCAGGTTACGTAGGACTTCAAACTTTTCAGCATGAAGGTAAACGAAGGGTCCTCATAC
Organism: Rhynochetos jubatus; assembly: GCA_027574665.1. Classification (NCBI taxonomy): domain Eukaryota; kingdom Metazoa; phylum Chordata; class Aves; order Eurypygiformes; family Rhynochetidae; genus Rhynochetos; species Rhynochetos jubatus. The sequence continues at coordinate 20,081,043 of CM050652.1, forward strand.
ATGGACTTGTGTCCATATGTGTCCATTGTGTTAGAGCTCAGCTATTTGGGTTGCTTTTTTTCCTTTTTTTAGAAATGTAAGCACGAGGGTTTTACTGTAGGCAAAACAATAATAACTATTATCCAGTGGAGTACTTCACAGATGTAACATTTAAACAGATTGGCAATCATACTATTTTCCTTACTGCAGTGGGTTTGCATTAGACAAAAATAATCTGCCCTTATGCCTATTTGTAAATATTTTTGTAAAATACTATTAAATATTTTTAAGAGTGCTATTTAAACTTTTTTACTGATTAAGGTTTCTTCCTGCCCAATTTGGAGGTCTGAATATTCTGTTTTGTATGACTCTTCTGCCTGTCTCACACTGGTATACGGAACATGACTGCACAGCAAGATGAAGCCTTAGATTCAGCAGCACAAAAGCCTACATAACCAGGCCAGAATAGTTCTAGACATAATCAATATAACTGAGCTAGAAAACACTGTGAAAGATCACTCAGACTGTTTTCCTACCAAAGAGAGGATCAGCTCTGCCTATGGTACTTCTGACAGTTTGTCTGATTTATTTTGAAAAGCCTTGAAAATGGAGATTTCATGATCATCTCATACAATCTATTTCAGTGTTTCATTATTTTTATTGTTAAGAAGCTGTTCCTGACACCTTAAATGAAGTTCCCTTGTTGAAATTTAAAACTATTATGTTTGGTCATAACAGCATGTACATGGAACTTGTTGTCTGGGCTGGCAGACTGTAAAGTATTTGAAGACTACTAATAGATTTTCCCTCTTTCCTTATCTAGGCTAAATAGCCCTAGTTCTTTCAATTTTTCATCCAAATCCATGTTTTCTAATCAATTACTCATTCTTGTTGCTCTCCTCCTGATGGTCTTCAGATGCCCTACCACTCTCTTGAAGTGCTTTGTCCCGTCCTGGACAGAAGACTCTAAGCAAGACCTTACCAGTGCTAACCTTCCCTCATCTTAGAGGTCACACTCATGTTTTTCTGGTTTTGTTTTCCTACAGCTTGACTGCTGATTCAGGTTCAGGTGGTAACTCAATACAATTTCTACCACCTCTTGTAATGAACAAGTTATTTATCCCTTCCTGCCTTATCTAAATTATTCTTTTCAACAGTACAACTTCAGTCTTGTTCTTACAGGGATGCCATTTTTTTCTCCAGTTCATTTCTGAAAATAATCAAAAGCATTTGAAATTCTGGTCCTATCTTCAAAAGTGCTTTCAGGCCTTTCCTATCTGATTTTGTCTGAAAATCTAATAAATATGCTCTTTTTTCTGTCATTCAGGATTTCGTAATGAAAATGTCAAGTATCAAGCCCAAGACAAACATCCAATAAGCTTCATTAAATACATCCTTGTATTTAAAGGTGAACTTGAGCTTGAGAGAACAATCTCTGATAATTTGTAAATTGAGCCAATTTACTTCTCTCCACCCTGAAACAAGAAGACAATGAGTAATCAAAATATGATTCAGGCACAACTTGGGTTTTCATGTTCTTCTGAAGCACTGTGATCTACACGAGATGTGTAATGGAGCCCCGTGTAAGTCTTTTCACGGACGAAGCAAATCGTACACCTTGGGGTATCTAGTAGAACTTATGATACAGTGACAAGGAAGATGAACAAATCCACACTAAAAAATTAAATGAAAGAACATGAAGGATATCACAAGGTCCCTTGAGTGTGTACAAGGAGAAGCTTTCTGAATAAAATTTGGAGCAATCCTAACTGCAGACTGGGGTTAAAATAAAAATATATACTGAATGTTGGACAGAGGTCAGAGACATTCGGTAAATCAGAAGGCCTGAAAAGTGAGCTGTGAAGGTGACTATGGTGTTCTCTTCCACAAGACAAAAGGATTCACTTAGTTTTAGCCTAAGGAAGAAAAGGTTTAACAGTGAGGATATGTCTGAGCAACAGAACTTGACAAAAAACTGGACAGATAGAAGTCACAGTTTGATAGGAAGACTGGAGAGATGTCTTCACAGATGCTGGAAAAGACAGCAGTGTCAGTTACCAACACTCAAGGAGTGATTATCCAGTGAAGTGGTCTACCTGCATAAAATTATTTATTTTGTGAATAAAAAAGAAAAGATAAAGTAATAAGTAGTTTAATCCTTCTGAAACTTGATCCAGACCCACTAAAATCAAAGGAAAAGCTACATTACCTTCATGTGCTTTGGAGTAAATTCCTTAGAGTGTGTCACTGAAACATTACAGGATAAATTAATCCCTGGTGTAATTTTATTAAAGTAAATTGAATTTATCCTAAGAGTCTGTTATGACAAATATACGTTCATTCATTCATTTGCTTGTTCTTCCTTTCATTCATTCGAATGGGATCTGAGTGTGCTGTAAACAGTGTTCTTACTGGAAAAAGACAGGAAACGTGCACTGTGAAGAAGAACATTTGTTAACAAGAAATACAGTTTCAAAAAGTTTTTGTTCCAGCACATATTTTTAAATACCTTTATCATTATGAAACTTGAAAAAAAAAAAGCCACAAAAAAATCCCCTATACACCATCACGAGGACACTCCTCATATTCCATTAGATTTGTGGTTCCTATCTGATGAAAACAGCACTGGGCTGGAACAAACAATGCGTCAAGGATGATTATGTAACATGAGATGAAGAAATATTTCTCAACCCAGTGCCAGGAAAGCTACAGGCAATTCTGGAAGTCACATGCTTTCTGGTGGGATTTTTTTTGCATTTCTGTTTTTGTATCTTGTACAAAAGGGTAGCCCTATTTCGGAAGTCAAGTTGCAGGAGGAAACAGCCAATAGAGAGGATTTTTTCTGTGTTTGTGAATTCCGGTTGAACCACAACGAGCACATTCTTCCTTTTCTCTTTTGTGTGTGTGTTTGGAGTTTTGTTCTTGTAGTAGTGAAAGTTAAACGGATAGAAAGGGATCAATGGGGACATTGTTGAACTGACCTCTGGTGACCATCTGAAAACAAATGAGGTCCAGTAATGGACACTACCCTAGCTAGCCATATCTGCAGGGTATGATATCTATTTTCAGATGAATGATTATATACCCGATTCCATACTGTTATATTTTGCTCATGGTGTCATTAAAGACTAAATTCCAGTGAGAGACTAAACACTCTATCCTAAGAAAATAGCAGATAAATGTCTGGGGGGAAGCCAAAACAAAACAAAGCAAAACAAAACAAAGCAAAACAAAACAAATTAAGGATTTTACACAGTAGCATATAATATGTCAGAAAAGCAGTTGTAAAATGATAATTAGAGCTATAAAAAATTTAAATATAATTGAAAATAGATTGCTGTGAGTGCTGTAGCAGTTTCAGTTGTCCCAAGCTGGCAACAACATGTCTGCATGAGGAAGCCAGGCCCTGAACAAATCCTAAACCTCAGTGCAAAATTCAATCAGTCCATGAATGGGTTGGTTACAAGAGGCTGCAAGAACCATCACACTAAGCACTTTTGTTTAACCCCATAGTCTGGAGCTAGTCCCAAGCTTCTGCTATGTAAGACATTGTTGAAATATGGAGTAAAAGCTATGAAAATTGCTTTCAAAATGAGGATCTTTTATACTAGGATACATTCACGATTTCCAAATTTTGCACTAGTGTCACTAAATTCAGTCTGTGAAAGACAACTAAGTTGCCTCAAAATATTGTCCTATGTCATTTGAGATTTCAGCATTTACATAGTCAGTGACAGCTGGATGTGGCCCAGGACCTATGAGAGACAATCTTCTTTCAGAGTGGCAAGTGGTGGACAGATCAGATAGATAGCCTGATGCAAGAGGAGGAACAATGTATGTTCATGCTCTGTTAGCTGAATCCCACCCTATGGATATAATTCAGATCCCAAAGAAAAACACCTAGATACCTATATAAGTATCTAGATACACAAGATGTGACCTGGACACCTATATTTGGTTAATCACTCCTAAATTTCCATTGTAAGTAGTAAACAAATCTCAGTTATTTACAGGGAGAGTTTAGACACATATTTAATGCCCACACAACTCAATCTTAGTGCCTTGATCTAAGAGGTAAATCTCACGTCAAGGTCCAGTGTTTCTTAGGTTAGATCATATCTTAGACACCAAAACATCAAATTCTTATAGAAGTGACTAACTATTGTGTTGAAACCAGAGTTACAGTGAGTGAAAACTTCACGTCAGTACTTGAAACAAAGCTATTTTTGTCTATTTCTTGGGAACAACTTAGGTGCTCCAAAATATTAAGTGTCGACTATTTAAAATTTGCACCTTAACCCAGATTCATTTGCCAAGTAGGTAAAAGAGATTAATCAGTTGGAGGATTTTGTTTTGTGTTGTGGAATTGAAAAGAAATTGTCTAATCATGTGAATCACTGGTAGTATCTAGCAAAAGCCTTTACTCACTCCTGTGGGTAAGTCAGGTGATCAGGGCAAACAAAGGCTGCTAAGGGACAGGCAGAGGAGGAGCTTCTAGTCTCCTGAATCTGGAATCTACTATGGGTACTATAGTGTTTTGTCTCCTTATTTTCCATAATGTGACTTTCAGAAAAGGAGAGAGCACAATAGAGAAGTAACCTCTCCTTCCCCCACCCCCAGTAAAATTAAAAAAAAGAAAAATATGGGACTGTTTTTTTAGAGAACATCTTTCCTTTCATTGTTCTATGTTCTCTTCTCTGGAATGATCATGGGTGGTGAAAACAAAACAGAAAATTTAAATGATCCTTTTATATTCTTCTATTGAACTCTAAACCAGATGGTGGTTTTGTTTCAGATTATAATCTGTAAAAGGAGTGGTAAGTTTTTTATAGAAAATCCCCGGTAGTTTCCTCCCACTTTTACTTCTTCCTCTTTTTGTTAACTATCCTTTATTTATCATTAATGAGGAAACAGATATCCAGAGAGATATGTGCTGTCTTTTATCACTTTAAATTCAAATTTACAGGGCCACAGCCTGGCTCCAATCCCACAGACTATCCAAAAAGTATTATTCAAATATATTATGTATCTTTCTATTTTGCAAACCGTTGAAACAGCTTTTATATTTTGTTTTCATCCAGTGGCTCATGGAAAGGTGGCCACCACACAGAGAGACTTTCTTAACTTCACAGATATCTTGAAAATATCTGACAGTGACAACAAAAAGAAAAATTGAACAAATTTCCAGAAGGATGAGTTAAACATTCTTGATGGAGGGATGTATTAAGATTTTTTTATTTTTTTTAGATCTAAATCTGAGCATATTCATGTTCTGAGGACTTCAAGACTACAAACTCTGTCCCAAAAATCAGACAAAACAGGTCAGTTTCTTCTTTCAGTTATACTGTTATACAGGACCTCTGTATAGAATTCAGTAAATTTACAGGTAGATGTAAACTGAGAGAGAATCTCTATCATAGAATATTATAATGCTAGATTAAATGTTCTTAGCATATTTTGAGTGCCTATGCATATTAGCAAATATTTATTTAATGTTTTCTTTTAATATCCTTTTCAAATGTACCATTTTGTACTTGATATAATAAACTAAGTTTCAGCAATGATGTAAAGCACTCATACCTCCCTAACAGAAACAAAACCTCTAGAAAATCTTCAAAAAGAATGCCTTCTTTTTTTTGAGCCTTGTGGTATTTTAGCCAGCAATGAACTGCTTTTCTGGGAATCAAAAAAAAAGAAAGAAAGTATAGACTAAATTTTTGCCGTATATTTGTTACCCCTGGTACCTTTCGCACGAAAGGTGATTCAGATGAGTAGCTTGCCTAAAAGGCATCACAGTGGAGTTCTGAAAGTCTGGCTACACTATGCTCTGACCACAGCCTATAAACTTATGGTTTCTGCCAGTTAAAGTTATAGGTGATTTTTAACAAGTTGTTAATGACTATTAGTTTTGCTGCTACTTCATCACATATTCAGATAATTTGAAATGCTCTAAATAAATATTAAGGTGTATTACCCTGTGTCTTCAGGAAAATCTACTGAGAGGAACTAGCAGATAGTAAACAAAAATGTTACTGTTATTTATGTGCTGGTATAGAGTCCAGTTCAGTGATGTTGTAGGGATTTTATGTATACTTGGGGGAAAAGTCTTGTTTCCTACTCTCAGTAGTTCAGGCTAACCGAAGTGAGAAATCCTCATTTCACAGAGAGGAAACAACACATTTGCTGAAAAAACTCTTCACTGAAGCAGCTATTAAGCCCAGACCACATTCCATAGGTGAGGTAAAAGACCTCAACAACAGTCATCATCCAACTAGAAAAAAATCAGTGTGCTGCCACAGAACACTTTCAGCATAATGACAATGAGTGTGACCTGGTATCTCCTTTGAAGATAAGTACATGAAATTGTTGCTTATATTCTTAATGGTGGCATTAGGGAATTCTTCTGTGGAAACTGCAGGATGTGTCAGGTAGAAAATATATGTGAGTCTGCTGTACCTTTGCCTATGTATTTTCTTACTGCATACCATTTTATCCCTTTCAGAGAGAGTATTCCAGACTTGCAACAGACTAACATTGTTCTCCTGTACCACTTTTATTTAATGTGCAATATAGACAAGTGTTTCCTCTTCTGGACCCAAATACGGAGTTCCCCCAGAATACCCTGGCCTGAAGCCCAGGATGAACAAGATTCAAATGAAAGTCAATAAACATAATGATTTCATCACTGTAATTTCCTGAGTACGAGGTATGGCCTATATTTTCTGAAAGATCACTTAGATTTCAGGTTTCAGAGTCAAGTACTCTTCAGTGCTTGCTACCTAGTGGAATTTCCAACCTAGTATTAGGTTCCCAGGTGAGTGAAGAGAATTCAACACCTGAAAAGCTAGTGGTCTGGAAAGGGTTTTTATTTTAACCGTTATTTGAATAGTGTGCTTGCCTCACTCTCACAGTGAGGAAAAACATTCATCACAACTTTTCATTATGTCTTCCATATTTAGATGAATAAGAAATATAAAAGTACATGCAGTGTCAAAAGTTACATTGTATACCTGGAATTCCACTTTAAGGTCTACTTTTATTTACTCACAGTTCTAAATAAATCAATGGAATATTATTTTCTATAAGTGAGCATATATCTCTGACTGCTTGTGAATCTTAAGTTCTAAGTACCATCCTTAAGTGTTTCATATTTTTTGTGAAAAAAATGAAATCCCACTATGATTTATATTTTTTTGTTTCTGAAACATGCCAATATATCAAAACCAGAGAGATACTGAAAACCTTCTTTTCCAACTCCTCTATTGATCACAGAGAAGCAGATAAAATGGATAGTTCAGACTTCTCCCTAAGGAAGTACAGATGCATTCAAAATCTCTCACTCCAGCTACTAGTTTGTTATTCCAGAATGAAGTCAGAAAATGGACTGAATTTATTTGCCCTTTCAAGGACATGTTCCTGCACACAGCATGATCTGTGACCTGTAGTAAATCAATCATGCATAACTGTGAACTATAGTACTACTTTTGTATGCTGCCTCCCTCGAATTAAACAGCAGTACGGTTTGTCTCAGGAAAGATTGTGCATCAACCAGAAGTTGCTATCCTTTTTTCTTTTAGCTAGAAACTGCCACGTCCCTGCCCCCAAACCGTAAATTATAGTACTGTATTTTCCTAGGTAAAGTACACCTTTGCCTTATTTTCTCCTTAGCCTTTTTTTTCCTGGTTAATCTTCCTATATTACTGCATGTCTTATGAAACAGAAAGCACATGCTGGCAATTGAATGAAGCAGATCTGGAGGCTGGGCTGGACAGAATGAATAGGGAATAATTAGGATAAAACAGATCCTGATCTGCTCCATCTTGAACTTGCACCAGCCAGAAGTAATACTGAAAGAAGGATGCAGGAAACCAGAAGGGGAGGAGCAGAGTGAACATGTTATTAAAGAGTGTTTTGATCCTTGCATACATGGAACAAAATTATATTTGTGCAGATACGTGTATTTTTTACAATGTTCTTTTTAAGTGCACTACCTTCCAACATGAACATTCATTTAATAATTGTTCATTCTCTATGGACTTGAACAATGATACACTCCACTTCAAATCTCCAAAGCATGTCACAAACACTATTCCGCAACTTCTAAAGACAGTGGGGGAAAAAAAGATAAAAATGTATCTAAAAGTTGTTGAGGAACTGAATTTGGGAAAAGAATATAAAGTGAAGCTTTATCTAGGAATCTCAACAGATTCAAATGTCAGGCACATTCTTCACAAGTATTGCTTGCATGTTTGAAGGCTATTACAGTCAAAATAGGACACTGAAATCTTGTTCTTATTTATATGGTACTGGAGTATACGAACCCTGAATGTATTAGCTCAAGGCCAACAAAGCTCTCAGTGGTTTATGTTTGAAATTGATCTATGTACACAAGAAAAAGTTTATTTCTTCTGTGAAAACACAAGAGAGGTTTCTCAGAGGGCTTCGTACGACCAGGGCACTCTAGGCCACCATGGCATCATCTGTAAATGCCTGCACTGCAGATGCCTGCTTTAGTGCACAACGTGTACTTTTGCATGAGCATTTTTGCAAAAATGAAACTTTTGCTCAGTTCCAAAGGCCGCTATGAAGAATTCTCTGAAAAAAGTGGAATAAGACAGTGGAGTCTGGTGGGTGGATGTGAACACACACAATGATAATATAGGGAACAATAATGAACAAGATGGGGTGGATTTAACTCAGTTGCATTTCTACCTCAGCATCTATGAAAAAAAGCAACCACAGTTATCACAACTTTTTGTAGTCCTGTGGCGTGAGACGGAGGTCTGACTTTGGCAGTGCCAGACCCCAGGTTAAAGGGCTCCTTTTTTTTTCCATGTGCCCTCCCACTGCAACAGTGGCAGCAGCATTTCAGACGTTTTCCAGGCTGTTTCTGTTTTCATGCTGGCAAAGTTATTATCAGCTTCTAAGGATCATGCATAAGAAACAGATGTGCCCGCCTCTCACACTGGTCCAGGGCCCTGAGCTGCCTGTTCCCTTTACTTGGGCAGTGCTTGGTGCTTGAGTAGCTCTTCCCCTAATCCCCCATGAAAAATAGAGATATCAAATGACTGTCCCTGCAACTGTAGGTTGTCCTCTGGGTTATGCTGAATAGGGTAAAATTCATCTTGGCACAGGAAAACATTGCACACCTAAACAGAGCTGCAAGACTGAAGAGGTGACAAGCAGACATGAGGTGAGGTATTATGGCAAGGGTCGGAAAATTTTGATTCATACCCAGAGAAATGAACCGTAGAAAGGTTTGCGAATATAGAGAAGAGGGGATAAATGCCTTCTCCTTTTCATTTTCTCCAGCACTAGAGGATGAGAGACAAGTAGCGTTGGAAGATGGGATGGTTAAAGGGGAAAAGTTATTCCTTCAAACTCAGCTCTACAACTAGCATCAGGCTCAAAACCTGTGAGAGTGCTTGTTTTTCTAGGTATCATCATCTTGCTGGCAGGTGAAGGGCAGTCAGAGCTGCCACGTGTCACAAATAGTACATGGCACCTGAGCATCTGTCATGCCTCCTCACATCCCAGGTAGAAGGTCACTCGCTGTACTCCCAGGGAGCACTATTTGTCTCACAGGAACATGCCGCAGGCCGAAAGTCAAGCAATCACAGGCTCCAGACTCAGTTGACTGCTGTTAATAATTCCTTGTAGTTCACAACCTTTGTAACCAGCCCAGGCTTTGTTTCCCTAAGCAACTCAGCAGGCAGCTCAGGAGATGTGCAAAAACAGAGATAAAACGAATATATTATTAAACAAATAGCCACAGGCTTAGGAAATGTAGACCTTTCAAGCTTTAAAGAGTACATGTTCAGGTTTGCATTGCGATTCAGGACCTCATGCACTATGGGCTGGAGTGGCAGGTGGACAGAGCACAGCATGCTGGAATCCCTCCAGCGTCACCCAGAGCTCAGCACCAACCAATTGAGCTCAGAAAAAAGCAGCCACATATCCAGTGTGGCTTCTCAGAATAACAAGATCCACACAAGTGAAAGCAATCCTGAGAAGATCCCCTCAGCCCTCAGTAAAACTGAGAAAATGATCTGGGACCCACTGAGCTAGTGAAAGAAGATCAGATCTTTTGGGATTCATCTTAAAAGATACCATGATGCTCTTTTCTTCAGAGGTTATCATCTCCCGTGGGAAAAAAGCCATAATCAACAAAAAACAAGTTTTGTTTGTTGACCATCGGGTCAGCCTGATTGCACTCTCTGCTCGTTTTCAGTGGAGTGTGCTGTAGCTCTAGCCACTGAGCAATAGAAAAGAATGAATGTATTAATTGCTAAGCTGTATTAAGAGTTTAAGTAAATGATAAGTTTGGAATTTCCTTTAATGGCTTATTTACTATACTTACAGTAATGTTTTGAACTATGTACTGAACTTTTAGAGCCGTCATAAGACTTTTCTTACTTTGCCTGGAGACACACAACATGGCAGCCTACTGCAATGAGCTGTTTTGCTCTGCGGTGTTGGGGATTTATTCTCTCTCACTCAGATCAGCACAGACTGGATTGCACTTACAGAACAATTTTGTTTTCAGTAAGCAAGAAAGAAAATTTCAGTTAGAAAACAAATTCAGGTTTTCTAGGGTGAGGTGAATTTTACAGTATGAAATCTTCTTAAAACCAATGAAATGCTTAATTTTCCTGTGCCTTAAAAGGAACAAAGATGAATTATAAGATCTGCAGTGAGTTGCAATAGCAGATGTAGAGTGGCACCTGTGTGGCAAGGTGTACAGAAAGCTGATATGTTTAGAAAATATGGACAAGCTTTTACACATTAGAACACCTCTTTGGTCAGAAGAACTTTCTGGAGTTTTTTATACACTGAGATGTGTTTGCTGAACTCTGACACAGAAGATACCATACAGAGAAATTTCTGTGACAAATATTGCAGTCTGACAAGAATTATATAGGAAACATCATTGGCTCAGTGGACTATCCAGTGGGATTTTGACTATGCCAGGGATGGGGCAATGCCCATGTGATAGCATTTTTTAGCTCTAAATATTAGCTTTGCCCCAGTGTAACTTGTATTTTTGCATGACGATCTATAGGTTTGGGGTTTCAGGAGAGGTTACAGAAGGGCTTTAGTCAAATAGTAATGCAAAGGTGGCACAGCAGCTTAAGCAATAACAGTTCATTAACTAGCTGGAGTCACCCTGCTACTCTGACCTCTTTGGTAACCAAACAACTCTGGATAGTTTGAAAGCCTCACTGTACAGGCACACTCACACAAACTAAGTTGCCCCAAATTGTATAATGCAAGTGTGCTAAGTCATGTTAAACCTTCAGCTCTGTGGGTGGGTATCATACACGGTACCAAGCAACTATAATTTAATAATGATAGAAATATTAAATCATCCTAATACACTACCTAATTTGACTTTAAAATTAAAGTAACTAGAGAAAATAGAAGTCTCAAAAGAAAAAAAGCTCAGCAGAAGGAACCATTTTTTTTTTTTATAAACCCTTATTTCTTCCACAAACTCCAAGCTGTTTCATTAAAATAAGGTCTGTTTCATTAAAAAAGACCTGCTGATTAGCTAGGCTAAGTGTCATCTAACATAGCTTTAAATGTCTGCAAAATGGACATTTTAGTCTGAGCTAGTAATTTTAGCTTTTCCTTGTAGTCAGAAGCTAGCAACAAGGTGATTCATGTGACCTGTCTTTCAGTCTCTATCTGAACATGAGATGAATCTGTCTCTGTCTGTTTCTCCTCATTGACTATAAAGAGAGTTAAGGGTGAATAGTTCAGGCTTAGATGTTTAAGTTTTAGATGTGTAAGTTATTGTAGACTAAATCTTATTCTTCTTCTATCTTCCTGGCAATATTATTTCTTTCATTACATTTTCTTCTGTATTCACCCCGTCTCATCAGTAAAATTTCCTCAGCCTATCTTGGGAATTGATTCTGCAGCAGGGCAAATCAGAAGTCACGTAGCTTACCTTGATAGTGATATCAAATTGCTTCCACAGATTATCTCAGAAGCAAATGTCTTAAAACATTCAGCCATCACTGACTTTCCCTGGTTCTCTCCTTTCCTGATCTTTTCTTTCTTTGTGAGTCTCCTTTTCTATGTAAGTGTTGTATAATAGGACCTCAGTTTAAATTATCAATCCATGCATGTAATGACTTGAAAAATAGCAACAAAGGTTTCAGTAGTGCAATAAATACAGTAAATATTTTTTATTTTTTCTCACCTGACTCCTTGAGCTTGTTCTAGGGATAAAGAGGAGCTCAGTTCTTTTGCTTGTTGAATCTTTGAGTTTCGTATTTTGTTTGAACAAGATGCCTAACTGTGGTTACTTTGGAAGCATTAAACCAGCAGAAAATATGAGCAAGAGAGCATGCATAGCAAATGGTTTATTTTCACACGATCAATGGTGATCTAGAAAATCATTGCTAGTGACATTTGTCGGAAAAATTCTCACTAACACCACTTCAACACAGAACACTACAGAGCAGGCAACTTCATCAAACGTATCTTTCCCTCCGTTGGTATGTAAACGCTTAATGTAAATAGCATTCTTCAATTTTACTGCATTTGCTTTTTGGCAATTATGATAATTTATTACATATGAAACATATTGTATTTATTATATGTGTGTCCTGTATAACTTGTCACATTTCTGTACAGCACGTGTCACTGTCAGGTTTGTTAATGACACAGTGGTTGCGGTGTTGTTCTCAGTTGGGTTGTCATAACCTGTCTGAGCTCTACAAAAAGACTGGCTAATACAGGTTCTCATTGGGAAAAGAAACAGAAAGAAAGATCAAAACAAAAACCAAACTGCAACAACAGAAAATTATGACTATCATTCCAAAATTACTTATAAAACATCAGAAACACCAGAAATCCATATGAAAATATTGTGTTATCTGCAGAGAAATTTTGCTGGATTTTTTGTTCTGCTTCTATTCCACTTAGCCCAGTTCTCAACAGAAACTACTACAAACCTTAAACAGGATCCCACAAAATTTGGTTTTTGGATGTTTTAACCTAGAAAGCAAATATAATGCAGGATCATTTGAAGTCTATATAAAAACTGCTGGGAAAACGGCAGGTAGCGGAGGAATCTCACAAGGACTGCAATGCTCTCTGTTATAGTCCCACTGCCTCCAGTACTGGACACAGGATGATGGTTCTGCTTCACAGCAAATTTTGAGGTTTGGAATTTGCTGGTTTGAAACGAAATATTTGGAACACAGTCTTAAAATGTAGTTGCACCAAAACATAGGTCAAAGGCTTTTTATTCAGAAATCTCACTGGAAACATCTGCAAAATCTGTACAGCTACATTAATGATTCGGCTTAAATAAAACAACACCTTTCAAGAAAAATACATTTTGTCAAAAACTGCCTGACCAACTCTGCCCTGTGTTTAGAGAGGCCATTTAAAAATAGGTTTAAAGGCCTTTTCAGAATTGCAAATTAGGGGAAATCTATTTACTTGAGAAGTGTAGGTCCATAAATAATGTTGAACTTCTATCTTCATCTAGCAACGACTGGTATTTCTGACAAGTTGCAATTACTTTTCAAGGACAAAAGCTGCATGTGACTTTTCAGGGCAAACCCTCCAATTCCTGCTCAGAACTCAGAAACCTTTCTGTTACTGACCTCTGCTACAGAGCTATCTGCCTTTCTTTTTCTTTTTTTTCAGGTACCTGAACTTTTGCAGAAAAAATAACAATCCTAACAAACAAGAAATGTACTACAAGCATAATATCTTATAGATCTGCCTGTAAAGCCTCTCTGCTGTAAGTTTCTGTCTCTGCTGTTTACTTGTAGTGTCCCTGTTCTCCTCTGCCTACTAGCATCTGTGATAATTACTTTCTTGTGTTATGTATCCATAAAAATTCTCCTCTGGACAACATTATTGTATTTTTACATGTCTGAAGTCTGTCTTGCTCACAGTTGGAGCATTAATAATAACAGAGAGGACTTGACATACTCTCAAGAATGTCAGGATTTCAAACTGTCTTGTAGAGAAATAGGACTTTTCTCTGGGGCAGGTGTACAAAGAGTAAAAAAAGTAAAAATTTCCGATTTGAGTTAGTTTCGTTTGTGAGACCCCTGTTCTCAAAAAATGGATTGCAGAGTGAATGAAGTGGGATACACATTTCTGCCTCTGACAGTACTAACCATGCAGCTGGTTTATACAGTGTTAACTAGGTCAATTGAAAAAGACATGACAACAAAAAAACTACTAATATTGTAAATTTTTCATACTAAACCATTATCTCACAGTTTATCCTAGTTCAGAACAACAATATTATAGGTGGCTTTGCTAAATATAAGCAATCAGGAATCAAAGACACACTGCTAAGGAATTCTCTCTAATGTCTTTGGGTCAAAAATGAGAAGGTCATGTAAAAGTGAAGCTAAATTGTCCAATCTATGAACATTACATCAAGGTTTGAAGCCAGGTTTTTTAGCCACAATTAAACAAGATTGCATAGTTCTTTAAGTGAGAAAGTGCACAGTAAGTGCTTGTGAGAGAATCTGAAAGAGGCTGATTTTAAGATAATAATTTTAGTATGTTAAATAGTTCCATCTGAAAATAATTCCAAATTCAGAGGTGTTGAGGAAACTATCTTCTCAGCTAGTGCATATTTGAATTTAGGAAACTTAAAGCACTTTATGCCATGCTATTATCAGATCTTAGAAGTATTAAAAGTACAAAAAACCTTCAGATGACTTTTCCTTGCTAAATGGCTTCTTGTTCTGAGGTACCTGGAAGCAGGTCTGGTTTTTAGCTCATTATCTGTTCAGCCTTCTGTGAAAATCAGGAAGCAGTGGTGTTTTATGTGTTACAGTCTTCCTAGTAAAAATGCAAGCCACGAGGGAAGCATGGCTGACAGACATTTAAAATTCACTTTAGATGTGCCCTCCCAAGCAAATCCCAGGGGACAAGGCCTTACAGATACACAGCATACTAGCCAGCAGACTGCCATGGGATTGCTGGTACTTCAAGTCCATGGTGTGTGAGCACAAGAAATAGTGATCAATAATCCAGGCAGTGCCAATTTGGAATTGTTGAAAAGTCTCAAATATAAGGTACTTTGAATGTTTTGAACCTGACAAAGCGGAAATCCCCAAAACTTTGTTTTCTGGCAAATTTTCAATATATTCTAATTAGAGAAGATACATTGCTAGGTGATAACTCAAGAAATATTCAGGGATGGAGCACAGTGTTTGAACTGGATTGATTAATTTAAATGACAACACAGAAGTAATGAAAAAAAAATCTACTTTTTTTGACAGACAATTTCCTACCCTCAAGTCAATTTTATGTGCAGCTGACACATAAGATTTCAGAAGGAAGGTTTATGTGTGTTATTATAGGATGTAACTGTCTGAAAGAAAGAGGTATGTAAATGTAAAAAAAAAAATTCTATATTACAGGTAAGTGTACATGTCATATCTTTATTTGAGTCCAAGAACCTTTAAAAGCACTTTAGAGTGGTTAATATTTTGTCTCCACTGACCTGTGTTGAGCTTGCTCAAGATTTATGATCAAATATAGCGTTTTTCAGAATCAATAGTTTTCTGGTCAGAAAGGATTTCCTCAAGCATGTACAGCTAGAAGGCTGCCTGAAGATGCTGAACACTTTCCTGGTCTGCAGCAAAGGGCCATGGGGGATTTCATCATAAGGTGAATTACTTATGGGTGGATGGAGTTTTCAGGTCTTTTGAACAATTATTTTGGTCATCATTTTCTGTAACCAGGAAGGAACAGGAAATCAAAATATCTCTGTAAACTTATTCAACATTGGGTTCAAATTCCTATTACAAATTGTTGCAACTGTTTGCTTCAAGAAAGCGATGTTGATATACCTTAGCTGAGTATACACTGGTAGATGGGTTTTCTGTCTTCTTGCTCTCACTTTTCAGATACCATGTTGTTGAAAACCAGCATTTCTTATTATCTTTGGAATTTGTTGAGGGATTTACAATTTCCATTGAAATCTTTACTGCTAGTTTGTACCGCTATTTGCTTATTGCTGTTTGTTTGCCAAAAAGGGTTCATCCAGGTGTTGTTGGACCTACAGGGATCTGGTGCCCAGGGGGTCAGAGGGTAGCAGAGACAGCAGAAGTGAAACACTATGAGAACTGCCCTGTCCTCCAAATGCCAATTCTGACCACAAAGAAATGTGGCTGTGGTTGCCTCCTCCCACCAATGGACTCAAAGGGGAAATATGGTGTCTTTTCAGCCCTCACTCAAATGAAATGCTTTTCTAGTGTGACATTGACTGGGCCACTCCAGAGCATTAGCAGCAGCTATCTAATATATGCTTTCCGAGATGAATTTTAAAAGTTGTCAAGAACCTAGCTTCTCTTTAAATCATGGTGTATGTTAGTACTTTTTATAACATCTCATTCGTTTATATGAGTAGATACCTCTCTGTGGAATGGACACTATCTCCAAAGAATCCAAAGAGAAAGTTTTGGGGATCCAGTGCAGCTCTCCATACCGAAATAGCTGACATACTGAGATATTCCCCATGTTGAAATAGCTACCAGAAGGAAATAAGCTGTTAGGAGAAACAATAAAAGGGATAAGCAATGCATAAATCCAGAGAAAGAGATGGTAAATTGAAATCCAGGCAATAAGAAAAAAATATCACTTAATCATTTGATTAAATAAGGATTCAATGGGCAAATGAACTTATTGTTTCCTGAGATGATATAATATATACGTTGAGTAGGCCTCCTCAAAAGGTAACAAAACGCAGGCTCTGCATTTATGGATGCTAAACATGCTAATAACTGTCTGCTTTCCCAGACTCAGATTCTAATACATTTACAACGAGAAGTATTTCTCGAGCTCAGCCATTTTCAAAATGTACATCTAGAGGAAAGCAGTACAACATAAATGTCCACAAAAAGCATTAACAGAAAATTAAGACATGGGCATAGATTTAGTATTATCTGAATAAATATCCTGCCACAATCAGTAATCAGTGAGCCTTAGATATTCTGTCTCCTGCATCAGAAGCATCAGAAGCCAGAGGTAGAAAAAAATGGGTCCTCCATCAAATAACTCTTTGTGTTTGCCCTTGTCCCATGTTTGTACTCTGGCCCTTTTTTCTTCAGAATTCCTGACTTAATCACAACTCTTAACTGATTTATTCTAAAGCTCAACTGTATTTCCTTACAGAAGATAGTATTGTAGGACCATCCAAATTTAGTAGACAGATTTTTTTTATTCTATCTTGACTATACTAGATTAGATGCTGGACTGTCTTCTACTCATTACTACTGACTGCTTAGTTTTGAAAACATAGTCAACCTTCACATAATTGTTAGGAACTGTCATTGATTTCTTATTTTTATAAATACTTTCCCAGTTGCTTTTTGTTCAGTACTCAGCTGGTCATATACCTTCTCCATGAGCTGATTTGTTATGTATGAATGTATACTATAATTACTGCTTTAAACAAAGGAAGGATTTAATCTGCCCAATTTTTAATCATCTCATGTCTTTTTGGTTTTATTTGTCTTGCACACCCTGAATTCCCACTGCAGTCAAATCTGGGGTATAATGAATGAAAGATTTTCCCTTACTAATTATCTCTCAAACTGGCTCTTGTGCAATAAAACACAACAGGTCTACTCAGGATTAAAATTTACCAGAAAATTAATATTTTTCATTCTTCTCAGGTTTACCTATTTCTCTAATTGGCGCTTCTATAGATAGGTCTATGATGACGCATCATTTCACAATTCCTATATTTCTTTTTGTATGTGTTTTTATTTGTTGTTCAGTATGCTAATAAACCTTCCTCAGTACTTGCTTTCAGTGAAAAGCTTACTGTCTATAAGAAGAAAAAGAAAGAAGGATGGAGAGTCTCTTTTCCAAGACTGGGTATTGTTTCCCCCTCAGCGCTCTATTCTGTTTGCATGGGGAAGGTCAGGTTTTCCCCTCACCAGATGGTCATCTGCATCACGTGACATCTGCATCACATTTACAGGTGCAGGCTATATATGCACCAAGTATCCAGGTAGCTGCCAGTTATATATTAAAGCTTTGAGTGTTATTAATAACTTTAATTAACAACATGTGAAGCATGTACTCACATGCCATCTAGTTATGACCAGTTAGCTGAAACCCTTAGCTACGTTACAAACTAAGAACACCTGAGAGAATACACTGTGTCAAAGCATTTCTGATTTGTGAAAGAAACAACTTTCACAGAGCTATAATTAAATACTGGTGAGATATGTTTCCATCATCAACTAACAACTAGTCAACTGTCCATTTAACCAAAAAGATATCGATTTAAGTGACAGTTGTGCAGTTTGTTTATATGAACACTGGGCTTGTTCAAATGCAGGTTGAACTGAGCTCTTAAACTGTTTCATCTGAACAAGCATGAACAACTACTTTCCACTAATAGAGACAGCTGAGGCATTGTGAGGTTATTTTCCTTAAAGGAAAAACGATTAATGACATCACTAAAACAAATATTTTCTGGAATTTCTGACTGGAACTGTCTTTTATGTCCTATTGTATTCTCTTATGTAAAGACTTAGTAAAAGGTTTTCCCAAACCTTTAATGAGATAAATGAAACAAATCTGACATTTCTGTTACACAGATACCCAGAAATCTCTGAATTCCCCAATATATATCACCTTTCCTCCACTAAATTACTTGGACTGTGTTAAAAGCAAGTAATGAAGTAATTGAAGCAAATACACATGATAAGGTAGTGGAAATCCCCTTGTTGCTTAAAATACCTGATTGGGGAACTGAAATATTCTAGAGAAACTTGGGTGTTCCCTCTGTTGATACACATGATGGACTGCCCTTCCACAGTACATGAAAATGAGCAGTTGTTGATGTGAAGTCCTACAGGCATCTCAGACCTTTTCCTGGGAAGCATTGTGAGGAGGGGTCGGGGAGCCTGGGGATTTAATCTCTCTCCAGATTCTCATGTTGGGTCTTGCCAATGGGAAAAGGGCAATCTGTAAGCTGTTGGGTGGAGGATGTCTTCCCTGACCTTGTTCCTGCCCCTTCTGTGCTGATCCAGCTTCTCCAGGGAAAGTTAAGCTGGCGTTGTGCGACAGCTTTTGCCTGCATTTGTCCTGAGATTTGTCCTTTGCCCTAATTTCATACACTACTTTTCCCCAGAGAGCCATTCCTTAGTCTTTCTGGGCCTGATCCCAGAAGCACTGGGATGACACGAAATCATGGAAGAGAGTTGCACTAATTTTACTAGGCTTGGGAACAGGTCCTCTGGAAATCAGAGAGAACAAGACATAAAAATACCTTAATAATAAGATTAAAAAGCTATAGACAAAGTCCTAGCTTAGTAGTGTTATAACTTAACTTCATGTTTTCTTGAGTATTTCTAGCAACCAGTGAGATATTTCAGGAAACAGAAAGGTTTTTGATTAATTCACCGTAAGATCTTTTCAAAACCTTTGTGGAGTTATGTTTCTGTTTTCATGCTCCTAACAAGGATTTCAACAGAGAAAAAGTCTCTTTAGCACTAGGATGCACTAGGATCCAAGTATTATATGGTGTTTGTCTAATATTTTCCTTCCCCAGTCTTTGGGGTTTCACTCTTCCTGTGAGAAATGAGTAATTTGACTTCCTTTTTGTCATGAACTTACTAATATATCAAAAAGAAAAGAGGCTTCAAAGCAATCTCTTCACTAAGGTGGCTTGTGTTACAGTATATATAAATGAGTTTAGGTAACTAAAAAGTAAACAACACAACAATGATGTCCCAGTCTATTCTTCTCTCAAATATGCACACTCACACACAGAGATGTATATACACGTATTTTATATGTATTTTTTTCAAATTTGTATCAAAAATAGTTTTATCCTTTGTAGACCACTTATATGACTTTTCTGTGTATGAACATCTCACTGAAGGTAAACCGATCTGTAGATTTACTTCTTGCTGTGGTTGTCCCTCTCTGGCCCAAGGAAGCTGTGGCCCAGACATGTTTGTGCCTCTGTCTCAACACTGCTACTTTACTATGTTTACACATGTGCCATGTGAGGCACTCGTAGGTAACATCTCCTACAAGTCCCACTGTGTACACAGTAGGGACTTCTCATATTCATGTGTTTCTCATATTTATATTCAAATGGTTCATAGAATCATAGAATCACAGAATCGTTTGGGTTGGAAGGGACCTCAAAGACCATCTAGTTCCAACCCCTTTGCCATGGGCAGAGACACCTTCCACTACACCAGGTTGCTCAAAGCCTCATCCAGCCTGGCCTTGAACACTTCCAAGGATGAGGCATCCACAGCTTCTCTGGGCAACCTGTTCCAGTGCCTCATCACCCTCTTCATGAAGAATTTCTTCCTGATAACCAATCTAAATCTACCTTCTTGCAGGTTGAAGCCATTACCTTTTGTCCTGTCACTACCTGGCCTTGTGGAACATCCCCCTCCAACATCCTTGTTGGCCCCTTCAGGTATGGGAAGGCTGCTGTAACCTCTCCCTAGAGTCTTTTCTTCTCCAGGGTGAATAAGCCCAACTCTCTCAGCCTGTCCCCATAGCAGAGGTGTTCCAGCCCTCTGATCATCTTCGTGACCTCTGGACTTGCTCCAACCAGTCAATATCCTTCTTATGTTGGGGGCCCCAGAGCTGGATGCAGTACTCCAGGTAGGGTCTCATGAGAGCAGAGTAGAGGGGGAGAATCACCTCACTCGACCTGCTGGCCACACTTCTCCTGATACAGCCCAGGATACGGTTGGCTTTCTAGGCTGCCAGCACACACTGCCGGCTCATGTCCAGCTTCTCATCCATCAAGTCCTTCTCCTCAGGGCTGTTCTCAGTCCCTTCATCCCCAGCCTTTTGGGCATAAAAGGAATAAACTTACTGAAACTGTGCTGGTCCACTCAGTAGCAAAACTTATCTCTGTATTCAGAGCCATTTATTATTGAATGGTTATAGCTTTTAGCTCAGGCTTTATCAAGAAAGCAATATTGAATTAGATAAAGACCTAGAACTTTGAGAGGGAAACCCCCCTGAACTATTCGGATCCTGTGGCTGGCCTAAATTCTGCTTCAGAGGCTGAACACTACTGTGAACTTAATCATATTTGAAAGTGGTATGGAGACCTGGTTAGCTGAGAGAACAGATCTGTCAAAGAAGCAGGATTTTGTCAGAGTGTGCAGATTCTCCCATCAAAATAAAATACAATTTTGAATTAAAAGTGGGGAGTGGGAACCTGATGGTAGAGTTTCTGGTCAGCCTGGGAAGACCTACTCCAGAACTGTGCTTGTTGGTACTTGTCTGGTCAGCAAGAGAGGGAGAAAACACAGGCTTGAATGTGTATTTCTTGCACCCTAGATAAGTACCCTTACTATAGACACATTTTCCCCACCCCTGATGAAAAGCTTTGAAATGTTTTGATTTCATAAGGATATGAAAATGAAATATTCTTGTAATCTCAAAGTATTTCATAGGTCAGACAGTTAATTCCCTGCTTAGCCTTGTCACGCTTATATCTTAGTCAAGATCTAATAATGTAATTCATCCAGAAATAATACACATAGGAAGAACCAGCAAGCACCATCAGTAAAATGGTAAACAAGCTAACTGCCCTGTCAAGTGATCAGTATATTTTTATACTGAATAGCATATAAATAAACCCCAGATTACCTATGCAATGCTTATATACCATTTATTGTCTTCAATATGAAGCATTTTGTAAGCAGGAAGCTTCAATTCAGGATGTCATTTAAGCACATGCTTAAGCTGTTCTTTTGAAAAGGGCTTAACTGAAACACTGGTTTAAGTGTTTTCCTAATTAGAGACTAATTGATTAAACCTCCTGACTTTCCTGTGAAGGGATATTTTTCAGATGGGAAAATGGAAGCCAGACGAGTTGTCTTGCCAAAGACTGCAGAGTGAGTTACAGACAGAGCAAAGATTTGAGCACCTATCACCTCTCCCCAGACAGTACTTTTTTCTTAAGATACATGCAGTGTTATTTCATGTATTTGTACTACGTTCACAGGCTAACTGGTAGAGCTGCATCACAGACTTTGAAGTCAGGAAGTGTGGTAGACTACAAGGATACAAGCTGACAACTTTTGAAACATTCTCTAATGTCTCTTTATGGGTCAGGACACAGCAGACTAAATGAGAACCTGGATACTGTTTTATTGACATCTTTTCTTTGCAATTCTCAGACCTTGTAAATCACTCAAAAAAAATTTCCCCATTTCTGCACATCAGACAAAGAGAAAGGGAGAAGCATTTTCTTTGACAGAGAAGGTCAAGGATGTTCTTCACTTTCATCTACAATTCTGGCAGCCAAGGGAAATCCAGATTCATGAACAAGGTAAATGATTCTTATGGTCGATTAATCTATTGCTTTAATTCCCTTCAGAGTGATTGCTGTGATCCCCAGGTGTTTTTATGCTGAGCAGGGACTGCCTGTCTTAGTCTTTGATGGCAGTCTGACAAATTCCTTATGGACAAGTGCTCACTATTGAACATGTTAGTGCACCAGCCACACAGCAAAATATTTGTGAGGTTAACTAAAAACCTACACATTACTGGTGTGTAAGGGCTAATGCCATAGTTCCATAGACAAAACGAGATCATTGTTGTAGCTGTGTGTGAAGAAAATTATACCTTAATGAAGTATTTTCTTCAAAATATTTTATTTCAAGCTACACTTCCATCTTTCACATCAGCAGCCTTTCTGAATCAAGCAGGAACTTCTGTAAAGAATTTATAGGCACGTTTATCAAAACCTAGCAACACCACAGTACTAATTTGAGATTCAGCACTTTACCAAATGTGATAGAAAGTAGCAGCAGGGGATGTTCCCAATTTGTGAATTAATTCAGTGCTCAGGGAAGTGAATGAGCCAAGAATAGCCTGGGCAGAGGGAGGTGTGTGGTTCCTCACCCAGCTTTCCCTCTTCTCCACAAGACAAGTCTTCTCAAAGTTGGACCTACGAATTTTGAGGGTTGGTTTCAGAAATGAATTATTTACTGAGCAAAAATATATTATGTGGAAAGTAGGGTCTTAAATAGTTAGCCTCAAAGGAATATTTGCTTTAATCAAACATATTTGACTAAAGAATATCCAGCAGAATATCTGTGGCCTAAAAATTCCTGAATCTGCCTTCTTAGACCGTTTAGACATCTTCCTTTTGATTTTGTGCTTTTCTCAACATTAGAGAGAGCAGACTAATCTTTTCCACTCACTCACACAGATTTTGGCTCTGTTGTCTCCCAGCTGCTCCCCATACCTCCTACTTCACCTTTGTACTGCTGTAACATTTGTGTTCAGCTTTTTCTTACATTCGTACATGTCTTCTTCCAAGTCCCCTTCTTTCAAAGAACACCTCTCTCCCACTGGTTTTATATTTTATCTTAAATCCTCTTTTAAATCTTTCCCTGACTGTTTCTTTATATAGATATACTAAATAGTTGCAAGTAGTAACAACATTTAAACAAAAGCAGCTTTTTAAAATGATATCTCTTATTTGAGATTGACATGAGGGCTGTTTGAACACATTCTTCATCAGGTCTGACTAAGGTTTGTTGCCTTTCATTTTTATCCTGTTCTCTTTCTGGTCTGTTTCTTTCTTTCTGCTTATTCTTACTTCAGCTCTGAAACAGATGAAAACACAGATTTAACCCATACACATAAAAAAAAAAAAGTATTTTTCCCTTGAAAACATCTCTATTTATGCAGATATTTAGCTGCTATTGAATCACAGATAGTAACCACAGAGTGACCATGTGCTTTGCTTTCTTCCCACGAGTCCTGTTAATCTGACCCTCAGCTTGCATTAACTGATACGGTTTTGTTGACTCAAAGGCAATACGCCAATTTACCACAGCTGTAATATTGCCAGGTGATGTCACCTTTTTTGGTTGTGTTCCTTGCATTCTCTACTAAGCATATCGCATCAACAAATTCACAAAATGAATTATCACACAATGAAGCAGCATGGCAATAGATCTATTTCACACCAGTGCACTGAAGTGTGGTTCTTCTACTGTGTAAATGGGGGGAACATGTTTGTCACTCACAAATAGAGAAAAACTCTTGTGCTGATGGAATAGTTATACAAGAGTAATTCAGGGCTGACAAATCTATCAAGAAAGAGGCACTGAGAAGTTCCGCTCAGCAGCAGTGTATGTAAATGCACATGTATTTGTTCTGTTGGATCACTAACTCGTTTGCTTTCTTGAAATTGTACATAGAATGTGTTTAAATTCTTATGCAGGAATCCAAATTCGTACCTTTAATTTTCCTCACCTTCTTAGCTCTGCTTCCCTGCCTCTAATAAGTAATATATGAGAAGTTTTACGTCACTTAACTTCAGCCTTCTAAAAGTTAAGCTTCTCTTCTCAGGTAGTTGGTCACATCCCCTCCAAGACTGATGGGAAGGGTTTCATTCTGCTCAAATGTACTCAGCTCTCCATATACATTTCCATAGTTTACCTACAAAAGCAAGGTAAGTTTACACACTGAAATTATAAATAGCTGAAACTGTGTGAGAACAATCTCATTATTTGTGGCTGGATCTTATATAGCACAGCAAGGCTGTAGTTATAGTAGATAGGCAAGTATTTTAAGTATAAAAAGAAGACATCACGAAGCAGAGCTAGGATTATTAAGCACTCCACAGATGTCTAGTAACACACTTTTATGGGTACAGACATGTTACTATATACACACCTAAAAAACACAGGAATTATTACAACCCATCTATTAAACATTTCATTGAATTACTCTTTCATTTTTCTCACATGACTTTAGTTTAATGTTTTCTCTTTCCAAGTGAATGGAGGACAGCCTCATCGCAAACACTTCATGACCCTACTCAAATCCCATGAAAAAATGGAATTTATTTGTAGCTCCATGGGTCGTAGAAAACACAGCCTGAGATCAGGGAGTTGAAACTGATTGACAGTGGTTGATTTTTTATTCTCTGCCTGAATCCAAACTTCTGTATTTCTACTTTTTAATGTAATGGACCAGATGAAATTTGTTGGTTTGTTTCATTTCATACAGTATTTTCAGTACTTTACAAATATACTAGTCATAATAAGGGACATGCATACTTGCAAAGAGAATGGGTTAAGTCAGGTTTAAATACTCAATGGTTTATATGTACACAGGATTCATTTCCACTATAGTCTGAAGCCAGTTTTCAACACTAGGCTGTGAAAAGGCACATATTTCCTTATTCCTGTAAATCCAGTCAGATAGATACAACAGTGGCACTTTTGAAAAAAGGAGAACATCAGTCTACATTAGACACTCAGCAAATTATATAAAGTAATCCCACTATTCCACGGTACATTTGTACTCTGTCATCAAACCCAACACGTTAGCATGTATCTCAAACCTTACCCAACATCAGCCAAAATAGTGTTCATGCAAAAGAGTCCAAATGTTATGTCAAAATGACACAGAATCTCCTCCCCATTAATATTTGCTCCTCTACCCGCATTACAGATGAGAAGGCTCGAGCTGTTGCGTCCCCGGTTGCTGCCAACTTCTGGCGCTGCACACCTCCTCTGACTTGGGCCCCTATTTCAGGATGTGCTCCGCAGTACCATTGGCAAAGCCTCGCTAAACCCCTCTTCTGCTCAAATCCCTTTTTGTTCCTATATGGAGGTGCAAGCAGCAGACTGTCTTACACAAGGTACGAGCAGCAGTGCCAAGGATATCAGGGGACATGCAACGAAATAACTGGCATTTCCTGAAAAGGAAGAATACAGTATGTTTCTGTGGAATTATTATTATACAAGGTAACCTAAGCCTACAATCTTCTAGAAATTAAGAAAACTTGAACAAACCCTGTATCTGGCCTCAGTATATATTCTTTGTTTTAAAAGCTACAGTTGACAATATAGTGCACATATATAGTCAGAGAGTAAAAGAAAATAAGTAAATTAAAAGGCCTGCTCTTCTGTAGTTGCATTTTTTCTCCTGTGGGTATTTGTGCCCCATTTAGTCATTGCAGAGGTATGAATAAAGCAGTAGCATTTAAACTTATTTTTCACATGCAGACAAAAAAGAATTAATTTCCAGCTCCTTTAAATGAGACATAAACTAAGGGAAATCTAGAAAAACACAACTTTAACCAATAAAATAAGTGATCTGACAAATATAATTGGCTACAGAGCAACATAAAATATCTTTGAATCATTTTGAATAAAAGCAAGCGCAAATTTATTGCTTATGATCTAGTACTTTTATCCAGAACCAGTAGTAATTAAAACAGTGTTCACATCTTGTGTGTGATACAGAATCAGTACAGATGAGGAAGTTAGCCATATAGGTGGGCATATACTTTGAGGGAAGCTTTCATTACACAAAATACTTTCATTCATACAAACAATGTCATTACACAAAGAGATATCACTTATTATCAAAGTCTTTGAGCCCAACCTTGTTCCTCCTGAAACTACTGTTGATGTCAATGGAGACAAGATGTGACTCTGTATTTTTGAAAACTCAAAGCAGACCTTCTGTCATGGGTGTTTTCTGTGTGCAGTAACACACAATAGGAAAAAATCTGCCCTACTTACTCTTCACCTGTGTGTGCATCTCAAGATAAACACAGTCCTGGCTGAGCGTGTGTGATGCATTTGATGTTAGGGATGCTGGATGGATAAGGAAAATTACTGACAAGTCCTTAAAAAATAAGATTTGTCACATTGTATTTTAAACTTAAAAACCCCCTCTATTCAGAAATACAGTTCATCCTCATTTTTAAGGCTGCTAATATTTACCCAACAGCAAGTGGAAACAAGGAATGATGTAAAACATAGATGATCACAGAACAAGAACATTTGCTGTTAATTATCTTGGCTGGATCTGATGTGATGAACTTATGAGAATCAGGGCTGTTTCTATTAGTATTTTGAGAAATATCTCAGGTCTGATTCAGTCATAATGGACTCACTTCTTCAAGCTCAAAATAGACATATTGTCTCTGAGTGCATCTCATTTGCATGTGACACAAGTCCTTAACTCAAGATGTTCTTTATTTTCCTTCTCCTTCTTTTCTTAGAAAAATGGAAAATGTTTCCATGAAGCTAGTGAACTGAAGGACCTAATTGCAATGAATCAGGCATAAATGCATTTAAAGTGCATGTCTCATCTCTGGCTTGACGTGCAGCACTTAAAGAAGATTGCTGTTCTGCATTTCTTGGTAAAATATTCTGCCATCCTACTTCTGCCCGGCATGACCCTCAGCATCAGCAGTGTGTTCTGTAATACAGAGAAAGCAGGACAGCTGAAGTTACTGAGAAGGAAGGATTCAGCTGAAGAAGCTGAATGAACTTCTGCATGCTTCTTCAGGAGAATCAGGCTGTGAATAGGCATTAGGAAGGTATTACATCGGGCAGCTTGGGGCACTTTTAGCTTTTGCTGTTTGCGGTGTGCCAGGAAGCAGCTGGGACTGCTTTTCACAGATGCTATAGCCCAATAATATCTTTTGCATTGGCCATCCTGCCAGTATCTTGTACCCTTGAGGCTTGTCTGCGCTTAAAAGGGGTAGCTGTACCGTTAGAGCTACGCAATCCTTCCTCCCTCTGGTGTGGAAACAGCTTATACGAGAGCAGTTCCTCTGCCAGTATCATTCTCAGGATAAGCTGCGCAGACAAAGGAGCACTTTACTTGTTTAATGGTTTTTGGGTTTTTTGGTTTTCTTTTTTTCTTTTTTTGCATGGTTAGGTCACTTAAAGCTGTGAGATTTCTCTACTCCTAATAGACTTAGTTATGCCTGTAAAGATCCAAAATGCAGGTCTGCCTTGGGTGCGTAATAAAATGGCTAATTCAGCAACAGCAAGAAAGTTCAGTGGGCCCTTTTTATTCTGCTTAATGCCTAACATTTTTCAAAGAAAATACCATATTATATTAACAAGGACTCCCAGAGATATTCCCAAATGGGTTATTCCTTAATTTTATGCAGCCTGCAGTCACACTTCATTTTTTTTCATGTTATAATTGAATAATGATGCGGATCGCCAAAGGTATATAGAAAGGCTTCCTTGGCCCTCAGGTTTGAAGTGGCTTCTTTTACCTATTCTTGACAGCATAATGATGTTAATTATGTGCACTATTAGAAACATTTTACATGACCTTTGAAAAGTCAGATAGGCTCAGAGCATTGATTTCAGGGGAAGTCAGGTGCAGAATTACTTTTAAGGCTAAGCCACCGCTAGTTCCACAGACACCACGAGCTGACATAAAGCTCCTTTGGTGCATCCTGTACTCCCCAGCTCAGCGGATCTGCTCCTTGCCCCTCCTGCCCGCTCTTCCCTGTTGCTTATGTAAGAGTTTGCGCAACTGCATAGTGAACTGGAGCAGGAAAGCCATCAGGGTAAAACTAACTTGCTTGAAAAGTGGTTAATTTTAACCTGAATTAACTCCTTGACAGAGCTCACCATGTGGCTGCACAGCACAAGTGTGGCTATGGCAGGTGGGAATAAGGCCCATCTGAGAATGACTTCTGGCAGCAGTAACTCCCACAGTAAAACAGAAAGAAATGTTCAGAAATACAACAGGAATGGTTCTACCGAATTCCCACCCTTTCACTCACTTCAGGATTGGAGAGTCACCTTGGCATCATGTGCTGTGCAGGACCCTCAGCGTGTGCAAAGCCCAAATAGGAGAATTCAGCTCAAATAGGAGAACTCAGGTTTTTTATGCATTCGTCAAATCAGTTTGTATAACTCCACTGGCAAAAATACTGATTGTGGGTGTTACTTCTAAGAATAATTCAAAATTATGCTAAAACATCTTAATATTGATTTTATGCAAAGAAAACTGTGTTGTTTAGTACACTCTCTTTTCAGAGACACCTGAATCTTTGTGAAGTCTAATGTAAAACACCCTTTGGGCATTTGGATAGTCACTGCCTATACATATCAACAAGAGACTTCTGCAGCTATGTTCTGTAAGGTAGATCCTCTAAAACTGATATGGTAAAAAATACTGCCTTTTTACAATTTTAATTAATTTTGGAGTAGTTCTCAAGAGATGCTATAAATATGAATTTCAGTTAAACATTGATCAGGTTAATATTGAGTTACTAGTAACTTAAATGTCTGATTATAAGAAAATATACTATATTTGTAAGACACAGGGAGAGCACAGGCTTAAAACCAAAGGACTCTCTGGAACCCTAAATTCTCTGGGGCTATCCCATCAGTAACGAACACCAGCTGTTCCACCCTGCTGGTCAAGATCCCAGAGGGTAGGGCATGGTTTGCTTCATGCATTAGGCATTTCAAAGAGCATTTAACAGCAGTTACCAAGCTGCTCAGCTTTTCAGATAACAGAGTTATTCTTAAAAACTGCTTTATGACAGTCTTTCACAACCGGAGCCAGTCAATAGATAGTCATAGCTTTCTCAAATGCATATAGCCATATAATGCAAATTTTACTGGTTTATTTTACCTGTAGATCAAGTATGTGAGACTGGTTTTGTTCTTAATAGCAGTGAAGGTTATTTGCCATTTTGGAGAAAGCAGTAGCCATGATATCAGGTCCAATGGGAAAATTTTAAAGAATATGGAATATTTTAGTACTTGCTGAAAACTTTAGGTTCAGCACTGCATCATAATTGTGCCTCCCTTGTTTTGGGGGGAAATAAAGGCAATTTTTTTCTAAACATGACTAGATAGACTGGGGAAACCTCTGTTTCTCAGCACTAAGAAAAGTACTGAAAAATGTTATGAAAGGAAGAAAATCAACACTACTTTTTATATAGGTCTAAATTCACGGTATGGTGATACTGTTTCCTCCCTGATTTCAGTCTACGTTGAGTCGGATTCCTAGAAGTATGAGGCCTTCAATTTTTGTAAAATCAAGCCAACTGAAGTCATACCAATAAGAATTATAAAAAAGCCTTCCTGTTAAAATTATTGCCAGACATCTCTATGCTGATGAAATAATTGCATTATAATGCAGACTGAATATTTTAGGAATAACCTCAGAATCTACTAAAGCACTGGCATGATAACAGAAAGGATGTTCAGAGATGCCCTTGCCATCTCTTTCTAAATTAAAATACTGAAGAAATGTAACTGTAGCAAAATTCCATTTTATGTTTTTAGTCAGTACGACTTACATGCCAGCTGAAATAATTGGAAAGACTGCCACTCACCTGAAAAAGCTTTGGATAAGCCATTTGTGTATCAGAATTTTGCTCTTGATGAAGTCTTTGCCCTCATCTGCAGTGCCTAAAGCTCAATTTTCAAAAAGCCTTGGGACGGCTGGAGTTATGGACTAATGTTAAATGATGAAATCCAGAAAGAGAAGTAGGGAGTGGATTTATCGTCTTGCACCAGAAGAGGTTGAACTAAACCAGGTAACAGGTTTCCTTTCTGCAGGAAACACAGCCATTTGGGCAAGCTTGGATGGTGAAGTATCTAATGAATAAGAATTTTGTGTCCATGGAGGAACATCTAACAAAATGTGTTTGGCTGATGATTTAGTGATGCAAACATATAAAACAGACAGATCATTACGCACCTGCCCATGGTCTTCCCATCAAATATTCCTTTTTAGATTGTTTCTGCTCTTTTTATTAAGCCGTCTGCAAAGCTGTCAGAAGGAAGACCATTTTCTGAAGGAGCTGTGGGTAAACCAGAAACCTCCAATGGTTATGGTGATAACTTTGATTTACTTGTTACATTAGTTTGTGTATGTTCAGACCGATTTTCAGACGATTGGTAGTAGTTTTTGGAAGTGGAAATATAATAAATGATCGATTATTCCTTGAGGTCTTAACTACACAAATATTGGATATGTTTTCACATGCTTCTTCTTTTGAAATGTGCCATAAAAATTCAATTCTTTAAGTTTATTTAATAATCTGAGAAGAAACATTATATTTCTGTACTATTTTCATTACTAGTTCTATAAGAATTAAAAATATGGATATTGTGAGCTTGAAAAACCAAGTTCTAATCCTACAGTCTTATGTTGTCATTACAGGATGTTTAATTCAGATATTAATATGATAGTAATTTTTTTTTTGTCAAATAGAATTTTCACTATTTGTGTAACATATATAATTCACTTCCAAAGCTCAGAGAAAAGAAAAATTAAGCTTCCTAAAAACACATATCTTTTAGTTTTCTACTCCCTGCTTCATGAGACCTAATGTGTTCTTAATTTATCACCTAAAATTCATTTCAGAATTCAAACCTAACACTAAAGTCACCAGCTGGTGTATTGACCATATCATGTCATGTTATATCCGTCCCTAAGTTTGTCCTACTCAAAGTCAGGATTACATATTATTGAAGATACTTGATACACCTGCATTACCAAGTCCTGTGCTCATTACTGAAATGAAATCTAGGGTGTTAAATGATGGTGCATATTATATGATAGGTATTATAGCTCATTTTTCCAGAGGCCAGCATCTGGCTATATGTTTGCATTTTGATATATGATATAATTTTAGTAAATACTTACTTCAATAAATATTGCATTTCAAATGATGGTTTTTAACTGAATTGATTTTTTTAATAGCTTATATATCTTTACAAGCAACCTGAATTTGATACATCTATTTCATTCCAACTGATAAAATAAAACGGTGATTAGGATGTCTATGAGAAAATGACATGACTACTAAAAGCTGAAAATCCTAACTCCTGATCATTTGATTAGAAAACACTAGTGCATTCTCTCCCTCACCAAAACACATATTTGTTCATAATGGACAATGAGGCTAATTATACAGTATCTCCTTGCATGCTGACTGAAGCTGGTTTGCATGTTAATGTGGAGAAGAAACAGCATTAAGACTGTCAGTGCTGGACATGCTTCAATGTTGCCTTTTAATTAAAAGTTCAAATTTCTGAAAGAATAGCTGCAAAAGAATGTACCGGAATCTTACACAAGAGCTCGACTTACAAAACACAGCAGTCACATGGGTTTGTTTCCTGTCACACACTGTTAGCATCAATTACATTGCTGCTGCCAAGTTCACTTGATCTATGCATAAAAGAGATGCTTACTTTTCAAGAGTTATTTGCCCAGCAATAATGAAAACATCCCAAATTCCTTCATAGTTAACATGCCCCCACCCCCAGCCATTATTAATATGTGGCCATACAGCTCAAGGAAAACAAAGTATTGAATTGCTGACCTCACAACTTTTCCTGTGGGGTGGGGGTTGCTTTGATTTGGGGTGGTTTGCTTTTTCTCATGTGAGCAGAGTTTTCTTTTTATGGGTGTTGCATGAATGCACATTTTCTTTACTTACTGGTTTATCTGCAGCGTTTTGCATGGATTTCTAGGTCGAAGTTCCTCTGTCATTAATGGAAATTGAGATAGCTGGCAGTCCTTTCAAAGCTAGATTTATGTCCTGAAAGTGCAACAGCCCAAGGAAACTAATGCCCCAAGCTTGTGATTTAAATCATTCATTCCTAGCAGTAAGTGAATATCATATTTTCGAAGATAACATGTCAAAGTTTCCCAGAGATATTCATTACAATTGGGTCGCATCTGATTATCTGTTGCACTGGGGTAAATAGGAAGTAATTTTCCTTACACAAGTAAATCCGCTCTGTCATCACACAGCTATAAATTGGAGTACAATTGGCCCACCCCTTTTTGATCTTTAGAATATAATGGCTCAGCTCAGAACAGCAGTAGAATAATATTTGCATATTTGGTCCACTTTAGAATCAAATACCATTATTTAAATGATAATTGGAATCTTTTCTTTAGGAAAGGCAGCATAAACAATACAGATATGAATTCATCATCTTCCTTTATGAACTTTACAGTTCAATGGGATCATTTAGCCAAAACAGAACAACTACATTAATCAGCATAATACATCTAAAGTTACATTACATAAATGAAGAAGATCCTTCTAGTGAGAAGGGGGTTGGCCTTTGTGCAATCTTGTAATATTTTTTTCATTTTAAACTTGATCTAATTTTTTTTAAAGTAATTTTTTAAAGAAAAAAACCCAGGTCAGATGAAAAGGGCAGTCTAACCCAATGTTCTGCTTCTGATCATGGCTGAAGAAGGATCTTGTGTAGGTAAGAATAAGAAAGGGTAGATGTATAGTATTCACTCAACCTGCCTATTCTAAGAAGTTCTTACACTTCTTGTGTCTTGTGACTTGGCTTTTCCAATGGAGACTGAAGGCACATGAGGCACTTCAGATAGCATGTTTCTGTTAGCTGATCAAAAATTTGCTTCCTTTTTTATTTCTTACTTTGAACATAGCACTGTTGGCTGTTTTTTTCCCTTTTTATAAAAAAATGTAATACGTTTTACCTTTTCCCTCTTTCTGAACTTCAGAACTAGTGTACACATCTTTATTGTTTTATGAATGCATAGCAGTATTGCGTGATCACATGAAAAAGAAGCATAAGCTGCAGTCACCTTTGGCCTGGTGAGCTTTCTAAGATATTTTAGGTCTAGATCCCTCTCCAAGAATATTTCTTCCAGAGTATCAGATCAGCTCAGAGGCTAGATCCTCCTTATAAAACTGTCTCCAAAGGCTAACATTTTCTGTGGCTTCGTTTTTGCTAGGTAGCAAAAAACTGCACTAGTTAGCCAAGGAAATGTAGAAGAAAACTAAAACTTCACAGCTGTCCAGGCATTGCTGTAAAGCCAGGACACTGCACTTCATGCATCTGTCTGGTACATCTCGTCTTGAGGCCTAATTGCCTTAGGCTCTTCATACATTCAGTTCATGGGAAGAGGCAGCTCGTGTCTGCAGTTCAGACCTTAGGTGACCCGAATCACTTCCAAGGGGCAAAGCTGTCTGTATTGACTGGTCAGATCAGCTCTTCCAATTGCTGACTCATCTTGTTCAGGTGTCTAAGTTGGATGGTATGAACTGAGGCTGTATAGTGTCAAGACAAGTAATGTTAAACATTGTAACAAATATTTGATCATGAATTTTATCAGGCCTTTTTGGTGGGTGATATTTTTTCTGAATTAATTTCCTACAGAAGTTTCAATAGATTTCAGTTATTGAAATAGGTGTTCATGAAAAGCAAGTTTCAAAACTTCATGCTCACAGATCACCGTAACATATTTCACATGTGCATGTGGAAGAGTCCTTGCCTGATATATTCCCATGCCCAGCTAAACACTAGAGAGAAATGATCCCACTTGAGTGACCTGAGTAACTACAGAACACAAATGGTTTTCGAGTGTCCATGAATGATTATAGAGTTAAATGATTCAAAACAGCGATTACTAAAAAAGTTGGATAATTGATTATTTTTTTGAAACTGAATTCTCTACATTGATATTCTACAAACAATAAAGATGCTAAATTTATCAAATAAAGCTTTTGTTGTGAATTAGCCACTCCAGGACAGCTCAAGTAACAAAATACATAAACACACATCAAAAATTTCTTTGTGAAATTTGTCACAATTGACAGCCTTCTGCTAAGGCCTCTGACAGAATGGAAATGGGGTCTGTATTATTTGAATAAAATAAGAAAGAGGAGTATGTCAAGTCTGTTGAATTTATTCAGATTTTATCACTGTAAGGCCTCTAGCTGTAATAAAACAGCCAAGGGCTTCCTACAAATGTTTTGTCAGAGACAATATTTTATCATTGGTTACAAACAACAGTCAAAAAACTTTTAAAATCTTTAAGATAATTTTAACTTTCTTCCCTTCTCTTTGTTATTTTAACCCCAAAATAGAGATAAAGATACACTTAAACTGTATTCAGAACATAGTGAAGGAAAAGTAGCCAAACCCCCCCTCTTTACCCAGCAACAGAAAAATATTTGGCTTTATTTATTTATCTATTTATTCATGTTCTCACGTGTAAAATGTGCCAGAGAATTAATAATATATTTTGCAAATTAGTTATGATCTGACATCCGTCTGAGAAAGCACATATGCACATGCCTGATCAGGAAAGTACTTAACCATATGCCCAGCTTCAGTAGGCCTTTAGCATTTCGAATGGGATCCTTTCCAAAATTAGGCCTGAGGCAGTCAGCTAGCTCAGGTATTGGAGGGGAATATTAGCACAAAAAGTCCTCCAAACTGATTTATCCTGCAGAGTCAAGCTTATCAGTAAATGTACTGAGGTAAACCAAAATATACTGTTTTTTAAAGGGAACATTTCAATAATCCCAGTTACAGCACAGGCCCCAAGGAGCTCTGGTGGCATGACTGAGCTGGTGATATGCTGTGGGAAAAGGATGAGTGGTGAGGGAATATTGGGAGCTTGGGTTTGGGGCTGAAAGATGAAGAGGGAACCACCACCACTGCCAGCACTTGGTTGGAGCCTTATTCAATGCCTCAGAGATGTGGGGTGTGGTAGACTGCTCTCCAGAAGCTCCAGGTCCTGCCATTGCTTACTTTGACTTGTCTGGTAACATTTCTATGTCCACTATCATTCTTCAGTTTAATAGGATGCACTTTTGGGTTGTTAGGGCTGACTCTCATTCCCATACTTAGAAGCTTAATTTTTGTTGATATAAGGAATTCTACAGGCTCATGTTACTGCTACATTTAGCAGCACCAAATCTTGTCTTTATTAGACCAATCTTTGGTTGCTCTAAATTAAATTTTTGGCTGATCAGTCATTAAAAAGTATGCTCGAAATTAACTTGTCTCTTTAATGCAATAGCATTTACATGAATTCACCTTTCCTCCCCCTTTTCCCTGTCACCAGGTTTTTTCTGTGAGAGCTACTTGTTACAATGGTTGACTCTGAAGACCATTTCTGCAGCTACTAAGCAAATTGGTTCTGGCACTGATTTGTATTGAAAATAAGTCCAGAAAGCAATAAAATCCGTTGTAGAAAGAAAATCGCAAGATGCTTGAAATCTGAGGGCAAGCTCAGCATTATTCTTACAGCAGAACATGTTGCATGGTGAAATGGTGTTTGGGATTCTTGGCTCATTCATTCCCTTCTTGACTTGGCATACGCTGAAAACTGAAGCAGCACATTAACAGTAAGGCACTCACTACCCTCAGGGGTCTCATTCCTCAAGTAACTTAGTACACTCAGGCACCAAATCAAGATGTCTTTGGTGCTCAGAGGAAAATACTGTGATTTAGGTGTTTGAGAATGTGGTGTTGACAAGTTTGAAAGTAAACCAGGAAAGCTGAGGATACAAAATCCTTAATTCTCTTTGAAATCTATCTGTGAATTCTTGTGAACAAGACAAACTTTCCAATTTCTTTGAATTCCCTAATATTTTTCCAGCGTGAGATGTTCCTTCATGAAAGTATGAAAGAAAAAACTATTAAGTCTGTCATTTGACCCATATTTATTTCAGCTATAATACAACACAAGCAACCCATACTACTTCATACCTCAGGTTACTCATTCCCACTCTTCCATCACCCCCTCATTTTGTCAGTGTAACCATTTGCAGGGCTTTGCAGAGAACTCGAGGAGATAAGTGACCTGGGTTAAACATAGATCTTTCTCATTTATTCATTTGCAGAGTTAGTTTTTAGCCAGACCAGCTCCTGATCCAGATGACCACACAAGCCCTAGTCTGATGTGGATGAGAGGTGGTGGGGGAAACACTTCAGGTGCCTGTCAGTGCAGTTGGCACTGTGACCGGTTTAAACAAACTGCGAAATTGCACCAACCCATGTGCTCTCCCGCCCCCTCTCCCTATGACTGTGAAACATGAACCATTTTCTTTCTAACTTCCAAAAGTGTTATTTCTTTAATTTGGTCAGTTCTTCAGTCTGTCTCATGATGTTGCTGCCGGAGAGGCTGAGATGGACAGCATGTGGGCCTGTGTTGGGGAATGAGTGGCCAGGCGCTAGCACATACGATGGGGCCCTACGCACAAGCAGGGTAAGGAAACACCTGGATGAGCAGCACTGTGTGAGCAGAGCTGCTACAAGTCACACCTAGAAGTCTTCCATCTCTGGGACAGTGTGGGAACTGGAGATGAGGTTGGAAGAAGGAGTGATGGCTTGGGATAACAGAGCCTGGCACAGCTGGCAAAGAAATACACATCAAACCATTCTGTCTAATCCTTCTCAATTTTTGCGCTGACCACTCTTTGTACAAAAGCCTGAAATCAGGTTAAGGCACATAATTCTGGGTGGAATATCCACACTGCTGCTTATGGGAGTTTAGCTCCCCTAGTCGAATTTCAAGCATTTTAGTAACTTTATTCTATTTTTCTGGAGAGAGACCATTAAAGACAATCCCAGGAGAAACTGTGTGCTTGAGCCTTGTGCACCCTGCGTGACTTCAATACCAGGTTTGTGCTAGCAACCCTAACTTACGCATTGCTGTTCTCTCTTTGGCCAGGCCACTGGCAGCCCTGCTCTGTGGTCAGTGAACTAGCTGCCCACACAAACAGGCTGGGGAGCAGAAGAGACACTGTGGTCACCAGGCAGCCCTGGGCTGTATGTTGCCTACTGGGCGAGGTTACCCAAGGCAGAGCCACTATAAGGCATAATGACCTCCTGCAGTCCTAAGACGTGGAGGTGACAGCTTGTTCTC
This sequence comes from Rhynochetos jubatus, assembly GCA_027574665.1. Lineage (NCBI taxonomy): Eukaryota > Metazoa > Chordata > Aves > Eurypygiformes > Rhynochetidae > Rhynochetos > Rhynochetos jubatus. The sequence continues at coordinate 20,118,492 of CM050652.1, forward strand.
CAGGATGTGACCAAGTTACCTTCATCATGAGAATCATCATTCAAGTGTACTTCTCTCTCACCATCCATCTCAGATTTCGCAGTGCAGGGCAAAAACACTAGCAAGACCTTTAGTGCTCGGAGGGGTGCTGGTGGGTGAAGGAATGCAAAAAATTAACAATTATCCAGAAAAATATGTTGCTATTTTTTGAGGAGAATTGTGTCATGAGCTCTCAGATTTCCACTGGAAATTCTTATTAGATATGACCAACATGGTTTGAATTTATACTTATTTCATCAGGGATACTCACTCATCATCCACTGAAGATTTCTTCTTCCAGAATAACATTTAGCTGCTAAGATTTCTTGGGCTTTCTTCACATTTTAAGAATTAATTTTATTATTTCCAGTTTAATTCAATTAAGACCAATTTAATTCAGCGAAATAATAAATTAAATTCAATTCAGGCTCAAGAATTCTGAGCAGTTTTAAATGATCACCCCATGAATTTGCTTACTGTATGGGATTTTCAAAACTCTTCAGGATCTAATCAAACCATATAGCCTGTTTGGACATGATCATCATGAGTGTTAAATTAACTTCTTGAGAGCCATTAACTAGAAATTATATTGTCAGGTTTTTCACTTTTTTTTTTTTTTTTTTTTTTTTAAGTGACAGAAGAAATTCAGCTGCTCTGAGTTTGAGCTTAAAAAAAATATTAAACTGAAATAAATTGCTGCTAAGGGTTCATTTCTTTAACCTTTTGTTCGATAAAAACTCAGAACTGGTTAACTCAGCAGCTGAGAACACATTTAATCTTGATTGCTTCATTCTAGCATTTAATTTCTTTTATCTTTATCCCTAGCTTTGAAATCTTACTAGCTCTTTCCAAGCCACTGTGATTGATAGTCATATTACTCTCATGTGAATTTGTAGTGAAGGTGATGTTTCTCTGCTTTGAAAGCAATACCACAAATGAAATTGAAAACCGTACTTTTAAAAGGAGAAAGAGTATTTATGATTTGGATAAAAATATCAACCTTGGGACCAATACAAAAATTGAATTATAAGAGTAGCCTCATTTACTCATACCCTACATTTAATTTACATTTTATATCAATCCTTAAGTGCCAATTTTAATGCTAAATGAGCTGTTACTTTGGAAATAGATTATCTGGTTTGATGGAGTGGTATAAGCTTTGACATCTAGCTCAGCACAAGGATAGTTGAAGACATCAGCCTTAAATGCAACAATTTTCAAGGACAACGGGAATATATAGCTCTATTCAGAAAACTTTATATGCTAGACACATGCTGCTTATGGCTTATATGGACTGTGAAGTGGTAAAGCACTCTGCAAGCATTTATCCAATGCCTCCATTACTCAGGCACCTCTGAGCATTAACTTACTCTAGCATGTGGGTCTTTTAAGTTATACCAGCATAACTGATTCTGAGGTCTGGCTTTACCAGACCATATATATATATAGGGGTACTGGTAGATGAAAATCTGGACATGAGCTGGCAGTGTGCGCTTGTAGCCCAGAAAGCCAACCGTATGCTGGGCTGTATCAGGAGAAGTGTGGCCAGCAGGTCAAGGCAGAGGATTCTCTCCCTCTACTCTGCTCTCATAAGACCCCATCTGGAGTACTGCATCCAGCTGTGGAGCCTTCAGCATAAGGATATTGGCCAGTTGGAGAAAGTCCAGAGGAGGACACGAAGATGCTCAGAGGGCTGGAGCACCTCTACTAAGGGGACAGGCTGAGAGAATTCGGCTTCTTCAGTCTGGAGAAGAGAAGGTTCTAGGGGCATCTTATAGCAACCTTCCTGTACCTGAAGCAGCTATAAGAAAGCTGTAGGGGGACTTTTTGCAAGGGCCTGTAGTGACAGGACAAGGGTAATGGGTTTAAATTGAAAGCGGGGAGATTTAGGCTGGATATCTGTGAGAAATTCTCCCTGGACAGGTTAGTGAGACACTGGAACAGGTTGCCCAAAGAAGTTTTGGATGCCCCATCCCTGGAAGTGTTCAAGGCCAGGCTGGATGAAGCTTTGAGCAACCTGGTCTAGTGGAGGGTGTCCCTGCCCATGGCAGGGGGGTTGGAACTAGATGATCTTTAAGGTCCCTTCCAACCCAAACCATTCTTCGACCTATGATCTATGTTGACAGCAAGAAAAGCAAGGAAACTGGGAGTCCATACTGAGGTTCAGGTTATTGACTTTGTGTCAAGGTTGGCAACAGGACAGCACTCTGGAGCCAAAGTCTTGGAGAACAGCCATGTTGCTTCTCCAGAAGCACCTGAAATCAATCCACAATGGAGCTTCAAGTCCTCCCTCTGCCTGACCAGACACATCCCAGTTTTTACATCTGGGCACCTACTTTCTGGCTAAGCACTCCAGAACTGGCTAGGGAAGCACCTAAATGTCTCCTAACTTTCTTAGGTGATCCATCAGGCATGTTCAGGGCATCTGTCACACTGGACTAGCAAAACCTATTATTTTCATCCAAGAACAATTGTTCAGCATCTTTGCGCGAGTCAACCAGTTTGATCACCATCATAGAAGTTCCATCTTGAGGGGTGTCAGTCTATAACTCCTACTGACAAGGAAACTGGTGTAATCACTACAATGGATACCAGCCATGGAGCTGCTTTCCACGGTGGTTGGGCTACTCCATGGACAAGAGTGAAGAAATCATTTTGCTATAGAGAGAACAAATGAGAAAGGTGCATCTCTGTACACCAGCACAAAGTGTGATTACCCACAACAGAAGTCTTAGTCTCTGCTTTGCTTCCACAATTGCTTGTAGATTTATTCAGTGATTAACTTCTTAATGTAAAATTCCTTAATTGAGGTTTGCAAAGAAAATAGTACTTCTTTACATAGTTTGTATTACACTGGCATCTACAGTCCCTGATAAGGTTGATCCCTAATATTCTAGTCAGGATATTCATTTGTAGAGATGGTCCCTAGCAGTTTGCAAACTAACAAAGAAAACACAGCAGACTCAGGAAAGGACAGAGTTTTTATGATTTATATGAGTTTAGGCCATTATGAGTCTTTTCCCCCTTGTGTGAACTTCACTTAATTTTCTATGTTTTTGTCTGTCCTGTTTTTATAGTGAACTGAAGGGCTCTGTACATACTGAAGCATCCAAAATGTTTCTAATACCTACCGTCATGCAGGTATTATTTCTGAAAGGCATTAGAATGACACTTATGACATAATGGAGCTATTCTTTATATCAATAAAACCAGACTCAAAATAAGGTGCATAAACCAAGCCATGCTACATTTTGTGTTTGAAAGATTTACAGGCTACTAAGCACCCAAACTATCCTAAATCTGCAAAGAGCAGTAAAATATATGCCTCCAAACCGAAAGCACTAACACTTGTAGAAGCTTAAATTTGATTAATGACATCAATCTCTGTAGACATTTGATACTCAGATTTTGACCTTAAACAAAGCATGAGTTGCTGAAGAACCAGCAGTCATCAGTTGTAATTTACAGTTATGTCTTTTTCTGCTCTATCTTGTTAAATAGTACTCTGAGCTTTGTCAGGATTAGGCCCAGTCACCTTTTCATATGGGGCTTTGTAACAAGAACACTTGATTTTGATAGCTCGTCAAAATGAAATCAGCGCTGAAGCAATGACCCATTGACCTTGGAAGTGGAGGTCACAGTAGGAAAGACGTGAACTGAAGCCACCTTTGTCCTACTTCTAGAGGCACAGGAGTATGTTTTCACATGAGTAGACATGCTAGCTATGCAAGCTATGCTAGTTTGATTTCACTCAAGCTGCATAAACCCAAGTAAGTGTGCTGCATTCACTGGCCTTGAAATTCACTTGGAATAAAAAAATCTGTGTCAATCTGTGCACCAGAAATCTTCCTCTTTCTCTTCCTTTTCCTTCTTTCTCTGTGCACGCTTTGAACCTTACAGAAAAATCTTATGACAAGTAGACAGTTTTTCCCTTTGGTTGTCCCTCTCTGAACCCAATTATGAGCATCAACAGAACCAGATTGAATTTTGCAATCAGTGATGCAAAGATTCTTTGTATTACTAAGTTCTCTGAAATACTATGTAGGATAGAATCATAATATGGTTTGGGATGGAAGAGGCCTTAAAGATCATCTAGTTCCAACCCCCTGACATAGGCAGGGACACCCTCCACTAGACCAGGTTGCTCGAAGCCTCATCCAGCCTGGCCTTGAAGACAGCCAGGGATGGGGCATCCACAGCTTTTCTGGGAAACATGTTCCAGTGCGTCACCACCCTCTCTGTGAAGAATTTCTTTCTGATATCCAATCTAAATCTACGTGTTTTCAATTTAAACCCGTTACCCTTGTACTGTCACTACATGCCCTTGCAAAAAGTCCCCCTCTAACTTTCTTGTAGGCCTTCTTCAGATACTTTAAATATATACATATTATATATATAGATATATTTTAAAAGAAATCATAAAGAAACTCACTGTTTCAACTGGAGCTCTTTCTAGGTGAACTGAGGGAAAGGTGTCATGTCCCCTTTGTGATGGATGCAGGTAAGTGGCAGGGTATAGAATTAATCCTCAAAAGGAACACTAAACAGACATACCTATATATCTATATATAGATGTACAGTATAGCTTCATTCCTGTGTGAGACTGAATACTGTTGCAACACTGGTCTTTGGGTAATGTTATACTGTTGATTTTATAGTTAAATTATTCTAAGTACATGAGAACTTCTGGAATAGAATAGAATAGAATAGAATAGAATAGAATAGAATAGAATAGAATAGAATAGAATAGAATAGAATATTTCAGATGGAAGGAACCTACAACAATCATCTAGTCCAACTGCCTCACCTATTCAGGGTTTACCAAAAGTTAAGATATGTTGTTAAGGACATTGTCCAAATGCCTTTTAAACACTGGAAGGCTCAGGCCATCAATCACCTCCCTAGGAAGCCTGTTAGAGTGTTTGACCACACTCTTGGTAAAGAAATTCTTCCTAAAGTCCAGTCTAAACCACTCCTGGTGTAGCTTTGAACCATACCCGCATGTCCTGTCACTGGATATGAGGGAGAAGGGATCAGCAACTCCCTCTCCACTTCCCTTCCTCAAGAAGCTGTAGAGATCAATGAGGTCACTCCTCAACCTCCACTTCTCCAAAAAAGACAAACGCAATGTTCTTAGTTTCTCCTCACAGGACATTCCTTCCAGCCCTTTCACCAGCTTTTTTGCACTCCTCTGAATGCATTTAAGGACCTTCACATCCTTCTTAAATTGTGGGGCCCGGAACTGCACACAGCATTCAAGGTGAGGGCACACCAGTGGTGAATACAGTAGGATAATCCCTTCTTTAGACCAACTGGTTATGCTGTATTTAATACACCTCAGGATGCAGTTTATCCTCTTGGCTGCCAGGGAAAATATTGCATATTTACATATTGAATATTACACTGTACTTGTTCTCAAGCCTTCTAGTTCTTCAAATTTCCAAGAAAACTGCTATACATAAGACTGTTGAGTAAAAACTAGTTCGGCCCTAAATTGTGCTGGAAAAAGGAATGTGTGGTAGGAGATATTAACATAATCTCTCACTGATACTGGCTGGAAGTCACTGTAAGCATTGGAAGTTTCCTGCTTTGTTTCAGAAATTTTGTATATCACTACCATTAAGACTAGTTTTGTGGCTAAATGGAATGTAGCAGAACATAGGATGGGTTAAGATTTAAAGATTTAAAATATGAAGGTGAGAAAGACAGAGTTTTAGAGGATTTGCAAATAGTATTATGAAGAAAAGGATCCTGATGGGAGATGAAGAGAGTGTTTGGCCATATCGCTGCCTCTCAGCCCTTGCCCTCACTGCTGCTGCCTGCACAGGGGTCTGTGAGGAGCCATGGCTACTTATCTGCTCCTGCTTTGTCCGCACCTCTGCACCCCATTACAGGGAAGAAGCCCTTTTTCCACCGCTCCATCCATGTTCTCCCCACCTACACAAATGACTCTCAAGCTACAGCTAAGGAGAAATGCCAAGGATTGTGAAAGGAAAGTCCAGGAGAAAAATATTGCTAAAAAATATTTTGGGCTGAGAAGATGAGGACTCATCTCATCTTCGTGGTTTGCAAACTGTTTTAAATCTTGACTGTGAGTAAATCCCACAGAGCAAGTGAAATTACAGTGAACTATGACATAATTGAGGAAAAACCCAAGATCTTGTATGATGATGACCACGTACTCCCCTCTGCCAATAAAATTAAGCAGTCACATTTATTCCTGCTTTCACTGTAACCATTCATCCTATGTTTCTCCTCTTCTGTTTCTAAAAGTTTAAGGAGTCTGAAATAGTACATTACTCTTCTTTTTCCTTATTTAGCCAGCTTTTCATATATACTTTGACACTGAACGTACAAAAGGATTGTTTTGACAATTATTTGCTGAAAACTATTATAGTTTCTAGCTGTGAAACCGAACTTACATTACCTCAACTGACCGGACTCGTAGCAGACTCTCAGATGGAATGTATGCATCACTCTTTGCCAATTCAGAGGTTATTTAATACGGTATGTCTGGAACCAGCCTTTTTGTTGAAATTGTTTTGGCTAAGAAACTATCCAGATGAGTCTACTGCAAAACTATGTGCTTTGACTGGGATTTTCTGTTGGTCTGGAATCGCTCCACTCAAAAATGGGCAGTGTCAGAGATTACTTCTTTTGCAGAATATCTCTTAAACCTAAGGTTTTGTTCTGGTTTACTCATTTTTATTTTATTTATTTTTATATAGGTTCAGTACAACTCATGTCTACATGCACTATGATATGCAAAATAACTTTCCCTTTCTTCCTCAATTTAACTGTGTGTGAAGATTATTCAATAAAACAACAGCAGAGATGATAGGGTGACAAAGGCAGGGAAGAACCGTATTATTTTAGTTATGTAGATGGGAGCTATCATTTTGCCGTATTCTGTTTAGCCATGCATCATGCTATCCAGAAATAGTTAGTTACTATGTTAATGGGAATAGCTGATGTATTGCAGTAAGTGCTGGCATTTTTCTGCTGTGATGGTTTTCTATTCACACTAATGAGCATTTTTCTTTTAAATTGGTTGCACTGTTTAATTCATTGTTATACTTATTTGACACCCCAGAATGAATTCCACTCTCAATTATACTAGTGTAAATCTAGGATAAGCCATCTGTTGTCATCAGTGTTAGACCTTGATTTGTCCAGTGATTTAAACAAGCCTTGAACCTTAAGCACACTTCCATCACACACTGATAGTTAAGGAGAATCTCAAGTGTTGGGGTTTTTTTGTTCCTTATGTTGGTAAAAGGAGGAGAGTTTGAGCTTGTGTAGTTAATTCTACCATTTAGTACCTGAGGTTATAGCTATGTATAGCACAGGCTGTATGTACTAACTAGCCTGAATCATCCTGTAAACAGCAATCACAGTGAGTGAAATATTAAGCCCAAGTCAATAGGCATTGCTGAGAAAGCAGAGCTTGTTAACCTGGGCATGACAGCCCCACAGCTCCTGCTGCTATTTTGTTTTTGAAAGGTGACTGAAAAGCTGTGGACTCTGGCAGGAAGGCTTTGGTGAATTTAGCTGGGGTTAAGCTCAGGTGCAACCTCACCCTGATACCTGCCCCCACAGCTGGGACTTACTGAGACCTGACACCTGTGGAAGGGGCAGAAGAAATGAGTGTGCCAGCTCCTCCCTCAGCCGCTGGAGTTCACAGTCTGGCATATTCATTTGAGCTGCTTTCCTTGGCCGAGAGTTGTCTGGATGGTTTTTCAAGTCCTGCGAGGTAGATTGGATTCAATTTTTCATCTTACTCATCATTAAGTGGGTAATGGGCAGTTTCAGGCTTGTAATGAAACTAGGTCAAACAGTAGCCTGCTTGTATAAGCTCCAAATGTCTGGTTCACTAGAGTTTAGTATATCTTAAATGACAATGGATGGTATTTTGATGTACCTTACAGAGCAGAAAGGATAGACATATATTAGCCATGAATACATTTTTCTTCCAAACTATGCTGGAAATTATGTCCCAAGTCCAGTATTTCACTCTTCAGGCCTTTGGGATGCAGTAAGAAATGCAATTTCTATGTCCAAAATTCAATTTATGTAGTTTAAATCCTGGCAGCTGTCACTGCACTAACTCTAATCACCATCTCAGAAAAGATACTTTGAAGTCCAGAATTTAAGTCTATGTGGGAATATAATGCAAAGCACCATAAAATCTTTATATACCCCCCTCCTCTCTCATTCAGTGTTGCAAGTACTTTGTTCAGCTTGTGACACAATAGATAATACACCATGCAACTCTCTTTAGCAAAGCTAACGCAAAAAAACCCCCAAACCAAACCAGTTCCCAGTTCCCCATTTTTTAAATTTTAAACAGGTCTGCCATGACCACAGATGAAGATAAACTCAGAACTTAAGATTTTTAAAGTTTGCTGCATTTGCAAACTTTGCATCTTCGTACAAGCTTCACAACAAAGCAAACAGAGAAAAGAAGAAATGAATGCTAGATCCCGAAATATTAGATTACAAGGCAGTCTTGGGGTTCTCGTGTGGTCATTCCTGCTGAGCCCACATCAAGTCACTGAGCCTACCTTTTCCCTTTCTCTTCACTACCCTTTGTTTCTTCTGAGCTTCTGTGGGGCAAAACTGCCATTTACTCTGAGCATGTAAGAAGTAGATGGTTTAATCAGGAACTAGACTATGAATCTTAAATTGTGTTAATGACATCTGGCTATGATAGATAACAGCATTACTCAGTCAGTAGACAAAGTGTTAAAACCATGTAAGGATTCACAGGTTGTATTACACAACCCACAAGGTGAACCCAAACATACACTACCGAAAATTAAGACATTTTGACTTTCTTGGACTATATCCCCATCAGACTCAGTCTTGCTCCAGTGCCATAAGTCTCAGTTTCCCTTCTTCACAGCCTCACTCCTTCAGTAGCTTCAGGGGTAGGGTTTCATCTTAGGCTATTCCACAGCCTTGCAGTAAGAACACCTTCTTAAAAATGGGATCTGCAGATTCCAAACTACCATGGGCCAAAACGAGCCAAAAGCGTAGGTTTCCCATATTGTAAATGTTATTCTATTCTGTTAGGCTATTGTGTGGAAGTCAGTGCATGACCTGAGCATGTCTAATGGATCAGGCTTCTCTCAGGAGTTAGGGTAGATTTAGCTGCCGCGTGCCCTTTATCGGCTTGCCCTGGAGTGTAGATGTTTTATCCCCTCAGCCAACACATCTCTGAGTAAGTGATATGCCAGTCCTGAGGAACTTTGTGCACTGAAATGGAGGAACAAATTGATTTTAAGCACCTCCAAGGCTTAGATGGGACTGGAGTATCAGCAGTCTGAGAACACTGGACCTGATACTGGGGACCTGGGGAGTCAGAAAGAAACATAATCCGAGGGGCAGGCAGCTGGTCCCTGGGCTTGGTGTAACTGTTCAGATGAATACCTGCACTAACCATTCACATTCTTGCTTTTTTGTTAGGAAAAACCAATGTATTATTTTGTCCGACCCTGATCCCACTTATTACTTGAGCTGAGTGAATAATTCACAGTATATATCTTTCCTGGCAGAGCTGCTTTTTCTGCTCTTGGACATGAATCTATGAAACCATCTGCCTGTAGCTATGAATAGATTGCAGTTTCCTCATGTTTATCTGTTTGCAAAAATGCAACGATGTTTTCTCCCTCCCCTCCCCCTCCATCTAATTATCTTTATGGATTGATCATGACCTGATCTCCAAACTGTGTTTTCTGGTCACAGCAATCACCAGGGTGGTATATTTCAGCCACAGGTACAGGGTGCTCACGTGTTGTTATTTGCTATTGTTTTGATGGATGCTCTCAAGATTTATGATGAGCAAGTTTACACATTTCTAATCTATTCAGTATAATAAGAGCTGGGGGAAGACACAAAAACAGGTGCAGCATAAAATAAAACTGAAAAAGGGTCGTTAATAGAATAAACAGTTGTCTGAGTCATTTCTGGACCCCAAGCTGACACAGAAATTTGAAGTCAAATGTGTTCAAAACCTTGAAAATACTACTTTGAAATTAAATTTCTGCTGTCCTTTGTTGTTGTAATATCGTGTGACAAGCTAGTACAGCAGTGGCAGCATGCAGGTTGAAGGAACCATAGCAGATATGAATATATTAAAAAACTCACAAGAATTTTTGGAAGGATTTAGGTTTCATTTGAGATGTATTTTTCTATAGTCACTCCAGCCTTTTTTATGCTTGATTAATCATTGCTAATTTCTGAACTGGCTAAGACAAGGGTTATTTCTTACTGCAAGCATGTGAGTCATCTTGGTGGATCCAAGGCATGTCACTCTCTGTCTGCTGTAAAATTATATTTTTCTGTCTTTCTAGAAGTCTGTTGTCTAATTCAGCCCTACAGCTGGATCAACAAAACAGCACTGAGTGAATCATTCGCTGTCATCCCTGTAAGCAAGGTTCTTGCACTAACTGAGTCAGGTCTAGAACTAATGCCAAATTTAAAATACAGCCCCATCTGAGCTATTTCTTTACAAGTGAATATGAGAGGTCTGTAATTATCTTAAAGATATATTTTTATCCTCTGAAAACAAATCTGCGAAAAGAGATGGAAGAGAACTGATACTGCACTGAAACCATGTGAGCTTCGAACAGAAAGGCTGGTAATAACAGATATATATTACAAGCTTTTACATCCTTAACATGCTGGACACCTCATGGTATACTGACTGCCTTTAGTTCACTAACCTCAATGGCAGTTTAAAGCATTTGGTATAGCAGGAGGTAATAATAATTTTACAGGATGGAACTTTAAGTGGGGCAGCTTATATGGAAAATCTGTCATGTTAACAATGGCATCTTGGGTTTCACATTGAATCTTACTACATATTCAAGCTACTTAAGCCCACCAAAACTTGGTGGTATCAAGACATGGATCAAGATGTTCAGAAGTGACTATTTAATTTCTCATATTTACATTTGGCTCTTAAGCATGCAATTTGAGTCCTGATTTTCTATTTACTTCAGCTAGATGTACAGCTATTTTTTGTTAAAGTTATTGCTTCTTCTTTATGAAACTTCTGAAAAATAAAAATTATTTTTTAGAAAAATTTCAGTAATGGCTGTTTTCACTGCTGAGATGTTTGAAAACATTTCCACCCTTTTCTGTATTTTTTAGTTTCATTTGGAACTTTGTTAGCCATAAATAGCCACAAGTTATAAGATGTTTTCTGATTAGCTGACCTAGCAAACTATGGTCAGGAAGTTCAGCAGAAATGGGTTTGATTTATATTCCTTCGGGATTATGCCAGCATACTCTGATCACCTCTGAACTGATGAATGGGAGGTAATCTACCTACAACCCTGTGGACTGCAGCAAAATTACGGAGAACAGTGTATCACCCTTTAACTACTGGATGTCTGAGTGTATTTCTGATCTATCCTTGCAACAGTTATCACATCACCCCACACTGCAGTGCTGTACCTCTCTTCCTGTGTAGGAAAAATGGCATGGGGTCCAAAGAGTGATACAGTCTAGACAGACTTACTGCATGACTTATTTTGAACAGCTGAGTTGTTTATATTCTTTACTAATATTAAGGTATAATTTTGGTAGTCAGGTTAGTTGGTTTCAGTACTTGTTTGGTTTTTTCCTCTGTCTGCCTATGGCGAATCTGGTTTGCAGTATGCTCTCACTTCCCCTGTCTCTATGACAGTGTTAAGATTTACACAGCTCCTTCATTTATGTGTCTTCCTTATCTTACTGCCATGTCAGTAAAGACTCCTCTGTGTTCATATCAGCATAACATTGGACCAATACAGCAGTAAGTCTGGCCAAAGCACGCAGATTCTAAATATCAGTCATTTTTCAGTATTTGAGTCATTCCTGAATCAGGATCATAACACCTTCATCCTACGTGCAGTCCCTTGGCTCTACAGAGATGACTCTGTACCAGCAGTGCCCATCCCCTCTAGCAAGGTTTAACAACACAGGTTTCATACACCAAGATTACAGAGCCATGTGTAAGTTTAACAAGCTTGTTGTATATTATTGCAAGTTTATTCCCACATGATATCAAGTCAAGGAGAACCTTTACTGACCTTGAAACGATGAGATACTACAGCAGCTCAGAAGTGGTTAAAAAAAGCACCAGCTGCTCTAGCAGATGCTATTAAGGAGTCAGTTACCAAATACCAGTGTAGAAGACCAAAGCCAAGACACTTCTGGAAAAGTAAATTTAAGAGTAGAATGGGAAAAGCTTCATAGGGAGATGAAAACTTTATAGCTAAAAAAAGGGTTCTAAGTAGAGCAGCCCAAAGATGAAGGTAGGATTTCTGCAGCTGCCTAATTCAGGGTCTCTGGAGTAGGAGGAGAGGAAATTTTGGGCCTGAATGGCTGGATGTAAATTCCCTCTATACTTCTATTTTCCTTGAAGTCTTTGTGAGAGGAAACAGCCAAATGTGTATAGAGAAAGGACATGAGGTGATAAAGACAATTTCTAAACTAGATGAACTTGAGCTTGACTGGTTTCCTGAGCTGAGTTGCTTGATTGCCTGTTCATAACAACACAGTTTAGCACCTAGAGCTTTCCTGTTTGGGAATTTAATGGCAGAGGAATCCTTTCCTTTCTCACCTAAAAGTCCACCATAAATATGGTGACTCATAACTGTGTAGGAACCAACACACTTTCCCCAGAAGGATCTGGTGATTTTTCAGACTTTGACAAATGTAACAATTTATTTATACCTTTCCCCGCCCCCTCCCCCCCCGTCCCAGCGAAGGTTGAAGGCTAATATATACAAAGACCATGAAATGACAGTCTAATTCTGCTGTGGTATCAAAGGCGCATATCCAGCAAATCAGCCTGAATGATGACAGGCCTTATTTCTTAATGACTTCTTTATATAGGCTCGGAGGGTTCCTTTGGAGAGGAAAACTGCTGCTGGTGAGAAATTTTAATCTGGAGAAAGTAGTGTGATTGCTTAGAGATGTAGACACTTAGCCATGGTTAAGAAGGCCCCATAGTAGCACATGAGTGGAAAGCCCTGAGGTGGCAGATGAACTGTAGCTGTTTGATACAGGACTTACCAACATGGAGGAAAGGAATGCAAGTCTCCTCTCCTTCAATCCTTCAACAACCCAAGTATGCAAATGTAAGGAAATTACATTAAATTATTCTAACTGAAAGGTAAAGAGTAGAAAGGAGAACTCCATCTGATTAACATAGGAAGGTGTCCCATTAGGTACTCTACTAGACTTAAACCACAGTAATCCACGTATGAAAGAGCAATGGGGACAAAACCATATACCACATAGGCTCATAAGAGGACAAACATTTTGTCAAATGCTCCAGTTAGAGTGGGTTGTGTGCAAGTTTCTTCCAATTTTGCAAAAGTGGTGCCTTGAGGAATGGACCTTACATTTATGTGAGGAGATATCTTTAACAGATAAAAGAAACATCCTACCTCTTGTTAGAGTGTGGAAAAACTTTATTAAAAATGCTTCCTTAACCTTTGGTAAGCAAAGAAAGCAATAAACACAGTGAAACGGATGCATCAAAGACTTTTCCTTTCGGTTTCTGTAGAACTGAAAAGGACGGCTTTAAATAGCTTGTGTCAAGACGTTCCCTCATGATAATCATTTCTATATGAATAGTACCTATAAGTGAAATATATTTAGTTAATTGGGTGAAAAAATAAAAAATATATATATAATCCATAGTGTGAACAAGGTTAGGTCAAAGATAGGAACTCCTAAAGAATGATCCTTTAAGCTTCCTAATCCCTTCTTCTTGAGAAATTGTCAATATGAGCATCACAGTAAAGATATTTTGGCAATATAATCTTCAGCTGACACTAGGAAAGATATCCTTACCAAGTTTAATGGGATAATCACTTTACAAGTTTAAGAAGTGATGAAAAATTTGAGTTACTTGAACAGCATTTTTACAAAATTTCAGTTGTAATAGAAAGTGTCTGAGAAGACTACCAGGTAAGGTTGGAGTTTTGCACGTCTAGATGGGACAATTATTTTTTACTTATGTTTTAACCCTGAGATCAGAACCAACTATGCTAAGATCGATATTTTTAAATTTTCTTTTGATTTTCAGTTATCTTTTATTCCCTTTATGGTTTTATACCTGTTTGCTTAAGAAAACTTTTACTACTTTTTTGACTAAGCTTTCATTCAGTTTAATTTTCTCTTTTGTGAAAATGCCATGGTCTCTATTTGGATGACATATTTAAATAAGGACATCAAAGAAAAAATGAAAATGGTATTCCGCTGTGAGGTAGGAAGAAATGCTGAGGTTTAGCATAGCACCCAATGTTTGAGTAACAGAGTGATTGGGGGATTATTTAGCACATAGTTCTAATGGACTTTAATTAGTTCATGTGTAATTCATGAGCTTACATAGCTTCCTTGAGAGAGATACCTCCTGAATTTGGAACCAAGGGAAAACGGAATGAGACAGGAAACAGATAAATAGATATTAAGAAGCGAACTTTTACATGCCTATGACAGAAATAAACTGCCAAAATACTGAATTAGTCAGTGAGGACAAAGTATAAAGCAAGATGGAAAATAAATTGTCTTTTTGTGGCAGTTTTTTTCTCCCACATATTCTGACGACAATTCAAAGCCAATGACAGATGCAATTCTAATTTGTCTCATGTTGTGGGTGAAAAAACTCAAATATCTCACTGCTAAACCCTATAGTCTTGTCCCAGCCCCTCAAGGGATTATGAACAAGGGGAATGAGGGAAGTTTTGGGAAGGGTGCTCAAAGTTTAAGGGCTATGAGGATATTTAAGAGATGTTAATAGGTATCTTTTACCTCCTGCAGCAGATGATAACTTGTGGAATTGTATTACAGAAGTTAATATGTTTTCTTCACATAGAAATGAGACTTACAAACATCGTGAAATGCAATAATAAAGTAAAAATGCCTTTCATCTTTTACTTAGGTTTAGATCAGTTACAAGCTTGCATTTTTAAGGGATTCGCTCATAAGAGATCACATCCTCATTGAAAGCTAAGAAGGGAAAGAAAAAGCCCAGTTATACCACCAGAAGATCCAAAATTTATCTCTAAAAAAGCAAGTAGTTCACCGAAGTCCAATCTGTACATCGGTTTATTTTCAACTTAGAGTTCAAAAGAAATAACAGCTCTGTGGTTAAGCTGTGATTGAGGAGGTTAGTAACAGATCAAAGAAAAGGGTAGGAGAGAGATGGGTGAGCATCTGGGAGGCAAAATGGATAACATTTTCCTTGGTCTGGTCTGGGAAAAAAGGGAGAATGTTGGGGAGAGAAGGGGGAGGGAAAATAAGACAGACATCTCAGGAGCAATATTTTTGCTCAGAATGAATGGTGAAAATTTCCTGAGAAAAACTTGAAAGATGCTACCATTGTACTGTAATCCTCCAAAATGCTTTCTGTAACTAATTCCTCATTTGAAACCTGTTACTTTGTTTCAAAATGCATAATTAAAATGCTCAAAAAATACAAACCAGTTCTATCTTTTCTTCTTAGTGCTCTGCTGTGTTGCACTATATTATAAAGGGATTTTTTTTTTTCCCACTGAGATTTTTCCTCTGGAAATGAAAGCTTCTTCTGTATTAATCTTATAATATTAGGTCTCTATTTACATAGTATTACTATGACTTAGGGATATATATTTCCCTTTTTTGGGGGGGTAAATATGAAAATACTTTTGCTTCTATTTTCAACATTTTAAAGTTAGAAGGCAAAATTTTTCTTGTAGTTTATCATATAAATGGATCTACAGTCATATAATATTATTTACTATTAAACAATTTGTGCAAAGTAAATTTTTTCAAATAGTGATGTTTCATTTCAATAACCAATTCTATATGTACCCTAAGTTTTTGTAAAATGTCTTTGGGTTTGGGACTGGGGAATATATACTTTTTTTTTTTTTTGTGCTATAGAAAAGTACTCTGAAATATTAGTCTTAGCCTAATTCCATCCTTCTGTTTTTCTAGTGGATTTTTATTTACACACCCAGTTATTTCCGTTGATGGTGCTCCTGGCCTGCACATGGTAATCATGTGCAACTTTCTTTGGAATGAATTTGTCATCTCCGCTGTGTCTGCCAGTAGGATTGCTTGTGATTTCACAGGTGGAAAATATTAAGTGTCACAAACTATTTATCTGTATATTACAGACCAGAATCAGACTTACAGGCAATATTACATGTATAATTCACAAAATGTGAAGGAAAGTATTGCTTGTCTGCAGCATGCAGGTTCTTTAGGCAAATTCACAGGCAAATTCTGTTAGTACAAGAGGGAATATACTATAGATGCATAATTAATGAGAAGTAAAAATGTCATTCCTATGATTTAGAGGCATTTCTCAGGCCATTTGATAGGGGTAACAGACAAGATGCCACCATTTTTGTAGGAGCATTGTGCTTGGGCATTTTTAGGAAATTAGATACTGTTTTCTAGGATCAGAGCTCTAATCACTGAAACATTGAATAAAGTAAAGCTCTCCTTTGAATCACTTTTAAAAAACCCACATGTCTTCTACTGCATTTCATACAGACCCCAATTCTATGGTTATGACTTAGGTCTTGGGAGATAATCACTCAGTCTGAGTATATGCTCCCAGGGCCAGCAGCAGTTGAACAGTGGGTTTTGAAGGTCACAATTTTGGATTTAGGCAAAATTTAAGTACTAATTTGTGGGATTTGGAAGTTTTCCCAAGATCAGAAGCTGTGGTGTAGCAGAGAATGAAATCCAGTTGTCTTGTGTTGCAACCCATAAACACAGGACTCTATAAAAGACTATGAAATAATTTGAAAGTTAAATCACTGACTTAAAGGGAAGAAAAAAGGTTAAGGGGTGGGAGTTTTAGGTATTTAAGGATCTAGTCACCAAGTTTTTCTTTTTATATACTGATAGGATAGATCATATTGGGACTGTAAATGTTTTAAGCTATTGAGGAAACTCCTGTAAGGAGGAAGGTTGCTACATCTCTGTGACAGGTCTATCAATGGTCTTTCATGATTATAATTTAAAATTACATTTTACAACTAAACAGATGAGTGAAAGGAATTCAGAAGAACAATTTTTTAATGTCAGACTTGTGGTAAAAATTGACGAGAGTAATTATGTTTTTAGAATACTATTCTCTCCCACTTTTCTAAGGTGGCAAAACCCAAGAATTTATTAAGATTGGGAAGGTGGAAAAAAATCATACTGAATGGATATTTGCAAAATATTCTTCTCAGCAAAAAGAAAGATCTAGAACAGATAGTCTCTCTGACTTAGATACCCTAAGTCCTTCTTCAAGTGCTTTATTATTGCAGAATACACAGAAATCCTGCTATGACTTGGAATTTAGCCATGATATTCATCATGGTCAAAAATGTGTTTATTAGACATTACTGAAAAAATATTTGTTGGGAAGGAAGACGTGACTTAATAATATACGTAAATGCACGTCTGAAGGGCTGCAGTGACTGCCTTTCTTTTGATTTCAGGCTCATATTCACTTTTCTTGGTAAATCAGTCTACCTTTAAATTAAGAGAAAAGAACCTTATATTGACCTCAGTAAGGGGAAAAAGATATTGTTAGATTTTTCATAACAGGCAGGTATTCAGCAAGTCAGTTATACATATGTGGGTTGGAGTCATACTACCGTAAACTCTTTTCTAGAATACCTTTTATTATCTGTAAGGCCGTATAATCAGGCAGCTTGTCAGTCTTTCTAAAGGAGAGAATAGTTGTGGCTTCACAAGTCACATGGTGAAGACATTACATTTTGGTTAAGAACAAACCCTCACTTTTCCACCAGGGAAGGATCTTCACATGTGAAAATGCTCAACTAACCTAAACCCATATTCCACAGTTAAAGTAAATTTGAAGAACCCAAATAATTGAGCAACGACAGTTTTGAAGTGTACCTGATACTGAATGAGGGAGCAAGACTACAGCTGTAT
Organism: Rhynochetos jubatus; assembly: GCA_027574665.1. NCBI lineage: Eukaryota > Metazoa > Chordata > Aves > Eurypygiformes > Rhynochetidae > Rhynochetos > Rhynochetos jubatus. The sequence goes on from CM050652.1 coordinate 20,136,456, forward strand.
TTAACAAAATCAAGTTTAATGACAGCTAGGGGAAAAGCAGATTATTATATCTCCTTTTTCCTGTTGCTTCTGTATAACACTTGGCCCTGTGATGATTTGATATTTCTAAGTTATATTCTTGATTCTGATAAGCACTGGAAAAGATATTTCTAATGCTAACTGAAGTTTCAGTTTATCTGGAAGAACAAAGGGTTAACGAAATCGTCTCTTCCCTTCAAGTGCTAAAACCCAGGAGTTTTCACTGCTTTCATTTGTAAGAAGAGCCTGATTGAATTTACTTCTGTTTCACTTTTAAAACTTCCTGGCTTTTCATTCACAAATCACACATTTGTCTTCTCCGGAAAAGCTTTGCTTTTGTTTTTGTGACCTACATTTGTAGGGCCTCTAATTAGCAGGCAGCTCTGGGATCTGCTGTCCCTCAATAGCTCTGCTGCTTTGGGATCCTAAGCTAATCAGAAAACATGTTGCTGAAATCTCAATGAAAGCAACCACTTACTACTTGTTGGCACCTTAACCTGAACCACATAAGACAAAAATGCATCATAACTGCAGATTTTCCCATATATTGCATTCATATCCCCGTCTGGCAACTATTGAAGTTAAAGTGACAAGGCTCAAGCGTAGAGGTGAGGTGAGGTAAGTTTTGATTATCCTTAAAATAAAAATGTACTAGCATTATGTCAAGTCAAAACATTCTTTTCTGCATTAGTGTTTGCAATCACTTTCTCAACTTTCTTCTTTTCTTCCAAAAATCTTTCCTTAACCTCCGTAGTTAAGCTGCTCATTATTTTTACCTTTGTGTTCAAATGATCATTCTGGCTTATGAGAAAGTGGCACAACATCTTACTTAAATAGCATTAGACCACACAAGAACTCAGTCTTCTCTGTTCCAGTTGTCAGAGTAAATAGGAGTTTGGCTGGAGCTGCAATGCAGCATTTGACTCTTTTTTGTACTAAAAAACATGTTATGTACTATGGTGAATTGATATGAACTGCTGCATTCAAGCACATCAAACAACCAACTACTCCCATCACAGGATCTTGTTACTTGCTCGACGGCATTTTTAGACTCCTGCTATGCCTGTCCTGAACAGGGCCATGGTAGTAGCTGGGCAGCCTAATGCTTTGTCCTGCAGAATAAGTAATGTCATTACCATTAGAACAAATGAAGTTTCATTTTCTTGGGATTTACCTTCTGCTTGGCTGCATACTCTGAGTTTGCTGTGCTGAAAGGCACTCTATTTCTCTTACAAATTTGCTAATGATGAAGCCCTTTCCTAAGTCTCACCATGTGCAACATTTCTAAAAATTTATAGCTCCATGGCCACTGTTTCTCAAAATGAAACTAAGCTGAAATTAGCCAATAAGCTCAAAGCTGTTGGGAGATACAGATGGTTGAGTGACAGTTTTTACCCAAGAAATTCAGGTTAGATTGACTTGTACCTGGAAATACCAGGTATCCCACAGTAATGTCTGTGCAATGTAAACCAGATACTTCAGGCTAGAACCACATGGACAGGAAACAAGTATGGAGACACCTAACTTGTACGTAACCTTCCATCTAGAATATGAGATGTTCAGTCTTTTCCTGTTCCAGGATTAGCTAACAGTAGGGCAGAAAATTTGCCCTAGTGGCAAGACTGGCTTGCTTCCAGAAATAATTTTTCTTGGGGTTTTTCTGCTCTACCCATACTCCATCCTCTGGCACAAGAGCAGAAAGGATGTGTTATATGTCAGGTAGCTGTTGTGCAGATATGCAGCTGTCCTTGCGTTTTCTGTGAAAGCGTAGGATTCATTGCACATGTGCTTTAAATACAGAACTTTTTCCAACTACGAGATCCACTGTACGTGCACAAAACTAATCTGTCTCTGGTAACTCATGATTCTTTCAAACAAGAATCACTCTGTATCTTAACAGTAAATGTGGCATACTTACAGGCTGTGTAAGATATTGCACAGGATCAGAAATGGAGAGGCTGCTGCATACAGCCCTCTGCTAGGACTGTGTGAAAAGGGCTGTTTGCAGCCTGGATGTATGCACGTATGCAGTGACTCATCCAGTCAAAAAGGTTGCACAGTGGAGACTGAGGGGAATTGATGCTCATGCTGAGGAGCCTCTACAGTGTCAAGAGAGACTTGGCCTAGATATCACTCCCAGGGGCAAAAGGAGGAAACGTTCCTCTTTTATACAGTAGTCAGATGGTTTCAAGAAGTGGAGAGGAAGTTCCAACTTTATTTAAATGGATATTTAAGTGTCTTTGACAAGATGGTAAAATTTCTCTTGCAGAAAATTGTCTGTTCTTTTAAGAGGCAGTTTTCTTATTCAGTTAGACAGATTAGTACGTGAATAAAAGTTTTGCATTCTCTCCTGGTTTCTATCTCTGGGGCTGTTGGCTATAATAGGATGATTAGACAAATATTGGCTTCTCCTGCCTCGCATTCTTCATTACATTAGATGTGCTCCTTCTCACATATGAAAAGTATCCCCTAGCTTGGCTATTGTTGCATTGGCTGCTCAGAGCTTTCAGACTTTAGACTTTTTGGTGCCCGCTTTCTGGCAGAAACATAGGGCACACTTATAAATCACAGTGGAGGTAAAGGTGTCCAAACTGACAAGTCTGTATAGGGCAGTGCAGTGCCAGAAATATGAAACTGAAGCTCAGAGCAGCAGTGTAGTGTTACGGTGGCACTGCCGTCATACTAGTACACCCTTCTAGAAGGAAAGGCTGTCTGGCTCAGACCCAGATGCTAAAGCCAGTTAACTGCTTTAGTTTCTTTAAGAGACCGACTCACCACCGGCTCGGGGCTTTTTGTGCCGTATTTGATTTACGTAGGCATGTGCTTATTTGCAGTTTTACAGTCACTTAAGGCCCTTAGACTTTACTGATATTCTTCACAAGACATTTTGCCAGTGCCAGAAAGATTTTTTAGCAAATTCTGGCTGCTGAAAAAGACTTCTTCCTCTCGAACCTTTCTTATTCTGTCAGCTCCTGAACAGAGCATCTGGAGCTGCATATCTTGGGTGCAATTTTATCTCTGTCTGTAAAGCATCTAAGCTCTTATCACAGCTGATGGAGACTGAGTCAGTGGAGTATGGGGAGATATTCAGCTGTCCAGTCGTAGGTTTTAGGTGAGCTGATTTTGCTCTCCATGTAGGATTTTTAATATGTCAACCTGCAACTTGCCCCCCTATGCCAATCCAGTCTCTCAGAACCAGTGACATGTGTCACAGGAGCAGTCCCGATCTGCAGTTACAAAATTTTCCACTGCACAGGAATGATGCCTTGATGTTAGCTGTTTACCCTGAAATTGTCCTTTACCCTGAAATCACCTTTCATTCAACCCACATTACAGCAAGAACAAGCAATACTTATCTGTGAAATCTGAAATAGCTGTTGCAAAGGTTTAGAAAACCTGATGTGTGGGAGAAATAAAATGATCCTTACTGAACTTGCTTAATGTGTCCAGCAGATGGATTACGGATGGTCCAATTACCAGACTCCATTTTAGGATCTTTTGTACATAATGTTAGCTTGTATTTTCCATCTTCTGCAGTTCACCTAGAGATTTAACTCAAATCCCCTTTTTTCCTCTTCCTTGAAATGTAATTGCTCCTTTTCTATAGGAGTCAAATATAACCTTTTTTTTTCTTCTGTTTATTGACAATTACCACCTCTTTACAAATCATAATAATGTCTCAGTGGAAAAACTGCCGTCCCAGCACCCCCTCCCATATAATCTTGGGGGCTTGAAGCTCTTTAATTCCTTCTTCCCTTCTCCAAGAACATCAAGCAACTCTCATGTGACTTTTCCAAACCCTGAATGCTATTTTGACAACCACACAAAATCTAATGCATAAATGGAGTTCTTGGCATGAGGTCTATTAGTGATTCTTGACTGAGATTAGAGACAACAGGAAAGAGCAACTCTGGAGTAATAAGAGACTTGGCATGGCTCAACGCCCACCTTACCCTCCGTAGATGTCATGGCAGCTTGTTGGATGTTCACTGCAGACTGGAAGCCCTGAAGGGCTTTAAGTGCCTCTTGGAGGAAGCAGCTATGCAGCTGCGCTCGCTGCCTGCAGTGGCACTGGGTGCCCAAGCGTGTTCTGCTCTTGCATTAGAGTGAATTATGGTGGGTGAGAGCAACTGCGGGTGCTGCTGAACTGTACACTTCACCTACTTTAGTTCATAGGAAAGCTAATGTTTCTTTCCTCCCCTTTATTTTTTTCATGCCATAATGCACACAACTGAATACCATGCAGTAAAAAAATGTACCATTTTAAACTCTGAAAACAATGTTGCTCTCTTGCTGTCACCAAGACGCTAGTAGACACATATATTTGCACACTTCAGTGCAATGCTGACTGCAATAACAAGTGAGCAAGCGAAGCCAAATTGTTAAAGAGTCCCAAACTCAGCAATATTCAGCTGAGTTGGAATTTGCAGCTTGATTTCTCGTGTTCCACATAAGCTCCTGAGTCAGGAGCTCATCTTTGTATGCAGTTTGACTCAGGCAGTCCCTTTCCTAAATCACCTTCTGGGAACAATCAAGTTCAGCAAGTGCTCTTGCTCCCTTGTGTCCCCTGGTTCAGCCCACAGCATCTCCTTGGCAGTGAATGGCAACTCTCCTACAGCACTGACTGTATAATTAGAGAAAAATATCTCTATTTCCTTTGCTCTTGTTTAAATAAAAACACTTTTCATGCACTTGGAGGCAATTCTATTTCCCACTCACTAGCAGCAATCTTGTTGGCAGCTTTTACTCAAGAGATTTTCCATTAACGTAGCCACACAGAGAGTTTAACTACAGGACGAGAGGCAAGATATGTAAGACTGATCTTAGTACCAAGAAGCCTGCAATAGCTACTGAAACATACATGTTAATAAACACATAAATGTTTTTTTCATTTTTTTTTTTTTTTTTTTAAGTGAAAGAATTCTGAGTTGTTCAGAAATCCTAAAATTAAAACCTGGAATTGCTTCATACATATAGCCGTGATGAAGTGCACAGTAAAACTACCCTGACAGCAACAGCAAGTGTATTGTTTTTTAAATAGATACTTAGTAAAGAAATTGAGTCCAGCTTGGGGTTAGCAAAAGCAGTCTCTATGTGCTTTATCATGAGTTTCATTTTACAGGTACGTGACTCAAAATACACAGAAATGGATCTCTGACTTGAATGCTCTATTTTGCTTTTACATTTATTATATATTTTTTTTATCACCTAGTCAGCAAGATTCTTCATCAGTCTTTAAAACATAAAGCACTTAAAGATTTCTTATACTGAAATGTTATGTTGAAAGAATGCAACTTTCTCCTTAGAGCATGATGAATGAAGGTTGGTTTTGTTAAGAGGGATATATCTGCACTGTTGCTGTCACTTTTGTCATGGTTCTCACAGTTGATTAGCTAAAAATTTACCTTCTGGAACCATTTTACTGCACAAAGATCCCTGCTTTCTTTGTGTTTTTAAATTTGATCTCTAGCCCTCTGAATTTTCGCAAAGACTTTCTCAAAGATTTTTAATTAAAAATTCTAAGTTGAGTGAAGTTTCTGTGAGAGAGAAAGACTAGGAAGGTATCATTAAAGAGGGTACAGCACAACAGGCAGGAAGGAAGAAACAGACAGAGTTACAAGGTTGGCTGACGTAGCTTCTTAGGTCCAGCTAGTACGGTCTCCATGTCTGTGAGTTCCATATTTGACAGCTAATGGGGATGTGTATCTTCATGTTCAGTTTTGCTTAATTCACATTAAATAATGAAAGCTTCCATGCATTAAGTAGACCAGGCTCATGAACCTGGGTGTTTTACATTCCAGGTCAGCTCATCTTTCATCCAAAATGGATACTTTTACACCATTAGATTTTCATGCATGAATTAAAATTGCATTTAGGTGTTTGTGGTTAATTCAATGTTTTCTAATCTGAATTAAATTTATTTTGAAATTGCCCTCTGTGGTTCATCTTATCATGCAAAAAGGCCTACCTATGGAGTTTTTTGAGAGTTTACTAATGTTATTAATATAAAATTGCTATTTAGACTGTGTAAGCAATCTGACTGGAAAGAAAACCAAAAAAGACAGATTTGTTCTTTGCCTCATCTTGAATACTTGTTATCTTATCAAAAGCCTGACACTAACACTCCCATGCGCAGGAAGCTAAGATGGCCAACACCCTCCTGTACAGCAGACCTGGACTGACAGAGTAATGGGATGCACCTACAAACCACCATCAAACCACTGAAGGTTATCTACTCGGCACCAGGGCAGCTGCACACTGGTGATGAGATCAGACAACAGACCTTCTGCTGCGCAGCCTGAATTTCTCATGGGGTCTTTGCTGCAGGAGCCAGGCTGAAACGCGTTTATGGTGACACCCATTTTTATGATGTGTGATGTCTTCTAAGCGGGGCAGGGCAGGGGCTGAGGTATTGAACCTTGGAATACCTGTATGGAAGCATTATGTGACCTACCACGGCCGAAGGAGTAGGCTCTAATATCCGAGGTCTTCCAGGGTTAAGGCTAAGATGAAATATATACCCTACAAGGAAGTTTTGCCAAAATTTGTGAAGCACTTTGTTTTCAAGCTGTCATATTAATTCTCTTCTATAAACAGGTTTTATTGCTTAACTTTGTGGATGGGAGCAGATGCTCATCTGATGGTTAACTGATCTGGTCTTGACACCAGCTGTGAATCTGCTCTGTAGTTTGTCCTGGGCTGCACTGAGAAAGTCATCTGGGTTTTGGTCTCCTTATCCCCTTATGTGCAGTCTTTTTTTCTACAGTGTTTTGGTTTTGTAAGAGAATGAGAAGGTTTGACTGCCTAACAAAGGAAGCTTTGATTTGGGCTTGGCTAACAGAGTCCAAAATTAATGTTTTCAACAATGATGCTTTGTTCCCTGAATCTTTTAGTTTTTCAGATGGAAGAAAGTTAAATATAACCTGTATGGGGCTATTCTAAAGAACTACATGCCAACATTTGATTAACTACGTTTTTGGTTTTCTGTGGCACAACTTACGCAATCACACTCTGAAAGTCTGTGCCCAGCCTCTTGGCAAATTTCAGTGCAGTTTGACAGGGGAAAAACCTTCAGAGATAACCACCTTTTAATAAGTTCTGTTCAAATAGGCACTTGCGTAAAGGAAATGGGTCCTAAAAGTGTTTTGAATGAACATAAGATCACACAGTATTTCAAGCTGGACTGGATCTCCTGACGTTAACTGGTCTAAACCCCAATCTAACCAATTCAGCTTGTCCAGTTGAGCTTTGAACTCATTCAAAGATGGAGATGACATAACGTCTCTGTGTGTTCTATTCCTGTATTTGACCTTCCCAATGGTTAACCCCCCCCCCAAAACTAATATGCATTTGAAATTTCCTGTGTTCCAACTTGTGTCTTTTGCCTCTTGTCCCATTGCTGTGTAGCTCCAAGAAGAGTCTGGCTCTGTCTTCTCTGTATCATCTGACCAGATAGTCGTACAGAATTGCAATTTAAATTCAAACCTTTTTTTCATATACAGTTCAGTGTTAGTACCTACTGAGTAAATTGGTTGAGAAATACAGTAATTTACAGTAATTTACCATCTTTGATATAAATACATTTGGTAAGCAGCCAGTGTTACAAGTGTTAAATAATAGGAGAGTCAACAGATTTTTCAGCTTAATGCTCATGTATCCAGAAATTTTAATTTATTTTAATGTAAATGCATAAACTTTTATTTGAAGAATATTTATTTGGGGTTTTTTTCTCAAGAGTCTCATGATCTGTAAATGTTTGCAGACTATCAACTGACAAGTACCAATCGTGTACCACAAATAAGAGATGGTTGAAATAAACAATTCACTAGTAATCAAATGTGTGACAGCTAAATTGTGTCTATTAATTTTTGCCAGTTTGGAAGGAGTTCAGAACTGGTTTTTGAACCTACACATTAAAAAAAGCCAAACAAAATCAAACACCACTTACCCCACCCCCCACCCCAATTAAATACTCATCACTGCAAGTTCTTTTCCTGTTCATTCCAGTGCAACTGATAATGGCTTTCTAAAATTGTAGCAGGCTTTATCTTCTTATTACCAAACCTTCCAGATTTGCATTTTTCCTGGTCCCAACACATTTTTTGGAACTGAATGAGAACCTCCAAACAGTGTGTTCACTAAACTTTAAAGGACAAGTAACACTTAGGAAATTAAGTGGTTGGTAGACTTGGCAGCTGCGGTAAATCATCTAGGAAAACCTGAGACAGATATTTTTAGTAGGATAAATCCCAAAATTCTTCATGGATTTTGATTCAATTGTCTTTGATCTCAGCTAGTACAATGCATAAGAATTTGAAGTATGTATTTTAAACTCACACTGTTAAGGATGCTTAAAAATGAGCTAAAAATTTTATCCTAATAAATAGATCTTTTTCTTGTAGAAAAAATTCAATCAATAATACAATATATTTTATAAGAGATAAGAAAGGTGGAATAGGAAAGGGAAACCATTCGAACTCAATAAAAGCATCATTAGCACAAACAAGTCAGCAGGTTTTAATCTTCTTGTATTGTTGTATTATTATATTGTAATATATATTGTATTATATTTTAATGTTATATTATTATATTGTAATATAATGCTGTTGATAAACTACAGCTGAACAGGTACAGTGTGAGTAAGCTCTCAAATATATGTAGCTACAGGTAAAGGCATGGAGAGGAAAAGGCAACTTACCAGTAGTTCAAGAGAAACTTCTCTGTTTAGTTTTGTGTTTTTATTTTAGTGAGGTTTGCAATAGAAACCGGCAAATGTCTGTGCTGGATATTTTCCATACTGTTCTTGAACACTGGAAACCCATTCTCATTTACATGATATGTGATATAGACATATAGTTAAATAGTTGCCTTCACCAAATAACAGTTGTCATTTTTACTGCAGGTGATATTTTCCCTTCACTGTTAATTCTTTGTTTTATTTACTATGGCATTCTGGTTATTTGACTGTGAATTTTCCTGAAATTGTGCAGGAAGTCGAATTTAGAAGCTGATACAGAAAGAGTTCAGCAGCATACATGAATTCTGCACTGTTCCTAGCTCAATATAATAGTTAATACAGTACAAGTATGCTGAATTCCCTAAGTGCAGTACAAGGAGCTGTGTCATTTACAAGTTGGTGCGTAATTTAGACAATTATTGCTACATGCTGTCATGTTTAGGTGCTCCCCTATGGCTTACAAAATAAGGCTTCACAATAGACTTGTATTTCTCTGCCTTTGATTAACCAAACAAAAGGCAGTGAATGATCAGCTAGTGTTTTACTTCAGACCTTGTCAAATTTTAGCCTCCCAAGCCTGAGTCTGCATTGACTTGACTTCCAGTCAGCAGCCCTACTGGACATAATGCAAATTGATATTCTCTGAGTTCTCTTTATCATGTTTCTAAGATTGTCTGTGAGGATGAAAAGCTCATAAAACATGTCACAATGAAGGGCCTGGGCCTTCCCACCCTCTGCAGTCATTGTACCTCTTTACCTCTACACCTTGCAAAGAGCATAGTCAGGAAGAGCTCTGCAGGAGCCTTTTCAATCCCTGTGATGCCTTTTAACATTGGAATTGGAAATAAATTTTAAAGACAAAACTGAAAATAACCTGACCACTTTTCTGTAAAAAGTTAATGCTATTTTTGAGTAGAAAGTAGGAGATCCTACTCTTGTCCACATTAAGGGCATCTTATAAAAATCATGAACGTACACTATTTAAAGACCAACTAAACAAGGAACTGGAGGCATTTGAGACTGCACAGAAGAGAAGCAAATAAGGAACCCGGTTAATATTTTACATTCTGTATAAGGACTGGTTTGAATTATAATTTCTTTCTGTAAATCAGTTCAAAATAAAGAGCTGATGATCAAGGGGAGGGAGCTGCAAGCTGAAGATGAAAATGCACCTCCCTACTTCTGAAACTTTGTAGCTTTTTTAAATTCTAGAAGATGAGTTTTATTCCACGGAAAACTTGTCCTGCTGGTAATTTTGGAGATGGTATGGAATTTCACTGCTTTAAATCGGTCTGCAAGGTCTACTTGAACATCATACAATTCACCATCAGAGGTGGATTTTCTTGGAAACAGTAAGCCTGAAGAGTGGGTTAGCAGATCTTGTGCCTCACTAACTCAAACATACATTTTGTACTGGCTTTTGTAAACTGCATTATGAATCCAATAAGTTTTTTGTCTTCAGAATATCTTTATAAAACAGTTACACAATATTATTCTCTGAGAAGTAGAAATCTTGAATTTAAAGATTAAATATAGAATTGGATTAATTGTTTCCAGCTCTTCTTACACACATAGTTTGTTTTAGTATTTTTGACCCACATGCAGTAAACCTGATCAGTTTATAAAGAGAAATCCTGTCAGCTCATCCTTCCTTTTTAAGTTGAAAAGCCCAAAGTGTTTTGGTTGCTCTCATAGGAGAGGCTTTCCACTCATGATAGTGAAGTGGCACTTCTCAAGACATCTTTCACTTTGAATTTATCTTTCTTGACTGGTGAGATTCTTATGCAGTACTCCTCAAGCTGGACTTGAATCATGATAATGTCAGCAGTTCCTCTGGACTGTGATGCAAATGCTTATGGACCCTGATGTCATCTGTTTTTCAGTTGCACCATATTAGCAATTTCCAGTAATTCTGTGATCAACTAATATACACAAGTGTATTTTTTTAACATTCATTTCAAAATTATGAACTCTTGCATCATAGCAGAATTTCCAGGTCGTAGTGGCAAAAGTCCACATTCAACCTGCCACACAACAAACTAAATTGATACCAAGCATAGTTTCAAATGACCCTCCCTAAAAACCCACCTGCAGAGTGAACTCAGAACAAGTGTCCATCTCAGGTGTTTCAGTTAAGTGCTTAAAGTTAGGTGAGATGAATCTAGGTTTAACTGTATAACCTTATTGAATAAAAAGTAATAAATCATGCATTTCATAATTGCCATCACAAAAGGTTTCACATAGGTGTAAACTTGCATCAAACATTTTGATATTTAAATGCAGGTTTTCAATAATCAAACTATTTATTTAAAACATTTTCATGTTTAATAAAAAATAAATATTTACTTGGACCATTTTAAAAAATGGGGGCAAATGGAAATTTTCTATAAATTATTTATGACAGGAGAAACTTTTCAATCTTATTTCAATCTCCCATCTAGTCTGCTGCACTCCTAAATTTCTTTCTCAATGGCACTGAACATATGTGTGATTAGAAATTGTTCTCCTTCTCTTCTTACTGTATTTTTATTGGGCATATGCTTTTCCTTTGACTTTTGTACCACAATATTGGAAAGTAAGCAAATTATTAATATGTTTTGACATCTTTCTAATGTTATAACATTTTAAACTTCTCAGCTAAATCTCACTAACATTCACTAAATGAATTTGTCTGAAAACTTATTCCCTTGTTTCATAACGTGCAAAAGTATTTTTTAATTCTTAGAGACATTTGATGTTAATCAACGTCTAATAGAGGATGACATTTCAATACCTTTGAACTTCTTACAGGATGATGCTGTTGAAAGAAGCTGTGGACTGGGCTGATATAATTTCTTTTTCAAAGAAGGTGGAAAGTTATTTTTTGAACATCTGAATTCTTAGCAGACAAGAAGGATTTGTACTGCTCTGTATAATGGAGTATACACTTCATTTATATTAGGAGTGCAAGTATGAGTGGGTTGTCATCCTTCAAGAGAGTGTATATCAGTATGCTTCATGCAATAGTGACTTAAACAACTGTGTTACTGGAGGGAAAAGAAAGGACAAATCCCCGGGTACTTGGAAAAAAGGTGTCCTTTTCACAGTCCCTGACCCCTCCACACTGTCTTCTCTTTTCATATCAAACACAGCTGCAGTGTTGTTACAGATGAAAAAAGATGTGTACAATTTTGTACAAATGTGTTGGAGCCTTCGTAGGAAATCTCAGCCCCACTGAAGCCAAGGGGAGTGCTAACCTGGGCTGCAGCGGGTCGCCTTTCAGCATCTGCCTGCTGTGCTGCCTGCTTGCTGCTTCCCTTCCACTGGCATGATCACTAACATAGCAAGGAAAGAGAGAAGGGTGCAAAGATATATTTGAAGTAGTTTTTCAAATATTGCAAGGAGCGTGGATGGGAATGGTGAAAAGCTATGGTTCTTTTAAGAGAAAGGGTCTGAAGTGAAACTGGGAGCTACTGAAGAAAATCTCTGGAATACCTTTGGAGTTGCATATATACTTTCAAGAGAAAAAAGGGCAGACAGTTTAGAGAAAAGACCTCTGAATGTTGATGGTCACTGATAAAGACAGTCTTCTGCTTCAGATTTTAAAAATATTGTCATACTCGGCACTGTTCAATAACTCTAATTTGGCCATTAAATTCCTGTCACCTTTGCCCTTTTCTAATGATTGTGACAAAATGCTGTCTGCAATCAGCAAGACTCAATCGTTGTGGGAATAATTTGAATAAATAATCAAGTCTGCAGCTCATCCATCACCTTGACTGATTTCTCCATTCCCTGTTCACCTCTTCATGACATTTGGCAGGTCACTTGATATCAGATATGCAAACAGTGAACTGAAATAGCCCAAGTCTGCTGAAATATGCTGACTGAACCTGTTGTCTTCAAGTAGCTATGCATCTTTGCATGCAAGCACATGTATTTTCTGTACGCTTTTTTTCCTTGCCACCTTTACCTTGACTAGGATGGTATTTGTCCCCTTTACATTCACACAGCTTGTACTTACAAATGTACCACATGTGAACTTGGGGATTTCCTGTCCAATCCCTTGCTGGGTACCAAAAGGTAAGAAGAAAGGAAGAGCGAGCAGGAAGAAAGGCAGTGATAGGGAAATCAAAGGACTGAAGAAAGCAAGTAAAGGAACATGAGGTGGGAAATCAAATATGAAAAAAAATATCTAGAGTTTATCTTCTGTTTTAATGAAATTAGTGTAGGTATCTTTAATAGGGTTAAATAGGCCTAAAATTGGGTTATATTAAGGGTGCTTCCAGATGGGTTCATCTGAGTATTTCCAGGGCTATTTGAGCACTTACTGACACTCTGCTATCCACCTGCCTCTCTGCCAGACTTGCTGTCCTGGTTGTGTACTGGGCAGCAGCCAGTACATACCAGCTTCCCGGCAGCCAGCTGCTGCGGGAGCTCAGCCTGGTGTACAGGCACAAAGCTAAACTAGAGTCAGTTCAAAGTGGTATGCTGGGCTGCAAATGATGGTGCTGAGGACTGGGCATATATTCCTTTCTGCCAGCTGTGCAATGTATGGCAAAAGGCTCCTTTAGCAGAGAAGCAGGATATCAGCTGGGAATAGCAACTTCTGAAACAGAGTTCACCTGCAGGCTCTTTAAGATTAATGTCTCAATACAGGTAAAATTATCTGAATATCTCCCTAAAAGAACTACATGTAAACAGTTCTTTGGGTTTTTTCATCCTCCTTACTTAGACCATTCTCCTGTCTCCTCCTTTTTTCATAGTCTTCATTTTCCTGTGCTAGTATGTTTGTATGCATTTGTGTTTCTCACATGCCTATGAACATGTTAGTATTTAATAAGTCTCAGCATCAAATCACTTTAGAAGATGATTCTTTTTCTGTTAGCTTTTGTAGGGAAACCTACATAATTAGGGCCAAATTTGCCCTGCTGTGGAAAAAGGAATGATTCTTGGTCTGCACAGGTGGTAGGACATATCAGTGATCTCCTGTGAAATACCCGAGTGACTGAAGGTTAAGAATCAGTCTTAGCTCTTCTCCACAAGCAGTCCTGATTTCAGAGTTCAGTGTTTAAAGTACAAAACCAGGCTGGTTTGGGAAGGTACAAACACTGGTTTACATTTCTGGATGTACCTCAAACAACTTCTTCTCTAATAGCACAACCCAGAACTGACTCTACTTGCTGATTTCTGCTTCTTCCCTCTCAGTTTGTAGGTTCTGTTTGTGATGGTGGTACTATAAACCAAATTATTCAAACAAAGTAATTTCAAAATAACCTCACCAAAAGAGGCATGCATGGAAAGTCTTTTTCAGTGATCAGTTCAGTCATCTGCACAGACTCAGCTGTGCCACTAAAGATAAAAACTTAAGGAGTCGCATCTCTCAACCCAGAGAGAGTGGTTACCCACGTCTGTCTCAGCACTGGGGATGCCTTATGCAGTAGGGAAGCTCATTCCTGTCCTCTTGCCACCACCTACACTTCAAAGATACAACCAACAAACTGGATATTAAATACATATTTCCCCCACCCTTTCTTTTCCAGGACACTTCCAGCCACATCATGTGGCTGCAGAAATTATTGGGAAGATTTCTTAAAGCAGCTGAAGAAATACCATCTCTAAAGAAGGAACACAGACAGAGCAGTGGGATGAGCTACCCCAACAAACTTTGTGTTGCCATGCCTGTATTGTTACCAGGAGCCACAGCTAGACTGCATTGTCTGTGTCTAGATTATATTGCAGTATAAACATAAATGATGGGTGAAGTTGTTTGTTAGGTCAACAAAGACAGAATATATTCCACTTTTGAATTATTTTACTTTTATTATGTTGGATAACAAATATGTACAAACTTTCACTATATCAAAAAGATGCAAATGCATAAACCAGGCAAATTATTCAATAATTTTATACAAATAGACCACAATATAACATGATTTAAAGTAAACATGGTTTTTATCTTCAAGGTTTCCATCTCCAGGTATTTCATGATGAATTGTAATAAAAAAAAAATAATAAAAACATAAGAAAAAAAACTACTTCTTTTGGGAAGATGTGTTCATAAAAGCAAACTAATAAGCTAGCGAAGTATGATATATATCATGAAACAACTGATACTCACCAGTGGAAATCTTCATAAAAATGACATACACTTTTGTTTGACAAATATTTTATTGCATGTCTCACAGCTATTAAATAATTCCCAGTTTAATTTTCGTTGTGTCCTAAACAGTCAATAGTAAAGATTGTATTCCCTTAGTCTCCTACATTTTCATCTGTACTCACAAAGAAAACTTCCAGTTATTCTGTTGTTTCCTTTTTCATTTTATATGCAGAACAGTAACTTTCTATCCTGCGGCTCAGTTCTTAGGATATATGGTGGCAAACTTTCAAGTTATCATATGCAAATCCTGCATATTCCACCTTCTCTTCCAGGCCAAATAACTAGAATACATGAGAATAAAGATCGTGGTGATACAGTTAAGAGCCTGTTTTTTTCTCTCTTTCTTCTTGCCTATAATGTATAGTGGGCTCCTTAGACTAATTCTGTGTCTTACCAACATCATCCAGAATTGTATAGTTTTCCCTTAAAGGTACCAAAAGATGAAGACTTACCTTACTATGTCACAGGTGGATTAGTCAGATATCGGAATGAGGCATCAGGGGACCTTATCTGTGACTGCAAAGCCTAAATTACCTGGAAGGTAATGCAGAGGCTGTAAGCCTTATCATGAATACCTCTTGACATTGCACCCCTTCCGAGGCACTCCTCTGCTACATGGTAGGGGAATACTCCTTATAGTTGATACTCTAATATTTTGTTAGTTTTCTGTCAGATAACAGACAATATCTTGTGGATTTGTCCCCAGTGGACTGGGATGGGGCAGCCACAATTTCCTTTGGTCAGTGTGTCAGATCTGCTTTGAACTCAGGAGCCCTGAGCTGGGAACCTGTGTGTCACGTGGCTTCATTTCTGGATCCTGATCAGACGGAGTCAAGAAATAGAAACACAGCTGCTTACTACAGGGTCACCCCAGGCATGGGCAAAATCATGTGGAGAACTTGCACATCAGATTGAGCGGCCCGTATTAAGGTAAGTGACTGAGCAAGGGCTTGCTGGACTGAAGTGTCGAATATGGCTCTGCCACAGTTTTCAACATTTTAGGGCAACTGAAATATGTGTGGCTAAATAGAAATAAGTCTGCAGAGGCAAAATGCTTGATCCACTGATTGAAATTCATAGGGAAGTTTCTGATGATTTCAACAGAGATAAAATTAGATCCCAACTAAGTAATTTAATAGCATAAACCTTGGAAGTGACCTTTGTCTGCAGTGAATTATAAACACTGGTAAAATGCACATGGCAAGAAGCAGATTCTTTTCTATTTAATCTTAATATAACTTTTTATACACCTGACCACCTTTCTGTAGTGTGACATAGTTAAACATCTATCAGCTTGTTGTTCCATACTTACTGGATTTACATATTACTGCATCAGTACCTAGTATAACTATAGTCTGAAATAAAGCTGGCATATGCCAGCCTTGCAGTTAGATTAGGCGAAATATGCCCTATGTCATTTATACTAAAAAATGGAGAACACCTGATACAGAGCAAAGTTAGCCTGTGAGAAATTCAGGATGAAATCTGAACAGCCAGACTGACAGACTAAATCAGAGCTGTAGTCTGGCCATAGTGGTTATAATCTCGTACTAGGATTCTTTACACCGGATTTAATGTATTGTTGACACTGAGACTCGCCGACTTCCCTTGAGAGAAATGAATGTAGGATGAAGGATTTTATTTTGTAAGGAGAGCAAAAAAATGTTATGGCAGGAAGCATCACAAAAAAGTCAATAATATATTTTATAGTTCATTTGTTTGAAGTCTTTCAACATCATCTTATATCCCTGTCATCCTTCACTGCAACATATTTCAAAGCTCGGGCAGGTGCTCCTGGTTTGATACCAGTATCTTTAAATGTTTGCTTTCTTTGACTGTAACAATACAGTCTTGAGAGAAGAGAAACTGAAAAGAAGCTTTACATTTGTTCTAGAAGACAGATGATGTTACATACTCAATGTTTGTATATAAATTCAGTTAGATAATTAATATTAACACTATTTCTGCTGATAGAGAGCTTTCAATAGTCTATAGCTCTCAATTTCTGTTACAAAACACCACAACCTTTGTCTTGCAGATAGCAAAACCGAGAGTCAAAGAAGCTTAAAAGACTTGTTTAGACCAACACAGTGCATCAGCATTACTGCCAAGCAGGAAAAATAAGACCTTTCAAGTTTCTATGGTATTACATAGTCTACTACAAAATATTAGTACTCTGGCCAATATTGTATATTGTGTTACAATGCTTCATTTGGTCTCTGCTATCCTTTTCAACACACCACACTTGAGTCACGTTGCAAAGAACTTTCAGTTATGTCTTCAACAGACTTGTGTAATAAGGTACAAAAGTGAACTTTTTCCACCCAGATGACAAACCAAATAATCAATGTATTGAATCTGTCCACCCTGCTACTCACTGATGTTAAAGTAGTGTGCGTCTTCCCTGCATTTCAATATACAGGTCATAGCTGAACATGAAATGTTAAGGTTGGCTTCTAGGAAATGGGAAATGAAACAAGTATCACCTATAAATTTACTTTCACTGAGAAGATTAGGAAGTTTAAATGCAACACCTGTTTCCTAAAAATAGCAGAAAAACTGCCATGCTATTGTGTTTCTTATGCTTGCTGAAGTCAGTTTAGCTTTTTCTCAACAACAGCTGTCCTGGCTCCTTGTTCAAAATCTGGGTGCAAAAGGGAAAACCTGCTGTTTTCTTCATGATGGAATCACCTGTGGTTAGCTCCACACAGATGGAAGAGAGAGACTTAAAAAGAACTGCAGGGCCCATATTAACAAAAAACCCCCATCTCCCTGAAAAAAAAAAAAAACAAAACCAAAAACCCACCACTCAAAAAACCAAACCCACAACACAACAGCTCCTTATTGCTTATCTTATATAATTTGTCATAGGCTGAAACCTACGTAGTCAAATGTCCTTTTCTTTCTAGCAAGGTAAAGGTCTATTCTTTACACTGTTTGGAAGCCAGCACACAAGACAGAAGGTTAAAGAATGAACACACAAGTAAATTAATCGCTTTTATTGACACCCAGTCAGTTGTTTTCACTTTTCTTTTTGTAATCCAGGATACTTCAGAGCTCAGATTTACAAATCGAGCTCTTCAGATAGTTAGAGAACAATAAGGGTATGAGCAAACTGAGATGAAGCTGGTAGCCATGGCTAAGGACTGTCAGGAGCCTGAAATTTTTAATCTAGCTGTGGTACCGATGAAAAAATATAATGCAAACTGTATCCTAAACCAAATATTTGTTATGTTGGGTTCCTCTTGTTCTTTGTTTTATGAGTTACAACAATAAACATGCTAGTTTCAGAACAGATAGGTGGTATTTTCTGAACTAAATAATTAATGTTGTACTACAGAAGGCATTGGCAACCCCTCTGAAGCAAAATTAGAGAGCTCTTCATCCACTGCAGACATGAAGTTTTAGCATGTCCATCCTGGGATTTCTCTCAAAAGTTCACATAAAAAAAGGACAAAGAAATAAAAATAGCAGAAAAGAATTTGTTACTTGCTGATTAGAGATCAGTTTTGTATGTAGGAAAGGACACAGTAGATCACAAGACATATTCATTGTTTGTAAAATATCAGTGAAATTTCTGCCATCCTAAATTAATTAGTTGTTAAAAGCTACTGCTGATAGGATTGTCAACAAGAGGAAATTATTTTATCTATGTCCAGAAATCGAATCATTACAGATGGAAAGTGTTATAACCTTGAAGACTAAGATATATTTCTTAAACCAGCGATAAAATTTATCAAAAGTTGATTTCAGACAGCCTTTTTAATAGAGTTTTGTATCTGAAGTTAATGTCAGTGTCTAAGGTGCCGGCAACATGGAGATAGCATAACCTTGGCTCTGACTATTAAAAATGTAAGGAATTAATGTTATTCAGAAATAGGTTCTACAAAAGTGTCTAAAGACTGAACAGTGCAGTCACATGTATACAGGCATTTCAGTCACTTTAAAAGAATCAATAAAAAACCTTAAAACCTTAACTTTTGGCACGAAAATATCCTTATTTCTTTGAGCATAAAGAGAATATTGAAAATAAAAGCTGGTGCTAAACAAATTGCACAGATTGTATTTTATACAAACTAAATTTTACAGCAAGTACTACTAAACTCAGAGTCTCATAGTCACATATGTGAGAAAAACATTTTTCCTAGCTGTCTCTTCATCATGTCCACTGGTACACCATTGCTACTCAAAATTAAATTATTAAAAATGAATATATATCATGTATTATGTAAACCACAAAATTACCTGAAGGATATTTTTAATTGTAATTTATCAACATATAGCAATGCAGGACTAGAATATATGACTTTAAAATGCTTTTATATAGAGACATTAAAAACAAATAAATAAATAAATATTTACTAAAGCTTCTGGTCTGGAGTTCCCTGTCAGTGTCAATGCAAACTGCCCATATTATCCGAGGACATAGTCTGCTTTTTCCGTTCTGTTCTTTCGTAGAAACTTGTAACATAAAGAAGTCTCTCTGCATCTCTTGTCATGAAGAGCGATGTTCTGATTTGTTTTGGCTTTCAGTCCCACTTCAGATGTACTCTTCTCATGAGGACAGAGATGTGGAAAGGACTTTCAGAGGTCATCTAGTCCAAGGTGGGATCTACTAAACCTACGTCACTGCTGACATTCATAGAAAATAAGGGCGATTGGACATCTTCCCTGCACAATCTATGATGGCTCTTAACTGTCCTTGAGACTGAGAAGTTTCTTCCCAACGGCTGCCTTGGATCTTTACTGCTGCAAACACATTACCTAAAATTTTTTTCTACACTGGTCAAGGAGAACAAATTATTTCTTTTCTCTTTTTAACATCCTTTCATATTTGAAGATTATTATCGTATCTCCTCTCAGTCTTCTCCTTATACTGAGCCACACTGTTTCCTTCAGTGTTTCCTGGCAGGCTATATGTTGCAGTGAACCTTGCTGCTCACCTCTGAATTTACTACAAATCCATCTCGAGTGCCTCAGACCAGATATATTAACCCAACTAGTCCTAGCCAATGCTGAGCAGGGTGGAAAGACTAATCCATGCTTTTCAGTCTGCATTCCTGTTTGTAAATGCCAGTGTGAATTGTGAGTTTTTCACAATAGCACACCATTACCCATTTGTGTTCAGCGTACAGCCCACTACTGTAGATCTCTCCTTAAAGAATCAATACCACACTAGTTGTTTTGCATGTGTTCCTTTGCAGTTAATAATTCTAGCTATGTTCAGAGCCTCACATTAGTACATATAAAATTGAAGTAGCTGAAGCTAGCAGAGATTTCTGGATGCAGAAGACCACTCCAAAAATCCTAATTCAACAAATACATGCTTCCAGTTAGACTTTAGATTTATAGCAACCATAGTTGTGGTTTTCTAACATTTTTGTCATCAGTCTATATATGTTCCCTCCAGACCTGCTTGTCTAACTTTGTTAATGAGAATGCTGCATGAGCACCAAAAGCTGCATTAGTCAGGCTATACCATATCTCCAGCTTTCCTTCTGTCCACAAGACCTGTGACTTTATTGTAGAATAAAATCAGATTGATTTGACACAATTTGTTCTTGACAAATCCCTGTTGGCTGTTGTTCATCTTCCTTGTTATCTTCAAGGTGCTTACAGACAGTTTATTTGTCCTAGTGTTTTTCCAGGAACAAGTTGAGCTGGGTGGTCTGTAATTCTCCATTTCTGTCTTTCTCTTGTTCTGTCTCCCCTTCTC
This sequence comes from Rhynochetos jubatus, assembly GCA_027574665.1. Classification (NCBI taxonomy): domain Eukaryota; kingdom Metazoa; phylum Chordata; class Aves; order Eurypygiformes; family Rhynochetidae; genus Rhynochetos; species Rhynochetos jubatus. The sequence continues at coordinate 20,157,069 of CM050652.1, forward strand.
AGTGTCTTTCCTCCTCTCTACTCCCTCATTTTAAACCAGGCATTGCATTTAACTTGCTAATATTTTGAGAACTTATCCCTTTCTCTAAGTTTCCCAAGAGAACAGATAACAACTCATTCTCTAAGAGGTTTTATATGAATATGTGTAGCCTCTTCAACACTAATACTGGGATATAAGGGCTACTTTAATATTTAATCTACCTCCACATCCCAACTACCTCAGTTAACTTCTTCTTATGAAGGTGCGTTTGCATTAAGATGCCAAACCATTAACTGAAGAAGCTGAAGCTGCTTTTTCTTGTTCTGCTGCAAGGACAGGGACCTGAAACAGAAGATGGGACTGACAAGCAGAGGAGTTGTTTTACACTGTTCCTGCCACGCTCACCTGAGTTTAGTGTTATGAGCCCTAAGTATCATTAAACCAGTGCTGCACATCAGCAATCTTACTGCAGCTAGAACCTCAATGAAACGGAACAACACATAACAATTCTTGCTTTTCCAGTGACATCTGTGACTAGAGTTTTCTCAGTGAATCAGCTCTCCACTGGACTCCCACATGCTAATAATGTATTTACAGATGTTTTCTTTTTCTTCTTTGTGGTCTATTCTGATTGTACCATATTTCATGGCTTGGTTTTTCTGATTTTGTCCATGCATACTTAAACTTTCTTTATCCTTGTCCCTGATATACTGACCTAGTTTCCAATTTCTTCATGCTTCCTTTTTGTGTTTGAGGTTAATGAAGAGCAGAAGATTTAGCCAAGCTGATCTCTTGCATAAGAATAGATTGTGATTGTGATCTTAATAGTGTTTCTGTGAGGAACTGCCAAATTTCCTTTTTTCTTTAGCCTTGTTTCACAGGAGAACTAACCTAATAATTCTCTAAGGGCAGAGCTTTTCTCGGAAGCTTTTAACTCTATTTATTCTCCATTACTTGTATTTAAAACAATCTGTCCTGCTTCAGATGAGGCAAATGAGACAAGCTGTCTAAATAAAAACAGTCAGGATCAAGTCCATGAATAAAATTAAGCTGTTGCCTGTCAAACAAGTCTTTAAAATAAGTTTGTTCAGGTAGGCTTTGATTTTAAAATGTTGGAGTATATTTCAAAAGTAAAATAAGAAATTGTGACTTATTTTGGCTGGAATTCTCAGTTTCACAAGAAGAAAGTACAAATCCTAGCTTTCTCTTTCAGCAAATTTGAAAAAGTCAGTACTACAAGAAAGAATGTGAAAAGTTGCCTCGTTGCAGAAAATAACTAATGCAACTCTGCTATTTATGTTCTACATTAGGAAAACACTCTACATTTTATTCTCCCTGAAATGTGTGAATTTCTTTGGGCTTTTGTGTCTTACCACAGCTGTAAGGCTCTAAAGGAGATCACTTTTTAACATTAAATCCCATTATGCATCATGTAAGCTTCTTTGATGTAGGATGTAATTTCAAGTATCCATATACAGACTCATAGCTTGCAGCAGTCAACACTGCCACTTAGAAGTTAATATCATGGGGTTTACATTTTGTAACTTTCTTTTAATCTTTGAAGTCTTTCTAGGGAAGTATGTCATGTTTCTCAATGAAAAGTTGAAACAGTAACAATCATCTGAAAGTATTATATAGATAATTTCAATTTTTTTTAAATAATGTTGATAACTTAATTGCATTTCATGTCCTAATATGAGTTTCCAATTTAAGTTAATGACCTAATGGATTGCCCATAGCCCTGTGTAACTAATGTTTCTTATTGCTGTGAAACACTGTCCATAACCCATCGAACCTACCATGAGAAGATAAAACAGGAAAAAAACATCTATTGCTCAGATACAGTCAAGACTCACAGAGTCACTCACAGAAGGTTGTATAGCCTTTCTTGGACACAAGGAAAGACCTTATTTATTAATCCATCAGTCAGCTATACTGGGTTACAAATACATACTAAAATAAATCTTTGGAAATTCATGGTAAGTAATATAGGATTGAGAATAGGTTTTGGAGGTGAATGAGAGAAAGCATGTCTGGCATGATGACCAGTCAGAGAGAGGCTGAAGCTGATTTAGTTTGGTCTGAATAATGTAAGCAATCAGAATATTGCAAGTGTGAACATTCATGGGCATTCTTGCATTTTTTTCCTAGTGAGATCAAACCTAGAGCACTCATGTTGGAAGTGTACAGCATGAAATATTTGACAAAACTATTATAGGTTAACATTGAATGAATAAAAAGTGCCTCTGTTACAAAGATACTTTATTATACATGAGAGAACGTATCACTTTAAATGAGTATGTATTTCTATAAGTTGCACACATGTAAATAATAATCAGGTATCAATTTTTTGTGACACCTTTAAATTCTCTTGACCTGTAAGACAAACTATTGACCAATGCAAAGCTGTGGTCAATATTTTCTTCAAGGGGCAATAAATCTCTGTGCTCACTGAAACATAGTCAATTAAATGTAAAACCTACCTAATGTAAAGGTAATATGACCATCACAGGCCCTGAAAAATAAAGCTATTTCATGGGGAGTTCTATCTTCAATTATACTGACTGTTTTACAGACAAGGAACAAATAATTGTAATGAAAAACAGAAAGAGGGAGAATTCCATGATTGTGGAATTAATGGACTTGCACAATTGTATCTTTAATAATCATTTGTAGAATGTCAAACTCATCCTCTATAATGCCAAAGTAGCCACAGACTTGATATTTATGAAGTTAGATTGAGGATAAAGCTCTGACTTTGTATTTGTAATCAGGGCCTGGCTTAGTCAGTTAGCTCCCATCTCTGCCTGACACACCACTCAGTCATCTTCTGAGGTTCCAAAATAAGTGTTGGTTTATCCTTAGTGTCCTGCTAAAAACTGCAGCAGTTCAGAAGCAGATCAGTGAGCTGTTTGACATCCAGGCTGCTGGAGCGAAGCATCTCACACACCATGGAAACCTTCTGGGATGCCTCAAACTGCAACTGTCTGCTGGCCTAAGGTTGGAGGGAAATTGCTGTTGTGGTATTTTGTCTGCTTTCAGGCATGGATTTCATTTTTCTAAAACCTTTTGACTCAAATGTGTGGGCTTTTTATGAAAGTCCTCTGATTTTGCTGGTATTCAAGGGGTTTTCATGTTGCTTCTGCAGGTTCTGAACACCCATCAGAGGCAAAGTTTCTTGTCTGAGCTCTTACTGATGTCACCTTGAGTTATTGTGTGCACATCCATGCAGACAATAAGTGGCTTTAGCCCCATGAACTCTGTGACAAACACAGAAATGTCTCAAATGTCCCCAGACTCTATATTTAGTCAGTCACTGTTTATGGATACATGTTGGTTGTGAAAGGATGAAGTTTGAGATTTTTGTGACAGCAAAATAAAAAATGTATTTCTGTTTCCATCAGTTGGAAGAACAAGTTTCACTTGCTTACTTGGTGACACTGACTGCAGTGTCTAAAATGACTGAGGATATCTTCAAAGAAGTAATTCTGTGATGTCAGTAACAAACAAAACCAGCCTGATTTTCTGTCTTTGAAGGTGCAGTAACAAAATTCTCCCTGAGAATAACATGAGCAAATGATGGAATACTTGGTTCAGAAGGTGGAACTCAGTACGTATAAGCCAATGCTGAATGTGTATTACAATTTCATTAAATCAGTGGGTCCATGGTTTTGAGAAAGCTAAATAAGTGGAGCTGACATTATAAAGATATTCCCTGATTAAATTCTGGCTATCTAGAACAGAACTTTGCAGATTACAGGTAGTTTGTGTTGGAGCAGCAAATTCAGAGCCCTTAAAAATATACAGCATCTACATTTTTCCCAGAAAAGTTGTGTCCTTAAGTAATGTGACATAGTTACAGTGGCCTCAGTGGCCTCATCTGTGGAGTCCAGTTTAGCTGGTTTTAGCTTGTTTTGATAAACACCCACAAAGTATTTGGAAATCTACAGTAACACACTTGGAGGGGCAGTAAATGAAGACCAGAAAAGATCATAAGGGACACTGATGCATGGAGATCTACTGGGTCAACCATTAGGAGCCCCTGACCATGGCAGATTCACTAAGTTCAGTTCTGTTTATTGACTAAAGAGAGACCTTAAGAAATAGCATAATACCACCAAACTACATGTAGTCTTCAGTAAGCAAACTGGCTTAAGAAGTCCCTGTCCATCACTGTCCACTCCAGATGCATGTTTATGTCCATGTGAAGTTAGCAGAGCCACACAGAAAAGAATGGCTCTGGACCAAACATTACTGTTCAGTGGGTGAAGGAAGGTATTTCTAACCCTCTTATGCAGAGATATTACAGATACAGTAACAAATATGCCAGCAACGCAGAGACAGAGCTAGAGAGGAGAAGTAGGATCACCTTAAGTCAGACCCATAATCCATTTTAACTAGCCATTTGTTAGGATGCCCCTTTTACTCAGCTAAAATGAGACAAAATTCACATTACTGAGTGTATAGTGCATATAAATTAATAGCTTTCTAAAAACTAGCATCCATTTTTAAACTAAAGATTGTAAAGTTAGCAACATTTGAAAAATTGTTAACAAATATGTCTGGGCTTTTTTTCTTCCTTGACACCTCTTATTTTTATGACTTCTCATGTAGATTGATGCAGGAACTTCACAATTATGTAATATAAAAACTAATATAATCAGCATGACCAAAAGAAATGAATAGCAGAAGCTTTTCAGTCACAGCTTTCTTTGGGAGAAGAGGACAGGGTTCAAAGTGCAATAATTTTTATTGGATTAGCAAATAAATTATAATATAAAAGCTTTTTAGGACTGACAATTGAAACAGGATCTGCAGAAGTCTGTAAAGTTATAATTGGTTTGTCAAATTAAATCAGATAATAAAATATTGGGTGTCACAACCTTTCCTATAGACTGGCTATTAAACATCCATTTTTTATGGGATTCATCTTCTGGTGAGATGAGATTCATTTCACCAAACTTTAAATATCTACTTTGTAGCATTCTACATGTGAGGTAGTCTCCCTAACGTCCCTTTATATCAGTGATAAAAAAGGCAATTTGGAGTTCATTTGATTTATTTTAGCTGCCTACTTTGGCAAGAGATAAATAACACTGAAGAAGAACATGTTTTCCTCCACAGATTATAAAAAAAGCTGGGGGAAGAAAAGGTCAGATATTTATGTCTACATTGTGGAGCTCTGAGTTTGGGTAAGTTCTTTTGCATGGTCCACAGAATGGAATTTTCATAAACATTATTTTATGAAAATTCCATTCCTTCAGTTGCTGGAATCACTCATCAGGTGTATAAAGTTTTGTTTGAAGGTAAATAGTTCATGTGAAAGAAAAGGGTATGATTGCATAGAAAGATTTTGATGGAGTTTGCTTTTCAAGACAATATTCTAAGAGCATCTAAAATATCTCTACTCTTATTTAAAATTAATTGCAAAAATTCTCTGCCAGTAAAAGTGTGTGTATTTATTCACCAGGTTCATATGATGAACAGGCTCTGTGTATGGGAGAGAGAATCCTACAAGATCAGTTTCAGAGTTTAAAAATGCAATGAGAGGTATGAGAAGTCACAATAATGGGGTAATACTTTTATTAGACCATCTAATATAGTTGAAAAGAGCAGGCAAATTTGCAGCACATCATCTTGTCATATGCCTGCCTTCTTTTTGTTCATGTCATGTCATCTCTGCTGGATGACAAGATCTCTAGTAAGAGTTGGAGACACTGAGGTTGTAAAGGACACCTCCTAATTGCTTACACATGGAAAAATATTGTGATCACAGGCCTTGGGCTGGAAAGCAGAACCTTTCTTGTTGTGAACAAAATTTAGGGCACCCCTTTTTTTATACATCTGGGGGTTTTGTGTATTTATTAGGTGAATATTTTGTGTCTTGTTTCACACATTAAGCAACTGTCTCTTCCAGCTTTGGAGTAAAACAGGTTAGTTATTTAACAAACAGAACCGGGATGTCAGACTCACACAGGTTTCAAAACTTCCTTATACAATAAGTCTTCTTAGATCTTGTGGTTCCCTTAGACGGTTTAAGTATATATCCTATTGATATATATATCTATACACCATGGCAAAGCGCTCTAGGAATTTTACAAAACCACACTGAGGAAGAAGCATCTACCCTCAGAAAAGAAGAAATTATCTGCAATGGGTTATCAGCAGTCAGAGTTGTACTTGGAGTTACTTCATTTTTATCAAAGGACATTGAGTTTTATTTGTATGCTTTCATGTATGTTTAATTCAGTTTCTTCACAAAAGAAAAATCCTGAGGTGGATTTCCATTGACACCAGTGAGGTTTGGCTGACTATTTGTTGCACAAATTAGTGCTGCACAGAATTGAGTAGTGCCAGAATCAGTCCATGGGATTTTGGCCCCTTGTGTGTAGTCATGGCATGATGTGTCTCATTCCTGCAGCTCCCAGTGACCTGATACAATTCTGGTCTCTTGATTATCTCATTAAAAGTCTGTTTGATGGCTGCTTCAGCTCTTCAGTCACCACATACATCTTCCTGTGTGCTGTCTTATCCTACCGTGCTCAGATCTGACTCCACCATGCAGCCCTGAGAGGAAAACACAGGGGAGCTCCTTGAGCCAATGGTAATTCCTAATGAAGACCACCTTTGTGGTGGTTATTACCTTTGTGCTTATAAAATTGAAATTCTAACCGAACTGGGATATTAACTTGAATATGGTTCTGTCTTTTTTGCTGATCTTCAGTATTTTCAGCACTGATACATTGCTGTTCACCTGAGGTACCAGGTAACCCTTGCTATTTTTGGTGTGTGTGGAAAGAAGTCCTGTAGAATTTGTGGCTCTGGATCCACAGAGTCAATTAATTTCTACCTACAGATACGTCACTAATTTGGCAGAATACACGGTAAAATTGTTACAGAAGAGCAGTGGGATCACTGATGTTAGAGCAGCATTTGTGAGGTCCATGAGATACTTTTTTATTTTCCTGAGGATACCTGTAAAACCTTTATCAAGCTCTGTGTAATCACAAAGGCCTAGTAATCATCCGGAAACAGTTGCTTCAAACATAATAATCTATATAAATTATTATAATGCGTCCACCCTTGTATGCTTTGTGGCAATTATTTTTCACTCAAAAGGTTTTTCTTCATTAGCACCCTCTTCAGTTTAACTGTCATCTATTATATTAAGCCCTTAACTATGTCTGTTAATAACATGTATTAATAGCAGACATCTTAATGTCCCATTCAACATGGAGTCTAAAATTGCATTGTTTGATTGCCAAGCTAATATTTACCATTTAGCATCTGTAGTGAGACAGTGGCTAAAAACTTCATTCACTGATTGGGTGCTTATTGGGCCAGTCATTCTAAACAGAGCAAAATAACAAGCTTGCACAACGTAACTCCGTTACTCAGTTTGGAAATAATTCATGCACGTCTCTCTGACAAGACAGGACTGTTGTACCTTTCCTCCATATGTATTTTATGTCTCAAAGCCTACTTCTTGAGTCCAGTCTAGGGCATCTTGATTTTTTTAGGTCTTACATTAAAAATTAAGCTATTAACATCCACAGCAAAGGAAAAACAGGTCTTTTTTGCCCATTACCAGAAGAAAGTCTAAAGCAAGTCCAATCTTCTGTGCTGACACAGATGCAAGAGAAGGTGTTTTTTCATTTTAGTACTGTGCCAGTTTCAGGCAGGAAAGAGCTGCTTTTCTTCACAGTGCGGACAGCTCGCCCAGGGTGGCCGAGGGAGGGTGTCATTCCATGATGTGTCAGGCTCAGTGCACATGCACAGTTCATAGCTGGGAAGTGGCTGGCGGGGTGTTGTTAAGGTTTGTGGCTAGTTTGATAGCTGGGTCATTAGCTCTTTTGTTAGCTCTTTGCGTGGTTGTTAGCCGTGAGGCGGGTTCCTTTGTTTGGTGGCTGGGGGGTCAGCTGTTTTTTTCCTGGTTGTGTTGGGCTCACGTTCAGAGTCTGCAGGCTGTTGGGCTTGGACTCTCTCTACTCGGGACCTGGCTGTGTGTTGGTCAGCAGGTGGTGAGTGATTGTATCATACGTTCTATTTATTTTCTATTATTTTAATTACTTAGTAGTAGTAGTATTGTTAGCATTAGTATTACCACTATAATTCTAATTTATTTTCAATTATTAAATAGGTCTTATCTCAACTTTCTGAGCTTCCTTGTATTTCCTCTGGCTTTGCTCCTCCACTGGGGGTGGGGTGGTATTTACTGCGAGCCCAGGTTAAACCATGGCAAGTACATACACGGTGTGTAAAACTTCCTATTGATTTCTTTAAGATATTTAAACATGCCCAAGAAAAAAATCTAGGAGTCTTTATTATTCTTTTTACATGGAATCCCAAAGTCTATCAATAGAATTCATGTCCAGTAGCATGGAGCAGAACTCTGTAAAATCACTTCTTCAGTATCAGTGGCTTATCTGATTAGCATGTAGTAACAATAAAAATCGTCAATCCAAAACTAGCAGGTATTCCTCAATCTTTGAGAGTGATGATACACAAATGGCAAGAGTGACTGGAATTTTCACAGCTAGCTTGAAAGAGAGGAAATGACTGAAGAACACTTCAGATACACTCAACAATTTGGTGGTGATGAGGACAAAACAAATATGTATTACCTACTTATCTGGAGAAAGGGACAGAAGTAGTGTTTTCTGAATATTGATTGATTTTATATATAAAGCTTAAAATATGAAGATTCAGGAAAAAGAAGGAACATCTGTAAGAAAGACTACTTTAAAAATATTTTCTTTATATTAAAAAATGACAGCACTATTTAAGAAAAAGAAAAGAATAGGCTAGAAAACAAAGGCTTCTCACATATTTCTGAGTCTCAAATAACATTTCCACAGTAAAAAGATCATTCAGAAGTAAGTTAGGGGCAGATTTTCATGAGGCTTAAGATAAGTTGAGTAGTATGAGAAATGTAGAAACTTTCGTCAGGAAAGACAATTCATTCTTTTCGGGGGGCACATAAAATCTTTCTATAAACGAACTCATTTCATATGAAAACAAAAGCTGAGCTGTTAGTCTTGCAGCAAAATTTTGGGCCAGGAATATTTAGTATTCATTAAACAAAAAAAACCCCACAAATCAAGTGTTTCATAAAAGTAAATAATGTAGCAGTAATGAAAATACATGTTTTTCTCTGCAGATCATATCATACTGGAAAAGTGAAATTAATTAACTGCATTTATTAAATAAAATAAAAAGCTTCAGGTTACTCAATCTAATGATTATCATTGTAAAAAGAATCATGTATCCAAATATACTCAGCTGTTTGTTTTGGAAATATGATTTATGATTCAAAGAACATTCTGCTCTCATTCACCAGTGGAAATTTTTCTCCGTGTCTGTAGCTTGGAGGAGCCATTATGTGGCGATATTTACCACAGCCAGGTATTTACTATAATTTTTGTACTTAGAGTGGAAATTATGGTAAATTTTTTTATGACTGATAAACATCCAGACTGCACCCACTGTTTCTTCCTGTATCTGACTTTCTAGGTTTATGATACATGCATAGAAAAGAATGACATGAAGAGACTGCTATGGTAGCAGAAGCTATTCTTAGCTAGTCAGCACTATCTGCAGAAACAGACTGATTCACTTTGATTGCCACTCAGCAGGACTGAAGGTAGAAGTCATATGTAAATAGATGGGCTAGAAATGGATGCCTGTATTCATTAATCTTTCATTAGACTCAATCTCAAAATTACCCAAAGGTTTTACAAGGACTTTTCAAACTCTAATTTGGCCCCTGGCCTTTAAAGAAAATGAAAGCTATTGATTGATGTTCCGGCCAGGATGCAAATGAGCCCATCAGTTCCTGTATCAGGCTTTATTGGTTTAGATGCACTTTCTTATATCTGAACAGGAAAGCTACTTGGAAATTAAATTTTTTATAAAGCTTCATAGTAAGGCTAATGCTATGTTAAATTAACTAAATAAGCTTCATTAAAAGCAAAAACTTAAACTATTATTTCCAGAGATTTACAAAAATTTGCTTTACTGTCCTTTAAAAGAAGAAAAACCACAACACAGTTTTTAAAGACAAGTAAATACATGTTTTCCTAATTAAATTTTTTAAATACTACTTCTCTCTGTTCCACAGCCTAGAAAAACACAGATTTCTGGATGTAATAGATCTTACATTCCTAATCCTTCTGGTATGATCCATACTCCTAAAGTAAATATTACTGTGCCCTCTACTATAAGAGGAGAAAGTGTCTTCAGTTTTGGAGATGCTGGTTTATTATTTAGACATTTTCTGTCTTGAAGGTTAGGATTTGTTGTTGTTGTTAGCACGCAGCGTTCCTCTGTCTCTACTCCATTTTAACAGCCTAGGAGTAAAAAGGCCCTGAGAAATGGACCTGGATTCCCAATCTCACTCAGTATGGGATGGTATCACTCTCCTTTTCCAGGGACTACCCATCCACCAGTCTCGAGGATGATCTCACCAACAAATCAACTACAGTTGAGAGAGGAGTGCAAGAAAAAGCAAGCAAAAGAGTCTTAGAAATTTACCTAGCTGAGGCTTTGGGTCCCTCAAAAATGTGATACGTTACATGTCAGAAACAAAAACGTAGAAGTGTTTTAACTTAGTTCTCAGTGAATAACTTTTTTTTTAATCTGTGTACATTTAGTTCAGCAAAACCCAGTATTTTCAAAGCCAACAAAGAAACAAGAAAGGTGTTGTTGATTCAGGGGTTGAAATGGATTTTGGCTTGAAATTGCGAAGAGAAAACAGTAGAGTTGGACTAGTGTAGATTAGAACAACTATTCCTACTGCGATTCCAAAAGCCAGACTTAGAATCACTGTATTTTAGTAAAGGCAAACATGCACTAAAGGAACTCATGGAAACTCAAAATACAATTATGGTTGGCAATATACTGCTGGTGATTTGTTTCTATTATTTTATTTTCAAGTGCTGAAAATAAAGGAGTTCACAAGAAACAAAAAAAAAGAGCTGAAGTTTGTGATATGTTGTGAATACCATTGGACTTAGAAAACTCTGCTTCTATATATCAAAATAACTAAGTGGAAAATATCTTCATGACATGAAGCATGATTTTTTTCCTTGGTGTATCTGCTATCCAGGTGTTAGATATCAATACTTTTGACCTTAGTGAGGCCTTATTTAATAGACAACTTACCTGAAGTCAGAAGGATTCGCAAATTTTTGCCATCTTCTTTGGTTAAAAAAAAGCTCTGCTTTAAACAATTAAAAACATCTGAGTGGTGGTATGAGTGTGACCTACTGTAAATGCTAATGTGATCCAAACTGCTGCCATGAACTTCAGAGCAGGGAAAAGAGTCTACTCTAAAGAGACATATACTGTGTTTGTGAGATTATTTCCTTATTGTTTAACCTTCAGGTCTTACTACGACAAAAAATCACTGCTATAGAAACCGTTATCATAGATATCAGATTTTCTCAGAGAGGGTGGTAGAAGCTGGTGGAGTTGGTCCCTGTCCTGTACCTGTCCTGTGGATAGCTTTGGTTTGCAGAGCTGTCAAGCTGGCATCCTTCCACAGTACTCAAAATTCATTTTGGCTCCTGGGTGTGTTTTTCTGTTAATCAGCTGCCAATCCATTGTATAAATCTTTCCAGCCTATTTTATATGAAAGTTTCCAGTCTAGCAAGGCAGGGCTCTATAGGCTATTTCCAGACTTGCTGTCTCAGTTGTGTTGGCAGGATCCCAAGCTGTGGACACCAAGCAGAAAGTCTGCTCACAGAAGGGAGATGGGGGGAAGAGGAGGGGAAAGCTGAAGTGTGAGGCAACTATTACTACTGCAGAAGAAGGAGCTAAATTCAAAGGAGTCAGCATAACCTTCAAAATGGGTAGGCCCACGCAGAAAGAGGACGCAGCAAAGGAGTTTGGGATAATCAGTAGCCAAGGAAGGGGTTTTCAAGGTGCTAGTCCTCTTCGCAGAGTCCAAGGGGAGAGGTGGTAATGCCACCATCTCCCTTAGCCCTGGAAGCTAATCCTTTTTTGGCAGTCACTTCCAGAGCCACAAGCAAGAGGCGGCAGAGAGACCATTGCTTCCAGTACCGGAAATCTCACAATCTGTTGAATAGATTAAGTAAAATGCCTGTGCAGAATACACTGAAGAGACTGAAGCTATAAATTCCTGCTTGTGTTCTCTTAAATAACTCTATATAACAGTCTGTTACAGAGGTGTAAGAATGGCCATCCCAAAAGGTACAGGGTAGCAGCTGCCTTTCACCCTCACATCTTCTGGACAAAAATCAAGTTAAGGTAACTTGAGACAAGCTCCTAGATGCTACAGTTAAACCACTATAAAATAGAGAAACCATAATTTGAAAACAGAAAATACAACTCCAGGACTTGTACTGTCAAACTGAAACAATGTTAGTCAAATGACACAGAATGCTGCTATGAAATAAATTTGTCCTGGCTGTTCAAAGTTGTTTTAAACTGTTGACAGATTATTATTGTACTAACAAGCTTTGTGCACGATCAGATATCATCTGTCCATGGCCCTTCAGCTCTGTACAGGCTTAGGTTTTGCAAGGATAAAATGTAAAGCCTACACAAACTACAGTGGTTCATACCGTTGAGTAATCTTACACCTAAACTGGCTGTGATGGTTTTTTTTTAAAACTGAAAGCTACTCTGTTTGAGAAATTTTTTCCACTTAATTATTAGAATTGGTGTAATGAAAGCTGTTTAACAAAACGGGTATCTTTATAGATACGCAACTTATGTATAGCTCAGTCTAAATAGGCAGCGTGTCTCCTTCTGTATACTCTTCTAGATAGCAGTATAGTGTCTGATTCATGTGAGTGGTCCTAACACAGCTGATTTTCATTTGCCACACCTGCGTAAATCTCAGAAGCAGTAGCTGTGTTCAGTGAGACAGACATGTCAACTGGAAAGTAATCTTTTGATCTATGACTGAAGTGGAACAAATAATAAAACTTTGGCATGAAAATATTTTTTCTTTTTCAGAATATTCATGAGCAAACTGAGAAACTTCAATTTTATTATTTTTAATTATTTGAAAAGTATTCCAAATGTAAATCCTCATCGTTCTGTTGTGACTATCAATCTTTCTGTTTCACAGTTTCTATGTTGTTGGTTATTTATACAACTCACGTGCTAATGTCTCTTTCCTGATAGATTGTTCTGCATAATCAAGCATCAAAAATCAAGGTGTAGAAATGAATAGAAATAATAAATGTGTTTCAGAAATCATTTTAGTTTAAATTTACCCTTTTTTTTTTCAAATTTGTCATCTTAGAAACCTTGATCCTTTGAATATTTTTTAAATGAGGATGAAAGGATGTAAACACAGCTGAAGTGACATTTTCCTGACGCAATACTCACAGGATACACAGAGAACACTTACAGAAGAGCTGCTGATGTTGTGGGTGCCAGCAAAACACATTTCATTGTCTTCCCAAAACCTATATGCTCATTTCGACACAAGCATGACAAGACAGTCGCCTTTCCAGTGGGCTAAATTCACAGGCCAGAAATGTGCGTTAAGAATTCCCATTAACTAGGGAAAGGATGTTTGTTATTTGAACAATGCAAAAGAAATATATGAAAACATTTTGGCTGATATGACAGACTGGATTACACATGAGGCCATGTCTGCAATTTACAAAGCACTCCTAAAAATGATAGCACATCAAGTGAAAGCAAACCCATGTCATATACCAGAGTCCACTGGTTTCATCGTAGGTAAGGGGGTGCAATACTCCTAGATTGCAGTTTCTTTCAACATGACAGCAGGTACCATCTCCCCAGTTGCTCCCACCTGGAAGTCTAATATACCTAGAACCTTGGGGGTTTGTACATTACTCAATGGATACACTCCAGGTGAGGCAGGCGCAAGGAAGACTGACTTAGACTGTGCTTGTTCTATGTTGTATATCTCCTGAAGGTGCCACTGAATAACTTGCTCACTCACTTTTTGTCACCTCTCTCAAAAAGTTTATAAATCAGATACTTTATTTCCTGCATCACGTTCTGAATACTTTGACATGGTATTATTTAAGGAATATCTTCTAGTGGGTATGTTGATATACCACTATGTATTTTTTGATTAAACTCCGGAGCTAAAACTAATTTGTGCCTATGTATCACCATTGACAATATTTTCTCTTCATTCTCATTTATACTCTGAGTATGTGGTTACACGGGTTTCCTGTGCTTTTGATGACTATGTATAAGTGTCAGAGCTGCTTCATTTCCTGCTTAACGGTAGGACTGGGAACTACAGACACAAAATATAAAAAGCTTATTTTGTAGCGGCATGAAGGATCTTGGGCTTGAAAACTCTGTTCTTCACTCTTTCTAAAAGAGGATATGCATTTTTCTGTAAAGAACATACAGAGCTTTACAAAAGTAAGTAGGACCAGACCCAAATTAAACTGTGTTTCTTTTACTTCAGTGTTACAGCCTGCTGCCATGAATGTAAATCTCTACTGCACATTCAAGACTACAAAGAATGCAGTTTCACATGTCACTGGCTTTGGCTTAGAGTGAAGCTTGATATTAATGGAGGACTCTTGTCATGATTTTCCACACTGGGAGAAACAAGAAACAGTATTTTGTGATTTTTCAGTCAGAGATGGATGGATCAATATAAAAAGGACAGAAAACACAGAAAAAAAATTACTCTGCTGCCTCAATATGGAAACATACTTGCTTCCTTCTGTGCTTACTGGGCAGGGGGAGGGGGGGGAAGCATTTGATTTACAAATATTCTTGTTGTTTGAGGCCATGGGTGATTTGTAAGGTATACAGAATTTGTGATGTCTGAGATACTGACACAAATTCTTTCAAGTATTAATTTCTGGCATTAGAAATAGGATTCACTATGTACCATTTATGCTGTTTTATGCAATGAGCAACATAGACTGTTGTCTCCAAGTGCATCATAGAATACGTGCCTCTGAGTTTTAACGGCTGATCACAGGTTAGCTACTTTTTTCATCATGATGTGAGAGTGATTTGGGGTAGGTGATTCTGCTTACTAGATGGACACAGGGAAAATCCAAGAAGCGTGAGTCCAGATGTCAGTAGCAGATGAGACAAGATCAAACAATTGAAGCTATATGAATTATCTTCTTTCCCCAGGTCACTGCTAGATGTTTGAGATGATTTGCTTGCATGGTGTCTGTCTGTTCATTATGAACAAAAATATAAGTGCTTGTTAAACACAATTTTCTCATCATCTCCCAAAGGAGGATGATTATGAAAATATTAAGCAAGCCTTGGCAATGCAGTTACCACTCCCTACCAGTTCTTGGTCTGAGAAGAGGGAACTTCCAGAACTATAGGAAAAAGATTATGCATAAGATTAGTTATATCCATCGGTGGGTCAAGAATTTAAAATAAGCAGGTGAGTATCATGAAGCTAATGCTCAGTTCCCTCCATATCTAACAAAGCAAGCAACCACTTGCCATCTGTCATTGACCATAGAAAAGAAGACAATGACCACACCCCCTCTGCTAGCAGTTTGTAGCCAGTATATTTGGATTTGGAAAATCTATTCCTTGGGGGGGGGGGGGGGGGGGGGGGGGGGAGGTGTCTGTTTGAGAGTTCAGTGTCATAAATAGTTTTCACACCATGCTACCATTCTGATCACAGAATTCATAAGTCACTGCTGGTTTTGTAGGAACAGGATAGCTTGACACTTATAGCCATTTACATCAGGGCTTTTCAGAGCATACGTATCCCCATACTGTGCTTGGTGACTTGTTGAAGTAATACATCAGTAAGAAAACAATTTTCTTTGCATTTCTGCATGCCTTGCATACCACCAGGGCCACTTAGCCTCCCTCCGCTGTAGCTCAACAGGTCAAATGTATGACTCAAATTTTCTACAGCTCCTCTGTGGATGCAGAAAGGGAAGTACATACATTTCTAGCTTTTTCCTAGCAGACAAATAGTTTGGTATTCTTATCAGGATCTGGTGAACTGCTCATTCCTTTAAGGCTCATAAAGCCAACTGAGAAGTTATCCATCTACCAGCTGAACAGATGCAGTATGGTGATGGAATATGTATCTGGCTGGCAATAATATAACTGGCAACTTCTGTGTCATTTATCAAAAATACACACTTTTTCAACCTTATCATATGGTTCTTGTTAGATAGTGTCTACAAGAGCCCATTGCTGCCATGTACCCGTATCAGGTGACAAAAAGATGATACTAAGGCAGTAAGCCTCATTTGCATAGCAAGGTCATGAGGGACATTGCGAAAAGTTAACTTAGATCTCAGGTGGAGAAATCTCACCTGCATGATCTCTATCTGCCGCCTTTGCCTGAACAGGGTCCAGAGCATCTATCCTTTCCCTAAAAATGGACACATGGATCCAGCTCGAAGTGTTCTACTCCCAAGAAAGAGATTTGTGCTTTCTGAAATCCCAGAGGAACAGAAGAACACCTTCCCAAGTCAGGAACATGACATTCCTAAGAAAATCAGGTAGTAGCACCTTAGACATTGTTGTCTACTGATAACACCAAACACCCAGCACCTGTACATAGGGTTAGCTGTAGGATAACAGGAACAGTAGCATTCTTCTCTAGTTCCTAGAAGAACCCTAACTATACAGCAGAACAACGTGCAAGCCTCCTGAGAATACTGACAAGAGGGAATATGAAAACTAGACACAGAGGTAATAATGAGGAGACTGAATGATATGGTACAAATAGAATCAAATACACCAGAAGCAACTATCATTCTGGTTTCCTCTTGCTATTACATTGGGTCAAGGATCCAAATTTATGGTGACTGCATGGTCTAAGTCAGGTAGCAGTGACCATTTTTGAATGATTTTATTTGGAAAAAGAACGTTCTTGTGAACCAAGTAACAGACTGCATTTAGAACTATTGATCACATTTTGGAGAAATAGATGCAATTAAATTTTTTGTTGCCATATGTCATGAAAGGTCAAGTAAGCAGTAATATAAGGTTGTGGCCATGGTTACTTGATAACATCTTAAAAAAGGGAATATTAGCAGCTTAGACTTAAGCTAAATGTTACTAATAGACCAAGTTCTGCTTGTAGAGATAATGACAATCCTCTCATAAGGATGTTTTCATTGCAATTATAAATTAAATGCCACAAACGAATGATTTTTAGAAATGTTGTTATTTTTAATCACAGGTGTCCATTCAAATGGAACAATAAGCAAAAGTAACACAATTCTGCAATTCTCAAATACCCAAAGGTTGGTCTGTTATTTAGACAATTTTTCTGCTCTAACGGTCTATCAGGTCTGAAACTTCAACAGTTTTGTTGACAAAGGCTTTGCATATATGAGCTCTTGCACATAAGTTTTGATATACTGTCATCTAGATGTCTAACTGAAAGATTATTACAGTTATTAAGCCTGGATATGAAATTCTAGTACAAAAATGTTTGCATGTTGTTTTGGATACCGGAGCAAAATCATACAAAATATGGGTAAACATTTTATTTCTAGATTTGATTGACAGTTAAGCCAGTGAGTTTTTCCATTTATGAAGAAAGTTTAGCTTGATGACAGTTGCAGGAAATTTTATCTTTGAGTACTGTAAGCACCAATATTGGCTAGATGATTAAACTATAAGAGTAATGTTACTTAGTGCACATCTCCCACATTTTTAATTTTGAATTTCTTTTCCTGCACAGTCTCTAATTACCCGGGGAAGCTGCTCAGACTACAGAAAGGCAGTTGTCTTCTCTCTTCATGCAGAAATACCAGGGGGGGAGCAGGGAGTGCTTTGCATCACAGGGCTCCCTCACTAGATGGTGCTTCATTCAAGCCTGAAGATGCAGTAAGAACATAGTGAGCACCATGACTGATGAGACTCTCACAAGTAGCTCATTTTAAAAAAGTAAGTATTTGTAATGACACTTTGAGAATCAGCATAACATCAATTTCTTCTTACAGAAGACAATAATCTGTGTTTTCTATCAAACACTGTGTCCTGGGAAAAAAATAAGATTAAAGTGGTTTATTTAAAAATAGTGGAAGATGTCCAACCTTTGAGTATCATCAGGTTTGGAAAGATCACACAACACACTGTGATGATGTTATGGAGAAAGAGGAAGAAAAGTTACAGTATTTTTCCTAAAAGTTACCTCTATATTACCTTGGAGACACATTTCAATGCAGCATGCTTTCTCTGCCACTGAGCTTCAAGATGGTAGGAATAAGAAATGTTTGTTTTCCTAATGGGTATGTCAAAGAAATTGGTGCATGAAATGTGGTGGTTTGCTGTGGCAATCACTTTGAATGCTGGAGTACTGTAGATGGTTAGTCATCACTACTCTGTAAGTACATGGTACTTGGCAGCTTTACCCAAGAACGAGGCTTATACATAGGTATTGGAAGGAAGAAATTATCTTTGCCTTGGAGTCTGTATAAAACCAAATGTGGAATGAAATAGTTAAACCATTTTCCACTTTCTCTTTTGATGAAAACATAGATATGTCATACGTATTATAGTATATTGTATTTTTATGCTGTTTTTTAAATTACTTTCTTTTGACTATTGTTATATTCTTGTGTTTATTCTGTACCTGTTAAAATGGGAATAAAAACTGTTAAGAATCTGCCTATGAACCTTTTGTACATATTAAATAAGAGGCAAACACAAGCTTATTTTTAACAATCATCTCTTGCAAATCACCCTTAACAGCATTTTCTAATTTTAAACTCTTTCCTTTAACTTACTCTTACGATAGCCATTGTTACATGTGCATCCAGCAAAATATGTGCTAATGGAAGCCATAAATTTTTGCCTTAATGCAGACATGAGGCAAAGCAAACAAAATTCTGTCTTTACACCTGCCTGATAAATGCCACTGTAATGTTGCTATTTATTCTCAAAGAAGTTATTTGCCTCCTGAGTGGTTTTGTTTTTTTTTTTTTTATTACCCGTGGGCCACTTGTAGGTTTCATAGAACATCACAGTTTCAGCCTTCCAACGACCTTGATAATGACCTTCATCAAGGAAAATTAAATGAGGAACTGATATTTCTCACATAAAAAATGAAACAAACTTTCTTAGGCCATTTTAATGTGCCTTATGAAGTAAGGGTTGATAATACAAATCTATGTTTATTTGTGGTTTATAATTTACCTTTATGTAACATCTCTTGATAAGGTGAAGGTAATAAAGCTGGGCTCAAGCAAAATCTTTACTAAAGGTCAGATTATCTGGGCTGGCACCATTGGTCAATGGCATTTACATCAGAAAATTGTGGGGCCAAGTAAGGAAACATGCAGGGATAAGGAAACAGGTATCGTGCACATGCCTTTTTAATTTGTGCACATTAAAAAGAAATTGGTTTAGAAAGGTGATCTGTGTTCCTTTGAAACATTTGCCTTTTACACATACAAAAGGTGGTCTAGAATTAAGTTTTAGTTTTAATGTTGGAAGTGTAACAAGTGAGTTAGATGCCTGGTTAGGCATCCTTAAATGTTTTTTTAATGCCTTTCTTCTTCTAAAGGCTCATTGGGATTCTGCTTCTGTCTCTCTGTAGCAATTCTACTGTTACATAAATAAAAATACAGCATTTGGACCTAATTATATCTCATAGTCACTGCTGAAATGATCAGGGTGTGTTTTACGTAAAGAGTTTTACACAAAAAGAGTGACATGTGATTTAATTTAATTTTAAATATATTATTTGTTGTTTCTGATATAAATCTCAGTATTCTCTAGGGCAGAATTATGGATTATTCAAGTGCATCTTGTCTTGGAGAAAAACCTAAATTAACACCAGGAAAAGATATTCTGTATAAAGATACTAACAGCAAAATACATTATTAATATTTTTTTTCTTTATTGTGACACTTCTCAGAAAAAAAACCCCTCACACACCTAAGATTCTGGGAATTCATATATTTTTAATTGTCTCACGGATCAAAAACATGACTAGACTTAGCTACTGAAGTCTCATTTAGTGCCGGGTGTCACTGTCTAGACAAAGCTCTTCCAGGGAGGTGGAAGTCCTCTCCCTGAAGAGAGCTGTGTGTGGCAATGCTGCTCCCACTCAGGAGCCGTGACCTTGCTTCCCTTCTAAACGCTCTGCGGTCTCTCAGCCTAATTGTACTTGAAGCAGTGAAACTGATGTGCTCCATGTGATATGTGCAGGCAACTAATTGAATTTTTTTAATGAAATTTCTATAAGTACTGAACAGATATGCAGGGATTTATTTTCTTCCCTTTTTTTCTTTTTAACATTTAATAGCGTGTAATCATTGGTCATTTTTCCTGGCTCTGAGTATCTAATGACCAAATTCCACTGCGGCTATTTGGCTTACAGCTAAAAAGGCTAAAATAAATGTGTGACCTTGGCATTCGGAGATCTACTGCAAATGCAGGTTAAAGGGCTGGAAGAATATATCCCCACTTTTTTTTTTTTTTAAATTATTTTTTAGTAATACAGACAAGGTTTCTGCTGAATGAGAGTCAGAAAGAGATGACATCTGTCTTTCTCAGTTTTCACAACAACTTTAAGTACATAAGGGAGGGAACAGTAGCAAGAGTTACAGTATTAAGAAGAGGCCAAAGAACATCATTGCTTTTTCAAAACATTTTAGCTAAAAATGCGAAATGAGGATTTTCAAATGAGGAAGAAAAGTAGGCCAACATGTGGTATACATATGATTGAATAAGACAAAACCTCAAGCTTTGAATTAATGCTTTTATAATAGAAATGTGGAAAATAAATTAATGGCAATTAATATAATTTGGAAAGTATTAGTATTGCCACAATCAGTGTGGAACTAATGGTAGGCACTGGTGTGGGACCTCTTATTCCAGTGTTACAACAATCGCAAGATATGTAGATAATATTCCTGTGAATGAGTTTCCGGACTCTCCAAACACAGTTTCTCTGTGCTTGCTCCTTGCCAGTAGTAGGGGCACATCCTGAGATGCAGTTAAGTGCAGGAACGATCAGTTTAAAAACCCAAACATTTAAAAATCCTAGCTTCTTGACAGTGTGAACGTGACTTTAGAACTGAAAATTCCACAGGCAATCCCAGGACAGACAAAGTGTGGTTTGGTCATGGATTATGACCAAAGTTCAGAAAAGATTTTCTGACCTTTTTGAGCTCCTATCTTGAGGAGAAAGGAAGAGTACATCCTCCCCTGGCTCCCTTCAGTGGTGTGGAGCAAATATTTCCTTTTTGCGTTGACTGGAGCATTCATCCATAAAGCTGTTCCTGAACCAACTGATCAGTTAACTACTATAGACAGTGGAATTACTACTAAAATAAGATAGCCTAATGACAGTAGCTTAATGAAGACCTAAATAATGAACCCAGCACCACATATTCATTGAATGGCTGGTGAAAATGTGAATTCCTTGGTTTTGCAACACTTAGGCAGGATGGTAGTCTATGAAGTTGCCAATGATGGAGACCACTCAAGTCATGTCAAGTTGATGATAAGGGGAGAAATTGTGATAGTATCTTGTTGAAACCAGCCTCTCAGCTGTTAGTATTAATGCTTTTTGGCTAGTTAGCATGTAGTGCTAGTTGTTAACGACAGGCCTGAGGGGATCACAGATCGTAAACCCCTAGCCCCTGGCAGGGGAGATGAGGACCCACCAAGGTGAATGGGGCCGTTTACACCTCTCTGAGCTCCATTGTTTTTCCCCCTGTACTCATCTCCAAAGGGTGTTTTCATTGATGAGACACTTCTGATGAGAAGAATGGAACACTTAACAGCTACTGGAGAAGTTCTCTTTAAGTGTTGATTTCTTCCAGACTGTCTGGGTGCTCTGCAGTAGTACAGAAGTACTTTGATTGCCTTAAAATTGGTATGACCCTCAAGATGCTGGAGAGAAGAGTGAGTTACTGAAAACTCCTCCCTCTCATTTTCACATGTTGGAGCCTTGCTTACCTTAACGGCTTGGAAAGTCTTAAGATCCAACGATGTAAATGAAATCTGTGTTAACAAAATCATTTGCCATTGTGCACTCAAGATAAAGAGACGTTTTACTAATCTTCGGTTTAACAGGTAATGAATCCTTTTGAGGAAAAATTACAGCTTTGTTGTTGATGTTGTTAAGGACCAAGTTTTTCTTTTCCAGTGTCTTCACATTTGCACCTGAACAGGAGCTTACTGAATTAATGAATGTTAATGAATCTTATTGCATTAATATCACAAGGAAAAAAAAAGAATTGAGGGACTTCATATAATCTCCCTGAAACCTGTGTAATCTAGGACAAACTGTCCTGGTCTCCAAGTCTGGACAGGACTTTAGATAGTGACATTATGTGCTATTAGTGCTTAAAATCTTTGCAGTACTGAACCCTAAAACTGTGATGAAAGGAATTTTCCAAGACATCATTTTTGTGCAATGTCACCGCTTCAATGTTCCTCAGCCTGTGTTCACTACTTGATCACCTGTAGCAGGAAATCATGTGATTCCCATTCACCTTCTGAGTTTTTCTGCTGTTGATCAGCCTTTCCTTGGGAGAACAGTGGGAGCCAGATTCATAATCTTTATTTCTATATGTCATCAGGCAGAAAGATTTCAGTCAAATTTCAGGTCTCCCCCTAGCCCCCACAACACATGAAGCTCACATAGTTAAACCAGATCTATGCTTTTGCCTTTGATTCTGCATCTACCAATTGGTATTCTTCTGACACTTCATTTCATAGGCCTTCCCAAGTCCTCTGGAGATAGTCCAAGGCAGGTCTAAGGAGACTTTTGCTCTGCTATGTTTGTGCTCTATAAAACAGTCATTCCCACATTCTCTGGACTTAATTGTTTCCAAGCTAAAGAGATGCAACTACCTGCCTCCAGCCCACTGACCTTTCTTAAAGTCATTTGCTTTCACTATATTAACATATCCCTTCATGACAGCGTTAATTTCTGTAAGGTAAGTGACACTCAAGATGAGATCTTCTCTTTCTTTCTCTCTCGAGCTTGGTAGCCCAGCTGCTGGCAAAGTGAAGACACACTGGTAACAGGGACAATAGCAGTGGGTAAGGAGTTGGAGGGGAAACCTGACAATGTGGTATGTCTTGATTTTCTTCTTAAGAAGTGCAGATACAGGGGAAAAGAACACAGGATTCCTATGTCTGGAAAGTAGTAGTTTTTAGAAGACATTTGCATGAATAATCAACTCTTAGTTCCAGCAGGAACATGTAGGCTTTATAGGCACCTATATATGTAGTAGACTAGAGATTTTGATACATATGATACTAATGTAACGAAGCTAGGAACATTAAGTTAGGTGGTGAAAGATCTCCTCCAACAGCTCCATTCTGCCAGGGCAGTCCATTACGTAGCTAGAAAAAAAGGCCCACATTATACATCTACTTTTATCACCTTTTTCTGTTTGTGTGTTTCTTCTGTTTTAGCAGACCAACTGTGGCTTGTTCAGTTTCCTGTTAGAAGTGATATGGTTGCTTTGACTACATTATTTTTCGTTGATGAAGGGGAGATGAGATCAGCTACCAACTATGACTAAGTATCGTAGCTGTCAAGAGACAGAAATAGTCATGTGGACATGCCTAATGTAAAAATAAGGTGCCTGTGTATGTTGCAAATGTGGGCTTGTTCCATTGGTTGCTCTCGTCCAAGGTTATCCTATGCTATAAGCTGATGTAGATGGTTATTGAACAGACTGGGGACATCTAGCAACACCAATCCCTCTGTGCACCTAGCAATGTCAGAGAGAGCAAGGGGGCAGTTGCCTCTAAAAGCCACTTACATATTAATCCACTCCACAGTTTTCTGCTTGTACATCTGGGCATGAGGCAGGATCACACACTAGCCATGACCTCATATAATCCTCCTTCTGTAGTGAAACCATTGCATAATACAGAAGAATATTTGTGGCATAAGGGTCATATGTCACAGCAGCACAGGGAGTCACAAGTGCCATGACTCTGTCAAGGAGTTTTAAACAAGTGTGACTGGCATGGAGCCTTACACGTCTGTCATATGGCCTTGTAAGGGACAGATTTGGGAAGCCCTATGCAAGGCTGTTCTCAGACGCAAGGTCACGGTCACACAACAATGATGTCTCTGTGAGGTGCTCCAATGGACAATCATCACATTTGACCATTAGATTATCAGAGTGGATGTTGTAACAACATAGTGTTGAGTTTGAAGGGAAATTATTTTCAGACCTCAGCCAAGAAAAATTTTCCAGTAACAGCAGGAAGATTCAACTTGGATGCCTACAAACTATTGCAAGTTAATAATGGCTAGGCAGAAGGCCAGTGGAAATAGATGGTATTTGTTTTAAAAAACACATTCATCCCTTTCCCCTTACACTTTGCCTGCTTTTTGTCTTCCTGGACTGCAAACACTTAAGAGCAAAGCTGTGCTTATTGCTTGGGATCAGTCATATTACTTAATCAATGGTTGCTAATGGTAAACAGTAATAATATAAAACATGAACGCCTTTTTACCCACATCTGCATCTGTCTTTCAGTGAAGTACTTGTTACTGCTGTGTCTGACCATGTGTTCATGGCGCAATCCCTTTAATGTCATCACAGCAGCAATACACCTGGGACGTGAAGGCTGTTAGCAAATCCCTGGTGTCAGGGCTGGAGGCAAGAGGCAGAAACCAAGAAAGCCAAGAGATACATCTAACTAAAGGACATGGTGTAAAAATGGCAAATAGAGCGGTGAAGGGTCAAGAAATGCACGCAGCCAAAGGTGAACCCTGGGCCAAGGCACAGGAAAGGGCAGAGCAAAACCTGGCAAGCTAGGTAATAGCGAGATCCTACAACACACAGCAAGCAACGGACATAGTGATGAGATTCTCTTATCGCTGATTGGTCTAACAAGCCAGCCCATTGATCTCTTTTGGCCAAATGGCTGACTGCAGCTCAGTCGTCTTGATGCCTACAGCACCATCTATTACATTCTGGCAATAACTGGTGGCCCATATGACATCCTGCCCAGAAAAAAGTAATGAGATACACATCTTACAAGTTCCTACATAATGATGATGCAGCAGGACACCAATACATGTAAACAGCCATTGAAAACAGGCAGTGTTTTGCAAATCTTTGCACCTCACTGTAATAATAAACAGTAATCAGTCATTGTCATTTTTCTTCATTTTTCCTTCTAACTCTTTAGAGGAATGTTACACCAGAGCAATCTGGTTTCATTAGCTTTGAACAAGCTGCTGCAGTCACTTCCCTAGAAATGGCAAATATACACAAAATCACATTTTAAAATGAGTATTGTAATAAAGATTCAAGCAGGAATGATTGTACAGAGTTCTAGTGCCCATGTCATTCACAAGATCTGACTACCACAATGAATCCCAAAATCTGTGAGGCAATTTTTTTCACCTCATTTTTTAGTGTTAAGCCCATTCAATTCCGTTAGTATTCTTTCACTCTGTTGCCAGTCTGCATTATGGTGGGATTTTGGAAGGCCTTCAATAAAACAAAACTTGACTGTGCTACAACCCTCACCCTTTGTACCTCCGTTCAGATCCCAACAGAACGAATTTCTAAATGCCTACATGTTGCAGGAAACATGAATTCTTCATGAATCTTAGGATACAAGTCTAAACAGATGACAGTACTTTCCAATCTGCTACGGAAACAATATGTTTTAATTAAGTATAAGGTTTAATAAAACTTTCACTCCTTGTACAAAAATGAATGGTGATTAACAGACGGCTGACAAGCCAACTCTAATAATTTCTGATTAAATGATTTTGTTTAGTGTTTTCAGTCACTCTCTACAGGGAATTAATTACTGGAAATGAAAAAAATGAAGGTTTATGCCAGTTAATATGCTTGAGAAAGTGGAAGGTAATCAACTGTATAAATTACAGTGGCATATGCAGGCCAGCTTGTGGTCAAAATTTGTACAACATACCCCCGCCAGAAAAGTGTGTGTGTGGAAAATCTGTCTCAAGTAGCTACTCCATAGTTTTAAATAAGCAGTGAGTAGCTGTATTCAGAACAAGATGCCATTGTGACTTTTCTTTATGACTTTTTAATGACATTTATTTATTTACAACGGCCACTATTATTGTAAGTTTAAAGCATATGTTTGCATGACTCTTTCAAGCTGCAAATTACTCTTTAAATAAGCACACCAGATTCTAAGAGCAAATCTACACTGAAGTATGCATGAGGAGAACTATCCACCAGTTTAATGTGAGGGATGTAAGTAGAAGGGCAGGCAGTGCTGTCACCCTGCTCCAAGGAGCTGCTTGCTGCAGTAGGCACCCACCTACCCACCCAGATCAAAGTTTCAAGTAGCCTTGCTGAGGCCATTCCAGCTGAATTGGGATAATACTACTGCAATAAATGGCCCCAAACAGACTTTGTATAAAACTAATAAGAAAGGAGAAAAGTAATCACTTTTTATTATCCATTGTCCTCAAATAGGTGCTAGTTTGAAAATTTACCTGGGAAAGTTTACTTGGCAATAACCTTTACTAGTCAATCTCATAGCTGAAGTCTGTGAATCTGGACTTTTTTGCCCTTCTGAGTTGATTGCCAATTAACTTGGGTTAGTTAACAGCTCTGTAAATGTTAATCTAGATATTTCATGACCAACTGAACACGAATGTTGATGTTTTTCACCAGGTCTAAGCCAATTGGCAATCAATTAACTTGAATTTCAGCAGCCCAAATGCAGTACTTCAGAACAAACACATGCCCTCTGTGCAAAGTGAAGACTAGTCTTTCCCTGCAGAAAAACAGTAAAGATCTTTGAGTTCTTATCACTATGCTAGTTGAAGCATTTTCCATTCCAGTTTATGTCTCCAGTGCCACATAAACTTTGCAAGAGCTGAGAGAGAACTTCGTACACATCTTGATAATGATAATCTTGTGTTTTCATGATAATCTTGTGTTTTCCCAGGAATTCTTTAAGACTTTCTAATATTGCTGTGATAATCACCTTTATGGTATTCACTTGTCAGTGAGCTTCAGCTGACCTAACTTCGTCATTGCAGAAGACTTAGTATAGAAGTCAGAAATAATAGTAATTTATATTTTCATGTATATATAAGAACTTGTGTTATTCTAAATTTCCATTAACATATTCAAAGTTTTCCAGTGGAACTGAAAAATCAGTCAGAAAAAACCAAATAATTTCAGATAATTTGGGGTCAGTACCTACAGCCAAAGGTAAGAAAAGGTAATCAAATAATGAATTAACCCATGGTGAAAATTCAGTGGGATCCAAATTTCTGTTCACTTTTTTAACACTCCTCCAGGTGATGTCACTGGGAGCTGGAACAGGAGAAGCCTAAGAAATATGTATTAGAACAAAGTGCAGCAACTTATTTCCTAGAGGTCTGGTTTCATTTTATAGTATAAAACATAGTTAAGAATTCTAGTTAATTATATAATAAATATAAGTACAATAAGTATATTTTTAGCATTCTAGAAAATAAAAGGGAGTTTCTGAATAACCTGGCTAAATGTTCAGTGTTGTCAATGAAGGTGTCAGTAAGATGTCGTGAAATTTTATGATCATACACATATTCACAACCAGTCAATGAAGTTTCTGAAGTGCTGTGAAAGCTATGTGGGTGGAAAAGACCATTGGCACCAGTGCAGTTTTTGCCATTGTGGACCTTAGGTTTTGAATTTTTACATAAGAATGTAACCTAGTAAAGAGCATGGAAGCATGTATTATCTATTTGCAAGTGTGACTCACACATGTTCACCTCACCAACTATATCAGTAGGTGTTTGTCACAGATCATAAAAGGAGTCAGATAGTGCCCTTGTTTTGTGACATGAAAAGTCTGTTCAGCAGAGGAAAAGAGAGGTATCAATTATTATCAACGTTGTTATGAACACTTTCTCACACTAACAGGCAGTTATGCTAGGGAAAAAAAGACCTCTAGTGAGTAACTGTTTTTTGTGGTATTAACAAAAAGATGCTCAGAAGATGCTCAGAGGGCTGGAGCACCTCTCCTATGAAGAAAAGGCTGAGAGAGTTGGGCTTGTTCAGCCTGGAGAAGAGAAGACTCTGGGGAGACCCTATAGCACTTTCCAGTACCTGAAGGGGACCTACCGGAAACTTGGGGGAGGACTTCTTACACAGGCCTGTAGTGATAAGGACAAGGGGTAGCAAGTTCAAATTGAAAGCGGGTACATTTAGGTTGGATTTCAGGACGGAATTCTTCATGGAGAGAGTGGTGAGGCACTGGCACAGGTTGCCCAGAGAAGCTGTGGATGCCCCATCCCTGGCTGTCTTCAAGGCCAGGCTGGATGAGGCTTTGAGCAACCTGGTCTAGTGGAGGGTGTCCCTGCCCATGGCAGGGGGGTTGGAACTAGATGGTCTTTAAGGTCCCTTCCAACCCAAATCATTCTATGAGTCTATGATTCTATGAAAAATATCACCCAGGCCTCAGGTTTTGAGACAATTTTTATGTTCTACTTTTCTTTCAGGTTACCTTGCCTTTACTTCCCAAAAATCTTACAGGGAGATGTAGCTGTGATTTCTGAGACGGAAGAACTCCCTTTCTCCTCTCTCTACCACATTTCATCACTGCAGTAGAGGGTTTTCTTTACAACTTCAGGTTTTCTTACTCATTTTTCTCTCCAGAGCCACCTTTCTTTTGTCACAAACTAAGAGATGATCCTGTAGTCATTACACAGGAAACATTCTCCCGGAAATGACTGGAATTTTTTGATGATATCTGCAGAACTGGATCCTATGCCACCATGAGCACTTTGGCTAGGAGTTGCCAGGGAAATGATGATACGCAGTTATTAGGGCTACTGGACTGTGGAACTATTACTGGGGGTGACTTAAACTAAACTTACATTAAAAGTTCAGCATTTTTCACACATGAAGGAAAGGCTTTTTAAAGGGGCTTTCAGGGTGAAGTGCACTTGCAGCTGGTATGCAAGAAATACACTCCATGGTGGCTCCCTTGTTGATCACCACAACAAGCACTAAACTGGTAAACAGGGTATCTTTAAAATGCACTCAAAATTAATGGTTTACATAGGGACTGACCAAGATTTCCAAGATCAATTGCTTAAGTTTTCCTTAAAGTATATTGGAATATGTATTATATTACGACTATTGGCAGAAATAGCCTAGAGATGGCAATGGAACTCGAGCCTGCTGAAGAGACTCAGACAGTGAAAGAAGGAAGTCATAGACCTTCAGATAAAACAATAAATGCAATTATGATCTCTCAACTCATGTGTGTTAATTTTTCTCACTGAAACTTTTTTTTTTCTGCATGCATAGCTGTAAAATGTCATTATTTATTAGCTGTTCTGAAGTGTTTCATGTATTTTCTCATTTGCAAATGTACCTGTGAAGCTGTTTAAAAATTAGGGCATGTTGTTGAGACGTGTAAAAATATTCATGAATTAAGGTCTGTTCTTTGTAAGATTCCGAGTGATCCAAGTTTTTTCACTTCATCAGGAGCTGAGGCACTGCATACCTTTCAAGCAAGTACTCAGCCCCCTGATTTAAAAGCAAGCCACCTAAAATAATTTGCATGCAAGGTTAAAAATAGTGGGATTTGTCAACATTCCTTGGTAATTCTTTGTTGCTGAAGTTAAAAAAATAGAAAATAGAGTGTATGTTTGCTGGTACAGACTAGAGAAAATTGGTTTTTATTACACATGTCCTTTCTTCAGCAGTAACATCCCTCTTCCCCCACATGCCAGTCCCAAGTGGTTGTGAATATTCCCTCACTTATGCTGGATCATTACCAAAGAGATCAGTTTATTGATCTGAATATCAGTGCACCAGCCAAAGGAAGGGATGGTGTGAGGGAGGACCAGTATAGCTGATGCTGGGTTTGAGAAAAGGTCAGTAGCCCCATAGCCTCACCACCATGAGAAAGTCTGTCACTACTTCTATTGATTAGGTCAAATCTCCATTAAAAAGTGTTTTGCCAGTAGCAAAGGGAGCATTGTCAATAAATTTCTTATTGGTTCAACAAGCAGAATTAATGCTGTGGACTGAAATCTCTTTCTGTTAACTCATGAGCATCAGGCTGATGAAATCCAAACCATTTTTAAATCAGCTGCAATTTCTAGATGATTTCTAAAAAATGCTTGTTTCTCAAAAATGACAAATTCATATACTCTACAGTCAGTTTACTCTGGTGTTGGCTATCCTTACAGACATAAAGCTTTTACCACAACTTAATCTGCCTTCCTGTGGATTACCTCTGCTTGGACATCTTGAAAGCTGAGATTTGTTATGCTTTTCTGTGGTGATATAAATCTGTACATTGCAAGGCCATTGTTATTACACGGGTATTTATAAAACAGAAAAAAACTTGCATGGAGTCTGAACACATGAACATTCCGCCCCCTCCATTAATGGATATCTTCCTATAGGATGATCTTGGAAGAGACTGTTACTCTTCATGACACTATTAGGTTTAGAAACTTTTGGAAAAATGAAACTATTTGGGGGATCCCCACTCCACTTTTATAGCATATGTTTGTTAATATATTTATTTCTTTTAACTGGAATATACTGATATTTCATGCTTATATTTTTCTGTCCAGAAAAGTGAAAAGACAAACTTCAACACTGAAACCAGATCATTCATAATTAGCAAAATAGGCCTTGCAAGCAAAACTTTTTTATTTCAACAAAACTGTTGCTTTTTTTTCCCCTGTAGAACATATGTACAAAAAATATTCCAATCAGCTATTACACAAACAATGATTCACAAAGTGATGAAACGTTTTTTTCAGAATTCTGCACAGAATGGAGAAAAAATCCCTTCAGTTTTCAGTATAATTTTCTGTAACCTTTCATTACTCCTAACTGGAGAGTTAAAATGACTGCTGAGTCGTTAATAGTAAACAAAGAAGCACATTGATCCACAAGATGCTTTGTTGCCTATGACTTCATTGTAATTTCAAGGTTTAACAGTCTTACCTGAGAAAGGGTGCAAGTTAAAGTCTGTGTCTCACTAATTCTCTTACTGAACTAATATAAGCAGCTTTTTACATAATGGTCTGTGTAGTCAATTAGCAGAGTATTAGCTATAACAGATAGCATTCTTGCTAAGACCATATTAATTAGAGCTTAAACACAGCTAATCTGAGACCTATATTGAATTTATATTATTATGTAAGCATAATGCTTCCGTAGGCAAGTAATTTCCTTCATGGCATTTCTAAGGGAAAGAGAAACCTAGCATCTCAGAGATAAATATGCAAATTTTAGCAGATATTTGGAAACCATGTAACATTTCTTAGAACTTGAGTGTGCCAGGCCATATTACAAATAATAGTAAGATTATGAACTGCAAAGCACACAAAGGATTGAATGCTGTTTAAATTTATTGGAAAAGGAGCAGGAAATCGAGCTAAGAAAATCTCTGCCAGAATTTCATGGATTTATGTTACTGCTCCTCCTTTTGCCTTGAGTTAGATCTCAGTTCTGGTGTTCTCTAGCGTAACTTCTATTGAGCAAAAATAAAGACTGGTCTTTCTCTATATCCACATTTTTTATTGATCCACATGAACCTTCCAGTTTGAGACATTCTCTGAAATGAATTAGGAGTCCTATCTAAATAAAGATTTAAATTTATTTGTAGTTGTATGGATTTGTGATCTCCTAATCACTTCTTTCAGCAGTTCTGCAATATAACCAAAGCTTAATGTCTCTGGTACATCAGCTATCTGAAGGAATCCTTTAAGCAAAAAACATATTCAATTTTAAAATCACAGATAACCATGAAACTAAGTAATTGCAAATTTACAAGCATCACAAACTTCAGTACATCAGAAGAAAACTGTGTATTGCAATGAAATTAAAATGCCATCATCTTGACTTCTGCTACCAACAGTTGCATCACTGCTGTTAGCAGAAAAAATCCACTGATAATGAGCTGATAGGGTCACAATGTTCTGTTATGTATCTAGTTACACTGCTGAAAATTACTGCCCATCTGTATGCCAGAAGACAAGTGCTTCTCATCGTGACTGAAATGAAGTGGAAGAATGAGGGCTAATATGCTCGTAAATGCTCTTGCCAAGAGTCATGTAAGCGCCTGGGGGCTCACTAGGCAGGTTACTTCTGTAACTTCAGGTGCAGAGTTGACAACCTTTCGAATTCATACTCCCCTCTCTCATTATTTATTGGAAAACTAAATTCATATTTGTAGTATCTTTTTTGTTGTTTGTTTGTTTCCTTCTTCTTTTTGTAATGGTGGCCTTTCAAACATTGTGGCATATTTAAGTATTAGCTATACTCTTCCATATCTAAAAATATAAGTCGGCAGTGTTTTAAAACCTCTTCCCAATTTATGCATTATTTTCGGAACATGTACTTTAATTTCACCAACAGAGGTCAGTAAACCACTGAAAGAGAACCATAAGCGTTTGGCAGGAACACACCCTTGTCAATCTCTCTAACATCCTTCTGATAGTTTTGTTCCAAGGACCCTTGTCGGGCTCCTTCAGTAAATACAAGCTTAGTTAACTGGAAGCAAAATAAAAAGATGCAAGTGTATGCTTTATGCATACAGGGGAATTAGTTTTATTAGGGATATGAGTTGCACAAAATACTACACTGTTAAAGATCTTTCAGCATTAGCATATATTTGAAATACCTGCTATGAAGCCAGTAGCGTACATACATGCAGCGGTATGATCATTGCTAAATCAATTTGTCACGGTTAAAACAGGCTGTGATTTAAATGGTAGAATTTTGAACGATCTGCGGAATTCTGCTTTCTGAGTTTTGTGCTGTTGAAAACCAACCTAATGCGGAGAGAGTATGAAGAGGAGGATCCCAGAGAAGTAACATTTAATGATATTAAAGTACCAGATAGAAGCACAGGAGGAACCAAGAGCTGTCACTGACTTGCTCATTTTGACAGTAAAGCTCAGCTAATGGAACTATATTAACACATCATTTTCCAACTTTCAACTGTAATGAAAAGCTATTTTTACAAATCATTACTTTCGGTATATGGTGTTTCAGCCACGTGGCTTCTATTAGTGTACAGGGGAGTTTCACAACTAAAGCTGCCTGTGCAGTATTGAAAGTGTACCTTTTATGTTGAGCTAATCCCAGAGGGGAGTCAGCACTCACGCCCGTGTCCTTTTAACCTTTATCCTTTTAATGTATTTTGCCTCAGTAGCAAAAGGTGAAAACCTAGTTTTTATGTTGCAAAATAGACCGCTTCAACAGCATTTCTCTATGAAGCTAAGGAAAGTAACATACGCTCCTGTGGAAATGTTGGAAGTCCCTAGTTCAGCCATCAACAATAGCTTTACAAATGTATTTTTAGTTTCCCTTTGAAGCTCACCCATACGGCCTCACTACCACCCCTCTCAACAGCTGCAAGCATGCGAAGCCACTGGAGTGGAAGATGTTAATTATCATCAGCTACTGGAATTTCTCCAGGCACTACTTGTGGTTAGAAACATGCTTCCCTAAAGAACTGCGCTAGGCGCTGGGATCATCTCTCCTTTAGCTTATCTGAGTCACTTCTCTCAAGCAAAAGAGATAATCAATTAAAACTCCCAATCTTCTTTTTCAAGCATTCTTTTCTTAGGATGATTGTGTGATTTTGATTCAGCGATCTTAACTGTAAAATCTTTTATTTCTTTGAATATGGTTCCAACAACAGAAATTTTCTTGTATATGTGAGTTTCCCAGGGACTAGGCTTAGTATACGTAGTACAGATTGTGATTAAAAACTGAACAAGTGTAAACCAAAAATGTAACAAAACCAGAAAACAAATTGAGGGACGTGACTCCGTGTGTGTTTTTTCCCCCATGAGTCATTTAACTTCCTTTTTATGGTCAAGAAAAAGCTACACACCTTCCCCCCATGCCACCAGAGAACTGCATACACAAACATGGTCTTTCCCCTTCCGCTTTACCTCCTGCTATTCAGTGGCATTTTGAGTCTAAACTAGTCAGCATCAGGAGCTTGATGTGATGTCAGCAAGTGAGATATTCCCCACAGGGAACCAAAAAAATACTAGATGAGCTGGCAGATTCACAGAAAGGGAAATAACACAAAAACAACAGACTCTAAGCCTAGCCCTTTACTGTGACTACTACAAAGCACATTTAATGACTGAACACATCCTTAAATGTACCTTGTAGATCCCTCTTGTGGTAGTTAAACCTAGTAATCACTGCCACCCCCTCAAAAAGACCAAGACATATCAGTCTACAGCTGCAGAGAATCTAGGGTGGACTCTGTAATCTTCAGAACTCAAATCCCAGCACACCCAGACAAGTGTTAAGGACATTTCTCTTGGTATGGATGAGAACAGCACATATTCACCCATTCTTCATGGAGTGACCCACCAGTCTCTTTTGCTAGCGTAAGGGAGTCAAAGGAGAGCAGGGCACCTGTTTTCCAAGAATGCCATGCCTTTCCTGTGAGGGCACAGGAAATCCCCTTCCACCCCAGCAGGAAGAGGCAAGCGGGAAGGAAATTCAGTGTAACGGAAAGTAAACATGTCAACTGTGAAAACAGTAACCACCA
This sequence comes from Rhynochetos jubatus, assembly GCA_027574665.1. Taxonomy (NCBI): domain Eukaryota; kingdom Metazoa; phylum Chordata; class Aves; order Eurypygiformes; family Rhynochetidae; genus Rhynochetos; species Rhynochetos jubatus. The sequence goes on from CM050652.1 coordinate 20,191,509, forward strand.
GTGACTACAAAAATCCTTCCTTGTCATACTTAGAAGAGAATGAATACAATGGTATTTCAGTTATTCAGTGTTTACAGAGTTAAAACTGACACAATTAACTGGCCAATTCCCTTTGATGTAGGCTATTAGTGCTGTTGCATTGTACACCTTTTCTCCAGTTCAGCATCAAATACAGTGAGAAGCAGATACAGTCAAGATGAGGGACTGCTTATTTCTTCCAAAATGGTCACTAAACTTCAGTTCAGCTGCTGTGGGCCTTTACTAGCTAAAGTAACAGGATACATGTTCCCCAGCTGGCATCAAGAACAGTGAATGGTGAAGATAAAAGTGAACACACAAACACAGAACTTTTATATACAAAAAAAGTTTAATTGAAATACCTGTATAAAAAATATGATCTCCATACATTTCACACTGTTAAACAGAAGAAAAAAAAATCCAAATCCAAGCTGCATAAATGCAACCAGATCACAGAAACACAGCTATTAAAATAAATTAAGGTTTATGACTCTGCCACTCTACCTTCCAGAGCCAATGCACGGAGACTGTACAATGTCAATAATTTAAAACCCTTCCAAATAGCATTACTTTACATTTCTGGTACAATAATACCAGACAAAAGGCATACTGACTAACTTTAAAAAGTCATTCTATTTCCCTTAAATTAGACTTTGTACAACAATTTTCCATCTTTCAAGAAAAACTGATAAGGTCAGAAAGTTTTTTTTTTTTGTAGTTTTTTTTTTAAAAACAAAAGTTGACAGGAATGCAGAAAAAAAGGTGCCATGGGCAAAACCACTAGAATTCCCATGGGGAGAAGGAGGGGAAAGCACAGTGTTGAATAACTCTAACCAAATAAATTAACCAAATAAATAGCCACAGCTGAAACCTGTGGAAGGTCTTCTAAACTTCAAACAATAAATAACTGTATAGTACATGGGAAAAAAACCAAGTTTACATAAACATATTATACAGGTATGGAAAAAAAAAAGTAAAGTCCTTGAATATTGCATTGATTGTGCATTCAACATGCCCATACATACTTTAAGACTCGCAGGGTGACAAAAGGCCAGGGGGAGTTGAGAAAGGGGCTTCTCATGCCCAGTGGTAGAGATGATAAAAGGAAACATGAGTAAATGTTTCTGATAAAAAAAGCTGATATACCTGTTCATATTTCTGTGCAGGCTATAGGAAATATTTTGAGCAGCAGAGGTGGGTTGTATTTGGAAAGGGCCAAGGGGGAGGAGTGAAATGTCTGAGTTCAAGTATTCCATCACCAGTGGATGGGACTACTTCATTCAATCACCGAACGTGTTCTCCAATGCATCATAGGAGCTGCTTCCTCCAGCACTGAGTCTAAAGGGAGCAAATTCCTATAATGAACTGGATCTTCTTTGGACATACACAGCTCAAAAAAGAAAGTCCCACTGAAGCAGCTTTCAAAAAGGCACTCAAAAGCAAATAAAATCTAGTCCAGGCTCTATGAGAGCAAAAGAGTTTACCATGTATTCAAGAGGTCACTGCTTTCTTAATAAGGTCAGTCTTTGACTAAGTACTGGCCTGCAACTCCCAAACATCAGCGTTTCCAAAGGAAATCTCTCATTCCAAAGCAGAAACCAGCAAAGGGGGAAAAATAAAATCAAGTCCCTCAGACAAAGATTCAACTACAAAATAATGAATGCGTTTTTCTAGCCCCTCCTACGTATTGGCAGCAGCACTGTGGTCTTTCTGCTTGTAGCTCCCCTCCCAGTGCGAGGTCCTTAGTAATTCACAGACTCTCATTACTTGAACTTGTGCTAGATACATCAGTATCAAGGGTCCGTAGCCTTATGTCACAGTCCTCAGACTTCACTACTTCAGATTTGTGCATCCATTGATGGTCAAAAATTTGCTCAAGTGTTGGTCTGTCTGAAGGCCTCAGTGAAAGGCACCATTTGATCAGTTGTTGACATTCTGTAACGAACAAAAAGCAATTTTAGACTAGGAAATTACAAACACAACCTTGAATAAGAAAAACCCTACCTGTACAAACTCAAATGTACAGGACTACTACAAAAAAAAAGCGCCCCCACTTGACCCCTATACAACTCACCAGGGGAAATTCTTCTCCTGAAGTATAATCGTCCTCTCAAGATTTCTTCATCTTGCTCAAAAGGGATGTCTCCGCAAACCATGTCGTACAGCAGAACTCCCAGAGACCATACTGTTGCTGACCTCCCGTGGTATCTGTGGTATCTGATCCACTCTGGAGGGCTGTATACTCTTGTTCCTACAAGCAGGAGAAAAAAAAAAAAAAAGAAAAATTTAAAGTCCAGGTTTAGATTGTTTCTGCATTGTTCAACTCCTTCTAGTAAGACTAAATTAAAATCATAAACTCATCATTTGGGATGTGAAAAAAAAAGAGCAAGCTTTAAATTTCTTCTAAGCCAAAGCCCTTAGTGGTGTTACTTCAGGTCATCTGCAGGGTTACACCACCACCAGACTTGGCCCATCCGGTTGTGCTATTTTGTTACAAGGAATAACACAGCCCCATCAGCTGACTGTTTACTGAGGCAAGCTCCCTTTCACTGACCACGTGGCGTCTGCAGCATCACACCAAAAACAGACACAAAAGGACAAAGGGGGCTGGCGGGGAGGAGGCGAGAGAGCAGCAAGAAGGTGAAACTCAGGTCTACCCGCATTACACCCGGCTAATCTGCCTTATCCTATTCCACAAGGCAGTAAACAAAATAGGGCTGCTTACGATTTCTACGTTTTTGAGGCTCATTTCCCGCCCTCCACCTCCCCTCCCCCCCCCCCCCCCCCCCCCGTGCTTTTCTGCGGCAGCTTTTCCTAAACCCGCCCCTCGGGTGCCCGCGGGCTCCTTGGATACCAAACAAAACCAGGAATTCGTGATGCTGAGCGTCACGTGCGGCGGGGCTTCGGGTTTCACAACAAACAGATGTGAGTGCGGCAGCTGGGGGGGGGGGGAGGGGGGGGGGAAAGAGTCCCCCGTTACATCAGTCACGCTCAAAGGATGGGGAAAATAGACCCTCCTGAAACATCCTCCTTTCCCATCTCTAAAGCACCGAGCCTGGCCCTGAAGCTGGTATCACATAATTTCGGGGGAGCGTATTTATCCCCATCGCTTTAAAATCTGCAATGCGGGATTTCCAGGGCATCGGTGAAAGGGGAGCTACCGCTTCAAGTTAAAAAAAACCCCACCGCGTATAAAAACTGCATATCCACACATGGAAACATCCGACACTGGCGAAGCCTCCATGTAAACAGATCGCCCTCTAGGAAAAAAAAAAGCTGCCGCTTTTTCCAAGACAGGGAAATAAACTGCTGCGTCACTGCTTGGAATCGCTTCTTTCCTACGCAACTGAACACCCCTAAGCTGCTTCGGATCCAAAGGTTTCCATTACCGATAGACCTGATATGAACCCCTGCGTCAGAGGCACTGCTCGCCACTGCCAAGCACTAAAAACTGGATAAGCAGCACCTATAGGGAGGGCTTCACCCCAAGAACTGCAGTGCGGGGGTCTGGCCAAACCCTGCGCAGCCGGGCAGCCCCGAGGAGGGCACGTACCGTCGAAATCGGTATAAACCGTGTCCTTGAGAAGGGCCCCCGAGCCGAAGTCGATGAGCTTGAGCTCGCCTGTCCGGAGGTCAACCAGCAGGTTCTCGTCTTTGATGTCCCGGTGGACCACGCCGCAGCCGTAGCAGTGGCGCACCGCCTCCAGCACCTGCCGGAAGAACCCGCGGGCCGTCTCCTCGTCCAGGGCTCCCTTCTCCGTGATGAAATCGAAAAGGTCTTTCACCAGCTCGGGCCGCTCCATGATGATCAGGTAACCGTCGGGCCGCTCGTACCAATCCAGCAGCTTGATGACCCCTCTGAAGCCGGAGCCCACCTTCTTCAGGAGGACGATCTCCAGGGGTACCATGACGCCGCTCTGGGCAGAGAGGAGGGGGCGCGGGTCAGCGGAGGAGGAGGGTGGCCGGGGGGCTCCCCCGCGCTGGAGGGAGGGAGGCGGGGAGGAGGGCGCGGCCGGCGGGCCCCCTCCGCCGCGCTGCCGCAGTCCGAGGGGCGGGCGCGGCGCTGCGGCGGCGAACCCCCGCCAAATTCCCCCCCCCCACCCCGCCCGCCCCGGCTTCGCAGAGGCCGCGCCAGCGGGGCGGGCCCCACCGCCCACACAATAGCCCCGCCGCGGCGGAGCCCCGCGACCGCGCAGCACCCGCGGATACTTACAATCGTGCCCCACTCGGTCACCCTCTCCTTCACCACATGCTTCACGGCGACCTGCGGAGCGGGGAAGGAAAGGAGGTGCCGTGAGCGGGCAGCGGCGGGAGGGCACCGCCTGCGCCCCGCCGCCGATCCCCCTCCCCACCGCCGCCCCCGCCCGGGCAGCGCCGCGCGGCCACCCCGCCTCTCACCGGTAAACCGTCGGCGATCCTGCTTCCCGCGTAGACGGTGCCGAAGCCGCCGCTACCCAGCACGGAGCCCACCTGGTAGACTTTATCGAACGGCTCCTTCTCCACTTTAACTGGGGAAACGAGACGGAAACACACGGCGTTAGCGTCCGCCGAGAATTAAAGAGAAAAATAATAAAAGCCCCAAAACACTCCGCGCGGTGGATGCTGCCCTAGTTCTGCCCTATAAAAAAATTTGTCTTCTTCGATTGAAAAAAAATTGAAAGAGGATTAAAAGGGGCAGCCCGGAGCTCCGGGGGCTGCCAGGCGCCGGCACCGCGCACCCGGGAGCCAACGCGGCGCCGCTTCGCGCCCCGCCCGGTGCGCTGCGCTCGCAGGGGGCCACCCCGGCCCCGCCGTACCTGGCTGGAGGATCTTCACCGGCAAGTGGTCCATGCTGGCGGGGCTGCAGATATGAGCCAGCGAGCCGAACTTGGAGAGCAACATCTTCCAAAAGGGGGGTGGGGGGGGGGTGGCGGGTCCCCCGCAGTGGCACCGCCGGCGTCCTCCCGGCTGAGCTCTCGGGTGGCGCCGGGTCTCCTCTCTCCGGAGCCGGCTGGGGGTGACGGGTGGCCGAGACTTCCGCGGTTCCTTCCTTAACCGAGAGCGGGCACCCACGAAGTCCTCGGGGGGGCCCCGCCGGCACGGATCCAGACGGCGGTAGCACCAAGTCCTCTGGCCAAAAGGCAGTTGGCGAGACCGTTGCTCCCGTGGTTCTCCCTTCCAACCGCTGAAAGAGCGGGCACGCGCGGGCAAACCCAGAACCGTCCGCCGGGGCTGCGGGGCCGCGCGTGGAACCCGCCCCTACGGGGGGCCGCCGCGGCGGGGAGCGGGCTGGGACGCCGCAATGGAGCCGTGGCGGGCGCAGGAGCCGCTCCGCCAGCCGTGCCTGCCCGCGCGCTTCTGAGCCGGCGGCGCCGCTGAGCCGCCTCTTAACTCCCAATATTTTGGTGCGGGCAGAGCGCGGCGAGGATATCCCTCCGCGGGGGAGGGGAGGGGGGAAACACCTCTCCTCACCGCCCCAGCTGCCCCCTCCCCTCCGCGCCGGAACGCCCGCGGTGTGGCGGCCGGGACTGCAGCCTCCTGTCCCGCCCTATCGTGCGGGGCAGGCGGGGAGGGCGGGGGGCTGGGAACTACTTATTTGTAGTAAGCGGCGCGCAGAGTTACAACTGTCTGAGTAACGCACTTCAGTGGCGAAAAAAAAAAAAAGTGGGGGTGGGGTGTCGGAGGTTCTCCTGTTTGCGTTAACATTTCCGCGCAGCCAATGGCGCGGCGCCTTTTCAAAGGCCCTGCCGGCTCGACCAATGAGGACCGGCTTCATTTGCATGCGGCGGAGCAGGGCCAGGCGGCAGGGCGGGAATGCCGCGGCGCGCCGGGCGCGGCCCCGCCCCACGGCTGCGGGAAGGTCGAGCCGTTCCGCGTCGCGCTGGCCGGGGCGCTGCGTCTGGGGCTGGTTAGCCCCGGGTCGCCGCTTCGGCGGACCCGGCCTGCGGTCGAGGTAGCCTCGCGGAGCGTCAAAGCGCGCTTATTCATAAAGCCGGGTCTCGGCGTGCCGCGCTCCCCCCCGCCCTCCGCAGCGGTGTCTCCTTCTCCCCTCCGCTGCTCCCCCCCCGTCCCCCGCCGCCTTCGCCTCGGCGCAGCGCCAGCGCGGGAGGATGCCGGGCGCCCGCCCTCCGCGCCTGCTTCTGTCACTCAGCTCCCTTGTGCGGAAGCCCCGCGGGGCCGACGCGGCGCGACGGCGGGCGCCGATGTCCGGGCGGCGCGCTTCCCGAGAAGCGGAGGGCTTCCCTCCCCTCCCCCGCCCCGCTCAGGCGCCGTGCCGGGGAAGGACGCCAAGCCGGGCCGTGTCTGCGGCGCCGCCCGCCCCGCAGGGGGCGCTGCATCAACAGGAATGGGCGCGCGGCGGGGCGAGGGCTCGCTGCCGGGGGTCGGCCTCCTCCTCCTCCCCCCACGACTTCAAGGCGGCTTCTAAGTGTCCTCTTCCGACGAGGCTGTTACGGCGGCTTTTCGTGAGGCACCCTCTTCCACGAGCGTTCGGCCGGGGAGGTCGCTAACAGCTCTTGGGGCGCTGCCGCCGGGAGGCCCGCGGCTGCGGCCTCGCCTGAAGGGAGATGGGGACAGCTGGGAGAGGAGCGCCTGAGGGCGTTCGGGGGATCTTGCCGAGAGTCTGTCCAGGAGAAGCTGTGGGCCACTGGTTTAAAAATTAAGTGGTGCTCTGCTGGGTGGGTAACAATATCTTAACTCTTCCAGCAGGTACTTAGGCTACTCCCCAGATGCGTGTAAACGGAGAGATGGCGTGTGGATGCGTGAGGCTGAAGCTCAAACGGGGAATACCATGGTCTCGGCTGGCTCGGAGCAGTCCGCTGCAGTCCCAGGTGCATAGCAGGAGTGTCTCATAATCCCTCTGTTGAAAATAGTGAAGTTGGAGATACCAGTTCTGCACGAGGATCCCTAGCGTGGGGTTATTTTTTGGCAACCGCTTGAAGAGCTGGCAGTCCTTCCCACCCTGGGCACTGGGAGAGCCTTGCAGTTGGCATTGTCTGATAATAGTAGTGCTGTGTAATCTCAGGCAGTCATGCCCATAAACAAAGCAAGGGCTTCTAGGGAGAGGTAATATCTTTTATTAGATTAGACCAGCTGATGTAAAGGTCAAGTTTTCAGGCACAGTTTCAACCCTTCATGTCCCAGAATGTGTTTTTTGAAGCTAGATCAGTTGGGCTATAAAAGTTACTACCTCACATACAGACCATGGTATTTGCAGAGGAACCAAACTAAACCGTGCAGTTTACTGAGCAGCTGAAGTATTCAGGAGGTTTCTGGTTTACAGATTTATTTATTTTTTTCCTGAAAGCTACCAAAAGGTTTGGATTTATCAGATAAAGCAATAAGAAACCTTTTTTAAATTTTATTTTTGTGTTAGACATCCTGCCTTTTAGCTATCTCCAATCACATAAGTTTTTAGCAAGTTTCTCCACATAACAACGTATGCATGTTATGTTTATTGCTGCCGAAATGTAGACAAGTATAGCCAGTAAGAAGATTTCATGATTTCACAATACATGTTCCAGGTTTATTTTAAATAATTTAGCTGTATCTGCCTTTTGCTATATTCCTTCTCAGTGGCTTGTTATTTAGAACATTGTTTAAATGGAGAGGAAGTGTTTCTCACTTCCAAAGTGAGATCTCTGGTTATTGAAATAGCAAATATTTTTAAAGACAGAAACTGGCATGAAGTATTAAGATACATAAGTGCTAATTATTTAGGGAATGAACACTGCAAGAAGTTACTAATTCCTGGGGTTTTTACGTGGCGACGCATGAAAAATCATGAATGTATCAGTAGTCTGCAAACGTAAAAGCATCAGGCCTTTTCATTCCGACTGCATTTGCAATTTTTTTAATCCACCTATGTGTTGACATCTATGCTAAATCAGTGATATGCTTGCCTTGAACCTGTTCAAGAAAATAAAATAGTTTCATCAAAATCCTGTTGAGTTTAAGCTACATCTTCTTCAGCTGTATCAGCTGTAATACTGTGAGTCAAAATAACACAGCATACCTTTACACATCTACATTTGAACCAAAATGGTAACCTAAAAAAGACCATGATTGATATCTAGTATCGGTGTGACTCCCAGTCTGATTTGTGTTTTCACAACAGTATAAAAGGAAGCATGTTTTATGTTTAAAGAAAATATGGTAGTTACTGTAAAAAAAAAAAGTGATAAGGAGCTATTTGTTCTTCATTCACTTAATTTTGGCAGACAGACATTTAATTTCTATACAGCTACAAGGACTCTTGGTTTGACAGAATTACAGATGGATCCCAGACATGGAATTTACCCTGTTTTTACACATAAGCCTTTCATGGGTTTGTGGTGCTCCTTTTGATCTGGCTTGGAACATGCAGTTCAGTGGTCCTAAACAATTATAGCTGCAGAAATACTTTATAAACTAGTTTTAGCCTCTTTAGCAGTGGCTTTGCAACTATAAATGGAAAATCATTCATGGGTAGGATGCCAGTTTGTTCTTTGATGTTCAAATCATTTTTCTGTGTAACGGTCTCTGAGCAGGCGTGAGTTTGTCAGGCACAGAAGTATGGAAAGTCCATGGGAGTTTCTGCTTGCAGCACAGAGACAGTACCATCTTCAGGCTACCTTTTAATGTCTGTTTGGAACCTAGTTCAAAGTTTGCTGTGGCACACCATCAAGTACTGCATTGGTGACATTAATGTGCTCTAATGTGTCCCCATAGCCACTGTAGATCTTCTGGATGGGACTACCAAAATGCATCTGTTTGCATAATGTGACCACAAGGAATGCTGCTAAGAACGCTTTAGCACTAAAAGTGTGGTAAAGTTGATAAGATTGCTCATGTTCTCAGGCCCCTAAACTTTTTCTGTGTCAAAGCTTCTAGACATCATAATGACCCTTCACTTGACCCTTTTCAGTCTCTTATTTAGTGAGAGAACAAACACAGTGGCCCAGATGCATCTTCATATGCCTTGAATAGAGGACAGTAACCGTGTCCCTTGACTTGCTGGCTGTGGTTTTGCTAATGCAGTCCAAGATGTGGTTAGTCTTCGTTACCACAAGGACACACTGCTGACTTTGTTTGGTTTGTGGTCTACTGGGTCCTCTCCCGTAGAACCGTTAGTCCCAGCCTGCAGAACTCCATAAGTATATCCTGTCCCAGATGCAGGACCTTGTATTTATCTTTTTGGAACTTCAAAATGGATATATCTGTTATACAGTCATTCAGCATGTCGAGGTCTCCCTGAATGACAGCCCTACACTGCAGCATACCATCATCCCCCTTGATTTGGTGTCACCTTGTACTTTCTAAGGGTCTCATCTTGCAGGTCATGGAATAATATCAGCCTTTGTACTGATCCCAGGGAATACCATTTGGAATCATCTTCTCTGAACTTTAAACAGTTATTAGCTGCCCTTTGAGGCCAATGATTTGGGCCGTTTTTAAACCCATGTTGTAGTTCACCTCTATCTCCCCAGTTTGGATTCAAGGACACTAGAAAACTATCAAAAGCACTGTTGAAGACAAGGAGAACAATATGTACTACTCTAACCTCACCCAGAGAGCCTGTAACGGGGTCGTGGTTGTAGAAGTCAATCAGAGTGACTAAACGCTGTTTGCCCTGGGGAAATGCAAGATGGCTGTTCTCAGTAAAATTCTTGTCACTGTGTGAGTGGAAGTGGTTTCGATGAGTGCTTGCTCCATCATTTTCTCAGCGACAGAGAGAAGGTTGGTCAGCCTGTCATCTTCCAGATACTCCTCTTTGCAAGTTTCTAAGACAGACGTAAAATTTTTATAGTCAGAAACCTCCTCTGATCACTGTGGCCTTTTACAAGAGACAGAGAGTGCCCTTCCAATGACATTTACTGGTAGTCTTACTACTCTCAGATGTATCCTGTCCAATCCTATGGACTTGTATTACATTTCCAGCTTGTTTAAATAGATCCTAACTCGATCTTTGCTACTTGACATGGAGCTCTTGGTGGCCTGAGAGCAGCCCATCCCAGTGGAAACTGAGATAAAGAAGACATTGAGCACCTGTGTGCTGTGTTGCAAGGTCACCTGCTGCATTCAACAGCAGGCCTAGATGTCACTCAGTCTCCCATTTTGCTACAAAAGTGTCTTTACCCTTGACATCCTTCATCAATTTTAGCTTCACACAAGCATTGGCTCTCTAATTCTATCCCTACATGCCTGGGTAATGCTCCCATATTTCTCCTCATTGTGTCCCCACTTCCAGTTCCCATAATCTTCCTTTTTGTTGTTTAGCTCAGTTATATATTCCCTGGGCCGCTAAGGCAGGCCGCTGCTATACCTGCCTGTTTACTCGCAAATTAGGATGGATAACAGATATGTCTGACTGCCAGTCCTTGCAGACAGGTTGTTAGGGCACTTCTTTAGCAACTTCACTGCTTTCCTTTTGACCAGTCATCTGAAGCCATGACAGCTCTTTATTTCTTTGCATTTAAAGAACACGTTGTTAGAATTAAGAGTGATTAGAGAAAGATGTTGACAACTCCATCAGTAATCGACCTTACGTTTCCAGATATGGTACATTTTTTTCTCCTTTATCACTCAAACCACTGAGTAAATTCAGTCAAAGATGACTTCTACCACTAAGAGATTAAACTTCTGGCTTAGCTCATGTTTCTACATTAATAAACAGAATTCTTCTTGCATCCTGTCTTGGTAGTATATTCCTGTTCTTTAATCTTCTACTTCTCCTCCCAGACACACAGATTCACAGTTTCGGTTGTATGTTGATGTTACATATTTATCAGCAGAGATTATCTGTTTACCATCAGCTATTGGGAACATTGCTAGAAGTTTAATCTGTCTAATATAACTACAGTTACTGTTTTTCACGTCAGGCTATATACACTATATACGGATAGATGTTGTCAGTAGTCTGATTGGCTGTTTGGAACAAGGATTTTCTGAAAATAACCATTTTTAGGTTGTTACTGAAGCAATGCTCCTTTGAGACAATCAGAATTTAGGACTTGGTAGTAATAGGCAATGAATAAACCAGTGAGCAAGGTATGACCAGGCTTTAAAAGATGATGTGTGTTTCAGTACACTCTGGATCTTTGAGAAATATCTTCAACTTCTGTTACTAGAGAGCTGATAGGAGGTATTTCAGCATTCATGGAGAATGGCAGATGAAATCACAAACATATAGTTCATAGGTTGTATTAAATGTCAAGATTAATCTGACTACCCATATACTTTGTTCTTGGTGAAATGTGTTCAGCTCAAGCTGGAGGAGTGGAGGAAGAGGGAAGCAATACCTCTCAGTTAAAGACCATCTTTTTATCCGGTGTGTAGAACAGATCTGTGATGGAGACTCTTCCATGGTAAAAGGAACATGATAGAAATGAGAAATAGCTTTTGCATATAAAAGATTATGGAGGAATGTGGTAATGATGGACAGGGCTATGGGACACTTGTAGAAATAACTACCTGTCTGGTGAAGACACTTGTAAGAAAAGGGGGTGAACACTGACCTTTTATCAGGGGAGTGTTAGATTAAGAGTAGGCAAAGAATGTAACCGCTTGGATACAGTGTTAGTGAGACCAATACTGGGGTACAGTTAAAAGAATGTTGAAAATCTGGAAAGGCTTTCAAGCAGCACACAAGGTCTTGGACCGGTGCCTTAATACATGAAGCTTTAATAGCTCAATTTTTTTTGTTTACTTGGAAGAAGGTTAACAGGTAACCCTTTACCATCACAGTCCTGAAATATCTACAATTTATATATTTTTTTTGCCCACCTGGTATTTGATAGCTCTTTAAGTCTCAAACAGGAAGAATTTCCCAGCCTGGGAACTGAAAGAAAACAAGCTATAGAAGTAAAGTACAGACAGGCAACAGAGGATAACCGTGTATGTAGTCCTGTGTTAATTGAAGACTGCATATTGAAACTGGATTTAAAATAAGGCAAGAAGATATGCTCATGTGTAAAAGGAACTTACTTACAGATTTGATGCAGAATTTGCATTAGATAACATGACATTGTGTCAAGGGAAGTCAGACTGGAAAGTCTCTGCAGCATTAATATTTATGACTCAAAGAGCATGGCTCTCCAGTGAGCTGAGTTCTCAAGACCTCATCTTCCACTGTTATGCAGGTGGCACATTGTGTTCAGTAGAGAGATTGCACAATTTTAGCAGCTGTTTTCCCCATTTCAAAAAATGTATTGGAGAAGTAAAGTGGGATAAAGGAAGGGTAATGAGAATGTCTGAGGATATGAAAAAAACCAAACCCTCTTTTGAAAGACTAGGCCTTTTGTTCACTTTAGAGAGAAGATTAAGAAAGGGGATGCAGTAAAATAATGGTCTAGGTACAGTAGATTAGATGACCGTGTTCTCTGTCATCTAACATGAGCTCAGGAACATCAAGCAAAATTAAAAGGTAACATTCAAAACTGATAAAAACCCTCCCAACCTGTAATTACTTCTACTTATAAAACTCATAATTATACTGTGGAATTCACTGCCAAGTCACAAAGGCCAAGAATGTAACAAGATTAAAAAGAGTATTGTATTTTTAGGGATAACAAGAATATTCAGGGTTATAATTGAAGGATATAAATAATAGAAGGGCTATTCAGTCTCAAGTTTCAAGGTGGAAACCAACTTTCTGTCTTGCAGAATGGGTCGATACTGACACTGGCAAATCAATGAATACGGAATGTGAATAAGGAGGAGATGGTCCACCTCTGCCAGCTCTGGGGTCTTTGAATAGTGAGCCACATAGTTTGTGTAACAAGGAAATTCTTAATAGAGTCCTGTATTTGGCTGGTTTAATTCTGTTTGTTTCAGTAGTGTCATACTTACACCGCTGCAACAATGTGAGAAATTGATCCCTATGTTTTGTTCAGTGGGATAGACTGGATATTTTTCAACCTATAATTTATGTACTGGTGAAATAGTAAGACATCACGAAGTGTACTATGAGTGTTATGTTTGCCCACATTCACCAAACACAATTGAGGGGCGAAAGAAAGAGGAGTTATAAAAAAAAAATAGAGTCAATGTTTAGTTTTTTGTTGTTGTTTGATAAAAAATAACAAGTTGCAAAAGTAGGTCAATACCTTCAGTTAAAATTAGAGACACACTAGAACAGATGATCTCTTAAGATTTCATGTAGAAATCATGAATTTAGAGGGACATTTACTGTACAGGATGAAGCAAAACCAATTGTTCTTGTGCCTGTTTGATTTTTAAAGAAATGTTAGAATAGAGATTGAACTGGATTCTGCTCTACTGTCCCTTTTCGAAACCCTTGTATGAAAATTTTGAAATGTGAAGGATAAATATATGAAAGCCTTACCTGAGTTGTGACCATCATAGCTATAAAATTTAGATCATTCCATTGGATCTGTGACCTGATCCAAAACACACATCACTCGGTTCCCAGTAAAATAATTCAGTAATTCGTTAATCATAAGTTCATTCCAAAAGTCAATGGCAGTACTTATGTGTCTCTCTATATGTGAGAACAGATAGAAAGGTTTAATTGGTTTGCAGTGATTATGATGATAATAATAATGATAATAACATAAAAAATAAAATAATTGAAGACTTACTAAAAAAGACTCAATATACAGAGCTGCCAGCTCTTCATTTGATCTGTTTTGTATCGTGACACTAAATTTAAAACCAAACTTATAATGCATTGTGACATTGTGAAACAAAATGTTATATGTTTATATGGTCCTACACTACTAATTTCTACTCCACAGAGAGATATTTCTAATTTTAAAAGCAAGAGGAGCCATTTAAAAGAGACTGAAAGGACAGGTGGTGATGGGGGAGTTAAATCAAGGATTGTTGTAATGATGTAGTAGTTGTAATATGGACATGGTGGAATAAGTTCACTTTTTTAAGTGCAATAGGTGAATGCACATTGGAACAATAGTTGAGGTTTACAACCAGTTTTATGGTTATGTAAGCTAAGAGGCTTCATAAGCCAAACCTGAACAGTGTAAAAGCATTCAAGCCTTTCCTGCTACCTTCCCATCATCACTTCCTGTGTGCCTCCATCTCCACTTTCTCCACGTCAGCGTCTCAAACACTCTGTAAGGAGAAAACTACTGTAAAGTTACCATAATCACAGAAATAAGATCTGCCCTTTGAACCACATACAGGAGGGAACCACCAGATTAGTTTGCATGGGTGTGCCCCAGCTTCCTCATTGACAAACTGCTGGTGATCCTGATCTTTGCTAAGCTAAGGGAATGTAATCATTAACCAGCGAAAACTCCAGTCCTACACGTGCATCCCACGTGTAGTCTTCTGCAGTACTGTCACTAGTCACTGCTACTTTCGTTAGCAGCAGACATGGACAGTATCATTAGCAAGCTGAATTGCTGTGGGTGCCTTTGTACAAAAGATCCTCAGGACTGTGCAAATGTATGTAACTGACAACAGAAGTTGCCGTGGAGGAGAAGGTTATATATTGAGTATGTCTTTCTGCAAGTATAATTGGTCTTGTCAGCATAGGCCACACTTTTTGTTTTTCGAAGTCAAATCAAATCTATGAGAAGAACAGTTTCCTTTAGCACATACAGAAAGTTGATACATGGTTTGTTAATGTACTATTAAAAATGAAAAAAAAAAAGGAAGAAATGAGTATCATTAAACGATCTTTGATCAAGGCTCAGCTGAATGCATTCCAACATTTATGCTGTAATTAAAAACGTAGTGACTGTCCTTGCTCAATGTTTTATTCATAGATAACTGAGGTATGTACCATAAACCGCATATGACTCTGTGATCAAAGGACACTTTACTGTGTATCTTATCAGTAGTAGTATACTAACTTTATGATCATAATTTTTCCTTTTTTGTTGTGTTTCCATGGACTTTGTAAAGATTGTTGTAGTTTATGTTATGTTAATCAGTATCTTATCAAGTTTCTTTTTAATTGCTTCCTAAATGTTAAACTCTAACAACAAATATGCTACAATTTAACTATTGTGCTTTCTGAAAGGATGATTTTACTTACATTTCCAACTGGTAAGTCTTTTATACCTGATCTAAAAATGTGTCCACTAAAAAAAGGAAAATATACATACAGGATGATAAATCCATTTTGAACATTTAAGTCATGTTACCATTCAGGAAATGTTCTTGGAAGATGTTCTGTGTGTCCTTGATTTACTGTAGATTTTCAGGGGATCCGTGAATGCAAAAATAGAGCTGATTGGTATGGATATTGCCTGTGGGACAGTCATAGCTACCTAACTCATACTTTTGTCTACATAGAAAGTAAGGATGTATCTTGAGGTCACTCTCAAGTTTGTTTGTTAGTGAGCCAGTGTAAGTCCTTATACTCAAGTCCTAGTAATTGTTCAGCTCTGTTCGACTCCCAGGAGTGATATTCACCTGAAAACTCTGTCCTTCAGCCCTTCCATTTCTGCTGTGTGTTGGAAACTACCTGTGATCATGTCCCGCTAAAGACTGCTGCTGGTAAACTTACTATTCCCTGTTCCTAATTCCTTCTTTTCCACCTTTCCGTTTAATTTTCACTGTCTGTTAGCAGCAATGAATCTGAGACAAGAAAGAGGTGGTTGTGCCACAGACTGAAGACTCGGCTTTCCAAATGCAAAGCATGAAGTGTACAGCTTTAATCCTGGCTGCCCATCCTGGGGCTGAAGAAGAGCACGTATTACTTGAGTTATTTTGACAATCGCTTTTGACCAACCCGCAGTACTAGTGTGGATGTCCAGCATGCAGAAGGGTGTGTTTGAAGAGTCACCTAACTCAGGGTGTGGTGAAAGTACTAAAATACTCTGTGGTCAGGGCCTTACAAAAGAAATGAAGATCTGTGTTCTAGACTCTTGACATGAAGAAGAGGCACAGCTGTAGCCTCCTAGGAAGGTCTTCCAGTTACCATGCTAATGGTACTCTGAGAACATCCACCCTCTGAGACAAGGATTGTGTAGTTTTGAGCACAAGATTCCATGGACAGCAAAATGGAGTCCTCTAATAACTTTTATTGATCTTAGGTATGTTCAGCAGTAAAGTGATTCTTGAGAGTAGGTAGTATGAATTATTCTTGAGCCTTGAGAATTTAAATTCCAAATGAAATCACAGTTGAAGCATTCTGAGCGTGTCCCTTCTGGTTAAGGTAATCTTCTGCGATGGAGGAATACTGGACTGTAAACCTTGGTCCAGAGGTCATCTCTGTATTTATTGTATAAAAGGACACCGTTATACTAGGATATAAAATGTATATTTCGTGTGAGGTGAAAAGGAACAGAGTTATCTGCATTTAAGACACTGATACAGAAAACCAATTGTTGAAGGAGCTGGTAGCAGTGTTGAACACGCTGCTAAAAATGTGTTTTAGCTGGTACTGAAGTAGAAGCTATAGGTAATTGCTAGATTGATGGAGCTGGAAACTGAAAAAGATTGAGTGGCTTGGACTGCAAGAAAATGAGCAGAAAAGCCAAAGGCATACCCAGCACTGCTTAGACTGGACAATGATGATGACTAGGACTTCTTTCAGTATGACATCTGAAAAGGAAACTGATGAGAAGCACCACTCTGCTTCCACAGATAGCAGGGGCAGCTAGCGGCGGTATTCTGCTTCTGCAGACTGGTTGTGATACTGGGCCTGATAATATTTAGTTGTTCAGAATCTGTATTTAAAATACATGTGAGAAAGCCTGTGTGGACAGTTGTAACTAAGGTCAGAGGCTGAGAGGATGTATCTAGCACTTAGAGGTCTCTAAGAACTGTGGCCTCTGTTACTATGTAGAGTTTGGATTATCTCCTCACATGGGGAAACTCTGTGTCCTTCGCTCTGGTTATTCTCGCTTCACCCAGAAGTGCCAATATATTGTTTTTGTTGGGTGAGCTAGCAGTGAAGTGTATAATTTTGAGTAAGCGGTTTGTAAACACAGTCATCTTTCCGTAGTGCTTCAATGAGGTATCAACCATGCTTCCTGAGTGGCAACCAGCAGGAATATGCACAATTGTATGCTGCCTTCATATAGATTTAGGCCATCTAAATACAAATGGAATTGATATTTGGTGCGATAAAATAATACACATAAATAATTCCCCCTTTAATTAGTGGTCCTTTAGTGACTGTACCATTAGTTTGCCTTAGATCATAACATTTCTCTCTTTGAAGCATTGGCAAAGAAAATTCCAAAAGGCACAATGAAAAGCCAGTTCTGAGTCTTGCAACTGTGTTGAAATTCTCAAGGATCCAGGTGACTCCTAATTATTTTAGAATTCCTGGGGGAAAGTTACCCAGGCCTGCCTATGTTGCAGTTTATTTTTAATTGCTTCTCTTTAACATCATCCTTAGCTAATCTTGGAAAATGAAGTATTTCACCATTATTTTATGGTAAAAAGACTTGCTTAGCTTTGTTCCAAATGCAGAACAGAAACATGCTGAACATCTCTGCCTTTTCCTGCATGATAAACAATTTTGTAATCTGCCCTTTCTGATATAATTGATATTTTTGCCACCTCTTTGTAGCAACATTCACAAGCTAGTATTTCTTTTAATCCCGATTTTTATTTTAAATCTCTTGTTGCCCTTAGTCCTATCAAACCCAGAATTTTTCTGCCTATAATACTGATTTCCCCTGTTACCTGCTTTTCTTAACTTCTGTTTTACATTTCTTGATTCCATATTTAATTACTGTTCTTTGCCATCTGTCTGTAGGGAAATTGATTATATCTATATTACTAATACTTAAAAAAAGACAAATGTGAGAACCTTAATAACAAATTGCTACATTTTGAAAATGTGTGAAATACATGGGCTGAAGGTAGTGTCTCTGTAGTTTAAATCTAAACCCTCATAATTTCTAGTCTGTCCTTTCATCAAAAAGAAGAGAATGAGTCAATGTTGTATTGCTTGTCATACAACTACTTTTCAAACCATTTCATAGAAGATTCAATTTCTGGTGAAATAGAAGATTTAAATGCATGATGTGAATGTTGAAGTCCATTTTTAGGTGTGTAAAAGTACCTGCCTGAGGACACTTACTGACTGGAGGCACCAGATTAAAATGTAGTGGTTTTTGATTCCTTCAGTGCTGTGCCTTGCCCCTGAGAAGGCTACTGCTACCCTTGGCACAAAGGTGGCAGATGCACTTGTTTACACGTCTGCTACAATTTTTAGGTTAGATCATTAAGATAAAGTGATCTCAAGGCTGAATCATTTTAGCTGAGATTTTCTATAAGAATAGTAAGTCTTATGTTATAAAGATACAATTTAGCTAGGGTTTCTTCAAGTTCTCTGCAAGTAAAAAGAAGTTCTGTTCTGCCAGCTCACCTCTGATATTCACAGGAGAAGCTGTTACATCTGCTGCCATTTGTTGTCATATTACTGGACACTTTTGTGTTTGTTCCCACAGCGCTTCACAAGGATTTCAGGCCCAGCTCTAATTTTTCACATCCTGGATTTTCCCCACTGAATTCAAAAGGATTTCCATTGCTATAAGAGAGATTTAAATAAGACCATTGCGGACATATCTATGCAGTTGTGGTCTTACTGATCTATCACTTTTAATGATTCCCATTCCACGCTTTATTTTGCTGGAGCAAATGGGTCTTTTTTTGCTCCTTTATACCCAGGACAAAAGTAACAGAACAAAGTTCTGAAAAATAGACTTAAATAGTACAGTCAAATACCTTGTACTTGGTTTCATTTTTGTTTTCATTCTTCAAGTTATATTGTATTGCTTGCCTATCTTTTTTTTTGTGCGTGTGGGTCCATGAGTTGCTGAACTTTGCACTTCGACAAGAAATAATCAGTGAAAGGATTATATAAAGAGCAAATGCAATCCATTGCCTGCTCTGATTTCAGGATTACATATTGCAGATAACAGAATGTCATAACACATTGGCATCTGCTACGTAACATCATGCAAACTGGCATGATGTGCTTTAAGTGCATGATAAGGAATCATAGAATGGGGTGGGAAAGCTTTCCTCTTAGACTAGTTGCCACTGTAATGAGTCTGTTCTTAACTTCAAACTTCTAAATGCCATAATAATAGTGTTAGTAACAATGACTGCCATTCCAAGTCCAAGAGCAAAACAGCTTTCATAATTTAGGAAGGAAGATAGAGATTTTATCTCACAAGCAATGTCTAATACACTTCTGCTAAACTGTACACATCTTACCACTTAGTGTGCAGAAACAGGCAAAAATATTGCTTACTGCTTCCTTCACAGAGAAACAAGATGGCAGAAATCTGCCTTGTATTCAAAATCCACTCTGTGTGCCTTCAGTACGTCTCCATACCCTAACCGGATGTGTATTATATTCTGATGAACCGAGGGTCCACTACGGACTGTATCTACTGCTTCAGGACTCTGTATTGCAAATGTAAAAATCTATTAAATTGCCTTTGATTCCAGTGGTTCCTCGTGTGCCTGCTCTTACACCAGTGTGTAGAGCTGCATCAGCAAATAGGGTACCTCTCCTCTGACCTCTCTGGAGATATCTGAGGGTGAAACAGTTGAACATTGTTTTCTCCTTGTTTTGGTGTTGACATCTATTCTTCCCAAAAATATGATTATGCATTGCCAGGAACAAAATAGGCTCTCCTAAACCATTTTGTACACTAGGAAGTGTTGCCTTCCACCACAGTTTATGGCCTTGTAAGACTCATTGGCTCTGGCAAAGGAGGTAATATTACTTATTTTTCTTCTATAAGAAAGGGAAAGGACAAGAGATAAACAGTATATTAAACCCTTCCAGAATAGTCCTGCTTGCAGATTCCTGGAAGTATGACTTGACCCATTATTATGGAAAAGAGGGTTGTGTGTCTTTCACTGTAGAGTTTTTGAAAAAATAGAGAATGTGTAAAGGCCAAAGATCATGGACATGGTGTGAAGACACAGTAGTGCACAGACTTCTTGATGTTGGCTGGCTTGAGCTCTTCAAGTGTACCCTAAGATGCCTAGGCTGTGTGTGGATTTGCTGTGAAGGTCTTGTGCTCTGGAAAATCAAAAGAGGAGCCTTTTGGAGCTAGATGCTGAGGCAGTCAGTAAAGTTGGAGGTTGATAACATCACTGCCGCAGGATGTTCAGTTAAAGTGTGTGAAGTGCTAGGATGGATGTGATGTTCTTTTCATCTGTCTTTTAGTCTTTCTCCTGTCTTCACAACTAACACCCTTGCTGGGACTGTAGATCTTTCCTTGAACAGGCACCATCATTTTTCCTGTAAGAATACCTATTTTTCTAATGGGTCTCAGTATGCCTCACTGGGCTGTGATTGAGCATTACTGTGGAAGGAGGTACTCTTTTTCCCTTCCTGCCTGCTTCTGTCCACACCATTCACTTGTATGCTCCCGCTGCTTTCTTGCATTGATGGTAATGCCCAGTAACACTGTGGCTGATACATCCCTCTGTCATTACATACATCCCTCTGTCATCCCTCTGTCAAGAAATCACCAAACATTGCACTTAACACATACCTTGTCTGTCAAGCCCCAAAGCTGATCAGGAACAGCAAGGTAAAGGCAACACTGCAACAGCCAGCAATTAGATTTACTTTGGCTGCTGTAAAGCCACATTTTTCAGTGTTGTTTAGTGGCAGCAAGAGATTATTTAAGTCAAAGCTACTGTGGTCCAGCCCTCCATTGTTGGCTGTATATTTTTACTTTCACCTTTGTGCTGGCGCTCATGCTTGTCTAACTGGAAGATGCATCTTTTCACCCTTTGCTGAAATCCCTTGTTGAGTCATGAGAGCAGCCACTGTTCCTTTACCTCTGTCATGCCCATTTTTCTCTCTTCCATTCCTCATCAAGCCTTTTATTAATGGGAAACAGATTCTTCAGTGACATATCTTTGCTGATATGTGGAGTATTACGCAGTTCTGGGACTCAGAAGTATTTGCTAGCCAATTATTTAGGGCTTGCAGTCCTTTATGTATTGCAGGTGCTTCAGAAGTCTTTGGTCAGTAGCCATACTAAAAGGTACCCCATATGGGAAATGTGTCAAGGCTTCAAATACTTATTATATCATCAATTATTTTTTCTGGAGTATCAAAGGTAGAGGAATTTGAAGGTATATGGAGGAATTTTCTATGGAATCAGAAAGGTAGTGTATCCCATTGTTCACTCTGGAACAGCTTTTAGTTCTCCTGTGAGAGAACAACCTAAACAACCCATCCAAATCCCATAAATTAGCAGGACGAAATCTGTCCAAACATTGAATTCCAACAACACTGCACCATTTGTTTCCCAGGTTCTGTAATTGTGCAGAAGGCTATGTGCTCTACTGTGTAGGTAGAAACTGATCAGCAGAAAATGGCAGAAGGCACTATTGAACATACAAACCCAGTCTCCTGTACTGCCTGTCGCCTTACTGGAGGACCTGGGACAGACTGACTGTAGTAAGCCACAATGAGTATCGGGGTAGTTATGACTAACAGCCTGGGAGCAGAAATGTTTGTCTTAATATGAGCTTGGGCAGGGGGGAAGTGTATTTCCCTAAGTGTAATTTAATTATACTCTTTTCTCAATATCCCCATCAGTGTTCAAAACTTGTATGAATTGACAATGCATTCAGTGAAAATCTCCAAGTTGTACTGGCTGGTCTATGACACTGTGGTTGCAGGTAGGTGCATGCTCTGCAGGTAACTGGTGCAGCTGAAGATACTGTTGCTTTCTAGGTCCATACTGTTGCCTTCTCTTATATTTTATCCCACCCTGGACTTCATCTGGAAGTTTCCAGAAGCACTTTCTACTTTCTTCTGACAAAATCAGTGAAGTTATTTGAAATAGCTTATTTAACAATGTGAAGGGGTTTAACTGATGTGGCTTGAAGCAGACTAGAAAGCACTTCACCTAGTTTGCTACAGAAGAATGGGTAAAGGAGTGTTATCATGGAAAAGCATTAATGCAGTTCTGCTAGTGACACCTGTGTTTTGTGAAGCAAACTCTACCAACAGGAGGCTGGTTCTGTCCATTGCTACACCATTCCAATTTGCAGAACTGTGCATGTGGTAATCTCCAGTGACAGAGTGATGATGGCTACCTGGGAATCACTGTACCTTTGGCTGTCACAGAGATTCATAGACTGCTGGCTTTATATTGCTGTGGATAGATAGCACCGGTTGTGTCTACCTATGCCAGCTGTAAGACTTACTGCCTCTCTTCTGAATCCAATAGCCTGTAGATCTGTGAGTATTCCCTAACCTATTTCATGCAAAAGGGTTAGAAAGATCTAATATTTAAATCCTTTAAGACAAAGTACTCATTTTGACCAAAATGGGTTAGGGGCTCCTTATGTGTGTGAATTTGGAAGCGGCAGCCTTTTGCTCCGTACTTTACAAAGTAGGCTTAGACTGCTATCCTCGCTGGCTAGACTGCATCTAGTACCTAAAGCAAACTTTTTTAGAGATACTTTCAGTATTTTGACCAATTTATGGATATATTTTCTTTCCTTCTTTCAAGTTAGTTATGCTTCATTTAACAGCATGTTCTCTGAGTCGTGTTTAATTGTTCAACTCCCTAGGCCTCTTTGGCCTCTTCAGAGATAGAAGACACGCTCGTGTCCCTGAGTCACAGATTGCTGGAGGCTGGGAGAAGGTATAGAAATTATATACTCTATGTTTGTCCTCTTCGTGCGCTATCCCCTACACATCTGCTAATAACCACTGTTGGGGGTTGGATGTTAGGCTAAAGAGATCTTTGTTTTTACCTGTTATGGCTGTTCTTAGAGTTTATTTTTATATGGCTCCAGGGAGACAGCAGCTACTCTGTGACTTTGCAGCTTGTCGTTCAGTGTGCAGATGCTTTTCAGTTTTCTGGCCATGTGCAGTCAAGAAGTGGGAGACATTCAAGAAATTTGTTAGTGTGAAGAAAAATATTTGGCTTTTCCATTTCAGAGGACACATAAAGCATGCAAGAATGAAATGAAAGACAGTAAAAACAGGGTGTACAATGAAGAGTTCTTCATTGACAGAGAAAACAAAGGAACAAAACCAGTATTACTAAGGCAGGGCATGAGTTGAGGAAGACACTATATGAAAGGGAAGCAGTAAGCACTAGAAAACAATACAGTAAAAACAATACAAAATGTTTACATAGGATTTTAAGAACAAATAGACATGGTAATTTCTGAAAATTATTTTTGAAACTTCTGAAATGTTTAGCAAATACAAACATGAAAGAAATGATTTTGTTTTATGGTGAATCCTCATTAAAAGAGCAGTGTTTTTATTGATGCACTAATTCACCTGTTCAAAATGCTTCAGTCATCAAATCATGGAATTTAGAATTGCAGTGTTTGTGTGTATGTTTGTGTGCATGTGTGCATTAGTGGTTTGGGTGAAACTGGTATTTTTTCATTTGAATCAGACAAAGGTGGGGTCAGGGTGTTTTCTTTCAGGCATTTATTTATCATAGCTTACAGTTTGCTTTGTTGTTCAAATAGTATGTGACTCCACCCTTTCTCATTATTACCAAGCAGGGATATAAGGCTGCTTTAGACAGTTTCTACGTTAACACTAATGAAGTCTGGTATCAAGCTGCTTTCTAATACTTTTAGGAGCCAGACTTTGGAGGGAAAATGGTAGGCGTTGCATTGTGACTGCAAAAATCAGTCTGTTTAGAAGGAAATGTGGTGTTGAAAGAAAATTCTAACCTGTTCCTTATTTAATTGGAAATAAATTGTCCTCTTTCACTCCATTTCAAACTTCCTGTGTTGTTAGCCTGTGCAAGTCCAGGATTGCAACTGCTGTGTTTAAGAATGTGTGTGCTTGACCTCCTGAAAGTGTTTCAAAGGAATATGCAGACAGTAGGTGTAAGCATACCTTCATCTCTCCCACAGACTGGCTACCAGGAGTGGTTGCTCATGCTGGAAGGAAATAGCGCTTTATGCTAAGGGTGTCACAAATCACACCCAGTGTCTCCAATGCAAATAGAGAGCTCCAGAAAGCAATCTGTTTCCTTCTGTCCCAGTATTCCCTGCAGGGTGATGAAGCTCTACTGTGCATAGCATAGAACATAAGCTGTAGCCAAGGGTTAGTTCCTGAAAATTATGGTTGAAAAGGAAAATCAACCCTGTTAATAACCCTTTCAGTATATGAAACTGGGTCATGAGCCCATACAAATTTGTTTTGCTTGGACCTTGTCTATCATAGCATTTCTAGATTTTCAAAAGTCCTAAAATAGCAGGGATGAGGGAGAGGGGGGTGGATGAAAATGAAGGTGAATTGTCAGTCCCCTTGGATATATTTCTTACCTTTTTGGAGAACAAAACTGAGTGGTAAACCTTGAAGAACCCAAAACCCAACCGTGTTCCATGTTTCAGTGGTGGCTGCTAGAAATTAGTTTATTGCAGGATTTGGTTGTGTTCTAGAGTAACACACAGAGAATGTTGTCTGTCTTCTCTTTATAAACTTTTCTGTCTCTCCTCAGTAGTGGTCACCTGTACTTTTGCCAGAGGGATGTTTAGTCTCAGACTTAGAGCAAAGATTCCTCAAAATTAGTGTATGTAGCATCCTAGCAGAGAGCACCGTATCCAAACACAGAAGGAAAATATGCAAGGGAGAGGATTCATCAGAGGTCAGGGAGGAACATTTCTCGTTGATGACTAATAGAAAGGGATGGGCAAACCTTGTGTTGTTTTGAGGTTTTGTGAACCTTGTGAACTGTACTTTTGGTTTCATAGGGTTTGTGATCTGTTCCCTATTCCACCTTGTCCTTCTCCCCATGGCAATTTTCAGGATGGGGCTTTTGCTGATTTATTTCCCATCCATCCCTTCCCCACCCCCTGTAAAAGACATCCCTTTCTATATGTTTTTGCTTGAAAAATATTTCCACTTCAGCAAGTTCTCAGCAAATTACTGAGTGTGAGCAACTTTTGTCCATGTCATCTCCTTTTTTTCTTAGTATTTGCATTTTAACGATATTTGCTTCTCAGTATTAAAGCACAATATGGGAAAGAGACCTTCTGGGTCAGTATCAAGAGGAACTACAGGTTATTCTTGCCATAGGTCTATCTAGCTTTGATTTTAAGTGAGTTAGATTTATTTCCTTTACTCATAATTTAATCTGAATGATCTAATTTTGTATAATTCTATAATATATCCTTTTAAATTATGCTTGTGTAACTTTTGTCCTCTCTGCTCTGTTTTTCAGTCACTCAGCTGATCTTTGAAAGCACAAATCAAAATCAGGACCCTACTGGTTTCATGAAGTCCTGGCACCATTGAATCAGGTCCTTGGACTCCACAAAATTTAAGAGGATTTTCAAATACAAAGTCTTATTCCTTCTTCACTGTTATCTGTAGGGATGTATGTCCTCAGACTGAGTCTTAAAGAGACAGTTTTCTATTACTACCTTGTCATTTAAATCTCTGTTATACCATGCATGTATGTTACATGTTTAAAACAGGTTGATTGATCGTGTGTACTGTACCACTTTGCATTTGATGAATTGCAAGGAAAGCAGCTTTCTCATACACTGTGTTGGGATGACCTGCAGGGTGACCTGAAAGGAAACAGTCAATAATTTGGAAACTTTGTTTAGTCAATCATGGTTTGAATAGCTTTATCTTTTAAATGGAATAGAATTATTTTAATGTAATTTTTTTGGGGGGGGGGGGGGGGGGGGGAGGGATAGTATTTTGGTAGATTATTGCTGTGTTCTAAATTTTACCTTTAGTGAATGCCAGTTATATTAATGAATTCTAACTGTCCAATCAAAGAAGAGTCAATGCTGTTTTCTGTTTGCGAAGTATACTAATTAAGATCACTATATGCAGTTTAATTGTGTTGGTAAATACTCTAATGTTTCAGTTCTAAACAGTTCATCTTTTAGTGGAGAAGGAGGAGTGGGGGATTTAGTAATATGCCAAAAATGAAGACATATTTTCTAATTACACAGATTATTCATTAGCATCAGTACTTACAAAAAAATCCCCTAAGGCACAAATATATATATAAATTTTAAAAAAGGAAGTAAAGCTTTATCTCAAATATAACTTAAAGCAAAGATTGAATTGAACTTTGATGAAAGCTTTGCACATTGTAAGCTGACTCTAGGGTACACAACAAATAGATGTGGAGTGTTGCAAAACTCAAATATTGAAGCTACAGAGCACAGTCTGTATACTGCCAAGATATAGAATTGTCCAAAGGCCCTTGCTGCAATTATAATGAATTAAATATGCAAACTGTACTGTGTAGAATGTATGCACCTTTTACTGTCCTGCCATAAAAGGATTTCTCAATGGAGAAAATGACTTCTATAATAATTGCAGATTTGTAATAGAAACAGGCATCTTTCAGTACACAGCCTAAGAAAAATTGAGGCTCTTTAGTTGAATTCAGTTCTTTATGCAAGAATATCCTTTTCATTTGCAGTACTGTAACAAAATTAATATTAGGGCCACCGAGAGAGATGTGATTTACTACAAGTAAAAGGATAGATTGGCAGATTTATATTCCCTAAACACTTTCCCACAACAGCTCTTCTGATGACAAGCCAACCTAGCAAGTTTTGGCTTGCAGTTTCGGTGGTTTGCAAACGGTTTCATCTTGAAAGTATGGGAGTTACTCAACACCGGGGGCCAAATGATGATCTGAATTGTGCTGGAGTTACACTCATGCTGGAGTTACTATTTTGGAAGAACTGCTAATGTACACTGCTGTTCAGATCATGAGCCGGTCCGGTTTCCTATATATCGTAGAAGGTGGAGGAAGAAAGAAAATGAAACGCAACTCATCTGTGGTAGACCTTTGAATGTGTCTGTCTTTTTTGCATGAAGTCTAGGGAAAGCCTAGGGCACATACTTTATACACCTACTGAGCTGCCCTGTTAAGATGTGTATCTCTTCACTGACTGGAGGAGCAGTCTCGTTACCTAACTACCTTAGACTGAAATCTTAACCTTTATGCTGCTAGAACAAGGCAAATTGTCTGGAAAAGAAGACTGTGTATTCTTCATCAATGCATTTGAAAGAAAATTGTCCTTTACATTAGAAAGATTTTGATTGTAAAGGTGCTCATACTGTGGCGTTTTTTAGCCCAGATTTTTAACTTTGCTAAGCCTCATTGTAATGTTATCCTGCAACAGAAAATTTTAAAGACTGTTTTTTAGGGTGAAAGAAGTGCAAGAACGTGAAATCTAGTGCAAATACTGGCCTCTGCTTTATACTGATTCTTTCAAGTCCAGAACAGTTATTATCATTATGCAAACTACTTTTATTGTTACCAGAAATCAAAAAGGTGGGGTGTTTTTGGTTTTTTTTTTTTTTTTTTTTTTTTTTTTTTTTTTTTTTTTTTTGTTTTTTGTTTTTTTGGGGGGGGGGGGGTGGTTGAGTTTTGTTTGTTTGTATGTGGGTTTGATTTTTTTTTTTTGGTGTTTGTTTCCCGCCACACACACCCCCCCCCCCCCCCCCCCCCTTCCGGTGATTGCAATTGATTGACTTACTTTCATGGAAGTGTGAGCTCTGATTAAGAATATATATAAAGACTTTCTGCCGCTCTCAGTGTCTAACATGGAGTGACTTAATGCTACAGTTATTCCTTCAGTGAGGTTCAAACTAAGCCTATTGGGTAAATAAAGAGATGAAGAGGTACTGTAAGAAAAACTTCAAGAGCATGTCAAAAGTAAGCTAGCCAAAGAAGATTTAAGGGAGACTAGAATGTTACTTAAGAATATATCGAGGGACTAATTACCACTAGGTGGGAAAGCAAAAAGGGTGGTGATGGCCCAAGGTAAAAGTTAGTCATATATCAGTTTAGATTGTGAATCTGAAAGTTTTCAAGAGAGAAATGATGCCTTGGAGCAGTCTTCTGGAGGAACAAAAAACCCAGCTACTGTTAAGATGAGACTGATAATTTGAAGAAAAAGGTTATATAATGTTAGATAAAAAGAAACTCCTTTTGGTGTCTCAAGAATAGTCTTTTGATAATAGATTTTGAAGGCTGTAGAACACAGACCACTCCTGCATTCCCTGCTTCTAGTCAAAGCCATTAGCAAGTATCAATATATAGTTTAAGGCACTTTTCTTCATGATAAAAAAGCATCTGAAAATACTGGAAATTGCTGATGATCTTGGAACTCTATGAATGAGGAGATGTTCTATGGTTTGCTGAAGAAAATAAAAAAATGACATTTAGGTCTTATCTATAGTGGGAAAATTTGTTACCTACTTTTGGCAGATGTTCAGCTGTAGAAGTAATATTGGTTACACAAATGATAGTGCACATAAAACTGAAATACCCCCACTATTGTACCTTCTAACTCAGAAAATATTCCTGGTTATGTTTTGGTGTTTAAAATTGCTTTTTGTACATTCAGGTTACCTCATTACTGTGACATTGTTTTGGATCTATGTTGTGAAGGACAGACATGGGATAGTGTTTAAAGTATTTTAAATGGTTTTGGACAAGTAAAGGATTTAGGTACAACTGGGACCTAAGTTGTAGTTTAAAATAATGGCAGAATTTGGATGAGTATGAGATACTACTAACTATGGAGAAAGATTTGGGTACTTGTTCTGGAAATCGCACACATGCATACATGCACCCACATTCAGAGATATGCTCGTAACCTATCAAAGTATTATCGGTTAAGATTAAGAGTCAGACTTCAATCTGCAGGTGCAAGGGCACTTTGAGACTATAGCCTGTCCTTAATTCACCCTTTTGTTAATAAGTGGCTAGATCTTAAACACATCCAGGCTTTCAGATGAACCAAACTAGTGAACAGAGGTCTTGACAAAAGTCCTGTATGTTTGAAATTGTTTCAATATACACATGTTCATACCATGAGATGTTATGTATGTACTTTGAAAGTTGGTACCATAAAGTTACCACAGTACAGAAGGATCAGTACAATCCTTTTGCCAGTGATTGGGCTAGCAATGCCTTGGCTAACTAGATTGTAGCAAAGTCAGTCTGGTTTGGGTCGGCCCCGCACCCCCCTCCCTCCCTTTCCCCCCCCCCCCCCCCCCCCATACTGTATGTTACTATTAGCTATGTGTGATATTTAATGACTAGTGAGGTGCCATTTAACTTTTCCTGATCATACTCAAGGTTTGTCTTTAAATGTGATACCCATGGCTACCATGATTGTCCTTCTGCTTTAAACAGTGCCTCGATGGTATACATGCTGTTCTCTCTATGTTGATACCATTCTTGGATGAAGAAGATCCTGTTGTAATGTCTTAAACTGTTTTCCCCAAATGTGTGTTTCTCCTGTCTGCCAAAAATTGTCCTGTTCAAAAAATCAAGAGAAAAAAGTGTTTGCCGGCTCCAAAACACTATCCAATAGCATTGGTTAAACCTATGGTTATTAGAAACTTAAGATAAGAAGCTTGAATTTTTTTTGGAGATGGATTTATTCAGAGACTTTTATTTACTTCTTCCAAGTCTTGCTTTTCCTCACAGGCGAAGTGCTTCAGCTCCCAAGTATCTTCATGTCCCCCCACTGAACGCACTGCATTTTATCAATGTCTGTCTTGTACTGGAGGGATCAAAACAGAGCACAGTACTCTCACTGTGGTATAATACATGCTGAATAGAGGGGGATAATCCTTTTTCTCAATTTACTGGCTATGTTCCTGTGAATACAGCCCAGAACGCTGATAGCATGCCTTTTTTTTCCTTTTTATTTTGATTTTTTTCCCTGCTAGGTCACACTGCTGGCTCATGCTCAGCTTGCTGTCTACTAATAAGATCCCTTTCCACAAAGCTACTCCCCAGCCAGTCAGTCCCCAGCCTGTTGCAAAGGGCTTCTGCTTCAAATGTGCTGGAATTTGATTTGTCCTTGTTGAATTTAATAAAGTTCTCTTGGTTTGTTCCTTCTGCAGGTCTAGAACCCACTGGACAGCAGCCTTGTTCTCAAGCATAGCAACCATTGCCCCCAACTTGGTGTCAAATGCAAACTTGACAGGAGGGCATTTCAGTGGCTCCTCCTTCTTCATTTTTCCCAGGATTAGTTTTCCCACTTGAAAGCCTTATCAGACTGCAGTGACTGGGCACAGCTGAACTAGGTATGGTATTATAATTGTTTACCCAGTGCTTACAATTTAACTGTCTTCTAGCTTCCATTTTTTTGTTAATACAATATGAAACTGAAATGTTATACAAGATGTGTGAATTTCATTAACAGTCATGTGTTATGATCCTTGAATGAGTTAAAAACAATATAACATTTATTTGGTTTTGGACTTCTTTGTGTTGGCCATGTAAATTAAGCAGGATAGCACAAGACAAGTGCAGGATTGATGATGTATGAGATTGTTGTTGTCTCCTGTACAGTTGATGTGCAGCTATATGAATAAAGTTACATTCACTACTTTCAATTAAGAGATTTAAATTTTCAGGTGATTTGGTCACCAATAAGTCTGGGTACCAATGATTCTGATTACCGTAATTTGGCAGAGACCAGCTTCTATCATGCTGAAAGAAGATTTGTGGAACCATTGAACACTCGACCTCTGAAAATCAGTTTATCTGTGATCTCATATATAGTCATCAATTCGTGTGACATTTGGAACAGGATGTTTTCCTGATAACGGGAAAATATCCTATTGGCACAGAGTAGCATAGATACAATCAAACAAGCTGGCCTCAGTGATGCTTCCACATACATCTCTAAAAATTACAGAGGTTTTGCATAGGTCAAGATACAGAGAAATAGCAACTTAATTGCATAGCTGTAAATGTATGTCCTTATTACTTTCTCATGAATGACCACGGAATCGTAACCAACTTTGATAGCAGATATGGTAAATCAGTTAAACAATCTGTGTTTTAATTAGCAATTTGAGCCTAAAGTCTGCACAAAATTATGGTTCATCAGTATGGAAAGTGGAAATATGGGATTATTCATTAAATCTGTTCCAGGCTGTCTGTTGGTACTACCAATCATTTCAACACTTTGTCATCTTTGGTGAGTATTATGTATAAAATGTAAGTTACTTCTTCCAACCCCTACATTGTAGTTCCATGGTAGAAGCTTTGGGATGTTGTGCTGGTTTTAGTCAGAAAAAGGTTAACTTTCTTACAGCTCAGTGGGTGAGGGAGAAAGTGATATCGATATCGCAAGGTTTCACAAACCGGCTCCTTCTGCTGCCAGAAAACCCTATTACTGGATGTTGAGTGGCTGTGCTGGGTTCAGTCAGGAAAGGGTTAACTCCCTTTACTCTGGTTGCCAGGGAACTCTGTTGCTGGACACTAAGAGAAAACACTGATAAGGCCTCAGCTGGTGCTGGGGATGGCCTGTACTGAATTCAAGGTCTTTTGTCCGCTTCGGATACTGTAGCTGACCCAGACTAACCAAGGAAGTATTTCATTCCATGGTACATCATGTTCTGGTCTCTCGGGTTGGGGAAGGGCATCTGGTAGCCATTACTCTTCCCTTCTCTCTCTCTCTCTTACTCCCTTGCTCCTTTACTCCCGGGCACTGGCTAACCCTCCTGCGTTAGCTGCTTTGCCAACTCCTGTGCTGGCTCATTCGTGTGGTAGATGGTGGGTTGTTCAGAGTTTCTGGCTGTGTTATCACTGATAGGGTTTGCTTGGAATCTGCTGCGTCATCTCCCGGGCTCCGGCCTTCAGGCCGCGGCTCTCAGGCTGCGATCGCTCTCGGGCTGTGGTTCTCGGACTCTCTGGGTCTGATTTTCATCACTCAACATCTGGGTGTGCATTGGTCAGTGGATGGTGAGAAATTATATCATATTGTATCATATTGTATATATTGTAGCATATGTTTTATTTTCTACTATTTTAATTATTTATTATTAGTAGTATCTGTATATATTGATTTAGATTCAATTAGTAAATAGTTCTTATCTCAATTTTACAAGCTTCCTTATTTCTTTTTCCTCTGATTCTTCCCCTCCACTGGAGGAGGGGAGGGGGATTTGTGAGAGCAGCTTCATGGTATTTTGCTAGCCGGAGTTAAACCACGACAGGGGCACTTTTCTTTCATGGGTATCAGGCATGAAGGAAGTCATATAGAGACAGTACTTCAATTCCTGTGCATTTATGGTTGCCTCAGTCTTCACTGGGTTCTGAGCCATCTGGATTTACCAGAATCTACCCATGAAATTCACTAAAGAAGTATGGAAGCAGTTTCTTTTAGCCCTTGACCTGTCTAATATGTTTGATTGGAACCACAGAAAATATAACTTCAGACTCTCTTGTCTTTTTTCTTACTTTTTATCATGATCTATGCTGTATTACAGCTGCTCCTGTTCGTCTGTTCTCCACCCTGACAATTTCATTTCAGGCACAGCATAACAGGTGGGGAGGTGGTATTGGAGATGGACTCAAACCAGGATGATGTGAAATAAAGATCTAAAGTGTGATTCTGCCGCACATAGAAGGGACTAGGGAAGGGGGTGTAAAAACAAAAATTTGTGGACTTAATGGGTCAGAAAGAACCTGTGTAATAGTTTGTTTAGGTGTCCTCCTTGAAACACATATCAAAGAATGCTGCTTGATAATTTATGCTCTATACCTGTGTTTTCCAGCAGAGGTGTAATATTACTTTTAGTCTTAGAAAAATTAGGAGTATCATTAGACTTAAAGAGGGAGGGAGGTTTTAAAGGACTACATTGAGCCCAGCCACTTGCATGTAAGAGTTTTCACTACCATATTCTGTAAGCAGACTCCAAGATTAAACATTGACTGTCAACAGAATGGGTGGTCTGAAGCTCACTGATGTTACCATCACCTGCAAGAAGCTTTTCTTCAGACTCACTGTGACCAGCATTCTGAGCAAATGAGGCAGAATTTTCTTCTTAACCCACAAGTTAAATGTCTCCCATTTAATCAACATTTTTCTTGTAATGCAAGATGGCTTAAAGAAAACAAAATCCCCTCTGGTATATTCAGAGCTTGAGCATTTTCTTAATTAGAATGCTGTATTTCAGCAACAGCCCTGGCACCTTGTCAGGGTCCCCTGCTGAGATGTGCATGAGGTGCATGTGATTTACAATAATCTCTTAGCAACAACATTTCTATGAATTGATAAATTACTGCATATTTATTCTGCTTAAAAATTATGTCCTTTGACAGTGCTCTGTAGGAAATATCTCATCAAGAAGCAGAAACACAGTCTTGAAAAATGGAATATAGTTTCAAACCAAAGCTGAGCAATTTTTTCCATCTCAACGCTAAAGAGGTAAGCCGTAGTAGGTATTAAACTGTTTGTGAGAAGCACACATTAACCATTGCAACACCCAATTACTGTTATTGCTGTGTGAGTATAATATATTGTTATTGCTGTGTGAGTATATAGTGAGGCCCTACAGCAGTCAGTAGGGCTTTCCTGGTACACAGATCCTGTAGCTAGAACACCGAAAGGTATTAAACAAGGGCCAGAATGATGCAAATAACAGAATCACTGATCTACGGACAACTCTAATTGTTCAACAGGCCTAAAATCTAACAAGTTCCAGAAAAATGGAAGTGGAGCTGGGCTGTCTTCAGAGATAACTGAGTGTCACTTAAAGGCTGACAGTCCCCCCAACCCAAATTCATCCCTGATATACAGGTGTTGTGAGCAAGATGAGCGTCTTCCTCTGCTGATGATACTGTTTGTTTGTCACTGAGACTTTCATAAAGATGCAAACAGAACTTTATAACTTTTGGGAAACCCATAATTAGCATTTTAAAATTGTTGGTAAATGCTTGTAACAAGCTTGCAAAGGGAAAATCATACTGGGTCTTAATGCCATTAAACACAGGAACTTAGGGTTTGGTCCTCACAACACAGAAAAGGAAGAACTTAATCCTAGGAGTCTATGGGATATAGGAGGTCACACACCAAGTGGCCCTGAAAATGTAGCTGTGCTGGTACACATAACCTTTACCTCATGGGGAGACCTTATGGGTCTTCATTTCTAATAGCAGAATGAGTCTTAGAACATGGAGTGAAGAAAGGGCCCTTCCAATTTTCAGCTGTGCCTTTTGCCAGAGGAGATGAATTTCACTCCCTCATATGAAAAAAGCAATAGAGGCAAAAGGTAAAGACCAAGTTAATTCCTTGAGATCAACTGTTCAAAGCCGATGACTAAACTGGGAACCCAAATCTTCTGACTGCTCTCCTGTACATGATGCTGCCTGACATCATCTCTTCATTTTGTTTGTTTTCAAAAAGATCACTCTTTCAGATTTGGAGTGTAAGAGGTTGTTAATAGATGCTTGCTTTTCTATCAGTGGCTGTGGAAAACATAAGGGCATAGTACTGTGGCAGTTGGTCTGTTTATAAAATGTCAGAGCACAACACCTGGAGAGAGAGTATGCGTTGCAGATGCACTGTCTAAAAAAAGATAAAAAACGACCTACCAGAGATTTATCTGAGGCCTTCAGGGTAGTAATCTACCACTTGTGAAAATTCCTCTGCCCCTGAATCCTGTTTTAAATAGCCAAACTACCCATATGTCCCTGAGCTTGGTGATAATACTCTTGGGTGCACTGACAATGATTGTTGAAGTCAGAAATGATCAACATATCCAATATGCCACTTCGAGCAGCAGCAGATGTTTCTGGCTTTCAAATGGTAAGGGAATTACTGATTGGGAAACCTGGATTATAGGATGCTTTTTAGTTTTCCCCTTTTTTCTCATTCTGTAGGGGAGATTAAGGTTTAGGGTTTCTTTCTCCTCTATTTATTGCTTCATATTTGAGTTGTAGTAGCTACCTTTAGAACAGCTCTTTACAATACATTATCATAGGGGTTTTGGTTCTCCACACAGGGATCTTGGTTGATCCAGAGGCAGAGCAGAGGAAAGATGTAGTAAACTGCCCTCTTCAGTCTGTGATACAATCTCGAGCCTTTGATTCCCAGAGCCGGGGTTATGCTCACATGGAATCTCTTTTGCAGTACAAAATTTTCCATTAATGGCATGCAAGCTGAGATAGTAAGACAGAATTCCTCTTGGAATTATCCAAAATCTCTGGTACAATCTGCACTATGTACTTTCCAAAATACAGATAGTACACAGTGTGCAAAAGTGGAAAGGATGACTCATCCCACTGTTTTCCCTTGGTGTGGAAGATTCATGTGGTGGCCATGGTGCAGTCGTTCTTGTGTGCTGTACCTTGTTACATTTCCCATGTACCATTCTGTCTGAGTTAGGTAAACACTTGATATCTGAAATAGTTCTCAGCATCAGAACACACGGCATCCTTCTGTGGAAGTACTTAGAGAAGCATGAGTGTAACAGGACTGGGAAGGTAGTTTAGATATGGCAGCATTTCCCACATTTAGGATCTGTGGGAGGAAGAAGGGCTTTCAGCTTGGTTTCACAAGACTCAGGACAAGATGGCACTAGGAAGTTGAAATGCAATTCAGCAATGATTTCCGTAACTTTCACAGAAACACCCATACATCTCTGTAGGGCTCCAACCTAGTTACTATTGTGTCCCTTTTTTTTTTTTTTTATACCTTGTTACTGAAATCTCTTAACAAATTAACTGTTAAACAGTTTCCAAACTCCTACCAAATTAACTCCAACTGAGCATAAGGACTTCCCTGATATCGTTCAATTGATGACACTTTTGCTGAATGCAGAAGCCATGTTTAATTATCCTCTGCTGAGGATGAAGAGTAATTCCACTGATAACATCACAACTTAAATATTATGTCAGCAAAAAAAAAAAAAAAAAGAAAGAGAATAAAGACATAATAAAAATGTAAAACATTGAAAATTACTTTATCTTTCTATTTCTCTTTTTTTGCTTCTTCTGGGCAGAGGACTGTGTAACTACTATAAGAAATAAAAGTGTGCTAGTGAGTCCAATATGTTATTTTCCCAGGATTTGTTATTTACATTAAGGTATAACATATTACTAATGCTACATAAGTCATTAGTTCAGTTTCTCCATTCGGATAAAACCCAAGAGATTAGAGTAAAATCTTGCAGCTGTCCATTAAACAGCAGGAAACATATGGATACAGAAATGCGGTTATATTTTGATAAGTTTATTTTTTAAAGATACTGAAATTAAAATTATTCTATTGGATGCATTTCTACTTTATACACATATATTTTTACTTTGCTTGAAGTGCCTATACAGTAGAATATTCCTCCTATAATGTCCTGAATTTTGTGAACAAATTTGACAGTCAAGAAAATTACAGTGTAATGACTAAGTAGCTTCCGTCCATCCTGATTTATTTCTGAAACATGAGAAAAACATCACAGATGCATTCTACATTGTTCAGAGAACATACATATGCATTTAAGTCACTTACATTATACGTTTTAGTGATGTAATTGTGAAATATGTTCGTTTTACGTTCCTAATTATGGAGCAGAACAGATGGCAAAGACTTAGTTCAAAGTAATATATATCCATTAAAATAAACGATGTTGCCAACCATTCATCAGTGATAGAAGAGTTTACTACTTCCTTGGAATATAATTAGGCACGACTCTGGCCTGCAAAAAATGTAATTATTTCAAAGTTTATTTTCTGTAGTAATTTACAGTCAAAATTAGAAAACTGTTTGAATACTTAAATTATCAGGTGCAACACATTTAACATGGGTTTGTCATTTGACAGCATGAGATAGTTTGCAGCGAATGTAGCACTGAGCGAGGACTACGACTGATACTTATTTTGGCTCTGTGTGTGACTCATTGTGTTCACACCATCACAAGTGTGTAACTGAAAGCTAAACTATTCCTTCGAGTAACAGGCTGCAGGAAGGATGTGTACTGTGATGGACTCTCAGAAAAAGACCCTGAACAGTCCAGTCCCAAGGAGGATCCCTGCTGTACCCGTTGGAAGGGCAGAGTTCCCAGTACTGGCAGGCTAGCACATTTTGCTAAGTGCTGGGGGGTTGTGTGCTGGACTATGAGTCTTCCAAATCACAGTTTATGTAGCACTGCTGACTCTGATCAACATTTGCAGACCCTAGGCAAAGTGCCTTGTTGCTGTGGTGTTCCTGTTTCAGATAGCAGCAAGCAGTTCAGGCGACATGCAGAGCAGGGGTGCCAAACCCTTCTTCCCTGTAGACATAACGGAGGTAACTGAGTGCCTCTGAAAAGTGATCCAGACGCCTTGAGAAAAATGGCAATCCCTTTAAACTAACTTTATAAAGAGCTATGTTTTGGCAGTCCAGTAAAGATAACTTCATTCCTTTGTTTCTTGATATTAGATGCTATAGCAGATACTTAAATGTAATTTGAGGGCCATACAGCTCAATGTTCTTGTAAAGCCCACAACATCAAGGATTTTAGCAAACTCTCCCACTGGGTCAAAAAACTAAAAGGAAGCCCCTAAACCTGAGGCTACAGCCACATTAGAAAATTAAACAGTCCCAGGGAATTTTCCCTGGCCCTTGAACTCAAATTTTCTACATCATTAAATTGCTAGTGCAGTCCCCAGCATGGTTTTGGCTTGCACAAAGTAGCATTTTCCTAAGCAATTCCCAGGCACAGGGCAGAAATTTGCATGGGCCAGTCAGACTGTTTGCAGCAGGCAGTTTGCATGGAGCCATCTTCTTGGGGGGCTAGGAGAAGTTGCTGGTGTCTTGGCCATGCTCTGCCAGCTGCCATCAGTGCCAGAGACACGTTTCCGTATATTTACTTTGCCTATACAGATAGCCAAGTTAGATTAGTTAGCCTTAGTTACCAAGTTGCAGAGGACAAAAAAAGAAAAAATCTGAACCCTTGTTAAGCAAGAGGATTTGTTGACCTATATAGACCATGATCTGTGAGAGCTGCTATCAGAAACCCTGTTCAGGAGCAGCACAGCAACCTACTGGTTTTCATTGTCTCCGAATGCACACAGTAGTTGGCTTGCATACGTTCACAGTGAAGCTACTTGCGGGGCAGGAGCCTTCACCAGAAGTTGTAGTTTGCACTCATACCCTGTATATTTGGTATAAACAGTCTTCACTTAAACACACATCTGAAATAATCTGTAGATAACAATTATTTTTTCCAAGCTGGCTGCCCATATGCACGGCTGAAATGAACGAACAGGCTTGAATGCAAGACTGTCTGTGACATGATTATAAACAGATCCTTCTGTGTTTAAAATACAACCTGAGTATAAATACCACTTTCTATACTTTGGAATGATTTAGAAACCGTACATCACAAGTTCCTTGAACTTTACATAATTATTGTGTTGTAGAATGACTGCTGAGATATTTTCTTGGGTTATGGGACTTTTAGGTTACACTGTGGTGATATTTGCTCTGCCTTAATAACATGAAGGTACCTTGTCTTTGCAAAAGGATGATTGCAGGAATTATAAATCTTCTGTCTAAGTGGAACTAATTACTGAAATGAATCAAATCCCTTTCTGCTAAAGCAGTGATAGTGTAAATCCTCCCCCAGCTGTAATCAGGATGAGTTTTGCCATGGATTTCACTGCTTGAAGAATCAGACCTTAAGTAAAAAACAACAACAACAACAACAATAATAATAATAGTAGTAATCCATGGTTTTCATTCTTCAACAGCTTATTAATTATTGACAAGAGTGGAAATAGACATGAGGCAAAGTCAATGTGTTTAATGTGACAGTCATTATTGAGAGATATGTTCTTATTATGTGTGTCCAGAATCCCACAAAAGCCCATGGAAGGTTCTGAAAAAGAGTTCTCACAGCTTTCAGGGTATTGTTTTTAATAAGCAAAAATAAATGCAATAGAATACAATTGAATGCAATGCAATGCGATAAAATACAATGCAGTGCAATGCAATACAATATGGTGCAGTACGATACAATGGAATACAAAACTTAGACCACAGAAGTTTCTATTTGATCACTCTGCTGGTATCACTGAATTAGAGAGCGTGTTTCCTATGCCATCTTGGGTGTTTCTCTTGATTCAAACTGGCTTGAGAAATGCTTTAAAAAGCTAATTCTGAATAGATTTTCTTAACATAGGAAATTTAATGGCACTCAGGTGGCATAAATCTCCTAGATATGCATGTGAATCTTCCCCTCTTTCATGTGCAAAACTGAACTCAACAGCCTCTAGAAAACATCTTTCTTCTCATTCTTAGTCTCTGCAGATGTCTCCTTGAGAGCAATCTGACTGACTGATCATCCATGTTATGCAGGCACATAATTGAAGTATATATAATTTCTTATCCTGCCTTGCAGGTTTGGGGCAGAAAATTTAATATACTTCTCAGCAAATCTGGTTGTTTTGTGTTTACTTCATCTTTCTGGACGGTTTGGCATGGGGGAAGTCTTGACAGATTGGTATTGTGAAAAGGTTGCATGGACCCAGAGATGCAGTTTGAGGAAAAAGAGCTTATTCCCACAAGGGAATAAAGCCTCTTCCCACCAAATATGCTGTGGGAACAAGAAATTAAGGAGGTCAACAAGAGAATTCTTCTGACAGTCTATCTGACTCCCCTTCTATTGCTTTTTATTCAGGAAGGATCATGAAACAGAATCAAGCATGGATAATTCATCCCTCTGGCATGCTGTATATCCAGAAATTCTCTTTATCAGGTCTCTTTAATGCTTGGCATATATCACATACCCCACAGCTGGTGATTATGCTTCACCTCTGGAACAGTTACAGGTTTTGATTAGATGCATCTGTTAATTTCATCTTTGCCTTTAGTACTTTTTTCCACACTTCAGGAATGCCAAAGAACTTTGGCTACTTTGGTCACTCTTTTCTCAGAGGAATGTACTCACTGAAAGGCAGATTTATCGTACATGAAGACAGAAGTTTATTGCAAGGTAGAAGGAGGAACTTTGTAGTCCTGCCTGCGTCACAATGGTCACTGTTTTGAGCAATACTTTCTCAGAAAATTCTTTGGAAGGAAAAATGCAGAAATGCTAGGAAAAAAGTCGCAAAACATTATTCTTTTTTTTTTTTTTTCTATTATTGTCATATCTGAGCTGCTCTGTATTATTTGGTGTATCTAACAAACCGCTCACATCTCTCCTGACCTATGTGCATGGATTCTCAAAGGACAGCCCTCATGCAGACAGCAAATGCCACCTACCTTGCCTGTAGCTTGTGCAGTTTGTTGTGATTTTGCCTTTATGCTAAGTATCATTTTTCCTAAATATGAAGGGGGAAATCTTCACGTTCAAAGTTAAGTGTGGTTCAGTACAGTTTGTACTGAGATCTTCATGAAGGCATCCAGAAAATCACATGGAGGTGGGTTAAAAAGAAGTAAAATAGGCAGAGAGTTCATTAAAAATCCACCATGGCAAATAGTGTCACCAAGACATGCACTACACAGCTGAAATGAATTACAGCTCATATTGCTTTTGCTGGCAGAAAAACTTGTTGCCTAGCCAACAGAAGGAGAACACTGTCCTGCAACACATTGTTCAGATACTACTGTGAAATACAAGGTAAAGAAAATACTGGATTAACTTTGGTGTCTGTTTACATTCAGACTGTGCAATTCAAACCATGACCTACAAGGCAGACATACCAGGTAGTTTACTATCTCAATAAAGGACCACGGTGACTTTTTATTTCTAGATGGGAGAGAAGTATTCAAGGTGCTGCCACTGAAGAGTTCTTCAACTCTGATATGAATTGGTGATTTCAAGTGGGTTTCTTGCAGAAAAGAGCTTCATATGTGACCAGAATCTTACCATAACTACACTGGACAAGTAGGATGTGTTTCAGGTGTGTTAAAATAAAACTAACCCTCTCCACGGAAAAAGAATCTTTCCTAAATATCATACTTTTTAACCCCAAATCTTGTCCTCAGCAAAAATAAGATTTTTACCATGATTTCTTCCATGGTCCCAGGAGAAGCTCTGCTCTTTAGACTCTGAGTCAAGCTGGCTCTGAAAATGAGCAA
Organism: Rhynochetos jubatus; assembly: GCA_027574665.1. Classification (NCBI taxonomy): domain Eukaryota; kingdom Metazoa; phylum Chordata; class Aves; order Eurypygiformes; family Rhynochetidae; genus Rhynochetos; species Rhynochetos jubatus. Next base: position 20,232,261 of record CM050652.1, read on the forward strand.
TCCTCTCTAGTTTAAGTAGTTCACATTGCTGTTTCCAATGTACCCTTATATGGAAAGAGGGTTTGCTTTCCTTGAACTGTCACTGCTGCCTCTTCTTGAGTATTATGTTAACTTAAAGAAGGTGACAGGAAATATTATGAGCTTGTGCATATATTCTGTCATTGATAGGGTAATAAAAGATTAAAACAATTAGTAAAATCATCTAAGGTCTGAAAACTGAAACTGTACTTTTTGTAGCATATGGGAAAGCTTAATTTCCTTTAATTGGGCTGTTACAATGTTTTGGTTTTACCATGCAAACTTCTGTGTTAACAAGTTGTCACAGAATGTTTGAGGTGGGAAGGGATCTGTAGGACCATCTTGTCCAAACCTCTGGCTCAAGCAGTGTCACTTAAAGCCGGTTACCTAGTTCCGTGTCGAGAGCCTGAATATCTGCAGTGATGGAGACTCCACTGGTACAAAAAACTAACCAATCATACCTCTGTTGTACATAGGTATTATTTAGAGATTTACCCACCTGCCATTTTGGTATTTATGATTTTTTTCCTGATTTAGTGGTAGTTTACTACATTCTACACTTCTTTCTCCTGCTTCCTCTTAGGCTTGGATTTTGAAGAATGGTACCCTGTGTCTTTTAATATTCCGAGAAATTCTCACTCTCCTTTATGGTTACCATTCACATACTTCATGAGTGTGAGGATCACTTATGTTTAATTTATTCTTCCTATGCTGGTGTGGTGTGATATTCTCAGCATTTTGTACTTTCAGAGAGGGTGGTTTATTCACCCCCATTAAGGGAATGGAGCCATTGAGCCAGGGTTTGCTTCCAACCATAAAATAAGATGTATTATGTATTTTGTCCTTTTTGGTTTTGCAGTAAAGAATACAGTTGATGTTTTGTTTGAGATGGCATCAAAAATATGTCTTTCTCCTCTACGTTGATTAACAGAAACTGTTCTTATGGTGTTTTTTAAAAATATATGATCATATTCATATTGCTAAAAGGAAACGTTTTATTTTACTTGTTATAAATTTATCTTTATTTTAGTATCATACCAAGTTTTAGAAGTATTTATATTTTCTACATTCCTGTGATCACTTAGAGCAGATCAGACATGTTAACCTATGAAATATCTATCAAAACTACGAAGGGGGATATTTGGGTGTTTGTCTTTTTTTTCTTTTAATGGCTATTAAACTAAGACTGTACTTTTTTTCTTCTGTATTTCTAAGAATTGAGCATATATATTGAGGAAACTCAGTGTCCATTACATGGAATTAAACTAATTTCTTACATAACGGAATTGAGTCATGCACAACGTATTTTGCCACACAAGGAAAGCGGAGGTACTAAAATTCTCAACTAAGTGTGATTCTGGAGATGAGCAAAAAAAGCTCCATTAAAAAAAAAAAAAGGCAAAAAACACAAACCCCCTAAAAAACCCCAAACCACAAAAAAAAACCAAACCAAACCAAAACAAAACCCCCAAAAAACCCCAAAACTCCAAACAAAACCAAACCTTTTTCTTTAACTACACTGATTTTAGTTAAATCCTTTAAAAATCAGCATAAAAATTTTCTGTATGTAAAGGGATTGCCTCTTTGTCTATTGTCTTAGTATGACTGATCAGTAGCAGCATAAACATTTGATAACCTGCCAATTTAAAATCTAATGGAAAAAGAGTTTAAAAAGTGCCTTAAAGAGCTCATAAATAACAAAAGACCTGACAACAACTATTTGGCTGAAAAAACCCCCAAAACAAAAACCCGTCCGCGACATTTCTCTCCCACCCTGTTCTATGCATACCTATAGATATCATCGACTGCTGATGCTATTAGACTTTGTGCTGACTCTGTGTCTGCAGTAGGAATACTGGCAGGCAGCACCATATCAGCAGTCTGAAATTACATACAGACAACCATAAAATGAATACCTATGCTTAGGTGCAAGTTTATTTATTATGGAAAGGCTGTAACATGAAGGGCATATGACTTTATGGATAAATTTGATACAGTTTTGTAGTCTTTCACTATGTGGACTTGGACTCTGTTTAAAAGGAGTATTGGAAGCAAGTTTGACAATGCATGCTGGTAATGATTCACTTTACATGAAACACCTGGTCCAGCTCAGAGGAGACTAGTATTCAGATTAATCTAACATGAGAAGGGATCAAACTATCTTAGTGTGTACAGCGTTTATCTAAGAATAAACAAAGCAAAAGACTAGCAGGTTCTTAAGAGTTTCACAATCTATTTAAATAACATAAAGACTGCGCTAAAGTGCCATGAGTAATCTTAAACACCCAATGCCTAATCCAGAGCCTACTGAATTTACTGTAAAGATATTATTTGCTGTCAGTGGGTTTGAAAACAGTTGCTTGAAATCATTAAGCCAAATCTGACTGTTTTATTCCCTCTGCTGTGTGACCAGGCCAGCTTTTGTATTCTTCTTTATCTAACAATGTTATTAGAGAATCTGTTCATGCAAGTTCTGGTGCCTTACAAATGAAAACAAAAGGGGAAATTCAGTCATGATGTAAAGAGGACTGAGAGATGAGGGAAGGCAGAGATCAGAACAGCTGTGTGAAAAGGAAGTTCATGTCATATCAGATGTTACTCTGGGGGGATGATGGCCAAAAAAATTCCATGCCTCTTAGTGAATTTATATTAAATTAAAAACATTGACCTTAAATATACTTCATGGGGGAATGTATCATTAGGACTCTGAGGAGCAGTACACTTTTGATGCACATAACTAACTGTAGTTTGACTGGAGCTTGGGCTCAAGGGCTAAGTCTGCACTGTACTTCAACTAGTCCCACGGGCTGGCTAGTCCCACAAGTGCCCTAAAGTGTGATATGCTGTCAAGATGTGGCTCTGCATATCAGTGTTTGTTCACATGACTGGAAATGTGGAAGCCCTTCCAGGTTACATATTGGCTGCCTTGCCTGCACAGCATGATTGTGCAACATCACTTAGTTTGCCAATATATGAAAATGATATAAGCAACATATAACTGCAGAAGTTTCCCCTTTAATATCCCACGTGCTCTAAACCCAGTCCAAAGAATATACCTGATAAAACTAGGATAGGTATGATGAAAATGATCTAGAGTCTAGTCTTAAGCCTGTTCTTAAAATACAGAACTAAACTTGAGACACCTTCTGGTGTAGTGAGTTGAGTCTATCTCATGTCCCACCTTTCTAGGCTTCCTGAACAGGAGAGTGGATCCATGCTAAAGTGCTAGGAGATCATCACTGCCTTGTCTCCCCCCCTCAAGAATCTGGAGTTTTCCAGCTGTGCCAGTCTGCAAGCAGGGGTTTAGGTGTACCTCATCTGGGCAACACACAACTCGCAACTCAGGAGAAGGCTTAGAACAGTACTTGGATAAACTGTGAATTATTAATCAGATTTTGACAAAAATATTTAAAGGTTTGTAATAACTGATACACTTATTTATTCATAAATACTAATTTTACAGACATACTGGACATACTGGAGATAGTCCAGTGAAGGGCCACAAAGATGATTATGGGATTGGAACATCTCTTCTATGAGGAAAGGCTGTGAGGCCTGGGACTGTTTAGCCTGGAGAAGGCTCAGGGGGGAATCCTATCAATGTATGTAAATACCCGAAGGGAGAATGTAAGGAAGGTGGCACTCAGCTCCTTTCAGTGGTGCCTGGTGACAGAAAAAGAGGCAATGGGTGCAAATTGAAACACAGGAGGCTCCATCTGAAGATCAGGAAACAGTTTTTTACTGTGAGAGTGACCGAGCACTGGAACACGCTACCCAGAGAAGCTGTGGATTCTCCATCCTTGGAAAAGTTCAATAGCCATCTGGATGTGGTCCTGGACAACTGTCCCTAGGTGGCCCTGCTTGAGGTTGGACTAGATGACTTCCAGAGGGTCCTTCCAACCTCAACCCTTATTGTGGTTGTGTGATTCTGAATACATGGCAGTGATTATCCTCATATTGCAATTTCACTGTGGAAAGAGAAGTGTGAGTTCACAGTCTTCTCTGTCAGTCACCTTCTTTAAATGCACATTAAAAAAAAAAGTAGTTCCAAAATGTATTAGCTTCTAGTGGAATCAGAAAGGCAGAACTAAACTCATTATAAAGGAATCAACTCAGTTACATTGTTCTTCATCTATATTCATGTCTTTGGAAGAGTCTGTTTCTGCCATTGTTTCACTGTTTCATTGTTTCATTTATCTCATCTCTTCCTACCCCATTTGGAAGTGTACTAAGGACAGTGGATTACTGGTTAGTTGACAGTAGTTAGTTGACAATAGGGATAAGCCTTATCTTTTATTTACTCCTGGTGCATTTCTAAATTTTCACGTGCCTTGTCAAATTTTTTTTCTTTTTTTAATTACATCTCTCAAGAAAATGTTATACTAAAATGACTAAATTCCACAAGACAGTAAACTGAATGATTGAGCTGAATGAACAAAGAAGCAAATTATATAGTAGGTTAATGACACTCCCAAAAACTTGGGTGAAAAGCTAAAGCAGGAGTGGAATACTAATCAGAAGCTGCTCTCTAACCAATAATTATATATGCTTGTGAAAAATACTACTTTTACATTACATTAAATCCCTTCATTTTCAGTAGCAGCAGCAAGGATTTCTTAACATTTAATTCTTGCTAAGCAAGAGAAATATTTGGTCCATAATAAGCCATTATTGAGCATGAAGGAAAATACAGAATGTATTTTATGCTGCAAGCGCTACTGTATCTGAGAGGCCCTGACTATGAATCCGTCCATACACAAGGGTGTGGCTGTATACGGCAATTTGAGGCAATTTGGCATTTCCCTCGTGTCAATAGTGTACTGCTTGTTCCTAGCAGACAAGTGTCTGCGCTGCAGAAACCACCATAACGTCTTGCAGTAACTGACCCCCTTGTTGGTCATGGCAGCGGAGCGCAAGGAGGGAACGAACGTGGAGATAATTACCCTGGCTCCACAGAGGTCAGGCCTGGGAAATGTTTGTGGGGTAGCGTCTGCTGGAGCTGACTGGGTTTTAGCTAACATAAAGATTTCATACAGAAGACTTCTACCGCTAAAGTTATCTTTCTGGTCCCTTTCAAGGCATCTGAAGTAACCTATTTATATTTTAACAGTGCACTGGTCATAGATATTACAGTGCCGGTGCTATACTAGGGGCTACGAGCCTTCTTATTAAAATGTTTAACTGTTGCAAAGTCAGCTGGGGGATGTCGTAGCATTCTCATTTTTGAATAATACAGCAAATGCCTGTAAAGAAACAACGAAAGTGCCATTTAACACCTTTTACTGACAGAGCCCCAGAAAGCCCTGTGCCAGTTGCAACACACACACGGAGCAGGAGACAGTATTTCCTCCGATACGAAAGACAGGCAAAAGATGGTGGGGGAAAATAGTGCACTAGGAAGTGATCTGCTGAAGATCACCCAGAGTATTTGTTGGAGAGCTGAGAAGAAAGCGTGAGTGTACAGACTACTATTTTAGTCTCATATTCACTAGATTATGGGATTTTCATACACTTCCCCCAATGATATCATGTTAATGCTCTGCATATTCATTCTTTATCAAATAATAGTCCTAAAATATTCCATACATGTCATTGTTAGTGAGCACAGAATGACAATATTAACAGGTTACAGGTTAGATCCAAAGTCCACCAATATGTCTGTATCTCAAAAAAACTTTGGATGAAGCTTATAATAAAGGGTCAGGCACTGCAACTCTGTATGTCACTGAGCAGATGAAGGGAAATAGAATTTTTTTTTAATTAAGGTAATAAATAAAGTTTATCATTCTTTAGTGGAATTCCTTAGTGGAAAATGAATTTTTATTTTTTCTTTTGTGAATCAGTTGTGAGGTTCCCAACATCCTTGCCTTGGCAGGAAAGCATCTAGTTCCCCAAGGTACAGGGTCCTTGAGAACTCATGAAGAGTGGACTCCTCACTTTTTGAAAGACAAATTTCCGAGGACTTCATACAAAAACCTTGGGAACACTGCCCAGATTGTTGAAGGCTTGCAGTTTTTCAAGTCACTTTGGTGTTCCAGATGCTGAATATTTTTTGAGAACATTCCAAGTTACTAGTAAGAAGGTAGGTGGGTAATAGGAACTGGGCAAGGAATCTCAAGAATGTTTTGATTTCACTGAACTGGCATCTTCCAAAGGGAGAAAATTGGTACATAAGATCATCTCTGATCAGTTTGGTTATGGTCCGCTATGCTAATGCAAAGGACTTTGGTTTCCATTTTTGTATCATTACATGCCTAGGGGCCAGTGACTATGTGTATGTACGCATTGCACAAGGGGTAGATATGCACCACTGGGATATGTCATGTTTACAATATAAGGATTCTATAGCACCAACAGGGCTTGAGGAGTGAGATGACTACAATGCAATCAGTTTTCATACTAATCCACATCAGTAGGCCAATCCAGAAAGGTTTTTTTTTGCTGATTAATTGTTATTAACGTAATCTGTGCATTACCAATAATTGCAAAAATACACACTGTCCTTTATTAAAGAGCCAATGACTATATGAAATTAATTAATAAAGAAATAGTATTCTTAAAAATGGAAACAGTCAATGTTGGTTGCCTTTATACACATAATATCATACATGATTATTGTAATAAATTACATTAATGGGAAATTCAACGATTTATAAGTTCACCTCTGACTAGTTCAGTCTGAAAGACATGAATACATCAAAAAATTATACTAATTCCCTTCCTTAACTCTGAGAAGGTATAAAGATATGATTTATTTCACACTTGCAATCAGAGAAAAAAACCCTACAATAAGGAATCTGCAAAAAATATTTACATCATCTTTTTTGAAGATGGAGCCAGTGCAAACATATTTCAAGCAGACTAAACATGTCTGGAATAAATTCTAAAAATAATTTCCTCTGAAGATAGGTTAATTGTTGTTTTATAGTGCAGGGTTACAGCTAACAAAGTCTTTACCAACTGTGAGCTTCTAATGTAGAGTTTTAGATAAGCCAAATGGTTTACTGTAACAGACACATATCTGAAAGCTGAGAAGAAATAAGAGCAAAACCCAGATGCTGTGAGTTTTGTATCTTAGTGCAAGTCAAAGAGCCATATCACAGAAAGTGTGTGTGTGTGGAAAGGTGTCATGTTACTTCCAGTTTTGGACTACTGCTAGGGGTGAGAAACATCTGAGATGCCACAGAGCCAAAATTCACACATGAGGCTGTAAAATCACGAGTGCTCTGTGGCACTGCTGAAGGCGGGGAAGGCAGGAAACCCCAATGGGCTCCTTCTCTGCCTTGGGGAGGAGCTCATGGGGAAGAAGGAGGCATGTGGGGAAACCCAGCTCCATGCTTCTGTGGTGGGAATTCTTCAGCACCTTGAGGACTCCTTACAGCTCGTGTATGCCACAGGAGAAGTGACTGCCCTGTTTCTTTAGAGACCATATTACTGATTTAATCAATCAGTTAACGTACTTTCCCAAGCTAATGTTTCCAGTTTTTCTAAAACAAACAAACAATCCTGGTAAAACTTCTGAAAATAAGGCCCATTTTCTGATCATAATCAGAGCCATATCTGGTGCATGCAGATGTCACAGAAATACATTGCTCTGCAAGTTCCTGTTCAAATCTGTCATCTTCTGCAGAACTATGACAGTGCCTGCCATAAGATAGTGCACTTCTCCATCGTTCAGTGATTTTGATCCCATCTGGCATGAAAAAGGGGATGGAAGCTTTTCCTCACTTTAAAATGTCTAGGCAATCCTTGTTAGCAGGTGTGCTGCTCAATTTTTACAGTAATTGCTGATGACATTGCAGTAGACCTTCCTGAGATAAGGTGGCTTGTCTGCTGCAGGGACTTGGACTGCCATCTCCCTGCCTTGATTGTGTTCCTCTTCATGGTGCTCGTGCGCATGGGTTTGATCCCAGGTAGTGCTGGAAAGAGTTTTCAGTTATTAGATTAACAGCTTCCATTGTAAGTACATCACAGCTGGGGCGGGAAGAACAGGCTGCGTTGCCAGACCTGAAGCGGGAGAATGAATCTGTAGTACAGAAAGTGTGACAAATCAAGGGTCTTGCTCGGAAACTGTTCATGCATTCGGGCAGAAAGAATACAGTAGATTTATCCTTCAGACCAACAGATTGGTTGCATTGGTGGGGAAAGAGGTTTTAGTGTGAGAGCAGTTAGCAGCTGAGTAGAGTGGTACTTCCAGAGGTGCATGGGGAGAGCGTACTTTGAGAGATACGTGGGGAAAGGAAACTGAAACCTCCATCTGTTGGCTTTCGAAATTAGTAGAAAGGTTGCTATAGAGTTCAGTGGACTCTGGCTAAGAGCTTGCAGGTGGCAAAGGTCATGGACACTAATGTAAAGATTCTGCATATTTGCAGTGGAACTCCGAGGTGTGTCCTATGATTTGGATCCGACAGCGCGGAAGGGAGCGAGGTCATGGTCCCCAGACTGCGACATGGGAGATGTGAGGAAAAGAAAGGGTGTTTTACTACTTTGCTTCTCAACTCATCATTGTCTGCTTTTAAAGGAGGAAGTTAAGGGATAATGAAAAACAGAGTAAAATAACTTATAATTTGTGTTCTGTGGAGCGTTTATAAAAATCTCACCCCTCGCATTTTTCTAAATTCTTGTGAGCAGCAAATATTGAGCCTAAACTTAAAAATTCAGATCAGAAATCAAAATTGAATCATTTGGAATTTTTAAACTCACTTTAAGTGGCAATATGTTTTGAAAAATGTCTTGTCTACAACAAGAACACACCCCTCCCAGGAACTGCAAATATATATTTTTATTAGTTATATAATCATACAAACAAGCAATGGAACTCTGACCTGTTTGTCATGTGACTTTATTTTTTTTTTAATACAAAAAAATACTTAGTAAAAATCACTTTAGAAGTTATTTTGGAAACCAAACTGAAATCTGTTTCCATAGACAACTGTTGATAAAATTTTTGCTTATTTATTTTTATATGAGATCACAATATAATAAGCATCTTTATTATTACTGAGATAATATTATAGCATCAATATTTTTATTCTTCCTGTAACTGTCTTATTTTATTCTACTAGATTAATCAATATAATTTTATTTTTACATATTAATTAAGAACATCTGCTTAAAATTCATTATTTAAAAAGCTTAAAAAATAATTTTTCTTCTCTAATACTTTGTTCAAAGTCAGAGAGAATTTTCTTTCTCTTTTTTCTGTATATTTGTAGCTTTTTCCATTGCTGTTTTTAATTTGTAATGAGCAATATTTGTGCAGAGACATTTTGTTATGAAGCCAGCTGAGCTCTGCCAAACATTGTCCTACTAGCTCAAGCTAGAATTGCAAGAAAGCATTCCAGACTGTGCCCTTTTGAGTGGCCATCCAAATAGTGATAAAATAACTTCTTTCTAACTGGTGTTGCATAACTCAGACTATTTCTCTACCAGGTTTTTTTTTTTCCTAAAACCAGAAAAATAATAATTTGTTTCCCCTCTAAAGTTTATTTTCTCCTCTGAAAATCTAATAAAATTATGAAAAAAATAATTGCACTACTGTAAATGATAAACAGTAATTGGAGAATCAATTAGTAAATACAAGATATACAAATGACACAATAAAGGCGGTGTTCATCCATCATCTGCCCTTAGCACCTCCGTCTTGAATTCCTATTGAAGATAATGGGAATTTTATCCTGACTGAGGAATTTAGGAATATGACAGCATTTACAAGACAGGGAGATTCAAAAATCCATAGGTAGCTTGTTTAATAGAAAGGCATTCTTACTGTTCTGGGTTGTTTTTTTTTTTTAAGTATACCTAATGGAAGTGACAGTAACAAGAGAGCACCATTTTTCAGCATTGCAGTCTGGAAGACTGTTTAAAAGCTATCAATACTTTGACACTGGATACAGATCTGTTACAAAAATTAAGTACTCCCAGTGTATTAATAATTTCTAAAAGTATCACGAAATAGGTATTTTTCTTAAAAAGCTGATCTACTTGCTGCTGATTTACTAGGAAAGACAGCAGCTAAGGAAATTTAGGACTTTCTGTTGCCCATAACTGACTGGTTTATAGTAGCAGTAGACTGGATTAACCAATATGGCATGAGTCTGCTCTCAGGAGACCAGCTTCCCACTCATCTTGTTATGGTGCCGACACAGTGGTCAGTTGAAAGGATCTGCAGAGATCCCATGCTCTTTGAACAGTCGCTAATTACAAAGGAAGCAATTGCAATAGCTAAAGTTGCATACCTTTGAAATTGCTTAATTAACAGAATTGTCATCACAACTAAATGAAGCATTTTAAACTTTGATCTTGCAGTCTCACTACTGAAGCAGTCTTTGTCTTAGGCTTGTGGTGATTTACACAGAAATGCCCACTCAGTAATTATATCAACATTTCATGTGATACTGACCATTGGAATTGAGAAAACAAAAGCAAAAACATTTCCATAAGCATTTGAACTTTTAAACGAATATTTTGACTATATTTATTCCTGCTTATACTCAGTTTTTGAGATCTTTTCAAGAGATCATTTGACCACTGCGGGAAGTTAATGGAAAATAAAATGCAGAATTGTCTCACTGTTTATGGAGACGTTATGTTGAGGTTTTGGAAGTACTGGTATGTCCAGCCATATAGAGAATATGTTACCTGACTATTGAATCTGGAAACAAAGCCCAGCAACTTTCCTTGCCCATAGTTAAAATACATGTTTGCACTCTGTCTATAGAATTAAGCAATTTTAACAGATTGAACAACCTGACCTTTGATAAAATCAGAATTGGGTCTCAAATGTAGGCAGCAGCAAAGGTGCATTGGGTCTGGCTGGGATGGAATCAGCTTTCCCCACAGCAGCCCTCACAGCGCTGTGCTTTGTATTGGTAGCTAGAACAGTGGCAATGACACACCAGTGGTTTGGCTGCTGTGAGCAGTGCTTCCACAGCAGCAGGGCTGTCTCATCAACCCCACTACAAAGGCCACTAGGCTGGGGGTGTGCAAGAGCTTGGGAAGGGACATAGCCAGGACAGCTGACCCAAACAGACTGAAGGCATATTCCATGCCATATGATGTCTGCTCATCAATAAAAAACAAAATAATAGAAGAGAAGGGGGTAATTCGTTATTAAGGTGTTTGTACTCTGAAGCAACCACTGGGTATACAGAGGCCCTACATTGCCTGCTGATGGTAAGTAGACAATAAATTGTTTTGCTTTTCTGTGCTTCCATGTGGCCTTTGCTTTTCTTTATTAAGCTGCCTTTATCTCAACTCATGCATTTTTCCTCTTATTTTCTCTCCCTGTCCTGCTGAGAAGGGGGCTGAGAGAGTGACTTGGTGACACCTGAAGGACAGCAAGGGCAACCCACCATAAAAGGACAGCACATTTTTACAGTGAACTATTCTCAGCTTTATTCCAGTCATCATAAATGGCATGGTACTTCACACGCTTCCTACAATATTCCAGATCTTAAAGAGATCTGATTTCCTCTGCAGTCTCCTGTTGAAAGGTCTGGAGTATAATTATAACTTGGAGAGAAGCAAAGCCAATTCAAGTTTATGAAGAGTCACAGCCAACAGCCAGGAGATGGGAGAGCCAACAAAAAAGATCTGGCAGTCCTAGAAGTCAGAACTGGAAGCTCTGGAAGGCTGATGAACTCAGAGCCGGCAGCCAGGTGAAACGGAAGCATCAGGACAGGACACACCTAGCAGTGCTAGAGGCTGGAGTTACGTGAATGTACTCTACAGGAATTTTTATTACATAGAAGACACACTGTTCACATTTCCACATTTCTAGCCCAAATGAGCCTGATGACTGAAAGCACAAGTAAGTTACACATGCTGTCCTGACAGACTGAGCAACTGCTGTATTACCAAGAGTAAAATATCCTGGAAAGTATCACTCATAGACCTCTTCATGCAGCATTGCAAAAATGCCTGGAGTAGGATGCCCAGAACAATGCTGTTTGGGCTACATAGAATGAATACAAAGTTCTGGAGTCACAGAAGAGCAGCTTCCTTAATGGAGAAGGCTCTGACCAACATGTATTGTGAAGCTTTTCATGTAAGAGTCTGAAAAAGTGGTCATGAAGTCTGAGAAGCCCTACAGTTTGAGACTCTTCCCATATGGCTGGTAGGCAAGCACCTTATCATGAAACATGTCTCAAATAAATTTTGGCCAATAAATTCTGAGCAGGCTTATGAATGAATTCACGATTTGGGATTGTAAGACTTCTTTGAGGAACAAAAAACTGAGACAGTAGATCTACAAAGTAAAAATTTTGTTAAAAAAAAAATCATGCAATTCTCTAAATAAGCCAAGACTGAAAATACGTTTAATCTATGGACAAACTATTTCAGGTCTTTGTAGAAAGAGAAGCCACCAAAAGGGATAGTTCTGCCCTTACCTCATCTCATGCAGCTTCTCATTCCTACTGCCATGATGACCTTGCCTTATGCCAGCACAAACATTCGAGCAACTGTGGAATGAACAGGACTGGGGATCCAACCCATTTTTATTGTTCTGAGGTTTTTGAACTGACACCAGTTCCCAGCCAGTTTTGAGTGCTTACCACAGCCCAAGGGGTACATGGTGTCATGCAACTGAGCGGGCTGGTGGTAAGAAAAGGGTGGGATGGTCCTTTTAAGTCATGGCACTGTATCTTGTCCTCTTAAACAGATCATGGAACTGGGCTGTAAGAGATATTTCCCTCAGGACATAGACAGGCTGTGGGATGAGAAAATCCAGCCTTCTGCGACTTAAATGGTCTGGAAGAGTGCACATATATTCTGCTGGACTGAGACTAGTGTTGTCAGACTAAAGTTGTATATTGTATTTACTCCAGTTGAATTGTGCTAGCTGAAACACATGAACTACTGTGTCTTGCTGTTTGACTGAATCAGTTGATGTCTGATAGAGATGAACTGGGCTGCCGTGGGCAGAATTTTATCGTATTCCCCAGGTAAATAAAGAATGTGTTTTGATGTCTTATAGGGTAAAACAGTATGAAGTTGGATTAATCTATGCACATCAAATACATATTGCATTTACTATGCAAAATGCATTTCAGAGTATTTGGGAGCAGATTTACATAGACAGAATGGTATGCCCTCTGATAAAATTTGTAATCTAGAATTTGAAGATGTGAAGATGTGTGCTTATGTTAAGGACTGTCTCAATTTTGACATGTAGGCCTTGTATAATGATGGGTTTTTTGATAAGGATAATGCCTTGGCTATGCACATAATTACAAACTAATCTTTAGACATTTCTAAGTCTTTATATTAAGTGGAGTATTTAAATATGGCATATTAAGAAAAAATAATAAAGGTATAGTATCAGTGAGTTGTATTTTAGATTATAACCTCGTAACCGACCTGGCTTATGGTCTTCTTGCTTTTGCTCTGCAGATGAAGGCAAGTTACTCCTGCATGTGTCCCTTCTCTTGATACTTTTGCTGCGCCTTGCTTGTAGACTCTTTTGTACAGAAGCTATTTTACCACTGTGTGTACATAACAGTTGGTAAAATGCAGTTTGGCTTTTAGCTGGGGAATCTAGACATGAATAAATAATGCTAATACTGTATAGTTTCCTCTCTAAATTATTTTCCATGGGTTGGAGAATAATAACAGCTCATCAGGAGTGTCCCAGCTTTTTTGTGAAACACAGGCTGGGCATGCAGATGGGATTTGTAGAGACCTGGCACAGGTGGCTGCAGCTGTTTATTAACTCCATATCATGCATGTATGATGTATGATGCTCATGTATTCCTGAGCCTCTGTGGCTCAGGAATAGGACATGCACAAGGATTGCTAAGGATCCTCATGAAGGATTTGTCCTACTACATGGTGGTTTCCTAGTTCTCTAGGTAGTGAGCAGTGTACACATATGGTTGAGAGAGACATGTTTTCTGGGAAAATTACAGTTTCAAAATTAACAAGCTGGCTGCAGGAAAACATTCAGTGAACTGGGTTGAAAAATGAAAGCAATAAGTCAATGGGAAGGAGGATGAAAAGTTAGTACAGTTGTAAAAACACTTTTTTCTCATTTAGCAGAAGGAGCTCAGCTGTTATACACAAGTAATGCACAAACCAGAAACAGAAGTGGTTTCCTATCCTAAAATAAGGCATCATTATGAAAACAAAAATAAATAATGACAACATCATAAACATTCATAAATGTGTAATAGTTTCTATTTCTTCAGAGAAAATGTAGAGTTTCTGCAAAAATGTGTGCTTTATGTGTTTTCAAAACTTTTCACTGCAGAAAGCTTGATTAATTATTTCCAGGGAAGAATATAATTGCCTTTTCTGTTTTACTACAAAGCCTGTAATTTATTTTATAGGAATTTATGTTTTATACAGAATACCCTTTATTACCAAGTGTACTTCCCACAGCAGAACTGGAAAGAAAGTTAACAGGCGTAAAAATCAGAGGTAGAAAAGCAGTTTCTGTTCTCTGCCATTGAACTGGCTGCTCTCCACAGCAGGGTGTTCCAGACTTTCTGCAGAATGTTCCTAAGGGCTCGGCACACTGATCTGTTACTGGGAGTGGCATAGAAGTGCCAATGATTCAGTTCCTAAAATGCCCACACAGCAAGGGGTTGGTCTTTCCCTGTTTCCTTTCCTGATATTAGTTCTATGGGTTCCCTTTGTTAATTTTATCCTATAAACCCTAAATAACACATACTTCGCCCAGCATAGTCAGACTGCTGTTATGTCTCTATTACACTGTTTCTGAGACAGATTTTTTTAAATCTTTCTTAGTAAATTAGAACGTAACCATGTTGGTCTTTTCTGAACGTTCTCTGCTTTGACAAAATCTTGCTGGTAACGTGGATGTAAGAACTGAATGAGCTGTTTGGGTTTCTCTTTTCACTATAGCTGCACAGAAGAGGAAGGCTGTGCTTTCTCTGCCTCTGTGATGTGTACTCTGTGACTCTGTGATTGGTAATCTTAGAATACTGTTTCTAGTGGCTTATAGCTCCAGCTGCTATAAAACATAAATAACTAGGCAATCCTTTCACAGTGAAGCAACGCTTAACCTTTTCAGATCTTCAAGATCAGAGATGGGGGAAAAAACCCCATACAACTTGTTTTAAGAAATAATTTTTTCCATAACTTATTCTTTCAACCAAATGGTTTCTGACCTCTTCCTACGCTACTGATGATAATTTGTGATCCAATGGCATCCACAATGTGCTCATGATTTTGAAATGCAGAGGTAGAAATAGGAGCTGTCTGGGTCAGCGATTGGGTAATAAAAGATGGAGTAATTAATCTCATGGTTCATATCAAATTTGGTGAAGTGCTCATTCAGCCTGACCATTTTATTTAAGAGTAATAGCAAGAGCTACTATGAGTGCTACTGTGCACTCTGACTTGCAAAGCAGAGATACCATCTAGCTGTATGTCACTGGACCTCTTCTGATTCTGTGAATGGCTGGACAGTTGCTTGGTGGCTCCTATGGAGGCTTTTCAACTGGTCCACTGCCACTGCGAATGTTCCTTCTTTTGCCTTTTCATTGCTGTCAAAGAGGATATGGCAAAGCTCATCAAAGCCACAGAATAACTGCATCCTCCATGCTCAGTATAAGGAATAACCATCACAGCTCAAAAAACTGAGGAGACTCCAGTAACGGCTCAGGACTGTTTATATATTGTAAGCAGAAAATGCAGTTGCCCTCTTCAATTGGCAAATTGAGGTCCCTTGGTAATGCAGTTGCATTTATATAATTTCATGGTGATGGCTGCTGAACAGACCATTTTTTTCCTGCCAGCTTCCTTCATACAAGAACCAACATACTTGTAATGCAGATTTCTTTGATATACTGTAGTATCTCACAAATCTCTCTGTAGGGACTTAAATACTCAGCAGTAAAATTATTTTCTCAATTCTGAACTCTTATATGAAACCTAACCTCCATCACTCACCCAAATCCTGCACATTGTGATATACACTGAGAATGAAAAGCAGACAAGTTATTTTAATTGGAGGGTACATAATAATAATACTATTAGTTGATTTATACTTTTCTCCAGAATATAGGTATTTGTTTCAGAACTTGAAATTATCTTTCGTAGCATCTCAGTTAAACGGATATTGAATTCGTGGTGATAAAATGTTACGTCAATCCTCTGGCACTAGTATTTTCTAATATAATTGAAATATGAATTGTATATAACATGAAGTCTAACTATCATTTTAGATAATTGCAGTGATCTTACACATTTGTCATAAAGCAAATATGCTAAAATAGCCTTAGATGTCTTTGAGTGATGCATAGTTGACCTTATTAGATGGTTTCTTGAAGTGTGACAGCAGACTAATACTTTCATGTGAGCAATGCAGATAGTAAAGGTCAAGGAATGAAGATGACAACAACAAATCTGACTTTCAGCACTGTAAAGTGAAAGCCATTAATGATAATGTATATTATTACAGCCAAGACATAATGTAGGGCTATGCAACACAATTTATTTGATTTATTTCAATTTGGTCTTATTTTATTTGTGCACTTAAGAATAAGGATTGGTTATATAAAGAGGAAGCAGAAGGATATATTGTTCCCCACCCTTTCTTTGTCTAAAAGGCTGTTTACAATTTTTTTCCACATGTTTTGAATTACTTTTTAAAACAATGAAGCTGGATTGGCATTTTTTTTTTGTGTTGAGCATAGCTCAGCTTAATTTACTATGATACAAAAAATCTTATGGCTTGTGTATTAGAAGTCATAGATATCAAAGGAATTGACATTTTCTCAGAAATAGTTGAGGATGTTTTACAGTAGCTGTATTCTGCGGAGTAATGTTAGTAGACAGATTTTTATCTGAAGAAAAATGAAGATAGAGGCTGCAATTTATGAGAATTTCTTTTTTTTTTTTTTTTTTTTTTTTTAAATTAAGTCTGTAGGCCTGGTCTAGTCTAAAGATTAGTGTCATCCTTGGGAGAAGTTGTACTGACATGCATCCTAAGGGCCCTGGCACACACCTCTGCTGATTCTCTTTGGAGAGGCTTCATGCGTTACAACCTCTTGCAGCTTCGTCTCGTCTCTCTGACAGAGGTTACCAGCGAAGTGGCCGGGGCAGCAGGATGGTGCATGGGTCTGTCAATCAGCTGTAACTCAGTTGTCTATCTGGCATTTTGATGTAAACCTGCCATAACTGGTTGCAGTTAAAATGAGCTGGGTTAGAAAAGATTAAACGGCAGTATTTAAATGATGTGAGGTAAACTGTCTCATTGCCTCGCTGTGACTGAAACATGAGGTGACACATGTAGACCCAGCCTTGTTGCCTGGACAGGTAGTGAGTTCAGGGTAGGGGTGACAAAGGGCAGGTGGTAACAGACACCTTCTCCCGTGATGCAGGAGAGGGTGTCTGCCCACAGCCACAGAGTCCTTGGCTCATGGCTCTTTGCTCATTAATAGCATATCCACCCATTCCTGCATTATCTGGCAGCACACATTTGAGGTGCTTAACACCTAGACGCATAACCACATTTCAGATGGGCACTGCTGAATCAGCATGTGACTGGTGTCATGTGTAGCAGCTTCCCACTGCAGATCACGCTGTCAGCTGCGAGAAAGCAACAAGGCTGGTGTTTTTGCTGTGGAAAACCCACCCTGCTGCGTTGTTGGGGTGTTAGCAAGGAAGTTCTGTTGGAGGTCTGATTTTCTGTCTCTGAAACCAGGCAGTGTCTTGTACACAGCATCTAATCATTGCCATCTACATCTTGCTGCGGCAAGGGCAGTGCACCATTTTTATTTCCTCAGTAAGAGGCAACAGCTACATGAATTTACACTTGACAGTGGTTGCTGTATGCAACTGGGGCAAGACTCCTTGCTCTAGGGACATGTTTACCTCACCCAGTGATGGACCACGCACAGCAAAGGAGAGCATGGGGAGACAGAGTTGCGAAATGCTGAACTGGCCGCTTTGCAAGAAGTTCATTCTTGCTAGAAATAGTGGCCACTGATGATGGTGCTTATCTTGATCTTAAGGTGGTGTGGGAGGTAGTCAAGGTCAGAGTGACAGCCAGCACTGAGAGCAGGCATACTGTGGTTATTCAGAAGTTGGACACTCCTGAGTCCCTCTAAGAACAGCACGTAGATATTCTTCAAACTTGGTTGATGTGTTTTCCATAAATGCATGGGTACTGCTGCTCAGTTGTACTTACACACTCTGCTCTTACCACAGTTTTTTCACTGACAGCACAGGTCGTCATTAGGAAAGGGTTTCATGCTGCACCAGTTAGGATAAGTGCTTTGCTGTGACCTGCAGTTGTTCTGGCCAGCTTTGTACAAAACTTCCACCATTCTTGAGTGGAGTCTGTGTATCTGTCTCAGGAGTACGTACAACTGCTGTCAATTGTGCGTGCAGACTGCGTGAAGTCAGTCCCATTCAAGTCTGTGGAATCATGACATCACCCTTTCCACTCGACATCCTGACTTACTTCTGATGCCCTGTTTCATGGACCCACTGGCAGCTTCAGTGATGACGAGGATCGGTTCAGCTACCATCCAAACTGATGACTATACATCCTCAGGAGGTTGCTATTTGGACCGGTTGTGACACTGGTATCAGCCTCCTTTGGAAAATCCTGTTGTCTGCTTTCTCTTGGCAATGCTCCAGGGATGCCATTTCCTTCTAAGATAATTACTGTAATGTTTGGCTTGTCGAATTGTCCCTCACTCTTTCAGCACAACAGCAGCAATCTACAGAGGGCCAAAGGATAATCCTTCCATCCTGAGAAGAAGTTTCTGGAGGATGTTACTGTACCACTTCAAGCTAAAGATCAGTTCCAGTTTTTCCACATTTGGAGTATTAGCAGAAATCCCATGCACAATCAATGACTTTTTCATTAAGTACTACGCACAAATGTAAGCTGCAAACTACTCCAACCCACTTCATTTTGTTGACTTTTCCCCCTATTTTAATTCAAGAGATTCTGATTGTTGGCTCTTCTGTGAGCGTGTCCATGTGATTTCTGCAATAATGGTATGCTGGAGGGGTGAAGGGAGGTGAGGGAAAGGGACGGCATGGATCTTTAGGTTGCTATTGAGTACAAGGCATAGTTCGTGGCACAGTCTGGCCAAAACTACTGGAGCAAAGCAGAACATAAAGGTCCAGATCCTCAGGCTGTGGTGGGTCTGGAGCATGACTATCAGTGCTAGCCCATCTTTTTGGAAGCATACCCAGACCCTGGCTGTGTTCCCAGGGAAAGAGAAAACCCGGAAACAAACTACCCCCAAAACAACAGCCAAAAATTGTAAACAACCAACAGGCCTGGAAGCAAGTTTCCTTTCCTGAAGGGTGATGCTGGGATTCATCCTGAGGGTATGGATTCAAACCCAGTTCTGCTACCACTAGTTCTTTGCACCCAGGGACCTTATCTCACCTCATCTCCCACAATAGCTTCATCAGCCTGAGAGCCATCTGCTTCCTCCAAGGCAGAAAACTACTCTGGAATCCCAAATCCTATTGTATTCCACAACTATCTTTGTATCATAATTCAAGACACAGACAAGTTTCATGTAAAATAAAGTAGTAATCAGAGACTCTGTGACTATGGGAGTAAATTAAACATGTCTGGGAATGTTCTAGGTACCAAGGGCCAAGTGCTAGTAAACAGCTTTCACCTCCAGAAGGCGGCAGGAAAATAGTTTGTTGGGAATTGTCACTGTAATTACAGCTGCTAAATGACATCAGAGAATGTGGGGGAGATTGTGGTAGCTAGAATGTACCAAATCTGTGCCAAGGAATATTCTAAGAATTTACTACCACAGGAGGCCACATTCACCATCATGCATTAGTTTATTAGTGCAGACACATGTAGGGAGTTCAGTATCATCCTTGTCTCCATTGTACCTCCACATAGACCCTTGTTCTTGATTCTCTCTTGGTCTAGCTTCCTTTGGTGTTGGATTTGCTGAATGATGAGGCTGGGTCTTAGACAAAAAAACATTGATGTCAGCAAAATCTGAGGAAAATGCCCAAAGTAGAGTCACTGGGGTTGCATTAACCTCTGCATAGTTTGTCCAAAGAACTCCAGTGTCTCTGTGTGTGGGAGGGTGCTTGACTGTGCTTTCATTTGGGATGCTCTGTCCTTACCTAATTGTGTTATACAAGTAATGATCCAGTGAAGTAGAATCCTGGCATGGAGCCTAACTGCAAAACATTTAAGAGTGTAAAACGTAGAAATAATATAATTTACTCTGCATTATTGGGAAGGACCTTTTCACTTTAAAGAGCTTTTATTGATTTGTTGAAGAAAGAGGGAAAAGAAAGCCCATATACAGTCAGCTTCACATACATCTTCTAACCCTCTTACTGATACTGAGTAGCCCACTGAGGTCCACAGTTTTCAATAGGATCACTCACAGAGTAACAGACTCCTGTCTCTTTTCTCTCAGTAAGGCTGGCAACATTGAATAAAGAAAGAAATAATTGTATTAAGAAATATACCTTTAAAATATGAAAAATATATCTGCAGATTTTAAGTAATTCTTTACAGCTAATATTATTACTTGGACTAATTATTCAATGCCCTCTAATCTATTCATTTTGAAGGGTTTACATGTCTCTGCACACAGGTGAATTTCATTGTGTTAGTTGCCTGTTTGTTTTAATTGAGTTTGTTCCTACTATTCAAAGCAATTTGCTCTTCAAATCCAGTACTGGTTTTTCAGACTTGAGTCCTTATTCTGAGCTCAGCCTTATTCTGGGGCCTTATTTCTTGGCTGAAAATGGTGCAAGAGTACATTCAGCTACCAACTAGCACATCTACCTTCTCTGTGTGTTTGGATATTACAGTTACTGAGCTGGGCTCTGGAGGGAACTATTTTTAGCCCTCATCACCAGAGAGAAGACTGCTGTGAGTTGGAGCGATTGAGGGAAGGCAATAATAAATCTAATCCAGAGGGATCCTGATGTAGGACAGGGAAACAGACTTCAGATAGACTACTGACAGCTCTTGTGGTGTAATTCAGTAGGAGGGATGTAGCATCTCATCTATTTTAAAACAAACAAATAAACTCTAAGACTAAGGAAGTTTCACTCTTACAGTAGTAAACTGTGCCTTTGCGCTCTGAGCTGCATTTGCTGGGAAGTCATAAATACGAGATATGTAACTGTCAGCTACCATTATTTAAAGTAATTTCCTGGTTGAGCAGTATTAATGGAAGAGGTACTGCAGTCATTTGCATTGTTGCAGTACTAATGTTGAAGTTTATTCATATTAATGTTGAAAATATCAATTGTCTTGCTTGTGGTAGCAGTATTCTGAGCAAGTATTCCATTTATAATGTTTAAAAATTGTCTAAGTAGTAAATATGTCTCAGCTTGTTATGACTCAGCTCATAAAAGACAGAATATTTTAATACAATGGAAGAATGCTGATGCCTTTTTTCCAAATTTCTCCAGTAACGATTTTAATAGCGCTAGGCCAGAGTGTTTCTGATTGCTACTTGTCATCAACCCATCTGGCAGAAAAAAATAGTGGCTGGGATTTTCAAAGGGGCTTAGGAGGGTGAGGCACACAATTTCCTTTTAGCTTGTGCTGATGGGGTCCATTCCATTGAATGCAAACTGAGTCACTCATCTCTATAGCCATATTCTTGCTATGAGCTCAGTGTCAGCAGATGCCCTTACCAGATTAGACAGTAAAAACAGACCGTTCTTTTAAAAGACTATTATCTTTAGTAATTTCAAATGTTCATGAAATACATTAAAAAGCAGTGACTGGATTATTCTCCATTTACTCCCTTGGTAATGTTTTCCCCCGTGAAAAGGCAAGTCTCACTGTAACTGGCATCTTAGTTGGGAAAAACTTATATGTAGACAAATTATCACTACAAGGTTGAAGAACTAAATTTGGATCTTGTTTTAAACTCCCTTTGCCACTTGGAACCCCTTTCTTATATGAGAGAAAACTGTTCTTTTAGTTTAAGCCAGTAATGATAGGGCACACAGCGCCTGCCTTACAAGCACAAGAACAAGACTGTCTACTGTGCTAAGATGTATTAATAGACAGTTGTAGCCTTCCCCATCACTGCTTCTATTAAACACACCTAATTAATTGTATATACATGTACTCAATTTTCTAGCCAGAAAGTGTTATTATCTGCCGTCAAGGCACAGGTAGAAAATTACTCTGTCTCCAGGTTTTTACCTGCCAAAATTAACCTTCCCTACATATATCTCTTTCTCTCATTGGAAACTTGAACAAACACAGCACATTTGATGTTCATCAGGTCTGGGGCTTGTCAGGAGAAGGTCTGGAGTGGGAGAGTGGGCTCCAAATTCCAGACCAGAATTTTCCAGTTCCCTCTTTCTGTCTTTGCTGATTGTGCCCTATAAACATCTACAATGTGAAGGAAATGGAGCAAAATAAGACTTCCGGAAATTGGGCTGATGTCTGTGACAGTGGTATGACTTGAGAGAAAGGAAATCTTTCAGACAGGACTAGGGCAAGTCAGTATGTCTCTTTAAGGACTTCTGTTATATCCTTGCAGGTTCCTGGGGCACTGTTATGCCAAGTCTTGGGGATGGAAATGGCCATATCTCTATTCATCTCGTGTTATTCTTGCTGATAATGTGTTGCTATGAACTGAGTGTTCTGTTGAAGAACTGGCATAAAAATCCTCAATGGGCATCCTGCCAGACTTAGTGTTATTGCCATGAAGGCGCATACTCAGAAAAGCTGTACGCTGGAGTTTTAACGATTAATGGCCTCCTGCAATTTGGTCCCTGCTAAAAGCGTAGTGATTTTTGAGGCAAACTGGCTGCAATAGGCTGAACATGTTGCAGTTACCTTCCTGTGATCATGGTGAGGAAAAGCTTGGGAGCCTGTGGTGATGGTGTAACATGTAACATCATGGGGTAAAATTAAAAAAAAAAAAGACTGAATAAATATTTTCACTCCGAATCATGTATGTGAGCTTGTCAGGGACTAACATACTGGGGAAAAGGAAGAGAAAAGATAGGGAGCTTATACTACACTTCTATCATCTTCTGACAGGGAAATGGCTTCTTTTCCCATCTTCCACAAGCATTTCTGGACACTGTGCACAGTTATGGGTACCCAGTGAGGACCTTGTCTGTTTTTCAGTTCTAGAAATAACATTTCTCTGATGCATCCAGCTGGCAATATTTTAAAACATACAGTGAATTTTTAGGTTTTGTCACAGAAGAAGACTTGCATATTTTCAATCTACAGTGCTACTGTGTATCCACACACATGCACACAAACCCAACCTTCAGATTTCTTACAGGAATTTAAAAGGCGTTGAATGTTCTTGAATGTTTATTTAGAAAGTTTAAAAGAGACTGTTTTTCAGTTTGAAAATTTACAAGCTTACAATCAAGGAGCAAAAGCACATACATAAGCACTCAGAATGGTTATTTTAACAAAATCTGCTTTGGACCAAATCTAGGGAGACTCTATTGCCCTTTATAAATCCTGTGTAATTATAGCCATGTAAATGAGTGTGGCCCATTGAACCTGTGTGTGTTGTTGAGAGGAGTCATGGGTGATTTCTTTATCAGAACAGTCTGTGGTTCTTATGAACAGTTTGTAGTGAACAGCCTCTAGAAGGTAAAAGCTCTATTTCTGAAATGAAACTTCAAAAATTACATACTGCCAGACACTAGACCAAGGCCTCGAGTGTTGGAAAAAGATGGGAAGGGCATATCAGCTTCTGTAGCCCCTGAGTTTGGGTGTGCAGCAGTACAGACATGCAAGAGTAGGATGCTGCTAGCATAGCACCCGGCTCCTTTCACCACTCAGTACAAATGTCCAGGTAGAGATTGACCAAGGATTCCAGGGAGAAATTCAAGTAATGCATAGAGTATGAATAGAAAATGTCTTACGTATTTTGCTACTTCTTTTGTTTTGGAATGAGTCTTGCCTGCAGCATGACCTTAAGGTCCTTTGTGACTAAGGATTGTAAAATTTAATCATTGACTGTAGGGTAATTAAACTAAAAGGAAAGAAATGATTGTTCAAGTATTTATGATAGGTTTTTTTTCTTTTTAGTATGCTGCTTTAAGAATGTGACTTCTGTGCATGAAAGTAAATCTAATAATGCTTCTGAAGCCAGGGAGGGAGAAAGTGAAACAATGCTGGTGTTCAACTTGTTATTAGAGGCCACTTGTCATGCTCCTATCAAAGAGCCTATATTTTTCACAGAATCTCTTTAGCAGAGCTTTATGAAATATGGTTTAGGTCCCAATCCAGATTTAAAATTAAGATGATGCTGTGTTCCCAGACTAAACAAAACCAAGATGAATTCTGTTTGCCTCTCTTTAGTGGAAAAAAAAAAAAAAAGTAAAATTTCAAATAGGTGCCTTCTGTTAAATACCACCTCCTTCTTCCCAACCTCTGGCCCCCACCCTCCTGTATGATGATTTCATACAGGAAACTTGGACTCAGCAGTTGTTCTGCCAAAGTGTTATGCAGTTCAATGATAACTGTCCAGTCAAATACAGCTTTTGAGAAAAAGGGGGATAGGGAACTTACAAACTATACAGGGGTGATGGGAAGCTGTGTGTAAAAGGTCATTGTCAAATGTCTCTGGAGAACAGGAGATGAAAATAACAATGAGGGGACAAAATTAGAGAAGCATTTGGAGGGACAAGCTTCCACTTCTTGAAGAAGTGTGACTGTGTGCTAGGGCAGGAGCATTAGCAGTCACAGGGTGTGTCTGTGTTAGTGTTTTGTTTCAGGTCTGGACTGCGTTTTTGAGGTGAGCCATCCACACCCCCCTGCTCACCATGCGTTGGTAGCCTAATGAAGAATGAAACCAACCGCAGAAATGTGCTCTGGGAATGAACATCCTGAACTTCAGCAACTAATGGGCATTTAGTAGGAAGGACCAGACCAGAATTAATTAAAAGTACAAATCTTCACAACATATGTGGTGGGAGCGTGATGTCCTCGGCACCAGCTGTTTTTCCTTCCGATCTGCTCATTTTGAGCTATAAACTTCTTGCAAGGTTCCTTAGTGTCCGAGGACGGACGTGTTCCCATTCATCTTGCCTAACTGTAAGCATTTACCTGAGACTACAATGTTAGCAGCACAACTCATGGAGAATGACTGAGCTCCAGAAGGCAACAGAGAGCAGCTTGGCTCTGTGAAGATCCAAGTCAGTGATGGATGTCTCTGCCCTTGTATGCAGGGATCATAAGGATGGACCTGGATTTAGTTAGGGTGCCAGTGCCTCTATGGAAGAAATATTGACTAAACCACTACAAATTCTGGATAGCCTTTTGGATATATATTCTGTCATCTCTATCACACTGTAGTTTGTAATGTGATAAAAGCTCAGTTATTTGCCTAGGAACTTATGCTGACCCACAGGCTCTAACATGAATACTCCTATGTAATATTAGTGATCCTGACACAAGTTATCACAGTGTATGATGATATAAGGAAACTTCAGCTTTGGAAAAGTTCTTTTTTTTTTCTACCTCAAAGACCAGATCTCTCTCAGAACTCAGTTATTTGCTTGGCATTAAACTTGATTCCAATTCATACAATCATGTTTTAATAGATTACAACAAATTAAAAGTCCTGAGTAAGCCTGTAGGAGCACTTAACAGGAGGTCTTTATGGGCTGTCTCCATAAAACACAAAATGTACTTCTTCAAATACTTGTAGACTAAGAAAACCCTGGGGTCTCCCTGGGCCCTGTGAGCATCCCGAGGCTGTAACCACCTCAACCAGCCTCACCTTAACCCCCATCTAGGCACCCCCTGCCTCTGGGGACTGCAGGACAGTGTCCATCAATGAGAGCTTGGCCCTCCTGGGATCACATGCAGCATCTGGCTTTTCCTGTGTGGAGCAGGGTCATCCACACAGTCTTGAACTCTATTATGTTTTTTTAAAGTCCATTTCCAGAAGATACTTAAATGTCTTGGTGGAATCTTCACTGACAAAATAAAAACATTTTCCCTGGACCAAAAAATGACTGTCCAACCTGCACACACTGAAATACTATTTTTCAGACCTGTGTCTATCATTAATAACAAATAACTACTTTTACATCACTTTGTAGAACAAGATATATGTACAGGAATAGATATAGTAATATGTTCAATTGCCTGCTTAATTTATACAAACTTTGTTAATCTATCTACCCAATAGAGAGACACTATACAAATTTTCAGCACATAATTTCAGACCATTGACAATTGGTCTAGGCTCAGGAGCCATTTATAAATTTTTCATCACCTGCAAACATTAATTACTTCCAGGTGATTCATTTTAACTGAACGTTTTTATTTCTTCCCACATTTTCAAAATTTGGGGACAGCAGGTGTGGTGGATAGTTGTCACTACTCTGCAATATGCTTGTCATTCAAAGACTAAACCTGGTGGCATACAAGATGTGCAGCAGTAAAACAGCCATGGTTCTGTTACTTCACTTTTCTTTATCATATCCTTGAAAGTGTTTTGACATGCTGCAACAGCAGTAAGAAGAGCAGCAAGAACAAGTTTCCTCTACTGGTTCTCTGGCCAAATCTATTCTTTCTCTGCTTTTCTTGCTTTCCCTTAGAATCATCCTTTCTCCGTCACAGTGGATACTTGGTCACTAACTACAGTTTTTGCAGAAATAATTTTTTTCTCTTTCTTTGAATCTGCTTTGCAGTCTGAAATTGCTTGTAGAGGTAGGATTTTGAAATGGGATCAACTAGCAACCCTTTGCAGTTCATGTTCAAGCTACACTGTACAGTGTAATATGAGAGATCTAAATTTAAATTAGTTTTGGAAGATCATTTGGACTGATGTAGGTGATTTGTTGTTTGTATGCATTGGTTGCAGAGTTGACAGCTTCTCACTGGTGAGCTCCAGTGAGTAACTGGAACAGTAATGTTTGTAAATGCTCCAGCTACAAGACAAAACAAATTCTTCTCAAAACAGGGGTTTGTTCCCTTTTGTTTGGCAGCATAGTAGGTGTGTTTGACTTAACAGAAGCTATTCTTCCAAAACCATACAAATTAATGATCATCTCACATCTTAATCTATAACTGCGAAAAAACATTTAGTGTTTTTATTCATAATTACTACTCACTGGTATTTCCTTCAGTTATGAAATATCTTGTGCTTTCTGCTTTAAAAAATATTTAAAATGGACATAGGAAATGTGTTGAGACAAAACACTTGCAGTGCATCATGTATAGCATATTCATTAGTGCATACACTACCTTGCGGTTTGCAAATCTGTCAATCATCTGCTTTGCACAACACCCACCACAACATGAATCTGGGACATGAGAAGGCCTCATTTTTAAAAACAGCTAGAAATATTTTCTAGTTCCAGTTTTATAAATGAAACGATTTATATAACTACAAACCCAAATAGATACACATAGCTGTTTTAATCTTCACAAGCAGCATTTTACAAATATTAGCTATCAAATCCCTATAGCATCTCTCCATAACAGATAAATATGGCCATTTCCATTTTACTAGTCAAGAAACAGCTAAACAGACAAAGAATCTACTTCTCCTACACACTGCTGACCATGAAAGAAAAGCAAGCTTGGGAATGATTTGTCCAAGGGCTCCCAGTTAGATATTGGATTATAATCAAAGCATGTCACGTCTCCAGTCCTGTGCCCAGACCAATGGCAAAACTGAGGGGGTAAAATCTTAAATGAATATTACAAAAGTGAAATTAAATTGGCCATTAGGGCAGATGCTGTTCTATTTGTGATTTTCTTAAATAAACCCTCTCTATTTTTACATGTATAAAATAGACTTGGTTAATGTCATAATTTTATTAATTTTAATGTTTAACTTTATTTATCATTGTATAACATATGTCTGTAAAGACTATAATAATTAAAACAGGTATTTACACTGAATTTTTTCCATTCATTAAATATAATGGATTTTTAAAGGTTCTCTTAATTAGGCATTGGTATTTAAATAAGGAGTGAAGGACATTAACATATAGTAATGCCTAAAGCAGGAACAGAGTTTGATTATATTTTTCATATTTACACATTCTGAATAGATCAATTTTTTAAAAATGCCCTAAATGGATTCTACAAAACATCAAGTATGCTTATATAATTAAAAAATAAGCCAACTGAGTCTTTTTCACATTTTGTGATTTACTGCAGTGATGTAAATATTTTTTCAAGATCATACAATGCAAACACATGAATTATGAAGCATTGTTGGTAAATACAAAGTATAGATTCAAGTATATAATGAATATGCATGCATATGTGTATTCATATAGGTATCTATGTATGCACATGTAAAATACACTGATTAATAATAAGGGGTAATAGTCTACCTCTGAAGTCAGTTGGATCCTGACTATTGATTTCCACAAGGTCAGGATTTTGCCATCAAACTGTATGTTTCCATGCTTTTTTTTTCTTCCAGAAGTCATCCGTCATCACTGACAGAGCTACACTGGTTATGCCCTAATTGGTGAGATGATGTCTGTGATGGACATTTTAGATGTTGGCCTTCTGTTGACTCCATGGGAAGGACTAATGGATGTGTGCAGTCCCCTTTGAAGCGATGTGTTTACAGCTTTTCAGCTGCATAGTCATTCATGAGCACAGACGTTGCTTGCAGGTGTAATTTCACCCAAGAACCAAGGAAGCCAGCCTGGAGAACAGGAAGGGGAGAGGTGACAATTTCTGGGATAAAGAGGACAATTCTGGTGTGGCCTACTTTCCTGCATGGCTAAGGAGACCATTCTTTGTTACTTCAAAAGCAGAGTCAGCTACTGACTCATGGAGGTTGAGGAAACGTTTCCTGGAAATTGCTAATATGACAATTAAATACCTGCATATATACTGTAGACTAGTAACATTTGTGTAACGTGCTTACATTTACTGACGTCTGCAGTAAATTTACTATATTTTTTTCTGCTCTCTGAAATTGGCCTTAAAATAATTTTGATTACATCCTTATTATTTGTAAATAAACATCTGATGTTAGGTAGTCATGTCTTTTTACTTTGTTATGTTTATCTCATGTGGTCACTTGAATGACGTTTGTGTGATTCCACATCCTTCATCTGCACACATTTTGAGGAAAAAAAAAGGCTTAGTTAAACAACTAACATAATTAATTATTAGAGTGAAGTGTAGTTATGAAACCTTTGTATTGTTTAGGGTCTTTTTGTTAGCTCAGGCAGAGCATATAACCAACAGAAGAAGAACAAACAGTGCATACTACTGAGATTTTTTCTCACTAAAAATGAAAATAAAACGTCCTTTTTTACAGATGTATGGGAACAATCACACAACCAACAAAAAAATCCACCTCTAAATTTTACAATTTTTTTCTCAAATTCTCTGTTATTAGTACACAAAATTCCTTTAAAACCAGTGAAATAATTTTTACCTACTGAAGTACTACAAGTTTTGAAAATGTAGACATTTTTTTTCTCAGAAACATGTAAAACTCCAGGCAAAGAGAATTCATTCTTAAAGTCACCATCTTAGAAAAACTAGATAAGTAAAGAAATTAAGAGAATGCAATAAAAAATAAGTAAATAGAAGAATGTGTCTGGGAGAGGATTCATATTCTCTTCTGAGTCCGACAGTGGGAACTTGAATAAGTGTATCTGGTAGTGCAATATTGGAGCAAGTAACGGAACACCTGGGAAAA
The DNA here is from genome assembly GCA_027574665.1 of Rhynochetos jubatus. NCBI lineage: Eukaryota > Metazoa > Chordata > Aves > Eurypygiformes > Rhynochetidae > Rhynochetos > Rhynochetos jubatus. Next base: position 20,261,906 of record CM050652.1, read on the forward strand.
AAATAGAGATTAATGAGCTAAAATGCACATGTCTTGACTTCCAGGAGCAACATCTACAGTCCACAGTATTACATAAGTAATGATATAAAAGGGTATATTGGGACACACAGATCCATGCCACATGGAATTTGGAAGTAAAATATTTAACCAGTCAGCCAGACTAGCATAAGCTTTGATGTAAAGCAAACCTTTCTCTACATTGACTCATATAGCCCTGTAGTTAGTAGTTTTTAAGTCAGTAAAAGCTTGAAAGTCTTTTTAGAGGTTCAAAAAGGGCAAAAAAAGTGGAGAAAAAGAAGATACTCAACTGACTTCATAAAGAATGTGATTATAGCTTATCTTTATAAAAGGTACGTTATTTTATTATAATGGAAGAACAGTTATAAAAGAACTGTTTATAAGCAATAAGACCCAATTAGCAGTAATTAAAAAAAATGCTCAGTGTTCAGTTTGACTTTTCAAAGTCTACAGTGTGCTTATGGTTTACTTTGTGTTATACTTATTTTAAGAATACAGATATAAATATAGGTAGATCTGTCTCTTTCAGTCTGAAAAAAGGTAACTGAATGTCCTGATGAAGCCTCTGTGAGTCCCCTTAGCTCATCTGTAAATGCTGGGACTTTCTCTGCTTAGACTGAGAATGAATTCAATTATCTGTATCTCAGTCTAAAGAACAAAGTGAATAAAAAAAGCCAAACTTTAAAATTCCATTTAGGAACCTAGTCAATATCAGATTAGTAACTACATTATTACCATGTTTAAAATAACCTAGTATTATAGAATAAGATATGCTTTTTACCCCCAGTTAAAACTCTAGAGTCTTTTAAAGGACTTTCAACTACCCTGGACAAGATGGGCTTGGTAGTGTACCCTTTCTGTCTTCTTCTAGCTGGTGACTAAAAGGGATCTGTTTGCAGATTTTTCACCCTTGATGGTGATCAATCCCATTTCTGTATCAGTTGCAACACAGAAGGTTTTTTTGCACTAAGCTGCCAAGGACCAAAGATTCACAACAGGTCTAGCTGCAGGCCTTCCCCAAAATCCCCAGTGTGCTGGAGTGCTCAGGCAGCACATGTATAATGTGGTAATATATGTATGAAAATAGTATAAGTACAGCCAACTCTTCTTTCTCACTTGGGATTCCTATACCAGTGCATTGGGGAAAAAAAAAAGGCGCATTGCTTTGCATCATCAGAATATAGAGGCACAAAGCTGGGAATCCATTCCAAGATTGTTTGCCACAAAATCTGGTATTTTATGTCTTCAGTGAAATCAAGTGTTTAACGCCCAGTTCCCGTTCTGTGGTAATTCACCAAGATTCAGAAATTTGGTGCTGCGTTCACATACTGAGAAGTCAGTATGGGGTTAATACTCTTGTGTTGATCTGTCAGAATACAAGCAACATGGAAACATAGCTGGTTTCCTGTGGCCTGGGACATGTGCAGTTAACAGATGACTACAAAAAGTAGTGAGTAAAAATCGCACTTGTTCATAAGTTGCACAACGTCAGGAGAAAGCATCATCTTGTTACAGACGTCTGAGCAAAGCCTACGGCTATAAAATGCCGTTCAGAAGCTCAGCTGGGGCTGTGGCTTTCCCAGGGCTCTGCTAGCACACACGGCCAGCAGTGGAGCTCATATCCAAATTGCCCTGAATGCTCTTGGCCCCAGCTTTGTGTTCATAAATGTTGGATGAACTAAAACTTGAAACCAAAAAAAGAGAAAGCTGCCTGTCTTTGCAATACTTTGGGTTTGTGCCCATTTCCTAAGGGCACTGTGATCACTTCCCTTGTTTAGACTGGGGTGGCAGGATGGTATTTAGGTACAAACACAGAAGGCAAAGCTTTCTAGACTCAGTCTGTTGGACAAGTTTCTTTGCTTATACTTTGTGGCTGGCTTGTCACTAGGAGTAGAGTGTTTCTTGGGGAAAACTTCGGAGGTTCCTGTCAGAAGTAGTTAGTTCCCATGGTCCTCACCCATCCATCTTGGCTAAAGTTACCAGTTACACTGTTTTACAAGTTCAGTCTGTTTGTGGGTTGTCTAAACCAGACCTATGAAATAATCCACTAAAGAAAAAATAGTCCAACCTAAACACGTGTATGTTTAAATCATTGTCGTTACGGTTCTGTTGCAGAGCACGACTGTACACACGGCTGTACAAACTGCCCCAACAGTACGACTGAGGAAACAGCAGCTGTAGGACAGGGGGGAAATAAAAAGTCCAGGTGCAGGCAAGGCTGGAACCTCATCAGTGGGTTGCTGTGAAAGGATTTGCAGTATATAACTGCACTTTTGACACTCCCTAAAAATACCCACAGTAGACAATTTGCACCAAGGGACAGCTCTTCCAAAATGAAGTCACGCTGTGGGCTGCATTCTCAAATGAGCGAAAAATGGCTGCCTGTTTCTGAAAATTAACTTTTGCCATTTCTATGCTATTGCTTGTAATGCAGATTTCCATTATTCCTGGAAGTCCTAGCATTAGAATAGACCATTAAAACCAGTACTTTAAGGCACTCGGTTTGATTGCACTTACAGTAAAAAGCTACACTGGGAAATTGACTGGAATAGCTTGCAATGAGAGCCTTTTTCTGGTTATCTCAAGTGGATTAAGTTAAATTTGAAAGAGGGGCAAAGGAAACACTCTGCAGAATAAGAGTTCCCACATAGAGAGCTACTTCAGAGTAGCCACTGCACTTTAAAAGTGGCATTCTGCTTTATTTTGAAATAACTTCTAAAAGTAGATAAGACTAAGTTTCTTTCATAGCTCTGTTAATGTGAAGGATCCTTAAAGTGGGTGTGAATGTGATTAAATTTAGCACCCACATTCCATTATAACTTAGCACCCACTTTCAGGTGCGTTACACTGCTAGAATGGTGGAAAGAGGCATTCACATCAGTTCCAGGCTATTTTATTGGGAAATTATTCTGATTACAGCAGTGGTGCTCTAACAGCAAGCAGTGTAGTGGTACAATAGGTTCTTACAGTCTGTATGGTTGGGGGTTTCATGGGTTTTGCTTTGTTTTGGTTTTTTTTCCCCCAAACTGTTGATTTTTTTGGCATTAGAAGACTTTGGTTCTAGCACAGGTATTTCAAAGAGCCAGTGGGATGGAAAAATCCTTTGCACCTGCAGGTGCTTCAGATCTCTAACTGGGGATCCCTGTTCTAAAATGGTCCACGCTGTTATTACTGACTGTGTTACCATAGCAATGCGAACTGTGTTTGATATGAACATTCTTCCCTACAATTACTACAGCTGATGAGCACAGTAATTATCATAGCTTCCTAAGGTGCACTTAAAATAGCAGAGGCAAGGGAATGCATTCTTGGAATATATGGTACATTCTTTGCAGGCTGTCCTGAAAAATCTCTCTCAGTGGGAAAGTTCAGCTTGTCTTCTGTGGTTATAGAGGAGCTATTTAAGATTTTTCAGGAAAAAGGTTATACTGGGACAAGACACATCAATAAGCATAGAAAATATCCAGTTACTGTAACACAGCATGATTCATATTATCATTGCTTAAATCATCTTACTCTTACTAGCTCTACGTACCCCCAGACATGACAGAGCAGGCCCAGGAGCAACATAAACTGGTGTCACACAGTGGAAAGACTTAACTAGGAGGTTTTCAATATTGGAAAAATTAGTACCTGTGGTATGCTACCAATCAACCATCTTGCAGCTTCACAGGTGAGAAGCTGCTAAAATAGAATTCAGGCAATTTTTTCACAGCAGAATGGCAAAACCAAGTAAAAAATCCTCTCAAAGAAAACCTGAAAACCTTTGTAGACCAATATTTATACCAGTGAAGAGTGTGTTTTCAGGATTTTAAAGCTTCACAAAATCACTGGGACTAATCTTTTGCAGTCACTAATTTTTGTCTTAATATATATATTTAAATATAAATTCTCTATCTGTGATAATGCCTGATTCATTGAAAAGAGGATTTAAGATACAACTTTGTTATATCTACTTTTCTTTTTTTTTTTTTTTATTTTATCATTTTATGTGATGGTGTGCTCTAATAGGGTATGCTGTACTGCTAGGAAGCTGCTTATCCTATCATCTTAACCTATGGAATGGATTACCTTCGGTAATGAGTATCTCCATTATCAGGACTGCAAAACTCTCCATTTGCTGTTTTTCCTTTCCAGGATTGATACAGTAGTGCGTACAATAGTCACAAAACTCTTCAGCCACAAAGGTATGGATTAAAAGGGTAATAAAGAGGTAATGAGATATCAGGGGTATTGACATACCAGCTACCAACACTCCATGGAAGTGTATTGAGATATGAGTTATCTATCTTGGTATAAAATGCTGGATGAGAAAACATAGAGGTGATCCCCTCACTTGTATTACATTTTCATGAAATATAATTAGAAAATGTGTTAGATTTATAAATTTGTATTTTCTTTCTAGATCTTAATAGATACAGTCATTAAATACTAGCCATTCAGTGTGACAGGCAAACAATTCTCTCACCACAACATCTTTAGGATTCTGGTATCTTTTAAAATATCCTGGTGTGTACATAATCTTACCATGTGTTACAGCACAGACATCATTCTCTGGATATTCCTTTCACCTGCTTTTCCTCTGCTCTTTGAGTCACCATATGTATTATTAGAGAGACTTTCTGTAGTGTATATATATATGTATGTATATCATTGATTGTTCATCTGACTTACAGAAGGGACTTTAATAATTTATGCAGCTGAGTAATTATTTTCCATTTGTACATTTTGGCTTCATATCTTCTGTTTTTGTTTGGGATACTCTATATTCACCTCAGATTCCCTGCTCTGGGAATCTCTTATCCACACAGAATGTAGATTTTTAGCAAAATCTTCTGTCATATTTATGAGATTATCGATTATATTTTTCCTGCTGCTTTCTTAATTTCCTGGTCATTGGCAGTGCCTAAATGCCAAGATGCTTTGAGCTCAGTTGTGTGTGCTAATATTCTTCTTGTTACATAGGTAACAACACATACCTGGATGCAGAATTTCCATGAAACACGACACATATCTGATTTTTGACTTCCAGAAAATATCAGCATGTTGGCTGTTTTATTCAGAGTGGCTGAGCTGTGTAAAAAAGCCTATTCCAATGAGCTGGGCATTTTTTTTGCTTGCTTGTTTGTTTATTTTATCATTCTCCAAGTTTTCTAATATTAAAATCTTTTCAGAGACAGTGTTGGAAATGTTAGTTTGTCTATGAAAACTTTCACATGTGCAGAGTGTGGAGGAAGCACTGCACCGTGGATCTAAGAAGAGAGTTATGACAGTTGCGGAGTTTTCACTCTGACTGCCGAAGCAGGCATCCATGGTTATATGTACTGTACAAACTAACCTGACCTTATCTTCGATGGCACTTGTCATGAGGCTCCTGTGATGAAATGGCCTCAGTGACACCTTCAGAAAGAGCAGACAGTAGTATCATGTCACTAACAGTGCTTAAAGTACATGTCTTCGTAGGCTTCAACAGGCTTACTGCCTGTGTTATAGTGAAAGATTGTCCTCACTGCGAGTTCTTCTGTCAAACTCCTTTACCTTTCATCAAACCTCTATGTCCTTTTTCGTTCCACTATTTAGAGACTTAGGGTACTTTAATCATTTACCCATATGAACTTGTACCACACAATGGAGCCAAAGTGTGATGTTCACCAGCATCTCTCAGGCCCATTATTTTTCATCAGCCTGCCTGACATTGGTTTCAGAAATCTAATAAATAAGTAAGTACAGCAATGTCCATTGAACTACATCATGCCTTCATCATATTCCTCTAAATCTTCCTCCAAATTATTATTTTTTAAAAATCCCTAGGTAAAAAGCAGTTTTTAATATAAATTTCCTTACGGTCATTGGTTTGAGCAAAAGGTTGAAAACCATCATTTGGTTTCGACTGTAGCACAGCCAAATCCCCTTTGGATCTGGTTAGGCTGAAATGAAATGAAAGGTTGGGGAATACATGGCTGAAGGAATTCCAAAACTTTACAGAACTGGTGAATGTCACCGGTGATCTGGCCCATGGAAAGGGCTCTTTCAGACACCATTCCTCAGTACAGATTCCAAAAATCCTGTTTTTCAGACAGGACAAAACTGACCATAGTTTATCAAGAAATCTTTGAATATTGCATGTAAGTCAAACTGTAAACCCCAGAATTTCAGCCACACGGTGTCCAGAGTGGCTGTGGGAGGGCTACACTGAACCCCAGGTCTACCTACATCCCACCACAGGTGTTGCTGGCTGCTGGTCTTACAGTGCTCCCCCAGCATCTCCTTAGCAAAAGTGAATATATTCCTTTTCCTAACTTATGCTCTGCATGTCATTGTATGCAGCCTGTTTAAACACATTCCTTAAGACAATTTTGAAAGCTTCTCTGCCTAATTATTTCAAATAAGCTGCAGTTATACTTATGAGTGAAGGGGTAAGTTATAGTATGCAGCATCCATTGATGGATTCATTAAGTGTATGTAGATTCCTATTTCTCCTGCGTTTTGCTACATGAATCATGCATCAACTGTACTATCACAATCAGACTGTGTAAGGTATTATGAGATAGCACATGTCTATATATATGGTTAGGAGACGCTGATCTATGGTAATATGAAGTTATAGAATTTTTTACTGCATCCATGACATGTGCATAATTTATAGTTGCCTGGGGTAAATTTTAACACATGTCATTTATTCTTGTGATTAACTGTTATGAAAATATGTGTAGGTTACTAACTTTAGGCAGCCTTCCTTCCTTCTATTTTTCTTTCTTTTTTTTTTTTTTTTTTCCATTCATCAGCCCTTTTGTACTATGCTATTACTTGCAAGAGTGAAAGTTTTCAGCTATGGCCCCAACCAAAGTGCTGTTAGTTTTGAAATTAAAGGAAGAAGATCTTCATCAAGTGCTAAGACAGGACTGCTGTGGTGTTTTGGGAGGGGGAGGATTACACATATTCACTGAACTATGGTGCTGTGGGACATTTATCACTTTGACAGGAATAATAAAGGCAAAGGCTGAATAGCATTGACTTCAGCCTTTGTCCCTGGCTAATGAAGGGTTAATGTCAAACTTCTGGAGTACCCCACTTGTCCCTTACCCAACTCCCAACTTCTCCACACTGATACTTAAGATCAAAAATAGAAAATGTCACCCCCTATTAAAACCTGAAAGTGTTTTAAAACCTTTAAAATATGACTATGCTTTTATTTTTACATGTCATCGTATAAAAGCACTTTGGAGCATATTTACAGTTTTCTAGAATTTCTGCTAGAATGTGTCTTCTTCCACACAAAGTAGGTGACCTTACTAAGGTGCACAGAATACCTTGACAAATGGTAAAGCCAACTAAGTTGCAGTACTATGAACTGGTTTTGGTACTGACTAATTTAGAATGGCTGATCTGATATTAGATTATTTGAATAACGGTAATTGGCTGATAATAGTTAAAGAATTGTGGAAAAGAATGTGGTTGTGGTGACAGAAGCCACCTGAAACTTCACTGAAATCAGTAAGAAAAAACAGAATAACTGAACAGCACTAGTACTTGCAAAGTCTAGGTAAAGAAAGATATTGTCATCAAAACTTCGTTGAAGACTGTAGAAGTGCTTTCATTGGCTGTGAGCATATATGGATCAGGCTTGTGAAGAGTCAAATACTTATCAAACAGATCCTTCATGGTCTCTGGTAGTACATAAATGCCAAAAGTTTAGTGTTCTTCACTTTTAAAAGTGGAAGCATTCCGGTTACAACTCAGAAAACAAAGGTTGGTAACACAAAATGTAAATATGACAGGGAATTTGTCCAAGTGAGGAAGGACATTCTGTTTCATTCATGTCATTTGTCATTTATAATGACTATGTTACGTGAGAAGAAGATGACCTTTGGTATTTATTGTATTTTGAGAGCCAAACCCGTACAACACTTTTATTAACACTTGGAAACTTCATTGTTGAGCAATGTTAGTACACTCTTGGCTTTTGTGCCGTCATTGTGGCCTGTAGACAAATATTGAGGATGATTTTTTTTACTGCTTGTGACAACAAGAAAGACGCAGTTTCCCGATTTCAACATGATTTCTGCTGAAGTGATTTTAGCTTTTCTGGGTTGGATATTGGTTTAACTGAAATGAAGGTGCTTTTTTTTTTTTTCAGAAGAAAGGGAACCTACACAAATAAATAAAACAAATAGAAAATATTTATGGAAAAGAGATTCTTTGTTATTCCTTCCTACTTTGGCTATGGAACAAGGAAATAAAACTGTAACTTATACCTTAAAAATAAAGTTAGCCTAACTCACCTGGATAAAAAGAAAACAAACAAACAAAAGTTTTGAGATATCACCGTTTCTCTACAGCAGTTATATTCACTAGATAACCAGCCTTTACAATGACCTGCTAAAAAAGGCTAGATGAGAAAAACATTGAGGAATTTGGCAATCTTATCTTTTCTCCCCTTTTCTCTTTCTTATTAACCTAAATATGTGATGAAAAAGTTTAATATTATGTGTTAAAATATGTTTTCCATGCACTTGTTCTTCTACTTGAAAAAAATCAAGAATATTGTATTTTAGTTTCCTGTTTCATTTAATTGTTCCTTGGAGGACCTAGTCATGGTCATGATCTCTTTTAGACCCAGTTTTCAAAAAAATTTATAAACATACTTAGTTTACAAAACTTGAATGTCCCTTCATAGCACATTCTTCTCAACAGTAAGAATATTACATATTTGCAGGGTGGGATTTATGCTCTTAGCCAAAAGGTTAAGGAATTTAATCTATAATAATACCTTTAATATTGTGTTCGGTTTTTGCATTAAATAAATTTTAAAAATAACAGAGGGCAACTGGTTCAAACTGTCTGAATAAAAAAAATTCTTTCCTGTCTGTTATTAATTGCTTTGTAGTTAAAATTGGATGAAAATCCTAGGTCTTCTCACTCAAATTTTATGTGTGTGTGTTATTTCTAGCTTGAGTAGTGAATGTGAAGAGTAGTAGTGTGTGCAGGGTGGAAACTGACTTTATACAGACTAACAAATTAAAAGAAGACATAAGCCCAACTTTTACTTCAATTTCTAGAATTTGTTAATATCCTAAACTCAGAGGTAAAGCAAAATAGAAGATATTAGTTATTTTACAATTTAGTATACAATGACTGGTTGCTTTGTGTGCATTTAGACAAATATTTTTTCACCTATCAGTTATTTGGTGAAATATCCTACAACTTTCTTCCCTGTAGATGTATTTAACAAATCTTCAGTGTTAGATACTATATTTGCTAGAGTTTTAAATTGGTGAAATTTGTGATATTTAATAAATATTTTACCAGAAAATATTTTTGCCATTATTTACATAGGAATTTTAAGTATGCTACTGCAATGAACTATATTAATATATTTTACTTATCTCATCTCATCTCATCTCATCTCATCTCATCTCATCTCATCTCATCTCATCTCATGTCATCTCTTTCTGAAAATTCCTCTGTGTTCTAAAGTTATAAATAGCGAGGGAAAAACAGAAGCAATGACAAAACCTAACTTTAGACCAGCATGCTTGACTTTCTAGGATCCCTCTGTGGTCAGTGAAGAAAACCAGCCCAGTGCCCTCAGAGGCAATGCCTTCATGAGTCACCTAACTGTAGGCAGCCATCAGGATGTGACACCATGGTCTACTTAAATGCAGTAAAATATGGAATTATTTATCATTGTTCACTCAAAAAACCTGCATGTCTGCATACATCAATACATTTAGTTGACTCTGAGAATGCAAAAACCCAAAGAAAGATCTGTCATTACTGCTTAGGAGAATCTATCTTTCTCAGTTAAACTCTAATGAATAGATAAGCTCTGAAGAAAGACAACAAAAAATGCTGGCTAGTTACCTAGTATTCTTCTTGGTTTCTTTTTCTTAACTACTATCAGAGGCTGCTTCTCATCTTACATGGAGAGAAATGTGCAGTGAGAGGTGTAGTGGATCCAGATGCTGAATCTGGAGACACCCAGATGTATCTGTGTGTGGAGGAAAGACTGATAATAGCTGAATGAAACTATGAAATGAGTAGCACAAGAGGAGAAACTGGTTAGACATGCAGAAGACAAGGAATAGCAAAAAGGTAGACACACGTACAACGTAACGGAGGAAAATAAAATAAAATTAAATTAAGTCAAACCACAAGAAGCCTTTTCTATTCATATACATATAAATATACAAATAAATAACTGGATGTAAAATAAATGAACATATATATGTATATATTTCACATACGCAGAAAGAAAGAGGGAAGACACAAAAAGGTTATAGATGAACAGTCTCTCTTAATCACATTCTTTTTATGTGAAGATCTGTCTTAGAAGCCAAAATTATCTAATCAAAATCATCTACTGTTTCCCACACAGTTGTGCATATCAGTCTTACGAATCTCCCAAATACACTGCTTTTTAGAGATTTTCCTCAATCTGAGATTTCTTGTTGCCTGTGTGGAAATTCATACTTACTGATGTCTACTTTCTTCTCATCTATCTATTAAAATTTAAATTCTGAAGGTTATTTGCTTCCACACCATCTTCACAAACTGGTAGTGGTTTGCTCTACATTGTCCCTTCCCTGACAAATGGGGGATTGAGGTTATCCAGGAAAGGTGTAGAGCAGTTGCCCTCTGAAGCTTCTTGAGATGCACACAGTGTGTGCCCAGATAGCTGTGTGCCACTGGTGATATTTAAGCATGCTGCATAGAATTCTTCAAGGCATTTACATGCTTCATAGAATAAGTCAAGGAATTTAGTAAGGAACAGAAAGGTTTATTTTATGCAGACTTATTCTAAAAGTCCTCAGAAGTTATTGTTTTAAGTAATTAGGAGAAGGTATTAGACTGTTGCAGTTAAAAACTTTTTCCTACTGATTAAAGACAGAAAAATTGTCTGGGCTTAATGTATCAAATCAAATACGTTAAGGTGACATTAGCCAGTTGTGACGGAACAGAACCAGCCATGTGGAGCAAGCCAGCTGGTGCTGGTGGCATGACTTCCACACCATGTGCCTTTCAGGAACACTCCCTGAAACTCTTCTCCACTCATGCTCTGTCTTTAGAATGGTCATGAGAGCTCCAAGGGTCAGATGGGCATCCCTGAACCATCTTGTCTGGGTTTGTTGTCCTCCACAGGGAAGCCAGTTCTCACACTCGGAATGCTTCATGTGGTGAACCTAAGTTCAACGAGAGACAATCAGGAAATGAACTTCCACACTGAGTATCTGATCTTCACTAAAATGCCACCTTTGGTACACTTTAGGTAGGTAAAAAAATTTATTATTGTTATAAATGGTGGTTTTCTTATATGCACTCAGGTTCATGTGAGAGATGCAAAGAGAGATTATATTCCTTTGAGAACACAGTGTAAGATTGCTTGGATAACTACCAATTTCACCTGGACTTTGGTTTAATGGCTTCAACTTCCAAAATATCTTCCCAAAGCTAAGACTTTACTTAGCTTGACTCCCAGCTCAGTAAAGTATTTCTTCTCTATGCTGTAGGTGAATTGTGAGAAACTGGAGACGTGTTGTGTCTTACAGTGTAGCAAATTAATAACTCTTATTGAATTATAATGTTCTGGGATTTGTGGAATTACTTTTGAGCATTCTTGAAAGTTTATAATATATGTCTCCTCTCTGTTTTGAATTTTGGGCATTTTTGACATAGTTTTCTGTTTTGGAGCTTTATAGCAAAAGCAGCGTAATCTTAGAAAAGTGGTTCAAAAGAGGTCGATGTTAACTTTTTCATTTCATGTGGATTCATATCCCCCAAGTTAGCTTTGAGTACTGAGTTCAAACAAACAAAAAATTCAAAGGAAAGCTCCACCCATATAATTCAATTTTTTATGGGGAACTTTTTTGCCCTTTGAGTCATAACCAGAATAATAATGAGTAACAACTGGTTTCCAGCCAAACTGTGAATGACACGTTTTTGCTAAAACTTAGACCTGCACTCTCTGGGAAAGCTATATATCTTGGTGACAGTTTTGGTAGAACAGGTTTAAATTTCAAACTTCCTCTGCAAGATTGATGTAAATAAATTTATTTTTCTTTTTTTTCTTTTTCTTTTTTTTAGCTGCAACCTGTATTTAATTGGGATGTCGTGCTTTGCATATTTTTGTAACTTTATTTATTTTTAACAGGAAAGATTATTTATTCCTTTTTTCTCCTATGATACTGTTCTGTGTGGTATGACTTCATCCTCAGGTTAAGAATACTGAGTATGGCTTCTTTCACAGCCTACTGCCAAAGGAAATATTTACAAGTGCAACTGGGGGAAGAGAGACTCTATGACTGCTAGAAATTTATTGCCAGCTACATAAATGTCATGGTTCTTAGTGGTGCCATGTCTAATTTAGACCAAATGTAAACCTTTGTATAGACAGTGCTATGACATCCCAGTTAAATCTGCAGAAAGACTAGTTACTTGGATAGAAACATATGATCTCGTTCTAAGATCTAAGTGTTAGTACTAATTTACCAAATTTCTTTAGGGAAGAGTTAGAAGTTAGGCATCCTTCTGTGAGTGCCTCATCCATACCCCGTATTTTTGTCTCCTTTGGTTTCAAGAACATTTTCAACAAATTTATCCCATGTGTATACTTAACCTTTTTGGGATCTTTTTTGCATTTCCATGGGAAGCAAATTTGCCATTTTTTTCCCTTAACTTCAGTTATCAGAAATCTAAGTTTTACGAAACCTTTTTTTCTTTTGCTCCACTATTTGTGCTGTTTGATTTTTTCCTTACATTTTCTCACCTGTTTTAGCATTTAGATTTTAATTAGTTAAGATCACTGATTTCTTCTTCTGTATTGTTTCATTCATGTACTAAATAATTTCTGAACTGTTTACCAAGTTACTGTCTCTACAAAAGTCAGCCTTTAGTTTGCAGTAATTTAGTGAACAGAGACTTTGGTTCCATCTTATGATGATACAAAAATGTAAAATTGTACAAAGAAACAGATTTCTAAATTAATGTGATGATACTTAATAAAAATAATGAGTGTATATATTGTGAAGTGATAAAGTATAATTATAAATAGCAATTGCTTCCACTAAATAGAGAATGAAGCCTTGATTTCACATCATGCTTTATGCACAGAGACTACAAACACCATCCAGAGGCACCTGGACAGGCTGCAGAGGTGGGCCTGTGCCAGCCTCATGAATTTCAACCAGGCCAAGTGCAAGGTCCTGCACATGAGTCGGGGAAATCCCAAGCATAAGTACAGGCTGGGCAGAGAATGGATTGAGAGCAGCCCTGAGGAGAAGCACTTGGGGGTACTGAGCTGGCAGTGTGCGCTGGCAGCCCAGAAAGCCAACTGTATGCTGGGCTTTATCCAGAGAAGCGTGACCAGCAGGTCAAGGGAAGGGATTCTCCCCCTCTACTCTGCTCTTATGAGATCCCACCTGGAGTACTACATCCAGCTCTGGGGCCCCCAGCATAAGAAGGATATTGACCGGTTGGAGCGAGTCCAGAGGAGGCCACGAAGATGCCCAGAGGGCTGGAGCACCTCTCCTGTCTGGACAGGCTGAGAGAATTGGGCTTGTTCAGCCTGGAGAAGTGAAGGCTCCAGGGAGACCTTATAGCATCTTCTAGTACCTAAAGGGGGCCTACAGGAAAGCTGGAGGGGGACTTTTTACAAGGGCCTGTGGTGACAGGACAAAGGGTAACAGATATAAATTGAAGGAGGCTAGATTTAGATTGGATATCAGGAAAAAATTCTTCATGGACTGAGTGGTGAAGCACTGGCACAAGTTGCCGAGAGAAGCTGTGGGTGCCCCGTCCTTGGCTGTCTTCAAGGCCAGGCTGGATGAAGCTTTGAGCAACCTGGTCTAGTGGAGGGTGTCCCTGCCCATGGCAGGGGGGTTGGAACTGGATGAGCTTTAAGGTCCCTTTCAACCTAAACCTTTCTATGACGTAGAGCACAGTAGTCCACCTTTCTTGTCACAATAGGCTTCCTAAACTCCAGTGGACGCTTCTGAAGACCATGATGACATTCTTTTTCCTCATGACTGGATGTGCCACATATGGTAACACTGAGCTTACTTTGATGTACTGCCCCATACACGTACCAACATTTATGTGAAGGCAGTTTTTGTCTTCTCCCTGTTTGCTCAGCTTCTGGAAAAAAGAGGAGCCAGAGGTAACATGTTGTTACTAGAACAGTAGTTGGAGTTTGTTCCTGACCACTTTCTTTTCTCAACAGCATTTTTAATCACTCAAAAGAAGGTGGCAGTATGCTAAATTTGTTAGTCTGGAGATAGCAGCTTGTATTCAGTCACCATTTTTCTTTGGTTCATTGGTCCATTTGATCATTTTGGTCAATTACAACTGTTAAACGTCATGTGAGAGCAATATTTGCAATTTGGTTGTGTGATGGAATAGATCCTGTACTTTCCCAAGATAAAATGGTATTAGAAAGCAAACTGCCAGAGCCAGAACACTACATCTGAATCTTGCTCCTGGCTGGTGTCTGATGAGCCTTCAGGAGAGAGAGTAGATAGATGGAAGCACTGTAGCTGAAATGAATTGTCATACTCAGAGACAGGTTGTGTACTCCTGCTTTTGTATGTCTTTGTAGTGAACAGAAGAGTATGATATCCATGCGGGGTTTAATTTAGTTAGTAACAATAAAAAATACGAACTTAAGCAGGAGGGAAATATATATACATGTTTTCTTATAGTCCTTGGCGTTTCTACATAGACTTTTCTGAAACTAATGTAGTCTCATCTTTATTGCTGTTGCTATCTGTACTAACCAGATTAAAATTAGTACAGCTATGACCCCTGGTATTGCAAAAGCATCTTGGTTTGCAGTGTAGTCAAGCCCTAAGCCCTCAAAGGGGCAAAAAATTAGATAACTGAATTTTTGCAAAGAACCATTTTACTAACTTGAAGGATTGTACCTGAGTTTGCCTTTGTTTTGTTTTGTTTTTGTTTTTGGTTTTTTTTTTTTAATTTTATTTTAATCTTCCAGAATATGTACAAATCCCAAAATAAGGAATTACTCCTTGCTTTCCAGAAAGTATCTTCTTCTCTGCTCCTCCCCCATCTCCCTTTTTTTTTTTTTGGTACTTCATTCTTATCACTGGAACTAAAAGTCCAGAGGAAATATTGTTCTTGAGTTGATATAATAAATTAACAGATTTCTCATCAGTGCTGTGTACAGATGTTGAGTGGATATTTCCAGCCTATGTGTAAAAAAACCTGTTAGAAATCTTGCATGAGGGATTATAATACCCCTTTGGTTTCTGCTCTCTGTGTGAGATTTGAGTAACCCTTAAAATGTGTCAGATTGGAAAGTTCTGGTGGAATAATGATTGAATATATTGTTTCATTGTCACTGAGAGCCTAGATCAAATTCATAGAAGTCAAGAGAAACTCCACATTTGCACAAATTTTAATTCTCAAAAAATAACTACTCAGCAGCAGAGACAAGTGCTTATAGAACAATTCAGTATTTTGACACACTCTGTAATATTGTCAGCCTTTTTTGCTGTTTTCTTATTAAGTAATTCACTTAATTCACTTAAATATAATAAAAGCAACTCATGTTGAAAATTAGTACAATATATTTTCACTCTTTTTCTGTCCTGTTCCTTAGCAGGTTTAAAAAGTTAACTATAAATAAATTAATATTTTGAATTAAACATTGTTTATTGAAGAGTTTTAATAATTCAATGTGTTAATACAATTATGCCTTATATATTAGGCATAAAATCAAAAAAGACACGAATGTGTTGTGGTTTAAATGCAGTCAGCAAATAAGCACCACACAGCCACTTTCTCACCTCCCCCAGTGGGATGGGGGACAGAATCAGAGGAAAAAGGTAAGAAAACTCATGGGTTGAGATAAGAAGATTTTAATAATTAAAAATAAATAATTATACTACTACTACTGATGATAACAATATGTAATGACAAGGAAAACAACAACAAAACAAAAAAACCAAAACAAACAAAAAAGAGATACACACAAAACCCAGGGAAAAAAAATGTTCCAGGTAAAAAAAAAAAAGGTTATACAACTGCTCGCCACCCAGCAACCAATGCCCAACCAGTCCTCAAGCAGTGATTCCCTGCCCCCGGCCACCTCCCTCCAGCTGCTATACTGAACTTGATATTATATGTCATGAAATATCCCTTTGGTCAGTTTGGGCCAGCTGTTCTGGCTGTGTCTCTTCTCAGTTTGTTGTAGAGAAGAAACTGGGGTCACAGGGGCAGTATGAGTAACTGAAGAAGTCCTTGAATTAATGTAAACATTGCTTGGCAACAATTAAAACATCAGTATTATCAACATTGTTCTCAGCACAAATTCAAAACGTAGCCCCATACTAAGTACTATGAAGAAAATTAACTCTATCCCAGCCAAAATCAACACGTTTCATAAGAGTCCCTAAAAGTGCAGTGTTATAGACTAGTATTAGACCAAAAATTAGATAGAAAATTGAATTTAAAATCAAAATGTCCAAACTGGGAATTTTATTCTCTTTAAAGACAGTAAAATTTATTTACTCAATTTGTCACTCTTTTCTGATGTATTTTCTCTACAATTATCAATTATTATCTATTTTTTCTGACACTTTATATATTTTTCTACCTTTTTGTTTAAGTTACTTCATTATGTATTACGGAGAACACAAGAGAAACCCTATAAAGTTGCTCAATATTTTTTTTCATTTGCTTATAAGATTGCCGAACTTTTAACTGTTTGAGCTGAAATGTTCCCTCCTGTGTAATTTCACTGGTGAGTGAAGGGGAAGAAGTTTCAATGAAATGCAGTTTGTCTGGACTTTTTTTGAGGACAGGAAAACTGTTTAATTGCCAATGTCAGAACTGCTGGTAAATATTGCACTGAGTTTTCTTATATTGTCTGTCCATCAACAAATACAGTGAGGTCATTCTGATGGCAGGAATGCACTTGTTGACACATATGTGACTATTTGGTCAAACTGTGAGCTTTCTTAAAACTCAGAGATTTGCAAAAGATATTTTTGGTGTAGAGAAACTATATCTGAAGATTTCATTTGCATTGGGCATGCTTAAGTCCAAAACTGGAAGGTTTGAGCACAATTTCCCTTAGAGTTGCCACCCTCATCTGTCAGGGAATATTGTCATACTAGGTACCGAGAAATGGCGATGAACTTGTCTTTTGTTTTCTCTATCGCTGCCTAGAAAAGGAAGATGTGCCAATGTGTAGAATGAATAGTGGTGAAGAGTTGCAGGAGGGGTAGAAATTACAAGGAGATTAGGGCAAGGAGTTTGGTGAAGGCTAGATGAAGATAAATGATTGCCCAATTAAGCTGTGGATGCCCCACCCCTGGAAGTGTTCAAGGCCAGGCTGGATGAGGCTTTGAGCAACCTGGTCTAGTGGAGAGTGTCCCTGCCCATGGCAGGGGGGTTGGAACTGGATGATCTTTAAGGTCTCTTCCAACCCAAACCGTTCTATGATTCTGTGATTTACTTAAAGACAACTTGGACTCTAACAATAACATTGCTGCTCTTCTCAGTTCTCCTGTCTCTGAGACATGGAAATAATAATGTCAGTAAGTCTCACACAGATGCTGTCAAGAGTTTTTCATGATCGTCTCCAGTATATTCAGGTATTAGTCTGATAGCAGTACAAAAAACTTCACAAGGAAATAGACAATGGTGTATTCAGAGGTGAATGAGGTACAGTAAATACAGGGCTCCATACTGAGTGGTGGAAACCGCAAAGAATCAACTTCAGTATTCAAAGTATCTTTCCATCGTAACTACTAAATAAGTAGATGCCCTATGGAAAAATAATTGAATTATGATATTAACAAAAAACCAAAACAAAACAACCCCAAAAAACTCCAACTTTAGAAATGGTCAGATACTTATGAAGTCCTGATTCATAAACTCTCCTCAAATCTCATCAACAAAGTGAAATGAGCATTCACAAATTAGTAAGATAAGAATATGCTCTGAGGCTTCTATTTATCATTGTCAAATGCCTCTGTAACTTACCTTTCACATGCTCTCTTGGGCACAAATTCAGTACGTGTGTTACAATGTCTGATGCCATTGTATAAGGTTTTACAACTCTTCCTCATCTGCAGACAGACAGGTTTTTTTTTAACACACCCCTTAATCCACATATATGTTTAGATCACAATAGAATATGTGGGGCCCTTTTAGAGTTAAATGGTGCTTTATCACTTCAGTATGTAAATTAGAAAAGTTTACTATTTTAATTGCAGAAATGTGTATCACTGACAAAAGAAAGAGAACCTAATGTACTTTATATGTCCTCTTTTGACTGATTTCCCTTTAATTTGTAGCACATTTATTTACTCTAGTTTGCATGCTTAGATGTGTCCTCATTTGACTTTTGGCTCAGACAAATAACTCCAGAAATGAAGGATATGCCTGCTGAGATCACTTCCTGCTGAAGTCTGGTTTCTTGGCTGGGAAACTGGCTTCTCTTGTTCCTGCTGGAAAGTATTTACAATGGGGATGTTGTAGTATAGTGGCAAAGTTATTCCAGGACATGTTCACAAGTATAAATAGACATATGAATAAAAGTATGTTAAAGAATCAGAGAAGGCAATGAAATCAAAACCTACTCATAGTAATTCTCAATCTAGGTTTTGAACTGCATTGTTAGGATTCCTACAGGGTAACTCATCACTAAAGGATGTTGATATTCCAGCCAGGAAATGGCCATCATCTATTTCTGTTCATGAAGTGATTTTTGTGAATACCTAATGATCTAAATACCTTGAAAAGTTAGGTATTTAAAACAGAACCACTGCACTGCATTATTCTTATGAAACCTAACATTTATGTCAAAATTCTTCTGAGTGTCCTTAATATAGGCAGCATCACTGTCTCATGTTTTTACTCTTGTGCTGCTGGCCGCAGTACTGGTGTTGACTGCAATAGTGCTAAACACAAACGCAGGAAACGCGGCGTCTGCAAGGTGTGCCTGTTCTGTGGAGCAGGGCCTGGAGGCACGGTCACAGAAGTGAGGAGATGGGAAGAGCTGGGAAGAGCACTGGTGCTTGTCTGCATCACTGGCCTGTTTATTCCTTACCTCAGGGCTGTTGTGAACTGTTCTGTGCGGTCTTTGCTGAAGGAGAAACAAGCAGTTGTTTCAAGAGCTGAACCTGCGATCACTCACTACTTGCTATCATCAGGTATTTCCATTGCTCAAGACAAAATTGTTACTAACTACCCTGTTTGTAAAGGAAAATACAGAAGTTTTCTTTTTGTAAAAGATGCACACGAAGGAGGCAGAAAATTTCATGAATGTGTCAGTTAATTCAAAGTTGAAAGAAGTAAACTGTTGGTACAAAAAGATTACTTCCCATGACATGGAGGTCTAAGGTCATGAGTCTCTTAATGGAAAGAAGCAAAGAACAAAGAAGACAACTCTAAGAATTAGGAAATTAATCTCTATAATAGTCAAAGGGACTGAGAAAAGATTAAGAAAAAAAGGAAAAATGTTAAACTATAGCTCAAGCATTGGGTAACAGTCACAGAATCACAAAATTACTAATGTTGTCAGAGGCCTCTGGAGGTCACCTAGTCCAACCTCCCTGCTCAAGTCAGATCATCTAGACCCAGTTGCCCAGGACCATGTCCAGATGGCTTTTGAATATTTCCAAGGATGGAGATTCCACAGTGTGTCTGGGCAACCTGTGCTAGAGACCATCCTCACAGTAAAAGTGTGGGGGTTTTTTATATCAGACAGAATTTCTTGTGGTTCAGTTTGTGGCTTTTGTCCTGTCACTGGTCTCCACTGAGAAGAGCCTGGATCTGTCTTCTTTACACCCTCTCTTCAGAAATTTAGACATATGGATAACATCTCCCCGTTCTTTCTCTGCTCCAGACTGAAGTTTCACCATTCTCAGCCTTTCCTTGAGTAAAAGATGCCCCGGTTCCATAACCATCTTGATGGCCCTTCACTGGACTCTCTCCAGCATGTCTATGTGTCTTTTGTACTGGGCAACCCAGAGCTGGACACAATACTCCAGATGTGGTCATACCAGTGCTGGAAGGGGAAGGTTCACAGCCCTAAGCCTGCTGGCAACATTCCTTCTAATTGCAATCCAGGATACCGTTGGCTGCGTTTGCCTCAATGGGTCCATCTCTAGAGCAGGGACTGAGGTAAGGCTCACCTCTACTTTCTTTGTGAAGACAGACGTGACATTTCCAGTTCTTGGGAACCTCCTCCATTCACTGTAACTGAAATTTCAAAGAGGATCAAGACTGGCCTTGCAATGACATGGGCCAGCCCCCGCAACATTCATGGGTGCATCCTTGGTCTTGTGTCTGTTGAGTTTCTTTAAATATTTTCTAATCTGATCCTCCTCTACTGGAGGTGAGTTTTCTTGCTTCAGGCAGTCTCACTGGTCTCAGAGGCCTGGGAGTCCTGAAAGACAGTCTTACTATAAAGACTGAGGTGAAGAAGACATTGAGTACCTTGGCTTTTTCTGTGTCCTTTGTCACAAGTTTTCCTGCTCCATTCAGCAGCAGGTTTACATTTTCCTGTGACTTCAGTTTACTGATGATGAACCTGTAGAAGTTCTTCTTGTTGCCTGTCATGTCCCTCGCCAGATGGGCTTCAATTCCAGGTGGTCTTTGGCTTTACCAACCCCATCTCTGCATATTTGAATAGTATCTCTGTGTTCTTCTTCTGTCACCTGTCTCAGATTCTACCTCTTCCATGCTTCCTTCTATGTCACACAACTGTAGCACCAAAGTGTGTCCATGGGTTCAGAAATATGTAAAATAGAAAAACAATAACAAGGTGAAAAAGGTAAGGAAAAAAGGTAGAAATGCCTTCATACAAATGATAGCTTTATCTTCTTGTTTCTACAGTACTTCTTCTGATAGCTTTTGAATTGCAAATGATTAGAAGATCACATAACCTTTAGGCTGAATGGCTTGTGCAGTTCTACACATCTGACATAGCTGCTTTACTCAGAGAAGTACTGTACACACCAGTGTCATTAGCTGCAGTTGTCAAAAGGGGAATGGAAGGACATCACCCTGAAGACTTTTGGGTCTTGGGTTCCTCAGTCATCATCTTACAGTGTATGAAGCATGCTTGGTTTGATGTCATAGCATGTTTAGTCATTTTGGTAGTAGTTACTTGCACACAGTAATGTGTGTAAGTGTATATTTAACATGTATGCATGTGACATATAGAAATACCTTATTTCTCTACAGACAGAGTTTCGAAAGTAGTTCAGTGGTATAAGTGCCATTCATTTTCACCGGTCTTTATACACTTAAGTGCCTTGGCCTGGCTTGAATATCTACTTAATAATGTGTGTAAAACAAATCTAGTGAGAATGAGACCTTGGCAGAGTGATGAATTCAACCCTCTCCTTTCAAGCAGTCTCCAGTCCTGTCTCAGAAAACTTAGTTTCCGGCTTTTGCAGCTCGCGATGGTCTGTAAAACTTGGTGTATTCATGTAACGTGCAAAGAAGATACCTAAAACTTTAGAAAAGATGATACTTCTTACTGACTGTTACATCTCTTTATACAAAGCAGTGTTCATTCCAGCCCTTTTCTCTCAAATTTTGGAGCTGTAGAGTAATACCCTTTTGGTATAGTTCTCAGTCATGTTTAGTATTAAGCAAATCAGCAAAGCAATATCTGAATATGTCTCAAATCAATCCCCTGCCCATCAGCCATGATACCTGAGAATCCATAAGATTACATTTGTAAGTAGTTTAATATGAATATTATTTTCTATGTAATTTATCAGCCCTTGCTTTCACTGTTATGGAAGTTTAATTAGGGGTATGCCGCTACTTCTGCAAGTCTCAGGTTAAAAATAGAACCTTATGCAATGTGTAGACCATTTTAGCCTTTGATAGGAAGAACTGTGTAGTTAAGTCTAATGACACCTGTTTTCTGTAGCTGATATTCTGTTGGCATATTTACTTATTACCCATTGGAAAAATGGCAGTACTTCAGGGTGAACTTCTCTTCTTAACCCTTTGAAACATAACTGTTACATTTAGAGGTATTCTTATTACCACAGTTATTTCATGTTTTGTTGCTTCTCCTGATATCTCATATATATCTACTTTTTATAATACTCTGATAATTGTCAGGAAATGTAACAATCCAATGAAAACAAATAATGACCATTTTTGATCAAAGATAAATTTTCCCTACTTTTTTTTTTTTTAATTGAATGCTCTACATTTTTGAAGAAAGATAAATAGCAAAATCATAGAGAAAATGTTGATTCTTCAAAAAGATTCCATTAAGTATATTCATAAAAATTAATAAAATTATTTCTCTTTATGAATGATTGTGTTTATAATCCACTGGCATCTAATGTATACAAGAATGTGCAAATAAATATGTAGTTCCAGCTCATATTACGGTTAATATCACCATTGTCATGTTTTGCTCAGAAACAGGCTCAAAGTCACTCTGACTTACTCCTCCTTCTGAGTTAACTGGAGTCTTGGGTAGCCTGGTCATTTCTCAAACATGATGAGATTGCCAACTTCTGTATTTACACTAGCGACAGTTCATGCTTGTCTCCCCACGCCTTTGGTGTATTACCTTCCTGTCATACACAGGCATAGTTTTAATGCCCCAATGTGAGGCTTGACACAAAATGAGGTGCTCCAGCCAGTGTCCTCCCTTAGATAACACTTTACCAGCTGGTGCTCATCTTGAGTCCCCACTTTGTACCTCAATAACTTGTATTTACTGGACAGCAGGACCGACTGTTGATGGTTGTTGCTAAAATGCTAGCATTAAATCATGAGAAAGGAGATAAAACCACTGTTTACTTCCACATTTATGTCGTGGAAAAAAGGGACAGGTGTTGCCAGTCCCTCATGAAGCGTATTGAGTTTAATACTTAAACTGTTATTTCTGTGCAACGAAAAATTCTGTATATGGAGTGAAAGCTCAGTATCAGTAATGAAAGTACTGTGCAGTACTGCAGGGAGAACTTGCCCTTTATGTAGGTATTCAGCATTAAGAAACATTTGTTCACAAGAACAAGAAGACCCGGTGGAAAGGCATATTTTCAACTGGCATATTTTCAACTACTTCTGATGTATTAAACTGACCTTTAGAAATACACGTCTGGGCTGGCACTAGAGCTACTGTTTCTATTTTTTTACGGTGTGTGTATATATGAAGAAAACAGTAGGCAGGGTTACCGAGCTATTGTTTGTGCCCAAGCAGGTGCCTGCAGCAGGTACACTCTGCGTGCACACCAGTGAATGATGGCTCCTCTGTTACACTCTCTTCCCGGATGCAGAACAGGGTGCTGAACTGTGCAATCAACACTGGCGAGGTGTTTGAGGCAAGGAACACTGTGATCTTTCTTAAGGCAACTCCGGCCTTTTAATGATCTAAAAGGTTATATTGAATTATAACAATATCTATAGACAGACCACTGAGGGGAGGATGGGGGGGGGGGGGGGGGGGGGGCGCGGGGGAAGGAAGACTCTGAGGTTTTTATTCAAGATAAACATTCCAGATGATTTTTATTTTAAAGACCAGTGCAGATGGGAAAATTCTAATAAGAGTATGGTGTTTTGTTACCTGAAATAAGAGTTTATATGCATACAGGACTTACAACTTATATCCAGTTGTCTTATAAGCATTTGTTATATTAGAAACAAATCAACTTAGGGACATAGATCTTAAAGGTCCTATTTTTAGCACTTAGAATCAGGACCATCTTTCCAGAGGAACTCAGATCATGTTCATAAGCTGGAGTGATTCATTTTTTGGGGAAAGTTCAGCGTATGAACTGATTGATGTGTTGAAAATCGTCACCTGGAAAATCTTTGAAAAGCTTGAAAAATACTGTTTTGGAGCAGCTAGAAGCTGAGACCTAAGGTCTTTTGAAGGTTTGACCCTGTGTAACTTGTCAAAGGAGAGAAATCCAACTGTGTTTCCAAAACTTGTTTTATAATATGAGCAATAGAAAAATTTCAGATACAAAGCCCTGATTCATCTTGCTTAATTTTAGCCACCTGAATGAGATATTTAAATTAAAACTAATATTGTCATCATCTCTCTCTATAGACAGTACTGAGTGAGAGAAAAACACTTCAGAGTTATTAACTTCCCACAGGGAAAACATACTCTCTGTAGGTACATTTTTATCTAAATTTCACTCAAATTCGGATACAGGATTCCTTCTCTCTACTTTCTTCTTCATTGGCTAAGTTCTCTTTTTTTATTCCGCAGATGGACCTCTGACATTTTTGTTCCATCAAATATTTGATGCGAAAGAAACAATCCTGTGTCTGAAGCACTGTAGATCTATTGACAAGAGGATCAGGTGTAGTGTCTTGCTGCAGGAACAGAACTATTGCCAGAGAGTACAAACGAAGAAAGAGCAGAAAGCCCCTACATACCTATTTGCTTGGTATCTCCTAAATAGATATGTACAATGAATACTTGAGATTAGAACAAATATTCAGATGAGACCACCAAGTTTTCAACCAAATTTAATTAAATGTTCAGCCATGAAGCCAAAAATTCATTTGGTCTTTTGAACTGCAAAGTGTTGTTTATAAATGTATTATCTGCAGTATAGCTAAGATTTGTATGTTATTTTTTCTGTGCCATAAAAGTATAATTGCATTTGTTGGAACTAGCAGTAGTTGGCAGGTATACAAAAATGTTGTTAGTTAAGAGATGTTTGAAGGTTGCTCATGGTTACCTGTTTCCTCAGTTATGTGAAAGAGTGAGGAGAAAGAACCTCAACTGATGCAAAAAACCCTTTCAATTAATTTGGTGAGATTGAGCAGTTAACAGGGAGAGATAAAAAAAAAAAAAAAGATTAGTATAAGAAGCAACGCAAGTATTGCATGTTTGGAATGGAGCAACAGATGCGTTCAGGATAAGTATAGGTATAAATCTTTTGCAATGGTTACTAAGTCTGTAACAACCACAAAGAAAAAAGAATCTCTGAGCTCTAATTTGGCAACCAGAGGCATTGCGAAATTTCCAGCTAATTCACTAGAACAGCCAGGAAAAGGGTGCTGCTCTAATAACCGCCTGTCCCTTGCATGATGTTCAGTTGTGGTTGAAAGATTTCAGAAAAAGACCCTGTCTGGGCTTTTTAACTTGCTGAAGGAGGCCCCCTCATAATTTTGTGATCTGAGAACAGAAGCTGGAAAAAACAATGTATTCCAGATTCTGCAGAAGTATTAAGCAGGCAATGCTCCATCTGAAGAAAGGTTTAGTAAGATACTGAAACACAGTGCCTATCTTATATTGTGTTAATTAAGCAAGCACTTGTAAAATGTAGAGAGCAAAATTGTTTAATGTACTGTTAAAAAGGTAGAGTAATACTCACAAAATCTTAATTTTTATTATTATAGTGCTTCCGTATGGTTGAGCTAATATATTCCTTAGTTTTTTTGAACAAACCTGCACTAATGGTAATCCTGAAATCATTAGGCAGAAATTACATTGAATGGACATTTCCCCATATCACTATATATGCTTATAAGGACACTCTATGACAACAGGGAATGACAAAGAAATGAGAGGATCTATGTTTATTCCTAAGGAAACCTGAACTCTTTATATATGTTTGTGAAGCTATTAATGCCTCCTACCTGATATCTTATTTTTTTAACTCTGTCCTTTCAATTTCCAGGTGACTGTTTTCATCACTGGGAATAACAAAATGATGATGCAATGCAATGCCAAACCAGAGGTGCACTACTTAAGTGAAAATTCTGCATTAAATTACTGGATTTTGACAGAATGACTAAGCCAGGATAACACAACTTCTATTCAGAAGAATCATTTACCCAGAATCACACATATCAATACAAAACTTTTGGGGTGCAGTGCAGTTCTACTAAGAAAAAGAAAAAAATATCCTTCCCGTGTCATTAATGGTGGTTATTCTGAAGTTATCATATGGTTGCTAAAACAATCATCAGGACTCCAAAATGAAAAAAACAATTGAAGGTGAAGGCTCTGCATACATAGGCAGTGCAAAGATGTACAACTATACATTGTCTATGTTGTTACAAGCAGGTGAAGACTACAATGAACTGATGTTTCTCCAGATCACTGTCTACCATTAAAGGGGATATGTTCAGTGACAGAAGGGAATGTCAAAGAAAAGAGGATCTGTGAGTAGACAAAATATATCAAAGTGCCTGCTCGTCTACTCGATCTATCTTCACAAAATCTAATGTAAGAAGGGAAGTTTAAGTCAGCCCTAGGAGTATTCAGCCTGCCTCAGTGCAGGAGCTTTTGACATTTGCTTTGGGTCAGGATGTATAAAGATCCAACACAGAAAAAAAGCCAGACCAAAACCTAAAACTTGTCCTACATGGTTTATTCTCCTGGGAATTCCTGGGAGCTCCTGAAAGAGCAGCCTGCTTGGCTGTCATCCACACCAAAGGATTTTCCCCAGGACCTCTTTACAGCGACTTTCTGTCTCAAGAATAACACAACATGACTATAGCAGGTGATAAAATCTTTCCTGCAATCTTCTCCCCATTGTGTTTCTAAATGATCATTATGGAGCACAGCCCATTCTATGGCTCCAGAATTTCTCTGTCTCCTCTGAGCTGTTTGCAAGCTAGAAAATGTCCTTGTGAAATCTTTGCACACACACTTCTTCCCACACACAATTTTCTGCTCTCACCCCTCACTCATGTTCACAGTTTGCAGTTGTTGTGGCCTCTGGAGAACAACACAGGATGAGGCCCTGTCTCCTGTAGTGTTGCTAACATACATAGTTCAGCTATGTGAAGGATAATTTTTTAATGGTCCAAGATAATTTGTATGTTACTACTTTCAGTTGTCTGTCCAAAATCTGCAAAGCGCTGTATCCAAGAGATAAAAATGCGTAATACAAAAATAAAAACTGCATAAAAAATGATGCTATTCCAGACATTAATGTTTTAGGTTTGTACTAATACCTCCCAGAAAGTCAGGGAAATAAAGAGGGCCAAAAAATTTCAAGTAAATCCATATAATTCTGCCAGGAATAAAACTGACATTATAAATATTAATTAATCAAAGGATTATGCGTTAAAATATTCTATCCAAATTTTTCTTATTCTTCAGCCGATCACAAACTAATATTTGCAAAATGCCTTGAAGAGGACAATCACTGTTTAAATACCACGTTAGTCATTGTTATTGTTGAGGATAGTGTTGTTGACTTGATTTGAAGAGTCTTACATGATAACTTTTTAAAATAAATTACTGGTGGAATGACAACTGACAACTGTACAGTGTATGAAAGCAAGCTCAAAACACTAGGTCAAGACTTTGCTGTACATTCCTCCTGAAAACACACTGGGTTGTAGATTTTTTTTGCATGTGTTCTTTTGTGGTGAATTAAAACATCTGTCTGGGATTTCTAAGAATCTGGAGAACAAATGGAAATGAGATGCAACATTCCTATCTTTTGATTGTACTTTTTATTAATTGCAGATCAGAGTACAATCCAATATCCAGGTGTTGTGAGGATTTAAGGAGAAGGCCCCAACCAATCTATATGTGTGAGAGCAGGTCTATACCATTTCAGGCAACATGGAACCAGGACTCCTCAGCTAGCTCCAGAGGGATTCATCCCTCCAAACCACACAGCTCAGTACTCTGAGCTGGGGTCCTGAAAACCAGAAGGTGGGGTTAGCCCACTGCTATGCCCTAGTAAATGAGCTGTTTCGTGGCTGACATATTCAAGCTTTTCCCATTTTGAGCATGAACCCTATTGCAGCCAAGTCAAAGATCTTTGCAAAAAGCTCCATTATTTAATGTAGGTTTGCCATAAGTACTGAGGGATAGCACCCATCTGATATTTTTACTTGGCTGAACATAAAAGTGGGAGATGATTTTAAAAGCCAAGTACAGATCTGGAACTGAACTTATTCATAGGAGAATGAGAGGATTCACACTGGGGATTAATTCAAGACTTTCTTGGTTTCTGCCAATCAGTGACTTCATTCTCTAGGCTCTTAGGTGTTTTTCCTTGATCATTCTTCTACCTGAACAATATTTTTATTTATCATATTTACCAATAGAAATATCTCTACATATATATATAAATATTTTTTGTGGAAGACATGGTTTAAAGTGGAATTGCACTAAGCTATTTGCAAAGTGTCCATGAAAGAATCTTGAAATAGTGATTGAGTACATATGACACATACACCCTCCAAATTTTAAATTCAGAAATCATGTTTTGAAAATAAATTGCTTCTTAAATTTAGAGATAAAAAATATTAGATCAAGCAAGAAATAATTTGTTAACTAAATTATTATCCATTAAATAAGAGCTTTTATATAGTTTCTTCCATTCTTTTAGGTCATTTTACAATTAAATTACAGGATGATAATTATTAGGATATGCTGTCTTCACATATTCATTGTTTTGTCCCTTACTTTGTCTCTTCAATAACTTTTTAGACACATTCCCTAGTATGTAATTTAGACATCTAATTCCTGTAATTCACTAAGATGCAGAGAATCCAGACTTTTATTCTGAAGTTTATAGTTTTAGAAATAAACATCTATTTTTTTTTGATTCTGTGACATGGACACTCAATCTTTTCAAGATATTCCCAAGACTTAATTTGGCCTTAATTCACATTAGGTAAGCAGGGTCAAGCTTTGCTTTCAATAACAAAACTTTAAGTGGTGAAAAATGTCTGAGCAAGGTTTTTTTTCAGGGGAGTTTTTAATCCAATAAAAGAAGACACGTTACAAAGAATATTGGACTCTTTGGTGTAATGAAAACATTTACTTTTCTGTGCCTGCCAGATATCATAAGTATCCTTAATAAGTACACCTGCTTAGTTAAATACTTCCTAGTTCCCCAGAATAAAGCTGAAGTTCTTAAGAAGGAAAACTGTACTGTTGTCATGGTGGCAGTAGTATCAGTCTGTTACCAGTCACATAGCTTCCTGAAGTTCATTAGAAGTTCAAACAACATATTTGTAAAGGAATCCCATGCCACGAAGACTTGATTCAAAGAATGAAGTCTGTAAAAGGACCTGAAAAGAGCATGCAGTGCTTAATTGTTTAATCCCAAGTTATGTAACAGTTTGCTGTGAGATAAAGGAGATTCTGCAATACGAATTCAGCTAAAATATATGATGATCTTTGCTCCACGCAGGGGTGACAGATAATTAGATGCAATATTTACTATAATAATACTTTAGAATTGAGAAATCACAATTGCAAAATGATACTTAACAAAGCCTAATGGACATTAACTATTTATTACTTACAACACACTTGTGAGAGAAGGTAACTGTGTTTTCCATTTCCTTTAAGTTCTTAATGCAAAATACACACAGGAAATGAACGTATTCCAAGGATCATATAAGGAGATGATGCTTATTTTTGGCAGGATGTCTCTGCATTGTCCTGTCTGCTGGTCCTGAGATCCACAAAGAAAGTGGATGAGTGAGAGGTAAGGGCAAAGGAAGAGCTGGAAGGCTGGGGGACATGCAGTGGAGGGAGGATCCTGGGGTTACAACACATCCACTTGATCCCAGGGTTCTTGCATGAGGATAGATGCATAAATTGGAAACATGGGGAACCAGGCTAAACTGAGTGAACTCAGTTCAGAGGCATAGGTACCCTTTTTATTGTTGGGTGGGAAGGTCTTGATTTTTTTCTTGACACCATAGATGATTGGTCAAAACCTTACTACTAGGCACTGCAAAGATGTCTAACTGAGGTCTTACAGGCCACTCTGAGGAACAACACTTGTGATTAACCATGGCTTCCTGCAGTACTT
This sequence comes from Rhynochetos jubatus, assembly GCA_027574665.1. Classification (NCBI taxonomy): domain Eukaryota; kingdom Metazoa; phylum Chordata; class Aves; order Eurypygiformes; family Rhynochetidae; genus Rhynochetos; species Rhynochetos jubatus. Next base: position 20,291,695 of record CM050652.1, read on the forward strand.
GAGAAACGTGGGGGCTGCATCTATAGAGGAGTGGTAAGATAGATAGCTTTGGAGAACACTGCAGAGCTTTATAATCCCTTCCAGAAGTATTTCTGTAGGATGCTGTAATCCAGCTCTCAGGGGTTTACAGTGTATATGCAGCTTTATTATCTCTGTTCTACTGTTAAATATACTGAAGGACAGAGATGTTGGCTTGCCCAAGGCCAAACTTAAAGTTGACATCAATATGAGAAATGTGTTCCTAGCTTCCAGAGTAATGTCCCATCCATTGCAGTCATGATGTGCAAAATGGCAAAAAGAGATGCAGAAAATAGTATTTTGTTTCTCTGATTTCTCCTACACTGGACTTTTCAACTTGCTTTTTTATTAATATATTAGTGCCTGTGCTTCCTAATATTAAAACAACCCAACAGCTTGGAATGTGGATTTATACAGAAAATTAAGATGCTTCTGATCTAATAAAAATCAGACCAATAACAGAAACACCTGTAGTCACACTTTTACGCAATTTTATATTGGCCATATAAATATCATAAATCTTGGTATTGTGCTAGATATACTTTTTATTTTAGCCATCAGTTACTACATCTGCACACTACCTTTATTAATCTTTTATGTGGCTGTAAATAACTTCCCAAATTCCTAATTGGACATTTATATTTTAAAATGTCTTGAGAAAAAATGTTTTCCCCTTGCTCCCTTAAACTGCAAAAGACCCAAATCACATATTAGTGATACACTGTGCTTGAGCAATACAAGGGTAAAACATGCCCCATCTCTTTCTCTGCCAGGAGAGATTCCCTTTCTGGGAAAGAAGAGATTTCCAGGTTCCCAGTGGGATTTTTATTCACCCCTAGCCTTGGAATGTCCCTGCTATACCAGATTTTAAACCCATGAAATTTTATAATTCAAGAAATTAATTTTTTTTTTTTTTAGGTTTTCATTGTATTTGATTATATATCTGATGGTATCTAGGGGAATTGTTTTTATAGACAGAAGGCTACACCCAGAAGTCTCAATAAAAATGCTAATGCTTTAGAATATTCTAAAGTGTCTTTTTGGAATAAAGGTGGCATTTGCCACCCATTTAGTGGTCTAGTGTAATGTTTTATTGGCAGTAATTCGGGTTGCCAGTTGGACTGCAATAACGCCTGCCCAAAATGATTTATATAGAGATATATATAAACATATCAGGTGCATGTGAGACTTGCTGTATGAAAACATTCCTAGCTTTTCAACTGAGACCAGTCCTTTCTTAAGTGCTTCTCAGCAACTGGCTTAAGGTACCATGAAAAAAATTGATTTCCATATTGGAAATATATATGTAGTAAATTAAATTCACTTTTGTCTTTTGATGTCATCATGTGTATTGTGGATTTCTCCTTCCTATCACGTAACCGTTATTTTAAAATTAGTTCTCTGTTGCTTCCAGATAGATTTTTCTCATATGTAAAATGGTACAAATTCAGCAAAAGCTTTTCTACAAGGGCGCTTTATCTCACCTCTTCTTGACTGTAGTAAATACAGCGGGGAAAAAAAAAGAAATTATTATGTTTTACTGAGTGATCTAAACTAGAATTAGATGATTGTTGCACATTAGACTTTCAACTGTATGGGACCAGAAATCTGTGTGTCTTTGCATCAAGTGTGACGAAAATGCTGTTTCAGGAATTAGCTACCACCCTGTCCCTAGTCTACTCCACTGAACAATGATGTTGTTGATAGCAAGTGAAAATGGCAAACAAATGAATAGACAGTTGTGGAAAGATCCTGGAAAGCTGTGAGTTTTGCTTGCTTGCTTAAACGCTGCAAAACAAAGACAGTCTGTCGACCACAGTTTGAAAAAATATTGTGGTTGGTTTGTGTGTGGGTTAACAGCATGAATGGCACCTAAAGTCATTACAGGGATTACAAAAGTGAAATGGAATAGTACATTAAAGCTCAGAAACGTTAGTTCTGGTCACACTGTAATATTATCAACATCAACTTTTTTATTGAGCAATGGAAAGTAAATGACACACACTAATTTTACAATTTATACAGTCTCCAGCTATACACAGTTATTTGTCAGATAGTTTCAAATGATTTTCTCTACTTTAAGTTTCCTTGCTTTAGTTAAAAACTAATGCTTTATTTTTTATAGCTCCTCCTCTAGTCTTTCTGCCTGAAAAATTTTCTCCTTTGCCATTTTTTTGGTGGTGTTAGTTACAGTAACTCTTGGGACACTCTGAGCATGTTTGTGTTTGATGTATATTGGAAAAGGCACTGTATGGACAATATCTCACAGATCAAACTGTAAAAAGAGTGGTTGTAGTATCTTCCTCACTGGTAAATATATGTCTTTTTTTAAAAAATACGCTATCATTCTTTCAGGGTAAAGCTACCTCTTTCCTGTAACGGAAAACGTCTTTTATTTGAAGAGATACCCGATTTTGTTTGTTTGTTTTTAAAGAATGCTAAAATCAACTTTCAGGCAGAAAATTTCCATCTGACTTGGGCAACAGCAAAAATTGATGGATCTAGAGCTAGGGGGGGCTTTGCCACAGCTGTCTGTAAGCAACCAGGTATTGTCAGCTCATCATTCCGGAACCAGCGTAAGGACTTTCCTCACTGCCATCCCAACTCACTCCAGGAGTGGGGAGAGAACTTTGCTTTGCATTTTAGCAGTGATAAGTAACTTTCCATTTAGAATTGCTCTCAATATAGCACACTGCTTACTGTGGGTCATGACTAAGTTTGGAAGCTGAGCTTCCCATATAACAGCCAAAGTATGAACTGAATTCTTTACTTTGATAATACCTTTTTATGAATTCATGGAAAGCAGATGATCCACTGAGCTTGCATCCATCATCAATCGAGTTGTCTCGTTCCTCCTGCTGGGGCATATGTGCAGGCACACTCCCAAACATGAGCTTTGGACTGTTAACAGGGAAGCTGGCAGATCAGAGTGGGCTCTCATCACAGTATTATCCAGAACGGATCTTTAAAGAAGTATTAACTATTAGCCATTTTGTGTTTCCTTAAGCCACAAATCACGTAAAGTTCAGGTGGCAGATTTTGAGGAAATATTATTATACCATTACCAAATCGTTATATTCTCTCTCTGTTATTGTCTTCTGCCTGGGTTTAGACCTCATATGATCAATCAGCTGTTTCTCATGTTCTGACAATCTAAAATAAATGCATTCTGTAACACACCTGAAACCAATGACACACTGCTGAAGAGCATTCAAGGCATTTAATGCTTATGTGGAGAATTAACAGAGGCCAGGCTTATCAGAAGCAGCATGGTTTCCTTTGGTTCTCTCTGTAGTCAACGGTGAGAGCAAGACTTCTCCAGAGGCAATTTCAGATAGGATAGGAGCCAGCTGAGGTTCTTAGGGTTGCCTGTTTGGGAAGTCTATCTCCTCTGGCAATAAAAGGAGCCTACAGCTTTGAGGTCCTTCACCAAATCTGACCTTGGTAAACAAGCTCTGTCCTACACCAAAGCAGCATGTGAGAGGCCAGGGACACCTCTGATAACACGCTTTTTGTTCTGGTGTACTTCTGGGAAGCTGCTTTTATAACACAAACCTATATGGCTTGTAAGCACATTAAAAGTTTGCCTTCAGTTCTGAAATTTTACAGGGACAATTTTCTTATTCTTGGGAGAAATTAGAGTTAAGACCCTTGCATATTGTAAGAACAGTCACCGAGAGTGTTTTTTTTGTCACTCACTTGGCACTGTATACTCATTCAGTTAGCTCGACTGTTAAAGGCAATTTAGCAAAGCACTTAAACATATCCTATGTGTAGCCAGAGGGTAAAAAATGGTACAATAGCTTTTCCTTTGCTCCCCTGGGAAAGGAACAAGGCAGTCTGACCCTGGTCCTCCCGTTTTGTCACTAAACGTCTACAGAGCTGCTTTACAGAGCGATCTGTTATGTCAGGTCACGTGGAGATAATGTAATTGAAACAGCACGTCCACATTCACATGCATATACACCTCTGATAAACATTTTGAAAGGTGGGTGTCCCCTTACAGTGCGTAATCCTGTGAAAACCCAGCACTGTAGACAGGACACACCACATTCTCTGATTCAAGAACACTCTGGAAACTGACTCATAGAGAAAAATATGCCAAATATGCCCTTAACAGTCCTCATCTATGTATCATATTATTCTGAACATGGTGGAGTACTATGTTATTCCTGAGCTCTCCCAGACATGCAAGGTCTGAGATGTAAGGCCTGGAGCCTATAAATACATGCTTTCACACCTTATCAATGCTTCTTCTATTTACATGGAAAAAATACAAGAAAAAAGGCTGTTTTCCTCAGGCAGCCAGAGTACTTGGGCAGGAGCATTGTTATGGAATTGTATCAATCTTATTCTTTCTTTCTTTACATTTTTAAGTTCAGCACAGGCTTTCTCCCATAGTGTAGGCTTTGTGATAACAGCTCTGGTTCAGGAGGGGAAAATGTCATATTGGGAAAATGTGTAGACAGATCCGTCAGATAACAAATAACTGAGTAGAAAGTGAATTGAGAGTGACAGCAGCAGCTCACTGGAGATAACAAGCAAACAAGACAGGAAGCCAGTGAGACATGACAAAGAGAGTAAATGAAATTAATCTTCTTCCTGCTGACAACAAATTTTAGCCCAGCCACCGCCACCCAGCTTTGCATTACCCACAATTATATTCTGGCTAAGTATATTTCCAAATTAACAGGAACTTGCTGTAGGCTTCGATTGAATGGATTTCTGATACACAGGAATAAAATGTAATTTTTTTTAGATGGGCTTGTAGTTGTATTTTCTATAAAGTATTAGGCTCTTGTCATACAGAGTATTTTACTAACAGATGTCGTTGACATCAGAAATGAAAAGCAATTGTTGAAAAGTCATGGAGCAGTCACAGAGTGTCAAAGCAAGAACAACAGTGTGCAGTTTTGAATGGCAGAGATTTCCTTTCTCTTCCATTAAAGATTTTTGATTTAAGTCTCTTGGCTTAATGTGAGATAAGCATCCGAGCTATAACTGCATTGCATTTCCCTCGAGAGATTTCTGTGAGTGGTCACTTTTGCAGAGTGGTAAGCAAACACAAATCAGAACTAAATGTCTGTTTTAAATAAGGCATGATCTTCCATTTCTTTACACTGTCATGATCACAACTGATAGAGAGAATCAGAGAGACGCATAGCATGGGATGGAAAGGTCTGACTCCAAATTAGACATGCTCTGATTGAATCTAAGCTATGAATAACTGGAAACAATCCCACTAGCTCTGACAGGAATAATTGTTTTTATTGGTGTTCTTCCTCTGCCGAGTTTGCCTAATATTTCCCGACCAGTCATTCATGACATGAAATTGTTTCCAAAGAGATAATGTAAAGAATGCAGCACTTGCTGCTATTATGCATACTGTATGTATATCTTTATAAATTAATATGTTGAATTTCAAAGAGAAATATTTCAAAATGAGATCTGCCGACATAATATATAAGCTCATTTTTTCTCTTTAGCTCATGTGGAGCTAAATGCTGAGACAGTTATATATATGGACAGTCTTAACTGTATTGAACAATGCAACTTAATCCAAATGAGAATCTGGCCCATTGTATCTGGTCAGCACAGCCATCTCTAAGTAGCTAGAGATGAAATCTCTAATGAAAAAAGAGTCTTGTATGCCAGCTTTGAACTCTTAGTTGCTTTCCACGATTCCTTGCTTTTGGAAAGCTGTCTTTTCTTTTCACTTTGTTTTATTAATTCTTTCACTAACTTACTTAGAGGTATTAACCACGGGTTTCTTCACACCAGAAAATGGCCATCTGTTAAACTGTGCTTTTTAAAGCGCTGTTGCTTTCATATAAAAGAGTTTGTAAAAATTAGCTATATTTAGTATATGAGGGATACAGAGGTCTGATGTTTCACCAAGCACCCCTTTGTGCATGCTCATGTGTGAAAATGGACATACACTTGCACTGGAGAAATAAAGAATCATTTATTGTGGATGTCAATGGATGCCTTTGCAAAAAGGTTAGGCAAACATCTGTCAGGATTGCCACAGGTATAAGCAGATCAAGCCTTGGGGCAGGCAGATGGTCTAAATTACCTTTCTAAGAACCTTCTTATTTTATGATTCTGCAAACCATAGGCGCATTGCGGAAGCACAAGTTTCATATCATAGGACAGCATCGTCTTCCCTCATGTGGACCACTACACCTGAATTATTTCATTAATTCATTCAGTGACGGACCTGTAGCCACAAATACATTGCCTGCAAATTCCACAAAAACCTAGGAAAACTCTGAGACAAACTGAAAAAGAGGTGTTTTAAAAACAATCATTTTCTAGATAGCGACAGATATAGGACAACAATATTTTATGTCTTCTCTTTTCCTGTGACAGTCTGATCCGGCTGGTAAGCAAAAAAAAAAAAAAAAGCATCCAGCAACACAATCCTCAGTCTAACTAAGAAATGTAAAACATATATTGAGGACCTCAGGTCAGGTTCAGAACTGGCACACCTACTCACATCACGTGTGTGGTTGGCCAACCCCTTGGCCAAACTGTAATAAATGTGTCATAGCCAAAGCACTGTAGCGAGTAATGATTACGTGTAATAGATGTTACATAGGTTACACAAGGATTTGAGGAATTCATCTCCTTAGACAAGATGTGAGAAAATAGGAAGAAAATGTCAGATGTTTAATTTTTTCTCTTGTTGGTAGATGCATACGTAATGATTTCAAAAAAACAGCATGTTTTAAAACAAAGACATATATATTTTTTTAATTTAGGACAAATACTTCAGTTTTCTCTTAACACCAGATATCTGAAATGACTGTAAAGAAGTAATACCTTTCTACACCAGATGAAAACCAGTGCTGTGTATCTGTTATTTATTCAACAGATTTTTTCAGCAAAGATTTCACATTTGAGGCTAAGACATTTCTCTAGTCCTACTTACTATCAACATGGGGCAAAACAGGCTGAAATGATCTAGAAATGATCTATGAAAAGAAGAATGGAATATTTAAAATAAATAGAAAAGTCTTTAAAAATGTGTGGAACACCTTACGTAGTTATAGACCTTAACCAGCATACAGGTGCAATGAGAAACTCGCTGGCTCAGTTGAGTGTGAGACATATCTTTTATTCCAGGTTCAAGAAATGCTGAACGTTGGATGAGAACATTGTAAGTCAATAATTGCACAATAATGTATTTTAGTAACGCAATATAAAATAGTAGTTTGGTTTAATTTATGGGTTCTATCTGCATATAAATATGTCTAACTCATTGCCTTCAGATTTCTTGTGTTATATGAGGGTTGAATTCACTTGAAGGCCCTGTCTGAGGCTAAAATCCCTGTTTATGCCTCAGAGGGGCAAAAGGGAAGTGAGGTGATACCTCTGCTTTCTTGCCACATAGCCTTACTGCGGAGCCTACACAGCCCTGGTGAGCTAGTTGCACTTTGCCATTTGCACTGGCAATCTCTTGCAGGGTTTCTGTTTAGCTCTTGTGTGGTGTGGTTCAGTCTCAAGAACAATATATTGTAAGCTATGACCATTTCATGGTATAAACAGGTATAGCTCTGTCCAAGGGGAAGGAGCTACTTTAGCAAGAGCTAACCTACCAGGTGAAGAGAAGTGCAAACACATCACTAGAGGGATTTGAAGCTTCCTTAAGCGCTTCCACATTTTTGCCCAGGACTATCCGTGTTGGTCAAACCTTCTAAGTTTGACAGTTAATTTCAGCCCACTTACAGAGAGACTTTGCCAAATCTTATCTGAATTAAGCATGAGAATTCTGCAAAAATTGAGCTGGAAATGTTGGCCTGTATCCCCATGTATCATTTGATTTTATTTTCAGTCCAGACCATAGCCAATTGTGCCAGTAACTGAATAAAAAAAAAAAAAGGAGAGGAAGAGGGAGGGGAAAAGGTTCAAAACTTCGTCATCTCTAAAATCTTCTATATGGCAATAGTTCAATCTTTGTTTAAAGGTTCAAAAAATCTGCTATTTTTTATCAGTATCCTAAGTTCTTAGGTGTGTAAAATAACAGAAGAAAAAGTTTAAACTTGTAGTAGTAACTTTGATTGCATTACACTTGAATTATTTGATAAATGAAGACTATTGTCTTTATTGTACTTACCACCTGAGGAAAAATATCTGTAAGGAAGCTTGATGATTTATGTGAGCGAAGTCTTCAGGAAGTGTCTCAAACACATTTTATTCCACTCAATGTTCAATTTTTTTTATACTTCTAAGTTATTTGAAAGCCAGGTGAATTTAAAGGTAACCAGAGAGCTTTTTATTAACTTTGCATGAAGGTTTTTGTATTGTATATTCTAGTGAATTTATATAAGATATTGTATCCTCACCATATTCTCCTGGTAACATAATAATAATAAAGTACAGAGGTAGACATACATCTGTGGCTTTCCTCAGATGTAGTATATGCCTCACCAACACAAATATCTCTGAAAATCCATGAAAAGCCCTAGTTGTAAAAGGCCTTTCACATGAAGGTTTCAGTGCTGCTTGCTGCAGGCAGGAGTCCACACGGAGCTATTTGGTGAGTCTAAAATACCCATGTTGGTTGTACTGTGGCTTCCAGTCCTAACTCCTCTTCCAGCAGAAATGTAAATGATGTCTTATCAGCACTGAGAAGGCCAAATAGCCCTGTGTTGGTGTGTAGGGCTCTGCAACCACTGAAACTTCCTTGGCTGTGGTGGCAGTTGGATCCTCCATCCGCAGGCACAGATAAGCTCTTTCAGTGATGGCAGTGACTACAGCTCACCTTCTGCTAGTGCGTTGGTAGCAAAAATTGCTTCTGTTGAAAATCCAAACACCATTCTAGCCTGCCAGATTATACCCCATGATGGGAAAAAGGGGACTTTGACTAGTGAATGTGGTTACTACTTACATGCAGGCGTCCTGCTCCCTGCTGTTGTTTTTGCTGAGAGAAATGACTGCCTTCTTGGCAGCCGGGTTAACTTTGGCAGGCTGTGTCAATGGAGGAAGCCTCGCTTACGGAAACTCCTGCTCAGGACTGCCTGTCACAGTCATGGAGGGGCCAGAGCAGCCTTGGCCCCTCTCTTGGTAGCCACAACTAGCCACAGTGAGCCCATAGAGGGACTGCAGAAATGTATTTCTGTGCTTGGGATAACAAAGGCAGCTACAGATGAGTTAAATAAGCTGTGAGCAGAGCCCAGATGTAAATTCTTTTTCAATTCTAAACAACTTATGTGCCAAGTATTCTAGCTTGACCACCCCATAGCTGTCTGAAGCAAATGGAACTCATTTTTCTCTTCCTTCTTTTTGTTTTTTTTTTCAAACAACAGATGGCAAAGCTGTTCATAGACTCCGTTTGGACTGACGTATGCTGTATTGTAAATACTAATGAACTGAACGTTGAGTGCAACCATTTCCCATCCCTCAAATATTTTTATGCAACATATGATAAAGTGTTTCTCAGAAAAAGTTCATATGTTTCTGTTGTTGTATTGTCTAATTATTGGGATTAATTGTGTCAGGTGGATGAACAGCCTGCCAAACTCTGGGAAGCCAAAGAGCATGAGGTCTTGTGAGCTTTTGCTATTCCTGCTTTATTGCGGAGTAAATATGTGTGCTAGAAAGTGCAGGCTGTGATATTGCCTGAAGGGTCTAGTGTATCAACAGTAATGTACTATAGTTTTCAAGTCCTGACTTAATATGTTTTCGTGATTTATTACTTTGAAGTGTGGTGACATAACATGACAGCTATGTATATAAAGTGATAAGTTGGTTTTCTAAATTTTCTGTTTTGTGTGCCTTTGGAACTTGAGCATGGCTAGCTCATCCTGTTTTTTCTTGACTTTTCCTTATTATCATAGAAAATGACAAGACACTAGCTCCTGAGGAAAATTACATGTCTGCATGATGAACATTATAATATATACTTACATTTAAACAACTTTATTTGAGTGGTACAATGTTACAAGCTGCAAATATATTTATTCTTCTGAAATAGCAAAGGTGTTTTCCAAAACCAGTGAGATTTCACAGTAGAAAATGAACTCCAGAATGTGAAAATATGTCTAAAGGATTTTCTATTTATAGTCGCTTGGACTATATTTAATTCTCTACAGGTTTCCATTCTTTTATCACTAAAAATGATAAAAATAAAGCCTAGTTCTATCTAAAGATAACCAGTCAAAGAAAGATCAAATAACTTGTGTTTGATAAGACTCGGATTACAATTAGTTTATGGCATCTGTCTTACTGGGAGAAAGGAGGAATAGATCCTGCAGAGCCCTTAACTTTTGCTGTACCATGTGAGAAAACTGTATTTATACTACACTAGAATGGTAAGAATTTGTTTCACTCTTCCCTACATAAACCAACCTGCAAAGAAAAAGATGCAAAAAATGTTCATATGCCTCTCACTGATTTTATTTTCAAATCACAGTATAAATTATCATCAGTCCTTGTCTTTTCTTGATGAATTCTAGTGTGGGCTTTTATTTATATGATTTGCAGATGTATTGCAACTTGTGGTAGACACATTGATCAAGTCTAAACTGTGTTCAAGTTTAAATGTATCCATTTTAATTCATTGAAACTTAAAAAAAAAAGAAACTCCAAATATTTTCTTATTCCAAACCACAAAGTTTTGGTGAACCAAAAAACATTGGTTTCAAACGGCTGTATCCAGAAGCTCGTAGAGACAAAATATTCAGTTCCAGAAATAATAATTCTGAATATGATAGGAAAATACACTTTCTTTGCTATGAGATGACTCCTGTAGACTGGATTTAGCTGGGTTGACTGTCTTTGGAGAGTGTCTTTGTAATGTTACTACCTCCATGAACCTGTTCTCTTCACTACCATCCTATCCTTTTTCAGAATTATAAGGCACTAAAAAGTAAAGTGAAAGAAGTAGACTACAAATAATATTGTCTGGAGCTTTTCAGATGCTAATTTTATTTTTCCACATCTCTGGAAATTTGTAGATCTTGTGGTTCTTATATGAAACGGGGAACAGCTTCCTCTTCCCAGTATTATCAACACAGATGTTGTTGGGGTATTCCCAGTTGAATGTTTCAGGAACATGTGGCAAGCAAGTGGGAGCAAAAATAAACATTGAAATGAATGGAGGATGATCAGTGTGCAGAACTGGTGCATTTTACTAACCAACACTGAGATACTTTGAAGAACTAGAGCAACAAACAAAATTTTTGATTTGTGGCAAGAGAAATACACAAGTTAAAGTTGGTTTAACAGTTTGCCTAAAGATATAAAGCAAACCAGAGAATTTCATGGTAGACCATCTGTGTTTCTACTTCCTTTATACTTCATTTTGCACTTGAATTCAGTCAGAAGTTCTCTGTTCATCCATGCTGGCTGGTGGCAAGGTAGACAAGAAGCTTGATTAAGCAGTGTGCCCTTTTTGCAGAGAAGGTGGCCAGCTGCATATTGGCCTGCAGTAACAGAAGCATAGCCAGCAGGTCCAGGGAAGTAGTTATTCTGCAGCATGTGACATCAGTAAGACCACATCCAGAATAGTGGGCTGTGTTTGGGATCCCCAGTGCAGGACATGAAGATGGGCTTACTGGAATGAGTGTAGTGAAAAGCCACCAAGATGGCCAGGGACTTGTGACATACAGGTTCAGATAACTGGATGTGTAAGGGAGAAATGATAGCACAAGAAACAATCAACACAGATTTGAAGGTGGCAAATGCTGGTTAGGTATTATAAGGCTAAATTTTTCACCATGAGGATTGTCAATCACTGGAGAAAGTTGCTCCACCCATGGAGATATTTAAAATTTGATTGAACAAGGCTCTGAGCAACCCCCTTCAACTAGACCTGCTTTTAACAAGGTTGACTAAGTGATCTTCAGAGTACTCCTCCAATTGAAATTATTCTATGATTGTATGACTTTGTAGCAGACACAGAAGGAGGCTAAAAGCAATTTATCCTCAACTTTTCTTGTAAGGTAGCATAAAAACTTCAGGCTCTGCACACATTTCAGTGCACATTCCGAACCATATTACAGGCTCAAAGTATTCTTCCTGCCTTTCTGCCCCTCTTCTGTCTGTGGGCAGGAGGCAGTGCTTTCACTGAATTTCATTCTCCTCTAAGATTGCAGTAAACAGAAGTATGCTTAACATACTTTCTCTATCCTAAATGGCTACTGAATGCCCAACCTAGAGTTTTAAGTTTGAATTCACATACTGTTAATAGCTGATAAAAGGACATTGACCTATACTGATTTCTATGGAGTTTTGCCAATTTACAGGGCTGTCTGTGCTTCATGTTTACTTTTTCACCTACTTTGTTTTATTTTCCCAGAGTAGTATTGTCTAAATCTACTCTATTTAAATCAATGCTTTCTATTAAAAAGAACAAACTGTTTTATAAACCCAGATATTTCCTTTTTTCCCCCTCACTCAGTTATCAGCATATTACGAGGATAGTTTTTAAGATAAATTTAAAGCTAATATCACTAATAAGTGAGATTCAAACATAATCTCTGACTGATTTAAACTAATCTCTAGGTGATCCCTATAGTCATTGGGAAATCATAAGCACCCCTCGAAAAAAGTCATTCGTGTTATAGATATGCAGTTAAGGGTGGGTGAATCACTCTCTAAAATCTCAGATCTTTTTGAATTAATTTTAGGTAGAGTCCAGATACTCTGAGATAGTCTAGACTCTTACATTTTGTTATACTGTAGAAAAATGAGATTAATTCCATGCACTGTCTGGAAGATCCCTTTTGGAGTAGTTGAATATAAATTCCTGATGCTTCAGACAGCTAAGTGCTATAACTCTGTAAGAAGAAAATCATGCTTTATTTTAATAGCTGTAGGAGATCTAAACACACAAAAAAACCCACCCCAAACCAAACAAAGTGTTTCCTACTGGGAAACTGTTCGTGAATCTAAGGTGGAAAGGTAGGAAGCCCTCAGGACCTTGAATTTCTTTGCACATTTAAGCTGTTTCTTGTCATACTAACATTATATTTTTAGTAGAGAGTTCTTTCCACTGATAAAGTTTACCCAACTGTATTTATATAGACCAGTAGCACCTGTAGTTTTCCCAAACTGAACAACCCAAGCTGTTTTAGTCTATTGAAACCCTCCAAATTTTCTCCTTTCCCATGATCAAGTAGAAGACCAGCCCTGCACCTATTCTGGTTTGAATAAATCTTTCATGACTGCTGGCTATCAGAAGATTAACACAGACACCTCATGTTCTCTAGCAAAAAAATCCAAAAAACCAGCAACAGAAGGCATTGTTCTGTACATTTCTTAAGCCACAGTAACTTTTGAATAAAGGTATAATTTCTGTTTGCTCATAGTTGCAATCCCATGACCTTGGTGAGCAGAAAGGTTTAGTTTTCCAGTGCATGGGGCTGTTGTGCAAGGGAAGGAAAGAAGCCCTCGGTCTTCTTACTACTGATTGTAGTACTCTGGTCACTTACCAGGACATTATAGGGAGGGAGGAACTGTGCTATAAATTGTTTGAAGAAATGCTGAAGTTGCCTGCAGAACTCAAGTGAAAATAAAGACATGCCAGACTATCAAATACCTTTTATATGTAAGCCATATTTCCTGGTAAATCCAGGTGATTTCCCCCTCCCTCCCAAAATGGATATGTGATTAGAATCAGAGTGAGAAATATGAATGAGAAGGTAGTTCTATGTAGACCACTCTATGTAGACTACATAGAGAAGCAGGACACATCTGCTTCAAAAGCAGATCTGACTGAAAACCTGGAAAAATTATGCAATGGAGCCCAACAAACCAAACCTTATTAACACAACACTGTGGTTTGTTTTTTGTTGGGAGGGGTTTATGGATTTGGTGTTTACCCCCCCCCCCCCCCCTGCCCAGGGGATTCCAGAACATTCCCTTTTCTTGCTTCTCCAATTTCATTTCAAGATTCTGTCCAAACTTTCATTTCTACTTAAGGTGATACATTTTTAAAATCTCTTCTGACAGCAAAATAAGAGAATATTAGAATAATTTCATTTCCACCTTTTCTTGGCAGTAAGCCTGATTTTTTTCTACTAACTTAAAAGAGTGGCATAGTAAAAAAAATCAATTCATGGTAAGCATTAATGGAGACGTATTAAATCCAATGTTTAAGCATAAAAATAAGACTTTTAATATATTACCTTACACTGAACCAGTGATACTGCTGAAGCTACTATATTTTCAAGTCTATCTTCATAGACAAGTTATAGCAGAAGAATTGTAGCCATGTTGTTTTGAAGTTACCACCAAGCATAAACTTTAGGAAAAGATAATGTCTTTTATTACAAAAGATATTGCTTCAAAAATATACAAGCTTTTGGCCAAAAAACCTTCAGAAAACATAAAAGGACTCTAGAGTCCAAAGGCTTCTCTAATTTTTGTAGCCGTATTCACTGGAATGATAGTAGTCAAAATACATCCTCCCCCTGCAAACATTTCTATTTGCTGTAAAAATTATAAAAAATATTACTCTAGTTATCATGGTTGATCAACAGAGTCTAAAATAAAGCATGCTGTACTATACTTAGACAGAACTAAAAAAAGGTGTTTGCTCAGATTATTGTGCTTTTCTTCAACATTAAGATTCAGAAATTGGCAATAAATCTCTCTTGCTAAGCTTTTTTTTTTTTTTTCATTTTTTATTTTCTTTTTTCTCTTTTAATAGAGCAAGCATCTTGCTGTCCTTGATGTTATTGGTAAAAATGTATAGATGTTCCTCATACTTTCCTCATACCTTTTTAGTAAGGGGTGACTATTTTTCTTCCTCTTGGGAAATATACTTTCTCATAGTAACCTATGGTGAAGAGTAGCATAAAAATTTAAGAGTATAGCATAAAAGAGTAGCATAAAAACTTAAACACCTTTGTCTCCTGCCCTTCCAAGTTTAGTCACTGAGCTGAGCAGGTGTATCATCTATAACTACCATTGCTTCCAATCAGTTTAATGATGTTACTTTTATCTTGTAGGAGGACCAACAAGCCAGTACTACAGTGCTCTTCTCTAGACGACACTCCAAAGCTAACTTCTAGTTAACTTAAGCTAATTTAAGATTTGAAGCCATCTTAGCAGGCTGCAGGCTCTATTAGAAAGAATTTTGACAGTTCAGAACTGTCTCTTATTTTCTTACAATCACTGCAAGTATTTAAATAAATAATTAAACGAATGATTTCAATCATTCCTCACAAACGCATAATTGCCAAAGGTATTCATTAGGAACAGGCAAAGGAGAATTAGTTTTCATGGATTTTCTAGTCTGAAAAGGCTGATGGTAATGAGAAAGGGGTTAAGAGGGGTTGCTTAACTGAAGACAAAGGAAATTAAGGACTAGATCCAGAAAGGCATCATAAGGTTATGCAAATGGATATATCAGAATAGTACCATGTAAAGCTCTGAGATGTTTTTCATCCTATGAGCACACCAGTATACATAAGTACATGGAGTTATATAGCACCTTGCTTCCCCTGGTGAGATGCCAGAATCACGTGCATTCTCATCCCTACCACTTCAAGTATGGCTACAGAGAAGCACAAGTACTGTGACTATAAATATAATGGCACATAATCAGTACTAGTTGTTGCTATACCTTTTTAATGAACATAATTGAAGTTCAATAACAACGTTTTTATAAGAGCTGATACATGTAAAAATGCATTAATTTTAATACAGTTGCTAATTGTTTTGTTATCCAATAAAATAATGTTATGCATTTACTAGATCTAGCAAAATTAAATAAATTATAATTGAGCAAATTGGCATGCTCACCCTACAAAACTATTAATTAATATTTACATCTGAGGAAGGCAATGCAAGTCTTGAGCAGAATGTTAGTGTAAGTATATTATAAAGCTACTATATGGTGAAATAGTAGTCACTGGAAGGTCCACTATGTGTAAAAGAGTGCCAAGGTTACAGGAATATTAATGAGATGATAGTCTGTACTGAAGCATAGTCAAAGAAGCAACTATCCATTGTTCTATTAGAACTGTAACTGAAAAGCAACTGCAATTGCCTTTGAAAACTGCAGGCAAATAATTATTTACATTTGAGACAGGACTTACTTATACAAGGTACCAGTGAGTTGTACAGTTCTTTTGTTATAGATATTCAAGAATTAAATACTCATATTACAACTAGCTACCAGAATTATTAAGGGAATTTGTGTCTACACTAAAGTAAAAAATGCAGATTGTCTGTTGCTGATCTTGACCAAACTAACCTTGAGATAGGAGACTACTGACTGCTTGAAATACAAGTGAAATAAATAAACTGTGGGGAGTGAAAAAATAACAAGCAAACCAAACCAAAAATCAGCATGCACCCCGGTTCCCCTACACTTAAGAAGAATGTGGTGAATGTTTCATAGTAATAATTATAATAAATAATTAATAATTATACTTATAATTAATAATTATTACTTATTAATAATAAGTAATAATTATATAAAAAAGAAAAATTTTAAAAAAAGTTTCAGTGGGTATGAGTTTGGAAATCAGAGAAATTATAGAATTTGATTAATTTATAACAGGAATCATATGAGATGGTTTGCAAGAACATTGGGTTCAGTGAGTGATTTCTTTCAGTTCTACAACCCCAAACTAAAATTAAAAAAATAATAACTTGAAAGCTGTATAAAAACTGAATAAATGAGGAAAGTATTTTTTCAAGAATAACAACAAAAAATTTTGCAGTAGTAGGTATTTCATTCAGATGTGCACCATGGCATAAATCCATTTCCTCATCTCCTGGATCAGAGATAACAGGATCACTATGTGTAACTGGTTGGTAATACCTATAGCATATGCTGATTTTCACTGCTTTTTTCTTTAGTTTGTTCATCTTTATTGTAGACTGCAGGTCAATAGGATGGACATTGATATTCTGCAAATATTGAAGAACCATGCACTCCAACCCTAAAAGGGGCAAAAGAATTGTATTAATCACACAGTTCCATGCTTCTGACAACAAAAGCACAGCAGAGATCCTGAAACTGGCAAAACGAGCTACGGCTATTGAAAAAGCACTTCAAAACTTCAGAGGCAGAAGAAAGGAAACTGCAGGTTTTTTCCCCTGTGTTTCCTGTAAGGTCTGGGAACCCACAGTGCACTTAAAAATAGGTGTTTAACACTCAGGCACTTACCTATGACACACTGTGTGCCTCAGTACGTCTTGAATCGAGGACAGGGGACAGGGGAGGACAGGGAGCAGCAAACAACATGCCCTACAAACCCTAGAGTTGGCAGCTGTGCACAGACAGAACTCCTATTTGTAAGATTTTCGCATACGTGGCTTGTATTCTGTATATGTTCAAAGCACTTTTATACCGATATAATATGTTAGTACAAATTGTATAATTGTGTCCTTATCAAGTGTGTACACAGTCATGTTTGTAGTTCTCGGGTCAAAGGAGTCCAACAGAAGCTGGGCGGTTTTGTACTCAACACTGAATATATGCTGTTATATCAGCATGTCTGAAGGTTATAAATAAATTGTGGTACAGGTATTTTGCATGCTGCGTACATGCCTAATATTGTGGGCACACAGCACGGATTTCATGTTTGGAAATACAAACTGGCCTCTTTTTTTCTTTTTTCATTAAGTTATGAAAGCCAAGAGTACCACGTATCTGTGATGTCTGAGGTATGACAAGTCATCTCCAGTTTCTGTAGAATGACATAAATTAGAAGAATTCAAAGCTCATAATAATTGCCAAATATATCTTTTTCAGTGCAGCACAAAATGCCTAAACTGGTGAGTTGCTAATGACTAACACAAGGTAGTAGCTAATTGTATACTTCAAGGTGGTTGAAGGGCAAGCATTCTGTTGCTGTAATAGCAAAAGTAAGTCATTAACTCGTGGAAAGATCTCAGCTAACTTTGAGAGTAAAGAAATAGCCATAGAATTACTTTATTTTGCAAGGCAATAGTGGACATATGTGGATTTAGGTTTTTTTTAAATTAAAGAGGTAGGCTATTTTACCATAAAAATGTAACCCCTAATGTTCATAGAAACTTCCCAAATGTCTGATGCTACTGAAAAGCCCCATGTTTTCACTGAACAGAAGTGAAAGGAGCAGTCTGTGATAGAGACCTGAGCAACCATTCCTGAAGGACAAGAAACAAGAACAAGCTGCTTATTATTAGAAAGCTCTACAGTACTGGAGATCTTTATTTTCCCATGGTGTAATAATGTGTACTATGGAAAATACCCCTCAAGATACATAAGTATAATCTTTTTCTAATTCAGTACTTATAGTCAACCAGTTCTTCACATACTCTGGTCTACAGACATAGTCAGAGCTCTCTGGTTGAAATACTGTTTTCCCCCCAGTTGTCTTTCACAAGAGGTCAAAAGGCTGTTACCGTCCGGGAAGATGTTGGAATGATCTTAGTGAAGCTATAAACGGTCTCAAAGATCTCATTAAAAAATAAAATAAAATTTATCAAACGTGGCAAGGAAGAGTCACATAAATATTTAACCATGTTCTTTGCTTGTATTATATTAATGACCCCATGATGTATCAGAGTCTCATTTTGGCTAAATGCTGTGCTAACTTACAGCAACAGCCTGTGACACAGACAGAAGTTGCAGTAATTACAGCATCAAGTGCAGCACTGAAGAAGGAAACAGTGGGAGTGGAGACAAATCTTTAAAACAGATAATGGCATGTGTGCTAAGGGCTGATACAGTATATCTTTGTAAACTCAGCAAAAACTTGTTCAAAAAGGTACCGCTGATACATATGCAAGAAGAGGAATAATCTGTTTGTCAAGCATCAGCCCTTCCCCCTGGCATGTCCTGTTCCCCTGATCCTTTCTGTGAGCAGCATGCTGGCTATATGGCCTACAGTCCTGACATCTAATGTCAGCATCTCTCCAGACCTGACTCACTGCACTGCTACAATTTTTAGGTTTCTTTCATGTACTTAGCTTACAATGAGAACAAACAGTCTCATATCAAATTGAGTCTCCATGTTTCTTCAAAGCTCAATGTTACAGTGGTTCTTCTATATCATGTTCATGGCACATTTTACAAAGTTATCCCAATTGTAATTTTTTTTTTTTGGATGTTCTGCTGTGTGCTTTATAAATTTAATTTAGCATTTGTTTTTGAAACAGGTTAATTAAACCAGCAGAAATACACTTTTGTTAGGAGTACATAAGGCTTATTTTAGTTTGATTTAGGTAAATTAAGAGGAAATTTGGGCTAAATGAAGCAAAGAAAAAAAAAGAAGAAATGAAAGCAAATCCTAGTCTATATGCTAAATTTCTGTCAGCATAGCTAACTAATTTAGACACATTAAAAATCACAACACTAAGCAATGTTGTTATCCTCGTTGAATAATGGTAGCATAGTTATACCAACAAAAATATTCTTTATTGTATTGTTTATTTCATTCAGATACAAATCCTGACAAATTGTGAGGTTAGTATAAATGGAAAGTCATTTTCAAAATGAAAATTGGAGTAAAAGGAAATTGGTATAAATGGAAAGCTCGGGAAGTTTGCTGGTACAAGTTTTCAGGATGGATATGTTATTGTGCTGATTTGGGCGGGGCTAGAGTTAGTTTTCTTCATAGTAGCTTGTATGGGGCTGTGTTTGGATTTGTGCTGAGAACAGTGTTGGTAACACAGGGATGTTTTCGTTACTGCCGAGCAGTGCTTACACAGAGTCAAGGCCTTTTCTGTCTCTCACCCCACCCCAGCAGTGAGTAGGCTGGGGGTACACAGAAGCTGTGAGGCAACACAGCCAGGACAGCTGACCCCAACTGACCAAAGGGATATTTCATACCACATGACATCATGCTCAGCATATAAACCTGGGGGAAAAAGAAGGAAGAGGGTGGACATTTGGTGTTATGGCATTTATCTTCCTAAGGAACCATTAAGTATCATGTAGCCCTGCTTTCCTGGAGGTGGCTCAATACTGGCCTGTTGATGGCATGTAGTGAATGAATTCCTTTTTTTGCTTTGCTTGTGTGTGCAACTTTTGCTTTACTTATTAAACTGTCTTTATCTCAATCCACGATTTTTCTCACTTTTACTTTTCTGATTCTCTCCCCCATCCTACTGGAGGGGAGTGAATGAATGGCTGTGTGGTGCTTAGATGACAGCTGGAGTTAAACCACATCAGCTATCAAATTCTTTCTGCTATATTTAAGTGCTTAAAGATGTATTCAACAGACCATTGAACAGACCTTTTGAAATCTTGCTGTGCTTGTGATAGCAACAATCTTCAGTCCTCCCTTTCTCAGAGGTGTCGCTGGCCTCCCATTCACCAACAGTTTCACAAAATAGATTATAATCCCTTAAAACCAGGACTTAGTGAGCAAGAAGTCTCAAAAACAAGACAAAAAAGGAAACATTTTTCCCCTGTTTAAATGATGACACTGTTGCAGTATGTTGTATAAACCAGAGTTTTGAAAAGTAGTTATTATGGTGGACAGGTTAATATTTAACAACATAGCTTGGTTACAATAACCAACACAAGAATCCTGAGAGATGCAGCAAGGTAGAAACCATGAGGCTGTCCCAGAAACAATTCCTCCAGGCACATTCAGTTTCTTATATATAAAGAGCTTGTGCTAAAGAGAGTTGGTTACAGTGGTCTTTGGTGAAGGCAAGGTGTATTTGTCTAAGAGTGCTTCAAGTCCATTTACACATTATGGTTCCTTTTGCTCCATATAGCTTCTGTCCTTTGTCTTGTCCTAGGGAACTTGCTTTGCCATGGTAGTTTTCCTGGCAGGAGGTTTCAACCTGCATCCAGCTCAAATCTGGTTTTAAAGACTTAGGACAATATATATATATCTATGTATACACCTAAAGGTATACACATAAAGGCCTGTCTATATATTACCGTAATCTTCCATAATATAAATGTATTCTATATACCATAGTTTGTTGAACATTGTATTTATCTCCAAGTTTTCTTCTGCTATATATATGAAAAATATATTCATATATTAAACACGATCTGTCAAAACCAGGTTTTTGGTAATTACATTCTGAGAAGAGCCTCTGTAATAGTTTATAAGAAGACGAAAAATGAGGGATTTTACAAGTTAGGTGGTCCATATGTTGAAGTTTGGGCAATGACTGGTTTTAAAGTATTGGGGAAAACCTTTGCTACCCCTTAAGCTTAAACGAAAGTTTCCCTCTATGGCTTAATTGCATGCAACCTGTTTTATTCTGGGGTTTTCTTTTTCCTCTGTGATAGTTAAAAAATAGAGACATGTTGAAAGGTTAAAAGGAGAAGAACCTTGCCAGCTTTCTGAAATAGCAGCAAACGTAATATGGAGAACTGGATTCTTACCCATAGTTAGGGGAAATGTTCTCATTGATGCTTTAAACTCTGGCATAGGGCCTTCAAGACATCTTGGATGAAATTAACAACTCCATCAGATAATAAAAAATATAAATATGGGCAGAGCTGACATGAGTTAGTGCAGCAAACATTTGTTTATCATGTTTAATTTTCATATCAACAAATGAAAGTTGAAAAACACTAGTTGAGGTTTCCTGGAATAATGAGTAGTGGGGGAGATACTAGCAGTTTGTCTTTGAAAGTTTGTGATATTTGATACAGGAAAAAATATCCAGTGAACAGCTGTAATTTACATGCTTGAAAGTGATTATGAAGCTCATACAGACTGGTCACTTTCAAACTTCTAGAAGCTGAAGAAATTAGTAAGATTGCACTGTTTCAGTTACACTGGGGAATGCTTCACAACGTTAGCCAAAATAGCATGTGTAGACACACCCTGTTTGTGTTCTTTATTTTTTATTTTTTCTATCATCTATTGTATAATACATTGATACAGTAGGGCAGTGACAGAGAAAATGGAGTGTGTGGGATAGAAGAGGAGGAAGAGTCTCATCAACTATTGCATTTCGTACCCATCACAAACAGCTTCAAGAGTTTCAGCTCTATGGGCCATAGCTGAATATCATTCCATGAGCCAGATCTTAGGTGATGTTATTTTCTTTGCAGGTCCTAAAGATATACTAATAGCTGAAATCAGGAAGTTCAGTTCCACGAGTGCAGAGAATTTTCTGCTGTATTCCATTTTCCTATTTCTGTAAGGTGGTTATATGTTCGGAGGCAAGATCCATGAAGTAACTCACAGGCTCTGATGGCATTTCCATCTGTTGATTTCACTTCTCCTGCACAAGATTTATTTTCTTGGACTTGTTTTTTTTTCTCTCTAGAAAAAGACCATCAAAATATTATTACAATATGGACTTAGTAAAGCTTATGGGAAATATAAAACATTGTGTGCGTATGGTGACGTATCAATAATCAAGGAAATATCACTGACCAGTTATACTCCCTCTTACGCTGAGATGGGTGTTGAGAGTAATAATCTTCCAGTCCATGTCTCTGCTTGGTCATTTTCAATGCTTACAATGTTTCCAAACAAAAATGAAAATTAAAAAAGGGAGCAATATTTTTTGCACAAGGACTAGTGTAGCCCATTTTTCAGCTGTGATTTAGTTTAGTCAGTTATGTTAGAGATTTGTCATTGGTGCCAACGCCAATACTTGTAGTTAGTGCTTGTCTTTCCTCTGAGCCACTCAGGGAATACTGCTACTCCAGTTTTCTACCTTTGATATTTTGCTACTACTCACTATCACAGAAATTGTCAAACAAAATCTGTATAAACACATAGCGAGTTCAAAATTCCCATTTAGACATTTTGCTGTTGCTCAAAAATCACTTTTAGACTAATTTTCCATTTACTTCTCAGAGACAAGATCGTTTTTCTTGAGTGCCTTGAGTGTTAAGGAAAAGAAGTGTTCCAACCAAATAACATTAATAAATAATCTACTTAACTTGATTAACTGGGCAAGATTGTCTTTTTGCTCATATCAGTTGTACACTTGTATAGCCATATTAACGTAATTACTTTCTCTGAAATTAATGATTTCCTCTCCTCCCAGTGAAAAGAAAGAAAAGGAAGAGGAAGAACTATGAATACTGTCTTAGGCTTTTTCTCCTCTGTTTTTTAAAAAAATAAATTTGATTACGAGAGCAGACATGACATACTGTAATGAACAATTTCAAAAAGAAAAGGAAAGTAATTCCTTATTTGTGATATGTGGTGGTTCTATGAAGTGGGTTCGTAGTTGTAAATAATACAATTCAATAAAATTTGGAAAAGGTGCATTCATTTCAAATAAAACATGCACATATCCATAAGCATATGCTCTGCAGGTGGGCATGTAACAATTTTCAGTGCATTTCTCTGTAATATGACGATTGGGGTCATATTCCAGTAATTATTTGCTTGCTTCATAACAGTTTGAAGACCTCTTGCTCCTTTCTGTGTCTTCCCTGTATTTCCCACAAACATGAAAATTGAGGTGAATGTGGATTGCATACCTGGGGAAACTATTTCCTCTTTCTGTAATTCCTTTCCAAATGGGAGTTACAACTGGTCTTATAGCAGCCTTGCTCCAACAACCCCATGAGGCTTTTCACTGACTTTTCAATTGCAAAATCTGTTGCCAAATGTAAGCCTTATCTTCCCTCATTCCTTCCAGGCATTGAGGTGAGCAAGGATGTCCTGCTATTCATGCTTCTTTACTGATTCTGTACCTTGTCAGAATATCCCTTCTGTTTTTACAATTTTTCACACCTTGATATGAAAGTTTTCTGAATTGGAGCTTTCCTGATGGGATGCAGCAGGAATTGTATTATATCTCAGACACAACAGTAATTTGAGTAATTGTGATCACATTAGGGTTAACATTTGTGTCTGTCAAATGGTGCAGAAAAGTGTTGCAGAAAAAATTAAGTAAATAAAGCAGAAGTTCAGGCTGCTCTTGCTGTCAAATAATTGTGTTTGTTTTTCACAGAGAGGCCTATTTTTTCTTCATAATTAATCCAGACTTTAAATTTCATATTCACTGAGGCAAATACTTAAAAGAATGGTCAAGGTGTTCTTTACATATGAAATAATTTTTGCTTTCCTTTTCTTCTAATTTTTTCTTCTTATAGAGAATTTTTTGTAAGAATTAGTTTTCTAATAAAACTAATGCTAGTTCAGTATTACTGATACTATTAAAGTGATGATTGAAATTACCTCTAATTTTTTTTTATTTTATTTTTTTGATTTAAATTTTGTCACATGTTTATATTGAAGAAAGAGAAAAAGAAAACAAAATTTAAATAAAGTGAAACACTGAGTTTCCTGTTCTGGTTTATCAAGAAAAGCAGGGATTTACAAATCAGTATTGTAAAATTCATCTCCACTCACTTCAGTTAGCTAAAATTTTTCTACATGGGGCCATGTGGGCTCACTTTCTTATCTAGGGAGAGGGATAGCTACCTCAAAAATTATTTTCCCATCTATTTTAGAAACTTGCTTTTCAGTAAGATGAACCATGTTACTGACACCCCTGTCTCTGTCCCTTGCTAGAGGCGATATACCCAATTTTAGATAGCAAAGAATTCAGTCACCTTAACACAGGCCATTGCATGGAACCAGTGTAAGCCCCAGTGTAAGAGCAGTGTAAGTTACTGCTCTAGAGGGCCCCAGGTTTCCTAAATATATCATTTTAGCCAACCTCACACAGATATGCTATAATCTCTAAGCTATGGCATGGCAAGAGACTCTGAAGTGCCTAAACCAGCACCAGAAGCCTATTTTAATGGAGTTAATTTTGGGCTTGCCTTAGGTTTCAGTAACGTTATATGTCACTGGTGGGGGAACAGGCACAAATGTATCTCCATCTTTCCCAAAGTTTCCTGAAGTTTTTTGGGAATATTATGCAAATACTTCCAAGCTGGCTGCATGAAGATTGCATGTGAGGGTGACATAGCCACAAGGGAATACTGCTGAATCTGACCTTCTCAGTTGTCAGCCACTGACTATTCTCTTTCCAGTTTGCAAGTTTGCATGCAGCCAAATCAGGCATTCTTACTCTCAGCCCCCTGCTTTCAGTTCGAGATTTAGCATGGACTTTTCTTTGTGATGGCAGTAATGAGGTCTTAGTAATTTCTTTAGAGAAGATCTTCTGGCAATACTTAATGTTCTGGATACATCATAAATGTACCAGTAGTGTCTACAGGCTCACAAAACCTGGTGTGGCCTGGTGTGAATCTAGTTGAGGTCTCTCAGCTTGAGGTTTCCACCACGGTACTCTATTGTGTGGTGTAGACACAGCCTTAGGCAGACTCCCACAGGCATATGTGGAGAGAGGGAGGGGGCCTTTTCTGCAAACCAGTATGGTAAGCCACATCTTTAATTTCACTTAAGCACCGTGGGCCACCCCATCGCTCTGCTCCGCAAGTCGCCCAGTACACGTGGCGCCATCCTGCCCCAGACCTGTACAGGTGCATGAGGAAAAGGAAGAGGCTGCCTGTGTTCTTTTCCCTACTTGGCACACCTTGCATTGCAAGCTAGGATTTTGCCTTAAGCATCCATTCTGAGAGAGAATATCATACAAATAAAAGCAAAGTCTTTCATTCCTTCATGTCATTAAATAATAATCCCAGAGTAGAAATTATGTACAGCGTCTGCAAGATTTATTCTTTATATTAAACGTTGTCTGTTTTTAATGTTCACTTGTAAACCCTCTGGCTTTCATTGCAATAAAACTAATCTTCAAAGTTCTGAAGCAATATGAAGTTTCCCAATGCTCCTTAAAAAACCTCACCCAGTTTCGAAGGTGTCCGATTTCAGAAGCTGATTACTTAGCTGAATAAAATATCTTCACTCACCTGTTCGAGTCAAAAACTTATGTCATCGTAAAAGCTGTGTTTTTTGCATGGAGAGAAACTATGACTGACCGTAAGAGCTAGGAAAGTATTTGTCTACTGAAGGAGGGAGTGAGAAGATCCAAACTAGTTGCCTGGAATAATGTATAAAAATAGTATGCTAGCTATGTACTTTATTTATATTTGTCTTTTTCCACTGTTGTTTTTATTTGTATTACAATTGCGCCCAATCTAGACCAAGACAGGTAATGTGTCAGCACACACAAAGATACATTTCCTTTCCCAAAAGAACTGTTTATTTTCAGACAAGAAATAAGAGGTGAGTGTAACCAATACAGCAGAGGGGAGAGGATAAAGGTAAAACTGAAAAGATAATGCAACTGCATGGCTAAGGAGTGCCTAATGGTTTTGATTAAATTAATTTGGTTTTAATTCGTTATATAACTCTTGCTTGCCTCTCCCACATTTTGTTTACAGAGTTGGCAGTTAGGAAAACCATCTCCCTGTTTACACATTTCATCTGGAAATTGTTTAGAAACAATAAACCACTATATGATGCCATTTTAATGCAGAGTATTTTTTTTACTCAGAAGTGTATTGCTGTACAGTGCTGTCCCTCTCATTTCTAGCCCTCAAATCTGGTACCGAGGCACTCATAAAAGTGCAGGTATTCACAACACTTTATTTTGCTGGGATACCAAACTCAGTGAGACATAAATGAATGATATAAACAAAGAAATAGTCTATTTCTCTATGTGCCAAATATAAGCATAGAAATGAACCAAATACATCTTTACTGTCTTCTCCCTACAAATTCTGCCCCCAAAACTGTACCCTCCCCCACATACGGGGAAACAGAGACTCTGCCATGAGGATTATGAGAGCACAAGAAAGAAAAAACCCCATTGAGATTGATGGGGTGACATTGCCAGAAAACCGAGTGTAAAACCCTACATGACTAAAGTTGCTAACTAAGGCTCCAAGGCCATATTTAGTAAGATGCTGTAAGCACCAATATGGTCGTTCTAAAGCTTAAATCCTGTTTCCATGTTTGTATTCCTAATTAGTCATGTGTAGTGTTTTGCTGAACTGAGGCCAATAAGAAGACATTGCTGAGTAACCCCAATACATTTAATCAGTACCAGTGATCTGAATTATATGCCTTTATTTGGTTCAAACTGTTATCCTAAAAACCACATTGCACTATTTTGGATGAGTCTCCTACTTGCTCCTTTTAGAATTTTATTCCTTTGGGCATTTTGAATACTTAAGATGGAAATAAATGCATATTACATACTATTTTAATCTTTCGTGTGCTGGGGGCAGGAGGGGGGGGGGGAGTTTTGTTTTTAGGTGGGGTGATTTTTTTTTTTTTACACTACTGACTAATCTCTTTTACAGAAACTTGAAAAAAAGAGGAAGGGAGAAAAAGACATTCACGTTTGATTTGGGAGGAAGCCAGTGTCAACATGACCAACGATGGGAACACTGATGATATGTTGGGTGCGTCTTTCAAGTCCTGGAACATGTAGAAGCCTGTTAAATGGGGCTGAGCGATCCTGACAAAAGAGCTCACCTAGCAATAAAACTCTCTGCAAGGAATAAGGAAAAAAACCACCACCACCAAAACTTGTCAAGTTTTAGAATTCTCTTCCTTTTGCACAGGTCTCAAATCAGAGTAGCAAAAGTAGGTGTTGCAAGTGAATATTCTGTGCATACCTGATATAAAAAAGCATGAGGTGGTTCTTATTCCTCTGTTATCTCACCAAGATATTCTTTGCTCTCTTTAAATGACTCATGGGTGTGTTTTCCTTCATAACTAAGCACTTTGTAACTTCTGTTGTTTCACTATGTCTGGGAAAAAAGCACGACAAAGACATGACCACTCATTTTTCTTTGAAATCAGTGTTCACAGTAACTGTTAGTTTGTCTACCAGATGGTCTCATCATAACTGAGTTGTACTATATACACCATATACTGTATACTTATACTAACATGACAATTCAAAGCAAAAAAATATGTCCGGTGAGTTTTCTACCTCCTCTGCTTTTAACATTGTGCAAGTGCTTCCATCCTCCAGTTCTGCTTGCCACTGTTCCTCTGTTCCAGTCTCAGCAGGTGAGAATAGTTTCCACTATGCAAACTTGGTACTCTATTTCTTTACTGAAACTGAAACAGGGTATGGCTATTGTATCCAAGCCAAAGTCTGACTGTGCTTTCTTTAATATAGGTGAAATAAGATAACAATTGCAGCTAAGAGGTGTTGCCACAGGTTTCTGATCAGGCTGAAGGTGCAGAATTTTAGCATATTATGAAACAGAACACTCGAGTTTCATGGTCATAGACTCAAATTTGTATCCCATGCAGGTACTTATGCCATGGTGCTGTCAGTTCTATTTTTAGCTTATTTGGCCATTGCATCTAAAGTGGCACTGCTTATTGCACCTTGATTTTGATGTCTACATATACCTTAGTTGCCAATTTGTACTATGTTAGTTGCTTCATGATCTGGCCAGAGGATTTGGACGGTAATTAGGGTAGGTTTTTTATTTGTTACCAAATAACCATTGTGGGTTCATCTAACTAAGGTCAAAAAACTAACAACAGATGTGAAATCACTTGTTCTCAAAGTGCAGTAAAAGTATGTTAAGTTTCTCCCACATTTGCATGGATCCCACCTATGTGTTAAACTGACAAATTTTATATAGACCCATAGAATCACTTAGGTTGTAAATGACCTTTAAGATCATCAGGTCTAACCATGAACCTAGCACTGCCAAGTACACCACTAAACCATGTTCCTAAGTGTCACATCTACACTTCTAAATACCTCCAGGGATAGTGACTTAACCACTTCTCTGAGCAGCCCATTCCAGTGCTTGATAACCCTGTTAGTGAAGAAATTTTTCCTAATATCCAGGCTAAACCTCCCCTGGCACAACTTGAGGCCATTTCCTTTTGCCCTATCACCTGTCACTGGGGAGAAGAAACTGATATGCATGTTGCTACAACCTTCTTTTAGGTAGAGAGCAATAAGGTCTCCCCTAAGCTGCATCTTCTCCAGACTAAACAACCCCAGTTCCCTCAGCCGCTTCTCACAGGGCTTGTGCTCCAAACCCTTCAGTGGCTTCATTGCTCTTCTCTGGACACGCTCCAGAACCTCAGTGTCTTTCCTGTAGTGAGGGGCTGAAAACTGAACACAATATCTGAGGTGCAGCCTCACCAGTGCCCAGTACAGGGTGACAATAATTTCTCTAGTCCTGTTGGTCACACTATTCCTGATGCAGGACCAGATGAAACTGGTCTTCTTGACCACCTGGGAACACTGCTGGCTCATATTCAGCCAGCTGTCAACCAACACCCCCTGGTCCTTTTCCACCCAGCAGCTTTCCAGCCGCTCTTCCCCAAGACTTTAGCGTTACATGGGGTTGTTGTGACCCAAATGCAGGACCAGCACTTGGCCTTGTTGAACCCTCACACAACTGGCCTCGGCCCATCAATCCAGCCTGTCCAGATCCCTCTGAAGAGCCTTCCTAACCTGAAGCAGATCAACACTCCTGCCCAACTTGGTGTCATCTGCAAACTTTCTGAGGGTGCACTCGATCCCCCTCATCCAGGTCATTGATGAAGATACTAAACAGAACTGGCCCCAGTACTGAGCCCTGGGGAGCACCACTTGTTTTCAGCTGTCAACTGGATTTAACTCCATTCACTGCAACTCTTTGGGCCCAGCCACCCAGCCAGCCAGTTTCTCCAGGAAAATGCTGTGAGAAATGGTGTCCAAGACTTTACGAATGTCTGGGTAGACAACAGCCACAGCCTTTCCCTCATCCACTAAGCGGGTCACCTTGTCATGGAAGGAGATCAGGTTTGTCAAGCAGACCCTGCCTTTCATAAGCCCATGCTGACAAGGCCTGATCACCTGTTGCCCTGGACATGCTGTGTTTGATTCCTCGCCCTTTCTGCACAACCTGTTTTAATGCTTAGTTTTCCTCACAGTTGAAATCCCTTCCTTACATCCAGCAGGAACCTGTCTTGGTTTGGTCTGTGCCCATTGTGTCTCATCCATGTTCCATTGTTCATAGTCTGGCTTCATCTCCTGAGTGGCTATGCGCACTGGGAGCTGCTGGTCAGTTCTATCGAATTCAACCCTGCCCCAGGCTGGACAAGCCCACCTCCCTCAGCCTCCCCTTGCAGGCCAAGTGCTCCAGCCCCCGCCATCACAGTGTACCTATGCTGAACTTGCTCCAGTTTATCATCATCCTTGCTGTCCCGGGGGCCTAAAACTGGATACAAGAATCCAGATGTGGTTTAACAGGTTCCAAGTCAAGTGAGATAATCACTTTCCTTCATCAATTGGCTACAATGTTTTTGCTACAGCCTGATATGCTGTTAGACTCCACCACTGCAAGGGGACACTGGTAGACCTGATCTCTGGAACAGCTTTAAGTGATGGCTTAGAGTGATTTGGCAATTAATGCTTTAATTGTTCTCCTCCACTCAGTTCACAGAATTTCCCAGGTCAAAATAAATGAAACTGGGTACAGAATGTGCAAACCCTTAGCAGGAAGATGTAAACACTATAATTCACCTGAAAATCATTGGCACTTTGGTGTGGACAGCATAGATACCTAGAGCGTATGTGTTAATTTGTCATAATATATTAGATGATCCATTCAGTACGGTCCTGAAAGACAACTTCTGGGGATTTCTGCAAGCTCCTTGGTCATTTAGTCATTTAGATTTCTGGCAGCTCTACACTTAATGCTCTTTTTTGTATCTATCAACTCAGTGTGGAATATCACTGCTCCTTCTCTATAGTGGATACCTTTGATTCTTTCTGTCAGGTTAACTTTTCAGTGGAATAAACCTCTGTATATTTGGGCAACCTTTTGTCTAACATTTATACTATGTTTTATTATGCAACACTGATTACACTAACGACACAAAATAACTGGCCTGTGAACTGATTTGCCCATCGAAGGCTTTCAGACATGCAAACATGTATGATTTCAGTCAGCAACATAAGAGGCCATAAAGAACTGTGACCAATTAACCTGAAATATGAAGTGGGACATAAGGCTTTCCTATGCAGGTCTATGAAATTATTAAAAGCTAGGTAAATGACTATTTCAGTAGAGCACTGCAGCACATGAGTAAAGACCTGCTGATTTTTTCTGCGTTGGAATGGACTGTAGTTATCACAGATATACTTAGCAAGTATTTATTTTTTAAATACTCTATTAGTGACCACAAGTAAATTCTACCTCAGCAACTACTGGTTTTGTATTATCTCATTTAATCTGATTTTTGTTGAAATCAATGCCAGTTAATTACATTTCACTACAGACTTGAGTGCATGTATGCATGTGTGTGCATGGGAGACAGGTAAGGAAGAAGCAAATTAAATTCTGCTGCTGAAATGTGCCACATGAGAGAAAATTGTTGAAAGGCGGAAGTATATTGCAGTTATTTTTAAACAAATAGCTCATTTTTTAGTTGTTGGTTTTTTTTTTTTTCCCTGGTAGTGTGCAACATTTTACTCTTTTTTTAAATAGCATTAAGCCTTCTGAAGATGAGGAGGATTGTGACTGCTTCCTTGCCAGCCTGAACTCCCTACTTGCAAAATTGCTAGCAGTGCCTCACTTTTTTTTTCTCTCTCTGAGTCTTAGTAGGACAGTTTATAAATTCAGACTTTTTCCTGCAAGAATTTGAAATATATGAAAAATACCAAATTCCAAAGTCTTTTACTGGGAACAGAGACTTTTGTTTTCCATGGTGACTTGTGCGAGTTGCAGTTAAAGGTTTAATGCCCCCTTTCTGCTTGATTGCCTTTGTGGCCTGGCCTTGCATGATAAACTCCTATTGAATTGCTGCAAAGGACCATAGATATCCCTCACTGTGCTAAATAATGGGAAATATCTCCCTAAGAAATCTGGAACATGGAACAGAATAAAAACAGGAGGTACACAAACAGTGCAATGGCTAATTAAATGACTGTCTACATTGGGCAGGTCTAATAGACACCATGGCACCTTCTCTTCAGCAACTGCTTGAGATACCAAAGACTGGCAGCCCTGTAAATTAAGCAGTCTGAATTGCTCATTGTTCTTTCTTTTTTCTTTCAATGTCCATGGTCTTTTCATCATAGCTTCTCCAATATCAGATTGCCTGAATAAAGTTACTAGTTCCTCTTCTTTGTAGACATACATCTGCAGAGCATTACAGCCAAGAGAATCACGTAGAAAGAAACCACGATGTTCTGTAAGACAGATCAAGACCTCAAATAACTGTAAGGAAGAAAGATCTTCCTAGGGATCCTGAGAGATTAGAGACACTGCTGTTAGAAACTGCTGCAGCCCACAGGACCCAGACATGCAGTCCAACAAAAACTGTAGGATTTTCTGAAAATGTGATTTTACATACATTCATATAGAGAAAGTTTACTTCACCACAAAGTGCAACTTGAAAGATTTTGCAAAAAAAAATTTCACTTGTCAAAGTAAATACACTGTCAAGAACATAAACACACTACTTTTTAAAATAGCTGTAGCTTGTACATATGGAAATGCTTTTGAAAATAATTAAATGCAATATTTAGATTAAAATAATATAAACCCCAGGCCATTTTAAGTATTCTGAAAACTTTTTACACCAGCAACTGGAAAACACTTGTTTATTTATGTAAGTTTAACAGCAGCTTGTTAGGGGGGACTGTGGTTTTGGTCTTTTAAATGAAATCCCACTATTTACTTCAAGCTGAAATACAGTTGGACATCTGCTACTGTAAGTTAATCAAATCATTATTGGTTTTCTTCCAGAGTGACTTTAATTGTTCCATAACCAGGCTGGGCGCACAATGCAATCCTCCCCATGGCTACATACATTTATTTAAATTGCTTCTGAAGATGACAGTGATATATGATAATATGGATTTTGTGTTGATCAACAGCAAACTCCCCGCAAAAGAGTAAGTATAAGCAGTGTAATAATATGGACAAATCATTCAGCTAAATAAGCTGGCAGGTGGAAGAGCTGGTTTTAAATACTGAGAATGCAATCAGCTGAAGTGCTGAACTACAGGCATTCTCGATTAGGATGAGATTCTAAGTGAAAACAGAAAGGGGCTGCCTGAAGTGGCACATTTTCTCTGATAGGGAAAACTGACATTTATTTATCTTAATTACAGTGGCTTTTGGGTAGGAATTCCTTTTGAAAATAATTCCTTTAAAATGAAGAGTTATTTTGTTTGCAAAAAGAATCAAGATGGAAAATGACTGTAACTGGCTAGTGAATACTAAGAATATGAAATACTGTTTAATAACATACTTGAAATAAAGATTGTGTAATTCACGATGCTGAGGACGTCCACACTTATGTCTCCTAGTATTAAAGTTACACAGCATTTTAAGTACCTGGCTGCACTGGTGCCATAAATAATAGCACTGAAGTAATGATCAACTACTCACAGGTGTGTACTGGGACAGCACACTCTGTCCCAATGTAATTTCTTTTTCTTGCTTTAAAGAACTACTAGATCAAATAGCCATTTGAATGTTTCCATTATTCTCAATAATATGTATATGTGTTCTGTAGTTTTCTTTGTAGTGCAGTGGTTTGCATTCTCAAAAATGACAATCAATGTATCAGCCAGTAACAACTTGAACTTTTTAATGGTTGTCCTATAACACTTCCTGTGCTTTTCTCTGGGTTTATTTCTAGAGGTGTGCATTTCTTCCTTGACTTTAACATCTTTTGCTTGCTTTCTACTGCAGGCAACCAGTTCACTTGTCAGATTTTCATTTGTCATGACAGTATCTCACAAAGCAGAGCCAGTTACTGGCGTGGTATGTAGCTGCCCCAAACTGTGAGTAGCAATTCATGTGATTTTTCACTGAGTGAAATAAAAAGTGAAAACACTTACAAAAACATACTTTCGCAGCCATTTTTCCTGGGCCAATGTTTGTAGATATCTATTAAGTTTGTAGATATCTGTTAAGATATCTATTATTTTTCCCCAACACAGTATCTACTGTGTGCAGCAGCAGTACTTTGTGGTTATATTGGAATAGTTTAGACTTCACTTCAAAGTGAGATTCAGATCTTTAGGAAATCAGTTCATTAACTTATACCATTTTAAATATTCTGGAAATAAGGAGAAATTAATATTTCCTGTTCTTAAAGAAAAGAAGTTACAGGCAGCAGTCTGCTCCCCGAGCTGTCTTCCATGTCAATTATAGGTAGGACCCTGAGCTACGGTGAGCAGTACCCAGTGAATAGAAAATGAATAATAGTGGGGGATGAAAAAAAAAAAAGGTTTCTATGTAAATTGGGATACTTTCCAAAGTGACTCACCCTAAATCATAACAAAGATTCTGATCCCTTGAAACTGCTCATTGTGCCAGAATTACGCAGCTGAGCTCTCTCACCCTCTCTTTCACAATCTCACTCTACAGCAGTTTACAGAAAATAATCATGGTAGCGCTCCACCCAGAAAATAAAATACTGAAATCAACCTGAGGTTACATGAGGGAATTCTGCTAGCCTGAACAGTGAAAACAAATGGGAATGAAAGAAGAGATTACTTTATATGTAGGTGGATTCCCCCAGGTGCCCTCGGAAAGTGATATAACTGTCTGACATTATCTTTTTACTCTTTGTGAGGAAGGCTACTGAATCATCCCAGGCTTAGCAACCATGTGGGCAACCTGAATGCATTCCAGACCATGTTAGACAATTGCAAGTGAGCCAAGCATGGATGGCAGAAATATTTTCAGCAAACACTATAGGTTATCTATAGCAGAATTCTTGAAATTAGTTTGAGTGCTAGCAATACTTCCACAAAGCACCCAGCCTGAAAAACCTCTTCAAGTAAGCTGGATGAAAATGGAATACGTCAGCAATACAGAGAAATCAGAGAAGGTCCAGCAGGCTGCACACTGCTCTTTGCAGGCTGCCTTCTTACTGGAGCGTTGGGGCTTTTGCTTTGTTTTGTTTTGTTTTACACTGACCTTTATTTGGGAGAATGAAACTTTTGTTCTTATGAGTAACAAGTATGGGAAGAGTCAGGTGTATGAGTCAACTGTTTTACAAGTGCTGATGAAGAGGCTAAGATTTTTGTCATACTGAGAGGAACCTTGTTTCACAACGGAGGTCAAGTTTGTTGAAATGCCTCATCTTGTCAAGGACCCAGCCTGCAGTGGTTAAAAGATAAATATTTGTTACATGAAATCAATCATGAATTTAATTTTGTAAAGCACAAAGACTAATAAACTTGTAGCTGGGAAGTTAGCATTAAAAAAGGAAAAAGTTGTGTTTATTAGAAAACAGCGAAGTTTTACTCTGAAATAATAATTTCTCACATTGCTTTATAAAAAATTAGATTAATCTCCATTTTTATACTGTGTGACAAAAACACTGTCCTAAAATTGTAATTTGCAGTTGACAAAATATACACCTGACGCTTTTATTTTTATATATATCACAGACAAGCAGAGTCCTGCAAGTATGGCTGTAAAGGAACAGTGAGCATGTGTGATAAGCTGACATGTCTTTGACATGTAGCAAAGGTCCCCAGAGTCCCTGTTACTGGGCATCAACTGATCCTACTGGAAAAAGCTTTTGGTCACAGCAGAGGTCCATGAAGGAACACATCCCTGTGACAAAACAACTAACACAAAGGCTTGTGCTGATCAGCACACTTGTTGGCAATATATGCTTGTGACTGAGCAAGCATGGACACTATCATTTTTATGCAAGCTGGATTTCCAAATATTTGTGAAGAATCCTGCATTGCCCCTTTACATAGATATAGCTACAGATCAAAGCTACCTTTTAGAATTGCCCATCTGGGAGTGTTTCTGAAAATACATGTAGAATTAATTTCACTATTTTGATGCAAGTCTGTTCAGAGTCAACAGCACACCAAGAAAAAAATTGTAGGATCCTACATCCCTTTGCACAGACTAAAATATATACCACCCTGCAGGCTACCAGTGGCTTTGCCACCTTTACTGTGACCATGACTTTTGTCATGTTGTCATGGGGCTAACACCTTGCAGACACCTCATCTGAGAAGGTCTCTTCCAGAAGGCTCGAGGCTGGAAGCCTTTACCTCCTTTCACACTGTCTGCATAGTTACTGAGGGAATGACAACCTGCAAGGTGAATGCATAAAAGTAGACTAAGGATTTTTCTGGGTTTCAAAAAAAATTTCTAAGAAGGGAAGTGTACATCTACTCTGCTAGAGGATTACTCTGTACTTATTCATCTCCACTGGCCAGTGAAGAAGACAGATGTGGAAGACAAGTTGCCTTTCAGTGTTAAACTTCTTTGGGCCTTGTGTGTGTGAAATTCGAGGAGTGAAGTGGACAGCCAGTGAAATGGGAGGTTTTGATTAAAATCCTTCTTCCCTGATCTTCTATTCAGGATTAAAGAAAATCAGGTTATTTGAATTTGTTGGTATTAGCCTGTAAAATAAAAAAAATCTTTCTATAGGTAAGGCAATAACAGATAATTGGGAGTATTATTTTGATATTCTGATCATTTCAAATTAACAAACTTCTTCTAAGATTCAGTCTGACATTAGGGATAGGGGTCTGATCCCTCCCATGCTGTGGAGAAAGTAAGATTTGGTGATCATAACAGGTAATTCTAAACTTAAAAATCTGTATGTTATTAAAGTTTAACACCAATACATGGTCTTGAAAAGCTGACTAGGTAATGCAACATTAGCCAGTCTAATTGTATTGACACTTCAGAGTCAATGAAGAATCATTACATATATCACATATTCTAAGATTAAATTAATTGCACTCTGGAGGGGCCTATTTTTGTCCTGTTGTTTCAAAAGGAACTTTTCTGAGTAACTCAGACATTCATTTTTAGTATTTAGGTTTTTAATGCTAGCTGAGTTTAGTTTGTTTTGTTTGAATGGGGGCAGGAACAGTATGAAATGTTTCTATTATATTAATTTGTGTATGACAACAATAATTTCCTTCTTAATTAAATAGAAGAATAATATGAACAGTTTAGTTCATCTTTCTCCATAAAATGCTTTGAGTTCAGCAGGTGTCTGAAGTATGTGTCAAACCAGCTTAACCTTTATTGTAGAGCTCCCATCAGAGAGAGATACTGAGTGAAAGTTTCCTGGTTAAGGGGAATTCCCTTCATAGGTCTATCTCTTGAATCTTTGCCTCTGCATTCCTACCTAGAGTATCAATGAACTGTGAATGGGTGGGGTGGAGACACAGCAGGTCAGGAAGGATAAGGAAAGTCACAGTGGTCTGTTATGCTTGCCACTGCTGTAGAGCATTGGCAGGATGCCTAGAGGTGCCCCATAGTACCTTTAGGGCTATGTCTATAATGTGTGTTTGGGCTTGGTCTCCAAGGCAGCTGGCCTCAGGCTGGCCCTGGTTCAAAAGCTGTGTGCCTGCATTCACAGAGCACCAGTCCTGAGCCCTGTCTCTCAGAAGGGTTCATTAGCAAGTGTGGCATTACACTGTCAGCAATTACATAGATTTTAGTTTGCACGAAACTTGTGAGATGTCTGCTCAGAGCATGGTGGGTTTGCCTCATTTTGTCTGTAATATGCCAGGTAAATATTTTCCAAGTAATCCCGGGAGCACTAGGCACTATAATGTGGAGTAAAGTCCTGCTTCAATATGGTATGTGACTGGAGTGCGGATCTTTCTGAATTGCCTTGTTAATAACTTTACAATATAAGGGAATGTTAAAATCTCTATTTTTATATGTGCAAGGAGTACCAAGGGATACCTGCTCTTAGAAGCAGAAGCTCATGTTAGCTCAGTTCTATACTTATGCATGTGATTAGCTTCATTCATTCAAGTGGTTCCGTTCCAGTTCCATGGGACCACTCATGTGTGGAGACTATTCATACGTGTGTGTATTTGCAGGATTGAAGTTCATAACAGGAGTTCAAAGTTCACCTGTGAAGACAGAATAAATTTGAATCTCATTAAAAATATAGATCTGTGGCCTGTCAGTCAGATGTACAAACTGATAAATGCCACAGTGAACACAGCTTTCACCAAGAAGGTAGGAAGAGAAGGAAATGATTGTTAGTGATTGTAGCTCACCCAAGGGCTTGCCTCAAGGCAAAGCCTGGGGGCATATGAAATTTTCAAGAAGCCAACATCAACAACTTTCTGCTTTCCAGAGATCATTATTGTTGTGAGATCACAGGTTGTGAGTCTGAATCTGAAGAAGGTCATATCATTTGCACAAAACCCACATTTCCTTGAAGCAGAATGTGGTTAGTATGGCTCAGCTTTGAGATTGACCTATTAAACATAAATGAAAGTCTGGACACACTGGTTGTAATTTTTAAAAACCCAGCCATGCTGCTTTTTCTCTTCCTGAACCATAGAACTTGGGATATAGAAATATATTTAAAGAAACCTGTGAACGAAAATACCATACTTTGTTATTTGCCTCTTCATTATATTTCTTAATTAAACAATTTAGAAATTCTCTGGTAATTTCCCTAAGGAAGAACAGGAATTGTACAAATGAAATCTGAGTTGGAGATAGTATTCACTCATTGGATTTTATGAGGTTTTGAGGTTTACTTCCTTTTAAAATAATTTCTTTCCTTTTGCAGCCTTTCTATTTAATCCGCATATTTAAAAAACGCTGGGGCAATTGAATATTCAGGACATGCTTTACAGCCTGTGCCATATGTAAGAGAGAAAATGTAAATGTTTCAAAAGCTATGTTAGTGCAACGTAGTCTTCAGTTATAATGACAAGGGTTTTTTTGTTGTTGTTTTGATTCTTTCTGAGCATGTTTGTAAGCATTCTTCATTGAGATACAAATTGGCAGTCTACAGTTAAATGTAGTCTAGATTCATTTTTTCACCATCTTTAGTCCTATGGCCAAACGAAGTCAAAAAGAATTTCTTGATGTATAACTTGCTGTGTTGTCAAGACTCACTTTTCAGGGGAGTATAATTGTTTACAAAACACATATAAGACTGTTTCAGTGAAGCAGGTTGTTCACAATTAGCATTCAGGCTAATACTTTCTGCAGACATGTCAGGCAAAGCATCTGCCCTCTGTGCTAAACAGCAGTTCTCTTGGTCATTTCCCTTCAGGTATTTAACAGCTGTCTCTCTAGCCAACCAATGATTTGGCATAACTTTCCCCATTTTCTTGGCCTGATCTATTGCTTTTTTCATAAGGGCATGAAGGAAACTTGCACTGCTTGGACATTCAACAGCAATGTCATCATTACACTTTTATATACCTCCCCTTTGTGCATTTCAGCCACAAAACACACAGACCTCTTTAATGCCTTGTGTCTTGGAAATAAAAACGTGTCTGACCATCACATGTCCTTTCCACAACTGCTTTACTACACATAAAAAGCTCAGGAAGATTCACACATTCACACAGATTCATAGAAGAGTAGGGGTTGGAAGGGACCTCTAGAGATCATCTAGTCCAGCCCCCCTGCCAGAGCAGGATCACCTAGAGCAGATCATACAGGAATCTAAGATATAAGGCCTTGACTAAGAAGGAGGCTTTAATCCAAACAGTTCTGCTAAGAACTCCAGGCTGTCATTACTGGAGGAAAGCTTTCTCTGGAGAATGTCATCTTGAGAGATGTCATCTGTAAGCACCATCACTAATGGAGCATCCATTTGCCTTAGCATTATTTTTATTGATGCTTCATTCATTCACTTCCTCCCTCTGTTCTTTGTTTATTGTCAAATACTCATTTCACTTTGCTGTTCCTAGCTTCATTTCTCAATTGGATGCTGTTCTCGACTTTCTCATCCGGTCTTAACACATGCAGTTTATAAGGAGTCGTGCATCACATACATATGATATAATTCCTTTCCCCCAGTTCCTGTTTCTTTCCCTTATCCTCCCAACACTAAGGGATGGGAGTCTTGTTAAATCTTTTCTGTAGATATAGCTATCTGTATTACAAGAGGTGATCATGAACAGAATAAGATTCTTTTAATTTTGAACCCCCAGTGTTTTTCTACCTATTAATTCTGCTGTAACATCTCTTCTCAATGGAAGGATGGGTGAAATTAGAGAACTGAGATCTCATTCTGCAGATATCTCCACCAAGGCTGGAACTTGAAGCACACGCTATATATATTAGGGAGTGTGTATGTGCAGAGTACATAACAATGCATGTACACACACACGTATGTATATTGCAATATATAGGAATATAAATATGCATATGCGTATTAAAAAGTATATATTTTAATAATTATGCATTGGTTATATATTAATATATATATATAAACATAATTAGAATAAGATTGAGTAGAATCGACTAGACAAAACTAGAACAAAGCAGAACAAGAGTTCAGGTTTTATGATATAGTAGCTAACTCTACATCAGATTTCTGTCTCTATGTGTTCAGACTAGAATTTTTGGACCACGTAAGGGGATCAAGTGGCATGGGAGGATATATTAATGATGTATAACTTCGTGCCTTTAGCTTAGAGGCCTAAGTTAGCTAGCAGGTTAGTCATGATGCTGAGGGAAGATAAACTCCTCCAAGGGTAAACTGGACCAGAAGGCTGTTTGGACCAAAATGCTATTAAGTAACCTGTGGAGCAGCTATTCACGCTACACAAATCCTGTGAAAAATAACACCCTGCATAGTCTTGGCTGTGAGGATTCTTCATGTGAGTTCATCCCTTTTTCTTGATGTACATAAACTGGTACAGGACTGAAAAATCCACTCTCAGCAAAGACAGGACAAAGAGTAATCTTACTTTGATTTTGCTAGTCACTCTTTCCATCATCTTAACTCCGGTCTTCAGGCCAATCAGCCAAGTTGAGATAAATCTACTCACTGCATTGTCTGTGCTATGAAGAATTAATTAGGTTATGGAATTGTAACTTTTCTTTTCTTATTATAGATGTGCTAAGTGGGATCCTGTACAGTGATTTACCCAGATACAGTGAAAGCTCTTATCGATTAGCATTTTGTAACATTTATGCTATCACTTAATATTTGGCTTGTAACACAGATGCACTAATAACTATTAAAAAAAGAGGCCTCACGTTATTTTTAAAATTCTTGGTGGAGAAATAAATGATGATAATTGGACATAAAGGGTTCTCACTGATGCTTTCAGCTTCTGTCACATTCACTCCTGTTCAGTAATACCTTATTCAATAACATTTTTACAGATATGAAGGGGAGAGCTCACAGAGCAGGATATTATTTTCCCTATGCAAAGCTGACAATATGCCCTTCAAATACTGAATCTGATGGGATTCAGTATGGTACCTGTTACAGGACACACAAGTTCACAGTCTGGAGAAGTTTTTCACATACTATTATATAGCAGAAGATTAGCACCACATGTAAAATCATTTCCATCTGTCCAGTCTAAAATAAATATATGGTTGTATCCAATTTACAGAGGTGAGCACTGACCTATTTCTTTGGTGAGAAAATATTACATGATTGCTTGCATTTAACAAGGTTGGGAAAGAGAACAATAATGGATTGATCTGGCAGATATCTCCAAATTTATTTATGAAGTACCATTTAAGTATTAATATATCTATTTTATTTTCTTTATGTTGTATATGATTTTCAGATCATGCAAAAAAGAAAGAGTATACTTGAAAATGTTCAAATCTCGAATGAAGAAGTCATTAGAAATGAACAGGCTGTGTGCCGTGAAGTCATTACCACAACATCCTGAAGGATACAAAAAGCAGGCTGGCAGTAATTACAGTCCTGAAGAAAAAATCAATAAGTGTTTCTCATGCCTTTCTGATCAAGACTGTAGCATGATATTAGCAACCTGTGAAACAATGGGGTACCCATTTAATCTTACTTGGAAGGATGTAATGTTTATCAACTCAATCATATTTTCTGTGCTTACAAAACTTTTTAGTCCCCTGCTATGATAGTCTCTATGGTGAAATCCTGAGGAAGAATGTTTTTGTCGTGCTCTCATGAACTCTATGCTGAAGAGGAAAGAGAATGAAGTATTAATACACTTAAGCCTTCAAAAGTAAAAATAAAATAGTACATTTAAGGTTCCAGGGGTAGGTGTTATACTGTGGGATTTAATTCTTCTCTCCTTCCATTGTCTAAATGAAGAATAAATCCTCTGACTTCATTAGAGCAACACCACATGAATTTGCTATAGTATGAGAATTGAGTCTTAAAGATATAATGACACATTGCTTTGCATTATGGCTATTAATTAAAAAACAATAGAAGACTTTAAACACTGTTGCTGAACTGTGGTATTTCAGAACTTCTTTCAGCTCCCAAAATGTTAATGCCCAGGGACTTCAGTTATATATCTGATCTTAATTTTGTGTTTAAAATAATTTCCTTTAGGAATTATATTTTTCTTCCCTTTATCTGGAGAATCAACTATTTTGTTACGGGATACTGAGTTGCTTTCCAAAATATAGAGTTCAAGAAGCCCATTATAAAATTCAAGTCACTTTCAGGAACATGATATTGTTTTGTGACTTATTTATGGTTCTGTCTTTTTATATCTAGCATAGAAATATAGAGTATCATTTACTTACAGTTCAGCTGATCTCATTTACTGAGTGTCTATTGCAAAAATACATTAAGCTATGCATAAATGGTGTATTCAAAAATGCAGTCCCAAGTCCTGAAAGCACTGATTCAGCTGAGCACACATGAAACAGCTTATCTTGAATCATATACTTAAGCTGATAACTTCTGGATAAGCCACTTAAAATAGGAATTAACTTTAAGCAAGTACTTAAATGTTCCTTCTTTGAGTCTTCCCCTCCACCCCCATGCCTGCAGCATCTACATCAAAGTCTTACCCTGTTCTACTACAACTAGGAAATCTTCAGTCCACAGGTCAATTTGAAGAATGTGGTGATAAGAAGAAGGAAGTGCAATTACTAACTGCAATAGATAATAGAAATTAGTCAGGCAATAAACCCCATTAGGGATTATTTAAGTTTCAGTGAGATGAAAACATGGTAAACTGACATAAAGTCATTGCTTGTTTAGCCATGTTTACTTCACATTAGTTCTGAGGCAAACAACTGTTTTCAACA
Source organism: Rhynochetos jubatus (assembly GCA_027574665.1). Lineage (NCBI taxonomy): Eukaryota > Metazoa > Chordata > Aves > Eurypygiformes > Rhynochetidae > Rhynochetos > Rhynochetos jubatus. The sequence continues at coordinate 20,334,494 of CM050652.1, forward strand.
CTCTGGTCAAACTGCAAAAAAATGAGGAATTATGTTTCAGAACTGCCTATTTCAATTAAAATCACAATGATGATTCTAACATACAACTAAAATCTTATCTTGAAAGAAAGAACACTCCAAATCAAAGTTAATGTGTTTAATTGAATTAATTTGCTTAAATATTTCACAAGATATCGTATGTTTTCTAAAATAAGACCTAGAGAAGGAACATTAGGTTTGCCTATACTACTCTCATCTGATTAAGTGGGTACAGTTTACTTCAGTAATTGAGATCTAATAGAAAGATTATTCCTACCTGAACATAAGAAAAAGTACATCTGCCCACCTTAGCTGTGGGCAACCTGCAATGAAATGTAAGCTTGTCTTTTAAACCCACTGCAGGCGTCTTTTACAGGAATAAATTAGGAAAAAGTAGTGACAAAGGGCTGCACGCTGTCTACAGCGTGCTAGTAATTTGCTTAGCCATAAACGCCTCCAAAATCACAAATTCTTTATATGAGATACTCAGCAGCACTAAATAAAATAGACATATTCCTTATTGTTCCATTAAATTTTATATGTACCATAAACCAAACCTACTCTGGATGGGATTCTTAATTTAATTATGGGGTTGTCATTCAACTTCATCTCTGGAAATAGATACCTACCAACTTTTATGAGCATGATTTTCATATCACATAAGTAACTGCACCTCTTGCTGACTTCATTAGAAATTGTGGGTGCCCACCACATCTGCAGGATCAAATGATAAGAACCTGAGTGGATTAGAAACACTTGCTTCACAGCTCACAAATTGTCATTTATGCCACAACACAGTGATCTCCAGATGCAGTAATTTGTGAAGGTAACACACAATTATGGCCATCAACTATCTGCGTCCTCACACGTAGCCTGGCTTTGTACTAGGATATACACTTCAAGCAAGTCATTACGTTAATGACAATGTGTTTGTAAAGTTTCAGGTTTTCGGGCCAGAAGGGACTACTGTAATTAAATAATTTGACCACTTGTGTAATACAGATGATACACAGAAATTTCTACATCTGACTGAAATTTTTGTTTAAGCTCAAGTGTAGCTTCTAGAAATAAGTCTAATAAAATTTGTAAATGACTGTTAATAATACCATCATGTGACATGCCACCTCTAAATTCATTCTGACTTACTTTCATGCCTACAACAATATTGTTAAGACAGTCATTACATTGTCTCTTCTAACCTATTACATACTGCTTCATTTACTTACAGGCATCATTTAATTGTCCCATGTATGATGTACAACCCAGTGCTGATGACATTCTAGGATACACCTGTCTGATTACCTCTTCTATATTTTCAAGTCTGTTTCTCTTTGTAATTCATTGCTGCTGCATTTGAAAAAACCAATAGTCTTCCTTTCAGCTTTCCAGAAATTTGCTTTGTATGTTTTATACCAGTCTTTCTCTCTTCTGCACTAAGAGAAAGACATCCCTGGATGTCTTCAAGGCCAGGCTGGAGGAGGCTTTGAGCAACCTGGTCTAGTGGAAGGTGTCCCTGCCCATGGCAGGAGGGTTGGAACTAGATGATCTTTAAGGTCCCTTCCAACCCAAACCATTCTGTGATTCTATGGTTCTATAAAAACAGGGAATAAAATTTATTCCTCAAAGCCAAAATCATATTGATAAGGAATTACTCAAAATTCAGTGACAGTATACCTAAAAGCAAGTAATATACATTCAGTGAATACACTGGAAGTCTGGACATTCAGTTAGGGCTCAAAATTAAAAAATATGCTTATACTGTGGATAGGTGTGCAATTTACAATGGCAACAGGATTTATCTCCTTAAATCCTGTATGTGCATCTTGCACATCTTTCTATTAATCATTAAAATTGTTTGAATTGCAGCTACCATGCTGCACTTCATTAAGGTTATCAGCCAAGTTCACAAACTTGTTTACCACACCTTTCTACTTCCTATATCAATGTGTAAACTTTTGGACTTTCGAGCACTTTCCAAATCCCAGTATTGAGGACTTACTATGGAAACCTCTCATCTCCATGCTGGGGCCAAAACTCTGGGACAAGTATTTCCCTTTATCTCAGCAAACTTTGCCCCATAGACATGAAACCCAAATGTATGATTTGGAGAAAAATACCCACAAACAACAAAACAATGTTACAACCTTGATGTCTCCCAAAGTCTATGAAGTCTTCCTTGGATGGGGACTGTTATCAGTCATGTAAGCACCATTGGTTTAAGATGTTCATAGGACAGTACAGGTTGGAAGGGCCCTCAGGAGGTCTCTAGTTCAATCTCCTGCTCAGGGCAGAGTGAGCTGCAATGCCAGATGGACTGATCAGGGCTTTAGTCAATTGGTCTTGAAAATCAATGACCAGGGAGATTGTATATCCTCCTTGGGCATCTCCTTCTCTTGAAATAGTTTCTTCTTATAGCTGGTCATACCTTCATTATTTCAGCTAATGCCTGTAGTCATCCCATGCTCTGCTGTTTGGGTCCTGGCTTAATCTTCTTGATGCCCTCCCTGAAGGTGCTGGAAGGCTGCTGTTTTCTCCCCTGGAAGTCATCTCTGCTTCAGAATGAACAAGTCCAGCTCCCTTCACCACTCCTGACAAGGCAAATGTTGCAGCTGCCAACCAACATGTTGACCCCATGCTGAAATCAGTCTGGTTTATCAGGGTCTTCCATATTGGAAGGCCCAAACTGGTCAAATACTCAATACTCAAGAAACAGCACAGTGAGTGCTGAGTACAGGGAGATAATCACTTTCCTAGTTGACCAGCATGACACAGAGCCTGGGATGTCGTTGTCCTTCTTTTCTGCCAGGACACTCTGCTGTCTCATGTTCAACTTGTTGTCTGCCAGGACCCCTGGGGGCTCTTCTGCAGAACTGTCCCCCATCCCAGTCTGTATCATTGCAAGGGACACTTCCTTGCAAAAAGGTGGAGGGATTTGCATTTGTCCTAGAATTTCATAAGGTTACTGTGAGCCCATTCCTCCAGCAGGTCTAGGCCCCCCTCCATGGCAGCCATGCCCTCAAGTATCTTGACAGTTCCTGTCCATTTGATACCATCTGCAAACCTGACAGGAGTACACCCCATTCAAGTCATCATTCTAATCAGGTGGTTTGATAGGTGTTGTGTGAAGGAATGAGACAGAGAGAAAATGTCCATCTTTCCCATTCCTTCTGTTCTGTTGTTACTATGCTTGTAACAACAGAAAATAGTTGTCTCCACAACTGGCAATACAATGTTGGCATATGTAAATGGAGGCTACACTTCTCCCATTTTCTCTGCCTTTCAGAGACTTAGCGTGGACAGGAAGCAGTTTGGCATTATTTAGATAAAAGAATGATCAAGGTGTTCAACACGACTCCTTTAAATCTAGTAGCCAAATAATCAAGATTGTTTGTTACCTCACACATTGTTACCTGTGCTTGTATGTTCAACTGATTGAGCTATATGCTTTTTCTGTTTTCCTTAACCCAAGCATTATGCCTGTCCCAGACTTTGTTCTGAGTGAAATGAGCAGTCCTGTGCTTACTTTCTAAAAATAGACAGCTAATGTCAAGGGTGGAACCATTGTTTTGCCTTAATTTGTGTATTTTGTTAGTGGCTTTAAAAGAATAAATTGCTGCTTCTGTGGGTGTGACCAGATAGAGAAATGCAAATCTCAGAGTTTGTCTTAATTCCAAAGTAATTTGTGTACGCACCCAAAATTCGTAAACGCTCAAGTAATTACTATAATTTCCATTAGGACAAGCTGTGGCAAATCAGAATTCTATAGAAATCTGATCATAAACACCTACGAGCTGATCAGCATACAGTTAGTATCATCACTTGTGCACATGCAGTTAATTCTTGACTGAATCCACAGTGCTGAAAATATTACTACTCTTTTTAAACCTGTGCACAGAATATGTGGCATCTTTTGTAAATTTATCGTAAATGTGTGACACATGCCAAAAGTTCTAGTGCTTTTGGGTCTAGTGATACCTCAGGTGAAATGTATCTGAAAATGATTCATACAAGAAATCTTAGGAACTTTTGAGATTTGATAGATGAAAGAATATATGTTCCATACAGGATCAACTTCTGTAGTCCAAAAAGAAGAAGAAGGAAAAAAAATACAAGCAAGTTCACAATCATTCTCTTCATTCTGCAAAACATTTCAGTACTTCAGGTATATGAGTTATCCTAGTAAAGTGTAGAACATGCTTCATCGATAAAGGTTTGATATACTGATGAGTAGTGAGAGAAAAAGACCACATCAAAACACCCCAAGGGAAGAAAAACTCTCTTGGTAGTATGCAGGGCCATAAAGAAGGGGCAAATCTAAATCTGTTTCCTATATCAGGAAAGGAGAAGATTTTTAGAAGCTGAGGAGTGTGTAATGCAAGGAAGACCACACTCAGACCATTTTATAGATCCAGTGCTCAGCTGGTGCTTACAAGGACAAACAAGGGAGATGGGATTGTCAAGGCGGTGACAACATTGCAACATGTTCTTGTCATTCTATACCTCGAACAGCTTCAGGAAATATACTTGATTAGTAGTCAGACTATCTGGCACACACACTTTGCTTGATCCTTTCAAAAATCCCTAATAATTTATATATCGATGCTTTTCTCAAAATGAGAAATAAATGCTATCTAAATATCGTCCTGAGTTTTCCCAAACTGGATAATTGTATGCCTTTCCTGAAGCTATGCATAAAATAAAAATTACTTTGGACAATTATTCTTATACTTGAACATTACTATAACCAACTTACATTACTGAAGCAGGTGGAGGTTAAATCAAGCAGGTGCTACATTGTGCCAGGCCCCATAAAGCAGAGTACAACACAGTTCCTGCTCCAAAGAGTTTACTGCTGAAAAGACAAGATGTAACTGGTACAGGCAACCAGCAGGCAGTAAGAAGGAGAAAGTAAACACAGGTTTTCAGTATAGATCAGCAACTTGAATTTTTTATATTTTTTTCTTATATTTAGTGTAATCATTATCAGAACTTTCAAGTAGCTTAAACAGAGAAAAAGAGTAACCATGAAAAAAAGCAGCAACAACAGATAATGGCTTTTTTTTTCTTTTTTCATAATTTATCCTTAGTAAGAAAAGTATATTTAGACAATCAGTCTGAATTAGTTAGAAAATAAAAGAGAAATGTATTTACATTGTGTTATCACATAAGTCTCCATCTCTCAAACTAGAAGAACTGGCAATTTTAACAGTACCATTGCACTTAACAAAGTGCAGTGAATTTCTTTGCAGTATGTTTCAAAACCTGCAAGTCTATTAAGCCTTGAGAAATGGATTAATCTAAATTACAATGCAGATTGAATCTCCATTGATTACTATTACTTCAGTAACAGGTGAACTGTAATTCGAAGTCCATGCAGAGCAAATGTAATGTCAGATATTGTGCAGGTTGGATTACTACACATTTCATAATCTGGAATGCTTTTCCAGAATAAGAAAAGGAGTCTTTTCTTCCCTTTCTCCACACAAACCTCTCCAATACAGCAGATAATCCAAATGCTGATTTTAACATACCTGCATTAGCAGTACTGATTTAAACAAAAATCTTGTTAGAAAACTTTTTCATTTCATTTTAAATCTAGGATTGCTAATCCCTTTTGGACTGGATCACAGACAGCAATCACTCTTAACAATTCTGTACTTACAGTGCTGTCATGGCTTGATGTAAAATACAGAGAGATGAAATAATAGAATGCAGAAGTATATGCATGTATTTTTTGTATTGTTAAACTCTATTCTTGGACAGAACATGGATTGGACCTCTTCAAGCCAATTCTCCTATTCTTACACCTAAGTAAAATTTAGAGGGTTAATGGCAATGGGCCAAAATGCTGACATTATACATTAATAATGTTACACACTACTTTTAAAGAAGTTTCCAAGCTGGCTTCGTAAGAAGAGGCATTACATTGAAATCTGTCTAACCATACTGCTGTTTAATGTGCTGTGGATGTTATTTCTGTAGTGTAGAAGGTCATTACTAAAATTAGAAAGTGAACCTAGTATCCCACTGTTTTATCTTTATTCAGTGAAGCAGGTTTTACTGGTAGGAATTTTAGACAGAGAGAGGACCTTAATAGCTACAGCTGTATACATTACTATGTAAAACATGATTACAGTATACCAACATTAAGAATATTATCTTAGTGTTTTTGAATATGTTGATTATAAAATGTAGCCATTAAAATATATCCTATTTCCATTTTAAATAGATTGTCATTTCACAGTTTGCCCTGAAAAGGACAGCACATTCACAATCCTGCTTTCAGAGAAAAATGTATCACACTTTAAATCTTACTATGCTCTAGTTCTCCTCTTCAGCAATGGAGTGACCCATTGGTTATTTGAGCTATTAGAACTGAATTATATCACTACAAATATACCAGCAAGAGCACTGCAGACTGCTTTATCCCCTTCACTGTTACCTGTAAACAAATAATCACTGTAGAAAGGTTATAGGATGTTATGAAAGGCACTCATCCTTTATAGCTTTACATGCCTCTGGTATAGGTGATTAAATGTAAGTGATTAACTCTCTTGTTCTAAAAAGTGGAAAGGAACTGGTATTTTGCAGACATTTTTAGATGTTTGCTTTATGACAAAACTATTTTTAGAGATGTCTGAAGGTAGGTTGAGATACATCTCACATACTATGGCTCTTTTTCACCCTTTCTGGGTGCAAAAGACAATGAAAAATTTAGCAAGTAAAATCTAGTCTTATTCAATAAACGTAAAGTAGACTAGGAGCTCCAAGCAGCATTTTTAGGAATAATAAATGCTATTTCAGCAATGGGAATATCCTCAAATCATGACAGTGAACCTCACAGCTTCTGGATACAGAAAAAGTCTAAATTTTTCTAATTTCTTCTTTTTAGTTTATGTTGCCTGTGTGTGTTTTACTCTTCAGCCATCATCTGCCTCATTAAAACAAGTCTGAGCAAAACTGCAAAGCTAAAAGGAGACAACCTGACAAGAATAATTTCAAAAAAATCAAATCTATTTCTCTAAATGTTATCTTGTAAAAGTAAAATTCATCTTAGTGGAGGAACTATACATTAATATGAAGATTAACACTAACTTCATTGAAGCTTGATTGTGCTGCATCAAATATGACCTTCATCTATCACAACACTTAAATATGTTTGAAGTAAGAAAATATTATCCTTGACTTCAGGAACACTGTTTACAGTCTTAAATAAGTTCACACATGCTTTGTAGATTTGAGCCCAAGTATTCAGAGCACAGAATCTAAAGGATAAAACCAGGCAAAACTTTGTTACTTTTCCATAAACTTAACCTCTGCTCTATCAGCTGCTTAGGTAATGGAATGATCAATAACTATTTAAAGTTTTACCCAGGTTAATCATTACACAGAAACAAGTTGCAGATTAAGTGAAATGCCTGCCTGAGGTATGTGCCTGCACTTTTCTCACAGCTAGAGATAAACCTTCAACTGTGACATTTAAATTACTGAACCTAAGTTGAGAATAAACAGTTCTGTAAGTGGAAAGCTTTTTCTAACACTTCCCATCCCTCCTCAAATACAACAGTAAAGCTTATCTTGTAGGCTTATCATTTAGGCACTTTATTTTTTTCCACTTAAGAGATCTTTGCACCACTAGTAACAGGTTCTCCTTATGTAAATGGCCACATCATAATTTCTTCTAAAACTCTGTTAAAGCAAATTCCATTCAATAGTTTTCTATTTTCATTCTGCTGTCAGAAGTTCTTCTATTATCTTTCCTTCTCATGTTCATCCTTAAGAATAAAATTTCCTGACTTAACATTTAATGTGTTTTGAATTTTTGAGTTCTGTCCCACTTAGACCTTTTTATTATTCAGTAATATGATTTCCTAGCTATTGCTGCCTTACCTTGTTTATGATTCTCTTAAATTCTCTGGAAGAGAGAAAATAACATGCCAAGTAAAATCTATGGCATCGTATTATGAATGTCTATATAATGTGATATTACAGTCCTCTATAGAATTCACAGCAAGTCAGACACAGAAATCTCAGAAATATTTCTCATGAACAAAATTATGTCAGTTAATGGCACAACATGAATCTGTTCTGATGAGAATGTTTTATTCAGAGCAATCTTTACTTTATGACTTAGTGCCAGCCTTCTTCAGGATGTTGTAGAAGGGCTTGCATTACATTTGTTTTCAGTTTGCCTGTAATGAAAGGAAAGGTATCAAGTAAAACAGAGATGAATAGAAACAAAAACTACACCTCAGTGTCAGGTCCTCTGGGGATAGTTTGCACATCTATCATTTGGCCTGCCCTGCATTCTTCAGGTACAGGGGTCTAAATCCAAAAATGGAGGAGGTACTAACCAATGGAATCAGGTGCTTAACAATTCTTAGGCTTTGGCCACCATTAAAATGTTAATAACAAATAGATTCTTGACTGCAATTCTGTTTAGGGATGATGTCTCTTAATCTGCATGGCCCTGAAATGAACAATTCTTTGAAGAATTTGAAGAATGAACAAGACAGAAACCACTCAGAGAAAAAAGTGGACAGACCAACATTATCTTTCTCCTCAGGGCTGCTCTCAATCCATTCTCTGCCCAGCCTGTATTTGTGTTTGACCTTGTTGAACTTTATGATGTTCACACAAGTCCACCTCTCAAGCTTATCAATGTCCCTCTCGATGGCATCCCTTCCCTACAGCGTGTCAACCACACCACACAGCTTGGTGGTGTTGTCAAACTTAATGAAAGTGTACTCAATCCCACTGTCCATATCACCGTCAAATATGTTGAACAGCACTGGTCCTGATAGAGACGCCACTCATCACTTGTCTCCATTTGGACATCAAGCCATTGACCGTAACCCTTTGAGTGCAACCATCCAACCAATTCCTTATCCACCGAGTGGTCCATCCATCAAATCCATGTCTCTCCAATTTAGAGACCAGGATGTCACATGGGACAGCATCAAATGATCCCAGGTAGATGACACCAGTTGCTCTTCCCTTATCCACCAATACCATAACCGCATTGTAATGGGCCACCAAATATGTCAGGCATGATTTGCCCTTAGTGAAGCCATGTTGGCTGTCACCTGTCACCTTCTTATATTTCATTTACCTTATCATAGTTTCCAGAAGGATCTCTTCCATGATCTTGCTGGGCACAGAGGTGAGACTGACTGGCCCTTAGTTCCCTGGGTCCTCCTTATTTCCCTTATTAAAAATGAGGGTTATGTTTCCCCTTTTCTAGTCAGTGGGAACTTCACCAGACTGCCATAACTTCTCAAATATGATGCAGATACATCTTCTCAGGTCCCATGGGCTTGTGCACCTTCAGGTTCCTTAGATGGTCTCAAACCTGGTCTTCTCCTACAGTGGGCAGTTCTTCATCTCCCAGTCCCTGCCTTTGCCTTCTGCAAATTGGATGGTGTGGCTTGAGCACTTGCCAGTGAAGTCTGAGACAAAAAAGTCATAGAGTACTTCAGCCTTCTCCACATCCTGGGTGACTAGGACTCCCATTTCCTTCTGGAGAAAGCCCCCATTTTCCCCCATTTTTCTTTTAGAAGGAAGACCCTATAGAAGCTTTTTATGTTGCCTTTGACATCCCTGGTCAGATTTAATTCTATCAGGGCTTTAGCTTTCCTAATCTGATCCCTGGCTGCTCGGACAATTTGTCTGCAGTCTTCCCAGTCTGCCTGTCATTGCTTCTACACTCTGTAGGCTTCTTTATCGTGTTTGAGTTTGTTCAGCAGTTCCTTGTTCATCCATGCAGGCCTCCTGGCATTTTTGGCTGACTTCCTCTTTGTCGAGATGTATCACTCCTGATCTGGGAGGAGGTGATCTTTGAACATTAACCAACTTTTTTGGGCCCCTCTTGCCTACAGGGCTCATATAGAATGTAATCATAGAACGGTTTGGGTGGGAAGGGACCTTAAAGATCATCTACTTCCAACCCCCCTGCCATGGGCAGGGACACCCTTCACTAGACCAGGTTGCTCAAAGCCTCATCCAGCCTGGCCTTTAAGACAGCCAGGGATGGGACATCCACAACTTGTCTAAGCCACGACTTCTTGAATATGAAGGATAAAGGTTTTGAAACCTCATCCACTAGTTCTTTCAGGACCCATGGGTCCATGGGACTATCATCCCATGGTACTCTACGAAGCAGATCCCTGAAGAGTTCGAGGTTTGTTCTTGTGAAGTCCAGGCCAGTGAGCTTGTTGTGTGCCCTCCTCACTGCCCTAAGGATCTTGAACTCCACCATTTCATGGTCTCTACAGCCAAGGCTGCCCTTAAGAACCACATTCCCCACCAGGTCCTCCCTGTTGCTGAGAAATCATTTTAAAACAATGGAGCTGTGAAACTCCACAAAGAATATTCACAGAATTTGTTTTCCTCTGTTTTCTTCTGTGGCTTTTATCAAAGCCCAGGATAGTAGGTGTCCCTATTTTTTAGTTGCAAATGTAGATAAATCTATAAAATCTATAGACTGAGTGGGTAAGCAGTCAGTATTTTTGAAAAACCTCTAATTATGTCAGTAGAGTTTTTCATGGCAATTTCAATAGGAACAGGCCTCTAATAAACATTTTTCCTATATGGTTTGCAGAATGCAGATACTTTCCCTTTATTCTGAAATAATTTTTGAACTTTGTGGCATTTGACATTTTCTGATTTTAGCAGGAAAACTCAACTGCTTTTCCTGTTTAAAACAAAAATGTTGAAGTAATTTTTTCTTATCTTACAGTTTCTGTACAGTGTAAGGACACAATCCTTTCTGAAAAGCAGTGATTAAAGTTCATATGCACCTAGCAGATGAGCGATTCAGATTCAAATATAGAGTCTGTTTGATCTGAAGCAGACACTGAACCAGAAATTCCTGTCTGAAATGTATTGTAACTAGCTGTGTCAAAAATTTTGACACAAACTTTTTCTAAACTTCCTATAGGCACAGAGATTTGTGTGAATAAAAAGTGATTAGAAGAATTTAATAAAGATGTCAATTATTTATGGACAGTGGAACAAGTTGAAAAAGAGAAATTTTACAAACCAGAATATCCTGTAATTTTTTCATTTGGCCATGTTCTTTGCAAAGTGAGATTTTCATTTCTCTCAGACAAGAGGTCAGTAAAGATGGTTTTTGAACATGGCTTCAAATAAATTGTCTAAGCATATATTGAGAAATACTGATAAGATTTCAGATGAAATCATAGTTTAGGAATCTTATATTTGAATTATATCTTATGTCAGAATGGCAGCTAGCAGCATGAGATACTCATGTGGACTCACATATTTGAGCATCAAGTTCTCACTTTGTAAAACTGAAATAGTTATATCAGCCTTCTTGTGTTGAGATTGCTGGGTGAATATACCAGTTTGTTGCTTTTTGGTTTTTTAACACATTATATTTCTGCCAGATTTGTCAACCCTGATGTATTATTAGTAGGTGTCCTACATTTAAACTGTTTTCATGTAAACTGGTAGCCTGCCTCACCTCTGTGTAATGGTCATGTATTTCCCCCCCAGAATACCAGAACTTTGAAACTGAACGTGCACACCTCCGCCCCCCCCCCCCCCCCCCCCCCCCCCCCAAATAATTAGGTGAATAAACTACTCCGTCTGCCCAGTCTTCTGGTTTAAGCTTTTGCTTAAACTTTGCATTCTATTTATTTATTTAGTACTGTCCAGGAGGGACCCCCAGGCACAAAAACACGAGCAAAGCCCATTCAAGAAGCAGAGATTCCTCATTTTTTGTCCCACTGGTTCATTTGCCAACATGTCACATAGCCATACAGATGGTTATAGGCATTCTACCATGGTTTCCTCTCCTTGGAGGCCTTGATAACTGACACAGTAAGGAATGCTCTAAAACTCCACGATTAAGATGCCCCCGCTTACTTACACCCGAAGGACTAAAGACACTGCTTTGTTATCTCTACTTGTCTGCATAAGCATGTATATCAAATGACAGCTTAAAATCCTATACATCAATGGTGTCTCAGAAATATAATATAAATACAACTTGAAGTACCTTGTCTTCAGTAGACACACACGTGATATTCACTATCAATATATACACTGTATAGACCATGTATGCAATATTGCAGTCCTAATCCAAATCTGTCTCCTGTAGTGCATGAAGTGCCATAGTCCAGGACTACAGTAGTTTGTGTGTGGCTTCCCTATCACGGAACAAATGTGTGTTTGGTAGTATGAAGACTGACCATTTCACGCATAATTGCCTTGGTGCAAGGAAAGCACTGCAGTCTTATTTTATGCAGGAGTATAGACATAAGCTCAGAGTCTCATTCATTTCAGTAGGAACTCACATAAGTGCCATCAGCAGAGAGCATTTTTGCAGGACCAGAGCCCAGAACGCTCAAATAGTTGCAAAAATTATCCAATTAATGGTTGTTACTACTCTTTAAATACATTACTTAATGAACAGTATGTAATTAGGTGCATTTGCATATGAACGAAGTTATTTTAAATAATTTATTCAATGAAGAGAAGATGACTTCACAAAACAATATATCCAGTGCAAAAAATGCACATCCAGTCCTCATGATGACCATTTTTCATGCTTCACTACTTCATCCACAGGCCAGTACTGCTATGCACTGGAAGATGTCCCAGGTAATTAGCTGGTCACTGATTCAGCTGAGTTCTCTTATCAGACATTGTTTGCTTTTTGCAGCAATTTGTCTATCTCACAGCTGTAATAAGGCAATGGTTTATGTTCAGCAGGTACAGAGTTTAAGAACAAGTTATCAATAAATTAGTTTAACTTAGTGTGAGGGTCAACAGCCTACTGTTACTTTTCCAACAGTTTATATTTGCTCATGTCCTGGCATAGTTCAACCAAGTGTGCTACAGCTTTAATGCCCACAGCTGTGCAATGCAATGTCAAGGTGATACTTGTCATAAAGATTTTATAACGGTTTTTGTGTCTGTCCTAACTTGTCCAGAAAAAAACCCAAAACAAACAACTGATTAAAAATATTAATTGTACAGTAAACATCAGCCCTGTATTAGGAAAAATATTTACACAAAATCAGTTATGATCCCATTAATAAACCCAATTATTTTTGTATTATTACATAAATTGATTATTATTATTATTGTTATCGACTAATATTACAATAGCACCAAGATGCTTATCAGAATCATAATCATATTTTACAAAGCATAATATAAGCACTTCTTCAAGGGCTTGCTGTTTGATATAATCTCAGTCTCCTTCAGCTTCTCATAGAACCTGATGTTCTGAATGTTATCTTAAAATTGCTTCAGTGATTGGCTATGAATATTTGCATGAAATTTGAAGATCATTGAATGGAAGGGCCAAGGCTGTTTTACAGGACTTCTCAGTGAACTGGAATCTCACGTTATTTCTATGGTTATTTACCCTTCATGCAAGCACATCAAAAATTCTTTATAGCTGGCTTTTTCTTTGTCTACTGTAAATCAATGTATTTTTATCAGTCTTTCTGAAATAGGGACATGCTCTATTTTTGTTTCTGAGGATGAAATAGCCCATTAGTGTCTGGATTCGGATTCAAGTTGTCTAAACTACAAATCAAGGTTGAGGTTTCTAACAGGGAACAGGGATGTTGGGAACATCCCTGACCAATGTACACTACAGGCATTTCCAAGACAAGGATATGATTTTAGTAGGTGTCCCCATCATCCTGTTCTTACCTTTACAGATTCTAGTCATCTCGTATGCTTTCTATTCCCAAGCAACTCTTTGTTACTTATTAATATCTCCTTATAGGGCATTTATAGTATTTCTCTTCATGCCAGAGCCCAAGGTATGCTCAGTGACTTGTGTCCCAATAGCACAAGTACCAGGGTAATGTTCTGAGGATGGCAGCTGCACCATTTCCCTCATGACAAGGCACTACCTTTGTGCCTATGAGACCTTCCAAACCAGATGCCCTCCCTCATCTCCTCAGCACTGGCAGAACATCTTCTTAATGTTCTATTAAGATATGACTTCATAGAACTGCTGAAGTGTCTGTGATCATGCTAGGAAATGGTGGCTTCAAAGAACTGTTGTTTTTGTCTACAGTGATCAGCAGATTTACAAGACTGATGTGCTGACGGGAGTTTTGATAACTCCTACCAACCTGAGTGAAGTTTTAACCACTCCTAACTTCCTGCTCCCATAGCAGAGTCAATAAAACATGTTCCACCACAGCAACGTCTGAGTGCCATCTGAAGCTGTAGCTGAAGCCATCATTGAAGGTGAGTTTGAGCTAATGTGCTGGGTTATGAACTATGATGGCTAAGGTGCCCACATCCATTTCTTATCCATTTCCTTTATCTGAGGATGTTACTGCAGCAGAAACCTCTGGGAGACCACTACAAAAGGCCGAGAATAGCAACAGCACAACTCTGTTCCTAAATCCAGCAATGTGTTTATGTCAGGGTCCTTAGATTTACAACTAAGCCTTTAGAAATAAAGCAGAATATTTTTGCCTATAGCTAATCCTTTTTGGAATGCATGCATAAGTTCAAAGAAATTAAATGAAATAGTTTTCATTTACAGCAATCCAAAATATTGTCATTCCATTGTGGATACAATAAGAAAGTGATTTAACTAATAATTATATCAAGAACAGGATACATTCAGTAGCTAAATTCTTTAGTTTACTGAACACTTTTGTAGGCACAATTATTACTTTATTGATGTTGTTCAAAATGATTACATTGGCTAAGCATTTTGTGCTTTTTTCATTTTCTTTCATTTATTATGCTAAATGTAATGTGGTATCTTCTGTCATGTATACATTGTACTCTACAGTTTCTGATGCTTTCAACATCACTATTGTGGCTTATTACAAAGAATAAAGAATATAAAACAGTTCCCAGAGTTGTATATAATAATTAAAGCTTATTCAGGAAGGTGCAGACTTTCTGAGTGTATTCACTGTCTTGCAAATTGTGCAAGTACCTCCTTCTATCAGAAAGCTGTTTTTGCTGAACTATTATTCTTTGTTCATTACATGGGGAAATACAATGTTGCAACTCTTAAGACTGAGATTGCTGTAGAGTATTCCACTTCTCACTAGAATTAATGTCACAACAAACAGTATCACATGGCATTTTTGGCCATGTTGGAAAATTAGTATGTCTTGCAGATCCTCTGCAAAACAATGTAAACCGTGCTTTTATCTGTTTACAGCAGTCTGCATTGGCTAGATGGATGCTCCCAGGATGTCTTTACACTTCACATAGCTAAGGAAAAAAGAAGAGAAGTGAAACTGTTGGAAACATAATCTTGGTTGTCTGAAACCAGAAAGAATTTTTCCATTTACCTTCATGAGCTGTGGATCTCACCTTGGAGCAGCTACATGTCCAGCATTAGTATTTCAGATAAAGAAGATACTCAGTTATATATTTTTAACTATTTTTTGAATTGTATTGCATTGGATTTATTAAATTAATCTGTTCCCACTTGTAGTCATTAAGGGCTTTGGTCTATAAATTACAGAAATATTTAGGGATATAAATTTTATTAACTAAATGTAGAATTAAATAGATCCATTTCTTATTTATTGGTTATGATTCAAAAGTAGCTATCAGAATCTTCAGACACTCATGTGATTCATGCCCCTACCTGCTCTCTGCTTGGTCTTCCTTCCCTGTCACCTGCCTACTTTCACCCCTTCCTGCTTTCCTTCCGTCTTGCTTTACATCTTCCTGCCTTCAATGCTTCCTTCCCCGCTCCCTCCTCACTTCGCTTTGTTTTGGTTCAATTGATTTTCTTCTTTTGTTAACTTCAGTCAGATAAGAATGAATAAAGAAGAACCCTTCAGTTGTGATATGTTTGTGTCTGTACATAATTTTGTTCAAGGAATATAATATCACAGCTCTAATCCAGAGTCTACATCTTGGAAGGTAAATCTGTTCTGTATAGATCATGAGTGTGTCTCATTATACTCAGCTAAGAATATTGGTGTCTCAGTTATGATAAAGCTTACGATAAAACCAGATTACCCTTAAATTGGATCTATTCTGTTAGGAAAATGTTTAAAAAATAGTAGGCACACTGTAGGCATAATTTTAGAGCATTTTCATCATAGTAAAATAAAAAAGAAAAAATATTTCCATGCTCCAATTGGTTTAGAGATTTATTTCTGTAATCCAATCACAATTTCATTTTCTGGCTCAAAATACCATGGGCCAGACTTTTTAGTGGCGCAAACTGATGTAACTATTGTAAAGATATTATATTTTGCTAAATTAGAGTATAAGAAACAGCTGAAGAAAAACAAGTAATTAGGCAAAACAAGTAAAATTAAACTAATATTTTAGGGTCTTTTGTTCATATGCTCATAGTTAACCTCTGCCAGTGTAGATTACAAGGCATGCAACAACAAAGAAAGTTAACATTGTATTTATAAGCATATACTGAGTGTATTTCACAATCTGTTGAGTACATTTAAAAATATTTGGAAACTATCCAAACTCTTATAAAAATTGATATATCTCTCATTACCATTTTGAAGATGTCAGCCATTTTTATATAGGGTAATAGAAAGTAGTCTGCCAAGGGAAATAGTTGGTGTAGTGCTGTGTGTCAGAACAAATATGATTAACTTTGTGCCAGATGCGTGTCCTCATGAACTCCCATGAGGGATGGGAGAAATAGACCTTGTAGTCAATTACTGAAATTGGAAGTGCTCTATATCTCAGATTTGTGTGTGCCAACAGTAACTTTCACATAAGGCTACCAGAAATACTGCTTGGGCATACTTGTGTGCAGAGCACTAATAAGCAGACATATGCACATCATTATCCATGTCTTTTTCTTGTTTGTTGAATGTCATTTTTTCCAAAAGAAATTAACATACTCTAGCACTTCTATATAATAAACATACATTTAGCAAAAAGTCATAGAAGGCAGAAAAATATATTGCTGATGTAGATGTTTATCTTTTTTGTTTGTTTGTTTATTACATGTCTAGGAGAGAGATAATTAATCTGAAAAGTAGTGCAGAAATAAAATGAAAGAGGAGTATGAAGTTATAAATATAAGTGTTTTTACTGATATATTTTCATTTTGTCCCTCCATCCTCGGTTATTCCATGCAATTCTTTTAACCATTTCAAGTGTAGAATGATAGGATCAACATACTTCTTATACATTTACCGTTATTTTTCTCTATAAATATCACTGCATAGGTTTTGTCTCATGACCAATGATGTTGAATAAGAATTGGTGAGATTCAAAACTGTTTCACAGTTTGTGCAGAGGAAAGTGTTTCAGCAAAGTCAACTGAATTTTTCAGAAATGTCTAGTTTCAGACTCCTTTCCCTGAGGACTTTTTCTTTGAGATATATAAGAATTCTGTTCATTGATCCATAGGGATGAGGGCAATATGGGTTATGTCACAAGCTAATGCTTCACTCAGGGTATTTCTAAACACACAGTATGAGCAGACAGGACCCGGTGTGTTTATGACAGTCCAACGATAGCAGGACACAGGCCATGTGATGGCATTAACCTAGTGTGAAGTCTGAATGAGTAAGTGTTGCTGGGAAGAAAGATTAGTAGTTCAAACTCCTTGACATGATAACTGAAGTTTCTCTGGTTTTAGTCACTTCAGAACAGCTAGAGGAATGAGCTCACTTTTTCTTATATATGTTTCTCCAAAATCACTTCATATGAGATAAGGATATGATTACATGGGCTATTTTCAGTTCAGAATCAAGAGGATTTTCTTACATTGTATAAAGCCTTAACCACTATGAAATTCATACTGAACTGTATTAAAGGAACAACACACGTTGTCTGCTGATTAGCATGTCAACCATCCATCACCTCAACCCTCAAGATGTGACAGGACATGTGGGTAGCACCTACCATGGCTTCCAAACCAAGTGCTTGCTTGTCTAATATCTGGACATCACTCTCATGAGTGATATATTTAAAATGAACTGCTGCTCTAACACATGCAGGAAAGGGTTGTCTCTCATGTAGCTACAACCCAAGTACATACAGATTTGAATAATCAGCGTGTGGAGCTGCATATTAATGGACTTTTGAAACTGGTTTTGGTTTGATTTTGTGTTGCTTTGGTTTGGTTTGGTTTTTTATCTTGCAAAAAGCTATGCTTTATAAAGGAGTGCTTTCACTCCAAGATGATGCTGGAATAACTAAGAACAATTAGTTACATGACACAGCTCTATACTATGAACTTCTTTGATAAGGATGCACTACAGTTATGGTTACAGGAGCAAAAATATAGCCTGCCATTTCTTTCTGCTGCCCACCTCCTCCCCCTCCTGTCTCCCTTGATAATCTCTCTTTTGTCTGAACTGAGTGCCAAGTTTCAATCGCACCCAGACACTGTGAAGGCAAAGACACTGTGCCATCTGGGTTTGCTGGTTTTCTGAGAAAGAAACATTGATCTGTGTGCTATGTCAGTGTAGCACAGATTTTCATTCTAATTACCTAGGCAACCTCAAGTACACACGGAACAAGACAGGTGACAGCAGAGATATCTGCATAACTTCACATAAATTGGAAAGCTTCACTTTGGGACTTTGGGTTGTTGAGCAGTTGGCTGAGACTAACCAGTCTGATCTATGTAGGATGAAAGAATAGGACTTCTCAAACTGACTCATTCAGAATACAATATATAGAAATTATCCAATAAACTGTGTAAAAATCTGATAATGAGAGAGAAGTGCTAAAAATATGCAGAAAACATAACAATGTATTTTTGCAGCGTATTAAATGTTCAGGTAAATCGGACTGTAATAGACAAACAAGTCAAAGAAAAGCAAACCAAATTTGCAGTGGTGATTTTTCTTTTTTATTTTAATTTCCATAAGTGTTTTAATATTTCTGAGAGCAATGTAAAGTGAAATGTTCTGTGTACCTCAGAAATAATGCAATAGAGGCAGTAGCTTTTTAAACTTCTCCATCTTCCTTTATCCATATGTTTCATCTATCACATGAAAGACCATCTGTCAGCAAAAGACCATTTAATTTTCAGGCTGGTACCTCGCTGGCGACATTTAGGTCCCAGTGTCTAAGAATGCTGTGGTTCTCTTTGACCTTCTGTATTTGAGTTTCCTTCTGGTGAAAAAACAAGGTGAAAAGCCTGAAGTGTGGGTAAAGTGCTTTCAGGCAGCCTCCGGAACAGTATTGGAAATGTTCTCAGACACAGCAGTTTAGACCATAGTCCCTTATGACAGAATAGAATGATGCCCATAGGTGCCTGCTGGTCACACAAACACACATGTCTTTCCAGAAATAAGCTGAGATATAAGCCTCTGGAGCTTTTAAAAAGGCAGCAATGGACAACATCTATTAAGCTCTGAAGGAAGGTGATTAAAACCTTCAATCATTACAGGAAAGAATACATGAATCAGAAGTACATCTGGGAACTTAATTTTAAACTAGCATCCTCATTTCCTTTTTATTCCTGCTTTTGCTATGGCTGTTGCCCTTTTCAGCAATACTCAGGTTTAATTTTTTTATCTGATGTTCTCAGTGTCAGTGAAATACAATTTGAACAGTGTAATTGGTATGGATCTGCACAGAGGCAGTGAGACCAGGTTTTGAAACATTGAACTTGCACGTAAATGATGAGGAGCAGAATTTGGAAGGAGATTGAGAATCTGGGCATACAGCTAGGAAAAAATCTATCCAAATTCCATCTTGAAAACAACAAAAAGATTCTTTAAAAGATTCATATACTTTTCAGAGGCTTTTGCAAACATATCTACTTTTAAAAATTAAGTCAAAAAAAGTGAAGGTTTACACATCACTGAATTATAGGGTTTTTAGTTTATAGAATATCCATTTTGATATTAAATCTACTCATATTTAACTTAAAAGATACATTTCATTGGGCCTTTATTTTAATATCAAAAGACAGGAAGTGTTTGAAGCCCTTGCTCCTCCTATTTCAGTTCCAGTTCCATCTGGGACATTACTCTTGTCAATCACTTAGACTGTGGCTCCCTATGCTGTTGTTCTCCAGCCACAGGAGTACTCCCACCCTTTAAGGAGTGTTTTCAGGATAACTAGATTAAATATTGTGAAGTTTGAGATCACATGCAAATAGTGACAATTGAGAAAAAGTATTCAAACACTTTTCACTGGAAATAATTGACTATGTTATCAGTGTGCAAATGAGGGTTTACATAAACAAAATAGTACATGCATACACAGATATATGTTCATGTGTATACAAACATATATATTTTGAGAGGGAAAGCAAGTATTTAAATTAGGCAGACAAAAAGTCTAGCATTTAAATGTATCCTAATCTTCCAAATGACATTAGTTTATTTTACATCTCATTTTGATTTCATTTTTCCAAAGCAAAGTACTTAATCCCTGAGCAAAACTGATAAAAGAGGTTTTAGACTGATAGAGTGTAAGGATCCCTCAAGGTTATCGCCTTGTGAGAGCTCTGCCACCTGTAGCTTCCCAGAGTTCCTCAGATCTTTCTTGCTGTTTGATTTTCCACTCTCTGCTGAGCTGTTTTACATCCAGCTGTTAGAGTTTGACCAGGTCCCATAACCCAGGCCATGTCAAGGTTTGAGCAGGAGCACGATAACGGAAACAGCATGCTGTCAAGACAGTGTTCTGAAAGGTTTTACAGGAGATTTACAGCTGTGGTTTTGCTGGAATACAAGCTGCGCTGGGGTGAGGCACAATAGGGAAACTTGAACATGAGTCTATGAAAGGCATAGAGCTATGCCATTCAGCAAATCTCACTGTAGAAAAGGTCTTGGAAAGCAGATTATTGAAAGAGATTCCAGAACAGTTAAAAATTATCTTTAAATACTTCAGAAGAGAAAACAAAGAAATTTAGACCTTGTCTACCCCCTCCATCCCAGAATATTTCCTGTATGAACTGGGAGCTGGAAATTCTTACATATATTAAGCTCAAAATTGAAAGGTTTTGATTGAAAATTCATCAAAATAAAAGTGTGAATTTATGGATGCTGGAGATTCTTGTTACAGTTGAATTTTTTGGGTAGGTAGATTCACTAGAAGAGAGTCCCAAGACTGATCTGTTCTGGAAAAGGCAATCCTTTCTATAGCCATGCAAACAGGCAGCTGTTGCTGCTGAATATTTCTTCAGAACAGCTTTCACTAACTGTAGTCCAGTTTGCAGCATTTTTTCTCTCTTGTAATCTAAATTTAAACAGTGAGTTGTTTTCTCTTTGTTTGTTGTTTTCTTTTCTTCAATGGTGATGAAAACAAGAAAACCAAACAAAGTTAAAAACAATTCCAAAACAGGTAAAACACCCTCTAGGAAAAGAACACTCTAAATTACTTTAAGTGTTAGAGATGGAAGTGGTAACAGCGTCTTTTATTAAGGTTCCCATTATAAGATGCTCTATTCCGACACCTGTAATTTTGTTGCATTTTAAATAATTGAGCTGACATTTCAAAAGCTGGTTGCCTTTCTTAGGCAGAATTACATTATTTTTATATACATTTAATTTAAATCAGAATGATTTGGATATTTCTGAAACTGAAGATTGAGAAAAATGTATTGCTTTGTTCATATTAAACAACAGAAAGCTTTCCTTTGAAATAAATTAAAAGTTAACTGAAGGAAAAGGAAAAAAACTTTATATCAGGGATGTGCCTTTTGTCACCCTCAGGAAAGGCTGCACAGATTTGTCTGGGTTTTAAGTCTGTCTGGAGTTAGCAGGTCAAACGTGAAAATTCAAAAAGCCATTAAACAGAGTAGCTGCTTTTATTTGCGCTTGGACCTGTGTGTTTAACATTTTCTAATGTGGTCTTTTTGCCACTGTTGTAATCTTAAGAGACCTTGGGGCTGGGAAATCTGCTGTCCATGGACTCCAGCACTGTTTTCTTTCAGAGAACGACCATGGACTAAGTCCAGCATTGAGGGTAGAGCTCTAACATGCTCGCATTCTAACAGACATGTCCTAACTCATGTATGGTCTTGCCATGTATTGGTATAACACCACAAAGGATTTCTGACACCAATAAAACCTTGCAAGTTTTTTACCCTAATTTTTTTATAGAGGTCAAGATACTGATAGATTACATTGTACTTGCATTCTGATCTGATTTTTTACATACCTTATCTATCTTATGGCACAAGAAGAGCCCATGATCCATAAATATGTCTTCTTTTGCTCCCTTTCTTTTACCTCTGCTATTTAGCAAGGCTCTTCACCTTGTACCAGACTCCTCACCTTGTAAGCACAGTCTTGTGTGGACAGTACATCTGCCTGCTGCATCTGTCTTCTACAGTGCCTGCTTTGACTAATTCTCTAGAAAACCTGTATATGATCATACCTACATGAGTGTCCTAGCAGGAAAACCGAGCCTAACGTCACAACCACAGGCAGCGAACCTGCCCATCCTGTAGTCTGAATAATCTGCCCCAGGCCCTCTCTCAGGCTTTTCCCCAAACACTATAAAAAGAAGCACAAGGCAGGAGAGTGAGGGAGGAATAAGACTGTATTAATGAATAAATACAAGTGACAATAGGATTGGGGAAGATGAGAAATAGGATCAACAGTCAGAAAACAGAAAATTGGGCTAATCAAGCATGAGACTGGATGTCTAAGAAAAACAAAGTTGCACAAGGTTTGCTGTGGAGAATGAGACAGGAGTCTGGTGTGTGGGCAATTGTATCCATGAGCTAGTGAAGAGACAAAGTATAGATTGTTCTGACAAGAAAAATAACATGAATGAAGGAAGCAGCAGAGGAAATAGCATCTGGTTTGCTGGAAAAGAATGACCACTGAGATTAGATAGCTTTCTGAGGCGAAGAGTAAAACTGGAACATAATAAAGCAGGCTGGAAGCAGGATAATTTGGAAAACTTAGGTAGAATGGAACAGACCAAGTAGTGTGGGTATTGACTGTGAATCCAGTCTGTGAAAAGGAGATGGTAGAATAGCAGAGGGTTTTTTCTGTTGTTTTAGTAGTTTCAAAAGGCTCAGAGAGGTAGAAAACCGGCCATGTTAGGACTAAGACTGAGTCAAGAGGAAAATAGGAGGGAACAAGAGCCCAGGATGGTGAAATGCCAATAGGATGATTGGAGAGGACCATGCAAAATGGCTGAAGGTTTGGCAAAACAAAATCTGCTAGAATCCAGGATGGACCCTTGATTTTTTTAATTCCATTTCTTCTATCAGCAAATTTCTTCTTCTATCTGCTAACAGAACCATTTTATGTGGGAAACATTTACATTTATTTCTTGTGCACAGAACATAAAAGTGTGCAATTGTTATCTCTCAGTTATTCCTTTAGCTCAAGACCCTGATCCCTGCTCAGGATGCATAGGGAGTTATTGTGATGCCCTGAGATGGGAAGGTTGCAACTGAAAGAAAATCACACATACATACATGAAAGATGTATGTAGATACATACCTACATATAAGAAAGAAAACAAACATGAAACTTAAAATACTCAGAAGTAACAGAATTCCAGCATACAATTATTAGACTAGTATTAATTTTAGCCTCCTTATGCATATGCACAATGTCTTTATTGTTGTGATCATTTCCACATGAATCCTTGTGCATTCAGTGCATAAGAGGCATATTCTAAGAGTGAATCAGGTCTTCTTATTAACAGGTTATTTGTAACTAAAATGAGACATCAAAAAGAAAAGAGAGGATTTCCTTGTTGAGATCTTTGAATATAGTTCTGAGGAATTTAATTCCTTCGCTCCCTTTTCCGATCTGTGTGATGATGCTAAGCTAGTCATGCAAACCAGACTTTTCTGAGGTCATTGCTAATTGCAAGTCCTCATGTCCTACATGTCCAGCATGAGACATAAGGACCTATGAGAAGTTCTCTGCTCTCAGAACTGCAACAGAACTTACTGGAAACTGAACTTGGAAAACAGGAATAGCTTTATAGCATCACCTTCTCAGGAAAATGAAATACATGTCCCAAGCTGTCACCTAAAAGTACCATGGATACTCTGACCTTTGAACATCTAACCCTTCTCTTCTACCCTGCTATACCATTTGCAAATTAGAAGTTACAATGCCCTTGATTAATAGAGGTGTTGCAGAAACAAATTTGGGAACATTTGTGAAATGATCAATCATTATCTCTAGTATTGAACACCACAAGAAAAATTCATCTTAATATTCAGCCTACATGTAGGGTAGGGATTCTTGGAAATAGGTAAAGCCTGTGACATTTGGATCATTGATAACTACACTTAATTAACCTAAAACACAATTTTGAACAGTTTCTCAAATAAGTAACCATCTTCTATCATTTGCATTAAGCAATGAAGGGCCCTTAAAAACAAGAGTACATAGTCATGTAATTAAAGTCAATGTCCTAAGGTA
Organism: Rhynochetos jubatus; assembly: GCA_027574665.1. NCBI lineage: Eukaryota > Metazoa > Chordata > Aves > Eurypygiformes > Rhynochetidae > Rhynochetos > Rhynochetos jubatus. Next base: position 20,358,838 of record CM050652.1, read on the forward strand.
AATATACAAGAAGGCTGAATTAGAGTTGCAAAGGTAATCTTAAAGGTGTTTTACTAAATTCTGTGCAATGGATGTTTCAGTCTTAATAACATTCTAACTGCATTGCATGTGCATTTAGGCATAGAGAAGGTATTTATAAGCTATGAGTGTGTGTCTTGTATAACCATAACGCCTGTTTTTTTTTCACTGGTCTTTTCATCAGGCTTTCTCACTGCTTCTCTTTCCATCATTTTGCCAATGAATTAAGGGAATTCAGTAATGATTTAGCTGAGCTTTGAAAAATGAACCAAATTCTATCTTAATCTAAAATAGAGTATCTAAACCAGCAGGTTTGAGTATGTGTGAAATGAGGTAAAACAAGCTTATGAATCCACAACTGAAATACAGTTTTTTAACATGTATTCAGTGTGTGGGACTCAGCACTGTAGACTTCTGAATTGTTTGTTTTTCCAGCCTCTCGTCTTTAAAGAGGGCACATTATATGTGGCAGCAACCACAGAAGCATGTCTCCTGCCAAGAAAACATATTACTACAGTTCAGTAATGTAGCCTAATTGTTTTCCCTCTGGTCAAGTTACCCAGAAATACTTGCTTTTCTACAGCTCTGCAGTAACAGTTAGTTAGATGAAATGACCTGCCTTCAAGAGAAGTAGAGCCATTTTCTGAGGTTCTATTACTGAAAAAGGCTTCCTTCTTTGGGAAATTATGTATCCTCCCTGAGCTTGGTATTTTTACAAATGGTGATTTCTATCAGGAACAATCATTTTATGGTGAGAAATGTTCTTGCCTCATGGATGTGTACATACCATACTGTGTGGGATAGCTGTAGGACATGAAATGATTTGCAAGTTACTAAGGCACTAAAACTACAATCAGGGAAAAGCAAAAATAACTGCAGTGTGTAGGACTAGCATCTTCTTGCTGCTTACCCAGATAGGTAAGGAATGAATGGACAAAGACTAGCCAGTATTCCTGGACAAAGTAATAAATAATAATTGTTTCCTTATCAGGAGACAACGACTCTAAAAACAGGAAGAAGGGTCAATGATTGGAGGAACTGCTCCATATTCCACTTTTACAGTGTGTTTTCTCAGGGCTCATTGCTGGAGTTTCACTCAATATAGGACTATGCTTACGTGGCACAACCCAGATCCTTAGAAAGTTTGAAGACATTCTCAGCACATTCAGAGCTAAGTGAAACAAATTATCTTATCAGTCTCTGGTGGAAAGTTTGAGATTGTTTCCTTACGTATCTCTAAATAAGCTACTATTAAGCTAAATTTGATAGAGAGGAAAATTCTGTCATCTGAGAAAAATTTTATAAAGCCTGTGGATCAGGTACCATTTTCTGTAATGAGTCTAATGAGCTGAAAAGGGCTGTTCTTTAGTTAGCAGTGTAATTTAGAAGGCCCTGCTTTGCTGCTTCTATATGTGGAAACTGATCTATTGATTAGCTCTGCTAAACTAATTGAAAAAACTAACAAAATAGACTGAAAGATAAGGATTCTGTGAGGCAGATAATAGAAATTATTTAAATATTTTTTTATTGATTTGAAGGAAGTGCAATTAACTCTTTCTAATAATTAGTAATTTTTTTTTTCTCGATCAGGATAAATACATTGTCTGTCAACGTAATTACTCACACAGCATAGTACAGAGCAAAATCGTCTCACAGTCTACTGCTGGCCTTTCTTAAGGGGTGAACTGAAGCATAACATAAAAAAGAATTTGGGGTTACAAGGAGTTCCTTTTGAGGATGAGTATGCAACTTTACTTGCCCTGTGAGCTGCACAGGAAAATCTTCATGTGGCTGAGACACAAGAGGTATATCTGCACACAACCAAGAGGAGGGGGACCTGCAGAATTAGTTCATAGGTAAGAATTGACACCAGAGGCCCTTGTTGCTGTCTTTCCAGGTGGTACAGCACTGTCTCTGCTGTTCCTTTCAGATCTCCTCCAGTCACCTGCATCCATCTCTGGCACAGCCTGTGGTGTAAGCATGAGGGAAGCAGGTTGACTGTCTTTGAGTTATATACAGAATTGGGAGCAACTGCTTGGTATTTGAAGGATATGAATAAGGTGCCAGAAGAGAACTACAATACGATGAAGTCATACTGAACTTGCACTTATAAAATGTGAATTTCATGACTCATTTTCAAGCCATCATAGCTCCTCTTTATCCAGTAATTTTCTTTGCAAGGAACCTTGTAAAAACTCCTGAACCAGCTAAAATAGTAATGTATTTGCCAGGAAGAAAAGAATTATTTACAACAGGTCCCTTTGTGATTGTTGAGGCACATACAATTCTTCAGCAGTTTTTGTAATTTGTTTTTGACCATTTTCAATATTCTGTATAAAAATAACTCGCCTCGGTTTCCCAATTATTTCTGTAGTCTAGATCAGTTAAAACAAGGGTTTTAGAAGCACTGCAATCTAGAGGTTTTGTCATTATATTTGATGCAACAAACAAACAAAAGCCAGAGTAATGTAAAAGTCAACATTTTCTGAACTGACTAGGGGTTTGGAACAACTTGCAGTGGGGTTTTAGGTTTGGTTTTTCTTGCTGTTGACAAACAGCAGCCATTGGAAAATCTTGAACAGGATTTTGTTACAACCTTGTCACCACTCTGAAAGTTGTATTATATTTGAGAAGTAGCCAGAAATACTTTCACCAGAAGTTTAGTTCAGCCTTTCAGTTTTCTCTGTTTGGAACACAAGGACTTTGGGATGGTGGTAGTTTCTCTTAATAATCAATTTGTTCCTGCTGGTAGATTTGTCTGCTGTAATTAAGTTTTCTAAAAAGTCAAAAATCTCTGTGGTGTTGTTCCTGAAGTATCAGGTCGGCTGAGGCCCTTTAATTAGAAAAAATTGCTAATAGAGTACTGTTCAGGAGCAGAACCCAGCATGGAACTTGTCTTTTTAGTTGGCCTGACAGTCATAGTCCTAATTTGTTGCTCAATGCTTCAAGACCTAAGACAAATGCTAGACAAATATTTTGATGGTTGAAGTCATTACATATTAGTGTTTTTTTCATGGAGTACAGAAGAAAAAGTAGAAACACTGTGGAATTATGTTGCAACTTCAGAATTACATTAACTTTGTGAACCATAAGAGCAATCCTGGAACATGATTGGTTTGAGTAAAATTGTGAATTTTAAGCCTAACTAAAAGTCTGGCAGTTTTCCTGGCAATCTCATTACATAATCATGCAACATTTTGTAACAAAAATAATGAAATATTAGCCCAAAAATATGTGAAGTCACCAGTGAGTGGCATAGGAACATTCTGGGACTATAAAATAAAACCAAATAATTAATGTTGGAAGAAAGAGAATTCCATTATAATTAGTAATTCTGATAGTTGCCGTTTATTCATTAGCAGATTACACTGGGCAGGATACTTCATGAACATCCTTTTTATTACTTCACTTGAAGAAAGATTTCACGTTTACCCTTATCCTAAATTTGAAATCATTGTTCTCCACAGTGCATGTGGGACCTAGTTTTTCTTTTGTCTCGCACAGTGTTATTGTTTATACAATTATATTAATTTCATGATGTATGTGAAAAGCAGAATGCTTGTACATCTTACACCTGTATATAAAGCACCAATTTAGGTGCATACATGTGCATGAAGGTTACTTATTCTTGTTAATAATGCAAGGATCACGGTTATCCTTGTGTAAAACCAAATTTTTTTGCACCATTATAAAGAATGATTTTCATTGATTTTCTTGTATTTAAGAAATCTATAAAACCCAGTATCACTGCAATTAGAAATGTAATTGCTTCATCTGTAATAAAAATAACATTATTTTGCTGTGGCTATTCCAATTCTTCTAATAACTTATTCACCTACTACTTTTGCATGAAAAAGAACATAACTGTCCCAAATCTGACAACAAACAACCAAAAATCCCCAACAACCCACTTCCTGCAAAAAATATTTGAGAAACTGGTTGAGCATGTTAACAGAGACTGCTCTTAATGTAACATTCCTTCCAGGGTTCAGGTTTTAATAGAATATTGAAATAATCTGTGCTTCACAGCCCTTTGCCAGTGACACTGGACTAAAATCTTACATGTGTATTTTAATTACAGCAGTGTAAAATACATTTCTTTGCACCAAGTACTGCAAGTCCATGCTGACATTTCTTCAAGCTGTATTCTACAAGTTGTAATTTCCCTGCATGGTAAAGCATAGGTACTTAAACGTAATTATTTAAACATTTTTTAAGAATTCTTCAGCTTTGTTTCCCCTCTGTATGAAATGGAACCGGCTCTAGGACACTCTACAAACTGACATTTGGTAATAATGCTTTTTGTATTTGCTATAGCCAAATATAATATTCTGTTCTTTATTTAATAAAGGTAAACATCACAAGAGATCAGTTTCATCATTAATTTCTCTTGGAAATTTGTTCTTCACTCTGAGCCAATTGTTCCAAGTGGGGTTTTTTTTGTTTTGATTTCTTTTTGTTGTTGTTCTCCTTCTGCATAAAACATCCAATTTCTGTCTTTTGTTTTAATCCATGCTGCAGAGAAGTGCTTTCCCATCATTACATAGCAGACAATGCGTCCACAACAAGAGCATGGACAGGCATTCTGTCCCCCAAGGAATGACCTGAAGGCATGAAATGCTAATGCAAAGATCATGAAAATGCAGATCAATGAGAAAAACCAGGAAACCAGACCTGCCCTGTAGCTGTGATGACTGCCACCAGAGAAAGAGAGAGGTCTGTTCACATCACAGCTTGTGAGCTGACAATATGAGAGCGCTTTAAGCAGTAGATGGAGCAGATGGGTAGGAATACCACTGGTAGCAGTGCCTGGGATTTCCATGCCATAGATTTGTACTTGGTCCTTCACCTTTCGCTAAATAAGAGGGTGTGCTTGCTTTCTGCCCTTGCAAACCTTTATCTGTAGCATTTACTCTTCGGGGCTCTTCCTATTGAGTCTGAGCCAGCAAGGAAACCTCTATGAAGGACATACATACACTATCACTGGGGTGAACCTTGCTAAAAACTATGTGAATAGTTCAGTAAAGAAAGGGAGAGAAAGACCAAATTCTTTCAAACTCCCTCACCTTTGACTGGAGCCCAGTTTCTCATTTTCCTCTAGCCTGTATTAACCTATGCAACTTAACACAAGGACTGCTTAGGACTCCTTCTACAGTGTGTCACAGAATCTGACTACAGGGGTACTGCTACGGCAAGGATGGTTTTTAAAAATAACTCAAATCTCTATCAGCTGTGAAGTCCAATTTTCAGAAACCTCTTAGAGTAGTAAAAAGGTGAAGTAGCAATTTCTTCAAGTTGCACACGCTACCAATGTAAAAGAATTCCCTAAATTTATTCTTAGATTATCAATTCTTCTTAACCTTAGAACAGTATCAATCAATTCTCCTTAATCCCTATAAATGCTGTTCTTTTTAAATTGTTACTTCAATTTTTCAAGTCTTCAGTTCACAATGGAATAGGAATTAGCTCTGCAGACATAACAAATTAGTCATATTGATCCTGCCAAAAGTACTAAATTATTAATAATCAGCCCCTCCCTACACAGCCAGCTTTAAATTCACAAAAAACCATTTATGTAATCTCTGATACAACCATCTGGGAAATGTACAAAAGCTGTATTTTCTTGCCCAAATCTGTTGCATGGTTTAATCTTCTTCACTGTTTTATGTTACTTGGGATATATGTGAGGGAAAATATAAAAATAGATTTTTCCAGTTTTGCTTTCATGTTTTGGGAGGTGACTAGCATTCTTAAATGCACTTAAGTTCCACCAAAGGGAAAAAGATAAAAAAGAAGAGAGAAAGTCAATATTCTTTAATGACATTCCAGCTGTCTTCGTTCTCAGAGCCTTGTTTGCAGACAGCCATGTCAGCACTCCAAGTGAAATAAACTTTATTGGCCTGAAGTGCCAATAGTGAATGACTGTATTACAATTGCTGATATGCATACTCTGGTGCCAGAGACTGCTTAGACAGAACGAATATTGTTGTTATAAATTACTCCTTGGAGTAGAAAAAAAAAAAAAAAGTAAACACTTCTGCTCCATTCTCAGACAAGTGGCTGTACTTAGGTTTATGCCTGCTAGATTTGCATTTTGAATGAGCTGTGCTTTCTCTATAGGGATACTGGAGCACTATTTAGAGGTGGTCTGTCGACATTGTGCACTGTGTTTCTCCCACGTGAGTGCAATCTCTATGCATTCTCTCCCCTGTCATCAACACTGCACCCTTGGGGAGATCACAAGAAAGATTAAAGAGGTTATCCCTGTAATGAGAATCATACTCTATTAATTTAAAGTGAATTGTCTTTTTCCTCTGTAAATGTCTTATCAGTTTAAGAAGGGTACTCCAACAGGGCAAAACTTTGATATCTTTGTATTGGGCAACAATATATATAGTCAATGAATACATGATGAAAGCACTACTGTGGAGCATGCTGGTAGTTTCAATATCGTATGGTATAAAAACATTAAAGGCTAGAAAAGCCCTAGTGACTCCAGCACCTATTCATGTAATAAGGTGCCCTTAGGAGATAAAAACTGGTCTGAATAAGTTGCTGAATTCTTTAGTAGAATCTGGACCTTGACCTATAATTTATGCATACTGTATATTCATAAGCAACACATATGACTCCCTAACTCATACATATGAAGTAAAATTTCACAACTTTCTATTTCCTGCTATTGTAAACCACTTTTGTTATTATATGTCCAGAAATGTCTTCACAGTTGCTGTTTACTCATTCACTAAATTGCATATATATGGAAGAAGCATATGTTCATGTGTTAACAGAGCAAGATGAATATATATTATGGGTCACAGTCAGATTTTAGATTAGTTTAGTTTAGTTTAGTTTAGTTTAGTTTAGTTTAGAATAGAATAGAATAGAACTGCAATTACATTCATGTTCACCAAGATTTTAGCACGACATTTACACAGTGATTCTAAAGAAGCGTTATTTCTGGCACAGCATTTCTTCTCTCTCACACAAAATGTCCTTCTCTGTTAAAAACTGCATATGGTTCTTTCATGGCATAGCCCTTGACCATTCCTACTGAAATATCAGAGTCAATGTCCTAATGCTTAGCTGCGTCCCTCCCACAGTTGAGCCTTGAAACAAAAGACTGCTCCTGACCAGTTGACCGCTCTTTGTTCAGAGGCTTCCATGTCAGAGGACCTCAAAAATTCAAGTTTTCTCATCAGCTCTGTGACCAATCCTGTATCTTTTCAGTCCAAGATAAAGTTCATATAATCACAGAATCATAGAATGGTTGGGGTTGGAAGGGACCTTTAAAGACTTTCTAGTCTAACTGCCCTGCCATGAGCAGGGACATATTCAACTAGGTCAGGAGTTAGATTGATATCGCAGCAAACAGGCAAATCCAATATTCACATGCGATGGATAGACTGATACCAGTCCATACAGACATAATGGCAGAGTCACCAGAATCAAACAGAATTAATCTGTTGGGAATAGATAGATTGCCCTCAATATCACATTATTATAAACCAAGACAGTGCTTCCCTACTAACCACCAATGTTTTTCTACATGAAGTTTTCAATTAAGAGATAGATTTTCACTACATATGAATCAGTATTCTCCCACTGAATTTGTACCAGACTCTTGTTATTATTAATAATGTTATAAAATAAATATATGGTTATACCTTTACTGCTATTGGAAATATAACAACAGAAAAAATTTCCTGAGATTACCTTTAGAGCTCCCCAAAAGCTTGGTGCTTCATGCTGGACTTCTCTTTTGTTTATTCTTTTGTTTCTTACAAACACAAGCTTATGCAAAGGTTTTAAAATGCCATAAAATTGATAGCTTCTGAACTCAGACATGGAAATGTCAACACAGTTTGGGTTTAGCTCAAATATAAAAGATCTTTGAAGTTTACATGTGCTTACATTTTGTTCCTAACTTTTGGCCAAGGCCTAGACTACAATGATAAAAACAGCTTGGCAGCAACACGTAAACCCAAGCCATCTACACCCAACTTAACTAAATCTTCTGCCTTAGCTGATTAGTATTTTTGGGCTGTTGGCAATCTGTATGGTTAAACTGGTATAGTCTTGCCAATAAGATATATTAAACATCTGCATTGTTTAAAAAATACATCTTTTTAAGTCATGTAACTTACACTTATGTTTGTGGCAAATGAAGTACAAAACTCAAGGCTCAGATTTTCTTTCTGAAGTGCTGTCTGGAAACTCAAGGGAAGAGCTAGAATTGTGAAGAAGGAAATTGTATCCAACCTCCTATGATTAATATACAAACACAATGCTACATTTTATATATTCCTGGCATCAGCAAATTAAATTAATTTTTTTTTTCCTAATTAAAAACATTCTATTAAACAGCCTTAGGTCTACAAGAAAGAAGCAAGGAATGTTATAGGTGATATGAATACTCTACTGATGATGTATTTTTATTATGTTTATACTATGACAATATCTGTAAGCCTCAGCCAAAACCATAAACTGCATATGCAAACATTGCAAAGGAGTTCCCAGCCTCCATCAGCTTACACTACTTGCAAATCCACAACTTCTATCAATTTAGATGCTTGATTTTGTACATAAGGACCATACAAAGGCCTACCTGCTACCACCATGGAGACAATTTTATCTTTCATAGGTGAAAATTTTCTATATGATTGCCTTGAAATCCTTCCAATGCATATAGCAGAACTTAGGTGAACTCTACCCAATTTACCTCCACATCAGATTCCCATCAATACTCCATATGTTATGGGCTCTCTAGAACCTAAAGTGCAACAAAATAATTACAATTTCCAATCTGCAGAAAAATGCAATGAGTTACCACATTTCATTTCCAAGCTTACCTGTGGCAAAAAAAAAAACCCAAAAACAAAACAGGGCACACTTTTACAGAGGACACTTCAATTACAACTACACAATAGTGCTAAAGGGAGGGAGCGCATCAAGGTAAGTCTCGATCTCGACCTACTTTTCTCTTTATACTTTCAGGCAGAATTCTTTGTTCATGTTTTAAAATAAATGTAGAGCTTGGGAAAGAAATTAGGATAGGAGCAATGGAAACTGGGCTCCTAGATGAGTTGCAAACTTAGCCAACATGCAGGGAAGAGAGGAGTCCTGGGCAGGGGCTGGGCTTTGATCATGAAGTACTGCTTCTCTCCCCATTACTAAATTCAAAGCACTTGTTAATATTCACCCTTGTTTATAGACTATCTGTATGGCCCTCCAGGTTACAGCAACAGTTCACAGATAAATGCTTAGATGTGCTGAAGTTAATGAAAATATACAAAAGTAAGTGTTAGTTTTCTGCATCAGAGCTTTTGCAGTATAAAGAAGCAGTCGTTGTCCAGTTTAAGGAACAGGTCACTTTATGGAATACATATCTTCTCCAACATTACAATCTGCCCCTCTTCTAGCTATCATGTTCCTCCTCTTTTGTCTCAGGCATAAACAGATATCATACTAACAGCTTCATCTTCATTCCCAGAAAAGAAAAAAAGACTGTAACAGAACTGAATGAAGCTGTGTCATTCACGCATCAACTCTCTTCTCTGGAAAAACCATCTCCCTGGTGTTACATGCTGCAGCAAGGTGTATTTAGCAGTTGGAATTCAGGTTTTACAATTATTTCCAGTCCTTTAAGAACAAGGGAAAGGTCATACAGCATCCATCCAGCCCAATATTTTGTCCCAAAAAAGGACAAAAGCAGGTATTGGCAGATGATTAACAGAATAGATGCTTATTACACCTTTTACTCTATCAGTTACTAAGTGGGGACTTTCTAAGCCAGATGTAATTCCTATATAATTATTAATTCTTGGTATCTTTCTCTTGTGAGGAACAAAAAATTGGGAACTATTCACAGTAGTGCTTTTATTTGGTTGATATATTTATGAAATTAAATTCAGAGATTAGGAGAATGATGTACTCTTCAAGGCATAATCATACAGAAAAAAAGATGAGTAGTGCTGTAGTAAGGAGGATTGCTCTCTGTAGTTATTATAAACATGAATTATAATAAAGACATTTTAAAACTTGCAGAAAGTATCTCCACTGCATGCTCTAACAGGCATAACAAACCTGCCCAATTCTAGCTTTGTATTGCTGTGGGAGAAGTGTTAATGACCTATTGAAATTGTAGCTGATTACAGATCTCATTAAACAAATGGGTGGGGTAAGCATTCAACTACCCTGAATAGTAAAAACAGCTGTATACACAAGAGCCAAACCCCACTCTCACCTGACAAGACAATACTGCCTATAAAATGCATGAAACTGTAAAATGGGTATTTGCTGTGTGTAAGTGATGGCACCAACACCCAGCAAGGAGACACACACAGAACAGCTCCTGCTTGAGCCAGGACAGAGAAGCCCAAGGCTTCGTAAAATACCTGTCCAAACACAAATTATTGCCACTACTAATCATATACATGAGACATATATATGTCCCACCAAAAATTCACCAAGAAAAATCCCCATCATTTTCTGTCTTATGGCAAAGGAAATCACTTTTGAAAGTCTCAGACTACATCTACTAGTCAATGAAATAGTGAACAGTAACTGTAGTGTGGCTTCTTGACCGTTTGGTCTTTTTTTTGCATCATTTGCTTACACTTCTGCAGGACACTTAAGACATATGGTACTTACTTATCAGCCTACACTTAGACTTTAGAAATATTTTAGTTTCTTCACCTGTCATCACATCACATCACATGATAGCCTCTCTGTGTCTTTCTAGTTAACTCACCTGTGCTGTCCCTCTGGGAAGCTTAATTCCCAGGTTGCATGCACTGTGCCTTGTGATACTATCACATTAACAGCTCCCTGAGTGACACCTGGCCCACAGCTGGTGATTTGTTTCATCTGTGCACATCACACGGTGATAAGGTAAAGCAAAGATAAAGCTGACCCACAGGTACAGGTAGGAAGCCTCTGCCCCTATGCAGCAGGTTTAGTCACCACTACACAAATCCTGTAACATGATTACAGAACCAGCTCAGGGGGGTTTGTTGCTGACTCCATCCTAATGACTAAGCCTGCCTTTATGGAGACTATGCTCAGGTTTGTTACCCTTCAGCCAGAGCCCCAGAAATCATGTAGGCAGAGTTCTTCCTCAATGCCCCCTGAAAAAGTTTAAGATAAAGCTTAAACTTAAGTAGAATGTGTTTTGAATCAGTCACCATGTTTGTAGAGACCAGGCCTTCTCTTCTTCAACAACTTTTCCTGCATTGGGATGCCAAAAAGAGAAGTGTGTTTCACAATTGCAAGTAGGATGCTGAGCATCCTCCCAGGGACCAGTTTTGTAATCCACAAATAAGACTGTACTTATATAGCTGTTACCAAAGCAGTAATCCCAGTGATTCTGTAAGGACTGACAGCAGTGCAACCTGGTTTCCTACAAAACTCTGACATGTTGACTACCAGCTTTGACAGTTAGGGCATTTATGAAGATTTTACTGTATATAGTACTAGTCTTGCACCTCAGCCTTTCCCTCAAGCATGGTTATTTAAGTGAAGTTCAGATATGTTTATTCTCCCCTACGCATTTATCTTCATAGTTGGAAGAAATTCATTGTGCTTCAGACCTTTACCTGTCAACCTGTATCACTAACTCTATCTTCCTCATAGATAGGGAGAGACACACACTGAACATGATTAGATACACTTTGTTTTCTTAGGCAAAGAGGCAATAATAATAAACACCTTATTGTTTTCTCTAGTCTGACCAGAGAAAGGTGCTTTACCTGCTAAGCTTTCCAAAGAAAATTTCTGTCTGTTATTCTGAGAAAGGGAACGTAAGGTGGGAAGGTCACATTGGTGAGAAAGGCTGTGTACTTCCCTTTGGTGAAGTGCCATTGAATGGTCAATGCATATTTTTATGGAGGCAGAAAGTTCAGCTCATACACAGCCAGATTTGATTATCCAGTTTAAAGCAAACATATGCAAAAGCAGTGAATCAAATCCAACAAGTCAAAATAAATTGGAGTACATGCTGTCCACTGATAACAAACAGTTGCATACAAGAATGAGTTTTTTCCTATAATAATCTCTGATTGGAGCTTCTTTCATTGAGTGCATGCACATCACAGCTGTGAGAATTCTATTAAAATGCAATGACCTGCTCTGAAAACACCAGCCTTGGAAGAGTGCTTTTGTTTACCAGTCGCTGCTTCACGTGGCTCTTTAACATGTACTAGACTTTTGCACAGATAGGAACCATTTAAAAATCTTTTCCTGTTTTTCAATGCATTGTCTCAATAATATACCTGCAGAGATACTTGAGAGAGGGTAACATGCAGACCATTACGCCTGGGAGATATATTTGTCAGAGCAGGATTCTGCTTAGAACCTTAATGAGATTTATGAACAACCAGTAATGCTGTGGCTCTGCCTTTCTGATAATGAACAATACTTCACCTATTCTGGCCATTATTAAGACAATAAAAGACACTTGGCCCTGTTGTACATGATGACTTTCTAAAATTTACATAAGTCAAAATTAAATGCATGAGTGCAGGCGTGCTAAAAATTTTAGTATACTGTGGAAAGCAGCTCTGCTAATTTGTTGTTCTTTTCATACACTGCTGGAGACCAAGGATCCAGGGTGATGTGATGCAACTTGATGAAAGCTGTGTTTGTAGCAGTAAATATCCAGCCACATCTGCAGCACCTCTGAACTAACAGCTATTCAGGGTCCCTGACTGTATAAAAGACCTTCAGATAATTTGGCATAACTCTAAAGAAAAACAGACAAGGTCAGAGAAGATTGTTAACTCAATTTTTCCAGAAGGAAAAAGAAGTGGCACTCGATGATCTTTTGATTATATAATCTTTTTCTCAAGAACATCTCGTATTTTTTCACTTTTACCATTTTATCTTAAAAGGTCATTGCTAATGTATTTATTGGAGGTTGAGGAAGAGAATTTTTGTTTTGTTCTTTTTCTGTCTGTCAAGAAAGATTAGAAAGGTTTCTTTAAGTTCTTGAAGAAGATCTGAAGTATCAGATCATTGTAGACCTATTCTAAAATGGGATCTGAAGTAGCTTTCCCACTGTCTCTCATTCTTGCCAACTCTGCCTCTTTGCCTTATCAGTCTCATTTGGTATTCAGGGAGGGTCACTTGCCCACTCCTTAGTTAAACTCAGTGGGGCAAATTCCGGCTTTTAAAAATACACGTTGCTTGTAATGCTCATAGCTATCTAGAACTACTTTGTTACATGACTTTCATCAAATTTAATAGAATTTATAGACCTACATCCCTCAGATGACTTTGCATATGTTGGTTATTGACTACAACAGGATTCTTGCATGTGGTTGCAATGGCAAAATTTTAGCAATATAAACTGAAGTTTAATAAGGGATTATCTTTTTCATGTAGCTCAGTTGAGAACCAAACTTGGGCAAGCACAGCTTATAAAATTATTTCTGTTTCAACCTTCTTGAATCAAAAGATTTAGTTTTTCCTTTTAAGGAAACTGTAGGTTTCTATTAAGACAACACATTGCAAAACAACAACACCATACTTAAAAATTTTCACAATCAAAAGAAAATGTTAAGCATTAGTAAAATGAAATATTTTCAAAGACTCAAAATAGAGATTTTGAAAAGAAATGTTGAAATGCAAAAGTCTAACTCAAAACAGAATTTCCAGTCCACAGTCTCATTAAAAACTTTTGATTACAAATTATCCAGTTGAATATCTTCAACTCTTTACAGTGTAACTCTAAAGTAAGTTATTCACAATTTCTTAACACTTTATAAACAGATGTTTTATATAGATTAGGATGGACTTTTCACCCATTTAGAGATGTAGACTCTCAGATGGTAGTCAGCAGTTTATAGGCAAGGCTGGGCAATCAGCAAGGTAAATGATGGGAAACAGCAGGACAAAAGAAACTTGTGAAGTCCCCTCTCTGTGTTATTGCATATTTTTCTTCCCATAGCCTCTTCTTTCAGAAACCACAACTCCAAAGATTGTAGGGCATAGTGAAACCACCAACGGAGGACCACAGAGGCCTTGCGCAAGCTGAAAGGGAGAGGTGTCCTTAGAGCACTGAGGGGTGCCTCCATACAGCCTGCTGACAGAGCGGTCCTCATTTGTAGGCTATAAAGGCAGTGCTAGCATGCACATCACACAGTCCAGAGGGGTCGGTTTCTCACAGGACTCTGTGTCTAACTCTTTTGTAGCAGGTAAGGCCAGGAAAGTGGGCCTGATACTTCTGATCCTGATACTGGCTAGGAAAGTGTCCTGGAAACAGCTGTGGTTCTTAGTCCAGCAATATGAAAGTAATATCTTTGAGAAGTACTTTTTGAATTACTGAGTATAAGGACATATATAAGGTAATTATTATCCTTGTGTGCATGCAATACCTCAGTTTGCAAATGTCACAGAAGTGAGGTAGCTTCCCTAAGCCAAAACATCAATCTCATACCATTCATACAAGATGGGAATCCAAATCCCCTTTGGCAAGGGGAGAGCCGATTGACTGATGAGACCCGATTTCCTACATATCGTACTCTGTTCTGTTAAACCGACAGTTGGTCAGGAGCAGCATCACTAGCATGCTTGCCGCAGCTTAATCTGGAAAGTTTGCCCCACAGATACCCTCAATATGGAGTTTTGCAGGCAGGACTGTCAAAGAAATGTTTGCACTTGTGTCCTGAAACAGCTCAACTCTTGAAAGATCACAGACACATAATTAGTCATTAGTGAACAGTTTTGTAATAGTTTAATAGCACATTTAGAGTCTAATAAGTATAATAATTATCACATAATAGATATAATAATATATAATAAATATTCTCTGCTTTAGAAGAATAGTTTGCAGTTTAATGAGTCACTTGTTTTGTACCCATTTTCCTCATTATTAATAGGAACCGCATGCTATTCTTTATCTGTATATAAATAATAAATACCATCCTAAGGAACGTGATGGGAATTTGAAAGATTGACATCAAATAAAGAACAAGCTCCAGTTACTTTTTATGTCTGTTTTCATTTATTTATACAGCAATGGAGGAGTTAAACTAAAAATTTTTAGCTCCCCAATGGAATCCACACCAATTTAAAAGAGATTAAAAATATTTAAGCAATTAAAAAGAATGCCATTCTGTAAGTTACTTCTGAATCTGGCTTTAACTATTCTCTATATTCTCTATAACACATATCTAAATCTCTTACCTATTTGTAATATTTTTCTTACTGTCTCCTATGATTTATTTCTCTCATCACTGATATGTTTTTTCCATGTAGTTCAGGCAAACAGTCTCAGTAAAGGATCCAACAGGTTAAGCTGGTTTTTTGTCTTGCTGGATACAAATCAGTGCAAGTACAGTGTGGGCAGGCATCTCAGTGGGGTGTGAGGGACCCTGTCCATTCCATAGATGAAATGATGCCTTGGCTTCTGTGACAAAATTCTCTGCTTTTACTGAACTGAATAAAACGAGAAAAGGAAAGCACCAACCAAAAAGCTCAAATCAGAGCAGGAACTTTGAGTTATTTAATGTGATGTCCAGTGAAAACGAGAACATACTCTCTGATTGTATGTTCAGTCTACAGCGTGCCAGACTAGGCTGTCCCCAAATATACAAGCACATCCTGGCAGATGTAAATTCTGGTGTGATTAATGAAAAATTGATCAGCCAACTGAAAAGATGCTTTTTGGCTTCTGTCAGCCAGGAAAGAATTACAAATATTGAGGAATTGTAGAATAAGCACATTAATTGCCTTTTTAACATTTTTTTCTTTCTGCTAGAACAATGTGAAATAATTAGCAGCAGATGCATTTACATCCCCATAACTAAACTCCAAAGTTCATTCTGTGACCAAAGTCCTGCAGAACTTTCATTTTAGTCTACTTGCAGACTCAGGAAGACATCAGTGCTCTGACTATATTTGGTTTGTTCAGTTAGGATTTTTAGTAAAAAAACCCAACAACCCAGAATCAAACACTCATATTTATATTAATCACGATTTTTTTTAAATCCTCAGTTATATTCCCAAATATATGACATATCTGCAAAAGGAATAGTAGATGATGAAACATTTTTCATAGACCTGAAATCTAAGGACATATGTATTTGTCAGCAAGAATAGAAGAAGGGATGGTAGGTGAGGGTAAAAGGAGACAAGTACAGTATTTGCAATTCTAGTTTGGTGAATACATATTTGTTATATGGAGTCTGGCTGGGAACATTGAACAGATTGCCTTACAAATTCACAAGATTGTGTTGTAAAGTTTAATATATTCATATTTATCAAAAAAGTTATATGCTTTGGATATGATGATATGTTTTATCCAATTGTGTTGCTATAAATTTCTAAAGATATGCTTGGTATGTTGTACCCATACCTCTACTTCACTTATGATGATGAACAGAAGTATAAAGTAAATATTTTCTCTTTATTCATGATTATTTTAAGTTAATTATACAGAAAGTTTAACAGCAATCAGAAGCATAAATACATGGGGAAGCAAACCTATCATTAGTCTTAAAAACATTAGTGTTTTAAATTTTTAGTAAACAGTTAAAATAATCCACCACAAGATACAAAAATTGCTTTCCTGGTGAATTAGTGCTCCAACTAAATAAGACTTTATAAGTATCTCACTGCTCATTTAGGAGCCAGGTGAATCGATGTCTGTCTCAACATGATATTTAGCAAGTAGACCATGCAGTCTACAAGTGAGAAGATTTTGCTAACTGAGAGCAAGACTTTTAAAACTATGATTTTTATTTGCTAAAAAGGAAAACGTTAGGTCAGTTTCAAAATATCCATCCTGATTTCTTAATAAGACTGATAGTACTGGACTAAATTCCCAGAAATCACCACTAATACTGGAAACCAATGTTGAGAGATCACTTTAGAAAGCAGATGCACATTTTCTGGAAATAAAAATATGAGTTCAGTATAGTCAAGGGGAACCAATAAAGCTAGTAATTTGTCTATCAATAACAACACTGGAAGTTGAGACTTTGACCTTGTAGTAGATAAAATTCTATTCAAAGATGCTTTATCTGAAACAATAAATTGTATGCTAGATGTCCACACGTGTGTGTGCATGTGTAACTGAGGCACAGATTGAATTGTACATGTTTGTTGGCTTGTGAAAATCATTGAAAAAGTGTTGGCTCTGCAAAATTATACTGTGTTATACCTAACAGGATTTAATACTAACTTTATTGCTTCTGTGTTTACATTCAAACTCCAGGCTGCTGTCTCAGTGTTATTCCTCAGAGATGTCTGGTGGTGTGTAGCAAGAACTGTACATCAAGGTACACTATTAGATCTCTCAGAACACAGTAACTTAGGAAAGAGGTTTTCTGAATCAGAAGCATAATAATGTGCTCTGAAAAAGTCAGAGAAAGAAAACAGCATGAATATACATATCTTAGACTTACACAGGAAATATCAAATTTTGGCTGAAATCAACCTGTGTTTTTCATGTGGGTACAAAATCAGAATGTATATGATGTCACTTGGCAGCTGTAAGAGTCCAATATCTAGCTTACAAAACCTGAATATCCTTCTCTTCTTTCTCTCTGATCTTGCCCTTTATATTTTGCAAAATGCTTTGAAAGCAGGGACTCCAACATGTAAGGATGAAGCTGCCCTCTGAGAAGTCTTTCCTGAGTTCGGGAGCAGGAAGCTGCGCTATAGACAGAAAAGGCCATATTCAATAGAGCTGCTGATATGAAGAGCAAAGCAAGTTAGTGAATATACAAGGAAGATGCTGTAGATTGTAAGATTCCTGAAGTCTGTTAGTGGCCTTTTAAATGCCCTTAGAGCCTTAAGGTTAAATTCTCACTCCCCAAAGAATATTTACCTCTTTATTTCATTTTATTAATTTAAAAAATTTATTTCTCATTCTTGCATGACAGCACATAGAGAAACATTAACCTTATAATATTAAAAATTTCTTACTAATATTCTTCCTTTTGCAATTGAAGGTAATAAGGTAGATCAGTGTCTGTGCACATGAGAAAATGAATGCAAACTCGATCTAACATTACATGATGATTTCAGAAGTAACAGAGGTGACAGAAGATGTGCCGTCTCCTGTTGAAGCCTTGTAGCTAGAGACATTTCCTTGAGCAGGCAAGCTGGGCTTTAGCATTTGATGAGGAACACTTCGGAAAGGAGCAGCACGACTAAGAAAATTCATGCTGAAGAGGCAAAACGAAAGACATCACCTCTACTTCAAAATACTTTCAGACACTTGCACATGTATTTTACTGTTTGCAACCTAGTATGGGAGATCTTAAGATTGCCCTTTTCTATCAAGTACATGGCAGATGTGGTGACTTTATGTATTACTTTTTATTGTGTTCATATAGGCGAGACAGAGAGATGCAGATATGTGATGCAACTTGGTTTTGTTGTGGAAGGCTAATATAAGTGAAAGCTTTACAGACAGGTGCTTTTCGATATCACTGAAGTGGACAGAAAACAGTTCATGATTAAGTTTGTGGGAGCAATGAAAACAAAGATAAAAAGGAAGTTAAAAATGAATGAGAAGATATCATACTGGCCCACATTGTTACTGTGCTTGAGACGCTGCTTTCTTCAAGCAGTGTTGGACACTGGTAACATTTCAGAAAGTGTATTGGAAGCAAATACAACACTGTGGGGAACCACAATGCCCAGCAGATACATGAATTGTACTGTGGAAACTGGCAGATACCTGACAACCTTTGCTTGTCTCCGTAATGGTTAGAGACAATCATTTTAATCTGACTTTGCAAACCAGACATATAAGGATCAACACAGATAGCAAGTAGCTTTTTAAACTGGCCTTAGCATTCTCCTGGTACAGCTGTGTTCTTCAGGGTTAGTGATAACAACCGTCTAGTGTTTGCTGTGAGAGCCCATGCCAGTAAGATCAGAGAGTTCTTCTAATTGACTTCAAATAGAATAATCTGAGCGAGTGCTTTCTGTAAACACCACAGCAGTAATTTTTTGCTCTACACTAATAGCATACCTCTAACCTCACATGAGGTCTTTAGAAGGGCCCAGTCGATTCATTATTTGCCAAAAATGACAGAGATCAGCGCAATCTGGCAGTGCTGCCAACATGGCACCACCCTGTTCTTTTGTTTTATCATTAGCGCAGAGAGAAATGTGAGGAGTTTGTTTGTTTTGCATTTCAGTGTTATACAGTCCAAAAGGCCATGCTTACAGTAAAAGAGTTATTATTACTGGCTCCAAGTTGTAGAGACAGTTAGCTTTATTAAGACAAAACTACACTGCATGCCTGGGTTTTGAGCCAAAATGTATTTCTGTGACCATTTACACATAGCTGCAGTTAGTTAGATTTTCCCATAGTTCAGCATGTCTAGAAATATGAAGTGATCTATCTTCACCATGGAAGTTTGTTGTGAATTTTTGCCTTAATTTGCTTCTCCTACAAAAATACAGACATGTAAATTTTATACCAAGTATTCATGCCCTAAGGAGAGAATGAAAATATTTCAGAGATCAAGGTAAGACTGAACGTGGGAAAGGATTAGATATGAGACCTTTTACTAGGCTCCTTTGATTCCAGTTCTAGTATCAAATTAGTCATGATCATGTAATGACACAGGGAAAGGCAAATAATCTTTCCTTTTTTATTTCTTCCTTTTTCACATAGCACTAAGAAAACAGATCAGTTCTAGTAATACACAATATAAATACTGTTAACAGCTTGTTTTTCACAGAGAACATCAACTTAGAAACTCACATAGCAGAACCCATGTTGTGCCAGAAGAAGTCAATGAGTTTGTAACTGGTTTCAATTAACCGTTTTTACACGAGGTACAACTTTAGTTACCTGCTGCCTAATAGCACTCAGCAAGATGTGGAGTTCCCTCCTGCCTTCAAATGTCAAAGAAACCAAGTACATTATTATCAGACTCTTCCAGTGACTTCAGCGTGAGCTGAAGTTTGGTAGAAATACACACTTTTGTGATAGAATCCAATTAATGTAACTGAAGCATCGGTACATGCGTAACAAGTTTTAAAGTCATTAACTGCTCCTTAAGTTTACATGTAATACAGCATAATAGTGTAATAACTGAAACCTTAAAAGACTCCTGGTCCCACTTTACAGTCAGTACTGAAAAAACATGTGCTTATTCTAGGTGTATTCATGTGCTTATTTTAGAATTCCAGGAATTCTAGTTGAGGAACAAAAACCCCTTTTGACATCAGGGTCCAGCAGAAAGCAAAAAGATTTTTTGCCCTCAGAAGGTTTTCCAATTTTCATCTCTAAGTCTTAACATGCCAAAACGCTTCTCTGAAATTGATCCTTTGGATGTGGAAGAGAATAGCTACCTCGTGAACACAGCCATTTGGGAGTGGACTCATTGTACAGAGTATGTGGAGTGATTAATTTTAGCCTATGAAGCTAATTTCTGTAGGTCTCTCCTGCAGTCTGTGGAGAAAGATATGTCCTTCCAGAAACAATTTCCAAACTCCTGCTCTGAATAACCATGGAGGAACATACCCTCTACGGACTGTAGGCAAAACCTATGGAGTTTAGTTTCACTGAGGGTATGCTTGCATTTATGAATGTCCCACTGAATTTGCTGCTCCTTCACATGTTTTTTTCTTCATCTATTATTTTAACACCTTCTTTGCCTTATAGGCCTGGCTTTGTTAATGACCTTTTTAAGAAAGCCAGGTTATTCCCTCTTGTGTGGCAAGTCAGCAGAGAAGCCCCTGACTTCCTGACACATGAGGATCTGAAGCTGTGCTGCTTGTGATTTCCACTGCCTTCAGCAGCTGACAGTGGATGTCACTGGAGAAATTTTGATCTTACCAGTTAGTCTAGTTCACAATGGCATTTTTGCATAATCTGTAAAAGCATTTTTGTTGGTGACAAAGATGAACGTAAGAAAACCTACAGTAGTCTTACCAGTTACAACTGTTTTACTGCATGGGAGGTGTCTGCAACTTTGGTGCCTGCAATAGCAAGTCAGTGGAAAAGGCTACACACACTTCCTTTATTTCCTTTGTCCTATGAAGAGACACCTTCTTCTACATATTTTCAACAGATTATTTTAAATACATTCCCTCACTATCAAGGCAACGACAAATTTTAAATGGGAAAAATTGCCTTCAGTTAGATTTTTCTTCCCTCTTGGTGTCATTTTAGAAAATCAGCTGTGATTTCTATTGTGGTAAAGTGGCTGTCCAACACTACCTACAAAAGCAGAAGTAGTGGGTAACATTTCTTCCATCATACTCTGGCACACAATATTTGCTAGTCTAAATATGTTTTCAAACTGCATTTATTTGAAGGAAAGAATTTCTTCTAAATAGCTGAATAACTGTCTGTCCAGTCGGGAACGTTCAGATTCCTTGAGATACACATTCTTTAACTAAACACCAGAATTGTAAATCAATAATCAGATTAGTAGTTTCTTACAGAAAGCAAGGGATTTGCCCTTCCTGACTGACAGCAGTCATGTAGCTCATAATTAGGATTAGTCCTTTCATGAGACTGAAGATTACAATGATATGTACACTACAGCATTTATTTTCTCCTTAGGTATCTCTTCCAGGTCTTTATCCCAACTTGGGGGGTACTATATGACTTATGTGTCTGCTCCCCAGATCACTGGACAAACCAAAGAGACCGTGATGTTTGCTTTTTAAATTAATAGAATTTGGCATTTTGAAAGAAGCTCCCAGCAGGATGGCTTCCCCTGCTGAAATATGTCAGTAGCCATCTCTCCTCATTATCCAAATGGCCTTTTTGATGAATGGCATCAGCAGTCTTCCCCTGTTAGAGCTAGTTAGTTGAATGCTCATCACTATTGTTTTAGCATAATTATCTTCAGGGTTAGGTGGAGGCCAGGCTATTCCCCATTAATGCTACAATACTGGAGTTGGGTTTTGTTCACAACTGTTAGCACCAAGGCCTGAAAACAGATTGTGAATGCTGAAAAAAACAATGCATCACTTAGCCATGCAGAATATGCAACAACATTTTTTTTATTCCTTCCTTTTTTAGAAGCTATCACTTTAAAAATTCTTTGAAGTGTGTAAGTTTATAGTCAAGTCAGATCAAATGCTGTTAATCTGTTGAGCAGGAAGGAATGAATATATTTTCAGGAATGTTTGTATCTCACTGATTTGATTAAACTAAACATAATCTCCTGATGTCACTGCACGTCCGAGAGGGAGGGAGAGAAGAGGAAAGAGGTGGGTATAGTTCGTTATTTAAGAAATGTAAAGAGATTGTATTGCTTGAAGTTATAACATTGGAAAGGTTTTGATAGTATGAGACTTCGCTGCAAATAAAGGGTGAGGGCGGAGAGAGAAATCTGTGCTAATCTCTTGATGAGATAACATGTCACATGTCCCCTTACTGTAAGACGTCAGTCCACCTTCACAGACTGCATGGTTGTTATGTAAGCTGTTATTTGGATTATGAAACTGAGATCTGATTGCAATTCGCTCATGGGGAAATAAGCCTCACCGGCTCTATTCAAATTTTCAGAAAAAGCACCTGTTTGTGGTGCTCCCGTACCCTATTAGGTTTCCCATATAAGCCTGCCAGGTCAGCTGCAGTAGGGAGAGGTCCCCAGGAGCTGGATCCCCATGGGGAACAGAGAGAAAAGGGAGGAAAAGGGGATGTCCAAGAGGTTGGATATAGCCATTCATGTACGATATGTAGCAAGGTTTGGATGAAGGTGTGGTGGTTTTTTTTGTTTTTATTTTGTTGTTGTTTTTTAGCACAAGAAATTGAGATTTCTTTCCTCTCCTGTCCTAACACAGTGCTGCATTTTTCTCACCAGCCAGAGGAAACCCTACTCAATAGAAGCTTGGTTTTTTTGGTTTCCATGTGCCCTCACAGTCCTGTCAGAGCCCAGAAATTTAACCTGAACAGATGCAATAGTCATCTCCTTTCTCTGCGACTTCTCCTTCTCATAGCCTGGACAACGTAAGGTTTTAGAATGACTACATCCAAGTAAGGTGTGTTCTGTACCATTGTTACCTGTTTGTGTCAGTGAATGAGACAGGCACACAAAGCGCATATGGGCTGCAAGTAGTCTTGTGAAATAGTCTCGATTGCATGGAAGTGAGCTGGAGAACGAATTCCAAACACAGCCTGCCTGAGCAGAGCAGGTGTCCCCACTGCAGAGAGGCCGTAAGATGTAGGGTCCAGGGAGGACTGAGATGTTTCTGTGGTGCTGCCAGGTGAAGATATTGACCAAAGTATTGGAAACACACATTAGGATAAGAAATTTTTTCCATCAATTTGCAGGACAGATGCCACCCACCTTAAATGTTGATGTGGGATTTTTTTTGGTTTGTGTTTTGTTGTTTTTTTTTTAATTACATGATTTAAATAAATATTTTTAGTTTCAGTAGGAAGTTATGCATTATTCAAATGACAGTTCTGAGGCAATATATTCAGATGCAAAAAGCACTTTAAATTGATTTTGAAACTATCAGTAACAGAGAGGAAAAAAGGTGGGTGGGAGCACAAACTGGCTTATAAAATATTTACACAAATAGTTGTATATTTCATATCTTGATGGGCTTATATTTTCTGATCCCTAGAGTACTAATGAACATTAGTTATTCTTGACATTGAGTTTAATTAAGCATGTTTTCAGTTCATAAACATGGTGAGTAACAAGTTGCTCATTAGAAAAATTTTATCACCATTTTAAAAAAAGTATCAAAACCAAAACATTGCATTAAGCAGAAAAAGAAAGAAAAGGAATTAATATCCTGTGTTGTCATTTTATGAGTTATAATGTAAGAGTATTGAAAGTTGAGTTGCAATCCATTGAAGGTATTTTGTATCTTACATTACTGATAAATTGTGTTGCAGTCGTCACTGAGGAAGAACCGTTATTTAGTTCTGTTATACTGTATGGATTTTCCCAGCATACAGGAACCGTATACATTTTCCCAGCATATTAGGAACAGCTTTTGTGTGCCACATAAGTGAACCTGGCTCTAATCTGTAACTGATTTACTGCTCCTGCCTGCAGGGCCATCATCTGTGTTCTTAGCGGAACTAGTGGACATACCAGCTTTGACATACTGTACAGGAAGATTTTTTTCAGAAAAATCAGGCTTGCCAAACCCTGAGGTCATCAGTCAAACAGAGAAGTATTGACTGAATAGAAGCTGAGTAGTTCTTGAGGGCTGGTCCACTATTTAACATCAGATTACAAATGTTTCTCATTTAATAAAAATTTAAAGTATGGCCTCAAGCTCAGACAGCAATTGTACACATGCCTTCCTTTAAGTATGTGTGAAGTCCTGTTGATTTGAATACGAGTACTTCCTGCAGCAGAAGGCAATGAGAAGTTTGGGAAAAGTATGTGTAAGATCAAATGTCACTGCCTTTGGGATTGATCTCCTTGTGAGATCCAAATACAGTCATGGTGTTTTTGCTAAAACCGTGAGATTATACAGAGCCACTGTTCCTATCACAGAAAAATATACTTAACTGAAATTGGAGTCCCGATTCAAAGCTGGTGTTGCTTTTCAGAGTTGTCTTCTGGATGCACAGAAATTTTGCTGGATGGACTCCTGACATGCACTTGTATATGGTTGCTGTGAAATTACACCAGGAGTCTCAGGCACTGTGTGTAACAGTTCAGACACTGGGTTTGGAACTCTTGCAAACTTGACTAATTACTATCATCACAAAACATATTTTTAAGACTGAAATTTAAGCATTCAGAAAAAGGAGGCACTGGACAAAAGAAAAATATAAAGTAACTATTTAGGCAAAAATAATTTTCATGTTTATTGAAAAGGATATGCAGCAACAATTCCCACTAGTGTTCTTATGCCACTTATGCCTTGCCCTACTTTTAATGACAGAATTCCCACAAGGAAAACAAATAGGAAACTGAGGGAGAAAATAAACAATGATATACTTCTCTTGAGGGTTTGTGTTATTGCTGTCGCTATGGTGTCAGAACGCCTCCTGTGTAAAATAGGCTTGTTTGGTAATCACAGATTTTCTACAGTGCATCAGAATGACCAAAAAGAAATTTGAAAAAAACTTGCATCAAGGTTGGAGGCTTAGAAAGAATCTGTTTTCCTATAAAAATAAAGGAAACTGACATTCATATTTGTAAAGGATTACAATTGAGTGCTGCAAGAGTTTGTTGATGCTTTTTTTTCTCTGGTTTCTTACTATTACAGTATATGGGTAAGGAATTGGTTTTGTCACAATGCCATAAAAGCAATTAATAGTAATTCTTATTTTGGGTGCATCTTTATGGCCATTTAGATTTGGTAAAATAACTGACTGTCAAGTAACTGTACTTTTAAAAAGTATTTTCTTGGTATATATATTATTTGTAGAGTTTTCTAGTTTAATGATGATGTGTACTATCTTTAAGAGATTTTTCAAAATAAAATTCATAAGTGCTTGCATGTGGACATGATTTCACTCCCAAAGCTATTAATTCTAACAGCTTGCATGTCTATGTAGGCAATTGCAGTTGTATGCTTTACCTTTAAAAGAAAAGGAAGCTAAGATGAAGTCTGTGCTGCGTAGCATGTGGCTGTATATCTTTAGATGAAATTACATTGGACCATTTTTGATGTAGTATCGCAGACACTAAGTGGTTTGGTCTTTTTCTTTCCTCTCTAGAACAGAATTTGATACTTGGCTTTCTCCCAAAACTAAGAGCATTATAATG
The DNA here is from genome assembly GCA_027574665.1 of Rhynochetos jubatus. Taxonomy (NCBI): domain Eukaryota; kingdom Metazoa; phylum Chordata; class Aves; order Eurypygiformes; family Rhynochetidae; genus Rhynochetos; species Rhynochetos jubatus. The sequence goes on from CM050652.1 coordinate 20,384,532, forward strand.
TGGGAACTCAACCTGCTAAACTTGGGAGGGAGTGGATAATTGTTGTTGTAGGTGTTCACATACCAAGGCATTTATATTTACTCCTGTTTGTTTCCAGCAAACCTTACCTCAGCAAATTTGGCAAGTGTCTCCATTTAGCCCACGTCTCCATTGTTTACAGACTAATTGTGGAATTCGGCAGTTGTGGGCGTCACCCTGCACATAGAGCCCTACAGTGTTGTTGTTTTCTCAGGAATGTCTCCTTCGAGTGGAATAAAGTTTGTTGTTCTTTGCGGGAGATACCATTTCCCGAAGAAATCCCAACTGAGTGACTTCATGCGGTATCCCTACAGAGCAGTGGAGCAAGTGTAAGACACAGAAACCAGTCAGTTAAACTGTTGTCAATGCCAGTGTGTGAAGATGTGGTAGCTGCAAAATTATTCTCTCTTAAGGTTACTAGCACTTAAAGAACATCAAGGAGTCTCATGACTTTGAAAAATAAGTCCTTTTTTCTTGAGTTCCTCGTTAGTGTGAATCAAGATTAATTGTACATGTGATCTCACCAACAGACATTTGACAGCTAAATAAGACTTGGTATAACAGCACTTTTCATCAGTTTTAAACTGCACACAATGGTCATTTGGGATATTTTCATCAAGCTCTGAGTGATATTTTCCCAAGAATTATTTATAGAGAATCTCATATTTAAACTGCATGTTAAAACTCCAATTTTGAAACCTGTACCTAAAAAAACCCCAAAAACTCATCCTATATTATTAGCATTTCAGTACATTTTAAAGGCTTTATTTTCTTTAAATGTCTTTAAAATATCTTACTGTCTGAAATCTTCCTGCAATGTAGTGCAAATGAAGCCTCAGAAATGAGCACAAAGCATCTTGTGCATTCCCTTGTACAAACAAATGGCATACGAGTTTTACTCCCCATGCAATTCCACAGAAGACAGTGATCCATACTCATGAACTTATTTGCATGACGATGGACCAGATTTCAATTTAACTGGCTTATTCAAATCACATTAGCAGGAAATACAGACCAAAAAATGCAAAGAATGAAGACAGTTGCCGCCTTATCTAAAATCTCTTACACGTAGGTAGTCTGTTCTCTTTCTGAAAGTCTGTAAATCCTGGGAAGCAAAAGAAAAGCTAAAGGGAGTGGCATTAAATAGGGCCCTAAAGTTACAAATTATAAATACTTTCGGACCCTCAATGCTTCCAGTATGCGAAGGGCACATACACCTTAACACCACTATTATATATCTTATTTTTAGTAAAAGATAGTAGTTTCCTTATATAGTATATGGATTGTTAGATTTTAAGTAATTTTTACAGAGTTTCCTTTTGTAGAATGATGTCACAAGTATTTGCTTAAGACATACGTATGAGGACTGATTCTCAATATTTTGAAAGAGCATTGCGTAATTTAACAAAGAATTATCCAGTACTCTGTAGTTTTGGTGTGTCAAGACCAGCACATTCACATTTAAAAAAGAACCTCCTACACAACTATTCCTACTCAAGGCTTGTCATCTTGTACATGCGATACCATTTCATTGCTTTTGAAGCCTATTACTGTTTCAATAATAACATGAGAGAGTAAAATTTTACCCAAAATAACTTTTAATACTCACCAAATTTCAACAGCACTGTGCAAGACTCCAAGAAACTTTGTAAACAGAGTAGGTTTACAAAAAGCTTTAAGCATATCCATGTTAAAAAGAGTTTTAGCCAATTTAAACCATTTGAGATGTCATTATAAACAGTTAATAAAAAGAACTGTTCAAAGGAGGGAGGGAATTTGACAGAAAGAAACAAAGAACAAGTTATGCTATTTGCTTTCTCAAAAAGAAAAATTAACATACCACAGTAAAGAAAAAAAAGTTTGACGTTTGAGTCCTAACAAATATATTCATATAACCAAATAAGATTTCTGGTGAACTTAATTCTGTTGCTCTCCAATTCCACAAACTATCATCTAGCAAGAAGTCTTTACTTTGCACCCCATCTCTCCCTTGGCACTTGCTGGAGGAGGATACCAGACTCCTACAGATGCTATATATCAGGATTCCCTTGTGGTAGGTTCCTAGTGCCCTCTGCTCCTGATCGTTTCCTTTCTGTTTCTGCTCTGACCCCAGCTTCTGTACATGATTCCATTTCCCTTCTTTTATCTTCTTCTGAAACTCCCACATATTTTTATCTTCCTGTTACTAGCCTTCAATTTAGCTCACACATGCTATCTCCAGGTCAGCCTCCAACACCCCTCCCTATACTTGAATATCCTTCCCTTTCTTTTGAACATATTTGATCTTTCCACTTTTGAGTCAAATGCTTTTGTAGTTCTCTAGATGGGGATGGCAGAACACTGAAGAAAAAGAAGAAATGAGGTGTCAGAAGACGCACCAAACTTCTAGTTGCTGACAGCGTTCTCCACATTCATTTTAGTCCTTCATGTTCATGAAGACAGACTGTTCTCAGGGTTTTACTAGCAAGAAGCTATTGAACCAAGACTTTCAAGAGATGCAAAGTTTGCTGCTTTTGAGTATATTCTTGCGCAAATGTCAAAAGTGCGAAGTGAGTGTCTCCCACATATCAAGTGGTTGCTTGTCTCTCTGGAAATAAACAAGTATCAATAGCTCCTTAGCAGGCGGTAAATAGGGTAGCAACAAAAAGAAATATCTTACCTTGGCTTCCTTCTACCTGAATCCCACAGTTGCCTATCCTCAGCTAAGCCTCAGACTGCCTAGGAGAAACTGACAACACTTTCTTTCTTGAATGGTACTGTGAGAAATAACTGGAATATTTTTGGTAAAATTTCCCATCACTGAAACATTGAGCATAAACAGTCAAAATTTGGCAAGGTTATAAACGACCGAAAATGGAGCTTCATAATGTGAAAACTCAAATTCATAATTTATACAAGACTACAGTTCAACACATGTTCTATTGTTCTATTGCATGAACCATAAGCTAGATTTTAGCAGCTATTGTTTGAATGAGAAAATGAAGGAGAACGTAAAGGAAGTCCCCCTCTCACATACCTGCTCAGACTGCAGTCAGAATATCAGCGTTCTTATCTTAAGAACCTCAGGTGTAGCAGAACCTGTGGTGCAGCCAATGACTTTCTCTCTGTGCTGTTTGGCAGCCCAGGGATCACACTGGGACAAGAACACAAATTAGAATTGGTTTTCTTTTTTTTTTTCGGAACTGAGCCTTAGGAGAGGGTGATTAACAGCCCACCTGTCCAAAGCTTCAGTGCTGACACAGTTGCAAACTATTTCTGTCCATTAAGAAAAAGATTTTTAAAAATTAAACCTTTCAAATGAAATAAAAAGAGGCATTAGTACCACTACTTTCTTTTTCACTTGGCCTAAATCTTAAGTTTTCTGTTTAAAAATACTATGTACATGCTGGGCACTCATGATGTCTACTTGAATGACTAGTTAGAAATTTCCACATATATAAGCATTTTTTATCCTTCACTAATTTTCTGTGCTTAAACCACCTGCTTCAAGAATGTCTTTTTAAGATTTTGTTTTCTCCTCGTGGCCATTATTGGCATGTACACAAATTCAAATGTGAGAATATTGTCAGTATATACAGAGCATAGAGGACTTGAGGCTGGTCCATTAATGGTCTCAGCAAAAATCCATAGTGTCAAGTGATTCAGAAGACAGGTATGATCAATAATCTGTCAGCAGAAAACTGATAGCCATTTTCTCCATCACAATATTGCACAGAAGACACAGCAGAGACAGCTGTGCTTTCTGCAATGTTTTCTGTGGACTGTCTATAGAAGGTTTGTTGAGGCCTAAATCTAAAAAATATAAATAATTTGTGTTGCACCAAAAGGGAATGTAAGATGAAGATCAGATTTTGGATATTGTTGTTAATTAGTCGTCTTCAATAAAAATCAGTAGCTGAATTCTGGAATATCTAATGTCTATTCTTGCTGTTGTGGATAAACTATTAAGGGAAGTTTCCCTGTCTTTCAGATGCTCTGTAGAGTTTAAGTTTAAATTTACACTGCAGATTTATTAACAGGGCTTCAGTGATATTATAAGCCTCCTAATTGGTCACTGACATTTGAAGACTCATCACTAGGGTTAATATTAGACATAATCTGACATAAAATATTCCCTATTTAATATGAAAACAACATTAAGAATTCTGTATTCTACTCTATCTAGCCTATGTCTACACATTTGAAAGGTTATCAATCATCTATACAATTTTTTAATTGAAATGGCCAGATTTAGTTTAGGTTATAAGTATTATTAATTCTTATAGAAAATAAGAACCTTAAAAGTGCAGCCCTCCTGAACCTTCAACATGGCAACAAAGTGCCATAACCTCATCACTCTTCAGTTGAAGTCATTGGGTCTTTTGACATATCTTTATATAGAAGGAGGAACTTAGACATCCAAATTCACTGAGATTTGATACGGACGTTCTTCAGAGTGATATCTTTGCCTTTACTCTCCCCAGGCTTGGGGAGAACTGGGGAGCCACAGAGAGATTTCCTTCATGGGATGTGAAATCCAAGGCTGGGTGGGGAGTGGGGAAAGGCATGTATGGGAGGACCTAGACATGGTGCAAGTTGTAGACTAAAAAAGGCAAGATGTTTGTGAAAGTAGTTCAGAGGTTTTTTGCCATGTGAAGAAATTCCACTGGCTTGGAGTCGATTACTTAGCAGAGTGAGGAAATATTTTGGAAAGACACATATGACAAACTACCTAATTTACCTTTGATCTTGAAAACTACATCTGTCTGTTTTCTCATTTCTCCATCTATTGTTTGCAGCTCCCACTGGTTTTGTCAGTTCTACTATTAGACATGTAACCTCCTAAGGGCCTGGAACGTGTTTGCCTGCGCATTTCCCTAAGCACTACTCATAAATAATACATTTGTGTAGTCTGCACACTATGGTCTGGCCCAACATAACTTCTCTTTTTTTCAGAAGAGAATCACTAAAGACATGTGCACATACGTGCTAAATTCTCTTCTCTAAGAAATATGAGAAGACCCCTCTCATGCAGGGCGCACTCATAGTTACCTCAGCTGTCAGTAAATAGTCAGAATTCTGGCTGGAGCACCAACCAGCCACACCAGCATTCCAGTGCTCAGCCTGCACGCCTCTGCTTCAAAGTGAGGCTTTTGAAACACTGGGCAGCTGCTGCTTTTCAGAAGTTTGAACAAAACTTAGTCAATGAGGAACAGAAACTATACAAACAATTTAAAAAATGAGTCTGAAAACCTAGTGTGCAATATGACTCGTGTGCTTTAGCTTGGCCAGGAGTGATGCAGCCTCACAAAAAGAGACAGTAAAAAAAGTAAAACAAATGATAATAATAAAAAGAATCCTGCTGAATTCATACCAATACTATTAAAAATATGACATTAAATATAAATCAATATATAGAATTGCATTCCATTATTTCTGTACTTTAAATTGCAAATAGAAGAAAAAAAAAGGCCTTCCAAAATTATGCACATTACAGATAATTTAGAGATTATATGTTCTAGCTTCCTTTAAGTGAGAATCCCTTGATCCTCTTCTCATTCTTGAGGATCCCTTGATCCTTCTTCCTCATTTACAATGCTTTGGGTGACTCCAGATTCAGTCTGGCACCCTGAGCAACATTGAAAGTTGTACATGATTAGCTCAAAACAGGTAATTTGTCTAGTGTACAAGTGAGACTTTAGAAATCCATGGGTGTGCCTGAAAACTGGCATCCGTGAGTCAGGATGGTCCAGATTTTTCAACATGATTCTAAGTGTTGGGTTATGGAGAGGGAAGAACACTCAGAAAGCAGATTGCCTTGGTTCAGTGTCTTAAAATATTTTTGCTGCAATGTATTATTGGCCACCAGATTTGTGTTGGTGGACCACTAATCTTTTCTTCTTTTACAGCACTGTAGGTCAACTCCTTCAAAGGATGTGGGGAAGGAAAAAAAAAAAAAAAAAAGAGAATGCTAGAAACTCTTCCACGTGTCTGAAAAATTGAGAAGAAAGAAATGAAATATACTGGGCAGGAGCTTTAGTTTCTGTTTCTCCCTATGACCAAACAATTTATTTTTGTGTCCCTCACAAAGCAACCATCTTTAAGTATAAAAAACTCTCCCTCATTCTGTAAACATTTAATGTAGAACGTAAGACATGATGAAATGTGCTTTTCCATATGCACAGAAAAGAAAACATCTTCTGGATGTTTTCCTTCTGGATCCTCTGTTTCTAAATATACTCCAAATGACCATGTGGAATATCAAAAGTGTATGTTCGACTCTTACATGATCTGCAAAATTGTATCATTTTGCAAATTATTAAATAAAGACAGAAATAAAGGCCCAAACCACATGAGTACTCAATGTGTCATGGTTGGTGCTTCAGACACCCAACGATCTGTATGTTGGTTCTCAGACATCACAGTTGAAGAATCACTTCTACTTGTACTGGCCTTTGAACAGACTCCTATGGGAAGTTCATTAGGTAGGGAATTGTAGCATTAGGCTTACCCTTCCCAGGTTCCTTGAGCGTCAGAACGCAGCTCTGTCTGGAGAGGCATCAGAAGGATGGCCTTGATGGTAACTATGCACGCTGTGATCCAGGCTGGGATTGCCGCTTACAGGGGAAGTTCCATACATGTTGTAGATCAGTTGACGTGAACATACTACTTTTTAATATAATTCTAGATGATAGTATATACTACAAAAAAAGGATAATTTAAGTAAAATAAATAGGTTAGTACTGTCAAAGTGTACCATCTGGTTTAAATGAATTGAACTTTGATGCCCAAATAGGAAGTGTTCAGAGAATTAAGCAACCAGCAATCTGACCTAGACAGCAGTTATAACCACAAAATGTCAAAGGCGATTAATGAAGGTGTAAAGGAAGAGCAATAGTAAGTTTGGTCCTTTAGGTTAGTCATTTATCCAAGTAAACAAGATAAATGTCATTTAGAGGCATAGTGCAGAGAGTGTGTTTTAGAACAACAAAAACCTGTTGTTACTTGGAGAAAATACTCAGAAAACTTGTAAGAACAGAAGTAATCCTTGATTTTATTCTAGACACTGCCAGGGCACAGTTCTAGATATAGCTGTTAAAGAACCATTCTGTCACAGTGAGTATGAAGTATAAAATTCATTATCTTGTTTGGATGAAAGGAGCCATATAAAAATGGACATAGTACTGTTTACCTTCAAAAAAAGAGAATGATATTAAAATGAGAATGCTAATTAGAAAGACATTAAAAGTCGAAGCTAAAAGAGACTTAGACTCCTTACAGTTAACATATCACTGGTTCAGAGTTCATGCATATTCCTGACTGTGAAAAATTAAACCACCAAAATGTAAAGAAACAAACAAAAATCTGTGACGTTCAATGGCAAACTAACAGATGCTACTAAAAAGGACACTGTTTAGAAATTATAAATTGTGTCAGCATTAAAAAAGTAATGAAAGAAAAAGAAACACCAGCAAATTAGATGTAAAATCTTAGGAAGTTTGGCTGAAATTATTTTCATGAGCAAAAAATAACCAACCTTTTTTCCAAATACATGAGAAGCTTCCTTATGAATGCAGGACAAATAAACTAGAGTTTTTCAACTTAGCCCAGGGTGTATAAAATGAAAGAATGAATAGGAAACAAACATTCACTATTTTCTCCTCAATGTTAAGTGCATCCAGTAATATTATCAAAGTGAAAATTTGCATAATATTAATTTTTTTATTCATCTAATATATAATGAAATTTTGAATTTTCTTGCCACAGGATGTTGATATGGTGAAAAATACAAGGGAATTCAGAAAAAATTAGAGAAATTCATGGTAACAGATCCACTAGTGTCAACTGAAGATGATGTTCTGCAGGCAATCACTAGCTCAGGAAGGTCTTAAACAAGTGTTGGCTGGTGTATAAAAGGGAGAGACTCCTTCTGTCTACTTGTGCTGTTTTGTACACGTTTCTCCAGTACCCATTATCAGCTTACCTTAGAGATACAACATCCTATACTAAACTGCCTTCTGGTTTGAGCCAGTACAACTGTTCTTGAGGTCTTATGTTGAAAATATACAGCATGGAGTAAAATACAGATGTCTTTCTGAATGGCTGTGCTACATTTCGTGCATTTTGTTGAAAAGATGTCCTGGTTTTGTCTGAGACAGAGTAGCTGGCATAGTGCTGTGTTTTGAATTTAGGATGAGAATAATATTAACACACTAGTGTTTTAGTTGTTGCTGGGCAGTGCTTACACTAAGTCAAGGACTTTTCAGCTTCTCATACTGCTCTGCCAGCAATGAGGTTGGAGGTGCACAAGAATCTGGAAGGGAACACAGCTGGGACAGCTGACCCCAGCTGATCAGTGGGATATTCCATACCATATGATGTCATGCTCAGCATATAAACTAGGGAGAAAAGCTGCTTGGGGGCCTTCTGCTCAGGGACAGGCTGGGCATCACATGGTTGGTGGTGAGCAATGTGAGGTTTTTTATTTGCATCACTTGTTTTTCTTGAGGTTTACTTCTCTCTTTTTGTTATTTTAATTTTCATTAAAATTATTTATTATTACTATTTATTATTATTATTATTATGATTCAGTTATTAATCTTTTCTTATCTAAACCCATGAATTTTACTCTTTTGATTTTCTCCTCCATCACACCAGAGTGGCTGTGTGGTGCTTAGTTGCTGTCTGGGGTTAAAGTACGACACAGAAAAAGTCCAAAACCCAAAATTTCTGCTGATGCTTATATAGCCTAAAAAAAAAAAAAAAAAAAAAGAGCATTGCAAAATATTACTGCCACAGAAGCTCATGAGCTCTGATATTTAATCTAAATCATAAATGTTGTTTTCTAACTTTCCTAGCATTTTGCATGTGGTGAGACATTGGTCTGCTAGTTGATAATTAACTCTCCTGCAAACTGAGCTTAAAGAATTTGTTTTGCAAATTTAATTCCTAGGAAGACTCTTAGATGCTGAAATGTATGCAGAGGTTTTCATTAAAATACTTCTCATTTGTTTTTATGAGTATTGTTCTTACTGCTTACATTGGTGTCATGTATTTTAGAACTTGTTTAGGACTGAGAATGTGTTTGGCACTTCATGAGTCAGAAATGTCTGTTCTCTGAAAGGAAATTAAAGCTGACATCACTGGAGTAGTGGAAGGAAAGGTCTAAATATGAAACATTTTAATATACTTTACCTAAATCTTAGAGCACTGTGTGGAAATATTTTTTCTTATTTTACACAAATTTATATTGCATCAAATCATCCAGCTAAAATAGTCAAGTGATAGGTATAATTTAGTGAATACTAAACATCCAAACATCAGCTCTAAGTACACACATACCCTCTTCTAAGTATTTAGTAAGACCCAGTGTGTAAAGTAAGCACAGCTGTTCAAGACATCCCAGCAGACACCTTGTTAGCATTTAGAAATATTGCATGTTGAACTAGTACATTATTAGTTGTTAGTAGGGCTAAGAAAGCTCTTTTCTGGACGTCTGCTATCAAACAGGTCAAGGCATGATGATAACTATAATAAAAAATAATAGTGATATGTAATTCTATCTATGGTATATTATAGAGATCCAGATATCACAGAGAATAATAATCTAGAAGGAATTCTCTTCATTATCTATATTTTGCAAGAAAACTGTAGAAAAACAGCTCTACATATGTATTCTGACAGTATAGCTGTTCTCTTAAGTGAGTATATGTTCATTTCCCACAAACCATCAGGATTTCCAGTGTTTTTGAAGCAAGTGCTTCACATCATACACAGGTAATATTTTAACTATGCCATCAGCTGCCTTTCAGGCTTAAGAGGGTTGAAGAAATCAAAACCCAAACCAGGTGTTTACTTATGGAAAAAAAGGCCTTTCCACTAAGCTAGGGTCTTGCTGCTTTTGCCCAAATAACACAAGCCATCCTGTCTCCATTAGCAGCCAGAGCAGCTTAGAGTAGTTCTGAGTCTATACAAGCTACTCAGGTCAAAGTTAAGCATGTGTGAAATGCGGAGCCCAGGCTGTACAGTGTAGACTATGCAAAGCACTAATTTCCAGATCTGAAGGGATACCCTTTGCAGAGCAGTGCCTGAGAGTGCTTGGGACCCAGCATGGTCACTGTGAGGACTGATCCTGTCTCCCAACTCAGGTAGGGACTTCAGTTCATTCCTTAGGGCTTTTGATTAGCAACACATAGAACCATATTAACAACGGATGTGTACATTTTAAGTGTTACCTGATCTATCCCCAGGACATATTCAATTGGGTTTATGTATGTCATGTTTGTTATAGTTCAGTCTTATATTTAATACTGTTTTCCTTGCATTTTATTAACTTATAATTAAAAATACTTGAAGCACATTAATTGCTATACAACAAAATTAATAACTTGACTTTTACTCTTTTATGCCTTCAAATATATGTCATAACTGCATATGATATGAACCAGAAAAAAAAAAAAGGGTATAAAGCTATGCAATCTCTAGCTAAGCTATGTTTTTTTCTGCCATCTACTTTATACAGAACTTTTTCAGCTTCTTATCTGAGATACAGGTAGTGTGAAGGAAACAGAAGATATTAGATACAGGTGGCATTTTTAAGGGGCATGAACAACTTAATTTTCTTCGTTCAGAGAAAAAGGATTCACAGGATTCACTTTCGTAAAAACACCTTTATCAGCAAACACATGCTGATTTACATAATCTCATATATTTTCTAGTTTTAAAGTATGCAAACTGTCTTATATGAAGAAGTATGTCCTCCAGCCTAAGACATTCAAACTCACTTTGAGTCTTTAATAATTAAGATGTAGGCACAATAAATGGAACTGTTTGCTGATCTGTTTAGTGTTTATAAAAACATGCCTATGTCTTTGGGTATTCATATTTGTATGTTGACTGTTTCAATATGTATGAGAGGAAAAGAGGAGGAACAGCCTGATACAATGGTCTTTTAAAACTTTTTAAATGTTAATAGAAGCTACCTGGTTATTACATTCACTTTTGTATTTTTAGTACAAATTGCTGAAACAGAAAATATATAAAATAAACCACTGATTGAAAAACAGGCAATCAAAGTAAATTTATTTTCCTCACCATGTTGGGGATCTTAAATCATGAAGAGAACACATGCAATGTCATCCAAATAAATAATGCTTTGGGGCATTTAGTCATATCGAAAGTTGTGGTTACAGGGAAGACAAACAAGCATTTACAGAAATATGTGCTTTAAACATTAAAATGAATGTGCTGCACCTCTTTCTATATCCTGGTTCCCAAGGATTCTTAAGAAATTGCATTCAACAACCCTACTATGCTCTGCTCTGCTGTAGAAGTTTCCTTCAATATGACATTTAGAAAGCAAACATTGTATTATGTGATTTGTAACTTCAGACGGGATTTGCTAAACTATATTTTTTCACTAAATATTAGTAAATCCAAGCTGTAAATAGGCTTAAAGATTTTGATACATAAAGGTGAACTGGAATTTACTTTAGATGATTAGTTTTGATGCATGGATGATTTACACATGTGGTATTACTTTTTTCTTTTAAAATAAATTAGAACAGTTTTAGAGATAACTTTAAAGGTCACCTGCTAATTATCTGTGCTGAACATCTTCAAATGATGTTACATATTTTAGAGTACAGCACTGGCTCCAAGAGTGGTTGTTGGAATCAGTGAACTTCATAATCAGAAGGATGGCAAATAGTAGAGTCTTAACTAGAAAAAATGAGCAACATTGATACGCAAGTCAACAATTATCTTCTTTTCTACAAAGTTATCTTCTTTGTTTATGCATCAATTATTCTTTAACTTTTTTTTTTTTTTTTTTTTTTTTTTTTTTAATATACATGGACAATAACACCACTCAGAGGTCTGAGTCAATTTAGTGCTGGTAGGAAGAGACATTCAGCAATGACACTGTACCCTAGATTTAACATGACCATGCACTAAAGCAATTTTCCTTCCTCTAAGACTCTGAATTCAAAACTCCCAGTTCTTCTTGTGTTTGTGGGATTTTTCTGACATTGCTTAGAAAACAAAAACAGAACTTTTATTTTATCAATTTTATTTTGAACTACCTGACAAGATTTCAATTAAGCCATTTGCAGAAATGGGTGTAGAAATCTAGACATTCTATAATGACATGCATTCATCCTGCAACCAAAATATGTGAGTAATGTAGGCACATTTTGGACATCTGTGAAGCGCTGCTGTGCTGCACTTATAGGGACAATTTTGGGCATTACATGGGCTAAAAAAATACTGAGAATATTTTTTTGCATACAGTTTTAAAAATACTAAAGATTTTCCAGAGCTCAATTTAAGATTTAGTAGCTGAGCACTGAATAGAAAGCTTGAAAATTACCAGCTATTTCTAAAATTCTAGGCTTAGGCACCTTAACATATCTAGTTAACCATGCATTTCATTACAAGGCCTTTTTTGTACTTACTTTCTCTCAGTATCATTTCAAAATTCCATTCAAATGGCTGTATCCCCTTTACATCATATCACTTTACCTTCCCCCTCCCACATCATGACTGAAGTAAAACTGTTTCCTAATAAGATTTCTTTTGAGTCATCTGAATAATTATGTAGGAACTTAATGTGTTTTGAAGCCGATTCATAAGAAATAGATCTCTATGGACAATTTTTTTGGAAAAAAGGTAAGTCTAAATTGCACTACTGAGACCCAACCCTATTTTGAGACAGTTCAGAGCTTCAGTTTTAGGAGTGAGGAACTGAGCCAGGAGGCAGGCCATGGACACCACAATATCTTACTCGACCAGGGCTGTGTGTCCCTGCAGAGTGGTTGACCACTCTGTGCACTAGTGTGAAGCTACACACCTTCACTGTGAGCAAACTTACAGGACCAAATGCTGGATTCAGGAGGGTAGATGTGTTACATCTCTGTCTTGTTCTCATGCTGTGCAAAACCAGGAGGCTAAAACTGACTCATACGCTTACCAATCATATATATAGGATAAACAGAAATAATAGCTAACTTTTCCTATGCAAGTACTCTTCCAAACTGGTCCATTTTAAAAGCTATGTTTTCTTGTAAGTGAACTTCAAGAATTAGCTTCATGATCTATTATTTCTTCTAGTACTTATAGGAGTAGAAACTGGAAGCACAGTGTAATGCTGTAAGGCATCTCAAATGACCAAAGAACTCTATGGCTATGTACTATGTCTCTTAGTCTGCAAGTTGTATCCAATCCCTAAAGTTAGACAGTTCTCATGTCATGAAATATATTTTATTCTATGATTAAAATCTACAGGCCCAACATTATTTTCCTGGAATCATTCAGGGAAATGTCTTTTGTTTACCTGAATGTTAGCATTCAGGGATAAAAAGTTGTCCAAAATAATTTTAACTTAAAAGTTCAAGGTATGTTTGGAAGGATCAATTCTTTATTTTCATAATGAGTATATATTTGTGCAATTAAACTCCTTCTGTTTATATTTCTTCTTAAAGTCATATTTCAAATTCTACTTTTGCACACATTGATACAGCAATTCCATTTGTGTTATCTGATAGCCCTCAAGAGAAAGAACCTAAAAATTCAGATTATCAGACATATTTCTTTGTTTTATAAGTCTGATGGTAACATAGTTTTTTGATTTTCTTTAGTCACTGAGGATTTCAATATGCTAAATTTATCTACATCTACAGATGACATTTTCATATAAACCAGAAATGTGCCACTTTGTTGGAGAAAAACCACTCAGTGGATAAAGATTGATAAAGTTATTGATAAAGATAAATTGATAAGGATATTAAACAGAACTGGCCCCAGTACTGAGAACTGGGAAACTCTTGTGATTGCCAACTAATTGGATTTAACTCCATTCACCACGAGTCTTTGGGCCTGGCCATGCAGGCAGTTTTTTACCTAGCGAAGAGTACACTCATCTAAGCCATGAGCAGCCAGTTTATCCAGGAGAAAACTGTGGAAAAACTTGTCAAAGGCTTGACTCAAGTCTGGGTAGACATCTACAGCCTTTTCCTCATCCACGAGGCAGGTGACCTTGTCACAAAAGGAGGTCAGGCTCATCAAGCAGTACATAACTTTCATAAACTTTCCAGTTTCTTGATATAGGAAAATCAATCAAAATAACTGAGCTTTCTTGAATTCCAAAATTGGCATTACTGCTCCTGTCTGAGTATGGTGCATTTCACAGGTGTCTGTGTTTCTACAGTCTCAGTAATGTGATTACAAATTAAAGTTAGATCCTAATTTTCTTGCTGGTCGTGTCCTGTCCACTTTGTGTAGCCTAGTTCTCTATTAAAAGCATGCATAGATGCATGAAAGCATCTTTAAGTACTCTCCTCTTTTTTTTTCAGCTAAATTGATCTAAAGGAGTTTCACTGCAACAATGAGCTGTGTCCTTACAATGCATGGTATACCTTAAGAACATTGTCTGCTCCATTACACAGCTCCTTCGACAGACTTAGAGCCTCCTATCCCACTAATTTCCATCCATATAATCAATTGTGCTTGTGCAGATATAGTACAAGTTGTGAGTACTTAACTGTTCAGATATAACTTAGGAAGCTGATATCACTTTCTCTAGTACACATGAATGTGAGGAAAGTCAGTGTTTTCCCATGTGATCTCCAAGTCACCGTTAGGCTTGTGCCTGTCATTCAAACCTATGATATCCATATACACATGTGAAGCACTGAGTGTCAGACAGCGTTCAAGACTGAAGGATTCAGTGCATCCCCTTCAGCTAAGGCCACAAGGTAGTTTTCTTACTGTCAGTCAGTAAAGGACTAATCTCCAAAGAGCCATATGTCCAAGATGCAATCTCCCTAGCAAAACTCTGGGGCAGCAATCAGCCCCTTACCTATTAAGTTGAAGATTTCTTTCCAAGAAGTACTTTGAAGAAAGAAGAGGTAAAGACTGCTTTCCCACTGGGTAAGAGATAGTTCTCTTTAACAATCATTGGTATAAGTCCCACTGATTAGATTGTCCCAGCAAGAGATCAAAGATAATATGCTATTATTTCCTTTTCCCTCCCTCCACACTCCAGAAAGAAACTTGTTTCTATTTATGCTAACAATTAAATAAAAAGACCTCCAATTGTACTTTACCTACAGTCCCTCCTTCCCTATTTTCTGACACAATTCTGCAGATCAGCAGAATGTATGACAACATGTCACATTTAGAAAACCCAAATGTCACTTGCAGCACTCTTGTCTGGGGCAGATTGCTGAGTACAGACAGTCAGTGGTGAAATGCAGGCTGCAAGAGCTTGTAATAGTGCGAGTTGTAGCACTGTACCTTTTCTGCTACTCATGAATAATACTTGCACCCACCCACTTTCAAGAAATGATATAGCTCAAAATTCTAATAAAACCTGCTAAGTGCTTTATGAGGCACTGGGATATATTTAGTTTCATGTGATGAGCATGTCCTGAAATAACCTAGTGCAATATCAAATGAGTTAGTACAGTTGTACCCCACAGGGAGAGATGACTTTATGAATTTTGAAAATCATGAAAATTATCCCATCAATTCTGGGCTGCTTAGTGAGGCAAATCAGGGTGACTGGTAGGTAACTAATAACCTAATGCTTAGATGCTTTTTGAAGGTGAGAAAACAGGCTGCTTCTATTGAAAAGATGATTTGGCTCAGAGAGGAAATCTCTGATATAATATTTTTCTTTTTTTTTTCACGAGTGTTAGCAATGCTATTACTCATGTGGAAACAGGAGGCGAAACACGGTTCACTTTCCTTCTTACCCAGTTTTTTGCTCCTGAGACAAATAGGAGACATTATTTAAAATTATCATGAGGGGAAACCTCCTGGACACTGGCCAAACATCCTGTCTTCACATTGCTCCAAGTTCTTGCCAGCTGGTGTGGAATTTAAACTCTGATCTCCTGTCCGATGGCACAATGAACTGCCACAAGACTGGCTGGCTGGCTCCAATTAAAATCTTTCAAACCTTTTGCACATTTTACAGACTGAAAATCTTCTTGAGTCCTTTGTAACCTCTTCACCCTCACCCCCAACAATCTCCAGACATTTTGCTTGACATGCAGCCCAACACCAAATGTGCTCTTTTTGTTTGACCTATATTACAATGCAAAGCTACTTGGTTCTTTAATTCACTGCCAAATAAAGCTGTTGTTATCTCTGGATGGATAAAGGGAACTAGGCCAAATGGTGATAAAGTCTCAGGGATGAAATGAGATTAAGCTGGTTCTAGCTCACCTTGCTATTTGCTAATTATATATGTGCTGGTCAGCAGAGCTTTACTGTCTGTCTAATCATATGTCTAAAGGTCAATTAAAAGGGGCTAATGTCCTCAAATTAATATCCAGTGAAAAGTATGAATTGGCATGAGGGTTATGCCTGTCCTTTTCTCCCTTTTTTTTCTTTTCAAGACATTTTCAGGGCATGATACATAATGTGTAAAATTACAGTGTTCTTTTAAGACACAAGAGGATTTCTCCATCCTGCTCTTTTTTTTTTCTTTTCTTTAAAATTCAAAATGACTTGGCAAACACAATTCTAATGCAGATTTACAACCAGGTCAAAGAACTACCTCTAGTTTCTTTTTTAATTAACACTTGGCAATATTGTTAAGGAAAGTATTACTCAGAGAGCTGGAGTCACGTTAGCACCAGAAACCTCTTCAGGGCATCAAACAATGCTGAGAAGCCTCCACGGAAGCTGCCTTGGAATAGTTGCTCACTTTACATCTTTGCTGTCACTGCATAAACACAAATCCCTCTATAAAAGAGTTGACTTATAAATAAACTCAGCAGACAAATATGTTTGGCTTGTTGAGGGGGAGGGAAGGGGAGCTGAAGTTTAGTAACTCCTAGCCTGCCCTGTTTGAAAACATAGCCAACAGAGAAAGCTGCAGATAAGGGCAGAGGTGTAATCAGGAAACCCACTGGTCTTTTCAGTCTGCCCCAGCATATCCTAGCAAACCAAGGGCTATGTCTTCTGGGCCATTCTCCCTCTTGGCCCTAGCTGCTCTTTCATAGACTTCAGGGCAGCACAGCGTAAGTGCAAGTGGAAAGAGGATCAGGTCCTCTCATTGTCATGTCCAAGCAGCCCCTCTGGAGCCAGTGTCTGCAGCTCAGCAGGTGAGAGAAGGACTTTCAGCCTCACAGATCCTCTGCTCCAAAACACCCACCTTGCCAGTTTCCTGTCCCTTTTTAAAGGAGGGAGTAAACCAAAAATGTTGGGGAGAGGTCTAGTACACAGAGGTCAAGAATAAAGGAAAGAAAATCAGGAAGCCAGGAAATAAGGCAGGAATGTAGGAGGTCAAAAGAGAAAGACAGTGTAGGCCAAACCGAAGGGCTGTCAGAAAAATACCTCCAGCTGCAATGTTCTCTAGCTGAAACAGGTGTGAGAGAGGTGCAGGGGAAAATTCAATCACAGCATTAAAACGGGCAAGTTTATGCACAACTGGTCTTTTGAATTTCAAATGGTTCACAGGTCAGGAGAAAGGAGTGGGGTACTTAGGTTCAAAGTAAGAGCATACAAAATCTGAAAGATAGAAACCTGAACAAATGCCAGAGTTTCAGGCACTGTAATTTCTTTGAGACAGGGCACATATGGAATAAGTTGTCATCAAAGCAATGAGCATTAGCAGATGTCTAGACATTTTTATGAAAAGAGAGGCACTGTCGGGTATAGCATGACACAGCAGGGAGGTGAGATTGTATTTAAAAATGAACTGTCTTTTTTCCAGAAGAATAGCTCCCTGCATTTTTGCAGGAGTAGACTGACATTCTTCTGGAAACCTAACTGCGGTAACATTTATAAATGACTATTTCAAATTACTGAGATCGTTCAGACAGAACTGCTAAAGCAGAACTTTGAGTTCTAGCAGACACTTTTGCTTGTATTCACAGACTCATAGACTCATAGAATTGTTAAGGCTGGAAAAAATCATGAAGTCCAACCATTACCCTAGCACTGCCAAGTCCACAACGGAACCATGTCCCCAAGCACCACATCTACAGTCTCTTAAATACCTCCAGGGATGGTGACTCAACCACTTCCCTGGGCAGCCTGTTCCAATGCCTGACAACCCTTTCGGTGAAGAAATTTTTCCTATTATCCAATCTAAACCTCCCCTGGTGCAACTTGAGACAAATTCCTACTGTCCCATCACTTGTCACTTGGGAGAAGAAACCAACACCCACCTCTCTGCAACCTCCTTTCAGGTAGTTGTAGAGAGCCATAAGGTGTCCCCAGCGCCTGCTCTTCTTCAGGCTAAACAACCCCAGTTCCCTCAGCCACCCCTCACAGGACTTGTGCTCTAGACCCTTCACCAGCTCCGTTGTTCTTCTCTGGACACGCTCCAACACCTCAGTGTCTTTCCTGTAGTGAGGGGTCCAAAACTGAACACAGGATTTGAGGTGCAGCCTCACCAGTGCCCAGTACAGGGGGCTGATCACTTCCCTAGCCCTGCTGCTCACGCTGTTCCTCATGCAGGCCAGGGTGCTGTTGGCCGCCTTGGCCACCTGGGCACAATGCCGGCTTATATTCAGCCAGCACACTGGCTCATGTGGTGACCCAAGTGCAGGACTAGGAATTGATCTTGTTGAACCTCATACAACTGGCCTCTAGCCATTGAGCCAAGCTGTCCAGGTTCCTCTGTAGTGTCTTCCGACCCTCAGGCAGATCAACACACTCCTGCCCAACTTGGTGTCATCTGCAAACTTATTGAGCGTGTACTCAATCCCCTCATCCAGGTAACTGGTAAAGATATTAAACAGACCTGACCACAGTACTGAGCCCTGAGGAACACCGGTTGTGACCAGACACCAACTAGATTTAATTCCATTCATCACAACCCTTTGGGACCAGTCATGCAGCCAGTATTTTACCCAGCAAAAAGTGCACCCATCCAAGCCATGAGCAGCCAGTGTCTCTAGGACAATGCTGTGGGGAGTGGTCTCAAATGGTCTCTACTAACATCTAGGTAGACTACATCCACAGCTTTTCCCTCATTCACTGTCACCTTGTCACAGGAGATCATATTAGTCAAGCAGGATCTGCCTTTCATAAACCCATGCTGACTAGGCTTGATCGTCTGGTTGTCCTGTATGTGCTACAGGATGGAATTCAAGATGATCTGCTTCCCCAACACTGAGGCCAGACTGACTGGCCCATAGTTCCTCAAATCCTCTTTCCAGCCCTTCCTGTAGATAGGGTGTCACTTTTGGTAACCTCCAGTCAACATGATCCTAAACAACCTGCTCTAGGTGGTCCTGCTTGAGCAGTGGGGTTGCACACAATGATCTCTAGAGGCCCCTGCCACCATCAACCATTCTGTGATTCTGTTATCTGCTATAGCCATTTTTTGTACAATTTACCCTATTTAAGGGGGACAATATGAGATATAGAAAATGCAATATGTGAAATAGGATTTTGATGTTAGGCAAGTGTTCAGTATTGTGTAAGGAAGAAGCAAACAAACAAAATATCCTTCTTCTAAATTTAATTTTAAACAACACATGCAAAAAATTGGATTAAAGAAGTGGTTTGAAGGTCTCTTAATGAATATAGTGTTGAACGGCATTGTATTGAATGGGAAGAAGCAAATAATAGTATGGAAAGGAATCAATGTTAATTCCCATAGTAGTTAACATCTTTGTTAATGATCTGAAAAGGGGATTAATGGCATGTTAATGAAACTCACAAAAAAGTACCTGTTGAGCTGTTTCATACATATATATATACACACATATATATATGAAATAATAGGATGGGAAAACATGGAAATAGAAACCAGAAGACAAAAAACAGCTAAGAAAATTATGCTTCGTCACAGAGAGAAAATAAGCATGTTTGTAAACCTACACCCATATATGTTGTGTATAGACATAAAATGAGACAGGAATGTGAAGGAGTAATATTGAAAACCAATAAGGTAAATTACCTCATGTTTGAGAGAGAGCAACACAGAAAACCATGAGTTTTAGGCTTCCTAACTGTCTCTTGAAGGTTGTTAATTGTCCCTCATGCCATAATATATGGGCATCTCAAAATCTCCAGACCATTCAGCTATATGATATCTTTTCAAGGAAAATATTATTAAGAAAAATATTTGAAGTTACTCTTATTTTTATCTTATAGTTAGGAAATCAGACACAGGAAGATTAGTAACTAGAACCAATAGAGGACTTTCCTAGTAGTAACTATGTCAAAAGTGATACTCACTTGACTTGAAGTGTTTATAATAAATTAATGCAAGGCATAAGCTCTGCTTCCTACACCATCTCTCTTCTAGGCTGCACTAACTTAATGATGGCAACATTTTCACTGGCAAGGAAAACAAGCTTTGATCATCTCTGTGTAGAGCGCAGACAGAACTTCCCTGTTGAGTACTTTAACAAGTATGAAAAAACTAATCTTTGCCACAAGTACAGGAGGGACTTCAAACTTACTGGCCCAAAAAAGGTTAGAGGAGAAAAAGAACAAAGGAAGATTGTGGGTTTGAATATAGGAAATTCATATGTAAAATGTGTTTGATTCCAGAAACAAACATTCTCCACTACTCTGAGTATTGAAATAAAATAGAATTCTAAATAAACTTAACAGCCATGAGTAGCTACAACAGCCATGAGCAGCCCAAGACATTTACAACTGCTTAACCTCTTTAATCAAGAATCCCTAAGAAAGAAGTCATCTCCCGAAACTGTATATACAGCAGCATTGACTTAAAAATGTGTTACTCTCATTATAAGTTTCAAAATTCCTGAGATATTGATGACTTCCTTCTTCACCTACCAGAACTATGACATTAACTACACTGTTAATCTGGCTATAAGGCTCATAGACTTGAAATTCTTTTGGTATGTGATGCAAAACGTTATTTCAGTGTAGACTCACTTTGCTGCTTCCAGCTTGTTCAGAATGGTCACATACCTGTTTTCTATGAGCATGTTGTAGGCCATATCAGAAAGTCTGCTGTGACACAATACTGTTGGTCTAGCATTGTCCTCCTTGAGCTGGCATAGAAGCATGAACTCAGTAAAATGCGCTCTTTTTCAAAATGTTATAACCTTCGGTACTCGTGCTCATTTACTCCAGTGCTTATATTTTGAGGAAAAGTACTCATACTGCTGTAATCATTGACAGAAATCTGGGGAGGGGAGAGACATGACATACATGGGGAGGAGGGGAGGAAAACTGCCCTAAGAGCTTACAGATGTCTACAGTACAAGACTGTTCCTGTGCAAGAGGAAAAGTCTGCCCAATCTCAACTATCCTGTGGAGATCAGTGTTAACCCTATCATCATAGCTGATGTTGTTACAGAGTTCAAAATCATAACATGTTCGTCCATCTTTGATGGAGACCCTTATCCAGGTCAGATTCAGTGTCAAAGAGAGTTCAGAACTTTGTTACAGTGTGAAATATTGATTCAGAAATCAGCTGAGATGCTTATGTACAACACTGTTGTAATTTCTACTCCTGTATGAGTCTAGATCTTGGACTCTGAACTGTTCTCATGTCAACATAGTTTTATGAACTCCACCAGTACCCTTCCACCTATGAATGAATTGAATAGTGTTTATTTAAAGAGTCTGGAGGAGGTCTTGGGCTCACATTAAACATTTGCCAGACTGTTGGCTAGGAACTCTTCAAGCCAAGAAATTGTATGCCCTGTTCAAGGTTACTCAGGGTTATTCAATCCTCCTAACTTTAGGCATATAATTTACTTGTCTCTCAAAGTTAAATTTCTGCTCTGAATAATTCCCTGGAGGAGCTTGTCTTTTTGCAATGATTTTATAGGAAGCTTAAGGTGACTGACCTCATATCTTAGTCATACTTAAATGCCTAATGTTGAAGGCTGCTAAAGTCAATTTTTTGTGTTTCTCTTTTCCTAAGTAAGTGGTCTAATGACCTGGCTGTTATTATGAAAGAACATTTCTTTAAAAGAATTGAGCATTCGGGACTGTGTATTCTAGGAAGAATGATGATGTGTTTCCTGAACTGTCAGTCTTAGACAGGAACATGATTTCAAATATGCATTATGCTTTGTGTTTTCTCTTAATGACAGCCGACACACACACACACACCCCATCCAACAGGGAACTAGACATGGTAAACTGCACGGGACCAAGGTATTCATTAAGTATCTGAACCTTGTAGCAGCAACCTTTTAGATGGACCATGTTTGTGTTATTCACAGCACTGTGTTGTAGAGATCCCAGGGCTGGTGCCAGAAATAGACCAATACCTTTGCATCTGATTGGAGATCAGGTTCCCATCTTAATTTCTGAAACCACATGAACATAGAGCCATTAGATGTACATAGATGTAGTGAGAATGCAATAGCTCTAAAATACGTAACATGCTCATTGAACGTGGCCCTGGACCTTTTGGAGAAGAGTCAACCAAGCAAATAGCTACCTTAGCACAGAGTGGTGGCTGTGTTAATTCACCTGTGCTTGACAAATTAGAAACATAGTTAATTAGCCTGAATACAGTACTTATTCTGAGCCAAGACCCAAACGTGGAACTCTGCATGCTGCTGTGGAGAGACACCTGTAGCCTCATGGGCTGCTCAGTGGTCACTGCCCTGCCCAGCAACACACAGCACAGGTCTGCCTTAAGGACTTAATTGCGCTGGACCCTAAGGGATTTGCCTAAAATCACAGAGGGTATCTCTGTTTTTTTCCAAGAAATAAGTCCAAATCATTTGAGGCCTAGGCTACCATTTGAACCACTGTGCCATCCTTTCCTGACAAACATCATTGCATCTAGATCAATGAGTTTGTAATACTTCGATACGTAAAGGTTTAGAACACACACCTAAACCAGTACAATTGGTTTTGGCTCTCCACTAGTGAGGGATATTGACAGATTGGAAGAAAACTGAATAAAGTTACACAAGTGATAAAAATACTAGAGGGAATGATACATGGGGAAAGACTGAGAGAGCTAAATAATACATTGTGTTTAAATCATAAAAAAGACAGAACATGGAAAGAGTTTACTAATATTGAAGGGATGCAAATACTGTAACAAAATATAGATTATTTAACATAAAGAAAGTTTTGTAGCAATTAAAAATTGGCCTGAACTAAAGTGAAAACTACAAGTGAAATTCTGGAAAGCTACAGTATTTCTTTGAGTGCATATCAGAGCTCATCTGCTTTAAATGCATGTTCCAAGTTCTTGTTCCCTACCAGAGCATCAAACTGTCTTTTGAGAGAGAAGTTGGGCAAGTTCTGTCTCTCTCTTACATTTAGATTCTGACTGGAAAAATTGCTGGAATATTTAATATACCATACTGGTGAAGACTTGGATTAAGTAAATCTTGCGCTTTTTTAATGCCTATTATCAGCATCTGAGCAAGAGTTTTCCAGGTTCCTGTGGTTACTGACTGAAAAATTTGTGACTCTGGAATCAAACATGAAATAATATAAATTTCTGGGATGTCGTTAGTGATGTATCAATGAACTTTCTCTGTTCCATTAAAAGTTTGTTCATCAGGTGGGAAGAGTTTAAACCCTCTAGGTGCCTAATAATCCTGTAAATGAAACTGACCAAGAGAAATTCACGTCACCTGCTAGAAGGAGTTGCAAACTAGATTCAACTCTTTCTTATTTCCATTTTTTTAATGCTGATTTTACCGGGCAATGAGGTTGTTCTTTCTTCTCTATCTGCCTGTTAGAAAAAAGATGCACTCCATTTCCAGATCAAGATTGGTCTTTTGTATTTCTTCCTCTGTCTCAATTCTACTTTCATTAAGGTTGCATATTTACAGGAATATTTTCTTCCCTAAGAGTCATAAAATCTATGGAGTCTTTCCCACATCAACAGCATCCCAGAAAAAAAAAATATTGAGAAGAAAAAGCAGATAATTAAGAATTCCTGACTACATATTCCTGAAATGTGTGAATTAGAATCATAGAAGCATAGAATATCCTGATTTGAAAGGGAATGAAGAAGATAATTGAATCTAACTCCTGATTCCACACAGGGCAACCTAAAAGTTAAACCGCATATCGAAGAACATTTTACAAATGTGTTTTAAACAACAACAGGCTTTGGGCCACCCTCTCAGTAAAAACTTTTTCTTAATATCCAGTCTGGACATCCTGAAATGCAGCTTTTTAAGCCATTCCCTCATATCCTATCAACGAACAATAGAGATAAAAGATCAGCATATCCCTCCCTTCTCCCCTCATTGTGGAGTTGTAGACAGCAATATGATCACCCTTTGGTCTCCTCTTTTCTAATTTCAATGAAGTATCCTCAGTTACTTCTCATAAGTAACTGCCCTCTAGTCCTTTCACCATCTTTGTTGCCCTCCTTTGGACACATTCTAATATTTCTATATCCTTCTTATATTATTGAGCCCAAAACTGCACACAGTACTTGAGTTGAGGCTGTACCAATGCAATTCTTTCCACTGGCTAGATATACTGTATTTAATGCATTCCAAGATACGGTTCACCCTTTTGGCTGCCAGAGCTCATAATGAGTTTACCATCAACGAAAATCCCCATATCTCTTTCTGCAGGGCTGCACTCCAGTCTTTTGCCCCTCATTCTGTACATGCATCCAGCATTACACTGTTTCAGGTGCAGAAGCCAGCATGTGTCCTTGTTAAATATTGTATGGTTGGTGATTGCCCTGTGCCCTAATCGATCAAGATCTCTCTGTAAGGCCTCTTTACCCGCAAGGGTAACAACAGCTTCTCCTTATTTAGAATTATTGGCAAACTAACTTAGTGTGTACACAACTCCTGTGTCCAGCTCATTGATAAAAATACTGAAGTGAACTAAAGGGCCCTAAAATCGAGCCCTGTGGAATCCCACTAGCGACTGGCCACCACCCAGATATCACTCCAATTTTCTAAAAAATCCTTGAGCTCAACCCTTCAGCCAATGTTCACCCACTGTAATGTGTACATGTCTAGCTGTATGCTGGACATTTTGTCCAGGAGGATACTGTGAGAGACAATATCAAAAGCTTTGCTAAAATTAAAAAAAAAAAAAAAAAAGCAAAAAAACCCCCCCAAAACCCCAAACAAATGAAAAAACCTGACACATTGACTACCTTCTCTTCATCCACTGGGCAGATAACCTTGTCATGAAAGGAAATTCAGTTAGTTAGGCATGAAGACTTTCACTTCATAAACATACATTGGCTTTGACCAATGACTGCATTGTCTTTCAAGTGTTTTTCAGTAACTCCCAGAATAATCTCTATATTTCTACCAGGCACTGAAGTAAGACTGACAGGCCTGTAATTACTAGGGTATTCTTTTTTGACCTTCTTGAAATCTGGAGTAACATTTCCTAGCTTTCAGTTGACAGGGACCTCTCCAGATTCCCAATACCATTGATAAATAACTGAGAAAGGACTCACAATAACATCAGCCAACCCTCTTTGTACCCTATCATGAATCCTGTCAGGCCTCATAGACTGGTCTTAAATGCTTGTGCTAGGGCTAGTCAATGAAACAGTTTTACAGACTTTGTTTAGTTTTACCTGCCATTAAAGAATTTCTTAAATAAATTTGTTGCTCTTAAAAATAACATGATATTTAGTTTTAGGATAATAGACTTTTATAGACTTTCAGGAATATAAAAATATCTGCCTCAGATCTTCAGCCTTCATCAAACTGGCATATTTGAAGCCTATATAATACAGCTTTGTTTTTATTTCAAGGTTATATGTTGGAGTTAAATGTGCCAACCCAGGCATATTAAAAGATCAGATTGATTATGCAGGCAAGTTTCTTACTGTGCTTTTGTTGTTGTTGTTTAAATCTTGGTAATGACAGTGACAAAATTAAAGTTCTTCTTCATCACCACATAAAAGAGGTAAATCACCTGGGAAAATAAGCTGTAGCTTATTACTCATCATTAGTAATAACTGAAATGCTGCCTTAGTTCCATTCAGGGTGTATAGTGGGAAAGTAAGAATGTTTGTGACAAGTTTAACTGTAGAGTGAAGCAAAAGTGTCATGATGTAACCAGTCACATAAACTGATCTTACAGGTGAGTGCTAAATTGCCTTTTTTGGGTATGGAATCCACTAATTGTTTTCAGGAATCCCAGATAAGTGTCTTGATAATTATGGCAGTTATTTGTTTTGCAATTGTTTTCAGAGGCCTTGCCCACATCAAGTTGCCATGATCCTCGGTTCTGTATTAATCAACATATGTTTATACATTTTTCTTTTTTGTTACAGTCCTTTTGGTATAGATTTAATTTTACTCATCCTACTATCTTCAGGGAGCTCCTTAAACAAATGTACAGTTTGTTAACAATATAATCTAAATAATTAATTTTACTTAGTGATCACCAATATGCCCAAGGCTACAGAGGTGACACTAAGATAATGAAACAGATCTTTGGCCACTCCTTTACCACTCTGCCTTGGAAACCCTTCTATGCTAGAAGACACTCAGCTATTTGTCTTGACAGAGACAAATATATGTATATACATATTATACTTTGCAGCAGTCTTTTTTGTGGAGAGCAAAGTTCACATAGAATAAGGAATAATGAATTTATCTATCTATCTATCTATCTATCTATCTATCTATCTATCTATCTATCTATCTATCTATCTATCTATCTATCCCCTTTGTCTCCCTCCCTTAACACCCATGAACACATCAAAGAGTGTAGCTAGAAGGCAGGTAAACTTACAATAACTGATTGCAGATTCTAGTACAGGCTGAAGTGACAGGTAGAAAGGACTTTCGGTAGATGGCACCTAGTCCTCATGTCTTTAAGACTCATGGGTGGGTTGAGGTTTGGCCTCTTTGTAAAACCTCTCTAGACTGTTCTGCCAGGAAGGTCCAGGAAATCTTCCCTTTTTTTCTAGCAAGGAGCTTGCAGAGTTCATCAGGCTCATCTTTCTAATCTGCAGTTTAATCTTTGTGGAAGATTCCTGACTAGTTATTTTAAGACAATGAGGTCCCGTGTTTCAATAGAAGACTAGTAATTTAATTTCCATATTTTTAAAGTAAGCACTGAATTTTCAAAGTTTATAATTTATTTATACTAAATGTTTTTGGGTGGGTTTTTTTGTCTTGTAATTAAGATAAGTTAACTTAATAAATGGAATATAGAAATGGTATTTCGTTGTCACATTGGGGTAAAATAAATTATTTTGCAGTAATATTTTAGCTTTGTGTTTTGCCCAAAGATGCAAAAAATTTCCATATTGGTTCCACATGAATTGTTTCTTCATCCAGTTTACAAATTCAGCCTAATATAAACTATGTTATTTTCCCATTATTATAAGTATGCCTTGCCTGCAGTGTTTAATAATGTTATAAGTATCTGAAGAGAAATTGTACTGGACCATAAATAAAATACACCAGTGTGCATTAATAAATATAAGCAGACAATAAAATGTCTTGTCAGTTTCCCATTTTATTCAGTGGTGTAGGTTAAAGTCCTGAAAGAACTGCAAGACACATAAAGGTCTTGAAGTGTTGTGTCTCAGAACTTAGCAATGCCTAACAGCTGAGGATCCATAAGGCTCTGGAGATTCCTTGAATGCATTCATATATCTAAGATGCTTAAGGGCTCTAGATACCCTGAAAATAAGATACAGCCTTTGGGAATTTCTTGGTAGTGCTTGGTTTGCTTAAAAGTCTCAGGGACTTTTGAGATACTGTCAGAGGAGACTAAGACCAGATTGCTGACTGTAGATTTTCTTAAATCTTTTTTTCTGGTTTTATCTCAGGGTACAAGCAGAAAGAAAAAAAAAAAAAAAAGAAAAAGAAAAAATATGTGGAGCTGAATTATCTGCTTCATTAAGCATTAATGTTTGATCATCACAGACATTTATTATTGTTTATACATTTCATACCAACAAATAACATTTCTAAGGATTACCAAAAGACTGCATTGGTGTTGCAGTATCCAACTAAGTGGATCTACTACATTAAATTAGCCCTGAACTTAATTTTATCAAGTTTTTGCCTGCTTCAGTTCTGATTAGTTTTCTAACTGACATCTTTTTTATTTTTTCCCTTGGTTCTGGTGTGAATCACAGTCTGTAACTTTCTTCTGGTGTCACAGGTCCATAATCTTTGAATAGCTCAGCTTGAGCTCATACTATCATGTTTGCTTATACTTATTTGCCTATAATGAACCATTTGAATAACAGTAAGTAGGCATTTCAGATGTGCCTTAATGTTTAGATATTACTTGCTGACTACTCAGTTCCTTGTATGCACTGATTTCATGCTCACTACCTTAAAAATATAATGAATGTTCAGACTAGAAGGCACATTTTTTAGAAAATGAAGTTATGTCCTAAATCCTAAGAAGACTTAGCTTGTACAAATACTCTCTGTAGGCAAATGTTTGTCTGTGTCTCTCCTCCCCATCACCGAAAAAAAAAAAATTAAAACAAAATAAACCACTTTAAATTATAACTGACCTAAATAAATTTGACAGTGGTAGAAATCTTGCAGACAGCTGTTTGCTTCCAAATATTGAGAAAATAGCTGAATAAAGGAAAGATACAATCTGTAGATTTCTTCCTACAGAGGGAAAGGGTGAGCTCTCCATTTGTTATATATGACTGAATGGGAGGGTGGGAGAGATTTTGTCTACCAACAGGATAAGATCTCCAATCAGATCAATGTTAAGTATGAGACACAGATCAGTAGGAAACAGGGCTTTATTTGTATTTTGGTGTACTCAGAATAACTTATTCCTCTTACAGCTCTAGCTTCTTTAGCTAAACAAATATAATTTATTTTTCTTCTCTTTTGAGGGTCTTATGCTTAGATGAGGTCTTACAGGCTGAGACAAGTTAAGGTCCATGCTGTTTATCTCAGATATAACACCGCAGTGATGTCTGTACTGCTTTCAGACCTACCTCTTCTGGCACAATCCGGTGCCAAAGAACAATGCTGAGTCATCTGGAACTACCTCAAATATCTCTACATGATGCTACACTGTGTGGTCGATCTGGGGTTTATCTCTATCAGTTGTCTCATATCAGTATGTACTCCTTTGCAACCTTCCATTGGGATGGTTACATGTTGAGGCAAGGCAATCCCTCCACATAGGCCTTCACTGAGTTGGGATAGAAGGGGTGAATCAAGCGGACAAAATACTCAGATTGTCCAGTGATCTCATCCTTTTTCTTTCTGGCCTACTACTAGGTACTTGGGAATTCAGTTAAGGGTTTGAAATAAGTTCCTGTCACGCTGGCAGTTTGAATTAGCAAATTAAACATAGTTCATTAATGATATTTGCAGCCCATGTTGTGCTAATTAAAACCAACTTATTTTCCATTATTATTTGCATACTGTTGTTCTGCAGCTATGCACTTGGAAGGATAATACTGCCTTGAGATGCCAGTTTTTTGGCATCACTCTGTGTTAATGAATGGAATGAGACACTATATTCTTAAGCTGTACTGGAGCTTCTTGTTCTTCTGTTTCGAATATTTCACAACTAATCAACTATAAAATAACAACTGCTTCACAGCCTCTGTTGAAGAACTGCTTGTTTCTATAGTGACAAACAAAATCTACTTTATAAACTCATTCTCATATTAAAAAATAAAGTCCCTGTAGTCTTTCCATACTGGAAATTCTTTGGGACTGGTAGAAAATACACTGAAGCATACTTAGGGGGGAAACAAAATATCAGTAGAAGGCCTAGGGGCATAGTGAATCATAGAATGGTTTGGATTGGAAGGGACATTAAAGATCATCCAGTTTCAAATCCCCTGACATGGGCAGGTACACCCTCCACTAGACCAGGTTGCTCAAAGCTTCATCCAGCCTGGCCTTGAAGACAGCCAGGGATGGGGCATCCACAGCTTCTTTGGGCAACCTGTTCCAGTGTTTCACCACGCTCTCCATGAAGAACTTCTTCCTGATATCCAATCTAAATTTCTAAATTCAAATTTAGATATCCAATCTAAATTGCTTTCAATTTAAACCCATTACCCCTTGTCCTGCCACTATAGGCCCTTGTAAAAAGCCACACACCCCCCCCCACCCCCCCCCCACCCCCCCTGCCCCAGCTTCCTTGTAGGCCCCCTTCAGGTACCTGAAGGCTGCAATAAGGTGTCCCCAGAGCCTTCTCTTCTCCAGGCTGAACTAGCACAATTCTCTCAGCCTTTCTTCACAGGAGAGGTGCTCAGCCCTGGACGAGGAAGTGCCTTTAAGTCTCTAGATCAGTGTGATTTTCTATTATATACTAGAACCAAGATTAAGAGAAGTTTGAAACACCAGAAGTGTCTACATCTATATAGGCTCAGTAGGACTTGGAGTATCCATACTGGTCTGACTACCTCAATATTTAAACCACAACCAGATCAAGAGATGAGAAAACTTCAGAAAAATGAATTATCAATAGAACTGACTTGTGACTGCAGCTTTGGAGTCTGATCCTCTTGGTTTTCCAAGTCACAATAGCAGTGAAATTTAACTATTAACTTATGTTAACCCAAAATATTTCCCCAGACTTTAAATCTCTTCATAGTCTCAGAAAGACAGAAGGAAGTTGAAGAATTTCTAGAATAAAGACATGTGAGAGAGAAGTAAGTACATTTGTTGTAAGAAATAAATTTACAAGGCTAGCAAGCATATTGCATAGAACAAAGCAATAGCTGGATTTGTAAAGTTAATATTAAGGCTATCTTAATCAATAAAGAGCCTTTGAGATAGTAACTTGACATCCTTTTAGTTATGTGAACTTGCTGAGTTGTTATGAAGCTGTTATGAAGTTGTGTGAGCTTCCTCAGTTGTTATGAAGGTGGCTTTGAACTATCATCTTCCATGATTCCTAGTTAACTGGGCAATTTATTGAAAGTCTGTTTTCTCTGTCATTACCCTGTGTCATTAGGACTGATTTATTACATTTCCTTGCACAAGCAAGTATCTAAGCAGGAGCATTTAGCCAATGGTAAATGCTTTTATCAAAACCTTTTCACCACAAAGTCTTTGCGCTGGACAGAATGAAGAGGGTGGTCAAATTAAAAAAAGAATAGACAAACATGTAAAACATTCAGTAAATATACTAATCACAGACATCCATAATAGTTCACTGAATTTATTGGTAGCCATAATTAATTAAAACTGCTAGAAGCATGAACAAAATTGCTAATTAATGTAATTATAAGATATTTTTTTACTTAACCTGTCCATTAAGGATTTTCTATGTTGTCACTGTTCAAAGGCACTGGTATATAGGGAAGTCTCAATGTTTTTCAAAAGTGTTGTCCTGGCTCTTTGAAAGTCAGTAGTATATCAATATGTATGGTATCTTTTTCCTGCACATGATTTCTCTAGGCTGGGAAAATTACTCTGTGGCCTGCTGTAGTGAGTGATGCTCACCAACTGAGACAAATGTGATACAGTACCTCACAGAATCCAGGGCTCAATAAAGAAAAATATGGGTCTAAATAAATATCTCAGATTGCTAATTGAGTGTCTTTTGGATTATCCAAAGTTGTTAAACTATGCACAGTAGGTGGAAATACATTAAAAAAACCTTAAGAATCATAAATACGGTTTATGAACTTGTTATTAAAACAGTATAGATGTTTCAGAACAGTGCAAAGAAATTAAAATTGCTACAATGAGTTAGATGAGTCTATAAACCTCCTTGGAGAAACAAACCAGTACTTTCGTGAGAGGAAGGACCACACAATCTATTTATGTTGGACAATAGTATCGAGAGTTTCTGACCTTCTGAAACTCCATCATATTCCCTTAGGGTAGTTTTCACAATCATCACTTGCATCAGTACTGGGTTTATGGCTCCTCAGTGAATCAAAGTGGCACAGAGCTGACTGCAGATAAATAAATCCCTTGTTTTCCACCTGAGTCAGAGAGTCAACCTGACTCAGTAGATGTACAAGTGAGAGCTCAAGAAGGGAGGAGGAACATTATTTGTGGCAGCAGCCCAGATTTATAGCCTGTTAATCTAATGATGAAACCACACCCTTGGAGTATATTTTCTTTCCTCTCTCCCATCTTCTTGAAATTGCTGTGGCCACCCATAGGTCCCTGCCAGTTTTAACCTTTCACACCCTGTAAGAATAAGACTCTCTTAGATTCCTGTCTTCCATCAGCTGTAAACAATGATGCAAGCTCAGGTGTTTATAAATTCTGTCTCTTCTAAAAGCAATTGGATACAACTTTGAGACAGAAATCTATAATCAGTTTCTATTGTCAGTTAATTGTGCTTTTGCATGAGAGTAAGATCAAGTTCTAGGTGGTTCTATCAACCTATGGAAAAGAGCAACATTATTTTAGACAAATGAATTTCAAAAGCATATTTAGTAAAGTAATGGCAGAGAAAATGTGTGAAAACCTTTTAAAATAAATCCTGGATCTTGTCATTCCACTCCACCTTACCATTTTCTCAGCTGAGAATTGAATTTGTCTGGCACATCAGTAATCTCTAAGCAAAGCACCATGCTTTTACTTCCCCAGAATGAATAATTATTTGTGTATCTTAAGGAGTCAGGAAGATGTCTGAGATTAACACAGGCTGAGATCACATAATGAAGGATATATTTTCATCTCTTTGATCAAAGTGAATAGTATAATGAGGGGATTGGACCTCTTTTTCTAAGAGGGAGAATACAAAGGATAACATTTCTGACATTCAGATATTCTAGGGGAAACGTGGTGTGCTGGGAAATAGAGATGCTTATAATTGGTAGTTTAAGGAAGTGTGTTCAAAAGTCTATCACATATAAGGTCCGTACAGTACTGCAAACAGGTGCCTGTGGTATCCACAGAGATACTTAGAAAAGAGATACTTAGACTGAAGTTATATGAAATGCAGGGCAGGTATCTTCACCTCTACTTTCTGCAGTCTACTATTCCTATTTCCTTATATGGTCTCTGGATCTCAATGATGAGTGGATTTTTCATAAAAACAGTAAAAATAATCCCTATTCTTAATCCCTGAAAAAAGCATATAGCTGCTGTATCACTGAGTTGAATTGGCTAAAAAAAAAAAAAAAAGGACAGAAAAGAAGATGAAAGGAGAGGAGGAGCAGCAACTTTTCTTTTGGAAGTGATTGACTTAGCTGTCTTGTGTAACTTCACCCTTAGGAATTATTTATAGGAAGTGTTTCCTTCCTTGGTAAGGATATTATAAGAAATCATTCTACTTTACCAGAGACAGCTCTATGTACTTCTATACTGACTTGGATGATGTGGGCTGATTTATTTACTTGGGTTTGGGGTTTTTTTTGAGAGCTGTTTTACAGTCAAGAGTAAGTTAATTATTTTGGCCCATAAATGCCCATAGCAACATGAGCTGTTCTGTGTCAAACTGTCAAGAAGCCGTTCTGTGCAAGACTCTCCTGGTGTCAGGGAGAGCAGGGAAGGGCTTTACTGGTGAAGAAACTGATTGCATAAGTATGGTGTTAAGTACATCTGAGGAACTAACCACTGTCAAATTGTCCTGAATTAACCTGGCTCCTCGGTAAGTGCTACAATATCCATTATTGTGCTAAATTTTTGTAGAATGACTCCTTTGCTTTAGTGGTTTTCCGTTGCATATTCCTTCTTTTTGTAGCTTTCCTTCAACAGCATTCCCATTTGGCAGAAAGGAATATTTTGGAAAGATTTGTATGGACTCTTTTACGCACTCATATAAGCTTGTGGTACTCACCAGCTATTTCTGTACCACCTAACCCACAGAGGACAATTCAGGAAAGCCTCTTGATATTACTTGGTCTGTAGAGGAAGATAGCTATGCTGGTTTTGTCTTTTAGACTTGTATTTCCTCTAAAGCAAGTGTAATTTCTTACACTTGCAAACTAAATAAAACCCTCCCTACCATAAGATTTAAGACACTTTTCTGTAATTTTCAACAGGTTTTAGGGTCTGGTCCTACTGATCCTTTCTCCTACCAGGACAACTGCTATCCTGAACGAGGGTCCTGTGCATATTCTGCATATTGTTAACCATTTGGAAAAAAACCAAAACCTGTTGGACTTCTTTGTGCTGTTCATGGGGGAAGTTTGATGCTCTTAACTAGGCATCTCTGATCTAAAATAGTGCTTCCTTGTGATGTTTGATAGCCTGGTAAATCAAAGTGCAAAGAATTGAAGGTTGAAACACTGTTTTACCTACTCTGGTCGAAGTAGTTACCTCATAGATTCTGTTATTCTGATTGAAAGGTTTACAAAGCTTGTGAAAAGCCACAGTGGTTTGCATTTGTGTTGTCAACTGGTATAAACCAAAAGTACAAGCTTGAGAGGGTCAGATTTCCACAGTCACACTGTCATAAAGAACTGGCGGGATGGTTGCACTCAGAGAGTGGTGGTCAATGGCTCAGTGTCTGAGTAGAGATCAGTAATGAGCGGTATTCCTCAGGGGTCGGTGTTGGGACCAGTGCTGTCTAACATCTTTGTCAGTGACATGGATGATGGGATAGAGTACACCCTCAGCAAGTTTGCAGACGACACCAAACTGTGTGATGTGGTCAACATGCTGGAGGGAAGGGATGCCATCCAGAGGGACCTGCACAGGCTGGAGAGTTGGGCCTCTGCCAACCTCATAAAGTTCAACAAGGCCAAGTGCAAAGTCCTGCACCTGGGTCAGGCCAATCCCAAATACAAGAACAGGCTGGGTAGAGATTGGATCGAGAGCAGCCCTGAGGAGAAGGACTTGGGGGTACTGGTGGACGAAAAACTGAACATGAGCTGGCAGTGTGCGCTGGCAGCCCAGAAAGCCAATCGTATCCTGGGCTGTATCAGAAGCGTGGCCAGCAGGTCAAGGGACGTGATTCTCCCCCTCTACTCTGCTGTCATGAGACCCCACCTGGAGTACTGTGTCCAGCTGTGGAGCCCTCAGCATAAGAAGGATATCGACCCGTTGGAATGAGTCCAGAGGAGGCCACAAAGATACTCACAGGGCTGGAGTACCTCTGCTATGAAGAAAGGCTGAGAGAATTGGGCTTGTTCAACCTGCAGAAGAGAAAGCTTTGGGGAGATCTTATAGCAGCCTTCCAGTACCTGAAGGAGGCCTACAAGGAAGCTGGGAGGAATGTTTTACAAGGGCCTGTAGTGACAGAACAAGGAGTAATGGGTTTAAATTGGAAGTGAGGAGATTTAGATTAGATATCAGGAAGAAACTCTTCATGGAGAGGGTGGTGAGGCACTGGAACAGGTTGCCCAGAGAAGCTGTGGATGCCCCATCCCTGACTGTCGTCAAGGCCAGGCTGGATGAGGCTTTGAGCAACCTGGTCTAGTGGAGGGTGTACCTGCCCATGGCAGGGTGCTTGGAACTGGATGATCTTTAATGTCCCTTCCAACCCAAACCATTCTATGATTCTATGATATTTACAAGGATGTTTTCAGCATCTTTCAGTATGTAATACAGATAGTAAATGAGCTGTAAAAATGTCTATTATGCATTTTGGACAAAAATTATTATAGTAATTCAAAATTACATGGTGATAGTTGTTGGATAATCTATCACGGGTACACTAACAGTTTTTCCAAAAGGTTTATCACCTATCAGCTCCTATTGAAGCACCTGAATAGATTTCCTCAAGTGTTCAAACTACATTTAGGCATCTAAATGAAGTGTGAAAATTTTAGAACTACTCTATTAACCACCTGTGGGATGCTGAGAACTTGGGAACAGATGACCACTTTAATAAGGTCCTTGCATGAAAACTGAGGTTTTTTAAAAACTATGAATAAAGTGCGAGAGTTGAAAATATACAGGTATAATTTTCAAGATCTGTTACTCATCTGTAACTTTGTCTGCAGTTATATCTACCTAATATATTGTTATGAGTGTCTCCTAAACTAAGTATTTACTAATAACAATACTGTTGGCCCATCAATAAACCATCAATTTTAGAAAAACAGACTCCATACGTAATTCAAAAAAAATTTTGTTAATGCTTTAATGCCTAATATTAAAAAATTCCATTGCAATTGACCCTGTACAAACATTAAAAACAAAGCATTAGAAATTAGTGTCTGTGGTAAGGAATGCATAATGAAGATGAATTCCAAACTCATACATAAAGTGGTAGGAAGGAAATGAACATACGGATGATATGTACGTTGCAACATCAAATAACGTCAGTTCCATGTCAGGGGAAGACATGGAAATAAAGCATTTCCCATATCAATTTCTTGGTTTCCATAGAAAGGAACCACTGGGCACACAGCACATCCCAAGAGGTAAATTTTGCAACAGACTGACAGACTCTGAATTATGTACACAGGATGGAGCCCAGTAGCTCATCACCTTCTTCTCTATAGCTATATATAAAGGTAGTGAACTCCTTGATAGGAATATGACTTTCTGAACTTCCTTCTCTGGCAGAATCTGAAAACTTAATGTCCTGAGTAAACATAGGATACTTTGTTTTATCAGGCTGCTTGATTTGTCAGATAACTGCTCATGCTCTATCTTTATTATAAAATTAATAGCTTTACATTTAACTCCTGTTTCCATGAAATATTATAGGATATTGTGGGAACTTGTATGTCCCAAAATATGAAATAACTAGAAATAAAGAACTGAACAAATTAGCACAAGTAAAATCTCTAACTTGATCCAGCTTAGTTTTTGCCATTCAGGTTGATATTACTCGTTTAAGCATTTTGAAATCTTGATGCTTTTTTTTTTCTGATACAGTTTTAATAAGTTACCCAATGTTAAATCTAAATAGAAAAGTGGTGATACCACTAGAAACTAGATCACATTGCCTAAACTTACAGACAGCACTTAGCAGAATTAAAAAATAATATTAAGTTCTATTAAATACATTCAGTAATGTATACTTCTTTTTTCTTTTTCTTTCCTCTCTGCTGCATGATCAGGTAATGTAACAGACTGAAATGAACATGTGAGGTATCCTCACTTAGAAGAGAACTTCCATTTATTCAATGTCCTCCATGTACGTGCCTGCTGAAGGTAAGAGAGAGAGTAATAATTCAGGAAAAAGAGAACTTTGCAAACCTGAAAACAGAACCTAAAATCCAAGAGAGTTAATAATGCCAGAGTGCTTCAGTTACTGAAAAAAAGAGAACTCCATAGTAAGCTCTCTTGCTAAGCATGAGCAGGCTGAGGGAGCGCAGGTTCCTATTCCTTGTCCTGAATCACTTCCACAGTTTGCACTGACAGTCAAGAAAAGATGGAAAGATGTATGATATGCAAAAAGAGCTATGCTTTATAGGTAAAAATGGCATGTAACAGTTGTGTAAACATGCATATTTCAGTCAAAACAAACCATTTTTGGGATACATATGGAGGCTATATATGTCACATAAGAAGTGTTACGACTAAAATTTGCTAGAATATTTCTTTAATAATACTTATTTTGGAATGAGAAGTGGTAAAACAGGAGTTTATCACCAATCTCTGGTATATCAGAAGACCTGGTACCATAATCAGATTTTAGTGTAACTAGTAACAAAGGGTAAAACTCCAGCCCACTAAAGCCTGTGGTTGAGGAAATTGCACTGAAGATAGTCTAGGGGAAAAGTCAAAGGGCATGTCTTCATGGGATATTGTAGGCATACAGGATCTCCTTTTATGCAGGGTCCAAGACAGCAGGACCTGGGCACTGGGACATCAATCCAAAAATCATGTAGTCATTTTACTGCAGCAACACAAGAACAGGATCTTCTCAGGATATATGATTTCAGGATCAGCAATACACTGATAGTGCAATGGACCTCATCACACTGTGTTTCAAGCACCTGCAATCTACCATGCAGACACAGGTAAAAGCTAGTTTGACATAACTTTTTCTAGGGTAAAAGAGTCAGATCAGACAGGGCAAAACCACAGAAGAACCAAATCTGGGCCTCAGTTTTGTGACATCAGAGTAATGGTCTCACATCTAAAGGTGTTCAGGAAGACTGTTAGGTGAAGAGATGCATACAGTTTAATTGGTGTGATCAGATATTTGAAATGCAGTTGTCACTTCTGCAGTCAAAACTCCCACTTCTGAATAAAAAGAACTTTAAATATGAATAACAATTAAGCATATGACTCTTTTCACTGGACCCAAAAGAAATTGCTGTTTTTACCAGTGTTCAAAATATTATAAACAGATTTATCTTCAGTCTTGGGATCAGGGTAGAAAGCTCAGTTTGGCTAAATGAAGAGTAAACTGAGGATTTTCCTTCTGGTGTTTCCTAAGAAATGTATTTTTGGGTTTTTTGCCTGGGCCGATAGGGTCTCTTTCAGTGCTTATCTATGGTTTCTCTTCTTATAGATTTATATGGTAGCTTTCCTACCATGTTTTAATATTTAATGAATGATTCTAGGAGTTTTTGGCATAATGAAAAAAATGCAAATAATTTATTTGAACAAATTCATTGGATTAATTATTCAGAATGAATAATTGATTGTCTCCACCAATAGTATTCATTCTTTTCTGTTTTGCCTGCCCTTGGTTAGGAGGGGCAGGGCAATTAGATATTGAAATGAATGGTTAATAGAAATAAAACAGATGATGGAGATTTTGGGACCCTGTTTTGGAAGTCTATATTTTCTAAGCATTCATACAAGTTTAGGAGAGGAAGTGGGACTAAAAAATACAGCATATGTGTGGAAAAGTGAAGAGAAATATATCATAGGAAGAAGGTAAAAAAGGAAAGAATATCAGCTAAACATAATGCAATCCTCCCTTAAAGTAAATACATGCAATACCTTTCTCAAATCATTATGTAAACCTGGACTGTATGTAAATCTGCATTACTGCAATTATTATGAATCATCTAGCTGAGTAATAAAAGAAAGCTATTAATCATTTAATCCCTATTTTCAGCCTCTAGTGACTGCAAATATAACTATCTTCATCTGGAATCCTCAACTAAACACAGATGTTGAGAAGCCAAACATTGCTCAGGAGGTTACTTTCAACAAGTGATCTGTCATTGCCTGATATATATTCCTTTATAAGAAAATCTGCTACCAGATGTGTCTGTAAGTATGGCAACCTCTCCCTCCTGAAGACTGTACAGATGTTTGCTCCGAGGTAGGTAACTCTAATTCTCCTTCCTCCCTTTCTTACACTGCTTATGGTAAAAGAGTCCTGTGCTGAATGTAACCTATTGTGTCACTTACTTCTTTAAATTATCTCCATCCCAGAGACAGAAAACAAAATAATTATACATACAGCCATTTAGGCTACATAGGACTGGAAACTCAGCTCTGTGGAGTTTTAACATCTGTATCTCAAACCAAGGGCAAAAGGGAAGGACTTTAACTGCCAGCATGCTGCTTGAAACAAAGGTCAGTCTCCCTTTCAAAATAAGACTGATGTATCATACAGACTAGTTTATGGACTCACCTTGATTTCCTGGTCTTAATTACATACCTATGTAACACAGCTACAAAAAACTTTTACTTGTCTAAAACTGAGCAATCAGCAAACACAGAAAGGTGCAGTGTTGCCTGACACTCCCGTATGTATCACCAAAATTAACACAGGGCACTATTATGTCCCACAAAATAGTCCCCAGGAAAAGCCACATGAACCACAAAAGGAAACCCAGTTCTTCTTTCCATGTAATATTCAAAGTGGCCAAGCCATGAGACAACGGCCTTCCCTATCTGAAGCAATGAACTGTAAAACAGGGTTATCATTTTATTGTCTTTTGGAGGACAAAACCTCATAGCTTTTAATGTTTCTTCTATCTGATAGATACCTGAGACATCCAGTCCAAAGCTAACAAACACACAGGTTTTTCAGCTGTATCTTTCAACTTTTAAGATGAATTGTCAACAGAAAGTATGTAATTTCACCACAGTGAAAACCTAGACTGGTTTTACCTGTTCAAGCAAAGAAGCAACCTTAACCAGTCATAGATTTATTTAGGAGGGAGGAGAACAACAGTGTAGGAAAGAGGGAAAGAGAAATGTAAGCACAAGTAGCTACTCTTTGAGTTTCTACATCACAGTCATGTCACACTGCTTTCTGCCCCTTTCTCAGATCACAGCAGTATCTGGCCCTATCTGAACATTTATAGGATAGTTTTTCAGCCTAATGTCAATGAGAGAAACTAAGGCTAAAGAGTGATTTTAATGATTGTATAGACTAACTTTAATTTGTTTCATTGCCAGTCTGGCAAAGTCAAGAGTAGCTATAGACCCTTTCCTGGGAAATACGATATATGAGCTTTTACTCCCCGGAAAGAAAGAACTGAAGTTCTCCCTTCTGTACCCTTAAACTGTGAGGTTATTGTCACCTTTCCTTCCCTTGAGCTTTGAATAGAAGTAGAAGGCCTCAAGATATTTGGACTCTGTCCCTACAGGAATTCATTAAGTATGTCCTAAGAGCAGGCTCCTCAACATAAATAAGCATGGAAAAGCTTGTCTGTGAATCCTAGATGGGAAATATATGAACAAAGCTGTTTAGATCTGATAAAAGTGAATTAGTTCTGGACAAATGTAGAAGAATGAGGTTAGTTGCTTAGGGAATATACTGATGAAAGCTAGGATATTTGTGGACTTTCACTATCTAGAGGTTTTGAGAGAGAATTTGAGGATAGCACTGATTAACTTAAATGCCTAAATTATGTGAACCTGTCCTGAGGTCCCTTCAAGGAAATTCTTTTAAGTCCTTTTTAATCTGACCCAGAAACAGATTTTTATATATGTTGGCACATGCCTGTTAAGGGTTGTTTTTTCCATTCAGTTGTGCAAGCACTATTTGATGAACAATGTATTTGCCAGATTTTGCCCATATTTGTCAAATAAATTATTCAACAAATCATTTTTGCTTTATTTGATCAGTTATAACGGCCTTTCTGACTCATCTGCAATCAAGATACCTTTTAAATAAATAAGTATGTTTGCCTCCAGAGACTTCAGGAGTCGAACAGCTGGTTTCTATCACCATGGTAAAAGCCTTGAGGGTGATTCTCGGCAAATACTATTATTCTTCCTTGGCATAGGACTGTATTTACGGAGAACCTGAGAAACCTTTGTATTTTAGGTACATAAGCATATTAGGAAAAATGAGTTCCAAATTGACCTTTGTTGGAAAAGCGGTAAGATCCTGAACCCTGTTTTAATATAAAGCAGATAGGTACCACCAAGGTGTCTCATTTCTTAAAATGGATGAGGTGTGGGATGGCAGTTGGATCTGCAAAGTCAAGCAACACAAAGTCTACAGGACAATCAGATCCTCAAGACAGGTGATACCAGTCACTGACGGAAGGAAATAAACTAAAGGTACCCATGATTTATTTTTTAATATAAAACTTTGAAAAAGAACCTTGAACAGCCTATTTTAATGAAGTATCTTCAATCATCACAATCTGTTTCACTATTCTTTTACTGGATAAATGATGAAAATATGCAGCTGTGATTCCTAAACATTGATGTTCAGAATTATTTAAGCTCAGTATGGCATCTACAGACTGCTATTGTTTCTTACAAATGCTCACCTGCATAAAGAATCAAATTTTCTACCACAGCAATCTCAGGGAAGCAGCTGGCTGCAAATGAGAATATCATCATTATCTTCAAGTCCTGAAGGAGACATTGTTGGAATAATAAAGGCTGACAATTGTTTTACCTAACTTGCAATTAAAATAGCCATTTTCTTAATAGGAAATTTGGATTAACTGAGGAAAATCTATTGTAGTATACATACTTGATTCTTCATGGTTATCATCAGCCTCAGGGTTGTACTTTACACAAAAGGTAAATTTATATATAATTTATTTAAGGTTCATTAATTATTAATAAAAATTTCAAGTGTGTTACAGGTGTATATGGTATATGCCATAGATGATTATGAACACTTTAGTAAAATGTGTTATATTGACTTGCTATCTACAAATGATAGTTACCTGTCAAATTCTGCAGTCACTTCTTCAAAATAGTTATTTATTAACATATGATAAGTATATATTAGATGTTTATCAGCTATTTAGAAATTTATCTTTAAAATAAAGTTTATGGCCAGTTAGCAGCTGGACAAATGTCATGCAAAAATCCACAGTATTACTATATTTTACAGTTTCTTGCATAGAAAAAGGGATTTATGTGGGATTAACCTATGATGCTATAATCATAGTTTTAAGTATGTACATGTGCTTCATTTTGCTGTAAAATTGGTAGTGCAAAGTAGAACATTACTAGGTAGAAGAACTAGGAATGGTTATTTTCCCCCTAAATGCTTCTTTAGGCATGGCTAGACTAATTGCAAACCTTATTCTAAGCACTGTGAAGTCAAGGAACAAATATGTACCCATTAACTGAAACAGTGTGAGCTGCAATCTGACTGAATCCTCTTGGATAAAGCAAAGACAGTTAGATTGATGAGAAAAGCATATGTTTTCCTACAGTGAATAATGAAAAGGGGACAGCCTTCTGGAGGAATCAGTTTCTAGATAGGACTTTTTTCAAAAAATTATGGTTTGATAATAGGTTTGAGGCATGTGTGCCTGCATACACATAGATGCAGAGTACCATGTGATTGCAGCTGTCAGTTCTTCAGCTCAAAAGTAAGAGTATGCTACTGGTGACATAAAGCTGGGAGCAGTTTGAAACCAGATAACCTTTAGGACTAGAAAAACAGTATTGAGATAACAGTTGACGTTGGCTATCAGTAATAATTTTATGATCATTTTGGGTCATATCAGGTGGAAATGATGAAAGAAAGAGGCCCAGTTATGAGAGTAGGTGATAGAAAGACTCAGTTAGATGGAAGACATTGTAGGCAGATGTGACTTTTGGATAGATGAGGTGAGATATTTCCTTGTGAGATCAAGACAGCTCCACTACCAGAAGTGGAATGACTACTCTTCACAGTCATGAAGAGATGAAGAACATAAGGAACAGCCCTGACCAACTTCAGCTACACAGTAACTGTTCAATTTTTTTTTTCCTACCTCTCAGGAAGAGGCAGATTTATTAAGACTTTCTGTGGGCTTTATAGCACCACATGCAGAAGTCTACGAAGTCTACAATGTCTACACCTGAACCTGAGGTCATTGCCTTAGGCCACTTTTATAGACAATAGTGGAAAATAACCACTTTGAGCAGGAAATTCATTTGTCTTATTTTAGAACTATATTTAGAGTGAGTTGAACTCCATAGAGAAGAATGGAGAAACTTTGGTAACTTATCTAGGACATGGTCTTTCCCATTCCTAATATCCTTTTCTCCTGATTAGGCAGGCATGACCTTGGCTCAGCCACATCCTGAATTAGTGTCCTAAACATCCTTCTAATGTTTCTTTTAGAGAATCCTTTCTTGTTTCCCTGACCAACTGTTGCCACCATGGTGCAGAGCACATACACATGAGGGTGGTTTCTTCTTACTGAGGTTTTCCTTCCTTCTGAGGGTCCCATAGACTGGTCTGCACATAGGACTCACTAGAAGATACAGAATATCCCCAGCTACATTTTAAACACTTTTTTATAGTATCATCTGTCTCATAATCGTCTTCTTCCTGTTCATCTGCAATGAACATCAGCTTCAAAGGGAGCAGGGATACTTTAACAATTAAACATCCAAGGACTCTCTGTCATATGGATTGTTCATGACCTTCTCAGCTGATTAAACCTTAGAGGTAAAACTGCCACTGAAATTGGTATGAATTTGAATTATTACAGGAATATTAGCTTTGGCTTTCAGTTAAACTCTCCTAGAAACTCCAACTTGATTATTGTGTGGTAGCTCCTTTTTATAATCTTTTTATCTTCATTACGGGATATCATCATTGCATAAATGT
Source organism: Rhynochetos jubatus (assembly GCA_027574665.1). Lineage (NCBI taxonomy): Eukaryota > Metazoa > Chordata > Aves > Eurypygiformes > Rhynochetidae > Rhynochetos > Rhynochetos jubatus. Next base: position 20,428,221 of record CM050652.1, read on the forward strand.
GCAAAACATAAGGCTAAATGGAGTAACAATCCCCAAACATTGTTATTCATTCTGAAACTAACTGAAGAGGCACTTCAGTGAAATATGACCTCTGATAACCTCCTATCACAAAACAGTTGTCCTGCAGAAAATTTTGCGTGTATTGAATTCAGTGCTTCATCATGTGGCGGAATTCAGTGTTTACTTATGGTATGTAAAGATTCAAAACCAATGTGCATGTTGTTCTGTGTGACAAAGAGGAAGAAGGGAAAGCACCTGTAGAAATTCCAGAGTGAGAAAAGTCAATATTTTGTTTTCAATTTAGTGTGTAATTGACGCAGAATTTAGCCTAGACTTTAAAGCAATGGAAAAAAAATGTGTGACTGTCATGCTCATTGTGATTTTTAGATAAAGTAATCCTAAAGCATTTCTCAAAGGTATAGATTAAATGCTCATTACGTAAATGTACTTCCTCCTCAATCTGTTCTTTGTTCATTTATCTAAAGTGGTACACTGTTTCCATGTCAAACAACTGCTGATTACCAATAAATAATTCAACACTAGATACATTTGTCCACAGCATATGAAAAAGGGAAACAAATTGAAAAAGAATATCAATAAATTGGCAGTATTAAATTTCAATCAACTTACTCTGATCACATAATTAAAGCTTGCAGTTTGTGTAAGAGCAGAAAAGGAAGGTAAATTCCAACAGTTCCAAATTGCGCTAACATTTGACTTGTTACACATAAACCCTTCAAAATTAACCAAAAATTGTGCCTTAGAATGAGAGAAAATACTACCTTTATGACATCATAACATCGGTATTATTGTTGGTTTTAATGATGAGCAATGGAAGCAATTAGCTTGCATATTTATGAAGCATTTATGTTATCAGGGGTTGATATCAGCAACCTCTGAGAAAGAGGAAAGAATCCCTGTAACATACACTTATAGAAAACCCTGACCAAAGGGCAAGTTTTTATCCAATCTTTCCTCCAATAGTGGTTAAATTAGTCAATGGGGGAAAAAAAGAAAAAAAAGATCTAATTTATTTAGTTTGGAAGTGTTTGGCTTTTCAGACACATTCCCTCAACTTTCTATCTATGATATTTAAAAGGTTGAAGTCTCTTTGCATTGTTGCTACAAGATGTTTTTCTTAATCTGAAAACATGTACAACCTTTCAGAAAATGGAAAAGTATGTTTTTAGTTTTACAGTGCTGGCTCTTCCATGGAAGCTGTTGTTAGGAGAGTCACTTTGTTCCTTGCCTTCCTATGTCTCACAGAAGCATTTCCTGGAAACCAGATACTGATATTTCAGAAGAGATTTTTGAAAAAGAAAAGGAAAAGACTTCATTATGTTTGTGACTTCTTTGTTCAAAGACTATTTTGATTTATTCACAGTATAAATTTGGGATTATTTTTCTGGTGTTACAGAGTAAATTAAAAGCTGAAATAGACTTTTATTAAAATAACTATTATTAGATTTTACTATGTTTCCATAGTACAGAAAATAATACTGGCTGATGATAAATTAAACAGTAGCACTTAAAAGGAAAAAAATAACCAAAACATACCCACAAACAAAGAATTGATAGTAGAAATAATAATGCAACAAGCTAATCCTTGGTTATCAACCCTCAAAGGTACCCCATTGCTGATATTGAGATATTTACAATAAGAATATATATTTGCAAGTTTTGTGGATTTTTTTAACATTATCTTATTAGTGTCATTATTAATACAAATGGATGAGGAAACAGACTTAGCTGGGTTGCACTAAACATTCTATGCTTCACTTAAGCATTTATTAGGCTACTGCTAATTAGACTGGAGGTTTTCAACTATAACTGCACGTTTCACTTTGTTATACAATTAAGGATGCAATATGAATATTTAATATTTTCATTAGCTTTTCTGTATAGAAAAAGGATTGCATCTCCTACAAACAACAAAATCAGCCATCCAGATTCTCAGTGGTCCAACAGGGAAAAATCAAGTTTACGTCTGTATTAATGTAGGTAAAGATAGGTTGAAGAAAATGCTGGGAACTAAACAAATTTTCTTCTATGGCAGTGTTTCCATATGTGGAATATAAATAAATGTGAAGAAAGGGAGAAATCAGGAGGAAAGTGAAGAAAAACAAGCAGTGCAGATCTGAATTAGGGAGAAGGAAAATGGAGACTGTACAATTTGAGCACTTCTTTTTGCCAGCCTCAAGGATTTATTTCTTTGGGTTCTTGGCAGACAGCAGGATCATAGGTAAGGCAGGTTCGAAGATAGTACAGTTCAAGAGTGTAGAAAGCTCTGGCCCTGGCCTCTGTTGGTGTCTCAAGTCAAATTTCCTGCTAACTCAAGGAGGAAGTATCAGGACATTATCAAGCAAGCAAACATCAGATTAAATTTTCGTGGCATATGGCTCTTTGCCACTGAGTACTGCAACAAAATCCAGCAGGCATGGAAGAAGAAACATTTAGAAGAAATTGTGAAACAATGAAAATGTAATTCCGTTCACCTTTTAGGATTCATTTCCAAAAGAATAGAATAAAGGAAATGTTGCTAAATAATGATAAATGTCTGCACTTTAAAATATATCTGTGGTCTAAACCCACCAGAGGTCTGGAATTAATCCAAGCTTCAGTGAAACATACTGTAGACATCACCTTTTCGGCATGTTTTCCTGAGACAGCGTCACTATTCAGCATGCACTCTCCTCCCATATTTTCCCTCCTTTCCCCTGCCCTCATCCTTCACTGCACTTGGGAGGAGGAATGAGGAGGAGAGCCTCCCTCTTTCCTTAGTGTTGAACTATGTATTTGGCTACAGCTGTTTCTTGAACAACTTAGCCTTGGAGATACAACTGTGTTCTTATTAGTTACCACTTCTAGTAGTTGATGATGTTTTAATGCTCTTTTGCCTGGTTCCTCAAAACAGGTTTCATAGCTTGCCTAGGGAGTATACAAATTGCTTGCTGAGAGTGACCCGGAGGCCACCCTAAAAGCCATGCCGGTAGGATATGAGGAGGAGCTAGCATGCCATGAGTCACGCCCTAGAAGACTGCCAGCAGCCAGTCTGCTGTGTCTCTGACAGCAAACCTGCGGGTCCGAGGTACAGTGCTCGGTTTGAAGACTGAGCTTTCTGAACAATACAGGTCTATCATCTAAAGACTCTGACTTTGGTGCAAATCTACCATTCCTTTCACACTCATCTGTGCAGAGGACAGAAAGCCATAAGCATTAATGCTGTCTAGAACAAGTAGGAAAAAGTTTTCATAATATATGTTTTGATACATATTTCCCCACTGATTTTGAACTCTATAATTGTGTTTTTCCCAGATGTTGCTTTTTTTTCATCCTACCATTTTTCACTAGTGATGTTTTTGTAACTTTACTAAATGTCCAGTCATGAGCTCTGTGATAAAAATATCCAAGAATATTATCTCTTCCTCCTAATAGACAAGTTGCACTCTTAACTTTGGTGGCATGAAAAAGATGGCTATCTTCCTGGGGAGTGGGAAGGGGTCGTATGAAGTAGGGAGGGACAAAGAATAATCTTCCTTTTGGGGACAGGTGAATAAATTTTTGTGTCTGAGATTTTTAAAGTATTCTCAATGTTCTCTGTCATTTATAAATTATTAAAATAAATGTGGCAGAAAATGATGGCCAGAGGAGAAAGGGGCTGGCAAGGAAATTGTCTTTCTAATTTATGTATTTAATGGGATTGTTTTCTAATTCAGCTGTCATCCAGAGAGTAGCTAAAGTATCTTATTTGTATGTTTACTATCCATACAAAATAAATTCTGAGAACATTCTCCCCATTTCCTTTTTAGTGGTGGAAATTAAGGAAACACGTGTTGAAGAATAGAAAAATTCCAAAGCTGTTCTCAGCCATGGAGTTACATAGCCTTGCTTTGTGCAAGGTGGAGATTGACATAAATATATCAGGGATTATCAATCAGTGGTATCTGAAACTGATGGTGTCTAGACTTTATGAGATGGAAGACCAGCTTCTCTTTCTTCTCTTTACTTCCCCCCTCTGTATTTTTTTTAATGAATGCCAATGAGCAGGTGCTCCAGAGAATACCTGGATACCGTCTCTCACATTCTAGTATTTGCTTTAGATACGTTGTCTTTTACAGGTTAAAATAATCAAAACATTAAATGCAAAGGAAGTGTTTCAATGCTTTCCCAAATGGAGGCACAAGACAAATTTTGTAGGGTCAGGGAAATAAGAAAATTGAGGACCCAGGAGTTCCAAGTTTTTCCTGAATTTTAAAGAAGAAGGTATTGGCATTTTAAAGCAAACATTACCTACTAATGTTTGTAGTACAATATTATTTTATGTAGTTTATTTCTTGAGGGCTACTGTGCTTTCTGTTAAAAAACAGCAGTGTTTTGTTTTGTTTTGGTTTTTTTTGCAATAACTGATCATTAAGAAAGAAAGAAAATATTCACCTCTGAAAGCATCTTCAAGTCTTTATTTTGTTTTGACACTTACCTCTAAATATTGAGATGCTACTGAAGTGTGGTTTCCTAGTTATATAAATAAATTCTAAGAAATTACATAATTAATTGTAACAGGGAAAGGGAGGGCAATTCAGATTCTACAGAGACCATTGCATTTCTGTATTACCAGGCGTAATTGATCCCTCATGCTCACTTTCTGTTAAAACAGACACATAAATTATTTTTCATATATGGGCTAAAATCTCATCTTCCAATTTTTCAGTAGGAACAGTCTGTAGCAGATATAAACAGTCTTTTATCAGTCAGATAAGATGTCCCCGTTCTGTCATATTAAATTATCTCCTTAATATATTGTCATCAGAAAAGGTGCTTTCACAAAATTGGAGTTGTTGTGAACTGCTCACCAGTACTACCTCTTCTGATAGAAAAAAGTACTGGTCGTATAAAATCCCACCAATTATGTGTAAAATTCTACCCAAAGATAAAGCAGAAAAATAGAGGCATCCTGCATTGGTAGAGAAGCTATAATAACTGTGAGCCCTAGTTGCAGTATCAGTACCTGGTGCTGGAACAGCACGTTCAAAAATTCACAATAATTTGGGTAGGACCACCCCATTTCCACAAGTGAGCTTTCTCTCATAGCTGCAGGAATCACTGGAAATAAATTAAACTAATTTTCCCCAAGACTAGTCTGTTTTGCCCATCATGGTATTTGATGGGTTGTCTTCTTGCATTCATTCTGACCCACAAGCTTTTTCATCCTATTTCTCCTCCTATCCTGTTGAGGAGGAGGAGTACCTGGGCTGGTGTCTGGCAGCTGGATAAGTTTAAATGATCCCATATTTTTAGAAACAAAATATTTTACAAAGTTTATATATTTTGGTCAGACTAAAAGTTCAAGGAAGATAGGGTGTAAATATGAAATGTACATTTAATGCAATAGTTTTAGCTTTTGTTCTAACCTCTGTGACTTTGTCTGTCTGCCAACTATTTGTAGCTAGATATACTATATTCACTTAAATTTAATTATTAGGCATATATTTATGTGTTTTAAAGCAGTGTTTCTCAGTCATATCAAATATGTCGTATTAATAGGTCTAATATGTTGCAGGTACAGTAGCTGACAAACATATGAGCTGAAAATAATTTCTGAATATCAGAATTTTTAAATGTGTTCAAACAACGTATTTGTCAAACAGTGAAACACAACAGAAACACAATGAATTTCTAAATCTGTGTGTGAAGAATATGCCAATGGAAAAATGCATGAATGTGCCTGATGAAATATAAAATCACTCTACAGACTTTTTAAATGGATAACTATTTTTTTCCCCTCATACATTCTGACAAATAATGTATAAAAATTTATCATACAAAATAATACATCTAGTCTGGAAGTTAATGAAATTCTATGGGGCTAAAGAAAACCTGAAAAACAAAGGAAACCTCCAATGAAAATCTTAGAGTGAGGCATCAATCATGCAGCTTAATATTTTTTCAAGAGTGGTCGGGTGTCTAAAGTTCCGCAGTCCTCTTCATCATCTATCTATGCATGCAAAAAGAATGGATGTAATTTGTGTCATACTATCAATATCCAGATGAAAATGGTTATTCAGTATTCAGTGTAGATGTTGGTTTTCCTTCTTGACACCATATGATTTCTCTACAAACCTCATCAATCAGTATTCACTTCATATTACGGCAGGAGTCACTGCATGACTGAGAAGAAACTTGGGAACATATTGCTATTAAAGTTTGTATCAAGGATCAGGGAAACCTTGAATTTCCTAGCTTTTAAAAATTTACAGGCTCTCTGTCACAGTAGAAGCAATCTGGGATCTCACATAATCAGGACAACTCTTTCCTACTGCCAGTCTATTCTCAGTTAAATTATTGACTATTGTATAAGGGGTTTTAGTTCAGTACTCTGATTATAATGCTGTCATTAAACTGTAAATCAAAGTTCATTGCTGCCTAGCTGTCTAGTGTTTTATTATGAAATTTTAATATAAACTTTGGATATAAAACCCTATCCTTCACTTGAGACTGTTGACTTTAAAGTGACAGTTTTTAGGGGTAAACTAAGATTGATTTCTAAATTGCTTGTCATATACTTTATGGGTCCCACCCTGAGGTCCTGTCATAGTTAAATCTCCTATTGACTTAATTTAAATGGAAGCCTGCAGTGCCATGACTGAAGATACAATTCTGGCTGTCACTTCATCCCCAAATATGAAGTGAGACAACATTCACCACTGAATATACTTCCTTTTCTAGAAGGTGCTTTGCTAATTACTAATCCCAGAAGAAAATTGTTACTAGAAAAGGCAGACACGTGTGCCTGGAATGATGGAGCGCTACTGGGATCTCCAGAGCTACCTCTGAGTTGTGGAAATATGAACTAACCTGCAAGCCAGTCTTGCTTGCACCAATGTGCACAGATGGGATGGTGAAGTTACTAACACAGCTCCACTCTCATCACCACATATCACATTAGTATCATATTTCCAGGGATACTTAGCTGCTGGCTATGCTGTTTCTAGGATGATTTCATCCATGCCAGAAAAACAAGGCTATGGACCTGATGTGTGGATCTGGGGACAACCCTGTCATGGTCCTTGAACATCTCTGTGCTGGGTCCTCTCCACGGCTGATACACTGGGACAGGAATCCTGGCTTGGGTGCAGTCAGTGGGAGCTCTTCTGGAAGGGACAACTGCTGTAGAAAGTGACAGGGAGATGCATTGAAGTTTCTGTTGAACTCTGTGCCCATTAAGTAAAAGACCACTTTTCAATGATTAATGATTGTCAGGGAATGTCCTGGGAACATCTATTCTGGATTGTTTCCTGACTATCAATGAAGCAATTTATGTTTGAATATGTCTGCTAAGTGAAATTTGAACACATAGAAACAGCATTAGAAATTGCCTCTTTGATCCATTTTTATTACAGCTGGGAAGGAAAGGTTCCACTTAGCCTTAGACACCACTTGGATAAACTAAAGTCATCCTTCTGTAGATGCTAGTGGGTTGATGTGACAAATAGACATTTGCCAGGCTAGTTTTTCAATGTAGAAGTCTTTTGCCAGCCTTGTGAAAACTGCAGTTAGGAAAAATACTCCATGCACTTAATACTGCATATTTTCTGATTGTTATGCTTGATGTTAACTACAATTAAACAGAATGAAATAATTAACAACAGCATTGTTGCACTGCAGTCTCCCAACAGATAGTCATTCCAGTGGGAGAGGACAGCAAGACCTTTAAGCAGCTGCAAGGAAGGAACAGCTGACAACCTTTGTTGGGTGTAAATGCGAAATGTATATTCAGTGTACTTGTTTTATCTTTTGTTCTAACATCTGTGACTTAGTCTATATGCCACCAGCAATTACTTGTAGAATTCTGTTAAAGAAAATAAAATATGATTACAAGTAGGAAAGCAAATATGATGAGTTATCATGGCCATTATAGAATGAGAATACTGATCTGGCACTCTTCAAATTGCTTAACTGCACTGCAAATGCAATCAATCAGCTTTATTTGTGTAATATATTAAATCCTTTTAAATATTTTTTTAAATCTTCTAACAAAATATGTCCTTTATTATACCAATTCTTATTGTATACTCCTCTCTTTTGCTCTCTCTGGATCTGACTCTCCCTCAAAGCCTTGTTTCTAGGAGAGCTCTCATATCAAAAATGTTGCCCCAAGCTGTTACCACTTCATGGTTCATCTGGCAGGAAATGGAACTTCAATTGGAAGGGAGAATATAGGTTTTCATGAATGCCTTTCACAACTGAGTATCAAAATTCTTTATTCTGTACTAATTTTCAGGATAATTAAACTGGGTCAAAGAGTGGGAAGTATTTGGGTGGGTATTTTCAAAATGCATTAGCCTCTGCATTGTTACAAGGATGTCTTAGTGTGTCTACTTCACATTTAACAGTATGCGCAATAACCTTTTCTCTTCCTGTAATTACTTTCACTTTTTAATTGCTTCTCTCTACTGCTCCAAGAGTCAGATTTCCAAAGGAAGATGCTCTTGTTAAAGGACCAATGAGAAAAATAAGTAAGTGAGATTTTCCATGATGATGCGTGATGCACTAAAGAAAAGCAGGGAAAAGAGTGAGTTACAGATGAGTGAACAATTGCTCTGAGCAAAGCATGTTTGTAGTAATCTGAAGTGTGGATTTCTCAGTTAAAGAATAGAAGTTTGTAATATGTTAGAAATGTTATAGTTTGTACATCAGCAGTATTTTATTTTTTATTTACATTTTCATTAGTTGAGCTCACTACCAAGGTCAGTAAAACTGATCTCTCTGCAAAAATTATTCTCTACAACACGTTGTTTCTCTCCCTGATTTACTTGTGTAACCCACTGATTGACTTACGGTGGTGTTTTGTTGTGAAAGCTCCTTTATAAGTGGAGTTAGCTTTGATATGTAAATAAACACAAGACTGAACTTTTTAATCACATGGAAGGTTATGTTTCCCTTTACACTGTTGGTGTCTGTTCCCTCTGAGAGCTAACATTGCCAAATCTGGAGTTCAAGAGAAAGAGCTACATGATACTACAAAATGGGTTAATTGTTCTTTGACTATATTTTTTTCTGTTCAATATACACTAAAAAATTAGTCCTCTGTTATCTTTTCCTTACCAAGATTAGTACCATTTACCTCAGCCATAGGAAATCAGATGTGGCTTTTTTTTTGTGCTTCTGCAGGTGTGGTCCTTTTGATGTCATAGGTGTTGTAGCAGATTAAAAGAAATCTGTGTGACTTTTGGCATCATCAGTGATCTCTGGCATAACTATTGTATCCACGATGGCTTGATCATGTCATCATTATTCACAGAGATTCTTCAACAAGTAATCTCAATGACATAAAAAAAAGAAAAAAAAAAAAATCATCAATGAACCTGAGAAGTCCCAATTAGACTGTGCTGACTTTCATCAGATAAGTTAATTAGGCCCTTAATTATTCCTTTGCAGCCATATATAGTGCAAATATTAACAAAATGAAATTTGTTACATATTGTGAAATGTACAACAGCTGGGATAATCTTGGTTTCTGACAACCAAAAGATGCAGTTACGGTGTGAGCCCAGTGGCAGTTTGTTTTCTACAGGCTTCAAATTGCATCACCCCGCAAAAGTACTGAGAATAACTTGGAGCTTCCTGAGAGCAAAAAATTGTCAAGAAAGACCTTTGTGTTGTATGTGGAAAAAAAGAAAGAACATTTGACATTGGTTAGAAAAAGAGTTTAATTTATGAAATGATGAGATAAAACTGACACAGAAAATACAGGAAGAATAGCTCTGGTATGACTGAAAATTGGTCAGCCAGGAGGGAAGGAGAATGGATTATAATGAGCATCCTATTACATCAGGCCTCAAACAGAACTGTGTGAGAGAAATTTCAGTGAAGGACAACTGCAGGAACACTTTGATGTCTACATTTCCCTAGGGGACGTACAGACTGACAGAATGTATTCATACTGCAGCAGAAGTTTTCAGAGAACTGATACTAGATCTAGCACAGAATCTCAAGACATCAGCAAGTCCAAACCCCTGCACTAAGGCACCTCTTAATCTGCAGCTCTATCTAGACCAACCCAACAGCATTTTTTTCTGACCTCTTAAAACCACAAATGGGTTAGAGGTTGTAGTCTCTAGAAAGCCCTAAATATTTTTTTTTTCTGTAACACTCAGCTCCCACTGCATATAACATCTTTAGGCTATGCCTGAACTAATATACTTTCTGACAGCATGTCCATCCAACACTAGACTGTAGTGTCGCTGTATGTGCAGGACAAACGGTGCCTGTTGCAGGTGATGGATATAGCGGGTGCATCTACATTAGCTGCTCAGTGCACATGAGGTTCCTCTTTTTGGTGCATATTTGCTTTATACATTGAGCCGTGAGATATGTCCCTGAGGACACCACTGCCATGCTCAAAGTGCTTTCCTCCATTTTGGATCCAAGGTTTCAGACACAGAACAGGATAGCACTGACTGAGTACCACCCTTGCAGTGGCTGCAAGGTCATTTTGTGGTTCAAGTTCTTTGCATGGAAGGTGAGGACTTAGTACTAGCAACTGATGGGAACTTAAATGCCAGCAAAGTCGTGAAGTGAACATATAGTCCTAGAACCACAACAGGTTGCAATGAGCCAAACTCCACTTCTTCCCTGTTAGTAGTACATCACTCTGTAATGTATGTATACCGTGTGAGTCAGCTGCTGGTTAACTTTATGGTTTTCATGGTAAATAAAAACTTTATTTTATAATTTCCTCTTATTTTTATTTATTTGCATTGCATCATATTGCAGTACTAGTTACAAGACATCAAACAGAGCGCTGTAAAGGCAAATATTACATGCATCACAGTACCTGCCTTCCCCTTACAATTCCAAAGAAGGAACTATTAGAGTAGGCTGTCATTTCCCGTATCTACTGCATGAAGCCCTCTTGCACAGGAACAAGAAAACATGGCACATACATAGCCATACTTTTCTTGGTATGGATTTGGAGCAGAGTTTGGCCAACAACCTACCCACAGGAACATGGAGACTTTCCTGGTTTTGTAGCTTAAATTCAGGACAGGACTTACCTACAACTTCTTTCCATTTCACTTTCACACGTTGTTTGCTCTGTTTCAGGTAAGAAAAAACAATGAGCGTGGCACTGACTGATGTTCTCTGGATACAATCTCTGCATGCTCTAAAGACTAGTGTCGGACAGCTGCAGTAGCCCAATGCTCACAAGATATTAGTAGCTTGCTTGCTTTACTAGATCTCTATTAAAATGTGATTTTTTTTTTCCAGACTACAGCTTTCCCAAGCCTGCCAAATGTTTATAGCGTTTATGATTAATTTTATCTCTAGCTTTAATGTAAGTAGATATATAAACTGAAAAATCAAAACTATGTGCCTGTTTCCCTCCCCTCATGTTTTTTCACTCAATGGCTCTAGAAGTAGAACCAAAAGTAGACTTCATGAGAGTTTATTACATATTTCATCCAAACAAAAAACACATGTAGAAAGTTTTCAATTCATTCTTTGACTTGCCTTTGATTTGATCTGAATCTAAAAAGTGGGCAAGTTCAGAAGTAGAACTTAGAGTAGATATGTTTTTCATTCTGGAAATGTTAAAAATAATAACTTCATTAAAGAGGTATGTTAATTTCCAGGCAATTATAATTATTTTAAAATAAGCAGTCTAGATAAAAGGAGGTCCTGTCAGAAGGACCTGTCAGAATATACAGGATGAAATTTACTTCTGTTAGGACACGTAGCATAGTAATAATTTACTAAAGGATCTGACTGACCTATACAAATTGACTTCTAGACTAAGAGAATGAAAGAGGATCTAACAATTCTCCACATGTGTGTCTCTATTGTTCCATTGCCTCACAAAATTGAAGGTGAATCTTTTGAAATCCTCAGAAACCTCTTTCATGCCACAAAGCCTGAAAATTATTCTGTCAGTAGAAAAATTAATCAAGGAGGTGGGAAAGAAAGGGTGATCAGGAATCAGGGAGCAAGAAACAAGAATAATGCAAGAACATATTAGCATAAACAAGTTGAAGAGAAACCTGAAGATGTAGGTCCAGGTCCTATAACGAGAATAAACTAAAAGCTTTAAGGACACAATGGTGAAATAGATTCTCAAATTCAAAATGGCAGTCCTGCAATTCCTTATTAATTTGCTTGCTTACCACATGTACCTAAGCACCATAGATATCTTCTTTTTTTTAACATGAAGTGTCAAGCTATTATGATGATGTTACTGGCAAGGATGAAACTGTTTAGATTCTGCTTTGCACCCAAATTTTTTCTCACATCTATAGCTAGCATAGTAACATCTGAACAGTCAAAGTAACACCGAACATGCAATTGCAGCATCTGGATTCTCTTAGGACATGGCTAGAGGAATTGGTGGGATGACACCCTGACAGTCCTATTTCGACTAGCTGTGTAATGAGAATCTTTGTCTAAGATAAAGGTGATTTTCTGTCTCTCTTGATTATGTTCCTTCCTGTATTTATCCTTGTAATTCCTGTTTTTTTCAGACTGATGAAATTGTCTCTTGTTACTCAGCTGTGTCTAAAGATACAGTCAAAACCTTTGTCTTACTGTGTATAAACATAACAGAAAGTAAATGCCACAGTTCTCTGTTGGACCCTTAAAATGTTGCAATGAAAAAGGAAGTTTAAGTAATACAATATCACAGAAAAATTTCACTCCTTGTGGAATTCACCTTTCAGATGCATTGCTTTAGATTGGTTTAGTTAGGTTAGATCTGAGTGATAGTACAGAACAGGAGGTTTCCGAAGACATGTCCCTCTCAGGTTCATCCTTTCTTCCTATTTTTTCTGCTATAATGGCTTTTACTGGTTGGATACAGGTTTCTATGCTGCAGTGTGATGCTTCAGCAAAAGATTGGTAAGCAAAGAAAATTCAAAATTCAAAGTCTGCAGAATATGTGGGGTCCTGAATACTGAATATAGCTGTTACTTTTGTTTATCAACAGCAATCTTGGCCTAAATGCAGGAAAAGAAAACAGGTGTTTCCAGAATCACAGTATCTTGTGTGCTACTGAGCTAAAGCTGCTGAGACATTTCAGACTTAAGAGATGATTTTGAAGAGGTTTTTTTCATTGTAGATTCTAACTGACTTTATTTCCTTACTTCCAGAAATCCCACTGTGGCATGGATCATCCACCGTGTCTGCAGCCTGGGAATCTGTGTGCCTCAGAAGGCAAAAGTGTATGAGAGATACTTGAGCTACTTCAAAGTAGTTGCCAGGTCTTTATGACACAGTACAGGTCTCTGCAGAGGGTCCCAGGAGCAAAACAGCTATGTGAGTGCAGTGCTGTGCTGCATGTATTTTCTTACAACCGCTAAGTAGCTGGGAAGATTATTTTAGGATAAGTGTTTCCTTGATGCAGCTATGTTATTTCCAGTGGTAGGTTAAACTCATTCCAGCTGTAGTGCTTCACAAATCCTTCCTGAAATCCAACTGCAGTCAATATCTTCTGCTGGCAAATTAATGAGGTCCTTCATCCAAGAAACTTGGAGCCCTAGTTAGGTGTTAATCATAGTTAAGTGTTCTACATGTGATCACTGAAGAAGCATCGTTAGTTCTTTGATCCAGTCTTCTGACCCTGAATTAGAACAACTTAGCTGACGGTAGTCTTCTGGGCCCCAAAAGACTGTTAGTTATACAGTAGCCAGGAAAACTAAGGTACTGTGAAGATATGTGCCCTTTATCACTGGTGATTTGCTCCTTCTGGCAACGGGAGTGAGGCTGATACAAGCTATGTCACAAGAGCTCCATGCCAGAGAAAGGACAGTGTCCTTTGCCTGGCTGTTTCCACGAAAATGTGAACTGTGGTTTTGACAGTCCTTTTTCATTGTTGTTTGGTTGTAGGAGAGTTCTCAAATGTTTGGTGGGAGACTTCATGTTCGTTTAGAATGGCAAGAGCACCGATTACTGAAAAAACAGCAGTTGTAAAATGCTTGGTCTGGATTGTACATGGACTTGTAAAGGGAGTGAGATTTTTAAAAGAATTAAATGAGAGAAGGAAGCAGGTGAAGTGGCTCAGAAAACTAATGCTTTTACCCCTAAGGCCCCTCAGGCAATGTGATGTTGCCAAATCTTCACAGGATGAAAGAAGAGAAAATCTTAAATCCTAAAAAAGGAGTGACTCCACAGTATAAAGTTTAAGCAGTAGAATACAAACATCCAAATAAATCAGAAAAGCTATTTCAAAAGCTTCTCTTGTTAGAGAGGAAAAGAAAGCAACGATTTGCCCTAGAGTCTTAACAAGCTCACCATGTATAAGTAGAGCAATTATCGTTTACTCTCCACGTTCATTTGCCATATAGGCACAAAGGATATCATGCCATTATATGTGACTTTGTTGATAAACAATAGTGAATGCTTTAGACACACCCAGGCTTTCAATCTGTCATTGAACTTTTGACATTTGTACTCCCTCGGATTTGTTCAGTCTGGTGTTAACAAACATAGTTGGGATGACAACATACTGTAGGCAAATCATAAGCTCTGGATCACATGCAAATGTTTTGTTTGCAAATAAACACACAGACCTTCCAGTGAATAAAGGACTGCATCACTGAGTTTCCCTCCAGGAAGCTGGCAAGGCATTGACAGGGATATAGGAGCAAAGTCTAATTTGTAAACACTTGTATCTGTTGCTATTTACATTGGAGTAAAATAACTACAATGGGTTTAAGAATAGCCCACTCCTAAGTAGTGCATAGTATATTTGTACAAGAATAACAATCTCTGTGTCATGGTGTAGGACTCCAGGTTACAGCTGAAAACTCACCTAAAACAACAGTGAAAATGTGATGTGATTTTCTGTATGTTTTGGGTTGGGCTGCCTGTATTTCAGTGCTGCTGTTACAACAGATATATAATGGATGACAGTTAGGGCCAAACATCATTTGGAAGTCCCCAGACTATCTAGCAGTTTCTACACAGAAGGGATTTGTGTACTGATGCCTTGCCAGAAGTGATTTAGGATTTGAGATGATGCTATCTCCAGCCCTGGGACAGATTAATGATGCTTTGTTTGATTTTGTTCCCCACCCTAGGAGGTGTTTAACAGCAGTATTTTTTTGAGCCAAGGTCTAAATGCATACATTCCTTTCACCAAGCTATTTCACAAACCAATAAATTGAACTCCTCTTTCCATGACTTGTAACCAACTCCAGGCAATGACATGAATAATGGTGATTATTTATTAAGACTTCATGTTGTTTCTCTGGAACAATGCTTTAGTATCACAGGAGAGAACATATCAATTAATTTTCTCTGAGAGATCTTTAGTGGTGACAATATTACAGGGTGAAGGACAAAGTTTCTAATGAGCAAGAGGGAAAACCTGATTTGAAGTGGAATCTTTTCAGAACTCCACTTTTGGAACAGACTTCACTTCTAAACTGGTGTCAGGTTTTGCAGAAAAGTCCACATCTTATTAGGGTGTTGTTGACTACTGGGTAGGACTCCAGCTACTTACCATTTTGGCCACTATCCACCTTTTTCTTTCATGTAGCACACAATTACTGAATGCTAGCAATGAATACTTAAGGGATAGATGTAGCATTCTGATCAGATATATAATCACAGAGGCACTTTACAAAAGGTTTGTAGACCTGATTTGGATTAGTATTCAAATGAACTCACCCAGAGTCATGGAAATCATACTAGAGACCTCATGCAAACAATATTTCCTATGAATCTTCCAGTATTTTCTGGCTTAAGTCTATGGTGCAAACACTGCAGACAGAGTATTTTTTTTTTCTTTCTTTCTTTTTTTTTTCTTCTTTGGAAGGCTTATACTTCTTCCTCCATTTCCAATGGAATATGGTGATGTTAGCAGAATAGGGTGATCCAAAGGAATCTCCACCCCGACACACATTGTAGTGAGGTAATAAGTCACCATGTTTGGAATTTGGTTTTACCACGAAGAAGCATAATTGAAAACACTGTGACTGTACTGAAAACTTACTCAACACACTTTTTCCCACACTATTTGTTCCAGATACTAACTTCCTCTTCCCTATGGCTGCTTTCATATCCTATATATGCAGGGCGGATCTCACCTGTTCCAGCAAGTCAGCAACCTTGAACATCCCCCTAATAGACCGCAACTAGCTATCACAGGTTGAAATATGCAGCCAAACATTCCTGTGGTTTTTCACCTATCAGGCAAAGACTGTGCCTCACTGGAGGCCCAAATTAGGGCAGAATTCTGTGTGAATTTTTTACTTTATCAAGTCCGAACTCAGCAGTGTATTGAGTTACACAGATTCTGAATTGCTACTTTTTCCAGGTGAATCTAGAAGATGTTCTCTATTTTGGCACAAGTCTCCAACCAGTGGTGTTATTCCATGCTTCAGGTTCTGTGAGACAGCAGCACTTGGCTTTCTGGTACAGTCTAAAGTGACTACCGTCACAAAATGGAAATGTCAACTCCCCAAACATCCACAGCTACAAGACTGGCCCTTCCTAAACACAGATCAAGTCTGCAGCTCTTCCAGATATCCAGGGCTGGGTATCAACTCCTGTGAAGCCTCAGTGTCATTCAGGGTTGAGATATGAGTACACCCCATTGTCTTGTCTGCCCCAACTTTCTTTAGAGATTTGGGAGTGTGGTCAGGAATAAAACTAGTGCATTCCAGTGGGTTCCTCAGTCCATTCCTGCAGGGAAGCAAGCTATATTTTAGACACAAATACAGCAACCAAAGACATATCTGGGGTCATTAAAAAATGTGGAGCACTAGCTAAGTAAAAAGATTCCTTTTTTCTAAGCAAAATATTCTCTAGGACACCATTTTACCACCCCAGCATCATATTTTTACTGACTAAAAACTGTCCTTGCTTCTAAATATTTCAACCGGATACAGTCAGCTTAAAAGTACTTGGAATAGGTTCAGGTACATGCTGGAAACAAACAGCAACTCTTAGAGTTACTGCTGCAGCAATATCATTTATTCACCTGTCTTTTTTTATACACTTTCTAGTTATCTGTGGAAATACCCACAGACACAATTCTTCTGTTTACAATTCATTATTCAGTTAACTCAAGGGACCAACCTCCTCAAATGCAGAACTGACTTGCAGAAGATGTGCCTGTATCCTTCACTGCTGCATGGCCTGGGGGCTGTGGTTTACCCTGCCGAACAAAATGAGCAGGGGCTACAATCCTCTGTGTCTTAACTCCTGAGAATCCAGAGAAATAGAGGGGATTTCTACTCTGTTTCATACCTTCTCTCCTGTGCTCTTCATCTGTTTGTCTCTTTAGCAAGTAGTGGTCTCATGGGAGCCTGAGTCATCTGGGAACAGAGTCAGGGGGAGAGAACAATACAATCAGTATTTATAGCAATGCAGAAAGCCTTATCCTCACGATTGATTCTTCATCAGCCTGAGGCGCAGGAACTCAGTAGACAGCTGCTGACAGCCTTATTGCATGCCCCTTCCAATGGAGAGGGCTTATTGGAGAGTTTACAGTATGAAGTACCAAATCCTTCCTTCTCACCTCTTATCCTTTTTTTAAAAAAATTAAGTATTATTATTTTATTTTCCATCATACTTTGTTCAGATGAAGGACTTTATCTGAGCCCAGAAACGCAAGTGGGAGCCTTTTGGTTGGTTTTCATGAGCTACCTTGTGGTTTGCTGGAGATGTACAAGAACCACCAAACACTGTGGTTTGAATTTTTTTTTCTTAAAGTGAGTTCTTGAAGGTTTGAGGTTTTTTTAGCAGTTCTGTTTTCAAAATATAAAGTGGTCTTTTCAGATCAGCCTGTTGAGTTTGGTTTTGCTGGCATTTCTGGTATTTTTTTCTGCAATGCAACATCTTTTGAAGGAGAAAAAAAAGCCAATAAAGGTCTATTCAGCTGAATACCTAGCCAAAGACAAGTTTTCTCTATATGTTGTTATTTAGCTACTCAGCAGAGAATATTATAGTGTAATGTTTCCTTGGGCTTCAACCTGTCGAGGATATTTCTAGAGTTGAAATTATGCTGCCATAGTCTGCAAATATCCTGCTGAAGTTTAGGAGGGAGATCTTATAAAAGATTTTTTTTTTTTTTAATGAAAGAGCACCTACAGGAGTCAAGAGTGAACTGTTCAGGTCAGGCACTAGTCATATGCATCACTTAAATCCAAGTGCTCTTTAGAGGACTGGATGTTCATGCTGACCTTCTGTGTAAGGATGAGCAGACTGTTGCTTGGTTTACTCTAGATCTCAAAATAGCCAGGGTGAAGGAATAGTCCAGTGCCTGCAGAAAGCTCACCACTATAATAATACATGTCAACAAGAAAGCACATGTGTAGGCACACACATACACACAAAGACAAGGGATCTCAATTTCAGCTAGTCTGGGATATTTTCATACTCTGTAATAAAAGTTACAGTTTCAAAGGACTTCTGTGCTTTTTTGTTCTAACAGCAGATGGTTTGAGTGGAGCACTCTATAAATGAATTGTTTGGTGACCAACACCAGGCACCATTTATTTACTTTCTGTTTATAAACTTAATGTTTGTTTTCCATGCATTCTGCTTCATGAAGATGATCACTAAGTACAAGGGTTCCTTTAAATCATCAGTGACTGTGGTTTGGCTCTTCTTAACAATGTAAATTTATAGTTTGAGTGAAGACATTCCAGGGTCCACTGGCTAGTTCTTTTCTCTCTTTTTCTTTTGTGTATGTGTGTGTGTATCTTTATAGAACTGATGTGGATTTTGAGTATCTGACTTCAAAAGCAGGACACAGTAAAAGAAAACAAAGAAGAAAAATCTGGGTTTACGTGGCCTCTTAAATTCAGCATACAAAAATGGACAAAAAGTCGCACTATAAAGGAAGATGCTACAGCCACTTGATTTGGGGCTCACCTTTTGGTGTCTATGTTAGAGATTTAAAAAACTATGCCTACAAAATAATAAAGGCAGAAAAGCGTGGCCTTTCTGAACATACATTCAGCCCATCAGATTTCAGTTCCCAACTCCCTTGCTGAGAGCATACTCTGACCTCTATATCACCCTTCCTCCATCTGTCTGGAATCACCGCTAAACCATCTTTGTCAGAGCAATCGGAGACCTAACAGTAAGGCAATGCTCTGTGGGATGGCTGTACATGTTCTAGCTTAATTCTCAACAGCAGGAAGAGATGCTGCAATGTCGTAGTTGGTATTTAGAGCTTTGTTCATGACGATCAGACAATGTGAAACCAAGAGAAGATAACCTAACCCCTGACTAGGAAGACAATGACTCAGAGATGTTCAATGAAAGACTCAATTGTATTTGTGAAGATTAAGATGGATTTGCATGATCACTTTTCCCGCTGCTGATTTTTGTAGAAAATAAAAACAGTGGGGTTTTAATGAGTGTCACAAAGGAGGGGAAGAGGACTTGAGCTCTGAGAACTGGGTCATTATTGCCCATATCGGTGTCCAGCTTGTAGTTGTTGCTAGTGATATACATGGTTTCCAGGGTGTTTGCATGCTATGTGACTGTTAGGAAAGGAGAAGTGTTCATGGTGGCATCTCAGATTCTCCAAAGCTAGCTGAGATTTCATCAGAGCATTTCTGCCAACAAATTAGAAGTTTCCAGTTTGGACAGGGCCTTCAGGACAGAAAAGGATTTTTGCCCCAACTTGCCATTCTACCCCAGTCTCACCGAACACAAACCCTTATCCTTTATATCCTGCACATGCTCTGCTTCTCAGGAGGCAGACACATGAGGAAACAAAATGAACCCGTTTTGTCATTCAGCTGGGTGCTGATTTTCCTACTTCAACTCCCTTATTTAAAGTGGAATTGAAATATCTTGGTCTTAAACTACTGTCTCACTGTAGACAGAGAAACTGTGTGGTTATTTCATGGACTGCTGTAGCCCAGGGAAATCTACATCAAATTTAGCACTGAAATATCTGCTGCAGCTCTGAGCGTTTAGGAGATGATGGCTTTGAGTTTAGACCAGACTAACTGCTCCATATACTTAAGAAACAGTTAGATAGTGTGTGCTAGTCCAGCAGCAAAACCATGGGCTTGTGTTAGTCTTTAGCTTTTGGCCCTCTTGTTTCATTCCATTCTTCACAAATGCCTCCTGCAGCAAAACAACCAGTGATACTGGGCAGCAAAACATAATATCCACAGTTCTGTCATTTGAATACTTCTGCAAACATGTAGACATACAAGCAAGTAAACATAAGACAAGAGTATCAGCTGACTTACAGTCACTGTTTACATATACACTTTCAGCCTCTGGCAAACGCAAGGTAGTACAGGTGATGCCAGCTCATTCCTTTAAGTACTTTAAATGAAGTCCCAAGATCTGCCTAGTCTTCTTAGAAGAAAACGTTGTAAGTGCCAGCTGAAAACACAAAAAACAAGTGCACCTTGTTCTGTTGCTAGTTCTCAGAAGTATTAAATGCTAGATAAAATACCAAGTTTTAGGTACTCAGCATTTTGTGGCATCGCTAGTGTTGAATCAAGTACTTCAGCTGTTTATATCACGTGTGTGGTCAATTCATTACTTAAAAATAGGAACCATAAAATTCAAGGCACTAATACAACTGCCTATACTACAGTGAAGGGAGCGTCTTAATCCTGTAGCCACAAAGATGTCTCTAAGCCCGAGGTGCAGGGAAATACCTCTCTGCATGCAATACTCACCCATTTGATTTTTTTTTCCTGAGGTAAGAACCAAAGCCAGCCCTTTCTCACCATACTTGGTCAGGCAAAGAAGAGGTTCACTCAGACTGTGTTAACATGAGCAACTACTGCAGCGCAGTGGATCTGGATGGAGAAACAGCTGTTGCTGAAGCCCTCACAATAATGTTAAACATGTTTCAGGGATTTACTTTGGCCTGGATGGTGTCTGGCCCTGGGTGCTGAGTGCTCATTAGTGGCAGTAATGTGATGGGTAGGCTCCTGGGGCTCTGTGTACAGAGTAGTTTCATCTGAAAGAATCCAGATGGTGTACTTTGAGAGTTTCATGACGCGCACAGAAGTCTAGTGAGGATGATTGAGAGATTCACTTCAAGAGCACATCTCTGACCTCAACTATAAAGCTAAGGTGGGTGTAACCTCAACATCCAGGGGTGGTGAAGCCCTGGAAGAAGTTACCCAGAGAAGCTGTGGGTGCCCCATCCTGGGCTGTCTTCAAGGCCAGGCTGGATGAAGCTTTGAGCAATTTGGTCTAGTGGAGGGTGTCCCTGCCAATGGCAGGGGGTTTGGAACTAGATGATCTTTAAGGTCCCTTCCAACCCAAACCATTTTGTGATTCTGTGATTCTATCCCAGTGACTAGAGCAGCTGGGTTTGAGAAGTTCTTATTGGTTTAGGTGTACATTTAAAAAAAACCATACCACCCAGAACACATTTTCTAGCTTGTTAATTCATTAGAATTCAATTCACAGGTGCAGATTTTCCAGTTTCTTCCCAGTTCACCAGAGTTTCTTTTTCCCCAATGTTGCTATATAAAAGGCATTTGGTTAACAAATGGGCCTTTAACTCCCATGAATGTGTGATTGCCTTTTGATAAAAACAGGACATGCTACTCTGAAGTTCAGCTGAGGCCCAAGACTGTCCTTGTCGATAGTCATGTCTTGGAATTAATGTACATAGATTTTTGCATTGAGAACTTTTCCTTCTCATGATTCTTCAGTTTTCATTGTATAGGACTGTGCCAGAGATTGCTACCTTGTACACATTCCCTAAAATAGAACAAAAATACTATTTACGGTTGCACAGAGTATTTCATAAACCAGTCAGTGTATTTGTGAACACTAACTTTTCTGTCTTTGGTGGGGTTCAGATGGACAGGAGTAGCACTGTGTTTAAATGTGTTACAAGCACCCAAGCACCTCTGCAAGGACGCCTGAGCTAGACTACCTCCTGTTCTCTTATCAGAACCCTGTCTCGCTCACACAAGAATCAGTGTCAGCTCAAAGGCACTCCAGCAGTTACAGTATTTGTGCTTTAACTCTTAAAAGGATAGACTATAAAGTGCAATCCCCTATAAACTAAACCCCTCATAATTTGGCCTCTTTCTCTTATTCTTCCTTTGTTCCAGGCCTTTTATGGGTGTCTTACTGGAGGAGGTGGACAGGACCAAATTCTGGGAAAGCTCTTGGCTGGATAGAAGCAAGAAAACCTTAGTCACCAGATACACCTGTATCACTTAGAAGAAAACCTAGCCAAACCAGCAAGGTAGAAATGTAACCTGGAAGTACTTTATGCAAATCTGTGTAGGTTAGTTTGGGATTTTTTCCTCCCTTAAAAGGTTGTCACTTTCAAATATTCCCAAATATAAGTTATCTGTAAACAAAATACAATACTTTTTACATTTAACAACACCAGTTTTACCAGCTCTGTACTTTTCATTTACTTGAAAAGTCAGACATAATTTTAGTCCACCAGACATGTATTTTAATAATTTTTCTGACTTTTTTATTAGGAGGGAACAAAAGGAAGGGTGGGTACAAAGAACAACAGATTTAGTGAATTGAAATGTTTAATAGTGCAGTATCTGCCCATAATATTTTAAAGTATGTAATTTATTTTCCACTGTACTAATAAAATAATACTACATTAAAATGGATCAGATTAACTGTGAAAACATTTATATGACAGCATTTATGATTCTGCTTGAGAAGATTTCTTGTATACTTACTATTGTGGAACCTTTCTGTCAGGAAATTTGTAGCAAGGCCTGTCCCCATGAATGCATGATCATGTGTACAAAGACTGAAACACCCTGCTATGGTGGTGGATACAGGAAATTTTGACTGAAACAATTAATTGTCTTAGATGCTGGTTTCAGTTTCCTAAGGGCTGGTTTGAGAGTTCTTCACTTATATGTATGCAACATGGGAGTTACATATATAAATATGTAACTAAAGGAGGAGCTCTTGGCAATTTAGCACCCATCATGCTGTTTTGCAGACTGACACTGGATACGCTAGACATAAGCATATGTTAAAAAAATGTCAGTATGGAGTCCAAAGTGAAAATATGCAGCTCTTAATTTCTTGAGAAATCTCTGCACAGTGTAGAAAGGAAAGTCAAGCTCCAACCATGATCCTGATACTCTGTGAATAAGAACATGAAAATTTATGGAAAGGGTAAAATGTACTCTTTGTGGAGTACTCTGTGGCAGCATGACACATGAGGGAATATGTTCAAAACTTCCTAATAGATGGGTTAGCAAGAGTATGTTAATGGTGTTTTCTAGAGGAAGTATAGGTCTCAGCTTCAATTCCAAGACTTACCCACTGCAAAGGAAAGGGCGGTATATGACTTTCATTCTAAAACCTTTGCAGTTTATTTTTCCCGGGCTATTGGTTGAGACCCATTATTTTTCATGTTGAGAAAATGTAAATAATTTTTTTCCAAGTACTGATTCCATTCTGTCCCCTCCTTTTCACTGGCACAATCAAGCCTGTTCACAGACTGTCTGTGATACGCTGCCGCCTGTGATGTTAGTAGTTGGCACACTCGCTGCACTGTGGTGTCATGTCTTCAGAAGGTGTAAGTCTTTGTATGCTCAATGAAATTAAGAAGTATTATAAAGGGAATCATTATTTTACTCACCATATAATTAACACATTAAGTCTGTGATGTTATTGTGAAGACTAATATTTCCCTCTGAGACTCCAATTCTTATTCAGAAAAAATGCATTTCAATGTACCATAATGAGGAATTGAAAAATAGTAGCTGAAATGGCAGTGTTACAGGTACTACTTAGCTAGATGTTTCAAGGCACAGCTTGAACAAATGGAATTAGGAAGGAATTTTCTCCATATGTATAGAGGTATTCCAGTAAACACATTTCAGGGATCACTTCTTTCCTTGAAGCATCTGGGATTTAATATTAGGAGGATACAGGACTAGTGAGAGCATCCAGACACAACATGTGGTGACTGACAGTTAGAGTTTTCCATCAGATGTTCGTACATTATTGTAACATAGCTGGCTAGGTTTTATTAAAATTCATGAATGCCTTACAAGACAAACATGGAAGAATAAGGAGATGGGCTTTCCACCAGGAAGAACTTTAAATACAAATGAGATATAAACATTTCTGTTCTCTTCTTTCCTGTGTTTGGCCAGACACAGTGACATATCTTTCTTTCCATCCCTGACAGGTTTCATTGCAATAAGTGCCAACAACAATTATGCTGAGTTTGGCTGAATGCAAGCCGTGACTTTTTTCCCTCAGCTCTTCAGACTTTGACAACACTATCAGTTCATAACAGACCACCTGTTTGTTTTGTAGTGCCTGCCAAAACACATAAGTGTTAATGAGGAAAGGAGATGCTACTTAATATGTGTGTATATTTATATAATATGCATAAATGCATACACATTTAATGTATCCATTTCTTTCCACTGAGGCAGATAGAAGATAAACAACTTGATTGCAAGGTGATGGTGTTGTTTATTTTTTCCCTTTAGTCACCTCGCTGAGTTTATTTAGCATCAGGGTTCCAGTGTGGAGAGAGAGATGTGTTATAAACACTTTCATGCAAAAATTGCAATGGATTTCAGCATCTGTCCTGATTTCAATCTCACAGCACCATGATGTAGACAGTAGACATCGTGGAGATCCACAGATTGTATATCCTGAAGTCAGTGGAGCTGTGTTATTTACAGCAGATGTGTTATTTTCACCATGTACCAATTATATGCAAACAACCATGCACGTGGCATCTTCATGGAAATACAGTAGGGAACAGGTTCCTTTTCTCTCAAAACATTACAAGCAGTTCTAAAATTTCCAAATACCAGAAAATGGTGTGCACTGAGTGGGCCACACTCTTCCTTTTTTCTCTAGTTCTTCCACAGAGCATTGCTCCTGCTGAGGATCTAGCCTTCCAAGTGTTTCATACCTGACTTAAAAGGTAGGCAAAGAGAGTGAAGACAAAAATTTCCAGTAGCTTTTGTCCCAGCACAAAGTACCAAGTGTTGGATTTTCAGAGGTTCTGAGCAACTCTATCATCTCCCATCTGAATTCTTATTAGAGTTTAAAATTATGAAGACTGTCGATTCAAAGAAGTAAATGGAAAACAGAGGAAAATAACAGGAAATAGGAAAGAGAATAACAGGAAAGAGAAGGTAACTTACACTATAGCATTAGTTAAAACTAACGAACATATCCCAACACACTTCTTCCATTTGAAGTACAGTCACTCAACTGTTTAGAAATAGCTTTCTAGAGCCTAACAGTAAACACCAAAATCAAAACATTCAGAAATTGTGAATTTGGACTTTGGAAATTAGTGCCTGGTTATGCAATTCATGTTCAAATTGTCAAAGGGCATCTGTAAGTTTCAGGCAACATTGAAAATCAAATTTGAATTCCTCCAGCAATGCTGTCTCTTCTGCCATAATATCCCAGATATTGTATTCTGAAAAATCTCTGTGATTGATTTGGTTATGTTTTAATTAGATTTGAAAGAAACATCTGAGACACGTGTATGGAAAGTGGTAAAATTCTGAAAAGACTGAGTGTTCTTGGCCAGGTCATCGGAGCCCAGGAAAAGAACATCTGATCATCACATCATCCAACAACTATTCTGATTTGTTCAATGAATTTTGCCATAGAAGAAAAACAGATTTTTACTTTTTTAACTAAGGACTTTGGTCATACATGTCCTGAAGCTTCTCTCTACATATTATTATTTGTACACAGAAAATTGAAATTCTATTGTAAGCAGAGCTATGTATAGCCTTGAATAGTTGGCATTTACCAGTCTGCAGACCCTACCAGATAACCATTTCATGCATTAACAGCACACACATCTTTAAAGTATGTGGACTAAGCGTAATTTAAAAGGAGGTGAGACACCAGGTCACTTAGGATTTGTAGATGCTTTACCCCTTTAATTAAAATTTATTTATTTTATTGCTTGCATTTTTGCATTCTTTTAAAGACTTACATGCTCCTGTAGGATAAACTGCATGTTAAAACTAACTTTTAACATTTTTTAAAGTAAATTGGCATTTTTACTTCAGAATAGAGTCCAAATGGGATTATTAAGGAGTAGCTTTTCTGCAGCAGCTATTTCTGAATAACTCCCTATTAGACTGAACCTAAAACTAAGTTTGTAAAAAAGCCTAGAGATAGATACCCAAATTACCTCACTGAAATATCTAAACCAATACAGTTAAGTCCAGAGGCAAATAATGCAGGATGTTTATCCTGCTGAGAACAGTGGGACTACCCCAAGTGGTTCCATTCTGTACTGCAGTATGTAGTGCAGACATTCCCATGATGATCTTGGACTGATTTTTTATTGTAAATCAATGTCTCATCCTTAAAAACAGGTCTGTTGTGATGATAAGGTTTATTAGAGAGTGTGAGGCGTTTAGATGGTATCATGATGAGGTAATAGAACATGGATTATGCCTACGTGGAGCATTTGTTCATGCAGAAGCAGGAATTAGGAATGATTTCATCTAGATCAAACTAGTCAGACAAAGAACCAGCACAATGTATTTTTAAGAAGAAGCTGAGCTCTGACAGCTCAGATCTGGTAAAACTGCACAGATTAATGTAATACTCCTGAATATTTGGAAAGCTCACTTTCTTCATGCACTACCAATCTGTCACAGATTAAGGAGGTCAACAAGGAGAAACACCTGGCACCAGCTCACGGGAAGGTCTATGAAAAAAATTAAATATTTTCTAGTATAAATGCAAAAGCAACACCAGTCTCTGGTCTGAAGGCTAAATGGATGGAAAATGGAATAAACTGGTAATGAATCACAGCAAATCCTCTTCTAATACATATCACCTAATGTCCTCTGTAATGACTGACACAGTTTTCAAAGAAACACTAGATTAAAAGAGTGTGCCAAGACAGATACCAGGTTAAAAGTTATATGGACAAATCCTACCTTGAAGGTAAAGAAAACATGGAACTTGAAGAACTGTGTTGCTTTGTTGCTGGCAAGTGAGAAAATAAATAGAATCAAAACCTAATGCTAATCGTGTTAGAAAAAGTAAAGTACTAGTGGTATAACTTCTTAAAAAAAATTATTATGGTGAAGAAAATTACTAAAATATGGCAAAGGAAATCAGACTAGAAAATGTATTTCAGAAGCCATGTTTTATCCTTGGATGATGACTATTACAGAAAGGTCGAATTTATGCAGAATATAGGTGCTTTTGCAAATATTATTATATAACAGATTTTTTAAAGAAACATTTGTTTAGTCCTCTAAACTATAAAGATTTTGGCTGGAACACAGGGTGAATGTCACAAGATGCAAATAGTGATGCTATTTCTTTCTGGTAAAAAGTAATGGTGTACAAGTTTTACAACAGCTTTTATACTTACCATGGATCTCTAAAATATACCCTTGGCTCTAAAGACAGTGTTTTTAAAGATTTGGTATCTGCTGACATGCTAGCTTCCATGTCAGTTTACAAAGTACATACAGTAGTTCTCAAAAGACTGTTAACACATCTGTGTGCAGAAAATCAACATGATAGGTCTGTTTATGACAACTGGAGAAGGTTCCTGGAGGTACGGTTACTGGTGGTGTAACACCTGCCTTTGTTTTCTTCAGGGAAATACGTGGTAACAACCTGTGTCAGGTTTTCACACTGCATTATAATCTCAGTCTGACTTCTGGAAAGTTACTGATTAATCTCTAAGTGGTGTCTGTATCACACTTTTTTTCCCCACCACATAGCATTGTATTTTCAGTCAGTATTCAGTCCATTGACTGAAATGCCTGAAACGTGAATATTGTTAAAAATTTCAAGTAAAAATTGCCGGTGAATTTTCTATAGAAATAATTATGAGGAGAGGAGTAAAAAGGAGAAAGACTTGGAAAGTAATAATGCACCACATCCTGTTTAAAACTCTGAATATTGGTTTTAGCTTTTTCAACATATTATATGTTTGCTCTTCTAAGAAACATGATAGTGGATTTCAAAATGTCACATACTGCACAGTCTATATGATACAGTAATACTGTTAACAGCATCTGAAGTATCTCAGTAACAATTTATTGGACAAATTCCAAGACCATTAATTAATATTTACTGTCTCCAATGAAATGGCTTTGAAAATGCTGAGGAATGCAAATACAGTGTCTGAGAGCTATAGCATCCAAATAAACACATAGTGCCATAGAAGCTGTGCTCGAACCATGAATCAGGCAGCCACAGCCCCAAAGTCCTGTGTTTGGCATCCAGCCAGTGATGATGTGGCATATTCACATCCAGAGGGAGAGACAAAGACAAAGAAAACAAGAATATGAACAAAAAATTCACCGATCTGAAGTGAGAGCACGCAAACATTCACCTTTACTCCTGTGTTAATTGAGTGGTCAATAAAGTTAATTAGTTAACAGACTTTGCTTATCAAAAATTATGCAAACAACGGGGCAAATTATATTAAAATAACTACTGAAGCTTTTGCTTGTTTAAGAAAAATTAAAGAAAACAAAGCTTGGTTCCTTGCCCCATAACTCCTTAATGTATTTTCATGAAAGAGCAGAATTTTAAATTTAAAAGCAAATTATAGTCATTTATTTGTAAGTTGGGGGAATCAATAAGATAGATAAAATGGCTGTTTAAAGCTCTGTCCTTAAAACAGATTTTTCCTTGAATTAGTTAACACCAGCTATTCTGATCAAGAGCCCTTTCCCTGAGACTTGACTGTTTCATGCTGACTCTTCTTTCTAATCAGCAAAGTCAACCACTGGAAACAGTGAGGTTTGACATTACAGGGGAAAGGAATTAGTATCAAAATGCTTTTTGAAGGGGTTTCTGAAAATACAATTATTCCTTATTTTTCTTTCTTGTGATACAAGTAGTATCTTTTACCCTCAGTTTTTTTTCACAGTCTTACCAAGTTGGAGGGCAGCTTAAGGACCAAGACACTAAATTTGCTAGGATGCCTCCTTGTTAATAGTTCATGCTAATTCACAATTCCTATGCACAGTGGTAGATTTTACACAGGCCAGGGACTGTTCACAACGGTTTGGAAGGTAGATGTGATTAGTCATTATCAAAGTGAACTGTGCTTTTTCAGCTGGCTGTAGGTCTAGAAGAACAGAAACTGATGAACAGTAATTAATAATCCAGAAATAGTGTGAAATCCCATTTAATGTTAAAGGATTACGTATTTTCTTTATACAAGTATTTACTTCATCAGCCACCAGGAAAACATTTGAACACCTAAAAAATATTCATGATTGAAGCCACATGTTGGGTAGCTTGAGGGTTGACTGCTGCACACACAGTTGAAGCCTGCTAAAGTCCATAGCAGTGAGTCAAGGGACAAGACTCACCCGCCTCTTCAGACTTCACAGTCTCATGCTGTTGTTCCTTGCAACTTTGCTGTGCAAGACATGTTGCCACATTTTGCTAATACATTCCTGAGGCTTAATGTGCATCAGGGTCAAAATCACGCAGGAAGCCTGCGCCAGCGCCAGGTGTCCTGCTCTTTTAAGTTCTAGCCCAATGGTTTGGCTGTCCTTCCTTTCAGCGCATCTACAAAAAGCACACTAGTCTTCCTTCATGTTGCAGATTGACAGGGAGGGAATTAGCTGAGATATGTTAAAACACCATTTTTGCTGGCGATTGATGTTTTCCAGAAACGTGTTTATCATCCTTATATATCATTATAATATATAAAAAATAAAACCTCTATGTGCAGATGATGTTTAGTTGCCTGCCAGTCCATCTGTGGTCTACACATGGAGACAAGAGTGCTAAACAGAACAGACGTCATTGGAAATATGTGTCTCTAAACATACATATGTTACATGGGGTTTCATTAGATGGCTGTTTTAAAATCTTTGCATCTTTTCTAGTACCACTATATTGTACATTTCAATCTGGATCATGATGTCCTTGATTGCTTTTGTTCATAGTAACATCTTTACAAGCTTCATCTGCTGTTTAGTGTAGTAAAGTTCACTAAGAAACCTTTCTCACATCCTTTTGTCTGGGTTTATGAGGACAATAGCTATCAGACCTTTCACATCTAAGCCTGCAAGGGGCACAGGGAAGGCCAGCGTATCCCTGCTCTCATCTCTTTGCAGGGATCATTAGGGCTACATTTGCAGTAAGGAGTAATAATAAATACATTTAATAAATGCAGTATACTGCATTTTATGTGGATTATGGGAAGTAAAGCTGGCATCTTATTTTAGGTACAATCATCCTGCTTTCAAGCAGTTTCAGAACAGTTTGGATATTCACAATAAACATAAACATGAGTTTTGGATTTGAGAAAAATCAAATACATCCCTAGCATATTCTGAGACCACAAGGTTTTGCACTAAGGTGGTACCTGCATTAAAGGATACCTTCTGTATTTTACATCAAAATAACTATCCTGAGGGACATGACAAGGAAAAATTATCTCTTTCTAATCCCTTTATTTAGAAGATAAAGCTCTGCTGATTTGTTACATGGTTTTGTATAAGAAAAAATCTTTTGGGAAATGACATAAGAGTTGAGAGAGACTGGCCAAAGTGAGAAGAAAAAGATTTGTTTTATGAGAAGCCACTTGTGCAAGAAAAAATTTAGCAGACAGTTTACTTTGATTTTTTGTTTAATAATGAGCTATGAGCTTCCAATTAGAATAATAATACTACACTCAATATCTTTTTCAATGACATCTGAGAGAAGAGGAATGAAGGTCAACTAATATTATATTAAGGCCTCTCTTACTGTGTACAGACATTTATTTGTTATTTTTGCTTAGAAGACCACTTGTCAGGTAACGTTGAAACACAGAACAAAAGAAAACCTCTGCCCCATGGAATTTAGTTTTGAGTGTAAAGGGGCAGAAGGAGGCACACAATGTGTCAATTCGACACAATTCGCTTTTCCTTTGTGATCTTAGGATATAAGACCATTCCAAGCCTTTTAATTTCAAATTTTATAATGCATGTATCTAAAAACCAATAGTCTTCTATCTAAAGAGAATCTTCAGCCAGCTGTTTATGCCTTATAGCTGGTAAGACAACACTCATTCTAAACCATGCTATTAAAAACCAAAGAATCGAAGAATCACAGAATGGTTTGGGGTGGAAGGGACCTTAAAGATCATCTAGTTCCAACCCCCCTGCCATGGGCAGGGACACCCTCCACTAGACCAGGTTGCTCAAAGCCTCATCCAGCCTGACCTTGAACATTTCCAGGGATGAGGCATCCACAACTTCTCTGGGCAACCTGTTCCAGTGTTTTATCACTCTCTCTATGAAGAATTTCTTCCTGATACCTAATCTAAATCTTCTCACTTTCAATTTACACCCATTACCCTTTGTCCTGTCTAAAATAAACTACCCAAGGCCAATAGGGTATATAATCTAGGGTTTCAGTAATATGTTTTAGATCTAAAATAACTTTTAATTTGTGCAGCCACATAGTGGTACGTGAAAAGGGGTGAAATAGCTACAACACACTTAGAAGAATGTCAGGCCCAAATAGGGATGTTTTAAGTAATGGGTAATGAATTCTGTCATAGTGAGCACAGGGAGTTTTGATTAGAAAATGGTTTGTAATCACATCTACACAAAGGGGCAGGTTGGTACAGCTCCAAAACATGGTCCTGAGAGCATAGGCTCTGACCTTGAAAACACACACATGGATGGGACCTGATATGACCCCTTTTACATCTACAGAAGCATTTCCAGTTTTTTGAATAGGATTTTTATGAGACCATTTAGAAGTTATATTCATTTCAGTAGGGCTACCCACAAGCATGGAATCACATGCCTATGCATTTACGACATCACTTTTGTCTTAAAATGTACTTTTCATATTTGCTTTCATATTTGAAAGTTTCTTCGATGCGACTTTCAGAGGAACTTTATGTATAAAACCACCACTGCATCAGTCAGATAATGGTTTGAGGGATTTTTTAGCTTATTCAGTATCTTTAATATAATTGGACTAGTATATTATTCAAGAGTTATAACCTTACTATTTCTGGCATTCTAACTGGAATATAACAGATTCTTTCAATAAAATGTTACTGTATGAAGTAGTGGATAGGGCTCAGGTTTGGTTTTGAGAGAATTATGTCTACCACAAGCCACTAAAAACCTTGAACAAGTCATTTTTCCTTTTGAACTTAAACGCACCTACCTGACAGTGTGAGAAGTCACACCAAAACACTGTAAAGCATGAGACCTATGACACAAAGTACTATGTATTTAGATTAAAAATTTAATTATTTCGATACAGTTCTGTAGACTAATTTTTAATTATTCTTGACACACACTTTCCAACAGACAGTACTCTGTAGGCTACCCTGTACATCTACTTTTTATAAAACCTCTTTAAAAAGCCTTTTTTTACTCTCTGCAGATAAGAAGAGGGGTCATTTTATATGTTTATTTTTAAGTTGTCTAAGTCAGAGAAGTAATTTGACTGTTGTCTAATTCAGAGAAGTAATTTGACTGTTCATGATATTTTTCAAGTAATTGTTCCTTGAAGTTCAGGACTTCTTAACAGAATATTTCTTTTAGGAAAGCTCAGTAGAATGACTGAAGAAGCCTCCAAAAAGACGTTCTTGTGCCAAAAAGCTGAGTTTATTTCTAAAGTGTATACGAGTATTCACACTCTAAGGTAGAATAAATAGCAATTCAGGATAGCTACAGCTTCTTACCAGACACCCAAATGTCCTTTAGATTAACATTTGTCAAATTCAGTTAAAACAATAATGATTTAAACAATCATATAATTATGCAAATCTCTATTATACCAAAATAGCCACTAAAAGATGCATTCAAAATAGAATTAGAATTTAAGTTTTGTTTGGCATCTTGGAAGCTTCTGTCTGCCTTTTTCCTGTTGATTACATACAACTTGATTTGATTGTATAAAATTTGTTTATTAAAATGTTTCTGACTCCTCAATAATACCAAAGTATGAGGCCAAGTCTCAAGTAAACATTTCTGATATATTTTAGAGGGTGAGAAAGGAATTTACTTCACCTGACTTTAGACATCCAGGCTTTGATTAATTTAACCACAGAGACAGCAGTGACCCTCCGATATGCCCCAGGAATTCCAGCAAGTTCACTTGAGTCTTCCAGATAAGACGTTGGACACACAGGGCACTCAAACCCTTCTGGAGACTATGGTATGGGATTCAGCTCACAGATTAAGGTACTTAAATGTACATATCTACTTTATAGACATTATAGTGTCATTCTAGTATAGACTTTCTTTGTAGCCAATAGAAAAGCATGAAATTGATACGGTTATTGAAACCCAGAGAACTATTAGTTGATTTAAACATCAGCTGACCAAATGTATGTTTACTATAGAGTACTTTGAATACCTCTGTGGATGCCACTGTATGAACTAAAATCCATTGACTATATATGAGTTTAGATACCATTTCCAAGACAGAGTTGTCTAGTTCTGAGATTCTTTAGGGTACCCTGTCTGGCCTATGGTTGTCACTACAGAACATCATGAGTGACCTCTAGGTCCTTTGTCATGAACATCTCAAAAACCTTTGGGCATCTCAGTGTATACTTCCAAGATTACATTTAGGCAATGGAAGCAAACCCCAACGTGCCTGCACTGTCTAACACCACAAGCACATAACACTGTGTCTGAACATCCTTTCCTGAGATTTTATAGGATTCCTCTGAACCTGGGGTGATGAAAGGTAATTGCTTAACAGGGAATGGACAGTCAAAATTAATAGTAGCTTTGAAACTATCTACACATACACACATGCAAACTTCTGGCTTCACAACCGAAAAAATCAGCAGTTAGGCATTTAGTAGATCATAAACGTAAGACATCATGGGTGCCACAACACTTAGACATGTGGTTCCGTCAGCAATATTATGTCTGCATAAATTTTTAACACTTTTTTTTTAAACTGATGTAATGGTTGCAATGCTAGTGTCCAGTAATAATCATATAATTGCAGTACTCCATCCATCTCACTGAAGCATAGTGGAAAGTAGTCCAAGATTTTCTAAGGACAAATTGGTTTAGCACAGGATAATTGTACATCATAAGGAGAATTTATGTCACTATATGAAGTAGTGATGTTTAGGGGATTGTAGACAAAACCTCTGAATTCCATGTGATATCACTTTTCCTCATTCACTTCTCATCCATTCCGCAGCAATGAACTGGACACAAGTACAGAAGCCCTCGGAATCTCCCTTTCCTTATGTATAATCGTGGCACGGGGGCTTTATCTTGGATAAGTTTCTTTTTTAAATAAATGAGGCAGAAAGAACTTCAGGATAGGTGGAAGAAATCCTTGCCTTGCATTTGGCTGACCAACAACTGGAGAAACTAAAGAAGTATACATGCACTCAGAAAATTCTTGATGAAGAAACTTATTTGATTATTTAGCAACAGTGCAGATTACTTATTGTCTTTATGTCAGCAAAAATGTAAATTAATTCACTAAAATAAAATGCATTACCTGGGCATTAGATAGTAGACTATGTGTTGCTAAACTGCAGCACATAGTCTACTATATATATCATTAATTGATTGATGTCAAGTTTGACAAAGTTGTAAGTTTTCTAACAAATGTGCTTCCTTTTACAAATATTTCATATTTGTTCTTACGAGTAACTTGTTCTACCATAAAAAAAAAAAATTCCCCACGTTTTCCCAGTACAGATGTATGCAAATGATTTCTGCTGAATGTGTGTTCAGTCTTATTTTCAAAATTGTTTCACCCCAGTGCCTGTCAGGATGCAAATTTTGTTCTCAATGGCATTACTCAGAACTATGCTGGTGAGAGCTGTATTTGCTCATTAATTTAGGGCTCATTAGCCAAGACTAAATGGACAAGGATTAGAACAGATTATGGTCAATGTCCAATGTAGCTTAATAGTTTGTTTATTATGTAAATATAATTGTATTCTGATATAATCTGATATTGTGCTACTGATATAACCTGAAATTTGAAGTATCTGCTAGGAACATTAGATAAAATTAACCCAGAAGCAGCTTGGCCTTGAATGTGGTGTACTTGTCTGTTTTAAACCGTGGTAATGCATAACACACAGTATGCATAGTATGTAACATACGTAAGTTCTAGTCTGTATTTTGAAATAAGATAATCATGCAGCCTTAATTGGAATATGTCTATTTGGTTAACAAGAACATACTTCAATAGTTTTTTTATTACTGAAAAAATGTATCTACCAATGCTTTATGAACAGATTATAATATTCTCAATATATTTCTATGACATTATTTTTAGGTGTATTCAGAAAATAACTAAAGCTATAATTTTGTAAAAAGCTAAATCAAAAAACTTCCGAACGTAAACAACTACCAATTCATCTCCTCTGTGTCCGACAGCTTCCTCAGTCACAGATGCAGATATTTTTAAAAAAGGGACAGAAGTTTTATTCACATAATCAACTAAATTGAGCCAGCCTCAAGCATATAATTATAAAGATAATTGGGATGAGGCTCATTGTTGGGCAACAATGTTGTCTTAATGCACTCCTAAACGATATCCCTCCCTGTCCTTCCCCACCTTCTGTTGGTAGTTACTTGTTCCTGCTTGTGTAGCCAAGTTTGTCACTCCCTGGGCTTTGTCAGCTTGGTTTCTGAGTAAAGAGCAGGATGGAGACATTGCAGTACATCCCGGACAGATGAAAAATATATTAAAAGTTTGTCCTTGAAAAGTAGGAACCATAAAGAGAGCAGGACAGCCAGTGAAGTGTTGGAGCAACATGCAGAGTGAAAAAGTGGGGAAAGTCCATTTCCAAGATAAAATCTACAGAGCATGGGTTGAAATTTGCAAAGATTAAAGGCCTGATCAAAACCTTTCAGAAATAATTTGAAAAAAATTGTCTTGTTCCTTCTGATTTCTGGAAGAGCTTGGAGGAAAGAATGTCCCACTTACTGTATGACAGTGATTTAACATTGAAGAGTTTACCTTGATGTTCCCTCTCAACTCTATGCCTGAGAGACATGTAGGAAAAATTTTAATCCAGGCCTTCCACAATCCTCATTTTTACTTCAAGCATCTGATATCCTTTCTTAAAACATGAAAATAGGATCATTTGTTGCCTTATTTAAACAAAAAACTTCCTCAGAAGCATAAATAGGGAATAAGGAAATGTCTCTTGGCAAACATACTTGTATTAGTTCTTTGCAGGAAACATTTAATCTCTTGCTCTTAGCAATTAAATGAAAAACTACTCCTTTCCTTCAAAGTCATCTGTCTCTGCCTCATACCAGCACAGTTGCATGATTTCACTGGAAGCAGTCTGAACATTGTTAAGGCTGTACACAAGGATTCCTTCCAGGAGTAGGTCCCTTAGCAGTTTTAAATTGTTCCCTGTGTGTGCCAGAAGTACTGTGGGCAAGATAGGAGCGCAGAATATGAACTGAGACAGTCTGAAAACAAGAGAAAAAATGGTTTACGTGCATACAGCTGGTTTACAGAGTGTTTGGTATTATGAATTATTAAGGGAGAAAAACCCTTCAAACTTTCCCTTCTGGAGTATTCCCAGTGTGAGGAATTATAATATTACTTTTGCTTTTAAACACACTCATAGGTACAGGCCTCATATAAGTGATGATGACTAATAACCACAATATTTCTCTGTGTGTGATTGCTCTTCTGCAATATACTGAAAAATCCTAAGCTAGTGCATAGTTTGAATGCTGGAGCTATGAAATGTTGGAGTGATATTGCTGAAGTAGCCTCAGTAGGTTTTTAACTGTTCTGCAGAATTGTCTGGAATGCAAAAACAAAAACTTGTTTCCTTTAATGGCCTCAAGTGCCCTCTGGCAACCTCCTTACTATCAGAGAGTAGTTTAATGGTGTTGAGATAGATCTGACATCAGTATCTTTCAAATAGCATACTGAATTACACACAATTATTTTGAAAGTTATAATAAGTAAATATAGTTTTGCTTTCTAAGTTATGTAATAAACTATTGTTAGTATTCGGAACTTTTCACACACACCTTGCACCAGCCATTTTATGTGATGTAAAATAGAAGAGAAGCCAGACCTGGGTTTTTAGATTTACAGATTTTTTATTTCCACTGAATATGAAGTTTTGAATGGAAAATCAACAGGTATTGGTAACAACTGGGGAAAATAATATCTTAAGTACTTTCAGTATTGTCGTAGCACTTACAATATGAATACACAACATGCCACAAACCTGTGGCTACATAATTTCCTGTTCTGACAGTACATAAAGTCTAATTTGGAATACAGCTTTATTCTCAAACCAATAAATGTATAACATTGGGAAGGGGTACCTGGTGCAATCAGACTGAAAAAAGGGTGGATTGTCTGCAGTCTGGCAGTGTTGACTACAAACTGCTAGCTGCTTTGTCCTCGTTTGTCTTACATCATGCAACCTCCATTAGACAGAATCAAAGAGCTGCAAAATTAAATAGGAACCTACTTGTCAAACCTTCCTCCATTTCCAGAGGATGACACAGTTCAACGTTTGGTTTGGTTTGTCATGAGTGGATTTTAATTGCTGCTTTAGTCACTTTTCTCAATATATAACTTATCACAATGCCTCTAATGCTTTTATGATAGACATCATGATTGCTGGAGATATCTTCAGAAGAAGTAATTCCAGAGCTGGAAGCATTCCAGAGCTTGTATTGTTTTGCTATGAGAATAGCTATAAAAAGTGTTATCTGCTGGAAACATTTCCTTCTCTGTTTGAACTTTAAAATAGTTATCTGACTAGCTTGCTGTAAATTGCAAAGGCAAATGCGATGCTACGTGCATAGCACTCTGATGTTTAGTGGTCATTACAATTACAAATGCACACAGTGCTGGCTCCTGACCCTACTGCATATCTGAGGAATGGTTACTTGCTATTCTGCTTTGCTGATATCCTACACCGGTATGAATCCTGGCTGACATATATGAGGAGAGGCTTAAATTATCAGGCTTGTGGTTCCCAAACATCTGTCTTTCCATGAAAATTCCTTACTGTTACAAATAAATGAAGCAGTTTGCTTGTTGAATTTGCCTCATCAGTAGGAATCCTATCAGTTGGTATTGCCTCACACTAAGCTTGTAAATAACTCTTAAAGAGCTTAGAAAGAGTGAATGATCTGGCTAAGGGATATGTAGCTGGCTTAGCTACATATTTTGTGACCTAATTCTCAGTGTGGCCCTGACCTTTTGCAGGAAGGTTTAAATGTCCTTCACATTCCAGCTGTTTCATCTTACTAACTGCCAAAGTGCTGACATGTTTTTTTACTTACTGTTTATGCTTGCACACATGGAAGTCGTGTTGTTGAAGAGGGTTAACAGAATGCCTGTCCTTTGCTTTGTTATATATGCCTGTTCAGGAGGAATTTCCCTGATGGGATCACCAAACACTTTACTGGGAAGGCTCTACAGGACATCAGACAGTTTTCAACCATATTGACTTTTGGATTATTGAGTCCATATGCTTCCAAGAAGCTGGTTTTCCTTCAGGTGGCAAGGAATCACTAAAGAGAATAATACACCTATAGATCCCAACCAAGCATCTTGAAGCAACTGCTTCATAAGTGCCTGTCATGTCCTTACTGTATCTAGACAGCAGCCATGCATCTGTCCTTTTTCTCTATGCAGAGAAACTTTAATAGTAAATCAATTCATACTCCTATAGCTCATCTCGTTCTTTCTCCTTCACTACCCCCAGCTTGTGTAAACTAAAAAGACATAATCCTCTAAAGACTTTGCAGCCTTATGCAATGTGAGTGATTTGGATGTCAGAAACAGAAGATTACAATAATCTGAGAGTGAACAAGCAGAAAAACATATTGACAAGTCATCTTGACATGGCTATTTATGTCAACACGAGTTGGGACATGGGAATGGAAAAAAGTGTTTAACAAGGGCAGAATTTACATTTAGAAGTAGTTCTGTGAAAATTTCCTTGACCAAAATACAAAATTAAACATTAAAAGAACAAAAAAAGAAAAATAATATTAAGAGAGAAACATTCAAGTGTTGAGAAAAGTGGAGGATTAAGATTGAAATCTTAATGCCTTTCCTGGTACATTAAAGAACTGTTTTTAACAGTTTTCAATTATATGATCACATAAATTTTTCCCCTCCTGGGGACTCTGCCTCAATAAGTGCAAAGGATAGATTGTTTTTTTCTAAATGAGAAACTATTTCATATTTTGTTTCATTGTTCAGCGGGTGGCCCAATATCCTACTTCATGCACATTATTCAAACATTGCTCCAAAGGCAGAATATTAATTTTCACATAGTTTTCAATCATATTTATCACTATCATATATGAATATTTCACAAATTGAGGAATTAATCTTGGAAATAATTCAACAAAGGCAGGGGAATGATGTTATTTATTGCATAAATTCATTGGTCTGCATATCACAAGGTTAAATAAGGGTCAAACAATTTCACAAATTTATGGTGCCTCATTAAACAGTGTAGGGTTTATTTTTTTCAGATAAATTAACATTGTTAAACACTCAGAATGTTAACATACGGCTCAACGTAATTCAGTCCGGAAGTGTTAATGCTCAGTATTTCTACAAATATGGCACAGGGATATACGGTGGGTACCTGAAAAATGGAAAGTATCAAATTAGTCAGTGTCTGTTAGAGCCTTGTATCACATCAGATTTGTTGGAGACTTGGAGTTCCCAGGATTCTCCTAATTTAATTGAAGATGCTGCCAGACCTTCCACTCATATTGTGTTTTATTTAAGAAACAGTAGACAAAGCCGTTTCTTCAATGCACAAAGTTGCAGGTCCTTTCGCTGCTCACTCTTCAACTCTGATGCACCTTCATAGCCATCTTGAACAGCAAATAAGGCCAAAAAATAATGACTATGATATAATTAAAGATTGTCAACATGTGCAATCACACACAAGAGATTAATTCAGATTGCTCAGTAAAACATAATTTTGGTGTTTCTTAATCTTTGTTTACAATCCTTTGAAATAGCATAATTATATTTGGATATGTTTTGAAATAGCTCTCTAATATTGCAGGTTAGAAAAAAACATAAACATTGCCCAAGGCAGTTTCTAGCCAACAAAATTCTCCTTGATGACAAAATCTCAATGGTCACTTTCATCCTTTGTATGGCCAAAATCATTAAATTAGTGAATCTGACTGACAGCATATGAACTAATCTCTGATGGCAATAGTGAGTGGTCATTCTCTGTAATAATGTCTGCTAGAAACAGAAGGTTCAGCAGAAACTTTCCTCTTGGCTTCCATTCCTTGTCACGGACATCTTGAGTTTGGCCCCACTGTCCTGTCCTTCCCAGTCTATTCTATTCTGAGATCTAATTTTCCCTTCTTTCTTCAGTCTTACTATCCTTTGCAGCCACAAAACCTCATGGAGTGTGAACTCCTCAAAGAGAAAAAATTCTAGGAGCTCTAAAATTTCAATTAGGTTGCCCACATGATAATTCAGAAAAACAGTATTTGACATGTTTTCCATTTTCCCTTGTATCATATAGTACCAGTCATGTGTTGGTATCTTTATTCACCTTGCCTGCAAAAGGAGTTTTTAAAACTTTGTATGTTCCCTAGTTTTCTTTTGTTTACTCTAGAGTTAATGTTCCTCTCTTCATCCTGTTGCTGTCATATAGACAGCATTTACACTGCTTGGATGATAAATCAGATTGCAGTTCTCATCGCATTTTTCTTGGCTTACTAATTGCTGAATGTGTTGAAGAATTCAATACCAGCTTTTATCTTCTATGGTTTACAAAGTTAGTGCAGAATGAAACGAGGCGTTTCACAGACTATGAAACCTCCATGGCCATTCAGATTTCACATTGGCGCATTCTGTAGAAGAACTATATTTTTATTAATCAGAAAGGCTATCTTCAAAGGAAAATAATTCCCTCAGAGAAGATATATATTCTGTACAAAGAAGATAAGAGGTATATTTTTAACCTGACATATAAATAGTCTCCCTCCCTTATGCTTCCACCTTCTTTCCCTACTTGCTGAATAGCACACCCTTGTTCTATCTTGTCAGATGAAGCTATTGAAAGAAGACTAGATTTGAACTTCTAAGCCCATGATGGGACGTGTTTTGTTTCTGGTCTCTTAAGTTTTTCCTCTGCTCTTTCATTATTTGTGAAGAGAACAGAAGCAAGATCTGACACGTCAGAAAAAGGGAAGATGTGACTCAAGACCTTGCTAATGCTGACTGAGCCAAATTTTGAACTTCCAGGAAGCTCTGAAAATTCCTGGAACCTTTTATGAGGGAGTTCCCCTGATTTTCAAAGACTGTTCTTTCTTGTTATAAGCAACATCAGAAGTGAAAAGTTATGAAACTACTCTGGATAGTGTCTCAATATTTTCGATCACAGCAGAAGCAGGAAATTCCTCCAGACATCTCATCAAAGAGGAACAGATAAATATCAAGGCTCACTGAATCATTTGAAGTCCATCCAATACTACTTTAAATTAAAGATTTTCTTCTATTACTACTTAAAGACAAGAGATGTCTGTAAAGAGGACAGGGAATCAACTGCCTGAGTTCTAATCTCATCTCTGTCATGTAATGTTGAGAAAGCTTTTCTGCAGCATAAAGGTAACATGTGCATCACAGTATTGTTATCTAGAGTTGAGTACCTACAGTTGGCATGCTGTTTCCCCATCTTTTTTACCCACACTGGAAAACAAAGTACGTTACATTCGTTTGCTGCTTTACTGTATAATGTAATGTTATTTCTAAAGCATCAAATGTAATTTCATTATGCTTCTTTTCTCCTGCATCAGACCTACAATGATTAAGACACTGATTTATTTGATCCCCTACATATTTTGGTTCAGGGAATTCTGAACAGAATTAAGGATATACTAGTCTTGAACCTACAATACATCTGACTAGTGATATCTGTTTCTAAACATTAAAATCATAAATGTGTTTCTGTACAGAAGAATGCAATGTATATACAGTCCATGAATTCATCCTGATTTTCTGAATTAATTTATGCCTTTAGCAGAGAGGCAGACATGCTCCCGCAAAAGGGTGGTGATGTGGGACTGGGAATAGTTGCTGCATAACTGTGACTGTGTGATGTTTTAACATCAATGCCACAAACCCTGAGCCAGATATATTCAAGGTCTTGCCTGTGGCTTGATGACACATACCCTTTTCACAACAATCAGTGGATTTGTGGTAACAATCAAAAGGCATTTAAAATGCTTGGAATGTGGTTTAGAAACCCGCCTTGGCATCCTGCTTTTCATGTCTTAGCATAAATGCCTCAACTGTTTTGTATTGTTCTGCAACTGCTGGTTTATTTTGAAAGAAAGAGCGTGGCCTGCAGTATTTGCATTGAACAATACTTGAAACAAGATGTTAGAGTATTTTTTGATTATGCCAGTGAAATATTTTGCATGAATAATGCCAACAGCTGGGTCAGACCTTTTGGTTTCGAGTAAAAGTTGATTCTAGACTTGCAAACTGAGAAGTTCTTTTTTTGGAGAGTTTCTGATAAACTGCCTTCTTGGAAATATATTACAGAACAGGAATGTCTTTTCAATTTTTGTTGCAGTTGTACCACATATTTTATATATTTTTGATTATTTGCCCTTATGACTGCATTTTGACAGTTTACATAATTAATTGCCTCACAGCTGATGAGGCGGCAGAGAACTACTTTCAATAAAATCAAGAAAAGAACGATGTTAATGTGAAACACATTTAGGAACAAATTACTTCATTTTGGTGGGACAAGACAGAAACATTATTATAGACATAGATAGACAAAGTATTATTCAGTATGTTTAAAAGTTTGATAAATTGACCGATAGATCAGTAAATTGACATCAATAGACAGAAGGATGGAAAATGCTTCTGTTAGTAGTTTGCCCAATTTTAAAATTCAGGTATACTAAATTTTAGCATTGAAGAAGCAGACATTAAGATTTCTTCCCTCTGGTCTGCACTTTATATGGTAATTAGTGATTAAGAATAATTTTCTAGATCCTAGTAAGAAAGAAATCAGTATAAGAATTGGTGATCCATACTAAGATGAGGGATGAACTTGCTTAATATCAGAGGGAAGCGAAGTTTGGTTAAGCAGCTAAACTTTATCTAAACCTTTAGTGGATAATTTGTCCTCTACCACGAAAACAGTCAGGCAGTTTTCATGTCTGAATATTAAAATTCTATATACAGAGTGGAATCATGAGCTTT
Organism: Rhynochetos jubatus; assembly: GCA_027574665.1. Classification (NCBI taxonomy): domain Eukaryota; kingdom Metazoa; phylum Chordata; class Aves; order Eurypygiformes; family Rhynochetidae; genus Rhynochetos; species Rhynochetos jubatus. The sequence continues at coordinate 20,471,370 of CM050652.1, forward strand.
TATGAATTTATTAGTACATGAAACTCATCCTCTTTTGAATCAGAGGACCAGTGTTGGGAGAACCACCATCACTGCTCTTTATCACTGATCGTGCCACTCGGCTTGGCTTTTGAATAATGGTGAGTCAGCCTGGGGACAACCATAGAAGTTCCTGCCACCTAGTGCAAATCTGCCTCTCTTGCAGGGGAAAGTCTTGCTGCTCATGTAACAAATATTTAACCTAGCATAAGGAAATTCAAAACAAATACCTGTTCAGCTTACTACACCAAGCTTTGAAAGATGAAGTTCAGCTCTTACCCTGTGTTCAGTTAGCCCCTGTAGTAAAGGGGAGAGCTTCTGATGGGAAGGTAAACAGCTGTGACTGGGTCCAATTGTAGCTGTTCCAGGAATCCTGTCTGTGCTTTAGATACCCCCCAACACTCCCCACTCCCAAATTGTCACTGATTTTATTTGTTTAGTTGTCGTGATCAGATCAGTAAAGGAGTTATATGACACCAATCCATATGTCATTCTTGGCTTCTCAGTAAAAACCTGTGTCAGAATTATTAATATTAACATTATTATTACTAATCTGGGAATGTCTTTTTATATACTAGCAAGATTATGCACTGACCGCATCTCTTCCGAAGTCTGTAGGGTGGCTGGAACACATCTCAAGAACTTCAGCAAAACCAAAGTCTAATTTCTATGGTCTGTTCTGCTATTCTTTAAAATGTAAGAACATGCCTACTTTTTACTTCAACACTTCATTCATTTTACACAGGAAATAAACCTGCCCAGTTTTTCACAGTAGACACCATCTCAAACCATTTTGATTCAGTAATTCATTAATTTGTTTTGTTCTGTGCTCAGATCATGAGATCTTGGTTCACTTTGGGCGGCAGTAGAACCAGTAACTTTAAGATTCCCTGTTTTCATTACATTTACATTTGTTTTCCTTTAGGCTGAAAATTTCTTTCTTAAGTACCTTAGTCTTTTTGCCTGTTGACACAATGGCTGTGATTCTGTGCAGAAGACCATATTTGAATGACGAACCGTTAGACCTATTTTTGAGACTGCAAATAGTATTGACTGTGATTTGACCTAAATAATTTATTTCAAATATCCCCTCAAATTTTAAAAGTTATTATGACCCCTTTCCATGAAGAGCATGACCTTGAATAGTAACAACTGAGAAAAATATCACCAAAGCCTGTTTGCTTTTTTGAAATTGTATCAGAAATATAGACGATTCAAAAAACACATTATCATGGCATTGCTACACCCATTGCTTCAGCACCCTTGGAATCGGCATAGAAAAACAAGAAAGTTCTATCTACCTTTCTCCCTTCTTCTTAGCTATCTCTATTTAAGACCTTTTGGGGGCATCAGCTTGGCTCCAAGCACTTCTCAAGGTCATTATTGCACATAGTGGCAGGTAACAATATCTGTAAAAATCATACACTGATGGAAAATCCCATATGGACTAAATGAAATGTCTTCATCAGTGAAACCATTAATATGAAAGTTACCAGGAAATTACAGACTGAAAGAAATTGTAGATTGAAGATATAACAAATATGAAGTGCAATATTGTGATGTGTAAGCTGGAAATAAAATCAGGAACATTTTTAACTATCTGAATTAGATAGAAATGTGGGGAAAACAAATTACAAGAGAAGTGTAGAAAAAAGGGGGAGACAAAAAAAAGTCTCTTTTTCCTTTTGATCACCTGATAGATAATGACAAATGCTTTTATTTCAAGGATAACAATCTATAATTTGTTGATGAATAACTGGGGATGGTTGTTCTTGTCAATTAAGAACTTTATCTGAGAATATTATGATTGTCTCATAATCAATTCAAAACTGGCTCTTCCATTGCACAGAAATGAAATTAATTAGAATGTCTCTTATTCCTCTGCCATTTTGATCGTGTTTTGTGTGGTATCTTCAGAGCACTAGCTTCAATGTGTCACTGTGAATAGTACCAGACCAAGACAACCACACACCTAAGCTGACTAAAAACTAGAACGCCCTTTCTGTAATTTCTGACACTGGGCTTTTCCAGGGAAATCACCAGTGCTGGTGGCTGCTTAGTAAGTCTGTTTGTGCCAAAGCTTTTCTGTTTTCCTGTTCTCAGGCCAGCTTGGAATATTTTACCATAAATACAGTGAAAAACTGTAATTATTAATAATTGATCTTCCACATATGAGACTTGTTGCCTGAAAATACCTTATTTTTTAAACAACATTGCATTCATTTTTATAGAAATAAATATCACTCAGGATGACAAGATCATTGAAGTTGTGTATTAATTCAGTTTTTATCTGACTAACTAAAACACACCATTATTTCAGCAAAACATTGCAAGAAGCTTGATCCAGCCACTACAGCAGTTCATAAGAGTTGGAACAAGACTGCCTCTTCTGAAAATCATACCCTTCTTTTGTCTTTAATTTATAGGTCATATTTCTTGACATAATTTAAATTGTTAATTGACAAAGTTTTCCTTGAAAATATAGAACTCTTTTGTGGAGGACTAGAAAACCCATGAGAATGGTTTTTATTAAAGCTTTAAGTAGCACTTTCCTGGGAATGGTTTGATAGGGAATGACAGTTCAAAGTCTGTTACCCCAGTATAAGAGTTAGATCCTCTTGGTATTTCCCTCCAAAATGCTGGGAAAAAAACCAAAAAACAAAAACCCAGAAAAAAATCTAATATTCCAAGAGGCAGTGAGAACTATCACTTTGACTTGATATTATGCGAAGAAGTACAATAGTACACTTGATATAAAATCCTTGTTAGTCTTAAACTGTGATTAATAGCAAGCCACATAATGGTTGATGTGGCTTCCTTTCCTGCCTCATCTTTGTTAAGCAGAGACATGCTGTCTGCTCCTACCGGAAATGAGTCATTTAACAAGATCACTCTTGTTTACTGTCCCCTGCCAAGGATTTAGTTAGGTTTCAGATAATTACTTATATTAATTTTATGTAGGTATTCTGGAGTCATAACTGCATCACACAGTGACAACAACTCAAAGCGTATCAAGCTGCTGGACTAAGTTCAGATATGGAGAGACTTACCCCAACAGAAGCTGCAAGCATACTGCTTGGTTCACTAGTCTGCTGAATGCCTTTCATTCTAAAATGGATTTCATTTACCAGAAATGTTTTCTGTTTCTAGGAGCAGCTGTCGTGGTATCAGTTCATAATAATCTTCAAAGTTACAAATATGTTTACAAAATCTGAATACTAAAATAAGAAGATAGATATGATGTACTTACTGATTAAAAGACTAAAAATCATACACAGAAGATTTTATCTGCCATTTCAATGGCTGGTGAAATAAATGGGTGTTTCATTCTGGCAAGATTTCAGAATTGGCCCTGAAATATGTATTTGGGTGCTAAATGTATAAAGTCTGTCTTGCTTAGAAAATTTTTGAAAGAAACCAGCTAAACCATATCTGTTTTATAAAGAGATTAATGAATGATTAATTAACTATGTTTGTCAGTACAAAATCAACTGAATGTTGGTTCTAAACACTGTGAAACTGAACAAAACAAAACGCTGTCATGTGTAGTATTCTGAAAGGTATTTTATTTTCCATGCCTAGTATCTCCATGTGAACTATCAAAACAAGAGTATGTACAGTAAAAAGGATGTGAAAGATTAGAATTTATTCAACTGTGTGAGCAAAATGTGATGGCCTCATATTACTGTATACTGACTGTTCTGTGAAAAATGTAGTATCATACTCTTGTGTAGTTGAAGCAGAAAAATGCTACAACTGGTTTGTCATGCTAACATGACAGGGCAACACCTTAAGCAACCTTGCATTGTTGTCTTCCTTGACTCACAAGCATTCACTTACCATTTTGCAATGTTTGGTATGTCCTACTGTCATTTGATTTACAATGAGGAGGTGAGATTCACATGCTTTCTGCAGTCCCTGTAACTCTTAGTAAAAAAATTTGAGTGCTATTAAACCATCTAAAAGCCTCAGGTTTAGCCAGAGGGGAACTTGAAAAAGTTAAAAACCAGGGGATGTCAGTGTTCACAAACCTGAATACGGAGCTCAGACTCCTGTGTCTTCATCTGAGAAGATAGGACTGAGACCTGTATTAAGCAACTAAATTTCAGGCAATGCTGTTCTAGGCCACTAACCAACCCAGAGAGACTAGAACACCACAGAAAGCCTTTATGAGCTTTCCTCCCCATAGCTGAAAGGGATGTACAATGTGCTTGAAGTACAGTACAAAATACTCCCTTGAAGCTTCTTTCTTTGGCTTTAGGGAAACAGGTTTCAGTGGACTAGCATGGTAATTTATTGTTTCAAAAGCTGCACTATTTGGTGCTAATCTTTGATAATTTTGCCTCTGACTGTTAAAAACTAGGCAATAGCCATGCTGTGGTGAAGAATTCCTCTCGTGTTCTTGCTGGCCAGATCATTCTTCAAAAGTAGAAAAGAAGTTTTTATATGAAGTTTTTTTATAGTTTCTGAGGCAGAAAATGGTATCTCATATGAGAGCGGTTATAGTTTCTTAAAATGCCTCTCACCTGTGAATTACCCTGTATCCAGTGCTAGGCAAATAGTGGTATCTGAAATCACTATCAAGTGGTGGCTTCATGGAAGCACAGCTACTTCATATCAATCTTCCAACATGAGCTATATGAAAAAACTGTTATTACTACTATGGGTCTAGCAGAGTCATTGTAGGTACATAAAATTAAGCTGGCATTAAAGTATTTCTTGGCATTATGTTGGGGCCCACAGAAAGTTTAACTGCTAATTTGTGTACAGAACTGAGTGTATGTATTGTATGCAGTTAAAGTGTGTATTAAATAGATAGGGCTTTGGTGTTCCTCTTTTTGTGGTGCTGTACCTTTTGGGGTTTGTCTTTTTCAAATTTTTGTGTAACATATGAAAATGCCAGGTAATTGACAACATTTTTTTTTTCTAGTTCTGCATAATGAATATTGCTTTAAAGAGGTAATGATAAAGGAATTAACTAATTCTTTGCATGAACTTCAGAAAGTGGTTTTGCTTACTGCTGCAATATGAAGAAATCAATGTTAAATTAAATGTCAAAACTATTCATTAAGAAATCAGAAAATGTATCATTTTGAGTTTGTAGCCTCCAGGAAGGTATACTAGGATTGTAATGTTATGATGGTATTGCTTGAATTGTACTGATAGCTTCATTTTTTCATATGCCGTGTTTTATTAATTTTTAGTATTTCTTAAATCTGAGCATTAAGAGGTTTTTTGATGAGGTTTTTCTTATTATTATCATTTGTCTATATACTCTTCAGAGTACAACTTTGACTAATAATATCTGGTGGTTTTGCTTTTGGTTTAAGCTAATAGTAGATAATTAAAGACTGCCTAAAAGTAGAAGTAAGTTATGCATAAGTATTCATTTTACTAATAAAACCCTAAATTGAGTTTCACTCTATGGTATGTTTTGCTTTATCAGCTCTTTTTCATGATTGCCATTCAGCTAGGAAATGTCTCAGCCTTGTGGCCTGGATCATGTTCTTAGGGAACAGTGTGAAATGCCGCAAGCATCAAAGCTTCTTTGCAACTTTTAACCCTTGAAGCTTAAGAAGAATAATGGGAGGAGCATGATCTAATTCCACTCTCACAGTTTCTGACTTTGTAGCTTGTTTCCATAGGCTATTAAACTACAGTCATGAACTTAAACCCTGTCCATTTATAGCCTTTGAATTGTTTGAGATCTGGTTCACAATATTTTACGAGGAACTACTGAAAATTCAGAAACAATTAGAAATTCCAGCACACCCAAAATCTGGGTAAAAAAGTGTGTAATGAGCACCTCTTGAAAACAGCCCATTTGGTTCTATTAGGATTGCCAACAAAGGCTTAGAAAAAATTGGTTTTATTTAGAAAGTCTTTAATCTGTTTTTGCTATTCTAAATAAAAAATGAAATTAGCAAGAACTCTGATTCAGCTAGAAACCTTAATCTGATAATTGGTGTCTTCCTCTGTGTATATGTTCTCCAGATTTCAGAGATAAGAAATACTTATTAAGTTAACAAACACTGTTTCAGTCCTAAATTTCTTTTCTTTTTTCTAATTTCACCTCCTGCTTTTACAATTTGAGATTTTAGAATTTACTAAAAGTAAACAAGTTCAAATAGTTGAAGATTTGGTAGTTGAAAATGCTGTGTAGATGCCAACATAACATTACACCTTTTAAAATTGGAGTCACCTCTGTTCTGGTATATTTGAAGAAACAGAAAAATCAGCCAAGCAGTAATCCTTTGTGTAAATGTGAAAAAGCACATTTATTTTCATTTCTGGTAGTGAAGGTACAGAGACAGTTTTTTAATCTAATTCTGTTAATACAAAACAAGGTCTAGAGACAGAAATTTGGAAAAACAGCATTTAAAATTGTAACAACTGGATGCACATTTCTTCCCCTAGTTCCATCGTAATTACATTTGAAGAAAGAATATGAAGTGAGTTTCAAATTCTCAAATTTTAAGGAATTTCTCATCAACCTCTTTATTGTTGGCCCTGCCTTCCTATTCTAATTCCACAAATATTTATCAAATTACGTATTTTCATTGGATACAGGCACTTGAAATATTTACTATGACTACCAGAATTGGTAGGTGGATTTGTTTTTACCTGAAGTCAGAGAGTTTCATAGTAGAAACCAATTTAGTAGTGAAGTGGAAGATATCTGTGTGCTTATTTGTGCAAGAAATTTTGGACTAAAACATGCTCCTATTCTAAGAGAGATTTCTAATTAATTATAAGAACTGTGATGTATTGATGAGGCATTTTCCACTTTCAAAGGTGTAGGAGAAGCAAACATATCCATGTCTCCTAATTCCCCATGTGCACAAATAGGAGTCTGACAGCCTTACAAACCATACCTTGATATCTATTTCTCAACATTTCTGACACCTGGAAGTCATTCTTAACCATACTTACTCAATTAATAACAAAACCCACATTTTTAATAAAATAATATTTAACAGTATAATCCAAAGTCCTTTGTAACCAATGATTAAAAGAGGGTAATCAAGGACCTTTAGAGTACTATAATTTTCAGTTTAGAATAGAAATACCTATTCTAAGTGCATGAAATTTTTGGCAAACATTTCTGTTTTAAAGTCTTTTCCTTGTTAATTGGTATTTCTCTGGCCTTCCAGAAGTATTACAGACAAAGCTGAATAACATGTGTGTTAAGTCTATAATGTGAAGTTGAAGGCAAGATAGAGATAACTCAAAATCCCAAATTATAAAAAAAATAAAAACAAACCTGAAATCTATAGACTAATCTAAGAGAAAAACATAAAATTTGCAGAAACTTCGGTGGGATTTCTGGGTTACCTCTCCCTTCTTTTGTAATGGATTTGTTGCTTGGGTTTTGGTTTGTTTGGTTTTGGTTTGGTTTTTTTGGTTTGGGGTTTGTTGTTTTTTTTTTTTTTGGTGGGCTATTTACTAACTATTTACATCTATTTGTTCCTGGAAGATTTTGTAAATTCAAGATTTTGTCAAGTTTTTCCATTTGTGTGTACCACTATTCAAAAGTGCATCATGCCACAAATGAGGAGATTAAGTATGAGTTCCATTTCCTACAAAATAATGTTGATCAGATATGCTAGACCAGGATTCAGCTTATGTGATTCCTAAACATTTATTTTAGAGACCTTGACAACAGACATGCTAAAAAGTTAAATCACCCTAACTGTAACATGTAATATATGTAACAACTGACAAAAAACACAAGCAAACATTCTCATAAGTTCATATTACATTTTTTCCTCTTTTTTCTTGATATTCCTTCCTTCTTTATTGCCCTGAGATATTCTATCCTTACTTCCAAAAGTTCTTCCATAAACTCTTCACAGCTAATTTCTAATATTTTCAATTCATTTTGCTGAGTTGCATTTTTTACTGAGAGGGTGGTCAAGCAGTGTAACAAGTGATCATGGCACCAAGCTCGTAGGTATTCAGGAAGAATTTGGACAATCCTCTTAGATGTATGGTTTAACTTTTAGGTTGCTTTATGTGGAGACAGGAGTTGGACTCGGGTGCCTTCCAAATCTGGATATTCTATGACTCTATGAATGGCTTTTAAGCTTTCCAGTCTCAAATTGGCCAAAATCAGGTAAGAAACATGATTTGTGAAAAGGTTTCTTTCTAGCAAAAAAGATAGCTAAGGAAGGTGTTTTTTATTTAACATTCATTTCAGAAAAAGTATTGGCAAAAGGAAATAGGAAACAGGTGATAATGGAGTTATTGAGGAGATGGTACTGATTATTCATTTGTTTGCTTCTTTTATGTTGCCTAGCATTTAATTTTTTTTTTTTTTTTTTTTTTATGTCAAGGTGTACATTTCAGCTATGATAGTGAGAGAAGTTGAAAGTCATTCACATTTTACCATATAACTTAATAAGCAAAAGAATTAGATATAGCTGAGTATTTTGAAATGGGGGAAAAAAGTAGAATTGAATCAATTTAACAAGTGGCTTTAAAGAAATGTGAGAATGGCAAAATATTTAGGGAAAAACAAATTTTACAGAAATATAAAGAAGCAACCTGTGCAAATTATTTAGTTTTATACAATTTTATCCCGAAAATTAGAGAAGGCAAAAAAAACCATGGCACTATAGTGAAATTATGTTATAACACTTTAAGTTTTATGGACTTATTAATTTTATGTAAAGTATGCCCAGAAAAAAAGAAACTGATAAATTACTATATATCTGATATGACACATTAGACACATGGACTGTATAGACATATTAAAGAAAGGAGAAAACAAGCTAGAGGAAAAGGCCTAGAACAGACCATCACAGGAACAGATATATAACACATAATCCTTTTTATAAGGAGAAAAAGTAATGACACCATATAGAAAGTGAAGTGTATGTAGGACTTTAAGTAAAAGAAGAAATACCTTCATGTTTGATTAATGACAGTAATACCCTGTTATCAAAGGAATAGACTACCAAGATAATAGCAGAATTCATGTTTAAGGAAATAGCAAGACATATGCACACATCACAAACCTTACAAGCTACTAAAAATTTATGTGTGTTAGATAATATTTAATTGTGCTGACCAGAACACTTGGAACTTAAGAAGAAATGTTGAGGTTCTATTGTAGAACATCCTTGGTAATCCCAGCAGTGACGGATCATTGTGCCTAGAAAACAAGCTGTAAAATGCCAATGACCATTATCTAGTTAAGGCAAAAGAGAACTGCCAGAATACATGCACTTTAAACTCTTCAAATTAAAACACAGTCTAAGTTATAACAATTTTCATTATTTACAGTGGAATCAAAATGTTGCAGCTAATAGTTCATTAAAATATCCTTTGACAAAAAAAAAAAAAAAAAGAACAAAGACCAAGGCTTTATAAGGCTATGATGGAAGATTAGAACAGAGAATGTCTAGTAAATGTTTACTAGGAGCATAAATCTTGTTCTTCAGGAAAGGAATCTCTTGGGTGAGGAAAGATAACAGTAAAAACCCTGTTAAATTACTAGCAGAACTTTTTTTTTAACAGACATTTGTTTTCAGAAAAATATACTCTGAAGAGATGTACCCATTTAATATGAATTTCCCACAAATCAGAAGTATAGACACATTTGAAGAAAAGTTGTGAAAATCTCCCCTATCATCCATGTAGAAGGGAAATAAAAGGAGGATGCCTAGAAAGTCAGAGATCTTTAAGTATCTTCTTTTCATTTAATGCAAGATTCTATTAGAAAATCAAAAAGATGAAAGAGAACATAAAACCAGCCAGAAGTAGAAAACTGTCCCACTTAAAGAAAGTATTTCTATGATTTTTTTATGATTTCCGTATTATAAGCATCATTGTCTATACTGGAACATTTTATTAAATAGTTTGGAAATGGAATTTAATTCCTTAAATATTTAGTTTTATTAAGAGCAGCTTTCCATGGCATGACTCTCTTTAAAATATAGGAATAACCTGGAATCAAAAGATATTTCTTTCTCTGAAGAATGAGGAGGTTTCTGAAAGAATTATTTAATTTCCTAATGTTCTGAGTCCCACAATATTCTAAAATAGATTTATTTCTGAAAAACAAACTGTGAAGCTCTATGCAGAAAGAAAATAGATTCTTACGCTGAACATGCTGAGGTGCTAACACAGTCCTCCTATACTTTGCTCTGCATACACTAATTCTCAATAGCAGCATTTGAATACTGCAAATAGCAGTGGATACATAAGCATTAAAATAGAGCTGTCCTGTTTATGGCTACAGGCAAAATATTTGATCTTCTGAAACTGTTCACTGCCACAGGAAGTAGAAAAATATATTTAGATGCTTATACAGGTTAAAGAAAATGTGATGTTGCCAACAGGATGCTACTTCCTCAGTGCAGTCGAAGATGACGGAAACACTGGAACCACTTAACTACCATTTCTGCAATATGTTTCCACAAGAGGGTATGTTCTGCGAATGTACTAAACCCATGAGAATGGCTCACATAAGGAGTAGAGTAGTTAAAGATTAAGATGTCAGATATGATCTTTGAATATATAAACTCAAGAATCTCAAGTGTAGGGGAGGTACTACAGCGGTGGCATCTGTGAGGAGCTGCCAGAAACCTCCTCTATGTCTGACAAAACCAGTGCCAGCCAGCTCCTAGATGGACTCACAGCTGGCCAAGGCCAAGCCCATCAGCAACTGTGGGATAACATAGCTAAGAAGGGGGAAAATACCTGAGAAGAGAAATTGTGTGGGGGTGAGACAGTGAGATGGGAGAGAATAACTACAGACACCCAGGTCAGAGAAGGAGGGGGAGGAGGTACTCCAGAGGCTGGAGCAGAGATTCCTTGTCAGCCTGTGGTGTGGACCATGATGAGAGGGCAGGCTGAGCCCTGCAGCCATGGAGGGTGATGGTGGAGCAGAGACCCACCTGCAGCCCAGGGAGGACCCCACAACAGAACAGGAGGATGCCCAAAGGAGGCTGTGACCCCATGGGAAGCTCATGCTGGAGCAGGCTTCTGACAGGACCTGTGGACCCATGAAGAGAGAAGCCCAGGCTAGAGCAGGTTTCTCGCAGGGCTTGTGACCCTAGGGGGAGACCCACGCTGCAGCAGTTCATGATGAACTTCAGCCTGCGGGAAGGACTCATGTTGAAGAAGTTAATGGAGGACCGTCTCCCATGGGAAGGACCCCACGGTGGATCAGGGAAGAATCTGAGTACTCCATCCCTGAGGAGGAAGGAGCAGCACAGACAATGTGTGATGAACTGACCAAAAAATCCCCTCATCCCACTGTGCCAATCAGAGGGAGGAGGCAGAGAACTCAGGAGTGCAGTTTAGGCTGGGAACATGGGAGAGGTGGGGGAAGGTGTTCTAAGATTTGGTTTTCATTCTGATTTGAGTAGTAACAAATTCATTTTCCTCAAGTCAAGTCTGTTTTGCCTTGACAATAATTGCTGAGTAATCTCTCCCTGTCCTTGTCTCAACCCATGAAATTTTTGTTGTATTCTCTGTCCCCTCTAAGCTGAAGAGGGAAGCGATGGAGCAGTTTTCATGGGAACCTGGCCTCCAGTCAGGATCAGCCCAACCACACTCTGCATTTGCCCAGTGTGGGATGCTGCTGAAGTTTTATGTCGGGTGGGAGGAGGGGATTGATAGATAAATTCAGACAAGGTGAAGTTTACATATATAACAGGATAATTAGCAATGTGAATAACTTATCCAGACTTCTAATGGATTCACTGATGATTTTAATGTAGTTTACTGATCCAATATGCAATCTAGTTCAAATTAAAATTAGTTCAGAAAGCTCTTTGTTAGACTCTGTTACAAAGAAAGGAGTGAAATACAAAGTGCAGTGATGTCTAACCATTCATGAATTTATTTTGTTCCGAAAATGGGACAAACCTAAAGGTGAAAAGAAAATCTCTGAGGAATTTTCTGTCTATTGCACCATTTCTTGCTAACAAAGGCCAAGTCATGTTCCTCTTTCTTCAAATGTATTTCTCTTCCACACTGAACTTTTTCCCTTGATAGCAGAATGTAACATTTAGGACAAATAATTGCCTTGTTTCTTATATAAACTTTGTTCTTCCTGACCTTTTTGGATTCTAGTAAATTTCTTTGGACCTATTAAATCTTTAGCTGAGTGGATTATTTGAAATAATAAAATTGATGAAATAATAAGATGGATAATAAGTAATAAAACTAAAAATAATTGTTGAAATTGAAATAAGGAGGATAGCTTGATCAAAACTTAACTATGATTGTTTCCCCCACAAACACAAATCCACACTAAGGAATAGTGTTTCTCCTCAGCACTTCATATGTTGTTTGTGCGACTGATCAATGTTTTGGTATTTCATTTTTACTGAATTCTTCTTGATTTAATGAAATTTTAATTCCTGAATAAGTTACAGAATCCAAGTGTTTTTTGGTGAAATATCTTCTTTGAGTCAGCCAGATTTATCTGGCACTTTATAGTAGGCATTATTTACTTTATAGCCAGACACTGTCCTGAAATCTCAGACTGCTTTACATATTTGTTTTAAGCAACTGTTCAGGTTAGATAAAAATAGCATGGCATCATCACCCTATAAGGTTATATTTTGCTGTGTTCTTCCAAGCTGGAGCCCTATGATGGATTCATTAGGTCCTTCTCTATTTTCAAAATGTTCTGTGTTCAGTGCCAATAGTAAAAGATACAATGAACATGCCTCGTTCCTCCCTGCAATTCAAACAAGTAATTTAACCCCTTTCATTTAGGCATCTGGTTTTAGCCTTAAATAAAGACAGTCCATAAAAGTACCTAGGGGGGAGCAGGAAAGGAAGTGGCTGGGTGTGATGGGACTTTAAATAGGAAGTTCTGTTCTATTACAGGTGTGTTTAAACTCATTGAAAGCAGTAGATATTGATTGATTTTTGATCTGGCACTATGAACAACTCTTGTGACTATTACTCATGAAGTGTTTTGTCCCTGATGAGTCTACTTTCAACTGTGTTTAAGTAAATGAAGAATTTGGAATTTAATTGGGCTGTTAGTCTATTCCTAATTTTTTTTATGATTCACAGGTGATTGGGCCTTGCAGGTTATTATAAGGTCAGGTCCTTAAAGAAAAGGAGAGTTTAACAGAATTAAAGTTCCCTTCAAGTGACGTCACTGAACATCCAATAAAATTCACAGGAGATGTCTACTGGTCCTGGAGATTTACCTTTGTTTCAGACTTGCTATCGCTGCTTAGTTTTATTTATCAGTTATTATTTTCTTGTCTAGAAAAACAGCCTGGGAATAGTCTCTCACTTATAGAGATCTCTTTTTAAGAACTTCAATGCATGGAATACCTGAAGTCCTGAAGTGTTTTGAGGTAAGTAAAAAAAGTAAAGCTTTTTATTTGCATGCCAAGTTTATTACATTTAATTGGTAGCATAATATGGCTTATTTGGCTTTAAATACCTTAAAAGTCACTCTTTTATTGCTGCTATCTTTTTAATGAAATATCTGCTTTTCGTGCATGCTACATTTCGAGGTTCTTACTCTCACCACCATGTTTGGTTTCTCCCTACATAGCTAATTCATGAGACGCTTTTTGAGAAATCATTTTGTTTACATTTTTATGTATCTCCCTTTGCCTTTTTATCTCTCCTGTTGGTTTCATATTTATCAATACATTCTCTGTTCTTCAACAGCAAATAGGAGATTGTGTTTATTGACGTTATATAGTGATTTCTCTGTATTTTGACTTTGAGCAAGATCCAGTTTCCTTGCTTGACATATTTAAGTTAATTCCCCAATACCTAGATACTAGGTACCTGATCTCGGAAAGGAAATCCCAGACAGCTTAAGTCAAGTACTTCCATTTGTCCCTTTTTTTGGTTGGTGTGTTCTTTTGTGGTTGGGTAGTTTGAGTTCTTTTTTAGGGGGGTGGTGAGGTGAGGGAGGATTCTCTCTTTCATTCTCCTGAAGTTCAGTTTTTTTCTATTGGATATTTACCAGTAATAAATGGATATAACTTAATTAGTCTAAAATAAAACATTACCTCCCACAGATTTTGATAAAATGTTCGACATATACTTCAGAAAATATTTTAGGGTTGGTTTCTTTGTTTATTTGTTTTCATTGGGAGAACACAGTGAGGTCACAGTTATTAGTTACCTAATAAGTAAGCAATCCACAAAACGTCTTCCTCACATGTGAATGACAAATGCAGAGCTGGGTAGAGATCCCTAACTGGTTGCTGTAACACCAATTTATTAACTGTATGGACCACCAGACTAGCTGAGCTTTACTAATTAAGGTATCCAAGCAGACCTAATTTGACTTTGCATTGGTTTTTGTTAAACAACATCCATAGAAGAAATAAAGTTCCTCCCTGAATGAAAAATTAGAGTGAAATGGGCCCTGGTTCAGGAAAGCAGTCTTACTTAACCGCCTTTCAAAATTAAAGGTCTGAAGTAAATGGGATTAAAGTTCATGTTTAAATTCTTTCTTGGAAGAAATTAATTTAATGAGAACAAGGTATACAAATGAAAAGGAAAAAAAAAATCTAATTTCTCATCCTACTAAGCAAACAATTACATACTCTACATGAATTAAGACAATTTGTTAAATTAGAACTGGATATGCCACACAAGACTTTGTCAGATTTGAAAAAGAATTATTCAGACAGTGTGGAAATATAAAATTAGCTTATGCCACATTAATTTAGTCAACGATTTTTTTTTTCTTTCTCCCATGAGTGTTGTGATACAATAATTATCTCATTCTCAAGTAACTGGACATACAGTAATTTAAACTATCTGATTTAACTATCTTTGTTTCTTTGTTAATCATTTAAAATTATAGCCATTAATTAATTTGAATATATCAGATGTGAATTGAAAGCAGTATTTTCTCTGTAATGTACAGTATGTTGTAATTAAAGCTAGATGAGCTCTTTAAAAAAAAATAATTCCCTTAATTTGTCATATATGAGCACATGGTGAGCTTAATTAATGTCAGTAGGGTAAAATCAAGCATTTTAAAGTGCTAATTTAGGATAACAGAATATGAGCTGCTGCAGTTCTGAAATGCTCATTCATTTCTAATTGTGTGGTTTGTTTCTGAAGCGTTTCATTGTTTTCAGCACAGAACAATTGAACTTGCAGGAGGAAGTGGTGAATAATGCTCTAAGACGCACTTTCTAGCTGTCTGAAAGCATGAGGGCCTTAAAGATTTGAGATAGAAATATTATAAATTGTGTTTAGTAGATTATAATCAGCTCTCTGTTATCTGGGGAAATAGAGCACAATTTGCACAATTACCGCAAATATCGCTATAACGGAGTCCTGCCAGACTCCAGGCAGGACACCAGCTCTTGCTACAGCACTGTGTTAATCAGTTTTCCCTGGAGTGGCTTGACCATTCAGAAGGTTTCTGGAAAATCCACTTCAAGGACAAATTTTTTTTTTTTTAACTCTATCTTAATACCTCAGGTATCAAGGTTTGAACTCCGGTGTGTCTGGAAACATGAAGAGCCATCCTACATGTGTGGGGTCAACTTCTAGTGAACATGGGTTATTAAGCTGGGCTGAGCCTGATACAATTACAACTACATCATGTAGTCAAATTAGCTTTATTTGACTGAAGTTGTTTAATAATACTTTAACAACGGTAACAAATCTAAACTGGCTTTAGCAAGACGGACTACACTGTCTCTGTATTAATGGAGTTACCTATCTGACAACAGGCTAACACATTTGTTGATAAACAAGACCTGACTGCCTGTTTTGCTGCATGGTTTCCTCAGATGTCCCAAAAGGAAGTCTCCATTCTGTATTAATGTTTCTGTGTGATGGGAGAAAAGTAACCAGGAGTTGGATACTGCAAGCTGATTGCAGATCATTTCATCTATTACCTTCAGAAGTTTGTACAAGAAACATAAAGAGCTAGCTCATTGGCTGAACACTGCTTGCAATACTCTGCTCTGTCAGTGATCTCTCAAGGTGATGTTTAGGGTTCAAAATATGGCAAACCTGAGTACAAGAGTTAAAAACATGACTAGGGACAGGTTCTTCTTAACTAGATAGTCTGAACAGAATGCACATATTGTAAGCAGATCTTTCAGAACAGTTTCAAAAACCAGGGTCTGGTTTGCTCTGTTTTGACACTGACTTTTCCTTAAATTTTCCCACAACTCAGTAAATTCCTTTGGCTGAAGCGTTCTTAGTTTTCACTGTTGTGTTACATATTGATGGTTGAACTTTCCACTTCATTGGTAATTACATTTCTGAAGTGCTGTGTACATTTAGCTGTAAAACTGTCTGAAAGATATTGGAGTGTGTAGTACTATAAAACAGAGATAATATTATTATCATTATTTCTGGAAAAATAGATCAGACACCTTCTGATGCACAAAACTGACAGTGTGATTTGCAAAAAGCAAAGTTTTTCCATGACAGACAACTGCTCTATTTCCCCCCTTTAACCAGAGACCTCTGTGCTCATTTAATAACCTCACTTAAATTAATTTCTAGAATTCAGATTTTTTTTTTTACTCCAGTAGAACAGCAGAAAAAAACTATGCATTGCATTGGAGGTCTTATTATCTTCTGGATATTTAGACTTGTTCACAAGACAAGAGAAAAGATGAAGGTAATACTAGAGCCAAATAAGGATAAGCTTTTCTAGCTCTTATTTTCTTGTAGGATATTCTCTTCCAGCATTGTGTTAAAAGTTAGTATTTTAGTATGGTATCTGTCATGACAGTTAGCACCATCATTTCCTGAATGTCGTCCATTAATACGGTATACCTTATGCATCGGGTCTCTCCACAGCTCTATGGCATGAATAAACACTTCTATGACAAGGTAACTATTTTATCCTTAAAATGTCTGGGTTTAGTTGAAGACTTTATCATAGGAATACAAAGGAAAACAAATTTAATGGTAAACACACAGAATGAAAAAGGAAACACTAGTTCTGGGTGTGAAAATTCTCTTCCATCAAGCCAGAAATGTTGTACTTTCTCTCTGTAGCCTGTTACTATATTTTTTTCCAGCTAAACAAAGGCATCATAAATTCCCCAATAAGCAGTTCAACCTAGTTTTACAGATCAAAACATTTTGATTAAAATCAGGCAAGAACTCTTCTATTTAACTATTCAACTGACCTAAATCTTCTAAACTTTTCAAGTTCCTCCAGCTTACAAAAGGCAACAATTGTTTAGAATACAACAACAGAAATCAAAGATACCCATTGTATTTCAGATGTAATTGCTTTCTAGACATTAACAAAGATCTTTTCAGAAACTGATAATAAGACAAATAGATACTGATTTGTAAGTTTTTTACTTCCTTAACACAAATCTTTTATAAAGCAAAATGAAATATTTCAGGTTCATGTATTCATCCTTGTGGAAAAATCATGGTATAAATAAACAGTTTGGCTTGGTGGTGGAAACTGTTGTAAATGGGATTTTCCTTAGCTTTCTTTAAGAGCAGTCTGAGATTTAGCAATATGTATCTAGAGAAATGTTGGGGTTTTCTAATCCCTAAATATTTTGGTGTGGACATTTATTTTAGTAGCTAATTTTTGATATCTCTTATATTGTTTAGTTAACAATTTATGATAAATCAGAGTAGGTCTCTATCATAAGTCATCTATTTGAAGGTTCAAATGTTTTCACTGAGTCCATGTTCTATGGAGCACTCATTTCTTCAACTGCTGATTTTTCTTACTATTTATATCTAATTAGTTCATCATATCATCCTAAAATCATTGCAATCAATACAATGCTCCCAAGTGTCTTTAACAAGAAGGGGTTTTCTGCTGTCATAGCGGAGCCTGGACAATGGTGCAAGAGTCAGGTGAAGTCTATTTATGTGCCAAATCTATGCTAATATTAAGTACCCAGAAACACCTTCTGATGGCAACAGGGCTTGGTGCTTGAATAGCTCAAAAGAGGGGGAGGGGGGGGAAGCCACAAAGCTACTGTTTTTGTTTGGTTTTTCACTCACTGCCCTTCCTGTGTCATGATAAGATATATTGTATAATCTGACAAGATTTAGTGCAGAATTATTCTGAGCTGGGCTTGTCCATTTCCAATTTGTCACATTCAGTCTCCGTTAAAAACCAGTAATCAGATTTCAGACATAGTAAAACATAAGATAATTTACAGCTTTGTTTAGCTCTGTGTCTGATTCTTCATGCATAGGTCTGTCTACTCCCTGACAATCATGCCATTTTTTTTCCCTAAGTAATGATATCTAATCAAGAAAATAATCTGACTCCATCATTTCCAGTTAAAATTAAAAACAAACAAACAAACAAAAAACCCCAACGTTTTTACTTTTTTACTTTCAAGATAAACTATTTTGTTACTCAGAATTTGGAGTATCTGTAGCCCAAACCCAATGACATAATTAAAAAATAATTATGCCACCCAAATCACCAACTGTGGCCAACAGACAAAGATTCATTTTGAATTTAATTTCTGCATTTACTGTCCCACAACATCTTAATTTTGCCTAGAAAGTTTAACAAAACTATTGGACTTGGTCATCGCTACTCACTACCTTGCACAGAACCACTAGCATAAAATCTGTATTAACCGACTATGCCGTAATTCTCCATGAGAAAAGAATTACCACAGTGACCAAATGGGCTGAAGTGGTACATTAAGGTTGCTACAAAATTAGTCTTTTTTTTTTTTTCTTGGTTATTTTTAGATCACATCTTCATTCATTCCACCTCCAAAATGAGAAAATACTGCACCAAGAGATGAACCATCAAGGTAACAAGAAATCTTTAAGATCAATATCAGAAATGTGTTAAAATAATTGTGAAAATGTCTCAATCTGGAAAAAATGCATTAAATGATGGGTCAGCTAGTTTGCTCTTGGAAGACAGTCCTGTGGAGTTGCACGTTACTGCTAACCAAGAAAAAAACTACAAGAAAAAAGTCATGAAAGATTTTACTGATAATTAGCAGCCAAAGGAGAAAACACTCCCTTGACAGAAAAAGAACTGCAAAAGAAAGGAGAAAAGGACATTTATAGAGCTGTGGGGCAGTAGACTAGTAACATTATCATTTTATGAAAAAATGCATGCTTCAGTAGATTCTCCCTTTTGATGTAACGAAAGTGAATGCTTTAAAGAACACTTGGTGACATTAATATGACTGGCCAAAAATTCTCATAGAAGGGAAAAGTAGTTTTAACTCTCTAGGGGTTTTTCATTACCTGAGAAGTTGAATTTTGTACTAAAAAAAAAAAAAAAGATTATTTTCAGCTGAAAAATTTGAAAAATCAACATTTTCTTAGGGGAGAGGAGGGGAAAAAAAACCCAAAAAAGCAGTACTTTATTTCTGTGTGATCAGTTACCAGTAGCTCATTAGGGGTGTCTTCTCTTTGTCTTTCCTCTCAGCCAGTCTTACTGAAGATGTTCATTTCCAAAGAGGCACTGTAGCCATGTGCCTGTTTGCCCTCTTCTCTCTAGAAAGGAGTATTGTCATGAAGTAAAGAAAATAGAACATGATAAGGAGAGTATAAGAGATTCAATTTATACTTTAACCCAGCAATGTTATGGCTTGACATTTGATAAATACATGAAAAATCCAGGTTTTTACAGTTTCTGTGAGAATAAGATTCTGTAAAATATATTTTCTAATTTATTATGGAAGATACTAGCAGCTACTTATTTCAGTTATAATTTTAATAAACATTAGAATCATAGAACATTTAGGCTACTAATCTACTGTCATCTACTCCTACTCCCCACTCAAAACCAACTAGATTAGCTTAGTCATGTTCTTGTCTGGGCAAGAATATCTACAAATACGGAGAGTTCAT
This sequence comes from Rhynochetos jubatus, assembly GCA_027574665.1. Lineage (NCBI taxonomy): Eukaryota > Metazoa > Chordata > Aves > Eurypygiformes > Rhynochetidae > Rhynochetos > Rhynochetos jubatus. Next base: position 20,491,188 of record CM050652.1, read on the forward strand.
AGCCTCTCTAGACAAGCTGTTCCTATGTTTGACCACCATCACACTGACATTAACTGGAATTTTTACTGTTGCAATAGGTTTCACAGTAATATGCCACCTGAACCCTTTACATGTGCATGCACATATGGTTCTATGCAGATGTATCTCTTGAATTTATTTTTATAAACTGTAATGACCTATGTTTTTTCCTATAACTGTTATTCACAAAAAGATGAGCCATTTCCTGCTGACAAAATAAGTATGTTTCATTTATGAAAAAATTGGGCTGAAGGTAAGAAACCAGCACACTGTTATGTTTTATAACAGATCTGCACAGTTGTGTTTTCTGCTCTTTCTGCCGGCAGTGCACAAAATGGGATTTTCAGCACTGTTCTAGTTTCATTCTTAGCTCTGTAGACACGTGGCAAATCTGTGATTTTCCAGATAACCTGAGGCTTTAAATAGATTAACGCTTTACCAATGCTTCCATTTCCTAGAAAGTTTATTTTCTCTGTAACTGGGTTTGAAGGCAATGAAAGGCTCAAGGGCTTGCAACAACACCTACAGTATATCATAAGAGATACTCTTTTTATTTTTCTTTGTCATAAGTGAGAGAATTACACCATCATTTCAAACACATTTCAATGTATGATAGCAAATATTAGAATGACAACAGTGTATTAGAATATTACCAATACTGAACTTATTTTGCATGACCTGGCTCACCACTCTACTTTCACAAATCTTCATAATGTGTTAAAAATATCCAAAAGCAATAACTGAAACCACTCTGTTGGTTGCCACTGGCTCTATCCTAATTTCTAACTTAGATCCAAAGTGACATTTCTGGCAGTTGTCAAACTTGTATACTCTTAAATGACTGGCTATGAAACTGAGACAGATCATGAAAAAGTGAGAACCTGCCCTGTGTTTGACCTGGAAAATAGGGTAAAAAAAAAAAAAAAAAAGAAGAAGAATTTTAGTAAGATGTAAAGGGGTTGCTTGATCTTATTGTTTTTTCTAGAGATATGAGACTATGGTGTAACCATAGCTTGTACATATATATATATAGAGAGACACACACACACTTGTCAAAATGTTAATTCATACTGGTGAAGCCACAGGTTCAAAGCACTCAGCCTGACAGGTTCAAACCCCACGTCTCATAACTGCACCATAAAATAGCATTGTAATGGGTAGAGAAAGCATTTCCTGTTCTTCCTTGTGAAATTGGACTACTATGAAGAAAACAATTAAAGACTCTGAAGACCAGAAGGAGAGCACTGAAGAGAGTCTGTCTGTCAGGCTGAACTTTCACCCCAGTGAAAAGCATCCTGAATTCCCATTACTTCTTCCTGGACTGTTGCTGTACTTCATCTGTTGAAAAAATGACAGCAAAATACATAAACCATCCTTCAAAGAAAACTAGTGCTGTAAGTAACTTGAGCCTTCTTGTAACAACACAGTTGTGTGATGCAATTTCAAATGCTTCCCTGATCAAGAATGCTTTTATCCAGTATATCGTCAAGAAAACAAGATCTGTCAAGGACTGTTAACCACACAGATGTGTGTCTTACAAAATTCCTGAACCATTAAGTCTTCTAGGATAATATCACTGTATGGTTGTCCTCTTACTACATTCTTTTTTAATCTTTCACTGTTGTGCACTCTCAGAACTTCCTGTGCTATTTACCCTCACCATTGGTATGGATGTTAATCGGTGGATTGTTGGATCAAACATACACATCTGTCTCCAGGTGTGTTTTTCTTAGGTTCTCATGTGAATCATGCATAAGAAGCTAAGGGTTCCTAATTTGTGACTGTGGGTTTCAGTAATTGACAGTGAACTACCAGGTTTAGTACCAGGAAAAAAACCAAAATAAAACAATGCAAAACAATCACCAAACCAAAGAAACATACAGATCTTTTGTAGAAAAGGACTTACCCTTGGGAAAAAGAAAGAAAACCTGTATGAAGAGAGTTCATCAGTGACTATGCTAAGAAGAACAAGTGGAGCAGTCTATAAAACAATTAGTGCAGACTTATACCTGATTCTGGACAAGCCAAACCATTCCAATCTTTTTATGGTGCTAGAAATAAAAATAACCACTCCAAAGTTGTACAGTAAGCATTTTGTGTGTAATTACACACTATTAGTGTGTAATTCATGCTCAACCCATGGTAGTGTTCCACATCACCACAGGTGCAAACTGGGGAAAATCAAGGAAGAGGTAGAAAGTTCAGAGCATTAGCAACCCATTAATAGACATCCAAAGTACTTCTGCTTATCTTCTTGGACATCTGATAGCCGAGCTAAATCAGACTGTTAGACACTGAAATACCTTGGTAAATGATCACCATGAATTCATTTTCTATACATGTGTTACGTATGCTCATGCATATGGAGGAACACTGGCTTGTTCTGGCTGCATCACACCTACCATGTAAGCCCAGTGTAGGGGGTCCATACCGCATCCCAGAAATCAATTTTACTTTCAATCTGAACACATGAAGAAGATACAATACAACTCACAGGCATGCTGAGAGTTTACTGTAAATTTGCGCCAATCATTCAAGGTCTGTCCAAAACATGCTCAAAATTTTGGATTAGTTTGGTACGTCTACACTAGCAGCTGGTGAAGTGCAAGGTGGGAAGGACCAGGATCTCTTATGGTTGTAGGATCTTATCTCTCCATTTGGTCAATGAAGTTCACACTAGCAGTACCTAAGTATGTACCACATGCCTATACGTGGCCAAAGGAAACCACATTTCTATACAGATAGCCTTGTCATTACAAACAGAAATCAGCTCACACACAGAGAGTAAGTCAGTGGAGAAACATGGAAAAAATGTGCTTTTCTTCTGAGAAAGGTACCTTGTGTCCATACTGCAAATGGGGCACCCTAGGTGATAACTTCAACCTTACTTCTACCAGGAAGGAACCTTCAGTGAGAACACCACTGGTGTGCTTAGTATATACTGCAAGGCTCCAAGTTGATATGTCAGGCAAAATCGCACCAAAAAGATTTTCAGTGCATGAAGTTTTTAGTGAAGATGTATTCATTATTTATACAATGCATATTTATAAATATTTTTCTACAAATTAGCCATTTGTAGCTGTATTTTCTAGAGAGAAATACAGGAACAGTACAGAAAAAAGAATAATTTATATTTATTACATTTTTTAGTTTTTGCATTTTAGTGCCTTTCAATTTATTTTATTTTTGTTTGTCAGTGTCATAGATGAAAAGTCAAATGTATTTCTCTTTGTGTTTTAAGATTCTTTTACATTTTTTTATATTGTTATTTTTATATTCTGTTATTTGCAAAAAGGCATAGTGACAAATGCCTGTTTTTCATGTTTTAAATATTTTTAACTGGTAACAATTAAGAAGACAATATTTTATGCTTTCATAAGCTGTAATAAGCAATACTATCACTAATGTAGTTGATACAAAAGTACATACTGAGGCTGCATTCCTATGAAGTTGGCAAATTTCATTTTAGCAGCAGCTAGAGTTTGTGTTTTAAAAATATTTGAAAATAAAAAATTTATTGTATCTACAAAGTTGTGATGTTTTAAACACAATATCACAGTCTTCTGCCTAAATCAAATCTTTAGAAGTGCTAAGTTTGCTCTTTTCTTTCCCTTCTTTTAGGTATGTGTTGAAATATTTCAGAGATTCGGTAGGTCAGTACTTCTGCCTCTTACCTCAGCTGAACCACATTAGTTACAACTCAGTAGTCAATACTAGCATAGTCGACCTAGCTTTCACTGGTACGTTTCTCATGTGACCCTTATTTAGCATTGAAATTAATCTGCTAAAAAACAGTGATAAGGTTTCCAGGTTTCTATGCCAATTTATTTCATGAAGTAATCACAGAATTATCCTACTGAAGTTGATTTAATTTATTCTGGTCTGCAGTCCACTACAGGGCCAGATTACAAGCAATAGTTGAAACACAATAAATTGAAATGAAATACATCCTTGATCGAAATGATCGTGTATGAAATACGTCGTACACACAGCAACCAGGTGACCTTCCTTGTCATTTCTTGACTGCAGTACTCCAACCAGAGCCTATGTATGTCCATTTAGGACAAAAACACATCAGTGTACTGGCAGAGATGAATGATACCTTATTCACACCTTGTTTCTGTTGGCTATCAACTGGGAATGGGTAAAAATAGGTGATTGGATGTTCAAATTCGAAACCCTGATGGAAAACATCTGAGATGCCATTTTGCCCAGATTGCCACTAGGAAACAGACTTTTTTCTTTCTCTGTCCCTGACACATTTTTTTTTTCTCTTTTTAATAATTTGCCCAGTTCAACAGACAGCATGATAGAGAGGATAAGACATTCTCTTTGCTCCCCTTGTATTGCAGGACAGAACACAAGGAGTGTATTACCCTTGAAAAAAATATTAATGGAGCCTGGTTTAAGAGTGGCTTCCCTTTCACCCATGTGATCCTCTAATTAGTTAAAAAACAGTGCTGGAATAGTCAGCAGTTTTATGTGGAGAGCTTGTTTCTTTCTTTCTTTCCCCCCTCCCCCCCTTAGTAAGCAATTTTTTATTAACATGGGAACATCTGTAACATTTTTATGATGGATTTCCATGTTTCAGTCCCTTTACATTTTTGTTTGCTGGAGACATTGCAGGTATGAATGGGATAACCTCTAGTTTATGTTGCCAGTGAACAATAAATGAACATCTGCACATGGCCATCTACTATGAAACGACACCTCAGTAACTCATCTCATTGCTTGTAGAGATGCTGCCCTAAATTTAGTTGATCCGCCTATGCTAAGCAATTTTTTTGTGTTCTTAAAACATGTCAGCATATATAAGATTTCAGTATTGCCATGCTAGTGATTAATACAATGTTTTTCAACTTCCTTGTAATCAGATCCAAATTTGGTTTTTTAAACTGCTGTGGATATAGAGACACTGTACTGATGTCAGTGATACATAAATTTGTTTACTGTTTTATGTACACTTCATGGAATCAAGTCCTCAATCACACCTATAAAACTCTGAGCATGCAATTGAATTGGAATGTATCAGTTCTGTGCTACAAAATTCCCTCCCAACTCCATAAAATGCATAATTTCTTTTATTTGCAGTATGGTATTTAGGAACCAGATAATGGCTGGACATTCAAATACACCTCTTATGATAAATGGAGAATACAGTACATAATGTATTCTGATAATTGTATGCAGGCTCAACAACATGCATGCTGAGCTGCAACTCATTCTAAAAATGGTGCCATGGTGTAATTTAGAATTAAAGTAGAAATATCTAACACTATGGTTGAATAACAGAACTGAACTAAAACAATGACTTGGCTAAGTCTTTTTTTCCCCTAGAAAACCACTAAAAATCTGTGACTAAGTTCAGCTTCTTTAGGCGAAATGTTCATTCTCTAACACAGCACATACAGTCTTTATCCTATGCTTTAAAATAATAATGGAAACATCTGTTAGCCTCCTGCATGGACAATAATTCATTTTTTTTTCAGCATGAAAACTTGTGCCTGACATTTTGAAATTTAAATTGAAACTGAAGACATATACCAATGGGAATGTCAATTACCATTATCATTATCATCATAAGACAATTTGATTCCAATGTTTGAGGAAATGAAGCTGAAGGAAAACATTTAGTTTGGTCAGCGGGGAAAAAAAATCCAACAAATTCCAAACCAATGAATGGCCTTTTCTGTAAAAATGTAGAATAAGGGCCCCAGTAAAGGAAAGGAATGTCTTTCATGTTGGGAATGTGACTTGACATCACTTTCAGAAATTATTCCCCATGAAATCAAATTAAAATCATGTGAAAAACTGTCACCCATAAGTGTAAGGCAGAAAGTTTTAGGTCTTAGGAAAATCATCTCTATAACTTCATCATCACCGAATATGGACAAGTTTCTCACAGTTTCCAGGATGAACTGGTCTCAGATATGCCATGTACTCAGAATAATTCATTGTAGGGCAGACCTTCCCCATGGTGGCTGATCCCAGATTTTCCAGAGAGAGGTCTCAGTTTCTCCAGAAGTCTGCCTCTGGCTTTGGAGAATGAGAAACAGAAAGTAATCTTGTTTGAGCAAGAGGCCTGAAGTAAACAAAAGTTAGATTGAAACAGGGAGCTTGATGGTTCCAGAACCTGAAAAAAGGAACAAACGTAATACAGGCTAATACTGTAGGCAAAAATAGCTTAAATAGTGAAGGATAACAAGTGGTACACAATTGAGTACATCTGTGTGGGGGAGAGTGAATGCCTGAAAATGAACTTCTGAACTCTTCTTAGAAATCTGCTACCTGCTGAGTGCAACTAGTACCAGCTGGTTGTAAATTTTGATAACACCTTGCCTAAACAAAAATGGCACATTCTGAATCCTCCAATTAAATAAAAAGACATGAGTTGTATCCACCAATTAGGAAGCAGATCACACGTTGTGCTTCTGTGCATACATTATTCAGGCTGGAAAATGGGAGTGCCTGAAAGAAGAGCTGGATGCCAAAAAGGAGGGATCCTGAGAAGTGGACTCAGACAAAAAATAAAAAAGGGCCTGGAAAGGAAAAGGTGATGATCCTAACTGGAGGAAAAGTCCTGCATATCAAGGAGGATTCTGGAAATCTGAGACATGAGACGATGCTGGGAAATGCCCAGGGACCTTGGCAGGTAGTGTCTGGGGTGAGTAGCTGCAAGCAGCTGCACAGCATGTACTGGCATGGCTTTCTGCCCAATCTTCCAGGGCCTGCACAGACCTCCTAGCAAAGAAGTGGAGAACTAGTGAGCATAGCATAGCTGGGTAGCAAGTAAGTGGGATATTCAAACAGGGTGAAAGTGCTGATCTTGGTGGGTCCTAAATCACAGAATCACCAAATGGTTTAGGTTGGAAAGGACCTTAAAGATCATCTAGTTTCAACCCCCCTGCCGTGGTCAGGGACACCCTCCACTAGACCAGGTTGCTGAAAGCCTTGTCCAGCCTGTCCTTGAACACTTCCAGGGATGGGGCATCCACAGCTTCTCTGGGCAACCTGTTCCAGTGCCTCACCACCCTCTCCATGAAGAATTTCTTCCTGATACCTAATCTGAATATACCCGCTTTCAATTTAAACCCATTACTCCTTGTCCTGCCACTAAAGGCCCTGGTAAAAAGTCCCCCTCCAGCTTTCTTGTAGGCCTCTTCAGGTATTGGAAGGCTGCTATAACGTAAATAAATCCCAATTCCCACATTCCCTATGGTTTTCATTTACTCTCTTACCCTTGAGAACTGGGCAAGAAGGCTTGAACTGGGAACAGAAAGACCACAAAAAAGGTAAGAGCTTTCGCTGTCTGTTAATCATAAAGCAGCACAGTTTTATTACAATGCACAGCTGTAAATGTGACAAAGAGTCAAGAGGACTCTGCTTTAAGATTTCTACCTTTTTAGCCATATATGTAAGGTACAGTAAAGGAATATCATGAAGGTTATAAAATTGCAGATAGATATCAACACATCAGCATTAAGACTGCTGATGCAATCTGAATTTACTCTCTGTACTGTGAGTATACATTGTGTTAACTGTTCATGACATGGCTTGGTATTTTTTTGCACATCACAGGTTTTTGAATTACCATACACCATAGTGGTAATGGAAGCTGTTCACCATGAAAGTCCTACAGAGGTTAGACAGAGGGCAAGTAATGGTGTAATGGATTGCTAGGCATTAAAAGTTGTCTCGTATTTAGAGGAGCTGAATGCTGCCCTAGAGAAATGTATATTCTATCACAGTCAGAAGGTTGCTGTTCGATGCTTTTCAAGCCACTTAAACCAAACTTAGGCCAGTCATTTGGTGTCTTTCATCTGGTTGCCTAAACAGATTTCCTGAAGTCTACTCTGCTGACTGTTTCAGTTACAGTAGAAGTTGGTGGGAGATATATTTGAATAGTTAGAGCTAACGTACAAAGTTAAATTTAGTCTACAAATAAAGAATTCACAGTTGATGAAGTTGGCCATGCAATAGAAATATTGGACTTGAATCCCTTCACATATCAAATCTCCATCTCTGATGGGAATGACATCATTCCTGGCATGACAGGGTGCTCAGAAGGTTTTTGTGATGTATTCCTACGTGATAGTGAAATCAGAAAAGTCTGTTAGGAAAAGAATAGTTCTCAATAGGAGTCTGGATTGTTAGTGTCTGGTAAATAACAAATGAGATCACACATGCTGAACAATGAAACAAAAACAAAGTATTGAGCAGCTGCTCATTAAGTAAGCATCACCCACTCTGTATTGTGAATGAAACAGGTCCTCTGGAAAAAAAATAAAATGTAATTCATACAAATCAGAAGCCTTCACAAAAGACAGCTGAATTGATAGTACCCAGGTAACCCTCTTCCAGCATTTCCTAGCCTTCAGATGTATGATTTTGCTGCTTTAAAAAAATAATGTAACATTGGGGTTTCTTATGTGTTGCTCATGAGTTTCTGTGTACTTGTGTATTATGTGTAAACAACACTTATTAGATGAATAGGTTGTTAAATACAGAGAAATACACATCTGATGAGGTTTCAGTCCCTGTCTTTTCTGCCAGTCAGGTTTTCTACAAAAGCTGAGCTCAATTCTCTTTTTCTTGTGCTGTACCTTTTAACAATTGAACTTCAGTGGAAAATAGAAAATGAAGGTTGGGACTTGAGGATGTGTATTTGTGACCTCTCTTCCATAAAATTGACGTCACAGGGGGGAACGAAGCAAAAGGTGTCTGCTGCAACTTCACATAAATCCATCATATTCCTGCTGAACACAGCAAAAACATATAGCTTTATGCACATATTTTTCCCATGTTAAATTTTGCATCATGTACTTCAATTGTATGTAGCAGTGTTGACCAGATTTCTAAAAAAATGCCTGTGTAATAACCTACTTAGTTCAGTTTCAATAGATTTTCTTTTTTTCTGAAACAGATAATGACACATGGCATTCATTGTCATTATAAAACAAGTTCTTGAATACATTATAAGTCTTTTCATAATGTCATTGTTTTACATCTCTTATTTTGCCTCTTTGGAATACAGAAGTGTTGTACTGTATGTGTGACCTATATCAAGTCACAGTTTTAACGCAGATATTTCTGAATTTATTCTGCATCTTGTTGTGCCAAGACATAGTATTACAAGATTTTAAATATCTTGCCTTTGGTCACGCTGCTAGTACCAAGGCACCGGGTAGAGATCCATGTCAAACTTAAGGAAGAAAAATCAAAGAAAACAGAAGACTATTTTCTGTCTTAATTTAAATGCCCTCTGCAACTGAGATTGATAAAATTATGTCTGTGTCAACAGACCAGTATTCAAATGGTTAAAATAATTTGTTTTAATTAAAAAGAAATGAGAAAAAAATCAGCTTTGCTTGACATGACCTCTTCCTTTGCTCTCATGTCATTTCCATTTACTCCTAACAGCTTTGTTAGTTTATATAAAGATGATGTAAAAACTCCCTAAACTAAACATAGTCTTGTCTTGTGAGTTGGTTTTAAACTGTGCCTGAATGTCATGGCAGGCCAATATTAGGGTATTATTTGAGTCTATGTGATTAAAATGTTTTGCGATTCAACCTTTCAAAAATTTCTAAACATATATACTTGACAGAAGTGAAGAGATGCAGCCTGATACTTAGGTAAGAAGTTAAGCAAGGATAGAATAAAATTCTGATAATCAAGGAACCCTCATTTAGACAAACTGGTGCTCTTCAGTCACTTCCTAAGGCTTGTTTGATTTGTTGAGTGTCAGTACAGGTCAATTGGTGTAACACAAACATTAAGATTTTCTTCTTTCAGTTTGAGCAAGGAGTTTGTAAGCCTTACCCATGATTTACAGAGGACTGAAAACTTTGTTACCCATTATTCAGCTGACACTGGGTAGGTCAGGCTTTGTATCTCTCCTGCTCCATCATATTTACTGAAGTTCATCTGAGAAGGTTCTGCCAATCTATTTCCTTCCATCTCATTGTATACTTGAGCTGAACTAAATGCTCAGGTCCTAAGGGGCTGTGTTTGGCTTTCAGGTCCTCTGGTTCATTCTTTAACTATGTTTGCTAAGATAGGATCCATCACAGTTACCTCAACTGACCTGCAACTTAGGTACACTCTGTTCAATCCAGAATGTGCTTTTAAGTGTAAAAATAAACAGGCCTTTCAATTATAATTTGCCATAAGTGTAGGCGTTAATGTGGAGAGCCATAATTGAAACATAAAAGAACATATAGATACTTGTCAATTACAGGAAAGTGAAATACCTTATTTATAGGAGTTGTATCTGAACGATAATATAACACCATTTGTTGCATTGCTATTGATGTTTGAAAGATGTTTTGGCTTTCCAAATGATGTTTTCCACCTGGCTTTTCAACATTAGTCATCTGAGGATGAGAAAATACATTCACATACTGGAAGCCTTAATGTTTTCCCTCCATGGAATCCTCTATAAAGATTGAACAAAATGATAATACTATCCTTTATCTGATTATAAAAAATCCAGAACAAAATAAAAAACAACCACAGTGGACTTCATTAAAAGGAGGCACAGATCTGTTCCATCACAGTGACAGTGTAGTGAATCATTGTCGTCATTCCCTTTCTTCACTCTACAGTTTTAGGGAAGACAAAATATCTGATGAATTTTAGGCAAAGGCTTCCACTCTAGTCAATGGACACAGGACAAAAAAGAAATTAATTCAGTCTTCTGTTCACTGCCTTTTTGCTGCTGAGAGTTTCTCCTGGGGAGATCATATCACAACTCCCCATTGAGAGCAGGGATCCAGCCACAGTCACTGACTTGTTTGTTACTCTACAGGCTTTCAGTCCTTTGTTCCATTAAGTGTGAGGCATTAATATTAATTTCTTGAATAAATATCTTTATTAGGCAGGAACCTTGCAGGTATTATCAACATTATTACTAACAGGAATTAGTTCTCAAAGGTAATTATTATTTTGCCCACTTTACAGGGGAGGAAATAATGGCATAGAAAAGGTTCCTGAAAGAATCTGTGTGGGAGGAAAATTGAAATATCCCTCCCAGAATGACTTTCAAAGATTAGTTTTGTCATCGGGTTCTTCCCCGGATGTATATCCTCATTCCTATCAACTGTTTCTGCAGCCCACAGAACAGTGGATTGCAGGTCAGCAGTCACATCTCTACAGGTAATTCTTCCTACAGTGAGTTTATTTCCTTCATAGCTTATTAGCTGCTTCACTTTTAATTATAGACTAGGATCTTCCTAGCTCAAGAATGATGCAATTTCGGTCAAAGTACCTAGCAGATACAATTCCTTCCACTTATTGAAGAGGAAGAAGGAGTTTCCTTTGTCTTTGGACAAGGAGCTGAATTTGTGTGGCCATGATCTACTTGATCAACACCAATCCTTTCCATCACGCCACTTCCTTCCCCTCAGAGAGAATTTTTTTTATACATTTCTGTTATTAGGTGTCATAGGCTGAGGGGTTTATAACACCTTTAGTACAAAAAGACAATTTCTGTGTCACATTTTAAAATATCAACAATGAATCTCTGTCATCTTCCCTTCTTTTTTTCAAACTGTATACAAAATGGCATCTGTCATGAAAACATTATTATTTAGTGAGCAGTAATTCCCTTTCCCACCTCCAGTACGTTTTGTTCGTTTGGGCAAATTCTTCTACGGCAAGTCTGATATATGAGAAATCCTTACACCATCATAAAAAACATTTGAGACTCAGAAGAGAGCACGTAAATCTCAAATGAATGTGCCATTCAGAGATTCAGCGGAAAACACATGTTCCATATAGAAAAGAAGCTGGTGTTACCACTACAAAGTATGTAGAACTGTGAGCCATGCAGGCCAGTGCTAACATAATATCTCTCTGTGAGTGTCACCTGCTGAGTTTCTGCTGGCACAGATCACCTCTGTGGTGTTGTGAGTGAATGCAGTCCTAAGTGGAAGGTGACTCTTCATGGTATCTTCTAGATCGTCCTAACCCTTTGAAGCATACAGTAGATTTCTAATTCTAATTTCAGGTTTTGGAACCAGCATGTTTCTTGGGATTTTCTTCTGCTTGATCACACCAGCACTTCCCCAAGTAAACAAAGCACACAGTGGGTGATGATTATGATAGCTGATTAAAATAAGTAAACAGATTGGAGGACATTAAAGTTTTATGCATCTCTGCCATCTGCTTTCCCTTCACACTGTACATATTACTATACATATTGTACACAATTGATTTTGTTTCCACTTCAGTAGCAACAGGCACTGTGGCACACCGTCAGTGGCTTGAATAATTCACACAAATGACTGCCATGACTGGTCTGGATAGCTGCATGTCTGATATTCTGTTTGTTTTTCATATGATTGCTGGCATTAAACTCAACAAAATTCATTCGAATAAAGACATTGAGAGGAAAACAGGAGCAGAAGAGCTGTCACCTTTTCCAACACTGAGAACTCGTTTATATTCAAATTAGACCCATGCACGTAAGGACTTACTCCGTTTACTGGTGTAAAGTTATTAACATGGGAATCAGAGCCATAAAATGTTACATTTTTGTCCTTGACTTTGCATGATTTCTAACTCTTTTAAGTTACACTTAAAACAGATTAATACAGATTTTCTATACAGTTTAGGAACTGCAAATGAACAGTATAAATAAACTAGATGATAGTGATATTATGTTGAATAGTACCTTGTACGTAAAACCACCATAATGAAAGTGTTATTCTGCCTATGGAAAGAAGCACTAGTTAATCTGAATAAGAGAACTGTAATGGGTTCCTTTATTAAGAGGCTGTGTCAGAGAACAAAAAAACATCTTGATCTCTGATATCCAGACCTTTTTCATAATATCTGGGAATACTGCGTTTTATTCAATCAAGACCAAAAAAAAAAAAAAAAAAAAATAAAAATCCAAGCATATAAACTGCAAGGTCAAAGAAATTATTAGTATAACCACTTTGAAGGTAGACTAGGTACCAAGATGGTAAAATTACCAAATAGCCCCATCATCTCAGAATTTGAATTGCAAATACAGTCTACAAACCTGGTTTTTTTCACACTGAGTTTTCAGCATGTAATTCCAGTGGTTTCAGTAGAAGGACTTTGTAAATCATAGAAAGGAAGGACAGTCATGGAGTCAGGCAATTGACTGCCTCTGAAATAACATGAGTTCTCTTAGAAGCTGTTTTTCACAGAATTTCCTGTGTGAATTTAATGTCTATCACAACCTTATCTACCAATATGGTGATAATAATATTTTCCTAGATGGTATTGTGAATTCAGCCCAGCTTGTGTTTATAACGTTCCCAGTACATAATTAGTAAATTAAAGGTAACGCATCCTTCAGTGTTGACCTTATCATGAGACAGAACCAGAGGCTGAGCACCAATCACAACATAGCTAATTAAAGCTCTTTTAGTCTTCTCCTGTAATTGCTCTTGGTAGGATGGGCACATGGAGTATCACTAGTTGCCAAGAGCATAAAGTTACCCTTTCCCTGGAGAGCAATCTCATATCAACAACTTTTTTTTTTCAGTTCACAACATGAAATTCCTTGAAGAGTTAAACATAAATTATAAAAAAGTGGGAAAGAGGAAAATATATGATTTTCCTTCAATAGCAAGAAGTATCAGTCCCAGATCTTGGTTAGGAAGGTCCACTGTCTCACTTAGCTTTTCCCATGACCATATAAATGTAACATGGTGGACCCTTTTATCTGCTGGAGGAATACCTCACAAATCTGCATAAGTACATTTAAAGGCAAAAAATGTAATTACTGCTCCTTTATGAACTCTGGAATGTTGAGAAATAACTCAATAAATGAATGACATTTTTATAAGTTGTGATATGATTTTTTTTCCTGTAACATATTTGCAGATTCTTAATTGGAATTATCTACCCCACTTGAGAAATTAATCAGGTTAATAATTTTAACAAGGATTTATTAACTAGACAATTATAAGGTCTCATTTGTAATCTACTTGAAAGAAAATTAGCCCAAACATAGCTCATATTGTATGAGCCATCAGGTCACTTTCATGCATGGATTAAAACTAATATTTTTTTAGACCATTATTTTACTACACTTTCTCTATACAAATTATTTCTATACTGACAAGCTATCCATTCAGCTTCAGTTTATGGGCCTCTTGGAGATCTGAATAACAATCATTCAAAAGATTGTGATGAAGATCATAGTCATCTTTTATTTGAAATATCACTAACATTTTGGGGTTTGGAAGCATCTGAACTGCACACATGGTCCTGTCCTAAAATTACAAGGTAAAGACCCAGAATTTTGATTGAAAATCAAGACAGTGGATTGTAAAATGTACAGAACTATTATAAACTCAGATTCTAATAAATTTATTATTTTTAAGTCTAAAATCATAGTGGAACTACTACAGAAAACTGCTATTAGAACAATATATAACTAGCACATCATCATAGATATGCTGCAGACATTGCAAAACTTTATTTCTGTTGGAAATACACTCAAATGTGTGTGTATCTTAACAAAGTTTTTGAACCTTTTCCAAAAATATGCTTGCAAGACCTCCCTGGCCTGTAATTATTAGCTAGGATTTGCACATGCAAATTTCTCCTGCAGTTTCTAGGACTATTCTTCATAAAAAAAAAAAAAAAAGTAATTTTTTTTTAATTCCTCATTTAGTGTCAAAATTATTTTTTGGAAAATTTACTGGAGGATAAAATATTTTATATTACAGAATAGGCCAAGTGATAATGAAGAAAATTAATCAAGTCACATAATAGCTGTAAATTAGTACCTCAGCATATTTCACTGTAGCTTTTATTGTGACAGAAAGAATAAATTAAACAATCCGTTGGATCAGATGCCCAGAATTGATGTAGTAAATACCCGCTTCAAAACATCAAATGGATTACCTCGCAGGAAGGAAGGAATGTATCAGTCACCACAGTAAACATGTGAGGCCTCGCAGTCAGTGGGAATGGAAACGTCTCTAATACTTGTTACAGTACATGGTACTGCACCACATAATGTTGCTTTTAGGGAGTCAAGGTTATTGTTCTGGGCTTCAAAATGGTGGAAGCATGAGCTCTGGAGAACAAACAGTGAAACTGCAACATTTTCAGTCAGCTTTGGGTACCATACTGGTTATAACCCTCCTGAGTTAAAAAGACTGCACTTGCTTGTGAAAAACACAAAAAACCCCCTCATCCTACTGAATGTCATCAGAAGTCAGAGATGTTTTAAAATTAGGAGTTTTTAAAAATATTTTTTAAATATTTTACATTTACAGTTGGATTTGAGTGACCTCTTGTTTTCATTTCCACAAGTGACCTGTGTTTGGTTGCTGAATGCTCAGTCAGTGAAGTGAACTAAGCCCTAGCGATCTAAGCCTCCTAAAGGCAGACAGTGACACCACTGACTTGAAAGCAGCAGTAAAATGGGATCTGTGGTATTATCCAGGCAGTAACTGATAGGTGGAAAGGAAGAAAAGACAGCATGGAAGATGCTGGTGGGGGTAAATTAACTCGACAGACATGGTGCACAAACATGATCCTCGCTTCCAAGGATCATTCTGACACAAACAAGAGGAGGACAAGTTCAAGATTACAGTCATTCCATCATCCTGATAAGGTGCACTTCCTGTACGCTGAGGGAGGAACAGCTAACACCTGCCTGCATTTACTTAAGTACATACAGAAACCTGGGAAACGCGCTGTGGCATGACTGAAAGGCAGCTAACCACTGTATAATGGTAATGCCCCACTTTCTGGAGAGAGAACAATACTTCATGTCCCTGAGACTCATTAGTTGCACTTAGCCTTTAGCACAGTGCAATGCAAAATAAATTCCCTGTGCCCCATCCCACATATATCATTTTCCCTCAAATGCTGCTCAGTGTAAGGCAAGTGAGGCAGAATCAGGCCCTAAGACAACAGCTGAAAACTAGTTCAATAGATAGCCCACAGCATCTAAAATGCTGGGTGTCTTTTCTACTTTACAGAAACTTATGATTCTTCTCATCTTTTTTTAAATGTAAAGAATCCACAAACTTTGTAGTTGCTTCTTTCTCTCTCTCCACCTTTCTTGTGGTCAGAGAGGGAGGTGACCAAGAGAATGTTTGTGTCCATAAAAGTTTGTTTTGTGTCTTTACAGTTTTTTCATCTAAATTACAGTTCTGATCCACCACAATGTGTTTGGGTTTGGATATACACACATTAGTTCTGCATCTGTGCACGCTACTCCAAGCAGAAAGGATCAAACAGTTTTTGATCTGGTAGGGACAGGAGAGTCCAGAGGGTTCAGCATGCAGAAGAGGAATGCTTTCCTGAACTTTACCAGTGGTGCAATAGTTTAATTGCTGCTCTAACATGGTCACGAAAAACAGTAACTGAGAAACGATAGAGCACCAAGTACCCTGGTCCCAGCCACAAACAGCTTTGCTGCCTGTACTACAGATGATTAGCTGTCCTATTTTTACTCAATCCTGTTTGCTAACTCACTAAGCCACAGACAGTTAACAGAAATTATTTTTTTCCTTTTTAAGCTACTGACTATGAGCTCATCATTCAGTGACAGTTGGACTCAGGAATCTACACATGAATATACACTGACCCTGAATGTAACTGACCTATTTATTCAGACCTTCTAGCTTTATGAAACTGCTTGCAACATGAAACTTTAAATGACCTTGAGTAACTCAAACAACAACAACAACATTCCGCTGTCACCAGACTTAAACACCCAAAGCAGGGTGAGAAGCAGACAAGGAAGAGTATACATAAAAGCCTAGCATACTTCACTAAACAGATTAATTATTGTCTTGTGATCTCTAAACACTACAAATGACCAAAGTTATGCCTGTTCTTGGAATCATACACTATAATTTGAAAATCAGGTTGTGTGCATCAAATTAAAATAAAAGGACAGGTGAGACAAAAAAGTGTTTTATCATACAGAAAAAGTGCTTTTTGGTTGAATCTTCTCTCAGTGCCTGCCTGATTTAATTGCAGTTAGTCTTCCCCCCTTATTTCTACTTAACAAACACTGAGATCAAGTCAGTGTTTGCATCCTTGTACCCTCAAACTAATAGAGTATTTCTTCTGATTGAAGTTTTAGTGGTTTTGCTATGAAGAAACTAATGTTTGTCCTGCAACACTGTCACTGGGTGCCTAGCCCCACACTTGTACATACACCACCAGTACAAAGTTTTATCCATATCATTCAAATTGTCACCCACTGTCTACAGACTCTAAACAGCATTTCAGCTCTGGAAATAGCAATACAACACAAAATTATTAAGTATCTTGCTCAGGACTGAACAACAAATTGGTGTGAAGAGCTGAGATTAGAGCTTTTCAGTGCCAGTTCTAATACAGTAAAGAGATTTCTGTATAACTTTCAGATTTTGTTCTTCCTCTTCATCACTTTCTCTCACCCTACCATTTTTAGCAACACATTTGCCTCCTAATCTAAGGGATTTTCTTCCTTCAGATTTCTTCCTTGAGACAGTCCATAAATACCATCCATCTCTAAAAAGTAACCAGTGGAAAATTAACCAGTGGAAAATCTGACACAAAACTGCGTTCTACTTTTAGCTTCAGCATATTTATTTACTTCATTATTTATAACTGAAAAAAATAATAGTTTTATGTATTTTCATAGTATGGCAATGACTCACCTTTTAATTTACAAACATGTTAACCAGTAAATTTTATAAGGCATAAAATGTATATAGGAGTAGCTGAGAGTTTCATACTCAGATATTTCACATCACTAGTTTACAGGAACTATGACTGAGGTGTTGCATATCCAGTGAATAATTCCGGTTTTAGGTTTTCATGGGGTTTCCCTCCTACACTTTTTCTTTTTGAAGGTGGGGAGAGAGCTGTGAAATCCAAAATCAGATATTCAGACTACAAGACAATTCCTTCTGTATGAAGCAAATATTTTTCATGAAATATTATATTCTGATTTAAAAAATAAAGTTATTTCCGTGAAATCAGGAAATTTAAATCATCTAGTAATGACACTTGTCCTCCTCCTTTCTCCACTAGAATTCAGACAATCAGCAATAACCGTTCTTGTTATTGACAGTCTTCTGAGAAGAGGTTTTATCTTGACATTTGCATTTCTTTATTCCCGTAGCATTCTGAAGGTCATAACTCACTGAACAAGCAAACAAACATTCATGCTGTCATCTCAAAACAGTCCCAACAGTGCATGCTCCTTAACCTTCCCACTCTTCTGTACTTTCAGTCAAAGCTGTTCTGATGTTATGACAAATGAGTAATCTGATATACTTGTCAGTTGTCATTATACCTTCTTTTCTTTGGTATGTGAACTTATCTGTATTTTCATTTTCTAAATTCAGACAGAGTGCTCCAGGAATAAGCTGCTGGTTAACTGGAATTAAAATGACAATGAACTATCCTCCCTATACCTGCGCAAAACTGTGGAATAGAAAGTAGCCTAGAACTGAAGTCAACTTCATGAGTGAAGTTCTTCTTGCCTCATATGCAAGTTTACCTCATGTTCACCTCATATTCTCACTCTGGTCCTGTTCTTGTAATCCTAGAACACATAAAAATACAAACTAAACCAAGACTTAAAGTTATTTATAGATATCCTATTTGCAGACTACACAAGGACTCTAATCCAAGTTACCTAAGAATCCGCCCTAATCCTGTACATGGCAAAAACAAAAACAAAAAGCCTGAGCATGTTTCCTTCTCTAATTCAACTGAAAAGTAAATAAGTAGTTATTATGATTTTAATTTTTAACATGATCACAAGTAACATTTATAACACCTTCAGCATAAATCTGTAAATTTTGAAGAGAATATTCTAGTTGTTAATATTGCTGCTAGTAAAATCTATAACTGGGTAAAGAGCATTTATTAAAGTGTACCAGGGTCATGTGTAAGAAACCTTGAAGTAACTAATCCAATCAATGTTCTCATACAGATGATCATAGTCAGGTGACTTGAAGTCATCTTGTTCTAGCAGCCCTGTAAAGAAGCATCCATACACTAAATCCAAACAGCAAATAGAACTGGGTCACTGATTCACTTCCTATTATTTGTATATGGATGCTGTCATTTGCTATTTCTGCTCAGGTCAAAGCAGGAGAAGCAGTATTGGTCAGTCTCAGATGTTGACTCAATAGTTTCCCTCTTTGGTGGAGCCCATCCCCTTGCTGTCCCTTGAACTCTTCCTCCTGGGAGGCTGCAGCACTTCCAGCCTAGACTTGGCACTCTACAGTGGAGCTCCCATCTTCATTCCTCACCTCGTTTGTTGGTTTCCTATTTTGTGGCTACAAGCCACAACATGCTGTGCAACCAGGAAGAACATGTGGAATGTTGATTGTGCCATAACTGGTCCCTTCGCCCTGCTCTGGTCCCTACAGTCTGCCTCATCTGGCACATCTGATAAAACCTTCAGATGCTAAAGGTTCAGCTTTGCAAACATCCATTTATTTGGTGTTTAAATGTGACTTAGAGGCCAGCAATCTCATGTATGATGTTTTTTCCCTGTTCTGCCTGTCAGATGCTCAGGCTTCTAAGCTTATAGGCAGCTTCTTTTAAGAATCTCTGTGTGTCTGACCAAACCAATCTGGGAATCTTTTGCCTGTATACTCTATTCTTCAGGATCTTAATCTCATTAGTTTTAGTTATTTATTTAACTGTTTAAACAGATATACTTATGGGTACAGTGGAAACATTTTGCATATATATATAATCTTTTTCTAATTAAGCCGGGCATTTCTAATCCTAAAAAGCCTTTAATGATAAGTGTTTGATACTTTTATTTGTAGAGCTGGTATCTAATTCTAATGCTCTGCTAACATTTCCCAATTACAATGAGTGAATTATAATCATGTCATTTTAAAGTCTACCGTTTGCATATACTGTATGTATCATTTTTGCATTTATTTCATGCCTTTTCTTTAGCAAATGCTTTTGAAATTTGACTATGAAGAACAAGTATTTTCTATACCATATTTAAATATCTAAAGTAATTTTCAAGGTTCTTAATTATTCTGCTGTGCTTGCTGCATTGCTTGTCTTTTTTTAAATATTGTTCCATCTGAAACACTTCTGGAAGGAATTCAATGACTTAAATAAAGATTATCTTAAGTTATGGTTTAGAAGAGTTAGAGAGTACTGGAACATCTCAGTAGTAGACAAACAAGTAGAAGGACATTCTAGATTTGAAGGAAGCCAGCAGAATTTTTTTCCTGTAATTTTAGTGGAGTTTGAATCTATATTTTACAGTGAAATACAGATAAATATAATTACAATCTTTAAAGGAGTGAAGCTGTCACAGAAAACAGCTCCCAGGCCATTGAATTTCTTCATACTTAAAAAATCCTACCAGTGTATTTCCAGTTAAATGAACAATCCCACAACCCCTCTTCATGTACTCTACACAAATCAATAAATTTTCAAAGCTGAAGATACCACTACTTTTCACCAGCAAGTAGCAAAACTCATCTACAGAAAGCATATCTGTTTTATACTTTCTGTATATGACAACTCAGTTTTTAAAAATTCCCACTTCCCCAGTAGGCAGATGATAAGGGTGAACTACATATGCTAGTGACACATGACTTTGAAGTATTTATTTAGCCTACATGTGAGAATATAGTTCTCTAACACCCCTGGGATGTTTGTCATGATAAGATTAAACCTGAGATCAATATAGAAATCCCATCTTTTCCTCCCTTTTAGAAAATGGCTGATTAGTAAAAGCACAACTAAAATGCTACTGTTAGACACTAATTCAAATATCTGCAACTTCACATGCTTGCTGAAAAATATTTCCTTTTCACATAAAATGAGGCACTGTCTATAACAAATAGGTACCCAATGTACTTTTTAAAGTGCTGCATAAAATAAAGTAGATGAATCAATGAAACAGAAATATATGTGGGAAGACATTTTTAATGGGGTGTCTCAAAATACTAATATACTGGATTTCCATTTGAAATATTACAAAGAGTTACTGTGTGCCAGGTAGAACACGGGACCAATTCTGAAGACAGCAGTAAGTAAGTGGGAAGAAAAATGAGGAGAGAAGAGTCCTGTTTCACTTCCTTTCATGATCTAAACCCTAACCTTAGCAAACTCCAATGAGCATCAAGCTGTACTTATGCTTAGAAAACCTCCCATAAACTTTGCCTGTCTGGCCCTAGCCTTAGGAAGTTTAACTTGTGGGAACTGTCCCACTGACATCAATGCAATGTGTGTTTAAAAATAATTGGTAATTTCTTTATTATGTGCTGTATCAATCATTTAAATAATTACTCTTTGAAAATATAACTGAAAGGTTTGAAAATAAATTATAGTCAATAGTAGCTCATTTTCTAATTTAAGTTAAACTGACACATATTATATGCAAAGTCTTTAATTCCATCTAATGATCTTTGTTCTCTGACGTGGTACTTGTTTTCATATCTCTATCATGCTATCTAAGGACACAAATGACGTACTGCAGCATGTCACCAAGCTTTGTGAAAAAACACTGATGTTGATGGATTAAAACTAAACCAGAAGAAGCTTAAAAAGTAAATATGTTATGGTAATGACAATCTGTAAGCTAATTAAAGTCTAAGTATACCACTTAAAAAACTGAAATAGTAGGGTGGGTAAAACACATACTTTATTTATAGATTGATACACTGACTATTTCACTGTTGTAACCAACAAATTTGTGAACATTATGCCTAACTGAGCTTTCAATATGCATAATTCATAAGAAGTAGGGCGTGTAATTCATAGGAACTGGGGCAAATATATTGGGTGTCGAAACTGCTGTCTTCCCTGAATGTTCTCCACTGGTTTGAAAATCCTCTGCCCAGAGAAGGGCTTCCCCTATGGTAGTTTTCTCAGTAGGTGGCTTAATTAAACTTCAACACAGAGTACTGGATTGTTGGGCTCAGACTGCATGCTTGGCTTTTCCCAGAAGCTGTGGTAATTCCTGAAATGTCGAAATGGATTGTTTCAAGCAGGTCATAAAAACATAACTTGTCAGTTTCTCTAAAGCTCCAGCTGCTGCTCACAACTTTCTGCCCACCCTGAAGACAAACAATTGTGTTTTGGCCATTGTGTTAGTGGTGATGTATTCCTTGCCCAGCCCTGAGAACCACTGGATACAATGTTGGTTATTTACATATGGGGGAAGAATATTTTCCATAAAAGGTTTAAGTAATGGCATAAAAAGTTGAGTACAGTGTGAACTTTTTAAGTTCTTTTTTTTATTCTGATAGCATATTCATAAACCATTCAGAAAACACTTAAACTCCACGTTGGAGGCAAGATACAAAATTTGTTGAGAAATGAACCCTAAAACAACACCACAAGAAAATATAATAGATGCCGTGCTGTATGTATTTCACTTTCACAGGTTGCTTCTGATAGACTTTATTCTTGATCAAATGACTGGTTTTAAACTTTTAATACGTAAGTTAGCTTCCCACTGCATGATTACTGACTACAGCAAGGATGCCCATAGGAATTTTAATGTGTACACGAAAGAATTGTGTAGTCTTTTAAGGTCAGATATATAGGGGAGAGCTGAAACTCTGAAAACTTGATATTGAAATTCAAAAGTAAGTATGTAAATATTTTGTTCCCACTATTTGTGCAGAAAGATATATTTGAAACACAGAACTATCAGAAGTAATTACCTGCTGGTGTGACATTGTATAACTGCTGCAATATATTCTATAGCTGCATTTGACATGTAAGTAGTTAGTACTTGCTGAAACACGGCTAGGAATGAATCATTAAGAAGAAGAAAATGTTCTTTCTAACACCTGCACCACCTGTGAAAGCATCTAGCAACAGTTTTATTACAAAACTGTTTTATATCAAATGGATTCAGAATATTAAGCCAATATTGTCTACAGAGACCAAAGTAAAAGACAAAACTCCTGTATTAAAATCAGTGCCAGCCTGATCTAAAGGTGATGGAAACAATACTTTGGAAAAACTGTGAATAAGGTTTTCTAACAATCAGTTATTTAATACCTTAGGGTGTGACTTTCCTCCATCTTTGTAGTAAGATTATGGCACAAGATTTACACACCTTTCAGTCATGCAGGACATCCTTCCTGTGTACTTTGTCCATAAGAAGCTCAGGAGTCCTTCCATGGTTACTAGTGAGAAGGCAAAGAAATTATCAGACATCCATTTTTAAATTGCTTTATAGTCACGGTTATTCATAATTTCACTTTAAAATTTTGGCTATTGACTTGGGCTCAGGTCAAGTCAAGCTTTTTTGTTTTACACAAGCACAGAAAAATATATAGTTATCCCTAAGTCCTTGTACTTACCTGTTGTCAGAGGCTTTGCAGAGTACAAAATTTCTCTATTGAACTTTCCCAAGTAAGAAGGAAAAGAAACTATACAAAATTAGTTTTTATTTTTCTAACTGTGTATACTACCTTTCCACTCCACAGTTACACTGGAGCTACAAATAACAAATTAATTTGAACAAAAGAAATGTGTATCTCAAGGATAAAAATTGTGAGTTCTTCCAATTTGCATCCATTCTTTAAAAGTAAACAAGAAAGCAAGTAGGCCCAAAAATCAAGTTAAAATATCCTGTCTTTTGATTTGTCAAAACTTTGGCCAGCTTTGTTGACAAGATTCTGCGACCAGTCTAAAGCTGCTTATTTACTGCAATATCTTCCTTGGTTAGGTTACTCTGACAACAGAAACAAGTCTTCTCAATTGGACAGTTGAGAGTGAGTCTATTTTAAGTCACTTGAGTCACTCCCTGGAGGATCTTATGTATCTACACAGACATTAAAAGGGAGACTATGGATACTCCTAAGTAGCTACATGAAACAAGGCCAGGAACTGATAGCTGGTTCAGAGACTGAGCTGTCAGAGATGCTTATGTCCACACTAGATAATGCTTGACTTTGGGCCTTAGCTGGGCAGCAAATGCTCCCTTGGAGGCCAGTTATTACCATCACTAATAGTTATAACCATAGTAGTTATAACTATACAATAATTGTTGTGTTCTATTTTTCTCACTTTTATAAGCCTGCAGTACTAAGAAACTTACATTGAAGCCTATCAAAGTGAGACATTATAGCCTGAAGCTATAATGGTAATGCCTACAGAATGGTTTTTTGTGTCATCCGGGATAGTGGGTCTAAACCATACCAGGCATGAACTAAGAATTAAAAAACATGGAGAATTATGGGTCTTTGTCTTCAGTTTTTGCTTTCTTCCGATTTTGTTTCCTATAGTAGATGTAGCCATCTGGTTAGTTCATCTGGCTGAATAAGGTGTCTGATGTAGAGCATTATGAATGCTCCCCATATCTTTCTGGGTTGTTTTTTTTTTGTTTTGGTTTGGGTTTTTTTTTTGTTTGTTTGGGGTTTTTTTTGTTCGTTTTGGTTTGGGTTTTTTTGTTTCTTTTTGGGTTTTTTTTGTTTTTTTTTTTTTTTTTTTAATAATGTTTAATGATTAAATACTCTGCTCTGTCTTTTGTGAGAAATTGCTACCAGTTATCAACATTTCTAAACTGTCCAAAACATCCAAAGAAGATAGATGTGCTATGTATAGTGGATAGATATTTCATCTGTATTAATAATTTATCATAGAAAGGTCCAAAAATCCAGTAGCAAAAATGTCACCCTTGGAAAATTATAGTCAGCAACAATCCAGCAAAAAATTTCAATGCTTTCCAATGTACTACAGTTGTGCACAAGGACCTATAGCAAAACAAACCTATCTTAGAAAAAGGTATTCTGTAACGGAAGGCACAAGCAAAATGTTAGTAGCTGAGCAGTTACTAGGTACCTGGTGACATTCTCTGTAAAATTTCCATATTGCCTGGTACATTTCCCTTTATAACTTCTGTTCCTTGGAATTAATTTATCCCAGGTGTTCCTCTAAATACCTAACTCTTGCAGTCTCACTGATGATCTAATTTCAGCAATAATAAAGAACCTCCTTAAACCTATTTGAGATTGGTAAGTGCTACAGATAAAATGTGTGTGGGGAGGAAATATAACAATCCTAGGTTAAAAACTGAGTAAGTTATACCTCACTCAACAGCCTCTGTAGTAAAATTAGATACAAGGTTAAAAGAAAAAAAAAGTCATATATTTTCATGAACCACTGCTGAGAAGTTGAGTTTCCATGTCTTTAGTAAGAGAATAGAAAGCAAGAATTAAAGGCCTTTTAGTGAATTGTCCTAGCCTGTTAAAGAAAAAGATAGTGATAGAACAGAAGCTGACATTTACTCATCCAGACTGTGAGATTTACTGTAGGGTCCAGGGGAATTTACCTCACCAACATCCCATTTTCCACATGCTTAAAGGAGTGTAGGGAACTCCTGCCTTTCTATTGCGACACAGCACCTCCACTCTGCAGGCCAAGTGGCAGAAGTACTAGAGAAAGCAATGATAAGGGCTACTGTCTCCTCCCTGCCCACTGCCCAGCAGGCCACACTATCAACATGCCAAGCACCCTTCTTCACTGTGAGGGTGACAGAGCACTGGAACAGGCTTCCCAGAGAGGTGGTGGAGTCTCCTTCCCTGTAGACTTTCAAAAGCCGCCTGGACTTTTTCCTGAGTGATCTACTCTAGGTGATCCTGCTCTGGCAGGGGGGTTAGACTAGATGATCTCTAGAGGTCCCTTCCTAGAGATAACACTCTGTGAATCTGTGGAAGCAGTTATTAACATACAATCCATTAGTAAATGCCCTATCCCTGGAAGTGTTCAAGGCCAGGCTGGATGAGGCTTTGAGCAACCTGGTCTAGTGGAGGGTGTCCCTGCCCATGGCAAGGGGATTTGGAACTCGATGATCTTTAAGGTCCCTTCCAACCCAAACCCTTCTGTGATTCTATGAAAATACAATCAGATACGGTCTTTCAATGCATATCTATGAAGTTGCACTATAAATTTTTCTTATTATCCTTCTTGGTTAATTTTCAGCAGCTGATACTAAGAACTGCAGTAATAGGTAGAGAGAACTTGATTCCCTGGATTCTGACTTGTATGAAATTTGATGTTCATGTAGGTCTGAAATGAAAAAATTCATCTTGTGTATGAGGATATTATTATAATTTGTCAAAATGTGGTCAAAGTTGAAAATACACTAGATATGCAATTTCTTTAATAAACAGTGCCTTGCTATCGGTCTCAGGTACTGTATCTAGGTACTGAAATACTGACTCATCTGCCACAGCAACACTTGCTGAGAGAGAGGAGGTCTTGGATAGCCAGACAGAAACTGTGGCATGCTTTGTTGATGAAAATGTGTAGGGAAGAGGCCAACATACTTTCTAGAAAACTGATACCTTTATTTCAGCTAATTTTGTTTGAGAGAAATGTGGCCACATTTAGTAAAAGCCTCAGAAGGATATTCTGGATATAGAACTAGAACTATTTTAACAAACCAGAGTTATAAATAGTGGTGTAATATGAGGCGTCCAGCCTTTAAACAAAGTTGTGATGAATGCACAGCCCAGCGCAAAGAAAGACTGTCTCAGAAGTAAGTATCACCCAATGCAGTTGCAAACCATGGATAAGGGGTTTTTTGTCTCTGCAACATGGCCTCTCAAAAGCACTTTATGCATTGGGTTACGTTAATAGACGCAAAAGGGAATTTTTCATCCTTGCCTGAATCCCCACTGACAAGAATTGTTCACTGTTCTGATAATTATACTAGAGAATTGTGAAGATACTGAGCAAAACCAGAAGAAAAATGTCTGTGGATACCTGACATGATGGCGGTTGGCATTCCCAATAGCAAAGTTAAGAAATAATAGGAGGGAAGTGAGTACTTGCTGCCAGATGCTCTGCTCCCTCAGTAAGTGATAGAGACAGTGGGCCCCTCAGCTCACTTTCACACTGCCACAGTTTTTCTGTTACTCATCTTGGCACCCAAGGAAGATGAGAGATTTTACTGGAAAATATATTGTGTGGTCTGAGCAAGTCAGGGAGAAGAATACCAGAGAATCCAAATCGGGACTTTCAGATCACTTTTAAACGCTTTCTTTTTTTCCCGGAAACTTAAAGGACTTCAGTTTGTAGGGTCCATTGTGCCAGGATTTTGTCTTGCATGCATAAGAACAGACCTTGGGCAAAGGAGAAATCTTGATGTTGTGTGGAAGAAAGGTTGCACAGCCACCTGCTAGCACACCAAATGTCTGTTTCTGTTTTAGCAATCCATCCTCCCCCTCAGCCCCAGAAAGGAAAGTGTATCCAGTGATTTTTGTGTTTTACCAAAGTGCAGCTGTTTCCTTTTAGAAATCTTAAGCTAGATTTAGTTAAAAGAGAGAGGGTATTAAAGAGGCCACTTCCTGGACAGTAGACTAAATTAAAGGCTAGAACAGCAGAGGCTGATATTAGTGTCCAAGACTGGTACTTAAAAACAGTAAAACAAGAAAGTCTGGATTCACATTCCATCATAATAACACAAGGAAAATCAGATGAGAGGCAGGGTGGTTGTCATAGTCAAGACATAAGGCAATCTAGGACTTTTCTGTGAAATACGACAATAAAAGATAAAACTCACTTCTCTAAGGACTTGCACATGCCATACATATCCTTTAGGGCTACTGAAGGGTTTTTTTTGTGTTCACAGTATTGGAATACAGCTTCACACAAAGTGAGATGTAGTCTAAACAATTTATTAACACACTTAACAGCAATTACAATAAAATGATTGAGTTCACTCAAAACATATTTAGATTGTTAAATCACTGTTTCTCTCATCCTATCCAGAAATCATGCCTGGTTAGGCACAATGCAAGAAAGATAAATGTTTTGAAAATTGATCTTGACAGTGACCAGCACAGCAACATCAATCTGTGTATCTATCTCATTTAAAAATCTCCTCATGATGGTTAGTATTTCTTACTAAAAGCGTGCATCTTTATTATTAACACTGTAAGCTACTCACAGTTTTACATATGTACCTATATAAGTATATATAAAAGTGTGGGGGGATTAAAAAGGAGTATTCCTCAGCAGTCCTGTGAGACACTGCAGTTTGTGCAGGGCTGCCACTTGTTTAAAGACTTCAAGAGAATTTAGCTAGTGTCATAGTTTTAGTGGTCCAAGATCTTACTGTAGTATGTTCTTTGAGAAGTAGTAAAATTTTGAGGAAATATTAATATCTCACAATGAAGCTGTTTCTCAAAAATATAAACAAAATAATCAAAACAACAGCTACTGCACTTAAATTCTTGACTTTTCTGTTTATGTCCTTCAAATATAAACTGTATTCCAAGGAAAAGAGAAAACAGAGTCAGCTGTTCTGGTTCAGGCTTCCAGTTCACCAGAATTTTCTTTTGCCAAGTATGATGGAAACTAAACTGACTTCTTTAGTTATTTTCCTTGGAACCATAGTTGGATTTGAAAAGAGTCCCAGAAGTAAAAGGAGGGAGTAGTCCAAAAGACATTTGTAAGAAAAGAAAAACTTAGAGATCAATATGAATGAACAATGGTGCAATTTTAATTACTTTTCTTTAATCTTATTTTATTCGTATTTTTTTTTCTTTCTGTTATTGTACAGGCATCATCAAGAGTTCATTCTTCTAGAACATTTACATGCTAACAGACCAACTGGATAAAGATCTAATAAATAGGTATTCATTTCTCAAAACGAACATGGAATGAGAAACCATCCAAGGCTTTCTCTGTAATGAATGTTATTGATTTTTTTCTTTCTAGCATCTATTACACTAGATAAGAAAATGAAAGAAAAAACAATTATAAAATATTAAATTTTAAAAGTAGCAAAAGAAGCAAAAAGCTGAAAGAAATCCCATTTTTTGTTAAATAACAGAATGAGTGCTAAGAAATTCAAATGACAAGCTGCAAGCTTCGGTATTTTTTTCACCCAGAGAAAGTTGACAACACTTCAAAGTCTTCTATCTGGTGCAATCATCTTGGAAAAAAAATTTTAGAAGAGCATATGCAATATATGCTTTTATTTAATGCCGACATGTTTTATAGAAGACAAGTTGAAAGTACAAGAGATCAACTTGAAATGCTAAGAGAAGAATACAGATTTTAAAACAATGATGTTATAGTGCATGATATGACAGTGAATAAAATAATATTTTTTATTCTTATGGTAATATGTACATTTCAGCAAAGCACAATTAAACCATTACTGTTCTCTTGAATACATTGTGGCAGAACTAGCTCTTGAGAAGGCATAGAAATGATGAACCAATAAGGGGGTCGGGGCCATTCTGGAGTCAACATTTTGTAAACAGAATTTTCTGGAAGAAAGGTGTAATCAACATTCAAAACCAATGTCAATACCAAGAGGGGGGAATCAGGGTCTTCACTGGTGCTCCATTAGAGGGAAATTTGACACTGGCTGTGTTTCAAGATAAAGGCAGTCTGATGCTTGATTAGGTCTATCCAGATTGAAGGGGCCCTCAGAAAAAAGGGTCTTATGGCTCCATTCGTCCATGCCTGGTTTTCTTCTGAAGGAAATCCAAATGAAGAAAAGGATGTTGTCATGAGGTTGGGCAAAAATACATGGACAGGGGCGAAGGCAGCAGAGGCCATATGCCAACAGTTTAGCATTTTGTTAACTGGAATAACAAAAACTTTTTGGGCGATTTATTATTTATGAACCAATCAATAATATGAAGAAGAGGAATAGGGTAAGAAGGCTGAAAGTGTTTTACAAGCAATGATTATCTCCAACAGTACAGAAACTTTTTTTTTCCTTAATCTGTGGGGGAGGTGTGCTCAAAAAATGAATTGGTTGGAGAGATTTTGATAATTTATATCTTCATTTATCTTTTAAAAATGGGTGGGGGTGTATTTTTTTTCCTTTTTAAAAATATGTGTCTTATAATTACTCTTCCATATTACTTTTTTCTAAGAGTGCATCAGATATAAGACTTGAAAGTGATTGAAATACTAAAAAAAACAGAACCCCAAACCAAGATAAGCACAGATCAGGGAAATACCTCAGCTTTGCAGTGGAGGAATCTTAACACCCCCTCCCCCCTCCCGCCCACCAAATCATTTAACAGTTTAAAAGACATAAATCTTCTTAAAATTCAAATTTTTGAGCAAATCATATGCCCCAGTCAGACTCAGATTTTTAGACAGGACATTTTATAGTTAGATATAAATGCAGGTGTTTCAAGAAATAGATTTATTCATTGAAACTTGGAAAAATTAAGAAACAAAGCTTAATTTTATGAAAACAGAATTCCAAAACCAAAATATGTCACATATCAAGAAGTCAAGATGTGTTCTTCTCTTTCAAGATAAGTTGAGGGACACTGTAAAAAAAAAAAAAATTATCACAACACAAAATACTGGGGGTTTGGTTTTGAAATATCCTTCCAAAATATGTAAGTTATATCAGAACTTTCAAGTTTTAAAGGAACAACTTCTAAAAAGGGTGACATGGAGAATGCTTCAGATGAAATAGCAACGAACGCATCACAGTCATTCATACTCTTAAAATTATTTTGCCGTCATTGCCCAGAAGGATGAGATTAACAAGAAGCAAGAGAAGCAAGAGATGATTTATTTTTCTTGTAGGATTTGTGGGTAGTGATTACTGCTTGTGTTTTTTCCTGTTGACAATGGATGAAAATTTTCAAGTAAGTGACTTCCTTTGCAGAGAGGAATGCATATTTCTAGAAGGTCTCCCACCTCTTAAGCATCTCTTAAGACAGCTATATTTGCTTTTTGGAAGCCACTCTCTGTTGACAGTAAGAAGAGTTAGACTAAAAGCCTAATTTCTAGTGTTGTAATATGAAAAAGATGAATCCTGCCCAAAGTGGAAGATTCTATATCAGCTGTTAGGTTGTTCCCTGCTGGAATTTACATGGGAGCCAGAGGTCCCAAATGTGCTCAGGCAATATCTGTGGAGTGTCCTAAGAAGCAAAAGTGGTGTAAATACAGAGATTAAGAAAATAAAAGGCACTCTACCAACTCTGCTGTTTCTTTATTCTTAAAGCTTACCATGTCCCATGGCATGATATTGAATAATAGGAGGTCTAGGGTCCCTGGAACCTTGGAGAAACTAAAAAAAGCAGACCCACACTAAGAAATATCCCAGTGTGGGACTAGACACAGTAGAGCAAACTGCACCAGTGATGGGCTCTTCTTGCCACTCAGCTGCATTTGTGCTGAGCCAGCTGATCCCCAGTGGAGCTGGCTGTTTGTGAGCAGGTTCAATTGCCAGTTTATCCATCTGTCTTTACCTTGTCTTTGAGAATCACTCCTCTTACAATGAGACAGAATAGCATATATTTATGTGTGTCAGGAGTCTGGTGCAAATATGTCAGCAATTGCAGAACATCAGCTGACAAGTGGCCCTTCCAATGCCACACTTAATTACATCACACAGGACTGGATTTTAAAATGGGGGAGAGTAAAGGATTTTCTGTTTTCTATGGAAAAGATGGGGGATTGTGTTATCTGTTTCCCTGTTACTGTTAGTGCAGTGTAATGTATTCTTAATTCTTAAAACCAGAGAACAGCTTTTATTTTTTCTAGTTACTTTAGCTATACATAAAAAAAAAAAGAAAACCACCAAACATGAAATATTTTACAACTTCCCCTTTCTTACAAATTTCCAATAAATCACTGCCCACCACACGTCCCAGTCATCTATTCACCCAAACCTATCGATTCTCATATGAAGGAGTTTTGAAGACATATTGGTTCAGTAGTTAAGCATACAGTAGGCATGGATTTTTATTGTCTGATGACTTCATATACCAACTTCCCATTTCAAGAAAGAAAACATTTATGGTCAATGACCAAAAAAAAAAAAGAAGAAAAAAAAGAAAAGGTGTAATTCTCACTGCTTTTTTCATATGGAATAAGGAATTTGTCTACCTTAGTGGCTGTTGTGCTGAAATTGTGTATTTTGATGTTATGCAAAATTAATAATAAAATTTAGAAAAATAATAACTAATTAATAAATGTTATTTTATAATTCCATTGCAATAAGACTCAGCTAGCTACCTCTGAAAATGTTGCCATGGGTACCCTGCCTCAGTGTCTCTACTCAGCCTTTGCCAAGTATAATACTGAGATCAGATGGAGGGCATGAAAAATGAAATAAATCTGAATGTTAACCTAGTCAGTTTGGAATCCTTCTTCTAAAAATACTAGGTTTATTGACCAAAGACACAGCTGGTTTATTTACTGGGAATGATGACTTTCCCAGACATTGCTAAGGGGTGGGTTTTTTTACGTACAAGGTTTTTCCCAGCCACTTTCAGCTGTGCTTGTATTTGTCGTAGAAAATGTAATGCTGTTGAAATGCAACATTACCAAGGGTAGAACCAAGGATGTGATCAGGAGGGCAGAATTTTTTGTGTGGATATTAAGCAGAGCATGCTTTCATCCTCTGCTTTTTATTCATGCCTTTGCCACGGCAATCACGGAAGGCTGCCTTTTGAATGGGGTCCTGGGTGAAACTCTAGCTACCCCCCTTTGTAACAGCCAACCTGT
The DNA here is from genome assembly GCA_027574665.1 of Rhynochetos jubatus. Taxonomy (NCBI): domain Eukaryota; kingdom Metazoa; phylum Chordata; class Aves; order Eurypygiformes; family Rhynochetidae; genus Rhynochetos; species Rhynochetos jubatus. Next base: position 20,523,666 of record CM050652.1, read on the forward strand.
CGAATTCACAGTTAATTGTCTCAGCGATCCCCTTTCATCCACCTGTGATCCGTTAGCAGATCAAAAAAAATCAGCCAGCGCTTACGGCCCAGCGGGCCCTAAATCAGCCATAAGCTGCTGCCGGTAATGGTTTGTTTTGACGGCGGGGTGAGAGCACGTGGTTCCCGTGTTCTGTCTGGCTGCCCGGGAAGTAGGTCACGACAGGCCCCTGTGGGAGGCACGGCCGCGCCTTTCATCTCCCGCCGCCGCCCGGGCTCGCCCGCAGCTGCTTGAGCAACCGGCCCCCTGCAAATTAGAACCACTAGAAAAAGATATGCGAGGCACAAGCAGTCCCGAGAGCTCAAAATATTCAGGCTGCTGAGAGGGAGAATGAGCATCTGTAAGAGGAAAGAGGTCCTAAATGTGGACTGGTAGTAAAATATTACATTTGTCCTCAATTATACTATTTACTCTGATTATTTTGGGGCTGGGGCTTTCTTCATATACACACTTTATGGTTTAGATTATTTTTTTGATTATACATACATTATTTTCATTGAACAATGGTAAGAAAACTTTAAATAAATATAGTTTCCCCTCTGCAAATCATTATTTTTAGCAAATGAAGTTTGCTGTTGAAAATATGTTCTTCCTCCAGCAAAGTACATGAGGAGAAATTGCAGCCAAAACCCCACATTCATCTCCTTTTAGTGCTGCAAATATCAATGTTAGATTTTTTCCAACATGTGATGCATCTCACATAGAATGGTATAAAACTGTACAGTCGGAAGTTCTTTCGTAGTCTCTGATCTTGATTCAAAGGCAGTTCAAAGAGCTACTAGACTACAAAGGCAATTGTTTACGTCCTCTAATTAAAAAGCATAAACCTCAACATTTGAGGTAAACTTTCAAGATGGATCTATTATTTAGGAAAAAGAAAATGAAAAAGAAGAATGAAATAACCCTCTTCTAAAAACATTTTCAAAAATTCTTCAAGCAGTTGAGTAATGAAGAAGCTATTTTAAGAATGAGAAAAAGCATAGGTCATGTTATTGTTTTAGTACATTCATAGTACAAGAACTTGGTTTAAAATTCCATTTTTATATGAGGCATTTATAGTACTGGTATGAAGCTGACCTGTACCGAAACACAAGGAAGTAGTCATTCCTACTTCAAGTGGAGTTTCCATATTTGAAAGCTGTTGATTATATTTTTTTATTTATTGTGCATGCAACCTTGCTAACTTCAGTGTGTCAGTTCATGGTGTAAGGCAGCAAAGTGAGCAGGAGAGTAATATTTTGGGTCTAAACTATTTGGTAAGGAATATGAACTCAGTCAATACTTGGTGGTCTATTAGGAGACCTGTATCAGGGTGTTACACCTCACAGTCAATGCTTAAAAAGAAAGAGCAACATTTGCAGAATCTATCACAGAACCTACAAGCCTTAAAGACAATCTGATGGGCACAGATCTGGGATTCATACTACTGTAAGAAAAATATTTTGCTCAGTTAGGATGTACAGACTTGGTATAATTGGACAAAATGATAAATAGAGGTGCATGCCAAACTATATTGATACTGCAATAGTGTTGTGTCAGAAGGATCTCATGCAAATGTTACTGAACTGAGTAGGGACTTTTTACGAAACAGTCTGGACTGGACTCTAGTTTGTCATGGAATAAATTTTTGCGAACATAGCCTAAGAAATTACTTTCATCCTATGATTTTGAATTCCCTCTTTTAACTTGTGTTTGGTTTTTCTAAAGTGTTACTGAGCTAAAGTGAGTTTAGGATGCTAAAATTCACGCAGACATTTAAGAAGGGGTAGGATTATGATTTCTAGTAGACCAAAAATATGTTATTTGATTCAAGCTAAAGCTTTATATTTAAAAGAATTATAGCTGCCATTTTTAATGGAGCAGATGTAGTATTATATATTTTCCTTACGGTCTGATGATTTTCTGCCATTAGGGAGATCTTTAACACTCTCTTCAGTAATGAGCCAAATTCAGGTGGCAGGGAAATTACAGCTCACTTTTCTCCAGAGGAGATAGTCTTTATTCTATTGTTTGTCTTCCTAATTGTGTGTGCTTTTTCTATGCTTCATATGTTGTTAATTGCTTTTCTGAGGCCTGCGTTGTCAAATGACTGATTAAAACAATAAATTTTCTTGCCTTTAACTTCTGCCTATAAAAAAATGACACATATTTACAAATGTGGGGCTAAATTCTGTTGCTGTCTCTGACCTGCATAGTAGGTTTTTAAGTCTTTGCTTTGATTTCAGTAAGAAATTTGTGCATAATGGAAGAGATAAATAACAATTAAAACCTTTTCAGTGCCTGCTGAAAAGAAGGCTTGAGTCTAGATTTTGGCTACACCAGTTTGTATATTTCAGGCAAAAGACATAAATCTCTTCCCATAATTGTATTTAATTTCAGCACCCAGAACCAGTGCTCATTAAGTTGGAGAAGAAATGGATTGATACATAAGTAATAATTTAATCCTAGATCATTAAAAGTTTGTCTGCTGATGTGACCCATACTTACTACATGTATCTTCCTAACATGTCACAGAGCCTCTGGTATATGGACCAAAAAGATCTGAGAGCTACAAACACAGTACAAGACAGACATCCAATCCTGAACTTGTATGTTTGGTAATTGTCTGCGTATTTAAAGTATGGGTTTTTTTCTTTCCTTGTGCATCTTTGGCACATTTCACCATCCACACAGAAGACTTGGAAACAGATCTTTATTTTTTCATTTCTTCTAGTCTTCAAGGCCCAGTGGCATTGCCCAGTCATCCCAGTGAAGTTACGCACTAACCTTAGGCAAACACTGGAGAAAACAATTCACTCAAACAACTCACATATAAACCATAAAGCAACTCAAGTCTTCTGCGGTGGATCAAGCAAAGGAGGTAAGCTGCATTGCCTCTGATATATCAAAGGGCTGTAATTACCTTCCAAAACCTGAATTACTTTCCTGTTCTCCTGTTGCCTAGAGGAGGTGCAACACTGCCTAGGAATTTCATAGTCCCTGCCTTCCTGTTTACGTTTGACAACATTTTTTTGGATGACACGCAAAGAACATAGTACTATTTCTTTTAAACATCTGCTGGAATGCAGCTCCGTTCAAGCCAAGGAAAGAGAGGGTCCTCCTTCTGAAAATGTATCCGGCTCTCTACAGTTCTGTACACATCAGACACACCGTGAAAGCTGAGGAGAGAACACCTATGGACTTGTCTGTAGATGCAGGTTTGAATAAGTCAGGCCAATAACCTGCCTATCTTTAACAAGTAAGCTCGATGCAGTAAGGCCGTGTTTGAATCAATTACTATTTTAATTAAAGACAGTTTCAGGTAAGATTTTATTGCTACTTTGCAGTGTTAATGTTATGCTACCCTTTATTAATGCTACTTGTGAGTGTCAAATGGGAACCCACTGAACAATTGCAAAAATGAAATAATGATCACATCTCTCATCATATATATATATATATATCTCCACTTTTTTATATTTTAGGGCTTATTCATAGAATCATAAAATAATTTGGGTTGGAAGGGACATTTAAAGGTCTAGTCCAACCCCCCCTCAGTAAGGAAGGACATCTTCAACTGTATCAGGTTGCTCAGAGCCCTGTCCAACCTGGCCTTGAATGTTTCCAGGAATGGGGCATCTACCACCTCTCTGGAAAACTGTTCCAGTGTTTCACCACCCTCATTGTAAATAATGTCTTCCTTATGTCCAATCTAAATCTATCCTCTTTCAGAATAAAGTCATTGTCCTTTGTCCTGTTGCAACAGACCCTGCTAAAAAGTTTGTCCCCATCTTTCTTACAATCTCCCTTGAAGTACTGAAAGGCTACAGTAGGGTCTTTGCAAGCCTGCTCTTCTCCAGTCTGGATAACCTCAACTCTCCCAGCCTGTCTTCATAGGAGAACTGTTCCATATTTCTGATTATTTCTGTGGGCCTCCTCCTGATCCACTCCAAAAGATCCTTGTCTTTCCTGTGCTGAGGACTCACAGGCTGGATGCAGTACTCCAGGTGGGGTCCCACCAGAACAGAGAAGAAGGGGAGAATCAACTCCCTTACCTGCTGTCCACACTTCTTTTGATACATCCCAGAACACAGTTGGCTTTCTAGGCTGCAAGTCCTGGACATGAGATTAAAATGTGTTTTTCATTAACCAGTATCCCCAAGTCCTTCTCTGTAGGGCTGATCTCAAACTCATCATCCCCCAGCCCGCATCAATATGGAGGTATTGACTGGATCCACATGCAGGACCCTTGCACTTGTCCTTGTTGAACCTCGTAAGGTTCATGCGGGCCCACTTCTCAAGTTTGTCCAGGTGCTTGTTGATGGCATCCTGTCCCTCAGTTGTGTCAATGGCACCACTCATCTTGGTGTTTGCAAACTTGCTGAGGGTGCACTCATTTCACTGTCTCTGTCACTGACGAAGATATATTAAACAGTATTGGCCCCAGTACAGACCCCTGAGAGACACCATTTGTCACCAGTTTACATCTAGATGTTGGGCTGTTGACCACTACCCTCTGGATGTGACCATCCAACCAATTCCTCATCCGCCAAATGGTTCAGCCATCAGATCCATATCTCACCAATTTAGAGAGAAGGATGTTATGGGAGACCATGTCAGATGCCTTACAGAAGCCCATTTCTTGTTTGTAAGATTCAATGGAAGACTTAACAGACAGCTCATAGCTGTAAGACCATGTTTATTTCTGAAATCACATTCATAGGCAATCCTTTGAAATATGTCCAAAAAATAAACCATGTAACTAGAATTTGGAGCATAGCTTTCCCATTTACATAAAGTAAAAACAAAAACAATATTCATGAAGCACATACATACTTTATGTGTATTCCCAAAATAAAATAAAGCAATACAACTGACAGTTATATTTGTATTGTGGTGAATTTTTAATACAAGATACCTCAGATACATCTTTAAAAAAGCATTCAAATATTACCAGGGACTTTTGCAGTCTGATCATGCTTTACTTAACACACACACAAAAAAAAAAAAAAAAAAAACAAACAAAAAAGGAAAAACCAACCAAAAAAACCCAAAACAAAACCACCAAAAAACCCCCAAATCCAACCAACCAACAGATGACTACTTTTATCTGAACTTCAAATAATACTTTCTACTTTCTAGGATTCCATTACTGTAATAATGTCAGGTAGGGGAGTCTTTATTAATTACAATGATGTTTGGATTATATTTTAAGATATTTAGGTCATTTAGTCCACAATTTGACAAACTTACACATTTTTGTCTACTTCTGTGAATAGTAAAATTATAATCAGATTTCAAATTCTTTCTAATAACACCATTTCATCCTGAATATAGGATCATTTCCATTCACTTACTTTAAGCAAATAGTAACTCTGCCTTAGTTCCAGGCCAGACTTTGGCGTTTGAGCTTTTCTGCCTTTGCAGGGATCAGGTATCTCTTACATGGTTATTATTAGACTAAACACATTAACACTTCTGATGACCACTGATGTTGTGGTATCAAAGAACCAAAAGTTACTGAAGTATAGTGCTGAAAACTAACATCAGTTTAATCCAAATCCTGGGGACTATGTCTATTCGTACTTAATTTACTCAGACAGCTGCAAAGCATAAAACTGAGGTCTGTCCCAAAGTACAATCTGTAATGTTGATAGAAGAAAGGTTTTTCTAGCTTATAGTTAAGTCCCTACATCTAGGAATAAAGTGTTCACTACAGCTGGAACTCTACAGATTTTTGTCTCAGTCATAACTGTTTATTTTTTCTGCCCTTGTTTTACCTCAACCTTTTCTCTATGATCACCTTGTACTTTTTCTGAGGTGATTATAACATGCCAAAAAGTAAACCTACTGTACAGTACTTTGGCTAAAAGTCAGCATTTTGAGCCAAGAATTTCTCAGTTCCAAGCTGTAAGAGAGTCATCAGAGCATCTCGTCCTTGGCTTTCTTAAAAGTTTCAGAGGTGATTTATTCTGAGTTTGACTTTTCTGATAGATTTCCAGAGCTCAGGACACTAATTCTGCTGTTGTTGGACATCATAGTAATACAAGAATGGCTTGTGTTTCTGGAGCATTTCCCCATGAATGCATTAGCTACATTATTAAATAACCCTGCTCAGAATAAGTGGAAAACCCAATACCTTTCATCAGGAGCTTCTGATTAGGCCTGTTACAGATAATTACTGACGTCCCGCCTTACCTCTGAAATGCTCTTCTCCAGTTGTTAGAGGTGCTTTACATAACTTAGGATACTTCTATTGCATAAAATAAGAAAACAAGGAGTCAAGGGGTTAGACACCTTTTATAAAATTGCATGTAATTATTGCAGACATGACAGCCTGTGTCCCAGGGGTCTGAAGAATGCAAGGAGTCACCAACGGGAGCACTTCTCACAAAGGTGTTTGTTTGTTTTGAAAATACAAATGGCTAACAATGCAAATCCAACCTGTGATCTATCAAGAGACTCTGGGAGGTAAAAGGTATAAAACATTAGCTTTAATAGCTGCTAGGAATAGAGTTAACTCTAGAATTCTGTGAAGATCAGACTTTTCATCAGTCCAAATGTAGCTTCATTCTAAGTAACAGTACATGCTGAAACTAAGAAACTCTATAAAGCAATTTCGTATTTCATCATTACTATGCTTCAGTATCTATTCTTTTTTCTTTATAATGTTGATGCAAGTTAATATGAAATGTAAATACTGTTTCAATATTAAAGGAATACAAACAACAGAAACCTTTATTATTGCTGGATTTCTTTTTTCCAAATATTGAAAGCAAAGTTCCCAAAAGTGTCTGAATGTTGTAAGGTAGTTGAATTCTCACAAAATTTCGAATTCTTAAAACTACGATTGTCTCAAATTTACTCTCAGCTTATTAAATGCCTTTTTAAAAAATTATGTTTTCCTGCAAATCTGAGAAATACTTTTGATTTGGCATGTATTTTGAGTAAAATTACCTGAAGCAACTAGATCATTAAGTCATTCTATGTTACTTAGTTATATGTTGGGTATTTAAAAAATATTTTTCATATTTAATTATAATAGGTTAAGCCATTTTGTGTAGTATCTATAAATACATATGTAAACACACACATGTATATACATACATAAAATATTTTCTGTTGAGTATTGTATACATCTTACTCTAATATCAAATTGCTTAATAAAGTAACTTTTATGAGAAGACTGGTAACTCACTGGCAACATAGGTTGACCAGATCATCCTTTAAAATTCAGAACAGTCATTTTAACAAACTGCTTAATAGCAATCCCTGTTCTGCACCAGAAGAAACTGCTGCCTTAGATGGCTAACAGGACTTCAGGCAGTCTGAAGGGATTCTGGTCACCAATTCCATCTAAGATATTTTCACCTCAAAAGCAGTAGTGAGGAAATGCAAAACTAAGATCCCATCCGCACAAATGAAATCATGATACTTAGGTCTAAATTAACTGTGTAATCCTCAAATAGATGTGCCCTAAGTGACCTTATTTTTCAAAAACTAGTGGTTACCAGATTCCGGTCAGTATTTCACATGTACATTAAAAACAAACAAACAAAACAACAAACAAACAAAACAAATTTTTATAAACCAAAGTTTTTACTTTCTCTCATGTTATGTTTGCTCTCTGCTCTGCCTCCGCCCCCCACCCCCACCCCCCTTCCTTCCTTCCTTCATTTTTCTCTCTCCTTTTTTCTTCCCTGCCTGTGATACGTGTCTTTTATTTTTAGAGTAATGCGCAGTAATTAATTATTAGTGAATTCCATTATTACCCCTCAATAGATATCATCCCAGTCTACCAATTTTAATGTGTTCATATTTTCCATGTGAAACCATATCTAAGGAACTCCAAAAAAGTGATTTTAACTTCAGTAAATTTCCTCCAGCATTCCTGAAAATGTTTTTCAAGTGAATGCCATTGAAACACTGTCATGGAGTGTTTTATACTAAGATATTCATACCACGAATCACACATATTTACTTCTTCTATTGGTACTTTATTGTAGTTTTTTGGTCTTCTTGACATACCCAATTTATTGAATCTCTCTTTACTAAGTGTTCCACTCATTCTCCATAAATTTTAAAGGGGAAAGTACAGTGATTATGAGTCATCCAGGCATTATCATCATTCCTGTTGTCCAAATCCATTCAAATGTTAATGTCAGATAAGCCTAATTCATTTAGCACTCATGTACATGTGGCTCATTTTAACTATTTCAGAAACAGAAGATAGCTGTGAAGATGTTTTGGTAACTATGCATCTCCTCTTGTGAAGAAAGATGTGAGATAATAGTCTCCAATTTTCATAGCTTTCACCAAAGAAAATATACCAGGAAGTATTCATCAGGTTACATTTTCTAGGTTGAAACCCAGAATGAAATCATAATTAAATTCAAGACAATTCAGTAGTTTGTATGCCCTGGAGTCCTGATTCTCAACAAAGACAAAAGAAAACCTAAATACAGATGTTTATTTCTACAGTATGGTTGTGTTTTAAGTATTTCTCTCAACTTCTTTAACTTCAATTAAAAGACTTTATGGGGTCTCATTCAGCTTCAATTAATTGATTAATTAGGGAGAACTGAATATCTCATGATAACAAGTATCACCCCATACTTGTTGCTGTTATAAGCTGATATAGCAGGTGGCTAGGGGAGAACTCTCCCATTTTATCAACTTCTAAAATAATACTACCGCTCAAAATTTAACATGCTGAACTGACTTTCTCAACAAATTGCACTGTCAGTATTTTTTTTCCTTCTATACTTCATGTTGGAAAATCATACTTGTTTGTCAGCTCTGCAATGTGTTGTTTTTACTTTCTTCATTATAAGTTTCTTCCACAGCCATTGAACCTTATAATCCTGATTTACACAAAAATAATTCAATGAATAAAATTACAGATTTATAGGGCTGGAAGGGACAGTGGAAGTTCATTTAATCTATCCTTCTGCCTCAATACGGGATCATCTTAGGTCATGGAGACAGATGTTTGTGTGATTGCCAGCAATAAAGGTCAGCAGTGTACTCCAGCTGTCCTGCAGTCTTGTGCAGTGTTTCACTCTCTGTATCATTAGAAAGCTTTTCCTCATGACTAGCCTTAGTATAAGCTCGGTGAGGTGACATAAACCAGAGTCAGGCACCAATTTCTAATTGAATGTCAGTGAGAGATGATTATCTGCTTTCCTCATGTCATCTATGCCTTTAACCTCTCTCTATATTTATAATCATAATGCTATTTTTATTTGTGTATATTTTAATAAGGATTGGAATTTTTTTTCCATGAACAAAGACATTCTTAAACTGTTTAATTACAACTAGAATATTTAGAGTACAAATAAGTAACTGTGAAAATGATCCATTAGACAGCAAAGTAGCAGGTATGAAGAGCTTCCAGTAGAGACACGATGCAGCAATGGTTTCCTTTATTAATATTTTGGAACAGGCAGCAAACACTTATTTAATATGACAATCAGTCATTGGGTAGCAATCTCAGAATGCAGAGATGTCAAATTAGCTGGGGGAGGTGTCCTGACTATAAGATTTTGGGAGAACACATGACACATAACAGAGACTCACACAGGAGTGGAATGCTACATTAATTAGCTGTGCTTGTCCTCAGACTATTTTTGTTCTGGATCTGCATTTATGTCCTATTGTGCTGTTACATTTCCCTAGACTGACCCACCCACCCTCATAATCTAATATGGACCTTTTTACTACCATATTAGGCATGTAGCAGCACAGTGTCTCGACATCCATGGCTTTTTTTCCCATATGGTATCTTCAGTATCTTTACTACTTAAATTTCTTGAAGTTACACCAAAGTCATTCAAATAGTTTATCAAGTGCAGATTTCAACATATATATAATTATAATTAAAGTTCATTGTTGATTCACATTTTATATATAGACATTGGCTTTGCGTGCTTTTCCAGTTTGAATGGCTCCAGCAGTCATTTACATTCTACATCAAAGGTTTCAGGAGATATTTCTACTACATATCTGATTCCACTATTATTTTTATTTCTGTTGTACACTATTTTAAGTATTGTAATTTATTTATATTATGGAATTTATGGAACTAGGTTTGATAGATTACAACACAGTCCTTGCCTTAAAGATGTTAAAAATCACCTTAGTCACAATGAGATACATTATAGATAGATTCCCCTTTTTGCTATCAAAACACTTATGGTAATTTTTTATTTTCTTCTTTTATAATTTCATAAGATCACCCTTTAAAATGCATTGTTACAATCATATTAAAAAATTCCAGATGTTTTTAAGAATATTTTTTATATAATTATGAGGTTTTATATCAGTTTCCTGAGGACTGTGGGGTCAGAATAAGTTGGCTCAAACACAGCACCTGGTTGTGGCTGTGTATGGAGGCTTAGAAGAAATTATAAAAACAAGCAGAACATATAGTAGTATTTTTCTGACTCTTTACCTGCTTCTGGTGATTTGTGTCTCCATGATTTCTTGATAGCATAAGACAAAGTCATTGTAAAGCCCTTCACTTTTTTCTCTTCCATGAACTTGTCCAGTCTACTCTTGAAAGTATGCAAGGTTTTGACATCCACAATTTTCTTCATGGGGGAATTTTGCATCTTCACTACATAGTTTGAGATGAACTACCTATCTCTGTAACAAAACTGCTTATGATCTTCAGTTCCTAGTTCTTTTAATGGACGAGAGACAGAGAGAATAACTGATCTTTATTAAATCTACAATGGATGTATGGACATATTTAACCTTTCCTATTCAGTTATTTATTCCTGTCTCAGTACGTTGCTACTTGCTTTATTGGTCTTCACACAGGACTGACTGACATTTTCCTAAAATTTTCTGATATTACTCTTATTTTCTTTTTTGTTCTTCTTTTCCTAATATATTTAAGCTGTTGGACAATCAGGACAGAGGTTATAACTCTTTCTACTTAGTTTTGACCCAGTCAGACAGGATTTTAAGCTTTCCAGCTTCTGTTGTAGTACAAACGAATACCAGTCAAAAAGAGTCATCACTAAATGAATTTCTGTACAAGGAAAAGAGCCTTCCAGAAATGGAAATTTCTTGGAAATCAGTGATTCTGTAAGAATTTAGAAGGTACATTAGTTAAGCAACTCAACAATAGTCCTCATTAGTACTACTGGGGAACAAAAACAAACCCAGGTAATACAGCTGGAATGCTTAAACAGAGCAGTAATGAGCTGAAAAGGTTCTGCAGCCTCTCTTTACATTAATGTGGTGGGTTGACCCTGGCTGGAGGCCAGGTGCCCACCAGAGTCACTCTATCACTGCCCTTTTCAGCTGGGCAGGGGAGGGAAAATATAACAAGAAGCTGTTGAGTCGAGATAAGGATAGGGAGAGATAACCAATTAGTGTCACAGGCAAAACAGCCTTGACTTTAGGAAAAAAAAAAAAAAAAATTTCATTTCTTATCAATCAGATTAGAGCAGGATAATGAGAAATAAAACAAAATCTTAAAAACACCCTCCCCCCACCCCTTCCTTTTTCCCAGGCTCAGTTTGCCCTCATTTTCTCTACCTTCTCCCCCTAAGCAGCACAGAAGGATAGGGAATGCAGGTTGCAGTCAGTTTATCACGTTGTCTCTGCTGCCCCTTCCTCTTCAGGGAGAGGACTCCTCACACTCTTCCCCTGTTCCGACATGAGTTCTCCATCAACTTCTCCAATGTGAGTCTTTCCCATGGGCTGCAGTTCATGAACTGCTCCCAAGAACCTGCTGCAGCATAGGCTTCCCACAGGATCACAGCCTCCTTCAGACGTATCCACCTGCTCCAGTGTGAGGTCCTCCCTGGGCTGCGGGTGGGTCTCTGCTCCCCCATGACCCTCCATGGCTGCAGGGCACAGCTGGCCTCACCATGGTCTGCACCACAGACTGCCGGGGAATCTGTGCTCCGGGCCTGGAGCACCTCCTCCTTCTCCACTGTCCTGGGTAGTCTGCAGAGTTGTTTCCCTCACATATTCTCACTGCTCTTGCACAGCAGATTTTCCCCCTTAAATATGTTATCCCAGAGGTGTTACACTGTCACAGATTGGTTTGGCATTTGGCCAGCAGTGGGTCAATCTTGGCATTGGTTCTATCAGACACAGGGGAAGCTTCTAGTATCTTCTTCACAGAAGCCAACCCTGTAGCCCCCCCACTGCCAAAATCTTGCCACGCAAACCCAGTATGTACATGATTCATGTTGTCCTAACTTGGGCATTTAAAATAGGCTAAATGAGTCATGCCCTGAAAGTGCCTGTTTCTCTCAGTTTTCTATAAAGGGAGCCTGACTGTCTCAGTTGTAGATGTCTCTGGAGTGGATATCTAAATTAGTTGTGATTAATCTTTTTGTAGAGCTTCCTTTACCCTTATGATAAGTATATAATACTATAGATACAGCATCCACATTTTAAAAGAATGTTGTAAAATTGGATGAATTACTGAAAAATTTTGAGAGATAAAGAAATTTTCCATCCAGGAACTGTGTGCTATGAGGCACAAAGAGGTGATTGTGCATGAGGCATAGCCTAAATTGGTCAAGATGTACTTTAGTTAATACTGCTGCTGGTAGGAATCCAAGGGTTGACTAGTAAATGTAGGGGTCAGATAAGATGATCTAATGTTCCCTACTGACCTTGTACTTTTAATCTCTATGATGGGAAAAACGAGAAGAAGGAAAATATAATAACACACTTTTTATACTAAAATGCTTTGATTTTTTTTTTTTTTAGTTGAGAGCAGAAAATGTCGTCTACAGAAGCACTTATGAAATTAGCTTTACTTGGCAGCAACCACTTCAGACTGATAACAGAAGTAAATCTTTTTTTATTCCCTAGGAATTAAGGGAAGAAGGTGAAAAAGTTCACTTCTTTGCATAGCAACTATCACTGTCAAAAATATTCCTATTGCTATTTCATGTATTCCTTGGGAAAAAGGTCTCTTAGGGAACACGTAGATTTTTAAACAGCAAATAATTTCTTGCAAATAATTCCATGCCACTTTATCTTACTGAGTTATGGATACTTTTTATTATGTTACATGGAAGTATAATTATAACAGGTAATTCTGCTTGGACCAAATTAGTCTATTTTTGGTTCTATATCTACTTTTCTAACATGTCTCTACTAGTTCATCCTTCATGTAAGTGCTGTGATAATCTGCTTCTGCCTACTTAGAAAGTCTATGCCAGAGAGAGGCATTGAATTCCTACTGCCTCACCCACATTTCCTGCTGCTTCACCACCGGACATAGCTCCTCCTCTTAAGAGATTTAAATGGAGTAAAAGAAAGGCATGAAATAATCATGGCACTGCTCTCTGACATTACGTGCTTAAAGGAAAATAATGAAACATTAACGCTATTATTTTCCTCCAACCCACCAAACGAAAGGAAAAAATGTTAGTGGGGAAACAATTGTTACAATGTTAAACTGCAGGAGAGAGCAGTCTTCTGCTAAGTCATTGGCAGAGGAAAAAAGTTCCCAATACAATGAAAGGAACTTTAACAGAAGAAATTATGATGAGGAAATATTGTTTCTGTGATGAAGATATCTAAGTAATTGACAGGATTTGACAGAAAGACTTGAAAATAATGCCTAAAATATTCTCTGATAGTAAGTGAAATAAATAAACTTTTAAACTTGAGGGCACTAACTAAATGGAGTACCAGATGGAAAATAGACAAATAAATAAACAGAAATGCAATACAATTTTTAATCCTCTGAGTCTTGTGAAACAGTGAAGAGTCATACAGAGAACATAATTAAATATAGTATAAATAAATTCTTATTTTAATAAAAGAAACAGAATTAGATGCCGAAACTACAGTTGGCTTTTGTGAGGAGGTATTTTCTTACTAGGAGAAATGGAACAATGAGTACAGCCAACATGAAAAATTTGTTCCAGTTTCAGCAGCATGGAGAACACTGAAAGCTTTACAGAATACCTCTTAAATAAAGTGCAGACAAAGAAGGATTAAGATAAAAAGATCCTTCACCACTGATAACTGAAGAGTAAGAAAAAAGTGTAAATTTATTTTTAGCAGGGGGTTCCATGCAAGAAGTATCTTGTGATTTTAGGCTGAGTCCTGCCTGAGTCATCCAGAAAGGTGATGTGACGTGATGTGATGCAGATATATACCCTCTGTGCTGGTCTTGCTAGGGTAGAGTTAATATTTTCACAGTATCTAGTACAGGGCAATGTTTTGGATTTGTGCTGGAAACAGTGTTAATGATACGGGGAAGTTTTCGTTACTGTTGAGTAGTGCTTGCACAGAGTCAAGGCCTTTTCTGCTCCTCACAGCACCCCACCAGCAAGTAGGCTTGGGAAGCACAAGAAGTTGGGAGGGGTCACAGCCAGGTCAGCTGACCCTAACTGACCAATGGAACATTCCATATCATATCATGTCAAGCTCAGCATATAAAGCTGTGGGAAAAAGGAAGGGGAAGATGTTTGGAGGGATAGCATTTTGTCTTCCCAAGTAGCTGTTACATGTGATGGAGCCCTGCTTTCTTGGAGATGGCTGAATACCTGCCTGCCAATGGGACATGGTGAATGAATTCCTTGTTTTGCTTTGCTTGCATGAGTGGATTTTGATTTACTTATTAAACTGTCTATATCTCAACCCCTGAGTTTTCTCACTGTTACTCTTCGGATTCTTTCCCCATCATGTTGGGGATTGTGAGTGAGCAGCTGCATGGGGTTAGTTGCTGGCTGAGGTTAAACCACAACTACTTCCAAGTTCATTTCTGTGGAAAGACGAGATAGCAGATTTACTTTGGTGTAATACTAGAATAAATTACAACCTCCTCCCTCCTCATCCCTTTGACTCAGCTGTCTTCAATAAACCTGCTGAAGATTGTATGGAGCCAAGATCCCACCAAAGCTGAAGAAAGAATAAATAAATGCACAGCTGCATCTTCCCCTGAACTGTGTCAAGGGAGAGGAGCTGCACACCACTTTATGGCGGGATTCAGCTCAGCCAGATCCAGCTATCCAGCTGCAAGCTTCTGATGTAAGCCAGCCACCCAGGCTCTGTTCTTTCTATAGCAAGGGATTATACCTCCAAAAGGAGGTTTATCTCCTCTGAGAAGAGCATCCCCAGGTTGAGGTGGCTGTCTCTCTCCACTGATGACCCGAACATTGTCAGTGTCTAGCATACAACAAATCCCACTAAGGTGGTCAACGTGGGATGAAATGCAAACGTTCCTAAAGCATGAGGTAAATCTTTCACTGAGTAGGCTGAATGTCAGGTGCTCATTTTGAGGGCATATTTCTGTTACCTCAAGAGTCATTTGTTTTCAGGGTTCTTTACTTTGCAACCATAGACATTTTCATAATTGATTATGAAAACAAATATTCCTTGCTGTAGGTGGTCCCTACAGTTGCTTCTGATTTTAGTGCTTCTAGAGGCCTTCATCTCACCCTTTCATCCAAACACAGCTACATGAATTTGAATTGTTTCTCTCTTGTATTGTACTTCATGCAACACTATGGAGTTACTGGGATCCGCAGGATAAATAAAGCTCTTGAGGTTTTACTCTACTGTCACATTGTTATTAACACTACAACTGTGTATGTGTTAATTTAGGTCAGGTTCCTCTCCAGAGTGACCTACGTCTGTCTCTGGTGGGAATGGAGAGAAGTGCATCCTGGGTCCCAGTCTCTGCATTCAGTAAAGACTCACGCTTAGCGTGCACATGACGGATAAATACAGAATTTAAATAATATTTCATTCTTTTGGCTTCCTACCAGTCTAACGCTCACCTCAGAAAAAAAAAAAAAAAAGACAAAACCAGACCAAAACCAAACAGACAGCTTCTTAATGTGTGCTGTAGGAGAAGGCTGAGCAGAGCAGGAGCCTAAGGAAACCTTCCCTTTGGCCAAGCTGGACACCAGCTGAGGAACCTTCCTGACTCTCTGGGAGAAAAGCAGCCTCTCATGCTTGTCAGTGCCAGGGCACTGCAGTCCCCTAAAAGTCAGAACCTTATATAGCACTCCGTATCCATTCAGGAGACAGTGAGAAGTGCCAGACATTCCCAGAAACATGTACCATGCAGCTAGCAAGCTGCCAAATTCTGCACCAGCTGTGAGAATTTCTGAGAAGACTTAAGAGAGTCACATACACACTGCATTGAGGAAGCCTTGTATGGGGGGACTGAAACAACATCCTTTGTCTCTCATACTAGGTACTTACTGTTCTCCAGATGAAATGGTGTGGGTATTTATTCAAATGTAAACCTTTTCAGAGTCATATGTAAGTGGTGAAGAGCTGGAAAGTTTTCATGGCAAAATATTTTAGTGGACTGCAGAAATCTATTACTGGAAAAAAATGTTCTTGAACATTTCCTCATCCAGTATTCCAAGTTCCAATGTTTTGTTATTAATTTTAATTACACTTGGATGAAAAGATAGCCTTTATGATGTAAATGTACATATCTTTATATTTATATATATACATATATAAAGATTGAAACAATAGCACTAATGTCATTCCAGACGTCCTCCACTCATCTTAACTGGAGGAGTTAACTTTGAAGATTAATTTAAATGCCAGGCATTTTTAACTGTTTCACTGCTGCTTGTCATCTCATCTCTATCCATCAACTATAGATGAATGTACCTGTCATGTTATGATGTTTTATTAATTGGAAAGAACCTTTCACAGAAATATGGCAGCAGGTTTATTTAGAATATGCAAATAACAAAGTAGTTTATTGCATATTCTTTCAATCATTTGGATAATTGGGATTCTTCTGCTGCTCTGACAAATTAGAGTAAAATGGTGTTTACAGAACCGACAGCTGAAAAAAAAGTATTACACTCCTGGAGAGCTGCTTGCTTTCTATGGGTAGCTATTTCTGCAGAGTGAGGTCATCTGCTTCGGGCTTACAAACAGTGAAAAGTGATGAGAATGGGATGATCCATGTATGCTAAAAATGTTAGTAAATATTAACAAGAAAGTTAATTAACATATGGTTTGTCGGCCAAAATTCTATTGAACAAAAATTATTAAATGAAAATGAAATTTGATAATTTTAACTGATTATCATTTGAGGAAAGATGGTTTAGAGCTAAGTGTTGGTGCTCATTTTTAAACTATGTTTTTTTGATTATTGAGACGGCTAAGATGTGTCACATTTTCACTGTGGAATCATTTATTTTTAAAAGATGTTATCAACATTTATAAACTACGGGTCTTTTATCTCTGGACCTCAAGGTTAAGAATAATTTTCTTCATATTTCAGATGAAAACTGAAAAGAGGAATTAAAGTTCTGACATTCAGAGACAAAAGAAGATGGACCTGCAATTCTTTACATGTGTTTTCCTAGATTTAGAAGACCAAAATTCATCACACTTCCTAAAGGAATGTTTTCATGTGCTATCTTTTGTAGAGAAAAAAATGTATTATTCTGTTTAACTCTGAGTTAGAAAAAGTGTCCCTCTCCTGGAGTTTTATGCCTTCAGTGAAAAAAAAGACTCCCAGACTCCTTTAGTTATAGGTCCATTTATTCAGTTTCTTCCTTTCTTTAGCCTTGGCCGTCATTTTCAAGAGCTGTGTCCCACTTCATACTTGAGGAACATCATTGTCTTGACACAGAAAGCTGATATTCACAGATATTCACAGAAAACTGCATTGCTTTCCCACATCTTGCAACACTATGATGAAGTAATGAACAGTAGCTTTCTTATAACTTCCCACGCTTTGATATTTTAGTAGCAGAACCACTTTTCCTGTTGTCATTTTTTGCACTATTCCATCACATTCAGAAAACTGGTGATGAGAATTTAGTGGTTATAAGTTCCACAACAAAGGAAACATCATTATTCTCTCAAAAAAGGGTAATGGGCTATTGTGACAATTATTAATATGTTTGTATTTTTGAAGACAGACAAAAAGTAAAACAAAAAGGGCTGTTTCAAAACTGGTCAGTATTCCTTCACCTAATTATTGTCACCATGTTTTCTGGACATTGTCACCTTTCAATGCCCTGCTGTGTCTCCTGTACCCACTTGTTGGGTTATGATAATACAAAATACCTGAGCTGTGCTTCCACATGTAGCTGTGTTGATCTCATAATTTACTACACCGAGAAAAGACTGTCTTGCTCTCTTGTCCCTCCTTGCCTTGCTCTCTCCCTCTCTGCCCCTACTTGTGCTTTTACATATTCTCCTTTGTGTCAGCTATAGTGCTCTTCCCAATCTTGTGTGGAACTGTTTAACTAACCAGGCAGAAAAATAACCATTTTCTTCTGGTCAATGAGTTAAATCAGTCCTTTGAGAGGTCCAGCAAGACCAGACTGTTTTCCTAGATAATGGGAAAGCTCATCCAAGGAGAGCAGGTGGGATAAAGAACTTCTTTTCTAGTGGTGGCGAGTTGCCTTATGCCTGTTTTGCCCACCTTATAAAACCATACCTCTACTTATAGGACTGTTATACAGACAGGACTGTTTATGCTGAAGAGCTAATGCCTTAATACAGATATGGATTTGGAAAAGGTAGCCCAACTGTCCTAGAAAAACATATTTTGTTCATATAAGTTCAGGTTTTGCACTCAAATGCTTTGCTGGCACAGTTAGATCAGTATAGCTCCACCAATACACTTACTTGTTTGTGTGGCATTTTAACAAAATGGAGTTACAGGTCTGCCTGAAACTAGAAATATTTCCAATACACATTTTAACAAATTGTGATAACGCTGAATTTTGTAGCATGCTTAAATGAAATTAGGAAAACGTATAACTACCTAATGATAAGAGTTCTGTGTATATAGATGGGTATATCCTAATATATTTTATGTTTACATAGCTATGTGTATATAAAGGAATATACCCTAATATATTTTTTAACATACAAACATATGTATTGCTTATATGTGAAAACCTCATCTATATGAGGAAAATATACTCTAATAATTTGTTCAATGTGATGCATACAAACCTTCAAGTGTAATGGCAGAAAGAGATTAATCATGTTAACATAAATGATTCATCCTGCTCTATACAGAATTTCTCTTTTTATAATCTGTTACTTATATTTATTGATAGGGAAAACAGCAGGCAAGTGAAAAGCTTAAATAGGTGAAGCAGACTGAAATTAATTAAATAGACAGTGCTAGTTGAAGCATCTGCACACTGCGGAGGACCCTGACCTGGGAACTGCACTTACCCTCAGGCCCCATGGCACAGACCCGCTGTCAGATCTAAAGGCCTTTGTTAGCAACAAGCTTATTGGTGAGATCAGTCACAGGGAATTGGTCTTGGTTCATTCCAAGGCAGTGAGGTTTTGTTTGTAGATGTCAGGAGGGATTTAGCGGAGGAGAGGTTATAGAGAAATATCCATAGGATAACTAATTAAATTGAAAGATTTCCATTCCAAGTTGGAGGAAGATGCTTAGGCTCGAGGGACTCTCAGCTCTGGAAGTCACATGGCTCATTCTAAGACTTTCATCATATCAGAGTACCTGTCTGCTCAGTGTGTAAGCAAAAGTATTTGGCCTCATCAGACATTCCACTGGCCTAACCTGGGGAGAAAGTTATTTTCTTTCAAATATAAACAAAAATACACATGTAAGTATGAAAATGTTTTACCTAGTATACTGTTCAGAAAATAATCCAACTGTGTTAGAAGCAGGTTTCTGAACAACTTGAATGAACACCAACATATGGGTTAATGAGTTATGCTTGGCCTATATGGGTAAAAGCATTTCATTAAAAACAGAATAAAGAAAATAACTGCAAAATGATGACTAAAAGTCCACTGTGAAACTGTAAAATATTTTGGGTAGTAAGAACCAATACACTGCCCAATAAAAATATATGGTTTCCTGCTGCAATAAGTTGTTTTGCTCTGTTTTCCAGAAAGGGAGAAAAAAAATATTTTTCTTGTCAAATATTACTTCGCATGCTTCTTCAGTGATTGAAAGGCACAATGGTGAAGTTATTAAGTGGGAAAAAGAAGTTCTAAGAAGTTTTAATGGTAAAAATTAATGACAAGTAATATTTTCCTAAAGACTGATACAAAATATGTTTATATTTAGGTTTTCCTGTCAGATCCAGTGCTTTATAATGATTGAGCCAATGATTCACAGTTATAAAGCCAACCAAAATTTGAGATTTACTTAAAATTAGAAAATATTAGACTTTTTTTTTTCAAATTAAGAACACTGTGGGCTGTATGGCATATACAAAACTGAACTGCTAACACCTATGATTAGTATCTGCTACCAATTTTTTGTACCCAGATTACAGAACTGCCTGTGTTCCCATCAGTTTGTTGTACTGAAAGTGTTGTTAGGGTCAAAAGAAACACACCATGTACATACAAAGCCAATTATTTGCTGTTAGTGTAACTGAAGTATTAACAGTCTAATCAAAGAATTTTTATGAGTCCAGCTGCAATTATACTGAGAGTTCAGTTGAATAGTTGTATTATAGTTACAGTGATGCATACACACACAGAGTTTCTAGTGTCTACGGTTTCTCTGATTTTATGCTCACTCTTGTAAGGCCAATTGCTTCAGCTAGGGCAGAGGCCACATGTTTAGTTGTCTGCATCTTTTCTTGGAGAAGTATGGTGCTGATAGTTGTGGTTTCCATCTCTCTAGGATCTGCTTGGGGTCACTTGTTATCTGTCAGATGACTGGCTCTACACATTATTCTTTGTTTATTTGTCTGTAAATTCATTTTACATCAAGCTTTACTTTATAAGATATATTTTAAATGCATTGTATATTTGTATTTTGTTCCCTTTTTGTTATTTCCAAAACTACTTATACCTGCTCCCTGGGTTCATGCTTTTGATGACCAGTAATTGGCTGCAGGTTAATTTTCATAATTATTTACAACCTTGGGCCTCCAGTATTAACCTGTGCCTGTACTTCAGTGTCTTTGATATCACCCAACACCTTTCCTTCTCAACCCACCACAGCTGCATTTTATTCTAGGGTCAATGACAGTTCATTCTGCACAGAAAGACCACTTGATATTAATATCCATTAGTTAGAAATATACATACATGTAACAAAAAAATGTTACAGTGCACCATCGTGCAAACCAAAGAAAAAGCTAAAGCAGTGCAGCTAATGGTTTTCTGGTCATTAGATAATTGCTGTTACAGGATGAACCTAATTTCTAGACAGACCCAGAGAAGCCCTGACAAAACCTGATAGGTCTTGATGCTTGTTCTGTTAGCTTAGCACACAGCCTGTGAACTGTTAAAACCAATGGCAACTCCACATTTGCTGATCTACAAGTGGCGTACCTGTCATATGTATTTCCTTTTAAGATCCCTGGTTTTCTTGAATGTTAGCTCATGCTTGTTAGAATTTCCCACAGAAGGCTTATAGGAAAAGAATGTTTCTCATTGTGGTGAAAAGTCTCTCAATAAGGAACAACACACTACCCTCCAAGTACTCTTGAAAAAGTTTCTTTCATGGAAATATTAAACCATCTGTCTGACAATAACACTTAACACGACCTCAGAGAAAACCTACCTAAAACTACATATGAATTAAGATACCCAGTTTTCTGGATGTAAATTGATTCTTTTGTCATAGATCACCTACAATAATCAAAGTTCTGCCTGTTTATACATGTGACATTCACTTCTAATTCTTCTGGTTTGTCTCCAAGTCTCTTCACAAATATCATCTACCACCTTTGACCTGCTCTTCTCACTCAGTTCTCTGCTTTCTGGAGTATAATTTCTATAATTATTACTCTTCCATTTCCCTTCATATACCTCCTCATGTCAAGCTCCTCCCTGTAGGGCAAACTTAATTCTTCCCATGTACTATCACAAACCGATAATTCTTCTCTTGGATGTCTCAGTTCCCACCACATCCAATCTGTTATAGTACAGTCTTGCTGTAGAACAGAAATACAAAGTATGACTTTCTCTTTCATATAGCAGTATCCCGAGACAACATTGCATACCTCCAAATACGTGCAAGAACATACGAATGAAACCCATGTATGAATATTTAACAAATCTGTTTAGCAAAAGAGGTAAACACTGAATTAGTTGCACAAGGGCAATATACTAAGAAAACAGAAAATATTATGAGAAAGAATGTAAAAATTACTATTTTATTTGGTTTTACAATTATTACAGATTATTAATGAAAATACAGTATGTATCTCATCAGACCCTTGTGACAATAGGTCGATATCTATGTCTGAGATAGTCATACTCAGATCTCTTCATTGAGATTGGAAAGAAATAGGTTCTTTTGTTTATTTGAGGTTTTTATTCTAATATAGAAAAGACTTGTGGCCAAACTCCATTGACTGTATTTGTGTAATCTTCTCTGACTATAGGAGAGGGCTAAGGTGAAGAGTTACCTACAGATGTCTATGCCAGAGACACTTAAAGTTAATTAATTGTATCTCTTACCCAAATGACTGCAATCAATGAGAAAATGGGTCTTGTCATGTATGCTAAAATGACATGGCATAAACATCTTAGAGACGTATATTCCTTTAAAGGAATGGAGAAAATTTAACCAAGTCCAAAAAGTATTTTAACAAAACTTTTTATTTTTCTGTAAGAAAATCCGGTTTTAACTGCTTTTACATGGACATAAGTAATATCTGTCACAATTTGAAAGTGACATATTCATCTTAGCAACTAAAGAGACAACTTCACAGCAGAGCCTCTGAGTTCAAGAACTGCTCATATGATGAAAACAGCAGCCATTGAATGAAGCTAAAAGCAACTGCAGATATTCAGTAAAAGATAAATCCATTATTTTATGTGCCACCTAACCAAATTTTAACATCCATCTTTGATCTTCTGATTTATGGTTTTATGGTTTATGAAGATTAGTTTCAGTTGTTTCTGTAGTTGATTTTAGGCATCATTTACCTATAATGTTGTTGTTAGAATATCAGTAAAGGATTTCCAAATCCAAGAATTTATTCTTTAATCAGCAGAGTATTTCTAAATCCAAAGAAAACTCCCTGCCTGTAACTTGCCTGTGTATGCAGAAAACCTGCACCAATTTAACCTGATTCCTACTGTTAAATTTCCTCCTGTACAAAAGATATACTACTTTCTTTATGTCTTTCGTAAAGGAAAAGTATGCTTCTCCTTCATGCATTCTCACCGTATGATACTTTCCGAATGAAAATTTTGGCCTTTTATCTCAGTGTTCATTATTGCCAAATCCAATAACACAAAAATTGGGCATTAATGTCATGCCTTTCACACTTCCCCCTGAAAAATATAGTTACAAGATTATGAGGTCTTCTTAGTAATTCATGTCTGTTGCATCTTACATTAGAGAAATTTAGATCTTACTTTGAAAATATGAGGCATTTATTTTTCTGCTTTTTCTTTGGGTTTTTTTTCCTATTTTTTTTCTTTTGTCACACAACATTAGAAATGTTCTTTCTAATATAAATGAAATTATGGAGAGTTTGATTTTTCCCAGGTAGTTCTACACTTCCTACATTTCTCCTTTCCACTCTCTGAATAAAGACAGTTGTGAATATAACAGAAAGAAATAGATCCAAGTTATTGTAATAGACCACCAAAAAAAAAAAAATATTAAAAGGAAAATAAAAAAGTAGATGCAATTCCAAGAACAAGTCCATATATTTATTTGAATATATGAAATAATATATTATTTCAATAATATCTATGAAGATCCTGCATAATAAATCAGTAAGCTTTTAAAATATACCGGTTTGGGCATTTTCTAGGACATATCCCGTTTGATAAGTGTATTATATATATTACTGTACTTTCTCTGTGCACACTGTAGCATATAGGATGTCAGAGAAATGTCCTTTTTTCATGGAAGTGCACAAGCTGCCTCCTGTGAATAATACAGTCTGTTCTGTGACATCACAGCAGCCACTACTGAGGCTGTATAAATCCAGACCTTGAAAATTAAACACCAACAGAGTGACATGTCCCTTAGTTCAAATCAGTTATTATATTCTTCTGGTCTACATTAAATTCTTAAGCTAATTCTAAGGAACTTCAGTAATAATGGAGTTCTAATGAGATTGTTACAGTGGTATAGCTTTGGGAAAGAGAGAATATAGAACCTGTTCAAGTAAAAAATATATTCTGCTGTGAGCATATTATGCAATTTTTCCCACAGACCAAATCACAAATCAGACTCAATATTGGCCAGGAAAGAGAATCTGGCTTATGCCATGTCACCCCACTTGCTCCAGATATTTTAAACCACTGCAAATTACCAGTCATCTTTATTATGTGTGCATAGTCTCAATGTTTAAGTAACCTGTGCAGAAGGTATTTCCTTTAACTTTCTGCATAGGGAAGTAACTATTCCTTATGTTGCAAATCTTGTGATTAACAGCATGCTTTAGATATAAATTACTACAAGGAGAATTTAAGTGTATATAGATTCCTCAGAAAACTTTAAATCAGAACTTTGCATAATTTTTATTGTATCTTGGATTTTATATGTTTTAGGATTTTCCCAGCAGTTTTTGATTGGCAAGACATGAAAAGACAATATAAGTCGTTACAAAGGCCAAAGTCTAAATGAAACAGCTACAGACTAATTTCTTAGAAATTTTGTAGGATGTTTGCTTTAGAGTGAAAAAAAAAAAAAAAAAAAAAAAGAGACAGGAGACTTTTTAATTGTATAGGTGAGATCATGGACTGTCTAAAGCTTTCACCAGTTGTTCTCTGATTTTCATTGTTTAACTACACAGTCTGAATGATGATTTGTCAGGTTAAACAGAAGAAATGTCAACATTTTCTTTTGTATCTGTGTATTCCTTATAGTGAACAGCCAGCACAGACTTGGATTTTGGCTGCCATTGGAGACTAGGGCCTAGTAAAGGAGAGAAAACCCTGGGAAGTAAATGGTATTGATTTTTCTCAAGAGCTGACTTTGACCCAGTGACCACACTTCAATGTTCAATTTGCCAAGTCACAAAAGGACCTTCCTTTTCTATTTTGTTTCTGTAGGAGTGTTGTTTTATTCACCTTTTTTTCCCTCTTCAGTGCTCAATACAAGTCCTAGGAACCAGGATAACATGATCAGAGTCTGTATTAGTTTGAAAACATACACAAGAATGATATTCCAGGGTTTATAATGTTAAATCCTCTTAACCTTTCCCAGGCATCTGAGGTTAAATACCTCAAAGCCATAAGGGTCATTGTTATTAGCTACAGGACAGCACCATGACATTTTCCAAGAGAGCTATCTTAAAAATTGTATAAGTAGTTGAGAGTTTGTACTTCACCAGTGCAGGTACAAACATGGTGGGAGAAAATGCAGAAGAAGATAAAAGAGAATATATTTGGGCACTTAACTCTCAATGAAGTAGATGACCATTAGATGTCAAATCACACTGTGGATATGTAATCAGGAGACCAATGAATCACTCATTCTAAAAAATTAGTATTCTCTACTAGAGGTTCATACTTTCATATGGAGCTCCTGTTAGAATGAGGATCAAATGAAGCAACTGAACATTTCTAAAATGTTTCCCTGCTACTAGCCTGGCTGGTTAACAAAAACAAGTGATTTTCATTCCTTTTATTCATGTTGGATTGGCTTTGGGGTGGACAGAATAATGCATGCCAATATTTTACTTGTACAGTAACATGGTCAAAGTTAGGGACAGCAAAATAGTAGTTCAGGGAGACAATATAGCAAAAGAAATATGGGCTAGTAGAGATTTAATAAGTATTGATTTTATGCTTTGCTTTCAGTCTGTCAGGTCATCCAAAGGAATGAAATCTTGTGGCAAAATTGCCAAACCTCATGAAATTCGGAGTCCTTATGAAAGACTGGACACTGCAGTTATTTGACTATAAGAGTCTATAATTTCAAAATAAAAATAGCCTGTTTCTAGTCCTCAGAAATAAATTTAAAAAAAACAACAACAAACAAACATGAAAATGAAAGTTTACTAGTAGTAGGGAAAACAAAAAATAACAAAACTAAATAAACCTCTACATGTACTGTTTTCAAATCTCATAAATCTTAGCTTATTCTATAACATTTTTAACATGGCTCATAAACATTGCATATTGGTAGTTGCAACACAACACTATTTTGGTGACTGGGGAAGATATATTTGAATTCCAATCTATATAACATGTGACTAATTGACTGATTCATTTTGGCATAAATGTAAAAGTATAATGACTCCGACATCCTTAATTTTGGGTATGAGGCAGACTGAGCTTGGCAGAGAATCATTCTTCTGTAGGTACTGCATTGGGTTGTCATGTACAGCTCCATGTGGGCCTCTATCTAGGTCCTAACCCATACAGAGCAGAGGGAAGAGAAGGCTGATGGAGTAAAACTGTGACATTCTTAAATACAGTGCCTGAGCCACAATCAATGGAGAAACATACTTTGTCCGTCTCTCCTTGCACTGGGTGTTCCATGTTACACTTCACAGAACTATAAAAGCAGGAGGAGTGATACAGTAGAAAGACAATTAAGGTAAAAGGTGGATACAGTGAAGTGAAACAAGAGAATGAGAGGGTGTCTGGCAGAAACACTGAAGAGAACCGAGGGAAGGGGATCAAACTGTTACAAGAAAATAACAGAAAAAGGTCACCAGCCTCCTGGGCTTTGTTAGGCAGAGCATTGCCAACACATCAAAGGAGATAATTCTTCTCCTTGGTTCAGCACTGGTCAGATATATCTGGGGTGCTGTGTCCGCTGCTGGGTGCCCATGTACAAGAGAGATGAGGACATGCTGGGGCAAGTTCAGCAAAGGGCCATGAAGATGATTAAGGGACTGGAGCATGTGAGCTACTTGGAGAGGCTGAGAGAGCTGTGACTATTCAGACTGGAGAAGAGAAGGCTCAGAGGGGATCTGATGTATAAATACCTAATGGGAGGGAGTAAAGATGGAGCCAAACTCTTCTCGGTGGTATCTAGTAAGGGGACAAGAGGCAATGGGCACAAACTAAAATACATGAAATTTCGTTTAAGAAGAAGAAATAACCTTTTATTGTAAGGGAGGTTGAACATTGGATTGGCTGTCCTGGAGGGTTTGCGGAGTCCATGACTGGACATGCTTTGAGTAACCTGCTCCAGCTAACCCTGTTTGAGCACAGGGTTGGTTAGATGATTTCCACAAGTCCCCGCCAACCTCAGCAATTTTGTGAAAATCAAAATGTGGTATCTGAATCTAACTGAGTTTTTCAAAGTTCATAAATTCATTTCGATTCTGTCACATGAACTCCAAATATATGTAAAACCAAACTGGAAATTTAGTCCCATATCCCAGCCTCCAGGTAGGAACTGTGTTGCTATGCAAAAAAAACCCCAACCAAACAAAACCTACTCTTGTAGTTTTGTGACATGGGAAACAAGAAGAATGGATCTTCAGGGATTCCTTTCAACAGAAAGAAACCTTCCACTTGCTCCTCTTAACATCATGGAAATTAATATCGGTGAGGAGAAGAAAGGAGACAGTACAAAGGGAGAGTTTGAATAGAAGCTTGGCAAATTCTACTTTAGAATTTATTTTTCTCTTTATTAGTACCTAGTGTTTGTGCTACTTCAAAATTCTGGGAATAGTTGAAGCCAATTTGGCCAGAGAGCTTCTGGCCAAAGTCAAGCAAAATTAATAAACATAAAATCAGTATGCAGGCTTCATAATATTTTGTCTTCTATTCTGACTCTTACTTTAGGAAACTTTAACCTGGTTTAAAAATGGTAAAAGTGAAATGGGAAGACAATGTAATAGGATAGAAAGTTTTGGGGAAGACAGACACTGGACCATTCCCATCCCTTCTATTTATTATGTATAAAGTGTATAAGGCTTTATAGAATAGTTTTCAGAATCAAATAACGGATTCCTGAATCTAACTATGAACAAGTGTAAGATTGAAATGGAATGATGACTGATTAATGAGAATAATAAGAATCCTTTTAAGGTCTGAAAAGAGAAGGATAAGGAAACCTGCCCATGGTGGCATTAACTAAGAGTGCACTTTCTGTGATGCGTTGGTTTTTGCTTTTCTGAAATACTATTTCTTTGAAAAAAATAATGATAGCAACTCCCTTTAAAATATATGGTAATCTAAGACTACAGTTTTCTGACAACTGTATTAAAACCTGACAATATCATTAACTCTTGCTTATTCTCATTCATCATGACAAACTATTTGTTTTAACCACTTTTAGACTTTGACGCTACATTGACCGTGAATTAGTGTTTTCCCTCCCTCCCTCCCTCCTGTCTCCATTCCTCTACGTTTTCTCCCCACATTTTCAGTTTAAGAAATCTTCCAACTTATCTCTTTTTTGTTTTTGTCTACTAAATTCCAGCTCAGTCTTAAAGCCATCTACTTACAAAATATGTTGGGTTTCATATTTTCTGAGTTTTATAATGGGGTTAAGGCAGGAATTTTATCCAAAAGTGTTTTCAAAGTTCTAAAAATCAAATAAAAATAAAATATATTTGTATTCATTTCTAAGATATTTCCTGAATGACAACTTCTTTTTAAAAGTTTGTTATACAATCAGTAAGTCTTTGCCTTTACTCAGAGTACGTTTCATACTCATATAGTAACCAGAGGCCTTGATCCAGTCTTTAAAGGTCATTGATGTGCTGCACAGATGGATGAGAACATCTTCCATCTCATTAAATGAACAGTTTTCTAAAACTGACATAATTTGATGCTGGCAGGAGACCTTAAACCATTTCACTTTCCCAGAGGTATGTGCAAGACTGTTCTGTGGAGAGCTTGCTACTGTTTTGCCCGTTTCTCATTCTTCTCTAAGTCTCCAGTCCATTGCTGTAGGCTTGTGAGAAAATGCCAGCAGTTAGCATATATTTTCTGCCCCTCAGTACCACTAGAAGTATAAGAAGGTTGTTGTACATAGGTAGGGAGTGTTAGATAATTTTATTTTGCAAATAGAGTAAACTGAGCTGTGGCTCTCACACACAAATTTTATCCAAATTTACACTTACCTCTTGTAAACCAGTACAATTCTTATATCAGAGAATACAGAAAGATTAAAACATAGGTACATGGTTTAACTTTCTTTTTACTTTCTTATTCTTCCCTAATGTTAATATGTTAATATTACACACTGTTAATGTATTGGTAGGTTCTGATACTTCTCTAACCTATATGCTGGACTATCTTTTGATGGCAAGATATTATGATGGATGGACACTGCCACTAACTAAAATTAATTCCTTTAAAACCTGATGGTTTGCTAGCAACTTTAAGAAAATATTTGATTCTTAATATGCATTTCATGCAATAAAAAGAAAACATTTCCCCTTCTCTTTAATCTCTAAATATGGTGCATCTTCAGGCTGATTTAGTTCAGTGAGTAAATAGCAAGAAATCAGCTCGTCCTACCTATGTTTCATTGGTTTTCCAATGTTCAGCAATATCCAAATCCCTTAGGAGTCATTTAGCATATCTCTGTCTAATAAATTTTATAAACACAAGCTTTGTAAGACATCTATGACATTTAAGTTGCATTATTAAAGAATAAAGTAGTGTATATGCTCAAACAACAGGGGGCTTTATCATGCGATGCAATAAAAAGAGACAGCAAACAGTACAAAGTTTATATGCTTTGCATGTATGATTTTCTCCCATATTTCAGACTCCTGTAGGTATTGTGTGTCTCATTCTGGAGTGCAGTGGTAATAAAAATACACAAAACTTCACTAACGGTTTTCTAATGAACTCCTTAAAAGAAGGCATTAGGGACCTTTTAGTTTTACTGCTAGAATGAATATAGAAGGCTGTGAAAACACAGCTTCAGAATAAAGATGATAAAAAAACAAACCGTATGTTGTGTCTTTCTGGCAAGAATTTCTTCAGTCTTACAATTCCTTATCTTCAATTCTGTTTCAAAAGAAGTGACGCTGACCTCTGTATTTATCCTATAATGAATACCTTAATTATTATCAAAGCACTGACCCTACTGCTGTTTATGAGAGCTGCAGTTGCTGATAATCACCATAAATAATAGATTCTAATCTAAGTAGGTTAACTGCACAGATTGAAAAGGTGGCCATTCCTGCCTCCTGAATTCCACCTGGAGGTCTGCGTGACTGCTAATAACACTGAAGCCATATCTGTCAGGATCCTGAGGTCAGACACACCACACCTGAAGAAATTATCCCCCAAATTGTTCCATTAGCTTCCATATGGGGTTGTTTTCATTACTACCAGAATTGTTCAGTAAGAAAAAATGTAAAATTTTCACAACCCCCTTTTAAATTCTACACACTACTGAAAAAAAATGGAAAAGGAAATTGGAACAGCAGAAGGGAGAGGAAAAACACAAGGACGCTGAAGGCCGAGTCTCTCTTGTATTCACATACACAAAAGCAAGGTTAGTGCAAAATGGATTTAAAACACTACCAGAAGCTCCTTTAACCTTGCATAGTTGCAACTGATTCTATAACATATATGACTGGAGAATAAAGCCCTCGGTCTCCTTTGGATTTAATTTTCTCATCTTCAATCAAGTAAAAAGGACAAATATAATTAATGGTTGTCACTAACACGTGGGCATGTGTATATGTTTGATACCTGACTTTTCCTAGAATAACTACTTAGCATTTCCTAAACATTTCTCTGTGAAAAAAATGAATTTTAATTTTGCATATAAGAAGTTATTTCGTTTCAGGAATTTAGGCAAGGAAAATACAGTGGTTTTAAGATGGGAAGACCTGTCCGAAAGCTCACTGGTGCATTGCTGTTGTGAAATGATTCAGTGGCATGTCTAACACTTCTGAGATGTGACATAGTGTAATATTTAAAGGGCTAACAGTCCATAAATATCCACTACTTTTTTGTCATACGAATATATGGTTTCAATATTGTCTCTAAAATATGGTGTAAACAATATTTTTAATGTCCCAATTTTTAAACCTAGAATGAATACAGCTTTCAAAAGGGGATGATTTGCCATCAACTGTTGGATCATCAGTCTCCATATCTGTAAAAATGATGTTCATAGGCTGCTTGACTTGGCTATCATGTGGACCAAACAACATTCACAGGATTTGTGACTAAGGTTTTACTCTCCTCCTCTTCTAAATCATCCTTGATTTACCTTCTGTCAAAATAACAATCCTGGAGATACAGGCAGGTACAATGACACTAATCAATCCTCAAAAATGTCTCTTAAAAAGCACTAGGGTACTCAGTTTAAAAATTGGGGGGGGGGGGGGGGGGGAGGGGGAAGCATGGTGTAAATAAGGCAAAAAGATGTCTTGAAGGGAATGGATTATGCTTCCCTGCCTTCCCTACCCTGTATTGAGTGACTGTCTTATTTCACATTAAGTTCCCCTGAGCAGTAAAGGCTGGATGCAGCTGTATAAATGTAGCCAAGGCCATTAAAGGGATACCCCAGACAACTGTCTAGGGCTAGCCGGTGTGAGACAGGATTTGTGAGAAGTAGCAGTCAGAGCCTAAGTAGAGTGTACCACTGTACCCAAAATGGCAGTAGATGACTATGTTTATGCAAATTAATCCTGCTGTATGTGTCTTTTACACTAAATTACAGAATGAATAAACTTCTTGTGTAATAACAATCACCATTCTTTCTAAAAAAGCCACACTCACTGTTCCCCAATATATAATTTACCTGTGCCTCCTAACATCTTTTTTCTATTAATTGTCAGAGTATGGAGGTCGAAGTCTACAGTCTGTAATTTTCTAGGTTCTCCTAAAAAGAGATTTTTTTGAAAAATAATAATTTAATTGTTGAATACCTGCTTTCTTCTGTTCTGAGGCAACAGTAAGTGCTGCTTCATAGATTAAGAAAATATGTCCATAGAATCTTATTTGAGCTTCTTGGAACTTGTAATTTCCATATTGAGTCCCAATGAAAATAGTTCATTTAAGGCTTAAGCTATGATCTTATTAACTCAAACTCTTCCTTTGATACTTTTACCATCTATAAGTCTTCAGTTCATAGAAAAAAATCAAATGTACTTCCAGGTGCAGTTATTTATTTGCCATATCTAGCTCTGTGTTCTCTTTAAAATATAATGTTATCTTTCATTAGTGTAAATTATTTTGCCATTTCTAAATAACAAATATCCTGATATTACAGCACAAAGGTTTTCTTTCTACTGATGTTCTGAGATGACAATTGCAGCTATAGTCTCAGTTAACAAATACGAATCCTAATGCCTTATCAGAGGAAATTCAGAAGTTGTCTGTTCACACTAGCTATAACTACGGAGCACTCCAATTTTTCCTGAATAGGGTCCATCTAAACTTTGTTTCACATGCATACAAAGTGGGGCCATAGAACCATGTGATTGCTGTGGATCAGACATGGATGATAACTTTGCGACAGCAGGATAAGATAAAATTCTTATTTTATCTGAACCAATTAACCCATCTGCTTTGGTATGAAATATTCAGTTATTAAAGGAGTGGGAGGAAAAGAGGGAATAAGACAATAAGCCCTTGATGTTGTTCAACAGCATCACTGTTTTGCTCGGATTGGCAAGCTATAACACATTGGAATAGGTGCAATGTTTAACAATGGTACCTGAATAGGACTGTGCCAGCTTTGGCTCCCCAGTTGCCACAGGGGTTTTTTCTTCATCTTTAATGTTCACCCTTATTCATTCATTCATTTATGGAGGGAAAAAATAGCAAGTTGCTTTCATAGCAGTGGCTAACAAATATGAAAGACTGGGGAACTCGTTGTCCACAAGCTATTGCTACTTTATATGTAACTATTGCTATATTGTTTCTTGGATTAAAAGGTCATTGAGAAAACCCAAAACAACCTGAAGAAAAATAAAAAATTGTAATTCAGAAGATTTGCACATGAATGTGTTTATATATGTATGAATATACTTAAATCTGCATGCTGGAAGAATTCCAGTAAATGTTGTTGATAGGCTATTGCAAACAAGCCACTCTAAAAATTGTGTTAAAAATTAAATATATTAAAATAGGAATTTTTTCCCTATGTTATTATTTTATATTGCTCACAGCATGTGTCATCAACCTTAGGAAGAAGTAAGAGAGAATGTCATGACTGAACTATGAGAAACGATTAAAGAGAAGACTAAGGCAGAAAAGAAAATGTAGAAACAGATGAATACCATGATTTAACTCTGGATGCTAAGGATATGACTTGTCAGTGGGTTTCTATATTCAAATAGTATTTCTATGACCAGAGGTGATAAAAAAACCCAAAACACAGTGTTTCCAAAACTATATAAAGAGTGGGGACACAAAAATTTGGGAAATAAAAGCAATTTATGAACGGTAGAAACATTTGGGTTTTTGGGGTTTTTGGGGTTTTTTACATTTAACTTTGAGATTTAAACGGCAATCGCAGAAAACTGTTCTTTTCTATGAACCATTCAGTGTCAGCAGATGATAACTACTCTGTTCTTTTTTGGAGGAAACCAACGAATTAGTGGATTTTAGATAATATTTGTTAGTGATTTTTCTTTGATAACCATGTGACATCTTCATAAAGTAGGATAGGCTTCTCAATACTAAGTGTACAGAATTCTTAGCAGGTATATTATCCAACCTTTAATATTGTTGGAATAGAAAAGAAATAAATTGTATAACTTTAGGTTAAATAGAGGTGAAAAATGATGGTTGTACTGTTGAAGACTTAGGCAATAACCCAGAAGCCAATACTTCATGTGTACAGTTTGGTACAGACTGGGTTTTGAAGGGCTATCTTGGATGTGATTTCTTAATGTACCTATGTCTCTCCAGAAACTTGGCTCTGTGAGCTGCTCCCTTGCCTGCAAAGCAGGCAGGTGCTGACACTTAAATTCAGGTCTGTGGAGATGCTCTAAATTTATAATCCACCAAAGTTCTAGACCACTCCAGAGATTATAACTAGTTGTCGCCATTGTGTTTTTCACATTTGCCTTAGAAGAAGAATTTAAAATGCTAACAATAAACTTGTTACAAAAAGTTGAATGAAAAAGGTTGTAGTGTCCAGTCTTTACATAATTACACTAATAAGAGGGAATAGAGGAGCATCATGTTTCTTAGAGGTTTAATATGAAGGGAAAAGTGTGATTTTTTTTGCTAAAAGCTGGTTATTCTGCAAATGTCTGTGTGTTATAGGAACAAACGTTTGCCCCTCACTTACAGTAATGTCTTCACAGCATGCCAGAGATTAATTCCAGTTCAGTAGAATAATGTACTTTTAGTCAAAGAGTGTTTAGGGGCTGAAATATATAGTCTGTAAGAATCTATTGAAAAAATAATTCTAGAGTGTGTTGATAACAATTTTAATAACAATAGATGATTGATGGTCTAACCTGAAGAGGTAGATACTCATCTGGATTTGTTTGTCATAAACAAGGAGTATTTGATCAGGGTTGTGGAGGTTGAGTGCACCCTTTGCTGAAGCAATCATAAGTTTTTGGAGTTTAGGATCCTGAGAGAAGTAAGGCAACTACAAGAATCACAACCCTAGGCTTCAAGGATGCAGATTTTGTCTTGTTCAGGGATGTGCTTGGCAGGGCACCATGGGAGACTGCCTTGGAGGGCAAATAGGCCCAAGAGAACAGTATGATCTTCAAGGAAAACATCCTTTGAACTCAAACGGTCTATTCTCATATGCAGGAGGTGTGGCAGAAGGCCACAGTTGCAACATCAGGTACAGAAAATGTTGAGGGACTCCATGCCTTTTTGCTTCTTTCAGCAATTTGACTTTCAGTGTGGCCTTCCAGATCCTGAGCCTACCAGGACAATCTGAGAGGATTGGAGGACAGTAGGGGAATGGTACTCTTAAACAAGTTGGACATAGAAAAGGCCAGGGGACCAGATATTCCCATCCATAGGTCATCCAGAGGTGCTGAGAGATCTGGTTGATACAATTGTAAGATAAATTTCTATTAGCTTTGAATGATCACAAAAATCAGGGGGCATTCCTGAAGAATATAAAAAGGTAAAGATCACATGCCATTCAAAAAGGGGAAGAGGAGGGTCTGACAACCCACAGACTGCTCTGCAGAAAGATGGAAAACAAGCTGAACACATGACTACAATTTGCCTTTGTAGTGAAGAAAGCCATCCACATCTTGGGCCACGCCTAGTATGTGTAGTCATCAGTTGAGGGAAGTGATTGTCTCCTATTCAGCACTTATGAGACCTCATTTGGAGCACTGCATCCTGTTTTTGTATTCCCAGTACAAGAAAAACAGTGACAAATTGTATCAAATACAGCAGGTGGCCCCTAAATTGGTCAGGAGGCTGGAGGACATGAGGTCTGAAGAGAGGTTAATGGATCTGGGCTCATTCAGTTTTGAAAAGGCCGTGGTGAGAACTTAGTTGTCTTCAATTAACTAATGGTACCTAATCTTCCTAATCCTAATATCTAATCTTTTCATCTGACAGGGAACACAGAGGCAGACTCTTCTCAGAGGTGCACATTGATAGGACAAGAGGCAATAAACACAACCTGGAACACGGGAAATTCTAACTAGGGATGAGGAATAATCTTTTCAACATGAGAATGGTCAAGGTTAGGAACAGGGACACAGACAGACAGTGGAATATCTGTCCTTGTAGACACGCAAACTCACCTGGGCAAGGCAACCTAATACAGTTAGACCTGATTTGAATGACGTGTTCAGCCAGGTAACTTGCTGAGGTAATTTATAAGCTGAATTATTAAATTATTCTATAATTGTATGATTCTTCTGTGAAGCCCCGCTAATACTAATGCCTATAATGTCACAGACAGTGAGTTAGAGTTGCATACTGTTATACTCTGTATACCCTAGATAATTGTATTGGAGTGATGTCCATTAAAAGAAAATTGTTGCTTCTAAAAGGGTAGAATGTGTTTATTTGTCAATTGTCCTGACAAACTACTTTCATACAAACAAGTGAAAACAAGAAAAAGAAGAGTATATTTTTGCCAATTCTAAATAAAAACAATTCACTTACAAAGATTAGAAAAACACATGACCAGGACTAAAGTAAAATACTTTATCTAGCTACATTTTCAATAAAATATAAGAGATGTTGATCATATTTTATTATCCAAATATCAAAACTGAGAGCCATGAGATTAGGCACTTAGTTGCTGTGAGAGTACAGTGTAGCACATGTCATTTTAAAGATGAAGGATGCAGATTTCCTTTTCTATCCAGTTCTCCAGTGCATTCCTTTACACTCAAATCTCCCCTCTTCCTTCCCTCAAGAATTCTCAGTCATTAAGCTATTTAGAAAGCAGTTTTGTTACCCTGTCTGTAGACTATGAATTGCTTGCACATCTGTGGAAATGCTGTTTCATTGATAAGGTAAGAGTTTTCCTGTTTCCTTGTGGTAAATCATTGAAAAACTTGAGACTTGACTAACCTATAAATATATTTTGAGTTCAATTTAGTGAAAAACACTCTCTTCTATCAGTTTAGATATTGTTTAAAATAGATTGTGAGTTTTCCTCTCACACTAATTTTTATATTTCACATTAGCATGAAAATTTATGACCATTTCTTATAGAGTTATATGCGTACATGTGTTGCTGCATGGAGCTGATTATTAGCTCCTGATTAAGAGTAAGCACAATGGTGTTTAAAGACTAGAGGTTCTAAAATGTTTGGAGAGATTGCCCTCTAACCCAGTTCTGAGAAATGTGTTGCAAAACCCCCTGCACCTACAACGGAAAGATCCTGGCAGGATCTTTTCATACCCTCAAGGCAAAAGCACCCTTGGGAACAGTTTTTATTCTGTGGAGGGAAATCTCAGCCCATATGAATGGGTGGAAGTATAGACATTTTACTGGAATCCCAGTAGAGGATGAATAGATATTTTACTGAAAACAAACAGATTCACTCACAAAGAAAAGATGAATGTAGGGTTGTAGAAAGTGCTTAGCTATGCATTCTGTAAAGACTTCATAAATATTACAGGGGAAAACCATGATCCAAGGACTTACAAGCAAGTTCCCGACACAGCACATATACAAGAGAACCAAGTACAAATTCCTGCCATAGCACAAATATACAAAAACACACTCATCACAAGCATTAAAATATGGAGTTTTTCTCTAAATCTAGAACCGAGAAATCCACACAAATCCAGAGAAAAACAGCTGATCAAGGCAGAAAAAGAAAAAAACATCAAAACAAACAAACAAACAAACCCCAAACAAACAAAAAAACAGAAAAAAGAAGCATTTTAAATTATCTTTATATGCAGGGATGGAAAAAGACATGTTAAACATGGCACTTTTCTAAACCTGGTACTAGATGCATAGGCTTCATATCAACACATATATGTTTCCATGTTGTTAATGGTAAAGCTGCTGCATACATATCTACATCTCTATATTTGTTTGTGTAGGCTGAAGTAAATTTAAGGGATTACTTCAGAATGGTTCAGTAAGTAAATTATAGAATTAATAAAATTTCTCTGTATTATATCATTACTTTCACTCCTTTGAAGTTCATTAGGGAAGAAAAGAGATTAAGACCATAGCACTGATGTATGTAAATAGGACTAAGTCACATGTAGGAAATATTAAATTCCTGTGATTATCACCTGGTACTGAGAACAGTCAGTGGAACTACTTACTGGAGTTCTTCACATAAATAACTACATTTTGCAAGGTCAAGCCCTCAAGAAGTAAATCAGTAGGCAAGGCTGCCATTAATATTAATATAGCTGACACTTTTGCCAAATGCTAAATTAAGTATTGCACACACTACTGGATTTGTTCAGCATCTCTGCTGTAGTGCCTCTCAGCTGCAATTGTTCTTTGAATTACAGTTTATAAAGAACATCTTTGCTGATGGGAATAAAAATACATAGAGAAAACAATAAAGATTGGAGGTAAATCAACATCCCAAATATTTGTCTTTGTGATATTTCAGTTGCCTGGAATTTTATTATTTGATAAATCAAAAATCCAAATGTCTTCAGCACAAAGCACTTCCCTTTTTACTTCAGCAAAGCTCGATTAAAATCCCCTACTCTCTAATTCTCCCAATATTAGTGAAAGTGAAATCAAAGGTTCTGAATGGCAAAGTTCTCAAAAATGAGGTAATTCTTTTCTGTAACAAAACCATCTATAGGACAAAGAAAATAAACAGGACAGCATTTGACGGGACCTGCCAGCAGCAGCCCAAAGTGTCTGGGCTTCTTGCCAATAGTCCCTGAACCTAAAATCATGGGTTAACAAAACAGCTAAAATTTCACACCACTCAAGAGCTTTTTTTCCTTGACAGATATAAATTACTAGTGCAGCTCTCCTAGTATGCTCACTGGTCCAAAAGATGCTATTTCACCCCCAAAACTATACTTTCTGACTTGCATAATTTAACCTACTTTCTAAATTTCAAGTACAGAAGTCCCAATGATCCTTTAATTTGTGAGTGTGCAACCCAGTGAAAAGCTCTGATTGGTACAACATGAAGGGAAAAGAACAGTCATATTTTCAGGTATTGGTATTAGTTAAATGAAAAGTCAACGGATAATTCATTAAAATACTAGAGCTGACTATCTCTGAAGCTTAGTTTATTCAGCTTCAGGTTATAGATGGAAGGCTGAAGTACACGGCCATACTGAGAATAAAAGCAGAGATAGAGGTTTGTCAGAGCTGCCAGGACACTTTGTCTTGCTGTCTAAAGCGCTTGCCATAGGCATTGAGATGTTCAGAATATGTACTTTTTTTTTGTGTGGATTATTTATTTTGCTAGATATGAAAATGACACAGATTAAGGTTCTACACCTGAACATGTAAATGTCATCTGCTGTCATGACCCTAATTTTACATAAAGTTGTAAGAATAGTCTTGGGAATTTTCTTTCATTTTACGGCTTGTTTGGGGAAAAAGTTTAGTAGGGAGACAAGAGGACAGACTGTTAATGGGTAGACTATTTAGGGCACTGCAATACAGATTGGATTTCTTGCTCTACTACAATTTTGGCATGACTTTGAGAGTGACTTAGGGCTACATCTACAAATGAGTTCTAGGTATGTTGTTGCAATCCATAACTTACAAGAATTCTGACATGTGGTGGAATCCATACAGCTGTTCCCACAGGGAGAGACAGATGCTTACATATCAGATCCAGAAAGCCAGCTTGGTGCAAAAGGACCTATCTTGATGTTTGGACAGCAGCAACTATAAATGAGAAGTGTTGTCTCAGGTAAGCATATGAGTATCATAAGCAGGAATGTTATTAATAATTCTCACTTGCCTTGTTATTTCAACGTGTTAATAGAATAAATATATTCAATAGGCACCTTCTAAATTATCCTTTGTGTATTACATATGTGAAGAAAACCTCACTCATTGTCACTGTGCGGTTCTATGATATTGGTACCTTGACATTATATAAAACCTCACTGGTAGACGTTTTCATATCAAGGGATATCAGTCTTGAAGAAAACTTTATACTATCCCCATTGCTTCCCAGTAGCTGAAGTATGTTTTTGAGGGTTGTAGTCTCTGCATTAGGTTCTTAATCTCCCAGAGATTTTGCATGATGACTTTTATACTTGGTTTGCAAAATGTTTTTTTGTACCTGTAGACCTAGTATTTTACAGATTTGTGAAGAGAAACAGTGTGGTGTCAGGAAGTCAGATGTTGCACTTATGGTTCAAAATACTAGCCTTGTAAATAAGAACTGTAAAAACATGTTTTTTAAAAGTCAAGACAGGTTTAAGCTAAAATCACAGGTATGTATGGTGGGAACATTCAGTCTAAGATATGTTTATGAAAAAGCAGTTTGGGACAACTGAATTGCTGAGTTCCCTCCTTTACTATCACTCAGTATAAAGCACTAATTCCAGATCATGTTGTAAGGCTACAGCCTCCTTCCTGTCCACCTCCTCTCCAGTATTATAACCATATGTCCTTAAAAATAGACATGGAAAATCAATTTGTTCTAATTCTGACTGCACAAAGTGCTGCAAACATTGTCCTTACATATTTATGATGGGATAACTGGTATAGTAACAGTAGTTGCAACAGCTCAGATTACTGTACATGAGAGAAGGATCTTCCAGGTCAAGAAAACCATGTCCAGAAGTTATTCACAGGCTTTCAGAATTTAATTTCTATTAAATTATTCCATCTTTTCTGGAGAGTGAGAATTTTCATGTTTAATGATGAACAGTTAAAAATCTGTATCACACATTTCTACCTATGAGGGCAGTATGTCAGACAATTATTGAAGTTATAGCACAATGGAATATCTGATCCAATTAGTGTACTGGGATATGGTATCATTATTGATTTATAACTAGATATTTCTCTTCTTCTTTCTTAATTTGTTATGGGTGGACTATTAATATCTATATTCAGCTTTCAGATGTAAGTGTCAAAAGCCAAGTCTCTCCAGCTAAAGCTAGGCATGCAAGTACATGATACAGTTATCAACAACATCATTGAGAATTAGGTTATTTACCAAATATGCCTGAATGTATCATCTTAGTTACCCATAACTGAAAAATAGGCCCTATATGTTTATTTTTCGCTACATACATATTCAAACTATTTTGAATGGTTGACAGCTATGATCAGCCAGTCAGAGAATCCAGGAGGATATTTCCTGCATCCTCTACAATAAATCTTTTATTCTTTGCTATTTATTTATATTAGTATAATTTGCAGTAGGGCCAAATCCTACTCCTTACTTTGATTCTGAACTCAGTATTACTAAGTAGACATTTATTCAGAAGGAAAAAAGCCAAATATTCTGCTAAAGGAAAAGTAAGAATAGCCTGAGGTCAGAGTGGAGAAAGATGAGCAGTGTGAATAAGAACAAAGGTGGTCAGGGTTATATAAATATATGTTTTAAACAATTCCCTATCAAGTTATTAATAGTCTGCATAATTTTTCAGCATTTTTTGTCATAATGAAATGTGACAGTTTAATTAAAAATGTCAGTATAAAAATAATTAAAAGGGGGTTATTCTTTCTAATACAGGATTTCTGCTAAGACTGAAGCTAATACATTTCAAGACCTTTGACTTAAGAGCTTTTTTCTATGAACACCTTCATTTTGGTTTTCATCCAATGACAGGATTATTGCCTTGTACTATGGAAAGAATGATTAAATTATAACTTCAGTGACCAATGCCGTTTTATCACCTACAACCATGGAAAAGTCTTCGGTATTTGTCTCTCCCATAAGTTACATAATATTTTACTACTTTTTCCCTTTCATAACTTCCCACAACAGAAAGGAAGAGCAAAAAGAAAAGCTCAAGAAAATATTCTATTTGTTTTTTGGATTCTTTTAAGTTGTATATCACTAATTGGGGCCTATCAGGTGTGGTCTAATATCACCAACAATGTGGGTTCAGATGGACTGCTTACTAAATATGTTGTTACAATGTTAGGAGGCCATATTTCCATATTTAGTTATTAAATTGAATTTCATTATTGGAACACGTTAACAGTTAAGTAAAACAAAGGGATTCTACGCTGATAGAAAACAACAAATTTCCTTCTGCTTATGTAAATGAGCATCCCATTCTTGACTTCTCTGTGGTGTTCTTGTTGCCTCCTTGTTTCTGTATTGGTAAGGAAGCAAATCAATATTGCTAACCGACAATCTTACCATACATAAACCATTGTTTCATGAGGTGCAAAGTGTATTTTTGAAGTATATGCCACCTTATAAAAAATGCTTTTGTAGCACAATGGACACTACCAAGCTGTGGGAACATACTTTAAGGTGCAATTATTTAAAAATAATACCTGGAGGGTACCTTTCCTGACAGACTTTATAACCAGTTAATCTTCTAGATATTATCATCTGTTCTTCCGAAGAAAGTGTAAAATCAGCAAAAACCCACTGCTACCATATTCTGTTCTCTGCTTGAACTTGACCAGAAACACTCTTGTGTGCTTATGCATTTTCTGAATAAATTAAGTACCAGTAATTCTGCAGACTTTAAATCCCTTATTAATTGGCTTGATTGGAGGGTCAGTATGTTATCTAAGTATGGCAGCCTGGTAACAGTAAAAAAATAACATTTATTTATAAAGTAAATCTTGTGATTATAAGGCAAATGCAGAAAACATGAATTCTAAAGACTCAAAATGTAGATAGCAAATAAGTATGATCCAATATTTGGTTTTATTTGTCTCTAATTCCTTGATCTGTTT
Organism: Rhynochetos jubatus; assembly: GCA_027574665.1. Lineage (NCBI taxonomy): Eukaryota > Metazoa > Chordata > Aves > Eurypygiformes > Rhynochetidae > Rhynochetos > Rhynochetos jubatus. The sequence goes on from CM050652.1 coordinate 20,565,769, forward strand.
TTAAAGAAGTTCCACTAAGAATGCTCAAGTGCCTGAAGTAACAAATGCGTATTTTTTTTGAAAACCCTTAAAATATCTTATTTTCTTTTTCCATCTACAGGACAAGGCATAATTAGCCAATGCGTTTGTCTGGGTATCATCTTCTTGATTGCTAAAGAAAGAAAGAAAGTAAAATGTGGACAACACTTTCTGAAAAGTGACTACAGGTTTTGCAGTTTATTTGGAAAGGTCATTCAGGTTCATTTCTGTATCAAAATACCCAACAGAAAATCACAATATTTTCTTCTTTCTTTCTTCATCGTTTTTTACATATAATGCTCCTGAAAAAAACTTACTTGGAACCTGTCCTTTATGGATTAAAAAACAGTTCTGCTTTATATATTTCATTTTATTTTATTGTTTAAGCATGAACATTTTGAATAGTTGAAAAAGTCCAGCTGAACTGCAAAAGGAAATATGGAAGTATGATGTCAATGCCACACTGTGTCTTATTGTTGCTCTTCTGTGCTTAGCCGTGTGAAAATAAGGTGACCTGTACATCTCAATCTCAAAGTTTGCAGATCCCTGTTTTAAAATAAAACAAAGCAAAGCTGAAGAACAAATAGAACTGAAAATAAAAATCACAGTAGAATCCTGGATACCATGTGGATCATGGATATCATTATCATCTTCATGAATCTTCCCAAGGCTACTCATTTAAATTGAGAACAAACTGCGTACACACTTTCCACTTTTTGACAAACCATTTAAAGTCTGTCACTGAATAATTAGAGTAACAAATGCAAATATTTCTGTAGTAAATATATGCAGCTTCATATTGTGGAACTATTATTCATAGGTCAATCACTGAAATGGTGCAGCTGGCATAATGCCATTTTGATGAAGTGATGCCAGTTTACCTCATGCAAATACTTGGCTCTGTTCACCAGGAATTAATTTTGCTACCTTTTCTCTTTTCCTAGTAAAATGACATTTTAGAGGTTAATTCTAATGTAGGTTTTCAGAGACCAGCGAAAAGTGTGAAAATAATGAATTGTGAACAGCCAGATTCTTCTGTGCTACAATGAACTCCACAGAATGTGATCATGTAAATCCCTGTGCACAATACAGGATGCAGAAGACATCTGGACAGGAAAAAAAGTAAAAAAAAGTTATGGTAGAAAAATTAACAATCTTTTTTTCCCTGTGTTGTTTTCTTATTGTATTTGCTATTTCTTCAAAGTACTGGTTATGTCACTCTTCCAATGCATGAGCTGTTCATTAACTGTAACCTTTGTACTTTCACTCTTACTTTCATAACTAGCTTTAATAAAGCAGCCTTAAATCAATGAACTTTTAAAAATAACCTTGTGCATTTGGGCTCTTTCGTAATATAGTTTAAATAGTTCAGGTCTTGGTGCAACATGACTGAAAGTCTTGTAAGTCTTGCACCCTGAAATGCATGAAGAACACAGTATGGCAGGAATAGAGCTTGCAGATAATGCATGAGATTTTGAAGAAAAAAAAAAGAAAACATACTTAATCCCTTTTTTTAGTATTTTTTTTTTTCTATAACCATCTGAGAGATCATAAGAACTATCTGTATCTTTACAAAGACTCGAGTATATTTTCATTTCACAATAACCAGAATGTTATCGTATGTAATTACATTTTCTTGTCTAGCTTATTAACAGTAATCTGAACATTTCATAAGTGTACATTTCACGCCATATTAGCATTTGCTCCTGTGCTTCTGAAGTGGGGCAAGTCCCTGAATTTATTTAAATGCTTTCTCTTTATCAGCTTTTCCTTTGCATTTTAAGTAGCAGAAAACAGAAAGTACTTGGATTAAGTGCCGATGTTTAAGAAGAGGTAAAAGTGTAAATAGCAAGGCTTGAATGTAAAATTTTCAGTGTAATACAAAGTGCCAGCAAATAGAGCACTGCCCGCTGCAGAAAGGCTCAGAGCTAGAACCTTATCTTTACGTATATTAATAAAAGATAAATGGAGTCTGCTGTAGGCCCCTAAAGCTTGAGTTTGGGGAAAGGAGGGCACAAGGAGCAAGGCTCTATTAAAATAAAATAATAAAAAAATAAAGATAGTATCAGGCAGTTTTTCTTTTTCCTGATTCCCCCCTCCCCTCCTCTTCGCCACTGGCGATAAGGGTTAACAATGCAGAACTCCCACCAGCTGGTGTTGCACAAAGAAAAAGCCCTTGGGGAAACGACTCTCCTCCCGACAAAGGCGGCTGAAAGCCCTGCTCCAGAAGCCAGCGCTATTTACATAAGCACATAAAGGCAAGTCACAACGCAATTACCCGTGTCAGGATCACACCGGAGAAGGGGACCGTTCTCTACAAAGGGTCCTCCGTACACCCTCATGACGGTGCTTTATGCTTTTAATTGGCAGGCTGTGTTATTGACTTTAAGGCATTAATTCTCTGGGGTCTGGTGGCAATGAAGTTATGACAGGTGATTTTTCTGTGTTCAGCCTCTTGTAAGTTACAGTTTGCTGTATTTCTAAAAAAAAAAAAAAAAAACCCCAAAAAAAAAAATAGGGCTTCATGATTAGGTAACAAACCCTCTATCTGTTTTGCCAAAAAAGAAAACAAGATAGGTGGTTCAGCAGTACACAATACACACAGCCCCCTGCAGACAAAAATAGCAATTTGATTTATTAAAAGAGATTATAAGATTATAACTAAATGGGGATTGGAATAAAGTAAGCAAAAAAGTAAAATCTAACAGGTAATTTTGAAAAAAAACACACCCCAAACCTAAACAAACAATTGGATAGTAATTTGTTGTTTGATGGGTTTTTTTGCCACAAAATAACAAGTTTGCTTGGAGTAATAAGTCAGATTTTTGAGCATTCTATCCTGTCCATTGCATAGCTTCACTGTGACAGTTTTTCTTTACTAAACTTTTTATTTTTTGCTTTTATTGATTTATTATTCATATTACTGGATAAGGCTTTGAGCAACCTGGTCTACTGGAAGGTGTCCCTGCCCATGACAGGAGGGTTGGAACTAGATGGTCTTTAAGGTCCCTTCCAGCCCAAACTGTTCTGATTCTATGATAGTTAGCTGAGAACCTGAGTCACGTGTCCTTTCTATTTTCTGACTGACCAAAAAGTTTAGAATAGGGAATAAAGGAGATCAGCCAGGAAAAATAAGTGACAAATAATTTAGTTAGGCTACAAGTTTTCAAATGCTAATTACTTTTTCCTAAATTAGGAAAGCTTTGGGGATTCTTGTACATTTTCATGAATATTCTGTGCTCTTTCTTTCCAAACATGTCTAAATAGCAAATGGCATTATTTTATCAAAATTGATGTACAAAACCACAAAAATTCTTTACCCAAAAAAAAGAAACTTAGAACAAGTTAATTTAGTAAATGGTTAGATGTAGTGGGTCTTAAACACTAGCTTCTAGGTAAACCATTCTTTGTCAATAACACGGGTGAGGGAAGACACTCGGTTGTTAATTCCCCACCACAGTGTAGTGGAAGGCTTCCGTTCACATTTCTCTCATTGCAGTCTCTTTGTTTTGCTGTGATGGGATAAGAAATAGTTTAGAAGTCACAAAGCAAATGACATGTCTTGTACCTAATACAAGAGATGTGAAGTGAAATAATCAGCTAGTAGGGCCAAAATAATAATAAAAAAAAGGATTTATTTTCTTTCTTTTTTTTTTTTCCCTGACAAAGATTTCAGTTGTGGAATTGCTTGTTTGGGGAAGTTATAGTTTAGGGAAAATTCTACATGGATCCAGGTGATTAGATAAGTTAATCAGGGAGAAAATCCATTGGGACTCCTAAACACAAGCCACCTCTGGCTTTAAATGTATGTATGTGAGCCATTGGTTCTTGAAAACAGAAATAAAGACACTGTTTGCCACCGGATAATGTTGGAGACAAGGTACAGGCTAGATGATAGGCATTTGGTCTGTTCCAGTATAATCATGGTTTTGAATGTCATCCTTACACTGAGAGATGAAATAGAGCAGTGAGCACGTAAATAATAAAGAGTAAAGGGAAGACAGAAGCATGCAAAGATAGAGTGTGCAACAATGTAACAGTTTGGTTCTAATTAATAGCAGTCAAATCAGCACTGAGATTTCTATCACTATACGTGATACCTTCATAAACATTTCTTGCTGCTATTGCAATAAAGATGATGGAATAAAAATAGATATACCAATCTCTAAATGGATCCATAATTTAGACTGCATTATGCTTTCATTTGATAGGATTAAATGCATTATTTGATTTCAGGGGGGGAGTACCATCTTTCCCAAGAGACAATAGTACTGCTGTGGATGAATTAACACTTGTTTTGCTAATTGAGGGATCATTTTTGTGTAGATGACTATTAGCAGGAACAGTTTTATTTTTTATGGAAACATACCTTAGCTAAAAGCAAAAACTTGAAACACCAGAAGAGCTGCTTAGGGACTATTTACCCACAATAATACAACTGTATGTTTTGATATATAGTAATTTATATGAAAATATAAGTATCTATTTTCTCATAATATATATATTTAGATTTGTATTGTCATTGAAGCACCTTCCAAAACTGCAACCTTTTTACTTTGTGCAAAACCACTAACAGGCTATTCAATGCAGTTGGTTTAATTTGTTGAAACATGGTTCGTCTGGACACCATTTCATTACCAACAAAAAGCTAAAGGAACACAAGCCGTCACAGTTCCCATTTCCTGCACAATAAATACTCCAATATGTTTACATCCTGATTAATAAGCAGAGAAATTCCTGTCATATGACCTTTTTCATAAGCGTGTTACATTTGAGATCGGACAGGAAATCTCCATGTTACGTTTGTCAGGAATGTCCTAAATTTTTTCCTTATTACCACTCCTCCATCAGTCACAGCTACCATACAAATAGGCTTTTAATATTCACTGATCTTGAGAAGTCTTCTCTTGTTGCAACAAGATTGATAAGTGATATAATGACCTACATCTACTCTAGTTTAGCAGTGAAGGTCGTAGTGCCCTTAAAGTGACCCATGCGGAATGAACAGATTTCAGTCATGTTTTTGATAGCATATCCTAAATGATAAAGGAAAAACATATACCTTATTTTATTCACTGAAAATAGATAGGCCATAGGCTTCTGTAAAAAGACAATTGCCATAAGATAGGTATCCCCTTTCTTCCAAGTACTTCTAGAACCAAGAGAATATGGGAAATCTTACTTTGCCACAGCTTCTGCAGCATCAGCTCTGTGCATAGCCAGAGGATTTTATGGACAATCCCTTTTGAAAGCACTAAGCTAAATACAAAACAACATTATATCTTAATAGTAAAGAAACACACTTTTCTGGTTGCTTTCATGTCATCTTTATCATTGCTTTTAGTCTCAAGCTGCGGCTTTGGCACTACCAGTGTCACTGTGTTTGAACTGATTTTACAGCTTCAGCAACACAAAGTCTCATTCAGACATCACAGATGAATGACGCTACTACATGGCTATATTTATGGGCAATCACAGTATAACAGTAGCTGATGGACTGATCACGAGGCAGGAAGTTAGTAAAGGCCAGATCTCTTCTTATCCTTCTTCGCTAAGTTCATCAGGGCAGTTAATGAGTGGTTTTAAGCAGCTGTCTGCACTGCCAGCCAATGATAAGGCTGCTTACACAACACAAATACATCAGGAGTTACAATCTGAGTTGTTTTTATACATGCCAAAAGCTGTCAGACATCCCCTTTGGGGCTTCAGATGTATTTTTAGAACATTCTAATCTAGAGTATCTGTCAAGCTAATCCTATGTTTAATGCAGATGTAGAAGCAAACAAGGGCAATAGAGATGCTTCTGTAAGTGCCAACACAATATGCAGCATCTTTATCATTCCCTTTGTACAGCTGCAGCTTACTTCTCAAACAGTGTGGCTGCAGCAGTAGGTCTTTATGTAGACCTCTCTTTCTCTTTCCAAAAAGCCCCTGCCCTGACTCTTGAGATGCTAATACTTTTCCTTCATTATTTTGTGAAGTTCAGAAAATGGGGGTATTTTTCATGTTATACCAGATCTTTACAGTGATGTCTTTGTTTGACAATTACTTACTACTTTCTAAATATATTACTCTCAGTAAGTGTATTTTAAAAAACCCTGTCCTTCAATACTATTAACATTTTCTCTGTCATTTTCTGAGAATGATATATTGTTGGGATGCTGCCCAGCCAAGCTGTGCCAACATGTTATGTTAAACAATGTATTGGGAGATGTCAAAACAACTCAGAAACAATCACATTTATATCAACAATCAATAACATGGACAATAAATTATGGGAAGCCAATCAAAATACAGGCACTCAATGCAAATTGGTATAAATCCGTTTACTTTTTTTGACACCAGCTGAGCAGCTAGCCAATAGCTTTGTAAAAGCTGCGGTATACTAAAACCCATTAAACAACAAATCACATCTGTTTCCATATAACTAATTCCTCTTATTCCTCCACAGGTATACTTGTTAATATCTCAACCAGGGAAATTGGTCCAGTAAGTAAAGCCCTGAATGGGATTAAGAGCCTGCATGTTTGGAGATATTTGTTGGTTCCATTAACTGTGGATGAGAGCTCTATCATCAGATTTGTTCCATGCTTCTCTAGCAGATACCACCTTGGTCAATATACTTAGGAAGGCCTGGGGCAATTGCCCATATACCCTTTGTCATTTCTGGACTATAGGGCCACTGTAATAGGCTCATCAGTGTTTGCACTGAAGGTGGAAAAGCTAAGGTGCTCATGCTTCATCTCTGAAGAACTGCCAGGTGGTTCAAAGTGAGATGGCTCTTACCGCTTGCACAGTGCCGGTACTATCACCAAGTAGAACACTGCTAATTCAGAGTGCAAATCTGGGCCTGGCTCTTAACTCTGAGATTTTTTTATACTGGACCAGAGTCAAACTGTTTTGTTGGACAGATGGAATAAAATACACACTGAGGAAAGCAAGAAAGGAATACAAATTATCTACCACGCCACAAAGAAAGGAATTCACCTTTAGTTTTAAGTGAAATCTTAACGGTTTCAAATAAAATTCAAATAAACATTTTAAAAATATATTACTGTTCCAGAAAATTTGCCAGCATTTATATTCTTGCTGTTTGAAAAAGACAATCATTATTCTGTAACCTATGGTAGAAAGTTTGAGTGTGCAAATTTGGAGTGGGCTGAGCCATGAGCACATTATTTTACTAGACCTGAAATATTGCTTTCTGCCTTTACAGCATTTTTTTATGGTACAAACAATCCAATGCTACCACAAAAAATATATTTTAAAATGAACGAAAGCTGCATACTGCTACAGCTGCTATTTCTGAAAGTTCCTTTTTATCAATTTGAATTTCTCAGGTTTAGTTACATTTATTCTCTTATGAATAGAAGCTAGTCCTATGAACCTACTCCCAGGAGTTTGATGATATCTTCATAAAAGTGCTTAAAACTCTGAGTTTCTAACTCCTGATGCTTTCATGTAAGATGCCAAAATCTTCTGTGGGCATGGAAACTTCTCTCTAGGCATTTTTATAGACCCAGATGAGAACATTCCTAGTTTCTCAACAATTTTTACCTTGGTTGTCTTCTATGTGGACATTTATTCACTAAAACATTAAATGAAAGTATGGTCTACTTTCACCTAAACAATGGAAAAGCTATCAGGCACAAGGTAAACCAGTGTTGAAGATAAGGCTCCACATTGTATTGATAGTACAACAAAATGTGACGGACTGAAACGACTATTGTAAATTCCTGACTTCACGTCATTAAGCTGGGTAATTTACTGTTTTACTGATTGGTAAATGTTAAGCATAAAACGATTTCATCATCCTGAAGGTTATGAAGGGTTACTTTGACAATTTAACCTTCATCTTCATTTTACTGCATTCTTGCTCTGAACCTTCCTCTCTTCTCCTGCTTTTACCCTAATATACAATCAAGTTTCCTGAGCTATTGGAAAGCTATTGTACACATTATAACAGAGTAGTCAATGACAAATGCTTCACAATTTACTACAAATGAGTATTCCTAGTCTTCTAATTCTGCTCTGTAAGGACACCAGTTATCCACTATCTGTTACAGTGTGTACGGTGGCAAGGTATATTATTGATTAGAAAACTCCCATTTTTATATCACTCAGTTTCAACATACTGCAATGACTGCGGGCTGCACACCCCAGACTGCTACGGTCTATAGAGAATGTGGTTCCTAAGAGGAATATACTTCACATATCCACCAGTGTGTCTCACCTCAGCTAATCACAGCTCTAACAGAAGTAATGACCTAAATGAAATAATTTCATGAGGAGAGGCCACAAGCAAGTCAACACTTTAGAGTGTCTGGATAGACTATTTTTGAACTCAAAAAGCATACCAAAACCGTAAAAAGGTTTCTGGGAAACCTTCTGCACAAAAGGGTACCAGTCTCCTGATGCAAATGTCAGTTTGATTTTTCTCTCTTGCTCAAAAGAAATAAAATACAAAAGCTTCTTTAGTAAACGTTCCAGAGGATTTCTGGTGTACTTTAGTGATGAAAATCTTTCCGAAGTAATGTAACTTCCAGGTCATGTATTATCACTTATCAATTATACAGCATGCAAAGAAATCCGTGATGTTAAGAAAAATAATCATCTTTCTTAGAGGTATTTCTTTGTTTCTAAACATCTAGGAAGGTTGCAGCATCCTGAATTTATTATTGGTCCTATTCCTTCCTTGCTGACCTTATACCATTAAACTTCATACTACTAGGGGACTGCTATCAAAACTAGTGGCATTCTCCTTACATGCCTTTTGCATATTTGGACTGCAAGAATAACTTACAGCTATTTTCTCTTGAGACAAATTATTTTGAAAAGTTTTCATCAATCAGAACTTTGATTACAAAATAAATAAGGGAGACATTTTAAAATGGAAATTGTTACTATTTTAGCTGCAGAATCAAGAATAAAACTGAATGGCATTGACCAGTGTTTTCCCTCTGTGTAACAAAAATAAGAGATGGCTTGACAGGAGACTGCTTAGTCTCACTGAGGAGATACAGGGTTTGAGGGCAAAATGACACAGAAGTAGATGTGGTTTGAGATTGGGGAGTTATAAAAACTGCTTTAAGCAGATTTTAAAAGCACAGGAAGAAGGGAAGGCTAGAAAAGGAGCAATAAAATAAAAGAGGACAGGGAGTTCAGGGAGTGTAAAAGCAAAGGGGGAGCAAAGGAAGAAAGAAGTGCTCTTGGCAATACAGTTGATCTGATATATTGTTATGAAATGTAGTTTCATTGAAAAACATTGATATATGAGCCCCAAATGTTTTGTCTGAAACATCTCAGATTTGATTAACTTTCATCCAATCTAAGGCCTGAACTCCAGAAAGAATGCCCTGAGGCTGCAGTGTCTGGGAACTGCAGATTGCCTTCCACTGGCCTGATTGTTGCCCAAGAGCCAGGTGCCCAAGGAGTCCCAAACACTGCTGGGTATAATTAATATTCTTGTCCATTTTGCTGCTCATATACATAGGCTAATATGAAAGTCAGTTTCAAAGAGCAGCTGCAGGAGCTGTTCAGAAGTATTTTTTTTTTTTTTTTTTTTAACATTTTGGGGATTTAGCACTGTTAATGCTTTGGAATAGTCCAAATCCAAGTATAAAACCTTGGCATTTCCTGCAAATCAGAATCTCTGCATTGTAACCCCAGCTAGTCAGTATAAACTCAACATTTCTAATGCATGTTCTGGCACTTTGCAAGTATTTTCTTATGGGAAAAAATCATACTATATGTCTGTTTTTTCCATTTCTTGCCCCATGAGCTAGAGACAGAGTCAATTTTACGAGTAAGGTTTTCCTTAGCATTTTTGCTACAGCAAACCACAAAGTGTCTATTACAACGTAAGTAGCTGCAAAGCATGCAAATTACTTCCCAAATGGTTAACCCCAGACCTGGAGCATCCTAAGACTTCTCAGAACATCCTTGTCTTATTCATGTGCTTTGCCATTCAGGTAGCAGAACAAAGAGTTCAAGTAATATGTATGACCACTACTTGTCACTCCGTCACACATCTAGCGTGTCTCATCTCAGCAAGACATATCTACATTGACAATGTTGTCCTAAATCAAAGCTAATTGCATGCAATCCAGTCAATGGAAAGAAAATTGTACCTTTCAGAAAGCAATTAATTCTGCTGGAAAGTAATTAAGAAAGCATGTGGAATAGATAATTTTCTGCTAATGGCTATTTTTCTGCTTAAGCTATAAAGGGTAACTTGGCAAATGTAGCAAGTATAAAAGTATACGTTAGTGGACATAAATCCTACGCCTCATCTCCATCACACAGGGCTGTCTACACCACAGTCGAGTCTATGTCTCCTAGACCTAGAACAATGGTCTGCATTCAAGCCAACAGGTATTAAAATCACCATCAGTTGGTCAGTGCCACCATGTCTTCATGTTTCTGCTCAGACACTATCGTTTCCACACTTGCAAGATTTCCCCCCCTCTTCACTGAAACAGTTGCTACTGTGTCTTAACAGGAAATTCTGTGAAGACACAAACTGGGAAATAGCCTGTGTAAAAAGCAAAATTTCCCAAACCTGGCTCTTCTTTGGGCATGAGGGTAGCATGTTATTTATTATAAAGGTGGTTGTCAAAAGGCAGGGTAGCTTGCTGCACAGTAAAAAACACATAATTATCTTCTTGCTCAGATGGTCTCAAAGCAATGCCTCTTTCTGTTACTTTGCTCCAAGAAATTTCACATCAAGGTTACCTTTTTTTGGACACATGCCTCATTTTCACAAATATATACGCTTTTCATTTTAAGACGTCAACAAAAGAGCATCCTCTCTAGACAAGGAAAAATCTGCAAAACCTGCTTACAATGAGTCGGTTAACTGGAAAGACTTGTTCTCAGATTCCTGACCCTTTCACTCCATTGTACTTTTTCAATATTTTGGAACCTGATTGGAGTTTTCTTAATTATGTTTATACTTTCTTAGCTCTATTTTTAATAGCATATTAAGCAACAACCAAGCACTTGCACCTTGCAAACTACAACAGTTTTGAATAAACAATGGAAACTTTTTAATGTGCCATCTAATCTTACAATCTCTTGTTTTGTTGTAATATGGTTATGTGCTCACCCACAGTATGCCTTATCTAAATTAACACGAGGATTCTGTTCTTTGCAAACAGAACTCTGCTTTTGTGCAGCACTTTCTCTTTAATAGTGCTGGACAAGCAAACAGTGAGTGAAATGACAGACTGCTATATAATCTAAGAGGTAGGGCTAATTAAGAAAATGAAACAAATTCTCCTGGGTTTTTAATAAACAAGTAGTTGAATAGTTTATGACTGTGTCTTTACTGCTAACTGGAAGTCCATAAACATAAATTTGAATTGTTATGGGTGTTTATAGCATATATACTTTAAAAGAATGTGTCTTTAATACATAGGAATAATTGCTGGGAAGTTTCAGCTTCTGGTGTTTACGGTTGACTATCATTTTCAAAGATTCAGGCCAAATGGTTATGGGTTGCATTTTCTGTCCTCTCTTCCATTCTGTTTTTTCTTACCACTCTGAAAAGTTCAGACTTTCAGTATAGGTTACATGCAGTTCACATCCACATTACCTATCCACTCACCCCAGCCAGAAGCATCTTTCCTGATATTAACACTCAAACCCATAAAAATCTTTGCTGACCTCATCTCTACCCCTTCAATAATTTATCCATTTTTGCTCAGCTTTTCACTCACTCTTTCCTTTATCTCTTTCCTTGCAAAGATTTCAACATCACATACTTTTGCTACACAACTCTTCTACCCGCAAAAATGAGTAAGCAAAGCAGAAGTGTTTTATATTACAAGAAAGGTATTATGTGTTTATAAAGGACTAAGACAGTACTTCATTATAAATGACTTCACACTGGACAGATCTTTTGAAAATTATAATAGATACTGTTAGACCCATTAAAATTTTACATTAACTCATATTGGTACCTGATAAAACTTCCTTGAGAATTTTCTGTTCATGGATTTTCTCCAGTATACAGAGGTGTTCCAAGAATCTTTCCTAGAAGATCTCAGAAAGTGTCAGAAGATTGTCAGAGGTTGATTACAGATTTCTTCTTCAGAAAGGGCAGTGAGGGTGTGCCTTAAAATTCTTCAGATATCCTGGATAAATATAGCAGGATAGTCAACACTGAGTGAGGAGTTCTGTACTGTGCTCTGTTTTGAAGTGACACACCCACAAGGATACAATACCCCTTCATTCGTCAGATTACCCAGGAGTAAACTTATCTCAAAGTAAAATTTAAGGATAGAATAGTGTTTACTTAAGCTATGATTTGAGATAGACCTCATGGAAAGATATGACAAAAAATCAGTATTAAGGTTGTATTTAACAATAAGGATTCTGTTTGGGTGTTCCAGCATTTATCTGGTTTGTCACTGCTGGGTAATTAGCCTATACAATACACTCTTGGCCCTTGAGAGTTCTTCTGGCTACTTCATTCTTTTTCCTATTGTTGAAGACGACTATCTGCAGCATCCAAGACGGCTGCCCAGAGCGACCTGCCCTTTCCCTAACCCCACCTAGGGTGACCTTATCTTTCCTCTCTACTAAGGTTTACTTACCCTCATTTCATGTAGTTGGGCACTGAGACATCACAGGGTAACAAATGTGATTAAATAATTTATTTTCTCCCTCTTTTTAATATATTTTTATTCATATTTTTATTACTTACTTTAATCAGCACATCTCTGTATTTCGAGTGACTTCCCCATTTCACAATTTCCTCAAGAATTCTTGTAAAGCTGTTAATGCTGTGTCTTCAAAAAGATAGAATGCACTTTCTTTTTACTAGATTTATAGCTTCTTTTCCTCTGTCTCTCTTGTGAAGAACAAACATGGTATAACAGGGATTCAGAACTGGAAATGTAATACTGTGGTAATATTATTACAGCCAGACTTTTATCCCCATGGTCAGCTTCACAGATGTTCATTGGGGACCACAGAACAATATCTACACATTTTTTTCCTGCTTCCAGCCAGAAGGAAAATAATACCATGAACTTATAGGTTGACAGACCCACTTCTAAGCTCCACATGGCAACTGATCAACAGAAACTAGAAGAACTACTCCAAAACTGTAGTTTGTTCTTCTGCCAAAGGAATGAGAAAAAATGCACAACAAATCGATGTTGTGTGTGGTACAGAAGGGAATGGATGGAGTGTGGCTATCCTATTGTTTCCAGGTAACAGTTTCTGATTACCAATGTAATGTTAAAACTATCTAGGCAGATAACACTCAGGCTATGTTCTGTGGCCATCGGCCTGCATCCCATAGGCACAGTTCCCAGAGAAGTGTGTGATACTTTCGAATGAGGAAGCCTGGATTTTTCACAGGCAGGATAAACCCTTGCTTCTCCATCTTTCGGTATCCAGGGCTGGGGATCAGGCATCTGCTTGTCTGTAAACCAGCCAAATTTGTGTGGTACCTCTACAAGTTGCAGGATGTACAAAACAACCTTGAGATTTTTAGTATGAAGTCTATTATCCATTCTTTTGCCTTAATTCTTGCTTCCAAGTAATGGTATATGTTGTCAATGTCACATTTTCCTAGACATGTGTTGTCTCTTCTAATTCCGTTTTCAACTTCTGTGTGTGTGAATTTATTAAATCTAAACTGGAGAGTTTTACACTATTCACAGTTCACAACCCCATTAAATTCAGTGTGCTCTGCTTTGTTTTTTTTACACTTAAAGGAGAATCTCCTCGTCTTCAAACCGAATTCTGACAAATGAAACTGCTGGTCAGGACTAGTAAATGCAGAAAGGTATCTCAGGGTAGAGTATCCATGATTTCCACCTACTGTTAAAAGTGGTAGACACCTTCACACATAATACTGGCCACTTATTTAGCCCTTAAATAAGTGGGACAATCTAATCCAGTAGTTCAGGGAGACGTTTGCCTTTAGGTTGTGTATAATCAATTTACGTAATTTGAAATGCTCGATTTGGTGTTTGAACCTAAATACACCTATCAATCTTTTGTCTGATCCATGTTGTTCTTCTGAAGTATGTAGAGTCAGGTTGTATTGAAACTTTCCAGCTTAAATACTATGTTTCAGACTTAAATATTACATTTGAATCCAGACCTTTTGTTCTTACTAAGAAAAAAATTCTCTCATGTCATCATATATGAGAAATCAATGGCTGAATGAACAATGTAGAACAGAGTTTTCATTAGATATAGATGGAATTTTTGCACTTAGGTATGTTCAAATGTTTACACAACAATTACTTTTTTGATTCTTACTGTATTCATAAACTGTCTGAGAATTAAATGCATTTGCTTTAAAAAAAATACTGTTCAGCCCAATATTTCAATTGTATGTTTCTTTTTGCCATTCTTATTCTACTTTCATGAGTTAAGAAACAATAAATATAACATGAAAATCCTTTAATTAAAATGAAAAGGCATAGCTCAGTCATCTCAGCGTTTGAAGCAGTAATATGGTCTCCATCCATCACCTAGAAGATAAAGCAAAATATCCACAATACATGGCAAAAGTACATGAAAGACATGAAAGCACATTTACTAGCATTATAGGTTTTTTTAACTGCATGAACCTTTATTGTTTATTGTCACTGATAAAAAGATTTGCCTTTAAATGAAGATTATCACACAGCAAGACAAAAGATTCCGTGCCAAGCAAAGTATAGAAAAATGTCAAACAGGTCTAATAAAAAATTGTAGTGAAAATCTGTGTAAATTTATCTCAATTTTTGCAATGACGTAATCTTTCTGGGTTTGGAAAATAGATTAATTTTCCACCGAAAAAACACTACCATGACACCATCAAATGTCTGCAATCAACTAAGAAAAGAAAATCAAAACAGAAGCTAAAAATAAATACTGAAACATTTGACAAAACATACTTCCATAGTTTAAAAAAACTGAACTTGGCATTTTAGAACATATATGTACTGTAAATTCTTTTAAAACTTTTAGAATGGGCAGTCTTTGACATTCCAGAACTCAGAAAATAGGTACAATATAATCATAACATTTCAGGAATTTCTAGATTTTTTTTTTCAATTAAAAATTTTGCTCTCAAAAAGTATCTTTGAACTATTCCATAGAAAGTCTATAGACTTAGGTGACAGTGAGAGTTAAGTTCAAAATTTACATTGTATTTTCTCGTGCCTATGAGGTATATGAACCTGCAAAGAAGCAATAGGTGTTCTGGGTTATTAATTGCAATTGAACAACGAACCTTGATCAAAGATCTTTTGATCACTGAAAATTCAGGGTATCCACAGTGACTGTATTAGGTTATCTGGAACTTACTTAATTAAAGTTGAATACGAATTGTAACTAATGTATGTCTGAAAAAAATGTAGGAAACAACTTTGAAAATCCTCTTTTCCCTTCAACATAAAATACCCAGTAAAAAGTAATGTTAGTATCTTTAAGCATTCAAATATCAAATGGCATTATATTCAACATTTATCTTGTTATTTCAGGTAATTTTAGTCCAAGAATATGTACACACAGGGATCCTCAGTTGTGGTATGTCTAACTGTTGTGACTTGTACACAACATTTATGTAATAAATATGTCTGTTTAAGCCATATCATAAGACTGCACTATAAATATGGTGTCTAGAATGACAAAATTTTAGATGTAAAGCATCCATTTTTAAGTACACAGATCACAGAAACTGACATATAGCTTGATTAAGATCTATCAGGATAAAAGAAAATACATTCATAAGGTCAGCTGGAATGGTATCTTTACATGTAGATCATGTTTGCAATTCAGGTCTCATTACCAGCTCTGCTGCTGCAGACTATACAAGTGCCAGTAGTAGTGGGAACATGATTTATTTTTACTACTCATTATGCTGAGTGAAGCTTGAAAATTACTGTTGCATATCCTGATATCCATAACATATGTCTTGAAAATTTGAGGAGATAGTACTGGAATATGATAGTACAGACTATTTACTGGAATCACTAGAAAATGATATGAGTGTGCTAAAATTTAAGAATGGAAAACTTTCTTTCAAAAAATAATTTTCTATTTTAAGCATATATCATCCATGCTGTGAGCTACAGCTTCACCATTCATAACAGCCAAAAAACTTCACAGACAATACATTTAATGCCTTGTGACCTCAGAGAAGTTTTGCATTTCTTGCAGTGTTACAATGCACATCACTGTGCAACAGAACACTCCACAGATGGAAGTGACTCTAGGACTACTAATTTTTTTTATTCTAAATCAGATCATGATACTTGATGACTACAATTTTTACTGTCTTTCCAAAAAACATCTGTCACTTTCTGGCCAAGATTTTCAACAACAACTTTGCCTTTAGATTTCATTGCGAGTGTACTACTAACAATATACCCCAAGCATAATGGCTTGCAGAATATGTTACTGTGAAGCTTACCTCCAAGGTCTGTTTGCTCATTCTATTACAACATAATACTGTCCATGTTCTAAGATTAGGAGTAAGTGGACTATTCACACTTTTTCTGTATTTTGTACATCATCTAAAATTTCTGTGGAACTGTTTCTCAGAAATGACAATTAGTGTCTAACATCACTTGGCACTCTTCCACAAATTCTCGTCCATTTTAGTCAGTTGCTAAGAACAACAATGAAGTTCTTGGGAACTACTGGGGGAAAGCAAGTTACTTCTAAAGAAACTGAAATGAGAAATGCCAACTGACTCAAACTTAATATTTTACATACTAGACACACAGGCAAGGCAGCCAAGAATTAATAATAACTATGTACACACACATATAATAGGCACAGGAAAGCAGTGCTGAAAATTCTGTAAGAGATTTATGGATTACTGGAGCATGATTTTCCAGCTTTTTAAACAATGGTTCATGATTGAAAAGTGGTTTACTGTTAGTCAATAATTCCCATTATTAGTGTGCCATGAAATTTATTGATAATTTTGAAAGCAATAGGTTAGAAGATGTTTCTTACTTGGTTAAATGTTGTGGATTCAGATAATGGTAAAATGATTCTGTCATAAACTGTTGCAGTTTAAGTAATAAATATCCTTTCCAATAGTGCCAATAAGAAAATATACTGGACAATATACATGAAATTGTTTGAAAATCATGAACACTACCTCTACATCATACACAATGTAGTGTTTGGAACATACACCCGGAGATAGGCATCTTGTTTTTTCAAAAAATGTTTTACAAGAGACATCATTACGCACTATAGTGGATTCAATAAAAGAACATGTTCTTTGTAGCTCTTTTTCAGCTGCTGAAATTAAACCTTTCATAGCAGAGAGTGTTCCTCACTGGGTTTTTGCAGAATTCAGTGCCAGTTTAGCACATATACTCTTGACTTACAGAAATGTTTCACAATGATAAATAAATGCTTCATAATGGAATTTTGCTTAATTTAGAAACATAGACTTCCTAAGAATCTTTTCTTTTTGATTCCTCCAAGCTTCAAAAGATTCAAGATTGAATTGTCTTCAGTGGGAGCACTTTGCAGAAAGCTGCCTAGCACGAGTTATTATTACAGAAAGTGCGTTTGACCAGGCTCAGTGAAAGTTATCACTCCCAATCCATGCAGTAGGGAACACTTTAAATTCAAGGACACTTTCATGGTCCTATCTGCTAGTATGCTTGGGTTTTCCACATCTTCTAAGTGTTTCTAAAGTATTTCCAAAGACACATCCATAAGTCATGTCTCTCAGCATTCCAGGTTATAGGAAAGGATATTCTAAGTGAACCATATTTCTAAGTGAACCATGCACTGGTTCCATCGAGTTCATCGATCATGATTATCCCTGTCTGCATTTAAAAAGACACAGAATGAAACTTCTTAAAAACATTTTGGACTCTGAAAAAGTAATGCCACTACAAAGTGCAGTGCAGTTGTGTTGTGGCAAAGTAGTAGAAGAATCACAGAAAGTTTGTTAGAATCATTCTATACTGTCCTCGCCTGCCTTGTAACATACGTCTGCTTCTTCCCTACTAATGCCCTGTATCACTGTGTGGGCTGCCTTGTAATTTGACATTACATGTCACATATTCTGCTTGCATAAATGACCTCTTCAACAAACCTTCAGTAAGGAAGTCCTGCTTCTCCCAGATGCTGTCACCATAAGCCTCACATGTTAAAAACTGTTGCTGTATCATGGCCAGGTATGGATTGGATAGATATTTTCCTGCTATAAACAGAATCCAAAAGATTTAATGCTTTGTAAGACAACAGCAAACCTTCAACTTCTGGAAATCTTTTGGCTCCAAACACAGGCTACAGAAAGAATATTCTCCTTTAAGAAACTTTGCTCATTAATTTGGCAGGCACGTTCAGTACTTTTTCAGAATCCAAAACGTTTTTAAGAAGTGGATTATGAACAGTGAAATTTAATAACCCAATTTCACAATGACAAAACCACAAATAATTAAAAGTTGAGATATACATTCTTTTTCAAAACCAAAAAATAAACAATCTATTAAGGGTCCTTGGATAACCAAAGTACCAGGAGATATTTGAGGGGGACAAGGAATTGTGATTTTGTTTGTTTTGTTTAAGTATCAACAGAATTTTGATATAAACCCTTGTCCTGGTTTTGATTGGGATAGAGTTAATTTTCTTCTTAGTAGCTACTACGAGGCTATGTTTTGGACTTGTGTTGAAAACATTGTTGATAGTACAGAGATGTTTTCATTATTGCTGAGCAGTGCTTACACAGATTCAAGGCCTTTTCTACTCCTCACACTACCCTACCAGAGAGTAGGGTGGGGGTGCACAACAAGTTGGGAGGGGACACAGGCAGGACAGCTGACCCCAACTTACCTGAAGCATATTCCATACCATATCACATCATACTCAGCATATAAATTGGGGAAGAAGAAGGTAGCAGGGTTAGGTTTGGAGTGAGAGCATTTTGTCTTCCCAAGAAACCATTACATGTGATGCAGTCCTGCTTTCCTGGAGATGGCTGAATGCCTGCCTGCCTGCCAATGGGAAGTGGGGAATGAATTCCTTGTTTTGCTTTGCTTGTCTGAGTGGCTTTTGCTTTACCTCAACTTATTGTCGTTATCTCAACCCGTGAGTTTTCTAATTTTTATTTGTCTGATTCTCTCCCCCATCCTGCTATGGGGGAGTGAGCAAGCAGCTGTGTGGTGCTTACTTGCCAGCTGAGCTTAAACCATGACAACTCTATCATTTGCTTTTCAGTTACTTTAACTCCACTTTGACCAAGGTGTGCAGTTGACAGCACAGATATTTTTAAAAGATACATGTATCTCAATTAAAATTAAAATTAATTTCTTTGTATGTACTACAGAAAGCCCCTAAAGCAACAATTTGCAAAGTTTCTGTTACAATTATATTAAAAGTGTGTAAGACATTATTATGGACCTCACAGTTAAGAGGTACAGTGTGGAACTGGGAAAGTCACTGCAAGTTTGTCTGTATACTGTGACTTGAAGATACAGTGTTGGAAGCCATGGTAGCTCCTTTTTTAATTTACAAAGCCTCATGCCTATTCAAAGTATGACTAGCCTACCGATAGTATTCTTAGAGTATCTGCTTAGTGCAGCATTACTCCAGATGTATTCACCTTGATTGTCCCACTGCCTGGATGGCAGGAAAATGTTGTCACTGACTATTCATAAAGGATTTTGGAAGATGGCATAGAATACCTTTGTACTTGGGTCATATCAAGTTGTCTGCATAATCAGCGTGAATTCTGCAGTGAGAACTGGCTCTTTCAGACCTCCATGTTGCCTTGCCAGATTGTAAGGGCCAAGATTCAAGGAACATAGTAGAGAATAATACTTTCTGTAAAATTTTATATAATTATTCATGGAATTATACACTCTATATTGAAGTTCTGTGGGGCATTTCAAAGCCTACATAAAACAAAATGTTTAATGGAATTCAGTTATGTAGGAATTTACCAGGAAGGCTGTCTAATATCTTTTGACTAAACAGTCCTAATGCTTCACTTTGTGTTACACATTTGGAAAAAATATGATAAAAGGCATAATAAAGTTCAAGCTAATCTGAAATGTAATTTCTTGCAGAGTGAATAAATCCAAGTTAGCAATAAAAGGTTGGAACTAGACCTTTATGTCATGTGAAAATATAGTAACATCTGGAGGCTCCAGTTAAAGGATAATGAGTATGACTCCTTCACTTGCAGTCCTTTTAATATCTAACAATTCTACTTCAATAATTCAAATTAAATCTGCCCATAATGACAGATTGTTTCATAAGATAAGGCTCGCTTGCTTTATTTGATGTAATTTCTTCACCAGTATAACTGACTTTTATCTTTCGTTGAAGTGCAAATTCTTTAAAAATCTTAACCTACAATACATATATGCAGGAACCGAGTATGCAAATAATCTGCAACAGAAATTCCTTTTAGATGGAGAACAATTCAGTGATCAAAAGGACATTAAAAATAGATATGTAGAAAAAGTGATTAAAGAAACACCACTTCAAAATATTTTCTAAGACTTTAAGAAATAGGATAAATTAAGGGTTCTTAAAAATACAACTCCAAATCACAATTTCTTTCCTTTTCTGGGCTCAGAGATTTAGAAGTATACTGTGGTGTATCATCCAGCTGGTAAAATTTAAAGTCTACAGGCTATTTTTCTCCCCAAAGAACCCATTTCCCTACTGTGCTCCATTCTTGGCAGTGTCAGAATATGTTACCTACTGGTTCCCACATATGAGAGCCTCCACTGTTTTTTCTAACCTTTTTTATTCTCCTTCCTAGAGATTGCGGAGGGTGTCCAGCACTGAACGTAACAGGCTCAGCATGAAGGAATTGGATAATGGAACTAAAATTTGGGTTAGAAGAGGGTCTGACACATAGCTTTTAGGTTTTAGAGATATATACAGAGATTAATTCACATAGTTGCAGGGTCTGGAAAAAGAAACATAAAAGGAGCTTTTTCAGTAGACCTAGTTTATGAGGCCTAGCAACATTTTGGCAAAGAAAAGTGAATGCACACTGTATAGTATTAGAGGAAAAAAAGTGCTGTGAGCTTCAGATGAGATTACTTTCCTATTGTTTGTAAAAACCATCATCATACACAACTGCAGCTTTTAAAATATCTAGCCTCCTTACAGAATGTCACAGTGCTCCTGGTTAGTTCTTAAGAAAGAGATCAAAGTCAGATTTTCAGGTCTTGATGTTCTTGTTCACACTGTGTTCTTTCTGTTCTGTCTTCACAACACTGAACAGAACTCAATTTTCCAAGCAAGTGACAAGAGAACACATTTGTCACTACTTTGTTCTTTTATAAACCCTTGAGTGCACTCCAAAGGAGTAATTTGGAAAAATGCTCACTGACTATACATTTAGGAAGCATAGTTCTCTTTAGTGGACTGAATTCTCCTTTCATTGATGTTCTTGTAAATCAAACATATCCATCAAGACATTCTTAGCAGGGGCAAAAGATTCCAGTTCCTTTTTGAGAAGTTACATCACTAGGTGCCAGCAGAGGATCTGTCCTACTTGATTTTAACACATAGTCTGCATATTTACTCTACTTTCCCTTTTTAAAACTATTTACTTTTAGTCAAAATATTCTACTTGCTACATGAGAGCTTGACTGATCAATTGCTGAGAATGGATGTCACTAGGTTAACTAAATGATTTTTTAAGTGAACATTATTGTCATTGTTCCATTAACAAAAATCTTAACTAGCAGATGTTTCCTTTTGTCCAGCAATTCTGTTTTTTTTTTTTTCTGTTTCTAATTTGTTTGCTAAAAGAAGATATTCCACATAGAAACACTGGAAGTTTAGGCATTCCAAGAGTGAGAGATATTTCTGCCAAATGATTATAACTCTGAGAAAAGACACAGAGAGAAACAAAGAATAAAGGAGAACCATTTTATTTGACAATTGATATAAGAGCAGAAAGGTAATTGCCTCTGAGTTTACAAGGCAATAAATGGCTCTCAGTGACTGATGAACATCAAAGCCATAGGCATTAAAGGCAGGAGAGCCCTCTGTACCTACCAGACCTTTGAACTTTTAGTGTAGCATCTCACAGTAACCAATATTAGTTTAAGTTTGATAGCCTTTTTTGGTTTATTTTTATGTAGTATCTTTACATGGTTCCAATCATATAGAGAGCAGAATGAGAAAATCAGCACGTCACCACAAACGAAACAGTGCCAAAGGGGACTCTGGAGTCAGGCTGCAGTGATGAGCAAACCAAACTGATTTACAGCATTTGTGTTTGTCCTAATCCAAGTGAAATAGGGCATCCTCATAATGTCAAAAGTGAGAAGAGAATCATAACCACAGTGATGTGATAAAAGGGAAAACTGCCTAGAGGTGTTCCCAAGAGCAAAGAGGAAAAAAAATCACACTGAATTCTATTCTGGACAAACACTGCACACTGTACTCTGTTTCACATTTTAAGTCACAAGTACATAGGCACCTGTATAGACAATGTACATAGTCATCATGTGCTGAGATACATGAAGGAGAAATAAAATCTTTGAGGAGTTAACACTACTTAGTAGTAGTTACTACTACTACTGCTTCCAATGTAGAAAGGACCATCTTGTCTCATACTTAAAGATAAAGCATCAAAAGGTATATAGAATCCATGCTACAACTTCGATTCTTTAAGGGAGTTAACTCTGAGAAGGTGACCAGGCATAAGGAGATTTCAAAAATTGCCATCTGAACAATACAAAAGATTACTTCAAAGAAAATCAGACCAGATGCACTAAGGTCATTGTCACTGTACACATCTAACCTGTGTGTTCGGGTTTTTTTTTTTATCTATGACAAAGTCAATCATTAATATCTTACAACACCACCATAGTTGTGGATGTATTTCTAATAGGTGTTGTATTTGTCTACCCCATTGTTTCCTACAGACTTTGTCTTAGCTTTATTTTTGTTTTGTTTATTTTTGCTTGGTTGTTTTTTAACAAAAGGCAGTGAAGTGTCTTAATAGCTTGGTCACAGATTTTTCTAACTGATATGGAATTTTCAAGATGACTATTTCTCACAAGCACATTTTCACAGCAGTGTCATAAATTATGAAAAGAAGCAGCTTTCTAGCTCAAACACAATGTAAAGGCTTAAACCAGGCAAGGTTTAAGGGAAGTTCTGTGGTCTGGGATATGCCGGCAGTCATGGTAAATGGTTAGAAGGGTCCTTTCTGCTCACTCCAAGAGGCTATGAGACAACTCCAACACTTACAGAAAAATACCCAGGCACCATTGTTGCCAGGGCCACAGCTCCCAAACTGCCAGCCATTCCCCTACAAAACAGGCATTCAGCAGCACATTCATTCACATACTTTGCATGGAGGTTGCTATGGTTTTGTTATGAAGAGATCGGGAAGGCTACTAGAAAACCAGGTTTTGTAAATGACCACAAAGGACTCTTGCCACCAAACAAACTTTATGCTGCTAACGGTCACTAACCATAGTTTCCTGGGCCTTAGTCCTTTTTGAATGGTACGACTGTTCCTTCCTTCCTGTTGAGATAATGTCCCACAATGCAATCTTGGAACATCTTCCAGGGGAAATAGCTAACTGCATACAGAAAAACCTTCTAGCAATCTCCAAAGTCACTTGCACTTGACCCTGTTGAAATACAATTTCTACTACTGGCCCTTTGCCAGCTGAAATTGTCTGTGTTGCACAAATCCTCTTCAGGCATCACATTTTTAAACTGGATTTTTAATTGCTATTGCCTGAGTGAAATCATGAATTTGGCCATGTAATGCCAGAATTTCAGTTTTTAAGTTCATAAATCAGTCTCTTCCAGCTCTGAACATGAACATATTTTTAAAAGTTTCCTTTCTTACCTCCAGTTAGGTAATCTGAGAGATCAAAACCTTATTATTTTTTCTAATCTTTTTGTGGTTCCCATAATGTCCATTTATGTAAATATGGCCTGACCTGAGATGTGATGAGCTAGATGAAGAGATTATTAAGTGTCAATACACACTATCTGCATCCTTAAGATTCTTTAGGACCATTTGGGAATCTATAGGTGAAAACAATAAGTGGTGGCCATCTTTGCCTACGGAATTATCAGCAAAGTCAGATAGCTAGCTTTAGTGGGTAATATGAAAAATAACAAAGTACAGTGAATATTGCTGTTTCCCTTTTTTACTTTCTGTCTAGTGCAGGACCACCAAGATAGTCAGGGGCTGGAGCACACAGCATACAAGGCAGGGGTCAGGAAAACTGAATTTTTTCTTAAAGGATGAGGCTAAGGGGATCTTATGAAGAAAAGGTTAATGTGATCTCATTGCTACGTTCAACTACCCATGGAGAAGCTACAGAGAAGATGGAGCCAGACCATTCTCAGAGGTGAACAGTGTTAGTACGAAAGGCAATAGTCACAAGTGGTAACAGGAAATTCCTACTAAGTATTAGGAAAAAGTTTTCCCCATGAGGGTAGTCAAACAGGGGAGGCTGTAAATCTCTAAATCTCGGTTAATAGAGAGACCGAAAACTCATCTGGACAAGTCCCTGAGTAACTTGGTCTTTGCTGGCCCTGCCTTGAGCTTCATGTTGGGCCAGATAAGCATCAGAGGTCTGTTCCAACCCAAATCATTCCACAGTTCTGCAGTTCTCTAGCTAACACTGTGCTTGTCAGCCTGGTAGACACTGATCACAGTGTGCCCAGACCCTGCTCCCTCTCTTGCAGTGGCAAAACGGACAAAGCCACACATTCTCAGGTGTGTCCTCCTCCTGGCTATATCTGCATTAGGCTGACTGACATGGTGTTGTTCAGACCTAAATACACCACGCATGAAAAATAACACTCCAGGTATATAAGATGCTTGAAAATCTATGAATTATTTGCAATCCTCAATATAGTTGCTACACCAAAGTTAAATACAGTATTTGTCATTCATCGCTATTTTCACCCACACATCTATTATTTCACAATCCATCACAGCATCCTCCTGAGCAGCTGAATTGCATAAATTTTCCATGTATTAATATTTTGATTAACAATTTAATAAAAAATTACTGTCTTAAGAAGTGGTAGTGAAGTATAAGCATATTATTGTGAGCAATGCACTTGCTGAAAAAATAATTTTGCTCTTTAAAAGAATACATGTGTGCCAGAGAGGGAATTGTAAAGCTGTGAAAAATGAAACTGTGTAGGTGCTGTTAGGCTCTGAGTCAGCAGCTAACATTTTGCAAATTAGCATCTTAAGCCTAAGTGCTCCCCCTACATGCTGTGAGCCACCCTTTCTGCATAGCTGTGTACCCACTGACTGCTGCAGTCTGACAGTGCCTCAGAGCTTATACAATTGAAAGTGTAACAAACTGATTCACTCTAAATTAGCAAAGTGCAGCCAGTCACGCAGAAGAGACATTTACCACAAGAGCAACCTGTCATGGACGGGGTAGGAGGGGCTGACAGTGCACGTATTATTGCGGAGAGACTAGCAGTTTTCTCTGAGGCTGAAGGTGAAACACCTGCAAGTGGGTCAAATGATTTATTTTATTTCTTTGATAAATGAGGGCCACCGACAAGCAATAATTAACGCAGATATTCATAAAGAAGGGATTTGTTGGGACAACTTCATGTTTACTTTTCATGATTTTAAGTTATTTGTGCAGTGGTTGCACAGTATATCAGTAGAGTTGCTATTTTATAAAGAAGGAAATCTGTTCACTGTTACACAGCATTTGTAATAAAAGACCTGTTAGTTTTGCTCTCTGCTGGCAATCTGCCAGCCTCAAATACGGTCACAATGCCCTGGAAACTGTGTTTTCTTCTACGCCCAACTCCTTTGATAGCAGGAAGACACAGTGACACAGAGCTGTTCTACTCTGAGTGCCTCTGATAAATCCAAACTGTCAGACGCTGCTGGTCAAAGGTAAATGGGACATCAAGGAAAAAAAAGGAAGCACCAAGGAAAAAAAGAAGCACTGACCTTTTCTGCAGTGCTCTCTCAGTAGTCAGTGTTTCATACTAGTTGAGCTGTTCACATAGCACTGAACAGAAAAAAAGGCTGCTCTACATACTGCATAGCCTCCTTTGGTTATTCTTTTGTGTGAAATTGTAGCCACGGCTTTTGAAGATGCGTAAAGTCTAGCAGAAGGATACATCTATAAATAAAAGATGATCATTTTAAGCAAGCTTTAAAATTATTAGATGAAATAATGCAGTTTACAAAGAAACCCCAATCCACTGAGGATAATACATCTGAGGATGTGGAAAACAACACCTGGGCCAAAGGATGCCCTTCAAGCTCAAAATGTAAAGCAGTGACCTGAAAACTCTGATAAGAAACCAGAGGAGGACAAATCTGAGGAAGAAAATGTTTATAGAAATAAAATGTACTACTGCTGGACTCACAAGATAAGAAGTCATACTGAGTCTGGGAGTTACTAGCTCTTTGAGGAGTAGGCAGAGGATTGGTGCAAATGCAGATCCAGAGAAAGATCTGCACAAAGCAGTATTGATTTCTTTGCTGACATGTGTGGCATTTTTAAATCAGAATACTATATGCAACAGTTCCTCCCACAGAAGCAGAGCTTTGACTCGCTGTAAAGAGTGAGAGAGAAATTCTGTGAAGTCTCAGAAAAGGAGGCATCCTTCTATAATGTCCCCATCTGCCAAACCTCATGTGTCATTGCTGTTTTCATTTTTTTTTTTTTTTTCCAGTAGTTTAAATGCATGGAGCATCTAGTCTCTTGTTATTTTAAAAGATACAGGTTTATCCATAAAACGTGAACAGGTAGAATGGCCTTTATAGTCCAGTTAAAAGAGAACTATGGGGGCAAAAAACCCCAGACTACATAACTACACTGGCTAGTGGGCAAGAATCGATTATTCATTCAGAAACATCTAGAGCTAGTCAGATGTTCTATCTGCATAACAAATAAAGCTGATGATTTGTCCTGTTTTGTTGAATGCATGATTCATAATTATATGATTACTCATGAGGCTCATGAGAACATGACTTGATCCAATCCAAAAACAATTTGAGGAGGAATAGATGAACCATTTGTACCCTGATTCAAGCATATGTGTATGTTTTAATATATGAATAGTCCTGTTTGGGGAACTTGATTAATCCTGGTGTTAAAGTTATGCCAGTAAACTACATTGCTGGACAAGAGAGATAAGGCATTTGAAATAAGATGTGAGATAATAAAGCAAATTAGTGCAGATCTGCAAGAGATGGTAGTGGTTTGATGGTGTAAAAAAGGCATCAATTCAGTCTGTGAACACATACCATCTGGTAGCTAGTGAGACTGCACATACTGTCTGAGCAACTGTGAGACCCACTGGTCTGGGAGAGCCAGCCAGCTGGTCAAAGTGACTCAAAAAAAACTTCTGTTTGCTGTAGAATAAGGGATATACAGACAAATATGATATGACTGTTGAAATTACTTCAATGTATCTAGTGGTGGAATGAAGAAGGAGGTAGCTGTTGAATTGCAGATGCAGTGCTGCATTGTGGCCTGGTGTTGCTAAATCGAAGGTTTCATTGGCCAATCCTCTCTTCTGACATGGGCAGATCTATGTTGAAGAATGTTGTCACCCAACACTTGTTAGTTCCCCTGTATCGGGTTTATGTGGCAAGGAGGTAAAAGAGTCAGGGGTGAGGTTGAACCTGGGAAGAAAGGGAGATGAAGGGTTCGTGGTTTTAAAGTTTGGCTTTTTATTTCTCACTATCCTACTCTTCTATTAATGGTCAAGACACTACATTAATTTTCCCCAGGTAGAGTCTGTTTTGCTCATGACAGAAATTGGTGAATGATCTCGCTGTCCCTCTTTTGACCCACAAGTTTTTCTGTCGTATTTACTCCCTCTGTCCTGCTAAGGAATGGGAACGAAAGAGTGACTGGGTGCGCATCTGGTGGCCAGCAAGGTCAGCTCATCAGAGCCCCTGTGTAGTATTTAGTTCCAACAGCCTTACCATTCATGCACAAAATCTTTCCCTTAGACTAAACACACCACAAGTGTGATCTTGTTGCCATTTAGAGTTAGATACTAACAGTCTAGGTTCCCTTTACCACTTCCATTAAAATGTTTATTTTGTTATTCAGACTTAGACTATTAAATGGATTCTGAAAACGTTTTGCTTTTTAGATGCTTCACACAATCTTATGTGGGCCAGATTATTTTCAACTTCTTCCATTCGTTTGTTTCACATGGTTGTTTGAACCTTGTGTTTCTACCACATAGTATACACCAGTAACTTTAACAGAAAGTTTAATTTCTGAATGCTGCTTGTTGATGAGAGCCTCATAACAGGGTTCCAGAAGACCTTTGCTACAAGGCCAAAAAGACCACAGTCTTAAAATTATCCAGAATTACTGGATTACAGAAGTGACCCAAAGAACAATTGCATAGAACCACAATAGAACTACTGACCTTGGTAGGGACCTCTAGGGGTTTCTACTCCAGCCATCATGCTCAAAGCAGGAACCACTACAACAGTTTGCTGAGAACAATGTCCAGTCATGTCCAAGAACGGACACTCCATAAACTCTGGGTAAACTGGTCTAGTGTTTGAGCACCTTCACACTAAAATATTTTTCTTCTTCTTAACTGAAATTTCCTGTATTTCAGCCTGGTTCCATCTTCTTTACTGTCTCCCCAAAACACATATTTATATATACTGATGAGATCACTCCCTGAGCCTTCTCTTCTCTAAACAGTGCCATCTCTCTCAGCCTTTCTGCATGGCTCCAGTGCCTTAATCATCTTAGAAACCCTTTGCTGCGCTGTCTCCAGTAGCTCTATATATCCCTTGTGCTGAAACCCTATAGCATACCAACTATTCCTCACAGTTCTGTATTATCAGCAGAATTTCTGAGGGTACTTTCTGCCTCATTATTGAGGTAATTAAAGATGATGATAACCCATACTGGTCTCATTATTTTTTCCTGGGGTATGCCACTGGTGATGGGCCTGTTACTGGACTTTGTGTTCCCAGTCAGAACTCATTGAATTGTGTGGCAATTCAGCCAGTTTTCAATCTACCTCACTGTCCATTTGTCTGTTTGTCAATGGGGATGTTAAAGGAGACAGTGCAACATAAAAGATGCAATTAGCAAGTATAGATATCCACCATGAATTTACTGCTACTGCCAACAACTGAAAACAGATCTAGTTTATGGCTTTTCTGACAACAGTCTTACTTTTGAACCAGGAAAGAAGCATATCTCTGGACAGGTATAATAAAGGAACCACAGTTTACCTACTGCACAGTAAATCTAAACTTTCTGCTCTTATATCAGGGCAGATAATACATAAACTTGGGTCAGCTAACTTGTCAGTGTGTACACAACTGATAGCAAGATATGAGTTTACTCCTGTCATATAGAAAAAGGTCAGAGAAACCTAAACCTGAACATCTGACACTTTCTTTAAAAGAAATCTAATGCAAATGAGACATACGAAAAATGTAAAGCATCCACGAAGTAACACAACAAATGCAAACTAGAAATGTAAACAAATGTAAACTAGAAAGAGAAATAGGTAGAGTGGACTCTCCTGGCACATCAGAAGATTGTTTTTTCTTATGAAATTTATCAATCATTTTTGCTCTTAAACCATGATCCCTTTCATGTCATGTGGCCATTTTTTCTTTCCAAAGTTATTCTTTCTTTATAGACCTGGTAATTCCCTTGGAGAATGCCTTCTATGATTCATTTGTTCCTCATTCTCTCTTTGTCTCTATTACATAAAAAAAAACCCCAAAACCCAAAAAAAAAACCCCAAACATCGCTAGTGACAAACTCAACATCATCTTTCTGGTGTTTGTTTATGCCTTCTGCTTCTCCTTTGTGTGGGAGAAACGTGGTCTTCTCTTGGTTATATGTGATTTTGAATACGAAACCTGTATTTCCTCCTGCTTGTGCTGAATATTCTTCACCTGTTGTATCATCTAATCTTATATTGTCACATATAATTCAGTGTTAATTACATTTAATGTGGAAAAAACAAAACTATATAATGGCAATATTTGCATCCTTCCTTGAAAAATAGACACCCAATGAAGTATGTTGTTGTATGTAATAGAATATTGGACCATGGAAACAAAATGAAAAGTATACAGAGCAACAGCATAAGTAGGGATCTTTGAAACCTTAAAGGTAAACAGATTCTTTGCTATTTGTAGGGGTGTTTCCACAAACCCTTACAATGCTTTATAATGGCACATCATGGCACTTATGAACTGATATATCAAGGAGATTTACTGAAACAAATGGCTCATGAATTGTGGAT
Source organism: Rhynochetos jubatus (assembly GCA_027574665.1). NCBI lineage: Eukaryota > Metazoa > Chordata > Aves > Eurypygiformes > Rhynochetidae > Rhynochetos > Rhynochetos jubatus. The sequence goes on from CM050652.1 coordinate 20,596,027, forward strand.
CATCAGATGAAATTCCATAGCACTCAAACTGTGATTTACACTGCATTCTTAAATTGCAAGTTCATGCCTTTCATAACATCTTGTAACAGCTCAATTATTTAAAAATAAGATCTCCATGGATGGAAGAGGATCTTTTCAAAATAAAAAAAAGACGTCTGTATTTTAGTTTCTGTATATATGTCATACTTCACATTGGAAGTTTTGATATGTTCTTGGCTAGAATAAAACATTTTCACCACTGCATGTATGATCTTCAGGATTCAAACAGCTCAAACATGAAAAGATAGCCATCAGTGGGTATATCATAAATACATATTAATAATAAAGAGTCATTTTGATAGAAACAAAGTAAACTTTAAATAATTTCATTTTTCATGGTGAATCTATGTCCCATAGAAAACTGGGTTTGTGAGGGGGCAGGAATGTTTCTAGCTTTGGGGGGAAATGTGTTACAAAATTTTTACAAAATCACTTGAAAAACTCACAGTCTTGGGCCCCTTGTTTATCAGTTAGATCCATGTTTTACTTTGCACATGCACTTGAACTCTGACATAGAGGAAACATCCTAATGAAATGAAAGGATATCTTCAGTCTTCAAACTGTCCTTATTCTCTCAGCTGATGATGTGAACAGAAGTGTCAATTAGTGCCAAACACAGTGATATTTTGTGAATGCAATCCAATTGCAAATCATCAGATTGTTTGACAGTGAACATTAATGTTGGTAGAAAGTATATTTGAGTTTTTGGGAAAGTTATTAGTGTATGCTGTACACCAGCAACTTCTTCAGATGCCATTATTTTAGTGTCAAGAAAATACTGCAAAAAGACAAATCAGCAGATTCAGATAACTAAGAACTAGCTGTTTAAAAACATGTAATGCAATGGCTGATTTCCTTTAAATAAGAGAAAGAAGAAAATAATAAAAAATATTCTCAAATAATTTTGAATATATGTAGTAAAATACACACCCATGTCCATAAGTAACTGTACAAAGATTTATTTGCAGAATTTATAACCATCCTTAAGTTTCATCCTTGTTCTGATATGAATTGAAATGTAACTCTGAGACTTTAAATATGAGGTGATATTTTCCAGTAAACGCTTTGCACAAATACTATGTCTACCCCCAAAAAACATGCACTTAAGCTTTTCGCAAGTTTAATAGTTTTTATATTTCTGTCTGATTGTTTTCTGAAATAGATGATCTGTTATTGCATTGTATGTTATGCTCTACCTTTTTATCCAGTGCATAAAAGTAATTCACATATTCCTTCATCCATTTAACACAGTCAATGATCACATATGGTACACTGAGAATATGAATTATATATGCTCTGCTAAAACAGAATGAGTTTGGATTTTATATAGTGCATTTTTCTTTAAAAGGGGAAACTGGGGGCTACAATAGTTGGCAATAATTGATCTTCAAGGTGAGAATATAGCTAATCTTACCACTAGCTCATGTGCTTCTCTATTTTGAAATAACATGCTTTAACAGGATTATAGATATTTGACTACTGAACTCAGAGTAAGTTCATTCATGGTCTATAGTCCAAATCAGCATTTCTGTACTTCTTTCTCAATGACACTTTCATATTCTGTCATTCTTGTCACTACTTATCGAAGTTGAACAACTCTTTTGTGCAAGTGAAAGAACATACCACCTAAAAGCCAGCAACAAAGCAAGAATAGACTTAATACTGAGATTTCATAGAGCAAAGTAAGCTGTTCTGGTAAGCAGATTGGATGACATTTTCTTATCTGCAAGGGTAGAGCCCAGTAGAGCTCACAACAAAGCCATGCAAAGCAGTGACTGACAGGTGCATAGCCAGACAATGTGTTATCCTGAAAACTAGAGAGATGATTAAAATACAATACCTTTGGTTAAGGTCTTCAAGGTATGCCTTGAGTGTAAGAATGAACAAGATATTTGGCTTCATCTACCCTCTTCTGTCTTATATCACCCTTTCCACCTTCATGCTCCTCCCTTTCCAGTATTCTTTTCCTTAGATGTGTCCTCATAAAACTTGATTTTAGCCATTTCTTCCTCTTTTAAGGAAGTAATTTTAATCATGGATGCTGAGGAAACAGCCTCACCTAACCTTGTTAACATCATACATAGGAAAATATGCAGTTTTGAAAATTATAATAAATTAAGATTTAACCACTCACATGGATAGGGATTCAATTGCAGGGGTAAAAAGAATACTTTGGTTTACAAATTACAGTTTGCTGTGAATATAGGAAAAAAATATTGGTACATTTTACAAATGTTAGTTCATTTTGGTGGGTTGCAGTTTTGCAATTTATGAATAGTTTTGTTTGAATCTAGCAAGAAAAGATGTCTGCATAGGACTGTCATATTAAATACCAAAACGTTTCTTAGAGCAGAAAATGGTTTGATTCCTTTTCTGTTTCTGTAATTTTTGCATTAGTGTTCTTTATTTCTGTGACTATTTCAGTGTCAGATGTGCCATCTTTCGCTGGCAAGCATTCTTCTTAAACCAAGATAACTGCAAGTTCAATATGTTGGGAATACTTCAGTCTTGAATTCAATTAGTATGATTTCTTACAAGACACTGCATTCACCTGCTTACAGATCTTCACTTGCAGTCCTCGAACTGGAGGAATCAGAATTTGTTTTACAACGTGTGACCAGTAAAAGGATGAGAAGGTTTGACAATAGTTTTTTGGGTTTTGTTTTATATTCCTTTTAACAGTATATCTATTAATTCATTAGGAGTATGATAGTTCTGCTCTGATTCAATACTTATCTTCCGGAAAAGGAAGGAGGATTGATCTGCACATTTGCTTGGCTATGTAGGTACAAGGAGTTCTGGCTGATCTTCCACCACCATCTGCCCAAGTGCTTCTGTATGGCTGTATTTGCAGGATATTTTTTTTTTCCTCTTACCTTAATTATCCTCTTATTCCAGGAAATTTGCCATTTATGTACTATTCCAACTCTTCCACTACTATGTACTGATACCACATGATATTAGACATTTACAGCATAGACATAATCATCTGAAATGTGGCTGTCAGGACTCCATTTATACTCAAAAGATAAAAATAAGGATTTTCTGTCATATCTCATGCTCATCCTTATGCAGAAACCTAAAAATAGAACATATGAATCACAACTTAGAAGTTCCTATTTTTCTCCAGTAAGTGACTATAAATGGAGACAAGGATGACTAATTCAGATACAGCCATCTACTTTGTAGATGTTCAAATTAAATGGCTAATATACATATTTTTTTCCTATTAACTTTTTTTTTTACTACTGAATTCCTTTTTCTCCTTTATATATGAAGAACTTTTGAGACAATCCTTTATAACATCTAGTACTTTGTTTTCCCTCTTCTTTCTCCTACTGTTCAGGCAGGGAGAGGACTAGTAGAGGCAACTGTTTAACAGATACCATCTTCTCTTTTATAAAGCCTTTATGTTTAAGTAGGAATTATTTGCTTCAGTCACAGAGATCATATCATGGAGGCTTAGAAGACATTCTACATGAAGTCAGGACAATTTTGAACACATACCTCACAGCTGAAAAAGAAGCAGAAGAAAAGGTCCTGTGATAAATTTTACTTGGTATTTAATCCCTCATTTAATGTGCATTTAAGGGCTGAAAGGCAATGATTAGGTAATAAGTAACAGAAGGAGGCAACAGTATATTTACAGGTTACTTCTGAACAAAATGCTCATCCAGACTGGCTTTCCTGAAGAACCTTTTGATGGTAAAGGTAGATGAAATGGATGGGGTTATTTTGCAGGTATGGGGTAATTGTTATAGTTTATTTTTCGCAATTTGTTACCACACCAGCTGTGACCAAAGGATAGCACCATAGGAAAGCAAACTGTAATTTATGTCAGCATTTTTTTATCCCCATTTCCCCAGAGAGTTCTCCAAAGACTTTAGTTTGAAGACTATTAATATTATTTTTTTAAAACATCTGTTATTTGGGATGTTTCTATACAATATTCAGGCTTTAAGTAGTAGAATTAAGTGGGCTCTGAACAGCCTGTTTGCTATAACTTTCTCCTTGCAATACAATACAGGCAGTGTGTTGCTTAGCTGTTCTGAGTATCATCTGGCAAAACATGCTGCCATTAAATACACATTGAAAGGTAAATCATGGCTACCCAAGAGGACACTCACAAAAATAGATGGCAGTCTTTGTAATAAAAATAAATAATAATTAAAGGTTCATGTTGTGTATGAGTCCAATGAAGCCCTGTTAGCCCAGACTCCTTCACCTAGATTGTACCCTAAGGGAACTGAGGAGGGTTGTAGAATCAGAAGCAAATGTCTTCTCTTGCTTGTAGCTTGGTAATTCTCAGGCTTCCAAAAACTTCATTGCTGCTGAGACCTTAAGGATGATATTTCTAAACTGCCTAATTATGGCTTCTGATGACTGTCAGAATAGTGAATAATGGCCCTCAGAAAATTTAGGGTTCACAGGATCAATTCTATGAAGCTCATATGAATAAGAGTTCAATAAGAACCCCCAGTGGATTAGTTCAACTTCAGGGAGGAAATTGTGACATATGACACCTCGGGGATCAGCCCCATTCCTAATACACCATTGTTTCACCCATTAATCACATCATAGCTTCAAGCAGTCAATATATATTGAGTAATGCAAAGAAAATTTACTGAGGAAACATCTAACGTAATGGTGTAAAAGTAAATGTTGTGAGGAATATGGTGGGTATCTCAACTGTGCTGTTAAAACGTTGTATGTAATTGCATAATTGGGGTAGTGCAGTCATTTCATTACCTCCTAGGATGAGAGAAGACAGGAGTCTTTTTCCTGTAGGCAGACAACAGAATTAGAGTTATCCCAATTGAAGGAGAGTATGTGAAATTTGCAACAGCTCTGGATTTGCCCTAAGATCTTTAATTGCAAGGGATGTCCTGAAGTACAGTATTCAAATGTACTTGGTTGGGTTTGGGTTTTGTTTTTCCTACGGAAAAATACGGGATGACAAGTTATATAGAACACTAAATTTTTTACGCAATTATAGATTCTATATAAGGATATATTTTAACATAAAGTTAACACCATTATAGTTTATATGTTATATTTAGATATGCAAATTTCATCTCAATACATTATATAATTAATATATTACTATATGTTTATAGAAAATATATAATTAAAATTGGATTATTTAATAAATAATTAAAAAATCTCCGTTGAAAGCAGATTACATGTGAATTTGGCTTAACTTTAATGTTAAATTCATGAAATTATAGTAAATTCATCAATGCTGTGATGACTGAAAAAATAGTGTAAGACTTTTCTTTAAGAAAGAATTTAAGAAAAGTAGCACATAATCCTACAGAACAGGGAGAAGTAAGCAGTAACTTTACCCTGCAATTTTGCAGTTCTCTCTTACCAGAAGAACAGAGACTAATGGTCAGAAAGATTAAAGTCGCAAAGTGAAGGATGTTTAAAGTTGTTGGTTTTAAACCACAAGAGATCACAGCACTCTATCCTGATGACATGTATATTGTACATGTATTGACAATATATGACAAGATATTTAATATATTTTGTGTGTATTGAAAATAGCAACCATCAGTGAAAGAAGAAGGGAGACGGGGAAAAGCCATCAGCAAAAAATGAAGCAAAATGAGGAAGAAAAGATTGCTGAGATCACAGTCCCACCAACCTGTGAATTTTGAATGGGTACCAGCCAGCTGCTGGGAGAGGGCCAATGCATTGCTGGTCTAAATGAAAAGCAGTTGGCATCTTGGTATTTTACATGTGATGAGCATCCAATATGTGACACTTGATCTTATGCCAGGAACATGCTAGGATTTCAAATCTCCAGCAGCCAATCAGGATACCCAGTGACTACTTTCTTTTATAATTTCCATTGCATGTCCTGCACCAAAGAATACTTAATCCAGCTGCAGATAGATTTAGATGGAACAAAATTCAGACTGTTTAAAACAACTGCTCACAGTCAATCCATAAAACATAAATTCTACTCCAGGCATAAACCTTTCTCTTAGATCAAAGAGCTATACTCATTCCATATTTTTTATTCTTTAACAACAAAAAAAAAATCAGATCAGTCAGGAACCATATTTATTTAATTACATATTTATCTGATAGTCTTCATGCAGACATGGCTATCAGAGATGGCGCCAGAAGTACACCCACTTGTATTTGGCAAGCTCTGACTTTATGATGTTGCAGCACTAATTCATCCTATTATTCTAACATTGAGAGCAGTCTCTAATCAATAAGAAAGGTATGTTTTTATCTTAATTATCATTCCTTTACTAGTGAATATATTTTTTTTTCAGGGAGCAATACTATACATTTGCAATATATGATTAGAACTGATGCAGTTGTTGTATGCCTTTTAATACTAATATTATTTTAACCCTGGCCCAGGTTTAATGTGATGCTGTAAAACTTCTTTTCTAGGTCTATTCACTGTCTATCTGCTGATCTGTAAGATCTAGAATATGAGAAAATGCTGTGTCAAGGAGTAAAAGGAGGTAAGCAAAAGTAGGATGAGATCTATTTTAATTTCCCTTTCCTACATATCCTTCTCAATACTGATACAAATTTAATCACTTTAAATCCCTTGCACATTATTGGTGCTAAAAGGACATGTATGGGAGTCTGACAATAAACAGCTGCAGAGAGTTGGAACCAGAGAGATGATCTGTGACTCCCTAGTTACAGCTCTGGCATAGGGGTCTAATTTGATAATGTACTCTTTTACTTCTTACTTTTGAATTTATGCAAGGATCTGTAAACACTCACCTCTGTGTTCCAGAAATATTGCAGAGACATTGATGAGCATTTATCATAAGAATTACTTACATGAAAGAAGCTGCTACATTGGCAATTGGTGGACTCTTCTCATACTACTATTTGGTTTCAGAGTATACCTGTAACAGGGTCATCCCATGTAGTGATATTCAAGCTATCGAATATTAGGAACAATCCAACTAGGATAACATGTAGCTAGTCCGGCAGTGTCCCATTCACCAGTCTTCAGTAAGAACTTTATTTCCAGTGCCTGCTTAGGGTTAAGAACTTCACTGTAAAATTGATGAATTGTTCAAGTGAGAAAAGATTTTGCAGGATGCAACATAGTATTTCACAACTTTTAAATGAGGTCACACAGTACAAGACCAAACTTTGCTGCTGATGAATCTCTAAGAATTTTTTTTAAGTCAATTCTAGCATGAAGCCAGTCTCATTCTTTTTCTTGAAGCACAGGGATTCAGGAGTATTTGCGTGTCAGACTTTTTCATTCAGGTCTTTGTACCCAGCATGAGGTGTAATCATTAATAAGTTTATGCAAGCATTTTATATCTGGAAGAGAAAGTTTTGTCTTCACCTCCACAAGCATTCTGAAATGATGATGTAGTCACTGGAAATTTATCTCTAGAATTCTCTGTATTTACCAAAAGTCCTGATTGAACACCCAGAAGTGATGTCAGGCTCAACTCTATTTAGGTTCATATATGTATCTTGGGGTGAACATTTGGCACACTGACTAGAATTCCATAAAAAAGTAAATTTATTCATATAAAATATAGGGTGAATGTTACTTCCATAAGGAAAATATCTCTGTCCTCATGCCAGTCTCATATAATCTGAGTAATTTTTCATCTATGTAGAATATGATGCAGTAAACTTCTTCAAAGAAAATAAAATAATAGATAATCCATCTTCTGTAATTTTAAGGGTGTGTTTTAATACTTTATTTAAGAAGAATAGTCACATTATAGTTTGGCCTTATAATGTACACTATAAGGTGGTGTAAGGAAGTTGATGGCCATATTCAAATGAACATTGGTAATAGTTTCTGTGAGCTCATTATTCTGCAGAAAATGAAGCAACTGTATTTCATACTACAAACTTCGCTTTAAAAAGCACAGTGCTTTTATTCCCCCAGTGACTTTGATAAAGGTACTACACCATGGTGATTGCAAGCATGTGATCACAACAAAAGTCTCGTATGACTCCCAGGGGCAGCTCAGCATGAGTAAGCAATTCCTAGCACCGTCCAAAGCTACATTCCAGTAAGAGATTATAGTTTTTGTACAGCCTCATGACTTCCCCCCCAACAAAAACATCATTGTTATTATTTCCTCTACATCAGGAGACTTAATAACTATCACACCTAACATTTTAACATTTGTTAGGAATGAGAAATTATTTTCCAGACCATTTTCTATTTTGGTCCTGGGTGATGACGAACATGTGCTGAATTTTATAATGGGCCCCAGATAAACTAACTGAGGCCTTTATTTAATCCACAATGTCACAATACATTTGGAAACAAAGCAAAGTGTTTCCAAGAAATGTGTGCTTTTACCCATCACAAATAGCCCAATTAGCAGAGTACTTTACAGGGAAACCCATAGGAAAACAGGAATTTGCTCCCAGTCAATACACGAGATTTCCCAGCCAGAAAGGTTAAGTTAGAGGCTCTTAGCAATAGATATTTTTTAGAGGACTTTCATGAGAGTCCCTGCATCCTGTCCCTCACAATTTAAAATTAAAAATAACAAAAGAAATCAAGACGGTTTTAGTATTTGCTGGAATCCCTGTTCAGGAGCCTTTGGTCTCCTTTAGTAATTCTAAACTTGAGCCTGCTGAAGAAATAGCAGGCTGTTTCCCAAATCATAACCAGTATAGCTTTGTAAGTGTGGGATGAATCTGCTAGGGCAGAGTGTCACAGTACTGCTGCTGCGCTTCTTCCAGAGCTGTGCTGGTTTATCTACACTGAACTGCTTCATTCCATGTTAATATATATAACTTGTCTGGACACTGTGCTCTGTAAATGTAGCAAGAGGATATGACACCTGCCCTAGCCATGTTTAAAGTACCATACGTTTGTGGACATAAAGTCTAATTTACACAATATTTAATGACACCTCTCATTAACACCATCTTATGCCTCTGATGCAGGGTCTGAAGCAGCATAATGCTCATCAATTAGGAGTTTTAGCTTTTCTACCCAGATGCTGTCAAATAAGCTTTCTCCATATCTTCCTATTTGTAGGCCACAAAATACTGAATGATTGACTTCTCCATTTCCAGCACATCTCCCTCGCTCTACATCCTCTTTCCCTTCAGAGAGGAAAAGTTTGCAGCTTAATTTCCACATGTCTACTTGTATAAGCCTTCCTGATACCTGTAAATTTCAAACTATGGCCTAAATGTAACATTTTAGTTTACTTTGTCTTCAAGATTTACTTCAAATGAGCCAGCTTGCAGTGCCACTTGAACTTTGGAAGGCACAGCAATGCCCCAAAATCTATTTCAAATTTTATTTCCTCTGGACCCCAAATGGGAACCTGACCTGAAATATGACCTGTTCATGTTAAACAGACTACCAAAAAACTTTGCTTTACAGTGGTTTTCTGTGAATGGATGACCAAAATCTGACTAGGAATATCATCTCTAACACCTTTTCAGCTATTGCCCAATGGGGTCTCTGTCCCTGCAAGCACTCAGTGCTCTCTGGATTAAATCAATTTAGTACAGTCTCAAGGTATTAAAAAAATAGTTTCTAGCTCTTATTCCCCTACACATGTTGAAATAGATGCCATTTTCTTTTTGCTACCTTTCTCATAAATCTAGATGATAATACACAAGGATATTTTTCTTGACAGCTTGGCAACACTTTAGGCATATTTGCTTTGTTTTGTTTTGGGGTTTTTTTGGTGTGTTTTTTTGGTTTGGTTGGGGTTTTTTACTTAATAGACATACTTTTTTTCTGCTATTAATCTTTTACAATGTAGTAATAACAAACCAAATAGAACTAGGGTTCACTATATTAGGGTCTGTATATATGTTGACAAAATATTGTAATTTCTCCTATTCCGTTTATTGCAGAGAGTAGCTTAGTACAAACCCATGGAATGCCTGACACAATGTGGTCTCAGACTATGTCTGGAGTCCCATATGTTTCGGAATAATGGTAGTAGGTTAAATGCTTGATAGGGATAAAGAGGTGAAGGTGCAGCTAGAGAGAGGTTACATACAAGTCTAGCCAGTTAAAATCATGACAGGTGTCTTTGGGAAGCTATTGAAGAGCTCTAAATATGAAGCTGTACACATCAGTTTAATCCAATAACAGGTTTCAGGGGTGGTTGATAGTACGTACTGGAGAGTTGCCAAGAAGTGCCTGATAGTTACACTGGACTCTTCCAGGCTCATAAGCAGATCAGTTTCATTTCTAAAAGGGTTGCATTTAACTTCTTGCTACACTCATAGAAGGGAGGTGAGACAGGGGTGGATCTGCTGAGTCTTGAGTTCTAGTCCCAGTATTAATGTCCCTGTGACTTTTTCAGCACAAGAACTATTTATAAAACACTTATTAATCACACAGGGTGGACTGACTAATTAAATTAACATTCATTAGACAGAGTTTGGGAAACATTTCAAATATTAAGAGAACTGTATTGCTGCTAGAATTCCTAACCATTTGGTCCTGTGAGCTCAACAAATGACCATAACACACATCCCTGGTCATCTGCATTTAAGCATCCATGTAGTCACATAAAACTTGGTGATGTTCTAGTCAGGCATTTACAGTGACCTGGTAGCTTTGAAATACTTTATTTGCCTCTGCTAATCACTTGATCTCCTCTGACCCGTTCCTCTTCTTTCACTTGCACATATGAGATAAGAAGGGGAAGATGAGTCTGGAATGGTTTAAACCCTTATGTAGACAAAATTGTTATTCAAAGCAGTGGAAATTTTCTTAAAAGGAAAATATTCCTAACAATGTATTTTTGAATCCTGGAGACTGTAGAGACATTTTTAGGAACACTTATCTCTTTATTCTGGAAATAGTGTTGTTCACAGGTGCATTTTTATTCAGCCATATGTGAGGGTGGTTGATCTAAAAATGTGCCTAATCTCAGATGAAAAACTCATTTTCTTCAAATATATTGGCAGGATTATGATAGTATAATGTTAGTACAGAGATGCAGGTCATTATTTTTATAAGGTTAGAGAAACAAAGGTTTGGGTTTAACTTTGTCAAAACACAATGAAATACCATTGGTGCACGAGGTAGTATTCATGTTAACAATAGAAGTTGTTTGTGGCTAAAATTCTCACCTTCTCTGTCTTTTTCAAGAAGTTGTTACTTCAACATCTAATGCCTGTAAACCTTTTTAACATTATTCTTGAATTATACAATGTATATAGAGAATTACAAATTGTAGAGACAACCAAGAACAGAATGGTTAGATCCTTCTTTTCCTGCTTTAAGTCTTTTCTTTTCACACTGATTATGGACAGTATGACAACCATTATTTGGAAAAATAATGCCCATGAAAACATAGTAATCAGACCCCTGATAACACACAACTGTATCCTTTTATCACCAATGCTGTTTTTCCATGCTTGTCCCTCCCCAAACCACCTTGATTCCTCTCTTTTCCCACATTTGGCTTGTTTCAATAAATATGCCATGTCCTATGTAAAATGTTCTTCCGCTGCATCCCATAATGAGGTCCATACCCCTGTATGCAGTAGCTCCCACCCTTCTCCAGTCTATAAGATTTTCCCCAGGGAAAACCTTTCCCTTTGTCTTGAATTGGCAAGTGTCACTCCTGCGCCATGGGACTGATCACCCTCTCAGAGCAGTCCTGGGAGGAGCCAGGTCAGAGGCTCAAGATAAGGTTCTTGGGGTTCCCCCTCCTGTCATTGCTCCTTCGGCTCCTTCAGGTTCATGAAGATGAGTGTTTAATCAAACAACCTAACAGAAAGATTTCCAGTGGGGATAGAGATGATCCTCTAAATTTTTGAGAGAAAGAGGAAGGAAGACAGATCTGTTTTTACAACTTCACTTATTAAGTAGTTTGTCTAGCTCCTATTCAAACCAATGTACCTGCATCACCTTTTAGGACCTGGAGAGGCAAGGAAGAGGTAGGTCAGACATCTGATGGTGAACATATTCAAACACTGAAATAGATGCTTGAGGAAAACTACAAAATGCCATTTGATTTTTTTTTTTTTTTTAAGAATAGACTGAAAAATGGTAAGAGAAATGTGATTCCTTTTTGGAAGTGCATGGATTAGATAAATTACTGTAATGCATTACAGACTCCTTTATGTATTGAATTCTGTTAATTCAATCATGTATTCAATTAATTTTATTTAGAGTTTAAACTTCATTTTAATGTCATTTCAAATTTCATTGTAAGACTAACAAGAATTGTAATATAACTGTTACGAGTATTTTGGTTTAAGCATATAATTTTATTCCTGAGAAATTAACTAAAAATTCTAAAGAGAATTTAGTTTAAGTTCAAAAAGCACATTTCAAATCAAATTAAAATATTACCTTAAATAATATATGTAAGAAGGTCAAGGAAGAAGCTAATGGTGTTGTTTCATCTGCCACAATACCACATTCTTCTTTTAACTAAAATCATTTAAACCAAAACTCAGCCTCTTTCTTTACTGTTTTCCAGAAAACACCTATCACAGACAACAACAAGGAATTTTCTCAATAACGTCACCCTTTCTTGATGACAGCATTTACACTAAATCAATTCTCTGTTTTTAAAATACTAAAGCTATTGATTTTATTACACATCTTCATTTGTGAAGAGTAGAAATGATGCTTTTATAATTAAGACACAGTTTGGGAAGCCAAGACACTTCTTTATACTGCATTTTGCTCTGCCATAAACTTCTTTTGTAGTGTTTGCCAGATCAATAGTCTTCTTTCTTGCCAGTGTCTTGTTTTTTCCTTCTCTTTCCAGAAGTGGAAACATCAATCTTATATAATGACATGCATTGAGAACAACAGTCACGAACAAATTAAAACCACAAGATTAATATAATGATAATATCTTCATTGTTATTTCTGTCATTGCCTAGCAGTGACATAACTGGTGTACATACACCCAGGGAAGCTAAGTCCCTGCCCTAGAGAATTTATTTCGCTAGATAGGAGAATGAGTTAGATGGGAAGTAGAGGCACAGACTTGCTTAGCAAGTGGCAGAAATGAGACCATATTTTTTAAAATGGTGGCTTAGTCTCAGGAAGTTTGAACTATTTGATTAATGATACTGAAGTGCCTTATGAAAGCAGAAAGAGGAAGTCAGATGATCTGAGAATATCTTCAGATAATACCTATAGATAAAAGCATTTTTAAAAAATTATTACATGTGTATTATTTTTTGTTTAGTGTTGTCAGTTCTATTTCATTTATTTAGTTCTGCTGCATTACAATTTCATTACAGTACTATTAACTTTTTGAAAAAATATTGAAAGTTTTGTCAATAGAAGTTTGCATTATAGTTTATTTTTATGATGTTTGCTATTTTTTTATTTCAGTATATTTAATTCTGGATATAGAACAGATATATCCCATCCTCTGCTTTTAACTGTTTGCATATAGAAAATTATTTTATCCCAATCTTGTACATAAAGGCAGTATCTGAGCACAGTTTACTAATCCATAGAAAATTAATCATATATACTTGATTTTGAAGAACTATGAATCCATTTATAGCTAGATCTATTGAAGTGTAAAAAAAAAGCTTTGTCTCCTTTGTTTCACTTGTAGTCAGATTCACCTATCTTCATCATCATAACACTTCCATGCATCTCTTACTTTTGCCTTGTTTTCTCTTCTTTTTCAACTCAGAAATCTTACTTCTTGTAAGGCCTTTATTTTCCTTCCTTTCTCTTTCTGAGCTTCCTTTTGCCCCCTAGACAGTCTTCAATTTCTTCTGCTTCACAGCCTTGTTCCTCTTCCTAATGCTTATCAAAATACACCTTCCAAAAACTGTTTAAGAAATTATAGTTCTTTAATTCATTAAACCTTACACCCACATTTACATAATAATCTTCTGCATGTTTGGATTTCAATGTCTTGTCTTTTAAACCTTTTAAAAATTCCCATCTCCCTGCAAAAGACCATTGATGGGCTGTATTGTATTTTGTTTTGGTTTGGTTTATCCTCAGTAACTGTGATGTGACAGAGGGTGAAAATCTTGCCATGATTAGCAAGTTTTGCCATTGATTTAATTTACCTACCCTGTCAAAAATTAATAAGTAAAAATTCCGATATTCTGATCTCTGACTGCATGAATAAGGTGAGTTGGAGTTTCTCCTGGTACAGATCAGTGTGAAATCAATGTCAAGCCTGGTATGTTACCTAGGTTGGTTGCATCTTTGTTGTACCTGAAGGCAAAACTTCAGATATAATTTCACTGCCGTAAGGTGGAAAAGAACCTTTCCTCAAGCACACACACACAGAATTATAGTTTTATAAAGTAATTCTATTTATCGACTGAGTCTGACTTTACATTGACGCATACTATTATTTGGCTAAAAGTCTGTGTCAGATTTGCTTCAGATTAGAGCACCACCCCGAACCTTTCACCTGCTGTGGTGGGTTAGCATTGTCCAACAGCTAAACTTCCATTCAGCTGCTCATTCACTCCCCCTCCTCAGAGGGGCAGGGGGAGGACATAGGATGTCAAAGCTCATGGGTCAAGATAAAGACAAGGGTCAGCACCCACCAATTACTATCATAAGCAAAACAAGTTCAATATAGGGGAAGTTACCTGACTTTATTAAAATAGATAGATTTGGGTAGTAAGAAACAATGACAAACACTGAAACACACTTTTCCTGCCATCTGCCAAGCTCAGCTTCATTCTTTCACACCTGACTCCTCTATACACCCTGAGCAGCACAGGGGGCTGGGGAATGGGGGCTGTCGTCAGTACATAACACTTCACCTCTGCTGCTCCACTGCTCACACTCTTTTCTCCTGCTCCATCGTGGGCCCTTCCATGGGCTGCAATTCTTCAAGATAACTTTCCCAGTATTATTTTTATCTTTTCAACCCATGTATCACTATACTTACTGTAAGAAAATCTTCCTTCATCTATGTCTTCTTTAAAAGATTCCTAAATTACTGAAGTCAGCTAATAAAGTTTAGGGTCATAGTTGTCAAAAAAAATAGCATTCTAAATCCCAACATCAGGAAAGCTGTGCCAGTCAGCACAAATTTTGCATAAAATGCAAAAAGGTGCAGAATTCTCTTGGTACTTTCTTTTAAAATGAAGTCTTCCTACAGTGAAAGAACTTACATGAATGCTTTATGTCCCTGAGTATGTTTCTTGTTTTAATTTTTCCAAATAAATATGTCTTTGAACATGCATCAGGAAAAATTGTCATGACACACTGAATTATTGAAAAAATGTATTAAACTCTTCAGTACTATGAGAATGCATCTGCTGCTGACGTTTTATCATTGATTTAACAATCTTTTTTTTGTAACAGATTTTGGTTGTCAGTATGTAAATATAATTTTGTAGAGATATGGAAGGAAAAGTGGAAGAGTATATGGAAATGGTTTGAAAATGGTAGGCAGTTTTAAAAAATATAAATCTAAAATTAAAAATTTCTGACAAATCTGCCCAAAAGCTTTCATTTATTTGGGTTCAGAAGGTTTTAGATTATAAGAAAAGAAATCAATACAGTGAAGGAAAAAAATTGCCAAGACATTCACTTTGCCTCAACTCTTTCTGGCCAGTGTCATAAAATTCTGACAATGCCTGAAGTTTAAAAATAGTCAAGCTTTTCATGGCAAAGCTTAAAAGCTATGTTTAGGTGTCTATCAAATGGTGCCTTCAGGTACCAGTGTCACTTCATTTATTATTTGTTGCAGTTTACCATGTCCAACAAATGGATTTACTTTATCTACAGCTCCACACCCTGTAGCTGTTCATTATGAAAGGAAACCAGGGGCCCTAACAGCTTGAGAGATACTGCTATTTGGGCTACCATAGCAACGAGTATGTGTATTAAAGTATAGGTCACATGGCTTAGTTTCCTAAGGCTAATTAATTTCACTAATTATGGCCTCATACCAGCTGCAGAATGTGTTGGTGACCTAGTGAAATCAGCTGTGGACAATCTTTTTCAAAACTCTGGTGGTACGACTTTGCAATGTGGAAATATTAATGTCATTATGAGAACTGCATACAGTATGTACAGAAAACAAATACTGCCGCATGATTAGATACTGGACCATGGGGCCTTGAAGATGTTTAATGTAGGTGTTTAAATCTTTTTTATTGCTTTCTCTATCATCTGTCAGTATTAAACAGGTTATAAAGAGCTGAGTAGTTAAGCTTAAAAGATTGCCATTGAAAGGTTGTTTAATTTACCAGCTTTGCAAAGGATTTATGAAGTACCTACCACTTAAGGCAATACAGATATATACATAAATATATATTTAATATAATAGTATCTACCAAGCAAGTAAAAACTAGCTAGCTTCTGCTTGTTTTATTTTTTACATATTACAAAAATAATACTTAACTGATAATCAGAAATTATTTTATGTCACAAATAGCATTGACTGTATTACAAATTAGAAGACCCTAAGTCTCCCTGCTTTGCCTGTACAATTGAGTTAATTTTAGCCCTCACCACATATGCAGTTTGATCTGTGTTTTAATAGAAAAGCAGGTGTCTACCTAGGCTTTGGGGAGCAATTAACAATTCATTTTGTATAAAACCACAGTGTCTCACTGGCAAAACTAATTGAAGTAAATAAGACATTTTCAATCAGCTAAGAGAAGGCATTAAAACAGCCTTGCAAAATTGTCATGACAAATTACCAGCCAAAGCACAAAACCTTCTCAGACGGCCTTTACCATGGTGATTGATGAGAATGAAAAATTAATGATATCTTACTGGCCTGTCAAAAGAAAAAAATTGCGTGCCTGACTGAATAGAATTTTGTGAGGCAGCATTAAATTATGGGAAATTAATAAAATACACAAGTGCATTTTATTTTTTAGCATATATATGTTAGCAGTGTTGTTTCCCTTACAGTGTGAAAAAATCCAAATTCTGCACTTATCCCCTCAGGACACAGACTTTCTCTTTCTATGGCTTGAGGGTAATAGCACCAAGACAGCAAACTGTTATATTGGAGAAGCTGTGCAGTTAGGATGGGCACAGAAGAACACAAAAGTTGTGCCTGGTACGTTCGTCAGCATGCAGACCCCAGTCATTGCCCCCAGAATGTGGGGTGCATGGAAGGACAGACTGGCATTTCAGTCCTGGCTGTGAAGAGACATGGTCCCACCTTCCCACATCCTGTGCCTGTTCACATTAGCCAGGGGATGAGGCATCACATCGATTTTCTCATAGGTGGGACCTGGTAGTGGAGTTGTGGATGGGTAAGTTACAGGTCCAAAATAGCCAGATGAGGAGTTTCATTAAATATTTCCTTGTGTCTCTATTCAGAGTACTTCTTGCCCCCCTTTTTTTCTACTTGCCATAACTGACAAGTAGTCATTACGCATCCTGTTCCTGTGTCACTTCCTCCTATGACAAAAGAAGAGAGTTTTCTTTCTAAATAGCTGCATGAAAGAGCAGGAGAACATATAGAAAAAAGCTCAGATTGTTCAACTAGTGAGAACATGAAGACGTTGACCATAAAAAGTGTTATTGAGATTTCAATCTTTTAATTCCATTTTGTAATGTGAATTTAATAATCAAGTGTCTTGTGTGTAAGAAGCCATGTAATTCCTCTAACATAATATTCCAATAAAAGAAATTGTCCAGGAATGTTTGTTCAACAAACAGCTTTTTCTCCCTTTTAAGATTGCCTATGATATATACTTGCACCTTTAAAAATACTGCTTTCTTACTGTCAAAGTGAGATGTATTTTAGGCTGAGATAAAAAGAGGATTGTATGTTTAACAACTATATAATGTAACTTGTCAACATGATTATCTATCTCCCAGTTTATAGAAAAAGGACATTGAGTTTATTGAAGTAAATAGCCTAGAGAGGCTAGCAGGCTGAAATGCTTCCTAACTGCAACAACCCTTGTGAAAAGAAGGGTAATTAGGGAGGCTGGCGATTAAGAAAGGGCTCCAGTCTCTTTCTGAAAGGTCAGATGCTGTGTAGACTGCAGCTAATGGTACTAATTTTACTGCGTCTTGTAAAGAATACTTGTCAAAATGTAGGTTTCAAAGAGCTAGAGAGAAGGGCGGGGGATTTTCATGAATAGAATGAAAAGGAAATGTAATCTTAAAATTTTTCCTCTCAGGAGAATAGACTTCATAACAAAAGCAAAAGGACCCCAAGAAGAAATAATTGCCCACAAGCAGATAATCAGTTTTCTATATTTGGTGCTTTCTAGAATGCATATTGAGAAATCACGTGTCATGTAACAAGTAAGTCTGTGAATTTCTCTGAACATGCAAGGGCCTGAAAATGAGATGCAGTGTGTGACAATGACCCAAAGGACATGCAGGAAAGATATGTTCAAGTAAAAAAATTGAAATGCTGTGGGATTCTTTTCTTTGATGCAGATAATTATTTCATAGTGAAGGGACACACAACATGTAGGCACTAGAGTTGATTTTAAGAACCAAAAGATGATTCCCTTCAAAGGAGAGGTACAGGCAGGAGTGTTTTACTTTTCCATCAGAGCTGAGCAGTACTTACATTAACAGCAGATCATCCTGTTTTAGAACGCAATTCACTAAACACAGATTTAAAGTTACTGAGCAGCTAACACATTTACTGTATTGACAATTAGGAATGGTTGAAGAATTATAAGTTCCACATACTTTCTCTGTGTCTTTAGAATAAGGTCAGACTGTAAAATACTCTTGTTGGCTGAGTTTTAAAAGAATGTTGTCAAAACTGGATTTTCTTTAGAGGCTCTTAATAGTAGTGTCCTACATTGCTGCCAGCCTTCCACCTATAACTATTCATGTTATATTTGCCCTTTTAAATATTGCGATAATATTTACACTTTTCTGTTCCTTTAGTACTTCTCCAACACTGCTAAATGTGCTAAAATAGATGAAAAGCCAAAATGCCTCTTTCATTCACATCATCCAAGATCCATATTGATACATTATGTAGTTCTATTCATAAAAATATATTAATCACTAGAAGCTGTTGTTTAATAGTCATCATTTATAGTTTAGTGCATGTAGTGCTCTGTGAGGAAATGCATTGTTATGCTTGCTTTTTCTGAAATGAAAGATGCATCTGTTGAACATCATTGCCTTTTTATGTTAATTTTTAGTAGTTCTGCTGTCTAATACCATTTACCAGAAGTGCAATGAAGGGGTCCGTAATACCACTAAAAACAACTTGACATTTTTTAGCTGCCACAAGTTTTATTATTTTTACTGTTGTATCATTAACTTCTCTGATACCTTCCCATTTTAATTCCACATATTTGAATTTCTCATTTATCTCTACTGTTATTTCCGTTTCTTTCTGTTAGCAGTAAATTGCTTTCTCATATCTAATTGATTCCTTCTCCATGTTCCTGGTTCAGATGAGTTTGCATCAAAGTTTGTTCTCTTTCACGATTATGGGGTCTTGACATTTTTAGCCATTTTCTCAAATAATTCCCCTTGTTAATATAAAACATTTTCTTTTGGCTGGACTTTCCTTTTCAGTGTATGTTCTATGTAAGTGCTATCAGAGATCTACAGATGGAAAGTCCTCAGTAATCAGATCATAATCACTAGTACCTTGGAAAGCATCAAATTTTGTCCACTAGGTGGTTATTTTATTTTAACTATCAAGATTTGTTCTGAAAATAATTAGGTTCCATAAAGCTATATTATGGCAATAGAAGTACATTTTATTTTAGATTAGTAAAAATTTCTTTTCAGAAATTGGCATAACTTTTGAAACATATTGCCCTAGCTACAGTCTCCTGTGACTAAATGGCCTGTTTTTACAGACAAAAAGGTGCTTAGGAGTTCTTTCTGTGTTTTCCTGTTTAATTTGATGTCTTGTAAGGGTATGCTTATGCTATAGGAATCACATTCCCAAACTCAAGCTGGCACTTGATTCTCGTTCTCCATGGCACGAGTTTGTCACGTACCAACTTTCCCACAAGCTGATTACCATAAAAAAATAACATTGGACACCCACTTCCACAAAAAGCTGCATCACATCCAAATTCACATTGAGACCCAACAGTGAGAGCACCAGAACATCTTCAATAATTAACTAGATAGGGCCTAGTGAATTCAGCCAGAATTCCTTTATGAGATTTGTTTGCAGTAATCTAAATTCAAAAAAAAGCCCTAAACCAAAATAAAAATTAATCTATAGTATGCATTATTGAACATAAAAATGGCTTAGTTTTAGTAGCGGTTTCTCTAAATGCTACAACACAAAGTTGTCCTATGGCTCTGAAGAGTGGAAAGATCAAATATCCTGGCATCAACTTGGCTCAGGCAATGCAATGCCTTTTTCTGTACGAAGCAAAGGAAGTTTTACTAAAAGGAGAGAGAACATATCATTAAGTTGTGATTGACTGCAACAACAAACAGGTCTCTCTTGTATTCTTCTTCTATATTCTTCTCAAAATTTATTTTTGTAAGGTTATGCAGACCCAGAACACAGGACTCTTAAAACAATTAGAAGAGGCAATGTGGCTGGAAGAAAATTGAAAAAAACCCCCACCTTTGCCTGGTTCTTTTACTTGTTCATTTACCTTCACACAACACCACACCCCACTAATTCAGGTGCTCCCTGACATCTAGACCATCTTTTTTTCTGATGTTACCTATCTGTCTGTCATTGCTCTGTGCTCTTCAGACACATGGGAATGTGAAAACTTTTTACCCAGTGAACTCACATGGTTTTCAGGCTGAGGGTTCCCTCATGGGGAAAAATAAGTAAATAAAAAAACCCCAAATAAATTAACAATTATTACTTTCTTTTGTAAAGTGGTTTGGGTTTGGGTTGGGGGCTGTTTGTTTGGTTGGTTTTATAGTTAGAAATTGTGAGGTTTAGATTCCTTTCTGTTTGGTCTATTCTGCTGAAATGATAATGCCACTGTTACACTGCTGCTCAACACCTTAAACTTCATCTGCAGCGATGAAGGTTTCATGACTGGATTAAGCTAAAATAGTGCAAATCCTACCATTTACCCATAGCCATAGGTCCCTGTTTTCTAGGCTGAGTGGAATCTGTTCATGCATCCAGCATAAACCTACTCCACTAGGCCCTATCTAGTTAATTATTGAAGATGTTCTGGTGCTCTCACTGTTGGGTCTCAATGTGAATTTGGATGTGATGCAGCTTTTTGTGGAAGTGGGTGTCCAATGTTATTTTTTTATGGTAATCAGCTTGTGGGAAAGTTGGTACGTGACAAACTCGTGCCATGGAGAACAAGAATCAAGTGCCAGCTTGAGTTTGGGAATGTGATTCCTATAGCATAAGCATACCCTTACAAGACATCAAATTAAACAGGAAAACACAGAAAGAACTCCTAAGCACCTTTTTGTCCAGCATAAACCTACTCATATTTTGGTGGGTAAGTTCTCAACAAAATCAGCAAGCTAATCCAGTCCACCACAGACTCCAACACCTCAGTGTGTCAAAGGAAAGAAATGCCTCACGGGGAATAATCACCAAGGCTGAACTGGCAGATTAACTACTCTTTCTGGTGACAGAGTAGTCCAGATTCAGTTCAACCAAATAGGGAAACTGGAGACCTCCATCTGTGTTTGCCTATTTCTTCTTTAATTTTCGCTATGGTACCATCTCTGTAGATTTGTAACCCTCACAGATCTCTTTGGAACTGCATCTTTGGTGGTTACTGTGTGGCGATAGGAACTCCCCCACTGAAATTCATGCAGCTGTGCTCTGAAAGTCTGCAATACTAGCAATGAACTGGTTGCAAAGAAGGGTGTAGAATGTGCTAGTGAAAACCAGATGAATAAAAACCAGAATGGACTTTTCATATTCTCTTGTGGTTTTCATCTCAATATTTCTGTGGTTCAAGTCTAAAGTGACATTTAAATTCCTTCTGATTGGATCTTATTAAGTACAGTTTAACTGTATTAAGTATAATTTACCTGTATGTCTGCTAAAATGCCAGGAAAAAAAAATACATTTTGTTTCAATACTTAGATTAATCTTAAACCCAAACTAACCACCCATATTTGTCCACGGTGTTAATTCTCTCTGTCAAGGAAAAGAAGGCTCTGTTTTCTTTTCTGTTTCTAGCAGTAGTTTACACATGTAGAAGTGTGTGGATAACAATAAATGCAGATTAAGAGAGTTTAATACAAATTTAGGTATAGAACTTTATCTCTTCCTGCTATCCACCTGTAAACAGATAAATATGCCCATTTTTTAATATTTATACAAATTAATTAGTTTACTTGCTTTTTTTTGCCACAGTACAGGTGCATATGTAATAATGCACTTATTACAGAATTCCATTCATTACTGCAGAACTCCTTTACCTCCTTTCCACATGGATTGTAAGAAGACATTTCAATCATGTGAACTGCATCTAATTTTGCCAACTGGATTTCTTCTCAGACACAAGAAATTCCAGTTCCTCTGCATTGTTAACAGCACCTACCACTTTTCTGTAAACTGAAAAATTGCTAGATTAACAACTGAAGGATTGCCAACCTAACAGGCAGTTGCTGGATACTCCATCACTAGTTTTCCCACCTACATTATGAAGGGTGTTTTATACAGCTCAGCAATCTCTCACTTGAACATGGGCTAAAATCCACACACATCATGAAACCTTCCTTTTTCACTAGTTGTTCACCATAGTTACAAGCTGAAATACTCCAGCACCTTTTCCATTTCTTTGGTATAACCTCCTGTAATGCTATGACTTTGCTTACACATGTCTCAGAGCACCATTATCACTGTTGATGGTGCAGTGAAACTAATCCTTTCTTCAATGGGAGCTATCAGCTCTGGTGCCAGTAAGCATGTACAACATGATTGCAGCAATTACAAAATAATGCCAGTGCACTTGTGTTGGCTGAGTAATTTTCCACTCATTTAAATATTTTCTATATTTAGACTAAGGTGAAAGTTTTTTACCAATTCAGCATTTCTGACCATTGATTGAAGGGATGTATGGCCTGAAACAGATCCACTGTCTGCTTTAAAAGACAGCTAAGTCCAAAATTGTAAATACATCTTTGCTATGAATAAATATCATATAAACCTAAAATATTTAAAGAAAATATAGTGAGAAGTAAAACCAACTTTCCTGCCTTAGACAACATTATTGGAGTGTTTAGACATGCATATTCTCTTCAGAATTTAAAGCAGAACCCATTTTTAAGAAAAGCAAGCCACTGACTTAGTTCATCTCCAATTTTTTCTTTAACAAATCTGTACTGAAGTATCAATAATGGAACAAAACTACAGTAAAATGAGTTAACATTTTTGTTTATTTTTTCCAGATATTTGTGACATTCTCTGGATGGAGAGTGTGGTAAAAAGATTCCTACTCCTAGAATCTAAAAGCATGGGACAGACACTGTGTGTAGCTTCTTATTCACAGAATTGTGATTGAAGCATGCTGCTGATTAAACACAAATAATTAATAGAATACTTACATTATAACCTGTCATCTACATTATGGATGCATGAAATCTGTACATAAAAGGGTAATTAATTGCTCAGACTAACGGAAAAAACCTGATTATCCATTTTGCACATGTAAAACAGACCACCAGATACGCCACAGAACAGATGGAGAAGCAGAAGTCAGAGATGTCTTGCAGTGAGTAAAATTTTGGGGATTTCTCCATGATGTTTTCTGGAATCAAGCATTCTCCTTGACTTAAACCTTGAATCAACATTTCCCTTGGCCCAGAGGAAGTACTTTGTGTTAAACAAAAGATGAAAGTGCTGTGTAAAGAAAGATCAGATTACAAGGAGAAAGGAAGTTGTTTTCCATCCTTACAGTCAGTGAATCTACCTAATGAGTAGAAAGTACCCAAAGAAGGGTAACTAGGTCATTTGAAACTCTGTAGGGTGTCCTAGACATCTGCATGGAGCTGACATACATTACAGAGAACTAGACTTATTTACAATGAGGATACTCATAGGTACTCAAAAGGCACTAGATGCTTGTATCTGAATCTGAATCCCTCTCCAGATTTTTTTTCCTCTTTGTTAAAAGGTAGGTTCCTGTACATCAGAATCTTTCAGTTGGATACTTCTGTGCTTTCTGAAATGTATCCTGCATCATCTGCCCCCATATCCTACCCATCAGGTAAACAGAAGATAGTAACAACATCGCCTTTTGTGTACTTTGTCTTTCTTTTTCTTTTTCAGATGTTCTGTAAGCAATGAAAAGCCTGAACACTTGTCTGTAGGTGGGAAAAAGAAAAAAACCAACAAACCAATCAAAACACAACCCCACCCCCCAAACATATCTAATAATCCATAATATGGCTGTGTCTGCCATTAGCAATTATTTACAATACAAAAAGGAAAAGAACATACTGAAAGCTTTGTTAGTCTTGGTTCTAATGATACCTCTCTTCCAATGAAAAGTGAATATTTTTCCTAGGCTACAGCTTCCAGAATTTAATCCAGCATATTTCATAGAATCATAGAATGGTTTCTGTTGAAAGGGACCTTAAAGTTCATCCAGTTCCAACCCCCCTGCCATGGACAGGGACACCCTCCACTAGACCAGGTTGCTCAAAGCCTCATCCAGCCTGGCCTTGAACACTTCCAGGGATGGGGCATCCACAGCTTCTCTGGGCAACCTGTGCCAGTGCTTCACCACCCTATCTGGGAAGAATTTCTTCCTGATATCTAATCTGAATTTACTCTCTTTCAGTTTAAACCCATTACCCCTTGTCCTATCACTACATGCCCTTGCAGAAAGCCCGCCTGCCCGCCCGCCCCCCCATGTCTCTCGTAGGCCCCTTTAGGTACTGGAAGGCTGCAATAAGGTCTCCCTAGAGTCTTTTCTTCTCCAGGCTGAACAAGCCCAGATCTCTCAACCTGTCCCCATAGCAGAGGTGCTCCAGCCCTCTGAGTATCTTTGTGGCCTCCTCTGGACCCGCTCCAACTCCTACCCTATCCATGCCTTGTTGTTACACAGGGTTTAGAAACGGTCAAAGTGGCAGATCCTGCTCTACCTTGTGATTAAAGGTACAGTGTGGCCCTGATAAGTCTGCCACAGAGAACTTCTAAGGTTTAGCCCAAAGCAGCACTATGTTGAGGGATCTCCTGACACTGCAGTGCATTGAATGACTGTGCTAGCTCAGGATGGTGCTAAATTACAGAACCTGGAACCATGGTCATTAATGCAGCTGGAATAAACCATCAATTTGAATGTTTTGCCACAGCGTGTGAGAAGAGTTTGAGAATCACTGAATGATGCTCAAGATCAATCTCTTTGTGCCATTTTCAAGAACAAAAAACAAACAAAACAAAACAAAACAAAACAACAACCCCCTCCCAAAAAAAAAAACAAAAAAAACAACACAAAAAACAATGTCTGCCCTGTGCCAGTGCAAACTCTAGTCTGGCATGCTTTCTCTATTCAGGAATTTTTTATAATTTTACACTGTGTAAATGAATATGTCCCCAGTGTGTTCCCCTAACAGTGGTTCTAACATACAGGAATTTGAAACAGTTAAGAAATTCACCATTTCATACAGAAGAAAGATCAATTCTTAAGTTTAGCTAAAAATGCTTCACATTTCTATATCACCACATTTCAGGAATAAATTGAACATAACATCTGCTTTCTGGGTTTGCTCTTTCGTTCAGCCACCTTCTCTGTTATCTCAGTGTTTTACAGTGAAAGACGGACACTCACCATCTAAAAAGTCAACTACTGCATTAAGCTGACCTTACTCACAGTGTCTGGAATCTAATGCAGCCACCTGCAAGACATTCACTGGTTTACCATAGTGCAGAAAACAGACACTGAATTAACAAAAAGTGTGCCTGAATACACTACAAGATCTACCTGTCTTGACAACTAACACATTAGTTGTTATGTAAATACTTTTTGGTTACCTTGGTTGTCTGCTTGTAAACACTCTCTGTTTTTGTGAAGCAAGGACTGACTCAATCTGTTTATATATAAACAGAAAGGAAAATTTTGGCTTCCCTAATATTCCATGGCCTCCTGAAACTATTGATTGTGAAATAGCATTAGTCTCACTGAAATTACAGGACTACGTAGAAATAGAAAACTAAACTAAAAGAACTATAATGTGCATTATTATTTATTTGGAGGAACATGTTAATTAAAGTATGCTTTATCCGAGTCCAGCTTTTTGTTCAGAGTTTTACAGTAACTCATGCTGGGAAAAGACAACTTCAACCAAAACATAAGTTAATAAGCTGTTCTGCTTCCATTTCAATAGATTTCTCTTGTTGGCTAGATTATGCCATGATTTCAGCTTGTTCCCAGGGCTTGCAGTGAAAGGCCTGTGTGTTTGTATCATCTGCTCTAATGAACAGGAGTTGAAAGAGGTCGTGTCCAGATTCACTTCCTTGCTGTGTTCTGGGATTATGAAATAAAGGTAGCATGACCTTAGGAAAGACCTTTCTATAAGAGTGAATTATTGCTTGAAAGCTCTTTAGGACAAAGGGTTTTATTTTCCACAACTTGCAATTTCTGTTCACAGACGCCTGAACATGTTCACATCTCTCATGCTCTAAAATGCAGTGCAAGGTAGTGTGCTATATACAGTTCAGATTCATGCACTGGTCCTAACGGTTCATTTCATTAAGAAAATTCTTTGGAAAATAAGAGGTGAAATTGTCAAATGTCACGCGTAGGCCAATGGGTTACTTGTATGCCTCTGAACTAATACAAGGACTGTCTCCTGCTATTTGTTAAGCACCTTGCACAATAGGCTCCAGATTCCAGTCAAAAGCATATTAAGAGGACTCAGACATATAGCAAAAATGTATTTTGCTTTCCATTATCACACATTATTTTTCCCTGATATCCAAGCAATTTTGCAGTACTGGAACAACTACTGGAATCGGTATTAGTGTCTAGCTGTATCAGGGCTTGGTGCAGTGATGACTGTGAATTGTGTCTGATTACAATCACTTTACAAGGTCAAATTGTTTCTTAGGGCAGAGAGATTGGTCTAATGCTTATGGACAAAGGAGTTGACCTATTCATTTCTGATGTTTATTTGTATAAATGACATTCAAGTTAGCTATGTCTCTAGCTTCTCCGCTGTTGTTTTTCCAAGACACCACATAGACTTTACTGCTTCTAAGAGCCACAAGACTAGTATCTAAGTAGAGAAGAAGAAAGAACAAGAATGTGAAGATGCTTAAATATTTTAAAATACTTTTAAATGAGGAGGAAATTATCACAGATCAATAATGAAGGTCACATTTGGTCTTAAAGGATGAATTTACTTTGCAGTTTTGAATGCAATTTTCAGTACAACGTTAGGTTTCTTATTCTTTGAAAGATAAATGCTTACCTTTACATCAAGAAATATGTCTTTGGAGAGTTTTGAAAGAGTTAAATTAATCATCTACTAAAATTCTCTTGCGGCTCAACATGACTATATTCTTTGCTGTGTTAAACATCTGTCATTACCAACGGGAACCATATAGATATATAATGGGTCAAGCTGTAGGGTTCTTACTCATTCTATAAGCACTGATTCACAGATTCACCAGTGTACATCTCTGCAGTGAATAGCCAAGAGGCTTGGCTATAAACTCAGTAGAAAGTTTCAAAGAGTGTCTAGAAGTGCTGTCTTCTGTGAGATTTAACTTGTGGCCTAGAAAAGAACAGCTAAAATAATACAAAACACCCAAATATTTTCTTTGACCAGACTAAGAATCTCCAAGAACATGCTACACATTCCAGTAGTAGTTGGTGGTCAGCACAGAGTGAAAAATTTCTTAAGCCTACACTTGTAAAAGCATGCACTTATAAATCTAAGGGTGAATTGATCTACTGCATAGATATACACAGGGTCTTTATCTTGGCCCACCCACATAAAATATGTGAATTCATTAAAAAGAAATGAGTAGTTGTCTTAAGCACAACTCTTACATTTTCTCTTGATGAATTCTTAGGGGGTCGGGCTTATAAATCTTGTAAAACCTGAAATGAATATAGCCCTTTATATAAAACAGCTTCTTTTGCCCAGAAATAAGGATTCAATTTACAATTATTATGTTTTTCTGTGCAAATGTTTTTAGAGCCTTCTGTATTAACAAGAAAGTGAGATATGGTCAATGTAGTTTGGTGGTAGTAGGGTTGTCAAGTATTTGCATTGACAGAAATCAGAAAGCATAGAAATTTGGCATGGTTCAGGGGTTTGATTTCACAGGGACCACATATATAACTGGAAATGGCGAGGATTGCTGGGTTGTGCTGTCTGTGTTTTTGATATGTAGCTTTCTGCAAAAAAAGCATCAGTTTTGGAAGATGAATATGTGATAGCACATACTGTTGCATTGGAGTTGTATAAAGCCTTGCAAGCAAAATGAAACAACAAAAGGGGAGAGAGCAATCTGTAATGTAACTTGTCTAGATATTGAAATGAAGATCAGTAGGCCTTCCTAAAAAAAATTTTTCTCAAGGTTATAGGAAGACAACAATTACAGGAGTAAACACACATTTGTAAAAATACAGGAATTTACAAGGAAATAAAAAAATATACTCTAAAGAAAACTACTTGCAGAAGAAAATAAGAATAAATTCCACATGTTTCATTTCATTAGATATTTGCTTCTTACAATTTTGTGACATTATAGAGCATTCTACAACCAACTAAACACATATTTATAAATGGGATATTCTTACATTCATGTGTGTGCATAAATAGAAGCATAGTACAAACGTGCATAAATAAATGCTGGTGAGGTTAAATCCTATAAGCCTTATAAAAGCTACAAAAAGAATAGGCAATCAGAGTAATAATTCTCAAAGCTTTTGAAAATCCCACTCTTTTGCTCTTCCGCTGCCTTCAACAACTAGGAAATGATACACTGGGGAAGGTGGGGAGTAGAGAAATAAAGCCAAAAAAAGTAGGTAAGAAGTAGGAAAGAGTTTACTACACATTACTTACTAGCTCTTGAAATGTAGCACAAATATTCTGCGTATCAAATATAACTTCAAGATGTGTACACTAATAATTTCAGATACCCTGGAAGTTAATGCACTCTTATTTTACCCAAATATTTTACTGGAAAATAAAGAAAATGGGTATAGTTAGAAAAAGCTATGCCAAAGAGAGAGAGGGGAAGTGCAATCAAGGCCAACTGTTCAAAATTTATTAATAAGGCTCTGACAAATCACAAAGCTGTATCAAAACTTCCAAGTCTCCACTGATCTATTATTTTTTATTTGCTTTGTAATGACAAGGCTTACATCTTTCTGTGTGCTGGACTTTCAATCAAAATATCAAATGTTTCAAAACTGTCTGGAGCATTGTCAATGCCAGACACACTCCTGGTGAGGTTTTTGGGTGGACTTGCTGTCTGAGGTGATCCTGGAACAATGAAAATAGACACTGGATTGCATCCTTCTGTCCAGGTAAGAAAGTCAAGCTTGCTTAAACAGGAAAAAAAAAAAAAAAATAGAATTATGAGAAGGTAATCATTCCTCCTTTTTTTTTTTTTTTAATTTAAGGAAGAAAATGAAATTCTGGATAAGCCTGATAAGAAGAAAAAAGTAATTCTACCCACAATGTAAACAGAAATCTCCTTAGGATTCTGTAGCATTTTTGGTAAAGGGAAACAAATGGCCTCTTTCAGATTCTTCCTTTTACATTTTCACGCACTATTATCTGTCTTTCCAAATTTGGCATTCCTGAAATTTTGGGAAATTTCTGGTAGGGGTCCACGTGTTGGAGTATTTCACGCAGTGAATGGTTTTATACCTATCATGTTCTCATGTTCAGCAATGACAAAGCTCAAAACAGGAAAAAAAAATTAAAATTTCCATGGAAGAGAAGCAAGAGATTTGGAACATGAGGATAAGATTTTTTTCCCAGAAAATATGAGACAAGAGACTTTTAGAAATATATACAGACTACACTGTCATGGATATGATGTAGAGGCAAGGGCTGGATGCTTAACATTCATCCTCCTAATTTCCTCTGGCTTCCTTTAGAAATAAATTTAGGAACATAGATTAGAAAAGAACTCCAACATCTTCGCACATGTCTCAGGATTTGGATGATGTAGGGAAACTTTGCGGGAAAGTCCGAGTTATGTAATACTAAGGTGTGTTAAAATGTGGCGTTTAAAATGCAGTGTAAACCTTCCTTAGATCAATGTAGGTGTTTATGGCGTCTTCAAAATGCTAGAAGTATGGATTCATGAGGCATCCAGTCTCTCAATATGAGATGTAAAAATAATCCTCAAAAGTTAATTTTTAAATTTTTCAGAAGTACTTTTTTTCATTTTATTTACTCACAACATGCAACATAAATAAGTTTATTAATATTTACTTGAGAAAATTGGATACCTTGAATGTGGATTACAGTTCATGAATAATATTTCCTCCTGAACTCATTCCAATAACTTTTTATCTTATGCAATAAAAACAAGCTTCTATTTCTATTCCATATACTTTTATTCTGTATATTGTTGATTTCAATATTTAGTAACACCCATAATCTCAGAAAAAGCAGAATGCTTCAGTGAAGGGTTCCTCTTCTTCAGAATCTTTAATAGATTTTAGTTCCCATGAAAACAAATCTGTAAAAATTTTGGCTGATGATAATAAATAAAACTTTGCAATATCAGTTTACCATCACTGCTTGATTTCTTTTGGAAATATTGTTTCTATTCTGTTTAAACAAACAGAGACAAGCTGTCTGCTTTGGAAATCCTTTTATTGACCCTAGCTACTTACAATATCCACAAACATCTATTTCTAGTGTACCAGAATCATGTCTTCATGCTTTACCAATATATGTCTATCAGAAGGTCAGCATAGATGCCTATCGTAAAGAGTTGTTATTACTTACTAAACCATAAATTTTGTATTAATTACCTTTGTTTCCATGGATCCAAGTGTTTAAAGAAAACTACAATGCACAATTCAAATTTATAATGCAAAATTAGCATTATGCAGATGTAGATTCACAAAAATGAGGAATATCACTTATAGCAATGCAACAGTAGCTGTTTCAAGTGAACCGTTTGTTCAGAATAAAAATTACTCTGATGAAAACTACTTATCTGCAATGAAACAATTTGCTTCCTTCAGAGCAGGGCTTTTAAGATAACGGGAAAAAAAGATCTTTTTTAATATATCTTTCTACTCAAAATTACTCATAATCTAGTAATGATTTCAAGAACTGAAATATAAATAATTTTCCCAAATATACTTTAAACTTGAACATCTTACTCTATCATCATGCACAGCATGGCAAATTATATTCTATTGCTAGAAAACTTATATATACCACTACAATAACTATTAAGAGTTATCTCTGTTAATGGTAGGTTCTGGCCAAAGGGTATTCAACATTGCTAGCTGCCCACTTTAAATTAAGCAAGAGAAAATGTACCTTTTAGACCCAGACTCCTACATCACTAGTAGCTAATTATGAAAGGGCCAAAGCTCCCAAAGATACTGCATTTAACATATATTCACTTCTGAAGATCTGTGTAACATCTCACACGGTTTAGCTAAATGCCTTAATTTAACACCTGATTCTTTCTCCTGGGTAAAATGTTGTTGTGGTGTGGTCTCTTTTCATACAGCTACTTCTTACTCATGTTCAGACAACCAGATATAGGCATTGCCCAAAGATGAGTACATACTTGAACAGTTGCATAAATAACACTGAACTACTAAATTAGAGATTGTCAGTACATTATTGGCTACATATGCCATAGGTGACTGAGGAAGGTGTGAAAAGAATGAATCATGATTTTGTAACCTACTTCAGTTGAAGAACCATATTTTCACAAACACTTGCATGCACATACACACACACACTACGGAATGTTTGGAAAAGAAATGCATCTATACTGAAATGTGATGCTTGCAAACTGAATCACCTGAAGGCGTAAGAGATAAAATGATGTATACTGTCCCTACTACACTGTTTTTCTTTAACATTATATATTATGCCTCTACAAGTGGGATCTCTTATAAAAAAGAGGCATAAACGCCTAGATGTAGCTGCAGTATTGCATTGCTGTACCATTGTGGGATTTGATACCCAGCTGCTTTCTTTTTCAAAGTATATAACCAAAAAAGGAGGCATACTCAGGAAGTGTACCATCTTTCTCAAATTTGTTACCCTTGTACAATGACATGCTTCCTCTAGGTACACAACAGACACCTGGAGGAACCATGATGAGGTAACAAACCATTGGGGTGATTAAAAAGGGTAAAATATTTTAAGATCCTGGAAGTAGGAAACTAGCTGAAAGGAAGAAAGAAGATTGAGAAGAGTATTTTCTTCCACAAAACTGAAACAGCTGTGGCAGACAGCTGCAGCACAGTTAGTGTTGATTTTATGGAGGGTTTCTTCAGAGAGGTGTCAACCAAAGCCTCCAAACCCAGGATCAATCCAGCAATGAAAGGTGAACATTGTACATGAATGAAGGCAAAACTGATTTCAGAAGACAGAAGGAAATCTTCCTTTTCACAAATTAAACTGTTTTATTCTTCTTCTTTCTTCTGAGGACATGAAGAACAATAGTCACATCTTTTATCATGTTCTCAATTTTTTTATTTCTACTTTTTTAAAAAATAAAATATATCCTGGTTTGAGACATACAGTAGAGAAAGGTACAATGAAGTTAAAATTCAGCAAGCAGGACCCTGAAAACCTAAGAAATTCATAGCCAAACAGACACTTACATTACTTTTGTTTTTTGATTGACAGCAACTAATGGACACAACTAAGAAAAATGCTTGTTTAAAATCTGGTCCTTTTAGCTTCACTCTTGCAATAAAAACTTATTAATGCCAATAAAGCCAGAGAAAAGCAAGTTCATTTCATTCCTCATATTCAAGGATGAAATCAAGTGACAAATGACATACCACAAAACCTAAAACTAAAAGACCCAAAAGAACTACAAATGATATTCCTAAAACACTGTATCTGCTGATAAACTGTCAGTCTCTTCCTATTGGAACCACTCATCTGGAAGGACTTGTTAAGTGATGTCTTACAATTCAGGAAGACATGAAAACTCATATACAGTTTGTATCATGGAACAGACCATCTGCTGTGAAAAGTTCCCATATCAAAAGAACAGAGGGACTAGTTCCCAATTAATTAGCTATTTTAGGAGAATTGGATATAGTCTTTCCAAGATGGTTACAGTTGATAAGACAATCATCTGTCTGTCAAGCTGTGTCTGTTTGCCTGTATGTCTAGCTAGAATATTGGAGAAAAGTCAGAGAGATGTTTATTGTTTATATCTTTTTTCTCCCTTCCCCCCTGCCTCCCATCCCTAAATGAAAGCCATCCCAGGAACTGAATCATTGAATATAATCGTACCCTTTTTTATCCAAAGCTGTTTTGTTCTCTTGTTCATGGTAAATATACAAATGTCCCAATGAAGGCATATCAAGGACAAAGGGAATTATGGGAGTAGATCTCAGATGTTATTTATAGCGAGATTTTCTGATGCAGAGCTATTAATAGCAACTCATTGCACAAGAGGTGAATGAACAATACAGATGTCTCAGTCTCCGTTGAAGGAGCTATTATTATCCTGAAGAAAAGCCCTGTTTGTACAAGGCACCATTTACAAGTCTATTGTGTTTTTTTATAGCTATGAAATAATGTTGTTTTTATCTCTTTCAGCTGAGCTGAGCTGCTGGCTTCCGTTTGGCAGCTTCACAAACAATCTGTGTGCAGCAAGCCACGCTTAGCAGGTCCCCAGAGTGGGTGACAGGAAAGATTGCACACCGAGACAGGGAGACAGTGTGGCTTCCTCATAAAAATGAACTTTGAAGCCCTGGATCATAGGGAAGTCTAGATAAGCGAGCAGATATTTCAAAAGCCCCAGAGAGTTTCACAAAAAGTAGCAAAAAATGTGGTTTTAGTTCAATGCACTGACGCCGTGAAATGTAATGTGGGCATTTATGACATGGGTATCAGTAGACCTATTCCTTCTTTTGTTTTTGTTTCTTCTTTCTTTTGTAGGAATAAGTTTGACACCTTATGATGCCCATGAACTCAAAGTAATCACCAAACTAAGAGCATGGGAACACCTAAAGCAAAGTGTAATTTCCTTACACAGTGCATGATGAAGCAGGTTGCTATAAAGCACTCTGGAAGCTATGTCTATAAAAAAGCAAGCAGTAATGACAGTGGGAGCTACAGTCATTTCCATAATAAAATTGTAATTTCAAACCCATGCTTTTGGTTAAGAACAGCCTTATCTTTAGCGAATGACCAGTTATAAACCCCTGAGAAACTCGTTTACATGAGTCTTGAACTGACTAGCTACTTAACATCTCAAAACTTTACCAGAAAGTTTTCTAGTCTTTGAGAAATCTTTCCTTATCTTTCTTTTTGTTTTCACCTTCAAAAGATCTAAGTAACCAAATGAAAAGCCATGCTGGTAATATAAATTATCTTTTAATATTTTTTTTTCCACAATTATCCATGTCTTGTAACTTGATTTAGTGAGATAAAACCACAACTTGGTGGTTTGAAAATGGTTTGAAAGTTGCATTGAAAAGATCTGGCAGGAATACACACCAGTGTATTTCCTGAAAAGCATTTTTTATTGCAAAACTGAGTTTTTGAAAGTAGTCTTGTTTTTTCTGGGTATGGACCTTTTGTGCTACTCTCACAAATTTCATCTCTACATTAAATTGATGATACTACTGCTAGGAAATTACTCATTAATCTGAATGATCTCTATAATGATGTCCAAATAAACTGTATACATTTTAGGGGGTTTGGTCTACATTGTTCAAGACAACCCTGATCTGAAAATTATGAAATGAATAGTCTTTATTTTCTCAGGGAAAACCATTTGAATCCTTGGAAACTGGGAACAGGTATTGTTTTCTGCTCCAGCTCTTCCAGTTTCAGTCAATTGGATCAGAAAAAAACCATTCTCTTCAGCATACACCTTACATCTCTACATATCTGTCAAGTAAGAGAAAGAGACATGAGAGGCAGAATACAGAGTTTCTTGAGAAGGCTCATTTATGAAAAGAAAACAAAACTTTACGACCTTTTATTTGATCAAATACCTCCAACCAAATTTGACTATTGAATATAATAGCCATTACTGATGGAAAATTAGGTTAATATTTTTACTGGGAATTGCATCCAATATTGTGACTTTGTCTTGACATTTAGGAACAGAAAAAAAAATCTAATTTGCTGAAGGAATTCAATCACCACAAATTATTCATGCACCTTTAGAAAAACAATGATATACCACAAACTAGATTTTCTCCCTTGAATGAAGCATGCAAATTAGTATCCAGATCGATTAATTAATAGAGAATTCATGAATAGTGAATGTTTTTGACTCTTAAACAGAACAAGAAATGTATAACTCTAATCCAACATTCAGTTCATAACTTGAGCAACAATAAGTAAAATGGCAGCATAAGGCCATCAACAAACACATATTAGGAATCATGTAAAAAATAAAAACCCACCTCAGTGTACTATTTCCTTACTCAACTGTTTTATAAATTTGTTTCTGGGATTATGGATCATGTTACCATGATCCTTTGGAATGATTCCTGTTAAAACCTTCGCCCTTCTGATTTACTTTGAACTATACTTGACAAAAATGTTAATTACTATGGAAAATACCTATTTTTCTATTGATTCAACATCTAAGATCACGTTGATCTTCAGAGTTAGACACTTCACAGCAGTAAGGTGGATTTGCTACTATATTACACTTCAGAAAAATACAAAGTAGTTTAAAGCATATTTTGTTTTGTTCTGTATTTGTTAGTTCAGCTTGTACATGGGAAGGTATTTTAAAGATCCAATGGTAGAAAATTACTTCTACTATGAACCTTAATATGAACAGTTACGTTCATTTCTTCTGATGGAGATTCTGGAATCAAGAACAGCACCACATAAATTAAATGGCCTTCAGTGCATTATAAATAATTCTCTCTTAGTGAACATTTACTTTCTGAAAGCTGCAGTGGAAACTGTAGTCCTTTATTCAGTCATATACTACAGGCCAAGTCTGGTACAAACAGCTGCAAGGGAGTTCCCCACAATTGCCCTGCCAACAATTTAAAGACTGATTTGAAAAACCTAACCTCTGCATGAGCATTTTAGACACTGCATCAGCAAAACCTGGCTCTTTCCTAAGAACAACCTGACATTCGTACAGATTTGGATGACCTAAATCTTTCAGATTTCCTAATACACACCACAGATACTCCCCAAATTCTTCTTTTTAGCCATCAGCTCAGGATCATAAGCAAGTGCAAAGCAACAAACACAGGTATAAACTATGCACATACTGTCAATATTCTTAAAGTCATGCTTTACCTAGCAAAACATTTACACTATGTTTTCAAATGAGACACTGCAAGATTTTTAAGTCTTTTTTTTTTCTTTTAGTCCCTGATACCTGAAGTTCTATACATATTTATAATGTTGATTTTATATACAGAGATGCCTTTTTCTATCAGACTGCTGAAGACTAGAAAATAGGTTTCCTGTCTTTTTTTCCCTTTCCTAGGTCTATTGAGCCATGTCATGTAAGAAATTACTAATGCCTGTAAGTAAATGATTTCCCATCAGTAAGGAATATAATGATGTCTTTGGTGCATGAAGTGAAATTATTTCAAGTTGCAAAGGACCTCCATGAAAGGGTCAGAAGGTGGGATTCCAAGAAATAAATCATAGTAATCTATAGGGAGTTTCTTTTGTGTTAAAGGAAAGATTAATTACAGACACAAGGCTTGACAGTAAGTTGAACTATAGGTGGGCCTGTGTCTCGTGGTTCAAGCAGAGGCCTGAGAGTTGAGAATTACAACTCTTCCTGTTACTGAATCTGTGTCTTTGAGCAATTTAACCTTCCACCTTTTGTTTACCCTTCAGTAAAGCAGATGCACTCTGTACTTCCGATTTAAAAATACCCCAGTTAACTTATGATCTCAGCAAGACAATAAAGATTTCTTTTATCCCTATCAATAAGGTTGAACAAAGACTTCATTACTGAGAGGAAAGTGTTTTTATACAAGCATTTTTAGTACTGTATTGCATGGAAAAATATTCTTCTAAAAACACTGAGAAACAAAATACTTACACAAGCTTAGATTAGTCATATCCAAAATAACCTACTGAATAGTTTCAGTGAAGGTCTAATACAATGAAGATTAAGTGGAAATTCTCCCATTGATTCCAAACGATAAATGATGAAGCTCTAAATCAGCTCAGGAATATGATGTCAGACACATACGAAACGTAAGGAGTGATATCTAGATTTTATATAATAAAAATACCCTCCACTAAAGTGACATAAACAGATTTCCACATGCCCTCTGTATTCGCATGTTAAATTGGTAGAATACAAAGGAATTTAAAGAAATGAAACTTTAAGAGAAAATTAAATAGCTGAAGGGATGACACAGGTCAGTTTTATTGACATGTAAGGAAACTACGGTGAATATGTTTTGATAAACATTTATGTCTGACTTGATGGAATAAGCTTTCAAGTTAAGATGTTAAGTGCACTGACAACAAAGTGGAGCCATAGCAGGGGATACAAAATCAGGATTAGGAATTAATGAAACAGACTTCAATATTTTTGTCATGGAAACTATTTGACTTTACTGAACTCTAAGAAACTCCTTTCCATGATTCATTTGCACTTATTGCCTGCATTAAAGCAGCTTATTTTGGTTTTGATAAATTACTAGCATAACTGAAAAGGAGTTTGATATATTATAAATTGCTATATGGCAGGGAGTTATGCAAGCACTACATTCATGTATTCAAAATGCACTTATTGCTATGTTTGGTTTATTAAGCATCTATTCTGGGTTACTTTAAAACAGATTACATAAAAGATAACAATTTGTACATACCTAGCAATTTGCATATGACAAAACCATATAGTATGCCATAAATAAGAACCTGTAATAACCTATCCTCAGGAACATAGCGGTTATTCAGATCCAAAAATTTCCAAAAATGCAAATGCCTTTGGTCATGACATGCTACATTCTAGTATGTATATTGGTGTACAGTATATCATATGTTGTATTTTATACCTATAAAGATGGGAAGCCTGAATCATGCATCAAATACTAAATAGCATCCACCTTCTGCTTCATGTTTATTTTCTAAGTGGGCAGTCCCGCAAAGAGCTATATATATTAAAACAATAGAAATGTGGGTGACAGATAGCAAGGCCTGTGTATGAAAAAGTTTCAGTAGCCTGACAATAGTAAATGGAAAAGTACTCCTACAGTCATTAGGGCATCCATGAACATCCCAAATTGCAAAGGACCACACTCAATAGTGACATATCTTGGATTAGGAAAAATGCAATAACATTAATTCTAGTGTAGTCTGCCCTATGTCATGGACTATATAATGAGGTCTAAAAAAAGAACATGCATAGAAAAATACATTCAAAAGCACGCCTTAGAGAACGGCAACCCATGTTCCATGCAATAAAATTGTAGTTGATCAATTCACCCAAGGAGTGTGAAGGTATACATAATATAAATCCTCAGTCTAATCTGTCCTGACGATCCTCAGCCTTTCCCTTATCCTAAAGACCAGGCTTGAAGTGGCTTATTTAACATTATTGTCTTATCTTTAGCTGATACTATTACAATGAAGAAATAAAATTAAAAGGTATCCAGAGAAAGAGAATGCATGTGAGATTGTCAGTCTTTCAGGTCAGTGATGGAGCATTCATCTATCAAGGGGAAATTCTGTTCCCTTTTGAAAACTTTCCATGAATTTTACCACATAAATTATATAACAATGATCAGGCAGGGAAGGAATCAAGGTCTTCAACTTCCTGATCAAGTCCTTCAGTTGCCAGACTGATACTTAAGTTTTCTACAGGACAGGATCGGTGTCAAAAACATTCAAGTGAGCTGATCATCTAAATCTAAACCTACATGTCTTTTATGGGTCTCTCCTCTTCTGGTTTTGTCTCAGATAGAGTTAATTTTCTTCCTAGTAGCTGGTATAGTGCTGTGTTTTGGGTTTAGCATGAGAATAATGTGATAACACACTGATGTTTTGGTTGTTGCTAAGTGGTGCTCATACTATACCAAGGACTTTCATTCTTCCCATGCTCTGGAAGCAAGAAAGTGCACAAGAAGCTGGGAGGGACCATAACTGTGACAGCTGACCCAAGCTGACCAAAGGGACATTCCATACCATATGACATCATGTTCAGTGTATAAACTAGGGGGAGTTGACCAGGGTGCGCAGCAATCACTGCTTGGGGTCTGGCTGGTCATTGATCTACCAAGAATGGAAGGAGCTTTAGAGTAAATAAGAGACAGATTTTTCATCTTTATCCACTACCAATATTTTTTTTTAACATTACAGATGATGTATTTTCAATTTCTCACCTTTCTGAATTTTGATGGACAGAATTCAGACAGGTGTCATCAAACATTAAGGGTTCTGGCCCCTCACAAAGTTGTCTGCCACAAACCTCATCTGAACTATCAAATAGTATGTTTTCAACTCTAAAACACAATTTCTTGAGAAGTCTTGCAACAAGTTCCTTAAGTACAGTTGACCTTTCCATGGCTTTCACACAAGATTGGCCAAAGCAGGTATAAGTAACCTCAGAAACTTTACTTAGACACCACATCAGCTAACCTTACTCTGTGAATACAGAGTCTCCTAGATTCCAGTGATGTTCTTCTGGTGTCTGTCCTCTTTGATTTCATGTCTATGTCCATCCCTCTAAGTTTTCTCTTATAATCAGGGGACTGCAGTTCTCATGTCTCCTCCTTTTGGATAAGCCACCAGGGAGGAGGTTGAGTGGACACTTTGAGGATCTTCATCTCAGTAGAGGTCAAGGAGACTGAGAGGTGCTCTCCCTGTCAGGGACTCTGTAAAAATAACTGAAGAGCAAGAAAGGATTTAAAAAACCTGCATGTACAATTTAAAAAAAATCCTCTATGTTAATCATAAGAGTAGACTATACACAGAATAGCTAAGGCACCAAAAGTCAACAAAAATAGAGAAGACCAACAACAACAAAAAAAGATTTCTATGCTTCTTTGACATTAGTGTCTCATTTTTCTAGGGTGTTATAATAAACAAGCGAGTGTCTGTGAAACTGTTGAAACACAGTAAAACTCCAGTCACTTCAAGATACAATAATAAGGGAGAAAAATATTATACTTTTACTCTTTTCCTTTCTAAATATAATACTCTCTACTTTGAACTTTGCT
This sequence comes from Rhynochetos jubatus, assembly GCA_027574665.1. NCBI lineage: Eukaryota > Metazoa > Chordata > Aves > Eurypygiformes > Rhynochetidae > Rhynochetos > Rhynochetos jubatus. The sequence continues at coordinate 20,636,224 of CM050652.1, forward strand.
CCAGAAAGTAGAGTTCTTTTGACAGTAAATGATACAGAAGTGCAACAAGTTATGCCAACAACTCCAGAGATCTATTTTAAACCTGAAGAGACAGGAACAATTAAATTTTATTCTCTCCAGACCATTTTAATGACAGAAAACAAAGCCTGTCTGCTTCTGGAAGGATGATATGTTTCTCACTCAGGAAAACATCAGGCTCCAGGATTTTACCCTTTACAAACTGAAGAACAGGAAAAAGGATTTAGGTCCCTGGTGTGCTAACAATTAATATTAATTTACAATCATGCACCAACAACTGGCTCATTTGGGAAAGATTGTTCTCAGGATTGAGAGCTGTTTGTTGGATAAAAGCAATAAGGATGTGAAAGAAAAATGCTGCTCCATACCACTGATCAAGCTTTTCTATTTCTTTTTATTATATCTTCCTTCTGCTGATGAAAGACCAAACTGCATTTTGGGCATATGTAAATGGAAGTAATATCAGGCAATATTGAAGTGCAATTAAAGCATTTTACCCCAGGCTATCATGATTGCTACAGCTCTTCCGAAAGTTGTAGTCAATGCCCATGGTGGTTTTGGAATTATTAAATTGATGGTTTGAGACACAAACCTACCGGATACACTTCGATGAGAAATAAAGCATTCCTATTTGGTAAGAGTCATGGAGGATTTGAGTGACAATGCCTGCACGCATTAGAACTATTAGTCTTTCCACTCTTGCTCATCTTTAGTTTAATTAGGGTTTCAGAATGATTTTTTTCAGTTTTGTGCTTTGCCATCAAAAGTTTACTTGCAGCTTCCCCTCTCATCCTAAACTGTGATTTTCCCAAATAAACGCTGATGGTTTTGTGACTTAATGGACTCTCACAAACGCAGAAGGCAGACTTTTTGAAATTTGTGTGCTGGTGATTATAGGCAGACAGTTCCAAACTCAAACATCCTAGGTCTGACCTGGCAGCCCTGCCTTTCCCAGGGTTTAGATGCAGTTCAACCTCCTCTAAAGTCAATATACTAGTTCTGGCAAAGCCTATGCAATGAACTCATGAACTGGAGCTTTTGGTCTCTTACAGACAGCGATGAAAATCACATTAAAAGTTCTTGGTGGCTTTACACAGTCCTTTGGTCTCTGTTGAGAGACATTTTAGTCTTAAAGGTGGGTACAGAATGCTGAACACTTTCCCTGGGTTATTTGCCATGGCAAGTCACACAGTACAGCCCTATTATGCAGTGTTCAGCCCTATTATGCCTCTGCCTGTGGAATGTGTGACATGGCAGGAAAATAAATAATTTAATAAAAGAGGCTGACATCCTGCAAAACATCTGGTAAACCATTCTTTGGGTCGTTTAACAGGATATATTCAGTAAATATGTAAGCAGTCCTCTTCTTCCTATATCCATTTAAGTACATGTAAAAGCTTCTATTGACATCAAGACCTGTTGAAACAAGACATACATATCAATGTTGTCAAACTGCTGTGTGCAAGAAGGATATGTAAAAGGAACACAGTGTTTATATGAAAGCCTGCATCCTGCACAGCAAAGCAAAATTCTCATTTCTGCCTTTCCAGTCTACCAAGCCATAAACAGGGGGGTTTTTTGGTTGGTCTATTTTTCTTTTGTTTGTTTTTGGTTTTGTGCAGAAATCTGCACTGTTTGAGTAATGCTTTTAGATAAAATAAAAACTATATTAACATTGGAATTTCATCCAGTTAATTAATTTATTACCAGAATATTTTATGTACTGCAATTTTGTAGCTGTAGAAAGGAGCATTTTTAAGTAGCCATGCAATTGTGAAACTCATTTAAAATGAAAAATAGGTCTCCTATTCACATACTTGTGTAGATAAAAATGAGGCAGGGCATAGATCTGCAGAAAACCTGAATGGTTCAGAGAAGGTGCTGTTGTATGTTTGAAAAGACAACTGCTTTTGAAATATATCAATGACAACAGAGTTGTCAGAATTTTTCATCATTTTATTTTAGAAGAAATCTTACTCTGCTACACTTATTAATCATCACTGGCTATAGCAACAGCCAAATAATAGAAAGGGGAAAAATTTCATAGGCATGTCAAGAATATGTGGGACAAAGCATTTCAAACCTGGTATTTCAAATTGCTTTTCCTTTTTAACTAAATAAAGTGAATTAAAATGCCATCCAAACTCAAAATTAATATCCAAAACGCTGTCTTTTAGATATTAAAATCTCAGTTGTTTATCACATATTCTTAAATATTATTTCTTTTTAAATTAGCAAATAGTTTAAAATCTCCTGCATTTACTCAAGATTTTATTACATCAGAATTCATACTTTCAGCATTTTAAATCCCTGTGGTTCACTGGGAAGGCTAGGCATATAGAATAGAATAATCACTTCACAGTTGCATAATGTGTTGAGTTCTTCACATTTTTAATTTAACTGATTTTTTTCTTTTTTTACTTTGGCTGTAAGGTATCTTGGAAATTTTTAACTTTATCACCTATTTCTAAGATGAATTGTAGTAAAATACTGTTCCCTACTAAAGTGGAAGGAGGTTTTGCTTAAAGTGGTAACATTCAATGGAACAGAAAGGTTTTTCTCACATGGGAAAAAATGCCAAACTAGTAACTGAGGAATGTATGCATTCCAAGCAAAGTTTCACTTCTACACACTTTCAAAGTATACAACTAAGAAAAAAATATTACACAAACGAAGGAAGAGATCAAAGTGGAAAGAGTCAGCCTTTATGGCCAGGCATGGCCTTGGTACCTTGCCTTTTCCTCACATGGACACAACCGACATCCTTAAATGACATCCTTGTTTCCCTCCATATATACAGGTTAATTATGTTATATATTTAACCATATTAGAAATCTTAGAAAGGCAGGTCTGCCTTAGGTTTTTGTCACATGAATCAGGATCTGACTGCAGCTTAAGTCAGGAATGTTTTACACAAAACTTTGGCCAAATGTCCTGCTCAGGACCCAAGACTTAGATTCTCACCAAACAGTGTTACAGTAGGATTAAACGTGCCTCTAAACATATAGTCACTGAAGCATGACCTTACTCCTTAAGACATTAAGAAATACCTGAATGGATTTTTTTTGTGTGTAATTCTGGGAGGCACAATACTTATGACCTTCTTTGGTTTCACATAAAATACAACTGATGTGATAGTTTGACATGAATGCACAAGTCCTTCAGCCAATTGTCTCAGTCCTGAGCCAATTAAAAGCTTTATTTTTTTTCCAAAAAGAATTAGATTTTTAAACTAGTATTCATTGTACTATTTTTATGTCAACATGCCCTCTGTCTTTCAAAATATCTTTATGCTCCAGACTCCAGTGGGTGAGAGCTGTTTGGAATTAAGATATAAGCAAGTCAAAGCGTTTATCATGTGTCTTTCATTTTAACATTAAACATTGCAAAATAGCTAACTACATTTAGGTGAATTAAAATGAAATACAAATTAATAATATGTCTCTCCCTCTTTCTCTTATCTAGTCTCTCTCTTCCTCTCATATAATTTCACTAAAATTATGTAACCTTCTGCAATTTGAACAGACCAATTAGAAAAGGGCATGAATAAATGCATAGTGCAGATGATGTGTACTGAACCGTCCTTATTAAATCAAGGGATGAATCTGGTTTTGCTATTTTCATTGACAGCCCTCTTCCAGATCACAGCCAGCTGGCAATTAATGGAATCAGATTTAAAACAAGCAATGAGGAGAAATCAGCTTCTGTGTAGTCATTCTTACACCAGACATGTGTGTCTGCTTTACATATGCCTGCATTGTGAGTGCATTTGTATTGGTATTGTATGTATAAGGATGTATCATAATTCCCCTGTGTCAGTTCAAAGATAATGAAATATATTTTCTCATATATTAGAGTCCCACAAATATTAGTACATAATGTCAATTCTTAAACTGATTTTAACCCTGATTTCAATATAGACAGATTGCTACTAAGTAGATATGCTAGATAGATTATTAATATTTAATGTTATGTTTCTAATGAAAAAAAAAAAATGACGGCACAACCACCAAAAAGAAGTCACACGTGAGATGTACAGTAAGCTGCACTCAGAACAGTCAGGAGTTGACCGAAATCAGAAAAAAAATTAAACAGTGCTAGTCTTAGGGATTTGACACATTTCATTTACAACATTTTCTGTGGAGAGGATGTAGTAGATGGATTTTTAATTTTTGGGGTATTTTTCATGGACAAATACAACTTACAGCCAGGGATTTTTTCTGGTGTTTCAACTAAAATTTCATCATCACCATTTCATACCAGTTCAGTTATTTTTCTTGAAAGATTCCCAGTTACTGAAATGGGATGTGAGTGAAGAACCTGTATTATTTAGGTACCTCAGAATGGGATGTACATGCACAGCATACTAAAAAGGGGACACAATCATTAGAAATGCTAAAGAAAAAGATGTGTATCTCAGATTTCCCTCATCTATCTACCTGTAGCCCTTGCTTAGACACATCTACGGAAATTAAAATGTAAGCCCCAAGGCCCTCCTTTCTTTTCACATCCCTATTGGAAAAGGCAGAAGTCAGCATTTTGTTCCTGGGATGCAACTGCAAGGCAGGGAAGAGAATAGAAGTGAAAGCACAAGAAGGAGGCTGAGCATGTACATCAGTAATAAGATGCTCCTCCAGAAAGCCAGAACTCTAATCCTTGTCCTCAGCAACTTCCATATCTTAAGATTGTTTAATGGAAATGACATCAGCAGTGTTTGGATCTGAACCTAAAATTTATTATTATTATTGTTTGGGTTTTTTTTAAACTTCTTCCCAGCTAATACTCTCATGTGTATACTACAACATGAAGCTGTGTTTTGTGCACAGTCTTCCACAGCTCTCACATCCTTTCTTCTCTCTGAACACTGATGTGACCCCAGCAATGGCATGAGTGGTCTCATCCCTTCCCTGTTTCCCTCCTCTGACTTACAGTATCCTTGCACCCCATCAGGCTGAAGATGGGTTATTGCAGCCATTCAGCTGCTGTAAATCTGTCCTAGCCTTTTAGCTATTACATTGCAGAAGGCACATTCTCCTCTTGTGTTTCTGTTGTTCTGTGTTCTTGTGGTTGCTGAGCATTAGGTTGGTCCTGTCAGTGAATTTCAGAGAGAAATCTTAAAAGACTGCCTACAGGAATGCCTAATTGTGAATCCCAAATATTTAAGTTGGGAAGATACCATGCTGTTGAGATCTTCTGCAAAGATACTAGCTTGGTTATATAAAGAAAAAATTAATAATTTTCCACTGCAAGGCACAATTAAAAGTTTGCGCTGAAACATTCTTATTACAATCTTAGTATTTTAATCTCCTAATTTCCAATGCACTTGACATAAAACCTGTAAAGAACTTGACTTTAGAGATCTGGATGACTCGTGAATCCTAATTCCATTACACCTACATTGCCCATGTTTGAGATTTGGGTTTTTTTCCTCTTCCTCTAAATAGTTGTTCCATTATTTTACCAATGATAAAAGTGAAATGTAAACCAGCAATTTCTGGGAACAATTTGTTTTGTATTTATGTTTATTTATTTATTTTTCAGAAACCTACTCTGCAGCACCATCTAGTGAGAACCAGGAGGACCGGTTATTCTGTTTCCATGGTTGGAGAACCTCCATGTATTTGCAGCCTGAATAGCATCCTGTATTCTTCGTAGAAGCAAGAGAAGAAAAATCAAGTCTCCAAGCAGAGAGAGTGTATGTGTGTGTCCTCTGTCATGTCAGACATCCTGAACACAAAGCCTACCCCAGAGTGAAAGGCGTTGTTACAGAAAGACATACAGAATCTTTGGACAAGGTGCATTATAGACAGAATACAAAATACTACTTGGCTATAAAATATATTCACTTTAGAACCAAAGTTCCTAAGTTTTCATGGTGTTGAACTAAGCATATGATCAGCAGTCAGCAACCTGTATTACTAATGATGGTGTAATTTAGAGCAGAATTTGTTTCAGTATCTGATATGGTCACCAAGTGTTCAAAGTCGTGAAGAAAATCCAAAGCACTAAGTAGTGTAACTGGAGACACAGACCCTTTTGAGTCTTAAGTTTTTGTCCAATTAAGTGCATTTTTTAATGCAAATCTTTCCTTTGAAGGTGGAAAAGGACCTACCTTACTTCAGAGAAAACAAAAAATATATTCAGAACTATCTATGTAGGTGGTCATATAAACAAATGAAAACCCTAAACTAAATATTCCATCACCACATACTATAGGAATTACTATAACACTGCATCATACCCAAGTTAACTTCTAGCTCCACTCATTGTCTTAATGACTGATGCATGGACTCCCACTGTGATCATGGCAGCCATATGTGCTTTTCATCCAGTTGTGTAAGACACATGCAGAAAAATACAATTCCTCTCTTGCAAAGAATGAGAAAATTCCAATATTTTTAATGCCAAAGGAAGTCAGATTCCTGACTTCCTCCAGATTGTGGTCTAGTAGCCTCAATCATAAGGTATTTTTTTCTTCTGTTTTTAAGAATGCTGATATAAGCACAGGCTTTAGAAAGGAGAGTGTAGTTGCTTCTTTTAAATGATAAGCAAGTACACTTGTGCAGATAGGAAATACCTGTTAAGAGATAATTATTGAGTCTTGTACACAATCATTTACTTGGAATACCACTGAAGTATAAAATGATTACTGAAGTATAAAAAGATTATTACAACATCCAGACTTTTTTGATTCTCCAGATACAACTAACTAAATGGAAGTAATTGGCAAGTAGACTAGCAGACCACCTTTGTCCAGTCTTTTCTTTGTCAGTCAATTCAAACTCAGTCCTTAAATGCAGTTAGACCCTACAGATATCAATGAATGTTAATGGAACTGAGCCTGAAATTGTATATTCTTTAGTACTAGTCTGTCTCTGCAGAACACCAAGCATTAGTCTCAGTCTAGGTAGTTAGAAAAATTTACTACTACTACTACAAACAACAACAGTAATAATATTAACAACAACAACAATAACAACGAGAACTTACAAGTTAAACTTTGAAATACTGCATCCAGCTTACCAAAGTCAGAGAATAGAAGTTTCATAATGAAACAGAAGCTGTCACAACAAAACCAGTAAGCTTTGAACTTCCTGAATTTAAAAATTGATTGTGGATTTTTAGATGAACACATTGGAAAAATAGGCAGTTTTAAATACTGAGAAAACCTTGAACGTACAAAGTAATCCAAGACACTAATTTATCAAGTATTCCCAGTGTTTAGCTAAAACATATTTTTATGGAGGAGCAGCTAGTATCAACAGCAAATTCTTTTACATTCTTCCAGAGAAGATGGATATATATACAAATGTAGTTAATATTCAGAGCTGGATAGTGAAGGCCTTTTATATTTTGAAAAATCTTGTGAGAAAAAAAATAGATGTATGCCAAATTATGATGCATCAAATCACAAACAACTTTTGAATAAGTCAGAATTTGCTATTCATCCTATATTATATTATACTGCTATGAGAATGCAATACTGTGCAAGCCAAATATGCAATTAGGACCTACTGAACTTGAGTTTTATTGGTTTCCTAATACCACCACATGCTAAAATCAATTTGCCTGCCAAGTCATTGTAAAAATTCCTGATGTTGCGTAAGTCATCTTCAGACCTTCCCAATGTGAGAGAATAGGAGGTAAGAGATAGCTTAATTATTAAACAATGGATTGTGCAATAAAGCAGAGGTAGAACAATAAAAACATTTTTAACCTTTGTTTTTTCACTTAGTGTGAACTGTGAAGTGACTGATACAGGAACAGCAAGCACACCAAGGATATTTGGGTCTAGTTCTGAAGGAAGAAGATAAAAATAGGAGAGAGTGGTCCCATTGTACTCAGCAGTTGCCTCAAAGCCCAAGTTTAGATCAATTTCTACTTAAACATTTACTTGCTGTTCTTTATAGGTGTTTCAGTAGGAAGTATTTATTAAAAGGAGGCAAAAGTAACAATGAAAAGAGTGGAAGATAACCACAACTGAACAGATAATTCCATGTTTCACTAGAAATGAACAGCAAACTTTTTTATAAAATATTTTCTTCCCATTCTGTGTGCTGAAATGGGGTGATTAGTTACTGAGATGTAGCCAACAGACCAATATGTATTACCACTTCATGGTCTTTGTTCTCTTCCGTGCAGACACTCATCTCACAACTGCACATGAAGCCTTCAGATGAACTCTGCTAATACAGAGAGGACACCAGGGTTAGCTGGGGACTAGGCAGCAGACAGTGAACTGCTTCTAGAACTGTTATCAGGGATGCAGAGTGCTTCCAGTCAGCATCTCAGTAGGATATGTCATAGTGGGATAATTGTCACAAAGGGGATGTAGCACCCAAATTTGTTCAGCCTACCATTCCCAAAGCAACTTGGTTTTTATCAAAGAACAGAAACGGTGGAAATTTGTTTAATACTGAGAACCAAGAATTATTTTTAATTTTTAAATATTCAAGCTTTAAGATGAAAAATTCATCAAGATTTTTACACTTAAGCACAGGTATTTCAACTAGATACTAGTGAAAGTTGATCATGCTTTACAATAACGTGCATTTTATTAGCACAATAAATATGAGGACTTGAGACACGAACAATTGAGATTCTATAAATGTCTACTATGCTTTCAACTGACATTGACTTGACAAAGTAGTTATCTGAATGTTTAACTAACTCATGAATCAAAATAGTTTCTATAAACATCATTCAATATAAAGGTCCATGAACTTGAGAAAATGTCAGCAAGAAATGCTATTTTAATATACTCTCATATTCTAGAACTAATGTAGCAGAGAAAGGAAAGATATTGAAGATGAAAATTTAAAAAAAGTCTGAAAAAAAATCATATGAAAATTGTGTTCAATGTGTTAAGTAACTATCACAAAAAGGTAATCAGATCAAATGTGGAAACACACACTTTTGTATCATTCCTATACACAACAGGTATTATATACTGCAATATAAACAGACAGATTGCTACTAAGTAGATATGTTAGATAGATTATTAATATTTAATGTTATGTTTATAAAGAAAAAAAAAAGAAACCCACAAGGGCACAACCACCAAAAAGAAGTCACACGTGAGATGTACAGTAAGCTGTACTCAGAACAGTTAGGAGTTGACCAAGGTCAGAAAAAAAATTAAACAGTGCTAGTCATGGATTTGACACATTTCGTTTACAACGTTTTCTGTGGAGAGGCTATAGTAGATGGATTTTTAATTTTTGGGGTATTTTTCATGGATAAATACAACTTACAGCCAGGGTTTTTTTTCTGGTGTTTCAACTACAATTTCATCATCATAATTTGCCCTTGCATACGGGGACTACGGCAGTACAAAGATGAGGTAAACACTAAGTACCAGTGTGCTGTCAGAGCCCTGGGGACACCATTTAGCTTTACTGTCCCTGCTGATTGCCCAGAACCACATTTCAGCCCACCTCAGGACTGTTGCCTCCTATCCTGATATTGCTGTAGGATGCCAGTCTCCAGCCATGTCCCTAACTCCTTCTTTGCTCCCAACTTGGCTCCCTGGATGTCCCCTGGTGTTGGCTTCTCACTTGCCTCGGTGGGACTGCCAATGAACACTGATGACAGTGGATAACTCTGCACACTGGTGCCAGCCCCCATGGGACTGGGTCACCCTTGGCTCCCAGTTCCCCATCCCTCTCAGAGCTGCCCTTCTCACATCACTTTGTTGGTGTCGTGTCATTTCTGCACTTACACTGTTTGGGCCCATATTCAGTGAGCAGCATGCATCACACTGGATGGTGTGAAGATATAGGAGAAAAGAAATATTTGGAATAACTGTAATATTAAATTATAAGAGGAAATATTTTCAAAAGGGTGATATGCCTTAGGCTTAAATTAATCACTTATATGAAAGATAAGAATTTTCAATGTGTTAAGGCATCAAAAATAAGACTGGATCTGTTTTAGGAAAACTACAGATATGTGTCCTGCAAAGATAGTAGATGGAAAGATGTCATATATCACGTATTTTCCATTTACACTGTGGATGCAAGTGTAATAGGAACATTGTATATTTAACAAGGTACTTGGCTAGAAGGTTAATCCCAAATCATAGCCAGGATGTTATCACCAAATTAGCAGGAAGCTTTCATTCTAGAGGCCATTTTACATTCAGTGTCACTCAAGATTTTAATTTAAAACTGGAAATGACAAATCAGAGAGCATGCTAAACATAGAAGTCAGGAACAGGAGCAGTAATTATTACAGAAAACCCCTGGAATAAAATGAGAGCCAACATAGACAGATGCGCTTTGTGTAAAGGAGGAAGAAATAATCAGGTGTCAGATCCTTCCAGGAAGTGTAATGAACACCATTGCAGATGCAGGTCCTTTGTGCCTCTCAGGGTCAGTCCATAAATCAACACAGAGGAAAACACTGACTCAGTTTGAAACAGAAAAATAGTAGGTTACAGTCCGTGACAGACTGACCATGAGTGAAGAATAAAATATTATCAATTAAAAGGTAAGGTAGGTTTAAAATTAGGAGTGCCCTGAGTTACAGAAGTTGTATAATTGCTCTGTTCGCAGCTTATTTGGCTTTAGGTGGACTTTAGTGCAGGACATCATATTTCAAGACACAGCTACATGAAAGAGGGTTGATAAGAAATACCAGTACATACATTCTTTCTGCTACTTTTGTCATAATAAGTAACACCTTCTTCTGAGCTCAGCCTCACTGTTGTGATCAGAATTATACTCAAGAATTAAACACTTCTCTAAGCAGATGCAGATAGTAACATTTGTAACTCAGAAAACTGTAGTTATGAGGGATGGCTGAATGAACCGTTCTGAAGACAAGGGCCATGACACCGCAACAGCCATATGGTCAAGGAAGAATGTCTAACAAGTAGTCATTATAGACTGTGTTTATACTGTACCCATGCTGGCTTTTTTTTTTCTTTCTTTGAAAGCTTCTGTATGTTACCTGGTTTCACTTTATTCCTATAAGAAAATGCCTAGATGGAAAAGGTGTGTTTAGTAAAGAGTTATTAAGGCTGCAGCCTGTGCTTCCAGGTGTAACATGTTCTCTGGGTCATATAACGGGGGAAGCAGGTCAAGAACAGCACAGGCTCCATCCATACCAGTGCTGCCTGCAGTTCTGCTGTCAGTATCTCTAAGGAGTCTTCATTTTCCTTAAATTACTTCTTTCCCTTACATTATTTGTTCTAAAATAGACAGCAGGGTTACTTCGGACTCAATCCAGCGTAATCAGGCTATCACCCTAGTGTATGTTTAGTGCTTTTGAAGTGCAAAATGCTGTTAAGAGACCACTGTGGTTTAACCCAAATCAAGACTGGCTGATGAAACCCTCTCCACTTGCCTTTTTTCCTCCTTCCTGCACAAACACATATGCTTCACACTGAGAAATTAGACTAATCTTTTGAATGTAAAAATTATCTTGATTTGTAGCTATCTTTAAACATAGAGTAAAATTCTTTTTTTATCCAAACAGTTTTAGTAAATGTGAAACTTGAATCTACCTCTAAGATTGGATGATATATTGCTGTATAATTAATTTATGAATTCTGTATGTTAGGATTGAATGAGCAGAGTTTCAAAAGTGATATCTAAATTTAGACTTATAAGCTGCAGTCAAAAGGTTCAGAACACTTTCCTCAGTGATTTCTGAAAATCTTGCCTAGAAATTCTGAGCAGAAGACAAAATCATAACAACAGAATAACTGAAAAGATGAAAGACACAGAAGAGTGACAGTGATATCAACAGTAAGTTAGACATCCTACAGGGGAAAAAAATCTGAATTTTTTCATTAAAATTTTATTGTTCCTCGATATTCAGAGGATGAGTGATCTCTGGCCTGTGTTCAATAAACAGGTGATCTCCTTGTAGCTCTTAGAAACCCAAAGGAAAAAAAAGCTGCCAAGCAGAGTTACAAATATTAGAAAGAAGCCAAGAAAATTGGGAGGTGGGGAAAGAAAAGACAAATTAACAAAACATGAATGTACCAATACACAGTTTACTTTCAACAACAAAACACACAACTCTTTTTCCTGTAAATACTGTATTTTTATGCAAAGGACCAGACAATGTGTGTTTAAAATCCCAGAACTTTTCCTTCATGGTGGTATTTAAGAACTCTGTCTCAACAGACATGTAAAAGTTGTGCCCAGGAAGGTGGGGTGTTTGAAGTTAAGCAGCAGCCCAGCCAGAACTGCTGAGATGGTGGAGAGGAGTTCCGGGACTTTATTTCTAAAGGGAACAGAGCATGGATGAAATCTTACTAATAAAGGTAACAAACAACCAAGTGCAGCTCTCAGAAAGGTCCAATGCAGGCACTAATACTTTCTCTCCTTGCCAAATACAGCATCATCTGTTAAAAAACAAACAAACACAACAAAACACACAGAAAAAAATCCAAAAAAAAAAAGCTTCAAAAAAGGAACATAGTTCTTTTTTAAGGGAGGGTGGGGGCTGAGGGGCAAAAGCTAAAGTGAATAGTTTGAAATACCTGCAGCTATAAACCTTCTTTCCCCTTGGGGAGCTTGCAAGTCATTATGCATATGACTTTCACTGCTTTACCAAGCATGTGGGTGAATTACAGATGGTTCTATATGTAATACACACTTAAAAGGAAAAAATCAATATTGCCACAGTATGTTCAGTGGTACAAGGGCATCACTGGTATTGAAAAAGTGAGAAAGCAATATTAATGGTATCAACTTCTGGATCAAACTTCAGTGAAAGAAAGAAGTGTTTCCAGGGTAGAGCATTATGTTTATTTGAAACTGGTATTTTAAACTCTAACTTAGAGAATGCACTCAGAGGCTGGTGGAGTTAAAGCATCAAAATCATGAGTATTTGTTTCCTGTAAGACAAATATATGTTGTTTAGATAAAAAAATAAAGTATTCCGAATATTAACAATAATTCTTGAGTTAATCAGTGTTTAGAGAAATATTTTTTAATATTTGCAGAACCCCCTGAAATTTTAAAGATGTTTTGTTGTTCATATTTATAAGGGGGAGTTTAACAGAACAGCCAGATACTGTTTTCAAAGTATGGTAAAGTGTACACATGAAAGTACCCATGATAACCATTCTTCAGGGATAACAACTCACAAAATGTTGCATACTTTCGGTTTGTTTTCCCTACTTCATCTATTCTAAATGCTGTATATTCACAAACTATGAAATTGCTTTCTGTTTACTTTCTACATCCTTCAAACTAGTCACTGTCTAGTCAGCTACACATTCCTTATTGAAAAAAAAAATAATAATGTTATGACTTGTATCAAGATAAACCTTGAAGATAATTACTATAGAAGACTTGCTACTTTATTTTCAAATTCCTGAAATGTTTTGGACGGATTTGGGTTTGCCATTTTTCTTCAAACAGAACAGAAAGTGAAGACAATAGTCACTTAAACAACCATGTGCAAAAGTAGGATATTTTCACTTCCCCGACTTGGTCTTCCCTGTAAATTAAGATAAATATCTGTGGGCAAGAATTAGGACCATCTGCTTTAGGACCTAAGACAGCACTTGGAAGGAATTTAGTCTTCTAAGTCTAATAAGCTTCATCTCACACACTGCCTTGCTGTTGAGGTGTCTGTATTCAACTAGCACTTTCATTAAAGATTGCAAAGGATGTTTGATAGGAAGCATGCATGCTACTGTCCTAGGAAGGGGGAAATGCAGGTTTGAACCCTTTAACTGAGAAGGTCGTTGAACTTAGATCCCCATTTTCAGATGGTTAGATTGGACATCAGACTCCTATGGGGAAGTTTGGCACTATTTCCAATTCCTTCTCTTTCTCAGGCTGCATTTTAAGTTTGATTTTTTTTTTTTTTTTTTTTTTACAAGTCAGAAACTAACCTCAGAAGAGGATTGCTGCTTCTGATACCCAAGGTGAACGGAAGCTACCAGTGTACAGCTCTGAATGAGGTACATAAATTTCAGGCCAGCAGAAGTTGAGATGCTTTCCCTATGCCTGACATCAGTTGTTGTGTATGTGTGAGTAGATGTCCACTCAGTATACTGGATTGTCTTTAGAAATAACTTACATCTAACTAGCTATATGTAGTAATGTCCAACTCCCTAGAGTGATCTTGCAACAACAGCTCTCACAGAGGCAGTACTGAGAGCAAGCCACATGATAAGCCAGTAAACTCCTGTTGAAGACAAGAATAAAAAAGTTGCTTAAAATACTTCTACTATTTCTGTTTTCCAGTCTGAACTAATGAAACAAGCAGTTCTAGTCCACTGGGGCATGGTTTAAAGCACTGTGTCTTTTTGCTTCCTCAGCTGCCTCCTTGCTGAGGAGGCAAACATACTACTGCTGCAACATACCCTCTACTCCCATTTTGCCAGACCAGAAGTTTGTGTGGTCATACAGTGAACTTAACCTGTTACAACTGGAAAGCAGTACTATTTTGTACTGATACTGATCAGTTCAATCAGGTCCTTGAATTCACAGGTACTCCAGCTTAAAAATGCAATGCAAGGTGTAGTGTTGATGAGATGAACAGAGGAAGACAAAGAGCAAGGGGTAGAGGGGGAGGTTCAGACTGGCCAAAATTGTGCTTCTGCTGAATGTGGCTGAAACAGCCAGGTACAGTAATTTTGTTAGAAAAATAGCTTGAGCTAATTTCACAGTTTTTTCCCCTCCTCATTCTTGACTAAACTCTTTCTCTTCTCTCTTGCACTGGCTGTGACTTGCAGTTCCCTCCATGGGCCTGATGAATTCATGAACAGAGGAGAAAGCTAATGAAGCTTCTAATGACTGCTAGAACCAGAAAAACAGAAGGTGAAGGAACTACATAAAGAGAAGGAGCTACACTGCTAGAGACTGGAAATAGTAAGGAGTTGAACAGCTCTGTGGTGAGCTGCTATGTTAGCACAGGTAACACACTTGCTCCAACAGCCAGTGTCTTGTCTGATACTGAGGCGATTATAACACCTTCTTAGTGGCATGTCATGACAATGAAAATAAAAATTTAATCTTCTTCAAAGACCAGCATATAAAGGCCACGTATACACTGGAAACAAATAGGACATGAGCAATAATTTGAAGGGCAACTTGACCATATCTTAGAAATTTTGGAAGAACTCACTTATTTTCACTGACAGAAAAAAATCTCTGACCTATCGTCTTTTGTCAACCAGTTGCAAGTTCCTAGAAGTAACCATTCACCTGGGTACAAAATAAGTCATCAGGTGTGTGTGCTGTGCTCACTTTCCAGATTTCTTGTGGTCCTCATCCTGCCCAGGAGGAAAATGTCCCTTGTATTCTTCTGGGGCTGTAGAGTGTCCCAGTGATTTGAGTTTTATTTTATTTTTACTCAGAGAGATATTTTTCCTAGTTTGCTGAACATGCATTCTCTCCTTCTGTACTGGCATTTCAGAATGTCAATGCTAACACAGCTTGCATAAAATTCATTATAAACAGTGACAAATAAACTCACAGACCTGACTAAAATCATCTTTCAATTAAATCTTTATTTTATTTCCTGGTAGTGCAACTGAATCTAACAAAACTAAAACAGACAATAGACATTACCATTCACAAAGCACATATATTTTACTTTCATTCCTAATAATAGCAATAATTAAAGGATGTTGACAAGCATTCATTTGACAGTGAAGTTGGGGAGGCATGTCTTTCCTGACACAGTGGGATATAGCATTAAATTGTAACAAAGCTGGCAGACTCCCAGAGGATGGAGTCAAGGCAGGTGGTAATCCAGTTCAGCAGCAATGGAAAGTAGGTGACTGCATGTTAGCTTTAAATTACAGCGCACAGTTTGTATTAAGAATAGGGGATAATTTATGTGATATATGTCGTGTAACACTCAAAGTGCCCTTGTTTGTTTTCTTCATAAAAATATGTGGCAAATGCTTCTCTGGGATCTTTTCTTTGTAGAAAGAAAGAAGGCCTATAACAAGTAACGTTAATTAGAATAGTGAGGCACATTCACAGCACTAAATTACTAACTTTCATTTACCTGGTGTCTAAACATAGAGTGCTGTAAATGGAATTTTCAGTGGAAATTATGGTAATGGAATTAGAAAACCACTGTTGGCAACAATAAATCATTAGCTATCTAGTCAGAACATTTTACGCTTTCACAGAGTGTAAGTTGTGTTTGTAGCTGAAACAGGATCTCTAAACCCAGCACCCCACAGAAGGAAAAGCTCCAGAAATAAGTATACCTTTGCCAAATGCTCCACCTTCAGGGCAAAAGAGAGATGAAGTATTGTGCAACAATTAGTAGCCTGTGGGCGTATAAAAAAAGGAAGTAGTTGCAGAAAAAAATGTTGAAGCCATAGCAGTGAGAACTCCCAATTGCTTTATTGGTTGCCTTGTTTGGTTCACAGAGTGCTAGATGGGATATTGTACTCATAGAAAACCTGAGCAAGAGTGGAAAGGACAAAACTATGAGCTCTGGTTCTGTCGATGACATCTTTCCTGTAAGTGTAGTTCATTCTGAAATGTTTCATCACCTGACTTTGAGAAGGTGCTGTGATAGCAACTAGAGAAGCCTCCAAATAATTTTGAAATATATATTGTTATCCTTTGTGGTACCTACTATGGACTCCATGTAGGTGTTCACATTGAATGCATTTAGCTATGTAAACAGATATTATTTTCCAAAGGTGCCACAATTCATGAATCTTACTAGGTTTTACTCTATCACAATAAAGTCAATCTAATTTATTTGGAATTAGTAGTGTCACACTGTCAAAAAAGCATCTGGTCTCATAAAAAAGAGCTTCACTTTTGGCATTACAGCACTTTATGGCAAGAAAATTTTCAACTAAAACATTTGGAGCAGATTTTGAAAGATCTTTAAATGATATGATTTTACACATGTGGAAGAAAAATTTGGTTATTCATAAGTATCAGAAGTTAGTTGTGTTTTGATTATGGTCTTTTCCTCATAAGTATGACCCAGAATTTAGATAAGTCAGGTGCAATAGGGAAGAAGGTAACTTGGTATGATAAGCATTTTTTTGGATCACATTTTACAGATGCTCTCAAATTGTAACCTATTTTATCTTGTATGCTTTCTTCCCAGAAAAGCATGCTGCTGTTGCTTCTGTTGCTTGAAGAGACCTCTGCTGCTTAACAGCTCAAAAGATTTGGCTGGTGCATTACATTAAATCAAGCATGCCTGCAAGGCTCCCTTGAAGTGCTTCTTGGACAGCCACACTTCCTTTTCCTGTGCACCAGTTCACTATATAGGAGTTACTTATGTATTCAGGCATCGTCTGTACTATTTTCAGCTGTATACTGCCTGAAAAACAAAACAAAATGAAAAGATGCATTGCTTGTAATACATACATTCTGACTTCTGGGAATTAATGTTCTGCCAGTAAGTGGGTACAGCATATCCTGTCTGTCAAATTTCAATTCCTTTTGTCCCCAGAGAGCAATAAATCAGCCACATGTTAGCCACTTGAGCCATCTAACTGAACTTGCGGCTCCTATGCTAAGTTAATCTTTCAGAGACCGATCAGGCAGTAAATGTCTGCATATATCTGTGGTTTAAAATTTAATGAGCATGATCACCTTTGATGCATTTTGGGGTTTTGTTTGTTCATTTTTCAGTAAGGCAAGAAAGACATAATGACTATATGAAATTGAATAAAAATAACTCTCTTTTATTTTCTCCTTTCAGTCTGCAGAAATGAAAGTGTCTTTCTTGGAGTTTCATAAAAATTATCTGTGCGTGATTATTTTATTGTTATCAAATGTTATTTTCATGAACAGTTACATAAAGAATTGTCTTCACTCACAAATTCCACCTCAAAAGCTCCCAGTATGGAAAAAAAACCAAAAACAAAAAACCCCTAAACCAAACACCACAACACTTACTTATTTTCAGCTTTGAAGCTTCTACTCAGAAAGAAGTCTTTCCTGTGTCCTAGGTGAAGTCATGCACATCATTTAAAGGTAAACATTGATTTGCTACGTACCTACACATTGGTGAACTCAATCACTGAGGAGTTCACATACTTAAAGACCAGCTTTAGGAACTATTAAAAGAATTCATCTTTATCACACAGGCTACTAACGCATTCAGAGAGATACTGTAGGCTCAAATCTGACCCAGCTCACACGAATGAACAAGAAAAGCAGCCACATTGAAGTTAATGATTATGCTGGCACAAAATTGGTGCAGTTAAGATAAGCGTTAAGAACTAGATTTCCCTTTTGCCCTGTTAAAGTTTTATGCTAGGTCTGTAGCTGTTTGTTTTCTCCTCCTTTTTTATGGATCACCTTTCACTCACTGTGCCTGGGCTATTTTAACAGCCATACCATTTTGTAATTGCTTCTGGATAATGTATCCTATTTCAAGGGACCATTTGCTGCCTGGATCAGTTACTTGTGCAACATAATCTCTCACATGGATAGAACAAGAAATTTTTCTCAGTCAAAGATCGCTGAATTCTAGTGCCTGTAAAATATAGATGGATCCAATAGACATTTTGCCTGAGTAAGAACTTTGCGTAAATGGTATTGATGAAATGGAAAAATTCAGTACTAACCAAAGTTTTGTGTGTTTCCAGAACTTGTTATTTAATTTACTATTTCATAGTAAGAATTATACAGTACTTTGTTGGGACTTCCCTTTGCTTTTGAACAATGCATGAGGTTATGTTATTGTAGTCATAACATTCAACGTCAAGCAGTTCCTGAATAATATTATGCCATTCAAACATCTCATACAAACTTGTTGTTACCTTTTTAACAGGGAAATTTACAACCCATTTGTGAGTAATTTTAATGTTTGCCCAGCATCCTGAACTCTGTTTTCCTCTTCTGACTCATAGCATCGATGACCTGTATAAGAAATTGTTTGCATAGTCCATGCTTTTCATGCTTTCTTTCTTTCTTCCTTAAGTGTTGACATGTACAGGATCTGTTAAAAAACCAAATAACAGGAAAGAAAACTCTTCCTTTCTCTGCATAACAGCTGCAGGAGACAACAGAAAACAAACACCTGAGATATATCTAGCTCATTTTTCAGGTGACCTCATTATGAAAAACAGGAAAGACCCAGACTTCTGTGTTTGCTTTATAAAATGTTGTTTGCCTTCTCTGGCTCTGTTGGGATTTAGGGACTAGCTGTATGACAGGAAGCTCACGGAAGCAGTCTACATTGTCTGATGCTATTGTTTTTCTTTTGAGTTCACTAAGTTCATTTCCACTATACTGTTTTTCTACCAGCGTGTTTTTGAGTTAGCTTAACTGACTGGAACTGAGTGTCTTAAAATAATCTGACAGCAGATTTTGCGGTGATTTTATCCCATCTTTTTATTTCTTTTTTTTGTTGTTGTTAAATCCATAGCCAGTGATCTGAGGTAAAGCATTGACTGAGGAGCACTTAAAGGGAATTCAAGGGGGTTAGCTCAGTTCTGCTGAATAATAGCCAGTTTCAGCAAACCGCAGAGCACAGACAGTGCCCCAGTAGCAAAGAGAAGTTGAGCTGATACTCTCATCTGAGCCAAAAGGAATCAATGCCAGCTTTATATTTTTCACAATTATTCTTTTTTTTTTCCTTTACTTGTGGATTCAGGCATTAATTAGCCCTTCAGCATTTGATTTTCTGTTATTTGCAACCACATTTTAAGGGCAACAGATTGATTTGACCAGCCTGTTTGACCCTTGGCATGAACTGCCATGCATTGAAGAGACTCAAATAAGGTTTAACCTAGAAATAACACCGGAAAAATAAATAAATCATGCCATGAGCCAGTTGGAAAACCACTTTCTATGTTGGGCAGAGACTGAGGAAAGCACGAAACATGAGGTAATCTTTAGATAAGATCAAGATAGGTGCCAAATATATTATTTTGTCATAGGAGACACTTTTGAACTGTTTACTTTAGGCTGTTATGTTTACACCTAGACCACAGAATGCAGAATAATTTTTACATTGATTCTGGCAGCACGTCCTAATGCATTTCTATTCTGTATACAGGCCAAACACGTGTGGTTTCATATACAAGGAATCTAGATACACCAATAATGTAGGAACTATAATGTGTTCCACCAACCACTCCTGAGAACCAGCTATGTGGAGGACCAGAAACCATGTCATGCCCTAGAGAGCACCAACAGGTAACTGCACATGTCACCTCTCAATTTTAATCTTGCATGACCTATATCATGCTCCACATTTAAATAGGGTAATCTTGCTTTGGTCCTCCACACTGCCACTGCCCTGATTTACCAACACTTTTACATCTCTGCCTTCTTCTGGGAGTAAAGAATTGAGGTGAATAAATCCATATACTGCTATGACATATATTATTCTTGAGATTCTTCATGTGTATGTAGCAGTTACAAACCTCAGAATTGTTATTCCCTCAACTGTGAACAAAATATTCAATTATATAGAGCAATTCTACTTTCCAACTTTGATTCATGAATTCCTTTTGATTAAAAAGCTGGACTATGCATGCTTGTGTTCACACATATGTACGTATATCTGAGATATAATAAAATAAGCAATAATACTAATATACCTTCCAGAGACTTTTACCAACTTAACCATAATAAACTCAAATGTTAAATAAGAAATCTAGAATTTCTGCATAGCCCTAGTTAAAGTAGCTAAAATTGTAAATATCAGGTAATCACTGGTAGGCAAATGTCATCAGGGCCCCTATTTTATGTCCCTTCTGAAACACAGAACCAGAGAGAACTCTAATACTGAAACTATGACACTAAGGTTGGGATTCAGCTCCAAGTGAAGACAACATAATTTCAGATTAATATTTGAGATGTAGAGTACAATTCAGCCGCCTGAATTAGACATAGGTGATTCATAATGTTATCTGACTTGGCCTAGGTGGTCTGAGACTGTCAGCTTTTGAGTCAGCAGGTGGGATGATTACAGGATACTGTGCCATATCAAAAACTGGCATTACATGTCTGTATCTGGATAACTGAGATGTCTCCACAGCTTTTAACAAATCATTATAATATAATGTATACTACATAATCTGACAGCCATATTGTTTTGATAAACTTGCAAAATCATTCAGGATACCAACATTAAAACAGCTATGATATGATATTTTATGGTATGATATAATATATGGGAATTAAATATATTCTTCTCAGAAAATCACACAATAAAAAAAAGAGGTACATACCTAATCATATCCAGCCTATGAATCCCCAAATTAACCATCTGTACACAACTTATTTTTAGATAGTTTAATATTTATCCAAATAGTTTTGTTCCGAGGAAAATTGCCTGTCTTTTCTACATTTATATTCCATTTGGGGAAATGACCTTAAAAACTTACCTACAGCACCAAGACATGAGTAGAAGTCTCAGTGACCAGAAAAACAGGATCTACCACGTGAAAGCTAGGAGTAAGATGGGAAAAGGGAGAGTGAGAGAATAGTCTGGAAGCTAAACACGATGGGGAAGAAAATAGCATATTAAAGGGAAAATTAAGAAGGTTAATTACATCACATGAACAGAAGGAAAGAGGAAATAGATTGTTTTGACAGTTTTGTGCATATATGATAGGTTAGAGAATATTAAGAAAATGTTTCTGTTACTCTTATTAACTTTCCTCAAGTTTAGGTTTAGTTTGCTAAATCCTGCACTTCTTTGCTCAGGTTTGTATCTCGTTTGACTTGCCTAGTATGTATGTGGAAAAGAAAGGAAGTGATTGATTCCAGATACTCTATTTTAAGTAGATTTTTCTAAAAGCTTAACCATGAAATTTTTAATGTAAAACTCCGATTGACCAGGTCAGCAGTTCTGCCTTCAAATTTTAGTTTAATCAAATCATCTGTTATAAGAAAGAAATGCATAACATTTCTTTTCTCACTTCCATCTAGTCTTGCTAATACACAACCGCGCTTATACTGCAGCAAACATTTGATATAAGGCTAGGTTTCCTATAGACATAAATGCTTATGAGCAAAAACCATACTGTGTGAGCCACTTGTTTTGACAAGGCCCCTCACAGAATCAAAGTAGTTCCCCTGTATGTAACTGTCACAATCAAATACAAATTTTTCAACACCGCACTACAAGAACTTTTCTAACTAACTGAACTGGAACCTCTGTGCTGAATGGGGCAGCAGTCAGTTTTACAACAAATTGTATATTCGCCCACTTAAGCAATTCTCTTCCACTGTGCTAGTGTCAGACACCAAATAGCATATATTCATTGCAAACATTATAGCTAAACTAGTGATGCCATGGAATAACAGTTTTTACCATGTGTCAAAAGTGCAGCATAATTTCACTTCTCACTCTCTTAGCTTTCAATTTTGAGTTTCAGTTGTCCACAGTATAAAACAAAAAGTCCTCTATGTGTTACTCATGTACTCTTTCTCCACGGAGTAAAGTCACTTCTGCTGTTGGAGTTTGGCTTCTCTAAGTTATATTAGCAGCTGAAAAGGAGTAGGAGATGCTAGACACACTCTTTGCCAAACGTTTAACTTACAATCTGGAGGCTCAACATGCTTTAACCCATCTGAAAATCTTGCACATATTGCAGGACTTCTATGGCTTCTGTTCTGTTTTATTCCTACTGCTTTAAACCAAATATTATTCAAAGGAAGAGAATGTCTCTGTTTATAATATTATTCATTACTCTCCAATCAGAACTGGAAGAGACAAACTGGGAAAATTCAGACAGAACATGAATATTCAATTAATCATCATATGAATTTGATATTTATTTGGGAGTTCTCTTTTCTTTCTGGAAAATTTGATTCTGCATTTTCAAGTTACTGGTAACGCCAAGAAATTTCTTTGAAACATTTTAAAACCTGAAAATCTGAACAATGCTTACAGGTTTTCTACAGATATGTTTTAAAGGAAATTAAAATCTCTAAACTTAATTAGAAAAAAAAAAAAAAAGGCCTAAAAGCCTTCTAAGCTGTTTAAAACCTGCATATTGTGTATATATCAGCTTATCAAACAGTCCCTCTGGCATTTTAAATTTAAAGCCAGTGAGAGAAATATGTTTCTTTTCTGTGTTATGACTTAAGATTTAAATCAAAAGACAGTGCAGGTGCTGGCCACATAAGCATACTGTCCACCAGCGTGACAACTTCTAGCGCTCTCTGTGAGCAGTTTCAAACCCACCGTTGATTACTTCCTTGTCTCCCACCACCATTATGTCAGCAAAGCAATGCATGACAAGCAGGCAGGACTGAGCTGATGAAGAGACAAGTGGTGTGACAGGTATAAATGGTGTTTTCTCTTGGCAGTGCCACTTGAGAAGAAAGCAGGAATTAATGTGTGTCTAGTAAAACTGAGACAACAGTATACTGCCTTGTAAGAAGCAGGACTGTCCTTGTGCAAGCTTGTCATCTGGATTCTTATTTTGCTCTGAATATAACCTTCTTTAATTAGGAATAACAAAATAAAAGCAGCCTTTTCATTGCCTTCTGTTTATAAACATAGAAAGTGTGATCAAATTATTATTATTGTTATTAGACCTTTTTACAAAAGAAAAAGAGAGTACATACAGTTCATATAATTTTCAAGTACTTATATATTAATTTAGCAAATCTCACAATATTTTATGACAAACAGTTCTTATATAAATGTTTATATCAACTTAAATTCCATTCTGACAGGGCTAAGTCATAAGAAACACACACACAAAATTTAACCTACCAAATATATTACCATATATTCCTATAAATGTGAGTACTACCCAGGAGAAGTCATCCATTAGAAGTGATTTAAACTACCTCTTTAGTCTACATCCATGGGTGGACTTTAACAGGCTGAGAAGTAAATATCCACATATATATGCACTGATTAGACTCAATATGCTACTAGACTAAAACAGCAATCCCTTTAATTGTGGTATTTGGATAAAACAGCTATCAGTAGGTTCCCAGACACAAAGGCAAAAAAGTTATTTTTTAATGGAAATTGTTTGGTATTAAATAGACTTGATAAATAAGGTATTTCTAGTTTCATAAGGTCCATTAGGAAAGATTCTGACACAATTTCTTACCTCCTTAATCTATTTTGAGTCACTGAAAATCATTACTTGCCAAAGGTGGCTGCTATCTGTTTCTAACAGACAAGAACCAAGCCTGAGTAGCTGTTGAGTGTGAACCTTGGTTGAGTCCGAACCTTGGAGATGACATCTTTCAACTCAGATATTGTAGAAATGTTACTGATACCAGTGACCTACCTCTTCAAGAACTGCAGACTTAACCTATTTTTAACAATCTAATTATCTTTAATAGAAGAAAGTAGGAAAAATGGTTTTGGGGTTTTTTTTTTCATAATTATCTTGAGCAAATTTTCTATCTTTCCATCTTTTTTTTCAATTTGAGTTAGCTATAGGTGCCTAAAGTACTAATTCCACATTAGGAAGGATCCACCCTTTGAAAGTCAGATGTCTCTGAAGTCTGTCAGTACAAACTTTCATAATCACTATGCAGTTTTGGACATCTTAGCCAGTTGTAGTGATTTGATATTCACTAGCATTATGTGTAAATTCAGGTCACACAAACAGGATAGCTGGAACAGATAATGTAATGTCATTGTACAAGTAGTATGCAGAAAAGTGAAAAAATGTACTGAATCAACCTGGGGTAAACACAGGGACAACAATAAAACAGCAGATCTATTTCCAGCCTGCACATTTTGCTAGTGTATTTTCTCCTCTCCTTCAACGAGTTTCTTACGAATTAAATTACCTCCTGATATTAATGCACACTATAAAATGCAATCACAGTGTCCCCGTAATACATATAATATACAATCCCAGATTGTGCACATGAATCCAAATGACAAGGAAACAGTGTCAATGCACTTTCTAGCATATCTCCTTCCTGCTCAAAGAAGTGAAAGATGTTTAAATTTTCATCATTGCTTCACTAAGCCAAGGCATCAGTTGCCATCACCTCAGCGATGCCAACCTTTCAGAAAATGGACTGATTCATTTTTCTACTCAGAATACATTGTTTGTGAAAATGCAGCTTGGATTTGAAGAAGGAGATTCAAAGATGTTGGTGAACAAAGAAACAACAGTTTAGACATCACAGTATGTGCCTGAGACAGGTCTGTTCCTTTCCAGCTTCCAGAGTGTATTCTGTACAGGGACTTGTGGTGGTTAGATCCAGTGTCTGTATGATGTGCACTATTAGAAATACAGCTTCATTTTTATGAGGTTTTGGCTTATTAAAAAGTTGTATCTTTCCCCATTTAACCTGTACAGCACAAAAATAATTCTCTCTTGCATTCATCCAGCTGGCAGAGTGGAAAGTGTTATTCCAGCCTGCACAACCAAGCACAAGGAAGCAGAATAGAGCTGTCAAGATCTTAGTATGTTTTTTCCACTGTTTTTTAAGAAAAGTAATAGAAATATTTTTTTCCCCTCCAAGATGACTAAACTTTATAATGTATTGGATTTATACTTTCAAATTCTATATGCTAAAGGACAAAAGACAGTTAATAGTAGGCTTGGAAGAAATAGATCAAACAGCCTTTATCAGCTGGTTGCTATTCTTACAATGGCACTGACAGTGATTGAAAACATTTTGCTGGGTTTTGGGTGCCGGCCCAGCACGCTGCTAATAGTGAGCAGGCAATCTGCAGTTTTAGATTTTATAAAGTTTCCTCTCAAAAACAGATCTCCTTTCCCGCCATTTTTAACATTTTACAAGTTGTGCAGCTGTAGCCGGACTTTGTTGTTCTGTGAACGATCTTTAACACAGCAGTGATTTGAATGCATGCAGTTCTGATTAATTATATTAGAATCATTTACTCATAGGATTACAGGCTTAATTGGAGAACAAATACAAGGCAAAATGGACTACTGCTGGATGCCCCAGGAGATTGTTTTTCTGAATCTGTAACAGACTGATTTTGTGTATACAAATATGGCAAGACAATGAGAATAAAAACCAAAGGGAGGTTGCCATCAAGTTGTGAAACCATCCAGGAAGTGGGGAACTTATGTTCAAAGTTCATGAAAATATAACAGATGCTGTCTATCAAACCAGTAATTCTGTTTACTGTTACAAGAAATGCCTTTAACAAAAGCTGGCATTTGGATAAATTCACTAGATTTGTCTTTTGTTACAATCCAGATGTTTGTGCGGGTTTGCAAACGTGTTTCTTGAGGTCTGTTCAGTTTTTGGGACATTCTTGGCTGAATTTTTACCTACTCAAGAGGGTTTTTAATGGTTTCAGATGGAAATCATGAGAAATTTCAATGTGTTTCATAAGATCTGAGCAACAGCAGGAAAAATAAGATAACTTTGGGCTGTTAGTCTTTGTGTTTCCAAGAGTCATTTCAACCAGAGCTAGCCTTAATTTCATGTAACCTCTGTACAAAGCACCAACTAGTCTAGACATGTCTACTCCAAAAGACACAGTCAGATCCAAGTGTCCTGTTGAAGGGCACTTTGGTTGGCCCAGGTCCAGTGATGTGATGCTGTGGCTATATGACTTCAGGATTTAAGCTGGCTCACATCTGGCCAGCTGAAAATACAGGAGGGTAAGGTCTGTCAACAGCTGGCCACAAGATAATATTCATTTCTGATGACTGTCATGAACCAGGAAATCAAAAATGTTTATTATGTAGCAGTAGATACTGCAGTTTTACCTGAATTCCTGACCATTGAACCACTGCTGTTGAGTTTTCAACTGCCTGACTTCTTGACTAAAACCAGTTCCAGCAGTCTGTTTCATTGGTATGAGCTTATTTTAACTTTAGATTCTGCAGAGTGATTCAGAGTATGTGTTGGTATGACTTGCTAAAAGGGAAATTTAATCCCAGATGGGAGCTGACAGTGCTGTTAAAATTCAGGCGCATATTATTTGTACACCTAGCTGATTATAATTCTGTTCTTTGGCCCCATGAAAAGGAAAAGAAAATAAATGATAGTTGTATTTTGGCTGTTATCAACTCTGGAGCCTAAATTAGAAGCATACATAAACTAAAGGCTATTGAACTGTTTTAAATATGCTTCTTATTGATAGGCCTTTGCCCATACATGATGTCCAGGGAGAACTAACTACTCTCAAAAGCAGTGGGAAGGGGCCTCAGGTAGCAGCATGTTAGCCAAGAGGTAATCCACCAGAGGATGATCAGGAGATGAAGAGGGAGGCCAGTGTATAACCACCTTAAGGAAAAAAATAATCAAAATCTACTTACCTGCCACTTCCTCCTGACTCCAAGACCAGAAAACGTCAAGACACTCCTAGGCGGTGGGAGACCCTTTCCTACCTCTGCAGTCTTAACAGCAGGTCAGTTGTGTGCCTTAGAGTTAAAGGCTGATGCCCAAAGGAGTTCAGCATTTCCATGGGGTGTTTTGGATGGAACTACAAAGTAATAGCAGTGGGTGAGTGAGGTGATGTGGATAAGGGCTTCAGTTTAGTGAACAGAAACAGGGGAGGGTGTTTTGGATAAAGCAGATATGTGGAGGAATTCCGTTTATGTTTTTCTCACTAAATCTTGTTATATTAGGTCTTGCTGAGGAGCAGAATAGCACTGTTTAAAACATCATACAGCACAGTTTTCATGAGCAGGAAACCACAAATCATTGTATCAAATCAACTCTAACCAAAGTTAACAAAAAGGCCAACTCATGATCCTTTAAGCAGATAACGTCTTAGAACCTCAGCAGATGTATTTGAGGCACGATAAAAATTTAGCAGTGATTCACTCTATTCCAGCCTGACCTAAATCAGCATCCTGCTCTTCTATGAAAATACAGATTTAAATTAAAGCATCCTGCCTGTATAACTGTTTTCTCCTTAGTAACAGTGTAACACAGTAGCCTAGTGACTAAACAATCCTCTATCGAGTTTATTTTATATCCTCCTCCATCACCACCTCCTCCTGCTTACTTGTGAAGAAAACTTTGTCAATTTGCATACTGAAAGCAAAAGTTCTTAGTTGCACCAAAAATTATTTTTGTGGAATATTAAATTCTACCTTCATTGTAATATTTGCATACACATCCTTCCCATGTGTACTACACCGAATTCTGACTTACTTGTTAACTATTGTCTGAAATAAGAGCCTCAATTTCTTTTGATAGAATTTGGGCAATTGCTACAAAAGGTGGCATTTTCAATTCTGTACATCTGAATGAGGACAAGTACATAATCTTATTTTATGTTCTCGTTTCTCTTGATTTTTACTGAGTCAGAAAGATTTTTATCTACATGGAAAACCAACCAAGTTAAAGTTAGATCCTTGATTCTTTTCTCTGTATTTAAGTGCTTGCTTTCTTTCCCAGTAAATAATTCCACTTATTTGTAGGCTTGAGAGTCCATAGACATCTGAAGTGTATTACCCAGCTTTGCTTCTGTCTCCTGCCTTTTTTCTCCTACACTATTCGGCACTGCAGCAGCTGGACACTGAACTGAGGTTTGTCCAAATGTCTGGGCTACTTTCCAAGTAGGTTCTTTGAACAGATGTTCCCACTGAATTTTATCAAGGGCTGGTTTCCTTGTGCCTAGAACCTGCCATATGCTCACAGAATAATGCACCTTGTTTCTGCTGGAACTGCCTTTTATACTGAGATTCAGCTATAGTCATGAATTAAAAGTTCAAAGTTCAGATCACTCTTTAGTTAGCCTAATTTCTTTTTATTAGCCAAGCGCAATAAGTAAATTCCCTATATTGCACATTTTCCCACATCTCTCCATGATCATATTTTTTTAGTGCAGGGGAAATAATCTCTTTCCTTTTCATGAGGACAGTTTCAGCCTCACTTTCTAGTCCCTAGGCTGCCTAAGTACTGAATCAAGATATTGTATTCTTCTTTCCAATGAACATGCTAAGAATTTAGGATATTAAGATTAAAATGGGAATATTGAGGTTTAGTGACAGTGTGTACAGCTGAAGATTCAGAAAACCTGTTACAGCTGAACAAAAATTACATTGCCTGTCATATATGTATGTAGTTTTAGGACACCTGATACATGAAATGACTTGAATTCCAGTGATGGAGAGGACATTTTCTTTGCCTTGGCCAGACGTAAAAGTTACAGGAAACTTATCTGAAGATCAAAGTTTCATTTCCTTCCAAAGAACAGAAATATGAAGTCCCAGCACTAGGAATCCAATATTTTGGGGACATTGCCCGAAGGTCAATCTACGTATCTGAGTGCAGAAATATGTGTCCACTGTGACTGAGCTCTGAGATGGATTGCCACAGCAGAGCAGTGTTAAACCAGAGCTAATAAGTATCACTAAGAGGAGAGTTTTCTGAGTTTACACTGAACAATATGCTAGTGCCATTATGCAGTTCTAGACTAGTGCACAAAAATGGCATGTGTGCAGCTGTCTACACCCAGCCATGAAGCTGTACTCTGAAAAAAATAGGTTTCCCAGCAAAACTCCACTCTTTTCCCCCTGTGCTGGCTTTGATTGGGAAAATTTTCTTCACAGTAGCTAGTATGAGGGTATGTTTTGGCAGAAACATGGAGCACATCCATGCTCCATTAAAACAACAAATCCTGTCACTCATTTATTACTTACAACATACATGAAGAATATTTTATTTTTCTTGAGTTTTCTGTGTGCAATGCAAGTTGCTCTCTACCATATTTGTTTTTGAAGAAGTCATTTCTTTACAAACACAAACTAACAGGACCCATCATGTTTGCTGGAGCAGTACACTGACTATTCAGGGACACAGATTTTCATTCTTATAGAAGCAATCAATCATTAACATGAGTTCTGACTTAGTAAAGAAACCAAATGAAAACACTGATGTTCTACGTATTTCATCAATACTTACTAAAAAGAGTGACAGCAAGGATCTTCATCCTCATTAAGCCACTTTTTGTCTTTACACATTTGCATATTCTAAATTTAGATGCTATTAACTGCTATCAAGTACTGCTGCACTATGATGTGTGAAATTCAGAATTTGTTGAATTTACAAGGAATGGCCTGGATTTTCTGCATATGTTCCATGTCCCTGAGCCAACAGAATTAATTTTATAGTATAAGATACTCTACTTTTAGACAATGAATGTGGCATCCAGCCATAAAATGGTTATGATTGTATGTCTTTTCTCTCTTCTTTATTCCAAAGATGTTCCCTTTTTTTTTTTTATGAGGAATTGCCTCATACTTCATAGTTTATAAATTACTAGATTTATAGAAGGTGGCGCTAGAGTGATTATTGCAATAACAGCAATTTGTAACTATTTTCTAGTGTTGTAACAGTACAACCTACATTACTCTCCCCATTTTTAGACCAGAAAATATAGGAGGATCGTTTAATTATATTCTTTGTAGTGTATTCCAGCCTTTATTCACATAAATTGCCCCATTGAACAGAATGGTCAGTTTCATAATTTAATTTGAATAGAATTATCTGTGTGTTTAAGTACTACTGATGAGGATTTTTCTTGAAGATGGACACTTTCTCGAATCCAAATATAAAGAAGGCTGTTATAGTGACTATGGTGAAAACAGTAAACTAAAAGAATTTCATTTAACTATTAAACAATGGCTAGCTGTATAATTTTTTCCCCTCTGAAGCATTGCTCCTAGGGTAAAGAAAGGATCAATAGTTAGAATTAATGTGAAGAATTAAAAAAATCCATGAGGAAACTTACAGGCCTGAGGTCTATATTGGTTCATCAGAACTACTGAGTTACATTCCCTGATACAGCACAAAAGTTATGTAGTCAAGATTTTGAGTAAAACTTCTGAAATCTTAGGAAGAAATATTGGAAAAGAGAATTGCATTTCCTACTGTGTTATGAATAAAATAAGCTGGCTTGATCTTATTTATTTTTTAAAACAATATCTGAACTGGAAGTAAATTTTGTCAGCCCTATAATATTCATGTTTTTTTCTGTTTTTTACCGACCTGTACAAAACAGTCAGGAACTTATAAACTTCTATAATACTGATGGAACTTTCCTTCCATTACTTCAACTAATATCTAATTTCTCTGAATGTCTGTATTTAGTCATTGAATGTTGAAAAGACAGATTAATTCAATCAGCTGAGATACAATGCAATCTAAATACGTCTAATTCTGCCAACATCTTTCATCCAGTGCTTACATCTTTAAGGCCTATTTGGGAGGGTACACAAAATTCCCCAAACGGGTTAAACTCTCACTGCCTTTTATTCCTTTTTTTTTAACTTCAATCTCTATTTTTTCTTAACAAGCTGATGTAAAAAAAAATAATATTTAAAATAGATGGTGGGAGACATTTCCAATTTGAAGTGGAACCTTCATTATATATGAGAAAAACCCCAACATTTTCTGTTGATGCAATTTACCAAAAGCAAATGAACATAGAATGAATACCCATAAGTGGCTTTAGTTGCAGCTTTGCAAAAGAAATATGATTCAACAATTCCTAAAAGTAATTTAAACAAAAACATTAGTATATTGAATTTATGTTAAAATAGTGGTCCAATCTTATATTGTTTATCAATGTTATTCATTAGCCATTAATACTCTAGATAATCTGATTAACAATTATGGTTTAGCTCTCTCTAATTTTAAAATTTAAGTCAATGATGTTTCTTTTGCCTCTATCTAGCAAATCTGAATATTGAGATCCTTTCCTCAACATTACTTTATCCCTTTATTTTTCCCATTAAAACTTATGTCCCTTCATGTAATAGTCTACAGGTATTTTCTCTGAGTAGAATATTTATGGTAGCAATATTCTTCTGGGATGAAGATTAAACTGATCAACTGATAAAAATCAGTTGAGATTAGCTCAATTGCAATGCGATGAGATAGTGGGCAGTGATTGGCCTTCGAGCTGCCCAAGCACAAGGTTCTGGCCAAGCAACAAGACCTCTGAACTGTGAGTACCTACTGTCAGATACACACATTTCAAAGTCTTGACACCAATAAACCAATCCTCACTGTCAGTCTCTTTCAGTCAAGGGTGACTGGGTTCAAGACTATAGTTCAACTAAACAACTTTGTAAATATAACAATAGAATTTGGAGCTGAATATTTTTTTCTCAATTTAAAGACTTCAGATTCAAGATGTGCACTCAGTTTTTGAGTGCATTTTGAGATTTTCATAAAATGTAAAGCCAAAAAGACATGTTAGATCATTTATTCTTGCATATGTAATACAGGCCACTGAGTTTCACCCAGATGACCTATATAAATATTTAATTTATTTATTCCAATATCTTCAAATTGAAACCTTAGCAGAAAAAAATATTTAAAAGATATTATATGAATATCTTTTTACATCTTTTACTTAATTTGAGCAACATACTCCGTTGGCAAAATATTAAGAAATTCTAAAATACTTTGCATTGAATATATATTTTCATATTTAAATATAGTTTTAGAAAAAGGGAGAGGTAGGAAAATGAAGCAAATGAAGGTATAAAATACATGTTGAAGAAAAGAGTCCAGGTTGGACGCATGGAGAAAGAAATGGAAATAGAATTATCTCTCTTCCTTAGAGAAAATATCTTGATACACAGTTCTATTCATAGCACCCTCATACACAATTTTTATTGATTAATTTGTACAGCAGAATGATAGACACTTCTCCCACACACACATTTTTTGTCAGTAACAATGATTGTCTGTGAATATCAAATCATATACAGCAGGATGTGATTATGACTTGCCAGGTTTGATTTGTGGAACACATCACATTTGCATACCCTAAATAATACCTTGAGATGTAAATAAAGGAGGAAGAAAAAAAAAAAAAAAAAAAAAAAAAAGTCTTGTTTAGGTATTCATAAGAGTTCTTTTAATAAGTGAAAGACAAGTCTCTATTTGTTGGCTCTTCCAGTCATTTGGTCTTCATTTCACGTTTTAATGTTCAAAAGTGTTACATATCTATGCCTACCAGATAATCTTACACAGTCCTATCCAGAGAAAAGTAAATGGTCGCAGGACAGCCTCTTTTCTAGTTGAAGATAACTTGCCTTTTGGCCTCAAAATCCTAGAAAGACCAGCAGTTTCTGTTCTGGCAAAAAAGGACTGCATCCTCATCAATAACTGCTCACAGTGTTAGTAGGTGCACATGGAGTGCAAGCTGACTACGAGAAGGGTAGGATGGGGACAGAAAGAGTGTAGACAGAGTAGATATGGGTGTATGACCAGAATTTAAGTGCTGTGTTTTAAAGTGTTATCCTGGTGCATGGATAAGATTCAGCCCTAGCTGAAAAAAGACATGCCAGGGCTTCCTGAATATCAGAAGATATTTTAGTCACAGTACTTGCGCTTCCTCTTTTCAGGGATGGATTATTTTTCTTTGGGGAGGAATGCTTTCTATTTTTTGTTGTGCTTATTCCTTTCTTCTTTTCAGTTAAATATCTGCTATGAGTGGGTGGCTGTCAGTGAGTGTGGGAGAGCACTTGGTTACATCAGGAATTGTGCTTGTTTCATGACTGAGAGGAGTGAAGTAAAAACTCCCACCGACACAGATTTTTCAGCCTATTTAAATAGACTTACCAATACCAATAAGAAGATAATAATCTGGACACCTACAGAATGAGGGCCTACTCATGCCTTTCACATCTACCCACATCCATATCTGCATAGAGAAAGAAGGAGTCATCCACCTCTGCTGCTACAACTCTCCCACTTCTTAAATTTCAGACATCCTCCATCCAAAGGCCAGGTTGAAAGAAAAATCTTTTGGTAATAGTGTCATTTGGGAATTGTTATCATCACCCACTATTTTCAGAGTAATTTGGCAGGAGAAAATTATACTTTCTCAAAGTTGACCTATGCTCATTGAAGGCTGTATGAACAAGGACCGTCTTGACTGCAAGGCAATTCTTATGACAAGGACTCTGGCAAAGCTGAACATCTTTTGTGAGCCTCTATAAATAAATTTGAGGCCTGAATCCTTGGTCAGTTTTAAAAGAAAGGGGCAAATTGTGCCCTTCAGGAAAACAAGGGGGAAATGGAACATGTCCAACTCCCTTTTCCTATGAAATTTTTCTTAGAAAAAAATACTTGGAACTTTAAAAGACAATGTGAACATGAACCTTTGGCATCATGTTTAGTGGCTAATTCTGTGGGTTTTGTGTATTTTCTGTGACACAGTGAATATATCTTCCACTTCTATGCATCCAAAATTTTCATTGTGTTTAATGATGCCAAAACAGCTGTATCATGAAGAGAGAAAAACCTTTAATATCATTGTTATGATGCCATTAAGATATGAGAGAATGGTGGAAAAATGACAGTTGAGGTCCTTAGAGATGGCATTCAGTTGCCATTATAATATATCATAACTAGTATCTCTCTCAAAATGATGGATCTTGTGAGATCCTATTAGGAGTTTTTCTGGGTGCAAAACAAACTTTTATATCGCTTTTTTCTTAGTCTAAGTACCACAAAGCAGTTTACAGCCAAGTCATTACAGCTGTGGAATGCTGTCAGTTGTGTTTTTTACTGCACTTTGAAAGCATCAATGCAAGTGCCAAGGACAGAGAGGGAATCTTGATGTGATATGTTGTGTAAGGGATGGCATATCAAAGGGAACAGAAATATGTGCCAAGTTACAAGTATGTGAATAAGCGTATCGTCCAACACTTTGACAACTGTGTATTACAATGACAAACATTTAATTTTAATTCTACTGATGAATTATACCATCTAGGACTGATATCACACTAATTTTAATGGTTTCCTTTAGATAAACTGGAATTCCTTGTCAAAGGGTTTGTGACATTAAAAGTTCACATGCTCTCAAGTGGACACTAGTCATGTTCATTGAACAGAAATGTTTGGAGGATTCTTAGATCCATAGAAACTACAGGTCATTCAGGGACTTCCTAAGCCTCTAATAACAATAGCCTCTGGGATATTACTCATACTAACTAGTTTACAAAACTTTTATTCTGCCATTCCCTTAAGCATCTGCTTTTGTTCATTGTTGAATGCTATTGAGCTAGGTGAACCTTCGGTTTGTCCTAGCACAACTATGCCTTTTGTGTCTCATCTAATGTGAAATGCTGCAACATTACCAGAGCAATACTAGTTTTAAGAAACTAGCTCCATACTACAAAGCAGCTGAATAACAATTTCCTCATGTATTGCGGTTACCATGCTGCCTAGGATCAATCACATGGATAGCACCTACTAACACTTTCTATGTTATATTCTCTACTAAGACGAAAAAAGTCAAACCTCTTCACAAAGAGTTTACATAGGGGAAAACACAATTGCACCTAAAGAATGAAGGCATATTAAAAAATAAAAGCAACAGCAGAAAGCCCAATACACAATGGTTTTAGTGGTACTCTAAAGACTCTTTTTTAGCCATAAGAGAAACAAGAAATATTTTGGATCTCCATAATATGTTAGTTGGCAGATGTTTATGGGGAGCACATCCTCATGTGAGGCTGCATGGAAGGAAGCATGAAAGTTCTTTCAGAATTCACTAACTGAGAGATGAAGTCTGACATAATTGATTAGTCAAATGTGAAAGTCAACATTTCAGCAATTAATATCTAACATGCAGAGATCTGATCAGTCACACATACCCATTACAGTGAAAATGAATACTTGTTCTTGATATAAAAGAGAAGGGTAGCCCAGTAGAGAGGTACAATTAATGTGATATTGTACTGTATAATGGAATATATTCCATTTCAAAATCTGAGGCCAATCAAATCCTGCTTAGCCCTAACCATACAGAATTGTATGTATGCTTTAAAACTTTGTCTTTTAAAATAACTTAGCACAAAAACGTAATAGTGTATGAACTGAAATTCATTTGTTTTGCAAACTGGCTAAAGCAAACTTAAATTGATCCATGAGCATTTCCAAGAAATTATCTTTTTTGTTCTCTACCTTCATTAAATTAATGAGAAGTCCAATTTCAGTAAGTTCACTGAACATGCAGTAGCTCAGAGATTCAGCTGCAGTCCCTGCCTCTGTAGGCAGATAAATTACTGGTACAACACCATGAAAACTTAACTTATAATTGTCAATATAATTTTCAATACTTTTGAATTTAGCTTATCTTTTTAAATAATTATTTTATTGCCTTTCTTCCTTGTCAATTGATATTTTACACTTTTATTATAGTATTCTACCTCTGCTGTGTTACTACTCTCCACCTTCACAATCCCTTGATGTCATTTTCTACTCACATTTTTGCTTTCATGTCAGGACCTTGCATTGTATCTTCCAAACTTTTTTGAGCAGAAGAGTATGAAAATACGAAAAAAAGTTCTGGTTGCTATTTTCTGTGCTTTTTTTTAATTAGTTTTATAATAGGCTTTGTGACTTTCCTTTGTTTATTTTGCTGCCAGATGTTTTGATGCATTTCACAACAAATATCCATTTCACTCATTTCTTTTTTCATACACACTGCGTTTTACATAACGAGCTCTCAGGCCTGATCATTATACCAGTTAATGAATTGTTATGTAAAGTTCTTACAAAATTCACTTATGAAAGAACTATGGTCTTTATGAATTACTTTATTGCTAATCAACAGTCCTGATCTTGCAATACAAGAGATTAATTAATCTAATTGTCCATCAAATGTGAAAGGTAAGGGGTTTAACAGGAACGAAGACTGTAATTACCTTCCTACAGTGACTCTACTTCAGTCTATGAGTAGTCCCCTTTGAAAGCATTTAATGTGACTCAATTAATCTATTTTTAATAATCTAAAAGTTGGATATCTAGTCTAAATTTTGGATCCTTCTACATAGTAAGCAAATAAAGATATTTTTTTCCAAAGACATATTTATCCACACTATCTCTGTAGGTGTCTGACTCTATGGAAGATTGAAGGAACTTAGACAACTGATCAAACTAAGTACATAAATTTAGATGGCCACAACTTAAATGAGAACAATTCTGCCCATGGTTTAGTTTATTAAAAAGTGATCTTTACTTATTTAAATTAAATTAAATTCAGGGCTTATTATTTAGTTAGTTGTTCAATGGACTACTAATTCTGAATTTTGCAGACGTGATTACACAGTCACTCAAAATGCAGTAGTTTTTCTTTCTCACCTTCAAAAAATATCAGAGCAGTAAAACTAATGAAGGGGACTTTGCATACACAAAATTCTAGTAAGGAGAATACACCAATGTATCTTCTAAAAGAATGTTGTTGAGTTTAGAAACATTTTGAGGTATTTCTCACATTACAAATGGCTCCTTAAAAACATACATAGTTCATTGTGTGGGGTTCACTGAACCACAGATTAAACTCTCTATATCTCTAAGGGTATTTACAGAAATGAAAATGAAGAAAAGTAAGCTTATGTGTTCTCTTGGCTTTGCTTTCTATACTAAAAAGAAATAACATATATATAATTAAGGTAATTTGTAATGTTTTAGTACATGCTGTTTGATTTTACAAAATAGATTTAAAAGTTCATCAGCTGAAATATGCACTGTAACTAAAGAAAACTATGTAACCACCTGTGTGTCCTATTTTGTGGTTCAGGGTTTAAGATACAGGCAGTGTAACCCACTGGTTTTGTTCTCTCCAAATTTTTTCCAAATTAATTTTAATAAGGAGCAATTATCTGCAAACCAGGCAAAATATAACACTAGGACTAGCAGTAGTTGTGCAATGTGGCATTGAATAGACACATGATATATTGAAAACTGAGCTTGTATTCACTTTGTGGAGGGGAAAATTTGTATTCACACCAAACACTTACTTCAAAATTGTGTTCCAGAGCTGATTCTGAACATTTACCAGGGCACATTCATCTTAATTTATCCTGGTTTTAGCTGCAGTGACTTCAAACTATCTACATCAGAGTTTAATCTAGCCCATTACTCTAAATAAATGTTTCATTCTGGGTTGTATCATAGAATGATTCCAAGTAGAAATGAAATTTTTAATCCACTCTGGCTTTTCTTCTTTGCTTTTTGAATCCATTCAGATTTTCTGGGAGATTTATTGTATTAAGGCATGTAACAGTCATTACTTCCAACATACAGTATGCAACTTTAATTTGGCTATACACATTCAACATATACCAGTGTTGAATACAGCTCCAAGTGGGAAGTTGGGGTTCAAATCGAAGGTCCACTAAATATTTACTTATGTATGTTTAGTAAAATAGCCGCCACAGAATTGCTTGATAAAGGGCTAGTAGAGCACTTTCCCTCACCTGAGTGCGTATTACTCAGAAGTAGGTTTGCTGCTTGTTTCCCATCTGCTTTTTGCATAGGCTGCATTTCGCAGGATCCAACCATGTTCATGGGACAAAGAGAGGAGCCTAGGTTTGAGAAGCCTTCTGCCTGGGTAAGTAACTGGGTGTCTCAGCATCTGTGGTATGACATGAAGAGATATTGGGTATACTGGCCATGGGGAAGTCATTTAGAGGACAACCATAGTGCCTAACAGTGACAATGAGAGACACATTAGCAGCTCTGAAGATACAGGTCAAGTGTTTCACTTCTGCAATCAGAACTGTTGTTTACTAAGACACAGCTTTCCTATATCGTTTTCTTGTTACTGATCTAAGTTGCTTTCTTGATCCTTTTCAAACAGTGGAGAAAAACCTGATCTGGAATGGCACTTAGAAATACCACTAAGAGGACTGAAAACATGTGGGATACCTTATTATTTTGACTACTGTGACATAGGAATATATATAACATACAGTCACTTTTTAGTCTTGCTACACATCACCCGTGGGCAGGGTGTCAGTCAGCTCAATTGGGTTTTGCTAATTTGGAGGGAGACTTGAGCAAGTATGAACATAATTGACATATGCGATTTCATCTTATAAATATGTATTATTTTGTCTCTTATGCATTTATTTCTCTGAGAAGGCAGATAAGTCAAAGATTCAGATACAAAAATTTAGAACTGTTGGAAGACTGTTATAGGAGGAATAACAACAAGACAGAAAGTATCACTCAAACCAGACAATCTGAAAACTCAGGTGATGCCATCTCTGACACTGGTACAGGAAAGCAAGTGGTTTATGTACTACATGAAAAGAACTTTGGAGAGGTCAGAAAGCAGTAAATTTGTTCATTATTGTGAAAAAAACCCAACCAAAACTGTCAGTGACATACATAAAAAACTAACACCATACCCAAGCATTAACACTAAATGGAGATTTAAAGTGTCTTGTTAAGGAATACTTAATTGCCTCAGTATAACACATCTGGTTAATCAGAAAATAGGCAGATTCAGCAAAACAGAAGTCCACCTGAATGTTGTGCATACACCCCGGGTACCACCTAAACCACGGAGCTGAAGTAGGATCCACAGATTTCACACACCTGGCATTCAGCTGGAATAACTAAGCTCACTTTGGCCTTTTATCAGCAACTCTACACTGTAGTATAAAGGTACAGAGGGACATTCACAGCTTTTTGCAATACAATGAAATTCACACTTATAGCAGGTAATAACCATTCCTGATATACAATGCATTCCCAAATCTGTAATTTTCCCATAGAAAATATTATCCCAGGGTTTTAAAATGAGCTACAGCATGTGTGTACAGTACACACTAGAGTTTACATTATAATGCACCTAGGGGCACATTCTGCTTCTGATGATGCATGTAATTACTATACCATAATGATAATGTGAGTTACATGGTTATTTTAAGCCAAGTCCTTCTTCTACTGACATTAGTAGGTGCTTAATCATACCCTCAGTAGAAAAAAGTGTGCTTAAAATGAAGAAGAGTGATTTAAAAATCAAGCTTCAGATAACATTCTATTAACACCAAACCACAAATATTGTTAGTACAATTTACTGAGCTGATTCACATTATCATCATCCTTCTGCAATTCTGTATGCTCCTCCTATGCTGTCAGCGAAAAATATCACCATCAAATATTACAGTCATAGAGGTACATGCCATAAAGTTTACATATGTAAGTTTGATTTGATTATGCTATACAAAATGTTTAGGTTTTGGGTTTAAAAAATAATTCTGATGAATATACATATTAGATATATATAGAAACATTAAAATTAAAAAAAAAAAAATCAAGAGAAAACAATCATATAAGAGAAAGAGATTACTACCACTGCTAGGTTACAACTGTTTGGTTTTGCTCATACTTGGAGACTGTGAGAAAAAAATTGCTGAAAAATAATGCTTTTCTATTTATTTCACAAATGGATTTGGAAAAATAAAATATCTTTCTTAGTATTCCTAAATTTCATGCATGTAACTCAAGTTCAAGTTGGGGCCAGACAGCTAAATAGCCAGTAATATTCTCACCTACTGCTCACCCAGTCTGAATAGAAAAAATGTGATTTAAGAAATCATTGTCATAAATAAATCAATACCAACAACACTGAATTCATAAAAGATTGTGGTAGATGGACATTGGTTGGCTGCCAAGTACTCACCAAGCTGCTCTCTATCTTGCCCTCCTCAACAGGATAGGGGGAGAAAATACAATGGAAAAGTCATGGGTCAAAATAAGGGCAGGGACATCACTGACCAATTACCATCATGGGCAAAACTGATTTGACATGAGGAAATTAATTTCATGTATTCCCAACTAAAAACAGAGGAAGATAGTGAGAAATCAAAACAAAAATAAAACCATAGTCTCCTTACCCTGGCTTCTTCAAGGCTCATCTTCACTCCTGACTCTTCTACCTCCTTCCCCTGAGTGCCACAGGGGAATGAGGAATGGAGGTTGCAGCCAGTTCATAACACTTCATCTCTGATGCTCCTTCCTCCTTACATTCCCCTGCTCCAGTGTGGGGTCCCTCCCACCATATACAGTCGTTCCCAAACTTCTCCAACATCTGTCCTTCCCATGGGCTGCAGTTCTTCAGGAATGGTCTGCTCCAGCATGGATCTCCTGTAAACCAGAGTTCCTGCTAGAAAACCTGCTCCAGCATGGGCTTCCCATGGGGTCACAGCCATCTTCAGACATCCCCCTACTCCAGCATGGAGTCCTCCCCAGGCTGCAGGTGGGTCTCTGCTCCCCCATGACCCTCCATGGCTGCAGGGTACAGCTGGCCTCACCATGGTCTGCACCACAGGCTGCCAGGGAATCTCGGCTCCAGCACCTAGAGCACCTCCTCCCCCTCCTTCTCCACTGACCTGGGTGTCTGCAGAGTTGTTCCCCTCACATATTCTCACTCCTCTCTCACAGCAACTGAAGAGCATTTTTCAGCCTTTCTTAAATACATCATCACAGAGGTGTCACCAGTGTTCGTGCTGGACTCAGTTTTGTGCAGCAGTGGGTCCATTTTGGAGGTGACTCTAGAACTGGGAAACAGCTATAGAAAACAGAAGCAGGATCCTGCTCTATTGAAATGTTTTTGTTATAAATTCATACTGATGCTTTATGGCATAAATACCACGACATTGGGATACACTGTATCTCCCTTCCATGAATCAAAGTGACTAAAGAAAAAATATTAAAATCTTGTGATCTCTAGTTTACTGTGGAGGTTCCTCTGTTCACCTTTTTTTTCATGAAACCACCAAAAAGTATTTTTTCCTCTCTTCAAAATGAAAGTTTATCATTTTTCCTAGCTTGAATTTATGCCTTATCGGCCTCTTGAGCTCTCTCAGGTCTCTAAACAGATATTATTCACATCCATCGTGATCTTTAAGAAATGGTCCTGTTTGCCTGGTGATGGTTTCTGATAAATCATTCTCCTCTGTGTCTCCCTCTAAATGTATCCTATGTACTCTAAAGAGTGATTTGATTTTGTTTTATAATGCTCCTAACACCTTCCTTATAACAACTTCTACAGCTCCTTTTAAGAAAACATGGGTTAAGGAAGGTGTCACCAGGCACGCCAATCACTTCAGTTTGTCTAGTACTTAAATGCAGAAGGCAGCACTGTATTGCTAATAAGTAACCTCTTTCCTTCTTTCACTCACAAACATACATACATAATGTTATTTCTAATAATTGCTTCATAGCCATCTGATATAAATCGGAAATGATAATAAAATAATCACAGAAATTCAGCATGTGCTTGCCCTTGGCATTTCATCTCCTCTTCACACATCATGATGCTATAATACAGCCAGCCTGAAAAGCATTCCCATTCTGATTTTTAAGTGTGACAATACATGAAGAGAACTTTAGACAGAGCACTGGACCTTTACTGACAGCCCTGAACACCCAAACAGAACAACTGACAGACGTGCATAAATGCACAACATACATAAAGAAATATTTTCCTCTTTTCTAAAAGATTGGACAAAATATTAGAAAAATACCTCTAATGCTGGACACTCGGCCTTTCATACTGGTGGAGATCATGGATCAAATAGTTACTGGACTTTGCAGAGGGTTGCAAGATGGATGAGAAAAGTATAAGAAGACTCTATGAAGCCACAAGTCTTCCACCTGGGACTAAACACACCAGAAAGGTATGACCTGTCCCTCCTCCCACCACCTTCACAAACCTGAAGCATTTAAAAGGCCTCTACAAACTTTCTTTCACTAATGTGTGTTAAACAGCTGTAGCACTCTGAAGTCATCAATGTCCATACAATATCCTTTGGAAAGATACAGATTTACAACTGACCCAGTAGAAGGAGATGACTTCAAAACAGACCTTGACCAGAGAGCTCCCTGGATGAATCGTCTTTATGTGTTGAGACATGCATCTTGACTTTTTGAAGGAACTGGAGGCAGATAACATTTTGGTATGTAGGCAAAACTGACACACAGATATGCAAACAATGCCAATTTACAGCAGTAAGTAAAAATCATACCATCTCTGATTCAAAGCAGCACAACTGATGCCTATCCGGAGGAGGCTCCACTCTGAATCATCCTGGATGGTGCCTATTCAAAGGCACTGTAGGAGCAAACCCACTTGACAGGAGGAAGATGCCATTTTTACTGTGCCAAATTCTGCTCACGCATGATAAAAGCAGAGGGAAAGCCTGTATGAGTTGGGAACGATTCAGTCAAATGTGACATTTATTCCCCACTTGTTGAAAGCTGAACCTGTGTCCTTCATAGGCTGTTGCCAGTAAACATCTGTGCCTTTTTCTTTTTCACGAATGTTGTTGCTAGTATCAGCTGCCTGCTCTATCACACGTTTTCAGTTGCACCAAAGACAGATGCTTATGTATTGCTTTGTCCTGTTGTCGAAAAGCCTATGAAGCTGTCGACCCATCTGCATGTAGAGCTCCCCCAGGCCAATGGCTTAGATGCTTTGTATGGCCAGATGAGTACATGGCTCTCTGTTTGGGTTAAGCAGGTGGAACAGCTGAAGTAGTGATCTTGGAAATCATGCTGGGAAATAGAGAAGAACAATGTAGAAAAGGGAAGAAAGAAATTTCATGCTGTTACCTGCATAAGC
This sequence comes from Rhynochetos jubatus, assembly GCA_027574665.1. NCBI lineage: Eukaryota > Metazoa > Chordata > Aves > Eurypygiformes > Rhynochetidae > Rhynochetos > Rhynochetos jubatus. The sequence continues at coordinate 20,679,490 of CM050652.1, forward strand.
TTTCTCTGTCAGCCTGCAGCAAATGTTTCAAAGTGTATTGGATTTGCATGGCAAGGTTTTGGTAGTGAGGGGACTACAGGGGTGGCTTCAGTGAGTTGCTGCTTGTAGCTGCTCCTATGTCAGAGAGAGCCAATGCCAGCCTGCTCCAAGATGGACCTGCTGCTGGCCGAGGCTGAGCCCATTAGACACGGTGGCAGCATGGATAACGTGTGAGAAGGGAAAAAAAAACCCTAAGAAGAGAAATTGCAGCAGAGAGAGATAATGAGGTATGAGAGAATAACTCTGCAGACACCCAGGTCAGTGGAGAAGTTCGTGGGGGACTTCTCCATGTGAACATGGAGAAGACTCATGGGAGGGATCCCACGCTGGGGCAGGGGAAGAGTGTGAGGAGTCCTCCCCTGAGGAGGAAGGAGCAGCAGAGACAGTGTGTGATGGACTGACCACAATCCCCATTCTCCTCCCCGCTGTGACGCTTGTGGGGAGAAGGTAGAGAAAAATGTGAGTGAAGATGAGCCCAGGAAGAAGGGAGGGGTGAGGGGAGATGTGGTTTAAGATTTGGGTTTGGTTCTTTTCTACCTGTGAATTGATCAGTAATAAATTAAATTAGTTTCCTTGAGTCAAGTCTATTTTACACATGATGGTAATTGGTGAGTGATGTCCCTGTCCTTATCTTGACCCACGAGCCTTTCATTATATTTTGTTTCACCCTGTCCAACTGAGGAGAGGAGTGATAGAGCAGCTTTGGTGGGCACCTGGCCTCCAGCCAGGGTCAACTCACCACACAGAGGCTTGCATTTCCCCTGGTACAGCCCACCCCGTCCTGCCTTTTAGGGCAGAATCAAGCTAGATCTTATCCCTCATTCCTACATCTTCTTCTACCAGGAATACAATTTCCAGGCATTTTCTAAATATTGATGCCAGTAATTCTCTTTCCATTTGAACGATAAGTACTTTGATTTTTTTTCTTTTTCATTGATTTATGTAAAAAGAAAATCTCCAGTGCCACACTGATATAAACAGTAGAAGAATTCAGCTAAACTGTACCCTACATATTGTGATTGGCTATAAATACAAGAGTGGGATGAAAGCTATTGTCACGGAGACTGCAGACATGAAAGATAGGATGAGAAGATGAAGCTTAGTAACACTGGCACCTGCTAAACTTTCCTTTTCATTCTGAATATATATTTCCTTTTACCCCCACAAAAGCATACATCAACAGAAGTGGATAAAGTGCTAATTCACTAAAATCTCCACTCTACAATTAGAAAGGGAGTATTTCATTTTATACATGACCTTTTTTGGTCTTGCCTATAACTGTACTAATTTAATATTCAGCCGTATGCTACTATTCAAATGTGCAATTTACAGCTTTCCTCCTTCTGCCAGAAGGGTCAAACACAGGCAACCCGTGTGCAAAAGTTTTAGAAGAAAATAATAAAATGTAAAGCCTCTCTCCATATAAACCTTCACTTTTAATAATGCAACTATAAATGCATGGCAGGAATGCATCAAAAGCAGTGCTTTATTACAGTCATTTTGAAGCTCAGCGCCTTTCAAAATAGCTTATTGTGACTAAGCTTTTGCTTTCCTTTTAATCAAGCAGAAAATCTTCAAGTCAGGGAAGTTTGGGGAAATTCAGCCATCAAACATGCTTAAGTTGAAAAAACTAATCACTGGGTACATATTTTGTTGCCAGGCGACACTTCAGAAAAGCAAGGCTGCAATCAAAGTTCAAATGCTATTCTGGGAAGAAGTGCTGAGAAAAGCATCAGCACCAAGGATGACCTTGCAGCATCAGAGGCACTACGTTAACACTTGACGTTCTTCTCCATCGTTACTTGGGCATAATCGTCGGAATTATTTACACTCTTTAATTAGGACTGATTATAAAGACAGATCCAAGGTTCTGTTCCTGTTGTCCAGCCAGTTGAAATAGTGGTAAAGGCAGGATGACTGTTTGGGGATAAAACCTCTAGAACATAGGTGATCAACTTCAGACAATGTACCAAATGTGGCAAGGGTAAGTCTCATGTAATTTTTCCCTCCAGCTGAAGACAGTGGATGTTTTTCATGATTTCCCTGAAATTTCCAATTTCATCCTTTCAGCAGAAAAAAAATTAATCCTCACCCAAAATAGCAATTGTTTTCTGTTGCTGTGAGACCAAAGTCACTGGCTGACCTCAACAAGATAGCCACCACAGGTCTTTAGTATCTATGGTTTTAAATTAAGCCTTCCCAAGAAAAGACGAAGTATTTCCCAATACGGTTCATACTATGTTTGACAACAAGAAAATAAGTGGCTTCTTGTCTTTCTGACAAGACAGAGACTAGAAAAATATGAGATAGCACGAAGAGCAGAATTATGAGTAAGAAACTGTGAAGAATTCGCACAACATTTTTGTTGGGGTGGAATAAAAGAATAAGGAAGATGATTGAAGGTTTTCAGGGTAGAAGGACATCACATGAAGAAGGTAACGAAGCCCTGTCGTTCAGTGTATACACTATTGCCATTGCTACTCAGTGGCCAGAAGCTTTGAATTAACTGGGCAAGGCCTGAGCACTGAGGACTGCTTGGTTTGTTATGTATGAACTTGGTTTAGCTGGCTTTCTTTTAGTTTGTTCAGCCATAACAGCAACTTTTCCAATGACCAGGAGGTTATTTCTGTCTACTGGGTTTTACATGCACTGCTCTCTCTCTCTGTTTTAATCTAATTCTTATATGCAGAACAGTAGCAAGCAGTTACTCTGGGCATGACTCCAACAATGCACATATTTATGTAGGATAGATACACTGAAGAGGAATACCAGCCTGGCCTGCGAGCAGAGGGCCCCAAAGACACAGACATAGGACACTGTGTATGGGAGAAAACACATGGCATAACCAGAAAGGGAGAACAGGATGATGCTGGAGACATAGGGCTACAAACTACTCACCAGTTTTTAGGTAAAAAAATACAGACTAGGGAACTCAGCAGACCCAGTTTTAAGGAAATAAAACCAAACCCTAAAATAACCTGTTCCCACCCTCCCTTCTTCCCAGTCTCAACTTCACTCCTAATTTCACTACCTCCTCCCCATAATCAGTGCAGGGGGATATGGAATGGGGATTGCAATCCATTCATCACACATTGTCTCTGTTCCTCCTTCCTCGCTCTCTTTCCCTGCTCCAGCATGGGGTCCACCCCATGGGAGACAGTTCTCCACAGACTTCTCCATTGTGGGGTCCTTCCCACAGGCTGAAATTCTTCTTGAACTGCTCCAGCCTGGGTTCCCCATTGGGCCACAAGTCCTGCCAGCAAACCTACTCCAGCCTGGGCTCCTCTGTCTATGGGGCCACTGGTCCTGACAGGAACGTGCCCCAGCATAGGCTTCCCATGGGTTCACAGCCTCCTTCGGGCATCCACCTGCTCTGGAATGGGGTCATCCGTGGGTCTCTGCTCTATTATTAACCTCCATGGCTGCAGGGGCACAGCCTGCCTCACAGGCTGCTGGGCAATCTCTGCTCTGGCACCCAGAGCACCTCCTCCCCATCCTTCTCCGCTGACCTTGGTGTCTGCAGAGTTTCTCTCACATATTCTCAGTCTTCTCCATCTGCTGTTGCACAGGAGTTTTTTCCCTCTTAAACATTTTATCCCATAGGTGCTACAACTGTTGCTGATGGATTCAGCTTTGGCCAGTGGTGGGTCTATCTTGTTGCCAGCTGTCATTGGCTGTATCAGACACAGGGGATGCTTCTAGCAGTTTCGCACAGAAACTACCCCTGTAACCTCCTTGCTACCAAAACCTTGCCACACAAACCCAATACACAGAGTTAGTAAAGAGAACAAAGAACTTCCTACAGTTGTAAGACACTCCATACACTGTAAATGCAGATATAACACAGAGCTGCAGACCAGTGAGGAGAGACTGAAAGACTAAAAGTGTAGCAGAAATAATAGTCCCAAGTAGACTCTAGAAAGAGGAATAAGAATTGGATGACCACCACCATTATCTTCCACCCTGCAAGGAGCCTGAGACAGACAACAGATTCTTACCCTCATCAACAGGAACTGAACCTTCAGACTGCGAAGGACAGTGGAAGGGTGAGCATAACACCAGATAGAAAGGGATAGGTGCTGGAGAGACCACATGCAATAAATTTAACTGCTATTTAGTCAGTTTATTCACCTTCCTGCTCTTCTCTCATTTTCCTTCTTCCTGCATCCTTTTTCCTTCTCACTTTTCTTTTTCTTTTTAATTTTTCTTTTTTCTTTTTCTTTTTTCTTCTTTTTTCTGCTTTCTTTTTCTGCAACAAATAGATCTGAACAGTATTTCTTTGTTTACCTGTTTAAATTTCATTTGCAGTTAGAACAATCTCTTGGCTTTTCACAGAGGTGTATTTACTTTTTGCCCATAACAAGAATTTGACTGTAAAAATAAGGATGGGTAAACCTATACTTGGAGATTTCTTGTTACGAAGTGAACCTGTCTGTTTAACCACTCCAACTTGCTATCAACATGTGTTCCCACCTTTTCTGGTCAGGAGCATCCTAACCTGGTTTTATGATCCCCCGTATACTGCCATTCCTTTTCAGTTCTTAAAATTTTCCCACATTGATTTTACCTTTTTCAAAGACTCTATCATGTGTCAGGCAGTATACATTTTCTTTAAACAGGATTACTGCTTGTGCAACCTAGGTGATCTCTAGGCTCCCATGAGCTCCTGAGGATCAAGCAAGGTTCTCTGGAGCTGTTTAAAGGTCCTGAGAAGTGTCACTGTCGTAATCCTGAGTAGTTTTAAGTCATTTGAGCATATGTCAGTATGAACTCTAGATTAAAAGTATAAATCAGCCCTCAGTAGCTTGGTATCTACCTGCTTTATGTACTTACAGATGCAGAGAAAAAAAGATCCTTATAGACTTTCATTTTCAGGAGATGGCTATTTTCTGCATTTTTCTACCTAGAAGTGATGGATAGACTATATTACAAAAACCAGTTCTTGTTAGTGCTTCTTGGAGCTGAACCATATGTCCTTCAAAGCAGATTACATTTACTGTAAATGTATTTGAATTTGTCTAGACATCTGTACCAGAGGAGTTAAAACCAAAAGGACTGGATCAAAGAAACACAAAGGGGTATTAATTGTGCTGGCTGTAAAGGTTCATTGCTAAGCACTACTACACACAGTAACTGTTTAACACTTTCTTGCCTGGATTAGCTTGCAGGACACTATCCAAGCCCATAAAAGAATAAATTCTCGTCATGATTTGGTGCACACTTTCTCTTCAGAGAACTGTAACACAGACATTTAAAATAGTAGAAGATTTTGTAAGCTGCCAGTACTGCATGGCTGACTTTTTTTCAGGTTGTATTACATTCATTCCAATGTTACTTTCAAAGACTCCACTGATGTTAATGTTCCCTGCCCCTAGATACAGATACACTACACAACCTATCAACTCACTGGAACCTATTTTGTCAAACTGCACCCTAAGGAGGCAGTGAAGTTCAATCTAATAGCTTTTGGATGATATACACTGACCCCTATTCCTCCTTGAAGAGGCCATATTTATCAATAAATCAATCAGTCATGCATTACAATGGACTATTTACACAACTTCAGAGTGCTGCTAAATAATGAGTTTTAAATTATCTCGGTTAAAACTCAGTCATATGAAATGTAACTAAATGTGCCTTAAATAATTTTACTGACAGATTTCAAGTGAGTTAGAATTCATTCCAGAAGTGAGGAAGAGTTAAAGGGAGAACTCGGATTGAGTCGCTGAGCTTATTTTGAAGGGAGATATCTTTACAGGGACTGTCCTATGATATAAATAAGAAAAAACACAATCCATTTAAATTTAAGTTATGGATGGTGACGTGACAATGAAGCCAGCACAAAACACATGAAATCACTAATAAACATGAAAAAGAACTGTAAAGGGGTATTAACAAAAAACATAAGGTCACCCTGTATCAAGAAACCTGGGAAAAACATAGTGAGTGTTCCAGTGCTCAGATGAGTAATTTCCTCCACTTATGAACATGATTGAAATTGTTTACAAGAAATACTTCTATTAAAGGAGAAAACCTCCAACAAAGTAGAGTTATTAAAGGATAACTCCAACAAACAAGGTAAAAACAGTGCCCGAAGTATAAAACTCACAACCTTTATTTCTGGGGAGAAAAACCCTCAGTCTCACAGGAGTCAGAGGCAATTTTGATTCACATATTAACATTCTTACTCTCATTAGACATCAAGGTGTGATTTAAGTGATCTGATCCATTGTTCATGTTGTTCATGCTGGCTGCCTTACAGCTGTAGCTGCTACCTGCGACTTGCTCAGCTCAAAGCACTGTGTGAGCTGCCTCTGCTGCTGCTTCTGCACCTTCTTTGGCTCTGCCTCACTCTGCATCTCATCCCATCAGCTCTGCCTCGTGCTGCTCCACGGCCCCTGAATCTCCATCAAACTCCCACAGCTTTGCTAACACTTCTGTTTCAGTTGCTAGAAAAAGTGCATGTAACTTTGCTAACAGGGAAGAGTCTCTCAGCTCACAGCAAATACTTCAGCAGTTTCTGGCATCACCATGGAAGACATTTACATAAAGTCTCTTGCTCTTCTGGTTTTGGTTTTTGTTTTTTTCTTTTCCTAGGTGCTAGCCTTTGCACCCCGATGTTGGAAATAATTGCCAAAGTTTAGAGCAAACAGTAACCCTAGAAATACTCACAGAGGTAATTAGCCAAGATTTCTGTAACTGTTACACTTATCATTTTTAAAAGATGTTGAATAAAAAACTTGCTTTCATCGATCTTCTCCAGGTTTTCCCATCAGGTCTCAACAGAACATCTCCTCCCTCAGTTGCACTCCACTCTAGGGCAGGAGGAAAGGAGGTGCTCCTGCATTAGACCTTAGTTGTCAGGCTTATAACAGAGGGATGACAAGCCAGAAAATCCACAAGAAAGTCTGGTTTTATGAGAACTGAGTGTGCCATTTTGGGACAGTTCAGGCTCGATAATAAAGCATTGCATAAAGCAAATAAAACATTGTGGTTTTACACAGGACAGAAACATACCCTACCAAGCAGGTAATGCTCTTCAGCAGTTTCTTCTCCAGCTCTTATGCATACGGTGCATGGTATAATATTTTCAATATTTTTGATTGTAGGTACTCTCTGGGCACCACCCAGACTTGTGCTAGAAGTACTGTTGCCAAGAAAGGCTGCGTGTACGCCCTGGCTTCAGACTGCGTGGGCTTAAGGGAACCAGCTGAAAGCAGAAGGCGATGATGTCTTTTTGAAGGACAACTAAGCATGAGTGACTGGCAGAAATGTCAGGAGTGGGGGAGGCAGAGTGGCAGAGCCAGGAGGAAGCCTGTGGTGACAGCTCATACTCATAGATTCCTAAGAGGAGATGAGAGTTTACCTGAAACAGGAGGCAAACAAGCAAGGAAGCCCCAAAAGCGACAGACAGCAATAAAGATGTTTTCCCAGAGATCCAGAGGATATTGTGTGGAGTATATGCAACCAAGGAAGCTGCTGAAAGTATATGGGAAAGCAAGACAGGAGGAAGGTACCTGTGTGCCGGGTGGATGGTGGAGATTTCCTCTTAAAGTCAACAGAGAATTCATGCTCTACGCAGCATGCAACGCCAGTTTCACTTGTCAAGAAACAGCATCTCTACCGGCACACTCTAATAATATTGTCTGCTTCCACTCTACTCCAACTGAAAAGTATCCTATGACAAGTTAGTCCAAACTACCTTGCATTGTTGTGAATTCAGTAGCCTTATTGGAACTGAATCTGACACAAAATCTCTTCATGTTCATTTTCATAAATTATCCAGCAGCCTTTTAATTTTTTGCAATATATTGTGCCTCCCACGTGGACTATGTAGCTTTCAAGGATACTTACTCCTAACATTAATGAATTCATTTGCAGTAGGCCATGCTCATTTAAATAGTTGGGAAACTTATTGAAAATTCTTATCATCTACTTTCTTGCCATGGTAAGTTTGTAGCATGTTGGGTTTTTTTCCCTTCTATCTTTCTGTTTGGTTATAAGGTTTGAAATCAGCTGCAAGTAACTACAGCAAATATCATTGTTGTCAGGTACTGACTCCTGCTGTGTTTTAAACGAAAGAAGAAAATACATGGAAGAGACTAAAAAGGAGAAGTAGAATAAATGATGGCAAATTAAAACAACAAAATAAAATTAGTATGAGGAACAGAGAAAAAAATAGTATGCCAAGGCATACAAAAGTCTGCCTTGTTTGTGAGCTAGTTCCATCCATAGACCTCATAACTTAAATGGCCAGTTAATACAGACAAGTAAACTGTGCTTCTACCTAGTTAGAACACTATTATGTTTTAGGTTTTGAAATTTCAGTTGAAAGTTACTGAGTAAGAATGTTTCAGGATTTCTATGGGATATGTTGCAAAAGTTTGAAATAATAAAATTTATTTGAAACAACAATTTATCTTGAAATATTATTTTGTCCAAGTTTTGTGAAAACAAAACCAAAGCTCTCTCTGATTAATAAAACTTATTTCCAGGGTGACACTAACCACTCAGCATGATGTATTGTGGAGTGCAACAAAATATTATAGGCTGGCCCTAGAAGAGCAGCTCACCACTGTCTGGGACAAGGACAAATTCAAAATTGAAGTGGGCAGATTCCAGAATTTATACAGAAACTGGAATATTTTGTAAAGCAAATTCAGAACTTCTATGACAAATTAAAAAAAAAAAAAAATCCAAAACACCACTTAAAGTTAATCTGAGTAGTCAGCTTTATTTCTACTGAATCATGCTCATTTCATATCATGGGTGATAATCACACAATGAAAATGTTTGTTAGTACTTAAGGGTAGTCATTATTTGTCTTAATTCAGGCATCTAAATGTTTGACATCTAATTCTAGGCAAGTTTTGAAGGCTCTCTTCCTATCAATGAACAAAGTTAGACAATTCCAGGGAAAAAGACAACAGAAAATACTTATGAAATCTATGGGCTTACATTTTACTGACCATAGCAGGACCATAAAATGATTAGGTGAGATATAGATTACCTAAACTTTACATCAAAATATTATGTGAACTGAAATCCACACTTAATATTTCATTAATTCAGACTTTCTTTCAGGGACAAATCCCATATATTAATACACAGAATGTAAAACAGATTTATGGAAAATCTTGCACTGTCCTTCTATCGAGCCAGTATTTTTGCAGACATTTTACCCAATTTTTCCCACAACAATGCTGCAAAGAGAGAATTTGGCTCTTATGTCTCTCTTAATATCCCAGCTGACTTTTTGTAGTGACCTCTGTAGGATCTGTTAATTTTTTTAATTATAGTTTGACTTACAGAGTGTATTTCTGTGAACCAGTAAAAGAATCCCTCCTGTAACACATACTACAAAAATGAAAACCAGTCTCAATTGTACTATAATCGTAGGCTTTTCTTGCTGGAAATCAAATATGTAGAGTAACTGGGATGTGATTCTACACTAAGAAATATGCTTTGCTTTGCACAAACTAACCCTACCAGACTGTTCTTATGTTGCACACACATAAGTGTCAAGGATCGTGTTGGTTGTATTACAAAGAGCACAGGATTACAGAATCATTTTGTGGGTGAAAAGATTTCTTTTCCTATGGGTAAGGTGGCTGCGAGTCCATTTGATTTTTCTGATTGCCCCTTGAACTTTTCTCCACTTGCTCGGGGTATTTACAAGGATCTTTTAGACAGATCTCACAAAAATATAGAAATCCAGATATCTGGAAATTAGCAGAATCTAGTATTTTCTATATTCATTTTTAACAGTGACTGAATAATTTTATTTGCTTCATTTGTCAAGCTTTGCAAAGAACTTGACACTAAAACTATTCAGTTAGTTATTCATTAAAGCGTATGCTGAGTATTTGTATTTTGAAAGATTTTACACTTTTCAGAGCAAACACCATTAAGAGGAGGATGCCATTTTTGTAACTAAGTTAAAAATAATAAAGAAAATTAAGGACATCTAGCAAACAGATGATGGGAGAGATTAATTACACTGATATTTGCGTGTACATGCCACAAGAACATGCTTTGTGAATACACACCAATTTTAGAATATTCTTGCAGATTGAGTCAGAGGATTCTCTGAAGCTATACAAGCCTATTTATGTACTGCATATAAGCGAGAGTTTGTTCATAGTAGTCTTGGGAGACTGGGAACTGATAATAGTAGCTCTCATGCTTCAAGTATAAATCCTTTCCATTGGCCTATGTTAGAAATAGAAAGTGGTGCAAGTGGTGCAAGAATTTTGAGTCAAGACTGAGAGAATGCGAAAAAATCATGTTGGCTTCTGTTTCAAAGTAGGTAATAATCCTTTTGAGTTGAGTTGTGACATGTTGTTAGCTACAATATTGACACAATAAGAGAAGGGGAAAATAAATGAAGATTTAAGTGTAAGTTGCAAAAAATTAAAGCTAAATTAAAAAAAAAAAGTGAGAAAACGCATTGGATTCTGTTTATCTAAATTAACACAATAAGAGAAGGGGAAAATAAATGAAGATTTAAGTGTAAGTTGCAAAAAATTAAAACTAAATAAAAAAAAAAAAGTGAGAAAATGCATTGTATTCTGTTTATCTACATTAAAGGTCCTAGCAACATATTATGGTTCCCCCTGTCAATGCACAAAACCAAAGATGAATTTCTAAGAGGCAAAGCACCCTTTCCAGTAAATAAATTTAAAAGAATTCTAGTAACTGGGTGGACATGTAGGTCATTGCATAAGAAAATACTGTGTACGAAGAACAAATTGGATAGTCTTGTGGATCTCCAACCATAGAGTTCTTAGAGCATTTTGAAATACATTTATAGCACAATATCAAGCTCTAGATAGACTTGTAGGCAGATATGGGTGATCTACAAAGTGTATGTACACATAGACATATGTGCACATACATGTACATAAATTTCAAGGGGTCTTAAACAGGCCATTATCATGTTTGTTTGAAGTTTAAATACCTACTTTGAAAAAGCAATATTTAAAAGCTGCTTTTAATGAAAAAAAGAATCAAAAAACAGTTGACCCACTTCTCAGCAGTGCTAATTAAGTTGATGGGATGCTCTAAGTGGCTACAGTAATTCCAGCATACAAGGCAATGCCTTCAGAGTTAGCAGAAGTATCTCACACAGCATTACACTGTACTGCAGAGACAGATGCCTAAGTGTACGCTTATAAAATGGTTTGTGTCTGATCTTAATGTCATCGTAACAGGTTCACCTTTTACGTAGAAAATGTTTCCTACCTCTTTGATGCCAAATTAAAAGAGTTATATACATAAATAATGAGAGAAAACTTCATACAGTTCTTGAGCAAAATCCCTGTCTTTGTAAGTGCTAAATGAGTAGACATTTTTTAGAGATCTTGTAGAGAAATGTTAAATGAGCAGAAAAAATGCAAGCCTTGTTTATTGATTGGGCAGTGTAAAAGGCCAGGCATGAAATTTGTAAACAGAACGTCTTTCTTGGACAGCCTAGTCTTTTCTAGGATCAGAAATTAGTCTGTTCAGACTGCCACATATCTGTCTTAAAAGACACTGTGTCAACCTGTCTCAAATTATCATTGTTGGATTTGTGATGGTTAGTATGGGTGAGAGGTAAGACTCCAAACATGATTAATTCTGGCTCCTCTGGTTAAATAAATGCTTGCCACAAAGGTGAACGGCAAATCTTATTTCTGCTAAGTATTGCAGCCCCAAAGGATCTGTGGTGTTTTGAAAGGCAGAGGCAGAGACCTGTGCCTAAATACACTGTAGCAATGCATAACTGCCCTTGCACTTTCAGTAATATTTTCCACCGCATTCAGCCAGCTGACGACATAGAAAGTGTGTAGTCTATAAATGAATGGATTTAAATAAAGCCACAGTTTGGAAATTTGCTCGAAGGTCTTGACGGGACAAACAATGTGGTTGGAGTCACATAGGTTGAAGTTATGCTAGTGTCTAGGAATATTGGCTGTTTGCTAGTTTCTTACAAAGAACAAAAATATCCATTTTTCCTGGTGATGTTTATTCACTTAAGCCAGACAGAAAGAACACTAACCTAAAGGTCATGCTTACAGCTTAAAGTAAAATGAGTTTAATCTAATACCAGTGATAAAGAGCCTTTAGACTCAGAGTAGGATGAAGTGAACAAAACAAATATTCAAATATTTCAGGGGACTTATATAAAAATGATATATACCCAGCTTTTTATCTAAATGCATTTAGCTTTAGAAAGGAAATTGTAGAAAGAGCTAATATCAAAGCATAATATTTCAAAGTGTTTTTCACTTGAAGGAGAATGATAAAAAGAAGGAGTTAAAAGACACTATGGAGTGACAGACTGTGACAATTATACATACATAGGAATGTTGTGGTCAAATAAAAGAAATTTTTCACTTGTCAGTGTAGCTGTATCTTGCTCTTTGAATTTTAGTAGTGAAAAGACTGAGCATAAAAATTTTCTCGGATCCCAATTTCCGCTGTCTTATGTCTTGAAAGTTTATTTTCAAATATATGAAACATTCTGCTTTCGCTTCCCTCCATTCTGAATGGCTCAGATTTCTATAAATATAAAAGACTTTTTTGGGGTGCATTTAGTTACTCAACGGAACAGAATATACAAGTGAGCCATTGATCTATGCTTGCATTGGGGAACAATTTTCGCTAACATCAGCATTCTCAATAATGTAATACCAGAGGATACTACATGAAAGGGTGGTCTTAAAATATTACTAGTGACGTGTGATTTCAGTGCAGATTTCCCAAAGTGCACCAGATTCTGTGTGTAAGGCATTTTAATAAGGGTTTTCAGAGGACAAATTCTGTCTTCATAGCCCTGACTTGGTGAGAATAAAACATATTGAATGCCAAAGTTTAAAGGAAAAAAAAATCCTCATTAATATCACTTCTAAATTGTAGTTTTCACAGAAGACTTCCACATGCACATGGAGGCAGGTGACACTGTCTGGCCTTGCCTATTAGACTATTGGACTGAAATAAAATGTGTTGTTTGCCCATTGGTCTTTCTTAAAGTGAAAGTCAATTGCCTCATTTCACATCACGAAGACAACCTCGTTTATGTTACTAGTTACAAGTCATTCGTGTACCACATTGCTTTCGTTGCAGAACAGAAATATCTCTAAGAGCATTTTCTCTGTAAAAGCATTGCTACAAGCTGGAATTTGTTTTCATTTTGAAGATTTAATTTTCTGTAGAAATGTTTTATTTTGAAGGGCATAGTATAACTTCAAACTATAGAGTCTGCACTGAGCTAGTACTGTCATGCTACGGATTCAAGCAGCACACAGAAGCATTAGTGGTAATAATTTTTAGATATTTATTTTCTATGTAGTATTACATCACTTCTCTGAGTATTTTAAGGTAGAAGGCTGAGGAAAGAAGAGCAGTAAATAGATTTTTATTCTGGATATTTTTTATTCCATGAAACCATGATTCTCCCAAATAATAGAGATTATTTCAAGTATTTTGCTTAGAAGACTGCGCGCCCATTGGAAAGAGGAGCATGTGTCATGAAAGAACATGGAAGACTCACTAGACAGTCAACCAACAGTTGGGAGTTCTACTTCTAGCTGCAGCTTTCTGTATATAGGCCCCTCATTATAAATACATATCTTACTAAGGAATAAATGAAAATCTTTTCTGGAAGATGTGGATGAAATTCTCACAGACAACAATTTCTATCATTCAAAGGTTAGGAAAGTACTACAATTTCTCCCTTGTTTGTCTGGGGTTTTTTCCCTCTGTTACAATTTTTGAGCAATGGGTGACAGAACTGAAATTCAATAGCTAAAACTTAGATTACACGTTAATTTTTTTTTTTTCCAAAATTATAGCCAAAATTCTACAGTGATGGCCTCAAAACATTTGCAAATGGTATTAAGACCTGCAGATGTGTATATATCCTGAGACGAAAGCAGTCCCTTCTGGAGCAATGCACTGCTCCATCCACACACACTTACTTGTATTCATTAAAACCCATAGTGAACTGCAACCATCAAATTTTTCATGCCATTTGTTAGGCATACAACCTTGATATAAACAAATGTCTAACTTTAATAAGACATGCGGTTAATAAGGCAGTCAAAGGATGTAGAGTAGGGGAACCAAAGCACTGAACTTGAGTTCTACGCAGTGAATATATCCCACCAACAGGATACTGCAGGATATTTCAAACCCTGAGTGCCTTGGGTCATTTCCTCAGCCTGATCCGTGATGTATACTTCTACCTGTTGCTGCTGGTGAATATGTGCAACTAGGTTGTTTATAGATGTTTTGTTATTTCTGTTTTCCCTAAATCTGAATGCTGCTGTTTGTTTGCTCTGCTGGACAGAACACACTCATGTTTTGTGCAGTGCCTGTTGTCCTTAGTACAAACCCACTGTCTGAGGTGCCATTGTTCACATTCTCTGTGGTCTGCAAACACTGTGTCAAGGCATAAACAGCTGACAAGCATAATATGGACCCAAAAGTGGTTACCTGAGAAACCTGTTAGAATGCTTCATTGATGCAGGGCAATCAGTTATGGACTAGCTGGGGAGCAAAGTCTGAGTGGGGAATCCAGAGGTTGTAGCACAGACAATTAATCACGTGAATGTCAACAAGAGTGAGTGTCACAGTTTTCAGAACTCTTTTAAATCACATACCTATACATTTCATCAGAAGGGCATGATACTCGAATTGTAAAAGCCAGTATTTAAAAGTTAGAGAAGTCTAAAAACAGTAGAAATAGTATAGCTCACAAATAGTAGCCTAAAGAAGAATCAGTCCCCTCTCTACATGTATTGGGCTACCCTGCATCCAAATAACTTGTAGAATGACTATAAATATATATTTGTTTTCATAACACTTCCACCTTATGTTTGATTTCCTACACTTTGTTCTGATGAACCTCAACAGAAAAAAAAAGTCAAGCTCAGTTTCCAAACTTCTGTTTGATAAATGAGTGTGTATTCTGTAATCCCAGTGAACAATTATTTCTTTTCTCAACTAGCCAAGTTGCTGAGCAGTAATTGAATGAATTTCTTTTCATGCATTTAAATAGATCTTGATGCTGATGCAATTTATGTTTATTTTCAATATTTAACCATCCAGAACTATCATACATACCACAGTGATGCTTTCAAGAGTGGCACAGCAATGTAAACCAATGTGATCTATCACTGGGAACTTTCAATCCCTTGCAGCTGTGATTTCATTTCATACTGATAAATGGCATCCTCATAATCTAATATTGGAACTGTAGTTATAGCTGTGACATTATCTGTTCTCCAGCATCCAGTGTAAGATGAAGCATGGTGAAAGAAAACAAGTTTTATATGTTATTTTACCTTATGTAATGTCTGTATTACCAGTATTGTTAAAAAAATCCAGAATGAGCTGCTAAATATTTTAATGCAAATTCAAATAAATAATGTAAATTTCAAACAAGCAAATTCTCACTTTCCTTTTTATGCAGTTTTCCACAACCAAACTGCAGCCCTTTGAGACACAACTTAATTCTCTGTCCAGCAAAGTCCCTGGCAACTTTAAAGCCTTTAGTAGAACTCCTGCTTCAAGCTATTAATTTACTTAGGAGTATTACTTAACTGTGGGAAGCAAACAATCTACTTTGTTTATTTTCTCTTCCTGTAAACAAAATATTATGACTCAAAGAACAGGCATTTCAATTACTAGGCTTTTATTAGTAGTGAGACATTGTAATTTAATATCATCTGCACAAAAGAACATCACAAGTCCAATACAGACATGAAGACTATTAATTGACTACTTCAATAGTAAATCATTGATGGAGGAATTGAGACTTCTTTATGAATGAAGATACTATACAAGAGGGACAATGTTGCCTATCAGATTTTTATGCCAAATAAGACGGTATTTAAATTATAGCAAAATAATAAATTAACATAGTAAGATATTGGCCAATCCTGAGGCTAGGAATAATCATATCCATATGTATGACCACAAATTCAGTCATAGTTCTATTTGTGCAGAAAGAGATTTACTATTCTATTATATATCATTGTTAAAGCTGAGCATCTAATGGAGTGCAGCATGAGATGGTGCTGTCCTCACTTCTGCCCCAGGAGGAGAAATTTATTCAGTGTAATCACTTGAATAAATTTGATCCTACTGGCTGAGAAATAAAGTTATTTTCCAAAAAATTACCTGGCATAGAATATTTTTTGCAAAAACAATGATAGATTAGAGCTGGATAACAGGAACAAATACAGGGTGAAACTCTCATCTGGCTTCAGGCCTTTGATGCTACACTGACTAGGACTGTGGTAGGATAGGATGGTGCTTTCAGTCTCTTCCACTGATCTTGTTTAATCCATGATGTTTACATGACCACTTGCAGCAGATACTGGAATCCATTCATGCTATGGTGTAAAGCAAGTGAGAATCCAAATTCACCTCATACTCATTATACTGAAACAAACCTACACTAAATTGAGGTGAATCTGAAGTGAACTTTGGGGAATGTTGCTGAAAACATAGACTGGTGTTGAGACAGGTATAAATTTATAAATCAGTGATTATTTAAGTACTGCACAGAAACAGGAAGATTTTCAAAAGGAAACTTTCCTTGGAGTGTCTTCTGCCCTAAAGTCTAGACCACTCGTGTGGACCCAGCTCCAAATTAAAGCTCTTTCTGTTTGATTGTACTGTGGATTTACAAAGGTCATCTTTATCCTTACTGCCAGTTATAGGATATTCTGAGGCAAAGTACTCTGAATCATGATTTATCGCATTTGAAACGTCAGAGCCCAGTGGGTGTTCAGGTCTTTGTGCACTGTAGGAGGATGTCTGCAGGAGAAATGTAGAATACATTACTTCTCCAAAACAGACTAGAGAAAAAATGGGGCAGACTTGGAGAGGTGGGGAACCATGGCTCCAAATCCTCTGAGGAAGGAATTGAACAAGCAAGTTCTCAGTGCACAGGAACGCTTTGACCTGTTAGCAAAGTCTGGACACTCTCACCACAGTAGTCCCTTTCTTCCAAAACGAAAATATTTAGCAAGTAAAGGTTGATTTAAAAATAATGTGGAACAACCTAAATAATGTTTTTTAGAGTATTTTACTTTTGTTAAATGTTATGTTATATGCAATATTCTTGATGAAACTTACCTGATAATTTTAATGTACTTTTTCCCATACAAAGGCACTATTATAGAAAGAATTATACCAGACATACTGATGTACTCTGCAACACAGAGCATAGATTTCTTCTTCTAGAGGTTACACTTAATGTGAAGTTCACTTTGCTGAAATTACTACAGTAATATTTCACCTTATTTTCAGAGGAAACAGTAGAGAGTCTCTCCTTTCAGCAACAGTTTTTCATATTCAGTGGCCAAGATACCTGCATAAATGTGTCCCAGCAATTTAACACTGGAGTGTTTAATAGTCATGGGATTTTTTACACTCAGTTAAAATGTTGACTTTAAATACAGTTTTTTAACTTTTTAAACTGTGAATACTTTTCACATTAACTAGAAAGATGGCCTATAAGGAATAGCCTCTGCCAGATTTAGTCTTTGTTTGTATAGCTCAAACTTTCCCACACAGGTTTGTAAATGCATTTAATTACTGAATGGCATGATTCCGGCTATTTCTGTTCTCCCAAATTGAGTGGTTGTTTAGTACTTTGCATCAATAGCAAATTGAACGCATCAAAATAATCTCAAATTTGATCTCAGTTCCCCAGAGATGAAACTTTAGAGGATGATGTGCAATTCTACCTTCAGCCTCACCCTTTCAGTAAGCATTAAAATTATTAAATTGTACTTTACCATATATAATATTATAAATAGTTTCCTTTTTTTCAGCTTGTGGCTCTATGTAATGAATGGCTCCCTAAGCGATGAATGAAAATGTGCTGCTTCTGCTGCACTCAGTGAAGCTGAAGGAATTAACTCCATTTGTCTGCTCATCCTAATTAAGTAATGTGCTAAAATGCTACATTCCCATTAAAGAAAATGTATTATACTGTACTTATGGCAAAAGCACTTTCAACATGGTTCTACTTAATGAATGCACATTCATTGTCTTGATGAAGATCCCTGAATTTGAACCCAAAAGATTGGCTTGGCATTCATTATGTCCTGCATTCATTAGAAGGGGGAAGCAATTATGAAACTAACAAGATTGTTTGAGGGTGGAAAATTTCCATCGTGCACAGCCTCAGGCAGAAAATGGTTGTATTTATCACAGAGAACAATGGTGCAAGTTCTAGGTAGGAACTGCAGCCCAGATAGTGATGCAATACATTTAGAGATTGTTTCTCCCAGAAACGGTGAGGGTGAGGGACAAAATCACAAGCAGTTCAGCATGAACCTCTGGGCAATTTTTGAAAGAGATTACATCTAAATAAGTTGCTTCAACAAGTTGGGATAAATTTTCAAGGGTTTTTATTCCTGTTTTATATTGCCATTTTACTTCCTTAGTCATTCATGAAAGTCTTACACACATTTCCAGTACCCTTTTCCCAGGCAAGTCAAGAGCAATACAATAAAAAGCCAGGAACATTTCAAATGCGTATTTGATTCATTCTTGTTTGACTTCTCTCAGAGATGTGAGAAGCTCAATTTCAACTCTTTATACTAAAGAGGAGTTTGAGGAAGTAAAATAGAGAGTGAGGGGAAAAGTAGAAGAGAAAGAAGGAAAGAAAAAAAAAAAGGAAAAATGCGTGTATAATGTCTCAGAGAAAAAAAGATTTGTGAAAGGTTTTAGTATGACCTTACAACAGAATAAGAAAAACGGGATTTTATTCAGCTGAATGTGTTGATAACATGAGTGCTCTCTGTGTTTAATGACTGTCATGAAAGTCTTTACAAGAATGAATTTGTGTAAATCATGCATTACTAATGAAGGTGTTACTTTAGAGAGAGGACCATGAATTTTACAGAATGTGGGTTCATATGGTTTCTGATTTTATAGAAGTTTTATATATGTGCTTATCTATGGTTGTCTACATGTGTGCTTTTGTGGTTCATTGAAATAATGGCTTTATTCACAGTATAAAATATTTAGAACACATGTAAATCTTTACTATATGACAGATTTTAAATACCCAACAAAGCAGCTATAACTTTTAGCCTGCTTGACTAAAATGTAGGAATCCTAATCAAAACATGAAAAAAACCCACAAGAAAACTAAGTAAACCCTTCCAGTTTCACTAGGAAAGCTATTGATCTTCCCTCATTACTGCATGTTTAAAGTTAAAAAGTTTTGGCCAAATTTGGCATATCACTGAACTCTACCGAGAGAATGTAATGCAGACTATCAATGGTTGCAATTAACACATACTGGATGGCTACAAATTAAGTCAAGCTGCATCTTTTTCTCATGCTGGAGCAATGCATAGTGAAGGCTTGATAACATTACACAAGGGTACAATTTAAGTCCTTCCAAGAAAAAACTTATTCCTGCAGTGACCATAATTGGCACCTCTAATTCATTTTTATGTTTTTACAGGGTGATGTAAAAGAAAAAACATGACTATGCCATCTAAAAGATCAGCTGTGGTTCTTACTGTTTGCCACTCCATTAGTTTATGAGCACCATATTAAAAGAAGCTGGTTTTCATCAGAGAGACTGGCCCAACACTAAAAAATATATCACATCCTTTCCATGGCTGTAAAGACAATGATGGGGTTTTTTGATATAGGGAAAAAAAAAAATTAAAAAAAATCTATGTTCATGATGTTCAACAAGGCCAAGTGCAAGGTCCTGCACATGGGTCAGGACAATCCACAGCATAAGTACAGTCTGGGTGGAGAATGGATTAAGATCAGCCTCGAGGAGAAGGACCTCGAGGTGTTGGATGGTGATAAGCCCAACATGAGTTGGCAGTGTGCACTGGCAGCCCAGAAAGCCAACTGTATCCTCGGCTGCATCAAAAGAAATGTGACATGATTCTCCCCCTCTACTTTACTCTCATGAGACCCCACCTGGGGTACTGTGTCCAGCTCTGGGTCCCCCACCTTAAGATGGACATGGATCTGTTGGAAAGAGTCCAGAGAAGTGCCACAAAGATGATCAGAGGGCTGGATCACCTCTCCTGTGAAGAAAGGCTGAGAGAATTGATCTTGTTCAGCCTGGAGAAGAGAAGGCTTCGGGGAGACCTTATAGCAGCCTCCCAGTACCTGAAGGGGCCTACAAGAGAGACTGGGGGGGGGTGGGGGGGGGGGTGGGGGGGGGCTTTCTGCAAGGGCCTGTAGTGACAGGACAAGGGCTAATGGCTTTAAACTGAAAGAGAGTAAATTCAGATTAGATATAAGGAAGAAATTATTCACAGAGAGGGTGAGGCACAGGCACAGGTTGCCCAGAGAAGTTGTGGATGCCACATCCCTGGAAATGTTTAAGGCCAGGCTGGATGAGGCTTTGAGCAACATGACCTAGTGGAGGGTGTCCCTGCCCATGGAATAACTTGAGAATAACTGACATGTTAGTACATTAAAAGATGTTTGAGAATAACAGAATATATACTGCATTTTCCCTTTACAGAGGTGAAATCTAAAATATTTAAATAAACTTCAAGAGGCATTACGATTGCGGTGTGCTGTAGTTGAAGTGACAGCTAATGCAGTTCTTGAACTCCAGCAACTCCAGCAACACAGATAGGAAAAGCTGAGTATGTGTTATGTCCAAATCAGACTAGTGCAACATGCCTTACCCCAGTATCAGACTGTGATATTTGACTGAGGTTATTAACACAGTAATTATCTACATGTGTTTATAAGACTACTGTGAAATATGTGAGACAAAGATATTAATATTACCCAAAGTTCAAAACACGGTTCATATTAAAACATTATTTGCACATATCAAAGCATGAGTATTACAGAACATGCTGGTATTTTTTCAAACTGCCATTCACTTCTTTGAAAGAAAATGCGTAAGGTAATGCCAAATTGCCTTTTGCTGATGGAGAAAAAGAGTAATAGACCATGGTATTATTACTTCAGCCGAATGTTTGAGGCTCAAAATTGCATGTCTCGGCAAAGAATTGTAACATTTAGTGCTTTCCAGGACTTCTTGCAATATTCTTATTTAAAATCCAGAGGAGGCAGTTTTACATTGATTTGGCTTAAAGGAAACTTTATTCTAATTCACTTTTAAAACAAATTTGAAAATAACTTTAAGCTATCTTTTCTCTTTAATTGAACAGTTCATTCTGCAAATAAATGAAATATGTGTTTAGACCAATACACTACACTGGACACTGTTTAAATAGTGATTCTTGCTACTTATTGCAAAAACACTGATTCTCAGTTAATGTCTGTTCGGTCCCATTCAATATAGCATGTTTTAACATTTGTAAACCTTGTAGCTTTTTTAAAGAAGTTTGTCTTAAGAACTTTTGTGTTGTCTTTCAAAAACAGAATTCCAACAAACAAACCCTAATACAATTTTATTTAAATTTCTCATTATATTCTGACAACCTGAGACAGGAAGAAGAGACCTTTCTGCCATTCTAGAGGCAAATTCATTCTTCCTAGATGTATCCTGAGCCATGATCAGGCCCATCAGTTCAGACCACTTGACACAAACTCCTCACTAAAGCATCAACCACTGCAGCGGAGGGGAGATTTTTCTCCAGTGTGGCTCAGAAAATGGAATCAACCCCTGGAAATTTTTTTAATCTGTTTACAGAGGAGGAATCTTGAAAGGTCTGGCCAATGCAAATGCCCTTTTTTCCTTCAGTGGGGGTATTTCTGCAAGGCAGGGGTGATGTCTACGTGTCATGTAACAGGCTCACAGAAGGAGAAAACTAGTTCTTTGAAGGTAAAAGCCAAAGATTTTGCAAACAAAAAACTGTAAACGAATGTTCGTGCAAATACATTTAGTAGCGCTTACCTGATTTGGCACACTGGCTGAAGTCAATTGAGATGTTTAGTCTGCAGCTGTTAACATAAGCAGGATCATGCATGATTACGAAAGTGTTTCGACTAACATCCATGAAGGATGGAATATGTTACAGACAACCACAAGTACACAGCGGAATTTCAGGTGTTTAAAAACTCCCTCTTGCTCCACCAGAGCAGCACCTACTATGAAAAGTTACTGCCTAAAAGGCATTAAAAATGCACGTTACCTACCTGGTCTTTGAAAAAGCCCCTCCCTGTGTCTATCAGTATCTTTCAAAAGCTACATAAGGTGGTTATAGAAATTTATGTATTGCGTATTATTGTGTTTTATTATCATTTTAATTTCCCATGATAAATGTTTCTTCTAGAAACATTCTGGAGAAAACCTGGAGTTTCTAGAATATTTGGGTCTATTTGGACAAAAATGGAATATAAAGGATGAAGAAAACTTTTGGAGACTATTTTTTGCTGGGGCTGGACATCCTGAGTTTGGGTGACAAGAGATGGTATTATAAAATTAACTCTAAAAGTTTGGATTTCAGATTTTGTATTTTGGGAAAATCATTGTTAAAGCTTCTGTTGCCATATGCAGTGCTACCTGTCTCAATGCATTTTTAATGAATAATTAATTGGAGGAACAAATTACCAGTTTTCCATCCAAAACAACCCTTTCATTGAGTTTCTAATGGAATAAAATTGTTTTATTAGCATATTTAATTAGAATTTGGTCAGGTTATGTTAGAATAATCGTTATAATAATACTCTTTCTTCAGCGGCTCAGTATTTTCATTAAAAATCTATGGCCTTGAAGTTAAAAAAGGAGAAAGGGGCTTTGCTTGGATTCAATGTTCAGTTTATTCATTCTTTTTATTAATTCAGGACCAATTCACTTTGACAGCTGGCCACATACAAAACAGGACTTGTAGTACTAAGTAAATGATGAGAAGAGCCATTAAATATGTATTGACTTAGGCACTGTCTGAGTGAAGATCTTTCCAAAACAGTACACAAGTATCTAAAAAAAAAAAATTAATTCAAGCTTATCTTAAAAAATATAAGAAACCTCACCTTTTAATTGTTATGGATAGATAGGAGAACTTATTTATATGCAGAGTGGAACCTAGAAGCTTTGAGAAAAATCCCATATAACTAAGTTTATTCCTGTTACAATTAAAATATTGTCCAAAAGGATTATTACAGTTCACTTAAAGATATGTAAACATATCATAGGCTTTTCTCCTTAAAAAGAAAGAAGAGTGTACATAACAAGTAGAACATAACGAGTAGAACTTAACAAATGCCTCTGGGTCTTGCTTGCTAAGCCATAGAGAATCTAAAAAAATTGCATGTTAAAAGAGGCACTTACCAGGCTCAAAGAGGGTCTATTTCCCTGGGCATGTCAATCACGGAGTCTATTGGAAGCTTCACTGAAAGACTACAATTTCAACCTTAAGCCTCAAAGAACTTCTTTAAATGGTTGTTCTATCCATTTTCTGGCCAGTCTGAATACTTAAAAATCATCAAATTGCATGTATTTAATTACTATTTAAAAATATAATTTTTTTTATAACAACTTACAATATTACTCAAATCTTGCGGAACAATTGCATTACTAGAGTGGAAAGGAGTGTGCCATGAAACCAAGGTTCTTGCTGCTCAAAATATTTCAAGATTTAATTCATTTAACTAGAACATTTTTTGTTGTTTATACAGACACATTCTGCCTAAAACTGGTTTGGTAGTACATGGGAGCACAGCATATGGTTTAGCTGTGTCAGAGAGCTGCCAAGGCTACTGTACGGGGTTTACAGGTACTAAGTTGAAGACACCATTGCAGGAAAGCAGAATAGTCCTTGTTTTCACAACTAGGGATAAGAATGATTTTTATTTTTTTTAATGTAACTTGAGCTAATATAGCAAGATAACCTGAAATTAAAATATAATTCTAAATAAACCTTTATGAAAATGGAATTAATATTCCAAAGTAGCTTTGGACAGATTTTTATTTTCAAAAGCTTAATTACAAAGAATACAGGCTCATAGACTTGTGCATGCATTTTACAGTCAGTCAGAACAATTGGTGATGCTGGGACAAAGTAAGCTGGGCATCCTCTAGACGCAGTACTTTTTGGCTGCCATCTTTCTGGATGAATGAAATTTGGCTCCTGCATGGAGCCACACTCCTGCTGCAGCACAGCATCTGGATCAAGGCATATGTTTTATTATTTTTCTTTGATTAAAAAAAAAAAAATCAGTGTTTTAAAGAAATACTAAGAATGTAAAATGAACATGCAAAAGGCCAGAAAACTAACACCTCTCTTCTCCTACCAGATCTATCAGTTCTGCAATAGCCTTTTCTCCACAGGACTGTATTCCCTGTTCTGCATGAACAAACGCAAGTAGTCACAAAACAGGCACCTTGTGGTGAAAACAAAACATAACCACATTGACACTGACAATGCATATGGAGCATAGATATGCTCCAGGTAGCCTGAAGCTCACTCGACAGCTATAAGATTGCCAGGTGGATGTTCAGTTCAATGCAGACTGCCATGCTGAAAACCCAAACTGAGCTCCTTGCTTATCTTGACTAGGACACCTGAACTTGATCTAGGTAGTTCCCTGTGTAGTACCATATGGCACTGAAGTGCAGAAATGCCTCCACATTCAAGAGATGAGTTCAAAAAAATTAATTTTGTCACTCCCTGATTCATTAATATTTTATGTTGCACTGTGGCTACATTTAACAGAAATGCAGCTACTTGCCATTCAAAAGCATGACTGTATCTTGCCTGGGCTTATCTAAGCAAGCTTTAAATCATGGTCATTGAATATGGCATGCAAGGTAGTCATGGAAGAATGTATTCCAGCATATGCTAACTTCTGAATTTGTTTTTGACTTCTAGGCCAAGTTTTTCAGGCCACCCAGCTCTGTGCATCCACATATTTTTACTGACACTGGAGAAAGCTGGTTCAAAGAAGGACATTGTCAGCCTGAATTTTCAGGGTATATTCTGAACTTTGTGAATGGAAAAAAAATAATGTTTTCACAGCATATCCTTAAAAAAGAAATAAATGAGGTGGGAAATTTTATCAGATGGTCCTTGAGCTGCAGTATCAAAACATCATAATAGCTATTTTCTCTAATCTGAAAAATCCTATACACAATACCAACACAAGAAAAATCAATTTTAAACAGTGTTAGTAAAATGTCTAAAGGTATATCTGGTTGCATTCCAGTTTTAGTCTTTGTCAGAGACAGGTGCTAAGTGTTAATAGTGATACCTATTACTAGACTTACATCTGTTGCTTGACCCTTTTTTCTTTAAAGGGATTGACTGCTCTTTTTTATAGTTGTATATGGAATTCCTTTGTAGGAATTCCTCCCTGCGGTATGGCCTTTACCCATATGCTACAGATACTAAAACACATATACTCAAATAATACACATATGAGAGCTGAGGTGGTTGTTTTCAAAATCAATGGCAAAGATAGCTGGTGACAAACAAAAGAAATTGCCAGCTTCTCTTTGAATGGTGTTAATCTCAGAAGCATGGAAACATTTAGTAGTTTCATAATGAAAGAAATAAGCATTTTATACTTCTGCCTTTGGTTAGCAGAACCACCCGTTTCATGTCTGTAATTTGACCCAGTAATTACCCTAAAAGTTTCCAGTTGTGATCTAAAACATTTGTGGGTAGCAAGTTTTAAAAATTTAATCTACAGCAAATGCCACACATTGGAAAGACAAAAACAGCTAAATTTAATGCACATTTATTCAGATGTTTCTGCTAATGTGTGGTATGTAATGAGCCCCATAAATCTGTGCAGTGATAGTGTTACATTAAGGAATATTGTTTCTCATATGCAGAAAATAGCATGAATCCAAATGCATACTTGTAATCCCAGTTAATCACAGTAAACTGTATGTAGAAAGCTTTATTTCACTCCCGCTCAGGAAGCAAACCCTGTGTCCTTATTCAGACAAATGATCTATTCAGTGGGAATTTTTCATGTGTCCGGAATTCAGGACATAGACCTCAGTGAAAGACCTGGGTTTTGCTCCAGAACCACCACAGACTTCCTGTGTGACCTTAAGCAAGTTACTTAGTCAGATGGCAATCACTTATTATCCCTATTTTATGAACACATTCAGTTCCTCATCTGTAAATAAGGACAAGACCACTCTTCTTCTTTGCCCCTTATTTTTACAATACCTGCAATGAAAATTGTGAGGTCTGTGGTAATGGAGACAATTCTTAAATCTATGGAAGCACTTCTTTAAGGTTCATTACTTTTCAATCATAAGAATATGATTAAAACGGGGAATGACAATAACTATTTTTAAGATTGAGATCTTATACATGTATCCGTGTTATCTGTAGTAACAGAAGCTATGCATCAACATGCATGTAAAGTTATATGACAGTATAAACACGTGCATTAGTGCTTATTTGCTGTTGAAAATGAAAAGTTAACAGCTGATGCAGTGATCTGTGAAGTAAACTGAAGGAATTTCAGGTTGCATCCAGTTACTCCAATTTAGGTACTAAAATCATCTAAATCCAGAACTAGCCATTCTAGACTCCTGATTATCAGTGAAGAGACAAATGCGAGTGTAAAAGACAACCAGCCTGGTCTTAATGTAGGTGTTTAAGGTTGGACAAATTAATTTTCCAGTAGTGGGGTTATTAATTTCAATTTATGTCTAATTTTTGGACACACACAATCAGTTAAGATTAATTAACTCCTGAAGGTCTTCAATGGGATTGTTACAGGTTTGATTTCAAAGACCCATGACCATGTGCAAAACTCACTGAAGTTTAAAAATGATTCTTTTTCTTCACTTTTTTCAACCACAGTTGCAACCTAGGTTGACAAATGCACAAGGAGCCAGATGAATTGCACAAGGATCGAAGTCCTTTTCTTTCAACTGTTACACTGCACGATCTCTGTAGAGATATTCTGGCTCTTTAGAAATAATACACCATACGCAGTTTCATAAAACAATAGGTGTGTCAATTTGCTGGCTTTGCTATTGCTTTGTACATAGTTTGGCACGTCTCTAATCTAGAAATCTTTCTAAAGCATGTATTCAACCTTCCTACTGCTGATGTGTGTAATGGAAAAAGAACTGGAAGGCAAGCAGAAACATTCACTCAGCTATTTAGTACAAGGATGTCAATGAACTAAAGAAATTCTTTAATGACACTACCCCATTTATTATTAATTGACATGTGACTGGAAAGACAGTGACCTCTGAATACCTCTGAAGTAATAGCCCCACCTTAAGTGTCTGACAGGGAGTCATAGTAGAAATCTGAGCGGTTGAACAAATCTCTTCCTGAGAAGATCACCTGTGTTAGCACTCATCAGGTTCCAATTGCGGCAAAATTACGCCTTATCTCATCTATCGGATAGTTTTTTCCTATGGGAAAACACTATGCGAAGTTATCTAGGGACATCGAAACATCAGATAACAATGGTATGGTGTTTCATTTAACCTCAGATTCTTTTTTTTTTTTCACTTTTAAAAAAAATTACATAGCTTGGTTTAAGACATAGTGTTATGCAGATTTACAGCAGGTGATTTGCAATATGTGGCCAAAACTCTTGCTTATTCTTCTGAGATATGGTGTTTATGATGACATTTTCAACCATTTTTTTTAACTGATACGGGTGGAACGTATGTTTTTTGATATCATCACGGGTGCATTTCATTGGTCTAATGAGACTTGCAGCCATTGGCAATTGTCCTAAAATTGACTTTATCTGTAGTACCATGAGCAAGAATGGGAAAAGAAGAAAGACAAGGGGAAGGTAAGATACTTTATCTTTGAAGAAAAGAAAAGAAAAAAAGGATTGTTAAATTAACTTAGAAAAAATTTTTTCTAGGAGGTAATGTTGAAGGATTCTGAAATAGGTTTACACTGAATTTCTTATCGTGCTACAACTTATCTCCCTTGCATCTTCAGTTAAATAAAACAAAGACATAAGTACATCCATTCACAATTATGTTTATTATTACTATCTTGGTGGATGGAGGTCATTTATACTTGGAATTTGTATATGAATTCAAGAGTGTCTGCTAACAAAAAAAACTCCATGAATTAACCAGAGAAAACACCAACACACATATTTATCCACTTTCCTGTGCACTGACTAACAAGACACAATTTGTAAACATTTTCACAGACTATTTTTAGAAACATTCTTCCACTGATTTACCAGCTCTGTGATTATTTTTTAATTTTGCTCCCTTTGGTAAACATTTCTGAGAAATAATTAGAGCAGTAAGAGCTTAAGAAACTCTGTCTGGCTAGCA
Organism: Rhynochetos jubatus; assembly: GCA_027574665.1. NCBI lineage: Eukaryota > Metazoa > Chordata > Aves > Eurypygiformes > Rhynochetidae > Rhynochetos > Rhynochetos jubatus. Next base: position 20,707,730 of record CM050652.1, read on the forward strand.
AATTCATGCCCCACTCCTAAGGCAGACAAGACATCTAACTCAGGGCAAAGCTAATTAATATGTATGTGGATTTTAGCAATAAAAAGGGAAAGGGAAAGCTGCTGAATTAATGGAAACAAACAAACCTTTGTGAGACCTGTCTCAAGAAAAGTCTGAGTCAGCATGTAATTTTTTGTGCTGGGCACAAACAGGGGCATGGGAGGAAGGGATTTTTTTTAATATAGAAAGGAATATATAAAGGAGTCCTGGGTTCACTGACACAAGACTTTCCTAATATTTTAAATCTTCATCCTGTAAGATGTTCTACTGGAATACTTGAAGCAAATAAGACTCCAGATAGACAATTGTCTATATGCACAGACAGATGTTGAAGGCACTGTTTTATCTTCGTGGCTCAGGTTTCTCTGAAGCAGTTCTTTTGTATCTACACATGTAGTGCATCCCTAAAAGCAGAGATTGTTTTCTCCTATGAATGATTCAGAAACTGTTATGGAGTGACCTCCATTTCTTTACACATAATTTTGATAGGACATTCCATAAAGTGAAGTATATTCTAATACTTCTCAAATATAAAAAGTTTTGAATTCCATCCCTTATTTGGAGATGTAAACCAATGTATATCAAACTTCACCAGGGATGCAGACTTTAGGATAGCAATAAACTTCCCAACAGTTTTTGTTTGGGTTTTTGTTTGCTTATTTGGGATTAGTGGGGGGAGGGGAGGGGTTCCTCTGAGTTATCTTTCATAGGCATATTTCCAAGATTCCCCTATAAAGTTTCAGGAATACAGAAGTGAAGGCAATGTTTAGCTGTATTTATAGTTCGCTTCAAACATGGTTGTGCTGTGTTTCTTTTTAAGATAGGTAACTAGCATCTGAGGAACTTTTCCAGTAAATCACTGTAATTTTAAGAAACTATACTAGTAATAGACTATTTGAGAACATAGCCAAAATATACAAATTTAGCAAGATTCTCTAAGTTTTCTTCTGTTCTGCAACAGGTAAGGATATAAAATAAAAATACTATAAATCCATTAAATAAAAATTCCTAGTGGACATTGATGCTCAAGTGCATTTAACACCTCATTTGATTAGAGTGGGGAATCATGACATTCAAATATGAACACTCTGATGGAAGGATGTGTAAATTGACTGGGTTCCAAGAATAACAACATTGTGTAATAGCATCTTGAATGTTGGAAAAATACTGAACAAATTACTGTAAGGCTTATGATGTACTTCATTAGAGGTTTTTCAGAATATGTTAAATAGGCATATAAAGGATACACAAGTACAGTTGATTCTGCCTTTGTGCAGGGTCAGGATGACATGTTTTCTTAGAGGCCCTGTTTTCTCTCTTTGCAAGTTTTGTACTAAACTTTACCTGCCTGTGGAACCTCAGTGGACTGACTCACATGAATTGAGTTGAACACATAAATAGTTGTTTGCAGGTGAACTAAGAAAGTGTGCATGGTGGTATTTAAATACAGAGAGGGAGCCAGAGCTGAATGAAGACATAATTATTGCTCTGCTTCTCTTCTATGACTCTTAAAAAGAAGAAACTCTCTTTAAAATTTCATAAAGAGGTCTTTGGGCTGAAACTAAACATGAATATTTTCAGCCTAAACAGTAACATTCCTGAGCGTTATGAGGAAGTAAAAGAAAGGCCCACTGAGATGGTCTCAGCATTCATATGACTTGATGCCTTCTATAATTATTATGGCTCCTTTCCCTGTCTCTTTCTTGAATTAAAAAGTTGTCTCATGAGCCATTTGAATGATACTGGAAACCACAGCCAAGCAGTTCTGGGAATTGCTGTAAACATAACCTCTATTTTCTATTTTTTTTTTTTCCAGAAATGTAAATATTTTTTCTGTGTATAAAGAACATCTTAACTGCATATCTACGTGAAAGATCAGACCTGCTAAGAACAGCTATTCCAGTACATAATAAGGGAGTTTAAATACAGACACTTATACAAAAATTACATAATTACCTCATTATACATAGCTTGTTGTAAAAGACTTCTTTTAGACTTCTTGGGGCAAGTCAGTTACTTTAGGCTTGGGTTTTTTGTGTCTGTGTGCACAGAAATATAGATGAGAAAGATGATTTAGACACTGTGAAAAGTTTGTTAGCAGCTATGATCTGGTTTCTGGAAAATATTATTTGATGTTTATTGCAGCAACAGGACTTAAAAAGCTTTCATAAATAGAATGTATCTACTTTACCAGGACAAAACTGCCTCACAAATAAAAGAATGGGTTTGTAATATAGAATCATAAAACCACAGAATCATAGAATTATAGAATGTTTTGAGTGGGAAGGAACCTTTAAAGATCATCTAGTCCAAGGCCCCTGCCATAGGCAGGGACACCTTCCACTTCTTGTCCAATCTGGTTTTGAACACTTCCAGTGATGGGGCATCCACAACCTCCCTGGGCAACCTTGTCCAACTTCCCACCACCCTCATCATAAAAATTTTCTACCTTATGTCCCATCTAAATCTATCGTTTTTCAGGTTAAAACCATTGTCCCTTGTCCTGTCATTACAGGCCTTGGTAATAAGTCTCTTTCCATCTTTCTTAGCTATGTTTATATATTGACAGGCAATAAGGTCTTCCTAGAGTCAACTTCTCCAGACTGAACAACCCCAACTCTCTTCACCTCTTAAGATGCTCTGGACAGGTGGCTAAAGGAGCTGGGGTTGTTTAGCCTAAAGAAAATGAGGCTGAGGGGAGACCTGATTGCTCTCTACAGCTATCTGAAAAGAGGTTGTAGGGAGGCGGGTGTTGGTCTGTTCTCCTGAGTAACTGGTGATACGACAAGAGAAAATGGCCTCAAGTTGCATCAGGGGAGGTTCAGATTAGATATTAGGAAAAACTTCTTTACTGAAAGAGTGGTCAGACACTGCAACAGGTTGCCCAGGGAAGTGGTGGAGTCACCATCCCTGGAGGTGTTCAAGGAATGTGTAGACGTGGCACTTGCAGATATGGTCTAGTGGGTATGGTAGTGTTGGGTTGATGGTTGGACTAGATGATCTTATAGGTCTTTTCCAACCTCAGTGATTCTGTGATTCTGTGACCTGTCTTCATAGGAGGGGTGATCCAATAGTCTTGAATAACCTCGACCGGACTTGACCTATTTGCCTGCTGAAGGACAGCATTGTCCTTACACTTCACATCTGAATCCCACATGGGGAAAGTCTGGGCTTTTACATTTTATATAGGAATGAGAGCCTTCTCTGAACTGAAATGTAGAGAAAAATATGGAGTTACTAGTGGTAGTGCAGCTATGAAGTACTTTGGGAATTTTCAATTCATGTATGCGATCAGATCTTTGAATCTGGTGTAAAATCAGTAATTATGGAATTTTTAAAAATTACTTTTTTAATGTTTACTCAATTTTTTCTTCTTTTTTTTTTTTTTTTTTTTGTAATGCAACACTCATTCAAAAAGAAAAAGAAATCTATGTGGAAAATACTTTTTTTCAATATCAACTGATAAGAGGTAATGAAAATTCAAGGGGGATGACAGCAGGCAGACCTTACCTAATTCTGTCCTACATTTTACTAATTCCCCACAGGTTCAGGCAAGCAAATGCAAGAGCCATAGATAATACCATTAAACATCCCACAAAAATGAGGAATAGCTTGCTGAGACTAGTATTGTCAGATTTCAGTGCCTAAAGCTATTGGAACAAGCAAACAAAACATAAAAGGCCTCTCTACCCTGTAGTATCCAGGACATTTGAAGAATGCTGAACACTGAACGCTGAATGTTGAAGAATATAATGGAAATATGACAGCATACTATTCTTTCTTTTAAGTAATTTGAAGGATTTTTCTTCTCAAATAATTCTTCCAAATACCAACCAAGACAAACCCTTCAAGGAAATTATAATAAATGAGCTTTAGCAAATGAAGTTATTTATTCAGCTTGAAATTTTTCTCTGATTACACAATTTTTCAGCAGCACCTGCTACTTCAGTGTCTCTTATTAGGTATCCAAGTTTGGAATGTTTTGTCATCAAATTCAGGAGGTGAGTTATCTTCAAATGACCTCCTCTTTCATGTAACCTGAATTTTTGTAACCTTGTTTTGATTCCCTTGTGCCGTACACATTGGACTCCAGATTTGCTGCCCCTGTGATAGAAGTATGTTTTTGTCATTATTCTACACAAACAATAATCTTGCAGTTAGCTGAGGAGAAAAGGGAGGAAGAGTCAGGTAACTTGTAAGTACTGTCTACTGGCAGCTGTAAAGCTCGGTAGACTCAAAGCTGTTATTTCAAACATTATCCTCCGACAGAATATTCAGGTTATATTTGCAGAAACCCTGAAGCTTGGCCTCCAATTACTCACACATTTACACTGACAGAATGAATAACCTATACAAGTATGTGTGTATACATCTTTGATTACCTAAAATTAGGATGCAGGAATAAAGATACAAAGGAAAATGTTTTGGGAATAGTAATGGAAGTGATGAAAAAAAGATAGGTCATCTGAAAGTACCATTTTCTTTCCAAATTTAAAATAGACAGCAAACTAATACTGTGAAGAGATATTTCTCCACTGATGACAGCATCCAGTTTTCCTCAAAATGGAAAGGATTTCATTACATTTTAAAAATAGGTGTGCGATATTATAGTAAGCTTCAGTGTACTAAGCTCGACAACATACTTGTTCTTAGAGCATGAGGTTGTGTCTGCTGCTCATGGCTGGGTTGTACAACAGTGTATAAATCTTGGCTATCCTAGCTCAGGCTGTGATGTGCAGGTTCATGTGCTGAATTCCCAAAGGTCAAAATTAAGCTAAAGTTTTTTCAACCTTTGCACCTCCATTTACTTGTTAGTGGTGTGTATATTTAAGTTCATGTTTTCTTCAAGGCATTACTTCTACATTCAAGACAAACTTTGGAGAAGCTAGGTTTAGGAGAGCTTCCATATGAAAGACAGTATTTGCCCATCTCTGTGAATTTCAGAAATATTCATTAAAATAATATAGCCATCATTAAAATAAGATAGCCAACATGTGGTTTCACCTTTTAAAATATGGCTATTTTCAATTGAAAACAGAAAACCATTTTCTTAATATTTCTTTAAGATTTTCAAGTTTTTTGTCATATTTTTCACAGGTCTTCTGACTAGCAATTTGAATGTATTAATGTCATTCAATAAAAATACCTTAAATATTGGGAATCTTTTTATTTGACTCCTATCAATAAAGATGCTTTAGAGAATATACAGTTCTGCTGTAGTTCTTGAGCCTGATGCTTATGATATAAGGAGCTGAGTTTGGGTATATTTTGTCAAAATAACAACTTGCTAAAAGAAGGAAAGGGATTGCTTTGAGCATGGGCAGAAATAGAAGGGGCAGGGGGTGGGTGGGAGTGGAACCAAAAAAGGCAAGTTTGATAATAGCGTATGAAAGGAAATTTTCAGCTGGGAATCATGAGCTGAACAAAGAGTCAAGTGAGAACAATAGTGAAAGTCTAAGCTGAACTTGAAAGGTTAGGTGGGGAAATCTGAATTCATTGTAAAAGGAGAGGTGAAGCTAGTGATGTATTCTAAGGACTATTAGATGTTACTTTTCTTCCTCTTTCTATAATGTAGCAGAATGAAAAAAAATAAAAATAATAATAAAAAAAAACCCAAAAAAAACCAATTCCAACCTCAGAAAGTGGAAACAGTTTAAACAACTCTCTTGGACTCAATAAAAATAGCTGATGGTAAAGAAACAATGGCTCCATTAAAATATATGTTCTCATTGCGCAGTGACTGGCTGCACTAAACTGTACAATTTCCAAGTTAAGAAATTTGGTGTCATCATCAGTTTTGAGAACATCAAGTTGTAGCTGTTTCATTTAATTTTATTTTAAAAGTGTGCTACTCTTCCTGTCATACTACTCATGTAAAGTAAGTTATTCCCAGCATGAGCAAATGTTCTTCATCATCTTCATGGGGACAGGTAACCCAATTCTAAACATAACTCAATGCTGAAGCAAAAAGAAAGGAGTTTACCTTAGTTGCCCATAGAGCAACCAGGAATTGTGGCAGATTTAATCCCTGTTCAGAGTTGACTCCACAAAACCAGATCTCTGCAGATGTAGGCAATGATGTCACCAGTTTCAAAGGGGTTTTATGTACTCAGAGCTGCCCACAGAAACATGTCACAGAATTAGGGACTTAACATCTAGTCTTGTATGTTAAAATAACCTTAGCATTTGCCAAACAAAAGGTCTGAAAAACACAACTTCAACATATCCAGTTCTGTCTTTATCACTGGATAATCAAAATACTTTCTTTTCCCACCGTATGCTTTCTGCAATGAAATAACAGGATTTGAGGATGAGAGGAGGGCTGTTCTTTAGAAGGGTTTTTGATGCTGTCTCACACAATATTCTGGTTAGGAGGTTAGGAGTGAGCACCCAGGTTGGAAAAAAACCAGTTGCATTATCAGGCTCAAAAAGTAGTTGTTAATGAATTGTTCAATCTAGCTGGAGGCTGGTAACAAGGGGAGGATCTCAAGGGTCTATCAGCAGAGCTGTCCTATTTAACATGCTTACCCATGACCCGTAGGAGGCACTGGAGAAAACTCCTCCAAATTTGCAGATGACACCAAACTGGTAGGAGCAGTTGATAAGCTCGAGGGCAGGGCTGGCACCCAGATGGACATAGACCTGCTGGAGGACTGGGCCAAGAGGAGCCTTATGAAATTCAGGAAGGCAAAAGCAAACCTCTGCAAATGGAGGAAAGAGTCTCTAGCAATGATGCAGGCTCGGGATAGACTGGCCAGGGAGCAGCTCTGCAGAAGAGACCCTGGGGGCCCTGGGGTGCCGTGAGATGAGCATGAGTCAGCAGTGGTTGGCAGCAAGGAGGGACAACAGCCTCTTGGGCTGCCTTAACAGGAGCAGAGCCAGCACACTGAGGGATTAGCTCTCTTTACTCAGAACTCAGTCTACAGATAGAGCATTGTTCCAATTTTATGTCCTGCAGTACAAAATATGTATTGATAAACTGGAAGAAGTTCAGTACAGAGCCACCATGATGGTTGGAGGCTGAAGCACTCACCCTGTGAGGAGACACTGCGGAAAAATGGCTTAGAGCAGGGGTGGCACTGCGCAGACCAAGCAGCTACTCCCTAGCATCTATGAAGGGGGCATCAAGAAGACAGCCAGGCTCTTCACAAACATGCATGGTTGGAGATGAAGAAGCAATGGGCATAGACAACCAGAAGAGGTTCTGACTGTGTATAAGGAAAAATCTGTATAAATAAAAGGAACATTTTAAACAGAGTTGGGAAATTGACAGTGAAGTAACACATGTGAAGGACTTCTGTGACTAACCATTCTTATCACTCTCCCAAGAAAACTAACCCCTGGGAACTTAGAAATGAAAAAAGTATACAGAAAACAAAGCTATAAGTTCAACTTCAAATGAAATCTCCAGGGATAACAGCACCATGTAGAGTAACCTCAATTAATAAACCAGTAAGCAAATTAATGGAGGCAAATATGTGACAGCCACTCAGGAAACTATTAGAAGGCATGGTGGAGCGAAGACAGTTAGTGTATATCATCTAAGAACACAGTTAATATTAACAGCATCACATATATATCAATATGATGCAAATAGACCTAATCAATTTGCAATTGAGTCACATGCTGCCTCTATATAGATGGCTGATGACCTTATAGATTTTTTTATGGTTGGGATCATCTGTTTCTCTTTCAAAGCACTACCACAGCAATCTGTTTAAAGCCCCAGCACAAACATTGCTCCTTATCACACAATAAATTCTTTCAATGGATGGGATAAAAAAAAAATTGAGAGACATACTTAATGAAGTAGAAGAAAGGAGATTGATAATAGGGAGAGTAATATTTATTCCCAGCATATAAATTCGTATTTAATAACCCCTTTTCTGGAGATATTTTGTATCATCATACCAAAATTATACAACTGAGAAATACTGAGTGCAATTCCTTGCTAAAGGAGTGCCCATTATTTTTTTCTTGTGTATTATGCATACAGTTCCAAAGCATGCAGGTGCATCTTTAATTAATTCTCATAATGTAGAAGTGCTCAACTTTCCAGGTATTTCCCAAATACTTGACATGGCAGATTCCCAGAAGCTGAGTTTCAAATGGGCAAAACAGATAATTTAGGGAAATAGCGTAGAAGAGTGTCACGGAGAGACCAGGTGGAAAAGTAAGGAGGCATCCTGTTAGTTCCAATTATTTCCTCTATTGTTCAGGTTTTTTATGAATTTAAATTGATTTCTTTCTTAAAAAAGAAAAATAATAATACAAGATCCCAGCAAATACAAGTTTCCAGTAAGTTTGGTTTTTAACAGGATAAGATATGCAGCAAAAAATTACACAGCTTCCCAATTTAAGATTTGTGAGTGTTTTTGCTTGAATTGTTGTGGAGATTTTTTCCTCTGTTTTATGGGTGACTTTCTGCAGAGATGATATGTACAGGATATTTTTCTGCACTTCAGAAATAAAAGAAGTTTAAATAAAGGAGGGAAAAGAGGATGGTTTACGCTGGCTTTCAATAAGATAATGGAGATAATAGAGAGACGCTAGGACATGCAGTGTAACTAGATACTTCTAAATGTGGTCTGTAGCACACCGCAAGCTGCAATGCACTTCAAATAATTAGTGACAACTATTGTTGTGCAGAAACTGCTGAAGACCAAAACAACTTGGCCAGGAAGTCACCAGTCAAGAAACAAAAAAATCTGTCTTGGAACAAAGGCTGCATTACTCGCAAAGGATGCGTTGGTAACTAACCCAGTGCCAAGAAAAAAACCCTAAAATATTCTCAACTGAGGATTTAACAAATAGATGAAAGTACAAAGTGGGGATCAACTGTCCATGTCGGATATTATGAAGTCCCTGACTGGATGAAAGAAATTAGTTTTGAGTGAGAAGTACCAACAGAAACAAGGTCCTGGCCAAGGTACAAGACTGTGTTAAGGCTCAGCCCCTGTGGGCCTGTGAAACAATTAAATTTCAGGCTTCTCTACAATGAAACTTAAGGTCTAGTAAAATCTCACATAACACTAGTTTTGCTCATTTTTAGTACATGTTGAGATAATTTAATTAATCTTTTAACTGAGGAAATAGTGTATCTGTATATTTGTGCTTTGAAACATCAGCCTAAGCCTAATTAGTTATTTACTCACACCGGGCTAACGTTATCTAAGAACCAGCTGGTAAACAGACTGAACAACTGAGTTGTGGCTAGCCTTACTGATGAACAACAGCTTCCATTGGTCAGTGCCACTGGACTTAAAAAAAGGGTGAAAAAGAAAACCCAGGGAGCTACCAACCAGTCAACCTCACCTCCTTGCCTGATAAGATCATGGAACAGAATTTCCTGGGAGATACATCAAAACATATCGAAGACAGGGAGGTGATTAGGGGCAGCCAACATGGCAACAAGGGCAATCCATGCCTGATTAATCTAGTGGCCTTCTACAGTGTTGTGGCTGCATCTGGACAGTGGAAGAGCTACACGTCATCTACCTAGACTTCTGTAACACCTTTGATATGGTCCCCCACAACATTCTTACCTCCAAATTGGAGAGGCATGGGTTTGGCGGATGGACTGTTATATCAGTAAGGAACTGGCTGGATGGCATGTTAAAGGGGTTTCAGTCATTGTCTTAATCTCCAAGTGGAAACCAACAATGAGTGGTGTCCCTCAAGGGTCCATACTGGGACCAATATTTAGTATCTTCATCAATGACACAGACAGTGGGATTGAGTACTCCTTCAGCAAGTTTGCAGGTGACACCTGCTGAGTGGTTCTGACAATTCACTTGAGGGAAGAAATGCCATTCAGAGGGACCCTCACAGGCTTGAGGAATGGACCCATGTGAACTTCATGTACTTGGAAAAGACCAAGTGCAAGGTTGCCAGTATAAATATAAATAGGAAGATGGATGGATTGAGAGCAGTCATGAGAAGGACTTGGGAATGCTGATAAATGAAGAATTGGACATGAGCCAGCAATGTGCTCACAGCCCAGAAAGCCAACTATATCCTGGGCTGCATCAAAAGAAGTGTGGCCAGCAGGTCGAGGGAGGTGGTTCTCAGCCTCTACTCCTTGTGAGACCCCACCTGAAGTACTGCATCCAGGTCTGGAGTCCCCAGTACAAGAAAAGCATGGACCTATTAGAGCGGCTCCAGTGGAGGGACATGAAAATGATCAGGGAGCTGGAACACCCCTTCTGTGAAGAAATGTCAAGAGAGTTGGGGTTGTTCAGCCTGAGGAACAGAAGGCAGCTCTGCAGAGACCTTTCAATACAAAAAGGAGGCTTATAAGGAAGATGGAAATAGACTTTTTTACCAAGGTTTGTAGTGACAGGACAAGGGACAACAGCTTTAAACTGAAAGAGCATTTAGAGTGAACATAGGCAGAAATATATTTATGATGAGGGTGGTGGGACACTGGAACAAGTTATCCAGAGAAGTTGTCAATGTCACATCACTGGAAATGTTCTAAGTCAGGTTAGACAAGTCTTGGAGAAACCTGAGCAAGTGGAAGATGCCCGTGCCTATGGCAGTAATGTTAGACTAGATTATTTTTAAAGGTCCCTTCTGATCCAAACCATTCTATGATTCTGTGTTTCTATGACTAGGAGCAGCATTATCTGTGTAGAAAAAAAAAAGGCTGTAGTGGAATTTTTTAGGTCTGTTTGATCCTTGGGAATTCAGAGATTTGAACAGTAGGAATAATAATAACCCTACAGATCAGACATCATAATCTTCATGTAGCCAAGATCTGCATTCCTTAGGCTGTAAAGGTCAGAAGGAGCATTAAGAGTAATCCAGAAGTAGAAGATGACAGGGCTGACCTGAGCATGCAGGTGGTCCTAGGAAGGGGTGGTGAGCTGGCCTTGGCTGGTCCAGGTGTTCCTTCACATGCCAGCAAAGGACCAAAATCAAAAGTGATGCTACCCCATGAAAATGTCACTCCCAGGGACAATACTTCCATTCATGGGGTTTAGTTGTCTGGGATGAGTTCTTCACTCCAGAATGGTTGCCTAAGAAGAGATGTCTCAGGACATCATAGGACAAAGGGGTGGTTGCTAAGGTAGTTCTCTATGAGTCTTCTCTAAAAGCAACCATAAAAATAGATCTTGTTCTAAGGAGGAAGATAAACATAGACAATATCATTCCCTGTAGCTATGTCTGAAGATTGCCTGAAACAGAGAAATTGATTTTAAATTTGCTATCTGGTTAGGAAGGAAATATTAATGTTCAGCCATCATGCAAGATCACCCCAATATTGTTAAGCAATTTAACAGACGACAGCTCTTTTCTAGCTGTTTGGGAAAACTGTTGGGTTGGTTTTTGCTTGGTTTTGGATTTTAGGTCAAATCCATCTCCCAGCTATAACTTCTGTTTGCTAATCTGTTCGTCCTGGGTCAGTTGTCCTAAAAAATATAATTCCTGAGAATCTGTTTTTTACTTTGGCATTGACTTGCGCTGACTCACCTCAGCAGAAAAAGACAGCCTGGCAGGAGTGGTAGAAGCACTTGGAAGTTACTTGGCAGTTTGAATGAAAGTCCTCTGTAAGGCACACTTGGCTATCAACTGTATGTCTGACACTGGTGATACAGGTCTAGACAAACTTATGTAGCTGGCATTCCCAATCTGAGTTCATAGCATCTGACCGCCTTATACTGGACATATCGCTCAGTCAGACTACTCTAAAACTGATCCTTAAACAAACCTCTGTGTTTATGCCAAGAAATCATGCCTAGGGACTCAGTAAAACATATCTTTGAGAATGACCATATAATGGAAAACACATCTTCACAATATTATTCGTATTTTTATAAAGTGAGAGAGATTAATCACTTTATTGATTTAAAATCTGTGGACCATTGTACAGATTTCCAAGGCGAACCGCAATGCACTCAGTGAGCCACACTGAAAGTGTTGAATTGGTGTTCACTGTGGAGAAGAATGAACTGAATCCTTCCTGCTGGAAAAAAAAAAAAAAATCTGTTCAGGAAAGTTGTATGTAATACCCTTTAAGTGACACATTGCAATAGAATAAATCCAGAGTAACTCCCTTAACATCACTGAAGGTCTACCTAAAATCTAGACTATGAGTGACCAACATATCTATGTTGTAGTAGTGGCCAGAAAAAACTCTGAGTATGATTACATTGAAGTTTCTGCAGAACATGAACCAACTTCATCTCCTGTGGTAGCGTCCAAGACACTGCAGTGTCTTGTTTTATATCACAGTGGGATTTCACTGTGAGCTAGCTTCCTAACCCAATGCGCAGCTATCTCTGATTGTGCAGGCCATTCTTCTCCACTTCAGTACAAAGCAACCTAAGATAAATTGCTAACTTCACGCCTGTTTGAAGTTGTCAAATTTCCTTTACAGCTCACATTCATACTATATACACCCTAAATGCTCCTCACAGGAGTCCAGATTACAGGGATTTATTAGTTAATAATTTTTTAGTTAACATTCATTCCATTTGAACTCAAATAGATTAGCTAAAAGTTAAACCAATGTACTTGTATGATTTTCTGACTTTGTCTTTACCTATTAGTTTTCTCTTAATAGTATGTATATATTTTGATTTGAACTTGTTAAACAGTGCTTAACAGAGAGATATTTCTGTCTCCAGATAGGCTTTGCAAACACCAAGTTATTACTTTCAGTAATTTTCTGTTCATACAGTTCTTCCTTTGAAGGCATTGAAACCATCAAGCTATTACTCTACTCTAGCAAAACCAGTTACATTTTCAAGTAGGTATGTGAGGATTTAAATGTTTTACTCCCACTGACCTAAACGAGGCTAAAGTATATAAACCTGCATGTTCTAAGTGTGTTCCCATTTTAACTTGAGGAAACTCATACACTGATTTAATAATGACGGGTACTACGAGTGGTAACAAACCTCATTAAAACCTCCGAGCCTTTTCCAAGGAACATATGAGTATTCTTTATATTATTATTTTGTAGATGGGGTGGGGCTGGGGGGTGGTGGGGTGGGGTGGGAAACACACCCTGGAATAACTGTAAGAAAATCGAATTACTTCCTTTCAATGACAAGTAGGAAGGAGTTTATTGGTTGTTGTTTGAACTGCAACCAGTGTTACGAGTCAGCTGTAATGAGGGCATCAACACACATCATACTAACTTGAGGTAGCAAAGGAGGGGTTTATGACACCTAATCTATCAATTTATCCAGTGACTTTCTACTTGTTTGTTTATTATCTGTCAAACTGTGCTTTTGATGGGGTTTGGAGACCTTAAAACATACTAAAAGTGTTTCTGCACAGGGAAGAACATTTGTGTAGCAAGCTCTGGTAGGCTGCAACACAGGTACTGCCACAAATCAGTGAGGAGCACTTCCGTAAATTCGTATCCATGATGCAAAGGCATTTTGAAAAAACAAGGGTTTACAGAGCTGGTTATTACTGCTGAAAGATACAAAAAAAAGTGAGGGGAAAGTGAGGAGGGTTTCTGAACATCTGAGAACGACTTTTCTCCAGCTACAAATTGCTCCAGAACAGGCAGTCTATCTAAAGAACACAGACACATGCAGCTCTGTGTAGCATTTCATCTGGCTATGTTTATTCATGTCATAGGGACCGGTGTGCTCAGTCAGATGGATGCATCTTGCATTAAACTCAAGTCCCTGAAGAAGTGAGTTGTAAGGTTTTGGGAAAAGATACGTTTAAGGTGGCAGGAAAATGGAACAGACAGCCTTAATTATGAAGTCCAGAGCAGCTGGACTGTGACATTCTGTTTCTGGGAAAAAGTCATAAATGGACAACCTGAGGCCAGGAAATGTATTGGACAGGCGCAGAACAGGGAAGGAGGGACGTCTCAGAGTACCTGGCTCAGTAGACTTGGAAGCAACACAGTAATCTAGTGGATGGTGTGCAGGGGGAGTGTAAACGGGCTCACAAAGCTTCCCTTTCATTTTCCTTCTGGCTTAGCCAAGTTTTATCCCTAGCTCTATGTTACCAAAAAAAGACCGGCCTAGTTAGTCATCTTTAAAACTCAGCTGAGTATTGGTTAGATGACTTTGGAAGATTCAAAGCTCATTATTTCTGAATACTTGGTGGCCTTTCAACATTAATACATTTGATATTAAGTAAAGGAGAGCTAAATTAGGCTTTTGAGGAAGCTTGCTAAGTTCTAAATGTTTCTATGAACATAATGCAAACACAATTGATTTTTCTATTTGGCTTGTGCTACCAGTGAAGAGTAAATTTATTTTAGCAACCAGAATTATGCTCTCCCCTCATCTTCACTTTCTTACCCATTCAGCAACAAAAGCATTAACTCTTAATTAGTGCTGCAAAACTTTTCTGAATGATACTGTAGGGAAAGATTTCCCTTATTGGCTGGATGATATATTAAAAACATAATTTCTAGCTCTGTCATAAATAGATTTTTACTTTATAGGAAACAAAAAAGTTCCATGTTTAAGTGAAAGATAAATAATTTTATAACAGAAAATAACTATTTCTCCTGGAATCGTAACAGTTGTTGTTAATCCTTGACTTTTTTTTTAAACTTTCTAAAACATTTCATTGTTAACAGTTCTGTCTTTCTGGATAGTTCTCTTTTCCATACAAATGTCTTTGTGCTTGTTTATTTCTTCCCAGGATACAAACATTAAGAACAATGAATTCTACAGTCTAAGTAGACAAAGTATATGGTAGAAAAAGTTTCTTTTCCCAGTTTTATTTTGTGCCTTCCTGTCTGTGAAATAGTTCCTCCCACTGAAGACAGACTCAAGTCTTTTTCATATGTTATTTCCTGAATGGCACTCCTTCTTCAACACTTTGCTTGTTCGTAAACAATAAAAAAACCAAAGAACACTGTCTTCTTGGTAATAAAACACTGGACATACATAATTCATGCTTTTTTTGCCAGCAGTCTCAGAAGAATCAAAATCACTGGCATTGGCATAGCTAGAAAAGGCACAGAGAAAATTCAGTTTTAAACTGAACATTGAAACTTAATTCTCAGTGACCTTACCATAAGGACACCATGTCAGCTTCCTGGAGTTTTTATAGGTTTCTGTTATTACAGCTATAACTATATAGCCTCACTGGAGAACTGAGGCAAAACATAGACTTTTTTTGCAAAAAATTCCACCATCCTATGAGACATTTGGCAACAGGACATATACTTTGAAGATTGAGGTCAGACTCACAAACTGCTTTGTGCATACATGGATGTACACACCCCTACTCAAGTGAAAGAATTTGGGTCCAGGAAAAAATTCTCTCGTTATCTGTCAATTACATTTTGGCTGTTTAATTAACACAGTTTTACTCTTTACTGCAGGCTATGCAAGCATGTCCTTAATAGTCTTTCCTCCAGACACAGTGATTTTGCCTTTTCTCTGTTTCATGATATTACTGCAAACTACAACTTCAAGATTGTTACAAGACATAAATTACTGGTAAGAAATAGACTTTGTAATATTAAGCTCTAAAGTACTTTGAAAAGAGGTTCTTCCATCATCGGCTTATTGAACAGTTTCTTTGACAGTGTGGCTGTTAGCAGCTGGAGAACAGAAAATGTGGATTACTGCTGGCAAGACCACAGTCAGACATGCCTGACTGGTACCGGTACATGACAGAAGAGAAACGGCTGTAGAAATGACTGCAGATTAGCAGAGAGTAGTGATGGTGCATGGACAGGGAGGCGGGAGGTGAGAAAGCAATGGAGCTGCCAGGAGTGATTCATTCACGGAGCCTGAAGCACTGTGAATCACATTTCAACTTTACACCCGCCATGTGAGCAAGCCAAAAGCACCCAACAGGAGACCAGCAACATCCAGGCCTTGGTTTTAGAAACCTGTAACTGGAGCTCCAACCTAATAATTTTTTCTGTGGGTCTTTTGAAGCTATTGTTTTAGCAGGCCTGTTGCTCCAATGAAGAAATCTATTGAAGGCTCAATTATTTTGATTTTATTGACTCATCCAGTACATTTATAGACTTTTTTTCAATCATGCTATCCTGAATTGACTGTGTAAGAGGATTTAGATCACAAAATCATTTAGCTATTACAAATTGTTTGGTTTTGCTTTCTTACAAATCATATTGTGCCATTTTTTTTTTCACAGAAAGCCAGTTATATATTGAAGGCATCAAAAGGTCTGGCACAGCACATCATGGTTGCACATCAGTTCACTCTAAGACTGTTAGACCTCATACACCAAGTCTCAGCTTTGAATCTGATTTTGCTGACCATCTCTAACCCTGCTTTTTTCACAAAGCTTTGAACTTGGGCTGTATAAGATGTCTAATCCAGGGGTTTTAACCAAAAAGATGTCATCATTACTTGATATTGTCCTTTTTAAACAATAATGAGAATTAGGAATTTTATTGAATTGCTACATTACTGAAATTCTCAAAGTCAATGAAGCTTTGAATTTCAAGGAGGTTTTTATTTTGTCTAACTTATATTCCTATATCTCTGACCAATATGTACTTACACAAATCACAGGTATGCTACAAAGACTTTTTTTACAAACAATTTTACAAGAGGCTGTCAGGCATTCACATTGCAACTAATGTTGTTATTTCTATACAAAATTAAAGCTGTATTTCCTTCTTCTAAATCATTGAATTGTCTCAATTATAAATCCTAATTATCTGAAATATTAAAAAGAGATAATTTCTCCCCTGTTCGAATCTCCATTTTTTCTTGGTATAAAACCCAATTAGCATTCTAATTCACAACAATTAAGTAAAATCACACCCTCTTTACTCAGTACAAAACTATAGCAACATCAAGGTTTTAAGAACCAATTTAGAACATACTAAAAATAATATGGTGGGACTCACTCTGCTGGATATCCACTACAATATCTAATGAACCAGAATGTCAATTCAGACTTGAAATTTGAAGAATCATTTCTAACTTGCCTTTACAAAAAAAAAAAAAAAAGTCTTCAGTATTTCACTCTTCATGGAGAAGGTGGTGAGACACTGGCACAGGTTGCCCAGAGAAGCTGTGGATGACCCATCCCTGGCTGTCTTCAAGGCCAGGCTGGATGAGGCTTTGAGCAACCTGGTCTAGTGGAGAGTGTCCCTGCCCCCACGGCAGGGGGCTTAGAACTGGATGATCTTTAAGGTCCCTTCTAACCCAAACCATTCTGTATTCTATGAATTTTCTCTGCATTGCAGATTGCATAATTTGCCTGTGCAGTTCTCCTGCACAAGCAGTCATTGAGATCAAGATGTTAATACAACTCAGATAGACTTTGACAGCTTTATTAAGCCCAAATAGCACCTAAAAAAGATAGAAAATATATGGGACATCCTTTCTTCTGATTAAGAGCATCTCTCATGTCTTTCTAAGTACTGTATATAAAAGGAAAAGTGTTTTTCTGTGGCATATTATCTTTCCAATATATATTTGATAGATTCTTATGTCTTCTCCTGGAGCCTATAGAAAAGCCACTAGAAAAGATCAGGTAACATACCAAAATGAGTCACTTGTCCAGCACCCTGTAGAAACTCCAGATACTATGAAATTATTCCAAAATCTTAAAGACTATTTAGAGATTACTGGCTGCCATCATTCTATTTTATGGTATTTCTAAAACAAATATTATTTGTGTAGCGTCACTGAGAATTCCATGTAATGTAAGAGTTACTATAGAACTGGCTATATTAAAATGCATATGCAGTGTGGAAAAACCCTTTTGATTTAAGAACAAAACATTAATACAACCACTGTAATGTGAATTACTTTGATGTTTTGCAAGAGTAATTTTTTTGAAAGAGTGCTTCATAAGTTTATGGGGAAATTTGTCCTTCTTTCTTCCTTTGTGCTTGTTTTTCTTCACATATATATATCAGAAACAGAATATAACCAACCTTTTAAAATGCAATTCTACAGTATTTCAGCTTCCTTTAACTACCAATCTCACAGGCTCAGCAGAAGTGCTGACTGAACAGCTATGTTTTTTCCACCACATGGATGTCACCAGTACAGGAGAATCTGAGAGTTACATCTGGATCCATCTTTCTGATTAATGGATTTTTTCCTTGAGGAATAATCTGAGAATAATAGCAGAGCAAAGGTTTTCTTTACCCTGCAGAATGTGTATTTTCAGGAAAGTAGCATTAGGGAAGAAAAATAATTGTCAAACTAAGCACATTCAATATGGGATTTATTCTGAATATGAACCTGCTATTTCACTGTCTCTGTTTAGAGTAAATAGCATACATTTGCAAATCCTGGATCTTCTTACATTTGGACCATGGTATAAACCAAGATATTGGTAATACATTGGGGTTTTTTGTTGAGCCTACTGTCTTTAACAATGTTTCCTGAGAGCTTTGAGACTACAGTTCTCCAGCTTGTCTGTCACCGAGCTATAAGTGCAACACATCTGTCCTCATATGACATGCAAATCTTAGTACAGAATATGCTTGGGTTTTTGATAGGCAAAAATTTTCTTGAAATTTACTGCATGCAACATTTTAGGGTTTGATATTGTTGTGTTTGTTAATCGCCCACTTGTCTTTTACTTATTTGTCTGTTCCTTCTTTCCAACTTTTAGAGCTGTGAGTTAGGTAGTGTTCATAAGTGCTTGTACGGTTCTTGATTTTCCTCTTAGTATATGCACCACAAAACAGGTTATTAGTATATGCATCCTGATCCTTGGTAGAAGCATTATGCCTAGGCACCACTGGTGTTAAGGAGAAGCATTTGAGTCCTCAGAAAAAAATAATAGAGATGTTAGCATTCCTAGGGTTCAAGAAGTAGTGCATGGTAAGCATTAGCCAAGCTTCTAATTTAGAAGGATTTCCTCCTTGGGTGCTTTATTTCAAATTGGTGTTTCTAATGACCCATTAGTAGCCCAGTTCTAAAAACTGTAATGAATACAAGTGAAAATTCCCATAACACTTTGGCTGAACATGTAGCTATTGAAAAAAAAAAAAAAAAACCCAAATGTTTCTAAGTCATACTATTTTTGGAGAACAGAAAAATCTTTCTTTCCATATTCAATTCATTTCTTGAAAAATTAGACAGATAATATGATCACGTACTAACTCTCCCCAATAATCAAAAAGCAAATAAAAAGTATTATTGTTCTATTCCACAACAACATTAATAAAAATTCATCTTTCCAAAGCATCTGGTAAACATAATTATGTGCTTTCAATATATTGTTTGTATAAGGTTTCCATAGAAATGTGAAGCTGCAAAAGGCTCCCTGGTCTCAAATCAGGCTACTGGAAACAATTATCCATCCATTACAAGTAACAGGCGGTAAAAAACCACAAACAATGGACTCTTTAAATTTAAAATAACACATTATTTTAACAAAGAGTTTTATTGTTCAGGCTGTAAAAAGAAAACTCTTTAATGTTCTTATAAAACTCTGAAGAGCTGGCCTATGTATATAAAATAACAATAATCAAATTATTAAAAAATCAAAGGCACCATAAAGATAGAAATTACATCTTTATTTTAGGTATAGAGGTAATTTATGGGCTTTCATGAAAGCTAATCAGACAGTCCTACAATGAAAAATAGGAACTTGGGGAATTGTCAGGAGAGATTTTAGCCTATTCCTTTCAGCTCTGTAACTTCCCATAACAATCTCAAACACAGGGACAAGGTATTTCCAAATAACACAATGTTTGTAAATAGTCTGGTGTCACTAAGTGGGATGGGTTTTTCTGGTTTGGTCTGGGTTTTTTGCAAGAATTTGTCAGCATTCACTACTCCACATTTTGCTACTGACAATGTAGAAAAGTTGAAGAGAATTAAGGTCCTCTCTCACCTTTTATCATGTTTTAGTTGATGTTTTACACAGAAGAGGAAACTTTAATATAATGAGTATTTGTACTTACTTTCTAGAGAATCATAAGAAGTTTCATACTTGAAATTTAACACCAGTAAATATGTTTTATAATCTCTGAAACACACCTGAGAAAAAAATGTTTTCATTAAAATTGGTATTTACTGGCCTTTTGACAGACAGAACCATCACACTAAAAAAAAGATTAACAACAGGAATTATGGGAGGTTGCAGAGCTCTCAGCAATTTTGTTATCTTGGCTCAATCTTCACTGAATTAATTCATAATGAACTTTCAATATATCTATTTAAAGAGCATGCACAGCTCTGCCCATCCTAAGCATGAATTGTGTGCTACACCATGTTACAATTATGTCTGTTGTGACCACCATAGCACAGAAGTAGGAAATGCAACCCCTTGTGCTTGCTATGGCAAACTGTTCGACGTAAAGTAAAACTCACAAGTTGTTTAAAAGGAAGTTTGCTCTTTATGCACGAAACACATCTATCATAGATCTAATATATTAGGTGTATGCAGGTCCTGCAATTCTCCTCAGAGTTAAATCTCAGGAGGAATAATCATTTGACACAAGAAAACTTCAGCCAAATCTCAATATATTTTTTTAAAAATCCTTATTTTTCATGAAGTTATTTCACTGTGTGATGAGAATGAATATTACACATTCTTTTTAAAAAAAACAAACCAAAACAAAAGCCTTCTGCCTTAGTACACAAGAACAACAGTGTTTTCAAAATAATTCTAAAGTAATACATTGCTAAATCTTATTGGTTTGAAATAATATGACCTAAGAGTTCAAAACTTTGCTCTAATCTAACAATAAAAGGAAAAGGCATATATTTATGATTTTGTAATGCATGATGTGCTCCCATGCTGCATTTATATTTTATGCGTATACTCTGCTAATCCATCTGTCCCTCCATAGCTGTAGTCTGGCACCAGCAGAATTATCTCTGAAAAGAATGTAAATTCCATAACGCAGCTGCAAGCACAAAGGCACATGACTACTGTCAGACAAAATGACAAATGTTCACATTTTATGGCTCTAATTTCTGTGTAAGTGGTTCTTACCTTTCATTTTTCTGGCCTGAAGAATGGCAGTGATTGTCTATCATTAAAAACCTGCATGATTTGAGTGTCAGAGGAGGAAGGAAATATTGAAGTTGCATGCCCTCCTTTTAAATGCAGGCACAACCATTGACACTTTTGCTTTGTAGCAGAGATTGGCTGTGTTTGTTTTGCTGTATGAAACTTTCAACTAAGAGGGCTGAGAGCAGGATCATTAAAAACAACTGCAAAAATTATTATTTTTTTAATGTTATAAAAGGTAAAAGCAAAGTTTCAAAATATTTATTGCTCATCCACAGACAAATCAAAATCTCACTAATCAGAGTTTCTAGAGGGTGGGGAGAGGTATAGGCAGTTGCTGTTTCTGATTAAAAGACATGATTTTTCCATATGCTGATGGAAAAGATTTCAGAGTCTATGAATTTCTGTAGTCTTCTGTATGCATCTTTAACCTGAGTACAGAAGACTCTCTTGCCTATTTGTTAGGAAACTCAGAAGAAATTGAATTCCAGGTCCCCATCCATATTCTAAATCAGTTGAGGAAGATACTGAACTTAGCCTCCAGCACTTAGGTAAGCATCTTTACAACTAAGATGTGAGATACAGCATGACTAACACATACCGTTGTGCCCATAACTGTGGCTCCCATGCCTGCAAAACAAGAGGGAAAGGACAATCAGGCCACCTTAAAGTAAGTGTTTAAGGAATTGATTCAGTCGCCTAAAACCATGTATATATTGGCACTTGAAATGTCATGTGATATTTGAAACACCCAGGTGGGGCTGGCCAATATGATGCAGGACCCATGGGAGGTCTGTGCCAAAGTGGAAATGCATTTGGAGAACAGAAAAGATATCCCAGGGTAAATTAAATGGCATTAGACGGCACTGATACTTTGTGGATTATAAGCTTTTGTGGGATTTCAGGGGAGTAGAACTGGCCCAGGAGATGACTACCATGAGGTTATCTGATTAGACCTTGCTAAGGTTTGTTAGGAACACTTATTATAAAGAAACTTCCACATTTGATAATATTCTGTGTAATTTTTATTAGTTTTGCTAAAAAGCCACAAACAGGAGTGCACGTAAAGCACAACCAAACTTTAAGTGCTAAGGAAATAAGCGTAGTTCGTGGGCATGCTGAGAAAAGCTTCCAGTACATTTTAGCCTTGAACCATATCAGTGTCAATGAGAGCCTGCCAGTATTTTTACACAGGACACTGGATCAAACCTCAAACTGTTTTAAGCAGATGTGTCCACTATTGAATATAGAAAAATATAATTATACACAGATTCAGCAGAGGTTCTGAACAATTAGGTGATTTTGTCTGTAAATTTTGAACCCAAAGTAGCTGAAGCACAAAGGATAATTTCACAGATATGAGTAATTGCTCGCTATATCTATCTTAATGTCAATTTTATCTCAACCTCCAGTGCCAGGCTGTTCTGTTGCTTCTCTGCTGTGGGAGAGGCTCAAACAGCAGGCTGTGACTCATGTTCCATTCGGCTCTGAATGGAGCCACAGCTACTTGGAAAGGTTTACAGCTGCTGATGATCCAACCTCAAAACTCATCAAATTAAATGTTCTTATGAAAAAATCATTATTTTATTATGAATGCATATGTTTCCAATTATTTTAAAACACAGATGTTACTGTTCTAAATGTATGTATAAGTCTTCACAGATTCACAGATTCAGAGAGTGTTAGGGAAGGGACCTCTAGAGATCATGTAGTCCAACCCCCCTGCCACAGCAGGATCACCTAGAGCAGATCACACAGGAACAAGTCCAGGCAGCTTTGGAAAGTCTCCAGGGAAGGAGACTCCACCACCCCTCTGGGCAGCCTGTCCCAGTGCTCTGTCACCCTCACAGGGAAGAAGGGTTTCCTCAAGTTCAGGCTGAACCTTCTGTTTTCCAGTTTATGGCCATTGCCCCCAGTCCTGTCACTGGACACCACTGAGAAGAGCCTGGCCCCATCCTCCTGACACCCACCCTTTAGATACTGATAAGCATTGATAAGATCCCCCCTCAGCGTCCTCTTCTCCAAGCTGAACAGACCCAGCTCTCTCAGCCTTTCCTCATATGGAAGGTGCTCCAGGCCCTTCACCATCTCAGTGGCCCTGTGCTGGACCCTCTCCAGCAGTTCCTTGTTCTTCTGGAACTTAGGAGCCCAGAACTGGACACAGCACTCCAGGTGAGGCCTCACCAGCGCAGAGTAGAGGGTGAAGATAACTTCCCTCAACCTGCTGGCCACACTCTTCGTTATGCACCCCTGGATGCCGCTGGCCTTCTTGGCTGTGACGACACACTGTTGGCTCACGGTCATCCTGTTGTCCACTAGGACTCCAAAGTCCTTTTCCCCAGAACTTCCCTCCAACAGATCAGCCCCCAACTTGTACTGGAACACGGGGCTGTTCTTCCCCAGATGCAGCACCTTACACTCGCCCTTATTGAATTGCATTAGATTTCTCCCTGCCCAGGTCTCCAGCCTGTCCAGGTCACGCTGGATGGCAGCACAGCCTTCTGGCATTACAGCCACTCCTCCCAGTTTGGTATCATCAGCAAACTTGCTGAGAGGACATTCTGTCCCTTCGTCCAGGTCACTGATGAATATATTGTATAGTGCTGGACCCGGCACTGACCCCTGGGGGATGCCACTAGCCACAGGCCTCCAACTAGACTCTGCCCCATTGACCACAACATTGAGCTCTTTCCTCCAGCCAGTCTTAATGACATTAAAGAAATTGCATATAACTCAGATATTTTTGTTTGTTTGTTTTGTTATTCAGCATTTCATTAGAACATTTTTCAAGGGTCTGGACACAAAATTTACTAAGAAGTTGTATGGCCGTATTGCAATCTCAGTATAAAGTTTAATGTTTGGACAATGTCTTGTTTTATGCTCCACAGATCTTGCTTCCCCAATATATATTGTTCATTAATTTTGAATAATCTATTCTATATTTTGACTGCAGAGATTAAATATTTAGATTTCCTGGAATGCTGATACTTCTAATTTCTGTCCAAGCACCTCTGAGTAGTTTTACAACCCTTTGACTACTAAGATAAAATAAAATTTAGATGATAGACTAAGATATGCAAATCAAGCTGAAGTATCAATCCTCACCTATAATTAGAACTGAAATTATGTTGGGTTTTTAAAGCAAACCTTTTAAAACTCATGATGAGCATGGCACTCCCAATTTCCTCTCCTCAGGAAACTGAAGCTATTCAAATGTTTATCTCTGCTTGTTTTGTTTTGGAAAGAGGTTTCAGAACCTCAGTATGACTATGGAAGTATGTAAGCAGCTGAAATAGGTAGTGCAAATATCTCTAAAACATTGATGAGAACATGTCCGATCGGGAAATCCGAAAGGTAAAGAGCCAAGAGACAATAAGGCCTTACACTTCCATCGAAAAGGGTTCCTAGAGCAAACCAGGTTTCACTAATCTTTTGAGGATGGATTAAGCTGGCTTGAATCAGATCAACCTTTGGCTGCTGCAATTTACACTGAAGCTGCATCAGATGATTTTTTCAGCACCTTTTAAATTCATATTTCTTCTTAATGTTTATCAATGTATGTATCGTATGTCCATGCCCAGGTGCTAGTGGCAGGACCAGCAGCATGATCCAGTCTGTGAGAAGAAGCTGGGGCTGCCCTGTGCTGGACACAGCTGATTCTAGCTGGTTCCAGCCAGTTCCACAATGGACCTCCTGCAGGACACAGCTGAGCCCGTCAGCCAAGATGTGGGCACCTGTGGGAAAGTGTATTTAAGAAAGGGTAAAAAAGTGCTGCATGGCTATTGTGAGAGAGTGGAGTGAGGAAAAAGGTGTGAGAAACAGCCCTGAAGACATCAAGGTGAGAGAAGGTGGTGGAGGAGTGAAGTTGAACCTGGGAAGAAGGGTGGGGGGAGGTGTTTTCATTTTAGTCATTGTTTCTTACTATCTAAATCTACTTCAATTGTCAATAACTTAACATACTTTCCCCAAGTTGAGTCTGCTTTGCTCATGAGAGTAATTTGTGAGTGATCTCCTTGTGTTTATCTCAAACCATAAGCTTTTATATTGTATTTGCTCCCCCTGTTCTGTTGAGGAGGGGGAGTGAGAGAGAGCATGGGTGGGCATCTGGCTGAGGTCAACCCACCACAGTGTACGTTGGACCATGAATATTCAAGTTGAAGTCCTAGATCTTCCAAATGTCTCCCCAACGTTTCTAACACTGGAAGGTAATTTTTTTTAGCTACAGAGACTAAATATTAAGGGTAGATTACAACAAACAATATAGTTATTACAGACACTGACAATTGTTATGCTCAGTCATGGTCTGCCTAATTATGACAGGTATGACAGATGACAAAGATGAGGCCCAACTTATAAGCGCAGAGAGAAGTCTCTATGTTAAACTTGCTAGAACTGTCTTCTAATCTTCGATACCTACAAGTGGATGAGACTCGCTTCTTTTTTTCAGAGAAGAAGGGGAAATGCAAACAATTTTAAAAGAAACAGTGTGCCAACTATTCTGTTGGGTCAGCGATATAATATCACAAAAACATATATCCTAATACTACTTACCAGTCAGTAAATCCCTTATTCCATCTGGTTATAAATGTTCACAAATTCTCAGCATTTCAAAAATGTAAATTTAAACACAGTAGTTCCTCTGTATATTTAATAGCAACCAAAGAAAACTACATGAGTGGATATAAAAGCATCACTTCCCTCTCCAACAGGTAAGATAGTTTACTACCTGTCTTATAACAGCTTATATCTACAACATTTAAGAAGAGTGAGAATAGAGTACTTGCAAAATGGTAGCATTATACCATAAAAACATACATTAGAAATCTTCTATGAGAGGCAAAAGCTTGCGTTGCCCATAACTGTACCCTGGCAATTATCCAGAGAATAGAAGATTTGATAGAAATACATTTAATAAATGTAGAGCAGTTGCAAACCCTGACTCATTTGTCTATCAAACAGTTAACTATAATCTTGTATATTTTGCAACACTCGAATTTTTTTACTTAATCTTCAAACAACACTTATATTTCTATATGTGTATAACATATATGCTGGACCACAGTACAATGAGCTAAACTAAACTGCTGGTTCTGAAGAGTGCCTATTCCACTATTGATTAGTATCTTGAAGCAGCCTCATAAATTGCTGAATAAAGACAGGAAAGCAAATTGCACTTTAGCTTGCACAAACACAGCTCAATGATTCTAAATCAGTGTTGAAATAATTTGCCTTGCTCAAGGCATATGAGTATATGTTCTGAGAATCTCTTAGTCTCACTAGTTTGATAGAGAATATATCAAAGTAATGTTATGAATACATCAGTTCATTTTAACAAACAGAAATAACCTCAATCTATTGACTACTGTATCTAGTTTTATGAAAAACAAATACAACACAACAAACCCACAACAAAACATCAAAAAAAAAAAAAGAGCAATCCAGTGCTTGGAACCTTATGTGATTACCATTTGTGTTGTTGATGTGTTTTTCTGCTGGATCTAGGATGCTGCACGCTAGCATACATTGCCTGTGTCTCAACATCCAGGGTAGGCACCTGCTCAGATATAGGACCTATGTGTGTAAATTGTCTCAGGTCAAGCTCAGCTAAGAACTTCCCTCTATCTGGCAGACTGGAACAGTTTTGGAGGAAGGCAAGCGACCTGTGGCAGTGATATAACTACCATATCCCTCAAAGTTCACAGGAGAGCTTGAGAACTATCAGATGGAGCTTTTCAAACACTTGCAAGATTCACCTGGTGAAATGGTCATGTCCGTAATGCAGATATGTACAAGTAAGTTGTCTAAAATCCTTTCATACCAACTGTCACTTTTAGGATGCAATTCATCTTCTCTCAGGAGATACCTGAAGCAGTCAGATCAGGCCCTACAAGTTTCTCTTTCTCCCCATTAACTGTGCAAAAAGCTTAAAATCACTAACCTGGACATTGTCTTCAAGCATGGGAACCAGCTCTTGACTAAAACACCAAATACATTAAGTTATCCCATGGGGCATTCAACGTATCCCATAAAGGTATGGATCTCCCATACACCCTGTGTCAAGTCTCCTAGCCCCATGTAGATGTCTCATATCCTAGGGTATTTCAAAAGGCACAAGCCATTTATGTGAACAGCTGAGTAGTCCTTACCTGTAGTCAGCCAAATATTTCTCCATGCTTTAGATTTCCTCATTGACTCATGGGCTTCCTTTGACTGTAATATAACTACCAATAACAGATATCCAGCTCACATGCTGACATATAGATATAATATATAAATGTTCAGTTCAGTATGATCTCAGTCTGAACACTAGCCATAGCGTGTGCAGTTTGGGCTTGACCTAGCTACCTGAACATAAGCATCCAATGCTACTTGAGATTTGATAGGATATCCAAGACAGCCTCATTGGCCTGATGCTGTGACCCAGGAAAAACTTGTATCTTCCTCAAGTGGCAGGTAGAGGCCAGGCAGGAGACCCTATGGCACAGTAAATAGAAGGACATTCCCATTTTAGGAAAACTAGGGGAGTATTCAGTTGTTTAAACTCACTGCTCTAGGGCCATGTTAGTTAATGTGAGGTCTCCTAGCTAGCTTCTGCCTGATGCTTCAGGGAGTGCAAATCACCCATAAGATCTGAACAACATTATTCTACTGAGAAGTGTGTAGTGTCATTTCATATATCCTACAACATACTTCTTGGTTTCCCTAAACCATCCCAGAAAGGCACGTGTCCTCCCAGTACTGTATGGATGTCTTTGATACCTCAGGACGCCTTCAATGGCACTAGACACGCATGTGCCAGCCAATACACACTGACTTTAAAGTGATGTGAGGATGAATCTAGTCTGTTATCTCCACCAATGCTCAGGTATGAACTACTACTGCAAGATTTAGGCTATTCTGTGCCTGTGTGAGAAAGCAGTATTAAGTGATGAAGAAAGTAAAGAGAGATGATCATCACAGCAAAAGGACAACCGACCAATAACTTTTAGAACCCATGCACAGTTTCTGCATCACTTTAGGCTTGTGCTGGACCTTAATGTATATTACCATCACTGCTAATGAAACTATATTGAATCCCTTAGATTTTATTTTTAATTAAAATAGTCTTAAAGTGCAGAAATTTGGGGGGGGGGGGGGGGGGGGCGCGGGCAAGGCATACAGAAAAATCACTCTATTTCTTAAGGGACATGTTAATATTTTTTCCTGAAAAAACCTAAAGCGACTTCCTAATTTTCTCCTTTGCTTATAAATAAGAATATAGGTAAGTTAATGTTGAAAACTTCAATTTGTGTGTCAAAGTAGATGCAAGTTCTTGTTATTTTTAGTGTTACCTCTATTTCTTTTATTTGCCTTCTTCAAAAATGCATTCTGTTTTATATAAATGCAAACAATCTGACATTACCTATATGTAACATATGAGTGCTGTAGGATTATAATGATTATGGTTTTCATTTGTATCCTAGTTTGGTGGACATACCAATACACACCTAGGCATGCTGACATGCTTGAATATTGCAAGCTATTATTTTTTCCAGAATGACTTTCAAATGCCCCAATTTTGAGAATTTTTAAGGCCAAGAGAAATACTAAAGGGGATAACCAATAAATTCATTTATGCAATTAACTGGATAAGGCTGTTGCCATTATAGCAAATCAGCATTGCAAATCCCAGTTTTCACCAGGTCAGCAGATTGATCTCTGCTTGGATCTTTTAATTCTTGTTGATGGAATTCTTCAACGTTATTCAACTAAATAGCAGGGTCATCCTGATCTCAAAGTACAAGCTGTTTCAAGGGAAGCTTAGCCTGTTTATTTACTGATGCATGTCCAGATGTGCTTTTCAGACTTTAAAGAACTGAATCAGAAGCAATTCACATAAGTTCTACATGAATAATTTATCTTGTTCTTACACATTTTTAAGAGGAGAAGGGACTTTATAAGTTTGCATTTTGCCAGTGCAATAAAACTGCTAACTGGGACTTTTGTCATAAGTGTTTTGGTCACTGGGTTTGTCATGCTTGCACAATAGGTGTTTCATTATTCAGAGGTATGCCAGATTGTCAAAACTTACTGAGGAGGCCAAAAAATCTGGATGCCTGCTGATTTGTGAGTGCCATCAGTAATTTTCTTTCCCAGCTACTGTATTTTCAATACATGAGTATGCTCCAAACATCCCCTGCTCTTCTGTTGTGAGATTTCATATTTAGAAGATGGTTTATTTCTTTTGTGAGCTCATATGCTGAACACGTAAATATTAGCATGTCCACATTCACAATGTGAGACAAGGCCTGAGGCTCCACACACAGTTTCAAGCACTCCCTTGTTAATGTAGCACACAAGGCTAAGTGATGAGGCAAGGCTGGGGATCAGTCTGATTAGTTTCATCTAGTATTGTGTAATGTCTGTATGAAACTGTAAGCTGCTGTTCCAGCAGGAAGAGATTGGCTAAGAAGGTAGCATGTGTCATCCCATACCGCTGAAAGCTTTTTGGGAACACGCAGAGCAGTGCCCAGTCCTGGCCACTCGTTCAGGAAGAATGAATGGAGTAGATACTAAAATAAGCAGCTAGCATGAAAATGGGAATGAAGAACATTCCTTCTGAGAAGAGTATGTACGAGCTTGTTTTCACTAGCCTAACAAAATCAAGGCTGAAAGTAAGACAACTGCTGCCAAAAAATGCACCAGGCAGGTAAATACCAGGGAGGGACAAGAGTCATTTAAGTTTAAACACTAAACTGGCACAAAACCAGAACACAAAACCCATGAATAAACATAGGCTACAAATTGGAAGACATTTCTGACAATTAAGCAAGGGTGTTCTGGAACAGCCTTTTAATAGGATCATTAGCACCTTTTCAAGTAGAACCTGATAAGATTATAGAGCTTGACAAATTAGTGATGTGCCTCAGTCAGGATTAACTAACCAAAAAGTTGACTGCTAGCTATAGCTCTTTTTCAGAACATATATATTCAGAAAAGGATACTGCTTACAGAGTGAGTATCCTATTCAGGTTATAAAGAACATCAGGAAGTCCAACCTTCAACTGGGTATTGAAGATCCTTAAGGATGGAGACAAACTGGATCATCTCTCTAATTTCTTCCAATGTTTGAGTATCCTCATTGGAAAAAGGTTTGTCCTTACATCCATCTGGGTCTCTTTTGTTTCAGTTTATGCCCTTTTCGTGTCATTTCATCACTATATACTGCTGAACAAGCCTGGCTCCACATTCTTAATAGCCTCCACCATAGGCACTGGATGCTGCAGTTCAGTTCCCCAAAGGCATCCATTCTCCAGTCTGGACAACCCTCCCTCAGACTCTCCTCATGGGGCATGTGTGCCAGCCCTGAGACATTAGGGTGGCCATCTGCTGAACTCACTCCAAATACTGATGACTGTCTTGTACTGAGGGCATTAAAACTGGATACAGTACTCTGGATGTGGTCTGATGAGAGCCAAGTAGAGGGGAGAATCCCTTCTTTCCACGTACCGGTTTTGACCCTGTTAATGCAGCCCAAGAGGGTTTTGTGCCTCTCTGCTGCCTGGGTACTGCTGGCTTGTACTCAGCTTGCTGTCCAGCAGACCCCAGGGTCCCTTTCCACAATGCTGCTCCCCAGCTTTCAGTCCCCAGCCTGTGTCATTGGGTCCTTCCTCCTCAGATGCCGTAATTTGCACGTCTTCTCTATGAATTTGCTAAGACTCCTGTTAGTTCATTTCTCTACATCGCTCTTGAGGGTCACCCTGCCCTGAGCATCTCATCTGGTCCTCCACAATTTGGTGTCATCTACAGGCTTGATGAGAGAGCATTCTGATGTCTCCTCCAGGTTACTATAACAAGACAGGTCCCAGGACAGATTTGTGCGATACTCCACTCTTTACCAACCTCCAGGTAGAAAATGACCACTGCCCTCTGAACCCAATTAAGGAATTAGTTTTGTATTCATATGGTTGTTCTCCCATCCATACTTTCTAAGGACATAGTATCCTTAGATAGGATATAGATATATAGATATAGAACCTGACTAGGCAGGTTCTACTTTCCTAGTTCTCATTTCAATTCTTTTGTTCAACACTTGTTCACTTGTTCTT
This sequence comes from Rhynochetos jubatus, assembly GCA_027574665.1. Taxonomy (NCBI): domain Eukaryota; kingdom Metazoa; phylum Chordata; class Aves; order Eurypygiformes; family Rhynochetidae; genus Rhynochetos; species Rhynochetos jubatus. The sequence goes on from CM050652.1 coordinate 20,738,764, forward strand.
GAGATTTGTAGAGAAACATTTTAATGAATGATGGGTCTAGGGATCAGAGATGGTTCCAATTTCAGAGTTGAAAATTAGTTTCATAGTGGGCAAAAATGAAAAGACAACCTTACCTATAAGGTAACTTTTTTGAGTAGGTGAGAGTCCCAAGGTATAAGTAACTTTCGCATCATACTAGATGTTTAAGAAGCTGCCAGGCTTCCTGGACTCCCATGATAGTCAACAGAGAGAAACAGATTTCACTAGAGGGTGATATGCTTGGTCTGTTTTAGACTTAGGAAGAAATGAATCATTCACTGGATACCCTTATTTCTCTCCCTGAACCATAGAGAATGTTCTTTAAACGCCTGAATTAGGACCAATTAATCTACTTCCCCATTACCTATATCACCCAGAAGTGATAGATGATCCCAGTATTCTACCCCTCACTTATACACATTACGAGCACGTATAGATCATAAAGGGCCCAAGCCATGGTAGAGAGCCATCATTTAATCGTAATAAATAGAATATAGAAAGTTGGAAATTATATAAACTGGTGGCAGCAATTAAGTTGTGCTTTCACATTTGAAAAGAAAAATCTGGGCTGAAGGTGTGGGAATATAATTGAAGTGAACCTTACTTGGTCTTTATTTAACTGCATGTTAGAATATTAAGTTGTCACACACACACTCTTTTTGCCCACTGCGTATAGCATAACTTGTTCATGTATGTTCAGCTGAAGTTCCCTCAGGGTAATTCATTAAGCTACTCTGTTTCATTATTACTTTTATAAATATTGCTGTTAACAATTTTTTGATCAAAATTAATGGTTGCCCTTCCTGAGGGCTCCTAGATGATGCTGGTTTAGATGAATTGTTTATTTTGTAAGAGGATTTACCAATTAAGAAATGCAGCAGAAAACAAATTGCTGAGTTCATGAAATTATTCTGCAATGTTTATGTAGCAGGGAGAATGTTATCAGTATTACTGTCATCTAAAGATCAGTGTAATCTATACATTGATTTCTGAACCCTCAACCTTCTTGAACTATTCCAAAATTCTGAGTTTTGTACTTACATCTTTGACTGCTTAAAACTTTATTCAGAGCTCCCTACTGACTGTTTCTCAGGAGGTTCTTTTCACAGTTCTTCAGCAAGTTTCATTTATATATTAGCTTTCATTTGGGTTTCAGCCAGAAATAAAAGTATTGTTACCTTACAGAATTAAGTCCATTGCCTTCTCATGAATCACAGAATGGTTTGGTTTGGAAGGCACCTTAAAGATCATCCAGTTCCAACCCCCCCGCCACGGGCAGGGACACCTTCCACTAGTCTAGGTTGCTCAAAACCCCGATGAAGAAAAGGTAAGAAAGATGCATAAATATGACACCTGTACAAGCAGATATATTCTTCCCGTCTACAGAGGTACACTAGCATAGCATTAGTAGACTCGACACGATGTCTATGTGCATACTCTTGTGTTGGATTTTAATACGTTACAAAGTTTGGCATGAAGTGAAATTATACTCTAAAAGTAGTTCTGGAAACCATAACTATCTCTTGAAGTGTCTTGATTTTTAGCTTGCTGATTCAGTCATAATAAAACAGCATAAATCTCCAATATTTTTATTTCAAAAATAATTATGTAATACAGAAAAAACTTTGTTGCAAGAATTATGGCTAAACTTAATTATCTTATTGCTTTCTCACTGGTAAGATCTTTTTGCAGACTGCTACTGAAGATCACAAGCAGAAAAAAATTACATTCAGATCTCTTTTGATTCCTTATCTCCTCATTATGCCCAAACATTGGAGGCTCTTTCCTATTCTTTCATGGAACTAAACAAGTCAAACCCTCTTTCTTATTTTGTAGCTTGATTACTCTGCCACTGATCTAGCCAATCTTGCCATGCACAGAGCCACCCATAAAGCAGCTATCAAAAACATTCTTCAAGCCCTCATCTTAGACTGCACATCCATTGTCAATCCACCACACCTTCTCTGCTGCATTGAAGAAGGCATACTTGTTTCTGCTCTTAAAGCTCTTGGCAACGCCTCCTGTCCTTGTTTTCATTCACTCGCTTTATGGGAGTCTGCAATCATCTCATTTTGCCTGTCATATTTGTAAACTCTTTGATTTTTTTTCCATGTTCCTTGTAAGCCTCCAAAAATATTTTTTTCCACTTAAAAGCTCTCTGTAACTTTAATACATATAAAAAACTTATAGCTTTCAATATGCCAAGGACAAGACTGTATCACTGTTTACTCTGCTTCTCTGTTAACCTGTATTTCTCTTCCTTTTTTTCTGTTTTAGGCATAAGGCTGTAAAGTTAGGGACCCTGAAAGAGCTGTAAAGACCATCTATCTGTTCTGTGTTCCTGCGCTGACAAGCACCACCAGGTCATAATGTGCCTAGGGCTCTGAACAGTGTCATGATCATATAAATTACAGCCAACAAGAGTGTCAAGAATTAAATGCAAACCAATATCTGTTTAAGAAACATTAAACCTAAAGAAAAACAAATCATGGTAAGTGATAGAAAAACAGCCCTTAATCTATCCCTTCTGATTTTGTTTGCCTATGCATCAAGAGAATTTTGCCTATCTAGCAAAATTTTGCCTATCAATCAGGCAAAATATTATACACTATAATATCTACATATAGAAAGGATTGGGAAAGATACTTGTTTTGCTTTGTTTACAAAGCTGAATTTCTATTTGTGCTTGAAAGAATAAAGGGGAAAACTCCAGAGCTTTCTCAGGGTACAAAGCAATAAGAATTAGCAGGAAAAATCAATGGAGAATAAGAACAATATCTGTTACTGAGTGCATTGAGGAGGTGTGTCTAATTGCCCAGACAGCAGGATGAAAGTGTTTCCCTTCTATAAATATTGGAGATTAAACATTTGTAATATTTATAGCAGCCTTTTTTTTTTTACATTCCAGACTGCAGTCATCTAGAAATAGTCTTTCAGCAAGGAATATTATTAAACCTTTAATTTTTTCCCCTGCAACTATAATATTCTTCCCACAGAGGGAATTTCCCTTTCTTCTCTGATACAGTGTGGCTAATCACTAGTTACTTTCCTTTTCAAAGCTGCAGACTCATTATAAAAATGTGAGTAGCTAGCATTTAGATTTCTAACTGAAAGCCACTTAAAGCCATTAGATCTATGAACCCTGAACTCCTGTGCACTCTTACCATTGTTAAGGTATAAAGAAACTGTCTTATGGTGTTGGTAAGCATATCCACAAACCTTCTTTGTGCCACATAGCACCCATTTTACACATAATTACATGTTATGAGAGGCAGAGAACATGATATATTTGTAGAGAACAGAGCATTCAATATTTGCAAATTCTAAAAATGCAAGTGATAAAATTTTGCCCAGCAAACTGTAATGCCTTAGATGCCAATAATAATAACTCCTTCTTTCTGTAGTCAATAAAGATTGACAGTAAGAATAAAATAAACCAATACAAATGTGAAAGAAAGCAAATTTGTCAGCACAAATTATATTGGTAAAGCTGAAAGTAAACATGTCATTGTCTAGGTGCTTAGGGAAAAGAAATACAAAAAAATTAGCCAAGTGAAACTGGGAGGCAAGAATTTTACAGTCCATCGGGCCCGGATACTGGTTAATTCTGCAGAATTTACAGTATTTTTGTAGGGTGGAAGATATCAAGTGGGCAGTGTAGGGAATCAGCCTTTTAGCAACTAAGCCAAATTAACACCAAGATAAGATTTTTGCATTCAGATTCCTTTTTCATTTAAAGTAAATAAAATCCATCTTGTATTCAAATGTAACAGACACAATCACTGCATTTTATGAGCATTTCATTCTGTCAAGTACATGGTTTCTATTATGGTTACTTCCCTCTCAGATATTCTGGCTAAGCCACTCGTAATCACTCCCTGGAATATTTCAGTCCAAATCATTTATGGATTATATCAAACTAAACATTAGCCACTTAAAGTTACTTAAGTTTAAGCATTTGGATAGAAATATACCATGGATGATTTGATGCTCAATGCAAAATACATTTTAAGCAGTCACGAGTGGGCCAGACAAAAATGCTTCTGCATTCCGAAAGAACTGAGCAAAAGCTCTTGTGATGAAGAGACTGAAGTAACAAGGCAATGCAGTGGTGCTGATTATTTAAAGGATTCTTCTTGGATAGATCCCTAATCCTGTTACAAACTTGTTCTCTTCTGTTGAAGGCCAGACACAGTGATGTTCATGCAGCTACATCTCTGGGCATGGCCAGGGAGCATGAACTCCCTCTCGTCTCTATCTGCCACTGTGGTGGATGAAGTGTTGTTGCACCATTTCATGCAACTTAATTTCTGTCAGGCACATGACTACACCCGAAAGACCCTTGATATACAGACAGCTGATCTAAACCTGTTGTGTCATTCATGAAAAGAGAGGTTTCTGCTACATCAACTTTGGATATAGAAAGTGGAGTTTTTCAGAAGGGTTTAGGTTTCTTCCAAAAACACTTCCTATCAGAAGACATAGAGGGTTGTACTTTTTATTATCTCAGTGCTTGTGACAACGTTGCTTGTTGGTTGCTTTGTTTCTGGCTTCATATATCATCATACACTTGGATTGTATTTTTTTTTTTCAACAAAAAAAGGCAATGATATATGCTATATTGTCCTTTATAAACTTGGTAATGTGACATTCAATAATTAATAGAGCTTCTTCCATACCATTCACTTCCCCACCCCCAAAACCAAAAAAAGCCATTATGGTAATTCTTGATTATTCTGACAAACAAATCATTTAAATAATTCATGGAAATAGGTGAAAGGGTATAATCCTTCTTTGCAAAGAGAAATCTCGCTGTTGCACGTCCATAAGATGCTTCCGTCCTTGTTCAGTGTGAACACTACACACAGCTCAATCTTTTCCTGACCGGTGCGATGGTGAGTGCACATGTAATGGCCAGTGCTGCTGAAGCCTGTCGATTAGAATTTATCTGAGCAACCCAAAGGAATGCAGAACAGAGAACATTTTTCTGCTGAGCTACACAGGAACACTTTGCAGCTTCACTTAGTTCTTCCTGCTGATTGCTGTGCAAATGCTAACCATCTTGACAGCAAACCATGCTCCTCAAGGACAGACAGCAGTCACCTATGGTGTGTGGATGCCTGCAGTAAACTATCATCCTTCCAAGCACGATTTGGAACACAGTGACCTGCTGCTTAAGGAACAGAGTTTTCTGTTGCCTGACTTTTCCTCATTAAAGAAACAGTTCAGCACAGAACTGGGGGTTTTTTTGTCCAAAGAGTTCTAGATAATGATTCACAGTTCATTAATGTAGTCTCTTCTGGTTCCCAGACTGGGTCTGGTTACAATGTATCTATCAATAATGAGAGACAAATTTTTACTGCTTGCATATTTTCAGAGGAAAGGATATAATTAGGCTTTTTGAACCCGATCATTAAGATAAGTCTGTCTCCTTCCCCACCACCACCCCAAAAATACTGGTTGTAGAGTAAATGATTATATTTTTGCAGATGGTTCTAAAATAGAAAAGTAGTAAATACCAAAGAAATTCACACCAAATGAATAGTGGCCTGAGATATGAGAGCAATCAGTTAATCAGGGGATGAGCATGGTATAGAACCAGATAAGTAAATTAGGTGGAGAAAAAGCTAGGTCAGACAACAGACAGAAAATAAAGATCATAAATTAGCAGTTTTCCCCACTGAACTGAATAATCCAAAAGTCTTGTGACTATAGTAGTGAATGGTCATGTAATTTTAAGGTTGCTTTGTAATACAGAAGTGCACAGGGATAGAATTAAAGTACCAACATTCTTCTGTTTCAGAATTATATTTTTAAATTTTCATGGTTTTTTTTAACATGGCAGGATTTGTTTGGAGAATTTGTATATAATTTATATGAATCTCAGTGACTTATCAATTTATAATCCTGGTGCCGAGAGATCAGAATAATAAATTGCAAATCATTTCCAAGCTAGTGCCACTGGCATTCATCCATTTTTTTTCCAAATGCCTCCTCAGACATCATTTCTCCCTAGAAATCATAAACACTAACTTATGCAACCATTTCTTTCAAAGAATAACTTCTAAACCTCTAATAGCATGAGTGCTTTATGACCATACTATGCTTTGTCCTGAAAAATGCTCATAGGTATTCAAGAAATGCATTATAATTTGGTATAGAAATATATCTGCAATGGTTATTCACTCAGGTGGAATTCTAGCAGAGTATGAGTCTGTTGGCTAGATCTTGGAAAGCTGAGTTTAACAGTTCTGTGTTTTCAGATCTGTTTATGCTAAGCTGAAACTACAGAATTATCCATTATTAGATATCTTACTAAATTTTAGTGATAGTCTTTATCAGCCTGGAAAATTCATCTGGAAATATTACCACAGAAAACAACCCAGTATATCTTTGGATCCTTCTGGTACATTTTATTCCATGCAGGCCTTAAGATATCAATCCATTTTACAGCAATAACATTTTATTTCCAAGATACAGTATCGTATAATTAGGTCCCCAAGTGATAAGGAATTAAAGCAATCCCCAAACTAACTGATATAAACACAAAATGAATTACTTTAAGGTTGGAAAGTTTGAGTGATTTCTTGATTTGCTTCTATGAGTTTACCTGTTTCTGTCTGAAAACGTCACCCAAGAGTGCAAAACATCAGGTACTCATGAACGAGCAATATCTTCTAAAAAGGAAAACGTAGGCATAAAATCAGTTGCAAGCTGGACTCCTAGATTCACCAAATCCCTTTCTCCCATACTACTACACCCTTGCAGTAAGCCATACAGTGTAAAGGGCAAGCTTTGATTCCCAGCAATATTCCAGAACGAGGCATTCAGCTTTCAGTCCGAAAAGCATCTATTTTGGATCAAGAAAAAAGCAAGAAGAAAAGTTAAGCTTTCTTGCGTTTCTGTCCCCTGGTAGGATACCCTGACCATAAAGTCACCTTCAAAATTCTGCAGACATTATGTAGGTGTTAATATTAGATGGATGATTGATCCTTTAGGGATCTCGGAATGTTGTAGCAACAAAATGTTAAAAAGTAGATCCAGAAGAGAATAGTGTCTAATAGACATGACCCCAGAATCTAGTCCTATTTTCTCTCCTTTCTTGCAGGGAGTCTCAGGAATTAAAAAAAAAAAAAAAAAAAAAATTACTAATGCTTTTAAAATACATAATAGGAATTAGTAGAAAGTCTATAATTAAGATTTTTTGTTGCAGTAACTTTGAGCCATCACTATAATAGAGTAACATGAGAGACACTTTAGAATACTTAAATTGTATCAAATTAACATGTTAATACTAACATTGTATTAAAGTTTTGTTTGCAATAATGTAATTTGCAAACTCAGTCATGTGGCTACTTTCTCTTATTTCTTTTATCTGTGCTACAACACTGAAAGGCACCATACAAAGTGGAGAGTCCTCAACACGTACATTGAAACAGAAAGATGTGTTCAGAAGCAATCTCACTGATTCACTGGCCACTTGAGACTGAAACAATTAGCGCATTGAAAGATATTTTGTAATTTTATCTAGAGGAGAGGTTTTTTTCTATATCAGCATTTGCTTGGCTGTTCTCACACAGATGAGAACTAGTTGGAGAGAATCAAACTGAGGGAACCAGAAATTGTCAGAGGTCAATGAACCCATGATCCACAATGAAAGACTGAATGAACAACAGCTATTTAACATAAACTAAAAAAAAAAAAAAAAAACCAAAAAAAAACAACGAACCCCACACCCAAAAAGTGAAAGGAAATCACAAGGCGATTTCATATTTTTCTGGCTTTCTAGTCTCAGCTTTCTATTCTTTCAGTTATTATGCTGACAGTTTAGGCTACCTGAATCCCCTCTCTGGTAAGGGTCTAGTTCCAATATGCTTTTAACAAACCTCATTATTGGATTTCTCAAATGGAGGGATCAAGCTTAGCATGAAATTATACACAATATTATACATATTATAAACCTGCACCTATATAAATAGGAATTCATTCTGGAGTACTGAAAATATGGCCTCAAGATTTTAGTAATGTAGCAGAGATCTGTATTTACTAGATAATCATGGATAAAGCCCTCTAACATTTTATCAAAATTAAAATTCTTAACTCTTCTGCAGCATGGAAAATCTATGGATTTTAAACCACTTCAAACATAATTAAGCAACTCCTATGAGTAAAGGAGCATTATTCTATTTTACAAATGCGAAAGATTAGATGTATTGATTAAGAAGAAATCCTACAAGAACATAGAGGGTTGATTTTTATTTTCTTGGCCAATTGCTGGACAAGAGAGGGGAGGCTGTTATAGAGATATTTCAACAAAAAAGACAAAACCCATGCTAGAAGTCATATATGAAAGTCAGAGCAAAATTTGGACAAAAAGTAAAAATATATGGACATTTGATTTTTTCCAAGGTTGGAGGTAATATGTAGGCTTCTCTTTAGCAACATACTTTGAAAAGTGCTTCACTTTAAGCACATAAAAGATTTGTGTGGTGACAAGAAACTAAGTAGGTGGGTAAGCATATTATTTAAACTGCAATTTTTTTTTTTTAAAAGGACTACATATCTAAATGCTGCATCTAGTGCTGCAAAGAGAAAACCACAAAAGCCAAAGAACAAAGGAGGAAAATATCTTTTCAGATCTCAAGACCTTCTCAAGCCTGCAAATAACCTAAGTCACTAGTACTCCAAATATATGTTTTTACACACACATATATATGTTTATGTATGTTCCTCCAAATACATGTCTTATCTCAACTGTGGTAAAACCAATACCTAAGATGTCACACATTGTATCTGACTGATAAGGATTTGGGGTACGATAAAAGACTGTAGCAAACATCTCCATTGCTTTACACTGCGTGCAGCAAACTACACTGATGTCCACTGGGGATAAAACCAAATTCACCTGATACTTTACAGATAGGCACTGAACTAAATAAATTGGTGTGCATAAAGTGGAAAGCGATGTCAAAGTGAACAGGGCACAGCTTGCTTTTCCCTTATGTCCTATCCCCCTTCCCTTTATCACTGGCTGAGATTCACTTTTTTCCTGTCAGTTTTGCATGACCATGGTGTTGTAGTGAACTTTGCACGTTCTGTCATAATTTGGGGCCTTGGATAAGTAAATGAAACAGCCTTTGGCATAAAACATTTATATTGATTTAGTAAGAGGGTTTGGAGTTTTTTTAAATTTCTTGGTAATGATCTAAAGATCCTTCTTTCAATTGCAATGTAATATCGGTGAAGCACAACCAGTGTTTCATTTACAATCAGTGGGAAAATAGGGAGCTAACATGTATGAATAAAAAAGGAAAAAAAAAAAAATCTTTGAATAAAGAGAGTTCCTGATGATCTTGTTATGACAAAAAGACCAAAAAAAAAAAAAAAAAGAACCCAATCAAGGATAATGTGAGAGGGGGAAAGCTGCATTACAGTGATGTGGGTGTCTGTTACATTTCAGTCCTTGTATAGAAGTATTTCTACCCAGTCACCCACTATTTTAAGAATCTGCTGTGTTAATGACATCATTTCCTTTCCTGTTAGTTTTTAAAACTTTCATAAATGCCTTTACTTCTGATTAATTTTTGACTCCAGAATTTTATTGTGAATTTCACAGAGAATCCTTACTTGGGAATAAGAATTATTGTGGTATGTATTTATTTAGATATCACAGTTGATTTTTTAAAGCATCAGTCAAAACCACTTAGATGCTGCAAATTGTGTGAGTATTCTGTTTCTGCATGCCAGTGGTTTTTTTTCCCCCAGCTCAAAGAGTCAGCCTATTTGCTCTCATCTTCTTTCTTTGTTTCTGAGCCAAAACTCTGAGGAGGTTCATTCCACAGATAACTTGGTCAAATTCACTACCAGCAAGACTGGGCACAACTTCCTACTCCTTAGTACAGATACAACCAATCATGAATTGTACCATTGAACTTTGAACAAAAATACATTTATTTCCTAAAACAATAATGATTTTCATGGGTTTATATTGCAGAGAGAGTACAGTCAGTTCCAACATATTATCATACCTTACTTGAGAGTGCTTTCATGGTTAATGACCTACTGAGGTCTGCATGTTGTGCTTCCTTCCATTCATGTGATGTGTGGTCATGAATACAAGGCATTGCCCTCATATCAGTGTAGGCTTTTTTCACATTCCTTCAGAGGAATGTGAATGTTTTCCCGTCTTTCTGTTTGGTGAAGTGTATTTCTATTTTCTTTTTTTCATACCTGCCAAGTTATATTTTCTTAAGCATCACCACAGAACTAGTAAGAGCTTTGTAGTATGACTCACACATGCCATTTGAAAACATCAGGTCCAAGACTAGAGAGATACTGACTAACCACACTAATTCAAAATTAAGAAAAACTAAAGAAAAATTATACAACTTAAAGCAAGCAACCTTCTCAAATATGCCTGTAGCTGCAGTCAGACTCCTGGAATTCAGGAGGAAACTCAGGACTAAGGGACAAACAACCCTTACAGTTTTTGCGGTCAGGCAGTGACTACCTTCCCACCAAAAGATTTTGAAAGGAGATCCTCACAGCATTGTATTTCTACTTGAGCCTCTTTCCTGGGAGCTGCACACTGAATAAGCTCTTATATCTTATATTTTTAATCATGTCCTTCCAACTGCTCCTACTGACACAGAGTGTCATGTCTACAGTGATTTCATAATAAATGCTTTTTAGCAGACACAGGCTTGTTTCCACACACAGAAGGTTTATACCATGTCTTTGTATTCTTTTTTTAATCTTTCTCAGTTCCATCAGAACTCCCCCACTTTCTTCCTATTTTTTTCTCCCCGTACATTCTCGTGTAGCAACTGTTTAATGTATAGAATAGCTGAATGCTGATGTACCAGTGAGTATGAAGCAACAGTGAATAATGTCCTACACAGCACGTATTTTCTGTTAATAGTTTGGAAACTAAATATAAAGTTCTCTGAATTCAGCAGCTCTTCATAGCACATAGATTTAAAGGCTCTGTTCATACGCAACAGTGATGAACCAGGATCCATGAATGCTTTCTTGGTGTTAGCCGTAAACCTGCTATAAGAGCTGCTGCAAAGTATAGTTGAGACAAAATATTAAGAGCTGAAACTTGTCTTTCCTGCCCCTGTTTTAATCTGACAAGAAAACTTGTAAGGTTTATGATGTACATCTGAGATCACTGAGTGATTACTGCCACCTAGTTAATTTCCCATGCAATGAGTTATATACAAGTGGTAGAAAAGAAGGGCCAAGTCCTTCAGTTGATGTATCTGACAGGAGAAAATAATTAAAAAAAAAAAAAAAAAGAAAAAGAGTTAAGACATCCAGTTTCTTTTCCCTTAGGAAAAACTTGTTTTCTGCCTTACTTTTTTTGGTGTTTATCTAATCTTCTATGACAGGCCTCAGAAGGCATACTGCCAACGATGGTTATCCCTCCAATCAACATATGCTCTTGCCTAAGATGTATTCACAGGTATGCTGAGTTTTACCTCTGTATTGCAAGTAACACACTATTTTTCAAAGCATTTTCCCTCCATGTGATATGTGCAGTCTCTGAATTCATGAAGAAAGGAAAAAGCCCTCCATTGCATGCTGAGGATAGGGGTGGATTGTACCCTTACTGCCCACATGCCAAAGGAAAACATTAACCATTCCTAAAAGTGTAAGACAAGGGTATCTCACGATAAGAGTCTGAGCCTCTCTGTGACTTTATACTCTCGATCAGAGCAAAACCAAAACATTTTGTCATTAGCACCAACATCGCACCGCTGACAACTTACTTCCCAGTACTCACGTGCTGCTTTCAACCCCGATTTTTTTAGCAATTCCACTGCACATCTCCTTCTGAGAAGTTGCAGTGGTGAGAGAAGAGAGCAAACCTGGGGTGCATCTGTTCCCCCTTTTTGGCTCTCAGCTTTGCAATGCCTCTCATGGCAGCAAACTGAATTTCTGTAGAAAAGAGATCAGTCTTTGAAATCTGCTTCTCTCTGCCACAGCACTGTAGCTCACAGTGCTTGAAAGGGACCAAGTATTATTTGGCCAAGGCCCTAAACTTCTGAAGTCTCAAGTATTTTACAGTCAGAGTACTTGGAGTACAGAGTGTAACTGGGGAGGAACACCCTCTTTCTCACCAGGATCCAGCTCCATTGGAACAGTGCCTGCTTTATCCCATTAAAAATAAATGAACTATGCACACTATCTGCCTTTCCCTCAGATCTTTTAAATGGGCCAGAAACTGCTTGTGTATGGTCAGTTTTACTTTGTCAACCCTGGAAAGGAGAGAAAGTTCTCAGAAGGACTGATGAGAACTCTGTATGTTAATTGCCTTTCTGACTGGAGAAAAATGTAGCAAAAAAGTGGTTATAAAGGAGGACAATGAAAAATTAGTTGCTTTGTCTAAATGCTTCCAGTTGTTGATAAATGCTCACTGTTCAGTCTCACCAATTTTTTCAGACCGCAGCTGCAGAGCCAGTGTTCCTCGTGCCTTGCCATGACTGACGATCTGACTGCACGCCAGATAATCACCAATTCCTGCTCTGCTGTCTGCTTCAGTTATTTTTTAAGAGCATTTTTTTCTCCTTTTCTTGAACCTGATGATCTCACACCGGAAATTCAGCTTTTCTCCCAAAGAAGAGGGTCTTTTGTGATGGCAACAGAGCCCTCTTACAATCAGCTGGGAGTTTTCCTTACTTAGGCAAGAAAAAAAAATAAGGTCGAGAATTGACAGAGTTCCAGCAGTGCTTAAACTCTAGCAGCACAAAAAAGCTATTTAAGGAGCAACAAAAACCTAAAGACACATTTACTCTGAGGTAATGGTGACATAATTTTTTGGAGAATAATTCCCAGTTATTTTAACCTATTTTTTCTTGTTGCATTCAGGACCAAAATGTGAATAGGATATAGATGTAAACTTTACATGGAGACAGTGTGTCTCACAAATCAGTGTAGAAACGTCCAGCACAGAAATGGCTCTTTACCTTGACAATAAAGGCCAGTTTGATAGTTTATTTTCTTTATTCCTACAATGAGTCCATTGAAAAACCTTCATCATTTTTATTCTGTTTCAATGCCTTACAGTTTTCTATCCCTTGTAAAGGAAATAAATTTACTGAAGGCAATTTGGAGACTCTGAATGAGATCTTGTTTTGAAGTTTCATAATGATTCCATGAATTTATTTTGTACTGCAAATTACAGTCTCTTGATTGCTAACATGAGACATTTAGGTTTTTATTAGCATGTCTGTGGCCAGGAGACTAGTCAAATTTACTTTAGCCTTCATTCAGGCTTCAGCAGTGCCCTTACTTTATAAGTAAAAGATCCCTTTGTGATGAGAATATCTTTACCCTGCTAATCTAATTTCTGTACTCCCATTTTTCATTTCCCAGTTGATTGCTCCATGTCCTCCTTCACAGACATTCCTGGAGAGGAGCTAGTACCTATTTCTTTTCCCATAATGTTATATGGGAAAGCAACCCTGGTTTTCACCATTGTTTTGTCTTTTAGAAAACCTTTTTGATGCAGTTCCTAGAAACTGAGTGTTGCATGAAGCAGTAGAAATGGTCCAGTTTCTCCAGTATGCTACTCCTTGTGTTATTATATGTCCAAAAGAGTATATGAACTTTTCCCAGGTGGCCCAGAGAAGAGGTAAATGAAAGCTTCCAAACTGCTGTATCAGGATTTCTGATCCCCATTTTGACCCATCTCTTGTTATAGTGAGTTTAAATTATCTTATGTGGAAGGCAAGATATAGGAAGGAGGCTCGGATTTATTTTGAGCAGCTTCAACTTTCCAAAAGATTTTTGTATCATCTAAATCAGATACAGAGGTGAGGTAGAGATAGAGATGGAGACAGACATGGGGAGAGCTAGAGACAGAGCTAGAGATAGATGGAGACAGACAGATATAGATATTTCTTCTACAGTGGAGCAGAGATGTTCACATCCTGAGGCCAGTTCACTCCATTTAAACACTTACTTTCAAATGGGATGAATTGTCCCCTGCTGGTGCCTGTATCTTTAGGGATTATAGTGTCAGCCAGAATGACTCACTTTAGATGCCTGACATATGGACAGAGGAAGTTAGGTGACAGGTACCTCATCACAAGATCCTGCGCATGGGCAGTTATCGCAGTGCAAAGAAATTGGGGTTAATCTGTTGTTGTGTGAGGAAGCAGTTTCTGTGAACGCATCACGCTGTGCAAGCTGCACAGCCCCTGCCAGGATCTGCTCTGCCAGTAAGAATGTAAGGACAGAAGCCTTAGGGAGCTGGGGGCAGGGGATGCTAGTAGGTTTGTTGCAAGACGGTAAGAGGGTACAGAAAGGCCAGTTGCACAGGGCTTCACATGGGATAGAGCTCTTAGATCACTATTTACAACCTCCCATTGAAGTCGGGTACTTCAATGGTGAAAGCATTTAAGTGATAAAGAAAGGTTTGTCAAGAATGAAACCCTCCTACTCAGGCTCAGCTACTGATTGTATATGTCTCTTCTTTCTGAATTTGTTCTCCTGGGTCTGCCTGCCCTGTCCCCACCTTTGAGAGGTATGGTGTTCGTGAACAGAAATGTCTCTTCCACACTGCTTCTTTCCTTCCTTTCACCTGAAAAATAAATGAAGTCTTGCATGGGGAAACATGTGTGTTACTATTCAAAAATATCAAAGAAATTCCTGTAGTTTTTCAGTGAACATAGTACTTTAAAAGGGTAATTAGCATAACTGGCAGCATCTCTGTCTTGTTTAAAGGAACACAATGACTCCAGACATTCTCAGTTACAGCAGACTCTGATTTGAATTGTTAACATGTCCACTGGGTAGATCATCTTGTCCTTTCTGCTAATAGAGTATTGTTTCCTCTGATAGTTTCCTCTGCTTCATCCAGCCTAATTTTGCCACTCTTCTTGACAGAATATTATTTTGCCAAATAGGTCTATTGCTGGTAAACATGACATTGTACTCAGTCTCCATTTTCCTGTGTTCTGTGGAATCCCATTTTTTCCAAAAACAGTTATATTTCACGATGCTGCCTCCATTAATTTCCCACCCCTCAGCATCCTCAGGAAACCAAGAGCACTTTATACATTTTTTTGAACTTGAGACCAATAAGTGTCAGTTTGTCAAATTCAGGCAGCAATTCTCATGCAATGCTCTTGTAAAAGCTCAGACTCGAGTACCAGTCAAATATCATCCCCTTCTTATTTTAGCACATTTGGTCCTGAGATAAATTCCAGACATTCCAAAAAAAAAAAAAAAAGAATGAAAGAACTGAAGAAAATACTTGGTCCGTATTTCGGGCAAAGGTTCACATTTATTTTTAAATAATAAGCAGAAAACTGAGCTGAAAAACTACTTTTTTCATTCTCGGTTACTTAAGTGTTCATGATGCAGTTAGGCCATTGTCTCTAGCAAAAGAAGTTATTTAGTTCTTTCATAATTTTTTCAATAATCATGAGTTAATTAGACTTTAGAGTTTTGTACAATATAACAGCTGGATTTGAATCACCCCGGATACTAGTTTGCAAAACCAAAACCACATTGATGTCCCAGTGCATGAATAACATGGAACCAAACTCTTCCATGAGAATAATAATCACCACATATTTGTGATTAACCTTTGCAAAATCAAACCAAGAAATAAATTGTGAAAAAGACAAAATAAACTAAGATCTGTTAAATCTATTTTTGCCATGTTTTCCTAAAGAAATAATATTGATATGATTGTGGTGTTTGGGTAGACATCTATCCAACCATCTGCAATGACTTTTGAACCCACTGGGCAATTTTAGTCAAGTTTGACAGAGGGATAAAGGTCACAAAGACACTCTTCAACAAATTTCGTGAAAATTATTAACTAAGTATGGGAAATAACCCCCAATTTCAGCTCTCACTGAGGAAAAGGCAAAAGAAACTTGCTTAGTATACATTTTGTTTGCCATCAACCATCTGCCTAATCAACTAATGCATAGCTTAAATGAGCCTGGAGGGAAGAGAAAGAAGAGAGGATAATATAGGATCATAATGGGATTTGGAGTAGTTTGTACCAGTAGAGAAACTTTAAAGGACACAAATCAATATGAAACCACAGTTCTTTAGGTTGACTGCTTGCAGAACAATTTGTTTCTCCCTAAATCAGCAAGTCACTTAATCTTTTGTTGCGGCTGCTCCTTTTCTCCTCATTTACCAGTGCATTCTGTTAATAAAGCAGTGAGAGATGGACGAGTTGAGAATCCTACCTAATAAATACCTAACAGTTCTATGAATGTGACCTTTGACCTAACCAGCTGAGTAGAGTCGTTAATATAGTCTTCTTATTTTCAGCCCTTCCAATAACACAGAATCAAGATTCTAACACTCAGCAAAGCTTTTTTTTTACATTTAAAATAAGTAGTTAATATTAGACAAAAATACGTGCATGATTTGCTAATGGTATTCCTACAAATACTAATTTTATGCTATTATGATGATGGACAACATGAAAAGAAATCTGTGAGCCAGAAGACTGACTGTCTCATTCCTGGCTTATGCCACTGATGTGTTTTGTAATCAAGAACAACTCATTTTACCTTTGTTTCCCATTCTAGCCTTTGTCAATCTTGTTTGCTTATGAAAGATGCTAAAAAGAGAAACACTCTTCTGCTAAACATTTGGACCAAATATGCCTGAAAGAATAAGGATTCTGGCTCTGTTGTAATACCACTAATGATATTTTTGTTGCTATCAGTACACAGCTAGTGCAATTACTGTGAAGATTCTCCTACGGCTTTATTTTGCTATCTTGGTAATATATATATAGATAATCCCTTATGGCAAAGTTACCATTATATTGGATCTAAGAATCTCTGTAAATCATAGAAATCACTGAAACACATGGGTTCTGGTTTGTAACTGATACAACTGTTTACAATTTACAACATCATTCATTGTGAAAATTTGTTAAGAATCAGTTAGCCCAATCAGTAGTCTTGAATCCTTTGACATTTATGTTTAATGTTTTTACCAATGTGGCCTGGTCAATAATTATATTAGAGATATATAACAGCCAGTATCTGAAAATATTGAAGTTGTGTGAGACATTTAAGTACACGTGTTCCTTTAAAATAAAACACTTCATTATTTGGGATTAATATCACTCTTGCACAGAGACTGTACATGAGCGCATTGGGCTGGTTAGCAAATTATGTTCCCCTAAGGCATTTATTTTTTATTATGTGGGTCTCAAAGATCCAAACTAAATGTAAGTACAATGTTTCTGAAGTGAGACAGACACTTCGCAGGATTTTGAAAGATCTTTGGGACATGATCCACAAAGGGACTTTGTGCACCCTGCTAACCTTTCAGAACATAAGCCCAGATTTTAAATCCACAGGCTGCTCAGGTGCTGCTTAGACTTGGAAGGAGTTTAATCTTTACAGCTGATTAAATACCAGGTGCTGTCTCATTCCCATTCTGCCTGAGCCCCAGACACAGCTACATCCTCAGGCCAAGTGCTACCACACTTCGTCCTGCACACAAAAAAGTGAGAAGAGACCCAGCATCCCTCCAAACTGGCCTCCCAGTGGGCTTGTCAGAGTCCATCCAGTCCTAACGTCTGCCACATCGTGCCCAAGCAGGGAGTTCAGACACCTAGGTGTTCTTACTAATAGGCCACCCCAAAATATACACAGTTTGAAAATCACAATGCTGTTGATGGTAAGTAGAAATACCAAAATGGCTTTGAAAGTCTTGCCCTAAGAGAGACCTCTCTCTACCTCCTCATCCTCTCACTCAGTTATGTTACTCATTTTCTGTTATTTTTCACTTTGTTTCAACCATTCGGCAGTTTTTTCCTGATTTCAGAGGCCTTTCTGAATCTACCAACTCAGCCTGTTAACCAATAAACCAAACCATATCCAGACAGCAGTTGTCAGCAAAGATGAAGCGAAACACTTTGTGGTGTGTTCTAGCCTTCACTATCAAGACTGCAAGTAATTACACCTAGATCTAAACTGGCATGATGCCATTGACTTCAATGGAGTTAATATTTATTTAAACCAGTTGAAGATATACCTCAGATTTTAATGACTCATTACAAGTTAAGGACCCATGATACAAAGGTACATTTTAAGTTTTAAAATTATTTGACTTTTTTTTTTTAAGTATCTGATCAATGATTTGAAACAATGCCATTAATTGCTCTCATTCTTTTCACTTGTGTGAGTACCAAACAACTGGTGTTATTGATCCAAGCATAGTGTTACAGAAATTTCTTCAGTGATTTGTTAGATTACGTGCTCTGGTGGTTGTCTATACTGGTGATTATTGTTAGCACAGCCTTTTTCCCTGCTGTTCATTTCATACTACAGTAATTACAGTTATTATCATTACTATAATTATTGTTATGAGTGTCAGGTTGGTTAACGGGTTCTGTACACACAAACATTTTTTAATATTTGTCAAATAAGCAATATAAAATCGCACTTTTTTCTATTCAAACTATTCTTAGTTGTGTTATTATTTATCCTCTTTCATTAAAAAAGAAAAAGCAACCTACACACGGATAAACTTATTTAGCTAAAGCCTTGGCTTTTGGCTGCTGGAAAAAGAAACATTTCGCAGTACATACGTCCGTTCTTGTGAAACAAAGTAAGATGTACAGGCAAATAGAGTAAGATAGGCAGAATGTAGATTTACTGAATGGCAGAGCACTGTGTTGACTTTCACCAGCTGTAAAACTCCAGCCTAAGAAAGGCAAACGAGAAGTCTATCAAAAAACTGGAGGTTTAACATTTGGTATATACCCCATCTTCTCCTCTTCTGGCCCAAATTAGCCCTCGGGCTGCCTGCAGACCTGGTCCTCCTGCTGTGAACCAATGTCTGAAAGGCCAGCTGCAGCTTGGCAGGGAAGGCCCTGGGGACATGTGGGACCACATGCCTGAATGCACCCAGAGAGCTGGCAGACCTTGGCAACATCCCCCCAGGGTGGCTGGGCAGTCAGCCAGCCACCCCAGAGTTCAGCAGAAGGGTGGCTGCCAGCATGTCTGGTGCTTGGAGCAGCTTTTGGAACCACACCTCAGCTGCTGCGGAGCCACAGTCACTTAGCTGCTGTCAGCTTACTCCTGTCCCGCTGTGAGGACATCTATGATGGGCACTGACGGAGGAATGTCATTGGTAGGTGGGCTGGTTTTGGCTGAGATAGAGTTAATTTTCTTCATAGTAACTAGTCTGGGGCTATGTTTTGGATTTGTGCTGAGAACAGTGTCGATAACACAGGGATGTTTTCGTTACTGCTGAGCAGTGCTCACACAGCGCCAAGGCCTTCTTTGCCTCTCGCACAGCCCCATCAGTGAGTAGGCTGGGGGTGCACAAGCAGTTGGGGGGGGCACAGCAAGTACAGCTGAGCCCAAGTGACCAAAGGGATGCTCCATTCCATATGATGCCATGCTCAGCATATAATCTAGGGGAGGGAGAAGGAAGGGGGGGATGTTCTGAGTGATGGCATTGGTCTCCCAAATAACTGTTACTCGTGATGCAGCCCTGCTGTACTGGCATGGCTGAACACCTGCCTGCCAATTGGAAGTGGTGAATGAATTCCTTGTTTTGCTTTGCTAGAGTGCATAGCTTTTGATTTACTTATGGAACTGGGTGCATTGACACACCACTCACAGCTGGTTTTCTCAGCTGATACAGCACTGGAATGATTCATAATAAAATACAATATTTTCTCAAATACAAGAGAGCAACTAGTACTTAGAGTACTAGCCTGAATGGCAAGGGTGAGGGTAAGGAGTAGGCTACTTACCACAGCCTGATGTTGGCCAGGAAGCAGTTCCTTCATTAGAAAGAAACCAAAGAAGAATCTTTTTTTCTGTATGTTTTTTAAGAATTGTGGCTGTAGGAGCAAAAGTACCACATGAGATTTTTAATGCTTTCACTGTGTCTGCTGAGCTTCCCCCAAGCCATGAGAATTCTGATTCATCTGCAGTACATTTTCATGGATGGTTTTACTCTGAGCTTTCAGATCTGCAGGAAATTTAATAAACTACTTTGTGTATGCTTATACTTTTAAATGTGCTTAAGTAACAATGACATCCATGTAATTGAGGTACATAATAACTTCTTCACTGCAGTGATCTTGAAGGTCAAAGAGCCACTGGTGGCTGTTAGAGCTATTGTATTCTGATTCAGCTTGGGGTTGAGGGTTGTGTACAGATCAGGTTTTATTTTATCTGATCCAATTCACCCTCTATCCCTGCTGAAGTTACAATTTCAGTAAGACGGGACTGTGTTTTTACAGATCAAAGATAGCCAGAAGGAAACCAGAGAAGCAAGGAAAGGAAAGTACAGGAGAGAATAGAGTCTTCTTGCTGATACAATTAAATAGAAGACAGTTGTTGAACCATTTAATGTGTCTCACCTCTCTGCATGAGAAAACCATAAATAATGTAAGGAGAGGGACTACTTTTCTTCACAGTGCCTGCACAATAGTATGTGCTGAAAATGACATGCACAAGTCCCCATCTGTGAATAAATGCTTAGTTGGATCTTGAGTTCATGCACAAAGAGCAATAAAAAGATTAAATAGAAAAAGAAAAAAAGAACAGTAAACAAAGCTCGCTTATTTAAAAACACAGAGAAACAGGCAATTTTGGTAGCTTTAGTATTTTTAATATAAAATATTAATGATGGAATTTCTGGAGTAATGTATTGGAATTTAATATCCAGGTCCCAATCTCAATTCTCCTCAACAGTGCTCCTTCCAAGCAGTACTGATAGAGGTTCAGTGTGAGCCAGAACTGGATGACCAGTGCTGCAAGGTTCTTCTGTACAGTCACTTTGTCATTAAAACTTTCAAAAATTTCTTTTGAAAACACATCCAGAACATTATAAACTCAAAAAATAAGTTCATGCAAAAGAAGAGTTTTTAAAGTTTATTTTTAAATATTTGGACACAATATATTATACCCCAAAAATTTCCCTCAGAAGGCAATGAGGCTAAGCACACACCCTCCTGCACCATGATCTCCATTTCAGACGCAGCAATGTAGAAGATAGGTCACCCACTCCAGCACCAGTAAACTGAACAAAATGGCAATTACTGCAGTGTAGTTGTGTGGGCAGTGGCAAGGTTTCTGCAGCACAGCACAGCTATGAGCAGAGGACATCAAAGAGAAGCTGTCCCAGCCTTTCTAGAACTTACACAGCCCCCCACTCCTTATTCACACAGCCCTGGGAAGGGGCTGAGGCTCTAGGAATCTTAGCAGAAGCCTCCCTTGCTAATATCCCTGTAACATCAGGTTTTTGTTACATCCTATAATTATGCATTATCCACAAACATATCCAAATGGCATTCCTAACTCAGTTATATTTAAAATGGGCAGATCTTACCAAGGAAGAAGATAAATTCTTCATCAGCATAATCACCATTCCATAAAATAAAAACCTAGGAAAATATGCTGACACCCATCCACCACACCCTATAAGGGAACGAAAGACAGTATGGATTTCTGTGCATGAAGTGTGTGTCATCCCACTTCAGTCGTGGTGAGAGACCTCTGATCCTCATCACTCATATGGTTTTATTCAATCTGTGGTCCAATAATTCAAAATCCCAAACTAAAACCAGTTCACAGACTTCTGTGGACAGCCTTCTGCTGGAAAAGGGAGAAAAGAGTAAGAGAAACAGAAGGGTTTTTATTAGAACGTGCTATACACAGAGGTAAGAGCAGGGCCTGAGTGGTCTTTGATTGCTCTGAGATCTGAGAGCCATTAGTATGTGAAGTGGCTAATTAGAAGCTGCTGAGTGGCTAGGTGTTAGCACATGATGCTTGTGATGAGAAGAAATTCAAATCCCAGAGGAATCAGATGACTGTACTGGTTGACAAAACAGGAAATCTTCCAAAGGTGCTGGGAAAGGGGCACCTGACCTTGCAGGCACCCACTATTTTTGCCTTCTCAGTCTGCTAGCAGTTATGTGGCAGGTCCATTGCCACAAATTAGCTAATGTTTGCGATATCTATTGACCGCTGTGAGCATCGTAAGAGTGATTGCAATAGAATTTATCCGGGAACTTTATCAACTCTTAATTGTTCAGATCTATAAGAAACCTATTAAGCCACTCCATGTGTATTCCTGAATTTCCCCTCAGCACCACAGAGAGGGTGATGCTAGTCAAGAGTACACAGCAAACAGTAAGTATAACATTGAAGCTCAAATATTACCTCTGTAATACACACAGTGGTACTGCCAGTGTATCCCTTCTCTATGTTGTCATCTTTTAAAGCTTTCTAACTTTTTTCCCAGTGCATGAAGTCTTCCACAAGATGGATATAGGATGCTGGGAAAACTGAAACTCAATCTGTAAAAAGTTACAGCATCAAGACAATGGAATCACTGTAAAAACAAAATATTCATATTTTAGTACTATCCCTGCTGGATATTATTTGAAAAAATATTTTCCAAGGGATAACTAATGGTTTCACCTGACAATAGTAATTTTAAAAAAAAACTGAACTGTCTTAAAATGCCTTGTACCAAAGCTGTCATTCTCTCACTAATTAATGGTTAATTGTCTTGTATGTTTTATTCTCCTCTCAACACAGTCAGTAGCTTCTGTGTTGAAAAGCATTTAAAGAACATGCAAAGAAACACTGTCAGTATTTCTGATATTTTCAACACTGTTTGAATGTTTGAGAAAGCCTACCAAATATTTACGTTAATTCCTTCTAAAGGTCCTTCTGTTTCTTAACAAAATCAGAATTATAAAAAGGGTACTAAATTTCTCATTTCCCACTCTATCTTTCATCAATTTTTTTTAGTATTTCCAAGTTCAGTTTGTGTTCTTTTCTAGCACATCTCAAGGATATATTTCTTATACCTGAAGGAGGGAAAGGTTGATCCTGCTTTTCATATACGGGGGGTGAAAACTCCAGCATCAAGCAAAGTGTTACAGGGCTTTCAGCTCCTGTAAGAATTTTTGTTAGAAGTTCTGTTAGAGATCGGCCAAGTCTTGAAATGAAGGGGGAAGTCTTGAGATACAACCTGTTGTGTACGGAGCTTAGAAATGGAAGAACGTTGCCAAGAATCTCTGCTCTGAGAAAAGGTTATGTGCTGATTTGTGAGATCTGATTTGTGGGGCACTTTGGGATTGCAACTGGATTTTATAAATTGGCTGACTCTTTTCTCAGTCACAACAGCTTTTGTTGTATACTTGCCTCGTATTTCCTGTCTGAGGAAACAGAGGGTCACATTTGTATGCCTGGGAGAAAGAGTAACACACATGCTAGATCTGTCTGGTTGATGCAGTGGATATGGTTTGTGGTTTGTAAGAAAGTCATGAAAACAAGAAAAATTAGTTTGACCGACATGACATACATACACAGAGGGTAAAGTAAATGGCCAGTGTTGATTTAACTCCAGCCAGCAACTACGCACCACACAGCAGCTCGCTCACTGCCCTCACGCGTGTTGCTTTCAGGCAGGAACAAGCTGCTCCCCTACACAGAGCTGGCCGGCCCACAGTGGCCACGGCACCTTGTTCCATTCCATGAGACATCAGGGTCAGTGGTCCGGCTGGGTGCAGGCACAGTTTGCAAGGCAGGAAAGTGGCCAGGAAGGGGTGGGGTTTAGGGTTGTTTTGGGGCTAGCAGAGAGCTTTGCTGATAGCTTCACTTTTGTTACTTCTGGATGGGCTTTTAGCAGAGAAATATCTTCTTCTCTTATGCTGGTTGTGGAGTTGTAGTTTTCTTGTCTCCCTACTCCTGGGCTAGGGTTTGTTTTTTTTTTTTTCTCTCTCTCTGCTCTCAGGCTCAGGGTTGGAGTATTTTTTTCTCCACTCAGATTTTGCTTGCTGTTTTGAAATCTGGCTGTGTCAGTCCAAGAGGGATGATATACTGTATCATATGTTCTATTTCCTGTTGTTTTAATTACTTAGTAAGTAGTAGTATTGTTAGTATCACTATAAGTTTCATATATATAATTAAATAGTTCTTATCTCAACTTCTACAAGCTTCCCTTGTTGTTTTGTTTTTTTTTTTTTTCTTTCTTCCTCCATCCGGAAGTGATAGAGTGACTGCGTGGTACTTAATTGCCAGATAAGACTAAACCACAACATCATGGTAAGATGGGGGAGAGAATCAGAAGAGTGAAAGTGAGAACACTGGGTTGAGATACAGACAGTTTAATATGTAAAACAGAAGTCATGCACACAAGCAAAGCAGAACAAGGAATTTATTCACCATGTCCCATTGGATGGCCCACTGAAAACAGGAGGAGAGCACTACCCTGCTCAGCCTCCTCCCACTGACAGGTAGCAAGCTAAAACTCTGGAGCTAGGGCACACTTTGGCAAGGAGAGTTGAAGAGCCTGTGGGTTTATGACTGGGACTCTGCCTTCATGAGGGTCCTGCCAGAGTAATTTCATTAATTCATATGCAGGTGAGAAAAAGGCTGTCCTGAGACTAGGATTTCTACCCTCTTCCAATAAGTAACACAGTGCTCAGACCAAACTACAACAACTTGCAGGCATAAAGTGAGAAACTGCAAGCTTCCTTCAAGGATTTCTTGTGGGAATTACTATATTTGATGAATTGGAGAGACAGCCAAAGGTGTCCCTTTCCCTGAGGACATCTCAGAGGCAGGGACAGCAATTGCTTGCTGATCCCCGTCTTAATACATCTGACCAGATGCAAAAAGGAACGACCAAAGCTGCTGTACTGGGTCAGTTCTAAAGGAAGCCAAAGCCCAAGCACTGAGAGCAGGGGAAAGAGATGAAACTAACTGTCTGACCTCACAGGCAATTTACCAAATCACAACCTATAAACAGGCTAACTCTGACATAATCACATCCATAAACATATCCTCCTGAGCAGCTGACACACATGCCTCACAGATGCTTTTGTTCATCTAAGACATTATTCACGCAGTGCAACTTGATACCTGTTTGGGTGAGCAGCCTGCGCAAAGACACACGTAAAATCAGGAAAGGTGAAGACTCAGTACGACATATAATTAATGAATATGCTGGGTAACGATGTAATATGAAGTATATTTACATGTGCTTGTGTATTTCTGTCAGGTGTTTAGTTTTTCTTTAACCCTGTGATGATAACCGTGAAGAGCAATGTACTCTATTACCCTGGCATGCAGAACAGTGACCTGAAGCTTTATTCACTGAACAGTATGAGATTCACCCATTTTAAAGCCAAAATAAGCCATGTAATTATAGAGCCTGACCC
Source organism: Rhynochetos jubatus (assembly GCA_027574665.1). Taxonomy (NCBI): domain Eukaryota; kingdom Metazoa; phylum Chordata; class Aves; order Eurypygiformes; family Rhynochetidae; genus Rhynochetos; species Rhynochetos jubatus. The sequence continues at coordinate 20,763,980 of CM050652.1, forward strand.
CTTGTATGATTGCAGAAATGGAAGAATCAGGGCCTGTTCTTGGCTCAGGTCAGGCAAAACATTCAAGTTCTGCTATTGACTTTACCCTGGCATCCCTGTTCTTTTCCACTGAGTTATTTTATCCCCTTTTCGAGCCTTCTCACCTCCCATGTGAATATAAAATAACTCGGCATAGAAGTCACACAGAGGGAGCCAACATGATTGCAAAGGGAGAGAGTGGAAAAGGGCAGTGTAAAGAGTGGGGGGTCACTAAAGAAAAGAGCTCTAAGGGGCTTTAGTTCCTCAGGTAAACAACTTAGGCTATTACTGTCTCTCTCAAGCCCTTAGGTTTTTTTCCCCCAATGTAGATGATTGCTACCAAACCTGAGGATGTATCATTTATGATTTATCTTTTGCAATCTAGATAGTAGTAACTAAACAAATGTCATTTGATTGTTTTCAGAGCTAAGCCCCTTTTCTTGGAAGAATACCCCTGTCTTCACTAAAAGCCTCCCTTAAGACTGTTCCCAACCTAATATTAAGTCCCTTTCTCCCTTTAGCACACCACAGGAAGAGAGAGAAAAAACGTTCACTACAATTCAAGAAATCGAAGGTTGCTGAAATCTAACCTGTAAACAACCTTTCCACTTTCACAGCTAAATGTTACAACTACCCTTTATTTCTTGACAGCCTGCATTCTTGGGTCCCAGGTGTAAATACTTTGGAAATCTGAGACCCAAGGCTTTCAACTGTATGCTGAAAGCTGTAAATATCAGGCACAATTTCCTTTTATTTTAATGAGTGGGTTGTCATGGAAACTTTGCAATGGACTCTGGGCTTCATACTCAAAACTCTTGAGGTTTCTGGCAGTTCCCTGATGGGTCCTGTCAACTGCTCTTTTCACAGGAAGTGATAATAAAAATTCACTTTCCTGTTCAGTGAACCTTGAATGAACTGAAGGAGAACAACCTCAAATCCACTTGCTTCCTCTCACTCCAAATTTCATATGCATGACTGATAACATGCTACTTAACCCTTCAATAACTTTGTAAACAGCTGAGATCAGTAACAGTTAAAAGCTCTCTATTATCACATGATCTTAAAAGTCATTTGATTTTTACATGAAGCAGGTATGAAAAGCTGTCTTCTTACTAGTTTATAAATGCTGATCCCCAAGTGAGGTTAGAGAGTTAAAAGGTAAAAGGACAAAGCCTCCACAGTTTTATTCAGAATATTTTTTATCTTCCTAGGTTTATTTCCTGAGCTTAAAACATTTCAGAGTAATGGCAGAATGAGGTTAATTTCCTGTTTTCTGATTTTTAATACATTTTACTCTGTAAAGTTCTTACATAGATATGCCACATTAGGGAGTGAAAGACAATAAAAAAACCCCTAAGCATCCTTTTCCAGTCCACAATGAGGTATTTTTTGCAAGGTTCATATATTCAGAAAGGTCTCCTGCTGTACAATGCCTCACTGTCATGAAACCATCTTTTGAGAAGCATTCCCTCCAGGCTCCTGCTTTTACTGCTGAGGAAAGATCACTGAAATTTGTCCTGATCATAATCACCAAAATGCCTGGAGATAATCAGACATCTATGCTGTTGTTCATCCATTTCTCTTGTTTTTCATATTTCTCAGTTTCACAGCTGTCACATTTCAATGCATTCACCCAAATACTGTATATTAATCTAACTTGCCCCTCCCACAGATGACTTTAGATGTGTCTGCAAGGGAAAGCAAAGAACTGCTTGAAACAGGTGCTATGGAGTGTTTGCTGGTTTGCATTACTGACTTCCAGTAACAACTTCAGGACGATTTTGCAACTCTAGCAGCTCCAGGATGTGTCCAGACTCCCCGGAAGGCGAGTGACTCCAGCACACAGCTCATTTAGCAGCTGTGCTCTCATTGAGTCAGATCTCCACTTTGCTGCACAGCCAACTTCTTAACCTTACCTTTAGGTTCAGTGAGGGGAACCTCAAAAACACACAAGCGAACAAGCAAATGAACAAACACGCAACCCCAACTCTTCTAGCTGCCTATCCACCAATATAACAAACAGGAGAGAAAGTTGAATTGCTTCCTCGTTGCTGTAAAGTCAACATAATACTACTTAATCCTGCTAGGAAGCTTCGCATAATTAAAAAGTTAGAAACCTCTGCTTCAACTATTTAGAAGGGATCAGATGGCAAAAGGAGGGAGGAAATATTAAGAGGTATTGCTTGTCACTGACAACTCGTAAGCAATGCTTGCAGGTCGTGTTCAAACAGCTAAAAGACTAAGTGGGCTCAGACTTAGTGTTTCCTTTCACCTGTACATTTACATGAGAAAACAGGATGACCATGCCCATATACACTTATATGAAGTATATGTAAAAAGGAAATATATATATATATACACACACATTATTTTAAGGAACTCTGTTGTCAGAGAGATATATCATATTTGCTACCTGAAACATTGCTGCCTTGACTATTGCTGAAATTTCTACAAGGGAAATATTGTTATTTCCGTTTGAAAGTCATTGTCATAGCTGACCTGCAAAACTAAGGCATACTGCCTAAACAAGCAACACTGACCACAACTTCAGCAGACCAAAATCCTGATCCATGGTTCAATACTTACCCCTTGAAAAGTGGCAGTTTCTCCACAATTAAAATAGTTGAGGCAGATCAACCAGAAGAAAAGAGTAGAAACACAAAATGTGAGTTATAACAGTCAAGTGTGGAGGCGCAGTGGAAGCCTCTAAGCCTGGAGAAAGCCACTGTTCAGAGGACTAAACAGCAAAGGGAATTACAAGATCCAGTGGAGGGAAGGTTAAGTAAGATGCAATGAGTAGAAAGAAGATACAGATATTTGATATGAAGAATTAACTGGTAGATGTGGGGTGGTTTTCTCTAGTACAATTTTAAAAATCGAGATTGCCTGTGATTCCAAAAGATATTTGCTAGATAATCCACAGCTACTATTCTTGACGGTAAATCCAGAGGAAATACTGTGATCTTGTATGGGCAGCATGACTAGATGATGAAACAGTCTCTTCCGATGTTAAAGTCCAAGAAAGTGATTATCATGATGTGAAGAGCAAAGCCTTCAAATCCCTCCTCCAAACCCACAGCACCACCATGAAGACAAAAGTTTGTGCTGAAGTTGTATGTCAGCAAACTGCTGGATTAAGTAAGCTTCATTGTGTTACCACCTTCCCTGAGCAAGTGTAGCGTCTCCACATTCAGATTTTGCAGTAGTGTTGCTGTGTTTTTGTCTGTACTATTGTCTCAAGATGCAGTGATGCCCAACTGACTTAAGTTCAGACACAGTGACGCCTGACAGCACTGTTCCTCCAGTTGGTTGTAGACCCAGACCAATAGCACAAATTGCCTCAGGGCCTCACTTTGCCTAGGAAGAGTATAATAATCCTTCTACAAGCATCTAATTGGAAAATATCCCAAAGTGCAAAAATAAATTTATTCATATATTTCACATGATAAATATGCACACAGTTTGACATTTCTGCTTAGGATTTCTATACTGACCATTGGCTGAGATTCTTTCCACTTGTAAAATTTATTAAAATAACGATCAGCTGCACTGAGTGAATAGTTTCTGGTTTCAAATACTCTCTCCCCTGGACACTAGCATTTTAGTGTGTGTGTTTTCCATTTGACAGTGTGGCCCTTTCTTCATGTTAAACTACTTCATGTTGGACCAAGAATTTGCATCTTGTTTTTACCGACTGTGAGTATTCCCATTGACTTCAAGTGGCCTTGAAGTCAATGGAGCTGTCACATGCATAAGTCATCCCAGTGTCATTCAGACCTTTAAACAGCAACCATCCCGTCTAGCTACTTCTGCAGAAGAATTCAGTCATTTACATGCTGCACTTTTGAACCCACAGATCCTATACACTCAAGTGGAGGTTTGAAGAGGGGTGGGAACGGAAACTAAACCACTATAAATGTCATTAGGGTCCACTGTGAAATTCAGCCTGCTTTCCATTTCTTCTAATGGACAGCATTTGAATGAATTTATTAGGGACAGTAGGACGAGCAGTGGAATAAAATGGCATAGAAAGTATGAATCCTTACTTATTTCCAGTCATACACCTCAGACACTTGTCCTTCAAACAGTGTTTGTATAGTAGTTTTGTAATCTTGTCATACTTCTATTACATGCCTGAAAACAAAACAATTGCTATGGCAACATGCTGAGATGGTATTTATAATGTTTCACACAAGCAAACAGGTTGGCAAACAACAGAGAGGAAATGGACATTAAATTACCACAGCTGAAGAAAAAACAAACACATAATGAAGTGAAAAAAAGTATATTGTTACAGTTTGCTCGATGATACATGTATCTCAACTGGTTATCAATGAAGTCTATTTTTATATAAATAAATGCAATATGCATGGTTTAAAAAATTGTTTCAAAATTCTGATTTTATTTTTAATATTTACATCATAATTGAAAGAAAGATAGGTGGCTAAATTCATACAAGGTAAGACAGGTATTTCATCATGGAAAAGGGCACCATAACAGTAATGTATAAAAATCAAGGCAGAAGACTAGTTATAATAAACCATTCTGACACTGTAGCGAACATCGCTCTGAAGAATTATGTGATGAAGCCTGGGGAAATAAAGGCAGATGTATATTTATTGTAATTCACATATAAGTGCTTTGAGCAAGTGAAAAGAAAAAAACCACAATTCAATGGGCTATTGGAGTATTGTAAACTGGTGGCTACAAAGTGGCTTCTTAAATTAAGCCACCTACTAGATGAATCTTTTATTTCTTTAGTGAGGTGACTGGGGGTAATAAAAATCTGTCTGGCCACACATACGTTTTAAATGTGCATTAACAGGTAATCTGATTAGGTGAAATTGGTACAGCATCTCTTGGACAAACATTTTACGTTGTTGAAATCTGACAAAGAATTCAAAAAGCTGTCTAACAGGAAAATGCATTAAATAAACTGTGGGTGCTTTGAAATAGGGATACATAGCTTGGATATGATCCAACATGAACTTTGATCCTGGGTTTTTACATTTTGAAACCTACATCACACCATCTTCTTACAAACCAGCAAAAATAGACAGAAAACGGGCAGAAATGCATTACATGATACATGTACACTGGCCTATATACAACGTATATTTTGGGGTAGTTTACAAATAACTACTTTAGGTGAACTAAGGACTTTTGCTTTTACACCTACATAGAAATTTAGAAAGATAAGGAATCAGACCTTCCGTTCTTCATATATGCTTTTTTTAAGCTACATTTATTCAGTGCTGCCAAATTTACACAGCACTTTAGCATTTACACTGCATGACACTGTTAACTTAGAAGAACGGCTGAGGGTGTTGCCTGAGATTCTTTATATGATCTGAATGATTTAAATAACACAGATGAATGGAAAGACTTGTGCTGCTCCTTTGCTGCATCACAGCTGAACGCAAACCTCTGCATTTTGCATCCAGGCATGGCAGCCCATCTACCACAGTAGTTTAATCACAAATTCTGCTCCCAGAAATTGAGGCAAATCCTGCTCTGAAATGTGTGTAGCCAGCATTTGCCACGTTTCTGGTTGTAACTATTACTGAAGCTTAACTGCTTTAACATTGCCAGTTTTGCAGTACCCAGACCGAAGAGCCAGCAGTTCCCAGCGTGCATCCCCATCCCAGCTGCTCACGCGTGTGCCCCCACACACCTCCAGCCACAGCTGAGCTGACACAACTCTTTGCAGGGCTGCGCTGTCACTGAGATCACTGAACTTATCTGGCTGGAAAATGAGGGATTTTTTTTTCCTTTGTGGTATTTTTGACCTGCACTGTTTCATTGTTTCAGCCAAGAGCCCAACCTCATGAAAGCTTGTGCTGGCACAGCTGAAGGGATGAAGGGGTTGGGAATGCTTTAAACTGTCATCGTCCCTGAAGCTGACATATTGTGAAGCTACAGCTTGAGGACAGCAGCACATGGTAATTTCCCATATGAAACCAATATATTACCACATTAATGATTCTGTATCTCCAGCAATACTACATTTCTGGCCCTTGTAGTCAATGGGAATTGGATTTGCACTGCCCACAGCAAACATTTGGTAATAATTCACAAAGCAAAACAAAAGAATAATTGAAAATAAGATTAACAGAAATCCAATGAAGAGCTTTTCTTACAAGTAAAATAAAACATTTAATATAAATACCATTTTTCCACTTTTTCTTTTAAAACTTTCTATTTCATATCAGCAGTGTATGACTGAAAGTGTCAATCATCCCATGTTTCTTTATGATTGATGGGCATCAAAAAGTGTACCATGCATTCCAGAAGTAAACAGGATTTAATCCTAATTCAAGGTACATCATAATCCTGTTTTAAAGTATTTTATTATATTCTAAAGGAGTAATGGAAAAGCTGGTGTAGGAACCAACTAAAGAAAAACTGAAAGATAAGTATTTACTTAAGACCAGTCAGAATGGTTATTTGGAAAGTACGTCTTGTCAAACCAGCATGATTTCTCAGCTGTTCACTTTGAGGCAAAAAGTGCCTGACAAAGATCTTCTTTTTCATTCTGTTTTTTATTTCCATCTGCCTCTGAATTGCATAACATAAGGTGTCAAGAGCATTGGGATTTAACATCACAGCATAACACGGTTGGGTTTTTTTTAAGAGCTCTATATGATATGAGCAAGATGCACATTGAACAGATTATGAATTAGTTATAGGTAGATCTCAATATGGGATCCCAGTTTAATGATGATTAGTACTCAACGTTATTCAGCTGTTCTGTCATTGATCGAGAATTAAACACAGTATTGACTCTAAGGTATTTTGCAAATCATTCAGAAAGAACATGGATAACCAGTGGACCGAGACAATGACATAAGAATTCCTTTATTGCCTGGTAAAATCACAAAATGCATTTAAACACTGCTAAATGCAAAATAAGAAAGTGTTGGAAGAGGCAGACTATACTTACAGTGTGAAGGACTATATCCTGGAAAGCTGAGATTCAGCTGGGTAGTGCTGGATGAGCGATTTGACATGCATTCTCAATGGTTTGCATAACATTCTTCTGTGATGGAAAAAAAAAGGCATATTTATAAGACTGCAGAGTCAGTTGAGGCTAGTATGGAAACATGGCATGACATTCTCTTATTGCTGTTTTTTAAAAATGACATTGACAAATCATCCAGAAAACAAGCCATAAAGATATTTAAAGGTGGAAGGAAATGCCTCACTGAGAGAGACTGTTACAAGTCCCTCTGTTTTTACTCTATAAAAAAGTAGACTGAAAGGGGATTTGAATGTACTGTATAAAACCTTCTTGTGGATAAATATGCTGAAGAGTGTCTAATCCAGTGGTGAAAAACTGAAACTAGACAAATTGAAATGAGAAATTACGAGCACTCTTCAAACACTGGCAGTGATAAGTCAATGAAAGCAATTACCAAGGGAGAAGGTGCATTTTGTAACTCTTGTTGTCTCTGGATGATAAGTTTGACTGAAAAAATCCAAGCTACGGTTCAGCAACATCCATGATTCAGCCCAGAGCGTGCCCTGCTGGGTGGAATCTCTCCATTTGTCATATTGAGGTAAAATACATGATCTACTGTCTCCTTTTTACTTTAAGCTGTAAAAATGTCTGCTTTCAGCTCCTGGGGGCTTTTACATGCCATCACCCAACCACAAGAAAATCTGTTGTCCAGTGGTAACTGAACTGTTATTCTTAACATTGTTTTCGGTGCTATTCTTAACAAGATACCGGTCTTAAATCATTTCTCGCTAAGAAGAAACATCTGCAGCCTCCTGTACTGGAGATCAGAGGTTGCTGGTAGACAAAAGAAAGGCCTTGGTCCATTCCCAGGCTCATATTTTCATTATCTTCTCTGATTTAGCAGACAACTGCACATAATTCTTAACAGCGTTGAAATTATGACAGCCTTTCTTCTTTAATAAAAGTCTATAGTTCAAACATTGGCATGTTTTTCTCATGTAGTTTTCTAGAACAGACTCTTCTTGACATAGCAGGGGGGATTTTGCACATATATATATTTATCTCTATGCTTTCCCCTCACAATATTAATATATTTTCTAATTATTAATATTTTCCTAGAAAGATAGCATTTCTAGAAAATAATGTATGTGTCATTTGATAATTTAAGTATGACATACTCTAAATGGTACAAATACTGAAATGTGTATTTTGAAACAGCTATATTGCAAGCTGGGGCCTTTAACACGTGCTCTAGAAACCTAATGTCATTAAAACACCAATCAAACAGTGTTCAAATTAGCCTCAAAAAGACTTTGGGCCACAAAGTGACTCAAGACCTTGGGTATTGCTGTGGCTGGACTTGGATTTGTGTTTCTGGTCCTGGAATTCACCCCACAGAGGCCGTACAACAATATGCCATGAAGGGTGGGACATGAGCTGAACACAGGACCGTGACAGTCAGTACAAAGAGCAAAGCAGATGACTAAGCTGGTCACAAAAAATACTGGAGAATATGAACAATGACTTTCTACCCTTCCCACAAACTTTTGCATACATACAAGACTAGGCTTTCCATCTGACTGCCTTTTCTGAACATACATGTCCAAGCATTTCCTTGGGCAGGAATGATCAGCTCCCTTCTCTCTGACAGGAGTTGGTGGAGGTGGCACTGCTTCCTCTCAAACTGCACGGTTCAATACCACCCACCACTCCAGATGAAATTGTATCAGTGCAAAGAGAAATACTTGATTTCAAATAGGATTCAGAGGCACAAAAGGGAATGACTGACACATCCTAATGCAGTGTCCCCCAGCCAGGGAAAGACCTCGGTCAAGAGAGCTCAGTAAGGGGAACATACGTCTAGAAACAACAATGCTCCATGTAGTACAAGATACTTTGGGCAGGCACTACAGTAAAAACTTAATTCTGGGTTCTTAGACTTCCCAGCCATTATGACATTAAATTGGAGATTGCATATATCTTTAATTTATGGATTTTTGTTATACCTGTGTCCCAACTAGCTGCATCCCCCTTTTTTAGGTGTATTTCTTAGTCCCAGCAACAATCTAAACCTGAGATCCTTCAAAAATCTCGTTACACCTCTCCACATTGTTCCAGTATGAATTCAGGCTGTCTGGGTAATGCAGATTGACAGAAAAGATTTCTGGCATTCTTGCCTGCCTCATACTGTCAAAAAGGCAAATGAGACACATGAGAATGGCCAGGATATGCCAAGGTCCATTCACACTTCAAAGAAGCATACCACAGAGTGTCTGCAATGTCCCCAAGGCCCTCCCTTCCCTCCCTCTTTTTACTTCTAGATAGCGATGTGGAAAATAGATTTTGAAAATACCTGGAAGTGTGAATTCACACATGGATAAATGTTTTTATAACCCTTTAAGCAAAGCAGATTGACAGCTTACTCAAAAGGAAGCACTTCTAAACACAATGGTTCATTAACCAGCTAAAATGATAACTTCACAAATAAAGTGGTATCTCCTTGTGAATTATATTCTAGAAGAATGCTGCAGCTGACATTTTGCAAAAGTTACAAAATATTTTGCTGTGACAAAACCTTGAGAACATTTCATTTTATCTTTCAGAGATTTATACTCATGGATTCATATTTTCAAGGCCAAAAGCCCCCATTAGATGTCTTGCATAACACATATCTTTGAATTACAGCTTCCTATTCTCGTAGAGTTTTCAACAATTTCTGTTCTATCTAACACTTATCTTTCATAGAAGTGTCAAGTCTTGAGCTGAAGAACAACTAGGGGTGTTATTTCATTTCCTAATGCTTTCCATTTTGCTTTGAAAAACTTGCAAACAATTTCTTATCTTTTACTATATTTATGGATATTTGGAATATTCAAAATACTTGAAAACAGACTGCAGATACTGCATACTTACTGAAATAAAAGATGATTTTTGAATTCTGTAGGGTTAGCGGCAAAGATGAAAACAGGAAGAGTTATTTGCAAAATAAAAGGTGTGTCGATATACTTGAAAAGTGGCTTTTACTTGTACTAAAGCCATTTGCACTGTCTATTTAGGTTTGGGGTTTTTACTTCACTTTCTTGTAGGTGTTTAGATAAATACTGATAATGCATGAATCATTTTGTCAGGCAGGCCCACCTTAATTCTGCGGGTGTGCAGAATTATGTAGTCCTTCTGATTCCCAGATGAATATACGCACTGAAATCTTGACACGTGCCTTCCTTGGAGATATTTCAAACTAATCTGAGGTGACACTACAAATTAAATCTCCTAATTGCTTAAAGATCATTAAAGCTGTGGGTGCAGACACCGAGTTTGTTTCCTTCAAATCTGCACCTTTACCTAGGAAATTCGTCAAGTTTTTATACACGTGCTCGTCTTTGCCAAATGGCATAAAACTTTATGTGTATAAAACAAGAATGGGAGCTGAATAGCAACCAAATTAAAACTTGTGAACTGAATCCAGACCCTGAAGAAAACTGTAAACGAACTTCTACTGACCAGCAGTTTAAATAGATGTAGCTAAAGATTTTTCAGCAGCTAAAATACGTGAGCACAAACAATTTTGAGTTTCTCTTTCATATTTTTTTCTAACATCAATCTGCTGAGAAGCTCAAATGCTTAATTGGTGTGATAATACAATTCACATTTCTTTGTGTGTAAAGTTTAATGCAACAAAGGAATGCCAATAATTTGAGCAATTTTTTTGTTGACTTCCTTACTGTCCTAATTTGTGGCTTTAAATGGGACAATAAAGGAAAGGTTTAACAATAGCTGCTTTAATATGACTTAAATACTTCATGGACCTCATCCAGGATATGGAATGCAAGGAATTTCTGTACTGCCCTTCTAGTGTTCAGTGGAATGAACAAACAGAAAAGTATTTACCAACAAAAATGCATAGTCACAGCCCACCAATATATTATCATCAGTAGTAGATTTTTATGTTCTGTGTGATAGATGAAATTAAACTCTGAAAAGAACTATTAATTACTTTCTCCCATATGTAAATATAACCATTAGATGCTTTTTTTCCCCCTCTATTTTTAGTACTATTTTTCTGTACACTTCAGGTTTTTCCCACATTAAGGATGTTCTGAGACTTCATAAAAAAGCTGTCTTCTAGACAGTTATTTCTATTTGTACCCAGTGCAACATATTACCAATAATACCAAAACAAGGAGAGAATGTGGTAAGAATTTAAAATAAATGTATCAGCACCTGTCTATCAACCCCTTTCTCACACCCAATATTGAGAAGTTTCTTTTTAAAAAGAAATTAGAATAAGTAAATTATTAAAGATTAGTACATATGTGAATAATGGCTTTGAAATTATTCTAAGGAATCTACAGCTTGACTACAAAACAATGGATTAACTATGTAGTAAGATATCAAATAATCCTTTAACTACACTTTCTAAACAATCTAAGACAGACATAAAATTTGACAGGGTAATATATTTGAATCAGTTTTTTACACTTGAACAAGTTTGCAATATTTAAGGTGCACCTCAGGTTTAGCTTAAAGGAGAGCATCACCCAGAAAATAAAATAGCAATTTTAGCAAAAGCTGTTATGCTGAGAATGCATTTGGTGGCTCTGCAAATGTGCAAAGCTAAAATGAGCTTTGTGGAGATGATTTCAAATTTCTTGTCAGCCAGAAGAAAAGTTTAACCTGATCCTTATTTGCAATCATAACAGGATGCACAGAGGGGAAAAAAGATAAACATTACCCCAAAGAGCTTCCATCTAAGTTGTCATGCTATCACAAATTAATTGAACATTGTTTATGCGTTATTCCTCACATTTGAATTCAGCTGAAATTAAAATCAATAAGAAAGACATTGGCACAAACTGTAAATATTTTCATAGATTATGCTTAGGAGCCTAAATATTGTGTGGCTGTGCCTTCGCAAACATCTGCCCAGGACAATGAATGCTGTCCAGTTTAAAGAACAAGCAAGGCCTGCCATTGTTTATACCTAACATTTTAACAATGGTCTCAAGTTAAGTATTATGGTTAGAATATGGAAAATATAATTATATGGAAAGGATGAATATTTAACAATGTAAGATATTTTTATCACATATTCATTGTTTTACTCCATCCTTGTTTTAATTAGATAATAAAATCAAAGGAAGTCACAAAAAACCCCATAAGGCTAAATTTTTCAGATAATTTAGACAAAGAAATACATGCATGCACAATTATTGCAGTTGCATGAACAAATCAGATAACTATATACACAGCCACAGTGAATTATGCACATTTGCAGATATAATTATCCCATCCTTATATCCGTTAACGTAATTGCCTACATGTACAAATTAGGCGTGCAATTGCATTTGCATTTTAAACAGGCATACGTATGGCTAAATAGTCACAGAACCACGCTCAAAATCCTTAACCTATCAGTTATGAGTGATATTATTGACTTAATCAAAACATGAAGAATTAGAGTAATGGAAAGGACATGGAAGTTCCCTTTCTGTATTTGCAAATCTTTGTAGGCCTGAAGAAACATTCCTTAATCATCTTTACCTGTGTGAACATAATCTTTATCTTTGTGAAGCAGACAAGCCCCATTTTCCATTTTGACCAGACAAATATTATTTTCCATGCAATACTGCAGAGAGATTTAAGGTCAAAATTAAATATACGAGCTCCTCTCTCTGTGTCCTGCTCCTTTGGCTGCAATGTATCTTTTTGTTTGGATGTATGTTAGTATGATCTGTGCTCAAAGACCAGACTTCTGCTGGTGTAAACTGCAATAGGATGGCTAATTGTGGCCAGCATATCTCTTTCCTGGATTATAATAGGTGACCCTTGGATTTTGACACAAGTCTAACCTGCTAATTGCTTCAGTTTTTCTTACTCCCATTGTTTTGTGTGAAAATTACGCAAAGCCTAACAGAGGCAATTATGCCCTGATTCTGTATTGTTCTAATTGGGAGAATTTTACAACTTTCCTTAACTAAAACAAGAATGAGATTCTAGCCTTTTCTTACCTAGAGGATTCCTCACCTAACTGTTTCCATCCATATACATGGTCTGAGATCATTGTGGTGAATAAGACTATAGTAAAATATCTAGTGTATTAGGGAAGAGGAGGACTGAGTAATTTTGGAGGGGTACAACTACTATGTGGACAAGGAATGAATAGAGTGGATTGCTGAAAAACTGGGATTGATCTCTTGATGTTTGAGTCCTCTCGTGTGTAAGTAACTTGACTCTGGGCATTCTTACTTAATACATTGAGGTGCATTAAAAAATACCTAGCTCTAGGAATATTTTCTCCTCTTTCTGAGAATAATCTGAGACATCCCAAATACCTGTTAACCATTCTACCCAAAATGGTCATATTATTTATGCTTTCTAGAGTGTCAGTGTCTGGAAGCCTACACCAGGTCAGATCTCTGTTGTGTAATTAAAAAAATAAATAATAATAATCCAAAATCTGCCTCCAAAAGTCAGTTTTGTTGCATTCCAAACACACTGCAACAGCTATAACAACAACAAACCCTCAGCTTTTACTAGGGTTTTTTTTGCCATATTCTTATTTAATTTTAATATTGAGTTGATCAGCTTAAACAGCTGCATTCTCAGTTTGGAAACAGCATTCTCTCATGTTATATCATCTTTTATTACAAAAACAGCACACAGAATCCTGAAGTGTCCCTGAACAGAGTGTTCTCAATATTTGTGTATCACATCTCTATTATGTCAGTACTTTTACTACTTTCGTGTATACTAGATCATTAAGTGCTTTTAAGCCTTGTTCCAAATTCTTCCCTAGAGCTGTCAAATCTTCTCACATTCCAGCAAAAAAGCACTCTGGCCAGAGTCTTAATCTTGATTGAATCCACAAGTTGCCCCAGTTTATACAAGGGCAATGTTTCTGCCAGTATAACTACTTGACTCAATAGTACAGGAGATGAGCATCATTACACATCTTGAGGTAAGCATTTCCTCCACAGTTTAAGTTTCTTTATCTTTACATTTACTGTTTTTACAAGAACACTTACTCAAAAAGTCCCATAATACACAGTGCATTTATTTCATAAGATAGTGTATTCATTCCCTATCTATCAAATGTGCTTCAATTACACTGTTTGTTGGGTATCACCAGAACTGCATCGCCTCTCATATACCATGTAGTATATTTTTTATATTTCAGTTAAGATCAAAACCGACTGAAATGTGGACAGTGAGCTTGTATAACAGAGAAATGTTCAATTATTTATTCTAAAGGGTTAATGAAAATTAACACAGAAAATTCTCAGCTGTTTGACACTTGTTTTTATCTGCAGAGAGAGGTTCACATGCACAGTTCAGAGCGCACATCTTCGCCCGGTGTTAGGACTGAACCTTCTTGGAGGCTTCTTGCTTCAAAAATTGCTTTGCAAGCGTACTGAGAACACACATAAAAAGACCTGTATGATCTTTTTAAAAAACTCTTTCATTTTAAATGATTGATCATAAATCAAGACTTGTAAAATAATTTAGGAATTTTTTCCTCCTATTCAGGTCTTATGATAAAACCAAAACTTTTGTTTTCATAATCCCCTAGCCAGCAGCTGTAGTAACAGAACACCAGAAAGCTGATCTTTCTCTTTTTAATTCATGCCTTTTCAAATACTACGTTAACACACTTGATAGGTAATGCCTGGATCTTTCACTCACAGTGAAACCTCTGTGATCAGAATATTCTTTTCTGTGAAAATTACTGTACAAAGAGGAGCGGAAGTAAGAAAAAAACTATGCAGAACAATGAGTTTTTCATGCAGGTTTTTCCTTTGAAGATAGAACCACAAAAAAATGAAACACATAACCCAGTTAATGCTATATTGTAAACTGGGACTTGGTTCTGCATGACAATAATTTCAGGGTTTTCTCCTTCCATCAACATTTCTCATTTATGTCTGGGGAGGTGAGGAATAGATGAATGAATTCTTTGGCATCTTCAAGCTAAGATTTCTGAAAAACTTGAAACATTTTTAAACCTTTACATTGTTTTTAGTTGTAACAACTCTTACATACATATATCTTAAAATATTTGTAAGTACACAGATAGTTTTAGTATATTTATGTAAAGTTATTTATGTAAAGTTTCGGAACATTTGCCTGATCTAGGATGTTGCTTTCAATAGACATTACGTTACGCAAAATAAGCATCACTCAAGACTACATGAAAGGGATTAGGAGTAAAAAGAAAAGGAGATGGGTGAAGATAAAAAATTACTTTAAAAGCTATGCATTTACCAGTGTTTGTGTAGTATCATAGCTCTGATTTGTTATTTTGCCAGCTCATAAATATCAAAAGAGGGCCCAAGGGTCAGTTCATGTGCACTGACTGGCAGACCAACACTCTTTTTCTTTGCTTTTCTTTTTTAAACACTGAATCAAACTGAGGACAAAGGCTGGACATTTTTACAGTTAATACAGGAAATAAATGATTACACTTTTACAGTAAAGGTCAATGTATGACTTGCAGAAAGTGTCAGATTGACAACAGTGAAAACCAAAATCCTCGTTTAGCCACTGAATAGAGGTTGTTCAGCAGCAATTACATATATGAATTCAGATTTTTCTAACAGTTTGAAGTGGCACAATATCTTTGATTTCTACTAAATCTACTAAAGGACCGCTTAATCAAAGGGAAAAAAAATAGTTTATTACTTTCTATCTTATTAAAATGCAAGCAACCTGTTACACCAATAAACCGTCTAGATACTTCTTAGTCAGAGACTTAAAATTACAATGACTTTTGTGATTTTCTATTTGTGCTGACTTTTCAATGCACAAAGAACCAAAATAATCTGGTTTTAATGTCCTCATCCCATCCATAGAATATATGAAAGTCAACTTTTTTTTAAAAGGCTGTTCAGGACAGAAGGGGAAGAGGAAAAAGACAAAGGATGAAGGATAGGTAGAACAGTATGGATAGAGTCCCAGACAAGATACTTGTTTTTCTGAATAGAAAAAACTGATTGTACAGGTTGCAAGACTGATTTACACTTTTATAGGTACTCTGATATATTTTATGTCTATTCTCTAATATTACTGCCCATAACCGACTTCATTATTTTTTTGTATCAAATTCAAATTCTATTTTTTTCATTTATTTCCAGGTAATATTCTGCCTTGATCCTATCCTGCCTCTAGGGAAGTCCATGAACATCTAGTTCAACACCAAATGAAAAAAGTTGTGCACATTCTTTTTAGAAACAAGTTAAGTGTGGTGAAGGTTGATCACTGTATGGTGATGGTTTATCATTATGTTCTCTCCTCTGGGAACTTCTAGAAAGAAAATTCAATCCTTGGTGAAGAGCAGGTTGGGCAGAAGACCCTCAGAGGCCTTCTGACTCACATAGTCTAGCTGTCTGCTATTGCAGCCAACCGTATCATATAATCTCTTTTATAAACTAAGTAGATTCTACTTTGAAATTAATGTTTATTCCATTACTTTTATTCTAAGGTCATTCTTCATTCCTCTGACAGTTCCTCTAATTACTAACTTAAATTTTATGATGACCCACTGTTTTTGTGCCAACAGTGTCCTTTAGATTACACAGTTCTTCTCCCTCCCTGCTGTTTATTCCCCTCTGATGCATTTGCAGGGCTCAGTCATACCTCTTAGCCTTCATTCTGTGAGTCTAAGCCAAGATTTTTTTATTTCCTATTGTAACATGTTCCCTCTAGTCTTCTGATCATCCCTGAACAGAAATGCTTTTTATTTCTTCAGCACAGACACTTCTTCTGCATATTAATATTGTATCCCATTTCTATTACCTCAATTCTCTTTTGTGCCAGTAATCTACTTCTTGTAAGATACCCTAACTCACTTCTGATATGATGACCAACTTCATGTGTTCAACACTATTTAATAAGCATTAGTGACTTCAGCACAAAGAGAAAGTAAATAAATTATTGAGTAAGAATGATTCTAAGACTGATCCTTGCGGAACGTCAGTCACAACTTTCTTCAGCATTTTTCTTAATGGAAACTTGGTGTCATGTTCCTTTCAACCTGTCTCAGGCTTACTTTCCAGTCTTAGTATTAATCCCTTTTGTTGGGTGGTACCATAGCATACACTTTGCTGAATTAGAGGTAGATTAAATCTACTGTTTCCCTTGTCCAAAAGTAATAGCTCTTTTATAAATGAAGAATACCTGGCTAGATTAGCACAATCTTTCCATAACAATCTCATTTAATATTTGTCCTGTTTTCCACAGAGCTCCACATATTTCATTATTCTTTCCCTCAAGCTTTTTTATAAGGTTGCAAGAAACTGAGGTCAGGTTAATTGTTTTATATTTGTCCAAACTATTTCCTTCCTCCTCTTATTAATTATTTAAACTATGTTACTTTCCAGTCAGATTTGCTTCAGTCAGTATTTTGTGTGCTCTTTCAATGTTCTGGGATAGGCAGAAGCAGAACTTCAACATAAAATATGTCTTATAGTCCATCTCTGTTTAGCAAAGTTTAAAATAGATAAGTCTTTTTACCTGATTTATGCATAGTCCTAAATTCAAAAACATTCTTAAACTGAATAAATTTCTACTCAGAAGTAGCATTCGGGCATCTCATCCACAGTACAGACACCACAAGGTAAGAACTTACTTGCTACTTAATGCATGATAAGTCTGGCTATTATGTAGTTTAATTCATATAATTTTTCAAGATGAATAAGACCACATGTTTCTTGAGTGCATCAGTGGAAAGATTACTTAGCCAGTGCTTCAGGTAATGTAGATAGACATAAGGCTTTAGCCATCAGCTACCCTGGAGCCAATAAAAAATGAAATCAGTTATGAAAGCTTATTTGCTATGCAGCCTGATAACTCTTGTAAATAAATCTCACTTGTCCAGTTGAGATCAGAAACAGAATATATAAAGCTGTGTATTTCTGCATCTCAGCAGTGATGTGTATATGAATTATTCTTTTATCACAAAGGTGAAAAGCTAATCCTTCAGGAAAAAAAAAAAAAAAAAGGCCATTAACAACCCGCTTCACACTTCATTTAACAGCAAGCATCAACAGGCACTTGTTGTAATGGAGCTCAGACTAACCTTTCTTGCTTGCTGTCGGCTGTCCCTTTCCTGACAGGCTGGGAGGAGGAAAGAGGAGAATTAAAAAAAAAAAAAAAGGAAGGATTTGGCAGAATGCATAAATACATGTGAAGAAGAATGCCACCTTGTTATCCTACAGGTCTGTGCAACTGCCCCATGCTGGTGTCTTAAATGGCAACCAGTATTACATATTACTTACTGTATAAGCTGAAGAATATCTACAAGGCCTAAGCCACAGCAGCGTTGCTTCAGAATTTATTTTATAACTGAAAAAAGCTGCCTGAGGGTGCCCGCAAATAAACTCCTTATGTGTGGGCTCAAAACAAACCTGACGCTGTTGTATTTATAGATCATTTCTGGAATAAGTCTAAAGGAGGCTGCATGTTCTACCGCTTAGAGCCAAAGAGCTGGGAATAGGCTCTCAAAAGGATACCAGGCGCTACTCCCAGTAGTGCCATTGACTGACCTTTTTATGCCTCAAGCTGCTCAGCTGTAAAATTGAAGGCTTTTTAAAAATAAAATCAAGAACGCTGAGAAAACCAACAATAGCGTGGTTTCAGGCAGGTCATGAAGTCAACTGATGGCAGTTCTATTCCTGGCTCTGCAATGTACTCAGCTGAACCTGGAGCGAGTTATTTAGGGCAAGCCCACACCACGCTGCTCAGCAGAGAGCGCTGAGCCGGCACAGAGCAAGCCGGGTTCAGAACCAGCAACAAGATAGCTGCAGCAGGATACTGTTCCACCTGAGCTAGCTCACTAATTAGCTCTAATTTGGGCTAATTAACCCAAGCGTACAGGCTAGGCTAAATCAGCTGTAGTGACTCACATGCACAAGCTAGTCTCTTTGAAAGGCATCGCCCTGGGTTGCATAGTTACACCAACCAGCCTGAACCACCCAGGATCTCCCTATCACAGCACAGAATTATGCTGTAAGGTACACCCTGAAGTCACAGTACTTAGTAAATGTGCACAAATAACTTTCTTCTGTTTTGTTTTGGTTTTGGGGGGTTTTATTGGGATCTCTAAAGTGAACTTTGTTCACGCCTCTTTCAAAATAGTAGTAGAAATCATGTACAAATTCAGTCTTACATACCAAATGTTGTTTGGGGTTTTTTTTTTTTTCTCCCGTAGTGTTGAAATTATGATAACTTTAAGCAAGAACAGCTGTTTCAGTAATAAAGTGAATATGGCAAATAAAAGCTAAATAAAGAAATATATTTTTTAGGGGATATGAAAACAGTGTAGTTTTTGGAGTCATTATCAATAATTAAAAGTTGTAAGGTAGATAAAAATAAGATAGTTTTAAAGGAATTTCTGTTTTCTTTCAAACCTCCAGCAAGTTTAAGATTAAATCAAAGGAAAAAAAATGAAGGACTTATTCTTCAGTGCCACGTTTTTCTTGCCGAACACCTGAGCTCAGTGTTGCCACTGCAAACCTCCCCCATTACCTTGAGGTCTACTCACATGGACTGGCCATTGATTTGAACCGTGTAACTTAAAAGGAGTGAGACTTGCC
Organism: Rhynochetos jubatus; assembly: GCA_027574665.1. Classification (NCBI taxonomy): domain Eukaryota; kingdom Metazoa; phylum Chordata; class Aves; order Eurypygiformes; family Rhynochetidae; genus Rhynochetos; species Rhynochetos jubatus. The sequence goes on from CM050652.1 coordinate 20,783,549, forward strand.
AAACACAGCCTTTTGTGCTCATATGCAAGTCCAAGAGCAGTCAAGAGGCTAATGCCAAAGCTCTCCCTCTGAATCAGCAACTGGGCTGCTCTCTTACAGAAACCTGTAAGGCACTCTCCGGCAACAACAAATGAAGGCCAGGGGAGGTTAAGGTACTAGCTCCAAGAGAGTTTGTCCTAATGTTTGTCATAAAATTAGATAAGCCACAAGACCTTTTTCAATGTTTAGAAATCATCTAATAAGGGATCTTCCACTTTTGCTCAGATATAAAATCTCTCTTTCTTTCTGCTTCTCTTTCATTCATTTCAATTTGCTGAAAGCAAGGAAGAAAAAAATACAGCTCTGTCCATTAGGATGTTCCAGCTGACTGTTGTATACATATTTGCCATTAAAAGCATTCCGTAATCTCAAGCTGATTGTAAAAACATGTGGTCTGTCATCTATAGCTATTAGACATTAGTCATCCAGTCTGAGGCTATGAAATGTTCCTGCCTTTCTCATTTTCTTTGTCCATGGAAATACGATGGTTTTGGAAATCTGTTGTTGGGACTTAGAAACTCCAGCATCCACATGAAACTCTCATGTTAGTGACTGACCACTGAGCTGTGCAGTAAGCCACATGTCAGCAAGGATGGTGATACAGTCTTCTCAAAGCAAGAGGATCACTGGACAGTTTATGTAGGAGGGTCTAAGAAACAGGAAACACAGATTTGGGCTTGAAGCAATGGGGCAAAGAAGGAGGATACTAACAACAGCTCTTAAAAAAAATCAAAGCTGGGATAGTAGTGATTAAAGGAATATTTGCAAAGAGATTATTTTGCATTTTAAGTTCACATGAAGCAAGGAAAAGGATACCTTAAGCAAAAAAGGGAAGCAAAGAGAAAGAGAAAAAACTACGTGGTCTGGAGGGGATAAAATGTGGCAAAGGGGAAATTTGCTGTACATCCTACAGCCAGGGAATTCCAAGAGAATTCCTAGGACTTTTCCAAAAGGTAACATAGGAAACATAAATTCTTCATTCTTCACAAGCAACCTTAAACATTTCCAGCATAGCCAGAAGTGGAAAAAAAAGTAAAAAAGATAAAACATTGACTTGCAGGAGTATGTCCAAATCTCACAGCGTGTCAGAAAAATGAGGAAAGTAATCAGAGGCTAATGGTTATCTGTTTTATTGTTCTGTCTAAATCAGTTATATCCCTTGCACTAATTACAGCAAAAATTGCTTGTGTAACAACATATCCACATATGCATATGAGGTGTCATGTCTAAGCTGCCTCTGACCCAAACTAAACCAGAAAGGAGAAAACAGTAATTGTAACAGCACAATTCTAAAATAGCTGATTAGCATCAGGACTCATTTATTGTTTTCAGGATCCGAACTGTTACGTCACTAGGTGTTGAAATAGTGGTTTATATAATGGTGAGCATGAGACTCAACATCATGCTTCACTGCAAGGTGAAAACATGCTTTGATTAGCTTTTGCAAAATCCACTGTAGTTGTGTGCTTCCCCTAATTTTTTTTTCCTGAAAAAGCGAAGCCATTTACCACAAGTTTGCAAAAGTTGAAAGCGTTGGTACGCTACTTCAAGATGAACAAATAATCTACGCTGAACATATCCCAACAAGTTCAAAAGGAGAGACGATATTGTAATTTGTTGAGCTCAAGGGAAATGTAAGAGTTTCCCAGGGCTCCTAATATGGTCTGACCCACACACAGCAACCTGGAGGGGCTCCATCAGGGAATTCTTACCCGATGCTGTGCTACAAGCAGAAAACTTCATGGCACTGAGATTGACAGCATTAACAGCATTCACATGGACACCCAGCTGTCACAGAGAGCTTGCTGTTTGAATTTACATGAAAAGAGAGCTATGTGATTGCTTCCATAGGACAAAAGCAAAGTAAAGGAACTATTCGAAGCCAGTGCCAAACTATAACATCATTTGGAAAGTGCGCTGTACTCATAGCCGAGTTAAAATTTAGAAATGGCACACAGCTTTGGGGTTTGGACCGTTGCTATATTTTAGTAGCAATTATGCATAATGTATTCCAGAAATCATAATCACTTGGTATTCAGTGGAAACATGAATCCAAACCCAGATAGGAATGCCTAGTGTTTGTTTTTTGGGTTTTTTTTTTACTGACTTGTACTGTAGTAAAATAACCCAGTGTTTATGTGTTATAGTTGTGCTAGCACCAAAAATGATGTTCTGTTCTCTACCCAAAGTAACTTAGTTTCAGGCATGCTACATTGTTTGTTCATAGAAATGCTTGCCAAAGACAAATACAAATTTGTACTTCCATATCTTTTTATCAGAAATATTATGATTTTTGCTAAAAAAGATTTAAAAGTGGTAGTTTCTTGAAACTTCCTACAAAGCAGACTTTAGCAATTTTGATACTATAGGAAGTAACTTCTTGTGAGCTGGTAGAGCTCACCAGGAGAGCTGATGGGAATTTTCCAATTTAAAAAAAATTCATTGGAATGTGATGATTTGTTGAACCCAAACACTTGTTCCAATACATCTGCAGTTTGACAAGATCTCACTGGATTCCTGCCCAAGCTCCTGGAAGGGTACCAGGCTAGGGAGTGAGGACCCAGAGTTGTCAGTGTTTCCAGTTCTGAAGACAACCCAGCAAAGTAGAAATCCTGCCTTTTTGCCATCCGTGTGCCAATGTATATTTCCTTACAATACCTCCCAAACCACTGAAGGTAGACGTGGCATAATATTTCTTGGAATATTACTTTGGAGATCCTGGTTTTATATGGTCAGTACACAGCAGACGTCCTCTTGGCCATCTACAGACAATATTCACTTATTGCAGTTTCACCAGAAAAGAATCAACCTCCATTAGTACAATTAGTGACATTAGTGTTGTTTAAACAAGTCCCTCCTCTACACAGGGCTTGTTAGCTCAGGCACAGGACTATAGAGCCAGCTGCAGCTGATTGCACAGGCATACCCTGAGCAGCTTAACGTTTTTTAAAATGCCTTTTTCTGGTTTTCTGTCTGCTGTCTGATTATATCCCACACTCACACATGACAATGTTTCAGTAGTCTGTGAACTGTACTACCCTAATCAGAGAAAAAAAACCCAACATGTGGCTAATATGGCCACTCACAACCAGCCGGCAGTTTTATGCCACTGAACATTAGGTAATAAAAATACAACAAAATTTTTAGATAATAGGCTTATCATACAAACATTAAAATTATATTTCAGTAATGAGTAATTCAAGAAAACTCGTCTATGCTCAGGCATCTGGGACATACAGGAAATCTGCCATTCAGTGCAGATTTTTCTTTTACATCCTTTATATGGCTTTGTATATACTCATTAAAAAAACATAGGTAAAAAAATTAAAAATGGACTCAGCATGCTTTGTCAGTTACTGCTTGATCCAGACATGACTGATGATAAAGGAAGAATTGTACTGACTTCAGTGGGCTTTACATCACCACTTTGGTGATGAAGTTAGTATTGAAGATCTACAAGAAATGGAGATGTTGTTATGCACTTTTTAGAACTCAGGGTTTGAAATGTGAAATTAGAAGCTGTTCATTCAGGGTGAAGGAGGAATGTTCTTCAAAATCTCTTAAATGAAATTCCAAATTTGAACATATACAACAGCAAGTGATCCTACCCTTTCGAAATAAGAAGAATGCTCCTGTTTAATCTATGAATTACAAATGCAAGAGCATCTGATCCATAAAGTCCTGTTGTTGTATTCTTTATTAAATTTGGAAGCTTAACAAGCTTATCATGAGATGTTCCCTTGTTACCTCTTCCTGTCCTCCTTTTTCCCCACATGTATTTTTCTGAAGACAATATCATATAAAGGAATAAAATACACATAACTTGTCTAAAAATACTAAGGAGCCATTAGTTAAATTGTTTATCAAGTGTCCAAAGAGGATAGCAAGTAAGGAATGAAGTAGGGTTGTTTTGTGTAACTCAGGATTTGTAACATGGAAGAGACTTAATACGATCATCTGCTGTGATGAAATAGCCCCGTAGTTGAGGAGAAACTGGTAGATGTCACTAACTTGGCTTCAGATAAACTATCTCCAACAATATGCTTTTAGCTGAGTTGGGATGTCTATTGAACATCAGTTCAGTGGGTGAACCTGTGGACCATTGAGTTCAAAGAGATGGTTCACACTTCGAGGCTGGTTACAGGTGAAGCCCCTCAGGGGTCTATACTGTTATTGCACAAGTGTAATATCTTTGTCACTGGTTTGGAGGAGATGGAACTCACCCTCATCCAGTCTGTGAATAACATTAAAGTGTTCCGTGGATCATTGGATCACCCTCTAGAAGGACCTACCCAAACTGGAGGAATGGGACAGCAGGAATACTGTGGAATGCAACAGGGATAAATCCAAACTCCTGTCCATGGGACGGGATGCACTGCAACTGTACAGGCTAAGACTGATACGTTGGGGAGCAGCTCTGCTGAAAAGGACCTGGGTTCTCAGCAGAGAGTTGTCTGTCTGGGTGCCCTCCCCAGCCCTCATGGGGTTTGGCTGCCAGAGGTGGCTGCGTTCAAGGCCAGCTGGCTGAGCAGAGCTCTTGTGGAGAAGGAGCTGGAGGAAGTCACAGCAGGGCTTCCCTTCTCCTTCCCTTGGGAGCTGCTCTCAGCCAAGGCTCTTGCCTGACCTACAGCCTCAGCTGCCTTGCAGCCCTGCTGAACCTGACTTGATGGACAATCCAGCTAAGCCCTGACTCACTTTCCAGCTTGACCCGGGATCTGGCTTGTCACCATGGACCTGCCTGGCCACCATCAGGCTGTGCACTATCTCCAGACCTGCCTTGCTCCCCTCACTCGGTAGTGTGGGATGGCCAGTGGCTGGACGGGCACTGGCTGGACAGGCCCTGTCCTGCAAGCTCCCACCCTCCCATGGCTCAGGGAGCACCAGCATTCGTTGTGCCCTGACAACAGACAGCTGAGCATGAACCATGTCTCCTGGCAGCAAAGAAACCCAACAGCTCTCACTGTCCATGCACAGCACCTCAGTACATCTGCTCTGGAAATCTGCATACATGTATCTTCTCCTCGTGCACAGTAAACCAAACACTTTTAGGACATGTTGAACCTCCTGGGCCTGCACGGAACAAACTACATTGCACATCTACAGATGGTTTAATGCACATGGAGCTGGTTTGCAATATTTTGAGGATTTCCAGATGTGTGGTTTTTGGTTGGCGGGATATGACCTGCTAGGGCCAGAGACAGCGGGGAATCCTGGAAAAACACATAAAGTCTTCAGAGTCCTTATACAGAAAATCTCTGCCCAAAACAAACAGAACATGTCCAGGAAAACTTAAATATACTGTAAGATTTTTTCATAAATTTTTAGCCACTTCCTGACTCTCTCCCAGCATAGCATCCAGAAGTTGCATGTGCTGTATGGCTCCTGAGAAATGGCACGTTTACAGAACCTGCCTGTTAAAAAGAATTTAGAGTTTCCCCCACTGTAAGAGATTAGAGGTTTTGCAGAAACCTCTACAACATAGCAGACTGAGGACTGACAAACCTCTCAACGGTACCAGTTTGTAGGTACTGAAATAATATTTGTACATGTGCCTGACAGTCCCATTCCTACCATGTACAGCTCTGAGTGCCCACGGCCATTTAACATGGAGAGCAATGGTTGTCTACCCTTGGCTGACCTTAAGTCAAGAAAACATGGTTAAATCTTACAAATCTGCGAGCATTTGAGGAGTCATGGGGGTTCTTTTTGCGCATTTTGTCATTCAGCAGCCTCAAAAGCTGTAGTCTGTACCACCGGGTGACACTGTCATTGCTTCTTGCTACCTACATTTCTCTCGCCTACTCTCGCACATTTTCTTTCCAATAGTCACTGCACAGTCACAGAAAACACGGCTTCAGAAACTCAACGGCAGCTGCCACTACAGTTAAGGAGAATAGAACCAACTGGTACTTTGAATGGCTTATTGAGAGACCCACTAAGAAAGAAAAATTACAAGACTACTTCTACAGCTGTGTCGCTACATACTAGACACAAACAGGACGTAAGGTCTTTGTATATAACTATTACCCTAGCTAAAGCCACCCTGGTAGTATGAGGAAGGGAAACAGGAACATGAAGTAAGGTAGTAAAATATAAAATTCTTTTTTTCCTGAAAAGGCAAACACACAAACTTGGTAATTGCAGTCAAGGACTCTCACAGGATATATGCTTCTATAAAGGAACTCCACAACCTAAAAAACAACCTAATTATCCTAATTTTAGGGGGTTCTTCCTTTCAGTACAGCCAGACAAGAAAAGATAGGAACTGAGATTGCTGTAATAATCTATTTATTGTGATTTTTTCATCCCTACATGTGCAGATAATCACAGCAAGAATTAGAGATTTAAAATACAGCTATTGTTAAAGGGGAAAGGGCATTTTCCTTCCTCCAGTACAGGTCATATTTTTAAGAAAGAAAACCATGGCTACAAGCAACTAAAATATGTCATTAACTCACAAGACAAGGGCTTAATAGCCATGAAATATATATATATGTAAATGTAATTTGCTGAAGGCTTCATGTCCTTACGCACATATGGCACTTGCATGCAGGTTGGGTTTGGTTTTGAATTTGACCATTTTGGTAAGTAACCTGTGTAGCTGGTTGTGTTATTCACTTTATGTATCAAATCTAATGTGTATTCTGCAGTACAGTCTGCCTTAAAGAAATTATAAGCAATGCAATATTTGTTTTCCAGCATATCCCAGATTATTCTAGGAAATGAAACAAAGGAGCTGACTATATATAAACCCGTCACCTGTGTTCTGTGTGCATATAGTACAGTCGTCTCAAAGATGACAGGAGGCAAAAAATGCTGAAAGTTTACATTCCTATTCCAAGCTTGCTGGGATGTTCGATGGTAGGTTTCCCCCCCACCCTCCCCCCTTTTTCTTTTTCCCTTTTCACAATGACCCTTACAGGGGAGACTTATATTTAACAGAGACTTTCTAACATCTGTTTGCTAAAACAAATAATGTAGGGAAAGTTGTGGCTGGAGATAGTGCATAGAAACAGCAAGGCCATAGAAAAGGAAAAAAATGCACGCTTATGCTGAAGGATCCTTTTGTTTAGCCCTTTTGAGAAAGACCTCAGTGACCTTAGAAAACCTCCAGCTGCAGCCCGTGTAACTGGGTTAGAGCTTCAGCAGAGGACCTTGAGAGCCCTCTACAGGCAATCCATGCCTGGTAACTCCAAGGAGACTGATCCTGGTAGCCCGGCTCTGCTCATCTTCATCTGCCTTGATGTGTGGATGAAAGACGTGTTTTATTTGCCATTTATCACAGTGGGGGTTTTGGTGTGCAACAGTAAGCCATCCCTTTAATGATGCATTCAGCTGGCAGCATTGTTCGGCTTAAATAACTACTTGCCAAAAAAGGAAAAGAATTTGTCCTCTCTCTGGATTTGTTATTTCATTAGGGTTCCTCAAGAGAGCTCCAATAAAGGATTTGGGTCTATTAATCACCCTCCACAACCTTCTCAAGTAATTAGTCTTTAAAAATGTTTGCTACCTCCTTAGTAGTACATAATTTGATGGTGCTCGGTGAATCAGCCGAGGTTCAGACTCACTAACCTTTAGAGGTTTGGCCTGTCTGAGCTCATCAGTCTGGGCCCCCAATTGAACTGAAAACTGCACTTTTTTCATTCTCTGTGGCAGATTTATAGTACAGCACTGCTGGATGCCTGCCATGAAGGAAAACTCAAAACATATAAATTCTTCATAAGGCAACGGTAGAAGGTGGCACTGAGAAATAATGCTCTCATGCTGTCAGAGCCGCTGCGGGGGGAGCGCGGGGAGCGCCCGTTCTAAGACAGATGTAGTAACAATTGCTCCTGTTTAACTCCCTAAATGGGTAATCCTAGTTTATGGGGCCCCAGTGATGGAAATCTTGCTGACATCGCTCTGAGGATTTTTTTTTTTCGCTGGGATTATGGGTTCTCAGGAGAGCATTGCAAGCACAGCGCTGACAATTTCAGATTCAGACCCTTTGAAATAAGTAGAAAGTGAAATTTTCTTTGAAGGTGCATACATTTTAATGACAAATTTCATGATGAACACAGCTAAAATATTTCCTGTTTATTCCACACATAAACTGGACAACGAGGCAGCCTCTCATATATTTGGCACCACCAGGTAACACAGCTGACTTGCCTTGTTGCTTTTTCTTGGCATTCCCACTACCATTGGCCTTGTTTCTGGTAAATTAAGAAAGCAATTACAGATTCACAGACCACTTTGGGGACATTCCAGGGTTTTGTATTTGGCATTACAGAGAGATCCTCGCAAGCTGCCCAAGCTAGAGTTGCTTGGAGGATAAGGATTTCATTTTGTTGCATTTTTCGAGATTTAGACTTCTGCTAGAGATTTTGTTCTGACACTGGCCTGAGAATGAAGTTCTTCACATGGCTTTGCAATAGAGATTTGAGCTAATTTTCAGATTAGACCCTTTTGCTCTTTTGGCTTAGTTCATAGTTCCCTTCTGATACTGGACGGATAGACCCAGACATGTCCTCTGACACTCTATCATCTGGGGTTCAGGGGCAGTGGGTGAAGAAATTAAAGATACCAGCTCAAATCTGTGCTCTTCCTGCATCCATGTGCATTATTTCACTTGTGATCACATTACACCAATCAGAGAAAAACTGAGTGACCAGGACACTAATATTCTGGGACAGGATCCTTTAAAATACAAACTCTCAGTCAAATAAATTCAATCCATGACTATCATTTTCACCAGTGTGAAGTACATGACTGAAAAAATGACAATAGGTATTTAAGTAGAGAGACATTAATCCTAATGTCTTAATCTAAGGCAATTTAAGCGAGTATTTTTGGGGGGAAAAGGGTGTTTATCTGTATAAACTCAACCCTTGCTGTCAGAAAAGCAGAAACACAAAATACTTGCAGATGGGAGGCCATCTCTCCAGTCAAAAGCCTTTGTCTCAATTTCCAGAAATGGCCTTGTAACTCATTTATTGGTTTAGGCTCTTCATGCATAATAGGCAGCACTTGCATTAGTGAGTTATCCTGTTTAATTAAACTGAGAAAAAGTTCCCTAAAGTCATTAAATGACAATGTATTATATTTCAGTATTTCTGTCCATATGGTATACATGGCATAAAAAACAATTTAAAAATAACTGGACATGTCTGAAACTTCAGCAGGAACCGTATGCATTCGTTTTCAGGGCGAGGGATTGCAGAAGGCAGACTTTTCACCCAACAGACCTGTCCTATGGATATAAAAGTAAAGTACACTTTTATTAGTGGACATTTATAAGTAATTTATAAAAGGCAAACTGATCAGTGTGTAGCCACAGATCTAAGTAATATGTCTTATAGGCAAATACGAGCTCAAAAGTCAATTCTGTTGCATCTATTTGCCAGGAAATGACAGACTGGCTGGCTCTATAATGATTGCTTATCTCTATTAAAAACTCTGTTAAATGATTTTTGTGTGCATGCGTGTGTTTGTGTCTCTTTGTACATATACTGCTCATCACACCATGTCATTATGGTCATTAAACAACACCTGAAGTCAGTTGTTTCAAAAAATGTCAGAAAACACTTCAGCTGGTTCCATCAGGTTTTAGTGGAGAGTGGGAGTCAGAGACAATGGAGTTCTTATCTCCTTGTCCCTAAATCACTGTTGGGGCTGGTAGGATGCAGGATGAGTAAGTGTTCTAAGTGCAGAATAACTCTTACATTTTTTAAAGGAATAATTTAGTGTCATGCTGCAACTTTTTTTATTTGCTTTACTCCTAGACTGCGAATCTTTAACATAAAGCAAATTAGTGTGGCAAGGGGGTGGGGGGTGGGGGGGGGAAGGGAAATCTATTTTAATAAATATTCCTCTGGTGACCAAAGAATATAAAGTACCAAACACAGCAGGCCAGGGTGGTGGGTTTTTTTGTAACACCAGAAAAAAAATCATTATTTTTAAAAAGACTCCCTAAATACCAACTCTCTAACAGATTATAACTCCAAAAGGGAAATCAAAATATGGGCCTGCAACACTTGTCAGAATCCCTTTAAAAATATTCCTTGTAGTGATCGAGAAGGATTTGAAGTATTCTCCTTATAGCTGGTTATAAAATCTCAGTGACTGAGGTAGACATAGGAATTAGCAGGTAACAGGACACTAAACCTTAACAGCATTTTTACTTACCTCTGTTACTAATAAGAGTTCAGAAGATGGGGGGGGGGAAAGAATAAAGTGAAATCTAACATTTCTACTTCAATTTACACAACTTGTTATTCTTTCCCTGCTTTGAGCTGAGAGTAGAGAAGCTATTTGTTAATGTTCTATTTCTCCTTCTGGCTCATGTAAAAGGGCAGGCAGATAACATCAAGTAGCTGTTCAGCGATGCTGCATGTACTTTTTCACTCTACTGCTTAATGATACTGGGTTTAATTAAAAAATATGTGGTGTCATATTTTCCATGATATTATTGTATTACACAATCATATTGACCATGTCATGTCCCAGACAAAGTATGCTGGCCTCTATCTGCTTACCTCTGCGTTAAGCCCCGAATACACAACTTTGCAGAACGTCTCACCTTGGAGCACTGAAATTGTCCTGTAAGGACAGAGTATATCTAAGAGAGTGGAAATAGGACCTGGAGGAACCAACTGACGCATTATCCGTCCACCAAGGACTTTGAAGTTTCCAAAATGTCTTTGTACAATCAATGTATATGTGTAGGAAAAGCGGATAAATTATCTTAAAACATGAAACTGGTTATAACAATAGCTACAGAGCAACTAACAACCAGCATAATTGCAAGCATTTTTGTTCCCAGATTATCAGGAAACATGACCTGATTTCTGCAAACATCATAATTAAGTGTGGGATTCATCACCCTGATAATCTGTGACTATCCCGTAGGATGTACTTTCCCACTGCATGATGAAAATGAATCTTGCTGTGACTGCTTACCTAACACTTGCAGTATTTTGCCGTTCCTTGATTGTATGACTGGAATAACAAATAAAAAACAGCTAATAATGAGTGAACTTTCAAATGGATAATCATTCCTACTAAATTACATTCAGCTGTAGATTTTCGTGAGCATATACTGCATGGAGGACCAAATACCTATAGTACATAATACTCCACATATTAAACCAATTTAAAAGTTTTTCAGAAATCTGTTTGTAAGTCATATTTTTAATACTATGTCAGCTTTATGCTTTTATACTTAGAAACTACGAAATGTTACAAAGCCAATTTTAAGTGTTTATTATTACCGATAACGCACTCTCAAGCTAGGTTGCAGCTGTAAACCCTAATGATGTAATCTATACATGTACAATATTCCTTCACATATTACTGTTATGTTTCAATGTGCCCTAAAAATAGAAGTTTTATATTAACTATATCCAGGTAATATATATAAATTATTGAAATACCTTTCGTCTTTTATGATTTTAAGATATTTGCTTAAAAGGATGTTGATTTGGAATACATAGTGCCAGTACTTCTATTGTGTGTTAGACAGAAACAAAGACATTTTACTTCCTGCATAAGAAAATCTTATCAGAATTAAAGAATTAATATGTTAATATAGGAGATATAGCTCTTTGATATTAATTTAAATATTGAAATATAATCTTTTTTCCTGAAACATGAAAATCAAAACATTCTTAAGAGCTAATTTTAAGATTGAATTTCCATGAAAAACTTAGTTCATCAGAAAACCTCTGGCTGGTTCTAAACTAGAGGCCAGGAAGTCTAAGAGAGCTGCAACTCTCCTTTCTTATTCCCAACAGTGTCATCCAAAGTTCTGTACACTTCTGAAAATGTCCATGGGAGTTTCTAGGCGGTTATGAAGCCTTACCTCATTCATCTAATGGGCACATCCAGCTCCTCATGTGCCTAAAATGTGTTAAGCTTAAAAAACTTTCAAAAAGGTCTAAAAATAGCTGGTGACAAAAGCTGTCATTTTGAAAAGTAGTCCCTGAAAACACCTGATAAATCATGGAGAAGGAGTAGATTCAGATGAAAATAATAATTCTCTTGGTCTTATCACAGATATGAACTTCTACACTAAAAATATACATTTCTCCTCAAATTCTATAAGCACAAGAAGGTTTTTTTTCTATGAAACTAAGAAGGAAGGAGAGGACACAAGTGTTTAAGTAAAGAACATTTTAACCTTAGCCTTTTTTATGTTTCCTCTCTATTCATCATCTATCTAAACAAAACACAGTTCTTCCTACTCCTTCTGGCCTTCAGTAACAGTTAAATTCCCCACAAAGGGCTGACCAGAGCTGTGGCACAGTATCTCCCTGCCAGCTCACTCCTGTGGAAACCTATGTAAACACAGGACGATTGCTAATTCAGACACTCATAAAGCATAAAGTTAGTTACAAAGCATAAACTGCTACATTTACCGCACTGCTAAGAACAAGTTTTCTGATGTACTCCTTTTCCTTGCCCTGACTGCGTGTAAATCGGGGATGTGGCAGGCTCATGGCGTGTGGATAAGTGGTTTCCTTAGAAACAATAACAGCAGAAACTATAAAGCAGAACATCCTCCCAACTGATGTGACTTTTTAATGGTACTGATAACACAGAGAACAGACGTAAGTAGCCTCACTGTTTGTACACAGCACACAGCGCAGTTCCCCAAATAGCTGAATTACTTTCCATATAAGATCATAAAATCTAGATAGAATCTCACAGGGCTGCCATTAAGGAAGAGGGCACGACTATGACGTTCCAACATTAGTATTATAAGCTAAATATAGCAGCCGGCATTTCTGGTGCCCACTTGCACTCATTTCTTCTGTGATAAGTAATTCATCTCCCTCCTTGACATTAACAGCTAGCTCATGTGTATTGGAAAGATGTGACCACTGCAGCAAGTATGCTTCTAGCAAATCCAGGCTGGAGCTCATACCAATAAGCCATTCCTTTGTCAAGTTTTCAAAAACAGGAGCCCAAATTAGGCATACAGGCAAGCAATTCCTGAAAGAGCAGAACGTCCAACAGCGCTTTAACAAGACTGGGAGACAGGGAGGGAAAAGACAGAGTTTGCATTTACGTAGCAACCAATTGGGTAAAAACCTTCCTGTTAATCTCTGGATGTCACAGGAAGTAAGGCAGCAAAAGGGATCATGCACTGTCCTCAGTGGGCAATGAGTAATACTTTGGTTCAGTTAAAGGGCATAAACGCACCAACTTCAGATTATTGAGCTGGTTTTATGACTGCTCTGTGTCTTTGCAGTCACATGTACCATTCAGGGCATGGTGAGTCTTTGTAATCTCCTTTACAGTACTTTATAATATAATAAATATAAATTGTTAACGGAAAGTAAAAGATTATGTGGCAATACTGGTCACTGAAAAAGGTGATGCACTATTTCATAGTTTTTACTGTTTTCTAAACCCATTTTTCAATTCTTTAAAACTGACATGCATAGTATGCTTAGCAGAGTCATGAACAAGCAATGGGCTAGGTCTCTGACAAAACCTTTGCTTCACTCCATCCCCAGAAATTGGCAGAGGCTGGGATCGCCACAGAGTTTTTGTCTCTGTGATTATAGCAGAAGCCTGCATTTACAGCCAATGCTCTCAATGCTTATTGTGAAGATACTGCTCAGTCCTAAAAGTGCTGTTGGAGTTAGAAATTCGAAGAAGAGCATTAACAGCCATCCAAGAATTGTACCTGTCCAGACACACATCCTAGATTGGCTTGTAGAGATTAGCCATAATTCAAATAAAATTGAATTTAGGAAGAATATCAAATTTATCAAGGTGTTTTTCCAATGTGCCATTCATTTTCCGTACCAGAGGTGTTCAAATAGAAAAGGAATTGGCCTGGGAAGTTTTGTGTCTCCTTTCTAAAAATTTCTGACTTATTCTCTTCTTCTTCTACTATTTCCTTCCTATATGTTATATATGCCATGGTGTATGTCATATGCACTCTTTTAAAAATATTTTCACCTTGTATGACATCTTTTCACCTTTCCTTTGCAAGCAGGGGTTATGAAGTCACGGTGTCTGTTTCTAGGCACATGGGTGTGCTGTGTTACGTGTCTCCATCTGCACACATCCTCCCTTCTGTCATAGCAGCAAACGGTTTTTGAACCTGATCTGTGAGAAGCAAATTCCACAGAATGATAGAGAGTGTATTACGGCCTTCCAAATGCAAAGAAAGCAGAAGGACAAGCAGCGTACCGTCCAATAAGTAACAACAGTGCATTATAAGCATCTGAAGAAGATTTTGTGAAACTGAACCTTTAGTGGACAGGAGAGAACCTAGAAAAGACTAGAACCACCAGGAAACAAGTTTAGCTCATGCTATTCGTCAGGAAAAACCTTTTTTGTTTATTCTTTCTTTCTTTCTTCCCCTCTAATTATTTGTGTATCAAATCAGGTCAGGAATGGTAACACATGAAAAGGCAGGTATTGTAGTAGAAATACAATCTATCACTCATATACACAGGATTCAAACATGGCTGCAAAGAGCAACTATATAAACATTGATCTTCTGTATGCTTCTTGAGGAAACTGATTTTTAAGAGCTCTAAGTAAATGCAATTTCACTGATTATTTCCTGTTAGTTAAACAGCTTTTCTTTCCTTGGCCTTTAACTCATTCCTCCTTCATCTTTCACTAAAAATTATTCCACTGTTATCTCAGCTTTCCAAAATTAAATCTTGCTATTTTTCCCTAATTTCTTGCTTGTTGAGTGCCATAATAATTACCCTTAACCACTGGCAAACTTGCACTCTATAGGCAAGAAAGAGAGTAAAATTGCAGATTATTATATTAGCATGCAAAACACTAATCCTGTTCTGTCTGCTTAGTTTTTCAGTGTTTCTCTAAATACAAAGCAACCTTGGAATACCAAAATAATTTTGGAAGTGAATTAGTCTAAACAATGCTCTATGGTTATTAAGAAAACGGTTACCTTAGTAATTTGAAAACGGAATTTTTTGGGCACTTAACTTAGACTGTCTATGTATCTACGCTAGATATCAAATACCATTATACAAGGTAATATAGAGCACAGACAAACAGTCTGTGCAGCCCAGATTCTCAGTGTAAGCAGTCTTTGGCCAAGGTGTCTGACAGAGAGACACACAATGCTGCAGTTACCTATGACTTTTTCTAAACAAGACCCTTCAAACTGCCTTTTCTCTTTCCCTCCACCTCACTAGATCATCCTTTCTCAAGATGCAGTTTGAAGATAAAATGTAATTCATTTTTATATAGTTCTCTATTAGGGGTCAGTGGTTTTGCACGGATGGGTTTTATGGTTTTATTCTACCACATCTCTTTGCCTGTTTCATCTAAAAATTTAAAGGTTCCTTAGTGAGTTGCCAAAGCCTATAGCAGAATCAAAACCTAACAGTAAGGTAAGCTTTCATAGGTAGCTCTAAAAAAGCAAAATTATGAAGAAATTTCAGAATGAAATGTAAAACAACTTTTCTTCACAGCTGTTATAATGGGAGAATGCAATGTAGGTCTGTGTGTATAAAGGATAGGAAATTTTTTGAATTATGTTTTTAAATACAGATAATTTTAACACAGCTTACACCCATAAACAACACAGGTCTTCTACTGCCTTTGATAGTCTGATTTCATTCAAGCCTTCTATCAGGTTTAACATTATTACAAAACATATCCCTGTATCTGTATTTTATACAGATATGAAATGCCTTTGTATATACTATCAAAAAACACCTTCTTGACTAAATGCTATTGCACACACCACAGTTGATTCTGCCATGGACAAACTCACAGAACAATGTGCTTAGGAAAGGGAAAAATACAGATGGAAATCTGTTTGAAAAAAATAAATCTGTTATGTTTTAGGAGTTAGTTTTTGTCGGTGCAGTACAGCAGGGAGTATCATATGGCTGTATTTGTCCATCAGTGCCTTAGGAAAGAAATTAAGAAGACACAATTTAACCCACTTCCCCTTTGCTTTTGGGACTCATTCGCTGATGCCAGTCACATACATCAATCCTACCTCTGTTGTGCAGATCAAGGAACCAGGAAATCTGTTTCCCTCTCATACATCCTTTCTTCAGAGAAGGCAAACACACTTCTGGAAGGCAAGATCCAAATCATTTCAATAGACATATAAATTTAAAAGGTCAGGTCCTTGCTTCCTTCTGTGCCCTGGTGTAGTTAAATCTATCCTGTAGCTTTTACCTTCACTCTGTGTGTGTGTGCATGTAAGTCAAACTTCAACAGCCCACTTAAATTAGAAGTGACTTTCAAAGATATACTTCTGAGCAAGAATGTTAACGTGACCAAGGATAGAGGGTTTTAGTCTTAAATCAAATCAATTTGCTTGATCATTTGACTGCTCTTCTCCACCTTTAAGTGGAGAGGTTGCACCGCCTCTATCATTACTGCAACCAAAAAACCCACATTACAAGAGCATATATTCTCTCCAATAATGCCTATAAAATTCTGAATTAACTCGCTGAAGTTACACCTAGGCTGATAGGGATGACAATCCTATGCCAGCAGCTCTAATGAAAATTATGTTTTCTGAGTATGGTTTTATCAAATAAGTAGTGTTTACATTAACTGAATTGGACCATTGATTTGTGCTAGTGCTATACTTCACATGATTTTACTCCTTGGAAGTGACCCAGTGGAAAGTCCAATACTTGACAGATTTGGGAGAGGGGAAAGGAGGAGGAGGGTGGTGTCATCTAGTCCACTACATTTTCATCTGCAAAATGCTGTGCTTAAGGGATGCCCAGACTGTTTCACATGGAGGGCCTTGCAGAAAAAATGCTTTTTAAAGCTGCGCAGCTCATAATATTATTTCATATAATTTGGTTTTGCCAAACATCATATTTGTCCCACAAAACAACTGGAGAACTGCACATGGAGGAGAAGGCGACGGCTACTGAAATTTCAGACTGCTTAAATTATTATATTCACTGATGTCCTGACAAAAATCAGAATGTAACCAGAGTGAATAAAGTGGGAAGTGAGAGTAATCTTAAACTATGCTAATTTACAGTAATAGAAAGAAGAAAACATTTAAATAGTCATAAGTTACATAACTGACATTTTAAATAAACAGCTTGTTGCTAACAGCTTAGGAAGCCTCTACAAACTGAGGATGACAGTGCTAACGTGAGGGCGGGAGAATCGCCTCTCATGTGGTCTTCTACTGAATGCTAGGAATGAGATTCATCTCACCTAACTTCAGGGCTCTGCTAGGGGTGGATTTCAGCTCCAGATCCAGACATGTGACAAGGTAGAAATTCAGTGTCTAAGCTCCTGTTAAAGTCTTTGCTAATCTAGCCAACTGAGTCAGAGAGCTACTGAGATGGTCAAAAGTGGGTGACTATCTTTTGGTCAGCTGAATAGCTTTGTCACTTCTTCTAGCAACATTGACTTGATCTGACATTCAACTGTGTTGCGTAAATCTTGGTGTTTAGCACCATTTGAGATACTCCAAGTGTCCAAGATGTCAGCTGAAGGCTGTCAGATATGGGATGGAGCCTATAGGAGACCCGCACCCTTTTGTTATAGCAGTTGAAGACCATCCTAGGGACCCTTGGGTATCTCAGATCACGCATACGTTAGGCAACTGAGTTGCACCCTCTTTGATTATAGTAGAAATGTAAACATCTGGCTCACATGTAGTCACCTTCCTGTACACACGTAAATTTAATGTCTCAATCTGTTTCAATGTGGATGTCTAACACTGTTTGATTTGCCTCAGCAATTTCTAACAGTGCTCTGGCTCCCACTCCAGAAATGCCTGGATTGTCTTTATGCTACCAGTCGTATTCACCAGTTTTGCAGACACCTGGAATACTCAAGGCAGGAAGTTACACAAAATACATATGTTTAGCCAATTTAAGCCTGCCTTCCGCTCCTAATCTAAACTAGTTGTTAAATTTCCTCTCCAGACAACAGAAAGGCATAGCTACTTCTGTGGGCCTATTCATCCTTCTTGAACGGCGAAACAGATTTCTAAAACTGATTCTCTGCTGAGTACAGTGGATAATAATACAATTTGCTGAGACTAAAAGAAACCATTTTCAGGTGGACAAATGTGGTGAGAGTGTCCAAGCGTGTTAGCATTATTGAACAACGAATTGTCGCTGATACTGGCTTGGCCTGTGTTAAAGAGGTATCTAAGCACCCCAGTACAAATAATTTACTGACCAGAAATGGAAGAAAGACTACAAACTTGGTAGGGAACACAAGCAGTACTACACATTGGATGTTACCAACATACAGACTCTCCGAAAAGGCACAAGAATACATGGTGCTTGATTTATGAGTTACATAGGTTCATCCAGAGAGTTTTTTCTGAGTGAAAATTTTCTCTCTCAAAAAAAAGGTTAAGACATTAGAAAGTGCTCCTTAAGAAGTATCATGTTATTTTCTTTTCTCTCATTTGGCTTGCATTATTCATCTCCCATATTTGTGTGAGTAAGGGAAACCCTTTACCTCCCAGATTCTTACCTCCAGGTCAAAGAACCTTTGTATCGTGTATTGGCGCCTTGGCCTTATGTAATGCACTGTAAATTCTCAGTCTGTTGCCTAGACCTGTGCTTGCTCTGCTTGCATTTCATCATGACAGGAGCTATATAAACTCTGATCTAAAAAGGCACTGTACACCCAACAGGGTTTATCGCAGCAAACTGAGCACACACCCTTCGGACCAGAAATCATTTGTGTCATCCTGAACTGGGGCTGAGGCAGAGCAAGTTCAGGTCTTCTCTGAAAAAGGCCATGTAAATAAATCTCATTAATTTTAGCCAAATCTGTAGCTAAACTTCACTTGCGGTATAGCTTTAAACATCCCGGGACGGTTGTTTCCCTGTGAGGCTTCACAATGCAGATACAGAAAAACTCGGACAGGCTACATCGCTACTGTTTTGTTATAGGAACCCTGGGCATCTTTAAACACCACTTCATTGCATGTGATAGCCAGACCCATGGGCTCTGAAAAAATAACTTGTGTTGTGAAATGGTGTAAGATCTTCGAGGCTGCAAAGCTATTGCATTCTATTATGGGATTATTGTCGTATTTTGAACACAACTTCTGCAGGATTTAGGAAGACTGACCAGACACGATAGGCCGAAACTTCTGTTTACCCAGACAGGATTTTATCGTCCTTCAAGTAAGACAGAAAATACTTCACCTTCTATTTGCATGCTAATGCCTTTCTTAATTGCTTGACTTATTTTTAAGGGGACATTTATCTAGATCACAAAAATCACCTAACAATTTCTTCTGGCTAATAGATTGGGGGTTTTGACCTATAGAGTTAAACCTCTGTACATCACTGAAAATTATTGAAGGTGGGATATATTATATAGCTCTGTGGTTTGATTATAACATGGAAATCTATCTCTGCATTCAAACAGACTCATAATCTCATTTTCCTCAAATATTAAGAACAGTACATCAAAAAGACCAGGAAAAAAAATCCATTATGAAAAAAATATATAATAAGGTATAAATGAAGAGAAGTCCTTTTCAGCCAACATTTTAGTAAAAGTTTCATTGTAATCTGACAGTTCTGTGATTGATGTTTCATTCAAATTTAGTGATATAAAACCTAATCACACAGAGTTTTGACAAATATGGTTAATAGCATCTTCCCCAATATTTTATCAAAGCACATATTGTACAAAATTAATACAAAATAACTACAATAATGTACAGCAATAAAAAAAAATTTTTAAAAAAAAGGATTTGAGAATGAGTTAGAATTATTCATTAACACTATTATATATTTTGGGCAATCTGATTTTGTCAGCTTTTTTAAATGAATGTAAAATTTATAATTGTAAATGAGATAATTAGCATCAGAGCACATTAAAAAAGGAGAAATCATGTTTAGCATTCGTGACTCACTGAAGTGTGGTGAGTAGGAGGTTCTGTGTAGTAACCTGAAGTGTACTAAAGATGAAGTACATTTTGTATTCTTTTCTCTCTCTCTCTCTTCAGAGACTCACGAACAAAACCTCCATGCACTGTAGATGAATAGAATTTTGGCTATTTTTCTGAACCAACTTTATATAATTATTAAAGATGTACAAGCTGTTTTACAAATAGTGGGATGGAAACTGGCTAGAGGAACATAAGCTATGGAACAAAACTGAGACAAGCTTGTCTGCTTTTATGAAAATGATTGCATATTGTAATCAGCATAACTTTTATAGTAGGGACATCTTCCACATGTCAGCCAATACGGCCTAAATAAATCCTTTTTGTGGTTTTTGGGCTCAGGTCCATACAAGTCAGTCAAATCACATTATTGCATGCAGATGCTGAAAACACTGCTGATCTCAGTGCTCTGCGGTCTCATTCTTTATCCTGCTTATCCTGACGGAGAGTGTAAGCATAAAAAGTCTTCAAGAGAATCAAACTCCAAAAATACAAATTCCTGCTATAATGAGTAACTGGACCCCTGTTTGACCTCATGGACAGAAAAAGGTGATATTCTAACATTTTACACTAAGAAAAAATAAATTAAAGGATAACAGTTATTTCCACAGAGTGCACAAAGAAGAAATGAACAGAGCATGAAGTCAATTAACCCCTGCAAAACATCTCCAAACTAGAAGAAATTTAGATTAATTCCTGCAGCCCAGTCACTTTCTTAACTCCAGAAAATTACTTCAAATTTTCCCCCTTATTCTACTCTCCCTCCAGACCCATCTTTCCTCGTCAAGAGAAGGACAATGTAATGTGAATTCTGCAGGTCTGAACAATTTCACCTATGTTTTGTTCCACTATAATATGTACGAGCATATTTTTGTTGGTTTTATAACATACATATATATATAAAGCATATGTATTCTTATAACGTTCTTATGTTGGTCAATAAGAACAAACAAGGCAAATCCATTCTCTATTCATTGTTAGATATAATCGTATTTTAGAAGTTTGGAGTAGCTAAGCAAGAAGGGAAACCATCATATCTCACAAGCACTGGCAAGTGTTGACTACTTATAAATTGACTTTTATTCACATGAACCGAGTAGCTACAGTAAATGTAATGTGATTTCTATGGATCTCTTTGGAAAAAGGGGAAAATCTATATTTCCTACAAACAACCAGACAAATTCACTACCATTAGTTTCTTCTTGATACCGTCACATTCAATGCTTTGCTCATGACTTCTCCACTATCCCTGTAAACCCTCTCAGGTCTCAGTCTCCTGGAGAGATTTCATTACATGCCTGAAGGAAATGTCAAATCAGAATAAAAGTTTGGGAGGACTAGGAAGGAGATGGGTAAACAAAAACCAGGCTTGGGTCTTATTACAAACAATTGCTTGGATGTGTCTTGTCTTTAGGGCTCTTGAACACCTCTGCAGTTCCTTAGCTGACTTGCAGCTCTGTACACAAAGCATTACTACTTTCCCAAAGACTACTTCCAAAAGCTGAACTCCAATTGTTTTTAAAAACACTGGGAAGTAAATTGCTGAGATACTTCATTCATATATACAATTTTTTTGAGTGTAAAAAAAAAGAAAAAATCTAGAAAGAAAAATCACGAAACATCCTTTACTGGAGTAACTACAGGTCTTAAGACAGTAGCTAGACAAAGATGGAAATAGGAGGATAATGGAAGGAGATTTTTAAAGAGAAAACTGTTTGAAGGGTAAACCAGCGTCCTAGAGGAAAGGGGTGACAGGACATAGAGTACCAAAGTTATAAGGGTAGTCTCAAACTGCAAGCAAGATCATCATTCTTTCAATCTCCCTTGACTTCCTTGATTTTGATTGTGGCCTCAGGGCATGACTGCAACACACACAGTAAATAATAAACAATGCAATAGGTCCTGGAGGCATTCTCTGTTTCAGTGGAGCTCTTGACCTATGAACATCCTGGAAATAGTATTTTTGGCAGTGTCATAAATAAATTGGGCCATTTGTTGCTTGAGGGGCCCATCCTGGCAAGATTTTTCGGAACATAAAATAGGCCATGGCTGCTGACAGGGGTTGAACATGTCTTTTTGCATGCAATGAAAAGATGAAAAAAAAACCTGAATGACCTGAAAAAAATAGAATAAACAAAGAAGTGCATATTTATATTCTTCACTCATTCTATGTTTATAGCAAAGCTACAAGACTGCCACATTTATAAGAGTTAAGAGCAATCCAAGTTTGCAAAAAATGTTGACCTCTAAAAATATAAAGAATAAATAAATTACCAATGTTCCTGAATTTCAAGAATTTACATTCATTTAAATTCACCATATTTTATTTTAGAATACAGAGGTTTTACTATGAAGTAGGAAGCTTTCTTATTATAGAGCCTCTCTAGAATCAGAAGTCCTAGGATTTACAGGACATAGGATCACAAAGGTGCTTGAATGTTTTGCATTACACTAAAAAAAATCCGATGTCAGATTTCTAAAAAAGCAAAGAGAAAGCACCTTCATACCTCAGTGTCTCATGATTGGTGACCAGCACCAACGGAATTGTTTGTTAGCCTACGTACAGACTCCTTCAGGTCCTGAAAAATATTAGTTCCCTGCTGCACAATGGACCTGATCAAACAGGAAAATTTGCAATTGCATTCAGCAGTTGTATCTCTTCCCTGGTGTTTGTTTTGTTGAATGGGAGAGCAATAAAAACAAATCTTTCAGGCTGGAGAGACAAAACAGTTTCCTATACCTGGAAATAGTAACTTGTGTAATAGTAATCTGTGTCTGTGTATTGTAGAAGAGGTGAGCGGTTCCATAGCAATATTTATAATTTAGACCAGTGAACGTAGTTCTGGTGTGGCAAGTACTCTGTGAGAATTATTCTGATTTAGAGGATGATATATCCTTCTCCAGAATCCGCTCTGTCTTTCACCTACATGTGTCCTGCTTCACCAAAATGTATGATTTGTCCATCCAGAGTTGTCTTCATGTCTTGGCAGTTTGCATTAAAGCTGGACATCCAAAAAACCCCACAAATCTCAGAAGTCTGGTAGACCATCTGAGCAATTATTTAAAAACCCCCACAATGTTCAAGGTCTCCTATAACTGATATGGTAGGATTTTTCAGTCAACCAGGTGAAAAATTCAGGACCTTGTGCAGAAGAAAGTAAACCTGTCAAGATGTTTCCTAATGGAAAGCCTTGTCAAAAGGAAAATTTACTGACATTTACATGTTCTGGGGGAATATACCAATTTCAGTGCATTTCTGGTGGATGAATTAAATACATTTTAAAATATAAATATGTTTATGTTCACTCATCTCTCCAACTAGTGTTTGTTTCCCTGTTAAGCCTTACATGATTTCCAAACACTGGAGGTTTTCACCTAGATACTAACCATTTTTTTTCACGTCTAGAAATCCACTCACTTCCAGAAGTGAAAGTTAATGTTTCCTTACTTGGATTAGCTTTTCTATTTGCAAAGTAGCTTTATTCGTGTAGATGGGGCTGGTGTCTTCATCCAAACTGGTTTCCCCAAAAGCTCAAAATTTATCAGTCCCTCACAACACAGCAAAGCACTCAACGACTAAGTAAAATCACATGATATGACAATTCTTCTGGAAATCTAGTAGTAAGAACATGCTGCTCATAGAATTGATAAAGCTGTTCAGAAACGTATCTTTGAAATGTCTCTTAAAACTCACAGATTCAGTAAAACTAGAACATTTGCAGAGCAGTTCAAGCCTCACAAAGTACCTGCCAGGTCTCCCGCTTAGCCCTGCAGCAGTTTAGTTCAGGGTCAGAGATCCCAGAGTTGCCAGTGTGCGTGCCAGCTGGAATGGAAGAGATATAAATAAAACATGTTGGGAAGGGGGGTGTGATAGTGGGGGAAAGTCGTTGTTCTTTTCCTGTGCCTCCCTGCAGTGGTGATAACACTGCTACAGCAACCTTGCTTGTGCCACACAACCTAGGACTAAATAACTGTTTGCGTTCTTTGTAGTAGTAGGGCTGACTGCAGATACGAAATTGCATTCATCATGGAATTAGGAAGGTTAGCATACAATGCAAGCTGAGGTGTGGACACTACTCCTGTACCCACGCTGGGGGTGCTCAAGATGTAATCAACCAACCACCAGTAGCAGTGAATTTAGACAATATTTAGTGGCTAGATAAGGACACAGAATCCCTGGCAGGCACATCCTTCACAACCAAAATGTTTACCGTTATTGGAATTTACTAAACTTTAATTGTTTTTCCTGCAGATTCCCATGCCAGGTGTCTGTTCAATACTGATTCATTTTGATCTTTCTGCAAAAATACGGTTTAGTCATTTCTGAGAACGACAGCAGAGGTGGGTACATGTATTGGCTGTTCTGAAAACCTCTTGCATGTCTTTCAATGAGAAGCCTAGGTAGCTCAAATACACCTTTACCTGACATGAGATAAACAAAATAGAGAGAGAGAAGAGAGAAATGAAGGGGAAAGAAAGAGAAGAAAAATAAAGGGGAAAATGATAAATAAATCTTCTGCTCCCATGATAGTTGAATCTTTCTGTGTATGGTATTGAAGACAGTAACTTCCCAGAATCTCTGGCTGAAATATAGCAGACATGACTTTGAATATTCTACTTAAGGAGGAAAAGAAAATAAGACCGCACACTCCACCTGGTATTCATGAAGATGTCTCATCACATTGAATTCAGGAAGCAGAAGTAATTTTGTCTGACATCTTCCAGTTAGTAATAATGCCCCAATTTCATATGCCACTGGCATACTAGCCCATTACTTAATTGGTTAATAAACAGCTATATTCAATAATCATGGTGGACCGTGCCAAACTGCCAGTCTTTGTTCTAGAAACATATGCTGGCAAATAATAATGATGATTTAATACCCGGATCTATTGCAAGCAGTTTTCAGTCGCTATGAATTCGTGCAGGGGGCGAAAGCACATTCAGGTTTTCAAGGTGTTCTGCGTCTAAGAGGGAAGAAAATAAGCAAAGTGGCTGGCATAGTACAGGTGCTTTCCCTTGTTCAAATGGGGAGGGTGACAAAGCAAGCAACCACACACAGGGAGATCCGTCCAGGTTTGTAAGGTATCAAGCCATAGGGATTCTATGATAACAGTGTTAAGAGACTGCATTAGCGCAGCCAGAAAATACAAGCAGATAATCAAATGACAGTGAAAATGGCAGGGTGGGTAAATCTGGTTCAACAGGGAGTCTTTATTCCGACGGGCTGATACTGCTGTGTCGTGACGCAGTTCGGCGGGCTGCGGCGAGGCCGGCATGTGGCTCGGCGAGAACAATAGCGATTGACTACAGATGGGCACTTCCTCTCCAAAAACGCTCCTCGCAGCTCGCTTGCAGGGAGGGATACGCAGACATACGCTCCAATCTCCATGGCAACCACTTACTTCAGCGTGACATCAAGCCCAGATCAAAACTCCATAGGCGTCAGATAGTACATGCTGTTTCTTTCCTTGAATTAATAATATTGATTTAAAAGGCAGGTTCCATTAACTGTTTCTTCCCTATGCTGGGGATAATTACTGTCTGCGGTGCCTGTATTATTCCGGTGACTTGAAAACAGGAAGCGCAGCATCGAGTTAAATAATTCATGCTGTGCTGCTGCTCACTCTGTTCTTAGAAGCAGAGTTATTGCTAACTGGGCACAGTAATTTCAGCACAGGGGTGATAGGATTACAAAATGTCTAATTGCCCTCTCATGTGATAAGATTACTTTTCTGAAAATGCTCTAATTCTTCCAAGCAGAGGCAAACAATACAGACAAGTGACCAAACAAGAATAGCCTGTGTGAATACTGCTGTGGTTTTCCTTCTGAAAGCAATGAGAAGTGCAGTTGAAGCTTCATTCTTCTTTACCCCCCTTCTTCCCCTCCCCAAAAGAAGCAGAGCAAAGAATCCTTTTCAACAGCAAACACTCAGTCATGAGTCTGGTGGTGAGAGAGTTCCTTACACTACTCTTTAGGAGCATCGCCTCGGTCAATTATATGATGTTAACAGGCTCTCTGGGGTTTCTCAGTTAATCTTCCCAAGCTGCAAGGTTGGCAGTCATGATACTGCGTCTCAGGGTGGGCTTGATTTTAAAATGGGAGGAAAATGGAACAGAAATCCTCAGGTTTCCATGATACATGCAGAGTGCCTCAAGGAGAAAAGCCTGAACAAACCAGGACAGTGCCACTTCTTAGCGAGGGGTAGGAAGCAGGGATTTTTTACAATCTAAGCAGAAATATTTTTGGCATCTGAACAAGCGTTTCTGTTCACAAAGGGAAAACTACTGCTTTGGGGATATATTAGGAGACTGAGCATGTGATAGCACTCAACAATGTCAAAATGGCACTGAATCGCCTGGGAGTGGGTCACCCATTGCCTGAGCAAATGTCCTTACTCACTATGGGAAATGTTGATTAGATGGCTTATTTAGAAATCTTGAAGCAAAACGGATTTCTTGAAGGAGCCAGAGGGTCATTTAATTCTGAACTTGCACTGGGGAAAAATATGTACACTTAATGAACTTTCACACCAGACTAGAAGGTACCGACAAAACTCAGGTGCTTACAGGATTAAACAGTTAAAGAAGGCAAGACCAGATGGACTGCCTCAGACCAAGAGTTTGCCTAACCCAGTAGCCTCAGTAACCCAGTAACCTCAAGAACACTCATAAGCCTATGCTGGGAGAATGGAAGAAGAGGGCAAGAACAGGCAACCAAGTGCAAGAGTAGGGAAATAACAGCATTTCCCCGAGTTTGTTCTCATACCTGTCTACTTTCTGCTCATGGAGATCTGTCAAACTTGACATACTTAGTCTCTTTAGTAATCTCCAAAGGATATTTCTTCTTTTTGTATGATTTCCCCTGAAAGAATAAACATGTCCTTTGGCAAAAAGTTTGATAGAGCTAATACTTATTATAACTAAAGCCATTTTCTTTTGTTTTGTTTGGAAACTAGCAGCAACTAAATTTATTCAAAAGCCTGTACTTCCTGAACAGACAGTGAAGTGTCAAACTACAAAATCCTTCCATGTCACTCAGGAGTGGAGTGGGAGAAGGCAGTCTGGACTATGTCATGTTTTGAGTACATGAATCTCCATATTGAAGAGGTTGAGATGGACAGAATTATTTATGTTCAGACAGATAGTATCTATCTTCCAGTATATATTGACCAACAGCATTAGTCAGAACAGTTCCTCTATCCAGATGTTAGCGACCAGTCTTTACCACGGAATTTGTCACGTCACCATGATGTTCTTTCAGTTATCCTAACACTATTTGGCAAACATCTTGATAAGAGTTTATAATAACAAAACCACAGGACATGAGGCAAAAAGATTAAGAACATAAGGAATTACAATTTATTCCTTTCATTTGTTTTTACCTCTATAACAGTATTGCACAGCCAGAATACTGATCCTAATGATCTCCTGTTCAACTTACTTCAAACAAACATATTAGTCACAGGATTAACATACAAATTGCGATGCTAATGTGACTAGGACAGAGGCACTGTTTTGTTCATGTGACAAGCAAGGATCCAAAACCAGACAGCCTAAACTATGGAGAGACAGGAGGATTTAAAGAGCATGAATGTGCTGAGACACTGGATGCCAGGTCTGTATTAAAAGGATTCTAGGTAACACGCAATGTGAGACTCCAGTCTTTATGGTCTGGACTCGCTGTGCATGTGATGAATAACCTGTGGTGGTGCTTTCCCCTCAGCCACATGTAGCATGAGAAACAGTTCTGAGGTGTTTAGCATCACACCTGCTACACAGTGGCAGCTGCTAGCCATGGCCATCTTTCAAACTCAGGATTAGGGTCTGGGCACTGTGAGGGGCTGTTGTTTTCTGCATAACTCAGAGCAATTGACATTTCTAAAAATTGATTGTTGAAATGTGCTAGTCATAACATTCTGTTCCTTCTCCCCAACTTCATGAAGCACATGCTTAGTTCAGCCATTCGGTCTAAATTACTTTTACTGTGGAGATCTCAGTGTGTTTTCCTCAGTGGCCAGTCAGTCATACTGACCCTGTTCACATGGCTTTGGAACTAACAATCAGAATCACCATAACCAAGTCCAAGGACAGGCGAAGGATACTAAATACTGTCTTCTTCCTTACATGCACGTGTGCACAAACACACACACATGGGTGTGTGTATATATACATACGGGAGATGCTTAGGCTAGAGGTGAAAGTTATCTGCTTTGTTGTGAAATTTACAACTTTAAATTATTCTAAAGTGGTCAGACAGTTATCCTAAACAGCACCCAGCCTTGGAAATCACAAAACCAGCTAACTTGTTTTCCCACACAAGGCAGCATAGCTCAGGAGCTGACTGCACTGTCAGTGATCAGACAGCGGTGGTGTAGCCAAAATAGTTGTAGGTGTGTGAGAAGGATAAGCTTTGTAGGAAGAAGTGTAACAGGGCAACTGACATAATGGGAAGCAATGGACAAAATTCTGAGGATAAACCTGTCTTTCTAAGCAGGAGAATGGACTGCATTGTCTTTATTCATGCGGAGTTCCTCTTCAAAGATTTTTATGGCACTTATAATTTCAGGCAATTAACTTATGAAATATTTATATAATATTGATTAATAGCATATTATAACAATATTACCATTGCCTAAAGTTATGTGATTTGCAGTGAAAGTCACAGCAAGTGGAGATATACAGGAGAGTGCCTGAACCTCAGTAGGATTGTACAGACAAAAAAACCCCCAAACATGCAGATAAGACCCTGGAACAAAAGATGTTGGCTATCTTTTCAAAGCTGGCCTACTTTCTGCTCAGGTGTGTCAAGATTGATATAAACATTATGTTTCAGTTCTCTGCAACACAGAATCCAACTATGGTTAGAAGAAAGGATCCTCCCAATATTTTATTTTTAATAGGTATTTTGACATAAGGCACATACAGTAGAACTGTTAGAGCATTTGTTTGCCAGACCACTCTTATCGTATTTTGCGTTATTGATGAATTTGCAGTAAATTGGAAAGAGAAGTTGAAGTCTCAAAGATAATGAAATTCCAGCAAGTTTCATGAAGAATGTTGTCTGGTTAAAGGAGAGAGACAGAAAGGGAAAGGCAGGCAGAATTCATCTGTTATTCATCTTGTTTTGGCAGCAGAACACGTGTACCTACTGGCCAGTCAGCCAAGCATACTGACTGGCAAACAAAAACGTGCACAGCTTTGGGTAGTCACAGCTAATGACTAATTTCATCTGTTCTGTGGTTCATGGAACAACCTACTCTTATAGCCTTATCTGCAGAAGTGTTTCAATACAAAAAATCGGCAAAATTGTCAGTAAAGAAACATTGGAGACATATGTTATTCTCTACCGTCTGGCTGATTCAGTTTCACGTTGCAAAGAGCCTTCCAAATATGTGAGAGCTCCTGAAAGCTGTGTTATGTAGCAAGACATCCCACCAAACAGTGCTGAAATGCCACAGGGGTATATTCAAATTTTGAGACGCACGATTTTTAACAAGTGATAAACTAAGGCTCAGCATCACTGGAGAGTACAAACAACAGTCATTCTGTGCCTTTACTTGGTGTGTTAGAAAAACTGTGGAGTCCTGGAAGAGAGAAGTATGAAAGGAAGCAATTAAGGGTACTGCTACCTGATGTTGAAAGCTGATCTGAAATCCATGTTGGACTCCAACCCTCATGGTGCTCTGTCCCACACCCATCCCTTGAGAGCACTGCACCTCTGAGCAATCAGACACATCCGGGACTGTTATGCTAAAAATCAATTCTTTTCCAGTGTGTTTGGCTTTTAATATGATGAAGTCCATGATCTGGATGACCATACTGAAAAATTTTGAGTCCTCATCTGGGGGCAGAGAGGGAGGAGTTTGCTCCTTTCAGTGGCAGTCCAGCCTTAGCTGATGAAAACATGGCTCTGAAATAATTCAACAAACAACTACTTGCAATATTTGATCTGAGTGATTTGATAAAGAGACACATTGAAAAGACAGGTCTCTAGAAGAGGTGCTAATAAATCGTATCCACCCTCATCTGCAATCAGCCTAGAGTCTGCATCACATTCCCTGTGCTCTGAAGGTGCATCCAGCAAGGCAGAGAATTTTATTAGCATGTGCGAAAGAGGCTTAGATGGGAAGGGTGTTTCTTTCCTAGAGAGAAAATTGTTAGAGTGAATACAGGTTCACTAATATCTCAGTTGCAGCAGACAGGTGTAATGATTTGGGACACTTCTTTGTTATGGACTACAATTTGGGCCAAATACGTCCTTAAAGCATGTGCTAGAAAGTGTTCTGTGTTCCTGTACAATATAAAAAAAATAAAATCCCCAAATATTAGTACTCACCTGACCATATTGACTATTCTCTTATAATTTAGTATTTATGTTGTGTCTATAAATTCTAACACTGCAATAATAAATCTTGGCACTATAAATACACTGACTTGCAAGCCTTGACTTTTTAAAAGCACAGTTCTATTCTGAGCTGGAACAATATGTTGTCCTTGGAAGCCTATTTTAAAGCTTTTCTTTCAGTACAGGTTTTCTTCGCTCAGTGTTTTGTCACCAGAATGCAATACTCCTATTGACAGTAGCAGCAAGAGCAGAGAAGGTTTGGGCTGGTTTGGGTTTTTTTTTTCACAGAAGGTTTTTCAGTTTGTTTATTTGTTTGTTTGTACACATAAACATCACTGACTGCCTGCAATTTCATTTGAAGGACAAGAAGAGGTCTTCAGCTCCTCACACAAACTAAGTGGTAGAAAATTGTTGTGCTTACAGTATGTGACTGTCTGCCCACTCATCTCTTACTCACTTTTCCTGTCTTTAATCAGACCCTGTTGTTACCATGTAGCAGTTTTTCTGTGCTGGTGGAAAAAAAAAAAAAAAAAGGTAAAGAAACCCTACTGTAAATTATTAGCACTTGAGGATTCTGAGATAATACGATTTCCCTTCAATTTCACATTATATCCCTCAAAGAATGCAGGGAATAAGAAAGAACAAACATTTTTACAGGAAATCCCTTCTTACGTGTTGCAGTTGCGTGAGGATGGCCAGGACGTGGGACCACAGAGGTCCCACATGTGTACAACCAACATGCCTACAGCTGGGGGCTTCCTGCAGACCCCAGGGAAGTGCCACCTGCCTGTTAAGCAGGCAGGCAGCCCTGGAGATTGCCTCTCCAGCTAGGATTTCTCCTTGATGAGAAGGGGGAGGGAAGGAAGGGTTCTGAATCATAAAGGCAGAAGGGGAAGCCCCTCGAGTGGCAAAATGCTGAATTATTCATTGTGTAGTTTTTAATTGTTCTTGAAGTTAGTAGTACCATTTGTAGTTAAATCAGCTCAAAGCTGCTGTTTGCCCCATCTCTCCCTCCTTCCTGAGGGGGAGGAAAGGGAGGGAGAAGGAAAGACATCCCTGAAATGCTCCTAGCAGTCCTGCTGCAGCTCTTGTCGTGCTGCGAGCCTGAACCGAGAACCAAGTTCACACTAAAAGCTAAATGTTGCCAATTATTTATAGGCATACATTATAATCTCAATTGTGGTGTTTAATAGAGTTTCTCATTAAAGGTCACAGCAATTGATGCTCTAGATCAGACCAATCTAACCTGATGTCCTATTTTTCACAGCTGGTAGCTAGCATTAAATGCTTCTGAGACTGCAGCAAGAAACCCAGTGCTGGACAATTATGGGCTGAACTGTCCACAAGGAAAATATCTTCCTGTCTTTCATGAGCTAGTAGCTGGACAATGCCTGGATAGAGAGCAACATGCATATCATTAAATGAAGAGAATCATAATTACACATGGTATTATCCAGATTAACCTGCAGTTCCAGTTTGAATAGGACTCAAGTCTTGTTCCCAGTGACATCAGACAATAACATGTCATTCCAGAAATTAAGTATGCAGTATTTGAGGAAAAAATACATTTTAATTTATTGTTATTATGATGTCTGTTATGCCCTATATAAGTAGAGCAGCTAATTAGGGAAAACCACTTGACATTGTCTTTGTCTGTGATAATTACACATGCCTTTTTCATTTTATATCTTGAAACCATGTTTCTCCATCTAAATTGGCTATTCTCAATCTTTGAATCCCACATTTCTATTTTCTGACTTATTTCTGTCATCTGGCTCTGAATACCTTCTGGTTTTACTGTAGCCTTTTGAGCTGGGAAGATTAGAGCTCATTGATTCATGTAATAGCATTATACATGCTAACATGTTGTTTCCTTTTTGACCACCAATGCAGAATGAGCAAAGGTCAATTAATCTGACACCACTGCTTATCCTTCCAATCAATATTGCCTCATTGTTTCCTTGTTCCCCCACATCTGCCCGTCTGTTGTTACACTCAGGCTGCAAGGTTTTTCAGGCTGGAGACTTTTTACTCTATCTGCGTAATGCATGAGCACAGTAGAGGCCCAAAGTGTCTGCTGGTTCTGTTGCAATACAAATAGTTAATATACAAATAGCAAATAATAAAGAGTTCACATTGGTGTCGTAGCTTTATATTTACTTTTTTATTATTATTATTTTTCACAGAGTGATTTCAGTTAATTTAGAACCCGGTAATGTGTATAAATCAAATTATTTACTGGAATATGCATTACTTAGCATTTATCTTTATTGAATTTCATTTGCCGTCAAGCTGCACATCCAACATGTTAGATTCCCTGAATCTATTAAATACAAAAATGCAGATAGATCTTCTGTCTTGGGAAGTCTCCGTGTTGCAGATACCCAGAAGCTAGGAGGATATACCAGGGGAAGTATTAATGTTTGCCTTTCTTCTTAATATGCTCTTTCCCTGTATGTTTACTGTCAGAAATAGTTTACTGGATGAATCTGATTTATAATCTGGCTCAGTATAGCTGTTGTAGTGTTCTTAGGCCTTTCTATATTTTCCTGAGTTGGTTAATGTTGGTTGCTCTGTCACATACAGACTTTGCCACCTCATTGCTCCTTCCTTTTCCGTGAACACTTTTAACCGTATATTAAAGAAATGAAAGGTCTGGCAACCTCACTTCTAATTTTTTTTTTCTTGATGAAATTTGAATGCCTTTTTGTATCCTTTACCTGTTTTTTAATCTATGACAGTACTTTTCCTCCAAAGCAATCATTACTCAGCTTGCCTAAACTCTTCCCATGTGGGATTTAGCAAACACCTTGAAAAACAGGTAAAATGTTTGCAATCTTGTTTTGCCTACTGTTTTGTTTACATACAGTGGGAACTCTTTGGGATGAAAAAGCCACTGTATTGATATGTGAAGTCAACTTTGTTTCTCTTTCTCACAGCATGAAGTTTTATAAATTATATTTTAATTACTGTTTCAATCAATGTACCTGTTATTCAAATAAAACTTGTCAGTATCCAGTGTTCAAGATCTTTCTCAAACCAATTTTAGATAGATACACTTGATCACATGAAACACACAAACTCCAAGATTCAGAATGACAAAAGACTTGAATGAGAAGTTGCAAACATCTGTTATACACTCAGCAGATTCACTCCCCAACTCAGACACACAGAGTCCTGTGCTTGGGAGCTGCTGCTTATCAATCTATCAATTTGTCTGAGTGCCTTTGTTTCTGATAGTACCTGATCTTTATTATTTTTCAAGGGGTGGTCCTCTGTAAGTGTGGAAATCATTTAGCTTCCCTGCAATGTTCTTTTTAATTGCTTCTTCCTGATATTCATGCAAACCTAGCAATAAACTCCCTAGAAGCTTTCTTATTTACAGCTTATCACAAAATTTTATTTATTTGTCTCTATTTAGCTATTCAAAATCCATCTTACCATTCTGACTTTTCATCATCTGTTTTATGCATGACATTACTTGGGTTCTGTATTCGGAGAGACATCTGGCTGGAGTAATCTTGAGAGCTTTGACTGGTGCCTGTGCTACCCTGCCCTCCAAAACACAGCACCCAAACCCAGTGCTGTACGCTGTTTGCTGTTTAATATCTTTATCTACCACACATCCAGCATGGCCTCAGGATCCCAGAATCCTTAGCTCTCAGTACACAAGAATGGGTTCAAGCACTGAAAGACCATATGGGAGGCTACATGCTAATACACAATCACAGGTATCCTCTTCATGTCTCTAATTCTTTATATGTCTTTAAAGAAGCATCAGTTGGAAGGGTACTCTCTCTCAGCACTGTGGCAGATTTAAAGAAACTGTTCTTTGTTTTCAACTCCAGCTTTACTGACAGTGACTAGTGGTTTCTGTCCAGAGGGGCTGTTCTACTTTATCAGCCCAAGTGTTGAGCAGCTTGAACTGCATCAGTAGATTTCACCAAATTAACTAGATTCTCTCTAAATAAGCATATTCTGACTCTGCAGGTTGTCCATTAACTGATTCATTAATTAGAAAAAGTTAGAGCACTACCTACTGTTACAAAGCAGTATTTATTATGAGCAAAGATAATTAAATAGATAAGTGTGAAATCAGTCAGAGCACCATGAAAATGCTTCCTTAGAGCAATTCCTAGCTTGGGCAGCTTAGATTAAAAGTGCAAAGATAATTCTTTCTAACCACAAAATTTCATTTTTTTGTCAAGAAAAGAAGTTCTTATGTGGGTCTAGGAAAAGGTGATATGGAGTGCTGCTGAAATTAAGCTAAAAGCTTTCTTGACTACTGAAACTTTTCTTCTTCGTCTTATGTTGTGCTGACCACAGTTCTACTGGCTACATCTACACCAGTAAGTTAAATGGGCCATGGATCATTCTGTGGACCTGAGGCCAGCTGGCACTGCATAGCTCATATGGGTCCATAGAGCTAAGTCCTCTTCCCTCCCAGAACAGAGTAGCCAAGTCCAAATGGCCTATTAGGAATGAACCCCTGTCCCTGGCAACTCCCTCACTGTGCCCAGGCACAGTTGGCACAGCCAAAAACCAAGTTGGGGATCATGCTAACAATTAACAGTATAGTTAATCAGAGGGCTCTTGAACCCATGCCTGAACTGTTTTGCTTCCCAGCACAAAAATGTGGCGATTGTGTTTCCAACAGATCTGAATAAATGACACTTTTGATATATTCACAATATTCCCAAATAAGAAAGGAAAACAGAAAAGAATGATCAAAACCCAGGATGAAATTAACAATTTATCTCATGCTGTCAACCGACTATGTTACCAGCTTCTCAGAAGTTAATATTTATAAACTGTAGGCAAACCCCCCCAGGAGTGGTAATTGAAAAGCACATATTCACTGATCCCAAAAGTGTATATTTTCTCCTACTGCTACTTGCAATGACAAAGAACCTAATTTCAGACAGCATTTCAGCTGGAAACGCTGTCAGTAACTTGCTGGAATGACTCATTCACTGTCAAAGAACTAAATTACCAGCTGATCTGAAAAAAAGCCAGTGGTTGTGAAGGAGACCAGGGTTGAAGTTTGGTGTACCAAACCCTCAACTCACCTGCTCAGAATTTACACACCTGTGAACTGCCAGTCCTGGTTGGTCACTATTCTGCAGAATGAGCTGCCTCAAAACTTTTTTTGTTTTCCATGGGGCTGTAGGAAGGGCTCTTAGACCTGATCAGAGTAATCCTCTTCAGAGTCATAGTATATACTAAAAGCAGGTGACTGTGTGTCATTACCTACTGAGAAGTCAGCTGATGGAGTAAAACCTGAAGATTTCTCTCCATTTTGTCATGTTTCAAGAACTTAAAGGAAGACTTTCATACTAAGGAGAAATAAAATACTTGATCACAAATGGAGCTGGGTGGGAAACAGGTTGTACAGTCTGCAAACCACTGAGGTGGATCTTTTGGTTCCAGACTGGGCAAAGTGCAGAACACCTTACAAAGTCTTAGAGAGGAAGAAGCCAATATAGAGAAGAGCTAATGGCTAGGACACTCACTCTGCAAGGCAACATCTAAGAACATGCTATGAAGCTGAAAGATGAGAAATTTCCTCTTGTCTGTCATACCTCAGGCATATCTCCTAACCACCAGACAATTAGCTTTCTCACATTTGGCCCAAAATGTGTTCCCTTCAAAGAATGGGCTTTTTTCAGATGTACTGCTGGAAGCAATAGATTTCTATTGTAAAGTTTTATTTAACTGAACTGTCATTTTCCAACCAGAAAAAAAAAAAAAAATCTTACCCTGCTGTAGTAATGGGTTGGCATTATTTTAGGTTGTTTGAAGAACTTCACTGTCCAAAGTGCATTGCAACGGATACTTTATTCTGAAACACTGAAAAAAATTGATTAGCTATAAATGTCAACACAATCAATAACTAATTTCTTTAATGGTGTGCAGAATGAAAATAATTAAAATAGCAAAGGGAACTGTTAGTTCTCTTTGTGTTCCTCAGGTAATGAACATTAACAAAGTCTGTGAAGAAAGACACAACAAGACACTTGGGCTCTACAACTGAATCACAGACACTTTTTCAAAATTATTTGTTCTCCCTTGTTCAGACTCCTGAAATATCTTCCAGTTCTGTATTTCCTTTTTTAACTCACTTCCTTCCTCTGCAGTAGTATTTCTTAGATTTCCAACAATCTGCTCTCTTTTGTTTCTATGGAATATTAATGTCTGATATTCCCTCAGTACCTTGATCTTTCTTTAGTCTTTATGTTATTTCAGTTGATATTCTACTGGAAGATCCAGGTATTCAGACAGGAGATCTCCAAGAAATGACTGGGTAATTTCAGAAGGAATGCAATTTAATCATTAATGGCAGCATTTTTTTTTCCCTTCAGTCTATTCCTGCTGGTTTTTCTCTGCCCGTGATATAGGAGACTTTTGACGTTCCCTTCAGCAGAGGGAAGGAAGAATCCTAAAACAGGTCATTCAAAGTGAGCAGTGAAGTGCTTTGTTTCTTAGTCTAATGGTATCTATCTCAGGACTTTCCAGAGCTTGTTTAATAGAAAACTTTTTATATAACTCAGAAGCCCTAAATTGAAAAATTAATTAATTTCTAAGTTATTATTTAAACATTTCTGTGTCCACCAAACAGTACTTGTTACATATTTGAGACAATAAATATCAGTCCAAAGGAAAATGTTCATATATTTCTCAATCATTTACACAATACAGACCTAGCTATACTTAATTGATAATACAAAAAAAACCAAAACAGGTTGTTCCATTTGGTAAAGAAAGCAGTTTATTAACATCTGCTTGCATTTGCAATTCTTTAACCTTGCCCTACTCTAGGGAATCTCATTCAAACCACTAAAAACAAACAAAAATTCCTAATCGACAAAAAACCCTGCAAAAATGTTCCAGATAGTAATTTTATAAAACATACAGTGCAAATCTCTTTCTTGGTCATGTCACTGACCTTTCAATAATTTAAATGCTCTCAGTAACAATGAAGGATTTATACTTGTTGGAGATCTGAAAAATTAAATCCCTCCCTTCTGTTGCTGAGTTCCTTTTATCATAATGGTTCAATATTTCAAGCTTGAAGGCACTGGAAGAAGTATAGGACAAGGGGTATTTTAAAAATACCTTGCATATTCCAGCCGCCAGCATTAAATTGTATATTAAATTGTATATGATTCAAATATCAATCTATAATGTGTTAACAGTTCCATAAAACATTCCATGAAGTTCAACAATTTTATTGTGGTTCCTTCAAAACACATAGCATTTTTGTGGGTTTCCATGCTTTTTGTCATCACTGAAACCAATAAGCCGTTCCAGCATATCTGCGCTAAGTGCATTATATGCCATTTCCACTCCATATCTTCATCCAGTATTTAATGCTGCTGTTTGTAATATTGGCAACATTACCAATATCATCATATTTTTATGTGAGTTACGCTGACAGGTAATGACCTCAATTAAGCAAACAGGAAAAGAACATCATGATTAGATTAAATAACCATGATGAGTGAGAATCCCACACCTAAATCAAAGGTTTCTGCTTGTTCTGACAGTATCAAACATGAAAGCATCCCTGTCAATAGACATAAGAAGTCTAGTATATTGGCAGGTATGCTTTGCAAGATAAGGTATACAAGATCAAATAGTATCAGCTCAGCATTGTGGCTCCAGAGGTGTCTGTTATCATCTGATGGAGAACTGAAAAAAACCTGTTGGCAATAAGTTATGAAAAGGAAACTAGAAAAAATTCAACAATTATTTCAAATTTATACTACATAAAGATGTATAAGTCATATTTTGTTTTTAAAAAAATGTACATATCATTCAAAGGTTATCCTCTTTGACACTTCATAATTTCTTTCTGAAAATGTGTATGCTTACAGTTGTACATATAAATCATCTTTTTAAAATGTCATCAGGTGTTTCACCTCCATGATTTCTCAGGGTCTTACACCTGCCTTTCTTCAATCAATAGAAATTCTTCTTGCACTGGCATGATGGAAAGGGATATCTGAAAATTTCCAGTATCATTATCTTTAACACATTTTGAACAATATTCTAAATCTTTTAATTTGACCAGAACTTGAATTTTATCAGGCAAGGCATATGGAAATATGTTTGTCTTTTTTTGCCAGTTCTGAATAAGTCTTCATTCTTGCAAGTGTGACTGAACAAGGTCTTTCATATCTCCTGGGACCCTGGCCAGTTCACTTCTTTCACTGCAATTACAGTTTTGGCAAGTTTTTACACAACTATGCAAACATGTTTATGTCTGGCATACAGTAAAAAATTACATAGGGTAAATTATTATTAATGATAAGCACTTAAGGAGCTCTTCAAAATCCTTCACACACATTAACTGATTAATACACAGCACTTGCATTGGAAGTGTAATGACTTCATAGCAAAGTCGCAATAGACTTCTAGAAAGTTCTGCTGTAAATATGGGGAGCTCTTTGATATTTTTTGTATGAGCATGTGTTTTGCCCAACTGTTCCAAAACATAGTCAACATTTACTTTCTTTATTTGCAAAGCAATTAATAAAGAATAATCAATTCCATCTATTTAGAGTAATTAAGGTTAAATTCTTCTTGAAGCAAATGATGAAACTGCTAAGGAGTTTAAATAGGGTCCAGATTTCTCAGTTTAGACCTAGTAAAAACACTCCAATCTCTTGCTAACTATTAATCACAAACTTCAGCCAGCAAATGCATTAATCAGATTGTTCTGAAGGAATAAAACACCTGAGAACTAGATGGATCAGCCTATTTCTCTAACATATTCATGTCTCCAAACCCAAAACATTCTGTCTTCTCATTTAGGCTACTATAAGCCACTCCAATTACTTCTAGAGTAATAAATGACATTTGCAACATAAGTAAAAAATGCAAAAGTCATATATAAATGTCCATATGCACATAGCACCTGCAAAATACAAAACTGATAGTGAGGACATAGCATTACAATTGCAAAGTCAAGATTTCTGAACGTAAGTAATGCCAAAAATAAGGCTGTCCACGCATTCATAATTCAGCTCTCCATTATGTATCCAGTGTAGCAAATACTTAGCACGATATTTTTCCATGAAGCTGGAAGCTCAGTCCACAAGATGGACAGTATTCACTTAATAAGCAGCTATTTAATATTTTGCCTTTCCTTATTGTTCTTTGTGGAATCCTGTACTCCATTTACTGCATGCCATTAGAACCCTTCTCAGTAAGGATTCATCCATTTGCTCATAGGCTTTTCCACCACTGTCACTACTGCCATATTTGAAAGTTTCTTAATACTTACACACTTGCATCCCAATACTGTGAGCTGAGCATTACAGATAAGGAACGTAGTGAGAGATCAAAGTGCTCATTGATTGTACTTGAGAAGTCCTGCATGTTTAGAAGTATGTAGCCCTACACAGGGCTGTATCTGTTCAAACACCATTTACCAATGATTGTGCAGAAAACTCATTCAGAAGTAGTAGTTAAATACAACTCTTTAGCAATACAAAGGAACCCTACAGCATAACCAAGAGGGTACTTTTTAAGACAAGTTTTAATTGTATTACTCACAGGACAGTCTTCATGCAGTCCCTGACCACATCTGCTATGACACAAGATCCTACAGGCCACAGGTACATTTATTACACAGGTTTAATTTTTAGCTTTGACTTTTCTCATTCAATGAAAGCCTGGGGAAAGTTACTTTAAAGGGGTTTTTTTTGAAATCTCATTTATGGCACATGTATTTGGAAATTATCTTCTAGATCACTGAAGGTTATCTGAGAATACTCTTTTAGTTCCTTTTGTGAACTTAGCAGATACGGTGTGAAATGTTCAGTGTACAATAACTGTTATGTTAACATAAAGTGAAGAGCATTACTTTTAGAATTACATTTATATCACATTCAGGATCAGTAATTACATGTCTGGGAACCTAAAAAACTTAGGCAACTAATTAATTTCCTTAAAAAGATATTGCTAACTGATCTGTAATGTAACTTTCCATGATCACACATGTAGTTACAACAAGATGGATTATTTGTCAGAAGAAAGCAAAGGTTAAGATCTCATTACTAAATGCATAGGTTTCCTTAACAGCTCTGTACCCTTGAAAATGTTTTTTTCCACTATATTCCATCACTTGGCACTTAAGAAGGAAATAAATGTAAGGAGGGGGGTAATTGTTTATGTCTGCTCAGGTTTCAACAATGACTTTCAAGGAGTTTATGCCATGATTGATTGATAATATGTAAGCCTCTGCATCTGTTTCTACTTTCATAAAAACAGATGTGAAGAAGAATTTAAAATAAAAGTGAATCTAATCAGATTAGCTTTTGCTGGTTTTCTTTATATTTCAGCCAAGTGCTAAATCAACCTGATTCAACACTCTGAGATCACATCTTCACCACAGAGCTGAGAGAGTGGGTAAAAAGAAATTTCCACTCAGGTATGCTGACCCTAATAACTATTTGCCTCAAATGCTCAATAGGGCACATGAGAAACAAAACACAGCAATGAAAGAAACTTGTTGCTTCCCAGACACTACTGCAAAACTCTTTTTAAACGTGCAAATACAGTCCCATGCAATAGCAAGCACAGTGCTAAGTGTATTTTCATTAAAGCAAATACTACATTTTCTGTAAGGAGGAATTTCATAAGATAATTTTACATATATAATAAAGACAGAAATATATTCTTTGGAAAAACAGACATAAGAATACTTGCCTGTATGTGAATTAACTTTCACAGAGCTAGGTTTTATGGCTCCCTTATTTGGGCCCCAAATAGAATAAACTTTGAAATTGCCCAATTTCTGAAAGATTTCTTCTGCTCAGGAAAGGGCAAAGACTTGTGAAATAAATGAATCTTAATATTAAGCAAAAGCTTATGAAAACAGTTTCTCTCAAGAGATTTCTGGTACATCCAAACTGGCACTTGCAGTCAGCTCTGTCAACTTCGGACACTCAAATTTAACTTGGACATATAACCAGGAAAGTGAGTTTGAATGTGAGGAATTTCATTTTAACCCACTCCCACCTTATTAAAACCCCCAAATGTATTTTTTTCTGGTTTATCTTTTCTTATGTCATAAGACAGCTCTGTTTTTTCAGAAGATTTACATGCAACAATATCTTACATGCATAGAGTACAAAGAAAAATCTATAAATATGTATCAGGCACTTATTTTCATCTTTGATTTAGAAAATAAGCTTCAAGAAACACAGCAGGGTGTTTCAGTTGTGTCTATTTATGTTATAATAGGCAGAACTAAAGATTCTGCTAGGATAAATTCATTTTATCAGACTTTTATTTATGTGTCTTTTTCACAGCTTTTATAACTTCGCTAGATCACCAGGGCTGCAATGTTCCTTGCCAAAAATTTGTCTGAAGTTTTACCGCTAGCACAAAGTTTAGCAAAAACAAAGGCGGTTGTTTTAAAGAATTAAGACACAGAAAAACAGATGAACTTGCCAAACTTAGTAGGAAAAATGTTAACCTTTCTTGGAGTACTAGCATTTTTGTAGGTCTGGATGAATAAAGGAAAATTTAAGTGATATGAAAAAACTGGGACAAAGGTATTTTCCATCATCTTAAAAAGCCATGCAAATGTTCCTGGAAAATCCCTGTTTAAGTACTCTCTATATGGGAGGACAAAAATCTCCATTTTTCCAAATATTCTTCCTCCTTTTAATATGAATCAGAGAACTACAAGACTTTTCTTTCAATTTCTAGGGTCTGGTTTTATGCCAAGAGTTGGAAAGGAGACTAGGAAACTTGCCCAGGATCCTCCATAACCCTATCATGGTTACTAGGTAGCCCAGCAAAGTTCTGCAAGAAGACACCTGTTTCTACAAGTCCTGTTATTTTGTAGGGGATTAACCAGACACAGAAATGCCTCAAGAGTTAGATTAAATATCATAACAGTACAACATTACATATTAATCCTAACTATCCTAGCTAACTTCATTTTTTTATATATATATATATAAATGTATAAAGCTTTAGATGGAAAAAGTATTTCTTTTGTCCATCAGGATAAAACTCATATGACTTTTGGCAAGTAGCAAAGTGGAACTTTTCACAGTTCAAAGCTTAGAAAATAACGTGAAGATACGTGTGTTAAACACATCTTTCATCCACCTTTTTACAAAATTAATTGCACTGCACTTCCTAAGGGGGCACAGATAGTCAATAGGACTACAGGTAGTACTTGTACAATGAAGGAGAAATCTGTTAGCATTTAAGGAACACCAGGCTCATTGACAGCTGAGTATCCTTGTGCCCCTAAATCATACTCTCACTTCAAAGATGTTCCTCATGTTTTTCAGTGGCTTACAACAAATAAACAAAAATCAGAATTGTCTTCTTCCTATTGCAAAAACAGAATTTAGCCCATATATTATATTCAGTGCCCTAAAAAGTTCAAAGAACCACTGCTATTGCCCTTAGATAGAGGCAAAACTCAGGAAAATATCCCAATACTGCCATCTATTCCCCTTCCTATTTCTATGGCTTCTCTGCCTGCTTGGTAGTGGCTAGAAATGACAGTAAAGAGGAGGGAAGGAGAAGGATAGCAGTTATCCTAATACATGTCATCACAGGTGACATAAAATGTGCATGATAATTTAAAAACCAATCTATAAAGGCATTCATAAAATGCTGCATGTATGCAACATCAGAGACCTTATTTAGCAAAGATAAATTACAAACGAAGAGCAGAACAGTCACCACTGGTATTTCCTCTATGCTTTTCGTATTTTACCCAGCAATGTATTTACTATTATGTGCAATATTTTATCAACTGACTATACAGTAGACTATTAACTTTCTAAATATTAAACACAATTTCCAATAAGGCTTGTAGAAGTTATAGATGAGTCATCAAAACCTCACGAGTCACCTTTTTGTGCTGTTGAATTGTGTTAAAAAATTGCCGCATAGGCCAGTGGCATTTATAATATCCCAAAATTGTCTTTAACAATCAATCTTCTTATGACAACTCATAACTTATTATTTAATCTGTCATGACCACTTCAGAAGAAAATGTAAACTCCTCATGAATTCCACCTAGGTACTGAGGGCTGGGGAGCAGCTCTGTGGAAAAAGCTCCCTGGGGTCTGGAGGACAGCAAACTGAGTGCCAGCCCTCGGCGCTCTGGCAGCAAAGAAGGACAACAGTTTCCTGGGATGCATTAGCAGAGCCAATACACTGAAGGAAGGGATTATCCTCGTCTACTCAACACTTGTCAGACCATCAGACCACAGATAGAACACTGTGTCCAGTCGGACCCCCCAGTATAATACAGATATCAGTAAGCACAACCAAGTTCAGTTCAGGGTGGGGTGGGAGCACTTGTGCTGTGAGGAGGGGCTGAGGGAACTGAGCTTGTTAAGCCTGGAGAAGCAATAACTTCAGAAGTACAAGACAGCTGCCCCACAGCACCTATGGCAAGGCTATGAAGATGATTGCCAGGACCCAGGCTCTTCATGGCAGGAAGAC
This sequence comes from Rhynochetos jubatus, assembly GCA_027574665.1. NCBI lineage: Eukaryota > Metazoa > Chordata > Aves > Eurypygiformes > Rhynochetidae > Rhynochetos > Rhynochetos jubatus. The sequence goes on from CM050652.1 coordinate 20,827,327, forward strand.
AAGAGACAGACATAAAATGAAATTACAGTTTCAGATTGTGTGTAAGGAGAAACTTGTCCCCCTGAAACCAGTCAAGCATTGGATGGAGTTACCCAGAGAAGGTGTGCAGTTTCTGTCTGTCCCTGGAGGTTTTCAAGACATGACTGGATAAAGCCTTGAGCTGCCTGTGTCTGAACTCAGACTGACCTTGCTTTGAGCAGGAAGTTGGACTGAGGTGTCTTCCAACCTGAGCTATCCTATGATTATAGTGCTCCATCACTCTGGATAGCTAAGGACCAGAACGGGAAACCTGCGGACAACATGGGATTTCTACCCTGGAAGATCCTAAAGAGGGTAAGTAGGAAAGGAGGAATTCAGAAACCAGACACATGCCAAGAATGTGTGAAATGGTTTAGTTCTAGGATTGGGACATAGACCCATAGACTTTCAATACTTTAAGGGAGCCTACAGAAAAGATGGGGGCTGACTTTTTAATATGACCTGTTGCAACAGACAAGTGATAATGGTTTTAAATTAAAAGAGGGTAGATTCAGAGTAGATACAAGGAGGATTTGATTTTTTTTTTTTTTCTCCACAATGAGGGCAATGAAACACTGGAACAGGTTGCCCAGAGTGGTTTTAGGTGCCCCATCCCTGGAAACATCCAAGGTCAGGTTGGACAGGGCTCTGAGCAACCTGATCCCTGCAGGGGGTTGGACTACATGACCTTTAAAGGCCCCTTCCAACCCAAATCATTCTATGATTCTAGGCTACATGAGTTATGTGGGTTGCTTCTAATGCCAATTGCCAAGTAAAACTCTGACAAATTACAAATCCTTTATGACAAACATGACTAAAACGATATCAGAAACACTTTAGGGACAAAATATCACCAGCAAGATGGTGCTCATACTATATAACTGTCTCTTAGATGCCTGCTGGTTCTATCCCATGGGTCAATGCTTTCCTAGCTGCATCACTATTTTCCGTCACATATTTCAAGGAAGATGCTGTACAATGGTGTTTCTCAGTCTCCTGCACAGACTGCTCATGGTATGTAAGACCTCAGAAGGCCATTCAAAGAAAGGTTTCAGAAATATCTATATATAAGCACATACATGCATGCACACACATACACTTTCGAAGGACACAGATTGGTGCTTCCTGCTGCAGCACACCCAACCAGTTTCTCCCAGTTGCTGTTTCTATTTACAGGCAGGCACTATTAAATGGTTAAATCTGCAGGCAGGTCACATTAAAACGTTTTCAACCTGAATAGTTTCAATGGAAATGTTTGCAGCTGCAGCAGTTAGTTTCATACTGGAAAACAATAGAGAGTATTTTTTCCTAAATGATAAGTACATTATTCATCATTCCTTCTATACCTGCTGATTCATTAAACAATCTTAAGATGCAAAATGGTTTTCAGACATATTTCATAATGTTTAGGCAAAGCAGAAAAGTTGACACTTTCCTGTACAGCCAGAGAAATGTTTTTGAGGATGTATTAGCAATATCAAGCGGTGATGCATCCTATTGCTGTTAAGCTTACTAAAAGAAAAATGTTCTGTGTATCGCTGTACAACTGGCTGTGCTTACGCTCTCAGATGACCACAGTCATCAACAGAAAGCAAATGCACATCATTAGCTGCCCTTTTCTGCCCTGAATTCTTGAGAAAGCAGCAAATTGTTTTGGCCCCTGAGATCAGACAGCAAAGACATAATCCCAAGAACTGAGCCGGAATTTTTACTTGCTTTGATTTACATAGGAGAGTATTTTACTTACTAGTGTAAATTCTTACAATTTGTTATGCTTTTTTGCCTTTTGTTGTGTGTAAGAGGTGAAGAGAATTCTTTTATTTGCTTTCAAAGTAACCATTTGGGTTTTTTTCCCTTCTGTATGTTTGATCCACAAAGGAATGTGAACCATGCAACCACCTCCGTGGCTTTTACACATTGTGAAGGTTACATTCATGAGATCTAGCATTCTAACTGGAGTAGAACATGATATGTTATTCAGCTGGGATTCCTGAAGTCAAGTTGTTTACAGTTCTCTTGTGCACTTGTCGTCTCACTCCATAGGTCTGTTTATACTGTTCTTGCCAAGCTGAAAGCAATTGTGTTGCTGTGCCATAGGCTTCTACATAAGACGTGGCATTGCAGCAAGTCGAGTCAGTGGTATTGGCAAGCAGCCAGATTTCATTACTGCCTCAGGTTTTCTGGCATTTAGCTAGCATCCAGGTCAGGTTGCTATACAAGATACAGCGAAAAAGGCTGTGTCTTCGTTTCAAATTTAATTTATTAAAGCCATTATTTGCCCAGAATATTAGGTGAATATAAACCTTTCTGACTAAATTAATTGCCTGTGTAATAAAGTTGTAAACCCCTAATTTACATACCCAAGAATCACACGTGGATTTTCTTCTCTTTGTTGAAACTAAAAAGGTAAGAATTATGAAAATGAGGAAAAGAAGGAAACTTTTCCAAGTTCCCTAATTATTGATTCCTTCTCAGTAGAATAAAATGTTGTAAGGAACCTATAGGCTGGATATAACTTTTATAACACACAGCTTGGTTAAAAATTAAGCAGTTATCAGTGACTGTGATAGGATATTTTTTCTTAAGCTTGATCCTTAAATTTAATAATGTTTATGCGCTTCTACATTTTAATGATTCCTACTGATTATATGAGCACTTTCCACAGTAGCTTTTCTTGAGGTTTCAGTCAATCTGAAAACTTTGACATTTCTCCTAGCAAGTGAAAAAGAAATGCTGCCACAGCTCCCCTTACTGTTTCTCATGATGGTATTTGGAGAAAGAGGTTCAAATCTCTGCCGCAAAGGGAGTTTTAAGCAACTTTAAGCAGATTTAAGTATATTTTAAGCATCGAGAAGTTTAAGAGGTAAGAATTAAGCCTTGATAGAATACTGAAGTCTCTAAAAATAAGGCCGATTGATAAGAGATTGAGCATGTCTTGTATCGAATCATGCTGCAGAGAGAACCAGACATGTTCCTGAATGTCTGACATACACCAAAACAGTTAAAGTAGCCAGTATGGTATAAAATGTTCATATATGTATAACAGTAACCTTTCAACTGTTCTTGGGCTGAGTGCCTCACATTACTTTGGCTCCAATGCTGACCATAGCTCTCTTGTGGGAAATCACAAAATGCATATTAGGCAAAAAACAGTTCAAAGTACAGAGCAGCCTGTCTCAGGAAATTAAGAGGACGAGGGAAATAAATAGAAAGTCTTACCTAATTCTCTAATTTTGTTCAAGTTGTGCCCCTTCTTTTCCTCGCTTCTGCCTTTCTTCTAAATGCTATATCCCTTAAGAAAGGTTTTTCCTATACAGTAGTACACCTGCATAGCACAATATCATTGCTGATAACTTTAAATTAACACAGGTAACATATGACCAAAAAAATTTATCAGTTGGGGGAAAAAAAAGTAAAAGGTAAATCTTTAAATGCCAAAGTTAATGAGGTTACAAAAGGACTCATGCAAAGCCATGCTCCCACTTGATAGATCTGAATGCATTTTTTACCATTATATGTATATATGCCAGATAAGGGGTGAAATGCATTCCTGTCTAGTTCTTTTGGGAGAAAGAAAGTCTCTGAAGCATCATTCCCACTAGTATTTCATTACACATCCATGTTGATAAATAGATGGTCTAAATGCTCTTGGTGTGTAGCATTGCCAAAAGGGAATCAAGTATAGTTTCTCTCCGTGAATGATGTGTCCTGCAACAGTGATGTATTTCCAAATAGTTTACATATAAATGTACTTATCAGAAAAGTAGCCCACCACAAACCATGTTAGAAACTGCCTAAAACCTGACAACTGGAATGGTACTGACAGAGGCTGACACTGCTGAGTAGCATAGATTGGACACGGGTATAGATGGGGCTGTAGGGGGCTATCTGAATGCTGCAACACATACCAAGCCCAGTGCTGCCACGGCCAGCAGCTGTTGTCAATATCATTAATTAAAACTTCTTCCCCTCATTGGTTGACAGCTCCCTTATGCTTCCCAAATAGTTTGAACTAATAATGCTGAGGTGAGTTGTTTGTTACTGCTTGCAAGGGATGACTTTAATCACACATTCCTTGAGTCAGTTTCGTTGCCTAAACGTGACCCTTTACCTGAATTTCAGATCTTCTGGAGTATTTGCAAATGTCAATCCAGAAAAGCACAGGTCCCCATAGGTGACAAATCATACATAGATGTTTTTAAATATTTCAAATGCCACTCCATATAGGCAGTAATATCAAGCCCTCTACTTCCAAATCTGAAAACAAACTTCTTAAAAAGAACCTTATCATTGTGGTATCTTCTGTCATCTTGAGACACCTAGAAGAATAATTTTGGTACTCCTGAATGAGCCGTGTGAGATGACTCTCACCCAAATGCTGCTGCTTTGTAGCAGGATGGATAACTCCAGCTCTCCAGGCACAACATTAAAAATAACCCAAGAGATCCCACAGGAAACATATATCCTTATCCCAATCAGCCTTAGAAACAACATAGGTTAACAACAGCAACATACAAAGGCCCAGATCGGTATTCACTGTGATTAGGAATAAATTTGGATTTGCAGTACATTTACATAAAAGTGTGGTTGAAAGTGAAGAGATTAATTTGAAGACAACCGGAATCTTGTAGTTTTAACACATGCAGAAACCTTTTCTAGTTTACATACCAAAATTAATTCAAGGCACCTGCCTAAGATTGACATAATCTAATTTCAGTTAGCTAAAAGTTGTTTGTCTGGTTTAAGTTGCTCATATAGACTCCCTCTGTGAAATAGAGCTGGGGGGTGGTGGGGGCGGGGCGGAAATCACTACATCCAGAAAGCAATCTCTCTCACCCGAGGCACATTTCATCTGAGAAAAATCAGTATCTGAAGATTCTTTTTTTTAATCTCTTAGCTATAGAAGAAACCTAGACAAATTGGGCAGATTAGACATCACACTTTTAGATGGCTGAAGATAGATGAGATGAAACCGCTACTGCGTGTTTTATCTAGACAAGCCTCGTTCCAGTGAAGAAAAACTAAAAATCCTACCTCTAACACACTTATTAAAAGGGAGAGGGTGAATGCATTAAACTCTGCTAGAAGGTTTTAATACAGCCTGTGACTGTGTGCGGATGAATTGGTCAGTGAGTGATAGGGGAATGCTCACCTTAGCAGCAGAAACACGATCATCTTTCAAGGTCACGTCATTTCTCTACTGTAAATACCTGAATTGTTTTTATTAAAATAAGGGCATGGCAAGCAGATGACACTGTTTTGAATGGGTGTCAGTGCAGCACCTGCATATTTCAAAAGTTGAAGGCATACATCTTGAATTCACTCTGTGCCTTTACAGAAGTATTAGCTGTTACAGAAAGGGGGAAAAGAAGCCAATTCAATCAAAATAGAATTCAGACTTTCCAGAGAATCCAAAATAAGTCTATTTATATGTTCAAAGACTCCATGAGAACCATATTTTTCTGGAAAATCAGCTTAGAGGGATTTAAACAGTCTTAACTCCAAACCATACATGCTATACTGTGTCTGCCTTTAAAGCCATTGAGGGGAGACTCGGCAGCCCACACACAGTTCCCCTTCTTGGGGGAGCAGCTGAACGCTAAGCACCATTGCTTCTCAACCTCATTTCACTACATCTGTCAAAAAGATATAACTGCACTCCATTTGAGAGAGAGTCCTCAAGAATCCTAATTTCTGTTTACAGACAATCAAAAACCTGTTTCCTATTATATTATAACATATAGAAAAATTAAATTGAGACTGTCTGTTTTCTTCTATAAAATTTTTTTTCTGGGAAGGCATGAACACAAGAAAAAGCATAAACCTGATTTTCTCAGTTCTTTGAAACTGTTGTAATTTGCATTACAACAGTATAGAAAGAGATGATTGAAACTGTTATAAACCACAATTTACAATTCTACAGTTTTTTCTCATCAGGAATGAAGGAGATGATTGTTATCTGGAAAAGAAACACAGATTGCACACAGCCAAAGACCGATGTGAAGTTAGAAGGTAAATAGACCTTATAAGGGGGTTGCAGAAATTCTACAGATTGAAAAAAGATACCCCATCGGCGTGGGTGAACACTACTGCCTATCCAAAACCAGCTCCACTACATTAGGATGCTGTGGAGAAAGGGGTAAAAATTGATGCAAAAATTACCCATAAGATCCTCAGAGTACCTATGTGATATTACCCTGCATGAATGCAGAGAGCTAGATTAAAATGTGTTGTTACTATAACCTGGCAAGAATAGTGTAACAGTAACATAAATAATGAACATTCCCTCAAACACAGAATTGAACTTTACAGTTACAAAAAGACAGTGCTTCTTTTGCCCCAGTCTTAACAGCATGGACCTTATGACCAGACAAAAAACCAACAACATTTACCTGTTAATAAAAAGAAATTTAAAAAACCCTGAAATACTCTTCAGCAAAGGGGAAGGCAACTTTTCAATTTCTGCAAGCTGATTAGTGATAGCTGCAGCGTGCAGACATAATAGGATTCTGAGGAGCCCTGAGGAGCCCATGAATTTGAGGGTAAAAACAGCTTAGGTGAGACAGTACAGGTCTCTTACTTTCAATCTGTTTCTCCAAGTGCTGTTTATTTTGGCATAGAAATCATTTTGAATAGACCTCATCTGAAGCATTACATAGCAGCACTACTTGCAGATTTCCAAACCAAATCTTTTGCTGATGCTTAGTCTGTCAGCTAAAAGGAGAGTCTGGACACATTTTAATTTTATAACTCAATAAAAGAGAAAAAGTGAGAAAGTAGTAAAGGACAAATGCTTGAAATAGGCAAGAGACCATTTGGAAGAAAGAAGCGCAGGAGTAGAGATGGCTTTGAACTGGAAGGGCTAAGATTTATATTAGCTTTAAGGAAGAAATTTTTCCTTGTGAGGGTGGTGAGGCACTGGAAGAGGTTGTCCAGAGAAGTTATGGATGTTCTATCCCTAGATGTCTTCAAGGTCAGGCTGGACGAGGCTTTGAGCAAACTGGTCTGGTGGAATCCACCATGGCAGGGGGGTTGGAACTGCATGATCTTTACGGCCCTTCCCAACCCAAACCATTGTATGATTTTTCCAACAGTTAAGGTTAAAAAGAACAGCAAGAACAAGGTGTTACAAGGACAGAATAAAAACCAAAAGATGACAAAGCACAGACAGAGAAAAGGAAATTCCCAGAAAGTTCTAGGGAAAGCCTTAAGAGGTTCAATAAGCCTAGGCATCTGGATGCTTATCTGAACTCATTTGCTGAATCGCCTGAAGATTTTTACAGTATTTGTGACAGGTTGGAGGTCATCCAGGAGATGACATCTTTCTCTGTATACTGTTAAACTATTCCTTGGAACATCATAGGCATACGTAGGGTATAAATAGATTTTAAAAAAAAAAAAAAAAAAACAAAAAACACCACAAAACCTTTCTTAATCAACAGCTAGCATAAGCTACATGGTATTTTGACTGTAAGAATGAACAGATCAAGTTTTGCCTACCCTGTTTACCATCAACTTCAGGATGTTTGGCTTATTACTTTTCCTGCGATACAACATGAAAACAAAACATCATGCCGGTAGCTGTAAGGAAAGAAAGAAGATTAAGAGAGCATTATCCTTTGCTCAAGGCACATGGACTAGGTTTATGTTGCCTTTTTATTCCAGGTTCTAACCCACTCATCTTATCCATATTACATGGACACAGCTTGCTCCAAGGTGAAGACCTGAGGAAACCTTGGGCACACCATGTCTGGATTTGCAGTAAAAATGGACCTTCTGCAGCTAATGCAACTTACTGTCTACCTTCGCTGCTTTACACGCTGACGTGTCCAACATCAGACAGACCCACCTACTCTGCAGTTGCCCCAGAAGGCCAAGCTTCCCTGCATCAGCACTTGCTCTTGAGGTTTGAAATCAACATTAGTTTTGCTAGTTTTTGTGCGGGAGGCATGTTTCACCAAGCTATAAGTGTTCTACATCCTACTAATTCAGCTCTGTGGAGCTGGGTCATAAACTGCTTCAGGGTGTGGACTACCCCTTTGCCTAGGTATAGACAATGTCACGTAATGACGCATAGCTAGTCGATGCAGTAACAGCGTTTCTCTTAGAAACTGAGAAAAAGCTATATTCTGACTGAGAAATTATACTTTCCTTTGACAAATCATATTAGCTCAAATTAGCTGTTGGAAGGACCAAATGTTCCCAAGAATGGAACTTTTTTTAATTTATGAAATCAAAACATAGAAAACAATTCCATCCACAAGAAAAGCTAAAAGTAAATCATTGGAATTAGCCACAGAAAATTGAAACCAAACACTTTCAATTTTGCATGACAGTTTTTTTCCCCTCAGTTCATCTCCAAATCTTTTTATATATATATATATATATATATAAACACACACATATATATCTGAATATATATATATTCATTTGACAGAACCGGAAAGTGAGAGCCAGTAGAATAACAGAACAATAGGTCAGACTGTTCATGAAGTTACTTTACCCTCACAGTCCATCAAATGTGGTCTGGAGAAGTGGCCTATCCAGCTTAAAGAGGACTGCTGAGTCAGTATTTTAGACCTCCTGGTAAGGTAAGACGGTTTTCTTCTATGAAGTAATACAGGAGGAGTTTTAGGGAAAACTATAGACCTACTTTTTAAGGCAACAGAGGTAGAAAGGAAATCCACACAGGAACTTCAACTGCAAAACCCAGAAACTGTTGCCATTTGTAAAACTCACCCAGTACTGCAGAACAAAACACATGCAGAGTCTATTAATAATAAAATTACATTCATTGCAAAAGGTATCTATGGCAACCAAAGGAGTAAGACTCACGTGATACAAATAGTTACTCTTGCTGCAAGGAGCACTAGAGTATCACATGGAATTCTGTTTTCATACACCCTGTCTGCTGAAAAGATTATTTATACATGATTAAATCCTAACCATAGTTCTGTGATATTATGGTATGAGGAGCCAGTACAGTAATTACAGTCAATGTACATGAATAAATGCACAGTTTAAGCAGGCAAGAAAGATGTTTAACGTCTTTGCATAATTAAAATTGTGCATGGTTTTCTTTTTGCAATTGAAATGTGATCAAGAAGAGATGATGTACTAACTCCAGCTTAGCATACAATTCTAAAGGCAAGACAATTAACTAAGAACACATTAGAAGTGGATTAGTCATGTTCCAACATGAAGAGAAGCAAGCTTTCTCAGGATATACACTTTTCCACACTTTAGCTATTGCATGAGGATGGCTTAGGTACACAGAGGTAAGAGAAGGAACTGCAATGAAGTCTGAAGCTTTGAAGGAATAGAATTTATTTCTTTTAATTCTTTCCAAAGAATAAAGAAAATAATTTTTAAATCTTCTACTAACTGAAGAAGTTTTAAGGAAGCACACCTGGCAATTAATCCCTCTCATAATCATCAATTCCCACAGTGGTAACAAATCACTTCAAAAGGTTTGAAAGCCCAACTAAAAAGTACTATCATATTTATGTTTTTCATATCTTACTAAAAATGGATAGACAATAGTTTTGTATTCCAGTATATCTCTCTCCTCTTAAGGTTTTTTCCCCTCATAAAACCCTTTTACCTCAAGTCTTTCCTTCACTTTCATTCTTCCATGAAAAAAGTGAAAACAAGAAAAAAAAAGAAAAGTGTTCTACATTTTTCTAAAAGAATATGAGTTTTCTGGTAGTGAGTAGCTTCCAGTCTCAGAGGGCTAGAATTGAGGAACTGTGTTTAGCTGAATGCAATTTACGCCACCCAAAGAGAAACTGTAAGGAGAACCTCTGACACCTGTTCCTCGTCTGCGATCTGAGGAGAAGTGAGAGTAATTAATCCCACCTGAGGTATAGCCACCCTTTTCTATGTTCTGAAAGTAGGAGGATTAGAATCAAGGTTTTTTCTTTCATTCTCAGTTATTTTCCTAATAGTTGGTTTGCAGTAGAACATGTTAGATGAACAGTCTTTTTTCTTTTCTCTTGTGAGCACTGCAGAGTAGCCCTTATTTAGCTGAGGATAGCTTTGAAATGCTGTTACAGTCTTTTCTCTGCAGACAGCCTGGTACGGTCCCACTGGGGACTTTTCCCATTCACAAACATATTTCCCTAAAAAATGCATGCCCCATAGTTGGATGATTGTTCTTGGGATTCAGCCCCCCCCCCCCCCCCCCCCCCCCCCGCCAAAGAAACTATATCCAACTGGAATCAAGGGACCCCAGAGGCTGTGTAACAGACACATTCTTCATATATGCAAAAAACCCCCACATTAATATTTTAAAATATTTAAAATATTTTAAATAGGACAGATATGTCATCATATGACCTTGTTCTTTGTTTTTTAACTCCCAACTTGGGTTATTTCTCTTTGGTAGCAGAGGAAAGGTTTCATTCATCTTGGGTAACATTTTAAAATAATACAAGCAGTACAACAGATGTCACTTCTCTTTAGATATTGAAAACATGAAGAACTTTAAGAGAATACTTGAATTATCCTTTTCATACTGACTTCCTGCTTTTGCTATTATAAGTTTGAAAAAAGTAAACGTATTATAATCTGCCATAATTTCAGCTATTTTCATTTTGTGAGGGGAAAAATGTTTTACCAGGTATTCTCTCATGTTTTACCAGCTATTCTCTGCTCCAGAGCCACTTCAAGAAAAATTAAAGTATAAAAGGCTACAAAAAGTCCTACAGCATCATACTGAAAATCATATATATAGTACATGACAAACCGTTAGGGCTGGCAGTATATATAAAAGAGCTATAGCTACATGTGACATGGTCAAAGCTACATGCTACCTGTATTTCCAATTAACATACATACAGGCTAAATTCCATTGAGCTTTCTGCTTTGCATTAGTAAGACTGAAAATAAAAATAAAATTCCATTCTTTGTCTTGAGGCATCCATATGCAAAGACAGAACTTAGGTGACTGGCAAGTTAATCAGAGCAAAAATAAGTTATTGGGAAAAAATTGAACACCCAGCCATACATGCACACATACTGGTCAAGTGAGATAGTGCTTTTCTATCGTATTTTGTTGGTTGTTATTCAGACCATGAGCCATTACATTTTAGCATCTAACTTACCTTCATTTCAAGCTGTTGTACAAGTATCACTGCACACTGTATGTATTACTCTGATGTAGATACTACTTTACATAGAAGCAATATTGCATAGGCACACACTGATAATCGTCACAAGCTGGTGACAATTTTATTACCCCAGAATAAACATGGGTAGCATTTACAAACACTTTAAAACTGGGAGATTTTTCTAAATTTAACACATCTACTTCAATCCTCCAGCTTCCATGTCTACCACCCACCCCTGAGTATACCTGCGTTTGGAAAGATAACAAGCTCGGCACATCTCTATAAAGGCACAAAAGCCAGTATTTTATATCTAAAAAGACAGGAAAGATTTGCTTTCAGATACAAATAAAAACTTTTTTTTTCTTGATTGAAAAAAAGACGCATACCAGCAGGAAGCCACTATGTGCTGGAACCTTATCAGCAATTTCTCCTCCACATACATGACAATCCTTAAACTACTGTGGTAAGTTACTTTTCCTGAAAAATGTTGATAGACCAAAATAAAAGATTAAATATTCTGCCTTTGCAATACTGTATGTGATTCAGTTCTATTTTTTCCCTAATTGAATATGTTATTAAATATAAAACCTATCCTTATAACTTCAATACACATAGCTCTTTATGAAAGAAACTTATTTTTATATCTGTCCAAACACACATCTACATTTTTATACAGAGATGTCAAAGTACTTCAGTAAGAACTGTCTTCCCACAAATGAGAAAAGAACATTCAAAGCATGAATCTGGCTCTTGGGATCAGACAGTTTGACTGACTCTGGGGAATGTGACTACCTGTTTTGAGGGAATGCCATCACAAATGGAAGAAGATGAACTGGAGAAAATTATAAGAAATGGTACACAGAAATTGAGAATAAAGGACTCCAGGGGAAGTAGCTACCCTATGAGAAAGGTTTCAGAGATTGAATAAATGCCTTTATCACACAGCAGGTGAACTTTTGGGATCCAGAGTTTTTACTGTAAAGATCAGCAGTATGAATGGTTTTACAATCTGCCCAAAATGCGGGGGAAATATTTAGCTGCTCCATGTCAGCACAAGGGATGATGCTTGCAAAAAAAAAGAGAAAGACTTTGTCCCCATCTTTCTCTGGAGAGGGATTTAACTGTTCCTCTCTTCCTCATCAGTATTTCCTTATTTTGCTTTGTGAGAACCTGATTGCAACTTGCCTATTTAAGTTCTACTGAATTTCTTCTTCTATAAACTCATTTAATCAGTGGATCAGTTAATCTAGGACTCTAACTGATACTAATTGATATCTATTGGTCAGCTTTCAAATATTAATGAACTCAGAAGAGTATGTTTGGAATTAAAGCTTGTGTTAAAAAACTCAAACCCCAACATGTAGAAGTGAATAAAAATAGCACTTCTAAACTCTTCTCAGTTTCACGGGAGAGCTAAAATACTTCAAAGAAACAGTTACTGGAATTACGTGTGGTTCACTGAGGACAGAAAAGGAAGTGTCTTACACAGAACCACGGAACAAATCAGTTATGAGCAGGGAATTGAGTTTTGAACCTAAAATCCAAGCTCATAATTGAAAAGAATGCTCACATGATATATGTAATAGCATCTCTTTTTCAACTAATGGATTAGCTTGATGAATACATCAGGACACATTTTAATTCCGTAGTTTGGAAATCATCTCTGAAACAAAAAGGTCTCACACTTTACAGATACATATGAGCAATAAATATTTGTGCAAGCTCCAGTGCAAAAGTCACTTGTATTCTTTATGGACAGAGACAAAAGATAACAAAAGAGGATGAATAGTGACATGACTTTCATTTAAATCTTACCACACTAGGAAAAAACAAACAAACAAACCAAAACAAAATAAACCCCAAAGAAACAAAAAAACCCCACACAACAAAAAGCAAAGCAGAAAAATACTTGTATTTTGGAACACGTAGTTGTGCATCCACCAGCCCCTACTTTTGTTTATAGGTGAAACTATGGGCTGAGACTGTAAGATGTTAAAACATTAAGGAAAAGAAGACAAGGACTGATTTGGACAAAGGGTGGATCTAGGTGTCTTGACTTTTATCAAAAAGACAGGGAAACATTCAAAGTGGCAGTCTGCCCTTATTAACTAGGTGGGTGCTGTGTATTTCAGTCCATGGAGGGCTTTCTGAATTCTGACAAGTGTAGCACATCTGTCAGTCTTTTCAAGTTTCCCTTGAAGCCTCATGTAACAGCTGTTTTCCCTCGGCACCGCCTTCTGTCCTCCATTCTTACATTCCTCCATCTCTTTTTTTGTGTTGCCTTCTGGTCTCAGCTTTTCAGCAATACCCACTACCCTTGGGAAATGTAGCCCAGAAACCGATGATTTCTGAAAGTGCTTCTAACCTGAAGATGGATGCTTACATAAATTAGCCTCTTAAAAATGTTACTCCAATAATTGGCTATCAGTATTCCTCTGATGAATACAGAAGTAAAGACACGCAGTTTAAAGATACTTTAAATTGGGAGGAAAACTGACTCTGTCTTAAGAAGTTTGCAGCTTGTTTAAGAGAGAAACCAGCACACATCCCCACAAGTGAAAAGACAAATTCAAGAATAATTATAGTTTTAACAGTAAAGGAAAAGAAAATAATTATAGAGAGAAATATATCTACAATCTTTTCCACGGGTTTTACCAATTAAACATATTCATTATGCAAGGTAGTGTACAAATTTAGTATTTCTAAACTATATTTATTTTATTTCCTCCTAAAATCGGCCAGTCATTGGCAATAAAATTCCCTGTGACTCTCACTTTAATTCTGATCACAAAAGGGAAACAACATAATAACTGCTAGCAATCCTAGCATTACATACTTAACACTTGTAGCGAACAGCCTTCTCTGTGAATTTAGGACATTATGACGATGGGGATATGAAAAAAGCCATTTAAGTATTTAAAAATAAATTCATAGGAATCACAATGTGCTGCTGGTAAGCTAAAGTGGTTAAGAGGCTAGATGTCTCAAGTAAATTGAATTATTCACTTACTGCTACATAAATGGAACCTCAAATCTCTTTTAAGATGGTCATTCACATGAGCCTTGGAGGAGAGGTGGGATGCAAGAACAGTGGCGCCGATGCACTCCCACAGATCATATTGCACATTTGTCACCATTCTTTAATTTTTAAAATAACCAACATCTCGGTTTTGTTTAATATACATCTGCCTTCTATGAAAACCCTGAATTCACCTCATAGTCCACCCAGCACTAAATATTTTTACCACTTTCCTCACTAAATACACACTACATGTGACAAATATGTAGTCACTTTCATGGTTTGAGGAAAACAGTAAACTTTTCCACCCTTCTTTACTTCCCTTGCAATTCTTTTTTCCCTCTGGCCACACTCATACCCTCTTACTGTCAGGGATAATTGATATAGATATATTCCAAGCATCCATAAGTACTCAAATTATTCTTCTCCAGAGCAGACAACCAGAAGCTATTATAAATGATAGTAAAACATGCACGATCATGAGTAATGTGTAACCACACTGAAAAGGCCTATACTTAAAAAATAAAATCATCTTCAAGCTGCATAAATATTAAACTAAACCACATACAAAGTCATCTATTACACTACTATATATTGAATTTATTTTCAAATTTCAGTGCCAGAAGAAAGAATTACAGAGCATCTTTCTTTCTAAATACTTTAAGCAGACAGTTTGGTTTGCTAACAAAGCAATGGTTAGTTCCAGCTGAGTGTAAGTCTTACACTAGTCACACTTAACTTGATGATAAAGAGTCCATTCACTTTAAAGAGAGGGAAATTCCTCAGATATCTAATTACACCGCTTTTCAGTTTATGCTGTATCACTGGAGGGCAAAATAGTTTTATTAGGATCAACTGTTTGCATCTATACTGCTAAATAGTACAGGGATAGGGACCAATCTCATACCCTGAGGCTACCCAGGATTCCTTCGGTGTTTCATGAGGTGTGCCTACAGCAATTATATTCGAAGTGTGCTTTTAGTTTGACTTCTCTGATATCATATGTACATCACATTCTTTCACAGGAACATTTTTTGGAATTAAATTAATGTCTGGTTGCACATGTTAGGGTCCTGAGTGTAGCAGTAGACTAATTCCTCTGACCAGCCTTGGCTGGGACATCCACAAAGACCCTCTATCCATTGGCCCAGGAGACCCATTTAAGCTCAGGGTTAGGGTTAGGGTTACCCTTGTCCTTCTGAAGGCTATACTGTAAGTGTACTGTTGTAAATGTCTCTGATCCACCTCTGCTTCCTGGATGAATGTTAGGGCTATATTGTAGACCCACCTCTTGCTGTTCCTACTGAACTCCAAAGGATTCATTGCCTTGCCTGGGACTTGCACTGTGGGACTGCACCTTACTGATGTGCTGCCTGTGCTGTGATCACCTTTGGTTCTCATTTCACTCCCTGCTGTAGACCAGCCCCGGTCCCGCTGCTACCTGACAGCATACTTTAGAAACTAGTGCTTGAGAACACAAAACCATTGGTATTGTATCTGAGTACTGTATAACAAGACAGACTTGATGTAATCCTGCTCCACTGCCTTTAAGAGTAGTCTCAGGGGTGTGCTGTCCTCCAGATGTTGTCTTAGATGGTGCTGGATGGCATAAGAAAAACTGTGTCAAGAAGAAAGACAGTGATGAAGGAGTTTAGATGATGATCACGTTAGTGTCCATGTTTAGTCCCTAGCCCTGCTGTGAACATGGGTACATTCATTGCCCTTGAGTACAAATCTGGCTACAAGTTACTCCTGGGGAGATTCTGATTGGATACAAGAGGAAAATTTTTCATAATGATAACAATCAGTCGTTGGAATAATCTCCACAGGAAAGTGGTGGATTCCTCAACACTGGACACTTTCAAGATTCAGCTGGACAGGATGTTGGGCCATCTTGTCTAGACCACGTTTTTGCCAAGAAAGGTAGGACCAGATGATTCTGTGAAATAGCACAGAGGTAAGATGGACATTATCTTGACTGCTGAACTAGAAACTCACCTAGAAGTGTCCAATAATAAATGTGTGAATATCTTCAGACTGAACTTGAGAGCCAAAACTTATAGGTGTGGCTTTTAGAGGAACATCATATGGCCAATTGATAAATAGAGAAGAAATGTGATTACAGCTGCACAGGAGAAGAATTGCACAACACAGACTTCATGTTAATTTGTGCAGCGTGGATTCTCCCATCTTTGCTGGCCCAGGTATTCTGGGTGGTTTTGCAGGACAGATTTTTGTAATTATTCTCTGTCCTCTTAATGAGCATATTTTCTTTTTAGAGAGAATGGGTTAAGGGAAGGAAAACACATTTCATAGCTTACATTTAACAACCACCAATTGATAAAGAGAAATCACCAGGAATTAAGGTACTCAGAGAATATATGACACCTCCAGAACTACATGAGCAACAGTCACTGTTACTCATCTTTTCATACTATAACAGTAATTATTATTTGTGAAGATATTTGTCTTCAAGCAGGAACTGAGCAACACGCCTCTTTCCCATCAGCCAAATGGTTGCATGTAGGTTTCAACAATGCTGAGCATAAAAGATGATAAACTTTGATCTCTAAGTCTTCAGGGGAGCACTTTAACTACAAATCTATTCATAAATATATCTTCTACCACCACTGCTGGAATAAAAGTAAATACTGTTCTGGCAGGTGCAGTTTCAGAATAAGAGTCTTTGCCTCTGAAAGCTGGGGAGCCAACTGTCATGCCTTGGTTCAGGTACCAAATTGGGATTGTGAGTGGGAGATGGCTTCAGACAGTTCTAAACTTAGCATTTCTTGTATGTTTTTGTGTGTTAAAACAAGATGAAAGTGTTCTTACACGTATTTTTTTCAAGTAGGCTTTTGGAAGAAAAGGAAGTGGAATGGCGGAGGTTTTTGGATGGTCACATCTGAATTCTATTTGAATTTAGCAAATATGAGAAATTTTACAAATGTTTACTAATTCTCTGTCAGAAAACACCATGAAGTAACTATGTGTTATCACCTCCACTATCTTTGTTACAAATGAAAACACATGCAGAAAAAATCAGTTTGACTTAAATATTGCTTGCCAACTGGAAAATATTTTTACATTGAATGTGAATATATTTGGTACATAAATACTCAAGTGAATAAACAGGGAATGTTCCACCCACCCAGATTATCTCAATAAACAGTTTCACACTTTAATATTTCAGCTTTCAATACAATCAATACTTCCTTCCCTTCCCCTTATTGCAACAGTAACTGTTTCATCTTCAAGGTATAATAGAAGGAAAAGCCTTGCACCAAACAGCGTTCTTGCTATAGATACAAGCATGATTTGACATATTGATATATGCCTCATATCAAAATTACACTAGCTTAATGGACTTTGCATTGAGATATCTAATAAGCATTCCATTAGAGAAATAGATTCACTGGGAGAGTTTTTCCAACACAAAGCTCCCTGCTAGCAGAGATGTGAACACAAGCATGAAGGTACTACACAGATCAGTCACAAGACCAAAACACAGAAAGGGCCAAAGTTTTGGGGTTTTTACCTTGTGTCAAACAGTGGTGTTTACACTATTAATATAAACAAACCCAAGCATGTTTTTCTACAATAACTGTGTTGATCAGAATTTTTTTAGCAGACATTCAATGGCTCTTCTTTCCAAATAAGATGCATAGCTGTGATTCACTCTTTTATGAGAGCTGAGAGATAAAATAATCAAAGATGAGCATTAATTTACAGTCTGATTATTCATTCAAAACCAAGGCACAACAAGTATCGTTCAGTCCTACTGGAATATGAAGAGTAGAGAGTCTATCCAGAATTTTGCCTCTCAATGAATGACAGTTTCATTCATTTTTTCCTTGTATGAGAAAAATAATGTCTTTTGATGTTGTTCTGGATGTTGAGTCTAACCTACCAGTATTACTGAGTAAAAAATGTTAAGTCAGTCACAGAGAGATAGTGATTTGATTGGAAATAATATATTGGATTGTTGATTAGAAATCAACATATTGGAACTTCAGATATGTTGATAGAGCCACCATGCTTGCTAACATGATTCAACATACAGCATTTTGCTATTGATCAAAGCATTTATTACCTCCCTGGTTTTATTACCAACAAGTCATGGTTATGCTTAATTGATATTTCTGTATTTTTCCCTACAGCTGCAGGTACAGAAATTTTAAAAGGGTCTAACTGCCTTTCTCTTAAACCAGATAATGCCTGAATTAATTCTCTACACTGACACCTCTGCATTTAAGATCTGGCTTTGGCTCAAATTGTAGAAAGTCTCATTTAGACCATATGGCTTGATTGTCATACTGTAATTAAGCAAATGGTGAGGAAGCATTTTATTAGACTGGTAACTGGCTCTATGCTCATTTGAGAGTTTAGCAGACTATTATATACAACATGGTAGAAACTAGTGTAGCATAGAGAAAGGAGGGGTACAAAAACAGAAGTGAGAATCTGTGTAAAAGACCTGCTTTCACAGAGATTGTACATCTCAGCCTGTTCCTTCTTCTTTGCGCCTACATACTAGAAAGCCCACTCTTTCTCCACTGTAAGTCTAAAGACAGTCCCGTAGGGATAGAGAATTACTGTCTTGCCATCCTAAAGCAAAGAAATCCTTCCTCCCCCATACATGCAATGGGGGAGTGCAAATTCTCTACTTCAAGAATTTTAGTGAGAGAAATAATAGAAAATTTAATTCTCCCTTCCCTGTCACTGCTCAGGAGACTTCAGCCAGAATAAGGAAAATATGGCACTACTAGTTTCTCCTCCCAACTCCCTTGTTGTTCATTCACCAAACATCAATGCAGTCTAAAACCACTACACAATCATACCTTCCTTAACACATACATGGGCTTTGGTCTTTGGCAACTGGCAAAATACAGACTAAGACAGCAACAAAGAAAAAAATGGACAGAAATTTAAAAGCTATGGAAAACACTCAGATTTTTAGTACTTCTAGTTACAGAGTAAGATTAAACCAGACAGTTCCCTAATGATGATAATAGTTTAGAGTTGTGGAACGTATGCAGATATGCACAGCCAGCACTGAAAAAGCTGAATGAAGACAATCTCAAAACATTCAAATTCCAACTAACCTCTTTATGAGAGCTTTGAATTTTAGACGCTGCCAGTTTCAGTAGAACTGTCAAAGCCAAACACCTCCTAAAGGTTCATAGGCCAGTTTTATGTTGATTTCTGTCCATGTTTTTGAAAGGCAAGATCTGCACTCTTTCCTCAGAAAGCATAGTTGTCTTTTAGTCAGTTTGGTTATGAAAACAGTGGGGAAAACCAGAACTTTTTAACAGCAACACAGAAGTACAAACTACAGAACATACCATGTGACCAAACAAACATGTTGTCTACAGTATCTTTTCTCCAACCTTTTTGTACTTCCTAGACTATTTTTACACCTTTCCTATCTTTATCTTCCTTAATAGGATCCAACTAGTCTGGAGAAGGTTGGAACAGAGTTAATTCTGCAACTTCCTTTTATAGGTAACATCAGAAATGCAACTCCACATGGTAGCAATCAGTGCCAACTTCCAATTTTTAGAGATATGAGAATCATGAGAAGATCAAAAGCATCCCTCTAATATATTGCTCTTATTTTCAGGAACTTTCTAGGTTGTTTACTCAAATAGCATTACAATTTCCCCAAGCTGAAAAGTGAAAGCAAGCAATTCCTTCCATATGTCAGCTTTTTAATAATCAATTAAGTTAACAAGAGCTCTGCCATCTGCACCTGATCCAGTGACAGAATAGCACTCCCAAAGGGGAAACATCTACAGCTTGCATTCACCTGAATCACAAATAATGACGGTGAGCAGAGGAATCAAAGGAAATGGAAGAAGCAGCAAGGTAAAGTTACAGCTGGAGGAAGGAAGCAGAGATTGATCTTTTCATGTCCAGCAGAAGGACATTAAATCTGAGACATTTCACCAGACAGAAATAAACCTTCCAACTTTCAATACTGGTAAAAGAGTAACTTCACTCAGAATAAAAGGTCTTATTTACAAAGGTGCCCACACACTAATCAGATTCGTTTTTTCAAATGTAATATCAAATTTAAGCCTGACAATAATATAACCTGAAAAAACATACAGTAGAACAAGGCATTGATCCAAAGCTCAGGGGACCAGAGGTCAATTTACAGTTCAGCTGTAGGGCTTTACCCTGTGGTAACTCTGCCTGGGCTGCAATGCTGGATATCACATTGTCTCCCTAGTCTACTTAGGTTATCAATTATTCCGGGAGATAGCCATCTTTTGCGCAAGAAAAAACCTATAGTTCACATTTTTCACCTAGATATATTGATCTTCTAACTTTCTGGAAAAAATTTGCCATCTTTGTCTTGATAGCACACCCCAAAGTGTTACTGATCCTTCAGCATGTAATCTCATGCCTGTCTGATAAGCACTCACAGGATACATCTTGGTAGACCACACTTATGTCACAAATCAGAGCAAACAAGCAAAAACACAGGAACAAGTACAAATTTTTACTTTTAATTGTTTTCTTTGAGAGCCAATGCTCTTCAGAATCCGTTCCCTGAACAATGGACCTTGCTTAAATAAAAAAATAAAAGCTCCTGCAAAACTTATTACGCCTGAATCCAGGTATAGAGGAGAGGAGTTACAGATGGTGTCTGAGAAACCTCACTGAGTTCAATTCATTGCCCTGATTTGCCTTTTGACCCTACATCATTAGAAAAAAAGTTGTTCATCTTAGTTTTGCATGGACAATGAAGATGAAAGACTTGAGAAACCACCGTCACGGCAAAAGTGCATGAAATAAATACAGAAAACATTTGCCCAGTGGTTTCTGGACAGCAGAATGGGAGACCAGACAGCAAGAGGAAGAGGTCACTCCTAGATGTCCACAGTAAGACAGATTTGCTACAGATGTGCCCCAAGTAGCTGTGGGAGCTGACTACTTTGGAGGGAACAAGGGAGAATTAGAGACAAGAGCGGACACTGTGTAGATACATCTATATAGTATGTTACATTTTTCGGGCCTGAACATGGTGTGCTGACTGCCAATTGACAGACCTTGGCAAGGTTTTGGCCTGGGCCAACTCACACTCTTCCAGATACTTCATGGGCATGGTTCAGCGTGTAATCGGTTTGTGAACAGCCTGTCTACCTTGATGGTTGATAGTTTACTACCATAGGTGGAGGTCATTCCCTTTATTCAGTGCCCAGGAACATGCCTGGGCATACTGAACTTGCTAATATACTATATGCATCAAATGCCCTTCCGCGTTCTCCTGCACGGAGTAATGGAATACTTCAGGAAAGCAAAGCTCTTCCCAAACAGAACTCACCTGTAAACAGCTTTTACTGAATTAACTAACACTATCAAACCAGATTTTTTCACATCATTCTGTTCTCTCTCCCAAGAGCACAGAAAACTGTAAGATCAAAAACCTTTCTGAACAGGACACAATCACAAAGTTGCACGTTAGTGAGGCAGCAGGAGTGGGAACTGAGCCTCATGTGTAACCACCAACCACGCTGCTGTTGGTTTAGTGCTCCTTATGCTTTTCAGTGAGCAAATGCAGGATGACTGAAGGTCTTGTTCAGTTCCAGAAGGCTTTAAGGCTTTGATGTACGCAAGGTCAAGTCAGAGCTAGCACACTGGAGCTAGATCCTGATCCGTAACTGATTTTTATTTTATACGTGTTCCTTACACTGATGACCATTGCCTCTTGGCTGACAAGCAGTAGCTATGTGAGCGCCCTTTTAAAACAAGGCAAATGTCCTTCACCTCGCATAATTATGGTCTGTTGCATTATGCCATATGAGGGGAAAAGGCCTCTTATTTGTCAGGCTTTTACAAGAATAAGAAATAAGTTGCTTACATACTGAAATACGTTTCCCAATTTCCAGAGTGACAAAAATAAGATAGATGGTAAAGGTATAGACACCCTGACAGAAATTTCAGGCAGATAACATGTTGAGCCTTATTATGTCTTCTAAAAAATATGGCTATAAAATACTCAGAGTTTACCTTTCTGTAGTCAGCTGAGTTAAGGACAGAAAAAGAGAGCTTGGAGAAAAAAAGCAGCAGAGGCAAACAGCAGATATTCAGCATATTTTAAAAAATTTCTATTTTTCCTTGTAAAGACCACGTACACTTTCAAATTCTGCTTCAACATAAGCCAAGCACACACAATGAAGAAATTCATTTTGATATTTTTAACTTTTTCCAGTATTCAGATAATATTTAGTGGTCATTATCATTTCAAATAAGATGAGCAAACCATTCAAGATATCTGCATTTCCTTACAAATCATATCAAAACTCCCCAAATTAGGATTAAAATCATATGGCTCTGCTAATTTTAATTTGCCTCAGAGGAAAATTCCCTGAAGGCAACACACATATAGTCCAGATTATTCATTCACCTGTGCATGTTGCCACAATACAAAAGAGAGAAATTGTTTTCCAGTGTAAATTGTCCCCATGTTCAAGACAGGACATGGGAGGGACCACGCTGGAGCAGTTTGTGAAGTGCAGTCAGTGGGAAGGACGTAGGCTGGAGCAGTTCATGGAGGACTGTCTTCTGTGGGAGGGACCCCACGCTGGAGCAGGAAAAGGGTGTGAGGAGGCAGAGACAATGTGTGATGAACTGACCACAAGCTCCATTTCCTGACGTTCTGCACTGCTGGTGGGAAAGAAGGTAGAGAAAATGGGAGTGAAGTTGAGCCTAGGAAGAAGGGAGGGGTGGAGGAAGGTTGTTTTGAGACTTGGGGTTACTTGTCATTATCCTATTCTGAATAGTAATAAATTAAATTCATTGAGAACGCAATAGTCGTGGGCAATAACACAGTATTCCAAAGTTTCTATAGTGGACTACAACATCCATCCAGTAATCTTAAGAAATTCACAGGTCCATCACTTGTCCCTGTGGTATGGTCTGCTACTTCTCTGCCTCAGAAATGTGTAGGATTTATTAAAGAGTTACATGTATGAAAATGTCTTAAAGGGGTAAGGGTGGGAGAGTAAGAATAGAAGATGAGTCCATCACTGGTAGATTGTTTGAGATGTGAAAAACAGGTTTTGCACTACAGGAATTCTCTGCCCAAGAAAACGCTTTGCACATCTCTATCAAAGTCATTATTGATTTATACAGATAAAATAAGCAGCCATCCAGAAAAATATTACAGGAACTATCGCTAACGGTCTCCATGGGGTTGGGAATACTGGACAGTTAATTATAGTTTATCTTATTTTTCCACTATTCCGACAGAATTCAGTCTTAAAAGACTGAATGCTTTTTGTCACTCTTTTTAAAGTCACTTTATTAGAAGTTAAATTTATAAAGTATATTGTCTGTAAAAACAAAGATAGTCAAGTATGAAATCATACTTCAGCCACAAGACCTAAATCCAGCATGGAGAGACAGTGATAATTCTGATTATGAACTTAATAATTCTCTAAAATATTTTTTAAATGGCAGACAAATCAAAAGGATGTAATTTTAGCTTATCAGCAACCAACAGCAGCACTTTAGCTAGATTTAGCTATATGAATTCCGGTCCTGCTGCAAGTTGTATGGCACTTAAAGTTAATCATAAGACCTTGTAACTGTACGATGTAAAAACCTATTGCTCAGAGGAGAGCAACAAAAAAGTTCTTTCCAAGCAGTCTGACAAACATTGCAGGTTTTAAAATAAGATTGCACGTAAGGACTTGTAATATGTAACCTGCATGTTCAGCACCCAGATTTTCTTGCCTTTCCCTTCATCTCAAAGGATGAGTGCTCACATTTTCCAAGATCGTGAGATCCTGGCTGGCAGATGAGTCTATATTGAAACTAATTTCAAGTCACTTTGATGTATAATTAACAATGCCCACTCAAGCATTTATATGCATGCGATATCCAAATCCCTCAATCAGGTCTTGATCCAAGGTTCCTTCAAGCTGACTGGAGCACTTGCACTGCTTTTGTTGTGTATGGTCAGAAATCCAAATAAACAAGAGGAGAGAGAGGAAAACCACTGTAAGTCATGCATTTCTAAGGATGCATTTTTTCTTTTATCTTTTTTTTTTTTTTTTACACAGAAAAATGCATCCATATAATTTAAGGCTAGTGTTTTATTCAGCTACGCCTGTAAGGCAAAAAGTCTGTCTGACAACAGTGAGAGATCCAGGGTTTCCCCACTGTTACAGCAGTAGGGGTCTGTCGGTCACTGCAAATTTAACAAGTGTCAGGGGAATTCTGTGACGGATTTTCATTCTTGCAAGGTATTGCAAGCAGTGTATAATTAAACTTCACAGAGCACAGTGAAAGCTCTAAAACCTGGTCATTTTTTTTTTTTTGAAGGCAAGTGACTTGACTAAGGCAGGGAAGACTCAATGTCAGGGCTGGAATTGGAATCCAGTCCATGCACTACACTGTCTGTCCACCTATAGAGTACTCAGCAATTGAATCAGGCCATGCCTCCATTGTAACAGCAGCTTGGGCTTCATTTTCAACCAAGTTAATCTCAGGCAGCCAACATATCTGGAAGATTACAGAGTTTATGCACATGCAATGGACTGACCTTCGCCAGCTGACAGATACCCACCCAACCACCCTATTACACCCTTTCCTCAAAAGAATGGATGGAGAAGAAAAAATTAAGAAGCCCATGGGTCAAGATGAAGACAGGGAGGTCACCTTCCAAACACAGGCAAACCAGACTTGACATTGGGAAAATTAATTTACTGCCCATTGAATTAGATTTGTATAGTGAGAAACAAAGACAAAAACTAAAATACCTTCCCCACCCCCTTCTGTTCTGAGGGTCAATTTCACTCCTTCATTCCCAAATCCTCTGCCTCTCCCCACCTCCAAGTGGTGGACTGGGTTTGAGGAATGGGGCTGTGGTCAGTCCATAACAGCTCCTCTCTGCCACTCCTTCTTCCCTTCCATTTTCTTTTGCTCCATCACAGGTCCTTCCCACGGGCTGCAGACCTTCATGAGCAGCACCAGTTTGGATCCTCAAGAGATACGGTGCAGGCCTTCCCAGTGATGTGAGTTATACCAATAGAAACATTTTTACAAACAAATATTCTAGAGATAAAAGTAAATGGCAATTTAAAAACCAGAAACCCTGATATTTAGTTGAATGGGTCAAGCCTGACCTGTCAGAAAGTAGTGATTGGAGAGAAAACTTGAGTACAAATACACCTGAGACTGACAGCATGGGCAATGAGCTCAGAATTGTGAGAAGCAGAATCTGGAGTGGAAAAGGAGGCAGTGGGTGACACCTGAGATAGCTGGGCTCAGCATTCACCTGAAGAGTGACTATTACTGAAGAGGGCACCTGCATGGAGAAGGAACCGGCAGACAGTTGAGAAGGGGTGACAAATTCATTCCTTTAGAGACCTCAGAGGAGAAAGAATAATAGATCAGGCTACTGATGTTGAATTTTAGTTTGGTCAAGTGTTCTCACACAAATGGTTGCATAAGGAGTTTCAGCAAGGGCTTTACATGAGATGAAAGTTAGGTTTCTGCATAAGGATTCCTCTTGCCTGACATCTTTCTGCTTTCTCTGTTGTGCATCCTATGCCATCCTGTTTCTCTCCTTCCTCACCAGCCCCCCTTCTCCTTTGTCTCTGTGCATGCCTTCCCTCCTTTTGCTTTCTTTTCTATTTGACATAATAACACAGAAAATGAAACACAGCTTCCCTTTTCTAAGTAGTAAAAAATATTTCACTATTTTTTTTTTAATATTTCATACCAAAAGTAAGAAATTAAGGCAGTATCTTCAAACTACCACTCTTTTGTGGTTTTTCTTCCCATTATTCCATTCTAGCTTGTCAGTTTACACTACAACTACTACTTCTTGGTTTAGGTTTAATCTCCTGCTCTGGAGTTTCACACAGAAGGACCTAAGCACTCAAGTGGAAAAGCAAAATTACACATATAGTCAGTAATCTCCCCCTCTAACCTGAAACAATCCCTACCTTGGTCTTCCAAAACATTTCTGTGTAAACGGTATATAAGCATTGTGTTCTCCGAATGACAGAATTAGTGATCCAAATGACAGACTAGTGGAATTTAGTTTGTGTATGTGTTGCATTCCGTGTAACTCATACACAGCTTTTGGTGAAGAAGGGAAGGACTTCAAGCTACTTTTAGATAACACTAGAAATGAGTCTGTTATGTGCCTTTATACATATATCCCTGGCCATGTATGCTCATCAAAAGACCACAAAAATGTGTCAGTTTAATCAAGTAACATTAACTTTTCAGATTATGAAAATAACATTCAATATTGTAACATTCTTTGACTGAAAAGTTTAATTTTAAAATAACTAAAAGAACCTAAAAAAACCTGGCATTCAGTACTGGTGTTCAGAAAAATGCACTTGGCATGTGTCTAGGTTACAATCATCAAAAGAAAACCACATATATATTTCAATATGTGATGAATGATTTCTTTTATTACCTCCAAATATTATAAATTGTTATTGCTGTTTATTCAGTTAGATTTTCATCTCTTTTTCATAGGAAAAAAGAAATGTATATGCTTTATAAATAGTTTTTAATCCCAGAAATTGTTTGCTTCCATTTTTATTATTTCTGAATAGTGCCAAAATGTTCAGTAAGTGTAATATGATGCCCACCCTAAAAATTATTTTGTAAATATTTTTGAGCTGTATTATGATATGAAAAATGTAGATCTGTCTCTGTTTGGCAATTATTTATTTTTACTGATGTTTAGCAATTATATATTTTGGCAAACACTTTTAGATCTCTCTGCTAAGTTTTAAATTTCTATGCTAATTCTGTACTGACTGCTTTCCAGATACTTCGCTGATTTCAGTAATTATATGAAAAAAATTTCGTGTGTGTTTGATAATTCCAGACAATTAAATGTATGTTCGTATTGAGGACCAGAATCAATAGACAGAAAAGTCTGTCCTGAATAGTGAAAGTCTTAACTCATCATGGGATAGTGTATAATATTATTGATATAATCATATGGAAGTTGCCAGAAGAACAGAGTTAAATGGGAACACACATGAGTGAATTTAAATAGCATTCTAGAACTTAATTTTGAAAGCTTCTGATATTTTATTATTATTTTTAGCATACTCACTTCTACTTCCTGCTTCCTTCAATCTGGGAATGCAATCTTTTCTCAAGTCCATCACAATCAACAATTATTTTGTGTAGGATCTTGAACAATTAAGCTATTGCTGGCCTACAACTAGAGTGTTCTAATTCCAGAAACACTCACATGATGGTACTCTAATTAAAAACAGAGAGGAGAGAGTGTAAAAACAACATACAGTCACACTATAAAACATGTCTTCAGTAGCTACTGAAGGGTCACATGGTTAAAATCACAGCAAATTAATAAGAATCTAAAAATAGTTGTGTTCATTTCCTGTGCATTGCACATTGCACATCACTGATAAATTATTTTCACAGTGTTGCAGGTCACTGATAAATTAGCTATAAACATTCTGTCCTCCTGAATAGTTTAGTTTATCATTAGCTACATGAATGATTTTCACATGACTATTAATCAGAAGTTAAGAAAACTATACTCATGAGTTATCACATCTCATAGAATCATACAATCATAGAACCATGGAGTGGTTGGGGTTAGAAAGGACCTTAAAGACCATCAAGTTCCAACACCCTGCACTAGACCAGGTTGTTCAAAGCCCCATGCAGCCTGGCCTTGATGGGGATGGGGCATCCACAGCTTCTCTGGGCAATCTGTGCCAGTGCCTCACCGCCCTCTCTGTGAAGAATTTCTTCCTGATATCCAATCTAAATCTACCCTCTTTCAGTTTAAAGCCATTGCCCCTTGTCCTGTCACTACAGGCCCTTTGAAAAAGTTGATATGTTTTTATCACATAAACCATATTAATTTCTTTTATCTTAAAAAGCATATTGATAAAAATAAAGAGGAGGGGAACTAATGGTTTAAATTCGAAGCAGCATACCAGGATAAGGGGAAGAAACTAAGAGTGTATATAACAAATTTAATTGCATTTTTATTCCTTGGGTTTTTCTGTAATAACTACATCTAGACTAATAATTATTCTTTAATAGGACGGCCAAGATTTCATGTGTACTAACAATAAATTCTTGCTTTATAGGTAGGTGTTCTTCCTCTTTGTCCATAAACATGCATTTGAGAGTAACATGGCCTTCTTTAGAAACAATATTCTTATTCAGATGACACAACTTAATTCAAGGAAGTCTTGGAAACGCCTCTGTCTCAAATTTTTTTGAGCTGCCATACCATATTATGGATATATATATATATATATAGCCATATCTTAGCAGCATTTTAAATTCTACCTCACTGGCAGACACAAAGTAGGCACTTCTGTGGGTAAGTGCCAATGCCGTCTGCCTTCAATCTGATAGCTCTTTCAAAAGGTAACAGTTATACAGAGATTGTGTACTAGGTTATTTGGTGTCAAGCAGTGTATATTTTTGTATAGCGTATTTTAGGCCGAAATATCCATCAAGCTACATACAGACGAAATCACTAGAAATCACTCAGCTCTGGTCTGAATGGTGCTGTCTAAAAATATTTTTGTGTCCCTTCTCTTCAAACAAAGAAAGTAAACTTTCGTCATAAATCGCTTTCATTATTCTTTGAAAGCATTGCAAAAATGCTGAGTAAGGTTTGTTTCTGACTGGTACAAGTTCAGTATCTTATAATCAGGTCCATCACAGTATCTAATGATCAGCAAACCACCCTTCAGATGGCTTTACGTTTATAATAAGAAGCAGCATTGCATTACTCGGGTATGACTGGAACAAAGGTCCTAAACAACCCTTAATGTGCAGTAAGTGACAGGTCAGGTCTTTTTTTGGAAGAAAAGGACTTCCATACCAACAGTTCCATTGTGCAAGAATGGGAGCAGAGGGTAAGATAATTCCATTTCTGCTCCTCCTGGAAAAAAATGAAAACAGTGTTATTTTTAGCATTAGTTTTGTTTCATGAATTGTGTTTAGCTGGATGAAAATGTGAATCCTGCAAGCCTCTAACCCCCATAATGAACTTGATCACACAGTAAAATTAAGATCAAGAACATCAGAAAATAGATTTTCCAAGAGTCTCTGCTCAAGAGTGCGGCAAAGGCAGTAACACAGGGAGAGAAATGTTGCTACAGAGCAAACCCACTTTTTACATCATGCTAACCCTTACATATGACAGGCAAAAAAGAGTGAAGTCGTTAGTTTGTGTGTGTGTGCATGTATACAACTTCATTTGCCTGGACTACTACAGCTCTTAAAGTGCAGGTTCAGTAGTACTTTTGTTTGAATTAACATTTTTACACTGAAAAGTTAGAGGACTCTGGCACAAAATGAAAGCATTCACTTTCCACACAACAACAAAAAAAAAAATCCTGGTGATATTCAGGAATGTTAATAATCGAACCATTTCATGTTTAAAGTCCATCAATGTGATTTCGGTATCAAGCTTCAGTCCTCAAATACATCATTAAAACCTTCAAAATATTTAATTTTGCTACTACAGTAGCATGTTCTGGGTATTCTGTTACTAAGGGAGGCAGCAAATGGAAAAGCACACATGATAATTGGAATGGTTGCTTTCTTTGTAAGTTGTTTGCAAACTTATCACAAGACACTCTTGATGATAAATGTTCTGCAGAACTGACCATGCTGTCCTTAATTAAAAATGAGTCATTAAAATACAAAAAGATGCCCACTAATATAAAACATTTCTAAACTTGACAGTTGTTCTTTGGCAGTGGGCAGCTCTGGGAGCTTGCTTCCACCTTACTCCCACTTTTTGTGGAAGATATGCAGCTGAAATGGTACTTCAGATCTTTAATCTCCAGTCTTACCTATGCTGCACAGATGAAATACCCTTTATTTAAAAACTTCACAACTCCCGCAGTCCAGCAAGGAGAAGGCAACATTCGTATCACAGAAGACTGGTTTCTTGCAAACAGCAAACAGGATAACACAGGCTATGGAAAAATTCAGGACAGAGGCCATTGAACAGCTTGAAATACTGAGCGGCCTTCCTGTTCATGTCGCAGAATCCACAAGAGCTCTGTCCGGGCAGAGCAGTGGTGCAGCTAAGCCTTCCCTGGGATATGCAATCAGCAGGTACCGGCACTGGGATTCCTCTTTGTCTCTGAGCTTTCTATAGGACTACAAGTATTTTCTATTTAAATCCAGAACAGGTTTGGAGTAAGGTATGCAGGTTCCTCCCTGTATGGAATAAAGTCCCTCATTCCACCCTTTGGGACAAGCTAGGAGAAGGGAGTTGCCACAAATTATACGTCCTTGGAAGAGGAAATGGTATGGCAAAACTCCTTCTCCCGTTTCTCTTCACTCAGGAAGGGCACAGCAGGCTGGCTCTTAAATGTCAGCAGGATTAGAAGGCAGCAGTTTGCCCTTGCTTCCTGATAAAGAATCAGCTTAGCCAGCACAGGACTTCATGTCCAGGCAGCAAGGGCAACACACTCGTTTCTGAGCACTTTGTTCAAATACCACTGTTGATACATAAACACCATCATATTTGAAAGCAATCAGCTGTAATTTCTCAGGCCATCGGTGTTCTCTAGTATAAATTTTGAGCTTCAGTGCAAAATTAGTGGTGCCTGGGGTCTCTGCCTACTACACTGCTCCATTACCAATAAAAATAATCCATGAACATCTTCTACATGCACATTCTGCTTTTGTAATTTATTGATAAAATCACCTTTACAACTCATGATGCAATGCAAGGGAGAGAGCATCCCTTGATTTGGCATGACTCAGTGAAGCCCATCATAGACGATCAACACATATGTGCCTGAAATAATATATTTTCGAATGAGATGATTGATGACTTTCTTGCTCATACCCATCAAGATTTATTTTCTTGAATATCCAAACAATCTAACATCAGGATTCAATTATTTGAGTTCTACCAAAAAAAATCAAACAAACAACAACAACAAAAATTTCTCATGAAAACCAAAGTTCTGTCAAAAAGCACAGTTCAAGTTTTCAATTATCTGAAGAAGCTTTACTTTAGGAATCCAATAAAACTTGTAATTCAATGGCACAGAATTTTCTTATCATTTACAGAACTTTCCCACACCGATTCCTCACTTAATATTATGAAAACAATTTATCAAGTCCAAATTTATATTATTCTGTAATTATACTGTCTGTAGAATAAAGTCCCATTTAAAAAAATCTCCAAACTTAGTTGATATAAAGTTTATATGAACAACAGGAAAAAATTTGACAGAACAGAATCAGAATGTAGTATTTGATCAGTTTCTCTATTCTGTGGTTTATACTCTATTTTTCAAAGACAGAAGAGCCATTATTGAAACCCACAGTTTATGCAGAAGCATATAATAGTCAAACTACAGTTATATTTTAGTGCAAACCCTGTTTTGCTTTGTAACATAAACACAAGAAATAGTTAGGGACACAGACTCTCGCCACCACCACCACGAAAACCAGATACCATTACTGACAATATCCTCATTTGCAAAAGACCTCCAAGGCTTCTGACCCCCAGATTCAAACTGCATAAGTAAATTTATTTTTCTTCTTTCCCACAAAAAAATGTCTCTCAATAGTCACCCTATGTTTCTATTTGATGCATAGAAATACATGCACTAGCCAAACATTTTCAAAGCAAGAGTATGTAGGTATGGCCACAAAAACACTTTTTATGAAGAGCAGATAAATGGGAGAAGAAATGTGTAAGGATAATTTTAAGTTTTGAATGATCTGTTTCACAGACTCCATTAAAAATTATGTTAAAAACTTTTATAATCAAACACTTCTGTCAAAGGTTGTTTTAACAACATCAAAAGAAGACATGGACAGCAACAGAAATCACTATCTGAAATTCAACCTGAGTAAGAAAATCCTGCATTTTTGTAATGGTTTGGTTTCATTATCAGTCTATATTCATTATTCAATTACATACATTAAAACAGGTAAGTTTGAGTTAAAGCAACAGTTCTTTCTAGCAGCTTATTCATATTCAGGTAAAGATAACAGTATGCAGCAACTCTTCGCACTTCATGCACAAAAACAAAATAATGACCTCCTTTTTCTCACCTCTTAACCTCTATAGATGGGAAGACTGTAGGGGTCAAAATAAAGAACTGAAATTGGGTTTGGAGTAGTGAAGAATGACAGCTGCCCACCCCCCTCCTGCCAGGAGATGGAAATGTGCAACACAGAAACAAAGACCTATATTCTAAGCAACAGAGGGAGGTGATCCCCAGGGGAGTTAGACTGACAAAGTTATGACCTAATTAAAGAACATATCCTACCTGTTGTCATTCTTCCTGCAAGCCTAGGAAAAAAATACTTCTTTCCGTACTGTCAGTATGAAGACTGGAGTCAAGATACAGTATTATACTAACACTGTGTCATGACTCTAAGGTGTACAGGTGTAAGACCGAAAGACAGTTTCCAAGAACACCTTGCATTTAGTTTGTTTCAACAGGATCTATCTGAACTCTGAAAACTAGTATGTTAGCTATTTCGTATTAGCATCCCAAATTTAACTGTAGTACGGTTAAACTACTTCTTTTCCTATTAGGCTGTATGGAAATGTTGTGCCATGGGTGTCATACTGTTTAGTAACTCAGGTATTAAAGATTTCTAGTGACATGACGATCTACAGTGAAGCTGTAGTTCCGCAGTCACTATAAATGCAATATGGCACTGTAAACAACAGGAGGTCTACTTCCTATGCTTATTTCTATCTTTCTTTAGGTCAGCAAAATTCATTGTGCAGCTGCAGTTGTGAACTACATATATGACAGAGATCATACTAACCCAGGAGAAAAAGATTCCATTCACAATGAAGTCACTAGTACTAGACAATAAATCGTTTCTTTTAATAGTAGGCAAACGTAAGTATGCCAAGCCCATCAAGTGCAGTTAGTGTAGCCACACTGCTAATTAAGATACGCTTTTTACAGTGTGGACTCTGCCATGCAGCTCATCATTACATCTGTAATATTTGTCAGTATCTAATTTATTTCATTAGCACTTTACCGTCACAGTAAGTAATGCAGATTGACTGGGACTTTTCATTTTTCTCCACCACTCCTACTCCAGAAAATTTAATTTCTATGAATGCTTTCATCAGCACCAGGGCAATTAAAGCAAAGATTCTGAGAGGCTCTTCAGATTTTATTTCTCATCCAAAACCATTGGTTATTTTGCAAAAACACACACAAATCAATGAATTGTAAAGGGTTTACACTTTTTTTATCAGTAAAGTGAACTCAAGAATAGTTTTGGCTAATTAATGGAATTTAACATTAGATGTCATACATAATTTCTTTGGGGGGGGGGGGGGGGGGAAGAAAAAAGCTGCCAACCAATATGGAGTACTTTTTCATTAGTAAGAATTTTCTTGCTAATTCAGACTCCAACTCTCCAACAAACTAGATTGTCATTAAATGTCAACATGAACCTCCTATGCGATTTGCATCACCTGGCATGAAATTAAAATAGTAACTGTCCATAATAAGCAAAATATAAAAGGGGCATTTCCTATTCCCAAAAATGTGGTGATAAATTCTCTTCTCACTATCAATCTGTTATAAAATCACAGAATCACGAAATCACAGAATGGTTTGGGTTGAAAGGGACCTTAAAGCTCATCCAGTTCCAACCCCCCTGACATGGGCAGGGACACCCTCCACTAGACCAGGTTGCTCAAAGCCTCATCCAGCCTGGCCTTGAGCACTTCCAGGGATGGGGCACCCACAGCTTCTCTGGGCAACCTGTGCCAGTGCCTCACCACCCTCTTCGTGAAGAATTTCTTCCTGATATCTAATCTAAATCTCCCTGCTTTCAGTTTAAACCCATTGCCCCTTGTCCTGTCAGAAATAGTAGGTTACATTTTAAAATCTCCTATTAAAAGCTTTTATCCTATGTTGATGAAAACAAGATTAAGTCCACTTTTAAGTATCAGGAAGAATTCTCTACTATCAAACTGTCAGATATATCCCCACCTTCAGTGCCAAAGCAATAGTAGCTGTAGAGCTACCTAGTCGGGTTTGTGATGCCAGAGAAGAAGACTAGGTGGATTCACCTGCATGAGGAAAACATGAAATACTTCATTGGCTATATCTAGCTAAGGGTGGAGTGAGTTTGGTGTGGCTGTGGATGCCAACAATATGGAGAATGACAGAACTGAAGCCAGCTAGACGAAATTTGATTGAGACTCTCCATCATAGCATTCTTTGAGTTTACACAATATGATCCTTAGGACTAGGCCCAGGGGCATGAGGGTGTTTAGTTCATAAAGCTCAGGAGCAGATATAGTAGAATTTGGAGACAAATCTGCAATAGAAAATAATTTTTCTAGAAATGAGAAAACAGCAAAAGGTTAGATTCTCATCTATGTCAAAGAACATATGTAGGCAAAACAATATTGAAAAGGTTTTGGAAGACCCAGCACATACTATCAAATATGATGTTATCAATACCATCCTTCACCAAAGATGCCTCTGATCTTTCACATATCAGATTCTGGGAGAGCGGCTACCTTATTCTTTCCTTAAATATCCACTAGTTATCACAAACAGAGGCAGGTTTCTGATCTAGAAAGACTTCTCACTTTACCAAAGCAAACATCCTTATGTTTCACTACATTCCTGCCTCATGTTTTTGACAGAAACTCATTTGACCATCAGAGAATTAAATTAGTCTTGGACTCAGTGTCATACACCTTTAGTTTCTGGTTTGTTCAACAGGACGTAAAATCAAAGTGGTTGTATTAGGAATACGTTGCTATTTTGTCAAGGATCCAGCGTGGTAATAAGAGAGAAACCAATAGTTACTTATGTAAATACAATGCAGATGGTTCCCTATTGATGAACAACATCTTTCAGAGAATAATGAGTTTGTCTGGTGCCAATTAATGTTCGGCACATGCTGTTCCCTTTGTCAACATTTCATGTACTCCAGAGGGAAATGAATGAAAGTTATCTTATGGCAGGTGATCATTGTATGGACACAAAACCCACGCACATGGTATCCATACGGACCACATACAGCGCTTTGTGAAATCTATGATTGATTCTGGCTTACGCACATATGAAACCAAGTCCACTGCCTGGGCATTGGGAAGAGATCAGTATAAAATAGTTCTCTATTGAAATGAGAATAATTTATCATATTCCATTTGGGTGGGTTTCATTTGTTCGTTTGTTTGAGAATATTGTAAAGACCTATATCCTATGCATCTCCCAATGAAATTAAAGAGCAAGCATGCACCCCTGTATAAACTGGAAGTTGATATCTAAGATCCTACAAAAACCCTCACTGATTAAACTTCTTTAAAGCTCACTGATTTTAGTATGATAAACACTGAATGCTAAGTTGTCAAAAGAAACTTCTGTAGCTAAACCCAGCCAAGTAGAGCTGCAAGAAACTTGAAAAGAGCACTTTCTCCATTCTCCTATTTAAAGAGCCATCTCTGTCACTTACAAGTATAGGTAAAATGTTACAGAGACTTGATAATCCAGGGCAAAAATAAGGTTTTTAAGGTAGCCTTGTCTCTGAATTTTCCCTTCACAAAATTGTTTTAATGTTAATCTAAGTTCACATTGCTTCTCTATTTTTTTTTAATTGTAAAATTGGCAGCATCCTTGACTAGATATTTTTAAAAATGATCCTATTTACACAAGAACCAGTGTAGCCCATATAAAATGTATTCATTTTGGTGGAAAAAATATATTCATTTACATAGCCCTTATCTTGCATGAAATCCTTCTTTAAAGTACATTTTGTATTGGGGTTTCACATAAGTAGCCCCATAAAGTCATCATATGTTAAGATAAAAAAAAAAAAAAGAAAGAAGTCAAGTTGCAAATGGTATCATTAGTGTGGTTTTGTAACTAAAATACTGTTTTTAAGTAGTGGTGCTAATTAAACTGAGTATTCTGGGCTCTGATACTGAAGTCTGACCTGCTTCGGGTTCTGCAGCTGCTAACCTAGGCCAGGTTAACCCAACCTAAAAGGTAGCTGAGGATGCATCAGCAGGAGTGGTTTTAGTTCAGGCAAAGAGTGCACTTCTGAAGAAAATCTTCCAGCCACCTGGGCGTTGACCACAGAGCTCTCTGTCTCGGGGATCTTGAGCTGGAATCTTCTGGGAGACCTTAAGTTAGAACATGTGATCCAGGAACATACTGGATGCCCTCTAGTCACCAGTGGGCATTTAGTCCAA
The DNA here is from genome assembly GCA_027574665.1 of Rhynochetos jubatus. Classification (NCBI taxonomy): domain Eukaryota; kingdom Metazoa; phylum Chordata; class Aves; order Eurypygiformes; family Rhynochetidae; genus Rhynochetos; species Rhynochetos jubatus. The sequence continues at coordinate 20,863,691 of CM050652.1, forward strand.
TGAAGCAGACTAGAGTGTGCCTGAAGTTAAAAAAAGCACGAAGTATATATTTATAACAATAGTTCCTCATCACAGCTTCATTCTGCACATCTGCTCCTATTGGTAAGCACTACCTGTTAGTATAGATGTAGGCTTAAAATCTCTACTTTGTATAAAGTGCTTGTAAATCCAGAAAACTGAAATATCTTTAGAATTCATGTTCTTCACTTTCTAAGGTAACAGCATTCATAATGTTTTAAAGTAAAATTTTACAAAATATAGATAAGATATTGGTAGAAAAGTTTGCTTAAACTGTTTAACAAGTGTTAAAGTTAGGTTTCGCTCTAGATACAAATTTGTCATATTAACTTTACGGAAGTTCAAAGGTCATATTGACATTATTATTATAAAAAAATTATTATTCACCATCAAAAATGAATAAAAGCTTCAGAGCTGGAAAAAGCAGGATGCAATCTCACTTACTTCAGAAGACTCTTAGTCAAACAGCAGGCAAGGTCCAGGCATGTACACTAAGTAATGAGGTCTAAACTATTTTAGAGAATGAAGTTTGCTACTGCCTTCCCACTACAACTCTAAATGTCATCGTCATCTAAACAAATAAATACAGTTTTAAGGAATAGGCGTTCCTGTCTTGTTGCCCGTGCCTGCTCAATAAAAATCATTTTCATAAAAATTCTCAACTACAGCAATGACTTACAAGAAAAATCAACCTACTTTCACTATAGCCCTCAAGTGCCAGCTTTGCATTTGGCATTCAATTCACTGTGGATCAATGAGGAAAGAAAAGCTGTCTTTGCAGACTGAATTGTAATCTAGCTTATAGAGTAGTTGTTGTCTTCCAAGAATGATGCTGTGTTGTGTTATTTCCTAAGGAGGCAGTAATTGCAGGTTCTGATGGTCAATTTCCTTCCTGCATATTTAACGTCTGTTAGCTCAACTTACAGAAATAGGCAGGCAAATAACCAGTCCAAGGACAAAACCAACAAAATGAGGGAATTATGACTTTAAGTGTCATAAATTGTTTCATCATCCTTTCAGTTTAGTGCACAATGATGAAGTGTTGGACAAAGGAAGGCAAAGCAAATTCTTCCCAAACAATACTTTTGAGATTTATTGGTTTGGGTGGCTTTGGTTGTTTTTTGGTTTTTTTTGGTTTGGGGTTTGTTTTGTTTTGTTTTGTTTTTTTTAATACTGCTAATATGTCATCCATAAGCAGCATAAAATGTTTTACACTAACGTTCTTTAACTTCTGTGCTTGTCCACTTCAAAACTGGGAGATCTTTCTGCTTCTATTACTCTCCTGCAAACCTAATGTTTGGTGCCAAGAATAAGACTGAACAACAGATAGTAGAACACATGACAAAAGACAGGGATGTCTGTACTTGATGTTGTCCCATCTTACTTTTATCTTCGCTGTTGTCCACATCATCTCTGTTCCATTCCCATTGACCCTGATTTTCACTTTACCAGTTTCTGTAAACTACAGCCTCTTTTTTTCAAGGCTTTTATTAGAGTAGACAAACCTAAACACATATAGCTGCTAAACAAAGCCCAGACAGCAGACCAGCTGACAGCAGATCTATGGCATAAGGGCAGAAAAATAGACCTTCAAACTAGACATCATCTTTCCCTGTTTATATCTCTAAGGAGATTCATTATACTGCCTGAAATGAGCCCATTTTCCTTACCTTATTGGTTTCTTTACCTCCTTAACAAATGGGTACATATATGTAAATCACTGTACTAAGTAAAAGAATGACTCTGCAAAAGGACGTTTCTGTTTATATAGTATTGTTTCTAGTTATCTTATAGAAACTAGACGATGGATGCATTGATAAATTTGCTCTGTGATTCAGGAGCATGACAGGCCATGGGCCACCATCCAAGAGACTCTGGGATGAACCTTGCCCGGTTCACCACCCTGAAGAAATCATTTTGTGCCTTCTGCACTTCTGCAGCTAGCACTGCTATGTAAACTTTATCGTCAGCTTCCCTATCCCCAAGGTGATTGCCCCATTTGGTCAGGCGACAGGATGCTCTTGCAGGGCAGGAACCAGAACCAATTGATTTCCTACTGTAGGAACCTCCCCAGAATTCCAGTGTCTTTATTAGCACTTTTTATGGAGCAAATATAGAAAGTCTCTATTTTTAGCTTATTTTATTTTGCCTCACACTGAAAGACCATAACTTCTTTTGACTTTCAGGTCAGCACTAGTTAACAGGATCAAAGTTGAAGCGAAATTTGTTGCTCTGCCCTCACTGTTGTGACTGCATTGATGCCTTTGAGAAGAATGCAGTTTTGTTTTCACTTGTTTTTGCTGACACAAGATTTTCTCATCACTGATTTTTTTTTGAGGCTAAAGGTTTCTCTTTGCTCCACCACACATGGAAGAACAAGCTAATCCTCTTGACTCACTGTGGTGAGACATGCTTTACGCAAAAAAAAAAGTTACATGGGGCCCAGTACATAGAGACTTTGTCCAGCTCAGGTCTCTGGGGCTATGCATAAAATCTCCTTATTTGAGAATGTTGGGAGCAGGACAACATAGATGCCCATTCACAAAGAGATCTACTTTAAGAGCAGCAGAACTGACCTTAGGCTCTGTGGCTATACACTAGTAAACAGTCCATAGCTCACAAACATCCACACTGGCTAAATATCAGCACAGTCCCTAGCACAGTTTTAGCTCTTTTAAACTACTGCTCTTTCAGATTATGTTTGGGATGTACTGTACATGCAGGCACTATTCCTAAAGATATCTGACCACTGTGTTTGGGAAGGGGGAAATTTGGACATGTGAGACAGGACAAAACCTCAGAGCCAAAAAACAGGTTCTGGCCTGCTTTATTTAGAAATAGTCAGTAAGTCGGCTTAAGGAGATTCAAAACAGCCTGATGGGATGTTGATCTGTAAGCTACCCAATATCCTTATCCAAAGAGGTGGAGAAGATCCCTAGAAAATTAGTGTCCACTCCACAGATGTTCCCTTCTAGAGGATGGAGCCACAGGGAGACAGAATGAACAGCCATTCTCAGGACATGAGCTGGTGGTGGAGGACACAGGAGAGGAGCTTCTGTTGGTGTAGTCAAGAAGAAATCTGCGTCAGATCAAGAGTTTGCGTCCTCTGTACAGAGAATTATTCTGAACACGACATCTCATGACGCTTAGTGTCATGGAACAAAGACAGTACAGTCTGGCACTTTGGGTTTAGTAGGTGACAGTGAGGCTCCAACAGCAATATTTTATAAGAAACAGAAATTTCCCCAAAGAGGTGAAGGTTTATATCAACAGTTGTTTGCTGACAGTTAGCAGGGGTGGTACATTTCTTGGCAGAACAGAACAAAACTCAATTAACTTCTACATTACTGATATAAGAGAGTAGCTGGAAAATTCTTAGTCCCTGACTATTTTTGTTCTAATTCACACAAGACATTTACAAGGCAACGATGATAAAATAAATAAAACTTCAGTCCATGCTGCTGTTATGAGCTGTATGTGTGTCAGCTGCACATACTTTATATGCAGTCAGACCCATTGTCACATGCAGAGGCATTAACTTTCCGATTTAAAACCCTATTGATCTATAAGCATTTTAACTCGGAGTAGACTTTTTTTAATCAAAAACAGTACAACAAGAAATAGTGTGAATATTTTAATAAAACAGGTGTAATTGCTTTTCTTTGTTACTTGGATGGTTTTCCAGCTGAGGCACTCTGAAAATATTTCTTGGATCTATTGCTGGATCTTATTTTATTCCCCCGCGGGTTGGGGCATATAGATTGATTCTACTGCCTAGCAGTTTACCTAGTTCCAGTAAGTCCCTTAAAGAGATCTCCTTAGAAAACCCTCACACAATAACCTTCAGTATTTGTTCAGTTTCAGTTCATTTGCAACCTATGAACAACAACAAAATCCACTAGAAGTACGATGTTCTCAGGCACATGAATCAGGCACATCAAAATGTAGTTACACCTAGGAGACTACATGAAGTGTCCCTTACTCTTGTTTTTCCTTGTGGATCCAAAGGATATTCCTGCTGCTTTGCTTGTGCTCAGTTTTTCAGGAAATAGACACTGAAACTCTATGAAGGCTATTAGTACAAGAGGCAGAGAAAGTATCGCTACAGCTGCATATTATTGATTTTTTGACTTATAGTAATCATCCCACTATTTTCTAGCCTTATGTATCTAATCATTATCACATTTATTAGTGATTTATGCATGGTCATAAGAATAAATACGAAGAAGAGCTTTCTTCAGTGTTCAGCAGTTACAGTGCATGATACTAAATATATCCTATTCTTGTGTAAATTTTATCTTAGGGCTTGTCTGCATTGAGCATCTTGCTTCCAAGGAATATTCTATACTGGCAAACACACAGAAAGCTAAGACTGAAAAATTGTATTTAGGCAGATATGGATTTTGGGCAGAACATACTGAATGGTAATGGAGTCACCTTGCTACACTACATGACTTGCAGTTTTGGAACATAAATTCCCAAAATTAAGAATTATTTATTGGCAAAGATTCATCTAGTTTTGGGAAAAAAAAAAAAAAAAAAAAAAAAAAAGACGAAAAATCTATATAGCCAAACTGTCCTGCTGACAATTTAAACCATGGAAACAATCTTGCTTCCAATTAAAACTGATGCTAATTATGGTATATCAGATCCAGGGTCTTTACTTTGCTTTCTTCATCAAAAAGCAAGGACAGATAATTCTTCTTTCCACAATCGTCCCTCTTGTTCTCAATTACACCCATTGACAGCAAGGAAAGTCTCAGATCTCAGAATCACTACTGAAAGACTAAAGCATAGCTAAAAAATCCCTTTTCTTTACAAAGCCCATGAACTTAAGGTCCAATATGAACTTTAATGGGACCAGTTTCAGCTGCAACTTTAAAATTTAGCATGAAATCTTAGTACTAATAAAGTAGATGAGATTTTTTAAATAAGCAATTCAGGTGGAAATAAGACTTTATATTGGCCCTCCCTTCAGCCTTGAACACGCAGTCACCAACAGCATCCACATCTATTCATAATTTGTATTATGTCCTTACCTAATGCTATTGTGACTGGTGTTGCACAAATACCTGTTGAGATCTTTGTTTGAGATCTTGTGCCTTGTTCCTAAATAAGTTATTTAAGACAACAGGTAAGTGAATAGGTTCAGCCAATGACAGTGCCACGAAACAAAGGAGGAGACAGTAAAAATCCAGTTGTTAAGTAACTGAGACCAAATCCATATAAAAAGATGTGCCAAGTGCTAAATGTGCCTAAGGTAGGCAACATTTAAAATTCATAGTGCAACACAGCCGATTATATGTTTAACACATACACTTCCACCATTTTTTATTGCATTCCAGTCTTGCCTCTTCTTCCCATACTATTTCTCTTACTGCTTCTTTGAAGAAGGTGGTTTTTTAAGCTTTTCTTCTCTTGGTCACCCTACACAATTAGCCTTAGTTGCCTTTACAAATCAATAAGTATCAATATTTGAGAGGGTTCAAATTAAGGAAGGTGAATATATCAAACTGCTTCTTGAAATGGGTGTGCATTTTATCAGCAAAAAGGTTTGATAGGAATAGTGTCAAGTACACTAGTGGCATTTCTCAACTGTTTATTGAAACACTACCTTGGAAATAAAAATCCACCTGTTGTTTTGTATTCCACTGTTGTCTGGAAGCTTGTGGGAGGGAGAGTGATGGCATGAAAAAACAATACAACTTTGCTTGCCTGTTTCTTGTTGCAGAGGACGCAATTGCAGTAGGAAGTTTGTTGTGACTACTCTTATGACCAGTCACTAAAACAATGTACGTTGGATGTGAGGGTTTTTTAAGAGCTTTGTTCACTTTTTTGGTAGCACGTAATACACCACCTTCCATAAACAGACCAACCAGACCATTAATACTTCTACAGAGGGCAGGTTGTCCTTTTTGGCTTCTGAAAGCTGAGATGCTGGCAGCCCTCAGGTATAGCTGCCAAGGCAAATTGTGGCTTCAGAGTTCGGGAAGAGGAGATGAGTCAATTAAGCTACTTAATGAAATGTTTCATATTTAGCCGTTCCAGGGGCAGATTAGAACACTATAAGGCAGCTAGATGAAAGGGATGGCCATCTACTTGAAAATTACCACTTCATCCCTCATGAGGACTGTCTCAGGATTATTAGAATTGCTAATACATGTTTTCCAGAATAAAAAAATTTTTGCTCACATCAATTCCTTGTCTTTGCAAGCAGAGATGCTGTTGTTTTGCCTATGGAAAGAGCTCAGAATGTTTTTATCTTTTGTAATATTTCAGAAGTCCTCACAATAAGCTCACAGATCCAGTTTTTGAGACATAGCTTCTAATTGTGACCACTGAATTAAAAATTTAAGTTAGGGTAGGAAAAAGCTTTTGCAGCATTTACTCAATTCTCAAAGCTATGCACATGTGAATAGTCATCATGTCTGTAGACAACATGTGTTGATAGATTCATTAAATTCAAACTATGACTTCTTGCATGTGATCATGCAAATGCCAAATAAAACTGTTGAACTGTGACTAGAGCACTTATATGGCATTGTAATGACAGTTCCAATAGCTGTACTTGTATCTCCCTGAGCAAAAGGGAGGTATACCTTCCTGCTTAAAATTAGCAATTCCATACATCAGAAGGATGAATTGTGTTTCTTCTCTGCCCACTAACAAACGCAGGATGTCAGGGCAATATACTGCATCCAGTACTAAGTAGCAATGTAGTCATAATTCTTTAGTAGCACAGAAGGAAATAGAAAGGCAAAGTTTCTTCAGGGACTTCAAAAGAACATGGATATCTCCAGACCACCGTGGCTACACATATGTTAGGGCAGGAAAACATTTTGTTCCCAGTAGGGCAAAGAGAGGATCAAGCACCAGATTTAGTCTGGGAGTTTGGTTCCTTTTATTGGATTATTTAAAAGGATTTTGAGCTTTCTTTCTATAAATTTCTTTGTTCAATCACTATGAGTTCAAGTGTCTGGATTCTTGAAGATTTGGCATATGTTGTACACGAAAGCATATAAACTGGTGAGCTGGTTTTGGCTGGGCTAAACTGATTTTCTTCACAGTAGCTGGTATGGGGCTGTTTTGGATTTGTGGTGAAAACAGTGTTGGTAACACAGGGATGTTTTCGTTACTGCTGAGCAGTGCTCACACAGAGTCAAGGCCTTTCTGCTCTTCACACCACCCCACCAGCGAGTAGGCTGGGGGTGCACAAAAAGTTGGGATGGGACACAGCCGGAAAAGCTGATCCAAATTGACCAAAGGGATATTTCATATGTCATCATGCTTAGCATATAAACCTGGGAGAAGAAGAAGGAAGGGGGTGAAGTTCAGCGTGATGGCCTTTGTCTTCCCAAGTAACCATTATTTGTTCCTGGATCTTACTGAATATCTGCCTGCAATGGGAGGTAGTGAATTAATACATTGTTTTGCTTTGCTTGCCTGAGCAGCTTTTACTTTACTTATTAAACTGTCTTTATCTCAACCCATGAGTTTTCCCACTTCTACTCTTCTGATTCTCTTCCCCATACCACTGGGGAGGAGTAAGCAAGTGGCTGTGTGATGCTTAGTTGCTGGCTGTTGGGGGTTTTTTTAGTATCTATCTGTTTCATTTTCTGGTCCAAATATTGGCTTCCGATTTACCTTTCTGTGGTTTTATTTGTCTCAGATTAATACACAGTATATGATAGATGAAATGGCCACAAGAAAATCAGAGTGAGTAATTTTCATGCTTAAGTAAGTGAGGTCAGAAGTGATTACTATGGTCATTCAGCCTAATCTCATATTATTGCTTTCAGGCAGTGATTCCTGTATCTACTGAATAACTGCAGCAACTTATAAAAAATTGTTGCCCAGATTTAAAGACTTTGTCAGCCTGAGCATTATCCCATCCTCTGGGAGTTCTGTTTGATAACCCTTTATCTTCACTTTAAAAAAAAAAAAAAAAAAGATAACTTTGATTTCCAGTTTGAACTCTGACCTGAAATTTTAGTCATTTTACTTTTTTTTTTTTAGGTTATAGAGTCCTTCACATAATTCAATGGGACAAGAAATATGCTGTGGCAAAAAAAATATTTCTTACCCAAAAATAATACTAAAAGATTATTTGTGTTCACTTGAAACTATAGTTTGAGAAATTTACACTCTGTCCAAAAATTAGCAGAATCCCAGTGGATTTGCAAGCTGAGTGTATTCTAAATTGAACTTAACAATGTCAAGTGAGTCAGCTTTTACTGTCAACAACAAAAAGTGTGTCGCCACCTAATTTAATTAGGGTGAGAACATATTTTGTGGGTTATATGTAATGGGCAAGCGCAGTTGAAATAATGAACACAAATAGCAGATCAGCAAACACTGCAGTGAATACAACCGTTTAGAAGCTTAACAATCTTTTGTTCCTTAAAATAAAACACACTGTAACTATGAGTTTCTGAGAAAAGAAGCTTTGAATATAACAGTGTATACACATGTGAACACAACTAGCACAGCATTGATGTCTATGTCAGTGATAGAGATGTCCTTCATAGAGGCAAATAAAATATTATTGAATGAGAGTCTCTGGGTCAGTTCCTTGGACTAAAATGACATTAAACCTCAAACACGGGCAGTGGTAATACATTATATGTGTATTAAAAAACCCTATCAAATAGTGACTATCTATAAGGCGGTAAGGTAAGAAATTAAACAGAATGTAAAAATTAACAGATGGCAAATGATAGGCACACAGCCAGTAGCCAGAGTTTAACACAGGATTTCTTATTGATTTAGGGAATTGGCTGAGTAATGTGGGGAAAAAAAATGTTGTCTGGTTTGAATGGTCTTTGTTTTAAAGCAATGAGAGATACGGTTGCTTAGCATTTCAGGAAAATTCCCACAGGCTAGTAATTTCTCTATCTACATACATATGAACGTGTATATTTGTATTTTATACCTTATATGCATCATGAAGGCAGTTTGCCCACTCTGTTGGTAGGTACGACTAGTTGGGGCAGGTGTTGTAGGAAGTGACAGAACTCCACAAATGCTGATCTATATAGCGTCCATGTGTAATTCTGTGTTTTGCAAGAGACAGGTAAAGGCATGTTTTGTCCCTGAAAATATTTTCCATTGGGGTGGCAGAAAGACACAGAAATAAAAATGTTACTGTTTAAGATGAAGAAAAAATGGTCAGTGGTATTGCTAAGTCAGTAGTCTAGTAAGGGGAAACTGTTAGTCGTTAAAGAGTATTTATACATTTGGGAGAATTAGCGAAAATAAATCCTTCATGTTGCATGCAATAGCTTGAAAATTCCAGAATAAACATTCAACTTTAGTAGAATATTGTCCACTACTGATTTAAAAGTCCATCAACACAGCCAAGGTTGAAAACATACACACATGAGATCAAGAGAAGATTAGTCAGAATAAAACAACTATTTGCAAATCATGCACAGCTATTGCAGGACAAAGGATTCATTATCCTCTGTTTATTTCCTTGAGCCCTTTAGCATACATTATGCACTCCACTGAAACTAAGGAATCAGTTCAGTGATCTGTGCTTTGTCCCAGGTTTGGAGCTGGTGGACAGAATCAGTTGCTTCCCAGCAGAATTATGCCTAGGAACAGGTCAGTCTGGTTCTACTGTCAAGATCTTGATTTGAACTTTATGGGAGAGGTGTTTCAGGCAAAGAGTTTGGCTGAAATTCCACCAAGTCAATTTGTAATGAAAGGTTAACAGCACTTAGTAAGATAGGGAACATTTTTGCCAATAGTGTCTTTTTTCTTTTTCTATTTTTGTTGGAATTTTTGACAGTGTTCAAGCTCAATGTCCCACTTTCACACAGACCATTTTCCAAAATTTAGGTCTATCACTGGTCTTTCAAAGCTGTGCAATTTTCTGATTTTTCAAATCTGTTGATCAAGAAGTCTGGCAGTGTGGCAAAAAGTAACAGATGCCTAGAGTCTCAGTCTACAGAGATCATCATTAAGTCATTAGCAGTTATCTACAAATAATTTCTGATGGCCTTACACAGAGTTCTTTTCCTCACCTAAATCAAACCAATAGGACATATAAACTGTCAAGTTTTAGGTTGTCCTTATGAATTTTCCTGATGCAAAATATTTGTAGACTTAAGTAAGTCCAAATATATTTCACTATCAGTTTTAAAAATTAATATCCTATCTAGTACATGCACATTTTTGAGACTGCTGTGTGTTTTTCTCTATCAGAAAGCATGCTTGACATTTTCCTGTGCTTTAGAAACCCATAATCAGTTTCTGAAATATATTCAAGAGATAACAATTGCTTTAGCTGTTTTCTAATAAACTGAGTTAATATTTCACATGCTTTATGGAGGACTGGACCATCAATTATTTTTTTTTTTTTTAATAATAACAAAAAAACCCCAGTGGTGATCAATATTATTCTGGCCTCTTTTTAAAGTTCTGAAATTAACTCCTACTCCCAGATAGAAGAGTATGTTGCCTTGGTTTATCCTAATAAACACTTCACATATATTTCGTCCTATTTATACTTGGATATCAACCAGTGTCTTTACACCCAACCCTTAAAAACAGAGGTTAAAGAAAAATACAATTATGAAGGACAGCCTAGAATTTAGAATGCCTTATATTCTATATCCTAAAGGTCTGATTTTCTTCCACATCTACCAATAGCCAGTGATGTTATTCAATGAAAAGAATAGACCCAGCCACTCTCAAAAACCAGATCAATGTGTATCAAAGGCACATGAGACATGATTTTAACTCTGCAAGTTTTAAGAGCAAATATTTTGATAATTCAACAGTTTCTTCTACATCCATGTGAAAGAGTAGGAGGACAGTCACATGAAGTTTTCAGTGCCTGTAGTTCTCACTTCTGGTCCCATCTAATCTTGCTTTTAGGGAAAAGAGGTGAATTTACAGGGGGAATGAAACTGTCCACAATCCATTGGGTGAGTGTCAAGTCGTTACCTGCTATTTCATATTTATATTTACCACTAGAATGGTAAACAAAAACCATGCACAGCTTGAACACATGCAGAAGAACTGAGGGGATCTACGGAGGCAATAGGAAATAATTTATGTTAGTGTGGTTCCTTCCCATCTCCCCAGCCTCCTTTTCTACCTGTGCAGCTATTCAGAGCAACAGAGATTTGGGGTCAGAATATACCTGTTTTACAAATCACACACATCAGTGACTGGGGTGCAGTCACTCTGGGTCAAATCATGTCATTCCGGCAGCTTGATCAGATACCAATGGGAACTGCCAAATTTTCCAACCAATAATGTCTATTATATTTCAGATGAAATCTGAGGTGAGGAAATGGCTGACATAAGTATCACTGCTGCATTTGGGGGGTTTATAGACCCTGGAATGTCTCTGTGTCATTTGCAGGAGCACTGTAATTAAATGGTAGCTCTTGTCTCCAAGCGGAGGGATATCTAGAGCCATAGAAATGCCCTCTGCTAACAAGGGAAGTGATCCTAAAAAATTTTATTCACTCATGAAGGGCTTTACTCCTTAAACAGAATAATTTTTTCCAAGCCTCAATTTGTAGGAGTAGAAAAGGCAGGAGTCTGGCCTGCCATAAACTGTTTGTTACCTCTGAAACTACATTTATATTTTCCAGGATATGATTAAAACCAAAACGTTTTGCCAGACACATTTGAAATTTAAATACATGTTGCTGCAGTTTGGTATTTATGGGGATTACTTTGGTGTATAACCTTTAAAAGTGGAAAGAAGCCAACATTTTCAAGTTGTTTGGATCGTAAACATTTAGAGATTACACACTAATGTAACAGAAAAAGAACTTTGTTCAGTTTACATAATCAGCCACTAAACATGCTATAAAAAAATCTTTAAGCTGATATTGTGCAGTCTTAAAAATTACTGCAGTGTTACACACATTATATCATTTTTTATAACAAATGTCTTTAGGCACAGCACTGCATAAGAAGGGCCAAGTGGCAGCACTTCCAGAAGGGAACCCCAGGGTATGAATAAGTGACTTTAAAATTATTACAATTCCCTCTCTATTCCTCTTATTCCTAAGAGTATGGGCAGCTGTAGGAATCAGCTGACATCTAAACACTGGTGCCTCCAAACCGTGTCTTTTTGTATCTCTTCAGAGGCCATTTCAGATATCCCCCCTGCACAAGAACACAAGTACATGCATCAGGCGTACAGAAACAGGTAAACGAGGCAATCCGTTTCTCTGAGTAAAAAGTTAATCACAATCTTAACATACTTTAAAATAATTTCCACTGGAAGTTAAGCGAAGAGAGTCTGGAAAAGGTATAGTAATGTAGGGCATACATTGTCTTTAATGCATTTAATATTAACAATTCCAAAGAAAATGTGGCTTGCATGTTGCAGCATCTTGCTCCCATAAGGAGCTTTATATGTCCAAGCTACCAGACGTTCTTTTTGTGTGATCAGGACAAATTAGAACCTGCTGGAGCTCAGTATCAGACAAGTTACAATCAAGTAGGATTGCACAGAAGTTCTGTTTGCCAATTAACTTTTGTTGTAAAAGATAAAGTTAGCCAGAGACTGAGCCTGTGTTCAATATTGCAAGCCCAAATCCAGCAGACAGGCCATTGCATACCTAAAGGCACTTTTGGGTTTCCAAATATCTAGATTAACTAAGTCAAGCTGACAAGAACGTTTACTGGATGTATTTTCCTCTTTATGTGGCTCAAGCCACAACTATGAGGTCAGGGATTAATTTCTTATTCAAACATTTTGATTTGGGCTTGCATGGCTCCATGATGTGTTCCTTTTATGTGTATTCTAGCTGTTTTGTTTATATTAATTTTTAAATAAACCATGAAAATAAGCATTTTTCACCTCTTCTGTTCCAATTGCTGCTTGCCTTGGCAACACATCTGGTCACAGAGGGCATCTTCTACGAGTCATTCTTGGTAGAAATACATGGCTTGCTTGCTTGCCTACTTGTTACTATGGACAGCCTTGCACCTCCTGCCTGCTTCTCATATATACTGTTAAAGATGTGCAAGAGGGAATTCACTGGAGCCTCAAAATAATCTTCAGTTTGGAAAATAAGGAACCTTTTCTATACAATCATCTTCTCCATCTTTTGCCTACATTTTTTTCACTTCAGCTTTTTATTAAAAATGTCCCTCTTGTTGTCTGCTTTTCTTTTTCACCTTACTGGAGATACTCTGTATTTTCAAGAGAGACAATTCTCTTGAAGAGAAAATAGGATGAAAGTATACTGCCATAAGGAACCACGGGAGCAAGGCCAAGGTGGATTAGACTATGCTTTTAAATTATGTCTATCTTAGGAGATGCTGAGCTTTTCTTTTTGGAAAGGACTGAGCTTTCTTTTTCATTTTGCAAATGGGACTAATCTGTCTAAAATAGTGCATCTTCATTCCAGTAGAAAGGACTACCTTAGAATGCTCTTTGGAAAAATAAAAGGGTCTGTTTCTTACACATACTTAGAAATTTGAGCAACTCTTAAAAGGAGTTTCTTTCTGACAGATCTTCACATTTATATGGAAATGGGAATAGATTAAGAAGAAAAAATGTTGAGAGAAAACGAAGGACTGCATTGCCATGCCTTTAACCTCTGACTGGTGAATTGCTGCATGGTGCTCATGGCACAAGCTAAGGTTGTGCTAAGTTATGGGGAGCCAACTAAAGGCAAGGTTGCTACAGCGTTAGCTGCCAGAGCAAACCATGTGAGTACATGTGCACGTATGTTTTTATATGACCTCAATATAGTACTGACTCAAAGGGCGAAGGGCTGATCCACCTTACTGTGTATACACCAGGACCTGGCTTTTTAATATGTAGGGGAAGAGCACTTTAGGCATTTACTTGTCTAAAGATTTGAATAAGCAGATTTCTCATTTTCATCAGATGAATTGGTACCCTATAAAAAGGAGATGTAACTATAGACATTATATCATATCACATTATTGATTAGATGATTGTATTTCAGAATATTAATATGAATTGTAGTTAACACACTGGGTTGTCTCAGTTAGATACACATTGTGAATATGAATGACATTTGCCCCAGGAGTTAGGCAGGACTTGAAGCCGAACGGTAGAAGAGTTAATTTATGGCACACAGTAGGACTGCAATGTCTGGAATTCTCCATCAAGAGAAGAATTGTTGGAATAATTTAACTTAAGGAAACCAGGCATGCAACATCATCCTGGGGAGCTACGCAATTAATGTTCTGTCTGCCACATTAAAGATTTACCACTGAGATGGTCCATTTGCATACAACATACCCCTAGTGCCAGGAAAAGCTTCACTTGCCTTCACCACCCAGTACGGCACCAGACAGCAATAGTGAGATGCTGTTTTGATTCAGTTACTGCTCAGCTGTATATCAAACATGTTATAGAAACAGGCCTTGACTTCAACATGTTTGGTTTGGATCAGTGAATTGAGCACTTGCTGAGCTCTGGAATACAAATGATCAACCTATCTGTCTGAGCAGTTCCCCCGTTGGTGCCATCCTCTCACTGCCTATTGCTAATACAGTAATATGTATGCAGCGCACAGCACCCTATGTGACTGCCACTTGACAAAATGTGCCAGCTCATCATTGTCTCCAGACGAGACAGATTTATTATAATTCAATATGTTCCTCGTGAGCACTTTTTTCTGTCTTATGTTACAGTCTGCATAGCATTCAGAATAATAACTACATGCTCTTATGACATTGCAGCACTGAATTCTTGCAGCTGAAAAAATCATTTCCTTGGCTCTGACAGAAATTCACCCACACCAATACCTTCCTGTTGCTGAAAATTAATATGGGATTTCCCAGCCCCATCCCAAAATAAGCGGCTTGTGAAGTAAAGCTAAGTAGAGTGATTTTTTTATTACTATTTTTTATAAAATGTGTTTGATATTCCAAAACTGCAAAGCCATCAGCTTGGCTGCGTCGCACTGCAGATAAAAAGTCATTGTGCAAGTGGGTGAAATTATGAGATTTTAGATGCAGCTTTTTGTAGTCTCAAAGTCAAATAAGGCATAGCTAGAATCAAGGAAAGCTGGGCAGGACCAACAGCTGTTCTTACTAAATTGAAGCTACCCTATATGTTGAGACTGTCACCTGATATTGGAAACAGAGGTGTTTACAAGTGGTCCACATAGACTACTCAAAAATGCACAGGTTTCACACTTTCTAGGAGAATGGTGTTCTTTTACAGTGGATCAGTCATTTCAGTTGACTTTAGATCTCAGGGTGACCTTTACAAAGCAGTATAGACAATAACATTGAATATGCAATCCACCAAACATGAATATTGGCACATTTTGGCTCATGAATATTTACCATCAAGACTGCTGCTGACAACATCTCAGCAGCCCTAATCTGCAGTCTGGCAGCCAGCCAGGTTTCCCACTTTTCCCAGACATAAGGAGAAATTCCAGTCCTACTGTCCAGGAGACAAGGAAAGATCCTGACATCCCAATCTGATTTGTACTTCATCTGTTAAAAGAAAAATTAAAAAATAAAAATAATATTCTCTGGTTAGAAGTAATGATGAAACTAGATTCTCTAGCAGGCACCACACCCAGGATCTCCCTGCAGTGTGTGAATGCCTTAATAAGGCATCTTAACAATATCAGCAAAAAGGGACTTTGCATCCCTTTGATGTTGCCCTAAGGCAACATCAACTGTACCTGGAACAGACCATACAGCTTTTTTGGGTGTGGGTGATGAAAACCCTTTTGTGAATGTCAAGCATACACATTTCCATCATACATGCAGGACTGATTGTGATGGGTCCCAGATGGGTCACTTCACCTTAGACCATTGCTTGTAGGTGACCAGACCAAAGCAATTTCTCTGGGCAGTCTCTTGTCTCACAGATCCTGCTCTTACAAGATTTCTTTTCCCTTTCACCTCTGGCATTGGTAAGTAAGCAAATTTCTTTCTTTTCTCACTCCAATGAACATGAAGGAGAATGAAGCTGGTGATTACTTAATTAACTACTTACAAACCCTCATATTCAAATTCCTTGACCCCCTCTACAGTTTATGAGTTGGGTATTTTTTGTCTATCACCCTATCTTCCTTCCCTCTGCTCTGTGCTCACTATTTTAACCTTTCTTTACGTGCCATTTTTCTTCCCTTCTTGCCCTCCTCTCTGGTGCCCATACCTGGGGGTGTCAGCTGAGACTGTTCTTGTTAAATGGCAAAATTATCTGCTGGGTGAGGCATAACAGCCTTACCGCTGCACCCCAGCTAAGTACTTGTCTTTTTGAGAGAACACTGCATTAGTTTGCACCTGGGAGCTCACACCTCAAGGCTCAGATTGTCTTTTGCCTCACAGCTAATTAGCCAGTTACTGTCCATTTTGTATTTCTACATCTTCTCCTACAAATGAATTATTCTGCATTGCTCTTTATTGAATTTCCTGCTATTGATTGCAACCCCTTTCTCCAATTTATTAAGAACTTTTTGAAATCTTAGTTTGTATCTCTCTCTTCCCCTCTCAGATTATTGTAACCACATTTAACTTCACATGAGCATTTTAAAGTATATTTTCTATCATGTCATCCATATTACCATCATGATTAAGTAAAATGTCAACTGTGAAAAGTCCATCCAAGTCCTGATTTGATTTCTCCTCCTGTTTTTGGCAAAGACTTAATGATAGCCGCACAGTTTTTCAAGCAGCTGTTTATCTCCTCTACACTAATTTCACCCAACCATGTGTTCGTAATTTGGATGTGAGGGATCATGTCAGCAGTCCTACTCAAGCCAAAATAAATCTCACCCCTTGTTTTCCCCTACCCACTGGACTGATTAATCAGCCAGGGAGCAAATGAGACTGTTTGATCAATTTTTACTTTTTATCACCATATGACTCATTAGATGTTCCCAGATAGATACCTTTTTTTTTTTTTGTGCTTTTCTGATCAGCAGTAGGTTGCAGTCTTAAAGGCTAAATTGTCCTCTCATTTGGAACAGATTATTTTTACTATTCTTAACTCTTTATCTATTCTCTAAATGTTGTCAAAAGTCATCACTAATGGAGACAATACAACATCTACTTCCATTGATGCTTTAAGGTGAATATCACTGGCCTAGATATTATCCATATCATATTCTTTAATTTGGTGATCCGTATTTTTATCTGCATTCTTCTCACACATTTTTTAAATTTATATTAAACCCCTAGTCACAGTTGATACAGGGACACCTGACTCCAAACACTTAGACCAACTGGTTACCCTCCCCCTTCTGCAGCAGCACCACATCCACCACAATTAGTAAATCCCGCTGGGTAGCAAGATCCGATTTAAGCTGCCACTGGTCTTGTTGATTCTTCAACAGTCACTCCTGTTCCTCATGAATTTCCCTCTTTCCATTCCTGGTCCCATTAGCTGGATCTTTCCTTGCCTACTGTGCAAGCCTTCCCTGCTATCTGTGCCTCACCACTCCCCACTCCACTAGTTGGATCTTGGGTTTTAACTTTGGATTTTTTGTTAGTTCTCCTTCCAGAACTATCTGAGTAAATTAAATATTTAATGCTTTTCTTTCTCTCCAGCAAGAGACTGCGTTACCTTTTCATAACAAAGGCAAAAAAATAAAGAAACCTCAAAGCTTTTATAAATCGTAAAGACTTTTTTCTTCCTTATAGCAATGCTGGCTTCCTTTCTAATACTCTACCTGCTATAATAATCACTTAAGTTGATGTATAATGAAAGCAGTGACCATAATGGCCTCATATCGCTTATACTTACCATTTTGCGTGTGTCCTAGACACTACAGCACCTCAGAACTGGTAAGATTTAAAATGCTTGCATCCCTCAGTACACTCCATAAAAATCAAAGAAAAGGGATCTTTAGCAAAAAATATCATGAGAAAATAAATTATCTTTGATGTGCAATAGGTTAATAATGACTCATTTATAATTTTTTTTTCCCTGAGAATCACCAAATTCTGTTGAAAAACAAACGTATCTCTGAAGCAAACCTCTGAGGTCAGGTACGACCATATATTACATAACACAAGCACAAGAAGGTTAAGGGACGTGCAATGTCTTCAAGCTAGATAGCTAGGTCAAAAATAGAGCTCAAGAAGCTCCACAGCCAGATCCTGTTTGAGCCACTGGTGCATGACACATCTCCTGCTTTATTATAATTTCCTTGTGCTAATATATTTTTCCTTTAGGCCTTATTTCTTTTTGACATTTGTGTTGGTGCTTAAACAAGGAAATTCTCTAATATGGTCATCTGTATTTTTATCTGCATTCTCACTCATTTTTAAAAATTATATTAAACCTCTAGTCACAGTTGAATGTTTGAGTTTGGCAGGGACCTCTGGATGTCATCTGGTCCAACCTCTCTGCTCAAGCAGGACCTAGAATCAGTTGCCCGGGACCATGAGTCAAGGCAACAGCATTTCTCACCACCCCACTTCTTTCTTTGTGTGCAGACTGTACGGTGTGACACATTCAGCTCTGCTCTACTGGCAGGACTGGTCAAGATCAGAGGAGGATCACACCTCAAATATTCAGTAAGAGCACAGTATGTATTAAGGTAAAGATTGTTCTAGCAAACATCTGTACAGAACATCATTTCTCATCATCTGTTAGGGTTTTTTGAGCAGCTACCCACAAGGTCTATCATCAGTGCTGTTCAGTACCACATAACAGAGGTATGTGGGTATCTCTAAAGCAGAAAACACAACCAGGACGGTGTATTTTAGTCAGTGTAATTTATACAGTCAAATGAGTGAGTCTTGAAGGAAAAGAGCTGATGTAAAAATAAATGGGTTTGCTTCAATGTCCCACTCCATTTGGCATTCACTTCAGTTAAAAGTGTTTATGACTGGCAAAATTAACTGAGGCTAGTGGTGGAGGGAAAATTAAGGAGACGATAGAGGAAATTAGGAAAGTGAATGCTTCTAATGCATTCACACACCACTACCTGGTCTCATGAACTCAAATGAACATTACCTATCATGGTGATTATAAGTTGTTTAAAATAAAAAGTGAAAGATTAATTATGGAAATACTATATATTCTTATATTTTTAGAGAACAATTCGTCCCAGTGTACTGTTTCTTCCATTGAAGAAAGGCAAACTCTGGTAGAATGAAACACAAAGCTGAAAAGCATTCAGCAATACCCAAAAATTAAGGAAGAAAGGAAAGAGACAGTAGGTAACTGAAAGGTAGGTGACTGTACAGAGAATCTACTTAAAGATAATGCAATTTATTTTGTTGGAATTTGGAAAGTTTAAACATCTCATTTACTCCAAAAAGTTTCCAGAGGAATCAGATTTTCATCTCAACTGAAACTCAGCATCCTAAAAACACTTGGCTGAGATGGTTAGTGCTGACCTGAACTAACCCTCTCCAGAAACACTGATACCATGTCCCCAGAGCTCTGTTTTTGCAATGTTTCCCATGAAATTGCTGTTCAGGTCTCTTTCTGTTTGGTTTCTGCAGTCTGATATTCAAAGTTAAAAGGTAGTGGTGCTTCAGAAAAGGACACCTTTACTGTCACTGAAAGCGTATGAGCTGCATTTGGATTTTGATGATTTTGTGAACATACACAGCATGTTTAGATAAAAAAAGATATGCCTGGGAAGCAGAGAGAGGAAGGCTGACTGCATGCTAAGCAGGGATGCGCACAGTGCAAAGCAGGAGGGGTCACAGAATTGAAATAATCGTGAATCCATAATACATGTAGTCACTCCAAAATGCTTCAGAAGAGACCCCTCAGCTGAGTCCTGGAGGCAATGGACACATTGTCCAGCTTGCTACAGCTCAGAAGGTTACGGAAGATTGCACAGAATAAGCCTGGAGTGGAGTCCCCATCCTGCAGGGACAGAACTAGTCAAATCCTTTATTTTCTGGACAGTCACATCCAAATCTCACATTATTTTACTGTCTGATGAAACAGCTTCAGGGTTGAAAAGCTTATTTGTAGTGGCATCCCTGTGAAGACTCGTGACCCATTCACATCCATCTTCCAAAGCCTCTGTGCTTTTATGCATTCACCTATGGCAGATATTGGGCCAGAATCTGTTTTGACTGTCTTTTCATGGTGTAATGAGATACAGATGTAAAGTTCCCATTTAATTTCAATGTCTCCAATCCCTCCCACAAGAAAACACAATTTACAACCAGAGTAAGGATTTTGGTTCAAAGTCAGTCAAATAAGAGAAATAGTTAACACTGACATTTTCCTCCTGCATCACAAAGTAAATTTATGACACAAAAAATTATGGTCACAATGGAGGAGCTCTGAAACTCCCCAGTTTCTTAGCAGCTTACCAGGTGTGCTCCTGTATACTAAATATTCAGTGTTTTCCACAACACAGGTCCCCAGGATCTTTCAAAACAACAAGGACTGCTCAGCTCCTCATATGTTAAGCCCTCAAGCAGTCTGCTGCCAAGGTGGGAGCTGATAAATGAAAATAAATGAACATTGCATCTTCTCTGCACAGTTTCCCCAAAAGCAATCATTCTCTCTATGGCTCCTAATGGAGGATAAGGAAAAGAAGACATATTTCCAACCTTTTGCTTTGAACTGGGGAAAATGTATATAACTTCATTTGCAGAAATGCAAATATTTCCTGGGAGATGGAAATTACAGTATCCACTTGGTTTAATATAAACACATGCAATGATATAAGTAATAACATACTTGTCTACGTGAGCAATTAAAAAAATATACTACGAATGTTTGACTCCCAGCTTTTAATCAAGATTGAGAAGACTTTCATCTGTCGTGAAGAGAAACAAACACTACATATGTCTACAAGAAGTCCCAGGTAACTCTGAAAGGAACACTAATCATAATATTTAGTTAAAAGACACCATAATTATCTACTAGCTAGAAACTTTGTGGTGGCTGATTGCTGAGCCAACCTTTGGCAAAAGGCCTGAAGATCAGCACTTGTTAAGTCATAAAGCATACCCAATACAAGTGGTTCAAATGCTCAAAACTGTTTGGAAGGGCATTTGCCTCCAGATTAATCACATTAAAGAAGAAGATGCCCATTGGGCACATTGAACAGTAACCAGAGAATTACAAACACACTTCTGAAAAATAGAAGGGGTCAGCTTGAAAGGTAGTATAAAACCATGGTCATTGCAATGGGGGGAAGAGACCTTTTACCAGAAACAGCGGCAGTCAAACCTTGGATTGGCACTGGCACAATTTGCCTCCAGAATATCAACCTATGCCTGGACCAGTCAGAGCTGCCTCTCCATTGAGTCCTACTCACTGTTTACCAGCTAATTACATGTCATTATTAAATCAATAAGCTTATTTGGTAGTGATTTAATTTAAACTACATGAATTGAACAGTTTTGTCCTGCAACAAGACCTATTAAATATGAAGTCTAGTCTTCCTGTGCATTCAAGCCCTCTACAATCTCTGTTTTTCAATAGCCACACACTTAGAGGGATTCCCTTAATTCCGTTACTTAACAAGCGCAACACTTGCTGCACTTACCTCTTTTTCAGGTTGGAATATAGAAATTCAGGTGCTAGACCTCAGAAATGCATGCAGGGTTGTGTGTAATTACATCCTCTTCTAGGTGACAGAAATCAAGCAAAATGATGGGTGGTATGGAAAAATGACTCTCCAAAACAAGCAACAAGACATTTTGGTCAATCTGGCCTCTCTTCATCCTTAATACACCTACATTTTAATTCCACACCATTTTAGCCTTTTATTTTCCTGTCTAGAATGTGTTTCACTGTACATTATTATATTACTGGAGAAAATTTGCATTTCACAGATTCACAGTACTCTAAATTGAAAGAGCTTCTTTGGACTAAATGAAGCTGTACTAAAACTTGACATTATGCAATATATCACACCAGCCATTTCCTGTAGCATCAGTAAGTCATTTAGTTTGCTGCGTGCATCTCTACAGGAATCTGCTGAGATACCGCCTTAACTTTCAACAAATTCCTTTCCAGCACAAATAAGGAAAGAAACGGTTTAGTTTAGAGATGACTTTAAGCAATCATGACATTTTGTGCATCAGACATCTGTTACTAAGACATTATCTGATGAGTCAGGAAGATCTGACCACCAACTAAGAAGCAGGCGAGAATCAGGTCATGAGAAAGATTATATCTATTTTTACCTCTACATCTAAGCCTCTGGCATACGAGCCCTAAAGTTCTCTTATTACACTCACAGATCCTCCAAAAATTCAATGCTTTTTTCTGAACTATTTGTCACTTCTAAGTTTCTGTCTCAACTAGTTCTCCTCATGACTTGTGTCTCCATATATTTAAGAAAGAAGGCTGTAGCCACACATTAACCTCCTGCCCTTTCCCACTTCTTAACCGAAAGATTCATACATTTGATGCACAACACTGAGTCTCCTCTATTTCTCAGCCCCACGCACCCAGCACAACTGATCAGCAGGCTAGGCAAACATTCCTGGCACCTAGGCTTTCAGAGCAAGAGGGATGATGCTACCAAGTCCTGCCAATACCAAGCAGCACGTCCTTTTCTTTGAAACAGTATCACCTCCTTCCTGACCCAGTCAGGGGGAATGCCTCATCACTCCATGGCAGTATACGTCTTACGATGTGATCACCATCAAATATATGTAAAGTCCTTACTCAGTTTAGAGCAAAATCTTCCTTGTGCCTAGCAGGTCACCTTGTGACGATAACTACTGCAGTGGTATGACAGATTGTCTTAGAGTACTTATAAATTAAGAACAGCTCCATTTCCATGGGAGAAGAAATTCAGGCATTTCTTTTTTAAAGTAAAATACTTAGGTTTTCATTTAACTTATTTGCTGTAGGCGACTGATACAGAAATCTATTTTTTGTGTTTCCTTTTCTCACACACCCGCTAGAAAAGGATAGAGAATACTGTGAGTCTTTACAGAAATTAAAGTAATGGCAAGTCCTTGCTGAACAGGGAAAATGGGAAAGTGGGATGCAGGAGCTGAATACACAGCAGTGCTGCAGTGTTAACAGCCGCTGAGCTACTTTTAGCAACACAGACTTACTTGGCCTGTTATCTAAAAGTATTCAGTGTAGAGAGTCTGAGATTCTTTAGACATAACAACTTTGAGTGGAAACAAGTATTATTAGAGAACTTTAGTCTGCATCTATTATACTACACAAGTATTACTTAACCTTTCACCCGGCACAGTGCAATTATGTTTAATCATGTATTTTATACTGTATGTATGCCATCTAATGGTAAATGGGAATAATTCCTATTGTTTCACATGGAGCAGTGTTCAGCTACTCCTTGGCAGTAAATTCTATCCTTTTTTCAGCCTTTTTTTGTTTTCCCCTCTCAGTTACAATGTGATCGTAAACTACAGAGAGGTAAAATGTCAGCTTATTCTTTGCAATTTCTGTGGTTTTGTTCCTTGCGTAAGACTTGCTGTGAAAAAAGGTCCGAGTTGAATAGAAGCAATAGTGTGCTGTGCTGCAGAGGGACAAGCTGTGACCTCAGGGACTCTAATCGAGGGAATCCTTCTAGGAATTCTGTTTCAGATTGCACTGGGCATAAGCCAGCACAGGCTGGGAAATTCAGTATTTCAGCACCACCTGAAACCAAAAGACTTCTGAGGAACTAGAAGTTCAGAATCATAATATTCTCTTCTTTTTGCAAGTTACAGCAAGAGAGCTCCATTTGACTTCAATTCTCCTCCAAATTAAGCTGGAGAAGATGAAACATTGAGTTCAAGTTGACTATGTTTTCTACCACCAAAATATTTGTTTGTGTTGTGCTGGTCTTATGGCCTTAAAACTGAAAATTTCTGCTTTTATTATATCAGTTCATCATGCCTTTATAAACGTTTGGAAATTATTTCTGCAAAGCAATCATTTCAGAACATTATATGATTTTATAAAATTATATTAAGAACTCAGTTTTTCCTTTCACTTTCCCTGGTATAAATCCAGAATAATGTTTGTATGGGATATATATGAATCAAGCACCAAAGTTCCAAATGACTGTCATAATAGGTTTATGGATTAAAATATGAAATTAATAACAACTAATCAAATAAATAAAGCTATTATTTTAATGCTTACTAAAGTCAGACTGTGAATGGCCTGCAGACCATAGTCTATTGTTTATTTAACCACAGCAAGAATGTTCCTCAAATAATGCAACAGGGCCTAAATTCATTGTCTCCTGTAGAAGTCTGTCACCTTACACTTTATTTAAAAATATAGCTTCTCATTTACAATGATGAACACTGTAAGTATTCAAACTCTTTGCAATTGTAAAGGCTTGGCCATTATCTTCATTATTCAGCTGTCTGAAAAGTGTAGATTTTTAGCATTTTAGTGTAGTAGTAGCACCTATAAATACTTCAGATTATTTTCACTCTCATTACAGACCACTATAATTGAAGAAATATTTTTAAAATATTTTATCTTTATAATATTTCAACATTTTCATCTTCAACATATTTTTATCTTTTAAGAACAGTTTTCCTCTTTGGTAGCTGTGTTTGTCACTTCATGACATCATCTTTCAAACAAGCTTCCTACAACATAGAAAGGAGACATGATAACTGTCTTCAGCTGTGTAAGCTGATGCTCAAACACAATGAGAACAATAGTTTTCAATACACAGAAGAATAGAACAGAAATAAATTACTTAGATTGCAACAAAGACTTTCTAAAAAACTTCAAACAGCAAAGAGAATGGAGCACTGGAACAGTCTGAGAAGGTGATGGTAGTCTCTACCACAGGAGGACTCCAGGGACATGTTTTTAAAAGTCTTTGAGATCATTCTCTGCTTACAATCCTCCATTCTGTTTTTTTTTTTCTCTAGTTTCATTTCTTCTTATATTTTTGTGAACCAGGCACTATTTAGTATCCTGTACAGAAAAAAGGAAACAAAGGGATGGGTGGATGGATGGACGGACGGACTGATGGGTGGATGGATGGACGGACTGATGGGTGGATGGATGGATGGACGGACGGACGGATGGATGGATGGATGGATGCATACTGATGGATTTCAGACAGTAGACTCTACACTGCAAGATCTTGGTTAACTTTTGTCTCACAAGATTAAGTCATTTGATTTATCGAAGTTTCAAACCCCAGTCTCTGAAGTAAGATGGTAATAATTTATTTTTCCCTGTTCAAGGAAATTTACATGTTTATGTTGATATTTGGCAATCCAAAATTAAGTTGTATCAGCTGGGAATATGTATGTTACTTTACTAACAATGTCATACTGTTAGGCACAACTAAATGCCATAGTAGCTGTCCTTTATTGTTATAATCAGATAATTTACAATTCTCTAACTATGAAGCAAATAATAAGAAGTACAGAATAATTTTAGCCATAAATAGGAAATGTTTGTGTAGAATATTTCAGTAGCAACTTCTGGTAAGAATAAACTTGTTACTCAAACACTGAAGATAATCTGTAGATCTAATTTTTTAGACAAGTTAATTTGTATTTTTTCCATCATTTATGGAAGGCGTGAAAAGACCTCTGACCCAAAGGGAAACAAATCTGAAAGTACTGAACATATTTGCTGTCATTTGAAAACAGAAATATCATTACTGTCAATAAAACTACAGCTGCAGCGAGCGTCTGCCAGAGATATGCTCTCAGCTGAAAAAAGCCAGTTCAGATTGTGAGTTTACAGCTTAGCCTTTCCTGCCAGGGAGACCTGGACTGTTGACATTACCACTGAGTGCTCGCTCTCAACTCTGATTCCTTTAATCTGTTGGATTCTGCAGAAATGAACTTCTGAAAGATTTGGAAAAAAAAAAATAATTCTTTCAACAAACTCTTTCTGTCAACCAGTGTGAAACCTACAACAGAGATTTTTCATGTGGGAGAGAGGTAAGGGTAATGGACTCTCAGTTGACAGTGGGAACATTCAACTACCCTTTCCAAAAATAGTTATTTCTTTAAAAAAAGACAAATAGTTTGCAACCAGCAATCTTTTCCTTCCAATTAAATTTGGTCAACTGTCTTAACTGGCCACAGGCTTTGGGTCAAAATACACTGAAATGGACAGCACAGTAAGAGTTGGTCCATTTACTATTTATCAGGTTTTTACTAATTTCTTTTTTCCTGACAATTTGGATATTTTTGTCTCTCTCTGTCATCAAAAGCTCCATTGACCTTTCAGCAGCTGTTTCTGGAATAAAACCCATTTTTAATTCAATTGTTCTTCTAAGAAGTCAGAGCCATATTCTGATCTCTGACAGCTGTAAATATAGACAAAAGTGATTAGTTTCAGGAAAATAACTTCTATTGTATCAAGTAAAATAATAAAAGTTCATGAACTTTGAAAAACAATATTCATGTAATCTCGATCTATTTAGCTTAAACTCTTCCTTAAGTGTTTCCTTAAGAGAAAGACATTGAAGTTTTGGATACAACATAGAATAGATAATATGTCAGTGCTTTATCATAAACCTTATTTAACTCCATATGCATTTTAGCAAAGGGTTCACACTTGTTTACTATTCTTGAGTTTAACCCTGTTTTACATTATATTCCTAAAACCTTCCTATATTTAAGTTGACTATGCCTGAGTTAGGGCTGTTTCTTTAAAAAAACAGTAACTAAACAAATTGGATCTATAGGAGGAGATAACACACCTGTGGTAAATTGTGCTGTGTTCCAAGAAAGTTGAGCCAACATGAGGCAAAAAGAAAATCATATTTGTATTAAGAGATTTCATTCTTTGTGGAACTCCAGTTAGGGATTTCACGCTGACAGTGAATGAGTGACTCTATGGTCTGAGCCTTAATCCTCTCTTGAAATCTGTCATTATAAGCATCTACATAGGCTTATATCAGAACAGTCATAGCAAACCAAGCATTCAGTTACCCCAGTATTTCATCTTCAAAAAGCACAGAACCATACAATCTTAGAATGGTCAGAAGGGACCTTAAAGACCATCTAGTTCCAACCCCCCTGCCATGGGCAGGGACACCCTCCACTAGACCAGGTTGCTCAGAGCCTCATCCAGCCTGGCCTTGAAAACAGCCAGGGATGGGGCATCCACAGCTTCCCTGGGCAACCTGTGCCAGTGCCTCACCACCCTCTCCATGAAGAATTTCTTCCTGATATCTAATCTAAATCTCCCTGCTTTCAATTTAAACCCATTACCCCTTGTCCTGTCACTACAGGCCCTTGTAAAAAGTCCCCCCCAGCTTCCTTGTAGGCCCCCTTCAGGTACTGGAAGGCTGCAATAAGGTCTCCCCAAAGCCTACTCTTCTCCAGGCTGAACAAGCCCAACTCTCTCAGCCTTTCTTCATAGGAGAGGTTCCAGCCCTCTGAGCATCTTCGTGGCCTCCTCTGGACTCGCTCCACCAGTCCATGTGCTTCTTATGTTGGGGGCCCCAGAGCCGGACGCAGTACTGCAGGTGGGGTCACACGAGAGCAGAGTAGAGGGGGAGAATCCCCTCCCTCGACCTGCTGGCCACACTTCTGATACAGCCCAGGATACGGTTGGCTTTCTGGGCTGCCAGCGCACACTGCTGGCTCGTGTCCAGCTTTTCATCCACCAGTATCCCCAAGTCCTTCTCCTCAGGGCTGCTCTCAATCTATTCTCTACCCATCCTCTACTTGTGCTTGGGATTGCCCTGAAATAATCACCCCTGGATGCCTAAGGAGGAGTATAAACAACAGGTAGGCATTCAATTATATATTTCATGCTAAAGTCTCTCAGCTTCCTGCAATCTGCAGTTTAGGGAGTTCCTGCACCAAATATAACACTCTTCTGTTCAACAACATTTGATGGATTTTTTTTTTTTTCTCCATTAGTTTATGATATTGGTTTTGGAATCCATCTAAACTTTTGGAATCTTCAGTTTGGAGTCACAAGGAGATTCACCATTAAAGGAGGTGCTATTTTTATGGCATGGCTCACAGACTCCAGAGTTAGGGATACAGTCCCCACAGTCCATATAATGCATTTATGGATTTTTTTATAAGGCTCTTTGGCTGGGACTATAAGTTGAGAGGATAGAAATGGTAGAAGGAAAGGAAGAAGAAAAAGCTAGAAAGCTAATTATTCTGGGGAAAAAAGAAAAGGAAGAAAGAAGGTAAAGCCTGATACAGTGCGGTTTAGAAGAAGAAAAGATGCAGGTGGTGTGAGCAGAAGAATAGAACATGCTCACAACTCTAGGGGAAAACAGTAAATTAATACAAAATTATATTCTGCTTCTTGTACTGTGGAGAGAATAATATATACCATGTTTTCATGTCCATAGATATGATGGTTATTTCTGAATTAAGAATAAATGTAAATTTTCACACACACAAACATAAAAATGTCCTTAGTATGAAATGCATAATATATGTCAAATGGCATTCAGACAAAACAGACTTGGAAGACGAATGTGATTTTTTTTACCTCTTGCAGTCTCTTACACTGTTTTTTAACTGGTAATGCATAAATCAACATACTGCACATACACAGTATCAGTATTTGTGGTGTACTTTTTAATGGACACAGCATTGAAACCTACTCTCCTTTTCTGCTGGAGAGTTAAAAAAATAAATGGTCATTGGATAAGACAGTAGAAAAATGAGAATGATCAGAAAAAGAACTAAAGAAAATATCGAGATGCTAGGCCCATGATTTCCACATGAGGAACTTTTACTGGTACCTATTGTCCCTGGACACAGCTGCCAACACTGCAATTTTGTTGGAATACACTTGGCTGCGTTTGTGCCTTTGTCAAGCCAGCACATTTCACAGCTATAAATATGTGGGCACCCCGCATCACTCAGCATTGTTGCCTTTCTTTATTGTATATTTTGCATCCCCACTGCAATGTCAGACTAAATGTCTTTTTTTGGCAGGTATTCCACCACTGGGTTTGCTCAGGGAAATCCAGGATATCTTTCACAGCCTTTTGGGGTGGGGAGGGGAAGAAAGCTAGCTGGGTTTTTTCACTGACCCACGCTTGTCTGAACACAGAGGTAGACTTGCTGGAAGTGTCTAGTCACTGATATACTGATGCAGCAAGTCCAAAGCTATAGCTATAATTGTCAGTTTTTCCAGCATCAAAGATGCCATTGTATCACTGCTATAAGAGAACTGGTACTTTGTCATGAGGAAGAACAACTTAATTCATGTGGTTTAAATGAAATCAGGATGGAAAAGGTTTATTGATTTATTAATAATGTAATTAACCAGCAATCAGAGAACTGTACATTCAGGATAAGTATCAGCAATACAAATGATAAAACCCTGCCTCCTCACGGTGCAGCAGCCCCAGCAGTGCCAGGTCACCCTGGTGCGGGTCCCTGTCGCAACACCCACTCCATCCACTGCCGCAGAGCAGGCAGCCCACATCTTCCTTGTCCACCCTGCTCTCCCCTCCAGGTCTCTCCTCCCCTTACAGGTTGCCCAGAGAAGCTGTGGATGCCCCATCCCTGGAAGTGTTCAAGGCCAGGCTTCATGAGGCTTTGAGCAACCTGGTCTAGTGGAGGGTGTCCCTGCCCATGGCAGGGGGGTTGGAACTCGATGATCTTTAAGGTCTCTTCTGACCCAAACCATTCTGTGATTCTGATTTTTTTATTGCTTCTCAAGCTGACCCTTTCAGTTTTATTGCTAGTTTCCTGCCTATTGTTTAATTCTACTAATGGCCAGCTTAAGCAAATTTTATATTTGTTTAATTCCTTTTGGCATTAATAGTTTTGGGGCAAAGCCCTTTTCAAAACCAGCAGTTTGGGGTGTTCCTCACACAGACGTACCGTGTTTACCCTCTTCTTACCCAGACCATGTTACCAAGAGGAGGCCGCACACTTTTCCACCACACTCCATTGTACCAGCTCAGACTGAGTAGTACAGACTTGCTCTTTCCATGGGCCAAATTTTAAACGAAGTAGTGTAAAGGCATCTTTTTTGCATGCTTCCATAACATGGTTGCTTTCAGAAAAGAAAAAAAAACGTTGACAGAAATGCTGTGCAGTGTATACCAGCACAAGCAAAATCATGACATATATTGATTTACTTTCCCCTGATAAAAATGGATAAAGCTTAACTCTTTTTGAGTAATTTTTGGCAGTAGAGCTTGAGTTTCTATTAGGCCAGTGAACAGATGCAAAGCTTTGGCTTGTGGCTGGACATCAACGTGGGACTCAACGTTTCTAATATTATACCGTTATCTCCCTTGCACAGCATCTGGCAAGCCCAGTCATCTGTGGTGTTAACTAAAGAATGGAAATAAAGTCATGAATTTAGATTCCTTCGGACTGATTTCAATTGAGTGAAACAATGACAGTATATATCAGTTAAAGATTGTCCCACAGTTTCTATTCCTTTTCTTTAAATAATTGTTTCTTTGAGAAACTGGCTACATTTCATCAAACACAGCTTAGGTAGTGTTCAATCCTACCTACTTGTAGGATTGAAATCAGAAAAATAATTCTATTGATCCTGTAAAATTAAATTAGTCATCTGCTAGAAGAATAATTGTTTAAATATCGGAGGGTGTGAGGGAAAGAAAACAAAAAACTGCTACATCGGCAAATTAAATAAGGCAGCAAGAAATAGGAAACTTTTTGGAAAAATCAGGAAAAATTTTATCTTTGTAAGCTTTATGAATTTGTATTTGAAAGTGTTGAACCGTTGTACTGTTTTTCTTACTGTATCAGTAAGCAAAATTTTCCCCAGGAAAAAAAGGAAAGCAAGCTCATTCTGATTGAGATGTGCTTTGAACAGTCATTTGCCTATAAGAAATGTTAGCACAAAGGAAGTACAGATAGATTGCAAACATCAGTTCTAAATAGCACCTCATGCCTCTCAGTTCCTAATATTTCCATGCACCTAAAAATTTAGAAGTCACACATTATCTTAGACAGGAAATTGTAAAGGAAGATTAAGCAGTATGTGGAGAAGCAACTTGGGTCAAGCGTCAAGCAATCACAAAAATGGGAAAGGCTAAAGGGAACAACATTCATGGAAAAAGGCAGAAGGAAGTTAACATCTGAAGACAAATGAGGAATAGAAGAGATTTGAAGATTTAGACTGGATAGGGTTAGGATGGCAAACAGAGAAAGTAGACCAGACAATAAACATAATTTTATTTTAGATGAACTGTAGAAGTATAAAAGGAGGCAAGGCAAAAAGTAGTGCTTGAAAAGCAAAAAGGAGATACTAGAAAAGGAGATGCAGCATCTTCACATTCTGGATCTGGATAGAAGTTTAAATACAGAAAAATTTCTGCATGAGAGGATAGCTGCAGCTTCAGAGAAAAGGATCCAGGTCACTCTCACTGAGGGTCATGAGCTTTGGTAGACATCTGGATGTGTGAAATCTTTATAGAGAGTGGAGAGATTAAATAGGTAACATAGACACAGCAGTAAGAAAAAGTTACTCTAGATTTGGTTAAACATCACCAAGAATGAGGAAGACAGATGTGTTGTGTGAGAAATCTGAGTATCTATTGCGGATTTAAAGAAAAAGGGACAGGGCCATGTTGGGTTAAAGCATTGCAACATGTAATAGAGGATGCTTAAGTAACTCTGGGGATGTAGCCATCATACCCTAGTCCCTTTGACAACAGACTTCTCTGGGGATCACATCAGTACCATCACTGAGAAAAATACTTAACTGAGATCATTACAAATGGCTACAAACCATTTGCTTGATACAAACCTAATTGTAATCATCAATGTCCAGTGAAACAGAATGAACTAATACCCGCAGGAATTTTACTGCTCCCGTCTCAGTGAATGAAACCAGCCTGCTCTTGAGATAAGACCACTTTTAAAACTGAACTATTCTGTCAGAACTGAAGTATTCTGTCAGAACTGAAGTATTGTGTCAGATGCCGATTTCTTGCAGACAAGGTGAGAACTACTTTGTCGCTTTCCCCCTTTTTCCGGATTCCCGCAACATAGCAGCCCATTGTAGCAATGATACTGCATAGAAAATGAGCTTCCTGGCTGAACAGAGTTTAACATTGCCTGGAAGTGTCCTACAGGCGAGACTCCAGTGTTGTGCTCAGAGAGATTCCCAGTCCTTTGATTTGTGTCTGCTATTACGCAGTGGCATGGCCGAGGGCACTGGGGTGCCTGCCTTCTTTTACTCATGAAAGGACTGCTGAATAGAGAGAGTGAAAGGGGGAAAGCACAGCAGCTGCTGTGGGAGGGAAACATGACCCCTCTAAAGTGGTGTTGAGTCCCTTGAGTGGGACTGACAGCCCGATCGTGCAAAGGGAAGAAAGTGGCATAGGGGAAGTGTTGGTATCGCCGCACGGAGATGTGATCTTCCCTTCACTTGCCACACGGGAAAAGCAGAAAAAAAGGTTTCATCAGCTGCTTTAGCCAAGTGCATTCGAGTGTGGTTTCATCTGCGAGGTGCGTGTGTGTAAAAGACAACAGGAAGAAGCACTTAGTTTGATTGCACTCTAGCCATTTGCTGATAATGTAGTTGAAAGCAATTGTGTCTGATAATTTATGTTTTTAAAAGCCTGATTTGCCATAACAGCTTTGAAAACACTGAATAAGATTAAAAAAAAAAAGGTGGGGATTGGAAAATTAAATCTGTAAATGGAATTTAGAATTGGTAACCTATCATGCAGTGGGATGAAATTATACACAAATTGCTTTATATGCTAAAATTGCATATGAAAACAAAGGCTTTGTTTCTCATTACACAGCTATGTAATAGTCCCAAAAAAGGGATGCCTTTTCACAAAAAATAAATAAGTGATATCTTGGATGTTAGCTTGACAAGGCATCTGAATATAATGAAGTTATATTCTCCTTGACTGCACCGTACCAAAGTCACGGTTCAGACAGTTCACAGCAATGGGATAGATAACAGCTTTCTTAGGGACAGGGTCAAGTTAATATATCAGCTCTCACTGTACAGGACTAAAGGAAAAGCTTCTTGAGAAGGGAGAAGCACAGAGAACAAAACCTCCCATGAATGGGAATGAATAACAGGACTTGGCTTTCTCGCTACCAGCAACGTTAGGGATGCATAATTCTCCTAGAAACGCCACCTTCTCAGCTGTTGTCAGAACAGATTTTCCAATAAATATATGCAAAGACATTCATTTGTCCAGCCCACTGTCTTTACAAGTGTGGGGTCATGGATGGAGATTGGCAGAACGATTCTTACCTGTGCAAGTCTGCACATTTCTTATGAAAAACTGCACTCATAAACGGAGTTCCCAGGTGGAAATAGTCTACACAACCACTGGTCCCAGGGCTACAGATTTCTAGTTAGGATTTGTGCTTGAAACAGGCAACTCAAAGCCCATTCATTTTTCTTGGAAAAGGTATCTAACTGATGACATTGGATCCACTTTTAAGGTGAAAACAATGTCTTTCACTCAGCCTCCTCTCTGTATTCAGAAAACATAACATATTTAAGGTCTCTATCGTATTACAGTTTAGGTTATAAAAGATTAAAATATATAAAACCTTATGTTTGCAAATTAGTACAGTTTGAATCCTTTCAAAATCTTAAAATTTTAGTTTTAAGTAGTAGGTTACCACATTGAAAAGCTTCAAGGCATAAGCTGCATACAGCTGCAGAAGAAAAGTCAATTATAAAGCAAATAATATAGAGAATGGAAAATAAAAAGAAAGCAAATAATTTCTCTCCTGATAAGTGCTTGTGGATGTTGTAATGAGCAGCTTTTTCTATTAAAATAAGTAAATTTTTAATTCTAAAAGGGCCTTGTAGTTATAGGATGCTTATACAAAGTCGTGTATTTATATTTTGTAGTTTTTTACAAAACTACAAATGAGTTAATATTAAGTAATTTAAAATGTGTTTTTAAATTTCAAAATTAAAGCATGAAAGCACTGAGAAAATCAAAGACCATAATGACCAGACTTTCCCACAATCAGCACTTCAGGAACAATTAATTCAGATTACGAAGGAACATCAAAGAGCAGTCTCCTTAAACATAATTTTGAAACATTTTTTAAAGGGTGTTCCCAAGCTTTCCCTGTGAGGAAAAGCCTGAGAGGCGATTGTATGTCACACAGGTGCTTCTGCCTCAGATGTCACAGGCAGGACCATTTCCTATGCTACATAAGATGCAATTCTCCAATTCCACCGTTAATGCCACTTTTTTCTTGTGCATTCTCCTTGACTTGGTCCGATGACAAGATGAATACAGACATTTCTCTTACTCTTCCAGATGCTTCCGTGCATCAGGGACATGCATCTCTGTGTGGTAACACCGCAGCCTGGCTACAGTTCAGAGATGTTTCAGGATAAACTCAGCAATTTAGGCCCAATAGCTTAACCAGGGTTAAAATGAATAATTTATATGCCTAAGCAGTGTTATGAACACGTCTTCAGTGACACCAGAGGTGATTTCAGTGGTAAAGGATTTCATTTTATCCCAGTATGTGAACAAGGGAAGACTGAGGACCTTCAAGGACTGTCTATGCTCTCAGCTACATTCAACATCAAGAAATCAGACAATAGCTCACCTGTCAAGGTGGAGATTTATTTAATGGATCATCAGTGAGATCTGGGTAAACATCCCAGTTATCCAAACTCTCACCCCAACAGACACATCTCCCAAGCTCAGATGAACAGTCCATCCTTGGGTGATTAGAGTTCAGAAAATTTCTTCTTGCATTCAGGCTCCTTATTTTTGTGCTTCAGATAAAGCTTGGCATCTTAATTTTTTTAATTATAGCACTTATCTAATAGCTGGACATAAATAACAATCAGCTGCCCTGTTTAATTTTGTTAACTATGAGATTTAAACACAGCCTGTAATAATTTAGCAACAAAATCCAGGAAGCACAAGGGGGAAAAAAAGGAAACAAATTTAATACCATTCCGTCCTTATGAGTTAATGGATGAAAGTGAAATTATAACACCTCTTCACTTCACATGGGTGTAGTATCTCTGCAGGATTTTTTGGCTTCAGAGGTTCAGTGATCAGACAGAAAGTCACACCAGTGAGAGTGAGGCCAGGGCTACATTGTCAATGTACAAAACCTGAAATTACATCCTAACTTCCCCGTTTACTGGGGAGGATGTCCAAGTTTGCAGAGGATATTGAGTGACTAGGAATAGCATATATCTGAGACAAATACCCTGCTCCATTATTATGACTACACATTTTTTGACACTCTTGCAGCAGATGGTGTATAGTGACAACTATTTACTGTTCTGACCAATGCTGCCTTTTTCTTGCCTTCTGTTCCTTCACTGGCACGTCTTTTCCACCTGTTGCCTTTTTGCCCGTGCTTGGGACTTGTCTGCAGGAGCGTTCCTGTGCAGTACGGAGTGTATTCAGCAGGTGTTAACATTATGTGCTGAGTGTAAATCTGCATTCCATAGTACAGGCGACTTCATGTGTGTTTAGGAAAATCAAGGTAGATTATTCCTAGCCTCCCTTAGTTACTTTCGTAATGAATTTGGATGCCCATAGGAGAAGGTAGTAGAGAAAAGTTACTGCTGATCAGGTTTGCCCTCTCTGTAGCTGATATTTTTTTCTCTCCAGACAGACACAGCAATTAAAGCGGACATTTCTTGGAGGTACGTTTGCACAGTGATGACAACAGTGATAGGGTGGCAAAAGGGCTGTTTCATAACTGGGATCCTTCATCTCATTTAAAAATAAAGATAGATTTGCTATGGATAATTTATAAAGAACAAATTTATTGATGTGTCGAGAGACAGCACAGGTCCTACACCACTGGCCATATTTTATCCTGCAGAAGTACTGGGTATTGTTATATAATATATAAAGCTTTAGTAACTTTTTCATCACTCAGGCAGCATATATGTTTGTGTATCTATCTAGACGGGAGTCAGGCCATTGCCCATATTAACGGCATTTCATCAAGCTTCACAGTGTGTTGAGAGAAAATGCATCTCCTGCAGGTCATCACTAATACCACTGCAGTGAAAAGTATGTAATCACGTGTTGCTGTCAATAGTGTAATAGCAGAGGTGTTCACCCTGTAGATGATCTATTATATTTTTATGGGGCTGTCTGGGATATTTCTAGGACTGCACATATTCCAGGTTGCTAAATTACATGAAGCTGCTGTGAGTGAAACATCTTATGTTTGAAAAGAATCAAACAAAAATGTTAAAAAAAAATCAACTTTGATTAGTACAGACAGCAGCAGCAAATACAAACGACATCACTAATCTTTAAATTAAAAAAAAATTACTACATTTAAATATAAATAAAACTTACATTATCATTTTACAAGTAGGAAGCTGAATTATTCATACCATTTTGTATCTGAAAATATTTTTAAACATATGGAGGAAAATATAAACAAGAGATAATACTGAAAAGATTTATCCTACTAAAAACTAGTGCATGGAATTTTTGTGCATACACTGTGAAGTTTTCTCTGCTTGGCACATATGTGTATGTTGTAGACATTAATCACTGCACAGTATGTTTCAAGATATGCATTATCCATACAAAAATCCCCAACACAGTTCTTTAATAAACAGACATGATTTCTGCTAACACAATACAAAAAAGAATATATATATAGGCCAAGGCACAGCAATTTCATCATGAATGATGTCACCTGAATAAAGTTGGCAAACATGTTGTATCCTAATATTTTAAGGCAACAGTTGTGCTCATGTTTGAATGTCCTTTACTCAATCTAATATAAGATGAATTGAGCCCCACATGCTTTCAAAGCAACAAAAGTGAACACTTTTCTTCATATAAATGAATTTATCCAATTTTCAAAGGGAAAAGCCAGGATATATCAGGCTATGTTATTTAAAATGCAGGCTAAATATGAGTTTATTATGCTATAAAATGAAATTAAGCAGGTCTGGCATGACACAAATCATAACTGAGTATAACACAGACATCTAACAATAACCTTTGCCTAAAGCTCCTCATTTTGTCTCTCTTGCTCCATGGTAGAGTTGTCATTAGTAAAGATGCTGTAACTGTCAGTACACCAAAGGTAGTCCCAGAAAACTTCTTCTCAGAGTAAATATCAGAATGTTCTTCTCTTCAAACTAAATAAAAATGCAGACACTCTAGAATCAGATTACAGGTTTAATATGCTCTTTTTTATTTATCCTGCTCAAGGGAAGATTAACTTCAATGCACCCTAATCACAACTTTAGATGGTTTTAAAATGAATGGAGAATGATAAAAGATAATTATTGTAAGGTGAGAAGCAGTTGTCAGCCAAAAGCTGAAAAAATAAAGGAAGATATTGGGGGCTGTTTGTATAACAGAAATCCAGAAGGAAGGCTTTTACTGACCCCTTTTTTGGGTTTGACTGAAATTACCAGAAGAATTGCCATATAAAGCAGCAAATGTACACTTGCCTCAGAAGCTTGGGCAGCACCATCAGAGCAGTAAGTCTGGCAGACCCCCAGGAATCTCAGAATAATGTACATTGTTCATGTACACATGAACATTGGATACTCAAGGAGTCCAAGGTCCCAGGCATACTGCGAACACACCACACAGGTGGTCTGTACAGTAAGACCAGTATGCCCTCTGTGTGTTGAACTTAGTACAAATGAACCAAATGGTGCCTCTAAATGTGTCTCCAGATAATATCAGAAAGAAATTAGGGAACCTATATTGAAACAACGGCAATATGCTGCCTACTTTTCCAGAGTTACATTTTATTGGAAGACAGCATCTTCACTGGAGGCACACCACCTCACCCATTCATCCATTTCATGAAAAGCTGGGGGAGAAAAATGGAAATAATGGTATGGAGGAAGGGACAGAATGATGAACAGGGACATAGGTTAGTCCTAGGTTAGCAGAAGTCCGTGCTAGACACATGGGTCATGTTGCCTTTATCAGTTACCCAAGGACCAAAGTGCAGAATCCTGTGGATTTCAGTAATAAAAAGAAAGTAGAAATCTGGACTTCTCCCAGAGCTCCTGAATCTGAGTATGCACCTATGGGGTATTTAATACCATAATTAATTAATTAATTAACTGATTCATTGAATAAATCAGTATACCTTTACGTATTTCAAGGACTATTTGATGATGATGGAGATATAGCTCAAAATTTTCAGGATTCAGATAAATTAGAAGAGGATGAATGGTTAGATGGCACAGCAAGCATATTCTAAGCTTTTCTTAAATAGCTGAAGCAAAAATTTGCAGTGCAATTACTGAGTCTACCTCTCAGCGGTTATAAACCAGCACAGTCATTTTCAGTTCTATGGACTTGCATTGATTTATGCCAATGAAAGGGTTGCCACTGCTGTAAATTAAGAGTCCCCCTGAATTCTGCGGACTTACATTTTTTATGCCAACCAGTTAACACATTATGCAGAGCTGGTTGTTTACAGCCAGTCTGTGTTGCAAGTATCAATCAACTTAATGTATCTCAAAGCTAGATTTCTAATCAAAGATAATCATCTAAGCCTCCAGGTAGTCAATGCCAAGAAACAGTCTTTTGGGGGGGGAGATAGTCAAAGTCAAGAAACAGGGGGGGGGGCACAGTTCTCCTCTCCTAATGTGGATTTATTTGATCTATTTCAGATGTCTACTTTAAGAGAGATGAATCTTGCCTTAAAACTGTCAGTCTCTCTCTGTGGACATTTACAGGCATCTGCACAGATTAATTCCATCTCTAGTCTTAAAATAAGGTGACTCAACATTTGAAGGGGTCTGTAGCTTTTACTGTGAGGGTAGCCTAGGATACGAATCAGATGAGTAATTTTTAGACATCTAAATTTGGGATAGATGAAACCTTGCCACAATTCCAGAAGCTATCAAAACATCAAGGGGAGCCAGGAGTTCATCAGTTCATTAAATAATTGTTACTGCTTTCAAACCTACATGCCACCCAAGGGGATACCAGACTCCTTAATAATATGGGAAAAGTGCTAAAAGCTTTACCTTTAGGTAGTATTGAACGATGAAAATGCAGTGCCCAGAAGTTCAAATATACAAAAACATATGGAACACCAAATGGATGTCCTGAGGGAGATGTACCATTTCCTCTCTTCTCCTCAACACTCGCCATCAATTTAAAACAGATTAAAAATCTTCAGTACTTGTTCATACTTACAAGTGGCAGAGATTCTGATCCAACCCCTTCAACCACTCTGTTCTCCTTACCTTCTGCTACATTGAACATACCAGAAGTTAATGTAGACAGTGATTGAACAAACTGACCTGAAAACTAAGCCTAAAAGATACAATTTATTCCTCCAATGTGTTCTGATATTAAAAAATACATCATTATAAAGTAACAAAGCTATAGCTCTATAAATGATGAATGAAATGATACTGTATATCTGGATACTTTTAGCTAAATAATACGTTTGAGAGTGAAAAAAAAAAAAAAAACAAACCAAACCAAACAAACCCCAGAAAAGAAAACACTGACCCTAATGTAACAGCTATTTAATGTTTGAGTACACATGCCTCCCATATTTATACCACAAGACCCAACGTGTTAGGGTTAACACTGTCTCCCATTGCTAGTAATCATCATCATTAGGAATGCAGCATTGAGTACTTTATGAACAACTATCAATTGCTGCTTTCTGTGAAAGGCTCCAATAGTTTTATATTAAAGAAACATTTTTATGTTTACCCTAATTATTTATGGGATTCTCTCCAGCTACTGAATTAGGAGAAAAAGAGATTTAAATGATCCATGTCAGAA
Organism: Rhynochetos jubatus; assembly: GCA_027574665.1. Taxonomy (NCBI): domain Eukaryota; kingdom Metazoa; phylum Chordata; class Aves; order Eurypygiformes; family Rhynochetidae; genus Rhynochetos; species Rhynochetos jubatus. The sequence continues at coordinate 20,903,281 of CM050652.1, forward strand.
CAAAGAATGGGTATTTTATGAGTTTACTGCTCAGATTATTACTTTGCACTGGCATTTGCCTTACCACCTTGACACACTGAAGTAATTTAGTAGATTCTATTCCATCACTTCTTTAATTACAATGCTTCACTGAGCTGTCACTTGTGCACTTGCTCAGAATATTCTGCTAAGGAATTGTTCTGTCCACTGCCATCAAGCCATAACTTGAGGACTTAATAACAGAGATACATGTAGCCAAAAGCTAGTTGCATGGAGAGAATGACAACGAGCACAACACAAAAAAAAAACCAACACTGCAGTCAGACACAAAAGTTGTGTCAGACTCCAAATCAATCCATCAAAATTCTCCTAAACGGCTATGTTAGGTCTCAGTGCTGCAAAGATCCAGGTAGCCTCTTTCTCCAGTGCAGCTTTACAGAGGTGCATATAAGAATTGACTTGTCTAATCTCAGACCCTCCTATTTTCTCCATAAAGATATAACTTGTCTATCACACTCCAGAATCCATTTCCTGGTATCCCAGTATCATTTCATGTCAATAAAATCTTCCTTAGGAGAACTAAAAGTAACTCTATAAATGTTAATGAATAGCTTGTTATTAGCCCTAAAAGGAGGTTTATTTGTCCCAGGTTTACAGACAGAAAGGCAGAGGTTGTTCAGCACCTTGTTCGACATTACACAGTCCAACTGTGGCACCCGCTCTGACTCAGATTTATACAAAAAATATCACTACTTCCTAGCATCCATGGTAATGCTAAGAAGAAGAGCAGGAATGTCTGACCCCCTCGCTTTGGTCCTTTATGTGCAGAAACAAAATCCTGCTTTCTCTCAAAACCAAATGCTTCAATTTATTCAGTATAAAGATCTGTAACCATAAAGTTTCCTGAGGCTATTTGGATAACAGTTCATCTCAGTTTGGAAACAGTTCAGGGAATTTGGCAGGTTATTAAAAAGAAAATCTCTAAAATATCTGACTGTAGGGGGAAAAAAAAATCCTTCTCTCATGAACAGTTGCATCTACATAATTAAGTTTCAGGGGGATGTTGTTTTCTGCTTCCTTTACCAGAGTTAGCAGCAGAGAGGAAGTTTAAGGCTTGTGAAGTAGGACAGAGGCTCCTCTTTTACCCTGGAAAACGTGCTGAGAACACACATCACTTAGCTGAACACAATTAAACTTAGTTAAATACAGATAAACTGATTTATATTAGGGTATAGCACAGCGATTATCTGCCAAGAAATCCTTGAAACAGGGATACAAGCTATCCCATGAGAAAGAGTTTTTCAGCCAGAGGGCTGAAGCTTCATTTGCTGGCACAAGGACGTGGGCATTGCACTGTGTAGCAGCTCCTGTTCCAGGGTAACTGGAAACCCAATTGAAACAGCTTGAGGGTTTTATCACTTTGTGTGTCAAGCCCTGTAATTTAACAGTAGCAATTACACAGTTTCCCACTCCAGACCAATTTGCTTCGCTCATATGTATATCAATATCAGGTTCAGTTAACATTTTTTCCTGCACATAAACATAAGTGTATTTTAAATTACTTTTTTTTCCTCAAAAATAGATCCAAACAGATCTCAACCCCTCAGCTGGTTTATTTTCCTCAATACACATTACTGTAATGATAATGTTCATTTTCCTCTGCTTAGCAAAATGCAGTTTATTTAAAGAAATTAAAGCAGAGATGAAAGAACCTGCATAAAACCATAGGAATTAGCAGTATTTGCCACAGAGATTTCTATTCATTTTTTTCTTTCCAGCTGGCACCAACTTTTTAGCCACTCACATGTTCTATGGTAAGTACTTTTAAGATTTCCTGTACTAATTAGGAATCCAAACCATGTGTAGATAAAAACAGACACAAAACATCCACTTTTTCCCACATGATATTCAAGAAAAGTTAAGGAAATTGCATATCAGAAAAACATCATTCCTACAAGAGTGAATTCCTCAACTATGATGAAAAATTACTATCTCTGAGGTTCAAGAAGCAATAGTTAACCAAAATCCTAGTATACTTCAGTATTAATCAGCCCTGTCAAGTTTTCAGCAGGACACTACAATATCTACTTTTGTTGCCTCTGAAAGTACAGTTATAAATATATTTCCTCTGCTGACACTGAAGCTTTAAGTAACTCATTCCTGCATCATCATCACCCTCTCCAGTGCCCTGGGAAAATTTTTTCTGCTTCCAGAAGATGAAAAATATCAGTGAACGACCCTTGGACAAAAATAGTTCTGCAACTATTTTTGCCTCAGCCACTTCCTTGATCAGTTCATCGCACAGTGCCACAAAAGTTATACCAACACACATGGTGCTGATGAGCGTCCGAGAAAGGGAAGGCGCATGCGCTGGCACTGGTACGACTGGGTTTGTAAGTGTAGCAATACTGAGAGCGGGATATCAGTGCCACCAGCGCTGGTTCAGCAAGGCTGCTCTCGCCCATCCCTAAGGGATCTGCTAACATGCTGAGAGGTAAGTTAGGGCTCCAGCCAAATGGTGAAATCTAAGTCCTACCATCTGTACAAAGACAACTGTCTTTGGTTTTTGAAGGTGAAGTCAGAAAAAATAAGCATGCATCTTTCAGTACCCTTTTGTATCTTCAAAGTGTCTTTTATCTTAATTTAAAGGTAATTGATAATTACTGAAGAAAAACCAGAAGTAGACACGATTGTTTTAAAATGTTTTACTTATAATCAACATGTGACTAAAAAATACCAATATAGAAATTCAAGTCAGTATTGTTTCCCATTTTAGTTAGCTTGAAAAAATTCTAAATTAAAGTTTGATGCATTTAACATGTTCATAAACATTTCTAAAATGGATCTATTTAGATAGATTTCCTAGTTTATTTTAATAAATGGTTACAGCTAAATGCAACCGATTTATGAAGGCAATAACCTAAAAATAAGAGAAATATTGCAATATTTCTACATTTTGATCACCAAATTAGACACACAAATCATGTGCATCTAAAAACACTGCAAAGCATATTTGAAGATTCCTGTGGCAATATCACTGCAAACGCATATAAAGTCTGGAAGAATTCCAGTAGTGCACTGAAATATAAGGCAATATTGCATAGCTTTTTAAATTAAAGCAATGGTGTCATTAATACAAAGTTCCTACAGAGTATGTCTTTACACAGATAATAGGAATATCAGGGAAAGCCTAGAACTGTTATCTTGCTTTTCAGTGTATTCTAAAAAAAATCAAATATATTAAGTAAGGCCATACACTTCATGTAGTCAATTCTCAGTGGTATTTCAGGAAAGATTTATCGAACCAGTACATTGTTTCCTCACAGATACCACTGAGACGTGTTCATGGAATTCTAAGATGTTTACAGTAAATTAGAAGCTAATTAGTTGAACTCAAATGCCAGCACCTGCTCCTGCATTATTTAAAAGAAAGAAAAAAAAAGAAAGAAACAAAAAACCAAAAGCATTCGGGGTTTCACAAATGGAGATAATACTTCAGGGCCTGGATTTCTCCAGACCTATTTAATCATTTGTAAAGGTTGTCAGAATTATTGGGTTATGAAACTGAATCAGTGCATCTTAGATATTTTTCCTTCCTGCAGCTTTATAGTCATTATTGTATTAAGATTCTGGCAAACAAGGCCAACAATATTTATGGTTCCTGCCATAACATTAAAAATGCATATCCCATTCAGATTTTATGAATCTTGAATTGCAGCAGGAAATGAGCAGTTTAGATGATAATTGACTTGTAAGGATTAGAACAGTTCAGGTTTCGCCCTGTGCAAAGAGAAGGTTCATCTGAGGTCTTACAGATAGATGATAATTCCTCCAAAACGTCACATCTGTCTCTGCAAAAAGGTGCTTTTGTTCTGGTAACTCTATAGTGTGGCAATATCAGTTATTAGTAAACCAGATAGAGCAAGCACAGCTAGCCAAACTGTGACGAGAAAATGAGGGTGAAATCGAAATCAAAGTTAGATGCACGTGTTATGTTATATAATGCATAACAAAATAACCTGCCAATCCTAATGAGCTTGTAATTTAATCAGGAAAGTATAGCACACAAGCAATCTGGATGGGAAAGTGTACCATCAATGAGGGGATCAAAGTAATAGAAATGCTCTGAGAAGGAGTTGGGTTTCATGTCAAGAACAGGAGAAAGTTTCAAAGAAGATTTACATTACTGGAGAAGATCCTCCAAGAAAGTTATGGCAACAGGTGTGAGGAACCGAAGGAGGAGAGTCATGGGGAGAAGATGTGGTTTAGTAGGAACTGCTCTAATTTAATATAGTAAATTAAGAGCAAAATTGCAAGAGGCAGAGTCACAGAGACTGGGAAAGACCTATATGAAAGGGTGTGAGGAGAGGCAAGAAGACAGAGGTGGTTAAAATGAAGGCAGTCAACATGCTCTCTGTTATTACAACCAGACTACCATTTCCCAGTATAAGTTCCACTGCTCAATATTCTATTTTCCTGATATTCTCTCTAATCCCAGAAGAAAGCCTGAGCTCTCACAGACATATTTTTCCTTCCTGCAGCTTTAGAGTCATTATGGTATTAAGATTCTGGAAAACAAGGCCAACAATCTTTGTTTCCACCCACTCCTCGCAGGACCTGTGCTCTAGACACTTCACTGGCTTTGTTGTCCTTCTCTGGACACACTCCAGCACCTCAATGTCTTTCTTGTAGTGAAGGGTCAAAACTGAACACAGGATTTGAGGTGCGGCCTCACCAGTGCCCAACATAGCGGGACAATTACCTCCCTAATCCTGTTGACTACATGGATCCTGATGAAGGCCAGGATGCCACTGGCCGCCTTGGCCACCTGGGCACACTGTCAGCTCATATTCATTTGGCTGTCGAACAACATCCCCAAGTCCTTTTCCACTGGGTAGGTTTCCAGTCACTCATACCCTAGCCTGTAGCGCTGCATGGGGTTGTTGTGACTCAAGTGCAGGACTTGGCCTTGTCAAACCTCATACAATTGGCCTTGGCCAATCGATCCAACCTGTCCAGATCCCTCCCCCTTCCTACCCTTAGGCAGATCAACACTCCCACCCAGCTTAGTGTCATCTGTAAACTTACTCAGGGTACACTCGATCCCCTCATCCAGATCAGTGATAAGCTGTTCATAAGCTATTTTGGTTATAGCCATATTTCATTATTCCAATTCAATGAATAATTACCAAAGTTTAATCAGCCTTTCTTGCCATCAGTGTGCAAGAAGCAAAAATTTCTCCTTTTATTTAATTTATATTCTACCTCAGTATAAAAGCACAGGAACCAACCAAATACCCAAAATGGCGCTTGCTATCTAAAACAAAAGCTCAGAAAGCATCCTCAATAATAATGGATTCCCTCAGTAATAATGGATTTCATAAATTTCCCAAGATCCCTGTTAACAGATTACCTATTTTAGTTTTCCAGCATAGCTCTTTGATCTTTTTTTTTCTGCCCTTTTCTATACTTTTCTCTCAGTTTACCCACATAGTCTCTTAAATTTTGTAGCCACCCTGATTGTTTAAACTGACCTTCAATTAACTCACCAGAACTAATCTGTAATGGTGATATGCTTAGAAGTCTTTCTATGCCTTGCTGACTATGAATTATGCTGTGACTTTGCTTTAGAATTTGGCTTTTAAATCAGACACAAGAATATTACCTTTTTCAGAGTAATTATTCTTCTAATAAAAATGGATTTGCAAAGTTCTTAAGAAAAATTACATTATTCTAATATTCCATTAGAACATGTATAAAAACATGTTCATTAGTTTAACTGAACTGAACTTCAATGCATTATTAAACTGGTTATGGTACCGTGACATCTCTTGGTATTCACACACATCGGGTCTTCATTCTCTCCCACCAGTCAGCCTAATGAAAATACACATCGCGTAGTGTTGTACTGTGTTCTCCCTGCACACACTGCGTGGTGTTTCATGGAAGCACCACAGGAGATGGAGACTGTAGATCCAGCTCACAGGAGGCCTGAACTATTCCCACAGCACTACAGTTTAATGTCAAACAGAATGATTCCATAAAACATTATAAATATTTCCACATGGGTAGGAGTAGGGGCAGGGTGGGGGGAGGGTGGAAATTCTCCCTTTCTCAAAGTGCAGGAACTCCAGATTTCACTCATCACATATCCCATGAGTTTCATATACAAAGACTAATATATGGACACCTGTGACACTTCCTTAGTGTGTACAACTCTATATATTATGTAGCGAATTTGAGGGAGCTGGGATACTCATGGATTATGTATGTATGAATGTGCTGGTGGTTTTTGAAGAATTTTATTTTTAAAAAAATAAATAAAGGGAAATACTCTGCAAAGAAGCACCAGGCATAGGGCAGTAACGAGGACCCCTGTGAAAAAAAACTTAAAGAGAAATACATGTTGTTATAGAACAATGACAAGAGACTTGAAACTGCAAGTGGAGACATGGGCTCTTGTTTTTCCCATTTTCATTAAAAATGAAATCTCTGGGAAAACAAAATGAGGATATGAAGTAGACTCAGTCTTATCATATCATTCAAAGCCATGGAACTAAACCAAGTTCAAACTGGAACTAAACCAAGTTCCAAGCACTGCTTTGAAGACTTTGTTGAACACTCCCATTCTCCCAGAATATTCTGGCCTGCCGTTCAGTTGAGTGGATCGAGGAAGTGATGACATTTTTTCAGACGTATCTCTTCAGCTCTGAGCCTGTCTGCATCTCTTGGGATCTCCTCTCCCTAATCTCTGTTGCTTACCACATGCCTGGACAAAATCTCCAGCAAAAGCTAACACCTTTGCACTATTTTTGCTGTTCATTACAGTTCTGCAAACATTAGCAAAGAGATCAGAGCTATTTGGAGGTATTTAAAGTGAGTTTTTACTGCTTCTAACAAGAGGGATCTTTGTTTCCTATTCTCCTATAGTGGACAACCGTGCCTAGCTGCTAAGACAAAACCAAGCCCTCTCCTTACTCCGGTAGCCCCCAGCAATCTCATGGGGTCTAGCCTCACTGCCTGAATATGAGTGCATACCTGCATGCCTTCCTCTGTGCATGTGTTTTATATTCATGTCCCCTCCACTAGATTCCCCAGGAATGGGGACAGGCATTTCCCAGTGGAGGGGACAGGCAGAAAGGCCTAAGAAGTTTTTAATCCTGTTTCCCACATCTGTGGAGCTATTCTTACCCCAAATGCAATATTATACTATGCTTTCCTTCCAGCTGCCGCAACACTGTATGGTAACATCAGGGAGCTTCAAGAAGTCTGTGATTCTCCATTGGTGAGAAACATTGCCCATTTCCCAGTGGGGATGAGGAACTGCTCCTTGGCTGAAGCCTGAGCAGCATGACTGACCATACCACATGGCACCTTTTGAAATCAAAATACTGTAATTTCCATCATGAAACCAGATCTGGATTGAAAGGCTGGTTCAAAAAGTATCATTATGAGCTTGAATCCTAATGAAAACAGCATCAGTTTCAAAGGCACCTGAACCAGACTGAAAAAAAAATTGTTTTGGCTCTATTTCCCAAAACAGGGATAACTCGATTATTAATTTATTTCCCCAACTGGAACAACCACAAATAATTCAGGTTTTTGGCTAATCACTTGTTGAGTAAATAGGAAAGCCCCATCATGCTTCATCATCAGATGATAAATAATATAACAAGTTTCCCTATCTAGCCATGTCTAAGGAATTTGGGAATAGAGAGTAAACCCTTTAAAACCACACTTTCAATACTTGAGCAAGCCGTTACTATGAATACATTTTATTTATTACTACTTATGACTATGTTATTCTTGTTGCACATTAAGTAACATGTAGAAAATTTGCATGACAATATCAAAGCACTCTCTTCCAAAATCACACTGCTACGATTTTAATGTGAGTGGATTACATGTTCCTTGTCTAAGTATTGCTGGGTATTTCTTTTTTTTGAACATATATGCTTCTTTCCAACTGAAGCCAATGCATTAGTCAGGCTATCACCACCATCAACAAATGTAATCTATTTCACCCATTGATTAAACCGTCAGAGCCTGAAGGAACATTTCGCCATCCAGGAAAACAAATGGGTATGTATATCTTCCATTCATGCTCTTTTTGCATATAGAATGTGGAATCGTAGAGAAGGCATTTTGATTTCTGAGCTAATGTGTTCAACCAGAGGGATCAGTCAATTTTGAAAAAGCAGCTTACTGCAAAATTTAAATACATGTTACAAAGTTTAAGACTAAATGTCCCAGTAAGATGTATATTTTAACATCAACATTGCACAAGTTCCAGCCTCAGACTTGAAACACACCTGCTTTAAAGAACATTTTGCTTCAACTTCATTTACAAATGTTCACAGATGAGACACGAACAAAATAAGGAAAGGATCCTAAAGAAAAGAGACTCATACAAACTACACAGCTAACCTAGATGCATTCCTCAGCCCCGGCATCCCTCACACTCCTCTCAGCAACAGAACAAAGGAAGCTCCAACATAGCTTCCCTGCTACCTCCTGCCACTTTGGTCATCCCTCCCATCCCAGGGATCCCCCACTGAAGTCCTTTTTCCCACTGTACCCCTCTTCCTACCTTGTTGCCATTACAGGTTCCTTCATTTTTCTTATTTTACTTCGGGAACCTATTTCGGAAAAAGCTAACTGAAAAGCAGGTATCCACGATAGATTTCCTGACACATCCAGTGGAGGACCTTTATCATTCCAGCTAGCAATGAGAAGTTGGGAGCCTCCTGGACCTTACTGCGGCCATTGCTCCCCAGATCCGTGGCCCTGTGAAAGGCAGTGCAGTGAAGAGAGAAAGATGGTATGGGGGACTGAGAGGACAAGGGATTAAACTGAGCAGACATTACACCTCATGGATTCTAAGGGAGGTAATGCAAATACACACATTTCTGTTTATTAAAACTGAATCTTCTCATACCTAATTATGGGCCATTTGTAAGTACGATGTAACTCCACTAAATTTTCATTTTCTGAATTAAAGAATTTTATCAGAGCTTGAGAGTCTTCACTTCCTGCATCTCCAGTCCCAGAGGTTTCAAGTAGTTAAGAACCCAGCTGGGACCACAAAGGATTGTAAAAGAAACTGTGGGTTTGGGGTTTTGGGTTTTTTTGGCTTTTGACCAATCAAATGTTTTACAAAAAAGAGCTACTGACTTGTCAAGAAGTGTTTATCTCCACAGCCTTCTGACCATGGTCGAGAGTAGTTAGTTAAGAGTCTCAAAGGAAATCTGGTACCCAGTGGTTCCTCTGCTTTTTTGTAAGCTTTTGCTTCTCTTGGGAAAGAGCATAAAATGGTTTTATTCATTGCCTTTTCTCTCTATATTTCTTCATTTTGCCACAAAGAATCTACAAGAAGAGACTATAAATGTCAGAGTTTCTAGTTCAAATAAATAATTACATTCTGAAATAATTTAATAAAACTCTGAATGACAAAAATATTCATCACAAACTGTAGATTTGAAAAAATACGTAGAAAAATACAGAATTGTTTAAAGGTAGAAAAAAACCCAAAGGAATTGTTAACATCATTGCTGGTATGAAAGAGGGAAGGGGCACAACCAGGAGCATGTCTTTGAAGGGAAAGGAGAAAGTGACTTTACCAACTGTTGTCTTACCAAAATTCAAAAAATTTTGATAAAGACTCTGGTATATGGTGGAGGGGTTTTTTTAACCTGGCTGGGTGTTTAGGTTTAGGTGTAGCCATAATATCAAGTTACTGGTTAGAGACTTTTACTTCTAAAACATACTAGATTATATGGCTGTTGCTCAGAGCAGAAACAGGTGAATTATGTGTAACAATTATCAAAACCTGCAGATGACGTTTCCAGTCACTATGCCAAAACACTGAAACAATACAAATTGTTAATTCTTCCAAAGTAAAATGTAAATATTTTCAAGGGTATTAGGATAAACAGGATTTGTGTTCCACTTACTTAGGAAAAGAAATCACTTATTTCAGATTCCCCAAAATCAAAGATGTTATATAAGATCCTACCCTGTAGCTTCTGGCATCGATTCCATATCAGTTTTGTATGAGAAAAATAAAATAAAAACCATTTTGAAGTGTAAAAATGACAGACTACCAAATTATAAAAAGCATCTAGAAGACAAAAAGGACCATTCTTTTACATTGCATAGCCTGAAAGAGACATTAGAAGACCCTAGTCATATGTATAATCCCCCCAAAATAATTTAAATTCATCTACATATTGCAAGTAATCACATGAAGAAATAATTAAAAAAGGATAGAGAAATCAAGAGTGTTAGGCAATCATACTTAGGAAAAAATCAGAAGTGGAAAAGATGGAGAAATTACAGAATCAGAGAAATTCTGAGGTTGACAAGGACCTCTGCGGATAGTCAAGGCCTGCCCCTTGCTCACAGCAGAGTCAGCCAGAGCTGGTTGCCCAGGACAAGGTCCAGGTGCTTTTGAATATCTCTAAGGACGGCTTCCTGTGTTTCTGTCCATATCCATTGCTTCTGGTCCTGTCAGTGGGCACCACTAAAAAGAGCCTGGCTCTGTCTTCATTGCCTGTCATCCGCTACTTACACAAACTAGTAAGATCCTCTGAGCCTTGCTCCCGCCAGGCTGAACAACCTCAGCACTCAGCCTCTCCTCCTATGCCAGAGGCTCCAACTTAATCAACTTTGTGGCCCTGCACTGGACTCTTTCCAGTATGCCCATGTCTTTCTTCTATGCCTTGTTAGCACACCATGTCCACAGTTGTGTTCTCCACTTAGTACTTAAGGTCTTTTGGACACTTAAATTAGCGAAGAAATCATGAAGTAAAAAGAAAGTACAAACCTACAGTTGAAAAAAAAAAAGGGGCTAAATATTCCTAATAGGGCTACTCTCCCTTCTGCATAATTCTAACCTTTAGTTATGTTTTCTTAGTTGAACAGAAAACATCATACCAACAACCTATATTAACATTTTATTTTTGTGTACCCTGGGTTCATTATAATTTACACAGTATAGTATGCTGTCAAACCTTCATGAAATAGTGTGGAGTGAGGAGAGCTAATCCTTTGTGTATTATGCTTCCAAAGCAAAGCAAATGTGCATTTATGACATAAGAATATAGATTTTTTTAAAAATCTTGCAGATTTTCATCTGCATTTTGATAGTGAAATATAGTATGACTTTTTATTTTGGTAAGAAAAATATTACATGCAAAGACTGCACTGAATGTATTTGTACCATGTCAGACAGATACAGCATTAGTTACATAGATAACGAATTAACAGTATGCTAACCATAAAATCCACAATTATATTATGTCTAGCACTAAATCCCACCTATGACACTTTTATACTGAGGGGTGGGAATTTTCAAAAGAAAAGTTTTCAAAAGGAATTTTTTTTGTAATTGTGAACTATTATAAGACAATTTAGAAATTCCATTTTTCAAGTGTGATTTCCAGATGTATCACAAATTATTAGATCAAGTCTATTGTTCAGTAAATCACTGTTATTCACACATGAAAATCCAGTAGGTCTTGTCACTCAATTAGGCACCTAATTGTGTCAAAAAAAAAAAAATACTACTTAAATAAATATCTGGGATAGAACTGCCCACTCATTTCTTCTCTTCATTTGATTTTTAATAGCACATTGTTGTCTGTACTAGCTATAACAAATTATTAAGCATGTGCCTGTGCAACTGACACGTGCTTAATATTTCAGTGTAGATCAGTAATTATTGTTTTAATGTGAGCAACATATACAGTATTTCTTTGAGTTCAGACATTAACTGATTTGCTAGAGTACTTGACCAGTTAAATCTGGTTCATTCTGTCGACTGGTATTGATTCTGACCAAAGCAGCTAGCATTGCATTTTTCAAAACCTAGACTCCATAAATTCACAACTACACCACTGAGCTGACAAACCAGAAGCCATACAATACATTTACATTCACTGCTGGCATGCCTTCTCTGATCTTTTTCCCCCAGACATGAGGCCATAATATGATTTATTCTACTCTATTATTGCTTTCTATGTCCCAGTCCATGTTTGTGCTTAGGGACGCATGATGAATCAACTGCCAGGGGCCAGCACACTGCAAAAGTGAGAGTATGAAGACCTGATGAGGTGAAAATGTGATTACAGTTCCAAACCTGCCCCAAAAGAAAGTCCCCATCACCACACCTTGCACACTACATTCCAGAAGATGAACCAAGAGTGAATAGTCAACCAGAATTTTTAAATTGACATAAATCCTCACATTTAAATTGACATAAAATCACAGGGTACATGCCAAAAAATGAGCTGAAACGCAAGGGAAAAGTAAAAATCCTGGGTCTTACTATGTAAACTGATAAGGACCAGCCTATAATTCAGCTAATTTATCACGCAAATTTTGTCAGCTTGGACAGAACCGTTACTGCAACATTTGCATTTCCATGGACTGCCTATTAGAGTAGCTGTGAAACAAAAATTTAGAAACACAGTTATGATAATTGCACTTCTTAGCACTGTTCACCCCACTGGAGTTCCTGTTGCGCCGGGGGAAGTCAGCCAACATGAAATGTCTGGGTGCTGTTGATAACAGGAGATGTGTATTGGACACTAAAGGCAGCGCTGCTGCCTGCAACGTGCTGCTGTCATTACGGCCCTTTATTAAGAGAAAGAAGAGAACCTTTCACAGTAATGCAGAAATGTTTCCCGGAGCATGAGGCTTTGCTGGAAGGCACCATATCCAAGTACTGCTCTGCCTCTGCAGCACTGGACTTCTGAACCTCAATGGGATGTCCCCTTTGACTGAAGGCAGGGCACGACTAAAGAGGGCAAAAGCTCACCACATGCAAACTGTATCAGTCTTTGTAAGGAAGGACAGTTTAGGAAGCTCCTCTCTGTCTACGGGTTGACTCCACTGTTGTTCCTGCTTACCAGTCACTCAAAAGTTGCATTGTACTATCATAGGGCAGATCCCTGTGTATCTCACACTCAAAGTGGGGAAGAGGGATAAGGGAAGTGCTGTAATACCTGCTGTGCATTCTTGTTCCCCAAACTTTGTTACTGCCACATCAGGCGCTCCTGCTTTCCCTCCCATCTATCACCAATTTTTAGTCTGAATTTTTGCATGGCTGTTGGGGGTGCTACACACGCCTGTGTCAGCATAGGGCACTTCCAGGAGTATGTTTCCTCAACACCACAAGGCTTAGTAGTGTGGTGTAATGACTGTACTTCTACCCTCTGGCAGAATTGAGTACTTTCTCATTATCCCAGCATTGTATTTCTCCAAAAGCAGCACTAACTTCACACTTGTTTTATAAATGAAATTGTTTCTAAAGTTGTCCTAAAAGTTTCCAAAGAAGTTTTGTAAGAAAAAATAAACAATTCCATCTCCAAAATTCCTTTGGCTGAAACTCCAAGTCTCTGGAAAAGACTGAAGAAAAGTATTTAAGGAATTTATAAACCTTTAAATTTTTTACAAAGGAAAAACTTGTTTTCTGGTCAGCTCTGTTCACTCCTCATCATGTTGTGTTTCATGAAAAATAATGTTATTTTCCAATAAAGAAAAGTTACATCAAGTCAATATCAACTAATTCTCCCACAAATGAAACAAGAAATGTTTATGTAACTAGAGATAATCTTAAATATTTATATAGTATTCCACATTCAAGTGCTTTATATTAATGTCTCTAGCAATAGGCAGAGAAAGCAGAGTGATGAAAGACAGAAAACTGACAGAACAGGGTATGTTGTGGCCTATTAAGGGACTTTTATTATAGTTTGTGAGTAAAGGAGTGTGACTTTTCCACGGTATATGACTTCCAGAGTGTGAGATCAAACAGCAGTAATGAAAATTAAGAAAGGAACAGAACATATATAAAAGCTTGCTTATTACAACACAAGCACCATTCCCGCAATTGACAGAAATATGGAAAAATCCTGAGTTAGACCCTAATATGGTCCAGCTGGTTTTCTGCAGTTAATCAGATCACATAGCTTCTAACAGCACAGAAACGGTCCCGTGATCACACAAGTGTGTGCCTCTCTGCATTTATAATGTATGCAATGTTATGCACGTAATATGACTAATAGTATATGTGAAGAGTATTTTCAACCCAAACACCATTTGCTGTTGATATGGAAAGTGATTTTTGTCCCAGGAGCCTCTAGATATGAAGAAAAAAAAAAAAAAAAAGTGCAAGGATCTTTTAAAGGAAGCAAATGTTGCGTCTTTGACTAAAATTGAAAAGTATATTGTGAATCAAAAATATAAGACATTTGAGCAGTTCAGGATAGCCCCATCTGAAAAATTATTCCTCAGGAAAAACTATTCTCTCCTTTTCTGTGTTCTTTCCCCCTCTTCCTTCTTTAAGGAGGGGTGGGTGACCCTGAAGAGCCATTGACAGGCTGCTTACATGTGTCTATCATATTTTTGTTATCACGTAAGTGCAGTGCACGCATCATTTCTGTTGAGCTCAAGCATTTGGTTATTCATTTTTATCTAACATGTCTAGTATTATTATTTCAACCATTAAAACTTACAGGAGAACATTTGCACTCTAAATTCATCTATTAAGTAACTTAAAACCATGGCAAAAGCTTGCCTTGGGTTTAATCACTTTTGGTAGGCACCAGCACAAAGATTTACAGGTGTAAACCCTAAGGTCTCTTGTTCAGTTGCAGAGTAAATCCACTAAAGTTTGAATGGTTGGTAAATATTTAATGAAACAATAAGCTCCTTGAATTTTTTTAATGTAATATTTCTTTTCATCTGTTGTGCCCCAAGAAGAATTTTATACATCAAAATGCATGAAGCAACTTAAAGCAATTTTCAAGTGTCACATTGATTTAAAATATTTCCGCTCACAGGATTCATTCTTCAAATTGTGTCATGATTAAGCAATAATTGGAAGTATCTCTTCACTTCCCTAATTCTGCCTTTTAACATTAAGATATGTGATGATCCGTATGCAAAGGATTAAAATCCTTTTGTGGTATATCCTTTTGTGAAATTAATCACTGATAGAGAATATGCATAATGAAATTTCTGATTTAGCAGAGGCTAAAATTACTAAGGGAAAAACAGGATAGAAATGCATCTTGAAACCACTATCCTTCATATACAATTCTAAGTCAATTGGCATTTCTGTCTTCCTTATTCTACAATTTCATATTACTAAATGGTGATATAGCAAGCCCTCGCAGTAACATACAAGGAGCTAAAACCCATAGTAAGGACTTATCCCACTCTACTCAGTGCTTGTCAGGCCACACCTGGAATACTGTGTTCAGTTTTTGGCCCTGCTATAAAAAAAGATGTGGACAGGCTGAAGAGCATCCAGAGAAGGGCCAAAAAGTTAATCAAAGGACTGGGAAGCCTGCCATATGAGGAAAGGCTGAGAGAACTGGGTTGTCCAGCTTTGAGAACAGAAGGCTTAGGGGAGACCTTATCACCATATTCCAATATTTAAGGAGGGGATACAAAGAAGATGGACACTCCCTTTTTACAATGAGTAACATGGAAAAGACAAGGGATAATGGGTACATGTTACTCCTGGGGAGATTTCAATTGGACACGAGGAGAATTTTTCACAATGAGAACAATCAGCCATTGCAATAATCGCCCAAGGGAAGCAGTGGATTCTCCAGCATTGGACACCTTTAAGATTCGGCTGGACAGGGTGCTGGGCCACCTAGTCTAGGCCATACTTTTGCCAAGAAAGGTTGGACTAGATGATCCTTGAGATCCCTTCCAACCTGGGATTCTATGATTCTATGATCATGTCCCTATTCTTCTCACTTAAGTGCCTGGATAGCTGAAACAAATTTAGTGCCAAGTAGTTTGTGAATCCTGAAGAACAGAAATGGATGTTATACACCTCTTAGCAGTAGGTTTTTGAGCTTTTCAGTGACGTGCAGCTGGGTTGGTCTCATTGCTTTTGTTTTCTGTCCCTGACATTGCATGAGATATAACTAATCTTAAAAAAAACATGTTTAGATTACATATGCAGTCTGTCTCCCACATTTTATTTGCATCCTGGTGTGTGAGCACTCCGTCTAACCTACTGGGGTAGTCACTGTCTCACAGCAATCACCATAGCTCAGTTTTCAAGAGAATTTGTCTGCTCTTCATTAGCCAAGGTCAAATAGGACTAATGCTTGGAAGATTTGTACCTCATTAGCATTATCTTTATTGCCATTATTTCACAAGCTAACAAAACAAAAAGGAATTATTCCCCAGTTAGTCCCAAACATTCCTACCCTGCTCATTAGTATTGGCATAACCCTTTTCTCTAGGGCAGCTCAGCACTCAGTTCTTGAAGGAAAAGCTGACAGCAGCAAAATTATGGTACCAAGAGGGACAGGCAGAAAACACTCTCTTGATTTATAATCAGATTCTGTTACTGTAACAAGCACTTCCTCATTGTTGGGCAACTTAGATCAGCTCATATAATTTGTCACCTACTAGAAATTCTCATTCTAGCTGACAAAGAAGGGTGTGTTTCCTCCTTATATTTAGTTGCGAAATTTAACCACCGACTGTTGTGCAGGATCTTTGGGGTGGTATTTTAATTCAGCTCTTAATACAAAAGACCAGCACTCTGAACATCACTGACCTCTACAGGAAGGTCTGAGTTTTGCCCCTCTGAGTGACAGGCAAGGAAGAATAGTTTCAGGATGAGATGTGACATGGGTTCTCACATGTTCTGGATTCTGCGTGCTTCCCATATAGAACTTGGTGCTCACATCTAAATGCATCCAAGAGATAAATCTTAGGTATTGCCAGCTTTGGAGCAAACAGATCCAGAAATAAGGCACCTCAGCTGAGTAGGACTTTCTGCAGAAATAGAGATGGACTGTGCTGGTTTTAGGTGGGGCAGAGTTAACTTTCTTCACAGTAGCTGGTACAAGGCTATGTTTTGGATTTGTGTTGAGAAGAGTATTGATAACACTAATGTTTTTAATTTTTGCTAAGGAAAGTTTTAATCTCACCGATGAGAAAGATGCAGAATGGCTTACAGACAAAATTTGCACATAACCAGGACTGTGACATCTGCTTTTAGTGAGGGGTGATCTACTCATTTTCTGTCCTGTTTCACTGAGCAAGATAGCTGAGGATAAAATCCTATCCCACCAGCTAATCCCCTGATGCCAATGATCTAGAAGGTTCATGAGTGCAGTGGAGGCTTCACTGAACTGAGGACAAGGGGGCTCCACTCAGTAATGACCACAGATCTAAGGGATAACAGCCCTGCGACAACCTCCCTCTCCTAATGCCCAGCTCAGCCGGGGCATCAGGAGCCTTTCAACTCCATGGTGGGCCTTTCAGCGCCACAGAGCACACATGGCTGCAGGGTTTTGGCTTGTCATGGTATAATTCTCTTGCTGTCACACATAAATAAATGGACAAATGTTATAAATAAAGGTCACACAGAATGTAGAGCTGTTGATGTGGTGCTTAGGGACATGGTTTAGTGGTGGACTTGGCAGTGCTAGGCTAACGGTTAGACTTGATGATCTTAAAAGTCTGTTCCAACCTTAACAATTCTATGATTCTGTAATAGGTAGCCTGTGGGGAAAGCAAGGAGCCTACTGCTGATGTGACTGACTGACACAGCTCCTGCATTGCTTTTATAATTGGCACATAGACACTGCATGTAAAAACCAGACTACCAGAAGTAAAAAGAAGGGAAAATTCAATGAAGCCAGAATTTCACTTTTATATTGGCTTTTTTTGTTTACTTGTTGTTGTCTTTTCTATCTTGACTGACTTAAGGTCACCTAACTGACTGGTAATTTGACTATAGGGCTGATTGAAATAACTTTTGTTTGACCCTCCTCCCAACCCTTTCAAGAAACACTCAGAAATGGCAGTCTTTCCTTGCAGCTACAAATATCGTATTAATCCACCCAGGAGAAATGGTTTATCCAGCACTGACAGTCTGTCATGTCCTTACCTGACCTCATCAACTGCTGTTGTAGGGGACTGCCAGAGGAATCAGTCAGTGCCTCTCTGATTGATTACAGTATTGATTTTTTCTTCTTCTTCTACTTAAGAAAAAAGTAAAAATCCAAACCCAAATGATCCATCTTACCAACAAAACCATTTCAAAAGTTTGCAAAGAAAAGGCTGTGATCCCTTGACAAAAAATTTGCAACTCTAGAGTGCCAAAAATTGAACAGTTATTTGGAGTCTGTTCCTCACGTTAGATTTTGGCCTCCTTTAGTTTTCTACAGCCTACTCCACTCCACTGAAAACGCCCAATAGTTCTTTCTTCCAGCAGGGTATATCAAGCACTTTTTGAAATTGCTATTTCATTATATAGTGAGAATAAGTAAAGCAGATTGCAAACCTAGAAACAGTATGACCCTTTTCATGTTCCTAGTATATGGATCTTCTTGAATCTGAAGCATCAACAAAACCCAGTTTATTTCCTATTCCAGTAGTAAGGCTGATTTTTTTCACAGTATACTTTGTTCATATTATATAAGTTTCCTAAAGCTTGGTAATAATTTTCTGCTATCAAAAGTTCTGCGGCTACATGATATTTCTATATCATGTAATTAGAACCATGAAAGACAATGGAGCAAGGCCATATAGTATAAGCTTAAAAGATGCCTGCATAGATTCCCCGGGCCTCTCATTCTTCTTTGTGCAGAAAGGCTGCAAGTAGCAATCCATCATTTAGAATTTCCAGTTGAAAGCTGTTCTAACTTGATTGTTTTTATTTAAGAACTATACTGCTTGGTACAGCTCCAGTGACACTGCGAAGACTAACAATTAAACAGAAGTGCAAAGTAGCATGGTAAGTGCTAGTTTTCAGTGTTATGATAGGATTTAAAAATGATAGTTCAGTATATCCTATTAGCTAAACAAAAAACCCACAAGTTCAACAAAACGTATGAAGCTCATCTTAACAGTATGCCTCGGCTGTAATGGAGCAAAAGGTACGATTATGCATGAAAATAATTTGCCAAATGTCTTTTTATTAAGAGTTATTTAAGTACTAAGAAGGATTTGAAGAATGCCAATGTGCATTAAGGAATTTGTTTCTTTTAGATTAGATCAGTGACATTTTTAAATTTCAGTAAACATGTATTTTGTTTTGATATTATGCACTATGAGTCGCACACTCCACAGGTTTTAAATAAAGCATATTCTAGCTCTTCCATTAATTTTGACATTGAAAAGTTATTAATTTAAATTATTATAGTTACTTAACGTATCAGTAACTATGTGGGACTTTCTGGTAAATAAAAAGAAATGTTGCATTTAAATTTGAAGGCATCAAAATAGTGAATTTCATAGTAGTGTGGAAACATAGATGTTAATTAAGAAAAAAAAAAATTGCTTTGCATTCCTGATCTACACTAAAAATAGTACAAAATTAAAAAAAAAAAATCAACATTTGTGCATGATTTTTTAATCTGTACTGCAGGTCCTTGACAAAAAATATTCCAAACAACCACAAATGCTCCCCTTCCCCAGGAGAGCTGAAAAAAAAGCTGAATGCACATAACATTAATTAAGAGTTAAGAAACAAGAAGTTTCATATGTATGCAAAAAGTAATTTCTGAAACTTTGACATTCCACAGTACTATTGCTTTCAAGAAGCTAAAAGATTTTAAAATACAGAGTAAAACATCATTGTTTATTCTTTGGTGATGCAGCTTAAATTCATTTTGCAACAGGATTCAAATAAAAAAAATGAAAGCTTTAATTCTGTCCAAACCATGGAATGTGACATCATAAGTGTTCTTCTTCAAAATATGAACATTAATCAATTCAAGACATGATTTTTTAAAAAGGCAGATGATCATCTGTCCTCACTGGTATTAATGATGCTTTCTTATTATACTGGCAGATTTGTCAAATATGGCAGATTGGACCCTCTGACAAAATGGATGCTTGCAGTTTTCAGCAGGGGATTAATATTGATTTTACCTTTGAAGTCTTAAAAGGTTGTGATAAACAATCCGTGTCATTCAGAAAAATAAAAAGGATCATCTCCAAAATACTTGGGGTTTTTGACATATATGCTTGCATTCTTTACTACCACACCGTTAATTTTCCCAGAAGACAGATGAAACTATAAAATATGGGAAAACCATTGCAGTCACACATAGCGGTTGGAACAAAAACACACGCAAAGAAATTAAAATGCTCCTGCCATTTTGAATTATACTGAAATACAAAATATTAGTTCTGTAACTAGACTCGGCGAATCTAAGATGATGCAGGGCACTGTCATGACAGCTGATACTTCTCTTGTTGAACCCAGATCAAGGCTCCAAAGAGCAGAGCTGGTTTGCGGGTTTTGGGGTGATCTGGGAAGTTACTTGTTTCTATCATCTTTTCTTCATATAAATGGATTCTTGAAACTAGCACATGAAGTTGTCTCAAAGGCAGTAGAAGTATGACGGCTGTGTAATATTATCCCACAAGTTAATTAACATACAGGTAACTGCATGACATATAACCTCATTCTCTAATGAAGACATTATAAAAGACATATAGAGGACACTATCCAGGCTTTGGAGGCAAAAACATCTTTTTCCTATTCAGCTTCCAGATATCATTTGTCTCTAACTCATGTTTGCAAGACAACATTTGTAAGGGAGAGAGCTAAAAATAGGCTATTTAGTTAAAAATAGAAACCCAGCTTTTATGTCTTTGTTGCTTAATTTCCTCTTGTGGACAGCAAGCTGAGCATAAGCCAGCAGTGCCCTGGCAGCAGAGAGGGCCAACAGCAGGAGGAAAAGGATTACGCCATCTGCTCAGCACTCCTGAGAGCCCTGTGCCCTGTTCTGGTCACCCAATACAAGGCACACATTGATAGACTGGAACAGCAGCAGCCTAGAGCAGAGGGCTTCAAGTGGACCAAACAGCAGCTCCCCAGCACCACCCCAGCTTTAGGAAGACAGACCAGGATCTTCACTGTGGAACATGGTGGGCAGATGAGACAAGAGAGGTTCAGACTTGGTAATTATTTTCCTTATGTGGATGGTTAAGCCTTGGAAGAAATTGCCCACAGAAGCCGTGCGGTCTCCCTCCCTCTTTGGGGATTTTCAAGGCCCAACTGGATAAGACTCCAAGCAACATGGGTCTAAGCTCAAATTGACTCCTCCTGAAATGTCATCCAACCTGAACTATCCCATGATCCTACCACGCCCATGATCAAGAAGGGCAGCAATGATTTGCAAGCCTGAGTCCAAAACAGTCCCTCCAGTGGGTGCTACACTTCTGAGGCTATCCTCTCTCGCTGGTCAGATCTCACATGTCTACCTCAAAATACGAGTGCTGCCTTCCTCACATCCCCCACAAATGGTCATTTAAATAGTCAGTAGTCCACTGCATCATCCTGATTATCTTCAAAGTAGCGTAATAGAAATGCCTGAAAACCCTCAAGTGTAAGATATAAAGTTACTCAAAAGCTCATACACCCTAAAATCTGCACTTCGGTACTATTCTTAATTATGCAATGGACTATTTTTTGTCTGCAGAAACAAGTTACTAAAGGTGGAACAAAATTTAAAAAAAAAAAAAAATTCTTGAAACAAAATTATGACTAACATACATGCAAAAAATTATATAAATATTACAGTGTTAATTGTAAGAGGCTCATGTTTCTACAGCACTGCCATTTTATATAGCTTAAAATCTAGCAAAACAATCTTACACTGAGAACCATGTGGGCTGTATTCTGACCATAAAAATATTCTTGGCTTCAGTAAATTTATTTTAAATACAGCCTTTCACTTGCATGAATCACCACAGAGGACTGGAGTTTTGCTCTTCTGTTTCCTGTGTCTTATTATTTTTATTTTAAAAAAAAAAAAAATCCTTCATATTCTGACCAAGTAAAACTTTGCATAAACGTAACTGTTCAAACCACAAAGAGATGGAAAGTAAAATGTATCTATGAAAGAGATATCACCTCTGCAGTAAGAGAGGACTGTGATAGACAATTAATATCTATCTACCTGAGATATAACAGATGATACTTTAACCTGAAGAACATTCATAAAACTATTTATAATTGTCTCAACTGCTCAATTTCCAGAATATTAAGAATTCCTTGTCTACCAAGTTTTCAAATAAAGCAAAATGTTAACATGCTTAGTAAACCTACAATGAAACAGAAAGTTCATGAGGATTGTAATAAACTCTATGGGAACAAGGTTTTCCTGGTTTTTTTGTATCTATACAGCACAGTCACCTGAAAAAGATGTTGTTGCTTTTTTTAAAAAAGATGATTAATTTTTTTTGAATCCTGTGATTTACACATCAAACTTATGAATATAAAGCATACACAGGGATTTTTCCCATCTTGTCCAGTTTTCCTGTTTACCCATCTCAGAAAGCATCTCAGATTTAGAGTTGTAAATTTTATGCTGCCAGTTCATCTCCAAAACGGTAAGTGCTATAACATAGGCAACCTTGGCTGAATTGCTATAACACACCAAAGCATGTTTAGAAAAAAAACACTCTTCAGCTTCCAGCTGTTTATTGCATGGACAGACCCCCAAAATGCTGGCTCTGCCCCACACTGCCTGAAGACTACCTTTCTGTGCAGTAATGTCTAGATAGATATATTGACAATCAGGAAAAAATGGCTTCCCATGGTAATATTATCAGCTCAAAAGAAACATCTACTCTAAAAAAACATAAACTTGACAGCTTTACACCATCTGGCAACAAAAGCTATTAAATCTGATTCCATTTCTACACTGTATCATTTGTATTTGACGTTACAAGTTAAAATAAAACCCTTTCCATACTGTCTAAAAAAAGCAGTCAAGTCTTTCAAGTAAAGCACAGAAAGTAATTTTTTAAAATAGATAAGTGCATTCCACAATCTGTGAGATTTTTTCTTGGAGCAAACGGAGGTCTGTAATGCACTATAATTATTACTATTCTCTGTATGTGCAAAAGTTGTTCTGAGAGCTCTCAAACAGGAACATAACCCACTGTTGGAAAGCATCAAAAGGTGCCCTACACATTACTAGTTATGAAATATTATGTTAGTGGAGTTAATGATTTCATTTTAGCTTTTCAGCCTATTCAACAGAAGTTAGAGAGACCAAACAGAATATAGAGGCTAAAGCAAGTATTTCTAGGAATTTTTAATGTAAGAAATCATTACAAGGAAGGAGATTGATTTTTCTAATTTATTTTATTTTATCGGCACTATAACTCAAGTCTTAAAAGTTCTTCATGAAGACTTTCTGAAACCTAGGAATGGACAATTTGAATTATTTGCCTATTTTTGGCTTGTGACTACTGTGTGTCTGAAATGCACACAAATTTACTGTATCTTAACTGAGGAAAGTTCATTTTAAAGTTGATTTAAAATTTGAAAATTATAGGTAGAAAGTGCTGAAAACAGGTCTTCCATCATCATGGGTTGCAGCCTCTGCCTTGTGTCAGTGCTTACACCACAGATGAATCTTTCTCTTTAGAGTTTTATTTTATTTATTTATTTGCAGTATATAGTCTGGAGCTAGTCAAAGGGCAAACTAAGGCTTGGGTCAATCAAAATATTGTCTAAGCGTGACAAAGATTACAGGTAGGTGTAGGGCTCATCTCACCTAACTTGTGGTTGATGGAAAGAACATGTACTTCTAAGGAACTATCCACTGCATCTGCAGGCAGACATTTAAGGAGGATAGATTAATTGTACCCTATAAGCCTTGTGGGTGGTTTTTCAGAACCTAAAGATGCTAGAGATTGTGAAGGTCTACATTTGGTCAGATGAATCTTCCCTATCTTTCCCTAAGAAGTATCTTGTTATTAATACTCTCCTAGGTATCTGGGAACCAGCAAGCTCTGGCTCCCAAACACTGAAGGACATGTGCTCAGTGGACTTCCTTAAAAAGCCAGTAGGCTTTGGCAAAAATTAGAAAACCTCAGCAAAGTGTGACAGCAGTTAACTGAATGTTTCTGTTCTAGGTGCTGTGGAAATACATACAAGGAATTGCAACTCCATGTGCTACTGGAATCCTCTGTCTCGTGCAATTGCTAAACTGTTCAATAATACCACAAAAAAGAAATGGGAGACAGTCCTGTAAATTGGTCCCATCCATAACCTTCTGTAGAACAATTATGGGAGGTGAGTTAGAAATTAAACTTATATTCACATTTTAAGAAAAGGCACTGCACTGGAGAGACTTCCAGGGTGCAGCGTGGCCGATAGGCTGAGAATCTGTACCATGGTAGTTCCCCAGGCAAACCCAGATGTTAGCATCACTAGGGGAACTTGGTGGGCTGACTCTAAGAGGAACTGCGCAGAGAGTGGAGCCATGTGGAGACACCACAGCCAGGCTCTGTACTGATATGGGAACTTCAAGGTACTGTGGAACTGGCAAGCTGCATATTTGATAGCTTGGGCCAACAGTCTGTCACCTTTTGACAAAATGCTGCCCCGTAGATGAACTTTGTTCATTATAATCTCATTATAATACAAAAACACACCTCCATCCCAAAAGCTACCCACCTCCACGGTGCGACCACCCCACACTGAGCTCGCGCTCTGGATTTTTCCTAGCCTATACCTTTACAAACAGAGAATACTTCACACCAATCAAAGCAAAGGTACGTATGACTAGAGTCACTCAAGCTCCACCTGAAAGGTAAAGAATAGTACAAAAGTGTCTTAAGAGAGGAGGGGTGTTGGGGAAGATACCATCTCAGACAAGATAGGGAAGATACCATTGCAGACCACATTTGACTTCCAGGATCAGTCGAGGGGCTGAACCTCTCTTCCCCGCCCCACAGGGAAGCCTTGGGTGAGATTTAAACTCTTAGTTATATGAAGTATTTTCCTGGGAAACTTAGAAAAGTCTACAGAGTTATTTTATGCTGCAATATTACTTGAGTAGTTTTATGTTGTTGTATGTTACCATATTACTCGCACATTCTTTTGCAGACAGGGTATCATCACCGGCAACCCAAAAGAATCTGTACTTCTGTTGCCACAATAAATGGCACTGTTCTTTAGTCTATCAGTGAGAGTTCTTACTGAATGCAATCAAACTCCTTAAGTCTGGCCGTGCTAGTCCATTGAACGTGACTAGGCCAATAGCGCTTCACGCTATTCGTGCATCTGTAGTCGTGGTAGTTCAGTATATTGAACGTGACCGGATTTATAGCGTGCGGATTGGGCATCACTCAGAACCTAAGCCCAGCTGCCCCCCGCCCCTCCAGTATCTGAGGACAAGCTGGAACGTAAGGGGGTTTATTTTCTGCCATTGTACTTTTTGCCTTTTAACCTAACAACTTCTTTAAGATTATACTAAATGGTATACTTTATTTCCCTGAATTGGAGCTGGGTTAAAAGAAGAGGCAAGTCACAGTCAGGGCTTCCAAGGTCACGTAAGCAAATCTTCCCGTGGCTTGGTGCCTATTATGTTAATTCAGCGATGTTTGTTTGGTTTTGTTTTCTCCCGTTATCAGCACAGTGAATGTGTTCCATTCAAAACTGTTACTATAGGAACCCTATGGTAACATTTAAAATTTTCTTTTCTTTTGGATAAAAATATCAGAAAATTGACAGATAAGTTGTTTAGGTAGAACAATAGGGCATTTGATATTTAATCTGCAAGCACTTAATAAGAAGTAGTCCAAGTAATGGCACAGTGCTATTATCATATCACTTAGTAAAATGGCAGCAAATTATTGTATTATTCACATCTCGTTGGGTCTCTGCTATTATCACAGAGATGCCTTTAAAGATGACATTTAACATACTCCTTTTACACAGTAAAGTGGTTAAAAGCACATTCAAATTTTAAAATGTTTCTGATCTCTTGTCAGCTCACCGAAGCATTCTGTGGGCCCCCCTGCCTCTCCAGTTGTTAACTACAGCTCTAAAACTTCTTATAATTATGAACATTGCAGTCACACTAAATTAGAGTGACAGTTGAAATACTGATTAGTAAGGACTTATTAAGGACTACTTTGCAACCAATTATGCTGACATTTGACTTGATTTGACAGTTGAATTGAGTGGAAGATTCCTCCAAAACAGTAGAGAAGAATTTAATTTATATCCTCATCATTTTAAGATAATTGTACGGGACAGATTCATTAATATACCACTACAAAATTTATTTTTATCTCAGCTTGGAGCACCTATGATTCAAATGATAGACAAATAATGAAAACATGGGGTCTTTAACATGCTTGCATTCCCTCATATTTTGAGAGCTGGTGACTGCTACCATGGGATCTCTGGCACAAAAAATGACAATTTAGTGCCAGCTTCCAGGAACTTTCACTGACCATAAACTCAAGCAAAATAAAAATATGCTTTGCAGTTGTGAAATATTTGTCCCATAAAATAATCAGAACCCTTAAATGAGATTATACCAAATTTCCACTGTTGTAAATTTGCTGTACCATTACATGCAAATTCACTGTCATTACATTGTTTCCCAGTAATTTCTCAAATGTTCCTGCAATTTAGTGAATTTCACCTGGAAATTCTCTGAAACGCCTACACCATCCTTTTTAATGTGAAAACAAAAATTAGCAGAAAAAATATTACCCCTTACTTTAAACTCAACTGGTATAATTTCAGAGCAGAATGCATAGCATAAAGTTTGGTTTAGTGGAAAGGTGACAAACATTGATTCCCAGCAAAACATCTTCTCTAAAAGAGGTGAATATACACATATTGGAAATGAAGAGTGGTAATTTACTTAGTCAAAACTGTTATGCCAACTAACAGAGAAAAAAAGGAGAACATAGATCCCTTCAGCCATCACAGAATCAATGAAATATTTTCAGTGTACTTTGCAGGCTACTTTAGGATATAAGAAATCTCATTAACATGTCACAAATTAATCAATGAATAGGAAAATTCATTATTTTTATTTTCACTTGTTGCCTTGTAGAACTCACTACAAAATTCCACAGAGAAAAGGAGTTGAATAGGATTGAAAAACCGATTCTGCTTCTTATAAGGTACTAACACCTTTGCTTGTTTCCAGGACCAAAATAACACCAGAAGTGACCTGAAACATGACTGTTGTAGAAATGACCAAAAATCAGTATAACTGATACAATAAACAGAAAAAAGGCTGTCCAGAATTTGGAGTAGATAGCTGATAATCTTCAGATTTACATAAAGTCTCTTTTATAAGGTTTGTTCTTATTTCCTAACGTTAGGTAAGACACAGATATCAAGCAATGGGGTTTTCTCACAAGACTGCACTTCAATCCTTTCATTTCTTGTCTCAGGAGAAATCCAATAAACATAAATAAATCTGTTCTTCCTTAATACCAAAAATTGCTAGATTTTTCCAAAACTTTAGGCTGCTCTTATGACTAATCAGTTAAGCTTTATCACAGCTTCAGTGCACAGATAAGGAAAATAATGGCCAAGGAGGATGAACCACACTCCAAATTGTAAAACGTCTTGCTTAAAACAATAGTTGGGCTTATCCCTGGACAAATGTAAGACATCATTAAAGTTGCTGCCTGTGTTAAAAACATGTATTCAATATGTGAATAATTATTTTAGTTTCTGAATCTACCATGCCCACACCCTTCTGAAAACTGAGGGAGGGGGACTGAGTGAAAGTGATTGTTCCCAATTAGTTATATTGAGTGCATTAAAGTTGTTGGAGTAGACTAAAAAGTTTGCTAGAATCTGGGTGAAGACTTTTGTGAGTTTTCCCTGCCACAGTAAACTTCATTCACATCAGCAGAACAGGACATTTATTCATTTACTTCTTATTTTAAGCTACCGGTTTTTGGTTTTTTTGTTGGTTTTTTTTTCTTTAGAGCACAAGGTAATATGTTAACATATATATAAACAGAATTCCTATTTAGACTTTCTGAAGTGAAAAGCTGAAGGGTGTCAGCCCCTGCTAAGATGTTGGGTTTCCTCTCTGGATCCTGAATAGCATCCTAGAATAAATTAGCCCTGCTGGTTTAATGCTCATTATGACCCCAGTCTTGTTCACTTTAATGGTTCTACTGTAAATTGTAGCACGCACTGTGCAGCATCATTTCTTAAACTATAGTCCAACAAGCTCTTGATGTTCATATGACATAAGAAGATGGACCATGAAATGTCAGTGTGTGTAGTCTGATTTTTTTGCTTTGATTTGTTTTTAATAAAAGCAAAATAAAGTGTAGGCACACATTGAGAGGAACACTAGCAAAGAAGCAGTCAAAATTTAAAAAAAAAAAAAAATCAAACAAACAAACGAAAAATTGTAGATAAATTAACTTTACCGTAACTTTTTTTTATGTAATGGTGAAAATCTTTGTATTAGCACTGCACAGCATGGTTCTTTAAATAAATAATAAATCAAAACATCTATTCTGCACTGGGTGTTTGAAAGTAAATTACATGATTGTAACAGAGTTTATCATATAAGTTCCTCACATAATAGTAAGCTTTGGATATAAGCATTTGTAAAGACTCTCATTATACAGTGGGGTGTGGGGTTTTTTTTTTCTTTCTCCCTCAAATGTTTTTGGTTGTGTTTATTTTGTTTTAAAGGACACAAAATATTTTGTCTTAAAGGTTTACAGATCAGAACTCACTTGAACCTACAGTAATAACAGTGCTGCCTACCCAGCCACTACAACTTAAAGCAATGTCTCCAGTTATGAGGACTGCAACATCCAGATTGGATTAGGTGAAAGAACATAGAAGACAGCCTTGGGACTGGGTGGAGATAGGACAGACACATTATCTAAGGACATGAAAAGAGTCCTGAATTCCCGAGTCCTGAAGTCCTTACCTGAATTCATACTTAAATTAAACAAACCCAGTCAAAGACAGGCAGTTCTAGATCCACATTGTCTTTCTGTCCTACTGAATTTAATACATCTAAGCCCTTCATCTTCTAAGCCCCACAAAAAACCACTCATATACTACTAATCATGGGGATTATATTACTCATATGAAGTATACACAGGATAGGTTCTAAAACAAGTTCTTTTTAAATGTTGGCAAATAGAACTATGTTTTCCACTGTCACTCATTAAGCTGCATGTGCCATATTGTACGAAGAAACAAATCAGGTTTTGATGAAGTAACTTATTAAACTATAAGTTATTTTTATGCTCAGTGAGTGATCAGTTTAACTGCTTGCACCTTTCACATTTTTTGTACATTTCTTTCATACTGGATAGTTTAATGTCACTTACTTCATATTAAAATTTTAGAAGAGTCTTTTCCTGCGTGTAGAAGCCCTTAAATGTTTCCACATTTATAAAAATTTATTTATATCTCTGCCACATCTGTTGTATAAAAATTGCTTGCAGTTTTACACCTGGTTCAGCAAAACAGATTCTTTGTAATTTACAGAGAGGCTGAGAATATTGATTAGAATCACCTGAAGGAGAGATTTCAGAGATGATATAGTGTTCCCATCATTACTATCTGGACTTCATACTAGTCAGGATAACCAAACTGCCTGTGAATTAACCTGTTTACATGTACATCATGGAAACATTTCTTTATTCCTTTATGTGTTATTTATAGGATTGGATTACATATAAGTCAGTTTAAAAAAGCTGTTACCTGTAAAGTGAAGTTACACTTAACTCTAAAATGAAGATTTAAACTTTTTTAATGTCTTTCACAGATATCATCTACTGATGCTAATCTCCAAATACTGATGCATATAGCTGGTTTTGTAGATTCAACCCTCTGAAATAGTTCCTTAAATGTAGGTTCCCATGGGAGATGCTGTGACAATTTACTTCCACTGATAGTGTAGAAAGCTAGATTTCCATACCTTGGGTAGATAGCAGCCTGAACGAGTCATTGCTTTCTTGATCCTAGAGGTCTATCATAAGCACAACAGCTAAAATTAAGTAACAACTGAAAATGGACAGAATAAGACCCTTAGGTTACACATTAAGATCATCAGCCACCCTGGGGTGGGAAAGGCGGGATCTGACTGATTTTCATTTACCTAGTAACAATTTCCCCTTATCTTTGAACAACCAGGATATGGTCAAAAGCTTGATAAAACTCTTTCCAATGATAGCTTAACATATTTCTTGTATTATTAATAGTTCTTGATGGACTGTTACTCAATGAAGCTATGTGTTTTCACCTCAAAGAATTATTTCTAGGTGTTTTTGTAGTGAACCTACACAAATTATACATATTCCCCTTCAATTTATGATCAGCAAGTACTATGCATTTATTTCTTCATCTTTCTCCCCTTAAATACCACCTTAGTTGGTGGCAAAGGTCATAATAATTGGTCTGGAGAGGAAAGAGAGGCTGTGAATGGAGAAGTTCAAATATTACATATAAAAGTTTCTTTGCAGATTGTCTGAGGTATAAAAATAATTCCTTCTCTCAAGCTCACCAATGGGGTTTGGAAAAAAAAAAATAGAAAATTTGGCTTGTGAACACTGAAATATTAGCCAGGCATTTCAGAAGTGCTTCCAATTTCCTTGGATGGTTTGGCAACTAGGAACCTATGGTTAGAGGTGAAAATCAGGGAAAATAATCAATAATTAGAAGTGGAAATGTTGTTTGCTCTTCACAAATGCTGGAAGGGAAATTTCAGACTAAAACAGATTCTGAAACTGTGCAGTGTAAAGTAGTTATACAGCTCCTTTAAAAAGAGAAGGAGCAAACACCTAGTGATTTAGGGCTACAGAGATGATTAAGGGATTAGAGCATCTGACATGAGGAGAAGATGAGAGGGCAGGCATTTTTCAGCCTAGAGAAAACAAGGCTCACTGATATCATATCCATGTGTATAAAAACCTCATGGAGGACAGTAGAGAAGATGAAGCTTATTAGTTGTGACCAGTGAAGGGACAAGAAGCAATGGCCGCAAGCTGATATACAGCAAATTCTACTTTAACATAAGAAAAATATTTTTTACCTTGAGGGTGGTCAAAAATGGAACAGATTACCCAAAGAGATTGTGAACATAGTCTTACTTAGTCCTACTTGCTGACCACAGGAATGGCTGTTTATGTTTATGAGAGCTGAAAAAATTTCCATGTGCTGATAGAATGGAAAGAAAAGTGGTGTCAAGTGTGTTTTGGAGGGAGAAAACATAGATCCACAAAGGTATGTGGCACTTAAATTCAGTCATTTAAAGTAGATACTAAAATTTTGTCACCTGAATAACTCTGTACTCCTCTGGCTGTGATAACCAGGGGCTTGGTGGAGTTGGCTGAACAAAATCACCTAACCCATTTGAGATTCCCTGGGCTTTGCAAGACACTGGCAATATGCTGCTTCCTACAGGAGGCTTGAGTCCCTCTGGATTGTCAGCTGGAGACTACTTGGGATACTCTAGATCGTCTCACATGGTACTTCATGACCATGTTCAAGCAGCATACAGCTAATATCCATTGGTTACGATTACAGTGAGGTGGAGGCAGCTAGCGCATAGGAACACATGTACACAGATATAAAAATTCAGGTGTCTTAATTTATGAGCTAAATCTGACACCTATGATGATTCTAATGGAAGTTAAGCATCTAAATATTTTGTAGATCTGTGTTTAAACTCCTAATGTGAGGCTTATTTCCTGAATCTTTGAATAGTGATTCTCTCAGTAAGACCCTGACTTGACTAAGATTCCTCTTTCTACTATTGTATAAATGTTATGCAATTAAAAAGAGAGAGAAAGAACTTCAGCTACAATTTCATAGGCAGTAAACAAAATTACCAGTTTGTTTGGTTTTTAACTAAACCTCAAAGAGTATAGACTATTCTTAGTACCCTTAAATAAACTTTTCATCCCATAGGAGAACAAAACTATTGAAAGCTGTGCAAGTGGTAGAAATCCATAAGCAGGAAGAAGTTTATCATTGAGATAAGTGAAGAATGTCCCAATCACTTCAAAATCTATTGCATCATGTGCAAACGTCTATTTGTCTTGGGGAAGCCAGTTTGGAAGTGAAAGTGGATAAATTCTGAAGAATGATCACATTCTAGGTGGTAAAAACTGCTTAATCATTTTCCCTTTGTCACTATATTAGTTTGCTAGTGCATCAAGTTGTAGATGACAAATAAGCTATACCTTAGGATGCAGTAGTTACCTATCAGTCTATTCCAAGAAGGCATAAAAATGAGTAAAAGTATCAACAATTTTCTTTAAAATAAGTACCATTGAATAGTTAATATAAAATAAATATTTCTCATCATTTTGCATGTAAACATTTCTCTGCAACAGATTTATAGTCTTCATTGCTATCATATCTGGAAACATCAATATTCTGTCCTTTTTTCTTGGGTTTCTCCATGTTTCATACTAAAATTCTGCAGTTCAATAAAAAGAGAAAGATTAGAGTAATTTTCTTCTGTTGAAGCCCACTATCTCTACTGAATCAGCTAAATCACTTCCCCAAAGGCCTGCAGTCCTCACAAGTAACTCCACATAGCAGAGAGCTTTTTCTGCATGATTGGTTGAGCTTTGAAAAATGCATAAATTTCCTCCACTGAGAAAGATATCCTTTGGCACTCGCAGGTACTCAGCAATTGTACATAATGAAGGCTGCACATTAATCAATATAGCCAATTAACTTCTTTCACAATCAAATTGAAACATTTTTACTAAGGTCAAACTGCTATAAAGCAGTTTACCAGGTGTCTTGCCACTCCTGTTGATTGCCGTTTCAAAAAACGCTATTTTCATTTACATGGGAAAATCCTTATTTGATGCTACGCTTTCACAGCTATCTTCTTTAAAAGCCTTTGCAACCTCTGACACATGGATTTTATCACAGGCCAGCAGGAGAGAGAGAATTTCATGGAAGTCTGTATGGGGTTTGCATGGCAAGGTTTTGGTGGCAGACGGCTACAGGGTCGTCTTCTGTGTGAAGCTGCTAGAAGCCTCCTCTGTGTCTGACAGAGCCACAGACAGAGAGAGCAAGATGTGAGAGGAACAACTCTGCAGACACTCAGGTCAGTGGAGAAGGAAGGGGAGGAGGTACTCCAGGTTCCAGAGCAGAGATTCCCTGGCAGCCTGTCATGCAGACCGTGATGAGAGGGCAGGCTGTGCCCCTGCAGCCATGGAGGGTCACAGGGGAAAAGAGACCCACCTGCAGACCAGGGAGGACCCCACACTGGAGCAGGGGGATGCCCAAAGGAGGCTGTGACCCCGTGGGAAGCCCAGGCTGGAGGAGACTCCTGGCAGAACCTGTAGCCCGGTTGAGAGAGAAGGCCATGTACGAGCAGGTTTGCTGGCAGGACTTGTGACCCTGTGGGAAAACTGGGCTGGAACAGTATGCTCCTTAAGAGCTGCACCCCGTGGAAAGGATTCATGTTGGAGAAGTCCATGGAGAACGTCTGACGTGATAAGGACATGGGGAAAAGTGTGAGAAGTCCTCCCTCTGAGCAGCAGAGACAATGTGTGATGAACTGACCAGAACCTGCATTCCCACTCCCACTGTGACGCTTGGGGTGAGGAGGTAGGGAAAAGAATGACATTCATTCATAGGAGTGAATTCGAGCCCATGAAGAAGGGGCAGGTGAAGGAAAGCTGTTTTAAGATTTGGTTTTAGTTCTCTTTTACTCTGACTTTGATTAGTGATGAATTAAATTAATTTTTTCCCCAACTTCAGTCTGACTTGCCCATGACTAATTGCTGAATGATGTCTCCCTGTCCTTATCTCAAGCAACGAGCCTTTCAACATATTTTCTCTCCCCCATCCAGCGGAGGTTGGGAGTGATGAGCAGGTTTTGTGGGCACCTGGCCTCCAGCCAGTGTCAACCTGCCATAAAGCCTTGTGTTAAAACACTGCAGAGCAAAGCATTCAGTGGAGACCGTTGCTTATCTTGCATTTCCTTGGCAAAAGCCACACCACCAACAACACAGCACAGGCTGTGTACATGGAGATATTTTTAGCCTCATCTGCTTTAACCAATTCATAGCCAGTCGGAGTCTGAACCCACCCTGAAAACTGCATGTTTAGTCTACATGGCATACCCCATTTAACACAAAAAACTTCCCTATTGAGCTGTCTCACTTAAGTAAAGGGTTGCTTCTTTGGTAGTAGTCATTGCTATATTCCTACACATATTGTGGCTGAATACTGTAAAGCTAACACATCCAGTTGGTGTTTGCCGGCCGCATTATTGCAGCAGTAAGCAATTTAAGTGGTAACCACAAAGTTAAATATGACATTTTTAAAACATTAAAGATATCTTTTCCAACACCTTCAATATTTGCCTTTTCAAATGCCATCTCTTTGTACTGTCTTGAAAAACTTATAAATCTCTAAGACACCACTGTGATTTTGATATTTTGAAATTATCTTTGTATGAGATCAGTATTTTGTGCTGGTATAAACTATGTGGTTTTGCAGTAAATCTTGTGTAAAATCATGACATCCAAGTTAGGTAAAGCATAATGTTGCCTTATTCTTTGAAGAGATTGCCAGGGGAACTCTACTTCTAGAGGTGGGAAGGAAAAAAAAAGCACTTCTTGTCTATGCTATCTGGGTAATTCATAGTGGGCAGACTAATCTAACGTGGGAATGGGCTGTCCATGCAGTCATGAACACTGCTAAAGTGGTACTTGTTCCTTCCACTCTCCATATACCAACACAAGATGGGAGAACACCACCTATATGGAAGTGATTTGAGATTAACGGAATCTGGAGTATTCTGTGTGGAAGAGCAAGCAAAGAATGCAGCCTTGCCACAGATAGATGTAAAATCCACCATAACAGAACTTCTTAGCTCTTGAATAGGTATACAAAGTCACTATGGACTCTGGGTACAGGAACTGAAATAAGTATTTCAGGGTGGATGTAAATCAAGCCCCAGAAAGAGAATTACTTATTAAAAGATGGTAAGTTAAAGACATGACAATTTGTCATGTTGGTATAATTTTTAATCATATTCAATGCTGCCAATAAATTCCCAATGTATAAAAGCAAAATTTTTCCTTAAGGCGAAGTAACTTAAGAGACATATTTAACTATGCTAAAAGACACGCTCATGATTATTGGTACTACATTCACGTATTTAGTATCTGAGCATGCAAACAGTATGTCAGAGAACTAGGAGCTTTGGCACACATAAATACAACTGTGAAAACGCACATGCCCTTTTACAGAACACTTGGCCCCATATTAAAAACATACAGTAATCTTCTAATTGAAACACAGGAGCAGCACAACCTTTGGAGAAACAGATTGCCGTCACTCTCATAGAACAGAACACTACCACTTTCCTCTCCTTGGTTCAGTGAACTACTGATTTGTTATGAAGTTGTTACACAGAAACTGTGCACTGTTCCAGAGGGGAACATACCTCTCCTTGCTTACAAGTAAACAGGGCATGTCTGAGGGCCTTTCAGCATGGTATTTGTCTAGAGAGGACTTAAGATTTGTATTTTAGAAAAACTTATCCAAGGAAAGGTAGCAGGAGTAATCATTTTGTGATAGTCATTAATCCTTTCTGAAATAAATACCTTAATATTCTCTTCTTTTAAGATTCTAACTTTATTAACCTAACTCCAAAAGCACTACACATAAATTGGATTTTCTGTGGGGGCTGTATAAAATCACTACTGATTTGCTTGGGTGCCTTCCTGGTCAATAAGTGCTGTGCAATTTGATCAGTATGGCAACCAATGTCTTCATCTTTAAGGAATTAGTTAACTGTTCCATTTGATGGCTCATGCTACCTGAAAAAAATTATAAATAAAAATTGGCATTAGTCTTTCCTGTTCCTGAAGCCTTAAAATATTTCCAGTGTAGCTCTCAGAAAGATACCGATAGCAAGGTAGGTAAACAGCAGGACTTTCTGCTTTGGAACAAGATATCAAAGATTAGCAACTACAAGCACTGTTTGATGTTCATGTCGGAATCTGGGGAAGAACAGAAATGCTTGATGGTGATGCAGTTTTCATCTGGTAAGTTTATTCTAAAAACGAAGTTTACTGTATTACCAATAGGAGTACCAACTTGTCCATAAGAAAGTATAATTCTCCATGACGGAAAATTATGTAATAAACGTACAAGGGAAAAATTTCTTCCAAGCTTGAAAAGTTGTTTCTCACTAATTTAATCTGTAAATAAGAGCAGTACCAAACTTGGCTCTTGAGCATACTGCCAGACAAAAAAATTCAGACACCTTTACTATGAAAAGTTTTAATTTGTTATGGGTTGGAAGGGGCAGTAAGAGAGGACAATACAAACTGCCAAAAATGTGAACTAACGGTCTTACTGGGGCAGGATTATGGGCCGTATTGTTCCCAGTTATTGCCTGGCACATTTTCAGCCGCTTGTATGATTTAGCATGCTTTTCCCTCTGTGCAGCTGAGTGAGGACTGGCACACCATTTTCACTCATCACCAATGCCTCTCATATTATAAACGCACAAGATTCGAGAGACTCTGGTTTTCTACAGGGTGATGTAAACAGTGCATTAAAGCATGGTGTCTCTCATTAAACCCTGGTAACTGTCTCTAGATTTAAAGTCACTTGACATGCCCCATTATAAGACCATATCTTAACTTGATTATAATTTTGCCAATTTTTAACCACTGAGTTGGAAACTTTCCCTGCTGAGTATCTGTTTCAGTATAAAAAAAGCATGTCTTCAAATTTCATAAATCAGATATTTCCTAAAGGAGAAAAATTTATTTTTTCTGCACTAAAACCAACTTTGAGTAGTGGAGGGTGATCCATGTTTTGCATCAACAGTTTATCAATTGGTAAGGCAGGTCACAAATTGTGGCTTCTCCCGTTTCCATGAAAATTTGTCTTTTTCCCAAGTTTCAACACTGAGGGCAGCATAGGAGAAGCTAGAGATAAAGGAAAGTAGGTTGGGATCAATGAGGAGTCCAGGGTGTGGGGCATCAGAAGAAGAAAAAAAAAAAAAAGGCAACAAAAAACCAAACTAGGAAGCAGGAGGGCAAATAGGATAAACAAGGTATCAAAAAAATGTTGACAGGAGAGAAAAAAAATGGAAATTGATTGAAGATCTCATTGCTGAGATGGGGTAGTAGGGGAAGCAGAAGACGAGTCTTGCTTTATTATCTGATTAAGCTTCCAGAGAAGGAGGGCAAGACTTAGCTGGGCAAGGGAGCTATTTTGAGAAATGAGGAAATGGAGGTTGGAATGAGAAAGACATAGAAAGAAGTCTGTCCCAGGCATGCATTACAGCACTCTCTTCCTGTGCTTGCAGTCACACCTGGGTTTCCTAGTTTTTCCCCATGACCACATTCTTATGCAAGGATCAGGAGTGCATCACATCACTGATACAGCTCAGGGTTGTGTTGAGAAAGAAACCTATTCTGCTGCCTCTCACCCTGTCAGTATGCAACTCTGAGCAGAGTTTGGCTTTATATTCTGTGTACAGAGAAAATGTTGTAAAAGTACTTAAAACTACATAATTTTAAATTTTCTTTAAAATAATAATAAAAGGGTCTAGTAGACCTTTTGACCCAAATCCCTGACTCTGCTTATTGACTTTATTAAATGGTCTCAAGGTCTCAGGACTTGTCTTGTTACTGTCTGCCTTGTTGCCTGTCAAGAATATATTTAGAGTCAGTATTTCTTATTAGCTCAAAAGTAACCCAAGTTACATTATAATATCACAGGCACCTACATTAGAAGAGATTAATCCCTTCCAATGTCTCCATCTACTTTAGTGAACAAAACACTCCTGTTGTCTGAACCTGACACCCACTGGCAAGGTGCAACTTGCTTCCATAGAGCTGAACTCACTTCTCCTTCGGATCATAGAATGACCTCTCTGGTGAGAATAGTCCTCTGCCCTTGAAAGACTGGGTAGCTGGAGCCAAGTCAAGCCCATGCTTTACTTTATGTTCTGGTTATGCTCAGTTTATGTTCATAGCCGCTGATGACACCTGAATGGCAATGACTGGTAACAACCTCACACCGATTCTTCTAGAAGGGCTATATGTTTCCCATTTCAAGTGAATAAAAAGCTATTTTTCACATAGGAAGTCATGTGCCCTTCAAGGGAAATAGAGGGTCATGGATACAAAACTGGAGAACACACACTGCATTCAGGTACAGCCTCTATGCTCAGTTTTTCATCTGTGAAACAGAGAATAGCATCACTTCTCTCAGCACAGATACAGTGAAACAGACTTATTACTGTATCGAAAACACTACATATCACATCGATAAGCACAACAGGGAACTCCAGAGGGGATTTTCACTAGTGTGAAATAAATGAGAGGCCAGACATTGAAGAATGAAAACAATATACTGAATAGCTGTTCAGTCAGTGAGCACGGAGTGAGATTGGTATCTTATGAAAACATAATGTGTTCCTATAATTACGGAGTGTGTAATGTGCACACAGAGAAAGAGGAGTAAAAATATTCAAGAGAACCTTTTTTCCAGCATTTCCTAACTTCTGAGTCTTTCCTGGCTTCTATTCTTAACAGGCTTCTAGCACACTTTTTATGTGTAATACTCTGTTAATCCAACACTTCTTTAAACTCAAAGAGCTCGAGCAAGAGCTGCAAACCATCTGGAACAGTTGCAAAGCAAATTACTGCCAAGAAATCTGTACTGAAGTACGTCCTATCCCACTCTAGGTCTGCCCTGCATCAGCTTTAAGGCTGCATGACTATAGGAAAACACATGTCCTAATTAGCCAATAACACTTCATGCTGCCTCCAAAGTTTGGAGTCTTTCCACCTACATTTAAACCTCATTAATATGTCAGCATTCAGCCATTAATATGAGATCTTTAATGAAAAGAGTAATACCATTACCTTCTTTGTCACTTAGGGTCACCAGCAAAGAATGGATAAGCCAGGTGTATCAAAAGGAATTTTCTAAGATGCTTTAAGATCTAGGGTGCTCCTCTGCTCCTAGCTGATATTAAATATCATACATTTATGACAACCAGGCTATGTGAAGGCACTGTATTTCTCCTTTACATTGTCATGTGAACTTTTTATTAAGTATTTCCATAGAGAAATAAAACAGTGAAGGGGATTTTCTGTTTTATATTAGTAACCTCATTTAATTTCTAATTTTCTGTAAATTATACATGATTATTCATTAAATATAAAATGGTTTATAATTCTGAAGACTATTAAATATATGTAGAAAATAAGGTTATCCAAGCAGTTCTTTCAGAGCACTTCTTCTTGCTAGACAAGCATCTCTGACTGATTGATAGATATTATATTGACACAGACAAATTAAAAACATTCATATCTATATATCCATTATAACCCCCAAAATCCAAAAGCTCAGAGCAGTCTAGAGCTGATTGGACAGTATATAGATCTACTTATGAATAGTTAGTTAACTTAAAATATAAGTTTTGATCCAGGTTATTCAGACTGATTTAGGGCTCACTCCCTGAGACGGTTCCTACTTGCTAATCTTTATTAGTGCAAATGAATTTTATGAACACAGCAAGAGAGCAATCCATTTCATAGCCAAGTACCCCTTAACTAGAACCACTCTTTGCTCTGGGAAATGTTTATAGCATGCAGGGAAGGATTCACTTTGTGTAATTTTTAATAACTAAGAGTTAAAAATCTCAGCTTGTCACCTCAGGCTAGTCCCACAGCCTATGGGAAGAAGCAGGCCCTTTGAAGATTGCATGTGACACACAGGAATGCAGGGTATTTCACAAACATATTGCAGGCACCTGTAGAATAATGCATAACAAAACATAGCATAGAGCAAGCACAATGGATCAGCCCAAAAGCACATTTAATCCAACACCCTGACTGTAAAACTTGCCAAAATCAGGTGCCTAAGGAAGAATACAAGAAAACACAAATGATTATTGACCTAAGTAACCTCCAGGCCCCTAGCTACCAGGGGTTCAATAACTTCCTGAGCTAGATGTTCTTCTATGTGTTTAGTAATTTCCTTTATTTTTTTCCCAATGAACTTCACCAGACTCCCCTTGAACTTCTGCAGGCTTTTAGTACACCCTAATCATATGGAAAGGATTTCTACAGCTTAGCTAAAGACTGTAAAAAAAGCTACTTTCATTTGTTCGTTTGGAGTCTGCCTTTTTCCTGTTTCATGTAATGACCTTTAGTTCTTGTATTGGAAGGGAAGGTGATTGGTTCTGATACAGATTCTTCACGCCCCTCATGGTTTCACAGGTCACTATCATACTGCACATTAGTTTGTTCTGTCAAATCTCCAAACTCAGAAAATGCAGGTGACTGTATTAACATATATCCTAAGCTTGAAGCATGCCTGTCAGCAGCATTTGTGAGCTCAGATGTATTAAGTTTCCAGAATGACCAAATATAGCCACAAATACTTGACAAAAGTACCCCCAGACTTTTGGGGGAAAATAAAAAATTAGAAATTGATTAAAGAGAGACAATATTCTTTGAAGAAAGGATTTCAATTTTTTTTTCCCAAAGTATTGTTAATACATACAAGCCTTGTGGTGAAGGGGAAGTATGATGGCTTTAGCCTCCACTAGTAGCAGTTGATATGGCATATGCTCTTATACCATGCAAGATGACCAGAAAAAAACCCACACAGGGCTGCATTTGCACCCTTGGCAGATGTCACTATTTTCAGCTGCCAGAACAACTTTTGGCAATCCAAGTGTAAATTAGATTAGCCTTAGATTTGCTGCAACCCAGGCCAAACCCACCACCAGCCAGAGTGCAAATACAACAAAACACAAAGGTGGCCTAAAACCACACTTCTTCTCATTCATTTGTAATAACTGTATCTCAGCTTGAACTGAAAACCCAGTCCACAGCCCCTGGAGTAGGGGAGAGAAGTGTATTCACCACCCAGAGCTCAAGCCTGCTCTTTTCAAATCCCGAAGCTGAGGCTGGTTTTTGCCAGTGAACACCTTTTCTGCCCGTTCTGCATGCTCATTAGCTATCATAACAATAATTGATTTGGATAAGAATAGGACATATAAAACAGTGTGGAGCTGAAAGCTCTCATTTTTCCAAGCAGCATTCCCCTTCTTAAGACACGGGAATGCAGTAGCTCTGGCCATGCATGGCTGTTTTAATATACCTCTGGGAGAACAAGGCTTTCCTGGCAAATCTATCTTTTATAAAACAGCCTTAGCAAGTCCCTCTTTCTTCATTCGGTGGGAGGAGCAGGGCGCTCGGTTCCTCTGAGACCCAAGCATCTCACATGGAGCAGACACATCCTGAGAAGTTTTATGGTTACTTTGCTCTCACTTATCACAATGAGCCTTATGAGTCTTATTCTACAGAGGCACTTGGAGATCATTTTGCAAGCTTTCACACTCCGTCAACATGGAAAAAGCCAAATAAAATACATCTGTTTCAGGTAATAGTCTTAAATTAGAGGAGTCATAACAGACTCTAAGAAGCAGTGTGAGTTCTTCATTCAAGTAAAACAGCTACAGGGTGACCTGATTCACAACAAATCCTGGTTCTCTTACAGCAGAGGAATATATAATTATAAAAAAACCTGGAAGTAGCAAGGATTAAATTACGTTGCCAGAGCAGCTTGTTTCTAAAGGGCTTATTACAAGCATGAACCACAAACCTGTGATTTTTCTTTTTTCACATGAATTGATGTCATAATGAGGTTTAAATGGAGACTCGGTGTCTACTTTGCCTCCCAAAGGAGAGGGGTTCCCCCTCTACCCTGGACATAGTGCCTCCTTCTGCTGTGCTACTTAATGCAAATGTAAACAAAAAGGAGAGTCAAACCATGAGAGCTGAATTCATTTCCAACTGGCTGTCATGGGTTTTCACTTTGGTCTCCTCATGGTTCACAAGGGTACCTTTCAAGTCTGGTTTATACAGAAGATGCTTATATGATAAAAGGGTAGAACCTAAAGCAGAAATACAGTACTGATTGTGAGATGGAAACAAATCTGTTTATAGAAGTAATCCATGTGGAACCTTGATTGTAGAAATCTTTAACACTTCTGTTATTGGAACAGCTGAGAATTTAGCAGGAAATCTCAAATGAACAGCTATTTTTTTCTACCAGTCCTGAAAATTAATGTTTTAGTATAAATCTATCCTTTCGAACACATATTGCATCCCCTCAGGGCTAGCTCTACCGTGTAGGCAAATTAAGTGGTTGCCTATGGCAGCAAAATGTTAAGCACAGCAAAATGTTTAGAGACTGTTTATTGTGTGACCGTAAGCTGGGTGAAGCAGACATTTTCCAGTGTGTTGAGGGCTTCAAAAACCCTGGAGACATCACCAGCTTCCCCAGTTCTTCCACATAAAAGTGAGCAATAAAAATGTGCAGAGTTTCACAGCAAGGAAATCGGTTTAGTAAATCACAAGCTCAGTAATAGAGACTAGTGAAAGCCCATACCTTTTAATAAATAGATATAAAGAATATTGAGAAATCCGATGCTGTACCACACCGATTAGTGTGTTATGTACTCTCACCTTCAACAGAGTCAGAACTGTGTCGTTCGTGTGTCAATCTATTAAGAGCTACAGGGTCATCACCTTGAACTTTTAGCCATGGCATATTCAGGCAGCTGCTGAGTATTTGAGAAGACACTTGCCAATCCCAAAGTGGAATGAATATAAGTATGAATGTTTATTCATGCTAAGAATCTGACCACAGGGACTTTTAGTCACTACGCTTCCTTTAAAAGAAAATTGAATCACTATTAAGGACACACATTAAAATACTATCTTAGCACTGCACACGTCAAACATGAAGAAAGGATGGCCAAAGATGAGAATACAGCAGCAGGCCAAAAGAGGATATATTCTGTCTGTAATGACACCTGCTCAGTCTCCAGTGCCAAATCTGTTTCTCACAATACGCTGCACCGTTGCTCTTTCTCCTTGGTTTACACCTGCAGTCAGAGCCAGATCTGTGTGGTCATGGGAGTGCTGCATCAGACAAAAACACAAGCCTTCAGCACTGCACCACAGTCACACTCCATCCGTGACAGATATTGCTACGCTAGTACGTACTGTGTTGGTCACGTAATTCAGTGATGACGATGACTACATCAGCCAGTGCAAGTTACCAGAGGGGTGCTGGGGCACTTAGAAGAGCCCTGCCATTTAAGAAGGTGATGTGGGACAGGCTTGCTCGACGAATGTAACTGCAAGGTGTAATTGGCTGCCATGAATCAGATCTGCGGGCATATTATCAGTTAGACCCTCCCTCAAAATTGTCCGACAATTCCCAAGGTAACTTCTTCAGACAAAAAGACGAGCAGAGCAAAGCAAATGGCACAAGCACGCTTTCTCCTGAAGTTAACCAGGTGGGCTGATGAGAGGGTCCTGCGTTGCCTGCAGTTCCCAGGCAGTCCTTAGCAGGGCTGCTGGGGCGGAACTGAAACACGATGTGGCATAAATAAGCCCGCAGCCTGGTGCGCTGTTCCATGTTGGGACGTAGTTGCTTACCCATCCGGTTACACATCGGACATGGAACCCTGCCGCTGCCTTTTTTTCCCACCCTGAAATTTTTTGAGTTAGTTCTCTGCATCCCCTGTGTCTGCTGCATCCCTGCTGTGTAAAGGTTTCAATGCCTGGCTCTTGGAGCCAATAAATCTACTGGAGACATCACCAGTCAGGCAAAAAATGGCAGGTTTTCTGCCATTATTTAGCAAGTTAATTTATTAAAAAATAATTTACCCTCCCCTTGTCCAGCTCTAACAATCAGTTCTTTTAACTGAATTGTTGTCTCCTTTCACTAGCCTAATTATCACACACGAATTACTGGGTGTGGATCAGATGTGCAGGTGGAGTGGTAGGGTTAAGGCCTGAAGTCAATCAGTGTTTTGCTGTGACCACCAAAAGGGTCAGGATTTTACTCAGGGCTGAAAGCTCTGACAAATTCCAGTAATAACTGCATGGATTTGTTGACTGCTTCAAATAAAGTTAAAAGATTTTATAATATTAAATCTAGTTATCAGAAATGCATT
The DNA here is from genome assembly GCA_027574665.1 of Rhynochetos jubatus. Taxonomy (NCBI): domain Eukaryota; kingdom Metazoa; phylum Chordata; class Aves; order Eurypygiformes; family Rhynochetidae; genus Rhynochetos; species Rhynochetos jubatus. The sequence goes on from CM050652.1 coordinate 20,947,077, forward strand.
ATTTCTCTTCCTATGGATCACTTTCACAATACTTATCAGTGAATACAAAATCTAAAAAATAACAATAAATGTAAAAGGATTGCAAAAAAAAAAAAGAAAATAACATCTTTATTTTCAATATGTTTTGCTTCTATATTCTAGCATTTCCTAAATGCAGTTCTGAATTCTTGTTTCATTTTTTTTCCTCCCTCTGCAAGTGTCATAAATCTAAAACAAGTAAAGGTTAAAAAGAGCTAATTCCTAACAACAAAGAATGTATTTCAGTTAAAATTAAGGTTTCAGATCCACTATATTTATTATTGTACGTTTTTGCCAAAACAATTTGGCAATTTCTGTTTCACCTCACCTTGGTCTGAAATGTATTCTTCCTACTGGGTCATTTACTGGACTTCGGCATTATACGTTCTTCTATCTCTAGTCCTGAGGACTCCCAGATACTGCTTTGGACCTATACAAGCTGCTCTGAATGCACCCCTTTGGAAGTAATAGAATCCTTTCTGAATGTCATTAGCCTTTTATCCATAAAATTCTCCCCCACAGATGGAAATTTCAGCTATAAAAAATATTGGGTGAAGGAAATTATAGTTTTATGGCCCAACTTTTATGTATCAAGTTCAAATTCACAGAATTGATTTATTTTTAATTTATCCCACTCCCTTCACGGGATCCAGACCGCATATGCAGGGCACTTTAATTTCTCTCCTTTCTCAGAATCCGAACCCCCCTAGGAACAGTTCCTTTGCACTCATTATGCATCTCCAGGGTACACAATTCAAACAAGAGCTACCTTGTGCTAACAGAGTGTTGATTTGCTGTGCTCATGAAAGCAAGGAGAGTGCTTTTCAGGTCGGGAGCAGGGCAGGCGGGTGGGGGATGCTCCAGTTTTTAATGAAAATATTCTTTCAATAACATTGTAGGGTTGTTGAATGGCTGTAGACTTTTCTCTTCCATATTTTAATATTTCTAAAATGCTATTCACTTATGGAAATAGGAGTTGATTTTCAACACATAACTTCTATGAAAGAGTTGTCTTGAAGGATACCATATTATTTATGGTTGAAAAATATCACTCTCCTCTGCTTTTCCTCAACAATTTTTTTCCTCACCCACAGCATACTGTGATTTTTAGGACTCAGCCCTTACTCTCTACTCATGCATAAACATTTGCAGAACTATGGCCTTCAGCCCCAATCCCGCAAAGATCCAGTCTGTTCCTCAGCCAGTAGATATAAAGTGGCTACTGTTAAGCACACGATTTAGAAAACCTCTAAAATTCTGGAGTAAGGACTGTATTTTATGATTTCTCTGAAGCATGTCTCTGAAATGCATTGAAGTGCTTTAAAGTAAATCTTGCTGTTGGGTATTTTTCACATTTATAATAAGTCATAGTCTCAGTAGAGCATCCCAGCTTTTTCCTTAACCCTAGTAGGAACCCTGGAAAGCATGTTGTCTTTATACCACCTGTTAGGCATTATTTACGTGTATTTCTTTCCTTATTCTTCATTGCTAAAAACCTACAGATTGACTTTCTCAGACTGGATGATAATATCTTCTCCATGTATAAAAAAAATGTTTTGTCTGCACCAAATGCACTATTCCTTCATTTGTCAGAAGTTTTCTCTTTCCATTCATAAAATGGAGAAGCTGGGGGTGTAATAGAGTAAGTAGAGTTTCTGGCAAGAGTGGCCAAGGGCAGGCAGGGTCAGGGGAATGAAGGCATGTGAAACTGGATGGTCAGAGATGAGCCCTGAGGAAGGCTGTGGGAGCTCAGGGGTATATTTATTAGTAAAATCGCAAGCAGCAGTCAAGCGCTTAACACTGAAACCATCTGCTGGAATATTCCTTATAATATTCCTCTGTTTCCAGAGTCAGATGAATAATCTTTAGCAGGCAATGGTACTTGTGTTGGCTTTCTGCTCCCACCTTCCATTCACCTCTTTGATCACACAAATATTGCTTAGGCTATGGCAGACAGGTAGGATCCTGGTGTGGGAGCCATGATCAGGCCTAATTTGACTATGTGTTTCCTCTGCTTCCCTTCAGCAGGCTAAAAATGTATTTCAACAGCATTGTACAGATATCATAAAAATAGCATTTGAAGGGATTCTGGCAACAGTACAGCTTCCTGGAAAATAACTGCATTTGCAAGTGCATCAAGAAGAACGTTATCCAGGGTTAGGGATAAACTGGTCTCAGGAGCTTCTGTCAGTGGACTGACCTAAAAGGCAAGATCAGTAGAGGCACTGTCATCAAGCAGGCAACAATAACAGTAAAGCACTTTTGATAATCACAGTGTCCTTCAGTACAACAGAGAACTAATCCCTGTATTAGAACTGGAAAGAAGCAGAGAATATGGTGTTGACCCTAGCAACTAAGGAAATCCCTGGGTGATTGACGTATGTAACTTCTTGATGCATGTGAGCCACAGGTGGCATGGACCAAGAACCTTACAAGAGATAAATATTGCCTCCTAATTCATAGAATAGATGCCAACATTCCTACCCCAAACCTCCCTGCTGACAAAAGTGGAGTAGTGCAAGTCAGGAGCTGCCATCTTCCAAACGAAAAAGGCTGTCTTCTTCTCAATGCTAACCTGAGCATTTTAGGATGCTTTTCAGCTTTGATTGTGTTGTTTCACAAGCAGAGGGCCAAAAGCCCAGCAGCTCTTCTTCTGCTCTTTCTTCTCTGCTTGTATCCTTTGTCGCAGCATGCCTTCCCCGAAAAGGAGGCAAACCTCCTCCCAGCAAAGCTTATTCACATACAATTTCTGCTTGGAAATGTTGATCTTCACAGGCCTTGCCAGAACAGACTCCTGTGGCAGCATACTGAAGCCTGGAGCTGGGATCGAGGATGTGGAAAGCTGAGGACATGGGTGTGCTCTGGACAGCAGTGCACTGCAGACGCAAACACATCTTCCTCATGATCTCCCAGAGAATGCTCTCACAGTTGGGGCTCACTATGGACATGCAGGGTCTGCCCTAGAGCTGCTGAAGGCACAGGTCTGTGGGGCACCAGAACGTTGTTCACAAGGGGCCTCCTCACCGCTGGCTGCCCGTGAGCTCAAGGCGTTTGCTGCATTCTTTAGTCCCAATGCATGTGTGCAGGCTCTCAATTACACGAGCAATGTACCAACCGAGCGAGCAGAAGTTAGGAGGTAACTCAATCTGGCGTGTTGGGCAGCCGTGTTATCAGCCAGCATAAATATCACATCATGCACCCTGGCTAATTCAACAGAAATACATAGCTGCAAAAACATGTGCTCATACCTGACCTAAGCTTGTGGTCGCTAATGCTCAGTCTAGACTTAACAACTGTGTGACCATGACTTTAGTCATTCCCTTCAGAGTGCCAAGGGCAGGTGGAGTGGGTTTACTTTCTCTTTTTTTCCACATAAACCCAACACGACAGGACTCAGCCAAGTACATCCCGACGGTCACGTGTATAGCTAGGTTTCCTGAAAACTGCTACACAAGATAGCATGTGCTACAGTAGGTTACTTGGAACATGTTGCAAATCAGCATTACATGGCTTTCAACACATTAAAAAAAAAGCTAGGTGCTGTAAATGAAGGTTGTCGAAAATATAAGTGGACTCTTAGGAACCTGGTTTACTGAAACCTCTGAAGTTAATCTCCAGTGTCTGCATCCTAATACTGTTTATAGCACTTAAAGTTTGTTAGGTATTTCTCTGATTATTTAAGGACTAATCAAAATTGTACCTTCACTCTGGGAGATTTTGCACTTTCCTCTGATGACTAATGACATCCCAAACAAATCCGAGTAAAGGCATTTTTCTGTGGGTTTTTTTCACTCCTCTTAGATGGATTAGTGCTGTCATCAGCAGGTGTGGGGAAAACACAGAAGCCCATGCACTGAGTATAAGCAGGAACTGCATTTAAATTAATTTGAAATGCAAAGGTAGTGACTCACCTCCTTAGCAAGATTTTGGAATGCTGGAGCACCCTTATCCTTCACAGGGAAAGGATAACAGATGCCCATACTGGAAATTGTCTCTCCCGACCTAACACATGCAGCATTTTTTAAGAACTGCTCACATTTGCGACATGAAAATACATGGATATATTTCTGATATTTAGCCAAATATAAGGTTCTGCTGTTGTTATGTATAAACACATATATTTATAATATATATGTATAAAACAACAGCAGTACTGTATTATGCCAGTTCTAACTGTAGAGCTACAGTGCAAACAGCATCTGTGCTTTAATAATATTTACTGTTAGCATCTTCCTTGTCTGTTCTTGTTCATGCTGGGTCCCAGCCACACTATAACAATGCGGCAGCAACAGCCTTCAAAAGCCCCTTTTGTATGTGAGCTATAGTAGCCCCTTTTGTATGTGAGCTATAGTAGCCAGACTCTCTGATGATGCCCCTTTCATCATGCGTTATAGTCATTCTGCCTCTTACCTGTCACATTTGACTTTGACCCACTGATTTTGAATTATTTAGGGAAGGCAAATTATGTGTGACCTACTTTTTAAGCCGACAGAGTTTCACTTAACAAGGGGTGCCTGAGCACCATCACCCTGTGTTTAACTTTGGTGCCATTGATGAATCAGTTCCTTGCTGCCCACCCTGCCAGGGGTGCTCTGACCACATGCCACTGAGCAGGTGGAAGGGTGAAGTCCGGGGAGTCATTAGCTGGTCATTAGCTAATGACAGTAAACTGATCCACTAAGTGTGAGACAGCCTTGCCTACTTGTATTAGGTGTGTCTAATTCACCAAGGTGGCCAAGAGGATTATGTAAATTGAGAATTTACTTACCTAGGAGAGGGATCTTGCCTGCTGCCTGCTGAGCAGAAGCCTGGGGCAAGCTGCAGGCAGGCAGCAGCACAGGGCTTAGGGCAGACCCAGGGGGCACGCAAGGCCCTCAATGACCCCCAGCTCTCACCTGGCCACCAGCCAGCCCACCCATCAGCCTTTAGTGCTTCTCTCAGATGATCCACTCATCCCCACACTGGTTGGCAGAGCCTGGTGTCTCCCTGACAACATCCCACTGCCCTTCAGGTACCCCCCCTTGGCTGTCCCCCTTTCTGTGGGGTGCAGGAGCCAATCTCAGCCCCTGGCTCCTCGCACCCCTGTAGTCCTCAGACATCCACCAGCAGACATGTCCTTCCTGTTGCTAACATGTGTCTACAGCCCAGGTCCAGGTGGGGAGGGTGCAATCCCCCTTCTCCCCATCCCTCCCAATCCCCTCCATCCCTGCCTTAGTCTTCCAACTGACACTGAGCTAACAATCGCACACGGAGCCTAATGACAGGATTGTCTTCCACTGTAGCTAGAATAACACCCTCAAAGAGACATATCCCTTTGACACTGTGCAATGTCCACAATTTCACATGCATTTCTACACAAATAAGCATTCCAGGATAGTCTGAAGCAGATTTACATCAATGCCCTTTACCAGAGCCTTGGAAATAGAAAAAGGCTTGAAAGTTACTGTTCACTGCCAACATGATATAAGGGGGGCACACAGAGAATTAAAATCAGGGACTCTTACTTTTTATTTTTTAATCAAAGCCTTGCAATTCATCATTTGAAGTATTCTTCTAACTACCAAATGATATTCCAAGTGCTTTTCACCACAAATGTTGATCATTACATAAACACTGCAAAGTTTATAAGATTATACCTGCAGTTCCATTGTCTGTATCCCGGGGATGTGAGAAATATGCCTTTGTGGCACACACGCACAAAAGCGCAAGCACATCACAAAAAGTCGCTTTACGGGAGAAATCAGAAGCTTTATGCAAATTCTTTCAAGTGATGAAAAATGTTTAGACCACTGAACTGCAATAGGAACAAATAAAAGCAATGTCATTAGAGTTACAAAGTATTTTTTGCTTTTATGTTCTTTTTATGTTTATGTTATAAATCCAGAATATTTAAGGACTGCAGGCCGAAGATGTAATAATTCTTTGAAACAGTAGGAAAAATTAAAATACAGAGGAAATAAGACTTAATAAAACATGAAGAAAATCCAGATTTACACTGAGGAGCTGGTGCGTGTTCTCTTCTAGCCCTTGTACAACGTATACATTGGGGTCAGATTCCCCAGTTTACTAAGTTTCACCATTCCCAATATTTCTCTTTATGCCTTGAGTTCCCAACAAAATAATTAACTGAGAACTGCAGTTTTCATTTCTTAAGAAAAGTGTTTTTCTCATCCTTTTGAGAAGACTAAAATTTCCCAAAAGAACAAACCACAAATTAAAAGAAAAAAACTGTAATTTTTAAACAATTCTGCATTTTGTGCAGACGCACTCCCATACTGACTGCTGTGCAAAACCATGCTGTTACATTTATCACTTCAACCTGTGGTTAACTCAGCCGAAGGGGCAGTACAAGAAAGTGTAAGTTAGTTGATGTGGGCTCTTTTACAAAGTCTGCCAGGCTGACTTGCACCTAATTACCAATGTGTGGCTCACACCATTTCATAGCACCTCTTCTCTAGAGTTGCAGTTTCCCAAGCAGGACTCCTTCCCAAGTTGGAAGGAGAAGGAGGAAGGAAAGGATGCTCTGTGGAACATATGCATATAGATGACAATGTGAAATTGAGGTCTCAGTTCATTAACATTTCGTATTGCTAAATTTCCATTTATTTTCCTTTGATTGTGGTGAAGAGTTATTACAAAAGTAATAAATCACAGAGCAAAATAATATTACCACAATTTCATTTCCATTCCTATCTGTTGCTACTGTGTACTTAGAAAAGCTCTGTCGAGCTTGGGGTCTTCTCTAACTTTTGCCGAGATGAGTTTGTAGCCACGAATCTATTTCCATGATTCCATTCACTTCAGAAATATAATCCAAAAGAAACAGTGCATAGGTCAAGATTTTTCAAGCATATATCACATTCAGAACCATTTACTCAATATCTTTTGGATCCCAATAAAGAATTTTTTTAACGCCTAGTAGGATGTCACTGCATTTATTTTTCGCCTGGACCTAACAATTAACAAATAGAAGTGTTTGAGTCAACAGCAAACGGATCACAATGTTGTTGGATTCATGATGTGCTTATGACAGCAATTCAGTTTAATTCTAGGCTTAGATCAATCTGATATGCTATGCTCTTGAAGTAACTTTTGTATGGAATCTTTAATATACATTCAGCTCTGAAACAGGGATGAATGCTATTTTCTGTGCAGTACTTCAATGAAGAAACCTTAAGCTGCTGTATTGATAATCATGAAGTAATTTCCTTGTATGTCATTGAAGATTTTCCAGATTTCTGAAGTGCTTATTTTAAAATGTACTCATTTTTACCATCGTGCAGTACCAAGGCAACTTCTTTGATACTGCATGGGGAGACAGCACCCCTCTGCAGTGCGTTATGTGACAGCGGCCTTAACCATGCACATTTAATTACCTCACCTGCACTACATCTACTAATCATACCGTACTTCAAACTCCTTAGGGCACACATGTTATTTTCTTCTCAAGTTTCTCATCTCTTTCAGGTCCCTTTAGACTTATTTCCGTCATTTCTAATGTTTACAGCACCTTCCAATTCAGCATCACCTGTGATTCTTCTCAAAGTCCTTTTTACCTTCTCTTCCAGAATGCAAATCGAAATATTCCATACAATCAGTTCTCCCACATGCACTCACACTGATACATAAACACATAATTCCAGAAAATCATTGGCTCTGCCTTTCTACTGCAATGCACTTCTGTTTACCACTGGATTGCAAAGGGGTAGTTGTGCTGGTTTGGGTTGTGGTTTTTTAAATAACATTAAATTAAGCTATTCCTTCCGGGAAACAGCAAGGAAAGCAGAAACATTTTATAACTTATTATAAATTACATTCTGCAAAGAAAGTCTAAAATAAAGAATTAACTAACACGTAAACACCACTTTCTGGCACCTTCTTCATTGCCTTCGGTATCGAATTATTGCTAGGATGGAATGGAGGAAAAAAAATAGGAGAAACCTCATTGTGAATCAGCACTTTCCTTGGTTAAGTTCGGAAGTAATTCTTAAGTAACTGGGTCACTAGTAAATTATGACAACTGCAGTTAGGTCTCTGATGTTGTAATTAGCAGCTATTTGTGGAGCTCAAAATATTTCAAATCAGATAAACAAATAAAGGATCTAGGTTCTTTCTATGTAAATAAACAGGAAAAAAGACAGATGTAGCCATATAAATACATGACGAGCAGGCAAAATAGCCGTTTTAAAATGCAGAGCAAGTAACGTCAATTTGTAAGTTATCTGAAATTCAAATTTTTGTTAAGAGCTTGCTGATTCCAAGAAAAGACAGTTGGCATTTTGATTATAACTACTTCATTTATTGGCTTAATGCTGTATATAATCTTTCTAAAACAAATACACCAAATTAATAATTACACAAACTCCTGCAATGCTCCCAAAACAGGCCTCGCTCTAGCTCAGCATGGCGTTTGTGTATTTTTTTTCCAAGCAATTAAACTGTATCCTTTAAGATCATTAAGGCTCAGGGTCAGACCAGGCTCTTTATTCTTTTAAACAGATGTTTGGGGGATCCTGGATGCCCTTTTTTTTATCACCTTCTGCTAATTACTATCTGCCTATTCTCTCCACTGCTTGGCTTTCAAGCAGTCAGCGGGCCCCTGAATACCATCTGCTCAAAATTCTGGTCCCTGCCCTCTGTTAGACCTCACTAGACCTTAGTCTTTTTTCTTTTCCATTATGGAGATCATGCATGCATTAGGTGGGTCATGTTCCTTTTGCTATACACAGTGGCACGTGCCAATGCCCTTGAGGAATCAGCTGTAGGGCTAAATTTACAATTGGCTTGCTTCCCCAAAAACAACATTAAGCTTTTGTTCTCCCACTCACAATTTCATACAATTACAGCAATATAACTGTCTGCTTTAGATAATAAAGCAATTTTAAAATATCTTTTTAAAGCAACAGAGCTTAATTAAATGGAGAAAGGCTACAAAAAAAAAAAAAATAGCTGCAAAAATTGACCATTTTTAGCTACTTTGAATCCCTGAATTTAGGCAGATATCTCAGCTTCTTCTGAACAAAAGCTAAAGTTTGCCACTTATCTCAGGCACAAGCTACATAATTCGTTTCTATAAAGTTTTTATCTAAGAAAGAGTGACCACCACCCCAAAATGAAAAGGAACTTAGTCATGTGAAAGGGTATCCATCCAGCACTGCTTGCAGCTTCTAAAGGTGGCAGAAGGAATTCTCCCTGTAATAAATAGAGTTCCCTCCCCACCTTGGTTGTCACTGTCACTGTACAAATTACTTTGTGTTGGTCATATACTGCAGACTACGGGAAGAGATTTAAGGAGATTTGAAAACAAAGAGCAGAGGCAGTTGCTTCCTGCACTGCTATTATGATTAAACCCTAGAGACCATTTTAAGACTATGTTATAATTTGCACATCTTTTGTATAACATATGAGTCTTTGGAGCATCCAACGGTTCACAGTTGGTTGACTGTCTTGCTTGAACTATTATAAAAAGGTATTCTTTCCCACAGAAGAGATCTAGCTGAAAGCCTATGGATCAGCCTTCCAAAGCTGGTGGCAGTATCACTTGTCAGGGTCATAAAATCTCCTCTTGCACTCTTACACTCTGACGTATTCTGCAGGATTCATCTATAGAGGAAACATTTATATTTAAATTAATCTAGTTTCCACTGTATTATCCCTATCAGCATAATTTCTATTATTATCCATATCAAAATGGATTGCTGTTATCAGCAAACTTTTGATCATTTTTGACTGGCAAAAGTCACAGCTGCTCAAAGCTGATGCTGTTGGAATAAACAATGCTATGAATTGCATAAATGTAATTTAAACACAGCATACTATATTTGTTTCCATTTCCTGCTCACCTTGTGCCAGTCCACCTCCACCAGACTGATTTTGACAGTCCAAAAAACCTTCCTTAAACAAAAAGCCCATCTCCTGGAAAAACAGTTTTCTTCCAGTCTGTGCATTTCCTCCAAAGTATAAACACAATTTCTGATTTGTGACACAGAAGATCTAGTTCTGGGCAAACGTCATTTTCAAACTTGTGACATGTTTGTGATGATAAAATGTAAGCACTTTCCTCTGAGTCACAAATGGTTTGAAGTAAGAACCTATTCCAAGCCTATTGATGTCATTTAAAAGACCCCGTATTGACTTCAGTAGGCTTTCAGTCAGCTCCTGGTAATCTGTCTCCACAGAGTGAGGGATAAAATACACAGGATAAATTGTATGTCAGCTGCTTTGATTATGAAATGTTTAGAGTTTATGGTCTCAGGAAACAGAGTACTTAGGAGAGAAGGTTCAGTCAGGGCTTCGTTGTTCATCCTGTATCACTGGGAGTTTTCTGGCATAAAACTAAAAAACAGAAACATCACAGGCATACAGGTTTTCCTGGTTTTGTTTGGTTTAATGACAAAAAGTTGTCTTGGTTCCAGCATAAAACTAACAAAACCAATGCCATAACTTTTCCCCATTTTAGAATAAAAGTTCCATCATGTTATCTTCTTCAGTTGTACTGTTTCTATTTTGAACATCAGTAATACCATAGCAGCAGGTCAGAATGAATATCTTTATACCTTGCAGAAAACCGATGCAAACATTTTTCACAAAAAAAGGTTCCCTGATTCATATTGAAATGTTGTTTCGTGTAATTTTACAAACAACGGGTTTTATTCTCAGAAATTCTTCTGGATGTTTTTGTAGTTCAATGTAATTATTTTGCATATTAGAAGACATTTAAGAAAAACACTTTAAAATAAGCCGTATGTAAGAAAATGTTTCCTTTTCAGAAGTATCTTCACAATTTCAATGACAATAAAGTTCTTTTAGTAGTATTGTCAAAGTTTCTAAGTGAAATGGACTCCTGGGATAGGATCCAAATCCATTAACATAGAAACTTAATTTGCCCGTAAGTTTTAGGTATCTAATAAGCCAGATCTTCTTAAATGCTTGCTTCTGTTCCCTCTGTAGATAATACAGAAACCCTGGAATTTCTGAAGGTCTCCAAGGAAAAGATCCTGCCTTCATCCTAGGCAGGACCTTAACATGTAACCACATGTTAAAAATCTCAAATTTCAGTGAACAGAAGATCAGGGCAGGGTCCAAAACTATGAACCCCAGCAAGAGTCACAATACGTTTGCTTAACCTCAGCACTATTCTTAAGGTTCCCTCACAGGGGTTTGTAGTTGAAAGCTGAGGCGAACTGGCAGAGCTTATTTCTGTCTGTGTTTGGTCTGTCTTGAGAGACTGCATAATTTTATTTGTACATGGAAGACACAAGAATGTTAAAAAAATGTTACTGCAAAGAGCCTACAAACCTGGATATTCAGTCTCCTACACTAATCACTGTTAAACCTGCCAGTCCATGAGAGTTCAAACAAAAGCTGGCAAATGCTGAGTCTGCATTTCCCTCAGCTCTAACTATGCTCCACATTCGCCTTTAATATTTATGAAGAAAATTGAGAATATATTGCTTCAGAAATGTTTGTGTACCGTACAAAGAGAATGAAGGAGCTCAAACATTCTCCTTGGGAATTAGATGTTTTATATAAATGAATGTATTCAAAGAGCTCAGGTATAATAATGTCAATCTGAAGGATGCATATGTTTTCATTAAAGATTTACAGCTGAATTTGTAATGGAAGTGAAACAATATTCTGAGGACTGTTTCAGAATTGTGTTGAATTAAAGGCTATGTTGTAGCTTATTTACCTATTAATTTGATGTATGCTTGTCCTCAATTCTCAGGAAATTTGCTGGAAGGTTCTTTCAAGACTTGGACTGTGTCTAAGTACAGATATGCCTGTCACTATGTCATCACTGTCATAGGAGAACTTTCTATGTATCCCAACCTCTTGTCACATGGTGGCTCTTGTCACGTAGTGAAAAGATACGGAGGCTTTTTGGTATTATCTTAAAAGGAATGAACAGTCTTCCTATTTATAAGAATTGAGGCAGAGGAAGCACACAGGAAGAGAAAGGGTCTTCCAAAGGTTAAGATTTTTAACAATTTACTCAATAAAATGCCAACAGAAAGAAAAAGAAAGCAGATGTGAGCAATGGTCAGAGAAAGGGGGAGCACTGGCCACCTGAAAACCATCTCACTTGTTTCCAGACATATCTTTATACCCATTATTGACTGGGTTCACGGTCAGCAAGAGACTCACGTAAATTAATGTTGAATCCTTAAGTAATCACACAAGAAGGTTTTCGCATGCCCCAGGAAGTGAGCGTGGGAAGTTGGGAAACAGTACACATAAGATTCATCTCACCTATTCCACGTCCAGAGCATACATGGCTACCTTGGGAGCTAGTCATGATATTTTCCCATTAAAGCTGATGACGGAAAATTAACATCTTCAGGATGTAGTTCATCTAATCTTTATTAAACTGTGAATTCAGGATGAACACAATGGTTGTAGTTGGCTAAAATGACTAGGTCCCCATGGCTATCAAGGAAGCCTAAGCTTACATGTTGATGTTAAATGACTACTGCCCACAGCACAGGGTTATCTCAGGTCTTGACAAGTCAACTTTGGAGGCTTTCCAAAGGTATTCTATGCAGATAATGGGCAAAGCCTCTTTCAACTGTCATATGGCAGGGCACAAGTCAAGGGATTTTTTCCTCCTTCCTAGAAATAAGTTTAAATGTGGTGCAGATGAGAAAAAGCCTTGTTTCATTTTTGCATTCTTGAATGCAAAGAATGAATTATAAAAATAATGGACAGAAGTCAATTCCTCTGATTGAGAAAGATGGAGCAACCGGCCCTTGGAACTTCCCAGTCTATTTCTGCTCCTGTGGAGCACTTCAGTGCACAGTCAGCATCCTGTGTGCCCTTTCTTACTTAGTCTTATTCGGTACTTTCCACCAAAATCACATTGATTTCTATGTCTTTAAATGGAGCTTTAGAAGACATATGGCTTAAAGGATAGCACCGCTTGGGTTCCCCATAGTGCAGTAATACAAATTCTGGACACATGGGTTGTTCTTTGATGACTTACTTTATTAGGTTTCCAAATCACGCCGATGCCCAGAGGGTGTGAATAGAATTGAAATAGCTTTACACTGCCACAGGAGAGTTGGGAAGGCCCCATTTTATGAGGCCGAGGTTAACACTAAAATAACATGTGACAGATGGTCACTTTTTGCTACCCATCGTACTTGACCAGTATTTTTGTAACAGATGCAAGCAATCCATGTCTCTTCTCTCAACAGAGGATAAATCCATAGGAAATATTTTCACTGATGACTTATTTCAGCTTTACTGTTTCTAACCACAGCTGAGGAGGAAAAATGATATGCTAGCTGGTCAGTAAGATTTACTGGAACATTTTCTTCACGAAAAAGAGTTGAGTAAAAGAATATTTGTTTCATCTCTAAGAGTTTTCTGTTTCTGTATTTACAAATGTATTGTTTTGAGAAAAGTATTCTACCATTTTTGTTTTCAATGTGTAATGAGTTTTGTGGTAGTTAAGATCAAATTGTCTGTTTACTCCAATATCCTGTTTCTGGCAGTAGCCAGTGGCAGATGCACAGGAAAAGATAACCAGAAACTTGATACACAGTGAATGCTCCTTCTGCTCATTTACTTTCTCAGTTTCTGGAAATCAGAGGTTTATGAGTTCCTGAGCTGGATGTTTTATCTAGACCTTTGTGGCCAAGATTTATTCCATGAGTTTGCCTAATCCCCTTTTCAATCAGTTTATGTTCTGACTATCACAACATGTTGTGGCAATGAGTTTCACCATCTAATAACATATTACGGGCAAAAATTGCTTCTTTTTGTTTATTTTAGGTTTGCTGGCTTATAATTGCATTGAATAGTCTCCATATTTTCATCTTACAAGAAACAGTGAATAACAATTCCCTGCTTAGCTCCTCCATAGCCCTTACATCACTCAGTAGACTGACCACATTAACCTAGACTGATCACATTAACCTACACCCATTTTAGTACATTTATTTTTATTTCAAATTAGCTCGTGTGATCATCTACAACATGCTTTTTCTCTCTCCTTTCCGAATATTTCATTATTTGAAGTCCTAGCCTGATGGCTCTAAGAGCCACAGCCTCATAAGATGAGTGATGAGAGACAGTTGCCTCCAATGATGTTCTCAATCAGCTTACTTATATATAGCCTCTGAATGTAGAGATGACTGCATGTTTCTAATAACCTTTTAACAAGAAACCTTCCTGTCAAGTGCAATCTATAATACAGTTTACCCTAAGCCAGTCCCTGAATAACATGTGAAGCAGGCATTACACAAATTCCTATGGTTATGCCTCAGCACTTTTATGGTTTACTTGGTCTAGTCTTGCAACCAAGGTTACTTGAATCATCCACATACTTCCAAGCAAACAAATAAAAACAGGCCTTAGGGTCTTCTTCAAAATCTTAGTCTTCCTTTTTGATGAAGAGGATTTAAAAATCTTCCTTTCTTGAAGCCAATTCTGGTACAACCAGCATGAAAAGATTCCCAAATCATTTTTCTTGTTCCATGCTAAGAAACGTACCGTGCTATCCCTCCTCCTTTCACCACAGTTCTTAATTCACACACACACACTTCAATGCCACCCTTCTCAGCAATCCTTTATTACTCTGAGGCCTCTTTATCATCCTCAGGTTTCTTCTCACTTCAGACCTCCTCCTCTTTTTTCTAGACCTCTCCAAAACAAGTATTCCAGGATGGGAAATACATGGTATTGTCCCAGACTCCCCCAGGTTACATCATCTTTTATGCTGTAGTGGAGAAACTTACTTGACAAAGAAGGAAACACACACATGAAGGATTGTACTGATATAAACCACAAAGCCCATGGTTAGGGAGTAAAACATCTTTTTCCAGGAACAGTGTTCCTCTCAGAACTGCTTTAGACAGATGTTCAGATAGATGTAACAAGCCTCAGAGAGGAAAAGGACGTCATCAGTCATCTTACTCAAGCACCCGTAGTTTGAGTAAAGCCAGCAATCCTCCCACCCATTCATTATTCTGCTTAGCAAGGTGCTCACAGGTCATTTTCAGTTCCCCTTTACAATATGTACAATTTTTGCAACAGAGGTGAAACTTCGCCTATGCTAACCCTCCATTAGCATCTGTATAAACTCCCACATTCCCATAACAAAGAGGGACTCCTTACTGACATGGTGGCAAATTTCTATCACCTCAGGATCTCCCCCTCAGTGAAGTCTATCAATCAGACCTGTTTTCATGTCTTTGCATATGGCTACGCAGTTGTTTCCAGAGTTCAGGGTGTAAGACCTGCGATCAGATTCATTACCTATACTCCTCATAGTTTCTGTAATTAATTGAGCTGTATCATGGCTGGCCTATATTTTTTGACATGATTAGGAAGAAGAGAAAAAGGAAAGAGAGCAAGGAGCAAATTTTCAGCCTAGCTGTGAGGTGGTGTATAAGTTACACCTAAGGAAATGAGTGAACTCACAGACACCTATAATAGTTTGTAAATAAACCAGGTGTAATCACCATAAGGTCCTTTGATTTTTAACTTCATTGCAATGAAAATGTAATGCCACCCAAAATGCTGAGTTTGTGCCGTATCATATTTCCCATTCTTTTCCTTTTTATCGTAGCGTTTTAAATAACTTTTTTTATTTTCACAAAAATGCAGTTTGAATATTTGTATGTCATAATAGCTCCTATTATCCCATTATTTTCATGCTCTAGGAATGAGAAAGTCAGTAAAAAGTCAACAGTAAATACTAAGTCTCTTTTTTAAAAAGGGAGGGAAATTTTGATATTACCATGTCAATGTTTGCTATTTTGTTATCAGAAGTCATTTGTTTGCCCATTGTTAGGCTGCATTCAAAAGGCATTCATTACATTTTCTTTTCTACTGACTTTTTTCAGTCAATCTTAAACAAAAATGAATGCACGAGAAATCTTATTTTAACAGGAGAATACCAGACAACACAGAAGACGAGCTGGTGCCCTATGCCAGCCACGCCAGGCTGATATTACCTCAGCTAGCTAATGGGCACCTTAGTTCAGCTGCTCAAAAGATCTCCAGACTCAAACCTTAAAAAAAGAGACTGAGAATGGGAAGACCCAGGATGGAATTGATCTCAACTAACTTCATATATCTAAACGCAGACACAGTGGCTTCTGAAACGATCCAGCTATTCCAGACTCCCTTTACAAGCAGTGAGAATAATGGGCACATTTTAGAACACTTTTAAATACCCATTTTAACTTAAGAATTGCAGTCTGGATTCTACTTGATACGCTGCCTGCATGTCCCCTGACTAAAATTGGAGTTTGGATGTGTATTGCAGTCACTGATGAATCTCGCCATCTCTGCTTGCCCTTTTTTCACATGCAAAAGCACAGGGAATAGAAGCTAGTAGGCATTTTTGCTGTCACAGTCTATGGAATTAAGGATGACTGATTGCCATTTTCAGTCAATCTATTTTGGAGAAAGAAATGTCAAAAAGGGGATGTTTTACACTTTTTTCTTAACTAAATACATGTAATTTTGTCATTAAAATTGGACTAAAATTATCTACATGTTTGGGAAAAGAAAGTAGAGAAAAATTACCCCAGATCATTTCTTTCTAAAAGTATTTGGATAACAGCTTCAGAGACAGCCAGAAACAAAACAAAAAAAAACACCACCAACAACAAAAAAACTACAATGTGGGCAATACAGAGAATGAGGATCCAAATGTATTCATGCACTGAAACGGAAGTCCTTGAAGGTGTATATAGGTTAAAGAAATGTGAAGGAGGCTGCTATAAAGGCCAGAAGGTTGAAGGCTGGCAGTTGTACATCTTAAGCAGCAGAGCTGAGATGTTGGTTCTCTCTGATTCAAGTCAGGGATGAAGTTGAAAAACCGGTCTGCCCCCACTGTGTAACGAGAAAATTCAAAGAATGAAGAATACAACCTGGCTCTAAGACCTGGTCTGCAGCCGTTGCATCTGGAATAACCACTACAGCCCTCCATGGGCTGTGTTGCTTTCCTCTTGGCATACACAAGGTGTTGCTGATCATCGCAGCATGCAAGCTCAGTTCCTGGCCACCTGAGAAATACCCTGTCATCAGCACTGCACAAGAGTTAACATAAAGAAACGCATTTTCAATGATAGATAACAGCTATCAAGCTCAGGAAGCACCACCGGAGAAAATCTGGCTCCATTACGTGCAAATTTGTATAGCAGAGTCAGATTTTTGTTTAGTTGTTTCAAAGCCCATCTATTTACTTCACTGTTGCTGAATGTTTGTGAAGTACTTTAATACCTGATTCCATTATGTGGTGTATTTTCTTTTTAGTTAGTATTTGTGGTAACAAGATAAATAAAGAAAATTAATACATGACATTTACTGACTTAATGTTGTGGAAAAGGGAAGATTTAGTGCCCTTCAAAATAAATGTAGACTTTGGCTTTACCTCAGCAAAATATTAACTCTCATGTCAGTAAGTCTTGATGTTCATTGCTTACTTTAATGGAAGCCAATTTCAGCTTAATCTGGTTTACAAAGAAAACTACATTCCTGCTACAGTTAAATAATTTTATTTCAGCATCATAATAAAAAGCAGCCTTTTTGGAGAATCCAACAGTGCAAATTTTCATGATTATATCTTAGCCTCATGAGAATTGTTGTTTTCTCCTCCTGGAGTCATGTTATTATAGTTATCTCTCCTCATCCTTTTCTGTTAAAATAAAATGAATCATCTTCACTTGTGGTTTCAGAAAAAACATGCTTGAAAATATGAATCTTAAATGCTCAAAACATAACAGTTAAATAAAATAAGCCTGCAATTTGTTTACGTTTTCAGCTCATAATTTTTAAGCCAGTACCATCATTTTTTAACACTGCTGTTCCAATTGGAAAGAACAGGTCGGGTTTCAAAACTGTTTTTAAAACCAACAGTTAAGAAATGTGTGGGTTTTGTCAATATATGATCATAAATTATTTCATGGATTAAATTACTTATTCTGAAAACCTGTATTCAGGATAAGAATATATGTGTCAGGTTAGACCCTGGCAATTTGGAATGTCCAAGATACTAGAATTAAATACTTTTCTAAAGAGTGTGTTATTCAGGTACACCATTCATTAAGAGCGAAAACGCAGATTTACTCGACTGACAAAATTCAAAATCTTAGGCATAAAATGTAATGAACAAAATCTTGAGCACTTCCTATAGCCTCTTCCATTATATTTATTAGAAATGTATCTAAGGATACAAGTGAAGTCTTTATATTACCATCTGAAATAAAAATAACGTATCCCATGGCTATATTCCAATGGTCAGCCTCCAAAATATATTAAATTCATTAACTGTCAGATTGTTGCATGTCATCGACCAAGTTACTATCCTTTGAATGGTTTCCTAGTTTTTCTAGTAGGGCTCTCCTGGCCAGAAAGGCATTAGAGAAAGAGTAAGTTATGTGTATTGGAGGGACTTGTTTTCCCAGTATACATGAATGAGGGCTAAAAATCTGCACTCCATGGCTCCTTCCAACTTCTCCTCACGTGAGAGTGCTATAAGCATGCAACAGAGATAGAAGGACGGGCACTAGTATCTTAGTATCAGCCCTGAAGAGCATTTGCACTTTCAGCCTTGTACTGTGAAGTAAAGGTTAAGCTAAATGAATGAAATATGCCTTGGAGAGCACATATCATCTCTGCATGCATAATGGATCAAACACCTAGGCTAGGAGATGTTATTTTATCAAATCTATTGGGTAAATGAGGCATCAGGAAATCCCGGCATTAGAAAGTGAAATTTTGTACCATAATCAGCTAACAAAGTATAGTATAATAGTTAATGGAAAGCAGAATATGAAAGCGTAATTGAGTCTGGCATGAATATTGTCAAGTCAAATTATCACTTGGTTATGGAAAAATGTGGTAGAGAAGCATTTATGAAGGGCACAGCATAGCCTTAGTCTTCCCTTCAAGTGTTGTACAAAATTACAGCAAGATTGTGTTTTATTTAGACTGGCAGAGTTCCTAGAAAACACTAGTTGTGATGCATGGAGCCTGAAATAGTGGCTCTTTATTTGTACTCAAAGCTCTAGAGTATTGTCTGTTCAATCACTTATAGATCAGGCTGCTCAGTAGCTTTCATAAGCACTTGAACAGTGTGAATAAATTGTACTGACAATGCTGACAGCTCCATACCCTGTCCAAGAAAGGCCCAAAGGCTTTAAACTTTTGCTTTTTCATTCATCGAAGGGTGGTCCTTGTGTACAATACACTGGTCTCTGTACAACATTCCCCCTTTCTTCCCACACACGCAACTTTTTGGCAAAAGGAAATAAGCTTCCTACCATTACTTTCTAAAGAAAGCATTTTAAATCAATCTGTCTCTAAATATTATTTAGAAGACCAAAGGAAAGCTATAAGAGCACAATAACGTGTTGTTCTTAATAAATTCCCAGCTGGCAGGGATCCAATTCCTCTGATATTTCTAATCCTTTCTGAGTTTGCTCCAGACAGAAATAAAAATACAATACAATCTTCTTAAAATAGTAACCAGGCTACCAGTTCCAGCCATTCCCTATATACAGACCTACTCTAAAACAACAATCTTTTTTATTTAGTATCACAAAATTCATTTTTAATTCCCCACTAAACTATTTTCCTTCTCCCAAAGAAAGATTGCTTGAAGATGAAGTTTCCACAATTTCTGTGTAGCTGACAATCACAGTGTTAAAGAGGGAGTGACAAACAGCCACAAAGACGCAGCAGTTGTAAGTTGCTGCAATTAAGGAAATAAAAGCAAATGTATTGATAGCTCTGAGGCAATTGCTCTTTTTCACAAAAATGTTAGCCACTGGCCATTTTGGAATTCCAGAGGCAGATGCAATAGAGACACATGCCATACATTTATCACCAGATTACCTGCCTGCCTTCTTTCTTTTCTTACAGACACGTCTTGATTAGAAACGTGTGTTTATATATCATTTAATGAAAGGGACTAGCAGTAGTTTGAAGGTACACAGCATTTCAAAGAGCTCCTAAAGCCGCGAAGTCCCACAGCACGCAATTGTTACTCCCTCACATTCGATACAGCAGGAATTCCCAAATTTTGTGCACAGAGGACTACACTCTCAGCTTCCTTGGAGGCAAATATGTCAATTGAATCTGCGTGCAAATTGAGAAAGCTTATTATGCAGGGATCTATCTCTACATTTTTGAAACAAAGAGAACAGTTTTATCAATAAAACTCTGTCACAGGAGAAATTTAGGAGCTAATGTCATCTTAGTTACTCATTTTCCCTCCTCTTTTACAGAAAAGGACAGCAGGAGTTCATCTCATTGTCTAATTTACTCCTTTGACCTTAGTTTATTGCCACATTGGTGATCAGTACGCTGATATTTCTGCTTTCTTCTAAACTAAGCCTCTAGCGTTCTGTGTGAAACCCCACAATGTCTGCCTCTGGGTTCAGGGTTTGCAAGCTTCTGGAAAGTTAGTAAGTTCCTAATTTTTCTGCTAATCAATAGAACATAGAAATATTCTACCTCTTTGTCATGCCTGCTTATAAACAAAACAGCTACATAGTTTCTCCCTGCACGGGAGTGAAAAAGAGGAAATAATTGTGTCACACTGTGCTTCACCCATCTTTTTACTGTGTCCACCAGTTTTTCACCTTATATTTTCCTCGTGAAACCATGGGTACATATGCTGGCTTCCTGCAGTATATATTTATAATTAGATACATGTGCATATACATGTGTCTTTGCATGTAGTTCCCAGAATAATGGGTTAGTGGCATGGCCACAGGTTAACACCATATTAATATTAAATAGAAGGAAAAAGCAGAAATGAGGCAAAACCACATCATCATGAATGCCAGAATGCATTATTGCTGTCAGTTCTCAAAGCATTATCTGAATAATGAATTACACTGTGATAAGAATGAAATACCAAATGTGCAAAGACAGAGCTCCACATGGCCATAAAGTGGGAGTGGTAAGAATTGTCAGAACCTGAGTCTAAGGCCATAGTGTGTTGACTGTTGTTCTATTGTGAAAAACAAACAAAAATGTAAGCTTGTACAGCATTTGAAAACACACATCAGACTGCTGGCAGCATTTCAGCTTCCAAATTACGCAAATGTTGAAACATATTTAAATTTCCTTCTCAGTGTTTAAATCCTGCTTTATCTTCTGTCATTTCTATGACAGGGACTGAAATTTTTGACAGCTGAAATAGGTGCCAGCGCTCTACACCCAGAGTCTGATCCACCGGCAGCTGAATTCAAAGGGCGTCTTTCCCCTGACTTCAGTAGGAGCTGGGTGACACCTAGGATCAAATGAAAACCCAATTATGAGGGGACACAATCTGAGTAATCAGCTCATGAGTGCGTTTACCTTAGATAATCCTCTAGTTCACCCAACTCTCCCCTCAGTCAACTGTGAGAAACAACATCAGAGTCGGGAAGCCTGGATCCCACATCGCAGCCCACTCATGAAAGGAAACCGAAGCATCGCTTTCGTTAAGGCTTTTTGTCTGCTGGTGATTCACTCCTAACCTCCAAGTCATTTGATGTTGTCTCAGAAACTGTCCTCAGACTGCTTAGCAAAACCTCTCCGTAAGGGTAATGAATGATCCTGTCACTGTCATGCTCACACAGGAGCACTCCGGCAGCGAGGGTCAGCGAGGGGCCAGTGCACGCGTGACTGTCCCAGCAGCATCTCCTCCCTGAACTCATCCCCACCCCACTAAAACTCTCCTGACAAGATTTGAGCAGATAGAAGCAGGGAGGAGAGCAATTTTGCTCAGTATTTACTACCTGTGTGCTCACATCTTTAGACTATCATGCCTACATTTTTGAGGTAGAAAAAGTCAAGTTAACAGGAGAAAAAAAAAAAAAGAATCTCTACCCTTCTGGAAAAAATGTGATATTAACAGTTTTCTCAGTGGGAATCATGAAAAAGGTGAAATGGGGAGTGGTTTTGTGGGTATTTTTTATAACAGACTGGAAAAGTGAAGACATTATTTGACTCAGAAGTATCAGACACTTTTTGGTGTGACTCCAGCATTGAAACGTTGCCATAGAGCTGCAGTTCCTGATGTGGCAGGCTTTCACAGACTCACCACCACTGCACACGTACAACCCAATGGCACCTGTGTACAAACTCTCCCTTTAAACCCAGCAGCTCCATAACTTCAATCAGTGCAGGCATACCCTGGGAAATTTTTAAAAAATAAAATTGTTCAAAGAGCAACACGTACAGGAAATGGGTACAAACCACGAACTTTAAAAATTACAGTTTGGGAAAATCCAAACCATGCTTGTGGCTGCCTGGGTGGGCGCTTGGCACTACAGCTGCTGGGAAGGTGGACGCCCCTGGGGTGCCAGGTCCTGGTTCCCAGATACTGACCCCTGTCAGGGATCTGACACAATTGGCACAGTTTACCAGAATTTTTTCATTCTACAGGGCTAGCACTGCCCAACAGAAACACCGGCAGAAATGTTCTGTTCAGTTTTAATCCCATGTGATGAGGTGCTAGATGGAAAGATACAAACGTGCTTGTCAGAGCTTTGGATGCATACAGGGCCAGGAATCCCAGTCCATCCCTCCTTGCTTCCTCCTCAAGCACAACCACATGGAATATGAACGCAGTGATACCTTCATTCACGTAAAGACAGCTATCCTGCTCACAGCAATTTTAAAAGTCCAGTTATTTTGCCAGTAGGTTCTTCATAGGGATTAGGTGGGTCTATATTTCTGAGAACTCCATGCTGTTTCGATCATCTCAGTAAGGAACAGATTATTCAATTCAATTGACACTATAAACTCTCTTACCTTCTTCTAAGGAAGAAGTTCCCATTTCATAATTTAATAAACTTTAAATCTATTTTCATGATCTTTTCAGATGAAAGAAAATAAGTCTGTACAATCTCAGACATGCCTTGTTTAGGAGACAGCAGACAGCAAACACTTCAAGGCTTACCGAAAAGCATGCACATTTTAAAAAATCAATAACGGAGAATCTAGTCGGTACAAGAGACTCCTATGTTGTTGTGGGGAGCAGAACTGAGAGAAGCACTGAGAACAAGCAAGCTGAACAGGATGTGGCTTATAGTATTTTCTGCGGTTATCAGCACACGTAAGTAATTGCAATGGTGGAAAGAACTAATTATTCAAAATATTTGCTTCTCAAGCTAGCTGATTTTGCGGTTTAAGATGCCACAATTAATTTCAACAGAATATGTGACGAACAGCTCGTCACTGGGCTGTATGTATGGCACATACTGCACAGTGATAAGACATGGGAAAGTTAATTAGCAACTACTGACATGACCAAATGACATGCATACTCTGCAGTCATCTTATATTTTTATCCCTGCTTTCATCTTTGATATTCCACTTGTGTATGATAATGACAAAGTTATGAAAATGTTGTGACGGTCTGATTGAAGAGACTGGGATAAAGAGACAGAAAGCTAGAATATATAATGATGTGGCATATTAGGTCTCCATATCCCTTTGTCTTTTAAAATATTTTTTTGAATACTTTCTGGAGGAGCTCTCTTTTAACACACAAAACAAAACATGCCATACAATTCACACACAGATATATCAACCTTTTGTGTAACTCCTTGGCTTGTTGTCTCATAACCCCTACATCAATTAGCATGCAAGTGTCATCTTTGGATGACTTCTTACTTATGGTTTAATAAAAAAGACCACTTTTTTCATCAGGCCTTGTTTTGTACAATATCCAATTCTGAAGAAAAATTGTTTTTTATACTCTGCTGATAGTAAATGTGTACCATAGAATCATAGAATGATTTGGGTAGGAAGGAACTATAAAGATCATCCAGTTCCAACCCCCCTGCCATGGGCAGGGACACCCTCCACTAGACCAGGTTGCTCAAAGCCTCATCCAGCCTGGCCTTGAACACTGCCAGGGATGGGGCATCCACAGCTTCCCTGGGCAACCTGTGCCAGTGCCTCACCACCATCAGGAAGAATTTCTTCCTGATATCTAACCTAAATCTCCCCACTTTCAACTTAAACCCATTACCCCTTGTCCTGTCACTACAGGCCCTTGTAAAAAGTCCCCCCCAGCTTCCTTGTAGGCCCCCTTCAGGCACTGGAAGGTGCTATAAGGTCTCCCCAGAGCTTTCTCTTCTCCAGGCTGAACAAGCCCAAACCTCTCAGCCTGTCCCCATAGGAGAGGTGCTCCAGCCCTCTGAGCATCTCAGCAGTCCTCCTCTGGGTTCACTCCAATGGGTCCATGTCCTTCTTCTGCTGGAGCCCCAGAGCTGAATGCAGTACTCCAGGTGAGGTCTCAGCAGAATGTTGTCTCTCGACCTGCTGGCCACATTGCTTTTCATACAGCCCAGGGTACAGTTGGCTTTCTGAGCTGCAAGCACACATTGCTGGGTCATGTTGAGCTTCTCTTGAACCAACACCCCCTAGTCCTTCTCCTCAGGGCTGCTCCCAATCCATTCTCTGCCCAGCCTGTATTTACAGCTTATTTTCATTAACAGAAGTAATGATTTTTATTACAAGTCACCCGCTGTGAAATATAAGGAAGTGCACATTCATTTCTAAATCCAAGCAGACTGTATTGTGTTTTCTGGTATTTGGTCACCTGTTCATAAAACAAAATAAAAATGGAGCAAGTCTGTAGTGTTTGTAGTCTCAAAAAGCTGTTAGTTGCAATCATCATCCACCAATGTGTAATATATTATCTAACAGTATGTAACTCAATTTGCTTATCTTTGTCATCTGTTTGTTTCTTAGACCTACAGTGGCGGTAGCTTATTTAAAACTGTCACAGAGAAGACCCCCAACACTTTGTTTTTATTCTGTGAGGTGTCTGGTGAGGAAAAATAGTGTTGTATCTCTGCCAAATAAATTAGTTATTTGCAGGCACAATAATATGATAAAACACTAATATAGAAGAGCAGGCAGAGTAATGTCCTTAAGCCTTCTTTGGCCTGGAGCAAGCTAACTTACTGAGGCCATTTCTATTTTCTGTCTGATTCTAGTGGAGTATTTTTTCATTTCTTTGGTGAGAACCTGCTCTGAACACCACCATGTCTGAAGAACGTCACTATGAACGTGATCCATTGCCACTGTCAAGAGTTTCAACACCTAAACCACTGAGGTTGTGGCATTAGTCCTTTCCATTAGACCAGGGCGGGGTTTATCCCCAACTAACCACTAGTAAGAAAAACAATCTACAATTCCCTGTACTATGCCCAGTACTGATCTGAGGTTTTCAGTTTCATGAGTGAGACGGTCATTTTAAAGTTGCCATGCAATTTCATTCTATTTAAAACAGGATGCCCACTTTTATTTAGTTTTCATAATTCTGCAATATCTTTTCCTAACACACTGAAACCAAACCTTTTTATTTATTTCATTGCTAAAACCAAGGGGTATTCTAGAGCAGGCATGCACACAGATTCTCAGGGCGTCCTTTTCTGCTGCATATTCCAGTATGCTGTCTACACAAAACGCAAACTAAGCACACTACAGTATTTTCACTTAACACTTCTGCATCTCTTGTTTTCATAACAAGATCAGCGAGTATATAACAAACCAAAATAAGTTATTTTTCCAAGTGAGTATATTACAACCCTTGAAGAAATACTGTTCTGAGACTTTTCTTGAGACACTTTTGCAAATAGCAAATTTGCTTTCATTTTATGGACTGCATTTACATAAACCTACCATAAAGTTGAGAGAGGTAACCATTTTCAGTTATGCCAAACTTGTGTCTATACCATACTACCTGTTACAAACCATGTTCTGGAGGGGTCATGTGTCTAGTTATGATCTAGGATTTTTTTTTTTTTTTCTTATTTGATATGCACAGAGCTAAAATAGTCAGTCAGTGACATTTTTATTAGGAAGTAGTAAACTAGTCTTCAGCGCTGTATAATTCCAACACCCATGTCATGAAACAAACTGTGAGGAGTTAGGATGATGGTCACTCTGATGAATAATTTAAAATTAGACCTTCAGGCTCAGTTTTGTTGTCTATACATAGGTATTTAGTCCCATTTGAAATGCCTAGGTCGGACAGATCTGACACAGTAGCTATAGAAAACCCATGCCTTTCTGGTGTGGTGGCTGGCAACCAGATAAGATAGCTTTATCTATCTCAAATGGCACTGAATTCCTGTGGGTGAGCCACAGAATCACACCTTTAATCTGAGAGAGACAGATGGCCTAAAATAGGGGAAAACAGCCTAATTTAGGAATGAGAGAGTTCTCCTATAAGACTGATTTTTCCCTGTTGAGAGCAAAGAGAGCTCAGGTGATATCTTAGACTAAGCATCCAGAATGAGATCTGGTTTAGTTAACTGAGATTTAGCCTATACTGTCACCTCATTCTAAAACCAGAACCGACAGGTCAGCTGGTCAGCTGAATTGCTCTCTAGGTTTCCTGGATTGTATTGACTGGATCGCTATTAAGTGTAATGGAGATCTTGACATGTCACCCACATGGAGACACCAGAACATAGGTGCTTTAATGGGCAAGCTCAATTCCATTCTTCACCTTCGTAGAGCAAAGTCTAGCCCACCTTTGTGACTCACTTTCTTTGCTAGGAAAGTTTTCCATTTTTTCATATTCTGTGTACAGGACTGTTCTACATTGTGAACTTCAAATGATTATTCAAACACTTAAACTTGCCGTCATCTTCTTAGCTTTCTCCTGACACTGACTGGTTTTATGCCTACCCCTTCCAACTACTCAGCAATTCCATCATCCACAACACTCCAGCTGTGTTCTGCAGCATGCTCCTTATACCAGCACCACTGTGCAGCACCTCTCCAGTGACAGGGAGACACCTTCTCCACAGAGGAAATGGAAATTGTTTCTTCCTTTCCATAGCCTCCACTGTGAGGGTTAGTTTTGAATGGTGAAGACAACATCCACAAAACTCAATGAAGAGAGGAAAAGAAAAATAAAAATGCTTAGAAATTGTGCAACTCTGGAAAAAATATGGACAGGAAGTGGTGAATTTGTCATTTAAAGAGGTGAACAAAACGGTATAAAGAGATGAAGGAAAATATTTCTGTTTTCCTGGTCATTTGGTTTGTGTGTCTGACTTTCACATGTTTAGGATACTGAGTACTTAGGTAATTACTATACCCATGAAACAGAAGGATGCGTGGCAGCACTCTGATCTGGATCTGGGCACAATATTTTTGAAAGGTCAGAGCTTCACTACAGAACTCAGTTTATCAGAAAGCTTAGAGATTTTGACATGTGGAGGTGAGGTGAGTTCAGTCTGAGAACGACTTGGGCAGTTCAGGTAGACACAGTCTTTCTAACCGTATTCTTGGAGCTGAGTTGCTTCATCAGGATTACTGAGATTCTTGAAAGAAGGAACAGCCAACAAGATACATGTAAATAACTCTCTCTGGGAACCAGAGAACATAATTGAAATAAGAAAGTACTAAGACTCTGAAACATTGATTTTTTTTCTCCCCCAACAGGAAACTAATTTGACCTGCTAGTCCCTGCCATCTGCTGCTTTTTGGTGGAGAAGTAACATCATGCTTTTTAATCCCTCTCTTCACCTTCTTCCACATGGTACAATGTTACTGAATCTTATGCCTATGTGTATGGCTCCAACAACACATTTTTCTTCTATAAATTCTGTAATCTTAGGTAAATGCATTCCATATATACAGATACACAGGTAGGGCAGACAAGACATGCAGCTACCAGCTCCGTGCCTTTACAAGACACACTAAATGGCAACAAATGTTTGATCCCTACCAGCTACTGTGTCCAAGAAACTGGGGGGATGGAGGAACACAGATCCATGAATACAGGACTATGGAGACATAGGAGAGAAGAGCAGATTTTTTTGGCACCAGTATATCACATTTTACCTCTGAATATATCTGTGGCATTCTGCACGTTCAGCTACAGTCAATGCAGAACTGCATTTTCTCCCTTCTTGCGGCAGGTTTCCCTGCTGGGAGAGCACCAAAGCCAGGCAGGAACAGGGGATGTACAGCATCACTTCCCCAGAGTTCTGCCTCAGGAACCACATGGGAGGAAACACTGTTGGAAAATAATTATCTCACAGAACTTACCAAAATATGACTGTTTCAAATATATTCTAAAGAACAACAAATCTGTCCTCTCACAGAGAAATGTCACAGAAAAATAAGACACATATGGACATAGCTGATTTCTGCTTGACTCACATGTAGCTTTCTGTATGAATTTCTAAGACAAAGGAGGTGCTTCTTCAAACACTCACTTGCCATTCAACCTAGTTTAATTTTGTCACATCATATGATCTCTTCTTCACTGGATTTGTTGTGTAATCATTAGAGTTTACATCTACTGTGTACTTTCTGCTGCCCTACTTTTACTTTGTCCTATTTCCTTTCCCCAAATTAATCACACACAAGTCATGCACTGGCTCCTACAGCTAAAGGAAAGAGATGCCACGTTTTTTATCATGCAGCCCAGGGTAGGATTCACAGAGGGGGCCGAGACGCACTATTTCCTGCCCTAGTCAGATGAAACATTCAGCATCTATACCTAATTCTTGCTGATGTCAGCAATACGTACAAAGCCAGGGTTACATATTTTTCTCCCAAAACTTAAAAACACTTTCTAACAACATGGAGAACTGGATTCAGTGGCCAAAATATTCAGAAACCTGGCCCTTCTCTATAGAACACACATATTCTCCAGATTATCCAGTGCTATATGAACTGCCAGCTTGTGCTGGTTAGTGTCCTGTAGGTTTTATCCCCTACACCAGGCTTCACATAATTCAAATATTAGCTTCTTACCTCACTAGAAAAGGAAAAGGTTTCTAGTCTACTCTTCCTTAAGAGGAGAAAATGTACAAAACTGCAGCAGAAATAACATTCAGCCCATACCACAATATGTCCTCAACAACAACTTTAGCAGTGATCTCATCAAAAAAACAGTCAAGCATTTTCTGGAAAGTAACCAAAGGTCTGCTGCAAATGAATCAAATATTTCATCTGCTATTTGCTTGCAAGTGTTGAACACATGGTGCTCAAAAGCATTTTTCCTCCATTGGAATGCAATAAAAACCTCAAACATTTTGATTAAAGCATCGATCCAGTCCACTGTCCCATCTTCACACGTGACTGCATTGCAATCTGTCTAGGTCTCTTTTTAAACTTACCGTGCAGCAGCAAATGAGACAGGCTCTTAAAAATTTATATGTATATATATCTTTCTTGTTGCAGCTACAGTCTCTAAATTCTGACACATGTAAAGGCCAGAAAAATCACTCGATGTACCTGATGGCTCCGTTCTGCCAGAAGGGGAAAGGGTGGTGCCTGGCGACACACGCAATGAGGCACAGCTTGCACCCACAAGTGTGCCACGGCTCCTTAAAACTGCATGCACGCACTTGTCTAAATTCATAAGTAGGGCTCTATATCTGCTACTGTGTTTCAGAGCCTGCTGCAGAAGTTAGACACATCTCTGTGCCCTGGTCATCAATGTTGAGCACTCCTCAGTCTCCTGCCCTGTTCTCTGGGGATACAACACCAGTTCTCAGACTCTGCAGAAGGCCTAGATTCAGCTCACATTGCAAAGTATATCACATGGCGAAGTGCACAGCACCAACCTCCAGGTCATAACCAAACATACTCCCCTTACCTTGTTCCAGGTGTAGCACAGAGTCAGTAAGCCGCCACATTTACTCTATAACCCAGCACGCAGGGAGGGTAATGTTACTGGCACACTTAGGACTTTGAAGTCTATTTTGTAGGCAAAAAGCAGAGAACAGAAGCCGTACCTACATGCAAAATGTGGTGCAGCTCCAGCTCTGCTCTCCACCCAGAGAGCAAGAGCCTGTTCCACCCTGTGCTTGCTATGGGGTGGAGATGACGAGGCTACAGAAGGTTAAAGTCAGTGCCCAAGTTCTCCATTTTTATGATTAGGCTACCCCAAAACAAGGTCTTTGAGCAGGTTGAGAGTACAGCACAGAAGAGGAAGAGGACAGATTAATTTGAAGTTCTCTGTGCTAATATTTGGCACTGAATGCAGTGAAGAATAAAGTTTATTTAAGGGTAGTAGTAGGAACCATAGGAGGACAAATTCAGACTAAAATAATAGAGCACAGCAACTCCCTGCTTCAAATTTCAAAAGGTGTAATGGCTTGAAGGTGACTGAATTGAGCCTTTGACATAATATTCTCTTTGTCCACTTAAACCCATGGAAAGTCTAATAGTTCAATTTTATAGTTCAGTAGTTTTAAATTAAAAAATAGTTTAGCCTTTTGTTCAATACCATTAACATAAAATGCTGGCAGCACTACAAAATTAGCATCCATGGTAATCGGCGGCTTAAACCAGCTACTTAGAATGCCTCTACACAACATTATTGCTTCCTCCATTTAAGATCATATTTTCCAGATTCCTTGCATTAAAAGGCATGGCAGTCCTGCTATCGGCTTTCTTAGGCAGAGATGTTGTATCAAATACATTGTCAATACTTTTTCCAGGGATACTGGAATTAATTGGACTAACTGAACACAACAGTATGTATGAAATGACCAAATTTAAAAACACTTTGTAGGTACTTATTTCTGAAACTAAATGAAACCACCAAGTATTAGTGGTTAAAAATACCTGATTACTATTAAGCTGTTGAAATATTTTTATGCTTGGGTGGGAAGTGCAATCAGAAGTTTAATTACCTTGGGCAATTTACAATTTTTTATTGATTTCGTAGGTGAAATCAGAAGGAATAGCTGTTGTCAAGGTCACCTGGAAAAGTCCAGAATAAAGACACATTTTCAGTTGCTTTTTATTTTGGTATCCATACATACTATCTTTCTGGAGGGGAGTTGCCACTGGGTCTGGGGTTTGTGTCTGTGGTTCTTTTTCCTGAGGGCAACAGGGAGGAAGAAATTAACTTCAGCAAGTAATTATAGGAGCACAGAGGATTGCCAGAGCTAAATTTTCATCTTATTGACAAGGTCTAGTCTTTCCGTCTTTGGATCAGGGCTTCACTAGAATTGTAGGATCTGTGAAATGTAATTGTTTTGAAGAATGCATAAAAGATTTTTCTAAGTTGAAACTCCTTGAAATTTTCACAAGAGAAGCTGTAGAAGCAGGCACAAAAGAATCCAGAGACTGTAAAAGCTATGATATGGTTCTTGGAGGTGTTTCAGCCAAGACCTGCCTGCCATAAAGGACATTTCCTTGGTCATGTTAGGGAAAAAACATAGCTCAATTAGACAGTTATATTGGACACCTTATTAAAGTGCTTTAAGTAAAAGGGAATGATCTAGACAGAAATATTTTTTGATCATTTACAATGACATCCAAAATCACTTATATAAGCTATTTATATGTGGTAGCATCTAACTGTCTAGTTGACCCAGGCTTTGTCTGGCCACATACTGCTTACTATGTGTCAACAGTCAGGAAATCAGGAATACGAACACGTCTGATGTTATGCCACAAAGATTCGTTGCTGTTCCAAGCACTCAAGGAGTAACACTTCCATGTGAAACAGGTTCAGTCCCCCGTTAGAAAAGATGTCATTCCATATCAGAAGTCTGTTCTCTCCACAGCTGCAGCCTTTTTAGTCATCTCACATATTTCTCCACTCTTTCACACTTTTTGTAAGATATTAAAATGCCTGGTTTTACACATAGCCCTGGCTCGGCTCTTCTGGTTTATTAGGCATCAGCTTTTGTTGCTAAAGGCATGCTGGAATTGCCCCAGAGTCAGCCCAGCATTTGCAAGACCTGGATTGGAACCATTCATCCCCTCCCAGCTCCCAGCTCTGGGTGGTGGGATGCCAACACAACAGGGTCAGGGAAAGTCAGACACATACATCTGTGAGAAATGTATCATACCTTGCCTGCTTCCCAGGAATATTTCTTTGAACTGCACAAAGCTTTAGAATTACAAAATTGCCTTGCTGCAAGAAAACCCAGGGCTTGGCATGTCATAATCAAGCCTTAAAACAATTCCTATATAGAGATACGTGGGAAAACATCAGTTTCTCTTTCCAGGGAGAACTGCTGTACCTTACTTTCTGCTGTGGCACCTACCTGTGGTCAAGGAACTCACAAGTTGCTGTCTGGAAAGTTGAGGCGTTATCAATAAAAGATAGATTGCAAAAATTATCTAGTCCTGCCAACCTACTCTGTGAAAACCTGGGCTTAATCCCACATGGCAAATATAGCTTCAAAATTCCCTATGTTTGAGTCAGAAAAGCATATAGGGTCTGCAGTGCACTGATTGTCTGTCAGTAAGAAATTTTAGTCGTGTGTTTGACACACAAAAGTTAACTCTTAACTGACAAAATGGGAGCCTAATCCTGAAAACAAACCCCTGTTTTATTTCTGTGAAAGCAAGATGATCCCACAGGAGTCAGTTTGTGTGAGAAGAGAATTGCAGACACCACCAGCTCAGTGTTCTGAGGGCAACCAAACATTGTCTTGTTTCAGCCAAACTCAGCAGCATCGTTAAAGCGCTGATTTCAGACATCAATTATTGCTGCTCATAGAACTGCGCAGCTACATTTTACTACGAATTTCCAGGATCCTGTCTGCATGTACTAAGGAACAGCATCTCCCATTGCTGATCTTAACTACTCTTTCTTTCCATGTACTGTTCACAAATGCATGTTTATTTCTTTTCTCTCGTTTGGTTCTATTTCACCACCTTTTCATGACAATAACTACACATTTTTTATCAGGAGCCTTGGTCTTACATAATCCTGTATGGTGCCTCCATATTTTTTACATATTCTTCTAGACTATATAAGCTATTTAAAATGGAAAATACATTTTAACTCTTAGGAGTGGAGAATGCAATACTCTGCCAGAAAGGGCCAGGTGGCAATCCATCACCAAAAAAAGTAACACATCATTATGTGTTGCTCAAGTAAAGCAATGTACTTGTTCTCAAAATCAAAGGGAATCTGGTTTCATTTCATACTTACATAGGCAGGGATACAGAGATATAAAGGACCACACTGTTATAAGGAATATGTCTCAACTCATTGCAGAAAATACAAATTACATGTATAGACTGGAAAGCCAACACTGAAATGGCTTGGTTTTAAGTATACCCTGTGTGATGCTATTTGATCAACCAAAATTAAGGAAGCTTCATTTCTTTCATCATTTTCTTGTATTAAAGTCAACTCCCCTGAGACAATGACAGTGTTTAATTGAAAGAATGTCAGCATTAAAAGACCAAACTATTCTGCTGTCTGCCAAATTTTAGCAGACATGTTTAGCAGATATGTTTTGACATATCAATGTTTACCTACTTCTTGAGCTTCTGGCTAAAATTTATTGTGGGACTGGTTATGCGTGAATATATTCCATGCCTGTGAGAGTGAGGAAAATTGATTGACTGATCTCTGACTTCTGTGATTAATTGATTCCTTTAGGGAAAGTAAATATATTTATCATCTTTCGACTGCAAGACTCCTACAAGAAATTATCATATCTTTCTATTGGATCAGAGAATGTACAGGTAGTGCTCTGTGCTCTGATTTTGCAGAACATCAGGACAAGATGAGAGAGGGAAGATTAATATAAGACTAGCAGGTAAATCACAGAATGGTTTGGGTTGAAAGGGACCTTAAAGACCATCTAGTTCCAACCCCCCTGCCATGGGCAGGGACACCCTCCAGTAGACCAGGTGATGAACATCTAGGAGTGCCCACCTACCTGTTCACCTTAGTGGCACACTTTCACCATTCCCTTCTCCCAGCAATATTTACAAGTGTGTACTTTGCAGCTCTTGAACATCATCAGTTTCAGTGAGTAGACAGCAAAACGGGAGGATCCAGCTTTGATCTAGGCCCAGTTTTCTAAGCCCATCCCTGTATAAGATTAGTCAGTGCAAAAAAAAACGCCGTTATTTTTGAAAAAATTTCAGGGAAAAAGAAAAACCAAAGCAAAAACCTTGGCGTTTCAACAGAACTCAAGTTATAACTGACCAGAAGGAACTCTTTCTTTATGCACCCATAAAGAGCACAGTTAGTTTGTAGAAATTCCCAAAATTTGGAATTTTAGCAGCATGTAATATTCAAAAAACATCAAGCAAATTAAAACCAAACAGACGTTTCACATATATATTTAATAAAAAATAATTCTCTTACTTTGACTCTGCAAAGCTAATGACCACGTCAAATGCATGACGTTTTGTGAATATACGTATATGCACATGAAGTGGGAGTCATCCAACCCTACTTAGACATCTGAGGAGTGGGTGTCTAAATGCATCACTTACGTTCCCCTGCAGTTTCCAGAGAAAAATAGCTAAATGCCCCGGTACCTCCCAGGAGCAATTTATTACATCTAAAGTGCTTATCTAAACCAAATTGGGTAAATCATCCTCGAAGGAGAGCCACTTCTCTCCATTTGTTACAAGAGGAGTGGAGGGTGACCCATTAAGCCTTTTCATAGAGCTTTCAACAACTAGAGGTGACTGAGGTGAAACCCACTCACAAAGTTTTATAATACAGACATTTTTCCTTACAGGAACGCAGATCTCGGAACAGGCATGCACTGGAAAGCATCAATCATGTGGCTGGCAGCCACGCTTCCACAACTACTTTCCAGGGCCCTGCTCAGCTTCACACAACCAAGCATTTTAACTGCTGAATGGAAAACAGTTAAACTGTTATTTATTGGAACAGACTAGGATATAATGTGGTCATAAAACACTCCATACAAGGAAAATTCCATATTTTTCTCCTGAATTCAAACAAATTAAAGGAACACACAAACCAATAGTTTTGAACTTGATCCCCCATTAGGGAAAATTTCCCTATTTGAGAGAATATTTAAACAGATGCTTAATATTAGGTCTGTGCTTAAATCCCATTGAGATCAATGGGATTGAAATGCATGCTTAAACCTAGTCTTGTGCATAGGGTCTTCCTGAATAGGAATTGATTCAACATGTACTGAAGAGCTTCCCTGAGCTGTGGCCTGAGAGATTAACTTAAATATGTTTTCAGCTGCCTGACCACAGACACCCTAGTGGGAAAATTTAGTCACAACCTTTATCTTGGTCTAGCTTAATGCATGTTGTTTATCGCCTTACTGGTCTCACACTGTTCTTCGAGAACTATATTTTGGGAATCTGTTGGGGTTTGGCTTTTCTTTGTAATAACTGCGGTCACTTTTTGCCTTCAGCCAAAGTATCAGAGGAATTAAATTTATTCCAAGTGAGGGGCAACTCAGCCATTTTCTCCATTGCAGTTTCACACAGCTTTTCTGTTCTGAGAAGAAATATAACTTTTTGCTTTGCTTTGCTTTTGTTATCCATGCTTTGAGGAAGAGAATTCACCTTTTTTTCTCTAGGTAATCTGTGCTGCTGTCTTGATATGTACATTATTATGTTTTATTTCATTATTATAATATGGATACCAGTGCCATTCAGTTATTAGGTCAATCTGTTGCTGCTATTTACTCGCCCACTTTGTAGTCAACATAATGACAAACTCAAAAAAGAAGTGTGTATCACCATTTAAGTGATTTAAGCCCTGGATCCAGGACCCTAAAGGGTGACACAATTAAAAGAAAGCAAAAAATAAATTAAAAAACCCACAAATTTTACTATTAGAGACATTCATCGACACAAGAACAATGCTCTGTGCTCTACGTTAACGTTTTCTGCCTCAGACACACATTCTAGAAATCCAGTGGGTGTTTTTTTAATGTTCAATATCAAGAAATAGTCCAGCTGTTTAAATTCGCTGAAAACAAGACATAAGTGCTGTCAGTGTTGTTCTTACCTTAAAAAAAAAAAAATAAGCTTTAAGCATGACATTCTCTATTACAAGTAAATGAGATTCTTTAGCATTATTCTCTAGGTCACACCTAACTACTTCAGTGCCCAGTCTATTTTTTTCATCCTAGTTATTCCGATAAGTGATGGTGAGGTACAACCAAAACTATTTCCAATGCCTCATAACCACAACTGCTTACTAAACTTAGAAGAACAGTCAAATGAAATCTATACGAACTCTTTGAAAGCTTCAGGCTTTGCACGTTAACCAATGGTAGCAGAATCTAACTGCAAAGCTTTTGCTGAGGATGCCATGCAGTATCACTTGGGATAACTGTGAGTTACGGTTTAATTTTGGAAAATAACCTCAGAAAGTGTTTGAGTCAACAAGGGACTTAACCCTTTCCTGACTGAACCCAGCACACATACAAATTACTAGGCTCTGATATAAGCATGTTTTTGAGGGTATGCTTGAAATATTTTCATCAATTCA
The DNA here is from genome assembly GCA_027574665.1 of Rhynochetos jubatus. Lineage (NCBI taxonomy): Eukaryota > Metazoa > Chordata > Aves > Eurypygiformes > Rhynochetidae > Rhynochetos > Rhynochetos jubatus. The sequence continues at coordinate 20,983,303 of CM050652.1, forward strand.
TATCAGAAGATTGGAATTCGATTCAAAGCTGGTCAAGATCCCTCCTAGCACTGTCAGCTTGAATCAGGATTTAGACTATGACTTTTACTGGTGCTAAACTCTTTAGCATAGTAAAAATCATGAAGAAACCAAATATTCAGGGAGCGCTTTATAGATACAAGTATTTTGATTTAACACAGGAAGAAGAACCTGAGTATTTATAGGATGATTGCAAACCTAGTGAAGTAATGTATTAAAGGCTAAGCAGTTTTATTGATAAGGTAATTGTCATTTTCAGCTCATCTTAAAACCTCGGTTCATGCTACGCCTTTGAGTAGTCAATACATGGTATTTAGCCAGCCGTATTGCGACAATATCTTCTCTTGCTCCCTCACTAAACCCCTGGTGCTTAGCAGGTCCTTTATATTTTACTTAATATTATAAAAACACTCTATAATATAAGGGTTCTGAATTATTTACTGAAAAATGGCATACACTGCAATATGCAGCAATCTGAAGTCTTTCAATGGAACTGATACAAGAAAATAATATGAATACACTACTACACATGTTCCAGAATATTTCTAGGACTGTTTTTGTTGTGAGATAATTTGTGTAAATTCTACAAGCTAGATATGAAAATCACTGATATTCCACCACAACTATTATATGGTTAAGCTACTAACACATGACAGCAATTTTCATTGGAATGTATCCAAGTGCCTTTTATAAACAGAGATTACATCTCTCTTCCTAATCCTTTATACTGAAAATCTTTACAGAACTGAAAGGGTGACTGAATTCAAGCAGAACATAGAGTAGCAAGGTGAACCATAAGATATGTGAGCCACATTTTTGCTTGATGAATAGATAGGATTCATGTAATAGAAAATTTCAACTGCTAAAAAAATCCAATAATGTAACCACTGAAGATGATGGAGTTGGAACCCTGTTCCTTCAATGACATTTAAACTAAAGCTAAATATGATATAAAACTGCATATTTATCAGGCTATCCTGTATATTCTAAATGTATGTCATGTGCTGTATTCACAGAAAGTACTTATAAAAATAAAGTAACTGTAACGAAATCCAAGGATAATCCCTTTCTTAAATATCAAAACAGGAGCAAACAAAAAATTGGAAAATAATTCTATACTTTAATTACATTGTTCTCAGCAATCATCTTAAATTTCTTCCTGCCCATTTAAAATAAATTAAAACACTATCACCCTCATGGCCTTCTGGCTCAGCCAGCCAGGCTTGAGTGCATCTCTGCCTTTAATTAAGTATGGATAGATAATGTCCTTTGTTCTTTTTCTGATGTGTTTGACACCTGCTGTCTTTGTGATCAGGGAAATGAGTCAGGAAGTTTCAGCAGAAAGGCTTTTAGTCAGAAGCAACACCTGGGTCCCCATCTACGCCTTCACGTCACGTAACACCATCCAGCACCAACAACACAAGGGTCAAAAAGCTGCACAAGTGGTGAGCTTTCAGCTCCAGATAAAATATGGGCTCAACGGGCTGCTGTTGAAATCAATGGCAAAATTCAAGCCATATGCTAACCCCTTCTTTTGCTACAGTGACGGAAAAACTACCTTCTGCTATTGTTGTTTTTCTTCCTCATTTATTTTAGGATGATTGTTGAGGGAATGTTGTTGAATTCCCGTTAAAGCAAGAAGCTAGGGCCAAATCTACCAGTTTTCATAGCCAGGTCTGTCGCAATTCCATACAATGTGATCCTGGCCAAAATCACCATTTCTGTGCACTGTCTTCTCTCCAGAGTTATCCGGAGTTATGAAGTCCCTGCGTCAAGTGTCTTCCACACAGTAAAAGCCTTAGTTTGGTGAGGTAACGTGTTTAACACAGCTCACTCTCCACAGAGGGCTAAACCTTAAGCGAACATGACAGACCTTTAAGAGGTTATTTCTGCCTGGTTGGTTTTTAGTGAAACCCCAGACTCACCATGCAAATTCGGATGGGCCGCACAAGTCAAAGCCATGGGGTACGGGGAAATAAGCTGTAGAACAAATTGGTATTTGGCATCTGAAAAAATACTGTGGGATTTGCCCTGCAGGTCTCAGAGGCTCCACACACTAGTGGCTATAGTCCCACTATGAAGACTCATGGTATTTCACACTGACACTGTTTTAACTCAGACTAATTTCACTTGAAAGAAACCGTTTGTAAGTAAATTCAAGCTAGCTACAGTAAAAGTACACTTAACAACTACATCGAACTACTGTACAAATAAGCACAAGGGGTGGTGAGGAGGAGGAGATGGTCCCTTCCAGAATCAGTAGCTTTGGTTAGTTCATCTCACTTCATAAAGTTTTGTATTTCCTCCTTTTTCCTTTTGTTCCTGTCCACCCTCCCTGTACCCATGTAAGCAAGTGAAAACTTTTTTTGCCTCCTCTCCTGGACTTATTGAGACAGCAGATCTGAGTCCCTGCTGCTCCAGCAGCTCTTGTCCTTCCTTATAGGACATCACAAGATCAAAATCAGCCCTGTCACTTTAGCCTCTTTCTCAGTTATTCCCTTTTCTCACTTCAGTACCACTCCTTCATGCTGGTCTTTCCCCAGCTTTCAGAGGCTGACAACAAAGATTTCCCCATCTTACCATTAACACCTGGGCACTTCGTAAAGAGGGTAGAAGTTAGTGGGCTGAGCTACCCAGAACTGCTGAGCCCTTTCTAATACTTCAGTCCCACATTTTCCTTCTTTCCCTCTAATGTACCACCTGATTTGAGCATCCTTGCTTAGCTGCTCGACTGCCATGGAACCAGTAGGTGATGCAGACAGCAGATCAGAGGACAGGTAGAACAGTAGCTGAGTGGGAGAGAGAAAGTTTCATCTCTTATCAAGCCCCTGTGAAAAATCCTACCATTCACAAAATCTCCATCAGCTGGCAACTGTGACTTCTTCACACCGTATGGCTACGGTTTAATTATTATTTATAAAATGTTCAGAGAAAATTGTCTCAGGAAAGACTCCACTCCACACAAGTGTGGACATCAGTGCCTAGCCCACAGTTTGCCGTGTTGCTTTGCTGGGTTTAGACCCACGCGCGCCTGAAAAAACGGCTTTCTTTCTGCACACTGGGTTTTGAAATTTGTACTTTGTTTTCAGGTATCATCAGGGTGAAAGCCCAGTAAAAAAGAAAGGCTGGTGGTGAGAATATTATTCTGAGAATAAATTAGTGTCATGGGTCTGAACTGGGCAGAGCAGGGTCTGAGCGCTGGCCCCTGGGTACAAACAGAAATGCAGCTGGTGCAAGCATAACGCTAAGCACATACAAGTACCGAGGAACCAGAAAACATAGCTGGCTTGGAGGAAGGATTAATAGTCGTTCCCCTGTAACCTTAATTTGCGAACAGCATGCTAAAACGTTGTTAGCACACAGCATTTTGCAACATATTTTACAGATATTAAGTAATTAGTCCTTTCAGTGTGGAAAGCTTTACAGCACTATCTCCTTTTTTTCAGAACTAAAGAAAATGAAGCAGAGGAGGTTAATAACTTATAGGAAATGACAGTGAAATAACATGGCAGAGTCAGGTTTAAAATTATTATGTTTCCACTTCATGCTTCTGTATCCCAATCTGTATATCATGGTTTTCCTGGTGAAAGCAGAAAAAAAAAAACAACCAACAAACATAAAAGATAGGTATAATAAAATTATATATTCTCTAATTTGAAATTTTCAGATTTAATGCATGAACAAATTAAGTATGACTGTGCATGCATTGTAAATAGAGGCTGCTTGGATTTTCCTACAAATGGATTATTCCTTCAATATAACTTTTTTTTTTTGAGATAAAAAGAATCCTCTGCTTGTGCATCCTCTTTCTACTCTACATGCACCAGCATAACTTTCAGTGTGTAAAATTCTCCAACTATTCCATTTCGAAATGTGTTCTGTGGTTTTCATAGCTTTCTGGATTACCCCAAGCAAAATTATGGCAACTTTAGAAAACTGCTGTAATGCTACAATGCCACCATCTGGTTGCAGTCAAGGATCTGATCTTGCAGGTGGTGAAGGCTCTGAGCCTCAAAGAATTCAGCAAGACACCACTGACAATATAGGCTGGATATGGAACAGATGTATGCACCAAATTGGTCTTGTTTATTGAGGGATTTTGATTAGCCAGAGATTGAAAGTAGTATTAAAGAGGGAGTAAAGCATCTGCTTTTCCTGTCTTTCTCTTTATTTGCCACATCAGTTCTGCCTAAGAGGCTCTGAATCCTGAATAAATCACACGTATATGTGTGATTGCGCATAGCATTTAAAGAGCAGTTTGCATCCTTCTGATGCCCCAGAAGCCTTCCTCTGGGAGCCCCAGGGGAGCAGTGCTGGAGAGGGCCACAGCTCCCCACGACAAGGGCAGACCTGCCTCTGGGCAAGGAAGCAGAGCCGGGCCCTAAGCTCCCAACATCCTACACCCAAAGCTGACAACGACACGTACAGAGGAAATTCTAAATATTTTAACCATTGTAAATTCCCTTTGAAATCACATCATGTCACTCGTCCTGGAGAAAAATACAGGGCTTTCTCGCTTTGGAAACATCTGAGCAAGTGGGAAAGATCAGAAGCTGGTGTGGGAGCACAAAGTGAAAGAAAAAAAAGGTAAATACGAAAATACATAATCTTTGAATATCAGTCACAGCCGAAAGGGGTGTCTATTTCAGCATCTAAACCTGACTGGCCGGAATCTGATTTTACAAGCGTTGTCTGCAAGCTGCACTGCAACGTTTCTGCTCACTTCTTCCTCTATCGTAAGACACTAGTTGGTAGGGAATGCCAAGCAGCCACATTTTACTTCTTGCAGCAGAGAGAAAAGGCATTAAGCTGGTTTGGAAACATATAATTTGGTTTTTCACTACTATTCTGAATGCTGATCTTAAATCAAAACCATTTGGAGCTGCTTAAACCGATTCCTGCTGAATGTAAGTAAAATGTGAGATAAAATGGAATAAGTAGAAGGAGCAAGTCGTAAGTCAAAGGGCAGCCTCTCTTATTGCAAGTCGTTTCCATGGGCTAAATGAAACAACAGCAATGTTAAAAACACAAAGAGAAATGAAAGAGTTAACCATGGTGTCTCAGAAAAATACATTTTTAAAATACATTGTGGAAGATTAAGTCAGAAAACCATCTGCTCTTGAGAACCATCAAGGCAGAATTATTTGTTTTCCATGTTTTTATTGGAGGGGGAATCAGTCTAAAGAGCAGAGTATGCAGGGCCTGGCACATGGAATAACAGGACCAGGAAATTACATCCAACAGAAAGGTAAAAGCAGGAGATGAAGGGGGTGGGGAGGGATCCCATTTTTCTATCAAAGTTACCAAAGGACAGAGAAGCAGTTTATTCAGTTTCATATGTAAAAAAACAAACAAACAAACAAAAACTTATTATTCCTGAGATTTAGGTGAACTTGCTATAATTAGATGTATAATACAAAATCAGCAAAACATTGATTCACATCTAAAATATTAATCAGCAGATGGCAAATTTCTCCTGGGACCCTTGTTTTGTGAGCTGGAATTGTAGCAATTGCTAAAATTCTGTACTTAACATAAAGATAGTAGGAAACCCAACAATGACCCAGAAGAAAGCATATGTGCTGGTTTTAGTCAGAACACAGTTAATTTTTTTCACAGCTGCTGGTATGAGGCTGTGTTTTGGATTTGCCCTGAGAAGAGACCGTGTTATTCCCGCTCCAACACAACAGGACCTACTTGCACAGGCACTGTAGCCCCAGTGATTTGCAAGACCACTGGGCAGGTGGTACATCTGCACGCGATGTACTACCTGCCCAGAGCATCTGTACAGAAATATCTTTGCTTTGGGAAGGGGATTGAGGTCACCAATTAGCCATGAAGTCTGTTGTCAATAGTCCATATCTTCTGGGCAATTTAAGAATGGACTCTTGATGAAGTGCTCTGGCAAGAATTCGACTTGGACACATCTTTCAAGGTTCATCAACCACATGACTTGCATGCTTCCATATACACCTCCACATCTACACAGGGAATCCTTACTCCTGCAGAACTTTTGTGCCCATGTGTGCATTTTAACAGAAAGTAAAATCAGAATTTATTTTTAAAAATTCCCAATTTTGCTTGAAGAAGCATTGTTGACGTGATTGTTTCCACGTTCAGCATTTTTGAGCAAACATCTTAATTGCCTGACACAGACACACTGCACCATATGAGACACCACAGCTGCTTTTTCAGAGGGGCCCAAGTATCTCATAGGTCTTAATGGCATCCACCAGCCCCATGTGGCTAACTCGGACAGGGTATCTTAAACAGAAGCCTATCTTTAGCTGACTGAATAAAGCCCTGAATATTTCAGTACAAAAACCCCTAGGCAGGCAGTGTATTCAGAAGCCAAAATGCCTTAGTTGCTTGGACTTTCATTAAAAAAAAAATTAATCCAAACTAATGTTTTTAAACTATACAAACTTGGGGGAGTTCAATTATTTTCATGCTGCTTTAAATGGGACAAGAAGCCAAACTGCTGGAGTAGAAGATTCCTTTCACATCGTTCTCGAACCAAGTGCATTGGTAAAACGGAAAGACACAAAACCCAGCTACTAGCAATAATTGCAAATGATTACTATTTACAGAGTATTCATCAGCATACACTTCATCAAGGCTGTTACCACAGCTTTCACTTGGAATAAGAGATTGAATTGTAGTATTTCTGATGACACAAATCTAGTTTCAAATCCTCATCGTACTGCAAACAAATGCCTTATTTTCTGCTTTCTGAGTTTCTACATTCTGCTAAATATTTGGTTTATAGGCTACTTTCTCCTTGCATTTAGTCTCACACTACAGTTTGCTTCTGCATTTCTAGTATCTTTCTCTGCAGATCTCTGCAGCTCTCTCTGTATTACCTGACACCAGCTTTTGCAATACCTCTCAAACTTAAAACAGTTTCACTTAAAGAGTTTTAATGTCAAAACATTTTATATCCTGCTTCCATCATTAACATCTTTGTTAAACAACAGCCTGTACCTGAAAATCCTTCTGAAACAATAGATCTCATGTATATTCCTCCTAAAATCAAATGTACAATTAAAGAATCCATAGAGGAGTCATAGCCAGATTAAGCCCTAGCTGAGCTTTGGGCCTTCTAATTTTCTCCTTGCATAAAGTCACATCATCCTCATAGTTCTCCTGAGTTGCCTGCCCCTCCTTCCAAAGGTCAAACTCTCCTTTTTTCCCTTGAGCTGCATCCAAAGCTCTTTGTTCAGCCAAGTTGGTCTTCCCCGTTGTTTATCTTCCGGCATATGGAGATGGCCTTCTCCTGTGCCTTTAAGATTTCCTTCTTGAAGAATGTCCAGCCCACTGGTATCCAGTAGACATTCTTGGGTCATAAGTCATTCCCATTACTCATCATATATTTTACTTTAAAATAGCTTGAAATAAGAAGTAATGTGAAGATGTTCAAATCTCTCTTGATTTCTATTAATGTCGGAAGCTGTGTTTTATGAGATCTTCTTAAATGATTCACCACAGCCTAAATAATGCAGTTACAGATTCACATCAAAGAAGTCTATATATTACCACATATATTGTAATACACGTTAATATACTGGCAGTCCTGTCATCCTCTCTAAATGGGATAGGTAGGACAGAAGCACCATTCTGAGGGTGACTAGGGAAAAAAAAGCAATCCAGTGATGGAGATTTTTAGAGAAGAGAACAGGGGACTGAGTGTAAGATGAGCCTCTAGCTACAGGCAGATGCCCAAGGATTAGCCTTTGAAAGGGAAGCAGGCAGCAGGTAGCTGAAAGCAGGACCAATAAAAGCTGAGAGCTGAACAGCAAAATCAGGGAAGGGCAAGCAGAGGAAAGAGGCAAATAATATTATAGATGAGGGCCCTTCAGGGCAAAAGAGGGATCTGGTATGAGCAGGAGGCCAGAAAGTCTGGTACTGAACAGCAGCTGAGTGGTACCTTGCGAATGTCGGGTCCCTTTGAGCAGGGACCCATGAAATCACCCTCTTCACGCCTTCCTGGAGCTGTTATGGCTAAGACAAAAGGAACCGAGATCACAGGACATTCATCTAGCCAGCTCACCCATTAAAGGCTTCACAAAAGCAGTCCAAGAGCAGGAATGGGAAGCCACATAGGACTGAGTTACTGATGCTCTGTGTGCTAATTTATAAACTATCCTCTATTGTTATGTTGCTCACTGATTTTGGATCCTCTTTCTGCCAGTCAGCTCTGTAGGGAAGAGCCTTTTCGTAGTTTTTAATTCTCCTAAGCTAGTTTTGTTCAGCTTGTAGTTTGCATACTGTTAGTATTCGGTAGAATAGTAGTCCACAAACAACTGAAGGTACACAGGTACCAACCTCATACGCATGGAAACGTGAGCAAACACAAAACAGAGGTAAATCAAATAAAGAAATAATATTTCAAAGCTTAGCCAACTTCTGTTTGATGGTAAATGAAAATATCTGTGGTATGGGCTTTTGCCTCCTAAAGGTCAACTGAAAGATTCTAATCCTTTATAGAAAAAAAAATTAGTGTTTTCATTTTGGTTACTGCCACAACAAATTATCACTAATTTCTTCCTCCTCTCCTGAAAGGCTAACTTCTGAAACTGCTCTTAGACCTCTATGTTATAAAAACGTGTAAATATATATTTATTCAAGAATTCTAGCCCTGGACAAATTTTGATTTTATTAATTCATCTATTTTCAAACTCAGCCCAAATCCCTCATATTGTTTTGTGAGCTTAGTCCCCTGCATCAGTAGAGAATAACATGAAGCATTAGAGGTTTATTACTCAGAGCAAAACCTCTCTTCTTCTGTAACCTCAGACCAATCTCGGGTTTTTTTAAAAAGGACTGTCTTGTAGAATAACATCTTCCATTGCCATTTAACTGCAACTACATTTTTCCTATTCGGGGAGCACATACTGCTACAGTAGTTAACAGAATTTCTGTCCACTACAAGACAATAAAGATAGCAGATGCGGAGTCACAAGACCCAGGGACCTCTAGCAATTAAAGGTCAAAATCTGTCTCACTTCACAGAATGCAGCATTTGAGCATGAGGTCTTGTGTATATTTGTCATCTTGTTCAGTCAGAAAGATATGACAACAAATAGCTGGTCAAAAGCTGTCAGGGTCAAACTAAGCTTGATAGAGTGCCCTAGGTCACCTCTGTGATTCCAATAGCAGCAATCGCCCCCGTGTCAGTTCGTATTGTAGTCAAATAGTACGCGGTACACAATAGAACTGTATTCCTCCACCAATTGCTTCTTTGACCTGCTTGTTAACCAAACATTTTGATTAGAAATATGTACCAGGCTATCATGTTGCACAGCAACGTAACAGCTGCCTCCTAATAGATTCGTAGTATTGAACGTCTTCTCACCTCACACCCAGAGAAATCACACTTAAGGTTGTACTAGATTTTTTGTTTGAAATAAGTGAAAACGCGAGAAGCTAATAAAGCATCCTATATAAAGCAGGGCATGCTCCAGAGAATCTTCCTATTTCAGTGTCCTCTTGGTAAAATAGGAACAGATTTTATATTTTTACAGTTTTCAAGGAGGTTTTTTAACACTGATGTGGCCTGCAGCTGGGCAAAAAGAGAGATGATTGGGTAAACATTTCAACACATTCCCACCAAATAATTATTTCTCTCTTCTAGGAAAAACTGAAACTCCCCTGCACAATTTTTAGCATGTCTGTAGAAATAGATGCTGAATAAAAAAGTCACTTCTACTGCTCTGGAATTCTGAGATGCAGTTTACTAATCATTCCAGTGAACATGACTGCAGAGAAAGCTTGGACTCGTAAAGCATTCTGAGCTTGTCCAAGCAGACTCAGTAAAACCCAAAGGGAGACTGCAGAGCACTAAATCCTGATCTCCAGCAGACTGGTTCCACAGCAAGTTAGAAACAATCAAAGCTTTCATGCTTCTCTATTCCAAATTTTCTGTTTAACAGATCTTTCATTGTTTCCATTTTTATACACATACCCTTTTTACTTTCTCTTTTTTCCACTTAGCAGGGTTTTTTTTTCCTATTTTCCTTTTTATATCATTTTTCTCTAAAGCAGAAGTGGACTTCTTTTCATCCAATTTACAAGTTTCCACTCATCTCTTTCCCTTTTCTATTCCCCACCTAGCATTAGTCTACTTACAGTATAATAATTTAAAAATAATAAGAACACTACACTTTTTTTAATGGGAAAATAAGCCTTTCTCTGCATGGAACAGCAAGCACAAGTGTGACACTTAAGATTTTTGATAAAAATTTTCTTTACCCACCCTTTGCAGAAGAATTATGTCTATTTTGGAAAAATTGTGTTAGAATGTAAGATTTACAATGTAAAATCAGTCTTAAATTCCTTTCTTTATTAGCAAGAACTGTGTTTGAGCAATCTCAATTCTCAACACATATTGTGAAAGCATTTGACAGCAAGCAAGTAGGGGTGAAGCTCTTTCACTCTGAAATTTCTCCTATTTTTTACACATTTTCCTGTTATTTCACAATTTTTCTTTAAAATTTATTACAGCTGCATTTGTGGAGATGGTCATATTTTGCTTGGCTGTGCAGCTGTGAATATTTTTGAGAGCATCTGTTCAGTAGAATGTATGTTTCATTTTGCACATGTATGTCAGTGGATAGGGGATGAAAATATATTTACACCTGGAGAGGCAGGAATGAGAAGCCTGAGAGATTTGCCTCACTGCAGCCTACATGCCAGTAATGCATTTGGCTCCCAGGTGTAAACCTCCAGCAGTGTGTACCCACGGAAGGAAGCTCCAAATTCCTATGGTGATAACTATGGCAGCACCCTGGTGCGAAAGGCCTGGGGACAGTTGTTCTGCAGGCCACCCGAGCCCTGGAAAGAGGTGCAAGACACTGCTGAAAGCCCTGAACTATTGCGCTTTTGTGGTCCAAGTGTGCAACTCTTTGTTTGCTATGGCAACCTCATTATTCCATGCACAGTGGGGAAAATATTTTAGCAATCCTGTTTCAGAATCACTGGGGAACATTTTATTAATTTCCTTTGTGCAAAATGTTTACCTCTGTGCCTTCATAAATTGCTTTCCTGGCCCCAGGAACCTTTGCAATATTAATGAAGGAGCTCTATCTATCTATCTATGTACTTGCATTGTCTTTTTACAGATCCAAGAAAAAAAAACTTAAGGAACAGTAAACACTTTGATTATTTCCCTTTGCAAAAAGCTTATACTATTGGGATGTTGTTTTGATTGCTCTTTTACAAATTATAGACACTATATGTCAAGCTGTGGATAGCTCTTGCTTTTGCTGCCCATGCATAGGCATGACCTTGACTTTCATAATCCTCATGCTAAGTGAACTTTAAGGTAGCAAACAGTAGAAATTATTTAAATTTAAAAAAAAAAAAAAAACCACACAGAGCAAGGCCTTGACTCAGCAAAGGACTTTCAGACATATTTAACTTTACAAATCTAATTAGTCCCAGAGTAAAATCACACTGAAACCATTAATTTGCTATAAATAGAAATGTGATGTACCTCAAAATCATCTTATTATTCTAAAATAAGCACAAAATCAATCATTCACACGTTTTTTCCTTGAGCCATGTTACTGGATACAAATTATTCCACCATTTCAGAAGTAGCCAGTGCAGTTAAGAAACACTTTAAGGTGCATAAAGTTTCTGCTGAGTGGAAAATATATAGGTCAGTTACAAGGTAAGGTGACAAATAAAGGAAGGGATTGTCCAGGACGTGCTTCCGGAAGCACGAACATGACGTTGTGAGCCCATATACCCAGCATAAGTCTCCCTTTAGGGCAATTCTGGACTACCACAATGGGAATAAGTAATAGCAATGATGCCAGCGAAGGCAGGGCAGGACAAGAGGGAACCGAAGGGAGCTGCTGGTTCAGAACCACATAGCGGCAAGATCCAGTGTGATCAGTGAAGGTACCTGGAGGTACACAGAGGTGCAGTTAAATTGTAGATAACAACCTCAGTGTGGCTTACAGAGGGAAACAGTAAACTGACGCTCTCCCTGGGGTCTCCCTGTCTGCCTAAGCTTGATCCAGGGTAACCAGGGCACACATCCATGCTCTGTATTTACTGATTATTCAGCAGACACTTAAAAGAACATAGGAAAAGATGAAGCCACTTGGCCATATGACAACACAAGTAACTGGATAGACCAGGGGGAACTTGGATCATTTGTAGGATAAAGGATTACACAGAGGGGTAACACACCAGGATTAGAAAAGGTCTCTATTAATTCAATAGACACTGAAATCATTATGTTGCAAAGTAGATAGGCTCTAAGGAGCTTATTTTTTGCCCTTGTCCAGCACCATTTAGCAACCTGTGGTTACTCAAGATAATACATTAGTATTAAAGTGCCTATAATTCAAGTACAGTCATAATCTTATGACAAATTGCTGGTGAAATCTTACCAAGCTCCTGCCTCCTCTACGTACACTTTCGTAAAGTCACGGAAGCTGTCTTTGCTAAAGGCAAAGTCTCCTCCGTGAGGAAAGTGTGCAGAAATATACTAGATGCAAGAGCTTTCTTTCCTAATATAATATGTTACTTTGTGTTTCAATTAAATAACCAGGGTAACTTATATTTTAAAACTTTCAGGATCTTGCCAGTGAAGATATATTCACAAGAGATAGAGTCGTGGAGAAATCACTACATGTAAGGATTACCCTCATTAGAGAGCTAGAGCTGTCTTATTAATACTACAATGTACTGTGGCAGGGAAAATACACTGAAGAGCCATTGTTTTAACGGTCTTTAAATCTGCCCATTTGTCAACACACTGAACTTACTTAAGGACCTCTCGTTTTTTAAAATATCACTCCAATACAAAATGTAACATGCTGCACATAAAATGAAATTCACTCTTAGGTAAATTAAAAGAAAGTTAACATAACCTTCTGATAAGCTTAAGACTTTACAACCATTGTCCAAATAATGAAATCACTGGTTTTGCACTACCCCTGTTTAAGATAGTGATTTGCAAAATGTGAAAATAACACCTTATAGAACAGGATAAGAAGATATACTACCCGTCAGCAGTGAAATCAAAAAGTATTGTCTACACAGAGCCTTTGCACACACGACGATTTCTAAAGAAATGAGAAGTATCTTCCTTAGTACTTTTAAAATTGAGAGATCAGTTCTTGTGCTCTAGAACCAGTACGAGTCTTTCACTAAATTTGGATGTAAATTTGGTTGTTGTCTTAGGTAAAATTCTACATTAACTAGAAAATATGACAATTAAATCTTCTTGCTATTTCACAATTCAAGCAACGGCTGTGTCACGACAATAAATGCCAAAATAATAATTTCTGTCAAAAACAAAGTAGTTGTAACACTAAAGCTGTAATGGGAAACAGCATTAAATTGCCTTTATTTCATAAAAAGTCTCCCTGTTGGCTTCCCCGCCAGATCTCACAGTTCAGCAGTTCTCCACTTGCTTTTGTTTTCTAGCACCAGTCCCAGCCCACTGTTTTGTTTCCCAAACAGTTTCTTCACCCTGGTTCTACCATCTTTTCTTCACCTTTCTATACCATAGTTGAGCCTGAGTCCACACCACAACTAAATCAATGAAGCTGCTAATAGAATCCAGGCAGTAATCCTGGCATTAATAGCCAACACATGTAACCAGCTGATGGACTGTGTCCACCCAAAAAAAGCAGACATCTTTCTAATCAACTGATTCTAACACAGAAATAAGATACTCATTTCACATTAATCACTGCCAAGTCACTGGGGCATCTCAGTCAAGTCAGTCAGTTATCTCAATCAAAATCAGACTGCAAAATATATTTCATGTAATTACTAGATTTTAGGTGGATAAACAGGAACATATTATTTACATATAGAGGCCTTGCGTATTTCATATGAACAGGCAGAAAATTTATTTTTTAATATTTAACCCAAGTATTTTTCATTACTTTTTACAAAAGTAATGAAACTTATTACAAATATAATCTGCTTCGTTACTGTCCACATTTACATATGGAAGAAAATTATTGCTGGTGAAGTTACTACTTAAAGTTCTTCCTCCTTGGTAAAGTGAGCAAACGTGTTTGACAACAAAAGGAGTTGCATGATCCATGTCTTCCTCCCACTCCCTCTCAGCTGGAAGCCTGAAATGGGGAGAAACGAATGCACTTCATTTTTCAGGTACACCCAAACCTGTTCATTCCACTGATGTCATCTATCTGGTTTTCAAAGCTAGAGTGAGCTGAATTTGAAAAATTTTGAACACTCAGAATACAGAAATCATTCATCGCTTACTAGCAGACTACAGAAGTATCATCTTCTGCATATTGATGTGCTGTTTCATATTAATAATAGCTCACTAAGCCTCTCCGTGAAACACACCTTGTCAATCAATAGTTCTGTACTGCATGGAAGACGTAGGTTTAAAGGATATTTAATGCAATAAAAAGAGGCTTAACTAACATTCAATTAGTTATTTTGTCCATCAATTAGGCTTATCAGTATTTAATGTATATACTAATAATCTAGGAATATGTTAATTATTTAACACAAGAAACAATGTGGTTCTAATTAAACTACAGAGCAGTTCACTGCTTTACATATTTTCTTTTCACTCCTCTGGTAAATGAATGTTAATTAGTATATGAAAGTCTAGGATATCATAACATCGACCTTCAATCCATTTTCAGAAATGAATATCGGTTCAGTGGCTAGATCAGCTGCGGTGGAATTCGCGTACATCATCTAAACTAGTGAACAAAATCAGTTCATTAATCCTTCCTGACAGGTTAATTTCATCCCATTTCTAAGTTGTCAAGTTAGAACACGGAACAAATAATCAAAAACCTTTAAATCAAATATATCAAATCAAGACTAATTAAATATGCTTCAAGTATGTCAATAACCAGATTCATTTTTCAAAATCTAATAGGAAAGCTTGTTAAACTATAAAAATACATGCCCTGCTAAGTCTGGGAGGGAAGGAGAAACCTTGTCATAGCAATTTCACTTTTTTCGTTAACTGTATACCCAGAATGTGTGACACAATGCTCATAATGCAAATATGGATGCATAGAGCTTTGTTCTGCTGCCCACACATAGTCCTGGAGCCTGGAAATGTGGTACTGTAACAGCTCAAACACCGCACAAAGTTGTTGTGTTTCTTCTAGTTGCAAAACAGGCAGGTCACTGCAGTCTGGGTTCTGTTGTCACCACCCCAGCTCCGCTCCCCCTGCTCAGATGCGATGGGACAGCACCCTTCAAGGAGGGCATGGCCAGAGGCGGGCTCACCCCTGGCACCTGGCAGAGCTGCTCTG
This sequence comes from Rhynochetos jubatus, assembly GCA_027574665.1. Classification (NCBI taxonomy): domain Eukaryota; kingdom Metazoa; phylum Chordata; class Aves; order Eurypygiformes; family Rhynochetidae; genus Rhynochetos; species Rhynochetos jubatus. The sequence goes on from CM050652.1 coordinate 20,998,602, forward strand.
CTCCTGCTGCTCCTCAACAGATATAGCCTCTATATCTTAATTGCATTATTATTATTATCCCCATAAGTTAAATTATTTAAATTGAACAGTTCATATTATTGGCAGAAGTGTGCTATTTAACTGGAGTAGCACCTATTGTACTCCTATTTTACTTGGACTAGCAACAAATTTTCAGATCCATATATAGAGTGTGCTCCTTTTTTCACAAGTTACATCACAAATTTAGATGTGACAGGGTATCTAGGGTACTCCAAGTCAATGAGTAAAACCAGGCCACATGGCACATATGACATGGGACCTATAGAAAACATTCTGGATCCTTCTGGAGTGGCAACTGGAAGCCAGGCAAGATACCTTAGGCATGACCTGAATCTCTTGATAGGCTCCGTTGATTAGCTTTCCAGAGACTACGGTGAGAACTCAGATAACCACCCCACGTGTAAATGCCATGTAGACTCCTACTATTTCATGTCTTCATCTGCAGAAGAATCCCACCCTACTCACCTCTTATACTTGCATTGACACAAACTGGGACATACTAAAGCCAAGAATACAGCCATTGTTGACTTTTCCTGTTGAGCTCCAGAGAACAGAGCAAACACAGTCCTGAAGTGGAATCTGTGGAGGTGAAAACCTCCTTGGTTCCATTTGTCTCTGCGCTCTGTCTCCAGAGATTCATTCAAATGTCCCTACACCACAGCATTTTAATGAGCTTAAATGAGGCTGCAGACTGTTCTTGGGCTCTGTATACAGGAGTCTATTTCATGTCAACTAAATAATTAATCAGTGCTATTCTGCAATTAAGCAAATAATCTCAGATATTACAGTAAAATTAATGAGCTCATTTCAGTTTGTATTTTCTTTTATGGCAAATCAGACAGTTTCATTTCTGTTTCTCTAAGTAGTTATGTTTTTAAATCAAAACAAAACTTCTAAATCACTTGTCAAACTGAGTTATTCCAGGAAGCTGACTGACTGACTTTTTTGATATTTTTCTTTTTCTCTGCACAACTTTATTTCTTACCAAAACAGTTTATTCACAGCATCCATTTTAGGCAGCTAGAAGAACTCTGAAATACTTTAATGATTAGTTCATTCTGTGTTGTTCTTCAAATGCCCTAGATTTCACTTCATCTTATTTCTATCCTCCTTCATTGTTATCATTAAAATGTCAATATATTGTGTAAATAAACTGAGGTCAATGAGTTTATTCTGTATTTTCTTCAAAAGAAAACTGCAGCTAGGAAATTATATGTGGGCTTTATTTCAGCTGGCATCATATGACTAGAGAGGAGACGCTTAAGCTAGACATCTAAGCAAATCACTCTCAGCATTTATGCAGCCAAAAGATGTAAGTAGTTTCATAGGTAACTAATGAAAACGTAGCTAATCTCTGACACCAAAACATCTGCAACAATAACAGCTATTCTCAGTTCCTAATTCAACTCATCTCTTCATAAACAGTATAGCAATCAAATCTTCTGAACTGGAGAATTTGATACTTTCAGTGATGGTCTCTAGTCTTACAGGTTTGTAATTGCAACTGAAAACATAAATATGTATCTATGCAGCTTCATGTTTGTCGTGAAAATTATAAACATAAATAATAGATATCTTTCAGTATTTTGAGCACACAGTAAAACATGGAATTTACAAGGTATGTGTAAGCATTTTCAGAAACAGGACTAAAAGTGGGTATGGTTTGAAATCAAGTCCTGGAGTTCTAATATATAGATATTTAAGGCATCTTATATAGGTGGATTTAAAGCCATTTTTTAAACCGAGGAATTACTTATATGGTCTTAATCATGTATAAAGCTTCTCATCAGTGATATCAAAATGCTTAGTATTTGAAAATAATTTTGTACCTTTGTCTTCCTGAAGCACATTAGTATATTTGCATAGTTATGGAAATGGCAGCTGCAAATTGATTACTCATTTTAAGAAAATGAACAATACAATACTACCGTATTTGAATCATTAATCTAGGAATGCATTAATCATGAATATGCATGGATTTTTCAAGGATTTACATTAACTGCTCATCTTCCTGCTCATGATATATCAGATTGCAAAGCAATAAAGGCAGGTATGAGGTATGCAAGTGGTTCAAGTCAATAACGTCCACCCATGGCCCTATTAATTATGTTGCTCAAATTTCAGTGATACTCCAATGGAAACTTGAAACAAGTCAAAAATCTTGAAGAAACTTTTTTAAAATAATCTCAGTTTAACTAAAATGACCACCTCTGCATCATAAGGGTTAAGGAGTTTGTGTTCTTTTCCCATACGCATGCGCTCAGCAGTGAATAATGCTGGTGGGAACGCCCACACGCTGTGGGCTACTGTGCAGGTGCAGTGCATTTCCCATGTGATGGTGGCTGGCTGGGTGCTGGTACAGCGCACCACCACACCTAACGCAGCAGAGAACTAAGGCTCAGGTTATGCGAGAAGTTTATAAAGGTCTTGGAGGGATGAATCCTGCTGCCTTCAGTGTCACAAATATCCCTTTTTTCCCACCATTCAGATATTTCCATTTCTTGCTCTGGATTTCTTGTAATATTAAGATTTCCTTCTGGAATTATTACAGCTTTCTTGCAATGTTTATAACCTGAAGTTTCCAACGTATATCCTAATATTTAAGTCCATCTTTACAAGCTACATCTGGAAATACAATATACAGGCATCATTGTGTGCACATACACATGAAATAACTACACAGAGGAGAGCAGAAGAATATATGTTTAATAATGTTGGATTATGGAAGCTTCTTTTCTTCAAATAAATAAAATGAAATTTTATCTAACCGAACAGAATTAGAGTTAATGACATTTCATTTTCATGGCTTCACTTCAAGAGTATAGGGTGTATTACAGTACATTCCTGATGGAGTGTGTTATATTTTCAACTTGTTACAATTTGCACAGCACAGGGTAGCTTTTGATTGAAAATTGCATGAAGGCATTCAAGTAAAAAATTTGTCAAGTTAAATATCAAAAATAGACTTTTGTCATATCATCAGCAACCTGCTACAGCAGAACCATACTGAAGGTAATAATTCATACCAGAGTGAAATTAAGAATATATTTCTAAATTGCGTTCATTCTAAATATATGTATATTTACATTATAATCACCATAAAATCCAAAGGGAAAAAACCCAAAGTTTAGAATTAATAACTCCTAATTTAAAAGCTTTGTGAGGACAAAATGTTGTATGTCATAGGCATACAAGGAACGAGTATGTCTATGACAGTTATAAATGAAACCAGTTTTTGCCTGAAAAAAACTTCCATAATCTCTTTAGAAAGAATTTAATGCTAAATCAAGGTCACATTTCACGTATGTCATATTAGAAAGTTATAGTTTATAAGGATGCAACGCATTTTCTCAGTATTATGAATTTTGGTATTTATGTCTCTAATTTCACTTATGTTTTGAAATATTTTTGTTTCTTCAACTCTGAGGTTCTTAGCTTAGAAAAAAAAGAAAAAGAAAATTAGAATTCTAGGACCTGATCTAGCTGTTTTGTTATTATAGCTATAGCTATTTGCTATTACGAGGGGTGAAAATCCAAACAGTATCTGCTGTGTTTGGATAACCAACTCTAAGTATCCATAGGCAAAATACTGGAATGCCCTGAACCCTGCATGAGTATTCATGTACTCATGAAGAGATCATCTCACAAGACATCATCCATCCAACACAAGAGGTACAAATACCAGCACAAAGAAACCAATTCCACTCTCATTCAGCTCTACTCTGTTTGAATTCAGACTTCAGTGGAATTACAGCTTTTCCCAGTGTTTAAGCTTTCCACATTCTTCATAGAAATCCAAGCAATTCTGTACCTGTAATGTTTGATGAGTTCAGCATACTTTTCATACAGTGAAGTTCAGTGACTTGAATTCATGTTTTTCTGTAAAACACTGCTGCAAAAAATGATACTATCAGTTCTGGACATGCCGAGGACAATATTGTATCATATGCCACGTTACCTGTGGGCTATACCCACCGCTGAATGAAAGATGCTGCTGAAGCCCAACTGCAGAACTATCCCACTAGTGACTGAGGAATCAAAGTTTTGCTTCCAATAGTTCTATGTAAAAACAGAATCCATAGTCACACAACACTCAGTATTCAGAGCGTGATACAGGCTTTCCTCATCAGTAACAAACATTTAATTATGGAGGACCAAAGACTCATGGTGCATGCCCAGAAGGGTCAGAGCAACCAGCCTGGGCAGATTCTCAAAAAGTATATTTCATCTGCCTATACCGAGGCAAAGCCTCTACTAAAAGGAACTTCGACTAAATCACACTGCAATTGCTGGAGTGAAGTCAATATTCTGTATCAAAAGTATTTAATTTCTAAATATTTTTCTGATGTTTTCCTGACTAAGTGGCAGAACAGAACAACATCTTCTTACAATATGCTGTATTGTTTGTGTAAATCAATTTTGGTATAAAAGCCAAGAGAACTATTTTCACTAAATTATTTATTAAGCTAATGCAGCTCCTTTTTGTTCATGAGCAAACTGATTTTTGCAAATCTGGTTCACTTAGCTATTTATGCAGCCACCATTACAATAGTATCAGAGCAAGTCACAGTCTTTTATTACACATTTATCATCCTAACACATTAGTCTACAAAGCACTATATTTGAAACGGTCTTAATACATTATCAGAATTACTAGGATGTAGTATCCCCAGCAGTGGGCAACAACCCCATTTTACTGGATGCTATACAAACACAGCGTAATGGAACAGTGCAAGATCTGTTTTAGTGTGAGCTGAGCCATTTGTAGTCTCCCCTTGCACCATAACGACTAGCTGCTACATTCAATTACTCAAACATAGGAGTACAATTCTATCTAGATGGTCTAAGTTATGGCTAGAGGCTGCCTGGTCTCTAGCAGCTACTCCACAGGAGTGCAGCATCTTGGATAGCACCTGAGTAATTCTCAGGTGGTTCAAATAGCAATAAGCACCCATAATCTATAACGGGAGTTTTAACACCTTGGTCACGCACAGACTCCTACAGGTATGCACGTGGCATCTTAATCATAAACTCTTTAACCTAAGCAGGTCTGGGGTACATTTCCATATACAGATGGCAAGCAAATCACTGTCCTTGGTCAAGTGTAATTTCTTTATATTTGCTTGTTTAAGAAACTGAGTTTTTATTGTCTAAAAATTCAGTCATTAAGGGACCCTAAAAATTGAGACATCCATAAACTACCTTTTAATCTACAACTGTGTTATCTCAGCAACCAGTAGTCTAAATCACATTATTTCCATTTAAGCCAGACTAGTATGGAGGCCTTATCCAAATGAGATAAAGGCTTACTTTACTTTCCTTCTTTCCCAATCAGTTAGCGTATTTTTAGACTCCTGAAGACATTTTCAAAATTCATATGTCTGCATTTCAGATACATTTCAGAAATAGCAACATCTGAATTTTTGTCTAATTTAAGGTAATTAAGTAAATCACAAAAAAAAAAAAAAAGAATTCTAAATGCTTAGCCAAGTCTGAAGTTGGATTTTTTTCCAAATCTTTTTTTATTAGCCCAAGCCTGCGGGACTGCTAGCAATCATAAGATACCATAGGTCAAGTTACAGTAGTTGACAAAGAGTGAAAGAAATTGAGTCTTGGACCCATTACAAGAGGCCAAATGGATTTGGGAAAGTCCCGAAGGTTTTAGAAGGGCAAGTCCCATAGAAATTTCCTATAAATTTCATTCTCAATCATTTTGATTTTTTCTGATTGTCCACTCAGGTCTGCAGTCAATAGACACAAACTTCTATTCACAAGTTGTGCAAAAGTGCACAACAATCAAAGAAAAAAATTTCAAGACTGAAAAATTCATGTTAGAAAATGCATGTTAGCAAAAAATCATTAAATGAGGAAAACAGAACCTGAAGTTTTTAATAACTAATAACAATGATGGACAAAATAAAATTAATAGTTTTACATCTGCAAAAAATCCTAAATATAAGCTCAATTACATTTTTCTATGTGTTTCTATGAAGTTTATGCTTCACTTGAACTATAATTTTGTGCCATGTCAATAGGAATGATCTGTCCTGTCTCACATCAGTTTAGGATGTGGTCACCTTATCTTGGAGATAAACCACATGTCCCACTGTTTGCAGGGCTTTAGGAAGAAAAGAGGTACACCTACAGCACCCTGCAGGCCAGAGGTCTTCAAAACTCATCTTCAAAAGGGGAAGAAATTGCTTGGGAAAACAGATTTCAGGAAGGGCTGGGAAGCGTGTCCTGGTCTTAAACCTGGCTCAGCTTAACACCACTTCAGAATACATGTTCTTAAATTGCTGACAAAGAAATCAATCCTGAAAAAGTCACTGCTTTATTCATAGCTGACTAGAGGATTCTGGTGGTGGATTCTCTTGTGAATAGCTGAGGGTTAATAGCGTGAATCTTTCAAGATTGCAACCAGTGAAAAGAAAATAAGGACATTACTAAGAGATAAAATAGCGGGGAAATGTAATATCTTTTGTACAAAGATTTCACTGACAACCATTAGCATTATTATCTGTGCCAACCAGGAAATGACTATCATTTTAGATACTGTTTGACAGCTCTGATTTATTCCTGGAGAACTCGACTTCATTCTCACCAATTAACACAGCAGATCCATAACCAGCCTTAGACAGGCCATGTCTATTCACAGGGGATTATCTATAAGCCATTTATTCCACATGTCTGTCCATTCAAAGTAGGTGTATTTTCTGCAAGATTACAGCCTCTCAACATTATTTTAAAAACAGTCACCAAATACTAAAGCCATACTCCCCTGTTGAAAAACTTGTAGAACAGAGGACGACACCATTTATATAGCAAATGTACCTTTCACCAGCTGCAAACATTTTCTATATAGCAAATAGTCTCAGATCTTTTAAGGGAAGCCATTTCCCCTCTCTTTCTCCTTCTTTCTAGTCTCCCTCCACCCTCCAAAACACACACACACACAAGTGCAACACCAAAGGAATTTATGGACAGGAACAGAAAAATTTGAATCACTGCAATTAATAATACTGATTTGTATTTATATCATTTTTTGCCCCAGTCCATGGTACTTTAAAAGTTCTATTTTCTATATCAGTAAATTTTCTCATCTAGCAAGCCCTGCTGTGACATGGCTCTTGCCAGACACATAACAGGATTCAGCAATATTACTCAACTCTTTTAAAGTGGAGAACATGATAGTACATCTGCTTGAAACTTTAGGCAGATACATTTTACTTAGCTTCATTGGCATTTGGGGAAGTCATTTATAGGATCCTAAGATATTTCAAGGCCAAGCTGGATGAGGCTTTGAGCAACCTGGTCTAGTGGAGGGTGTCCCTGCCCATGGCAGGGGGGTTGGAACTAGATGGTCTTTAAGGTCCCTTCCAACCCAAACCATTCTATGATTCTATACTATTCAGTGCCCACAGTCCTTTGCTGGTGCATAATAACCCCAAAACACCTTCAACAATGGTCCTGTAAATCCCAGCCACTTAAATCTGCCTACAGAGAAAAGGATGATACCCTACATTGCTCCCTGCGTAGGAAACTTTTCGTGACAATTCATATAGAGCATTTAGCAAATAAAATTGTCTATGAAGTCTTTCCAGAGAAAGCCTCTTCCACTAACTTGAGTTGGAACTTGAAGCAGCCCTGGGAGAAGCTGGGCCAGGGGCTCCTGATGAAGCTCTTGGTGTTAACCGATCTGTAGTTGCTCCTCTAGGCCCCTTTGTGCTCATGAAGATGAGCCTTTAAGCACATAACCTACCATGCAGGGATGGGGTAACTTATCTTGGTTGATCTAAGGAGCTTTGTTAGAACTAATGTTTAGTTTAGTTTCCAATTACTGTTATTTTAAAGTAAATTCAAATGTCATTTTGAAACAGAGCCTGCATACAGTGATCCTTTGACAGGGGAAACTTAAATGCAGCCCAGACTAATCTCCATATACGAAGCCCCTGGGGACCCAAAACTGACTAATAGCTTTCTTCATAGAAACCAAAGCAGGGCTAGCAAGGCTTTACTATACATGATTATATGGCTCATGAATTTCTGCGTAACAGACTATCAGACTGTCGTTACAAGTACAGTACAGCCCCATTTCTGCCTCACACATTACTATCGCATTAGAATCACTACACATACACCTATAGAGGCTATATTTTGATGCAAAGTAGACATTTGACTATCTCCATAATTATTATTCTTGCTCTTCTACTCTTATAATTGTGACTAATGTGTGTGCAAAAGGGCTAGTTTGGTTACTGCATTCACATATCAACAAAGAGAAAAAAGTTATTTACCTGTCTGCATCTATTTATTTATAGTATGTTATAAGCACGCCACTTCCAAAGTGTGTGAAGGAGGAGGTAGAACAACAACACAGCTCAATGCCCTTTCACATCTGGATAGATGATGATAGCACACCTGACTACAGCAGAGTTGTTCAGCCCATATAGATAGAAGATCTCAAAGAGCTGTGTTTATAAAAAAAGCAGGCAACCTCTCTTTGTTCTTCAAGCAATTGCTTTTATGTTCCATTCTAGTTACTAAAAAGGTGCTTTTAAACAGACTGCAGGCATGTGCTCAGAGTCTAATCAGGAAAGCAGTTGCAATGCACTCGTTCCGAAGCAAGCATCCAAACAAGCTGCCCTAACAACTTCTTCATATTCAATAAATATCCTTATTACAGAAGCCACTGCATTTATTTACCAATTAAATCCATTACTGTCAAAGGAACATGGAAATAACTGGAAGGAAACTCCTGAAAATCCACTGCAGTGAGAAGTTTTGCACCTAAATTTCAATGAGGTGCTACTTCTACAGCACATGCTTATCTTTCCAATGCAGTCAGGCTGCAGTAGGCAGATCAATGCCCTTGACGGCCTCCAGAGGAAGAGTCTTGAAATTAATCCTATACGATACCAAAATCACGAAAAAAAGGCATTTTTTAAATTAGTATTCCCTTTAGAATCTTTTCACATGTGTGCTGAAAAAATCCACTAGAAAATAGTAAGAGATGAGAACCAGTCAAGCTCTTTCTCCAAGAGGTTGATGAAGAGAAGGGAAAGAACAAAAGGAAATCACTCTTTTCTTTTTTTTTTTTTAATATCTATGTGACACTCACAGCAAGGGTGAAGGAAAAGAATGATGACAATTACATCAACCTGTTCTTAGCTGAGATACTTTAAAATGAGTACTAAATACATTTCTTAAAGATAAAGGTAGAGATGAGATCTATCATTCCAGAAGTGAATCTGAAAATGCTATGTGTCTGGGGGTTCTTAAATCTTTTTTTTTTTTTTTTTGAAAATGTTCATTTAGGAACCTACATATATCAGACTTCTGACATTCCATGAGATGAGCAAGCTCTGGAGAGGTGTCTTTGTTTTGGATCTGAGCTATGTGCGACCACAATGTCACTACTGTTCCAAAGATATTTTAAATCATTGATAACAAATTCTCTAATTATTCACCTTTTATCACCATCATTACTGACCATGAATCATCACCTCTCTTCAAACATGACCTTAAAAAATAATCACATCCTGATTTCAATTGCTACTAAAATCTGTATTACAAGAGTTAGATCACTTGAAAACTTTCAGCTTTTAGCGTAACATGGGTACTACAGGAAGTTAGAGTGTTTAAGATTGCATCATAGCACACTAATTGAGCTCTACATTTACTTTTGCCTGGTTATTAAAATACATAATAAATCCATGAGGAAAATACTGCAGCTCCTTGACAAAATTGTAAACATCAATTATACAGCACTATATTATAAAAATGACAAAATATTATTAAACAAAAATATTCAGTGAAAAAATTGGACTTCTGTGTTAAAGTTATGATTCCTTCAAGTGAGACTCTAGACCAGACAAAATAATTGCTGATGTGTTTCTGGCATAACTAGATGGTGAGGCTTTAGCAAGTTGGTTTCTAGCAGCTTCAGCCAAGTGTCAAAGTGGAATACGTTAAACTTAGTCCTTTCAAAAGTAAAAACTTTTACAAGTCCACAGCATTGACTCACAGCTTGGTTAAAATTAGAGTTATAATACTGAGATATATAGAGAATGACAATTGTAAGAGAAGTCCAGTGGTAGCCTTGAAGTACAGAGACTGTTTAAACATACTGGCATATCCCAAATGCAGAAGTGCTCCAAGAACTACATTTCAATTCACTTTTCCACTTCAATACTTTATTAGTGAGCATTTCGCTAAGCCAAGCAAGGCAGAATGATTTAATTCCTCACATCAGTCTGGAAACTGGTTTAGAAAAAGATTCCATAAAGTGCTTATTTGATCAAATTCTCTATTTATGTTTGTTATCTTCATTATACCACTGTGGCATAATTATACACACCCAGACAATTTTGTTATGACACTACTGACCACTGTGCTAATAAGAGAGAGCAAACAATCCGTTTACTCCCAAACTGTTTTGGAGCAAGTTGCAGCAATTCAGTGTTACAAATCACGTTGTAGTGTTCTGAATGCATAAAGCCCATGCACTTCAGAAGGCAGCTTATACTTTACCTAAGTTACAGTTGACAGACTCAGTAATTATAAAATGGAAATGTACATCTCCAGAGCTGTAGGTGCAACTTTTTCCAAGGGAAAGATTGCAAAACACTACAGCAGAGATAAAGTACATTGCCAGGACTTACACTGACATACTCTTTTCAACAGGACACAGTTATATAGTTAAATTCTGGGTGAACAGGTAAATATGCCTGTGGTTGTCCCCTTCCACAAGCATAGAGCGAGCTTCTCTCTGCAAACAACATTCATCAAAAGGTTGCAGTCACTCATCAAAAAAAGAAGACAGCCCAGCAGAACTACTTTTTTAAACTATTTAAGCTAGCCTAGTTCATTTTTCTCGGAAAAGGTTAGGGAGTGTTCACATGAGCAGTATGCAGACAGATCTAAGAGGGCAATCATTTTTGACAGTGAAACAAGGAGCTGAGGGCAGTAACCTTTACCACCAGCAAAGCCAGATGGCATGTCCATGCCACAAGGCTACAGAAACCTCTTGTGCTCCAGGAATGCAAACCATCAATGAGGACAAATTTTGAGCAGGCAGGAGAAAAAAAACAAATACCACCACTGCTACTGACAAGCAGTGGTCATAATTCATCCTAGCATCAAAAAGGCAGGTGGTTCATCTAACAAGAAAAATCAATAGCATTTGTCATACTTAATGTTGACATTTTTTAAACTTCTCTATATTTACAGGGCAAAGGCCAGCCAAGCTATGCATATTTCCTCTTCTGGGAGATAGAATGACCTTACCATCTTGCCCTTTTTCAACCCTGACCTTTTAAGACTACAGTGAAGAGGTAATCATCATTAAAGAAGGAATAGATATTCACATGTACCAAAACCTAATTTTAACTCCAATTTGTTACCTACTTCTTCCATTTAAGGAGTAATAAGATGTTGTCTCAGTTTCCATCACCTAAAAAAGCAGCTTTATATTTGCTTGGTTTTTTATTAATTTGCCAACCTGTCAATGTAGATTATACATCTTCAGAAGACCAAGGGTTTTCCTGTAAAGTAGGAGTATTCCCTATTTTTTACCCTGGCCACATCAGGTCTGGAAGTTCCAGCTGAGGAAGTGGTACACTGGAAAGTCTCAGTAATTTCCTTTTGAGATTATTTTTCTCAGAGGTTGTAACAGTATATGGGCTTGCCATCAAAATACAAAGTAGTTGTGTGTTAGGACAGACTTAGTCCTTTCACTTCAGCTGCTACTTCTCCATTTTTTATTTTCCATAATGATATAAGCTACTGGTTTGCTCACTCCATTTTCACTCTATCACCTCTCTCATTCAACCAATCACTCCTACTTTCCTTCATTTTCCTTCTCTGGGTTGCTTTCCTCACTAATTTTGCTCAGCTGCTGACGACTTAACGTCATCCCTCTTTAATGTTCTAAATAAAAGGGGTGAAAACCAAAATATGGTTTTCAATTTACCTCTCCTTTTGTCTCCAACAGCACCTTCCTATGATATGTTGGGAATTATGGATTTCATTTCAGATACATGCAGCACAAAGCAAGGTTTTGTGATAGCTGCTTCCACCTATGTTTTTTTGGTAGTTGAGGACTGGTTCTACTAGATGCGCCATACTGGTTGCTCACATTAATCTCAGAGTGATCTGAAACTCTCCAGCATCCAAAGGCTCAGGTACTGACATGACAGAAGCCTTTGGAAAAAGACAAAACCAAAATCTTGCTCCCCACTGAAGTCAATAAGAGTTTTGTTTGTTTCCTCAGCTAAAACTCACTCAAAGTCTATTTGGTGAGAATGTCTCAGCTACTGTATAAATAGTGACATGAAGGCAGAGCATGACTTAAACTACTGTTGACTTTTACATAACCACAGCTGCTAAGCTGGAGAATTCAGTGATGTCCATAGAAAATGAGCTGCTACATCACAAAATGCTTACTGAAGGGCATACTCAACAGATTTGGCATGCTTACATTAAGCATCCTTTTAACCAGTAATTCACATTTTAGCAATTAAAAAAGACTGAGCATACTACCATAATGTCATATCCAGGGAACAGAAGCATTTTTAAGTGCTTTCCAGAAATTAACACAATTCATTTGTACTACTCTAAGTCCTTTTGTCTTACTGTTTGGGTTCACAGTAGATCTAAATGATCTTCATTTTTTTTTTTCCCTGTATGACATATTCTGAGAAATTAATTCATATACTTTATTCTCTAAAAAGAGACACTGTCAAATTTATGAAGGTTATGAGCCCAAACCATTCTATGACTCCATGATAAGGAAACCCTGTAAAATATCACTTGGACTAGCTTTCCTAAGGAAATAATTTTATTGACAAATTCCTGCTTATAATTTAACACAAGATATTATATTAGTGAAGGAAAAACTGTGTATGGTATAACAAGGGGTGAAGCAGATGCCTATTTCAACTTGGCTTCTGAAACAACATGGCTACAACACATTTACATTCCCCTTAACATGTTTTGTTGTATTTTGGGAGTAGGTGGGATTATTCAAGTCTGTTGTAATGGTCCTGTAGATATCACTTTGATGGGTAAGAAGACAGTAACTAAGAGCTAGCTAGAGGAGTCTGCAGCTGGAATATAGACAAACCTCTTTGCTCTATGTTTTTCCTCTGTCCTCAAACTAAGAATCATGTTTTCTTGCAGTGTGGCACAAGTAAATCATCTTGTTTCAAGGAAGTGAAGCAGCACATTTGTATGTATTTCATTTTTATCCCTCTTACTTTAAATCACCCTGAGTTACTCTCTGCTAATTTCTTCTTTTTAGTCAGAATTTCTTATCTGTCTAATCTCTTACGGGCATGTGCCTAGGCCAAAGCAACTATATTGCTTTGTTAGGTAAGCTAGCTTGAAACAAGGGAAGCCATTTCCCTGTTACATAACCTCCAGCAAAAATAAGCCATTTTTCAAGCTGAAAAATGTCCTGAAGACACACCTAAAAAGGAGATGAGAAACTGGTGGGTGCTTAAGTATCTACCACAAAACACGAAGTATATGCAACAGAAATTACAGGATGGGCGTACCACCAAGTTCATTTTCATGCCCACCCGTTTCTAAACTCAGACATGTTGTTGAGTTGCTGCAGGTTAGGTTGTTGGTGGAAGATCTCAATCTACCAACTTTATGTTGTCAAGGTGTTTCCTATAAAAAACAAACAAAAAAATTCCCTCTGACAACTCCAGTGATACTGTGAATCTAGGATTCTATAGTTATGTATTCTTAAATAGCTATATCATTACTTTCTTCTTCTTCTTCCTGTGATGTATTTGTGCTAATCCTTCTTGATTACCAGTGCATTGGGTGCAGGTGTCCAGGTGTTTGTAATAGGGCTGACCCACAGCAGGGCACAGCTGAGCCCCGCGGCCACGATGGAGGTGACTCTTGGCAAACACAGTTAAGGAAGGGCAAGATGCTGCATGGCAGTGAGGGGAAAAGTGTGAGAAACAGCTTGGCAGACACCAAAGTAGGAGAAGGAGGAGGGGAGGAGATGCTCCAGGTGCCAGGGCAGAGATTCCCCTGCAGCTGCAGAGGAGACCGCAGTGAAGCAGGTATTTCCCTGCTGCTGAGGGAGAGAGCACAGTGGAGCAGATATCCTCACTGCAGCCCTGCAGGACCCCACACCAGAGAAGGTGGGTATCTGCTGAAGGACTGCAGCCTATGGGGAGGACAGGTGTGAGAAGGAAGGAGCAGCAGAGAGGAGCTGTTATGGCCTGACCATAACTCCCATTCCCAACCCATTCTGTGCCACTCAATGGAGGAAGAGTTTGAAGAGTCAGGAATAAAGGAGTGAAGTTGAGCCTGGGAAAAAATGGGAGAGGGGAGGGAAGGTGTTTTAATTTCTATCTTTGTCACCATTCAAATCTATTTTAAATGGCAATAAATTAGTTTTCCTCAGGTTAAATCTGTTATCTGTGAGAGCAATTGGTAAGTAATCTCCCTGTCTTTATCTCAACCCACAAGCTTTTCCACCTTGGTTTTTTTTCCCCTCTGTCCTTTTGAAGAGGTGAAATGAGAGAGCAGCTGCTTGGGCATCTGGCAGCCAGACAAGGTCAAACCACTACAATCAGACAGTCTCTTAAATCAAAACAATACCTTGAGAAACCCTCTATCTATGTAATTCAAATTATTATTCAGTCTTACCCACTCGCTCATCTATAACAATGTCCGTCTGCTTTGAATAGAGGTCCTTACTGCTTCAAACACCTTTTCCCATAAAGGGACATCAATGGATTTTTAAATCAGCTTAAAACAAAGACAACAAAAATGACAATCACATTTTTAAAGTGTTTTCTAAGGTGTGCACTGTAATACCTTGACCTTTCATCTCTCTTTACTTATAGTTTAAAATCTAGGCAGTAACTACTCCAAATAGCCTTTAATAATCCTGTAATGTGCTTTTATAGTTCTAAAAGGTTTTTCAGTAACACAATTACTCTTTTATCCAATTACTGAATTCAGAATAACAGGTACGCACTTGCAAAGTACAATTCTCACATCCTGGATTGGTTTAGTTTCTCAGAAAGCACTGTTTTCTTTCAAAATGGAGCTGCTGGAGCAATGACGCTACTTCCATTATGAGCAGCAGTCCTGGGAGCAAGAGCTGTGGCCTACTGCTCTTCAACCATAGAGGACTTTGCTGAAAATCAAACTAAAAGCCAGGTGCTCTATTGCACAAACACTTGCTTCCTCTTTTCTTCTTCCTCTCCCACGAATCTTGCCTTCTTTTTTCACTTTCCTAACTCCAAGACATGTGGAGGCTGTGAGCTCTGAGAACTGATTACAGCATGATGTTTAGAGTTGACTCCCAAAAGACAAGAGCATAGGTTTTGAACACTTTAGGGCAATAAGATCAAATATGAGTTTCCCACTTTTTGCACGGGTATTTTGAGGACCAAGCCACAGTATAAAAATGTTCTGCCCCACAGGTCATTGGTGGCTATACTATGAACCCATAAAGACTGAATTTTGAACAGCATAATTTTTGACAGAAATGCTCATTCTCTTGATCAGGATTTATATTCCAAATAACTACAGTTTCTGTATTTCCAGTTCTGGTTAATTGCAACAAAACAGGTCTTGGTTTTCCAAAAACGGGGAATTGGAAATATATAAAGAAAATTCTCTCATAGACTCCATTTTATACAAGGCTAGTATAAATGTATGATTCCACTGCTTGTGGATTTATGCTAAGCCAATACAAACCTTTAGACTCTTTATAGATGCTTTAGTGTTCATTTTTCCCCAGAATTAGAGAAAAAAATGAGATGCCAGACACATCAAGTACTGCAAAAGCTGCTTTGATCTCTACTGATAGAATGCTTATTGCTCTGTTCCATATACCATACTAAAGTGCAAAATCACTAAAGCCACAGTAATGGCACTTAACACTATAATACAACATGAATTTATAAAAAACAGCAAACCACATAGCGATGCTGCTACTACAGACTAATATATATCATTCTAGAAAAATGCCATTAATATCATTCCACTTTTGAATGCTATAATTTTATCATGGAATCAAGGAAGTTCCAAAGTCCCTTTTCAAAGACACCAATTTGATGCCTTTTCCAGATTCTGTTCCATAATCTCCATGTAAAAGAGCAGATGTGTACTGGGCTGGTGCTCAAATACCCTGCAGAAGGAGAACTGAATAAATGTGTTCTTGAAAGTTAATCTATTACTCTTATGTTTCTTCTAAAGATCAAGACTTTGAGTGAGCATCTTAACAGACAAAACAGACAGCTGGACAGACAGCTCTACAGAGTAAACATTTTCCAGAGGAATGTCCCTTGCTTTCCAGTTTACTCCACAGTTCCAAAACAGTGTTCTTTCAGTTAAGTGATACCTATTAAATGCACACAAATAAATGGCAGTAGAGAATCTTGGGGGCATGTATGAGCAGTCAAATTATCTTTAAATACTAACAAAAGTCAACCAAGAATATACATTTAATATGTACAACTTCACAATTTGTTTTCTGAGTGAAAAATAGGGCAAATATTGCTTTGTTGATTACCCTGAACATATGGGTCGCATAATATCAAAGCATTCAATGGTCTTCATTATGTGTATGCACTGAAGTGCCTAATTACTCAGCTGTATTTATCTAGATGCTTCTGTATGCCTCTGTATGCAAAGAAATAAAGACCATATTGTTTCAATCTGCAGCTACACTAAAAATACTAAAAGCACCTTTGCTCTCTCACACCAATAAGCATATAAACTTAGTGAAGATACAACGAATGTGGAGCTATGAAAAAGCTCCTGATTCTTCAAGAAGGATAATCACTCCTTAGAAGTTGCATGCATATGAAAATGGACTAGTATTTAAATCCACCTTCAGCTAGAACTGCATCCAGTTTTTCTATAGTAAAATTAAAGCTTCAGTTCCCTGCCAGCTGATATATACAGTCTACTCTGCCAAGTCCCAAATTATCATTTGTGTAAGAGCTTCTGAACCTATAACCATTTGCACAAGCACTCAAAAATACAGCAAAGTCTCTGCCCCAAAATCTATGGTATGCATGAAGAAGTCTGAGACAATGAAGTTTTAATGGCCTTAATTCTAGTTAACTGCAGTTAAATTTAACTCAAGCAACTTCCTGAGGGGGCAGTTTAAGTTGTGTTCTTGCAGTAACACATATAGATCTTATTAAAATTATTGTGAATTTCTCGGAAAATTAGCATGCACAAACTCTTAAAGATTCAGTTGAGCAATAAAAATGATCAGTACATTACTGGCCTATGTATGTGACTCCTTCTCATCTGAAAGCAAAGACAAAACTGTCATCTAGGCTACTTGAGGCAAATATGTTCAGTCACCTCGGTCAAATATTAAGTGAAGGGTAATTTCCATAAAGCTGATTAAACTTGTACTAATATTTTTGGTACTGAAAAATACTTTATAAAATTAATTTTGGCATTCCATTTATTTGTATATCCACATACTTGGTTAGCATTCTTGGATGAAAAGGTTGATTTAAAACCTAATATAAAACTGCTGATAATATTTCAAAGATATACAATAATATATATTAAGCAACGTTTCTCACACAACATGTGGAAAAACTGGGCAAATGAACAGAGTGCAAGATGCAAGTTTTACCATGCACATCATCGACCTATCAGCAACTCAGCATGTCGATGAAGTGTCACAGCACCTCTGGGCCATTTTCTTCTCATGTCTACACTGAGAGACAGCCCAAAAATCCAGTATGAAAATTATGCAGGAGCATAAAGTGCTCGTATTTAATCTCGTGCCTAGTACAAGGTATAAGGAGAAGAACTCAGGCAACTACTCCTTCACTTCTGTACAGTCAAAGGGCAATCAGTAGGGAATTTCTTCATCTCATCTACACACTACACTTCTATGAATCTGTGTTCATCTTCCAGCTAGACTGACACAGCAGAACACCCACAGGAGTTTGCAAAGAACTTGTATGCCTTGAAAAAAAAATCTAAACATCTCCACACAGCTCCAAGGTAGACACTTCCTTACAACCTGAATTTTACCCTCTCTGCCTCACCAGACACTGGATAGAGGGGGTAAATGCAAACAAAATATGAAATCCCCTTCAGTGATTTCCTATTGTGGTCCCCTAGGTTGGAAAGGTTTGGGCCACTTTGCCAGAAAAGACCAAGGGCTTTAGTCCTCTCCTGTTTTCTCGCTGTTTGCCAGAGGAGTGGTCTCTACATAACATTCTTTGCCTCAACCAGTTATTCCAGCTGGGACAACTGGCACTGGAACGCCTCAGTCCATGCAGCAGCTCCAAACATCTCGGTTTCAAACCACTGTTTGGGTCCGCTCTCCAAAACAAAACGCAATCCTAGCTGGGTCTCACAGTAACATAGAATATTCAGTAGGCACCCATGAAATCTTAAATGAAGGAAGAAGATCAATCAACCAGAAACTCTGACTGCAGCATATCACATGCATTTGTTGAAGGAGAAATAAAATATATCAAGCTCTTAAAAATAAAAGGCAGTGGGGGAGGGGGAGGAGGGCAGGGGAGGGGGAGGTGATGACTGAATTTGCCAGATACCTTTTCACTTCTTAATTTTTGCCTGCTCCCAATCTGCTGTACTGGGGACAACGTTAGGTATGGGAGAATCATACTGTGGGGTTCTCCTTCCCCCCCTTCCTTTTCATTTTGGTGATAAAATTCAAAAGCTAATAAAATCAGACAGATTATAGCAGCATTGATGAATGGCCACGTCTGGATTTCCTGTCTGGAGACTGGAGCAGGCAGTGTCTGAGAAAGAAGACAAGGCAGTCAGTGCATAGAGAGAAAGGAATATCCAGCAGATGGATTATGTCTGGCTGCTCCCATTATTAATACTGATCTGTATCAGGCAGTGATGAATACATAGAAGCACTCAGAAATACTAATGGTTTCACCCTTTAAGTACTAATTTCTACCCTTCTATCCTATTTAACATTAAAAATGCTCTCTGATCTTGTCATTGATGGAAATGGTTATAATGAAGAGGCAGGGCTCTTGGGAAGAAAGAATATACTAGATTTAATGAAAAATATTAAAATCAGCTTGAGAGGTAGAGAAGTCATAAACTACAATCACAGAATATCAGAGAAAACTCTCGCCTCCTAAACAATTTATATTCTTATTTAAATACAATGTTAAAATCCTAAATCTAAGGGTATTTTCAGTTATTAAGACTCTGTCCTAAATACATTCTGAGGTAGTAAAAAAAAAAACAAAGGAAGAGAGAACATGTTAGGTAACATGTACACAGTAATATCATCAATTAAACAGCATTCATGAGGCACCGAAGTTAAGCTTAGTGTTACAAAATCTCCAAACGTCCTTTTCCTCGGAGGAAGTCTCCCTGAAGAGGTCAAAGAATGTGTACGCAGTGACTGCTAAACAGGCCAAAAATATCTCACCCTAAGGCCTGAAAGCGCCTAAATACCCACTGAATCAATCTGGAAGCAGCTCAGCAGTCTGGAGGGGATAGCTGAAAAAGACCAACCAGGCTGTAGCCCCTACCAGTAACACTCAGGATGTTACCATTAAGACACACCCAGGATGAAGGGAGGGGTCAGGTGTTGACTCTCAGACTTTGGGGGTTTTACTGATTATTCTGCCAGGAGATTTTTGGGGTGTTATTCTGGCCCAGTGCAATAGGATTGGCTCTGGCCTAGCTGAAAACATTTCCTTGTGAGCTCCAGCTGCTGTCTGACACTCCAGCAATTCTTTCTGTTGACATGGAAGAAAGCAGGGTGACACTTCCTCCTCCGGCACACCAGGATCTCTGCAATGTGTATTTAGGTACCAGAACAGGCTTTTAACATCTAGTTGCTGAAAAAGAGTTGCGAAAAGAGAATGCAAGCTTGACTTGATGGCTAAGGAGAGTAGGGAAAAGGTAAACAACCACAGTGGTAACGTAGGTGGTATCTAGCAGCCAAGGTAATGATGAATTAATATAACTGACTGACAAGATTTCTCAGAGTGTCTCAGCCCAAGGATTGTAGGCACCAGGTTCCCAGCTGTCAGGCAACTGAAATCTGTGGATCTGCAATGTCATGTGTCACACTAACCGTTCGCATTAACCAAGAAATTTCTCCCGGGATTAACCTTCCTCATGAAATATCCTACAAACAGATATATAAGGGGGGAAGGAAAAAAGAGGGCTCTGTCATTTGTCCTCCCTCCTGTTATCCCTTGAAATACAGGTAAGCTTTGGCTGGGATCAAGCAATGAAAGTAGGCAGAGCAGAGACACCCGTAGCTGCTCTGGTTCCTGTCTATGCCATCAATACAGCGCTCCCTGAATCCTTTTTATGAATGTGAGATCCTATCCCTCAGCTAGGAGTGTTTATAAAATTAGCTGTGGGATAAGAAAAGACATAAAACTGTGGAGGTAGGTCACTAACTTTATAAACCCTGGCAGCTGAAGCACTGATCTGTTGTACTTTGATACGTTTTGTTTAGAAAAACAAGAATGGTCTTAGAAATCTATAACTCAACTGCAGGATAGTCTTCTAGACTATTTTATTCCCAAATAATCTTATGGACTGTTTTATTTAGAGCAACCTTCAGGAACTCAAGTACTCAAAGCCTATTCCAATCACAAAATACAAGTTTTCAACACAAACTTTCCCTGAAGAGTGTCACTTCATTCTCTTGAAATACAAATAACATTTACTTTTTCTACATTTTGTCTGTAATTTGCCACATTTAAACTCAGATTTCAATCACACCAGAAAAGCTGTGGTTCTATGCCTAAAAGCAAGGACAAGAAATGAATAGTTTGGGTTATTTTCATTACTCTGACAGTGACTTTGTGTGTAACACCAGGAAAATCAGTGTCAGCTCTGTTATCTCATTTTGCTGTAAAGTAGAGGTACTAATACACCCTTCCTTTTACATGTTTAGTTGCAAGCTTGTTATATGAGCTTTTGTAAAATGCTTTGACATTTCTGGGGAAAAAAATGAAGTCTGCAAATGCCATATTCATATATAGATATTCAACTGAATCATTTTTTCCTGTCTTTTACCCCTAAAAATAAAAGGTTTATTCTTGTTTTGTTAGCAAGGCTTCATTTTTACAATGAAGCCTTTATTGTTACACACTTGAACTCTCAAAGAAACAGACTATCATTTTAAGAAACTTTGTCTCTTTTCCAGCAACTCACATAAAAACTTTCTTAATTTTTCATTTTTGAGGAAAAACAGGAAGAATACTGTAGAACCTTTCAGTAGGTTTTCAGGATACCCAGAGCTTTTTCCAGTTTCCTGAAGAAGGAATTAAACATTGCAAGCCTTTTTCTCATGTGAGCAGTCTTCAGTCACACAAGATATCCTATACAATCATTGGAGAAAACTTTGATACTCTTATTAATATTGACTAATACTTAACTAATAGGTTTCAGTGGAAAGTATTACTCAACATAATATTCTGAACAAGTAAGAATATTAGAGTCAGAACTTTTTATGTAGTCTTTCCAGGATAATTTGTCTGAAAATGTTTTTTAAATCGAGACATAATCAAAATCAAACCAATGAACATTATTAATTACAGAGGGAACAAAAAAAAATACTTTTTTTTACATTCCTGTTTTACTGCCTTCTAGACGCTTTCGTAATATCATTACATACACAGGTTTTACCTTCAGCATCTCATCCTGATTTTACAAGTGTTATACTTTATGTACCACTAGATTTAAAATCACCACACTATAAAATTGAGGGTTTCTTTATATATTTGTGTATGAAATTAAGTTATTGAAATAACTTGAAGGGTTTGGGAAGGGAGAACATATTTTTCAAAACAAAGCACAAGCTGTTAGTTAACAATAGTATTTTAAAAACAGTTCTACCAATGTGGATGGAATTTCTTTTAATAGCCTTGAAAAGTCCATGATTTATGCTCTCTGTCAAAAGGCATTATGCATTTTTACAGCTCCTATTCAGATCAGCATATTTCTAATCTCATAATGTAGTATGGAAATTAACAACTTGGATTTCTCCATTTTGCTTTTCTATTTGCAGTCCAACATTCCTTTAGAAACATGAAGCTCCATATGTCTCTCTTCATTAAGTCAACAGTAAAGCAATATATGTTTGTCTAAAGCCTTTACATTTGTCTTCTGTTTCCACATGTTATTGTACTATTGGGTATTATATAGTCTCTGAAGAATGAGGTGTCTAAACAGCCATTTCGGGTGTGTATGCTGTTAAAACCAATAACTATACTAAATATTCAGAAAGATCAAGATAAAAGCTAAATAAACGTCTACAGGGTTTGGGAGTTTCTGTTATAAACCAACATCAAATACTTAAAGGTTCTTCTTATCTGCAGTTTATCCTAATATATCAGTAACACCCTCCTTGTAGCTGAAAACTAGCGTTGAAGTTCTGATTTCTCAAGTCAATATCAAGCCTCCTGACAGCTTTGCACAGAGCTGTGATTAGCAGAACTCACTAATTCCAGCATTTCAAAGAGGTCTGAAATTTAAATGTCTCTAGAGTCAGCAAACCTGGTACAGCCACCCATATATAGTTAGCCAGGAAGAATAATGAGCTGTTTAATCAAGGGGAGGAGTATTATGAAGGTATATATCTCCTAGTTCCTTTTTAGCAGATATTTGCCTGCTTATCAATTTCATGCTTGCACACAAATAGACTCAGTTTCTACAATATGGCATTAACATTGCCTTATGGTGTTAACATCGGCCTTCAATTCATTGTACCAAAGGAAGATTTGAAGAGTATGTTCGTTGCAGATTTCTTCTGCACCAACCAGTTCCTCTCTTCTGTTTCATTACAGTTTCATCTGCTCCAATCAGATATGGCTCTTGGGGTTTTGGAGGACCCCAATGTTTTCTTCACTGCTATTGCATAGCTCACTGCATCAGAGTGTTTGCTACAGGTGAGGCGTGACCAGTGGCCATCCTGGCATTTCCAGAGAATGTTAAAAGGAAGAAGTCCATCACAGGCAAGGAAATAAAGAAAATATTTTTAAATCACAGTTCCTAAAAGCTTCTTTAAAATTCTTTGAGCTGTACTTTTAATTTTCAGACCTCTCATCAAACAGTAATGCTTTATCCAAGTCTGGAATGCGTCTTCTCCGGAAGGCAACCACCCATGCACTATGTCAGGCATTCTGATTTGGCTTTGACAAGGTTAAAGAGGGGCAGGAATCC
Organism: Rhynochetos jubatus; assembly: GCA_027574665.1. Classification (NCBI taxonomy): domain Eukaryota; kingdom Metazoa; phylum Chordata; class Aves; order Eurypygiformes; family Rhynochetidae; genus Rhynochetos; species Rhynochetos jubatus. Next base: position 21,021,843 of record CM050652.1, read on the forward strand.
AACTGGAATGAAAGCTGAAATCAGGCTTGGTTGAAGTTGCCTGCTGTGAAGAATGCTGTGGATGAAGAAAGACCACCCTCACCAGATAGTAATCACAACACAACATTAGCTAAACACAATAGTTATGCAGGGTAATGGTGCTGCTGCCATCCTAACAATAGCAAATCCAATTACTTCTATGGAGCTCTCATTAGGACTTAAGATAATAGAAACAAATGCATGCTTTCAATACACTTTCACAGAGCACAGAGTAGTTTAAGCCAGTTTATCAGCCTGAATAATTTGGATCCTCACTATAGTCAGCACTGTACTTAGCATTTTTCTGCATGACCTTTTTCACTGTATCAGCCTTAAAGGCACCCTTGTTTCTTTTTTCCTTTTTTTCCAATAAAGAACTTTTTCCTTGTTGCCACACCAATCACACCATTTCTCAAAGATCTTCCAAAAATTAATCTCTCCCCTAAACTCAAAAGTCAGTGAAACTTGAGGATATCAATTAAAAGTACTGGTCTGAACTGTGCCAAGAACAACAGCAGTACCCTAAACCAGCAGATAAGAATCAAACTGAAAACAGGAGGAGGTACCTCGAGGAACCATCTGAGGCTCAGACTCAGTCTCTTCTCAGCTCTGCTGGGATTCACAGAAGCCATCGACCTTTGGTTACATGGCATTTCCAGCCCTTACCCACTAATCAAAGAAGTGCATTTAACAGCTCCATTGTCGGATTTGTTGCTTTTGTTTTTAAACGCAAGCTCATATCTGGCAGAAATGACCCATAACAAAATTAGAGAATCTGTATTAGCATAGCTTTCGAGTTGTCTTCCAAAGTCAGGAAATGATAGCACAAGGCTTTGTGAGGACAGTCAAACCGACAAGCTGAGTCACGAAGGAAATGTTGGAGAAGAGTTGGATTTCTGCATCATTACAAGTCCCTGCCACCATCAGTAAAAGGACAAATGCTGTCTCCAGAGATCCAGCATACACAGAATGGTGAAGACAACACAAAGGAAAACACAGACTCATTAGAAGGTCAGTTCCATCGGAAGTGAGAATGCAAGACAAAGGCTTCCCTACTGTCTGAACTGACTGCCTGAACCCAGTACACCTACCTTTCACCACCCACAGGGGACGAGCTCTAATTCTGGACTGTAATAGTCTTCCCCCCACTGCATATTTAGCCATAGGGCTCTTCAGCTTCCTGTGGTTCACTGCAGAGACATGGAGGCCTGACTATGGGAACTCCTGTCCCTAAAGATAAGGGTCAACAAGGAGACAAATCATAAATAACAACCTCCATCCATGGATTGTCACCAAGATACATATGGAAAAATACTGCTCTCCCAAGAGAACAGAGCTAAGGCAGTAAGGGAGAAGCAGTCCCACCTGTGAAGCCTGTTTATTCCATATCAGTTATTGTTTTCAACTGGACAGGCCACTACAAAGGGAAAGCCACTTTGCCACTGGAGCACAAGAAGGCAGCACAATGAACAACAGACTTCAAAATATGTGCTGTTAATGCAAAAAAGTTCATGAGCTCATCATATAATGTAAGCAGTTCTGGAAAGGGATTCATGTTAACAGACTTTTTTCTTTTTCCAATTTAGGATTGCTAGTTTTCAATTAGTCAACATGGTTGAAGCTGGAAAAATGAGCTATATAAAACTTTAAGAATGATATAATAATTACAGCAGTGTTTCCAGCCTTCCTTCCTTCATTGTCTTGCACAGCTTTGAGGAAATATAGTACACACACACAAACAGCTGTACCTGCAAGTTGTTACATTTCATTTGTGTTGCCTCTATTCATCGTGTCCTTGCTTACAAGATAGAATCGGACAGGTTTATTCTGTTAGAATTTTATAGGCAATATAAATTTTTAAGTCTTGCCTGTCTGTACTGGAAGCCCTGCCTCGAAAATGCAAACTGCATTAACAGGAAGGAACACCTAAATCAATAAGGTGAACCCAAAACACCTCTGGTTTTGCACATTCATTTTTGGATAAGTAACTGGAGAGCATGGCAAAGCTTTTTTGCATGCCATCCTCTTTTATCTTCAAACAAATCCACAAATGGATTATTTATAGATGTGACAGCAGCCCTCTGAGTAAAGCATAAAGGGCAGAGATTACAAAAGATTGATTTCCACAGCTCGTTACTGCCATAAACCTATAACCCAAGCAGATGCACAGGGGAGAATTCTCTTCCTTAGTTCAGCTGTTTATTTCTGGCACATGCTTACAAATCTCTGGGGAGGACTAAAAGGACATCCATATACAGTTTGAAAGGGCCAGTAAAGTAGTGGTGTTGTGGTGGTTTCCTCCCGTGTTTGCCTCCATTTCATGAATTGTGGTTAACCCTGAGAAGAGATCCATTTCAACCTGTAGGGTAAGTCATAGCCATCCTTCCATGGCGAAACACCACCACAAGCCTTGGGTTCTGTGTCTTCTCTACTGAATTCACAAACTTTATGAACATCAGCAGAATGAACTTAGAGATGGATTTCAGGTTATTGCCCAATTCAATTTGGTGAGCAAAACACAGACAGGCATTTTTCCTGTCTCATTTCCATGAAAAGTGAAAATAAATAACACAAAACACCCATTAAATCTAAAATAATGTAGGCTTGGATGTAATTTCAATTGCTCACATCATATAAATGCCTTTATGAACCTAAGACAATGAGATATACAGGCTAGGAACAACTAAATGACAGTCAACAGTGCTGGGTCCTGCTCTAACCATACGTGTAAGGGAACACCCTCATGATTATGCCAGTTCAAATCCTCATTTTCATTTTCTAAGAATTTCTCATCTTTCCTATTTGGAGAAGAGCTATAAATACATTTCTAATAAGTAGCATTCATTCTACCAATTTTAATTGATTCAACTTCTCAAACTGGTTCAATTCCTCCTTTTGCCTACTTGTTCATTAGAAGTCAAGAAAGCCAAGAGTAAACAACAGCAAACTAAGCTCCTGGCTGTGCGTAAAATAACCTTTCCACAGAATCAAAACTAATATCATTAAGTGTTCAGACACCTCTGTCAGCTGACAAAAAGATATTTCAATTCCCTTTCTAAAGTGAATCCTTAACAGGCTGTTTTGTTCTTGCATTTGTTACAGTTTTCTCCAGTCTGCTCAGTTCAGGCATAGATCCCAGAATGCATAAGGTATGGTTTTCATTCACTGTATCCTAAACATAGGAAGAAATAATGCATTCAGCTTTCCTCTTCTGAGCTAAAGAAGCAGTGCCTAATTGGTACAAGCAGTCAGTCAGTCTGCTGCAGAACCATCACTCTGCAACACTACAAACACCTCAAATGCAACCCACTCAACAAGATAAGCAATTATACTGAAAGTTAGTAGATACTCTTCCATCTCCACTTTAAATACAAATCACAGCTTCTAATTTAGCAGCTAGCCTCTTGACACACACACACAGAGTGGGGAAAAAAAAGCCTGTAATGGCAGCTGCTTTTGTGGCCAAAACTCCACAGCGTACATTCCTATGGAGCGCATCAATCCAGTATCAGCAGGGCTCTTCTACTTCACACAGGCCAATTCTTAGTTATAAGTGTTTTCAGAACAAAAACAGGCAGAGCGCTTTACAAAAAATAATGATCTAGGCCCTACTGCATTTTGGTCCATATTTCTTGTGCTAAGACAGCTCCTCATTATTACTTCTTTTTTTCTTAATAAAGAGTTTGTAGACTTTGAGGGGGAGTAGGGAGAGGCAAAAGAGGAAGGGACTGACATATCAGTCCAACGTGCCCGTATGTGACAGCTGTGAATGTAACTCTCCTCAACGTAGCAAGTAGGCATGCAGCAGTTGTGGGTATTAACCTCTCCACAGTCAATTTCTTAGCCTAAAAATTCACAACAGCTGCTACAGTTAAGCAAGGTACCTTCAGTAGATGTACTTAACACAGTGTCTAGGTGGCTTTGATCAAAGATATTTGTATTTTATGTGAATAAATGTACTCAGTATGGAGAAAAGCATTACCATCTTGATTTCCATGGCCATGTGCCTTAATATGTACTAACTGAGTGAAATTAACTTCTGGCCCTCCCTAAAATTTATCAACCAGTTACCATGCAGTAACATACCAACTTGTGTTTGTGGCCTTGATATTTACAGACTGGCTAACATTCTTCTCCCTTCCCACTTTCCCTCTGCTCCTGCCTCATTTGTGTCTGGAGATATAGCTAATAAAGTCACCTTGAAAGGATAAAAGGAAAAAGTGCACTCAGGACAACAGGTGGCTGGTTCATTCCTATACGATAACTGAGTCTGGAAATCCAAGATATGTATAGCAGGGAAGAGCCATTGGTTTCTAAGAAAACTTGGAACATCTCACATCAATAAATAGTGATGCAGCATTCCCGAGTTTTACATTAATACCTTCTGTTCTGATGGTCTTCATAAAGGCAATATTTTTAAAATAACATCCATATCCATATTTTAAGAATTCATTGGGCTGAATTGAACTGATAAAAAAATGCTTAGAATCATCTTTAAAATACAATAGATAGTATTGTTGAGGCTACATTTGGAAATTAAAGGCAAATCTATTCTTGATTCTGAACACTCAGTCTAATGGAAACTTTCAAATATTACTACATGCACAAAAATACGGTAAGTCAAATTGCTCAAGCAATTTCTCCATATCAGACTTCCTAAATAAGGTCTTGTACAAAGATATAATGAATTTTAATTGCATACAGAAAATTTCTGAAATCTACCCACAGGTATAACATGTTGTGCCAGCTATTTCAGACCTGGGGTTTTTTGTCCCTTGCATTTCGTTTTGATCACCTTATTAAGAATAAGCTCATATGCACAAAGTGAATCATTTTTCTTTTAAATTATTAATTAAAAGATTAATGCACACCTTCAGCTCTCCCGTAAGAGCAATGTTCCCATATCTGTAAAGCTTTTAATGAGGTGAGAAAGATCCAAAAACCATTCTTTTCTGTCTTCATAAGAAAATGTAGTATCTAGTGAAGCACAAGCCTCCAAACCTGCTACAAAATATCCCATAGACTAGGCTGAAGTATGGAAACAGCTTGTTTCAGAAATGCAGAGAAATAAGGACTGCTCTGTTAGACATCCCAAGTATCCCAGAACAACTCTTTTACTGAGTATTCAAATCAGGAGAAGATTGCTATATACTGCTGCCACTCCACACCAATCCCTTATTTTACCATGCAATGGTAATTTTCTGCAGGGAAAATTAATCAAATCCACACTATTTCAGTTGGTTGAACATGCAAAATATCCCATTTGTTTCTAGAGGTATTAGCAAATCTTCTAGATCAAGAATCCCAGCTCCTGGCCTGTGTAATTTCATATGACCACCTTCAAAATGCCTAAGCGGCTCAGTTCTGCCAGTCCTGCTAGGCCAACTCAAAGGCCAATGCTAAATATGCACTATTTTCTTTTATTTGTGGCTTCTCTTTTGAAACATAAACTAATTTCACAACATCCCCAGGGCCATCTGGTATCAGGTTGCCTTTCTAGGCATATCTGTCCATCCCCAAAGTATTACATGGCTTGATCTCAGAGGTTAGGAAAGCTTACATAGAAAAATGCAAATCAGATGTTGGCCAATAGAGAAAGACATAAATGAGCTTTTAGACATATTATGTTACAGTTCTTATAATGTGGTCATGACTAATTCCTTTTCTCCTCATTTCCTAAGCCAGATTTGCTTTTCTATTTTTTTCATTTTAAAAGACAAATTTTGAACTGCAGCAAAACAAAGAAGTCATTGAACTCTTTTTTTTTTTTTTCTTTATGCATTACAATTACAGGAAAAATACAGTATCACTTTGGGTCAATCTTGTGTGAAAATTCACAGAGTATTAAATAGCCTTACTTTCAGCATACATCATTTTAAATTGCGTAAGCAACAGATAGGAACAAAGGGTCATTTTAAAAACCACACACACTGGAATGGATAAGTGTTTTACTTCGAGTTGTAGAACCCTTAAAATTGAGGCTTTATGTGAGAAACAGTTAAATTCACCATGGGAAAGAAAGACAAGAAGAAATAAATATGATAATAGGATGATTTAAAACAGCATGATCTCTTGATTGCAGTCTAAATATTAATACCTCTGTGTTTACTGTCCTGCTGCATGGAGAAAGAGAGGAGTCAGGATGACAGACTGCAGCCAGCACTCCCGGTGCTCAGCACCCAGGGTGTAGGAGCACTATTAATGAGCTGTGGACAGGATTCAATTTGCCCATTCCTGCCATACAGAAAGGAAGAGGACTTAATTAGTGGCAAATTATCACTTATCTAATAATGCATATGGCTCCTTGCCATACTCTGAAAAATACTTTTATTAGTCTTAAGTTGCTTTTACTTTTTTGAAAGGTGAGAGGTGTTACATATTGACAAAAAAAAAAAAAAAATCTTGGGTTTAATCTTACTCCATAGTAGAAAGCAAAAAATAAAGCTGTTTTAGCTGGCAGATTTTTGGCTGAATTCATATTTTCATTTAGTTTCAGCTACAGAGGCTCCCTTCTTTATTTCATGCTGTATGAAATTCCTATTCTGCTATTAAAGCAGTCTGGTAAGCTACTAATTAGACCTATTAGCCTTAAATGTCCTTTGAATTTTGTGCATTCAGTCAGCACCCATCCCAAATCGTGCTTTGATCTTTGCTGCAAATGTAAGAAGCATGCTCAGGTCCTCCCTTGAGGAACACAGTCCTGTCACTTTAAGTCGACGGTTGATGCTGCCTGGGGTTAATATGGTATTGCTCCCAGATGCAATAAAAGAAGAGCTCATGTTTTTCTGAGAAAGAGAATTAGACTCACAGTCCCTACAAACTCTTGAATTCTAAATGTCTTATTTGGCATTTTAAATATTTTATTTGGCACTGTATTATAAAAAGAATATAATTTGAATATTTTTTATTGTCTGCAGGTGAAACGCAATGCTTCATTCTGCCACAGAATCCCTTTTACTTTCAGCACAGCTGTATAGATGACTTATTTTGAAAAGATTCCTTAGACAACATTTTCTAAGGCAGCAATTGTAAATTAATGCACAATTATAATTTATATGGAGTCCTTCTGGTCTTTTATGGTCTGACTCTTTATTAGAGCTACTATTAGCAACTCCCTGCAGAGCCTCTTTTTGTAATCAAAATGACAACTCATATTATCAGTGCTAAAGATTGTTTGAAATGTAATACAACACTTCTTTGACAGAAGCACAGGCATTTTTATATTTGCAGCCTAAGCCTACACTATCAAAATCAATGGAAAAGCTCAACAAATCCAGAGGGCTTCTGAGTAGGAAGAGTCATGTAAATGAGTAAGTATGTTTCAAGTGGGGGATTTTAATACGGATAAGAAAATCAAATCATTCCTTTGCGGATTTCCTGTTCTGGGGTGTGATCCTGCTTTCCATTGCTGCTGATGCACTCCTTCCAGTAAGTCCTTAACACAAAACACATAGGCAACCCCAGAAGCATCCCTTCTCCTCCAGTAATATCCACACGAGTGTCCCCACTTAGGTTTCTCCTTGCTTTTCTGTGATGTCTCCAGCCCATGATTCCAGTGCTCCTTTCTGCACAGAGGAACTAATATTGTGCCAGCAGAAATCGTTCACCCTGTCGGCTCAGACTTGCTTGCCTAAGTACCCTGGTGGCCATGGCACTCTTCGTGAGGTGGGAGTTCAGGATTCATCTCTCTTTAACAAAACTTAGTACTTCAGACCTAGGTTTTCCGCTTCTGAGTAAGCGCTCTAGCCATTATGTTACTCAAAAGAGATGGTCAGTGTTTCTTTACTGTGAACTGAACTCATCATCCCCGGCATGTAATTCTGAGATACAACAGATCTTGAATGGAGACTTCATATTGCTGAGCAGTGACATGAGAGCAAGTGAACAGTTCACCTGGTAACTTCAGCGTTTAGTCACTGTGGGCACCTACTCTCCTCTCAGTCCCTAAATACATTTTAGTGCAGTCTGTCTGTCTGCACAACTGCTTCTGTGTCTGTCAGACAAGTGCAAAAGTGATTAGTGCAAAGGTACTGTACATTTGATTTTTAATACAAACACATGCAACTATCAAGGCATTTTCAATTCTTCTTTCTACAACCAAGTAACTAGATCACATGCATCTGCAAGAATGTCAATTCCTCCCCAGTGACCTAAAGAAAGTAGTTTTGTACCTCAGGAAAACACATTAAAGTGTGTATTCAAAGGGAAAACAAAAGTTTGAAAATAAAATAAAATAAAATAAAATAAAATAAAATAAAATAAAATAAAATAAAATAAAATAAAATAAAATAAAATAAAATAAAATAAAATAAAATAAAATAAAATAAAATAAAATAAAATAAAATAAAATAAAAATCTGTGGAGTATTTTCTATTTTCTTCTTTTGGAAGTCAACCCTGACTGTTCACAATTATCTTGTTCCTTACAAGCAAGGAGCTGCAATAATTGGAATTATACTTTCCCTGAAGATAGTGCCTCTGTTCTAAGGGTGACGATTTCATGTATTTATATTGGGAGAACAATTTGAATTGTGGGACCTTTTTTTTTTTTTTAATACACACACTTAATACAAATTACAAAATTACAGTATTCATATATATGGTGTTAAAAAAAGAATATACTGAAAAGCATTTATACATTTTGTCTCACAATTACATAATTCTTATACTAACCCTGTTGCCTACGTCTTCACACTTTCAAGAGGTGTGAATTTGACAGATCAGATGTCAGTTCAGAAAAAGTGCACTAAAACTTGCAAAAGGTTGGATGCCATTCTGGCTACACCGGTTAAAGACTGACACATACTTGGAACATGCCAGCTCAAGATTGAAGATGACAACAAAGGAAATTATGAAGGCATGGAAGCTGTGATTGATGGGTGGAACTTAGTTCTAAATTAATACTTAAACTGGGAGCTGACATAGTGGAGCTAAACAAAAAACATTTTACCTGATACGCTGCCCCTCACAATAGCATATACTGAAAGTTCAGAGAAAAATATTATGCTATTTATAGCAAACACATAAAATATCATCTTAACTATTTAGAAATAGGTGATTTATAGCACAAATCATACAAGCAAATGCCATCTTGATTTTTATAGTTGATTATGTATTACCATTTATCCTGTCAGACCCAACCTTATGATTCTGAGAGCTTTAGTATCTCTGTAACCTCAGCACAATCACCTGCAACTCAGAGACTTCTGTATTTCAAGGTCAAGGGTGTCAAAACCCAGATACCTCCTTCTCCACTTTTCCATACATACCCCATTCACTTTACCCCTGTGTCTCGACCTTCCCTCCTAGGACTGTCTCCTCACTTTTATTTCCCAACATCCATCCCCTCGCCCACATCCCCTGTATTTCTATATCATCTATTTTTAATTTTCCTTCTCCTGTTTCCAGACCACCAGGCTGCATAGCATATGCTTGTCAAGCAGTTTCTGGTGCAGGGTTGGGGCAAGATGGGAGGATGGACGCTCTGGCAAGGGGACTTCACATGTCAGTGACCAACTGGGCAGTCTGACCACCCTTCCATATCCTCCTCTTTTCCTTGCATCCTCAGATCCTTTCTTCATGGCCAAGAGAACTGTTCAGCAAGCTACAAATTGTGTAACCCTTCTCCTGAATTTCTAGCTGCTACGTAAGTGCCTTATAGGACATATCCACATTGCATAATAGCAGTGGGCCATGCCTGATATGCAAAAATCAGTATGAATGTCCTTATAAGCCTTTACAAGTCCTTTATAAGCCCCTTTATGCCCTAACCTGCTCACAGAAACCATAAGTGCCTCCAGCTCCTTAGGACACTTCTGCCTGCAGTCTCCTGAGAGCTGTTTCCAGTGCCAGTGTTGGTCTTTCTAAAACAGAATAGGTCCCCCACAACAGTCTAAAATCTCTTAATCAAGTCTAAACCAGAAGAAACTCAAGATTTTAATGCAGAGAAATCTGACAGCCAATTTATCTGTTTTGGTAAGATCTGTTTTAATATTCCACTATTACATTCTAACACAGGAATTTTATGAGGGGAGTAAAAAAGCAACTTGTTAAGATTCACGTACACTGCAGTGAGCTGCAACATAGATGCCTCCCGTTTTACATGTGATTGTTTGAATACCATCCTAAGTCTAACCGCAGTTTTGGAGAGAATTAGGTAAGCCATATTTTCGCTCATGAGTACATGTCACTCAGTTAAAAGAAAGTGCAAATTGAAGTCACTAACAAAAAGGTAGTTCTGCCCTTTGCCTGCCCTAACAGCCTATTTCCTCCACTCCATGCATCAGTACTAGTACCACATACCCATCAAGCCTCCTGATCCAGCTGTGAGCTAACGTTTTTGTCTTTCTTTTGTGCTATAATTAGTTCTCAGTTAGATCAGCAGTTTGATTCAGCTAACCATAGGGTGCCAGAAGCCAGTGCAAAGGTGGAGATGAAAACATGTAGTCAAGGATGGAGAGGAGTGTCCTACCACCCCTTCAAGGCGGCATCACAACCTGAGTACTCAAACTAATGATCCTGCAGGTTAGCCACACACACACACAGGGTGCTTGTGTCCAGACGCACGGAATATGAGCTTCGACACCCTCTCAATACACGACAGTGCGCAACAGACACACCTTCTGAGGAATGACCCGGCAGATTTTAAAGCCACAAGGGATATTCCTCAGAGCAGCATTCTGCCTGCAAGTAAACTTGTAAAACCCCCTCTGCTTTTGCAATCTGAGCTCTTCCTGCACAACAGTCATGGGATGCTGAGTGTCCCAGCCCCAGCATCAAAAGCAGAGAGGCAAAATCACAAGTGTCAGCCTGCATTTTGAGCGGTGGGAAATGAAAGGGTTTCCTCTACTTGCAAATTCTTTCTCCAGGAAGAGTGGGTAATCAACGCAGCTCTTTAGCAGCAAAACATACACTACTATCCTGGTTCCTACCTATTCTCTACCAATCATAATTTCAGTAAAACCCCTATATGTAAGACAAAGACTTAACAACTGTTTTTTAAGTCATCTCCTACAATCTAATTCTTCCAAGCCTGTCTTTTTATCCATTCTGTAAGTGACATTTGCTGCAATTCTTCATAAACCCCTGAGAATTGGATTCCTTGCTCCTAGAATCGAATAAAATATGTGCACAGCCTGTCAGCAGGTCACATGTATCCTGCCAACCTCCATCTAATAGATTTTTCACTTTTCATCAGTGGATTTCAAGACAGTATGTAGTCTGCCAAATTTACTAAAAAGCTTGCTACAGTATCGCACTTTCAAAATGTGCAATCTGTCAAAGTCACAGCTCAAAATGTCTGCTACGATGAGAGTCTTTGAAAAATCTGCTACGGTGCTGGCATTCATTCAGAAAATAATGAGTGTATCAACAGAGAAGGAGGGGAAAGGGGAAAAGTTGTTGGGGGGAAGGGGAAGAAGTGAAGATGAAAGAAGATTAATCCTAGATGTAATTTGATAGAATCTGAAGAAACTACAGGAATTCTTTATGCAAGCGTAATCCAGTTTCATACAAATTCCTCCAGGATGACAGCATGTTAATAGATAAATAGTCTGAGTGCTAGATTTAATAACACCGATGAAAAGATAATTTATCATACATTTGACCACAACTGTACATAGCAAACCTCAATATTGATTCAAACACTGAATACATTTAGCAAACAGTAGAAGACAGCAAAATTGCTTGCACTGCTACTGAATATTATGAGATGCTATAAATGGAGAGTATCATAAGAGAAAGGTGGAGAGATTAAGGATGCTTAATTTATTAACTGAAATATTAAGGAAACTGAAGTAATTTCAGGAGACTTGTAAGTAAAGACCAACTCTGGTTTTAGAATAAACAACAAATAGACAACACCAGCAACAAAACATGCAAGGACTGTGGTATGCATTTCTGAGAACATTCTTCACCTGTTTTCCTTCATCCTGTACTGTAGAAAATACATGTTTACATTCAAAGAACATTAAAAGAGGCAAAAAGAGTGGGGAAAAGACCATTCAGAAAACAAGAAAATATTTGCATATTAAAAAACAGTTCTTGTGTACCTAGTTGAACATCTGACAACACAGGCAAGTATTCCAAAAATGCTGCTAAGCTAGTGAAAACATTGCAATAGAATTTTGAATTCAAATAAAGAAGAGCTGCTTTACTCCATGCCATCTATCTTGGAAAACAGGAGGTTACAGAAAGTTCCTTGAATATAGGAAGCAAATGCATCCTTAACACCATGTCTGAATCCGATCTATCCTAGAAGCAAGGAAAGTGATAGCAAGAGTGGGGGGGGGGAGAGGAAACACAAACAAACCAACAAAAATCCTACTAAAAATCTCCTCCCCAAAAAAACCAACCAACCAAAAATACCCTTTCACACCTTCACTTTGGAGAAAGCTTTTGCAAAGCTTGCTGCAACCAAGGCTACTGAGCTGATTGAAACCAAACAGGCTTACAATGAGCAGGTGAAAACTAGAATAAACAGGGCTTGTGAACTAACTTGCATTGCCAATTTGAGTTTTGCTCAAATCTGAGGTTTCACTCTATTAAAAAGTGAAATATTCATTTTTTTTTTATTCTAATAAAATCTGGATTTGTTGCTTATTTTAAGAGCCTTAGCTCTTATTTGGGTGTCTCACTGAAAATCTCACCAACTTTTGAAAGAGATCTTTACTGAATTCATGATTATACTGAAATTGCTTCTAATTTAGAGAATAAAAGTACTTCAGCCCCTCTTTCATGCAAAAAAAAGAGAAAAAAATATTGAATCTTTATGATTTTACATTTGTCATGTCCCTAAAAGCGCTACAAAGTGTCCCAGGTGACTTTGGCAACGGAAGCCAAATTCTTTGGTTGCCTTTAGGAGACAAACATCAGAAGGGGTTTACCATTTTATAAAAAGTACTAGAAATATTGGGGTTTAATACCAAGTATTTGGAAGCATCTTTAATTAGCCCCTCTTTATTTCCCTCTCTTGCTTCCATACAAATATCTTGAAGAGGGGGTTCACATCCATAAGTTTTGTTTGCATAAGCAAACCACATTGAGGAAGAGCGCAGTGGAGGTGGTGTTGCGTGAGCACCTCAAAATTTAGCCACACACTGAGATTCTGTTCTATAGGCTTCAGAACAGTGATTCCTTTACAAATATAAGTATGGTAACCTAAAGTAGATAAATTGGAGAGTTTGTCCAATAGTCTGTTAAACAAAAGCAGCCAGAATATATTAAAAAATACATCATTTTGATGTAGTCAGCATCATGGAACATCATCACAGCCAGGTGTCTTGAAGATCCTGCAAACACTCTTATTTTCCAATAGAGGTTATCTCTAAGGTCCATTTTCCCCATCCTTCTCCTACAAAGAAGTTAAGAAGTGTGTGGTCTTCAGTTCTTCTTTCGCATACATCACAGTTTTGTCTTAGCAAATTTAGAAATCACATCTAAATGTTTACAGATCTGTGGAATCTTCAGAAGGCATCTTCCAATTTTGGTAAACTGTGCCTTCAGCATGAGTATTGCCAAATTGTTTCAATATGTGGAGAGAGAGATCAGTAAGCAGCTTAACAAGTTTTAGAATTACATTTCTCCTCTGTAGAAGAGCATCAAAACCAGCAGAGTTGATGATCAACCTGTTTGCAGGTTTTATATATTGGTTTATGTTACCGTTCTTTAAGCGATTGCCTCCACAACACAATGCAGAGACTTCGGATTGCAATTAAGATGCCGGAGTCTCAAATGTTCTTGCAAGTGTCAAACGGGTTCACTAACGAGTCAAAGCTGCAGAGACTCAAGCACCTATCACGCATGTAAAATGTTAGAGGTTTTTGCTGACTTAATGAAGTCAGGATTGTTCAAAAGGCTGCAGATTTAAGCTCAACAGCTGGAACTTTAAAAGCATATGTCTGCATAACTGTTTTAAGTTTGACCAGAACAGAGCTTTCAAAGGGAATTACCTAAACATCCCCATTTACAGATCAAATCGCCTTTGATTCACAGTACAGAGCAGTCTCAGAGTGTCTGAACTTCATTGTCACATAAAATATTTTGCATGGAATGTTTTTTGAGATCTCATGAGCTTCCACCCTGATGTCATCAGCTGTGCTTCATCACAGCTTTTCCCACCCTTAAATTGTTTGTCCTCACTTGTGTTTCTCCACTTGTCTAAAGAGGGACTTCTCAATACACCACAGGATGGCCAACACGTATGGAGATGTTGTTTGCAAGACAATCTCTCTGTGGTTTATCTTTAAAACTCTAGAAAAGAAGGTGCAATTTGAGAATCAACTCTTATTTTGGAGTGTGAACAACACAAAACAAAATAAAATAAAATCAAAAGCTAAGAAAACAGGCTTAGGATATGTATGTTCTTTGGAAGATAAAGCCCACACCAAGCCTCAAGAATTCTGGGCTTGACAGAGGACTGCAGATTGGGTCTGCTCCTTTACCAGAAAGAAGAACCCCATCCAAATTAGCTTTTGATGATGTATGACCTTAGGGGAGAAAAATATACACTTAAGATCATAAAATTGTCTTTCTGAAGTGATCTTTTGTTCTGCTGGCTAACTAACCCCCTGGTTTTAGTAAAATGATTTGGTTGCATACTCTGGAAGGACAGAAATGTAGCTGAGCTGGCTCAGCTCCATAATACTGAGTCAACAGAAGCGTGATTGTATCTGGGTCCCAGGGTGGGAAGGACAGAAGTGCTTTTGTTTCCTTGTGGTGGAATCCTTCAGGAAACAGAGAGAGAACCCAACAGAGAAGTGATAATACTACATAGACTACAACCTGAGCAGTACACAAAGATATACACACATACCATGGAGATTATTAGCACCTTCCAATTTTAGGTACCTAATTTAACCACCTACTCTCACTTACACCCAACAGGAAGAGAAAGATGGCTCTTTCCAAGGGGAAGAAAAGAAATTCCTTGATCTAAGCTGCCCCTGGAGCTGACTCCCTCTTGCTCACTTCCTGCACTGACAATAGAAGGAAAGTGCCGAGAACAGCTAGCTACCTTAAATACTGAGAAATTCAATGATGTAAATATCCATCAGTGGGCCTTTCCCAGCCTCATAGGTACTGAGGATTTTGAAGACAAGGGGTCTGTTTTATGTACTAGTTAAAGTAATCATTCCTCTGCTGGCTTGTCAGATAAGTCACTCCTATGAAGTTTTATAGAACTGAGAGTTATTTTGAAAGTAGGGATCATCCCAAAAATGGGGACACTGAAGGCATTTGGGAATGCCATTTTATTTCTCCTTTCTTTTTCTAAAAGTCAGGCTGGACAGTTTCTTGAGGAAAAACACTTTTAATTAAAAAAGGATATGAACTCTCTGCTTGTAACAGCATTAGCCATAGACTGCTCACAGTCTTTAAGAGGCTGGTACTTACAGTAGAATGTTTAATTCAGAACTCGATTGAGACGACTGTTTTGTAAGTGCCTACAAACAAACTGATCTTCCTCATGTTTTTTCAGGATTCAAAGGTAATATTTAGAGAGAGTAATTCCAAAAAGCGATATGGTGAAATTACTGAAAGATTGAAATATCTCTGAAAATTCTCTGGCAATATTTGTTCAGCTCTAATGGAAAAATCACTTCCAAACTTTTCTAAAGTTACACTTTACTTCACAGTCTTAAATGATGTAATTGCATGTAATACTAGTGCATGCTAGTGCTTCCCAAGCATTCCCTATAATCTGAAGTCCAACTACACAGAAAAGACTTTCAAGAACTCAGGTAATCATTTCACAATGAGGAGCCTAAATATATGCTAACAAAGACACCAGCTGCAAAAAGACACTGCTTTTTAGAGACTGAATAAAGTATCTAGCAAGTGTAGTCTTATACAACCAATCAAGACATCTGCTTAAAACAAGAGCTCTTTAAACTGATCATGCAATGCATGTAGTAAGAAATGACCTTGCTATACATGAGTAAAAGATTCTAAGCTACTATTACGGCCTCCTATATGCATTCACAATTTTCTTCTGAATTTCTTAAATATGTATTTATCTATTAGACCAAAACAAATTCTTCTTAGCTGAATCAGCTCATACATTATGAAAAGCAGAAATGTCAATCATGCTGCTCATCGTAAGACCACTGGTGCACTTCATCATGTTATCTGTATCAGCTAAATGATCATCCTGTTGCTTCAGCCCAAGCTCTGCCGTAGGCAGTAATGAGGTAAGTATGACTACAAAGAAAGCCCACTCCTAATTAACTTCACCTCATTCTCAGGAAAAAAAATAATTAAATAACTAGACATTTTACTTCTTCAAAGCAGGAGAATTTTACAGAAGCATCAGGAATGAAGGCAGGAAAATAACCAAAACAGCCTGTGGCAGATGCAGCTCAGTTCCCTGGACTGCCCAAATGAGGAGCCAAGACTTCAGAAACCAAATACCCAGCCCACACAGGCACATTACTTTATATACTTAATGTTATAGTATGCATCAGTCTCAAGTGATAACTGTATTATTAGATTTATGCAACAGATATTGCACTAGTATATTTGCCTACATTGCGCAAGCACCCTGAAATCACCTCTGAAACCCAACTTCTGAAATTTGTCAGTGCTGGAAAGTCAAAAGAGCGTTTTCCCTAACTGACTGATGCCTATGAGCAGTCGTTGAAGTAACATTTTATGTTTCAGTACAAACATTTTGTCAACTGCTTCCCTTCTCACTTATGCACATAGCCATGAAGTTCATCACGTATTGCACCGTATTGAAACACACGAGTCTCCCAAGCCACCTGGCCTGTATATTCCCCTTATCTACTCACGGTTCATTGCCTTTATTGTACTGCCTATTGACACAAGCTTCCATGCAGTGGTTCCATCAGGCACCCTTGCGTCCCTGCTCACATCCAGGGCTCAGTGCCAGCACTGGCAGTCACAGCAAACACCCCCTCACTGCAGGTGACCAGGTGGCCGCTCCGGCCACGCTTCCTTATGGCTAACCCGGTGGGATGGGAGGCGTCACCTCTCCCCAGCTCCCAACAAACGCTAGAGGCAACGACCTCCCTCCCAATCTACGAGCCTCACTTTGAGCACTACCAGCCGGATTTACAATATTTTCCCTTCAGGGGACTTTTAGCATTAGATGTGCCAGGAATTTCATTAAAACGCAACATTGACTTAACAGCTCAAGTCTCTGGCGGTTTTCCCCAGGAAAAACTGGCAGGATTGATTCCAGGCTGTTCCTCCCATTACACAACACCACGGTGCTTCCTACACACACCACTGAGTTACAAGGATGTTTTAAACGTGCATTACTCTTCCCACTTGAGCAAGATGTCGGTTTTAACGTCTGCTAATAATGCAGGAGTATATTGATGATTCAGAGTGTGGCAGCTGACTCTCAACTCACTTTTTGCAACTGAATTCAATGCAAATTGCCAGAGAGGACAATAGTCTTGTGAATGTGAGATTTGAATTGGAAGAAAAGGTTTTATTCTGGGAAATGCTTAAGTTCAGAAAAAGCCTACTTGATTGTTTTGGGGTTTTTTTTAAATGAATATGTTGTTAATAAACATTCCAGTTGTCAAAGCACCATGAAGGCTGGTGGGTCCCTCAGGGTTAGGCACTGGGAGCGGTGAGTGCTCCCAGGACACCCAGCTGGGCAGGGCCTGGAAACCAGGGCCTCTCCCACCCCAGCAAGGAAGAGGGCAGCTGGAGCAGCCCCAGCCCTGGGCATCAAGCACCCCTCTAGGGACAGGCTGAGGCCAGGCTGGAACATGGGCCTGCAGACAGGCCTGGCTTGGTAGGCCCCATGTATGGGCAGGGCAAGGCTGTGGGGAGCTGGAGACCAGCCCTGCTGCAGCATCACTGGGGCAGGGGCTGACAGCCCCAGAGGGCTAGAATGGAGTCCTGAGCCATGGGCAGGACAGTGCGGGTATATAACTGCTCACAGGAGGGAAAAGGAAGAATCAGCCCTTCAAGACTACACAGCAACTCAAACTCCTTTAAGAAAGTTTACCCAGAAACTGCTGCCAGTCTCACAGAGACCAGAGTCTCCACTGTATAAATATCAAACGGCAGCTATGGACTTTCAGAATACAGAGCTGCAACACATAATACGTCAAAATTGGAAGCACCATGCAAGAACCTGAATTTTTTATGGAAATCCAACTTACCCAGACTTGGAGTGATATGCGTACACGTAATTGATTCAACAGACCTTGTTTTCAAATTGACATAAATTGACTTTCACACAGTGTTGACATCTGCTCTCTCTGAATGCCTCAGAAACCATGCAGCTTCTTGCCCTCCCCCGTGCCCCCCCCCCCCCCCCCCCCCAAGAAAAAAGAGACATGCTGATAGAGAACTGAGCTTTGGTTGGGTTTTGGTTTTTTCTGCTCTTAAACCAGATAGGAACCAGTTCAGAGCAAGTATTTTGTAGACTGGAATGGTTTTTCATTATTGACTAACTCAAAGGCATTCATCAGAAACCTTTCAGTTTAGAGGTTAAACTTGTGAGTGAATGTAATCTTCACTGGTTTCACTGAGATTCTGACTTCTCCCTCCTCACCTCCAGTGCAGTTACTACACAGCTTAAAACAGGAAACAAGAGGTTGTCTTCTGCTCCCCAGCACTAGTTTCTTTCCAAGACCCACATCTGCCTCTGGGGCCCCCAGCACGCTCCCTCTTCTTCCCATAGCAGTAGTTGTGCTGGTCAAGGACAGCGCCACCCCATGCACCTCCGCTAGCCCTGGGGCAGGCGTGCCTGACACTACCATTCCTCGAGCCTTCCTGCTGCTTCTCCCTGGGGAGATGTGCACATCCATGAGGTTTCTCCATTCTTACCTTTCAGGTCTGCAACTGTAAGCAAGAAAGGAAGGGAGGAAAACAAAAGGAAAGCAAGGGGAAGCAAGAAAGAAGGAAGTAACAACAGCTTAATTTCAACTTATTCTTTATATGAGAATACAGGAGCTGATTTTCCCCTGGTTCTGGACACTTTTTGTTCACTTTACCATTCTCCTAGTCTCCTATTACCATTTTCTCAGAGAAACAAATAAATTCCTGTATTTCTTTCTTGTTCAAAACATTCCTTTTTTTAAGGGGTTGAAGGCAACAGAATCTGCCTCCTGACCCAGCTGTTTTCCTCCTGGTGTCAAGGAAGTGCAGAAAGCAGTCAGTTCTTGAGATTTTTCAGTCCTGTTGAATAACAGTGGTACCCAGTCCATCAAAGCTTCGTTTGCAAGAGCATTACCCACCTATGCAAATTTTCCATGAATTCCCAGAAACGTTTCCCACATATAGAAACGTCTATATCTTGTAGGGATATAGACCTCAAATCTCAGGATTAAAAGAAAAAAAAAAAAAAAAGCATTGTGAGGCTTGAATGACAGTACACCAGCAACATTATACCATACAAGTTTGTAGCATGAGTGTCACCGTTTTGAATTCCTAAAATTATTGAACGAGTTTCCCAATAGTAACTTTTTTCTAATAGGCTAGAAAGCCTGCTGTGATAGAAGACAATTTTTCCTCAGTTAAGACACGTTTTGTGGTCTCCCAGCTCTGCGTTCTTGCTGTCTGTCCTTGACAAACCCCACTTGATGACAGGAAAATTAAACTCTGCCATCAATTAACATTCAGAATAGATGAGCATATGCCCTGGTAAATATTATTAATAGGAAGAAAATCTTCAAAACAATTATTTGCACACAAAGGGAAAACATAGACATAAATACAGACATTTGGAGCTTGAAAATTTGTCTACGTAAAAATCACAACACGCAATGGAGTGGTTTGTTTTAGGAAGGGGCAAATTAAAATTAAAAATACTTTTCCTTCTCTTAAAACCTGTTTTTCAGTTAAACAGGATTGTACGTCCTATATATTCAGAGCAATAAGATTAACAAAATGCAGGTATTTTTCAGTTTAAAGTTACTTCTACTGCTTAAATGTAAAAAGAAGTTCCATTGTAAATATAAGCAGTTAGACACAGCATCTGTTTGATTTTATCAAATAATTTTTTCTCTTTACTCAACAACATAGAAGTCACCCTCTTCAGTCAACACATCATCTCTAGTCTAAAAACTTCCAACAAATAGAAATATTTCTGAGCAACAGGTGAGCAGTTTCTCTTTTAGCAACGTTTGTTTACACCAGAAGGTAATCTGTGCAGATTAAACCTACAGTTCACCTTAAAGTATCTGGACAAACTATTGCCAAGAAATTCCACATAACTGTCTCATTTATTTTAATTCATTCTTCTAAGATCAATACATGTGAAATAACCCATAACCTTACATTCCTAGTGACCACTGGAATGACTTAATAAAATGCCATCAATATAAAGGATATGGAGTAAAAGACTAAGCGTATATGAATGTTGTATTAAAGGAGATGGGAAAAGTGCACTTTCAAACATTTCTGCTTTGAAATTCTGGCCATTTAGCCTAGAAATAAGTGGGTTTACTCTTTTATAGACTCTTTGTGAAGCAAAGAGTATGGACTGACTTGTCATTGTTATTATCAAAAACACTATGTTCATTGGCTATGAGGGCCTTCCTGCAGGGACACATCTACTTTAAAAAAAAAAAGCCAAACACCACAGGCAGGCAGACCATTAAGATCCTCAAATCAGATATAAAAGTGTAACACTAATTATAGTTGAATCAGTGTTGGGTTTGATTTTTGGCTGTTCCTTAATTTAATAGATAATCACAGTTGTAAATACTCTTACTCTGAGAAGATTTGATGCAGTCATGCAAACCAATAGATCTTGGAAACTTGGAAGTGGTATGCCTTTGTGTTCATGCTTTAAATTTTCCTTGAAGGTGATTTGCGAGGACCATAGCAGATCCAAATAAAATATATATTAAAAAAACACACGACAAAAAAACCCACCAAAACTACAGGCAATTCATAAATCGGGTGAACTTCATTAATGAATACCATCTCTTTCAATTATGCAACCACTGTACGCTTAAATCTGACCTGCTGTTGTATGACATACTCAGCTGTTGCAGGGGGGAAGTTAAACATTTCTAAAGGAAAACAGTTTTGCTACCTACTACTCATTTCAGAAAATTTTTAGGAATCAGCTCTGGTTTGGACAACACTAGATGCACAGCAGCTGGAGCAACAGTTGATCCAGGCCCTTTAAATGCAACCTGCAGTTCATGAGAGGAGATTTTGACTGTGATCAAAGTTTTGATTACTTCCTCATTAAATGTTAAATATATTAAGTAGCCACAATGCCAAAACACCCCTTTCAGAATTTACGCTTTCCTTTTACCAAGAGCTAAAGCCCCAGTTGGGCATAGGCATGACACTAATAATCGAGAAGATATACAGGCAAAGGAAATACGTAAGAGCTAGAAACCAGCCTTTTACAGGGAAATAAGAGGTTTGTGGAATTAAAAGGAAACATATCCAGCACCCATACATCCAAGCAGATGGCAGCTATTTATTAGTGACCCACAGGATTGCAGTTTTAACACTGAACTTGCAAATGATTTATCCTTAAAAGCATCTACAGTAACACGGATTCCCCTGTGCAATGAAGCAAGCCTCTCCGCTCTGATAAGAGGGATGCCACTGTATCCTTCTCTCCACATAGTACCTTGTCTGTACAGCAGTTCAGATGATCAAGGGTTTCAGCGCAAGATTTACAATAGGAAGTTAGGCCACAGGAGCCCCAGCATATTCTAACATTGTTATGGAATACAAAGGCTGTGGACAGCAAGCTGTCATGTGAGGCAGTTGGTGTGAGATTGTGCATTTAAAAGCATATTCTTACCCAAACCTATTCCCTTGAAATTTCAGAACAGAAGATATACACATTCATTCTGGCTTGTTGACTGATGAGAGGTTTTCAGGACAGAAAAGTCTTGCTCTACATGGAGCTTTGTATAAACAGAGTTGTGCTGGTCAGATAATCCAGAGCAAGTGGAATAAGCTTGCTTAGAGGTACTGTTGTGTGTGGAGGTTACCCCATCGAGGAAAAAACAAAAGCGAAATCATGAGTCAGACTCCAAGGATGCTGAAAAAGAAGAGGCTCCTGCAGGCTGGCTTTGCATTTTTATCCCCTAAGCAAAGCTTTTTCTAAAGGAGGCAGTATGATTACTCAGCCATTTTGGTGGCCAAAAAAAGAAATATCAAATAACAATAAGCTGGAAAAGACGCTGAGTTTCCCAAGGCACTGCAAAAAACGTGTAATTTTTGGCATTTGCAGAGATGAGCTAACGTTTTTACAACCATACATATATTAAGGTTGCTTTGCAGATGAGCAGTTCTCAATTCTTTTGTGTAACCATGCCCATGAAATTCTCAGCTAGTTAGATTAAAACCTCTGAAAACTGCAACTCCTTAAAAGACAGATCATGTCACATTCTGAACCAGTGCTTCGGGTTTCTAAGCCTTTTACATGTCTTTTCAGTCTCTAGTATAGCTGTTAGACTCCTAGCAGTCATTGAACACAGGTCTGGAAACTAAAATCACCTAGTACAGATCAGGAACAACAGTCAGACTCCTCTACTGAATGCTGTTACTCCTTCCCCATGACCACCTCACTGTTTCATCTTCCTTTCCTTCTGGGATATTCCCAGTACCACAGCCAATCCTTCTGCCTTGCTGAAGGTGCTGTTACTGCTCAGGTAGACAGAAAACTCCCTTTCACTCCCGTGATTGCAATTCACTGCGCACTGTGTTATTTCAGTTGCTGTAAAACAAACGGTGAGCTCTTATTCACTCTAACTGTGATAGAGAATAACTAAAGTCATCAGTGCTTTACGTGTTGAAGCTACATACTTTCAACAAAGCTGGCTGAGGATGGCACTGTCACAGGGAAAATTGATTGCATGGTTGCGTTTCTCTGGCAATTTAAAGATACAAGAGAATCCACTTGTTACTTTCAACACTCCTCAAAATTCTACCAACTGTGCAAACAATATGTCTAATGGCACTAGACTAGCAGAGCCTGCTTGAAATTAGATATGTGCTCTGAATAAGAATATCATTGGAATGCCCGTAACAAAAACTCCCCTGAAACTACAACATGACGCGAAGTACGATACGTGCCCTGCTATCTTCAGTGGAATCAGAGCACCCACAAACTCAGATCCACATCAGCTCAGCTCCAAGGAACCTGAACCCAGTTCATGTTTTGCAAGAAGTCACAACCTGTGAGCTAAATCAAAACTGAGTATCCAGAAACACTCCTTCTGGCCTTATGATATACTATTACATGAGAGGCAGTAGTTCATGTAATCAGAGTTCATATGCAGAGATTAAGATGCCAGGCTGTAGAGCAACATTTACTTGGAGCAGGATTGTGACTTGGATTACATTTCTCTGTGGAAAAGAAGAATTACACATTACTGCAAGGGGAATATTTAGGGCATAACTAGAGCACCCGTTTACTCTGATAAGACACAGGTGGGGACGCCTTCATTCCCCAGGGGAGGGAAATAGTTGGCTACTGGTTAAGGATAACTCTCAGACCATCTTATATTGCAGCACTATAGAAAAACATGGAGGAGAAATAATGAGGAAAATACCTATACTGGTGAGTAGAAAATGCTAATAAATGGGATTCCACCTCTCCCAGAATTCAAGAGATCTTCCTCTAGCACAACATGCATCCTGTATGAAACGGCATGGATGATCCAACTTTCCTGGAATCTGCATCATTCCCATAAGCAAACAGAGAAGAGCAAGTCAGTTACCCATACAATTGAGCATGACATTGCAACAGCCTAAGGATTAAAATTCAGTCCTCTCTATACTGAAGAAGTGATGCTCACCTGAAGCCCCGCACCTCAAAGAGTTTCTAATGAGATGGCACATGCCGCCAACTGTGGCTCAGAAATCCACTTTAATCTTCATGGCTTGACAAATGTTGTAGTGAGCTGTGGTCTTACCATACCCCAGGTAGGGAAACTGGATCCAAGGCATTTCTCAGATGCTTTGCATTCCCTAAAGATTTTCCTCAAAACTGAGCCTGAGACTACAAAGAAGCGATAGCACACCCCCGCCTTGCTGTTGAAAGAGTTGTTCCACAAAGAAGAGAATTCATGACTTGCGAGTCCAGAAGAAGAGATCAAGGCAAACCCTAACAGTACAGAACCATTGCTCACCTGCTCTAAAAGAACCTGAGGCTCTGCCATCCTTCCCAGCACAGCTGCTTTTGATTGGAACAATTACTGCATAAAGTTGCAGTATCAGCATCAGGTGCTATCATCTATTGGCTGTGCCCTTTATCACCTCTGAGCATCAGTGGGAATGCGACCTCATCGCTAGCCATAAGAAACTGTGCTGATAAAGCCACTAAGCCCAGAGAACAACTGCAGCGCTAGAAATGGCAAGTAAGGTGCTGTGAAGTTACAGCTGATGGCAGATACTCTAACAAGGCATGTTTCCTAGACCAGTAACACAGATCTCTTAGTAAAAGAAAAGACAGAGAAATCAATAAACTATATCATCGTCCTCTCTCTGCTGGGAGGCTCAAGACCACTTGACAAAAATCTCAAAGTTGCAGTTAGAGTTAGTCTGGGTTAGGCCAATCACAGAAAGCCAATGCCAGGGAATGTTATGCTGCTACCAGGTTACTATTGATCTCTAGATGCAGTGAAATCTGTGTCTTATTTAAAGAGCATCCATAGAGATTTAAGAACCCCAGTAGCACAGACAGAAGTTTCAAAATTTCTGAGAAAACCCTGACAGGGTTATGCCCAGTCAGAGAGCCAAGAAAGCCAGGATTCATGTTGTTCTACCTATGCAGCTAGGTGCTGTCATTGGAATGCAAGTTTGGAAGAATGTAGGTCCCTCATTTTTCATAAAAGAGGTGTCTCCAGGAAGGCAACAAATCTGTCTTCTCAAAGTAAAACACAAACTATGAGGTTTAAAATACCACGTAGTTCCAAGGATGCGCTCCTGCAAGAAATGAAAACAACTCTGATCATCCATGGTGAAAAACTTTAGTAGGTTAGTTATAGTCTCTATTTCCAAACAGGAATATATTTGATGATATTTGGGCTGAATTTCAAAATGCTTATCATGCTTCTCCAAATACGAAATTCACATTTGCTCATGCTGTGCATTGGATCTCTGTTTGAGAAAGAGGGGCAAGAAGTATTTATCAGAGTGAATTCATAACATGGACATGTTGTTCCAAAACCTGCAAGGAGAACAAAGATACTACTCCAAAACTAAATGTCCTACCCTAATCAGCAAGTCACTTCAAATTATGTCTAAGTATAACTGTACTTTCAGGCCTCTCCTGCCGTTTGAGTTGTTTAAAAACACGTATTATCTTTTATGATGCCTGCATTTTTAAACTCAAATTGAGTTTTAAATATTTAAACAACAGCTAAATAACATTGATATGAGCTGATGTGGAGGAATATTCACATTTGGGAACTGCCATCATTGTGTCAATAAAGGTTTAAAACACTGGAGAACTTGTCTTGCAAGACATAAATCTTTAATCAACCCACGAACAGTTTGTTATATAGTAATTCATATTGAAAATGGCATTCCCTTGTCAGAAACACCCAAGACAGGCCTAGCACCACATGAAAACCATCTGCACATAATCCAAGTTACCATTGTTTAGCAACAGCCTGATATAAGCTAGAGTTCCACTTCAATGTGTATAGCCGTTTCTTTTCATCAATTCCTAGTTCTGTCAGACCGATTTTATGACATGAAAAAATGTAACAAGATTATGCAGCACAGCTGGACAGCTCTTCCAGGCTTTCAAATAAAAAAAAAAAAAAAACAACCCACTGTGGAAGAGTTATGGTCAAACACACCTGTCCATTCCATTTACTTAGATGTCGGTGCACAGTCAGCCCCTACGAAGCTCCGACGTTGTAGAGCACCGTGAGGCACAAGGCTGTTTTAGACAGCCAGGTTCTATTTCACATTAAGTTGCTAAGATGATAAAAGTGTCTTTGCTTTAAGGAGCTATTAAAGCAGCGAACAAAGACAGTACTTGGTCCGAATTTACTCAAGATCACATATTTGGGGAGATGAAGAATTGCAAGTCATATTCATGTGCAAATATCCACGTTAGCCTTTGTAGTTTTGAGCATTACTCCTGCTTTCTTTTACTTCTCTCCATTTTAATTACTTATCATTCAAAACAGTAAGTATTCCTGCCACTTCTACTTGATCTCATCAGTCTCTGATGTGGAGGTGCTGCTGATACAAGACCTGTTAAGGCTGAGTGAGATTATTTTAAAACAGCTTGTCGCCTCCTGTTTGGTTGGTACCAGGAGGCTGTGATGGGCACTTGTGTCTGTTCCCTAAAGGCTTCACCATGAGGTTTTACATCTTTCACTCCAGGTCTCTCACAGGTGCACATCCTTGAAGGAAAAGTATCCATCACATCCATCAAGGAAAGTATGTGAGCTTTTGTACCTGCAATGCAAGGGGAGGCAGAATCGAGGAAATAAATAAATCATAAGCACCTCCTCCCCATATCACACGCACTAACAGTGCAGTGTTAAGAGTATTTGAAAGGTCTGGAATGTTGGGAGGTAAGATTATTCAGAGGATACAGGACCCCTCTACTTTCTAGCAGCAGTTAAACTCTTGTCTCCGACTTCCAGGGGAGTCTTTGAACAACTCCAAGGTATACTTGAGTGTTGCTCTTAATCTCTCCTAGTAGAGTAGGTCCACTCTACATGAAATATCCATCAGGGTGAAGGAATAAAAAGAAGGCAAAACAACTAAGTTCCTATCCCTTCTCTGCCACCAAGTTTAGTATTGTATGCAATGCTGAACATCATTAAGAAGAGTACTTGAGAGAAATCCACTCCAGAGAAACACATACAATAGTGGTCAGTGAACTGTGCTGTGAGATATGGATTCAAGCCCCCTTGAATTGCAAGAGAACTGAATCTGGGTTTCTCATATCTTCAGAAATTCCAGTCCAGAATGGCTGGGTAGGGAGAAGCAAGGAACCAGTCGTTTTTCTGTCTGTCTGTTTAGTGAATAATGTATGTCACTTCTTCATGCTTTTACCACACATTTGCAAAAATACAGTTGTCAAAGCTTGTCTTTTTCTTTTGGATACAATGTTTTGGTAAGTTTAGGATTAAATTCGCTGGTAGTTTTGACAACTGAAATGAAAACCAAAAATATTTTTCCTGTTTTCATTTATAGTTTAAAAAAGAGAGCAGGCAAGGATTAGCTACCTCAAGTTTTACTTCTGCAAAAATATGTATGAAGGCAGGGACATGTGCATTACAGACGACGCTCACCTCAACGCCCTCCCCAGCTCTCCTTGCACCTCCTTCTTTGCTGCCTCACAGCTTGGGACCCGGTCTGCCAGCTGTCTTTGCCAGGAAGACCTGCTGACACACTCCAGCACCCACACGTGTATTTATCCTGGCCCCAGTCTGCTTCACATTGGTGTCAGAGCTAAAAGAGCAATTTTCCAGCCCATCACAGGAGTGCAGAAGATACAGAAGTTAGGGCTCATTCCTGCTCCCCAGCTCACAGTTCTGCTATAGGAGGCAGAAGCAGCCTCACAGTGAGTTTAAAATGCAGCAAGCAGGCTTCAGAGTTCCCATAATTTCATCTTTGGTACATAGAGCCTGACCCACCTATTACCCCCAATCTAAATAGACTCCAAAAGAAACAACCAGTTGCTGTGCAGTATGCGTCACTGAAGAGCAGATGCGGGAAGGAAGACTCCCAGAATATATTTTATTGATGCTTGAAGATTCCCTCTTTCATCAATTAAACTATCACATTCTGCAAGTTATTTTTCCTTTGCAGAGTGCTCCCTGCAAGGCATCAAAGAGAAACCTCCTCATGGTGGGTAAAAATTCAACCTTAGTATGGTGGGAGACAACAGTGTTGGTCTAGTTGAAAGTTAGAACTCTTTTGCCCTCCCTGGCTAGGCCAGGCTGCGCAGGGGAGGGTCTCACACCCAGATGCCACCCCCATGTGCTGATATACTGGTCAGCTGGAAAGGTGTATGTAATAACTGGCTAGCACTGCTGGCTCTCAGCTCAGGGGAAAATCAGTGAAACAGCTTCAAGAAACTCCTCTGCCCTCTTCCAGCCCATCCTGCTACATCAGCGGTGCAGGGACCATCCCCACAGACTCGCTGAAAGCTCTGCAGCCAAGAGGTACAGGGATGTAGCCTATTTCTTTATCAGCTCCTTAGGACCAGAGTGAAGGCAGGCACTGAACTGAGAATTTTTTAAAAATCTCATTTTTCTTATGCTTGTGTCTCCTGACTGCTGGCAAGCAGACAGTGTTGAAGAGGAAACCACTAGGTTTAAATGTTTTTCAACTTTGCTCATATTTTTACCTTTTTGTATGTGTAGTTTTCTAGGATTATTAACAAACACAATGAAAAGCTCCACCACTGAACTCCATATTAAGCACCCCTATCAGACCTCAGAGGGGTTGCTCTACATGCTTTTAAGTGTGTATCACTTTAAACCTAGTTGACTGCTAGCTATCTTTTCATTCTGCTTAGGGGTCAAAGGTATCTGTAGCTTTTGTACTCCCATATGCAAGATTATCTCTAAAATTTATTTTCCCATCTTCCATTTCTTTTGTTCAGAACAGTGAAAAATAGACTGCAATAAGATTTAGTACTTATTGTGAGTACTACATACAATATGTGAAAGAAACAGGTCTAGCCTGGATCAGTGACCTCCATAATTTCATTTCATTGTTCTTGTCTTTGCCAAGTCCCCAAAACAGCATAATTTGATTGCATATCATCCGAATGAGAACCAGTACTACATGATTAATATAAACGGACAATGTCTGAGGAAAAAAAGTAAGACCAGATGAACATAAGCACCAGAGGATGATTCATTCCTGGTGTAATTTCTGTGTCAATGGAAAACACACCAGGGATAAATTTGGCCCCGTGACGCAGAACTTCCAGGAAACATGAAGCTATTGTAACTAGAGATCTCTGCTGACGTATGAATTGAAAAGCAAAATAGAAATGAGGCAAATCCAGCATGGGCATAAAAGGAGTGAAGCCAGCTCTATTAATTATCCAACTGAGAGAAAATAAAAGCCTGGATCAAAATAACCTAATGTACAGAAAGAAAAGGATGAAAACATGAGGCAAGAACAACAGCGTGATGACAGCTTTGAGAAGCAGCACATAGTAAATAGGATGACTAAAATGGAAAAAGAAAGTGTTTTCCGTGACATTCAGCACAGAAGACAAATCTTTGACTTCTGAGAAACTCAGTTCAGAGAGTGTTCAATGAACTACATCTTTCAATAAACATCCTTTATGCCCATTAATAACCAAAGTAATACAGCTTTCGCTAACACCATGCTCATACATAAAATTGTGAAGAGATGGCTTTTTATCTGATGAAATTAGGGTAAAGGTGATCTGTTCCTACATAATTGGTACTGTCATTTTCATCACTTTACAAGGGGCACAAGAACCAGTTCATCTCAGGAGATGCCCCACACTTTCAATTTAAACTCCTACTGGTGTATAGGTGGTAGAGTAGGGAGCAGAAGAGCAAAGGTAAACATGCATTTTATGACAAATAAACCCATCTTATTGGCACTTTTTTTTTTCTAAATTTGATGAGAGAGTGTTGGAAACACCATCAACCTTGCTGTTCCAAACTTCTGCCCTGGGGAAGCTATGGGAACATGTCACACCTCCCTCCTTACCCACCTGCCCTCCCTGCCTGGAGTTGCTGCCTGTGGAGGATGGGAGAAGGGGGCCACCCACATCTCACTCCAGTGTAGAGTTAGACACAGTCAAGGTGTGCACTTGGTGGCCTGGACTGCCTGTAGCAATTATTCATTAATGTGCACAGATTCTACTGTGAAAAGAAGAAAATTCAGGTCAGAGAACAGTGGTGAAATTTTGCTTGCAGTTATTTAAAAAAAAAAGCTGGCATATTTTATTACAAAATCTAAGGTTGTTCCCTAAACCAAGTAACTCATTAATGGTGTCACCGACTATATTATAAACCCTTACATTCCATGCAAGCTGCAACAAGTCAAACTGTAGATTCTTTTTTCTGGTAGTTTATTAAAGGCAAGAAATTGTATCGTTAACAACTCAGGTTGACAAGTTCTCCAAGAGCACTGAGGAGAGGTTTAGGCTCACTTCCAGTCATGTATTTCTTCTCCTGAGAATTAACAATTAAAAAGGATGGGAGAGTGACAAAGGAAAATAAATCCAGGTCTTCAAAAGCATTCTCTCATCCTCATGACAAGGTAATGAAATTATGGGTCGAAAATTTACTCTTGTTAAAACACAAGACTGTCCCTTCTGTTGAAAGGTGAGTGCATACGAACGGTTTCACCAAGCTGTACCAAGCTACACCATGCAAGCATGAGCATAGCCACTATGTAAGCTTCATAAGCACAAATTAAATTTCCATGGATAGACAATCCCAAAGTCACAACACAGATCTGATTTTTCTGTGTTGTCCAGGTTGGGATTAAGACATACCATCCTTGACGAGTGAGCTTTTCTCAGTTGTGTTATTTAAAATAGTGTCATCAGAGGGAAGTAGTGCTTCACAACAGCCCTGTATCAGACTAATATCTGCTAGACTGCAGCTCTGGAAACTGAAACCATTAACAGCCCATTCATGACTTTCTCTTGGCCTGTAAAAATCTACTCCAAATAGCCATATGTGATAAGGATTTTGGCCATTATGAACCTATGTTTTTCAAAGTACTAAAATTGCAGTTGCCGTGAGTTACTATATAGAGCTGACTTCTCAAATAACAGATTTTCTAAAAGATAAAGAAAACAGAGGCACATACAGAAAATGTTTACTCAAATTTTAATTGTGGAAATATTTCCATCTGCAACAATTAATAGTCTTTCTTAGCTTTATTGTCAGGAATTATCTATCTGTTATGATTGAACTACAAAAGAGATTTTGGTGTTTAACAGGTAATGTTTATCTCTTGATTTTCCATTATCACATTAATGTTACCTAATTTCTAAAATACTAATAAATAAGGAAAACAAGATATCGTTCTTGTCACTCTACCCAAAATAGGACAATCTTTTCCAATAGAAAAACGTATCATATGTACGTTATTAGCTTGGTTGGTTTGCTCTCTGTCTTATGTTTTGCAAGGAAGACTTGAAGTGTAATAGGCAGGGATTTAGTAAAAACCATTTTCTAAGGAAATAAAAGTGAATTATTTCCCTGTGGCAACCACCCTGACCAATATTATACAAAGAACCCTACATAGTTTGATGCTTCTTTTTACATGATAAATGATGGCCATCTGTCCAGGCAAGGATCAGTAGTACTCTTACAAAGTAAATCAAGGTTAGAAGTTTATGCATCCATCTCTATGCATCTGAGATGGCAAATATCACCCTCAATGTATTACAAGTGCATCACCCTCAATGTATTACAAGTGCATCAGTTTGCATCCTTGGCCCAAAATGAAAAATTTGGTGCAGATGATGCTGTTTACTCCTTGAATGACATGACCCAAATTCTATAACCATAACTTGATCCTGAAATCTATCTTTATGCAGACTCAACATTGCCAGTGAGCAACGTGTAAAAATATGAACTATTAGCTTCAGCGGCAAAGAATTTAAGGAGTATTGCCCTCCTGAAGACTTCTATCATGGATATGACTGACTAACCAACAAATAACAATCCTTTCTATTTAACAGTCCCTAAAAACAGCAGCTGGCAAATGGAAAACAGAGTCAGGAGGTTAGGTAAGAGACATAAAGTGACAATGTTAGGATTAGAAGGAGTTAGAGGACTAGTGTAGGCACCTGTTTTTCATTCAGAAGGGGAACAGAGATAGGAAAGGAATTTCCCATCGAGCTCCCTCATCTTCCTTCCCTTGCCTGTTTCCCATGATCTCAGGAGAGAGGATGAGAGGAGGGTTAGAAGAAAAGGTAAGTAGAAGAGAAAGGAGAAAACACGTTGCTGATTTCTTCCCCTGCTCCTTCCTATCTGTGACAGGCAATACCACAGGAATAGGAACAAAGGATTAAAGCAGGCTAGAAGGACCAAGAGGGAGGTGTCATGGGGATACAGGGGATCACGAGATCCCTTGTTATTGCTAGGCCCTGAGAAACTCCTTAGCAATCCAGTCTGCATATGAACATAGCCTTTAGCATCATCAAAATGTTTGGATGTGTCTCTGACACTGCTAAATATTCAAGATAAAAATCCTATCCCGTTATAACAATTGTATACAGATCCTTCCACACTGAGTCCTGGCTTCCAAATTCCCAGTACAGGACAATAGCATTAGCTTCCCCACTTTTACTTACTCCAGGAAATCCTACAAGCATAGGGATAACTCCTCACTGGGCATTCTAATTGTCCTTTTTTTTTTATTACACAAAACTGGGAATATTTTTCCCACAGTGAATTAACCTGCAGTTTTCTAAGCTTCCTGTGTGCTTGTGGTCAGAGAAAAATGTCTTACATGATTTGTGTCAAATTCTCAACAGAGAAAAACAGGCTTTTAATAGAGATGCAGTGTTACCACCTTCTGTTTTGGACACAGGTTAGCCTGTTTTATTAATAAGGCCTGAAAGTAGTGCACTTCTGTGCCAGATCTGATTCAGAGTCCAGTGGTCTGATTTACTAACGTAAACCAGCACAGCAACGTTGCTGCCTCTTTGCATACTCTCTTTCCTCCCACCCTGACTCCAACCCCCTGTCATTGCTAGCTACGTTCAAGGCATTTGGCCTCTCCATGCAGGGAAAATAGTTTGTTCCACCATGTCTCACCCACATCCTCAGCTCAATAATATTAAATTTCATAACTGGGCTATGCCAATTACAGCTGGAGCAGGAGGAACCTGGAGGATTTGAGGAACTATTGCTCTGGTCCTAAACCACACTGTTCCTGCCCCTCTGAACCACCAGTATTTTTGTCTGAGGTCTCCTTGCTTTTCGTTTCCACATCACATAACCAAGCATCTCCTGTCTGAAATTATAATATAAACGTACAGCAGAAGATTCAAAAGCAAGAGTCTGCCCTACACTATTTACATCCCTGACATCTAGCAAAGGTTTCTACAGAGCATTTACCAACTATTAGCTCTGTACCTAGACACACCTGCTACATCACTGACCAGGAGATGTGCATCGAGAGACAGGATGCACAGCAAGCAGAAGATAATGGAATGGTCACATTAAATTTACGACAGAAGAGCCTCTTAATTATAAAGCAATATCCCTTGTTTTCAACACAATTTTATCTTTATTTAAAATAACTGTCATTCTGTGTAATCATTATATGAGTAGCGCTGCAGATGAAGCTACTATTTTTTCTGTATCTTAACTAATTTATTTTGCCTACATCCCATATTCCTAGTATACTCTCTTGCCAACAGAAATATGGACACACAGCTATGTATGAATTGGTGACCTTGTTAAGAAGTAGCAATATATTAGCTCCATCTCCTGTGGTTTTGTCATTTAAAGAAATTTTTGCCACACTAGTCTCCTCACCAAGAAAAACATAACATAGAGGAAAACTGAAGGAAAATGTGATGAGAGAGAGTAAGGATATCAGTAGAAAACATAAAAACATGAGGATTATTTTCCTTGTAAAGCAGGTGAATAAGAGGCTCTGGGATTAAAAAATACAAGGAACAAGACTGAGATTCATTTTCTCTGTGACAAAGCACAAAAGAGAGTATTCAATCAAAACAGAATATCATCCCACATGATATTTTCTCAAACTCTGGAAATACATTCCCAGATGTGACAAGCATCAGGACGGTAGCAAGATGGAAAAGGGGATGTTCAGAGGTAGCAGGAGAAAACGTGTAACAAAGGGAAGATTAATCTTTATGTTTCAAGGTGCAGTGAAAAAGTGTCTTAACTCTTCTGAGGTATCTGAGCTGGCCACTTTGATGGTAAGACTGGATGGCTGATCAGGCCACCTAACTGGAGTGCCACGTTAGGTTAACTCCTAGACTAGTCCTCACCTGCAGGATAGAAATCTTGAGACTGAGTTAAATTGTCTTTTTCCTGTAAAGAGCCAGCCAAAACCTACAAACACATTCATTTTTCCACCCTGGTGTTATATCTGCTTACTATCCATACAGTGAGAGATTGGATTTTCCTTCCGTACGAATTATTGCAAAAAAATCTGTTGAAAAGGAAAGTTAGAAGGACAAAAATAATTTGAGAGATTAAATCCATATGTGTACACATATGGAAGGAAGATGCCTACGTTCACCTTCTGAAACTAGATTTATGTTGGACTCACAACTTTTGTGGGAACCCAGGAAGAGCTACATATGCAAGATACCAGACATGAAATGCAGTGCTGCTCTTGGAGCCCTTTGGTCTGAGTAAATGGGCCGTGTGTTACCATCACAAAGAGCTGGAGGGACATCTAGTGGGCTTGTTTACAGTAGGAAGGCCTTTGTGCTATCACTACACTGCACTGCTCCACATCTGAGGTGTTAACGTTGGTCTTTCCACTAAATGAGCATATGAAATGCCAGAACAGCACTAAAATCCATGCCATGCAAAACAGGCAGCCAGCTATAAAACATACTGTCATCAACCCCAGATCTGTCACCCAATTCTCAGATCCAAACCGAGATACAATTTAAAGCCAATCTACAGCTTACTGACACTATTAGATCAGAACTACATGTTTAAAATACAGACCTGAGGCACTTTAACCATAAATATGCATAGCACGCATTGTGCCAGCCTTCCAAAAGGTGTTTATGGCTTAACACCTACGAAAATTCCTTTACAGGCTGCAGGCAAGGGGTAATTCTATTTTAAATATCTTCTTTCAGAGTAAGAGAGAACTATCCTCCAACATTACCCTAATCCTATTGGCTTCAAGAGGAGTAATGCATTTTGGAAAGCAGGATGAGACATTCAACAACATGTATTTTATAGAAACTTTATTCTTATCCAGGCTATGAATATTTACTTCCTCTGGCCTTGCTCAATAATATAGCTGAACATTTCCAAGCTTCTTAGGAATGGAGTTACAAGTGTACTTACGCATGCAGGGAAGTGGACAGAGCAGAGCTGGGGAATGCTCTGATTCTGGGGAGTAATCCTACTAATTTCAAGTACTTTTGAAAAATCCAAGAGATACTCTATTTGAGAGTCTAAACATTTTTGGGGCCTGGGTCAAACAAATATGTTTCAAAATAATTCATCAGCTTAACATCTGCATCTTTAAGGATATCTTTAGGTAATCTGGTAATTCCCACAAATTTTTAATTTGAGCCTCTTGACCTGTAACTACGTTCAACTTTGTTCCAGGCAGGCATGCGCAATTTTTGGTTTAACTGAACTCTTCAAGAATTCTAGTTTAAGAAGTAACTGAGAGTTGGGGAAAAGCCATTTCTCTTCCCTCCACCCGAGTGAAAAGCTGTCTCAACTTTTCTCTATTTTTCCCTCTATAGTTCTCTATAGTTGAAACTATAGAAACAGAAAGGTCTCCAAACAGTGAATTTCACTAACATTTTCAGCTTTTCAAACTTAAAAGTTATTTCATTCTATGCTCTGTTTTGATTAATGTGAAATGGGCCAATATCGAACTAGGGCAATTAAAAAAAATCAATGTGGAAACCAGGTTTGTTGAAGAAGCTAATAGCTGAAAGGAAAAGGCCAACTTCTCTCAGATATAAACTTCTTAATTTACCGAGCCTTCCCAATCTGCAGAGCGATACCGAATCCACAGCTCTTGAAAAGCATGGAAGTCTCAGAACAATGGAAACAAAGAGTTGTAATAAAACAGGTAGAGGGAAAGAAGAAAGCTTTATTTAAAATTTCTTGTGTCTGTCTCATGATTTTTTGGGATCTTAGCAGATGGCTCTTCAGTCCCTGACAATGAAGGGCCAACAGGTACAACTGCCTGCAAACCAAGCTATCATCCACTTGAGTTCTCAGATGTGTTCTCTGTTTCCATCGCAGGTTTTGTCCAGGCAGCCTGTGAGGGCTTCTGGAATCTGAGTCAAGCTCGTGGTCATTTAGCTGCGACTCAACAGCTTAAATATAGCCATCCTGACACAAGTGGGATTCAGTAGATCTTACTTTGTTAAGGCACTTCACGCCAATCTGCGTGCCTCAGATCGCTGTGAGTGGCTTGCTCGATATCCACACCTATATTTCAGTCTGGAAGACGAGATAGAAACACAGCAAACCTACACTGAATAATAAAACGCTCTAAAAGTGCCCGCTTAATCTACAGTCCCTGGTGGGTATCCTTCCTTTCTCCGGTTCTCATGGGTTTAGCTCTGGTGTCTCTGAGGTGTTCATGATGCTGCCTGGAAGAGGGAGGGCTGCTTGCATCCAGTGATCAAAGATATTACTCCTGTCCTAGTCTGAGCATAAAATTCACACCATATAAGCTAACTTCCAGCTGGCTGTCCCAACTCTGTCCTGGAGCTAGGAGACCCAAAATGCTGTGATCAAAGGGCTTGGGACAGACTGACCAGACTCAGATCCATTCCTAAAGGGACAGTCTGTGCTGTCATAGGAGCACATGCCACAAGAAAGATCAGAAGGTCTTTATCTGAATAACAGTAATTTTTCATCACATCCGTGAAAATACCATGAAAAATGCTACTTTCAGAAAACAATTATTTTCTCAAACATCTGCACTTTACACTCCGCCCTGTGGCCTGGAGTTCCTGGTGTTGGCTTTGTAAAAAAATCATCAGGATTTCTCTCAGATGTTTCTGACCTTGCAAGGGGAATTTTCTCCTTTTCTAGACTCATATATTTTGGCTACAAAGTGGTAAGTGAATACAATCAATGTGACAGAAGACAGACACGCAAACAGGAAAATTGCACTGGGAAATTTGACCACACTGTTGGTTGTTTCATACAGAATAAATATTTGGTACCACAACACTGATGTGCTATAGGAGTACAAATACTGAATACATCATACACAAATAGAAGCAATCTAATCTTCAAGTAATTGTGAATTCATATGTCAAAGAAGATACTCTCCTTCAAGGAAGTATCCTGTCCTTATGAAAAATGCTCTTTTCAGGTTATTTTGCCATACATTAATGACATGCACATTTGTAATCCAGGCACATGTGTCTACACATCCTAATGCACCTGATGCCCTTTACATCCCTTGATAGATTCCACTCCAGGTGGGCTTTCACTTTCCTAATTGAACCTCTGAGCCCTCAGTGTCCTGTTCCTTGAAGGTTTGGAGGAATGACCTGACCTTCCTTCTACCTCTTCTATGTTGCTTTATTACACAGTCAGGAGACCTCACCTCCTTCTTATTCCTGTCTGTAGCAGGCACCCGCCACAACGCCCATGTTGGTGGCCCACTAACCCTAGCTCACACGCTGTCAGCTGGCTCCTTGTGCATCCCTAGGCAAAGGTCATCTACAGACTATAACCTTGGTACAGGAAGAAAGCAAAATCTTCAGAAGATTGGCTTTCTGAGACACAAATCTACACAACCCATAAAAGAAACATATGGTTCCTGTTGCACCAACACAGCAACTTCTACTGCCATGTTGCCTAATATGGGCCAACATTTTAGAGACTACCAGAGTGCAGCAAGTATGGGTTCATAAGTGAACAGTATTCATCCACAGCAAACTCCGAGATGCAAATACTGATTATTGAGCAAAACACTTGCTTCATTGACCTTTCGACTAAATTCTCTTGTAGGTTCCTCAATATGCTTGAATCCAAATAGGAAAGAAAAGGTTCTGAAACAGGCACATAACACTGAAAACAATCTCATAAACCAAAAAAAAGAGAGAGAAAAAAAAAAATTGTCAGATTTCCATCCCTATTACTGTTCACATTCTTCCCCAAATGGACTAATAATGCCTGTCATGAACAGAGACAAAATATCTGACAATCTTTCTTTCCCCTGTGCTAGTGCTAGATTTGTTCCTGTCTCACAGTGTTTTCACGGATAGACATAAGAATGGTCAGTAACACCAGCATTTGGGCAATGTATTTTCTAGTTAGATCACATAAAGGTCGGCATCTGCTGAAAGCTAGACAGGATCAAAAGTCAGCTCTGTGCATTTACTAGCTATGAAGTACTTAGGGGAAAGATATGAAGGGGATTAATAGTGACTCAAAACCTGAAGCTGAGGTTTTCCTTGGATAAGGATCTTGCAATGTGCAGTTTAACATAGAGAGGCTGATTGTTATGTCCCAGTTAATTTTAGGGAACATCCATTCGGATATTTGGACTGCAGGAGCAAATTGCTGCACTCTGTGTCACTAGATACTCTAAATCCAAGTCCAGACCTAAAGTTTAAAAGTTAATTTTCATTTCCGTGGCATTCATAATACATAGTTAAACCGAATTTCTACAAGGCTGTGGTGAACAAGCCCACACAAACTATTCAAATGGTGAAGGTGGCTTATACCAGCCTGAAGATGACAAATAAACCTACTGCTAATCTCATTGCTGAAAAAGGCAGCTAGCCAGAACACCAGGTTATTCCCAACAGATTTATAGGCCAGCAAAAGAGTCCCCATCTCAGGCTTCCAACCCTTTTGACCGAGTAATAATAGAAGTATTATGTCTACCAGTGCCCTTCCCATTCTTACTCATATTTTCACCCAACTCAATTCAACAGCAAAGGGAAAAAAGGAAAACAAACCACCAATCTTCTTACCTGTTTCAGCCTTTAGGATCCAGAGAGCAAGGGAGTCTTCTCCTCTCCCACTGCCTTTTTCTTCTTCACATTTCTTTTAAATAGAGGACGTCTCTCGCTTTAAAAACACTTTTCCAGGAATGACAGGATGACAATGGCTGAGGTTCGCAGGGACCCCTGGAGATCATCTAGTCCAATCTCCCTGCTCAGTCAGCTAGGGTAGGTTCCTGCGGATCATCTCCATATGGGTTTTGAATATCTGCAAGGGCAGGGACTCCACAGCCACTGTGGGCAATGTGTGCCTGTCTTTGACCACCCTCACAGTAAAAAAGCTTTCCTTATGTTGGAATGGGAATTCCCATACTTCAGTTTGTGCCAATTCCCTCTTGTTCTTTCACTGGATACCACCTACAGAGTCTGGCTCTGTCTTCCTCGCTGTCCCACATCAGATATTTGCACACATTGACAATATCCTCCTGAACTTCCTCTTCTGCAGTCCAAACAATCCCATTTCTCTCATCTTCTCCTTGTACATCAGGATTGTCTCTAATCCCTTAATCATCAGGGTGGTTCGTTGCAGGACGCACTCCAGTATGTCCATGTCCTTCTCGCCCTGGGGAGCCCAGGCCTGGACTGAGCACTCCAGCTGTGGTCTCAACAGGGCTGAGCTGGGGGTGGACGATCACCTCCCTCATCCTGCTGCTGCCACTGCCTAAGGCAGCCCAGGATGGTGCTGGCCATCTCTGCGCAAGGGCGTGTTTCTGCCTAACGATTTTTGGGTCCATTTTGGCAGCGTTGCCATCCAGCTGGTCAGCCCCAGGCTGTGCAGGTACAGGGGGACATGGCTGCCCCACGTGCCTGCCTAGTATTGTCCCAGTGCCTGCCTAGGGCCTCACAAAGGCTTTCACGTTGCTCTCCCTTCTCACCAGTAAGACAAACCAATGTAGTTCGTAATCGTTCCAAGCCCAGCATGGAAACTTCTACTTTCTTAGGAGCCAGGCCCTGCCCTGACAGGCGCCACAGGCAGGTATCACCACTCGGGGCCTAGCAGCCCACGGGAGCTACCAGCCCGTGCTGCACCATAAAGACACACACCGTGTCCGAACATGGAGGAAAGCTGCCGTATCGCCATGACACGACTCCACTTTAAATAATCGATCAAAACCACAATACTCTGCCGGGTGCCGTGAGACTTCGGCGTACTTGCTGTTCACTCCCAATGGCAGATCTGCAAGGGACGCTGTACGCGCAGCAACCCACCTGTGCTGAACGTCGTTCAGCACACCTCGCTCAGGCCTCATCCACCAGGGCAGGGGGAGCCCAGGGAGGGCAACTGCCAGCAGCGGGCCTAAGATCGACCACCCCTCACGCGGGCGTGCGGCAGGCGTGCGGCGGGCGTGCAGCGGCCTTTCCGCGGCCCTTCCGTGGGACCGCTGCCCACACGGCCGACCAAACCAGATTTTGCTTCGGTGATGACCCGGTGCCTTTGTGCACCCCCACCCCCCCGCCACCGCCCCGCTCCCTCAGCACCGCCCGGCAGCAGGACGGCCCGCCGCGAGGCGCCGTTCCGCCGCCAGGGGGCGCCCAAGGGCCGCGGCGCGGGAAGCCGCGCGCTGTGGCCGGGCTCAGCCGCTGTGGCCGGGCTCAGCCGCTGTGGCAGCACGGTCCGCGGGTGTCCCGAAAGGGCCGGTTTCGAACGGGTTTGCCCTCCATAACGGGATTGATGGCACCGGGGAAAAGGGTTCATGTAGCTGCACTAAGCTGCGGTGACAGCCAGATCCTGTTCTCCCAGAAAGCGGCAGTGGAATTGGGGAGGAGGGAAGGCCTCCTGGCGGTACCCAGGATTTGTTTGTTTTCCTGGGCAAGAGCCCTGGAAATCCCAGAAATGCCATTTCAGACTGTTGCCAAATGATACTGAGCAAATCAAAATGCGGTAATGCCTTGCAACAGTAGAGGGTTGTCTCCGGGACAAAACTCTGCAAGAGCTTGTGCGTTTCACTACACAGGATTTCTGTGGTTTGAAAAACAGGGGGGTGGGTTTGGTGGAGCAGCTGGTTTGTGATGGGCCACATGTCCACCTAAGAGACAATCTCCAGGAGCGGCCTGTGCGGTGAAATTTCACTGTTTGTCATTTACAGAAGGGTGGGGGTTTATTCCTGGATGTCAAAGCAAGAAGTGACTATCAGTTTCGTGTCATTTGTACACAAAGCAACATACGGAAGGGTTGAGCGCCTCATTTTAGGTCATAAACTAAGTCACGGGCAAAACACAGCCCAGAATTCAGATTCTTTGCATTCCAGTCCACCTCCCTATCCAACACAAAACTCTAGTACCAAACAGCCTTCCACAGGTTGATGCTTTCCATTGTACTACTCTTGCACCGCTATAATTTCACCGCAGATAGTGACCCAGAAAACGTGTCTTGTAGAGGCAGAATAGAACCATTATCAGCTTGGGATACTAAATCTCTTTTGAAATGTCAACAATTTT
Source organism: Rhynochetos jubatus (assembly GCA_027574665.1). Classification (NCBI taxonomy): domain Eukaryota; kingdom Metazoa; phylum Chordata; class Aves; order Eurypygiformes; family Rhynochetidae; genus Rhynochetos; species Rhynochetos jubatus. The sequence continues at coordinate 21,062,919 of CM050652.1, forward strand.
ATTTCCACAAATAAAGACAGTACCGTGGTTCCATTAAAGCCAATTCCTGCCATTTGAGAGGCAGCAGGAATTCATTCTCTGTGTGAAGCACTAAGAGCATTAGAACATTTAGTTCAGTACTGCTGGGACTAGATCCTTTTCTCACTGCAGAGATCAAACCGCCTCTGAAGCCAGGGTTAGATTTAAACAGAATGGCTAAAGAGATGTGGTCTCTGAAGAAGGTGTTCTTCCTGCTGTATCTACCTCTCCATGAAGCCCTAACCTATCTCTATTCAAGCAGAAGACCTTTTTTTTTTTTTCCTGGGTCAGTTTTTTGCCAAGTCAGGGAGTTAAATCAGCTCAGGGTCTGATGAGTGCAAATTGGCGCAAGATGAATACGGAAACCAGGCAACTAAGAGCAAGGGGAGACAAATGTAAGATGAAGGACCTCACTCCTCCAGCTGTCATGACTGGCTCAAGCCATCTTAAGCCAACAACTTCACCACCAGTAGCTGAAAAACTGTATACACCAGTTAGATTATCTTTGGAGCTTGTCACATCTGGACTCCTTTCCTTCTGTAGGTTACTTAAGTTTAAAAGTATATATGATGTTGCCAAAAAAAAAAAAATAGAGAAAATAGAGCTTTTAGCCCCTTTCATGGGGGCTTTTCTCAACAAGTTCTATTAAAGACAAAGTTCATACACAAATAAAACCTCTTTGTGTCCCAATTGCATGAAATTCTGACTTTAAGCACACATTCTCCCCCCTAATTTAACAGCAAAATAGTGTTGCCTGAACCATCTTCTCAAAAAAATGGAAGCACTCACTGCTCCTGGATGAAGTAGGCCCGTGTTGCAATGTAACTTCCTATTTTTGCTTTTTTCCCAGTTCCTCAGAATCATACTCGCACAAGGGCAGCATGTACCATTCTTGCTTTTGACTTTACTGTTTTCTTAAACATTCTTGAGAAATCCTTTGGCTTTCTACCAAGATTTTCCCATGCCCCACTGGAGGACAGTAATACACTTGGCACTGCCGTGGATTCTCAGCGTGGTGACCATGACCTCCAGAAGAGCAACAGTCTTGCCCAGTGCCATGTTCGCCACACACACTGACATCTGCTTGGGTGAGATTTCCATTTTCTTCAATGGCACTGTCAAGCAGGTACCAGAAGGAGGAAGACTCTCTGCTTCCACACTGCTGTGTGACTGCGCATGGGACAATCATCATCAAGACACTGGCTGTTCCTCAAGTTCTGACATATACTTAAAAAGGCGATATCAACGAGTCAGAGCAGATCTGCAGAAACAGTGGGAGTATCAGCAGTGCAGGCTGAAGAGTAAAGGCAACAAGTTCAGGCACATGTCAGCCTAGATGAGCAGCAGATGATACCAACAGAGAGGAAAGTGCAGGTCCCTGCCCTTCAGCTGCTGCAGGAGCATGTCCATGGTTTATGGACGATTCACAGGAACACTGTCTTCCCATTCACAGGTGCAATTTGTGCACTTCTGCCTGTAACAGCTAGATCTCATCGACATGACCTGAACCTGTCTTCACCTAGTTATTATCCTATTAAAATAATTATACCACTGTCTTGAGCAACGAGAATTTCTGTCCTGTACCTTCATACACATTAGGATTCCCTGCTTGCTAGAGTGGATGCAATAAGCATTTATTTCATTAGGGTCATGTCTTGGTTTTATTAAACATCCTTTGTATTGCAGTTATAATTTCCATGTTCTTGGCAGCATGGGTTTTGATGCGTAAATTTTTCAGGCGGGTTCTTGGAATAAACAACACAGCCTTCTCAAATAGCCAAAAATATCTGTTCTGAGCAGAGTTTTGGAATACGTGTGAGAGGCTGGGAGAAGTGGGGGAGGCAGCTCAGACTGGCCTCTGGTCAGGGATTCCCAAACCATATGAGCAACTTGTGATGCACAAGACATTTCAAGATGTTCCCTATGCGGGAAGGTACAGAGAGAAACTGTTGCTGCTGCCGCAACGCAAAAGAGGAACTCCCAAGTTTAAATCCTTTGTGGGTTGATTATGAAGTCAGCCAGGTAATTTCTAGTCATGTAAAACTGTGAACTCCAACAGAGGGTTCCCATACCACTAAAATTCCTGTACATGAGCTAAGACAGCCACAGTTTAAATTCATTCCCTGTTCCTGGGAACCCAGAAAAGAGACCACATTATTTCTGTATTGGACAGACAACACAGCAATGTTACAAAACCTTCACCGTGGAAAAATTACTACACCTGTAGCTGTGCTGGGTGACACGACACCTGAATGGAAGTCATCTTTTGTCATCTGCAGTTGAAAAAGTTGGGTTGGGTAGCTGGTTCATACATCAAACATACTGTTTTGCTCTTGTTGCATTATTTTCTTTCATACTCTTGTCGTATAAAATATTAATAATTTGCTGAAGTGACTTGACCTCCGTTCAGGTGTCGTGTCACCCAGCACAGCTACAGCTGAGGATGGCTTTCCCTATCCACTGGCAACTGGCTTAGGGAAAAAGAATTTCAGGCACTCCTCCAAGAAAATCCAGACCTTCATTTTCAGCCATGACCTGAAAAATAAGCCTCAGGAGCAGAGGTCACAGTCTTACAGATCAATGAGCACATAAACTGATGGCTGTTGTGGATGTCTAAGGTGAGCCACTACATCCCGCTTCCACCTTCACAGGGGAAAAACTTGGATGTAGCCTGGGCTAGTATATTCTGGGGGTGGTAGTTTGCCTTTGGAGATACTCATGACATGTATTTTGTTTCTCTCCCCTCGTGTTCCCCTTGTTTACAACCATTTGTACAGTGCATTGCTTATGACTGAAGACAAAACTTTTCTTCAAAGCCTAGAGAGCTTGGTTTAATTTCCTCAATTTCATTTAATTTCCCCACAGATCTGCATGGAAGTGCAAAACAGTGTGTGCCTGTGCTTATTTACTAGGGATCCCCAGGGGCTGAGCTTGGCCAAGAGACTCAATTGTGCCTTCCTTTCTGCCAGTCAATCCCTGGGAGAGAAGTTGATCCCAGAGCTACCATCACCCTGGGCTACGAGACAGCAATGAGATTATGAAAGGAGAGCACTTTCAGAAGTGAGAAGTCGTTTGAGCTGTGAGTGTGTGGAACTGTGTAAGAGCTCTTGGTATACGCATGTTGCTTGTACCTGGCCTTGCAGTCTCTTTGCTGTGTATATTGGGGAGACAGCAGTGTGAATATTTATATATCTATACCTGACATATAGATACGTCGTGGTCATGCATTTTGTTGTGGTTCACACTTCACAATGGGAGCACAAAGCATAGCCTCTGCCTACAACATAGCAGAGCCCTTTGAGGGATTCTCTGCTGTGGGCAACACCAAACTCATAATAAGCAGAATTGAAGGACAACAGTGATTACAGGAGTGCTTTGACAGCTATTAAATCCAGAGGCTACTGTGAATTAATGTGTCATCAGAGATTTAGGTTTGCTCTTTCAAATGTCTTTTTTCCACTGACACTGCTGCGACACCTCTGATGCTCTGCTTCACTGCATATGAAAAAAAACCCCTGTAAGTAGCATAACATCAGCAGAAATTGGTCCATTAAAAATGCTAAAAATACTCTTACATTCACAACTAAAGTCCATCTTGTAAGAGCTCTTTCTGCAACCTACCATGCTCCTGGAGAGTTCCTAAATGGTTAGAGATTGGCACGTCCTCCACCTCCATTATGGCCATAGCAACACCTAAGGACACAGCCAAAATATATGATCCAAAAGGCAAAGGATAGGATACCGTCTGGCACCCAGATTTTAGGCCACTGTTTCTATATGGGATTTGTGAGCTCTAGGGAAGAACATAATTTAACTTGTTTCGGTTAGCAAAGATGCTCAAATCACCTTCAGCATAGTGGATTTTTACAAAAGACTTATTCCAGGTAGAAATAATGTAGTCAGGATCTGCTAACATTGCACAATTAAATTTACGAATAGGCTACTTCAGTGTTCCTTAACATCTCCAGACAGTACTTTGGGGTGGAAAGTTGCCATATATCACACAGTGTTAGATAGTCTCTTTCAGACAGGAAAGCTCATCATAAAGCCTGGTAATTCCACCTACCAAGGTTTTGCTGATGACAGCTAAGGTAGCAAAGATTAGTAAAGAACAGATTTTCACTTGTCCCAACAACCATCTAGCTTTAGGCTTAGAGGTGATGGGATGCTTTTCATCCCACCTCCATTGCATGACAACAGAACTGGGTACTGAATAATTGGGTTGGGTTGCGTCACATCACAGGATTACCCTCTATTTTGCCCAGAGAAGCTGTGGATGCCCCATCTCTGGAAGTGTTCAAGGCCAGGCTGGATGAGGCTTTGAGCAACCTGGTCTAGTGGAGGGTGTCCCTGCCCATGGCAGGGGGGTTGGAACTAGATGATCTTTAAGGTCCCTTTCAACCCAAACCATTCTGTGATTCTATGATTTTCAGAAAGATTTGTAGCAATCAGAAGGAGTTGAGAGCAAGCCTACAGCAATTCCTGCATTGTCCAGGAGACACCAGGAAGGCATTCCTAACTCTGAGCTCTTCAGAAATTGAAACATTTACATTTCTTTTTGGTTAGTCCTGTAAACAAGTCAAACCTGCAGTAAGTACAAAAAAAATCCTTATTGGTCAGAATCTATGACTGTTCACTCGTGGTGTTTAAAGATGTGCCTGATTAAGTTACCCACCAGACTGTTCTAATAACTGCAGCACAGAGTGATGTGATGCCAGATGTGTGAGTTCAAAAAGCTTGATTACCTCCTGGCATTCAGAAAAGCTCTTCCTGCCTCTCATTTCTCCGTCGTTGTCTATCATTACTTATACTGGTTATCCTGAGATATGCTACAGAGATCATTCACGGGCTGTCTGGGCTGCTTCAGACTCCAGTGCTGGGGGACTTTGCAGAGAATATCTGTCTCTCGGGAACGATGGGCAGTAAAATACCTGATGGAAATTTATACCAGTGTGTTGAAATACAAAATGCAAGTTAAATATGTTTTGTGCCTGCCTCTGGATCCTTTTCTGCCTCTCCCTGAAGTAAATACTGGCAAAGGACTTCACCCCAAACGGCCTGTTTCTACTCATTAAAATTACTTAGAATTAGATCATTAGCTCAGTCTGTGTGGTTAAGAAACTAAACCTTGTTCACTTTCCAAACAGTGCCTATTTCTTTCCAGGGACTATAGTAAGGGAGCAGACAACCAGCTCAGTGGTAGATGTCTACACCTGATCAGATTAATCCCATCGTCAGCCAAATTGTTGCCCCGGCTACTAGATTAGAGGCTTCTCAATCCCTACATTTTTCATTGCGAATACATGTTTTCCTTTGATCATTCTGCAGAGCCATATTGCTTCATTATGCTGGGTGCGTGATGGGAGGTGAAGACCTGAAAATGAATCATTTGGGCTCACTTCAGTAAACCAAAGTGGATTCTTTTGATTGTGGAGTATGATAACATCTCATTTGGATTTTAAAAACAGCAGAAAAACTTCTAGATTTTTAATTAAACTTTTGTGGGAACATCTGTTCTGTGAATAACCACTTGCTCACGGTTTTTCTTCATGTGTAACAAAAACAAATGTTGAAACGTTGGAATTTTGCTTGGGACTGAAACTGGGTTCTGTTTAACTGCACTGAAAACATACCGAGTTCAGCCAATTAGGTCACAAAGTTACAAAAGGACATTACATTTAAACATTTCATAGTGTTTTCCTTTCACATTTACTGTAGCAAACATAATGCTGACCGCCCTGAAATACCGGCCGCATCCATACTAGTAAGCTGAACAGCCGGGGTATGTTTTCCGACCATGCAAACGAATGGGACAGCCTGGCTTGCTTGCGTGAGCATAGCTACACCCTTTCCACAGCATGGTCTTCCCCATGCCATGCACCGCAACCATGTATTGCCTCATACATACTGCCTCCTGGGAGAAGAGCCTGGCCCCGGACTGTGCCTGGGCTTTGTCCTCGCTCAAGCAGACAGGAGAGCCCAAACCAGAGCCATGGAGTGAAACTACAGCTAAGCAGAGTGAATGATCAAAGCCTCTTTCCTTTGCCCTTGTGCATTTAGCAGCAGTAGCACCTTCAGGTTCCAGTAAAACGTGTAACAAGGGTCCACCGTCGCCTTTGGGAACGCCCCGTGGCCTGGAGGACTGTAGCTCTCAGGTTCTCTAAAGCCAAAACTTTCCAATGCCAGAATTTCAATTTTAGAACAACTGGACTTGATGGGAATGTACAATTTCTGCACAAAGGATAACAAAAACCTTTGCTGTTCCAAAGTGGAGCGTTTTAACAGACGGGTTTTGACCAGGCTTTGAAGCAACGCTCTGTTGCATGGTAACAGTCAAAGTGTCACTATGATCTATTTTGCAGAGATATGATTTTATTACAGTGGTGCCAAATGAAGAGTCACCTATAATAAAAGATTCATAAATGTCTATTTTCAAAAGGCCTTATCTGAACCATAAAATTTATCTTCAGGCATGTGCTATAAAATAAGGCTGTTGCACTCAAGCATGATTTTATATTTTTGGCAGCAGCACAGACAGTATGTTTAAATTTGAGTTGGTTTGCCCTGATTCAGTCTTTTTTTGGTAACTTAAAGGATGTCACAAATTATATCACATTTTTATAGTGCTAGATTTTTTTAATAGGTTTCATAAGAACTCAAAAGAAGGCTGGTTTTATGCCCGTAATTTTTATGGAGCAATAAAACTGTGAGATGGACTGGTGTTTCACAGCTGAATTCCAGCTCTGTACAAGCGTGTTACTTTCATTGTCTCTGTAGAAACACTAATTACTATAACCAAGGCTCTGTAGAAAATCTTGCCGATACAGGTTTGTAATCTACTAGGAAGAACCCTGAGAAATCACCCGGTTTTTAATAGACTTTTATGTTCCAAGCTTAGCCTGACTGACTGGTGACTCCTCACAGGGGACCATGGTTCAGAGCAATAGCAATAAACAGTGTAATAAATGTGAAATCATTTCAGATCTGTGTGATAGCATCTTCTGTCAATTAAATGAAGAAGAGGTTTTCTTTTTTTTCACACACAGCAGGACCTAGCCTGGGCTGGGAGGTGGTGGGGCAGCGACTCTGCCTGCCAGGCCAGGCAGACGCAGACATTCACCTCCAGCAGCAAGCCCCTGTTTCCTCAGACTGCTTCAATACCCAACAGCTGCACCTGCAGCCTCCCTCCAACATCCCCAGCGCACCAGTGCATCGTCCTCTCTTATGCATCACCCAAAACGCCTGTTAATCCTGGGCCCTCCTACTGCCAGCTCCACTCAGCACCGCAGACGCTGCCTCCCACCCATCACTGACTGTCTCCATGCCTAGTCCCACGCGTAATCCCTCGTCGTAAAACCCTTACCTGCTGCCAGAGCTGTCGCGCTCGTCAACAAAGCCGTACGACGGCAGGCTACAGAGCCACAGGGCTGTAGAGCCAACGAGGACCTGTGCAGCCAGGCCACCCCAGGACACCCACTGGCCGTGCGTTGACCGCTGTTGCTACACTCCATGTGTTTTGACCTCGAGGCCTCCTATTTGGTCAGTGTGGCACGGCGAAGAGGGCGACCTCCAGAAATACACCAAAAGAAGTTTCAAGAGGTGCACTGACTTGACGGTGTAACTGAAAACAAGCTCGGGAAAGCTCATGATAGGAATTAGGTATTATGAAGAAGGGATTTTGGAAAATATTGTAAGGTAAAAGGAGGAGTCACCCAAATGAGCCCATAGGTTAGATCATCCCTGCACTACTGAAAAGGAATTGAACCTAGGCATTTTTAAAAACCTAAGAAGAAAGGAAAGTGACTGACTAGGATGTAGCTCTGCTGGCATGGGAACAACTATCTGCTGCATGAAACCAAACATGAGAGGCATAAGGCTAAACGCAGGCTGTCATATTTGTTCATTATACGGTATAGGTAGCAAGCATGCTGTCAAATACCTTGTCTTCACCTCTTCCTCATCCCCGTAGTCCCCATACATGCAAACATTTTGCCAATCCCACAAGACTGTGTCTCTGTAATTCAGTTCACGGTGGAGCAGGGACCCACCTGCAGCCAATGGAGGACCCCACACCAGAGCAGGGGGATGCCCAAAGGAGGCTGTGACCCCACAGGCTCCTGGCAAGACCTGTGGCCCCATGGAGACAGAAGCCCAGGCTGGAGCAGGATTGCTGGCAGGACTTGTGAACCCAGGGGAGACCAAGGCTAGAAAAATTTTCTTTTTTTTTAAATAAAGCCAGGGCTTCATTATGTTTTTTTAAAAGACAGTTGTTTGGTCTTGACAGAAGTAAAAAATTGATCATCTTTCCTTTTACTCCATGGAAGGGGAGTAAAAGTAAACAAAGTGGAGATACGCTCCTGAGTGAGCAGCAGGAAGAATTTCTGTAAATAGCCTTGTCATTTGGTGATACGCCAGATGAAGGAGGCAGCTCCTTACTGGAATTAGCTGCAGGAAGAGAAACAAATACAGAGCATGGATATAACTTACCAAACAGCTGGCTGCCTGAGGCTATACTTAAAAAACCTTTGGACAGCACATGGCGGGTGTTGCCAGGAGGGCATGTCCTCCGCAGTGACAGAGCAGTGATACCCACACTGCAGTCCCTAAGCCTGTGCCTACCCCTGCTCTACAAACCCACATACACTTTGCAAATGCCTTTTCAGAGCATGTTTCCTCGATTCACGGGCACTTCTAGCTACACCACAACACCAGCGTGTTGGATTTAGCTCTTAAAGAGCCTGGTAAGTGATATGAAGACAGGCCCTGGCTGTCTTCAAGGCCAGGCTGGATGATGCTCTGAGCAACCTGGTCTAGTGGAGGGTGTCCCTGCCCACAGCAGGGGGCTTGGAATTAGATGATCTTTAAGGTCCCTTCCAACCCAAACCATTCGATGATTCTATGAATATGGCCTTATCCTCTATTTTTATTTCCCAGTCCCCAGGGGACTTTTCACTACAATCTCTATGCCGGTATAAGCAATGTTTCTTCTGTTGCTGAGCTGTGCCTGTTGCTACTTTAAAAAGAAGCTCACAAGACACTTGCTCGTTCCTATTTAACCCTGTATAACAAATTATATTAAGGGACACATTTTTTATGAAAAGACCTACTATAAATCTTTTTGGGTCAGAGGGGAGTCCTGACCAGAACAACTGATCGGAAAGTACACCCTAAATAAGTTTTTAGTTGGTTAAAAAAATCCTATTTTCCCTTTCATTATCACGTCTGAAATTCATGTATTAATTGTGATCAACTCTGTTATGATTGAAAAGCTGAAAAAAAATTGCAACCCTTTTCTGTTTAGCATAAATTTGTCACTGATGTTTCAAATAAGTCTAATCAGACTGATGTAGGCATAGGTAATTATTTTCCCAGAAACTCATTAGACAGTATATTAATCAAGGAATAACATTTTAATGCCTAGGACTGCATAATTACTTCAGCATACATGTGAAAGCTGAGAAGTTCACCCAAAAGAGGAAGTAGATTTTTCTTATCAACTCTGATTTGCTTACAGTTCTGTGACTTACTACATATCAGCAATAAATTCCTGTTAAGTATTTCCATAATTCAAATCAGTGTGTCATCGTTCAACAATCTGGCATGAGCTAGCCTGCAAAAGAGCAAACATCTACAGCAAATGGAGCATATCCCGCCTGTGATCAATCTCTTTCTCAACTTTCATACTTCATGCGCCTCATTAAAAGTGAAAATGCTGGTTCATTCCCTCAACACCCATGTGGAGAGGAGTGGTGATAAACCACCCATCTTGGAGCGCGTTCAGCATGGCTGTCCTCGGCAGCCCAGATCTCTGAGACCCCCGGAGCTCCATCTCCCGACTGCAGCTTAAGAGCAACGACTCCGTGTGTTACTGACCCACTGGCAAACCCCACATTTCCAGTTCAAAATCTCAGCTGTGTAAAACGCAAGTGGGTATCCATCGGCCCAGCCACTGCAATGCCTGCCACCTACCTCCTGCAGAAAGCAGCTTACAGGAAGGGGTAGTGCCCCCAGTGCACGGGCTAGGTGGTGCTACACTTAAAGCCTCCTTCTCCTCTTCCAGATGTTCCAAATATCCAGGGAATTGGGATTCTATATCCTTGACCTCCTCTGGAGGTTCCTTATCTTGCTCCCTTCATAGGACAATATTAAGAAAAATAAAATCAGTAGAGGTTTTTAATTTCATTTCATTAACCTTGCCGTCTGAGTAGCTGAGAACTGGAATAGCTAGGATGGCAAAAACACAGTGGCTTAGGCCTTCCCGCCTGACCTGTGCCCTCCTTAGGTGCAGTGATTTTTTTCCAGTCCTACAAACCAGTTACGCCCATCCAGATGAGCCGCAGCCTGAGCAGCGGCAGTCCCTCCAGGAGCACAGGAAGATGCCAGCCCGCAAAGGCCAGAGTCTGCTCAGTGTTATCTGTGCAAATTCCAAGGGGTTTTCTCGTCCAAAATAACCCATAACCAGGAGAGAAGAGGAAGTCACACTTCCTCACACACCCACGTGAGAGATGATTGACACTAATGGCATTTGCTTCTCCCTTTGTCACTCACTGTTGCTCGCTCCTTCTGTCAGGGGTTCCCCGCACTGACTGACTTGGCCTTATCATGACAGCCTTACCAGAAACTGTCGTTCCTGTTGTTGTTCTTCACAGGATTCATCACTCACTATTATTGCACCAGTTTTCAGAAGTGCTTGTCAAGTGGAAATTCCCAACTTTGAACAGACTTACACCAGTTACAGTCTATATTATAATTGCCTGGTTTCCTTATAGGCAGTTTCCTTATAGGAAATGGGGGCAGGATGTGCTTTTAGAATCAGGTGGTTCACTTTCCCTGAGTCGCCCTCCTCCGAAAATGAAAAGAAAAGAAGCTGTGTTGTAACTGGAAAGCGGCCAAGGATAAGCAGTTTTGTAATGGGTTGTGTGTCAGATCATAACCTTGGCTGTTGTCATTTCCGTGCCGAGGCTCAGCTCCCCGGCATAGCGTGCAGCCATTGCAGCCACGGAAGTAACATAATTACCTGGAGGCAGCAATAGGCTGTTCCCTGTGGTGGCACAGCCACTATCGCAAAGGCATTGGTTATACGATTTCTCTCTATGAAATCTTTGGCATAATTTTCTTGCTCATACTGTCTTGGGAAAGCACCTGTAATCACCCCAAAGCACTCTCTTCTGCATCCAGCTGAAGCTATAAATCAAATTTTGGAATGAGAATTTACGCTGAAATGGTTGTTATTGGTGGTGAAGCTCTGGTCAAAATCGGTCCATGAATTCAGGCTGAAGTCAACACAGTTCAAGGACTGGAACAATCTTCAGGGAGGCCTAGGAAAAAATAAATTAGGAAAGAGATAGTGAAAGAGATAAGAAAAGATGACTGATTTCAGCTTTTAGATTCCTGCCCGATAGTGAAGCAATTCTGAAAGAGAACTTTGAATAAATTAAAATTCACCTGAAAGCCAAACACTGATACTATGTCCCTCTTCCTACAATGACAAATTATGTCTTTCCACATAAACAGGTGCAGGATAGGAATGACTCAAGTAAAACAGATAACAAATTACTGAAGTAAAATAGGTAACTGATAAGAAGCTAACACAGAAACCACTTCTGAAGCAAGTTTCTCACCACAAGGAATGTATAGAGCAAAATAAACATTAGAATATCTCTGGCAAAATAAAGTAGGAAAAAGAGTGTGTCATCACAATGCAGTAAAACAATATTACATCTATGGGCTGTTTTTTTCCCCTCCATGGAAGTTAAGAGAAGAAAAGGCTAGAGAGGGTGCAGAGTTGGAAGCCAGTGTTTGGTCTGCATGGCTGGATCCAAGGACACTATGAACAGAACAAGAGATAATTCTTTGTGGAATACTGGAAGAATTATTAATACAAACTGGCTTTGAGCAACCTGGTCTAGTGGAGGGTGTCCCTGCCCATGGCAGGGGGTTGGAACTGGATGATCTTTAAGGTCCCTTCCAACCCAAACTATTCTATGATCCTCTGTAATAAGGAAAACCAAGGCAGTAAAGCCAAGTCACTTTCAAAGTCAGGATTCACAATCAAGCAATTCCCTCTCTTTAGAAATTACCTGGTAGTGTTTGGATGTGTGGTCCCTGAGGACCTGGCTCTGCAATTCATACCTCACCCATTGCCTCATAGGAGGGGAAAACGTGACAGCAGATATGCCCTTTGATTCAGAAGGTAGCACATCAGTCGTAGGTTGCACATTCCTCTCACACACATTCCTCCCTTTCATATATCATTTTAGCGTGCCTCTCCTGCGGCTCAGAGACACGTCAGTGCCGGGGTGTTGGTCATAACACCTTTGCACTCAAGTTCAGTCTCATCAGTCCGCAGAGGGAATTTTCAGCCTTGTTTTTTCTCCTCACTGTACCTCAAGCCACTACTTTGTATTTATTATTGTACAGGTGGAGGTGATTCCCTCTTCCCCCTCCTATTTTCCATCCGACCCTAAAGGTGCTTTGGTGCAATTCCCAAATTCTGGAGACAGGGTAGTACAGAAGGTCCGTACCAGAGCTGGGACACAGATGGCGTTAGCAATCAGCTGGCTTCACAGCTTACTGGATAAGCCAACTTCCAAACCGTCATACCGAAACCTTCAGTACTCCAGTGCACCAAGAGAGGGAAGCTTTCCATTTCTTCTCTGCGTCTCTTTTAAGAGGAAAGAGAGGCTGGCTTGCTGCTGAGAAATCCCACTGGGCCCTGAAAACACACAGAGCAATAGCGTCCAGAGAGTTTTCCAAATGGTCTGTCTTGAAAATCAGACGGACAGCTGCCAAGGAATGAAAAAACCAAACAAACTAACAAGCAAACAGGCAGATAAGTAAGTGTCCTGGCTATTGCACGGAGAAGTTAGCTCTGCAGTTTCAGGGGAACCACGCAATTGTGGAAGTACATTTCAACACAGGTTGAAATTCCCCCTAAGAGATTCTCAAATGCAGCAAGACTTGAGTCCAGGCCCAACAGGTAGTATCTTCTCTCCTTACCAGTCATTATGGCTTGAATGCTGTGTCCAGCTTTGCACAATTAATCACATGAACGCTAAACCTACGCAGCTGTTAAGAAACTCTTGATAAAAATCACAGCTGAGAAGATGAAGGAGAATGACTACTTGAAGGCAAACAGTACTTTGCATAAATTAAGAAATAAATATAGGGAGACATATTGGAGAACTCCGTGGCTAAACGCAAGCCAGTGCAATTCCATCGCACAGATTTCATTTTTGGCCCCAGCTGTGCTATTAGGCAATTTATCTGAAGACAATGGTGTCTTCTAGTGACAAAAAAACTGAGGATGAGAGACAGGGCATGGAAAAGGTATCTCGTAATTTAAGAAGAAATATTGATGTAATATTTTACTGCTGTAATATTTACTGTAGAGGGAGCACGTGTTGGGTTCTCAAGTGTTCAACACGCTCTTAAATTATCTAGGTACTGATATAAAACAAAAAGGGAACGTGTGCCTCTAGCTCCAGCCCCACAAGTTTCCCCCAGCGTGGACTTGATTTGGGGATCCTGTAAAGGAAGACCGCTTGTCTCATCACGTGATACAATGTGGCTGAAGGAGGAGCATTTTTGTCCCAGGACACAGTCCTGATGACTGTGAAAAAGTAGTTACCCTCACAGAGTATCAGGAGTGCATCCTGCCCTGACTGAGGCACCTGAAGGCAAGCCTTTAGGGGAACTACAAGGATGACCGCAAAAGCACGTAAGATCATAATGTCCTGATCCAGAGCCCATCAAAATCTTCCTAGTGAGGAAAAGCGTTTGATTTCCCACACTTCCATACCATATATATCATTTGTACTCTCTAAACAAAACCTATAATTACCCACATTTCAAAAGCTGTTCCGTATGTCTCATAGCCTATAAAATGCTTTGCTTTCTACTTACCTGGAAACGAATCACTGGACTTCACAGGAAAATTAAGAGCTTTTGTGCTTCTGGGAAATAGAACTCAGTAGGGTGCCTATATTGCCAAGCGAAAAATAGCACGAAGGACAAATCAAATCCATATTTGACTGAGACTGACTTCTAATTACTCCAGATTACTTACAGACCAGAGGTCTACTTTGCTTGTGCGGGACAAAGTCTGTTTTCTTCGGACATGACTAAGCGAGCAGCGAACGCTGTTGTTCCTGGCGGGCGCTGCGATTGTTGCTGTCGAGCAGTGGTTCACAGGGCAGATAATACTAAGAGAAAGTTTCTCGCCATGAAGTTCATTCTTTCTCTCCCTTTGTCTCACACTTCACACACATGCACACACACACCCTTCACAAAAATTCACCACCCTCAGATTAGACATGGGATGGGAATTGTGGTTGTGAACTATATTACAATGAACATTGTTTAAGTGACCCTCCCGCTTTGCTGGAGTTTCTCAGAATTCCATAAAATTGCCTATTACATTTAAAAGCAGTTTCTTTACAGACCTTAAGACACAGATAAGGGAATGCTGCTACTGTGTATGTTGTGTCTCACAAAAACCCATCTCTAGGAAAGATCTGGAGTAATGGTTCTTCATTTCTGTGAGCTGGAACCAAAATACTGGAGTATTTAATGGAGAAAGAGAATGAAACCTTCTGAGAATCTAACCCAAATTAGCCTGTAGTGTTTGTCTTATACCGGAAGCGCAGCTGGTGGCTTACCTTCTGCAAACACAGCCAGTACTTCTGTAATGTTGACAGAGCATTGCTAAGCAGGAGTACAGTAGGACATCCACTCAGGAAGCAGAGTCCTCTTTCATCTGGGGCAGTGACACAACAGCAGCAAATTTTTACAACGATTTCCCATGATGCCCGATATCTCTGCACCAAGCAGATAATGACAAGTGATAAACAGCCCTCACAAGTACATTTACATTATCTTTGTGATCTTTTCCACGGAGTAAATAGTCTGCAATATCAACTTGTGCAGACTAGGTTGTATGTCTGCAGTGCCAGGGCTCTTTCAAGAGCAGACTGGCTATATCCACACCCCCCGCAGGGAGGGAAAATACCCTGGAGCCTAAGCTGTGCCCATGCTTTGTCTCAGATGGGAAAAGTTGGTTTGCTTCAAATTAAAGCCCTGGAGTGAATTAATATGTATGTAATGTGGATGATCAGAATGCTGAAGTAAACTGGGACAATAAATTTTCACCCTTGGGACTAGAAAATATTACTTAGGCAAAGAAAATAAGAAAATCTCAGAGTTCTGAATTCCCCAAAGACCGAGGGTCATTTCACAGTGACTCTTTAGACCCGGTTTCCTGAAAGTTGGCCCTGCACCCCTTTTAAGTGCCTGATAAGACCTCTGTAGCAACTGGAACACATTTACCTCTGCATCCTGTTGGTGTTTGTCTCTCCAAAGCATTCCTTTAAGTTAGTTCCAGCTGGCTGTGATTGAAAAGGCTGTCTCCTCAGAGGAATTCCACCTCATGGGACACAAGTAAAAATAGTAGGACAAGAGAGAAAAACTCACTAATAATTTCATTCATGCAAGAACAATCCTCCAAAGCTGTTTCTGGACTAGAGAAAGGCAGAGCAACAAAGCGGTCTCTTTGAACTTCAAGAGCTCTACTCACAGAAGTCAGAAGATTGCTCGTCACTGAGGAACTAACACACGTTTCTGCTGTGAAGGTTCTTGGTTTGCCTGTGGCCTTTTTTGGACTCTGGGCATGCCACAAAGGCCTAAATCCCCTCCAAGGTAGCCAGTTTGAGAACTTGTGAGCTCATTTTCATGTGGAGGCCAGATGGAGCTGCAGTGGAGCAGCTCCCAGGAATGAAAATTAGCAAATAAAACTGTAAGGCAATACAATAAGATGGCATCTGGAGGTTTTGCAGCCACAGTTCAAGGACATAAAGTCAAGCAGAAGAAAAATGTTGGTTGGATTTGACTGCAGTTTTTACTGACAGACTGGGAAGCTCTGTAGCAGCACTTCTTCTTGGAAGTGGGGATGATGTCAGGTGAGCTGGCCAGCAACAACTAGCTATATTTGGTGAATATTCTCCTGGCAGTAGAAGCAGATGAAGTCCAATCACCTTGGAACTCACAAATAAATAAGATCTGTAAGACACCCTTAAAGAGCTAGAAATGTACCTCCAGAAAGAAAACTGAGGGTCACAAAACACTATAGAAGTCAGATGCCTGAAAACAGGCCAAAGGACTTGAGCCAGGCCGGGTATTTATGACAGTTTTCTGCTTATCATTAACTCACAGGAAGGATGCCTCAGCGTGAACCATAAAACACCCCCACAGTCTCTGAAGGAAGGGACCCCAACTGAGGTAGCTTATTTGGCTCAGCTCAGTCTCATACTGTAAGCCAAGAGAGAAAGAGAGAGTTTGGGAAACACAGCTCAAATAACACTACAGAACATACATCCAGAGAAAAGGCTGAAGTTTTGTTTATATAGCAAGGTGAGGACAGACACCAGATTCCAGCTCATGCGCTGGCTTGGCCAGAGCAAGTTATCCTCAGTCTGGAAACCACATTAGTGCTGTGGTCAAAATGATCTATCCTGCCTTTCAGTAAATCTTATTAGTTTAGGCATGTTCCCACCCAACTGCAGTTAAGTGACTTCCAGGGCTCAGCTACACAGCCATCAGAGCACAGACAGGAAAAGCTTGCACGTCTAGAAACACTCTCAGGCACTCAAGGTTGTAAGGTTCATCGGTGTGACCTGGGCAGGGCACAGGGTAGATAAAAGGTCACATCAATGGAACACGCAGAACATTTAAGGGTTATGATGATATTAGTATCTGCAAACGTACAGAGAACCATGTCTTACAGGGTGAGCTGGCTACAGCCCAGTTTGAAGGCACTCAGCCGGCAGGAATCTTGCAGATAAAAAATCAACAAGCACGAAGTACAGGCGTGGGAAGAGACACTGGAGTTGACAAAGAATGTGAAACGAGAGCAGAAGAGGAAGAGCCACCGGAGAGGAAGCTGACTGCCACAAAAGTCAAACTACAAGAGAGGAAGAGATTCATGACACTATTAAGTAACTAAAGAAAGTGAAAGTTCTGCTTCTAAAAATAAAGGGAAACTGTCAATAATGCAATAAATGAAAGAAACTTCTCTGTCAAGTGCCAGTACTTTTAAGGGGGGAAATGGTCATGAAAGGATTATTAAAGATATGTGGCTATTGCATAACTCAGTGTTTCTCTGCTCATTTGAATCACACCTTTGCTTTCTCTCCCCAGTGTTAGGACTGCTGTTATTGAAGAAGAACAAAAAATGACAGGCTGTTCCCACACCCCTTCTAACTCAGGCTCTGCACTTAGAAGTTGAGGTGTAAGATGCCTCGCTGAGGAGGTACTGGGTACAGTACAGTACAGGTACTGTACTGGGAGCTGTGAAATGTGTGAGAATAGTGGGTATTGGCTCAAAGGCAACAGGTTTCTTTTATTACATTGGCTACAGTATGAAAAAGTCCAGAACCTTACAGCACTCAAGTGGGGACAGCAACGTGAGACAGGATCCTATCCCCAGCTGATTTTGAAAACTGGACCTCTGGAAGTTAGATAGGAACTTACACAGCTTAGGAAGAGGACGGTTTAGGTTTCATTAGTTAGCGTGTACTTGATGGCAGGAAATGTATCTTACAAATTCCATCTGTTGAAAGATGCAGTCTACAGCAACAATCATCTGCTTTTCAGTAAACAAGCTGTCCTGTTTTTACTGTATCAGCAGTATAAATTAAGGAGTCATTTACTCCAGTGGAAGACAGAGAGTGGATGAGATCTATCTCGACATTGATAGTTCCTTGGAAATCGTAATTTCTACCGTTCTTCTGAATCCAATACAGGAATTGATCCCTTGCTCATTGAAATAAAGTTTTCAAAAGGTGGCAGTGCCACATAGAAGGGCCTTCCTTCAAAACGTGGGCTAGCGCCACTGACCGTGCCTTGGAGCAGTGGAAAACCAGAAGAGATGGGGTGTAATAGCTCCCACTGCTGCCGCCGGACTCGTTCCAGTACTGCACTAAACACAGCAGTGTGAAATGCCTGCACTAAAGGGTTTCCTGGAGAAGAGGAAGAAACTGTTTTCTTAATCCAGGAAAGATACGTCTGTGTAAAATAAAGAAACTTAGAGGATATGAAATACACGATAAAGTCACCATTTTTTAAGGCCAGCTTTTAAAAGGATCCGAGCAGCGTGAGTTTGCTTATTGGAACTTTTCACAGTACATTGAGGCAAACCCATTTTCTCCTGTTTGCTAAGCACAGGTGCAGTCAGGTTGCAGTGTTACGTTGCAGTGCAGCCAATCTGCTGTCTAAGGAACTAGCAGGAGCAGCCCTGTTTCCACTCCCCTACAGCTGGTGCCTCCCTTCTTCTGGGCCACATACGCTTGACTTTGTACTTCAGGGAGTGACATCAGCAGTCAGCTAAGCCTACGAAAGTCGTCACTATTTCTCTTTCCATTTAATTCTCTGAAGTGGTTTATCAGAAGTCCAGAAAAGAGATGGGTCAGGAACACAGCCTGTAGAGCACTGGACTAGATCTGCCGTGGCTGTTACTAAGGCTTAGTGAATACACAGCTACTCATTAAGACGTGGCAATTCAAGCCTCCCACTCAACTATAACTTGCTTCCAAGGAACGTATCCACTACTGGAAATAAAGCCGTCCAAAATACGGCAGCAGCATCAGTCTGGTTTCCCACACCAGACCCAATGCGAGTGTGGCAAGTGAAATAAATCCCTAAATAAGCGGAGGGAAACTACTTTTATTTATGTGTTAACCCTAAATGCTAGTTGCAGGCTTGTGCAAGGCACCAGACATAAAGTCTTTTGAAGAGGTTACTACAAAGCACCTACCAGTGCTTTTGCTATACCTCAATGGTATTCTGATATTTGCTAATATCTCAGAAGAACTGGGGGATTGATGCTCTGTGATAATAGCAAGAATGTACATATGAAATGAAAACCAAGTAAGTGTCGTTGTCTCAAAATAGGGTAATTGTACTGGGCCCACAAGAAGCAAGAAGGGAATTTCCTTCAACAAAAGAATGGAAGTTTTATAGAATTAGCCAATTCTATAGGCAAGCACACAGGGGATTTTTGCATGTGACTGTTATTACAGCAGGTTTACTTGTGCGTTGGTCAATATTGCAAAACTATTGCATAGTTTGGGTGAGATAAAGAAAACATTTCAGTGGTCAGCAGAGTGAAATGAATACTTTTAGAGTTGGGAAAGATTCTCATACCTTCTTCTTTCAGGACTGACCTACTATTGTTTAAAATGCCCTGTGAAAAATAGAAAAACCTTTATTTTTGCAGCTGTAATGTCGCAAAGACAGTAGTGTCTGGTAGCTCTGTAATGCAGGACTATTAACTTCTCTAGAAAAGGCACGACCTGAGTGGAACTCCTTCCAGTGCATTATATGTTTAGGGTGGTCCAGTCACTATCTGAGAGAGCAGGAAGAGCTGGTCTCCGGTGGAGCAGGAATGGTTAAATTGTCTAGGCTCCCTCTAAAACAAGTATCCAAGCAGAGTGAATTATGCTTGGGAAGTACCTGTCTCTCTGCAGTTGCCATCATGGGAGCCTAGACTACTACCTTTGAATGAACACTTTCAGACAACTAATTTAACTGACATATCTGCTATGTTCACCATTCAAGATTTCCTGTAAAACAGCACCAAAGTGATCAGGAACACGGCTTGTCACTTTCTCTTTGGTATTTCCATCACTGCACCCAACAAGAGAAGATGCACTGCAAGAGATTCAGTGTCTCTGCAGCTGAAACAGGATCTTATCAATGAAAGCATCCAGCTTCAGAACAGCTATCGTTGCTCCAGGACCTCATATGAGCTTGTCATTTTAAGTGGTGTTTTATCTTACCTAAACGTAGGTTTTCACACTTGTATAATTCTAAGTAATTTTCAGTCTGAGGACATATTCAGAAAGTTGATGTTAAGACTTCACTGCAATAAAAAGCACACTGCACAAATCAACCATTCCTACAGAACAGACTTTTCTACTGGAGGAAAGTGAAGTGAATAATGTCATGATGCTCTCTCAGTTGAATGGCTGAATATGGTGTTTCTGGCTGCAGTCCAAGGGGTATTAAAGGACAAGCAGATGTCTGAATAGATCACTGCTTCTATTTCACAGCCAAAGCAAGTAACGAAACGCCTTAGGAAAGCTGCCTTGCCATCTCTGCCTTAGGAGCTGTAGCACTGCTTCGAATAGGAATGTAGCTAATAGGTATGCAATCTACACAATGAAGCTTTGATACCAAAGGAGCCCGGCAGAACTTGTCCTCTTCAGGGCACCGCAAAAACCTTGTGTTTCAACACAGCAGATTTCTCTTACACCGTATTTGTCTCCTGTAAATTGCTTTTGGAAAGTCTTGAAACAAAAGAACACATTCAGATGGAAAATACCTTTTTATTGATCAACTTTTTGCTTCATATTCCTCAGCCCACATGAGCAATTCCACATGGTTTCAGGATTTGCTATTAATCATCTTTTAGCTGACTTTATTTCCTTGTTACACAACAGGAAGTAAGGATGTTTGACAGGAGTATTCAGTGAAATAAAGGCCAAATGTTTGATAATCAGTACAGTGTGTAATATTACTCTCAACAACTGAGTATAAATATTAGTATAATGACAAAAAAAAAAAAGCGCCACACTTCAATTCCTTCCACTGAACTGTTTCCTTCTCGGCTGTACTTCCACATGACAGTTTTAAATAGCTATCAAACCGAAGACATGTACCTCCTCAGACAAATAGAAAAGTCATCCCTAAGTCAAATACAAACGCAAACACAGAAAGCAGTTGTTAGATATATTAAAGGAATATGGCCTGTCATGGTGAGATCATCAGAATGTCATCAGAAAACAAAGGAAATTACAAAGAAGGATAATGTAACAAAGCTGGGAAAACTTCCTCCATTCTTCATTTCTCAAAAACTGTTGCTTATGGTTTAAAAACGAAGGTTACAAATAAGAAAATCTGAAATACTTGTTCTATAGGTACACAAGGTACTATGAAAGTATTCATTTATAGCATAATCTATAAAAAATATTAATTTAGAAAGAAAATGTGAACCTGATTAACTAAGTGATCTAAGACATTTTTTGTTTTGACATACTGGGAAATGAGGACTCATAATCCAGCTTCTTTTGGACATGTTAGTATAGGTTTAACTTGCTAAATTCTTCACTCATGAGAATAATCTCACAGTAATCAGCAGAAACTACTAACATGAGAGATGAGCAGTTAGACAAGATTCACAAGTTACACCAAAATACAACTTGATGGTGAGAAGATGCTAAGGACCTTGGAAATGTGTTGTTAAGTTCAATGCAAGGAATGCACACTCTTCATTCTAGGGGAAAAACAGAAGAGGAAAGAAGATTGGGTTTTTTTCTCTGAAGTGTGAAAGAGTTTATTGCATTCACATATAGCTGGAGTTAAAAACAAAGCTAACCATTTGTCTATAGCCTGTGGGCTTGACTGTCACAGTCCAAATAGTGCTTATGGACAAATGAACAAAACCAAAATACGTTATTCTGAATGGCATTTTCTGACAGGGGAAAAGCCAAAGGCTGCCTCAAAGCAAAGCTGGTAGCCCCTTCCCAACCACATGACTTGCGTAACTTCTGCAAGGCTGCATCTTTTGCCCATCTTTGAACAAGGGTTTTTCACAGCATCGCTACTCTCTCTGGAGTTCTAGGTTGCTCCCACTATTCCAGGTTGCCTCTGAAAGTGTGTCCTTAAAGGAAGAGCATTTGTAAGAGCTTAGGGTCCACCAAATCATACATCCATGGGCTACATTAATGACAAATCTGCTTACAGCTGAGGAATAAGTGTTTTGCAAAGGGTTGTGGGAATGACAAGAAGCCTTAGAACAGCTGAGCAGACACGTGTAATGAGTGAGAGCAGAGAGGACGGATCTGCCTGCAGATGTCAGGGAGAAGCAGAGGGAAGGTGCTAATAATGTGAATGTCACGCTCAGCAAATCTGAGATTGTTCCAGGGCTCTCAAAGGTTGTCTTGTTACTTTACAAACTTCTCACCTCCACTGGTTATTTGTCTCCATCTGTCCTCTATCTCTAGCAGCAAGGCAGCTACCTCTGATGCCAAAATGCACTGTGGTGCAAGAGAGACAGCGAGCAAGAGGAGAGTGAGCACAGGAGCAAGAGGTGTCTTCTCTGGGGACAAGGAAAGGGGAGAGATAGGAACCTGATATTCCTGCTGGCTAGTACAAAATTCACTCAGCTATTGCTTCTGTTCTTTAGAGAGACCAACGGGACTTTTTCCGGATTAACAGCTCTATCAACACTCAAAGTTGTTATGAACGGTTGGTTGGATACCTGTGCGTCATGTCCTTTGCTGGGTTTCCATCACCATATGTCTGACCAGGAAAACCTGAAGAAACAAGTTCAGACGTAGGTTGCCATTTTGTTTTCATGATGGTTCACATATTTATCCTCAACTTAACTGATTTGGGTTATTTTTTCATTCAGAACAGGTAAGCTTCTTTTTTAATAGGTGAAATAATGTCTCAAAATGTTTGGCTACGTTAAAAGGAATCCAGAAAATCTCTGAGTCTCTAAGTCAATGCTATGAAGTGTGTGCGTGTGGTGGGGGGAGTGGATGGATTTTCCCATTTCCATTGTCTGTAGAGCAAATAAGGCTGAGCCATTCTAATTCCATAGCACAGCTACTGACAGAAAAATGCAAGGCATTGCAGTATAATGCATTCTACACAGCAGAAAACTCTTCTTCCATCTGAAGATGGAAGTAGCCTTCCTGATGGTTAGCTACCCTGATTTTTTTATAGGGGATACTGTCATCACTGGAATCTGTGTTCTCAGTAACAAAATACATGTTAATAACATCGTGGCTCTTTTGGACACACTGATGCTGTTTGGTATCTTTAACAGTGATACTTAACAAGTAAATTTCTATTTTGCAAAGATGCATGCAATAAATATTTTCACTATTATCACTATGCCATTATAAGATTATTTCTCATTTACTGACATTTTTTATAATCCAAATTGACACAAATTATGGACAAATCTTAGGTTTAATATTCCCTTTACCTTTATGTGATTTGTTTTTCTTAACATCTTAGGTTCAAACACAATAGCATCCCAGTGTAAGAATTGTCACCCTTGGTGACATTGTCTTTAAGAAACTTTCCTCATCTCCTGATTTTGAAAAGTTAGTGCTTGCGAAAATATCTTTGTTATAGATAATAAGCATTTAAGAATGCAAAGGTCTTTAGTAGTAATGTTATTACTGTTATATTAAAAATCTTAACGTGACAAGCAGTTGATGGCTCCAGATGAGTCATTAAGAACCCAGGAATTAGAGCAATGAGTTGAACCCACCGAGTTCAGTGTTCTGTCTGTGACACTGACCTGTACTGTCTGCCTCAGAGGGAGGTTTTGGGAACCCCCTCCTGGTCAGCTGGCAGAGATGGAATTATCCACCCAATAATGTGGACCACATTATCGCAAAAATGGTACGGCAGAGTCCATGCAGCATGAGGTTAATACCCTCTGTACAACGAACAGTGATCACATATTACAGTTCCAATATTCTTGATATGCACACAGTTTCTCAGATTTTTTGTGAATCTCCACAGATTCTTGATCAGAACAAAAACTTGTGACAAAAAGATCCACATTTAAATCAATTACTGTGCCCAAAAAGTTCTTTACTCAGCTTTTGGTGTTCCAACATTCTTGTTTAATATATAGACCCATTCTCTCCTACTACAAGGCAGAGGGAAATTCCCAGACTGCCATCTCTGGAACCTTTCATTATTTCACATGCTTTTGTCATCCCCTTCACATTTGTTAAAAGGAAAATATGAATAAGGAAAATGCATCCAGATCACATGAATCACAACACTGACTATTTAATTGATTCACCTTGAGTGGGCTTGTTAGGAGCTTTCAAGCGGAGAAGAAACCTGAACTGGCATCATGCAAGGGCTTGCACAGAGAACTACATCTATATTGCAAATTCAAGCCCCCCACTTTTTAGTAGCAGGCTTCCAGACCTGAAGCCGTGGTTAACTGACAGGTATCTAGCAGAGACAGTCTGCCATAGGAATCTGTATGTTTACAATGAACTGGGAGGGGATATTGGTTGTTTGGGGGGGGGGGGGGGGGGGGGGGGCTGTTTTTGGCAATGCTCAGATTGAGCCTTCTCTCAGATTGATTCCTTTTAGACGTTGTAGTTCTAAATTAGGCAATCCACGCATGCGCTCCTCAGCGTAAACCTCACCTTAGTTCACCCTGAACTCACTAACTTCTGCGACGCCTTACTTTCACAGCTCGGAAATTTAGGAATATTCTGACTCCTTGAGCATATCAGAGTGTACATCAAATCATAACATCCTCACCTCTGCAGAGGAGGGAAGCACGACTGTCCCACTTGCAGAGGAGGGGAATTAACAGTAGGGCTGTGCTGGAATCACTACAATGACAGCACTGTGTGCCTACTCGCCACGGATTGTTTTTAACTAGTTACCTCATGTACCGACAGCAAGGTAAATATAGGTGTGGCACGCAGAACTTGGCACAGGATGGGAAATTCACCCAGGAAGCAGAGAAAACAGCCACACAAGTTGCCCTTGCAGTAGCTACTTAAAAGCCAGTTGAGGTATAGGATTCCATGGTCTACAAAGGAAGCTGAGCAGATCTAGCTCACATACAGCTGTTTACATTGTCAGGTGAATCCCACCTCAGTTTCCCAAAGAAAACACACTTCACTTGAGATGCTCTCTTCTATACAGTCAAGATCCAATTATTCTTTTGTTATCATTCATACTTACCACAGTGGATATCACAGATCTGCAGTGGAACGGAATAATCTACATCTGTCCTCCAGCCCTTTGAAAAGAAAAAATAAAGACTTATTCCCCTTTCAGCAGAACTGTTACTAAATACTTGTGCTGACAAAATGAAATTGCTTTATTAGTTTACTCAAGTGACTTTTTTTTTACTCTGTTTTTAAATAAATGCATATGGAGACTGCTGGTCTAGTGTGTATTTAGTGAGTTGCCTTCTCTTTTAGGTTTCCATATGATAAAGCTAATCAGATATGGGGTTTTTTTGGTGCAAGGGCGAAGTGTATTCTGACAGACAATGTCTTATTTACAAAATAAACTATCTATGCAGGAAAGCATCCATTTCACCACCAAATCTGATTTTTCACTAGGTAAAGAACAACTCGCATTACGCAGAAGGCACTTGCCAATCTCACTTTCATCTTGCCCCTTTCTTCCTAGGAGCAGACAGTGAAGCTGACAAGGGCCTCCCAGGGCAGCTGCTGGAGCCTCCCAGCTTTGGCTGTCAGTCTCTCTTGTCCTGGTGTCTGCTGAGACTCCAGAGAGGAATAAACCCATCAGCTTCATACTCATTTTCTATTAATGTTGTCTTAATAAAGCTCAGCAACGGAAATAGTGTGCAAAAATGTCAGAATTAATTTGCTCAGTCCTGCTTTCAGGAGTGTCAGTTCTGGCATACCATGCACGTACTGTGCTGTTCGCTACATGCCTAACCTTTTCCAGCTAACGGCAGTTTTTGAAAAAATCATCTATGATTTACTTGGATCCTTTTATACCTTGGAACTTTTTATTACAAAGGAACATATAAAGACAGGATTAGCAATTTCCTGATGATATCCCTTTATCTGCCACTGACAATGGAGCAAGATCGTGGAGAGAAACTTCTCTGTTAATTAACGGCATCTCAACAAGAGATAGTGGCAGCACATCAAGCTATAAATAATGCTCTTTGCCAACTCTGTTCACACAGTAATCAGATTTAGCTGGGAGGAGAAAGCAGCGAGAGTGCTTGCTGGTTTTCTTTTCTTTTCTTTTTTTTTTTTTTTTTTTTTTTGATGATTGATTTTGTATAAGTACCTGGCAAAATCAAGACACATACCTGAATGCAAATTGTTGACCCACACATTTCCCGTGACATAGTGATTGATACAGAATCTCCCTAAGGAAAAGGAAAAAAAAATTAAAAACTATTATTTTCCATATCCTGGAACAATGAAAATGTATGTATCTCCAGATCTTTGGCTTGTTTGCCAATAATGCTACACGTTCTTTTGTGTCAGAAAATTCATAAAGTCTATATTTATTATGGAAAGTTATTTATTTTCAGAGATACCCCCAGATCTCGATGACCATAAGCAGCTGGAGTAATTTTGCTAAGCACAATCTGGGCAGCACAGGAAGAGGGCTAATGTTCCTGCATTATTGGCAGGCCATCCTCCCTGCCGTGGCTGCTCACACCATGTTAGCCAATGAGCATCTTCACTTCTTTTCCCTGGCGTACATGAGTCGAAGGAATGACCCTTTCTTTACAGCCCTGGATTTCCCCTCACATTGTATGCTGAGAACAAGTTCAGCCTTAGGATAAAGTTGTCCCAAATGACTGTTTTGACACTTAATGTTTGATTGATTATGGTTTCTCCTCAAAATAATGTTAGCTATTACACTAATAGCTATGAATCCTACACTGCTCTCTTTAGTGTGGTAAACTCCTAAAATAATTTGGGATAAATTAGGTGAATATGTTCTTTTTCGAGCACAACTGAACAGGGATTACTAGGTAGAGAATGACCATTGGTTTCTGGGAACACAGAGCCAAGTCCTGATGAAAACTTTGTGTATATTGCTCATGGTGTTGTGACAGGAATTGTATGTAATCTATGTGGGCTCCCATTCTGTCACAGTAGTAGGGGACATATCAACTTTGTACCGGAGGCAAGAAAAGAGCATTTTTAAGTGCATCAGTGCCCTACATGAAAAACACAGAGTAATAGCTAGCTGTGATTTACTGGTGCTCCACCATTACCCTTCTCCCTTAGCAATTCACACAGGGAACCTTTAAAACCATAAAGTCTAAACTCCACAGATTTCATGTGAAATAAGCTGGTTGAAGTGCCACTGTAAGTGTTCACTGAACGCAGTGTTTGACAACTCTTTACCATACATATCTCCATCTCTGCCAGTAATGCAGCGTCTCCCCAGCTACCTTGTCCCATTAGGCCAGTCTCTTGATAGCTCCACCAATGCCTTCTCTGGTCTGTGTCGATTAGGATAGCTGGTTTTTCCCAGGCCTTTCCCCAAGAGCCCCAAGATGTGGGATCTCATTCAGGTGGAGTTATCATGTTCCACTTAAGCATGTCCTCAGCTTGAGCAGCAAAGCTGAGTCGGGAAACTGCTTTTAACAGCTGCTCTGTTACATTCAGCACCAGACATGCAATAAATATCTAAAGTGATTAATTAGAAAATAAAATCAGCTTTCAGTGTCCACCTCTTTGAGTTTAAATCCTTATTCATAGCTGCCTGCTTGACAGCTACCTCCTGGTATGGGCACCCGGCACAGTTGCAGCATGTACCTGCATACGGTGGCAAAGAAAGAAGTACAGTTGGCATATATCCTAAAAAGAGGGCAGCTGTAGGAGCTACAGCACGCTTGTGTCTTCCAAAGCACATCCCCCTGCAGCACGGTGAAGTCAATGGGCAGTCAGGAATAATGGTAGAAATCAAGATCTGGATTTCTCAGCTTTCTCAAAATCCCTTCCATGACACCTCATATACCTGGTCAGTGGAGCAGACAGCAGGAGCACACATTTAAGGGTGGACATAAGGCTACTGAGGTGCTGGCTGCTGAACCAGCGGGATGCCTTTCAGCACAGTGGTCCTAGTAGCTCCTAGGACATATCCTACTAACATCCTCCTATTTGAAAAATAATGTAATGGCCACTCTTCTGTTCTTTGACCCCACTTTCCAGATGTACCCCTCAGTAGCTCACTGGCCAGGCCAACAAGGTAACTCTGGTAGGCAGGGCTGAAGGGTAAGGGCAAGCCACAGTGCTGCACTGAAAACGCGCGAGATATACAGGCTTAGTTTCAAGAGAGGAATGAGGCTCCCTTTTCATGACTATCTGCTGCCTGAAACAGAACTCTCACCCTCCCATAATCTTTTCCCTCTGTCCCTTGCTTTGCTGGAAGAAGCAGTTGTGTAGTCACACAGTGAGCCAGCTCAAAAAGCTAATTTGGCTGAAAACTCTTTTGTGTGTGTTGAGTTTGTTTTGGCGGCTGTGAGATTTAGAGTCGCTCAAAATGATCATGGATTTATGCCTCAAGTCTTAGATTTCATGACATGAGATTTGCCAGGTCAGCTGTATCAGTGACCCATGTATGAAATACTAACGCTAACATTTGCTATATACATAAGAGAAATACTACACCACCACAAAAACGATGTTAAGGTTCTACTCAATAGTCACTTCCTTTGATGTGACTCATTTGACTTCAGGATCCTTATTTATGTCTTGATTCAGTGTGAGGTCAGAATCAGAACTACATGCTTTAAAAATGTTCCAGTAGTTGTTCCAGTATGCATGTGCATGGGTTTATTAATGATTTCAAGCTGCAGAGCGATAAACGGAATAATAAATAAATGCAGTTAAATATGTTTAAAAGTCTTAAAATGTTTAAGAAATAATATATACAAACCACAGAGACTGAATGGTGCATCCCAACAGATTCACATGAGGCCAACTGCGTCCTGTTACACACAAGCACTGAGAACTGTGCCTTGGTTTGGGATGTGAAGAAAACTTGTATTTTTTCTGCAACGGCAGCAGTTCTCATTTTCCAAGCTGATATTAGGGGAAAAGACTTACTTTTAGATGTACAAGGACTATATATTATATTCTAAATTTCTATACTGAAAATAAATGTCATCTTAATTAGTTAAGTGCCATCAAATGATATGCAAGTAATTATTTTGATTCCCACAACTTACTTTTTATACTGATACATACTTAAACTACAGGGGATACTTAGAAGTAGCAAGCTGACAAATTTCTTTGCCATAATTTACAAGCTACAGTGATGTGAACACATCTCACTCGCTTACTGGAGAAGGCTCATATACAGTGGCTGATTTAAATATTTTTCACAGGTTAATATTATGTAATTTAAAATATATATATATAATTACCTGGAAATTCTCCATGAGCAAATGGACATTTAACCCAAGAGCCTTGCTTGGTTGTAAACTGAAAGCAGAGAAATCGGTTAGGAAAACTGATTTTTCAATTTCAATCTGTGGCTACAGTTCAACCAGAGATGATCAGTGCATTCCACAAGTTGCAGAAGGTGAATTCACAGATCTATGGTGACTTTCAACCCTTCATTTAAATTAGGTCCCCCAGTTCTTCAGATATTTATGCACATGCCTATTTTACAAAAACTTGTGGTTCCACAGACTTAAAAGTAATCTAAAAGAATTAACTAGAATTTTTAAGGTATTCCAGTAATAGCTTAAATAAGTAAATAAGTGTAAATAAGTGTATCAATCATTTTTATTACAAAATGTTTGAAGTGGAGAACTTTATATGTTAAGTTTACTGCATGCTTCAGAGTTTGCATTGACATAAAACACTTTTTTCCCTGCTATTTTTAAGCAGAGAAAACAGAGAACACAACCTGACCTGTGTCCTATCAATGCTGCTGCATTTCCAAAGAACTTCCTTTTAATCTAATCTTTCAGATTTCCTTCATTCTTACTTCCCATTCATCAGAGTTATGAAACAAAATATTGATCCTAAAAAATATTAGCAAGTCATTTGTTTAGAGCTGACAGAAAGAGGACAATACGTGTTTTACAAAGAAATCCCTTTACCTTCATGCAGAGTCTC
Organism: Rhynochetos jubatus; assembly: GCA_027574665.1. Lineage (NCBI taxonomy): Eukaryota > Metazoa > Chordata > Aves > Eurypygiformes > Rhynochetidae > Rhynochetos > Rhynochetos jubatus. The sequence goes on from CM050652.1 coordinate 21,092,630, forward strand.
GGGTGAGTGTCCACACGAGCATATTTAACCTGCTTGAAAAGAGAGCGCTCAGCATTAGCGAGTTTCATTAACTGATTTCACAAATCAATTCCCCCAAATTTTCATGGTTTGATTACTGAGAAAGGAACTGGTTTGTTTACTTTATAAACATCCTAGGAAGTTAATCACTTAAAATAGTAAGAACAGAAAAAAACTGTACTTTGGATTACTGAGTAATTTGCTTCTTTTTATCCATAACATGTAGCAATTTTTATAGTCAGTCTGACACAGTAGAGCTAAATTAATTGATTCTATGGTGGCTCGTGTGCCAAATGCTGATTACACAGTCATCTTGTTTCAGTCCCTCATTTACCACTCATCAGCAGCTCGGCAGAATATTTAAGCATACACCCAGAAGTGTATGTTTCTTCTGCCTTCAGTTCAGAATTTTTTCCGGTTTCCATATCCCTATTCCAAAAAAAAACTTAAACATAGACTGAGTTTCTGACATTCACTTAAGTGACCTACAAAATGTCGTTTTCTTGATTAACAACTGCTTACCTGCCAAGGGCTTCAGCATAAAAAGCCATGTCTCATATAAACAATTACTATCCACGTAGTATCCATGATCTCACTTAAACACTGTTGCTCAAGTGACTGGGCACAACAGACCCTACACACAACACATGGCATCATGGCCAAAGTAACATCTCTTTCCTGTGACTTTTTTGAGAAGAACATAACGGATCTCCTTGGGTATGTCTACAATAGGGTCACAGAAGATAGTCCCCTTCCAGGGAGGGGTCATCCAGGAAGGGCCACTAAGATGATCAGAGGGCTGGAGCACCTCTCCTGTGAAGAAAGACTGAGAGAGTTGGGCTTGTTCAGCCTGGAGAAGAGAAGGCTCCAGGGAGACCTTATAGCACCTTCCAGTGCCTGAAGGGGGCCTACAAGGAAGCTGGGGGGGACTTTTTACAAGGGCCTGTAGTGACAGGACAAGGGGTAATGGGTTTAAATTGAAAGTGGGGAGATTTAGATTAGATATCAGGAAGAAGTTCTTCCCAGAGAGGGTGGTGAGGCACTAGCACAGGTTGCCCAGAGAAGCTGTGGATGCCGCATCCCTGGCTGTCTTCAAGGCCAGGCTGGATGAGGCTTTGAGCAACCTGGTCTAGTGGAGGGTGTCCCCTTCCATGGCAGGGGGTTGGAACTAGATGGTCTTTAAGGTCCCTTCCAACCCAAACCATTCTATGATTCTATAAACCTACTTTTCAAGACAAAAGCCAGAATCCTAACCAAACTCATAAATCCAATGCCTTCAGCATCATGAGACTTCAGACTGAAGTATTAAGCAGTTCAAGATACATTCAGTGAAAACTCTTCAACTTTAGAATTTAAGTGCTGAAAGAACAGAGGAACCCAGTATTTCAGCACCCACAACTTCAAGATTTTGGACCAGTATGAAGAAGGCATTTCAGAGATCTGAACAAAGTACAAAGCAATCATGTCCTACCAAGGTACCATTAGGTCTCCATTAAGATTTAAAGAGATTTTAGCTTCATCTTACTTAAATTTTAGGTGTCTAAATGTTAAATGTCCAAATGTGATCTAATCACAATAGACTTTTGTCATAGCCAGTGAAGACAAACAGGTACCTTCAGAGAGAAATCATTCCAACCTTTCTTATATGCCTGTCTTCAGATGAGTTGTGCTCAAAACATGTCTGTTTCATTTACTTTAAAGGGAATCAGAGATGAATAGCGTAGACTTGAACACCTAACTTTTAGACAGCAAAATCAGGGCAGATGATTCATGCCTGTACTATAAATTAAAAGCAGACCTATTTACACCAAAGAATTTAGCAAACATTACCAGCTTCACAGTCATCTCCACTTTTTATTTCTTAGTAGTGAGTCAGTCAATATGAGCTCTTTGAATAAATCATGTGGTTAGTGTACAAGAACAGACCGTGATTATGAATAGTTTTAAGTATCAAAGAGAGGAATTTGCAACTGCTCTTATTCCAAAGTCTAGCTCTTCACATTATGCCTTTCTTCATGGCCTTCAATCTCACAGTTTGAATAAATCTGCATAGCTCTTACTTTCTCAGGAGAATTTTTGGAAGTGTTTTGTATATCTTCACAGTGGTCATTAGACTTCATTAACCTGCATAGGTTAACCGTGACAAGCACAGGACAGGCTGGCTCCCAAGCAAGGGTTTGTGTCAGTGGGTTGTAAACGATATTATCCCATAGCACCTTCGTATCTGTGCACAAAGAGTGGAATCATTATTCAAGTTGTCTAAAAAGGAATCAAAATTGCTCATAAAACTGGTACCTATACATGTCCTTAAAACCAAAATCATTGGTTTTTTCATTTTCTTGTCATTTCCACCAATCAGAACTGCAATGTTTCACATTGTAACAGTGTAAAAGTTGAATTTATCCCACCAAAGGGTTGTCATATACCAGAGGTACTCAACCTGAGAGCTTAGTCTTACCAGTCTCCCATTATGGTGATAGATAGGCATCACCAGTGAATGACACTTCTTGAGGTGTCTGCCACAACAAAATAAATCCAAAATGAGGCTGGGCTAACTGAAGAGGAAATTGCTTCCGTTTTAACACAAATGTATCAGCCCTGCAAGAATGTGAAAGGATTACAGCGAATGTCTATGCAGTTTAAAGGAGTTTGAATGCGTTGTTACGGGTTGGTGTTTTTATTCTCTGGGTTTTTTTAAATCAAATACTAAAATCCCTTAACAGGCTTCTTAGCATAGTCTGGGGAAACAATATTGTTGGACTTAACACAATAGAACACTTTTTCAGTCAACGCTTTTTTCTATATGCCTGGTAACACTTTCCTAAAGATCTATCTAATATGACAATTTCTTTTTCAGCTGCCATATCAGACCAAACTCTGACTTCGCTGGAACACTTCGTGTGAATAATTTCCCATTAAGTACAGGAACTCCCATATGCAGTTAATTGTCTTCTTTTCCAACTCCCTGTTCCCTCCTTTGAGTGTTGGAAACCTTCAAATCTCTCCTCACTTCAGCATTTCAAAGCTGACCTCAGTGGCTTTTCTTCCTTCTGGCCAGTTTGTGCGTGACTTCAGAAAATGTGGTAAATGACTAGAAAGTTACTTAGTATTTGTATTGGCATAAATTTGGTGAACAATTTTGTCTGAAAGTAAGTTATTTCATCTTCCCACAGTATAAAAAAACAATATGATGATTTCCTTGAAGTTTTGCAATATATGATTTTCACCTTAAATTAATTTCAAATTGTGACATACTACCAGAGCTGCTGAAAATCATTCATATAAAGAGTAATCACACAATACTTGCCATTTTCAAAGGGGCAAAGTTGTATCCTCCTTGCATCTGGAACTGCCAGCCAACCCTACAACCCAAAAAGTGGTCATTAGCTAGAGATTCTCAGATACACCAGTTTTTAACATTTCAGAGGGAATGTGACAGAAAACCTTTCCCCTTCTAGAACTATATCCTTACTATTTCTGAGTCCTATATTTAGCCCAGACTCATTTGGAAAGTCCTCAACTTTGATTTTCATTGTCTTACAGTGTCATTACTTTCTAGGGTTATCAAAATACATTCAAGAATCATAATATCAGATCTCCTGGCCTTTGTTATGGTAAAGGATTTATCCTTACAATTTGAGGACCAACACTTAACCCAATCTGCAAGTATATGTGCATGGTTATTAGTATACCCTAAATATTTTGATTCATGTGAAAATGCTTCTGTTACTCACAGTTCCCATCCGTTTAGTCTGCAATTGCATTGTGGAATTCTCTGTATATATGCAGAGAGGAATAATATCAGTGACCTCATAACTTTCAGAGTAGAATGAAAAAACATCCCTGGGTTTGGAAGAGACCTGGTGGCTCAGCTTGCATTGAATGTGATTTTAGATGCCTGTACTTACACACCTGAATGTGACTGAAGTGCCCAAATTACG